>CM062571.1:38374419-48374419 GCA_031468815.1 Morus bassanus | reverse complement strand
GAGGAGGATGGTGCAGAATTATTGCATATTCCTTGGTGGAGGATTCACTTTATCTTTTGGAGGTTTCTAAGGCAGTATGATTTTATGTTTCCTTTTTCTCTCTGGCCAATAAAATACTGGCTGTACAAGACTGTTTAATTTGGTAGGTGGGAAAGTATGTCTCACCAAACACTTCCATAGTGTTACTCAGTTTCCCAGGTCTCAGCACTGCATTAGCTTTGTAAAGCACAAGGCAGTGCAGTGTTTTAACAACGCCTTGAATGTGGTCATTGCTATAACAAATCAGTACCTGGCAGAAGAGTCACATAAATAATTGTAGTAACGGTGTTAAGTTTATTAATTATGTTGTATATTTCACTTTGTAAACTTTCTTACAACTTCTGGGATTATCAAAGAACAGCAAACCACACCAGAATGGTGGCATAAATTGCTAAAACACTATTTAGCCCATATTTTCTTTCAGTGAGGCTGAACAGTGCAATACTTCTAGCTATGACATGCCTACTATATCAGTAACGAGATTTGTTTCAAAGGGATCAAAATTTTCTGCCGTAAACAGTGAAAAGCTGAGCTCTCTCACATTAATCTCCCAGTATCCTCTAATATTATATAAAGTTGCAATTTATGAAGGATTTGCCGTTAATGAAAACTACTCTGTTTAATCAAACTCCCTGTAGATAAGGGAACTTAAATGATATGATATCAATGAGCACTATAATGATTTGAAGTTTCAGAAACATCATAAAGATGAGTAAAATAACAAAGAATATTTTAAAACCTTTGTAGCTTTAGTGGCAAAAATATTTATGTGGTAAAATTTTTAAAAATAAGGAAAGCTCAAATGGACTAGAGCCATCTACCTATTGCTCCTTTCCAAAATCAGGCAGAAATAAAATTATTTTCTAAAAGTTCTTTATGTAATCTGTTGAACAGAATATGATAAAAACTCCAAGGATTTCAGTGACAAAACAGCAGAACCCTAAGAACGCTGTAAATACAGAGAGAAAAATTAATTTCCATTGCTAAAGGTAAGTGTTGATTTTAATTTAGTCTTAAAAGGACAAGTTACCTTCTTTTTAATGTATTTTACTTTTTTACATATAATTACCTATAATTTTAACCTATAATTATTAAAATACTTCATTCTTTGCTATGATTTTCACATTTCATCATTTTATCTCTGATATATTTAGTAAAATCTTATTTTCAGGGACATCCAGCATATAAAGTTATCCTTGTATAACCCCTTTCAATTGCATCATCTGCTGTTTGCACTCCACTAAAACTTCCCTTGGTAAAATCCTTAATGAACTCCTCGAAGCCTATACTTAAAACCCATTGAATCCCCATTCTCCTTGATTTATCAAATTACTTCAAAGCGTATATACCCTCTTCTTCCTCTTAAAACACTTAATTACAAAAACTTGACTGAGGAAAGCATTGGCACTTGCATCACAGAAGATGAGGACCAAAAGTTATCCCTTTTGGTTTTAATCTTTTTCTCTGTGCCTTGGCAGAAGCTTGACACCATATAGCTCAAGTGGGATGCACTTATTTCTTCTGCAGAACGGGAAATCGAAGCATGATTTAAAAAGTGTAAGTTTTGACCTATTCAGATCAAATAATAAAAATAGATCTGACAGAAGAAGATACACAGTATTTCCCTGACACCCCTTTGAAAAACACAGGAGGAAAGGGCAAAAATCTAATGGCCTACAGAGAAGTCCTCTCCCAAAGGACTTGTTGCTCAAGGGAGACATTAGTAAAGGCAAGACCATTGAACTGACAGCATTTCAACACTGCTTGTGAAGGCCCTCAAAAACAGGACCCCTGCCGTGTCCTCCATTGGAGGCCTCTCCTCTCCACAGCCCTCAAATCTGAACAGAATATGACAGAAACTGCTTGTTAGGTTGAAAGGACAAGGACAAGCCAACATCCAGGCTTCTCACATGCCCTGTTAACTGTTAGTTCACTCAAGCTGGGGAGTCAGGGCCTTTTCTTGCTTAAAGAAATTAATAAGAATTATGACTCTTAAATTGAGTTCCTCTGCACTAGTAGGCCTTAAGGGCACATCAAATCTGTGCTGAAAGAACAGACTTTTATTTTCTGTATATGGATTTTATTTTACTTCAGAAATTAAACTAGGAGACATTGTACCACTGAGGGAAAAAGGGGCAAGAATGTACCTCTACATTTCCTGCATATCCATTTTTCTTTTGTCAGTCTTCCACTATTACTAAAGACTGTGAAAAAATAAGAGGGTAATTAAAGTCTGAAGTGAAAGGCCAGAAATAGGAGAGAAACTGCTCATGTTATTCTCTTCTTCATAAAAAAAGAAATAAAATTCATAAATAACCACAGAAATCAGGAAGGCACTTTGGTTTACAGAAAGAGCCACTGATCATCATTGGTGACCCATATTCCTATATAGCAAGGGAACTGCAGTCACAAGTGCTATGTTCATAACAGGCAAGACAGGAACAACTTTGTCCATCCATGCTGTCTAATATCATGCTCCCGTGCTCCTTAACAGAGCTGCATGACCAAAAGTGAAGGTTGGCTCTTTGTAGTCCCTGGCACCAAGGGTGAAAACCTGATGGCTAACCAGCATCAGTGCTTTCCACTCTCCCCACAAGCTGCTTAATTCTGCCTACCAGCTATACAGGGAACTTGGCATGCCAAAAACCCAGCAACATAAATGCATTGCAAGAGTTTTTAACCTCATCCAACCTGATCCCCTTCTTACAGTCAGGTACATATAGCAGAGCTCTGTGGAGACCAGTTTCTCTATTTATAAAGCTGCTGCTTCAGTCATTATCAAAGTGTGAACAGTCATTTTCAGTCACCTTCTCATAGGCAGAAATTCCTTGGTATTTCCTTATGAGCCAATGACTGGAATTGATAAATGATGGTATTATCTAATAATACTAATGAGATCAGGTCAGTCACCTTCTGCTAAAGAATGTTATTTGCAAGTGTCTGTTCTCTAAACATCACGTTGATGTAGATTCACACTGTGGGACCTCCATACATTACTCTGCACACAGTAATGTTTAACATAAAACCACTTCTGCTTTGAGTCATCAGAACCACCACCCTACAAACCAGCAGCAGGTTTTTTTCAAAGTGCAAACAAAACCACTGAAAGCCCACCGAGTCTAGCTTGGACCAGTACAGGCAGGAAATTTTCCAGAGCAACACTTAGAGGGAGTAGGAGGCAGTGGAGTCTAATGCTGTCCGTGTTTAGCTCCAGACAGTTCTGCTGTCTCTAAGTATTCAAGAAAGCTGTCTTTACTAACCAAAGGTATGTCTGCACAGCTCTGAGCAGTCCCACACAGAAGTGCCTAAGTTAGCATGGACAAAACTAGCCTAGGTACTAGAAGGCATAACTGTCTTAGCATGGCAATCCATGAGTTATTATACCCAATTTCTCAGTAAAGCTGACTATCTGGGCAGTGAAACACACTTACTGTATGGCTGCTGGCACCTCTTGGGCACATCTGCATGGCGATTCACTGCTTTATAGACATGTCTTTACAAGACACCACTTGCTAACCCTGGAAAATTAGTATTCTTTCTCTGAGAGGCACTAGCACTTCTTTTTCATTTTCAGACTCCTGCTAGAGGCTCAGAGGACTCTTCCTATGTGAGGGTTGAAAACACCACTATTATCTTATGTCCAGAAAATGAACTAACAGATCCTTGATATAAATGCTTGGATCTTCCCTTAATAAATCCTTTAAGATGACCTTGCAAGGTCCTCTCCAGTTGTTTTCAATCATAAACTCTTCACTGGAAGGTACAATCACATGCTGTGATTCCTTCAAAAAGAAGCTCTTCTCTGATCCTGTCAGCAAAAAGAAGACAAACATCCTTCACTTTATTGTCTGATAGAAAGTATAAACTCCAGGAAAAAATATCCTCAACAGACTGGAAAAAGGAAGGCTCCTTTTTAAGAGTGTTAAAAACTGATAGTTAAAAATATTTCTTTTTTTTTCCCATCAAAGATCAATTAGGGCACTGACGCTACCGGTAGATCAAACCCACAAAAACAGTATTACTTCAAAATTGAAAAAAAAACAACAAACACTGCCTATAAAATTAAAGAAACAAAAGAATTATAAGCTAGCACAGTAAATCTCAATGTGCTTCTGGAAGAAATAGCCCAGCTCATGGAAAAAGAGAAACCAGAAATGTTTTTGCTTCCTGAGTATTGTATTCAATAAACACACAAAAATCATTAGCAACTTAATACTTACTTCCTCTTATTTATGAAGAAAGACTCTAAACTCCTACAGCAGGGCTCCACAGAAACATTGTCATGAAGAAGGTTTATTTTAAATAGAACATTACCACACTACAATGCAGAATTATTTGTTTGGTGCTTTTACAATTATTATATATCTTTTTTATGAAAATTGGATACAAAATTAGTTATACTCAGCAAATAACCTTGAAAGCTCTGAGTTGTATTGGGGTTTTGTAATAAACTAGAATTTAAATGTATAGAAACCTATAACTTGAAGAAAAAAGGCATTCAGACTTAAAAGTTTGAATTCAAATGTTCAGACATAGCGGCTTCACTTATGAGACAATCTCTAGCAACAGGAGATAAATCAGAGCACAGCAATAAATTATAGTCTTAATTAATCTGATTATATAATTTCAGTCTTCTCTTTCTCTCTCTTAAATCAGTGCCTCAAGGAATGACTTTATTGCTGAGGCTTCTCTTCCTGTTCTGACTGATGGCTCTCACATTATTTTGGGAATTTCATATATACAGAATTTAGTACTTCAAAAATAATTGTCTTTGTTTTATAACTCAGCTATAAACATCTGCCACATATTTATTACTGAAATACTAGAAAATCAGTGAACTGAAACAATAATATAAAATATGTGTATGTTCTACAAAAACGTATTTTCATCGAATTTTACATTTTTTTGCTTATCAGATCTTATTTATTGAATGAAACTTTTCTAAAAAACTGTGATGTGAAAATCAGAAAGTGAAAAGTAGCTCAGTTACTTGATTATGATAAGAGACCACTGTTCTACTAAGACTAGAAGGTTTACAGTAAACAGATCCCCAGGTAACAAAATGAGTCAAGAACTAAAGTCTGCAATGCACTGGCATGAGATTAAATCGCTGCAGACACAACTGAATTTTGGCATTAGTGGGAAGCAGGTAGATGCAAAAGACTGACAAGAGGACGCAGCTTGGGGAAAGAAGCAGGTGGCTGAAACCTAGCTGGGAGTATCTTTCCTTTTACTCTTTTTGGGAAAGAGTAGCAAGCCTTTTTTCTGTGCCCTGCCTCTCTCAGGAGGATGTGCAAGGAAAATGCTGTTGAAGGACTTGGACAGAAACAAGTCCTGCCAAGAAGCAGGCACTCAACAGAAGCAGGACCTACAGACTGGTCAGCTCAGCAAGTTGCCTTTCCCACTGGCCCTTCTCTTCTCATCAGACTGGCTTTTTAAATCTTCTCTTGGAATTAAAAAATCCTGGGGTTAAAATCTCCAGCCACTTGATTTTGCTCTACTCATGTCCTTAAGCTCTGCCTTACTTTTTAGATAAGATGCTTGTCTCTCTCTCTTCCACTAACTCCCAATAAAATATCACTCAATAAAAAAAAAAATTGTATTTTAATTAGGTTTGAGAGGCACTTCTTCTATAAGAGAATAGTGAGGAAGCAGCCAATTCCTGTAAAACATTTGCCATTTGTCCTCACAGTTTATATCCTAGGAGAAGCTGAAATAATTTGTGTAATAACCAGCTGGATCTCAATATTTTTCTCTCAAGCTGTTGGTTCATTCAGTTTTCTCCCTCACTTCAGTACAGTAGTTTTCCCACTGAACTCGCTGTTCCTTAAATTCCATCTGCGCTTTCAAACTATTGCCCATCTGTGCAGCATGAACTTCAAATAAACCTTCGACCAAGTGCTAAGCAAGTGTACTCTGGGTTTGTTATACTCTGTAGCCTCTTTCATGAGCTGGTGAATAACCATTAAACAAGACTGAAGTTAGTTCAGATCATATAACGTGTCTCTATTTCTCTGTCGTAAGAAAAGAGGAAAGTAAATCTTTTTTCGTTAATAAATACAGGTAATTTTTAATGTTAAAATAAGGTTTCTTCCTAAATGCACTAAAACAATTAAACTGGTAACTGTGTCCTCTCTGTAACTAGGCTGTCATTTTTGGAAGTAGGTAGTTATCACCTTTTACTGTACTGTATCGGTGCCCAGGAGTACCAGCTGAAGAGACTCTCAGAGCCCACTTTGCTTTGCACTGAACACAGGGGTCAGCTCTGCCTGCCTGTGGAGTGCTCTGCAGTACCACCGGCCCCACTGATCCAGCACAGTTGTACATCATGAAGCCATGGCGAATGTTTGCCCACCAGATGCATGACTTGGTGTGTCACAACCTCTGGATTCTCATTACCATGCAAAATCAACATCTGCATTTGTCAGCAACGTAATGCAAGATGTTTTAAGAAAACTTTTAAACAGTAAGCAATGCAGCGATATCTCCACTCTATAAGTGTTTTCATACTGCTAACATACTGTTTTCCTTTTTAAATGAAAAAGCTAGCAGAGGTTATATATTTGGCCTACACGTAGCAAGAACTTTTGCATTTAATATGTTCTAGCTAAAGCCACAATGAATGATATCACCACCTTCAAAGATACAGTCTAGTAGTCACGTCATATGTCAGCCCAGGTTTCACAGAACGATAGACAAGAAAACTACAACAAAAAACATTCACTTGGATCACAGAACATGACAAACATGTTTTGCAAGATTATACAGGATTTCATTTCTATTGGTTCCTTAACAGGCTTATTCTTGAATAGCTGCAGTGACGATTCCTCAGCAAAATGGGATACGATATTTGCAAATGCAAAGCTATTAACAAAGCAAATGGGTTATAATACTAATTAAGAAACCACTAAGCAACCATGCATGACCTATTCCTGATTTGTGCCATGAGACTCTGCAAACTGAAAGCAAATGAGAAAATTCAGCAAGGAGGATAACCATGCTGAGTTAAATGAATCCATTGTTATTAAATTAGCATTTATATTCTAAAGTGTTGTTCATAATGTTTGGTTCAGTTAATACTGGATCTGAATTAAAGTTAATTATTTCAGCAAAATAGAGCTCTGCAAATCCATAGAACGAATTCTGTGAAATTCTACATTAAAATATGTAATTTTATGTTACTTTAATTTCTACTATCAGAGTATTCAGAATGGTATTTAAAAACTATTTATCACTGTTTGAATGCAAAATCCATCTTGACACAAATATAGACGCATTTCTTTTGAATTTTTAATGATTAAAAAAAAGCATGTTTATGTTCTCAAATCACATACCCTGTAATAAATTTTTTCTTATATTTATCCTTTTTTTAGATTTGTAGAGCAAAGAAGATCTTGTAGTATTTTTAATACTTCAAAATAAGGCAAAAAATTGCTAAGGCTTAAGAGTGAATCCTGTGGGAGCAGACTGGAGACTTTTGCTCAGTCATGTTCTGAGACATAGAATTTTTTATTTTATACTAAGAAAATCTATTTTACTCTACTTCGAATGCACAAGTTTCACATCCACTGTGTGCATCAGATCTTGAAATAACGGTTTGGGTTCCGAAGTTAAACTCTTTTCACACCTATTTTCTTCATTGCTACTCTTATCTCTAGATGCCTCACAAAAAACGGATTTAATTTTCCCTGGCAAAATTGTAGCCATATAAAGAAAACACTGCCCAATATGATGGTGTATGGTTTTTTCCTATTTTTTCGTTTTTAGTGAGATTGCTGAAAGTACAATTGAAAACGCAAATTTAACATAGTACCATCAATATAGCACGATAGTCTAGCTCTGTGCAGCAGGAGGGCCTACTTGTGAAACATAATGTATCCTCCTTTCACTACCACTATATTACAAGTCTGCTTGATTTAAGGCAAAACATGATGCATATCAAGTTTGTTTTGTACCTAGGCATACAACAAGACTACTTGATTTAGGTTAGAAGATGAATAATTTTGTAACATCTGCCTGCTTGCATAGTTGTATAATACAGTAAAACTAAGATAACAGCGCGTGGTCTACAACTACTTGAAGGTACCAGATAACCTGCACCAGTCTGCAAACATGCATATCTATTTGAAAAGACCAGGATGGACAAGCATTGGAGGGGCTAACACTTGCCTGGACAAGCTGGAACAGATTCATTCCCACCTGCAGAAAGATGAAGTAATCCTTTGGACAAGACTTATCCTAATCATTGGAAAATGTTTATCTAGATGCCAGTGTTGCAAGTAGAGCTTGGGGAAAAAAAAAAAAAAAAAGAAAAAAAAAAAAAAGGAAGGCATTCATTTCAGCTCCAGTTTCCTTCACTGAAGAGCTCTTGAGTCAGGACATCTTGACCTCAGACACCATAGAACGACCAAACACTTTGGCCATCAAGACCAACAACATAACATTAGACTCACAACATTCTGTACCCAAGGCTTGGTTAATTTCACAAATACTTAATTTCCAGTTATTGAGCTTAAATAAAGGCTTGTTTGAAGTTTTGAGATTTGCCTGGTGCCTTAGTGTCTTAGGGTAATCCTATCAAAGCAGCCCCCAGTTCCCTAACAGTAACAGTAACAGCTGCAACACCTGGAAATAGAAGTCGATATCTGGAAGGGCCATTCAGTGTATTTAGTGAGGAATATTCTTCATTCACCTAATGTATATATCAGAAAATTATAGCATCCAAAGTACTTTCTTCACAGACTTTTAAAGAGATGAAATATACTTGCTTTGACCTAATTTTCAAACATGGTGTATATGTATATGGGGAAGTATATTAAAGTGTCCAAGATAAGTTTTCCATTAAAAATCCCAGAATTTTAGAATTAAGACTGAAATTCAATCTTTAATTTCTATGACTTAAACATATTAGTCCCTAATTATACTAAAGCTTCTGAGATGAACCTTCATTCAAAGAGCAGGCAGTTTTATAGAGATATATAACATAGCTTTATTGGGAACTTAAAATCAAGATTAAACCCACCCAGGAAACATTTTACCATTCAATATTCTTGCAAGTTTTGTTTAGCCAGTGGCTATTTGAGTTCATATAATTCACATGTAGTTCATATATTTCAAATATAGTTCATATATTTCAGTTCATACATATACATTGGGATTAGATCTACTTGTTCTCCCCCCAGAATTTTTCTTATGTCAGTAATAGTTATGGAAAGTGGGAAACCAACAGGCGAGAGGTTGGCAAGCTCCCAATTATCTGGAGCAGTTAAGAAAAAGGGCAGCAGAAGTATACATAAGGCCTACTAGAAATGCCTTCATGGCATCAAAAACAGCTGGTTACGCTATAAAATGCCTATTATCAACTAGTGAAAGCAAGTTTTACATAACAAATCTCTTTCAAGAACTCAAAGAACCATGCAGAGACATTGCTTGAGGAGAAGTCTTTTGGGATATGTGAAAAATTATTTATTTAAACAAAGATGAAAAATTTGGTTAAAAAAGTAGATGTTTGAAAAATAATTGTACATCTTCCATTGAAAGCAAAAAAGCTCTTTGGGAACTCTCATGATGTCAAAGCCTGTCTGTGAGGAAGGTTTATTAACAACAAAACAGCTTTGGTGTCACTGGAGCTCTAGGAGATGGCTCTACTGAGAATTATGATAGCTCTTTTGGAATCTACAAATAAATAGAGAAAAAAAGTCTACGGACATTATAACAGCACTTACATTAACTTAAACCCCACCATGTAAATGCAAATGTATGTAACCTTTCAAATAAAAAGAAACAAATACTTCAAAGGTGATATCTTCAGCATAAATGTTCTTTAAACTTGATGCCATGACCTGGCACAACCAGGGATTTTACTACAAGCCAATGGAATTCAGATTTGCTGTACAGTATAATCTTTTGAAATTAGGAAGAAAGACACTCTGGCAGTGATAGTTTTCCCTTGTACTGAAGTTGAGGAAATTTCTGGCCATTTTGGATTTCCATGCAGTATCTATCTGTAACATATCTCTGTAAAAATCTAGATGCATGGGGTCAAAGCAAAGTACTACACACTGAGCTTTCACCCTACTGCTACTTAAGTCAATGTAAAAGCTGTTCTTGAGTTTGATGTTTCAAGAACAAGCTTCCAGGGATATGGTGACTCTTTCTGTTATATTTAAGTTTGAACCCGTTCTCAAGAACAGCTACTCCTACTGTCAAGCAAAAAACACCCTGCTCAGATCAATAGGGAGAGAGAAAGAACTTACATATGGCTAGAACAGGTCCAGATGCTTATTGATTAGGTCTGGGAGGATCAGGCAGGGTCATGACCAAGTGCACTAAGGATCAACCCATGAGCACCAAGCCCAGGCTCAGCTCTCCCAAAGCGCCGGGTCAGTGTTCAGAAACCTGCAGTATGCCCACAACCTGGGAGGCCAGAAAAGTTAAAAACTCTCAAGTTCAGTCTTTGTTTCTGAGCATAGATCTATCCCAAGAGATTAATTCACAGAAAGTGAAAGCTAGATAATAAAAATGAACTTCAAGAACAATCAACTTGTGGATGAATAGTGCACCGGAAATGCAACAGAGCTGTCTAGGAAACGCATACAACCAACGAGTCTTCTTCATGGCCAGAAATAACCTACCTTATTTGACAACTACTGTGGCTGTCTTTTGCCTCTGCTCTAAGTCCTACACACTTTGAATCACTGTAGGTGCACACAGGGCACACTTTTTATCCTGGAAATCTTCCCTGATAGCTGTGCCAGCTATCAAGAAAGTCAGAGGATTTCATTACATTTTTAATACACCTGCTGCAATATTTTTCAGAAACTTTTAACTATTGATATCAAATAAATAGCTTGTTTGTCTAGTTTTGGGTTTTCAACTATTGCGTTTAAGGTCTCTGTTTTCAATGCTAAATATGTCAAACATCTTAATAGTCATAGTCAAAGTACTCAGCTTTGACCACAAAGTAAACTTGCTATGATAAGTTTAAATAAAGTGGAATAAATAAGAATGAGAGAGACTAGCAAGGAACTGTTAGTTATTATTGACGTGGTCCATCTGGGATTTGCTACTAATCCTGATAAAAAATAATATTAAAATTCTAAAAAAATCATTATAAATTATTTTGGAAAATAGTAGGAAAAAAGAGAAACTTAGAAGGTGATCCCTTTCTCTGGAGCAATGTTACTACAATGATTTTGCTAATCCACTGTTCTAGCAGTATAAAATCTAGTGAGTAATGTGTGACTGATATGCAAAATATTATACAAATTATATGCAAATCGCAATGATTGATAGCAGGTCAAAGCAGCGTGCCATAATATTCTACTAGTGGTATTGGAATTACTGTACAGTGCTGCCTGCACACCACCAAGACAATTAATGACATTCTCCACACATACACTAACCCACATTACATTTTTTCTTAATCTTTATTTCAGACACAGTGAAAAAAAACCTACGCACTACTACAGTATTTTAGCTTTCATCAGGACATTCAGAACATTTCCAGCTGATAAGCACTAACCCTTCTAGCGTACAAGAGTTTCCAAATGCCACCCTCACACATTACCCAGGGGATGTACATTTTAATCTCACTCTTAACATGTCTGTGTCCCAGTGAGCCAGAATTTTACAGCAGGCTGATTAAGCAGAAGTTTAACTTTTTGTTTCATTTTCCCTTTCAAAACACATCACCTGTACTAAAATTAAGATATCATTACACATAGCAATGCACAGTCAGCTGTGAAGAATAATACAAGAGCCAGGTATTTAGCAAGGGAGTGTGGCAAATTCCACATTCTGCAAGCAGAGCCACCACACTGCTCTTTAACAACCACTTCACACCACCTTGGGACCACATTTATACAGAACAAAACTGACATTTTGTATGGAAAACTCATCTTAAGCCAGCAAATTAGCATCACATCAAAAACAGCACAGAGAAAAACCATGGGTAATAGTAGAAGGCTACACACAAATTTGGGGGAATCTCAAATATTTTCCCTAGATCACTATCATGGTTTTAGCTGGGATAGTTAATTTTCTTCACTGTAGCTAGTATAGTGCTGTGTTTTAGACTTAGTATGAAAATAATGTTGATAACACACTAATGTTTTAGTTCTTGCTAGGTAGTGCTTACATTAGTCAAGGACTCTTCCAGCTTCCCATGCTCTGCCAGGTGCACAAGAAGCCGGGAGGGGAGGGGGTACAACCAAGAGATCTGATCCGAATTGGCCAAAGGGTATTCCATATCATGTGACATCATGCCCAGTGTATTAACTGGGGGGAGTTGGCCAGGGGAAGCAGCGATCGCAGCTCAGGGACCAGCAGCGTCAGTCGGCGGGTGGTGAGCGGTTGCAGCACTTGTTTGGGTTTTTTATTTCCTTTCTTCCAAGGTTTCATCTCTCTCTCGCTCATTATTTTCCTTTTCATTCTATTATTATTATTATTGCTGTTTTATTTTAATTATTAAATTGTTCTTATCTCAACCCATGAGTTTTCTTACTTTGGCCCTTCCGATTCTCTCCCCCATCCCACAGCGGTGGGGGAGTGAGCGAGCAGCTGTGTGGTGCTTAGTTGTTGACCAGGGCTAAACCACAACAATCACACACAGTGACTGTATACTGACACCAAGCTAGCACTGTTGTTCATTGAGCAGAGATCTGCAGGTCCCAATGCTATAAATCAGAGCCCTTTCAATGAGCCACTTTTTGCTCCTTATCCCATCCCAGTTCTTGTAAGGACCAGCTACTTTTGCCCCTCAGATAGGAGTGTAAAAGGAGATATGACCCCTTGCTTCTTTCAGTCACAACCTAGGCCATCATATGAATCAGCAGGCACAATCCCTTCCTTCTGATGAACCCCTTGTATGAAGGACCTAAGAGTTATTTTTAAGAGTCTGTGTAGGTTAAATATCACAGCATTTGGTGTCAGATTCATGTATTTTAAATGGATCCTATTTGGGGGCGATTTAATATTTTGGGAAGTATTCAAGTGTTCACCTTTTCTGAGAAGAAAATTCTTGGTACAGAACAAAAGCCATCTTTGAAATCCCAATATATTTTGGCACAGAGAACTCTTTAGACAATCACTACTTTTTTGTTCAAGAGAAATCCATGTTCTTGGTAAAAGTTCTCTATGTTGTTTCCTGGTAATGGAATAATCCAGGAAGATTATTAATTTTCCTTGGTTTTAATTTTTTTTTTAATCTAATTGTTACTATTGTGTGCTGGTTTTGACTGGGATAGAGTTCATTTTCTTCAGAGTAGCTAGTATGGGGCTATGTTTTGGATTTGTGCTGGAAGCAGTGTTGATAGTAAAGGCATATTTTAGTTACTGCTGTGCAGGGCTTACACAGGGTCAAGGCCTTTTCTGCTTCTCACCCCACCCCACCAGTGAGTGGGCTGGGGGTGCACAAGAAGCTGGGAGGGGACAGAGCTGGGACAGCTGTCCCCAAGTGACCAAAGGGATATTCCATACCATATGACATCATGCTCAGCATATAAAGCTGGGGGAAGATGAAGGAAGGGCGGGACATTTGGAATGATGGCATTTTGTCTTCCCAAGTAACCATTACGCGTGATGGAGCCCTGCTTTCCTGGAGATGGTTGAACACCTGCCTGCCCAGGGGAAGTAGTGAATGAATTCCCTGTTTTGCTTTGCTTGTGTGTGTGGCTTTTGCTTTACTTATTAACCTGTCTTTATCCCAACCCATGACTTTTCTCACTTCTACCCTTCTGATTCTCTCCCCCATTCTCCCGCAGGGGGGAGTGAGCAAGTGGCTGGGTGGTGCTTAGTTGCCAGCTGGGGTCAAACCACGACATGTTGCAAGTTATCTCCTCAAGCATATGCCAAGAGAATTGATGTGATATCAGTTGTTTACTCAAAGATCACACCAGCTATAAACAAACTAATCACTCCCCAAGTGCAGGTTATCTCTATTTTATGACGATTCCTGTAGTGTTTTAGCTAATCAGTTCTCTGGCTGTGGGTTATCTCTACTCTACCACAACTCCAGTAGTGGTGGAGCCTGATTCACAACTTAACAAAGTTGTATATCTGCTACTGGGTCTTCTGCACACACACACACTAAACATCATATTCTGTGGCCATTGTCTTAACATCAATATTGTCTTCAGGAAGCAACAAGGTTGAGTAGAAGTATGAGTTAATATTTGCACAAACCTGAAGCTTATATGTTTAACATCTGCACAACTGTTAAGCATATATGTAAGTGCTAAGTGTTGTTACCCACATGTGGTTTCTCCATCTGAACTGAAGCAGCCAGGCAACAGAATTCACAGGTCTGTTGGCAAAAGGAGCTGCCCATCGCTATGTCCTCACTGCTTCTGTCCTCTCTCTGTCCAGATGTGCATATTAACTCTATCATAGTTTTGTTTTATGATTAGTTTTATAAAGAATGAAGACAAAAATTACCGCATACGTACACCAGGAGAGCAGTGGATGTCATTTACCTCAACTTTAGGAAGGCTTTCAATAGTGTCTCCCAGTTGTTAAGACATTACACTTGAGCGGGGTGGGCAACCAGGTGGGTAAAAACTGCTGAGATGATAATGCTCCGAGGGTACTGGTTAATGGGTCATACCCTGCCTGAAGGCCCATAAGAAGTGAAGTCGTGGGGTCTATCCTGGGACCTGTCCTGCTTAACATCTTTATTAGTGACTTTGAGGAGGTAATAGAGTGCACTCTTTTCAAGTTTGCAGATGACACCAAGTTTCAGGGGCCAGCTAATATGCTGGAGGGTAGGCCTGCCATTCAGAGAGACCCAGGCAGGCTGGAGAAATGGACTGACAGGAGTTTCAAGGACCTTCATGAAATTCAGTGAGGAGAAATGTAAAGCACTGCCTCTGGGAAGAAAGAACCCTTGCAGCAGCCCAGGCTGAGGAGGGACTGGCTGACCTCCTAAGGTCCCTTCCAACCTGAATTATCTGTCACCCTATGATCCTAAGAGCCATCAGCTTCCTTTAAATAGGTATTATATAATACAGTCATATCTGAAGGTTAAATAATAATGGAACAGCTGCAATGTTTTAATTAAGTGTACTGCTGCACCTAACAATCTGTCTCTCTCTCTCTGTCACCCATACTTGCACACACACTTTTCCCAGCCTCTCCAGCTTTGCAGTGAAAGTATCATATCACGGACACTACATCCTTATAATCACTAATTCAGACAGAAGTCCAGATCTTTCAAAAAATTCCCATTTCCTCTATCTGAAGATTGCTCAGTACCTCTTCAGCAACTCAGTACCTCTTCAGCAAGAGGTTTTGCCAGTTCCAGCAACCAGGGTTCTCACCTTGTGAAATGTCCTTTTCCTTCAGATAATGAAGTGTTCACTATTCAGGTATTTTCAGAGGTACTCAATGCCTGATGTTTGTTTGCATGCTTGAAAGTGTAAGGGAACAACCCCCCTTGGAAAGAAGAGGTATTGTCTATATTTAGTTAGCGTGAATCTAAACTCCTTTTTGATCAAGTATTGCTTATGTAGTGTTTGATGTTTTAATATTTAACCTAAGTTTAAAGACAGGATATCTTGGCCATCAGTGTTATCCATCTAATCAAGGACAAACATTCCTTTTGGAAAAAAATAAAGGAGAGTTGGCAAGAGAAAATAGCTTTAAGTTGTCCTTAGGTGACATGCGACCATAAATATGGATAAAAAGGGTTAGGGTACTTCGTCCATGAAGACCACCAGAGACCACCAAGGACCCCCAAAAAGACAAAGACATGCACAGAAGGGTCTGAAGTGGAGCCAAGAGGAGTGACTTAATGCCATTATGCAATCTATGTAGATTAGAATTAATATGTATTAGATAGGCAGAATATGTATGAATTTATTATAAATATAATGAAGGAGCCAGGATCGGTGTGCTTGATCTGTGGAAAACCACCGAGCACCCAGGCTTGCACAACCGTGAAATAAATGAGCAATGTCTCTCCTGAGTGTGTGAATATTGACTCATTGCACACCGGGCAACGAATCCACTTTTCAGACAACAGTTTTCTGTCGACCCAGATGGGACTGCTGTGAAGCCTTGCCTGGATTGTCTTGCCAGCTGCCAGTGGGGAGAAGCTGCTCTTCAGACTCCAAGCGCACACCAACCTGTTGTTCAGAGGACTCCATGAGTAATCTCCCCATCGGGAGTGGGTAAGTAACTCAACGGTGCAATGCATGATAAAGAGTCATTGCATGGGGTAACAATAGGTAAAAGGTCAAAAGTGTTTTGTAAGTCTTGTGCACGTTTGGACAGTGATGAGTGGAGTGCATAAAACAATAGGTAAAGGTAAAGGTGTTTTGTAAGTTTTGTGCATGTTTGGACAGTGACTGGAGTGCATGAAAGCATGGTTGGTAAAAACATTCTTTTTGGATAACAGTATGAGAGCAGGACAGGGGGCAAGACAATCTGAGGAGGTTTCCCCTTGCTCCCCATTAGGATGCATCTTGAAACATTGGAATAAGTTTGGTGAGGATCCTCTAACAAAGAGGAATTTAAAAGAATAAAGTACTCAATGGTGGCCAAAGTATAAATTGGAGGATGAGGAAAAATGGCCAGAAATGGGGTCCTTGAATTATGATACAATCTTGCATGTTATGTTGTTTTGCAAAAGGCAGGAAAAATGGCATGAAATCCCATATGTGGGTTTGTTCTTTAAGAAATGATCATGAAACAAGGAAGAAATGTAAATTGTTGATATCTGATTTGAATGTATTAATTATGATGGATGACATAAAAAAGCCTTTTTGGTGATGTTCTGCTTGTAGCATAGGAAAAAGATGTTTAAACTGGAAGACGAGGAAGAGGATATTCAGATGCTGGTGGCTCCAAATGGAGAAAGCGTTACGAGTGGAATAGGAGGAAGAGAAAGGGGCAGTGAAACCAGTGAAACCTTTAGACTGGTAGCAGGGAGAACTCGAGCACAGCATCGCCCTGTAATACAGGGCCCTCTTCGTCAAGCAGGAGGTCGAGACGCTTCCCCAGTATATGTAAAAGTACCATTTACTACATCAGATTTAATGAACTGGAAGGAGTCTGCGGGATCCTATCAGGATAATCCTGACAGGATATATGGGTCTTTTAGGATGATTGTTGAAAATCATAATCTGGATTGGCAGGATATTCAAGTATTGTTAAAAAATTTATTTACACCAGAAGAAAAAAGAATGTTCATGGAAAAAGCCAGGGAAGAAAATGAATGGCAAAATGCCAAGGATGGCCCTGAGTGGTTTACCACCTTATTTGTAGGACAGTTGGCACCTGATATTAGGAGGAAATTACAGAAAGTAGATGGAATGTCGCGAATGACCATATCTCAGCTAACTGAAATTGCGTATGAAGTCTATAACAATAAGGAGGAAGTTGAAAAGAAAGAAAGTGGAAAAGAAAAATTAAAAGCTAGGAGGTAGAATGCAGCAATATTGGCAGCTGCCTTCGTTGAGGCACAGGTTCCATTTAGAGGTCGAGGTTTCAAGAGGGGACCAGGATAAGGAAGGGGTCAAGGGACAGGGAGAGGATCAAGAATTAGAATTCCATTGGAAAAAGTTCAGTGTGCTCTCTGCAAGGAAAAGGAACGTTGGAAAAATGCATGTCCAAGAGGACAGCCTAGCAGGGCTCCCATCCCAGCTACGACCCCTGTACCCGGGGAGTTGATCGGGATTGTGGAAGAGGATTCGGACTGATGGGGACTGGGTGTTGAGGAAACGTAATCCCCAGCTGAACCCCTAAGGTGATGTTAAGCTGAGGAATGATGTAGTTAAATTTCTGGTTGACACAGGAGCAACCTACTCTGTACTGAATAGTTGCAAGGGACCCATGAGTAAATATTCTATGGCTGTGGTTGGTGTAACAGGAAAGCGGGAGGTTAGACCCTTTTTCCAACCGATTAAATGTAAAATTGGCAACAAGATGTTTGAACATGGGGTTTTATACATGCCAGAATGCCTGACACCTCTAATGGGAAGGGACTTGTTAAATAAATTAGGGGCACAGATAACCTTTGACAAAAACAAAATAAGAGTCCATATCCCGCAAAATAATGCCTGGGAAGCACAAATATATGTATTACAGGAATTACTTGAGACAGCAGAAGACAAGGAGAAGGATGGACCAAGCAAGCCCTTTTCGGAGATAGAAGATGCTATAACCCCTTTTGTAAGGGCAACTGAGAAGCCTGGAAGAGCCAGATCAGCTGAACCAGTAAAAACAGAATTAAAGCAGGAAGCTAAAGCAGTAAGACAAAAACAATATCCCATAAAAATGGAGGCCTGTATTGGACTGGAGCCTACAATTAATAATTTTCTAAAATATGAACTATTATGAGAATGTCAGTCAGAATATAATACCCCAGTTTTGCCTGTTAAAAAGCCACATTCACAGGAATACCATTTAGTACAAGATCTAAGAGCTGTTAATCAAATAGTGACTGATGTACACCCGGCGGTACCCAATCCTTATACTTTGTTAACAACAATAGTTGATTCAAATGTCTATTTTACAGTCTTGGACTTAAAGGATGCCTTCTTTTGCATTCCATTGGAAGAACAAAGTCAGAAGCTGTTTGCCTTCGACTGAGAAAGCCCTACAACAGGATGCAAAATGCAGTTGTGCTGGACAGTGCTCCCCCAAGGATTCAAGAACAGCCAGATGATTTTCGGTAACGTACTTGCGCAAGAACTGGAACAATGCCAAGGTAAAGGAACTAACATTACCCTGTTACAGTACGTGGATGATATACTGTTGGGGGCGGAGATGCTGAGGAATGCAAGAAAGCAACCATAAGTTCATTGAACTTTTTAGGACTAGCAGGATATGGAGTGTCAAGGAAAAAGGCACAAGTTGTTCAGATGAATGTGGTGTATCTGGGGTTCGAGATTTCCCAGGGAGAAAGCTAGGGACCGAAAGGAAGGAAGCAATATGCCAAATTGCACCCCCCAATCAAAGAGAGAACTTAGAGCATTTTTAGGAATGGCTGGATGGTGTCATTTGTGGATTCCTAATTTTGGATAAATGGCCAAACCATTATACTAAGCTGTTAAAGGGCCAGGAGAGCTGCTAGAATGGACTCCAGACTGCTGGAAAGGATCTGATGCAATAAAAGTTGCTCTCATGAGTGCCGTGGACTTCTGAAACTAACAAAGCCTTTTGAACTTTATGTGCATGAGAGAGAATATCAAGCATTAGGAATATTTGTGCGGCCTTTGGGGAATTGGAGAAGGCCAATGGCTTACTTTTCAAAACAACTAGATAAAGTAAGTGCCGGATGGCCAGGATGCCTGAGGACAGTGGCAGCTACTGTGTAACTGATCCAGGAGGCACAGATGTTGACTTTGGGACAGAAAGTCACTGTTTACATGCCACATGCTGTTACAGCAGTGTTGGAACAGAAAGGACGCATTGACTGTCCTTGAGCAGAATGGTACAGTTATCAAGTGATAGTGCTCGAACAAGAAGACATAATAATGAGAGTGTCTAGTGCCTTAAATCCATCATTTCTATTGCCTTTACATGAAAAAGAAGGGTTAGTGCATGACTGCTTACAGACTATTGAGCAGGTGTACTCCAGCCAGAGTACTCCATGCAGACCTGAGAGATGTCCCCTTACAGGACCCTGACTGGGAATTGTTCACTGATGGGAGCAGTTTTGTCACCAAAGGGGAACGGAAAGCTGGATATGCTGTTGTCACTTTGGAAAAGGAAATAGAGGCAGCACCATTGTCAGTGAACTCTTCTGCACAGAAAGCTGAATTAACTGCACTGATTTGAGCCTTGGAAATATCGGAAGGAAAGCGAGCCAACATCTATACAGACTCAGAATATGTGTTTGGTGTAATACATGCACATGTTGCAGTTTGGAAGGAGAGAGGATTGTTACCATCACAAGGAAATCCTATAAAATATGGCAAGGAAATTTTGAGACTGCTTGAAGCAGTTAATAAGCCAAAGGAAGTGGTGGTGGTACATAGCAGAGCACACTGATTGGGACAGACTGATATAATTAAATGATATCAAAGGGCAGATGAGACTGCAAAAAGAGCTGCTCTATTTACAAGGATAGCAGCCTTAGTCCCTGAAATAACTTTTGATATTAATGTTCTTGAATATACAGAGAAGGAATATTGGCTGAGTTTCTAAATTTTATTGAGACGTCTGAAGGATGCTGGAAAACTCCAGATGGACAATGTGTAGTTACTCCTCAAATAATGAGAGAAATTATGAAAAAAACACATGGTGCCATTCATAGGGGGGTTGAGGTGTTAGCAGAAATGACAAAAATGTACGCAATAGGCATTAATATGCTAAAAATCACCAAAGGTCTTACAAAGGCAGGTGAAACTTGTTTAAGGAATAATCCAAAAATTCAAAGGAGACCCTTACCAGGAGAGGTGAAAAGAGGCTCTGTGCCTCGGAGTAATTGGCAAATTGATTTTTCAGAATTACCAAAGTGTAAAGAATAGAAGTATTTATTGGTAATTGTTGATAACTTTTCAGGCTAGCCAGAGGCTTTTCCATGTCACACCAACAAAGCCAGAGAGATAGTAAAAGTGCTTTTAAAAGAAATAATATCTAGATTTGGAGTCCCTGAGGGATTTTCATCAGACAGAGCACCCCATTTTGTTGCAGAACTTATCCAAGAAGTTTCAAAATTTTTGCAGATTAAATGGGATTTACACACTCCATGGAGACCACAATCTAGTAGGAAAGTGGAAAGGATGAACTAAACAATTAAACAACAAATTAGAAAATTATGTCAAGAAACCTAGATGAAATGGACCGAGGGTTTGTCCTTGGCATTACTTAGAATCAGAATAACACCACGAACACAATAAAAAGTTAGCCCATTTGAGATAGTATATGGAAGACCTATGTTGTAAACTTAAAAGGAAAAGACAGTCAGATGCACCTGAATGGAGAACAGATTCTAAGAGACTACTTAATTTCTCTGGGCTAGGTTATTAACTCTCTCCATAGGTTAAAGGTCTTGCGCCTTTGGATTCACCAGTGCACCCTTTCAAGCCCAGAGATTCAGTATATCTACGGACGTGGAAAGACAAACCACTCACAAAGAAGTGGAAAGGACCTTATCAGGTGCTGCTGACTACAAATACTGCAGTGAAGCTCCAGGGAATCAAGTCCTGGATCCATTACACTTGAATAAAAAAAACATATCTTCACCTCCGTATACTTCCACACCAAAGGGACCCTTGAAATTAAAGTTGTATCCAGTATTGAATTATTCATAAAAGATTGTATCCAGGAAAAATATTTTTATATGATATGGTTGATTGTTGTAGGTGTTCTGATAATTTGGATGGGAAAAAGTGATTCACAGATTATGCTACCACAATGGGACAGAAATCAAAATCTATGGGAATTACTAGCCCAAGAGGTAACAAATAGATCCTCCTTTTGTATTGGATCTGGGAATTCAGTAGGAGAGATAGGAGTTCCCACTCCCCTAGAACTATTAAAGAATTACACCATACTCAAAGCATTTGAGATAAATGTCACTTATGGCAGCCTCTACAACATGGGAAAAACCACTAGAAATAAAGAAAGAGGAATGCTAAAAGTTAAAGTATGAGGGATGCTCCTTGCTAAGAATCAAATTACTTTTGTAAATTGCACTTCAAAATGTGATAATTTGACACGATTACAACCGCCTCTGACTTGCAAAAGAACAGAGACCATAAGTTACGCGTGGGCCCATACTCGATTACCTTTGGGATGGTTCTTACTTTGTGGAAGATTAGCTTATACTTATGTTCCAGCAAAAATAACCAGAGGTCCTTGCTTTATAGGAAGATTGACCCCCTTACTTTTAAATAGGAAAGATTTACAACATGAATCGAGAAAAAGAAGAGATGTTCATTAGCTATCTAGTGACTGTGATTCACAAATCATTTTATATAGTCTAAGTGAAATCACGGCAGCTGCCATTCTCAGCCCTGGAGTTGGGGTAGCTATGAATTACCATATTCTAAAATGAATTGCTTGTGCACTGGTAAGAGATATAAACTTTACTTCACAGGCCTTGGCAGCCATTGGTTTGAAATGACCCAAAACCAAGAAGTCACCTTGGAAAACCAGGCAGCTATTGACTATTTACTATTAAGACACAGTCACAGCTGTGAGGAATTTAAAGGAATGTGTTGTTTTAATCTCTCAGATAATTCACAGTTGCTAGAAAAGAAAATAGAACAATTAAGAAAATTAGCCTCTGAAGTTTATGAAAGGGAAGGATTGGATCTTTCTTGGTTAACCTCGTGTCTTCCCAACTTCAGATGGCTAAAACAACTGTTCATAATTATATTATTAATTGTACTAATAATCATAACCACTTGTTGTCTTATTCAGCGTATCCCAAGGAGATATAAAGGAATGGTTTGAGACTTAGAAGTGTTAAGACACCTCAAGCCTCAAAAAGGGGTGACATGATTGTAAGGGAACAACCCCCCTTGGAAAGAACAGGTATTGTCTATGTTTAATTAGCGTGAATCTAAACTCCTTTTTGAACAAACATTGCTTATATAGTGTTTGATGTTTTAATATTTAACCTAAGCTTAAAGACAGGATATCTCAGCCATCAGCATTATCCATCTAATCAAGGACAAAGGGACAAAAAAGGTTAGGGTACTTCATCCATGAAGACCACCAGAGACCACCAAGGACCCCGAAAGATGAAGATATGCGCTGGAGGATCTGAAGTGGAGCCAAGAGGAGTGACTTAATGCCATTATGCAATCTATGTAGATTAGAATTAATATGTATTAGATAGGCAGAATATGTATGAATTTATTGTATAAATATAATGAAGGAGCCAGGTTCGGTGTGCTTGATCTGTGGAAAACCACTGAGCACCCAGGCTTGCACAACTGTGAAATAAATGAGCAATGTCTCTCCTGAGTGTGTGAATATTGATTCATTGCACACTGGGCGACTAATCCACTTTTCGGAGGACAAAAGGAAACAGTTCTGTGTTTGTATCTCACTAGTCTTTCATCAAAAGCAAGAATATTTGCATCCTTGTGAACAAGAGATACAGTCGCAGAAATAATTTAAGTCACGTTATGAATCCTTCCCTGTAAGTTAATTTCAATACAGCACAGTGGTCTGTAACAGCTATGTCATTTCAATTTCCTTTGTCTTGAGAAACAAAAATTTTAGACAGAAAAAAAAAGACAGTCCAGTGGTTAGGCCAACAGGTGCAACTTCAGACAAACCTGCCTCAGTTCTCTATACTACTATAAGTTTCCTACAGGACCTTATGGAACCCAGTCAGTCTTCTTAAATGGTGACTGCATTCATAAAACTGGAAGGCATAGTAAGATAAATCATAGTCTTGCAGTACAAAGTAAGATTTTGAGACGCTCAGATACCATGTTAACAAAGGTGCATCATATAAATACCATTAATATATAATTTTCCAGTTAAGTTGATATGAATGTGGTGCATTGTGAAGTGGACATGTAAATACTGAGAAATCAGGAAAAGAAAATCAAACTCATTTCTGCTGGCAAACTAAGTCTGCTGCAAAGCAAATCTCCAATAGGTAAAAATGTTTTACATGCTTGCTTTTAATATTAGAAATACAAGGACCTGAATTCCCTGTAGTTTTTGTGTTTGTTCTGAGATGTTTGCTGAAGGGCTAGCATTGTTTAAAGAACTCACGTGAACAAGGACATCATATTGAGCAAGATACCTGGTTTAGAGCTTGTCTATGCATGACACTGTAGAAAAATTTCTCACCATTTTCATTATCCAGATCCTAATAATGTTGAGCAACCTTTAGGGGTGGAGAAACAGGCAGGTGCTAACAAAACAATGAATATATAATGGAAATGGCATCTCCATGCATTGAATTCTGGAGACTTGCAGTGAATTTTGCAGGACCAAGTGCTGCTACTACTTTAAAGACACTATGGTTTAAATATCTCACTTATGCTTCCAGTACCATTCCTACACACTCCCGACATGTGCCTACTTGTAAGCACAACAAAGCCAGTGCTATTCCTCCAAAAGCACTGTCTTAACACTCATGATTATTTCCAGGGCAGTTATTTCCAGTTTGGAGTTGGAGGTGCTGGGGGATGACTGTGTTGGCTGCTACACTGTGAGGTCTTGTGTGTGATCATATTTCAAGGAGGCTTCTCACGAATTCCATACAGAATATCTGATTCTCTATGGAGATCAGTCCATACCCACAACTTACCTTTATTTTTCCACAGGTGTTCCAAGAAGATTAGAGTCATTCAGCTTAGTTCTCCATCTAGGGAACTCAGCCATAAATATAAACTCAAGTCAAAGACTGCAACCAACTCCCAGTTATTTTAATAACAAGTATTTGTCTTTCATAAAAGCACTTTCAAGTATCTGGCCTATTTATTTTAGTAAAGAAGAGCTCAGTATTTGAGCACTTCATTGTGACTATGAAAGGAACACAAACATCCATCAACTGTTAAGTGCCAGAAGGAATCTGATTGGGATGGGGGGGTCCCTCTTTACTATGACCCCTAGCCAAGTGATGGGAGGCCCACCGAGAAAACAATTACTCACTATGATAAAACACATTTTTGCTGCCTTTCTGAGTAGCTGAGAAGGCAGGAAGCAACATAACTGTCCCTCCAAAGCCTACTAGGAAGGTTTCTCACAGGCTTCTCTGCAGTGCTAGTAGACCTCATCCAGCGCCTCAGTGAGAAGCAGACAGATTTGAGCACCTCCATTCTTCTCTCATGAACTGCAGAAGACCTAGCCTCAACTTTTCCAAGGCAGAGTGCTTTCTCATGTTCCTACAGGACACAGTACAACACAACCTGTGCAGAACTGTGTCTACAAAATGGAATCAAACTGCACTTTCATTCCTTATTTGTGCCTCAGGTATGCATAATATATAAGATGTCCATAATACATAAGATGTCCATTGCTTCCACTGGGCTCTCACTCTACAGATAACAATTCATTCTTTAGTGGGACATAGAAAAAGTTTATTATACTCGATTATTCTGTGAGAAATATTACACAGCCATGTAAATAAAGTATCAATTTTGTCAGTCTGTTTCCTGAATCCTACTCCTTTCTTCTAAAAATCTCCCCTTCTATTAATTTATTTTAATTTCTTACAAAGAGTGAATAAAGAATCAGGAAAAAATCAGAACAGATTACCAGCATCAAGATAGTCTCTGTTATGGTCCTTTGCACTAAAAGATGTTTATCAAAAATCATCCATCACTCTCTCAGCTGGAGAGCAATGCTAAAACCAAAGGGATGATTTTTTTTTTTCTCCCGAGGGCTTATAACCAGAGGTTTTAAGAGTCACCTTTGCATCCCTGAAAAATCATTTTATTTTATAAAGCAATCCACATCAGAAATTTCATGCACTGTCAACACATTCTCATCACTGTTTGCCTACACTCTTTGAACTGTCTCCTTTCAGCTACTGAAATATTAAAACTGCATTTTCCTCTGTTGTGTCAAAAAGCTATGCAGCTTAACAGGACAGTCTTCTATAGTTCCTGAATGCTCCATTCTCTCCAGTGAAACTGAAAATGGGAATTAAATGCATGACTTTATGGAAAATAACAGTTAAAATATAAGAATGATGGGCTTGCAGTGGCATGGAGAAGTGAACAGGGAATTATCATCCATTGTTTTTTCATAACAAGTAATAAATACTAAATGCTAATTAAGAAGTATCAGATGAAATAAAGTTAAAAACAAATACAAATAGTAATGTTTGGACAGAGCATACAGTTATGGAAATCACTGCCACAGGATATATGGATATCTAAAGTTTATATGGGTTGTTAGATGAACTCATGGAAGAGAACTATCACAGTCTATTAAACACAAAGATGCAACCTCTGATTCAGAAAGTCCCTAAATGCAGATTGCTGCAAGGGTATAACCAGCAGGCAGGACCTCTGAAAGCGTGTGCTGTTCTCTGCTCTCCCACAGGTCTCTACCCACCGAGGAAGCACAGGCTGGATTGACCCAGTACAGCTGTTCTAATATTCTCAAAACACAGCAAGACTCATGAATGACTTTAAAATTACCAGCCAAATCCAGTAGTTCAGTAAAAGGCACAGAAATTAGAACTGTGACAGTCAGACATGACATTATGTTTGAATTGTTTGAATATAGCTTTTATTAACAGGTCTTACTAATTTGTTCCTTGGTCTGACTTTCATCATTCTTCTATTGAGCATAATGCTGTAATTAATAACAGTATCCTCCCACATCCCTTCCTCTTATAAGGAAGGAAAATGTTAATCCTGTTTTACAGCTAAGGAGTCAAAGAACAGGGAAATTAGGCATTCCTCTTGAGACAAATCAATTTATGGGAAGGATGCTGTACTGTGGAGCTTGCCTGATGATCCAGTCGCCCCCCTTATGTCCTGTTTTCCTACATTAAATTAGTTGACTTTGGGGATTTGGGCTTGATTCCTGAGTCCCAGTCAAGTGCTTTAGCCAAAGAATATCTTATGCTCTGAAGTCCAGAAAAGACTACTTCATCACAAAAATCAACTTACTGTCATTTCATTCAGCATTTCTTCCCCTCATCCTTATGACACTCTGCAGTTACCTGTTGGTATAATTTTAGCTTATTTTGCCAAAGCAAGGAACTTGTTGTATAAAACATCTATCATCACACTTCTGACTGATGTGAAGTAAATAACAACAACTTAAAAATCATAACAAGAACCTACTGCAATCTTTCCAACATTCACTGAGATGTGCTGTGGCAGATGATTACCTGGGCAATAGAAATGGATTATTTCTCCTTCTGCCTCTCACACAGACTCAGACACATCGTCTTAATACAAGTTATATTTGGCCAAAGATTTGAGTGTGCTGACAGAAGTGTTAAGGACCTGTAAATTACTAAAGATCAGTCAGAACTGTATTTAGAACATGATCATTTTTCTATACAAGGAAGCTAAGTATAAACTGACTACTGGGCATGAGAAATTGCACCTTTAAAAAAAATGTAACTGTTCTTATATCCCCTACTCAGATGTCAACTCTACTAACAAGTCAGAAGCTCCTCCATGTGACACCGACACTCAGACAGAGAGAGGATGCAAATGAAGGTTTTCATGGAAAACGAGCAAAGTTAAACTCCAACCATAAAGTTCAGTTTTGCAAATGAGTAGTACATGAGTTCCTTGGAAAATATAGTCACAAATAAATAAAGCATTTTCTCCTACTACGCATGTTCCTTATTTTTTTATATTTTCAGCATATACTTTGAAATCATATCTTATCCATTAGATTATAGTTACTTCACAGAGTCAAACTGGAATAAGCATTTAGAAGATAATAATTTTAATGGACTCCTCCCACCAAATATTTTGAACAGCTTTTATTTTTGATAGCAGAGCTTTTCTAATCATTAGATCTTTAGACTTTTATGAGGCAGCAGATATTTAATGATGTAAAAATTATAGACCAGTTTTATTTGTGATCCCAAAAATATTTCAGAACAAAATAAAGTCTATGGATGCTGCTGATCCCAGGGAAGTGAATGAAAAGCTTCAGAGTGATTTTTACAGGAACAACTTTGGAGCCCCCAGTGGGTGTGATCCAAAGTCATACGAAGTTAGTGGTAAGAATTATCTTCTTTGTCTGGGATTTGTCTTCCATTCAGAGAACAGTATGTTATATTGATCTGTTTAAAACTTGTTTCTCTTGATTGCCTTCATTCATTTTTAAGGTATTTATAGAAACATCATTCTAAATTACTGTACACTTGCTAATAATGGGCCAACTAACTCAGAAACTTGACATCTCTTTGACCTCCCAATCTTTTCCATGTCACAGGTTTGATAGCTGTCATACGACTAATCAATGGATTACTGAACAGTCCGAAGTCTTGATATACAAGTCAATTTTTATTAGTATTTATTTTACAAAAGACAGTTCTAGTGAATCCAAGATCACTGATAAAAGAATTAACCTCATGTTTTCCAGAACTGCTTTATTCAAGATAAGCAAACTGAGACATAAATATTCAAGGAGGGGTTAGGCATCTCCAAAATGTCCTTTCAAGAAAGAAAACTGAACAAGATGTTCTGAAGTTGTGTCTGATGTACAACCCAAAATATTAGCTTCTTTTTTCTCTAAGAGCACTCCCAGGGATACCCACTCCTGCAACTTCTAAAATAAACTTTAAAAATGGATAAAGACAGGTCTGACAGTACCAGGATCATCTTAGAAAAGGAATGTGAGAAATTTCTGAAGTGCTGGTCCTAGGAAAGAGCCATGTTACCCAGGGCTTACCCTGTAGCACTCTGACTTTAATAGTATTCATGTTTTATATTCATTTTCATTTAATAGCTCATAATCACAACCCTACTCATATATGTCACTGCTTTTCTTTTTACTATGAAAAAATTAAAACTCCATTAAAAATTCCAAGCTTCCCAACCCCACTGCCTCATCTATAGTGCCTGATGACATTCATAGCGCTCAGGCTGCCATTGTTCAACTAACAAATGGCAAAAATGATGGATGCAAAAAAGTATTACTTCAAGGACAATGAAATCCAAATTATTGTTTAGCATATTAGAAAACACTACAAAGTTTTTAAACACTTTAGTAGCTTTTATTTCATACTTCTATAGCAATTAAGTGACAAATTTTTTATGTATAAGTAACTTTGAAGATATTTCAAAGTCTTATTACTTGATATAGGAATATTTGGAGAGCATTAGAGAAACATGGTAACTTTAACTATATTTACTATAAAATAAGGTGCCTTTATATAAATTAAAATACAATACTGTAAAAACAGAATAGTATGAGAACAGCTCTGTTAGCCCAAATCCGAGACTAAATAAATAATAAAACCATCCAGCCACAGAAACAGGGACTGCTGCTGTCCTGTTGTACCCTTAACATACCTGTGCAAGCAAGCTAGACTGCCCTGCATACCCTGAAATTCAACAGCTTCAAGTGAACTGGAAAGCATAAGATCCCTTTGCTGAAGAATGCCATTCCAACTCCACTGTACTGGAACAAGGGGCGATCCAGTTTGTATGCTCTTGCCAGTCCCTAAGAGGTGACTTACTTTTTCAAAAGGATTCAAAAGTATGATTTTAGAATAAAATGTGGTAGAACTAATAGCTGAATATTGTCAAACAATCTCATATAACATATGCTGAAAGAGATGCTGTTTAAGAAGCCCGCTGCTGCATTCTATACCTTTCTGAATTTCTTAACGTATTCAAAATTAATGTCAACACTGAGTGAAACACAACAGACTCCTATCAGATCTACAAAGGCACCAGTGACTACACAAAAATTATTCTACATTCAGAGGATGGAAGAACAACCTCGTAGTGAGACAGAGAACTGTGAAAAACTAAAATTCAGGCCACTTTTGCTCCCTCAGCTTAGGGGGTCAGCCCTCCCAAACTGGAATGTCCATAAAAAGGGACAAGTAGACATTATCTGCTACACTAACTCGTCTCCCCATCAGGAAACATCACCTTTATCAGTACAAAATTGATTTCTCAGCACCACTGATGCTGTGTAAGCTGAAGAGGAATTTTATTTCAGTTATGCAGCTGCCAGCATACCTCTTTTGTCATTATAATTCCCTACCAACTTTTTCCAATATTCAGAGTGGTGAGATTCAGCATATCAGAGCGAAGTCCTATCTCCTTAATTCAATGCTATAAACTGCGATATAGAATAAGTTCTACCAAGACTAAACAGTAAAAAGTTGAGCATGTTAAAGAAAAGTTAATGGCCAAAATCCTCTACTCTTGCTTCCACTGCCTCATTCACTTACATAAGGAGCAACAATGGCATGTACCAATACACTGCTACTGTCAGCAGGAGTCAAGCCTACAGCTTTTGTCACTGGAAACACACATTGCTGTCTAATGAACTGAAGCAGAGATTAAGAAGCTTAGCAAGTCAGCCAGTGGCGAGAAATATGATCTCAAAGAAGAGTATGTTTGAACAGACCTTCAAATTGTCTGTTTAAGGAGACAAGTTTCAACTAGTTCTATAATTATTATCCTGTATATATCTATACAGCAATTTATTATAACTTTGAATGGGTCATACTCTTTTAGTATCTAAACTTTTCATGTGGTAAAAAACCCCAAAAGTTTCTCACATAGCATTACCACAGTACTTGAGCTAAAAAGTTACCTTTCTCAGATTACATTTATAGAATAAAGGAAGAACATTAAGAAATGTGTTTTGATAAATAGAATGATGTCAGGTATTTGGTATAACATAAACTTTTTCCAGAATTTTGATGGAACATTAACAGATTTCAGCAACATACATGTTTTGAAATAGGATAGGTTTACCAAGGACTTGAGAATGTTGCTTTCCAAGTTTATAATGTAAAGGAAAATAACTCCGTAATGCAGAAACTCTTTCCATTTTTAATCCTGCCCTTCTAGACAGTAGTTAAAATGAAAAAAAGTCAGTTTTTTCAAGATGTTGGGACATGGAAACTTGTTTATCTCAACTCTGATCATTTCAGGAGTGCTGTTAAATTAGAAACCAATGAAACAAACACATCAAAAGGCAATAACTTTCCAAAATAGGTAATGACCAAGGTGGATCTGAGATCAGTAATTCATATTATAAATCTATGATAATAAATCTTGACATTCACCAAAACATGATGTCCTCAGCTCAAATCCCACAGCTGTTATATAGGCCAAGCTACACGTTAACTTGGCTGAAAAACAGGAGGTTTCCCTAGTGAAGAGATGACTTCTTGAAAATATCATCATTAAACTCCAGAAAAAGCACACAGCACTCAGCTAAATGTAAATTAATACCATCTCTGCCCTAAAGAATTTACAGCCCCAAAATATAAATGCAGGCAAGCATCAAAGCACAAACCACCCAGTCAAAGGCCCCCCCAAGGACCCTTTTTACTTTCTGCAGTAAGTTTTAAATAAGTCTGAAAAAAGAGAAGAAAATCATTCAATTGTGTTTGCAGGATTATCTGGTTTGAAGTAAGTTATTTTGTCTTCCTCACTGCGGTGGATCAGGGTTTGTCTCTCTGCTGCCAGCTTCTCACAGGACAAGCAGCAGCAGGGGCTGGCTCAGCTAACCCAACCTCCCATCCCCATGGTGCTCAGCAAGGGAACACATCCAGGATCTGAGCTCCCTGCAGCTCACAAGGTGCTTATATACAATTATGCAGATGAAAATGCCTATATATTCTGCTTTACTTATATTAGTTACCGCTGGAAAGAGAAATATATCCCATCTATCAGCCTAACTGAGACTCTTAGAGTGCTTAACAATATACAATGTGTTTATTTTAACAACACATTTCAACCTCTTAATTACAAGGCTGGAAATGAGGTTACAAAAGGGAAATATTCTAGTGTCCTTCTTGGCTACTTTAACATCACATGTGGAAAATCCTTTAACTTGTCTCAGAGATTAAAGTTGAAGGAGAAATCTGTACAGCAACACCTCATCTTCTGAGTGCGGCTCTGAGCCTGTGCCTTTTCTCCCTCTCAAAGACATACCCAGATCCTACACTTCATTTCCTTCTCCATTTCAGTGCAAATAACATATTTCTCTTCAACAGGCAACAGACTTGATAAACAGCCACCATTTTCTATTGGTTCCTCACCTCACGCTATCTGGGGCAGTCAAAAAAGAATCTAGATAAAAGTTATTGAGCATAAACCAGGTCTCAGCTCCCAAGTTTTGGAGCCTGTCTGCCTGTATATTCTCTTTGCTCAAGAATATGACATAATATGTTTCAAATAGCAAGAGAATACATTGGAAGATGCTTTCTTTAGGCAGAGTAGATTGAAGGGAAATGCTATACATCTAAATTGTCAGAATTATGTTTGATCCAGTAGATCCACTGGAGTGGATTTTTTGAGCTTTTCCAAAGTCTGTGTGTTGCTGTTGACCTTTATTTTTTTAAGTGACCAAAAAATAGGTATGCAAGAATCTGTTAGAATGGAAAGCTTTCATGTAGTCATTATAATCTAAAGCATAAGCTGCTTTTCCTTTGAAACTGACCTTTTGAAATTACTTTTTAGAGGTTCAGGCTTCCTTTTAGAGGGAAAATACTTTACTGACATAAGGTTGCTAATTAGACAGTGCTGACTGGCATACATAAACAGGTTAACACTATTACTCATGTTGCTAAAACCGCTCTGATTATTCTGCTTAGGACAGATAAAAACCCCAGGATTTTCTCACCTATGTAGCAGTGAAAAAGAAGTTTGCACAGAAGAAGAATGAGAATTATTTCTCCTTTTTCTGTCAAAATTTAAAATAGCTGGAGAAAAACTGTAAAAATAACACTTTTTATGTCTTCTATGAAATTTTAATATTCAAAACTATCATCGAATCTGGACAGTCATTTGGTGAATTTCAATACCTATGATTAATTAGCTTTCAAGAAGACTCATCCAAGCCTGTAATTATACGCTCACAAATTAAAAACAGCAATAGGAAAACCTGCAATACAGATGTTCAAGTAAATACAAAGCATTTCCGTGTTGATTGAAAAACAACACAAATTCAGCTTAGAGAATATCAATAGATAATTTACGCTCTTGATGATGTACAAATCTTAATAGACTTCATCAGGACAGCTCAGTAAATTGGATGATCTACAGGAAAGATAAGAACAGCAAAATGATTGCTCACATGATAGGCTCATACTAGCCTCTAAGATTGCCAAACACATGTAATAATTAATATGAAATTTTTCTACTTATCAAATCATGATTTTTTCCTTAAATTTAATAATCAGTGTAATACATTCAAATAATCTCATTTTGAAGAGAATTCTCATGGCAGCACAATGTGTCAGTAGCAATTTCCTAACAACATGGGCTGAAAGTCCCTGAAAGAGTGAATTACAGTAATCAGCCCTTGAGATGACAAAAGCATTAATCAGCATCTCTGTATCTTTACTGCTGATCAAGGTCTCAGCTTGGCAATGTTACAGAGACTGTAAAAAGGAGCTTTTGTAACAGATGCAAATACTTACCAAATGGTAGATCTAAGAGCAATATGACACTTTGTGACCAGATGTATCAAATGATGCTAAAAGCATTACAGAAGGTAATAGTAAAAGGGAGGGACTAGAAAATAAAGAATTATTTTAAATATTCTGCAACATAATTCATGCTCTGTGAAGCATACCATTAGGACTGGTATTTTTCCAGATAGATTAAACTTCAATAAATGAGAACATAATTAAGAATAAATGGAATAACTTCTAAATGGCTTAAACAGTTGGCCACCAAAAATGGATTATTGTTGTTGGCAGGCTTCTGCATTCTTCTAATTAAAGTCAACCATTTAAAACACTTTATTCCTTTTAATCTGACATATTTGATGAAGGAACTATAAAATTTAACACCCTCTAATGAAATTATTTCCACCTTGTACTGCTCAGTAAATGGTGACATTCTGTTCCCCAAGCAAAACAAACAGTCCCATGGATTTCTCAGGGGCTGAAGTCATCAGCAGTGTTTGACAACTGAAAATACAGATAAACTGCTAGCTGCCTTTCACAGTGGAGATTAACTTCACTGAAGACACTGAGAACATTGCATATTTTCTAGGAGAGGGTCCTTCTTAATCAAAATCAGCAATACTTAGGAAAATGTAGCCTGCCTATTAGTCATTATTGATCACCATAAATAATTCAGGATATAAAATTCATAACTGGAATGAAAGTTGCAAGACAGGACCAGGGCTTCAATGAAGACAGCGTACATGCTCCTATCAGAGACATGATCTGGGAAGTGTCTATAGCAAGTCTAATACACAGTAATGGGAGAAAATTTGCCAAAGCATAAGAGCTGTTACCATTTTTATCCAAAAACTGCAGTTTGAGTGGGAAAAGACTCGTATTGCCTCATAGCTGGAGGTATCAGGAGGAAGTGGTTGGGTTCAGAGGCTTCTGCAGCCTGAGAAAATACAAATGTATTCCAGTCTTTCAGGGACAAGGCTCTTGCCCTCAGAGTATGGATTCTTTATGGATATTCTGGTTTAACCCAGCAGGCAGCTAAACACCACACAGCCGTTTGTTCACTCCCCCACAGTGGGATGGGGGAGAGAATCAGGGGGAAAAATTAAAACTCGTGTGTTGAGATAAAGGCAGTTTAATAGGACAGAAAAGGAAGGGAAAATAATAACAATAATGATAAAAGAATATACAAAATAGTAATGCACAATGCAATTGCTGCTCACTACCCGCTGACTGATGCCCAGCAAGTTCCTGAGCAGTGGTCCCCACCCCCCAGCCAACTCCCCCTAGTTTATATACTGGGCATGGTGTCATATGGTATGGAATAACCCTTTGGCCAGTTTGGGTCAGCTGTCCTGGCTGTGCCCCCTCCCAGCTTCTCACTGACAGGGCATGAGAAGCTGAAAAGTCCTTGACTAGTGCAAACACTCCTTAGCAACAACTAAAACAGCTGTGTGTTATCAACATTATTCTCATACTAAATCCAAAACACAGCATTATACCAGCTACTAGGAAGAAAGTTAACTCTATCCCAGCTGAAACCAGGACACTGGAATTGGAGGTAAATATGCAAAGGTCATACTCCATCCCTTTTGCTACTGCTGTATAGTAAGGAGTGTAAGACTGATGGATGGTGGACTGGAAAGAGCAGAGGGGAAGAAGACAGTGAACAAGCAAGTGTAATTCCTTGCCTGAGTAATTAAGACATTTATTTAGATTAAAAGATGTGGATTTCTCTTCCATGAATGCTCATTTATGTGGAAATAAATGGCTACCAGCTAAAAGTCAGATGCAACATTAGAGAAAGAGCCTGGAACCCAGGACCAAACCCAGGCAGTTCCTGCAGTGATAACTCACCTGCAGATCTCACCCATTCTTGCTGCTGCTCTCTCCAACCCCTGGGTTTTGCATTCTCAGCTATGCAGCTACACTGCTTCAAGAAGAGAGAAGGTGCATGTTACATGCAGAATGTGACCTGGAGGTTATGCGTAGTCTCTTGGGAAGATGGAGATGTGACTTTGAACCTCCTCAGCCTGAGGAGACCACTGACATGAAATAAGGTCTCCCACTCTCAGGCAAGTGACTTAACAACAAAAGGTGACATAAAGTGGCACCAACAACATGTCTGACTGTGTTTTAAAATAAGCAACTGATACAATTTTTAGTCCTGGAAAGGACATTAGTCAAGGCTTTATTCAGTCAGGTCTTGAAGACCTCCAAGGACGGAGACTGCACAGACTCTCCAGGCACCCTGCTCCACTGCCTGACTGTTCCTACAGGAACAGTCTTTCCTTATATCCATTCTGAACACCTCATGTTGCAACTTATGTCAAATATTTCCTGTCCTCCCACCATGCATCACTGTGAAGCAGGTGAGTCTTTCTTCTGGTTAACATCCCCCTAGGTATGGGGGGACTGCTCTGAGGTGTCCTTGAAGCCATCTCTTCTCCAGGCTGAACATACCTAGCTGCCCCATCTTCTCACAGAACAAATGCTCCAGCCCCTGACCAGCTTCATGGACCTCAGCTGAACTCACTCCAGTTTATCCATGTCTTCTTGCACTGGGTAGCCCAAAACTGGATGCAGTATCTAGATGCAGTCTAAGAAATGCTGAATAGAGGATAATCCCTTCCCTTAATCTGCTGGCTGCACCCCTGCTTATACAGACTAGGACGCTTGTGGCCATCCTTACTGCCAGGGCACGTGGCTGGCCCATGCTCAGCTGCCCACCAGGGCCCCAGGTTGTACCGGGTTGTGTGACCTGTCATGAAGACAGGAAACCAGGAGCATTTCTCCCTCATGTCGATAGATACAAAAACAGTGGCACCTGGGGTCCTCTTTCCTGCAAAAGCATTGACAACGTGACTAATGGGTTAGTTGTAGATCATGTTTTAAGAGGGAAAGACAGGGAAAATCCTAAAAATCTGGTACAAAACATTATCCCAAAGAATTTTTTAACATACTAGGCAGCATGATATCTTTGGGGACCATAAAATCACTGAGGTGTGTCACTTATCGACCTGAAACTAGACAATGGTAAGGCCCTTCTGAATTTGGTATTAAATGCCTTTTTGTTTAAAGCTTCTGTGCACTGCCTCATACACCTTACATCAGACTTTTAAAGACACCAAAATAATTCTTTATGGACACTTTTAATATAGCATCAACTGAGATGAGAGTAAAAACTTACCACGTAAAGATGCACTACTGGGAAATCCCACAAACAGCTCTAGATAAAATCCTCTGTTAAAATTTATTAACTACCCAAGCCTCTGTTTTTCCTACTGTAAATTGTGCACTAATTAATGTTTGCTTCCTACTACAGAGTGGCATTAATATGACAGGATCACAAACACTATAAAAACACACACAAAACACCTGATTAGCCTCCATGACTGAAAAAGGAACCCAACATATAATTAATTAGTTTTACTAATTTTAGCTATTCCTAGACCTTATAAGAGGTCTTACATCAGTGTAACTCCTATTCTTATACCAGAATATCATCTGAAGACCTGCACAAACCCTTGCCTTATATTTTTAATCATCACAGCTGTCATTTCTAAATCGAGAACAGGAAGAAGTTGCCACTTCAGTACAACAGTCTCATTTGCTGTGCCATCAACATGGGAACTTTCTTTTGCTGACTTGACAAACAGAAATAAATCCTAGATTTTGAAAACATATTTAGGATTTATTAATTTCTACTAAGGGAACAGAATTTAACAAAAAGGCCTGCATCTGGCCATAGAACTGCCTATTTTAATTTTTAGTATCTTCCCCAGTGTATACTTTACAAGTAATCTTCCTCAATGTATTTAAACTTTCAGAACCTTAATGAACAAAATAGGACAAACTTCTTTTAATATACTATTTTGTTTCCATGCAAAGGAAAAATTGGATAATGAACCAAGTAGTATGTTAAATGACATGCAGTATATGGAATTTTATGTATGCAGTAGTGTCCCAGGTCAGCAGGCAAAGAAATGGTGTTAGATGGGACTCTTTCCTTCAAAATATTTTTTTAGATCTTTTTCTGAAAATACGTTTCTACAAGCAGAATTTAGTGCATATACCTTCACAGATTTCAGGAAAAAATGCAAACAAGTAATAAACTAAAGTGCTGATATTACCAAGTTTTTCTCATTTCATTAACAAGGACCTGGACTTGGAACAACAGTATAAAATAGCTGATATTAGTGATTTCTCAAATGAAGTTGTGCTGCTAGGTAATTCTGACAGCTTTCAACCACACATAGCTCACACTAATGAAGATGAATGCTGTATTAGCAGAGAGATGGTGGGAAGTTAAAACATTGCAGATCAAGGGAGCTGGATTCTACTCTTGTATGACTGTGGACCCATTTTGAGGGACAGCTTACTTTTCTTTTTTTTTCCTGAAACACTGGAGTTTACTCCCCAGGTAAAAGCAAGACAGAGAGGATCCAGGAGCATGGGTGCTACTGCCTCACTGCAAGTTCAAATGACTCTCAAGATTTCACATCAGAAGGAATTTGAACTTTTACTCCAGAAGAATCAGCTGGGGTCACTGGACTTTTGACAATGTGATTGCCTCTTGGGATCATCCAGGAGTTGTAGCTGGCTAAATCCTTGCCATCCCAGAGACACAGGACATGGGCAACTCCCTCAATCTCTCTTATTTTCTTTACTGTACTATTGTGATTGTCTCTTTTTGGCCTTTCACTACTTTGGTCCTGACTTAGCATCTGTCACAGAGCAGTAGGAATCACTTTGTGGTCGATGATATGTGACTATCTGTGTGGCAGATGTTCTGCAAACATCAGATCCTGTGAGGCAGATGTTCTGTGAACTTCTGAACAAGACATCTGTTGTAATAATTGTAGTAATCCTCAGAAATTGCAGGGGATTACACTCAATGACAGAGTTGGTCTATACCTGCCCTATCTCACCTCTGTATCACAAATTCCTTATTTGCAATATATACATATTTTTTCCCACTCTTAAGAATGATTTCTAACCAATCCATTAGGTGGAAAGTATTCTGAAGTCCTCAGGTCCCAGAAGACAACAATCAGAGTAGTGAGTTATTCTAAACTCTAGAAAGGGTGTACAAAGCTTTTGAAAAACAAGTAATCGCACTACAAGCTTCCCCTTGCTCCCCATATGCAGAACACAGCCCCCATCAGCTGGTGATGGGGGATCAGATGACTTCTTTAAAGCAAAGAGCAACATCCAGAGGCTTTAAGTCTCCTCCTATTTCCCTCAAGCCCCAGCACATCTGTTCGGGACAGTGGATCTGTAGCTTCCCTTACCACACAGCAACAGCAGATACCAGAAAGATCTTAGAAGAGGCAAACATAGGAATTTCAAAGCCTCAGAATTGCTTCCCCGAAGCAGCAAGCACTAGCTAGAGCTATGTACCTAGGAGGTACATCAGTGTTTTCTGTCAGGATGCAGTTTTGTTGAGTTGGCTGTCTGACATACTTTTGGTGGGTTTTTTTTCCCTTTACAAGACATTCTTGACTGTTACAGATGAGCTGGGTGAGCAACACTTTGGAAACAACCATCACACAATGTTAATCCTAATTTCTTTGCCATAATATTTTGTTCAAACTTCTTTTCTGGGGTTCAGTACTAGGAAATGGGTCTCAAGCAAATATAGGATTCTCTTTCCAAGGTTTTGAGAGGAAGGATGAAGAGGCTAAATCACCTTTAACAATACTACGGGAAAAAAGAACCAATGTTACTTAAATGTCAGAAAAATAACAGTATCTACAAATTCTGCAGTGACCTAATTCTAGCTGTTACTATAGAATGAATTCAACTCAGAGGACTCGGCTAGTGTTACCAATCAAAAAGGAAAAGACATCAAAGAGAAAGCTGAAATCTCGGAATATTGATGTTGACATTTTAGTACTTAAAAGGCAAAGTGATTGATGCATGGCTCAGAACTGTCAAAATCTAAATTCTGCAAAGACAAGAAGACAAAAGGGAGATTAGTTTTGTTAAAAAATGAATTATCTTGGGAGCACCAGCCACAGTAACAAACAAATGAGAATGCACTCTTGCCCTGCCCACTACTAAGTTAGCTATCTTCACCTGTTTGTTGTCAAAATTATTTTTAGACTGAATTGTCAGAGTACTTTCTTCTCTACTTCCAATGTGTGGCCAGGACAGGGACAGGACACCCTGTGGTGATGGAATGGCTGCATGCAGTGGGACTCCAGTCACCAGCAATACTTCCAAGAGAAAAAACAATTCTCCAACGGGATAGTCGCTCTCATCATTGCACAAGAAACTTTTCCTCAAGAATTACTTCGCTGTATTCTGAAGTCTGAAAAATATATGCTGATTTCAATTATCTGGGACTGTTGCCATCAAAACCTTTTGAAACTGATCAGTTCTCTAAAAAGAACATAACCTCACTGGACTACTATACTTATTATTTGACCACAAGCCAACGCCACTACTTCTGCTTAGATATTTACAGGCAACATATTCTCTTCCTCTGCTCTTAGTGCTTTTATTTAAAATTATTCCTGAAGAAGCATACTGACACTTTAAGTCTCACATATTCAGCATTTGACTGATGAAGAGATATTCTGCTTCATGTGCTTCCACCATGAAAGGAACTCAGACTCATGCATGTACATTGTGCAGTATGATGATCTCCCCCTCAGCAGTCTGCAGATGCACATATAGCTTCTTGGTAGATATTACTGACCAGTTATATTTTGCAAGTCATATCAAAGAGCCAGAGGTCGTGATGCTGAGGTGCTATTCCCAGTAGTTCTGTTTCTTAGTAGAACATCTTGCTTAAAGAAATTTAGCATCATTACCTCTGTCTTTTTCATGACCCAACAGAGTAAGCTGCATGCTTCTCAGGCAGCAAAGAAGGGGCTTTGGAGGTCAGAGGATGCAGAAGCCAATAAAAGCAGGTCTTATTCTTCAAGGTGTTATGCAAACCTGCAGCAAATGACAGACACTGTCCCATGTAAGAAATAAGCCATACAATCATGAGACGCACAGAAAACATAGAAAACCGTCTTCTTTCTCTTATTAGTTTAATTAATATCCAAATTCAGAACTGTAGTCCAGCCATGAGAAGATTCACAAATAGAGTGATTCAGGTTTATTTCATTTATAGAGGTTATGGGGCCATGAATTCTTTGGACATGGAACATTTTATATTAATATAATTAGCAAAACTGTCTAACCCATATTCAAAAGGTTAAAAAGAAGCAAGCCAATAAATACTAAAAAGCTATAGCATTTTAGTAAACATGATATTGCCATCAATATGTTGATAAACAACAGCTGACCACAAATTCAGTTTGTCTTATTTTGATATACAATTCCTGTTTATTGGTTTTGTTACTCTGTGTTCCCTAGGGCAAAAAAAACTTAGAAGTTCCTGAAATTAGGACCACAAGGTGTGTCACAGATAATTTTTATTTTCATTTCTTTATTCTTAAACTGGTTAACACTTTGTGCTTGATATGTGATTATCATGTTCTGTAAGGCTCTATTTCTTCCCTGGGTGGCATGCAGAAGTCCAGGTTTCCCATGAAGCCCACCAAAATTAATAGGCATATTGCCTTCACAGAATGATTTGAAAAAGGAATGCTTAACTTTTGCTATAACATTTACCCTTTTGGCTATCTTTATGGTTTCCTAAGGTATCATCCTTCTCCTGTGTACTGACAAGCAATGAGAAAAAGTACACATTTGAAAAAACAAGCTGAGTGGAATTAGGAGGAGTAAATAGAGTGCTCACTGGGAAGTAATTAAAAGCCATGAAGCAGGAAGAAGGCTGGAGGTGCCTAAAAGGCATTATAATTAAAACCTAATGCATGTTAACTGTGAGTGAAGCACTGAAGTCATTGACATGAATGACAAAACTCCCACTGAATTCAATAGGGACAGGATTTTGCTCTGTGAGTGCTCAACAAGAAGGCCAGTTCAGCTTCAGAGAGATTGATTGGAGGTTTGAGGATAAAAAGAAACTTTGCTGAAAATGGGAACTGGTGATTTATATAGACAATGATATGCAGTGTTGTGAAATATCCACAAGAGAAATGAAATGAGAGAATGAAAACCAAATGAGTTAATCCTTGAGAAAGGGGAAGAATAAATTATTTTAAAAATATTATTAGGGAAAAAACCAAAGACCTTTACAAAGGAGACAGAATCAAGACAAATCCTGAACATGGAACAACTTTATCCCTACTAATAACTAGAAAGAAAGTGATGAAGCAGTTAACAAGCAGTGATAACTTTGTAGAGCATAGCTATTGATAAAAAGTATATTGGGAATACTTGGAAAATCTGAATTGGTTCAGATAGCACATACTCTATTTAACCATGAAATAGAAATGAATTAAGAAAGAAAAAGAAAAAGAGTTTGCTATTCAGTATATCTGATCTCCAGAGCCCAGTTAAGTAATGGAATCCTTCTTCAGAAACAGTCAACCCAGTTCCAGTGGCTTTAACACCATGTTGTCAAAAATTGACAACATAATATAAGTTTGCCTAGATGTATTTAATGGATTTACACAAAACCCCAGAAATTTAAAATTATATTGGATATCACCACTATCCTATAACAAATATACCAACAAAAGTTCTACTTGTACAGGGAGTCTAGCAGGCTAACAAATTCTGAGTGGGAATCTTGGTGTTTAATTTGACAAAATGAATGAAATTTCATACTAGATAAACTGCGTGCGAATAGCAAAAAAACAGGCAGAGGAGTAGGTGCAGAAGATTACATAAGTACTTGCAGTTCAACTGTTGCAAGAAGGGAATTCTGCTAATTTGGCTGGTATATCCAAAAATCTGACATCAGCAAGCAATGGACAGAAAGGAAATATTAGCAGCATATCAGCCCATTGAGTAATGATGCTCTCCATGCCTGGAGAACACTTACAAAGTCACTCCTTACAGCCCAACAAATCTTCCCAGCAGAATATTAATATTGAGTACTAATTCATGAAAAATTATGAGATGAAATTGTGAGCATGTAACTTGTAGAAGAGATATGAGAAGCCCTGAAAATCAAGTATTTTTAACAATACCAGCAAGCAGATGATCTCCTAAAACACCATGCAACCTTTCGTTACCTGATCCTGCAAGTCAGCAACTAAAAATATGCACTTAATTACTTATTTCATTTATCTGTGTGAGATAAAAAAAGGACACAGAGCCAGCTGAGAGTGTCTGGGTGCCCTAGGTTCTTAAACAGTGACTCCAGAGAGTCCTAGTTGGAGCTTTCAAGTCTGATGAGACTTCAGCATAACCAGAGAAAGGGTGGAGGATAGAGCTTCTGAAGCATCATGAGCTCTGTCGCTTCATCTTTTACTCAGTCAAGCTGTCTAAGAGGTAGAGGGTCTTACACAGATTATCCCAGACATTTTTATACCTCAAATACAACTATACCTTCTCTTAAAGGGCTGGTTACCCCAGTGCTGTGAGCAAAGACACTTCCAACTGCTCTCATCTGTAGATTTTGTCATGAAATATCCTCATGAGACACTCCTGGTATTTCTGTACTGCAATGCAAAGGCTTAGTGAGAAAATATTCTCCTGATACATGAGTCCTAGTCCCTCCCCAGGCTATGCAGTTTGTTCCTACAGCCACACAGACCCTCCCTGGAGACCTGACGCGTATTCTCATGCACATTCTTCAGGGAGATCTATTTTTCTCTCTTCTCCACATCCATGCACAGTATACAACATGCAAATAGGGCAGTCTTAAACTTCCAAAAAGCACACATTACTTATTTATTCTTGACTGCAGTTCCACAAAGATGTAAGAAAAAGACAATGCAGCCAGCAATTGTCCTATTTACTTCATCCTACATCTTGTACCCACTGATTTGTATTTAAATTTCCAGTCATTTTTAGCACAGTACCATTATTTTTATGCACCAGGTCAGGTCATTCTAGACATACAATTGACACTCTTATCTGTAAATTTTGGAAGGAAAAGGTCTCTTCAATCACTATGAAGACCTGAGAAAATGTTGACAAGACTTAAATTATTAACAAGAAAATCACCTTAATAATTTTGCACATCCACTACTAGCGGAGAAATAATGAGTTTCTTTTTAAGTAAGAAGTCACTTGTTCCTCTACAGAGGTGATATTCAAAGTTAAGACTAGAATCCCACTTATTTCTCTCTTGTTTTGCTTGTGAGTTGCATCACATACAGTGTGTAACATTGTGAACTATTTTCAGAGCTGTGAAAATCAGACATAAATTGTTCCTGTTTCACAAGTCACCTTTAAGGAAGTATTTAAGGTTTTTTTACTCTACTGTGACTACATAATTGAAAAGTAAGTACTAAAAATGTTTAAACATGAGATTCAATGGCTTAAAATTAATACTGCCACAGTAAAAATAGATTCCTTGAGAGAATTAACTAATCATTAATAACTTGAATTGACAAAAGCAGCACTAATCAAGTTCTGGCTTCATAATAATTCTTATAAAAATGGGTGGAAAGGGAGACCAAGCTAATGAACTAAGAATAATTTCTGCAAAAATAGTAATGAATCTACAGCACATTAACTCATTACAGAATTATACTTTTATTTCTGTATTTCCTTTCCAGGTCAAGAAAAACACAGGCCACTTAGGATGGGCTAAGCAGGGAAAATGTAATGATTTTTATTACTGGCAGCACCTATGTCATGTGAAGAAATATCAGAAAAAGAGATCAGTTTTATTTTAGAAAAAGGGATCAAGCATCTGAAAGGTGCTGACTAGAAAGAATGATCCAGTTATAGAAATAAATGTATAAGCTATGTTGAATACAATTTCTTTGAAAAACTATATTGTTAACTTGAGTGCTCAGCTCATGGGACTGTCATGCCACACTAAATTAAAGACTAACCTGAAAAAACACATTTCTATCCAGGAAAAGTGTGGCATTTGAATCTGACCCTCAAAGATTACAACAATGTCTCGGGACTCCAGTGGGGACTGAATCAATCTCTGTATACAGAATTTCCCAGTTTGAAATGTGTGTGCACTGTAAAGCACATGCACATTAAGCCTTTGGCTTCAGAGAGGGATCCAAACCATTGTACATGCATAAACCACATGAATGGTATAGGCCCAGAAGACCTTCCAGAAGTGTCAAACTTATAATGCATGGCTCTACAACACAGCACACATGTTCAGAGGCTCCAAATAAGACCACTTCTATGTCCAGAGTCCCAGATGAGACTACTATGAAATGCTGATGTGCAGCAGCTGGAGCAGGGGCATCTGGACTAGAGTTATCAGGTGTCCCTAAATCCCAGACACATTTATAAAGTATTCAAAATGTGCCAAGATTTCTAGAGAATACAGCTGAGAAAATCCAGACATATGTATGCCCTAACCCTCCACAAGTATGTGTCTGAACAAACTTCCCAAACATCCACAACTGCCAGTGTTTTTTTTTCTGAGGTGATTCTGGGTAAAATACTCTTACCTATGTATTACACATGCACACACTGAGACTTCAAATTACTTCATGAACCTCCTAGCCAGCTCCAATTTAAATTGTTCAGCTAAAAACTTCATTAGCCTCCGCAGCTGCTTCAGTCAGTGGGAGTCTTTGGCTGGCTCTGAGCTCTGGTCAGGCAAGAAAGCAAGCAAAAGGAGTTTGTAAAATCTTCTTTTCTTTTTTTTTTTTTTAAGTCTTTATTTTTGTATGAGTAAAGGTAGCTGCATTTGTATTCCTTGAAATATATCTTATTTGACACAGTTATTCTGTCTGACTGTCTGCAAGGCAGACTTTTTTTGCCAGTAATAAAACTGCGAGAAAAATCAATGTCATATAAAAGGAAAGGTTATTTTATATATGCACACAAACACTGCACACAAATGTAGTATGAGACCAGATCCTCTGATCATGTAAATGAGTAAACAAATTAGTTACACTTGCTGAGGATGCCTTCTAACACTACTGCTAGAAATTTTCTGGAGTTGGGGCTGAGAGAAAGCACGAACACAAGCTAATCAGAACTTGCTATTTTTTCTTCTCAGCATCATGTCTGATAACTCGGTTCATGTGACCCTACAGCTAATGTAAAAGATCACTATAATGCCAGGGTTGTTAATGGTTTTCCTTTTAGAATTCAAGAGATCAGAATGTTTCTTCTCAGTTTTCTATTTGTAATTCTGCCTTGCAAAATGCTAATTTTAATTTGAAGATATTTTCTCTTTTGAATTTTTAAAAAAATGGATATATTTTGCACTTCTAAGCAAATCATACCTTCCTCCAATGGTATCATATATTTAGATTTTCTTACTAAAATACCAGGCCCTTCTACTTTCAATGGTTTTTTTTCCTCACTAAATTCCTTTTTAATTTGACTATGTATTACCTTCTGTTACAGCATTTCTCTGCAGAGAATCTGAAATAAACATAAAAAATGCCATAATTTCCAAGTGAATTTCCAAGTGAGAAACAAGTATGTCTACACTATGCAGTCCTACTTTAGACCAAAAATATTTCAAAATCTCAGATTTCTACTTAGTATTTTACAACACATATCAAAATTTCTGGTTGCATTTGACATTGCAGATTTGACTTAATTATGTACAAACATCACTCCTTGTTTGAAGATTCTTCAGTCAGACAGTTCTGGCTGCTTTATGCATTTCCTCTGTGTTATTTCAAGTACTATGTAAGATTTCACAAGGAAAGCTGTCTGTTCCAGTAGTTTGCCTTAATTCTTAAGCATCTTCCTGTTACCCAGCCTGTGTTTGTACTCCCACAGAAGGGCTGGACTCTGGAAGAAATCATTTCTGCAATTACCAGCTAGCAGAAACTCCCTGGTGCTGCAGCTGCATGGCCTTGTGCGATCGGTGAGAAGGAACTGCACGCCGCTGCTTGATGGCCACAGGATGCCACATTAGACATTTTGCTCTGCTTCTCTCCCCAGCGGTCCCTGATGCTGCCTCTGGGCCAGACTGTCAAGGGGGGGGGTATGCCGCAGCACATGCCCAAGCAACAAACCAAGCACCCTAATCGCTGGGTGGGCTTTTCTCTAGCTGCCTTTGGAAACAAATATCAATCAGCTAGCAAACACCATACCTGAAAAAAAGAATGAGCAAGGCAGTGGTGGTTATAATGTTTCTCTCTCTTAACTGACACATCGGTTCTGTACACTGCCAAACAAAGGGAGTTCTGACTAAATATTTGTCTCCCACTCTCTCCCTCTATGAAAAATTAACATGCACAGGATCACTCAGATGAAGAACAGCATGAAAGGGGCTAACAATGAAAGAGTAGTATGAAGAGACAAAATATTCATTAAGGATTTAAAAAAGAAGTATGGCTTTACACACTGCCAAACAGCTTTTATTTAAACAGGCTACTGCGTCCTGCCCCCACCATATACAGCCACATGAGGTTGACACTAGAATAAATCTCAACTCTATAAAAATTTACTGACAACACAGACTGCCAGAGAAGAGCTTGTTTACCCTCATCCTCCAGCTCTTCCCTTCCTGCAAAATTCAGCAGCTTAGTGCTGCATAAATCTGTTTAACATTTCCTGGGACTTCTCCATCAAGCTAACTTCTTTGGAGACCCACTTCAAGGAAAGCTGGGCAATCCCTACCTTGCTGGGATAGAGGACCCCCACAAGACACCTAGAAAAGCAGAGGAGGTAGAGAGGCAGGAGGAAAGTGATATGACGCAGCTATATCATTTTGATTTTCCAAAACGGGGGCTGGTGGGAAAGGGGGCAGGTCCATGGAGAAAGAGAGCACTCCATACCACCACCTGAAGGGTTTGGAGTCGCAGGGTTGGTGCCACACTGCACGGCAGGGACCACAATAGGGAAATAGCACTTCATCCCCGCTCGACCCCCAATGCAACCTGCAGGGCCAGGGCATGCAGGCACCAGAGGAATCCCACCAGTTTTCCATTTCCCACAACCCAGAAGCTCTCATGCTTATTCAACTACAGCCACAATCAGCGCTCCTCTGGACTCCTGTTCACATTAAGGGGATAATTTTTCAGTCAAGCAAGTAACTCTGTACTCATCTTATGCCTGAAAGTTTCAGATTCCAGTCTAAACAACCCAAAGCCATCCTGCTGTTTGCCCTCCTCTTTTTGTTGACATGAAGAACATTTCTGTGACAAAGGCTAATGAAGCCATAGGAAAGATGACCAAACCAAATTCTGCAAGTTTTTATGAATGAACAGGCTGCACAAATGTGGTCCATGATGCTTTAGGCTCAGTTAATCCTGTCTTGGGCCAGGATGGATTATGTGACTCTTAGAGTCCTTGAGAAAACCTTTCTCTCTGATTCTGTTGTTTGTTAAAAAGCTATCAACCACCTTCTCCCCTTTGCTCTCCACCATGTAACACAATATCTTCAAATCTATTTTAAAAATAAAGGTTAAGCCCTGTGAGTGAAAGAAAGAGTTGGAGCAGGTGTCTTTTTATGACAAAGGAAAGTCAGAAATGAGACATGTTAGGTTAACCAAGCTGAACAGATCCAGTGGAAAACACCACATGCTGAACTAATGTTGACATGAGCCAAAACAATGAATTCATCAGAGACTTGGTGGCATGTTCACCTCCACAATCCCTGGAGTCCTGTCCATGCAGTCCTGTGACATCAGAGAGTGGCAAACAGGAGATTAAACTGGGCAGTGGAGCAATAAGCAGGATGGACAATGTCTATCCAATGCCCAGCACAAACTGGGCAACACCAAAAAAAATAACGTGGCTTTGAACACTGTCCACGCTCTGCTTAACCCTCCCACTGAGTACTGATGAAAACAACTCTCCGCAGGTGGTGATCTGGCAGATGATCTAAAGTGAACAATGAGGTGCATGGTGGGGGAAGATAAACATGGGGAAGGGGCCCGAACTGTGACAGGCCTTCCATGTGATGGTCGTGCTGGAGACATAAGACCTCAGTTGTGGGCAGCCCCCCTCAGTGCCCTTGCCATCTCCCCAGGAAGGGATGGGAAAAAATCTCTATCCCTAGATGTCCCTTCCACTTGACTCCCTAGAAAAGGATGTTCTAGGCCACACCAAAAATACCAGCATGGTGTGTTTCCACTCCACTGGCTTGATGGTTTGACCACTGCTCCGACAGGGTGAAAAAGAGGCCGTGAAAAAAATGTCAGTTACATTTTATCTGGAGAATCATTTGACAAAAGTTTGATGGAACAGTGTGAAGCTTTCTCTGGTGCAGGAGTAGGACATCCACCAAACTGGAAGGAGGCCAACGGGCAGAAATCAGAAGGGCTGTAAAAGATTCAAGTGGAAATACCTTTAAGCAAGAGACCTTTCACAGTTTATACCCATTCTTGTTCTCAGGTGTTTAAAATACCTTTATGTGTTTAAAATACCTTCTGACTTACTTTATAGTATAGAAAAATTAATTTAATTTCCAGGCATTTAAGATTGAATGTTTTTTCAGCTTTATTTTGATTACTTTCACAGAACAACTGTGTCAAATGCAAAGACATTCACAGTGTTTAAAATACCTTCCTAGAAACTAAGGATAATTATTGTCTCACCCTCAATGTTGGACATTTAATTCAGCAAACTTTTTTAAAACCTTGTGTTAAGAAAGATAACATTTCCAAATAGCAAGAAATTAACCTTGTTTTTTGTACTTCTGTTTAGCATGGCTCTGGCAATAAGAGCTGCATCCACAAAACAAGAATTAAAGAACCTAAGCAAGCACTGATTTCTCCTCAGAAAATCAGAGGGATTTAGCTCCTTAATCTATTAGCTTCTGCCTCCCACCCTGCTATGTTACCCCCAAAATCCCACTGTTTGGCAGAAGAGATTCTGTCTGACAAGGAATGGTGCCAAGGCTGACGGAGCCAAAGACCTCTTCCCCTGGGACACCAGTACTGCCTTCATGAAGATTTTGCGAGGACAGGAGCAGTCCAATGCCCCACATCTGGAGCAGCCACCGTGTGCCTCTGCTGGGAAACAAAACAGGCTTCAAATAAGGCATCAGAAGGACCTTCAGGCAAATGTTCAGCGTTTTAACCAAGTCCATTCACTCCACAGAATTCAAGAAATGTTAAACACATTTCAGTATTTAATCTGTTAGGAAGGGACTTATGTGATATGTTGAATTAGGACCAAAAAATAGAGATGTGCTTTTTATAGCAAAGGACATGGTCCTTAAAGTGAAGGAAGAGTAGCATAAAAATAAATCATGGATAATCTAGTGAACAAAATGCATTTTTCAATCTGAAAATTTATATCAGTTTTAAGATTTTGGTCAAATTTTGGACATAAACAAGTCAACAAAAGTATACCAAGAATATGCTAGAAAAGACAGAGATGTGTCCCTGAATGCCTTATTTTCTCCTCCTTCTTTTGTTTTGCTTTCTTCTCCTGTAAAACGACCCAGACAACACTGTTAAAGGGGAAGATTTCAAAGTCTGTGTTATTAGATGAGGAGCCACAACATATCATATGGAAATCGGAATTGAAGAGGAAAAGATTTCTATCGTTTAAGACCCTGGTCTTGCCAAAAGCAAATTTAGATGAATGCAGACTGACAAGCCCTGGAACAAAGAACCAAACTGACAGACTATCAGCTAAAAGAAAGCTTCTGCAGCATAAAAAGAGATTGGAAGTTATTACAGAAAAATCCTTTAAAGCCTTTAGCCAAGTATCCAGTTGTAGTAAAGAAAGCAAACAAGAAGTTAGGTAGTCTTGCTAAAGGAATATAAATCAAAGCTGTTGATATTATCACTATAATAACACAGTAGCTAAACTTGCAGAGGGAATACATGGTATACTTTAAGTGCACATGCACTAGAGGAAAATACAACTTCTTTTTTGGCAGGTTGGGCAAAAGAGCTATGAAATACTAACAGCAAATGCAAGGTTTGAATCAAACTAGTCAGAGGCAATACCTGAGTTCCTTCTGCCAGTCAATCTGATTATTTAGATGACGGATCATTTGAATCACTACTAATAGTTTAAATTTAAATTTTGGACATGCACAGCTTAGCATTGTCATCAGAGTGTGGTAAAACAGAAATCTGATACTGAGCATCCCTAAGGACTCTATGCGAGAGGGTTGTAACTGCTTCTGTAGGACAGACTGGCTACAAGTGAGTTTTCCCTTCCACAGAATAGTATCTTTTGCAACAACTGCTGTCCCTCTTGATCATTTTCTCCAGCACCTGACAGCAAATCTTGGAAAATAAGGAAAATATGCTTTCCTTTTCTTCAGTTACAGTGTGCTCTCCAGCCTTAATTAATAAGGGTAGCCAGTAAGTCACTGAAATTGCTGGATTTTCTCTTAATGCCTTTGTTAAACTCCCTACAGGTCACTGAAGACCTAATTCATAATTACCAGGACTGCATATGCCTGGGATATATCTCTTAAAAATAATATTAAGACATACAAGTTATACTATCATGTAGTTTAGTAGTGTTTAACATAAAAGTGCTGCACTTGCCTGCAGGTTAAGAAATCCTGTGCTGAATATACTTAGATCATGTTTTTATAGGTTTCATGCTTTCCCTGTACACCTATGTTTGTCTAACCTTGTTTAGAATGGGAAAAGAATTTAAGAAAATCTTTCTGGGTGGGTTTTGTGTTGTTTGGGCTTTTTTGGAATACACTTAAAACAATTGTATGCCTGAAAGTCTTTTGGTAGAACTGAATTGTACCATTGTATTAATTGCAAGTGCAATCACTCACTATGTTAGTTGTTATTTTGGTTAAAATGTACCTATTACTGTTTCTTGTCAGAGATACAAAGTTAAAAGATAAAAGAAAGGTCAATCCAAAAATCACTCATTTAAAGAACAAATACATATTCGTAAATAGCTATTGACTTTGTTCAGGCATTCCTCCCCAACTACAATCTACCTCTGATATCAACAATAGAAGACAATCTCAAATAGGGGATTCCCTCACTGAAAATGAAAATGCTTCACCAGTTTCCAAGGGTTCATGCCAGGAAACTGTTAAAGAAAACACAGACCAGGTAATCTCAGAAGTTGGTAAAACACAGAAAAAAAGGTAAATTTCATTTTTGTTCTCAAATGTTTATCAATAACATGAAGTTAATTGAAACAAGAAGGAAAATGAAATCCAGGGAAAAAGAAGCAGTAGTATCCAATCAATAGAAAACTATACAAGGAGGAAAATGCAAGAAGAAACTGATGTAGGAAACAAGTATGATGACATTTTACAATCCCAGTAGCCTTCATGTTCTTTTAAAATGTTCTTGATGAATTTTTATATGAAATATATTTCTCTGCTACCGGTTGGTTGGCAACATTGCATGATGCAGCATTTCTGTTTAGGACTTCACTATCTGCGAGTCATCTTAGCCTAGCAATTATTCTGAGCTTCATATCAAATTTCCTCCACTAGTTCTTCCACTGGGATAAGAACTGGAGTGATTTATACCTGCTGGGAACCCAGTCCTTTAAATGATGTTTTCCCTCACATGTGATACATGAGGTGATTATGTCTACACTGTCTCTCAGAGTGTCCTGGAGGCCCTTCTCAAGACCAGACCTGGCTGCCATGCAAAGAGGAAGCCTGCGGTGTCCCATAAGCGTAGCCAGCGTGACATGGACCAGTGCCAGGAGCTCACCTGCCCAATGCACAGGCAGGAGAGAGCCTTCAAGGCAGCACCACATGTCAGAAGGGAAAGAAGACCAACCGTATGCTGCTAACGGCTGCTCCCGAGCCCGCTGCCATCCACCCAGGAAGGCACTCTGAAAAGCCAGGTTTTAATTTTGCGTAGATTGTAAACATGCTACACCTTCGAGTCTAACTAAAACAAAGAGCATCACTGAGAAAGAAGCATCAAGAACTCCACCTTCTCCTTACAACGCTGTGAGTTCTGTACACATATCTTCCCAAAGATTAGTGTAAACTGCTGGTGGCTGGGGAGGACTCTGGGAGGGCTCAACATGACTGAAAAATATTCAGTTGACTGCCACTTTTCTGTACTGAAAGCTGTTTCTAAATACATGACCTAATATGAACTCTGGGGCAGGTACCTTATTTCGTTGTGGATTCATACAATTCCCAGGAAAATAGGGGTTGGTCTATGACTGCGGCAGCATAGCACTGCCACAGCAACAACATGAGAACAATGCAAACGTCAGTCACAGCGCTAAGATCCCACAATACATCTGCCTGTGACTCAAGAAGGAAATTGGCAGATTTTCAAACAAAGCCTAGTATGAAAAAGCAATTTAAACTTCAAATCAGCTGAATTAACATGCTTCCTCTCAATACTTTTAAGAAAACAAAGTGGTAAGGCAGTGTCAAAGTTGTTATTAAAAATACAAAATGTTTCTCTATTTTTTATGTAGAGTTTTTCAAATGCAGGCAGCAGTCTGTTTTGCTGTGCATAGAACTGCTTCCCTATCCCAGGCTAAGTGAATAATGCTTTTCACACAATGGTGAGATAAAACAGTTCATGCAGACATTCTTAGTACTTCACAGAACACAGCATCCTAAGAACCCAAACAATTAACAACAGGTAATTTTTATCTTTTTCTGTAAGAACTGGGATGCATAATAACTTGGCCAAATGGTGGAATACGTCACACATTCCTCCCCCCCACCCTGGATTTTTAAGGAGTTATAATGCACTGGCAGATGAGCAGCACATGAGTATCACTTCCTCGCACAGGTTAAAAGTTGTACTGCTCACGTTCCTGCTCATATAAGTGCCTTCCCTTCTCAAACCCTTCCTGAAAAAATATTCTGTGTCAAGCAGTTGTGTGTTTAATGAAAATCAAATCCTTAGTGGATGACAATATGTAAAATATCATGGAAAACAATGACAGCAATTGAAGACTTTCCCCACTTTCCAGTGTTTTGTCAGCATACACACTGAGGTTACTCACTTGCAAAGACTTGCATTATTCAAACAAGCCTACAAGTTAGAGGAAAAAAAAAATCATAAGTTATGGCTTAATTAACTGCTAAGCCTTATTCCTGGGGCCATCTGCACTTTGTTCAGAAGCAGCCGTTGGCACCTTCCCACATGACTAACAGCCATTAAAGGTCCTCTTCCCTTCAGCATCCCCTCGCACAAAGCAAATACTTAATCTCATATAACAATACCATCTAGTGGTAAAATATATTCATTGCACTTAGAATGTTTGTCATGTATTTTCCTACAGGATCATCAGATACACACAGTGAGAGCAGGGCTGGCAGAAAATGTCTCCTCAAGCTGCCTGAACACACACATCTCAGCCCAGCACCTGAACAAATTCATAATTCTTAATTTCATATAAACACATCCTTAGCATTAAGCATATGAATGCCTCCATGTAGATCAGATGAGCTTGAGCCCCTTCAAATAATATTGATGCCATAAACCATCACCTAAAGAGCAAAGACACAGAACCAGACTGGAAGTCATTGCAAAGCACAACACTAGCTGTTACGAGTGTGCTGGCCACACGTCTGGAATGACAGTGTGCCCACAGCTCCTGTATGACATGTATTAATACAAGAAACACAATTTTCTCCTCTCCTCAGCAGAGTATAAATAGGGAAAAAGTGCTTACTCCGCTCTACATATAGGCAGAAGTTGTATTCAGGTGGTATCCTGACAACAACCTCCTTTGCGTGACTCCACTTATTCATAATACCTGAAAAGAGTGAAAATTGAACAAAAAGGCAAGTTACATTTAGCTGCAATCCTTTTAGGAGAGTGTGAATGGTTTTAGACCGCTGAATAAAGGCTAGAGTGAGTTAGCAAGGCAGAAAGATGACAAATGGGAAACAGCAACAACTTGTTCTACAAAACAATAAATACTGGTTACATTGATGATGCAGAGCTAAAAAGCTATTTGACATGAAATAAAATTATTCAAAGATAGAATCCTGTACTAATGAAATGGGACAATTTGCTCTACTTCAGTGGGCTTTGTGGGAACATTAGTACATTGTAAACAGCATATTAACAAAGAATACGGACTTGTGAAGGGCAAATTAATTCAATACTCAAGCTGTAGGAACAGTTGTAGAAACAATACTGCACATAAAGCAGTGCCATGTAGAAGTCAGGCTTGTCATCAGCTTGGCCTCTTGAATTTTTCTCTCTCAAAAAGAACTACCTTTGCCCAAAAGCTGAAACACACCTAATACTCAGGGAAAAGAAAACATTAAATGTGCACCCTACCAACTTACATAGAAATCCATTCATGGCAAGCTACAAAGTTCTGCTCATAGGAAAACAGGAGATGCTACAAAAACTCTGTTGTTTTAAATTTGTTATAAAATTGAGTAGATTGCATTCACAAAACATGGTGGTCTAGAAGCCTTCTTCAAACTTTCATTGGTGCTGTTGCTTTTCTGCAATATACATCTTCATCCAAGAATCCTGAAAAATATTTAAATGCTTGCCTTTCTTACACTCAAACTCCCTTAATTATCTAGCTCAAGACTAATAATGTAACAATCACCCTGTGAAAAACTTATGTTCTTCAGAACCTCCTTTAAGCAGCCACTTCGCTTAATGAAAAGATCAGCAAAAGAAGCAAATTTCCAAACATGAAACATTTATTAGCCAGCAATAACAACTTCCTATTAAAAAAATGGCAAATTAGCAACAGCAATGAATCCAACAATGCTATTAAGTGTTAAGATGTTAACAGGGGAATATGGTGACAACCTTTTTTGAATAAAAAATGATGGTTAATATTGTGTTTTAAGAGATTCTGAACAGAAATGCCATTGGCATCATGCAGTTTCTCTCCACTGTACACTTCTGCCACCCTCAAATATACAATTACATTATCATGAGCTTCAATTTATTATTTTAGATGTTAGTTACAAGCTCTAATACATTTTGGTTTTTAAATCTATTCATAAAGCTCTTTACATGGACAAGTAAAATTAATTTGAAACTCTGCCTTAACAGAATCAATATTTGGTTGGTATCTGTAATTTATACAAGTCTGTTTACATAGGGAAAACATTAGTTTCACTGCTGAATTTGAGACAGGAATTGACGTATTCTATTCCCCAAGGTTTTGAAAATTGAGAGAATTAGGACCTGAAGACAGAATACTTGCTGGCACAAGATTCCTGAAGCAGCATACCTGCTCTGCTCAACCCACCGGCACTCTGCTCCTCATACCAACAATACATACCCAGGTCTCTACAAAGTTTCAACCTGTCAGTAATGATTATTGGCTAACATAATTTCATTCAACGCAATCAAAATCTAAGGCCAGGCCTCAGAGCTAATCTATACCACTGAATGAAATTCCTTTTCATTTTTCATTTTCAGAGAAAAGTTACATTTACAGACAAATGATTTGTCATTGATCCTTTGCTGTTACTTGCACTTAAATGAATACCTTATGACATAAACTTCAGTGCACACAACATCAGACTGTCATAATTGTTACAATCATATCATAAAATACTTCTTGCATGTTGTAGAAGCACTAGAAGTAGCATTCAATCATGGAAAGTAGCTTTCCATCATTCCTACCTTCATAATTCTTAAGACAAGAATTGCAAGGGGCCAATGACTGCCTAGCATACAAAAGCAAATATTGAACAGGAAAACATTCATATCTCCATATCTGTGGAGATTTATTACTGAATTATGGAGAAAACTTACTTGAAGGGGCATGCCTCAATATAGGAGGGACAGCCAGCAGCCTCCTGGGCTGTATGAGCAGGGGCACAGCCAGCAGATCAAGGGAAGGGACCATCCTCCTTTAATCCTCCACTCAGCACTCACTAGACCTCACATAACTGTGTCCAATACATGAAAGACAAGCAAAACTGGAGGGCACTCAGCAGAGGGCTCCCACAATGGTCAGGGCTGGACCACTTGCCCTACAAGGAGAGGCTGAGGGACTAGGGCTTGTTTAGCCTGGAAAAGAGACAGCTTTGGGGGTTCCAAACAGCAGCCTGCCAGTGCCTACAGGGAGGTTTACAAGAAGATGGAGCCAAGCTCTTCATGGCATGAGGACAAGAGACAATGGGCATAACCTGAAACGAGAGGTTCAGAATGGATCTAAGGAAAAAAATTTCACCCTGAGGGCAGTCAGTCAGTGGAGTGGATTGCCCAGAGAGGTTGTGCAGTCTCCCCTCTCAGAGGTTTTCAAGATAAGACTAGATAAAGCTCTGCACAACTCAGTCTGACTTCAAACCTGATGCTGCTCTGAGCAGAGGCGGACTTCTGGGGCCCCTTCCCCCAAATTACCCTGTGATCCTATGGTCCTAAGACTAGGTGATAACCTATCTCTCTCATTATCTTCCTGTAGGATGCAGCATATAAGCTGATTAAATAACTAGAAGCACATAACTTCCATTAGTTTGAAAGCAGTGATGTCTATCCATGTTAAAAGTAGCATTAATAAATACAAATAAGGATATAGTATATTCAAATACTTCAATTTTGGCATTTTATGTATTGCCAAATATTCCTAATGAAGTTTTGTTGCTATTTTAAGAACAGTCATGCAGATAACGGATTACCCCCATTTCAGCTGCACAGTAATGATAACCCTCAAAAACATCTGGATATTCCACAGTTTGAGGATTCACTGACCACAAAGAAACTGATGCCCTTTTCAACCAACTCTTAGTTATCTTCTCAATTCAAAGAAGATGAATGCACATGAACATTCACACTACCAAGGTGCATGTCTGTTCTGTTCCAAGATTAGACCAAAACTACTCTTTAATTTTTTTTTGTTGTATTTATAAGGATTAATCAATACAGATTTTACTTCATTAATCATCTTGGGTTTTTCCTTATTTTGACATTTATTAGCAACCAAAAATTTTCAAGAATTCTTGGAACACGTTAGAATTACATGCCCCACTACACATCTTATATATGAGCAATTAAGAAACTACTTTCTACATAAACTACAGTAAGCTTTATGGCAATCTTCACTAATTCCTGGAAAATAATTTTTCACTCATTCTAGAAACTGCAAATCTTATTCCCACTACCTGAAGCATTCTGACTTTTTAACAGATATTAGGCCACAATCACCTTCATAATCACAACCTAGGAATAAATTCAACCAGGTAAAAATTATAACATTCAACTCAAGATTACAGCATATTTGCTCTGTTACCTTTGCATCCTTGTGTAAAAGCCAATAGACCTCAGACATTTTTCTGTATGTAATATTTATCCCCATGACAAATACATGGAATAAAATTATGTTTGGACACAAAATATTTAAGTACACACATAATCCAATTTGCAGTATTTTTATGTGGACCATATATATTCTGGAAATACAGTTCAAAACTCATCTTTTTGCTTTTTGCTCATGGCTGTACACTGTTTAAATGTGAGATCCTCTCATGTTCCTGGACAGGTGATAGGTAGATGTGAGCTGTTGATGCTTCAGATCAAGTACACAGGATTGTTCTGATGTTCCTATTGGAAGGTCCCCAATGATAGAGTGATTATTCATAATATTTTGCTAAGTCCTTCTTAATTTACTGGTGAGGTCCACTAACCTCAACATAGGATCTGAGGGATCTTCTGCCTCAGTTACCTCTTCTCTGAAGCTCTCACCTAATCCCTGTCCTTACTGAAAAAGGATCTGATTTCTCTCCGCAGTTCTACCACGTACCCTTGAAGCATCCCTGTAACAGTCATTTCAGCAATTCAAAGCACAAGAAACACACTGCCGTGAAGATGAACAGGGGATGAGGTCAGCTTCTTTTTATGGGCTGCAGAAATCAAATGAAATACCAGTGGCTCTGTTAAGGCCACTAAATATGAATTTCCATGTCCCATCAGAAGAAGATGGCCTGTTACTGTATTCAGTCCTGCACAAAACATTCACTGAACAGAAGTAAAACTCAGACATGCCTATATGGGGCAAACTTTTGCTTTTTACATAATTAAAAAAAAAAAAATCCAGGATTTTTATCCTTGCATTTCCTTATGTAGGTAGCAAGTGCATAAAAAACAGAGGCCTGGTGTAATATCAAGTTCTAACAAGAAAGATCTAAAATATGAAGCTGCCACCATAACTTCTATTTCCTGTGTGTAACTCAGTGCATCTTACAACAATACAAAGGGAGAAGTTTTAATTGGATATATTTTAAAAAAACTTAACCACAAAGCTCAGAAAAAAAGCCAAGGTTTGTTTAGGTTGATTCTTAAACAGAATTACAGAAAAAAAATCAATTCACAGTCATATTGCTTAGTGTTGCTTTGCAGAAGTTTGATTGGTTCAGGTTTCCTCTTACACACACATAAGACACATGAAACGAGGGGCATTCCCTTATAGAGAGAGATGTGATCACCATTTTAGAGTGGCACAAAGCTGACACAGAAAATTCTCTTCAAAACTTAAGGCATTCTCAGCAGCCCCCTTTAACAAAAAGAATTATTCCTGAAGACTGATGAGGATAAAGTACAGATCATCTGCAGGATGGCTCAAAGCACCTAATATGGATGCTCTGAACTGACCTCTGGATGTGCCCTATGGTCCTTATTGACTGTAGGAAAAACCAAGGCAGGACTAAGATAGCTGTCTGGAGCAAAGAAATAGTAATAAATATTTAAAATATAGTAACGATTTTTGGATTTCTAAAGTACTCAGTGACAATTTGTCCTCTGATGCATTGACATACTGTCTCACAGAGGTTCTGTGTAACTTCTGTAGAGGAGTACTTCGCTGAATTTTTGTTTCTCTCAAAGAGCACTTGAGGAACAGGGCATGTGTAAAGGTGTCCCAGCATGCAGGAAGTAAGATCCACCATACCCTCCTCTGTGGAAAGCTTTGGTGTATGCCACTCAGATCTAGCTTTACCATTACATAGCACCTAAGAAAAATGAGCATATTTACTAGGAAACAGGCATGGAACAAAATTGCAAAATGCCAACAATAACAAAATTTTATTAAGGTTATATTTAAGAATAAAGATTTGGCTACTTCAGCTTCTTAGCTAGCTTCTATCTCTCTTTCTATTTTAGTTGGAAATTCTCTCTAACTTAAAATGGAGTTTCTTTGCCCAAGATGAGTGCTGCTCATGGAGGAGGAAAGGAACCAACGAAGAGCCAAGACTCTCTCCTACACCTTCACAGCTTTGCAGGCCCCGGGGTTGTTTAATTCTTTTGCATATTTGGACATAGTGTGTGAGGATTTAACATTGTTAAACAGTGAGAATTATTCAGTGAGAATTTAGCATTAGGAGAAATACTAATGAATATCATATAAAGACTGATCACAGTACTATTAGAAGCTGTAAAATTCAGAATGGGATAGTTCAATGCAGAAATACATCCTCCTCTGTCTGTTTTCAGCGCTGCAGGGTACGTTGAGGGACATCATCACCCAGGTTCCTGTTCCTCTGATCGTATAATAAACAGCCAAATGCCAACAGAACTACATACACCATGTCAGCTTGGGCTTCCTTAGTCTGCACACAGCCTGAAACCATTACTTGGTGACAGAGACTATCTCATTGCTTACTGCTCCCTCTGAAGTGTCACACAGCCACAGTCTGTAATACTTTCACATGAGCTAATCCAGCAAAAAAGTGCAGAAACAACACCAGGGAGGTGAAAAGTGGGAGTCTCAATGCAGAAGAGAGGTGAGAAATATGGACAAAAGAAAGCAAAATGCAGGAGGAAGACTGGCCTGGTAAGAAGCAGGGAGTCCAAGTGATGATACATACAAATAAATTTAGGGATAAATGCTTTATTCTCCCCATGATCTCCATACAAGTCACCCTGACATTACAGGGAACTGTGGAGTTTGGCCTCAGTCTATACTCCATCTGACAGACTATAAAATAAATGCAGAATCTTGCCTTTTCCTCTTCATGAATTTGCCATGCCAGATCAAAGAAGTGGGAATTTGGGACCAGTGCAGTACTGATGCAGCTGGCAGAGCTGTTTATTTGAAAGGCTAAATTCAACCTTCACTTGGTCGAATAACTTAATTGTGCTTACTGGGAACCCACTTTTTAAAAGGTTCAATTCTTTCTACTGCCAAGAATCAGAGTTTGCTTTCAGCATGTTGAAATTATCTCAGGGGAAGACTTTTGTGAGACAAACTGTTCCAAAAGTATTCTTAATTGCTTTCCACACTCTTGTGAAACAGGAGATTATGCAGCAAACCCACATTCTAAACCAGAAAAATTAAGGAGAGAGAAAAGTTAAAAAGCAACCTGACAGAGAAAAATAATAATCTTAACCACATACCTTAAATAACAAAATGCAACTTCAGATGTTAAGAGTTTTTAACAATCATTGTGCTCCCCACAGAAAACTATAATCGAGTTACGTTAGCGACAGAACATACACTATGCAGATCTATTCAAAAAAATTGTACAGGCCACTATTTGAAAACTATTTGACTGGTCTATACAGATGCATATTATCTTTATTTGAAAATTGTCCCATAAATTAAACACAGAGAATAAGATAGAGAGCCTTCTGAAGAGTAAATAATTTTTCCTTTCTCTTGGTTTGCCTTTATTAATATGTCAGAAGTCTCAGGAAGGATGAGATTATCTTTCATGCTAGGATAGCAATGCTGACACAACAATATCGAAGCTATCATTGAAAAACATTAGTCTGCAGATAGTTTTCATCTATTGTACTGAACTACAAACATATTTCTTCAGGTTCTGGTGGCAATGCCTCAGTATGAAGGTAGACAAAAGGAGCAGTTGAATACAGCCTCTGTAATCAACAGCTTTATACTCTTCAAAATGTCTAGGATTATGTCAGGAAAATTCAGAGAATTTCTCAAGTTTAGAGAACAAGGAACCAGAAAGCTTTGAAAACAGATTAGTTAAAAACAGAATGTCTGTAAGTATTATGAATCATTTAATACAGATATGGGTACAGATGGGTCAGATAGATATCAGTCTAAATTCATATAAGATGTGACAGGTTTTGTCTCTTCAGTGGTTCTTCTGTCAGCTCAAATAATTTGCAGTGGAATATATCTGCTTTTTTCCCCCTCTACAGAGGCATCTTCTTCTGTCATTCAGTAAATATAAGTATCCAAGCGGAAGCCTTTTCTAAATGTGTTCACAAACACACTCATATGCATATTTGAAAATAATTGTACAGGAAGCTCTGAGTGTTTAGGTGACTTGTATGCTTACAAAGTAAGCATAATTTATAAGTGTTCCCTGACTGTATTCTGTTTACAGAGAAAACAGAAAAGTAATCCATAATTAGTGGTAGCTCAGCTTAAAGCCAGAGAATGTCGATATACTAGAAAATTTATGAGTCTGACATAAAGTCTTCCAGGCTCGAAGCAATCTTAGGTGAGACACTTGCTAAAACAGGCAGATTACAGGAACATGCAATACAGGTTAGCCAATGCGCACCATATGAAATACTCCCGCCTACAGCCATATTTAAAATTAGCATGCCACGCACCAAAAATAATAACAGTTTTTCAGTACATGATGCTATTTCATATTAAGGTGGAGTGAGTTAGGCTGAAGCAATGCATGCAGAAAAGTAAAAGGTCTGTAGTCTCTCTACTACTTCTGTATAAAATATAAGATATCCACAGGACTCCTAAACTGCCATGGTAAGGTGTGTCTGCTTAGAAGACATTTAGAGCTATTTGATCAAGTCCTCAATCAGAAAGTAGATTTTATTAGATTTAATCTCGTTAAATACCTCCAAATTAAATTTCTTATAGATTAGAAATATATCCTCAGAAGCTAGATATTTTCAAATTCCATTGATATAACGTAGTTAGGCATCTATGAAGCCTTTGACACAGCACTGTCTGACATACTGATGAAAATACATTACACAAAATCAATTCAGCACATCTTAAATGGATTAAAAACTGATTAAATGAGAGACCTCAAAAAATATTTTTTCTCCAGTCAATCCCATAGGATCTATTCTTGATCACAGATAAAAATATTACTATGCAAAATTATTGTTCATAAGATTTGCAGAACTCATCTTAATCCAAAGTAATGTTAAGAAAAATCCAGATTCTACAGTGACTTGATGGTTTGGTAACTTGGTTTTATTTGAATTACTGGTACTTTCAACAGAAAACTGTATAGCAGGGTTGAATTATTCAATTCATACTTATCATATGAGAAACTTTACTTTGAAGGATGAGGGAGGTAAGACGATCAACAAACTAATCAGAGGTGTGCAACGTGGTAGAGTGTCATGACATATATTTATTTTTAATAACTGTTGAAAGGGACATCGATGGAAATGCTGTAATGTGCACTGCAAGGTATTACATATTACAAGCTCACCTGCAGCATTAATGAGGAGGAACAGGGAGAAAAGTTCCCCCAAACCTCTCTGTTTCACCCTGCATTACAGTTCTTTGGGAAGGAAGAGACACTTCTGACCCCTCTTTCTCCAGAAATAAAGTAGCAGATGTCAAAAGAGATTGTTGGTAATCAGAACTAAAGAACTCATTTAGAAAGTAACACCAGGGTATATAAGCTAGTTCCCAAGCAACTGCATCACTACCTACAAGTACAAAAAAAGAATGACATGTGATTTTCACATATATGGAAAAAGAATCTCATTATATTCGCATAAAATAAGATAAAATGGCCAGGCCCCACATAATGTATCAAATAGCATCCTTCAGTAGATCTGTACAAATGGTGGAGTTTGCAGCTGAGGTAATAAAATAAAAAGAAAAAAAAAAATAAAATAAAAAGTTTTCTGTTCAGCAAACAAAAAAGAAATAAAAAAAAATTCTTTTTAAACTCATAAATTTCATCTGACTCAAAAGGGGATTTTTTTATAGTTTTGGTGTCAGGTTATTCAATCATTTTAGAATTCAGGTCACTTCAAAAGAAAAATGTCATTTCAAAGTAAAAATCAAATTCCTATAACATAAGAACATTCTGTGTATTCCTGAAAATAAATGCATGGATGTTTGCTTTAAAAACTAAGAACATTTCTACATTTTATGTTTATGAAAATGTATTTCAGGATATGTAAAATAAAAAGGTTACACTGTGTAAATTGCAATCTCCAAATGTCGGTGCTACATTGTTTCATACTGTTGCTCACTGATCATTTCTATTGTTCCCTTTTTGAAGGACTGCATGTAAAGGCTGTAGAAGAGGTGAGGCAAACATTATACTCAATGGTATTTTTCTCTTCTGAAATGATTACACAGAGAGAAAGTCAAAACAACTGTAATGACTCATAAAAGATTAGCAAAATGTCACATGTAAGTAGCACTCTTGTGATGACATCTATAGAGGAACCTCACTGGTAATCTATGTTTGACAAACCAAAACCATGACAGAAAACAGTGAAAGACTAGCAAAAAATTGCAGCCTAACATAGCTCTGAAAGGAAATCAGAGTTGGCAGGTTGTGATGGGAAAAAGTCATTCCACTCCAGTAATATTGTCATGATATGAATAAATAAGGTATGCACATAGGTACACATGCATGCTCTGGTCACTCTTGTGGTATTGATTTCCAAAGTTCATTGGAAGACTTCCATAGGAGCTGCGTGGCTAAATCCCAGAGACAGTAAGGAAAATCTCAAGCATATATTTGAAGTATTTAAAGACTGCTTACTTTTGAGTCTCATTAGATATAATGAAATCTTAGATCTGTATTTAGACAAACTATATGCAACACATAAAAAGTAAGATCTTCTCAAAAAACAAAAAAAGAGAAAAGCTTAATCCAAAATTTAAAACCCCACTCACCAAGAGCAAACATTTTGAAAACTTTGTGCCATCCACTTTTGATTGAGCACAACAGAAACTTAAGCATAAGTTTGTGAGACCTTTTTTGAGACTGATAATGTATTATTAACCTAAACATTCTGTTAAAAAATCAGCTTCTGCATTCTGTTTCTCAAGTGGGACCTCTGTCTAGAGAGAGTTTTTTTCCACTGTTGTCACTGATACTTTCTGATTTGAGTTTGTTTTGATATCAGTTATGGAACTTTGAAAAATAGATCAATGCAAAGTCTTGAAGAAACTGTAAATAATGTGAATCACATTTACAGTGGAGAAACAGCAAGGGTTTGTTAGTTTAAACAGGCAACTTAATTGTGTTTAAAATCTGTTGTTAAAATGCCTGGCATGATTCTTTTAAAATAATTCAAAAATTAGTTTCTATTACTAGAGAAAATTAACAAGTGAAACATCAATAAAGAGGTATTACACTCTTTATCCTGATTGGTGGCAGGGTCATGTGTGGCCTCCATATCATTCCTCACATTCATACTTAATCAGAGAAACACAAGAAATTAAAAAAAATATATATCTCCCCCAAATAGCAAGCTCACAGGTCCTCCAATGAGACAGTTCCTACAGAGTCAAATCGGACTGAGATGTTACGGGAAGTGAATTTGGTCCAAGCAACCTGTAATTACACCAGAAGTCATCCTTACCAGGTAAAACACTAAAGGCATTTTGCCACCCTCTCTTGTCAAGAAAATTCATCATTTCCAATTCACATATTTTCTGATGACTTTTCCTTTACTTCATAATCTAGAGAAAGCTGACAAAGACAGTCCTTCCCCTTAGCAGAGGGCAATCTACTCTTCACAGATTTCTCACTCTTGAAACCCAGTCTGCCTGTTCATGAAAGTAACTATATGGGGTCAGACTGAAAGCACATGTCCTCCAGTAAAGAGTTTCTAGCAGACATCAACAGCAGAAGCCTTGCAAGAAGTTTATACAGAGCTTTTAATTGAGTAAACATGCAATGATAATTTCCCCAGAACATGCTCCCAACTTCTAGCAATTTGCATCTTAGTTAATTCCTCAGGCAGAGAGGGCATTATTGTTTTTAATAAGAACTTGGTGGAGTTTTCTTCATGGAAGTGCCCATTTTTGAAGCCATGTAAACTTTCAGAGTCCACAACATCCTGCAGTGAGAAGTTCTGCCGCTCAAAAAAAAAAATCATGCAAAGAATGTTCTCCACCTTCCTGCAAGACCCAACCTGATTCTCCTCTCCTTTCTCTTCCTTCCCACATGGACTCTGGGGTGTCTTTCATTCTCTTTCAGCACTCTGTCCAGCCCAGGGCACTTCAAAATCTCCTGACCCCTAGCTGATCAGTCCTGCACGGAAGACAGCTGATCTACTACAAAGCTTGATCCCTCCAAACACTCTGAACTACATGAGCCACTTGCCTGTCATATTCATCTTGATATCAAGAACATTTCAGGGCTTTTCCTGACAGAACACTAAGGCTCCCATCTTTGCAATGAATATTCTTGTTCTCTAGCTTTGTTATGTAAAGAAACAGTAGGTCACAGTATCACCTTATTTGGGTTAAATGTTTGCAATCTGTTGCACCTGTTGTCTTACTGGTTTCTCAGGTAGTTAAGAGGCAAGTTCAGGTAAACAGAGATCAATAGCACCACCCTGAAGCATAACACCAAAGCTGTTTATGACAAACACAAAAAATAAGCCTAATCAATCTTGGAAGCATGTTGCTGTATATTTCCTACAACTCACATTGCTAAGCATATGAGACAAATACCTAGGAGTCATGACATAATTTTCAGTTACTGGAGTCTGAGTGAGATCCCCAGCTAAGAGAACATGCTCTGCCAAGTGCCAGAAGAAAACCATAACCTCCACAGGGCATCACCTTGGCAGGTACAGGATCTGTTGTGACCCTGAAGGAATAATTAACTAGAGGTGGTCACAACACTGCAGACAGATGGAAAGGAACTAACCAGGGAATGAGGAAGTCCTTCCATGATGCCTTTTTAACAATTTTATGCAAACAGTCTCCCATTCCAGAATGATCACATAAACATGAACCTAAGTACCTTCTACAACCAAAAGCCCAATTTAGACACCACACCTGTTCTCTCAAAAACCTCATGCTGAAGTCCAAAACAGATTTCTGACCTTGAAGGAAAACTTAAAGGAAAATGTTTTTATTCAGTTCCCTACCAGAATAATAACAAATTCCAGAAGCATGAAAATGAAGTGGAGTTGACACTCTCTGGTAGTACTTAAATTTTTTTCACTTTTAACTTTCATTGGGAAACTCAGTCAGTTTATACCACAGGATGTAATCTGGCTCCTACCTAGGATGGGCAATTTTCACCCTTTGTCTTTTTCTCTTTGACAAATACTCTCAAGAATGTATCCCTACACAGGGGAAACAAGATCTCATAAGGAGCCCTGAATATAGATCATTCCTTCACCCAGATACCTTCTAGTGAACACTGGATAAGACACTCAAAATGCCCATCAAAATCATATGCTCATCAAAAAATCATAGCCACTACTATACCATGCCATTGGGTTTATTGTGCATTTACAAAGATATTTTTTTCTCAAAGAGTGCAAGTACTCAGAGAAAGACTGCCACATGAAACTTTGTCAAGATTCTTGTTAACTTTAAGAAATCTTAAACAAAATTTTGGTTTGAAATGAAACAGAAGTCTAAACAAGATTGGCCCAGCTTTGTATTTGTACAAAGATCTCAAAGTCTTGTCACTTCTGCAAGCAGAACATTTAGAAAGCCCTTGACGGAAGTTTTGAACCCTGAGGATTCAAATGTAGGTCTGAGGTCTTTTAGAATGGCACAAGTTGCCAGAAAGCATAGTTTTAAAATCTGAGCTGTAAAAGGTAGAAAGCTTTGCCAAAATCACTGTTTTCCCCATAACATTACAGGGTAAGCTTTCCAGCTTTTCTTGGAGGCTGAGCAGCCATGCGAAGTTCTGCTCACTCCCTGGCATAGGCAAGGTGTTCTAAAAGAGGTCTCAGCACCTGGTTTGGTGCAAATTGAGCCTGCCTTTTGCTAAAGCAGCAAGAATTCTCTTGCAATAAGGAAGAGTAGCAAGTACATACTGTCAAATGTTTTTACCAAAGCTGGCAGAGATAGAGAAGTTCTTTGCTGCACCCCCTTGACAATGCTATTATTTGACTTCTCAGCATGTCTTGCAGGTGATACCATCTCCCAAGCCTGACTTCAGTTTCCCTTACACATTGAACAAACAGTGCCCTTCTCACAGTTATAATCTTGTTACAAACTGTGTGAAAACTTCTGTGAAGTTATGCTGCTGGAAAGCAGCCTAACTTATCTGCAGGGTTTCCAGGAGAAAACCATCTTGTATAATCACAATATGTACCAGGACAGATCCTGGTTCAAAAATAAAAGGCTACAATGTCTTACGTAAATCTGGGGGTTGAGTGAAGAAAGGGCAGTGATCTGGAGGTCATAGATATTCTGGCTATGCTCACTCCATATGCTCTGAAGTCCAACTATATATAGCCTTCAAATTGCTACACATTTCAAGAAAGTTGAGCAACCCAGCTTTCACTTTGTAGTGTGAGGGTAAAAGTCTAATGATACCACAGAAGGACAGAGGAAAAGAGCTGCTGAAGTCATGTAGACATCTGCTGAAAAGGTCCTAGCTGTGAATTTCCATAGAGAGAACCAGCTGGCTTTAACACAGACAAAGAAATGAGAAAGTATAAGGCCAGCCAGAACAAGGTCAGCTCTGTGTGGGGAGTGAGCAAAGCAGCTAAACACTGACGTGAGTGGTCTATGGGAGGGAGAAGGGAATGGCCACACACACACACCTCTGCTTCCACACGTCCAATTCCCAGCAAATTCTACAGCCAGCTATGACTTTAGACTAATTTTCTTTTACATGTCAATCGCAAGTCTTACATATTTATATGTTCAGGAGTAAAAGCACTGCAAACAGCAATTGGGTCATCTGCAACCCCTTTCCAGCTTATTTACTAATAAATTTCATTGACTTTGAAACACATTTCCAAGCAAAAATTACTGATGTGCTGGACCCTGTAGCCTTCTTCCTCCCTCCATTCCCCCATGACTCTTTTTAACCTTTCTGTGTTCCTTCCAGCTGTGGGTGCTGCCTATTCAAACTACTACCCTAGTTCTGGGCATCCCACATCCCAGGTAGCAGCTAGCTGAATCTGGACACAATCACCAGCACTTATGGTGCCAGAGTTGTTTCTGTCGTACTGCCCTTGCAACAGCTCTTAGTGAGTTCTCAATGTGACAATGAAAAGGACTCTGTCATCTGTTTGGCTTCACACATAAATGTCATCCATCACTTCGGAAATCACTTCTCCCACACCCCAAATTACAATTTTGGATAGATGCTGAATTGTAAATAAATATCCCAAGAGCACTCAGAAGAGAAACTGACTCTTCTCCCCTTCTGTAGGGGAACCACAGTATTTCAATAGGTAAGAAAAAATTCTAATTAACATTAGCTTATTATTGGTCATTCATATTAGCATGCTACTTTTCTTTTGACAGTTACGTCTAAAACTCCTCAAAAATCCAAACAAAGAAAAAAATCTATATATAACTTCTTTTTCAAGGACATTACCAAAAAAATCTCAATATAAATCATCTCCCTAGAATCACAGCCAATTTATTTTGAAAACAGAAATGAAACAATTTTTTTATTAACAGTCTTCTATTCCAGGCAATCAAAGAAAGCAGATCATGAAATCTAGTATCTGATCCATTTTTCACAGGCACGGTTCAGAAAACATCTATGCTTAGGCCACAGATCTGTACATACAACACTTCTTTTGAGAAGTGTCTAGATGAGCTAAGCTCATTGATCTAAGATTTTGTGGATTTGAAGTTTTTGAAGGGCAGCCAAAAGTTTCAATTCATTTTTCAGCTCCTTCCAGAACTTGAGATCTTGCTTCTTGTCCTAAAATACTTAAACATATTTACATTGTAAACAACATTATGCTGAGATGTATGAAGTGGGAAAGGTCAAAAAAAGAAAGGCATCCTTAAGGTTTTATTTTCTATTTCAAGTTAACGATCAAGGGCAGATTTTATTCTAAAAACAGGTCTTGAGCTCTGAATTGAAAAATGATGTGGGTTTTGTTTATTTTTTTAAATGTTGTCACACACCTCTATCTAGCACTCCTTTCAAGATGCACAGGTTGAATTACTTGGCCCCTATGTTTATTATAAAATATTTTCCGATAATATGAGAATGACCTTTCTCCACAGAACTCCCATCTCATGAACATTGTCTCTCTGGAAGCCCTTTGAAGGACACATCATAACTGAAGTGGGTGATATTAATTGACTACGTAAAGATTCTGAAAGCACTTACTCGGCTTCAGACAGAGCACGAGTTGCATACTGCACCGGAGTACTCATTGGTGTTTCATGTTTATTCAGAGTGCAAAGTCCTTTTTCCAAGAGTTTGCTACCCCCAAGCAGCTCCCAAATGGAGGACGCTGTCTCCCATGTAGTATGTCTTGCTTCAACCTTAACTGGTCCCATGTCAAAGAACAAGTTGCATACCCAACTTCTCTGTACTGTTTCTGGAGAAATTTCAGTCCTTCAAACTGAAAGGCTGAAAACCAGTATCTCAACGCAGCCCTAAAATAAGGAAGCCTGGTCTACCAATATTCCTACAAGATAAGGTGCTCCAATTTGAGTAAGTGATCACTAGGGCTCAATAATGCTCTACTGCACCTGGTATGACACGTACAGTGTATATCCCTGACAGAAGATAGTAAATTTCCTATATACAGAAGCATCAACAATACAGTGATGTCATGAAATCAAACAGAATGTGTAAGGTAAGACTTGTAAAAGGAGATACTTTTTCCTTTAAAATTAAAACACGTCAATACAAATTGACCAGGTCATCATAGATAACTGCATAGCTATTCAAGCTTTCATTTTCCACAATTTTGAAAATTGCTCTCCAAACTATGATGTGAAAACACAGCATTTTCAATAATTGTAGGCAAGGTCATAAAAACATTCCTCTGCAGAATTTAAAAAAATTCAACAGATATGAAGGGCCAAAATCTGTTAGTCCTGAACTACAGGAAAATATGCAAGTTTGATCAGCTGAAATTTTTCTGCCTGCAGTCCAAGCTTAGGCATATTTGTGGACCAACCAAAAGCACCTGCAGAAAATTCAGATTTGGTCCTCAGAATAGCATGCAGCTGTCCTGATAGCTTTGTCTAGATCAGAAAAAGTGATTCAAATTCTGTTTTGATTAGCTAATGTGATTATTGCTTAAAGGTTGTTTCACTAGGGATTGAAACAATGAATGCCACAACTAAAAATGCATTGAATATCAATTCTTGCACTAAAGAGGCACATCTTTTTATCTTAAGGCTGTAATAGCTCTCCCAAGCATTCTAAGTCCACAGTGACTCTAACCTTGTAGCTGACATGACAGTGTCTCCTGGCTAACTAAGCTTCCTAAATAAAGTGCAAAGGTGAAGGTCCTTCTTGTCACCTGTACTGTATAATAGCTATTATCATTGAACTAAATAATCTGAACTAGAAATGCCAACTCATCCTCTGTGCAATGAGGATACAGTTCTTACAAGAGCTTGTTCAGTGACTGAGACCTAAAAATGTTCTAAATCACATTTGGCTTGAAGCCAAAAATTTCAATTGAACATTAGAGAAAGAAAGGGGAAAAAAGAAATTCAATACACAACACGCTACTTGCAATAACCAAACTACTTTCTCTTGGGAATGTTTTGCAGAAGTCCTTGGAAATAAAACCCACTGCAGATATCATTATAGTAAAGGTATGCAAAAATATTATTTAGGTGAGATGGGGATTAGTTTCTTTGAGTAGACTACTTGAATATAAACCTTATTAATGTTCGTCTCCTTTTTCCAGGACTTCCTGACTGCCTTTGGTGCAAGCTGTATCCCCAGTAATTTTTCAAAGTTTTGACCTGGCGATGGCTGCTTCTTTAGTGTAGAGAAGGGTTTCATACAGACCTGAGTCAGGACTCTTTGGGACAGTTAGAGTAACAAGTAGTTAAAATTTTATTTAATTAGGGAATTTGATTAAAACGCAGTGTTGTTTTTTCAGCATATCGGCTGAATTGCATGCACGTAATCTTTTTACATGCACAAATGACAGTAAGTTATGCAGGCTGTCTCACAATTTACACATGCGATCTTAATTTGTGCTTATAGCAAGTTTCCACTCAGAGCTGCAGAACTGCAAATTATAAAAGAGGTCAATGGAAGCTATAAAGACTTCATATCCCTAACATAAAGTACCATGAGCATGCATCAGCTGAAAATGCAGACCTCATGTCCAAAAGACGCTTTGCCTGGAGGGGGTGGGAAGATTGGGTTTAGTAGCTCTGAGAAAGACATCTGCATCACCCAAGGTAAAATCTGCTGTCTCCTCATGTTGAAGTTTCATTCCCATATTAGCACTAAGCAGTACTGCTGACGCAGCCCAGAAGGTCAGCTAGACACTACAAAAAATCAAGTGGGCTCCCCAGACAGCAGACTTCCTGTCTATGAGTAGGAAGTAGGATGGAAGTCAATATTCTAGTGAGAGTTTTTCTGATGCTCTCTTCTATGCTGCTAAGGAGAAGAAATTAAACTCTGTGAAGAACTAAGTAACAGTAGCAAAATTTCCTCTAGGAAATGATGCTAATATACTCATTTGGGAAAGCTTATGAGGAAACAAAAGATGAAAAAATTCAGAAGGGCTTCCGAAGTTTTGTTATCTCCCTCCTTTTTTATCACCAAAAGGGGGGGTGATTATAAATACATCTATATAGCAATCGAAATAAAACCTGCCAAAAGCTACAAAGGTAATGCTTCAAATTTAATGCAAATAGTGGACCCAAGTTAATAAGGCAATCTACTTAATATGGAGAAAGAACTTAATGACTTTTGACAGATATTCACTACAAACACAATATATATGTATCCTGATTATTACAAGTCCAACAAAAGTCACCATGTAAATAATCAAAAAGTAGATAAATCAGTTTTATTTTCTGTTCTTTTCAAATTCTGCATTTGTTTACAACAGTTATATATGCATGCGTACATTATGTGAGCTGCTTCCTAGAGACCAAACTCTATTACAACATTCAAGTACTTCTATTCCATATAACGGATATAGACAGTGGAATGAAATGGGTTCAGCAGAAATGTTCCACTTTGCACAAGTACTGCTTGGCAGCTGTTTGTACTTGTTTTTGTGAGATGTATTTGTATGAACTCAGCAAAAAAAAAAAAGGCCTAAGGCACATGTACTATTGCCTTGTTGCTAACCATTAGATGTCTTGCTTTAAAGATGTTATTGCACTGCTTATGGTCATTCTAGCCATATGCAGGCACATGGCTTGGCCAAAACCTGGTCCAATATGTAATGGTTACTTTGAACCAGGGCTGAACAAAGTTCATCCTTCATCCATTTTTATCTAAACAGTATTCACCATCAGTTCAGCTGTACAAATCGCTGATGTTAATTCTTTCTGTTATAGACAGGCCCCAGGGTTTTAAACTGTATCCATCAATCTAAGTAGATCTATCCACTCTAACATTTAAAGACAGATTAGGTCATTAGTTATGAAACCTGCGACAACAGTTATCGCAAGTTATCACAAATATGTTACCAGGAATTTTAAAATTTTTTTCATTGTATAAGCATTTTAAAAGCAAATTTTAAAACTTTTTTTCTTTTTTTTTTTGTTATAAAAGGAGGCAGCTAAGTACATAAGAAGGATAATGTTTATTCAGTGAAAGAAGTATAATCCTCATATTTCTGTAAGAGCTTACCATTTTACCTGCCAGAAAATATTTTATGCCTCTATTTTAAGTGGCATGAGAAAGCTTTTCTTCAAATATTATATCTTTGGTTATTTGCATCATTTCTTGCAATTAAAATTGTAAGAACCCTTCACAAAGTGGTACTTAGGATCTTTCCAACCATAATTAACATTTTCATGTGTTTTGCAATTAATTAGAAAGTTAGAAAACTGCATTACTCAATACTTATTTGGTGTTCCGTCTCTAATTAGTCAGATATTGATGTTCTGCTAATACAAGTGTCCTGCAACAAGAGCTTCTCAAATACAGGTGTTGGGGGAATCAAGACAGGTTCTTTATAGTCTAGAAATAGTAAGGAGCCTTGGAGACCCTCAGCAAACTAAAATACAGTCAAAAATTATTTTGCTGATAGTGAGGAATGAAGAGAGGAATTCTGGGGAAGAAAAAAACAGGGGGATGTGGGATGAGGAGAGAAGGTACATTGCCTAAGCATGTCAGGGTTGGGGCCCAAGCATTTTGTTTACCTAGTAACTTCAGCTGTTGCTGCCTGCAATAAGAATCACTTCACAACACAAATGATAAGCAAAACTACATCTTATGTTTAAGATTCTCTGTAACTCTGGGGTAGAGAGTTTAATAATCTAAGTAGTAAAGAAGATGTACTTGTATTACTTACTCCCGTTAGACAAAGGAGGGTTGCTGTGTTCTGTTCTCTGTTGGTGGTTTTTTTCTGTAGATTGATTCTATCCAGTTCCAATGAGCACAACAGGTGTTTGGGGACTGATGCCAGTAGACCTATATTCTACAAAGAGCCAAAACTAAAGAAACTTAATGAATCACAGTCAAGTCACTCATGGGAAAATCAAAACCACAAAGGAAATCTTTATAACAGTCTCATTGTTTGTTTTGATAAAACACTAGTAGACATTAGAAATTATATACTTCCCACTCCTCATAGGTTGAGGCACAGGGACCACTGCCACAGCTAGGGCAGCATTCTGACTTAGAGCTGTAGACCTAATGGCAGGCAGCTGCAGTAAGGGCTAAGGACTGAAAGATTCTCTTGCAGGGGTCAGTCTTGCAAGTGAACTAAGGTAAAGGACAGAAAAATCTTTTGCTTTATCTTTGTTCAGCACCTCACTCAAGACTGGTTATGCTAAATGCCACTGCCACAAAAAGTAATACAGAATAATACAGTCCTCTTTCAGGACTGTGCATTTGGTTTATTGCTCTGAAACTCGATAGGTAGATTTTTACATGCATTCATTATATGCTTATTCAGTTATGTGGAAACTCTTCCTCTTGCTTCCCCCTATTACAACATAGCCCAATAAATGCTTGTTCTGAAGCTAACTATCCTTCTAGGTGATGCTCTCAGCAACAAAACTTAACCTGAGAAATGGAATTTAATTAATGTCATGCTCTTTATGATTTAGAAAGGAAGCTAAAATCACCCTTTCCAGACCTACTTTTAAAAAGCTATTCTCTGATTATTTATTTCTCTTAGAATTGACAGAAATGTTAAAGCTAGCTTACCCGGTTTGGCTGACAGGCTCATAATTTGTGAGATTTTTCAGTCCTCAGCTGAAGATCCAGCCTTTGAATTGGGAGCAGAGTTATTTTTTCACAAGTTAGGATTTTGCATTAGACTACATCACTAAATGACAGAGAAAGAGATGAAAATCAAGTTTTAGAAGAAATAGCCTCCAAGGTTAATTAATTTCATAATTGTTGTGTATAATGCTATTATTCTTCCTGTTACCTATCAGTAACATAGGTATTGATATGTTGGAGATCAAGACACCTAAATTTAGGCATTGAAATATAAGTACTCAGTTCAGTTGACTAAACATGGTATCTGACATGCCTATGAGTCACATGTCATAGATCTGACACAGTGCTATAAATCCCATCCAGGTATCTTAGATACTTTCACACATTTAAAATGCTTACTACAGATAGTTAAAATATATGTTTAGGGCAAGTTATTCAACTTGACCAACTTGCCATGACTTGAAGTACAATTCAGCAGATCCAAAGTAGGTATCTGTTTTAGGGCAAGCAGCATCACTCTGGAGGTCTATTGATAAGGAACAGGATTCAGGTGCCTGAACATAACCATCCAGAACCATCTGAGATGCCCAAGGGAAGGGATTGGCAGATATGATGCAAGGCATTTTGCATTTGATTCAGATTGGATTCTGCACCCGTCTGAAGTAGCACTTGCAGGCCACACAAGATACTCTAGAGTGTTCTAAATTATATTATGCACCTGAACCTTACCCTGTATCTCCCTTGACTATGAAGCTAAAGCAACTACCTTACATGTAGATAGTTACAACTGGACACCTATTTTAGATGTCAATCTCAAGCTGAATCCTGCCTCTACTGTCCTTTTAGGTAGGCTAGACCAAATTTCCAACACTAAAAACCAAGCAGCACTGGACTCCTTTAAACTTCACAAAGCAGCAACAAGGTGACACACAAAGTGTTTTACCCTTTGCACATCACTTAAGTCTCTGAAGAAGGAGTTTGTATTACAATTAAAATAGGATATTGTAACTTTGAATGTAGCTTTGCAAAGGTTCATTATCTAACAACAAAATGAATCATAACTAAAGGTGTATTTACTTCTAATCTCGTGTAGCTTGTGTTTTCTGGTGGGTTTGTTGTTCGTTGGGGTTTTTTTTAAGAAAGACGGAGATGTCCAGAAAGGTGTTCTTTTCAGATTCCTTATGCTGGTTCAGGAATTTAATTTGATGATGCACCATTATTACTGTTCTCCAAATACCAGGGGATTTAATAAATTTTTGAGCAGAGGCTTCAAGATTAAAAAGAATAACTTCAAAAAATAAAATTACTACCATACTTTTGAACAGGAAAAGAAACATAATACTATGAGACCTATGAGACTACTGCTACACCTAGCTGTATCATTCCAAATCATAAATTTTAATCACTAGGAAAAAGATATTCAGGCCAATCAAGCAATACAAGATGGTGATAAAACACAATAGTAGCTGTTCTCCAGCTTCCGGACTTGCTAATGTCAGTAAAAAGGTAAATTCCAACTAGAAGTTTTATTGGTGTTGAAAATGCTGAAAGGTGGCTCTACCTTCACCTTTTCAATCAAAATCAGCCACCCAAAGAGCTTTTATTATATGAAATTCATAGAGTGAATTTCAGAGTAACTGCAATGGTTATGTGAAGGGCTTGACTGTCTTTTCTCTGACAGATCTAGGCCATCTGAGCAGGTTTTAAACTTCCTTCATCACCTTTGAGACTGAAATTAAAGAGGAGGTATGCAGTACTCAGTCTGAAAGCTCTATGGTATTGAAGGCTAGCAGAGAAACTGAACACATGGAGTTAACCATGAAGGGATATGATGCTATTTTAATAACCAACATTAATGACGGGACTGCTGGCAGTTGCAAAATTAGCTGCATCTCTGTCTTGTTTGTGATGTCTGCTGTTCAAGTCCTTTAACTTTTTCTCACAAAAGCTACTGTGTGACACAGATCTTTGAGCAACAGCAGAAGCCAAACCAAGCTGGGCTACCAACTGGAAGGGATAAACTAAAGAGTAAGATAGAAAGAACAGCCCTTGTTTTAAAATCCATTTTAAGTTTTGTTATATTTGATTCTTAGTATTAAAAATAACTTTGGATTTAAAATTTTTCTGGCTGTTTTATTCAACCCTGGTCACAAATCAGTTAGATCTGTCAAGGAAGCCTGGTGTTGAAGGTCAGTGTGTATTATGGGATGGCAAAATGATGGCTCTGTTTAAAGAGACATAAAGGAATAGGGGCTTGAAAGCATTCAGAGATAGGAGGAAGTGTCCTCAAGCAGCAGATATTATTTCATTCAATCAACACTAAAAAATAGAAAAAAAAATAAAGAAATCTAATGGAACAATAGATTTGGTTTCATTTTTCAAAGAAAGTGTTTCTTGGACAGAAGCCTAAGTTAAAGATTGTTTAAATTAAAAAAGGAAGGACATGCACAATCTTTTCATCATTCTTCTCTTCACCGATTATGGTCTTGTCTTCTTTAATGCTAGGAAGTATCTACAATAGTTAAGAATGAAAAGGCCTTACAAAGCAGGGTTCCATAGAAAGTCACAGGCAGACATGCCTTTCTCCAATGTATGGTTAGACATTTCTGGGAAACACTAATGAAATGTCTTCCACAAATGTGAAAAGAGAAAAAAATAAAAATAGAACAAAAAGTAGAGGTTAGGTACAGCTCCTTTCCTCTGAAACAGGGATGACTGTTCAATACCTGCATGAATTGGTGTTATATATAAGTCCTCCTCTAACAATGTTATGTGAAACATTGGCTACCACTAACCAACAGAAAGAATATTGCAAAGCATTCATCAAAGTACGAAGCAGTATTTTTCTCACATTCTTATTTCCTTCTTTTGTTAGAGTCTAGTCCCACTGGTTGCCTGGCTCCAGCCATTACTGAAGTTCCTTAACAGAGCAACTTCAGTTCTCCATCACAAAAGAGAACTAGTGGATAAAAACTAAATGTCTTTATCAAAGCCATAGTGACTGGAGAACCTCAGCAACAGTGGATAAAAACAAAACCGAGAAATTGTTTGTCCATTATGCTATTTCCTTTTCCAGTGAGCTCCAATCACAGACTTCTTATTTCATGGACATTGACGAAGTTCAGAAATTCTCCTGACATGAGGGGAGAGGAGAGACTAAAGAGAACAAGGATTTTCAAATAAAAATTTCTGCTAGAAACAATCACATTGTGGGAGTCAACATATCATTATGTGCAGAGCTCCAGCATCCCCTCTACCTCCAAAACTACCAGTCATCTAACACCTGAAACAATTGTGGTAGGCCTGACTCATCCTTTGGTAAAGACCAGCTGAGGAAATCATAATTACCCAACAAACAACAACCTCAAAAGTGGTAGAACAGAGAAAGATGTATCTTTAAATCTTTACAATCTGTCATTACTATGATCTGAACTCCACAGCCCTCTGCTGAACCAGGAATGTATTGTACATACAGCAAAATTATGCAGGTTTATCTCATGGTTTCTGTTGATAATGTAGACTGATATACACTAGTTTTCTGACTGTCATATAGCTATTCATATACAATCGGTTCAAAACGTTTTTAGAATTGTCATACTTATTGGAACGTAAATGTATTTTATATGCTAGTGGAAGTACCAGCTGTAAATAAAAAGAAGAATAAATATATCTGTGGAAAGACAATAACTTCAAAGTCACAATAGATTGGCCAGTAATTGGAAAGACATTCTTTCCAGGTGCTAGATGAAAGTCATACAGACCTTCTGGTCAAGACCAGAATACATACAGAAATTAAAAGAACCAGACAGCTACAAATTGTCTCTCCAGGAAGGAGGCCATGAATTACCAATAGCTGCTTGATTTAAGATACTGAAAGAAAGACAAAGAGAGACTGAAATATGGTACTCAAAACAGCTGTGGACATAAGCATTAAATTATAGCTCCTTACTTTTTCCAATAAAATAGTAAAGTTTAGGTAGAATTGGGTATACACAGACTTTTCTTTTATCTCTGTGTTTAATGGGTAAGTGGGTAGGAAGCTTGGGACAATAAAAAATATTTTGCTTTAAAAATCTGGCTTTGAATCACCTTAATCATTCACTAGAAAGAAATATTTTATTTCAGCTGACAGAATTAGGGCGGTCATGTTACTATGCCAAGAAACCAGAAAAGATCGCAACTGAACTGAAGCAGTGCTGAATCAAAAAGTTCCAGCTTCAAGAGAAATGAGGGGAGAAGTGAAGCTATCTGCTTAACTACTTACTCATCTGTAAACTTAGCTATCAGCGTATTTACTCAAAAGGGGGTGCAAAGGTGCATAAGGCACAAGTTGTGAACTTACAGTATCCAACAGAGCAGAGGATACACATCACACCCCTCATCTATGAAGGTGACGAGAATTTTAGGTAGCTTGAAAACCTCTCAGCACATTTTTCAGTCATATGTATATTGCACTCATTTTAAATCAGCATTTAACATCTACAGATTCAGAGAAAGGAAATTTTCCCACAGGAACATTTTCAGTATTGTTCCCACAAAGTAACTGTGAGAACTAGGCACAAGCTCTGATACCCAACAAATGAAGTCTATTAGAGACTTATTTTTACTACAGCTTGAACATAAGATTCAAATCTGAAAGATGAAGACTTTTTAAAATGTACATTTCTACCTTCTGCCATGGCAGGGTCATGGACAAAGTTTCCTTCTGTCAATCATTTCCATATTTTGCTAAATTAGAACTCTGAGTAGCAGAGAAAAAAAATAAGAATTCATGGAAAGGTTATTGGGATTTACCACAAGCTAAGGAATTGGCAGAATGCATGCACATTTACGGCATTTAGTTTGTATCCATTAACTAGATGTAATTAACCACAATGGCAGAACCAGGATTATATAGCCTGAACTAGTAGATATTATTGGATTTAATAAATACACAGATGTAATGGAACCTGTGAACAACAAAGATTGAACTCACTTATTGTTACTGAGTCACCTGCAATTTTTGAAAAATTTTTATTAGACAACCACTTAATTTGAAGAATTATTCTAACAAATTGAGTATTACCATTACCAAAAGAATACATGAGAATAACATACAAATTCCAAAATGCCCACGTCTATGCAATACATATGGAATATTATTTCTGTTTGCGCTTAGCTTGAGTTTACGCAAAACATTCTCCTAGGGTGGATAAAGAGCATAAACTGATTTTTTTTATTTAGTCAAAACAAAAATTAACTACTCATCCATCCATGTGTCTATTTTAATTTTGTGTTTTATTAAAATAACGTATGCAGTAGTCTTGTCTATATTATTGATGACAACATGGTGGCTATTGGACTGATACAATGGTCTCAAGGAGTTTCCAAATATAGAATATATTCTAATGAGATAATCCCTAGAGCATGGATATGGAGGAATGCTATCTAAATAATGTCACTTCTGTTGCAGAATTGGTTTCAAATTAATTGTTTCTTTCTAAAGCTATAATTATCAGGAGGAATGCAGTTAGTCAGAAAAGATGAAGTTAAAAAGTGCATAACGTTTAATAGCTCATTAAATAGAAAATATATTGTAAATTTGGGAATCAGAATGACTTGCAGCTAACTGTGAGCTGATGGGTCATGGCATATGAAAAGAGACTTTTTTGGCAGGAAGGCAATTTGGTAATGCTGACTGCAGTCTGCATTTACTTGACATTCGGAAAGATCATATGACACCAATGCAGATGAGGTGAATAGTGAAGAGAAAAGGAAGGCCAAGGAGAGCTAGAGGAGAAAAAGTTAGGTTATGAGCAGCTGGGAGGATGATGAGGAAGAGGAGAATATGAGTGTCATTACTGGGAGTTCAATTTTTAAAGTAGGAATAGAAACAAGGTGTTGTATTAAAGAGACTCAGTGTATTTATGCAGCTATAGTAATAGCTGTGTCAGCACTTTTCTCACAGAGGGGGTTTATGTAGAATCCATATAGATGAAAAATTAGCTGTTTTGTAATTTCTCTTCCAATAAGAAAACATAGTAACTGTTATGTACCCATTGCTCTGAGTATGATTTTAAAAGCGTACTTCATTTTTTAAAAGCATGAAGTGTGTATTTACCAGATGTCAAATGGGCATTTATAATAATGCAACAAATCAAAGCAACTCCAAAGAAATTGAGACATTTGAGAATTATTTTACTGTTAAAAAAAAAAAACTAAAACATTACAGCAGAGCCTCAAAGCAAAAGAAGTTCAAAACACCTGAGCTAAGCTTAAACTTTGTCCTAGTACATTTTCACAAACATGATCAGAATGGGAGAAGACAGCTGTGCATTTGCATGGTCACAACTAAATGCATGCCAGACCAGCCTGCACAAACGTGGGGGCTAAAACCCCTCCAAACCTTGTACAATCATCTGAAAGTATGAATTGATGTACAAAGTACTGCAGCATATGGGCTCAGATTCCCAGATGAAGCACAAGCAGCTTGAAAGGGGAAGAAAGTTACCCAGAGTTACATTCTTTTCTCCTGTTAGGTTTTGACCACAAGCTGATCTATGTGGTAAAACAAAATCTGGCATAAAATCACCAAAAATACTTCTATCAATGTACTGGTTTTGGCTGGGATAGAGTTAATTTTCTTAATAGTAGCTTGTATTTGTGACCTTGAAGTATCAGTGGCCAAGGATAAGGCCACAACACAGCAGGCACTCCCCTGAAGGGACTGTGGCCCATGGATAAGGCCATGCTGAAGCACATACAACCCCAAGAGATTGTGGCCTATGGATAAGGCCACATTGGAGCAGGTACACCTCAAAGTGACTGTGGCTGTGGATAAGTCCACGCCGCAGCAGGAATACCCCTGGTGAGACTGTGGTCTGTGGATAAGTCTATGCTGGAGCAGGGGCAAGGGGAGGAATTCATTGCAATGTTAAACCCTATGGTCTAGTCCAAAGGGACCAGGGGTGGAGACTGTAATAGACATACATTTAAATTGTTGTAACCCTTGATTTCAGCTACATGTTATAGGAAGTACTACAGCAGGAACCACCCAAACCAATGGAGGACAAGCCTCACAAGAAGCAGTGCAAGTGCAGCAGTGACTCAGACTGAACTGGCTTTGGTGCCCAATAACTCCATATAACACACCACCTCTCCTGTCCTGAGTAACCACCCTAACAGATGGAGCCCAAAGTCATGGACTAAAAGACCTCAATGGACATTTGATGGACATTATACAGGGGTGGTCCACAGACTAAGAGAACGACATCTGTGTATATATCAAAGGGGGGAAGGGAAGGGGGATGGTTAATAAGGATGTATTGGATAGTGTGGGACCTGAGCATGACGTAAATGGTAAAGAATAAGGGGTGGAGATTGTACTGGTTTTGGCTGGGATAGTGTTAATTTTCTTCATAGTAGCTTGTAAGTTGCTGTTTTGGATTTGTGACCAAAACAGTGTTGATTACAGAGGGATGTTTTAGTTATTGCTGACCAGTGCTTACACAGCACCAAGATCTTTTTTTCTGTTTCTCACATTGCCCCACCAGTGAGAAGAGTGGAGGTGCAGGACAGGTGACCCCAGCTGACCAAAGGGATATTCCATACCATACGACATCATGTTCAGCAGTAAAAGCTGCAGAGAAGAAGAAGGAAAAGGGGATGATTAGAACTATGGCGCTTGTCTTCCCAAGTAGCTGTTACATGTGATGGAGCCCTGCTTTCCTGGAAATGGCAAAACACCTGCCTGCCGATGGGAAGTAGTAAATGTATTCCTTATTTTGCTTTGTTTGTGTATGCAGATTTTGCTTTACCTATCAAACTGTCTTTATCTCAACCCATGAGTTTTCTCCCTTTTGCCCTTCTGATTCTCTTCCCCATTCCACTGTAGGGGAGTGATCAAGTGGCTGGGTGGGGCTGAGCTGCCTACTAGGGTTAAACCAGAACAATCAAATTGTAATGTTTATAAACAGAAAATAATAAAATCTCACTGCCATAAAGGAAAATGAATCTGCATGGGAAGAAAAAAAAACATTTCCTAAGTCAGAAGCTCAACCAGCACCTGTATTCATGGCCACTTCTTTCTTTGAACAGCTGTTGCACAAATACCAGTGTAATGCCTTGATTATGAAGGTTTGGACACTTTGGCAGTAATGTGTTTTAAGTATTACCTTAATTCCAATGCAAGGGATATCCCTCATGATTCTAGATTGAAAGGAAAAAAGCAGGATCATATAATAAGAAGTGTCAGGCAACATTAAGCGTATTGGCTGATAATATCATATCTGAATCTATACCATGTTATGTTAGAATACAAATACAATATTTCTTCTGTCTTGATTCCAGTAAGCTTATAAACCAGAACTTATCCCACTTTACTTGCTGCCGTTACCAGACCTCAAGATAAAACTTCCTGTCTTATTTAAGTATAGCTTATTAGTTAAAATACATAGATAAAAAACTTTTGAAACTAAATAAACACAGGTAACACAGTCCAGGGCGGGTATTCTCCTGTCATGGTGAAACAGATCTTTTTTCCACAATTAAGCTTTAAACATGACCTCATTTCTTGCAGGAATACCATAGCCTGATATACTTTGTCAGAAAGTGATATTTTACTTCAGTGCCACACCACTAACATCACATTTGAAAATACACATGATTGTAATTGTAGTTTCTAATACTATAATACAGGGTAGCTACTTGTAGCATCTTTCTGAAAATTAACTGCTATTATATAGGCTCTGTTCTGAATTTAAGGGGACTGAATGTTTATAAAAGGTGTAGGGCTGACAAGCCATCGAAACAAAGCTCAGGTCTTGAATTTATACCCAGAATACAGACACAAACACAGTCATCTCAACAGCACACCACCTACATGCCTTCATCATGGATCACTCTAAGCAGTTAGCAACGTTTATTCAGGCTCGCTTCAGAAAAGTCTTCAAGCACATAATTAATTTGATTAGTCCCATCAAAGCCACACGCTTACAGCTGAAATGCCTTGTGTGATCAGACCTTGGTTTTTGCCTCTCTGTGCACACAGCAGGCGTACATCCTAATTTTTGCTAGTGGTGACTTTTACGACATGGACACTTCTACAGTAAGAACCAAACTAAGACTACTAACTCATTTTAGATAAACCATGAAACAAGCATACAAATACACTTGCATACATTACAAGCACTAAAACAGGCTCCCCAGGGAGGTAGTCATGGTGTCAAGCCTGACGATATTCAAGAAGCACTTGGACAACGCCCTCAGACACATGGTGTGAATTTTGGGGTTGTCCTGTGCAGGGACAGGAGTTGGACTCCATGATCCTTGTGGGTCCCTTCCAACTCAGGACATTCTATGATTCTGTGAAGCTTCAAATGGTACTGACTCTCATCCCTTACTGGAAAAGACCCAAATTTCAAACAGTTTCTTCCATACAGATGGCACAGAAAGCCATTATCATTCCTCAAGCCATTCTGCGTTACTTTGCAGTGCCATTAAGTGCAATGACACAACAGCCAACAACAAATTATAGTTCAGTCTAAAACTCAAAAGGCCAAACAGATATCTTAAATGGGAAATACACCGAAAAAGTCTCAACTGAAAGGGGTCTAGAGAACATAGTTTTAATGCAGTGCTCACAGATCTCCCATTTGCACAGACACAAGGCAGAAGGTGGCACCTAGCCTGAGACTGCACATCAGAGGCTTTGGGACAGGTTCTTTCATATGTGTAGTTTCACACGGTGAGAGAGAAGCCACACGGAGAGCTTGTAACCAGGAAAAGCGTCCTGCATAAAGATGCTCAGATGAGCATGAAAAGACATTTTGTGACCCAAGAGCTGCACCATACCGTCTCCCCTGTTCCATGACACGACATGTCAGGCAGAGACAAGTAGAGAGCCACATGCTGCATAGCTAACTGGTTTGTGGTAAGATGGACCAGAGGCCACAGCTCTGCCTTATCAATATGTGATGCAGAAACTGCAGTGGGGGAGTGGAAGAAATCCAATACAAAAGTATCACTGCAGATGTGAGAGACTTGTTAGGTCTATGCTCCTGTCTCTAAAAGAGCTGGTGTAAGACTGCATGTTACTGAGAGATTTATTTTAGAAATGTATTATACCTTGTTTTCAAAAGGGAAGAATAAAGCAAAACCAGCACACTAGGCAATTGCAGTTTTGTTCTAGTAAGTGAGTTAAAATATACAGTACTGCAATACCACCTCCTTACATTTCAAGAAGGAAATTGCTTTATTGGATCAAGCCAGTGGTCTGTCTAGTCCAGTACCTCATCTTCAAATACTGGATCTTAATATTGCAACAGAGGTAAGAAATCTTCCACACAGAGAGAGGCCGGCATACAACCATGACTAAAAACTTGGTTATCTATTTCAAAAATATTTCATACTTACCAACCCATTTCTTAATATTTTGCTATTTATACAGTTGAATAGGTTTGCTGAACTGTGCTTCTGCATTTATTTACTTGCGAAGTTTGTCAGTCTAAAGCACCTTAAGCGGCCCTCACTCCAATTCATGATTTAAGCATAGAAGATTGCCAAACAAAAAAGCTCTGTGTGCTTTCACCTGTGTGCTACCCTGTACTATGGCTCTCCCCTTGGCGTTGTTAAAGGGATGCTCACAGTAAAGGCAGCTGTATACAACGCTGTCCTGGTGCCGAGAGACCTGTGTTCAAGTTTTATATTACAAGATCAGCAAGATGGGGAGTGAGGCTACTGGAAAATGTAAGCTATTAACACAGTACGGATTATGAGGTTTGATAAGCTTTAAACAAGGGAAAAAACCCAGTTTCCCACTTTTAACACATGCAATTATATAAGTGATTCTTCCATACCACAAAAGAAACGGGAGCTACTCCTATAAGCGCTTACTCACTCAAGGACTAAGGATCAAATCTATACAGATCATTTCCTAGTGCTACTTCAAGTAATAGCTACAGCTACAATGCATTCTACAAATCAGTGTCCTGATGTATCTGAACAGAAGAAAAAGCTAAGAAAGCTTTTTTTAGCAACTTCGTCCCATTTTATGTAAGTATGTAGTGTCCTGCCATAACTAGTACTGTAAAGCACGATGTCTTTATTTTCTCTCTTCTATCTCCAAAATGTTTTTCAAAATACACCGCATGAAAGAAGCTCTATAAAAATGCCTTGAATTGTTTTCCTTAAAAATGCGACTGTTTTGCACTAGCAGTATGAAAAAGTACATTAGCGGCCATTATTTTATTTTGTCTTCTCTTTTGATAAATAACTGACTATATATGGTAAGCAAGAGTGGCTGGCAAGAGTGTATAAAGAATCAAAGGACAAAAATCACTATCTTCCCAAGTTCTAAAAGGAGATAGCAAAGGAGCAAAAGGAGATAGCTCTAGAGCTGTCACCAGGAAAAATGAACAACATTACTGTTGATGTTTCCACATCCATTCCTATGTCTGATGAGTTTTATAAATCTGAACTGAGTTATGAGGGGGAGTGTTTTAAAGTATATGTTAACGGCTTACAAAACTAAATCACTGGGCTAAATTCCCTGTTGAAATAGTTCCAAGAGTGGGCCTCTGTTTTTAAAAAGTATTTCAAATGCAAAGGTGTGCATTTACAATGGATTCTGTGAAGCTCAGTATACTATGTAAATGTTTTCTCATAAAAAAAAAAAAAGGCAAACAAAATCTTTTTAAAGTGCACACTTAAATTCAGTGATCTAAAGATAATGGAGCAAATCTCCAGCTGGTTTAAAATGTCAGAGTTTCAACTACTCCAATGGAGCAATGAAAGTCTACATCAGTTGGGGATGCCCCTCTCAACACATAAAAATGGTCGTGAATGGGGACAGGTCAGTATTCAGCTCTGCTAGCATAGGACCCTTCTGTTATGTTCATCCAAACACAACCTTTGCCTCAATGCCTTTAAAATTCAGCGTTTCAAAAGGTAAATGGAAAATGCATTTTCAAATGAAAAGCTATTGCTACCTGAATTATCTGGAGCTATAGTAGAAAAATGATGAAAGACTTTTAAATGAGATGTTTAAATATAGACTGTAAATATGAGACTGAACATTAATTAATTAGATTTGTAGGATCTTCCCTGGCTTTAACCTCTGTATCATCATGCAGTCTTTGTTTACTTTCATTTATTTTCTTTGTTTGATGACGTTTGACTAATAAATACATTGATGAATTGCATCAGTAAATGCCATCCATACATCACAAAAATAGGATGCACTCAGTGTTTCTGGCACACTGATGCTAAAGGATTTTTTTGTTTGTTTGAACTTTCAGTACTTAACAAAGGAAATAATCCTGCTTTGCTGGATAAACTTCCTGATTTTTATTTTAATTTTCAGTGAACAAACAGCTGCAGAATAATGTGACTTAATGAAGCATTTCTAATAAAATCCTGCAGAAGTTAAAACAGGGGCATAGAACTGCTTGCTCACTGATAGTTGTATCATTCAGAATAATTTTTCAAGATGGTGATCACATTTTTGTGTAGATGAGTATTAGGTAATGCAATTTTCTGTCTTCCAAAGTCAGTGATTTCCTTTAGTGTAATAACTAGTTAGTATTGTTTTATTACTTATTTATAGTAAGTAAAACATACAACATAATTAACCCAACATATTTCTAATACACTATTTAGGCTTCACACAGGTTGGTAAGTAGCAATACAGCCAGCAATAAATTTAAGTGTGAAGATGCTCAGATCTGAAAAATTCCATGGTATGTTTTGCTCACCAAAAACATATAGTCTGCATTTGTAAACATGTCCTTTATCAAGTCTGTCATCACCTGTGATGAAATTATGAAACTTCTTGGTTGCTATTTGTTTCTCAGCCACCACAATTCAGTGTAAAGTATTATTTGCTTTATGTAAATCTAGATAGGGTTCAATGAATCATCACTTTGCAACCTGCCACTAAAACAATCTCCAATATCCGTCTGTACACACATCTATTTACTTCCATTCAGAACAAGTTTTTCATGTATTCCCCACCAGAATTATCAAATGCATTACAAGCACCTACATGTAAAGCTGAGATCCCTCAGATCATGAGAAGAGACAGGTAAAAACGTTACCCCATATGTCCAGTATGATGAAAGATACTGCCAGATTAGTTGTCATTCTCTGATCAGAACAGCATGACAGGAATCAAGATTTTATCTCAAAGTCACCCACTACCAGCAGCATATCTAAAATTAATACCACATTTCTGAAAGCCCACTTATGTTCAAACAACGTGTGGAACCAGTGAGTAGTAATCCTGATTTGCGCTCACTTAACTGAGCAAAGCTTTCCACTGAAATTATGACACTTAGGTAGTTTGCGTTTATAAGAATAACAGTACTGTAGTTTTGGGAATTGGGACTTTATGGAACCAAAAAGCACATAGCTTTCAATATTGCCTCAGCAGCATCAGCTCTCTGAAATACAATGTTAATAATTAAATTTATATTAATTACTTTACTACTGTTAATTTTACACTCACAAAACAATTTAGGCATCAGTAGGAAATTACTGTCTGCACAATTACTGTGAAAAAGTATAAAAGATGTAACCTTTGCCACCCCTGCAAAAATGCCTCAGTACGCTCTTTCCCAACTTCAGCTAAGCTATATCCATAGTACCATTGAACTATTATTTTTCTAGTGTTTACCTTACGCTACAGAAAAGAATCTCGATTTACCAATTTGACTTCACTTAGGTCAGCCCATAAAGTAGCTTTAAAGTGTTAAACATGTAGCAGGCTGAATGCTAATGTCTGAAACTAGTTGGTAAGACAGAGAAACCAGATAACAATTATTTAGTCAATAGTAATTTAAATGTATCCACTGCTGTGCAAAGACCCTAAGACCCTGAATGCTTTACAGGGCTTTCAGGGATAGGGGTTGAGTATGTTTATTATTTAAATTGACAGTTCCGCAGGAGTCAAAGCACGGTTCTTTAAATACTGAGCCGGTGTCTACTGGGGGGTGGTAGGTGATTGATAGAAGTGAGGTACTTGGTAGTCTAAAAAAAAGACTGATAATCTCCAAGCAAAAGCTGGAAAGAGACAACTGTAACTACACATATAATTAAAAATGCTTTAAGCATAACTCCCGGTAAGAATGAACCATACAGAAGAGCCATGCATGGCAATTCCTAACAGGGTAGCGTAAGCAATTGCTCTTTATTCTTTGCATAGATAACCCGGTGTCCGATCCTACAGCTCCACAGGAACAAAGCAGGCTATTTTAAAACTTTCTTTTGCAAAGCCATAAACGGGGTGGAATAAGGGAAAAGCCCTCTCACTGTGCCATACAGAACCTGCACCGTATTCAGCAGGTAAATGAGTTCACTGAAATGCAAAGAAAGCAACGCGGATGGACAAGATACGTTTCATCCCATATACACCGCGGCTTGGGGAGCGTTACACGCAGAAAGAAATGAAGCCATGAACCGCCTCTTCATAGCTCTTTTTTTTTTTTTTTTTTTTTTCCCAAAGGATTCACAAAGCGACTCTTCGCTCTTTCTGCCGTTCTCTGAAGGCGGCCGATAAAGCGTCCGGGCTCCAGAAGGGAGTAAACCCCCGAGCGCTCGGGGGGTGCTGCGAGTTATCGGCCACCCTTCCTACACCAGTAGTTGGGCTGAAAAACGGGTGGATTCCCCTGTCCCCCCCCCCCCCCCCGGCTCTGCTGAAAGGCTGAAGTGTTCCTCTGAATAAAATCAAATAAAATTAAAAGAAAAAAAAAAAGGGGGGGGGGGCTTGCGGATCCCCGGCGCAGGGCTGGTGCAGGCTGCCCCAGGCACCCGGCAGGAGCCGCGGAAGGGCGGCGGAGGCAGCTCCCCCTCGCACCCGGCTTTCTGCAACTTTTGGACAGCGGGAGGGCGGCAGCTGCCGCCCCGCACACCCCGCGCCGCGCCCCGCCGCGGCCGCTCCCCGCCCGCCGCCCCGCGGGGCTCCCCGCCAGCCGCGGAGGGCATCTCCCGTCCGCCCGTCCGTCCCCGCCACCACCACCACCAGCGCCCAGACAGACACACAGACACACGTCCCTGGAGCGCTCCGCTCACCTACCTGCAGCCCCGCTTCCCGCTGGAAACACCTAGGGATCGGCCGCCTCCCGTCGCGGGGGGAGCTCCAGCCTTACCGCCCGGGCATCGCCGGCACACGCCCCGCGCCCCGCCAGCGCCCGGGGGTGCGGAGCGGCGCCGCGCTCGGCTGGGCTCGGCTCCCCTCGGCTCGGCTTCCCACGGCTCGGCTAGGCTCGGCTCGGCTCCCCTCGGCTTGGCCGGGCTGGGGCAGGTAGCCGTCCGCCGGGGCCCGGGTCTCCCCCCGCCTCTCTGGGAATACACCAGGAATCCGGCTAAGAGATGCTAGAGGAAGGGTAAAGTAAGTGGGAAGGGAGGGAAGACTTGAAGTGTTTCTCGTGCACGATTTCAGAGTATTTAAAAAAAAAAAAAAAAAAAATTTAAAAGAGGGCGAAGTATGGGTTAGCTATCGGAAAAGCGGAGGGTGAGGAAGTCCTGCAGCCCGGTGCGGCTCCGGCCCCTCCGCCAGCTGCGTGCGGCCCCGATTCAGCCCTGCCGGCAGAGGAAGGGAGGAAAAGCCGGCGCGTCCTGCAGCAATCCCTCCGTTAGAGCATCTCTGATTGGTTTGCCTTTCACACACAGCACGACTTCCCCCTCCTGCTGCCTCCTTCTCCCTCTTGGGAAAAGTAATTGGAGAGCGACAGCTTCACCTTCAGCAGCAGCAGTAGCAGCAGCCGCCCCGCGCCCAACCTGCGCGCTCCGCTCCGCACCGCTCCGCACCGCACCGCGGAGGGGCGCGGGGCCGCCCCGGGCGGCCGGACAAGCAAAGGCAGCTCCAAGCTCGCCCTGCCGGGGTGGCGGGAGGGACGCCCTTCTCCTCCCCGGTGTTTATCCGGCTCCTCGCTGCTCTCCTCCCCAGCCCCTTTAGGAGGCAGCAGGTCCCCGCGGCCGCCGCTCTGTCTGATCGGGGGCGGGGGGGGGGGGAGGCTCCGCCGGCAGCGCCCGCCGCCTCCCCCGCGGCTGGGCCGCCTCCCGCCCGCCCTCGCGGCGGGGCACGGCACGGCACGGCACGGCACGGCACGGCACGGCGGGGCACGGCGCGGCTCAACCCTCCCCTCCGCTCTCCGCTCCCCTCCCGAGCGGCGGGGCCGGGGGGGGAGGGGGGGGTTGCGAAGTTTCCCCACCGGAGATCCCCGCGGGTCCGGGTGGCCCCGCCGCGGGGGCGGGAGGCACGGCCGCCGCTACCCCGGGACCCCCCTTTCCCCTCCGGGGGCGTCGGGCGGGGAGGGAGCCGCCCGGCCGGGCAGGGCCGGGCGGGGCTGGGCAGCTCCCCCGGGGGAAGCGGGGCTGGAGGGGGGGGCAGGGGCAGGAGGGACGCGGTGGCGCCGGCAGCCAAAAGCTGGACTGTGTCTCCCTCCAGAGGGAGAAGGGAGTCAGGCACGGCGGCTCCGGCGGCGGGAAAGCCACGGCCGAGCCCCTCTTCCCTCCGTGGTGCCCGAGTGGTGGGGTCCCGGGCTTGGTCCGTGCCACCGGCGCTTGGGAGGCGGCAGGGGAAGGTGCAGGGATCAGGTCCTGGAGGTCTCTTCGCCCTCTGCTTGCAGATGGGTGGTGGGTCGCAGTCGTCTGCCACGACTGTTGATTCATAGAGGGAAATGTTGGTGGGTGAGGATAAGTAAAAGCATGGCTTACTCATTTATTTCAGTGCGGTTTGTGCTGTTTGAAAGGGGATGCAGAGAAGCGGAGAGGAGGGAGCCAAAGAACGTGAGAAAGGGCCCTCATTCGTCACAGTAATATCAAACAGTCAAATTCCCAGTTTTCTCCTAGAATTCTTGTCCACTCCTAGGTTAAATGGGGATGAATGCATACAGCATTAAGAAGTACTGGTATACTTAACCATCTGTTGTCTATTTTTAATTTGCACCAGCTAGTATAATAGCAAGTTTTCTGAAAAGAAGCTTTCATTGAGTCCTTAACTGTCATCGCATCTTATATGACGTTCATAGTCAACTCTTTGAGAAACAGAAGAGGGAAGTAAAACACTTCCTCAGTTGTTACTATTCATGCTAAGAGTTTTTCCAAGTAAGCAAGGATCTGTAGAATGTTTGAACTATTTTTTTCAAAGCAAATACAGACCTAAAGGTCCATGCAGTCAAAAAAAAAGAAAAGGCAAAATGAAGGCTTAATGTTGACTACCCCACACACGGTGATGCAGCTGTAGGATGAAATGCAAAGAGGCTGGTATGGAAATGGCAAATTAAAAGTAGCCTGGGATGTGGTCGTCACAATCACTGTTGCAGCAAGCACTGCAGTACACGTACATGCCTGGACGCGGACTGCAGCCAAATTAAAAAAGGCTGCTGGTTGTAAAGGCAAAGGTGGTCTTATCTCATTCATTGGAAGCTGATACAATAACATCACGATTTCCCTAGTTGGTAACTGTGTTTCTACATTTGCAGACAGCTATAAATAATGCAGAGGGAACTGAAACAACCAAGACCCTGCTGCTATCAGCAGCGTAATTTCAGTACATTGAGGTAGATCCAAACTAATGTGGACCCACAGGGGCTGGATGCACCTGCCCCACCAATGCAAAATGACAAGGGATCCTGAATGCATACCGGAAAGGGTAACCTTTCCTGTTGCGTGGGTCAGTGTAGGACCACAGGTATTGTTACTGGATTAAAACCAGTCAAAGCACACCAAAAATGCAACTACAGCAGCTGTGGCACTTTAGACATAGCAAACACCTTGCACATACAGCTATATTAGCTGCCTGTATCATTACACTCAAGTTGACTGTGTATTGTGAGACCAGAGGATACTCAGTAGTTTCATATTGGTGTTCTGCTGTTACAGAAATCAGGCAAACACATCTGAAGACACAGAACTGTGATCAGCCAGTTAAAACAATACAAAGTCACATGCAAATGACAGAAGAAAAAGCAATAGACAAAGCAATAGCTAAACTGACCTGCTTTGAAACCCAGGAATTTTGTCTGTGCAAATCTTGGAAAATGTGATCATTATTTACGGCATGATGCTGCTGCACATGAGCAGTTATTCCAGATCGCTTTGCACAACATCTGAAAATCTGAACAAATCTGCAGTACTCACACACAGGTTGTGTGACACCAGGCAGAAAGATATGCTTTCAGGAAGGTTCTCTACATGCTTTCACAGTATGGCCAACACTCCTGGGAAGAACTGAAACGATCCATTGCACCTATACAGTGCAGCTGGTTTTACAGATGCTTACTTAGTAAGCCTGACTCATCTCCAAAGGTGCATTTGTACATGCTGCACATGCATGATATGATAAATTTACCATTTTCTGGAAATACCAGATTGGCAGTCTTTGTCCTACACAGCCTGTATTTATATCTTTCTGACTGGAAAATCCCCAGCTGAATACTATGGCCTTAGAACACAATACAGTTACAAAACACAATATTATATGAATGTTCTCTCTTTCTTCCTTCAGCTTGTTTCATTTCTGAGTTAGTGTCACTATTTCTTACTTCTGATCAATTTGTAGGGCTCTTCCATATGCTAAAAGAAAAGCATAAAACATGAAAACGGGCATTGGCACTCACAACAGGTATAGTGTTCGGAACAACTTCAGCATTTCCATTTCAAGGTGAACCGCACAGCATAAAAATCAGGAAAATAAAAACTTGTTTCTTAATAGTTGCATATATGTGGATCTAGTATGTATCTTTTTTTAAACATTGATTTTACTCAAAGGCATGCATGTTCTGGGCTGCTAAATAGAGAAAATTTATATTTTGGTAGCCACATGTAGATTTTGTCTCTAAGAACTGATGAGTTCACTAATGTCCACCAACAATTTTGCTCCTTTATCTTTCCCAAGAGACCCCTCCCCTCCCATCACCCACCATGCTACTTTCCGAAACTAACTAGAAGTGCCAGTTGCTGCGCTGTTCTTCAGTTTAGCAGTTAGGTTCTCGGTTTCTCATTTTGTTTATAAAGATTAGGTTTTCACCTGGGTCTTCCATCTCGCTTAATATTGAACTTCAGGTACTAAAATAAACAGGGACACAGACCACAGCTCTCATCAGGAATACCTCACCGTGAGGAGACCTAGAGTGGCTTAGAGCCTGATGTGCAGCAGCATCATACAACGTTCCTCTCTTGCCATCCCCTAAAGCTGTGGAAGAGGCAGCATGGGTTCCAAAAGCCAGCTGCTGTAAATTATTTGTGGTTATCATCCTGATGCTCTGTGAGCTGGGACAGTCCAACAGTGCCTAAAAGTCCCCTTTACAATGTGTATACAGATACACAGTTACATCCTTATGTTTGTATCACAGGTAAGAATTTAAAGTTCTTTAAAAGCTCTGGTATATTCCAAATATTCACATACAGAAATAAAGGTAATTGACTCCTGAAAAACTGATGGAAAATGAAAAGGCAATGGAGCAAAGTTATTCTGGGGTTCTTTAATAAGTCTCCCACAGGCTTTTATTAAAATCATGCTGGTTATTGGATTTTGAAGGAAATAGGATTTTGAACTAGCATACTGGAATCATCACTGATCTTTCAAAGCTTCCACATAAAATGGAAAAACTGACTGGAAGAAATAACAGAAGTAACCATTCTTTCTTTTCTACAACACTTAAATGATACAGATAAACACTATGATTATTTTTTTTCCATTTAAAACCATACTCCTAAGATATGAAATGACATGGATTGCTTATCATGCGTGCTAACAAAAACACTGCTCACAGAGTAGTGACATCTTCCAGGATGAAGAAAAACAGATATACATACATATTCAATGTCATTTCAGGAGCAAGACTTTGTTGCTTTCATTTAAGAGGAGAGAAAGCCAGGAATCAGAGAAAAAACTTGGTTGAAAGGGATCTCTGGAGGTCTGGTTGGGCTGAGGATCCAAACCCCAGTCATGGGTGGGTTGACATCAAAGTTAGATGAGGTTGCTCAGGGCTGTGTCCTGTGGTTTCAGGTATCTCCAGGGACAAAGATTCTACCTACCAGCCTCTGTGGCCCTTTTCCAGCATTTGACCACCCCCGCACCGTGAAGAATTTTCTTCCTCACAACCAAACAAATTTCTCAGAATTTCTTTTTCTGCCTCTTGTGTCTGTTGCCTCTCATCCCTTTGCTGTGCACTTCCAAGAAGCCTCTGACTCCATCTTCCCTGTAACCATCCATGAGTAGTTGAATACAGCAGTTACATCTCCCCTTTCCCTTCTTTAAAGGGGCTGAACAAACACAGCTTTCAGTTTTCTTGTATGTCGTGCCTTCACCACTGCTAGGACATGTTACTGACTCATGTTCTACTGGTCCACCGGCATCTACAGGCATTTTTCTGCAAAGACATTTTCTAGATAGTCAGTGCCAAGGTTGTATGGCTGCATGGGGTTATTCTGTCCCAGGTGCTGGACTTGGATTTGTCTTTGTTGAACTTCATGACATTTCTGTGACCTCACTTCTACAGCCTGTTTTGATCCTTCTGAGCAGCAGCCTTGCCCTCCAGTGTATTGACTGCTCCCCACATTTTGGTGTCACCTGCTGGGAGTATTTGCCACTGACATCCAGATTGTTGGTGATGACTGTAAGCAGTATGGGCTCCAGTACTGAACACCGAGGAATGCCACTAGTGATCAGCCACTGCTCTTTAAGCCTCACAGTTCAATCAATTTGCACCCTTTTTATAAACTACCCATCCAGCCCGTATCTGCCCAGTTTGACCTCAAAGATGTAATGGCAGACCATGTCAAAAACCTAACTAGAGTCAAGATAAACAACACCCACTGCTGCCCCTTCCCCCCACAGCCAGTAATTTCATTGTAGAAGGCAATCAGGTTGGTCAGGCAGAATTTGCCTTTAGTAAATCCATACTGACTATTCCAAATCACCTTCTTGTCCTTCATGTGTGTGGAAGTGACTTCCAGGAGAATTTTCTCCATAATCTTCCTGCAGACTGGCCTGTAGTTCCCCACATCCTCCTTCTTGCCTTCTTGAAAATGTGCATATTTACAATTTTCCAGTTATTTGGGACATTTTCCTGTCACCTTGACCACCTGCAGATGATTGAGAGGGGTCTCACAGTGACATCAGCCCAGTCCCTCAGGGCGCTTGGATACACCTGGTCCCACAGTATGTCCACTTTCCTTGAGCGGTCCCTAGTATTGATACTCCCCCAAACTCACCAACAAAGCAGAGTTAAACAAAGATGAAGAATCCCTGGGATGAATGCTGTTTGTTTGACTTACCCCATAGAATATCATACAAACAGGTCTTTCTTCTTATGCTATTTCATCAGAAAGAGCAAAATCCCCCAGGCTGTGAGAACTGTAGCTATTTTGAAATATAAAGATGCTTCTTTCTAATACTTCGTAAAGCACCTAAGCTCCCTAAAGGGGAAAGATTTAAAAACCTGCACTCCTCATTTCTCATTTGCTACCTCTTGACAAGTCACTACTGAGTTTTTTAGATCTTTTATATATCATCATAAGGCACCTTACTTTCTCTATGCGTTAAAGACCCTACGCTGCCAGGCATAGCTTCGGAGTCTTGCTCTGGGTAAAGCATGTACCAAAAAGTTAGGTGTTGCAATATTTCGTGTTGTGGCTGCTAAATTTCTTTTTGAATCTAGGCTGTAATCCATGTTAAAAGCAGAAAAAAAACACCAGAAGAATTCAGATCAAAAGTAGAACAATACTTGGTCTCCCCACCTTTTGGAAATGGTCTTAAATTTTCTTTTTAACAAGTAATTTTCTTGGTTATATTATATATTAAATAAGCAACAGGTCTGTGCTTTATTACACCAAACGGAAGAGTCCACGTGCCAAATATTTGGGGGTGACTACAGGGTTCTATCACACAACAAAAGTGTAAATTACAAGAATATTAAGTGTAGTGCTGGTTTCTTATTGGAGGTACAGTAAGTGTTACTCATGAGTTTGGGAAAAGCCTCAAACTATATCCAGGAAAAAAATATAAGCCATTTTTCCTTTTTCTAAAAAAAAAAACTCAACTATCCCTCCACCTACATCTGTGGGACTCAGAACAGGAAATAGAAACAATCACTAAATCAGACATCCAGAGAAAGAATCAGGAGGAAAAAAAAACAGGAGAAAAAGTGTTCACACACATCTGGCCTAAATTTGGGTTACCATATTATAGAACTCATTCATACATGTGTTTATTTTAATCTGATACAACATGGTAGTTCCTATTTTCCCATGTATCAAATACTATCAGCTCTTGCAGTCATGCTACAAAGAACTTCAAAATGAATAAATGTTTTATCTTTGGTTAAAGGTCTGTAAATTTTGTTTCAATTTTACATTAAAGGTTGCATTATAGACAAAATGGGGAAAAAAAGCAGACCATACCTAATGAGATATTCATCTGATTTTAAAATAAATATAATTATTTCCAAAATTATGCTTTGAATTATTTTCATAAATTAATTTTGTTTATATAATTAAATTATATTAAAGAAAAAGAAACGTTGTGAAAACAGGAGGTTAGGCAGACCAAGTGTACCAAAGGTAAGTAAAGATCAAGCTGATTTCACAAAACAAATCATACTTTTTTCTGAAACCTCTTTACTGAGGGCAACATGTGTCGGCAGACTTGAGAACTCATCTACAAGAAGGATTAGACTTCACTGCAGAGATTCATGGTGCCATTTATTATCTCATGATATAGCATTTTCTAATCTGTGTAGTGTCATTTTAAAAACAGGCATCACAAATTCTGGTTAAAAAAAGTGTCAAAGCTTATTAGCCCCGTAACTCAGTTCCCTCACAGTGGGAGATAAATTAGAGGTTTGTCAGATGCTTTGTTTGCTGCAAAAAAAAAAGTCACTGTGAACTTACCTGGGTTATTTTTTCTAAAGAAATAATACTATGCCTGTTTTATAGTTACAACACACTCTTTCAAATAATAGCACCCAAAGTTCACTAAGTAAGTTTAGTGAAGGATATAGTGCATTAAATAGGAATAAGTTGTTCCACCCCTCAGTATTTCTTTCTGATTTTAAGTCTTTCTTCCTCTGAATTTTAACCACCTATATTTTAGTACAGGTAGGAAAAATAAAAGAGAATTGCACTCAAGAATGTATTAGGCTTGTGTATGTGCATTAAAAAACATTAAAAGATGCCTTAAAGGTTGTTATAGACTTTGCATTTTATGGCGTTTTAATAGTAAGACAAAAAGGTGTATTTTGATATCATCTTTCTGCATATTGAGTACAGGCAAAAGTAGAGCTTTCCAAGAGTCAGAGCAGAAGTAGTACTATTATTTAGAATATTATCTACCGTATTTATTCCAAAACAGCCTGAAACTGGGGGCGGGGGGGGCGAGGGAGGGAAACCAAACAAAAATAGAATATCATCATGTTTAAATGTTCTGAATTGCAGATATCAGGATATTTTCAAAAACAAGACCAAAATGAAACACTTTTTTTTTTTTTTTGAGAAAAGACAACTAAAGAGCATTTTGGCTTGGCTAAGGACAATCAGCTACTAATTCAGCATGAAAAAATGTCTCTGATTAATGCAGAATCAAAAAAATCCACTCCATATATGTAAAAAGTTACATTTTCTATTTAGAGTAGCCATACCTTTCAATGAGATTACAAATGTGGAGCTAATGAATTACATAGTTAATAGTCTAAAGAACTGTTTTTTGTATAAATATGAAAGAAAACTATATGTACCTATATGTACCTGGAGAGGATTACTGCCACTTAGATCACAGGATCTTCAGGGCTAGGAAGTGAGACTGAGTGAACTCTGCCTTACTTCTCAAGCCTTTCCTCCTTCATCAAATACATGGTACGAAATGCTAAAGGATGTGTGCCTTTGAGTTTTTCTGCTTTTGTGGCTGTTGTTGTCTGATTCCTTTGAAGGGAGTAAATTTGTAGTCGGCAGTCCTTTAGATTAACCTTGTCTTATTCAAAGCTTGGACTGCATGACGGCAGAGTACTGGGATGCCCTGAAGAGTTCGTGTGTGCCTCTCTCTGGTGTTACAACTAAGTCCACCCTCACCTGACTGAGGTGAAATTAGTATCTGGTTACCCATGCTGAACAGCCATGCATGGAAGGACAGAAATGTCACCACCTGAGTCCCTGCACCCCACATACCCCGCCTGGCATCTGGCTGCCCCGGGCGGAGTAGACCTGGCCTCTGCGGACGGGTCTGCCTGCTGGGGTAGACCTGGCCTCCCCGTTGTCATCCTGCCAAAACATTTGCCCTGAGGGACTGACTGCCTCAACTCTGGCCAGCCTGAAGGACTTCACCACCTGCCAGATTGCCTCACATAGCAAGTCAGTTCAAATTTCCATTTCTTTCTCACCCATGGGGCATGGTAAACATAACATAAACATCTTGGCTTGATCCTGGATGCGGGTAATGCTTATTTTCTGGAACCCAGGACAAATATAATGTAAGGACAGTAAGCAATAACTGAGGGAGCCCTAGGTCCTTGGGGCTGTATCTTGTATGGTCATGAGAATAATTTTGACATTTTCATTCTGACCAATGCTTTATCACTTAGAGTTTTCTTCTAAAAATATATTTTAGGACCAATTGTTTCCGTATGTGCTTGCAGCCCCAAAACTCAGTATTCACAATGAGCAAAATGAGCATTTTCACTTGTGGTTGGGGAGCATGCATCCATAGCAGATGCAGTCTCAGGCAGGTGTGCTGGGATTTGGCAACTGGAAGCAGGTTCAGTACTCAGAGCTTGGCGCAGAAAAACTGGCTTTTCTGTGCAGTTCAGAGGTATCTCACACACCTCTGCTCTGCACAAAAGACACATCCTGGATGCAGAGATGCTGCTGCTAGAGCAATAAACCCGCTACATAAATCTTTGTTTTCCTCCCACTTTAAGCTTCATGGCATATCTGCTGCTCCCTGCCAGACACCAGAATTACCTCCTCATCCACAAGTGTCCTGGTTTTCACTGGCATTAAGCACCCACAAATGTCAGAGAAGCCCATAGAGTTGGGGGAGGGGAGGGCGGGGCGGGGCGGGATTTCTGAAAAATTCAGAGCAAGCACTGTAATGGAGAGATTTTGCCACCAGATGTCAGAAGGCAGAACGCAGACCCGATAATACACTGCCTTACCAAATCTTGAAAAAGGACATTTCAGGGTTTTTATGCTTCCCTTTCCTTCTCCCCTCCTCCTCTCCTGTCACATATATGCATATACACACAGAAAGAAAATCCCCTAGGGAACACTAGGTTGGGGGGTTTTTTGTTTTTATTGTAGCCTTACACAGATTAAAAAGCAAGAGATCTAATACCCTCTTAAGCTTCAGGTGACATATCAAAGAAAAAGAGTTGTCTAAAATTTGAAGTTGCTAAGTAAGCTGAATAATAACAAGTTCTGTGAGCTCTGGAACTAATGAAGTCTCATTTCCTATGGATTTTACCTCATGGTTGATTGAAGCTTTTCCTATGCTGGGGAACTTCAAATTTTCTCTTTTTTATGTAAGGGTGATCCCAAGGGACAGCTTTTCAGACAGATGCACTTGTGGCTTTTCTCTGTTCTTCCCAGGCATCTTTTCTTATTGTAATTGAATAGCTTTAAGACTACTACCCATCTCTCAAATTTTCTTAAAATCAGATGGGGCTCCAAAATGCACAAGGCTTTATTCTATGGGAAACCTAGCAAAAGAAAATGCAAGGACAGCTTAATCTATCACAGACTCAGATTAATGAGGCCATTTATTTTATAGTATAACTCTGCTAGAACTACTTAAACACCTGAACTTGCACTGGCAATTTAAATGTTCCATTAAATATTCTGATGATTCTGCATTTTTCTACCAGATTATGAATTTATGGAATATGCAGAAATGTGCCTGATTGACCATCAGTCTTTGCTGACGAAACCCTGGTTCCTATGACTGCATGTTAGTGGGTTACCTCTTCTCCCTTTTTTCTCCCTTCACTTCAAAACAGAGAGTAGGTAGCATAAAATGCCATCCTTCACATCAAGTTTCCACATCCCTCCAGCACAGCCAAACAGGCATTATTGATAACAGTGAGAGAAGAGCAGATTGGCCTTCTATCAGTGTGCTGTGACTCCAGCTGAAGTTGCTCTGAATTTCTACAATGATGTCAGCGGAATAAGATTAAATGCTCAGCACTTTTCTTGTATAGTTAGCTTGTGCTTATTCCAGCTTTTTGACTGTATGTATTTTTACTGTGCCAAATTAATGAGCTTTGCTTTATTATCCTATCACATTTTAAGCTTTGATTAGTCTAGCTCTTAAAGTGTACATAAAATCAGTTTGGTTTTATTAGCTATTATTTAAATGATCACCCTTAAATTAATCCCTTTGTATTGTGAAGCTGCTTTTGTTGCATTACAATGGTTACTTATCCTTCCTGACCCAAGATGATATTGCATCATAAAAATTTAGCAACAGATTTTAAAAATTAAATGGAATTTTTATGAAGCATGAGTGATAGCCGTGCAGATTCATCTCTATTAATCTATAATAATGACCCATTTTGAGCTATTTGTACAGAAATGGGTCAATTCTATGGAAACTTAGAATGTATCTAAACAGACTTTGACATGACTGACATGTTAAACAAACTTTAGCAGCTTCACATTTAAAATATCATCTTCAGCAGATAGATTCAGAGCCATTTCAGTGTCTGGTAACACAACTATACAATTACTAAATCAGTTGTGGGAGTCATACCCAGCAAAACTTCTTAATGGTATACCTGCAAATTGCACACAGGGATAAGCATAAGCCAATTTACTTCTTATGTAAACAAATTTGAGAAATGATGATGATAGTTGTTCAAAACAAAAGTCCACAAACCTTATTAATTTCCTGGAGTTAGATTTGGGTGTGTTGGTGTTGGTTTGTTTTGGGGTTTGGGGGTTTTTTTAATAATGTAATATCAATATAATACAACCCAATACAAGCCTTCCCTTCACCTTCTCCACACTGGCACAACATATGCTAACTCAGCTCACGTCCACTCTGTCATCCCTGTCCTAGTGCAAGTTCTCTCTGTCCTGGTAACCTTGTTCTTCATTTTTACTCCTCTCCTGTACCATCAGTACTGGAGGTAACTGTGGGGCAAGGACAGCTTTCATCCTGGTGTCCAGTAATATTCGCCTTTCTTGCAGGATAACACATACTCTCATTACATGGTACACATCCTTTGAGGTCAATGGGTGCACTTACTAAACAGAGACATCTGAATTCAGTCATAAATACTGACAGAATATATGAAATTTTGATGTCATACTTTAACATGAGATGATATTTTTAAAGTACTTACACTAGTCTCCAAATGCACATCCTGCTTATTCTAAAGAAGAGTCAAACCCACTCATTTAAATTGTCTCAAGACATTAAAAGCAGCTTCCCCACTTGCCATTACCACCCCTCAAACAGGCAAATATGTGGACAAGAAATGGTGGAAATGGGTTTTCCAACACAAACTGAAATTACAGACTCCTGGGCTGTCACAGATCATGAGGGAAGAATAAATGGTCAAGCAAAATGTTATTGCTCCTCTGAGTGTAATAAGCTAAATTATCTCATCCAGTCCAAACTGATGGAAAGCATACAAGTGGTTGTCTAACATATAGAAACCCAGACCTTAAGTTGTTTTCTCAAACAAAGGCAACACTGAATTATACCAAGCGAACAACTGCAGTTCATTAGGCTGTTGGATCCTGCTAAGTCTAACTGAAGTTTGTATGTTTGTCCTGGGCAGACCATGGTGGATCATATTCCAGTATTCCCGTTTGAAGCAATAAAAGGTGCAGGTACCTGGGGAGGTGGAAACTCACCATCTTCTCAGAAAAAGTAATACCACACAGAATCCTACCAAATGAGCCAGGCTGCAGAAGTCGGGAAGACAAAATGTTGAACACACATTTAATCCAAAGAAACCACTGCCCCATCCTCGGTTTAGTTGCTTCTAGCTTCAAGCAGCTGTTCACACTGTATATTCTCCTATATATTCACACAGATCACCCCAAATGGAAGTGTGGGGAGACTTTCTGTGAGGCCTGAAAATTTAATACACTGAAAATGTCATCGCAAGAGAGAAAGAAAATATCCAGCGTAACTTCATTCTAGTGGTCTTTTCCTCATGCCACACTCGTGGGTCCTGCACTCCGTGAGAACAACCCACCTTCTTTTTGCATGGAGCCCGCGCAGCCACTCCCATCAGCCAAAGTACTAGCTTCTCTTGCACAGTGGTACAACCAAGAGAAGTTCTCTAAAATGTGGAAAACTGTGTCCCTTTATATGCAACTATTACCTGTAAAATTAAAAAAAAAATAATAAGTATGAACACAAACACTGCAGGACAATGATAACAGTCCCGCAGGAGGCCCCGGGTGGCTGGCCACTGCTGCCAGCCCCTCACCACAGGTTCTGGTTCTCAGCCAGCTCTGACCCAAAGCTCATTCAAACCACTTCTTCTCCTTCAACATCACCTCAGATTTTTGCGGTCAGCACCAGAATACACTTTGTCTCAAGCACAAGGTTAAGATGTAGATGTGGGTTAAAGCACCGAAGTCAACAAGGTGTATAAAGAGAAAAAACAGGCACCTAAACACTTCTGTTGATGTATATCAAGGAGTCTAGCTACACAGGTAAGCACATTCTCAAAACCAGTCTTTCCCATTCCCACCCCCTCTTCCTCCCCATAAATCCTCAGTCTGGTGCCTTGGACCTACTCTCAGTCTGGATCAGCCATGTGCATTGCAGGAAATACCTGAGATTTAGTTCTTCCTGAGCACATTGTGGCCACTGGGGGGGTTTCTGGTGTTTGGTTGTTTCTTTTTTTTTACAAAAAAGCATCTAAGATGATGATCTGGTTTAAGTGTGTTACTCCAGGAGAATGTTCACACTCAGGATTCTCAGGAAAAGAAATTTGAAATGTTTGTGTGTCAAAGCATCTCATATTTTCCACATTTCATTCCTACTTGGATTATTTTTCATGTTTAATTCCAGGCTATTTTGGGTGCTTCCAATGGCATAGGGTTGTGAGGCCCCTTTTCTTGAGTGCCAGTTCTCCACAGAGAACTTTTAAGAGGCTCAGGACCTAACCTTCATGCTAAGCCCACACAATGTACCTTGGGATTCTCATACTTCCCAAAAATCTAACCTTTAATACCTTTACATTTTAAATCTTTCAATAACTGGATATTTCTAAGTGCATGTTATGAACAAGACCTAGCAAATGAAATGGCACCTTGAGCGATTTCAATTTATTGGTTAAAACAATTAGTACTTTGCGTAGTTGGCAAGCTATAACACTGGAAAAAAATCCCTGAGAAACGGAGTGGAATTATTTTTCAAAATATTTCGTTAATTCACTATTTAACTGGATTTTTCTACATGGGCAGTGGATACATGTCCTTTTCCAGACACAGATGACCCTGCAGAAAAGGCTACACCCTCCCTGTTGGAGGTAGCCTCTGTCTTTGATTTGCCAGTATATGTGTTCTTGTGAACTCTCTCCAGCCCTTCTCATAATTTTGAGGGTTGAAAATACTACATGAGAGAGAACAGAGGTCAAAAAAAGTTATTATGAAAGTTATTAGTTAATAATTCTCTTTCCCAGTGGATAGCTATACAAACAGAAGTTGCCTATATCATATTTGAAGTTCAGCTGGTAGCTACTAAAAGTAACTAAATTATGAAAGTTTGCAAGTTAATTTGTTTTCCAGACTGCACAGGTTAGTCCCTAACTCAAGCTTAACTTTTCATGTTTTCCAAATGTTTATGTGAGGTAGCTTTGGCTGTTCTTTATAATGTTTATTTCTAGCCAGAGAGATACTTAATGCTTTTTTAGTTAGGATTTTTGACCTGAATTTATCAGGCAGCTGCTTAATGTCACTGTTTCCTTTATCCTTCAGAAATAACTTATTTGTAAATTTAAGTCACCCTCACCCAGAAACAGCTTCCAAGCTGATATAAATGATGATCAGTTTCTAATTTCTCTGAAGTTGATTACAAATGGACAGTAATATAGCTTTCACCCCTTATAAAAGCAAAAGGACGGCAATCCCCACAAAATAATCCTTGTGCAAAATACAAGCACATAAGCGGTTTCATTAAAAAAACAAGTGAAGCCACCTCTTCAGTCTTCATGGCAATAAGATTTTTCCCAGGGAGTAGCATTTCACCCAGGGTGCTTAGGTGTTCAAAGATAGAAAAGAGATGTTCCAATCTTCTGAGAGGATAGTTAGTGATTAATAGGAAAAAATACATTGGTCTTGCTTTTTAAAATAAACAATGACTTTATGTTGGAAAGAATACAAACCAGAACACCATCATGAAGCTATCACTACTTAGCAACTTCTGAATTATCTTGACAGTGCTTGCTACTTTTCAGTCTCAAACTTAGATCTCAAAATTCAGATCGCACGTAAAGCAGGATTCACCTCACCAAACATTAGCTGCCTAACAACTCGTTCTCTAGCTTCCCTTCATAAACAACAGAAAGACACCTCCAGACAGCAGTTTATCTCACCTTAACACAGAAGGGATGAATCATCCTTTAGAAGAGGCCATCTTTCTCTATTGACTAATGAAGGACCATATCCAACTAGCTAAGACTAGACAGTAACCTTTAGATATTAAAGTGAGATCAGATGAACCCTATACACAGTGAACTAAGACAAAGTATACTTCTTCTTCTCATACTAATACATGGTGGGGAGCAGGTTTTTTTCATAGTATGTCCACTCTTCCATTGCCCTTTAAGTCAATTGAAAATCTGTAGAAAAAGGAATTGAGAAATCAGTTGCAACTTACAGCTACAAGCCAGCTTCCAGAGGTACCAAACACCTACAGTTCCCATTGACTCAAAATCTTATTGTGGATTCTTCTAAATTCTGGGTTATACTGTCTAATTGTAGAATGGAATAGAAGATTCAATCACCATTTCAGACAGCCTGCCACACCTCTGTGTGGTACAGAAAAGGCACTGCTTAACAAGTTTCTATGCTGTGAACACAAAGAAGGTTTTTAGTTACCTGTCATACAACCATATTTTTACCCTTAAACCCATTAGTCTAATTGCAATATGAGCTGCAGTTTGTCACAAAATACCTTCCTTCCATTCTATTTAGGTTCTGATGAACCAATCTATTATGTTCAGTAGACATGGGATCATGTCTAAAGTAATTTGTCTGAAAACAGAATCTACATGTGTGCCAGAAGAATGATGTACGGACCAATTTATAATAAAACATGACATTACCCATCAAACAAATAATTTAAGACCAACACATATCATAAGAAACCTTTATTCACAATGTGAAGAACAATTCCAAATTTTAACATCTTAGTTATTATTTATGTAAATGAAACGTGGATAGCCCTCTGAGATAAAAGTCCAATTCCGGTCAAGACTATTCGCAAACGAAGACAGAGCCCTTGTCCCCAGTAAGTAGGTAATGTCCTAAATAACAGGTAAGACAGACAGACAAAGAGTTAGGGAGAAAGCCATAGAATAAATCAGTGGTTCAGCTAAGAACAGAAGCCAACCTCCTGCCTCCCTTCTCAGTCCTCTATCAATCTGATCATCAAATCTGACCATAGTTCAACCACCAAACAGTTAACAAAGGTGTTTTACAACTGTTTGAAGTAAATAACACTCTATGTACAAGAAATTCAAACAGCTATCTATCTGTATCTACATCTATACCTATCTATAGGTATTATGATGCAGTTAAGCTTCACAGCGTTCCTGCCAAGTACTGAGCTGATCGTCAGGAGTTATCTAACTTTGTCCAGGGTCACAGAGAATTGACATCATAATTTAAATTAAAGCTCAATGAGTGCCCCAGGAGTGCTTCAGTCATATATGAATTAGTATCATGTATAGGTTACAAAAATATGTCAGATCAAACCCCTATCATAGAGACACTTAAATAGGTATAAACTTTGTAATTGCTAGTAATTTACACTAAATAATTCAAGGTAATGTTAAAAACTCCAAAGTTGTTTGTAACAGTTTACATCCTTTTTGTGTCAGTCTGGTACTTTCTTTCCTTAGCACAACATAGCTTTGGCAATATCAGAGACAATTTTTTAAGTGTAATCAAAATTCTTTTACCTATGCAAGCTCCTATCTATTTTATTTGCATGGTAAAACATTTAATTAAATCATACATGCTGTTCAAGAAAAGACTTAAAAAGGAATTGACAACAGTTTTAAAAGTCTCAAGAATATTTTACATCTAGAATGGCTAACACTAAATATTTTCATTGTGCGTTTTGCCTCAACTCAAACACTAAAAAGATACTGTGCTTGTTCCCAGGCACAAACACAAAGAATAAGACCTGCTCCACATGCAAATGTGTTCCCTTAGGTGTTATTTGTATCACCCATTGAAAATGCCTCTCATAACTCACGCAGTCTTCTCCAGGTGAGGTGACAGAAACATCCTTCCCTCTTCACTGTGCAGGATGACTCTTCTTCCTCTTGGCAGAGGAAGGTCCTTGGCTGAGGATACAAACTAGTTGGTGAGGAAACCCACTGGGGCTGCTAGAAGATTTACATCCAGGTCTAGCCATAGACATCCCACAAGTCATTGAGAAAAGGCTTTCTTTATTCCTCATTTTCCTTCTTTTTTATAGATTGCCTATTACTTACATCTATTAAAAATGTAGTATAATACCTACCAAGACTTAAACTATTATATACTACAATTTTTCATACTTTAAAATAATGTTGAAATATATAATATACTCTTATGAGGGCTAGATATTATCATTTTTAAGGGAAATGCTTTTCAGATGTTGAATTACTGATACTAAGTAAAGTAACCCTATTGTCTGTAGGGGAGAATGGACTAGTAAAAAGCTGTCTAGCTCTCACAGGAAGGAGAGACAGTTTTAAAAAGTTTCTTTGTCATTTTCCCTAAAGCACTGGTGAGGCTGAGCTCCATTTACTCATTAGCTGATGAAACCCCTGTTCACCACCATCACTGACTGTTCTACATCACACCGGGCTGGAAGTGGAAAACACTTTCCCTCATACTATTACAGGAGGCAGTTTGATCCAACTGCAGAAAGTAAAAAAGACTTTTGGGACAACAGGTTCCAGGACGGCTGGATCTTGTGTTCCACACTTTGACGCGAAGTTTCTTCTCACCAATTCCTGTATGCACCCAGCAATGGACAACACTGACATCTACAAAAATGACTGTACTTTTTTACTTATTCTGCTAAAAAAATCTCTAATCACCAAAAGCCCCTGCAGCTTTTTCTGGAATGTCAGAGCAGCAACTCAAGAATTTTCCAATTTATAAAACTTTTCCATGTCTGAGATATTTCAGTCAAAATATTTATTTTTTCAGTCAAAATATTTTAGTTTTCCTTTTATAGATCAACTGACACTAACCTCCAAAAGTTTTTTGCTTGGTCAACACCGTGTTCATATGTTTTTCAGGTTAAAATAGATTTTACTAGATTCCATAGTAACGTTAATGTTTTATTCTAAAGGATGTTTATAATAGGAAAGCAGAAACCACATATCTAAAACGTACAGTATTAAAATATGCCTTTATGTAATTTTACATGCCATGTATAAAAAATACACCTTAAATGAGATATTTCCTTAGCGGTTGTTATCTATACACGTACATGTTTGTGCATGTAAAATCTGAAGTTGTTGTAATACATCCAACTATTTTTATTGAACAGCAACCTGTTTTTAGCACACAAAGTGCAAACCTTACCAACCTAACTTCTACATTATGTTTAGATTTCATATGTCTTCAGCAGCTAGTGCTTAAATCCTATGTTATAAATCGTCCTTTTAAAACTCGTGTCTCCTGAATTACATTAGCTGACATGTTTTGTGCTAAGTGTTAGTACGTTAGTTGATATATTTAATTTTACTTCTTGCCTTCAAAACCAAACAGTTCATTTAGCAAGCATACAGGAGAAAACTTGGATCCATTCTGATGTGTAAATCAAATATAGAAATTGATAACAGTTTTGACATATCTGCCAACAATGGCCAAAACCTGTTACTGTCATATCTTTTAAATTGGTTTCTGTGTTTAAAATTCTTGAAAGAAAAACATTTTTGAAAGAGATATACAAAGCTTAACTAATTTATAATAATTTGAAATAGACTTTTTTTGTGTAGATAAAAGCATTGAGTTAAGGACATGGAAAGAAATTTTATCTTGTTGAAAATGGGTAATTATTGCTTAAATTAATATCTGATTGAAATCAGATCATAGAAAAAACCTACTTTTCAAATGTTTTTTCTTCAAATCCTAGGCTATTAGAATTGAAGTTTTCAGTGTATGTCAAACAAATGCTTAATCAAGAAAAGGACAATTTATTAACTATGTTGGTTACTTTTAAACATGATTTTAATATTTCTACATAGCATATATAGCTTATTATTTCTCTTAATTGTTTGTATAGTTTATTAAGAAGCCATTCTTCAGAAAATTAAAAAAAATGCTTCCCAGTATTTAAAAATTCTAAATTGAAGTAAAGGGAAACCACTGGGTTTTCTTCTATTGTCATTAAATTAGGAAGACTTCCGGCACACCCTTCGCTGATCCCACTGAACTTTTTTCTATCATCATTCCCATATATTTGGATCTATGAACTTTCTAAGTTAACTTGTCCAAGGATGCCTGGTACTAGATTTAGTACGTGAAGGTAAGAAGGTAAAAGAAGATGAGCATGTCATGTTACACGCATTTAAAAAATAACAGTCCCTTCTGCAAGAATGTATACCCTTGTTCCCTCATTTGAAAGATCCTTTTGGTAATACTAATTACTAAAAATGTAGGAAAAATGTAACAGTCTGATTAAATCAACTAAATAAAAAACTATTAAATTTTTAAATGTTGGGTTTTTTTCTTATCTCAGCAAAAGTGTGTTATTGCAATAATATCTAGTAATTGCAATTCCATCTAGCTGAAACAAGAATTTAACATGGTTATGTTCATCCTATGTGAATGAGCCAAAGCATGCACAGACTGGATTATGAGGAATATGATTCAAAAACTACAGTGCAGTTATGGTTTTATGTCCAGGACAGAAATGAGTATCTTAATTAAATGTTATTTCCCCACCTCTCTGACTTTCAAATTTATCTTGTATTTCTTTCTCTCTTTAAAAAAATGTGTATTCTTATCTGCTTTTGTCCATCATTCATCCCATGCTTCCCTGGGTTCCCAGGTCTTTGTTTAGTACTGAATTTTTATTCCTATGTCTTCCTCTCTTATATTTACCTTACCTTACAGAAGCCCTGCTTTATCTTGCCATTGTATAACTAGTCCGCTGTTATTTCTGCTTTCTTGCTTTTGTTATCTAACTCTTTCAGAGAGGCTTACAATTCTATCACTATTTTAAAACAACCAACTCCCATACATCCAAAAAAGTAGGATGTGGAACAAAAACAGCAGTGGTGGCACTGGTAATTGACCTTTTGCTCAACTTTAAATTTGTAAAAACATATTAGGCTAGTAAAATCAGCTCTAAAAGGGTTTCCATCAGATTTCTCAACCAAAAGTGACATTATCTATTGTAAACACAGTCAAATTCTTGACCCTATGTGTGAACGCTACATGTAACATACACACTCATCATATCCACTCTGATACGTCAGGCTCTGTCTCTGATGCAGCTCCAAACTAAAAATGAAATTCATGCAGCCACCAGCAACTGTAAGCCCACCAGGTACAGGAGCGCTTGCCAGACCAGTGGGGAAGGGAATCTGAAGCCCTGTTTTCCCCCTCCATAAATATACAAATGTGGTGTAGAAAGTTTAGAGAGAAAATAAAAAGTGAAGTGAATTTTTCTATAGTACCTGTGAGTGAGACTTACAGTTGTCTGTCATTTCTACAGAATTTATTGTGTACACAAGTTTCCACCACTGTGAAGCAGAGCTTCTCACATCCTTAAAAATCAAGTCGTATTTCAAGTTTCTTTAGCCAAGTCCACTAATTGACTTGAAAATAAGAACTGAGAGCTTAAACTTTATGTTGTATTGAGAATCAATAGAATCATCAGTGTACACAGTTTGCTATCTGCAGCCCATTTGCTGAACGTCTGAGCTGCTATACACTGTATTAATTGCATCCTTTTTTAGGATCAATGTTTAGAACCACAAAAAACATGTTTACAAAAATTCATCCAACAGCAATGAAGTCAGGTAAGGATGGAGGCCCAATGATTACTGGAAAGCATGCCACCTCAGCTAGCTTTCAGGTATATCAAAAGCAGTAAGATATAAATCTATATTACAAATGCTTGTTTTTCACCAGAGAGGGTAGGTCATTCATCAGTATCTCCAGTGATGTTTCTGTTTACCAGATGGTTTAAAATCTGAAGATCCCCAGGCACTGTCTAGGAGAGAGGTACTTGGAAAAAATTCCTTGCTAGCTCAGCAAGCTTTTTTAAAGGTAGAGATTTTTACGCTAACTGGTATTTTCCAAGAATTTTGTGCAGAGGAAAGTTTTTTCTCAAGCTTAGGTTGCTGTTCTATTATGAAAGGCACAATTGCTTCTTGTGAAGCACTGACAGTCCCAGAAAGAGACTTAGTTACTCTTGTCTCTCCTTTGCAATGCTTAAACAAAGCTCTGCTTCAGATGGCACGTTATATGCTCTTCTGTCTAGTGTTTGTAGCACCTAATATCTGTCTATTCCTGCACCATGAATAGACTGAATTTAGGAATAGGAGATCTTTCACTTAGTAGCTGCAGTTATGCAACCCAAAAAGTAGAGGCATGGGTGGCTCCAGGTGAACCTTTTGGCAAAGTAAACTGTTGATGGTCCTGCTACAGAGTGCTGAACAATGAAGCTGTTTACCAGCATAGTGGATCAAGATGTATTTTCCCCAAAATTTCCATGAAAATATCATTTTTGTAAAAATTTAAGCTTGGCACACAGGTACTTTCAGGGTTTAAAACACTGTCCTTACTTGTCAGGACCTGGAGTGCAGGGGGTGGGAAGGTGTCACAGTTCTTCTTTCCAGACTCTGAGATTCTAATCCAGAAATTTATTCTTCAAATGGCTGGAAACCTTCTTGTTGTCCAGTTCAGTTTTCTCTCTTCTCATTAAAAGTAGCCATTAGGTCCACAGGTCTCAATGTAACTCTCCATATAACACAGATCTTTAACCTGCTTGCCCGCCCTCCTGGAACTTCAGATTCCAGCTCTTAGAGAAGCCATGAATGTCACCACCAGTCCCTCTGAGCTCTTGCGAGTTTTACTTACACATATGACTTTCATATTCCCTTTCCAGCCACAAATCCCGATTTTGCCTTTATTTCAACATCATCATCTTTACTGATAATACTGGCAAAATATTTACTTAGTTTTGGACTACCATGGTTGCATAAGAGCCTTATTTCCATTCTCTTTTTTGCTGTGTATATACCTAAAGAGCAGCCTTTAGTGCTATTTATAACAGCAAATGCTACTAGCTCATAAGTGCTAATTAGCTAATAGCTAATAACGTCTAATAGCTTACATGACTGGCAGCCTGTGATACATTTCTAGTGTTAGTCATACAATTCAGCATGCTGTAATGACTTGGGTGGAGGAAGGGAGCTAGATACACAATTGCATGCATTATAGATACACCAGCTAGATCTACAAGGACAAACTTTGTTTTCAGATGTTCATAATCATTATTTCTCACCCTTCAGCCCAAAATTTCTATACAATTTTGATTTTATGAAACGTATATACAAGTGCGAACACAGAGAGAAGCCTGCTAATGTAATGTAACACTCATTTATTGGTGAAATGCCAAATGACGGGTTGCACTGCTTGCACAAGGTTCAAATAAGAGCGAGTGAAACAAATGCAACAAATTATCCACTGGTTTCTGCAAAGGTCTGGGAAAGTTAATGCAAGTCACACAGCCTGTTCGAATTCCCAACAGTATTTGCACCATAACAGAGACTACATCATTATATGAATTATGGGAATCCAAACCACTCATTTGTTAGCGAGGCACACAGCATCTAATTACACACACGCTTAAATTAAAACACTAACACAGAAGGGAACGTCACAAAGGAGACGGTTCCTTATTCTCTAAGTACGATCTCCCCTTCCTGACCCAGTTCAAACCACGGCCTCACGAGGCACGACCTAGGCCGGGCCGGGAAGGCCGGGGATGCCGCGGCCGCCACCCGGACCCCGCCGAGGCGCCCTCCGAGGCACCGCCCTGCCCGACGGGCCGTGCCGGGACACCGGGACACCGGGACACCGGGACGCGGGGACACCGGGACGCGGGGACACCGGGACACCGGGACACCGGGACGCGGGGACACCGGGACGCGGGGACACCGGGACGCGGTCCCGCGGCTCCCCGCCGCGAGGAGGGGGCCGCCCCGGCCCAGCCGGCGCTCCGCGCATGCGCCTCCCTTCCAGGTGGTGGCAGGAGAGACCTCCCGGCCGCCAGGGGGCGCCTCGCCGAGTTCCCCTCGGTTCCCTCCCTGCGGATGCTGGGAAGGAAGGGAGGGAGGGGGCCGAGGGCGTCTCCCGGCTGGCGTCACTCCCAGCATGCAGCGCGGCCCGCTCCTGCCCCTGCCGCTGCCGCCGCCGCCGCTGCTGCCGCCGGGGGGAGAAGATGGCGGAGGGAGGCGCGGCGGATCTGGAGACCCAGCGCACGGACGTCGCGGCGCTGCTCAAAACCGCCCTCCGCAAGGGCGACACCTGGTGAGGGAGGGGCGGGAGGGCCCGGGCGGCTCGGCGCGGGCGGCTCCCTCCGCCCCCGGTGCCGCTCGGCGGGCGGGGGGACCGACCTCCTTTCTCTCAGCCCCCCCACCCCGCTCCCGGGGGCGGCTCGGCCCCTCGCGTGCGCGGGGGGTACCGGGAGGGGGGGGAGGAGGCGGGTGACAGAGGGAGGGGAGCAGCGCCGCCCGTCCCCGCCGCCCGGGTCCCTCAGCCCCTCTCAGGAGGGCACCGGCCGCCTCGGCGCGGCGGGCCCTCGGCCTGGCCTGGGCGGCTGGCGGTCGGCAAGGCCGCGCCGCGGAGGCGCCCGCCGGGGGCAGGCACCGAGGTCAGCTCCCTGCCGGGCGGGGGAGGGGAGGGGAGGCGAAGGAGCGGCCCGGGCGGCGGGGCGCGGTGCCGGGGGAAAGCCCCGGCTGGTGGCCCGGGACAGCCCGGGGGCCGCCGGCGGCGTGCTTTGGCGGCGCGGGGAGAAGCGCTGGAGCGGGGATGGAGGCGGGGGAGAAGAGCTCCGCTGCCAGGCGTTTCTGCCATTACCCGGGCTGCAAGGAGGAAACGGCCCCGGCGTCACCTTCAAGTTGTCAGAAATTATACCCGTACCCTGAAGCCTCTTCGCGGCTGTCATAAGCCTTAAGTTTATATTTTATTTTGGCTGCGAACGTGTTAACTGCCTAAAAAACAACCCCCGAAGGTGCAAACGGGCCCTTATCGTACTTGTTCCACAATAAACGTTTAAAAGGGTATGTTTTCCTGGTCAGCCAGGAAATATTTCTTAGTATGCCATACAGATTATCAACGGAATAATCCAAGGTTGAAAAGAATTAGGGTAAATAAGCACCTGTTTTTAGCGCGTATTTGGTAATTGAGCTTCTGTAGTTGTAGTTCTCCGAGGCTGGGAAAGGGGACTTTTTTTGTTTTTTTTTTAGGAGGGGATTAAAAAAAAAGGAACTGACAACTTTTTCCACCACTCAACCTCTTCATCTCTTCCTGTGTGAAACTGTAACCCAAAGGCTGAAGCATTAACTTCCTGAAAATTAAGTATGAATACACAAAAGTAGAACTTGCCCACCTCATTTCAGTTGTCATCACTCACTGTTCTAGTTCTATAAAAGACTAAATTTAACAGTGTTGATACTGCAGCATGTGTCAGAAGCATACATTCTGATGCATTATTCAAATACTGCTGAGTATATGTTCAGTTTTGGCATATGAACAGACTGCTCCTAAACTGGAAAAATATAAGCAGCTAGAAAAAGGAAATCAATTCACATGGTAGTGTTGAAAATGACCAGCAGTAGTAAAAGGGTGCTCAGGCTCGTAATCTCCTAAGAGATTTTTTTTTTTTATGGTTCTGTTGGGTACTTCCCGAGTACTAAAAAGATGTTTCAGACAGTTGATATTATTCAAAGTGAAAGTAATTTTCTGACAAGTTTACATGATGACTAAAACAGCAAGTTTACTGTGCTGTATTTTTTTTAGTATGTTAAATATTTTAATATGAAAAAATCAGTTAAGTGGAACAATCTTCTAAACATTCTCTGAAAAGAAAGATATCTGGCTGTGATTGTGACACTGATATTAATCAAGTGCTTTAAGACTGAATAAGCTATGGCAAAGTCCTATTAACTTTGACTCACGAACTTTGATTGAATCCAGCTACATAAATGTGTATTCATGTGTGTTCATAGGATTAATACTTAGAGCTGTGTATTTAATTTTTCAAATTAAGGGGTATGTTTAGTCCAAATGCTTTTCAGAGGTATTTTGTCAATAGCTTTTTGATCTTTTGGGGCATCAGTAAGGAAGCAGAACAGTTAAAGTACTCTAAGTCATGCTTCAGAATTGCAGTTTTCATTCATTCAGTAGTAAATATTGCTGAAAAAAATGTGAGCAATGCAATATCAGCTTGTTCTGTTTGAGTTTTAAAGCTCAAATTTAAAGCTCATTTCTTTTAAATTTACTGGCTTATACTGAAAGTCTTGTCCATCCTCTTCAGAATTTCAAGTGTAGAGAACAATAAGCTATATAAGGAAAGTGTAAAGCTTTGGGGGTTTTCTCCAAGAAAAAGGGAACTAAAGAATAGGACTAAGAGAGGCAAGTCTTGTACTATCTATAAAGAGGGCATTGAATTTTTCTTCATTAGTTTTTCATGTGCACATTCTCTCTCAGAGAGAAAGACATGAAACTGACCTGAAATACAATGTTTTTAGAGTTAGGTATTGGAAAAGAATTGACAGAATCAGGAAACATTTGAACAGGCAGTTTAGTAAGCTGTAGAATTTCTTTCATTTGATGTTTTTAAGAGTAGCTTGGGGATAGTGTAGGTTAAAATATATTGCTTCAGTGGACAGACAAGGCTAGTGTCTTGATTGTTCTGTCCTCAGGGACAGGATTCTGGGCTAGTTTGTCTCAATGCTCTCTTTTTGCATTCTTTTATGGACAGTTAATAAATTAAATTATTAAACTAGGAGAGATTGAGGATTCTTCCATCTCTGCATTTATCTTATTTTTCTAAACATACATTAAATAAATACCAAATTTAAGCTCCTCCAAGCAAGAACCTCCTTTGTTTATGAGTTGTTTTAAATAATGTTGTCTACTTTTGTTGGCGAATTCAGCATTAAAAACCACACTGTCCTTCCACGGATCTTGAATTATATATAATTCTTTTCTTCTCGCAATATTATCCAAAGGACCTTCAGATTAAGTGATTGAAAGACCTAGAATTCTGTTTTGGAAGAGAACAAATGTTGTATTTCGTTCTGTATCTCACAGTTTTAGGATCTGATATGATTACTTCTCAATGTTTTGAAATTCTACTGGTGCTTTGCAAGTGAGGAGAATTTTTATTGCTTCTGGAGATTTTAACCTCTCGTTTAGAAAGACAAAAAATATTGATTGTTACAGCTGCAGACAAATTTGAACTCAATCATTGTCTTCCTGTATCTACGCTCAGAAATTGAAGAGCTATTGATGTTCATCAGTTTTCTAGCCACTGTATAATTTGTATGACCAACTGGTCTTAGTGATGTCATTTAATGCCTTTGTAGCTGCAGTGGTATTCTTAAGAACCTTGCCAAGTTTTTCTGTTTTTACAGTTTCACTGAGGTACAGTTTCCAACACTGAAAGTTATTGATCTTGGAACAGTTTTCTTAAAGAGGTCATGAAGACTCTGTCAGTTCTTGTGTGTGACCACTTCTTGTGTAAATATCTCTCATATTGAGGTATTTCTTGTCTTTACCTTTAAGACCACTTTCAGCCCTGCTTTCCCTGTAGTTCCTGTTCTTCTGTGGCTCTCTTAGTCAGAGATGTTGTCTCAGTTACTTAAATATGACATTACAAATGCTTTCCTACTCTACTTTGTTACCTCTTACGCATGTTGGCCCTCCATGGTCTAGAATGTGAGACCACATTTCTCGCCTTTAAGTATCACCGCCAATAAAATGGTTCACGTAGTAGTGACTAATAATGGCTAACAGCACAGCCTTAGCAGTCAGTTTCACCAGTTCTTCTCCCAGAATTTTCCCACTGTGCTTCTTTCATCTTTCGCTTGCCGTAGCAATTTGTGAGCAGATGAAAATATAGATGTTATTTGTATTTTTAAAAGCAGTAACTTGGAAAAGAATTAGGCTGTTACAGTGGACAAATAACTATCACGAGGAGTTTATCTGGTGGCTAAGGGAACAAATGGAATCTTTAGATGTTTGAATAGGGAATACTGAATAGCAGTACAAAGATGTACTGTATACAGTTATATATTAGTGAAACAATTCATACTGTCCGGTTCTGGAGTCCACATGTCACAGAAGGCATTTATTTGGAATGAGTTAAAAAATCTCAAAATTTAATAGAGGAGACGGAGGCCTTACCTTTCAGAGAAGAGCTTTAAGAGCCTTTGTCTGTTTTGCTAGAATGTTGAGTCCTGTGCTGAAATACTTACATAAGATGATGTCTTCTAGGATAAGGATTTTTAGATGGGCAGATAAAGATTTAAAACACTGTCTGTAAAGAAGCTGATTTCCAGCCCTGCTAGCCAATGAATTTTGGTACCAGTCATCACTTCACGGAGTGATGAGAGAGATTCTTAATCTGTTCTTGATTTTTAAGACTTGCAAATTATGAAAACTACAGAAATATAGTAGTTTGTGTTCTTTCAGATGTGTCTCTATCCCTTCTGAAGTTCTGGTGAGTCCAGAGGGAGTACTGTTGTTATCCATAAAGTACATTTCTTGGAAGGTGAAGAAAATATTCTCATTTTTTGCACAGTAAGAATTTTATTGGCTGTTTAATTGTAAAACTCACTCACTGAAGAGAATAAGTAAAAATTTAAGTGGGGTAAAAATCCTTCCCAGTGAATGATCAGCAGATGTGAAAAGTACAACCTGAAAGGATTTCCCCTCCAGAAGTCTATTTAAAGAATTTCCCCACCAAAAACATATAAGCGTTTTAATTCTGGTTGCAATGAAATCTCATGAATCTTGACGAACAGGCATATATAGCCCTACTTGAAAACCCTGCAGTGCCCGTCATTGATGATAACCTTGATGCTGAAGTGCTTAGCTTTAATAGTATCTTACACTGTGGTCTTCTCAGTGTTTTCCACATTTGATCATCCATCATTGTGCTGTACATGAACAGAATCTAGATTGAACATTAATGGAAGATTTCACTGAGAGCATGATGAGATGTTATGGACCTGCACCTCAGTAACATTTGGGATAATATCCTAAACTGTTCTGATGGCTTCATATAATGAGAAACAAGGAACACTCTGTCAGTGTTTCAAGGATAGAGTTGCGAATTGGCTGTTTTTTCTTTCCAACGAGGTTTAAGTTGCTGATTTTTGACTTTAAGACCTTGTGGTTGAAGTTTTGTGTTAGATTTGTCTCACTACATGTGGAATGCTGTAGCACTTCACCAACAGCACTTCACCAGCTTATGACAATATACAAAATGTTCTGTTTTAAATTCTTCTGGGAGAATACTTGCAATGGAAATGTGTAGCTGCAATTTTCTTCTGTTAATTGATTAGGCAGGGTGAGAGCATGTTAAAATCTAAATCACATTTGTGTCAGGCTTTTGCCTGAAAATTGGAAGTCAAACATTGATTTAGGAGTTATATTATTTTTTAATGAAAAGTCTTTACTTAAATGGAAAATCTGTAAGTGTATTCAAAACACTTACATGGTTGTTAATGTAATGTTCACACTGAAATTTTAACATAAAAATGCAGTCCATTAATTTTGGCTGAATCAGGCTTTTTGATCAGCCTCTTGGTGGTATGTGTGAAGTGCTGCTTAGGCTATTGCAGCATATTGTGGGAACTGAGCATAGGGGTCTGTAGGGGGAATTTGACTGATTGATTAGTTGATCTGAAATTGTTCAACTAAATGCACAAGATAAAGCTTTTATTTCTGAAGAGGGATGTGAAATATTTAGACTAAGATTTCTTAAAAATGGGAGCTAAGCAATATATTTTTTTCTCTTTTTGACCTCTGAATTTTTTTCTTGTGGATTTACCTACACTTTGAATAAAATGATGGTTTGGTTTGTATGTGATAGAGTAGAATAATTATTGTCTTAACTTTCAAGAACTTGTTAATTCTGAAAGAAAATTTAATTTTGAAGGCATCTATTAATCATAAGTGTACTTAGTCAAGCAATTTTGGCTAGCCTAATCAGAATAGACATACAGGTACAAACCTGTACTTACCTTTCTTATTTTTATAGTTGCAGTTGTGCAAGAACAAAAGTTGGATGCTGTGCCTTTAAAACAGGAGTCCTAATTTGCTTTCAGCAACACAGTTGTTCCACTTTGTTCTCAGCATTGCTTAATCTGTACTCATGCACAGTGAGGAGGGTAAAAAAAAAAAATCCTCACCTATCTCTCTGGACAATTTGCACAGTTTTGCTGTTGAAAGCAAAATAGCTTGTGTTCAGAAGATATGATGTCCCAGCAGTACACAGTAAGGGAATGAGTTGTCTCTGTGAAGAGTCTTTACTGCATATTAAAGTTAACTGTTTTGATTTTGAAGTCAAAGGGCTGACCTATCAGTCAATATAAATAAATCTAGGTTACATGTTGTTTAATTCTGTCTATATATAACTGAGGAATGTGTTCAGAATGCTTTTGATGGCAATGGGAAATACCAAGATCATAGTCATACTGTTCAAGTACTTTTCTGACAACCTGGGTGTTAAGGTAAAGAATGAATGCCGTTGTACTCTGTGATGTTGATGCTGTGTTAATAAGGTTTATTAAATCAAAATGTGCAGTAAACCACAGGTGAAGTTAAATTACATGAAAAAGTTACAATCCATGAGAGAATTTTAGAAATCAATGAGCAACTTTCCTGCTAGTACTATTATTTTCTTTTGTTGAGAGAACAATGCCTATACATGGTCATGCAGCTGTGAAATTTTACAAGTTGCATAAATTTATTACTTATTTTCATTATTTGTTGAATTTTTGTTTAAGAAATGAAGGTGCATTTATAAGTGTTGTAATAGCTTCATTCTTTTGTTCTTGTAAGTTAATGTACAAAGGCTGTAAGTAATCCTGTTTTGGGCTGTCCCAAGTCTCTACACTTGATCATTCATAAGGATACAGTTTTTTGTTTGTAATCTTAATTGACTGACCCAATATGAACGTATATTTGGATACAATGCAGGGCTGCCAACTGGTAATTGTGTTTTAATATTTGAATATTTTGTGTAGGAGTAAAAGGACCAAAATATTCATTGCTGGTATCTATATTGGGAAAGATAATAAAATAAGTACTCTGGAATTGGTGGATTATATTGGAGAAACTCTAAGTCCAGTAGTTGATGAGAACACAACCAGGAACCAGGCTAATGGCCCTTAATCACAAAGATGAGCAGTCCTTTGTAAATGCCAGAAAAAAAATCACCATTTCATCCCACTTCAGTGGGACCCAAAGAATAATAATGCCTGCAGTGAACTGTTTTCTCAGTGCTGTTGTCTGTAGGGGCTATATGAGATTGGAATAACTGATCTAAATTCATCCTAAAGACAGATTTAGTCAGTTTAGTGTCTTCAGCTAAAGCAAGTTTAAAATAGCTATGACTTTAACTTTTTAATGTTGGTTTACAATATTTCTAAACAAACCTTGTTTGCTTCTAACCATGAGAATAAGGTGAAAGATCACATGTTTTTATACAGCTTTGAGGGATATATTTTTCTACAAGAAAGTAATATTAACTAAAAATAGTTTAAGGTCAAAAGTAATCTGTGCTTTGAAAACAACCTGAGCATAGGAAAACAGAAAGAGGAAAGCAGGTTGAAATGTTAAGCATTGTGCTTTGTCAATACTTGCCAAGAAATTGTTCAAATAAAGGATTATTTAAAGAAAAATTATGCCTAAATGAGAATATAGTATTGGAAAATAGCTTCTGTATGGGATGAGCTAGGTATGACCAAGAGTTATCACTGCTTTTCAAGGATATGAAGTGATACGTAATATCAGAAGATGTCGAGGAACATTCTAATTCTATTTTTTTAGCCTTTTGCATGATCAGTGGAGTCACACTACCCTGAATTAAGTTTGGAAGATGAGCAAATGCAATCTGTGAGGACGGTCAGACCTCAAGTAAGGCCTTTTGTCATCAGCTGCTGGAATGAGAATGTTATTGGAGTTTATATTTGCAAGGTTCAGAATTTCATCTTTTATTTCACCCTCTGCAGTGATAACACTGAATCCATATGATATCAAAACCTGTTGTGTATCAAAGGGAGAACATACACTTTGGTAAAATATGTTCTTATGTGCTCCACTTGTGATTGCGTGGGGTTTCCATGTCTTTATTATCAGAACAAATTCCACTGTTGTGGAACATTCTAAAGATACTCTGCAAATTTTGATACTCTGCAAATTACGATACCCGCAAAGGTAGCGTAGACCTTGGTTACACAAGCTCCTCTTGTGCTCTGAAGGGATGTGAGGTTTTAATAGAATCATAGAACATCTCAAGTTGGAAAGGACCCATGAGGATCATTGAGTCTAACTCCTTGCTCCTGGCGGGGCTACCTAAAACGAAACCATATGTCTAAGAGTGTCATCCAGATTCTCCTTGAGCTCTGACAGGCTTGGTGCTATGACCACTGCCCTGGGGAGCCTGTTCCAGTGATCGACCACTCTCTCAGTGAAGAACCTTTTCCTAATATCCAATCCGAACTTCCCCTGATGCAGCTTCATTCCATTTCCTCTTGTTTTATGCAGTATCTGGCATTTCAGGGGACTCAAGTATAAATTGTCCCTTGTATATTATAATCTGCTTCAGACAGGCAAGAAATATTTTACAGATGAGAATAGATATGTCTTATGAAGCAATCTGAAGCTCCACTCTGAAGTAAACACTGAGTACTGAAGTAGGCCAGACTTGAACTAGGAACATACTCATGAACATGTTCTATAGTTTTTTGATTCTACCTGCTCAAAGAAAATTTAGATCTCTTTAAGGATATATAATACAACTAAGAGAAAACACCTAAAACTAATTAAACTGTACAAATATTTCCAGTATTATTAATACAAAAAATATCATATTTGAGTGTAATTTTTCAGCAAATTACACTTGCATATTTTTGCTTACTTTTAGGTAAAGGTTAGGGGCTATTCCAATAATTATGTATTTCTGTTATCAACTTCTTGGCTCTAAGTGACTTTAGTATAATCAAACTTGGTTGTACTGTTTTCATGAAGCAATTTGAGATGACTGATTTATTTGAAATGCCTACAAATGACAAGCATTTGCTGATTTAATCAGTTCACCTTGTTGTGAAGTTGTCTTAGTTTTTAAGGCTTGCCCCTCAAAACAGCATATCTAGAAATTTTGAGAGAGTTCTCTCCTTCAGTCTCTACTACAGTCCTTCAGGTATGTTTTACCCCTGAAGATGGGTTGGTTATCCTGCTCACTAGCTTGACTGATGATGTATGAGAGAACAAAATTTGTTTCCTGCTTGAGTGAACTCTTGATTCTATCAGAGTTACGTAACAAATATTTCTTAATCACAGTTTTAAAAAATGGATAGGCCATATTTTTTAGCTTTGCTAAGGTGTCCTGGGGGAGCTTTCTCAGTCAGGTCCACAGTTAAAAAAAAATGACCATACCATTAGACTGGTTTGGAACTCTTTTCTGTATTGGGTAATAAGAACAAAAATAAAAGCAAAACATTGTACCAAGTTTAATGTACAGACATTTTATGTCTTTTTTTTTCTACTAATGCATTATATGCTATTTTTTGATCTGCGACGACAAATATTCAGTGAAGCATATCTGGTCTCAAGTGTACGCTACAAGTTTTTAATAATTATCCCCTACAAAGTGATCTAAAAAGTGATCAAATCTTATTTAAGAAATGAGGTTTATTTGAGGTATGTCTTTTCCTCTTAAATTAGTGAATGTCCCTCATAGGTAATACTTAGTTTTCAGGTGGTTGATTGTATCATGAATATTATAACATTGATGAAAAGATAAATTAAGTTGCCTTCTTATGGTTTGCCTTCTCTGTTTTTTGTAGATGAGTAGTCTTGTTGATCTTGATGAGAATGCTATATTGAATGTGTTTGTAGGATCAAAAGCTATAGTCTATAAATTTCTGATTTTTACTTTTTCCCTTAATGCTGACAAGTCTGGATTTTAGCTATGTACTTTAAGTGCTTTAGCAGATTGATCCCCTAAGCTGAGTGTGGTGTAATTTCATTAATTTTTTGCAGCATAATCTTTAACACGGTATATCCTCTTGTGTAAAGATGAGGGAAATGTATGGCATTTGAATGCAGATTTCCATTTCCCCTGATCTTATTGGAAAAGTAGTATTTCATCTATTGATTAAGGACAAGTTCTTGTAAAGGGGGAAGATTATAGCTACTGTGACTGTATTCCATAGTAACTCAAAATAATGTCTTTCACCTGTGTCTGATTTCTGTTGAAGTAAAAGTAGCAGAATGCTCATTAAAATGCTCAATATGTATAAAATGTATATATACGTGTGCGTATGTATGCACATACATACACATAACCAGTAACGCACTGTAAGAATTCACAACTACAGTGTCTGTTAGCATTTTTCAAAATCTCTATCTGTAAATATTTTTGTTGGCTATATAAATTCACTAAATCCTTCTTTTGTATGTAATACATGTTACCTCAACATTGTGCTAGACTGGTCTACTGAGTTTGCTCTTAAGAATATCTGTCTGAGAATAAAGACTCCGTACTTACTTAAGTAAGAAGTCTAAACAATATTGGTAGATCCTGAGTCAATTAAAAGCAGTTATCTCTAAATAGAAAATAAATTCATTATTGGACTTACATAAGTATCCTGCTTACCTTTGTTTATAAAGGATGTTAAGAGCTGAATATTGGGATAGTGAGTAAGGCAGTACTGTCTAAACTATCATCTGTGGTCACTAAGCTCAGATAAGACATATAGTGCTGTATCAAACCTATAATATTTTGTTTCAGGTTTGATTGTTGGAGTATGATGTGGTCGGTAAGAAATCCTGAGAACTGGCAGTGGCCCATTTTCTCCTTATGCTAGTAAATTGATCTTCCTGGTTCACTCTGTTTAAAAATTAGTGCAAAGAGAGAGATATATACTGCTTCATATTACAAGCAATATTAACCAAAGTATTAAGCTTTGCCCCTGAGTACACACAGATTTCATGATCTTCCCTTTTTCAATTGCTTCATTAATCGTCAGTAGAATGCATCTTGCAAAAAATGCATGTAGGCTCTTCTTTGTCTGAAAGTAATCAGTTTTAATTACGCTTTACAGATATTAACTTTTTTACAGTTGCAGAATTCAATCATAGAATAGTGTTCTGCACCCATTTAGCGTCTTTTTTTAATTGTTCCTTGCAGCTTTGTCCATATGTCTGAAATATGCCAGTCTAACAAAGTACTACTCAGTGAATTCGAGTAAGAAAACAGGAAAGGAGAAGGTATAAAGACAAAGTAATTTGAGTAGCTTTCAAATTTTTTCTGTTCATGCATTCTTCATTTTGCTTTTCTCCGTTGTACTGCTGGGCAGACTTTGCGCAGAAAATTTCAAACTTCATGTGATTTTTTTTTTTTTTTTTTTTAAGATTTGGTAGTCCTTCAGCATTTTCTTTCCAGGGCAGGAACTTTACTGTGCTGTTTAGTTCTTATCACACTTACATACTTACGTAATTTATTGGTGACCTTTCAACTTCTTTATGCTAGAAATATTTATCTCTTACTTGAGCATGTAAGTACAAATTCCTAAATTTGAAGAGAAGTGATGTAAATTCTTACACTCTGCGTTAAGAAACAGAAATGTTACAACTTTTCAGTTAGGGAGACCTGTAAAGAGACATTGCAGAGCAAAATTTGGTTGGTGGCAAAATTAATTGGATGTGGAAGAATAAGGTTGATGAAGTGTTGAAATAGGTAATGGTGAACACTTAAAATCTGGAACAAGCTTTCTTGCACTCTTAAGTCCAATTATCAAAATTTTCTGTTACTCGCTGTTACTGATGTATAATCAGATATTTGACACAAAACATTTGAAGAGCGGTAATTTGTTAAGCATTAATTAAAACAAGGAACAGTTTGCCTGTATGATAACTTCCCTTCTGTGTAAAATTATAGCTTTCCTTCTTTAAGATTCATAGTTCTTTCAGATGTAGATCAAGAAAGTAGAGGCCAGGGGATGCAGTAGGGGACGAGGCTGGCAGGTTTGGTGGTAGAAGGGATGCCTGAGGGTGACTGCATTCATAACCAGACGCATTTATGACTGTCATGGAATAGTGCTGGATGGCCACAGCAGAAGAGAAAGGTGAGAATGCTGTTGGCCTTGAGTATGTTCATAAGACTGAAAACTTTGTGTATAAAGCAAAAGGCAAGGGCATGTCAGATTAATCAAATTTAATATCCCTTTTTCCATTTATTAAAGAAAAATGAGTCAAATATTAAGAGGCTGTTGTAAAAGGAATTGGGATTTGTGCAGGCAGAGTGAAAGAACTGGATTTTTGCAGTTGTGGGAAGAACTGCTGCTACTTGTACTTTAAAAAGACACTAATACCGGTGATTTAATTATCGTAACATCAGGCTTGTTCTGGCAGACTCAGGGTAAAAGAAAAACTATCTTTACTATCAGACCCTATATTCAATTATATTTGCACCATGTAGAATAAAGTCACTCCATTTAACATGGTCATACCAATTCAAACTCCATAGTAGAGTCTGCTGTCTGTTTTTCTTTTCCAGAAAGTGGAAAACAACACTCACTTAATTGCAACAGTTAGTTATTTTTGGTGAAAATTTGTTTGTAGAGATCTGATTTTTCTTTCTTAATTTTGAAGTGGACTATTTTTGTGGTGTTCACTGAATTCTTAAATTCTTACTCATGTGATCTTTAGATTAAATAGGCTAAATTGCCTATTGCAGACTACTGTCTGCTGTATTCTCTTCCCTCCTCCCGTTTCTGGGTAATGGATGAATGTGGCATACCTCGGGCATGAATTGGATAGAGAATCTGTTAGAGAAAACACTTTAAAACATTCCTGCATTCACTGAGTCTGTACTTCCAAAACCCGTCTTGCCTTCATTGAAGCAGATCATATCTGAAGACATCTGCGTCTGACTATTGATTGTAGAAAAGGAAGCACGTTATCTCTGTAAAATTTAAACATAATTTAAGTTTTTTCTCTCTTTCTATTGCAGTATTGCTTAGGAGGACTTTATGATAGTAAAAATACAGTTGAAAGCTTCTAGTAACAAACATACCAAATATTTTAAAGCCTACTGGGGAGCTATTGTGATGTTGTTTCACTTCCTCTGTCTATTGCATGATGGCAAACATGGTGTTTTGAAGGGACTTTGCAGATTTTAAAGTTTATATATTTGCTTTCATCTGATATTAAAAAAAGTCATGCTTTTTTTTTTAATGCAATGCTTGTTTTAAACAAATGATAATGCCAAATTTTAAGTTACATGTAGATAGTCACATTATATGCCTGTTTTCACAAGCTGGTCACTTTTGATCGTTGAAGTTGTTTCTTATTTAATTTCACAACAGTTTGAGGTTTATTATTTCATAGGTTTTGCTGCAGTGATCATTAAATCTGCTACTGTATTAGGAGAACCTGAAAAGTTAAGTTCAGAAAAGGTTTTTACATAAGAGAGTAAGGCTTTACTTGGATACTTCGTTGTGCTGCAGAATGAGGTTTTTTGTACACAAAGATCTGAATTATTTTAAGAAGCTCATTGCTTTGTTAGATAGTTCTTATAACTTCACTGAACAGCACAGACAATGGAAAGCAGTCAAGAAATCAGTATATTCTAACTGAGTTTGATTTTTTGAAGTGTGAAATGTGGGATTTCTGGAACTTTGATTTTGAAGTGTGAAATGTGGGAAATGGGACTGGAACTTATTCAGATTTGAACTACATAAGTTTTACCTTTTTTTCAGCATTAATAAAATTTAAACCTGTTTAATTTTGTAATAGCCTGCATTTTTATCTTTTTACTGTGTTTTATCCCAAATTTCACCATCTTTAATGCAGCTTAGCCTTGTCCAGTCTTGTTTGCTATTACATTCTAAACAAAACATGTCAAGGGAATTCTGCCACAAAACTGAAATAATCAGTGCTGGGCCAGGCTACTTTAGAATGATTCAATATTGTAAAATCGTAGCAATGTTCAGTATCTCATCTTTCTGGAATAGGACTTCAACCATGCTGTATCATTACTGATTTGGTGGGATGAATTGTGCCCAAAACACCCTGTTAAGTCACTGTCTGTTTCTGAGTTTGATGAGAGTGGAAAAGGGCATTTTTGCAGGAGAATACTTTTCATATACATCTCCTTAATAGTGTTTAAAACTAAACTTTATGTAGTTTCAGTTCAAAAAGCAGTTTGGGGCTGTTCTCTGACTGCTTTATTAAGTGTTTAAAATTTCAGAAAGAAACTGTGTTGCAATTTCAACAACAAAGTTTTGTACAGCATAATTTCAGAAGAGATAGCAACTCATAGTGGTTGATGACTCTTGAACAGTAGTAGATATTAATGATAGATTAGATACAAGACCACGTGTTACACTGTGAGATGGTAAAGGTACATGCTCCAGAGTACAGCTGGCGTTGGTGCTTTAAGGGAGAAATTTGGTCCCTAACCAAAATTATTACACTAGCGGAACTATGTCTGTAGTTGAGAGACAGCTCCACCTTTGCTATTTTTGTTTGCTTAGGGTAGTCACAAGCTAAGGCTAGGAGTATTTTGTTCACAGACTCATTATTACTGTTGGTGTAATCATATTTTGAATCAAGACTGTTTACCATGTGGATTAGGCTGCTGTTGTCATAGATGTTGTAAAGTTGCCTTTGAGACTTTAGTCTTTAATGTTTTTGAAGGAATGTAGGGGAAGTAAGCATCCAGAAGCCTGTGGTGATCTTATGGTATAGCTTTCTAATGCATTCTTCCTCTTACTTTCCAAAGGACTTTTACCTATAGATTTATACACTTAAGAGTACGTTCTGTAGAAACTGAAAAATTGGGGCTTATTGAGAAGAGAATCTGCTAAGTTGACTACAAAGGATCCCACTTACTGAGTACTACTCAGTCATAATTCCTTCTTTACCAGAGGTTTGCTAGCAGTACTTCTAGTGTGTGTAAGAGAGAAAAGCTGAACTTGAGAAGAAGTCAAGACTTACATATCTTAAGTTTGTTAATTCTTGTTGTAGTTGCATCATTTAGAAGCACAAATTTAATTCCCTGCTAATGTATTTTTTTAAACCTATTAAGTAAAATGTATACTCAAGCAATTTTTTTTTACTACTTTGGTTACAAGAGTTGTGGGTGCTAATGTTTTTGTTCTGTGTTTTTTCCATGGTGTTAATGAGTAACTCCTACAGAATGATTGCATAATAAAGCTGTATGTATTAGCAGACTAGTATTTGAATCACCAGGAAGTTTTGAGATCTCTTAAAGGTTCAGTAGCATATTATTGGTATGCTACAAATACGAGCTGGGTAGTCAAAAACGGGAGAAAAGAATGAGGATTACCCATGATCTTTAGGTTGACCTAGTGTTTCATCCTGATAGTGATATTCTGACATGTACTAGGGTAGTAGCAAAAGGGTTGGGACAGACCAGACAGAAGGTGATGGATACTTTTAGGAAAGAGAAATAATGAAGGTGGTGTCTTTACAAAAAAAAAAATCTGAGGATCACTGAACAAATTTGGTATGTTAAAGAAATTCTGGACCAAAAGATACAAAATGTAGGTATCGCTGGACTTCGTAAAAGCCACAGTGGCAACAATTTAATCTGGGTAGAAATGCTGTGGAACTGAATTTAGAGATATCTCTTTATATGGAAGTGTGAATTTGATAATTATATGTAGGAGGAACATCTAGTACTGCCTCAAAAGCAGAGCATTTACTGTATGTGTTGATGCTGACTCAGAGGAAGAAAACACTTAGACTCTCTGGTTCTTGATAGGACATCCGAGTTCTACAGTTTTTCAACTTGCATGTGAATGTTATATTTTTTCCTGCTGGAGTGTTATTTATTTTACTAAAAGTTATCTCTCATTTTTTAGAGGGCTGTCTAATTAAAAAGATTTAACTTGAATCTCCTGAATTCACAAACTGAGAACAGGAATTAAAGCTGATGATATTTCGTGCTAAAAAGGGAAATGTTTTTTGAACTTGCCATTCTTCAACTTCTGATATGCTGTATTAGCAGTCTTGCAAAACTGTACTTGCCCACTGTGATTAGTGGGATCTTTAATTGTCCACAGTTAAAGTCCATGTTGGTGGGCGATACTGATAATGGTTAGCAGACCAGACAGAAAAACGTTCTCCATTTTGCAAGGCTGATGACTACAAGTGCGTTAACATGAATTAATGGGTACTGTAGGAAGTAGTAAGTAGCATGCCAATAATTAACTTGTATGTCTTCTTCCATTTAAGGTATCTAGTGGATAGTCGCTGGTTCAAACAGTGGAAAAAATATGTTGGCTTTGACAGCTGGGACAAATACCAGATGGGAGATCAGAATGTGTACCCTGGTCCTATTGATAATTCTGGACTTCTCAAAGGTAACAGCTTCTGATTGTGTAATAAGCCAATACTGACTTTCAGTGCAAATACACAGATAGTTGTTTTTTTGTAGCTGATTGTATAATGAATCTCAGCATATATGAAGGTGAAACTTTTTGATCGTTTGTTTTCAGACCGTGACAAGGGAACTGAAATAGATTTTCCAAACAAATTAAAATTTTGTAAATAAAATTATTGGAACTTATTTGCAATGGTAACAGAATATTTAATGATGTACAAATGACTGGTTTATAATGATGTTTTGGGATACCTTGGGAGCTGAAATTTAGTCAAGTTGAGAAATCACTACCCTGAGTTCACAAAGATTTTTTTTTCAACTTAACTAAATTGGTTGAGTTAAAATGACATTTTAAAGTTGAACTCTAAAATTTCTTTTTGTAAATGAGCCCCAAGCCCTTACTTTGATTCTGGAACAATTGAAGAAGAGGTATTATGCAGTTCAGTGATGATATAAAGTGGTGTGAAATGATAGAAGATAATTTCCTGATTTTTTTTATGGTCTTCTGAGTATGGTTAAACTTTGTCACTGTTACAATTACTCAGGTCTGACTGACTTACGCTGAACTGTAGTCAGATTTGTGGACACAGGTCTCAGAGTACTTTCCAGATATTTTAATTGTTAGGTCAAATTCTGTATTTAGTCCAGTATTGAAATACCATTAGAGCCATTAATATTTAATCTTCAAAATCTAGTGGACACAAAATCTAGCAGATAATTGGTTTCATTCTTTGCAGTTACAGGTAATTTAATGGTACTGCATAATTTGTTTGCACATAGTAATAGAAATTTTTACAACTTCATGAGGTTTATGATGAACTCTGACTTTCTTAATTCAAAACTTCTCAACTGTAATTAATATCTCGTTATTTTACAAGTTAAATGTTAAAGATGATTGCCTCTTTCATAGCACTTGTCATATCATGTTGCGTTAGTTATCAGTGTGAGTGTGCATGTCTCAGTGACTAGCATCAGTGCCTTTGAAGAAGGTGCTGTATTGTCATATGCATCTATATGTTCTCTTCTATCCATAAACCTAAACGGCTTTTTGCTCCAGGTGAGTGATGTGGTTTTTTCTCTGGAATGTGAGGATTTAGATCTTTTGTATATTCTTGTAGTAAATCTTGCAGTGAGGCAGGCATGTTCAGGTGATTCTTTTCAGTTGAAATCAGATGTAGCAAGACGTTTTTATCCTCAGTGAGGCAGCATCAGCTTATTGTCTCTTCTGTGTCTACCCACTTTAAAAAAAAAAAGGTGATTTATAGATGTGCAAAGCATTGTGTTAGTTGATCTGTATTATTTATAACTTAATCTACATACATGTTCAGATTATGTTTGAAGTTACTGTGGATATGAAGCCTGTATTAGGATTAGCTGTCCAAATCTAAAGTCATGTTAACCGTTTTGCTAAAAGCTCCTGAAAACCTGTATTCTATTGTTTTGACACTGCCAGTACCCCTTTCAAAACAAACACATCATTGGGGTTTATGAACCTCATTTTTGCTCATTTGTGGTTCTAGAACTATGGCTCTGCATTGGCAGTGATACCATGCATCCAATTACCGTCTGACATATACTGTTCCTGTATGAAGGCAGTTCTAAAATCAAGGGCATTAGTGCTCAGCAAATAGTAGCTGTCTCCTTCACTTTCCACAAAGCAGCAATCCTCTGTACTAGGTTTCCTATGTAGCATAAATTGAACCTGAAAATGCCTTTTTTTTTTTTTTTAATCCTGTCTTTGGCATGTAGTATGCACTAGTTGCTCTCATACTGCTCTCCTTAAGCGTTTAGTCTGAAAATTTACATCTGATTTAAGGAATAAAATAATCTAAAATGGGCATGCTTTCTCAGATATTCTGCAGTGTAATGCAGTGATAAGGAAAACTATTATTAAATTCAAGAAATACTGATTCCAGGAAACTGAAGCAGTATGTTGTGTATATATTATTTAAATGCTGCTCCCTTATTTCAGAACATTTGGATAAAGTGAGAGCAGTGAAAAGTAACAGGTAGAGATTTCGGTTAATCTCAACATATGCAAAAATGTTATTGAATGTAATGCAATGCATACACGCCATCTTCAAAAGAAGAGATATATAGTCAACTTTAGATTAGCAAAGCAAGCACAAGGAAGTAGTCATTTAGAACAGCTGATTGTTCATCACAGAAAACAGTGTTGCATATAAGGGACTGAGTCGTCAGAGTCAAGGGACTTCTTTGATGGAATAAGGTTCTGAAAAAATTATACTAGAAGAAACTTTGTGGGGGTTAGAAAGACAGAATGGAATCCAAATTATATCTTCTCAGTATAAACTCCTGTAGCGATATCAGATCAGTGCAGAAATACAGTATGAACTTTTTAGAGATACATGGACCTGAAGATGTGCTTGTAGATTTCTCCTTACACTTTGTTCGCAGTTACAGTGGAACCACCATATGCATAGTGTTGAGTGGGCCAAGTAAGAATTGATAGTGCAAGTCGTGAATTGTTTCAGCAAATGTTTCTTGTATGTATATATTGAATACAGATTTTTTTTTTTTCCTAATCAGTGAAGACAGTTTTGAACCAAAATTTGACTCTTGAAAATTGTTACTTCTACAGCTAGGATGAAACAGCCTCAGGGGAAAAAAGGAAAGTACCTTTTGAACAGGTGCATTGATTGAAGTCTCATTTATTAGGTCACGTTAATTATATTTATCTCCATCAAGAACTGAATTCGTATTTACCTGTATGTTCACTGAGGTGTTCATGTGAAATTCCATTTTACTTTTTGCTTGAGAAATGTATGTACTATGGCTCCCAAAGTAGATTCCAAAGCCTGAGGTTTTCTTCTACTTTCCTTTGTTGCCTTCTGTGTTGCTCTTGTGTTTTTTCTTGCTAAAATTGCAACAAATACTTGGCTATTACTGAATTGTTTATCCCTTCTTTCTAAAATAACTTCATAATTCTAATACTTACATGGCTGTATTTTGGGGTTTTTGTTGTTAGGGGTTTTTTGTTTAGCTCTTCCTACTAAGTCATTTATGATTTTTATTGGAGAAAATGCATGCAAACCATATTGTACCTTCCTGACTACATGAAGTCATCTCTAAACTGCACAGATTGCATCTGAAACAGTATCTTTGTGCCAGCTCTAAGCAGCTAATGGTAGTAACAAATATTGCACACTTAAAATAGATGAACTGAGAACAATATGTATCTCCCATGTTTTGCTCACACATCAAGGTGCTTAGCTGGAGAAGGAAAGAGGAAGTCAACACCAGTGGTAAGATGATAAGAGCAGAAGAAAGCTGTGCATCCTTCTTTGCCTATATTTTCACCGTTTGGGTGATTAGAGGAACAAGCATTGCTTTTTTTTCCCCATACTTTCCCTTCAAATCACAAACCCTTTAACACAACTGAAGGTTTAGCAAGTGCAGGTAGAATAAGGAGATTTCTAGAGGCTTGGTAAGCTGAGTCTTGTTTACTCTTCCCACCAGGAAGTGAACACACCTCTTAAATGTCCTCAGTAGTGTTGCCCTCCTACAGAAAAGGTCATTTTGAAACATGTTTTATTAAATTCTTATACGGGGGGGGAAATAATGAATAGTTATTATTAAAGGACCTTTAATTTTCAAGTGTGCCATTTTTAATGCTCAGGGTAATTTTTTTTAATTGAAGTCACATTATGCTGTGTTTGTTCAATCTGTACAAAGGAGAAACAAGAGAAGTACAGTAATACGATCAAAAGAGAGGACCTTAGTGCTTTTTGTATGCGCATAGCGCACACTTATTTTTGTCCTTGCAGAAAAATGAAGGCAACAGTATTCATTTTGCTTAGAAGTATTACTTAAAAAAAAAAATCCAAGAGGAATCCAATACTTGAAGCAATTTGAGGTTATTTAAGGTTGCTTTTATGCTCAGTTTTAATTGTGCAGTGTAATTCTGCAGTTCATTCACATAGGACAATGAAAATAAATAGACTGTATATTTATTACAGTCTATTTATTCTTTATACGTAGTCTCTTTATTTTCATACTTCATTAAGTTTGTCATCCTGATTCTTTCTTTGGAGCTGAATGTGTGGGTCTCCCTGTTTGATCTCCCTCTGTACAGAGGGATGTTTGCTGGCCTGTAGTTGGGTACTTCCAAATGGAAAGACAGCTGCCCTAATTGTCTGAGGCTCACAGTGGCTCAGATCTAGAATCACCTCTTACACATATAGGATAGCTGCTGTCTTGCTACTGTAATAACGATTTAATCAAAGCTAAAAGCATGCTACTTATGTAAAGAGGTTGCCAAGTTGTACTTTTTTCAAGTGCTGCATCTCGTCATCCCTGTGAAGAATTTTGTAGGGACTGTGTTTCCAGAGCATGTAGGATCCTTTAAGTAGGAGGGTTGTACCATGTTATTTCCCCAGTCTGACATGGAGAGAGTGACTTTGAACTTTGTCTTGGATCTACTGTAACTACCCATTCGTGCATTTTCACTCAAGGATGCAACTGTAGCATGAAATGGAAGTATCCATGGTGATGTGGGAATATGTGCGAAGTGGGTGGAGAAATGGATTGGTTTCTCTGAAGGCTATGATGGTGTGTGATAACAAGTTAGGTGCTTAGGATTGCATGAGGATATGGAGTTGTCACTCGGGTTCCTGAGCGTAGGAATACTACCTGTAATAGGTGTGCTATGCATGAACTGGATAGCTTGCCTAAATACTTTCAGAAGAGTTTTGCTTTGAACACCATAATATTGATAATATAAGTGTGACTCAGAAAGTATTTTGTTTGCTATTTATATGAAAAATGTTACATTAAAACCCTAAGTAACAGAATTACAGTATTCAAGTAAAAATATCTTTCTCTTATAGATGGTGATTCTCAGTCTCTCAAGGAACATCTCATTGATGAGCTGGACTACATCCTTTTGCCAACTGAAGGCTGGAATAGGCTAGTTAGCTGGTACACACTGATGGAAGGTCAAGAGCCAATAGCACGCAAGGTACCCTTAAATTACCTACTGGGATGAATATGATTCAGATATAGTCCTGCAAATATGCAGGAGTTGCACAGGAATTTATTAGAAGACTGTAAGTCCTGGCCTATGATAATTATATAGACAACTACTGCTTTAGTTGCTTACAGATATCTAATTTTTATTCACATTTTAGAGGCTTACATTTTTAATATTGAGAAACGAGGATGCAAAGGATATAATAGTTTTTGTTTTCTGGAAGTAAGCCCTCTAATATTTCAAGAAGAACTTGCTTTAGAAGCTTGTTAAGTCTATTAATGCAAGTGATTTTGTAATTAAGTATAAAACCCTAAAACGGTATTGACCGTATTAGTGGAAAGCCTAGCTCTAATAATGTTAACACTGGCAGAGTAACTGGTAGTTCCTTTTCTGATAAACACAGTCTTCCGTGTTCAGTAGCTTGCTAAGGGAGTTTTTTCTTTAAGCAAAAAGCTTACCTCAACACAAGTAGTAGTCTATGGTATGGTGGATACTGTGGCCCTCTGTCAGTATGAGATACTTAAAAAGTTGACATGTTTGGTGTTAATTTTTGTTTGCTCCAGCACATATCATCCTTATTAAGGTGATATGACATCTTACCGTTTTATTGATCGTACAGTCCTTTTTGTTTGTATTATTTCTTAAGACGTTCAGGTTAGTGATTACAATTGCATCCTCACTGGACTGAATTACTTAAGTTTTAAAATACGTTTTGGTGTGTTTGCCATTTCTAAATTGACCATTAGGGCATATTCTTTCGGTTACAGGGACCTTTCTTTTGATTCCTGAAAAAACTGCTGAAAGAATATTATGATTAGAATTCAGTTTGATATGACTTCTGGTGTAAATAACTTCTTTTCCTTCTGTGACGTGATTTTGGTCTAACTTCACACATGCTGGCCGCTTACTTGAAGTGCATTCCTTTCAAAAAAATGCCAGATTTAGCTATAGAAGAAATCTTGCGTCTTCAAGATTCATTTGGTCAGCAATAGAAATAGTTTATTAGGGTTTTTTTAACATTGTCTTTAATACAATAAAAGAGATCTTTTTTTAAAGAGACATCCCTGGAATGTCTCTTTCTTTTTCTCTAGTTCTGTAAAGAGCTGAAATCCATTAAAATGGCTCTCCTTCTTTAAAGATATATCTGTTATCAACTTGTTAACTGTTTTTCCTGAAGATGGATTTCAGCAAACTGAATGCTCTTCCATCATCATGGTAAAGTAAAAGTTCTGTAATTTTTTCACTTTGGGGGAAAATGGAAGGAAAGAGAAGGGCAATTAGAGTAACTTGCCTTCTACTTGGAAGGAACTAACTGGAAAAATGAATGGAGTGTAATGAGTGGCCATGTAAACTGGCATAGCTTCATTATTTTCTGCCAATATGAATAGTAGTTATTCTCTGAGATGCATATGCCAGTTCAGAATTTTTCTTTCTGATGCTTTTGTCATTTGTTCATGATTCTTCCTGCTGTCTGCCTTAATGTTTTTTTGTAGAGATGGGATGATGCTTTTCTTTCATCCCCTTTGTTACATTAACTTTTTTTTTGAAATGTGGACCCAAATTTTAAATTGATACAATGTTGCACTTGAGCCATGTCAAATATCCTATTACAAAAAGTCATGAAGTTGTGGTAATACTACCACTACAGTGTCAGTTTTATTCTCAGATATATCTTAGCCATACTGCAGTTTTGTTTACTGTAATTATTTTGTTGTTACTCTAGTAGCTGAAAACCCTACTAAGCTGCTCAGATTAAGATGCATTTTTATTTAAATGTCATGGTTGGCAGTCATTAAAGCTAAGGCAAACTACTGAACAGCAATGAAATAATTCACTGATTTTTTATTTTTTCTTTTCCTGTGGCACATGCATGCAAGTTATATTTGTACAGCAGATAGCAGATCTCTCCTAGCAATTAGCTGGTGGCTTTTTTTTTTACCATATTTGTCAGATGTATCACATATCAGGCCGATGGTTATTTTTGGAACAGTCTACATGACTAAGTACTGCAGTTACACTTTGGAAGATCAAAGGGAAAAACATTTAAGAGGTGACCCTGAATATTTTTTTCTACATTTTACTTTTATAAAACAAAATTCCTGTATACGTAACTATTTTGTAATAGGTGTTACAAAAATGAGCATATAATACACAACTGTAATGAGTAGGTGAAATTTCAAATGAATGTATTCATTATTGGAATATAAGTGGAAGATTTGTAGGTTTTGTTTAAAAATGTGACCTCCAGATTTTATTAGTGTGTATTCTGTTTTTGATAAGTATTCTTTAACTGTGAAAACTAGTTCTTTGTGTTTTGAGGAAGTAGCATACCATGTATTTTGAAATAAAAATAACTGTTGGTGTTTTTTATCTTTTGATCAAGTATCTTATCTTTTGGTTAAGTATGCATATTTGTGATGTCCACTGTACTTAACACTTCAAAAGTCATGGTGGTGTTGTTATACACAGGTAAGACATCATAATCAGGGAAAAAAAATTACTTTTTAGTTTACTGTATTTCTAAAAACTTATAGGAGAATTTAAGTTCTAATTTTTGGCATTTATTAAGTGTCTTACATTCCTTGAACTTCTGTTTTTTGAAGAGTTTTCAGAAATATTTTGAAGTGTGTATATGAAAACATATTTGGACTGATACCTGATCCCAATCTGTTTTTCAGGTCGTTGAACAGGGTATGTTTGTAAAGCACTGCAAAGTAGAAGTATATCTAACAGAATTAAAACTTTGTGAAAATGGAAATATGAACAATGTTGTCACACGAAGATTTAGTAAAGCTGATACAATAGGTATGCACAACTGTTTTTAAAAGTATGATAGTTACTTGTTTAAGTAGTACTTGGTAGCAAGTTCTGAATAAATAAGTCTCTAGGTAAAATGATATGTGGGTATTGTAACCATTAAAAATTATGGGACTAGTCTTGTTTGGGTCAAAATTAAACTATTTGGAATATTTAGGGTTTTTAAATACAATTTAAAAAAAAAAATTGTGTGTTTTATTACCTAGGCATCTGTGTTAACTCTAGAGGCTTGTGCTTTTCAGGAACCGAACAGTGTGATGTTCTTCATTATCTTTACTGGATTCCATAGTACTATTTCTTGGCTTTTGGTGTGTAAGAAATATATTTTTTCACGTGTTTCTATTCATGTCTTTCATCAGCCAACACTTTTTAGTCATATAGATAAAGAGAAGGGTATATTAGAAAACACAAGAATGAATTGAATTTATAAATTAATGCCTAAAGGTGACATTACAAAGGCAGTATTCTTTGGGTTGTGAAATGGCAGGCCAGGCACAATCGTTTAATACAGGACTTGGTTACTGTAAAGGTTTAACTTATCTTCCTTTGTAGTTATTTTGCCTGCTCTTTGAGCATCGTGTCATTGTTTGAAACCATATTTTGATAACATATTTGTCTCTGAAAATAACAAACAGAACATATGCAAAGATATTGCTGATCATATAAACTTGATTTTTGGTGTATTTGTGCATGGGTATCTGAGATAAGAGTCTTTCAATCAGCTGGATTTGTTCAGTTAGAGTACTTTATGCCATTGGCACTTTATGCCCAGTCATTACTCTTTGTTACATTCTTCGACAACAATGTATTTTTTTCAGGTTTTGCTTCCCTTTACATTATGGCTAGTGACTTACACTTGCTACCATTTAATTCTTTGCCGATTGCTTGCTTTAAAAGCAGAATCATTTTACTTCATTAAATTTTAATCTTTAAGTTAAACAAGTAATCATCTGCTTGTATTAGAATAAAAACTTAAGCTTTGAAGTTTGTCCTTGAAACAAGACTTCAGTGTTGTATGTTAATTGGCCTATATGAGATCTGGTTTAGCTTGGGAAGATTTACTTTATTATTCTCTAAGCAAACCCAGAAACTTAGAAAAAACAATTTAACATTATCCTTCCGTGAGTACCAAATACACGCTATTTTGCAGCTATACTGAATTTAATTGTACCATTGGAATTACAGGTAATGGATTAATTTCTGATATTTTCTTCCTTTAACCAGACGCAGGGCATTTTGGAACGATTGTTGTTTGGAGGTGTATTCACTTTTTTCTTAGCAGAGAGAGAATTACAATTTTGAGAAAATTGTCATAAAGGGTAATGAGAAACAGTCGGGCTCACTGGCAACCCTTTCCAGACATTGGCCTTATTTGCTTTCCTGAGATGTGGATGACATGCTCTCGGAAGCCTTAAAAACGTGCCCTTTCTGAAGCTGAAGCTTCTTATGGAGACGACCAAGCAGGGTCATCCTAGCCAGGACATTCAAAAGAGTTTGTATCATGGAAGAAGAGCTAGAAAAATTAAAACCACTTTTAAGAGTGAAAAAATAACTGATGCCTGAGGTTTTTCTCTTATCAACCATTAATGAGATGGTGATTTTTTTTTTCCCCTGTCCTTACCTTGAGTATATTTAAGGTAGTTCCGGAATTCATCAAATATATAGCAGAGATGCTCGTTACATCAATAAATAACATGCAAAAGGAATCTTGATTATTTTTCACCCTTCCTTGTATATACCAGTAAGGGATACATTTTCATTATGGTTGCGGAAGACCTGTAGTACAAAAGAGTCAGTATCAGCCCCAGTGAAGTGAGTGGACATAAGGTGCTATGCTCTTTTCAAGAAGTTTTAATTTTTCTAACCACCATCATTGATTATATTATTTACTGCCCTCAAGAGATCAGTACAAGACCTTCCCTAATTCACATAAATAATGTTTTGGAGCACCTTAAATACTCTAAGCACAATATAATATTCACCTACCAGTCTTCAAATGTGTGTTATCCCTGGAATACCTTTCCTTTTCCACTCAAATAGAAACTAAGCTAAGCTGTATGTCGATAAGTTAGTGCAAAGTAGGAAAAAATAATTACAAAGGGCAGACCTAATGACGACAGCCATTTTCTTGGGGTGGTACTGGACACATCTAATGTGTTCTTTGGACCTTCTTGGGAATCTACAATTGAGGGCTCTCGCCTTGGAGGCAAAAGTTAATATGAGACTGATTGATGACTAACTCTCTTTTGGGGGGTGGGGGTGGCTTTTTAATTCTAAAAAGAACATGAGCTAGACAATAGATATAGTACAGGCAGTACAGGCATTTCAGTCTAGTTATTGTTGCAGATCCTAGAGAGCATCAGGACTTCTGAGTGAATATGAGTTAATGATCCATTCAGGAGTCTTAATCATATGAATGTATGATAAAACTAAGTTATCAGCTAATGTGTAGGCCTCTTCTACCTTTATTAAAGAGTTTTACAAACCACAAAATGACAGGAAGACTGTAGCCTCTGTTACGCACGAATAGGAGTCAGGCTGTGTCCGCAATGCCATAAAACAGTTCCAAAACTGAGCTGATAAACTTTGTAGAAGATTACACCAGTGGCTCTGCATCTAATGGACTTTTGGACTTTTGCTGGTAAATTATCTTGGCAAATGGCTTTGATTAATCTTTCCTTTTAATTTGCTGCAGAATACGGAAATGTAAAACTTGCCACCCTTGAGGACAATTTATTTAGGAAGCGGGGATTACTGTTTCATAGTACAGATTAACGTTTAACTACAGTTTCCTTTCACCAGTATTTGTGATAGCACTAGCCTTTAGGATCCAGGGTGTACTTGCGAAGAATACGAGCTGCAATGCTCAAATAATTAATTGTCATGGTATTAATAAGATAATGAAAAATTATCTTTTTGTAAATTCTTTTAGTGAAAGTCATTGATAAATCTGGATTTTTTTTTTGGAAGATTGTTGCTGACTAGATTCATTCTTACATTCAAGTACAGTTAATTGAAATCATTGGTTGAGAATTGATTCAGACAGTACATGATTTTTTTAAAAAAGTCAACAAATCAAGTAACAGCCTGTTGCCTTGTTTATAGCACCTACCTTGCCTACATATCATTTCTATTACAGAAACAGATGATCCAGTCTAACACTTGCTTTCATATTAAAGTGAGTATTAACTAGTATAGAAGGAAATTGTATTCAGTTGCCTACAATATCTAAAAACATTATATTGGCCAGTTGTCATGTATTTCATGAGCCAATGGCTGGATTTTCACAAGGAGCTTTTAAGCTTCAGGTCTTCTTTTGACTTTTCATATTTAACATAGAAGAGAAAATAATAATCTTAAGTAAAAGGGAGCAAGGGGAATGCTAGAGGAGCTGACACACTGTTGTTTTATCCTGGGACTTCACGGGAATGTCTCTCAAAGAGCTTACAGTGCCCATTTTCATAATTGTGTTTTCAGTCATCATCAGGAATAAACTGTACATTTCTTGACTCCTGTTTTGTTTTCTGTGTTTGTTGTTTTGAGGCTTGGTTGCTGTGGGGCTTTATGAGTGTACCAATTAAAAAAAAATCTAAGTGAGGTTGCTATGATATCGCACTGCATATATCAGTTCAAATCGAAGAACTCTTTAATAAACTCTACTTTTGCATAAGAATGGAGTTAATTATGAACTTCTTAATTTCCAGTTGTAGCCAATAGTTATACTACCTTAACATTATGTAACACTGGTTGTATTTCTGTCAGGTAGAGTAGGAGCTGGTAGACCTTTTTGCGTTAGATCTTTCAGGGACATAAAATCTTTCATCGTCCTTTTAAAATAAATTTATATGCTCCAGTTTTACAGAGTAGTCTTTAATTCTGTGAGCGCGTAAACTAAACTTTATGCATATATATTGTGGTTAGTACTAATTGCACTGGGATATGAGTAGCAGAAGAGTGAAAACCAAAATGGGGTTGATTTAGGGAAAGGAACAGAATGACTTGCACTCCCTGTACCTGGTTTTGCTGCCGGTCTCGCTTCTAATCATTCCCTACCCACACACACTCCAGTGTTACCACACTCTGAGAAATTAGTAGATGGATACCTAGGTACCTCCTGTCATCTGTTATTTATCAACTTGTCTTTATTCGGTCTGCTTTGCTAAGAGATTCAGGAGGGAATAAAATAGTCCTCTGACTGTTTCCATTTTAAAGGCAAGCAAACTAGCAACTTCCTGCTTGTCCTACAACATGATGTAGTCGTACGGCTGTTTCTACAGTTTCAGTCATATTTTGAATATAAGAAAAGAGTAGGTGATTCTGATGCTTTATTCAGACTTACACTGTTCGTGTAGTGAAATGCTAAACCTGTGTTCTCTCCCTTTCAAAACAGATACAATTGAAAAAGAGATAAGAAAAATCTTCAATATTCCGGGTGAAAAAGAGACCAGATTGTGGAACAAATACATGAGTAACACTTTCGAACCTTTGAATAAACCAGACAGTACCATACAGGATGCTGGTTTATACCAGGGACAGGTACAGTGTAATATTATTTCTTTTTTTTAACATTTACTTTTTGCTCATGAACATGTAGCTGTACCCAATGAATTTTCCTTCTTTTTAAATTAAAATCACCTTCTAATAGATTGTGTTAGAGGATTTTATGAACAACTTCATCAGAATGAAAGTAGTCTTTGAGTGTATTTTCAGGATTAAAGATGAGTTTAACTCTCTTGGTAAATTAAAAGTAAATGAACATAACTTGAATTTGGTAAAACCTGAAATGCAAAAATATTCCTAGGATCTTGGATACGTTCCTATGATGAAACCCAAAATTTGAAGAACTTTTTAGGTACTCTAAAAGAATAATGTCTTCTGCTCAAATTCCACTGTCCAGATTTCAGAAAGATATTAAGAAAAAATGAAAAGACTTCAGATAAGAACTATAGAGATAAGAGAGCTTGAAAACCTGCTTTAGCGTGAAACTGTATAAGCACTTTAAAATTCCTTTATGGGAAGATTTCTTACAAGATAATTCTTTTACCTTTCCAGATGAATATAAAGAACAAATATTAGATGTTAAAGCTACACAAATATAAATGTTAACTGATTGAACAGTTTCAGAGAATAACTTTTCAGATTACCACATTGATTCTTTAGTCTTCAAATAGAGTTCAATGTTTTTTCAACAGCTGTAGTTCATGCTGTTGTGCTACAAATACGAATGGATGAAATTTGATGGCAGTAATTGTAGGTGAGATTATATTGAAGTATTTCCTTTTGCCTTGAAATACTTGACTCTAACCTACTTACCAGCAGTATTTATACTGTGCTTCAGTTTTCTTTTATGGCATGGAAGGTAAGTAATCAGTGCACCAAAATAACAGCTTGAACTATTGTGCCCTTTAGCTTCATGCTGCACGCACTTAAACCCTCACACAGGTAATTTTAACAATGCAGAGGTCCTGCTGGAGGAGCCCACATCTCCCATAAAAGATTTGCGTCAAAGATGTAACTTGCAAATTGCCTCTATCCCAGTGAAACATTAACTATGAAGCAAACGTGGTCTAATATAGCCATAAAAAGATCTCTAGGTGACATCTGTACTTTCAGCAAAACAAATATTGTTCAAAACAGAGTTTAACCATGGTTTCTGAAAATGCTAAATGTTGTGGTAGACCATGTGTGTTTGGTCAGTTGCACTTGCTGACACACAAGGTTGTTATTTTTCTTGCTGAGCCTCCTAATCTAATAATAGTTATTCTGACTATTACAGTCTATCTAACCTAATAGTTATTTTTACTGTGTAATTCTAAACTATGTATGTGATTGAGTAAATTAACATTTTTAATTTATCGGTTAGTTTCTGAAGTGAACCTTTAGGGGTTCCATTGAACTTCTAAGTGTAAATCTTCCTTTTATTGGGTAGTCTCTGAGAGCCAGTGGAAGAAAATATGGCAAAAATCTGTCTTACAGCATTCATGACCAAAGACAGACTACTTCTCTTTTCCAGATAGAAAGCTGGTAGATAGCTAGTTTTCAATGTCATGTTTTAATGTATTCAGACTGGAAATGTGAATCCATCTTCAAGTGGCAGCATGACTTATGTATAAGGTTTTGAGCATAAGTGAATGTATGTCACTGTGTAGACACAGGCATAGCATGGCACTTAGTTAGCATCCTGAAACATCAGTGTACAGTTATGCAGAATTAGTTGCATTGGAAATTAAGAGTTAGATTCAATTTAAATATTGGAGTCCAGTTGCCATTTCAAATGATCTGGCTATCGCAGCTGTCAATCCAGAAAGGCATGAGCTTTTTGTAGGTCCTGTGTCATATCGGCCAGCATAGGGCAGATATCTCAAATACCCAAAGGCGTTTCAAATGGCACTTGATGCCTGTGTTTAGGACTGAGTGTTCTGTACTCCCTTTTGTACCAAAACAAGTTGAATGAAATGAATTTCATTAGCCAACTGTCCCATTGGAAAATTAATATTAGATGAATGCTATTGCAAAAAAGCACAGGAGTAACCAGACAGGTATGATTTTAAGGCTATCAAGGCAGAAAATGGGTTGGGTTGGGTTGGTTTTTTGGGTTTTTTTTTTTGGTTGGTTGGTTTGGTTTTGTTTTTCGGGGGTTTTTTTGGTTTTTTTCTGCCCGTCTGTGTTGTGTGTGAGGCAAAATTCCTTCAGGAATATCCCTTCCTTAACAGGGCTCTGTATAGACATGTGATTTCTATACGTGCATATATGCTGTTTAGACATTGCAGGTCATCTTCTGACCCCTTTGAGAGGTAAGGTCTTGCCATTTTAACCATGGATTGTTGAGGCATAGAAATATTAAGTGGCTTGCCCAAAGTTGAACAAATTAAGATGTGGAGGGGAAAAGGTGAATAGAGCAAGAGGAACGTGCAGTATAATTGAATGGAATATTCCTGAACTTCAGGGAATAGTAACTTAAACACCAGTCTTTTGCATCTCAATCATGTCAGCAAATCCGTTAAAAAGATTGGAACAGAAAGCAATCTACTGATATTTTTATTTCAGTTTCCTTATTACACTTTTTCTGGTAGGTACTGGTGATAGAACAGAAGAATGAGGATGGAACATGGCCAAGAGGTCCTTCAACTCCTAAGTAAGTTGTGAATTTAAGTCATATTGTTCACTATAGCTTAACTATTTTCACGTTATTTTGCTTTAAAAACACCATTTTTAAAAGTGGCATTTTATTTTGAAAATTGGCCTTCAGATGTTTTAGCTGAAAAGACACCAAACAGTATTTGTTATGTGCTGCACACTGTAGAACATGACATAATAATGGTGAATTCCTGCATATATGTTGCTTAATTTTGTTGATTTCAGCCAGTGATATGTGTAGTCCTGCTTAAAGACAGAAAAAAATCCATAGTAGAAAACTGTAAAACAGCTTATTTTATTTAGATTTCTGTTTCAAAGCATAGCATATCTGTTAAGTGAACATATACATGTATTTTATCAGTATTTTTCTTATATGTAAATGTTTTCATGGATAGCTTGTCCTCTTATCTCCAGAGCATAATATTTACACATATACATTATTTAAATTGCAGTCTGCATTACCAGCATGTTGCTTTTGTTCTTCATTGGGCTGTCATCAGTTAACAGAGTATGATGTTCTTTTTCTTTTCTTTTCTTCCTGCTGCCATTATCAACAGCACCTTGATAATGGCAACTGAGTAGAAAGACTTTAGTGTGGTTTTTCTGTTTAGATGGATAAACTTTTTTTAATATTATTTCCAGAATCTAAATCACGTTCTGTTGGTTTTGAAGAACAGTTGGAACTAGTTCCAAGTAAACTAACACAGTCTCAGCCTTACAAATAGTTAACTGTGTTTTTTCCCTTTGTTGGCTGGTTCTTGAGCATATCTTTAATAAAAAAGATCTTTTAAGTTCCTTTTATTCCTTTGGATATTCTGCATTCACATAATTGAGGTTCACTGTTGTTTTAAAATATTTTTGTAGTATCATTGCTTATCATTTGAAGGACAGAGATTTTTTGATGTCTTATCTCAAGCACTTTTATTAGGAGCACTAGCTTCTATTAAGTTGCTTAAAGAAGTCTGAGTTCAATTTAAGCTTAGTATGAACAATATCATCTTGCTTAACAAGATGTTATGATACAAAGAATTGAGAATGTAGAGCAGCAGAAAGAATGGGACGCAAAATACTTGAAGTTTAATCTCTGACCTCAAAAAGCATGTAGTAGAAATGTAAATTCTGAGTCAAATTTTAGATGTAGATTTTGAAGGTTGAAAGAATTTAGTTAACTCAGTGTCAGGGATTCTTTTGGAAGTTTTGGTAGGAAGCTATTCTTGGTGATGGTACCTCCTTTTCTTCTGCCAAATTTCCATTCCACTTTATGGAAGGCATTCAGGAGCAGTATATAAATTAAAGAATATCTCCTGGAAAATGTTTGATCTGGGGACAAGTAAAATGGCAATTGAGAATACTCGTGTCAGAGGAGGCTATAAGTAAACCAGCAAATGAGGTTGAATAGCTTTACTGTGACGCTGGGCTATGTTTTTGAGGTTTGGCAGCTATCAGAAAGATTGATTGAAATTTGGTATTCAAATGCATTGTTATAGTGGAAGGTTTGCAAAACTCAGTGGATTCAAATAGAAACTATCAACAAGCAGTAATGGGGACAGGTCTTTACATCTCTTTAAAACATTATGAAAAATCTAATAAATGTTTAAAGGGGTAGAAATATTAAACACTTGCTTTTGAGTCTTCTATATGAGATGCATTAGGAGTATTAGTTTGTCATCACAAATAGTATACATCCAGATACCTTCCTACAGTCCTGTCATTGGTCACATACTGGTCTCATACTGGTTCCTGCTGAGACTACCTCTTTGTAGTGCTTGTTTTAGAAGAGTACAAATTGTAAACATAATTCTGAGGCCAGCGAATAAAATGACATGTTTAGAAAGGTCAAAATATAGAATATTAGAAAGTATGAAAGATTTATAATGCTTGAAAAGGGCAGAATCATTTAAGAACATCAGCTAAGCTTTTCACTGAATCACAGAATAGCTGAGGTTGGAAGGCACCTCTGGAGTTTGTCTAGTACAGTCCCCTGCTCAAAGAAGTGACAGCTAGAGCAGGTTGCTTGGGACTGTGTCCAGGCACATTTTGAATATCTCCAGGGATGGAGGCTCCACAGCCCCCTTGGAAAACCTACGCCACTGTTTGGTAACCCTCACTGTAAACCAGAATTTCTTACATTTAAATAGAATTGCCTGCGCTTCCGTTGGTGCCCCTCGCCTCTTCTCCTTTCAGTGGGCACCACAGGGAAGGGTCTTGCTCCATCTTCTTCATTCCCTCCCACTGGGTATTTATGCACGTTGAGCAGATCGCTCTGGGGCCTTCTCTTCTCCAGGCTGAAGAGTCCCAGCTCTCTCAGCCTCTCCACGTAGGTCAGGTGCTGCAGTCCCTTGATCACCTTTGTGGCCTCTCGCTGGACTTGCTCCAGTATGTGCCTGTGTCTCTGGTACTGGGGAGCCCAGAAGGGAACCCAGCACTCCAGGGGTGTCTTGCCAGTGCTGAGTGGAGGGGAAGGATCACCTCTCTTGACGTGCTGGCAATACTCTTGTCAATGCAGCCCAGAGGCTGTTGGCTGCCTCGGCCACAAGGACACATTGCTGGCTCATGTTCAGCTTTTTGTCCAGCAGGACCCCAGGTGCTTCTCTGCCAAGCTGCTTTCCATCGGGTCGCTTTCCCCCCACCCCCTCACCCCAGTGTGTACTGGTGCCTGGGGTTATTCCTCCCCAGGTGCAGGCCTTTGCATTTCCTTTGACTGAACTTCTTGAGGTTCCTGTCTGCCCATTTTCTCAGCCTGTCAAGGTCTATCTAAATGGCAGCACACCCATCTGGTGTACCAGCCCCTCCTCCCAGATTTGTGTCATCTCTAATCTTGCTGAGGGTGCACTCTGTCCTGATGTTCTGGTCAGTAGTAAAGGTGTTAGAGAGTATAGGACCTAGTATTGACCCCTTCAGTATACCACTAGTGACTGGCCTCCAACTGGACTTTGTGCCACTTGTCAGAATCAGCTGGGCCCAACCATTCAGCTGGTTTTCAATGCATTTCACTGTACAGTTAAGTAACCCATGCTTCACCTGCTTGTCTATGAGGTTGTTACAGGAGACAGTGTCAGAAGGCTTACTGAACATTCATTGCTCCCCCCCTCATCTGCTAAGCTAGTAATTTTATCACAGAATGCTATCAGGCTGATTAAGCAACATTTCCATTTCATAAATCCATGCTGACTAGTCCTTGTCACATTGTTGTCCTTCATAATGTCTCAGAGTGGTTTCCAGCATTAGTTGCTCCATCACCTTCTGTGGGATTGAGATGAGGCAGACTAGCCTGTAGTTCCCCAGATCTTCTCTCTTGCCCTCTCGAAGATATGAGTGCCATTTGCTCTCCTCCAGTCTTCAGGAACCTCTCCCGATAGCCAGCAACTTTCAAAAATAGACAAGAGTGCCATCACAGTAACATCAACCAGCTCCTGCAGCAGTTGGTATATCCCATCAGGCCCCATGGTCTTACGTATCTCCAGTGTGTTTAGGTGCTCCCTAACCTGATTGTCCTCACCTGAGGGTAAGTCAGCCTTGCTCCAGATTCTGGTTTCAGGGGCATAGGATTCCTGAAAACTGGTCTTACTGGTAAAGACTGACACAAAGAAGGCATTGAGTACCTTAGCCTTTTCTATGTCTTTTGTCACCAGGGCCCCTGCCCCATTTAGCAGTGGCCCATGTTTTCCCTACTCTTCCTTTTGCTGTTTGTGTACTTGCAGAATCTTTCTTGTTGCCCTTCACATCACTTGCCAGATTTAACAGCAAGTGCGTTTTGGCTTTTCTGACCTCATTCCTGCATAACTGCACAGTATCTCTATGTTCCTCCTGGGTTGTCTGCCCCTGCTTTCACTCAGACACTTTCTCTTCATGTCTGAGTTAGGTCAGTAGCTCCTTGCAGGCTTCCTGCTGCCTTTGCTTGATGTTCTACATGTCAGAATGGACCATTCTTGAGCTTAGAAGAGATGGTCCTTGAATATCAACCAGGTCTATTGGGCCCCTCTTCTCTCCAGCAGTGTATCCCATGGGGCTTTTCCAAGCAGATCCCTGAAAAGGCTAAAGTCTGCCCTCCGAAGTCCAGGGTTGTGTTACTGCTTCTGCCCTGCTCTCTCTCGGGATCCTGAATTTCACCATCTTATGGTCATTGCAGCCAAGGCCCCAACCTTCACATCCACAACTAGTTCCTCCTTGTTTGTAAGTATTGGATCCAGCCGAGCACCTCTCCTTCTTGGCCTCTCTGTCACCTGTGTCACGAAGTTGTCATCAACACACTCCAGAACCTTCCTGGACTGCTTGTGCCCTGCAGTTTTGTCCCACCAGCAGGTATCACAAAGGTTAAAGTCCCGTAAAGACTATGACCTGTGAATGTTAGGCTTCTTCCAATTGTCCAAAGAAGCGTTGTCTGCTTTTTCTTAATCTTGATTCAGACAATCTATAGCAGATGCCCACCAATTATTGGAGGAAGAGAGTTGTTCTGGTTGCAGTTGGTTTTGCTGATGTCCGTATTTATGTCTCCACTGTGGATCGCTATGGGAGTTTAACCATAGGGTTAATGAAGTGTGTAGGGAAGTCAGTATCTAATGTGAGTTATAGTCTGTTTTGGCATAGGACTACAGTATAGTTTGGTTTTTTTAACCTGTACTTTGGACTGTTAAAATGCTAAACTATAATAAATAATTTTGTGGGTTTTGTTCGTTAGATCATAAATAGTTACCTTTCAAAGTTATCTGTTATAGTTCCTGATGTTTTTCCAGCTATGTTGAGAATTTGGTTTACTCTTGTCCTGCATGTGAGAAACCAGGCCATTTACTGATTACTGGGTTTTTTACAACCAGAGTTTAAAATTGATTATTTTTGTCAAGCAAGTTACTGTATTCTTTGGACATCTTTCTGTGGTGTTTTAACACCACAGTAATATTAATACACACTGAAGTTAGTATACTAGTAAAAGGATGTATACTTTGTCTTAGAACCTTACATTTAAAACATAATTGAGTTTTTGTTGCACATTTGATTTACTCCTTTTGTCTTAGGAGATTCCTAAGTCATTGCAGTCATTTTACGAGTAGCTACTTTTGGTCATTCTTTTTGTACAATTTTAAAGGCAGAACTGAAGTATGGCAATACATTCAGCATTAGCACTTACTGTGTTTCAGGATTTTTTTTATTATCCTTGTTTTGATCTTATTTTTTTGTTTTAAACGATGGGGGAGATATCTGCCAATGTTGTGACAAAGTTTTCCCACAAGTATTGAGATGTATTAAAAGCTGTGTAAGAGCTGTGAATGAATTCTGTTCTTCTCTGTACACAGGATTTAGCACTATAAGCAGCTGTAAGCAAACAGAAAGGCTGCATATCCCAGAGTAGTAGGAACCTCTTACTGTTTTACCTGTATTATCACTTTGTACTTGATAGTAAATGCTATCAAAGAGTAAAACTGATTGTCATCTTCTCTAAGAAACAAATTAACTTGGTTTTAGTTTTCGTTGGAAACCAGACCTTTTTTTATGTAGCTTATTCTGGTTTCTTTTAATTTTTAGACAACAATTAGTTGTCTAAAATACACTCAGTTTTTAAATTTAAAACTATTGCATTTGAATTTGGTTCAAAATATATAAAAGCTTCAAATTTGTTTTGAAAAGTTCAATTTCAGTTCAAAATGATTCAGTTCAAATAGCTGCTTCTAAAATAATTACATGCATGAATGTGCATAATTCAACTTTTGTCTTGAATTTAAGCAGGGTTAAACTGACTTCAGTTTTATATCTTTCTTGTGGACACAGTCTGTATTTTACTTCGAAGATAATGTTTAAAGAAGAGGATTTAGATTGATAAAGGAAATCTAGAGGACAGCTTTATGAATGTTGGTCAGAACACTTAGAAAATTAAATAACATTTTCTTCACATGGTGATATATCTTTTCTTTTCAAAAAGATTTATTAATAAAAAGTTGAAAATAAATGTGAAAATATCCTCAGGAAAATTCCCTGTGCAAAAATATTTATCACCTTGCAGAGTTTAGTTCTTGAAAGGTGCTTAAAAAATCCTGAGCATGCAGAATTTCTTCTCTTAATATTGTGATTTGTATTTCAAAGCTTTCCAATGACAGCTGGAGCTTTTTGCAAACCAGTTGGAGTTGCAAAGGGCCCACAAAAATATGAAGGTGCCTAAATTCCTTTGAGTATTTAGAGCCTTTTCCATCTTTATCTGTAAGATTTGATCAGAAAAAGAAAAAAGCACTGCAAGATAGTTACATATTGTATGTAATTGTTACGTTCAGAGGGTCTTTGTGATTAAAATGATCGGTATTCTTAGAATTAAAAAGTCTTAAGCAATGGGGATGAGTGATAATGCTATTACTTTTGGCAAAAAAGGTTTTTAAAGGTTATTTAGTATTGTGCGTAATATCCTGGAATTTTGTTAACAATATTAATAAGACAATTTTAATTAAATGGTTTCATGCTGTTACATACTTCAAGGTTAGTTTAATATATTAATCATTTTTGTATCTCGTCTCAACTTCAATTTATAGTTAAATGAAAAATACATAAAATTTCCATGTTAGAAACCTTACATTCTAAGTTTGAGAACATCAAAATACCTGTAGTCTTACTACAAACTGAAATCCATTTTTTTTGCACAGTGGCCTGTGATATTTTTGTTTGTTTGTTTGCTTCTGTTTTAAATAGCTCTATTTCTTCAACATGATATGAAAGTTTAAAGTACTGTGAAGCATTTCAAGTTTTAAAATATGGATTCTGAGGGCTGTGTGTGTCCTGATTATTTTTAGTGCTTTGCCCAATTTTTCAAAAATATTTCCTTTCCATGCTTGTTTATATGCATTGTTCATTTGTTAGCATTCTTTCATAGTTTTTAATATCTCAGCATTTTTATCTAATTTATCATTTTCATATTTTTAAAGGTCCCCAGGTGCATCCAATTTTTCAACTTTACCAAAGATCTCTCCATCTCTATCAAATAATTATAACAACATGAACAACAGAAAGTAAGCAATATACCTTAAAACATTATTTACTTTCATCGACCCAGTGTGACATAAACAAGTTTTGATGTTTTATAACTCCTAGTTTAAGGATTTTGATTTGTTTTGCAATATTTGGATTGTGAATTGTTACTGGTCACTATTTCATAGTGTAGGTATTGTAAAGTATGATATGAGGAAATGAAATGCAGTTAAAGATGTTTGGTAACTCTTAGTCCTCAGTAGAATAGATGCTAAAAAGAATGTTGAGCATTGTAAGAAAATATGTAAGGACTTCATTTAGAGTTTATCATGCTAAAAATACATTGTTGTTGTTATTATCCTGCCTGAATTTAGATGGACAGCAAAAAAAGTATAAACTACTTACATTTATGGTGGCCAGGTTTTCCCTTATCTATTGATGCTAAGGTGTTATAGCAGCATAAGTGATATCACACATTGATTTGAGACCACTGCAGCTGAATTGTTTTCACTATAATGATTGTCATAGTGATTAGAGCCGTTGATCAATTATCAGCAACTTAACTTCTGTGTCTTAGTGCTAGAAGATTTGAGAGAGATCAGTCTGATAGGTGTGCTGGAATATTACAATGAGCAGAGGCTTAGTAAAAGAGGCTACTCACTTTTAAGGGTTTTCTCTTATATTCCAAATCAGAAGTTTAATAAAGAATGTGATAAAACTCTAAAAGAAGGGCTTCCTTATTCCAGTGGCCAACTTTGTGTGTAATCTTTTTTTGTTGTACACAACTGTAAAAAAGTTGGTGAATATAGAAAAACATGGAATTATTTCACTTTAACAGATAATGGAGCATCTTTCAAATGCTTGAAACCAGAGAGCACTCATCTTTAATGCAAGCTGGGGGAAATTGAAGAGGCTTATTCTTACAATTCATTCAAATTTAAAATATTTTTCCAAACATGCGTTTTGTGATCAAACATGAAGATGTTAAATATTAAAAAGGTGACATAAATATTAAATATCTTATACAATATCTTCCAGTTAAATACTGCATTTATCAGAAGTGATTTTTCCTAAGGGGTGAAGTGTCACTTGTGCTTCTACCAATTGTGAGTAGCCCCAACTCTCACTGTTAAACAGTTGAAATCCGTGTATTTAACTGCAGTCTATTGTACTCTGTGTGTGAATGTGTAGTAAATAAAAAGTATATTGTATCTATGATTGTGTGAAAAATTACTTGATCGGAGCTGAGCCTCCAGCTGAGAACTAATCGCTCCTTCCCCCATTGCTTATGCAAAAGACAGTTGTAACGCCAAGACCAAAGCTTAACAGTTACTTTTTCCTAGGGAGCCACCATTTTAAATCAAGCCAGCAAGGCTACTTTCTTTTTTCTTTTTTTTTTTCTTTTTTTTTTAATGTTAGCTTCTCCCTAGTAATGCTGTAGTTATTTTTAGGAAGCACTTATGAAACCTGTTGCCAGCTCTTGCAGCTTTTAAAGGTAGTTTCTTCACTTGCTTTAGCTGATTTTATTTTTATTTCTTGCTTTATTTTGGAGCCAAAATGAGAGCTTCTAGAACTTCAGGGTAAAATTCTGAGGTTGTTTTTTGTTTGTTTTTTTTTTAATTTGAGGATTTTCAACAGAAATACGTGTTTAAAAGGAAGTGATATAAAATTCAGATTTGATGAGGAATTGGTCCTTTGAAGTGCCTTAACTATAACTTAAACATTTGTAAATCAGATAGTAGGTACATGTTCTCTATAGCGTTATGAAATACCAGACATTTTTCTCTTGTAACTCAAAACACTGTATATCTGGATGTTATATAAGGCAGATATTCAGTGCAGAAGTATATGGTTTTCCTTACAGTGCAGTAATCAAATTATGGTAAGTTTAAGTACTTAAAAAATCACAAATTTATAATTCACTACAGTATATAATACAGGAGAATCTTTAGGAGCACTTCTGTCAGAATACATGTTCAAGATGAACTAGTTCAGTGATAGAGAAGTCATATCCATTAATATACTATGTACTTTAAAGTACATACTGTTGCATTAAGAATTTTTGGCTTCAAAAGTTCAATGGAAAGATATATCTCTGTATTTAATTGTGTTATATCATTCTGGGTTAAGATCAGTTTCTTCCTATGTTCTACTCTTCTCACAAGTATCTCCTTGTCTACAAAAGCACTTCTTTTCCATTAATTAATGCTATCTTCTTTTCATTACTTTCTTGATTAACTGCTTAATGTCAGCTATGCCTGGAATTTATTTTCATGTTTCTGCCTTATTGTCTCTTACGTTCCATGTTATCTTCAGTACAATAGTGAAGTTACACATTTGTGGCTCTCCGGCACCCATTGACACCTCCATATGGACATGAGGCGCTGTGACTCTGAAAAAAAAACCCAACATTTGTTTTGAAGATAATTTTAGCTGACAAAGCTGATTTGTAAGGCAGAAAAAGCAAACAACAGGTTGTGTGTAGTAATAGTCATAAATGCTAGTCGTTGCAAGCCTGTTTTTGCAATTATTATGGCTCGACTATAGAGTACATGTTATGTTAAAACTCTGAAAAGTATCATGTCTCTTTATATGGTACATAGTTCTGTAATACTTGTCTAAGCCAGAAAGTGTTCTGAGTAATAGCAAGCCTCAAGTTGGTAAATATTTAATTGTGTGTTGAGCTAGTCATACATTAGGTAATAGAAATAGCTTGTGCAAATGTTATCAGGTCGAAAGCCTTCATTTCTGTAAATATGAGTTTGCATTTGATGGAATGGAGGATTCCAAATAATTGATCATTGATGTTCTTTTGCCTTTACAGGTGATCTTGTTGAAAGAATAACATAGGAGGATTAGCATAATATGTGTTAGTGGATTCAGAAGAGCAGGGAGAGACACGCATCATTTAGGTCTTACTGGAATTTCTGTTTATTGCTGTTATAAAGCAATACATTTCATGTCACATATGGTATTTTTTAAATTATGTGGGGAGGGGATTAAAAACAGTTGAACAGGGATTTTGCTTGGGGAATTAAGTGAAAAGTTGTTTTGTTTTCTTCATTTGTAACCATTGTTTCAGGCTCCTAAAATGTCTTGCTTCATCATTCAGTAGTGTCAGCTTGTCAGAAGATGGACAGCTGGCAGCTTTGTTTACATGCTTGGTATATTTCTATATGCTTATTTCAAGTAGGATAAATGTTAATTAAATCACCTAATAAAACAATTTCTTCATGTTGCACCTGATATATAGGCAAATATTGTGAGGAAGAGGATTTTTTTAAACTTTATTTAAACTTATTTAAATAGATTATAATGTTATCTTTTGCTCTCCAGACGATGATCATGAACAATAACAAAGACAGTAGGCTTTGTGTAGTGACATGGGCCTCTCCTGCTGCTTCAGGCATCTCTAAAAATTGATGGAACCCAGTTGTGGGTTTGTTAAAGTGGTTGGTCACAAAAGCACATTGGCAGTGCATTAAAATGATTGAAATATTAGAGAGCTCAGTAAGTGTTCCAAACTTTTAATTTTCTGGGCTCATTCTTGTAATTCAAATTCCTTCTGCAGCACATGTTGTTGGTATATGGCACTCCACTGTCCGCAATTGTGTCCTTTCCAAAGCTAGTGATGCTTTTCCAAACTGCTCGGTTCCAAATCCACGCTTCCCAGAACTCCAACTACATGATGAGTGCTCTGGATTCACCATCATCTGAAAGTTGCTTTGAGGTTTAAAGGCAGGATACAGACAGTACATATAAGTAATTTCAAATATGGCACATGCAATTCAAAATGTATAGATTTACAGATAATAATCTCATTCAGAAACCTCCCTTTACCATTTTCACTGCTTCAAGAACTCTGTCTAGCTGTTCAAGGGTCTGAAGATGGTTTCATTTTTTTAAGTCTTGCCTTATTTTTTAAGCAGCAATTTCTTCTGAGGGCCATCAGTGTTTTCTGTTACTGCCCTTACTTGACCGCCCCATTCTAGTACTACCCCTCTTCTTTTCCATGCATTGTTCCTTCATTAAAGGCCACTTTCTAAAGGTCTTGCAGGAAAAGCAGATGGAGATTGGGGACACACTGTCACAAGTTACTTTTTCTAGGGCATTTCTGTCTGAATGTTTATGTAGACTCGCCTTGCATCTTTACTTGCTTTCCATTGTTAGCCATTTATTACTGACTGTTAATAATAACTTTATTTTTTGTCCAGTCTCAAAAGCAAGAAAAGCAGAGGCACAATGTAATTTAAATAAAAATAATTCTTCCACAAAAAATGAAGTTTGCAGACTGATAAAGCCTTGAAGAAGTATCTCCCAGTCTCCTGCACATAGTAGGCACTCTGTTTTGCTGGATATGTTTTGATAAAATATCACAGAACCCTGAAAGAAAAATATATGTTTAACCTGACTCACGGGATGAGTGTGGTAACCATATTTCCTAAACCCCTCAAATGTATTTCTGTGGGCCAGTCCAGAAGATGAAAGAGCTCAGAAATGGCTTTCCCGTTTCAGAAGTAAACTCTGACAGTTTGTCCCTTAGAGCAAACCAACACTAGGAATCTATCTGCATTAAAATTATCTTGAACTAAATTATCATGATGTTACTCAGCTAATTTGAGGAAATCTTTCATATGAATGCACTGTAGCCAAAAGACACCAATTGCATTTCCTAGCTTTCTAGTGCCCCTCCTAAGGTGGCAGTTCGTGAAGGGGGGGAAAGCTGCAGAGAAGGAAAAAGAAGGGGAGTGAAAATCCCCAGGAAAGTTACATTCAATCTGTTTATTACCCCTACATCTCCTAAATTTCCAAAAGAGATTTCTCTTCTGTTATCCCTGTGAAAAGGGTAAACTTTGAGTCAGGTGAGGAAAGCAGTAGGAAGTAAGCAGGGCTGAAAGTAGAAACTCACTCTGTACCCTGTACGTGTGCATTTCTGTTGCTGCTGTGCACTGTTGAGCTGGGCTGGGGGGTTGGTTATATTGTGGAGATTGCATTAGCACCAGTGGCAAGCTTGTGCTTTTTCTTCCTGGGGGAACTAAGGTGTGCCAACTTAAGGGAATTGGGGTTGATTGCAGTAGCTGGACTGCATCTGCAAAGGGAGATGGATGGGTGAACCAGGGTCTAATGACAGGAAAGGGTTGACCACAGAAGCAAGCTTGAAGGCTGTGTGGGCCCTGGAGTACAGATAGTATCTTGTGTAAACTAGGGTGAAGCATTTAAGATTAAGCTGAATGAGCAAAACTAACTTTACAGGGATTTTTCTTGGAGAATAACCAGTAAACACAATGCCACTTAGCTAGTTTGGGGGCAAGCCAGAGAGCAGAGAAAATCCATGTGTATGGAGAAGGGAAGGACTGATAGGAAAGTCTACTATTAGAAAGAAATTATCAGATGTAAAAGTTTGATAACAGCAGCTTTATGGACAGTGGAGCTATAAACTACACAGATTTCTGAGGCCATCAGAAGAGGGAGATATTTTCTTCCCCTTCTGTTTGAAATTTTCAATAACTCTTGTGATTAAAACAAAACAACTGTTATTCATGAGAAGTGAGTAATTGTGCACTGAGGGGACAGCTGGAATTCAGTTGGATGTAAAGAGTGTGATACTGTTCAAGAATAATGGCTGGAGTGTACCATTGGACACTTGCATCCTTAGACTTTAACAGTTATAAATATCAATTTTTTTATCAGGGTTGATTCTTTGTATTGCATATTTTTCCTTGTCATTCTTAGCAATTGACTTTCAAATTTTTGTTCAAGTTGCTTCTAATGTGAAAAATGCCTAGTGACTGCAGAAATACTCTTGAACTTTAGCCAAAGCTACTATCACACAGATTTAGTTATGATCACTGCCTGAAATAGTTTAAGAAAGAGTGTAATCTTTCTGGTTGGTCATTTTTTTCTAACATATCTGTAATACTGCAGAGCATCCTTTTACAAGATTCTTTTGCCTTTCTAGTATTCTCGGATATGCTTACTTTACTGTTTTGAGGGTTTTTCTATATTTCGCATTTGCATGATTTCATCTGGAAACAAATTGCTTTAAATCTTACCATTTTACCTATTTCAGTCTTCTCCAGTTTCTCCAAACAGATGCATCATAGAGATTTATAATGAAGTTGTTACAAGGCATTTTGCGCATTCTTTTACCTCTCAAGGCTTTCCTGCGTTTGCATGCTGGATTGTGCTGTCCTAGCAGGGAAGCTATAAATAGACTCCCTGATGCAGTGAGGCAGCTATGCCACAGTGGCCTTGGAAATCTCAGCTTTCACCTGTAACTCTGCATTCCCATTCCCACCGACCTCACTCCTGCAGTAGCAGGATGCAAAAGGGACGTAAATGATTGATTGCTGCTGGTGGTGTCTAAAGTCTGAGTGTATTAAATTTGATGGAGCAATGAAGAATAGAGTAAGCTGTGAAGCTGCTCCTATCAAAAAGGGGTAGGGATATAATAATTACAGTTATTGCAGTATATTAGATTTTGGTTGTTTGCACAGGTGACTTTTAAATTGAAACTAATGTTATTATCAAAGTTAAATACTTCTTTAAAATCCTTTCTTGTTCACAGAAGTTACTTTAACATTTTTAATCGTTTAAGTTTATAAAGTACTTGTGTGTATTAAAGTACTGTAGAGTATATGTTTACATTGTGAAAGATGTTTTGTTTTTTTACAGTGTGAAAAACTCAAACTATTGTCTCCCATCATATACTGCTTATAAGAATTACGATTACTCAGAGCCAGGAAGACACAATGAGCAGCCAGGCCTGTGTGGCCTGAGTAACTTGGGGAATACATGTTTCATGAATTCAGCAATTCAGGTACGTACTTTAGAATAAAATGAGTTTGCCTTATTACTTGGAAATTAATCTCTTGTTATATTTTGTCATGTTTGGAAAGTAATATTAAGAGACTCCATTAAGTAGCGGGATAGGATTAAAAGTCAGGAAATAATACATCTATACTGGTGTACTAGAAAGGTTGATTTACATAGCTGCATTCATTGTTTCCCCTGTTTTTGCACAATGATCAATGTCAGAAAGAGATTTGACCAGCGTTCTACCTGAGTGAACCCTTAAGTGGGATTCTATGCTTTTTGTAATGATCGCCATGCATGCATGTCATGAAAAATATTTTTTCATTTTGAGGTGCGCTTGAGTACAGATTTTGGTGCTGAAGTGTCAAAAAGTAGATGACCAGTGGATTACTGGGCCTTTATTTCTAACTAATTATCATGTACTTTTAATAGGTTAACATGCAGGGAACCTTTGAACATATTTCCCTTTGACCTTTCCCCTTTGATTAGCTGCTATTTCATGGATGAGATATTTTACAGGAATTTAATAGCTTGTTTCTTTTCTGTGATTGCAAGAGAAGTACTAGTATGCCTGGTATTACTGTTCCGAGACAAAAAAAACTTTGTCCTTTTAAGTGGAAGCTGCAGTGGTAGATTAATTAATGAGCAGAAAGAACTAGTAGTTTAATTTGGTTGTGTTTAGTTCTGGACCTCATGTTTTGTCATCAAAACAGTCTTAGGTCAAAAGACGGTGAAGTGTATTTAAGTTCTCGTCCACATTTTCTTCCTGCTTAATATAAAGGTACTAGATCTTAACCAAGCATACTTCAGAGTTAATCTCCTCCTTTGTCATCACAAGGATTCCTGAATTATATTTTTTATTTCTTTGGGTGAAATAAAAAGAAAAATTAATGTCGAATTCCTTCTTTAGCCTGTTCAGGAAAAAAAGTAGTTTCAGATACACATGTAAGCTAAGTTTATGAAGTTGTTGAAATTTGTTTAAAAGAAGAAATACTCCAGTTTCATAGCCCATGCAGATTTTCAATCCTTCTTTGTATATAGAATCAGAGAATAATTTCTGTTAGAAAGGAGCCCAGAATGATCATGGGTCCTGCCTCCTGTTTGTGTCCATTACACTAGTCCTGTCACTGTGCACTTCTGAGAACAGTCTGGCTCCACTTCTCTGTAGCCTCCCATTATGTAGCTGCAAACAGCCGTGAGCTCTCCCCTTAGTCTTGTCATCTTCAGGTTGAACAAATGCATACAGCTCTCAACCTTTCCTTGCATGTTGTTCTCCAGCCCCCTGACCATGTTGGTGGCCCTCCTCCACTCTTTCTTACACTGGGGAGCCCTAAACAGGACATTGCTCCAGGAACAGTCTCATAAGTGCCAAACAGAGGGAAAAAGACTTGCTTCCCTTTGCCTGTGGCTACTATTGCTAATACAGCCAAGCTTGCAATTGGCCACCTTTCCCACAAGGATGCACTGCTGGCTCTTCCCCATTTCCACAGAAGAGGACCAGCAAAACTGCTTTCTAGTCAATCAGCCGCCGGCTTGTAGTGATTTATGGGGTTATTTGATGGTTATTCCATACTTATTTATGTAAGGCATCCATAAAATTCAATTTATTCTTGTTTCTGAAATTGTTTTCATGAGGATACTTGAAGAGAAGTTGAACAGTGCAGGAAGTAATTCAAATTTTTTTTAGCATGCTGCACAAAAGATGGCTAAACTGAAAGGGGGAGGGACACGTTTTGCAGCGTCTGTTCTAAAGAAAAATGCTATATGTATTCTCTCTTCATTACTGAATTGTGTCATTATGCTATTGTAAAGAAAAAATATATTTCTGTGTCTATTGTATGAACCAGAATTATCTTCTAAAAGTTGAATTAAAAGAATATTCTTAGTACGCTGTTTGTCAGGCTAGACTGATTAAAACAAGGATAATTTTGATTACTTATTCAAACCTTTGTTAAACTGGTATACATGAATTTGCAGATATGTAGATTTAAAAGTAACCTTTTAAGTGAGAAGGGTTATTATACCTATAATTATATTATAGCCTAATAACCTAAGGGTTATTGCTTTTAGGAATCTTATGCAGCTTAACAAACTTATTACAGCTCACATCAGTATGCCATTGTGTTAACTAGATTTAATTCTGAGGTCTGTGTTCTAAATCATGTCAGCTTTGACTTCATTGCTTTTCAGTTATATCTAGGGAATCAAGTATTCAAATAAGTTCTGAGAAACTGAGTGTAAATTAATAAATATAATATTGCTGATTCACAAGAGAGTGCTCTGGGTAAGAAAATTAGGTGTTTAATGAGCAGTGCAGCTTTTAGTTTGGCATGGTACCATAGTATGTTCTTGGTGGTGTGGGTTTTTCAAATGCATTATTTGGCACCTTCCTTAGTAAGACAGTGTAAAGTATGCTTCAGTTCTACCTGCTATATCTCTCAAATAAGGTATTGTTCAGAGTTGAATGTTATCTAAGAAATCGAATAAAGTGCTTTTTAGTGAAAGTATGATGTATTCTTAACACACTAAGGTCTCGCAGACTGCAAGTTCTACTGTCCTCTTCCTCTTGCCACCACTTCTACCTTTTTTCCAGTTACACTGAAAGCATACATTTCACTGCACTAATTTGCCATTATTTTCACCTCCTACTGTTACCGGAGTAACATTGGATTATTCTGGCTGGAGGTGTAATGCCTATGGCTGAAGCGCTCTGAACATGTTTAATCTTGTCTAATCTCAGAAACAATGAAGGGGTGGTCCCAGATAGTATGTGGATGGCAGACCAGGGAATTCTGCTTGGGAATATTGAGTGCTCTAGGCTTTAACCTGGATGATGGAGCAGAATGCACCCTCAGCAAGATTAGAGATGACACAAATCTGGGAGGAGGGGCTGGTACACCAGATGGGTGTGCTGCCATTTAGATAGACCTTGACAGGCTGAGAAAATGGGCAGACAGGAACCTCAAGAAGTTCAGTCAAAGGAAATGCAAAGGCCTGCACCTGGGGAGGAATAACCCCAGGCACCAGTACACACTGGGGTGAGGGGGTGGGGGGAAAGCGACCCGATGGAAAGCAGCTTGGCAGAGAAGCACCTGGGGTCCTGCTGGACAAAAAGCTGAACATGAGCCAGCAATGTGTCCTTGTGGCCGAGGCAGCCAACAGCCTCTGGGCTGCATTGACAAGAGTATTGCCAGCACGTCAAGAGAGGTGATCCTTCCCCTCCACTCAGCACTGGCAAGACACCCCTGGAGTGCTGGGTTCCCTTCTGGGCTCCCCAGTACCAGAGACACAGGCACATACTGGAGCAAGTCCAGCGAGAGGCCACAAAGGTGATCAAGGGACTGCAGCACCTGACCTACGTGGAGAGGCTGAGAGAGCTGGGACTCTTCAGCCTGGAGAAGAGAAGGCCCCAGAGCGATCTGCTCAACGTGCATAAATACCCAGTGGGAGGGAATGAAGAAGATGGAGCAAGACCCTTCCCTGTGGTGCCCACTGAAAGGAGAAGAGGCGAGGGGCACCAACGGAAGCGCAGGCAATTCTATTTAAATGTAAGAAATTCTGGTTTACAGTGAGGGTTACCAAACAGTGGCGTAGGTTTTCCAAGGGGGCTGTGGAGCCTCCATCCCTGGAGATATTCAAAATGTGCCTGGACACAGTCCCAAGCAACCTGCTCTAGCTGTCACTTCTTTGAGCAGGGGACTGTACTAGACAAACTCCAGAGGTGCCTTCCAACCTCAGCTATTCTGTGATTTTTCTGATCTTCTTTGGTTACCTACTCTAGCTTATTTCCCTTCTTAAGGTGTCGTCCTTCACAGTTATGTCAACACAGCATTATTTGCCAGGATAAATCTGTTTTCTTTAAAGAAAATAGTTTACTGTAGAGTTTTAGACTCTGAAATAGTTTCCAGTTCCATTCATGTTCTATTCCAAACGCTCTGCTTTGGTCCCTTCCATTCAGTCAGTGCTGAGTGTAATCACTGTAGCTTCCTTCAACAGAAGCAGTTTAGTTTATCCACTCTCATGCTGATTACCACTTTTCTCAGATCTTCATCCTTCCCAGACAGCATTGAGGCCCCTTACTGTTCACATAAGAGCCATTTCTGCTTCAGAAACCACTTCATTTCTCAGACAGCTTCTCTTTGCTCTCATCTCATGTATAGTGAAGATGGTTTGCATCAGAACAGTTATCAGCATTCTTTGAAGAAGAGGGCCAGTTCACTGCACATCGTGCTCTCCAGAGTCTGATAAACTTATCTGAAAGTTTCTGCCCTGTAACCATACTAGGTAGAAACGTGATAATCCTGGCAGTTTCTTAAATTTTGTTGCAAGTTCATTAGTAATTCTTCAATCTATAGGTAAGGTTAGGCTTGCCTCTTCATCCTTCTAAGTAATTATTGTAGAGAGACCTTTGTTTTTCCAAGTAGGGTCTTTCAGTGTTACAAAGCTCAGGACAACTAGTGGAGTGATGGTGAAGAGATGGGTAAGATCCTCTGTGGTACCACAAACAGCTGCAAGCTGAGTTAGGAGTAAGGCCAAGAAGGTTAGGATACTATTGTATTTCTCCCAAATGCTGTTGTCTTACCACTGTTTTTTATTTAAAAAAACAATAATTCAATATTATTTCATACTTTGGTTGTATTGGAACTTTTCTTTCATATAGATTTTTCACATTCTAGGGGTAGTTCATGTATCTAATTTTAATTTACTTCAGTGCTAACACCTAAGGCTTGATTTTTTTATTATTAAGGCCTAAATGTCTGCTTTTGCAGATCTGAGCATTAAATAAAACAGGAAAGACAACAGGGAGCTTGTGGACTTTATGAAAACATATTATTATGAATGCTTGAACCCATATCAAACACAAAAAAAAAGAGTATTTGGCAAGTAGATGTTTTATTCATATTCGCTTATGTCCCTGGCTATGGTCTAAGCTGAAAAAAATTAGGAAAATATTAATCTCCTGAGACATTGCTGTGCTGCCACCTGTGGATGTTTGCTAAGTATTGCTTTGCCCTTTTGGTGGGATACTAGTGATTAGAGCTCTGTGGGAAATGTTTTTTTTTTTCTTTTCCAGTGAAAGCTTGAGAGTTCAGAAAGTTTTCATTTTGTGATTCAAAAATAGAAGAATGAAAGTAAACATTTTAATTAAAAACACTTTTTTCCCCACATCTGTATTTTTGTGTTTTCCATCAGTGTGATTATATATATGTGATTATATATACTTGACTTGAACAGCAGCTATTGAGAGCTTTGCAATGGGGTACTTCAGCAGTTTTCTTTCTTCAGAAAGCCGATTAACATTCCCTCTACAGTTACTTATGGCTGTGACTTTATCCAGACAAAACATCTTTCACCAAAACCTGAAATGATTAAGTTTTTAGTGCTCTATTTCAGTTGCCATAGGCATACAGAGTTTAGGTTAAGGGGTGTATTAGCTGGGCACTTTTCACCACGTCTGACACTGCTTCAGACAAAAGTAGGACAGACAGGTGTAAACTAATTCACTTTTTCTCCTATTACTTGGATCTTTCTTTCAGTCAGTCAGCTTTTAGTCTTTTATTAGAAGGCTGAAATGTGAAATTTCAATGTCCCTTGCATAAAATTGTTATGTAGTAGGACAGCTGAAGAGCCATGATACTTACAGGAACACTCAATTTTTAGCTCAATTTCATGATCTTATTGTCTGCTTCTCATTTCCCCAATTCACTGGCATAATAGGTAATGATGTTTTCTTTGCTCTGAAATCTTGTTTTTGTCATTATTTCTAGGTAATATCCCTTATGGGATGTGAATAAATGTTTCCTCGTTACCTTAGGATCATCAGATAATTCAGGTTAGAAGGAGCTTCAGGAGGTTTCTAGTGCAACCTCCTGCTCAAAGGAAGGTCAGCTCTGAAGTTAGACCAGGTTGCCCAGGGCTTTTATCCAGATGGGTCTTGAAAACCTCCAAGAAGGCTGCACAGCCTCTCTGCTCCACTGCTTGAGTGTTCTTACAATGAAAACTTTTTCCTTATATCCTTCAACTCTCGTGTTTCAACTGATGCCTGCTGTTTCTTGTCCTCCCACTATGCGCCACTGTGAAGAGTCTGGTTCCATCTTCTCCTTCTCTAGTACCCTGTAGGTACTAGAAGGCTGCTGTTGGGTCTCCCTGAAACAGTCTTTTCTGCAGGCTGAACAAGCCCCAATGCTTCAGCCTTTTCTCACAGGGCAAATGCTCCCAGGCCACTGACTGTCTTGGTGGCCCTCTTTCTTAATTAATTTTATTTTCTTTTTATCAATTAAACAATCAGAGTCCTTGCAAACTCTTTTATCAGAGTTTTCCCATACTTAAATTATGTGGATTTAGAGAAGTGTCATGTGACTATTTTTATTTTTCCACCTACATGAAGGTTTCATAGGACAGGTGCACTAGCTAACAATATCACTGTCTAGTATTAGAATTACAGTGTTCCAGTGAGGCTACAGCATGATATATATAAAAGGCACTAAGAATAAAGATTATTTATTGTTCATTTTCCTGTGCATCTTAATACCTCCCACACCCTACTAGTTACAGCTGTGCTCTCTTAAACAGTAGACTATATGTGTCTTTATAGGTGATTAGGTCTCCTTTTTGACTCAACAGTTTAGAATTCTTCCAAGGTGTTCGTATGCATGTGTATGTACATCAACAATGCGTGCAGTGTTGCATAATACAACTGATGCACAAATTGTGTGAAGCATTGTTTCATCCAGTCGCATTGTTTGTCTTATTTTCTTGAAGGTTGATTATGATCCCTTGATACTGATTACATAAATAGCTGTTATCCACACATTGCTCTGCTCCAGAAAAATCTTTTTTTATTACCTTTTTGTCCAAGTAAATAATATGTATCATGGAACTATAACTTCAGTGTTAAACCTTTGTCATGCTGAAGACCAATCTTACTCTTTTGTGGTTTGTTTCATACTTGGTCTTGGAGTTTCTACATCCTGTTTTTTCTTTTCCCCATGATCCTTTAGCTAAACAACCAGTTTGGGTTCAGAGACCGAGCACTTTGCAAAAGTTTTGTTGGTTAAAGAAAACTTGTGGAGACTGCAGTACCTGAAATGAAGTGCCATTCTGTTACCTCTTTAGTTCACAAGTGGTTTTCTGTAGTTTTACTGTATTTGTTTAGCTTTTTTGGTTTCTAATATTCTTCATCTGTCAGTATACATGTTAGTTTACCTATGTCTGTGTTTTAAAACAAACAAACAAAAAACCCAAAACCACTAGGTTGAAGAGGGCACATAAATCTGACAACTATGCTTCTAGTAGATTGTCTTGGTTCTAATAGTTTTAATGGTTCTAATTTTTTTTAATTGATGCTTTCCATAAGGCTTCCTTGATAACCTACAACATATCACATCATGAGAAAATTATAATGTAGGCTTCCTTTCAAATTGGCTTCTGGATGCTTTTTTCCCTGTGACTTTAATCATGATCTGAAATAGTTTTCCATTGTCAGTCTTTTCAAGAAGCAAACATGTTTGTAATTTTTTAGCTTTGTCAGTTATGTTAAAAAGATTAGTGGGTATGTGGCCAACTGTCTTAATTCCTTTAGCAGCTACTCTTTTAAAAGTTGTAGCATCTGATATTTTAGAAAAGATGTGAGCTCTATATCTCAGAATATATAACTATATAAATATCTATATCTCAGAAGTTGCCAAGTTCACATAGATACTTGTGCATTCCAGTACTACCATCAGTGTCATCTTATGTTGGAATGTGGAAATTCCTATAAGGAAAAAGCAAAATTATCTGTAGTAATCAGGTGAAAACTAGAAAAAGGTAAATTAATTTTTTGGTGAAACAAGAACACACTGTCAGCACATTGTGTAGTGCTTGACTAAGAGCCTATAGAAAAATTTACTATTTTTGCATTATTTAGTTCCTTGTTCTGGACATTCCTCACACTAAGCTGATCAGCTGACTGATTTGATCTCCTAAACCAGCCCAGAAATAATCCAGAAGAAAAGTGAGGAGAAAAAATAGTTTTTTGACAGGTTAGTGAGATGAATATGTTTATTGTACAATCAGATAAGGATCAGCAGAGAACGGGCAGGAATCCTTTATGCAGTAGGATTTGTCAAATCACTCAGATTGAACTTGCAATTTTACCTAAACTGTAGTTCTGTTTATAGTTAGTTTAGCGTGGTTTGCACTGTATTGTTTCTGGGTATCTGGTGGAACTTTGTAGTCCATGCATTCATTTAGGTTGATGCTAAAAATAATCTTTTGAAAACTGACCACTTTTGTATGATTTGAGAGACCAAGCATTTCTCCTCTCAGCTGCATGGGTCAGTTCAGAACTGACCAACACATCTGTGAGGTAGAGGGTGCTTTGGATCACCACTGCTAGGAATAAAAGCTCTTTGCCAAGTAGCAAGAGAAAAATGAGCTTTCTTCAACCCTCAGTGTCCAAAAGGGCCTGTAATATCAGGATTTTTTTGCAGTGTTGGCAGCTCATTAAAGCTTTAAGTGAGGAGGGACAGAAAGGAGTGCGATATGGGCATGAAACTCAGCTCTCTACAGCATCTGACTGGTTTTGCTTTGTAATATTACACAGGTATGATAGGAAGAAATAGGAATAACTTCTTTTCCTCTGCTCAGTTAAGTTGTAATTCTTCCAGTCTCAATTCTTGCATCTTACGCAGTAGCATATGTGGAGCTAAAATTTTTGTTCTTCCCCTTGTTTGCAGACAGGCAGATGAGACTGATGAAATATTTGACCTTTCTTGGAATCTTTACTAGAGGAATGAATGCAGAAAAGCTTATAATATTTAATGAAGAAACTTTGCTAAGTGTATATGCTAAGGCATGGCATGGGGATCATTTCTGAGTGATGGAAAAGTTTTTGTTTAAAGGGGTATGAGGAGTAGCACACAAAAATTCAAAGTGGTTTCCTAAAATTGTAAATCATACTTCAGTGATTATATCCTGCTATCTCTAAGTGGTGACAGAAGAGACAAACTGGTACAGAGGATAAGTCATTATCTCAGTCTAAACCAAGGCCCTTGCTTTCCTTGAACTAATTTCAGCTCTGAACAGCTTCACAAAATTTAAAAGAACATAGGAAGGGCTGCACCAATTTTGATTCGAGGTCTAGACTATCTAGCACAGATTGCTGTCTTCAACAGTATCCATAAGTAGATGCCTAGGAAAAGGACTAGGGCAAGCATCCTCACCTTCCCTTCCCTCCCTCTCCTGCCAAAAAAATCTCTGTTTTCAACTGTTTCCTGCTCATGTGTTGTTCTGAATGTGGTGTAATTTGACTTAATAAGCCCTATTTGCTCTCTCTTGCAAGTACCTATGCAGTCTCTCCTTGAGGCCTTGTAACCTTTGTGCATTTATAACAACCTTGAGCATAAGTTTCATAAAGCTACTATTCATGTATCAGGAACCACCTTTTGTTTTGAACCTTGATACAAATTTTGTTGTCACGCTGTGGTTGGCTGGATTACTACATCTAATAAATTCTGACATAAAGCTTTTGAAAAATATTATCTGTTCATACCGTGTAATGATAGCTGCAGCCAGTCTTGGTTTAAAAGCATTTGTTTCTGGAAAAGATGTTTTGTTTTGGGTTTGGGTTTTTTTTTTTCCCCTTGCAGGCACTAGGCATTCCAGTTTAAAGTATTGTTCATGGCTTCTTTAACAGAGTTCAAGCATCCTCTGTTTAGAACTAATTCAAATCACTGTTCTGTATTTCTGTTTACAGTGTCTGAGCAACACACCTCCTCTTACAGAATACTTCCTCAATGATAAATACCAAGAAGAGCTGAATTTTGACAATCCTTTAGGAATGCGAGGTGAAATAGCAAAATCTTATGCAGAGCTTATCAAGCAAATGTGGTCAGGAAAATACAGCTATGTTACCCCAAGAGCATTTAAGGTCAGTAGGGAATTCAACCTGAATGTACATTGTCAGTTTTGATTTTGTAGTTTAAGTATACAAAGCTTACAGAAACACTGCAAGAATAAGAATTTGAAGTAATATTTCATCAGTATGCAGTCCATTCATTTAACTCTTAAACCACTGGGATGTATATTTAAATGTGTCAGCTGTCCTTGTGCTTTGATCTTTGAGAATTAGTTTTGGCTTCCTGTCTCCATTGAAAAGCTTATCTTTTAAAACTTTAAGTTTTACCTTTTCAGCTTTTTGCTGTAGCATCTTGGAAGTATGTATTCTTTATAACAATTAAGGTACCAGAAGTATTTGTATTTATTTTTTTTAGACACAAGTGGGACGATTTGCACCACAATTTTCTGGTTATCAGCAACAAGATTGTCAAGAGCTACTGGCTTTTCTTTTGGATGGATTACATGAGGATTTGAATCGAATTAGGAAAAAGCCTTACATTCAGTTAAAGGATGCAGATGGGAGACCAGACAAGGTAGTGTCTTCAGTGTTCATCATCTTCATTTTAGTCAAGGCTATACATTGCAAGATACTTCTATATGATTGTGTACTGAAGGGTTGGGGCATTGGTCACATGTTGCTTTTTCTGGAAGAGATTTCAGAAAATAAGCCAAGACCTTAAAATGGATATCTTGCTCAAGAACCTGTGTAAATTTCTGTTTATGTGGAAGATAATTGGGGGGGGGGTGTTAAGGCTTTGTTAAGACCTTTTTGTTCAATTCAGTGCTGAGTTCAGTTGGAGAAACAATTTCCATTCTGTTGTTCTTTTATTATTATATCTGCAGTATGCAGCATTCTGTTTTTCTCTAGTACTCTTATTTTAGGGAAACTCGGCTAGCATTGAGCTGCGAGCATATAGATAATTTCTTTTGTTAGGAGTATGAGATACTTCAGATGGAATTTTTAGTTTTATTTGCTTTTGTCTTGCCCTGAGCCACTTGAAGTCTCTGTCGGACTATGTAATACTACTGACAGAATCTCTGTCCTAGGAAAAGCATACATCTTTTAACCTGTGATCCTGATAGTAGTAACATATCTTACAGGGTCCTTTGGAGTGAGATTTCTGTGTTTAGGTGGTAACTGAGAATGTTCTATCAAGTACTTTTACTAATAATTTTCACTATTCATTTCCTACTACTTTGTCTTAACCCAGGTCATGCTTTAATTACAGGTTGTTGCTGAAGAAGCCTGGGAAAACCATTTAAAAAGAAATGATTCCATCATTGTAGATATATTTCATGGCCTTTTTAAGTCCACCCTAGTTTGTCCTGAATGTGCTAAGATATCTGTAACCTTTGATCCTTTTTGTTACTTGACGCTTCCATTACCCATGAAGAAAGAACGCACTTTGGAAGTTTATTTAGTTAGAATGGATCCACTTGCAAAGCCTATGCAGGTAAGCCTCTTAGTTTATGTACAAAATTCCTGATTCATGTGGCATTAACAATGAACCTGAGCTCTTTTTACATTTTTTGAATTTATAAGTACAATAAGCAAATCCGGCAAGCTTTAGTTTTCTGGTATGTGTTCTAAAGTCCCACTTAGAAAGCCTGAGGAAGACTATATGTACCTTCTTATATTTCTGTCAGTTTCAAGGAAGGTATTGGTAATTTCTTTATGATTAAGGCTTCTTAACCTTTTAAATGCATGCTGTCCTTATTTTTAATTTTAGTGTTGCTATAATGAATTTGTATAGTTGTAAAAAAAAATACTCATACACTTAATCCAGACTTAATTCCTCAGTTTTTTAGTCTCAGAAGGCAAATATTGGTAAGAAGTGGTGCAAAAAACCCCATGACTAAATATATTAGGTATTCCTGACTTCTTCTATGCTATCACTTAATAATCGAAAGAAAAAAATTTTAGATGGGTTTTCTTTGTAAAGAGTATCTCTGTTGCCTTTTTTAGGAAGGATGGTATTTTACACCTTAGAATGGCATGAAACAATGTACATAGGTTATGGTAACAAAATCATCATTAAAGGGTTCTAGCGGTACCTTATGGGGTAAGGAAGGATTGGTGAAATAAATAAGACACGGGAAGTTAGGCAGACTTGCAAAAGGCTTTAATACCTGAAATCAGAGTATTATACAAAGGAAAGTGGGGGGAAAAGAGAGTCTTCTCAAAGGCAATATGAGTTAGGAAAGTCGAAGATAAAGGGATATGTATTAACTAGTGGGAGATGAGCCTGCTAGAATTCTAATTATTTGTGAGAACAGGTTTGCACAAGGGTCACACAGTAGTTGAAGGTGACCCTGTATGGCATGTGAGATGGTTATACTGGAATGAATAGAGTTTGGGAAGAGTCAAGTGTAGTAGAGCTTGTGTGAGTCTAAATAACTGTAAGACTTAAGGAGATACCAAACACGTGCTGTACTTGACAATTAATTACGAAGTTATAATACCTTATTTCTAATTAATTCTGTCTTTATTTATCATGCAAATAACAGGTAAGAGTCCAGTGTGAAGTATCGTTACAAACAGCAGGTGTACTGCACTAAGGGAGGCCACAGAGAGGTTTTTTTTGACTGTTAATCATCAGGTTCTCTCTCTGCATGTGAAATTAGAATTCAGTCTTTATCCATTGCCTACCATTGCTTATTTCCCCAGTAATACTTTATAAACAACTGTGTTGTATGCCAAATTTAAGAATCCAGTCAATAGCATGCATACTATTTAAATGCTTAAATAAGTAGGCGCTGTTGCAATATAACAGCGCCAATTACTTAGATTTAATCTTCTTATGGAGAAAGTAAAATAACATCAAAAAAAAGCATTGTATAAACTAATAAATGTAGTGTTCAAAGTGTGTGTGTTTGAGTAAAGTTGCGAAGGTAGCTACTATGTTTTCATCAGTTTTCGGCATTTGTGTTAGTTGATTTAAATACTTTTCACCTTAAGTTCAAGAATCTGAAAGAAGTATGCGAAGTATGCTGAACATGTGATAAGTTGTTTGGTTTTTTTCTCACGCATATCTGTTCTATTAAGAAATCAGTGACATTTTATTTTTTTTTAGTACAAAGTAGTTGTTCCCAAAATTGGAAATATATTGGATCTTTGCACAGCATTGTCAGCTTTGTCTGGTGTTGCTGCAGATAAGGTAGGAGTGATTTCTTATATAAAGCACAACGACGAACGTTTTAACACATATTAACCTGATTTAATGATTTATACTCGATTTTCTTTTTAGATGATTGTTACTGATATATACAATCACAGGTTCCACAGGATATTTGGCATGGATGAAAATCTAAGTAGTATTATGGAACGTGATGACATTTATGTGTAAGTACAGACAACATGGTTCATGTCTCTTTGCAGTTTGTTTAGTTTATCGCAAAAGATTAAAACCTAGACATAAAAAGAGACAAATCTTGGGGGGATTATCTTTTTATTTTTCCCCTTTGTAGCCTTCTATATGACAGTTGTCCTTTGTATTTCTGATTGTTTTTCTTTTAGATTTGAAATTGCTATCAATAGAACAGAAGATACAGAACAAGTTATAATTCCTGTTTGTTTAAGGGAAAAGTGCAGGCACAGTAGCTACAGCCATAGTGGTTCTTCACTGTTTGGCCAACCTTTTCTCATAGCAGTGCCTAGAAACAATACTGAAGACAAACTGTATAACCTGCTGCTGCTAAGAATGTGGTAAGGTTATTGTTTAAAGAAAAATGCATGTGTTATGGATAATGCTAATAGTTGGAATCAGTAGGCATTTATTTTTACATGCATTGCTAACAAACTGATTAGATTTGAGTACTTAGTATTTTATTTGCTTTCTGTTAACTATATTAAATCTAAAATTTTAGCCACTTGAGATGTGAGCTAGTGTGGATTTTAATTTGATTTTTTGTTAGCACAACCTCATCCAAAAATTATTTGAGAAGACAGTAGAGAGTCAATCTGTATTGTCAGTTTAGGGAGATTAATTCTGCTGTATACATAACTGTTTGTTAGGGCTTTGTAAAATGGAAACATTTTGCTGTTTATTCTGCTATAGTTGTACCTCTTGTATCTACTATACAAGTCTATAGAGTAATTTATATTGTAAAACTACATGGTAGACACTTTCTGAAACTAGACTGGAATAAGTGTCGTTATGTGGAACAAATTAGAAACATAAAAGCTCTAATTTACACTTATGCTTCATTTTCTGTTGATGTAACTTTTTATGTAAGTGAACCCATATTTTTTTTGTATAAGAAATCTGGTTAATGAACAGTTAAAGAAGTGATTTCTGGACAAACAGAGACTAATACCAAGAATCAAGTTGTATAAAATCAAGTAACAGCCAGAAACGTAAGATGATAGACAAGCAGAATTTCGGATGTGCCTGTGACAGTAGACAATATTAGGCAATAAAACTGTTAATTCTGAATAAATCAGAAAGGAGTGCAGGAATACAGTTCACTAGAATGGATTTGCTGTAACCGTTTAATTATCTGGCTTGAACAATGTAAATATTTTAAAATCCATTGATTCTAACTGTCGTCTTCATTGGTTCTATTTAGCCGATATGTAAAAACATGTACTGAAAGTGAAGACACTGAAGGATCCCTACATTGCTGTAAGGACCATGGTATCAATGGTAATGGCCCAAATGGAATACATGAAGAAGGATCTCCAAGTAAGACTGGAATATCTAAACTTGTTTAGTATTTTGTGTTCAATTTGAAACTGAAGTTAATTCTGTAGCGTCTTTCAATTATTGTTATTCTACCTCATTGCTTCCTCCTTATTCTTCCGATTGTTTCAGGTGAAATGGAAACAGATGAACAAGATGACGAATCCAGCCAGGATCAGGAACTTCCTTCAGAGAATGAAAACAGCCAGTCAGAAGACTCAGTTGGAGGTGACAATGACTCTGAAAATGGATTATGTACAGAGGATACTTGCAAGGGTCAGCCACTCACGGGACACAAAAAGCGATTGTTTACATTCCAGTTCAATAATTTAGGCAATACTGACATAAACTACATCAAAGATGACACCAGGCATATTAGATTTGATGACAGGCAACCTAGGCTTGATGGTAAGTCATGGGGAACAGGTTGGGCAACATTTGATTCTGATACTTTCTCTGACTCCACTTCCTAGAATAGTGTTTCATTCTCTCTGTGTGCTGTCTGATATATCTTTTTTCCCCCGATAGTAAATTCTGTATAAATAATTAATTTGTAATTGTAATTAACTATTAGAAATTCAGAAATTGTGTGTGCTTCAATTTTTCATCTTAAATTCATGCTAGCATTGTTCAATTCATTTTGAAGAGTGTTTGCCCAAAGTTAATACAATTTCATGTAAAGCAAGAAATAATATTAAGAGAAAACGTGTTTTTAATCTTAGAAAGATCTTTTCTTGCTTTGGATTGGGATCCTGAATTGAAGAAGAGATACTTTGATGATAGTGCAGCAGAGGTAAGCTGTTTATGTTGCTCCCCTTTCCAGCACTAATAAAACTTAAATGTGAAAACTACAACTGAATCAATTCGACATAAGAGATTGTAAGTCTTCAAAAGAAGCAGCTCGTGTATCTTTTTTCACATTATTCATAGTGAATATGTTGTCATAAATAAACTTCATTTACACATCTGAGTAATTAGCAAATCTGAGGCTTACTAATTTGGAAGTAAATCTGAAGCTGTGAAAACTTTTTGCTTGAATGGTTTCTGATCAGTTTTTTCCATATATAGGAGCTTTGTAGTTACTGTTTATAGTAAGACGACATCACTAAAATGAGTTTTGTTTCATTTGTTCTCTTAACTCAAGAAATACTTCTCTTTAGGATTTTGAAAAACATGAAAGTGTGGAATATAAGCCTCCCAAAAAGCCTTTTGTGAAATTAAAAGATTGCATTGAGCTGTTCACAACAAAGGAAAAACTAGGTGCTGAAGACCCATGGTAAGGACAAAAAATTAAAATTTTTATGTTCTGTTGGTATATTTCTTCATGTAATCAAAAACACACTTGAACATTAACAGAGACACCCCATTGATTTCTTAATTGTATTTTGAATCTTGTCGTTTCGAGCGTAGTTGAAAATTCCCTAAATGTTTTCTATTTTGATCCATTGCTTAATTAAAATTGTTACCATATACAGAAGGTTATGTTTGTATGGGAGACAATTAATGCATTCAGAACTAGGAGGAAGGGTAGATCCATAAGATATTATAGTCTGTGAACTGTGATCCACAGTGAATGAATAATACTGTGCCAAATCCAACGCAGTGGTTTAAACTAATATTCCTTTCTGAGATGAGAAGGGTTGGTGCACGGTGAAGGTTTTTTATGCAAAGACATAACTTGCCTTGCATTGATATATGAAATAGGGATGTGCTTAAACAACAGGTTTGCGGGATGGGGGATGTCTGTAGTCAGTAGAACCTCTCAAATTCATGTCCCAACCATTAAGCTTTTGGCAGAGACTTTTATTCTGATTCATGGTTCTTCTAACTTATGATTTGGAATCGCATCTGAATATTCACAATTATAGGATGTTCCCATAAGATCCTTCTTCTCCAGGAATTTTCTAGCAGATAAGAATCCTTCATCAACACCTGAAGCTCAAAAATTAAGTTTGAAAAGAGGGTCTGCCACTTTTTGTTTTGTGGATACTTAGAAGTTTTGGAGACTTCCAAACTTAGTCACCAGAGATCCTCCTTTATTTGGGCAGGGGGCGGGGCTGACTTACAAATTCTCATTTTTTTTTTCTGGGTTGGCTAGATTGTACAACACTGGATAGACTATTTGAGATACCATATAACTGAAGTATGGTGAAGCGCTTCCATTTTTGCAGCACATTTTAAGCAGAGTATTTAAACTACAAAGTACAACTACTGCTGAAGTCAAGCAGTTGCTACTGGATACATCTCACCAGAGGTCATTAATCACATGCTTTCTTCATTTATCAGGTCTTCACAGGTCTGATCTACGAGAGCTCATCATCCCTAGTCCAGCACTATTTGTATTCCAGATATTCTAAGCCAACTGGGAAAAGAGTTCTTCAATTACAGCCTGCCGTTACAGTTCTCCTAGTTTCTTGTCTTTATCTGATGTTGCTATGTAAAGACACTTGTGCAGCCTTTTCTAATTAGGGCTCAACTCTTCTTTTTCCCTAGATCTTTACTTGTTAGATACCAAGATGTAGAATATGTGTAGACCACTTCACAGAAGAGATGCTTCCATGCATTGTTCTTACTTACCTTCCTCCCTGAGCCTTAGTTCTTGAAAGATTCAAATATGCGTTGCAGAGCACAGAAATTTATAAGTCACAGCTTGTTTAGTACTTGCCTACCTAGGAGGCAAGTTTTTTTAGTAAGGAGTTTTTTCAGGTTCCAGTAGTCACTGTTACGTGATTTTAGTGGTAGGTGGGATAGGGTGGGAGATGGATGAATTTGGAAATTGAAACTTGGAAGAACCACAGTTGTCTGTTATTTATGGCTTTTCATATAGTCAGTTTTCCTGAAGTATTTTAATAACCCTTTGTCTTTTTATAAAAAAATATGAGAAAGCTGTGTTTTAACAAAAGATACAGGGACTACTATAGGAGATGAGAATCCTATATTGACAGGTGCTACTTTTGTGTTTCAAACGTTGTCGAGTTTCGCTGTGAGCATGCTTGCACACTAGCACCTCACGTTTTAAACTGGAAGGGATATCAATGGCATTAGTAACAGAAGATGGAACCTGTGTGTTTTTCAGCTTTTGCTCATTCAGTTCTTCCCATGTTACTGACTTTCTCTATGGTAATGGATTTTAACATACATCTGGACTGCAGTTATTTAAAATTGATTTTTTTCTTTTCTTTTAGGTATTGTCCAAATTGTAAGGAACATCAGCAAGCTACCAAGAAGTTAGACTTGTGGTCACTGCCCCCTGTACTGGTAGTTCATCTAAAGCGCTTTTCGTACAGCAGATATATGAGGGACAAGTTGGATACGTTGGTTGACTTTCCAATAAAGTAAGAAACCTAAATATTTTGGTGCCAGAAGCGTAAAAGTTAGCATGAGTAGGGCACATGTTTAATCCAGCAGTTACGTAAAATGGTTTTCTTCTCAGCTTCCATGCATGGATCCAGTAAACACTGATGACAAAACACTTGTAGGTGAAGAGCATGAACTTGGAAAAATAATAATAGTAGCTAAGCATGAAAGAACTCTATCAGTAGTTTTGGCTGAGATTACTGGTTCCTGTTCCACTCCTCACAGAGCGAGAGATGCACCGTTGGTGTAGTCTGGTATATGTGGTTTTTGTGGGGAGTATAAAGTAAAGGGCTCAAAGACCACCAAAATGTGAAATGGTTAAAAATATTGTTAACATGACCTTCTTTTTGTTGTTTTTTGTGTGGTTTTGTATTTCTGTTTTTTTAAACAGTGACTTGGACATGTCAGAGTTCCTTATTAATCCCAATGCAGGGCCTTGCCGCTACAACTTGATTGCTGTCTCCAACCACTATGGAGGAATGGGAGGAGGGCATTGTAAGTTGATTTCAAGTATCATCATTCTGCATGTCAGCTTTCTTACCATGTTTATTTTGCTTTAAGCACTGATCACTTTGAGTCAATGGCACTTTTTAATGGTTGAGGGACAATTTTTTTCATTACATTGAAATGCTTTCACAAGTATTCTAACGCAAAAATCTAGACGAAATGAGCTTTCAAGGATATTTGTAGGTTCTTTTATACTTCTAGCTACGCATACTGTGAAAGGAGAAAACGTAAGAGCTCCATAAGAGCTGCTGTACTCTCACAGCTGACTTTGTCTTACTTGTCTGTATTTTTGTATATTGTGTATCTCCTTGAAAGAAGAGAGGAAAATGAAAAAGTGATTGAGGGATTTTATTGTGACTGTCCTTACTCATTCTACATGCTCTTTAAAAGGGGAATGTTACTGGTTAAGCTTTCTTTGCTTAAAGTGTGAAAGTGTAAGTCTAATAGTGATAATAGGTTTTAGTTAAATGTCAAGTGTTTGACAGTAACAGACTCTAGCAACTGATTGTATTACATCTATGAAGATACAAAGTCCTTAGACATTGTACTTTTTTGTCCTAGACACTGCTTTTGCAAAAAATAAGGATGATGGAAAATGGTACTACTTTGATGACAGTAGTGTGTCCACTGCATGTGAGGACCAAATAGTGGCAAGTACTTTTTGTGTTTCTAAAATTGGGACAGTTGATGATCTTTTCTTCTTGAGGGAAGAAAAATGAACAGTAAATCATGAACCTTGCAGTAAATTTGTAGGTAGTAGTTTGTGTTCTTTCAAAGGACAATACAAAACAAAAATGATTTGCTCCAACATGAAAAAATAACTTACATGAAAGCTTTGGATTTCTTTGTAATTTTACCTTGTAGACTTGGAAGCAAAAAAAAAAAAAAGATGGATAACTTGGATTGTAAATATTTTGTCTGGAGCCTCATAAGCATATTACACTTCTCTCTCTTACAGTCCAAAGCAGCATATGTGCTCTTCTACCAGAGACAGGACACGATCAGTGGAACTGGCTTTTTCCCTCTTGACCGGGAAACTAAACAAGGTGCTTCAGCTGCCACAGGCATCCCACTAGAAAGTGATGAAGACAGCAATGAAAATGATAATGATATAGAAAATGAAAATTGTATGCACACTAACTAATGGAAGAACTAGAAGCCATAAAAGAGACTTTCTTACTGGGGATCCCTATTGAAAGAGTGAAATTGCCCACCAAATTAAGAAGAAAAATCTGCGATGGGGAATTTCGGATAACAGAATGTAAATCTTTATTACATTTTAACATGTGCAGTACTTGAAGTGAAACAATAAAAACTTAAACGGAAAATGTCTCTAATGCATTTACAGCCTTGTATTCACAAGCTATATATAGGAAATCACAAATAAACCCCTTTTAAGTTTTCTGCTGCTGTTCTGATGGATTATGTTTTCTTTTGTTTTGGATGTGAGTTAATAACTAAAATATTAAATCTGTGGACTTCTGACATCTATTTTCTTAGTACTGCAAGAATACTACTGCCAAGTCTAGTTTCTGGATGAATATATACATGTTCCTTAGGCTGTCACACAGACTACAAGTAAAAATGTCATAAATATATAAGCAGTAGTTTTCTTGAAACAGCAAATTTTTGTTTCTCCCTAATTTATTTTTTTTTTTAATTCGGTCACAGTAGAAGAAATAGCTTGAAAAGGTGTTTTAACCTTTTGTGGTATAGTTGAGCATCCAGAATATTATGTTCATCTTACTGCTGCTGTGGAACAGGTTCTGGATTTCATGCTGCATTAACAAAAAGTTTTTCAATTAAATGTAAGTATCCTTTGTTGCTTGTTGGAATCTACTCTGCAGACATAATTCCTGTTATCTTGCTTCTAAGACATGCATAATTTTAATCTGGTGTCAGTCCAAAATTTAAAATTGTGCTGTAAGTTCTCTCTCCCCAGTTTTTGTAGTTTGACAGCTTGCAAACTACTCTGTAATAGGGTCAGACTTAATAGTATTCTGTATCCATAGTAATGACTGTGTATCAGGCTTAGATGAGAATTTTTTCAGTATAACCTGCCTTTAAATTCTTAATGAACAAAATTACTTTAAAGGTAGGCCTGTTAATTTTCTTTGTGTGTTCCTGATGGAATTCACCGTAGCCTTACAGCATATCTGAAAAGGTAACTCATTGTAAGAGAATTGGCATTTGCATGTTCAAGTCAGAACCTGTACAGTATATAAGGCTTACAAACTTTGAATTGGATTTTAGTTAACTATGTTCAGGGGTCCAGGATGCCAAAATAAGTGTGACAGTTTGAAACATTTTTTAATTTGCTGCTTTCCCTTTGATCTAGTTGGAAGAATGTATTGTTGATTTGTATACAATACTGCCTTTGAGAGGGGCTCTTAAGTGCGGGGGCACACTTCACATATCTACTACCTGGAGAATTGCTTTGTGTCCCACTGTTTAAACAAATAATTTAAAAAAGCAAAAAGCAAAAAGTATGATGTTCTTCACTTGAACTAATCAAATACAATAGGTTATAAATTGTGTATTGTAAATAAAAGTTCACTCTGTGAGTGCACATTTTGGTAAATTATTTATTTATGTTAGCATTAAAAAGTTTAAAAAATTGCATTTGACCAGGATATAAATGAGATATGTTGGACATGGCTTTGCTTTATACCTTGATATTAAAACTGGTGTTTCATCCTGGTATTTTAAAGCTGCTTTGAGGGTTTTTTTTTTAAATGTAAACTAACCTCCTGCATGACAGAGGTTAAAATTTTGTCTGCACTTGAGTTCACTTGGGTTTACATTTGAAATGCGCATGTTTATTTATACAGATTTCAATAAAGCTATTCAAGGCCTTATTTAGTCTTCCATTTTCTTACAAATTCTTTTACCACAGTGTTTTTATAATGGGTTGTCTTTGTCCAAGACTTATATTATTGGATACAAAATGGCTATTTAATGACCAGCACAGAATAAGATTAATAGTATTTCCAGAAGATAGTGTATATATAAAAGGGATTCTCTCCTCTCATTGTCTGTCTCTAAAAACATCTATAAGGCTGCAAAAATTTGTTTATTGTCATAAAAACCTATTATTTGTTTTTTAAAAGTAATACTGTGACAATAATTAATCAAAGTAAAAGATACTAACTCTGAGATGGTTGATGAAATGAGGCAATATATTTAAGATTAGGCAAACCGATGTGGTGGGGGGAAAATGATACAGGCTTTTGGCTTAAAACCCTTGTATTTAGGTGTGGAATACAGTAACCCAACACACCGCTATATACTAAATAGCTTGTGAATTTAACTTGCTTATTTTAATCAGAGCACTCGAGAGATGAGATTTATCTGTGGTGTAGAGGAAGTAATCCTAGAGAAGCGATCATCTCTTTGAATAACACACACACACAAAGAGCCCCCCTACATTCCTGCTGCCATTGGTTTTCCCATATCATGTTAGCCTAGAGCTTGCTTGGAAAAATCATGAAGGAGCAAAGGAGCTGGTTTGACTTAACTAAGTCTCACTTTGGCGTTTGTAGATTGGAGTTTTAATACCTGATAACTCCGTCTCCTAATGCACTTCATTCTCCCTTTGAAAATGCACATACATATATATATATAGGATCTTATATTTGAAGGAATGTACTTACCTACTAATAGTTGGATCATCCAGATAGAGTTTAAAAGGGTATTGATCAAAGTAACATTTAGTTAGGAAAAAAAATTACATAGATAATTTCTAATTTTTTTGTTATTGTTAGTCTGACTTCCAAGATTACGCACACTGAGTTTGTAAGCTTCCTGATCAGATACAGAAATCAGTAACATTCTATATGACTGTCTCAAAGGCTTCTGGGAATTCAGCCAAGTTGCGAGTTTCATAAAACTATTATGTATTCACATGTAAAATATGATAATTCATCCAGTGTGGACATGCTTAAAATTAAAACTACAGAAAGCTTATTATTCTTTACAGTGTCTATCAAAAGTTATTGTCACTCAACTAATCATTTATATAGAGAGTCCTAACATCTCTTTTTATGAATCATGATTGATAAAAATCTACAGTATGCTTTCTTTTTTCAGTTACATTGAAAGCAAGCTTTTTGATGGATATAAGTATCAGCAAAACCCCGAAAATGATAAGATACAGTTAACCTTGTTAATGTGAAAGTCACAGAAACAAAACAGAGTAGGAGGCAGAAGACAGCTTGCAATTCCCAGTTACTCCACAGATTTTGTGACAATACGTCATTTAAAACCTGGCTGGGAGGGAAGGAGAGGAGAAGAGATAACACCCAGGACCTCTTGTTTTAGTTGGCTTCAGACAGCATTCTGGATGCTTCAGTCCAGATCAATTCCCTGATCTCGTCTGTCATCCACTTTAATTAAAGTTCTGCCTGCTTTCCTGAAGTGTAAAGTTTGCAACTTAGTTAAGATGTCGATAGTTGAGATGACAGACAAGAAAATCTGTCAAGATATTACCCTGCCAGATGATGTACAAACATCTCCTGCATCGACAGCTAGTTGCTGAGGGGAAGGCCACAAGCCCTTCTAGCTTTCCCAGCAAGTTAGTGCTCCGTTATGGAGTGCAGTGTATTTTTAAGTGTTTTGAAATCTTTAGAGGGAAGTCAGTAAGAAATTAATTGGCAAACCCACCAGTTTTCTTCAAAAATTATGCCTTCGTGATGTCAGACACTGTAATTTCAGGGTATGGTTTCTCATTGCTTCTAAGTACTAGTTACTTTGACAGGATCACTATAAATGTAGTGAAACAACTAATACAAAAGCTGTATTTCATAGAATAACAATATTCGAAGTCTGCAGGCAAATTGCTGTCTTCAGATTTTTTTGTTCTTTTTCCTTTGGGGGGGTAAACAAATTCTGAAAACAGTTCTGCTTTCTTAGTTCCAACATTACGTGCTTTACTGGCACGGCATGCTCCTGAGGCAGGCAGAGAGACCTGTCTTACTGAAAAGAAATTAAATCTTGGAATAGCATGGAAACCCCAGAAGAGTCCAAATATGACAAATTTATGACCAGTTATCCCATTAACTAGGGAATTAACTGGGTTACTATATGCCAGGTAGCATTAACAGTCATCCTGTGCCAAATAATGCAAAAGCTGGTACAGGTCTCAAATGATAAAGAATTCACATCAGTCAGTATGGTTTTATGAAAAGTAAGTTTCATTATTGGGGAAGGGGGGGGCAGTAATTGAAAAAGAGAGTTGATAAAGATTATAATATAGGTGCACCTAGAATTATTTAAGTGCTTGGCACTTAATTATCACCTTAAGTACCACATTACTCTCATCATATCACCCAATACAAAGTTTAGGAACTGACCAACAATCTCAAAATAATTTCCATTAGGAAATCGTTGTGGAATAACTGGAGAAGTTAGTGACACTTGGTCTTAAATTAGTGTTTTTATGTGCTGTGTAAAATACTCAGATCATAGCTACAGAAGGTGGAAAGTAGTTAGTACTTCTAAATCCTGTGCAGCCCTGCTGGACAAGCGATTCAGCATGAGCTCCCAGTGTGAAACCGGCATAAGAACTTGACCTTGGATACATAAGCAGAAATAAGTTGATTTAATCTTCCCAGGTCTGTGGTAGGGATCCTGGGACAATATGCCATTTGAGTTACTACCTTTTAAAAGTTCTGATTGTAACCTGGGAGTCATTATAGAAAAAAAGTTACAACCCCAGAGTAAATACATTTGCACTAACATACAAAGAATGGTTTTCTCAGAAAGACTACTCAGAAGTGCCTCAATTTGTGTGCAATACCTTATGGGGGGGAACTAACTGTATGCAGGGGTTACTGGAGTGGAGAGAAACATTCAAAGAACTAATGGCTTAAAACTGAAACCAGACAATCTGAAAATAGAGATAAGTGTGGGAGTCTTTTATGCAATTGCTTTTTAACAAGGAGAAGGAAGATACCAGAACAGCCAGCAGAGGCAAGTGGTGGTTGCTTTGTGAACTCTGCGCTAGACGCCTTCCCTGGGCTAGGGAGGGAGGCAGCGGAGAGGTGCAATGGCCCTTCCTTCCCCTGCTGGGATGGAGACTTAGGCTGAGCCATCTGCCCAGGCTTTGAGATCTATGAATCTGTAAATACCCTGTTCTTTCTCTTTTACTCCCTCTTCAGACCTAATGGCACCACTTAAAAATCACTTAAAAGTTTTGAATGGAGGCCTGAATCTGTAGGTGTTTGCTCTGAGCTCAGCACGGTTTGAGGGAAGGCCTTCACTCCCTAGTGTTACAAGAATTCATTAATATGGGAATAAAATTCATCCTTGTGTTTCAGGGTAGCGAATGGGATGATTTTTCTTCCCTTCCTGCACCGTTGCTACTAACTTAAATCAAACTCATGAAGCTGCTCCAAATCCCTTCTGAACGACCTCTTCAATTTATTGTCATTTCCTCGAAGTAACTCTTCCCCCCACTTACCACCTAAACTGAAACACGCATCTCCCTTTTCCTTTTTCTTTGCAATGCTGGAAGAGCATCCCTGCTTTTCCATGACAATTTCTGATAAAGCACAATGACCAGTTCAGACATGCCCCTGTTGAAAAACGCGTGGTTCCTCAGAAATGAAAATTAAAACCTACACATCGTGCAATTGAAATGAGGTCTGCAGCCGGCGCTGGGGGCACGAAGGCGTTTTCCAGAACACAACGAAGGGTGTCTGGAAAGAATTCAGATGAGCTATGCTTGTTTTCAACATCTGTCAATGTCGTAAAGCACATACTGTGCTGTGGGTGTTGTGTAAATGCGAGTGTGTCTCTCAGCTGAGGAGAAAGTCTGCAAACAGAAGGGATGGTAATTACTAACACTGTATCATCTGTACCTATTAAAAGCAAATACAAAGAACATCCCTTCTGCCAACTCAGATGTATGTTTCTCAGTGATATGAAATATACAGTTTAGGACTGCTCATATAGGACTGGTTTCCTTGGGCAATTTGCTGAGTAAGAGGAAAAGGTATTTGGATCCTATTTGAGTTCTGCTCCCCCCATTCCAGTGGGGAAACAGCAGCTTCCCTCCACCCTAATATAATTCAGTTGCAAGTGAACAAACAGGTCAATAAAAGTTACACAGCCTTGCTACTCTATTGTTGCATTTGCCAAGTCAAATAAAATGTATTAGTCATGTCGACTGATTTTGCATTACCTAATAGCTGCTCAATGAATTAAATGGAGTGTCTAAATAACCTGTTTATTTGGTGAGACTGCTGTCCTGAATAACTTCGCCATGTATGACACGGATCCTAAATACAACTTGTAGAGCTGAGACTTAGAGTCAGACACATTTTTCGAAAGTGTACTAGGACTGTTGATAATGGCAGTTTGATTTTCACATCTTTTACTTTAAAAAATTCTCTGCACCTATGAGTTTCTGGCTTCAGGCACTATGTGAAAGTTTTTGGTTTTTACTGTAAAATCAAAACATTTATATACTACAATTTTTTTGTTTTCCAAATTCTCAATTAAAAAACTGTTGTGAACATTTTAGATTAATGAACTACAGTTGGGCAATAAAGTCAACGAAAATGTTTTGATCAAGCATAATAAAAATATTTAGATTTCTGATGCCTATAATACACAATAATCACAACCAACTGATGAGATAGAGACAGAACTTTCTTCATAAAGTATCTTGAATTGTTGAATTAACTTATTTTTACCCAATGGGAGGAAATTAGATGTACATGTTGATTTTTTGCATAGGAAATAATGCCTTAGAAGTTGTTTTCAGGAAATGTAACTTTAGACATTTCTGTAATATTTTTCAGATAAGGTGGCAAAGATTAAGAGATAAATCAAAAAAGTTTGTAGAACGACTTACTGTGGGAAGCATTTGGTTATCCTCTCTCTATAATCTTTGGATTTCTGTTTGGTTAACGTCATGCTCAGTCTGAGATTGTCATTTAGAAATCTCATTTTTATATGTAAAATGCTCCCTTATTATCAAGTGTGATGGATTATAATGTCCCTGTTTTCCCAGTAACATTTGACAATATTATTAGACAGACATTATATTCTTCCCTTGAAATAAAAAGCCTACATAGACATTCCAACTTAATTTATTTAACCAATAAAAATCTTCCCAAAACTTCTGTGAACAAATGTGCAGTTAAAAATAAAAGGCAACAAACCAGATTTAAATTTCCATACTCTGTTCCAGAACAAACATACCAAGTAATCCAATGTGATTCCACACCAATAGGAGACAAAAGCAAAAGAACTCATGGCAAAGAGGAAGAAATTGTGCAGAACTGTGAATGTATGTGACAACACTGAATCACAGCTAAGACAAGGGCAGGAGTACGGAACAGCCTACACTGCATGAATAGAAAAGATGAATGTAATGAGAAAGTAGCTGTAGGATACTAATAAGGAGGTGGTAGAGGATTTCAAATACATTCTAAAAAAAGCAGAGTCCTATGATTAAAAAGGAGCAAATACTGCAAAAGTCACTTATAGGCAACTAAGAATTAAAATCTTTGATAGAAGTGCGTTGCCTTGTAGGAAACAAAAGTAATTTGGTTCCTAGCAATGGATTTAATTTTTTAGTAAAAGACTATACAGAAAGCCACTAGAAAGGAAGCAATCTAGAGGTCATTCTAGCACATTATTAGGACATTTTTAAATAAGACAGTAATAGAAGAGCCATACTATTTTTTGACATGAGTCTTCACCTAGTCATTATCTAGAAAACTGCAGTTTATGTGTCCAAGTATTAGAAAATGTCTTGAGAGCAGTAGATGTGTTAATAATGCTGAGGAACAGGTTTACAAAGGAAGGCTCCAAATGTCCTGAAGGGGAAAAATAATGAAGTGTCAAATTCTTTGAAACCCTACTGTAACTCTATCAGTAAGGCTTGTCCTGGCTCTCTATGATCCTGCCTCCAACAAAATAGGACATTCAAGCCCACCAGACATTTGTATCCCCCATACCGAAGTGCAGCCGAGCTGGTCAGGAGCAGACATTTGGTAAAGAATGTGTCAATACTTAGTATATGTTGATTGCTAATTTTATAATTAAATTGTTTATCAAATCTTCTTAGATCATGGTGTGGTTTTGTTAGTTAAGACTGGAGCAGGGACGTAAGGCCCATGGAAATAAACAGCCATAGGAATCTGATCATGGTGCCAAAGGGAAATAAGGTCTCAGACTGGCTGAACAAGTTTCACAGGGGCTTCTTACGCATCCCACTTAATGATCCATTCAGTAGCTCCAGGGCTCGTCTCTCAGCTGGAAGATGGAGTGTTCAGACCTGGAATTTCCTATGCTCTAGCCAGTGGTCACCACAGAGCACATCCATGGTCTGCACAGAGCACACACCGGCGTGAGGAGGCAGACAAGCTCATCCACCGTGCCCTGGGAGCGGGTTCCAGAAAGGGGGTCCCATTTGTGAAATACTGACTACAGCTTCTAGAAATGCTCCCAAAATGTCAGTAATAATTACGAAATTGCCGCAGGTATGCATCCTTGGATATGGGTGTACCTGCTTGCACATCACCCAGGACATAGATACATACTCTGGAGGTGAGCTGTATAATCATTTTAGTATGAAGGAAAGCATTTGCCTCTTTACAATTGGATTTCTTTGGATGTCTTCCAAATTCTCAGAGAGGTATGTTCATTCTGTTTATCTCTTTTGACCTAACCTGAGTAACAAATTTTCTTTCAGACTGCTGCTTATAAACACAGTCACACACATAGCCATACAAATATTTATATCAAGGGCAAAATCCTTTGAATGAAATAAGAGGTGTGTAATCTTTATAAAGCAGCAAAGATGAGGGCAATGTAAAAGGTAAATCAAGGTCTCTATACCAAAGAGCTCTTCTTCAAGATCTCTTCCATAAGAAATCTCTAATCCTTATGGTTTATAGAAAGACCTGCCTGTAAAATAACTGAGTGGTCACGCTTCAGTTATCTCTGCAAACAGTTGTGCTGGAGGCTCTCAGAAGTACATGGCCATACTGATTCTTTTCTAGGCTGGTCTGAGCTAGCTACAAATTAAGCTGGTGTTGCCAGCAGCGTAGCCACGGCAGCGTGAGGAAAAAAGAATACCTAACTAACCAGTGTGCTGGCCTCCATGCTACATATGTGAGTATAGTGACTCTTTTTCTAGGTATAGCCTGTATTTTATAGATATTACTGCAGCGCTGGCTATATAGACAGAGGCCACCCCTAATGCAAAGGACCTAACATCTATTCAGTAGATGGAAACTCTCCTGTAGCAATAGTATCACTCAGTAGCCCTAGGGCTGCCATCTGGAATGATTAGCTCAAAGGATTCACCAGAGCCTGGGGAAAGCATCAGCAGCCAAGAATTATTTTTACAGTGGGGAACACCCTTCTCCTCTCTGGTGTTACTTTGTGATTAGTAGATTGTCTGTAGGTTACTAGGTGCCTAGAAACATTTCCATAATTTTCATAGTCATGGTTTTGGCTGGGATAGAGTTAATGTTCTTTACTGCAGCTGGCGTAGTGCTGTGTTTTGGATTTAGTATGAGAATAATGGTGATAACAAACTGGTGTTTTAGTTGTTGCTAGGTAGTGCTTACACTAGTCAAGGACTTTTCAGCCTCCCATGCTCTGCCAGGGGCACAAGAAGTTTGGAGAGGAGGGGGCACAGCCAAGAGAGCTGATCCAAACTGGCCAAAGGGATATTCCATATCATATGGCATCATGCCCAGTATCTTAACTGGGGGGAGTTGGCCGGGGGGTGGCAGTGATTGTGGCTCATGGACACGCAGCGTCAGTCAGCGGGTGGTGAGTGGTTGCATCACTTGGCTTTTTTCCCAGGTTTCACCCCTCTCGTTATTTTCCTTTTCATGATATTATTATTATTTTATTTTAATTATTAAACTGTTCTTATCTCAACCTGCAAGTTTTCTTACTTTTGGTTTTCTGATTCTCTCCCCCATCCCACTGGGGTAGGGGGGTGAGCAAGTGGCCAGGTGGTGCTTCGTTGCTAACTGGGGCTAAACCATGACACTTAGAAGCTGAAGAAGAGACAAAAAGGAAATTATTAAAAAGATGTAGGGAGGTTTTTGGCAAATAGATGAGAGAGCAGCAAAAGAAACAGACTGCAGCACAACGCATATTTCTGACATTCTTGACGGGCATTTTTACATTACGCATCCTGCAGTCAGAATGAGATACTCAGGCAAAGACTTCTCCCAAGAGTGCAGCTGAATGCACTGTCCACTGTAAGAGCTCTGGATCAAACAACACTGTGTAGAATCACAATTACTTTGCTTTGACACATCTATGCCTTTATTTCTAAAGCAAAATTCCTAATAACGGACACGAAGACTGCAGTGAAGTCTGACCAGAAGTGCAACATCGCTGAAGTTTCTTCATCCGCTGACTGTGACCTCAGGCTGTGCTATTTGTTAAGACGATAGCAGGGGTGGTCAGCACGGGGTTTTTCAATGTAAACAACTGTCAGGTAAAATCTCCATCACAGTTTCTGTATTTCCTACACTTGGCAGAAAAAAAAGGTGTCATGAATGGACCACGTTACATACTACGCACAGAAAATTCACAGGTGCTGCCTGACTAGATAATAATTCGGTTATCCGATAAATAATATTTATTGCATAAGAGAATGAAAGACATATTCAGTTTAACACACAGAGTAACGTTTATTTCCCAGGCCAGCCACATACTTCCTGTGTGAGCTGGAAAAGTTATTTAATCTGTCCTGACTCATGCTCAGCTCTAAGTATGAAGGGTATGGGAGCTGCGGATAAGATTTTGTGAATATCATGTATCTGTTTGTCTGTTGTTACACTGCTAGCTCTAAGACAGCAGTAAATTAATTCGACCAGTGGACAGCAGTTCTTTCTCAGAAAAGACGTTAACAGGTTCAGCTGATTCAATTACCAGTACTCAAAAGGGCAATGTAAAAAAACCCCACTGCTCTGAGAATCTGTTTGGGCAAGAATCAAGCAGAAAAAATTGGAAAAACAGCTTTGCTGGCTGGTTACACAAGAGTCATGGAAGCATCTAAGCCTCTGGTTGAGAGATCTGTGTGAAGGCCCTGAAGTGATCGTACTGTAACTCAATAGGGAATCACTGCTGAGGATCTAGTACATGTCATAGATCTGACATTTTGGGCATTGCTACTTAATATTTTAGTCAGTGACCTTAAAGATAATGTGACATAATTACTGATAGCTTGCTAATGACAAAGAGGATGATTCACTGACAGACAGCAGCCGGGATCGCCCTTTTAGATGACTAAACAAAATAAAATGCGTATTAACATGCAAATACGCAAATAAAATGTGCACTAACTCACACCTATGCAAAAAGGAACACAGGCTAAATTCACAGGAAGGGGAATTCATGCTGGAAAACAAAGTATTTTTCAATTTGCTGGTAGATCTAACTTCCTCGTACAGCCATGTCCTAAAGCAACAAGGGCTTCCCTTCTATTCCATAAAAAACCCCCAACAGGGGGTTATTACCTCTGATTGTAACCCATTTGTGGCCACAACAGAAATACTCTCTAGCCCAATTTCTTGTGTCCATAATTTAAGAGGGAGCTTTTGAGGTGTTCACATGCGTATAGGGCTTCTTCTTACACGGACCAATACAATGCACAGGTTTTTATAAAGAACTACAGGAAGTATTTGGTATTAATCCATCCCTTCTTCTAATACAAAATTCAACTTTGCCTGTTGATATCAGCATCTACGTTCCATCCACTATGAGGCAAAACTCTCTCCATGATGACTCTTAACTCTGCAGTGAAAAAAAACTAGCAGAGATGTCTGCAAACACCTTTACATGACAGTACAATTGATATTTCATATCCTTCAGTTTGTTTAGTACTGTTACTATGTATAGATTCGTATCAGTTACAAAAGTATACAGGAGTGTTAGTAAGGCCAACTCAGAGGAAAAGCCATGATTCTTGCCGTCAGCGAAACCAATTCATTGCCACAGTCAAATCTGACAGTTTTGCCTCTGTGTAATGTGGTGACAACCCTCTTCTCATATTCACAGTCTGCATTTGCATACATCTATCAGAACGGACTATAACTAGGAGTAAACACCTGAAATTAATACAGCCAAGTGCTGTCTCATGTTTAACTGAATCCAAAGGACTGATGCGCATTGTTTGGAATGAACATGAGCACTGGAGGTAATTTAATGAATCACAATAGGTCTCATGAGCATTTTTGTTGGTAATTAGGGCCATAAAGCTACAGGGAATGATTTCAATCACCCACTGCCCATCACAAAATAATGTATAATTTAATAACAAAGCAAACAACAATATAGTAATTGCAGTGCAATACAAAGTTAGCTTAACAGCTAACTAGCATTTTTAACTTGCTAGTCAAAAACATGCTCTCAGAGATGTCCACATACAGTGCTCCACTTTCTGAGTCAGAAGCAACTGGAATGGAAACTGAGGCATTTAAAACATACCAAAAGACAGGCCAGCACTTTTACTCAGGGTTAGGAATACATAAAATAGTACCTATTGCAATGAAATGCAACTACACGAAGTTACATTCACAATCAAATCAGTGTCACTTAAAAGGATCCTGACTAGTTTAAACAGTTTAACTGCCCTGGTTTAGCTTAACTAATAAAGCTGCCGCATTTACAGAAGGTGTACATCAAATCAGTGAGAAAGATTATCTTGTGTTTAAGAGACGTGCTTGAGATTCAGGCACGCGTATAGTTCCTAGTTCTGGTATTCAGCAGATCTGAAGGAGTTTTCAATTTTGCAACCACTTCTATGATTCAATTCCAAACCCATGAGCAATCTTGCTGTATTTGGCTGGCAGCGCTAAGCAGAGTGAGTGCCAAAGCTGGTAGCTGAAAAGATATGTATGATAAATGTAAATGATAAAAAATGAAGTATACAAATAGAACAAATTTTAAACTAAGTCACTGAGATTTGTGAGTATCAAACACAGAATAGCCTTCAGAAAAGATACACAGGAGACCGCACTTGATCTAAAAAAAAAAAAACCTTTTATTTAGTAGAAATGCTGCTTATTAAAGTAATTTTATGCCAAATTTCCTAAGATCCTGGCAGCAGGTCTCACCAAATTCACAAGTGTTCCACTTGGTTCAAAAAGCGTCACAATGTCTAAACAGAAAATATACGATACTAAAAAGTTACAATTATCCCAATTTTAGTAGCAGATGAAATTCCGCAGAATACATTGTTACAGTATTCTAAGATGAATTTTTGGCATTCCAGTCCCGTGAGTTTGGTACTATTAAAATTGTATGTCCAATTTTGTCTGACATAGTTAAAGAAGGGTGCTGTTAATCTGCAGAGGACAGTGGATGACTGAAAGCTAAACACTGGGCATCGTAACAGACAACTAAGGAGCCGCAATAAAATTTTTTTTCATGCGTCTCAGCAGATTAATAAATCTAAGATTCTATAATGTAATAAGAAGAGAAAATGATTTTAAGAATCAAGAACATGAGTATTTTTTGCTTACGAGTGAGAGGAGTAGCATATGGTCCTTTTTTCACTGATTTACAAAACAGAGCACTGAGCAAAGTGAGATTAGTGAAAAGGGTGGAACGTTGGCCAGAAACAGCTTTAAAAAATTTTTGTATGTTACACTTAATAGAGGTGGCAGGGTTGCTATCAAGCTGTTACAAATACGGAAAGCCTGTAGCATGCTCCCAGTTCTATGCCACTACACACCTGGAATAAGAAAAGACGGATAATCAGCTGGTACAAGCTAATATGATAAAAAAAATCACCATCATTAAATAATCTGCTTTTTCTCAAGAAACCATAATTTTACACAAACAGTATAAATCACAACACAAACAAACAATACATAAAACATTTGTTCCTAAGAGGTGTAAGAGTTTATATTCCAAAATATTTACCATTACTGTTAAGTATTTTTACAATTTTTTACATAATCCTTCACAAAAAAATGATACAGCAACAAGCTGTCAATCCTGCTCAAATGCAGTAACCATCTATTCCCTCAGCACTTTTACTTCAGAGGTTGGCATTACTCTGTGAGGAAGGGTGGACAAATCTACTGCTATGGCTTTCATTACAGAAAACACCATCTATCTTTCATATAAGTTAACTTCTCAGGCATTCACAGTGCAAGAGCAGCCCCTCGTCCAAATGGAATGTTTACAGTAGTCTTGTTTGGTTCAACAAAACAGTAAGATTTGCAGGAAATTAGTACGCACATACGATCTAATACATACTAATTTGCTTGTTTAAATGTGATTAATCTCAATTCTTCTTACTTGTCTCATCATTGTTAACAGGGAAATAAGGCCATATGACAGTTTTCCTCCTGTTCCTCATTTTGATTACAGGGATAATAATGACAGTGGGATGCTTTAACTCAAGGCGTCACATTCAACAAATTCTACCCAAAATACTTGTTCCCTTTTTGTAAGAAAGGCAGTGTTACAGAACAGTTTACTGACCCTCATTCCACAAGAAATTAAAATCGGTTTAGTTTAGGCAGACAAGTAGGTTCAGGGAATACCAATACGCCCACGGCTCACTGTGTACAGTAAATAGGTGGAAACATCCAAACAACAAAAAAGGAAGTAAATCATTAAAGCTTACCTAAGAAATAGCTATGCATAGTCAGTAATTAATTGACTCATCCTCCTAGCAAATCATCCACGTTTCTTATGAAGGTATTTGGACTGCTCTGTGAATTGCCATTGGGACTGAAGCCCAGAATGGAAACACTTAGACGGGAAAATCCTTAAGAAAATGCTTATTGGTTAAGCATGTAAATAGTTCTACTGAGGACAACAGTACTGGGTTTTGGGCTTTTTTTAAGTAACCATATAAAAATCAAAGTTTTTGAGAACATACAGACCAATGCATTTTGAAAGCGTAATGTTACAGAATCATGGGTTTGATTTTATTGAACACACGGGTGAAATCCTAATTCCTTGTCTGAAGGCACAAAAGTTCGACCACCTAATTCAATTGTGCCAGATTTACACGCAATTTTAAAAAAGTCACATTCATTTATCCAGTTCTGTCGAGTTAACAGCCAGTAATTTGAAAATTATGTAAAAATAAAGACCTTAAAATAATGACTGACTTAGAAAGCAATCCTGCACTTTTTGCCTCAGAAAGCACACCTAAAGATTTACATCTACAGGTACACTGTACAATGCTGTGCCAGTGGGAGCCTGTTTACCATATGATTTGCGATGTATCTCACAGTAAATGAACCCAACATACAAGTAGGGACACTCAAATTTAAGAGAAATTCTTTTCCCTTTTTCATTAAAAGGCACACACACAAAAACCAATAAGAAGTCTTAGAACATTCTCTGAATAAGGCTGAAGACTTTCAGGAAAGCCTGAAGAAAAGCTATTATTTAAAATAAAATTATTTTAAGTAGTAAGGCAGTAAAAATTTATTCCCTCATTCTTCAGAATTTTTTTCAAGATTCCCGAGTTTAAAAACTACAGACTGTAGAAACTCAAGAATGCTTCCCATCTCCCTGGGTTTAAAGAAGGACGACGGAACCACGCTGTACTTACTACACGCAGGCAGCCACCGCAGTACAGGGTTTACAGCAACCAGAATATGGAGAAATAATTATTGCATCAGAGACCAAAGCCTTCGTGGAACGTTAACTGTTCAGCGACGGATGGTGTCCTCCAGGAGGAAGCTCAGGCTGCCTGGGAGGGAAGCCTTTGCCGTGGCTGAAGTTAGGCAGGGAGCATTACTACAAGCAACAGACAGGGGTTGAACGTCTCGGGCTCGTTGTTCGGTTGCCTGCTTTTGAAATGGGTTAAAAACAGCTGGTTGAAAAGCTTTTGGATTTCAGAGGGACGCTGCGGAGCAGCTGCTGGTGACGGGGAAGGTACCCGACACCCGGCTGCCACCCTGTCCCCTCTTTTTGCCCTGCCTTTATTTATTCAGGGCATGGTTCAGGAGGCACGGTGGTGTTGGGTTGACGGTTGGACTTGATGACCCCGGAGGTCTTTTCCTACCTTACCGATCCTCCGATCGTCATCAACGAGGCAGATTCACTCTGGCTTCGCCCGGAGAAAACCACGGAAAGCTGCGTACGCACACACGGCTCGCCGAGGGCACAAACCTTCACTCCTGCAGGAGAACGCAAAGACCTTGACGATTCACAAGGGAAACACAACACCCCGCCGCGCTTTTTGTGTCGGTTTTTTTAAGCCGCGTTCAGCGCCGAGCCCCCCCCCCCCCCGAAGGCCGGGCTCGGCGAGGGGGGCTCCTCCCGCCGCTCCCCGCGGGTGGCCGAGGCCGAAGGCCACCGGCAGGTGACCGGCGGCGAGGCCGAGGGTCTGCCACCGCCCCCCTCCGGAGCCGCTCCTCGCCAACGCCGCCGTTTGTCCCCTCCCGCCGCCGGCGGCGGCGGCTCCCCCCGGCCCGGGCCCCGCCGCCGCGGCGCGGCCGCAGCGCGCTACACAGCGGCGGAAGGGACGCCCCGCTCCGCTCCGCTCCGCTCCGCTGCGGCGCGGCCCCGGCCCCGGCCCGGTGCCGCCTCCCGGCGGGCCGCCGCTTCTCCCCGCCCCCGGGGCCGTGTGTGCGGAAGCGGCCTGACGCGCGGCGCTGGCGGCGCCCGGCATTGTGGGAGCGGGGGGGGCCCTGGCGGCGGGGGAGGCGCCGGGAGCGGGGCCGCGGCCGACGGGTTCCGGTGTCGGGCGCGGACGTGTCGGCCGGTACCGCGGGGCGAGAGGCGCTGCCCCTGCCCGCTCGGAACAGCGACCGGCCCGGGGCCGGCCCGGCGGCGCCATGTCCGGGACCAGCAGCCCCGAAGCCGTGAAGAAGCTGCTGGAAAATATGCAGGGAGACCTGCGGGGCCTGAGCCTGGAGTGCCGGAAAAAATTCCCCCCCGTGAAGGAGGTGAGGGGCGGGCTGAGCCGGGCCGGGGCGGGCGGAGGGGCCTGCCCCGCCGCGGGGCCCGGCCGGAGCGGTGGCTGCCGGTGGGGTCCGTCCTTCATGGCCGCGGGTTGCCGAGCGCTGTCCGCGCCCGGCCGCGGCTTCGCCGGGCGCGTTCGCTGGCGGGTTGTTGTTTTTAATGCGTTGTCGAGGCGGGGGACGCGGGCCGGGCCAGCGCACCTCGGGGAGCGGGGCTGGCGGGGCGGAGGTCGGTCGCCTGGTGAGGGGGGGCGACACGGGGGCGGCCCCGCCTCACCCCCAGCGTCCTCGCCGGGGAGGAAGGCAAAGTTTGGCTTGGCTGCCTCGGCACCTCCTCAGGAAGCTCTCCCGGAGCGGGCTCGGCGCTGGGGGTGCGGGCGCACCGGCGGGCTCGGAGGGGCAGCCCGGCCGGCGAGGGCCGCGCTCTGCCCGGGCAGGGCACCGGCGGGCACCGGGGGGCACCGGCGGGCACCGGGCTCCCCCGCATCGCCTCTCGGGGCTGTCCCGCACGGGCTTTCCGGAGCGGGGCTCCCCCCGGCCGGCGAGCCTTGTTCCCGCCGACGGCACGCCTCCGTCCGGCGGGGCTGCGTGCGGGGTCGCCGGTGGCAGCCAGTGCTCTCTGATTTCGGGGCTCTGCGGCTCGGGAGGGAGCTTGGGAGACAGAAGTTTAGGTTACTTTCCCCCCCGCCCCTTTTTAAAAACTCCATTAATAAACTTATGTCAGTAGCATTGCATGTTTTATTTTTTCAGACCTCAGTTTACTCGGTGTCCAGCTTGAGACTTCAGTAACCTTGATGAGCCAGATTACTTCAGCTAATTTAAAGTATACTTTCTAACTATGCGTTTCTCTACTGTGTTTACACAGTCAGTTTAACTTTTCCCCTATCAGTAGTTTATCACTTGCCTTTTAAAAAAAAGTATTTCTTCTACGCAATAGTGGGAGGAAAAATACTGATATATTAACTCAGATTAAGCTGCAGAGCCAGAAGGGTACCTGGGAAGATACGGCAAAGACTCTGTCAGTTTGGAACTAAAGTCGCCTTACATACGTAATTCCTTTCTTCCAATTAAGTGATAGCATGTTTAATGTTGTATGAAGTATTATACACTTTAACAGACGAATTGTAGCTAATGACTGTGCTTGTTTTGAAAGGCACGAAGCGTCATGCCGTAGCAGAGCATGTTAGGTACGATTACATGTTGCAGAGGAATGGCAGTGTGTTTGAGAAATCGTGTGTGGTCACGGAAAAATGAGAAAGTTGTGATCAGTTCTGAGAAATCGTGTGTGGTCACATGTAAATAAGAAAAAGCTGTGGTTAGTGGAAAAGAAATCTGTGTGCGTGTTTTGGAGGGAGGTGCTGGTGCCGCTTCTACTTTCTCTGGTGTCTTACTCTGTGACTCTTGAGTAAGTTGTTTGGTCCCTGAACAAGTTTCCCCACTGTGTTAATGTTTACTTTCTTCAAGATCTGCAAAGGAGATGGGCAATGTAATCCTTAAGCTAGTGTTTTTAATAATGCTTCATTATATTTGCCGCGCTGATGGTTAGAGTAACCACTGCATGTGCAGTTCTTAATACTTGTTCAGCATGTTTAACATATTCTTGTGTAAGTATGACTTTTGTGTTTTTCTCTTTTACATCTCGACAGCAATTTGCATAGCTTCATTAAAAACACTTAATGTTTTTCACAATTATCTGGAGTTTGGGTAGGTTCATGGAATAGTACTAGAAGGTGTTTATAAAGAGGTGGGACTCTTTCTGCTATGAGTTGTGGGCTCTTACAGAGAGGTCTGAGGTGAGAGCAGTCCTATAGTAGGATGTATGATACAGTTGCAGGAAACGATCTTACTTCCTCACTTCTGGAAGCTTTTTTTTTTGTTATAGTTTTAAAGGAAACGGGTGTCCTTTTCTATCAAATCTCAACTGCTAACGGGTATTTTAATCGCATGCATTTGGTCTGATCGTGATTAGATTTGGCTAGAGTGATCAGAGGAGTGGCATGATGTTCTTACTGATTTGTAACAGCACCAGTTTTTTAAACCATGTTTAAACACAGGCTTTTTAAAACAAATTCCTACTACTTATAATCTCACTTTTTTACTTGCAGTGTAACTAGACTATTCTCGTTGCTACCGCATGCGATATCACTTATGAGTTTATCTTGCAGCTGATGTGTATGCTTCCATGACACTTAATAAACTTATCGTACTGTGATAAAGCTACTGAAAAACTCCTGGTCCAAAATTAATAGTTATGAGCTGTATTGTAGTTGTTAGATTTGATAGGTACTTTATGAAGGTAAACCGCTTCTAATAATCTTTCCATTTCCAATGTAATCTAAAATTTTGCTTACGGCTATTTGTTATTGTCAGCCATTTCTAAAATAATTTGTCTATTATGTTTTTTTGATTTTTATATTAATGCTGTTAAAATTCTGCAAAATGAATTTAGCTGATGGGTTTGCTGCTGATAAAAGTGGTAGTGTAGTACTCAATTCTAGTTGTTGCTCAGATGATTAATTTGAGCAAATCGTTTTTTAATCAATACTCTAAGGAGTCAGAAAGTGGTATGATCAGAAAAATAGAGCCTGTTTTTTTAATTAAATAGGGTTTTAGTTTTCACTTTTCAAAAATCTTTCTAATGCATAATGCATATGTTATTACAAACTGATGCCATATCTGTTGGGTAGAGAGACCAAAACAATATTAAATGATTGTTTGAACAGGCAGGTGGATAACAGCTGAAGAGCTTTATCAGATTTTTTTTTTTTTTGGGGGGGTGGGGAGGGTGTGGATGCAGCAGAAAAGGGGACAGCCGGCTGTGGGATTTAGGCCTTCTCCTCAGTTAGGAGCTGGAAGCAAGGTCTTAAACCCTTATTGGAAATGGAACTTGAACTATTCACTGTTTTAAGCACTTTCATCTCATATTTCTCTATTACTTCTGAGTCTGTAAAGTTTTCTTAATAGGTCACATTTATGTGAAAATCATCTAGTTGTAAGTTCAGTCATAACAGTGGATTCTGAGGTCTTTGACTCTGATAATTAGTTAAGAAACATTGAAATTACTGAGTTTCTTCCAGTGTTAAACTTATGACACAAATATGTGGCAAACTTCCTTCCCCTTAGTTAGAAAGAGCTTTTAACTAAGATATAACAGAATGTATTGTTGGCCCCAAAGCAATCCATACCTCATCTTTGCTCCGTGTGACAAATAATACCCGAGTAGGATTTTCCTAGGTGGTGCCGCTTCATACGTTGAGAATGGGAGCTGCAGAAAGAATCTGTGGGTTTGAAATTGTGTTGCTGACGATGTTTGGGGATTAAGTAATGCGCTAGACTTATTTTTCTTAAGGGTGTGGGGAATACCAGTTACTATTAGACTTCAGACCCATGTCTGTCTGTTGCTAGGTGGTTTTGACTCTTTCTGTTTGATAGGTGGATAAATCCTGTGTGATACTTCCTCAGATGAGCACCGACTACAGAAGTATACTAAGCATGAAAGCTGTACACTACGAACAAAGAGTGATTTGGTGGTTGTGTCTGTGATACGCCAAAACTCTTTGTATTGACAGATGTACAAATAATGACATTGCTGAAAAATGCATTCTTATTTTCACAATATACTTCCATTTCCCAGTTATAAGAAATAAACACCAACCAGAGATGTGATAGAAGCTCTCAGGACACGCATAAATTAAACAATATCTTTTGGAACTTGAAGTTACAGAGGATGAAGCAGTCTTTGCTACCAGTGTAAGTCATGCTCCTGTTATCTTAAGGAATCTGACGTTTCCCCTAGAGAACGATACCGCTTGGCCATTACACCCTTGTTTTTAATATGATGGGCCCTGAGCTTGCTCTGTATTAGAGCATTGTAATGCTTAACTTCTAACTCTGGACTGAGTTGTGTGGCACACCCATAAAGCTTTACAGACTACCTTAACCTGCTAGTGAGTGGAGTTCCAGTATTCTGTGCTGGGTGTGTTGGAAGCTGACAGTGCTCTCTTTAGTGAACTGGAGTAAGAATTTTGTCTTATCACAAAATTGAAAATAGTTTAGTGTGCTGAATAGGTTACCTGCTGTTTCTTATTACTGAATGAAAATACCATAAGCTGCATCTGATTTGGTTAGATAATTTCACTGTGTAAGAAACCTTAGAAATACAAGGGGAAAATGTTTATATTTAACAGAAATAATTGAGTTAAAAGGGAAAATAAGCATGCCCAAAAAGTTCTTCTCAGCCTCAATTCCAGTCAGATATAACTCCTTGTTGCTTACACAGATCCAGTCCAGCAGTCTCAGCTTTCTACTAGGCTTCTAGTCTCTACATTGACTCAGATTTTTCTTGACTTTTAAATAGCAGTAAAAGCAAAATTAGCTTAAAAAAACCACAGGAAAAAAAATAACTCTTACGCAGCTCCCTGCACAGTTACAGGCACACTTGTGCTGGCAGGAGAGGGGAAGGGAGAGGGCAGGTGGGGTTGGGGCGGACAGGGACTGCATCCTCCCATGGCAGGATCAGCTTGGCCTGGTTTAGGCCTGTTGTGGGACGGGGTGTGCCCTCTGCTTAGCAGCTGGGTACTGGATTGCAGGTGTCTGTATGTTTTAGGATGTTTGCTGCTGCAATAATTTGGAATAGTAGGGCTGGAAAAGAAATAGTGTTCAACTTCCCTCAACCTGGAGGAGCAGCACAGTTTTAGCTTTGGATACTTTGGTCAGTTGAAGTGCTCTCGTGAGACTCCTGGAAGGTAGCTTTTGATAGCCTCTCTGTACTGTTTCTTTTCCAGACCTTTGTTTGAAACAGCAGCATTGCTTTTGTTTAACTATTTATTGAGTTGTGTATGCCTTTGGCATAGAGGTATTTTTGAAACTGTACTGTAAATTAATTTGCTGTATCTAGGAAAAATAATGGAGTATAACTTTGCAGTCTTATTTTCCTTCTTTTGTAAGTAACTCTACTTGCAGGCAAGTAGCCTTATAAACTGTTTGGGTAAAAGTTAAAGAATCCAGATTTGAGTAACCTCTGGATAAAGCAAACTTTGAATTATTTAATTACAGTAGAAGTGGCGTGGGCTAGCGGAGCCAAGAGATAGGATTTGCCCTTTCTGAGGGGCTGTCTGTTGTGTTCTGTGAACATAGGTTTTATTCATCCATTTCTTCCTTTGGAGTCCACTCCTGGCTGCACTGGGTGACATATGTGACAGTTATATCCCGTGGGTTAAATAATTGTCGTTTTAGAATGATATGCTGATCTTGAACACATCTTAGGGCTAATGCCAAAAAACACTAGTGGGGAAGCTTGTCCTTTTAGGGAACCTCTCTGATGTCATTGGGTAGCCGTATGGACTATAAATATGAGGATGTATTGCCAAATTTAAACATATGTTTAAAAGATACAGATCAGTTAATTAGGTTTATAACGTCAAAGTGATCATTAGGATTCCTAATGAAATGGGAAGGAACAATTAAAAAATTATGTGTGAATATTAGCTGTTTGTTCTATAACAGTAACAATATTTCAGAAAATCTGTTGAATGTAGTGCAGTACAGAAATTGGAGAAGGCTAAGAAAGAAAACGGCATGCTGAAATGCCTTGTGATTTGGGCATTTGAGTCACTTGATGAATTACTAGCATTGAATGGTTTCTGAGAGCTCTGCGTTCATGCTACTCTTGCAGTAAAAAGTTGAGCCGACTGGACCTGGCAAAGAACAAACCTTCCTATGTAGACCACTTCCTGTAGGAGTAACCAAGTTTTGGGGTTTTCTGCTTTATTTTTTGATTAATATGGATTAAATAATTCTGATACTGTAGCCTACAGAGACCTTAACCTATGCTGAACTTTCCAGGTTGGTTAGTTTTCAGGTCTTCACAGCATTAGTTCAGAAGGATGCAAATACTGTAGAGTTTTTTGTTTTCTTAAATAGCTATTCACTTAACTAATAATTTGAAAGTTCTTTTGAAATGTAGAAAGTGTGCTTTGTAAAATGCATATTGTCCTAATTAGGCAGCTTGCACTCAAGCATGTGTTTTGTGCATGTGACTGGAGATTATTCTGTACCATTCTTTAGTTGCCAGCCCATAGCTGAGCTGGTAACGTGAAACAGCTGATTCCTAGTATTTCCTACAGTTCCTCTTGTAATTCCTGATCTTTACCAATTGCCATGTCTGCTAGCTTCCTGTTTGGAATCCGTTAATTCTGCAGTGTTTTTCATTCAATATTCATCTGTATACAGTAGTATTTTTTCAAAATTATATTTTAAAAAGTGTACTGTATGTTTTGAGTGGACAGTCATCTATTCAAATGTGTTCTAAACCTCAGGATTTATTGTCAATCCTAAATTTCATGTCATCATTTTAGTCTCTGATAAGAAGCGTCATGTGTTCAAGAATGATTCGCATCATACATATAGACCCAATTTCTCCATCATGTAATACCTTGCAATTTAATGAATGAAAAAAAGGAATAAAATTTTCTGTATCTCAGTATCTCTGTAAACTTTTCAAGTTAGACTTCAGTGCAGGATTAAGGTGCCTAACTTCAGGTGTCTAAGCTCCCTTCGTTGATTGCGCAGGCTTGATTTGTTGCGGAAATACTGTCAATAGAGCCGAATAAAATAGCTAGCTATTCAGAGGATCTTGTAGCCAGGGGTTTGATTCAGTCTCTCACCTACACATTAGGTATCTTTGCCACTTGAGATGTGTTAATGTTTCTTCCCTGTCTTGTAGCAGCTGGTCCAGAAGAGCATGGGGTCTTCTGCTGTCTACATGTGGTTGTCTCGGATCTAGAGGTCTAAGCTTAGACCTTTGTATTGAGCCCCTACTAGTGGGTCAGCTGAATTGGCTTAAGGAGAGGCTTTAAGAATTAAGGAGCATTCAGTAGAGACTAAATCTCCATTGTAATGGGAGTCTAAATATTTAAATTTGTGCATCTTAATCTCTGGTTGAATCCCTATCTGCCTCCTATGGCTTCCTGAAGATTATACAGGAATCCTGTAGCAGAAGTTGGAAATTCTTGGTGACTCCAGGTCTCACCTAGCGCCCAAACTTCTGACTGTGGTGCCTTTTTACCAGGTGCCAGGCAAACAGGCACTGGTGTCTCTGTCTGGGTGACTGTGAATATGGTATTTGTGGCAAAGCCTCAGGAGTTTCCTGGTCCCATCTGTTCTGATCAACAAGCTGAAGGCGAAATTAGTTTGAACTTGAAGTGTAAATCTCCTAAAGCTCTGAAACAGGCTGGTGTTTGGTGGTTTTTTTTTTTTTTTTGTGGTTTTTTTTTTTTTTTTTTTTTAATGTAGAATGATGATTGTTGTGACAGAAGGGTGTCATGAAAATTCAAGTGCTCTATTTCAGTGATTTATGATCAGTTGTGTTGTACTTGATGGATCACTTAGAAATCCATTAATGGTAGACAATATCTCAAGATATCCATACACTACATATATATATAAAATATTATATATAATAAAATACAGTGTGTATATGTATAATACAGTATAAAATACAGTGAACATCCTGATTCTACCTGATTGTGGAAGAGAGAAGTATAACTTTAGAATTTGTTGCTAATAGGCTGTGTTTCTTCTGTAACAGGTCTTGGTTAGCTTTTTTTCTTTATGCCTGAACAGTGCTATTCAGTAATGAGTTGTTTTATGTTATTCATTCTGATTTGTTCTGTTGATTTATATGTGATGGTTTTTCCAGCTGAGATGTAATATTTTGATTGTCACATGAAAACTGCTGATATTAAATATTTGTATTTCATTATCTTTACCTCCACATTCATGTCAAGTGAGGTACCTCCAGAGGCAACAGCTCTGAAGCAATTTAGATAACACGAGCATGTCTCCTGGCATTATTGATGATTAACCTTCAGGATTCTGAATTGGCTGCTGGTACTGCAAACTGACAATTTCAGAAGACTAATGGACCAGAGGAGTAGTCACTCCTGTCAAGTGAAAGAGCACTTTTAATATGAGGGCAGCTAATATAGTCGCACTAAAACTGGAAATGAACGAGGTTGTGTGTTCTTGAAAAACAAAAAACCGAAAACTGCTGTATCATAAATCTTGAATTGGTAGAGAAAGAGTGTAATAGAATCAGTTTATGCTTTTAGTTTTTCTCAAAACATTGGAGCTCTGGTCATTGAGAATGACACCATCCTCGAGTAGAATCAAGTCTAGCAGGAATTGGAGCTTGGTATCTTCAACTGTTGTTGTGCCTGTTGTTGGGATCAGAAATGTACACTATTGGTTTCCTTCACTGAGCACACATAGATCATGATGTAGAATAAACCAGAGCAGTTTTGCTTCTGTCTCAGGTGAACTATGAACAGCTGAAGAAACTACTCTGTATATGAATAGAGACTGATGGTCTGTTTGCAATTTCTTGTCTTTATATGCTAAATAAAGCTAATACAAACGAAACCAGCAAATATATTAATTTCTTGATTTAAACAAAAAAGCTAATCAGGCTGTTCAACGATTCATGTAAATCACACATTCCAAACTTAAAAAATTGGAAAAATGTAGCTGGTTTTGTAATGAAGGTTTTGTGATAGTGAAAGTGATTTACCAAAATACAACTTTCATTTTGTAGGAAAATTAATACTATTTTACCATGATTGCTGAGAATCTGTGGAAGAAAAATTACAGTGAGAAGCTTGTGCAGGAATTGTAGAATATGAAGTGATTTGAAAGGAGCATTATTGCTTTCAGTGTTTCCTGCTTTCTTTCTCTACTTGTTCATATGTCCAGGATGGAGCATACATCTGAACAGTGATTGCAAACTATTTCATGTTCACTACAGCCTCCCTTTAGGAAGCTGTGGACATGAACAGGCCCTCCCCTTAGTCTTGTCTTCTCTGGGCTGAACAAGTGCAGCTCTCTCAGCATCTCTTTATCTATTGTTCTCTATCTCCCAGCTGTCTTGGTAGACTGGCAGTGAACTTGCTCCATCATGTCAATGTTTTTCTTGCACTGGGGAGGCTAAAACTGGTGATATTACTCCAGCAGCGGTCCCACAAGAGCCAAAGAGAGGGAGGGGACTCTCTTCCCTCGACCTGCTGCTTATGTTTTTGCTAATACAGCCCAGCATGCAGTTGGCCACCTTTGTTGCAAGGGCTCGCTGCTGGCTCTTGGTTCCACTTTGTTGTCCACCAGAACCCTGGGTCATTTGCTGCAAAGCCAGCCCACAGCCTGTACTGGTGCAGGGGCTGGACTCTGCTTTGGCCTTTGTTGAACTTGATGAGGTTCGTACCAGCCCATTTCTCAGTCTATCTGGGTTCCTCTGAATACACACATACATTCCCACCCCTGGCCCTGAACGCTGAACAGTACCCTGAATTTTATATTTGTCTGCACACTCTATGCCTTTATCCAGGCTGCTAATACAGATGTTAAATGGTATTAGCCCCAGTATCTATCCCTGAGGAGCACCACTGGTAAATGGCTACCAGATGGACTTTATACCACTTGTTATGACCCTTTCACCCAGTCTTCCACCCAGTTTACTGTCCGCTTGTCCATATCTCACCAATTTGACTATAGGGATACAACTGGAGATGGCATCAAAGGCTTTGCTATAGTCAATGCATAATGTATGTAGTGCTCTCCCCTTACCCACACAGCCCATCTTCTCATTGTTGAAGGCAGTTGGGTTGGTGAGGCTCATGCTAAATTCATGTTGGCTGTTTCTAGTCATCTTGTCCTGCATGTGCCTAGAAGTGGCTTCCAGGAGGATTTATTCCATAACCCTGCCAGGGAGTGACTGGCCTGTAGTGCCCTGAATGCTCTTCCACGCCCTCCCTTGACATGTGTGTGGTACTTACCTCCCCCCAGTCATCAATAACCTTCCCCAGTCACCATGGCCCTCATAGAGGGTGGCCTTTCAGTGATAGCGGCCCTTGGGTGCATGGGCTTGCATGTGTCCAGTTGACTTAAGTACTTGGTTCATGTACTTCCTGCCTGTATCTGCCTTTACGGTGGGTGGTGCGTCATTCCCAGAGACTCTGCTGCTAGGCTTTGCTCCAAGCCAGTAGAATGTGAACAAGCTCTAATCCAAATATATTAAATCATTCAATATAGTAAATCCCTGTGAGTGCACAGTGCTGTCAGATCAGAACTAGCATTTCACCAGTTTAAATCACAGGTAGAATGAGTGTATATAAGAGAAGGGTCTGAGCAGGGATTGTACTCCTGGGGAGGAAGATAGAAGTACAGAAGGCAAGTACAGTGCTTTTCCACAAAAATGTGGTATACTCGAGTGCTTTCATGAGGTTGATTTAGTGTGGAGCTTTTTGTGAGTGTGTCCTGTTCCAAATAATGGTTTAGCAGTACGGTAATGGTCCAGAATGTGCTTTTGCAGAATAACAGCCAGCATAAAAATGAAGTGAAACTGTACTTTACGCAGGAGGATCTCTTATCTAAACTATTGGATATAGGGTTAGTGTTCCAGTTGGAAAGGCAGATAATGATGACTAGAAAAAAAATTGCTCTTTTTATTTCATGTAATAGATGTGGAAGTGACCATAGATGACATATATTACTCTCATCCAATCTTAGTAAAAGGTTGGCAAACAATGTAACGTGAATACCAACACAGGCCTATATGCTGAATGCTTTTCTTTTTAGAAGAGAGAAATCAAAAGCTTGTGTAGTAAGAGCTGCAAACCTTGCAGCAATTTTGGTATCTCTGGAGACAGCAATTTGCTCTGAGCACACAATTGAAACACAAATGGTCATTCAAAGCATTAGTGGTGGAAATTCTTTTTTTTATTACTTTTTTGTAACAATACTGTCACATTTAGAAGTTCATACAAAAATATATTTAAAGTTAGATCAAGCCTTAGTAAAAATTAGCACATGCCCGCTCATTACATTAAATATCTTTATGCATATATATAACTTTCGGTTTAAAAAAAAAAAAAGATGCTGACTTCTGGTCCTAATTGTGAGATACCAGTTTATCTGAAGATCAGCAAGTTGATCCTTTTCAAAACCTTTTAAAAAGCCCCTTCTTGAAACTTTAAAAAAAAAATTGTTTATATAGTAGAGACAGTGGGTGTTCTTTTCACTTTCTGAAAAGGGTCACTGGTAAGAGATTAGAATTTTGCTTCATCTTTCCCTTAAGAAAAGTTAACTATCTTGTTATTTTTCAATGAAAGAAGGGTAGCTCTTTCACATTTACCCCAGAGTAAGGCAAGTCCATAGGGATTACTGTAGAGCCAGGGATGTGCTGTCAGGTCCCATCCCAGCTGACCCTCTGGTACATTGCTTGCTCGTCCATATGCATTGCCACATTGCAACAGGGCTTCCATGATGCCTTTGCCTGTGAGAAGTAAACCACTAAACAATTACACAGTTACATGTTCAAGCATACGCCATGCCGTTATTCCTTGTGGCGATTCTTGGGCTGCCAGGTAACATTATCATCATCGAGTTAGCTGTAGTGGTATCGTTCGGTAATGTAGGCTGATCCACTGCGGTTGGGTTTGAGAGCTTTCACAGTGTCCCTGAAAGACAGATTTGAGGAACTGGTGCCTTTCAGGTGGACTTACTGCTCTGCTGCTGATATGGGTGGCTTGCCTTTACATCGTCCTGACCAGTAGCTAGTAGAATTGCATACCCCAATTATCGTGATACCTCCGTATGCTATTTATGAGTTATAGATCTTTATAGTCTGTGCGCACGTATTTTACGTGGAGAAATTTAACTCTGGGACTTAAATGTTACCTGGTTGTTGGAAAATGTTGATTCTGCTTGAGGGTGGGTTAAGTCTTTGCTTGCTGAGTGCCTGAGCAGAAGTAACCTGTCTCTATTACCTGGTTGGTGATTTTGGCCCTACACAAGGGTTAAAATTTCCAAGAAGCGGGAAGATGCACACATCACATGTAATGACAGGAAAGCTGAAGTTCTTCCCTGTTTGAACTGAGGACTGAGAAATCTGTGAGGAGGGGAAGAGTTTTAGATCTGAGAAACTCTTAAAACTGGGTTTGAAAGTCTCTGTGGATTTCCACATCCCACTCTCTTGTGCAGAGAGCCTCTGTTTATAAGGTAGCTTTAGGGTGAGGTTCTTAGAGAGCTGTAAATGTTGTCAGACTGTACCCTGAGAGAGGAACTTTGAGGCCAGGAGGCAGATATTATACCTAGGCTTCTTTTCAGTTTACTTGCAACAGCACTATGTGTGTTGGTTTTTTTGTACGTAAATAATCCATTTGCCTTACTTTGATTTCTGTGAAGGGTGATTTCCATGTAATCAGCAAATACTTGGTAATTTCCAAGGAAGCAGAAAGATGATGGGGCAAGTTCTTGATCCTGGAGGGTCCTGTTGAATTTTGCTGTGAGAGTATTGACTGTTTCCTTAAAAGCAAATCAAAGTATCCAGAAGAGTTTGACTTGAATATGTGCTGTCACTGAGAGTCAGTTTCTGTTCTTCATCAATATTTCTTCTCCCCAAACTGAGTGCTGTAGTTGCTTCAGGAGAAACATGAAACAAACCCCAGTAAGGGCAAGTGTGTGTTTGAGACATTTTGTTTCAGTTCATTTCACAGTTATTAAAGTAGCAGAATAGGAAATCTAATTAACTGAATGTTTCAGGTACACTTGAGCTTTGTTATGTTACAGCAATTATGTACATTTGTTTCTTCCTAAAGAGATAATTTGCTCATTAGACTACTATTAACTGTGGTCCTAAGGGAAACTGATAATGTTACTTTTAAAAGTGGTGACTGCTTTGAAAACATGGTGCCTTATATGTGTGTGAAAGTAAATTATCGTATTTGTACCCATAAATGCACAGTATGATGCTGGCCGTCTCCTTGATTAGTGTTTTTGTAAGAACCATTTCTCATGGGGCAATGTCCTGGAGAGTGCTGTAGTAATTTCAAATTGATGTAAATTTGTAAACTTAGTATCTACTAATATCTCTTTTAACTTGCCAAGTTAAATTGATGCAATCCAAATACACTTTTATATTGATGTAAATGGAATAGCCAGATAACTGTTTATAGTCTCACTTTTTCTACTGGTTATTTGTGATCAGCTGAGGTAATTTTTTGTAAATGTTAATATGTGGTCTTTTTTACATATATAGTGGAGTATTGGGTTTGGTTTTTTTTTTTTTTTTTTGTAGGATGTGTGCAGTGTATTGGTTTTGAATTGGGATTCTAAACAGAAACCAAAGCATAATGCAGATAATCACAGAACTTCCTGTATCTCATGGAGAAAAACTATCTGTTATATTCAGAGCAGTAGTAAAAAGTCTAATAGCTGTTGTTTTGTTTTACCTTAGTTTTATATAAAAGCTAGCGTGGAAACAACTAACTGGGAGGCACTGTGTCGGAAATAATTTTTTTCCTTCTTTGTGCAGAGTTCACGGTGTTTGCGAATGTCACGCATGTGGGCAGGCTTAATATTTCTTTGATTCAGAGTGAGTTTGTCACTCCTGGCAAGAAAGAAATTGATTGCCAGTAGATGTGATGAGGTTTAGTTTGAAGATAATTAAAGTTGGACTGTGACAAATCCTTCATATTAATTAATAGGAACAATTTGTTGTGACAAGACCCCTCCCTAATTAGCTGACAATTTGTAACTGAGGAAGAACGGGGACTGACTTAGAACTTAAGACACTTCAACACATTAAGTTAATGTAATTAAAATAAATGAGAAGTGCATTTGGCACTCCTCATTTTAATTATGCAAAAGATACATTTGCATGTCACTTTGTGCTCATTTGAGCATGTTGTATGTTAGTTCAGGCACTGTGGTTATTATTCTGTCTATATTTTTAAAGCAGAAACACTGTGTTCAGCAAAGCTTAAATAATTCCTCAGAATTTCACAAATGTCTTCAAGGATGGTAAGGCAGTGTTTAGTCTTTCTATGTTTGTGTTGGGAAATGAAAAAAAAAAAGGGGGGAAGTAGAAAAATTCAGTTCCACATTTCTAATTTAGCTATTTTGAGAAATACGTTTATAAAATCTTAATGAAAATATTTGATTTTGAATTTGTACAGTCATCTTAACCTGACTTTCTGGGAAGTCTTTTTGGAGTAGTGTGTTATGGAGGGGGAGTATTACTACTTGGTGGAACTTCATGTACTCTTGCTTTCATATTTCTGCTGCCACAGCTTGTCTGCTTCTCTAATCTGTTTTATATAGTGACGGATAGTACTAATCGGTGGAAAAATGGAAATGTTTAGTGTGGGAAGTACACAGAAATATGAAGCTAAACTAAAAGGGGAAATGTACTTTGAAATTTGGCACAATAGTATTTTCTAGTAATCTGTTCTATCATTTGGGAGAATCTGTTGCATTTATTTTGGTACACAGCGTATTGAACATTATTTGATTGTTTCCAGAGGTTTATAATGTATTAACAGAACTAAAAAATGGAAAGAGCCGTTTGCAATGTATTTTGCTTTTTTTTTTTTTTTTTTTTTTTAACACAAAACTTGTCAGAAATCATAATCTTGAAATGCAAAGCCGCAACGTTACATTTTCAGTTTGGCTTGATTTCATTAGAGAACATGACTTTAGTGATTTATGCTGGGAAGTGTTTATGGATGGTTGGAGAGAGAATTGCTGTTCCCTCACAGCAGTATGTGTTCTCCTTGGTGGGCTGCTCAGCTCTGCAGCACCTAGTTGGCGTCCAGCCGGTGTGTGCACACGCATCCCCCAGCCTGCACGTCTGCACCCCGGGTCCTGCTGAAGGGGTACGTGAGGGAGAGGAGGGTGCTGTTGGTCTGTCAGGTCATGCTTACTGGGAAAGGGGAGGAACTGTTGGTGTGGGTTGTGTGGCGTGTCAGGAAGAACGGAGAGCGTTGTTAGGAAGGCTTCTTCATGGTACTGCCCTGGGATAATTTGTATAGGGCGTTCAGGATACAAAGTCCATGGGAAAATGGGTTTCATTATGATACTCACTGTTAGTGAAAGTGTTAACTTTCAAATGGAAAAAATACTGTTACCCACCTGGCAGAACAGTAATAATATTCAAGTGTCGTGTACCACATCCAGTTTATGAACTGGATTTCATTGCTTAAGTGTTAAATATTAAGCATTGGTATAATTACTGATGTTCTCAGTTTCTTCAGCATTTCAACCCGATGAATGTGACAGATTATATATCATGGCAGTTGTTTCACAGTTTGAAACTGTACAGGGACTATGTAACAGTTTTTTTGTTTACTAGTGATTTTCCTTTGCATTCATAGGACTGGAAATTAATACAGTGAGAATTGTGATTTCTAAAAGTTCTGAACCAAAGAATATACCCCTTCCTGTGGAATTCCAGAAAGGAATTCCAGAAGCTACAAAGATTTCAATTCCACTTTAGTTCTGCTTACTGAAAACACTACAAAAACATTTTTTCTCTAAGACAATAAATTTTTATTTATCTTCAATATTCTTATTTCTTTCCAGATATTGATGTATGAAATAGCATCTAAACTACTTATTTTCTTCTCCTCCAGGCTGCTGAATCAGGAATAATAAAAGTGAAAACAATAGCTGCACGGAACACTGATATTTTGTCAGGTAATTATTTGCAATGCAATGGGAAAAATAAACTTGGGTTACATATCAAAATGTTAAAAAGGTATCTTGGATATGTGTAATAAACCTACATGTCTTTTTAGTGTGTGCTATATCAGTGATGCTTTATGTCTGGGCACCTAGAAAAAAATCCAGTAGCATGAGAACTTTTTAATACTACTTCTATTTCATGCTAGTGCTATACTGATGCTGAGGGAAGACTCCATTTTCAGTTGTGGCTCTACAAAAGTAATCATCCCCTTAGAAAAATAGCATGAAATGCTTAGACTCCAAATTCTCAATGTTTTATTCGCTGTCTACATTCACCACAGCTATTGTTGAGTGCTTTGTGTGGAGTTCTGCAGTGTGATCCTCATCTGTGTGTTTAGTATGAGAGTCTAGCCTTTGGAAAATTGTACCTGGCAGGCAAAAATCCATCTTAATCTGAGACAAGGTCATTCAATTTAAGATGTACCGTTGTCTTGAGGGACGGGAGATATCTTGTGAGTTGTAGCTTTATAAGTGCTTAAAACATTATCACTGAGTTTCTTCAGCTTTATTAAATAGCATGTAAATTGATGGCTTCTTGCCAGTTGCTGGTAAAGCCTTTGGCCAGATTTGAATGTCCCTGTATTAATACTTGAGTGTCTACGTCAGCTGTAGTAAAAATCCATAAAATGCTAAACTATTTGAAAGGTCCAAATGAAATAGATATAAAACTATTTCTTGTTTCGAGGTATGTAAATCAGATATTGGTAAGGAGGGACTTTCTAGAATTATTTGAAGTAGCAGTCCCACCCCTCAATATTTCACTTTAATGCCTCTTTTTTATTTGTTTATTTTCTTTGTTTTTACTGCTGTCATGAATGCTGACATAAGTGGGAAACTATGCCAGGTAATGTCAGCTATATCAAAATACACAAATGAACAAGAGAAATCTCTAGTTAGCCATTTGGGAAGCTGTCAACATTCTTTGGCATATTACTGTGTAAAGAACTTTATATTTTAGAAAGCTAGTTTGTAATCCTGCAAAATTCTTTGTTTTTTAATCTTCATTTCAAAGTAAAGTGGTGTGAAAGATCATTGATTCTGGCTCTGGCCATGGATAGGCAGTCTTGACTTTTATCTTTTTGAGGGAACGCTTTCTGGTAGTTGGTCAAATTTTGTAAGTACTTTTCCTTTGGAAGGTTTAAACTAGAATGTAGTTAGTATTTATTTCATTCATCAAAAAAACTGTGCAGATTTGTAGTCAGGAGGTTTGGAAGACCAGCAGGTCCTAAAAGTTATTTTGATTAGTTAATCTTTGCTAATAGGATAATAACATTTTTCCCCAGTAAGAAACTGTGGAACAGAGGGGAACATATACTTTGCCTGCACATTATGCAACATTCCACAGTTTAAACATAATGCCATTCAACAGGCCCAATTCTTTATGGACTCTTGTGTTTTTTTGAGGTATCAGTTGTAACCTAATCTTGTAGGTAAGTTAATGTCACGATCTCTGTTGTCTCCTGTCTGCTAATTAAATTTTTTTTAGTAATAATAAAGCTGCAAAAGTCTACTGTAATTGTGAAATCTAGTAAAGTAGATACTTTTTGACTGCTAGATGATTTAGGAGCATCTACTAGACATTCCAATAATCCAAAAAAATATTTTGATTGGGATGTGATTTTTCTTTATATTTTGATGTAAACTGTCATTTCACTAAAATAGATGAAAACGACTTTATCAGATTGTTTTGAATAAGATGACCTGATGCTTTCCTGAAGCATTACACTGCGTAGGATTATAATTATTAGGAAAATAGATGCAATCTTAAAATGACAAATACGCAGAGGTAATATTAGGTCTGGTGAGATGTGTTTAACTTGCTAGAACTCGGAGGTCAATGATCTAACTTCTTTCTCTCTCTTGGAAAGGTTTAACAGTTTCAAAGTCTTCATTCTTGGCAGTCAGTATGTGCTTTATAATATATTTATGAGGATTTGAGTAATTCCAAAAGAGAATTCAGCTTGTGCTTTATATTGTAGGAGATAAATGTGAGAAATTATTTCCACGTGGCTCTGGGATGTGCAATTAATACTTTTGTTTTAGAAGTTCTTCTAAAAAATTAGAATTATAGTCTTGCTGATGGAATAAAGGAGTAAGTTTTACTGTCCCAAAACTTCTCTTTTGATGTGGTTCATTATGATAGATTTCTTTTTTAATATATTCTTACATAATTTTGGTAGCAAAATGGAAGCAGACCTGGATATAAGAAAGTTTTTGTGTATTTTAAGACTGAAGCTAATATAATGATCACTACCAAACCAGATCTACGAAACATTAATTTTTCAGCTTCATAAAGTAAAAATCCTTGTATAGATCTTGTTGTGAGATTATTGTTTGTAATGGATTATAGGAAAAGTACTGTAAAAGATTTACATTTTTCTTTGTCTTGCTACATATTAACTGTCATGCCATTTTTGCCATTCAGAACTTTGTCATGAGTCTTATGTTACGGGTAAATGTTTTGTGGTATCTTTTTAAAATTTTGCTTTCTTCTTTTTGCATGATGGTTAGAATTTAATGGCAATTCGGAAATTTATATGAGTGAGGAAGCATTTGTGCCCATGTTAGAGTGAGCCCTCTAGGCTCTATTGGCTGTGTGTTGTAGGTGTTCATAGACTATAAAGGCAGTGGAGACATCTAGCTCACGTGTAGGCACTGACAATTAGATACCTAAATTACATGTCTTAATTGGGAAGAAACTTCCATTTTTGATGAAGTAGCCAATGTTTTGTTTTTAATTTGAAAATCATGGAGTGTTTCATAAGAGAGTGGTATTGGTGGATATGGTTTATACTGTATATTTTAAAAGCAGGTTTATTTGCTTAATAGTTAAGTTAAACCTGTTGAAATCAAAGCAGATTGTTAAACAGGCAGTGAACCTATGTATTCATTCGCATTTATGCTGACATTTTAATTGTTTTTGATTAGGCATTTGGTGCAAGGTCAGCCTCTTGTCAATTGGACGTAGAGCCTGTACTGGCTCTGAAGAGGCTGGTGAAACTATGGAACTGTAAATGTGTTAATATCACTCTGTAAGAACTATTACCTTATAGAAAGTTGGCATCTCTAATTTATTATAATTAGCCTTTTCTTTTCATAGGAACTTGTTAGTCATGTTAGTTAGTGCTTCAGTTGAAAAATACCACTAAAATATATTTTTGTAGCTTTTATCTTGATGTTTCTTTTTTTTTTTTCCAAATTAGTTGTAGTGTTACTTAATAATAAATCCTCGTGAGAACCAAACTTCAAATTGCTCAATAGAAAAATAAAATTGATCATGTTTGCATTTTTGTGTGAGAATGTTTTTTTTGTTTGTGGTAAGATCTGTGCTCTAAAAATGTGTGTGAAACTTTTTCATGAACACATTTCTCTTATTGCACGTAGACTGAAACACCGTGTATGACATTCAGTGTAAGAACACACATTGAACTTTCAACTGTGAGGAAATTTTTAATACCTGAAATGGTGATGAGCTGCTAAAATCTTAAAAGTTTGCATGAATCAGCAACCACGCCTGCAAATAGAAAGCACTCATCAGTCAGAGTCATGCTTTACTTTCATCTTTCAGAAATATTTTCTTTCTTTTTAATTTTATGAAGCTTATCTAGATTTCTAGAATTACTTTTATGGGGAAAAACTTTTTTAAAGTATCAGTGTGGAATGTTATATTCATTGCGAAGTGTTTTCTCCTAATACAAAAAAAGTTCATGAAACATGTTTTCTCCTGACAAAGCTTCATTTTAAGAAGCTGTCCTTTCTCACTAAAACACTGGTTGAAGAATTCACAGCCAGGTGTATGTACTCAGGATACAAACAGTCCAGTCTCTTTATGCTCCTGTTTTGTTGGTGGCATTTTGCTATTCCCCTCCTTGCTGCGTGCTTTGATTATCTCTCTGTGCCACACTTTGTGTTGCTTTTGAATTTGGTGCCAAGGGGAGGCAAAGCAGAGGAAGGCTACCAGCCTGAGACCGGTCACTGCTGCAAGGCCAGAGAAAGCTCTGGGGTGCGCAGAACCTTATGGCTTCTTGCTAACCAAATGGACTCTAAATGGTCGTTTTATATTTGGAAAGAAAAAGTCACTTGAGTGTTTAAGGGAGAAGGTGCTTGGGATTTGAGCCTCAGCCGGGGTAATTGTGGAAGTGAGCTGTGGCAGTCCAGTGGCTGTCTTCACTTGGCTTTTCCCGGTTAAGTCCCAAATTTCCAAGACTGGAGATTGTTTTTTATTAATAGGTATGATTAACAAATCGTGCATTTTATTCTTCAAAGTATTAAACATTGACTGCTTCCATATCTCTTTTTGAAAGCATTGAAAGAGAACAGTTCAGAGGTAGTTCAGCCTTTTCTAATGGGTTGTGGAACAAAGGAACCAAAGATCACTCAGCTGTGTCTAGCAGCCATACAGAGGCTCATGTCCCATGAAGTCGTTTCAGAGGTAAGATCAATCTTTATATAAGTACATAAATATTTCAGTGTGAGAAATACAGGCCTCAAACTGAGGATGAATGCTTTTTTTTAGGAGGCTGTTTGTATTACAGTGAACATAGTCTGCAAAGTATTTTACTCATATCTGTTTTTAAAAAACTGTAATTTAAAAGAAAACCTTTTTGACCATGATAAAAGGAAAAGAAAAAAAAGAAGTGAGGAAACATTAGTAACTTCTGGAAGGAAATTCATGAGAATTCAAAACAGCTCATTTAGTTTTAGGAACAGAATATGTAATGCTGCTTGATAAATATAATTCTTAAGGTGGCATCCACAAAATTTACTCTGTGATATCATTATGTATTATGTCTTTTTTTACATGTTACTTTTAAAAATAAGATAAAATGGATGCACATTTCCTGCAACTGTAAATGTCATGATATATTATGGTATTGCATGTATAGTGTGTTAAGAAGCTGGTGAAAATAATACTGTTAAAATATAACTTCAGTTGTGTTTGTGTAATGTAAAATTACACTGTTTTTTCTCTGATATGAATGAATTTTAACGGTAAAATGTCTTTGTACTGTCTCTTCTATATTTCCAAGTAGAAAATGAAATACACACTTTAATTTGGGCAACACATTAAGAGATTTCTGCCATCAATCCTTTAAAAATATTTTGGGAAGCTTGTGACAATGAAATTGGCTTTATGTTCTCAATGTAGTCCTATGGTAACTGAATTCACCTGTTTGTCTATACGTTATACATTTTTGAGAGTGCTCTTCTTACATGTGTGCGTGTGATACACCAGTATATAAACATCTTAATTGTTGGCAAAAAATTATTTCTTTGTAGGCTGCAGCAGGAAACATTATTAATATGCTTTGGCAACTGATGGAAAATAGTCTTGAAGAACTTAAATTGCTTCAAACAGTTCTTGTACTTTTAACAACCAATACAGTTGTGCATGATGAAGCACTGTCCAAGGTAAGAATTTGTTAGTGCCAACGATAGTACTTAAAATATCCAAGAGGAAAAACAGGGAGAAGTTTTACATATGAAGCATTTGGGAATAATGGAAGAGGAGGGGGCTTTTTTGATTCTGTTGTGTCCCTATTGTCTTTATATCTAGACTCGGAAAACAGGATTTCTCTTAGCTTCCTTTTCAATCTGTTTTTTAACTCCTCCACAAAGATACATTTCTGACTTAACAGGAACTTTAAAAATATTGGGCTAATGCTTGTCCGTCTCATCTGCTAAATTCATTGTATGCATGTTTTCGAACTGAAATCAGAGCACATAGCAGAGTGTAAGCTCTCACTAATAAAGCAAATATTAGAAGCTGCCTGCTACCCTGACTTAAATATTTTTCGGAAGCAGTCCAGTTATTGCTCTTTCAGTCAGAAGTGGATTAACTTTATTGCATAATTTTAAACATGTACCATTTTGGATATTATGTTTCAACTAAGACAAAAAAGGATTCTGATCCATTTTAATCTTAAGTTACGAGATAGTCCTCTTTGAAGGAGAAACATTGTTTACCCATCTCTGAATTGTAAAGTTCTGTTTAAAGTAAGTTCTTCTAGATTATGTTTTATAATTTTTCCATTTTAACTTAAGAAAGGTTTTTTCTTTTTAAACAAATCATTCTAAATTGCCGTTTTTATTATGCTCTGCCTCCAATGTATGGGTTTAATATCAGAGCGTTTTGGGGGGTTTTTTGGGTTTGGGGGTTTTTGGTTTGTTTTTTGTTTTGTTTTGTTTTGGTTTTTTTGAGAAGAATTGAAGAATATTTTTGAAGTCATTCTGTTCTGGTGGAAGTTTTTCAGTTTTTCTTTGTTTCCTTCTGGTTTTAATGAAATAACTTACTGGCTGGTTAAATGTGGGGATATTAAAATCATTATTAATCAACTTAACCAAGGGAAGGAAAAACACGAAAGGAAAACAAAGCTAAGTTACAGATGTCTGCTGAAGGCAGGAAGATAATGGAAAATTTATAAAATCTATAAAAGGCAGAATAGAAACTTGCTAAGGATTGAATGGTTTGAAAGTAGGTTCTTTTTTGACTTGAGTAGTCAAATTATGTCAAAGACTCTTCAGCACTATCTTGTTTCTTTTGTTCCAAATAACGCTCATTTTCCAAGTAAGGTGCTATGTTCTTGGGCAGAAGCATGATGTTTGAAGAAAATGGAAATACTTTAGAAAGCGGGATTGTCAGTCATTAACTGGGTAGCAGATGTTCTTTAACAACCTGCAATGTTGTTGTTTGATCAAGTTTGAATCTAGGCTCTAGAAGGAGACAGTTGCTGTTTAAGTCCACCATTCCTCTCCCTTCTGCTTCTCATCACTTCCCTTATTTACTCTTCTTCCCTGCCTCCATATGCCCTTTCTCTTTCTTCCCCCCTTATTCTTAGGTTGTTGGTATCTACATCTTATTTCACTTACCCTTTTTGTGTGTGTCTTCCAAACACGTTTTTCAACATCCTTTATTTGTTCATCTCTCTAATGTCTAGAAACTTTCTACTTTTGGACACTGACCACAAAAATATGCGGGCACAGCAGTGTCAAAGAGTCTTTCCTAGCACGTCTTTCACTTGTCTTGTATCCTGACCCAGAAGCATGCTCACATAATACAATTACTGGAGAATCTACTTGCTGTACTTCTAACAATTTCCTTAGTGCATGTTGAAATCTAGTACCTTTAGAAATGTAGAGTCAAATTTGGGCAGACTCTGACAGGGTTAAGAAAAAAAACATTCCTGACAGAGCAATAGCCTGTAAAATTTCTTGGTGTTGTCCAAGGCCTGAAATTACTAGAGTTTCTCAGTTAACCAAATACAAGCGTTACTTGGCATGGGTCAAATGGTGCAATGGTTTGTTTGGTGTGTGTCCCCCCCACCCCAAGATTCTTTTTGAGAAATATCTGAAAGTTTGGGGGGTTTTTTCCATGTCGAAAGGTTCTTAGAGAAAATCAGTTTGAGCCAGACATATATTCATGTTTCAGCTTGATTGATTTAAATTAAGAAAATTACTGGTAAACCATCTTGAAAAGCCCCTTAATACAGGCACTGCTGTTAGTTTAAACTAGAGAATCATGCAGTATCTTCTGAAAGTCCGGAAGCATGATTGTGTTGTAAAATTTCAAACTAGCATAGGAATACCATTGGAGCAGAGTCCACATATCATTTACAAGAAAAAGAAACAAAAGAAAATTCTGAATCTCGTATGGTTTAGAGCATGTAGTGCTATGGCCAGGTGTGGTTGAAGTTCATGTAAGTGCAAGAACACAGAAATAAGGACAAAAGAACAAGAAATACAGGTTTCACTATATATACAGATGTTAATTTTCAAAATTCATTATAAAATAAATAAGTATTAAATTATATGTTAAAGGTAATATGAAATCCAATGAGAAACGGTATTCAGGTCACTGCCAGCACAATGACACATTAAAATATGCACCTTAGAGAGGAAAAATAGCAGTTGAGGCAACACGATTGTCAAAGTATGTGATTTAATGTAGGAGAGGAACGGCATTTTAGCTTTGGAGTTGACTGACCTTTCTGTGATTAACTGTATAATCCTAATGTCCTTTTGACATTAATATTCATACAAGTTGTTTTATGTGGTTGATTACTGTTTATTCTCTGTATGATGATTGTAGTTTTATTAGCACATTGTAATGTCTTCAGTTAATACCACTTCTAGATTACCTTTGGGGTGGATTACGCAAGAGATTTTTGGCTAGAGCGATCCATAAAACTTACACTGGTTCTTCAAATTTAAAATGATTAAATCAGGTTTTTTTTCAGGCAGCCTTTTGACAAACTAGTGGAAAGCATTCCTCAATCAGCTATCTTGACTCTTAGCTAAAAGATGAAAATATATTGTTATAAGGTGATTTTTTTTTTCCCCCCCTTTCAGGCAATTGTACTTTGTTTTCGATTGCACTTCACAAAAGATAACATCACAAATAACACTGCGGCAGCTACAGTGCGGCAGGTAGTTACTGTTGTATTTGAGAGAGTGGTTGCTGAAGATGAACGATACAAAGGTTGGCATACTTCTTACTCTTATTGCTTGTATTAACCTGTTTTTTGGACATACATCAAATGTGTGTCTTTTTTTCAGATAAAGAGGTAGTAAAAAGTCTATAAATGTTATTAAAAAAAATCAAACATTATTCATTTTTACAGTCTTTTATACATTTACTTGTATTCAAAGGAGATTAAAACCTTAGCCATTGTGTCAGTCCAAGTCAGTACAGCAATATATAAAATCCAGGTTTTTTTTCCAGCTGTGAGAGCTGGTCTTCAGGCTAGTGTTGTGAAGGAATTTGAGGGGAGGGTGTCATTTAAGATGAAGGTAATTTAGATTACTGGGTGGGAAAAACGTGGCAGTAGTAGTTTTGAAGAGAACATTTATTGGAAAGGAGTGCTTTGTATTGATGATCTTTGGTATTCAATCTAACCTTTATTTCTGTAGGCATGATAAGTTGCAGAAGAATTACCTGGCCATTCTCCTAGAATCTTTTTGTAAGAACACTTAATGTGTACTTGATTTTCAACAGTTCCTTTGTTCACAAAACTGATTTTTATTTTTACACAGACACTATTGACCAGCCAGTTGCAGTTCAAGGAAATAGTAACAGAAGATCTGTCAGTACACTGAAGCCATGTGCAAAAGATGCATACATGCTTTTTCAGGTAGTTGGGGAGAATGTATTTATACATTTGCAGTTATGCTTGGGTGCTTCTATATCTCTGTAAGAAATTTAAAAAATTTGCTGTTGGCATATTGACAAGGTCCTTAACCAGAGTGTCAGTCTTTCTTATGTGCGTTTATTGTAATTGGCAATGATATGCTGTATCCCAGGGGTATGATTGGAAAATGAAGAAAAGTGGCCTAGGAAAATGTTTCACTATAAATCTTAAATAAGAGCTAAGCATGCATGTCTGCATTAAATTCAAGATTCCTTTTTCCATGAGCCAAATATTGCTACTATAGCAGCAATAGTCTTGCTGCTTGTGCTTGGTATTGTATATTAAAGTCGAGAATATAATGAAAAGTAGTAGTTGTATTCATCACACCAATAAAAATCTTTTTGACTTAGCAAATTTACTGGTCTTGAGATATTTTTGAGGGCAGGAATGAACGTAATTGCTACAAGGATACCAGGAAAGTTTAAAATTTCTTTTAAAAAGTTTTTGCTTAATAGTGTATGTAAAAGAAGTATTTGAGGAAAAAGTATGTTGAAATAGGCAAACTACTCATTACAAAGGAGGGAAAGAGTATAGATTTTGTTGTAGACTCAGAAAACTTATGCTGGTTACAGGACTGTGCAGAGAATGTAAATGTTACTGTATTTCTTTTTAAGGATCTTTGTCAGTTAGTTAATGCTGATGCTCCCTACTGGCTCGTGGGTATGACAGAAATGACCCGGACATTTGGCCTTGAACTTCTTGAGTCAGTCCTCAATGACTTTCCACAAGTGTTTTTACAAGTGAGTAGTTCTTGGAGGAAGAATAGGAAGGCTTTTGTTCATGTGTAGTAAAATTTACACTTCATTAAGTCCTCCTTAATTTAGTATGAGTACTGCTTTTCAAAAGGAATTGTAGCTTTTCCATGTTGGGTTTTTATGATAGAAAAGTACTGTGTGATTTTTTTGTCCACTGTTCTCTATTCCCATACACTTTATTTGTGTCTGTGCATTTTGTAGAGCATGTTGTACTCTGTTTCACTTTTTGTTTTGCCATTTATATCTCCTCCAAAGATGCATTTTCTTATCTTGCATGATTTATGACAGCTCTGTAACTTAGTTTGTGGCATTGTTATTTCTAAAAACATTAACTTGACCCCACTTGCAGAGCAGCAGAAATCATGACTACGAATTGTATGGATCTAGTGCATATAAATGCACCATGATCCTACAGTGACACATTTTAGCAGACAGTAGCTAAATTAAAAGATTAAATTTATAATAAATGATGTATCAGCAGCCTATTTCAATTTGAAAAATACTAGAGGAGGAATGCATGGTATGAACCCGACCATGTCATTTCAACGTCCTTTTTGGTAGCTTTACAGTGGTGTCTGCCGTTCTTCCTTTTAATTTCCTGAGCGTGTAATTTATACCAAAATCTATAAGACTTCAGAGTGCTTGGTCATAACAGTAAATGTAAATAAGATGCATAATCAGAGCTACTGGTAGCAATTAAGGAATATCTGCTTATGATTTATTCTGTTTTCTTTTTCAGCATCAGGAATTCAGTTTTCTTCTTAAAGAAAGGGTATGCCCTCTTGTTATAAAGCTCTTCTCCCCAAATATCAAATTCAGGCAAGGTTCCAGCACGTCATCTTCCCCAGCACCAGTGGAAAAACCATACTTCCCCATCTGTATGCGTTTGCTGAGAGTAGTTTCTGTTTTGATTAAGCAGTTTTACAGTTTGCTGGTAAGAATATGGTCAAATTTTCTTCTTGCAATTCTGTTTTTCTATGTATATGTTAGTACTGTGACCAATAATAGTATTAATTAGTTCTTGGGAACTGTTGACATATGCTGAGGGAAGAAAAGTCTAAATATTCTTTTCCTTTCATGTGTATTTGTGTTTTCATGTATTCTACGTGTATGATTTTATTAAAATGGGCTTGTATAAGTTCTCAGAGTAGATTAGCTGTTGTCTTTTCTGTAATTGACTGCCTTTCAGTTAAGGTTTTGGGAACTTTTTGATCTTATGTTGTTTGCTTGGCATTAGATAATGTTGATTGCAGTGCCTTGTTAATAATTGCTAAGAGGCTTTTTTGGCTTATGTTGCTAAAGCTGTTTGCAGAATGTGCATAAAAAACACATGTTGAGCTGTTCTTTCCTCACAAATTTTAGATACTTGCTAAAAAGGATTTCTTTTTCCATTTCATTTGTTTAATGTAGCATATGTAAGAACTTCACTGCAATGTCTGTGAGGAATTTAACTCCTTCAATACAATTGCATATGTGGTGTTAGCTTGGCAAAAATATTATGATTATTAGGTATGTTTTTTGTATAATTTTGAGTAAATGCTTGCTGAAGGGGGATTTTTAGATTGTGTGCAAAACTTGCTGAGATAGGACCCCTAAGACGAAACAAGTGTTTTGGAGAAAATGTTTTGTAGGAGGATTTTTCTTTTAACTTAATGGCTATAAACTATATCTTTTAGGTAACAGAATGTGAAATCTTTCTGTCATTGCTGGTGAAGTTTCTGGATGCAGACAAACCACAGTGGCTAAGAGCAGTTGCAGTAGAATCTATTCACAGGCTTTGTGTGCAGCCTCAGCTATTAAGGTATTAAATATATTGGGTTTCACTTTTACATAAAATTTAAGAAATCTTTTTATTTTTCTTCTTTTTGCTTCCTAAAACATTCTAAGTATGTAGAAACTTAAATGCAAAAAACTCTTCAAGGTAATTTTTTATAAAGAATTAGGTAATGTTTATTATCTAGGAAGGGCTGAATTCGTAGTTAGTTCAGTATTCCAAAACCTCTCTGTCTTACCAGTGTCAAAGGAGCATTTACCTAAAACTGAAGTTTATTATTCACCTAAATATTTGCAGTTAAAATGTGCTTTTAACCTACAGTTTGGGGGTGGGGAAGTTGCTGTTAAAATATGCTTTTAGTCCCTAATTTGTCAAATACTTATTATATTTTATAAAATACTTTCCAGGTCCTTTTGTCAATCGTATGATATGAAGCAACATTCCACTAAAGTTTTCCGTGATATTGTGAATGCACTGGGGTCCTTCATCCAGTCACTATTTCTTGTACCAAGCACAGGGAACACATCAGCGACACCAAGCCAAACTGGTAAAGCCTTGTCCTTACTATCATTTTAATTTTCCAGCATTTTCTTGTAATAACAAATTCTGATTTGAATCAGTATATACATTTGGCTTGGTACAGTTCTGTACTTCTGTGTTCATTGAGGTGAAAAGCTAGCTTGAGACAAACTGGTGTTTTCAGGTCTGGTAACAACAGGTGATTTTATCTACCTGTATTGTGGGGAAGATGTAGCCCCCAGTCAGCAGAGCAGTGCTCCTGCATTTGCATCTGCTTCTACAGCTACCAAGCTCCTTGGTTCACAACTTTTCTGAGGGAAATTCTGAGAGAATTATTTCTCATTTCTGACTATAACAAATTTGTCTGATTTCTGTCTCCTTGTGCCGGGATGTCATTTATGGCAGAGTGCAGCTGAAGTAGTAAGACTGTGTGTGTTTGCTTCCACCTGGGAGGCAATAGCTAATTCTTCTGGATGTTCAGGGACAAAACTGGACTGAGGAAGCCAAGAGGTAGAAAGGAAGATCTGTGTTTTACAGATGATCTTTGCTTTTTCTGTAAGCTGAAAACAGTCACTTACTGAAAACTAAACTTGACTGTCTTTTCTTGCAGCCAGGGTTTTGGCATTTCACTAGGTATATTTTTTTATTTCTATAAGAAGAAATGGTCCTCCTGTTAATGCCTTTGCAGGTATTTACGTCCAAGTTAAGGCTCTCTGCTTCTTCCCGTGGTTCTGGAAGCAGAGGCCTCAGCAACAAACAATATAAAAGTAATTTCTAAGGTGTCCTTTGACATGCCTTCTGAAAAGAGATAATAAACAGATAAAGTACAATTATTATCTATTGTATCTACCATTAAATTAATAAACATTACAAAGTCTGATTTTAGACTCACCCTGGTTTCAGAATTCAGTCATGAAGTCTGAATTCCAAGTTGGTGTTTGCATTGATAACAAGAAGAAATTTGTGTCAGTAGCTGTTGTTCAATAGCTGTCTGTATGGAAGCTGATGGACCACTTCTATTCATATTAGTTCTGGGTTAGTTTATTCCAATTAAGGTAAATCAGAAGAGCACTTTTCACTGTGTTAACACACACATATGAGGAGCCATTCTAAAATACTTACTCTCCTGAAAACTTAAATTTTGCTTTCATGTGGAACAGCACTGCAGTAGGGTCATACCCTTAGTGCTGTTGGACTTTCTCTGGCTTGCAGTTCCAGTTTTTTTTCTCCTTTACCTTTTCACTTCTTCTTTCTGCCTGAGTGTTTCTCAGTCATTTAGTCTCTCTACATATTAAAAGCAAGCACACCAGAACGGCAGTTGTTATGCTGATGTATTAGGTGCTGTGAGTCGCCTTCTTGGGGACTCTGCCCTCCTCTCCCTATTGTCTGTACAGAGAGAGTCTGAATTTGTGGTACCTACTCCTAGTAACTATAGATTTTCTTCTATATGTAGTAGGTGCGTATATATACAGAATCCCTTGTCCTTTTATCTGCTTTTTTGGCTTCTTAAATTGGAACCAAAATTTGTTCCCTCCTAGCTGTTGGTTGGCATGTTGTCAGCTCTTCCCTGATGTGGTTTGTTTTCTTCTACCTTGGCATGAAACAGATTCACACGTTGCAGTTCTCTTTGAGTTTCCTCTCGTGGCTTTTGTATTTCCGAAATCTTTAAAGTTTGTGATGGTCTTTGTTCTTGGAATGATTAACCTCTTTCCTACTACTGAGTTTCAGATGCAACTATTCAAATGATAATTAACTTTTAAATATCAGTCTGACTCTTCACTAAAATATATATTGTTTTACCGAGACCATGCAAGTTTAGTTGGTTCACAGAATGTTATGAACGCTGCTATACCTTTCACAGAAATATTTTTATTCTGACTGAAAATAAGGCAGTTGGTATCAATCAGCTGTGCCTCTTAAACTAATTACTTTGCACATAAGATCATATTTTAGACAGCAGAGGGAGCTCAAAAATAGTTTTTTGTGGTGTTGTTGGTTTTTATTACCGAGCAGCGTGTTTCAGATTAATCCATGTATCTCAACTTAGAAATTAAATATAGAAAAAGGATGTTTGCTGATCACTAAAATTAGATTGGTTAATTTTATCACTTTGTTTTTCTGAACAGGAAGCAATGCATCCGGGAATACTGGCTCAGCACAAACTAACCCAGGAGTGCTTGGAATGGGAGGAGGTGCAACTGTATTACCTGCCTTTGAGTACAGAGGCACTTGGATACCTATCCTGAATGTAACAGTACAAGGCAGTGCTAAAGCTACCTAGTAAGTACCTCTATCTTTTTGAAAATATGTATAACAAATATTTTTATTTCCAGCTTGATGGTTTAAGGATTTTTTTATTAGTGAATATTGAGGTCTTCATTTCACTGGCATTGAGGTATATTACGAATTTTCTTTTTGTCGGTGCCATGAGGTGTTCTGATTTTTCACTGTTTTGTCCGAATGCTCTGGATTCTGATCCAAATATCCCCTATGGCTTTAGCATCTGTTGGATTTTTTTTTTTTCTACCATACTGTTGCTGTATTAACCCTTCACTTTTAGGCCTCACTACAGTATATAACAATTTTAGAATATCTTTTGCTGGGTTGTGTAATGGCAAACATATTAGGGGCATTAAGCAAATGGGACATCAGTGGGAGTGAAAAACAGCTTTCTTACACCAGCTTTACTGTAGTCACAGTTTTTATTGAGCAGGATATTGTGGTATATGACCTATATATGAAGATTAGACTGTGAATACTTCTTAGAATGACCAATTATTTTGTAATGATTTTGAATACTGGAGAGTGCATTCTCAGTTTAGAGCTCTGAATACTGCATTACTTTCAAAATTGTGGAAGATTTTTCGTGTCAGTCATGACCATTGAGGATCAATCTCTTCAGAATTGGAAATTATTTGTACAGCCCATGAAATTTTGGCATACTAATACTCAGTGAAATCAGCAAATAGACTGAATCTCAACACTTTTTAAAGGTAGAAAGACCTTTATCTGCTTTTGAGATGCAGAAGGACAAATTCATCCTCAGATTTCAGTAGTTCAACATCTATGTGTTGACTTGACCTCTTGTTCCAGCAGTGGCCATGAATGTTACTTCAGACTACCTGGCTGTTCTCCGGAAATGCAAATTTTTAACAAAAGTGAATGAAAGCTAGTTCATGCTTTGGCCAGCTACTACAACCTCTTGCTCTTCCTTTTCTTTTTTCTTACTTTCTATTCTTAACTGGCTCAAGAACATTGCAGCTGCCATCATAGTCTCCTGTGCTGCTCTGAACTTGCTGTGTCTTACCTTTGGATCCTTCCAGTGACTCCATGATTCCCTCTGAGTAATTTTTGCATTCTCTTTTCTTCTGTGTACGATTATGGAATTGTCACTAGCATGTCTTGTCAGCAGTTTTTCTCCAATCTTGTTCTTTTGTCTGTAGTCCCTTCATGTAAGGAGATGACTAACTGTAACTGTAGATTTGGGCCGCATCCTAGCATTGATTCTCTCCTACTGCTGCCATTAGTTTTTCATACAATGGCCACATCTTATACTTTTACACAGTGATTTAATTGGATATGTGAATTGTGAACAGAGTTAACAGAGGTCTTTTTGCCAGTGTGGGCCTGTCTCTTCCTAGGCCACTATGCCTTGTCTTCTTCTTTATACAAGGAAGTAAGTGTTTTTACGAGGAATAGACAAAGACTATTCAAGATTTTTCATGGCCATTCCCATGTAACTGTAGAAACTCACTTCATTTATTTAGTAGTTTGCTTTCCTGTCTTTGAAAGTAAGAGTACATGACATCTACCTTACAGGTACGTTGTAACTATAAAACCATTAATAATTTTAAGTAGAACCATATATATACACACACTTATTTGTTCATAGAGGGTGAAATGTTGACCACTTGATTTACCTATACTATATATATGCCCCCAGATATCTAAGGCAGCCATCTTCAGGAAATTAGAGGTAATAACTGAAGTGTTACATGTCTGGGAGAAGGAAAATCCTTTGTGAAGAAAAGAATGGTCACACTACAGTACAAAAATGTCTTTGGTATATTGTAGCTGGAATGCCTAGCCTTTTTAAGAGTAGTTTGTAGAGCACATGATGAAAGAGCGGTTGTTGGGGTAGCAGATAGTTTTTGTAACAGACTATCTCTCCTTGCGTAGACGCTGCTGTGGCAGCTACAATCTGTTTCCTGTTGGATTTGTAACTCAGCAGTTCTTTATGTGCTTTTAAGGTAAAATATGAAGAAAAGCGGCAATGAGGTTGCCATTCCAGCATAATGATGTTTTAATTGCATGGTTTTCAGCAGTGAATCATGTAGACATTTCCTCTTTGTACAAATAACTTCCATTGTTTACCTATGCATGTAGGTGATTAATATTTTGGCATATATTGTCTACCTATGGACAGCTTTTTCCGGTCATATGGACTCAAAGATAACAATAATGGAACGCCTGACTTGTTCTCAATTTATTATGACTATATTTGCACTGTTATGACTTTCTGACCTATTTCCTCTGTTGTTCCTATGTACTTGTGGTGTTCTGAATAGGTTCTGTTGCAGTGGCTTTAAGTAAAATAATAATAAAAGTAGAATAATTCATTTTAATGCTTGCTTATGTGTTAATTTTTAAAAAAATATTTATTTGCAGATCTAAATACTGTAATTGGTGTTTGTACCCTTTCATTTACCATTTTATCTAATGACTCATTTACTCTTACTTAATGACTTAAAGAAGAATAATGACTTATTTTCTTGAGTTGCTATAAATCTTGAAGGACGGTATTTGGGGCCTGTTTGTACTTAACTTTCATTTGGAATCTTGTTTTTTATTATTATTTTTAGTCACAGTGGTCCTGTTACACACTTACTTGTCGTGCTTTCAATTTTTTAGTTTGGAAATGCTGGACAAAGTAGAGCCACCTACAATTCCTGAAGGCTATGCCATGTCGGTGGCATTTCACTGTTTACTGGATCTTGTCCGTGGTATCACTACCATGATTGAAGGAGAGTTGGGAGAGGCAGAAACAGTCAGTCAAACCACAACAGAGACAACTTCATTACCAGCACAGTCTTCAGAGCAGCAAGACTTGCAGTCTGTATCTGACCAATCAGAGAAAGAACTAGGTATACAAAATACAGCAGTTATACATAAAGCAGGATTGAAATAGTTCATGCTTTGTTGCTTAAATTTATTGTTTCTAAGTTGTATATAAAAACTTTTCATGAAGTGTTTTTTTGTTGGTTTTTTTTTTTTTTTGTAACGGAACAGCCCTAGACTCTAAAAAAAGCACTTGATATACTGCTTCTGTCCTGTAGCACCTTAGCCATAGACTCCTTATGGTCTATTAATGCACTTTTACATGTACGTATGTGGGATGTGAGGGAGAGAGAACAGGCATTCTGTTCTCCAGACTACTATTTCACCTTCCTGTGTACTTAATTCTGCTTAACACTGAGATCCAAGGTCACAAGAGACAACCTGAGAGAAATATGGCAGTTACGACCACGTTAAAAGAAAAAATGTATTTCTAGTAAGAAGACAACAAGATGTTTTAATGGAGAGCTTTTTAAATAAGACGGAAGTAGTTAGGGAAGAACTTCTTCAGAAGCAGAAGCCGTAGGAAGCGAGGCTTGCATTTGTGCAACGTGCGAGGAGTCTGTGTACGCAGGTACAGCAGGACTCGGCTCTCGGGAGAGGTTTTGGCCGGTGTACCGGGCAGCCGGGGCCGCGGCGCCGCCATGGCGCCGCCATGGCCCCGCCCGCCGCGCCCCGCGCGCCGGCCCGGCCGGGAGCTCTCCGTGGTGCTGCCGGCTGCGCGCCCGAGCCCGCCGCGGGGCACGCGCGGGCGGGGCCCACAGCGGCGCCTTCCAGGTCTGTTACACCTGCGTTGGCTTTCCTACTAAATCAAAGAGATGAAAAAAATATGGAGAGTTATAAATACCAGCGGAGAGTATTTTTCCTTCGCTGCAACATTTCAGTGAGTTTCTTGTCCCACATTTATGCGCTTCTGAATGTTTATTTTTACAAAGGTTAAAAATAGTTATATATACCTTTGTAAGATTTTTTTTACGTGTGTGTAATTCAGAATAAGCATTGCCTTGGTGACATTACTTTAACAATGTTACTTTAAATGCGACTGTTTAAGTGGTACTGGTGTGAGTGTGCTTTTATATGCACATATATGTGTCTGTGTAAACATACATATAAAAACTCACTTTAAAAGATGTGGTAGCAAGCATTTTGTTTGTGATATAATTGAAAGTTATTAAGTAAAACATTGTGTTTCTGCTATAAACAAGTACATGTATTGCTTTCAAGTTAGCAGAGCTGTCTGGGAAGAAATGGTGAACGCTTGTTGGTGTGGTCTTCTGGCTGCTTTATCCCTCCTACTTGATGCAAGGTATTTGGTCTTTCATTTCTCTTTACTTGTCAAAGATGACATTCCCAGCTATATTTTGAACTTACTTTTGATACTGGTCAAGTTGACAGCTGTATGAGAAAGCACCTTTCATGGCACCTGAGCAGACATATTTGTGGGTTAGTGATGGCTAGACTGAGTGAGGATCTGTTTAGAGTAAATGACACAGAAGTCTCCAGAAGTCTAGCATTGACCTTTAATGTATTTCACTGTAGAACAATTAATTACATTTTCAAAGGCTTGCATTTAAACTATTTAAATTATTTTTATTCCTTTGTACTTTGACTGAATGTTTCAACACATTGAAGTGCTTCTACCTGTGCTCTGATCACTGTGGATAAGAGACTGAATAATGTCTCAGTACTTGTTAGTACTGTGCTTCTCTAAAGTGGAAAAGCTGTTTACTAGATAATAACTTTGGTAACTTAATTGTCTCTTTCAAAGAGTCTTTTGTTGTCAAACACTGTTTTCTGAAATTAGTGTTAATACCTCCTCATAGTCTCCTTTGCCAAGTCATTCAGAACTAAAGACCAATTTTATAGGAAATGGTTCTGAAGAATTTTGTTGATTAGTTATGCTTTCTCTTCAGCATTTATAGTGTTGACAGGTTTAAAGTATATGTTCTCATTGCTTTCAGTTGTGGTTAGCTGCCTGCTTCTGTGCCATGGATTAATTCTCACTAAACAATGCGTACTCTTTCAGCACTGATGAAGCTGCCACTGAAAATATTCTAAAAGCAGAACTGACCATGGCTGCACTTTGTGGAAGACTGGGTCTTGTAACATCAAGAGATGCCTTTATCACTGCCATTTGCAAAGGATCCTTGCCTCCTCACTATGCCCTTACTGTATTAAACAGCACAACTGCAGCTCTGTCCAGCAAATGTAAGTATAGGTTTTCCTTAATTGTGTTCCCATGTATTGTCCTCTAAACCCAAATTTTCTCAAGATGTTATTGCAAAGATATGCAACTTGGTAGTATTTGCAAAGATATGCAATATGTAGTATTTGGCTATGCTAAATTATGTTAGAATCCTCAGACAGGATTCTGCCTGCTTTCCAGAACTGGTTAGTCTTGCAGCATCTGCTGGGTATCATTCTAGTCAACCTAAAACTTCCTGGATGCTTAGCATATGTCAGAAGTTCATATTTGAAGGAGATGAGTCTATCATCCTAAAGATCTGCTAGGATATGTAATTAAGGCTTTCAAATTCTGAAAAGGTCTCTGGGCAACTAAGATACTTCAGAGTTGGCTAGAACATCCTCCATTTGTGGTGTACTACAGTCTTTTCTACATTTGTCTAGTGATGGTAGTACTCACCACGTAAATGGAAGTACTCACCACGTAAATGGAAGATCTTAAGTTCTGGGCTCTGTTCAGCTTACAAGAAGTTGAATTAATGTTTCCCACATCCTGAGAGAATGTTGTAATTCATGGGATATGCCAGTGGAGGATGTACCCTGTCTCTAATTTTGAAAACGAATTACTATGTACCGAGAAATGCAACTACCTGGAGAATATGCAGTTGGATCTAACGTTAGACCTCTTAATATAAAACAAGAATACCTTTGTCTGGGAACAAGGACCAGCACCTTTCTTTGCTCCAGTCCTCAAGCTAAGTGTATTATTAGATCGTACACGTGAGTGAGCTACACGAATCTCTATGGAAATGAAGCAGTGAACTTAAGTTATTTTATATAGGTTACTCTGCTTTTTACAGGTGAGTTATAAAATGGATATGCTGAAGTCCTGTTTTGGAAAAACATCACGACATAGCATTTATGATACCTTCATTATCTGAGTGCACTAGTACAATGGTAGCACACGGTGATACCATTTACACACAATTACCACAGATAACTGAGTTGAGACATAGTCTAATGCTCATATCTTAGTGCAAATATTTCAGTCTCAACATAAAATGTATTAATGTATTGCAAGTAGTATCTAATAGTTAGTAAGAGGGAGTAATTACTGGCTCCTTTAACTCCGGAAGGCAATGACATAATAATCTAAATATAACGAAAGGTCTCAAAATGAGCTACCTTAAAGCTAATACTGTGAAAAAGTTCTCTGGAGTGTGTTTGCCAGAAGGTGGTTGTTACTACAAGTAAGTACTGGATTTTAAATTTAGATTTTTTTTCTTTTCAATTTTTCTCTAGCATATTCCATTCAGGGACAGAATGTTCAAATGATCAGTCCCTCAAGCGAGTCTCATCAGCAGGTAGTAGCAGTAGGGCAACCCTTAGCTCTTCAACCACAGGGAACAGTAATGGTAAGTACAACTTGTAAGTGATCTAATCCTGCTTAATTGCTTCTTTCTGCATCTCAATGTGTCTCAAAAATAGGCAACAGATAACCGTTATTTGTAAGAATGTTGTTTATCTGAAATATTATCCTAAGCTTTTAATTTGGAACAGCCCTGGACAGCAAAGTTCACTAACTGTATAGAAGACTTACTCTTGTTTTTCATCTGACTCTTAGCTCAGCAGCTCCCATCCATTCCGTTTGAAAAACCCTAGGTCTCAGCTCTGTTACATGCCTATGTGTGAAGGTTCACTTATATGGATTTTTTTAAGATAGACTCTAATTTTGTGGAGAAGATGCACTTAAAGCTGGAGTACTCAAACTTGTGTTTTTGATAATGATATGAAACTGGGAGGAGAGGGCAGCGATCAAATTGTATTCAACCCCAGCAAGGTCAGACTGAGGGAAGGAGAGATACTGAACTACTAATCTAAAAAAGATACATTGCACCAGTGTAAACAAAATGTAATCTTTAAGCTATTTAGTAAAAGATTGCAAGTTTCCTAGAAACACTGTCATTATAGAATAATAATAATTGTGTGGTTGTTTGTGTTGTGTTTTTTTGTGTTTTGTTTTGTTTTTTTGGTTTTTTTTTTTTTTGTTTTTTTTTTTTTTTTTTTTTTGTTTTTTGGTTTTTGTTTTTTTTTGTTGTTGTTTTTTGGTTTTTGTTTTTTTTTTGTTTGTTTGTTTTTGGTTTTTTTTTGTTTTGTTTTTGTTTTTTTTTTAGCTGACTTCAAAAAATATCCAGTGTATGAGGACTTTACTCAACTTAGCTCACTGCCATGGAGCCGTTCTTGGTACATCGTGGCAACTTGTCCTGGCTACTCTTCAGGTATAATAGGAAATATTCATGCCTTGCTTTTATGCCTTGCTTTTTGGCCGTAATTTGGTTTTGGGTTTTTATGTGAGCAATAGAAGAAGCTTTGATTCTACTCATGGTGTACTTTGAATTGCCTTGAGTGAGTACTGTAGCATTTCCCTTGAATTCTGTTTGGCTGGAAGGCTACTGGCTAACTCGAATACAATGTTAGTTTCCTCTCTGCCTGAAAAGGCTTCAGTGCTGAAAATTATCCTTTTGTATTTCAGCATCTTGTGTGGATTCTGGGACTGAAGCCTGGTGTTGGGGGTGCATTAAAACCTGGAAGAGCTGTAGAAGGGCCCAGCACAGTAAGCGTGATTGTTCATTTTGCAGTTTGTGATTATGCCGTATTTTTTATTGCAATCTGTAAGACGCATTTCTCTCTCTTTTTCAAGGTTCTGACTACAGCAGTTATGACTGATTTGCCAGTTATATCCACCATACTTTCAAGGCTTTTTGAAAGCTCACAGTAAGAAACCTTATCTTACAATTAAAATAATGTGTGTATCTCAAACTTGGCAGTGTTTTGATAGCTGTTATTTTTCAGGTACCTTGACGATGTGTCTTTACATCACTTAATAAATGCCCTTTGCTCCTTGTCGCTGGAAGCCATGGATATGGCCTATGGAAACAATAAGGTATAAAAAGAGTTCTTTATTTTCTTTTTAGATGTTTTTGTGAAACAGGCAGAAGACTTGTACAGTTATCCTTTAAACTAACTATTTCTAATATTAAGATAGTAATACATTTGATACTCTAGAGTAAAAAATAAATTATGAACCAGAGAATGTCTTGTTTGTAATGGTTCATATGGTTACTAAATTCTCTGAACATTCTCACTGTGTTCCTGCTATGGTTTTTGTTAACTAAGGAATGTCATGTGTTTCCATTAATCAGATTATGGGTGAATAAAACTTTTAAAAGCCCTTGTAATTTCAGAGGTTAAGGATTCTGAATAGCACAGTATGTTCTGTGAGGTGCTCGTTTTCATTTCAATTTTCTTTTATAATATATTCAGAAAAAGCCTGACAATTTAGATATTAAAAAAAGTGGTAATTCATATTTACTTGGGAAAATGATAGTATTCCTGTCAGCCTCAATAAACAACCTTTAGCCCAGAAAAGCGAAAGACCCTGTGACTGAATAAGATTGAGTATATATTCTCCTAGTCATTTGATTAACCTAATCCCAGAGGAGAGTTTCTGAAAGTTTTTCCTTGCTCTATTACACTAGAGATAATGATGACAGAAAATATGCTTTATAATATTTGACAATTACACCAACAGAGAATGAATTAAAATAAGCAAAGTTTGGTTTAAAATCAGTTGAAAACGAGAATAAAGAATCAGCAGAAATGGGAACAGAATAATTCTAGCACAACAGTCATTTTTACTATATGCTGATTAAAAAAAAAATTTAAAAGAAGCATATCACAAATAATTGCATATGTATTTGATGAATGGGAAATTTATCATATTCCTGCAGGGCATTTATGAAGCCAATGGAAGATAAAGCATAAGGGGATTCTTAAATGAAATATTCTGTATTGTTTGTTCATATATAATTTTAACTTTAAAAGTTGTGATGGGAAAAAGGCTATTTTGCTAGTAAAATATGTTATAAAACCGGCTGGAGGGAGGACTGTGTAGAACTGAGAGTTTTGAAAGGAATATCAGTGTTCTGGTTATTGTCAAACTTGGAGAAAACTATATGAAAAATTATGAAAGAAGTGTTCCTCATGGTATGCTGTTGCTACCCCCTTGTGGCTTCTCATGAAGTACTGCAGATGCCGAGGAAACCTCCCAGCCATGCTGCCTAAGCTGTCGTGATGGCGTTCACAGCCTATGAAACACAGTACTTCAGTGAGATTAGTTGCACCTTAATTTCTAAATTATAATGTAGCAGAAGGTTCTGAAATTATCTGAGTTACCTCAAAGTCATCTATTCAAATTCTACTTTATTAAGGAACCATCGCTCTTTGCTGTTGCTAAATTACTGGAAACAGGACTAGTTAACATGCACAGGATTGAGATTCTTTGGAGGCCTCTGACCGGTCATCTTCTGGAGGTAACTAATTGCTTTTATCAGTTATACTAGAACTTAGTTTGTATTAATAAAGATCTTGTGGAAATGCATTTTTAAAGTGTAATTTTTTTAAAAATATCTAAATTGTATTTACATGTTTTGGTTTATGCACTTTGTTTTTGCAACGTGAATGCATCACAATTTGAAATTAAAAGTGAATTTATATATTTAAATTCCAATATTTTAATATCTCTTATTGACTTTGTTGTTACGGTGCCATCAGTCTTTATACATTTTAAGCATGGCAATGTTTAAAATGATCAATTTATTATACTTCATATATATGTTATAATTAAGGTAACACAAACAGGTTTCACTTTGGATTCACATAGTACATAGACTTACTAAGAAAGGGTTTGTCTGTTTTAAAAATGTTTAAGCTAATATTTTGAATGGTCTCTTGAAGAGAATGCTGTACAAATATAAAAATAGGTGTCATAATCCTGTTTCAATTTTTAGAGTATTTTAACTTCAACATGAAAAATATGCTCCACCAAGGAAAACAAAGTCTTAAATTTTGAATTTGAAACTAAAAAACAGGTGTCAATGCAATTGTAAAGTTTTAATTCTCTACACAGATATGTAGAAGAGTGAAATGCAAGAACAGGGTTCGATATGAAGTGGGTAAAAGAGAAAAGACTTTCTGGAAGATGAAGAAGAAAAGATCATACACTTCCTTAAAACCAGTGCATTATTTAAACAGTATTAAGGATTGGCTGTCTCTAACCTTATTTATGGAGATCACCTCCACATTATCTTTTATCTAGAGAAGAAATTTGGATACTTAGGGGTTTAAAGACTTAAAGCACCGACCATTCTTTCTTTTGTCTTTTTTGTCCCTCCAAGACAATAAGGTTCACCATTCACATCCTGAGACTGCGTTTTCATCTAGTAAGCAGTCTGTTTCAGTCTGTTATCTGTTGTGGGTATTTGCCACTCTTTTGTAGAAAATACACAGTCTATTTCAATTTCTTTTAAGCTACTGCCTTATTTCCTTTTAAACCTAAGTGGTGGAGGTACAATAAGGGAGAAAACACCAGCTGCAAATTCAGTTAAACACAGCCTGAGGGAAGAATTCGTTCCCTGTCTGTGGAACTGATTATTTGGTCAGATTCAGAGCATCATGAAGTAGTTCAAATTCTCTCTTTTTTTTATGTAAGGTAACAAAAATATATGTAATTCACGAGAGTAGCTATTTCTTGCCCGTGTTTTTTAACATTACGCTAGCTCTTCTGCATCATCCTCCTTTTCAGTTTGGCTAGTGGCTGATAAGGGAATGGTCCACCAACCAGAACCATCAGCCTTCCTTATGATCCTGCTTTGGACTTTGATTCTGGATTCTCACACTATCTGAGCTACAGCTGGAAGGGTTGGGTGGAAAAAATTATGTAGAGGTCAATGAAACTGTAGACTTATGTGTTTGAGGGTAATGTATCAGATGCGGGAGTACAGTTCATACTAGACCATATCTATGCAATGGTTTTGCACAACGTTTTTAATTTTTCTGTTCTAAAAAAAGCAATTAGCAAAACGATTAGGTTTAGATAGTTAGGAGACAGAAAAAATGAAGAAATGCTTTTGAAACTTAAGCTTGAAACAGTGTTCGTTATTGTTTTGTCAAGTTTTGAAATAATGGAGCATAAGGCTTATTTTACATTCACAACATAGTCGTATTTGAGAATATAGAAGAGCATACACTTTCTGTGTTGCCTACTGTTGTGCTTCCTCACTTGGTTATGTTAAGCAGTACGTAAAAGATGAAACTCTGAATTTTATAGTAGCTTAAGGCTAAGTTAAACCTGAGAGTTTCAGGCATTCATTGAAGAGTTGTTTGGTGCCTTTTAATCAATCACTTTCTGAATTAGCAGTTAGTATATTCATTCTGGAAAATGTACTGGCTTGAACTGCTGTGGTTTTCATTATGTTTCCTTCTGTGTCTTTCACTGCTTCCTATTGCTTCCTTATTCAGAAGGTATGTGTGTCCAAAAGATAAATTTTTTTTTTACTATTAAACCTAAGTTTATAATCCAGAGACTTATTGTATTGCTGTAAAAAAAATTATTATAATATTGTATGTAAATTCTAATATAATTAAAATATCCATTTTTATATACTACATATATTAAAATCTTGGTTAAATAAAAGTGACTTTAAACAAAACATTGCTCTGTTTTCAGGTCTGTCAGCATCCAAACTCCAGAATGAGAGAATGGGGAGCAGAAGCTTTAACTTCTCTCATTAAAGCAGGACTGACATTCACCCATGATCCTCCATTATCTCAAAATCAGGTAAAGTAATTTTAAGAGCAGCTGCTTTCCTTCTTTTCTGGAACTTAAAATGAACATGAAATCAAAATCTTCCCTAGAGGAAGTTTTCTACAGTTGGATGAATAGGAGGCATTCATAAAGCAACTTCACTATTGAGTTTATAAAGCCTACAGCTGTAACATTCAGATGTAACTATTGAGAATCACCTCATGCATTCTAATGAACTACCCTCCTTCCTTTTTCAAATGCATAACAAAGAGTGGTGATGCTTGCATATTATGTCCATTTATTAGAACAAATTATGGATTGCCCTCATGAGTGCAAAACAATTCCAGAATGTTTAGCAGTATATATGTGATATGGTGGCAGGTAAAAAATACATTGTCTAACCTTCTAAGTCACAGCTATTCAATCCATTATTAATAAAGCGTTCTAATATTTTTACTGAGGTTCAATGGATAGTTTTTTCAAGGTCTCTTTAGCAGGAAGCTGAGTATAGCCCTGCTGGGTAAGTGCAAAGTTGCATGATGGTTTTTGTGCAACTGTGACAGCATGCTGTAGCTATGTCCTGAGGGACCTGGAGAACAGGTTGGGGGTGGGGGGAGGGGAAGAAAAAGTGTAGATTTCCTGCTGAGATCCTTTATAAACAGTTTTTTAGAAAGGCCAGTCTGACACTGAATTTAATAAATGAGTTACTGAATTAACTTAATGAATCTTCAGTTGGTACTGTGTGTTTTCACTTATTATACATAAAAATAGTTAAAGATCAGTTAAATTTTAGCATCCTTAATATGCTTTATTGTTTACTTTTAGAGACTACAGTTGCTTTTATTGAATCCACTAAAGGAACTGTCAAACATTAGTCATCCTGATATCAGGATCAAGCAGTTGGAGTGTGTGCTACAGATTTTGCAAAGTCAGGGTGACAGCTTAGGACCTGGTTGGCCATTGGTGCTTGGAGTCATGGGGGCAATCCGAAGTGATCAGGGGTAAGTGGTGGAAATAAAATTTTAAAATCATGTAAGATAAGAACAGTAGAAAGAATTCTGCTTTTATTTTCTTACTTTAATAACCACTTCAACAATAGCCATAATTTTCATTGTCAGTTTTAGCTTGTGAACAGTTTTACTCAACAAAAATACAGTTTTTAATTTCTCCTATAGCACACTTTTATTTTACTGAATTAATCTTTCAGAAGACCAGAGTGGTGTTCCACTCTACCCTCTCCTGTGGTCAGCATGCAGCATACACTGAGCAGTACTCCTTGTGCCAGTTCATTTGATCTTAACCATCTGCTGGACACATTTCTGGTGCTTGCAGATGATTCTGTGTGACTTAGCTGTTGCTCACAGTTCCTCTGTTGTTTCTTTTTCTTCTTAAATCTGTGGGTAGTCTAGTGTGTGTCATCTTCTGAGCACTTTCTGTTGAAGCCTTCCTCCCTAGATGTCTTCTGGTAGCACAAGAATGGAAGATTATTTACTTGCTGTGGGTGAATCCCCTGACTGACGAACATAGCTGACTGTTGCCAACAGAGGGGTGTTGTGGTTTAGCCCCAGCCAGCAACTAAGCCCCACCCAGCCGCTCGCTCACTCCCCCCTGGTGGGATGGAGGAGAGAATCAGAAGGGTAGAAGTGAGAAAACTCGTGGGTTGAGATAAAGACAGTTTAATAGGTAAAGCAGAAGAGTAATAGTAATAACAATATAATGAAAAGGAAAAGCAAAAGCTGTGCACGCAAGCAAAACAAAACAAGGAATTCATTCACTACTTCCCATGGGCAGGCAGGTGTTCAGCCATCTCCAGGAAAGCAGGGCTCCATCGCACATAACGGTTACTTGGGAGGACAAACACCATAACTCCGAACATCTCCCCACTTCCTCCTTCTTCCCCCAGCTTTTTATACTGAGCATGTCGTCACATGGTATGGAATATCCCTTTGGTCAGTCGGGGTCCGCTCTCTTGGCTGTGCCCCCTCCCCTCCCACTTCTTGTGCCCCTGGCAGAGCATGGGAAGCTGGAAAAGTCCTTGACTAGTATAGGCATTACTTAACGACACTTAGTCCCTACTTAACAACAACTAAAACATCAGTGTGCCATCAACACTATTCTCATACGAAATCCAAAACTCACTATACCAGCTACAGAAAATTAACTGTAACTCAGCCAAAACCAGCGCAAGGGGGAATGTTACTGGTCTGGTCCTCTTGCCCATAAGGGAAAGTGAGAGGTGAAGCTGCAAGGAGTTTTTTTGAAATGAGCAGTGAAATGAACATCTGGCCTTGGAACTGTAAGCACCAAGAACTGTGCCCACACACTTAGACCATATTATTCCTTTGGTGCTAGTCAAGACTAGCACCGAGATAGGTCAGCAAATAACTCTGGTATCAGAAGAATTCACCCTGGCATATCTCTCCTTTCGTCCCGCCTTAGCTTCTGTCTTCTGGCCGTATGAAGACCTCCTAAAACCCCTTCAAATGCTTGAAAGGTTTTGCTCTTGTACCAGTATTGCTTGCTCCGGCAGTACCACTTGCCAAAATCCCCAAGGATGTTGGCATTCTTGGTTGTGAGCATCCTCTTTTTGGTAACCATGCTTCCTTTGGTACCTGCTCTTTCCACACATTGGTGCAATGTGTTCTGTGGCTCCTACCTGCCTTTTGATTTTCACTGCAGTTGTTGGTGGATGAGAACCAACACAGATTCCTTCTCAAGACAGTCTTCAGATCCTTTTACATCTCAAACCCATACCTCACTGGCAGATATCTCAAGATGTTACTAAGATCTTCTGTTACATCTTAGTCTCCTCCTACAAAGCATATAGAATAATCTACTTTTCTTCAGCTATGTAGCACTGTTTGCCCACATCATATCAACTACAGTAGGGGAAAAAAATGAAGCAACCCTCTTTTTCCTTGGGAAACAACTGAATTTCTTGCTTCACTTACAGCTGTGAGCAGAAGATGCAGGCACTACTATAATACTTTAAATATAAACTCAATGACCATGAGACTTTCTTCACAAGTGTCTTCCCTCTGGTCAGTGAACATGCTTGATTCCAGGACAGAAATCCATTTACCTTCCAGGAGAACTTCTTGCCAGGCTGCTATAAATACAGAACATGCTATTCTGAGAGCCAGTGATACTGGGGTCACTTCTTGATTGTACGGTCCTAGCCTGCCAAACAAAAGGAATTCTTTCTTTGAAGAATTTTTCAGTGGGATGCCCGTGTTTATTTTAAGGATAGATAAAACCCTATATGATCTTAAGTTTTCAAGCTAAGCTTAAGTTTCTTGCATTTATATTTATCTTTTTGGTGGCCATCTATAACATTAAGGAAAATTTTACGTTTTGAAGAGCTGTACTGCTGTTGCCACTTGCATGAAGGACTTCGAGACCTTTCTCCAAACACATAGTAGTGTGGGACATTAATTGGGAAATGAACTGTTTTGAATTTGTTCTAGCAGTCTCACATTTGAAGATTAGAAAGAGAGGTTACTTTCCCATTAACTCAGCTCTTCAAAATGAGTAGTGTAGCTGTACTTTCATTTCCTGCCTCCTTCCCTTCTCTCTTAGAGTCCTTGAAGGTCACATACCTCTGGAACTTTGTAGTGGAGAGCAGACTGCAGCAGTTTTGGGTGTGTTTCACTTTATAGACTCCTGTAATGAATATGTGGGAAAGTAGTGTGTGAGCATTTCCTCCGTGAATATAGCAATGATAAATCCTTAGATCTTACCTGGTAGGATGGATGTCTCTCTGCAGTATGCATCATATTAGAGAAATGTTAGTTGTCCATGGGAAGCTTCTTCTGCATTCCTCTAGCTTCCATATCATGTTGGCTGTTATGATACAGTGGAAATGGCCCACCCATGTTTTTTGGTTTGAATTAATTGAAAAAATTATTATTTTATCTAGGATTCTGAAATATGTAACTAACGTATCTGTATTACGAATTTTTTCCTGGGATATATATTCTGAAGGACGCTAAGTTTCTGTATTACAAACCTTTGGAATTTTTTCTTTTGTACATTAAACATTGAGCATTAAAAAAAAACACCCTGTAGTGAAATTTAAATGCAGCTTCCCGATTTTGTATTATCTACACTCCACCACTCCTTTTGATTCCTTCATTTTGTCTCTCACTAAACAAGGTTTTAGTTATAGATGACCTTGAGAGCTCCTTCTCACAAACCTTTTCCATACTACATTTTTATTTTATGTTTGTATTCAGAATTTAATTCTGAAGACAAAGTATTTATTAAAGATCTATTTAATGGCAGATATTTTGAAAAGATTTTGTCTAACATAATGTAGTATGGAAGCAAGTAAGACTACCATTACTTTAGCATGCATCTTCCCTAATAAATAAAAATACATTTTGTCCACCTGTTTGGCATATTTTAAGTAAGTTGTAACTGCTGATACAAGAAACTGTTCAGAACAGCTTACTCTTTAGAAGATTGTCATGCTTAAACTTAAGCTTTGTGTTGTCTGTTGTGGCTTTTTTTGAATGTTTTAGCCGACACAATTGAACTAACAAGTCCTAGAAGTCTAGAACGGAGAAGTGGACTTTACTATATAAAACTAGCTGAAGGCCACTGGAGAGTCTAAACTTCAACTTCACTAGCTAGTTAACATGGGCTAGAATACTTCATCAGAATTAAAAACTTTGACTTAATGTTATATCTCAAAAATCCCTCTAGTTGAAACATGTAAAATGTTGCAAATTCATCTCAAAAGCATTAAATTTTTTTATTTTTTTTAATAATGTTATCTCCTGAGGTATAGTATTCAAAACATTCCTGTGCTCTTGAAGAAATTTGAAATGAGTGTGTGTGTGTGTTTTGGTTTTGTTTTGTTTTTTTTAAGAGAGTCCTTAATACGGACTGCATTCCAGTGTCTCCAGTTGGTTGTGACAGACTTTCTTCCAACAATGCCGTGTACTTGTCTCCAGATAGTTGTTGAAGTTGCAGGAAGCTTTGGACTTCACAATCAAGAACTAAATATTAGCTTAACTTCAATTGGTTTGTTGGTGAGTTTTATATTAACCTACAGTGATGCTGCTTCTGGCTTTCATTTTCTTGTCATTTTCCCCCTCTCTCTCTTTTTTTTTTTTTTTTTAAATGAAAATCAATCTGTAGCAAATTCTAAAAATGAAAGCCAAAACTTTTTTCTTTTTGAGTTCATAGTGAACTCCCATTCTGTCATGTGGAATCATATGTAAATTGAGTGAGCATAATTTATCTTTAATCTGCATGACTCTAGGGTTAGGTGAAGAAATAGTATTGTGTTGTAACCATGTTCATCAGGATCTTATTTTTAATACATTGTTTCCCTTTCTATTACTTCATTTATAACTGGGGACTAAAAGCTGAGGCTAAGAAAAATACGTGCTGCACCTTGCAGTATTTATGTGCTGATCTTCCATCAATGTGGGGAAATTGATATCTTTATGTACTTTGCAAAATACTTTTAAATGTGCAAATGAGAAACAATTTATATCATGATCATTGGGAGCATTATAATATTTTTATTGTACAACAGCATATGTCTTATTTATTTTGCAGTGGAATATTTCAGATTATTTTTTCCAAAGAGGTGAAATAATTGAAAAAGAGCTAAACAAAGAAGAAGCAGTGTTGCAGAAACAGGCAGAAGAAAAGGGGGTGATGCTGAATAGACCTTTTGATCCTGCACCACCATTTGATTGTCTTTGGTTATGCCTGTATGCCAAACTTGGAGAACTGTGTGTGGATCCCCGACCTGCAGTTAGAAAGAGTGCTGGGCAGACATTATTTTCTACTATTGGTGCTCATGGAACTTTACTGCAACATTCAACGTGGCACACAGTAATATGGAAGGTATGATGTGTAACCTTCCACTGAAGGTTTTTTTTAAATTGCATTCACATTTTGGTAACCATTGACATGCTATTTTAATATCAGTTAACTAGTTTATTAAGGCTTTTAAAAGATAAGTTATGGTGGCAGAAGTCTGATACAATCTTTTGGGGTTTGTTCCCCCCCCCCCCCCCCCCCCCCACTTTCTTTTCTCTGGCCCTTGAAGCCTCTTATGAAATGTAGTTTTTGTATCTTGACTATTTCTGTCTTACTCAGGAGTTGTATAAAAAGGCTGCTCCCTTCCTATGAAGATGAATGACTCCTTTCTTTGTGCGAAAATATGGTGGTGATTGAGGGTTATGTGACTGGATTGATCTGATATTAGATCGAGCTTTACTTTGCACTCTGTTTTGGCTCTCTTATTTGAGAGGATCTGTCAAATGCCCTGTTCTAGATCACGGTCATGTTGGTTGTGCCTTATGGAAAACGTCAGGCTGTAGACAAGTCTGTTGCTTTTTGTACCTGTGAGGTATCTGGGATCCATCAGTTTTAGCCTTCTGTTAGTGCTAACGCTGTTCTCAAGTGGTTTTGATCATGCTGTTTCTAACCCTTCTCAGGTGAACATCACTTGGCTGATTCTTACTCTTAGCTGTTGCAGAGACTGTTCAGAATAAGGCATTTCTCAAGGTGACACAGTGACAGAAAGGAGAATAGAAAAATTACTCTTTTGTGTTGTTTTACCATGAATACAACTTTGTTATTTGAAAAATTGCTTTTTTGCTCTTTTTCTGACCTTTACAGGTCTTATTTCACCTGTTGGATAGAGTTCGAGAATCTTCTACCACAGCTGACAAAGAGAAGATTGAATCAGGAGGAGGCAACATTCTCATCCATCATTCAAGGGATACAGCTGAGAAACAATGGGCTGAAACATGGGTATTAACACTGGCTGGAGTTGCAAGAATATTTAACACCAGGAGATACTTACTGCAGCCTTTAGGTAAAATTTACAGTTTAAAGCTATTGAAAGATACAGTAATAAACTTCCTGCTTTTGTATATTTTTTCATTTAAAATACTGGGCAAGAATCTTAATCTTAGCTTAAAAGTGTGTTCTGTTGTGTCTCACCTCAAATGTGATGAAAATTATGGAGTTATTAATTCATGCTCCTTAGAGCCAAAAATTGTAAGTACCAAGTTCATCTTCCTTATCGCAGTACTTGAGATTAAATCTCACTAGTCACAATTCTGGGTGCCAAATAGCTGCAATTTATAGTAGCCTGATAACAATAATAATTTTTCTGTTCTTTTGGTTGTCAGAACATATTTTGCCTTTTGTCTTTCTAAGGTTGTGCAACACTTGCCTAGACCTCTTCTGTGGCATCAGTGTGTCAAGTTTAACAGTGGTCTTACAATGTAAAGAGAACTCACTTGTAAAGTCAGTGAAGTATATAGCTTAGAAAAGAAGAAAGGGAATTTTTTTAATGAAAAGGTTGGACTTGTTATGATGTGAAAGATGTTGAGATTACCCATTATTTCAAGTGATTATTTTTCTCCTCTCATGATACTCCTCCACTGTTTGCCTTGCATGGAGATGTCAGTTTGAGTTACTATACTGTTGTGCCTAATACAGCTAACTGAAGTGAGTTCCCCTTTTCTTCTTCCTTAATATCTTACCTTTCCCATTTTGAAGATTTTTATTCTTCTTCTGTAAATCCTTGATGTCTTTATTTCTTTCTCTTCCTTTTTCTCAGGCTCTGATTTTTTCTCTATTTATTTTTCACTTTATCCTTACAGAAATTAAACACTAGGTCATATACCAAGTTATTGTAAAATATAAAGTATTACTGCATACAATTGAACAATCTAAATGTATTGAACTAGATAATATAATTCAGCATTCATGCCTGTTTTGTACAGGAAAAATGTTTTGTTTCAGTTTAGGCTTCTAAACAGAGATATTCTGATATAATTTCAAAACAGCTTTCATTTCTAGTTTAGTTAATTAGAATTACTTAAATACATTACTTTCAAAAATAAAAATGTGATATAAAGAATGTATAGCTTGCCAAGAAAATTCCCCATTATATTAATATACCTTCACCATCCCATAGGATGCAATTAATATATATATAACTAGAAATAACTTGTGTTTTACTTCATTTTGGTTATTTGTGATACAGATATCAACACATGAATAGCTATCAAGAGTATTGGTTATTTGAGAAATGTAGTAGCTTTTGAACTACTGAATAAAAAATTAAAACATTACCAGGCTATTTTAATTATTCAAACCCAGTAATTAGTAACATAGAAAATTGAAGGTTAATGCTAAATTTAATGAAAAGCTTAAACTCCAAAAATGAAATCTTTCTCCATAGTACAATTATCAGACCATTTTAAAATCAAAGCATTTTAAAATCAATTCTTTATAAATGCATGTATAGATTATATATATAGATTTGACCTTCAGACTGTAGACCCTTAAGTCCTTGTGTGTGCTTAACAGTTTTTGAAATCAACAGGCATCTGGTATGTATAAGAACAAATCTGTTTCACTATCCTGAATAACGAAAACATATTTTTCTGGTATGGGAGGTGGTATGTGATTTTTCCCTAGCAGATTCAACATAAACCTTGATATATTGTTTCATTCTTCATATTTCTGTGTTTCTCTGTCACATTCATTCTTTCTGCTTATGGTTGAACTGATATATTCTGAAAGTTATTCAAGCCACCACCTAACCTCATGAAATTTCTCTGTATTAGAGTACAAAGTACATGAACACTTTTTTAGGGACAGGGTGGGTGGGAAGGGGAATAGGAAGCCAGTTCCAAGTTGATTTTTTTTTTTCTCTCTCTTTCTTTTTAAATAGGAGACTTTTCCCAAGCCTGGGATGTTCTTCTTGATCACATCCAATCAGCAGCACTTAGCAAAAATAATGAAGTTTCCTTGGCTGCTCTGAAAAGCTTCCAGGAGATCTTACAAATTGTTTCTCCTGTCCGAGACTCAGAGAAGCCTGACACACCACCTGCTATCAACGTTTCTGTACCTGTGGTGGTAGGGACAACAACTGCCACTAGTCTTGGCAGATCATTCATGAGAACTGACTCCATAGGAGAAAGAATAGGAAGATACAATGGATCTGAACCACCTGTAGTAACAGATGAGATTGAAGATTTGAATCTTTGGTGGGCAGCCTGGAACAGCTGGTATAGGATTGGTTCAGAAAGTACAAGGCCTCCAATTACTTGCGATAAATTGACTTTCATTCCCAGCCAGCCTTTTCTTACAGCTTTAATTCAAATATTCCCGGCTCTCTACCAACACATCAAAACTGGTTTCAGCATGGATGATCTCCAAAAGCTGGGTGTCATTTTGCACGGTGCTGTTTCAGTTCCAATCAGTTCTGATGCTTCCCCTTTCATCCTTCCATCTTACACTGAAGCAGTTTTGACCAGTTTACAGGAAGCGGTGCTTACAGCTTTAGATGTTTTACAAAAGGTAATAATGTGACTTCAAATGCATGGTGAAAGGTAAACTACACTGCGTCTCAATTCTTCTCAGAACTATAGTGTGGGGACTTAAACATGAATTTTTTAATTATTTATAATTGCACAGTGTACTGTATTAGAATAATCAGATTTCCATTCCTGGTGCAACCAAGGTGCTTTGCATTGAAAGGAATGATGTAATCTTTATGAAATGCACTTTTGCTTGATCGTAGAAATACCTTCAGTGTGGTGCTGTGTTTGTAGCCATTTACTCGTCTATCTAATATTACAGTACTGTATTATTATGAGGGTCTGTACACAGAGTTAGGGGAATAGTACCCCAAACAGTATTCCTTATGTTGCCCAGGTACTGCCATAAACAAAGTCTAGAAGAACAGTAATCATGAGAACTTTGAGTTCATGCAAAACATAAAACATAAAAAGGTCTCTGGCAGACCGCCTACCTTCTTGCCTCTTGTTAATCAGTTCTTTAAGGAAAATGCTGAATCTTTGCTTAATAAATTCTTACTACACAACTCATCCTCAAAGAGCACCCTTCATGCAAGTGAATGTAAACAACAAATTAGGGTGCCCGTTTTCTGGATGGTTAAGAAAAAAGGTATTGCTTCTTTCCTTCTGGAGTTGTAAAACATCTCCTTGCAAAATACATTGTCCATTCAGAAAACTTATTTGTTCAAAAGAAGCAAAGTTGATAATGAATGAGATGATGCATTTTTTAAAAGCAGTGCTTAATATAAAACAAACTCCTAAGCCCCCCTCAAAAAACCTACTTGGGAAATGCCAGAATTAAAACTATCCATGTGACCTGACTTCATTCCCTTTGGGCTTTCATGTTATGACTACTTTGCTTAACTATGTGGTCATACCTTTTTTTTTTTTTTTCCTTCTCTAAGGCAGGATCCTGCATCATTTAGCTCATAGAACATACAGTGCCTACTTATGGATCAGCAATTGAGCATCTTGTTTTCTTTTTGCTTATTGTGGGTTAACTGATCTCATACGTATTTAAACCCCACAAGCAAGGCAGAATCATTATCTTGCAGTCATTCCTTTAGTTTGACTTTAACGAATATTCACCAATGTATTTTGAGAACAGAAGTATAAGATTAGAAGTTGGTATTAAATCTCAGTTTTGTATGTGGGGATATCAGTAACATGAAGTTTTAACACCAGTCATCTCCACTAAATTTTCTTCCTTTTTCCAGTCAGGCTTGATGCTTTTGTACCCTTCCCTTTCCAGCAGCTCAGCCCTGCCTGAGTCCTGTTTTCCCCACTTAATCACTCCATATATTCATCTCAGATTTTTCTGTTTCTTTGCCAGTCTACTTATCCAGATTTTCTTAGCTCCCAAAGGCTGCAGGCATTAGCACTTTTCAAAACAGGGGTTACCAGAGTATTTAACGTGAAAAAAACCTGCACATTTTTTTATACTCTTGTTCTTGTCAAGATGTTAAACTGTTTTAGCTGAAGTTTTCTTAAACAATAACAAAAGCAATAACTCCTTGTGAGAAACAGAGACATCCCCCTTTCCCCTCTCCCAGTCAAAATTGTTAGCATGGCAGTTACAAGCCTTTGCAAATACAGACTTAAGATAGGAATTCTTAAGTACCTCAATTTATACAGTACCTCCCACCCCATCTATAGTTACATTACTAACAGAACAGCACTGAAGTCACTAAAAAAATAAGTTAAAGTATATTTGGACATAGTAAGTTCTGTGAAGTCATGTGATCGCTCCTCTTGGCTATATAACAAAGTACAATTCATGTGATAAGGCAGCCAGCCAGTGCTGATGTTGGAGCGAAGGCCATCTGTCAGATGGTTTTGCTGGAGGCCACAGTATCTTCTTCCTCTGTTGAAATGAATTAATACTCTCAGGAGTACACACAGAAGCTAGTGGAACAGTTAAAGAAGAGTATGTAAATACTTGCCACCTTGTTTTAAACAAAATGTTTCTTACATGTCTGTGTTGTGGGATCAGATTAAGTTTTGTTCTTTGCTGATACAGGAAGATTTGGGTGAGTTCTAATTATCTAAGAAGGTCTCTAACAACCTTGTAATTGGAATAGCATGAAAAAACCCTTACATTTTTAAGACTTGAGCCCCTGACTGATTTAATAAAGAGATTTTATGATGTGACTGCACTAGCAAAGGACATTGCAACTCAAGAATATAGGACTGGAAGGGAACCTAGATTCTCCTTTCAGACTTCATGTGTTGAGCCCATTTTACACCCTTTGTGTTGTTCTTACTTTTCTTTTTTAGAACTCATTAGAACTTGTTTTCTAGTCTTTCACTGCTGTAGTATGAGTGCCTGCTCATCACTGTAGCTCAGCTAAAGTTTGTACTCAAGTCCAAATCTTCTGATTATTTCACTGCCTCTCTACATTGACTCTGAGTCAACTCTGGTGAGCCAGCTGGCTCATCAGACAGAGGAACACAGATACGTACTTGGGGATCAGATACGTTTGAATTCTGCCTCTGCAGGCAGTATGGATGCAAACCTGTTGAGCTATGAGTGTGGTAAACTCAAGGCTATATCTACGTACACTGACAGACATGGTAGTGAATTAGCTACAGAAAGCTGTAAAAAAAACAGTAGTCCATGACAATACTTGCACTGGGAGTTGTTAGATAAATCTGAACTATTAAAAAATATGAAGGTTAGTACCAGAATGCTTTAAAGCATAAGTTTCTAAACTCAAGTACTGTGTCAATTCTTAAAACAAACAATGATCTGCACAATACTTTATTTTAGAGTTTGTGTTTTGTTGTTGCCTGACCATTACTTTTTGATTTATACTTCTCTTTAATTAAGTATGTAAATAAGTGCACTTAATGCAGTGAATACTGCTCTGTTTTATAAGCAGCTCTTATTCAACATCCTTTGTTGCACACTTTGCTAGGCTATTTCTGAGTCTTTCATATACTTAGATAAAAGTTACCTGGTGTCAGTCAGAAGCATAAACCTCTTTGAAAAGCAAAAGTTTGGTGAATTTTCAAAAGTAAGTGACCTAGTCCTGCTTTTTTAATATTATATGGATATTTTTTAGAGTTGAAAATACCCCAGTAGTCCGGATAGAAAATGCTTCTATTTGTAAAATAAAAATTTTGTAAAAGTTTCATAAAATATGAGGAATAAGAATGTACAAACTTCAAATAGGAAGTAGCTGTTGCTTTTGTTCACCACTACAGAAAAACTAGCATCTGAAATTATTTTCCACTGATCCTGAAATGAATAATAATAATAAAAAAAAAATCTAACAATGTGGAGCAAATGGCAAACGTATTTTGAAGTTTTGCCATTATAGATGTTAAGATAGTCTTTAAGTTGTATCTGTGTAAGTTTCATCTATACAGAAGTTATCCAGAGGTTTGTGGATGCTCTCTTTCCCTTTCTAATCCATGTGTTGGTATATAAAATAATTTTTTATAACTATTATAAGTTATATAATCTTAGAATCATAGAATCATAGAATTATTAAGGTTGGAAAAGACCTCTAGGATCATCAAGTCCAACTGTCAACCCACCACCACCATGCCTCCTAAACCATGCCCTCAACTGCCACGTCTACATGTGTTTTGAACTCCTCCAGGGATGGTGACTCCACCACCTCTTTGGGCAGCCTGTTCCAGTGCCTGACCACTCTTCCAGTAAAGAAGTTTTTCCTAGTATCCAGTCTAAACCTCCCCTGACACAGCTTGAGGCTATTTCCTCTTGTCCTATCACTAGTAACTTGGGAGAAGAGACCAACACCCACCTCGCTACAACCTCCTTTCAGGCAGTTGCAGAGAGCGATAAGGTCTCCCCTCAGCCTCCTCTTCTCCAGACTAAACAAGCCCAGCTCCCTCAACCTCTCCTCATAAGACTTGTTCTCCAGACCCTTCACTAGCTTGGTTGCCCTTCTCTGGACACGTTCCAGCACCTCAGTGTCCTTCTTGTAGTGAGGGGCCCAAAACTGAACACAATATTCGAGGTGTGGCCTCACCAGTGCCGATTACAAGGGCACGATCACTGCCCTACTCCTGCTGGCCACACTATTCCTGGTACAAGCATTGTATTGACCTGTTAAATACAGGTATTGACCTATTGTATTAATTTTGCATTAACCTGTTAAAATTTAGTGCAGTGACTTCAGTGCAGCAGCATATCAGCTCAAATTGTTTTACATGGTGTTGAATACTTTTAGATCAGCAATTAACCTTTTAGTCTTCTGCCACACAGGTGAGTATCTAGCATCAAACCATTTTTTTCAGAGTTCAGTAGAGTCTTGAACTAGAGCACCAGAAAAGGAGTATCGCTTTTTAGAAGGAATGCTGCACTATATTAATAATGTTGATTAAGCTTTTTGAGCATTAGACGTGCATTTTGAAGTGCAGGAAGTTGAGGAAAAGGGAAGGGCTGTTGATGATTCATGGAGTGCTCTGCTGCCGGCCGTAGATTACCTGAAGGTGCAGCTAGGTCATATAGGGTGATGTACTGATGACAGTGCCTGTAGCCCCTGTTGGCTTGCTCCCTCTTAAGGCTGGGGACTCAGGATATCTGCTAGCCCATCGACTGCTACAGCTCATGACACAGCCCCAGCATGGAGGCTGCGCTTGAACAGCTTTGGAGCTCTTGGCACCTTGACTGAGTTCAGCCACAACTCGTCATAGATGATCTGTGGTTAATGAAATGTGGGGGTTGGATTCCTCCCCAGAGAAGAATGACAGTACAAGTACAAGGTCTTTTTGTGGAGCAATAAATGGGCTGTTTCTTGAAGCTTTGAGAGGAGAGACTTTGAGAGGAAAAGCAAGACATTTAAAATGACAGAAAGTAATTGGAGTAACTTCATAGAATCATTGTATCTGGCTTTGAAAATAAATGCCCTAAGATTGCCTTGGGATTTATATTGCAACAGGAAATTATTAGCCTATGACAACATGATACTTCATTGACATCTTCTAAGTAAACCCTTCCTGAAATATTTTCCATTTTAAAGCAAGATTATGAGTTTCAGCTATACCAAAATCACTTCATTCTCATTTTATTTATGTTGCTTTCTGTAAGACACAATTTTAACTACTTATGAAAGTCTTACACGTATTACTTCTGAGATTTAAATGTTCCTTGGAGTAGAACTTAAAGATGTGGCCGAGATCAACAGACAAGACTTACATAAGACTTATATTTTGCTGTCATGTCAGAGCAGAGTTTGTAAAGAAAAGATATCTTTTATTGGACAAAATGAGACAGCTATACTTACTAAACTATATATGCCCAGGTATCTTGCCACTTAATTCACTTTAATACAACAACAAAACTTACTTTCCTTAAACTGTTAGAACTATACACTGTCTTCATACAGTGTGACTCTTGCATAGTCTTATATGGGAATTTTTCGTTAGGAGCTCCTTGTACTGATGCATATTTTTGAATGTGGAAGCTCAAGATAATATATTAAGCATTTGTATTTTCTTTTGGTATAGGCTATATGTGTGGGCTCAGAAAGTATGCAAATAATGTATCCTGCAATCTTCGACCAGCTGTTGGCCTTTGTAGAGTTCTCCTGCAAGCCTCCACAGTATGGGCAGCTGGAAACAAAGCACATTGCAAATGCAAAGTATAATCAGGTAATTAATTAGAAATCTTGCTTGTTTCACTTGGCTGGTGAACCCATTTCAGCTTCAGATATAGGTTGTTTAGCAAGGTGCATTTATTCCATCTGTAAGAACTTCACTGTGCATGTTGAGTAATAAGTTAATATATGAGCATTTTTTTACATGCTTTTGTTATCTTCGTTTGCTCCCTTTGAATTCTACTTTGCTTTTATACTTTGTATTCCTCCGTGTAGGAAAGGTCTTGCCTGGACACCAGACATAGCGAATGTGTCTGAATTTGTCCACTGAATTAGCCTAAAATAACTTGTCCTACATGTGATACCAAATTTAAAAGAAAGACATGATAATTTTGAATGGAGAAAATTCCTTCAAGCTGCAAATTTTTGAATTGCACGTGCGGTAGAGAAATGGGACATATTCAATAATTCTTTTTATCTGTGTACTCTGCTGTTCACTAAGCATGAGCATCTGATTCACTGTAATCAAAGAGGTAACTATTATGTATGTATTAATTCTTCTTATTCTATTTGTCCTGCAACACAATGGAATCACACTAGATACAACTATTTGCACCGGTGAGTTAAATTTCCTTAAAGATTGTCCTAATATAGTTGTCTTGCCTAGACTGCAACATTTCTCCTACTTCAATGTACTTTACTTCAATGTAGAGTACATTTTCATAGTCGGACTACATTGTATTTGCAGTTTTGTTGCTTGGACCATATTCTTAGCAAACTTTGCATGCATTAAACTGAGAGTTCAATGCAAAACATACATTTTCTGTTCCTTAATTAATACATTTTCACTTATAGTTCAGTAATTCACTGATTTATTTTCCTAGGCGGAATGGGTAGCATTGAATTACGTACCGTTTGCTGAGAGATCACTGGAAGTTGTTGTGGACTTATACCAAAAGACAGCTTGCCATAAAGCTGTGGTAATGGAGAAAGTTCTTCAGAACATTATTAAGGTAAAAGTTTGTCCTGCATATGCTCTGAATTTAATGAGCTTATATTGAAAATCTTGAGTTTTGTTTTGAGCTAGTGTTGATAAACACTTGTCTGGGAAGTTTGAAGCTTTAGTAAACAAATTAATATTTTATTTTATGAAGCTGAGCAGCAGGTAGTAGTTTCTTTTGAAGCTGCAGGACTCTTGATTAGGCTATGTGTATTGTTCTTTAGCTGCATATGTCAGCATCAGTATTTCAGTGTGTTAGGCCCCAAAATACTAATCTTTGAAAGTATTATGCACCTGGATCTGATAAGCAGGCCTCTTAGTAAATGTGGCATTGAAGGCCAAAGACCAATTTCTGTAGACTGGCATATATACTTTGGGGACGTGTGCTCTAGCTATTACTTTTGCTTTCCCTTTGATGACTTTGTGTGTCACTGATGTAGCTATGAAATGTTACGGGTACACAAATGTGCCTTTAAGGTGAAACTGCCAAACTCTTAAGTTTTTTTGACCTTGTTTCCATTTGAGCAAATAATTTTGGTAAATAATAGAAGTAGTAGTAAATGTCTGGAAAAAAATGTGTGACCTAGGTTTGTTTGTAATGACTTGGCTGACATCAGGTTGTTCTTGTATAGAAATTTAGAAACCTGAATGTGTTTGAAATAGTTATGTGGTATTATTTGGAATCTGTTATGAATTAAATATTTGTATTTCGAAGTTAATGCTGTTGTTTTCCACTTCTGTTTTAATGGAATAGGTGAAACTGATATAAACACCACTTGTCTTTAACACTTGCAGTTGATAATAATGTGATCTATTGCACTGGATGAAAATGGTTTTTAAATTATTTTTCATGTCTCTAAAGCCCATGTTGATATTGGAATTAGATTTCACCGCTATGAACAATAGCAGCAGAAGAAAATATTCTGTTTATCTCTAGGGTTAGATCCTAGCTCTCACAATTTTTAGCAATAGAGAGTTAATTACAATTGACTCACTCTTGAGAGCAAGAGTGAGTTTTTCCTCCCTTTGCTTTCCTCAAATCAGAGACTTCACTAAAAGCATTGTGGGCATATGTGTGATACTTGAATTTAGTCACTATGTATTTGAAATTGAAATTAAATAATTAGTTTTCCCAGATAACTTGGTATCAGGTTCTAGTCAGTTTGACTAACAGTGCTAGAAGGAATACGTGTAGTGTAAATAGTACATATGTTTAATGTTTTTAAACTCATTAACAACTTTCTTTTATAGATTTTGAAGCTGTCTTTTGATCTAAAAGACTTAAAACTTGCTGTGTTTTCATTTGCTAAATATTTGAGTTGTTTTGCACCCTTTATCTTAGAATTTCACTCTTTTTGCTTTTTAAACTTCGTGTGGTTTAACAGTCAGCAATGACCAGGTGTCTTGCAGTTGTTATGTATACAGTTCGACTTTTCGTATTAGGAAAAGTTTAAATTTAATGAGGCTTTTCTTATTTACTGTGGAAGCCCTTGGGATAGCTTTCTAGGAACAGGACTAAACTCTTCAGCATACACTCATGATAATGAACTGCCTGCAATTGGTTAGATGTTAGGAAAGCCCATTTGTCAGGCTTAGCAGAAATGGTGGATGGCAATACAGAAAAAGAAAATTGTTGTGTAATTTCATAGTGTAATTGGTAATGGATCAACTCTGACTTCTGACCTTGTACTTGGCAACAGACCTGTGCTTTAGCCAGCTAGTATATGGTAAATCATCTTTATAATTATATTTTTAAAAGAGCATCTCATATACTAGCAGAAAAGGTAGGGATGTGTACTGTCATCTATGACAGTGTCTGCCAAGATCTTCCGCAGAAACCAGTCATATTCTTAGATTTGTCTAGGCAGCTATAAATTTTGTTTTGACTTTCATTTTGCAGACACTAAGAATACCTCTTAGTCTGAAATATTCCTGTCCTTCTGAAAGCACATGGAAGCTAGCTGTTTCCTCTCTTCTCAAAGTTCTCTCTATTGGACTACCTGTTGCAAGGCAGCATGCATCTTCTGGAAAATTTGACAGTATGTGGCCAGAGCTAGCAAACACTTTTGAAGACTTTTTATTCACCAAAAGGTAAACACGATTTCCTTTTTTTTTAAGACTGGAAAATATTTGTAAGTAATTTGTTCAGTAAATATGTCAGTAAAATTCAATAAAAATAGCCCTATCTTTGGAGATATTTGATATCTGAAAATTATTTTAATGAATGAAGGAAAAAAAGGTAACCAGTCTGTGTACTTCAAAAAAATATACTTTTAGAAAGTAGTAGAAAAAACTTTGTTCAAAAGGTGAAATGTCAGAGAAAGAAAGAGTTCAGCTGGCCTCTGAACACAAGGCATAGCATTTCTGACCAGGCCAAGGAATTCTGTATGGACTCCCAAGGACGTTTACTGTAGATTTGATAAAGAGTTACTGATGCGTACTCATTTTGTTCCTTTTTTCACTTTGAACAGAATCGCAACAGTCATTTTTTTTTTTAGTTAAGATGAATGTCATTAACTATACATATTTCTCTTGAGTTCCATCTTGAAATATTCCACTTACTATGAATTTTGGAAAACTATTTCTTACATCGCTGTTCACTTAGAAGCCCATAGTTATCTTGCGTTTGTTTCTAAATTGAGTGCACCTTAATAATTAACCAAGCTGTATCTATAATACTTTGTGAAAAGTGTAGCTAAATAGTCAAACTTACAACTAGACAGACAGGCAAATGTATAAGTACATGCATAATCTCTTAAGAATGGAACACTGTAGATGTGGGCATGTTGAGAAGTGCAGAAGTGAAAACTAACATCAATCAGAGACTTAGACAATCTGATCTATTAGTTTGTTCAACCAAAAGAATATATCATTAGGAAGACACGGTAGGTCTTCAGAATATGGTAAAAGATTGTTCCAGAGAAGCATTTTTATTGTCCCTTGAGAATGTGTAAAAATGGATATCAATACAGCAAAGATTATCTAGGTTAGATGTTAAGGAAAGCTTTTACTGTAAGGAAGGTTGTAGAAGATTTCTTAGGAGCGGTATAGAATTTCCATCTTCAGTGAATGTCTGTGGGTAAGCATCTTTTAGGAGTAGTTTAAGTATAACTAATAGTGTTTCAGATTAAAGGACAATGTGGAATACAAAAAATTTAATTCCCTGATTTTCTATGTGTATGCTGATGTCAGTAACAAATGAATCTTTCTTTTTAATAGAAAACAGTAGGCTGCTTCTGTACCAAACACTAATATGCTGTGTATTTGTGTGTGTATAGTTTTCAAACACACAAAAATCAGCAGCCAAACACAGCTGTATTTACTAATGATGAATAAATAGCAGCTTGCCCAAACCAGACAAAAAATAAATACCAATGAAACTTAATTTTAGAGACACATCTGTTAGTAAAAATGTTTGTAATAATGAATGGTTTTGGAATTTCATCAGTAGGGTTACATGACAATTGAATGAAAAACCTTTCTTTTGTTTTTGCCTTTACTTCAAAGAAATATTATTAAATATGAGGATCTTAAAATAAAAAAGTTCATCAAGACTACATGAAAGACACTTTAATAATTCAAGTTTTTGTTCTGATGCTTCACTGTTTCTTTAATTTAAAATAATCTTTGCAGTATCTTGTTTGATTTTGTCTTCAGCTGTGGTTAGTAGTCCTGCTTCTATTCTGAGACAGGCAGTCCAGATCAGCTAACACCCTATAATCAATATCATCGTTTGGTTTATAAAATCAAAATGAAGGTTTTTTCAGGTTATTGTAGAAGAATGTATGTTCACTTAGTAGTACGTATTCCCAGAGTAACTTCTATTTGCTGTAAATGAATTACTCCTGAATATCTGCAGAACAGATGAAACACATCCATTTTGCATGTTTTTAGCTGACCCAGACTGGCACTGCTACAGTTTTTGGGTATTAATCATTCATAAATCCAGGGAAGTAAGATTATCACAGATCTTCAGTGTAATGCAAGATAATCCACTGTCAACTGCATGACCTTTTTGGCCAAATATGTTGTCTGTTTTTCTGAATTCACAGCGAGTGATTTATACTTTTCTTGAAAGTTGTTCCAACCATAGAAATTCCATCTTAACACATTGCTTGCTAGAAACAATCACTGTTGGCACTAATTCTAATAGCTTTTGCCAGCTGTCTTACATGGGCAAATATTCTCTGGAGGTAAAGGAAAAACAGTACTTCTATGAATGTTTATGATACCCTAAAACTTGTCTGTCTTCGCTTAAGTCTGGTTTTGCCTCTTTAGAGGCCACAGGGTATTCTATAATTTTACATACAAAATGTGATTTAGAGATCAGCATTTTCATCAGAATTAAAGATGTTCTCAGAAAAATTATATTAAACTTTTCTGTTCTCTCACTTAGAAGCTTTAGGGTTCAAAAGAATTTAAAATACTAAAAATAGGCTGGTGGTTTATAGAACCATATGGCTACAGCAGGATAATTTGGCCTGTTATGATAATTAATAGCCATTATCATTACTCTTTCCCGGCTTTTATGAGTAGATGATTTTTGCTTATATAGTTGTATGTTGTATGGCTATTGAATGTCTGGTTTGGGGTTGGGTTTTTTTGCCCCCCCCTAATGTCCATCTTCTTATAAACTGCAGTTTGTCTCCCCGAGTGCATGGTTCTCCTACTTACAGTTAGAGCTCTATCCCTTAGTAGCTTTAGGATAGATAGCCTTTCTGTTCCTTCTATCGACCTGAGCCTTGTGGTCCTAAAAAAAGTTAAAGCTAACAAGGGAGTACCTCTCCCTCATGCCAGTAGTCAGGACAATTAGTAATAGCAGTCATTTCTCCTTTTCTTCATCCTCCTCCTCCTCCTCTTCCTCCCCACAATGCTCCTGAAGTGTGCCTCTCTCGCTGTGATGCAAGGAGGGCTCTAGAGATAGCTGTGGAAGTTCCCCATGTCGAGGTAATTCTCTTCTGATTTCCTTTGGTTAAGTCCTTCTGCACTTCTGTGCAAGATGCTGTGAAACTAGCCTTGGCAAAGAGGGCAACCTGTCCCTTCTGTGTTAGAATTTTCTAAGTTGTGTCTTTTTGTGGGTTGCAATTGCAGTATAGTCAGTCTCTTGTATTTGTAGCTGTTCCATTTTTAAGTCAATTGAATTAAGAATTTTCGAATTTACTGTTTTCTTTCAATTTTTTTTGTTTGCGATAATTCTAATAGAAAATACATGTTAATCATCGTGGTGTCTTATTCCAGAGTAATTTGGGAGAATCTATTTGCTGTTTTGAAAGTAACAGCTAAAATTTATCGCTGAGTTGAGGTACGTGTCAACCTTCAGATTATAGAAGGCAATGAGAATGTACTTTCCTTTCCAACTGTCCATGTTGGTCCTTTATTTTAGGCCAGCTAAGTGGTATAGAAGCTATTTTTCAGTGTGTTCCCTGATTTATTTATATTAGCAATGAATTGTGTTTTTTGAAAACTTACGGTAGTATTTGGATTTTTGTCTGTATCACCAAAGTCAATTAACCAAGCCACAGACGAGAAGATGAGAGCACCCTGTGCTCTTAGATTAGTGACTTGTAAACTTGACTTGGTTCTAGTGACCTTGCTGAGCGTAACTGTGGCTTACTGCAACTGTGAGTCAGTCATCCCTGGTGGCTTTCCAACTTGCAAATATGCCATGCAGGACAGGGGGTTTATGAAGTCAGGTGCAGAATCGTACAAGTCTGGCTGTAATGCTGAAGACCAGCATGGACTGGAAAGGTTCTGGAGCGCAAAGAATTTGGAACATGCAATTTAGAGACACCCCAAGAGGCTGTCGGTGAGACAGAGTAACAGCGTTACTGCATTATCTGGATCTTTACCATTTTCCAGCATGTCACTCCTTGTGAGAGGAATGCAGTTAGATATATTCAGTTAGACTCAAATACAGCTAGAACTGAAAATTTACTTTCTTATGCTGGCCTTCTGTAATTTTTCGTAAGCACTCTGCTTGAAGGAAACTAAAATGTTTTGTCACAAAGAAACTTATTTTTCTTCCTTCACTCCTGCATACCTTTTCATACTCCACACTTTCCACTATTTAATGTTCTACATGTTCCATGCTATTATCTGTCCAGGCTTCATGCAAAGCTAGGTAAATATCTTCCTTTTGTACCTGTTCTTCAAACCCTTATTCTTCAAAGCTGACCTAGCACTGCTGGGACGGTTCTAAATACGAAATATCTGCATCTCTCTAAAACTGGGAAACGTCTTATTGCAGTCAGTCCTCCTAGCAACACTGCGTAACAGATTTGGCTACTTTTTCCCTTTTAGCTTTGTTCATTAGAGTACCCCAATGCATATTGCCTCATTTTTGTATGCACATTCTCCAAGTCTCTACCTGGCTAAGGATAGAGTAGAAAGATAAAACTGTTTCACTGATGTTCTACATTTTTAATCAACATTTTAAACATTTTTCTAAGCTAACTCATAATTCTTCTAATCACTGTGGTTCTAGAAATTGCATGTGTAGATAGTCTAATACTGCTTCCACCGGTGAAACTGAGTTGGCATTGGTTAGGCAAGAGGTCACTGCGGTTAGAACCCTTAAATTAAAGCTCTGTGAATCTCTGTGTTTAAACTAGTGAACCTCCTCTGCATGGTCTTGCCTCTGTCTTTTGGACAGGAACAGGTTTTCAAGCCAGCTGTGGGGCTGAATGAGAGGAGATACTCACTGATGTTTAAAAAATAGAAAGCACAGCAGAAATGGTCTCTGCAGCTTTGTACATCAGGAAATTTCAAATATAGCCAAAAGAGCCCAGGTAAATGAAAAGGAAAATGTTACTGTCATAGAGAATTAACAGCTTCCAAGCAATAAGCTTCAACTGTTGTTTTTTTTTCTTTTTTTTTTTTAAAGCAAGCTACAGCTGAGGAGGCTCAATAATCTTGATTTTTTATTATAAATCAAAATGACATTTAAAAATTAATATATTTCATGTAACTTAATTTACCCAAAATGGTCTTCTAGTAAGAGCTTGGTCTGTTTATTATTTCATAACATTCTTCTTTCCCAGAGGCTTTCATAGAAGCATGTCAAGCCATTATATAAAATAAAATTCAACAAACGTGTGTGTGTATATATATAATTTACTAGAGCAGAAGTCTGTGCTCACATGAGGGAATTAAATCAATACTCTCCAAAAAGATGCTTCAGAGCAGAGTGCTGCTGTGCGCAGCAGGGCTCTGGGTGGCTGTTAGCTCTTTGTTGTATGCTCTAAAGCCCTCCCTAGACAGCGGGCAGCGGCTGGGAGCTCTGTACCTAGGAGAGCCTGCACATAGCAACAGTCTGCATCGCACTGCCTCTTACCTTCCCTGGCTCTTGACCGTTCCGGTACAGCTTGGCTGTACCGCATCAGACCAGCAGAGCTTTTGGCCGCTAGATAGATGTTTCATACAGATATGTTACTTACAAAAATCTGTTTACTTGGGAGTAATTTGCTGCATGCACAAGTATGTAGCATAATCTGTAGCATATGTGGCAGATCAGATATGGGTGATTGGACAGAAAGGTCTTAACACCTCTTTAAAGTAAAGCTCAGCTCAGAAGGTCAGTCAGTCGTAAATTAGGAAGTGTCAGAATGAAAGCTTCCCATGTATTTCAACATGACCTGCATTTGTATGCATCATAATAGGTTACATTACTATATAAAGGTTTGCATAGTTAACTTATTTATATGTTACAAAAGGTACTGACTGAGCAGCTACTTAATATTTTATTTTATTCTTTGTTTTCAACATGTAATTCCAAACTTCCTGCCTGCCTAACACACAAACCAATAATCAATACAGTATTTCATATTTTCTTCTTTGGGTTTTTTTTCTAGTCATACATGTAGCACTTGAGTGTTTCACAGATAGTGGTGAAGTTATCTACATAAAGTCCCTTTGAAGAGGGGAGATATATTTATTTTTCAGGCAGGAACATTGGTACATACTGTCATAATTGTCAAAACTGAAAATTAGCTGTAGGTATGCAGACTGAACATCAGGTGTCTCACACTAAACACCCAGAAGATGAGGGGATAAAAGCCTATCTTGGAAAAATCTTATTTGACTTGGTCAGCATCGTATAGGAGCGCAGGGCGGGGGGGACAGACGGATGGATGGACCTGTTAGCTAAACTGACCAGATTTGAATGAGATTTAGAAGCCTCCAAAGTTCTTAAACCTTTCATTAAAATTGGCAGTGGGATGGAGAAGACAGGCCCAGACGAGTACCCCTAGGAGGACAAGGCTGGCACAGGTCCATAATCGTATATTTAGCAGCTGCCTAGCCAGTGAGCACGTACTTAGCTCTGAGCTACCCTCTGCATGTCTGTTGTTTCCTGGGGAGGGACATGGGGTGGAGGAAAAGCTGGGGGCTGGGTCAGGCGTTTGGAAATAAGCCAAAGGATGCCAGTCTGCATCTCACTACAATGCTGCACCGATTCCTCTGCTTACAGAACAGCTTGGTTCTTTGTTCAGTGCAGAGTTCTCTTTTCCTTGCATCTGCCTATTCTGCCATAAATTAGGCAGGGAATGTTGTGGCAGATTGACCCTATCGTTTTCCTTCCTTCTCAGTAGTGACCATCCTGTGTACTTAATCAGATGGTTTCTCTGGAGAAAAAAAAAAGGCATGATGTTCTTTAAGATGCATCGGAACACAGAGGCATACACAATAGCAGCAAATTGAAGTACCACAGGCAATCCTAATTCCAATATTTCTAACCATTCCTTTCAAGTGGTCACATTTCCAAACTGTTCCTCAGCATGAAGATGTTATATAGTTATTTTAAAAAGACATAACGTAAAACTGTGGGAAAAGGAGAGAATTTAATATAGGAAATTATATTGTCCTTATATAGCACCTTGTCTCTGTTGTTGATAATGCTCCTGGTCATCCCATTAGCTCTAGTAACATGTTACCTTCAGTGCAAATCAGACACTGGAGAAACTGAACCTGCAATCCAGTGGGTTTTGCAACTGTCTTTACATTTCGGAGAGACATAGGCATGAGGATTCCAACTTCTGCTCTGTGTCAGAAAAACGAGAACGGTGTAACTAGGTCAGAACAGACACATATCTCGACCTATGTGCTGTTTCTGTTGGATTAGTGGGATACCTAAGAAAGAGTGCAAGGTGACCATATAGTGATGTTTTCATGATATGCTCTTTCAGCCTCCCAATTTCCGTAGCTCAGAACGTTCTTGTACCACAGACTGTCGTTGGCTCATAATCGATTTTTCTTCTAATAATTTCGTTAACTGTATGTTGAATCTGTGTAGATTTTAGCAGGCAATCCTATGATTATGGGATTATAAGCAAGGTATTTCAGAGTTTAGCTATTGTGTGAAGTACCTTTTTTGATTCCCTCCCCCAAAGTGCAGTAGAAGCAGATCTGTAAAGCAAAACAGTTCATGATGAGGACCCATCACCTGCAGAGTGCTCACTTCAGGGGTTCTATTTCAGAGTAGTTCCAGACTGGCTTCCTGTCATGCAAGCGTCTACGAGAGCTTGGAGTACATTTTTTGGTTTAGTTTCATCAAACATGAATCCAGGTCTGTGTCTAAGACCAGACATGAACCAAGGTTTATAAGCAGGGATGTCTAAAAGTTTAACTTGAAAAGCCCACGTCTGATCCAAACTAAAACACTGATGTAGGCATATCAGCTGGAGTAGCTGATTGCTGTCTAAGTAGGAGGCTTTTACTCTTTCTGTCCTGCTGAGGAACTTGGCCCAATAACAGAGCAGAAGCATAATCCAGCAAAGGAAAGGAATTTGAATTCACTGAATGGGTAGTTCAGTAAGTACAAGCAAGGACTCAATAAATGAGATAAAACTTCACCAGAGAAAACTGCATGACTGATAGTTGGCATAAAATTTCCAATCAAATGATACAAGATTTCCAAATTTACAAGCAGGTAAGGTAGGACCTTGTAAAGTATTGGGTAATTTTCATGGTTGAATCACTTCTGGACATTTAATCTGTAAATAAATTTTTATATACGATGGAAGAACTGCAGAAAGTTCTGAATTTCTTCAAAATTATTGTTTGTAAAATGCACTTGTCTCTTCACAAAATTAAGAATGAGAGCAAATATATCATTTCAGTTATCAAGGAAAAAGACAAAGTAACGTCCCATTGATGAAAAGTGTGTTTCATTAACGCAGAAGAAAATGTAAAATTAAGTCTTTTTACAGATGTACTGCTGAAAATCAAAAGTTGTTTATCTTGCAAAGTGAGAGAAAAAGCAAAATGTAATAAACTGTGATCCCCTGATGATACTTTCGCAGACTCACCTGAACAGATATTGTGACTTTTGCACATATAATTCAAGAGAGATTACTTTGAGACGCATATGAAAAATGGTGTTGGTGATGCAAGTCCTTAATGAGGTCCATCAGTTGTAACTCTTCAATTTTAGTGTTTTACTACTTTTTTCCTTTGAATCATTTTAATCATCATTATTCATAAGATCTTATTCTAAAATGTTAATCATTACCATATAATAGTACCAACTTGATGCATGTAGTAACTTTAAATGTAATGCATTTTCCCATACTGATCTCCTTCCACATGTTGTGAATTTAAAAGTGTAATGTAGTATGTTTATTTTTAGTACACCTCCTGATAATCTCTCAATTCAAGAATTTCAGAAGAATGAGAGTATTGATGTTGAGGTAAGGAGACTATAACAAATATACTGTTGAACATAACGAGATAGTGATGTTCATAGATTGCATTTGGTTCTGAAATAATTTTTTGAAAAGTTACCCATTCCTTATTTTTTCTGTGATATTGTTTTCCTTTTTGAAAACAAGACAGGAAATTCATAGGCTCAGAATTCGGCTGCTTCACAGTTACGCAACAAGTAGGAAGCGGCATGCCAAAAATTACTTCTCATCCACTCAAGTTCAAAACAGCGTAGAGTGGCTAAACCAGAATGTGTTTCTGCCTCTAACCCATTATCTGATTCTTACTTATTGTGTTATTGCCAAGCAATTACACAGGTAATTGTAAACCGTGGAGGAGGCTGACACTTAAACCTGAAGTGTGTGCTTTCTCTGTTGAGGGGGGGCATTCAGTCAGCAATGACATTGTTGCCCTCCAGATGCGTTCTCAATACTGAAAAGCTTGTGCATAAATGAAGAAGTGATGCCTTGTTTGTGCAGTACAGACACCGCTGTAATTGTAAAAGAGATCATGTTTGGTTAGATAAGGCTGAAGAAAATTAAGAGATGATGATACTTGGAATGAAGAGGGACTGGTCCCCTTTCACTCCAGGACAAAGAGATGTGGCAGAGCAGGAATTAGGCGTACAAAGGAAAAGCAGTTGCAGAGAAGATGTGGCAGTATCTGTGGGTTTGATCGCCTGTCATCTCTCCAGAGTGGCAGCAGGGACACAAAGATTTCTGGATGAAAAGCCGGAGCGGTTCTGTCTGCAGCAGGCAGAACTCTGAGATCTAATGCATTAATTTATGGAGATCTAAACCCACTTTGTTCCTGAATGGGAGCATCGAGACTAGGGACAGAAAGCATTTCAGTTAATGTGCATTGCCTTAAGCTTGTTTAATTAACTCACTTGTTCTGCTTTGCAGATGTCACATTGTAAGCCTGTGATATATGTGTTAGTGTCATAGCGATGATATTGAATGGGGTGGAGGGAGAGGGAGATTCCTAATGTTAGATACTCTTTTTTCAAAACCATAAATTTGATTTGAAGAATATACTTCAAATATCAGTGGAAATCTGAGTGATAACTGCTTCAGAAACTCTGACGAAAGTGGGGAAAAAAAAGTTTATTATTTCAAGTTTAATGTCACACGCAAGACCACAATTTTTGGACATATCTGCAAATTTTAAAAGCTACCATTGCAAGATTTTGTGAAGTTTCATTAGGCATATCTCTTTTGTTTAATGTTTCTGTCTTCTTCATACTCGAATTACAACTTTAATATTCAGAAAACCAATATAAATACATTTAATTTATTTCAGGTGGTGCAGCTTATCAGCACAGAGATACTGCCATATGCTAATTTTATTCCTAAGGAATTTGTTGGTCAGATAATGACTATGCTCAATAAAGGCTCAATACATTCTCAGTCATCCTCCTTTACAGGTATGGTACCTGAATGACAAAAGATCTGGTGTACAATCTACTAGAAAGCAATGAAAACATTGAGAGTACTTATTCTGATAAAGACTTGAAGTTCCATGGCATGTATTCAGTACAGACTGTTTGATATCCAGCTTGTTTTTATAAACTATATTTTATTTCATGGAAGTTGTCGAGCATTACTTGCAATTTTTTAAAAATTATTTCCTTACTTCTTGGTCATTATCATAAATAATATTGTACTTGTGTTACTTTGTACTTGCTACATAGTTTGATTTGCATTGTGCCAGCTGAAATAGTTCTAACAATAATTTCAGACAATTGTAAGGCAGACATAACATCCTGTTCTTAAAAAAATAAGTGACCTTAGCATAACTATATGGTGTACCTAACCAGATACCTTCTCTGCCTTTAAGAAAAAACATTTATAGTTTTTTGGGAAAGATTAAAAAAATGGACATAAGCCATTACAGAGAAAAATATTTGGATTGTACAATCCCAAGTATTAGTACTTACGATGTAGAACTGGGGTTGCTGGGTTTTTTTAATTGATTTCGTAGATTTTATTATTAAAGCAATATCAGCTAGGTAACGTTACTGAATGTGTTGTGTGTTTTATATTTTATTTTTGGAACTGTTGTGATTATTGCACAGTCACCTTTTCTTAGAATGTATTCTTAATATTTGTTCATATCCACTGTTAATATTTTTTAATACTAGCGGAGCGATAACCTTTTTGCAAAATATAATAAACTGATTGAAAAGCAACATTTAGTGTATTGGCATGCATGCTGCACAATTAAATATGACATTTTACTTTGACAGAAGCCGAAATAGATATTCGAATGAGAGAGGAGTTTTCTAAGGTGTGTTTTGAAACGCTGCTCCAGTTTTCGTTCAGTAATAAAGTCACAACTCCTCAAGAAGGCTACATCTCTAGAATGGCACTTTCTGTGCTCTTGAAAAGGTCACAGGATGTGTTGCATCGCTACATAGAAGATGAGAGATTGAGTGGCAAATGTCCTCTTCCACGGTATGTACATTGTCTTTAGGAAATGAAAGGTATTACCAGTACCTTTATGAGAAGAAGGTTGCATTCAAAATATCACTCAGTCATTAAAAAAGTATTGGGGGAGGGGGGAATTTAAAGCCAGGGAAGTGTTGGTAGGGAAGGCATTTCAAAGAAAATGTTGATACCATTTTTTTGTTGTTGAAAAAGCTTTAAGTGGTCATATTCTGTGCTGTTACATAGACAGTAGGAATGTGACCTTAGTAACTAACATTTTCAGTTACTGAAACAATGTTTCTGATATCTGTAGCATAATGTTTCTGAAATCTGATTTCCCTTTATTCCCAGTAGAACTATATAGAGTTTTTAAATGGAGAGGTGGAGAGTCTCCTCAAAAATAAGATAAAATATCCAAACAGCAACGTTGTGAATCATTACTGATGTAATTGTTCTTGAAACACAAAAATTGACCAAAGCACCAGGAAATTCTTTAAAATGGGAACTTATTTAAATTTCACTTAACTTCTGAATGTTTTGATTGTGAATGATGAAATTGATTATTTTCATGTTACAGTTAATCATGTACCATGAGTATTTTCAGATTGAGATGCATATGCTGTTACTGTTTCCAGTATCAAATTTAAAGCTATCCTAGCTGAGACAACAGCAATGATGGTGGGAAAGTTGAAGACAAATGATAACCTTAATCTCTAAATATCCTTTTCTTGGTAGGCTTCATTGCAGCTGTTTCCATTATGTGGTTTTTTTTAATGTTGCGTACGTTTCAAAGAAAACCTATATTCTTGAGACAAAACTGAGTAGTTGACTGTTTGCATTTTTCCCTTTGTAGGCAACAAGTAACAGAAATCATATTTGTTTTAAAAGCTGTCAGTACTCTCATAGATTCACTTAAAAAAACTCAACCTGAAAATGGTAAGTTATTGTTAAACAACGTGGTTCTAAACGAGAGAACATTATATCTGCCACAAAGAGATACTTATTCTTTCCTGTAGTAATTTTCACACAAACTCGAAAGAAAAATATAATCTGTAAGATTCAGTATTTTGTAATTCTGTGTATATGTAGGTGGCAGGTACACTGAAAAAAAAACCCCACAAAGTTTTTCCAGTATACCTAAAAGTATAAGGTCCTAAGATATGTTTAATAAAATAGAAAACTTCAATTTATGGTGTCTTTTATTAGATAGAGCTTGGTGTCTTCTAAAAACAAACAAAAAACCTTCCATAAAATGTTAATAGAATTCTTAAATATATGTAGTCTTGCTAGAGCCTTTTTCTTCTCATGATGCCTTTATAGGTCACTATGGATCACGTTCACGTAGGTGCACTCTGCAATTAAAGGAGTGTACAAGTTAAACAAGTGGGCAGGCTGTTAGATACTTAACCTTGCAGTCTTGCTTTCCCTTCCTTTCTGCTCTGGTACCTCCTGTCCCCTGTAGTCAGAAAGCTGTCTTACCTCATTGATGCCCGAGGAAATGGTTGACAGATGTATTTAAAGGGCTGAATTAAATGGAAGACCTCAACTTCATTTATAATCATGCCTCCTGTTTCTCCTGTAAGCTGCACCTACTGTAGGCATAGAGAGTTCCCACCAGAAACAGTCTTAGTTAAACCAGCTGTATGGGACTCTGCAACCCTGACAGAATTGCATATACAACATCTTCCTCTACCTCCTTGGTTTTGATATTATGAGGAACAGAAAAAACCTTTTAAGTCCTGAAACAAACAAACCAACCAACCAGCCTTTCCAGAAAAACACGGGCGGGTGGGTTTCCTGAAAGAGGCAGCGCCTCACTTGCAGCATTGATGAGCAGCCACATTGATGATAATGTGGTTTCCAAGGCTTATGGCAAAAGGCTGAGGGCAGAACTATGCCAGGATACATAAAGCCTTTTGCTGAGCCCTGAAGGCAACTGAAGTGCTGCTTTGGTGGGCCTTTCTCTTAGAGGGGTAGGGTAGCCAACTCAGCTGGGCTGTTCCCACATCCCTGTTCCTGCAATGAGAGAAATTCTTCACCCGGTCCACACACAGCAGTGATTGCCAAGCCTCCCGCGTACTTTCTTATGAAGAGAACCACTGGACGAATTGGAGAACCACTTTACTCCTGCTTCTTCTAGCTTTTAATAATTTTATTTCTTTAAGAAAATTATTAATGTCATCTGAAATCAGAGTTTTGTTCTCTTCTGAAAACAGAGATAAACCAGAGATAAGCAAGGAAGTGACATAATAAATAAGATTAGACTAACAAACTTTACCATAGATATTTTTGTGTCTTGGTCCAGTGTTTCTCCCTCTGCTTTCTATAGCTCTTGTAATCTGGAATGATTTGAAATTAATAGAAGGCCTCATTGCTGACATTTCCAAAAGTGAAATCTGCATCCAGTTCAATTTTCTGTCAATAGCTGAGAAAAGCGGGCAGAAAATACATGTGTGTTACGGATTTAATAAAAGTAGTATCTTCAATTTGTCAGTTCTTCATCCAGAAAACACAGTGAATGACTCATCTGTAGAAACAGAGGTGTGTAGCACCATTTTATGGGTAATCCCATCTGGCTTCCAGCTGCTGCAGCAAAAACACAGCTCTCCTGCAAAAACCTTGTACCGTATCCAAGAGCCCTGTACAGATGCTGTAGTGTCTATGTAGCACTAGGTACCTATGTTTAGGCACCTGAATGTGCCCTTATTTATAGAGGTATTGAAAAAAATCTGTTGTAAGAATTTGGACAGTAGTAAGTGCTTCAGTCTGTTCTTTTCTTCATTGCAGTTGATGCTAACACATGGGCACAGGTTATTGCCTTGTACCCGACTTTAGTAGAATGTATCACCTGCTCATCCTCGGAAGTGTGCTCTGCTCTGAAAGAGGCACTGGTGCCCTTTAAGGACTTCATGCATCCACCAGCATCCAAGGTACAGAACGGAGAGTCTTGACCCCATAAAACTTTTTTTTTTATTTTTGAAGGAAAAAAGTATCCAAAAATGTTTGTTCCCAGGTGAAGTTTCTCTGAGGAAATCTCTTGTGACTAGTACTTTGGCAACCAGTGCTGACTGCCTTTTAACTGTACTAACAAGAGCTCGGTAATTCATGAATACAGGTTATAACTCAAAGGTTCCAGAGTGAGTAGCAGTGCAAACCTTTAATAAATTTAACTGAATAGTTGGAATCATTTATAATCTAATGTACTTGCTACAGTATCTTGAAGTGGTGATTGAAAAGTGGGCTTATGTACAGCTTGTTGTGTATGTGTTAATGATGTAATTAAAAATATTTCAATTCAGTCAGATTTATTAGGCTGGTGTTTTGCACCCTTTTTTTGGAAGTACGAATTGTACTAAAATTTTATGCAAGATGGTACTGTAACATTCCATATATCTGTAACCAGCCTTTGTAAACAAAGGGAACCGATATACTTGTGTGTATAATAAATGGTACAGTTCTGTATAAAATAGTTGCATTTATTATTTAAATTCTTTTTAAAATATTGATGTTTAATGCTTGAAAATGTATTTATTACAAATAAGTTGTATGCTTGCATTTTTACTTACAGTTTGCCTTCTAAATTGCCAGATATGCTCCTTCATATCTGATCATGTTGTTAGTTTTTGCTTAATTGAATGTATTTCTCTGTGGCCATTGGACATCTAAGAAAGGGTCATATGACAAAAGATTGCAGCAAGCACTCAGTAGTCTGCTGATCTCAAACTTCAAAGCAGCTGACCTGAAATAAGTTTGAATATGCAGAAATCCACTGTAGCACTTCAACACTACCATACCTCACTTTATAATATATTTGTTTCAAGATGTTTGTTCTACTCAACTCTATCCATTTTCGTAGTTGCAGCCTTGCTTTAAAAAAACCACATATTTGAGGGTTGTTAGCCTTTTTTGACTTTCTTGGCAGGTATCACAGTCTTCGAATCATGACCCAAGAAAGGTGATTTCAAATATCAGAAATACTTGGCTGTAATATTTTGTTCAATAATTTTAAGTGCTTTGTTTTGTAATGTCTTTTCAACCCAAACAAATTGTTCTAATCTTTTAATTATAAACTGTGTCTGATATAATAAAACCACGAGAAGTGTATTTTTGAAGATAGTTACACATTTAGAAGTGCAGTGAAATGTCATTAAGTAAATGTGAATTTGTTTCACGTAATACACAAAGCAAAACACTTTTAATAGTATTGTTTTTGAAGTTTGTGACTTAGCACTTAAACTCTTATTTAATTAATTACGATTTCAATAATGTTTCACCTGTATTCACATATTTTAACCTGTGATGTGAAAGCACAAAGGCCAAATGTAAAAAAAAAAAAAAAAAAAAAAAGACAGGTGCCTTTCTATGGATTTCAGAATTTCAGAGCTTACCTTTAGGTTTTTGTTCCTTAAAGTCTTTTGTAGATATTAAAAGAGATCATCATGCATAAGAAATGGTATTATATCTGTTTGCTTTATGCTTTCCTGGCTGAAGGGGCACTGATTTGTACGTGTGAATAGATGTAGAATTTGTAGGAGCTTCAAGTTGAAGGTGTGATGAACTGGTCAGGGTTAGAAATACCCTGCGTGAATAATGTTATACCAGCACAGCTTTGAAGAGCTTGCTCCCATAAGGCTCCACTTTATGGTCCCTTTTAAAAGCTTTCTGTTTCAAAGTACAGTAAATATTAAGGAGGCTTCAAGATCTTGCACTTTTCCCTGTGAAAGAACACACCGTTTACATTAAGGATACAAATGCTTCCCATTAATGGAATTTATGTCAAAATAGCTTATTTGGGGGAGCCGTTCCCTTATAGTGCAGAACTAGGTCCCACATACAGATAACAATATTATCTGTACTCTGAAAGTGAAAACCTGGCAACTGCTCTCCTAATTAGTGGAAGATAAGTCAAGGTCTATGAGGTCATTAAAGAAACAAAGTGTACGACTGGAAAGAAGGGTATTAATTTGGTTTAGCATATTTTATCTTAACCAGAATTTCTGGAAAGAGGTGTGCAGACCAAACTGTGGGTGAGTTTGTTCCTAATTAATTTCTAACTGTTTTTTCAGTGATAACACAGATGCATTCCGTCCAATGAAGCAAATCTTCAGCTTCATCTGTATTTTAAAAAGGGGCTATATAAGTCTTTCCTGAGCTTAGAATACTTTACCACTTTTGGGCATTAATCTTCAAAATGTTTGGAAATAAACTACCAATAAGCTAACTTTCCTTCCTTTCCTCTTAATTACAAAATGAATAATATCTGTGCTATTTGAGGCATGTTTTGGACATGCAAGCTGAGGCTGACAATATTCAAACTGCTTTCTTGCATTTTGTATAAGTAGTTTGAGAACTAAAAGCTACTTAGTTTAGAAGAGGTTTTCCATTGACTAATTTTGACTGTGAATAAGAATTATTCCCTTTACTGTGCCTTCTTGTCTAGCACTCAAATATTTCTTCCAACTTGAAGTATCAGTTTCTTTTTTCTATTTGTACTTTTTGCTAAATATTCTTAGGGCTTCTTTCATGCAAACAGCATTTTTGAATATTTAAATGTCACATTTTTTTATATGTTTCTAGCAAGGTAAATCTTGTTACTGAAGAAATTAATTTAATTTAACATTACCTATCGAGTAGACCCATGTCCAAGTTCTTTTCAAGTCTGCAGGGTTGCTTAGTCATGAGAAGTAAAACACATGGACATTTTCAGGATTGGGGTCTGCTTTGTGTCACTGAAATCAGCTAGAAAACGGGCACAGCTGACTGTACAGAAATACGTCAGCTGGAAGTTAGAAGCATTAATTGCTTATTGAATGTAACCACAATCTTCACCTTTTTTCTTCTTCTCCCCAGCTTTAAAAAAGTCATGGATTGGGAATCCAAAGAGAAAATGTGAGGGTCTTACAGATTATTGGAAGGTTCATATCAAGATTTTGGATTGCTTGGGAAAATGTGTATGTCTCAATGCCATGACCATTGCCTTAATGTACACAAGGATTTAAGATTGCATAGTAATTCTGATTAAGAAAAAGGAACAGATACCTCAAGCTGGGAACTTATAAAAAGTCTTATTCTTAGAAGTAACCTACAGTAGCTATTTATCATCAGAGATGCTTATCTAACTGAACATCCGTTTTGTTCCCTTGTACACGTGCCTGCTTCCCTACCTGTCTTATTGGTGAACTGCAGAATGTTACTGGACATTAAGCCACATGAAATGCATGGTCACTGTTAGTTATTTACAAGAGCAAGTAGGACTACGTCTGTGAAATTTCGGTAGTTTATCATTGTATTCTGCAGATTTTTTTTTTTCACCCAGGTTGAGTTATTTCTTCTTGCCAAATGGCAAACCTTCTCATAGCTGTCCTTGAACTATTCAGGCAAGATATTTTTAGTGAGGTTAATGCCTTTTCTTTTCCTCAGCACATGGCGAACACAAGTACTAGTCATCAATGTATTCTACAGAAATTCATTCAGAAGTTCAGAATACTACTGTTCTTGGGGGCGGGGGGAAGCGTGTTTTCTCCTCATCTGTTTCTGTATGGCCAAGTTCTGTGACTTTCACTAGTTGCTCACCTCAGAATTGAGCTTGCTACTCATAGGAAACTGTGCGGGTAGGCATCTTCTACAGCATCTTCTAAATTATTGTTAGCAGAAATGCCCCTGGTTTCCAGGGATGCAGAAATTTCAGAAAATATACTATGTGTATTTTCTGTCCATCTATTCTAATCTTTCATTCTGTCATTGCTTTCTGTGTCACTTTTCAAGAGGTAAGGGGACTATCACAAAACGTATCGTTTGTGTACATGTGCATAGTATGTGTATGGTCTTGTGAAGGAGTCAGCTATGAAAATCTAACTTGTGTGGTACCAAAGAGCAACATTCTTCTTCCCCCTTTAGCTTAGTGAAATGAGATTGTGTTGCTTTAAGAATTCTCAGGAATGTCTTCCAGTTTTATCGATAGAATATTCTATGGTAATGTATGGTGCTCATTATGAGCTTGTTTTGATACAAAAAGCCAATGATTAGTGTTTGCACATGCAGGTGATATTCAGAATTTTCATCTCTAGCATCTTTAGGTAAAAATGCTTAGGTAGGGATGTAAACTGTTTGAGACCTCACTGATTTCCTGCAGCTTACTAAATAACTCTGTCTGTTACAAGGCTAACAGGATATGGGCAGTTTTTCCTGGCTGCAAGTTATGAATAAATTTAGTGAGTAGGGTCTGTGCAGTATTTAATTTATCTCAAGTCTCAGGAAAGAGCTTCTCAAACAGAGAGCTTCAGTAGGACTTGTGCACCAGCATATAAGCGTGCTTCCTGGGTAAGAATACTTTCCTCGCATGAAGGCTGCGTTTAAGAACTCATCAAATGTAAATCTTGTTTCATAGCTGAGTTGTAGTGTTCAGGCGTATGTTGTCTTCAAAGCATCTGACCACTGTCTAATTTAGGACAGACAATGTTACATGCTCTAGGAACCAGTTGCTGGGATCAAGAATGACTACATCAGCAGCAAGTGAGGAAAAAAATTTGATTGTTTAAGACAACTTGTGTAAGAAAGATAGTGAAATTAAATATTCATGATTCTTAGGGTGGAGGGAGAACATCAAAATAAAAATGACTGGACTTCAAGAAGGCAGACTTCAGAAAATTGGTAGGCAAGATCTTGCAGAAGATGAGTCTGAGGTAAGAGAGGAACTGAGGAGATAGAACAGTTCCTTGGAGATGCGAAGGTCATGACTGAAAGTATATCCCAGTGTAGGTGACAGACACTAACTGTAATAAGACACCAGCTCAGTTAAACGAGGAATTTAATTGACTTCAAACACAAGGAGGGGAGGCCTACCAAAGGTGGAAATTCAGATACCACCAGTGTTAACAGACAGGGATGAAAGTACATGAGAGACAACTGTCAACTGACAGAGAATAAATACATAAGTAGTAAAAGATTTGCGCTGACAAAAATGCTGACTACGTAAAAGAAGATGGCTATTGACATATCAAGTGATCATGTGTTTGGTTCAGATTTGCAATTTGTGTGTTGAATTTTTTGGTTTGTTATAGTGATGACTGATACAAAAAGCCAAAAATCAACTGCTGGTGTATTGCTTGTGCAATTGAGATGAGTGACAAAGACTGAAGAAGCTTACCTAGAAAAAGAAAAACAGGATAGAAAATTTACATGTTGTCAAATTGACTGGGCCTGTAGAATTTCTTCCTGGTATTTAAAGAACTAATCTGAGGAACTTCAGCATTTTTAAGATCATCTTTGAAAACTAATGTAAAACTAGAGAAGTACCAGATGACAGAAAAAAAGTGAACACAGTGCTTTAACTTTTTAAGGCCAAATGGAGGAGAAGATAGAAATTATAGATCAACTGGCCTGCCATTGATTCTTTTCTTTTCTGACAAGTAGAAATTAAAATCTGTTGTTAGCATCAGCAAGATATCTGTAACTTGCATAACAACTGATAAGTATTTGCTATGCTTAAGTCACATAAACCCAGTTGAATTTCCTTCTGTGAAAAAAGTGGCAGATCTTGTGGATGGGGAGAACTTTGTGCTAAATCTTGATTTTAGTAAGGCTTTGGACACTGTTTCACATGACTCTTCCATAAGCAAACCAGGGAAACAAAGTCTAGCCAAGCAGACAGGACCCTAAAAACAAGTATTAGTTGATCAGGGTCAGCGTGTGCAGATTGGGATTCTATATGTAGCTTCTCTGAATACAGTACAAGGATAAGAGAGTGTGCTTAATAAATCGGTAGCAAATTGACAGATGTATTACACGTACGCTAGAAAACAGGATTATAACTCAACATCTCAACTGGCAAAACAGTCTCCCAAAAACCAGCATGCAATTCATCAACATGACTGTAAGATGCTCCTGTTTAAGCAGCAGTCAGCTTTTTCCATTTAATTTTGCCAGCTTTCTTGAATAGGAGACTTGAATTTCGAAACAGTTTTGATGGCTTTCCTTAAAAATTTGCTCCAGTGTTAAAATGGCTGTCCGTGCAAACATCTGTCATTAACACCATCAAGAACTAGATCTGAAAACATGTTTTGCAACAGTTTCTAATAATAGAAGTATAAAACAAATCTTAACATCTTTTAAGCAATTAAAAATTAAAATTTTATATCAGCTTTTTAAACTGATATGTTTCTGTCCATAATCCATAATTTTGTAACATTGAATCTATACAATGATTGTGTAATTGTCTTTAAAGCATCCAGTCAAAACTTTATTTAAATAAATTTTCATTTTTTCAGTTATGTATCAAACACCTGATCTCTACTCACACTGTCTTTTAAAAGATTTCAACTAATAATGTATGTTACATCTTAAAGAATTAAGGTGTATATTAAAGACAGGATGGAATTCTTGCAATAAAAACAGTACTGAGTGGTATTACCAGCAGAATAGGGCTTTTGTGTTGTAGAATGCATCAAACAGAAGAACTACAATGCATTAGTTAACATCTGCTTTTCTGATTCAGAATGTAATAGTCCTTGTGTCCTATCAGTTACAGTAACACGCTAAAAACTGATCCTTGTATTTCTGAGGTCCTTATTTAAGCATTTACGTCTTGATTATGAAACAGGTTTGATAAAAAGGATATGATACCTGTGTGTTTACTATGGTAACTACAGCATTTCATTAGCAAGAGATGAGAGTGTTCATTGCTCAAATTTCCTTTATAATCTACATTTAGAGGAGTTCTCAGATAAGCTTATTTTTAAAATCAGTATGATATGCTTTTCTCTCCATGTTAACACGTTTATTCCCACTGGTGGTCCACATGCCTACCTTAAGAACTTCTTAAGGAATCTCCTTTGTCAGCACTGTAATCCTCTTTTCACCTAAAGCATGTTCCTTGCAGAAAGGATGAGTTAAATACAGCTACCATCTTTTTCTTCAATCAAAAACACTGCAATGTTGAAACATGCTCAAAGGCCTCAGCCCATACTGCCTGTCAGTTTAATGTTGCTGAGTGTTTTTTGGTCTGTTTTCTTTTCAGAAGGGATTGCTAATAGATAACTAAGAAAGAAAATACCTTGTAAGTCAGGTATCTGTTTGGCATCTTCGCAGTTTTGTTATTGAAGACCTTGATCTTCAAACTGGAATCATAACTGCTCCTCTCTGTGCACAGAATATCTGTCTTAGACTTGGCATGAGTCTCCATGACCAGTGATATTTCTGAAGTTGACAGCTTCAAGACTGCAGAGGCTGGTGAGGATGAGAGACTGTTGGAAACTTGAAATTTGACATCACCCGCTCTGTTGTTTTTAATGTTAACTATTTCTTACTTGGAACTATTACAGTTGCCAAGGAATTGCTTATGTTTCTGGCTTCCTTGCCAGAAGACTCAGACTTCTTTCCCACATCACATCACAGACTAATGCCTGGTCATGAGGAGAGGGACTGAGAGGCTCCATAGAAAAATGGCAGCCAAAACTGGATTGCCACTAACAGAGGACCTCTAAAAAGCACGGAGAGCAGTCTGGTTTTGATCAACGTGAGGAAACATGGAAGGGGACAGGAATATTACGTGCATATTACTGCTGGCATGTACATGTACAAAGAACTGGTTTCTGGAATACATCACAACTATTACTTGCGGATCTACTTACTGAACATCTGTTCGTGCCTCAGGGCTTGGCACTGCAGCATGATATAGTACTACCTTACCACTAAAATGAGCCCCAGAGTCTGCACATAGTACTGCCCTAGAACAAAAAGATAAACTTTTAGAAAAGACTGATTTAAATATTTTCTCTTAAAATATTAAGTCAATAATCTCTGTTATAGTTGTATGCACTATAATCTCTTAAAATTTTAAGCGGTTATATGTTGCCAAAGTCTTAAAGAGAATGCACTGAACTGGTGAGTGGAGTAGCACAAAACCCTTCCTCTTTATAGGGTAAGAATCAGTAAGCAAGTTTTTGAAGTGCTAAACCACAGTCTGATAGCAGTAGCTGCTGCTTGCAGTTCAATTTTACTTTAACCAGCTCAATTCAAACAACGAGTTCAAACTTGGAAACAGGTTAGGAATTGAAAAGGCTTGGGGTTTTTTCCCTTCCTTACAAAGGATAAATCTGTGAAGGTGCAATCTACTGTATCTAAAAGCTGAAGGCAGTGCCAGCCAGAAACAATCAGTTCTATCCTCTGTTAACAAGATGTATTTCATGAATGTATCCAATACATTTAAAACAGATCAATCCAAGAAAGCATTATTTTCAGTGCTGTTTTTCATATTATTCTACTTTGCATCTAAATAGAGCTCTGTGGAAACTAACCAAGTATTAAATAATCAAGAAAAAATGTACTCAACCATTTTCTGATAAAATAAAATGTAACCAGATAGCATCTAACAAGCTATAGAATTGTTAATTATGTAAAATGTATTCCCTAGTTGTAAAAGGTTGCCAGTCGTAGTGCAATGACTATATTTAATTGTAAACAAACATTTAAATAATTGCTAATGAAGTAATAAAAATAATCTTTTAGGAGAGATACATACAGATGCAAAATAAGGTTTAAAACATAGTTCCCTGCTTATTTAAATCATTATTCAAAACAACTTTTGACAGAGATCATTCCTCCTGTAATCCAATTTATGAGAGGCAGTATGGAGTGTTTGCTTTGAGACGCCCAAGTTGGATTCCTCTTCTGAGATTTAGCTAACTAAAATTCTGAGGTCTACCCTTAGATTAACTAGCCAAGCTTTCATTTGCAGTTAGGGAAGACAAATAGGCAGGCCTAGCAGGAGATCCATTCCATCCTAGCAGAGGTCACGGAAGTTGCTATGTGGAAGTGCTGGTTCTTATTACAGGAACATAGGACAACTACTTTAGGCTTAGCCATCTTGTGTTTTGTGGGTTTTTTTCAGTTTACTTTAAAAATCTCAAAATGGGGAGGATGAATCTCTGTCAGTGGCTCAGCCAGCCACAGTAAATGCAACTGACTTTGCTATTGCAATGTGTTGATAGTGCTCTAGTTTTGTTTAGCTCCCTTAAGAGCATTTTCTTTTTGCTTTTTTGTTTGCATTTTGGTTTTTTACATGTCCTTTGCAGGGGCCTACTTTGAGGCTTGGCTGTTTTTTTTCTCCTCCTCGGGATCATATTCAAGTATTTATTTGTTGTATCCTGTCTCTGCGAGGGACAACATGCTATGACTTCCTTGTAGTCGTAGCATTGGTCTAAATACTTGGATGAAGACTTAAGAGCTCAACAGTTACTGTTAGTGTAGAAAATAGAGCTCTCTTTGAACCTTAAATTCTCCTAGCTACTGATCTGTCTTGGTTTTCCATGAATTCCCCAGTTTGGATGAGTACATGACATTATTGTTTTCATGAACTCAGTAAACTGAACTAAACATTTCCAGTGCTGCTACACTTTTGTACACTCCTTATCAGAGAATTTTTCTGTTTGTTTTTTATATAACATTTAACTGCTGCTTTCTACCCAGTTGTTTCAGGTCAGCAAGGTTACAGTTGCTTCTGATACCTGTAACTATCAGAAACAACCCCAATGCTTATTTTTGGCATTGGAATTTCTCATCTCTGAGGAAGAAGAGAAAATGTTTGCTAGTAAGCACGACTTCTTTGAAAGTCATTGCACATTCACATTCTCAGTAAAGATGTCTTGAATTACTGAAAGTAACTAAAGGCACCAATCCTCAAAATCTTTCACAGCTTTGCATTACAGGGTCTGTGACAGCGTGAGAGAATCAGGAAGGTGGGTGGCTCCAACATTGGGGTCTGGAAGCTTGCAGGTTGGTACCTGCATCCATCTGCAGCCTTGCCTTTTAGTTCCTTTTTCATTACTTTCCAGGATCTACTTTAATAACTTCTCGGACTTCTAGTTTTTAGATAAACGCAAATCCAAAAAGAAAGTATCAGTGTAGATGTTCTGATTTGCCATATAATAAATTGTAATGTATGCTGAATATCAGCTGTTAGTTTTTAGTGATATCTGACAGCAATTTAACAATTTCCACCTATACATGATAGACTAGAAGTATTTCAATAATCTTGCCAAACTTCCAAGAGGAAACAGTATTCTACTGTTGTTTATGTGCCCCTTATTTTAAATAAGTTCATCCCAATGATGTGGTTTAAATTTATGTTTTACTTTCACCCAGAAGTGCTGATTCTCCTCATATAAAAATGGCAAACTCCTTGTCCAAGAAATGTGCTAAATGTACTCATGATGTTAAGATGGATTTCAGTCTGTTAATTAATGAATATAAGGGAGACCTTAATTCAGGAAAACAAGTCATTGAGACATGAAATACTGATAGTCTTGTGTAAAAGTTGCTTTACATTATGTAGTTGAAGTGGCCTTAGAAGGGAGCACAGTAAAAAAAAAGGTAAAAATTATCCCAGAATTAACGAAAAAGGTCAATATTCTAACTAAGTATGGAGGATTTTTTCCATTATTAATACCTTTTGTAATATGTTTAAATAAATCTGAAATATTTGATAGGAGAAAAGGTGTGAAAAATATCTGAAAACATCTAGCTTTTGCTCTTTTTTGTTGTTATATAAACACTTAAACTTTCCCAATTTTAGATTGTGTCCTTTTTCAGAATTGGGTTTTCATGTGTACGCCAACTTAACTGAGTAGGAATGGAGCATACATTTCCTTGGTGCATCTCTCTCTCTCTGTAGTACTTTGCCTCTCTTGAATTGACCTCAAACAGCAGAACAATTAAGTCTTGCTGTCCCTGTGAGAAATAGTATTACACGGCTTTACAGAGGAAAATGGGAATTGGGAGAAAGTGGTCTGAAGGAGATCAAGCAGTCCCTTCCAGAACCAGAAGCAAAGGATTCGTGAGTTACTGGATGCTTCCATTTTCTCTGCTGTAGAATGTTCTTTAACTTTTCAGTCAGTATCAAAACCATATGTACTTTATAAGCATACAGAAACTCTTGGCACGTTTTCTCGAACAGAATGTCACTGGTTTAAATGTCTTCTAAACATGCAATCAGTGATCTAATTGCGCCTGATGCTTAATATAGGTAGCAACTTTAAAAACAGGGAACCACACAATCATGAAATATTTCATCTTTGTCTCTTCTTCAAGGTGGCAATGTTTTGGCTGCTTTCTAGAGAGTGTGACCGTCTCAACTACAACTTTGTCCTGAGTTGTCACTAAAGACATTGCATTTTATGCTCAACTGACATTGTAGACACTTTTGCACTGGAAAACTCCAAGACTACTGTGTTTCATTTGAGGTCTGGCTGCAAACTGGGTTATTTTCATATTCTGCATCATGGATGTTAAGAGATTTTGTAAACTGAACTGTACATTTTTTAACTCTTGCAGCCTAATTCCTCTTGTGTATGAGTAGCTGTTTTCTCGACAGATTTGTTTGCAAGATCCAGTGGCGGTGAAGGCGAAAACAAATTTGATAAAAACGTTAGTGTTTGTAACTTTTGTGAATTTGCAATGAGGTTCAGTCTATTTCTTTGGAGTCAGTTTCTGGTACGGAGTAGTCGTCCTGGTGTCTACTTCCATTTAGAAATAAAAGAGCTTCCACGTTCTGTATTTGTATTAAAAAAACCCCTTCAGAGTGCAAAACCGAATTAACTTTAAAAGTTAAAGCCCAGAACCTAAGAACGCACCGTTTACTTTCTACTTTTGGAGCCAGTGCCCTCCTCTCTGCCCAGCACGTTGCAAGGAGGGGGCGTTAGCTCGCCCGGCCGCGGTACCGCGCCTTCCCTCGGAGACCGTCGGCTGCACGTACGGAAGAGCTGGTGCGAGCTGCCTCCTCGCTCCTGTGACTAAAAGACACGTGTAACCAGAAAGTAGGCTGCCATTTCAGTGCCACCCCGCAGCCCGCGGCGCCTTCCCCGTCCCGTCCCGCCGGCCGTGGCTCCGGGCGGCGGAACCTCCCCTGCCCTATCCGTCCCCCGCCACCCACAGCTTTAAAGGGGCGAAAAGGCCGCCCCCGGTGCCGCGCTGCCCTCAGAACACGTTCCCAGTGAAAAGAGCCCCCCGCGGCAGGGCGCCCGTTCCCCCTCACCCCGCCCCCGCTTCCCGCGGGCCCCGCTCCGGCCGCGGCGCTTCCCGCGGCTGCTACGGAGCCCCGGATCGAGAGCGGGAGATCCTTCCCCCTCCCGGCATCCCCCCGGAGGAGCGTAACGCCCCCCTGCGCAGCCCGGCGGGAATCGCGGGGAGAGCCGCAGCGGAGCGGCGCAGCTCCCGTCTGTGAATAGCGGCCGCCCGCCGCCCCGCGCCATCTTGAACACTAGCTGGGGGCAGCCTTCCCCCTCCCTCTTCAAGATGGCGCCGGCCGGGTGAGTGACATGTCCAGTCACGTGGGCAGCAGATGAGCTCCTCTCTCCCCCCGCCTTAAATGATCTCTATGGTTCAGCCGGACACACAGGCGGCGGCGGCGGCGGCGAGGGACGGAGCCGCGGCGGGAGGAGCGGGGCCGCGGCGCCCGCCCGGCGCCCCCTTTGTCTGCGGCCTCGGCAAGGCGAGCGCTTCCCCCCTCCCCGACCCCCCCGGGCTGCGCCCCGACGCCCCTGCCCGAAGGCTCGGCTCGCCGCCTCCCGCCGGGAGAGGCGGCGGGGGTCCCTCGCCTCGGGCGGCGGCACGACGCGTGCTCGGGCTGAGCGGGGCTGGGGCCGGGGCGCTCCGGTCCCGGCCCCGGTCCCGGCCCCCGCCTCCGCCTCTCCGGGGAGCGGGCGGACCGGCCTGCCGGGGCCCGGCGGGCGGGGGCGGCGGGAGGTCAGCGGCGGGCGGGCTGCCGGCGGCGGCTGCCTTCCCTCCCCTCCCCTCCCCTCCGCTCCGCTCCGCTCCGCTCCCCCGTCCTCCGCGGGCTGCCCGCCGCCGGGGCCGGGGCTGGCGGGGCGGCCGTGCCGCAGGGAGGGGCGGCGGGGCGCGGCGCGGCGCGGGCAGGTCCTGTGCCGCCGCGGTTCCTACGGAGGGTGGGCGAGGGGGGCGGCTGGGGCGGGCTGGGGGGGGGGTGTCGGTGTGCGTGTGGGGGTGTCTGTCTGTCTGTCTGCTGTGTCTCTCTACCCCCCCACCCCCGCCCCGTATCTCTCCTTTCTTCCCTCCCTCCCTCCTTCCCCTCCCCTCCCCATCTGTTATAGGCTTGCGGAACTGTGGCTGTTTGAAATTAAACGTGATCTTTACTGTACCAGCTGGGGTCTGTAATGTAGCTGATAAATGAAGCTCTTCCCGTCGGTTTCAGGTCATGCAAGGAAAAGGGCAAAGCTGGGGAGGGAGCTGGGCGGGGTTTCCCTTTGCTTTTCACAGTCAGGCGAGAGGAGTCTGGTTGATGTCTGCAGCAGATAAAGGAGACAAGAGGATCATCAAAAGACCCCAGAGCCCTTTTATCTTTCTGCTGTTTTTTTCCCCTGTAATTTCATTTATCGTTGCCGTGTTGTCTGTCTGCTCGTTTCCCCCCTTCAGAAGGGGTCGGGTGCACCAGGGCCCTGGCTGAGGTAGTAGTTTGTGCTGTTGGTCGGGTTGTGACATTGCCCGCTGTGGAGATAACTGCGCAAGCTACTGCCTTGCTAGTGCTGGTGATGATCAGCTGCAGATGAAGACAATGACAATGGGAATCCCCTTTGTTTTCCCGGGATTGCATGCTGCTGAGGTAGCAACAATTCCTTCTCCTCCTACTTCTGCAGAAGGAGTCTAGCCTTGGCCACTGAGATGAGTAGTGGGGTTCGACCCCGGCAGTAGAACGCTGCTTCTTTCGCAGAGCTGGATGAAAAGCCATTAGTTTCACACTGTTTGGAGGGCACCTGAATTTGGGCTGGAGAGCATGTGTCTGCATTTTTTCCTCATGCTGAGACCTTATTATTCACATGGCACCCTTGAAAGAGGTGGATTTTCTATTTTGTGAAGACAGATCAATGACTGACTTGTATTTTCTGTGCTCTGGATATGCAAAACTTGTATGTGTGATACTAAGTGCTCTTGTTTGAATGGTAAAAAATCCTGAATATTTATCTAACAAAAGTGAAAATATGTAATTACCACTTTCCTTACATTGGTAAGATAGTGTTTTTATGGTGTAGTTGGCTAATTGTACTGCTTGGTGCTAATAATTTTTTTAGGTGAACTTTGGAGATATTTTTCCTGTATATTTTGACTTATTTATTGTGAAAAGCAAACCTATGCATCTGCTACTGTGAATTAATTAAAATTGCTGGTATATTTATAGTGATGGCTAAGGGTATCTTTTTGATACGAATTTTAGTGCGTTCATCACTTATTACAATGGCTTAAACTTGGAATATATTAAAACATTTGCAATAAATGTGCATAACTGTCTCGTATGTTTTTAAAAATTAAAGTTAATTTTTCAGTCTTTGTAAGACCTAACTGTGAACAGGTTGTGGTTAATCTTTTGAGTTCGTAGTGAAAGTTAAAGCTCTAGCTAAACACTCGAAAATAAGTTGGTGCCTTAATACTGCTTCTGATTCACAGATCTAATGTATTCATAATATTGGGAGGAGTTGGGCAACTTGGAGATATTTAACTTTGCCCCTTTTTTTGAATTGTTTGAACTCATTATGTGTGTAGAAGACATGTAAAGGTTCCTCTTGCTCCTCCGCTGAATGTAAAGTGCCGTGCAGAACATAGGGAACATCATATGTGCTGGCAAGTTTAATCTGATGATACTTTGTTGCTACCCTGTGCAATGTGTTATTCTGGTAATGCAAGCTCTGTCATAAACTAAGCTTTTTAAAAACTAGGAATTCTCGTGGTCACTAATAAACTAACATGTTAAGTGTTGTTACTACTAGATTTTCTGTGAAGTAAAATAGCTGTCATAGTTGTTGACTGCGCACAAATTCAAAACGTACCCTGGCTTTTCTTTCCCACCTTAACTGGAAGGGGCAAAAAGGATGCCAGCTTTTCACATCCTGACAACAGCAGCCGGCTTTTCACATGCTAACAAACAGCACGTCTCAAACAGAGCCCCTTGAGGTTTGATCTGGAAGTTAGGGTGATATTTTCACCGTCTACCTTTAGGTGTCTGTTCTAGTTGGCTAATCCACTAGTCCCTCTCTTCAGTGGAGGAGGCAGAGGTAGATCCCTGATGTAAGTCACGCTTTCAAGTGCCTTAGCATTATTTGATCTGAATTATCCTTTCGAGGAGCTTGTCTCTGTATGTTGATTGTAAGGGAGGTGAAGGAGCTTCAGCTAAGCTAAGTGCCTGTAGGTGGGTGGTGTGAAATTGTCCTCTCTGTTGCTTTCCCTTCTTATGCTCAGGGAAGTTGGGTAGAACCAGAACTTGGCTCCCTTTGTAGCTTTTTGGGTTTGAGGCAGAGAATCAGTGGGAGAAGATGTATTCAAGTATACTACCATTAAGCACTTAGTTGTTTATCTCCCATGTAAAATATCTCCTTTAAACTTCACTTGCCACCTGAGCAATTGGTTCTTTGTGCTCTGGATGGTGACTTCAGAGTTCCGCAGAATAAGAGCCTGTACTAAAATAAGAGAGTGCTACTGAAATAATGCAGGTAGGGGGACTAGTGATGAGATGTTGTGTAATGCATGAGGTGGTTTGTCCGCATGTCCACGCAGGTCTCGGTTATGTATTCCTTGGTAGGTTTTAGGTGCGTACATGTGAATTATTTCCTTGAGCGAGTTGCATTCAAGATGCTTAGCTTTGCTTTAGGGACATCCGTATATTTCTTAGTTCAGAACGCTTCTCAGTCTTGCGTTCAAAGTATAGAAATTAGTCCAGATAAGTTCCATCCTTAGCATCGTCCTAGTCTCAGTCCTTACTGCTTAACTGTCTAACTTGCATAGCTTACTTAATGAAGAAGGCTGCGATGTTGTGCTTTGAGGCAAAAAGATTAATTCTCCAGTGGAATGGAGAGCCTTATCTTAGTGATGTTGTAAACGTCGAAGCTGATATTTCTTAAAATACTGTGAAAACCTAAAACGGAAAGAGTAGCTCATATCTTGCAAATTCAGTGATGCTTCATTGTGATTTGATGAATTAGTTTGGAAAGAAAAATTGCATCATGCCAATTAAAAAGCTGTACTGCTGGCACGTTATTGTCTATGGCATTGTCTCTTGCTGAAATTTTTTTCCCCTTTATTATTCAGAGGTTTCACTCAGTCAAACTTCTTGTGTGAATTTGTTATAGAAACATTAAAATAGGCACATGGCTGAGTTGATGGAATTTCTGCGCAAAGTTATTTAGTTTATAGTATCCCTATTGTGTATTGTTTGCTGTGCTGGGTGAGAAAGTACTGCAAGAAATGTTCCTCTGTAGCTTTTCTGAGCACTTCTTTTGACTCATGGAATAATAAAAGTGCATTAAGATTCACGGCATAGTCGATTAAGCTTTAGATGCACTTATTCCCTGGTTTGATGTCTTTTTGCGCTATTGTCTTACCTATTTTCTGAAGAACAGTCACCAGCTGCTCACCCCTCCAGCTACTGTCTGTCAGTGCTGCTTCTAAAGATACTGGCACGCATCAACCTAAAATCTTAGATTCAAGATAGTTGCTTCCCTGCAGGGTGCAGTTGCCCTCTCTGTCACCAAGGAGAGTGCTGCGTTCCCATGCTAGCAAAACTGATATTTGAGAACTTGTCTTCACTGGGGGCTGCCTTGGTGGTTCTACTTTAATAGATCCTGGGCCACGCACATAATGAGTGAGGCCTCCCACTTACGCTGCGAAGCAGCTTAAGACAGTAAGAGGAAATGCCAGTTTCTAGAGAGTTACATCTATAAATACATAAGCACTTACTTAAAATACATCAATGCATTTAACGAGTTATATGTGCGCTTCCCATTGGATGCTTTCTTTGTAAGAATGAGTACTAAATTAACATAAGGAAATGCTTATGCTAGTAATTACAAATGAAAGTGGACTGCATTCCTCATATTTAAATTAGTTTACTTGCATCTTCCACTGTCCTGTGCTTAAGTGTCACTCAATGAAATTATAAAAATTGGTTCTAGAACACTGTTTCTAGAGGAGGTTTTATATATAAAGTATGTATTTATGGTATATGCCTCGAGAGAGATTCTTTCTGTAGTAGAAATAGAAATGTCATTCAAAACGTGTGAATGTTTAGTAAACTCTTAAATACCTAGATTTTAGTTATATAGAATACCTTTAATATCAGTCTTCTAACGTATATTTGGATCATAATCTATACAAATTTATAAATTTATTTTTCAGAAGGTACTCAGCCCTTTTAGCTGAGCTAGCTGAGTTTTTAGCTGAGAGTCTTTTAGCCTCTCGGCTGCATTAATGTATAGGCTTTGTGAATTTCTGTCAAAAAGAACACGTGTCCTGTCACTGAAAGCGTGAAAGGTGGGGAAAGAAGAGAAATTTAACAGAACAAGCTACCTTTACAGGGGATTTAGTGGAATCACTGAAGTGAAAGTCTCATATTTAATGGGAAGGGGCTGGAGTGTGCCCTTGGGCACGGGAAGTGCTACACGATGGTGAAAGGAGCTGCTGTGTTCAGTCTGGGAAGAGAATCTGAAGACTGGAAGTGAACTCCTGTTTCTTGTCCCTGGCCGAGACTTTACCTGCAGAAAGGGCTCTCTTACCTGGCCTTCCAGTTTCTCTTCCCAAGTTTGCTTATTTCTGCTTTCTGTTTTCTTTGCACCTAAAGTTCTCACTCTTGCCCTGTTAGTTTGTGTACCCTGCTTGCCTCTGCAAGCCAGGCAAAACTGCCCATATCTTTGCAGTTAATACCTTTTTGAAGTTTGCCTGCCTGTTTTAGGTTTTCGGTGGAGGCTGCAACAGCTGCAACAAAGAACTGTTGTGGTGCAACAGATTAGCTTCCTCCAGAATTTAGTGATGCCAGTGTGTCAGTACACAAATGGAAAAAAATCTGGTCTTCCACCGTCTTTCTAGATGCTCTAAGTCTTTTGTTCCAGGCCGGCTAAGAAAATAGCATCTCTGATGTCTGGTTGTCAGATCTCTTTTCGGTCCCTGATCGCCTTATTCCTTCTTTCCACCCTCTCCACGGTAACTTCTGAAGCCAAGAACTGTCTTCAGCCACTTGAAAGAAGGTTGACGTTTTAAAGTAAAATTATGTCTTCTAACTTACATGAAAATATGTTTAAACGTCTTGTTGCTAAAGTGGTGTGATCTTTCCCAACTTCCCCTTTCACCTGAAGACAACTCAAAGTATGCCTCATCCCATTCCGAAGGGTGCCTTTTCTCCCCTCCATTTCATCCTTTGCAAGAAGCAAGGATTTTGCCTTGCACATGTCTTAAGACTTATCCCCCAAAAAAAAGAGATGAAGGATTTGGTATGAAAATGCCGTCACTGAATGAGGCAAGGTCACACCTATCCCACCTTCTGTGTGAAGGTTTGTGAGAGTTGGAAGGGAAGAGGGAATAGTTTTGTGGTTGGTTCACTTCTGAAGTACCAAATCAGGCGGGGCTGGTCAGCTGATAGCTCAGTGACCTAGTATTACCTGTGGTGGTACGTGTTACTTTGTTGCCAAGACCTTTGACTGGAAAATCAGGAGTAGCCTTCATATGCTGCCTGCAAAGAAAAACAAAGAAAAAAGTATGGTGACAGACTTCCAGCTGCTTTGAAATCTACTTTTTTAATCTGGTTTATATGGTAAAAATCAGCGTGGTTTGTGCGTGTCATTTTTGCTGAGGCCTTGTGTTTCAGGCTGAAGTTGAGTTTTCAGTCTAAAATGGATCTTGTTCACTCGCAGTTTCTGCTCCATGTTCTTAAAGGGGAAGTTGGTCCAGTTGAGGAGCTTCCAGAGGGAAGCTTCTGGAAGATTCAGATAAACCTTATAAATATTACATTTTAATTACCATAAAAAGCTTTGGTTATGGTAGTGAATTACACTTCAGTATTTGCAGTACAAAGTGCTGCCTTTTTTCTTAGGTAGGTGTAAGTGAAGTCTATATCACTCTTGTCCAATAAAATGATGTTTGAGATGAATTGTGTTTCTGTAGAGCACCATGGGATTCATCAGGTGATGTGTGCAGCTGTTACAGACGTGTTCATCTCTTGTGCAGTGGCAAGTGTGGTGGTACGCCGAACAGAAATGACACAGAGGGGCCACAAGTGAACTCAAGACATGAGACATTCTTTGAGAGCCTCTGTGGTGTTTCCACTCCTGCTATTGGTGCATGGAACCTTCATAACCTTCTGAAAAATGTATTGCTATGACAATGGCCTATGTAATAGGTACTAATTCAGGTAAGAAAGCCATCACCTGGATCCATTTTTCTATTCCCCCTACATTGACTGGACAGATTCCACTATTGTGTGTGTCCTTGAATGATTTTTAGATGTGTTGTAGCTGAACCCTGAGTTATGCCAGGAGGAAGATGAGGCCAAGGAGGTAGATGTTTAACGGCATGTGTTCGTCTTGTTCTCTCTCTTCCTAAATTGAACACATACATTAGAAGCTGAGGGAGATGTAAGGCCAAAGTATAGTCCTCTGTGAAACACTGTGTCTGTGCTATAGATACACAGGCTAAATGGTGCAGTCTGACTCTTGTTTGTGAAACCCTGGGCTTCTTCCAGATTAACAGGTCACCTCTGTACTGCAAGTCAGCAGCTACGCTTTACATTATGAAGCCTGTACCTAAATGTCTTGGCAATGCAGGCTGCTGAAGTGAAACTGTTCATCTATTGCATACCTAAGGGCCACACCAGCATGCATAATTTATATAAAGGTCTTATATAAACTACACCCCTTCAGCGTGTCCTGCAAAGTCAATTCACGGCTGTATTGCATTTAGTTCTTGCTGCTTGCATCTAGCAAGGACTGCTCCGAGGCCATCTGGGTCACACAGGATGGAACAAGGATGTCTACAACGATCTGGTTGGAGTTTGGATCTTAGATTTTCTGTCATCCTAGCGCTCAAAAGCTTTCATGTCTGGAAAGCTGCCTGCACCTCCTTACAGGTCTAGGTCAAAGTGCAACTTATCCCTCATCAAGGAGAGGTTTTGGCTTAGGTGAACAAGGGGGAAATTGCCAGCAGATCCAGGACAACTGGATGAGTAGGCCTGTTTTCAGAACTGTGGGTGAAGAGCTGTCGCTTTCCCAGTTGCATCAGTACACCTACTGTCAGGCCACTACCCTTTATGAAGCCTTGCTGCATCCAGTTCTGGTCACCTGTGGGCAATTACTTCAGAATGGGTAAATCTGATGTCTGAATCCATGTTACTGAATGATTTGTACCGTGGTGATACAAAAACTTACCATTTGTTGGAGATTACAAACATGATCTACTTTTCCATATGACGTCTTCTCTAAGCAGAGAAATTCAGGCTAAGCAGAAAATAAATCACTTCCTCACCTCCACTTACCTACCCGCCTTGCCTCATTAGGGGCCAATATCTATATGTACAATGGGCTGTACTGAATATGGGATGTCTGTGCTTCCTGAGGTCTTCTTCCCCAAGGTGATAATCGTAGGCGTTATCAGGATGTACACATGTATTGTCACTGTCCGTATCTATCTTGTGCTGCTCTGTGTCATGTAATCTTATCTGATTTACAGAGTGATTTCGGTCAGATGATGAGTTTCGGTAGCCTAGAGAATCTAGCGTGGCAGTGTAATAATAATCTTGTGAGCTAGGCTCATTGCCGGTGCCATCAGTATCATGGTGGCCTTTCACGCTGCAAAACTTGAATATGAACCCAAGAAATGCTTCGGTCAGAAAGGATGCAGTAGGTTACTTTTGTATAGCCTCATGCAGGTCTAGCTGGAATGCCTAGATGTAAGGTAGGTCTCAAATGATATGCTCAAATATACAATGTGAGAGCTCGCACTCCTATAAACATTAAATGTTTATAGGTGTGCCAGTCTGCCAGCTATAATGCCATTATTTTCCAGGTCCCTCAGGTTTCTTCCCTCTCTTGTGACCTAGCTTTTTTACTACTCACCAGCCTCATGAACGTCTGTCTTCTTTCCAGCACGTGAAGGATTGCTTTCTAGTCAGGTTAGTCCCTGATGTTGTACATGGCCTGTCATGCATCTTGTACCCAGCTGCTGTCTTTGCTACTTTAGTACATGGTTATAGGCTAGAGTAGAAAAGAAAATAGGGAAGGATGGCAGAGGAAGCAAGTGCTTAAGTTTATCAATCCTTTTTTAATGGTTGAAAAGTAAAAATGGTCTAATAAGGCAACAAAGCGCAAGGCTTAAAGAAAGTAGATAAACAGTAGTGAAGTTAATCAAAACCCAAATAAAATGATCCAGTGCAAGATCTAGTGGGAGCAGAGGTCCTTAAATATTTATGCAATATGTTCTCCCCTCCTTTCTCCAGCCTTATACTACCTACGGCCCTGCTGTTGTAACATGATGGAGTGTTCAGGATATCACATGGCTCCCAGCAACCCCCCGCAGCCACAGCGTGAGCTGCAGCTAGCTGAAGTTGAATCTGGAGGCAACACGCAAATGTTTCAGGTACCATTAGGATCTTCTGCTTCAGGAAGCCATAATGCAGGTGGCTCAGCTGATCACGATGATCATGTGTAAGCCTGGCCAGATGGCTGTGGTCAGCTTGTGCCAAGGCCAGACTTGGCATTTGCCCAGAAAATCCTTTATGGTAATTCTGAGGTCTTTGTGGTACCCTCCCCAGCCTCCTATTGACATATGTGGCAGGAGGGGTTGCAGGCAGCTGTGGAGCAGCAGGGCCCACCTTCAGAAGAATCAACAGAGACAGAAAGAGCGAACCACTGGAACTAAGCCATGTGTGGGGCTGTTTCCCAGGGCCTGTCTACTCTGGCACACGTATCCCAAGGCCAAAATTTGAAATTCTGTATATGGATGCCAGTATTGTTCAATCCAGTTATCAGTGCTCAAGAAAGCAAAATACCATCCGTAATGATAGCTGCAGATGCCACAGTGATTGATAGGACAGTACACGTGGAGCATTTACTGTTAGAAAGCAATCCAAAATGTTTCATTAGTCACAGTCCAACATATTTAATACTGTCAATCATGAAGTACCATATCTACCAGCAAAAAAGTAGGCTACATCCGCAGGATGTGTTGTATAGAGACCTAAAAGTAGTTTGAGGTAACAGATGGCAACTCTCGGTCTGTTATATAAAATTATTTGTAAACGTCAGGGGGGAAAAAAAATAGAATTAATTCAGTCAGAAATTCCTGCTGGTTTTAAAGAACGTATTGAGATTATATCTGATGGATAATGGGAATATTGATAGGAGATTGATTGCAGTGGACCCAGTGTTTTGAAAATGAAGCCTAGATGGTAGAGGGAGGGGGGCTTCCCCTCTCTTCATCTCCTTTGGAATTCATTGTTTTAGTAAAAAGATGTGCAGCTTTTACCTGCAAAGTCAACACCAGTGTGGGTCACCACGCTTAGAAACTTCTGAGTTCAGTCATGATGCATTATAATCACAAAGTCCTCAGACCAAGCCAATGCAGCAAGGACTGAGGTGATCTTACCACCTTTACTGACTCTGCTCTAGTCCTAATCACCCGAAATACCAAGACTTGGCTACTTTTGATTGCAGCTTTGTGCTTCAGTTTATCCCTCTTTCTTTTCTAGTCCTTCTCATTTTTGCCTTTATGCTAATCAAGTCTTGTTTAAAAAGCTTGTCTTCTGCAACCTTGTGACCAGCTGAAAAGCAGTGTCTTTGGTGTGATAATAGTTTTGGCAGAGCTTGAAGTGACTGAAAGGTGATGCTTACCTTCTCATTAGTAGTGACTGGTATGGAAGAACCTAGCAAGACCAAATGACATTTTCTTCTTTGTTTAGCATTTAGATTTTTTTTTTCTCCCTTTCTCACTTGTTATGTTTTTACCTCCCTTTTGGCTTCATGATGTGAACGTCTAGGCTATTTCAAGTTGTTTTCCCATCCCTAAAAACGCTGTTAACACTATTACCAACATTTTGGTTTGTCAAGACTGTCGAAATAGGAGTGGCTTTTTTAATTCTATATTTTGTGTATCTAAAGTAATAGGAAAAGGATACAGTTGAAGATTTAGGTTACCCTTCAAATGATTAAGCTGAGCAAAGTGATCTACCCTTCATATAGCACTTGATTATTGTATATTGACGGACTGGTCATCTTAATTCAGAAAGAAAATGGGACTATTGGAGAGGATTCAAAGAACGAAGTGTTTGGGGAAAAGGTCTCAAGGTGCAAGCCATATACGTATTCAGCAGATCAAAGAAAAGGATGGAAGGTAACATAGCACTTGCATATGGCAAAGTAAACTGATTGTGGGGAGCTTTTAATAATGCATAGAAGCATAGAAGATGCAGTTATATCTTATGCCATTAATTTCTACAGTTTGAATGCTAGGAGTAATTAAACATTTGAACAATTAACGGGGAAAAGTGGTAGAATTGAAACATGGTATAGGTTTTACAACTGCCTCTTTAAACAACACACACTGATCATGTTTGATGTTTGATGTTTGAAAAAAATTGTATGGCTGTTGTGTAGAGCATGTGATGACAGTGGTACTGCTGGGCCAAAATGGTACCCGGCAATGGCTGTCTTCAGCATCAAACTGTACACCTACTCAATGGCTACGCTTTTACAATGATTTCAAAGCAAGATTCAAAGCTGGGTCATCAAAACAGTCAGTCCTTTTTACTTGGTGCTTTGGGCCCTGGTCCTCTCTTTCTTAGGAGTCAGTAATTCTGCAGTCCTTACTGTACTTAAATTCCTCAGCTCTATTGAGTCCAAAAGGACAATGACCACAGTAATATTCCTTCTCCTCTTTCTGTAGTGCAAAAATCTGCAGAATGCCTATGACTATTAATTGAACATTCAAAGTCAGCATTTTCCTTCCTCTTCTCCTCCCCTGGTCAAGAAAAATAAAATCATTAACAATGCACTGTTGCAGTATTGTACACCACCGTTTTCTCTGTGAAATACAGTTACTGCATGAACCTGTCACTCATATATTCTTGGCTTCATATCCTGCTACCTTCACCATTCCAAGAAATCACGCAAAGCTCTTGTTCCTGGTTCTGGTTCACAAGGCACATGTCCACCTCTAGCTTAGGGACATTCTTTTGGCCTTTGGAATGAGTCACTTCTTTCTGCAACCATAGTAAGTAATCTTTTAGTGTCATCCTTTCTGCTGGATATGGCTCTTCTGATGGCCATCTTAACATATCTGACAGATATGTTGGTCATGAAATGTGCCCAGAGCTGTTCACCCACCAAACCCACTTCTGGGTCCCGTCTTCCTTCCCTGCAACTGGGCAGCCTTCTGTCCTCCCACTGGCAACAGCAGCCAGTCATAGCTTTGTCTGCAGAAGCCCAGGGTCATTTGGTTTCCTTTCCTTCTAGCTGTAGCAACATCTAACCATCCTAACCTGCAAGAGAGAGATATTTTCTTCCTTGAGCAGCTACTGAACTTATTTTCCTCTGCCTGTCACCAAAAGCCAGGCATGGCCCATACTAATAGGGTGGTAGTGAGTGAAAGCCACTACCCCCCATGCTTGGCTCGTTGCTGCAAACTTACCCAAAAGGTTAGACAACTACTGCTGTAGTGGCCTGGGAAGTATGAGGAGCAACAGCTGTTGCTGAAAGGTACCCCTCCTGTGCATTTTTACACAACAGCCCTGCAGCTCTTTTTGCCTGGCTTTACATGTTGGAGCGATAACAGACTCAGGAGGTGCTATGCTGCCACTTTAAAGGAAAAGGGCTACAAAATAAACTCTGCAAGCCACAGTCTTTGCACCACTAACTGGACTGTAGGTGGGGTGGGGTTTTGGCTGGGGTTTTTTGTTGTTGTGTTTTTGGTGTTTTTTTTTTTTTTTAAGCAGTCAGTGGCAAATACCTAGTGTTAATACATGTTGGTGTTATAAGAAGTGTTTTCAAATTATAAATGGAGAGTTTGTATGCTATAAGAAAAACTTGCTTGCCTGACAATGGAACTGCTTTGGCAAGTGGGTTACAATCATTTTAGCGTTATGGCATGGCTGTCAGAGCACTGAGACAGCTTCCTTCGCTTTCACTGAAGCTTAGCTTCATTTGCTATCATCATTGGCATGGGTTGTGGGTAGCACGTTGCTTCTCTTTGGGTGCTTATTCAAGTACTGCTACTGCAAAGGTTTTGTTTAATTTTTAAACTTTGGTTTGAAAAACAACAACAAAGCCAGGATCTCTACACCAGGAAGGCTAGTCTTCTCAAATGCATTTTTTTTGTTCTCATCTTAATTCCAGCAGGTTTTGTTTTCCAAATAACTGAAAGTGTTAGAAACATTCTTCATTCAATAGTGTATATTCCATGTAAGTCTTTTTTTTGGCTATAGAAGGCCACTGGGGAATTGCTGGATCCACTCCTGGTATGGTCAGTATCCCTTTGAAGTATGGCAGATCATATGCTCCATTTACAGAGCATGTGAGCTGCTGCTACAGCAAGAAACTATCACTTAACGTGGGCTATCAGATCACTCTACATTATGGTCTGCTTCTCACAAAAAAAATCCGAAAGGCTGTGATGAAGGCTTATTTCCTTAGATTCCTCATTCTTTTTTGCATGGATGATATATTTATTTTTAAGCATCTGTGTTTGTGCCAACAGATTTTTCTCTTAAGCTACTGCTGAGAAATTGCTCTTCCTCTCCAAGGACACTTTTCTGTGGTCTACTGCAGCATAACCAGCTAAACTTAACCTCTGCCTTGTTCAACATTTGAAAGGAGCCATTTACAGAATTTTTCGGCAAACATGGACTGAGATTTTTCAGCTGCCCCAAGTGAACTTGGGGAACCAGTGAGGGAACTAGGACTCAAACACAATGGTACACAGATGAGTCTGGTAGTTTGGAAAAAGTAGTCTGAAGCTATGCCAAAAATGAGTAACCTTTTCTATTGGACCTGTAAGTACTTGTTTGAGGAGTCTGCAGCCACCCACCACAGTATTGTTACCTAAACCACAGACTGGTGCTGTGGCTGCGTTGTTCGGTGGTACTCTAAAATAACCTTGATATTGAACCTGACCCAGAACATGGTTTCCTGTTTGTAGTTCAGGTGCGTTGCTGTGTAATACAAGTTGTTCAGCTGCCTTTGTATTTCTAGGGTAAGTGCCTGTAAAGCTCTACTTGTCTTAAAACCTACAGGAAAAAAGATAAAGGAGCAAACAAACTCTGTCTCACTGTCATACCTGAGGTTATCAGAAATGCCTGTGCTTGGTAACTACAAAAGCAAACAAAAGAAGGAACTGCTTGAAAAGCAACACATGTTGTTATATTTTCTCCCCCTCTCACCTCCCTTTTTTATCCAATATAATCAGAATTTGACAGTCTGCAGGATGGGTTGTAAATTCATTGCATTTAAGTTGATATTTGCAAATGATGTGCCTGCTAGTGAACAAATAATGCTTCATGCAAGAACATGCTACTTTATATCAAAAAATATATAAATAAGCAAGTCTTTAATAGTTGCACAAGTGTAAGATGGAAGTATGATCATTTTCTCCAGCAATAATTCCACTTCTTTACTGAGTTTCCATTTTTGCCATTTTTTCTTTTTGTATTTACAAAGTAACTTCCATTCTCCTTCAAGTGATTGTGCAGTTTGAAAAAAGGACAGATCTTTACATACATGTGGAAAATAATTTTCTTAAAATGAATACATCTATTCAGGCACTTTTCCACAACTTTGCCTGATGGATCTTATTTTCCATTTTTTTTAATTATTTTGACCATTCCCATGTTACCGTTTTCATTAGCTTTTTCCAGAAATGCACTGTACTAGAGAGAATCCTAGGTCTGTGACTGAAATCAGACCAGTTTCAAACATAAACTAATGACCTCATTTGTCTTGCATAAAATACATGATTTTTATTTTTGTTGGAACAGTATTACCTTACTATGTAATGAACGTAAAATATATCTCCTGATTCAATGTTCCTATAACTTAACCCCTTCCTCCTTTTCTGAATTTGGTTACTTCTTCCTATTAGGACTACTTCACATCTCTCGTAATGCTTTTGTTTGTTTAAGGTGACTTCTTTATTTATCAACATGATATTGAATTTAAAGTGACTAGACTTTTGCTCTTTTCAGTTTCAAATAATGCTGGTAAGAATCTTACTTTCCCTACATCAGCCCACAATTGTTAATGAATACATAGAGAAGTGTGTTGCAGGAATGGATTCTAGTAGAACACATTTCTAAATCTTCTTCCAGTTAATACTAACACCAGTGCATGTCTTCTCTCCATTAGGTTCATTTCCCCCTCAGAGAAAGCAAGTTGAGTTAGTTGCACTTGAGTTCTGATGATCAAGTTGACTACTACTTAATTATTGTCCTGCTGGTGCTTTAAATTCTGGCAGTAAGCTTCTCGTGAAATACTGGACTGTAAGCCCTTATACCTGCATTTTGAAATAGTTTATGTATTTGCCATTTCCCAAAGCTCTCTCACCTCACCTAACCTGATTATATAGAAATAATGGTGGATAATTCCAGTTAAATATTGCTATTTCCTTCTCTATAAGCACAGATCTCTTCTAAGAGAAATTCTAGCTACAGCTTGTGACAACAGCATAAGTTTAGATGGATTCTTGAAGACAACAGCAAGATGGGAGCAAAGGAGGAGAAGATTAGATGGGTGACTTTTTTGTAGGTATTTACCAAAAGAGAACACTTGGGAAAAAAAGGCAAGCAAATAGTGGAAGTGACCTTTTGAATAACTGATGCACAATTTGAATTGACAAGACTGGCTAGTGAAGGAAAAATAAAGCTATGGAATAAATTTCCTTTACTGAAGGAGAGAAAAGAGAGAAAGAAGGAAGAAAATAGAGTAGCAGATGAGTAGAGGAGAGAAGGCAGGATCAGCAGCAAAGAGGAAAAAATTGTGATGATAGCATGTGGTGCCCAAGGAACAGTGAACATGATAAATGGACTGTGAAAGAGAACAGGTGACAGAATGGTCTGCAGACAGAAGAAAGAAAAGATGGGGAATCTAAGGAAGATGCAGTTAGCATCAGGTAGAGGACATGCATGTAACTGGTACTCCCTTCTGAGGAAAAATGGCTAGGCTGTCATGAGAATGGATCCAGAAATATGTTTGCTAAGATAAAAATTGAAGGTTTGGATCTGAACACTGTAATGATCCAGTGTACAGATTTCCTAGAAACTTCAGTGGAATTTTCCCATTTCCTGAAGAAGGAAGGGCAAAAGTGTGATGATCAACAGATGACTCAAGAGTTGGTGCTAAGATTAATGGATTACTGAGAACAGCACAGAAAGAGAATATTTCTTAATGGATATGCTATTATTACAGATACTTCCTGAGATTCAGTTTAGAGACACGGAGGGGGCAATTAAGTTGAGATAGAGCTATATTCACATACAATCCATGCCTACATGAACAGAAAGAGGGAGGAAGGGCATAGGATGTGAAGGCACATCACAGAGCATGGCATGGGGAAAGACAGACATAATGCTGTGAGAGCAGTTAGTCATCCTAGACAGACTTCTGGGATCAGGGGTGGGGCAGGGGGGGCGAAGACTAGTGTTAAGAAAGCATACTGTAAACTTATGAGAAGGCTTACGTGAGACAGTTGCAAAACCAGCCAGGAATAAAATTTGAGTTTCCAAGAGCCCCTTCCTATTGTATGCTCTTAAATGCTTATCTAAATGGTCTATAACTGTTCTTTTGATCCTGTCTTATGACAACTTCTTTTTGTTAACCATCATTTTGTAGTGCCATGCTGCTATTATGCACTTAATATTGCAGCCAAGTAGTTTTTAAGCACTTCAGCCTTCCCCATGTCTCTTGAAACAGGAAGGTAAAACAAATCCGTAGTCACACGCTCTTTTATTGTTCCTTTCTCACAAGCTTGTTCTGCTTTATAAGGTAATTTCACTTCCTTTTTTAACCAATTACTTTGCTGTGGCCAAACACTTTTAACCTGACTTTCTAAGAAAACAAGGTTTATGTGATTGTCTGCTAATCTTTCCTTATGAAGCTTGAATGCATTGGTCCATTTCATCCAGATTTGACCAACAGGAGGAAAAATTAGAAATACTAAGTTTCTGAAAAAATTATGCCTTTATCTGGACAGCTGGATAAAGAAGAGAGCCTGCTAGTGGAAAGGCTGTAAGAGCTCACTCTTATCAGTTACCTTAAAATCCACATGAGAAGTTATCCTATAGGCACAAATCCAGAGGAAACCAGGCTTGACTCAGATCCTTCAAACTTCCCAGCCCCTGCCATGCAGCGGGTTGGCAGTCATAGGACTTCAGCCTAGGAGAACCGGTGTTCTTCAGACATGGTTGAGAAACCTCAGCTGACAGCCAGATGCCTGACTTAAATATTAGAATCATAAAGGTTGGAAAAGACCTCTAGGATCATCAAGTCCAACCGTCAACCCAACACCACCATGCCTCCTAAACCATGCCCTGAATTGCCACGTCTACATGTTTTTTGAACTCCTCCAGGGATGGTGACTCCACCACCTCTCTGGGCAGCCTGTTTCAGTGCCTGACCACTCTTCCAGTAAAGAAGTTTTTCCTAGTATCCAATCTATAAACCTCCCCTGACATGAGGCTATTTCCTCCTGTCCTATCGCTAGTAACCTGGGAGAAGAGACCAACAGCCACCTCACTACAACCTCCTTTCAGGCAGTTGCAGAGAGCAATAAGGTCTCCCCTCAGCCTTCTCTTCTCCAGGCTAAACAAGCCCAGCTCCCTCAACCTCTCCTCATAAGACCTGCTCTCCAGACCCTTCACCGGCTTCATTGCCCTTCTCTGGACACGCTCCAGCACCTCAATGTCCTTCTTGTAGTGAGGGACCCAAAACTGAACACAGTATTTGAGGTGCGGCCTCACCGGTGTTGAGTACAGGGGCACGATCACTGCCCTACTCCTGTTGGCCACACTATTGCTGATACAAGCCAGGATGCCGTTAGCCTTCTTGGCCACCTGGGCACACTGCTGGCTCATGTTCAGCCGGCTGTCAAACAGCACCCCCAGGTCCTGTAATGCTAGTGTAGATATGGTGCTGTGGTGGGACACTTAATGAAAATGGCTAGCATAAATGAAGTTTTTGTGATTGTGCTTTTGAGTGTCTTGTTACCTTCTTCAGTTGTTCTACGGTTTCCGTCCCTGTTGTCCCCCATATTCTGGAGTTTTTCATCTGGTTTCAGAAATGTTGCTACTATAACAATAGTCTTTTTTGTTATGTTCTTCTATTTCTGGCAAATTCTGGTTTCACTGTTCTGTAGTTTCCAGATTTAATTAGTCTGATAGGGGAGAAAACATGATGAAGACACAAAAAGCAATGCAAGAAAAAAATACGAAACTTGAGAGCTTTGCTAAGCTAATGGGATACATGCATGAATCATTCTTGGTCCCAGTTTTAAAGGACTACTGCTTATCCCCACCTAAGGAAGTATCTATGGAAAGCATGCTAAAAACTAGCATAGGGTTTCTCAGCAATAGTGAATGATCAACATATGTCCAAACAGTCTCTGTTCAAAAATAAAAATTCTGCCATTAGTAGAAAAGAGTACGTGGTGAGAACAAGAATATTTCTTGGTGGTTCTTTAATGAAGGACATAGGGTAATTATGCTGAAGTTATGACTTCAGGAATTTTATTCTTCTGAGTAATTTCTTGAAAACCTGTGTGTCTACCTTTGTCTGTCGATGTAGATGACAGAAGGTGGCCTAATGCTAGCGACAAGAAATAACTGTGAATGCAATGATGGTAGGAATACTGACATTACAGATGAAGCATGTTTCCATTAAAGACTGAAATTTAAGTTAAATAGCTCTGACTATATTTACCACTGATGATAACGAGCAATTAGTTCCTTTCTATAGGAAGGAGACTGAAAGCAGGAACTCAGTATTCAGCATTTTTCTGTTACACAAATGCATTCCATGTAAACAATCTATTTCCTTCTTCCCATCTAAAAGACTGCTTTTATGCATAACTCACACATACATTCTGCAACACATTTATACCTGTAGGTAATAGCTATAATTCAGCGGATAGTTCTTTGCATATGAGGTGGAGTCAGCACCTTCATCCTAAAGATAAACAAGATTGATCATACATCTTTGATCACACAAATCCTCACTTTGTTTGCTAATCCCCAGCCAGTTGTGTAGTGCTTTCCATCTGTTGCAACATCATGTGTTTGCACACTAGCGACTGATGACTTATAAACACTCTCTCCAGCAAAACTCCCCTCCTCTCATATAGCTGTTGATGGCATCGCTCAATGTTGAACAAAATTGCCCGTGACTTTGCGATGCGTTCTGTGGAAGCAAAATTGAGGTTTGCAAATGACTTTCCTTATTGCAGTTCTGCAGCTTCAAGACTCTATTTGGAGGCTTTCTTACCTCCGCATTTATAAGCAATATGCCGTACACCTGAATAATAATTAACAGCTTTTTTATGAGGACTAAATCAGGCTGGGTATGTTACTGGAACTGATCCTTTCTCCAGGAGATCTCAAGTAATGTTAAATCTTCTGCAAAGGTAAACAAACAAAAAAAAACCCTACCTTAATTCAGTTCCATAAGCTTCATTCTAGCATTGGCATGAATATGAGCACAGCATTTATTTCAGCTGTTGGAGTGAGCTCTAGAGCTTCGTACAAAGAGCAGGGCATCTCCAACCTGCCGTAACAGGCAGATTTGTTTTGAGATTGTGTGGTTCCTCTCCTGCCAGTGCTCTGTCCCTGCCTGCGCCTCTGCCTGTGCCACCGTGGTGTTGAGTGGGCTCATGCCACGGCTCGTGTTCCCACAGCGGTGGGCATCACTGAGCACCCACTCAGCTTTTGCAGGCACCGACCTCACGCCAAACGCTTCCTCTTGCCTGCAGTCCTATCCGTGTCCGTGAATGCTGTACTTTTAGCTCACGATTTTAACTCTCACATGCATTTTATGAGTTTCTGTGGACATAATACTTTGCTGTAAGATGTGTAGCATTTTGATTAGAGTATTGCGGAGAGGTGCTCACGAAGCCTGTTCTATTTATGCTGTCTGCTCCTCGGGCAGAGCTGGGCTTTTCCTGGTCACACCACATAATGTGAGTCCAGCAAACCCCCAAGCAGTGTCCTTTCTTAAGCTATGGCTACATTTAAGGGACTTGCAACACCACTCTGTTCTGTTTTGTATGCAACTATCTAAAAGTGGCTTTACTTGCAGCCTTGGGCAGTCGATGATTTCCTTCTAGTGTTTTTTGTGAGGTCTGCTTCTGGTCTTTTTTGTTGGGAGCAGGCACACCATAAGCAGGAGTGGGAGGGTTGTGGGCTGATCCAGAGCTAGGAAGGTCAAGGAACATCAGAAGAAGGGGCTGTCTCTTTCCTTGTTTTAATGGTAAACACATTTGCACTTCAGTATATTTGTCTGCGCATTGCTCTTGCAGTAATTAAAGACGCCTTTTCATGCAAATGGTTCTTAGAAGTTCAAAGAAAAGGAGGAGGAGGATGTGTAAAAGATCACCTCATCGGGCTTGTCAGGTATTAGAATTTTTTTCAAAGTTTTGGTCATTTCACATGGTCTCTCTGGCTCTCACTAAAGCAGGAATATTTTTGAGAATGTAGTAACTGAAGCTTTAAAAAAAAAAAAAATAGAAGCCAAATGTGATTCTTTATATTCTAGTCCTGAACTGCTGGTGCTTCAGCAGTAAACAAGTCACATCATAGTTTAGAGCCTGAGATGCCAATTAAACCGTCCTTAGGAATGTTAAACAAGAGAACTCCGAGATGAGCAGTATTCCAGGAATATAGCCCCTAAAAGAGAATGTCTTTTAGGTTGTTGTCATTGTGATGATAAATGAAAAATAGTTGTACTTTGAAATTATTCTGTAAGACTCGTTTACATCTATGTGTGCTATAATGTCAGGTGTTAGAATGAAGTCAGTGGTAAATTAAGAGATCAAAAAAAAAAAAAGCGATCCATTTGCTAAAAAGCAGTCATTCCTTTAGAAGTGTTCATGACGTCTATGCTGTTGAAGATGCTTATTTGTAAGTTTCCAGAATTAGATCTGAACCCATCCAGAATGGGCTTTAAGTGGGAAGAAATATCTAACGTTATTTTGGGAGGAACAAAGATTCGTTGATATGCAGGTCAGTACTCGGAAGAAGCGGCTTTATTTTATTTATTTAGGAGACACTTGTCATAGGCAAAAACAGTGTGTAGAAACATTTTAGTGTGCTACTCACATTATTAATTTTTTCCCATAAATTTGAATTTAAACGAAGTAATTCTGCACATAAGTTATCAGACTCTTCTAATGTCTCTATAGTGTGTTACAGGGAACACCACAACAGTGCTATGATGGCAAGAAGGTGCACAGGCTGACATACCGCTTTCTGTATTCTTCAGGTCCATAATGTGGGCTTCAGCTTTGTTTCATTTGTATAGGGTTTTGGGATTGTTTTTATAGTTCCTGTTGGCCCCCCAAACCTTTAAGTGACATAGATAGCTGTTTATGCATTTATTTTTCAATCTCTTGACAATGTGTATGGGATTTTTTGGGGGCTTTTCTACATATTTCATAATTTATTCTATTGTCTCATGTTGTCTTTTCACTTTTTAAAATAACTGTTGTTGTTATTTCATATTTTGGAGGGCTGAAATACTGTTTTCTGCTTTTTCCTCCTGTTGTATGGAGATTAAGTTGACTACCTTAGTTTCAGATCAGATAGCATTTCATCAGGATAGTGAAATGACTGTAAGCATTCATCCCCCATGGATGAAATCCTAGCCTGCAGCATTTCTGTCTCCCACCTTGAAAAGCGGCAAGACAATTACTGAGATCCTTGTTGATGGGCTTTAGAGCTGGGCATAATCCAGCGGTGAATGAAATGCAGAACCATCCAAATCGGTGACATTTAACCCAACCACACATCAGTCCAGGTGGCAAGATAAATTGGTACTCAACTGTTTCCATCCCATTTTCCTGGTTAGCACTCTGAAATACAAGAAACAGTTTTGGCACCTCCTATGTGATTTTTGTACATGTGCACATGCTTGTGCAAACACACTTTACTCTGTATTCAGATTTTCTGGTGTAGGTAAACTGTTAAAGCATCTGTATTTCATTTCACGCTCCTCTTAAAAACAGTTGTTCTTTCTGGAGAGCGAGCACTCACCTTTCCCTTCGTCTTTCATCCCTTCTGCTCTTTTTTGTGCGACGAAATTGCATCACCCAGTTGTGACATTTCAGTAGTGGATGCTATGCTCATTTTAACCAAAAGAATATTCTTCTGAAACAAAACCTTGATATATTTACTTGTCTTCTGATATGCTCTGTAACTGCCATAAAGAGGACTGAATGATAAAAATAGTAAAATATGCGAAGCATTTAGGTGTTTCTGAAATCTACCCTTAAAAAGAGCAAGAGCCAGCAATCCCTTGTGCCAACCTCTTTTATCTCTTCCAAAGCTAATTCTCATTTACTGTAATGCTTAACAATTCTATTTCACAGTGTGCTTTAGATTCCCAACAACAGGAAAAAAAAAAATTCTTAAGAAAAAACAACTTGCAAATCCAAGACCAGGCGTCTGTTTGTGTGCAGTTCTAAATGAAGCCTTACCATTTCTTAACTAATGAGGATCTTTTCCATGTGGAATAAATTCTTAGTACTTAGCAGCATTAGTAATGCTAAAAAAAAAAAAAGTATTTAAAATGGTTCAGTTGCCAACTGCCTTTGACTGTCTCAGTAAGACATTGAAACAGACCTTCTGCTCTAAATTAATAAGGCCAATCACAGCCACACAAAGCCCAGAATGACCGATCATTCTTCTGGTGTCCTCGCTATCTTTACTGAGGTCAGATAAATCACTTTCAAGCTGTTAAATCAATGATCATAAATTAGGACTCTGTTTTTACAGCGCCTTGTGGGAAATTCTCATGGTTAAATTAATCTAACAGCTGCAGTGAAGAGCACCTCCCACAAGATCATGTCAAAAGTTATCCCCCCCCCCCTTTTTTTAAGGCGAAAAAGGACTGAATTACTTGTTTTTACCTAGCGCACAAAATGGAATCCCTCCGTCTATCCCTGCTAATTCGTGTTTCAATTGTACCCAGCTGTTTAAATTGCACTGCGCAGAGATTGCCTTGATCCCCAGGTGCTGGTACTCCATCTGTGCTGCTCTGAGAGACTATTTACAGCAGAGGTTAGGCCAGCGATTGCTGGGATGGAAAACTCATTTCTCAGCCTGGCTTTTATTTACACTCTTATTAAAGATCCTTTCACTCATGTTGGAATGGCAGCTAGTGGCTGCAGTGAGCGTTTGGCATCGAGCCAAGCAGCAAAATTACCATGTCGATGAAAGATAGCCTGCTTCCATTTTAACCTTTCACTGTTCTCCCCTTTCCATCTATATTTGCATGAAGAAGGATGATTATTGAAAGAGATAGAGGGACAAAGGGATGAGAGAATCCTTGTCAGCTGAGCTTTTCAAGGGATAAACCACTGGTTTGTGACCAATTTGGAAAAATCTTTACTGCCTTATTAATTTCCTACTCCTTTCTCTTAATTGCCATTAGACATCATTCTCACATGAAGCAAGAGCTGCTCATGCTCTGCTCACGTTCTTCCCCCACTGCTTCCCTGTGCCTTGTGAACGCAACCTTGGGATGTATCTGCAATGTTGAGGTTTCTACTTCATCCCCAATGCAGGTCACACAGAGCCACAGCACCACCCTCAAAGCATTTTTTTTCCCGACAAATATGCCTCTTAGAAATGAATCACCTTCCTGGGAGCAAGTGGCTCGTTGCATGTTGTATTACTGGGGGGAGGGCAAGGGAGAGTATGAACAGTTGCTGGGGGAGGCTGGCATGCAATCATCATGTTATGGACCTACGTGCATTTAAAAAATGAAAATAGCAACTATTTCTCCAGAAATCTCAGCACATTTGTTTTTAGGAGCAACACAGGACTGGTGAAAAGCAACAAAATCCACCTCAGCTGTTGCAAGACAGTAACCGACGTTGTTGAGTGCCAACTACAGCCCAGCACAAGGAGGAGACCCTGAAACCTCAAGCCTCACTACTAAGCTCCATTTGTGAGGCAGGCCATGACCTTATGTGCAGCAGCAGTGCAGGTTCTTGACTGCTAGCAAAAAGTGATGCATTTCTTTCTCCTTGCCTGCTTCCAGAGCAGAAGGAGAGACAAGTCTAGTTTCCATTTTCCTGCGTGGAGGAGCAGTGACTCTACTGAGAGGTTTACAAGAGATGGTGGTCTTGCTCCTGAGCAGTGTTTTGGGTAGTGTGCTTTCATCAAAAAAAAAAAAAAAAAAAAAAAAGGATATATCCTGAAGGATTTAACAGTCTACTTAAATGGTTGTGTCCTACCGTTGTTTAGCCACTGCTTAACCTTGCAGGTCCCCAAGAATCGTCGTCTCCACTAATCACCAAGAGGCTCAAGTGCCTGCTGCTGGCCAGGGGCAGGCGGCTTCACGGGACCAAGCTGCCTGAGGGCCACAGACTGGTGCATCCCCAGGACTTGCAGATGTAGGAGGCTTTTCAATACCGAGGTAGCTGTTGACTCCTCCAAAGATTGAACAACTTCAGTTATTCCCAATTCAATTTTTAAAATTCAGTGTTGTTCCTGTTGAGGATGAGGAACCAGGAGAAAGGGGTGTCTTGCTATTCTTTCCCCCACTAATCCATCTAAAAGATGGAGAGTTTGTTAACAAGAGCACAAACATGTACTCAGATGTATTCTGGGTAACTGGCAGCTAAAACAGGTGTATTTACTGACCACTGCTTGCTTTCAGCTCATGGAACAGGCACAAACAGATCCTGTTTTCCAACATATTAGTTGCTGTTCGAAGTTCCTCACCAATTTTTTCCTACGTACATACATATATAATATTATAAATTCAATATTCTACAAGTGCTTAGTTATCAGAACTCAGTCTGTGCCACATAGACTTCAGGACTTCAGGTTAGTTAGGTGTTGTCTTCCCCATTCCCTAACTGGCAGAGTACCTGAGTCCCACACTATCTGCTTTCCTAGTGAAGGCAGCACCAGGGAAATCTTGCAGGAGCAGTAGCAGAGAAGCACTACTGGGAAATTTTACGTAACTGTAAATTCCGCCCGCCCCCCCCCCCCCCCCCCTTTATTTTTGGCACTAAACAGACCTTCCCTAAAACACCATTCTTAGAAAAATGTAACCACAGCAAGATTTACTGTCTGAGCATTGTGTTTAATATTTTTCCCATTCATAAAATACTTGTATGTCTGGACATGAGACTTAGTTTGAAGGGTATGTTTTGATTCTTGTCTGGCTCATTTAAACTGCCTCTATGCTAGTGCTCAAGCAGAGAAGGGGCAAGAATGACGTTCCAGCACTTCTAACATATTCTAAATTCCCAGGTGTAAAATTCAATTGCATGAGTGCTGGTGAAAAACAAGCATTAAGAGGGGGCACAAAGACCAGCAAAGTAAATTTATTTTTTTAATTGGGAGCAAAGTGAACTCAATCCTCAGAAAATGCAGCATAAGAAGTTTGTATTAGGAGCTTGTTCGTGGAGTACCTTGATCTCAGCTAGAGGAGATGCAGGTGACATTTGGCTGATAAAGCTCTAGGGAAAGCTGGAGGATGTTATGAAATAAGACATTTGGTGCAATCAGCTGCAGTACCAACCCAGGACCAAAAGTAAATGGGTACAACATGGGGACAAGAGGATCTTTCAGAATCAAGGTCTAAACTGCTTGATGATGTAGCAATTCCCTGCTCTTTGTACATTCTTTGGCAATCCCCTATTTGAATAATTGGTTTGTCTGCTTCTAGATCCTGGAGAACTGCAACTGGATTTGGCTTCTTCTTGTCTCCCCTTCCCCACCCCAGGACGTGCTGTGATACTGCACTGTACCGTCAAAGAGCTGCCTCAGCCCACATCTGCTGCGGTGCTCCAGCTGCAAAGGGCTGCAGGCTTAAAACTAAAACTAATACACATTTAAGAGCTCTGGATGGGCAGACTCAGTCTAAATTTTTGAAGAGACTAAAATGACTGCAGGTGTATCAGTTGCTTTTACATCCCTGAGCTTTATTGAATATTATACTGGGCAGAGAAAGGGACTCTGTTTAGGAACAATTTGTGCTACTTGATGAGGCGACTGTCTAGTCATTTGTCGTTAACAATTACTCTCATGGGAAGACAGTATCTTTTCTTGTAATTTTACTTATGGATATCTCACAGAATTTCCATATTCTTAAGTCTTACCTTCCTAAAGCAAAATAGCGAAATTTCGGGTTTGTTTGCTTAGCCCCCAAAAAGTTGTAGCAATAATTACAAAAATAAGCAATGACTGTCACCTCAGGTGCTAAATGCTGCAGCCGAGCTTGTGTGGTAACCTTCGGATCTTCCAGCCAGCTCCTCATTTGCTGAGGAGTGGCTTCCCTGGAGAATAACTGGGCCAAAGTAGAACCCGCTAAAATCAACTTAAAGCCATTAAAGTTTCCCCTTTTGAATAGGAGAATTCACATATTACATGCATGTAAATTTTCATTTTGAGGTAAGGAGCAACGTTAGGTTAATGAAGAACTCATTTCTCTTTCTATGGGACTTCCCTTTGGCTACCAGCGATTCCTGCATTGCTGGCCATGCTGTCAGAACAGCACCCAGAGGAAGCGAGCGGTGGGGGGAGGTGAATGGCCAAGGACTTAGTGGCACGTCTGAAACAGCAGTTTACTCCAAAATATTTTACATCAGTGAGGAGCATGGTAACGAGAAGGAAGGAAAAATATATCCCATTGCATAAATGAACGAAAAAGATGCTCTGTTGGGGTACAGCCTGCTGGGAAAGGCCTTGGTTTACCGCAGACAAGGAGAAAACGCTAACCAACAGACTGGTAAATGCAGGGATGCCTGTGAAGCTCAGGGACAATGTCAAACCATTACAGCTGGTTGTAGTGCTGTCTTTACAGAAGAACGCCATAAGGGATTGCCTTCTATGGCTTAAGGGAATAAATGCTCAGGAGTAAAGGTCAGGGACATTTTGCCTGTTTAAAGCTTGAGAAATTATGCGCTATACAAGTAAAACGAAGAAAAAGGTTGTAATTCTAATTGTAGGTGGCTTAAAATTCATGAAGATTCAGAGATCTCTATCTATGCATCTAAATAATCAGCCTTAAATTAGCTCCAGTAAAGATGTGATTATTTTTTCTACTGCAGCTTCCTCCCTCTCCCCTTCATATTTCGTGGCAGAGTGCTGTAGATTATTGCTGCAGCTTCAAATTTATGATTAATTGTTCTTAAATTATTAAAAAAAGGTCTCCAAATCATCTGTTCTTTATCTACCTGTAGACACATTTTGTCTACCTTGATCATACTGCTTTTTATTAAGCTTGTCATCAAAGCACAATTTCTCCTGAAATCATTTTATGTCCCTAAATGTTACAGCATCCTTTGTTTTGCAAAGTGGAGGATTTTTTTTTAAAAAAGCCTTCGTCCTTCCTTCTAACAAGAACAGGATGTGCAATAACTTTGGTTTATATAAGCCTTCCTGGAAAGCATGAGAGAAACTCTGGAATCAATAAAAGCTGCAGCATAATGGCATAAAGAAGTAAACTTTTTGTGAAGGTACGTTGCATTCCGAGGATACATTACAAAGACGAAACTTCAGGCCTCAGTTTTACAGTAACTGTACAAAATACAATAAATGACTGGGACTGTTCCTGCATGTCACTTTAGTTAACTGAGTACATTCAGCAGAATACCATGAATACATTATTTGGCTAAGAACTCATTTATTGCCTACAGGAATTACAGAAACTGATGTCCAAATTTGAAGAGTTGTATCTATTACCTAAAAAATGAAAATAACAAGCCTTACTTGACCTACAATCTTACAGAATTTAGGGCATGAGATGTAAAAGCAACAGGATGATGTGGAGCGAGTTCCTTCAGGTTCACTTGATGTGCAACAGCTCCTGTCACTGCACGCTACCAACGCTTATTTGTTCAGCCGATACCAGCGAGCCAGGCAAAGCTCTGCCAAAGTTTATTTGCACAGCAATTTTAAACTTGACTCAGTGGTTGGACTGCAGTAATAAACCGTGGGACTGAACAGGAGAGTGAGAAGAACCAGAGTGAAAGTTAAAAATGGCTTCTCTTTGCACCCTCCATTATGCTCAGTGGGCACAGCGGGCATATGCAGCGTTTTAAAAACTGGGGAAATGCTAGAACAAATGTTTTCACTGCTCTTCTACTAAGTGTGAGGTGAAATAGGAATTGGGGGAACCGCTTATGCTACAATGCAGTGTTTCAAAGTCAAACACTAGGTACACACCTAGCTGCCATTCTCTCACTGGCAACTCAGATGGGTATTGCCCACGGCTCTGTGCTGGTACAGTGCAAAGAGGCCGGCGTTACTTCCTGCGTCTGTGGTACCTTCAAATGCACCTCTGGTTACTAACTAACCCTGACAACTTGCTTCGGTGGCTTCTGTGAATTCACCCTTGGTTTTACTCTAAACTTAGAGCAGAATTTGAGACTGTGATTCCTAAGAAACTGGGGAAGAGGGAAAACTTACTCCAACTGTGTTGTCATTTAAAAAATTACACCCAATTTCTCATGCCACAGCAAGTTGATAGCTGATCACTTTGCGTAGCTCTTCATTGAGTCAGAACATGGCAACCGGCAGTCTGAGCAATGAATCATACTCTGATGGCAGCGCACAGCTCACACAGTTATCCGACAGCTGAACTCTCCCAGATCAACCCATACACTAATGCACCTCACAGGGATTTACTTCATTAAATCAAGAGTGAGACCTTTTGTCAGTGAATCATCCGTTCCTTTGTAAAGCAGAGTGTGCTACTTGTCCATATTGCACAATTAGTAATACACACACAGAGACTTAGGTACTCTTCAGGACAAAGGCAGAATAATAATGGTTATAGATATAGATGGATATATATAATATATAATTTAAAATTTTATTTTAAAACTTTGCGCATACACTTCTTCAGCATCCTCCTCTTTTGTTCATTGCACTGAAAAGTTTCAAAAAAAACCCACAAAATATATCCCTTTACTAAACATTTTTTGTTCTTAGGTTACAAAAAGATTAACGTTTCACAGTCACAAAGCCGAAGTACATTGGTCCAAAACTTCTTCCTCCAGCAGGTACTCCATTCTTCAGGACATATAAAACCTAGACAGTTGTACAGATCTCAAAACAAGACGACTTGTCCAATGAAGGAAAGAAAAAGGTGGCAGCTATTAAAAGAAAAAAAAAAAAAAAAAAAAACCAAACCAAAATAAGACCTATGAAAGAACACCACCAGCAATGGCTTAAAAAAAAAAAAAAAAAATAAAAAAGGGAAAGAAAAGAATGAGAGTGGAGGTGGACAAGGGCATCCTCCTTCAAGTACATCACAGGTAGAAATACAGCAGCACAGTTACAGCATCGTTCGGTCACTCTCTCTATGGTAGTCACATCACTATATCTTCATCTAAGACACATGGAAGAAACTATTTACACACTAAAAATGTCAGGGAGGAACAACAATTCCACACAGTTTGCAATTCATGTTTGATACAAAAATGTTGAATGTATTTGTACATAAAATGTAAAATAAAAGGAAAACACCGCGGCAGGAAGAAACACAGCAGATTTGCTTGGAGTGTGTAGTGTTCCGTAAAAACCTAGCAAAAGTTCAAAGCCAAAATCTGCCCAAACATCAAACACAGTTCTTCAAAAATATCCTGGAGGCACAGAGTCAGCTGTACCTCACAGACCTCTCTTGTCATATTTTAACATGGAAGTAACTTTAAGATAGAAATCCACTGCTAACAGCAGACTCTGACCACTTTTCCTTTAGCTTATTAGCCCTGTTGTCTTTTAGACTTTATGAAAAGAAAAAAAAAAAAAAATCTCTTTCTCTCCAGCATGAGGCCACTGAACATCAGCCCTCTCAGACAACACGTTTTTGTGTTTGTGAAGGAAGCATCATTGCATTAGTGTATGAAAAGATGGTTGTGTGCCTCAAGGTGTAAATGAAATTTCTTACTACCTTCATCAAATTAAACTAAGAAGATTTTAGGCTATAGTGCAAAAGAAAAATGTCTGAAATGGCTGTACTACCTTCTGCAACAGTATTCACAGGAGAACAGTAGAAGCTTCTTGGTTTCAAGTTCCTGGAGACTGGACTAGGCACCAGAAGACAGCGTTACGTTGCACTGTCAGCCAACCTGAACTATAGGGCATACTATTTCCTATCCTTGCTGTTGTCCAAGGAAGGACAAGAACCTGCCTGACTTTCTAAGCAGCGTCTATGTACAGGCAAGGGCACAGCACTGTGCAAGAGCAACATGAATACAGATGTAACTCAGGACTGAGGTTCCCTGCTAATGGGGCTTAAACAATTTTGGATACTGAGGGAACTTCACTGGCAAAAAAACCCCATAGTGGTGCCGACATCAGGCAGTAACGAAGATAATGTGCCAAGGATCTAAAAGTTGGAGTTGGTGCCTAACTTACTCCAGTCTGAGGAGGCGAGCTGTCTGCTCCTAATGCAGGAGCCTCACTGAGGCCTAGAGCAGCTGCAAGTCTGCACATGGCAATATCCATCCTGCACCTACCTGTAAAACGGTATTGTGCACCACGGATCCTCCCTGCCATCAGGGGTTTCTAATGTCGTGACTCCCAAAGTAATTCAACCTATAAAGGGAACTGGAAATGCTTTTAATTACTCTTGCTTCTCACACAATACCTCCCCAATAACTGATTCCTGCCTCCTATTTAAATGAGGCTTTGGTGTGTATATTTATTTATACCATGCCTTGAAGCAGAGCACAGACCACAGGGCACGCACCTAAGAAGCTCCTAGTGAAAGCAGATAGAAGTGAAAGCCCAAGTACTAACGCAGCAAGCATATCGGAGATGTACCAGAGACGCTCTAGGGAGGCAAGCGTGTAATTGTGTAACAGATACTTTGTAGAAAAGCAAAACAAAAAGCATCACAGCATAGTTTCGGTCACATACATACGAGTAGGAATCTTTTTATTATCCTTCAAAGTTCTCAGGACTTATTAATTGATGCTAATTGATATTAATTGTTCATACTGTACTTCCACCCTTTCCAGGAGAGGGAGTGATAGCTAACACAGCTCTACCTGGGCACAGCCGGTGCAGAGAAGCAGGCTGACTGACAGCAATACCTCAGATGACCAACAAACATACTGGAGGCTGATTCACGAAGCCATACCAGCGCCCACAAGGTTTTGCTCTGAGAAGTCACCAGCCAGTTTGCTCCCACAAACTCATGCACTCTGCTAACCCATCTCTCTCCAGGGGTACACTTAAAAACACCCCTGAATGAGAAGGTTCATTGCCTTGAAATTACACTTCTAAATTTTGGCAAATGCTACACTGGAAATTTATTTCCACAACATTGTACTCAAGTGGTTTTATAATGACTGGTATGTGTCTTGACACCATGTTACCAAATAATGAAGACTAACAATGTGTAGGCACTGAAATATTTGACTCAGGCTTGTAGGTGGTACCAGCAAATACCAGCTTCTTTGCTGTTCAGACGACTCCACCAGAATTGCCAGCATTAGTTTCTTTGTGAAAGAGGATATGAATTGCTAGAGGACTACACAACTGCATTTGCGAAGAGACAACAGGAGTTACACAGAGCATGAAAAGCATGTTTACAAGTTTATTAGGCCAAAAAAAAAAAAAAAAAAAACTGCAAGAGAAGATCTCTTGCTTAAACTTTAAAACATATGAGGGGCCATGTGAAAAATATTCTAGACTCCAAACCTCTCTTTTCACCCATCTGCACACAGAAAAAGAGGTAAAGGGGAAAAAAAATAAGGAAAGAATAGATAAAGCATGACAACACATAATCAGATATGCCACTGATTTATGCTGAAGCTCTAGAATATAAAACATCCGTGTTCTGCGCAGCTTTATCACATGCAGGCACTGGGGAACGCACGGAACAGTTTTCAGGCTAAAATCATGCAGTTTGCTGCATGTTTGAGCCATTACACACTCTGCATTGCCTCCTCTCAACCTGAAACTCCTATTGGGTCTAGAGATTTAGAGCAAGGGTAGTTTAAATCCACTGAGACCATTGCACATGTACTTCCGGATACAATCAAATACAGCATCTGGGCAGCTATACCGCACGTGTGCTGCGCGGTGTTTACATAGCACATTATAAATTACAAAACCAGCAAGCTCTAGGCCACGTCTGTTCAGGAGAAAGTCTGCAAAGGGCACAGCATCTTCCTTCTCCTTTGGAAAGGACACAACATTTGTGAGCTGCCTAGTCAGTGGCCTACAATCCTGTCAGCCCCCTTTTGGCTATCTAAGAAGTACAAGCCAGATGAGCAGCTCCAAAAGAATGTGGTCGGGGGTAAATTACGTTGAGCTTGGCTCCCCAGCCAAGATACCTGCCTATACACTAGAACCTTTTGAATTTTGTTCTTCAATTCCTGCCAATGAAGTAGGAGAGCTGCTTGCTTGAAGAACAGGTGGCCAGATTAAGCTGCAGATGTACTCAGTTGTTTCCCTCTTGGACTATTACTTTTAGTCTGATAATATTTTACTCAGATTTCCTTTATTTAAATTGATTCACCACTGCTAAGAAAAAAGCTGCTGAAGCTAGCCAAGGGCTTGTATCTACCACAGTGATCTTTTGATCCTTGACTACTGTCCTCAATACCAAGAGGAAAAAGTTATAAGCCACCACTTTCTGATCACCAAGTCAAGCAGGCAAAGGTATACTGAATAGTAAGAGAGGCAGGAAGAAGTGAAACGACTTTTAAATAGATGACTATCGGTATCCAAATTGATTACAAGATCAATACCATCACTTCAAGAAGGAGTCCAACAAAAAATACACTCAGGAGCCCAAATACATTTACTGAATCCCAACTGATGCAAAAGCTGTATGGTCAGGGATCCTTTCAACAGGATAAAGCAGGCAGAACCATTCAATGAATGAAACTCTCTGATCCCAAAGAAACTATGGCCTGCAGGTAAACATCGCAAAGCTGAGGTGGCGTGCTCTGTATAATCACAGTATACACACAACAGGAAATCTTGAGAAATAACTCCTCACACCAGAATAAATCTTGCCATACAGAACTGTGACCTATTTCTCCTGGACAATTTTGCAGATGGCTGTTTTAACTGCAGTGAACAGGCATAGTCACGCTGAAAATAATTTCAGTTTTCTTACTAAAATACAGGAGTATAGTCTACTGAAGAAGAGACAGGAGAGGAAAATGGGCGTTTGAAGGATTACACAAGTTTGAAGTTGTCCATAGGTAAGTCATGAATGCAACTTTCTGAAAGAAGAAAACTCTTGAGTCTCATATATGTATATATAGGTATTTTTAAATGAGATGTGACCCAAGTCATCTTCTGAATATATGGGGGTAGATTTCAAGAGCCTCCTTGGCTTCTGATACCCGCTTCTACTTTCACAACTGAAATGGCTCTTCCAAGCTACATGGTAAACTGAGGAAAAAAAAATTAATTCCCCACCTGGAGGGACAACAGAATCCATAATATGCTAGCAGCATTTAAATCCCATTCCTGTTAAGCACCAAAACCATTTCTATAGGGAAACTGTAATCTTAAGGGTTATCTTTAATCATGTACAGTATATGTGCAGAGCCCTACCTTTCGGGCAGAAAAATACCCCTCCAGCATTAGTTTTGAATAGATTACATCAATTGGAAGTGTCCTGGTCAGATCACCAAAAACGTAGTCTCTTACAGGCCCTTCCCAAAAAGATCCCCGTCCTATAACTGCCCTTGGTGCTACTTTCACGACTGTTTGTTGCCGTGTATTAAAGGGATGACGTAGACAGAGATGTCGTCTCCAGAGCCCAGCCTGTCGTTGGATATTCGCCAGCCCCGGTCCTTCAGCACTCCCCTGGCTCGCATCACCAGGTCCTGCGCCGCCAGCGTGTACCTGTGGAGAAGGCAGAATACAGCCAGGGAGTGCTCATCTTCGTGAGGAAAGTGAGTTTTCACAGCCTGCCAGATTTACTGTTGTGAGCCACCAGGACAAGCTTCCCAGTGTTCTAGAAGCAGGCAGGTGAAATGCAAACCATGGCATACCCAGAAAACAACCCCTTCCAGTTCAGTGACGGCTCTTGCATCGGAATCTGAAGGTATTTGACAGGCACCAATCGATCAAAAAGTCACCGGACATTTTGGGTGCCTGGCTTCACCAGTTTTCAGAAAAATATTAACACACTTGCCTTAACACACTGGCTTTCTAGGAGTAGCCTGAAAAATTGAGGACCCGAAGTAACACTACTTGCTGCTGAAAACTACACCTTTGTTCACTGCCACACCTGAAGGCAAACATGGCTCAACTATTTCAGAGACAAACTATAACAAAGTCATTTGAAAGCAAGTAATAGAGCACTAAAAATAAAATCCAAATTACACTTTAAACCAGGTAGACTAACTTGTCTGTTTTCCTTGACCGTAAGAATGATTTTTAAATCTCTCTTATTCTGCAACTGGAAAAGGAAACTTACAGTTAATACAGCCAGATTAACAGAGTCCCACAGTCCTCTCACATTTATGAGTTCAGTGAAAAGTGTGTGAATGTGAGTTGTTGAGTGCTTAATTTAGTGAAATACCAAGTTTCATGTTGCTTCAAAACTCCCAGCCTGTGCTGGGCTGAGTGGTGTTGGATTTGTGGGAGTTATTTCTGCATATTTCTGAAAAAATAACAGATGCTGCTTGGGGGCTGAAAGGTGTCAGAGTCCAAAAGGTGGTGCATGACAGTGCTCTGTCATGTTCTCCCTTATTGTTTTACCTGCTGTTACTCAATCAACACATCTGTGTACTCATTTAGAAGTTTCCTCTGAAAGAAGTCTCATTATGGGTAAATGGCTACTGTCATGTGTTTTTCTTCACCAGTCCAACACCTGGCTGAGATGTTTTGAATTTGATTGGGTGGAGGCAAGCTTTTCTATGATTTGATAATTAAAAATTAATCAAGCAGTTAAAAGACTGACAAGAAAAAAAAAAAACAGTTCAATATCATGGCTGCCTGTGTTTTATTTGAAGCATTAAGTATCGGCCTCCAAGATGATGCGGGGCTCTATGAAGCCAAACACACAAGCCACCAGAAGCAGAGCACACCTCTGTAGTTTCCAGGAACCAGGAAGGACAAGAAGAGTCTGCATTTCAAGACCTCCTTTTCTAGGGAGGATCCTTGGCCAGAAGTGATCTGCCCAGATCTCACCTAAGGAACGGGAAAGAACAGGATCTCCACTGATCAGAAGTAGTGCTGGGGAGGACGTTTATTAAGTGAGCATCCAGGACTGTTCTAACCCCAGAAATTTACACCAGAGAATGCATTATTAAATGGTAATTTCTACCAGTAGAGACTTTATTCGCTCTCCGGGGATAAAAGAAGGAAAAAACCCCAATTATGTTCTGTTTCTACAATTTTGGTGCCGTAAACCCAAATGACTTCTTTGAACTAGGAATAGATTTATTTGCTCTACTAGAAAGATTTCTTCAATGCAAATAAACCACCATTTGATTACCTAAAAAGTCTGATGTTAAATCCAAGTGATGCTGTACAGAAGCGATACGCCCCCTGCTCCGTACCGAGTACGAGTACGAGTGGTGAAATTTCCAGCCCTCACTAGTTTTGACAAAAGATTTACTTTTAGCAATCAGAGAAGGGCCCAAGGCATGAACTCTAACACAAAGGCTTGCATACACACGTGCACACTGTCCGCAGGTTCCGAGATAAGTCTGTACCAATGACCTCGAGCTCTAACAGCAGGATGTAACAAGAAGCACTGCCCGTACTGTCCTAATACAACATGAAATTGTATTTTCTGAGGGGAAAACCACCCAAACAGACATACTTGCACTCCCCAGCTCCGAAATCCCCAAATCAGATGCAGGGCTAAGGAACAAAAGGACTCCACGTGGCAAGTGAGAAGCTGGAATATTTATTCACAGCATGTCTGATGCTGAGTGAATTTTGGCTAGAACATCCTTTCCAAGGATTTCTCAGCTATTGTCAGCATTTAAGAGAAGAAAACACCCATCGTTCTGAGAGAAAACTTTGCCTTCCTCCTTTTTCTAATTAACAAGGGCTCCCCACATCTAAAGAGTACTAAGGAATGAGTCTTGCTCTTGATTGTGTAAAGCTTTTGCTGCTTAATGTTTGGAGAGGGCAAGATTAAAAAAAAGGAATTTTATAAACCAGAAATTCTCTCATAGACAGACTGTGAAATACACAAGAAAACCCACACACTGAAGCAAAGGAAAAGGAACAGGTGAAGGCAGCAGCGAGGCAACATATTCCTCTCCTCGTGTAGAGCTGAACTGGAGCAATGCTGTTCAACTTGGCACTAGAGGAGATAGGGTGAGTCTCTTGTACCTGGAGATGAATAGCAGCAGCAGCAGCAGTCCATTACCAAATGCTTTATTCTCCAGCACTGTGAACTTGGGATTCAGCTGTCGAGACAGCATTAGAGAACTGCTGAAGTAGTTTTAAAGTATCCACTTCCTCCTAATGAACAGCCTCACTGGAATACAACTTTTGTGTTTTAAGAATAAATATATATTTTTTTTTTTCTGCTGAACGTTTCAGTATTGATCAGTGAAAGTACTGCAGGAGAAATGGTGACAGTGGGGGAAATGTGCTGCTGTCTGAGCAGCTTCTTATCTTCTCACACCCAGCAGAGGTGGAGCGACTCCGCAGCATCCTCATAAATCTCTAGCTAGTGTGAGAGAGAGTGAGAGGGAATGAGAAAGGACAGGAGGGAGGATGAGAAAGAAAAGATTCCCAAGGTCAGTGGGTAAACCTGCGTAAGTGCAGCTGAAGGAAATGGGCAAGACTCATGCTTCTCTATCTTCATACCTTTTCAGAGAGATGATGTATGTATGGAAAGCAGCAGTGTGTCACTACCACCTGTTCTTCACTCAGGGTCCCCTTCATGCTCTTGTCTGCCACAATACCCAAAAGAAATGAGCTGGCTAAGAAATCCAGCTCCACCCCAACTTCCTCACTCCATCACAGCCCTCACAGAGGGCTGTGTTCTCTAATCAAGTGTTCTCTAATCAAGTCTGTGCCCATCACCTGCTGCCCAAATCCCCAGAGGACGTGTCTGCATGTCTGGGTGAAGACAGACCCGAGGACTTTGCTCTCCCTGCCCTTGGAGATGTGCAGGCACATGCTACATTTGACAGCATTCAAAGATGTTTTTCTGTGGGTAGCAAACACTCACAGTTCTGACAGTAAATATCAGCAGGAGGGAGTCCCAAGAGCATTGCTGAAGGCTGTAAGCTCTTACCCATCAGGCTATAAAATGAATTCTAATTCAAATAGGAGGGATATTGTTCCCTCAAAGAGCTAATTATGTAACAGATAAGTACTCTGCAGCTCTAAGATCTTCCTCCCTAGCCCTTTTTTTTTTTTTTTTTAATATGCTGCTGTCAGGGAATAAGTAGGCTACTGGGTCAGGCAGATCCAGCATCTGCTCCACAAGTAGCTTCTCCAGAAGACCACAGCATTACCAAACCCAGGGGGAAAGTCCAAGTCTCTTATGTTCTGACAAGTTTTCTATGCCCCTAGAGATTTCACATTCCCAGCTGATCACCTCACCACAGACTATGTCACTACACCCATCACAGAACCTGACATCTTGTGGGATAACATTTCCTTTAAACATAACACTGATAATACAGCAAACAAGATTTCCCTGTCACTGACTAGTGAGAGGAATGAACACAGCTCCACAGTCTGAGCTGCTATGTTATTGTAAATTCATTAGTTATACCTGATTTGGACCACTGTGAAGTCATTACGTAAAACCTCTCACACAGTACTTTAAACGCTTTAAATATTCTTTACAACCAACCAGCAAGAGCAATTCCACAAAGGTAATTTTCATAAATATCATTGTAAACTCTATGAGGGACTGCTCTAATTACCTTTTGCAAGCTGGTGTGAGAAATGTCTTGCCACCGCTATTTGTAAGCCTCTAAATGACCTGGCACAAAAGTTACTTAAAAGAACAAATTAATTTTCAATTCAGATGTCCATTCATAGACCAGTAGGTCAAACACTAATAAATGTGTTTGTTCTAACTCGTAACACAGCAGGCCCAATTCTGGAGTGTGTTGTACTCACGCTGGCACAAACAGGGACTATTTCCCCACAACTACTGGGGCTAGAACAGCACAAACAAATCTAAATGAAACAAAGAAATTTTCCTTTTTCCTTTAGTGTCTCTGATTTCTATGAGTGTCTTATAATGGATGAAAAATTACTCACCTAACAAGTCAAAAGATCGAACAAAGAATTCCCATTCCTATTGCGGCAAACGTGGTGACCATCACCAGCATGGAAAGGCCAAAAGGAACGAGAGAGACACAACACACCCAGACTGTATTCACAACAGACAGGACCAGTGAGGACGGTAGGAAGAGCCAACCTTTCCCAATTACTAGATGAGAATGGAGACAGAGCAGGGCAGAGGTATTACATTTTACCAGGGGCCTTTGCAAGAGGAGACTCAGGGGTGCAGAAATGAGACCAAAAGCTCCCTAGCACCTCTGAACAGTGCTAGGGAATAACCAAAAGTAGATTGGGTGGGTCAGGTCCTCCTACCTTAAATTAATGGCATATCTGCATAGCACAGTGCCAGACGCCCTGGAAGTGCCCCTCGCTAATCCTGCCTGATCTCCTCCCAGAAAGAGGGCAGAGACACTTCCATGTCTTGCTGAAGTAGAGATTGCCCTGGCTGTCATTCACACCACATCTCGTTTTCGGTGCAAGGAGGTTGGGAAGGTCAAAATATTGCAGTTGCAGCTTCATATGAACCCTCCATTCACCTGAAGACTAAATGCTTGCAGCAAAACATTGCTTTGCATTCCACGTTTGTAAGCGTCAGGGCAAAAAAATACTGCTCCTGAGTTACTTTGGAGCTGCTCTCGCTTTAAAACCCATGTGGTGGTCAGGGTGTCCCAGTTACCTTCCTTGTTTGCTGATGGAGAACAGGACTGACCCTGTGAAGATGACCACTTAGAAACATGAGAAACACCAAGCACTTTTAGATGGGTTTCCCCATGTCCTCAAGAGTTGCCACATCTAAACTGTAACCTGAGTTCTCACGCCGTCCTGCATGTCTTCACTTGGCAGCCAAGATATCCCAGAGCTTATTTCTGAAGCTCCGCTCTCTGCAGGCCAACTGGGGATGTGTGTAAAAAGCTTTTCCCCACTCTCAGCTCAGGGTGAGGGCAGAAGGCAGCGACGGCCAGGCCTGAATCCATGAGCAACACACACTTCCCGTCCTGAACAGTCCCTAGGGAAGGATAAAGCTCTTTCCACTTTCACAGTCCTCCCTTTTACAGGCGAGAGACTTCTGATCTCTAGCGTAATGTTTTAATTCACAGCGACACCGAACTCAGCAGCAGACAGACTGATGGACTCACTCAAGGCAGACAGCGCTCTAGCTAGTTGTTCGGGAACTTGTTTGTTTGCTTGATGGTAGGTTTTAAACGGAGAAACTGATCAAGAGGTGATAAAGACAGGAAAATGAAGAGGATGAGGTAGGTTAAAATTGAAATGAAACAGAATCCAACTAAAGGAAATAGAGTCAGACCTTCCACCTATTTTTTCACAACACCTGTCCTGCAGCTGGTAGCACTGAGCATCCCCTACTGAAGGTGGGTTTAAAGGTCACAGCATGACCAGGAATAAGTGGGAACCACACTGTGCAGTATTTATACATGCATACAGTGAGAGAGAGGGAGATACGTGCTGATGATGTCCTAGTGAGAAACAATCTCTAGTGTTAAGGGACTATCCAGAGGAGAGTTAAGTGGAAACCTGTGACTGCTGGAGACAGAGACCTGTTGCTAAGACCTCAGCCTCCTACAGTTCCCATGGGGCCTCGTACAGCAAACAAAATGGATCCCATGGCAAGATACTGTGATCCCACAACTTTTCCTTTGAAGGCAGGCAATTCTGAGTTATAATAGACACCCTCCCCCCCTCCATTTCCTGTAGAGGCTCCATCCAACTTATAAAAATGTCGTCTTGTAAGTGTTGCATATTTACAGAAAGTTATTCATAGCATACTTTCTACAAAAATACATTACCAGAAAGCGCTCTTCCTCAGAGAAGTTAGAAAATCAGGGATGAGCACGAACCTGTGGGGATCATCGGGGTCACAGTTCGGTAGAAAGTTAGTGACAGCTTCTGCCACTTCTTCATTCAAAAGCACATCCCAGAGTCCATCAGTAGCTAGGATCAGAACATCATCTGGCCCATGCTCGTACTGCAGAAGGTCATAGACTCTCACCTGAAACAAAAAAACCCCAAGAGACATCCATGAAGGAGGAGACCCGTCAGACCCGTTTGTGACACGCTGCTGAGTGTGCCTGCGAGTTAGCAGGTTTGGCCAGGGCACTGAAATACCTCTCCCGCAGCACTGCTGGGGTCTGCCTCCAGTTTAGCCCTTGAGACAGCAACCCTTCCTGCCCTGGCTCAGCACGGCTCACATGCTGACTCAAACCAGCATGGTTGCAAGGGTCCCTAAGCCAGACCGTAAAGCACCACGCCACCCGCTGCCAGCAGCGCTTCAAGCCTCCCCCACCCGGCAGCCTGATTTCGGTGTGTGAGGCGCTTCCCTATCATTGCCAGGACTAGTCATATGGAAGCTGAATAATTTATTTGATGAATTTTTGATATTTTCTAATAAAATATTCACAAATAATTGTTTTCAGTATTCATCCAGATCCATTTAACCCTGCCAGATAAATTGCACATGTTCAGAATCGCCTGTGTCGCAGAAGGCACCGTATTTACTTTTCTAGGCCTGAGGCAGCTGCTGCACTCAAGAATTACGTCTGAGGAAGTGAGTACCTCCACGAAACGGAGGAAAACTGTTTACCTGCTTAGTTACGTGTATCTGTAAGGAGTTCAGTAGGTAGAGACTGATCCAAGATCTGCACAAAAGTGAACCCCCAATCTTAGGCACGCTATTGAAATGCCTACTGGCTTCACCTTGCCAGTCTGCAGCCACAGTCAGGCTGACCACTACTGCTGACATGCCCGTAACACCCTGCCTTTAAAACAACTTCCATCATCCTCTTCCCCACGAGGCTGGGGAAAGCCAGGAGCAGAGGGGCAGACACGGGGTGGGGCAGGAGGCTGTCAGCTGAGCCAAAATACAAGGAAAGGTCATGGCAAGTGTTTTAAACCGAGCTTTTAGTTGGGTGTAACTCTCCTCCCAGCACACACTGTATTCCAGCTGACAAACCGCCTGCAATTTCCAGGTTGCAATGAGGAGCCGTCATGAAGCACTCACGAAGCACTTTAATTACTACAGCAAGAACCACGGTTTGAAAGAAGCGTGACAACCTTGGCAAGGCAGACAGGAGGAAACGATCATCTGTGCTGAAGTTTAGAAACGGTGCACCTCGTCACGCACCCTGCTCCGGCCTCGGGCACCACTAACAGCAGCGGCAGCCGGGAAATTTGTCAGAACAAGCATTTGGCATAACTAGAAAATACGAGCTGTTTTATTCTCCCTCCTGGTGCATTCTCCCCTTAGGAGTCATGGAGCAGGCAATGCACATAAAATGCCTGGACCTTTTAATGTAATTATGATTTTATGGGACTGCAACCAGTACTGGAGGAAAAAAAAAAATCACCTAGACCTGACTGCTAATCCTTACTTGTTCGCCTTTCACTCAAAAGCACAAGGTCATTTGTAAAATGTAACCTTCACTTCATTATCTAAGGCAGCAGCTGAATAAGGACTTTGGAGAGGATTAAAGTCAAGGCAAGATACTGTCTTCATTAGAGCATAACTCCTTATTCAGATTGAGTGGGAATACTGTTATAGAAAAGATCCCTATATGCAGCACAGCTCTCCTCTCAAGCCCACTGCACAGAAACCAGTAGCTGTCATAGTATCCATTCCCCAAAATTTAGTTCAGCCTGTAACAGCCCAGGGTTTCAACTCGGAAATCACTGGGATGTGGAGGTTAAGCTGGCCAACACAGCCATCAATAAGCACCACATGTTCTGGTCAGATCTCTTGGGTACGGGCAAATATTTGAGAGAGCATCGGGGTTAATGCTCAGGGATGTACTCAGCAGCAAGGCCATCGCAGGAATAACCAAGCTTCGAATGTCAGCGCTAGGAAAAAACACATCTACCATGGCTCTCCCACCCAGGCAAAGTACACATTATTTTTCCTTTTTTCATTTCATTTTTCATTTCACATTACTTTTTCCTTTTTTGCAGGAAACCAAGACCATGCATCACTGATTTGAATCCTCCTGAAATGAACAACCTTGTCTGACTGGGGAGGGGCACTGGGATAGATAAGAAACTCGTCAAAGCTACCTGCAGCCAATCCACAGGTCAAAAGGTCCAAATCCTTGGTGTAGCACAATGCTAGAGCAACACCAAGAACATCATTTTACCAAGAACATGTTTAGTTTTTGGGGAAAAGAAAAAAAAAGGCAATCAGTGATTTTATGGGTAATCTGGGAACAAGCTAGTTCCTAAAAGCAAAAACTTTGTGAACTGAGCACCTCCAGAAACAGTTGCAATTGAGAAGAAACTAGATGTCAGAAGAGGTGCAGAGAAGGGCAGTGGGGTGAGCAATAAGGGATGCTAGGCTGCTACCCAGGCTAAGGAAAAGAGAGTGCCAAGGTTACAGGAGGCAAGCTTGGGGCAACTTCAGGTAAGATTCTTGTATACAAGGACCAGTTGGACATGCAACAAAATGTTCACTGAAATGCAGCTTTATCTGCCTTACAGTCACCACAGCAACAACTCATTAGGGCAGCCATGTCCACATAATTTTTTCTTAAGCTCTTTCTTTCTGTGTTTCCTCAGATTTCTAAAATACAGCTGTAGGTGCCCCCAGTACGCTGCTGACAAAAAATGCGTTAATTTAGAGCTGCCCAGTCTATCGTGGGTTCAGGTTATGCTCACAGACCACCTTGCCCAGGTGCAGAAACAAGCCAGCTCCTAACTCTTCACTTTCCTGCTAGCAGCTGTGTTCTAGTTCTTAGTTTGGTCAATGAGGGTTCTCTTGCAGTAGCGATATGTGCCTTCAGCCGGACACGGAGCAGCTGGACAGCAGAGCTGCTGGAGGCACACAGGTTGGGCAGCACACCAGGGCGCATGTAATGGATGCTCAGACCAGCAGGACTCACTGAACATCCACTCCACGTTGTGCAACACCCCATAGCATACTCCACACACACTGTACAAAAAAGGCGAGGGAGTGTGATATGCCAGTTTAGAAACGACAAGCAAAGATCCAGGGAGTTACTTAAGTGCGTGCAACAGTAAGCAACCCTGCAGCCCTGTAAATCTTACATGACCGAAGCTGCTGCTCATTGCCTCCAATGGAAATTACTACTTTTTAAATTTTTTTTTAATTCCAGAGCCAACCTACCTAATGACTGTCTCCTTCCTGTAGCTGTATTTCAGGAAACTAAACAATAGCGAGGTTTAAGTGATGTTCTGTCTGCAACAGAAGTGTGCACAAAGCTGCAAGCACTGCAAAACAGTATTACGGAGCCCCACTAGCGCAGATGACGGCTGGCCAGACACCGGCCTGCAGCGCAGAGCTTTCCTTAACTGGTGCTGCACCCTTGACATATTTCCTAGCAATTCCACCGAGAATATTCAGACTTCCCCTCATGACTCATTGCTCCTGCAGCCAGATGTCAATCCTGATAGTGCTTCACAGAACTCAGGTCCTCTGACCCAAATGCCTTGGGCTACCTGTGCTCTGTCCTCTGCCTCCTGTGCTGTCCTGAGAGCCTCGCCACTAACTCCGCCCAGCTTCCCGGCCCCTTCTGTGCTACCCCGGCGAACTTCCTCACTCTAACATGTCTCTGGAGCATCACGGCACCCCTCAAAGGAGCCCAGTTCGGTCATCATACTTCTACCATCCACTGATGTCTTACTTGACTTGGAGCAGCTGATCTCTTAACTAGCTAAACTTGACTTTACTAACCAGAAAACGTAAAAAGCCAACAATAAGGAAGCAGCACCACCTTGGTAGCACAAACATCCATAACAATAAGAGTTGGGTTACGCTATATTTTATCCTGACTGGTACTTCCAGATCTCTGCTCACAGGTAAGAGCGGATACATACCGCTAGAGTCCACAGTCGCACACGACATCTTTCTGAACATGTGTTACGCGGTTTGTCAGATAACACCTTTCTTCAATCCAGATACTTATTTCTCATATTGCTCACCTACACGCAGTCAAGAGCACTCAGAAAAATGCTCTGGGCAAGCAATGAACAAACAGGTGGGCTGGTTTTATATCTACATTTCAAACAGATCTACCCACCGGACAAAACCTGCGTTTGGCTGCCGAAAAGGATCACAGCAGCTCTGCGAAGGCGCTGCGGCTTGTTTGCCAGGTTTGTTTTTAAGAGGCAGCCAACACGAGTCCCTGCGGCTTGAAAACCGCTCACAACAGAGTGACACGCGAGCCTGCAGCCACCTGAGGTGCTCCTCAGCAGCCGGCCCCGGGGGGAATTCGAGCCAAACAACAGTCCGCATTCACTCGCCTGCACTATTGATCAACTCAGCTACTTCCATAAATTAAGCCTTTTCTTAATTGTATCGCCCAGTTTTATGCGCAGTGTTATCCAGCGCAGCTTCGCTGGCAAACGATGAGATCTTTCAATACCACCCTCCAAGTAATTTATATGTAAATAATAAAAAGCGGGTCCCAACACTGCTCCCTGCAGCACTCACCAATTAATCTCCTTTTAGCTTTTTACTGCCACCCTTTGTTTCCTGCCCTTTAGCCAATTTCCAGTAGACTGTGCCAACTTTCCACTTAGTCTATAGCTTTGTATCTTTTATATTAATAACCTGTGATGCAGAACAGCTTCCCAAACGTTTTCTGAGAAATCAAAGTGCTCATGCAAGACCATCTACTGCATTCATTTTTTTTTAATTCTCTGATAGACATAACCCTGAAGGACTTCAAGCTACAAGCGCAATGTTTGCTTCTTGAAACCACCTTGACTCCCTTTGATCAAAGAGTGCTTCTCTAAGTATTTGCCGCGCTTGTTCCTTTAAATGCTGTAATTCCTAAAGATTTCTCCAGAAGGCAGATGTGAATCTAAAATGGTCTCCTCTGACATATTTGTGGAGTTGTCAGAAAGATTCTACTAACATAATGGAAGGGGAAAAATTCTCCTTCATTACCTTCTGATTTGCTGCGGTGGCTGGCTTCAGTTTCATCACTGGCAAGGGCCAAATGCTGCCGTCAGAGCCACACCTCTCCCACCAAACGGCTGAGCCGCCATTCGAAAAAAATCTCAGGATGAAATTCTGCTTTTCAGCTGCAACAAGGCGGATCTTGCTGAGCTTTAAAAAGCAGAATTTCCTGCTGAAGGCTTTCAAATGAACTGTTCCATTATGAAAAATAAATATTTAATTCCATGCCAGAGAGCCTCAGCCATGGCTTGCCTGCTTTGTGCTACTCCAGTTCATTATAAAAGGCTCAATTCTCTAGAGCTCACCAACCTGCAGAAGTCCTCCAAATCTGGTCTTGTAACAGCTGAGCCACTGACTCCTGATTACATTTGTCAGTCTTGGCTCCATGACTTCTCCTCCCATAGCCTGGCACTCTATCAAAGTATCATTTCACACTACCCTCAAATTACTTTTATATGCCTATTTCTGGATGTAGTCTCAGGGATGCTTACCTTGCCTTCAGCTAAATTTTGGTGGACATGGCATACCAGAGCTTTGTCACACTTGAAGTAAAATGTTCTGAAAACTCACCACATTGCCCCCCAACTTGGGAAAGGACGATGTAATTACGGCACAGAAACAGAAGCCAGAGGACTTGGATTCTCCCTCTGTCACGACTCACTATGCGCCTTAATTTCCTGTGCCTCCCCTTTTCCAGGTCTGGAAACCAGACATTGTGCTTCCCTACCTCTATATAAACAATTTGAAATCCAATGCTGCACAAGGGCCAAATATGACTGCTGCTAGACGCCACTGCCTTTACTTCCAAGTGCCAAGCTTCCCAGATGGCAGCATAAAGACGTTGCTTCTTAATGCCAGTTTCTGTGCAAGGTGCACTGTCCATGTAGGGACTGAACACGTCAGGGAAAAACACAAGGAGATAAAGCACCAGGGCTCTATCTGGGAAGAGAAGGAAGAGATGATTAAGAGAAGGCAGTGCAATGGAAAGCAAGTTGGAGTATATGCTACTTCCTAATAAAACTGAGGGCTTTTTTTTGCCAGTGTCTCTAAACTGAGGTGGCTAGTGCTCTGTCTTTCCTCCTCCTGCCCTTGTACATTTCTGCTGAATTTAGCTGTGAAGGGAATGTGGAAACAAAGCCAATTTTGCTTCCCTTTTGTGAAGCAGTTAAGAGATCCTGAAACGTGGATAGCATATGAACTGGATGTCATATTCCAGAATTTGAACACGTACAGACACTCCACACAAATCAGAAAAGCCCATGAGAAGCTTTGGTTTATACACACAGACAAATACTGCAGCAGCAATTGGCAGAGATGATACTGCTGAGATACTGTGCTGCAGCCATTACATACTCCAGAAACACTGGGTCTCAGCATGCCAGAAAGAAAAATAAGTAGGTAGAATTGCATCATTCCGCTGGCACTAAACAAATCCATCACAGCGATGAGGGCAGAGCTGCTGCCTGCCTAGCTGAGGAGAACAGCAGCAGGTCCCAGGTGAGGTATACCACACATTCAAAGCAGGGAGAGGGAAGGTACTGGATTGGCAGCAAGGAAATGTGAAGAAGGGGCTGTCTGCAGATCTCCTCCTTTTCTTCAGGGCCGGAATCACTCAGCACTTTTTTAATTTTTATTTTTAAAGTCTCAAAGATGTTCTAAGCAAGGGTAATTTAATAATTGGGTTCCTTCCTAGCAGTATTATGTCATTTGTGTATTTTCATTCTCTCGCACTGCTATAGCAAGCAATAAATTCAAGGTCAAATACTGGCTATGGTTAGAACTCCAGCAAGCCAGTTGACAGTGGACCGTTCTCAGCATTTGGGCCATGGAAGCAAAGCCTCCTCTTTTTGTGCTGCCATTGGATGGTTTGGCCTTGCTTAATAATTTATGAAAAATGTGTGTCATCTGTTCCTTGATGTAGGAACAGGAATGCAGTTACAGAGGAAAAAAAAAAAGGCGAGGTTTGCATGTTTCTTATTAACAAATACATTCAAATCCCTTTGGAAGGCTCGATGTCCTTTACTACAATGTCTCTAGTGGTCAAAAACTGGAATAGTTTGTGGTGAGGCAAGTCAAAATGATGTAGGCATTTAAAACTATCCCCAACACAAATACTGCATAATCCTCTTGTTATACCATCATTTGGGAATGCACACTGCCATTCCTGCCATTATTTGGTGTTTGCACAAAACGATCGTAAAGAATTAAGAACTGAAGGTGAAGGGGCAGACAGATGGAAGCATAAAGCACTATTCCAATCGCCCATGGCATTTTCTTGCTGAAGAGTTGATCTGGTATCCTCTGTGTAATGCAGGATACTATGCCATCGTGGAAGACATCCAGTGGTCCCTTCTGGAGAACACAGACTTATGTCAGCTTCTGTGAAGGCAGCATGATCTAGACCTCAAGGGGAGCTGGAGCATGAGAAGGTGGGGAGAGATGGGTGTCTGTCACACTGAATGGCGAGGCTACAGGGTAACAGTAGACCAGGGAGTGAGAAGGCATCAATGCTCTGCCAGGGATCTGGAGCAACCAGAGGCAGAGCACACAGGTGGGGAACTTATAATGTTCCTACTACGTGGATGTTTATTAACATGCTGCACCTCTGGGAAGGGCAGCATGTTACCTGGATCGGACCACAATCAGAACGGACAATTTGGGAAGAACAAATAAGCACACTAAGTATATTTGCTTCTCTTCCACAAATCAGATAGTGAACCTTGGCTGTTTTACCTCGGGAGATGAGGACAGGAAAGGTTTGATGTATATATTGGAGTCGTGTACTTTCAGGTCATGGTCTCCCAGTCCTCGGGTCACTCCAATTGTTGCCATAACTCGAGCCTGGAAATAAAGAAAAGCTATGGGATCAAATCTTGTTACTTGCATTGTGTCAATGGGGAATGAGATAACATTCCTACTCAGTAACTGCTACAGTTAGGGATGAATTCCCTTTTTTACCCCAGAAACACTAGATTTAACACAGCTAATCAACTTCTAAGCTTTTTACACTCACATCACCTCCATTTCCGTCATTATTCCAAGCTTTGTATTCATCCACATCCCAGTCTGTGTACACCCATCTTAGACTGTGGCCATCTGTAAGGAACTGGGACTATGGAAACCCAACCTAGTCGCCTTGCTGTCCCACACCAGTCTACGAGAGCATTCCTTCAGCAAATTATACTGTTAGTAAACAGGTTTTATAAAAAGGATGAGGAGCCTGATCACTCACCTAAGAAACCTGTGGCCTCTTCCTATTGATGTATTGCCATATATTCCCCCCACCAAGGAAAAAGTGCCAAAGGCCACCTTAAATTGCTGAACACACAGGTGATGGTAGCACTAACCACAGTGCTCTCCTCTGTGGAGAGCTGGTCCAGGGCAGGTCCGCTGTCACCTCAGATCTACCACTTCCTTCCCCAAGCACCTTCCTCTGCGACATGAGCTGTTTTTCAAGAGGTGCAGGGCTCTGCTTCATTAACGCTTCTCCAAAGACTGACCAGGCAGACTGCCTCACGGGGAACCTCGCTCTCTGTGTATCGCTTCCCCCAAACTCTAGTTTAGCCACAGCAGCTTCTGAACAAGAGAGCTCACAGCATCAATAACAGCAAGCTACTGACTCAAAATTATTTTGCCTCACTAACCTCTGGCTCCATAAGGCAATAAGAAAGTAAATTAAAAAGATGTGCATGAAATGTTTTGCAAATAATTATAAACCCAACCAAATTCAGAGATAAGCTGCAGGTCTGAACCTTCAGAACTTGGACTAATTTTGAAAAGTGTGTATTTTTGCATTGAGATAAGGACCTAATGCAGCAGGGGAGCGCTATTTAGAAACACAATGAGCATACCAATATTGGCAAGCTGACACCACCGTGGCCTTATATTGATCCTATTGCTGCATCCAGCTAAGCTTGCTGGGATCAGCACTAATGATCTCACTGTTGTTAATCACAGAGCTGGAAACAAAGTACACCCAAACAGAACGGTTTGTTTCTCCCTTTCAAGAAAAACTATCAGCATTCACATATCAGAAAAATTCAACAGTGAGTTCACATACACGAGCTGAAGGAGATTTGGTTAAGGGCTGTTATACTTCCCAAATCCTGCCCTGGCCCCTCCCCTTCATAAATTAGGGTTTTGCATCTCAGAGCACTCTAAAATGTTATTAAATAACCTCCTGCTTTGTTTTCAGCAAACATGAGGTATTTTTCTATCTTCATCCAGCCTAGTTATATTTTACAATAAAACCAGGAACATTTTAAGTCAATTATTTAAGATGGTCTCGTTGTAGCCTACTTACAATGAAAGAAAAACAAAAGCAAACTGAACAGCAAATTACTATGCTTGCTATAAAAATGCTTTTTAGTATGTTGAGCTCCCCCCACTGCCCCCCCAGACATGAGACTGATTTATGACAGAACCAAGATATTCTTTCAAGCTGTCAAAACGATAAAATAAAGAGATACTGAGTGGAAAACACTGGACTGCCACAGGCTAAATAGAGTGGTAAACAGAATTCCTTCTTCCTTTGGTCTGAGGAAAGCAAACGTGCCCACCTTCTTGCCTTCTCCATATATAAGGGGAAACTTCAAGTCATCTTCCTCAATGGTTTTGTATGCCCTGTGGGGGGAGGACAAACAACATTTATAAAGCTTGCACTCAATTAGTGACCCAGTGCCCTGAAACAAGCAGCTATGATTTTAAAAAAAAAAAAAAAAAAAAATTTTTTTCCTAGGGACTCTGTCTTAGAACTACAATGTAAATTTCTTTTCTTGTGAAAAGATTTTCCCTAAAGAATTATCCATTTCACCAAAAGGAAAAGCAAACATGAGGAAACAACTAACATGCCAAGCTGCTCCTATTGCTTGCAGGGAAAAAGAGGTGGACTGGAGTAACATCCTAATCAGGTAGGATATCGTTGGCTACGGCAGCAGCTATACCATAATACAGTGTCATTAAAAAAAGAAAACAACCAACCAAAAAAAACAAAAACAAAACCAAACCCCAAACCCACCAAGAAGCTAAGCAATGACTAGATTCACACTGTTAACGTGAAATGGTGAGCAATGACAGGACATGTACACAGTCAAAGTGTGAACCAACTCTCCAATCCTGTTCTCACCTTTCAGGATTGCCTAAACCAAGACAAGCTTCACATGCTGAAGAATCTTAGAAAGATATTTAATGCTCATTTGACCTTCACTGCAACAGTCAAGGTTGTCAGAGATTTCACGTTTCACAGCAGTTTTCCCATGGCCAAGAGACAAGAGAAGTAAATGCTCATGCTCTGATTCTGTTTACCACGTGCCTGTGTACTCTACCTTTTACACATCCAGCTGTTGACACTGATGAGGTAAGAAGGTAAGCAATTTTACCAGTAAGAAATAAAAAAATAAATAAAAAAACCAGATGGCTGTCATTTTCATAAGCTGTAGAGTCCCATGGTTTGTGTGATTGAGCCGAGATGCTGGGGAACCTCGCTGGTTAAAAGTACATCACCCCAAAGGGACACGCTTCCCTTCATACCACAAAATTGTCCCTCCTCAGCCTTTCCCTGGATGTTGCCCTTCCCTCCCAGCCCACCCCTGCCCAAAGCCCTCAGGGTGATACCAAAATCATCCCCTGAGTGCATGAGTCAGTGCTCTCCGCCAAAGCGGAAGGGACAGGCCGGAGGAGGGAAGGCACCACAGCGGGTCCCTTGCCAGCCACCGCCAGCCCCAGCTGCCTGGCTCTCCAGCTGGGCTGGCTGCTTGAGCTCCGGGGAACCGCATTCAATCATGTTTAAGCAATGCTAAGGCTGTGACACAAACCAGCAGGAAATTAAAAATTAAGGGTGATCCAACTGCCCCCTGCTTCACCTAAATATGGCATAGACCTGGGATCAATAAATGGTGCTGTATTACACAGCTATACATGCTGCATCACCTAGGCAAGCCTCAGACTTAAAGAGAGTGGCATAGACATTTACACCCCACCTTTACATTTCACAGTAATCACAGGTAGGGCCCATATTAGGGTTAGGGGAGTGGTAGAAAAAAGAAAAAGCAACCAAAACACAAAGAAGAAACTAGTGGAGGGCTCTGCTCCTGCACTACAACACATTACTAGGTGTGAAATCCCAGAATGAAACCAAGTGAGGTTTGCTAAATACAGTGAATGCTTCATGGGAGACCACGTAGTCAAGAATGTCTTGGGTATATAACCATGATACTTGGGCATCTCTACAAGAAGCAATACAGTGAAGGCATTTAAATGGCATTTTGTACTGGGGAAGGTAAACAGATTAGCTCTTAAACCTAACAAAAAGGCACAAATCACTACAAGTAGCCAGCATGATAATACTTCCCTGATGTTTAAATCCTGGAATAGTGTTTTGTTGGGAAGGATGAGTCAGTCATGGACTTTGCTTTTGTTCCTTCCTTTATTTCCAACAGGGAATAGCTAACATCTCTGCCTCACTCACCAACTTGGATATCCTGGTTTGAATGTGGAGGAAGAATTTTACCATCCCTGACTGCTCATAAACCCAAAGCTTCCAGCTGGACCTACAGTGCTGGCAGCCCTGTCAAAACCTCCTTGAGGAGGAGTCTGAACTCTTTCCTATTCCTAGCACAGAGCCAGTTGTGTTCTGACACCAAGAAAAAGGGTATCAGCTGAGTTCACACTGGGCACCAGACTCAAATGACTAATCAAACCACAAGCCTGACAAGACAACCATTCCTACCGGATTTTCAAGTTGTTGTACGTATTTGTTACAAACAGCAAAAACGACTAAGTTGATGTGACGTAACTGTTTACAACCCCCTTTTTAAAGGAAAAAACAAACCCGTTCTTTACCCACAAACTATATTATCTACAACATAACTACAAATACTTAAGAACAAAGCCCTCACTTAACACCATCCTGTTAGTAGCCAAAACCAGGGATTGAGTTTTCTTCCCTCTCTCCCCTCTTTCCTTATATTCTCCTGCATAGCACCTCACGCTGATTGCGCTTTAGGAAGGAAGAAAAAAAGAAGGGGTGAAAAAGGCATCATTTAGGCTGTTGTCCTTCAAAAGAATGGTCTCCGTTGCCGAGTCCAGCATCTTTTATGGAAACACCATAAGGACCATTGTCCCTAGGGCCTTCAACTGTTACACAACAGTGCAAGGTTGCTGGAAGAGTCCATGTTGCAAGGGCTGAAGCTAACTTGTTTCATCAGCAGATTAGGAAGGGCAGCTGGCTAGCCTATGACCTCTGAAGCTATGCAACTAAGTGGGGGAGGCCCAGAGGGCTACAGTGATTTGTTTTGTGGTTTCTCACAGCACATCACCGCTTAGGCTCAGAACTCGGGTGTCAAGACTCATCTCAAACACGCTTTTTTGGCTGATATTGCTATTGCCTGAAAAATTATCAGTGCTTTTAAAAAACAATGCTCAGAACTGCAACTGCAGCAATGGAGCTGGCACAGACACGCTGACAAACAACCTGAGACACTCTAGAAGAGTACCTATGTCCTGCATTACTAGTGAAACAGAATTAATAATATATGAGCATGTGGTTTGCTGCAAGAGAAGGATGAAGGGCAACTTTTCAGCTAGCAGCTCGGCAACTGCGCTGGGCAGAAGGAAGGAAAGAAGCTATGAAGTTAATGTTGATTTATGCCCTGTGAAACCTCCTGTACTTTGTACATGTGTTTATTTCACACAGGCTACAACCTTCTGGACTATTTCACTTGATTTTATGTAATAAAATTGCATTTATGCCTTCCTGTGCTGTTTAGAGTGTGCTGTATATAAAGATATAATATGGCAGTAGGTATATCAAACACAGACATATGGAGAACCAGAGGGGGTTGTTTGGCATTTTTAGTGCCAACATGGCCTTATTCAGCCATCTACGTAATTCAGCCAAGCTCACTGTTTTAACAAACACAGGGTTGCAACCCTCCACACTCCCCATCTTCCTCATCCGCATCCTAGGAGGTCTCAGTGGCCACTAGGGCACGACGAGACAGGTTATAAAGACAAGACTATGCTATTGCTTGCTGCTCTGAATGAGCCTAAATCCTATCAAGTGCTTCTGCCACGTAAACCTCTATTTTTCCAAATGGAAAAACAGAGGGATGGAGGGGGGAGTAGAAAAGGCGAGCTTGTGCCCAGCTAGATCTAGCTGCATTTTTTTCAGTTAACTTTGTTTCCTCTTTTCATTTCAAAAGAATTATGAAATGCTACTGCTGTCCAAAAATACTGAACTAGGGCTTGACATATGTACCACCCACAAAGTTACATTTGGACTCAGGATCAACATTTTGGAAAACTGGGCCAAATCGCACCAGGAGCCAAAAGAGATGTCAGAACGAAAGAACTAGGACTGACATGATGTTACTCATATGCTAACTGGAATCTGCTCTAAATACATGGTGAAATAATCGCCAGAAGCTGCTAAATGCACAAGACAATCTACGGAAGACATTTCCTACAGTGCTGAGGTCATTAGCAGTGCTTTAGGCACTCTTTAAATAGACGATTACCAAAGTTACCTGCATGTTGCTGGGTCAGAACTTGAAAAACTGGTCAGCTCCCAAATACAGATTTCAGAGCCAATATCCTAGATAATTTCTTACATGTGTTACACATTCTCCTGCCATATAATTTGTTCTTAAAATTGGCCTTCTGAAAGTACAAATTCATGTAAGAGTAGAAGTTGTTGTTGACAAAAAATAAAAAAAAAAAAAAAAAAAAAAAAAATCCACTTTTTTTTCCCCACCAGCAAACTGTGTAAGGTTATTGGTCATGAAAAGTATTGCGTTGGCATCCCCAGGCACAACAGATGGTGGCAAAAACACAATCTACCCTGACCTGGAAGTCTCAAGTTCTGTGAATGACAGGGGAATCCAAACTCCATGCTCTGCTCTTCCATAGCACTTGACTTTAGAAAGTTTGCCTGATTTCACATCTCTGCTAGTGACACCTGATAGTAAACTGAGAATTAAACCTGAGGAAGAGCAAAAAGAATCATCATAAGGGCTTTAGCTTGAAGCATAGAGCAAAACCCACTTGTGACAAGCAGGCAAGAAAAAGCACTATGGCTTCAGAAATGTCCTAGTTCATACTGAGTACAAGGATGAAGGCTCTCCTTTGAGACAGGTTTCTGGATGCAGTGTATTTCTAGCACTGCTTTGCTACCACTCTGTAAAAAACCCCAAACCCAGAACCACCTCCAAACACCCCCCACACCCCAAACCTCCACCCCCAACAAAACCACCCCAGCTAACCAACCAACCTCCTGTCCCCAAAGCTCAGCTTTCCTTGGACATACCAATAGAAAACCAGATTTTAATTCTTGAGCAACACAAAACTTGATAGAAACTGTTTTCTTCTCTTCCCACACAAGGGATCAGTGGATTGGAACTAGCCCTTTGGATAACAGAGCTTAAATCACCAACCCAAAAGGAACTGTTTATCTGTACTGTCTATTGAACTACAGGCATTAAACCAATATAAATGTGTGCTTACTACCAAGAAGAAAAAATGTGTAGCACAGGTTAGGCACAGAGCCACTGAAAATTATGCAATTTATGGCTGGATGCAGCCATAATTTTTTAAAACTGTCCTTACACATATGTGCTTCTGCAGAGTCAGGATCTCTAAATCCAGACAGCACTGTCTGATACTAAGTACCCTCTAGGTAGGTTAGCTTTAATGTTCCAGTGCCTCAGTATCTTTCCCCTATTACTCATCTGACATATAGTTTAATGAGGCAAAACTACGACAAACAAAGATAATGAAAGCACACAAACTATAGTAATGTTCATTAAAAGAAAAGATGATGGCAAACCCAAATGGATTAGAAGTCGACAGATGCATGTGCACATAGGCACAAAACAGTTTTTAGGGAAACATCTACTCTAAATCAAGATACCCTCATAGGGTTTCTTGTAGGTAAAGAGGAAAACATAAAAGTTTTAAAACGTGTTTCTCCCAGAAAATTCAGAAACTCCTCCTTCTGAACCTGAAACTGTACAACATTTCATTTTGCAAATCCCAGTTCTGTCTACCCATCTACAAATTAAAAAAAAAATAATTTGAAGTATCTCAGCATGGCTTGTACACATATATGATCTTTGGCTTGGTCAAATCAGACTGGCATGTGAGCTCTGGACCTCCAGGGAGCCTTCACTATGGTGTACAGTCCTAAGACAGAGTCTGGACTTCAGAGAGGACATATGCCCCAGCACCATATACTCCTGTGGAAGAAATTCTCCTAAGCAAAACAAACTCCATCCATCTTGGCCAGCCCATTTTAAAGATTCAAGCACCTGCATCTTCTTTCAGGCACTTCCCGGAGCATGGCTGATTTTATTTAGTCCATTTACCTCTACTGGAGCATTAAAAGACAGAGGTGGAGGAAAAGTCACGGAGAAGATGGTCAAGTGTTTAGAGAGGTCCTTGCCCCAAAAAAAGGAAAATCAGGAAAAAAAGTTAACTGAGGGTATTTATAAGCACCCTCCCCTTGCTGCTTTTGTGCTAAGGAGGCTGGGAGGGACAGAGCAAGTGTACTTGCTACTTGTGATGGGTTGAGCTTCCACCACCCACAAGTGACTGAAGCTGTGTGCAGACGTTGCAGCTGCACACTAAGTGGATCCACGTTCTGCAGCAGTCTCACCAGGCCGAGTTTTTTTTCCAGCGAATTTGTTGTCTTGAGCACTTTCAAAAATTTACTTAATCTCTTCTACTTTTAAAAGACCAACAGGAAGGTTTGTCAGCAATTTACTCTGGAGATAGAGGGGTAGAGGAAGTGGGCTGTTAACACCCTATGGGCTTAATGCACTGCGATGGACAAAAGAACTGTTTGTAAATTCACATTTTGCTGTACTTCTTGTTAAAAGGATGTGGTGAGGCAGATGGGAGAAAGACTGCATGTTTGCCTCGCAGTGCCTGCTCCAAACTTGCTAGCTAGGATCCTCTGGAAGGAAAGGAGATTGCTGCTAAGGAGGACTCGTGGAGCAAACTCTTCTGGGAAAGATCGCTGTAGTGTAGGATGGGGCAGGCAGTGAGACACAGCAAGCAGAGACCTCACCATCCCACAGCAGTGCTGGAAACTCCTCTGAGGGGCAAGGGGCCTCCTCTCAGCTGGGAACAGAGACATAAGTCAATCCTGGGTGGCAACAGAAAGAAACAGGGTTTCCTAGGGACCCAGCAGAGGTTATGTCAAATTTTTGCAGCTGGGGAAGCCAGAGAAAGCAGGAGCCGGGGAAGAGACTTCACCTTACCAGGAGGAAGAATTGTTTTTCAGAGTGATGATTTCCTTATTTCAGTTTAGTTTCTGTCTGGTAAAACAGAGCTTTACAGACTGGGAGCCTTTTGTTCACCCTTGCATGTGCAGCACCTGATCTTGTGCCAAGGCAAAGCCCAAGCAGAGTTGCATAGCCATGCAGGGACAGGCCTTAGACATACTGCTTCCAGAAGGAGATGCTCCTGCAGGACATGGCTTAGACTGGCAACATTCATGTCAGGCTCACTTGGCCCCAGAGAGGCCATTTACAAAGAGCTTTACCCCAGACTTAAGTTTTTTCTTTTGTTGCAGCTTTCTTGTGCCCCGAAGACACTGGCTCAGCTCCTGTGGCATGTGTGCACTTGGGGAAAACAGAGCCATTCGTCACTGTCAGGAGATGTGCTGTACGCAGCAGGTCAGCTCTCACCTCCTGCTGCTCCTGCAGCGAGGGCTGCAATCTTGAAAAGATGCATAACATGCACATTGCAAACAGCCATTCATCATCGCAGAGCTGTGCCTCGGACACCTAGGCACAACCCAGCAAGCTGCTCCAGCTGCGCACACCAAAAAGGCACATCCCGTCCCACTCCTGGCTACCTCGCAATGAGAGACGAGAGGAAAGACAAAAAAAAGCAGGCAAGTGGCTGTGGATTACGGTTTCTGCTGCAAAAATGACATCCTATCTCTCCCTTCTCCAGAAAGGCCCAATGCTGCAAAGGTGGCCCATAATCATTAAATTATGAAAATGTAAGTTGCTGGGAGGAAATTAATACCAGGCATGACTGGGGAAAAGGCTGTTTTCTTGTGAAGTAATTATGAAATTAAAATTTGATCTCTCCCTGGCGATTGTACAAAGGATACGGCTGAGGTCTTGAACACAACAATACAGCCAGGATTTCAACAGAAGAAGCACAGAAGGTTTCACTAGACAAAAAAGCTCAATTAAAAGGGGGGGGGGGGGGGGGGGGGGGGGCTGGGGAAGAAAGGATGACTTTTTGTAAATTACATGAATTTGGCTAAAAGGCACAATCAAGCATGTTACGGCACAGGGTTTGCAGACTTCCAATTACTTTTTACAAGTTAGAATCAAGCTGTTAGGAAATGCAGCTTATCTGAATAAGACTAATAATGCTAAGCTAATTAGACCCACAGGCATTAGCCAGCAGATAAATTCAGGCCGAAAAGAGGGACACTGTCACTTTAAATACTGCCTTGGGATCAGTGGAAAAGCTAATGAGGAGTGTCAGTTGGGGCTGTTTTATTAGGTGGTTCTCCAGAGGATATAGCCCGAGGTTTCTGTAGCAGGGCTTCTGTGCTTGATTCAATAAATCAATTTATATTAAAGGGGGGCGCAGCGCGGGCGCCTGCTCCATAAAGCATTTCTGTGGCATTTCTCAATCTGCTCAGGCACTCCTCGGGCAGGCTACCTGAATGCGCTGTCAAAGGACATCGAGCACAGCAATAAAGAATAAGATAGCGGCCGCACTGGCAATATTTGTTCAAATCAGCTCGCGCATTACCAAGCAAAACATGTATGTTGGCTCTCACCAGGGTATTCTGGATCCCCAATAAGTGATTAATGAGAGCCTGGTTTTTGTGAGCTGGAGTCTGAACCGCAGACGGCAAGGTGGGCTGCACAATGAAAGCAAAAGGCATCCATCCCAAACAAAATAAAACGGCTTGAAAAGTGAAGTTGCTTTTTTAATCAGATACTTAGAGGCTGAAAGACATTCCCTGTTGGAAAGAAAAGGGTGAGCACAGAGCAGACTGGCGGCTTTCCGGGCAGTGGACAATATTGACTGTAGAATAAAATGGGTTTTGCTTAGCAGTCGCCCCAGGGCACCAGCTTCCCTGCTTTGGAATAAGTCACGCAGGCAGGCGATTCCCTGGCAGGGGCTGAACCTTGGGCGGCTAACCGTGTGCCACAGCACCCCCTCACCAGACATATGGACACGGAGCTGGCGAGGGCTCCGCTGCCGCCGCGTGTATGGCACTGCTCAGAGGCAGTGCCCAATTCCCCCGCTCGCTGCCACCCTGGGCTTCAGCCCATGATGCCTGGTGGGTACTACATCAGCTCGGACCGCTCTTCATGGGATGCGGCTTGACTCTGAGTGCTCCTGGAGGGCAAAGGAAGCTGCCAACAAATCAGGTCAAAAAATGGACGAATGGTCAACATCTAGGGCTCTTTTGCCACCCTAAAATTCAAGTAAAAAAGCTAAAGCTCTGATCCAGACACAAGCATTTAGAGAACTCCGGTTCAACGCAAGCAGCAGGAAGGGCACTGTTTGCGTTCCAAGGAGGAGCAAAAAATTAATTTTGAACCACAAAAGCTGATGCCAGTTGGTGGTGCCTTCTGGATGCCTTTGGTTAAGTGCAGTGCTGTACGGCTCCTCTGGCCCCGCAGGAGGCTGAGAGGGGAACCCTGGAACGAGCCACTGTGCCAATGAGAGACACAGTGAGCCAGAAAACCAGGTTTTGGAAAGGTGTCTAGGATATAGTCAGAGCAAAGTAGTTCAAAATTGTTCACACGGATTTACCCACGAGTAAAGAAATCCTGACCAACCATGTCTTAACTTTTATTTAAAAGGCAGAAACAGAGAATACTAATTCTGTGCAGTCCTTTAAAGGAGCAGTTATCAGGCCTGCTCTGCCACCCCCCCATATATTTCTACCTCAGGCTACCTGCACCCCTTTTTAGCGCTGCCAGCATGTTGCTTACACGGCCACTGAGTCTTCCCTGATGCTTCTGTTGCCAGGACTTGTCAAAGCCACCAGAACTACCCTGTCTCCGATACAAGTTTAACCTCTGCAAGCCATGGCCCTGAAAAACCCAGCCCAGAGACCCAGCTGTGAAAGACTGTCAGTAACACAGATGTCTGCCAGCAAATTATGGCTCGAGACAGCTTGGAGGCTTGTTCAGCAGGAGACACAGCTCTTAAGATGCCTTGCCAGCTACAGTACGGGTTTTGCAGTGGTTGCTCAACCACAATGCGCGTGGGGCAAGGGTGCAGGAGGGGCAGCTCACGGTCAGCTCTCACCTAAGTGGGATTTATTTTAGTACATTTAATACAGTGATTTCTCATCCCAACTGCCAATGCAGAGAAAGGAGAAAGGGTGGGAGAGCCAGAGGGAGAAGGGAAAGGCTGGTCTCAAAGCAGTTACAGGCAGCCTGGACTAGTGATGCGGTACACATTGCTGGATCAGTGGTTGTCCTAATGCTGTGGGGAAACTTGGCAGATTTGCTACCACTGTGGGCTGTTGAGACAAAGCCAGTGTGGAAACTTCACATGAAAAAAGAAAAAAAGAAAGAAAAAGCAAAAAGCAAAAAAAAGGCCAAATGCATTATGACAGACCCAAAGACAATAACCTTTTGTAATCCAAACAAGCTGGGCAAGCCAAGCTATTGTTGAGAATCTGAAAAACTCCAGACCATAGGAGAAGGGTAAAAACAAAGAAAAAAAAAATCGTACAGCTTATAATAGAAAACACAGAAAGTGTCCTGAATTTTAAAATAAAACAGTTCATTTTCCTGAGGAAACACCAGAGCAGAGAGAGTTTTACACCCTCTCACTAAAGGAGTCAGTAATTAAGTGTAAAAGCAACTGTTCCTAACATCACCTGCACCTCTCTACATGTATGTGCAAACATCAACAAACAGTGAAGTCACTGACCAAAAAAAAAGGTTCAGACAATTGATCTTCTGCACTGTAGAGTGATAAGAGTTTGGCAGCATTTTAATGTATCAACCTCTGGCTGGCCAAAGCTCCATCTGACATTTTCTAGAAAAGGAATATATATGCTAATTTATTCTCCATAATAGATATTGTCCTTAGAAACAAATGCAGAACATACATGTCCTCAGCCACTGTGTCCTGATGCATCAGTTAAATCTAGGAATTATAAAGGGAAAAAAATAGAAGCAAAACCCTTGAAGTGGAAAGCGACCACTGTGAAACACCAGCCACCTCAGACCATCGCCTCTGAGGGCTCACCAAGCTGTTAATCTAATGTCTTGTTCACAATATCAACCATTAAAATTGACCCAGACTTTTGGATAAACAGAAACAGATTGCTTCTCCTGTGCTTAGAGATCACTGCACACAATTTGATGGAAAAGAAGACTCCCTTGGGCAAACACCCGGCAAAAAGAAATGGATCCTTATTTAGAAGGGCTCTGATATAGATAAATGTATGGTGATAGAGCAATTCCCTCACCATTTTACTGTCCTGAGGCAAACAAACAAAGAGGTAACTGGTGCACTAGCTGTGGGATATGGAGCAGATAAAAGATTTTGATTTTTTTATTCAGGACAAAAACGTAGTCCCCATTTTCCACTTCCAGCCAGATGTCAAAAGAAACAGCAGGGAGAGGTAGCCTCACCACAGTCTCCATATGCTTTTGCTTGGCACAGGCCACCTCCTTCTGGGACAGCACTGAGGTGAATTCAGACTTGACTTTTCAAGTCACAGTTTTAAGTATTTATTCCAGAGTAACTGCTTAGAAACATAGAATCATAAAGGTTGGAAAAGACCTCTAGGATCATCAAGTCCAACCATCAGCCCAACACCACCATGCCTCCTAAACCATGTTCTGAACTGCCACGTCTACACATTTTTTGAACACCTCCAGGGATGGTGACTCCACCACCTCTCTGGGCAGCCTGTTCCAGTGCCTGACCACTCCTTCAGTAAAGAAATTTTTCCTAATATCCAATCTAAAGCTCCCCTGACGCAGCTTGAGGCCATTTCCTCTTGTCCTATCGCTAGTAACTTGGGAGAAGAGACCAACACCCACCTCGCTACAACCTCCTTTCAGGCAGTTGCAGAGAGCGATAAGGTCTCCCCTCAGCCTCCTCTTCTCCAGACTAAACAACCCCAGCTCCCTCAGCCACTCCTCATAAGACTTGTTCTCCAGACCCTTCACCAGCTTCGTTGCCCTTCTCTGGACATGTTCCAGCACCTCAATGTCCTTCTTGTACTGAGGGGCCCAAAACTGAACACAGTATTTGAGGTGCGGCCTCACCAGTGCCAAGTACAGAGGCACGATCACCTCCCTAGTCCCGCTGGCCACACTATTGCTGATATGAGCCAGGATGCCGTCAGCTTTCTTGGCCACCTGGGCACACTGCTTACAGCTAGGCATCTTGTGCTAAACTGGTGGTAATTTTTGCATTGACCATATTAGAATCTGTATCTGGATCAACACATGTCCTATACTTCAGGAAATTCAGAAAAATCAACAGGAGAATTGACTCGCTTCTCCCCGCTGCCATATGCTAGAGTTAACAGAGTTCACACACCAGTACTGAAAAACAATACATTGAATCCAATCTGCCATCCGTTTAGACTCACCCAGGCTCCTCTACCTTACTCGTTATTCTACATTTAAAATTTGCGTTCCTTCTTATTTATCTTTCTTCTAATGCCAAACAGTATTAGCTATGCAATAACCATTTTGAATAAGGTGAAGTGCTATGCACAGATTCACAAATGAGGTACGAACTGATATACAGAATTATCCCTTCATTTAATTTTTAACCATTCCAACCCTGTATTCCTCCCAATATTCCACTGGTGAATTTGACTGGAGAGAAAAAAAAAAAAAATCACAGTAAGCAGAACTTCCACTGAGCTTTTTGACATGGCTCTCAAGTTCATTTGGAACTTCTACTGTGCATAAATAGTTATTTTTCCCTCTTCATGCTTTACTTGATATTTATCAACACCAAATTTGATCAGTGTGATGCCCATTTGTGTAAATCACTTAATTCTTTGCAGTTCCTCACGGCCCTTCTTGTTTGTTAGGAAAAGAGCCGTGGTGTCGCCTGCCAATGCTGCAACTTCAACCATTTTAACCTCATTTCCTTTCCAGACCACTAATCAACTGGGGAAATGCAAAACAACTCCCACAAACCTGGAGAAACCCTCTTTGCCTTCCAACCATGATGAAAGAATTCTGCTCTTACCCTCCTCTGAGGAAGTTCTTGGCCCATGATACTTCTGTAGCTCTCTCCCAAAGCAGAAGGTGAGGTTTTTGGGGTTTGTTTGGGGAGGTTTTTTTTTTTTCTCCTTAAGTTTTTTTTTGTTGGGTGTGGTTTTTTTTTTTTTTTTGTTTTGGGTTTTGGTGTCCCATCCCCCCCCTTTCTGCAATAGCATCTCACATCTTGAAAAAGAGCTTTTGGAAGTCTACATGAAGCCATTCTTTACTGGTGCCTTCAGAGACATCCGGGAGTTTAATATGAAAATTCCCTTTGCGGAAACTGGGAAAGTGTCTCATGATCTTCCAAATGTTTTGCTGTTTAAGTCCTCAGTTGATCCAATGTTCTCATTCTGTTCTTATTCTTTTGCTCATGCCTGTAGCCTTTTTAAAATATGATGTCATCATTCTCAGGATGAGACTGCATATTCTACTAGCAGCTGTTCAAGATGATGGACAATGATGGTTATTCCCAGATTAACATGTTCCGCACAAACACTCCAGATAATATTAAACTTAGATCATTATTCTGCCATTAAAACACCATTATATTTATGGTCTACAATGTATGGGACAAATCAGAAGCATGCGCAGTTGTAGTTGCATGTGAGCATCCAAGTCTCCAAACCTACAAGAGTTCAGGCTTTTTAACCCCCTCCATTCTTTCTCTTCCTGAAAGGACATTTGCTAAGGATGCTAAAATACAAACAGCATGGAAGTGAAGACTATTTGCATATATAAGGCCTTTGCCTTTATAGGTCACACACAGAGCCCACAACAGCAAGAATTAGGGCTTCTCTAAGTGAGTGGGAGTCACCTGAGAAGGAGCCTCTTGAACCAACACAAAACAATACAGACATTTAGCCAGAGACAAAAAACTCATCATTCTTCCTGTCTTCATTAAGTCAATGCTGTTCATTCAAGCCTTTTCATTTTAGGCTGGCTATGACTTTTATTCAGATAGGCCCATCTCTAAAACAATTCCTCAAGGGTTACCGAAATCAGGGGTCAGCTGCACTGAAGTATGGGAGGCAGCTCTTCCTCTCTGCAAGCACTCCTCAGCATGCAAAGGCATGACAGCCCACTGATCCGGATTCTACATAAAGCTACTTCCAAAATAGGAAAGTTGTTTAGTTTTCAGGAAGATCTCCGGCACATCTTCCCCTTTATATGTTTGCTCTGCTTTGAGTGCTCACATGCTAAAATGAACTGAGATCTTGGCTCTGGAGGGAGGTCAACTTATTTAAAACATTAACTTCTAAAAGAAAAATACATCTGAAAGAAGGAAATACCTTTCCCTTTAGTACGCAGGCAAACATCTCCATGTTTGATGCAGTTTATACTAGTCAAAGACACATACAAAGCAAGCATTGGTCAAGGAGAAGGCTGACCCCATGCTGAGAAGGACACATTCTTACCAGCCAGTCATGTTGAAGTCACGGTAGAGCATCCTCTTTCCAACTTCCTTGCGCTGCACCCTCCGTGGAAACTCTAAATGTGTGAACTCATTTCCCAGCAAGTGGGGCTGCATGTAAGCCTGTGGGCAGAAACCAAGCCACAGATACCACACGAACGTCATAAAACAAGACATCATCTATTTTTAATGAGGTGGCATTACCATCCCTTCCCGCTCCCTTCCCACACACATCTTTTTTTTCTCCTTTTTAAACAAGGAAGATGATGAGCTCTGTCTCAGCAAATGATGTGCACAAACACCAATTCTGACACTGCCTGGTGTCCGGCAGCAGCCTTACAGGGAGCAGTCCTCTTGCCCTCAAAATCCTTCACTTCTCTCTGCTCCTCAGCATTTGGGATCTCTAAAGTACACCTCATCCACTGACCCTGAAGGAGTCTGTAGGACTTTGTAAAACAGAACACATCTTTTGTAAGTCAGCGACCTTAGAAAAGGGAACGATCAAAGGACAAAGCCATGGAGCAAGCACAGACTTGGAGGGGTGCATGTGGAGTGAAGCTCAAGCTTTTTGACTCCCAGTTCAGCTATGCCAACAACACACACGACCTAGTATTACTACCACACTTTTTTACTGCCTTGAGAAAAATGTTCCCTTTTACCTGCTCAGTGTGCTGCACCCCATCGCATGAGACACTGCAAATAAACAAGAGTTGCAAAGCACTTTATTTTCTTGTTTTCTGAAAACTACTTCCTTTGTACAGAATAGACTTTAAAAAAAGCAGCAGCAGTTTTGTGTCACAACCGCAACTAATGTTTTTGATGGTGTTAACATTCAAATATTGCTGCTGCTGCCCTTTCTGGTGTTGCTGCTCTGCAGATGCTGGGATGCCTCTTTGCTAGAGCCGTGCCTGAGGCTCACATGCTCCAGAGATGACTGTACTCAAGAACATCACAAGGCTCTTTGTCCACCACACAGATTTTTGGTTTGGATTTACACACAGATCACCTGAAGCAATAGGTTAAACCTTAAACCTCACTCATTTTTCTTCAATACTTGCATAAACATGTCTTTCCCCCTCCCTTCCCAAAGTCGCACTGTCAGCGAGCTCTTCTGAAGACACAGTCAAATTGGCTAGGGAACTGAAAAAAGTTACGTTTCTTAACCTTTCTGCAGATAACTCTTTTTCTTTATCCAGACAGTTAAGGCAATAAAGTCTGTCTTATCTCCAGCAGCAGCTGCCGTGAGGGCAGACCAAATGAGCTGGCTTTAGTTTGTGGGTTTGTCATAAATCTAGCGCTCATCAAAGGTGAGCGGCAGGAAGCAGTGGAAGCCCTTATTGATCTACCTGGCAGCTATCATGCAGATAGTTCACAATAAAATATTTCCTGCATTTAAGGGCCAAGCCTGCTCCCACTCAATTTAATAGGAGCTGGACCAGGCTCAGCATATCACAGTGCTAACCTTCCATCAGCTTGTCCCTGTTCTCGTTGCCAGACGTCCTTTCAGAAAACACCTTGAGCTCGGCTGAAACGGGGCTGAGGGACATTGCTATGTGTAGCCAACAAGACTGGATTCTGCTTTCAAGAGGTGGCTTTCAAGTACACAAATGTGATCTTGACATTGTGATCCCTTCCTGGAACAGGAGCTCCATCAAATTCTCTCTCCATGTACAGTTAAGGGAATTACATCTTCTTCCTGCAGTCTACAGTCAGCCAAGGTCCCTGCCCCCACCCAAATACTGTTTTCAAGGACCCTCTAATTGGATCACTGTTCCTCATTACAGAAGTGGTTGAGAAGCACTAGTGACTTTTGAGAGGTCTAGCAGTCTCTAGTCTTCTAGTCCAGATGAGGCTTTCCATACTTCCAGAACTCTGGATTCTTTATTTAAAAGTACATGTAAACTTCTTATTTTTATTTATTTTCATTCCAGTCATAAAAAAGACAGAACAACATTAAAGATTTCTTTGATGTATTGCTACACATTGACAGCAGAGAGTTGGACTTTTTTTGGTATTTTTAATTCTTTCTAGTCTATGATATTGTAAACAGTGAAGTCAGTCTGCTTTGAAAGCGCAATTCAGTTCACTTTTAAAAATGCACAGCCTATCTTGATTAAATCATTACAAACCACTTCTAGCTAAAGACTACTGTCGCCTGCCTACAAAACAAGAAGCCTTATTCAAAGCAAAAAAACTCATACCCGACATCAAAATGAAGTTATTTAACCTTTAGATTATGAGATTACTTATTAGGCTGGATCACAGGTCCAGAAGAAAAAAGTTACAGGCTTTTAGCATTTTTCCCCTTAAAAACAAGAATTTCCTTTATTGAAAAGGTAAAGTGATTGGGAGAGACTGCATTTCATAAAGATTTACTCAGATGGAAAGTCTGAGGTCACAAGTGAAATAAGATTAATAAAGCTGGCAGAGTTACCAGTGCACTGCTAATGTTCAAATAAGATTTCTCTTCCGCAGCCAAGCCTCAATGCTTGATTTACAATCCAGGGATCTTAACTTGATTCTAATATTTTTGGCGTCAGTGGAACAGAGGGAAAAGAGCAATTTGGAAGCTTCTGGTGCCTGTGAGCTGAATTCTTATGTGAAGAAATGGGGATTTTTGCTGGGCTTTCCCCCTCCCCCCCCATAATTTCTATTTTATATTTTTTACCCTTGTCTTTTTGACATATATGTTTGATGCTTCACTGGTAATTCTACAGAGAGAAGAATGTTCTACTATAGAACTCAGCTGTGACTTCCAGGCAGGTTTGTTGAGAACTGTTCTCCATTTACTGCGCGGCAGGACTCTTCTCCCTCTTTACCCCGATCAAACTGTGCTGGGTAGCAGAACCAGAAAATAAATAAAAAGCAACGCTTTAACAATCTACAGATCTTTCAAGTAGATACACAAGCAGGCACCATGAAATCCCTTCAAGTGATCAAACAAGAAACACAAATGGTGAGTGAACTGACTACCAGAATTTCATCTGTGATGAGGCACAGTACTTTCCATTTTTTCATTTGTTTAGTCTCGATTTTCAAGGACATCAGATCAGGAACACCATTCAGAGTACTTAACATTTAATAAAAAGAGTGACTATCAAACACTTTCTATATCCTTATGAGGTATGTTCAGACAACATTGTTATTCTGTGTCATGGAACTGGAATATTTTCCATCATTTTTCTTTCAGAAGCTATTACAGTTTTTTGGCATAAATCTGGCATAGTCTGCATCATGTGTTTTTGGAACTCTGCCATTTTATGGTGTATTTTGTGGCTGGATGTATTACATTCAACATTAGTTGTTTAAAATGGACTCTGCTCAAGGAAATATTAGTCACGTTTCTTTCAAAAGGCCATTTACTTCCTGCTGTGTTTCCTGGTGATCAGCAAAGTAAACACAAAATTAAGATAAACTTAGACTTACACATTAGTGTGTCAGTTAATTAGGTGGCAGGGAACACTGCATGTATCTTATCTTACGTCTATAAGGCCTGCTGATGCCTCTTCCAGCTCCTCCAGCACGCACTGCTCTGGGACATCACCGGCACTAGCTGTTTCACTGTATTCTGTGTTATTTTCAGAATTGCTGTTTCTCCCCTCTATCAACTATATCTTACAACTTTATCCTCTTATCATATTGTGCCATTTTCTCCAATAGGATATTCTACTATATGGGACTACCACTCACAACAGCATGCGCAGCACAATGCACCCAGAAGTTTTGCAGATTACTCAGCCATTATCAAATGGACACCTTTAAGCCAAACAGGGATTAAAACTAAAGGAGGTGGTGGTGGAAGGAAAGAGGGAAATGGGAGCCAAATCCATCCCTGAATTGGTCTCTCCTCTTATGAAAGGCCAGGACCCTTTCCCTAAAACCACACATCTCTCTTGCCACAGCATTGTGCAATGTGTCAGATGGCCAAAGCAATCCTACGCTGGGTGATGCAGGAAGCCACAAACTGTAAGAGAATTAAGACACATCGGACTGAAGCACTGAACTCACATTTAGGAGATCTAGGTTAATTTCCTCTTCAGGCTTGGATTCCCCAAGCATCCTTCAGCCGTTAAGTTAGTATCACTTAATCCTCACCTGAACAATGAAATAAGAATACGTCCTCTTTGAACCCGTGCCTGTCCAGGCTCATGAACCTTAGTTTGAATGGTGCCAAACACAAAGAGCATCCACGGCTCACTGCCACTGATGGCCACCCAGTCTCTACCAGCAGTAAAGTCTGCCCTGGCAGCAGCAGTGCACCATCTTTGGTCTGAGCTGTGAACTTCTGGAGCACTGCCTGGCTACATGCGTGGACACGGTATGCAGTAACACCATGCTGACCTCACATGAAATCTTCAAAGTGCAGCTTTGATAACTAATAGAAATACACCCATCTGCAACACACTCATTCATCATTCATTTTAAACACATTTTCCTAGGGAATAAGTAACAAAATCTATCCATTTACTGGTGCAATTTAGACTATCATGACTGAAATTAACAGTCTCCTCAGAAGATGAAAGGAAAATTGCCTCTGGCAGTCGTTGCCTGCACAACTGCTGAATGTACCAGAGCAGTTCCCAGTCAATACTGGATTTTGTTCTCCCTCAAGATACACCGATACAGGAAGCCAGAGCTGTGTGAACTATCCTACAACAGTACTAAAAAGAAAAGAAAGACACAAAAATTCAAAAGAAAAAGGAGGCTCATGAACGCCCGCCAGTGGAAGGGAAGCAATATGGTACACTGAACCTCTACAGAAGCCAAAGGACCAAGGGAATACTGGTGCAAGGCTTTCACGCCTTACACATTAAGAAGTGCTCTGACTGAAGGATTGATTGACTTCTGCAGTGCTCTCACAAGTCCCTTGACACAGAAGCCTGCCTCTGCCATACAGCCTGTCTGAAATCTGCAGCTGTATGCTGTCCTCCCACTGCAGAAAAAGGAGGTGCAGGTGGAGACGGAGGGACAACCATGCCCAGAGCTGTTCAAAAGTCAGAATGACTGGGTGGTCACCTTGTTCTTTTGAAGTTGCCATGCCAGAGGCCTATGCCCAAGGCCATTCTTGGATACATGGCAATAAACCTGCATTAAAATGGGAGCTGGATAGGGAAAGCATTTGTTTCCCCCCCTCTCTCAGTTACTCAACCAGTACTAGTTGAAGCACAGTTTTGTCTAAGACTAAGCGGGAGGACTTCACATAGAGATGCTCACATGACCTGAACAACTCATTATCCCGCAGCTAGTTTTGCACATGGAAATTAGGGCCCAGAAAAGAGGATGCAAATCCAGAAAATGCCAGTTAACCTAAACCAATGTCCTGTGTGGCCAAAGCAATCAATAGCCACTAAAGGGAGAGGAAAGCTCCTTCGCCCTGACTGCGCTAACAGTGTCTGCTGCACAGGGAGCCAATGCTCAGTAGCCTGCGGGCTGTAAATCCATACCCTCCCTCTGCCTGTGCAGTAACTTCCCCACAGTGAACAGTATCTCTGCATTTACCAAGTAAAATATTAATGCTAAAATGATTAAGTGATTTTCTTCCTATTGTGCAGGAAGAGCAGTGCAACATGTTTGAAACAAAGAAACTCAGCTGTAACTGCAGATAAGAAAATAAATCCAAAGGAAGTAACTTCCAGATAAGAACAGCAGAAGAGAGATGTTGATGGTGCAATAGACTGATAGCAGAACCTGGGGACAGCCAAGGTGAGTAAGGAGAATTATTTGGGTTCTAATCTGCAACACAGATGCAACCTTTGGAGTGTAATGTTTATGCCAACCTTGCAAGAAATTTGGGTTGTTTTTTTTTTTTTTTAAACATGAATAAAAATCTGATTTGCAGAATGTTATGTTTGAAATTATCTCTAATTTTGTTTCACGCTCTTGCTGTCTTCCATGTATTTTCTTTGAACATGATACCCATAGCCCTGGCATATTTGTTACATATAGAATTAAAATAAACAAACAAAGGTAAAGGAATTTTCCAAAAGAAACAGCAGAAATGCTTTTCAGATCAGCTGCTGTTTTCAAATATAAGCCAGAAAGGACATCAAAAGAGAAGAAAAACCCTTGTAGGCAATGCTTTATCTCATATTTCCTATAGAATAGCAGACTCCCCAGATACTAAAGATACCTTTTATTTTAAAGGCAAACAAATTATTTTAAATGCAGCTGAACTGTAAATATTTATTAGGCCTCTTTTCCATTTGGTTCTCTGAATATGAATTCTCCCAAAGCAGTATCTCCTCTGAAGTTCTCAGCTTCAAGCCAGTGAACCTGACTAAAAATCAAACATGACAATTGCAGAAACATTGACAATCTTTCTTTAAAACCTCCCACCCCCGCCTTCAACCAGCAGCATTTTGCCTAGTTTCAAACGACACTGCTTGGGCCAGGCTGAAGATAAGAGACACCCTAAGAACAAGGAATGCCACTAGCCTTGGCCTGCCCACCTCATCGGAGGCAAAGCTGACAGTGAGCCTGCCTTGGCTTAAGCTTAAATTTCTAAGAGGAAAAAACACGAGACCAGAAGCACAGAAGAAATCTCTCAGCCAAGTTAAGAATGATGTTTTGACAAACAGCCAACCAACTTCAACCAACCGATCTGACCATCGATGAAACACTTAAAAAGTAACAGGATTGGTTGCATGAAAAATAACACCATGCATTTTGAATTACGTTTCTTAGGCAGCTTATTAGCCAATGCAACTTGGTGTCCCACATCTCCTCAGCTAGATATCCTGTTCCAGCTTTATGGGTGCTGCTACACTAAATAAAACTAATCTTTCTTCACCCCTCCTATCCTGCAGCTACTAATGCTCACTGAGATCACCTTTCAGTTGGATATCTTTTTCCTGATTGAGATACTATTGGCATATCATTAGAGCAAATGAATAAAACCCTGCAATATTGTTCACACACCACAGACTGCTCTTTGTGTGCATTTTATACTGTCACACAGTAGACACTGGGATGGATTGAAATACCTCTGTGGCTTGTTAGCTCTATGTCTGAGCTCTCGTTATCCAACACCAATGAGCTGCTGAAGGTCTGCAGCTGAACAAGGTACACAAGCACAGCCATACTAATCGATGGCCTTCACAAAAGAGATAAAGACTCCTTTCATCGAGATTTGCACCACCAGGCTTTTCTCCGCACTTGCTGATGGCTAAGAGACATACACGGTCAGTCACTGGTGTTCGGCAGACACATGGTCCTTCACTGAGCCACAGTAACTCAGCGGCATGTTCTGAACCTTGGATATTACCGGGCAATGCTTGTCATCAGCAGCACCTGATTTGGTCCTCAGGTCTCTTACCAGATACTGAAGTCGCTGGCGTTCGGTCTCTGGAGTGAATTCTGAAGACATTGGAATGACTTCACCGTTTCGGATTATTATAGCCCTGTAATAGTAATAAAACATCATCAGTGCAGAAAAAAATGTAAAAAATACGCAGAAAACCACAGGGTACAGTCACACTCTTATTCTCTTCAGAATCACAGCGAAATAAAGCCATTTCTTTTCTACTGAAGTTGTCAGCAGAACAGGATAATAATTCCTGCCCTGCATCCTTTAGGCTAGATAACAAAGTATATTTGTATATGCCAAGTTCGTTTCAGAGCTCACAAAAACATCCAAGCAACAAAGGCAAGAGTTATTTCAGTTGATGTCTACAGGGTATCCTTATTAAGTGAAATGCAGACACTCAGAGGAGATGCTGCAGAATCACTGATCGTAGAACAACTCTGCAGATTTTAATCCCAGTTGTGGCTGACACTGTCTAAACTACTGCCTTCAAATGACTCATGCAAGCAGCTTCCAATTATTGATTGGTCATGTGTCATGTCAGAACATTTCTACTCCAACAGCAAATGGAAATGGCAAAGCAAATCCTGTTTAACACAAATTTAACTAGTTACCTGCTGAAAGACAACAGGTAATGGAATAACTATAGATCAGCCAGGAGATTTCACATATACTTCTGCAAATGGCAGAGAAGAAATTCTCTCAAACACCTGCCTGTTGCCTCTTTTAACAATCTACTATGCTGCATGCAAAATACGGTCTGATTCTTCCCTGGTGTAATGCCACAGTCACAAGGGGGAAAGAATTTACCCAGTATTCCTACCGCATTCTGTGGTCATGTATTCACCCACAGAATTATGTTCTTTTATCTTTCCGTTATTTATGCAGCTCTGTAAGTATAGTAACACTTGGCGCTTTCAAAGAGCTGGATGAACTATGTATCATTCCAAAGATTTTAATGCCTGTTTTGGAGCTGTTTCTCAACCGTCAGTAGATTAATTCAGTGTTCGGACAGTAGCAGCGTACCAGCTCTCTTGAATTTGCACAGAATTTGGTGTAGATAAAACAAACAACTGTCACTTGGATTCTAGTTTCTATATGTTTTAAATGGTCTCCTTTCTGCAATCTTTTCATCCTGTTGATGTGATATTTATGTGCTAGCTTACTTCTCTTGATAATTTGATCAATTTGCTGGCATTGCTTCTATGACAGGTATTCTGATGGCACTGCAATGCAACCAACAAATATGGTAGGAACACAAAGACTGAAAACTTAACCTCTAAATTCAAAACACAGGCATCTTGAGAAAACCAGCCTGGGTACGAACCAGCTTTTTAAAATTAGTGGCACTGGATAACTTTCCAAGTCTTCTGGATATGGTATTAGACTAAAATTGTCTCCAAATGATCATCTACTATTGCTAGTATGCAAAAGGAAGCAGCATTATCAAAGAGGAAAGGAACTGTTCACATTTCTGAGATTCATGTGGCAAAGAACAGACAGGTACAGGATGGTGCTACAACGGGACAGGTGGGAAAAGGCTGTACTGATAAGGGGAAAACAGCTCTACTTTGACAGATAACAAATTTACTGCTCCTGGACTTCCAGCACGCCCTTGCAAATAATCCTACGTAGAAATTAGAGGTGGCAAAAGTACAACCTATATACTGAAGGCTCCCACTGGTCCTCCACTGCTACAATTAAAACAATATTGTGCCCTTGAAACAAGACAGACATGGTGGTTGTAACTCATTAATTTCTTAAGAGAAATTTTTGCAGAACTTTTGATGGAATTTTTTCCCCTTTATGGGATCTGAATACATTACAGGCTTACAAAAATGCCAGTCCAATTAAAAATAATAAAGGCTTGCTGAAAACTTTTCTTTTGGATTTCTGAGACAGTAATTTAAAAATTAATTAAGAAGTCCACCACCTCTTTTCTGCAACACCACCTTTGCTTTTATTTTTGCAATTCCTAAGATATTCCACTTTGAACCAGACTCATTTACTCAAAGACAGTGGACAGTTTTTATAACCTTTTCATATATAACTTGACTCACTTGAGTAGGCCTCCATTTAAGGGGACTGTGGGTTTAGTACTGCATACTCTGGCAACAGTCTAGACTAGACTGATCAAAGGAGCTGATCAGACACTAACCAAATTTTACACACTCGTTTAAGAGAGTCATAAGGGATCTACTGATCTTGTGCTTGTCTGAAAGAGCTAATATAAAAACCCACATTGACATAACTGCTAGGGCATCAGGCTAATTTTTTAATTATCCTCTGCTTTCCCTATAATCACTATTTCACAGGAAACCCATATTTTAAAGACCACTCAGACCAGCCTGAGGTTCACCTTTTTCTTTCTGCACAGACGTACTTCCTATATAGGTTGATAGCTATCATTCTCACTTCTATGGGTAGAATTGGGCCCTGAGGGACTCACATCATATAAAAAGCAATTCAGAGGCGAGTGGGTCAACCTTTCATGGCTCAACTTATTTTCACTAGAAATTGCAGCCACCTGGGATGAAAAGCACAACCCAGCACTGAAAAAAACCCCCAACCAACAACCTTTGGAGGGTGGGAATTAAAGCAGTGCTGTTGATACCTGATAAAACAGAGCCTCATTTTTATGTTTTTCATTAATGTTTTCAGCAGTTGGACTTTATTCAACTTGAAAGTTACAGCTGCTCATAAGAGTCAAATGATTTGATCCGAGGAATTAGACAGCTCTAGATACGAGTAATGGGAAGGACACAGACGTACATATACAGGTCACTGGTCTGAATTCAACTCCGGTGGGCTCGTTATCCTCTTACCAGTCTCTCTACCTTTCAGCACCGGCTGCTTAACAGTTTCACGACAGCAAAGGGTATTTCTGATGACCCAAGTGACAAAAAAATGGACACATTTGTCAGCCGTCTCACTGGAGAGGCTGGGTGCAAAAGCCTGGCCTGGGAGCCACCTTGCTCCATGGGATTTTCCCCTATGATTGAAGAGGTGCCGGATCAGGCCCTAGTTGGGTTTGGCGACTGAACTGCCCTTTCCATGACCTCGCAGTGACAGAGCTGCCAAACACCAACTGAAGGCTTTTCCCACCGAGCAACCTCCAGAGCCCTGAATTCAATAGCCCAGAGTCAATAACTGCTCACAGGGAGGGAGCCTGGCTGACGCGGCAGCCGCAAACAGCCCAGCAACTGCTTTTAGAGACCCACTCTATACGGTCCTGCAGGACAATTAATTTTGACTTTAGGCTTCCTAATGGACTAAGCAGCAACATGGCGTTACGTGAGCATTACTGCCTCTGCCATGCATGAAAGATGCATGTACGCAATGAAATAGTGCTCTGAAAGCGTTTAGTTCCCCATGCACTGTGGAAATATGAATGTATTATTTTATGCCAGAATACAACTGTCCTATTAAACTGTCAGAAACAGCTACATAGGAAGCAAGAAGAACTCAAAGAGATGCAGTGCCCAGAGAGCATCTGATTCTGCCATGTTTAATAGTGACATTTTAATTTCAGCCACACTGGTGAAACACATTATAGCAGAGCCACAGGGCGAGCCTGCCAAAAGCAGCCAGACAATTCATGTTTGCAGGGAACAAGTATGTCAACACTAACCAAATATTCTCTGATGACAAGGTTGCTTCAGACCCATACCAATCATTAATTTATATCACCAATGAAGCAGTAATTAAAAAACAAAAGGGTTTTTTGCAGGATAGGAAATTGGGAGTCACAGATCTGCAGCCCCCTCGGTGCGTTGCCCTCCACGCTCCATGGCTCTGATGTCCTCTCCATGCAGCATCATCCACAGCAAGCAAACAAACAGGAGAAACTGCTCTTAAGTCTTGAGGCCATTAAGTCACTTATTTTGATCCCTTCTAAACACAAACTATAGATTTCCCTGAGTCCTCTCCCATCTTTTGAACCCATCTACCTAACTCCCCACCCACACGAACTACAGGATTGTGCTTGCCCTTGCGTTTCACAAATACGTGCTCTGCACAACAAAGAAAGTACGTTCCCTAATCCACAGCTGGTAAATATTCACAGAAACAGGAATGCATCGGGAAAAAAAGTCTCCAAAACACGGCTAAGTAGCCTAAAATGGAAGAAACAAAAATCTGATTTTGTATCTCTCTTCTGGCCACTTCACTGAGTACTTTCTGATCCAGAGAAGCAGTGCCCTGGAACAACTAAATGTGGAGCAAGAGATATGCCAGCACTTTGGTGCGTAAGGCGGGGCTGACAGTCACAGCAAATCCTGCAGCGGGCTACGTCCGCTCAGTCACACGCAAGTGAAAAGAAACCAGGAGCTTAAAAGGCTGCATGTAAATCTACAGAAAATACTACATTTACCTTTTGGATTGATATAACTGCATAGTCCACGACGATCAGCTAAATGACCTTTTGAGTATTTCAGCGTTCACACAGAACCTTAAGAATACTGTTGTTTTGTATATTCAGATTCAATACTTTAAAATGGTATTGGTGCTTTAGTATACATCCCCTTTTAAAACACATAGTGAATGAAGCGACAAAAGGGTAAAAATCTGCCACTCTGTTGTACTGCTACTCTCTCACTCAGGATGTAGCAACAACACTGGCTTAAGGAAAATATCAATATATCAATTGCTTTTGCATTTTTTTGTATGGATAAAACAGCCACTTTTCCTTGAATCAAGCAGGGTTTGGCTTTTTTTTTCTTTTGTGGAGAACACAATCAGCTGAGAATTGCACAGCATTCCTTCTGAGTTTCTTATAAGAAACAAACAGAGGGAAACTCATACATTTTAGAGGAAGCTATTGTTGGTTACTCTCATTTAATCATACAGAGAAAGAAACACTTTAGTGAACAAGGTCAAAAGTGTAATTTCACTGCTGTCATAGGTCTATTGGGATTCTGGTGTTCAAAACAAAGAGGCATCTCCTACTGTTAGGAGTATTCAGGGGACACCCTGATTCCATTACACACTTTTTCAGCCAAAAATGATTTGAAACGCAACATTAAACTGCACATTTCTACAACAGAGGATAAAAATCTGGTAAAGGTGACAAAGAGAGACTGTTCGGAAAACCCTTTTTGACAGCGTATATCAATTCCAAGCCACAGGGAGGATGTATCCATTTTGTCAAAAGGTGTTAAGCACTGTGGGTTCGGTACAGATGAAGCAGAAGTGTCTGGCTTGTCTGAAGAGGTATTAGAAATGTGTCAATGGAAAAGAAAGAGGGATTAAACTGACAGAAAGAATAAGGCAGGGTTTTATTACATTCAAAGGGGAACCAAGCAGTAGATTTTAATTACGTGTGTCACAAAATAGCTGAGGAAAAAAAGTAAATCCTAGAACTATGGAATCAGTCTAGATGGGTACTTGTTTACTATGGTAACTAAATGCGTATATTTAAAGAAGCCAAGGAGGAGCAATGCTAATGTCTGGTGAGCTTCAAACCAGTTTTGTTTATTTACCTTTTCTTAATTGCGAAGAAGTGAAAGAAGAAGTGATTATAAAAAGATTTAAAAAAAATGTTTCTCTCCTCTCTAAATGAAGTACTGGAACTTACAGCCATTACGATTACTGATGACTTTTAATACATTCAGCCCTGGCACCTTGGTTTCACTTATTATGAACTGAACTACTCTCCCTTAGTCCCACACAGACTCATTTCTCAATGTTTCTTTAGAAACCAGGTGAACAAACACCTCACTGCACTGGCAATAATCATGGAACTACAGTGCAAAGCCTTTAAATGATTTCCTTAATTTTATGAATTAAGGCAGGCTGGGGATAGTGAAACAAACCATTATATAACGTTTAGCTGGCATTAAAACAGGTCTCAGCGATGACATATCCATCACCATAAAACTCAGAGGTGAAAGCAGCAACCCTCAGCAACACCAATGGAAAAAAAACCCTGGCTGCCTCCCACCCATAATACCCAAGAGATGTTTCACAAATGCCCCAACTCCTACTCGGCATTGCTACCAAGAAGAAAACAAGCAACTGTGGAGGGGCCAATGAAAATTGCCTCTGTCCTCATTTTCCATCTACTGCCACTCAACAGTCCTGCCACCCTGGTTTCTTCACATTTTTCAGCACAAACATCAGGCTGTCCACAGAAATATTGTGACAGAATAGAAACACTGGATCATTTTTCTTTCAGCTGAACAAAGCCAACATTAAGAGGGAATGCACTCTCGCTGCTTGTGGCTCTTCCTGTGACAATGTAGTCTCATCATGTATGCCGTGGTTAAAGCAGGCTGCTCAGACGCATTCATTCATTCATCACTTGGGGGAACTTCAGCTCCCTCAAGCCAATAAAAGGTGCGAGAACTTGCCTTGGTGAAGTATTGCACAAAGGCAGCGTTAAAGTAATTTCCTACAGGAGCGTGCTTCAGCATTTCCTGCAGGAACAATGAAGAACCCTCCCAAACTTCTGCTAAAGGCCTTTTGCAGACTGCCAGCCACCCTGGCTACTCCGAGGGTTAACATCTCAGGAGCACAACCTCGGAGTACAGCCCTGCTCCGGCAGGACACCAAGGTCGGGCATTCCCAAGTATTTCATTTAAGGGCCTCTTTTCATGTCCTCGCACCAGCACAGAGCCAAGAGTGCTACACCTTTCCTGTGGCAACACAAGAACCTCCTCCTGCCTTTGAAAAGAACCAGGGAAAGAAACTGTGAAATCCAGTCCCTGTAAAAAACCCTGAAAGTCGTCTTTCAGAGGCACCTACAAGCAGGCGAGCTGTTCCTGTGCACATACACGTAGAGCTTTATGTTGTTTCCAGCTACCTGACCCATTCATATTTAAATTTCTAATGCTTATTTAGTGATTCCTGTGGAGGAGGCCTCTGGGCAAAATGAGGCTGCTGATATACTCTAAAGCCACTATTCTGGTACTCTGTTTTTACTAAATGAATTCTATTCTTTTTAATAAAGGACCACAAATAGGCAAGTAGAAGCTGTTTCTCAAAGCGAAATAATATTCATAGATTTCCACAGACAGGTTTACTTCTCATCTACACTAGCACCTGAGCCAGTCAGCATCTTCCTTACTGCCACCATAAATAATAAAAATCTGAATTTTTAGAACTGATCTCACATTCCATCCCATGTATTCAACTAGCAACTTAATAAGCAGCAGTTAAAGGGATTTTCTAATCCTGGTGGCCTCCCTCTGCCCTATATATTGCATCCAACAGTGAGAAGCACTTGGCTGTCACCAACACTGTAACTAAATTACTTCAGTTGTTTCTGCATCACTACTCACTCTACAGTTTAAAATTAAATATACCATTGAGCTTGCAGGTTGTCCACAGAGGAGAAAGCTTGGAGAAGACACATAGTCCGGTCATTTTTGACCCCAGGAGCTGTATGCTTCTCGGTCTCAGCGCCTCTTTGGTGGGCTGCAGCTCCATTCCCATGGGACTCTCCCATGAATCCCCTGCTCTAGTTTAGGTCCTCAGGTGTATTGCTTGTCTGATGCAATATAAGTATGGAGTTATTATTAGCAGTTGGCTTTATTAAATGTTTCATTTTAGGGCTAATTATACATCACTAATGGGATGGCACTGGCTATCTATATGTGATTTTCCTGATTAAACTTGCCTGTTTAATCAGGAAAGTAACTTTTGCTATTGAACCAGCGGTGACTTTCTGTGTTTACCTATACAGTTCTAGCATTGTCTACTCTGGTTCCAGTAACACATAACCAAAAGCCAGTAAACTAAACTAAAATGCTCTGTGATGAATTGTGTGTACTTTCCCGTTGGTTTACATCTGAACCCACCGATCTTTCAAAGAGGACTTCAGCTGGCAGCTAGGAAGCTATTATAAGCCAGTTTATAGTGAGTTTATAGCGACACTGCTAGCACATGAAAACTGCCCACCATCAGTTCCAGCATCCTTAGGTTGGAGATTTGCTGCCCTCATGGGATTCATTTTGCCTGTGATGTCAGTGTATTCTTCATTTGAACACAGCTAAGTCCAGGGTTGCAATGATGATACACCACCGCGTTTCTGTATCACGGCTGAACAACATGCCACCAATTACTCAGGCTGTGCCAGGGAAATGAACAAAGAAGTGCAGTCATGTCTCTGGCCAGCTCTGAGCCTCAGGACTGGTATCTGTGGCATCAAAGTCTTTTTCCCTGCTGTCCAGGATATCACATTCATCTCCAGGACGAGTTACTATGGCAACTAAACCTGGGCTTAGTGGATGAAGGCATCATTGTGCAAGTCAGTGTTTATTTTGCCAGTAATATGGCTGGGATATGGCTGACCATGTAAGATGGAAGAAGCACAGATTTCCCTCCCCCGCTCTTCACTGTCTTAATATTGAAGAAGTCAGAATGACTTTTAGCACCTAAAGCATCACATCTACTTTGATCTCAGCTTTTCTGCTTAATTCAGTGGCAGCTGCAGGATATTGGAACAAGCTGGACCGCGAAGTAAAAGCAGACTGAAAGTCGCACTCTCTGCTCACTCTGCATCAGTGATTTTTTACCGAAGCCCTGCTTCATTCACCCATGCAGAAGTGACAAGGGAAGCCCTTGCTAAAAGCCCCAGGAGCAAGGCTCAAGCTGCACTGCATAGCTGCTGCGGAGACTAAATGGCCTGGGCTGCCTGGCAAGCTCACTGAATTCAAGGGATGAGAAAAGCTTTCCAACACAGTGAGGACTGCAGCAGACTTGAAACATTCACCAAGCAAGCCTAGGATGCTCCCCCTGGCCCTCCTCCCAGAGTATGGATGGGACCTAGAGATCCAAGGCATCCAGCTTGCTTAGCCCTATAACACTGGAATGAAGAACCTGTGGGTCTCTTGCAGTCAGCTACAAAGGCACAGATTAAAAAGATGGGTTTGAGCTTAATGCACTGCATTGGGAGATCTGGATTCTCATATATCTGCTTATACCACGAGTTGCCTCTATTGAAGGTCACAGGCTCTTTATGCATCAGTAAAGTACTTGTAAAAGAGTGATTAAAATTACATTGAGATGTAATGGGCACCCTTTGCCCATCTTGACTCAGACACTATGAGCTCTACAGGCTACGCACACAACATACATGCAAAGATGTTATTACAGTGGGAATTTTTCCTTGATCAGTGCTGTATTCACCAATAACAACAGGCAACAGGTGTAATTTTTACTTGCAGTGGCACCAACTTTTTTGATCTGGCTCAATTAGTTTGTTCGGTGGTTTCCCTCCCCCGCCCTTTTCCTTTTTAAAGGCTGAAAACCTATGATAATTAAAGTTAATAGAATTCATCACTCCTGGAAACTAATACCAATGAACTGTGGCCTTCCAGTTTCCTGATATTACTTGAATAGCCAAAATTCAATTCCTCAGTCCGGAACATAAGGACTTCATGGGTACATGATGTCTCTGTGGTTAGGACCAAAGATTTAACTGAATGTTCCACTCTTTGAAAATGTTTACAATGGCTTCAACACGTGCTAGATTGTCATAGACATTGCTAAAGCATACAGTCTCCCAGGAAAAAACAAGAGTTTGGAGAAGAGGCAGGACATTTGTTTTGCCTTCAAAAGCCTATGAACATTTACTGCCAAATAAATTGTTTCTGCCAAGTCAATGCTGGATACAATGTGCCAGTAACCTGCAACTTGTCATCTACTGGATCACTAGAAAATGCTCTTCCTCATCACCGCACTTTAAGTGCAATGACTTATTTCTCATCCAACACCTTTTCTCCATACCTCAGTTAAAGTGTTTCCTGAAGTGCCTCCAAAAGCTTTACCCAGCACAAAATCTCGCAATATCTGAGGTTGCTGCTATTCCTATGAATCCTGTGCTCTTGCTTCTCCCTGGAAGGAGGCCAGGCAGGAGAAGGGGAGCAGAATTGCCTTCTGCAGGCCTGCAGGTTGGGCTTCCAAGGAAGATAAGCACGGGAAAGAGAGAGGTGGGACTTGGCCATATCTCCTGAGTGTGACTAAGATGCCATGCTCTTTTCCAGCATTTTCGGCTAGGCAGGATCAGACTTCTCCACCTACCAAACTGCAGTCAGTGAAGGAGAATGTATGTGGGAGAGACTCGCTTTGTCTTGAATTCAGTCTCTCCTCACCACACAGGCTCCTGAGCAGACCAGACTTAGGTTAGCTGTTGCCCTGAGATGATCAAGCATTTATTATTTTCAAGTGATTCCATCAAAGAATTAATAATAATGTAAAAAGGAGATGTGCATATAGCTTGCTCAAAATACAGTCCATAAGTATTGCTCTTGCCTCTTGGGAGGCACCTTTTGAGGATTTGGAGGAATTAGAATTTCAGAGGATGACAAGGAATCACAACAGGTTGTGTGGTCCCAGGGTGAAAAGGCCCTGTATGTGGTTCAGAGATTTGCAGCTCTTTTTGTCCCATCTTTAGGGGGAGACAGGCAAAAGAACACTTTTCCAAATACTGCAGACTGGAGAAGCTTAGTAACTGAGTTAGTCTTTCCTCTAGAGACCTCTAAGTACGAAGCACAGTTATTGTTGTTTATGAGACACAGATGTAAGGAAACAGAGGGCTTAGGCAGACCACTCAAGGAAAACAGGGAAAATACACACCATTTAGATTAGAAGATGGGTAGTTAAGAAAATCAGAAAATTAAAGTTTGTTAAAAATACTTTAAACCAAAGACTAAAGCAAACTACCTCTACAAAACACTTTTTGGTTTCCATCCTCACACAGTGTTAGAGCTTCTGGCAAAAATCGCCCTGCTGGACTGCCTTGAGGAAGAGGTCAGATACCATGAACCACAAAAATGGGTCAGAATCATCAATTCCGACTTCTCAGAAATTCTGTTTAAGCTACAGTGCCAGTCAGCAGATACGTGGCTGTTTCCATGCCCCTCTCATTTACTTCATAGAAGCAGATTAATCCCCTAAGTTTGACTCCCTACGATGAGAACTATGCATGAAGGAAGCAGCTGACAAGCACCATGACACAGAAGAAGTATAAAATGTAGTGAGATTCAACACAAGCAGCAAATCCAGAAAGAACTGAAACAGTAAACAAAGTAGAATTCAATTTTCAATTCACTATTTTATTGCACTGGGAGAAGTCGGTGTTATAAACACACCCTTCCACATCTGGGCACCTGAAGCACCAATGAAATTGCTTAACCTGCACCCAGATGGAAGCACCACGAAAACATTCACTCAACGAGCTCCTATCATTTAACAATACCAAATGCCTTAGCATTAATTCTACACTTGCAAAAAGGAGCAGAAAATCTATTCTGGACATGAGGATATATGTTCAAGCAGAGGGTGAATATGCCCTGAAAACATAAGCACAGGGGAGCAAAAGCAAAGAAGCAAAAAGATGATAAAAAAGCTGATGAAGCAAAGCAAAAAATCCAGTGACCCCACAAGTCTGTGAAGCCTCTGAAACAGACTCTTTTCTTTGATCCCATCTTCTGCCAATAAATCAAAAAAAGCCCAAGAATGCATTTGCAAGATTTAGTGAGAGTTTCAGGGCCTATGGAAAAGTCAAATCAACTTGTGGTGTTCTGCTTCTTGCATAATGATAAAAGCACAGCTACCCTACATGGCTTCAAGCACAGCACAAAATGGCAGTGCCTGCAGTCTCCGAGCAGCTCCTTAGCCAGACAACATGAAAGCCAGAACACTCCTGCCAAAGATAGTTAATATGATCATATTGCATTACAGTCACTGTAGTGATATTGGGCAAATGTTATGCTGCATGAGGCTATGCAATAATTGGGCAGTAATCAGTAAAAACATTAAGTCCCTGTTTTACTACTGCTTCATCACTAGCTATAAAACAACATCCTAATAAAGAGCATAAAACTAAAAGGAACTGAGATTAACAAGGCGTGTTATGACAGTTTAGAAGTAAAAGTCACTTTAGCAATATAAAATTGAACAATACTATTTAAAAGAATGAGCAAAGAAGATTTACTATTCCTTATTTAAAAAAAAAAAAAAGCAGCTATTCAGAGGGCCTGGCCTAGTTACCATACTGTATATGTCAAACTGGTAAGCAAAGCACAGTGCATCAATGCTCACCAGAAAAGAACTACATATTGGATAGCTAACTATAGCTCTATCAGTCCCTAATTAGATAACCTTGCATGGACAATCCTAACCGCTGCGAGGGAGAGAGAAACATTAGAAAAAGCTTTGGCCAATATTCAGACACGAATTTTGACTGTACAAGTAGGTATATTTATGGCAGAGTCCAAGAATGATCAGACAAGCCACTAGAGAATGAAAGTGGCTCCCTCCAAGTTGTTTTTATCAGGCTCTGAATACGTCACCTCATTTTTAGTAGGGTTCTGGTATCATGTGCAGTTAACGTATAATTATTACAGAACTCTGATTGCATCGTTAGCAGAAGTTTAATTATATCATTGACATTAGTGATGCCATAACATCAAGCTCAATAATAGTTCATAACAAAACCTACAATTAGCACAATTTTTCCTCCCTTTTACACCAACCAAAAGTGTACAGCTTGGAGAAGCCTAATAGTCCATACAGAAGTGAGCTAGGGCTGAACCTGAAAGGATTGCTGGCTGGTAATTTAGTAATATGGTAATTAAAGTCTTTTCATGATGTAATTACACATCAACTACAAAAGGACAGCTGCTATACAACACTGCCAGGGTACGTAGCATGAAATGATTAGATTTGAGAGGCTTTGGTGGTTAAACTGAATACCACAGACATAAGTCTGAGGTATAGCTAGCATGGCATAGCAACATTATTATTCAAGTCTCACACTTGGCGTTTCCTAGTCTCATTGTGATAGTAACAGTTTGTTGCACGTACCTTGGTCTTGTAACAGCAGAAGCTGTTCAAAACTCACCTTTAAAAGCTTCTGCTGTTTTGAGTTGCCTGGAATTAAAAGACCTAACCTTCTTCTGTGCAGAGGCAGTACAAATGAAGTTTGCGTGAACCCAGAATGTTTATTTCCCACCCTTGCCACAAGAAACCTCCTCCCACAGACTCCTGTCTGTGGGAAATGTAGCTTGATTTATTTATAGGCTTTTTCCCATGAGGGAGCGGAGAGGGGAGATGGAAAGCACAGACAGAGAAGAGGTACAAACGAGTAGGTGAACTCAAAGAAACTAAAGCTTGACTGAAGAACGGTTTTGGCATCTAGTTCCAACAGCAACAATCCCCACCCTTCTTCTCAAGAGCAGACAAGCATTCTTTTAAGTAGTTTCCTTATTGTATTTCTCACCGCCCTCATTTGTATCTGTACAAACTGTGAAGTTGACCATGCAAGGCATGAGACAGCAAAAAGGAACATATTCTTCTAACATGAATAAAATATTTTGGCTACGTGAGTGGGCTCTTAAAGATACATGAATGCTCTGTGCACCCTGGCAGTAGGCAGACAACCTCAGAGCTTCTTTTCTAGTCCTAAAATGTGCTTTTAGTGATAAGGAGCAACTTAGATGTTTTGCAATAGCTGTTTTTCTCCCTTTCTGAAACATGGGAAGTGAAGATTTGATGGGAGAGAGGCCCAGATCAACATATCTTCCACACTTTAAAGCTTTTATTTTCTTGAGCTACAGAAACGTACAAGAGGGATTATTTGAAAAGTAAAGATTTTGGAAATCCAGAGAATTCTCCCCAGCACAAGGAAGGTTTCTGTGAGGTCCTTTTGGAAAGTACAAAACCAAGCTATTTTGGATCTGGTGGGACCCTGTTACCCACAAGATGCGAGGAATGAGTAGAAAAACTTGAGTCCTGGTTCAAACAAGACCCAGCCTTGCCAATGGCTTCCCTTCTAATTACTGCTCTTCCTGTTTTTCTGACGAGATGTTTTTGATGGGCTTGATGAACATTCAAAGCCTCTTGAAGTCTTGGTGGCTTTAACTACAGTGGACGCTTAGGCTAATTCAAGATCACTGACAATGAGTTTCTTCCCGTTGGTTGTCAGAGGCTGTAATGGAGCTGAGGCTGCTCTCAGGAAGCAGAGGAGGAATCCTGGGGGAACTGGAAGCAGCCACTCATTTAAGAACAAAGATCTCAACTACTCAGAAGTAGGTCCTGCATGGCCAATTTTACACAGCACATTTTTAAGAGAAAATAAAGCAATTTACCCAACCCAATGGAAGAGACTCAACTGCGCTTCAAGTATAATAGCACAAGAAAACGTGATTATTTCTAATTTAATGGCAAAAGAACTAAAATTTAGTGCAGTTAGTGGTTCTGATGACTAGCTAGGTGGTCTACTTAAACATGTTTGCAGCTACCCTCTGTTAGTACTCATTTGACATTCGATGAGAAAAAGATTCATATATGTCACTTGCCAAGATGAACTGGGTGAGCAATTTGCAATATAAACAGCAAATTCAGCATATTAAGAACAATTACCAACTTGAAAAGAATAGGAACTTTGCACACAAAGGACTTATCTGACTTCCTACGCAGTTTAAAGCAGCAAGAGGCAATAAAAACGTTAGGTTTAAACTACAAAACATTTTGCAGTTGACTGCTGTCTCTGTAAATACATTGTGCACACACAGTACAAACATGAACTGTGTGCAGACAAACCTCAAACACAAATGCATAACTATAGTAGTCTTCACCTAAAGACAATGTGGTTTAGTACCTTTGCAGACTTCAATTTCTCAGCTGCTAAGAGAACACAACAGCAGTCTGTATCACGCAGGGAACTATTCTCTCTGGCCTGTTTACAGAGAGCACTGCCAAAAGAAACATGTGAAGGTCTAAAATCTTGCAAGACCAGCTCATTATCTCTTTCTGATGGTTTTATGGGCAGAGAGTGAGAGAGGGGAAAAGAATGCAAGTGAGAGATTTCCAGTATGCTCCTAGCTTTAGCTAAATCAGAAGACAAAGAAAAAGCTTCTCGTCACAAGTCTTCAAGCATCCAACTTCTAAATAAAACAAAGAAACAACTCCTCAACAACAGCATTCAGTTCTGAGAAATGGACAAGTACACAAGCTAGAACAGGACACAGTAGAAATCCTAACCTGTGATAGCCCCTCTCCTCCCCTCCTCCCTGTTGCAGGAGTAGCAGTTATTTGCTTACAGATGATTACCTTCAATTATATCAAAATCTGAGAGCCAGGTGGCCTTCCAAGACTAAGGCTGAGGACAGGAGCCACAGGACTTCCTACTGAACCAGTCCAGCCCTACCAGCTGTTCCAGATGCAGTCACCTTGTCAGTGTTCAGCACACAATTCTACTACACACCCAACATCCCTTATGTTTCAATGTCTCTTTAGCAGCTTTCCACTTCTCTGCAACCATCAAGTCATTCAGAAACTGCTACAGGGACAGAAGTGTCATCAACCTCCCTGATTGCATTCACCACTCAAACTAGATACTGGAAGCCTATGGCTGCCATTTGCATTAATTTCTGTAAGGACTGTTAAAGAAACAGAATCCTCTTGTGATACTGTTTGCAACTAAGGAACTTGGCAACACCAGATCTGGGGAGTTTGGAATGAAGGAATAGTTGGGGAGACACCACACTTACTCACCTGCTATCACCAGCGTTTGCCACGTAAAGCTTCCCCAGTAAATACACCACCACAAGGGCTGTGCAGCCTCCAGAAATATTATACACAGTCCTCTCTCGTTCTATTTGCAAATCCTGTAGGAAAAGAGAACAAGATTTATAAAGACAGCATTGCAATTAATGTTTTAGAAAATGAAGATTCCCCTAAAAAACCCAGTAGAGTCTTTCTTAAACTGCATGTCCCACTGGCTTTCTTTACTGTTGCAGCTATGGCCACATGGTCAGGGAGAAGAATGGGAAGTGAACGAGCACATATTACTTATGATACAAAGATGTTCGGGGAAAAATCAGGACATGAGATTGTAAAACATCAGGCATCAAGGAACAAATGGCAACTCTGAGGGATGCAAGGGAATTTGCTACAGAAAAAGCACAATGAAGGCAAAGATAAATGTAGCTTAACAACAGGTACCTGGTGGTATAATTGGAGAGTGCTTTACATAGACAGCAAATAATTAATGAGACCTAGCTATGACATGACTAACTACCTGCTCTCCAAAAGGGACGCTAGGATTGCAGAGCATATACCTTTGACAAACAGCAGCAAGACACACTCATGCCACAAGGCTACCCTTCAGAAACACAGGAAATGGGTGGATGCTAAACTTGTAAAAGGGGCAGTGGGGGGAAGGTCAGTAGAACAGTATTTACTAAGAAATACTAGGCATTCACAGACTTTCCTGGATGAACCACAGTATTTAACCCTGTGTCTCATTCCCATTGCTTTTACGAAGTCCTGAAAACACTTAATTTTTATGCATGTGCACAGGCCCAAATTTAAGGAGGTATGTACCTACTCAAATAGTTCTTCCTGTGTTTAGCTTCCAACTGATTCTAAGTGTAAGAAATATTATATATAAACAAACATTCCTGCTTAATAGAAGTGGAGAACACAAGTCATATCTGTCACCAACAATCAAGCAAGCCCAGGAATGAAAAAATACATAAATACATACATACGTAATATACACACACATATATATATGTATGTATATGTTTGTGTGTGTGTATATATTCATTCCCAGGAAAGCTTGGAGAACATAAGACACAAATAAATGAGCTATTTTCCAGTACTCGATACATTTTACACAAAAATTGAAATATATGCCAATGAATTCATTCTGCTGCCTCTTAGTTTAGTTTGGGGTAATACCACAGCATGTTACAAATTACCCTCCTCTCCTGTGTTTAGAATCAAATCCAATCTCAAACTGGTCTTTCCTTGTAATACTGGATTCAAACAGGGAGCATCATTTAACATTGCTATTGCAAGTACTGGCAGATCTTTTCAGCTAAGCCCTGCCTACTTGTATGTGCTTTTCATTATGAATGTATTTGTTTGCCTCTGTGTGTGTGCATACACACACAGAGCTATGCTTCAGCCATTTTCATATTTGCACTGAGCAACAACAGCTCAAATGGTCCACGCCTTGGGGTATGGAATTTAGAGCTAAGTTTATCTGAGGAAAAGCACCACAACAAATGCAAACGATGACAGTTGCAATTTGATTGAAAATCTGCAGAGTTGGAGGAGGCCAGGGATCGCGCTTTGTTTCCTACAAATTTCAGGAGAGGGAAGTGACCTAGGGCAGCGGTGGGGATGCTCAGCAGCACTCAGCCGCTGTCCTGAGCAGGCTGGGCAGAGGTGTCTGTCACAAATAACGTGGCTCCTCGCTGGCCGGCGGGACAGACATAGGGACATTTGTGCCATGAATACAGTACTGAGGCAGGCGGCGTGGCGGGGACAGCAAGAAACGCGCAGCGCTGCCCGACAAGGCCATCCTCTGCTGCTCATGGGAACTGCACTGCTGCTGGAGAGACTCGGGTTCTGACTGCTGGCTCTTAACCCATGCTTTCATTGACTTGTGGTTTTTCTTTTTTTTTTTTTTTAAATTTGTCAGTTGAGGGGTATGTGGAGTGTGAGGACCAGGAGAAAAACACCTCCAAGCTAAAAATCAAATCTTACAGAACCTTTGGTCACAGACATAGGCCTGTTATAAATGCCACTTTATCTAATCTTACCATAGACAAGCTGATTTTCCTCCCCATGGTTTCTATATATTTTTAAATTAAGCTGAAAAGAACAGTTCAAAGGAAGCAGATGTTTCTAACCATCAAAATAATTTAAACTTACAAATACTACAGTGGATTTTCCAGACACTGCCAGGAATTTTAAAAAACCTTCATCTCTGCAGTTTAGACTATCCTCTGAGACCTTTGAACAATGTACCATTCCTCACCTGGTTTCAGCTCTGTCATACATACACTTTGCAAGTGCTGGAATGCCTAAATTAAAATTTATTTCTTTCAATAAGCAGAATTCAGAAGCATCTATTATAGGAGAGAAGACAGGTAATCCTTAGGGCCTTATTTCCAGAGTTTCCTTGACTTAAACTAGATCTGTGTACTGGATTTTTTCGAATCATTGCCGTTCATGGGCTCTTCCATCTAGCTGTTCTTCAGAACTTGAATTTACTACCGTGATTTGCCAGAGTACATTCAGTGCCATGTTTAATTGGATATCACATACTTTGTCTGACATTTCCTTTTTTGGGGGAGAGGGAAGAAGGGGAAGGCTTTCCTACAGCTCAATAAGATTTGAGGGGAAAAAATAAATGAAAATAAAATAAAGCCCACCATTGCCACTAACTCATTCTGATGTAGGGACACTGGCTTTTAATGAAATACTTTATAATAGTGCTGCTGGGAAAGTAGTGCAGCACAAATGGGCAGAAACCTCAAAGTGCCCCTGAAGCCTTTGTGGGTGTAAAGGGGCTCATTTTAGACAAAGTCTGAGTGTATACAAAGCTTTCCTCATTTTCCACCTGCAGAAAGATTTCACAGAAAGTTTTTTTTTTTTTTTCCTTTTTTCCTCCTCTTTTCTGTATCGTGCAGCTCATCCCCACGTAGCAATCTGCATGCAGGGGAAGAGCTGAGCAATGCTGGGCAGAATCAAATGATGCACCTTTCAGCCCAAAGGGCAGCGCATGCCACTCACTCAGACCCTGACAGGAAAAAAAAAAAAAAAACAACAAAAAAACCAAACAGGATTTCTATATCCTCTGTTCAAAAGGTGATCGTTTCATGCGAAGGAAGCAGCTAATTTAGTCTGTGCTTTGCCCCCCTTTTTAGGACAGAGGCTGTAGCGGCAGGTAGGAGCAGCGTGCCCACAAGGATTGCCTCACACCTAGTCACCCTGGTCCCCCTTCCCTGGGTGATGGAGCACAGGGAGGATGGAGCAAAACCTGCACAGGACACCACAAAGTGCCACAGGGTATGTTTCCAGAGCAGGTGACAGAGAGCAGGGGTCGTTTTCTCCACCGATTACAGAAGCAGTCCGAGGACATTGCATTGGCCCTGGGACAGACCATCCCCCCCATCCTGATGGAGGTCTCCTCAGCGCCTGCCTCGCTAAGGCTCAGACCTGGCCTTCCCAGAGCAAAAGCACGGGTTAGTCAAGCTAACTAACAATCTCTTCCGAAAAAAGAGGAAGATTATGCCACGAAGCCATTACCATCCTCTCTGTTGGAGGCTCCTGGACCCCCGATGGCGGCTTGCTCGTGCCACCTCGTGGAGATCCTGCAGAGGGGCTCGGGCGCCTCGCCGAGCCGCAGAGCGTGGCGTGTGGGCCGGCAGCTCTCGGGGTGCTGCAGGGCCCCAGCTTCTCCTTCCGCCTGCCTTGACCCACGCATGTTGGGCACATGAAGCGTGCCAGGACACTCGCCACCGGCAGCCTCAGCGAGGCGGGCTCGTGTGCGCAGCTGATGCAGGCGCTGCAGAGGCCGGCGAGACAGCATGAAAGCAGCAGGTGCGGCAGAACAAAAAGTGAATGCCAGCTATACATGATGCTAAGTTTTAGTAGTTTAGGACCTGGAAAACAGAGCTAGGTACATTCAAATTGAAGTATTATCACAACAAGTTAGCATACTGCAAGAACAACTAAAAGAACTATTTTTCATCTATATCTGTTCTCAGAGTAGGGACCTTTCCTCCAGGATCTCAACCTTGCTATGACAGAAAGCAGCTTTACTCCCTACACACACAGTATCAGGTATCTGCTTAAAAAAAAAAAAAAAAAAAAAAAAAATCATGTTTCAGAAGGCATAAAGACAAAATTAACTCCTTAATCTGCTTTACCTCTGTCAAAAAGGCATCAAAATGCCTGTAACACTGTTTCAACCCTCCTCATTTGTACTGGCTGTTTAATCAGAGGAAGCTTTTCAAAAGGAAAACTGTACAACATATGTTGTGCTCACAAGATTGTTCAAATTAAAATGGCACCAATCTTGCAGAAGCACCTGTCTAGATTTCATCTGAGTCAAAAAAATCTCAATAAAGAAGAAAATCATGATACAATGTATACAAACTTATACCTTCCAATAAATCATACCGACTAGTTCTGTGCCATTTTTTCCCATCCGGCGTTAAACAGGCTTCAGTGTGGAATAGGTGCTCTCTCCCCTTAATCTTTCTTTAAAATACATACTATATCACACACATGTATACAAGGTTAAATACAAGGAAGGGATTATAGTTTGATGCTTCTATCCAGTACAGAACAGCACTTGGAAACATCCCTCCTGGCTCCCTAGAATTCAATCTATAAATGCACATCTTAAGAGGTAAAAATTAGAGGATTTGATTTACAATACCTTCAGAACTTGAGCTTCTTTATTTCAACTGGAATAACTGTGATCACTGACAATTACTGACATTGAGCATTTTTTATTTTTTAAACAGGACAGTAAATTTTCTGAGAACACAAGACAAACTTGCTAATGCCAGTTCCAACACAATCAGAGAACACCATCTAGAATACTTCAAAAAGGGGACAGCTTAATTGTTAAATTTCTAAGTTAGGCAATGACTTTGTATCAGCTTTCTAGAGTGTTTTACTGCATGCAGCTGTCAGACAAGCACTGTCCAAAGGAAACCACACCCAATGAAGGAAAAATAATTTTTAAAAGCCTTTTGAAAGGAATGAATTGCATTTTATTTGAGACTTGAACCAAAAACAGGGAGAGCTTAACAAGAATTCAAAAGGCAGTTGGGAAAAAAGTAATGGTATGAAAAATGCTCCCAGGAAGAGGGGACAAACCATCACTAGATAAACCTGTCAGGTTGGACTGTTTAAAAAAAAAAAAAGTATTGTATCTACTCAACATTTTCACCAGGTTCAAAGGGCTCCTTTGCAGTGATGGGTGTTTCAGGAAACACCACGAAGAAGTCTGCCTACATGTCCAGGAAACATGAGCTTTCACCAAGCACCAGGTAAAATGATACACTCTGCTGGCACAAACTCCTTGTACATTATGCACATCTCAACTGCACTGACCTAACTCAACAACATCCATGATGTTCCAGTACAAAACAGGGCTGAATAAACAATGTGCTGTGGAAGAGGCCCAAAATCTTCACCCAAAGACTACTAGGAGTATAAGCTAGCAGGAAGTTAGACAGAGGTAGAAGGAAGATCAATCATTGCAAGCATAGATGAGACTCAGGAGCGTTGATCTTATGAACCACTCCCCTACACAGACAAAAAATACTCTTTTGCCTAAAACAAGTATAAGCACAGGACTCCCCCAAGAGCTTAAAGTAGATATAATTATGTTTTTCTTAATCTGACCGTTTTTATAAGACTTCCTTTTAATGTACAACTTAATGCTGAAATTATATTGCATTGTGGTAGACACAGAGTCATTTATATAGCAAAGACAGACAATGAACTTCAGCCTTCTGATAAAGAGCAAAAAGTGGGAATTAAGGTATCTGACCTGTAGCATGTGAACAAAGACACAGGTAGGAAAATAAAATATTCTCAGGACTTCAGTTTAGAAAAAGGGAGGACAGATTGCTATGACCTGTACATGGAATACCCATATATGGGTATATATAATAACAATAATATATATATAATAATAAAAATTATATAGTGAGATCCATATACCTTTTCAGAAAGGGATATCATATCTGTAGCAAGTTATCCAGGTTTTCTGCATTTGTCATATTCTATCCATAAAAGCCCTCCCAAGCAGTCAGGTGCCTGGACACGAGCTGAGATGGTCATCTGTGTGAACACCTACCAAACAGAAGTGTGAACTCAAAACAAAGCAGGGCAATAACAGCCCTGCTCACTCAGATGTATTCAGGAAGGCAGCAATGGGTAATGCACACACTGCTTTCGTAAGAAGGCAGAGCACTTGAAATGGCCCTTCTTTAGCTCTCTTACCTTCACTTTCCAGTCCTATGAAACTCCATTTCTCATCTCTCCTGCACTTGGAGCCAGTTTCACAAGAGGAGAGAGAGTCATGCCATGCACTCAGAGCCTAGCACTCCTTTGGCCTGAAAATCGCCCCAAACGAAACATGAAATTGGTGTCCCTCTCTTAAGCATGCTCTGAACCCACCAGGGTGCAGTAGATGGGCAGTGTCATCTTTTCCCTTCTTTTCTCAACACAGAAAGGAGCAAACTAGTCCTCCCTTTCTGAAAAGGTCATGCTAAACTGACAGTAGATTTTCATGTGTCCTCCTCTTTCTTTTCAGCTAGCAGAAACTGAGCCCACTAGCCGCAGTGCATAAACCTGCTCACACACCCCACGTGGAATGATGCCTAAGCCACGGCTGTGGATCTCACTCCTGGACCTACCCACCTTAAAGTCAGATGATGCTGTCCAAACCCAGCGGGTGGGTCTGTCTGCCTGCACTTCCTTGAGGAGAAAGGACAATCGAGCAAGATAATTGCTATTCAAAATTCAAAGCGAAGCACCACCTTGTTATAACAATAACTAGTCTCTAACTAGATGCACATACTAAACAAAATTCACATATCAGGAAAAACAATGGTTGAATACTTCTTTTAAGGCAACAAGTAAAACCTCTGGGAAACACACACTAGTTCAAAAACCTTCTGCTCAAATAAGAGGCTTTTCTAAAAACAACAAAAAAATTTAAAAAAAAGAAGAAAAAGAACAAGTTCAAATCTCCCAAGACCTGATCTGCATGAACTCGCTGGCAGGCCAAGCCTCTGCTCTGCCCAACAAGAATTATTTTTAATAATGTAGAAAAGTGAAGGGGGAAGGTCCGGAACAGCTACATCAATTACAAAAGAGAAAAACCAGCCTTCCATAGGGAAATTGATGGATATTCTGTTTTCATAGGGTCGTGATTTCCTCCCGGTTGTTCACGCTGTACACAAGTAAAGTTGGTGGTAGGAACGTACATCACACCCCGCTCACCCACACTCAGCCTGCCTCAGTCAAGAGCTGCACACACACTCTCGACAGTCACTAATGTGCTTTATGAGCCACTCCAACACAAATGTGAACTACAGGTCATTGGATGAAGGATGGTGCCCCTCATCTATGTCCCAGATGTGACCTTTTAGGACCCATTTATGTAGTTGTGGGCAACACGAACAAGGTGTGTTGGTGGTGCAAGGAATGCTGAGAGCCTTTGTTGCTGCTCCAGTAGGGCAATGAGGCTTTGTAAAGTTCATGCCCATACACACAGCCTTATGATAACAGCCAATGCTGAAATCCGCTACTGTGAGGCAATACTAATTTTCATCTTAAAAAATGGGGTGGGGGGGGGCGAGAAGAAAAAGAGCACCAAGCTTGTAAGAGTCAAGTAATCCACAAACATGGCCATGGTGCTGCCTGGGACTTGAGATGCAGTTCCTGCCTCAGAGAGATGTACTAGGTAAGCTGTTGAGGCTCTTAAATAATTCTGTCCACACTCAGATGGTATTTAAGTAGGGGAAGAAAAAAAAAGTAAGAAAAATCCCTAAATGTTCATCTTCTCCAGGCCATGCGACTCATTATTGTATGCAACAAGGACTTCAGAGCCCTGAGATATACATACCATCTCCTTGAATGCACTTTCTATGGCCCCAATAACCAGGCACTCATGTGGGATCTTCTTCTCGGTGAAGAAGCGCGTTGGAGGGGTGCTGGGCGAGCCTGGGGCCCCCACACCACCACGCAGGGAGGCCGCCCGCGTCAGTGTCCGGCTGTTGGTGGCCGGGTTGTCGGGCTCCTCTCCCAGGCAGGTGGGCGGGAGGACAGCTGTGTTCCTCAGGATGTCCACGATCTCCTGCAGCTGCTCCAGGATATGGTGCTGCAGCAGTTTGGAAGCGACCACAGCTGCCCCTGACCCAGCATGTCCATCAAACAAGGACCAGTAGTACAGGTTGATCCCATCTGTGTCCTGGAGAAGCAGGAGGGGAAGAAAGGGAAGGAAAAGAGATGGTCACCATTACACAGCCACGAGTGAGGTGATGGAGCAGCTGGTGACATAGGGGCAAGCAGGTAAAATACAGGTAACTTTCCCAGAGGTAACCTTCTTTCTGAAATGGAGAAATACCCACTGTGTTAGTACAGCTCTGGCAGGGAGGAGAGATGCTTATTTTTGCCACACACCCCCACCATTTTTTTTTCCTTTTTTCTTTTCCTTAATCCCCTAAAAAAAAAAAAAAAAAGAAGCTGAACTTGCAATCTTTCTTACCTTACAGCCATCATAGAATGCACTGGCCAAGCATAGCTACCACTGTGAGAGTAAGTTCATTTCCTAATGACTGTGTAGGTCAGAAGAAAAGCATTCAAAAATCATGTCATTGATAAATGATAGACCTACCAGCACGGAGACCAAAATCCTACACAAGACAGCACCTGATACTTCTGTGACAGACCTTTTTTTCCACTTGGCATGAGATGAAGGACCTCAGTTTGACATCTAGTAATAAGATGTGATCCCCACTTCCATGACTGATAGATAAGGTCCATCCATGCTGGTAGATGGGACAGCTCAGGCTTTCCCTGCCTGTACCAGCCCAGGAACCAGCGCAGAGGTCCTCAAGGATGGCAGACAAGTGGGATCAGCTGCACTCCACCTGTGCTAGCCTACACGTTCACTGCCTAGTTCTTCCCAATCCTCTGAAAAGTTTCCAGTACGGTACTGGAGTTACACACACTCTGACCAGAAGAGCTATACAAGAGTTTTAGTGTAGCTCTTGGCATAATAGTATGCTTTTAGATCTTATATCTTAGCTCAACTCCTAGCTCCTAGCACGCTGGTCAGCACAACTACTCTCCTACAGGCAGAGTATCCACAAAAAGTAAATTTTGTAGACATCATTATTAAAAATAAGGTATATGTGGTACTGTTATATATTTGTTCAGCAGTTATTGATCAGTGATGTGATTTTCAAATATTTCTGCCCTTCTACTCCACACAGGCTCCTCTGACAGGTGTAAGTCAGCTCCAATATTGCTCTGATTTGAGCAGAAACTATGTTTTTGTGGCGGGGTGCCCTATCACTCAGATTGGGCTCATTAACCCAGGGCTGGAGGCAGACTAAGTTCTGGGCAGCACAAGCTCTGATCTGCCTGAAAAATACCAAGGAGCCATACCCAAGATAACCTCAAGTTTTTTGGAAGAAATTCACCTAGAAATCCTCAGGGAAGCATTTAAGGCATAACAATACCTGTCTTTGCATGATAGCATATTTGGCAGCAGCATAGGGAAAGAGCCTTCTCAGTCTCTTTCTCCTCCATTTCTTCTTAATCCTGCACCTCCTTCCAGCTATGCTGAAACAACTGTTTGCGGGGCTGCCTTGTGAGTCAGATGTGGGTGGGTTAATACAGATTTAGAACTAAATCATTTTGCAAGGGACAGGAATCAGACAATACTGTTGAAAAACACCTCGTACTAAAAAAGCATAACCTAGATCTCACTGCAGTCAAAGAACTTAAAAATTTTATCTGCATGTCACGCTGACTGTGATCTAATTTAGGATGACAGACGTGATTTGTTTCATTCACCTGAACACTGCTCCCTTACACAACAGGTCAGCATATAGTCTAGGTACCACCTGCATCCCATCACCTCACACCCAAAGCACTGCTTATTTCAAACTTATGGAGAGGGCTGTGAACTGCAGCTCCTTTTACTTCCTGCTGTTCCAGCTGCTCCACAAAGTTGCCAACCACCAGCTGTAGGACAGGGCAGACAGGTTGGAGTAAGAACACCAATGAATTGTCATTTGCTGATCCAAAAGACATCATTCATTATTGCCCCAAGCTACAAAATCCAAAACCTAATGCAAAATGTCTCTTTTAGCAACATGTATATAGACCACCACCACAAGTTCATGCTCTTGAAAGGGCAGAGTTCACCGCTGAATGAGCAATTACTTATAACTTCGTTGAAATGAATATTTAAAAGCCTTGATTATGAAAATTACATAAAAGTCTGGGGTTTTTTAGCTTTTAGCATTGCTGCTGTAGTAAAGTTCAAACATATTCTTAAACTGTGCGTTAACAATATAGTCATCTGTACAGTGGAGAGTTCCTCCAAGAGAAGGAATTCAGCAGTCTACTGTGCAGTCTTCATTTCATTACTGAAATGCTGAGAAAAGGGAGTATTGTCCTACAGTACTGGATTACTTACCACAGTAAGGATCATACAGGATACAGCCTATAATGGTGGAAAAACCAACAAACGTACACATTTCTGAATGCGGCTCCTTAGCCAGTCCCACCCACGTACCCATTCTGGTGAATTCACCAAAAACCTGTTGTGAAATTCACTCCTGAAGGCATGACTGGCAGTTGTGCTAGCTTGCTCTGGGCTCAGAATTCCTTCATGTTCACACAACAGTTGGCTGTAAAATTCTCCTTAAGCCATTTTTAATGGATAATGGAATTACTGACTAAAAAACCTGTTTGTAAAAATAGATTGCTATTCATACAAAACGTGAAGTATTTTGCCAACAGAAACAAGTATCCCAAAGTGAAAGTATTTCAGCTGAAAATTGAAACCATTTGTTCAAAATGGCAACACCATGCCTCCTGGGAGTTGTAGATCAAACTACTTCTGCTCTCATTCTTCTCTTAGGGTTTGGCTCCCTGGCCAAAATCCACCTCATGGTGCACCATGGATAGTGCTTCCACAGCTTATGTCCTCACGTCACTTGAAAGGCGCTATTCCTTTGGAGATGTGCTGCCTTTGGGGCAAAAAGCATAAAGGCATTACACCTCTGATTGAAATGGAACTATTTTACCTTCCACCTAGAGAAGGAAGATATTTTGTTGCTGCCCTCCCCTCAAACTGTAACAGAAACTTACAATCAAGAACAAATTTAAACCACGCACACACACTAATTTTCTTAAGTTTTCCAAAGTGATCCTCCACCAAAGTCTGTATTAGAGCTTTTTCAGAAGATAAAGGAGAACAGTTATTAACACAATTCACTCTCATTATCGTGAGCACAACACTGGATATGTCCTACACTGAACAAGCCTCATGTGAACTTAGTAGTCAAATGAGGTGCCACCAGAGACCGGAAAGCTTTAAAACAGACCAGAACAATGGCCTATGACAAAAAGTGAAATTGAAACGTTAACATTTCTTTCCTCTAAGCCAATGGGCAGCACAAATTAGGACAGAGAAGCTCACATGGGCCTGAGCTGTATTCTCAGTCTGTCACTAACATGAACATGGCATGGCCCTGTCAGCTGTGGTGGTTCGTCTAGAGTTCCCTGATCTTGTCCTTTTTGGACTAGCAATTCTTAAACAAGAGGGTGTTGCTACCAGTTCAGATAAGTTCAGACATCTACATTGCACACCTTCAAGGTAGTTCTCTAAATTGCCCTCATACTCAGAGAGAAAAAAACCCTTCGTTTTCAGACTATGCTCATCTCATTCCAAAGTAGATTTATTTCTCCCCATCAACTGCAGAAATACCCTAGATAACTGAGAGCTCTGTATTATAAGGATATGCAGTCAGGGGAGATGACTAGCACAACACTGCTCTTACATACACATTCTGCACAAGATGCTTCTAGGGCCTTAACTTCAGCTGGGATCTGCAGGCATTACTGTAACCTAAATATTAGTCTCCAAAAACTTCTAATATATTCATATGAAGTTTCACTTACTTTTGAACTAGCAAAGACTATAACCACGAATTACCTATTAGCTGTCTAAAAAAGGAAGAAGAAACAAATTCCTTTCCCCCACCTTGAGAATAAGAACGGCTCCTCTGTTTGAAATAAATAAATTCTCCAAAACCATAACAATTTGATGAGAATTAAATATATGTTGCATATATAGCAGCAACTCAGAGAATGAACAAGGGCCAGCAGTCAGGGCACACAGATGAGACAAAAAGCACAAGAAGGTCCTTGTTTTTCCTCCCACAGCTGACATGACCTCTGTAGCCACCAAACGATTACCTATTTTGGTGTGCATATGTATGGCTGTTCTCTCTCGTTCTCATTCGGGAGCTTGAACTTCTTCCCAAAAGTATTGACACTCTGCAAACTCTCAGAGAACAAGACATGTATTTCTATTAGCTCTGGCGGTATTCTGCCAAAAGCAGTCTTTCAAATATCAATCACCATTTGTTCTTTTAACTGGACAGAGCCCTCAAGTGGGAGTATGATCGGTCACCACAGTGATTTATTTCAGACTTTCTTTCAAAAGATTCAGATTTAACAACATTCTGAATAGCTACCAGATACATGAAGAGCAAACAGATCCTTCACTGCACCGACCTTACAATTCATTTCCAGTATGCACTAGGAAATTTAATAAGCTCCAGGCTCCTCAACTGCTGACCTAGCTTTCAGGAGGGTTCAGCAGTCTCGTGGGTTTTGTAATTGTAAAATATAATTAAGACATGCAAAGTTTTGGGTTGAGCAATGGATGAGAAATCGTGAAAGAAAATGCATATATACACATAATTGGGGCTCTGTTATAGAAAAAAAAGTGGGTAGCCTTAACAATATATAGCAATCAATTTGAGACAATTTTTTCAGGTAAAGTTAGACAGTGGTCCTACGTTGCAAACCTTCAGAATTTTTTTTTATGAAGCTAATTCCAGAGAGGTAAATAAATCATGTTGCCGCTAAAGATTTAGTCTGAAAACCACAACACACCCCGACTATCATTGTTCCAAATATGAACTAAATGAAGTAGAGCGCATCTTTAGTTCTCATAAAGTCTGAACTGGGTGAGGAATTGCCACCCTTTCCTCAGAGAAAAGCCTCCTCATGTTACCGATGATACGTCCAGCTACCTGAGACAGGCAACCAGCCTTCTATCACACAAAACAAATACTCGGTGATACGTCCAGCTACCTGAGACAGGCAACCAGCCTTCTATCACACAAAACAAATACTCGGTCCCATCTTTGTGACAAAGAAAACTGCGGAATTAATAATTATATATCTTCACATTACAATGACAATTAATAATGCATCACATTAAGTCCTGCAACCCAACTGTCACTATGACAATATCCTGGCATAGTATTCCCATTTCACTCTCTGATGGTCTTCAGTATTCATCAGCAAGGTACCCCATAGTTAAAGGCATTTTAAAATAGTACCAGTGAAAAAGCTGTGCAATTTAAAGTGAATGATCCTGAATGGGGACAGAAGCAAGGACGATTAATCAAGCAGCAGAGGAGTGGGGAGCAGGGTAAGGGGAGAGAATTAATTTAGGGTTGAACTTGCAGAATCTTTCCTTTCACTGCTCTGCTCAGTTTATCACCTGCTCTTTTAAAGAAGAAAACCATATTTCTGCTATTTAAGAGGTTTCCTTGGATTTTTCTGTGTGTCAGGGCTAAACAAATGTTCACTTCTCTATCTCTTCACTTCTGGCCCATCACCTCCTCCCTTCCACCGCCGGAAGCTCTTCAGAGTCCGCCCAAAGAGTCAAGGCCATGACAGCGGCACCCAACCCGCACAGACAACCCATGGATCTCTGACTCCCTTATGCTGCCATGACAAAGTGCAGGGCTGCATTGGCAGAATCAGCATTCAGTAAGAACAATCACACAACCTCAGATGCAGCTGCCATTTAGGGTAAAACAAAGATGGCATGTGGCCTTCTCAAAAATTCTGTGGAAACAAAGAAAAATCTGAGGACAATGAAATGGACTCTGTTAAATCAAGAGACAGTTCAAGTTCCAGTTCCTATTTCCCTTGTGCTCCACACTTTAAAAAAAACTAAACAAGGACAGAAGAAATCATTCTTTTCATCAGACAAATACTCAATAAACTGCTTCCCTCATCCCTTCTTCCTTCATTATTTCTACAAGGTGCTTCACCACTTGGAGATGATTTGAAATCACATGTTACAGTGGGATTTCCCTCGGAGGCATTTACAGTATTCAGCCGCTGGCTTTCTTACTAAGTAGTTGCCAGGAGGATATTATACCATTCACTGGAGTGTCTCAAGCCTGTATTTCTACATCCTGTTGATACAGAGTAAGTTGCACCCTCCTCACGTTTAACACCAAACTCATAACTCCTTAAAAAAATTTGCTAACAATGCTCTGTGAGGGCAAAACACAGTATTATGTTCACAGTAGAAAAATACAAAAACATAAAAATATGACACATGATAGAAATGTGTGTATCTTATTTTTCCCTTTTAGATATATTGAACCAGCAAAAATGTACCAAGGAAAAAAGCCTACTAATTGCTAGTGTAAGACTGCCCTCTTGTAGGAAACTTTCTCCAGGCATATGCTGCCTGTTTTGGGAAAATATATTACAAATTTAAATTCACAAGCTGTAGTCTAATATCATGGTAGAATAGGTTTTACACAGCTCAATAATGAGTGCTATAGCACTTATTCAAGTGTCATGTAGAAAACAGAAGTAAATCTGTAGATAAGAAGAGAACACAAAGAACACAGTAACAAGTAGCATGAAAACAGTATACTATGTTATACGGATCAGCTGGCTCCTAACTTCAGACTTTATGCTCGTTTCTGGCCAAAACATGTCAGAAATAGAAGAAAGAAGATAAGATTTGAAATAAAAGTGTTTCTCTCAAGAAGCTTGAAAGGGCGTGGCTGTTTATTCAAAAAATGAGATGAAAGATACGGAATCAAAGTAGAAAATACACTAGTGAAGAGAGGAAGAGAAATCAGAAAATTCCAGGAGATACTTCGCATAACAGAGGGTAACTGGATCTATAATGAGGCTGACAATCATTAAGTTTAAAATGGATAAAAAGAACAGCTTTCAAAAATATGCAGTCAGTTTATAGACCCTACCATTGCAATACCATAACAGTATGGTGACCACAATGACAGATACCATCAAGGCTAGTGAAGACATCTTTCCAATAATGAAATAGTTTTATATCCCTGTATTTTTAATGCAGTCTAAACATATTAACTATGTATGTTTGGAAAAAAGTTCCTTCTGTGGAAGATGATTAACCATGCAGTATAGTATATACAACATAGCGTGCCTTTTGCTCGAGAAGCATTTGATACTACTCAAAGCTGGAAGTTAACTGGACTTTGTGAAGCAATGCTACAAAGTTTTTTATGTCCCATGCATGCCCCCAAAATTTGAAAACACAGGCAAATTCAGTACAGCTACATTCACCCATCTCCCAGATGCAGAGGCCCCTGACCAGGTATCTCACATGGTAGGCCTGGAAATTAAATGTGGTGTCAGATCAGAGCTAGTACCTCTGCACAGCACCAAGATGTGTTTACCCAGGTTGGTGTCTGCACAAGGGTCTTTGCAGCGTGCTGCGTGCATGACACAGCGATGTCCTTTGTGTCCAACAAACCCATCACCTGGACCAAGCACATTGTTGCTTATCTTGATGTGTTTTATATACACGAGCAAGTACTGTGGCCAAATGCTTGCTTTATTAAACATAATTAATGCATACAAAAATTAAAGACACTCATGAAACCAAGTGTCTGCATGAGCCAATAGCAGACAGTTGCATGGGCTTTCTAGGAAAGATTTTTTAAAAAGCAGACTATTAAATTCTGTTTTGCCTTGCATGAATGTACACAGAAGTCATTAGTCCCAGCAAGCGCAGGGCACAATTCTTTATCCAGGGGTGTTCAAATATGTACTTGGAAAAAAAAAACCAAAAAACCAAACCACCATGCCTGTCTGAATACAACGAGGAATATCACCACACAGGAACGGGGACAGGTGATTTAAGGAAAGATTTGAAAGAAGAAAGAACAGGGCTATTTGCAAACCTGGAAAATCTGTCAGAGTCTCAAAATGTTGCAGCAATAATGAAATATGAAACAGAACAGGAGGAGCAAGAGTTGGGGAGGGACACAGTGCAAGAGAAATGCTTGCTGCTCAGGCCACCGATTACCCCTGCAGCCACCAGGTGTACCAGGCCATGGAGTTTTGGGAGAGACTGAAGCAGACTGCTAATCACGACCTGGTTTAAAACAAAAACAAAACCCAAAAAACCAAGAAAGGGTACTTGCACTCCACTGAAAGGTTGATTTTCACTTAGGGAGAACTTGTGTTCTCCCAGCAGCAGAAAGACTGCATATCCACGTTGTCCGACTCGAACATTCATATACGGCATTTAGTGTTACATGGCTAAATGTCTGAATCGAACACACACTATCAATCATTGCTGCAGCCTGAGCTCATGCTTAAAGAGCAGATGAAGTAATTAGCCAGTCAGGAAACAAGACAGATGAAGACTAGCAGATGATTGCTGCTAGAGAAGTGCATGACGTACATCCCTCCCCACACAAAGAGGGGCCGTAGTCCGCAAATATCATTGAATTCAGCGTGCTGGACTACCTCACCCTACCTGGATAAACCAGCCTTGTTACATGCAATACTGATTCAGTGAAAGGAACCCAAATGACTGTCTAACCCTTAATAAAATTGTATGACTGTGTAAATAGTGATACTTCTATGCTTGCAGTGACTATCACTGGACACTAAACACAATCATTAAACTCACAGTATTCTGCAGCAGTAAATTTCTCAGGATTATATTTTCAGAAATTAAACAAAAAGGGAAATCCAAGGAGTATTCTCCTCCCCATCTTTAAACTAAAATGTCTTTGATGCAAGGAGCATTTTTCAATGCAAGAAATAAAAAATCAAGTAGTAGAGCTAAGAAAAATATGGTTAACTGTTCCATATTTAAGCAGAGATAATAAAAGGTAACTGAAAACATATGAAACATTAAGTAAACATCTCTTAGTGTCATATTGCCACATCCTTTTATATTTATTTTGTACTTCTCCACTGACAAAATACAGAAGTCTGCTTACCGAATTGTCTTTCAGCTGGAGACCTTCTCCATTGGGCAACGATGACCTCCGTTTTGTTGAAGAGTTCTTGTTTGGTGTAGAATTAGCGCCTCCAGCTTTCTTCTTGACAAAGAGGACTTCACAGCTGGCTTGATCTTCATTGTGCGTGCTCTTCCCTGCATTTATTACCCTAAGAAAACACAAAACAAAAAAGAAAACAAGGGACATGTCCAAGTTAGCAAAGCACAGAAGCCTCCATCTGTATCTCATATGTGACTCAAGATGTATGGAACCATAGCCCAGAAGTATTACAAATACCAACTGAATTAAAATACCCGACTTTCTTACACACATATATACATACACACATGCATACTTGTTTGTTTCCATACACCTACACATGGTACATGCATTGTTCACAGAACTATGTGAATAAGAACCAAAGGTATCATGAGCATATTTTACCCTTAGGTATACCATACCTTTCTTTAAAGGGACTACTTGATGGTCAAGGCTGATAACACTTATGCCTCCTGGTTGAAACATGAGATCCCCAGTTGCTTTTCTATCTGCCAGCCTCTCTGCTATAGTGAATAATGAATCTGTTGGCTAAGGGTGTGCGTTTTGTCAAGTTCTGAGTCTTGCACAAACAAAATACCTGCTATAAATCTAAAAAGCTGTTACTGCTAAAGGCGCAGAAAAATATGCAACTGCTATTAGTCTGTCTGAAGGGCATATATGAGAAATGCCGTGACAGAAATACAAAGGAAAGGCTTTGCCTCATATTCCAACATGCAAGTCAAGCTTGCTTATACCACAGCAACACAGAGATGCATACTAAATACATCCCTCTAGTACTGCAGAACAACATAAACCCGCACTCCCCCCCTGCAAAAAAAAACCCTCAAACCCTCACACCTCTGTCCCACCTACAGTGTGGAGAGCACAAGATTTGCACCAAGAGCTGCAGACATGCAGAAACCAGCACTAAGAGCTCAGTACATGCTTCAGACAGCCAAGGGTGTCCTGAGACTTGCATTGCAACTGCTCATCTTCCTTCCATCAGTGATGAAGCTGAAATAACAGCTACTCCACCACCACCATTTTAAAACCCTAATCAGAAGTTTGCATTATCCAAGATACCATGGTTACTATCATCCATCTCAGAACAGCCAAGGTCAAACACACTTTCCACTTTCTACATGAGAACCTCATCACAAACTGACTAATTTTGCATCAGTTGACACCACATTCAGTAAGATGTCCTTTAACAGTCCCAGGCTCACATGGGGAAAACCTGTGCAAGCCAGGACCATGTCTTGCTCCAACCAAGAAGACATGGCCACTTTGATGCAAGCATGTCTTCTTCCATGAAACTGTCTAACCACTCCTCTTTACTACAAGGTTTGAGTCAGCTAACAAGTTGACTGCTGGTCAGACACAGCATTTCCACTACTGGACAAACACCGAGTTTAACATCAGGCACACGATGTCTTCAAAAACAACTGCTGCCTCCCCAGAAAGTAAACCAGCTCGAAGGCACATCATAATCCTGACGGCAAGTTCAAGACATACCCAACTTCTTAATCTCTAATGTTTTCATTACAGTAAAATTCTACGTAACAGAAAATACTTGCTGAAGGTTGTTGAAATGAAAACAAAACCCAAAGGAAGGCCGCAGGGGACTCTGCCCCAGCTTGCCTGCTCTTGCTGAAATGTCAATTCTGTGTCAGCCTTGCTTAAAGGTAACATATTATTTTGATTTTCAAAGAGCAACATGATACTGTGACATGCAAATGAGTATTCCTGCCTCTGATTAGAAAAAAACCCAGTCTTCTAAGAAAATGCGCAGCCAACTACAATTAACTGCTTTCAGAAATTCAAAGTTTCCTTACAGTGCCAAATGTCACACGCTGCAGTCTGACATCTGTATGCACAATACTGCCGGTTGTTTACAAGTATTTCTTGTAAATACCAACTGTGGATAAAATTATTTTGTGAAACACAGAGAGCAGAGATGAAGGACCATCTAGTTGCAAGGCACCTGTGAGCAGTTTAACCACTCACCCCCTGTAGTGCCTAACCTTTGAGCAACTGGAGATCAACTACTGAGATGCAATAAACTTCCAGTCTGAAAACTCAACATTTTCTTGACATTAGAAAAAATGGAAGCATATATTCAGAAATGGGGGGGCGGGGGGGAGCACAAATACCAAAGCATTTAAATCAGCTGACCAACACCCCTTCAGTTTGAAATGCTACAAGTATGATTAAAATATTGCAGCAGCACAGAAAGTGTAGTTTTATCATATTATAAACATTAAGTTTAGCTCATCAGTCTCCTCACTGATGCTGCTGTTTTCAATCCCCTTTAAAAAAAAAAAGTCAAGACAAATAGAGACAAAAGTGACTCCTTACAAAAACTGCTGCCTTACTACCACTTATCATTCCTTATGAAAATCACTTAAGTATTGGAGCTGCTCTGGTTTTTGAGCTTAGTGATGGACTTCAGGACTTGTCTGGTAGGAGGTGTTCTGATATTTAACAGCATGTTAAGTTATGCACAATATGGTATCATTTTATAAAACTCTTGCCAAGAAAATTTGTCAAGGCACTGAATACATTAAAAAGGCTACAAGAACAAAGTGACCTAACAGACTAGCTTGGCAGTCAGCTACTGTCAAATGCCTGGAGTTGAACCTGCATACCAAGCACCTTGCTAGAAGAGGATATGGTCAAAAGGAACCTGGCAAGGCTGAATACTGAGAAGATGTGGAGGTTGGGGTGTCAGTGTATTGAGGTGGGGCTGTGAACAATACGTTCCCTCCCAGAATTTCACTTTTTCTCCTAAAATTCCAGTTTTCCTCTCTCCAACAGAGAATTAAGTTTATTTTTGAAATCCTTGTGAAGAATTGAACTAATCGTAATGTCAAAAGAATGCTGATGGGTGCTACCAGGTAATGCAGGGTCTAGATGCCAAAAGCTGCCCTTCTACATCAGTGCTCTTCTACTCTCACACCCCATCTCACAGGCGAACTTTGGAAAATGGCTGCATTGAAGCCCTGTGATTTTTAATCTCAAAGCTTGAGCTATGTGTTGGTGCCTGATGCCTAGAACAGAAGCTGGTAGCACCTTCCACTCAGCTTCAAACACCTCTGTCTTTGCTGCCTTTTGAAATCCTCTTCTCTCTGCAGGTTCTTAAATCCCTCCTCCAGGCAATTCTTTTAACCAGCTTTCCAAGCCTGATTTTACCGTTGTCTTTCCTCCTTGCTCTCCCAGACTGTAACTTATCAGGACAAAAACCACGTCTAAGCTGCTTATACAAATAACAAAGCAGAACTAACAAGATGTTCATATCTCCAAAAGGTAACACTTAATTAGACCTCTGAAATTTTTTTATGGAAGATCTATCTTCCATCCCCCTCCTTCCACAGAGGAAGTACCTCAGCTTCCTAAGATTTTCAGTTCCCCTTCATATCTCTTTTTCGGTCTGCCTCGAAAAATAAGTTATCCCTCCAGTAAAGCAAACAAAATTAAATAAAGCACTACCTTCTCATACTTAATAAAAAATCCTCCCCAACAAAAAACCCTCCAACCATACAGTTGTCCTCACTTCCATTTTATCATGGATGCAAATAATAATAATAAAATGAAGAGAAAAATGAATAAGAAAAAAAGATAGAAGCCTATATAATTCTCTAGCTTTTACTCAGACACATGTTTTTCAAGGGAATTCTTGCTTTTGCCTTCTCTCCCCATAATTCCTCAAGAAACTGTTTGATTAGACCTAATCACAATCAACTCCTTCCCATTCCTTCCCTTCTCTCCCCCATTACCCGTTTATCTCCTATCCAGTTTTTTACGAAGTTCAACCCAAATAATGTATCTAATTTGAATTAGAAGCTCCTCTTTTTACAGCATCAGTTGTCTCTATTGTGTCAAACACACATTGCTCAGTAACAGCTAAATAATTCTGAGGTTTAGTTCGTGGTATAGTAGTGCTAGTAAAAATATATTCTACTTTGCAAACAGGAGCTTCCTGAAGCCTGCACAATGAGCTGGTGGGGTTTGGTCACATTTGAAGAGGTACTTGCATCAACCTTGATGGACGCTTCAGTACTTTACAAGGCTAATCTCTGACATGTCCTCAGCTGAAAGCAAATCCTCCAGATAGGAACCAGCCAGTTTGTTTGGCTCATGACTGGCATTCTGCTGGTATCTCGGGAGACCCCAAATCTCATCCGACTGAACGGAAATGTAGGTCACACTGTGCTTTTGTTCCTCATTCAACAAGCAATGCTCAAACTCTTGTGCTGAGGTCACCGACTACAACATCCTAAGTTTATCTTAAAAAAACCAAAACAGACTAGTTGAACAAATCCAAAATGGGTTTTGATAATAGTTTCCTGACCAAAAAAGCAGCCCCACCAAAACCCCAACAAAACAGCTCAAGCCTTTTGAAGCATTTCTATTCAGCTCTCTCTTTCTCTCATCAATATCAGTGTTGTGGTTTAGCCCCAGTCAGCAACTAAGCACCACACAGCCACTCGCTCACTCCCCCCACCCATGTGGGATGGGGGAGAGAATCAGAAGGGCCAAAGAAAGAAAACTCGTGGGTTGAGATAAAGACAGTTTAATAATTAAAATAAAACAGCAATAATAATAATAATAGAATGAAAAGGAAAATAATGAGCGAGAGAGAGATGAAACCTTGGAAGAAGGGAAAGAGAAAAAAAATACTAAAAACAAAACCAAACAACAAGTGCTGCAACTGCTCACCACCCGCTGACCAACGCTGACGGTCTCCGAGCCGCGATTGCTGCTTCCCCTGACCAACTCCCCCCAGTTAATATTCTGGGCATGACGTCACATGATATGGAATATCCCTTTGGCCAATTCGGATCAGCTCTCCTGGTTGTATCCCCTCCCCTCCCGGCTTCTTGTGCACCTGGCAGAGCATGGGAAGCTGGAAAGTCCTTGACTAATGTAAGCACTACCTAGCAACAACATTAGTGTGTTATCAACATTATTTTCATACTAAGTCTAAAACACAGCACTATACTAGTGAAGAAAATTAACTATCCCAGCTAAAACCATGACAATATCCACCCCTTATTCCATACCATTTACATCATGCTCAGGTCCCATACTATCCAATACAACCTCAATAACCACCACCCGCCTTCCCATCCTTTAATAACATACACAGATATCATTTATCATTCCCGTAGTCTATGGACCAGCCCTGTAAAATGTCTGTAGAGGGTCCACAAATGTCCACTGAGTTCATTTAGTCCATAACTTTGGGCTCCATCTATCATAACAGTCTTTCAAGGCTGGAGAGATGGTCTGCGTGGTGTTGCATTGTTGCATGCTGAAGTCAGTCTTTGTTCCATCACCGCTACACTTGGCTGGGTTCAATCAAAGTTCATTCTTCATTAATTTTGGGAATTCTTACTATGATATCATTGATACGGCATATAGCAACCATAGGAGTGATGACATACAATATTATATAGCAATTAACAGCATACCATTCAGTTCATTGGCTATTTTCACCCAAAATCAAATCCCCTTGAGGCACACATCGAACTTCTCCATCCTCCCGCATCACCCACCAAGTGCACCCGGGTCCTCGAGCAAAAACAATCCCACGAATGGGTTTGCCTTTGCCTGAGACAGGAATAACCCAGACGGTTTTCCCCAGCATATTTTTTACATGCACTACAGGGACTTTATCCCCTTCCACAGTACGTAAGAGTTCTGACTGAGCAGGCCCAGCTCGATTGGCAGATCCCCTAGTGTTGACTAACCAGGTGGCTTTTGCTAAATGTGTATCCCAATGTTTGAATGTCCCACCCCCCATTACTCTGAGTGTAGTCCTTAACAGTCCATTGTATTGTTCGATATTCCCAGAGGCTGGTGCATGATAGGGGATGTGATACACCCACTCAATGCCATGCTCTTTGGCCCAGGTGTCTATGAGGTTGTTTCGGAAATAAGTCCCATTTTCTGACTCAATTCTTTCTGGGGTGCCATGTCGCCATAAGACTTGTTTTTCAAGGCCCAGGATGGTGTTCCGGGCGGTGGCATGGGGCACGGGATATGTTTCCAGCCATCTGGTGGTTGCTTCCACCATTGTAAGCACATGGCGCTTGCCTTGGCGGGTTTGTGGCAGTGTGATATAATCAATCTGCCAGGCCTCCCCATATTTATACTTCAGCCATTGTCCTCCATACCACAGAGGTTTTACCCGCTTGGCTTGCTTGATTGCAGCACATGTTTCACATTCATGGATGACCTGTGCAATAGTGTCCATGGTCAAGTCCACCCCTCGATCACTAGCCCATCTGTATTTTGTATCTCTTCCTTGATGGCCTGAGGTGTCATGGGCCCATCCAGCTATAAATAGTTCACCCTTATGTTGCCAGTCTAGATCTACTTGGGCCACTTCAATCTTAGCAGCCTGATCCACCTGTTGGTTGTTCTGATGTTCTTCAGTGGCCCGACTCTTGGGAACATGAGCATCCACATGACGTACCTTCACAACCAGGTTCTCCACCCGGGCAGCAATATCTTGCCACAATGCAGCAGCCCAGATGGGTTTGCCTCTGCGCTGCCAGTTGTTCTGCTTCCACTGCTGTAACCACCCCCACAGGGCATTTGCCACCATCCATGAGTCAGTATAAAGATAGAACACTGGCCATTTTTCTCGTTCAGCAATGTCTAAAGCCAGCTGGATGGCCTTTACTTCTGCAAACTGACTCGATTCACCCTCTCCTTCAGCCGTTTCTGTGACTTGTCATATAGGACTCCATACAGCAGCCTTCCATCTCCGATGCTTTCCCACCAGACGACAAGACCCGTCAGTAAACAGGGCATATTGCTTCTCATTTTCTGGTAGTTTATTATACAGTGGGGCCTCTTCAGCACGTGTCACCTCCTCCTCTGGTGATATTCCAAAATCTTTGCCTTCTGGGCAGTCCATGACCACTTCCAAGATTCCTGGGCGACTGGGGTTTCCTATTTGAGCCCGTTGGGTGATCAGTGTGACCCACTTACTCCACGCAGCATCAGTTGCGTGATGTGTAGAGGGGACCCTCCCTTTGAACATCCAGCCCAGCACCGGCAGTCGAGGTGCCAGGAGGAGCTGTGCTTCAGTACCAATCACTTCTGAAGCAGCTCGAACCCCTTCATATGCTGCCAATATCTCTTTTTCAGTTGGAGTGTAGCGCGCTTCGGACCCTCTGTATCCCCGACTCCAAATCCCTAGGGGCCGACCTCAAGTCTCCCCTGGTGCTTTCTGCCAGAGGCTCCAGGTGGGGCCATTCTCCCCGGCTGCAGTGTAGAGCACGTTTTTTACGTCTTGTCCTGCTCGGACTGGCACAAGGGCTGCTGCATGAACTACCTCCTGCTTTATCTGTTCAAAGGCCTGTCGTTGCTCAGGGCCCCATTTGAAATCATTCTTCTTCCGGATCACTTGACAGAGAGGGCTTACAATCAGACTATAATTTGGAATATGCATTCTCCAAAAACCCACAACACCTAAAAAAGCTTGTGTTTCCTTTTTGCTAGTTGGTGGAGACATGGCTGTTATTTTGTTGATCACATCCATTGGGATCTGCCGACATCCATCTTGCCATTTTATTCCCAAAAACTGAATCTCCTGTGCAGGTCCTTCATTTTACTTTGTTTTATAGCAAACCCAACCTTCAGAAGGATTTGGATTATTTTTTTCCCTTTCTCAAAAACATCTTCTGGTGTGTTGCCCCACATGATGATGTCATCAATGTACTGAAGGTGTTCCGGAGCTCCACCCTGTTCCAGTGCAGTCTGGATCAGTCCATGGCAAATGGTAGGGCTGTGTTTCCACCCCTGGGGCAGTCAATTCCACGTGTACTGGACGCCCCTCCAAGTGAAAGCAAACTGTGGCCTGCACTCTGCTGCCAAAGGGATTGAGAAGAATGCATTAGCGATATCAATTGTGGCATACCACTTGGCTGCATTTGACTCCAGTTCGTATTGAAGTTCCAGCATGTCCGGCATGGCAGCACTCAGTGGCGGAGTGACTTCGTTCAGGCCACAACAGTCTACTGTTAGTCTCCACTCTCCATTAGACTTCCACACCGGCCATACGGGACTGTTAAAGGGTGAGCGGGTCTTACTGATCACTCCTTGGCTCTCCAGTCGATGAATGAGCTCATGGATGGGAATCAGGGAGTCTCAGTCGGTGCGATATTGCCACCGGTGCACCATTGTGGTGGCAATTGGCACCTGTTGTTCTTTGACCTGCACCTGGCAGAGCATGGGAAGCTGGAAAGTCCTTGACTAGTGGAAGCACTACCTAGCAACAACTAAAACATCAGTGTGTTATCAACATTATTTTCATACTAAGTCTAAAACACAGCACTATACTAGTTACAGTGAAAAAAATTAACTATCCCAGCTAAAACCATGACAATCAGCACATACACTCTTCGGTTGTTTTACTCCTCCCTATATCATGCTTATTGAGATTACATTAAGTTTTATTTGCTTCAGCAAAATTTTCAAGCTGTGCTGCAGGAGGAGAGTTTTACCCTGGTCTAGATCTCAAACTCTGAAAAAATTAAAGTAGATGTCCAAGTACTTGCATTTTTTAAACTCACAAGTCTAGCAAAATTTTGTATGTAACATACCTAGATAAAAAAATAACAGGTAAAGACAAAGAGCTCAGCAGAAATTCTGAATGATGCATGACAACAGCAGTGTGCACAAAAAATGCTTTTTGAAATTTAAGGACTAAGAGATCTTCAAGAGCTTGGGGAGTTACATTGCACCAGGAGAAGCGTGGGAACTGGCCGCAAATACACTCTAGACCTGCCCGAGCTAAGAAATAATACCTGTAAGCAGGGAGCCTGACCTACACCCTCAGTTCAGTCAAGCTGTGGGGTAACTGACCACCACCTGCAACCATGGGAGGACACCCCAAATCCTATCTCCTTCTCCCCCACCAAGGCACAGTTCCTCTCCACAACAGTGGAGAGCATTCCCAGATCCAACTCCTCTGTAACATCTGCTCCGAGGGTCAAGACATCCTATGCAAGTACTTCCAGAGCAAAGGTCTGGGCACCCTATGCTTGTACCATGTAGGTTAAAGCTGAGGCTGTGTGTATTATCTGTGTAGCCCACAGGGTCTGACATTGGAACATCAAAACACCCACAAACGTTTCTAAAAAGTGCTGCAGAGAAAGGGGGAGATACAGCAACTTGCATTTGTCAGTGAGGAAACAGCCGTGCCAGGCAGGAAGCCATCCTGGCAGGAAAGGCCAGCTGAAAGTGGAAGAGGGTGAGTGAAAGAACACAAACCCAACTTGCAAGGGCTCAAACACTTCTGATAAAGCAACAAAAGTAAAGCCTTAAACAAAAGACCAGTTAATGGTTCCAAGTTGCTGCTTTCTTAGTTAGATCTCTTCCGAAAAGATGCTGTCAAATGCTTTTCTCTGTTAATGCAAAGATAAGAAAAGACCCCAACTCTGCTCAAACAAAAGCTAAAAGTCCCATAAGATATTAAAGAAAAAAAAAAGAAAAAAAAAAAAGAAAAGCCCTGCCAACAAGTTATCTGCTTCAAAATAATCCATGGCTTACAAAAAAAAACCAAAAAAAAAACTTTCAATCACCAAAACAAAATTTTTCTCCTGTCTCTTTATTTGTCTTCCCCAAGGAAATTTTCTAACTCCACCATTTATCTAATTAGCAGACATATAATCTTAAACATTTATTAAACTATACAACTTGGAACACACTGCTTCTTTCCCCATTATCAGTTTTCAGGTTACTAACAACATCAAAGAGTAATACCACTCATTGGGGAAGTAAACGATTCTTTTTCTAGGAAATACTGGCTGTATTCAATAATCACAAGAATTAAGCAATGCAACCCAGGGCTGCTGCTGAGGTTTTTCATTTACTGTGAATAAAAGTGACCTTCTGCAATTCTGGCATCTACAAGTTTCTGAAATAAAAGTATTATCAGCCTTCCTACTGTTCACAAGGTGAAAAAAGGATAATGACAAAATGTCATGCCCTAAACACATGATCCCCCCAAAAACAACAAAACACCCCACCCCAATGCAGTTGCCTTACATGCTTGGAGGAAAATTTAGCCCACAACAGAAAATTAAACCAGAGTCCATTAGCTGAGGTGAAGGAGAGCTGCTTGCACGATATCCTGCAAGATGTCTTTATTTGGGGAAACTGCTCTCACGTGATCTACAAAAACTTCAATTTGTTAACCCCCAAGAAAATGCAAAAGCTCTTCATCTCCTCCTTACGGCTTAGGAAAAATGGAGGTAGACAAAAGCAGATATATCCATGGGCAGTTTGTGGTTTATTGCGATTTTCCATTTAAGGTGGGCAGTGGGCACCTGTAGTTGTTTTGACGCTGAATAAATCAATTCATCAGGCAGCACAGAGCCATTCTCTCCTGCCACCAGCCTGGCAGGCTCCAGCCGCTCACAGGAGCTACAGCCAGCCTCCCTCCTCATCCCAGCTGGGGTACACATGCGCTACCTGCAAACATGAGTCTGACACCAGCTTGCATCCAACCCGACTAATAACACAGAAGTAACCCAGATGAACAAACACCATACCTATAAACAGACAATATGTTCCTACAGTTTTGCATTATAATTTCAACAGTCTTAGAATGATGATTAAAGATACCATAAAAAACCCTTTCATACAAGTATCGCTGGCTTTTCTTCTCTCCCCACCCCGCCCCCCCTTTTTCTTCCCCCTAATGGATTAGCATGTGAGTGGATGCCACTGCCGCTTTCTGTGACATCTCATTTATAGCCTTAGATTTCCAGGTAGGTGGCTGTTTCCCCCCTTCACCCACACAAGATTTATTTTTGCATGGGAAGCAACTTGAAAGAGATTTCCTCCTAGCTGTTCACCTCCTCCCGCAGACAAAAGGCAGCTTTTCAAGGGGACTAAACAGTTTCATTCATTCATTACTCTTACTGTGATATTGCTCACATCAAAAGCAAAACACCCACTAGTATTGTCCACTGCGGGCAGAAACTGAAGCCTTCCCTGAATCTGTTCATTAAATCCGTGGGGTTGAATAAAACCTTCATTTTATTAACCAAGGAGGAAGTGAATGTTTAGCCATAAAGATTAGTCTTGCAATGCCCCAGTGTGAAAATATGGGTTCTTGTATCAGCAATCACACTGGTATACTGGGCCAAGTTCACTTTAGGACCCAGCTAGAAGCTACTACACCTGCCAAGCTGATAAGAACTCAATATGGAATTAAAATAGGCAAGTAGAATATCATTTATGCTGGAAATTTAAAATACATAAGTCAAAATGCAAGAGAAAAAGTTCTAAAAATTTCTGCCACAAGTTCAGTGTAAATGAACATAAACCGGTAACACAGCTTGTCTTTGGACTGAAGTCAATGACATCTTGGAAGGGAAGTCCACTCTGATGTTATTTGTATGCACTTCCCAAAATGCTATTGTGAGGGCATATCATCCAGCTATGCTTTCCAAAACAAGATGAAATACTAAGCAACTACAAGGAACAAAAGAGCTGTAGGTCACAGTAATGGAGCAAGCTCTGTGATCACTACACAGGGATGAGCAGCTCTTTGATAATTGGCATGCAGGTATTACATGAGAAAAGCAATGGACAGTGAGCCCAGAGCAGATGCTGAGCCAGACCAGTGGGACACAAATGCGCTTAAGCATGATCTCACTTCAGGGCTAAGCAATCTCAGCCACAGCTGGCAAAATTAATTGCCAAATTCTCCTTCCCCACTCCTTCTGTACTGGCTATCAGCATGCGGTAAGGAGAGGTTGCAAAAGCAAAGATGAACTTGATGCTATAAGAGAACCACCATTTCCCACAAAACACAGTGGAACTGCAGAGCATGCATGCCAGGTCAGGCTGCTCATTGTCCTATTTAAACCAACTTTGACTGGCTGTTCAAAGCCTGCTGAAAAAACTAAGCAAAAGACCCAGAAGATAATGAGGACAACTTAGTGTTGACCGGTGTCCTTCTAGTCTGATTTCCACTAACACACTGTCTTACACCTTTTTATTCTCCTCCTTAATAGGTAAATTTTTAAATCCTGCCAATTTGGGAAAAATGGGTCTGAACTTATCTCCATCTTCCAACAGGAAGAAGTTGCCTTGAAAATTCTTCAAATGATGCTTCTTATATGGATAGGACACATTCAGTCTGGTGAAGTCAGCCCTCAGATAAGTATATTTGCACAAAAACATTGAGATTTTTATGCATCACTAGATTTTTCTAGATTTTTGTTGTCGATAAGGCAAAGAATGCTTACAAGCTTTGGCTGCTATGACAAGTTTAGAGCTTCAAATTGAAGCAGAAAGCATTCAAAAACCAAAATAGGTGTGAAAAGAAAAGGAACCTTTCTACAGGAATATACTTCTTCATGGTTCATTCGCCTGTGAATAGCCCTTTGACTTCACTTTACACATTAGGACCAACAACTCTTGAAACCGAGGCACCTGGATCAATCTTAAGAAAACACACTATGCACATCATGATAGTGACTTTATTTCATTCCCATCCATTTTATCACACATGTGACTGCTGCCTTAGCTTTGAAGGGTGATCCTGAAAGTTCACTGATGAGCAATGCTTGGCTTTTGACTGCACACTGAGAAACACATCTATGGATAGTGGTTTTGAGCTGTTTTTAGATGAGAAACATCTTTGGATCTATCCTTAAGCTCACATTCAAGATGAGAACCCAAGTTCTACCATTCCTTTCCCTCTAATGCAGGGGAAAAGCAGCCACTTCCATGCCTGTTCACATGAGCTGTACAACTTCTTGTGCACATGAGGCTGAGGGTGGTCTTGAACGCAAGCATCCCTCATAAGGAGGACACAGTAGACATGCAAGTCTGATAGAAGAAAGAATGGTTGCATATGAGGTCCAGTTTTCCCCACAGAGTTACATGACAGAAATACACAAAACATACTACTTAAAATGACCAAAGGACAGGGACAGCAGCCTGCCCCTAATCTCTACGGCAAGGGGCATCCAGGCCTCAGGAATATTCACATTGCCTACAAGCTCAATATTACTATTACTACTACACCAACTACTACTACTACACAACCAAAAAACCAACAAAATGCTCAATTTGAATTAAAAATATTTTAGTTTTATTGTAGACTCATAAATGAGTGTTTGCATATGGCAAGGATGCATGAAGAAAACAAAATACCACTTTTCCCCCGATTTCCTTTCCAAAGTTCTACTTTTGAAAGCACATCCAAAATAAACCCTTTGTTCCTTAGAACAATGTCAGTTACATGCAAATATAAGCTCTCCTTATGCTTACAATGAAGCAAGTTATGTGTTAAAAGTACTTCAGTAAATCCCACACCATTAGACTATGATGCTGTAGACTGCAGTCTCAGCTCTCTCAGGGTTAAGAGAAATCAAGATAAATGGCTTATGCAAAACTGGTCCAAGCTTTAAAAAAAAAACAAAAAAAAAAACTAACACAAACCTCTCTCATATTTAGCATGTGTGAAAGTTAACTGCAAGAGTTCGACAGTGATGGTACTAATCCCTTTTATACAGCTGTCAACTTAAATTAGCCCCAAGCTAATCTTTGCAAGCGTGACAGAGAGTGTACACGTTTCCACAGATAAGCACTAATGCCTTATTCACAATACCCCTCTACTGCAGCAGGTATTGTGAAGCCCTTATAACCTGAAAGAAGTCAATCCGCTAATTTATTCTTAAAAAGTCATTATAGCAAACTGTATATGTATGAAAGCACACATATGCAAGGCAAGGAAAAAGAAAAAGAAAAAGAAAAAAGAAAACACTACACACGGCTTTATTACCAAGAACCCACAAGCCGAAAATTAATTCAAAGCCACTCATACGTTGATAATTTAAGAATAGCTTGAAGAAAAACTACACCCTACTGCTGGAGTTTTACATCCATCACTTTTCCTCTGGGAGAACATTAAATGGCAGATCTGCAGGAAGGGGCCATGTGCAAAAAACACTACAATGACACTTTGCCATAGAAACATGCCTCAAAACCCAATCTTTTACTTCTATTATTAAAATTACTTTCCTAGACCTCATATTTGAAGCTGTTAAAATATAAGCTAAATGCAAGCCAATGAAATATCAGAAATCCTTGAAAAAAAAGGGTTGTAGAAAAATGGCAGCTACCTTAATCTTGATAGATCTTGATGATCCATCAAAACATTTGTATAGCATTCATTCATTCTGCTTGGGAGTTACAGCCAACTCCAAAATTAGCTTTCCCAAATTTAAGGTAAAAACACCCTATCACATCAGTATTTAGTGCAAAACAGGATTACGAAAATATTGCAGTACTTTATATATATTTTATACACACATACATTCACACCCCTGTACAAAATACTAGGTATTTCCCTGGCAAGCTATTCAAAGTTCAGTTAAATATTATGCCACTGAAAACATCTATTTTTCATGTAATATAGGTCAAAGTGCTTAATATCTTTGCTCAGTTGTTCAGGCATCACAGATGCAAAATGTCCAGTGCAGTGATGATTCAGAGACAAAGTCAACACAGGGACCCTGGTGAAATCAGTACCAGTAAAAAGAATCACTGTCAAATGCAGAATTTCTACCTGAGAGCAGGCATATAGCAGCGAGCAAATGAGTGTCTATGTGCGTAGGGCTTGGAAGCAAGGGTGTCCTTTCCAGCCCCATCCGCTACCTTTACCCAAAGGAAGATACTCAAGCTCTGGGGTCTGCACATCACCTGCTACCACGGTATGCCACAATATGTCTTAGGGGTGTGCTGCAGCCAGTCCCGCTGCACCTCAGATGGCATGGACATGAGCACTGGGGCTGAACCTCAGGGCAAATTGTCCCCATAGGCTCCTGCTGCCCTGGCAGGGGAGGTGGGATGAAAAGATGTGCCCCCACCCAAGAGCAGAGGAGGCACAGCAAGGTTAAGGAGCAGTTCTGGAAGGTGCAATACCAGAGAATAACAGAACGGCCGAGCTTGGAAGGGACCTCTGGAGGTCACCTGGTCCAATCCCCCTGCTCAAGTAGGGTCACCTAGAGCAGGTTGTACAGGACGATGTCCATATAGGAATGCAGAGGAAGCAAAGCGCAAAGCAACAGAGACCTGCCTTACCCGGTGTGTGCACAGGATCTGGCACAGAGCAGGACCTGCTCACTGCCACCTTGTGAAGCCTGAAACAGCGAATTGCTCTGGGCTGGGACCCAGCTCTGGTCTGAATGGGAGCAGGAGCAACTGCACAACTATTACCAGGTCATGCTTCTCCAGCACTACTGTTTCTTCTACCTGTGCTGCAAATCTGCCTCCATTATGAATCCTACCCCTTCCAAAGTCAATGGCAAAAGCACCGACTCCTATGAAACCTCAATCCAAGTCACCACTTGCAAATGCATCCAGGCACCCAGAAAACCTACAGACCAGCAAATACTTAGCACAAACATAGTAAGCAGAACCAACATCAAATATTTTAAGAAGAGCTATAACTAAGGAGAGTCAACTGCGTCCGACTAGGCTCACAGGAGATGGGGTAGCCCAGCACAGACAGACCTAAGCAGCACTGATGGGCAGAATCCTACATGGCATGATCAAAGGCACTCGCAATCCCAGAGCAGTCTCAACAAGAACAAAGTCAACACCAGAACCAAATGACTACTGTAACTTGTACATAATCCTCCCCATTCCTCTCAGACCACTGGGAAATTAAAATAGCGTCAAGATCTGTAAAAATATGTATCAGGAAATAATAAGGTATTAGTGTGTGTCCCTGCATCCTGCTACACCAAGGAACAACTTGTTTTCAGAAATTATAATTACAGTTACACAAATGCAAAATATGCACTAAGGCAGTGACTGAAACTGGAAGTTTGAATTTATTAACCCCTTGACAAGATTCTAAATAAACATTAAACAAAGCTGTGTGCAGACTGAAAAGAAAACCCTGCAGAATTCAACATGTGAACAATTCAGAAAATTAGCAAAAGAGCCAACTTTTCAGGCAAAGGATGAAAGGTGAACTTTCACAAGTATCCTCTCTCTTGGGTTTCCCAGTGTAAGCAACCTCCACCTTCACATGCCAGTGTGCTGCCCCACAGGGACACCTGTGCAGCGAAATTATTTTTTTTTAACCCCAAATCAACATGCCTGAAGACTGAAGAGACAATATGGAGGCAGAAATAGCATATGATAGGGAGGAGAGGTCCTGCTTAAACTAACATTTCTGAAAAAAAAAAAAAAAAGTTATGAAGTATCTACAAGTCTAGGTAAAGGTAGCAATGAAAAAGAGATGGTGCACCACAGTTTAGCACTATGTAACTGCAGACATCAAATACTGATCTGTCTCTTCCCTGGGAAAATCCACTCAGGTTTGCCTTCAGCTTGGAGAAGCCAAGCCCAGAGCACCCTCACCTTGGCACTTGCAGTGGCTCTGCATCAAGAAGCCAAGTACTTTTAATCTTCTTAGGTGTCTACAGTCACCTACACGTGACTGCTGCTACAAGCATGGTCCCCAGAGGTGAGATGTAGTCAGATGTCTACAGTGCAGACAGCTAAGTCTGAGCTAATCACCCAGACTTTATTTATAAGCAAAGAGAAAGAGGACATTTGGGGGCATGATTCATCTGACCTATTTTAGTTGTTTGCATTAGCTTGAAATGTCTGTTCCTCTTTGAGAACAATAAAGCTAAGCCTAGACACTTACACAGCAGGTTGTCAGCATGTGGTCAGACAATTCCCACTTCAGGTGCCTGAGCTTATGGGGGTGGAAGGAGAAAAAAAAAATACACACCAACAAAAAAAAGCTCACCAACTTCTCTTTCAATAGGTTTTCTTGCTAGTTGAAATGCATTATCCTCAAAACACATCTTTGGTATAGAAGACCCTTGGTATGACTAATAATGCCACCCAGTGCAGAGAACCAAGGTTGAAGGGGAAGTAGAAGAAATGGAATTAAATGCAGCAAAAATTATTTTTAAAATAGAGGCCAAGGACAGATTACCAGGTGCCTGAAATTTGGCATTATAGCTCCTGATATGACAAGTGAGTTCAGCATGGTGCAGCAATTTAAATGCATCTAAAACAGCTGGTGGGATTCTCAGACACAAAAGGAGATAATTGTCAACCTTATTCACAGCAATTAAATCTGTATAGGCTAAAATAGGATCTATTGTTCCCCCAAAATACTGGGATTGGAGCCAGAAGTAACTTCAATGGAGCAGAAAGTTGGCAGTTCAGAAAGGGGCTGAAAACTGTGTAATTCTCTGGCATAACAGGGAAAAAACTCAACCCACAACCAGAGAGTGAAGACAAGTTCAGAGATTTTTACAGAAGAATTTCTCCTCTTCCAGAAGTACCAGGGAGATGTCAGAAATTAGTATTGAAACAGATGTCAACGTAGACTCATCTCAGTGTGTACTCTGCACAAACCGAAGTGTATCCTGTAATTTCTTCTGCTGACTGAAAAGAAGAAAGCTAGAGATTATTATTGCTATATTGAGACATTTGCACGCTACCCTGATATGTTCCTTTGGAGTCATCTGAGCACATGATATTTAGACAGGCACAAGAAAGCTGGATAACTGTTATTAAGAGGTCAACACTGCCACTAGAGAAACAATCATTAATCCGCTCTCAATTCAAAATTATCAACAAGTGTCAGCAAAGGATTTGGAAATCATTTGCCAAGGACGAAATACCTCCAGAGCAGCATCAAGAGATGGCTGTTAGACTGGGAAAAGCCACAAAGAGGTGGCGCCAGGATCTTCAAAGCACTGCGCAGGCTGTCCCATGTTCATCAACATGTCCCAAGGAGACCAGTGTTCATGGTAGCTGGGGTGGGGGCGGTAAAGGCAGCACACAAGAAATCTGTTTTGAAGGAGGGCAAAAAAAAAATATCCCTGTAACCCATCTGAGAACATGCCTCTGTCCTGACTGAAAACCTGCAAAACCCAGACTGAGGATGGGCCAGAATGTGGGGCTGCAACCAAAAGTAGTCTGCTTGGTAAGTCGGCATGCAGCTTCCATCCACTCCTTCACAGAAAGTAGATTTAAAAAAAATATATTTAAAAAGTTAAGTCTGGGCTTTAAAGAATAAAAATCTGTTTAGGACTCTGACAGAATGGCCTGATAGAAGAAATGCAAACTTTCCCTAACTGTAGGCTGGAAGGTGTACCAAAGCTCCTTCTGTAACATTTACATCCATCCCTATGACTTGACCACGCTGCAAAAGACTCCCAGGGCAGCTTGTCAACACAATTGGTCCTGTCTTCTGTCTCAAGGTTTTGCCCTCTCCTGCACCAGGTCCATCACTCCAACTTTTCGCTCATTCACCCACCAAACACCACCCCCCGAAATGTAATTCATTCTTTGTCAGATCCATTTCCCGATGGTTTCACAAGTTCAGTCAGCCCAGCAGAAGGGTGGAGACCTCGAGCCCAGTGAAGGGGAAGCACTATAGCTGCCCTGGCCGGGAGGCAGCAAGCTCTGCACCTGCTCCACTGTGCAAGCCCTGGGTTACACCTGTACTACTGCATACAACTGGCCCTTCTCCAGCCCAGGGGCCAAGGGACATTGGCTACTCTCTTCATCCTCACCAAAACTGAGCATCTGCATCCAAGCTGGCCAGTGCTGCCTGGGCTGCTCCTGGGTACCATCTGGAAAACTGCCAGATTGCACAGGCCACAGCTGTGCTGGGGACATGGTAAGAAGCAACATGCACAAACGCAGGACAACCACTGAAGCCAACATTTGCTTCAGTAGTATTTCCTAGAATGAACACTGCCCTGGCAGCCAGAACAAGACCTGCAATGAAGGGTAGTTCGTCCCAACCTGCAGACTTGGGAATTCCTGCACAGTCCTGTAAGGTCTCTAGTGCCAGACACTGTCAGATGGGATGCTCAACTATGCCTTTCTACTTGAGAAGTTCTCAGGAACCTCACAGAAACAAAAACGAATTCATTTTTCCTACACACTTTCTCTTGAAAAGAAAAACAAAACCCACTCATTTCGCCATATGATCCACCTGAAATGTAACTCTGCAATAACAGTACAGATAGCTGCCATTATACACCACAAACACCATAATTAAAAATCATTCATCTTCAAAAGATCTTTCTCCAAAGCTTCAAATGTGTTGTATTATTCATTGAAAAGGCTTCTACTGCACTCAGGGAAAAATAAAGTTAACCATTCTTCCACAGCAAGAGTATTTACTAATACAAAGACTGTTCTGTAGCGCAGAAAAGCCCACAGTGGTTTTTGAACTAACTGGGATATGTTGGTAACTATGAGTCCCAGCGACTCGAGAAGGACAGTGTGAATCAGCAAGTCCCAGCTCTGTGCGGAGACAACATCACAGCATCAGCACCACGGTGTCACGGCGATGGCAGGGTGAGAGCCCGCCCTTCTGGATCGCAAAGACACCAGCCAAGCCGGCACAGGTGTTCTCCTGGCTGCTGCTCGGCTCTGCAGAATCATGCTCCCAGTGCTGCACCCAAGCTCCCTCCTCAGGGACATGCAGCACTAAGGCATCCATGTAATTAGTGATCTGGCCTAAAGGATTCTTCAGGCCTATTAGCTAAACCAAACCTCATAAAGCCTAACCCTTCCTCACATTCTCCGGTCTCCTGGCAAGCTCTTCAGGGTTCAAGCAGAGTTCTCCTGAGCTCTCTTCACCACTAGATACAACTGCAGTGTTATGCTGAGTCTTTTTTTTTTTTCCTTTTCTTTCTTCTCCCCTTCTTTAAACTTACTCTGTCTCAGGTTCCTCTGCTCCCACCAGGCCCCTTGGTTAAAGGGGATATGCTGCAGTGAGGCCACATCCCTTCCCCCAGTCCCCAGGATGGCATCAAGCTTTCTGACCCAGCTCTTCAGCCTTCTCTAGCTAGCTGTCATCCCACCACCAAAACACTTGTTTCCCTTTTCTCGTTACTAGGAACTTTCTATTCCTGCATCACCCACTTTAAAGGGAAGCTACTTTCAGCCAACACTGTCCAAAGATACTGCCACTAAAAGAAAGAAAGAAAAATAAAAACTCCAAGTCATGTAGTTTAATAACCAGCAGTAAACAGAAACTTCATAGCAAACCAATATACACATTACTCTTCCACTGATTCTCAAAATTATCCTCCAGCTCCGCAAGATTGTCTCCTAATATAAGACAATACAGCAGCTTAGAATACATTACTTCTTGCCTCCAAATTTCTTAATGCATTGTACAAGAGAGTAGAATGATATAATATCCAGTGGATTTTGCATTTACAGCAAAAAAAACTTGGAAGCACCGAAAGAATAAGAGAACAAAAAGAAAGGAAATAATATTGTAAGCATGAGGGACAACTGCTTAATAAAAAAATATTCTCTTTAAATAATACTGCATCTATATATAACCAATGAACTGTATTGTACCTTATATACTTATATACAAATATACAAACACAGACACAAATGGAGATATCTTCAAAATAACTAGTGAAGCAGCCAGAACCTTCCGTCTTTGCATTGGATTTCTCACTTCTACATGGCGAGATCATGACATTAATATGATTTTCCTTCCCCTTACCCATCAATCAGCTTAGAATACCCACCTTTTCCCATCAGAGTGTGTGTGTCGGGTTGGGGAAATATTTCAACTGAGAAAAAGGAGATCCTTTACTCCACTGACTCAAATAGCCACAAAATATGATCATACCACCTACTGTACAAGTTTAAATGGGGTTTTCGGGACCAGTGAAATCACCAGACTTCCTTTACCTCCGTCTTTGGAGATATATACACACACACACACACCCACACACACCCCACGTGTATTTTAAACAGGAATAAACTTACCTGGTTAGGACAGATTTTATTTATCACACAAAGGTTAAGAAATCCAATCTCTGCGGTTCTCAGAGTGTTGAAATAAAATGCCCCACAGAATACAGGGATAATCAGCACAGCAATTAGAAAAGAAAGATTTAAAATACAGAGGAGTCCTCCTCTACTGGGAAGAAGGGGAAGGGAAAAAATATTTCACATTCCTCTGAAATACTGATTACATCAGTAAGTACAAAATTCACTCTTATGAAGAAAAGACTGAGTAATGCATTTCTGAACAGAAAAAAATACGTCCTTCCATGGCTGGTGAATGGACAGTGGTTGCAGCAGGGGCAAAGGAGTCTCCTGCTGCATTACCTGCCCTTACACACCTCCCTCCTGTAACGCATAAATTAAAAATTGTGTGTCTCCATGGTGTCAAACAAGGGAAAGAAGTGAACCTGAGAGAAGGTGGGTTAACTGACTTTCTCCAGAGCAGCATTACACACTCAGGGGTGAGCAGGCTGCCCATTTAGGTCTGCAGAGAAACAAGCCAGCAGCGGAAAACAGCAGTGACTATGTCTTTCTACTCCCCTACCCACTGGGGGATGGTGGTGCCAAGGGGAAAGGAAGGATGCCAACCTTCAATCTGACAGCCCCATGGTCCTTATAATCGTCTTCCGTATATAAACTGGAACAAAAAAAAATTAAAAAAAAAATCCATTTCTGGAGCATCTTCAGAACGGCCTCAGCACAGCTCTGCTGTCCCTGATGTCTCAGGACTCTGAGGTAGCATTTTGGAGTAGACATGAGGAAGTGGGTAGAGTGATTATTCACTTTACTAATAGTAGAACACTTCACAAAGGAACATTACCTTCCCGCTGTAGTCTCGGGACCAGACACCTGAAGTAAATGCCAAAAGAATTGCCCAATTCCTGCTCGACTGTCTTCTCGTGTACATGACGGTTCCTCCAATCTCAGTTAATCACATTTTATCACTTGAGCTTAGATAAATACGGTTCCCACATATGTGACTCTTTCCCTTCTTGTGAAAGTTATTTTGGCTGGTGCTTCTCGCCTTTTATAAAGAAAAGAGGCTTTTCCAAGAGGTTGGATGCTGAAAGGAAATTGCCTGTCTTTTTTATTTTTGCAAGCAGTATTTCTGCTTAAGGTGGCATGGTTTTTCAATTACAGCAAAAAAAATAAAGCACTAAAATTGTTTAATCCTCTTATTTCCACATGCATGAAACTTTGCAGTCTTCTGGATTTATTGTACTTTTTAGACCATAACTACCCATTGAATATAAATTGAATTTCTGCCATAAAGACGTCAAAGGGAGGCCAGAGGATTAAGCAACAAGCATCCCATCTTTCCCATTTATATACACGTACAAAAACTTCACTGCACTCTTATTTTCTTACCTCTGTGACAACAGTTTGATTTATCTGCTGATTCATCTCCTGCCTACCAGCACAAACTGAACCACATGGAAGGACAAAAAAAATAAAAATCTAAATGCCTAATTAAAACTATCAAACATTCTAGTTGGTAGTTGGCATCATTGTATATCACATCTTTTTGCACTTCCTTCATTAGATAACAGAGCTTTGGTATCATGTGCTGTGAAGCATAGCAACTAATATCCTCTTAGGATCAGGTGTATTTTGAACATGACCCAAACATTTAGTAGACATTTTCTCTAGAGATGAAACTTAGTGTTCAATTAACATTTTGAATAGACTCAATAACTACTGCAAAGAACACTACGATGATAATTGTATCCATTAGACTTCTGTGCTTCAAGCATCTTTATCTGCCTATGATTCCACAGTGGCCTTCAACTGGGCTTTAAATATCACGATAAAAAAATTAAACAAGAACACTGCTACAGTTAATTCTCAATAGTACACAGACTTTCAAAAATATCTTGGCTTAAAAGGTAAGACTGATGATTTTTACTCTATATTAACACAGAAATCCATTGTTTGGACATGGGAACAATACTCCCCAAACTGTTTAGTAAAGGATGAAGCCTGAGATGACTAACTGTCTTCAAAACATGAAGAGGGTTCTCTTCTGTAACAAAGGCAGTATCACTTTACTAACAGCACAAGACAGCAAGGAGACAAGGATCATGCTCAGTTTATTCGCTTTAACAGTATTTCCTGCATCATCACCTCCCTGCAGGCATTTATGAGACTCAATGGATTCTAATACAGTCAAATTAATACTCAGTTTGTGGGGCATAACATATTCAGGTACACGCCACAAGCTGAACACTCCTCAACTCAATCTCTTCTGGGTCTCCAAAAAACATTAAGACTCTGCTAAGCTCACCTACCTGAAGAATTGCTCTCTGAAAAATAAGGAGACCACCTTTACTTTCAGTATATTTTGTGATGCCTGTTCAAAGAAAGGACTATTTCTGTCACCATGTGAGGAAAGAGACTATCCATCTTGTCTAGTCAAGTGAAGGGGTGAGCATGCTTTCAAGCACTGTCACTTCGGTCAGAAGTTAATGGAAACAAGCAACAGCTCAAAGATACATACAGAGCTTGAGTCAGCTCTGTGTTGTGCTTATTCCTCACCTTTCAGGCAGTCTGATACTCACAGCTCTTCGTATCTTTAAAAGCAAGTAAAAAAAGCTGCACAGAAGCCTGAAACAGCCTAATAGGACAAAAAGCTTTTCTTTCCAGCCCTGGCAGATTAGAAGAATAATGACGTTTCCAAGACTCTGGTAGCTAAATAAAAAATAATAATAAAACCCCACCAACTGGTATGGGCAATTATATAAATGAACACATGCACAAAAAAACTATATAAACAAAACCAGAAATTAAATGTTTCCCTTCTCCTCTATTAGCTTATTGCATCTACGTCCCAGTGATGCAGGGATGCATGCCTAAAGCCTACAACACACTTCACAGTACTTTGACTGATGCAGGTTTCAGTGATGCAGGCAGGACTGCCGCTCATTAGAATGTGGCAGGGGGTCATGTCACAGCTCGGAGCCAGACCCCGTCAGCTTTGCTCATGCACCACAGATGAGCTTTACTGATGGCACACACTTCTGCAGGGGTTTCCAATGGTAAGCAACAGTTCAGTGGTAACACACATGGTAACAAAAACTTCCCAGTCAGCTAAAATGCAGCAGAACATACACAAGACCATTTTGCTACAGTAAAATCAGCTTCTAAATAGAGCTTTCTGACATAAAGCTAGCATGGTAAGGACAAAGAGCGTGAGGAACACTAGCCTGGGGAGAGGAAAGTGACAGACGAATGGCTCTGATAATGCAGTAAGTAGAGTGGAAGAAGAGAAGTTTAAAAGATTTTTTCCAGGTTTTACAGGTCTCCTGAAGTGGGAATTAAGTTTTAGACTGGTACCATCTATCAGCATCCCCAACAATTAAGAAGTACAGTCTTTCTAAGTATTTAGTCACAGTTTTTGATTTAGAGTATATCTCTAAACAAGTACCTCAGGAACTAGTATAGGCTGCAATTTTGCATTTAAGATTGTGTATCTTTTTGTTACTGTTGAAATAGATTGTATTAATTAGAAAATAATCCCTTTCTCATATCTCTCAGGTGAGACAGAAATGTAAAAATGCACATTTCTTTCAGACTAACAAACAGCCTTCTTCACCTACACAAAGGTCATCTGGCTTAGGTGAAGGGTCAGAAAAATATTTCCCTAAACCCCACCACCCCACCTCTCCTCCCCTCCCATGCCATACAAAACTAGCAAGGGTGCTTTACACTACCTGGAGTTTCCCTCATCTGTGGTGAGACCTCCAGACAGGCAGTTAAGCCAAATATATTATTTCAGGAACATACCTCTCAAGGCTGAAGATCTCCGCTGGCTGCTCCTATTCCCTGGGTGTTTGTTGGCAAAGCCAAGTTGGGAAAGGAGCTTGAGGGTAACTAGGGTTTTGCTGCTCAGCAGCTCAGGCACCTGCTTGATGGCGGCAGCCGCAGCCTTTGGTATCATATTTTGTTGTTGTCCCCAAGCCAAGCGAGGACACATGGGGGCCAGTGACACGGTGGTGACGCTCAACCCATGGCAGTTTCCCAAATACCGAACACTGGGTTTGCTGCTTTCAGGACCATGGAAACCAGTTCCACAGGTCAGCATTAAAGGTAGATTCTGCAGATGAAGCTGCTGAGGACTGTGGGGTAAAACTTTAACAGCCTCAAAAGCAGTGATGAAAAAGCCAAGAACAGGGGGACATGGGCTACTTGTATTTTAAATTTAGGTCTTTTTCCTACATAGTACCCAAGAACAATCATTTGTGTTTCTTTGTATGCAGCTGCTTAGCCATTTACAAAAGGTTTCTTTTCTCCCAACTATCACTAAAAATAATTATAAGTACAGAATTAAATATAAATGGCAGGTTCAAATAATCTCATTTCGTAGGGACAGTTCATCACCTCAAAAAGGACCACCTCTAGGCATAGGACAGACAGAATGAACCCCTGACCTCCAAAGGGTCCCTAGTACCCAAATTGGACTTATTTCTGCAAGAAGCTGGAAGACCAACTTAGAGTAAACCTGGAAAAGCAAGTGCTTTTCCTGGATGCACTTCCACATCCCCAAGACATGAACTGAGTTAACTGCTTCCCGCCACCCCTCCAAACAGGGAGTTCACACTCTCCCTTGCCAGGAAGGACACGTGGTTAGTTTACATAGCGCTTCTCCTCACCCCACTCACCTCTGGCCTTCAGCTGTTGTAGTTAAGCCAAGGGAAGAAAGGATTACAGCAAACTTTTTCAATATCCAGCTCTATTTGCATACCCAGGACAAATTCCAATGCAGCAGAAACCAGTATTAGCACTATTTTTAAAAAAGGAAAAGCTGGCTCCTACTCAGCATCTCATTTATTAGGAGATCACAGATGTTCTTAACATACATTGGCAAAGCAGGATAAAATCAGCAAAATGCATATGTATTTGCAAGAAGCACTGCACTGAAAGAGGCAACACAATTTTTTGTCCTATCAGTCAAACCCACAGATGTTTACCAATCACAACCTGCAATCACACTGAACATACCGGTTGCCTTAGGCAACTGCCTTTTTTGCCTCAGCAGAAGAGATAACCCAGGTATTGAATCAGATAAACTGTAATTTTTGGTCAATAAAAGCCCATATGTCAGGCTTTTATCCTCCCATCAAATCAAGAAATAACTATGCTGAACCAAAGGCTTGGGGTTCAGCTCAAGCAATAAGTCCTCACAAAGCCGGTCTCACGAACCCGACTCATCAGTGGAGCAAACAGGCAGTTGAGCCTTGACCGCCCTCCAGGTGTCTTTATTATCTTCGCCGCTGGCGTTTACTGCTCCTGCCGACTCTCCACAACCCACCTCCACCCCTCTGCCTGCCTGCTCACAGCCAAACCAATATCCTCCAGTGACCGATGCCAAATTGCCAGCCAACATGGCCAAGCCACAGACACCACAGTATCCTGATGACTGTTACAAAAGAATTAATCTGGTCGACAGCACAGGCAGGCAGCTCAAAGCAGACTATCTTAACAGTGCATTAGCGAGATACACCAGTTTTCCTGAAGGAGATGCTTGAAAGCTTTTGCCTCACTCACCAAAGCGCGAAGCAGCACAACGCGAGCACAATGCTAGGTCGGGTTCAGAGACCTGCTCCCATTCCCAACTCCCTCATGCATTGGCTGTGAGGTTTTGAGAAAGTCACTTCCACTCAGGACAAATTTCCAATTTATAATCTTGGTGAAAACAGGCAAAAACTGTATCAGTAGGCCCTAGATCAGCCAGCCATGAGAAGAGTCTCACTTCCAGTGAGGACTCTTAAGACCATTAAGTAAAAGTGTCAGCAGATCAAATATAAAAGTCTCCTTTCCATCGCCTAGAAATTCATGCTAGGATAACTTAACAGCTTGCCATTTTGTTGTCTTTGTCTCTTTGGACAGTAGTTTTTGTAGGTACCACGGGAAGAGGGAATTAAGGAAGCAGTGGTTTAAAACTGTTGTTCCTCCTTGAAGTTCTGCCATAACGTGGTTTCAGGAGGTGAAACTACAACTTCCATGTATTGTCTCAACAGTTATTTCTCTACAGCTGCACTCAGCAGCAGAAAGCACCCATATTGCTCTGGTGAGATGTCAGGATGTGAGAAGGTGAACTAGGCTACTAATAATGTTAACTCAGTGTCTGATCAAAGACTCCAAGAGCAGAGAGAGGCATGAAGAAAGAGAAACTAAAGATGATACAAAAGAAAAGGATGCTCCAGATTTGGGTTGGAATTTTGTTTGGGGTATTTTTGTTTGGTTTTTTGGGTTGGGTTTTTTGTTTTTTGTTTTTTTTTTTTTTTTTTTTTTTTTTTTTTTTTTGGGGGGGGGTGGGGCTGTTCTTTAAAGCTAAAACTTAAGGCTCAGGTTTGTTGCACCCTTGTTCCAGATGCTATCCCATCTCCCACTTTACAGTCCACAGAAAAAACGGAGCACATGCTAGTACCTCAGCTGCTCTGGTTCACATCCAGCTCACTGTAAATGGCTCATTAAGGTAAATTTATGCTAAGATGTTTAAGCGTAAATCGAAGCAGCCAAGGCACAGGAGCTCTTTCCAGTTTGCCAGCAGTGCTTTGGGGGTTTGTTCAAGTCAGCAGCCTTGTCCCAGCTTTGCAGGCAGGTTCTACAGCTTGCACTAAGCTGCAGGTTGCCCCGAACACAAAGCATTTACCTGGTTAGCTTTCTGCCAGCTGCACTCTGCATGTCATCTACATGTACCTCAGTGTAACTCAGCAAAACACAGGTTGAAGGCTTGAACTCTGCAGCAGCTCAGGGCAGATACCCGACATGGTTTTAAGAGAGCCACCTGGTACCATACAAGATTTCTTGTGTGCAACTTTGATATTAATCAACTCTCGAGATACTTCAAGAGAAAAACTCTTCAGTACCTACAGGGGAAAACAAGTGTGAGAGAGATAAGATATTGAAGTGGTTAGAGTGCCTTTTTAGCTTCCTGGTCCTCGCTTTAAGCAGCAGCTTCTTTCAGAGGGTACTTTTCAATTTTTAGAAGAGGAGAACGAGGAGAGGCGACATGGCGAGTGGCTTTGCCATTTTGCAAGCTAAGGAATTTGAACAATTCCTCAGAGTAAACCTGCATCTGTTTTCTGGGGTCTTTCATCAGTAGAGCCCAAGCAATACTCTCTCCCCAAAAGGCCGTACTGATGCTTTAAAAAAAAGAAAAAAAAAAAAAGGCAAGTGCCATGGAAAGCCCAGAGTTGAAAGACATGCGACATCTCCAATGTCTGATATCCACTAAGTTATTAGACCCTATCCAGTCAATATTTCTACAAAACATGTAGTAACTGTCAAACCTAGTTTGAAACCCATTGGCTATTTTCAACCAAGTAAGGAGATGTACACAGAGCATTCACACAGATCTTGTTTCCATAGGAAACTCAGTAAATAATTGATCAGAACAATGACAAAGGTTAAATAACAAAAAGAAGAGCAGTTAGTGCAGACCAGACTATAGAACTCAACAGGAATGGCAAGCTAGTTTCTTTGTGGTGGGTTTTGGGGTCTGTTTGTTTTTAAGAACTAGGGGAAACAATGTGGTTTTACCCAGTAGATAACTACAGAACGAAGACTCATACAAAGCTGTACTGTAACTCTAATGCAGCATAATAGGGATAATGCCTAAAACGTCAGGTTTCAATGCTTTGCTTTCAGCTTCCTTTGAAGCTTAAGAAGGTTTTAATCAGAAATCTGATCTCCACACACAACTAGACACAAACAGTACTACAACAGATTCAGCATGATGCAATTTGTCTAAATTCCTGGTACTAATTTGCACACCTCCTTGCTGAAGACATATGCTTAAACAAGTACAGAGTCTATCTTGTACCTCAGTTAAATAAAGTAGAAATATTGCCCAGCCAAAAATAAATTCTATTAACTCATTAAAGAAAAGCCTCCTGAGAGTTGCACACTTTTTTCACACTAGCAACTTTAAAAAAAACTACTCTTAAGAGTATCCTAGAAGATCCTCCTCTTCTTTTTCAAAACTAACACTGCACATGGCAGGAAGAGGGGGTTACTTAATATAAACACTCAAATTCAGCTCTGCAGTAACAAGTTTGGTTTTTATATGATGCTTACAAAGAAAACAGCTATAAGCATATTAAGCTGAATTCAATATATTCAATCTTTCTCTACACCTACAATACTGTTTTACATTCTATACTGTTAAAAATGTAATATGTGATGACAACAATAAACGCACAATGTGCCTTGTAAGCATTTGAGGTCCAGGATGGGAGATGTGCTAGGTGAGATACTCAATAGAAACTTTAATCAAAAGAGCCTAGGGATGCAGAGGGAAATGACTTCATCTTCCACACCATGAGATAACAGGCCAGTGCCTAGTGAAAGAAATGAAGATGGGAAAGTCAGAATATTCCTCATGTTTTAGGCAGGGAGGACAAAATAACTCAGAGCAGCCGTTCTGACCCACTCTAGCAAGTGCCTTCAGAAGGATGTATTACCTGGAAGAAGGATACAGGATATAGAAGAGAGATGTAGCTTTAGAGACTCTCTGGGACATGCTAGCCCAGCTGCAGGGCTCATTAGCCACCACTACAAACTAGTTAAGATGTTGAAGTAGCTAAGAAAGAATCTTATGGCAAAAAAAAAAAACCAAACCAAAAAAAAAAGAAAACCCAAAACCCAAACCCAACCCAACAAAACCACAATTTATGTCTAAGCATAACTCTAAAAATACATTTTGATGTGTCATCTTTTTACAACTTTGAAAACAAACTTTTCCTGTAGTGAATCAAATAAACATATTTTTATCCCTAAACCTTTACTTAGAACCAGTCTGACCTCAGGACATCTGGTACACAGCAAGGCATCCCACTGCCAAAGACATGAACGATTCTTGTGATGCTCAAGTCCCAGTTGAGTTCAAGGGTTCTCAGAGGATAACAGCGTGCTCCTTTACTAAGCTGTATGGGTCACCGCAGGGATCTGGGTGGAGAAGGGGTTTGTGCGACAAGCCTTGGGCAGGCCACCTCCTCGGTACTAGGTTTACTCTAAGCATGTCTAAACCTTGAGAATCCTCAAGCAATTCTGCAATGAACATGAAGTAGGCATGAGTCATCAAAACACAGAGCAGGAGTAAGCTTTTAAATTCAGCTACAGCCTGATCTGAACCAACGGAGATGCCATTTCACTTTGCTGACTATAGCAAGTTGTACTATATTTTTGACCAAGATCTACATCAGTTTTACCTTGAATAGCTTTATGTTACCAACAGGTCACTGCCATAGTCCAGAAATTACGGTCAGTTTAGAAAAAATTGAAAGGGAAAAGACAAAGTTTTTGTTTCAAGATAACATTTGGATGTTAGGTAACATTTGGATTGTAGCAAAAAATCTTCGTGGGGCCTACTCAGAAACGTCAATGTACATCGATGTACACTGATGAGACAGATGCAGATATGCCTTTCTTTAGTCATATTTAATCATGTTTAAACTTGCTCACTGAGGGGAATGGTATAGCAATCACAACAGCAGGAAAACTCGAGGGAGGATTCTCCCCTCCCCCCAGCCAAGAAGCGTTTTTACCAATGATTTGGATCAACATTTGTCTTGAGCACCGAGTTCCTTTCTGGGTTACAGAAAACAAGCATATATATTTTTCCTTTCCATAACAGCTAAAACATTTTCTAGAGGAACTTAACAGGTGTTGGCATTAAACGTTCAAGTACTTTGTGTAGACCAGTTGAACTTAGTGTACTGTTTAATCTGCCAGAAGAGGAAGATAACCAAAATCATCTATTCTTGGGGTCAATACCACATGACTGGGAAAGAACAAGCATGTTAACACTCACTTAACATACTCACTGCACATAAGCAGTGGTTGGTTAGTGACAGCAGATTCACATGCCAGCTGGTGAGGAGATACCACCTCTCCCCAAGAAGATTCCCTCACTGCTACTCAAAACCCTCCTCTGATGCTTGTACCTTGAGATGTGGTGGAAGGCTTGTCCCAATGACCTTGAAAGCTATTTTCATCTGGAATAAAAAAAAATGGAGTTAAGGCAATACATGTTGGATAAAGGGCAAAGATCAAAAAAGAAGAAATTCATTGGTCATCAAAATAGGAGGGTGAGAGTTGACCATTTGCCTTTCTTTAAAAAAACCACAGCAAAACCAAACAAAAGCAATAGTGTCACCATCAAAGCAAGCCCCAGGACCAAGATAAAAGCAGTTTTCAAGATTTTTGCAGTGTGTAGCGGTGTGGGAAGAACCTAGGATAATATTCAGTGCCAAGTAATATCACTGAGATGACCAAGGTTCCTGACTGCCACAAATTCCCACGGAGGTACTGCCATAAAGATGTGATTTAATTCTTGTCAAGGGCCTGGTCTACAGAGTCCCGCGAGCAGTACCAAGGAACCCAAGAAAGGACTGTTCATGTCCCATTGATTGGGCACAAACAAGGAAAATACGCATCAGAGAAAGCACAAGAAACCCAAGGAATAACGGATAAAACCCAGGGTTTTTTAGAGCATCTAACTCCTCCACACTAGTGATTTTCTTAAGCTCTGACTGAAAAACCTTTTACCCAAGTAAGAATACAGTCTTGCTTTCAGTCTCCCCTATTTCTTGGCCTCATTGCTGCATTCAACAGAATTACTAAAACACAATTTATGTACAGTAGTGTACATAAACATATATTGCTTTACAATTACTCCCCAGTTTTAAATGTTACTCCTGCAAAGAGTTTCTTTTAAACCAAGTTTTTATTTGGACAGTTATAGAAATTGCCATAATGCTTCAGCCGCCTATATCTGAAATCTGTCCTGTAAAAATTGGATGCTTCAAATCATTAAGACACTGCATATTGCAGAATATAAACCAGAATTATATTCACTCGCCAGCTGTGAAGTGTTTGCTATTTATACTGCGCAGTAATTCTGATGCATACACTCCATCTTAAAACCACATAAATATATTTGGCACTAGAATAAAAGGAAAAAAAAGTTTCAGCATTCAAACTCATCTAATAATACCAATGAGATCACATTAAAACAAACAACCCCCTGCCAGATGGATGAGGGAAACTATTAGCACTGTTAGATCAAGTCATAATGGATTCATTTGATGAGAGGCTAAAAAACGCAGGACTTTCAAAGGCGATACATAACCATCCACCCTCCAAATGTCCAGAACAGACAGCATCCTCCTAGGCAAGAATTCACAGCATCGAACTGACAGTGTTGAAACATGCAGTTATCTTGGACACTATGCTTTTTCCTCATCCACAGCGAGGAAATTAAGAAGCAAAACTATCACTATGATCTAGAAAGCACTAGAAAGGCTTACCTTAAACACAACTCTTTTCTACCATGAGCTCTCAGGAACTCATTGAAACTATACCCAGATCCAGAAGGGCACCAGTTTAATTCACAAATGTTCCTCCACCTTCCTCTTCCCCCCATCCCCTAGTTAATTCAAATAAAGGAAACACAGCTAGGGCTGGAGAGAAACAGAGCCAGCAAATTGCACAAAACCACCTGACTGACAGTGCTGATTACAGCAGCTGTCCTTCACCATGTTCCACCTCAGATCCAGCCTGGTGGGACTGGCAGCAGATGCCTGTGGAGAAACATGAGGAACAGCATGGATGAATATGCCCTCCTGAATTTCTGATTTTTTAATTAAGTCCAAATTTTAGGATTTTGGATCACATCACCTCTTGGCTCTGTTCTCCATTGGAAGCTGTTTTAAAATAAACATACTAAATTTGGAAGCTGCAGTGTTACACGGCAAAGTCAGGTCAGTAGAGGGCTAATCCTGTCCATAGTGGGATGACCCCCTCCCTGAAGAAACCCAGAAAAGCCATCTCCACTTCCAGGTGAGAAAACAGCCTTTAGCAGGGAGTGCAAACAAGACATACCTGAGCAGATTTATCATGAGTCCCAACACAGCTTTGGCATTTCAAGAAGTACAGTGTAACCCAAACACATGAGTAAAACAGAGAATAAATCAAACGACTGTGAATTTAAAGATAAGTGGTAGTATCAGATGACACTGTTATAAGTAGTATACTTCCATTTAAAAACAGTAAGCAAATTGTGTCAATATTCAACGATCCCAGAAAGTATGATTTGCTCCTACAACATGTAGCAAAAATAATTTGACAAGCTTACATGAAATCCAGTGTACGACAACATATGAGACTTACCCTGCCAGTGAAAAGGCTTTTTTATCGTAAAATTGTTAAAAAGAGACAAGTAAATACAGCCACACTGACACTCCACTCTCAGTCCTGAAGACTAGGAATACACATTACCTGCTGGCATGCAAGAAAACCTTAAGTCTTGGGGTAAAAAGGAAAGTCCGTTCCCCAATTTTCTCTGCCCCTCAATTTTTTTTAATACTGCGGGGAGGGGGGGGGGGGGTACGTTTAAAGCCCACTGCTTTAAGACAGAAGGAAAGAGAGCAGAGCAATAAATGGCTTTGCAAAATGATCTCAGAGAGCTTGGCTATGAAGCAAGCAGATTGAGTTCAAGATATGCGGGGAGGGGGGAGGTGGAATTTACCTATTAATCACTGGTCATAGCAGGAAAGTGAAATAAAGAAATATTCTCCTTCATTTGGAAGTTATTTTTAATACTTTTAAATTTGGTTTCTGTTTTAAACATTCAGCCCAAACCTATGCAGCACTGAGGAGACACAAATGCAAGTTTTCCACACCCGGAACAGTAAGAAGCCTCCACGCCTGTTTACAACACATTAGCAAGCTGAGGAACCTACTCTAATCACCTTCTCTTTAAATAATGTATTTAAAAAAAAAAATCTAGCTAACATCATTAACTGATCATGAGTTGTCAAAATCCTGGGGCAGATTAATTTCTTTGCACCAAACAGATTAATATTATGGGGGAGAAAACAAAAATCAAGCAGTGCATATACTTCACATGTATTTAACTTTAATAGTGACATCCCTGCATAATAACCCTATATTTAATTCCAAAACAAACTACTAGCCCAGGGATTGCAGGTGACAAGTGAACTCACGTTTTGCTACAAAAAGCCCCAATGTTTCTCGAAGTAAATGACTCATCTCTATTCATGCTTTCAAGATCCACCACTTTCTAAGCAATTGTCTTTTCTCTTTTAAACCCCAGGAGGATACAACTTTGAAGTGAGGTCTCCTGAGGCCAGTGATGACTGAGATATGTATGCCCATTCAAACTACACACGCAGAAAATTGAAGTGGACTTTACAACTCTGTAGGATTACAGTCCTAAGAATGAAACAACCATCTAAACCTCAAGCTTTTCACAGGAGTCACCTCTGATAGCTTCTGAAAAGTTGTGAGCTACTTTAAGAGCATACTTAGTGATAAAATGTGTTGTCATTTTTGCTTTGTCTTAACTGTGGAGAGTTGTCTGATTATACCAGTTTCATTTAAAAGATTTGAAGTTATGGAAGCAAACATTTAAGAGGCTACCAATCTGTGCTGCTTTTCATCACCCAACTATATACCATCTCTCATAATTTGAATTTTTCTCCTCTCTCTACATTCAAGGAGTGAAGAAAATTCAAGACAAAGCCTTCTGACTTTAAATCTAGATTTGTTAAAATCATAATGAGAAAAATCCTAACAATTACAGAAATTTTATTACAGAGAAGATGAGAGGCTTCACCTAAAGCTACAGACAAGCACAAAATTCAAACCATTCTTTGCTGGCACTAAGTAACCACGTAAGAAATCAGGAAGGAATATAATTCCAGTAGGACTGAATATTGGATTATGCAACATATGTTACTGCTTGATTAATAGCTTAAGGATATCACTGAATATAAAACACTCAGAGAACGACATATCCTGGCAGTTCATCTCCAGTGCTCCTGTCCAAGAAATACAGCATCATTATCCTTGCAGCTGGCTCCCCTTCTTCTCGCTGTCCCATACTATGGGGAATTTGGGCTTCATAGTCCCAGGGTTGCTTCTGGACAAACTTCAGAGGACTAGAAAGCAACATGAGGTTATACCACCAAAGCCTCACCAAACAGGACAACTATCTCACAAAGCCATCAGGCTAAACAGCCTAGTCAAAAACTAAAAGCATTTTTTCCTGAAAAATTATAGCTTTACAAAGCTTTAAAGTGCAGTCACCTCATTTTACCACTGTTGCACTGTAACTAGTATGATATAAAGCATTTTCCAATCTGTAAACACATACCTGATGATGAAGGTGTCCCAGGTTTATGCAGCGTGAGAGTGAAAACCACACCTCCTAAGACCCATTTTTGGAAGTCAAACATCAGGAAATGTGTTCCTTTGCAAAGTCCCACAAGATTCTGCTGCTGCTTAAACCTGACAAATTTTTCCCATGTGAATTATTGCTTTATGATTTGCCTGAAAAATCAAAAGTCTGGAAGGCATTTAGGCTGTTGAAAGTTAATGAACAGAGGCCTTTTAGCTCTAACTTTATACTCAAATATCAAGAGGTCCTCTGTGAAAGATTTCATTAATCTGAGCAGAACTGATGGAAGCTGCCCACACAGCCTCTCTTTGCCAATTATAAGCGTACCATAGTAATTGTATGAACACCCGCTCCCTTCCATGTGATGCAGAAGTAATGCTTTCATCCATGACTCTCTGAGCTCAGACAGAGAAGCACCCAGATCTTTGTACCTGCTTGCAGGTACATCCTTGTTATTGAAGAAAAAAGCCTTTTCTCCCCAACCCCCACCACACATACACACTCCGCACACTTACATGTAAATGCTTCAGTAATAAACCATGAATAGGGACTTGAACAGGAAACTTTACCTTTCGTATTATTCAAATAATGAAGTTAGGCAAGATGTTTCAAGAAATAAATTATATATGATAAGCATAAATACCTAAGACACACATTCACAGGCTAAAAGCAGATCAGTGTAAAGATACTGTACAAACAGGAGGAAAAAAAAAAAAAAAGAATCAATGTACACACACACACCCATATCTGTCCCCCAAACCAGCCAAACAATATACATAACTATCCTAATTAAAAAAAAATAAAAAAAATAAAAAAACTGTGGATCATTTCTCCCCCTCCATGCTTCTGTCCCTCCCAGCAAAACCCACACTGTAGCTACATATAGCAAAGCAAAAAATTTTCAGGACTGTTTCCACCTGTAAGGATAGAAGGTAAAAACAGAGGTAAAAATAAAGTAACAAATAAGTAAATCAAATCTATTTGGAGCAGTATTCCTTCTTCCAAGCCATGAACTTCAGTGCTGGGTTTTAAGATCCCTTCCATATCTGTTGAGGAAGAAGAAGAAAGTAGCTGCAAGCTCTCTGGGCCACTCCATGAGCTGGGAATGAGCACCTGGGAATACGTGCCACTGCCGTGGCACTGCCCCTCCATCCCCTGCACAGGCCTGGCTGCAATGCAAGTGCACAGCTGCTAAAAGCTTCCTTCATTATGATTACTTCTTCATTCTGGAATACATTCCCACTCTGAACATGTGAAATTGGTTGAAAAACGTCCTTTGCAAATATACTAACTGCAGTGCAACAATTCTTGCCTGGGACAAGGGACTACACTGGAGCAGCCGGCAGCTGACACTCAAGCACTTCACCTGTCACTATCAGCATTCCTGCAAAGAGGTACCCAACAAGAACTGACTCCTAGTGTAAAAATACCAGATCCTGCAGATTCTCAGCTGCAGGTGGACATGACCAGCAAGGTAGCTGACAGCATCAGCCACATAAAAATGGATACGTGGAACTTTATCTTTCACTTTTGGGCTACACAGAATTTATCTGTCTGACCTCTCCATGGCCAGCCAAACACCTGAGTCAACTTATTCCGTTCACTCGCTGGAGATGCCCAGTCACAAGATGTTAGTTCTGCCAACTGGGCTCTTAAACACAGACTCAGGAAGACATGTCTCAAGGGCTGACATGATCTGGATCTGTCACTAAGCCTCTTAATTCCCTTTGAATTTCAGTCCAACCCAGGAAGCCTGCAGCTGGCTATAAGCAGGAGCTCATGCCAAACAGAGGAGACAACCTTCATCCTTTGCATGGGATAGCTTCTACACTGGGGAAGAGCTGTCCTGGAGGACATCTGCAAATTTCCAATTGAAAATGAATACTGAGGGAAGAAGGTTTTTGTTTGCTCCCCCAGCTTTTTTTTTTTTTTAAAAAAAAAAGGCAAAAAAACCAAACACCTGTCTGTTTCAAAAGCAATGGTGTTATGCTGGAAAAAGAGGTGCTCAGCTTCAAAGCTAAATTAGTATCATTGCTAGTAATCAACATAAACCAACATAAAGCAATAATAAAGACTACTAGATGCCAGTTAGTCGAGAAAAGCGCTAACAATCAAACAAGCAGCAGCAGCAAAGTTCGGATTCCTGCAGAAATGCAGGCCGGTGATCCCAGGTACAGATGACCCATGTGTCAGCCTGGCTGGTCCCGGCTCAGTGATTACATCAGCCAGAGACTCTTTGAACAAGGTTTTCTGGTTCCTCTGATAGGTCCTTCACCATGCAGTTAATCAGGTTCAAGCCAGTTAAAGATATAAGTGAAGAACTCGTTCATATTAAAAACAATACTGAACTGCCAGTGTCAAGCCATAAAACCACTACCATTGGTGGTTGTGCAGGTTAAAATAAATCTCTACCTTCACCTAATTTTTCTGGCCTGGTACCTGCCTATTAACATTGCAGTGCTGTGGTAGCTCAAGACAGCCACGTCTAGGGTGAAACCTACAGAATAACTTCAGCAAGGTCAGTGACAGTCACAACTGGAACTTATCAACAATTTTTTCCAGAGACCAGTTATCTGGACTTCAAAACAAACAAGAGAGAAGAAGAATGTCATTAGTGAAGTCAGTAGATAACTGGCAGGGATGCAACTTTGTAGAATTACAGAAAACAAAAACATCCAATGATGAGGTCAAACATACAATACATAAGCTGTGTTACAGTGTATGTACTCAGCCAGCTATGAAAAAAGTTAATCAGATAAATATTTAAAAATTCCTTTCATCTCCTCTCTTTTTAAAAATTGCCTTGAAAATAGGTGTTTAAAAAGTACTGACATACATTAGTTCATACTACCTCCTTTTTTGTTTTCTTAAAGGAACTAGTGGAGCTTAGTTAGGGTAACAGGTTTCTCCTCAGAAAATGTTAATGATTTCTGAAATAACCATACATCGTGCAATATTCCCTTGAAAGCATGGAAAAGAAAGGTCTACATGCACAGCCCTACAGCCAGTACTAATGCCTGCTAGCACACAAATTCCAGATAAAAAGTCATCTTTCTAATAATTTCAGAAACCCCAGATTAATATTTCTGTCATCAGTGTCAAACCCTTTGAGCGGGGAGGTCAACGGTCTCAAATACTGCTATTAAACTCACTCTCTAGCGTAAGGAAAAAGTAATACATAGTCTAGAGATCTGAAGAAGGACTATAATTAGTCATTATTATCAAGTCCTAGGCAAAAGAGATCAAACATTACACTACAAGAAGGATTTAATCTGAGTTTCTTGAGTACCACACGCGCAGCCTGGGATAGCACAGCACAGCTTGCTGGCTGTGACTCCCTGCACTGGCAGGCAGCAGGCAAGGATGGAGGCTGGCTGCAACTGCTGGGTGCCTGGGGCTGTGGGGCAAGGAGGGATGGAGCAGCATAAAAGAAAAAAAAGTGCATTAGACAACGTCAGTGTCTATGCACTGAAAGGTCTATGAAAATGGATGTTTCCCACACCTTTAAAAATTGTTCAGATGTACAATGATGCAGCTGCTTTGAAATAAAGTCCTCCTCTGTGATGCACTCAAATTCTTTGCATGAGAATTAGATCAGAAACTCTCAACACTGAAGGCCCCTAGTTTGTAAAGGAAATAACCTTATAAAAAACAAAAAACAAAGACTTTGTTTTTTAAATACAAGTGGTCTGAAAAACAAGGAAATTTCCAGTTTTAATGGGATTGCCACCTGTGATCAGGATGCTCACAATATTGCCTCAAATCACAACAGAAGCTTTAGAAGAGAAAGAACAATTTGACTTATTTGCCTGCTTTTCAGAAAGGCGATGATGGGCAAGTGAAACAACATGGTTAATCCCAGACTCCTTCCTTCCACGCCTGCAGTTCTCGACCACACAGAGGTCTGGGCTGGAGCAAATATGCCAGAAGAAAAGTGGCCCTGATGTGATGATAGCCTTCGCTGGCACAACAGAAAGGGGCTCAGGATGATTCATCCTTGACAGAGAAACAGCATTTTACTCTTTTGTTAACCCAGTAACATGCCAAAACATAACAACACAAGGCTTTACTAAGTTCTTGGGTTGGAACATAAATGTGTGTAGAGGTGACCGCCACCCTGAAGCGGTGGCATTCAGTCCACCCAAAGGAGACCAAGATGCTGCACAGATGGGGACATGCATTCTCAGAGCAGGAAGGGAAGAAGAGACCCTGTCAGGTCCAGCAAATGAAAAGATACAAATATTTTTTAAATAATAAAAAAACCCAAAAATACTTTTTAAAATCACCTTTACTGACTTCCACATAGCCATTTTGGTTTCTTTAGGGTTTTATTTATAGAAGTCCACATAATTGAGGGTGAGAAGTTCTCCATTTGCTCAGCAGCACCCTCCATGGTGCCTGAGGAAGCACCCATTCCTCTCCCCACATGGGCTTCCCAGTTATCATGACCAACAAGGAAATGCTTTTGACCAAGGGCATTTCTCTATATGCTAGAACTGAAGCTGAAACCCACCCACGCTACTGAGCCACACTTTGTGATGAGTCCCAAAAAAGGGAAATCAAACTGAAAAAAACCGCAACCAACTTCTATTAAAGTCTTCCCCTGAATTCAACTTTTGTTGCTAATGATAAAGCTCTAATTCAGAGCTTGTCTATTATAGGAAGAACAAGATGGGAGATACTGCTATAACTACAGCACCTACTCTGTCAGCTGACTGCCAAGCTGATGGACAGCATTCAAACTCCCCATAAGGAGGAAAAAGTCTTTGACAGGACTTCATTTTTTAATTTCTGTGTATTTATTTGAGGCAATACATTAGTGTCCAGAACAGTGGTCTCCACCCTGATTGTGCATCCCATCAGTAAAAAAAAATTTTGACCACACCCCACCATATATGTGTATTTATTTATAAATTATGTACATGTATTACCGAAGTTCTAGTATTTTCTTCTTGCACCCCAAGGGATAATCTTGCACACCCCATTCTGGAAACCACTGGTCTAGTAGAGGGAGCTTTACAAAAAGCCATTTATTCAAGAGATTCCAGAAGACATCACCTACTAAGATGAAAATGTATCTAACAAGGCACCCCTTTTCTAGAGGTGTATCAGTTTCTCCACAGCTTCTGCATAGAAACACTGATCTTAAAAGATTTTCCCAGTATTCACCAACAGGCAAAGATGATGTCCCCAAAATCACCAAAACCAGAGAACATTCATATCTCTCCTCTGCAATACTGTCTAAACATCTGGAAAACAGAGTTCCTATAGGCCCTATACCCAGGCTGTCCCCAAAGCATGGGTTCCTGGGTTTTGACATCCAGCAATGCTACACTCTCAAACTGAAATATTGGACCAAAGTAAGCTACCCACTGCTCTCTAGCCAAAAAAAGAACAGCCAACAAACAAAAACACAACATGTACGCAGAGTCCATGTCTGAAGTGCTGTATCATTGTATTTGCGGTTTTTAGGAAAAAAAAAAATCCTCACATAGCTCTTTTTTCTCTGGGTTTACAGATGATGATTCTGTTTTCAAATTGCATGTTCCTTTCACATAGGATTTCACTAGCTACGGCTGTACTACACAATTTCTCACTGAACCATATAATTAGGTTACATTTTTAGCTGACTACATAAATTGACCTTCAGATGTAACAGCTGCATGTGCAGACTGACATTCTGGACATGCCCAACTACTCCTGGCCATATCCTGCTTCCATTGAAACAAACGGCAAAGCTTCCTTCTACTCAACAACTGAAAAACACTTTTCATAGAAGACAGCACAGAAATCATAGTCAAAGAACAACAAACTAACAATACTAGTTAAATACATTTAAGGAAACCTTAGCAAATTCAGTGAAAACTGCTGGTGAAGAGCAATTGATGACCCTGCGACAAGTGCCTGGCTGTTACAGAGAACTGTGTCGGTACGGTTAATGCAAGGAGGAGTTATGAGTTCTGCCAGTCATCAGATAGTTGAACCCTGTACTCGGGCCTAAGACTTTTATGTCTTTATCAGCATTTACTATTAATTTTCATAACTAGTTTGCTTCCGTAGTATAAAAGGTTGTTATAATTCTTTGTCTCAGACTTACTCCTACTAAAAATTAATAGCATTTCGAAGACATAATGATGCCTTTCAAATTCTTCAGTTGAAGAGCAGACAAAAATGACCCTTTTGGAGGAACTGAACTCTCAGATACAGATTTAGTCTCAACTATGAGACTGCTGAAGTTTAAATAAGGGTTTATTTTTTTTAAATAATTATTACAGATACTCGCAAGTCATCTAATAGGAGCATCTCCAAAATAAATAGTCCCCACTCAAGGATTTACTTCCTATGGCATACTGGAAATCTGTTCCTACTTCCATGCACCAGCTGATCTTCTGAGTTCTAGTAACAGCCAGAAAAGTGTTCAGATCACTTCACTGAAGCATGTATTAGACTTACACAAGAAACAATTCATTCACAGTTTGATGAATGTTTCTCTGTGGCCTGTATTCTTCTTAACAAGAATTTGAAAAGGTTATTCTCAGTATCTTGAATGAGTAAAGACATCTGTTCTTAAACACTTTCTAAAACCAGACTGAGATCAAGTGACTATAAGTACCACATTAATATGAAACTACTGTCCCAGGTCTCTGCAATATCAAAGTGATAAATCCTGTTGGGCTCCAGACTTCTAAAGCATGAAAGATATTTTTCCCCCACTTCATGAGAGACCGGCATAGACTTTTGAGTCCCTCCACTCCATTCATCAATTTATGTGCCACCACTACCCCACTCATTTAGGTGTGGTATCACAGCAGTTGTTCTGACCTCAAAGCTCTCAGGCTTTATTGGGATTTCAAGGCAAGAACAAGGCATGAGGAAGATATGGCCTTTCTAAACTAAACACAGAAAATGGCAAATCTCAAAGCATGGCAGGCTCAGAAGCTCTTGTAGTGGTGTGTAGCCATCTTCTCATGACAGCCTTGAAGAGACTTGGAGAATGATCCCTAGATCTCCCTCTGACCAATGTTGTCATCTTATGCTTGCTCCCCCGACATCTTGTTTATCATTACCATGAAGCTAACAAGCTTGACATAGAGACACTCTCCCTTACGCTCTAGCAGGTCTTTTTAATCGGTTGGGGGTTTTTTGTTGTTGTGGTAGTGGTTTGGGTTTTGGTTTTGGGTTTTTTTTATTTGTTTTTTTCTAATAAGAGCACCCTCTTGACTCTTGAGGCTGTACAGCAAGTTGAATACTTCTTTCTTCACTTCATACCTAGGTTGTGGTCAAGTCTTCTGTTTTCTCCCTTCACAGTCTGTAGAACAGGCCTTTTCTTTCTAGTCCATTTTCCAATTCCTCTGCCTCTCCCTCCTCTTCTGTTTTTTACAACTCATGTCTATGGGAGTGAATATGATGATGTGAACCTCTCCTCTGAAACAACACAGCTCACAACTGTACATCTAAACCTTCCCTCCACCCCCCTCTACCTCATCTCAGGACAGCCTTATCCATACCACCTACTGGGAACAACCCCTGGTCCATGCACAGCCCCAAACTGCGCCAAGGCATTGCCTGAGAGCACCAGATGGCATGGTCCAAACCTCTCAGTCAGTCCGAACAACTGTGGCATTGGGCTTGGAGCCTGTGCCACAGCACCACTCCACTCAGCAGCGCAAACCGCCTACAGCAAGAGCCTTGTGCCTGCAAGGCACTGCTGCTGACTTCGTTGTGCCAGTCACCAGGCTGCATCCCCGTCTGTGTGCACCACCTTCAAGTGCTGCATCCCCGTCTGTGTGCACCACCTTCAAGTTATTTTAACGTATACCACATGGACGCTCATTCTTTCCCCGCTCTGCATCCACTTGCTTCCTCCTCTTCTCTCCCCAGCTCTTTAATGACAGCAAACCCAGACTCCTCCTCCATCCAGCCTGCCTTGCAGGCTTGCAATAGCATTAACAGACTTAAGTTTTTAGCACCTCACCTCAGTCAGATCATTTCTAATTTTGCTCCTATAGCTCTGCATCATACTGCTCCTGAGTCTTTCTGCTTTTGCTATCTCATCACATGTCTGTTGCCAGACAAACTGCTTAACTTGTGCATTGCAATTTGAAGGACAATGTGCACCCTCAAAAGCAAGGTGGGATAAACCGATGCAACTTCTTTGCAGCAAGACCTCTCCTTTCAGCTAGTGCAGCACCTGCAAGGTACTACAGAAGAAGCCTTAAGGGATGAACCAGTTCATTTGCCATTTGGAATAACAGATTGCAACAGCTCTGAAACATACTTTTCCAGCACAGACTGAACAAAAATAGGGATTAGCAAATCAATCCAGCAATCACTGGCCATCGACCCAGCTTGTGGGCCACCCCCCCATAACAGCTTCTGGCTACACTTGACAGCACCTTTCCATCAGCTGCCGCCACCACTCATGGCCATCACGTTCCTTCCCACAGCTATCACCCAAGCCTCAGACACTACTGACCAAAGCAAGGCTTCCACGAGCCACTCCATTTACGTCCTCCATCTGCAGCTACCCGTTTTTCTCTTCTTTTTATTACTTAACTCTACATATATTATTAGTTATTATTAACTATTCATCTTCATTCTATATTAGAAGCACAGCCCATTTCTTCTAGGAAACTCCCCTGCCCCGCTCCCTGTTGACCTGTGTAGCGCATCCCACAGCCCTGGCCAGAGCTCTTACTCCTGCTGAATGGGGGACATGAACAGCGTTTTGGGCTGGGTATGGCTCATCCGTGGATTCTGAATCATCATTTCAAAACACGTCTCCTCCCTGACACAAAATACCAGGTTAGCTGGATGTGCAGCAGAAAGAAAGGAAAATACTTCCCAGCATGAGTTTGTTTTTAAAATCTAGCCTCCAACCCTAAAGCCTACCAGATGGTTACTGCAGTACTTGGCGCTGGCTCCCAGGGGCTAACACAGCCGCCACGCGCCTGTGGGGGACCACGCAGGCACCCAGCCATCGCAGCCACACCACCCGGGGAGCCCAGAGCGGGGGCTCAGCCCCTTCAGGCCACACTTTTCATCATCTCCTCTCGCTCCCATCAGGCCTGCTATGTTCCCCGCTACAACCACAGCACTAGTCTCACCTGTAAACCTTTCCTGGTCTCTGGCACCAACTGTTAAGATTATAGGCATGTTTTGTTGTTTTGCTTCTCCAACGAGAAGCTTTTCCTCTCACCAGTTCTCTGACCAAGCATGACCAGGGCATGACACTTGGGTTGGCCAGGGCCTTCCACCTCCTCCATCCCCAAGGAGAAACCCTCATATTCATGTCAGGGTAGTGTTTACTTCAGTGGAAAGGACAAAGCACTGAGAGGGGAAAACCCCGGTACACAACAGCAGAGCTGACACACAGGCTTACCTTACCTGGAGGGTTCCCAGACCCCAATAGCCATGAGTCAGTCTTCAGCCAGCAACAGCTATGAGGGTGCCGTCTGTCACCCAAGACCTCCCAAACACCTCCCAGCGCCACTTTCCTTACACCATCCTCCCCAGGTCAGTCATGGCTCTTCTGATGACAACTCAAGAGACTCTTTCTACCACTTCCACTAAAACGAAAGAGATACGAAGACAAAACAAGAAGGGTGGGCTTCCGACTTTCTAAAGGTGACCGTGATTAACCCTCCAGCAAAACAACATGCCCCGGCTTCACACAGCAAATGGCATGCTGTGCTACCAGATTGTAGTTCAGCGTGCACAGCAGACTGGTTCCAAGCCCATGCTGGAAGATACACCACCCCAACAAGTGGGAAGGTCCCTAAAGAACAAGAAGAGCCTCACATGAGCCAGGCCCTGCGACACCAGACAGAGCATCACTTGTGGAACAGTTAACATTACACTCCTGTACAGCTTTGAGACTTTAATCTTAGGCCATACACATGCTTTTCCAATTTCACAAATAAACAATCCATTAGGGAAAAAAAAAAAGAAACACTAAGGATGAATGTAAAGTGACTAGAAGAGTTGCTACCACATGTGCAAAACTTTTTTCCCTCCACTGATTTTTTCAGGTAATACAGGTATAAATATTTATGCCCAGGTTTTCCCATCTTAATAAAATTTTTACTTCCGTGGATCGAAATGATAAATACTTATCTAGAGAATTATTTTCTCCTATTTGAAAGTCACACCACCTCTACACCAGACTAATGATATACACACAGGAGAGTTTTATTATTTCAGAACCTCCCTCCCTGCTCCCCAATTCATATATATTCTCAAAGTCTCACTTTCTTAAACAGCTTAATCCAAAGGGAAGCCAGTTAACTGACTTCAACAGAAGTAGAATTAAACCCTAAAGTAACAACTCATACAAACAATCAATATTTCATCTGGATTGCAAGCTAAGATACCTCAGTAGTTTATCAGAGAAAAAGGCTAGTCCCTCAACCCCCAAAAAGTCATATCCCTGCTCTTTTGTGTGGAGGCAAAAAATGACAAGACAATGTAGAAAAACAGAGCAACATCTTCATCTTAGATCATACACCGACTGAATTCCGCTGCTGTAAGTGAATTTTTAAGAGGCAATGTTAGACTTGCAGCTTTTCTGAAATTTAGAGAGGCCATGAATGTCAAATCCTGCTGGAGGAGATCAGATTTAACCTAACATCCCTGATGTCCAGGTTTTGAAGGGAGTCTGGCAGCATTAAACTTCCAAATCCTTACTACTGTGTTGTATTAGATGATGGATGTCATCACCTTTTGTAAATTCTGCTAAGGTTATTATGGACAGTATGGATTTTATTGCATATTTTGTTAGCTTGTTTTTAAAATCTAAAGGTGCTTTGTGCTGCATTGGACATTTGTTTTTGAAACCACCTGAAACATCAGTGTTCAAAAATCATCTACACACCCCACAAGAAGCAAGTACTACAATTAAAAAGAAAAAACACCCTTAGCAAAACTGTTTAGGCTTCTAGTTAGCTGATGTCCGAGTTCAGAAATAAATGCTCCAAACAGCATTTTGGAACATAAAGTATTTTAACAGAAGTAATTATAAGCAATTATCACTAACTTTTTACTTCTGTGGATTTTTTAATAACTTCATTTCTAAGTGTTTTTTATCAGGAAAAGAAGGGAGACAGCAATCTCTGCATTTTCTTAACACCATAAAACAAACTGGGACACAAAATGGATACTCTTTCCTCCTTATCTTGTAGCATAAAGCATCTTTTCACTTAGAACCACTGAAGTCCTACAATCAATATTTTTAAATGCACAGCCCAGCAAGTTATAAGAAGAATTCCATTAAGAATAGATTATGCTTCAATATAATGCTAAAAAAGCTTATTTCCGATACATTTTATTTCTGTTCTGTGATATCAACTGGTCCTTGCCTTAACACATCAATAATTAGGAACCGGGGCATTGATGCTCCCTCAAAGATCAATAAATTGCTTCATTGTCTCCTCTACATTTCAGAAGACTGGAATGAGAGCATCAATGTTCCCCTATCAGCAACACTGAGATACAGTAACTCTGATGTGAAGCCAAATATTCATGTAGTTCTAAATGGCAGAATATTAACACACCCCTATTCATTGTATAATTTCTTTTTAATTTTTATTTCTTTCAGAGACACACTGTAGTGTAGAAGTCTCAAGCCAAGTCCCACCAGTGGGCCACCTGAGCTGACACAGAAGTGCCAGGAGCCTTCACATCTGGGGAGGTGCAAGATGATGCTCCATTATGAAACTTGGTTTCTCACATGCTTGTCTCTTGAATCACAGTAACGCCACACCTGTTTCTGTCCCAGCTATCACCACAACCCCTGTGTTCCCCCCCTTCTCTTATGAAACACCACTTAATCTTCTGAGATTATTTCCAGCTCCTTCTGCACATTCTTCCTTGCAGGGGAAGAGTCAGCTTGTGTTACGCCCAATTCCCAGCTAAGCACGTGCAGACTCACTGGCCAATATGCCTATCCTGACTGACAATCAGGCCTGGCCAAAGAGAACAGATAAAACAAGATATTTTCACAAAGTCTGAGTATTCAACTCGGAGCCCTGCCCCTTGGACAAGTTTGGCCGAAATCTTCCTCTGCAAAACTTCAAGCCATAGATCAACCCCTGAGAGAAAGGATAAACAAGTATGCATCTGTCCCAAATCACTGGGCTTCATCTTGCCTATTAAGTTATGCGGGGTTTTTTTGTTTGTCTTGTAAAATCAGTTTCATTTTAATAGAGATTCTGAAACAGGCAAAGGATACTACACTTGGATCTCTTCACCCCACTTATGGTATTTCCAACCCCAGTTATCTAGAGTAAGATAGCAGGAAGAAAGACTGGTGACGAAAACAGCAGTTTTTACAATGACAGCACAAAGGTAAGACTAAGCAGAGCAGGCAAGTTAAAATGCCAGCCCTGCCTTGCACGAGATGTCCTCAAAGGTTTCTCTCTGCCCTCAGCACATGTAAGGTCTCCAAATAGGTGATTCACATGGTCTGTCATATCTTGATAGAAGCTTATTCTAAAACATACATGTATCTATGTATAAATACACATATACAGATATTCGTATACACAGATAGGTTTTATATATCTATAAATATATAGTTACGTATATCTAAATTTAGAGAGAGACAGACGTAAGACACAGAGCTCCATACACGTTGTTTCTCACAGGGGATCACAGCTTTCTTTATAAATGAAATTTAGCAGGCTTGGCTCATGTTACCAAATGACATACACACATTAAACTAAAATGAGGAACGAGAAATTCTATTAATACAGTCACCTCACAATTAAGTATATACGTAGATACTGCAGAAGTCTGGTGAATATTTTATAACTCCTTGGGAGCTGAATAAAATGAAATCAAAGGGAGAAGGAAATGTAGTGACGCAAATGCTTGCCTTTAATTAATCAGAATTAATCAAAATACAAGTCAGTGCTCTTCTAGCAGTCAAAGCAGCACCAGGGTGTATGAGAAGATATAGTAAATAAACGAGCAGAAATACAAATGCTTCAAGTACAGGAACACCCTAATTAATTTTTTTTCCCCCTCAAGACTGTAAACTGCCAAAGATATGCTTTTCCAGAATCCTTCCAGCTATTTTGCAGGCCAGTTGTGAGAAACCATCTTCAAGAACCATATTTAAATCTCAGCCTTGTTAGTCTGAAACTGTGGGCTGCTGCTCCTCTGAAGTGGGACAACTGCCACTTTGCAAGTGGCAACACTGCAAGCGTCACTGCCACCACATCACTCCCCAGCCGCTTCTCGAGGGCTATTCTACAACTCCGGCTTTTACAACCCTGCCACCAGGTACAAGGACTACCCAGCACACCTATTTTGTGTGCGTGCACATGGCTTTTGGGGGTTCAGCCACTGCTCAACTAATTGGCTACCTGCTTAATTACAACCTCATCTTAGATAACCCTTTCTAAATGGGTTAAAGTGCAGAGCATCTCCATAGCTACTAATAAGGCTGATACAATCTCTAATCAGAGCAGCATAAGCAATGCTGAGTAGTTATACGTGAAAGACTTCAGCCAAGTGCTATAACCGATATAAGCCAATTGCTATCTTACAGTTTTATTTATTAACACAGGTATTCTAAAAAGTGTATTTACAAAAAGTTCTGAAGCCAGAAGAGAAGTTAATTATCTAGTCAGACCTCTAATCTACCACAGATCCTTATATGCGATTGAAATATCTCAGGGTCTGAAATATCTCAGGATCAACATCAGTCATTTGTGTCTGTAGAAACATTTAGCATCTGGAGTATTCCCTTGTCAAGTTAGCACAACAAGATAGGAGCTTCACCCATTTCCCTGACAGAGCATTGAAGTACCTACCACCCAGTGGAAGATTTATGCTTCATTTTGCATTTGAATTAATGGTTTTAGCTTCCAGGCCTCAGTTCTTTTTCTGCTTTTCTTCACTAGATAAAAGAATCCCTTCACAGAACATTTGTCCCATAGATATTTTCATAACTCTAATCAGTTCATTTCTCAACCTTTTTTTGGTCAACTAGATAGATTACATCCAAGTCTCCTGCTGTAAGGCACTTTCTCCATCTTTGGAATAACTTCCACAGCCCTCTTCTGCACTCCACAGTTCTTCCAACATCCTTTAAAGGATGATAACACCAGAATATCACCCAGTGCCCCCTGAATGTGATATGTGGAGGCAAAGCCTTATCCACCCTACACTTCTGGGGCATGTTACGGATGCAGCAAAGAGATATAGCCAGGCTGTCTGTAAAGCACAGGGTGTCTTTTCATAGACATCTCAACCCTAAAAGCAGGGCCTAAACTATCAAAGCTCCAAAGCCTTCAGCTCTACCTACTTATGACAAGCAGTGATTCATCCCAAAAACCTTCTGTGTTGTCTCCCCTTTTGTTGTCTCCTCTTTCAGAGCACGCCAGCTTGATATCCTTGTGCTTCTGCTGAGCTCCCCGACAGCTTTGTTTATGGAGGAGATCTGAAGAGTCTCCACTGGAAGTGACTTGATCTGTCCTACACACTCCCATCGGGTATGTCCCTGTAGCTTTGCAGTGGGTTGACCCAGGCTGGACACCAGGTGCCCACCAAAGCCACTCTATCACTCCCCTCCTCAGCTGGACAGGGGAGAGGAAATATAATTAAAGGCTCACGGGTCGAGATAAAGACAGGGAGAGATCATTCACCAATTACCATCATGGGCAAAACAGACTCAACTCAGGGAAACTGGCTTAATTTATTGCCAATCAAATCAGAGTAGGGTAATGAGAAATAAAACCAAATCTTAGAACACCTTCTCCCCACCCCTCCCTTCTTCCCAGGCTCAATTTCACTTCCAATTTCTCTTCCTCCTCCCCTGAGTGGCTCAGGGGGATGGGGGATGGGGAATGGGGGCTGCGGTCAGTTGTCTCTGCTACTCCTTCCTCCTCACATTCTCCCCCTGCTCCAGTGTGGGGTCCCTCCCACGGGAGACAGTCCTCCACGAGCTTCTCCAATGTCAGTCCTTCCCACAGGCTACAGTTCTTGAAGAACTGCTCCAGCGTGGGTCCCTTCCACAGGGTCACAATTCCTGCCAGCAAACCTGCTCCAGCACGGGCTCCTCTCTCCACGGGTCCACAGGTCCTGCCAGAAGCCTGCTCCAGCGTGGGCTTCCCATGGGGTCACAGCCTCCTTTGGGCATCCACCTGCTCTGGTGTGGGGTCCTCACGGGCTGCAGGCAGATATCTGCTCCACCGTTAACCTCCATGGGCTGCAGCGGGACAGCCTGCTTCACCATGGTCTTTATCACGGGCTGCAGGGGCATCTCTGCTCCGGCGCCTGGAGCACCTCCTCCCCCTCCTTCTTCACTGACCCTAGTGTCTCTGCAGGGTTGTTTCTCTCATATGTTCTCACTCCTCTCTCCGCTGCTGCTGGTGTTGTGCAGTTGTTTTTCCCCGCTTCTTAAATACGTTATCCTAGAGATGCTACCACCATTGCTGATGGGCTCGGCCTTGGCCAGCGGCGAGTCTGTCTTGGAGCCGGCTGGCACCAGCTGTACCAGACATTGGGGAAGCTTCTAGCAGCCTCTCACAGAAGCCACCCCTGCAGCCCCCCCCCCAAAACCTTACCACAAAAACCCAATACAAGCTTTATTTTCTCATCCCCGGAAGCACGATGGCTACCTCGAATTTTGTCAAGGTGATAAAGAGTGGTTTGTGACTTCAAAATACAGTATTTAGTAGTAAGCACTGTGTCTGTACTCTGCAACCAGGAATTTAAAAATGTGAAAGAAACCCTGTAAGTGAAATATGTGTTATTTTAACAGACTTCCCTTGCTAGCTGCAGTCTCTGCAGATTTATAAACCAATTTGGCAGCAACTCCGGTGACAGCATTGCTACACAACAATAATTATCAAAGCAGGAAACGCTCAATAATATGGAAATAATTCACTGTCATTACAGATACATATCTTTCACGTGAAGATGGAGATATTTCTTTTTACCCTTTTCTTCCACCAAACAGAAAAACAAGAAACCTTCACCCCAAACCAAAGAACTGCATGAAACTCTCCGCACAGTACTCCCCACTGCTGGCAAATGCCACCAGGGAGTCGGGGAACCTCCAAAGCACCCTTCAGGAAAAGCTATCAGTCTTGTCCAGGCATTCAGTGCCTGGAACAAAGGGCAATTCTGCAAAGCAGATACCTTGCTTATAGGGACCAAAGAGATACAAGGGCCAAATTCAGCCCTATAACAAAGCAGCGGCAATGCTCTTGCATTACTGACAGCGATGGTCTCACAACACTGCAGGGTTTTATTTTTATTTTTTAAACCCAGCATTCGGTACATTGCAACCTTCACATAAAATGATCACTCAGCCACTCAATTATCACAACCACTTAAGGGAATTCTGTAGTTTATACCACATTTTTAATTACTCAGTATAGGAAAGGCCCAAATTTGATCTATGAAGTGACAGCCTGACAAAATCTAAGCTAACCTAAGAAACAAGACTACTCAAGCACTGAATGTTTATTAAAGCTTTTTCATCTGCAAGAACAGTGCAGAAGTAAAAATGCATAATAAGGAGTTTTACCAGGGCCAAACTATGGTGGCCGTGGAAAGTGATTCAGTGTTTGTCTGTAGCTATCTCTATTTAGAATATGCATGTGTGCCTATTTGTTCTAGATACATGTATAATCAGCCCTAATATAAATTAGAAAAAATATGAAGGATTAAATATCAATTGTCTGTCCTCCTACACTTCTATCCCTCTGCCAGGTCCTGAGAAAAACAGAAGGCATGGTAGCAATGGTTGGAAACAGACTCTGAAATGGGAATAAAATAGGAAAATATCCATTTTCTTTTTGTAGCAGAAGCAGAACTTGTAAGAAACACATTAGTGTTTCACACTCAACAAATACCACCATATTCTGAAATTAGGAAATCCTGATGGTTTTAACAGGATCTTAAAGATGCAGCATAAATAAGGATCATTAAAATTTGGAGCTGTGACAATTACATTTGACAATGGAAGTTACAATATTATGCAAAGAATTGTTTTAGTATTACTCAAGCATCCCACATATTATAACTATTTCTGGGTGACTAGGAGAGTTTCACAAAAATCTCTAAGTGTAATCTTTGCTAGCTTCACCATCTGGGAGTGCACAGACAACACTTAATCCTACTGGCTTTTTTCCAAGAGACTTACAGTAAGTCTGTGGCATGCCTTTCTTTTAACAATCAAATGAGGGGTTTATTTCATTTTTGATTGTGGCTTAAAATAGCCCACTATAAAAATAATATTAGGGAGATCCAGTCTCCAGAGAGCAATAGCATCTTTTAGGAGAATAGCTGATAGAGCTGCAACTTTGCCCAATGTTTTCATGCAGGCATGCAAAAACTTCTTCAGAAATGAACAAATTCAGAAAGCTTCAAACTAAATGCAGATAAATCATAAAGAAACAAGTTCCTGGTAGAACATGGGGCATGTCCTAAGACAAGAAGGGCACTAGCTGGTGAGATGATGGGAGAAAGGGCACACTAGGAACGAGAGGGGTGAAGCAGGAGAGCAGGGTATAATTACAAGCCAGGCCATAAAGCCATTATACATATCTAGGGAAATCCCTACCATTATGCATATGTGTATCTCTACCTTTATCCATTATGCATGTCCAGGAGAGTTACAAGTTTGATTTCCCAGGTTCATCCTTCGAAAAGCTTTTTGTTTTGTTTTGTTCTGGATTTTTTTCCGTTTTGTTTTAAAATAACTCAGAACGATCAAGGCCAGGAAGATGATGGGAAGATACAAAAGATGTTTCCTGCTGAAAACAGAGTGTTCCAGCCCTTCATCAACTGTCTGCAGGAAAGCATCTGGGTATAGAATGACCCACACAATTCCCATGATGGCACTACTGCTTTGGACGGAGTCTACTGTATTCAAAGCAAACGTAGGTTTCAGGAATTCCTACAGCTCTGTCCTCCAAAGCACTTATAAACATGTGCTATTCTGACACAGCTTGGTTTCAGTTGGGTTTTGGGGTTTTTTTCATCCATTGGAAGTTTGTTCTTTGTGAAGACTTTGGTAAGGCTGATTACTATTTTGAAGGCTCAAGAAGTGAGGGCAGAAAAGGAATGTGGGTTGAGGATAATGAAAAAATTTTTTAAGGTTTGGTCTCCCAGTTCTGGCTGTAAAATATGCACTGATCTATCGTGGTCATAGAATAGGATGGTAAATAAAGGGATGAACAATTAATGAGAATTTTTGTTCCAGATGTTTTAGGAGACATGGGCACAGCTTGCCCAGAGAAACAACAGAGAGTGTTCTTCAGATGAATCTGGGCTCTCCCTAGAGTGCTACGTTGGCACCTGAGTTACTTATAACATTTTGCTGTGTGTTTCAGATGCCTGCTGGTTTTGGGGATGAAGGCCGGACCTCGGAAGTTTGGCAAGGTCTGAGGAATCAAAGCGCGATTACAACTTCCTTGTCCCCTAACACTCCACAGGTCAAATGGACAACACAGCCACATTGGATATCACAGACTGCAAGCTGGCAGAGGAAAATGATGATATTGGCTCTCTTTAAATATAACTCTTCTGTTTCATGCTGATTTGCCACACAATTAATTAAAAGGATCAATGATCACAGAGAAACGTAATTCACAAAATATACCTGTCACACTGCAAGGCTGAAAAGTAGAGCAACGTGGCTTTTTTATCTCAAACAGTACTTAAGTAAAGAGTGGCAGCACTCTTAGAAAAGGATACAATTAGAAGTTCTCCATTTCATTCAACTGTTGCAAACAAACAGACGGGGATTTCAAGTGAGCTATTTGACAGGAAGGGCCAAAGGAAAGTAATAGGCAAAAAAAAGCCAAAACACTTTCAAGAACACAACTGCCTCCCAGAATGGCAGCCTGCTGGGCATGCTCTGAATAGGGAAAGGCTTCATTTTGGAGAACAGTCATGGGTTTGTTTTCTTTAAACACCTGTCTAAGATGGTTTTCCTCAAAACATCATCTAATACATCATTGCCAACACATACAGACGAAACCTATACTCTCAGCTGTGGTACACATTCCCCAGCTGCTAACACCAGGTAAGGCAGCTGCTCATGCACGAAGCTTATTTGTAACAGGGCAACACCAGTAATGGTCCTAGACTTCAATGAGTTGTTAAAGTCTTATTTTCCAATTTCTAGACCAAATTCCTATTCAGAGCTAATCAAGTGGAAACCTATTTTCCGTAAGTACCTTGTCAGACTACTCTGCCATTCGGTGGCCACATTTCACTCTTCTGTAATAGGAATTGCAGCCATGAAACGTGGTAAAAAATGGACAGAAGTCAGCTTTGTAGTCACATCACCCCTTCACTCTGGAAGGAGCTCTGAAGACATCCTACACACTGCATGGAGAGACTGTGAGAAGCCAATGCCTTCCATAGCAAATCTTTCTTCCCGTCAGCTGCTGACTACCAGAGACAGGTCCAGTCCCACACTCCATGGCCATGCTACCACTGGCTCCCTTGTCCACAAAAATTAACATTGCTGCTGCAAAAGGAAAGCTTTTGTAGGTCTGCATCTCCCATTGCTGCAGGGCAGCAGACCACCAGATGGACACAGACCAGCAGATGAACACAGGAAATAGGGAGGACCTTTCCTACAACCCATCCAAAGCCGATCAAGTCCTGTGCAAAGGGTATGCACAGCTTACACACCTACCTGGAAGTGTATTATTTCTTATGTCTCGGGTATTTGTTCAGATTCCATGCTGCTTCCTAAAACAACACGTTGGAACTCTTTCACCTTCACTTTTGAGTCTCCACGCTTCCTCCCACATCCCCATAGATTTACTTTTTACATAGAAAGTAAACCTGGTAAGCTGTGTGAGTTTAGCTATTTGATTTACAACCCAGTTTGCTAAAGAATGTTGTGTAAGCTCTTATCTGCAGATATGCATAATGCCTGTTTCACTGTTTCAGACGTAGGAGAGTAATAGCTCATGAAGCTGTTCTAGCAGCAGTGTTCCCAAACAAGCTTACTTCGTGCCTCCTATGTGAAAACCCCCATCTCTGCCTATGCATTCACAAACATCCTTTTAATTTTGGTTAAGATAAGCTCTCCTGCAAAATGCTATGTTAGCTCTGTATATGTCTTACGCCCCTCACTATGCTGCGTGACACACTATTGCGAGCACCAGGTGCTTTTGTACTGCAAGTGCCTTTCTCCACGTTGAGAACAAATCCTGCCTGTTCCGCATTGCTTGCAAGTATGACTGTTTCCCTGTAGATATTTTAGTTCCATCAGGTCTTGTTAAAACCCTCACATGGGAAACAATTTCCAAACTCCATTCTTATTTTCAAAGTCAAGACCACCTTGCCATTCCTCCAGATTGAGCTATTTGTTCAATTATCCTTTATGACTAATCCATTTGCGACTCACGGATCTTTTGTGGCTTATAACCTGCCTGTAACAATGCCCAACTGTTTACTGTAGCAGCGTATTCACTTGATTTTTGTGAAGTCTTTTTCAAACCCTACTCCTGCAACGCTGGGGAAGGCAGTATAGAGCCCCACAGCTCCGTGATGCTTCTGGAAGGCTGAGACTCTCAACAGGAGATACAGAAAGAGAGGAAAAAAGAGATAGGTATCTGCATGTATTTCTTCTGCTTTTTTGTTTCAGGAATGCGGGCTTAAATATTACACAAGAACTGAAAGATAAAGAATATGATGTTACATGACAGCAATGGACAGTCGTAATTATTTTTCTTCTTGGTGAGGTAGCCTTTCTTAATTCTTAGCTGGGGAAAAGCTCTTACTTTGGAATACCATAAAATAAGCACATCAACCCTTGAACAAAAAAAGCTGCTTTCTGCAGTACTCCTAAAATATGGACTCCTAAAATGAAAAGACTCCCCACCCTTAAAAGAGCTTTTGTTTTAAAAGGAATTTTCTGCCCATGAAGAAAATCTACACACAACTTTTTGGTATAGTTTGTGCTGCCACTTAAAATTTCTATTGCGGTCTCCATGGAAGGGCCTTCTCCCACATTTTGTAATATCCTCTGTGTACTGGTTTTGGCTGGGATAGAGTTAATCTTCTTCACAGTAGCCAGTGTGGGGCTATGTTTTGGATGTGTGCTGGAAACAGTGTTGATAACACAGGAATGTTTTAGTTCCTGCTGAGCAGTGCTTACACAGAGTCAAGGCCTTTTCTGCTCCCCACACCACCCCACCAGCAAGTGGGCTGGGGGTGCACAAGAAGCTGGGAGGGGACATGGCTGGGACAGCTGACCCCAACTGACCAAAGGGATATTCCATAACATATGATAACATGCTCAGCATATAAAGGTGGGAGAAGAAGAAGGAAGGGGGGAGACATTCGGAGTTATGGTGTTTGTCCTCCCAAGTAACTGTTATGCATGATGGAGCCCTGCTTTCCTGGAGATGGCTGAACGCCTGCCTGCCGATGGGAAGTAGTGAATGAATTCCTTGTTTTGCCTTGCTTGCGTGCATGGCTTTTGCTTTACTTATTAACCTGACTTTATCTCAACCCAGGAATTTTCTCACTTTTACTCTTCCAATTCCCTTCCCCATCCCACTGGTGGGGAGTGAATGAACGGCTAGGTGGTGCTTAGTTGCTAGCTGGGGTTAAATCATGACATTCTGGATCGATTATCATTCGAAACACCAGAAAAATCACCTTTGGAAGAATTTTCTCATCAGCTCAGTTTGTGCCCCACTAATTGCACTGCTTTCTCCTGCAGGGGTGAGACCAGGTACTCCAGGTGGAAGTGTGAGAAATACCAGGTTAATTCAGGAATGAACCCAACCATAGCAGAGCAATCTCCTTAATGCCCAGTAGAGTCCTCTGTCATGCAGCAAAGCATGACAGGTTATATATTTTTTTTTTCCTTTTTTCTTTATTTTAAAGAAAAGACTCTAGGTTTTCATTACACCTATCTCTATTTTAAATACCTTTAGATCCAAGGTCTCAGAGCATCCTGAAACAGAAGACCCTGGCCAACCAAAGAAGCCTTTCACAACTGTATGTCCTCAAGCAATTAATTCTGCCCATACACCCTAAGTTGCACAGGGAAGCATTATCTTTTACCACTGTTTACCGTCTTCCATTTTCTGTCATAGGTGTTTCTATTGCTGTTAAACCTTTCCTGCAGTACAAAAATGTTTAGCCTGCCTTCAGCGTGCTCTCTCATGGTTTTGAAGGCTTCATTTTTGTTCCCTCTCTTTCAGCTCCTCTATGTTTACTATTTGGTTTTTTCCACAGTCATTACTCCTCTTTAGGTTTGCCCATAATTAAGGGTGAACACAGTCTTCTCAACAGTGTTTTAAATGTAGACTTTTACAGAGGCAATCCATTTTCCACTATCCCATACCACTTCCCTTGTACATTTACACTTTCTTTGGCTTTTTGACTACACACTGAGCAATCATTTTGGCATGCTCTCTAGAAGGATGCTAGAGGGGTTACAGTAATTTCAAAATGTGTACCTGTGTAACACTAAATCAAATTATCCTTGCCAAACACCACTACACTTCTCCAAGATTAAATCCATCTAGTTTCTCATCTGGTCTTTCCAAGTTCTTCAGAGAGTACGATGCAGTTTCAAAGGGGAAAGAACAACAAAAATTTCCTCTTCAATTATTTGATATAGGTTTGGGGTTTGTTGGTGAGGGAGGGTTTTATGGGTTTTTTTGTTGTTGTTGTTTTAAAGGCACTCATTTTTTTTGTTTGATAGCCTAAAGAAGTTCTCTGGCATTAGAGAAACCTGTGAGGGAGCACAGCAGTTACACCACAAACCAAAATATAAGGCTTGTAAACAAGTGCAAGAGCCAGTATGCCTTACACTGTAATTAAACTAAGTGATAGTTTTTGTTTGTAAACAAGGCAGTCCCACACAATCTTTCAAAACACCAGCTTGACTAAGCCTGTCAGATTAGTATTGCAGCATTTTATTGCTACAGTATCACCTATCCTGCCCCTCCCAAGCATTTGAACTACTGTGACAGGACCGATACCGGAGGCCACCTTGACACAGAAGACAAAAGGAACAGTACTCCTTTCCAGTGAATTTGCTCCCACCCTGCAATCTTTTGTGGAGCTGAACCGAAAAGCTGTGCTACAGCAGAGGCCAGGCGGCCCTCCCAGCAGCGCCGCGCGCTCCCTCCCTGCCCCGGGATGCTCGGGGCAGCCGCCACCAGCACCTCCCTTCCCGGGGCCCTGACGCTGCCACCACCACCGCCACGCTGGCAAGAAAGGGCACAAGAGGAGGGGGAACCTGATGGGAAGACAAGGGAAAGCCTCAATTCACACAATTTCGCTGAATTGCAGCATCTCAAATGTGCTGCTTGAACAAAAAAAGCGACGAGTTCAGTCCTCAGACCTCACCCCTCTCCAGAGCCATTCACTCCAGAGGGTTCAAGCAGCATTTGACTCTAAGACCAGCCATGCTTACTTCCAGTTTCTCCAGCAAACAAAGATGACAAGAACAAGGTATTTTTCTGCCTGCTCCCACAGCTACCTCCTCCCTCCCTTGCCCTGGAAACAGAAAACAGGGCGAGCCTGCAAGGGCAATGCTTCCTTCTCCCCAAACAGCGGCTTTGAAGAACACCCAACCTTTGAACACAACTAATCTGCTATTAGCAAACAACGGCATTGAAAGACCTTGATCTCAGGTTGCACTTTGCCTTTCACACAAGAAGAAGATGGCCTTTGTCCCCACAGTGGTGTTTTGTTTGCGTTCATACACAGGACCAGGCCACGGTGTGTTTCATTCCTGTCACGGAGGGTCCTGCCTCTGCCCCTCTCCGGCAGCCAACAGCGTTTCTAAGACTTCACACTAGCGCTTCCACAGAAGTGAGTGTTTTCATTCCCTTCACACTAAAAGGAAAAACAAGTGCCTCAATGGGGGAAAAAAGTCCCCAGATCATTCATTTCGAGTAGAAGCTGCAGCTTTTATTAGAGACAGCTCTGTCCCTGGTCCGCATTAAACCAACCACAACATCAGTTGCAGCAGCAGCAGCAACAGACCAGCAAATAACAAGATGCCAGTGTAAACCTTTGGGCCTGCAAAGCCCTGAAGAGCAATTTGCAGTGTACGCATAAGTTGTTCCTTGCCTGTGTTTATCCATATACCTAGATACCTGAAAGGATTATGCTCATTTTGTGTTTCCACTAACATGCTCTTGGTTTCAGATTTCTAAATTATGCTGTGCAACAAAAACTAGAAACTCACTGCTGGCTAGGATAGCATCTTTCTCTCTTGCTTCCAGTGTTTTTTCAAAGACAAATGCACGGAGTAGCAAAATAATTTCCTGTCCCCTCCATGAAAGCACTTCACAGAACTAGCTTGCGATTTAGGAATCAGACACTTTTCTAAAACCAAGCAAGAATGGGATTACAGATAATCACATTAGCCTATAACTTTTTTCCCTCTAAAAGCAGGATGAAAGGCAGAGATGGGGAACTTCCCACATTCCTACAAACCAGCTGCATTCTTCCAGACTCAGCTTGCGGAATGGCTAACAGAATTACCGTCCACAGACCTGGGATTTTCATGGATTACTCTAGAGAGGTTGCTGAAGGAACTTGCTGGGCTGTAATTCCTGGCTTCGCACTACCGGAGAAGGACAGAGACACCTTAAAATGACATTGAGAAGTACACCAGAGGGAGTCCTATCCTGGAAAAGTTGTCATCTACATTTTGCAAGGGCTGTGGAGACACTGATCTTAATTAAAGTTTATTGAGAAGAATAAAGAAATGAACTGAAAGCACAGGACTGGAGATTTGATTAACGAGAAAGGCAACAAGGTAAGGGAAAGGGAATCACCCTCCACATCTGATGTTGATGAACTTTTCTTTAATTTTTAAAGAGATCAGTGTTAAGTTTTAATGCCTTACCAATTCCTGCATTACGGTCGAGAGCATATGCGACTGATTTAAGTTCTCACGTTCAAATGACGCATGAAAATGGCTGCAAAACAATTATGTTTTGTGCGAAGGGCAAGAGGAAGATGGGGAGAAAAGATTCCATTTACAGTCTGCAAAATGGAAATCACTCATTTCTGACCAACTACACACAAAACTTTATGATCTATGTAATGATATAAGCAACAATATTCCCTGAGGTTAACTTTATGATCAGTATTTTCCATTTCTAAATGCCTAACCAAATACATGAATCTAAAGGCATACTCCATCCCCAGCAGCACCCAACATACAATGCAGGTTTCAGGATATGGCTCTTAAAATTTCTCAAGTGAAAACATTGCAAGTTTGAAATAAGATGAAGTCCTCGGAAAGATATGGGGAAAAAAAACCCTTTTAATTTCCGTCTTCAGCCAGGACACCTACAAGTAAGTTCAACAAAGAGAAACAAAAACTAGTTCCAACTAGATTTTAGATTTAATTTCTACTCCAAAATTTAGCATTCACTTGTGAAACAAAGACCCTTAAAACAGACTTGGAAGATAAAGCACTTTCTCCAAAATGCTGTTTTAAAAAAAACACTTATAACCAGCAATTTAAGGAACCTAGTTTTATTGCACAGTCTTCTGCAAACCATCACATACTGCTGAACAAATAAACAAAAAAGCAAGACCTGCACTCAGCCTGCCAAGGCACTTGCACAGATATGGAACCAGTGGAATTAATGGCGGGGGGACAGGATGAGGCACGGGAAGAGGCACTAAGCTCCCTGCACAGCAACTGTAACCAACAGAGGTGCAACACTTGGCGCTCCCGGGTACAAGCAGAGCTGCTCAGCTGCTTTGTGAGCCCCGTCAGCAAGGCAGGGATGTGGTGGGTTTTATGCAGCAGCTCTCTCCTTTGAAACGGATCATCCGATGCAACCCTGAACCCGCTGAAGAGGGCCCTGCTCTCAGTTACAACACTTAGGCCTGAAGAAATTCAGGAGCGCTCTTCCCAACCAGAAAGTAAAGGAAGGTTTGCTTCCTCCTAGTAAGTCTTATAATTTCTCGCTCTCTCCTCCTCATAGAGAGGCAGCACGAATTATGAATCAAAAAGAAAAAAAAGTCCACAACCAAGGATAAAAAGCAACTTCCCTCAAGAGAGAAGGGGAAAAGAAAAGGATAATAATCAAAAGTAATAATTAAAAAAACCAACAGTGGCACTCTGGGCAACTTCTTTTTCTAGCACTAACCTCCCTTTCATTCAAACTGTTCCAAAACCTAACAAAAAACATCTGAAATCAAGGCAGCAATGCCTACGGTATTTCCTCAGCTTTCAAAGAGCTGTGTCTTTAAATATCACACCTGAAAAAAAGGACAAAACCCTTACCGTAGCTCCTCAAGGAAAGGATCCTGTTTCACCCCAGGGAATGCCTATCAAGCGTTTCATGGCTGGGTAACAGGCTGAAGCTGCCATTTCAGGAAGAACCAAAGGATGATAGAATACAGATATCTCTGAAGAACAGCAGGGTAACTTTTTTTTTTTTTTTTTGCAAGAATGCTCCACAAAATGGACCACTGTCCAAGTTATAAGAGCTGGAGACCCGTCCTCAGTCCCACCTCCAACATAAGACTCCACCAAGGACCAGATTGTTAGTTCTGGCTGACAGGTATTTTACCGCATTACAAACATGCACTACGCATCATCTGTTTCTGAGAAGGTCTCTAACACATAGCTAAAGATAGACAAATCATACTTGGCCTGAATGAATCAACGTTGGCCAAAAAAAAATTAAAAAAAGATCTGCTGCAGAGCTTGATCTCTTTTGCCTATCTGCAGGGAGTTTGTAGAGTAGAAGTTATTATAACAGGTCATAAAGGACAGAGGAACAAATCAGGGAAATTCAGAAGGGCTCGTGGGGGGAGCAGAGGGGAGGAAATATCTCACCTCTGTTGGTACCTTTAAACAACGGGCCAGATACACAGACAGGACAGCACAAAGGGCACTTAGCTACAGGACCAGCGGATTTAATAAAAGAAGAAATTAACTGGGAAGACTTTGGAAGCAGACCTATGCCTACAAGAGGATCCCTAGACAATCTCACAGACCTCTAATGCCAGTCCAAGGACAGTTTGCTGCAGGATTTCTGAAGCAGTGGTACACAGGACATCAGAGCATGACCCACAAAAGCACAAGCTAACACCCAAACAGCACGTGCTCTTCTTCCACTCCAACTCACAAGTATTCTGTTCTGCTGCATCTCCCTGCCTCAAAAAAAACCAATTGTTTATGATGCAAAATAAGAGTAGCAAAAGATGCAATCAAAGCTCAATCTGTGTCTTCTCTTATTGTAGCAGAAAGCCACCATGGAAAGCATACACGTGACAGTACGTGGTTTCCCACTCATCTCCCCACCCTCTCTCCCAGAAATCGGATGGAGCTGACCACCCCAAGTCATGGTATCAGTGTCATTATCACTGCCTGCAAAGGAGCCTGAACAGCATCAGAAACAGTCAAGATTGACTAATAAAAATAAAAAAAAAAAAGGAAAGAAAAGAAAAGAAAAGACTAAGGAAAAAAAGAGACTGGAAATGGTAATTTGCCTTTCAATCACAGTCACCACCAAGACCCGGAGTCTGCTTTCACAAGAAGGAAAGGTGCAGAGCCTGCAGGATCTGACATCGCTCCTCCTCCAGCAGAGGATATACCCAGTAGACTTAAAAACAACCTGGCATTATGACAAGTGAAACCGATGAACAGACAGATCTCCCCACACCAGAGGAGAGAGAGGCCAACATAATGCTGCTCTCTTTCCTTTTGGGGGACCAGACTCATTCGACTCCTGCCGGTCTTGGGGATGGGGTCCGTTTAGGAGAAGCATCGCCATGGCCATCAAGCCCAGGGTCACACAGGATTCAGGTGTTCATGCAACCCCTTGGTATGAAAGAAAAGAAAGAGAAGGAAATGAATTGAAGCTAAACACAGATGATAGTCACTTCAGTGAACAGCACTGACAGCTTACCATTATAAATTTTTCTTTTTCTAAACGATACATATCTTTTCAATTCTGTCAAGCCAGAGGGTCTCCAAGGACACAGCGCTGCCCATACCCCTGTACCTCAGCAGCCCTGGACTCCTCCAGCAGAATCCCTTGCCATTAAGCCTCGCCATGTTGAATACAGATCCCAAACAAGGAGCAAAGCTCCCGATTTGCCACCCTGCTTCATGCCAGAAAGGCCTGCCTGCCACAGCACACTGATAACCACTTCTTATTTAAGATTAAGTTTGGTTGGTTTTGGTTTTTTTTTTTATCAGCATGAGTGCCGAGTCACATACAGGGTCTGTATTTTGGCATTCCCCAACTATGCATTGCCCACACCCCCTCCTGCTCAGAGCCTTCCTTCAACCACTGCACGTGCCAATGTTGGCTGCCTCAGCTTGGAGTTATTTTTCTCCTTCCCCCTCTCACACTCCAGCAATTAAACCATGCTGTGATCAAGAACAAGAGACGTCCCTTAGACCGGCTTTACCCCAGCACAGCTTCCCCCTGAATTAATACTGGGTGTGGAATTTATTTAGAGAACACGAAACCCTGCAGACAAACATTTGCTTTATGTACGGTATTGGGCGGAGGAACCATACCTGCCTCCAGCCATTTTATGAGCTTCATCTGTTGAACAGCTCACGCAGCATCAACCATTTAGCACCCTGCCACTTGTAACCACAAGTACAGTTGGCAGCGTCTGCTTAGACGGCAAGCGTGCTGCTGGATGGGGGAGCTGGGCAGGAGGCGCTAGCGGCGAAGCCGGCCAAATGGCTGCAACAGACCTGCTGACCACCTCCCATGTGCCTGGACCTCTGTAACTACCGTTGCAATAAAACTACCACCCCACATCTGTTGGATCTGGGGGGTGAAGGAGCTCAACACAAGCTGGGATTTCTCTCACCAGTCTGCTAACTGAGCACTTTGAGGACTTGAAACCACAACCCCTTCTAGTCTACCTAATGTAGGAGCAGGGAAAACACTCTGGATAATACCGTGCATCATAGCTTGCCATCCCAAACATAATCCCTACCAGGTAAATATAACTGGCCAAATGGCAACCAAGTCTTACAAGTCACCTTCCTCCTGCTGTTTAACAGGAAGGAAGAAAAAAATCCTTAGACAGTTAAGAGATAACAAAATGCACAATTACTACCAAGCTGCTGCTGCCCAGTAAGACCTCTTGCATTTTAGAGCAGTGAGTTCAATCAGAACAGAAATCCAGAACACAGGGGATAAAGATCCAGGGTAGGTGTGATCCAGGAGCCTCTATCTCCTCCCACAAACGCTGCTCCAGCTCACATGCAGCACCTGCTCCTCCTCCAGCCCCATGCCACAGCAAAGTCACTGTGTCCGCTCTGCCCAAATCCACCCAGACGTCTCCCTCCACTCATCAACAGCGCTCCCTGACTCCAAGTTTTACTTGGGATGCAGCTCAACACAAAGCTGACTTAACCTGTCCTTAAACCCACAAACCATATTTCTTCCTCACATGGCACATGGATCCCATCGCAGGAATGAAACGTGCTTTGCAGCACTCCTTCCTTTGAAGGCTGAACTAAGCATGTTTCATTTGATCACATTCACAGGCTCAAAGTGGTTCATCCTAAGGGGTGCATCCCTGTCAGATTACTTTATAGCATGATGACAACTCCGCCAAGCCGTTCCCATTCACACCTTTCCCAAGTGATGCAGCTGCATTTAAGACAAACAGACAAAGCTGGAGTGTTTGCAGGTAACATCTCCTGACTGCCACCAGTGCCAAGGCAGAAGGGGCCAAAGGAAGGCTGCCTAGGAGGATGCAGTCACCCTCTGGATTCAGAAGCTGGGACCGTGCTCAAGCGAGCTTTTCAGAAACACGAGACAGCACTAGCCTTAAGCCTCTGGGGGACTAGCGATACAAGACAGTTTAGAGGGATGAATTTCATGCTTGTCTCATTAGGAATCATGTGTGTGCAACTTAGACTACATTAAAAACGCCAGAGCACATTCTTTCCCCCCTGCCCCCTCCTTTTTCTCCTTTTACCCCCATTAGTTCTAACAAATCAGAGACCACATAGGAAAAGCCAAGCACACAATGGCAGGAAAAAGCAACTGTGTTGTCCAAGCACAAAATCTTAAACTCAGGATTCATTCTCCACATTCGTATCAAACCTCTTGCCAAAGCTTATCCTCACTGCCTTGGTTTCTTCACCTGAGGAACCAGAACATTTACACACGCACAGTTTTCTCCAAGGTTATTCTGAACTTATTTGCAAGACACTTGGCAGATTAGAGGCATTACATAAATATTAGATGCTATAGTATAAGCTCTTACACAAGGAAAGGGATTTCTGAAGCTCTTAAAGCTATCATGAGGTTTCTCTAGGCTGTTTTATATGAGCCCAGGCTTAAACAAGAGTCTGGCAACGTATATTAAAGTTAACATTACATTATGCATAGAATAATAATTCATACACAGGAAGAATGTTTAGCTGTCTTTAGGTACACATATGGGATTTGAATTTTTAGCTCATTCAATCGGCCCTACTCACTCTTATGTTCTAAACTACAGAAAGAATAAAGGAACACAATTTTATCCAGAAAAAGAGAAGTAAACAATTTTTTAAGAAGTTTAAAAAGGAAAGTAATTCATTATTTCTGTGTACTTAACCCGAGATGACAGCCAAACAGAACAAGATAAAAAGGTATTCTTTTTCCCAGGCATATCATCCTTCTGAAATTTGTACCAAACAGAATACATACAAGAAATGTGTTTACTGACGGGGTATGAGTCATGCTCCCAGCTGACTGTTAGAAAGACTAGCTCCCAGAAATGAAAACGTAACTTGCAATTCACAGGAGCATGACTGCGGTGTTATCTCCTGTTAATAGGGGGCAATGGGGATTAGAATAAGCGATCAGTAGTTGCAAGCCCTACTCTGTCCTCTGACATCAACATATTGTCCAGCTCAGGACAAGCAATTTCTGTGCTTTGGTTTACCTCATCTCACAGACCCAGTAAGCTTTCACTTGCTTCAGATTGTTATTACAACGCCTAACATCTGTATAAATAGTTTGGTCTAGACAGAACATGAAAGGTACTTCAGGTGGAAAAGTACTTGTGTTATCTTAACTCACAAAACCAACAAATTTTATGTTGATTGTGCCAACCTAAAATTTATGATCACTGAGAAAGGCTGGAAATTATTTTAATAAAAACCTCCAGTCAATTCTCACATATATTCATTTCCTACAAGCTAAGTAAAACAGCATGAGAAAATACGATGCAACATCATCAGCCTTACAAAACAACCAGTACTTAGAGTAGAAAAAAAAAATCCATAAGCTTCCCCCCCACCTTTTCATTTTGAACTTAAGTTATTGCTGTAACAACATGCCCTTGCAATAATGCTGCAGAAGGACACAGTCATCATACTTCACCTACAACTCTGCATTCATTTCAGGTCAGTAGTTACCATACCACAGAGAAAATATAATTGCTACTGCAGGCCTGCAGAGCAGAGAAACCACAGTATCTCCGAAATGTAACATTATGGAAAGAAAGCCCGGACTTTGTGTCTCATCAAAGGAAAGGCACCGCTGGGATAATAAAATTGACTTTACAAGCCAAGAAACACACACACCACAAAGTCGAGTTTCTGGCTACCTATTATAACTTGGAACTGCAAAGATACCTAAAGTGTCGTTTAGAAATTAAAAAAAAAAAAAAAATAAAAAAAGAAGGCAGGCAAAACTGCCCTTCGCATAAGGTCACAGACAACATACGACTGAGACTTTCCCCATTTCCCTTAAGTGTATTTAATAGTACCTTTTGATGTTCTCCAAAGAGATGGCAGAAAGGTAAGAGTAAAGAGAGGAAAGCATGTGGTACAGAAGCAGCTAGCTATGGTCCCATTCCCAGGATTCATGCTATTTAGAAAAGCTATTATACTACTGAATTCTGGACTACCAGGAATACCCGTTCAAAGTAGATGGAAAATGTCTTTAGTCTTGTTTTTCTACCACAAAATGCTACTCAACTGCAGTTTTCCTGCAACTCCACCAGCACTTGCAGCCAGCTGATCCTTTATCATTTGCAAATTTAGCATCTATTTTGTCATGCCATATGTAGTCCAGGGAATTCAACAGCGGAGAAAAACTCTGTTCCACCCTGTTCATCCTCTACCTTCACAGGGGGAACAAGATAGATCAAAAGGTGAAAAATAATGTTCCAGGCTTCGGGTGCAGGTGAATGCCATCCGAATCATTTCATGTTATATACTCCATCTATGCTACTGCTTCTACTTTGCCAGATACTTTCAGAGTTTAACGCAGGGGCTGAGGGCAGCTTAGCAGAAGCTCTGCAGGGAAGAGGTCATAACACACTGAAAACAGCACAGAAAGGGACTAGAGAACAAATTTCCCTCCCAGTAACAGGCCAATCCAAGCAGAAACTCAGAAACCAGATCACGGCTCAGACAGGGGAAGGTCGGGAAGAGCCCTGTGGCCTCAGGAGCGCAGCTGCCTGCAGAGGGGAGGGAGGGCAACGAGTAAATAAAGTGTCAAGCAGGATCCCCCCATCCCCCTTACTCAAATAAATCACTTAACTTTTCAGAAAGCAGCAAATCTCCTTACCCCTCTGGATTAAAGGCAGACTTAAAGGAATGTTTGTTAACAGACTACCCTCTCCCTGGGTCATTCCTGATGCACATCAGCTAGCCACATGCAGTAAAAATATGTTAAGGATGCCCTTGATTTAAAAGGAAAAGTTCATTTCTAAATAAAATGATTCCTTTACAGACAATTAAAAAGCTTACTGGATGTGGGATACAATTTTCATTTTGCTTCTACAGAGTTTGATGACCATTAGAAAAGCGTCTGGGGTATAAGTATCTCTTTGAAACAGGTACCGGCCTTTTGCCATCCTGTAGTACGAGCTGAACTGAAATTCAAGGTCTCAGGTCTCCCACGCAAGGAAGAGATAGCAGGACAGTCGTTTCGGAAGACAATTTTCAGGCTGCTCGCTAACTAAGGAAAGCTGAGTCCCTATGGGATTCCCACTGAAAATTCAGGAAGCAATGATGTTTTATCCCAGCATCAAGTATGTTTTTGAAGATTTCATTTGCCTGCCTACATGCTTTGCATAATGATCACACTATTAAAAGAGGGGAAGCTAATAATAAAAAATAAAGGCTAATTTACATCTCACTGCATAATACCACAGAGATAAGCAGTTAATTTTAAAAATAAGTTAAAATATATGGCATGGATGAGCAATATTGCAAAAATATCCCTAACAAAAAAGTTTGGTATGAGAGAAGCAAGAAAAAGGGGAGGAGAAGTGCTTGTTCCAAGGGAACAAGTCAGACAAACAGGCATATACCACAGATGCTAAGAAGAAGTAGTCAAGAGGGTGCTTCTTTATCACTGCCTAATTTAGTAAGAAATCCCTATCCTCAAGAATCAAAGGAACAAGAGGAAGTCCTTGAAAAAGCTACATATTTTGTGGACTCAGACTGCTTTAGTCCTGCACGGGAACCAGGTCTAACCCTGAAATGCCTTCTCCAGCTTGGACGAAACACTGACATGACGACATCAAGGAGCTCCAGTATCATCTGTAAACTGACCTGTTTTACAACTAAAGAACATTGCAAACGCTTTCCTGAGCCAAAGCCTCCAGGTGATCTGTTCTCAGAGACAAAATTTCCTCCTAAAGCCAGTGAGACCGATGCTGGTGCTGGGTGTAGAGCATAAATCCACCGACTCAAACCCTGCTGTGCGGACGGCCCATGACATCAGGGCAGACACTCTCTCCTTACACCTTCTGGGCCAAACCCCTCCCAGCTTCTAAGTCTACAACAAACCTCTCCTTAACTTCAAGAAGTAAAAATCTCAGTGCCCAAAGGCATCCCTGCCAACAAAAGACTGGAATCACTTTTGCTGATTTGCTGCAACGTGGAAATGCGCGAAAGAAAATAGCTCAGGGAAGCTGGACCTCACCGCGCTCGTGCCAATTCCTTCATACCAAAGCAAACGAGTAAAACGCAAGTTAAATGGCTGACCTTTGTATTATGTCACAAGCTCCTTGTGAGGACACCAAACTTTCTCCTAACATTCTTGCAAGTGCTAACTTGTACTGTAACAAAAGGCAAACACTGCTCTGACAGTTTCCTTAATATAGACGCTAACCCAATGCTAAATAATAGCATAAAAGTACTTCATCCCCCGCTTCCTCCAAGCAAACAAACTTCAGAATATGTATAATAGTAATTTGACCTTCCTGGTATTTTTCCATTTCTTTTCTTTATATAACTCAAATGTGTTCCAAAAGGAAAACAGGTATTTTGAACGTGTACCTTCAAGCAAGTCTCGCAATTATTTTCAGAAAGCCTGTAATAGCTCAGTAGGAGTTAAAAAAAAAAAAAGTCATACTTGGCAAAACCCAAGTTCATCCTAATTTCCTTCTTTTTCTTTATTCATTAATGGCTGTTGCACTGCTTCGCCTTGGGAGGACAATGCAGTTTTGGTAGCATTGCTTTCCTCTTAGCTTCTGCGCAGCAAGCACCTTGACATCTTCTGGTTACAACCAAACCCCATTTTGGAAGATCACATAGATGTTTCTGGGAAGAGCCTGGTAACACCTTCACTAGTTCTCTCTCCCTAAGAAGGAGTACCTTTCAGTGAGCTCTGCTCCACCAGCACTGGAACCAGTAATTGCACTGGAAGGGGATGAGACAGAACCAAAAAAAAAAAACCAGAGATAAAGCAAAAGGCCAACCTCTGGATAACAATAGGAACTGAGAAAGCCAGTGACTTTTTTTTACGCCTCCCAATTAACCAAACTGCTCAAAGCTCAAAAGAATAACAAGTATATGAAAACAATCCTGGCATGTTCTTCTCCTTTCATAATCACCAGAGCTTCTTACTTTATCTCCAAACACTGCCTCACAGAAGGTTTCACCTACAGGGTCTACCTGGGCTTTCACTTTCTGGCACCCACATTTTTCTTCCCCAACGGTCAGTCCCAGGCAGAGGTTGTGGGCAGCAGTGGATGCGCACACCTGGGAGCCAGCGAACCTCCCTTCTCCTGTGTCACCGACTTGCAATTGCAGTTACTTGCAGAAAACCACAGCACCTCACGTAAGCTAAAAATAGCAGCACTTACTTGCTTTGGTAAAGCACTGCTTTTACCTTTTAAAGTCCCTTTTAAAGGGACTAATATAGTAGCAGAACAATTAGAGCTTACTTTTAAACATTTAAATATTGCTCAGTAGTCTATTTGTTTCTTTAATAATCTGAAGAGAGCAATCCAATTTAAAATTCTTCCAATCTCTCTTCCCATTTCAGTGACCCCAGTGATGTAACAGCCCTTTAAATAAAGCTAGTGATCGCTCATTAACAATGTGAAGCCTTCACTGTAGTTTTTGCAGTAGCTTTGTTGGGAATTCACGTATGCCTGAAGAGGCAGCGCTCTACAGCGAAGCAGCTTGTAGCTCGAAAGAGCTCGTTTAGTCTAACTTCTGTAATCTGTGAGTTGGTAGCAACATGGATGGCCAGATACGTTCAAGGCTTAGAGACGGCAGCAGAGAGAAACCAAATGTTGAGTCCCGCTCCCAGCATCATCGAAGAAAACAACATGTGTACTGATACAAGAATGGAGTGCAAGGACATGCCTTGCCTCCGCAGCTACTCCCACTGCCAGCAGGCTGGGAATCTGCATCCAAACGAAGAGTGCCCTTTGCCTAGCTGGTATTTAAGGCGCAGCATGCAATCATTTAGTTTGACTGCGCTCAAGGCTACGACCAGGCGCCCTCTGAAGTCAATGCCACGACATGAGTGAGTCAGGGCAACAAACTGCTGGGAAAGCCCAGTTTTGGGGCCGGCCGATGGATTTTTCTTTCAGTTTGGAGCTCGTGTTCCTCAAGCGTCTCCCCAAACTGGAAAGTACTTGGGGAATAAGCGACTAGCCACCACCAGCAAGCATGACGGCTGCCAGCTCTGCAGGAAGGTGCCCCAAACACCCCCCCGTTTCATCGCTTCTGGACGGCAGGACGCGGTTACACACGCACAAACCAAACCGGGTTTCCCCATCAATAGCCCTTTTCATTCCCCAGTCAAGAACGGGGACAGCTGGTCACCGGCGGGGCCTCCATCCTCGGCCCCAGCGCCCCCGGAGCCCTCACTGCCGGGGGAGGAGCCCCCGGTGCCGCCCGTTCGCCACCCTTGGCCCGGTGGCCGCCTCCGCGGGGACACACGAGGGCAGGTGACCGTTTGCATCCTCGGCCTTCCAGAAACGAGTTACCCGGGTGCAAAGCCACGGCCGGGCCGGGCACACGGCGCCGCGGATGTCCGTGTGTCCGTGTCCCCCCCCTCCCCGGCTCCCGCAGGCCCGGGACGGCGCCCCCGCCGCCGGGGGGATGGGGCGGGGGTGTGGGATGCGGGGGTCAGCCGGTACCGCCGCCTCTCCCCGCCCCGGTGCGCCCAGCGGCGGGGTCAGCCCGGCGGGGCGGGCGGGCCCGGCCGCGCTCCACCTGCACCGCCGCGGCCGTACTCACTCTGCGTAACCCGTGGTCCAGGGCAGGCGGCGGGTCTCCTTGCTGAGGATGAGGATGGGACGGGCGATGTGGTCGGCGGAGCACTCCACCTCGTCCGGGGACAGTCCCAGGAACTCGGGTCTCCCGTAGGGGAAGCGGAGGGGCAAATCCGCGCCGCTGCCGTGGTCGGCGCCGGCGCTGCCAGCCATGATGCCGCCCATGAAATTGGCCACGGCGGACTTCACCCGTGTGAGCATAGTAACCCCGCCGGCGGCGGCGGCGGCGGCAGCGCCGGTGCCGCCGCGCAGGGCGGGGAGCGGGGCGCGCCGGCGGGCAGCGCTGCGGCGGCGGCGGCGGCTCCGGCAGACCCCGCCGCGCTTCCGCAATGGGGGCGCCGGGCCGCGGGGAGCCGGGCCGGGGGCCGGGGGGACGGCGGGCTCAGGGGCGGCCGCGGCGCCACGGGCTCATCGCAGCGGCGGCGGCGGCAGGTTCCCCCCCTCCCGGCGCGGCGCTGGGTGAACTCAGCCCGGCGGCGGCGGCGGCGGTAGCGGCGGCTGCTGAGTCATGTGATAGCGAGGCTGGATTTGCCCGGGCGCTTCCTGCTCCTCCTGCGGCACCGGCGGGCTCCTGGCACACGCCGGGCACGGGCGGCCGCCGCCCCCGCCCCGCCGGGATCCCGCCCAGCCTCCCGCACCGGGGGGGCGGCCCGCGGCAGGTGCGCGGCGGGCGGGGCCTGGCGGGGCCGCCCCCGGCTGCCTCCGGGGCCGTGCGGCGGGGAGCGGGGCCGGCGGAGCGGCGGGTGGTCCCGTCCGGCGCGGTGCGGTGCGGTGCGGTGCGGTCCGCCCCGCCGCCTGCGGGAAGGGCTGCCCGGGAGGCGCTTCAGGCGGGGCCGCTCGGGGGCCCCGGCGCGCTGGGGGCTCCGTTACCGGCGGGCGGGAGGTCGCCGCCCGTGCCCGCGGCCCCCGGGGCCGAGCCGGCGCAGCCCACGCGGGACGCCCCGTCCCAGCCCCTGGCCGAGCGCGCAGGTCCCGCGGGCTGTGGGACCAGGCTCCCGCCTGGAGCCCTGGCTTTACCGTCCCTCTCCTCCTTGAACCCGTCAAGGACGTTTGTCCTACACAACCATTTGCCAGGGAAAAGAACCGCAAGTACCCCCGCCGTGCGGGCGGGCTCAGCGGCGGGGGCCCAAACCGAGCCCTGTAGCCGGCCGGCGGTGGGGGTCTCCCTCCCTGCTTAGCCAGCAGAGGTGGTGTGGCAGCCCCCCGGCTGCCTCCCCCCGCAGCCAGGCATCTAGGATGCTGTCCTGGGGCAAAAGTGAAAGAACAGGCCTGAAGATCTTCCAAGTTTGAGGCCACAGATGTTTTAAGCCTTCCTTCTCCGGTCGTGTCGTATTGACCGTGTCATACTCTTTTACCAAAAAAATTTGGGAGGTCAGCAACAAGTGGCGGTCGCCCAAATGTGCGGAAAGGTTGCAGGTTTGGGTGTGCCAAGCTTCGGGAAAACAGGGGCGAGGGGAACGTAGCCAGAGTATCTAGGAAGCGTGTCCTCTGTAGCAGGGCTGTGTCTGTGCCCTGGGATGCTGCGGTACTCCTGAGAGCTGTAAGTCTCACCGAAAGGTGGAGTGACCTGCAAAATGGAGCAGGTAGGTTCGGCAGGCCGTGAGAGTAGCACAATACTGGGACGGAGCAGGGAAAAGCTGGTGTAGTCATCATGCATGGCTAGTGGGGGTGGTCGGCTGTCATCTAGCTGGCTCATACTAGAAACCAGCTGGCGTACCAGTGAGCACACACAGTTACACGGTTTTGGAGGCTAAGCCCTATGAGCTTGTTCGATTTCTGATGATTAAACAACATCCTGAGAGCTGAGTTCCAACAATGCCTGGGTTTGCTCCAGGTGCCTTGTCTACAGAGGTGAGAAATGTAAAAATGTTGTGACGCTTACTAGTTTTTATGATAAAGCCATCTATTAATAAACTTGATGGAGCCAAAAGTGGTTTAGTGCACAGGGATGCTGAGAGTGTGTTAAGTACTGCTTGAAGTAGAGTTGGAAAAATATCCACCCCAAATTAAACATTACAGATATACCTTCTTTGGGAGGAGGTGGCTATTTTTCCTATCTCTTGTTTAATTGTTTCCAGGGCTGATATTATAAATATTTGGAAGGAACAGTAAACCTCTCTTAGGTCAAAATGTACTTGACATTAATAACTCACCGGTTGATTACAGTATAATGGAAACCTTGTAGTTCTTCTGTTCATGCATTTCTGTTTGCTTTGGTTTGTTTGCCAGTTATGTTGCACACGTCGTTACTGTAATGACAAATGATAAGAAATAAAAAGAAACAAAAGCTTTGTTAAAATTCAGTGGGGGTTTTTTCACAGCCCCTGTGTCTGGGTGCCGTAACACGCAGCCATTCATCCACGTTCACGTTACAGGGGAAGGCAGGATTCCCAAAGTTCCTTGGCTGCTCTGTTCAGTGGCCCGAACCGTATTTGATTTGTCTGGTCCCCGTTCATTCCCAGCCCCTTCCACCCAAGGATGATCCCTTTATACTGTCTTTTCTCTGCTAGACGGCCAGTGTTTTTCACCAGACAGGCTCTCCAGCGCCCACTTCCCTCACTAATGCTTTAATGGACCTTCCACCTGAAGAAGACATGAGTGAAATGAGGGGCATGAGCAGAACTTGACATGTATCCCGGAGAGGCTTGGTTTTTTCTGTGTAAGAGTAGAGCCCCTCACAGGTTAACCCATACACTCCTGGAAAGGCTATGCCAGCAGACTAAACTTTGCAGTTTATTTGACCCAAAGACTTTGAAAAATATAGTTGACTAAAACTCAGAGAGGATGCAGTGTTTGCCCTCCTGCCCTGCCTGCGGTCATCATTTTGCACAAAACATGAGGGAGAAGCGTAAGGGGGTATATATAGGCTTGTTAGAGTTTACATGATTATCTCTGCAAGATGACAAGGGAAAGCTCAGCTCAGACATATGGGGAGACAGCTTAACAGCTCACCACTCAAAACAAATCTGTGCACTGTTTGAAATTCTGTGGATGCTTGCCTCTGGCACAAGAACACTGTAAGGATACAACAGGTATGATATGGCCTCTTCATACTGAAAAGTACAGAGATGCTTTGATTTCAGTTCTCTCTGGGAAAGAGGATCATGTTCACTTTTGAGTCAAAGGTGAAGCTCCGCTTCTCAAAGGAAGTAATGGTAAGGCCTGGCAGATCTCAGCAAGTTCCTCAAATCTCCTAACCTGTGGTCCAAGCCAGACATCTTTCTTTGGTGGTGGGCAAACTTCTAAAGGTTTAGTTATTGCCTCCAGATAAAATTTTGAGGCTGAATTCTCTATGTAAATGTTTGAAAATTGACTCTGTGTCCTTCTGCAATTCCATGGCTAATGCGAAGGAAAGATGATAGGCTGGATTTTTTTATAAATGTAAACTTATTTGTGATACTGGGATAAAAAGACTTTTCTCTCTGAAATGGCTAACCACACCATGGAGCCGGTGAAGCTGCCTGCGGGCCAAAAGCACATTCATATGAGCTCTTTGAAGCATCCAAATTATGTTATGCCACCTCGCCATGCATCATATTCAGCATTCAACAAATTCTCAAGCATTTTAATCATGATGAAAACAGATTTACACAGACAATACTCTAAACTTTTATACAATGACAGAATAATTCTGATTGGAGATGACTTCTGAAAATCACATGCTCCAACTTCTTTGTCAAAGCAGGACCAACTTTAAAATTATATTACGTTGCCCAGAATCTCATCCAGTTGAGTTTTCAACACTTCCAAGGATGGAGATACTACAGCCTCTCTGGGCACCAGTTCCAATCTTCAGCCACACACCCATGAAAATTTTTTTCCTGGTCTCTCTTTGGGATTTCTGTTGTTGCAGTTTGTGTCTGTTGCCTCTCATCACTGATCACCTCCAAGAAGAATATGACTCTTTCCTCTCTGTACCCTCTTATTAGGCAGTTGAAGACAGCATTGAGGCTTCTCACCATTAGCCTTGCCTTCTAAAGGCTGAACAAGCCCAATTTACTCAGCATCTTCTTGCGACAATCTTGGTGGCCCACTGCTGGACTCACTCCAGTAGGTCAGCTGGGGAGCCCCAAACTGGACCCAATACTCTCACAAGTGCCATTTAGGGGGGTATGATCACTTCCCTTGACTATTGCTAATACACCCCAATATGTGGTTATTCTGCATCGCAGCAAAGGCACGCTGGTGGCTCGTATTCACTTTGCTGCCTACCAGGTCCCTCAGGCCCTTTACTGCAAAGATGCTTTCTTGGTAATCAGCCCTCAATATGAATTTACTCCATCGCAGTTGCAGGACATTGCATATGTTCCTGGTGAACTTCAGGAGGTTCCTGTCAGCCCATTTCTCCAGCCCACTGAGATCCCTCTGTGGCAGCCCTGCCCTCCAGCTATCAACTTGTCCCCCACAACCTGGGTCAAAGGAGACAAATACTTACGGTCAGCAACAAACTTAACAGTGTCATAAGCTCTCTGTAGATACTATTTATATATATAGAATCATAGAATATCTCAAGTTGGAAGGGACCCATAAGGATCACAGAGTCCAACTCCTTGCTCCTGGCAGGACTACCTAAAACTAAATTGAATGACTGAGAGTGTCATCCAGACACTCCTTGAGCTCTGACAGCCTTGGTGCCATGACCACTGCCCTGGGGAGCCTGTTCCAGTGACCAGCCACCCCCTCAGTGAAGAACCTTTTCCTTATGTCCAACCTGAATTTCCCCTGACGCAGCTTCCTTCCGTTTCCTTGTGTCCTAGTCCTGCCTTTCTAGCCACTTTTTAAAAAACTGTAACAAAATTCACTTTAAAATAAAGGAAAAGCTTGCAAGATGAAATATCCACTTGGCTGTGAGGACTCTGGTTCTGGCTCTGGAGGACTTGAGCAGAGGGTATAGCATGTGGAGTACCTGGAAGCATATCCAATGAAAGTGCATTGACTCAAGGTGTTTACATGTATTTTTCTGATCATAAAAATTATTTCTGGTGCAGGCCCTTTTTTGTTTCTTTTGCAGAACATGGAAACACTTGGGGCTCTGCCTCATGGGAGTAGGGAATTTATTTCAACAGCCTAACTCTTTAACTTGCTTGTACCTTGTTTATACCTTGCGTTGCTTGCTTGCTTTGTTTCCTGTGCTTTTCATGCTCTGAATAAAAGCAATGGGAAAACTCCCACGGGCTTTGGTGAGAGAAGAAGTAGGTCTAATGTGAGATGAATGCAGCATTTCTGTGGGCATGAACTTCTGTGTTATATTATCATAGATGTGCAGAATATCCACAGGTGTGAACTCTGCTGCCGAATGAATTCAGAGAGTATGTCAGAATAGGTGTCTGACATAATGGTGATGAGACAGTATCTGCAGGGGAAAAAACAGTTCTGAAGGAAGAATTTGTTGTTTTTAATGCCCCAAACAAAAAACACTTCAAGCCTTATTTTTGCTCATGATTCTACTTAAGAAGATCACCATGTCATGTGGCGATCAATTAAGTTATGCTTACCTTTTCAAAAGTACTGTGCGGCCTTTAATAAGCATGAGGAAGCTCTTTATCTCTGGAGAAAGGCCCTTCAGAAGCACAGTGCCTGAGGCATCATAGTGATGTGGAGGAGAAAATGCCACTTATTAAGACATCAATCCAGAGCTCCCGTCCGCGCCTGCAGCAACCCCCAGCATTTCTAGGCTTATCAGAGCTGACAAGATCAAAGCCATTGGTGCTCTTGCCAGTTTGCAAGCAAGAGCACCAAGTAAATTTTAAAATAAATAAATACTAGCCATACTTGGAGTCATGTGTTTCCTCTGCTATACCTGATTTCTACTGCACCATCCTCCAGTCAATAAGGGCTGGAGTCCAGGTGTCCTGTTCCCCAGGAGAGTCTCTCCCTCCTGCTTTTGCAGACTCATTCTTTCTGCCCCTTCCCAGAAATATTTATGTGGTGGTGCAAAGCGGAGCCCTGTCACAGCCCTGTCTTAACTCAAGAATAGGCTGTACAGCTCAGTGGTGAAAGCATTCGTGCCAGAAAAGTGGGTTCATATACCTTCTCACAGTGGAGGACTAATAAATGCAGCATCCTGAGCTGCATGACAGCTGCCCTGCTTTAAGTACCCAGGCAGGAAAAAGGCCCTAAGGAGGGATCTTAACTGACTGGCAATCACAGTAAAAGATGTCACAAAACCTTATAATTGCTTGCAATCTATATAAATATAAAGAAATACTTCAACGTAAGCTGCTCATAAGCCTGTAAGAATTTCACATTGGCCAAAAAATGCAGAATGACTTTTTCTACAAGAATCTATCTGCAAGTATCCTGCAAATAAACATCTAATTTTGCAGTAAACATAATCATCACGATTTTGCTCCTACAGCCTCTTCTTACTTTCCATTATCTGCTCCTTTTTAATGCCTGTAGCTAAATCTGCTAATAATGGGATGGAACAGGGATTAGTTTGTTTATGTGCTCCTGTTGGCGGCTTTTCTTAGGGGAGGTGGAGCAAAATGATTATAACCTCTCTTGGGCTCCTTTGCCCTGGCTCCTGCGAAAGAACATCTTGCCCTGATGATGTTGTGAGATGCTTCAAAATGTCAGCGATGGCAACGCTTTTGCTGGCAGTCTCGGTGATAAACCTGAAAGTAATCAAATAGGTTGCAATGCAGAGGCAACTGGAAAATGAGCAGGTAAAAGGACGTGTGGGTATTTGTAGGTGCTTAGAGTTATGGGACAGCACTAAAAGCTTGGCTGAGCACAGGCACAGATGCATGTGTTTTAACTGCCTCAACATTTCGGGTTGAGTAGGATCATGTTTCAGAATATAAGATGGTCTTGACTCGTGCCTGAGTTAAGTATGGGTTAAACACGCAGGGAAGTGATTTGTATATACCAAGCAGTGGGGAATTTTTGAGTAACTAGCTAGCTGCCTTTGCTGCAGACGCTCCTTAAATGGGGTTTTTCAAGAGTAAGCGGACTGGATGGGTGAGGGGCTTCTTGTCTGCTGACAGCAGCTCAGGAGCAGATGGCAAACATGAAGAGGGATCCTCTCCCTACATCTGGGCTGTGGCTTCTGCTGCACGTGCTTTCCTGCAGCTCGGGCCAGCCAGGCACCAGATTTCAACTGTAAGTTGGCCAGGGTCTTGTCTGCAGCACAGTCAAGCCTTAACCATCATGCCCTGCCTAGAGTTTGACAGTACTTCTTTTTTCTTCTTGTTTTTTCTTTCTCCTTTAGTTTGGACAGTTGGTTGTTGGTGGTTTTTTTTTTTTTAAATATTAATTAAATGAACAGTTCTGGCAAAAATTCAAGGTTTGAATGTCAGCCTGGGCATACGAAATCCCAGGTGCCTTACGTGGCACTCAATCTCAGCCAGCCTTGCCAAGGAAGGAAGTGGGATTTTTGAGCAAGTTGTCAAAACCCCAGGCTCCTAGACTTCAGGCTGAGTTTACCAGATGTTTTGTGCTGTCAGAAATCACAGCTATACTGAATGATGGCAGAGAAAGTTAAAGAAATATTTCTACTTTCATACTTAGCTTTTGGATTTCTGCTCATCTTCTGTAAGCAGGAATATGGGAACTGTTTTTCCACTCATTTTTTTCTTCCCAGCACTGCTCGTGAGGTGCCTGTGGCCCTGTATAGTCAGCCTGGCTATCTGCTTTCCCAAATACATGACATTCTGATATTAGCACACTGTCATTCAGATTGCTACAGCTGATATGCAGAATCTTGTCAATAGCCAAAGAAAGAAGAACAAACAAGGCAAAAGCAAGTATTTAGAATTTACTGGCAGTTCCAAAAGTCTTATGAAGAGGTAAAAGTGTGTATATCAATATTTATTGAGTTCTGTTAGAGTAAAAAAAAAAGAGCTCTCCTGTTTTAGTTGTGTAATAAGATACTATGAATTTTGTCCTTTCTTGTACAGCATCCTTCAAAGGTGTCTTGTTATAGTATCTGCTGCTTTTTCTGCAAAGACATGTGTCAGTGGTGAGGTATCTAAATCTTTTTTAGCTTGGACAAGCACATTGCTTTTTTTCTCCCCCACACTTGTTTTGTAACTTGACCGCTCTCTTTTATTAATGCTCATGACAGTTTTATTTAAATGGATTCTTCCTTACCTTGTATTATTTTGGGGGGGTTTTTTTGGGCCTTCATTTGTCTTTGGTTTTTACTTTCTTTTTTGTTGACTAGAAGCTATAGCTTTTGACAGTCTTTTGTAGAGTGGATTTAAAAATAATAATAATAATAGAAAAGCAATAATTTTTTCATGCGTCTTCTTATAATAGATTGCCCAAGGCACAAAAATGTGACAGTTATATCTGCTTCATTTCTCCCCATTTGAACTGAATCAGCGACTAAAACCCAGGACTACATTCAGTACTACAGCGCTGCCAGCTGAGGGACAGGCACGTAAGAGGGAGTGGGCAGCGTGTCAGTTATGGCCATCCAGCTTGTAGCGACTCTGAAGAGTTTCGATGGTTGGGAACGGGACCCGTTTCAGTTGTGTTGCAATATTGGCTAGCTTAAAGGATCTTCTGAGATCACAGAAACCTTGGCTTTTTCAGATGTTCTCAAAAAACCCCGAAGAATAAACCAGAGTGCTAAAATCAGACGGAGTAGGTTGAGAAGTCAGTTTGCCTCTGGATGGGGCAGATGGGGAAAAAGTGCGAACAGGATTGTCTGAACATCTCTGCTTCTTCGGCAGAGGCAGCAGCAGGAAATGCCCTAAGCAAACACATTGCTACAACAATAGGCAATCTGCCCGACCTTCTGGTTGCTCCAGCTGATGTATCTGAAAATCAAATTAACCTTTGACTTCTATGGGTCATGGCCTTTCAACTATTGTGTGGAACAACCTAAGAAACTGGATAGGAATGATGTTTTTTAACAGATCTAAAACAATAAAGTAAGCATCATAATCTTCGACCAAATAGCTGACATAGAATAAATATGCTGACCTTTTGGAAATATAGTTATTTGTGATTGAACATCTATGTTCCCAATATTTTTCATATAATCTGTTTAAAAAAAAAATCAATTACTTCTATGGAGCTGTAGCCCCTTTTGAGAGTGATACATGCACCTCAAATACATTTAAGTAGTGAGAGTAAATAATCAGTATGCCATAACCTAATGCTGGTTATTGCCAATCATTTCTCTGTTTAGCCACTGAAAACAATTCTCAGCGTGGCGCAGAGGACTTCCCTTCAGCCCGTGTTTTCAGACTCCTTCCCCTCCGCTTGCTGCACCCTGCCTGAAGCAGGGAGGTGCCGAGGGCTCGCTGCCCGCGGCCAGCACAACAGCCCTGTGCAAACCCCATGGCCTCCGAGGCTGCGGTGCATTGTGGTACCCCACGGCTGGTCCAAAACTTGTTGCCAGCCTGTGTAAAACCAACTTTGGTCTCCCTGAAGATGAGAGTAAAATAACTCAGCTGCTGCTTGCTGCCTTCCCCCACTGGACACAGCATGGGGCTGACAGCGAAGGTGGTGGGGCAGTTTTTGGGGCTGCTCCGCCCAGGCTTAGCACCTTTAGCCCCCAGAGAGCCATCTACCTGCACCAAAAAACAGGAACCATGGTCACAGCTATACCTGCTTGTCCTTTGTCCTTTGTGCCTGCGCTTTACTATCCCAAACCAAAAAGTGGTTCCCTCTGTGGATTTCAGTGTATCTCCATTTGCACTTTTATAACAGGACTTACTGAGCTACAGGAATTTGCAGTCCCATAAAAAGACCCATGATTAAGAAAAATCTGGAAATGTATTGTCTATATTTATGTGTTATTTAATAATAAAGAATTTAGGTCGGTGGGGAGCGCTGTAAGATATTCCCCTTGACAATTTCCTCGAAACAACCTGGCTTTGGGCAGACCCCCATTTCAGCAGCGATTAGTGAGGGACACAGGTCTGGAAGTCAGGTTAAAAAAGTTTGCTGGCATGATAGCAGGGAGGGAGTCTGCAGCTCAAGAGGAGACCGAAGAAAAGTGTTGACACCACAAAGACAGCTACAGTGCTCCATTAAATCTGATGAAGCCTGAAATTCAAAGCTGGTAGGAAAGGCTTGTACAAACTGCATAGGAAGCATTTAAAAATGCTGATAAGCAGGTATCTCTCTGACCCTGTTTGCAGCTATATTGATGTAGCGGGTTTTCAGGGATGAGACTCTCTGAGAGAAGTTTCTCAGGAAGGTTTGATCTGTCAGTGCTTTCAGTCAAAACCAGCCACTCCCTGAAGTGTAAGCAAACACGTTTAAGGAAAACAGTACAAGCACTGTGCGGCTCTGTTCCCCGGGTTGTTTTCATGTGCTCCTCACAGGGGATTTTGTGACATGGGATTATAGCTCACACGTACAATTATTGGTTTATTCTAGATGCCCTAAAGTCATTCAGTGAGAGTCTACATCCAGGGGTTTTTTTAATGAGCGACTGAAACTGGTCTTTGGCACTGCAGCATGCTGAGCTTGCTGCTCCTCTCTGGGAGCACGCAGGGGGCTCACACAAGGGGAGCAGTGACCCTCTGCCCGGAGGGGTTTGCCCCAAGGAGGGGGACTCTTCCCTCAGCACAAACTTGCAAATGACTGGAAATCCTCCTAAGGATGGAAACAGGAAACAGTGACCCTACAGGGTCACAAGTCTCTACTCTTCCTGGGAAAGGAATAAGATGCTCAAGGTATGGTGAGAAGTGGTTTGTGGGGGGTACCAGCTACCCCATAGGGAAAAATGGTTGAGATTCAAGATGGGGCAGCACAGGGTTGAAGCAAGGCAGAAATAAAAGAGGTGTCTGGGTGAGGTGGAAAAAGGCATCCAGGAATTGTAAAGATATTACTTCAGTAATATGGACTATGATAGTTTTGGACTATTATAACAATAATGCCATTAATAGTTCCATAATAATGTTTGAGCAAAGACTCCAGTCCTTGGTGAAAATGTAGTTTGGAAACTATTGATTTAATGAATAAAGGATAATTTGGTAGGTCATAGTAAATGCTATTGATGTATACAAGATTGTAATTTTAGAGCCATGTATTAAACCTTGTTATGGAGACCTTGCTGCAGGCAATTCATAGCCATTTAAGCCACCTTGATGTTGTTATTCTGCACAACGCAGCCATGAGAGAGCTTCACGGAAACTGCAGGGGCAGAACTTGTCTCCAGCTGCTCCTGAAGCTGCCAAGGAAAGCAAACCTGATTTTTAGAAAGTCCTTCTACTTGGCTTCTGTTGCAGCCATGATTTAGCTTCAGCAAAATTTGTGTGCACTTAGCAGCTCTGAGAAAGAGTGCATTTCCGTCAGGTGTCCACAGCTGTATTTAGGATCTGGACTTAAGCACTTGGCTTTGACATTCTGACTAAATAATAATTTTTATAAAAAGTTCTGGAGATTGTAATTAGTCAGAAGATAGGGGCTCATATTGCTGCCTTCAACACTCATCTTTTGCTGTTGTTTCCTGACACACACATCATCAGTTTTATCTTGAACACTGATTTGGAAAAATAAACTTACTGTATCATAATAGTAATAATGCAAGAATGCATAAACCCAACTATATTTTTACATGACAGTTTGCCAAAATTGCTCACCCGTTTAAAATTAGTGACGTGCCAACATTGGCAGCATTAGAACATAATCATATTTTCTGTCCTTTTTTTAGTGATAACCATTATACCAAAGACAGCAGTGAAGGGGAGTTGCGGTGCATGTAGTTTTTAGTTTTGACAGCTTGGGTAACAGCAATGGTCATAGTGAAATGAAGTAATGCAAGTGTCAGCATGACAGAGGTGCCGGAGGAAATATCCATCATTCTTTATAATCTCCCCACAACCTGCTTTGAAGCCCAGGCCGTTGCTTCTCCCTGGTTGAACTGAAGTGCTCTCAGCTAGGGCTACCCCTGACGAAATCATACTGCCCTGATGCAGAGCCAGCACAGGCTCTTTGTGACAGAGAACACGAGATTCCAGCAGCTCAGGCTCCTCAGGCCTGTAGACAGTTACCTTTTGTAGAAACACAATGCTCAATATGTTTTTGCTTGAGTCATACATGTTCTTCCTCTTCAGTCTCTTCTAAACAGGTTCTCAGTGTCTCTGCATATCACTTCTAGCCAGCTGTTAACAGAGCAGTTGCATATATTGTATAATGAAAAGTGCATATGAAGTCAGAATGCTGTTAATAAAATATAGATTAATTCCATAATAACAACAACAAAAAAATCTATGCGGAAAACTGTTGAGAGAAACTTTATGTGAGAATCTCCTTCAGGGTGGTGCAATGGTCTTTTGATATTTTTTCGTGTAAATGTCTTCAGACTTTTTTCTTTTCCTTTAGGAGAAATAAAATAAAAAATTTAAAATAGCCAGAAGGCAAAATATTACCACATTTTAAATTTGAACAAGTTCTTCTGGTTTCTTTCATAAATACTATTAATGCCAAAAGGGAATTCTGCACTTACATTTTGAAGCATCAATGTGATCATATGATTCACACTAAAATTCATTCTGGATAGCAATGTTTTAATGCGGTATAAGGAAAAAAAGCTGCCTCAAGGCTGGCAGCTTCTTCTTATCCAGTACAGGAAAAGAATTCTCTCTGTAGGAAAGTTAAAATAGCTGTATTATGCACGTGCATTCATGCACCCGCATACATAGTTTGTATAAAACACCTTAAGCTTTTGTAAATGATATATAACACTCTAACAAACATAGACTCAAATGGAAAAAGGAGGTTTCCCGTCTGGGCAGCGTGAGTCTGTCCTGGTCTGAAGGAGTGATCTCTGCATGCACACGTCCTGCCCCTGCACCGACACGGCTGCCTTCCAGGCTGCCTGCGGCCCCTTACTGCTGTGCACTGGGGGGTCAGGGCTGTGCCCCAGCAGCGGCAACAGCAACGGCACAGAGACACCCGTTCAGTGTATAAGTAACTGGACCAGTCCAGGCACCATTCCAGTGTACACGCTGTCTTGCAGAGAGCTTGCTCTTGAGTAAGATGCCCAATTCTCCTCTAACTGGACGTGGTTTTCATCCAGCAAGGCAAGTGGATTGATGCGTGGGTGCGCAAGTGTAGAGCAGGTCAGAATCAGGCATGGTTTTTTGATTTCCCCTGGTGTTGTTGCCAGCGAAGCAGGATGATTTGCAGGGGAAATTACCACAAGTGTGGGCTGTCACAAAAATCACAGCTGTTGCATTGTGGAAAAGATTGGGCCCATTCTCAGCTCCTTGTAGCCCCTATCCATCTTTTTCCTTTGTGATTCAAAGTCGCAGGTGCAATAGCATCCCCCAGAGCAGAAGGGAGACGACTCAGCTGTAATTACAAAGGAGGCTTTTGAGATCAAAAGATGTCAACAGTTTCTTGTAACTGTGTTTAGCCCTTGAATTCCCCAGCCAACCGAATGCTAAACCATGCCCTGCTGGGATGCAAATAACCTGAAAGGTGGAGAGCAGTGGTCAGAGTACTGCCTTCCTGAGTGCCGGCCAAGATTTTGGTGTACAGAGTGAGCCGTATCATCTCATGATGACAAGGCTCAGCGCAGCCATCGCTCACATAGCTGTCTGGACCCAGGAGCACCCATCACACCAGCCTCGAGGATGAATCCCGATGCCCACAGTCTGCCTGGGAGCAGCCCATGCAGAAGGCTGGACCTCTGGCAGAGGCAGGGCAAAGGAGCTGCCACATGCCACAAACCTGAGCTGTGGCCCCCTCACCTGCAGGGCTCGCTGGAGGTGTTCCCATGTGTGAGAAAGCCAACCCTGATTCAGAAGATGCTCACGTTGATATGCACGCTCAAGCTTAACTATTTTAAAAATGTGAATCTCAGCCCTCCGCTGAGGTTTGCAAGAGCATTGTTAACTCCATATGTGTCTTTTGGCTCCTTGCTTTTTATTTCTATGTTTTATCTGCTGGCATCCTTAGAGTGTTAAAAGTTGCATTTAACCTTGTCAAAGGAGGACTGTTTCTATTTTAAATTGAAGCATTTTGTGCACAAGTCAATGTTTTGCTTGCAACATTTCCTTATGGCTAAATATTTGTGTTGGAATTCCTAAACCATAATAGAAAAACAGTCGAATGAGCTGAGGAAGAACAACTTCTGTTGTGGAAGGGAGTTTAATGACAGCCTCCATATCTTGTAATTGAAACTACTTTATATCCAAAGCAATAGAAGGAATAGCAGCAATATATATTTTGTGACAGATTTAGCCTTTCTTTTTTTTTTCACAAAATTTTTATTTGTTTGCTGAAATCTCTTGGATTGCTTTATTCTGCAGATTACTTTATCCCATACAGTAAAATACAAGAGTTCTCAGGCTGAAACATCAGCTTCTCACACTCTGCTGAGTAGCTGACTTTGCTGGGGCAAGTCACAGTTAGTATTCATTACCTGGGTGAGTGTGTATTTAACCTGCTTGGGTTTATTTAAAACTTAATTTTCCTTGAATATATCAGTATGCAGCTCTAAGATCCACTTGCTTCTGGACCTGACTAGGGATTTTCCCAGAAAAACAGGGGTTTAACCATTAATAAAGTCCTACAAAATGGCAAATTTTCACAAGAAAATGTTAAATTTGCAAACTTGTTGCACTGAGAGAGCTGAAATAAAATAGATTGGTTTGGATTTGCTTAATCTGAACTGCAACCTCAGTGCTTCAGGTCCTTGGAATAAATTTCCTTGTTGTTATGTACCAGGGCGTCCCTTCTGCAGAGTCCCATAAATTCTGGCCAACAAATGACTGCACACCCAGCGAACACACCTGCATTTCTGAACTGAAATTCGTCATGTGTTTTCTTCTCATAAAAATTTATTTCAATCTGATTTGGGACAAGTATGAAAATACCTGAATCATCCCATAATGAAAATGCTGTTTGCTAGCTCTCCTTCCTGCAAGTATTTACACAATGAAACTGTAAATAAAATTGGTGGAACGAGAAATAGCAGTGGGACAAACATGACTTGGCAGACTGAAGAGAACATCAGTGTCTATTTACAATATTTTTCAACATTTGCCACTAAATCAGTTTTAATTTCTGTTCGAAACTGCTATACTCATACAAAATGACTATAAAAGCGGCCTGAAGTGACCTTTGCCCTACAAACTTGACCTTGAATTGAATGCAGCCCGGTAAAAACTGACCATCACCTTTCAGTGATTATTAGGAAATAAAATAAATTTTCTTGAAGGGCTTCAAATATATTCTTTTTGGTCATCAGGGTATGTTAGTAAATGCTACTGTCAAATGAACATTTCAAATCACAATAGAAGCTTTTGCAATGTTAACTATAAAAACTACTAGAAGCTATTGTCTCTGCCTAAATAGAGTGGTAACAAAGGAAACTAGAAATATCTTTGATGCAAACTCATCTTTATCCCTTTGAAATAAACAACTACTTAATGGGATAGCTGCTCTTTTATATGTCTCCCTTTTGAATAGAGATACTGAATGCATCCTCATTTTCTATTCTTTCAATACTTATTTTGAGAGGGAAAATACATGACAGGTGGGTATAATACATGAGAGACAGATATTACTGTGTGTAATCCAGTACACTGAGGTCCTTTCTTCAGCTGGGACATGATTTGATAATGGAGATACAATAAATGATAAAGAAGAGTAGTTTTTCTTGAATATCTCCGTGAAAAAAATACTGTATATTGCCACAGAGATAGCAATATAGCTGCATTATTTTTTTCTGCAGAAAAACTCTGGGTATACAGCAGCCATTAATAAACCAGACCATTTTCTCCTAGACTGAAAAAGATATTATGAGGCCAAGATTGTTCAGCTGATGAACCTGCTTCTGTAATCTGTTTCAGATAATGACATTATGACAGTGCTGAGTGTATGCCTATATGAAAGATATTAACAATTTCTTCTGAAGCAAAATATGAAGTAAAAGAAGAGCTGTCTGAAAAGAGTGTAGTTGATCTTGTGTTACATGGGAGTTAAAGGCAGTGGTGGGGGTATTACAAGCATTTTGTTACATTAAAATAAAGACATTATTATGGGATGAGTGGGACTGAATTTTGTACTGAAAACATCATGCATTTATCTGTTTATTTAAACTGTGCTTTTCAGATGCCTTTATTAGGATTGTCTGGGCCTTTTATATTACCTCCTTTTCCAACTGCTTTTCTTTGAGAAACTTCTTCAACTGATTCAGCCGTACTATCTGATCTCTACCTCACACTGAATTTTAATGTCAAATGTAATTTCAAGAAGTTCAGATGTAATTGAAAGGAATGCTAGGAATAGGAGGCAGATTTCTCAATACGTAATATTTTTTCCACTATGAAGTACTTGTAGCAACCCTCCAATTCAGAGCAGGAGTATGAGATTTGGCAAGGGACTTGGTCCTAGATTCACTTAGCTTCTGTTATTTCTTCTGGGAAAACCTACTTGTATTAGAAACCCCAAAAAATCTCAAGCTCTACAGGTTTTCCTGCACTTGTTCAATGCAGATGAAAATTACAGCAGCCTTAAGGTTACTTTGCATTTATGCCGAGAGACTGGATCTGCTTGCAGACATCCAGCAAGCAGGCAAGTGCAAGGCTGAGCATAATTGTTTCACATACGAGTGACTCTGCATGGCATTCCCAGCGCTCCCTGTTCTGCATCATCCATTTAGGTGTGTACTTTGTAGCTATAGTATGTATTGCTCCACCACAGTCCTACACAAGGACTGCAAGCCAAATTGGCTGTTTGGCTACTACGGCAATGGAGGTCATTTGCTTGCTTTTATATTAGATGACAGTGATAAATCTGTCACTCCATATGAAAGTAAACTGCGCTTGCTGCCAGAAGAATAAGAGCACATTAAAAACCAACTTGATAAGCATATTGATTAATGAACACTTGGAATAGTGCAGTTAAAGACTTAAATTTGTTACAATTCTGATTGCTAGCAGTGCATACATGCTATCATAATGAACGACTGTAACCAAATTATCAGAAACACTGAGAATTAGCACAGTGGAGCAGCAAATGGATGTCTGGATCACGCTGACAGCACATCATGCCGTGGTCATAATTTTTCTTTCCCTAATAGCACTAAAATAATGATAATTGTAGGATCAGATGGGTCAAAATGATGAAGCAACATGGGTTTGAAAGAATCTGCATTTCCTATGTCACACTGAATGGCTGACTTTTGGAGTGTGCTATTTAATGAGCTTGTCTCTCTTTCCAGGTTTTAACCAGTTTCTAAATAGTTCTGCAGAAGTTTGGGATTGAACCTTCCCAAAAATCATGAATCTAAGGTGCAAGTCTTATAGGTAAGGTGTGTGAAAAGACCAGAATTAAGATAAATTTAATACCAGAAGGCAAAAACAGATTAAAAAAAATGTACCACATTTTAAAAAGTAGCAGCACTGAAGAAATATGCTCTGTCCACCTCTGTAAGTGACCTAGCTGAGCTTAAAATGCAAGACTAGGAGGGAAACAAGCACTTGATCTTCCCTCTGTCTTCAAGAGAGGCTCTGAAGCCTTTCATCCTGCAGATGCCTCACGCCTGCAGTCAGGATGTGCTGCTGAGAAGCCCCTGAGGAGGAGAAGGCCTCCTGGGCCAACCAACGGGCATGGGGAGGTCTGGACTTGATCTCAGAAAGGCAATGGTACAGAGCAGAACAGACAAGAAGGCGAATTCTTCTCTGACTTTGTGAGAACTGGCCTTTCTCTGCTACTTCAGTTACCAGTTTTTCTCAGTTTTGTCTCTGAGCAGTGTCTCAGCTAGAAATTCAGATTCCAAAGATGCCTATTTAGGATGGCTGAAGAGTATTCCCGGACATAGTGTGGCATCTGGATCAGGCCCTACTCTCAGAGCCTGGGCGTTGGCAGCCCTAGTGAGATGTGAGCCGCAGGTTACACAGCTCTGCCACTGCATCAGCCACATGTCAGGCTGTGTCTTGCTCAGAGGACCAACCCCCCGATGCTGAAGTGATCCCACCAGCTGCTCACAGTCAGCAATCTGCTGAACCCAGCACATGGGTCAAAGCTCATATTGTTCTCCACATCATTCTGTTAATTCTCTGGAGATTTGCAAAGTTTCATGAAATATGTTGTGTTTTCACAGTGGCTGTCTGTCATGAACACATAAGGTTGCTTGTGCTGGCGACCAGCGGCTCAGCTGTGGGGTGGGATTTCTCAGCCTACCCCTTCAGTTGTGAGTGAAATCACTGCACAGAGTTAAGAAGCAGAGGTTCCTCTCAGATCACATCCAGATGTTCATTGCAAGCAAGGAAATACAGACCACATGCTGGTGGCTCTTCCAACTATCACACTTGACCAGACCTTGCTCAGGTGTTGTATGAGATGTTTGAACGGGAAGCAGCAGCCACAACCTCTCCTAGCTTGCTGTGTGGGGGCTTTTCAGATGTGACACAGGCACCTCCATCTGCTGGCAGAAGGGCACAGCCAGAGCTCTGAGCTGCCATTGTGGCCACTGTTGCCTCACACACACATCACTCTGAACCCTGTGTTTGTGCTTCTGGTTCAGGATGCCAGACGTGGGCCAGCTCAGGATGAAGAGGGGAGGATAGCTTGAGGGTTTGCAGCTTGCCTTGCGTGGATGACAAGGAGCAGGGTCCTGGTTGGTGGAAATGCAGATGAAGGAGGGGGAATGGAAGAATACAGAGTTCAGGTAGGGGCACTAAGGTGCAAAAGATGGGGAAGAGTGGGTGAAGTAGATAGACATGTGGGGCTGGGTCCTGACATGACAAAATAGATTGCCATGTAAGCATCAGGGAAGCTGACTTTGACAAATTTAGCTTGGGAAGCTTTTGTAGGCACTTGCAACAGAAGGCCGCTTTGCAGGGTGGTGAGCATACTTGGAAGATATGTTGCAGAAAACTCAGGCTACTTAACTGTCCTGACAGTGACGTACCTGAACAAAAATACATGCATATGGCAACGTAAGGTAGGCTGGAAGTCTCGTACGTCCCTTTTAAATCATGTGATAACCAAAGGTCAAGTTTCTCTGGCAATAGAGAGATTGTCATGAACAGAGAAAAACTTGCTGCTGAAAGAGTTCACATAAAGAATGCAGAACAGAGGGAAAGGGAAAGATCCAGTCTTCCCTCTCCTCCCACACTGGCCCAAAGAACACTTCAGATGTGATCTGCTGTCAAGGATCAATGTGACACTTTCAAGAAAATACCTGAGCTCTGGAAGTACAGATGCCTCTTTCCAAACCAGGATGATCTGCTCTAACATCCTGGGCTTGAGAAGCAAGTGGCTGTCCTGCAGGACTTCCCAGCCTCCTCTGTACTCTTGGCCTTGTTGACAGAACATGACTTTCATGCAATGATCCCAGTACATTTTATTTCTTGCAGGAAAGCAAGCTATGGAGAAGGGACAGTCTGTTTATTCCTACAGTCTCTGGCATCTTGGATCACTGGCCTCTTGTTGCTATCATAACACAAATAATGAGTATAACTTCAGGTGCTGATGCTTTCAGTTAACCTGGAGTTCCTCTGGAATACCTAGCTGGAAACTTACATCCAAGCACTGTTAGAAGTAGTGAGTAATATGCCACTCAGTGTTACTCAGATAGCTACAGCATTCCCATCTGGATAGTATCAGTGTTAATGATAAAAGGAAATTAGAAAAGCCTCTGGTTGGCCTTTGTAGTTGCTGTTATCCCCTAAAGACAGGACTTCGTCCATGCAGGAACCACATACCACATGGGTGAGACTGCAAAGAGAGAGTATTTTACTGCAGCAGAAACCCTTCTGTAAGTTATACTTTCAACAATTATTAGACAACTCTTTTCCTAGTATTTTGTCTGAGACCTCTGTATCCATGCAAAAGGTTTTGCCAAGTGTCAGGTGACTATTTCTAAGGCTCTGAAGATCTGCTACATTTGGAATAAACCTATGAATTGCTTCATCTCATTCTTTCTATGCCTTAAGGCCTCAAAGCTGCTGGAGGCATGATGTTAAATGCCTCACCAGGAGCATGTACATACTGGGGAGCCATGGAAGGAGATGAGGGTCCTGGTGGCATTGCAGGGAAAACATATGTGCCTTGGCATTTCGGTGACATCTATTGGACAACTCTGTTGGATTGGTTCCCAGCATTAATTTGCAATAATCACAATAATTTACATTCAAGCCTTAATTAATAAAGAGCTAGATATTTATGGCATTGGGGATCTTGAAAGGATAGGGTGTGCTTTCTGGACTATTTCTACCCCTTTTCATTCCAGTGAAACTCTACTCATGACTCATTGCTCATTACTGTCTCCTGGCAATGTATGAAGAGGGAAATGTACAGCAGAACAAAACATCTATTTCCCTAATTATTTGCTTCTTTTCAACAGCCCAATACCTCCTTTACCATAGCCTGGTAAATGGCTTCCTTATAATTTAAGATCCTCAAAAATGTTTATGTGAAGAAACACTTGAACCTATGACTACCTCAAGGTTATTTGTTTATCATCTCAGTGCTAAAGGTTTGGGGTGAGTGGAGAGTGAAAAATCCCTTTCTGAGACGTGCAGTCAGGAAGGGTTTAGCTTTGGAGCCTCCAGCAACAGCACTGGGCTGTCTCTGGGCCATGGAGGCACCTAATACCTGATGGTGATGGGTGCTGAGGGAAGTTGCTAACATAAAGTATACTATGAAGTAAAGAGGTTTCCTTTTTATAGATAGTAAGGTAATTAACTTACTAACCAGTACCCATGTTAAAGCATTGCTGGGTTTGCGGTGTGTCCAGGTGCTGTCTGCTCCTCCTCACTGCCCAACCTTGTTGTTGGAGCTCTTTGAAATCTCTGATTTGGTAACTTCTGCAGTACACCATTATCTCTGTGCACCATCCTATATGGCTGCTGCTTCCAAATGTAGGACAGGTACATCACCTGCATCCCTCCTGCTGTACAGGGTGGCCCTCAGTGAGGTGCTGAGGTGCACGTATGGACAACATCTGGCCTGTACGGTGGCATCTTGCGCTGGTGTGCACCATCCCTTCTGTGCCCAGTAGTTGCTTTTGGAAAGAAATCTGGTTACACCAGCAAGGAGGGAGCCATGATGGATGGCAGTAGATCCTCTGGTCCACACAGTGCAGACATGGCTATTGGGAATGAAGATCATGAGTTGTGACTTCAGTTTCCCTTCACTCGGAGGCATAACCCTCACAGAGCTCTCTTCCTCTGGAAGAACCAACCATTTATCTTACAACCATGCAAAATTTTATAAAAGGATTTACTACTGATATTTGATGGGAAGTAAGCCAGGGATCTTTCTTTCTTGGTTTTAATGCATTTGATGCTGTTCTGGAGCAATTACTTTAGGTGAAATCTTATTAGTCAGGGGTAAAGTCTTCAAAATTATGTCTTATGGTTTGGGAATGAAAAGTAGATGTTAACGTACTTTTTTCAGATTTAGAAGCAGAAGTGGAGGCCTAAGGACCTCTTCCAATGCTGTTTTGCGGTCCAGTCAGGAAGCACAGAGCACTGAAGGCTCCTCAGCAGCACAGGTACAACAGAGGAGTGGTGATCTGAGCGTGAGCCAGGGGAGAAGGATGGACAAGCCTATGGATGAACTTCACATGGAAGGTGAACAGCGTTTGCGGGAAGAGCCTTTGGGAGATGGACTTGCTGCCACTCAAGAGATGGAAGGAGGGGGGGCAGCAGCTACCCCAACACCTCTCAACCCCATCTGCCCCTCTCTTGGCAGTAGAAGCCACATGAGCTTTCCGGAGCTGTAGCTTCACCAGGCAGTGAAGAGAGGACAAGGCTCTTTGGCCACCCCTAACACATTGATCCCCTCTGCAAATACCTACTTTCCTGATGCATAAAGCCAGTGTGGGGAGGATACCTGGGTATGTCTGGAATCTGGTCTGAATAACAGAAACACACTGAAATGATTCCAGGGAAGAATTATCTTGAGTTATCCATTTACAGCCTGCACACATTTCATATCTGACAGTAGGACAAAGCACTGTAAAAATACCCTTAAGAACATGAATCTCTGCTCTGATTTGCACTTAAAAGGCAACATCTGATTAGTGTCTGTGTTTTATTAACAGAAGACTGGGAGGATGAAAGCTTCTCAGATATTACCTTTATTGTACCAGATATTTTTGATAGTATACTGTGGAAGAAAATGCCACATTTCATTAAAGTCTATCATTCATATACCACAAAGGATTTGGCAGCAGATAATAAAAACCTAGTGATAATTTTCAACATTGCCCATTTTTCAGTCTCTGAAGATTATTTAAAAAAAATGCTTCTGATGACCTCGGACTATATCAACTGGTGTTCACTGGTCTGTGTGCTGTTGTACACCAGCTGTGGGGCTGCCTTTGGTATAAGCAGTTCAATTGCTGTGTCAGCAGTTATCACGCTGTTTAATTTTAATAGACTTGGTTACACAACACATTCTCAGACCTTCCAGCTGTGCCTAATGAAAATGCATACTGACACTCATTCTGGTCTCAGCATCCCCCTTGCTCTGGTGTTACCTTATTATTTTTTATTATGCTACTTACAAGGAATCTCAGCGCTCCCGATATATGAAATGCCATATATGTTGAAGATAATCTCCCATCACTGCAAGGCTTCTCCTCTGCTAGTTCTTTCTGCATCCTTCATTTCATCTGTTTGCCACCCATTAGAAAGGGTGGTGAAACATTTGGTTCTTTAAGGGTTGAGTGCTTCGTTTTATGTGATGTAACTGCATCAGCAAAGCAATAATTTACAATGAATAACTTGTTTGGCAGTCTTAGTCTTTTTTCATGGATTGGCTTTGAACAGATTGTAATTTTCTTGAATTTATTAATTATTCAAAATGTTAATGACTTTGGGGGATTGATTATGAGCAATTTTATGTGAGTATTTAGTATGCAGTACTCCACTTCTAGGGCCATTACTTTGATGTGTAGGTAGATAAAGGCGCATCATGTTTTCTCTATTTTATTGACAGAAGGTGCTGAAAAATGTCATGACAATTTTGCTAAGAGGGTGAGAGTTTAGAAAGACAAAAAAAAAAAAAAAAGCAGAACATTTTCCCTTAAAATCCTGCCTAGATAAAAGGGTTTTTCTAAGAATAATTTCTGAAGTAAAGAAGATTATAATGAGATTTCTTTTATTTACTTATTAAATTTTAATTTCTTACAATAACTTACACACAAAGTAATTGGGTGTGTGCATGTAGTCCTGGTGGGGGTGTCCTACAGCTTAGGTCATGATCGCCTTGGGCTTTGGTGAAAGGTATGTTTCTCCATACAAAATATTCTGAAAGTACAGTTGTGACCAGTTTTCAGATCTCTCTCAAGGTTATTGTGAAGGAGACTGTATGCAGTTTTCAATCCTGAAGAGTGCTGTCAGAGGCTTGTGACATTTGCTGGTCTCCTAACACTTGTTTTCTATTTCTATTGAAGCATGAAAGGTTTTAATTCGCTTCAAATGAGAATTTTGTAGGATAAAAGCCTGATTTCTTGAAGAGCAAGTGGCTTAAAATAGGTGTTCATCAAATTAACTTTTAAAGACATTTGAATACTTGGTTAGGAAATATTTTGTAATGCTTCCTTCAATCTGCTCCAGGCTAGTTTTGTGTTAAGAGGGAGAGGTGAGGGGAAAGGCAGTTGCTGTGGAGTAGAGGTACATATTACTTGCGTCACTTATTTAAATATAGATCTGAATGATGAGTACGACAAAATTGAAAATTAATATTTTCATTAAAAATACTTTTGCCATTTTGGCAAATCTGAGAAACCACTGTGTGACTGGCTGCTGCTGGCCAAAGCTTTCCCCTGCATACCTGACTTGAATCTCTATAAGCGCTATACCTCCACAGTGTACCCTTTTTCATGGCTTTGATGAGCAGGTCTATTTATGGAGTTCTTTAAAAAGCTGACTTCTACCGAGACCTTAGACTAACATGCTGCGTGCTGAGGCCCTCTGTAGCTGTTCAGGTGAATAAAGAGCACTTTCCTCCTATGGCTCTGCACATGTTAAGCCGTAAGTTACAGAGATCACAGACACTGCAGAGGACTGTCAGCTCAGCACAGGAATGGATCACACTGCAGCCCGTATGAGCTCCTGTCTGCAGTTCTTTCCCAGTCACTTTCAGGATTGCTGTCATGGTTTAGCCCCAGTCAGCAACTAAGCACCACACAGCCACTCGCTCACTCACCCCACCCCAGTGGGATGGGGGAGAATCAGAAGAGCAAAAGCAAGAAAACTCGTGGGTTGAGATAAGAACAGTTTAATAATTAAAATAAAATAGTAATACTAGTAATGGTAATGATAACAATAATGATTATGATAATAATAATAATGATAATGATAATATAACGAAAAAAATAACGAGAGAGAGCAATGAAACCTAGGGAAAAGAGGGAAAAGGAAAAAAAAAAAACCACAAGTGCTGCAACCGCTCACCACCCGCTGACCGACATCGCCAGTCCCTGAGCCGTGATCGCTGCTTCCCCTGGCCAACTCCCCCCAGTTAATATTCTGGGCATGACGTCACATGATATGGAATATCCCTTTGGCCAATTCGGATCAGCTCTCTCGGCTGTGCCCCCTCTCCTCCTGGATTCTTGTGCGCCTGGCAGAGCATGGGAAGCTGGAAAAGTCCTTGACTAGTGTAAACACTGCCTAGCAACAACTAAAACATTAGTGTGTTATCAACATTATTTTCACACTAAGTCCAAAATGCAGCACTATACCAGCTACAGTGAAGAAAATTAACTATCCCAGCTAAAACCATGACACCACTAAAAGTCCAGTTTTTGCTTTACTTCTTTTCTCACAACCTTCCACTACCTGGCTTGTGTTTAAAAGACTCAGCTTAGTTCAACACCCTGGATTTTGACAATGCAGGCTGCACCTACCTTCTGCTCTCCAGGAACTGGTAGCACATTATGTATCAGCTATCAGAGAAAGATAAAGGTTAGTTGGGTAGAAAATGAACAGAGAAGAAAAAGCTATACACCTTAAGGTTCCCACAAGTGATAGAAATTAATCCGTTTTAAACTCTTAACTTCATTTAAGCTTCTTGGGGCAGGGATTTGTCTCTAAGTCCCTGTAAAATACCATGTCATATCCATTCTATTCTATAAAATGAGTGAAAACCATTATGCACAAAGCCCAGCAGTCATGCCAGAAATCTGTGTGGCACCTACATTTGGGTTGCATTGAAACCTCAGTAAACCCAATCTAGTTCTGCACAGTAGGCACTGAAATGCCTACACAGTAGGTACTGAAATGGAAGAGGTCCACAAAAATGATCCAAGGGCTGGAGGACCTCTCCTACAAGGACAGGCTGAGAGAGTTGGGGTTGTTCAGCCTGGAAAAGAGAAGGTTGCAGAAGACCTTATTGCGGCCTTTCAGTACCTAAAGGGGGACTATAGGAAGGATGGGGGCAATCTCTTTAGCAAGGCCTGTTGTGACAGGACAAGGGGTGACGGTTTTAAACTAAAGGAGGGTAGATTTAGACTGGATATAAGGAAAAAATTTTTTTACAATGTGGGTGGTGTAACACTCGAACGGGTTGCCCAGAGAGATGGTAGGTGCCCCATCCCTAGAAACATTCAAGGTCAGGTTGGACGGGGCTCTGAGCAACCTGATCTAGTTGAAGATGTCTCCACTCATTGCAGGGGGTTGGACTAGATGACCTCTAAAAGTCCCTTCCAACCTAAACCATTCTGTGATTCTATGATTCTATGATGTAATAACTCATCATTAGTTAACAGTGCTCTGGCACTTCCCTGGCTACACTTCAGAAATGGGCTGAGTTGGGTATGGCTGGGAAGCTGTGACCCATGGGAGCCCCACATCCCTCTGGAGTGGCAGGGGGAAGCCATGTGGGATAACCTAGTGCATCTCACATGAGTTGCAGTTGATGTCTATGTTTAAGCAACAGAATCAACCTGTAGGTATGTAAGTTCCCACTGAAGTCAGTGGACATTTATTCAGTGTGGAGGAGAGAAGGCCTAGAGAGCAATTCGGTCACCCTAAGCTGGACACCTACATGCTTGGATCATTTTTTCTCATCTCACCATCAGCCTTTTTAAAAGCTGGCCAGAACCTCTCCCTCAAATTTCAAAGCTGGGCTGCATCTGGCCAGAGGGTAACGAGTCAGTCCAGGAGGTGCACATCTCCTAGCTCCCTCAGGTCTGTTGTATTCACCCAGTCTTTCTGGCTCAGAGCTTTCTAGCTACATGCCACAGAGTGATTACTAGATAGCAGCATTTACTCTTTCACACATTGCTATTGCAACACACCGTTATTATGTGTCATTCTCTTTCTACACACAGAAAAAGGTAAGTGAGCAAGAATGTGAAGTATACACGTATAAGCATGTACATGTGATTATGGCATACAAAGACTATAAGGAAAACAGTAGTTTCTGTTGTCATTAAAGCTGTCTAGTAATTTCCATTTCCTTTCTACAAATGCCTCTAGAACTGAAGTTTATATGAGTTAAATATTTGTTTGCTAATTCTGAAACAGCCTCTCTATTGATTTGACTTCACGTGTTGTAAAACCCTGCTTCTTCTGTGCACATACGTCTGGGCCAACTGGAGGTCAGCAGATATTTCCTAAGAAAGAACTGGATGGCTTTTCTTTTCTTCACTTGAAATACACGGCAAAGTTGTCTCTCCGAACCTTGCAGAAAAGTGCAGTAATGGGAAAGCTACAGGAAAAATAGACCCATAAATTTAAAGATAAAAGTCAGAAATAATCTGTTTCTGATATGGGGAACACAGAACTGGCCAACAGGGCAAGTTTCTGGAATGCATTGAAGTATCAGCAGAGGCTTATTCTTTGTCTCCCACTTTTAACTTGACAAGATCCTCAAATGTATTTTTATAGTTTCCTTCCTGGTATGCTCCCAGAGATAAGTTCTTTCTTGAAGTAAATGTCAGGCCAGAACTAGCTGGAAGAAAGCTTCTACTGACATTGTGCAAAAGAAGCTATAGAATTCATTCCTGATTCCTTTGTTGAGCCACCACAGCTCATAAAAAAGCAAAAGGATAACACATTTCTAACTGATGCACTCCTGGTTACCCCGCAAATGGTACGAAGAAATTTAAAAGCTCATATACAGAGTAATTCTTGGTCATGCGCTTGATCACAGACTTCAGTAGAGAGAGGAGGATTATAAACTGTGAAAGAATTCTTCTTTGTTTCACATGAGAAAATATTTTTTGTTTCATTTATTATACTGAGTTTTCCTGCATGAATATTCCTAATGCAAGTCTGCTGTGTTCCTGAGTTCTCATTCATATTCACATCATTAAAAATACAGACTTTTTTTGGATCCCAACCGTTCTGATACATTTTAAAAATTAGTCTTGCAACAGCAATACTCAGTGGAGCTACTTTTTAAAGTAGTTTGCTATTTTATTTATCTTGGGGAATGGGGAATAATACATAACAAGTAGTGTTTGAGAAATAGCAGAAAACAGTAGATCCTGCAAAATTGCCGTACCTCTACAGCTGCATTCAGTGCTCATATACCCTTTGGTGCAGTTCTGCTTCTCCTTCCACTACACATACACCATACGGTGCATGGATGACATCAAAGGTCAGTAACTGAATCTGTGGCTTTGGTAGGGCAAATGTCTGTAAGGTAAGTTCTGCTGGAGCTCGGGGAGGGAGCAGTGGTGAGGGACTGCTCCTCTGTCGTGGGGCAGGCAGACTCCAGTAGCCCAGTGGGATGCTGCTTTGGGGTCACTCAGGCTCTCTAGATCTTTGATGCTGTAATAAGCAAATAATAGGGATGACTTGCTGATACAAACTCATTGATTTCACAGGTTTTTAAGTACTAAATGACTTGAGTCATTAGCCAAGGGGGACAAAGACCTCTGGCATCAATGGGAAGACTCACTGACTTTAGTAAGTTTTGGATAAGGGTCCAGAAGAAGACATCATTAAGGAAAGAAAGAAACTGCTTTAAAGGAAACCTTACTTTGTAGCTTACATCTCTACTGAAGAAAGTTTTCTTACTAAAAGCATCATCAGCTGAAAGTTAGCATGAAGACTACTTCATATGAAGTTACACAGTAATGTTTGCTTAGGAAAATAAGAGATAGGCTGGAAGGAATAACCCACCTGGAATTAGAGGAAGGTAAATGGAGCAAGTCCCTGCAAATGAGAAAGTTTAGAACATCCTGGTTACACTGAAAGTGCAAACCATCTAACCTTGCGCTTCTCAGAAGAGGGACTGCATACACATTTGGAGACATCCATGTAGCACAATCTACCTCCTTAAAAACAACTGAACTGGTACCATCTTCCTGAATCAATACAGAACTATTTTTCCTTTTCTGGTGTCACCTTCAGTATCACCTAATACAGCGTAATTAAATGCAAATGAAATTGTTGTTAGGGAGAACACCCTGTTGTTTCTGGTAATGATCAATTAGAAGGTGTGCTTGCATGGAGAAGCCAGAAGGTTGTTAATTACATCTCTGTATGAATGAAATGCACCTTGTAAGAGTAAAGGGAGCCCAAAGATGAGCAGATTCCTGCTGTTTGCCTTGTCAAGACAGCAGGTGTGGAATACATAACCAGGGAGAATGTCATCAGAGATCAATTTGTAAAAATGCTAACAAGGTGTTAAGAATCTCCTGAAATTTGTAGAAGTGCTTTAAAAAAAGAGATCTGAAAAAACTTTTATAGAAGTTTAACAGTTTTGGCATAGGAAGTGAGTATCTTTATGTATAAGGGCACCTAAGGTCTTGGAGTTTAGGAACTGAGAAGAACTGGCATCTATTCTCACACCTTCCTTGTCCTTTGCAATGACCTTAAAGACCCCCATTTAGTAGGTTGATCCTAAATTAGTGAAAGCCAAAAGGCCAGACCAGGACCTTTGTACATCTGAAGCGCTCCTTAAGTGTTATTTAGAAAGCATGAGTGAAAATCAGGCAGTACCTAGACCTTACATTACACCTTTGCACAGAATGAATTTTGCCCTGAAGTCCATGAAATACTTTTCTATTACCAGACAGAAATCAGTATAAGAAGGATCGTGATATAATTACAACTCGTTTATGCTTTTTAACAGCCAGGGGAGCCCATTCCTTATATGGGTTAGGTTATGATTTTAACTACCATCTTCCCCTCCAGAAAAGGCCATGAAGTGTGTTACTGTGCATGTGGCATGATGGTAAATCTGAAGCATTTGGAAAGGCTCTGGACTGAGGGAGATCCCACCCAGCCCCTCGCAGAGCCTCTCCAAAGAGAAGGAGTTGCTACAGAAATACCCGCTGCCCTGACAGCTCCGCAGGTCATGTTGCATCTGCACGTGGCTGTATGTTTGAAGATGTTAGTAGTCAGGGCCTTGAAGAAGTCCTTTAAATAGAATCTGAGCCCTGCCAAAACTGTAGGTTTTTGACCACTGCACAGATTTCTTCAAGCCAATCCAGCCAGGGAAAATCAAGGAGACCAAATTAGCTGTACATCCTCTTCTAAGCAAATACATATCATGGCTTATTTCAGCAGCTGTGTGGGATGAGCCTCTAAAGCAACCATTTCTGTAGAGGAACATCATTATAGCAGGAAGAGGTGAAATCCAGCTGTCCTGACTTTGGGCATCCAAAAGCTAGGCACTGGGTATGGAGTTAGACAGGCATTCTCTAAAATCAAAGCAGAGAGATATAAGCCCTCCCATGACTGAGTGATTCATCGCAGTCTAAAGGAGGCATCTGAGACAAATCAAATGAGGCGTCCCCTGAGGAGGCCTCTGTCTCCTCTCTGATAATAGAGGGAACACGAACGACAAGCACAGACAAGATACTAAACTCTAAGAGGCTAAAATTAGATAACAGAAATCCTACCTTTCATGAACAAAGATTGTGTTTTAGCGGAAATCATTTAGGACATAACATAGACATACAGGAAATATGAAATATAAAATATAAATGGGGAGAAATCAAGGATCTTTCTCCAGAGAAACAAGTATTAAGAACTAATATGCTTAAAAGTCTGTTAATGAAAATCTTGAGCATAAAGCTCATTAAGTAAATAAAGAGCAAATCATGCAAATAAGGAGTAAAGAGTACATATACATACACTATTCATGTACACAGTTTTTTAGCATGATAGAAAAATATCTGACTTCCAGTGGATTCTGCTTTCTTAGTTTGCTCTGTCGCTGGCTGGAAGCTGCCCACCCAGGGCATCATTGTGGAGGAGGCCACGGTGTTCCTGCCATGCAGCACCTCTCCCTGCTCCCAGCGCTCCCACCTCGGGGGGAGCATCTCAGCCAGGGTCTTAACGTCAACTCTGCCACTGCCTCAGCCCATACACCATTAGCAGTTTACCTGAATTGTTAATTTGTAATCAGGCTAATTCTAGCCAGGTTTTGTGGAGGAAAGTCTCTTCATACCTATCATCTCTGACATTATTTGCCACTTATAGTTTCCCTTTATTTGAGTTCCTATTAGCATGACTTGTATCAGTCTAGGCTGTTACATCACATAACCTTAATGTAACCATCTCTAGGGAGACCTATATAATTCAATGCAATCTAGAGGCTATCAGCCATCCACAGATTAAATAAATGTTTATTATATTTTATATGACCTATGTATAGCTCTCTTAAATAATTAATTTTTAAAATTTTATGTAAAATTGCAAATAAAGCTACAGGTGCTGCATTAGCATGTCATTAAAATTCTTTTTCTCTCCTGAGTGGGCAAACTCATTACAAAAAAGGGGTAAAACGCTGACATGCTCATTCAGAGGAAAATTTTCAGATGGTAGAGAGGTGATTAGATGTTGAATACTTGTTATTGTTAATGTGAATGGCTGCTTTAATTCCCTTGCTATCACACTACAAAATTACCCTTGACATGATCTTCTGTAATGTGCTGAGCATTATTTTATAGACTGTATTTTCTAATGAATTTTGTCTGATGAGACAGACAGTGAAAAGAAAAAAAGTAAGCATTTCTTTCCCATGCATGATTCCTTCTGCGTTTTCTTCTTGAGGTAATCTCAGGATCATGATTTCTTTGTTGCTAGTTCAGTACACTCAAAATCAGCTAATGTAACATTAACTAAACACTAATAGGCCATTAAAGACAAACTTTCATGCTGGAGGAAGCAAAAATGTTTCAAATGTAAATGTAAGCCAATTTTATATGCACAAATTTTTGCTATCTGATGCCATTTGTATTAATAATTAATACGTGTTTCATTGGGATATTATCAGCCTCAATAGATATCCAAACTTTCCTGGCTTAGTATTACTTCTTTTCCTTGCAAAAGGTGCAAGAGGCCAAGATAACATTGGCCATTGATTTATCCTCCCCTACTGACTACCTGGCAAGAGGACAGACCCAATTGAGCAATGATGCTGGCAGCAACACAAGTGATCCAGAAGCAAACCATCGTCAAAACGTGTCCTACTGTCCGAAGCACTTAGAATCTGCATGACAGTCAGGAATGTTTTCCTATATCTAAGGGCACAGAGTAATAGTCCCATTGTTGTCTGAAAAGCGGATTCATTGCCCGGTGTGCAGCGAGTCAATAATCACACACTCAGAAAAGACATCACTAATTTATTTCAGGGTTGTACAAGACTGGATGCTCGGTGGTTTCCACAAATCAAGCACACCAAACCAAGAAACTACAGAGTATTTATACAGCTAAATGCATTAGTAACCAGCTAATATTCACACCCCCAACTAATCATTGGTTAGTCTCTTTCTTACTTCATCTTAAAGGTACAGATCCTTTTAAATTCATTACGCATGCTCAGAGAGTAAAGGGCTTATTTGAGTAGTGGGCTTTCTGACCCATGGGTGTGATTTTAAATATTATGAGGATAGTTCACCCAAAGGACACTTAGTTCTTACCAAGTTGCAACATACATAAAACATGCTGATTAGTTACATAAAACGTCCGATTAGTTGTTCTCTCTAAGTTCAAATTGCCCCGGAATGTCTGTGGTTAAGATACTGACTTCAAACTTTCTCACCCAGCTGAGGCTAGAGTTTTCCCTTTTATCAGTTTCTCAGCCCTTCTTCAAGGATACTGAATGTCTATTCTTCTAATTAAAGATAGTTTATTGTCCTTTTGGCTTTAACATGTACGAAGCTAAGCTTCTTTCAACACCATTGCATATATTCCAAGTGCAAATACATGCAATGCCATCCTGGGAAGTTGATAACCTAATGTCCTTTGTGGTTCTAGTTCAAACTACCTTTCTAGCTCCAGTATTCATCACAAAATGACAGAAATGTAGGGTGGAAGGGCCCTGAGTGTCAAACAGCCACCCCCCACTTGAGGCAGGACTCCCACGCCAAGGTGATCAGGTCAGCCGTGGCTCTGCTGAGGGCCTCCTGGGATGGAGGGTCTCAGCCCCCCAGGCAGCCAGCTCCATGTTATGCTGCCCACCCTGTGCCCTCTCATCGCTGCTGCCTTCCCAAGAGGCTGCCAGCATCTCCCCCACATCTGAGAAATGAAGGTTATTCTGTGAGATTGGCCCTAGCTGGGCATCAAGGTGCATGTCTGTGTTTTATAAGGAAATCTGCCTTTTTTGGGAGTTTAAGAGCTGGGAATAGTTCCCCAACCAAAGCTTCAGAAAAAAACAGTGAGTCTCCTCTTAGTGGGGGACTCTTGTTAGGTTACTCACATGTGTACTTTATAAATAATGTGTATGGCTATAGCTAGTGCTTGTGGCTCTTTGCTAGCCTTTGATCATCTCATTTGCCAGAGAATATACAAGGAAATAAAAGGCTAACTTGTTGTTTATGACCAGTGATAAACCTTTTGGGAAGAAAAAGCCTTATTCTCCTTTCCAATAAGGATAAGGACCATTGTAAGGCTCTGATTGTACCAGGAGTTGAGTTACACTTATCTTTACATACCAGACACTCTACTGAAATCAGTGGGAAAACTTGCCATGCCTAAACTTACAAATGCACCGTGCTTTTATCAGATCTGGACTTGTAGCAGATATAGTTTAAGAGATTATCTTTGAAGTTATCCATCTACACAGCTGACAAGAGGAAAAGAGAATGAGAATAAATGGTGAAGTTGATGGCTTTCACCTGCTGAAACAACTCTCCAGATAATTTTCTAGTGAGGAATTCTGTTTGAGTTATTGCAACTACCTAAGCTACTGCATTTTGCTTTGGTATAGATAATCATGATAATAATATTTGCCTGTAGCAAAATGCTGTAGTAAGGCAGAGACATGATTTCCATCTGTCTTTCTCAGCTTGTTTTTACCAAAAAGAAATCCCTTCTTTCAGATTGGAGCCGCTTACACATGATTGAAGTCCAAGACATGTTTTCAGCTTTAGTCTAGTGATTTTGATCATTCAATCGCTTGCCTTCCCTACACTCTGGAGAATCTTTATTACAGAGTTATCAAAATATTTTGTGGAGGCATTTAAGTGGCAATATGTGCATATATACCCCATAACTGGAAAGAGGCAGAGGAGATTTTTTTTCTCACATAGGGAGTAAACAGGACATCAGAACAAATTTCTTGCTCCAGCCAGTTTTCACTGTGAGAGTCAAACATAATTTCAGTCAAAATCAAAGCACAAAACCAACTAGCTCATTTCTGGTTCTTGCCCACCACCATCCCATCTGGTCCTAAAGAGGAGACAGGCCTGGCTCAGTGCTCAGAGGCAGCACTGTTTTGAGGTAGGTTTGATGCAGCAGAATCAGGATCCCCACTTTTAGATCCCCATGGATCTAAAAGTCTTGTTGAACCGACGCTTTGATTATTGTCTTTTCTAATGATTGCCTATATTTAATTGGAATGAACCTTGATGAGCCAATACTTTCATTTTAAAATTATGTTCAGATAAACAGTTTCTCATCTTTGAAATATCAGTGTAACAGACTTATTGTTTGTGTCTGAAATAGGTCATTTTTACATGTGTCACTGCATTAGATGATGTTAAGTGCTCTCATTTTTCTGCTCCTTAAGATATTTTTAACTGGATGAGTCATTAGGTATTCTGGTCACTCCTCTTGCAGATGCAGTTATGATTCTAACAGGGAAAATGTAAATTCTGTGAAATCTCTTGGTGACAATCATTCTCATTATGGAGAACTTTTAAGTTGCCGCAGAAATACAGAAAACAGGCCTGGCAGGGTATTTGAGAGGTCATGTAGTCCACCCCCTGTCCCAGGGTAGGCTCAGCTCTGCAGGTCATCCCTGGCAGAGGCTGGTCTAACCTGAGATCCCCCACGCCCATGTCCATGCCCACAACTCACAGCCTCCCTGGCAGGCAGCCCTGGTGCTAAGTTATTCGAAACCTGTGTTGTTCAACCTAAATCTTCCATGTGGTACTTTTTAAGACTGTTTCTTCTCATCCTGTAATCCTGCAGAACAATTTTACAAATGTTGAAGCTGTTATATTTCTCCTCAGCTTTCTCTTGTCTGAGCAGGCCCAGTGCTCTCAGTCTCACGTCCAAGATCGTGCACTCTCGGCCTTTAATCTTGCTGCCTCTGCCCTGGTTTCTCTCTATCTGACCCCGTCTTTCTCAAAGTAGAGCTGAGATGTTACCAGTGACAAACAAGTCAGACCATATCTTCCATACAGCTCATTTATGCTTCCTGCTGTGAAGTTGCATTTTCACAGCAGTGCATCACTGACTCACGTCGTATGCACCCACATGCTCTTGTGCACCCCAGAGCCTTTACAAAAAAGCAATTGTTTAGTCCACCATTTCCCATCTCGTATTCATACTGTGAATTTTGCTACCTAAACTACTTATTTCAGACCACTTCAATTTTTCAAAATAATTTTGAATTCCAGTCATGTCCTCCAGCTTGTGTCCTCTACAAGAGAGCTACGTTATCTAGTGTCCAAACCATTAAATATTGAATAATACCAGACCCAGGAGAAATCCTAGCACAGATTTACTTGTCCTTTTCTCTAGAAATTTCTCTATTAATATAGTTTGCCAGCCAGTTGTAAAACAATTTCACAGTGGTCTCAATAAAACTGTTTCTTTAAGTTGCTTATGAGACTCCACTGGGAAGCAAAGACAAAAGCAGTGCTACAGCCAATATAAAGAAACCTACTGCTTTTTCCCTCATTTCCTATCTATATACGATATTAACCTTTTTTTGCCCTTAGCAGTGAAGGACTTTTTTCCTTGCGTTCATGTTTTAGCAAATGTTCTCCCAAGATATTTTTTCTGTTCTTTTTTCTTGTTACCTCCTGTGTTAATTCTATTATATTCTATGTCTTGGTCTTTCTGATTTTATCCTTGTAGGTCTGTGTTAGTCTTACATATATCTTCTTAGTAACTTGACCTACTTTCCACGCCAAATAATTTTCAGGTCACTGAAAAACTCCTGAGTTAGCAAAAGTGGTTCCTTACTACACTTCCTGTATCTCCTTATTAAATAATCTGTGCTTGTCTTTTTGAGGCTGCCTTTTTAAGAACTTCCTTTAAACTCCCTTTTTCCTCCTGCTCTGCTTCTCTCTCAATTCTCCAAGCTGAGTGATGCTCCCTTTCTTCAGATCCCTTATTTTTATTTTACTGCTTTCCTTTCTTCCCTTGCTAGATGTCAGGAATACCATTCTTTATGAATCCTGTCACAGGGTTTGCCTTCTCCCTTCACCCTCTGGACCAACTCCTCTTCGTTCAGCAGAAATGAGATCCAAAGGAGCCTTTCACTCTCTGAGAACCAGATAATAATCTCCATTGCAGCAGGGCTGCTTCCCCTCCTCTTTTATGCTTGAAGACTTTCAGCAGCTCTGTTGCATCCAACTGCTGGCATTTCCAGCAGGCATACACAACCACCATGCACACCTTGGAAACATGCCTCTTCATCTTCCCCTGCCCAAAATAAATCATAAATGTATCATGTCCATTAACCTATCAAATCAGTTAAGCAATAATTATGTTTGTGAATGAAATTCTTCCCATTTGCTTTTCATGTTTCTTATATTAGCATACAGACCTCCAAGGTAGTCATCCCACTATTTTCTTTCTTGTCCCTTTTCATTACCCGGGGGGAGCTTTACTACCCTGTTTTCAGGACGTGCATTATCCACCTCTTTACTAGTTTGCTCGGTCTGTGCCTGATAACATTCTCACTTCTCTGGATGAGACGGACTCTCTCTTTCTTCAGGTATTATTGCCTCTTCACTGAGAAACTGCAGTTGTTGCCAAGTCCTGTATCCTGGCCACCCCATCCTCTCCAGATGCTGGTCCCTGCCCCAGCCTTTGCCCTCAGCTGGAGGGGCTGGGTAGGGCCATCCTCACGCCTCCTTCCTAAGTCCTACAGCAAAGTGCTCACTCTCAGCTTTCCCAGGGGCTCATTTAGTGGGAAAGGTTTTCTAACAGCTCCAACCCAGGCTCTCAACAGGCACTCTACCTTCTGGGATGTCGGGTTAGATCTGCAAATGGATGTCTCTGTCACCTTCAGCCTCTTTCCTCGGCAGACTGCCAGTTTTGCACATTTTAGACTAACAGAATATAACTGTCCTCAAACCTTACTAGGGACGATTCCTCACTCAGTACCAAGGCAGAGCCTGGATAACTATGTACGTTGTGCAAAAGAATCTTAATAAAATACAGCAATGCAATAACACCATAACCACACCGTATCCTCCCAGCTTTCATCAAGTGGTTTCTTGCCAAAGGTCATGTCACTTTAGTATTTTTCATAGAATCATAGAATGTCCTGAGTTGGAAGGGACCCACAAGGATCATCAAGTCCAACTCCTATCCCTGCACAGGACAACCCCGAAATTCACACCATATCTCTGAGGGTGTTGTCCAAGTGCTTCTTGAATATCGTCAGGCTTGGTGCTGTGACTACCTCCCTGGGGAGCCTGTTCCGGTGCTCCACCACCCTCTGGGTGAAGAACCTTTTCCTAATATCCAACCTAAAACTCCCCTGGCACATCTTCCTGCCATTCCCTTGGGTCCCATTGTTGGTCACCAGAGAGAAGAGATCTGCACCTGCCCCTCCTCCTCCCCTTGTGAATAAGATGTAGGCTGTGATGAGGTCTCCCCTCAGTCTCCTCTTCTCCAGGCTGTACAAACCAAGTGGCTTTAGCCACTCCTCATATGGTTTGTCCTCTAAACCCTTCACCAACTTCGTGGCCCTCCTCTGGACACTCTCTAGTAGCTTTATATCCTTAATGTACTGTGGCACCCAAAACTGTACACATTGCTCAAGGTGAGGCTGCACCAGTGCAGAGTAGAGCAGGACAATCACCTCCCTCAACCGGCTAGCAATTCAGTGCTTGATGCACCCCAAGACATGGTTGGCCCTCTTGGCTGCCAGGGCACACTGTTGGCACACTTTTATAACAGGGGTCACTTCTATGATGTCCCTGATTCAGCATGATGTCTAACTCTAAACACAAATTATCCCAACTGACCTACCAAAGCCAAAAATGAACGCCTAAATGATGAACTGATGCCCACTCTTCACCTGAGTCTACACAAATGGCAATGTGTAGAATTACTTTTATAAAAAAGTAATCTGTGCTACTAAATACCCTAAAAGTCATATGTGAGAACAGTGTTCTTATTGCCAAGTCTGGATTTCATTCCAACCTTTAAAGTATTGAACAGTTTTCTCTTTGACCTTGTTTTTGAAAATCTCAGATTATGTAAGAATCCAAAATTTTATTAAAAGCTGAGCGATTGCATATGTCTGCAGAGAGAAACTTGGAAATGTGCACCCTCATAGTTCAGCAGCAAAACAGCGAATTGAAAGAGCTATGATTTGTCGTTTTTTATTTTTATTTTTTTAATCCTGATATTTGAAATTGAATTCTGTGACTAATGATTTTGAAGTGTTTGGACTTGCCACAGTGCCAAGTACATGTGGCAGATGTTTGCAGGATTGAGACCATTAGTTGAAGTTGTCCATTCTGACATATTTTCTTACCTGCCTGCCTGAGACAAATAGAGAAATAAAATAAGTGCAATGAATAACTTAGTCAAATGTCAGCATTGTGGACCCAAATTCATCTTGGTGGTCACTTGCTGGACAGCTGGCTGTGAAAGCAGAATCCCTCAGTGGGGTTTAATGCAATGTTATGAGCAGACGTAATTCAGATTAGTCATGGTGCTGAATCGGGGCCATCATTAAACTGTATATATTGCAGAAAAGCATTTCTCATCACTATCCCTTGTCATCCTCATTCTCATTTGGAAAATATTAAGCTGCTGTATTAACTTATTTAGATTGTTAGTCAAATAAAAAAGAGGCATTTTTATTGCTGCCTTGGCCACTGGTATTTTATCAGCCAGTAGCAGCCTTCCCATAACTTAATCAAAACAAAGGCCATGCTCAGGGGAAATCCACTATATTGAAGTGAAAGAAAATGGCCCTACTATGTTCCTAAACTTTCCCAAGTCCTAGAACTCTCCAAAGGAAAGGGCTATTACACCAAAATATTGCTCCAGTATTTCAAAATGAGGATGATCTAACTACAATTTAAAAATGAATTTTAATTATTTTTTATTTTGTTCTTTACTTCACTATAATAAAGTAACTACTGGAGATGTTAATTTGTTTTTCCCTCTGCATGAGGCAAGCTTTTTGGGTAATGGGGAGGTGTACAGTACTTTAAATTAGGTTTCATTTTCTGAGGAGAGAGGAGGAACCAGTCAATAGGCAGAGGGGTTTCCTTTTTGTTTCATTGATGACAAACATGAAAGTCACAAGAACATGGGCAACCCATGAACTAGATATGGAGCTCTAAGGCCTAAGTGCCTGCAAGATAAACACTACCACCACCTATTAATTGCATGGGAAGACTGTGGATGGAGAGAAAGATTCGTTCACATTTTCATGGGTTGCCTCTTGTTCCCAGTGGAAAAGAGCACAAGAAAGAGCAACTGGTTGGTCTTTTCCATCTCTGTCCTGCTTGCCTGGAAGAAGGCCATGTAGCACGAGGAGCAGCCTGATACCTCCTAATGAACAGAGCAAAGCAGATCACAAAGAGCAACCCCGGGAGAAATTGCTTCTTCCAAGAGGATGGAGCCGATGGCTCTCTGAGGTGTCCCAGAACATGGCAGTGCAGCTCAGAGCTGGGCACAGCTATCATATAAGATCATAAAAATGTCTGCAGCAGCTGCAGCAGTTGTTTACATGGGATAATAATATTAGAAAGTACTCACAATAAAGTTGTAGATTTTACCATGACTTAGCAGCTCAATACAAGGAGAAGCACTGGCTCGGTGTGATAACCAACTCTCCCAAGAACAACTGCTCTGTATTGTAAAAACTGTATTTAAAGTAAGAGCCCAGACTTCTCATGGCCTGGGATTCCTCACATAAGCAAAGGGTCCTAAATACCTTTTCACTGTTTTTACACTGGTCTGTCCCCACTGACAGTGGAGTTGTTTCTTACAGCTTTTGACACTAACTTTGACACTAACATCCAGGTTTGGGTAAAACATCTGCTCTGGCAGCAGCCAAATCTCTCCACTATTGGCACAAGTAAGAAGGTTACAAAACTGCCTTCTGCTACTGCGTGATTCTTGCTTGGGCAGAAGCAAACTGGGACCAAAGGATAGGTCCCAACAACTCAGGATACTCGCAAAAAGTTGAGATTTGGAATATAGCTTGCCTTTTCATCATCTACCATGCTTTTTTTAATTATTTATATGGGCAAGGCAGATTGCAGGCTGTTTAAGGCATTAAGCTGACAGCCACTTGTGTCTGTGCTAAGCAGCTGGGATCAGTGTGGGTACCACAAACTGATGTTAGATTGCCAAATATATACATGTAGGAGAGAACTGCGCTAGCTTCTTTTTTGCAAAGATACAGAGGCAAACCGCTGGAAGTCAAAACTGTTACCACCTGGCAAACTGAGCTTGAGCCTCTGAACAGTTGAAGAGCACTGGGAAATAGTTAAAATCAACTCAGATTTGGATTCTTGTTTCAAAAGACTGTTAGCATACTACATTCAGAAACACTGGATCATTTAATACAGTGACCAGCAAATTCCTACTGGGTTAGACTTTGGTATTTAATCTTCTCAACAGTTTCACTAAGTACAGGAAAGCAGCTGGAGATATTTTCTCACACAGGGGAAAATGGTTTTTCCATATGTTAATGAGAAATTAGGATTCTCACTATGGTATTGCTGTTGCCTCAACATGCCGTAGTTGAACCCTCATGCCCAAGGCTACAAGAATTAAGTGGCTTTGGTCCACTTGAAGTTAAAGCTGAAACAGGAACACCTTTCTCCATCCTCATTTACAGTGATGGCAGGGATATCAGAGTGACCGTGGCAGGGAGCAGACAGCAGCGCACCGCTTGCTGCAGGCACAGCTGATGCAGGCAAGCATGAAGTGGATGCTATGATTTAGCACTGCTGACCTCCTCGCCTTACCTCCCCCAGCAGCACCTGCGGAGCATCCAGACACAAACAAGCACAAAAGTCTGTGGGGAAAAATACAGATCCCTTTTGGATCCTAAATTTAGTGTTTCTAAATAAAAAGGATTTATACCATGGCGCCTTTTTTCTTCTCTAAGATGTAGCTCTTAACAGATGGTGATGAACAGTTTGGAATTAAACTGTATGCTGCTGAATTTCTAGATGCCTTTTTACAGCACTACACTCTGGGCCACATCCTTGCCATTCACACTTACTGGGAGGTAATTTTTAGCTGCTCAAGTAATTATTGCCAAAATGTGATTTCAGCTATAGACGCTGTTTCTTCAATACCATCAGATATCTGCATTTCCACAAGACTGCCTGTTAGCAAGAAGTGAGTGACTAGACATCAGAAGTGTCACACCAGGTTCAAATTTGCAATTTACCTATAGAGAACGAAAAAGTGTTTCAAGAGTGGCATGCCTGGCAAACATTTCATTAGCAGAATGGATAAACCACTTGAAAACTAATTACAGTGAGTAAAATGCCTACGAGAGGCTAACAACTCCTCAGACTGCCCACGGTGAGCCCATGCTGTGAGCTAGGATGCCAAAACTTGCCTTTTCCTTGAGCAGCTGTTGTCACCAGAAGGACTCAGACGTCACCGAAAGAGGAATCGTTTATGAGCGTCTTCCATTTTCTCTCTTGTGCTCTGACTGATGGATTAAACTGGAAGAGTTTATTACCTATGCAATTTACCTTGTTGAAATAACACCTCTGCCACCTTATTAGTTTAAGTAAGCAGATGAAAAAGGTTCTTCCTTTTGATTGTGAAAACCAGAAACAGTGCTCTATTACCGTTTGAATGGCACCTTGCATTCTGATGGCATGTTAAATTAGACCTCCTGCTCTGGTGTAAGGATGCTTTCACTTCACAATTTGGGATAATATGACTTTTCTAGCTACTCAGTGGCTCCCAATCAATCACTGTAGTATTTTAGGTAGCCAGTTTGTCACAGGCACCTGCTTACATGTGTCAGAGCTGAGTGGTGCCATGCAGAGAGGAAGCATGCCCTTGGTCAGGCTGCGGAGGCATGTGCTTTTGGAGGCAGAGCATACATGCTTCTGCTTACTGTCGCTGTGATCGGTGTGACAACCAGTTTACTCCCTGGGACTAGGGATTTTTTCATTAGATAGTTTTCCAATAGCTCTCATTGGCCATAAAGCCCCAAAATGGTTGAAGGTTTGCCAGGAGACCAGCTATGGGCTGGCTACAGAGTGCTTGTTGACCTATGGCAAGAGGAGTCCGAGGGATGAGTCACAGCTGCGTCCGCCTAAGCTGCAGCTTGCACGAAGCCAAGCCTGACCTGCTTCTCACTCACATTATTTGTGTGCAACCAGGCGCTCAAGGGCATGCTGCATCTGAGCTTGGGGACACTGTCCCTGGGGAGAACAGATGAGTGCTTGGCACTGCCGGCCAGACGCCAGTCCCTCCGGTGCTGCTGGAGCTGGGAACAGACACTTCCACGGCCAGCAGACAGTCTGAATCCAGCTCTCCTGGAGCATGGACATGGGGCTTTGACTGCAGCCTTCAGCTGTAGCTCTGGATGCTGTAACAGTCACACAAAGGGCTTTGATGCACATGGCCTTGCTTTCAAACCTGTCCTGAATTTTGCAGATGAGTTTTGTTCCCTGACCTGGCCTGTTCCTGGACAGTGCAACTACGTCCTCACCGTGCCTTGGGCGTGCTGAAAAGCTCATACTTAGTCTTTAATACTTTACACTGAAATGAGCTATGTTTTCTATGATAGTCCTCTAAAAACTGAGAAAAAAGGACTCGGGCATTTCTTCTGCCTAAACTAGCAAAAACCGCTTGTGGTAATTGATAGGTTTTGCTTAACAGCCAAAGGAGAAATGCTAATGATTCTGTATGTCAAGTAAAGTGGAACAAATCAGGGCGGTTTGGGCCAGCCAGTAATTCTTCTCAGGGAAGAAAAAGCAACCAAAAGTATCCAATACAGGGAAGAAATGGGACAGAATACAGGAAAGCAAATTCTCTCCCTCTCCTTCATAACAAAGCCCTGGAGTTAGAGAAGGGATTTCTGCCAGATATATATAACAGGATCTGTGCAACGCTGTGATCTGCAGGTTTTTTACACAGAATATTTCCCTCTTGTGTCTTTGTTTATAACTAGACTCAGACACATCAAATGGCACTGAAGATATATTCCCTTTGGTGTTTTTTTTCTTTTTTGCACTGCTTGATGATAGTGATTGGTGGATAATGAGGAAGTTTATTGTGGGCCAACAATTAAACAAATACAAGTTACATTTTCAAGAGAAAAGATGATAAGAGCTAAATCAGCTGGATCACTCCAGAAAAAATAATAATAGAGCAAATGAGTGATAACTACTGTTAACTGCAGCCAGAGATGCAACAGGGAAAACCTAAAGACCAAAAGAAATACCATTCATAATGAAAATACATGCCTTATCAGGATGGATCAGCAGCTTCAAAATTATCAGTTAGCATTTGAAATTTCAGATTATGAAATGTAGACAATTAAAGCTTTGTTTTCCCCACCATGATGTCAAATGCCACTCCTCAGAGGCCTGACTCATTAGATAATTATTTGAGCCAGTCAGTTTCAGCAAAATTGTGAGCATGAAATAAGCTTGGAGCACAGCAGAGACATCAGCTGTTATTGCAGCATGACTTTTGGTTTGATTCCTCAGTAACTCACTGAATGCAATAAGAAATTGGTGGCCTCCTCCTTTGCAGCTTTTATTACGGTCCCAGTTTGCACCAAGTAATAAGTGATTATGAATATGCCTTCTGAGCTCTTCAAACTCCCTTTATTGGTTATAAGCATGCTGGTAGCCTGTCTGTGGGCAACCCAAGCCGACAGCAAGGAAGTTGAGCAGTGGCAGGCTACCAGCTCTAACATGCTCTCATTGCTAATGGTATTTTCAGGTTGTTATTGTTTGGTTGCATGGAATAAAAATAATGTACATACTAAGAGGCTACAAAAGGAAAAACATTTTATATGACAAAAGGAGGAACAGCTGTCCATCTGAATTGTCTTGCCAGCTCTTATTTTGACAGTGCTGGTTTATTAGTTACCTTCTACACCAGGCCGAGTCCTTCTGCCTCAGCAGCCAGCTTGGACTTGCTGCTGACATTGCAGCATCACAGCGGACTTCCACTGTTATGAAGGTGCAGAGACACTCTAGAAGATTTCCCACAAACACTCCAAACCCATAATTCAAAAGAGATAGGCTTCAACACCTTGGACATTTCTACCAAAACAGGTTCCTTAGTTTCTGAATGCTTATGTTTTCTACATGTATGTTTAGGGATGGGTGGTGTGGGCTAACCAGGGTAAGAATTTAGTCCCACTCTCTCCTGACCTTTGAGGCTCTGAGCCTGCAACTGCTTAACTGCCGACACAACTTCCATTCAAGCAGTTTAGGTACCCGCAAACACAAAAACTGTAGTGACAAAGACTATAAACTGTTTGGCTACAAGTTTCAGGCTATCTGTAGAAATAACTTGCAAAGGTCTCTCTGTCTCAGCTGTGTAGGTAGCACATGATGCTCTCATAAAACTGTGGGGGCAAACTGTGCTGTCTAATGGCTTAGTTCACAGATCCTCCTGGGACACCTGGAAGGTGTGCTGGCTGCATCTGTCTGCATCCTCATCTTCTTCTGGGTCCACTCAGTATATGTGGATGGGCAAAATGTGCCCTCCTCCCCCAAATGAATAACCTCTGAAATGTCTGGACTGCCTGTAACTTTGAGAAAACACATCAGACACTCTTCCTCTTCTACTCAGCCTGCAGGAATGTACTGAACTGCTCTGAAAACAAGACCTAGCTATGGATGTTTATTCTGCTCCCTCTTCCCTCCCTTCCTGGAAAGCACACTGAAAGAAGGACATTCAAAAATAAGAGCTGAAGGAATTAAAAAAAAAGTTGAACTGAATTAAACAACTGTGTGTGATATTTAAGAAACTGGAAATTAGCAGACAATCGTTAGCCACACACAAGCACATACAGAGACACATATATATACATATATAGCAATTATTTTAAAGTTCAGTAAGACCCTTCCCTAGTGTTATCCTACAGTATGTTGAAAACAGTGTGATGTTATCACTGCTTAGAAGCTGAAGAGCAGGCAGATTGTCTTCCTCTCAGTGCCAGTTGCACCAGCTGTGCAAGTGGTCTTTCTGTAATCCCACATCAAGATAATGCACTTCTAATCTTACCCTTTAAATGTGACTCCTGAGAAATGACACTGGATCCCCTCCCTGTCATTGCATTTTCTGCAAACAACTGTGTTCTTCCTTTCATGCTTCAAAATTACTGCGCTTTCCTGAAAGAGCCTTGTGTTCAGATGATCTTAATTCTCTAATAAAAACTATCATTATTTTACAGCTGCAGAGTCAAACACACAATTGCTTCACATGCATAAGAGAATTACCTAAACACAAAAATATCCCTCCAAACTGAAAATTAATTATAACTTCTTCTTCCACACGCTCAAAACACCGGCCCTCATAACCTCATAGCAGGATCATTTTACTCCTGTTAAATTGGGATTTTCTCAGAAGAGATTAAGTCTCAAACCTGGTCTGCAGTCCTTAATCACAGGATTAGTCACGCGGATTTCATGAATTTCTTACCTGTGTAATGACAGCAAGATCAAGCTGCTAATTTGTTTTTTATTCTGAAGGGATAGCAGCAATATCTTGGGTATTCCAAAATCCCTCTTACCTTCATATCTATGCATCTGTATATCTGAATCTGTGTATATATGAATTTGTGTATCGGACATACCCACACACTTGCTGAACTGGGAACAATTACAGTCAAGATCAACGGTTACTGCTGATAGCCACAGGGGCATTATGAACCTAGCAGCCCCTGATCCCCTGGGTTACTCCTATCCACTTTAATCCCTGTTATTAACAAGAGTCACCCCAACATCTTTGATGGTCTGAGCCTCCAAGTGACATGTACGTGGGCAAAAGGACTGAAGGGTAGTGAAGTATTTTCAGTCTCAAAAGCCTTTTGAATCACTCCTAATCCCTTGTGAGGTGGGCACCTGAACAACCTTGAATCAGTTTTACAAATGAAGAAAATGTGACACAGGATTTTTACTAAAATTTATAGAAGTCCAGTCAGGTTTGGAAACAGAAGTTCCTCCTTCCATTTTTGTGATGGATCGTATCTAAAACACTATTTTCCTTTGTGAAAACTTGAAGTCCAGTTAAATTAAGAAGAAGTGTGTGATATGAAAGTACAATGTGTAGAACTCCAGGGGTGAGCACTGCACTAACCAAACAGACTTGGGATTATGTTTCCTCAACATTTTCTGTTGTCAAAATATGCAGACAAGGCAGCTGTTTGTACAGCCCAGGATACTGGGCCAAGTATACTGGCACCATTGCTACATTCAGCTGTTTTCCCGTGTTAGGGACTTCCCAAAGCACCTTTTAAAATGTAAGGTAATATTGATTCTGCAGACCAGTAACAGGGTAAGAGCCCAGGTACCACGGCCACCAACAGTGGTGCCAGCAGAAAATGCAATTAAAGGCCTATCATATAAACTTTTCCTAGAGAGGCTGAAAATTACTCCCAGACTTTTTTAAGGCTGCAAATTCCTTACATACAACCAAGCACAAAAGGATCCCATACGAAACAAGGTACAGATGTTCCCCAGTTAATGCGTATGAATGATTAAAGCCACAGGTCCCACAGACAGTTTTCCTGGGCAGCAGAGAGCTTTGCCTGGAGTGGGGGCAGCCGATTGCTGCCTTACCAAGGGTTCAGCGGGAAGAAGCTGCAGCTACTCAGCAAACCCAGTTAATTCCTTGAACTGATTTATTTATACAACCTCCAAATGAGTACACATAACATTGCCTTTGGAAATGATCCAGCTCCTCGCTTGGAGCTGAAGGAGGAGTGCAGGCTTCCTTTCAGAGACCATTGCCACCTGTTAATTTGCTGCCAGGTCTGCAGTGAGCAATGGGGACGATGGCCTTGTCATGGCACAGGGCCATTCCGGCACAGTCTGCTGTGCCAACCTGATGTTCGGTGGTGCCCACTCAGTCCTGAGCGGGAGCAGCGGTGCCTCAAGTCTCCCTGCTGACTCAGATGCTCCTGCCTGAGCCAGCTCTGCAGAGGAGCCCTCGGTGTTTTATGTGTGGTTTGTAAGTCTACCAGCGAGTGAATGGGCCATTCAGTAAGTGCTATTCTTCCCCCTGAACTGGTGAGGAAACATGGAGGAATGCCGGACCAGACTCCAGTGAGCGCCGGCTGGATACGCAGGAGCCAGAGGCCCCTTCAGGGTAGCAGGAAAATGGAAATTTAGCAATAAAAGGGATGCGGGAGCCTGCACTAGGAGCCAGGGCTGCTGCTGGGTAGCGATGGATACGTGTGCGCACACAGACACACAGGCACACTGCTCCTCCAGTCCCCAGGTTTTCCTCAGGGGGATCCTTCATACAGCCGGAGCAACCAGAACAAGCATTGCCAGTGAGCCCGCTGGCTGGGCTGGCCTGGCCGAAGGCCAACAATAATAAACAGAAGTCAGTGGGGTCCCCACTGAGCAGGCCTGGGACACTGGTGCTTTTTGCAGGCTCTTTGTCGGGGACGTAACTACAGTCACTGTCTTCCCGAGCCTTAAGTAAATTCAGAAATGCAGGGACAGCCAAAGGGATTGAAAGTGCCAGCAATGGGAGAACATCTCTGGGTGCTTGTGGGGGAAGGAAAGTGCTAATGGAGAGAGCAGGGAGAGAAGAGGTGTGTGGGGTCTGAGGTAGATCAAAGCAGAGACATGTTAACTGAGCAAGGGAGCAGAGGTATAACATTGTAAAGGAGACAGAAAGAAGGACTGCGAAGGCCTTGGAGAAAGGGGTAATGAGGAATAGGAAGGAAGTGCAGGGAGCCCCTAGCAAAGTGATCTCTGGCCCTTTCCCTATAAGGCTGTTTTACAGTGCAGTGAATCCAGGGCCATCTGTAAAGTCTTAAAAGAGGGGTAGGAGAGGAAAATGCATTCCTCCTTCCCAGAGAATTGGTCTAGAGAAGGTAAACAGGAAAAATAAAACAAGGGAAAAGCTCTATCAGCAGAATAAACAATCTTGATAATGGCTGATATTTTGAAAGTTGCCTGAAGGATTTTGCAAGTCTTTCATGATACAAAAATTGTGGGAGTGAAAAAGGGAAGAGATTAAATAAATGTAGGGGGGACACGACACAGGGAGAGTATTTTAAAGCTAGCACAGTATGTTACTTAAATATATAAGGGAGGGTCATTCCTAAACTGTGCTGTATTTCCAAGGCAGAAATGGGACAGAGCAGCCACAGTCCTGGAGGAGCTGGAACACTTGTAAGTCAGCTGTGACACATGTCAGGAGAAAATGCACCATTTTTTCCATCCCAGTATGAACCTTAGGGAAGGAATAAGAGAGGAAGAAATGTCTTATGCCTTGATGTTTAGAAAAAAAAATGAAGGGATTAATGGATGATGACGACTTGCAACATGTGGGCCAGATTTTGGATACGAGGCCCTGGTGTGGGGAACCTCATAAATAAGGAGATAAGAGAGGGTAGCATGCTGGGTGCCACTTTGCCTTTCTCAGTCAGCAATACCGGTGGACTGCTTTAGGCCTCCTGGATGGGATTTTCAACATCCTAAAGGCAAAAAACTTAAGGGAATGGCTATTGACAGCTGTTCCTTCAGAAAGCAAAAGCATTGTCTGCGAGTGAGGCTCTCTACAGTCCTGCATGTGTTGGCTCCCCACTGCCTGTGAGGATTAAGCCCATTGCAGCAGCTCCTCCTCGCAGACACCAGGCACAGACTGCTGCTTCCACAAAAGCATAGCGAGGCTGGTCTATCAGTTGCCTGTCAGGGGACTTGGGGGGGACACTGGTGTATGGCAGTGGCTGCAAAATCACTGTCACAGCAGGAAAAGTCGCACTGCATTGGTAGAAGTTATAAAATGAATAAGCAGTTTCTTCATCTGTTGGATTAGCTGTGGTCATGCCATGTCCAGGGGGACATACCTACCTGCTACCCCTCCATATTCTGCATAGGCAGAAGAGATTTTGAGGTATTGAAGGAGTACCCGAGAATATTAGAATATCCCCCTCAGTGTTCAGCTGCCTTTCATAAAATCTGGTCTAGAAATATCATTTAGGTGGGCTACAATAGGGCAGGAACCACGAAGAAGGAGGGGCTTATCAGTGTGAATTAAGTAGGGAACGAGTAGAGGAAGGCAACTGTAGACAAAGCAAAAGGAGGAAAAATGTTTTGAGTTGGTAACAAACAGTACGCTGGCAAGGGGAGGGGTGTCTAAATACCTGGAATATCTGCTTTGGGTTTCCGTTTGGTATAGATATCAATTTGGTGTAGGTTTCTAGATCGTAATTCTTCTCTGGATTATGCATTGGCTACTTTGATCAAGAGGCTTTCCAGTGCTAGGAGGGACAACATTGGGGTTCGTGAGGTTGGAAAGTTTCTTGAATGCAGGCAGTTTCTTCAGCAAAATGGAGTGAGAGAGCACCAACCAATGCTAGGAAACCTTTCTGATAAAAGTTTGTGTTCCAGTGGAATGTGTCCAGACTGCTAAATTTCTCTTTGTGGAAAACAGATCTAAGTGGAAGGGTGGAGAATCTTCATTTATGGAGATTTTTGAGAACAGACGAGACAAATGTCTCCTCAGCAGTTATTTCACAAAGCTGGTTTTGCTTTGGGCTGATCTTGTTAGAAGACCACCAAGGTCCCTTCCTAAATGCAAAGTATCGCATTGCATACTTCATTTTCACTTAATGTAAAGAATTACATTTCTTTTCTTCCCCAAGCTTTCAAATAGAGTACAAGAACTTTATGATTACAGATTAATTGCTTTTTTATGATCTGCAGTGGTAGGACTGCAACTAATCTGTGAGAATAGCTAGTGTTTTCCTTGCATCAGCCACAAACTCCTTATCTCCACTCATTTCATGCTTAGCAAGCACCCAAGCATTCTAATGGAAAGAGTTTATTATGGGCTTCTCAAATGTATCCAGAGTGCAGATAACTCCTAAGTGATTTTGTCATTATTTCTCTGCTATTCTGCTACTGTCAAGGCCATTTCTTCTGTCCTCTTTCATGATCTGTGTTACGGAGATAAAAATCAGCCTCTCAGTTTCAGCAGCTGGAAAAAAAGTGCTGGAGGACCACATGACTGTTGTCTTGCTATGTATCACCCAAGACACTGATCCTACAGAATTTTCCATCACACTGTTCAAGAACCAATGTTTTTTAAAAACAAATGGCAAAGCTCAAGCAGTATGCATTCTTCATACTTCAGTACTAGTTAGATGATGAGCAGTAGCTGAGCAAGCTGTGAAGATGCTAATTACTGACTGAACACACTCATAGCACTTTAAATGTTAATGGCACCCAACACACCAAGTATATGAAAGAAAGGAAAAAATGGGCAACATGAGAATGTGGCTTCATGATTTCAGCATATAGACGTGTACCCCTGAAAAGAAATGGAAAGAAAGTGAATCAGATCATGCTTAACTCATGCCATCTGAAAGCTGTGGCAGTGGATTTGTGCTAGAGAAAGCCACAAATTCTTAAGACTCAGGACAGGTTATTTAATGTGTGTGAAGGAAGAGACTGATTTGGTGATCCACTCGAGGACAAAATAAACATGAAAAGGAGATTTACCTGTAATTATAGATGTGCTAATGCCTGTAACACTCCTATTACTAAGAGTTTGTCAGCACTACCATTTAAACCTCTAAGGTATATAACTGACATGACACAAGTGATGCTCAGCAGTTAGATTACCTTTACAGCTCCAGAGGATGTCAAATCATGCCCTGAACTGGGTCCTACCGCTGCAGTATTACACATAAGGGAGAGTGGGAAAGATTAAATGGCTGACCAAAAATTATGTACTAAACCAGAAGCCAAACAGAATTAATTTTTATTGCCTGCATAATCTTAGTCCACTGAGTCACTCAGTCTCTCCACAGCTGTAGAGTTTTAGGAATCATATGCTGGAAATTGCTTCTCAAGACTTTCCCTCCTAGACCAAAGACTCATTATTACTTGGAGCAAAATGTTTACTGTTGCCCTTTCCACTCTGTAGGGATGGACAAAGTGATGGCCAGTTGCAGTCCAGAGGTAGTGCAGTTAGGTTAAAATGTGCCCAGAGCTGAGTTGGATGTGTCTGTTTGAGAAGGCTGCTGTGATTACAGCCAGTTCTTGGGCTGCCTCTTTAGCCATCCTTCTCTCAGTGTATCCAGGCTGTTGCTGTCTCCTCCACCTCTACCTTCAGGCAGTCCTAATACATGGTGCAGGCCAGAGAGTCCAGAAATGGGGAATCCTCTCAGCTCATGATGCTCTTCTAGCACTCTGGAAAAGGGCTGGTCCATCTTTGAGGAACTGCAGCCAACTTGGACATAGGGCTGTCCTCTCCTTAGCCCCTCACGAGTCCAAGCTGGATTCGGGAGACCATGTCAAGGACTGGCTGGTAGCAAAGACCCTTGACAGGGCTATGTACTTCAGGAGCACCTAGAAAACTTGCCAAACTTAGTCACATCCCAAATCTTTCTAAAAGATACAGAGGAATGCTATAGCCATGTAGAATAACTCCAAAACAGGAGGGCACAGAAGACTTGGTTAAAGACTCAGGACTGTAAGCACCTCATAAAAGTAGAGCACAAGTCTCACAACACATACATCTGGGATAGATAGGAGCTTTCAGAAGCCTCTGGCCATGACTTTGTAAACCCTTTCTCAGATGAGCAGGGCTTACTCAGGCAAATAATTGCTTTTAAATCAATAGGAAGGCTGGTATGAATAGTAGCTTTCAGCTCTGGCTGCTAACATCTGCTCACATTGCTTTACACTGTATTGTGGGACTTCTTATGCCCCAGCAAGTGAGAGCTGGACACAAACAATGCCTGGGGAATCATGTCTGCTGCACACCTCCATCAGAAAGTTTCTTCCTGCAGGGCCGCCAGCCAGCCTCATGTCACAGCTCTGGGAGGAGGACTGGTCAGTTTTCAGAGAGATGTCAGAAGTGGTTTGCATCATGCCCATACATGCAGTTTCAGTGCACAAGAGCATGGTGCAGGGACCAAATCATTAGTCTGCATCTACAATGTCTCTCTTACATAGACTCAGATCAATATGCCTTGTTTCAAATATGACCTTCACAGTGGATACTGCAGCATGAAGAGCACATGATAGCTCTTACGTCAATAAAAAAATGTTTAAATAGCAGCTTTTAGCTGTAGTCATCAGTTTATATCATGGGGTTTTTCCTGAGGCTGTTTGTGTTGTTATCTCATCCAATCTTCCTTATTAGCCACATAGCAACTTCCTACTTAGTTGATGAAGTTTCTTAAAATATCTACTCTAAGTGATGAAAACAGAGCTGATAATGTGTTTATCTTCTAGCCTTTTAATGTGATGTGCTATGTTCCAAACCAAAACAGATGAAATTTTTGCTTCTGTCTCTGGTTATTTTTCTGTCTTTTTCATCCTAGTCTCTACTCTTCCTTTTTTTATTCACAGTTTGACCCAGATAGGGCATTGCTCAAAAGTCACGTCTGACTTGAGTTCTGAATCTGTATTATTCAAGTGACTTTGCTGTTCCCATTAAGTAAAATGATTTCGTTCCAGAGCTCTTGATTAGAGAAAATGAAAGATCAAATCATTTGTCATTGAGTTAGGCTGATGATAAGGGCCATGTTACTTAAGGAGGAGAATTATTAAAATGTCACATATGCCAAGCTGTTTATTATTTTGAGTCTTGCAGCATTCTTCTCTATTAACACAGAATGATACATTATTTACAAAAAAGAAAAACCCCACTGAAATTAAAGAAAGTTATTGAACGCTCAAGGCTTGCATAAATCAGACTGTTCCCGAACCTGCACAGAAGGGCATGAAGTTCAGCTTCTACTTTTGAAGAACAAAATGTTAGAATGTTGTCCTTGAGGGACAGGGGTTGTGCAATGACTCTGAGAGATCAACAACTCCATTCTCTAATCTTTGCATGACCTGCCATCGCAGAGATATAGAAGCCCCGACCTTCCTTTTGGCTTCCCCAGGGGTGATGGCAAAGTCTTTCCTCGTTGCACCAATGCCACAGCTGCCGAAGCAGTGGGGTGGCCCAGCCCCTCCTCAGAAGGAAGAACCCCTTGCAGACACACATTTTGTTTCGAAGCAGAAGACTATTTCTGGATGCCACAGGGCTGACTCACCAGCCTGAGTTCAAGTCCCCAACCACAGGATTCAGTTCCTTTTACTTTACTGCTTCAGTTATATTTCTTCAGAATAAAAGAAGAAGCTTCCGAGCACATGCTGAACATATCTTCAATGTCTTTCCCTTCTGTGCTGAGCACAGGCTGAGCAGAAACCTCACTCTGTGCCTATCTGCTTTGGGAGTTTAGAGAAGACTGATCCTTCTTCCCCCTTCATACCAGGACCAGAGTTTTCAATGCAAATATCTGAGAGTCGTAAATAAATGGGGTTCTTAACCCATCCAAGGTCCACATTCCTTGTTGAGATAAATCTCGCATGATCTGTAAGCGGTCACCTCATATTGTCTTGCATGCAGGCCTTGGCAATCACCTGCCAGTCACCGGCTGGAAGCCGTAATTTCATCACTGTGAGGGATTCCCATTAAATACTGTTCAAGCACACATGGCAGAACTGGACCCCATGGAGCTATTCTTTGAAGACCTATTTGTAAAGCACTTTTAAAGGGGTCTGACTAGCTAATGATCCTATAGGCCTGCTGGATCACCAGTTCCAGTCCTCTGCTGTCATGGGCAATCATGTCTTGTCATTTCTTTAATTAACAAAGATCTACATTTAAATTAATCATTTGTTGCCCATGAGAAATGGAGGCATTTCACAGACCTAGAAATCTTTTCCTGTTTCCGGCCTAAAATTTATTTACAGGTAATTTATACCCATCTGTTTTTGTGCCAAGTATCCTTCAACCTGAATAACTTGTCTCCCTCCTCTACACTCACCCCTCAATGTATTTATAGTCAACTGTCTTCATAACTAATCCCAGCCTTTATTTTGCCAGCCTAGACAAGCTGTGCTGGTTTAGCTTATTTGGTTTTCTCTTGATCATCGCTGTGGCCCTGTCCATATCCATTCATTTTTTTTGGTGGTCTTCCTTGACCTGAAGTCAGACTGTGTAGCACAGGACTGCAGGCAACTCCAGGGGAAGTTTCACCTTGGCCTTATACCATGTTATAAACACCTTTTCACTGAGAATATTCCATTCAGATTGGCTTTTGGTTTTTTTAATGGGACATCACATTGACAACTTAATGACCTTCCTGTAATTGAGTTTGTCTCCTTTCTTGGCATGTTCCCATAATAAGAGTGAGTGTGTACATCAGGGAATGCACTTCACCAGGCTGGTGCTCACATTCCCTCTATTTGAAATATTTGGGGAGTTAGGCATCAAGGTTAAGCTTCATACCAGCTAAAATGGCAGCCTGGCATAGCAAGACATATGGTCGAGAGGGGTGTGCCTGCATGGAGCAGGAAGCTGCCTCCAGGCTGCAGGTCAGCACCCTCTGTGAAGCCACTGAGGGGCTGGCTCTGGGCACCCAGGAGCAGTAAAATATGATGAGCTATTCAGCAAATCTGAGCAATCATTAGAGGCGGCATACATCAAGTTAGCTTCAGATAGGCTAACAGAAAATTAGACAGCAGAAAAACATTGGAGGGATAAGGTTCAGGAGAGAAATGAGCACAGGTTTTTCTCTGGCAGGGGCCAGAAAACAAACTTAGCTTTAGCTGGTCAACAGATACATTATTTAAGTTGCATCGATTAGGATCAGACATTGTTAAATCCTATACAGTTACCTTATATAGATGAAGACAATTTCCTGTTAGTGCTGGTAGCATACGAGGAATAGTATAACTCTCTTGTCCCCAGTACGGGTGTGGCAGCTGGGCTGCTGCGGAGCAGGAGAGACGAATCCCTGGGCTGAGAGGGCAGCAGTATATAGGAATGTAACTTTGCGGCATAGTGCGGTGGTTACACATCCACGTATGAGAAAAGCATTCTCTACTTCCAGCGCCCTGCTCCCTGGGTTGATTCTGCATCTTGTATTGGGCAGTCATCTGTTTAAATTTTTAAGTGATTGAAATAAGGCTTACAAAGAGAAGACCAACAAATTCTGAAGGATGTAGACTAATTTTCAGCTGTGCTCATTTTCAGCTAAAAGCTACAGTTTTACTCTTAAAAACTCTATTCCAGGGCTCTATTTCACCTAGCATATAACCCAAAAGCTTCAGAAATGCTGTAATTATTTTTGTCTTTCCCTTGTTTCTATTTTTTCCCAATAACTGAACTCAACAAACGGATGAATAACCTGGGATTTACTGACCTCTAATGGCTAAATTAAAGTCTTCCACCTTTTGTTTAAATGTGCCACTAAAATGAAAAAATACATTCAGGATCTGCTGCTTTTTTTGAGTCCAGACACTCCAGCTTCAAAAATGTGTCTCCTCCTTCTGGTGGCAAAGAATCACTTATCATCTGGGCTGAATAATATTTTTTGGATGATGTGAGTAAATTATCAGTCACTGTCCCATTCCCTGTAATTAGCATGATAAGGGGAAGACAAGAAGCTGGGATGCCTGGCTTAGTGGTTTTTAATCAGTTTTGCATGCCCTGCTAATGGGAAAGAGGCAGTTCCCCTCAGCAATTCTAAACTGTTTACCTATGGACATATTAGGTTTACGGTATAAGTACATTACCTGGGCAGTTTTATAGAATATTCACAGGGGAAATCTGGACTGGAAGAGATGAGTTTTGCATCATGAGCAGGATTTATGAAGATTCTGGCTTATTCTGACCTCTGGTGACTGAGGATGCAGAACTAAATCCCAGGCAGCTCAGTGCTCTGCTTTGTCAGCCCCTGCATCCTGCCAATCCCTGGGTGCAGGCAAAGGAGGAGGCTAGTGGGGGACTGGAGGCATTTTAACCTGCATGGATTAAAATAGATTAAAAATAAGGCTTGATATCATTATAGGATCTAGCTAGCTGCGAGTATTTTGAATGCAAGCTGCATTTTCACCATCAAGGTCAGGCAAAGGGCAGGTCAGCCCCATTTCCACCTATGCTAAAAAATAGCCACCAATGGGACTGCCTTTCAACTGCTGCCTAATGCCCCTTAGCCCAAAGAATCACAAGTTATAATTTGTGTTTATGGTGATGGCTCATAAGGTATTAAACTGTTGCCAAAGAAGCAGGCAGAAAAGATTACAAGATAGATGGATAAATATTATTGAAAATGGAATAACAAATTACGCACCATAGCTGGATGCCATCTAACGTGCACCATTGTTTTTCAAGGAAAGCATTGTTTCCTCTTGAAGGTTTACCTGCATAGTCAGAATGAGCCAATCAATCACAGATTACCCTCAATTATCGATGTGCTTTTACTGTTTTTGTGACAAAGCCCTTCAAAACATTAACAACATTTTTTCCGTTTTTTCTATGTAATATAGGGGTGTCTTATTTTATCAGTATATTAACAAGTTAGAATGGCAATAACTGTGATCATATGATAAACTAGTTTAGCATAGAAATTAAAATCCCCTGCTTTTACCAAAATATCATTCATCATACATCCAAGTTATCAGTTATTTTATTTAAGACTGCTTTCTAGAGTCAGCAATATGCTGGTAACCTTGTAGTTCTGGAGATCCTGTGTCATCCTCATGGAAAGAAGGAGGGCAAAAGGTCATGTTTTGAATTTTGCCCATCTCTGAGCATCAGATTTTCACAGATGAGTGATTTCACACAGCTGTGCTTACCCAGGCCAGATCCCACAGGTAAACTAATACCTGTTTATTAGCAAGGGCCCTCAGGCCATTCATTGAACTATAATTTCCTTGTGAACATATGGTGATGGTCTTACAGAACTTGTAGAAACCTACAGTACAGAATTCTGCAACTGAGCAGGTTACTGTTTGTGCCTTTTTCTTGGAGACACCATATCCTGCAAGTCCTAAGAAATTCAATAAACTAATTGTAGCTTCAAGGCAACCGCTGTAATTCCTTGAACCAATTAATAAATCATCAATATACTGTACCAAGGTTATATTTTCATTATCACCTTGCCATTGTTCCAATTCTTTTGCCAATATGTTACCAAATAACATGGAGCTATTCTTGAATCCTTGTGGCAGGACAGTCCAACATAATTGGATTCACCAAAGGGAGATCACGCTTGATCAACCTGATAGCATTCTATGATGGCATGAGTGGCTGGGTAGATGAAGGGAGAGCAGTGGATGTTGTTTACCTCAACTTCAGCAAGGCTTTTGACACTGTCTCCAATAACATCCTCATAGGTAAGCTTAGGAAGTGGGGGTTAGATGAGTGGACAGTGAGGTGGATAGAGAACTGGCTGAACGGCAGAGCTCAGAGGGTCATGATCAACGGCACAGAGTCTGGTTGGAGGCCTGTAACTAGCACTGTTCCCCAGGGGTCTGTGCTGGCTCCAGTCCTGTTCAATATATTCATCAATGACCTGGACGAAGGGACAGAGTGTGCCCTCAGCAAGTTTGCTGATGATACCAAGCTGGGAGGAGTGGCTGATACACCAGAAGGCTGGGCTGCCATTCAGTGAGACCTGGACGGGCTGGAGAGCTGAGCTGAGGGAAACCTCATGAAATTCAGCAAAAGCAAGTGTAAGGTCCTGCTCCTGGGGAGGAACAACCCCTTCCCTTTGCACCAGTACAGGTTGGGGGTTGACCTGCTGGAAAGCAGCTCTGCTGAGAAGGACCTGGGAGTGGTGGTGGGCAGCAAGTTGACCATGAGCCTGCAATGGGCCCTTGTGGCCAAGAAGGCCAATGGTATCCTGGGGTGCCTTAAAAGGAGTGTGGCCAGCAGGTCGAGGGAGGTTATCTTTTCCCTCTACTCTGCCCTAGTGAGGCCACATCTGGAGTACTGCATCCAGTTCTGGGCTCCCCAGTTCAAGAAAGACAGGCAACTACTGGAGAGAGTCCAGCGGAGAGCTATGAAGGTGATCAGGGGACTGGAGCATGTCTCTTATGAGGACAGGCTGAGAGACCTGGGTTTGTTCAGCCTGGAGAAGAGAAGACTGAGGGGGGATCTTATCAATGCTTATAAATATCTAAAGGGTGGGTGTCAAGACGATGGGGCCAGAGTCTTTTCAGTGGTGCCCAGTGACAGGACAAGGGGCAATGGGCACAAGTTGGAACACAGGAAGTTCCACCGAAGCATGAGAAAAAAATTCTTTACTGTGAGGGTGACAGAGCAGTGGAACAGGCTGCCCAGAGAGGTTGTGGAGTCTCCATCTCTGGAAATATTCAAACCTGCCTGGATGCGGTCCTGTGCACCCTGCTCTAGGTGTACCTGCTCAAGCAGGGGCTTTGGAAGAGATGATCTCCAGAGGTTCCTTCCAACCCCTACCATTCTGTGATTCTGTGTGTGAATCTTAGGATTTTTTTGGCAGTCAACAAAAGGTGTTTCTAGGGTTCAAGTTTCTCACCTATTTGGGACATCTGCTTTAGGATGCACAGACTACATGAGCTCCTCCTCTGAGGAAGGCACCTCTGCTCTGTAAATGTCTACTTTTATTTTCCAGGATTTGAAGGTGACAAGGGACCAGCCATGCATGCTGTGAGCACTGAACCTTTGCTACATCCACACTGGTGTGTGATATTGGCAGCAGTGGAATAGGCCTGTCTCCATGTCCCCATGCCACGTAGGGACAAGTTGAATGTCCTTTTGATATCGTGATGCATTTCCAAGCTCCAGCTGGGTCACTGCATTTTTAAACTGTGCTAAAGCAGTGCCTCCCCTGCTGCAAAATGGTGCTGCCATGGGGCCTGGCATCAGTTCAGCCAACCATCAAGGCCTCTGAAGATTGATGGGAGAGAGGTCTTCTTTTCTGGCAAGACAATATAACTGATTTTCTTGATGTTTCTTACTTCTGATCAGCAGGGTGGAGATTTTCCTGTGATTTCTAAAAGTGCGTTTCAAATTGCTGAAGAGAAACAGCTTCTCCTGGGGTTGCCCATTTCAGTGCTTCATGTTTCCCATATCACCAATTTTCCCTGTATGATATTGTCAATGGGACGTGACCAGAGGCACAGGAATAAAGCTTACGGAGGCATCAGTTGCCACCTATGTATGCTGTGTTTGTCTCTCCTTTCAGTTACTGTGCTGGGAATGCAGACCTGGATGGAACAAAATTATAAGCTGGTCAGCAGCAAGATGTGCAGCAGTGTGGGTTTTCAAGCACAGCAAAGCCCACTGCACTTCCTCGCTCTGCTCTTTTCTCCTCAGTTTGGTCCAAGTCTTCTGCATGAAGAAAAGCAAAAGAAGACTGGCACCTGGAGACCAGCACCAGTACCATAGTACAGAAACAATGATTTTCTGAAGCTCTTTGTACAGTTTTAACACCTCTAAACAATGACCAACTCTGGTTACCTGTCATCATGACACATTCACTAAGCCTCTGTACATTGGAGATTGCCTATTGCAGACTCTCCACAGTTACTGGATTTAAAAGCAGAGTCTGCAGAATTCACCTTGTGCTCTGGTGAGGTACTTGTATTCAGGCAAACATGTACATGAAGTGATACTGGCCAAAGTCAAACAGTAGATTCATTATATCAGTCAAAAAAAAAAAAAATTCAGGCCAGGTGATCCCTTGTCCTGTAGTTCAGCCATGTTTCACTGCCTACATCACCAAGAAGAAAATGTGTTTGGTTTTGTTTTTGGTTTGTTTTTTTTTTTTGTTATGATTCTCAGATTTTTGATACATAGGTCTGCTTCTAAAAAGTCCTTTCTTACAACCTACAAAACCACCTAGTGCTGAGCTAATTTCTCGGGAAAAGAGATGTAACCCTAAAAAGAACTTCTTTGGCGTTTGTTGTATGTAGTTGTAATACTTATTTACTGTATTTCTGCTTTGCACTGTGTCTAAGATGCATCTTCAGTGAAAACACAACAGCTCTCCTTTTACCAGACATGGAACACTAGTCCTGTTGGTTCTACATACTGATTTCACAGTCTGCTTCATTCACATTCAAAGTCCCGAGCCAGGGCTGCAGAGCAGTCCTCAGCTAATCCACTCTTTGGTCATGTTCCTGAGGGCAGTGCATTAAGGTCCGAAGCAGCAGGATGCCATGTTTGCTTTGCCTCAGTTATTAACTTAGGTCATTTGGAGACAGGGGCATGTGGCAACTCTGCGCTCTGAATTAAGTAAGTTATGAAATTCACTGCTTAGTCTGTATCTTGGCACTTAAAAGAAGACTAAGGAAATACTGGTTCCCTGCAGAGTAAGCACTGATAATTTTATTTTGTAGTTATTAGTTCAGCACTCTGAGACCCGGCTGCGAGGGGTACTACATAAACGTAAACAGCTGGACTACCTTCCCTCAAGCACTATCTGGTCTTACATAAAATATCTTATTATAAAATTCACACTGTTTCCTTTAGGAGGCTGTATCACAGTCTAATATATCTCTGCACCACGTGGTTCCTGACATAGCCAGGCACATTTTCATGTGTGCATTTTGCCCTGTAGCTCCAGAAATTTTTCACTCACCTTGATGTTTATGGCCTACAAATATGGACAATTCATAGAGGCAGCAAAGTAAAAAAAAAAAAATTAAAATCTAATGGGAGGATCACCTACAGGTTACAGAAGGAAGTGGTTTCCCCAGCTGACCACAGTGGTGGTGGTTATGTAGGACATTTCCACACAGGATGAAATCATGTCTATGAAGTGTAATGCCTCAAAAATAGTTCTTTGTAAATGAATCCCTGCAGCCCCTTAATCCCTGTTGCTCTTTCCATTACTTTCAGGGTACTTACATCTTTCTTCTACTTAAGTGGTTAGGACTATAAGCAGCTTTTAAGGGCAATCTCAAGAGGAAGAGTGGAAGGAGTCTATTCCCTGCCGACCGACGCAATTTTTCCAGACCGCAATCTTAGATGCCATTTGCTCTTCTTTAAACAGCAAAAAATTTTTGGCATGAGGATTGTCTGTGTAAGAAAAAAAGGGGAATTTACAAACAAAAACACCAATTAATTTTATTCCAAATATTATTAAATCGGGATCACATATTTAACAAGAAGTCGTGGACAGAGTCTGTTTTTTCCTTTTGTCAAGTCAAGTATGTGCCCTCCCTTATTTAATCATGGAGTCCTTACTATGTCAGGACCTTGCCAAAATTACAATGTGAAAACAATACTTACTGTTATTGGCTATTATTCTTTTATGATTAAAAAAAAAAAGAAAACGAGTAAAAAGGAATACAAGCAAGCAGTAAAGAACTGCTATTTCAGCCAGTTTTTTGTTGGGACCAACACCTTCTGGACTTAGGTGTAACATTTCCCATATCAACTGTAAGCCTTATCTCAGTGTGTGTCACAGACAAATAAACAGTTTATAGATTAACAAAGAAATATCACCTAAAACTTTATTGATCTTGCTTGCATTCATATAAATAATTTACACAGAGACAGAAATAAAAGATTATTACTAATCCATATGAAACAAATGATAGTATTTAATTGGAAAGAAGCAATTCAGTAAGTTGTCTGGAGGCAGGCAAACAAACTATAATTCTTTAACCAAATACCACTATTTCTTTCTGCTCATCATAGTTTGCATATAATTCTTCTCTGTAGTCCCCTCCAAAATGTCTTTAGCATTTTACTTCAGCAATAATAATTATTTGGACAGTTTGGAAGTGGAACAAGAACATGAAGATGAATCAATGCATGTTTTCCCTGTACTTCATCATAACCAACAGACTCCTTTTGGAGCAGAATTTTGTTGGAGCAGCTTTCTATCAATATCATTGTAATGAGCTTTAATACTTAAATCCTGTTACAAGGGCTCTAAATGAACAATTATGAGTTGAGAGCTTTTCCTCATTATGTTACGAGGCTTTTTCCTCCTTCTCCTTCCTCCTTGTCTTCTTCCTGCTGCTGTTTGTTTATTAGTCTATGGGAGTGTTGCCTGGCAGGGGCAGCAAGCTGAAATGAGCCAGGTGCATTGAATGAACATAACCACATTAGCAAGGGACAACAAGTGTAAGCAAGAAGGTAAATCATTATGATAAGACCAAGTGAAGAGGCCTGTGACCTACAGGCTGGGGGAAGCTGTGGGGTTGCACTGGGGAGAGATCACTACATGTTTGCCTGCTCTTCTGACTTACCGTAGTCATCTACCATTGCTATTGCCCAGAACAGGGTGCTGGAGTTGATGGGACGTGAGCATGTCTAGTTTTATGCTCCTATGACATGAGTGAGCAAGGGAGCACTAAAAAGGAGAACAAGTTTTACTTGGTCTTGTTTAACCTACTTTCTAAACCTACTTATTTCCACAGAGTTAGCTTTTATTTTTAAAGCGGCCGAGATACTTTCAGTGTCCGTGTAAAAAAAAAAATCTTCAGCTGTTGAAAAAATCTCTGTGACTTATTCAATTTTGCAAAGACAGCTTCTAACTGTGAGGAATCATCAAGAAAGGAAAAGCAGCGTCCTGGGAAATTTCTCCATGTTTTCTCTCTGAACTTGAACAGCAATTCCTCAAATATCAAGAATTCATTCCTCAGTTTATGCTTCATAAATTGATAAAACAATTAGTTATTTGGCAATGCTCACACACTTATCAACATACATTGAGATGTCCTTTTATGTTAGTTGCACTTCCATCTCCCCAACTGTAAAATGAAGAGATAACAGATTGATTGGTGAATCAGATGTCACCAACCTGGGGGGCATAGTTGTACTTACTTACAGTGCATTATTTAAATCAATATCTGGATAATATAGAGAGCAAAGGGGAACTACAGGAAATAAGATCTTAGTCATATAGAATATGTATCAATCAATAAAACATCTACTCCATCAGAAAGCAGTACAGCATATATGAACATTAAACGTTTGACATACCTGTGGTTTCACAGAAAGGCTCCTGCAGCATGTGGCAAGATCAGTCACTGGAAAACAATGTTTAAAAAAGCCCCTGTGAATCACAGTTAGTTACAATAAGTGATCTGAAACAGACAGTTAGCATTTTTCTAAATTACCAGCAGCCAGCTGGTGTTTAATTACAATAGATTGATATTTCTTAAACTGTCAAGAGTTTTCAGTGATGAGTAACTCATTTTAATAAATTTTAGTGAAATAAGAAAAGACTTTGATCTTAAAAGATCGGGCTTTGACATTAAGGATCCTATCACTCTCTCTTGTAGAGATAGTGCCAATAATGGAAATCTAAGGAAGACAGGCCTTAGACAGAAAGGAAATTCATAAACATCTCATGCTTGATAGATTTCTTTGGTGGTAGTGTGCAGGATGTCGTCTATGTGCTATTTACACGTGGTATTTGTGAGATACATAAAGACTACAGGGAGTGGACAGTTATTATATGGACAGCCAAAGTCATGGTCCAGTGCATGTCTGAATATTGTAGTGAGTGAGTACATGCCATATGGCAGAAGAATTAGGGATCATTATGAAAATGCTAGGGATGGTGAGCAGCTTGCTCTGTTTGTTGGGAAGATCTTCGTTTGGAGAGCCAGCTGCCCTCAGACCTTTTGAATAGTACTTCTGGAAATTTCTGGCTCTGGGTTTTGCTCCTTTCTTCTCCCACAGCAGTCGCTGAGCCAGCTTTCATCTGCCAGCCCCACAGAGACAGCCGGGAAGGTGCCATTGGCCCTCCGCTGCCTTGGGAGCGCTTTCCTGGGCAGAGGAGGAAAGAATGGGGACCCATCAGCTCTAAACATGGATAGGTGAAATGTTTAGACCTTGATGGGCTTTGATCTGTCATCTGCTTCTTCTCTACTCCTATTTTTCTGTCATCTTGTATCATGCTGTGGTCAAAAATGTCATATTGTGGCAATTTACGCTGAAGAATAAAGAACAGTATCTTACAAAAAAGTTTACAAGAATCAGCATTATTAATGTTCTTTAATTGCTAATACAAGCTAACAAGACAACCTTGTTAGTCTGATGTCTGAATGCATATTTATATTCCCAAGTAGGCGCCCAAGTTTTTAGAGATCCTGAATTTTGTTGGTTGTGGTGAGTCAACACATGTGAAAATCAGACCGACACGTCCAGGTTGCTGCAGCTTCGGGTGCAGATGTTGAAGGCTCCAGTGGGACACTTAGCTCCTTGGGCCCTGATGGAGAGACCAAGGCCAGCAGAGCTTGGCTGCACCTTACACAGCCTCTCTAGCCTGGTAGGAAGGCACATCAAAACCAGCTGCTAATGCACACTGAGACCTTCCTTCTCACAGTGTACCATGCAAAATAAGTGAAGGATTAAAGAACCAAGGCCTACCAGCATGTACCTCCATTTTGTTGCTGGAGAGGGATTGTGTATACTGATCCAGGAAAGTAAAATATTCAAACCTGCAAAATGGCTAACACTCTTCATAGTTCCCAATTAGGTCTTGATGGCAAATATTTGCCCAGTCAAAAACAGGAGTGTGCTCTGCAACAGCAACTTTCAGTTTCAAGGTGCAACTTCTTAACACTTTAACATTTCAAAGTCAGTGAGGCTACGCTATAGAAAAATATATTCTGCTGAATTTAGTTGTTTACTGTCCTGCCCTAAAGGGTGTGTTTCTATTGGAAAAGGTGAGGAAGATCTTTGCAGGTACACTTCTAGAAATCTCTCTGTTTTGCCCCAGTCTGAATAAAAGGGTGAACACGTGTTGGCACGGGTGTTAGCTGATATGAAGCAAAGGCGATTTCCCCAGCAGCGGTTACTGATGTGTGCTGGCACAGAAGAGAGGTGAGAGGAGGTAACACGGTGCCCCAGCAGCCCAGCCTGGCGTCCTGTGGGATGGCTGCTACTGGTGTGGGATGGCTGCTACTGGTGTGGGATGGCTGCTGCTGGTGTGGGATGGCTGCCACTGCCACCACCGAGGCCCGCCGAGGCCCGGGGTCATAGTGGGAGGTCCCGTTCCAGGGAAGGTGCCTGCCCAAGCTCCTCCACCCCGCAGAGAAGGAATCGCTTAATTTTTCGTGGAGCTGACTCTCCCGCTTCAGAGCCCACCTCCTTCTCGCTGACTCTGCGGGGAAGGCAGGCGAGGACAGGGTACAACCAGCCTCCTACCCCCTCCCAGGCCTGTCGCTTACCCACCGCCTGTCACAGGCGGGTCAGGTGGCAGCTTCAAGCTGACATTTCTGAACCCCTGGATTATTTTATCCGATAGGATAAATATGTATTTTTAAAAGGTTTTACCCCTGAGGATAAAATATGTCTCAAAAGCACAAGTGCTTTTGCAGTAGTTGCAGATGTCCACAGTGTGGTGCCAGCGTAATGGTGATCTGGGCCTCCTCATGCAAGGGCGACAGCTTCTGAGGAGAGCCAGTGCCTGATTTTTGTTTTTTTAAACACTGAGACAAACACAGTCTTCCTCTTCAGGACATCCAAATACTGACACCGCTCAAGGTGTTGCTGTTTCAGGGCCATTTGTCTCTGCTTTCCCAGCGTTATGTGGTCCTAAACTAGTGTGGCTCAACCACCTTAGCTGGGTACCAGTCCTGTAGGAGGATGAGCACCTGTGGAAAGGTTGACCCCAAGACCCATCAATGGTGACGGACACACGGACCTCCCTCAGCACTGCTGCGACCCCTTGGGATGCCTGCTTCCACCAGCAGCTGCAGGGGAACCGGAGGAGAGTGGGGTGTGAGTTTTCAGACTCTTTCTGGTGGCAAAATGGGTTTCTAAATACTTTCACCACAAGTTTCATCTTTCTGTGGAAAACCACAATTTGGTCTGAAAACAAAGTCTGTTTGTTTTCATTGATATGGACCCCATGAGGTGGACAGGCAGGTTATCCAAACCCAGCTGGGGTTTGAGGAGCGTCCTACCAGTGACAGTTCTTTTACCTAAGGACACTTTGGCCTCAGGTCTAAAGGGGAAAGAGGGTGGAGAGGTTCCTGGGAGTCCCAGAACCTCTTCATTTTTTGTTCAAGAAAAGTTGTCCTTAAAGTTGTAGAAAACCCTCTGCAGAGCCAAAATCATGACGACGAAGCCTGGATGGACTGACACAACCCACTGAAGTGTCCTGCAAGAAACCGGTAGCTGCGTCGAGGACTAGAACAATCTACAAGTAAATTATTTACTGGCATTTCTCATTCAAGATGTCTTCAGATTTGAATGAACTTTTCTGGAGGCTCCTTGACAGTGTGTTAAACAGATAAAGTAAGTTAAACCCTTGACAGTGAGCTTAACAGACAAAGAAGAAAGAGTCCCAGCTTGTTTTTCCTGAGCTAATGTAATGCTCTGTAAACAGTATCTTAAACAATGCTAATGAATGCTATTTGTCTTTAGGAGCTTGTTGCCTATGTAACTAGCAAAGGCTGACTTACACCTCTGTCTCCTAGACCTTCACTTTACAGTGTTAATCATTGCCTGCAAGAGCGACTGTAACAGTTGTAGCAGGGGTGTCCCTACCCCAGGATTACATAGCTTTGGGCCACCACCAGTATGAACCATAATGTTCCCCACCTCATACACGGATGTGTATTTGGAAAGTTCAATTTTATTACTACAGTTGTCAGTTATACAATACACTCCATCTGTTTGGCCCCAAAATATCTAGTGCATGGCATTTCTCTATTAAATGTAATGTAAGAGACTGCAAAAGCCTCATGATTATTAATGAGAGTAACCCAAAAGACTGATAACCCCTCAGTACAGTGTGGAGAATGAATGCTTTGTGACATAGGTTGCAACACATTTCTAAACAGAAGAGCTGTTTATAAAAATAAAAATTGGAAGGTAATGAGGAATTCATGCAAGCTGTAACATAATAAAAAGTGTCCGCAGTAATACATCATCACTTGAAGAAATCTACTGTATGGCTATTTATATTTTTGTTACTGGGGTAGCTGCATGAAGGTTTTCTGTAGGAACAATAAATGTCTGAGCATTTAAAGTCTGACAGAAATGAGTCCGTATCATTCAGAACTCAGCTCTGATAATACATTTTAGATCAAGGCCCTTAAATATGTAAAGAATATCAGTAAAATATTGGAACATTGTGTAAATTATTAAGACATATGCAGCAAACACCAAAATCTGCATGCAGCCCTAATAAAAGGTGTGGATGAACGTTGACTGCAGGAAAAGGTGAAGAGGAATAGTTTAACAATAAAACAGTGTGTGTAACATGAAGGAATTTCAGTGCAGAAAGGGCCTTGCAGAAGTAAGAACTGAAATGTTTGTAGAAGAACTCTGACAGAAATTAAAATTCTGTGTTTGGAAATAAACCACTGAAAGCAGCCAGCCGTGAGCTTGTGAGACACAGGGGACTCAAATTAATCCTTTTGGCAATTTAAAGAGATCTCATCAATCACTGATCTAAATCATCATTTTTCTTTATCTGACAAGGCCTTGAATCCTCTTCCAGGACTGGTGGGGAAGTGTCTTGCATCTGTAATGGAAGACAAGCAGGGATCTTTTCTAGTGTGTCTTCTGCTGATTGGAAATGTAAAATCAGTTGTCAGAACCAGGGCATGGCATATTAGGATGCTCATGTGAGCTTTGTGGTGTGGTCCCAAAGCACAAAGCGATCCCCCCAGGTAACTAGCAGGGGTGATTAGGGAGCAGCTGCAGGACTGCCAGCTGCCACCACTTTACCACTAACGTTTTGACACAGAGTGTGTTGTTGACATCGATGGTTGTTTTCCTTTGCCAAATGTTCAGGACACCTGTGACTTCAAGCACCTCAATTTTCCTTTCTTAAAGAAAGATTCAAGCTCTCATGATGACAGTGAAAATCCAGTCTCACAACAGCTGAACAAAACATGAGGCTCATTTCCAAAAACTATTTTCATGTTTGCTTTTAGAAGTTGTAGGAAGGAACCTTGTGGTTTGAAAGGAAAAGGAGAAAATTTTCAGTTGTATGCTGGTGTAAGAGTGTTGTTGGAGGAATGTTCATTTCATTGTCATGTTGCAAAATGGTTCTTTTTCATGTTGCATATGGTGGGAGGGATGATGTGATCTATAAAGTTAAGGTTTAATTTAATTGCAATGAAATAAAAACATAAAACCATCATAATTTAAACTTTTTTTTTCTTCTAAAAAGCCCTTGGCTTCCTGGGCAGAGTGCAAATTACGGACCTGAACTAGATACAAATTATTTTATAACTGTAAATGAGCATGCCCGCATTTTTCTGTTTCAGCCATATGCCTTTTAATAACTATGGTCTGTGTCTTGCTTACAGAATTGCCTGCATAATGATGCAAGCCAGTGATCTTTTGTAAATCAAGCAGGACAGAAAAATTTCCGCATAACAGACTTTACAAGAAACACTGCTTTGCAATTATGTTTCTAAAATATCAAGCATTTCGATGTTACTTGAAAAATTACAGTAAATTTAGCTGATATGGCTAACACTTCATCTGTTTATTAACAAAAAGACTTAAATAAGAGGAGGAAAACTGGAAAGAAGGCCAATCCTAAACCCATAATAAGAGGTAAAATGCATGAAATATGTATGGGTGCTTCTATAGAAGGGAAAAGAAGACAATTATGTGCATTTCTGTAAAGATGTAAATGCTGATGGTACATTTTGTTCAAATGTTTTTACGTTCCCATTTCTGTTGAGGACTGGGTGATGTGAGGGGTTGTAAAGGTTTTCTTTCTAGTTGGAAAGTTTATAATACTCTATTCTATATGTTTTGTTATTTCCAGGCTAATTACACATAGGAAGATAATCACTGCAGTTCTGGCAACACTGGAGTCCATTGAGCTTTGCTATGTTCACATGCTTCATGTGTGTATGTATACACACCCACACCCTGCACTCACACAGCACACATACATGAACAAGAACAGATCAGAGAAGGAAAAACACCACTAAACCTTTTAATTCTGCTGCTATACAACATCTGGAAGTTCTGCCGGAAACCTTCTCCTGTCCACAGGCACATCATTAGGCAAGGAGATCAGGAAGATGGCAACTAGCCATGAGAGCATCCACAGCTTGATTTCAGAGGCCATGAATAAAAGCAAGAGCCGTGATAATGCATAAACTGTACAAAAGGATGCTATGTGCCACATGCTGGAAGGTGCAGAGATGCTTTGCTATTATTTTTGCAAAATGTGAAAACTGTCATCCAGAGTTGCCAAATGCTGTCCTTAATGTGTCAGCACATCTGCACCCCACAAGAAGAAGATTTTTACGCTGGTCAAAAGAAATGTACATGAAATTTGAAAACATTTGTCTTCTCCAGGCGGAAAAAAATTTTAAGCAGACTTGCTTACTTGACAGGTGGGATGTATAAATAATTCAACGTTTGAGAGAGGATAACTTTTGCCAAGGAAATGAGAAGTTTTCTGAAAACTCTGAATAGAACCTGTTGACTGAGAGTCTTGGAAAGCAAATGATTTGTAGGTTAAAAAGGCAAAAGTACAGAATTGGCTACTGGTGGTAATGACTACACTATGTGATGGTTCCTTGGGGAAATGCACATCACCCTTTCTCACTCCCTCCTGTTTCCTTTAGAAATTGAGGAAGAAAACAATCTGGTTGCATAAGAAATCAGGATGATCAGACCTAAAGGAGATTCTGTTGATTTGTTGTACCAGTGTTTACAGGTTAGATCTGAACACATCATCTTCATGTATCCCAAACCTTTTTAATTTTCTGCACAGTGAACATTATTATTGAGTTCTGGATCTGAATGAGTTGCTTGGAGAGAGAGGTTTGAATTTATCCCGACAGGATAGAGCTGTAGTCTGTTTACAAATTCAAGCATCACTTCTGTTTGAGTGCAAGATGGACTAGCTTGAGCTGTTGCAGAAATGTCCTACTCATAGACTGTATTGTTGATCCACAGGTATATAAGTGCAGCTCAGGCAGCTGATGAACAGGTTGAACTTGAGTTAAAAAACTCTTCCATGGTCAAAAATGACAAATATGAAACTGCTGTAAATAGTGTTGTTTTCTCTGTGTACCACCACCTTTGTTTTATGTTCCAAATTAAAGATCCTAAAGCATTAGAAGTATGATCTTCGCCATTATATGAAGCAAAAAGAATGTGTCCATCTTATTTACTTGTTTTGATATGAGCCTAAAACACAACAAAATCAGAAGCAGAAAAAAATCTTGTGTATTTAAGGATGAAGAGTATCTGATCAGTTTTGTTAAGACATTTAGGGACAGAGTTCTGGAGTAAAGCTCTCATAGTGTACAATTTTAGATACTATTGGCCATTCTGTTTTGGCTGTCTCTTACCATAAAGAGAAGATATATAATTCAATATTTGTTAGGAATATGAAAAACATGAGAGTGATGATTTTTTTTTGTCTCTGCAATGCTCCTTTGGTTAGTGCCATCTGCCTTGTATTAAAAACTTAAACCTGGTGAAGAAACTCTTCTTACAATTCTACACAATCATATATTTTGTAAACAAACCCAAGAAATACCATATTGGACACTTAGAAATTTTGCTTCCCTCCCAGTTAACTTTGGGACTGTCTGAGTAAAAACATGCTCCTAATGGGACCCCTTTTTTCACTTTATTGGCATTTTGAATGGAAACCTATTTTCCCACTTCACCACAGCATGGGGAAACAAGACAAAGGGAAACACGTAAACTATACAACCACAGAAAAGCAGCCTGGGAACCTGGATTAGCACAGATAGTAGTGAATAGGACCTAGATTTCTTAATACTTACAACCACTGGCATTTTGAAGAGAAAAAATAAAAATACACTTTTCAGAGAACAAAAAATTTCTTCTCTACCAGATGCATGTAGCTTGAAGACACTTGTTTTGTTTCCTAAAGAAAAAGGAGAGTGTTAGGACCTCCAGCCAGGAAGAAAGGGCATTCCCATGGCTGTGAGAGTACAGTAAACCCACGAAGTGTTGAATTGCTAAAATATTTTCAAATTCTTTGTGAGGTAAGTTAGACCACAGTACAAGCTTTATTAATACAAGTACTAAGAGGAACCTTGAGCAACTCTTTCAAGACTCGATTTCCCCAGGTTGTGAGGTTTCAGTATGCAACTTTACTGATAGTAACAGCCTGCGTGTCTTGAAAGCCTGCCAAAGGCTATTACATGTACTCTGGCATTACAGAAATTTTTATAGTCTTTTTCACCATTGCTAATACACAGTCTGCTGTGCAGGTCAGGATACACTTGCTTGGACCATGCCACTGCCTCCATGCTCCCCATGTGATGTGGGGGAAAGCAGACCCTTCTTCTCCACAGCTATTTGGAAGAACTCACAAGCAAGATCTCAGCAGGCCCAATACATCCCAGAGTTTGTGTCAGCAGGTCTAAAAACACACAGATACATGCTGTCAGGAGGAATGGCCTCCAAAAATTCAAGGGGAATATGCTGAAAATGGCCAACTGTTGGGAAAAGACCCCGCTCAGTTTCTAGACTATTGCATAGGCCCTATGGGTATGTCCATACTAATAATTCAGTTTGCCAGGCACTGAGTCCAGGAACATGGAAAGACTCAGCAACTACAACTGCAGAAAAACAGGGATTGGGAGGGTCTCCTGGAGGGCATCTCATCCAAAACTCTACTCAACTTTGGGCCATCTTTAAAGCTGCAGCAATGCTGGCAATCTGCCTGCACCAGTAAAGAAGGCAGCTGCCCACAAGGCCCGGCTGGGCACGGTGCCTGCCAAAGCGTGCCTGGACGCCATGTGAGGCCATGTCAGCTGTGACAGGGAGCAGTCAGACCCGGGAGCCTTCCCGCAGCTTTCTGGCATAGACCACCACATCCCACTGCATGGCAATGCTCCCAGGCAAGCCTGAGCTCATACCCTAGATGGAGAAATCCTGCAAAGTCACATGTATGGCTTGCTTCATTGTTAGGGGCAACATCAACTGTTTCCTCAGGATTTTGTTTATACAACAAGAAAGTGTCACAGAAGCATTCCATCATTGCCCCCAAAACTTCGGAAAATCAATAGAGGTAGCAACTGCACTTTTCTCTAATTCTAACAGGGTCCAGCAAGAGCAATAGAAACAGCATTATTTTAAAAAGAAAACTGAAAGGAATATTTTGTACTACTGAACAACTGCAACCGTGGTTAATGTGCAGTGATGCAGTTGTTGGCAACCTCTGCGTAAAGAATTTCTTGGTAAATCCCAATTTTGTGGAAAGTTTACATGTTGCTTATACTGATGGAAAGTTGATTTTAAGCAATAGGATGAATTTAGCTGTAGTAGCTTATTTGATGGATTCTGCTTTTGAAAGGAATTATATCGAGAAAGCCTTTGCTAAGTTCATGCACCACAAGGACAGGGATATTATGTGTATCCTGTTGGGATGAAAAGGCCAGTATGTGAAACTCAGAGTATATGGTTCTGCTTTAAAACACTTGGAATAAGGTTTAGTTTGCAAACCTGATAAAATATATATATATACAGGTAGCATCTTGCTTTCTCTGCAGGTGCTACCATGATGTATTATGGATCCTCAGCACAGGACCGAAATGCTCCATAGCAGATACATTTTGATTAAGCACAGGGCTTTTTTTTCTCCTCATTGGGCTGCAGTACATATTTAGAAAAAAGAAAATGACAATTGTAAAATGAGAAGACATAGCAGCAGACTCTTTTTAAAAATTCTGAAAGAAAACACAAGCAGCTAAAGCGATGAGGAAAATGACCTCTTAAAGTGCCCTATCCAGTACTCCCTGCAACTGAAGAAAGCTGTGCTGTGTTCTGCTTCACATGATTTAGCAGCAGCCATTTCAGAAATAGCCTCAATACCCTAAAAGGAAATATCCTTTAGACTAATTGCAAATTGGGGTCCTGAAGAAGTGGCATAATGCATAAAAAGCTTAAGTAGAACATGAATGCTTTTAAAAGAGAGAAACAGCTAGTAAAAGAGTCTGAGGAGAATTACTGGACCAGTTAGCTATTACTCTGATCACTAGGTTTTGGCTAAGTAGTAACTGAATTCTGATTTGAAAGGACAAAAAAGTCCTGGTGCTAAATCATCAAATGGAGCATAAAAAGCCCTTCTCCAGAGGAGAAAAATGTTGGACCCACAGGGATTTTCCTATTTGCTGCTGAGGTATAGGATGCTCTGCAAGAGCCACATAAAAAAAGCTTGACAGCTACATTTTAGTCCTCATGCCTCAAAGGTATCTGACATGTATAAAGCAGAGAAATAAAGGAAAATTAACTCTCTTTCTTTCTAAAGAAACAGACTTTGTGACTGTCATAACACCAGCTTCCCAAGGATTATAGCTTTGCTTTGTTTTGCTATTTGGAAATCCTGAGTGCTGACATTCAGTAAGATGGGTCAGCATAGACATCTTTCTACTCAGGATGACAGCAGGAATCTCCCTTTATGAAGGACTGGTTATTAATACTCCTAACAATGCAGGACCTGCATCTTAGGGGCCCTCTGGAGTCAGCTGTCTTATATTCTAAAAATTAGGATTCTCCTGCTCAAATCTGCTACTTGGGGTTGGTTTCATGAAACAAGCAGGAAAATGAATGGTGACCTACTCAGTAAATTCACCATTTTGTATTTTTATTGTTGTAAGTATACCTGTAAATAGAAATTTTGCTGTCTTATGAAAATATGTCCTTAGGTGTCATGCAACTGACTGAGAATGGAGGCTTGCAGATAATTTGCCCGCTCCTTTATCTACCTCCCTCCCTCCCTCCCTACCCTTCCATCTATCTATAAATCTGTATGTCTGTATGTCTATTTTTCTGATCTTGTAACAAAGATACAGTGACATACAATTAAGATCCAGATAGTCTATGCCATTCCCATTGCAGAAGAATCCTGAGAGGTTTGTTTCATGTCAGTAGAGAAGGAAATTTTTCATATGTCTACTTTTCTCAAGGCCAGACTGTGCCAGCATAATTCAAAACAAATCTAAATGAGGTTTGATATTTCCTCTTTGATGAAAATCTCCATGTTGATTAAAGTATGTCCCTTTTATTAGCAGGAAAACATTCTGTCTTTCCTCCTGACTCCTCTTGAACTTTCACATATAGAAAATCCAATGTCTCATGACCTTTTTTTTGTCCACAACATTATATATTTATAGCTAGAGTCTTTGAAAAGTACCTACAGAGGTCTCATCCAGTACTGGAAGGATGTGAGAGAGGAGACAGTAAGTCTGGATATCACTGACCTGTTGCTAGCTCCTATCAATGTACGTTCCTCACTACGGACCAAAACATTTCACCATGTGAGGGATTCTTTATCTGCACCTGGTTGTGCAGCTTGTAGCTCAAAATTTGCAGCAGTGTCTCCAGATGCTCAGTCAGAATCGTCTTCTCCTCTGATGGACCATACTCTACCTTGGTCTTCAGACCCATCTCCATGAACTGAACATCTGAATCTGCAGACTGGCTTATACCTACGAGTCTCTATAATTTACTTTTGTCACCTCCAAACACAGGCTGGGCAGAAGCTGTGATCCACAACATGTCCCTAAGCAGCACATTTGCAGACATGACATGTTCTTTTCAGGATATCCTAGAAAGTGAACCAAACACCCAGGCTCTTGTTAGGACAGTGCAGAAATCTGTTCCCACCCTTTATGTTACACATGTCTCAGAAACATAAGAGAGCTTGAGACTTTCTGGAGCGGTGCTGATGCCTGAACAATCATTAGGCTATTTTCTGGGCAAAGTCTGTTCGCAACCGAATTAAATGTCTCACCCCATCACTGCTAGGGAAGACCTAGAGTTCTGCAACTAGTCCTTGGCAGTGAGAGGTTCTAAGGCAGGCTGTAACACCCCTCCTGGGAGAGAAATGCAGTGCTGGGCTTGGGGTGGACTACAGCCCTGGTAGCAGCTGGCTCAGTGCAGGGGGCATGAGGACAAAACACATCCTGTCACTTCCACTGAATTATACAATATGGTCCTGGGACAAAGACCAGGATCTCAATGCAGCCTTTCAGGTGGAGGTGTTGGAGTCCTGTGGCACCAGTTGGCAGGACCTGTGAATCAAAGAATTGGGTTAAACCCCTTACGTTACTATACAGATGATCATGAGTGTGTGATGATTCACAGCCTTCCATCAAGTATTATTTCTACATTTAGCTAATCTTTGCCAAAACAGAATTACAAATCTGACAAAATCTTTTTTTGATAGCCTTTTCTAATAATTCAACAAAAACTTGATTAGGATTATGCTTCACTGTCAAAAGCACAGCGTAGTAGTGGGCCTAAAGCATCAATAAAGTTCCCTGTCTGAGAAAATCAACTCATCTAGCTCAGCAGACTTGATCTTATATCAAATATTACATCAATGTTATAACACCGTGATTATACTATGCCAAACTGAGGGATTAGCAATACTGTTCAGGGGAATATCTATGATCCTGAAAATCCCTCTAGTTAGTGAGGGGAGTGGAAATGGTTCTGAGAGGGTGCACCTCACATGCCAGCACCTCTGAGCCTTCCTAGAAACTATGGGGTGCCTACAGCCTTGATAGCCAAATGGCTGGTAGAGTGCTATGGATGACTTGATGGGGATTATCTGACGTACCTCGCCTACAAAAGACTCCACTGAATACCAGTTTGTAGTCCTTGGGCAGGTGGCAGAATGTAAGGAGGAATTCCAAGTCCCAGGTCAAAATAGGATCTACAAATTCTTGTAGCTAGGGAAGACTTCAGGGCAGGAGACTTTGGTTGCTGTAGTCATTGCTAAAATAATTATTCTATTGGCTTTCATACACTAGGACTAAATCTTGGCTTTTATTTATGTGAAAAATAGCACTTACTAATTTTTCCTTGCTCCTTTCTAACATTCCCACTGACTAGAATAGCTAAAAATGTAGCCCTTAGAGAAGCTGTAACTCTCCTGGATACTCAAACAGCAAATTTAACTGTTTGATTCTTGTTCATGGGAAAAAAAAATGGTGCATGGCCTTTCATTGAAACAGCTGATGATTTGTAGAGATGTCATCAAGAGGACATAAAAGTAAAGAAAACCATCCCAGATGCCAAGTGTTGTCTGTTTGCTTCTCCTTTGGATTGGACCATTGATTTCATAGATTGTACATTTATTTGTTAGTTTTTTCCAAGGGAATAAAAATCAGTTTGTTTATAGAACAGATTATCTGTCTGCTGAGAACCATACTCATAAGTCAGAGACAAATTGTCCCTAGGGTGAAAAGTAAAGGTCATGGTGAGAGTTTACAAAGTTCATGTTTGTGCTGTAGTCTTCTTTGTATTACCGGTCATGACCCAAGAAATTAGGGAGAGTCAGTTAATTTAATATTTACATTAAAATCCAAACCCAAATTAAAAAAAAAAAAAACCAGCAGCGAGCTAAAAAGAGCGGGGCTTTTAGGTTTGCTTAGATCTCCACCTTCAAAAGTAGATTAATTCCTCTTGAATTCTCACACTGATTTGGATGGGCTTATTCCCTCAAGGCTCTTCACTCATGTGATGACCCTGAAAAGAATAACATTTCATAACCCAAAGGCTGCTTCTGGTAACCAGGGACCATGTAAGCTTCACTTAACTCTGCAGTGAGCCAGCAGCCACATGACCTGCTGTTGCAAAGCACTGACATGTGGGATTTTTTCCTCCCTTTTGCACCTGTACATATCTCCAGGCCTTAACCATTTGACGCCTACAGTGGTGTACCAGGTAATTCTCAGATCATCTTCACTGCTTCCCAGTGACTTGCCCCATGACACCTGTATCATGAGTCATTTGCTTGCAAATGCCATCCCTGTCTTGCAGAGAAGACCCCGTTTTACTGAGGAAAACCCAAAGAGGACATAACCATCTCTCTCCTACTAGGCCCTGCCTCAAATGTTTTGGTACTGCACCAGGATCCAGCATCACAGGAGGCAATAGGAGGCAGAAGCTAGTGGAGAAATGAAGTCTCATACTAGGACTAGGGCTGGCAGGGGCATCCCCAGAGCCTGAGACCCTCTGGAGGTGGCAGGTCAGTCCCTATCCACCACAGTCCTGGTACCAGACTGTAGTCTATGTTGCACAGCGCTGCCCACAATATAGTCCTCAGCTCAGTGCTGTACAGCACTGAGAAATTGCACTGGTCTCTGTAACATGCCCTTAAAACACATGTAACAGACTCTATTCATTTCCAAGCATGGTGTAAAAACATTCACTGCCATGCTGACCCTGTGCCCTGTGTAGTGCTGCACTCACTGGGTACAAGCTCACTTCACCCCAATATTTGACACAGCTGGCACAGGGGGAATCAGTGCCCTTTCAAGGCTACATCCTTCTACTGCTGCCCTTCCCTTTGCTGTGGCAACAAATGTCCCTCCTTCCCTTCCTTCTGCTTTCCATTTCCATGTCACTAGCTGCTTGAGACAGGAAAAGGCAACCCGACCATTGAGATTTTCTTTCTTCCTGCACTACCTATCTTACAGTAAGGGACTGATATCTGAATCAAGCACTGAGCTGTTAAATACTTAAATCTTTGTAAGTCTACAGGTTTTACACTAAGTATTGCAGTTTCTCCCATGTACACAGATGTCTACCTCTGAGCCTTCCCAGCATGTCTAACTTGTCAGGTATTTCAAGACAGATGGGTCCCTTGTTCGTATTGCCACTAGACACCACAAACAACACAGGGAGTATCTATTTATCCTTGTTAACAAAAACAACATGAGGGCATAGATGTCACTAAATTCAATGTTTTACAGTGTTTTCTGTACCAGTAGTTAAGTGACTTGCAGCCCATTTCCCACTTGCATCTCTCCCAGGCAGATATTTGTAGGCCATAAATTTCCACCCCCCCATCATGACTGACTTATTTTAACTAAGAGATATTAATTCTTAATAGCAAAACTCCCTAAAAGTTCACACACATTCCTTTCCCAGTTTTTCACAAGTGCCATAAGAGCACTTGCCTCATTCTTTATTTTGTCTTACCTTGGTCAAGTCATGAAGTGGACAAAGCATTCTTTTAAAAAATGGGAAATCATTTGGGGTCATCTAAAAATTTCTACTGACTTTCAATTCTTGAGCACTTGTTTATCATTTGCCATTTATATCTTCTTTTTGTGTATGCATTTTTTATTTCTAGCTATAAATATCCTTACAGCAGGGAGGAGAGAGGAGTTCCCTAGTGGATTATGGCTTGTTTTCATGGCATTTGTAATCTGTCAAACAGTTCTAGTTCAACTGGGACTACTGGATTGCTATTTCTAAAGAAACTCACTTTTAGAAAATCTAAGGAAAGAAAATCTACCCTTAGATTTATGCATACAAACCCCTGACTAAATTCAGCAATTTCTACCCCAGTTTTTACATCTTAAACTAAAGAGAAAAATGGAGGGGAAGAGACCACTGACTTTATTAATATTGCAAAGATACAGTGTAACTGGGAGTTATAATTTGGCTGAGAGGTAGAAGGACTGAGAGGTTTTATGAACACAGTATTCAAAATAGTCTTTTCTCTCTAATTTATCCCCACTGAAAGGGAAATTGGTTATAAAAGACTCACAGTCAGAGGAAAAGAGCCCCTATGCCTCCCACTGGCAGATCCTTTTAATAGTCCATGAGGTTATGGGAGTCATACTCCTCATCATAGGAATGGAAAAACTTGTAACACTTTAGTGCATGATGTTTATTGCAGTGCATGCTAAGAATAAAAAATGAAATACTATACAGTCTGAAAGGAATATAGACCTCTTTTACAGTCTTTGAAGAAATGTTATTTGAATTTCTGTTGTTCTGAAATGTGTGGGATCAGACATGCAAAACTCTGTCTTTTCACCTAAGGAATACTGCAATGAACAGCATGCAATGAACTGTGCTAAGGCTGGTATCAGACAAAGTTATGTGGCTTTCCATCTCTACCATCAATTTAAAAGAGACACTAACACCTGGATTTGGAGAAATACATGAGAGTAAGGGTTTGATTGTATTCCAGTAAGATTTTAACAGAATAATTACTTTAAGTGTACTCATGAGAGGGAATTTTCAAATCTACCAAGAAAATTTAGGAAGTAGGCATCTCCAAATACACTGTTGCAGGATTTCCCAGGAGCCTGAACATTAAATGCCATCAGTTTGAAAAGAGAAGCACTAAATATTTTGTTGTATTATTATTACTGTTATTATTATTATTATACTGCAAAGAAATATTACAATGGCAAAAAAATCCCTTTAAAAGTCATATCATATGCATTAGCAAGCACATGATTTCTCTGACTTGGTCCACACACAAGCGTTATCGAGACATAGGGTATAGGACTGCATTCACAGCAAAGTTACTGCAGCTTTGGCAAGCTAGCACTGTTTCTTATCACTTTCTCAGAGATCAGCAGTGTCCCTAGGGCAACCCAGTATCAGGAGAAGACAAGAGTGGCCTGTCAGAGTCTAGTACTGCCTGACCAGGTTCTTTTAGATATTCCACATGTGGCAGGAATAAGGTTTAATATCAAATTTACTTATTTAAAGATAGATGATGTTACATGGGATTTCTGATTTAGCAGAGTGATACAGAATATATTGAAATCACAATACCAATGTAAGTTACACTTAGCAAAATATATATAGCAATTACAATAAACAGTTTAATCACAGTACCAATGTGATTTCCATTATCAGTCTCTATAACATGCTCACTGTCATGATGCTGGTCATCCCCAGTCACTGGGAAGGAATACATGGGTTGAAGCCAGCTCAAGCCCATTGTTCTCTTTGAAATACTGTTGCTAGTTGTCTAGTTTTTATACTCTATGTTGGGGTGAGCCACATATTCACTCCACCCATGCTGTTCTGGCCAACTCAGGGAGATATTCACACTCTTTTAATGAACTCAGGGAGAAACATTTACACTACCAGTTGATCCAACTCAGCTGTTGATAACTGTTTATCTAAAACAAAGGCCATCCTCCTTTGCAAAGGAGTACTGTTGCAAAGAAGTCAACTTCTTGGCAACAGCTGTTGTCAGTCACAACCTACATTATTACTTGAGCTTCATGGGTACATCACCCTTGACTGTCTCCTCTGAGCCTTCTTCCATTGTAGGGGTTTACTGGTCAGTCACATGGCCCAAAATCTTCCCACCCTGTCTCTGCCCAGATTCTTCCCTTTTTGGTAACTTTTATTCTGCAATTGACATCATTCAAAAGGCTGCCTGCTAACATTTCCAGTTTGATTATAAATTAAGGGAAGCCTAAAATTTGGAGCTAAGGGACTAAAATCATTCCAGGTTTCAGTAAAATTAGAACATATATAGCCAAAATCAGAATTTGGCCTGTGTCTCAGCTGGATTGAATTAAATTTGACACAGAACAGTTGCAGGTTACTGGAAAGGCTGGTGACAATGTCTGTTATTTCTCAAGTCTAAAATGTTTTTTTTCTGGTTTTTTGTGTAAGATTTGATATGGTGCATCTGTTTCTGTTTGACATTAGTATGCTTTCATTACCCTTACTATTCAGTGAGGCATCACAAAATTCAGATACTGTCCAAAAGTCTTTTAAACCTTATTTCAAATATTTCAGATCACAGATACCAAACTCAGTGGGATGTAGCGTCCAAACCCTTGAGGTGACACCTATTGACTTGCTACATCTTCACTTGTAAGGAGAGATCCTTCTGAAAGCAGAATTACCGTGTCGTTGAGTGCTTTGATGGGCTTTTTCCTCCTGCATCTCAGCAAGGCCAATTTGTAGCAAATTACTATAACAAAATTCACTGTGGGAGAGAAAGGTGATCTTAATTTACAAAATCTCCAAGTTGGTTTTTACCCATTCACATGATCGTACCCATGTGCTCAGAAGCACTAAGACGTGTATGTCCAGGGCTAGCAATGAGGAAGTGATGTGGGCTTGCTTTTGTGCCCTTTAGAAGCAGATGCTTTTTGGGATCTTTTGCCTCAGTATGTCAACTCAGCCCTCATAAGTCTTGCTTTCCTTGTCTGTTTATTTTATGGCTCCAGCCCTGTTCTTCATCTTCTTGTCACCTTATCTTAAGGTCAGTTTGTTCCTCCTCTTCCTTTGAATGAAATCACACACATAGAGCTATTAATCTTACCTCTCCTTCTGAACATTGTTCTACCGTTTCATCTGCAGCTTTCATGCAAACATTTCAATTCATAAATAACTCATATCAATCTTAATATTTCTGTCTCAAATGTCTACAAATCTGCTTGATTGCAGTATTGCACTAATGCTGCTATGTCACGTCCAGGACTGCAGCCAGCTGCTGGTTGCAGCGTGTCACCCCATCGCCTCGTGCCGATGTGACCTGACAGACCCTGGCTGATGAAGGGACCGTGCAATACAGCTCTGCGTGGCCAAAAATTTCACTCCAAAAGAGACATCCTCAGCAAAATTCCAGACGCTTATCAGTAGAAGTGAGAAGCATCTCCATGATCCTTGAATGTCTCTTTTCTTTAATATCCAATTGATTTAATGTAGAAGACTGCGTGAGATTGATTTACCGGGTTTGGAGCAGCCTTCAGGAAGATGCCTATGTACAGGATATAGCCCTGACATACAGCATTTAGGTAGGGAAATGACCCCCTATGAAATTTAAGGTAAACAAAAGGCCATATAAAACCACACCTGGACTCAGATGGCTGAGAAAAGCACTGAAATTCGGTGATTAATTCACAGCTGCAGCTGAGCAAAGGCTCATAAAAATGCCTCATGTTGGAACCAGTAAGTGAAATGCTGCATTTGGCCACGTACTCTTATTCAGTTCTTAAGCCAAGCCTGGCTAAAAGAATAAGTACAATAAAAAGTAACATACCGAAGAGCATTCTTTAAAAGATTCTTTAAAACATCTTTAAAAGATAGCACTGAGGCAACCAAACTGGAAATGGAGAATTCCCTGTCAGGAAGGTTGTGCTTTGTACCACTGCCACAGCTTTATCACGAGTGTCAGGGGTCAGTGGCTAAGCATGAATTTTCATGCTGTCCTCGCTGTAGGTACACAATAGACTAGAAAGCCCTTTGGGCTACTAGTTATATATTTACCTACTGCATCACTTCAAGTGACACTCATTTGAGAACAACTCTGAGAACAAATGAAAACAACGCAAGTATCACATCCCTTTAATTCTTTTACAGGTAGTCAAAACTGGAGTTTTACTTACCCCTGAGAGTATACACCACAGACAAAAGATAATTTTGTCCTCAAAGTGCCAGCATTTTATAAAAAAATAAAATTACCACCCTCTGGGGAAAAACATCAAGAATGCCCTTCAGTGCTTATTTGTAGCTTCTCAGACTTCTTCTCTCCCAACCATAGGTTAGCTCTCTGGAGAGATCATCTGGTGGTTTAAAGCACTGTACTGGGAATAAGATGTTTTGGTTTGATTTCCAGCACAGCCACAGACACCCTGCACATCTCTGGCAAGGACTTACTTTCCCTCCCAGTGCTGCAGCACTCTTTTACTTGCCCCAGCTACTCATGTTTAACACCCCTTAGCAGAGTGGGGGTGAGGGAGGAGCCTGCGCTGAGAAACGCCTCTGGGCTGAGCATTGACTTGGTGTTACCCGTCTCCTTTCCACTTGCTGGTACCCACACACACTCCCATGCCCACACCATGCCACCAGCACCCACAGGCACCCCCAGACTGGTGGGAGCCCAGCAGGGGTTGTTCCTGGGAGCTAGAGCTGAGCTTGTCCCCCTGGGCATGTCCCTATCACTCATGCATTTTGAAGTACCATATGCTTACATTGTGGCCAGAGAGAAAACTCTTCAGAGGCAGCCCAACACAAAACACCTTTGCTTTTCTTGCAGAAGCCATGAGTGAGGAGCAGGGCCACCCAACCACTCCACAGAGAGCAAGGGGTGCCTGTGCTGGGGTATCCCAACAGCTCCCCTGTACACCCTGCCTGCAGGGAAAGAGACCGGCAGGTATGGAGGTCCCATCCCAGTGTCAGTGCTGTGGAATGGCCCAGCTCCCTCCAAGGAAAATGGGAGGCAAGCAGATCTGCAGAGACATCCCATCTGACCCCATCAGCTGTCCTGTGCCAGGACACAAGCACAGACACCGATACTTGTGCTGCTTAATTAGTGCCATGGACCTTGACACAACTGTGGTCTGTGGCAACCCCACTAAGAGCTTACGGGTTAGCAAGAGTCAGGGACCAGAGGCACACTGGATGTTTTGGAGGGAAAGTGAATTTACATGTATGAACTTGACCATGCCTCAGGGCTTAGGGCTGGAGAGAGATGCCTGTTCTGTAATTTTACTGACACAGAGAAAGCAGAAAAGCTGCTTGCAAAATCTCTAGTCTTTCCTAGCAGACTCTCTTGATTTTAGCCCCAGCAACCTCCTTACTTATACCCTGACCTGCAAATGTTGAAGACACCAAATATAAACAGAGCTGAGCAGCAGCAATGAAATGGGCAATTTCATGGTGAACATCTGCATGAGACGACTTTCCCCACATTCCTTGCCCCATCACCTTGAGCTCTAGCATGGCCATGTGTGTCCTTGTGAGGATGAGCAGCCCTTTACCCTTCTTCCTCTCTCCAAGCACAGCAGGTGACAATGCTGTGGGAGGGCATGGATGTCCCAACATAAGGGACAGGACAGCGGTGGGCTGAGGAACCCACCCATGGGTTGTGCCCCAATGTGACTGTGAAGCAGACAAAGGTCCTTGGTGGGAGAACAGTGTTGATGGGGACACCTTTGGCTGTGGGCCATGTGGCTGTGCTCCTGTCTCTGAGAAATGCCATCATGGCTACCTAAACCTGCTGGGGAAGGGGGCTGCCATGAGCCTGGCAGGGAGAAGGTTGGTTCAAGAGGCAGAGGTGCAGAATGCTGCCTGGAGTGGTCAGCCCTGCCAGAAAAGACCTTTGCCTGCAGAGGGTGCCCAGGCCAACATGAGCCAACAGTGCACTCTGACAGGGAACAAGGAGAAATTGGGAACTGGGCTACATTAGGAAGAGAGGTCTGCAGATCAAACTCTGCTTGCTGCAGGTAGGGCCACAGCTGGAATGGTGTGCCATTTTGGGCCCCCTGTTCAAGAGGGATGTGGAGGAACTGGAGACAGTCCGGTGGCAGGCTGCCAAAGTACTCAGTGATGTGAGGAGAGGCTGAGGAGGTGGGCTTTTTTCATCTGGCAAAGAGGAGCCACAGGGTGCTGCAGTAGCAATCTGCCATCCTTGAAAGGCAGTTGCAGAGAGGATGAAACCCAGCTCATCTCAGGATTGCCGCACTCCCAAGAAGAGGATCAACAGCCACAAACTGGGCTGGGACAGCCTACACAGAGAGGTGTCAGGCGACCGTCCTGGGAGCCTAAGGCACTGCTACGTAAAACCACAGCTTTAGTGGGTAAGTATTGCTCTCCAGAGGTACACAAGCTGCCTGAAACCAAAATAGCATAGACTGAGAAGCCAGGAGCACTCGGGCTGGCTCCTTGGACACAGCCTGCTTCAGGGAGGAGCTGTGTGCTAGCCTTCCTTAGTGCTTGGGGACAAGCAAAAGTGTTAGAGCTGGTGTTACTTCTGTTTCACGTTTCTCCTCCCACTACTAAAGCAACAGAATTGCAGCCATTTCCTTTTGTGACAAAGAGTATTTGTGATTTCTCATCCCTTCACTGCTGTTGCCTCATTGCATGTAACACTGAGACACACAGTGAAGGCAGACAAGAGTGCCTATGAGATACACAGGGACAGGTCTGTCTCGTGAGCCAGCATCCATCTTTGTACAAATGCTTTCACTGAAAAGTACTGAAATGGAGAGATGAATCCTTTCTGATGACAAACCTAGTTACACAAAAGATCAAAGGTAAATTAATTGGTGTGCTTGGATGGCTTCATTCTTATAATTGGTAACTCCAATATGCACTGGATTCTGTAACTTACAGGACAGATAAGCATAAAGATCATTATATTATGCTTGGAAAATATTTCTGTAATATGATGGGAAGTATTCTCTCATGCTTAGTACATGAATGCAAGACAGAAAAGAACTTCAAGTTAAGAAGATTAATAAAAAGACAAAGAATGAACAGTTTCAAATGCTCTTCATTTCAGATTAACTCAATTTTGAAAAAATGAGTATCCTCTTTCTGTCCTGTAATACCTATAAATCACAGTCTGAAGAAAGCGCATTTTAAAATATTTATGTTTTATGACTGATCAGTCCAAATGTTTGGCATATGCTATCACATCATCTCTGCTAATCAGCAATATATTGGTTTGCTCTGGCTTTTTCATGGAAATGAATGCAGGCATCTGAGCTTGTGGACTTGTACCAGCTAAAACACCAGCTATTTTATCTTGCAGTTTTGTTAGAGGAACTTTTCCAAACCTGCTGGAAACTACACTCCCAGATCAAGTTGGAGAGATCTAAATAAAGTAAAAAGCAACCAGGCCCCTAAGATGTGGTTAGTCATAAACGACTAATGTTAAAGAGGAATATTAATAAATAAATGGTTTATATTCTTGTCTTAACAAATTATTCTATGATAAACGTGTATCGACAGAAAATGATGCTGTAAGATGTTACATTGAAAATGTTATGATAAGAGTTGGTAAAAAAAAGGTTAAAGTCAAAATATGTGTAGATATATTTTTAGTCAGATCTTGATGTGAGAAATTGATGGTAGTATCACAGTGCCAGGTCAAGCACAGAGTTCAGCAAGACTAAGATGTGTTAGTGCTATGTTTTGAACCAGAAAAATTGTTATTGTCCCATAAATACCAGATGTCAAGAGACAGGACTACTGCAGCTGTATTTCCCAGCTCCTGCTAACAAGCTCACTGAAAGGAGTCTCAGCTACCACATGCGCTGTAAAAAAAAAAAAAAAAAAAAAAAAAAACCCAGAAAGAAACCCCTGTTAGTTCTCATCTTAACCCCAAGACATTTTTCTGCTTTATACACCTATCCCAATTTAAAAATTGTAACAGAAAGATACACTCAGAAACTTAGTTATGTTGCTACACGCAGAATTAATACTGTCAAACCAGAGTGCCTTCCCAGCAGGAACTGGACTGTGTTGAGGGTGCTCCTGGGGCAGCTCGTTCATGCTGGGGAAATGCACCTGGGAAACAGAGACACCCCTGGCCTCCCCACACAGACCACAGGGTACACAGACTTGGAGGCACACAGGGTTTGTTTCTTTATTTTACATGAACCTGACATCTTCTATGGAAAAAGAAGACATTTGATCAAAGAGGTCAAATCTTTTTTTTCCATTAAACCATTACATTGCTTTCACTTCACATTTAAACACTTGTGAGGGAAGGTTGATGACCAAAATCATTGCTTCCTTTTTTCTTACAGTGCTTCCGCTCACATTGAAAACAGTCATTGATGGCATCAGGTGCAAATCATTTTACACTGATTGTATTCTCAAAGTTTTTATAATTGTGCAGTTTCTTAGGAAAGCAGGACTTCACGTGCTGTACGTGGCAGAGATACCTAACATGCCACTCTTGCTTTCCTTATTATTGCTTTTTTCTCCGCACAATATTACCAAGAATTTTAGGTATTATCATTGCGGTTTTTCTCCAGTCCTAATTCTCTGTGTAATAGGATATGTCTTTCTATGTTGTACATTGACCCTTAGGATTATATTATCTGAGTATCTCAAGAGTTCTGCCTAATTAAGGATTTTCTCGTAAATCCACCTTTAAGCACAAAGGAGATGAAACCTGAAAAGGTTCAGCATGCACAGATGGGACGCGTGGAGAGATCAGATGTAGAGATCATTCCCTCTTTGTAAGGCCAGAGATGTCATCTGGGTGTGAGGAGGTAAATTCATCTCCAGGCTCATTTTGGTTTTGGTCTTTCTTGTGACATGACTAACAAAAGCACCCAGCTGGCAGAACCTTTGCAATATGAGCCACCCTTTGTTAGCTATTGGGATAGCATCATCAGCTCCATTCGAATTAGGATGATGCTATTAGATGGTTGCATTTTGTAGTTGCCCTGAAATAAAGTAAAATCCTGAACTAGTAACATGAAGGTCTCTACTGAGATCTGACAATAAAACCAATAGCACCTGTAGATAGCTATCTGCAGTACAGGTGTACCAATCCAACCTAGTTTTCTACCTGTCATTACAATGAATGAATAAATAGTCTTCTGGTTCATATATCAATGGAAATAAGGGCAGTGTTCTTCTGATCGGATGTTAACATCTTCCATATGATGACTCCCTGAACTCCAAAAACCTAGGTCTGCCTTGGCTACAAAAATAATCACTCTTGCTCAGGTGGACACACCTGCACTGTAGGTACATTCACGCAGATGAATTCCACCTTTGTGCCCTTCAGCTTTGAGTGACTATATTGAGGCTCTTGGGTCATAAATTTGGGAAGAAACGAGAATCCGTTGTCTAATTACACTGTGCCTCACGCCGTGATCTCAGTGAGACAGAGGAGCAAGTGTTAATGATAAATCTTATGTTGAAAGAGCGAGTCAAGCTGGGATTTTTCATGGTGCTTTGGATCATCTCATCTCTAGTATGGCATATTTAAAATATAGCTTTTCAGGGGAAGTGCCGTAATAGATGCAAAAAAAACCCCAAAAAACAAAAAAGAGAACAAAGGCAGAGCTCTCTCATTTTCCCAGCTTCTATTTAATTTAATAACATGTTGCTAACTGATAAGCTTCAAACCTATCAATTTAATAAAGAACATCTATAACCATACATCAGAACTTAGGATTCTTGAGCCTCTGAATATCAGCTTCATGGTGAACTAAGTTATCCGAGACACATAACTTAATCTGTGCTCATTTCTTTTGAGAAAGACAAGCACAATTTGGTTTGGGAAATAAGATTACCTATAGCAACACAAATGTATCTTTTCCTTTTGTTTATTATTTACTGCATATAATTCTTTGTTGCCCTGACTGCCCTCACAGTGTTTGGAGTACTGGAGATAATAGGACTCCAGAAGGACTGAAATCTACACGAATGTCCAAGTGTCTTACTGAACTCAATCCTTAGCTCTAGTGTCTCATGTAATAGAATCGTAGAATGGTTTGGGTTGGAAGGGACCGTTAGAAGTCATCTAGTCCAACCCTCCCTGCAGTGAGCCCTTAAATTAGCCTTCAGGCTAAATGGTTTCTCCCAGTACATGGAAGCTTTCCTTTGCTCCTGTGGAAACACTGAAATGTCTCACGTTTAGAAAATATTATGGTGGCTATTTAATAATGTTTTCTCCTTCTCTGGAATTACTTGGATTAAGTGCGTAGCACATTAGTCTGGTGATTTGATTTCCTTGTTTTTCTGATCTCAGCCAACAATAGACTGAATTGCTATCAGTGGCTTCCTCTGAGGTGACAAACACCTGCAGTATTTCAGAGGATGCCTTTGTCTGCGGCTACCCTAGTATCCAGATGTTTACTGCAGAACTCTGCCTGATTTACAGTGAGCCAGGAGAGAGCATTTGCTGTCCAATTTTTTATTACTTTTGCCACTATTTTGTACAGTTAGTATTCTTACTTAGAAAGCCATTTGAGCAGTGCCTAAGCAAGTTTACTTACACAAACACAAATGCTACAACATTAAATCCTTCCTAATCCTTCGGGTTCTTCATGCACTGCTTCTCACTTCCACATCTTCAACCAAAAGCTTTCTAAAATACTAGGAAATCTGTTGCCTTTTAGCTTGAAAATTTAGGCATCTATTACGACATTTAGCCTGACTTTATCAGCTGTTTCCAAAAAGGGCATTGGTAGTTAGGCTTCTTCTTTTCTCCTCCCTGAAAGCTGTGTGGCTGCACACATTTCCCACAGGAGATGTCTGTATTGTGGGGACCAAGACCCTACAAGTCACATGTTAAATGCTTAACTTGAAAAGATAGTTGTCCTTTTTTTTAGACATAGCCTTGTAGCTAGCCACCTAGCAGAGATACTTACCAGATTTGTAAGGAACTTCATGCAGCAACAGGAGTTCCAGGAGATGAGGGACACTTTTACTGAATATGTAAAACACCCTACAATTGCAAAATGGAAAGCATCTTGATGCTTTCAAATCATCTTTGGGCTAAGACATGTTTTATTTGCTCTCTGAGTCACCAGTTCATCTCTCTCCCAGTGTTCACTGTGGGTTTTTTATTTGCTAGGGTCCACATTCCTCCCTCCAAAAAGAGTTTAAAATGAATGCATTTTAATGCCAACCCTGTCTGCTGCTGCTCCTGTGGTCCCTGTCCCCATTCTTGCTGCAACCATCATTACCAGGGACAGGAGAGACAATGGCAGAAGCAATCACAGCAGTAGAGGTGGAAGAGGCCAGGGCAGTCCTTATTTTCCAGAATGGGGTTCGTGCCCTGGAAAGCCAAGTAATTTGCAATGCCAGTTTTGTCATGTTTTGCTTCAAAGGTGTAAAAGCTGATGGGCCACCTACAGCCTGCATTGTCACTGCTTTGTTTGAAAATGAATATTGAACTCGTATATAGCACTTCTTATCCATGTGTCCTGTAAGAACTTACAGAGGAAGATAAACATCATCACCCTGAACTACAGGTGGATAAGTCAGGAACCAGCAAATTAACTTGACCAGTACTGGATATGTGGCCACTGTCACTTGGAGGTGCAATCCAGACCTCCCAGTGTCCTGCCAGTGCCTGAGCCTTTGTAAAGGGAATAGACAACAGTGAACATGGGGCAGCAGTGGCTCCCTACCTGCACCAGCCAGTCTGGCTAAAGAGGAATGAGACAGGTGAACACAAAGAGGAACAGCAAAGGCAGGATGGCTTCTGCAGTAAACTTTTGTCCATATGATATCATTGCCCAGGATATTCATGCCCTGCAGGAGTAATCTTTCCTAGCCTGGTTCTAAGGCTCAGCAACTGGTTTTTTTTTTTCTGAGTTAGACCGAAAACTCCTTGGTTCAAGGGCCTGGAATGATTCATGTCAAATGGGACAGCGCAGAAGAAACATATCCTAACAAGTCATTCATAAGTCAAAATGGGAGTCAAATCATGGAGGTTCTTTTTCTTCAGTTCTGGTAAAGGCTGTATTTTTTGACCAGTGGCAGAAGTAAAGCTCATAAATCTGGTTAGGCAGGTCTCACAGGCCTACCACATTTGAGCAGGAAAAATAAAATGTTATGGTCCTAAGTATAAAAAATACTGCCATGGAAGGAGGACTGTGATTTCAGTAGCACTTTGTCCTACTGCAGAGTATGAGCACAACCAATTTAACAATAGACAGTCATGAAAAGGTAGTGGTTATTTCTGCAGTCAGAGAGCATTAAATCTTAATTCCTGATTATACAATTGTTAATAGTTTTAGCACCTTACAGAAACCCTTAATAAACCACAGCAGTTCACAACTGTTCTTGGGAACGACTTAATGGAAGGGAAGGCACTCTTGCATTTACTTCACCAGTAAAAGGAAAAAACCCAAGCCAATGAAGAGGCGGGAAATTTGTAGATGTCATTCCCCTGATCCTGAAAAATTTTTCTGAAAACCAGCCTTTGCTTGCAGAACACTGAGAAAGCGCAACATCCCTAATCGTCCCCTCCCACCCGCCCCCCCCCCCCAAAAAAAAAAATGTTGGAAATGGGCAATGGGTTGGAAATATGCAAAATATTGGAAATGTGCAAAATACTCTTCTAATCTTCTCTGATTAGAAGAAAGTCTACCTGTACCAAACAACATCTTGGTCTACCTGGAACTAGAGAGATTTGCTGGTCTCCTCACCGTACAGCTGAGAAAAGAGCTTTGCACTGCTGATGCTGCCTCACAGTCTTGCTTTTCAGAAATGGAGTAACCCAATGGACTGTGTCAGGAATTCAGCTAAAAATGTCCTTATGAAGACCTAAGGCTAATTTGCATGTAAACTGTTTCTCTGAGCAAGTTTATACTAAGACATGGCAAATTACTGAGCAGTTGTACCAAAACAGCGATACAGTATTAATCCATTAATACAGTACCAATCCAGGACTTTCTGCAGGACTAGTCCTGGGAGAGGCAGACCCATGCTGGCTGGCTCTAACAAAGCTCAGCAGGGACTAGTTGTGGTTGTTGGTTGCTTGCTTTTTACATACTTGCAGAAACCATGCTGCGTGACTTACATTACCTTCGACAGTTCCCTGCCTTTTTCAAGACTAGTTGAACCTGCTCTTGCATGAGGGACTGTTACCTGAACCAGCCAGGACTGCTCCCTATGGAGCAGCTGTGATCTATTCCTGGACCCTGAAACCTGTTGGTTTATATACCCTGCAATACCTTTACCCAAGTAGCAAGTTCTATATTCTCCATTAAAGCCCACTCCTAAAGAAAAACTCAGAAAACTATCTTATAACAATAACTAAAGCTCCAAACTAGTGTTTAAGCACATTAACTCCTTTCTGCCTCCCCAGTCTTCCAGTATCCTGTACAGAAGGGACGGTACAACTGAAACTCATGCAGACACGTTTTAGAAGAGGACATTTATTCAGTCCTTTCTGTAGGTGGGGAACTCAGTCTAGGTCAACTCTGTAACAGCTTCCCCTATGCAGCAAGTAATTCTGTCTTTCAGCAATAGCTCTGCTCTAAGATCTGGGTTCACTTCCCAAAGCTGGTCACTCGTACATGCCCTGGGATGGCATCCAGCTGTGCAGATCCTTTCCTTCTGCCCTGGTTTCCATATGCATCAGTTGGAAAGGAACGTGCGTGCATTTTAATAAGGTCCTTCAATCTGGACAATTTGGAACTGGCCATAGGATTTGCTGCAGAAAAAAACTTTCTCTTTACAGGATTGGGCACACATGAACTTCCTTTCTTGTAGACTTTGGTCTTGATGTGGTAATACAGAAAAAAAAAAAACAACCTCTTTTTTTCTAAGCCAACAATTTGTTTACCTAGAAATTTAAAAAGAAATGCATGGAAAAAAAGCTTTTTGGCAACTTATGTTTCTTATTTAAAAGAACAAAATCCTTTCCATCTTCTGTATCACCTCATGTGCTCCACTTCTGCCGTCTAATTGTCTTTAAAATGCTGCAATTCTAGTAACACCAGCACAAACAACAGAGTGCAGGCTCATCCATTCAATCGTGTTTTACATTAGAAGCTAAATATTTTGTTCCCCAAAAATATCAAAATAACCCCTCTAGAACTCAAATAAGTGCTATGTTACATGTTTTAACAATACTAGCAGCATGTAGCGGAAAGCCGACTGCACATTCCTCCTTGGCACGTGTCCTTCATGCACTATGTGTAATAGAAAAACTTCTTAGTTTTGTTCACTCCTTAAAGCTTTTCATGGAAGCAACTCATAAAATTAATGAAGAAATTTTACATTTTGTCAAATACATGGAGTATCACCAAATATGTTTCTGGCCATGCAAAATCTAGTCAAGTGAAAGAAACAAAATGCTCCTCATCAAACAAATATACAGGTTTATTAGACCATGTTTCCATGTTTTAAATGTGCAATGGTTTCACAATTTCTTGTTTCCTGCTGTTTTCATTAGTATGCCCTCATGAAAACCCAAAGCAGCTGTTAAAAACCTCCCGCATCTCCACAGGTGAACAATTAAAAAATATAGGCTGTATCTTCCAACGTTACAATTATGTGAAAAAACAAAACTCGGTATTTGCAAAAAATGCCTGGAATCCAAATGCTGCTAAATAGTGTTGTCAATTTAATTACAGAAATAGCAGAACACTCACAGGGTACATTTATGCTGACAAGTGTAAGCCTAGATTTTGTAACATATTTGGAAGAAACTGCAAATTACTCTACTTTTTTTTTATATATTGGTCATTACCCGGCTTAGTTTTATTATCAACGTTATTTTACATTTGTTTTCTTGTCACCTTCTCTGTTTGAATAGAAAGTGTCATAGAAAAATAATTTAATTCCACAAACATGAAAATTCTGTTAGTACAGCTAATTGCTTTTTAATATCTATTTTATGTACAAAGAAAGTAGTAACAAATAGAAAACTAGGCAAAGGATAGTGTACTTAACTTGAAACATTTGCAATTTCAGGAACTGTGAATTACCTACTTGCGAAATATATGCTGTACATACAATGTGCACAAATACACACACATCCAGTGCCACTGCATGCATTTTTTTTGGACTAAAATATAACTTCAGGTTCACAAACCTTCACACAGAACTGGTGAGAGCTGTAGTCACATCTGTGTCCTAAAGGTGGTCAAAAAGATAGTCTGTTAAATATAAGCCATTCCATCATGCTGTCCTTTGGGTTCTAGTGTTTTGAACAAAAACAACAAAACATTAGACCAGACTGCCCTCCTGAAGAACAGAAAATGATAACAGGAAATGTAGAGAGAACAGCTAAGATTTTCTTTAGTGACAACAAAATCTAAATTTTTTTTTTTTTTTGAGCTATAATCTTCCCTATTCTTTGCCCAGAATAGACAGTGATATGTCTGGGAGCTTCTGGAGTGGACAACAGGTTGAATATGATCTTATCCTGCATCTAGCTCTATTAATTTCTGCTACCATTATTGCGACTGACACGGGGCCAGGACCATCCTCAGCGAAAGCCACAGTGGCAGCCCCAATTTTTTTCTCTCCTCAAGCAATTAGAAAAGCAATCTTGTTTGTCTGGTTTTGGTGGGAAAGGGAGAAACCTGCTGCTGAGGTTCCTCCTTGCAAACATAAGCATGCACGTTATGCAGCGGTGCACGTGTCCCACTGCTCTAGCAAGCCAGCTGGGACTGCATCAGAAGTCCTGCGCAGTGCCAGGGGAATGCCTGGATTTTGGGACCCAGAGAGCTCAGGAAAATGGAGCAGATAGGTAGCTGTATTTCTCAAAGACATCCTCAGGACTTTAAAACTACAGCAAAACTTATTCAGGGAGCGTCAAAACACAATGCTGGGTAAAAGACAGACTCCATGGAAAGACATACCAGGATTAGTTACAAGCTGTAGGAACTACATTTGACTTGGCATGCGTTAAAGTGAAACAAGCACACCTTGAATGCTTTACAGTCAGTAAATGTGTTGTGATGACTTTTTATTGCAGTTTACTGCCAATTTCAAAGACTATAGTGTCATGATCTGCCAAAAAAAAAACAAACCCAAAACAAAAACACTGACAATTTTTACATGTTCCCAGAACACTTGTAAGTTTGATTCTCACATCTGTGTCTTGGAATATGCTGATTCTTCTGCTCTTACCAAATGGCCACATTCTCCCGAATTTATGGGACTATTTGCTTGACAACCAAATGTGGCTTGATCCTGGTCACCTTAGTGAAGAAAAAGAAAAGATGCAATTCTTACCCATAAAGCAAGTGGTTCTGGTAGTCATGATGAGTTTTCTTGGTGTATCTGTTTGTAACAGTGCTGAGCTAGTCATAGCTTAGCATATTTATTTATCAATATATTTTTTAAATTAGTTTAAAAAAATCAAGGTAGGTGAAACAACACACAAAAAAAAAGTATGCTGTATAACTTCCACCAACATGAAGGGAAGAGGAAATGTCACCCTAAAATTGAAGCCCCACAATACACATACGGATATCAAGAGCACTGAAGGATTTGCCTTCACAAGGGCTGTTAAATTTCATTAACTGACAATTGCTAGACCTTTACAAGATTAAGCAGTATGATCAATTAAATTCCCAGTAACTCAGAGCCCATCTAACCATGTTCCTTATCTGGACAGTCAGGATTTTCTCCCAACTCTTTTCTTTTTGTGTTTAAGACTAAATTGTGTACTTGGTCATATCATCTTCTTTCCATGTGACTTTATCAGACAATCATGAGAAATTTTAGGCATTAACACTAGAGAGCGGAGTTACCCCAATACATGCCAACTCCACTTTTTTACTGCTTTGAACAACAAGCAAACAATGCACTTAGTATTTTAGAAACAAAAAAAAAATTAAAATAATAAGTTCTATTTAGAAAAATAATTGCTTTATTGTTGTCATGCCTTCCCAATCAGTTGCCCAAGTCCTAAATACGTTTCAGAAAATAATTTACACGCTGCAGAATATCTTATCGAGCAATGCGGCACGTTTTGTCTAATGGCCACCTTAGTCATTCCTTGTTATCATGACTGGTGCCTTTGACCAGCGTAAAGTGCTATGCCGTAACCTTCCCAAGTGCTGTTATGGGGCTGCAAGCCCTGCCTGCCCCGCGGCCTGTCTCAGGTTGGAATGGGGATGAAGCTGGTCGATTTGGAGTGGGGCGACTCTCTCCAGGTGTTCAAGCTGTGGGTTGGGCTTCTGTTGTTGGTAAAAGAAGTCTGTCGCCTGCTGTTGCTGTTTGAATCTTCTTTACTCAGTGTTTGCTTTACTTTTTGGCAGCAAGGGAAGCTCTGTATGCAGTCTTGCAGGAGGTGCCCGCTGAAGAACATGTAGATCCACGGGTTACAGCAACTGTTCAGACTGGCCAACAGAGCCGTGACGGTAGTCGCAGTGTTTTCAGAATCTGGGGAGGGGGGAAGAAAGCAGTTTAATCACCAAAAGAACATTTGCACAATTCAGTCAATTGCACCATTAACTGTTAGATTTATTTTCCTGAATAATTCTAGTTCTAAAAGTTGAGCAGCAGCATTTGAAATTAATAATGAGGACATAATCAGGAAAGTTCTTATTTATGTAAGGCTGCCATTGAAGTCAACGGGAAATTGTCTGTTTTGAAACAGACTTCAAAAACCTGTGACAGAAGAAGTTATGGGGCAATCCATCCAAACCAATGCTTCAGTCCCGTTTTCACTGATGTTTATCCATCTGTTGATAAGCTCATGCTCTAAATACTGAACAGTTTTTATTCAGACTTTTGTTTTAAAAATTGGTTACCCTGGGAGGCAATGGCAAAATTCCCACTGATTTCCCACTGCTTTCAATAATACTTAATTTTTGCCGTAGACATCTGCATGGTGAAAAGTGTTGAATGCTCAGCTACTGGCTTGTGAATGAAATCTGGATTTCAGAGGTTGAACAAATTTTACTTAAGGGAAAAATGGAAGTTAGCACTATGCAATAAAACAGTTACGGTCCTCTACCTTCAATAACTAGTTAAATTATCAAATACTCTAAATATATATTTAGTCTAATCAATTATTAGTGATCTTTTTGTAAATATTGAATCTCCAAAGAAGTATAATTGCTGTGTTATGCAAACAAACCTACCAATATCCATTTGTTCAATTAGGTTTGCACTTCTTTTTAAGTAAAAAAAAAAAAAAAAAAAAAATCTATTTGTCTACTGCAAGCCTTTTTTTCTCTCTAGAGACCTGCATTTTAGGCTTGACTTTAGCCCCATGTTAGGGGCAATCAATGCTCTCACTACAGTAAGTGATAATTTGGCGATATGAAAAAAATAACAAGAAATTATGAATTCCAACATTTTGATTTGCATCTTTTTCATTGCGAGGAATTAGGGTTTATGTTACTATGTTGCCTGTCATTCCCCAAGTAATAACTTTTAAATTCATCAATTATTTCCATCCAGATTTAACAGAGGGACGGGTATCTCCAAAATACCAAATCGCCACCGTTTCACGAGAACTGGTGCCTGACTAAAGGAGCTACTCAGAGGCGACTGCCCTGTTGAGAGGAAGGGTTCGGGATGTGCTCAACCCCGTTATTAGACAGCAGGGAATGCACATGCAAAGCAGTTAGAAGAAAGCAGGCTTCCGCGCCCCGTCTCCCCCACGCTCGGCTCGGGACAGCCGGCTGCGTCCCCGGGGGACCCCAACATGTGCCACCGCGGGCGGGGGACAAGCGGCGGGGTGCCCCCCCCCCCGCCCCGCCACCTACCGACCCAGGGGAACCGCTGGTCCCAGACGGACCACATCTGGATGGTGAAGAAGGGCGCCCAGCAGACGACGTACGCCGAGACGATGACGAAGGTCATCTTGACGGTGCGGATCTTGGCGCGGGAGATGGTTTTGACGCTGCTGACACAGGGGGCGAGCAGCAGCCCCCGCCGCGGGCCGCCGCCCCCCGCCCGCCGCCCCCCGCCCGCCGCCGCCGCCGCCTCCCCCGGGCGCGTCTTGCCCCGGACGTTGCGCCAGATGTGGTAACAGATGAAGCCGTAGCAGGTGGCGAGGATGAGGACGGGCGCGACGAAGATGCCGCCGGTGATCCAGGTGATGTAGGCGCGGGCTCCCCAGGGCATGATGAAGTGCGCCCAGCAGTCGTAGACCCGCGAGCCGCGCTCCACCTCGCTGAGGGAGAAGATGAAGTACTGCGGGGTGCTGAGGAGCAGGCTGAGCGCCCAGGCGGCCGCGATCATCCCGTAGGAGCGCTTGGTGGGCTGCTGCAGCGTCTTCAGCGGGTGGCAGACGGCGATGTAGCGGTCGGCGGTCATGGCCACCAGCATGTACGCCGAGGCGAACATGCCGAAGACCTGCAGGTGCTTGACGACCCGGCAGAGCCCGTCGGGGCCGTGGAAGCGGTGGGTGACCTCCCAGCAGAGCTGGGGCAGCACCTGGAAGAAGGCCACCACCAGGTCGGCCAGGCTGAGGTGGCGGATGAAGAGGTGCATGCGGGACGCCTTGCGCGGCGTGCGCCGCAGGGCCAGCAGCACGCTGCCGTTACCCACCACCGCCACGGCGAAGGTGACGGCCAGCACGGCGATCTCCAGCTTCGCCAGCTCCTCGTCGCGCCCGAAGGGGTCCCAGCCCCCCACGCTGCCGTTGGGGGACCCCGACCACGCCTCGGGGCTGGGGCTGCTCCCGCCGCCGCCGCCGCCGCCGGGCTCCGCCGCCCGCCACCGGCTGCCGTTCCCGGGCGAAGGAGCCGCCCGGGGGGAGCCGGCGCCGCCGGCCAGGCGCATGGAGGGGGCTGCGCGGCGGGGCCCGACCCCCGCACGCCCGCTCCGCTCCGCTCCGCCCGCTCCGCCCCGCTCCGCTCCGCCGCCGTGCCTCCCGCCGCCTTCCCCGCTCCGGCGGCGCCCAGCGCCCGGCCCGCTGCCTTTATCCCCCGCCGCGGGAGGCGAGGCGAGGCGAGGGGGGAGCCGCCGTGCCAGCGCCAGCCCAGCCCCTAACGCCGGCCCCCTCCTTCCCCCCGGGCGCCGCCGCCGCCCCCCGCCCCCGGGGTGGGGGGAGAGCCCCGCCGAGGGGGACCCGCGGCCGCTCCGCCCCGAAAAGTGCTGCTCCGAGGGGGAACGGGGTCCGCCACCCCGACCCTTGCCTCGGCGGAGCCCGGCGGGGCGGGGAGGGCGCACGGGGAAGCGGGAGCCGCTGCTCGGGCAGAGGTCCCGGGCTGAGCTCCCTCACGGCCGCTTAAAGCAGCGCTTCGGCAGGTTAACTGAGAATAAAGATGTTGCCGCGGCCCTGCGGAGCGGGTGGAGGTCTGTCCGGCTCGATCCAGGCGCCCCCCAGCCCGCTTCTAACCCAGGCAAAGGCGCCGGTCGGGGAGAAGCGCTGGTTCGGCTCTGAGTGAGATCCCGGCTGGGATTTTGGCATTTCACAGTCGTGCTGGGACGAACCCCAGCAAAGTGAACGATTAGAAAAAATAGCACGGAGTTTGAAAGCGACTCACTAAACCTAATGTTTTTTAAAGGTTTCGGGATTTCACCTGGGACAATAAATGTCCTCCAGAGGTTGGCATATAGGTCTAAAAATCATGTTTCTGCAAATACAGTCAAAATCTCCTCACTCCCTAGAGAGCTCCTGGCAGCGGGTCAATTAAATCTCTGTTTTAAACACGTTCGAGCTGAAGCCTCTTCTTCTTCTTGGTAGAGTGGACTTGGTGCAAATTCTGCTCCCTTTGCCATGAGTGTGGATTTATACGCTGATTTCACCGGAACCTGAATTTGACCCTTCGTTTAGAAATGGTTTCCTTCCGTTCCACAAAAATGCGTAAGATTGTAACAAAGAAATACTATGTCAGATGCCAGTCCTGCTTTGTTTTTAATAAAACTCTCTGGGTGTGCTCATACGTGATTGCAGTTAAACTTGGGTGCAAAAAAGACGTGGGGGTTTTCCTACTGGTTTTACAGGGAGAAGGAAGAAGGGAGAAGAATTAAAGATTAATTCATACTTCTTTGATTAAGAAGATGTTTCCAGAAGTTTTGACTCCAGAAGAGTCTTCCAGCTTAAAATACAAGAACATGACATGCTTTTGAAAATGCTAGAATTGTGCAAGGCTTTATTCCAGGATTTTCGCCTTTTTCTGGGCTCACTCACCTGTGAGAGGGTAGGCACACCTACGCCAGCCTGCCACTTCCCTTCCTTTGCTTGGGGGTCAGTGGCAGTAGTCTAGGAGGACACCTGCTCCAACAGTGAAAATAGTTGGCATGAGCTTTGCTGTAAGAAGCTGCAAAAAAACCCCAAAACCTGGAATACAGACAAAAAATGTGGCTGTGCTAAGTTTCCAGTAAACGTATTTCTTTAAAGATGCCTTTGTTCCAAAGACTAATTTTTATGAACAGCTCAGTGCATTATTCACAGCTTAGTGCCTATTCCACCTTACGTTGTAAACATTACTGAAGGGATTGGTTAGAAATTAAAACTTTGTGGAGTCAAAAACTTTGTAAGTCAAACTCACACTCACACACACACACAGTGTCCCAACTTTTCAACAACAGATCCATAATGTTACTTAGCTACACTTTGCATTAGGCCTAGGAAACCCTATGAACCACACAACACAGCAACGTGTCTGACCGTCGGTTTCAGGTCAAATACAGAGGGAAATTAAAGCCACGTGTCACAAATGTCACAATACCGCACAGCTACCACGGCCTCTTTCATATCCAAAGCATCATACTCTGCCATGAGAATTCCTTGCCTGTCTCTCTGACGTGCTTTACAGGAGCTGAACACTGCATGGATGAATGGTGCCACTCAGGAAACTCCTCTAACAGGTTTTCCGCTGTGCAAACCAGGTAAGGACCGTAAAGCTGTATTCACTACGGCGTATGTCATTCCATTGATAGAAGAGGTGGAAATTTCAGCTGTAAGAAGTCATGTTTATAACAGCCAAACAAAAAGATAAGGGTGATTGTGTTGGTTCAAAGTACCAAGAGTTTGTCAAGCCCACATCATCTCATATATCCCTTTCCAACTCATACTGGGTTCCTCCGGATAGAGTTTTTAAGAATGTTTCCAGAGCAAAGGGCTGGAAACTTGCCTCAGTATCATTGCACTAGGCTGCACCTAGTGATTACGTGGAGTGTTAAGCATGAAATTGATACTGATTTTTGCTGTATTGTACTCCATCAGACAGAAGTAACCTAGGGCTAGTCTTCATGGCTTTTTTTCCCCATTCACTAAATTAGTCAATATTGATGTTTTTATAGATAATATATCTAGCCAGGCTGTTGTAAATTTGTTTCTTTCAACAGACCGAAGTAATTCAGCGGAGAGGTTTATTTATATCTAGTACTTCAAAAATGTCCTCCTGCTCTAGATATTAAGTAAATTCAGGGCTCTTGAGGTTTCTATAACAGTTTAATCAGCATGTAGCCTGATCTTGTTTGCTTAATTCTAACAGTATCCGTGTGCAGATAGGGGAAGCCTTAGATAAGATGCTGTTGTTTAAATTAATCTGTATAGTTTTCAGTTTTCCAAGTCGGTGTCCTTTATGAAGCTGAATCAGTAAGGCTCTCCTATCTGAGCAGACACGGAGAGGGTTCCTCTGCCCACAGAAAGCTGTAACATGGAGAGCAACTTGGGGAAAAAGCAGTTAACAGAAAACTTGTAGAATACCCTTCTAAAGAGAAAATTGTCACTGGGAAAGCTGCTAGAGAAAACGAACATCTTTGCCCTGTGACTCACGTGGAGTTCAGCTTGGAGCTGAAGTCTCAGTAAAGAAAATCGAGGTTGCTGTTGCAAGCCTTTATTTGTTCTCACTAGGCATGCAGCTTTCTATAAAAATGTCTAAGGATGGCAAGGGTTTCTAGTGTGTTCTCTGCTGCCATACAGGTTTCTGTAAAATTCTTAAAGGTTGCCAGATATCTTTCTGTATGTTGAATTAATTGATGACTGAATGGCTTCTGTAAAATACTCAAAAACCTAATTGGAACATGACCTGGTTTGTGGCCAAGTGCAGCTGTTTTCTGTTCATCCCTTGCTGTTGTGGTGGTGACTTTTGCTGCCTTTAAATAGTCTTAGTCTCTTCTTCCATGGCTAAAGAAATGCCTTGAGCAAGTCAAAGGCTCAGGATTTTAATCCAAGGAAACTGATGATGATTTGTGTTCTGCAAGATAACTTTTCACCAAAAAGTAGGGGGCTTTCAGCATAATCTTCTTCAGGAAAACCGACATTTTTGAATTGTAGCTACTCATAGTCAAAACGTGATTGTCTGCCAGGTTTTGTAAATAGTTGCCCCAGTCCTTAAGAATTGCAAAAAAGCAATATAAGCAAAAAAAAGAAGGTCAAGCTTTTTTATCAAATAAATTCCTCATACGGGATGAGGGTTAAAGCACTGCTAAAAAAAAGGAGGCCTGTTTATTTGTAGAGGATTCAGCTGTCTTGTTAAATAGCACATAAACTGTCTACGTAGATACAAACAGTTGTCTCCTGTGATCTGCCTCCAAGTCTGAAGTACCTGTACTGCTCCCTTCTGCATACACTATTTAGTAATTAAATGTTGTCGTTTAACCCCAGCCAGCAACTAAGCCCCACCCAGCCGCTCGCTCACTCCCCCCTGCAGCGGGATGGGGGAGAGAATCAGAAGGGTAAAAATGAGAAAACTTGTGGGTTGAGATAAAGGCAAGTTAATTAAAGCAAAAGCTGTGCCCGCAAGCAAAGCAAAACAAGGAATTCATTCACTACTTCCCATCAGCAGGCAGGCGTTCAGCCATCTCCAGGAAAGCAGGGCTCCATCACATGTAACAATTACTTGTGACGACAAAAACCATCACTCCGAGAGTCCTCCCCTTCCTTCATCTTCCCCCAGCTTTATATGCTGAGCATGACGTCATATGGTATGGAATATCCCTTTGGTCACTTGGGGTCAGCTGTCCCAGCCATGTCCCCTCCCAGCTTCTTGTGCACCCCCAGCCCACTCGCTGGTGGGGTGGTGTGGGGAGCAGAAAAGGCCTTGACTCTGTGTAAGCACTGCTCAGCAGGAACTAAAACATCCCTGTGTTATCAACACTGTTTCCAGCACACATCCAAAACATAGCCCCCTACTGTCTACTATGAAGAAAATTAACTCTATCCCAGCCAAAACCAGCACAGTAAGGCCGTGTTTGATAGCCCTTCCCAGAGCCACAAGACTTAGATACTGCAGCTCCCAACCTTTAAAATCATAGCTATGGGAATCAAGTACGGGAGAAAGCCTGTGTGCTGAGTGAGGGACAGCTGAAAGCTGGGACTACCAGGGAGGCAAGCAGGTGCTCCATCCATTCACCATCCCTGGGAAGGAAATGTCACCTGAAGGCAGGCAGGAGGGCCTCTGGGACTCAACGTAGCCTCCTGAAAAAATGTCTTGTTTACAACCTGTATTGGTCTAGCTTTTTGGCTACCGGAGCAAAACTAAGCCGAGAAGTGCCCCCAAACCACACTCAAAGCACATTACAAGTCTGAATTCAAGGTTCTGAAAAGGCTGTAGTACAAGACCAAGAAATGGGTGAGACTGAGGGCAAACTGCCACTCTGGAAAACATGGAATTAAGAAACCCGCCAGAGGAGACAGGCCTTCAGGATTAGCCCTCAGGGTTCAGTTTGCAAAAGCCCAGTTCATTGTCCGGAAATGTCTAAAAGTGGCCAGGAAACACAGAGCCTTAAGATTATGCTCCAAGTTATCCTTTGCTTATTGACTGAAACCACAGCCAGATCCAGATTCTAGTATTTTTACACATAGGAAATTGTATCTGACCATCCCTGTCTTGCTGCATTTCTCTCTTTCCACACTGGAGGTTGAGTGTGATATTTAAAGCAGTACCACAGAGCAGCCGATACAGCTAAATCCCTCCAGAAGCAACAGCATGTTGCCCTTCTTCTCCTTCATTGCAGCCTTGCTGACCTGGCTGATAGCAATCAGGGCCTTTGGGAGTCAGAGAGTTCAACCATTCCCTTGTAGAAATGTTAACACAGCAGCTTCCCAGCCTGTCTGGATTTCAAGGCAGTGCAGGAAGCGGGCATTTGGAGGAACGATGGGCCTTTGCATGTTTATAACCTTGTGGAAGGAACGTACGAAAAACCACGGTGAAAGTTCCTGCCTTTCCCCATTGTGTCGCGTTGTACAGACTTTCAGCAAGTCCAAGGCACAATCAAACCTGTCTGAGACAGTTTAACTAGAGCCTCAGCCAGCAATCTCTCATTTAATCTGAAGGATTAAAATCATCGGGGCGTAAGTCCATGAATTCATTCAATGCTGTCATTGGCAGAAAAGGAAGAATTTAGAACTGAGCTTCCTTGTGTTGTATCTACCTTGTGAAATGGTATAACCTCAGACTTTCCAGACCTGAAACAGGCTTAATATACATTTTGCACTTCTACAGATACTGCATCAGTGTTTTTGCTTTAAGCACATAATCAGTAGTTGTATCTCTCAGTTCTCTTATTTCAGAGACATTAAAGGCTCTCGTCGATGATCTTTAGTATGCCTTGAGCCAATTTTTAAATTACTCCTTGTCTAGAGTTTCATTCCATCTGTAACCTACTGTTTATATCACTGTGTTAACACCTACCTTATGCTTCCTCATGCCTTTTACAAGTTGTGATTCATCTAGGGGCAATTTAAGATTTTTGTGTTCTCTCCTAGTTAACATACGCTAAGCCAAACCAGAGGAAGATATTTTATAAAGCTTGGTGGCAAGAGTAATCAGAAAAAATGAAGTGAAATGAACACTTATGGTTATTTATGTGATTTCTTCTTAGAAAACGCTTGACATAGTGAGATGTGACTGTCTTGCAAAAATATTTAATACTAGTAAAAATTCTCTTCAGGCATTGAAAGTTGGAAGGAATACAGACAATCTATGCATGACATAATTTTTCTGAGGGATTTAACTGCAGCTGACAATGACACTATCAACTGATTCTAGGAAATGGTCCAAAATATTTGTGTAAAAGCTAGTCATGGTACAAAATTGCCTTATTTATCCCAGAACTATGCCAAAACCTGAAATCATACTGTATTTGATAATAGGCTGGCAGAGTGTTACTGCTTCATAATTCTAATTGAAAGACAGAGCCACTTAACATTTATGGAATAAAGGGAATAATGCTTCTGATTAGGACAAAATTTATTTTACTAGCTATCCTTATAAAACACATTCTAAAGCATTTTAAAATTAACTAGTTTTGAAACTGTGTATGTCAGTATTCTCACAGTGATCATTCTGAAGAGTCTGCTGATATGGAATATTGGTGATTGATGCAGAGTATTGATGCAAACATTAATGCAAAGAAAACACCATGCAAATAATCTGTACTGAAAATACTGTGGCAGCTGTATTCTCACAAGCTTGGTAGTTCAGGGTGCTAACACCACAGTCATTTTATCACTGCTTTACTGAGAAATAGGATCCAGTCTTTCTAACAGACTGTAGACTGGAGGAGGTCCAAATGCCAGCTAGTCTTATGGATGCTTATGGGACATTCATTGTTTCAGTTTCTACGGGACTATTGTCTGTGAGACTGTCCTCTCAGTCTAAAGCCCAATTCTCTCTGGAACAGAGCTAGCTAAAAATGGTTTCATCAGAATGTTTTTTCATTAGAATGCCAGTTTGTCAAAACTGCAGTTTTTCATAGGCGCCTGTATAATGGCTTTGGGAAAAACCTTTTTTTCATTCCAACACATATTGCTGGTCAAAATTTAAAAGGTTGAGGGAGAAGGAAAGAGTTATTGATATGCCCAAGGGTAATTTTTTTATCATTTCCATGTTGCAGGCGGAATTTTCTGAAGCTGCTTTATTGGCATGGTGCTTTGCCTCGCTGCCTGAAGAAAACTCTGGGAGGAACAGGGCGTGCAGTCCAACTGGCTCAGTAGAGCTCATACTTGATGTTATCCAGGTTTTGCTCATGGCGATCATCGGGCTTCCTTGTGGGTCTCCAAAAGAAAAGGGTTCCAATCCATGATTACCACAGCTCTACACAAAACTTCGGTAATAGTATGGACTGGCACAGGCTTCTTCAAATCCAAATATAATGTGTAATGTATAAGTTGTTCTAGTCCTTGCAGATGTGTGATAAATTCCTTGAATGGATGAGAGCTGGCAATAGAGAGTATATTTTGTCATTGCCTTAACACATAAGTTGAGGATCTTGAAGGCTGCAGATGCATTGCACTCTTTAACCTGAGCAAAGAAGAAGAAGAAGCAAAGAGCACATTCCCTACCTGCTTCCAGTGTGTCTTCTCTTATCACATCTGCTCTCCCTGTCTGAGTCAGCAACGAGCTGGCAATGCCGACAGCACAGGCTCTCCTCCACTCAGGCCTCCCCAGAAATAAAACAAAATAAATAGGGGTACTGAGGAGGGCAGAGAAGGATCAGACATTGAAAGTCAGAGAGAAGAGAGCTGAAATACAGGGCAGGGAGGTAGATGGATCTTGGAGCAGAGTCTGTAGGGTAATGCATGAGAATGTAAAAGGAGAATCCAAGCCGGGTGATGAGAGGCAGCGCCGTGTCTCAGGCATGAGCACAGCAGAGATGCCCTGGTGCCTCAACCTTAGTTTGTCACACTGATGAGGTAGATTTGGTGGTTGAAGAAGACCGGAGGAAGCAGAGAGGAAAAGGGGGAATGATTAATGGTATTTAGAGGGTGCATTGAGTATCTTGGCTACTGATTTCCTTGGTTTTTTAAATGCGTGTGGGTGGAGAATGGTACTTAGCAGCCCTACGTCAAATATAGCAAGACTTTTGTGTAGGTATGCAAATTGCTGTAAGTTAAATTGTATCCTGGCAAGTATTTAGATGGGGAGAACTTCTTGATGTTAATTACTGCAGCTTAAGGGCCCTTTGAGGTATTCCCACTTTATACTTTAAACTACTACAGTTTATCATTTTCACTCCAAACAAGTTGTCTATCTGACAGTTTTAAGCAGTCTCTCATTGCATTTCCGTTATCATCATATTTAGCAGCTCTATATCATATAACATTTTACTTGTTCCTTTTATGACCAGAGGAAAATTTGTGTGCTTCTAGGATAAAGGATAATAAAGCAATAAATTTTAGGGGATAGGAGGTACTAATGAACCAACTAGTGTGGCAAGAGAGGAAAAGTACTCCCATGAGATATAGCCAAGCTATAAGCCAAAGTATATAATTTTATGTTCAGTGAATAAACATTTTTAATGGTTTCTTGGTAGGTTTTGCCATTACATTGCTTATGCTTCATTTGCCAGTAGCAGGATTAGTAATCCATGTGAAATGGCTTGTTTGGACTACAGAAAATAGGTTTTATAATTTTATTTTTCTGCCAGCTGTACAGGGAGGAACACAGGTGGTTGCAGTAGAGTAGCTAGATCCAGATCGCATACAGATAGGGCAGAGGAGTAAAGAGAATCTGAAATAGAATTCTGGAGTTAGAAGCCAGCACACGGAGATTTACTGAAATTTTCTTAGGTTTCGTGGAGGATTTATATATGAGCATTTTCAAAACGAAAGGAGAGAAAACTTCTAATTGCATTTGTCCAAAACTAAAAATGAAATCTTCCTAGAACTGGCCTTACGGAGCGCTTCTATCAGTGTTTGCTCCCAGTAGCCTCTCATGAATGCCTGTATCATTTACTGAAGAGTAAATGGCACTATTTCATACCGGTTGTGATTTTCTCTGAATCTTTTCTAACTGGTATGGGAATCATTGCGTTGCCTATTTCATCTAGGGAAACCCTGGGAATTAGCAGGAGAGTATGTATAAGGAAGAGTATAGCTCGCATACAAATACAATAGCCATGTCATCCAGAACAAGCCTTCAAACATTTCACTAGTTAATTTCAAGACATTACAACAGCAGGAATGGCAATAAAAATATGTGATCTAAAACCACATTTGTACTCAAGTTCTTAGAGAGGTCAGAGCTTGAATAAATGTGATATGCCATATGAAAGAAAATCCTTAACATTATGGACTTCATGTTTAAATCAGCTGCTGTTGCTTTATTTCAGTCCTTCTTGTCTTCTGTCAACAACGTTGCAATAGAGCCTTGTATTTTATTTTTAATACTTATGCCCCTACTTGTGAGAATCCTGATTTTCTCTACTTCTTTCACCCTGAATAATATGGGTCACCACTATCTTATTATCTCAAGTGAGTTCGAGGAAATGCTTGTCCCTCTTTTGAACAAGTCAGCACCCTTCATCTCTTTCTGCTGCCGTCACCACCACCACCACCATTATGAGAGGAGATCCAGTTAAGGAGAGATGATCTGATCTTCCCCGGGAGGCTGAGTCTGTTATTTCAGGGGGGAAGTGTATCCCTACAGCTGCCACAGAATGCACCTATTCTCTTGCCTATTCCTAGTAAAGTAATTAAACTGCCTATTACGTTAGTAATTTCAGTTAATATTTATAATGTATTTCTGGGTAACATTCACGTTGATTTGTACTAATGTTACTTACCTATTAATTCCTTGAATTGATTAAGATGAGTAGACTGCCATTTTCAGTTCCTGGACATGGTACAATGTCTTCAGCCTTTGTAAGAATACAGCTCCTGCTAGAGTGTGACAGTGTAGCACCCTTTTCGTAGAGCCTCCCCTTCTGCTGCTTCATTCTTACCTTATGCTTAACAACCATTTCTGAGTTATGGAATTAGCAGGCACTTTACCAGCAGAAACAAGAAGTTTTGTAGAGAAGTCTTTTCTGGCTGACTCACTAGAGAAACCCTAAACTCTAATCTTTCAGGGTAGTTACAGAAGATAATAAAATGAAAAATCAGAAAGGATAAGTTGCTTAAAATGGGTTTTTAAGGAATTTAAAACTGTCAAGCTGCCACCTCACAGACTGAAGCAATATGATATTCACAACTCAAATTAATTTTGGGTTAGTATAACCAAAGAACCTCGTGCAACAAGTAATTAAGCCATTTAAATTTATATTCTGTTAGCTTAATGATTAGCAAGGGTCTTTAGAAATTTTTTTTTAAACTGTTAGCTATTGTAGCTTTCAAGCTCTCAGAAGGAAGCCTTGGATAGCTCTCTGAAATTAGCAGAGCTAAATCTGGCAAACTAAAGAACCAAGAGCTGGTAATGCAAGAGGTACACATGAATTTACCTGGTAATTCTGGAAAAAGTTTTGATGAGCCAACTCACAAGTTATTTCATGTATGCAACAAGTTCAGGAATAAAAAAGGCCAGGGGAGCATAATCCCAAATTCAGGAAGACTCCCAATGCTTATGAGACAGTGTAGTGATGTCTCAGTCATCAACAAGACCATAAAATACTAGCTGAAGTAGTTGGAAAATACTTTTTTACTTCTGCCAGCACTTTTGGAATAGTGTCACAACAGAATAGTAAAAAAACAAATAATGTGATACAGTTGTGAAAGGACTCTGCGATTTCCTGAAACAATAGGCTGAAGTATGATCCAGGCAGCTGCTGCAAGTCCCATAACCTCTGTCCCCAACAAACCTTATGTTGACCGTGCTCTAAGTCATGTTTTTAAACGTGAAGATACTGTTACTTTTTAGGCTTAATGGATTTGGATACCATCCATAGCATTAAACTAGTCCAGGTTAGAAATCATAGGAATAAACATACCTAGCTGTTGGTGGTAGCTGGCAACTCAAATGTATGATTGATGTAAAGAAATTCATTGCCAGTGAGTGATTTTGGACAAGACACTGGTCACATACTTTGGATACAAGAAATCCTGGAAAAGACTACCTGAAATACTGAGAAATCTTCATCTCAATTCCTTCTCATCCTGAAGGACTGGCCACAATCAATCTTAAAATACCACCATCATGCCATCTACTCCTCATTCTCAAATACCATTCAATAAGGAAGAGCATTAAAGGTTTATAGCACCCTGCCCACATTAGCGCCCAAATTGTTTGCAGCTTGGGTGTTTCCTACAGCAAATTCATGTTTGTCATGGCTACATTGCAAGATAGCGATTTAAATAGCTACATCAGCTATGTGCAGCACTAAAGAGTACCACTGAAGCTCTGAAAAGGAGCGTATAGCAAGTCCACAGGCAGTTTGGGAAAATCTCTCTTTAGCAAGAAACTGGCACCTTTTTGTTACAGTATTCTGTGGTTTGATATCAGACTCATTTACTAGGAAATGTAAGGTCTTGACATTCTCCCAGCTCTACATTTCTCAATCTTGTACTAAAATATTCTGATGCTTGGACATTATAATAACTTTCATTTACATGATTTTTGATTGCTTATTCCAACTAATTCGGGAAAGTTTTACCTTTATATTATACTAGGACAGGCTAAATACTGGGAAGGTAACATTTCATTTTCCCATAAAACTCACTGATATATACAGACTTAAAAATTTTGCTTTTTATTACACATTTTATTGCTACTTTCCATGTCATACTCTTTTATGATTTGTTTAGAAAAATATATCAGTAGAGAACATTTGCTTCATAAAAAATATGTAAGAGAGATCTTCATTTCTAAATTGAATGCAACCTGCAAATAGTAGGCTGTAAATCAGTTACTTTTGGTCTTGAGGCATATCTTGCTCTTTTTCTGTTTTTTAAGATAATATCAGCTTCTTTTGTCAAGAAAATATGATAGGGATGGAAAGACTTGTTAGGAAAGTCTTTAGATTTTAAAAGACTATAGGGAAAAGTTTTTACCAAACTCAAAGAGATGAGAGCCAGAGCCACATTTTTCAAGGGCTTTGCAGACTTGGAGGAACTACTCAAATTTAAAAATCTGAGGTCTTGATTGCTAATGAAAGATTATTCTGAAGTTGCTTTACTTTCTGAAGAATCTATAAGTGTTTGGACTTACTTAAACCAGAATTTTAAGTTTTAATAATTTCCAGAAGAACTGTAAAAGATTGGAATAGGAAAAATGCTAAACTTAAAGTATCCTAAGAATTTCCTGTTGCAAGGATAAAGGCAGTATAATCATTAACCTGCGGAAAAATTAAAAGTCTGATGAATATATAGTAACAAACTGCATATTCATGAGCTTCCCATGGAGGCACTGACCTACTGAAAGAAGGACCAAAAGGACAAAAAGGGACTTTTTAAAATCAAGCCAAGCTATAAGATCAATATAAGCCTTCAATTCCCAAAATACTGTGAGAAGAAAAGGTACAGAAACTCCATAGGTAAAAAAGTGATTCTTCATTACACCTTCTTCTCTTTACTCAACCTGTTTCTACAAGGAAGGCAGGAAAAGAGAGGACAGCTATGGAAAGTCAAGATGAGACATATACCTAAGCTGGCAATATTTCTTCAGCTGGGAGGTATCAGTTAGACTGCATCATCCCAAATGAGTTTGCCAAAACACAGTACAGCAATCGGGTTAAAGTACTCCCTTTAATAATTGTAGTATGATGTAAAAGATGCCACTTTAATTTAAGCATGAATAGCAATGCCCATTAACAAAAGTATATTTTGAAAGCTGACATGAACTAACCTCAGCAGAAATTCTTAGCAACTATTAATTAGCTGAATAAGCTCTTTGAATGTCTCTTTTGGAGCGACTGCCTTACACAGTTCCATAGGTGCTTTGGACAACACTAGTTATAACTAGCAAAGTGACAGACATGCACCCTAATAGGCATTCAGAGAGGTCATTAAGATTTGGTCTCCTCTTTTTTGCTTCTCTGGATGCTGCTCCTGGATGTGCTTTGAATAGAATTACTCTGTAGTGCATTAACACATCCTCACCTGCCTGGCAGCCTTAATAAAATTCCTATTGAAATCAGCAGAGGAGAACTCCAGATAAATTCAGAATGTGCATTAAGGACTGGTTTAGTCTTCATAAATTTTAGCTTCTTTGATTGTACTGTAGGTCTTCTTTCAAGATGACAGATAGCCAGATTAGTCTTGGCTTGTAGATTAATTAAGCAATACGGTCCTTCACAACATTATTATGCACTTTTCTTTTATGCAGTTCAATTCATCAATATGCAAGAAGTTTGATTTTGAAGTGCATAATGCAAAAACATTGCCTGATTGCTCTGCATGAAGAGGAAAATTCTCTCTCAGGTGTCCATTACCAGGTTCACTTAATTACAAAAGCATTTTTCTGAAAGGATTTGGTTTATCTGCAGAATGAAGCTATTTCTTCTGTAGTAAGAATAAGCATAGATAAAAATTATATTGGACTGTACAGATCTCTTCAGACTTTCTGGAACCAAATGGTAAGACAATCCCCAAGGAACTGTTATGTGTATTGCACATTGCAGTGAAACAAGCAGATACACAGGGCAATAGGAGGAAACAGAATGGGTTTTAATATAAGTTAGAGTATTTGTGGGTTTGTGTCACTTCCTAGAATGTGAACTGAATTTTTTGTAAGTGCATTGGGATCTATGGATACAAAGCGAGCATTTGCATAACAGGTGATTGCACAAGATACAAAGCAAGGCAGACTGAGCCATCCCATGTATGTGCTATCTAACATTTGCTAAGGAATATTGCAGATTTTCTTGTGATACAGTGATGACATCCAAATGTTTTGTATGAGAACTCTTGAGGAAATTAATTTCCTCAAACAAAATTAATGTACATGTATGTGTACATTAATGTGTACAAACATTAAAAAAAATTGCATGCAGCATTTTCCCTTTGCTTCTCTTGCATAGATTTCCTATCTTTCTGGATTTGTATGAAAAACAAGGACTTGGTGCAATTTGTATGTGCATTGCAGATGCCACAGGAGTAGCCTCCTTGTTTGCCTGCATTTTGCAGAAGAATATGTAGAATAGACCAAGAGTTTTGAATTGTTTATCATTTGTGCCCTGATTCAAGAATGCAGTGGGACAGGCATCTAAATGCTCCTGTAGAACAGAGATGCTTTCCCAGGTTAGGAACTCTGATAAGCAACCCCTACATAAATGCTGTTTATTTTCTAAACTGACACCATGCAGTAGATAAGGAGCCTTATAGAGATGAAATGCACTTACAGAGATGTGAACTATTTGCCAGAATGACACATGCCTAGCATTTTGGGGTCTGAACCTAATTTAGAAATAAAATATCCTAATTCCTTTCTTGTGCCTAATACATTAACTCAAATGTCACTTATATAAGCAAGGGAAATCTGTCCTGCTTGCAATGTACGTTTGCAGAATTCAAGCTTTGATTTACAAATAAAAAATTCATAGATTTTGTAGGTATGAGAATATATTCTATTCAGGCATGGGAGTTGCCTAATAAGCTTGAGTCTGGAGACAGTGTATAACAATGGATTTGAGAGAAGATAATTTCTCTTTAAAGACTCCAAATCTGAAACTGTTATGACATTAAGGGGCAATATGCAAGTATTTATCTGTTGATCATTTCAATAAGGGATAACAAGCTATTTCTGGTGAAATCCATCTTAGGGAGGGAATGAACAGTGCTGCGGCAAAGGAAATGCAGGACTGACAGGAGGGGAGACAAGAAACAGGCAAGAGGGAGGCAAAGAGAATAGGGGAAATGAGAAAAGATCAAACACAAATAAAAGACATTGCCCATAATGATGAAGTAGTTGTAGTTTTGTAGCTGTAACAGTGAAAGGATACAGGAGAAGAAAGACTTGTAGGTGATATCATTACTAATTATCTATATCAGTTGGTTTCATAAATTATATTATCTTTGCCTACCAATGTGGCCTCTTGTACTGACAACCACCAGAGGTAGCTGAAAGTTTTCTGTCAGAAAGTTTGGCTGGCTTGGGTTTCTGTCTGTTTGCTTTTGTTTCTTGAAAATATATTAAGGAAATGTTCACCACAAATTTTTTTCAGAATTTTGTGGAAAATCCTTTAACCTAAACTCCTCAAACTTTTCATTTTCTTGTGAACTGCTAGCAGCAACAAAAAGTTGAAAATTAGCGTCCTCTTTTGCTGAATAATTTTAATACATATAATTTTCCATTAAGTGTCATTGAACATGAAAATATTTATCAAGCAAAAAGTTTAAAATATCACCAACTAACTTCACTCAATCAATGGAGATCATTTTCCACCCAAAAGGACTGCCCTGGCTCACAACAACTTCTCTTCTTATTGCCTAACAGCTGTACTAATTTGTGACTATTTCCTACCACCACCTCAGAAGACAAAGAGAAAAAGGCATAGAGGAAGGGGAACCACACTAAACATACCCCGAGAGTGTGTGCTAAGGGTCCCACTGGTGGGAGCTGCACTGCGGCTTTACAAAGTCTCTTACAGCAGCTACAGCAGATGAAGCAACAGCTGCTGGAAAGTATTCAAAGAGCAACTAGATATGCCACCAAGATGCTGTCCCCAGTGCATATAGGGAACAAACACAGGTGAGTGCATTCATCTCCCAGACAAGACTGATCCCATCAGACACCCCTACTTTGCTCAGGGTTACCCCAAAGGCAAGTGGTTTCTTAGCACTTCTTCTACAGTTGTGCCTGTGGATCTTCTAAGCCCCAGCCATCCTCAATGCTACTCAGGGTCAAAGCCAGCTTTATCTGGGCTTTGTGGAGCCTCTGATGCCCTGGCATATCAAGGAGAGAATGTCTGCACACCATCTGGTATCCTGGAGCAAGATGTGGTTCCCTGTGGATGTTGTGGCAGGCTCAGGATTCAGAGAAGACAAGGCTCAGAAGTGGGCTTCCCTGAACCACTATATTTCCACTGGGACATTTTGGCCCTCTTTTGCATTAGGATGTTGAAAGTAAATAAATGTTCTGCATTCTATCTCGTGTGTCTCCAGACACTCTCTTGGAGAGACATGTCTCCTCTGATACATCTTCTAACAAGAGCCCTCTAGAAAAGGGAGCTTTTGGAAAGCCACAGCCTAATTAGATAGAGGCTTTCCTGGTAAGATGTGACAGAGGGCAAGAAGATGAAAGCCCTGTGCTGGCTCATCCTCCAGGCACACTTGTCCTGAGCAGAGCTCACTGGGCTGTGTCTGAGGCATGTGAGGCTTCCCGCACAGCAGCCCTCCAGCAAGACAGGGAGCATAGCTGGGAAAGGGAAGACGGGCAGAAACTTCTTAGGGAGCTCTTTGGATGTCCTCTCCTGCTTGACTGTTTCTAGCTGTCAAAGGAAGGGTGTCCCCACAGCACTAGGTGGTTGAACCTTCCTACCAGCCTGCAGGCCAGCACTACTGCCCTCACATGCCTTGCCCCAGTAAGGGAGAGGGACCCACAGACCAAGATAGGTCCCCACCCTCTTTTATTTTTGGATTGAGTCTGGAGTACTTTGTTCTTGTTTTGCTGCCCTTCTCCCTTGCCCCTTTCACTCAGCTGAAACTCCTGAGCAGAGGGCATGCAAAATTGTTGGTTGCTGTGGCAGAGCCTTTGAGGTACAACAAGCTGCAGAGGTGGCTGTGATGGTAACCAGAAGGTGCAATGCGGGGATGGCAGCAGTGCAGAGCTCAAAGGATCCTGGGGGGCCGGCAAGGCACAGAGCAACTGAGCAAGCTGGTGATGACAGTAGCCCGAGCAAATCATGTCATGCATGGAGGGGGCAGGAAATATTTTATGAGTTTGCCTTTGCTGTGCAGTTCAGAGAGGCATCATGGAAAGCGCAGGAAGACAGCAAATAACTGGGGAGGCAGAGGGAGAAATTGCTGGAAGCAGGTAGGGACGTAAAAGTGACGAGTCTGGTGGGAAAGGAGGGACCATGTGGGCAGCAAGAAACTGCCAAACAAAACTGCAGCAGAGAAAGGACACAGCAGGGTGAGGAGAGGCTGAGGTTGCACACATCAGAAATATGGACCAAGGGAGAGAAAATAGATCTGTTTCCTGACTGTTCTTAGGGTAAGGCATACAGGATGCTGTGGCTTCCATTGCAGTGTTTGCTAGGGCTGTGATGGCAACAGGTGACTTCAGGTAGTTCCTGGAGGTGTCTGTTACTGAGACAAGGGAGGAAAGTGAGGCCAGGGTAGGTGTGCAGGGCCTGGGAGGCATTAGCAATGCTTCTACTGTGAGGTGCTTGCACAGGTTTTTCAGGCATTACCAGTAACCTGTGCAGTGACCATGGCATGTCTGTCCCCCAGTTTCTGTGTCCAGCTGCCCAAATCTCCATTCCATTGAGACCCTGCAGGATGCAGGATCCAGTTTCAATGTAAGTGTGGCCTCAGCTCATAAGTTTGTAAGACTCTTGTCAGGGTTGCTGCCAAGTAAACACATAGTTTGGATGCAGCCACCATCATTTGGGGGCAGCAGTTTTCAGTACATAGATACAGGCTAAGCTTCTTCTGTTGACCATATGGTCAGAAATCACTGTCAGGCTTCTTCTGGTTACTAGTATGGTTGCAGACATGGTCCCCTTGCAGGCAACTGAGGTTTTCTTGGGAGAGAATCACCCTCCGCCCCACCAGCTCATTGATTTTAGCTCCTCTCAGCAGATCCCTGCATTGTTCCACCTGTATATGAGGGTAGTGGTCAATGGCTCGATGTCCAGATGGAGACTGGTGACGAGTGGTGTCCCTCAAGGGTCCGTACTGGGACCAGGACTGTTTAACATCTTCATCAATGACATAGACAGTCGGATCAAGTGCACCCTCAGCAAGTTTGCAGATGACACCAAGCTGAGCAGTGCAGTTGACACACCAGAAGGACAGGATGTCATCCAAAGAGATCTAGACAAGCTGGAGAGGTGGGCCTGTGAGAACCTCATGAGGTTCAACAAGGCCAAGTGCAAGGTCCTGCACATGGGGCAGGGCAACCCTCAATATCAATACAGGCTGGGGGATGAAGGGATTAAGAGCAGCCCTGCGGAGAAGGACTTGGGGGTACTGGTGGACGAAAAGCTGGACATGAGCCAACAACGTGTGCCTGCAGCCCAGAAAGCCAACCGTATCCTGGGCTGCATCAAAAGCAGCGTGGCCAGCAGGTCGAGAGAGGTGATTGTGCCCCTCTGCTCTGCTCTGGTGAGACCCCACCTGCAGTGCTGCGTCCAGCTCTGGAGCCCTCAGCACAGGAAGGACATGGAACTGTTGGAGCGGGTCCAGAGGAGGCCACAAAAATGATCCAAGGGCTGGAGCACCTCTGCTATGAGGACAGGCTGAGTTGGGGTTGTTCAGCCTGGAGAAGAGAAGGCTGCAGGGAGACCTTATTGCAGCCTTCCAGTACTTAAAGGAGGACTATAGGAACGATGCGGACAATCTCTTCAGCAAGGGCTGTTGTGGCAGGACAAGGGGTGATGGTTTTAAACTAAAGGAGGGTAGATTTAGACTGGATATAAGGAAAAAATTTTTTACAATGTGAGTGGTGAAACACTGGAACAGGTTGCCCGGAAATTTGGTAGATGCCCCATCCCTAGACACATTCAAGGTCAGGTTGGAGGGGGCTCTGAGCAACCTGATCTAGTTGGGGATGTCCCTGCTCACTGCAAGGGGTTGGACTAGATGAACTCTAAAGGTCCCTTCCTACCTAAACCATTCTGTGATTCCGTGATTCTGTGATTCTGTGATTCTGTGATTCTGTATATGGGCCACCAAGCTCATTCTGCTGACTCAAAACTTCAGTCATTGCCTATGAAAAAGTGTTGCCTTGAACTTCTCATCACCTTTGTCCCTTCTTCAGGAGTTGCAAAGGGGTTAAAATAGCTTTTGGTTAGTTTAGTGACTGTGAGCTCTGCTCTGTGTCCCATTCATGTCAGTGTAGAACTTGAAAAGAAAGTGACAGCAACACATGTACTTACAGTGTTGCACTACTGTAGCAGCAATCGCAGCAGAAAGCATTGCCTTACTTCTGATCACCCATTCAAATCCTATGAAAAGCAAGGAAGAAGACGGGGGGGGAAAGGAAATACTTTGTGAATGGCAGATGAAGATCAAGTGCACATGCACACAACACGCACCCACAAACTTTCTTTCAAGTTCTTGTCTCTTCTCTTCTGCTTGACACTTTGATCATGGAAAAGTGTGCAGGACTTGGCTCACAGGGAGCAACTCTGCCAGATCAGAAAAGAAATACTTATGCCAAGAACACGACATTTCATCTCCTTCCTTTGCTGTTCAAGTAGGATTATGGTAACTTCTCAGTTAGCATTAAAATAAGCTGAAATACTTCAAATCAGTGTTATTTAAATTAAAATTAATGTTGTCTTCCTGCACTGTGGAATAAAATAAGTATTTGTCTGTGCTCCAAGTAGAGAAAAACTAAGATCAAATATGCCCTTTCTGTGTAGAAAACCCTTTCAACATCAATAAATATAGCAAAGTCAATGCTTGCCATGTCCCAAATTCTTACACAGATTTCTTCTTTCAGTAAATTTCAACAGATTCACTGACATCCAAATGCTTTGTTATACAGATTGATAACTGCCACAGTAATGTGAGGCAGATCCATCCATTATCCAAATAACTTTCCAGACAAGCACTAAGTAATATTTTAATTCCCTTATCAGCACTCCTGGTCATTTTCCAGTTCTGCATTAGCATCCCCAACCCAGGTTCCTGGGTTTTGAGATGCACCTGCAGTTTCTACACTGTTATTACTTATATGCATGACTTAGAAGATTTTAAGTAAAATTTCATATTAATAATACCAGAAACATAATGGTTTGTTACAGAAAGGCAGATTATTTCACACATAAAAATTCCTACATACTTCTTCCACTAAAATTACAGTCTTCCTCATTTCTCCTCCACCACAAAGAGGTAACCTTTGGTTTTCTGCTATGAGTACATATTGAAAAAAATGAAGGTCTCCCTCCTTATATTTCCTTGGCCCATAGCTCCTGGCTAATTCACCCATTCCCTGCTTCTGCCTGTTTTTCTGCTGTCAGGTGATAATAACCATTTTCCTGAACTGTTTGCTGGGACCCAGGAAACAAATGATAAACAGAAGCTTAAATCCATCACTTGTGTATTTGGAGATAGTATGAAAAAGGGCTGGCTCTCATACTTGTCCCAGAGAAAAACAGGGCTAAAACTGTGACTAGCACCATTGCCAGAAGAAGAAATGTCTCAGCTTCCAATTTTAGGCACAAGACATGTTTAAATCACAGAGCACAGAGAATCCACTAAAGGTCTCAGTAAACAACATCTCACAAAACATCAGGACTCCTATGCACCTAGAGATGGAGATTTTTGCACAGCCCAGTCCCCAGGAGCCCCTCCAAAGGCAAGAAGTCTCTATGCTGTGCTGAGGGTGAAGAACTGGGTAATTCTTCTCCCCAGACAGTGTACAGCACCAGGAGATCTCTCAAAGAAACTGCTTATGGAGTGGAAGGGCAACGGAGAAGAGTAAAAGGAGCAATGAACCCTCATGTTCTTTCAAATACTCCTAACTTTTGTCTTGCAGAAACAATTGGGACCTGGATGCAATGACACTCCTTCATGTCACCTGGGGGTCTGTCTGTGGCCATCCAAGGGTTCAGCAAATGTGTTACTCATTTGCCCTCAGGGCTGGCATGGAAGAGATCTTTTCAGCTGATTTGGCTGGAGCCCAGGGTTCAGCTCTTGCTTATGCGTCTCATGCTCTTACTCACTTCCTTTGGTGAAATCAAGGCTTCACATGCAGAGTTATCACCTGTAGCTCCAGAACCAACCTAGTCCAGTGAATGGGACTGTGTCCTCCCCTTCTCCCTCACACATCTCCTTGTCTGCTTTCAGGGGATCTTGCACTGAAGTTTTTTCTGTGTGATCAAAGATGATAGAAGCAAGTTTCCCAAGCTTTAAAAGAAACTCTAGAAATGCTGGAACATTCCTGTCCTCATTCATCCAGGATTTTGTTAAAATACTTGGTTCACACCATGTTCAGTATTTGTCAGACCTGAAGGTTCTGCTTGTTTATCCAGATATCAGAAGAAAAAAGTAGAACACCCCGGGCACTTGTACTATACTTGCAGTATTTCTAGTTTCCTTTCACTTTTGTAGGAAAGCTGTTTGAATTTTATATACCCTTTCCACTTCATGACACCACAGACAGGCAAAGATCTCTCATACCTTCAGTAAACCTGCACCATCTTTTCAAACCCTGCAGTAGATTACAATTATTTTTCATATTTGCATCAGAATATTTGAGAACAAGGTACTTGCAGCTTCTGAGAAATAAATGAGGCACTAAACCCACTTTGCTTCCACAAGACCTTCAAACCAAAGAGCAATATGTATTCTCAACACTTTCTTAGCAGATGGTAAATTTGATACTACGCTTCTGGCATGCAGGACAATTTTTGTGTCTGAAGTAAAATATAGCTGAATGCTCTAAATTTTGCCAGTGTAGAATGACTCAAGAGAAAAGTATGTTGTTGTTCCAAGGTTGATGGTGCTGATGTGGGAGTTCAGAAAGGTGGATGAGAAAATTATGAGACTCAGTCATTGGAAGAAACAGGTATATCTTACATCTGAGAGACTTTCCTGCTTGAATTTGACCTGGCATTTCAGAGGAATGGACCTGCTCAAATACCTGCCTGTACTGAGCTGGCAGTGGCAGAAAGAAAACCAGCACATCACAGCTGAATTTCTCAAGCACTGTGTGTGTTACAGAGTGGTTTAAAATGCCAAGTTCACAAGACAGTGCTTTTCTATCCGTGTGAATGTGCACAACATACCTCAAATTACAACAGATTTCTACACTCAGGGCCAAATAGGAAGAGTACTTTGCCATGATATGACATAATGTGAGCCTAAGCAAGAAGTTACATTATTTTTTCAAGTAGTACTGCCTTGTCTTTGCTGTGGGTACAGTTATGCACATGGTCTTCTGTTATCAGCATGAGGAAACTAAGCAAGCAGGACAAGCATTCGTATCACTACTCATTTCTGATACAGCCATCACTTCTCTGTACATTATTTTCAGCAGGGAAGGAAACCCAAACCAAGGATGATTTACTAACTTGAAATTTTTCCAGGAGAAAGAAACTTCCTACTGAGACTATCATGTATATATATGTCTCAATCTCCAGACAAATCAATGATTCAAGAGAATTTTGGAAATGAGGTGGTAAGCTATCTACCTGGCATAAGAACTTGGAGAGCCTTTTCTCCAGACCACTTGCTCCCTGTGCTGTCTGCCAGGAGAGCAGTCACCTGCTGACTTATTGCAGGAGGAAGCATGCAAAAGCTAAATATAGCTCAGTCATAAGTGTTTATATTTGAAACACCTGCACAACTGGATACAAAACAAATGCACTGCAGCAAAACACACACAAAACACAGAGAAACCCGTGACATGGCACCACAAGCTGCAATCTGGGGGTGTTCTGAAGACAAGAAAACGCTTTTTACTGTGAGTGTGGTCAAACAATTACCCAGAGAGGTTGTGGAGACACCGTCCTAGAAGAAGTTCAAAACCTGAGTGGACACGGTCCTGGGCAACCTGCTGTAGGTCACCCTGCTTGAGCAGGTGGGTTGAACCAGATGATCTCAAAAGGTCTCTTTCAACCTAAATTACTAGCAGTTTAGAAGGACAGTAGGTTCACATGTCATACCAAGTCTACCTGCACATTACTTCTACTTCATCTGTTCTGTGTGAAAGCACAACAGGAGTTCATGCAGATCAACAGTCTATGAGTCCCAGCTAAACATCTGCACAGATTATAAGGTGTATTATGAAAATAGGCTAAAATAGCTTATCCTTCTGCCTTGGTCTGTCCATTTATCTTACTAATTTTTCCCCCAGTTGCTTGTACTGACTGTAAAAATCCTGAGTATTAAAGGCAACACAACATCATTTTTTCCCTACTGCAAATACTTCATGTGGGGAGTGTGTGCAGCTGCAGTACTGTGCAAGATAGGAGGGAGCATGCTTGTATATGCTCTGGGTCAAAAAGAAACCTAAATTCTTTCATTTGCGGCTGCCATGCTGGGCAGGCCAGTTGCAATTTCTCTTTACTTACAAAGAACATGTCACAAGTTTTCTCACCTGCTCTCCCCAGGTTAGACACAGAAGCAGCACACAGATAAATGCTGGAAGAAGCATTAATTACCATACCCGATGTCAGGCTTTTTTCCAAAAATCTGGAAGTCCCAACTCTAATACTGACAAGAGATTTTCTGATACTAGTTTAGTGAAAGAGAGATGGACTCTTATCTTTCAGGTTTGCTGGCCTTTGCTCCTGTTTTCAGGTACCCTTCACTACTTACAAGGCTGGGTAGCGTTTGGCTAGAAGCACATTTTGTAATGATCTTTTCCCCAGTAGCTGTTTGCCATTTCCATTGCATGTGACTCAGACCTCAAGAATTTTAAGCAAAGCCTGCAAGCACCTTAAGCAGAAACCATACATAATACCTTGGGTTTGCTCTGCAAATATATGATGTTCTGAACATTCATCAGTCCCCACAATTCTGCTCTTCCTTTTCACAATATTAAGATTTTAAGTGATTTTTTTTAATTCCTCTTCATGGCACTTGTAATGATAAATAGCCTAATATTCACAAAACACCTTGCACCTTGTCCTCTGCACAAGCAGCTTATGAAGTGGAGAATTCTATCGTGCTAAAAAAAATAGACTGCTGCCATGACTGAAGTACTATATCTTTCATATAAGCTTGGAAAGCGAACAAAAAATCATTCCCGTTAAAGGAGATATTTTGTGGCAGCTTGCTCTATTTTACCTTTTTTATTTTTTAATGTGTAATTATTCTTTGGAAAGATGGGAGATATCTTCTCATTTCCATTCCAGGTCAATCTCTCCTACACTGGATGGCCAAAGGGCCTCTGCTGATTCCTCAGGGAAGCCATTTCTCCAAGCCAGATGGCCAGTTTCCTTTTCGGTAGCTTGTCCTGCACCCGGATGGAGCAGGTTCTCTCTGTCTGCTCCTCTCAGAGCTCCCCCTTTGCAAAAAGCTAATGTCAGGACAGCTCTACTGGTCAGAGCAAGAGTCCATGTGGGTCTGTACCCTATCACTGCTAGTTGCCAACACCCAAAGAAGAGCAAAAGTGTGTAACTGTTCTTTCCAAACATTCTACCACCCTCCAGCTTTTTGAGGAATAAGGACTTGCTGGCCCAGAGGTGATGAACATATTTGATGGCTGTCAGTTTTGGAACTTCCATGAGTTTTGTCCAGTTGCCATTTGAATTCCAAAAGCCTCTAGGGTGGCCAGGTGTCTGCCACTTGATTTTGCGGGAAGAACCAAAACCCAGGACTCCATTTTGTATTGAACCTCCCACTGACTAGTTTCTTTCAGTCCCTTTCAATTTTGTACTAAAACAGACACTGAATGAATGTTTCTCCAATGCTACTCATGATTTCAGAAAATTCTGTAACATCTCATCCCCCTGATTGTTCTTTTACAGTCAATTTAGTCATTCCTTGTACAGAATATAGCCCGGTTTTTGATCATTCTTGTGGCCTATCTCTATAACTTTTCCATTTGTATCACCCATTTTGAAAGGGAAGAACAGAAACATAACATAGCATTTCAGATAAAATCATACCATCAATTTACAGTGGAGTAGCTGTTTTGTTATGTTCCTTTTCTAATCACCTCTAACATTCAAGTGTTTTTTTGACTGATCCTAATACCTAATAGGCAAGCTAATACTTTTCTAGGATCACTGTAAGGCCAAAACCTTGTTCCAGTTCGTGGCCCACCATCATGTATGCAAATTCACTACTATTTCTTCTGTGTGCATCTATACTGAATTTCATCTGCCTTTTTATCACTCAGTCATTCAACCTCACAATGTTCTTCTGGAATTCCTCACACTTTGCCCATCTCTGTGCAACTGCTGTCCTGTATAATGTCTTCAGAGGCCTCTGCCACCTCACTACTTATGCTTTTTTCCGTATCACTGAATATCTGAGACAAAAATGATATCAATGGGCCTGCAATAATAACTTACTGTGAAAATTGACCGCTTATTCCAACCCTCTGTTTCTTATTTTTAACCAACCACTTACCCATGTGAGAACCTCCCCTTTTATTCCTCAGAGTCTTAGTTTTAAATTCTTTTGGAAGCACAACTTGTCACTCCGTTCCTGCCAGCCTCCAGAAGACAATAGTGTAATTCAACAGAAACAGCAAAGGATATTTTTTCCCCTGGATTTGATTTTAGCCCAGTCAATTGCATGTTGATTGTGTGTGTTTTCATGAATGCTAATGACAATGTGTGCTGGGTACATGCAGCTGGGTCAGAAAGAGGACCTTCCCTATGCTGCTTTGAAATGACTCAAAAAACATGGACATTTAAACTGGAAATTATGAAATTGGACAGAACTATGTAAAAACTTTGTGACTAGCAAAGTTGTGTTCAGACTAAAAGGCAGCAAAGTCATGACATTCAAAGACAACCAGCGTAGGATATGAAAACTGGGACTAGATAAGCAATGCTAGGGTATCACCAAGTACCTCCATGTCCAACCATGACCTCTGTGTGGAGGGCAGCTTGCTGCAGGGCAAGTGACAAGGTCAGGGAGGTGCTTGGGATCTTTCCCTGGGAGCTTAGCCCCTTCCAAGTCAGCCCAGGGACCCAAGAGCCTGGAATGTGTTGGATCAAAAGCTGAGCACTGGGGTGTGGAAAGACCTTAGGTCCTCAAGACCTCAGTAAGAGGGATGAGGCCTGCAGCCTGTGGCAAGAAATCCATTGCAGGCCACAGTCACTGCTGTGCGAGAGGGAGGCAGAGCAGCCTGGGTGGATGGGGCACCTGGCCATCAAGAATGGACATTGCATTTGTCAGGTCTTCTGTGGTGGTTGGACCAGATCCCTTCTGCCACGTGGCAGGTGAATTGAAGCAAAAGGCAGGGGATGCAGAGCAGTCATCTTTTCCAAGCTTTGCTCCTACCAGTTTTTCTCCAAGGAGCTGCAGATCATACATCAGTAGCTTGGGTAAGTGCCCAGCATGCAAAAACCCTTCAAACTTCTATGAGCACCTGGACCCAGCAGACTATCTCATGTAGGGTCCTACCTTCACTGCCGCAATACCTTGTAGTAGGTTTGGCCTCTGGGAATACCTCCAGTGAGCAGCACCTTTTGGCCTTTTCACTAGAGCTCCCAGGGGTAAGATGCTCCCCACAAGTTCTTTCTTACTCCCGTTATTTCCTCCCCCCACACCCCTCCATCTATAGCCCTCATTTCCCCTTAGCTAGTCCTATCCTTATCATCTGTTCTAGTTCAATCCCATGAATTAATGTGCTCTCCCTCTATCCCCGCTTCTCTCTTCACTAGCTGGGGGCCTCCCCAAAACTCTGTGGGAAGCTGCTCAGAATGGGAGGAAAATCCTGAATTTGCCATGAAGATACAGAAATCACAGAGGAAAAAAAATCACTGAATCTGGAGCACACAATCCTTGTCCTGCAACTGCTTATGCATAGCAGTACCCAACTGACTGAAATGGAGTATAAGCTCAGACATGAGTCCTGCAATTTATCAACAGCCAGATGTTCAGTCGTTCCTGAACTGGTGTTGCATAGGGCAGTGCTGGAGTGGGTGTGAGGGGGACTGGAAAGAACAGAAGCATTTCTTTGGAATATTCTTATGTTAACTGCTTATCTGCTGTCCAGTTATCATGCCATTCCTCATTTCAGTAAAGTAGATGTTATTTTTGCATTTACGTTTTTGTTCATGACAGTTTTTCCTCCCGGCTCCACTCACTAAGCAAGGATTTTTGATGTACTGATGACATTTATGTATATAAGAGACATATTCTACCTAAAGCCATTCTTGAGAAAAGGTCTGTTTTTTATGATATGAAGAGGACTTTTGTGACATGAAGTAATGGAGGCGAGAGCTACAGACATAGTAAGCTTCCCATTGAAGTGCTTCAATTATTTCAATCAGTAAAAAGAAGGTTCAGAAAGTAAGATCAGCCTAAAGCATGAAGAAATTGGAGGTGGTGGGAGCAATGCATTCAGTGGTTTCTGCTGAAATGGTACTGAATTAAAAAAAAAAAAAACACACAAAAGCCTCAAAATAGATTGACAGAAACATAACATTGAAAAAGACTATTTAATTTATGACAAAAAAGCTTTGGCTAAAATTTGTCATTTGATTTTTTTATTCTAATCACCAATTAGCTATAAATTTTGTAAGAGCTACAGAAGCTTTGCTAACTTTATTGTGAAGCGGTTGCCAGGTGTTAGGGTTGCAACTTTCAAAAATGTGTGAACCTTTCCCAGTGGACACAGGCCTTATCTTCATCGAAGGGCCTAGGAAATAGATGAAACTCTGGTGACCACAGGCAGACATGCAAATCTGATTTAGCCTTCTAAAATAACCATAACATCCTGCAAGACTCCTTCCTAGAAAGGCACAAGGCCTCAGATGCATGTGTGGAAGATCGAAAGGGCAGGATTAGGCATGTTGGTTGTAACAGCCTTTCAGTAACCACACCATAATGTCCTGCTTCATGAAGTGGTGACCACTCTGGTGCTAACTTGAACTCCACGGTTGAAGCTGGTGGTAGTAGGGTCAACAATGGCAATTAACCCGCTCACAAACCTATATCTGGCCCCATAAATGCAGATCCCCCTACATCTCTGCTCTGATATAAACTTAAACCATGGTCCAGAACAAGGGGGGAATGTCAAAGGGAAAGCTTGAGCCACGATGAATCACATGAGCTCTCTTTCATGTGTTCTGGACAGGTCAGGCATGGTCAGAACATAGCATGTCACAGCCCTGTAAAGGACTGAGCCTTGACTTCTCCCTGTGCTAGTGACCACCAGTGTGAACAGAAAACTGACCACACTGGAGTAAACATATTCCCTTCCCAGCACATTTTGTACCCCATTCACAAGTCAGTTTTCAGAGAGCTGTATACCTTCCTTGACACAAGGCAGAACCATGTCAGATATCCTTAAGAGTCCTCTGTGTAAAGATGGAAAGCACGGTACGTGCATGAGTGCTAAGCATAGAGTCAACAAGCACCTTTCACTTTTAATGATGCCTAATGCCCCAGAACATGTATTACCCTCTCTATTTACTTTTCCCTTTTACCTGTGCATGGCAACAATGTTCAGCTTGACAACAGATTTACTAGTGAATGCCACAGCTTCTGACGGGTCAGTAAATGGTTATTGTAAGAAGGCATTTAAATCAAACCCCACTTTCCAAATAAGGCACCGGGAAAAAACAGTCAGTTCTATGGCACATTGTAAAAAACACTTTCAATGGTCTCCTCACCCATAGTTGGAATTGCTGCCTGTCTGCTGACCTTGAACAGCCAGACATATTATTCCACTTTACTCTCTGTCTAGCCAGTAATTCTTTCCTTTTGCATTTCAGCAGCATTTTGTCATATCAAGCATGCAGCAATAGCACAAGTGTTTATCTTGTTGTGATCCAGCCAAACCATGAGGCACTGCAGGATTACTTTTAGTCCCCCAGTGCTATGTACAGGTATCACCTGTTACTGGCAGGTGAGTTTTGCTGTCGGGAGTTTTGCTTTCACCAATCAGATTCCCTCTAATGGCTTTGGCATTGCTCTGCTTGTGTATTCTGGAAAAATCTTGCCTTCAAGGGTAAGCATGTTCTCTCATCAACCAAGACTGAAGTAGGTGAAACATCCATAGCAATCCCCAAGTGTTCAGGTAATCCCGTCCTAGCTGAATCAACCACTATGTCTTCACCCAGGTGGCATTTGCTTAGCTTCAGTTCCAGGCTCAGCCATTTGCCTCCAGATCTGAGAAACAAATAAATCCTAGTCCCATTGGGTTGCTCCAGAGCCTATATTTGTCAGACTTCAATATGTCATCAGAAAGGATTATCAAGACTAAGCATATTAATGATAAAAGGGCAACTATTCAGGAGGGACCCAATCAACCTGAAAGAGAAAAGGCAAGTTCTCAAAAAAAAAAAAAGGCTCAGCCTGAGAGGACCCTACTTTGTAAAGCCAAAACTCATACAGGTGTAAAACTACAGCTTATTATGTGCATGTGCTGTAAAACATAAACTGTTCATAATAAGAAAGTAGTGTTATTTCATGTTGCATGTCAGAAGTGTAAATATTTATTATGAGAGAGGAAGAAGACATGTAGGATGATTAAAAGAGATGGCTCATCATCCCAGTAGCCTGTAGTTCAGGCAAAGTGCATAGTGCCAGGAGAATACATTTTGGCATATATTTAGACAGTCATGAACCCCATCCATATAACAGACAGTTTATAAGCTATGATGGCTATCAGAAGATGCACAAACTCAGTTTTTTGCAATTAAGAATGGCACCCAGAGGGGGACAGACTCAACTTGCACACATCTAGGGTGCCTTTCAGGCTGAACACACAAGGTATTCCCTCTGGTTCATAACCTTCATGCTGATTTCCCTGTCCACTCCAGTGTCCGGCAAATAATTTGTACCCATTGGCAATGCATGTAAAAATTGCTCCTCCAGTCACCAGTGCACAAAGCCAACAGTCAAGGGTTCCACAGCTCAAGGAGATCATTATGGCCCAGCATTTAAGTCTTCCAGATAACTGTGGCAGTCTATGGAGGAAGAAAACTTTGGGACATTGGAAACAACCTCAGTTGTTTAACTGTGTGCACCTCTGTCAATAATATTAAAGCAAGCTTTATAAACAACTGTACGATCTCTAAATTAAGGCATGACTGGAAACAGAACACAGGCATTCCCTGTTTTCATCATTTGTTAGATTCTTGGGACTACCATGGGTAGACATGTAGGTTGAAAAAAGAGATGTGCAGAAAACCCTCAGTTCTTCATTAGCAGGGAAACGCTAAATTAGTAGGAAAATGCTCTTCACCTAGAGGGGTCTTTCAGGCTTATATGTATCGTCCCTTTGTGTACACCTTACTTACTACTCCTGACTAACCAGCTTGGAGTCAACAACTTCTCTTAAAGTTTGTTTTATTGAAATGCTTGGAGTTAGATTAGCAGGACCTCCATGAAAAAAGATTAATGAAAATTAAGTCTGCCTCTCCCTCCCAAACTTAACTTCCTACTACAATAGGGAATTTATTTATAATTGGGCTTTGCCCTTATAGCAAGGCTTTAGCTTGGGTTTGGGACAATGCAGTGAAAACAGCTTCTGTTTAACGCAGATGTTCTGCAGCAGCATGACCTGATGGCTCCAGATGACCCATATCACATTTGTTGGAGACGCTATTTTAACCTACAAGGAGGAAGACTGAAAGCATTCAGTCAGACTTCACATCAGTCTGGTTAAAAAGCTTCAGACTGAAAATGAGTCACAAGAAATTTAATCCTGTCTTATAAAATATAAAAACTTTCATCTTCAAATCAAGTTTTTGTAACAGCTAACATATAACTTTGCTCCCTTCTTCTACTTTAGCTGTAGCTCCAGCAAATTCTTTCAGAAAAATAGTGGGAAATCTAGACAGTTTGGGGGAAAATAAACAGTATACGAATTCAATATACAAAATACATTTACAAGAATAACTTTGATAAGAAAGTAAAAAAAGGCAATCATGTAAGCCTTCATCTGTAAGCAATGTAGACAAACATTAAGTACTTTTGCCTCTGTTAATCCAAAAATAGACATTTGCAAACAGAAGGTATTGGCTGCCCTATTTTGCCATTCAGCTACAGTTCCAGTATTTTAAATACTGAATTGTAAAATATTGATATATTAAAAAAAAAAAGACTTAAATCTATTTGACACATAAAATGTAACAAAGTCTTTATGATCACATAGTCTGTTCTCATCACATAGCCATAATACTTAGCAGAGGATTTTTCACACGCAAGGTAAAAGTGAAAGCTGCTCTCAGAGGGAAAAGAGACAATGGTTAAAGTATATTAAGTGACATAACTAGTACACCTAATTAAAGAGGAACTCCATCATGTGTGATAAATAGTACACAGATAAAGGAATTTTGATCAGAGAAGAACCTTTGGGACACAGACCAAGGCAGGAAACTATCAAGCTATTACATCTAACATGCTGATTATAATAAAATTAAATTCTACCTGAAGTCCTGGAAAAGAAAAAGAACAGAAAAAAATTGTGCACATTATTTTTATGTCTGTAGAGCACAATGTCAAAGAAATCCTCTCATGCTTGGACTGTGAATGATCGGACAAATGAAGCCAAAGAAGGTAAGTCTGTTCTTCTCATCTGTGCAGTTAAGCTTAGAGAAATGATGAAAGTGTAACCTGTCTTGAATGAGTCTGCCATCAAAAGGGGCAGCTTCACCCTCCCCAGCCCTTCTAGCCAAGGATCTCCCACTTATGGTAGCAGACCAGTCTTAGATTCAGTTAGGCCAGTTGTAAAAGTGCATCCTCAGAAGTGCCTTCTTAAATGTTTTCCCTTTGGGGAAATCCAGTAACTTGATGAACTGAGTATAAATCACCGAGGTAACATAGGAATTACTGCAGCTAACAACACCAAAGTATTTCTGAATGAGGCAGATGATAGCTGCAGAATGCTGCTTTCCTGCAAAATGTATGAGAAATGCAGTTTAAAAATAGATGTCATTGCACAATTGTCACAGCATGTAGAAGTTCATACAATCACCACTTCCCTAAGTCATTCAAAAAATACTGAAGTTGATTCAAGGAAGAAAGGAGTGTTCTCATAAAGCTGCCAGTAATGGAACCGGGGCATGAAGTTATACTAAGATATTTATGAGTTTGATATTGTAGTACAGAGTAGAAGCTCTCATTTTGAAGGGAGATAATTAGTCCAATGCAGTTCATACCAAACCAGGTACTAAGCGTCCTTCCCCCTCTCTGACTCAACCTCCCTCAGCTAGTCTGTGAGTCTCCACGCCAACTTCCTTCCCTGAATGCTACTGTCATTTCTCATACACAATTTTGGGCTACATACACAATCTTTTCTTTTAGTGTTCATCACAGTTGACCACCTCTTCACTTGTTTTCCAATTACCTGGCTTAACCGCCTCAGCACCAAACAGTTTAATTTAATCAAACCCAACAACAGCATGGCACTGTCAATTAGCCAAATGCCTTCTCATCGATCATCTTTCTCAGGTAGTGCCTCCTGCATTCCCAGCTACATCTAGGAGTAATGGGCCTACTCAGACTGTATGGTAAGCATCTTTCATGCAACTTTTGCTTGTGTGATTAAGGCTGTACTTACTGTACTACTTCAGTGCAAAGAGAGACCACCCTGTAGAGGTCTACTAGCTAGATAGGGTTGCAGCTAGTGCCCTGAGGGCATGACCAAGAGCAGCAGGGTGTCCTGTGGCTGCCACAAAGAGTTCAGTCACATCCTCAGCCAAGATGTAGGTATGCAACAAACAACAGACACTCTGTGGGACATCTGGTAAATCCCTCTGTCCAAGGACAATACCAAGGGACAGAAGGAAAATGAGAATGGAGACCACTGGGGGAGAGGTGGGCTCCTGAGAGTAAAACTCTCTGAATGGAAAAAACCCTAAAAAGATATCCAGGGTCACAAAATCAAGCAGGCTGCCACCACCCAAAGAAAGAGGCTCACTTTGCTGCTTGCAGTTTTACAGCAGTAGCTGTGAGAAGGCAAGTGCAGACACAGACAATGAACCAGTCACTTTTTATTCTGAAAAGAGTTTCACAGAGTGAATTGAAGGTAGGCAGGGCCCATGTCCTTCACCTCAGCTACTCCTGTGTCCAACCTCAATCATGCAGCAAGAGTTGTAATGCTGAATTGCAGTCTGAGATAGTGAAGAAATACCCCCTAAGCACTTTCTGGGACTGCGTTACACTGATACAGTTTAGGCTGCCTGTCCTCTCTGAGAATTCATCACTTACCTGGTTCTTCTGCGGAGGGAATATCTTTGGTCTGGGTGAAGAGCAGCTTTTGCTGACCTACACTATCATGGACTGTGTGTGATATCACTTTGCAGGCATAATAGGTTACCTAGGCTCAGATAAGACTGAAAGGAGTCATGTCAGGGAGATGAGGAACTGGGACAGGTCCCTGTGAACATGTGGAGGAATTGCTGTTGATCCCAGGACACACAGCAGAGAAATGCAGAGGACCAGTTTAAGGGGGCCATCTCTGAGTGCCCAAGTTAGGGCAGATGAATCCCAGCCAGAAACCACTGGGAAGCCCTATGGATTAGTTTTTAAGTTTGTCAAGACTCAGAACTTGGACTGTGGTTGTGCGGCTGAAGTGATAATCCCTCTGGCATCTGTTCCCTGGGAATAGCCAGGAAGAAAACACCCACTGCAAGGCACTGTGGCAGTCTTGGCTGCTGGAGTTAGCCCGGACTGCCTTGCCTGCACTGAATTTGGGTTTTGGCCATGAAGGCAAGAAGTACACCAGTGAAGCACACTCCTCCAGGGCTGCCAAAACTTGCAGAAACATGATGTAATGTTGGCTCCTGAAGAGCAGGAGCTGTATTCAAGTGGAAGAAGCAAACAATTTTTGCTCCTGTCATCTCCCTTGCCCAGCAGACTCCCAGCTGGCTTTCGGCAGGTGAGAGACAAGCAGAACGTTGAAATCTGAAATGCTGATGGGCACTCGAAGTGACAGGGCCTATTCACCTGCCTCTCCTCATCCTTTACCCCATTCCTTTAGCAACAGTCCTACGAGCTGCACCACACCACTTACCATCCCGTTAATCTGTGCATAGGGAAGAGCTGGTCCTATGGTCCCATCTCAGTCACGCTGCACCCCTGGTAGATACTGAGCCAGCCTCAGGCCTCCCCTCTGCTGTAGGGTCCCAGAATTATTCAGACTCCAAGACTTCTTTAGTATCCCCCCAGGCATCTTTCTGTCCTTGGCCCGGACAAAATCAGCTAGTCACCCAGAACCATAAAAAGTGGAAATTAAAGGTTTTATTAGAAGCAATAAAAAATGATGGTATTTATCTTACAAGAAGCTACCAAGTAAGCAAATACAGCTAAGTTATGACAGGCTACAATTAACTTAAAATTAATACAGTATAAGCATCAAATTCCAGTCATTATATGAGAGAAAGTAAGAGCATAAAAGTTTGTCTAGATATTGTCAGATGTCAGACTATGGAGATACAAATCAATTTTTTAGTAGTATCACAGAATATATTAATACTGAATCAGAATTCTTTATTAAACCACAAACCATGTTAAAAACTAAAAATCTTAATTTCATTTCACAGGTAAAACCTACCTCCCATCTGTATGGGACTGTATGTTACAGACTTTAAAAAGGTTATAAAAAAATCTCTTATATAGGGCAAATGAAGTTACAGCTCCATACTGAGTATGAACAGGCATCATCTGCCCTGCCTAACACTAGCATGCTTCAGGATGCCACAATGTGCTCCATTTAAAAAAGCACAAGGAGCTCTCCCTTCCCTTCTTTTCCTACATCTTCATGCCAAAAATACTTCCTTTCCATTCATCTCATTACAGGATATTTAGGTTGCTGTTATCTTTATAATTAAAGATTAAGATAAGACAGTAGGAATATCTGTGATCATAAGCTGTTGTGGGGAAATGGAAAGAAAAAAACCTTTTATAAGTTTTAGTGAATTTTACAGAAAATCACACAGCATAAAAAACATCTGTCCTAAATGCAAGCACAGGGAAGATTTTTTATCTACCATGGCCCTAGCAGTGAACAATGCCTTTCCATAACATTGTTTGCAGTTTTCAAATCTCAGCCGCTTCAACACACAGTTCCCAATATCTAAAGGCTTGTAAAGCACTGGTTGGTTTGAGATATATAGATAACTAGTGGGCAGTGAGTTACAACTAAGTCATTAAAGTGCATAATTTCCTACTCATGTTGGTATCCAACTTGTTTTGGATTTCAAAAGCATTTCAACTACCTACTGGTGATCTTCCAGCCTTATTAAAAATATTTTTGCATATTCAGTGATAGACACTCTTTTTCCATTCCTAGGAGAGGGTTGTGCTAATGTCTGGAGTACTGAATCTATTTTTATTACTGTTAACTCCTAAGTCATTAAGTGTCTTAGCAATCCCTTTGGCAAGACATACAGTGTAAGAACTTCATTTGCAAAACCAGAGTTGACCCCTTCTTCTGTATTTCAAGCAACAGATGCAGGTTCCAATGGACCATCTACACCCATTTCAAACTCTTTTGAATGAAAAATAGTAAATCTTATATATCATGTTTGATTTCAGGATCACTAGGAAGGACTTTGGATCCCTTCCTAGTCAATAAAGCAAAGTAAGCATTTTGTAAGGTGTGGTCTATCTTATCAAAGATTTAGAAATCAGCTATATGGATCTTTCTTCTTTTATGCAGCCTTCTATGCTTGAGAGGGTCTTAGCTTGAGTCCTAGAGTGAAAGAATGTGCATCAAGGATATATCTTTTTCTTAAAGCACTTGTTTTGCTTTGGTTTTGGCAGGACTGTGAATTTGTCTTTTTTTGTTCTTGCTTGCACATGCTCAGTAGAGAGATTCATTAGTATTTCCAGACTTTGGGAAGGAGAAACAGGAGATTTGGGTGATGAGAGAGAGGAAGGCCAAGGGAAGAGCTCAGAGAAGAAGCAGCACTCATGAGATGGCATACATGTGTGGACAAAACACATAGATGCACATCACACATCTGTCCCCCTTCTCATCACAAAACTCAGCATCGCCACCATATAAGTCAACCTCTGACCAGGAATTCCTGCACTCTCTGAACCTCACCCTCTTTCTCTCTTTCATGCCTGTAACACAGATCCATGAGTTTCCCATGACAGTGCTCACCAAACAGTCCCATCTAAACCCAATGGTGTCTCTCAGACGGGGTCCTGAGCATCAGGCAGGTGTGTGCACAGACGACACCACCAGGTGTCTAGCCCACACAACTGGCACAGTATCACAGTGCAGGCATCTTGTTTAGAAGTGACTCATTTTGAAACATTGGTGATTAGCACAAAGACACCTGCACAAGTGCAAAGTGTCTTCTTCTGACAGAGCAATGCAAAATGGCTTCCAGCCAACCAGGCAAACATGGAGACAAGGGGAAGCTGCTGAAGTAGGGCCAGACTGGCAGCCAGGGCATATCATCTCCTGAGCAGGGCAACACTAAGGAACAGTGTGGGGTGCAGGGGGGATATGACAGGGAGAAGAAGAGCAGAAATGGCCACACTTAGGGAGACAGCAATAAGTCCGAGGAGAAATTGCCAAATTCAGACATGTGAGCCACGTTTAACAGGCCTCCAGGACCTCTCTGACAACCCTCTGTACTGAGCTATTCTGATAGCATCTGCTGTGGACTAATCCCATCTAAAAATCTCTTAGAAAAATTTGATTTCTTAATTTTTTCACTCCATTAGACATCCTATTCAAAAATCCACTCTTCCTGATACCTACAGTTTTCTGTGGTCAATGGCTATGTTTCTTAAGTAAAATTTGTATAATCTGGTCCAGTAATTCCAGGGTTTTCAACTAAAGGAGTTATAATCATAACTTTTAACATAGAAATGCTGTCTGCAAAAGGCTTCTACATTGTGATGCTTATACTAAGCAGTCTTGTCTGTATAATTTAATGGTTCACAGCTATGTGAAGGACCATACACATCAAGGCTGAGTTTTTTCATTCCTTTGCAATAACCAATGATTCACCTAACCATTTTTGTTGAAAAAATTACATAGCATATTATAGTTGAACTGAAAACTTATAAATGTAAGACTAAGAAATCTTTACACTGTTTACTACTTGCCTTTACAGTGTGCTGAAGTACAGCAATTATTTAATTGCCAGTAGAGCCACCATAAAATATTTCTCTACAGTTCTTATCCTACAGTTGCAGTCATTGCAGCTTTCTCTAGCTCAAGATGAATTTATTGGTATAGTTGTAGCAGCTTTAGTTTGCTAGTTTCCATAAAACAGTGGCTATTCTTTTGGTATTCTCATTCACCACAGTAGCTTCAGAAAAGTTCCTAAAATGGACTTCTCCATATGGAAGTTTTGGACTCACTGTGAGTTATCCCTTCTACATATGATGGCATCAGTTCTCTTATCCACATCCAAAACTTCCCCATGGAGGGACCTGTAAGAATAGTGACCATCAACAACACAAAGTCCTTGGGCCGACCAGTATTCACCTTACCCCCTAGCCACCTCACCCCCAACAACAGCCCCTTGGCCCTTCGATCTCCAGCATCTGAGTGTCCCAACCCTGGCAGAGGGTATTTTTGTTGGAGAATTTGCTAGACCCTCCTACAGAGACCTTCTGCCAGGCAGGCCTGCAGGACAAACAGGCTAGTAGAGAAAAATGAATGTGCAGCACATCTCATTGTCCACAGAGTCTATAGTTGGTTGTAGCTTTGCAGAGGGAAATTTTAGGCCAGAAAAATACAGGAGTAGGAGCCTGCCAGCTGACACTGACAACAAAAATGCTGCTAGATACCCACTTCACAGCAGTGTCAAGTGAAGGCTCCAGGGAAAAACAGAAAGCAAACAGCAAAAAGGATCATGTTGAACCATTTGCCTTACTCCAAAAACCAGAGATGGTTCCCAAGGTGTAACTGAACAAATGTGACTTTTTCCATCAGCAAACATCAATTCAGCCAGCATGAAATTGTGAAGGTAGTAAACATACATATTGAGGGAACGAGAGTAAAGTATTTTAATATATGATGTCTCAGTTCACACAGAATTGCATTTTATATTGCTTTGAACTTTGTGTATTGAATTTTATGCTGTGCCTCAGTAGAGTCCTCCAGCAAAGTAATTTCTACTGAGATGAATCCCAGCACTACTGGGATTTTGGATTTAGTAGCTTTCTGTACATAATTGCAGGAAGCTTGACACTTTGATGCAAAACTAATTTACAAACATATTTTGAGTGTGTATCTTGTGATTGAACTATATTATTAACGTGCTTTGCAAGTTGATGGAAAAACCTTATATTAACAGACTAATTGTTGCAAGCAGCAAGTTTAACAAAGTAGGGAAATAAACTTGTGTCTCCTTGGCCTATGATCGAGGCGTAGGCTCTTTTGCTCCTTTTACATTGCATGGATGTTTCGTAAGTACAACCAAAATTGTAAAATGGTTGAAAGGAACTGGGATATTCCATTTTTAAGCCATTAACTTTCAAAACATGTTTCTTTAACTGTATGCTTTTCTATATTATTCTGAGAGAATGCAATTCATCTGTAGAGGAAAAGTTTGAACACCCCTTTTAAGAATACAGTTGTGTGCAACCACAATATATTCCTGTATAGTGGTCAAAGCATAGCATATACATCCTGAGCAGAAACTGACTTTAATCCCAATAAATCCTATTTTAGGTAGAAGGCCATTAACATTATTAAATCAGTATGCCATTAGGGGAAACAGCAGCAGCACATGAACAGTGACATTATTCATTAGTCGGTCCTGAAATGAAAACACAACCACGATGTCCCTATTCCCTGGTCTCCCATATTGCTTAATGGGGCACCATCAATGTCCAGGAATTGATTTTCAAGTAGGAGCAGTTCCCCTGTGCACCTCTGAGACAAACCGCAGTGTTTATCCCAGTAAGGTGCTTAGGGAAGAGCAGGACAGGTCCCTGGAAAGTCTGCCTCAACCTCTCTCCTCGATTTTCCAGCTCTACTCCCATCAGCTTGGGAAGATGACTCCTCAAGGAATACCACCTAAAAGCAGACAACTCACCTTGCTAGGGAATCCAGGGCTGCAGCCAGCTCTCTGCAGAACCGAAGCGAAATGTTTGGCATGCTCACTCCCCTGAGGAGCAGGGTCCTCGCTCAACTAAGGAGCTCCCCAGCTGCCCCGTGCCAGTCAGGCTGCTGGTGTCTCATCCCATGTCCCCATGCACATCATCTGCTGGTAGCTAAGAGTGCTTTATCCACTTCCCCATCATCTAGGGGTCTCAGACCAGACCTTGCACAGTTTATACTACAAAAGAGCTTTCTGGGAGGAAGGTAATATCCAAATCAATGTCTGGAAGTAGCCAGAGCATCTTTGACCTCCCACAGGACAAGCCTCTGAACACCTCTACCACCTCTAAACAACCAGCTACATCTTTTATGGACATTTCCTCTAAATTTGTGTAGTGTGTGCATGAACACTTCCACACTGCTGAGCGAAACAGCAACAGGCTATGCTTTGGAGCACAAAACCACTGTTACCACCCCACCCCAGGGCACGTCAGATGTACCCTCAGCAGCATGTGCAAATGCCCTCTTGGTCATGGAGAGGAGCATGGTGGCTCTTCCAGTGCTCACACCAGGCAGGGAAGGAAGGAGGCACTCATGTCTGCATGCCAGAAGTGGGAGGACATTGCTCCAACTGGGGTCTGTCCTGCCACCCCAGAAAGCAGCAGCACATGTCCGCATTCATTTGGCTTACCAAAATGAAGCACCCACCACCACCTCGTTGTGGCCAGCCACTTTCAGTCCAGCCCAGCCCACAGAGGGGCCTCACTGGCAACTTGGCTCATGGTCCCCATTGCTACTGCAGCTGGATGGACCAGGGGCAGCTTTCCCACAGCAACCCCTCATGTGGCCCTCGAAGGACACCTCCTTCTCCCCCAGCCCCTCTCCACTTCTCAGCCTCTTCATCAGATCCTTTTATTCTGCCAGCAGCAGCCTCCACTCATCTTCCTGCCCTTCAGGGATCTTCTGACCCTCCTGCCTCGCCTCTGCCCCATGCCTCTCCTCCAGGCATGGCTGAGGAGCCCCAGACAGATTGTTTTGGAGATAAATCCACTTCCCCATCTCTTTGCCAGAACAGCAAATGTATTTGTTTGTTCCTCAGGAAAGTGCATATGAGCTGCAAATAACTGATGTGCATGTGGCAGGTATTGAATTAAGGAGGCTGGGGAGGGCCAGCAGGTTTGGAGACGTTGCTGTGGGTGGGCGGCAAGGCACGGTGGTGGGGAGACCACTGTGAGGCAGAGATGAATGGTGGGAAATCCAGACTGGAGCCATGGTGACAGGAGGAAACCATGCTGCTCGAGTGGCAATGGTGGCACGAGGCAGGCTGCTCACGTGGAGAAGCTCAGCTGGTCAGGGGCAGCAGGTGGCCTGGCAAGCACAAGGCACTGTGGGGCAGCCGCCTGCCTGGGGGCCCCACACATGTGGGAGCATGTCCTGCCCCACTGCTGTGGGCAGCCCGGGAAGAAACATGGCCTCGCAGGCTTCTCATTGCAAGAAAAGAGGAAGGCGTCAGGTGTCCAAGGGCAGTCAGGGACATTCCTTAGTCAGGGAACAGCAAATGGCTGCAAGAGCACTAGGGGAAGAATGGTGCCCCTTAAAGACTTTATTATTGTTACTAACAAAGTACCAACTCTCTCCTTGGCAATCCCAGCAAGGGCTGCAGCCTCTCATACCAACATCCTTCACACGCACACGCACACACTCAAACCATGAGGAGCACACTGTGTGCCACACTGTGAAAATACTGCTCTGAGGGGTGGAAAGCAGCCTTCCTGTTATTTGTGTGGATTTCAGGGTTAGGATGTTTTAGGAGCTGTGTGCTGGCTAACCAAACAGAGTGGCAGAGGAGAGTCAGCAACGTGAGGGCAGTCCCTTGAGCAAGAAGTTCCTAAGGGACTCTGGGGTCCACCTAATACCACCCTCTTCCCAGTTGTGTAATGGCTTTAACATCTTTCCTGCACATTAAGAATATCTGATCCTATGACACTTATCATGTTCAAACTGCTCTTAGTCACTTGGGATGTGTTCTAGACAACACAGAGCTGTCACTGTCTCTCTGGCAAGGCAATACCATAAAGATTAGAGCAGATGTAGGATCCTAGAGGATTTTCTTGCATGTATTGTCCATAATACAGAAATAAAAGCTGATTGATGTTTGTTAACGTGTAGATTGCTAATAAATAAATTTTAAAAAAAGACAGACATACTTGACACTGAATGAGGCATGCTTTGTTAATCTTAGGACGTGCAAGAGGAAGTTTTGTCTCACATGAGTTGCATTTGGTCTAGCAAAGCAGCATTCTCACCTGCCAGAAAATGACACAATATTTATTTCAGTTGGTTTTCCCAATACTCCAGATCCACAATCATTTAGAAGAGCATACCAGAAATGTTGGATCTGCTCAGACATCCTGAGGGAGTAATGGCTGCAACCAGAGATTTATCAGGTGGAAAAAAGATGGAATCCGTATCAGGACATGATACCATAAGATGTGTCAGCACCAGAGAGCAAACTTTGCGTGTGAGGACAAATGATTGCTCCTGGGTCCTTTCACAGCAAACCTATTAGCTGTGTCAGAGATGACAAATTTAGGGGTCTTTTGGGAACCGTTCTCTATAAACAACATGGTCAAGATAACAGCAGTTTGGCTTCTTTCACCAAAAGCAGGCCTCCAAAACGATCCTGAGGGGCTCTGCACATTCACATGCTCCATGCCCCATGATGTGCCTCTGGGCTATCATGTAGTATGAACACTACCCCTGGTAGTGCGGTGGTCCAGTCTTGCCTGCAGACATTCACCCTCAATCAGGAACCCACAGTAGGCAAAACTAGCCATACAGTCCCAGCAGTGTTGTCAAACACAGACCTCCCTCCCACAGTGGCTGCAGCTGGTGGCCTCTGAGGCCTTTATCACAGCAAGTCTTCTGTGGGATCAAGGTGATGAGGCTGCAGAGGGTATGGCTAACCTCCTCTCCCATGGCACAGGCCTCAGGAGGGGCAATGCTGCTGTAGGATAGCAGGAATACTTCCCCGCAGAGCACTTCAGAGCCTTTACATCCACAAGTACTAATCCCTCTGTTGTTCATCCAGATGTGTAGTGCTATCTGGGACAAAAATGCCTATTTCTTGATGGGGAGGTGGCCATAAAAGGTGGCCAGGGCTGTCCCTCGAGAACAGAGAGTCAGACACACTGGTCGATCACTTGGTGGCCATCAGTCTCCTCCATGTCATGGAAAACCAGTGCCTACAGGTTGGTGAGATATATCTACCTTATGGCACCAACCTTGTGGCAGCACGCCTGGTCCTAGCACAGAGGCTCAGCAGCAGGTTTGAGAAGTTGGTACCATTTCCTGGGCAGAACAGCTAACACAGTTTTTTCTCTGATGCGGGCAAGGGACAGGCTTGGGCAATGCAGATAGGAGACGATCCTCTCATGGCAGGGAGTGAGACTCGCTCCCCAGAGAAGAAGGCTTGTTAAAGCCTTGGTGACAGCTCCACTGTGCCAATTTGGGGGGGTTTATAGCAATATCAAAGAACAAATCTCGCGTAAGGAAGATGATGAAATGCTGTCCATCCCACTGACTCAAGTTTTGGAAGCCAGCAGAAGGTTTTGTATTAATTCCTAAACTTTGGACAGGCAGGAACAGTCAGTTCAGGATCTGTGCATTTGTATGTGAAAGAATGTATTTCCAGAAGCCCGTGGTTCAATACAAAAGGAGCAAACCATGAAAACTGAACACCAAAGGGGGAATTAAAGAGGGTGATGCCTACAGCTAGCATCAGGGACTGTACTGCAGGCTCTTTGGAGTTCTGCATGAGACTCCAGCCATACCTCATGGCTTCAGCTCGCCAAGTGCTTTACAGGGATAAAAGACTGCTCCCTACCTAGACATCAAAGAGGAAATGTATACAAAGAGTGCTAGAGGGTTTTTAGTGATGTTAATATACTTTATAAAGCATTAAACCTTATTCCTAATTTCTGCTAGGGGATATATAACAATCTTGCCTTATAAGTTAGAATTTTAGTGTAATTTGGGTGCAAAAAATGTGAAAGAAAAATTATCATGGATAACAGGCAGTAAAAGCAGTGAACTTTTCACTTCAACATCTAGAAATGATCACAAAAGATCACACTGGTTCAAGTACTGAAAATTACACTAAAGGTTAGTTCTAGCCTGCTCAGAGTAGGAAGATAAATTAAATAGATCTCCTTGCTGTATATGTGTTATGTATTTTTCCACATTAGTAATTACATTTTGACAGAAGGGCCCTGCCTTGATATTGAACTTCTCTCTGTGCTCAGTTGTCTGTGCTCAGGTCCCAGCCTACCCATACAGAAAAACTTTTTCTTCGTTGCAACTTGCCATTGGAAGTTTGGATGATGATGAGATTTATTCTGAAGACCTGATGGTTCTTCCAACAATTTAAAAAAAACCTTGGAAATCACAATACACAACTCTTTTAAGTTTATAGCCATTATACTAGTTATGTGTCATTTTCATGTAACCTTCATAATAATTTTAAACTGGTTTTAACTGATTTGATGTAGCCCATCATTAACATATTCAGCAAAGTTCTTTTGTAAATCAGTTCTTTCCAGCACCTGTTTTTTCTGGAGCTAGGTCTTTGAAAACTTGAACATGGTTTCAAGTTCATGTCAGGGGGGTCAGCAAAATATTCTATGGAAATAATTTTTGTGAACACAAATCATTATAAACACTGATATTTCGCAAAGCCTTCTGACTCCAGAAACTTGGAAATATTACTTCCTTGATCAATATTTAAGTGCTTAGAGTAGAGGTCATGATCTATTAGATGACTGTCTTAACTTGAGCTGTATGAAACATCACTTCCTTTCTGTCTGACTCATTTTTCTTTTCCCCTCACCCCCTAGAGCATTGCAGGATGTTTGATGTTTGGATGTAATTATGGTTGCCACATTAGAGAGAGTCTTAAAAACTGTTCAACTGAAATAAAAGATTTTTTTCTTGCAAGACCATTTCACAAACTCTCAAGTAGGAGCAGATGAGAGGAGAATGAGGTTATCAGGAGAGGGAGGTTCTTGACCTATTAAAATGCATTTGTGGGTGTTTTTACAAGCAAAATATCCCCAGATGATACTGGGGAACAAGCCAAACCTCCAGTTACAGAATGAGTTTTACAAGACAGAAACATACAATGACACCTACTTGCCTAACCTCAGTGAAAATCTCTGCACATACCCCACACCTGCCAATTAATTTAAATGAAAAGCTTGTGGCTGAGACATATGAACTAGCATTTTTGAGACTCCAGGGTACCTTTCAATTCCTGAGAAAGAAACTGTTGCTTCTCCCAAAGAAAAAAAGAAAAAATCCTAACTTCTGAGCAGTTCTTTATCAGCTAAACTATCTCCCAGTTTCTATTTCCATCTGCAGAAGAACTAGACATTCCCAGCTGATCTCAGCTGTTCCTTTCTCCACAAACGCAGGCCTATTTGCGGTCTCTCTCTCTCCCCCAAAATGGAAATGAAAACTCTCTCCTGAATGCCCCTGCTTTCTCTACTTCTAACTGAAGCTCTTTATATGGCTTGTCAGACCTAACTCCAGGAGAACTCTGCTCCACAGTAAAATCTTTCACCGTAAGTGGAACATCATTGGTTAGGAGCCTTTTACTTCTAATTGTACACTAAACTCATTATAATTGTCCTAGATGGAAGGATTTAGGGTCTGACAAAGAAAATCCTCCAGAAAGAGGGCTGTGCATTAGCTGGACATGTTAGAACGATGTAGTTTTATAATGCACATGCTGCATTGCTTATTCTGCAGCTGTAGCAGCAGATTTGGTCAATTCTGGGCTATAGTTACTGAATTAATTGGTCTTCATTCTCCAGCATTTTACAGCATAAAACTCACTGAGTACTTTTAAATGTGAAGCTGTGCAATTAGGTTCATAAGTTACCTCTCTCCCAACTTGCCTCTGTGTCTCTGGTCACTAAGTGCTTTGCCAAACTGTGAAGGGCAGAGAGATTCTGGGTGGAAAAAGACAAGCAATTCTTAGGGCAATGTCTGCACAAATTAAATAATCCCAAGAGATAATTCTATTAGCTCATTTCAGAGGAGCAAGAGCTGTTCTGAACTCTGAAAAACATTCCTACAACAGTCCTTGGACAAACATCCTTGTTCTCATCCTGCTATTTTGGATCAATGAGAAGCTCTGCTAGCTGACTGGCTCTTTACATTTTCTGGTTTTTTTCCTGTGTCACCTACTTGTAGCTCTGCTGTGAACACAGGCAGCTATCCCTGAGAGATTCTTGTTTGCTTTTTGCTTTCATGGAAAAGCCATTTCCATCATGTATATACAAGGCTGCAATTTCCCACTCAAACAACAGCTTTCAAAATGGGAAAAATAGGGCATAGCAGGTCGAGTATCTTTCTGCAACAGTACTGCATCTAATTAGAGCCTCCGGTCTCCACTCCATACCACTTGTACCCCCGTGTAAGCATCACACAGACCTGAAGGGAGGCTGTTTTAAAAGCCTGGGCTTTCCAAGTCAGAGAGTACCTACAGCTACCACTAAGGCCATCCCTTGTCACACTGCAACACAAAATGGATGCGATATGTAGTCATTTGTAAGCTCTACAGCCAGCTAAGAACATGCACAGCTCTCTTGGGATTATTAAGATAAATCCATAGCACCTCACTACCTGATTATATAGTCAGGTTAAAAGGAGTAATTCAAATATTAACAAATGTGACTTGCAGTAATGGACTACACTGTCCAAGCTAGCTCGTGCATCATCAGAAGCCTGTTAATATTATCACAAAATCACGTCTGAAATGGGTCCAGGTCTTGTGATTATGCTGAAGGTTTGTTTATTTAGCTATCATAATCCTGCTAAAGTGATACATTTTCCACAGGTTCACGCTAAGCATTGTTTTTCTTTTTTTTTTTTTTCACACAGCACCAAACTCACCCTCCCACCCTTCTTTTCGGACCTGTACTAGCTCCTCAGTGCTCTGTACATCAGATTCAGAGCCCCTGCTTTGAAAGCTTGTCTTGTAGCAGCATGTGTGTATGGCAGTGAACTTGCCTTCTTTTACAAACCATGTTTTCTATATTAGAGTCTTCACCTCCAGCTCAAAAGATAGGCAGATCCTTTCATACTGCCTTACAAATCTGGAATGCCCACCCTAAATCTGTCCTACCTGTATGGGTCTACAGCTGTTCCTAATCTTCTGCTGTTTTCTTAAATTAAATGATTAGGCTGGTTTCAATGCAATCAAAAACTAGTAAAAAACTTGTCATATAACAATCACCTTCTCTTCTGGTCCTCCAGACACATCTTGACACAAATCAAATCAGAAATCTTGATCTTTTATAGTGTAAGGGGACCCTTACAGTTGATTCAAAACTGTTACCTTGATATAAGATATATAGGGCAAACAGCGGTAGTTTATTTAATTCTTGAAAATATATTTTAAGCTTTATCTTGCTCTCCCTTGGTTAAAGTGGAAGAAAGAAGTGTTTGAAAGGAGGGTATATGTAACCTATTAAAAATAATGTTGATAAAGCTAAAGATGAGATATAGACATGGACTGTTAGATTAGTGAAGTTTGTTGTGGAATTACTAGTAAGACACAGTGAGCTTCCATTTTCTTAATTAAAGTCTGAAGACTCTTCTTTCAGATGCCCAGTTAAAAATGATTCAGACAGTGCTATTCTGGATTTCCATCAAACTCTGTAGTAACCACAATATGACTATCTCATAACAGTGAATACAAGTTATATAAAAATAAATAATATGCAATATGCATATTATTACATATAAAGAATGCATACAAATAATGCATATGCACATAAAAATTTATATGCACATAAATAATATGCAATGCATTACAACCAAAACTAAAAATCACCCACAGATCTCAGTGAAATCATTATGCGTGCTGTGAAGCTCTAGAGGCCTCTGAAACCTAGAGAACTCTTCTTCTGTTGCTTTGCCTGGGATAGTCTGGTGGTTCAGACCTAAAGTGAGCATAAACACAAGCCCCTGTATTATTTCAAAGTGCCTTGTGTGTGGGTTCAGGTCTTAGAGCTATTTCCACAGAGGAGATCTCAATTCTTTTTGGAGGATCTAGGAGAGGATGCCTCACTCTACACCAGCCCCCAGTCCAGCATGGACACGCACCTCAAGAGGGCTCTAATGGTTTTAGCTGGGATAGACTTAATTTTCTTCACTGTAGCTGGTATAGTGCTGTGTTTTGGACTATGAAAATAATGTTGATAACACACTAATGTTTTAGTTGTTGCTAGGTAGTGCTTACACTAGTCAAGGACTTTTCCAGCTTCCCATGCTCTGCCAGGTGCACAAGAATCCAGAAGGGGAGGGGGCACAGCCGAGAGAGCTGATCCGAATTGGCCAAAGGGGATATTCCATATCATGTGACGTCATGCCCAGAATATTAACTGGGGGGAGTTGGCCAGGGGAAACAGCGATTGCAGCTCAGGGACTGGTGGCATCAGTCGGCGGTTGGTGAGCAGTTGCATCACTTGTGGTTTTATTTTTCTTTTCCCCGAGGTTTCATTTCTCTCTCATTATTTTCCTTTTAATTATATTATTATTATTATTATCATCATCATTATTATTCTCATTACCATTATTACTATTACTATTTTAATTATTAAACTGTTCTTATCTCAACCCACGAGTTTTCTTGCTTTTGCTCTTCTGATTCTCTCCCCCATCCCACTGGGCGGAGGGGGAGTGAGTGAGCGGCTGGGTGGTGCTGAGTTGCTGACTGGGGCTAAACCGTAACAGGGCTCATAGCTTAACATGCCAAGGAGGTCCCCTCCATGGGACCTGGCAAACAGGCATTGCTGGATGGGCAGCCAACCCAGGAAGCACTGATCACTCAGACTCCCTGCAGAGTTGGCAGCCAGGGTTGCTCTTAGACAGAAGGAGTTTGAGGGGAAAAAGAAGAAAAGGTGTCTCAGATTCCACTGCTGAGAAAACTAATAAATGTGATTTGTCTTGACTAGATGAGATGGCACATTCCTTGGTGCAGCTGCTTTCTTCAGCACTGATTACTAAGGAAATGAGGAGTGGAAGATCATGCTGCATGTATGTCTTTACCTGTTTATCTCCCACCTTAACCCATGGGGCAATTATAGCAAGTTTGGCAGGGGAATAGAGACCTCAAAGATACTACCTTCCTCTTCATTTTCTGTAAATAGGTAGCTAGGCATTTAAAGCAGTCTGCATGATAAATAGCTGAAACCCTATGAGAAACAATCCATCTAGGAGGGAGACACTATGACCGACGAAGTGCAAGGGAATATTCTTTGGGACTTATTTGCTACACATATTGGAGAATCTGAATGCAACACATGCATCAACAGGAGGCTAGGCTTCCTGCTGTGTGGCTGCTAAACCAACCGTCCGTATACCGAGTATACGATACAGAGCCTGATCTCTTTGGAGAGCAATAAACAAAGAAAGATCCAGGCCAGGCTATCCTGTCAAATAGAGCTGATCTAGGTCAAGCTGTGACCCCTAGCACTTCAGGCAATTCTCAGGGATGTTGTAAACAAGTACATTTTATAAGCTACCTCTTAACCTCCAGTAACATGACCTGATTTAAGTCTCTCTCCAGCAGCTAATTCACATCTGTATTTCTTCCTGCATCATTTGGAGACTAGAGAATGTTAAGTTAAATGCTGTAGCATCCTTCTGATAGAAAGTCTCTAGTGTTAGCTCTGTACCTAGGACTTTACCACTGAACACCAAAATTTTCATGCCCACCTTTACATTTGGATAATGAACCTTTGTACAAAGAAGAATGTTTCAATGTGACATTGTCTCAGTAATAACAGTCAAGTCTGCGATTTTGCTGAGTCTCACAGAGTACCTCAGAAATTCCAAAGCCAGAACCAAGATTTCTGAAGGGAAGGGGACAGAATGGTGTACATTTCTCTCCTCATCCTGAGCAGAACACAGTTGAGAGGTGCACATAACTCAAATAGATTGAAATGTAATGATTACACTTTTCTATTTTTTATTGCTCCTTATAATTCATTCCTTTGTTTCCCTGTCTTGAGCAACATTACATGAATTAAGGCTACATAAGCATGTCATTTTTGAAAGATCTCTAATTAACTTGTGCTGTTGGGTTAATAACTCAGGTGACTTGAGTTATGGCTCTAAGCAAGGGTCTTGAGAAATGAATCTCTGATGAATATTCAGGCAGGTTCCCTCAAGTTAACCCAGGCTGGCACTGCAAGAAAAACTTCCTTACACAGTAAGAAAGGGTGGAACCTTCATTTCCACTCAATAAATGGGGACCAAAGAGTAATATCAGTATTTGCAACAGACCAAAAACTGCCTTGCATGTTGATTATCTCTTATCTTTTAAAGGGATAAAGGCCATTTTATTCAAGGAATACACACTTACAGGTGCCAGTATTCACCAATGTATAACCATCCTAGCTGGCTAACAAGAGAGAAGTCTACCCAGAAAGCAGAAAGCCTGGTGAACTCCAATGCAGTGAGTCAGCCAACATATATTTATTTCTATAAACACTAAAGGACTAAGGGACCCTGTCAGAAAGAAAGAGAATTTTAAAATAAAAACAGAAATAAATAATAGTAAAGATAAATGCAGCAGTATCCCATTTCAATAAACCAATTTGCAGACCAGTGATGGAAAATACCTGAAGATGACACATGCACAGCCCTTATATTGATCCTGAGGACTGTCAGTAGGAGAGGGACAAAATTTTCATTATTTTGTCATTTGCTCTGTCTTGTAAAATATGAGCTGTTAGATACTGATAGCAGGTGTGTTTGTATCAAAGGTATCCTGAAGGGAACATTAACAATAACTTCTATATGCACCCCCACACAAGGACAACCCTCTTAACATTTTTTTTTTTTGGGGGGGGGGTCATAGTAAATTTTGGAAAAAGAAAGAGAAAAGGAAGAGGATTTCAATGTGGCCATAAAAGTGGACTTTGATAGCCAGGAGATTATTAGAACAGGATATGAATGCTGGTCGGAGATTGAAGGATTTTGAACATAAGGGACTGTGTTTGCCATGCTACGGCTACATGACTCATATTCCAGAGGCAATATACCCCATTTCTCCAGCACCTTAGAAAATCACTCAACTGCAACCTCAAGACAGTGAGGTGATCTAATTAATCATCGTTATATCTGGCATTATTCAGCCAGCAATTAAGCTACACATAGTAACTTCTTAGGCTGCTTAAGGTATTTACAGACTTTTAAAAACGGCCAGGATAAAACAGTAAGGACCCAAGAGAAAGTAAGGCAATAATGCAAGGTATTATTACTAAAGCTTTCCATCTTAGTAAATGAAACATAAAGTGAAAAGGAACAGGGTTCCTTCAGTTTTGTAATTAAGTATCAAAATACGTAAATTCCCAAACTTTGTGAGATACTGGGATCTCACATGGGATTTCATGGGATCTCCCATGAAACTATGCCAATATAAAGAGGGCAGGTCAGAACTTAGGCAGAAAACATAAGAAAAAATCTTATAGGATGGTGAGCCCATAGGGATAAGAGAGAGCTGATAACTAGCACAGATGAGATAGAGAATGCTCCTGGAAAATTTTATAAAAACCTGGGTATCACAGAGTAACACTCAAACCAATAATAGAATAGCAAAGAAAATTACTACCTGAAAGACCTATCTTTTCTTTATTTAAAAACAGAGGATAGATTATGTCTGTGTAGTTCATATTGCAGAAAAGAAAAGCAAGGCTTTTACAGGGTTTTTAATGTGCACATTCATTTATTTATTTAACAAAATCAATCAATGAGAAGTAGCTTAACTCCTCTTTCATAGCAGCTTGGATGGTTCAGATGCCTAAAGAGGAGGGAAACTGGACTAGCTGCTTTCCACATGAACCGATTTTATTAATAAAAGTTACCACAGAGATTTTTGCCAATATGTTTAGCAAATAAAGAAAAATTAGTATATCAGGGTTATGTGTAGCCAGACAAACCAGGATTTGTAGGTTGCTGACTTTTTGTGGAGTGCAGTAAGAAGATCCTTGGGCAATACTTAATTTTCAGAAAAAAAAGTTTTCAGGGTATTTTAGGCTCTACAAACTGTCTACAAGACTGCTTACTGTGTTCTTATGCACTGAGAAGAGGGTGATACGCTATCTTTGTGGTGTTTGATCCCAGACATTCAAAAGAGTATTGGTATATGCATAGTAAACACAAACTCATTCTTGCCTGAAGCATAAAAAAATCTTTTGACCAAGCAGAATGGGCACTGAAGTACATGGATTGTAGAACACAATGTTATTGAGGATTTTAATTTCTGCCTTACATAAGGATTACAGAATTTCTCTTTTAGAGAGTGAAATTATCTTAAATAGGTTTACATTAATAAAAAGTACCTGGCAGGGTGCTCTCTGTCCCCCTTTGGGGCATGTATCTGAACCATGAAAATTCTTGCCATAGTAATACCTTAGACCCTCCCACATGAGGAATTGTCCTGGTTTCAGCTGGGATAGAGTTAATTTTTTTCATAGTAGCTAGTATAGGGCTATGTTTTGGATTTATGCTGAAAACAGTGTTGAAAATGCGGAGATGTTTTAGTTGTTACTAAGTAGTGCTAACACTAGTCAAGGACTTTTTCAGCTTCCTGTGCTCTGCCGGGTGCACAAGAAGCTGGGAGGGGACACAGCTGGGACAGCTGACCCCAACTGACCAAAGGGATATCCCATACCATATAACGTCATGCTCAGTATATAAAGCTGGGGGAAGAAGAAGGAAGGGGGAAGGTTTGGAGTTATGGCGTTTGTCTTCCCAAGTAACCGTTACGCGCGATGGAGCCCTGCTTTCCTGGAGATGGCTGAACACCTGCCTGCTGATGGGAAGGAGTGAATGAATTCCTTGTTTTGCTATGCTTGCATGTGTGGCTTTTGCTTTACCTATTAAACTATCTTTATCTCAACCCAGGAATTTTCTCACTTTTACTCTTCTGATTCTCTTCCCCATTCCACCAGGGGGGAGTGAGCGAGTGGCTGCGTGGTGCTTGGTTGCTGACTGGGGTTAAACCACGACAGGAATAAATGTTGGATCAGAGCAAGATCACAGCTTTATGCAAATAATTGCCACTTTTCTTCTTGGAAGCAATAGTATCCTTGATAGATCTTAGTTCTGGTTCAATTTCTATTTCACTGCAGATCCCCCAGTCATCCACACTACCCACAGCAGTAGTTCACTCAAATCTGGGGTAAACCAGGCAGTACCCAGCAGGGAAACTTGGTGTTTGAGAACTGATGACAACATGTTTCATTCCTGCCACCTGAGATTGTCCTCCAGCAACATCCCAGGAAGTCCTCTGACCCATCGATCTCCTTGCTATTGGCCAGCATATAGTTAACATCACAGGACTTTTTGGAAGTGAAACAAGAATTGTAACCAGTTCAATTTTGAAATCTAAATGTGACTTACAGATCAAAATATTTATAACACAGAACACCAGTGAAGTGTTCTTTTTTAAGTCATGTTAGGTAGTAATCACAAGAATGTGAAGCCCTTCTATGTCTCCATATAATTAATGTGTCTGATATTTTGAGAATGAATAAGTAATATGATGTTTTGGAAAAAAGCTATTCCAACAACAAATAAGGATGTTCTTTCTACCTTAACTTTCCCATGCATGAGAAACAGGTACAGCCACTATTCATTTGTTTTACTATTCCTGAATAATAATCTATGCCCCTACCAGGAAGGCAACAAAAGTACAATCTATTGACTTACTGAATTGTTAGTAGAAAGTAATATTGTTTATTTCATGTTTTGTAATAATTTATTCCATGACACAGATGCTCATTAATATCTTCTCCTGACAAATGATGGTTACAAGCACAAGAATTTACTTAATGATCTGATCTTCCCCTGTAAATATTCCAGCCATTACAGTTCTAGTCAGAGCTAGCAAGTACTTTTGACAAATTCAGTGTATCCACAAACAGCTTATTAGATTCTGTTAAAATGACATTTGACATTACCAAAATTTGTTGCCTTCCTTTAAAGAATTTTGCAGGCCAAGTTTTCTGAGAACAGCACTCTGTTACTGCATCTATCATTCAAACATGAATGATAGATGAGCTCCCTACATGAGCCTGGAGACTCTCTGCTCTGTATGCAAGGCACAAAAGTCCCCATCCAGCCAAAGGGTAGGGCATGTCTACTTGGTTGGAACAGAGAAAGATGATCTGACACATTGGGAGCACCACACTGAGATGCCAGAGTTGTGAAAGCAGTACCTTGGTGCTCACATGAGTGAGACAGCTAAGAAGCACAAGCTAAACATAGCACCGCCTGAGTGCAGGGGACTTGCCAGCTCAGGTGAACACGACCCCATTGCATGGTGTACATGCAATGCACAGTGCTGGTGATTCACCAAAATCCATGCTGGAAATTGGGGATTGAGAACAATGCTAAAGCAGATAACTGTTGGAAAAGCTTAACCCACCAGCCTGTACTTCCTGTTTCAAAGGAGAATCCCAGATTTAGGGTGTCGTAAACTCCTTCTGGGAGCTAAGATCTGAGACATTGCTGAGAGGGTGCCACAAGCTGTCAAGAGCACAGATTACTATCCGCTGTTACTATTGCATGTCGGCACAAATGATGCTATAAGCCAGAGCCTGGGCAGAACCAAGGAAGGCTGTAAAGCCCTGGGGGAGCAAGTGAAAAATATTGGTGCCCAAATCATCTTCCCCTCTATTTTACCAGCTGGAGAAAATGGGTGCATGGCTATAGTTGGTCCTTGTGCACCCCTCCAGGGAAACCTGTGTGCTCAATTACCTCTCTGAAATGCCTGTACACAAATGCATGCAGCATGGGGAATAAACAGGAGGAATTAGAGATCTGTGTGCGGTCACAGGGCCACGATCTCATTGCAAATACAGAGACATGGTGGGATAGCTCACATAACTGGAATGCTGTCATGGATGGTTATGTACTTTTTAGGAAAAACAGGCCAACGAGGCGAGGTGGGGGAGTTGCTCTTGATGTGAGGGAGCAACTGGAATGTATCGAGCTCTGCCTAGGGGTGGAGGAAGAACAAGTTGAGACCTTATAGGTAAAAATGAAGGGGCAGGTAAATATGGGTGACACTGTTGTGGGCGTTTGCTACAGGTTGCCTGATCAGGAAGAGGAAGTTGACGAGGCCTTCTACAGACAGCTGGAAGTAGCCTCACAATCGCAGGCCCTGGTTCTCATGGGGGACTTCAATCACCCTGATATTTGCTGGAAAAGCAACACGGCAAGGCGTGCACAATCTGGGAGGTTCCTGGAGAGCATCAAGGATAACTTTTTGACACAGGTGATGGAGGAGCCAGTGAGGCGAGGTGTGCTGCTGGACCTTATACTAACAAACAAAGAAGGTCTGGTTGAGCATGTGAGGGTTGGGGTAGCCTTGGCTGCAGTGACCATGAGACGGTGGAGTTCACGATCCTGCGTGGTAGAAGCAGGGCAACAAGTAGGATTACAATCCTGGACATCAGGAGAGCTAACTTTGGCCTCTTCAAAGACCTGCTTGGAGGAATCTCATGGGTTAGGGCTTTAGAAGGTAGGGGGGTCCAAGAGAGCTGGACAATATTCAAGTACCACTTCCTCCAAGCTCAAGATCAGTGCATCCCTGTGAGGAAGAAGTCAAGCAAAGGAGCCGGGAGACCCGCATGGATGAGCAAAGAGCTTCTAGGAAAACTCAAATGGAAGAAGGAGGTTTACAGTATGTGGAAAAGGGGACTGATCACTTGGGAGGAATATAGGAACATTGTCAGGGTATGCAAATATGCAACGAGGAAGGCCAAGGCCCACTTGGAACTAAATCTGGCAAGGGATGTCAAATGTAACAAGAAGGGCTTCTTCAAATACATCAGTAGTAAAAGAAACACTGGGGAAACTGTGGGCCTGCTGCTGACCAAGGTGGGTGCCCTGGTGACACAGGATGCAGAGAAGGCAGAGTTCCTGAATGCTGTCTTTGCTTCAGTCTTTACTGCTAAGGCTGGCCCTCAGGCATCTCAGCCCCCAGAGGTGAGAGAGAAAATCTGGAGAGAGGAGGACTTCCCCTTGGTTGAGGAGGATTGGGTTACAGATCATTTAGGCAAACTGGATGCTCACAAATCCATGGGCCCCGATGGGATGCACCCATGAGTGCTAAGGGAGCTGGTGGATGCTGTCGCTAAGCCACTGTCCATCATCTTTGAAAGGTCATGGAGGACAGGAGAGATGCCCGAGGACTGGAGGGTAGCCAATGTCACTCTAGTATTCAAAAAGGGCAAGAAGGAGGACCCGGGAAACAATAGGCCAGTCAGCCTCACCTCCATCCCTGGAAAGGTGATGGAACAGTTCATTTGGGAGGTCATCTCCAGGCATGTAGAGGAAAAGAATGTTATCAGAAGTAGTCAGCATGGATTCACCAAGGGGAGATCACGCTTGACCAACCTGATAGCATTCTATGATGGCATGAGTGGCTGGGTAGATGAAGGGAGAGCAGTGGATGTTGTTTACCTCAACTTCAGCAAGGCTTTTGACACTGTCTCCAATAACATCCTCATAGGTAAGCTTAGGAAGTGGGGGTTAGATGAGTGGACAGTGAGGTGGATAGAGAACTGGCTGAACGGCAGAGCTCAGAGGGTCATGATCAACGGCACAGAGTCTGGTTGGAGGCCTGTAACTAGCACTGTTCCCCAGGGGTCTGTGCTGGCTCCAGTCCTGTTCAATATATTCATCAATGACCTGGACGAAGGGACAGAGTGTGCCCTCAGCAAGTTTGCTGATGATACCAAGCTGGGAGGAGTGGCTGATACACCAGAAGGCTGGGCTGCCATTCAGTGAGACCTGGACGGGCTGGAGAGCTGAGCCGAGGGAAACCTCATGAAATTCAGCAAAAGCAAGTGTAAGGTCCTGCTCCTGGGGAGGAACAACCCCTTCCCTTTGCACCAGTACAGGTTGGGGGTTGACCTGCTGGAAAGCAGCTCTGCTGAGAAGGACCTGGGAGTGGTGGTGGGCAGCAAGTTGACCATGAGCCTGCAATGGGCCCTTGTGGCCAAGAAGGCCAATGGTATCCTGGGGTGCCTTAAAAGGAGTGTGGCCAGCAGGTCGAGGGAGGTTATCTTTTCCCTCTACTCTGCCCTAGTGAGGCCACATCTGGAGTACTGCATCCAGTTCTGGGCTCCCCAGTTCAAGAAAGACAGGCAACTACTGGAGAGAGTCCAGCGGAGAGCTATGAAGGTGATCAGGGGACTGGAGCATGTCTCTTATGAGGACAGGCTGAGAGACCTGGGTTTGTTCAGCCTGGAGACGAGAAGACTGAGGGGGGATCTTATCAATGCTTATAAATATCTAAAGAGTGGGTGTCAAGACGATGGGGCCAGAGTCTTTTCAGTGGTGCCCAGTGACAGGACAAGGGGCAATGGGCACAAGTTGGAACACAGGAAGTTCCACCGAAGCATGAGAAAAAACTTCTTTACTGTGAGGGTGACAGAGCAGTGGAACAGGCTGCCCAGAGAGGTTGTGGAGTCTCCATCTCTGGAAATATTCAAACCTGCCTGGATGCGGTCCTGTGCACCCTGCTCTAGGTGTACCTGCTCAAGCAGGGGCTTTGGAAGAGATGATCTCCAGAGGTTCCTTCCAACCCCTACCATTCTGTGATTGTGTGATTCTGTGAAAGTTGGCAGATAGTGCAGGACCTTATAAAGAAGGCAATATTGTCTTTCTGGGGCTGGACCATCTAAAGCTGCCTGGTGGGGCTTTCATTCAGTGAGAGAACTCAGCAACTGCAGGAATAAGATTGGGCCAATGTTAAGCATTTACAGAAATTTCACTGAGATTTTTAAAGCAAAGGTTTATAAATATCTGGTCATTCACAGTCAAGAGGGTTTAGAAAAATTACTGTCTTTGCATGGTGAGGCCTTTTCTGAAGCTATCACAGACTGACCGAAAGCTCCTGGACTGAGGTCTTCCTCCCATTTGCACAAAGATGCTCTGGCTGCTGTGCAATTTTACCAAAAGTTTCTACATGCTTCAACCATACTTTCAAGTTAAAGTTTAATGTTAACTTGAAATGAAAAAACAGATTTGACAAACAACTGATTAGGTCACTGTACTAAGTGAAGCCAGTAAAGGTTTCTCCCAGGTATTTTTAAAAATTCTGGACCCTGCTGCCTGTTACAGGCATAAGCAGAGAATTTCACCACTGTGTCTGGAGAACATTTAGTTCTTTTATGAGCTTTTGGTCTACCATTTAGTTTATCCAGCTCCATCTACCCTTTTTTACTGCAGTACTGTGAGGCATTACAAATGCCTGGGAAGATGGGTCTAGCAAAGGTAGTATCATCTTTAGCAGTAGAATAGCAGATAAAAGTTTCTGTAATTTTTTCCTTTTTTCTGTGAGTAAATGTGTGTGATGCTTTGCTTTTCAGTGAAGCTTTCTTCTATCTCTCATTTTAGAAATGTTCCACTGACTTAATTTTAAATTATATTCAGACTTCATAAAATACAGTCCTGAAAGCTTCAGCTCATAGTTGTGCTAATCTGAAACATTTGCTATGATCATGACCAATGGCAGTAATGAAATTAAGGAAAATTCTTTATAAAGTGGCATTGCTTGTGAGATCATCTTTCCTACAATACTAATACAGAACAGCAGATCCCCCTGCTTCCCTCCCCTGCCCAACAGTGTTACTCCTAAGGTAGAAGGTGTGAAGCACTTTTTTTACTATTCTTCCCAATTACATTAAGAGGAGGTAATAAAAAAATAAATGGCACTTTCATGATCTTATTATTCTTGCTTCACATTCCAAGAAAGAAACCTAGAAAATTCCCCAGCCTAGGCTATATATAGATAATTAATATATATAAGATACATGAGAAACACCAGAAACAAGCCAGAGCTGCTTTGTCTCAGAACTTTTTTATTAACATGACGTACAAACACTGCTCTTTCCCATCATGATCTCACATAATTCCAATATTATAAAGCAACACATAAAAATGACTGTCAGAAAGGAACATTGCAGGGAATAAAACCTTTTTGGGATGACATCCTACCTACTCCACCAACCTCCTTTCTCCGGGTTTGGTGTGCTATGTGTGGCATGTGAGCAAAGGAATCTCTTTTTTTCAGTGCTACCCTGGGAGGGGTGTCAGGCAGTGATAAATCTGTGCAGGGTCAGAGCAGGAGCCCCATCTCTGGTACACATCGTGGCAGGGGGTGTGCAGCTGGGTCTGGGAGTCACCAGGACCTGGTCCAGCTTCCTCTTCCAGACAGGGCTGCATCTGTGCCCCTGCAGCTCCCACTGCTAGAGTGGGTCAACAAGGAGAGGGAAGACCTCACCCATTCTTCTGATGGTGGCTTTTTCATCAGCCTGCAGGACCACTGTGCTTTGCCCCAGTAATGTGTACAGATGGGATGACTGGCACAATTAAGGTGCCACCCTGAAAACATCCCTGCTGTCTACTGAGGAGACCACCCCATGGAATGAAAGCCACTGAATCTGAAAGAACTCCAATGGGTGATCATGCTAATTAAGTGTGAAGTCTGGGTGAAGACTTTCATTACCCATGTGCAACAGGATCAACAGATATTGACATCACCTCTCTGCCACAGCTCAAAGTAATTGTTTGGACCAGTTATTGTTGAGGCTTAGAAGAAAGAAGCTCTGCATTTCATTAACTTCATCATCCATCTAGGTTCGTAGGCAGGTAGAGCAACAGAATTAGTTCACCCAACATCAGAAGGACACAGTTTTTCCCCAAGGTAATTAGAGAGTCATCACCCATGTTACATTCGAGAACTAGCCCAACCCAGGATTTGCAGTATTGGTCTGTCTGACTGTCGGCACACTGGAATTCTCTGCTGTTTATATGAGGTTTAATATTCACAATAATTAAGAAAAAGATTAAATCAAACCACTGGGAGGAAATTAAACAATCATTACATTTCAAGATACTGACATCTCTAAGAATATCTTAATAGAATAGAAGACCTCTTCACCATCTTGCACATTTGTCCTTGATATGGCATAGTGACCTGTTCAGATATTAAAAAATTCCATGGGCTCAGTACACAGTTTTGTATAGAATGTTCTAAAGTGCCAAAAATGATTTAGGACCTGTTTCTCAAGAGCAACTCCAGTAATTTCAACAGCGTAGTTGCTTTAACCTGGTATTTTGCTGAAATTATGATCTACCCATGTAATGAGTGGGACTATTTGAGCATGGAGAGTAGGATTTGGTTTCAAAAGTGGTCTTGAGCTATGAACAAATTGTTTCAGTTACAATTAACAAGCAGCTCTGAAACAGAAAAGGTGCAGATAATAAAACTAAAGCAAAAATTATGGTACGTATAATACAATATCAAGTTGTGGGGCTGCAGAACAAATATTTATAAAACGTTTTCTGTAATATTTTTACGGGGATGATGTTACACTGAGGATTAAAAAAACCCTTAAGATTTAAGTTTATGGAGTCATCCAGTTGAAAAGCTGTGCAAGAACTATTAATGATCACAATCTGGGAAACAGATGCAGGTAATTAAGGAAAATAATTCCTTGAGTTTTATGTTGACATTCATTAGAAATTAAGTTTACTTAAGATGATTAAAGCACAAAAAAAAATTTAGCAGTAGAGCATCCTGTAAATTGTAATGATACAGTGATTGTACCTTGTTTTTGACTGGGTCTGGAGGTTTTTCTTGGGAGAGAAATCCCCAACCCTTTCAACAGAGAATGGAGTGGAGAGGGCTGTTCAGCCAAACATGGTGAACAAACATTAAGTAAGAGTAGCTTACTTAATGTGGAAAAGAAGGTGGCACTACTAGGTCAGCAAGAAGATAATATAAGGATCAGACTGTCTTTAAGTCGCTTAGACAGACAGTCACTGTAAAAGGAATTGATCTAGCAAGTATCTAGTGCAGCTCTTTTTTGATTCTAGTTCAGCAATGCATCAAATTCATTCTTATATTTAAACACATGCTTTAATACTTTGCTGTGTTGTGGCTATCTAGATTCACATTTTGTCCTGCAGCTTCTAGTTTTGCAAATTTAAGCATGCAAGCCTATCTGTATGCTGACACCTATGCAACAGTTGTGCCAAACTAACCCACAGTTAAATCTGAAATAACCAGCTTTGTTTATATGTGTAATAACCAGAGGGAGTTTTGTAGTCAGCTCTGTGTTTGGATATAAATACCATCAAGAGGCAAAAAACAGGTAAAGATTTTGAGAAACCACAGATGGCATTAAAAAAGGCAGAAAAACAGTGAGATAGAAGAGTAATGGAGATACTAGTTCAGAAGAGAATGTAAATAAGTGCTTAGTTGTATGTGCTTAAGTGAGGCTATGCAAGTACTTAGATTTAGGCATATTCTCAATATATTTCTGGATGTGTCAGAATGGGGACTTTTTGTATACAGAAGTTACATTTCAGGTATAAAAATATTATCACCCATAAGCTGCTAGATATTGTGACTTAATGTTTTCTCTTTCTTTGAAATACAGCTAATGGGTCTCATGTCTAGACACTCTGTGCAGAATCCAGCTCTTGACAAGGATCCTGTACTGTAATTCACATCCCCAGGATCGAGCTCGACACTGTTGCAAAAGTGAACTCTGCTAGCTGGAGTGTCTGTGCAAAGGCACATCTTAAAACCAGATGTTTATTTCAAAATTAAATTTTACAGCACTGACATTTTCATTCTGATTTATAGCAAAGTAGTTCTTTTTACAATCAAATCAATAATTCACAAGGCAGTACAGATACTACTTTGTTTTATGCTACAGTTTTCATTGGATTATTCATGGCACTGTTTCAGGGGCTACTCTGAAAAGCTTTTTGTTGCCACTCCTGCTTATATATGAAAATATCACTCAAGACTATTTTGTCTACCCACTCTAAGAAGTCTCTTTATGGAAAGGAACATATGGTAGGATCCTAGTGTAGTTAACAGTAAGGACTAGAAGGCACACTATAATTAACTGAGCCATGCAATCAATGAAGAAAAGATAATTAAAAAAACAAGTATAATATGCAAAAAGTGTGTTCTCTTCATTTTTACAGGTGATTTTATTAACAATAATATAGCAGACTGATCTGATTAATGTATTATGTATTGTGGAAGTAGGAGGACAATGCTATAGCAACAAAGGGTCATATTTAAGTTCCTAGTTTAATGTGTATTTAAAATTAAGTCTAAAGTGTAATAACCAATTAATATGTTTTGCTTAGGGGATGACCAGCAGCAGTAGATTCCACTGGATATCCCAAAGGATCCATGAAAAGATGGTGTCTCAGCCTCGGCTGCTTTTGACAGGCAATACTGCGGGTCTGGCATCCATCCTGCTCACTGTTGAAGATCCCCCAGGATGGACAAGGACCAGGAGCAAAATGCCCTCTTTGCTAGGTAGCAGCTGCCTCTCCCCAGCCACCTTCCCAGTGCAGCCAGCACAGAAGAAAGCCATACTGCAAAACCAACTCTCCCAGGTAGCCTCTGTCCTGCTGCATCAGCACAGGGCTCCCAGGCCAGACTGAGCAGCAGCCCAGAGCCCCAGGTAAGGGTGGTAGCCCGGCCCTGCTGGAGCCGGTGAGCCCCCCAGGGTGGGGACCCTGCTCCTGCCATAGGGGGGACCGCAGAGGGGCATGTGGCTTTTTTCTGCCAACTCAGAAATATTGATACTTTCCTGGCCAGAAGTCTGGCCACCACAGACCTTGAGCATTTTCCACTGACGCATGCAAAACATGCTGCTGAAATTCACAGCTTGCTGTCTACAATTGTTAAGCATTGCTTATCTCTTTATAGACGATTTATAACCTTAATATCCCATGATCCTACCTCCAAATTCATGCTGCCAAAGGAGAAGAATCTGCTTAGGTTGTAATGCAGAATAGAAAAAAAAGTGAAGCCCTACCTAGAACTTGGTAAATTTGGCCATCATCATCGCCCTATTTGTGCTGGTGCCAGACTGTCTTTTAAATAATATTTGCAAAGTCAATATGTGTACAAGCTGTTACCAATTGTATGGCGTTGCTACAATGCCATAACTCTAGCACATCTCTTATTTTGGGGGGAGGTAAAACATAGGATATAGAAAGGGATTATTATTTAGACAAATGAGAAATCTTTCCATTATAAAAGTTACTGTGGATGACCAGCTCTGTGAGATTCCACAGGTTGTTTTATTGAACCACCCTTGCAACAAAATAGTAATAAATACTATCGTTTACCAGTTAACATGTTTGAAGACCTTGTAAGGTAGTTTGCAAGAGCTATCACTAAGATCAATGACTGTTTTTACAAACAGACATTTGTAATGTTACTCAATTCTCTTTCAGTCAGTCCTGAAGCACAAATAGTGTTCTGAAGATTTGCTATGTCTAAATATAAATATTTCTTACACTGCTCTATACTTTGTTAAAAATAATGGCAGGAAATGCTTTCAGTGCTCCACATGAACTGTCTGTCATACAATACCTGGTCAGTTATGTTTGTAATAAACAGACATCTCTATCTTCGAATTCAAATAACCCTGGTTTGTTTTGCATAAGTGGAGTATATACCTTGTATGCTGAGCAGTTCCTGAAAGTAATAGTAAAGCCATAAAACCTTCCATGTCCCCTCCTTAATTACTGTATCACCTGTCCAGTTTTCACAACATGATTTCTGTCAGAGTACCTTCAATCCAACCACCAATTTAATCTCCTTATAACTAACTTTAACCTCTGGTTCAGTCTTTTAGAAAACATCACGCAGTGTTATTCTTTTGGTTCACAGACATGCACAAATAAACCTTTTGAGGATTTCTGCAACAACTATTTGCATTAAAATACACTAAAAAGAAAAATAACAAAACTTTTTGGAACCATCATTTGGACTAGTTGTGCCACAGTGTGATACCCAAAGGAATCAAACAGTCATTACTTTTAAACAACTTCTTGAAGCTCAGTTCATCCAGAAGTTATAAAAGAAATAATAGTATTAGAGTTCTTGTTGTATATAGGGCCTGTCATAACCTTTTTTGGACTGCTGAATTCTATGTTGTGTGGTGGTCAATAAATTTGATTACTACCTTCTGATTGCCTCACTAAGAAGCCAGCTGAGGTTAAACCATGACAGACAGAATCAATGAGAAATAGCTTCTAACCTACTGCCTGTGATGTTCTGAAGTATTCTTCTGAGGAGGGGAAAATAACAAATAATTAAGAACTTGGAGATTTCAGTAGCAGCAAGCAAAAATACATATCATACTGGGTGTAATTTTGCTGAAAAAGAATCTGCCTGGGGTCATTGCCAGCATAACAGCTCCACGTCTGAGACTGCAAATGAACAACTCTGCAGCATCAGTGCTGTACGTGGGCTGCTGCACTCAGCAGCTGGACACCCCCACGGCCACCCAGCCTCTGCGGCACGGGAGCAGAGCCCACTGCCCAGCAAAGATGTACCCCAGGGGCATGCACTGATGGCAATAGTGCAGGGCTTTCTGAAGCAAGCTTACTGTCGTCCGATAAACTAAGGAACAGTTATGGTGAAAACTCTTGCAAACAAAGTCAGTGGAGAAGCCATACTGCTCCAGGAATAGGGTAGAAACCAAACGGCATTGCAGCAGTGACAGTTTGATTCCTTAATCAGCATGAGGGAGAACTTCATTTGCCTCTTTCCTCACTTGGTTTGCTTTAATCTCTCTGCCATCTCAGCTGAGCTGGGTAGTGCACTGCCCAGTTAAGGCTCAAGCTTTTCCACCATGGCAAGAGTAATTACCTATGAGTTTCTGGCCTTCTTCACACAGGGCTGCAGCACAGGGCTACATAGTGGCAATGCATGGGTCCCAACAGAAGTGAAAATGATTGGGAAAACTTTCTGAAAAATTAAAATCCAATTATTTTCTCAGTATTTGCAGGCTTATCTATTGCAGAGCTACATCTTATAGCTCAGTAACACAAGTAAACAGCAGAGATCATTCACTGCTAAACCAAAGAGCATTTGCTGAGCTGAGACAACGTGTTTGAAGCATGTTCCTGAGCTACACAGGTGAGGACTACCACCATGGGTTGCAGCTCCCCCAACAGTCCAAAACAAGTTGACTTCAGAAAACCCTGATGTCAGAAATTCCTTAAATTTTGTTATTGTCTTGCTCAACCTTTTGCTTTAATAAAAACTACTGAACTTTTCCTTCATTGGTATAAATGTCATCTCATTTACTAAATGCAAATCAAACTGGTTGATGTGGTTATACCTCTAAAGACCATGTCAGAACGTGTGTGTCTTGGAGAATTAAAATCCGGGGCACATGTCCTTGGAAGGTTTCCATACCTTAGCAGAAAGTGGTATGAGACCTCTGCAGTTTGGTCAGAAATCTTTAGAATCCAAAATCAGTTAAAAGACAAGTATGCCAATGCTCTTCCCAATATGAATTTTTCCTGATCAAAATATGAAAATAATTTTTAAGTCTGAAGTTGAAACTCTTATTTTTGATCAAAAGGTTTTGGGGTTGGTATCCATAACTATAACAGACAATTTACCTTTTTTTCAGATAATTTATTTTGTAAATAGATCTTGTAGAAAACGAATAACATAATTATGATGCTGTTAATCTCACAGGTTGATGGCTATAATGGCCTCAGCCCTGGCATTAGTGGAAAAACACCTGTGAACTCCTAGATGTAAGCCATTTCTCTTTATTTTCAAATTCTATTAAAACTGACAAAAGGTTACTCTGTTTAGCTTCGAAATATTACACCCAAAGGAGAGGTTTAAGCAGCAAGAAGAAAACCACCAGGGTGCAACCTAAACAAAGTTATTCTTAAAAGCAGGTGACATATTATTTTACTGTGAGCAAAATGTTATGCAATAGTAATTTGTCTTTAGGAGTAAGTTTATGGTGCAAAAACATCAAGCAGACTGTGAGTCATGAAGTGAACCCTGAGCAAAATGACCACAGGGACTTTGAATTAACTTGGATAAAGTAGTTCTTAGGAAACTTTCGTTAAGTTCCTCTCAAGAAAACAGCAGTAAAAGTGATATTAAACTGCTTTCTGTTGTCCATCCCAGATCACGCGTGGAAGGCCAAAGCAAATACTTTCATCAATAAGGTACAGTACAGTGGCAGAGCTTGTTTGGCTCACCGGCCCGCAGAGTGGCAGCCCCCATGGCCAAATGCATTCCCCTCCTGTCAGGGCGTGCAAGCAAAGGACAGGTCAAGCTGGCGAGGTGTTTGCTGGCACAGACACAGTGACATACAAAGCACCATTAGCAAGCGTCTAAGGAAACCTCAGAGGAAAAGACAAAACTAATTATTCTTGCTTCTATGAAGAGAACTTCCCTGAACAGATCAACTGCAAATGAACTGGTTGGGAAGTATTTTGGGGTCCATTTTCTCACCCTGATCTTCTCATTCTCTTTCCTTCTCTGACAGGTCACTGTGTCTGCTCCTTTCCACACCATGGGCAGAGATCAGGCATTCCCACCATGGCCCAAAAAGCCTGATCTCTCCAGATATCTCCCTCAGGGAGCAAATGAAAAATCAGTTTCATTCCACAGAGTCATGGCAAGCACATGGAGACTCTCAGTGGCACAGTCACACTATAGATTTTGTCGGTGAATCAAGGTTCTTTGGCATTCACCCACTGAGACAGTGATGGCTTAAACTCTACGGAAGTTAGTCACTAAACTGTTACAACATTTTACTACCTATATATTCCTACATCCAATATTATTTTGAGATAAACAGTTCTTGCTTTTAATTACTTAGGTAGATTTAATTACTGATTTCAATTTATTTTATATACTTCTATATTTTTATAGCTATTCATTAAGAAGAAAGGGCTTCTTCACACAAAGACATTCAATGAAATTGATCAGAATTAATTTTTAGAATGGGCTGATTAAACTGAACCAAATCCTCTTGGGAGACTGTGTTTTTAATGGGAATTAAGGTGAATTGAATTAATTTGGCTTTTGCTTTGGAATTAGTATATAGCCATTTCATTTCTGTATGGCATACAGAGCATAGTGCAGTTTAACTGATCCACTACAAAGTTTTGCTGATACTTAATACATAGAAATTTTCCTAAGTTCACCCCACAGTGGTAGGCCCAAAGTACCTACTCCCTGTGCCATCAATCAACAAAGCTGTGTAGTATGAAAAAGTCAACACACAGGCAGTTTGTTAATGTATCGCCTTTTCTTTTTAAAAAGGCAGTAAGTAGTACTAAAAAGGTGATGGAAGGCATTTAAAAGTGTATATTCTTCTCCCCCCTTAATTACACAGCTTATATTCTGCCCAGTTGTCCATCTGAAGTTAATGGGAACTAGATAATATTGTTTGCTAGAGACTAACTCACATATTTTCAGGGTATTATAGCAGTGCTCGGATGTATGATCTTTGCTGCGCCCTTAGTTGTGATTCAGCTGAGTTTCAGTTATGAGCATTGTCCTTCTTTTTCTTGGTCATGGTGATAAAGACAGGTGCTGACAGTCATGTTCAGAATCCTTTTTCCTTCTGTGGCCAGCAAGGTAACTAATTTATTTTGTAGAGCTTGAGGTGCTTTTCCCAAACCTTTTATAGTGTGTGCAACTTGTTGAACTCTTCAGACACTGCCTTTATTTCTCTAGTAGCTGTAGCAGTAGAGGTTTAGGTTTTCAGTGACTATACAAGTCACCAAATACTGACTGCACAAAGTTATTCTGTGAAATAACTCAGAATTTAAGCCTCAGTGATTTTTATAATCAATAGTCCGTTAATCCCATTCAATTTAATTACTTAGCTGTATAAAAATGAAAAAGACAGTATTTCCTAATGATTGCTACCTATATTGATATGTCAGCCAATGTGGTTGTTTTTTGCCTAATTATAGAGAGAAACCCTATCACTGTGAGTAAATATTAATATTTGAGAAATTGGTACTGTATATCCAGCTGACTGGTTTGTTAACCTGCGCCAAACTATTTCTAGTAAACATAAATAATGAGGTTGACGCTTTCCATTTTTTTTATTGATTTAACATATTAGTAGGTCCTTGTGGGAAGATAAGCTATCACCCTTTAAATGTCAGAAATAAATGCAGCAAATAGCCAAATGAGATACTGTCTCTCCTCATCAATACTCTGACTCACTTGCTTCCATGCGTCAATCAAATCAAACTGCAATTCATATTCTGAATTTTGTATCCAGCGGGACTGTACTTGCAGGACAGCCGCTTGACCTTTCTGTGAATGTCAGAGTGAAACATATCTCCCAAAGGTAAATACACCCAGGAGCTCCACTAGACTGCTGGGCATTCATAGTAGTCCACATAAACCTAAGACTGTTTCTGCCTTAGCAACTGATTTTAAATATCATGGCAGAAACAAATCATTACAGAAGGCTTTTATGAAAGTATAGGACCTTACCTAAACTATTTTTTTTCTTTCAGTAATCAGAGTCCAAGGTTAATTGAAATCACACTTTCTTGCAGCTGGGGAGACTGAGCTAAATCAGTCAGGCAGCCCAGGAGCGCTCCCCCCAAGAAAGGTCCTTCCACAGGAGACAATGCCCGCAGGCTGGAATATGCCGAGCTGCACCCTGCCTAGAGGTAACAGTGAAAATACTTAGTGGAAAAGTGCTCATTCTCATGGGGGGCATTTTAACAAGTTCTGTGTATCAACAATTCTCCCAAACCTTCAGCTGCCAGCCCCCACCTTGTGCTTCTCTCCAGAACTAACCACATACAGCACCATGCTTGCTGCAGGAAACGGACTGTTTGTGTTGACTTTATGTTGTTAATTGGAAGCTGCTCTAAACCCACAGTACAGCCCAGCTAAAGGGCTTTAAGGCAATATTTAAATGATTTGCTTTATCAGTTAGCAAGCCTCCTCTTGAATGTTCAGATACAATTTACTCCCTTTGTCCTCAATTTTCCATAGCTGGAGAAAGGATATGGAGCAGGCTGTAAAGTCCCAACAGCAAATGAACTGTAGATGTTTTTGCACATCTTGTGGCCTTTCCTGAACTTTCCAGAGTTCTTGCCTAAAGGTATCATTTGACAAGCTCAGAAACAATCAGCAAGCCCTTTGTTCAAAAGTAGAGTTGGCCTTTCTGGTTCTTCTTTGGCAGTGCCTGGCACCGTGCAGCCAGGGGCAGGTGGGAGATTTGCTGTTAGATCGGAGGCAATGGAGTACAAATATTAATGGTGCTACTGGAGGCATTTTCTACATTTCACCTCATGGATTTCTCTAAATTGCCATCTGACCTATGTTACATCCTATTGTACCTGGCAGGAGCGAGGAAGGATTGCTGACAAATTGTCTGAACTTTCCATTGTCTCCTCTACTCCACTAAAGCTACTTAGAGCCCGTTTCTGTCCTCATAACTGCACCCAAAATAAAAACGGTCCTCTTTTTTTTTTTTCTCTCAAGAAAGCCCTCAGGTCATGATTTTTTTCAGATGGGAGGGATCAAACTTGCAGTACCATCTACTCAAATTTATTTCATTTGTGAATGCATGCAAGAACATTCAGCTTAAAAATAAAAAGCTTCCATTTCCTCATTTTGTTTTCCCTTTTTAAGGAGGGAGATTGTGACTGGATACCTATGAAGAGCCTCTACCATTAGGAAACAAGTTCTCCCTTTAGAAATAGCAAGCCACAAGCACAAGGAAGATGGGTACTTCATGATTTCAAGATACGTTTCAGCTAATGCATACTGAGAAACCTTCTGGTCTCACAAAATGAGGGCCTAGAGAGGGTCAGAAAAAGAGAAATGGTCTACAATATCCCTTACTGACTGTTATTTTATTTATGCTTGGACAATTTCCAATGCTGGGAGCATTAAGTACATAGGAATCTGTTGCAGGAACTAGGATAACAGCACAAAACTTTCTTAATATCTTGAGAAAATTAAAGACAGAAAACCCCATTCCTCTAAAGCAATTTCTCAACATGGAGGAATATATAGCCACAGCTTGAATACAGATTTTCTAAACAGAGCTTCTCAACCACCAGCCTGGTTTGAAAGAGTATATTCTGTCTTTGGTTTTGTCCTGCTGTTCTTGTATTATTTATCTTGTACATCTAATGGTTTGTGTCTCCAGTTCTGAGTTGCTGAGCCTTTTCTCATGAGGACAAAAATAGACTGAACTTTCCCAGAGGTGTCATCACAATATAAAAGCAGGGAAGCCGCAGAGACAGCAACGTCTATGGTGCAGTTGGCAGTAGGAGGATGGAGCTCAACTCAACACCTTTGTTGTATTCCCTGGCGCTGGCAGGACCTTCCAGGGCCTCATGCTCTCCTTCAGCTGACTCCCAGATGTTGAGCATCTGTCCAGTAAGATGTGGCCACAACACTTGGCCTCAGGCATGATGTTCCCAACCCTCTGTTCTCACTTAACCCCCCTTAGGGAAATAGACCTGCTTGTCCCAGAGCTGTTTTTCCCGTGTTGGGTGGGTACGTACCCACCAACCCAGAGGGATCCATCCTTGCTTACCAAAACTGGTCTCTGCCAGATTTGCTGGAGAAGGGAAATCTGTGTAGATAGGCTGTGGAGCACCTACAGCACCTGAACTGCCCTCCTACCACCTGGGATGGAGTTGCAAAGCCTTTCCTCTTTTGCCTTAAGCTATCATCAACCTGGCTCTCTCCCTAGAGCTTTTATGGCCTTTGCCAACAAAAGCCCCTCACAGAAAAGAGAAGTCTGGGGACAACTTTTTTAAAAATGTCCTGCCGTTTCAGGATTTGCCTTAGCATTACACAAAATCTTGAACTCAATGTTAATCTAAATATTACTAAAAACATTTGGCGTGTTCCTTAGAAAGCCTTTGTAGCAGCAGAGGCCACTGAAGCTGGTAGCCACAGTGGAGGCAGGAGGCAACAACTCAGTTACAATGACTGGCAAGTTTGGTTTTCATCCCAAGCTGCAAATAGACTGAAATAACCCAAATAATAGCCTTGTGGAACTTAGAACAAAGCACAATGGTAATCTCCCTGTCACTAAAATATTCCTCTTCATTATAATCATCTAAGCTCAAAAATACCTCAAATATTAATTTTCTTTCTATCCTATTTATGTTGAGTTTTTTCAAAATCCCATTCAAATTGGCGGGATTATTATCCTTATGTGATTTGAAGGCCAAAACCTTAACATTCACTCAGTAACTGACAGCCAGCCTGGTGCTCATGAGATAACTCCTAGTAGACTCAAATAGTTGCCTTGCTACAACACCCTTTACATTGTATTAGTGTGACAAGCCCACATGTCAATGTACGGTATACTCCAATGATGAACCTCGGTAGGGACAGGAGGATTTAAGGCATTGGAAACATCTAGGTCCTGCTTTTTTCCTATGCCACAGTATTCTGAGTTTCCCTTGGTCTTTGGTACTGAAGTACTAATGTACTATACACAGTACATATACAAAAGTACCTTATAAAACGTAGGGGGAATTAAGGGGCGCAGTAGTCTGTAGTTCTCCTTTGAGGTGAGGCCAGGGCAGATGTCCTGGATTTCACATCTGTATTGACTACCAGAAGACACTCATCTTTAGTCACAGAAACCTCAATTTTATGGTCCTCTCTGTTTTCATGTTCCTATTTTATCCTATTGTCATGTGTTTGCATCTGATAGTATCTTTGCATCTGTAACCCATTCCATCTGCTGTATAAGGACAGCAATCTGCAAAGGAAAAGTTATGCAAGAGTTTCCATCATACAGCAGGAGCAGTTTACATGCTTATCAAGGAAAATAAGGGTCTCTCAGTACTCATGCATGCTGTGTTTTCATCCTAACCCTACTAATCACATTGGACTGAATGACTTCAAAGAGCTACAAAATACTACCTTAAAACTGCAAAGTACTCTCTTTACACAGTGTGTTTGGGCTGTCAAGAGAATGGCAAATTCATCTGAACAGCAACATTTTGAAGACTTTTTTTCCACCTTTGTTTTACTTTTAAATTATATTTGATTTCAAAAACAGAACAAGCAAAGAGAAGATGGGACAGAAGAACAATGCCAGAATGGGGGCTGAAGGATCTATAACTTTGAAGTTCAATGCCTTTGAAGTAGTACTAAATAGCACTAGTTCATGCCAGTAACTAAAAGTCACAGTTGTTTAACTGTTTAGGTGAAATTCTACTTTTACTAGCAAAAACAATAATACAGGCTGTCAGGAAACGTTCCTGCAAATCTGTGTTGCTAAATACTGTTTTCTGTTTTTTGTCCCATCTCAATTCTTCTTAATTTCTCTTCTAAAACTTGTAAGTATTCTATTTTTTCTAGCAGCTGTAATCTTTTCATGTGGCAAAAATATATTTTTTCTTTTGACTTCAAAAGAAGTACATAAATTTCTGGTTTACTTATTTTCTGGTTTGTCCATCCATATTTTGAAGAGAATGTGTTTTTTATAGCCAGGATTTTCAAAGCAAACTTGGACTGATAGATGTGTGAGTTCCGATGAAAGTCCTTAAGGACTTTTGACAACCCTAACCTAAGTGTCAGAGCAGACCAAACACTGACTATTGGATTTTTGTGGCAAAAGAGCAAATATAATTTTGTGATGCATTGGAATTCTCATCACCATTAGCTTAAGTGAGAATAAAAACTGCAATGGAGAGTTACAGGATTTTACTCCTAGTACAAAAAAGTGCAAACATAGAACTAGGTAAAACCAGATCACACCCAATAACTATCGTGGGTTTTTTAATTATTATTTCAAAGAACTCATTGCTGGAGGTAGCATCTTTACTCATTCAACAGTATCATATAGTCTTCGCAAAGCCTCAGCTGTTGAATAGAGACTGCTTGAGGATCTCAGCTTTCAGAGTACCCAGAAAAGATTACCGGATCTATTTTGTGAAGATCATAGTATTTGAATGGGATAATTTGCAAGTATTACCATATGGTACCCTATTGTCTCAGAAACCCAAGCAAACAAAATGAACTCTCAGTTTTTTGCTGTTTCAGAGTCTTAATTTTTATGTATAGATATTGATTTAGGGGCTTTACTTATGATTTTTCAATTTCTAGAGTTAAAAAACCCTGTAGAACATGACTCTACACCTCACTGTTTAGTCCAGCTTTAAAGTTCCCTTCTGTTACTGAGAAGATAGATGACACTTGTACCAGAACATGGATCTGTGTCTCTTGAGCTTAGTAATATACCATGTTTATTTAATTCTGCATTAAACAAATAGTGTACAGTTCTTTCAGCTTCTTAATTTGATTGAAGTATGCCTTTAAGAAAAAAAATAGCAGGCTATGCTTGAAAAATATTATTTAACATTTCTTTGAACATGAAAATACTTCATTAGCTCTGAAATGTGTTTCTGAGTAATAATGATTAAACAATAAATCACTGTTTGAAGTCAGTTGATTCTCAAAGATCCTAATTAAATACAGTCTGTTTTCCTTTGTGAAGAAATTTAGATATATTTGAACATAATCATTACATTAGAAATTATCCACATCTTCTCAGTAGGGTACACAAGACCTAATTCATGCTCCATTTAAATCTGTAGCTAAACTGCATTAAAATTCACAAGTGCAAGACTGGTTTTACAACACATTATGATGTTTGATTCTTCTCTTTTTAGTATTTTTATGCATGTGACTGGATTTGCTCCATAAAAATATAAAAGGAATATTCTAAGAAAGTGATTTGCTTTGTTCTAATTAGAATCACTGCTTCACTTCAACGATACTGTTGCTAGTTGGAGGAAGGATTTGCAGATTTTTTTTTGTGCAAGCAACAGGTACAACTTTTTATAAAGGATGTAAGTTATCAGGCTTAATTTGGTTAGCTTGGCACCTCCCCTGGTGTATCCATTTATTTCACTTGTTTCATTGAGAAGACAATTCAGCTGAAGTTCTCATCATTCAGAATGGGTAATTAAATGTTAACAACCATAGCATGAAGGAAAAGTCATGTCCCTTCCCTGACTAAGGCTCTCTGAAGCAAGGAAAGTGTTAATTAAGGTGTTGCAAAGCTCATTTCCTACACTTGACCACAAACCGGCTGCAACTCAGACTCCAAAAGAAGTTGATGTCCGCCATCAAGCCAGCTCCTTGGCAGCCACTTGTGACAGCTCCTGCCTGTTTGACCTTTGCTCAGCTCTTTCCAGCCAAAAACATGTGGAGATAAGTTCCCCCATGGATTATCTGAACCTGCATCTACCTCATACACCTAACCCCCCTCCAGGACAACTTGCCAGTGTTTTTCAGTGTCAGGGAGCTGTGACAATGTGAATGACAACTCCAAAAATAGGACAGTGTCTTCAAGCACGCATATGTTTGATATTTCTTACAAACAGAATATCAAAATGTGACAGCTGTGTACAGTTGTGGGTTTGGTGGTTGTTTGGTGGTTTGTAATCTTTGAAAGACATGCGTGGTGCATTTCTTGAACTTCTTCACTAAAAGTCACTTGGAGTTGAGGTTGAGGAAAAAGGGAAAGTTATTCTGTTGCTGGAAACAGAATCTCTAATTGAAAAACATCTCCCAGATTCATCAGCCAGACTCAGGGGTAGTTAGAGGGAATTGGTCAAAACAGTCAAAGTTGGAAAAATATGTGGTTTGTGCCTGATGAAAATCCTGGGTGTCTGCCCTGGTGACTTGCAAAGCCCTTCCACCTTCTTACCCTGTGTGGAGAGTGCCAATGATGGGGAAATTTCCAGTGTTGCCCAGCCCTTACAAAGCTCTCTGACCACAGATGTTTCTCCCTCTTTTCTGTTGGCTCTTTCCCTTGCAGGCCACGTCCCCAACAGGGAGCCTGAAATGCCGAGTTTCATCTCTCCTCTCCTTTCCCTTCTCAGTACAGTTATTCAGCTATCAGCGAGCCTCTCTGGGCTCCAGCTGCAGGCTGGACATGAACTCCAGGTTTACAAAAAAAACTAAGCAAGTTTAGTAAACAGAAGGGATTATTTATACCATCTGCACCTTAAATGCCATTTTGAGTGTTTCAGGAAAGGTCACATAAAACAACAGTCCAACAACAGCTCTGTATTTACATGGGATTTTAGTGCATTTAATCTTGGGGCGCATAAAATTTACAACATCCTAATTCATATGTGCAAGACCATTTTTCTCTGTTCTCTACTTAGCATGAGACTTTCATTATTTTAAAATCTAATTACTTTTGTCATTGACCTCTAGAATAAATTCTAACCAGTGGTTCCTCGAAGCTAGTGTGTTTCCTTATCAACCTTTTGCCAATGCTATCTTTGAGAAAGTCAGATTGTAACTCCAGGGCAAATCCAAATATGCTGTATATTCTTTTTGTGAGAGGTTATTTCCAAAATGGGCTGTAAGACTGGACAGAGCTTTAATGTTAAAGTAAATATTTGTATGCTTTTAAAATATTTCTGCACTATCTTACATATATATAAACCCCAAAATATTAATATATGTTAGGTTTTCACACTTTGTCCCTGTAAAATGATTCATACTAACTTTCTGTGAAAGTTACAGAAAAATGTATAAAACTAAAGAAAATCACTTCATGTTTCATTATTCAGGTACATTTTTAGAAGATAAAAGATGAAATGTATTTTTTTCTGCATAGTGTTTTGTGGGCTAATGTTAAAACCTGTATGTGCAGTCCCTTCTCTATAAAAAGCATATGTATAATCTCTAGTCTACACACTGTCTAGTCTATCACTAACCTATGACACCAGATGAGAAGCATAGTGGGAACCAACAAAAACTCTATTTTGAAATTTTATTTTTCTATTTTCACATGCTGTCCACAGGACTACTTCCTTTTGTGTAGCCTTATTGATCATAATGATACAAAGAAGAATCCAACCACAGGAAGATGAAATAGGACATTCAAATGGAAATGAGAAACATAATTTTCATTTGTGAAGAACACCATTAGCATATTTTATCAGGCAATAACATTTTTAATTTGTTTCTACCTCAAGCTATTAGGCTCATGTCATTTACTTTCAGAGCACAGCAGAATGATTCCAACTGTTGCATGTCCTCCTGTTGGAAATTTTGTTGTCCCTTGACACCTACACTTGCTGGATGAGAAAGTGATCTTCTGGGGCTCTGAAATCAATGCATGTAAGCTCTTCAGTGCCATCCTAATCATCACTGAGACCTTTAGGTCTTACCTTAATATAATAAAAATATTTACAGGATATACACAGAAAAATATTACTATAAGAAAGAAGATCTCAAAGAAATATCCAAGATGGGCTGGAGGAAATAATTCCAAATATGAAATCTCTGATCTAACACCTACTGAACTCAATAAAAAGTAGGGAAAATAAAATGTATATAAAAGGCAATTAACTAACTCACCCTAGTCTCTACATGAAATATTGTGTCTTTATAATTTGCCAGTAGATTTGAGAAAGCATGACTGGGAGAGTTTGCTATTTATGTGTTATCCCAAACTCAGGGTTAGCATTGTGGGGTGTGACAAGCAAAGGAAGCAGAGAGATTTCTTTCCTTTCCTCTATTTTTAAGGAAAACTTTGCTAAATTTCAATCCTAGGTACATATCACCACTTTGCACATTTTTCTCCATACTGCACTCAGTGCCTGAGCAATGATAAGAAATCAAATGAAAGTAAGAAAGAAATCAACATAAGTACTGCCAAAATATCAACATAACTACTGATAACAATGACACCATGTATACCACATTGGTTATCACCAAAAAACACTGTTCTGAACCATGTCATCTAGAGCACAGTAGATAAATTTTTCTTTTATTCTTATAATTAGGAAAAAAAAGAGAAAAGAACATTTCCACCATCAGAAGTTTTCCAAAACAGAGTACATTATTCCCGAATGTACACGAGAAATCTTTAGCAAGAGTTGCTAAATATCCCATCCCCTGCACAGTATCAGGACACCAGATACACATGCTCTTGGGCTTTTAAGTTTGCATATAGATGAAACAGTCTGACACATCTGCCGTATGGAGGGACCAACCTTCATCTTGGATGCTTTCTCACAGTGCCTACTACCCCACAGAATAAAAAATGGGATCCTAGAAATTAGAGCCAAAAAAGAGAGGGAAGAGTGCTGTGTCATTAACCTTAATGGCAAAGGAACACAACCCCTGGAAGACCTGTTATCAGAGTTTTATCAAAAATACACACAGGCACAGACATGTCAGCAGGAGAAATCAGTGAGGCAGCAGCAGCAGGTCCTTCTCAGCTGTTGGGCAGAGCTGGGCAGGGCATTCAGCCTCACGAGCTTTATGGGGAATTTCTGTACTGATTACTTTTCTCAGAGCTACCCAGACAACTCGTTTAACCCAGGTCTCAGCTGCAACTTCACTCAGCCAAGACAATGATCCAACAGGACAAGGCACTTGGGACCAGCAGCTGCCTGCCCAGGTAGCTACAGTGGGACCCAGAAATGAGGTGGGGTGTGGAAGAGAGGTTTTTAAGAACAAAGAAGCTGAAGAACATTTAACATGTCTTTTCTTGTAAATGTCTTCTGCCCAAATTTGTGTCAGAGGAAACTTTAGGCTGACCTTTGCTGTGAACAAAATAATAAAGGAAAAGGTTTATCCATTTTAAATATGGTCATGAATAGAAAACCATTTCAGGGACTGGTATTTTACGAGACTTTCGAAAAGAAGTGGGGAACAGTTCCACTCAGTTCATTCTGAAGATGAAGCAAAACAGCTGTTAACTGATGTCCAGGGACCACCTAGCAAAAGGAGGAGAGGTTTGTTCTCAGTAAATCCAGGATAAACCAGAACACCTCACAGCATGACATTATTCACTGCATATGTTTGTTTGAACACAGTTCATTGCAGCTAAATATATTAAATCCACAAGTTTCAGCCCAAAGCCATTCACTTAAATTTAACATGCTCTTACCAAAAACACAGCAAGGCAGGCAAAGGGAAATTTTTGTTTGTTTGGAAGTTGTGGGGATTGCAAGGGGGTTGGCAAGGCTTTCTTTCTATCCTCCCAGATAACAATCAAATGAGGGTTAGCGGCACTTTATAAATAGCAACAGAAAAGCATTTGATCATGGTACCAACTAACTAAAATGCCAGTTTATTTGTCTTGGCTGATGACAAGATCATCCTTTTCAAAGCACAAGTTTTAATTATTCAGTTGCAAAACAGTCAATTTTAGTGAATTTCTCCTGATACACTCCAAAGAAATCCATATGCTGTGAAGCTGCATTTATGGACCAATTATTTCTAATAGAAACACCCCACAGTTGACAAAGGCTGCTTTAAATCATCTGACACAAATCCAGCAAACCAATGGAGAAAGCATCCCCTCACTTTTAACACTCCCATGCAATAAGTCCAGCAGTGGAGCATGAGGCTATGTTCTTTAAATATGTTAGAGTACATATTTCATGAATTATATAACTATTTTTTAAAGATTTGTTGTTGTTGTTGTTGTGGTTTTTTTCAGGCCACATCAAAACTTAGGAAGAGCCAAATGAAAAGGGGCTTGTATGCCAAAAGTTCATCTTTTTTAACTAGCTGCGTAAGATGACTTAATAAAAGATAGTTCTGCTCGCAACCGAAACTCCACTAAACATATGATAAACACACTTTTTGAAAGACCCTCCCAATGTTTATCTGCAATAAATCCTTACAGTTTATGCATAGCAGCATATGTTAGGGCTATTTGTGAGGGTACTTTTATCCTTCTGGCTGGTCTCTGTAATGGCCAAAATAAACAGAGAAGAGGAGGACAAACTCCTCCTAGTTCCTAACAGCCATCTAGGGAGCACTGCAAACACCTAGTCATTTCTGAATGCCAGTCTGGCATATGCAGCCATGAGCTGATTATTGAGTTAATTATTATACAGCCAGACGGTACAGGTTGACGTGTGAAGGCTGTTGTGCCGATCGCTTTTAAGCATTATTTTTTGAGACAATTCCCCACTCCCAAATTCATTTGAAGCATCAATTAAAATACTTAGAGTGTTTTTGACAGCAAGTCTGCCGGGGAAGTGCCCTTTACAGGCTGTAAAGTTAAGCAAAATCATCAAATCCAAACAATTAAATCAAGTCTGTTCCTGTGCACAACTGGCAACAAATTATTGCTAAAACATTTTTCACTGAGATAGAGGCAAGAAGGGGGAAGCAGCGGGCGGAGAAGGCAGAGAAGTGCAGCCACTCGGTGCCGTCTGGTGTGTTCCATACCCAGCGTGGCCAAAGGCAGCCAGAATGTAACATTTCATTGTATTTTAAAAGCACATTTTCAGGAAGAGTCTCTGCACCACACATCCAAGTTCTGTGCTGTGCTGATGAGCATTGCAGGAGCTGTAAACCTTAGTGCAGTTAGGACAGTGGTGAGCACTTCTTACTGTGATAGAAAAGCTTCAAAATATGCTTGTTGCCATCGAGCTCAGAAGGCCCCAGTTGAGGGTCTTGCAAGCATCACAATTCAGACGTCCATTTTTTAATTTACTTTTCACTGTTTTCTGTTCATACCACAATGGAAGTTGCCATATAGTGTATTAGTAGACTGAGGAATTGATTAATTGAACACCAGTAGCAGTATAACCCTAAAGTGTACTTCTAAACTGCTATGAATCTGAAGACCTTACTCAAACAGAAGAACACTAGCTGAAATCTTCCCAGTTGGTTTGGATTCTGACACTGGGGCTGTCCTTTGCCTCCTTTGCCCCCAAATCACTACCACAGAAGTAGCTGAGGGTCACTGGCACAGTAAATTCTGCTCTGCGCTGCTCCGGCAGCCCTGCACTCGTCTGAACTGGCAAGAGAGCCAGCTAGCATCCAGCTTTTTGTGTTGCCAAAACAAAGCAAAATAACTGCAGTGAACGGTTTTCCTTGCTTTATATTTTTCTGTATATATATGCAGTCCACAGAGCAAACGGTTTTGCAAGAGTCATATTCTTTTGCATGTATATATTCAATGAAGTGAATAGTTTTCCTTGAAACTGTGTGTGTGTGTGTGTGTGTGTATGTCACCACGAAAAGTCCCTGCTCGTCCCACTGTTTGGTCAGCAAACTCCTACTGGGGTGCATCACCTGCACTGAAATCAAGCAGCGTAGGTAATGAGTGGGACTTAGACACCTATATTCCAGGAAGATCTCAGCTAAAGCTGCTGAATTAAGTTGCTAAGCACTGTCCTCGTTAATAACTGACTAGTAATGCAAAAAGCGAAGTGGCAAGTTTTGGCAGACTTTGACAAGCTGGGTAAATCAAGCACTGAGTACACAGAGGGCTTTTAGGCTATGCCAGATGCTTGCAGCCAAGTACCCCCAGCCTGCTTACCCTGCTAATGGATTAAACTGTCACGATGTGGCTGAATATAAACACCATGCAAACGGCAGAGCCTTAAACAGCTGGTGCCCTGGGGTTCAGAGACCCTGAAGTCCCAGGAGAGGGGGACAAGGAAGCCACTCTGAGCCCAGCTGTGCCACCCCCTGGGTGCTGGGTGATGCCCTCTCAGGCATCCCATGCCAGAGCTCCCAGAGGGCTCCCCGCTGCCCTGGCACTGGGGGATTGCTCTACTGCCCTCTCTCACCCAGCAGATAGCTTCATCTCAGCCCCATTAATGTTACCCAGAGTATTTATTAGCACCGTTGGAAGCCACCTGTATAAAAATGAATAGACTGTTTGCTACCTTCATGCTTCCAGTTGATGCCCCTCTTCCGAGGACAGAAGCCCATCAGCCCATTTCCTTACCCAGTAGTCACAAATCTGCTGAGCAACAGCACACATCAAATCTTATCATGGGGAAGCAGAACCGATATACATTCTTCTCAAACACAATTAAAGTGAAGTCTTATTTCTTCTGGGTGTAGGGAAGGCAATTGATGGTAGCCTTTGGCTGCAGGGCTCCATCTCCTGGTTTTAGGAAGATATTGTATGGCATGAGGAAACAGCTCATTTTCTAAGTACTTAGGAAATCAGGATATTACTGATACACTGGAGAGATACCAATTCATGTGTTAAAAACCTACGTTATTATTTATTTCTGAAGTAGTGCAAACATTACCAAAATTTTATTATAATATATGCTGCTTCTGTGTAGCTTCAGTCTTGCTTCCTTGAGATGAAATGAAAATCCATTGACCACACAGGATATTCCTGCTGTCACTGAAGCAGTGTGGCTAGGCTGGAAAGGACTGCTTTTCTGCCTTAGCCTTTGACTAGTTGCTGTAGCTCCCTGACTCTCTCTGCATTGAATAAAATATACCTAGTTGTTTTTCTAAGCCCTATCATCCTCAGAGAAAGTACAGACCAAAATGCAGATGTCAAAACATTGCAAAGAGGCGTTTTACTGGTTCCCCTTTTCTGGGACAAGGTCACTGGGGACATGCCTTAGATGTGGGTAGTGGAATGGCTCCTCCAGGACCCATAACTTTGCAGATCTCCCACCATCTTCCCCTACAGGCTTCATCTCACCAGCATCCCCAGCTCTGCCCAGATATGCTAGAAATACTGACCGTTAATATGGGAAATGTCCTCACTAGCACCAAATAATTTTGAAATGAATTCTCTTTAGGGTTCTATCTCAATCAAATGAAAAGAATGGGAGAATCCTTTTATGTATTTATTGCCCACATGCCACTCAGAGACATGTAAACAGCAACACATTAAGGTCACAGACCTGAAGCTCGCTACCAGCATAGGGATTGATCTATTTTGCTGCACTGCCTCGGTGTGAAGGCCGAGCAACTCCAAAAAAATAATCACAACAGAGCAAGGCATTTGGGCCAACTGCTCTAATAGCAATCCTTGTACAAGAAGTGAGACTCAGCTTCACTACCAAATACTATAGTTCAAAAGCAGTTTTACACATACATAAAACATACCTGAAAGGTAGGATGAAGGTCAGATCCTGAGATGATCTGCCAACGCAATGTCAGTGGAGGAAATGCAGCATTTGCAGTGAAATCAGTAAGACAACCTGGTATATAAGAAAAAGGTAAGCTTAGTGGAGATCACCCAATGTAAAACTCCTGCCTATTATTTTAACTATTTAAGAGAAAGGTTTTTTATTTCAAGCTATGTATTATTCATGATGCATTCAGTGCAGTATCAGAGGAGGAATTGAGAAATGTCAGCATTCATCGCATTCATTATTTACAGTTCATATTTGATCATCAGTCCAAAAGGTCTATTGTTTTTAACTATTTAAGAGAAAGGTTTTTTTATTTCAAGCTATATATTATTCATGATGCATTCAGTGCAGTATCAGAGGAGGTATTGAGAAATGTCAGCATTCATTGCAGTCATTATTTACAGTTAATATTTGATCATCAGTCCAAAAGGCAAAGCATGTCAAGGAAATACCAGATCCCTACATTACAAACCTTGCAGTGTGAGTTTCTCTCTTCTTATCTGTCGTTCATACAGCCAGAAAAATCCTTTTAGTTCTTCCTGTACAATACTCTAAGGGGCCTCTCCTTATCTTCCCACTCTCTCTGAAGTCAATGGAAATTTCCTGCTTTGCAGTGGTAATGCATCATGTCCCATCTCTTTAAAAATACCACTATCAGCAGGTATAATGGTTCCTCTTCACAATAGATAATAGCCCACATGGATCTGACATTTTCAAAGGCTGGGGAGGTAGACATGCAGGACTAAAAGACATTTGGTGCAAGTTTCATTTTGCCCTGTCCTTCTCACAGTATCCTTCAAATTACACATTTTTTTATACAACCATGGATAAAAAATTTTAATTTTCTGTCATGAGGTGCTGTTTCAACTATGTTGGCAGGCATCTATTTTCCCCAAAGAATATTTTGCCTGCCAGTGGATGACATAAATATAACTGATGGTGTGATGTTGAAAGGCAATTTCAATGTAAATGAGCTACATGAGAACAAGAAGATTTCAAATGTAGCATCTTTCCTGCATCTGTAATAAATGACAGGTTACTCTGCCCAGTGATCTCGGTATACATTGAGGAGTATTGTGGCAGTTAAGTACATCCAGATTTCAGGCATTTTGCAATGTGGTAAAGTGACCATTAACAAATATTTCAACTAACCCTTTTGATCAGGCTCTGGTATCTTTGATCAGGCTATGCAATCTTTGATCAGGCTATGCAGCGTTTTCTGCTGCATCGTTCCCATTGAAACATGAAAGAAGCATGGGAATGAGTCACCATATTGTACTTTTTTATCTTTTCTTTTTTTTTGGGGGGGATAGTACTTATGCACAGCCAGGTTACAAAATACTATTTCATATCACCAATATTTAAAAAAAATAATTTGTCCAAAACCATTAGTTTGTTAAAATAACAGGCATAAGGCCAAATGGAGGCAAGAGCTTGATAATATCTTGAAATCAGACCAGCCTTAGATTTGCCTGCATTTAAAATGGCAAATAAGCCACTGGGAACCAAATCCTCCCAACCTTACAAAGGCAAAATTTTCATTAACTTCATCCCCTACGCAGCTTCCAGATGTTACCCATGAGAGTATTGTACATGACTACCATGTTCCTCTAACTTACACCTTTAATTCTTGCCTAGGGTGGTGGCTAGTGGCTCTGTCCTTTCATGACTCTCCGGAAACTGTGGCAGGGCTGGCTTCTGTGAGGATATGGCTGAGAACATGGGGGTAGGGCACTGGGCTCACTTGCATACCATTCAGGCTGTGCCCTGCACGGACGATGGTAATGGTAAAGTGATGGGAGAAAGCCTCTACAGATATGGTTGGTTGACTTTGGCTGGCCACCAGGTGCCCACCAAGCTGCTTGATCACTCCCCCTCCTCAGCAGAACGGGGGGAGAAAATGTAACTAAAAGCTCATGGATCGAGATAAGGACAGGGAGATCACTTGCCAGTTACCATCATGGGCAAAACAGACTTGACTTGGGGAAGATTAATTTAATTTATTGCCAATTAATGACAGAGTAGGATAGTGAGAAATAAGATTAAATCTAAAAACACCTTCCCCCCACCCCTCCCTTCTTCCTGGGCTCAACTTCACTCCTGATTTCTCTACCTCCTCCCCCCCTAAGCGGCACAGGGGGATGGGGAATGGGGGTTGAGGTCAGTTCATAACACTTTGTTTCTGCCGGTCCTTTCTCCTCACACTCTTCAGCTCCAGTATGGGGTCCCTCCCACAGGATACAGTCCTTCATGAGTCATTCCAGCATGGGTCGTTCTTGCAGGCTGCAGTTCTTCAAGAACTCCAGCATGGGCCTTTTCCACAGGGTGCAGTCCTTCAGGAACAGACTGCTCCAGCATGGGTCCCCCATGGAGCCACAGGTCCTGCTAGAAAGCCTGCTCCAGCGTGGACTTCTCTCCAGGGGCCACAGTTCCTGCCAGGAGCCTGCTCTGGCACGGGCTCTCCATGGGCTGCAGCTTCCTCCAGGGCACATCTGCCTGCTCCGGTGTGGGGTCCTCCACAGGCTGCAGGCAGATATCTGCTCCACCGTGGACCTCCATGGGCTGCAGGGGGATAGCCTGCCTCACCATGGTCTTCACCATGGGCTGCAAGGGAATCTCTGCTCCGGCGCCTGGAGCACCTCCTCCCCCTCCTTCTTCACCAACCTTGGTGTCTGCACAGTTGTTTCTCTAACATTTTTCTCGCTCCTCTCCCTCACAGCTGCTGCTCAGCATTTTTTACCCTTTCTTAAGTATGTTATTGCAGAGGTTCTACCAACATAGCTGATGGGCTCAGCTTTGGCCAGCGGTGGGTCTGTCAGAGAGCCAGCTCTCCAACACGGGGGCAGCTCCTGGTGTCTTGTCACAGAAGCTACCCCTGCAGCTCCGCCACTACCAAAACCTTGCCATGCAAACCCAATACAGCAGGCAACCATTTCAGTAGCCCACCCTCACGATGAATGTCAGCCAAGCCCGGATCTATCATATTTTAAATCTGCTTATGAGAGTTAGTATCAGCTTTTTGTCAATGTTCCTAGTGAAATGGAGCTGCTGCTGTATCAACGTACAGCTGATGTTATGAAGAGCACATCACTAGATACGGTGAGGAAAATGGGAGTCAGCTGAGCAGACAGTTGGAGACTAAATTCTGAGTTTTAGGAGAGCAGGTAGTCCGTGCTTCAAGCCAGTAGAAATCAAAAGTGTTAAGTGCCAAGAATTCTCCCACTTCATTCCCTGGTTGTATTCCTGACTCATTTAAAGCTGAATTCTGAAAATGATTGCAGCAGTGTTTGATGCTTAATGCTTTATGTAGCCTACATAAAATGCTACACTGCTGCTTTTGTGATATTTGTTTCTTTGTTTACTTTTTTCCTTTCTTTTTTTTGTACACATTTTTGTATGCATTCTTTTTCTATACACAGTTTTGAAATGCATAATGACATGTCAAAGTGCAATGAGGTCACAGAATTATAGCCTCAATTTTCCTGATTTTATTTATTATTGAATTTCAGAATGCACATTTTCTACTGCCCTGGGAATAATGAAATTCAACAGAACGATTTAAAATAGATGGGAAAATCTATACAGTGTTCTGGTTTGTTCTAAGGAAAGCTGCATCTGTGAATTACTACATTTCCATTATGTCCCCATACTATCGTTAACTTGCCTTTCCTCTCTACAGCGTATTGTTCTCTGACTTCTTGGGTGTACAATAAGGATCAGTATTTGTTTCCTGAAGGCAGGCAAGTATTTTTTTATCCTCCAGTTGAAAGGGGTGGTGTATCATTCATGCCTTCATTATTTAAAACAGTGTTTCTCAAACAAGGGACCAGGGCTGATAAGGATGCGTGTCAGTCTCGAGTGCAGATAGCAACCCATGGTAGTTGAAGCCTTTGAGGAGGTCGCTGAAGATTTCGAGACAGACACCAGCCTACTCTTCCAGGCATGATCACCTATGTGTCAGCTGTGGCTTTCTTAAATATAAAGGTATGGATCAAGCTCTTTATTTTTGTTCCCCATTCCCAACAGCTGTGTTACTCTGAAGAGGAGTAGGGACATGTTGTGCAAATTACATCCTGTTTGTATTTGGTGCTTGCTAAAAGTAGCAGCTCCATTGCCTACAAGCAGCTAATTCCACATCTAATATGGTGATTTACAGAGACCGGCCGAGTTTCCCACAAGTGAGTTTTTCTTCATAATCATTACCATGAAGCTATGGACAGTCCCCACCACTTCACAGTGCAGGCAGGAGGAAGGGGTTGTCTCAGAGAGGATGAGACAAGAGGCTGGCATGGAGTGATGCAGAAGGCATGTGAAGCAGGTTTTGCTGTGAATCCCAATGCCCTTTCAAAAGTGCTTGCCAGCACTGGAGAAGCACCCCAGAGAGGACTGGGGAGGACCTGCTGGACAGAACTAGGGAGAGAAAGTCAGACTAAGGAAGTGCGAGGCTCTTATCTGCACTTGTCTGCATTGATAAAAAATGTTGAACCTGTTTCAGACACATACCTTTGATACAGGAACTATTTTAGAAAGGTTTTTACTGCTCTTCATTGGACACTAACTTTAGCCTGATGTACCTTTTTGTAATTAATTTGCTTTGCTTCCTAGTGAATACAACATGTTCAATCAATAAGGATGAATATTCTGAGGTCACTTTTTGTGGCTAGATCCATGTAAAATGCTTTTAGTGTAATCAGAGCTCTGGCTCTGAGTCTATTCCCTCGGTCAATCATAGGGCTTATGGAAAGGCCATGTAACTCACGGCCTGAAGCCAGATCTTTTTAACATCACACCCTTAAGGGCTCAGTTCGATGGTGGTGAGTAAACATTTAGTTCATAGCTTACTTCTGGCATAATGCAGAGTTAAAACAAAACAGAAATTTCTATTTTACTTTTATGAGCCCAAGAACTTACTGCTTTAAATACAGATCATTTAGGATATTTCATTATACCACCAAAATTTACATAATTGCTTTTGAAACTGATTCACACAGAGATCTTAGATTTGCAGGTAAGTTCTCATATCCCTTCCAGCAAAGAAAAAAATGATCACCCCAGAGTGTGCAGAAGGGTAATTTTGCTCAGTTCTCTACCAGACTTGCTCAAGCATAAAGATGCAAATATGAAAATCAACAACACTTTTTTTTCCCCCTGATTCTGCACGACTCTTGAAGCTTCCAAGAGCTTCCATTGCTTTGCTCAGATAATTTTGCCTCTGGGAGAAAAGGATAAGACCACTGGGAGTTGCTGGTGCAAGACAGATGGAAATCTCTTTCGCAAATGCCTACGTATTTCCAGCCTCCTGCAAAGAGCTGATTCCAGTCATCCCTTTCTGTCATTCAAATGCCAGAAACAACAGAGGTAGGCAGTAGACACTGGAGATGTCAGAAGGACTTTTACAAAGTGGGGTGGCATCCCCTAAATGCCACAGTAGCTATGATGAGAGACAGAACATATAATACAAAAACATAATTGAGTTCCAGTTTTACCACATGACATGCTTTATTCATAGGGTATACTACATATTTTTTAAATTGCTTCTTGCCATTTAAGCAGGTGTTGCAGGGAGAGACATTATGTTTTTTAAACCAGTTGATAGAGTTGGAAAAAGTGGGCAAGTTTTCTTGTTCAGAGTTTCTTCATTAACCCTGAGAAGTTGCAAGTCCCTGGTACTGCTTGTTCAAATGACTTTTCTTGACAGTGTCAGGGAGGAGAAAAGAAAGGGGGGAAAGAGAAAGAAGGGTCATAGAAAGGTGGCCACAGAAGCATGCTGTCTGCATTTCCATTGTGAAACCTTCTCATTTCCCTATTATCTATCTACCAGAAACTGTCTTTTCCAATTTATATATATGTATATATATGTTTATTTCAGAAGCTTCAGTGGAGTATTCTCATCTGATTAGAGCTGCAGTTAGAGGAGTTATATACAAGTGTACAAAAGCAGTTATATAAAAGTATAAACAGAATGTATATGATCTCCTGTCAGTCACTACTAGTTCACCTCAGACCTCAAGTTTTCAGGAAAATGTAGAAAATGCTGCGTTTGTGTTAAACACAATACATTTCTGGACGTTCAACCCTTCTCAGACTTCAGAGAAATATACTGACTCTGTGAGCCTGCACTGTTGCTGTTAGCCATTTGAGGACTAGAGGGTATATCTGAGTTCATGCCCTGCTGTTGAGCTTTGAGAATGATTGCTTCAGTTTCGTTCCCCTGCCATCAGTCTGCAGTGTTCTGGATATGCGACAATTTTAGTTGAATCACACAGAAAAAAATTGAACTTCATAGTTTCACTCTAAGATCTCTGCTTCTTCTCCAGCCCTTCATGGTACAAAAGAAGGATGGAGATCATAAAGGAGCCTTCAGGAACCATGGCAGTGCAATGGCATGAGGCACCGCAAAACGTTGAGTACTGCTGCAAGCCAAAGAGACAAAGGGAGCGGCATAGGTCACACCAGGACCGTGTCCAGCTGCAGCTGACAGCAGAGGCTGATGGGCCCCTCATCTTCAGGGCTGTGGGTCAGGGCTGTACAGATGATCACCCAGAGTATTTCCAAATGTTAACGTCCTGTACATCATCCAAATAAGTATAAAAGGTTTGTATCCTGAGTGCAATGGAGGATTTGCAGAACAAAGAGAAAAGGCTATTTTTTAATTCAGTCCATTTTAAGGCATCTACTCTATCTGAAGGCATTTTGCCTCCATACATGACATACTGTGATTGACATTTGCTTGAATTCAGTGACTGGAACAAGCACAGCTTTGTCCCCAAATGTAAGCTGTCTTTTCCTTGGGCAACCATATGAAATTCCTCAGGGAGTGAGTGCCTCTTTGCTAAGGGAAATGAACCACTGGCCAGGCTGAACACGACACCAGATCTCACCTGGCTCCATCACTCTCCCAGCTACTACATGAATTCAGATTCCCAGATGGGGCTTCAGTGTGCAACAGCAGAAACCGAGGAGCAAATGTGCAGAAGACAATCCCTGTCACAGAGAACAGCTTCACACAGGTTGCTGTTATTCTCCAAGCCTGACTTTGTGAAAATCATCTCACAGGACAGAGCTTCTTCTTGTTTGCATTTAAATCTCTAAATGAATTCCTATTCAGCAGGAGCAAAATCTAGTCACTGCAGTACACATGTACTCACTGGTCCCAGCTGTGGGCTGTACAGGGTTCTCTATTTGTTGTCGTCCTAGAAGGTAGAATTTGGGGGAGAGGCAGCACAGCATCATAGCTCCTGTGTGTATATCCAGCAATATCATTAGGACTATGAATAGCAATTAAATGCTGATGAGCAGAGCCCTCAAATTTGGGCATATTTAAGTAGAGGAAAGAACCTATATTATTATGAAGCTTACTTCAGTGAGGTCTCTTATTTATGTTCATCACATTATGAACACTCAGAGGTGGGATTTGCCTCCAGTTATGCCATACAACTGTAAATGTTATCTTATGGGTCTTAAAACATCCAACGTACTCCACGAGGATCTGGTCAGTGGAGGCCAGAGGCTGATTCAGCCCTGCCTGGGGCTTAATTCTGCTGTCCATGCAGAGCCACCTCCTGCTCTTCGAGATGCCCAGAGGTTTCGAAAACAAGTGCCAAGGCCTAGCAAATCTAAGGCACAACCTACATGAGACCTACGCTGCTGTAGAGTGTCTGCCAGTGGTCAGCCAGGTGCTGTCACACCCTCTCAGGGGCACTAGATGCCCATGAGAGGACACTGGTGGCTGCTTAACCCAGTGGCTCACTACCAGCTGTTGACTGTGTTGGCTGGATCCCACGGACTCTTCTGGGAGCTTTGATACCCACATACCATCTCCTGTGTTTAGGTGTGTGAGTCTCAAACCAAACTCTGCTTTGGCAGTTTTTACGGAGTGTTTGCCACATCTCCCTTTGCATGATTTCAACTCCCCTTGAAGGGGAATTTTCAGTTTTGATTATTTTGTTAATTCCTTTTAGTTTCATCTGAGTTTGTAAGGATTTCTGAGATAGATCAGACATCACTGTTACCTACATCTTTTAATGATAGAATAGCATTATAAAATAATCCTGTCATACAGCTATCACATACTGACTTCTACTTTTTAATCCAGCACCAAATTCAAATTACAAAATGGAATAAAAATATATTGGTTTAGGCCCACAGGGGAGACAGTATTGTCAGAACTAAGCTGACAACAGGAAAATACAGATGCAGAGTGTGTTCTGTCACATGGCAGGTAGCATGTCAGCTGCATATCCAAAACCCCAATCACAAACTTATAAAGTAATAGCTTTTTCCGTTCCCCCGCCATCCTGTTCACAAGAGTGAGCAAGCAAGGGGAAATCTGCTCAGAGGCCTTGCTTGTGTAATCTGCTAACACAGCTACCACACAGTGGTGGTCCAAGTGTGAGCATGGTCTCATAGAACAGAGTGGCAGCAGACAGTACAAGAGGGCTTTGCTCTACTCATCTGCGCAGCCCATAGGCTTTCAGTGCGTAACCCACAGAAAGGGTACTGGATAGGAACCAAGGTGGTCTTGAAAGGGTTCCCCCGCTCCAGTGGTGTATTTGTAAATCTGTCCATGGCACCAGATGAGTTTCAAAAGAAGAGATGAGTGCTTGAGGGAGCACTGCCCTTCTATAACACTGTAAGTGCAGCAAGAAATTTGTCTTTTTGGCAGCTGGTGACATTACGAGATCAAATCCTCATTTATGTTATAAAATGCCTTGGTTGGGTAATACTTTAAAATGAAAAGATTGTTCATAAAATACATTCACTTCTATCCTTGTTATTTTTTAAGGTATTAAAAAGGATATTTATTACATAATTGTGGATACCATATTAATTCCTCTTACATTAACATAGAACAGTGCATTTTTATTAAAGAGGGACCGAGGTTTAATAAAATGAAAAAAACCAAAATCTTCAAAGGTAAATAAAACTGAAAACACCATTATAGCTGTTATGACTTGCAGAAGCTGAATAAAATAAGTAAATAACATACACTTCTACGCTCAAAATAACCCAACTGCTGCTATAAATATGTTGCATTGCTATCTGTTTCACAAAGCAACCAATGTTTTACTTAAAGATATTTCAGGCATTTTCATCTTCATTGCATCAGCAGGGCTAGGCATGTATTAGTTAAAATGTAAATAATGCTTCCCCACAAGCTGTATTAATTTCTGTGGGAGAACCCTGAAGAGACCAATGCATTTCTGCAATGGAGTGTTACACACAGTACATGTATGCTGCAATGCAAAATCATCTCTGCTAAAACATGAGAAAATCTCAGAATTAATGAGCAGCTGAGTTTTGTCTGTATTTGAACTTTGCATGTGTAAGATATTTGCATCCAGGATTTCAGCTCATCCAGAGAGAGGGACGAATGGCAGGCACGTACCTCAACTGCTCAAGTATTCAGGAGTGACAAGATCTGGTGTTTTACCCTAAAGCCAAGTTTAATTCATGAGTGGCCGCCAGGTCTTTTATACGAGATCAGACTTTAGAAGATGAGCCTCAGGGGTCACAGAAGAGCTACTCATGTCAGTGAAGACAGGTTGTCCTTACCACAGGGCAGTCTGCAGAGGTAAAGTCTGGTCACTGGCGAGAGTCATGTGCAATTCAATTTATTTTATTAATTTTAATCTAAACCTGTTTCTATTTTGACCTTATTCATAATTTGAGCTCTTTCTTCTGAAGCCTGTCCAGTGACTTTTCAAATAGCAAACTCTTAGGGCATCCTGAAGTCATATAGTACATACCACTGTAAGCATCTCAGGATCAGCTGCTAGGTTCATTCTAGTATAAGCAAGATATTGGGAATTTAAATCAGAAGCAAACAATCACGATATCAAAGATTTAATGTAACTCCTCAGCATTCCTTGTCAAGGCTTGAAAATTATAGCTTGCTTTCTCTTGTGTTTATGAAAATGAAAAGTTTGTTGAAAGCAAGTACCCTCACTCCTACTGCCTGACTTATCTAAACATAAGAATGGAAAAGTCAGAGATATGTTCACAGACCTTCCCATCATAAAGACTCCTATCTTCCTCATGTCATTTGTAGGCTCTGTGTGTGATTAGAAGATTATATTTCTAAGAATGTGTAAACTAGCAATAGTTGAGATGAAGAAACTTTCATATCCAAAGTGAAAGTAAAAAAATCCATGAAGTTCCAATAAGTTTAGCAAAGTTCTTTTTCACTTCATTTTCTCTGGTCAAGTTTAATCCAAATCTTAATGTATTAAGTGCTATTAGCATTAATCTCCAGGCATGTGAGACAGATGAGGCTTGATCAGTTTCTATGCAGTTTCTATATCTATATTTCTATCTATCAGTTTCTATATCATCTAGCATTCATATGCAAATGTAGCCGGATCGTTTCATCACATGAGATATTGTTCCTTAATCAAGCTACTGAAAACAGAAACCCTGCTAGAGAAAGGAAATTATCCCCACAGGTAAGACAAAAAGAGATATTTTCAATTTCAAATATCTTTTTTTTTCTTTTTACCTTTCACTGAAGAATTCTTATGAGTTATTTTAGAACGGTTAGACGAGCACATATCCTATGGCCTTCAGATTTTTTTCCTACACTTTCTTTTAACCTGGTCATTCTTTTCTTTGGGCCAAGTTCCAGAATGATCAAAGGGAGCTGGAGCTGTACAGGCACACCTCTGTTTGCTGTGGGCCCTGGGGCCATACAGCATGCAAGGGAGGTTATCAGAAACATCCTAACTCTATAGCTGAAATGAATGGTGATTATTTAGCTAATCAAATTGTTAAAGTAAATAGCTGCTGGATTAACAAATAAAATGCTGCTTAGTGAAGCAAAACATTCAGAATCCGTTTTTAGTTTCCATAAAATTGAATTTGTTTATAGACTTCATTATCAAAATGGAAAACCAAGAATCATGCTGGAAGTCCACGTGCTTTGTTTAGGATTCATCTCATCTAACCTTGGCTACCTCACATCAGCATTTACATCTGAGTTGTTTGGAGTCTCTCTCTCTCTAGTAAGCAGCAAGAAATATGCATTTAGGGAATGCAGTTCATGCACTCTATTTTATACATTTACATTTGAATGAGTGATATTCTAGAAATGCCTGTTTCCCTCAATTAGGTAAAGTGGGAGACAGCATAACTAGCTTATCTGTAAATATTTAAAGCTGGTGAGATGCACCTTTCCCTTTTTTTTGTGCCTATCAGAACTCTCTCTCTCACACACACACGCACACACAAAGTAGTCCTTTGTGTTAGAAAAATTAGGACCTAAAATCCAGCATCCAAAAATGTGGTGATTATGATGGCTTGAGGATCTTTAATTTGCCTGTCTTACATAACACATTGTGACACAGTCTTTAATTACAGGATCACATCCTTTTTTCCCATCAGATGCCTCCTTCACTCAGTGCACAATTAATGAGCTCTCATTTAGTGACTGAGAAGGGGAAGACAGGTTATATGGGATAGTCAGACTCCATTAAACTTGGCACTATACAACATTTTGAAAATTAAAACAAAAGCAATGTGGTACATAGAAAATTAATTTTTAAAAGCTCTTGACAGGTCTCAAAATGCATTTGTAAACAGTGGAGTCTCATTAAGGGCATTCTTAAGGACATGCTGAGGTCAGTCCTTGGCCTTTACATTTTTATTAATGATGTGGAAGAAATCAGAGAAGCCTTACTGATTAAACTGTACATGTGATACATGAAGAGGGTACACTGAAACAAATGAGTTGATAAGCTGCTGCAAGCAAATGACATGTGAATCAATACAGATAATTATAATTCAACAATATTCAGGAATTATAGACATAATGAGACACTATCTTGGGAACAGTAACTGAAATGATTGGGGCATCATGTCAGTCAGCTGTAGATGAGGTCCTTGTACAGTATGCAAAGGGAATAACAGCAAAACAAAAAGCCAGTCCTGGGATAAACGAGCAAAATAATACCAAAAAGGCTTAGAAAAGTTATGCAACCTTTCACTAGCGAGTCTTCTTCTGAGATGCTGTGCACAGTCCTGGCACCCACAGCTCAAGAAGGAATAAACTGGATCTCTCTGGTTCAGATATGAACCAGAAGAAAGTTTAAAGGACTGGAAAACCTGCCTTAGTGGAAAACTGAAGTTCAGTCTGTTTACCTTAACAAAAAGGCTAAAGTGTGCCTTGATCACCATTTCTAATTACCTCTGGGGAGAATAGAAAATTGATAATTGAGGGCTCTTCAGTCTCAAAAGCACAAACATAACAAGATCAAGTGCCTGGAAGTTGAAAGTAGAGACATTCAGAAATTACATGCATTAGTATTATGAAAATTAATCACTTCAATAATTTAACAAAAATAATGATAGATTGTCTATACTGCAAGTATTTAAACTGAGATTTTCTATCTTTTAAAAAGAGATGGCCTAGTTAAACAAAAACTAATTCAGGGAAGAACTGACCTGTGCTCACTGAAGGTCACAGTAAACTATCATCTCTGAACTTAGGATCTAGAATTATGTTGCTTCATTTCATTGCTGAGGGGAGGCGGGGGGCATGTCTTATTTACAGTACATTATTCGAAACTTCATATGATTATAAAATATTCCTTTTTCATGGAATTTCTTTTACTATATTGTTAGGGTGCTGCACCAACATTAATCTGTACAACAGGCCAGTTTGAGGTGGAAGAGTGGAATTACTGGTGTTTTAGGGAAGGAGCACTAAAGTGAGATTATGTTTGAAAGCGCCTGTTAATTGTGGATGCAGTTTGAAAGGCTTGTACCTGATCCTTCAAAATACCTTGCACTTCTGAGGACTTCACACATTTAAAGCAAAGCTCCTACCAGCATCAATCATGGCTCTAAAAGCTCAGTACTTCCACAAATCAAACCCTAGCAATTCACATGGAAACTCAGAAATGAAGACCACACAGTTAATGACCACTTCTGGATGAAAAATTATTTCAAATTATTCCTGCAACAGAGAACTGCAGGAACTCAGTGTCCAAACCCAGTTCTACAGGGTAACATTCAAAGATTTAATTGTGAGATCAATCTTTCCTATTCTGAAATCCCCTCCTTTGATCAGTAGAGACCTTTTTGCTTCTGTAGCATAGGAGGCAGCAATAATAAATAACAGTCCCTTTCACTGCACAACCCCAGTTCATCCTTAGAATATATCCTGCTGCCATAGTCAGTCTTGTAATGGTCCTATGAGAAAACAATGCACAACGAAGAAATAAATCATGGATTCATAGCAATACAGAACCATAGAATGGTTTGGGTTGGAAGGGACCTTGAAGATCATTTAATTCCAACCCCCCTGCCATGTTCAGGGACACCTTCCACTAGACCAGGTTGCTCAAAGCCCCATCCAACCTGGTGTTGAACAATTGCAGGGATGGGGTGTCCACAACTTCTCTGGGCAACATGTTCCAGTGCCTTGCCACCCTCATAGCGAAGAATTTCTTCCTTGTATCTAATATAAATCTACCCTCTTTCAGTTTAAAGCCATTACCCCTTGTCATATCACTACACGCCCTTGTAAAAAGTCCCTCTCCAGCTTTCTTGTAGGCCCCCTTCAGGTACTGGAAGGCCACAATGAAGGTCTCCCCAGAGCCTTCTCTTCTCCAGGCTGAACAACCCCAACTGTCTCAGCCTGTGTTCATAGAAGAGGAGCTCCAGCCCTCTGATCATCTTCGTGGCCCTCCTCTGGACTTGCTCCAAAGGTCCATGTCCTTCTTATGTTGAGTGCCCCAGACCTGAACACAGTACTCCAGGTGGGGTCTCACAAGAGTGGAGTAGAGGGGGAGAATCACCTCCCTCAACCTGCTGGTCACACTTCTTTTGAGGCAGCCCAGGATGTGGTTGGCTTTCTGGGCTGCAAGCACACATTACTGGCTCACGTTGAGCTTCTCATCAACCAACATCCCCAAGTCCTTCTCCTCAGGGCTGCTCTCAATCCATTCTCTGCCCAGCCTGTATTTGTGCTTGGGATTGCCCCGACCCATGTGCAGGACCTTGCATCTGGCCTTGTTGAACTTCATGAGTTTTGCACAGGCCCACCTCTCAAGCCTGTCAAGGTCCCTCTGAATGGCATCCCTTCCCTCCAGCGTGTAGACTGCACCACACAGCTTGGTGCCGTAGGCAAACTTACACTCAATCCCACTGTCCATGTCACTGACAAAGATGTTAAACAGCGCCAGTCCCAATACTGACCCCTGAGGAACACCACTCATCACTGTTCTCCACTTGGACATCGAGCTGTTGACTGCAAGTCTTTGAGTGTGGCCATCCAGCCAATTCCTTATCCACCAAGTGGTCCATCCATCAGATCTGTGTCTCTCCAATTTAGAGACAAGGATGTCATGCAGGACAGTGTCAAATGCTTTGCACAAGTCCAGGTAGACGACATCAGTTGCTCTTCCCTTATCCATCAATGCTGTAACCCTGTCACAGAAGGCCACCAGATTTGTCAGGCATTATTTGCCTTTAGTGAAGCCATGTTGGCTGTCACCAATCACCTCCTTATTTTCCATGTGCCTTAGCATAGTTTCCAGGAGGATCTGCTCCATGATCTTGCCAGGCACAGAGGTGAGACTGACTGGCCTGTAGTTCCGCAGGTCCTCCTTTTTCCCCTTTTTAAAAATGGGGGTTATATTTTCCAGTCAGTGGGAGCTTCACTGGACTGTCACGACTTCCCAAATATGATGGATAGTGGCTTAGCAACTTCATCCACCAGTTCCCTCAGGATCCGCGGATGCATCTCATCAGGTCCCATGGACTTGTGTACCTTCAGGTTCTTTAGATGGTCTCAAACCTGATATTCTCCTACAGTGGGCAGTTTTTCATTCTCCCAGTACCTGCCTTTGCCTTCTGTGACTTGGGCAGTATGGCTTGAGCACTTGCTGGTGAAGACTGAGGCAAAAAAATCATTGAGTACTTCAGCTTTCTCCATATCCCGGGTAACCAGGTCTCCCTTTTCCTTCTAGAGAGGGCCCACATTTTCCCTAGTCATCCTTTTATCACCAATATACCTATAGGAGCTTTTCTTGTCGCCTGTGATGTCCCTGGCCAGATTTAATTCTATCAGGGCTTTAGTTTTCCTAACCTGCTCCCTGGCTGCTCGGAAAATTTCTCTGTATTCCTCCCAGGCTACCTGTCCTTGCTTCCATCTTCTGTAGGCTTCCTTTCTGTGTTTGAGTTTGTCCAGGAGCTCCTTGTTCATCCATGCAGACCTCCTGGCATTTTTGCTTGACTTTCTCTTTTTTGGGATGCATTGCTCCTGAGCTTGGAAGGGGTGATCCTTGGATATTAAACAGCTTTCTTGGGCCCCTCTTCCCTCCAGGGCTTTATCCCATGGTACTCTACCAAGCAGATCCCTGAAGAGACCAAAGTCTGCTTTCCTGAAGTCCAGAGCAGTGAGCTTGCTGTGTGCCCTCCTCGGTGCCCTAAGGATCTTGAACTCCATCATTTCATGGTCACTGCAGCCAAGGCTGCCCTTGAGCTTCACATTCCCCACAAGCCCCTCCTTGTTGGTGAGAACCAGGTCCAGCATAGCACTTCTCTTTGTTGGCTCCTGCCATCACTTGGAGAAGTTATCATCAATGCATTCCAGGAACCCCCAGGATTGCTTATGCCCTGCTGTGTTGTTCTTCCAACAGATACCGGGGTGGCTGAAGTTCCCCCATGAGGACCAGGGCTTGTGAACATGAGGCTGCTCCTATTTGTCTATAGAAGGCCTCATCCGCTTGGTCTTCCTGGTCTGGTGGCCTGTAGCAGACCCCCACTATAATGTCACCTGTCCCTGCCCTGCCTGCAATCCTGACCCATGAATTCTCAGTCGGCTCCTCATCCACCCCCAGGCAGAGCTCCAGGCACTCCAGCTGGCCGTTGACATAGAGGGTGACACCCCCTCCTTGTTTCCCCTGCCCATCTTTCCTAAAGAGCCTGTATCCTTCCATTCCAACACTCCAGTCATAACAGCCATCCCACCACATCTCCGGGATGCCAGTAAGACCATAGCCCTGGAGGGGTGCGTACATAATAAAGGTATAGTACATAATAACGGTACAGTATAATGCAGATCCATGAGGTTGTAGAGAATTTTTCTGCAATTCTGGTACTTCTTAGTTATCAAGCGTGTGAATTTGCAATCTCGGTGCTTTTTCTAACAGTTTTATTTTTAAATGTGTCAATTCCTGGGTTCTCCTATTATCTTTTAAGCAGAAAAAGTATCATTGCCATTTTACCAGCTGGTTCCTCAATGGAGTAAAAAAATTCAGACTCAGCATGCAGAATTGTGCTGTACGAGCTAGAGCAGGAATGAGCTCACACTAAGCAGCTGCCATCCTTCTCTATTCTCACACACTTTCTCACCGGATTTCCTACAGGTTCATCAGAGTGGAGGAAGAGTGCTCTGCTACCACAGAACACTCTCCCTCATACCTCAGCATGGCCCAGTCCCTCCCAACATATTGCTGGTCTAGACCATTCCTGGTTTCACCCACAGCTGCCTATCCACCCCTGTGTGTGCACATAGGTAAAGATATAACTGTGAGCTCTGGCAAGTGCAGAAACTAAGGGACGGATCTTTTTGGCATGCATTTGTGTGCAAGAAAGGTTGGAAACCAAGGGGAAGTCGCAGAAAGCTGGAGGAGCTGAGCAGAGAGTGGAATCTGGAAAAACAGCTTCTCTGGACACCACACCTGCTGAAAAGGCAGGCCTGGGAACCAAACCAGGGACCAGCCCCCAGAGCTTTGTATCCCAAAAAATTCCCTTGGCTGCTAAGCACTTAGGGATGCACCAGGAGCACAGAGCAGGCTGAAGGCCAGGCTGAGCTGGCAGGGGGCCACCGGCTGGCAGTCACCCCCACAAGGCTGCTGCAAGCCAGGCTCTGCACAACGTCTGCAAGTCGAGCAGTAAAAGCTTCCCAAAGCAGGCTGCGGACGTGCCTGCTGTATCGGTGTGCATGGTCAAACTGTGCATTGGCAGCACTGCAACAAGGCTGGGGACACCAGCTGCTCTGCCATCCTGGCCTGACTCTCCAAATATGCTTTAATTTAACCACTTTGCATAGCACATAATTTTTTTAATAGTGTAGAGATGCCTGGGGGGAAGAGACTTTCTCTAATATGCAGGGAGTATATTGTGCCTGACTAATTTTATGGGTCCCTATTGACAAAAGGCTTTATCTGTGCTTTCTATCCATTTAACTATAAATCTCTGTATTTGTAAGTTTTGACTCATGGGGACCCATATAATTTAGTTTGATGAATGACCCTGTGTTTTATGATAGCACAAAGAAATCTTTTGGTAAGATGTAGTAATTCATTTCCTCATAATTAATGCGTGACAGACAACACAGTACAGAAATAACATTATAGAATCAAATATCAAGGTAAGCCAAAGCCTACACAAGCTGCCAGTTAAGAATTAGAAAGTGTCTTTGTAACAGTATAAAATCCAATACAGGGTGTAAAACCAAAATGTGAACACATTTCCAAGCAGTCTCAGTCCCAAATATCTACTGTCTGTGGTATTCTTCTGAGACACCTTTCCCTCCTTCGGTGCCTTGTGACACACTGTGGTACCACACACTGTATGCACACACTGCTTTTCCCAATCACAGTAGCTTGATCTCTCCATCATATAAAAATCCTCTTGCATCTCCTGAATATTGAAATATTATGATAATGGACTAAAAAGCTACAAGCCTCCCAAAAAACTTTAACTTTCAAGACTTAACTTCCGAGATGAAGCTAATAATGGAAACATTCTCAGTAGGTATCCATTTATGGGCATTTAAGGTGTTTAAAAAGCAAAAAAAAACTTTTTTGTTGTTTTTTAATCAGAATATTTCCATCATCTATGCCAGGACATTTCCCACCAGAAAAGGCAGAGGCTTGAGAGGAATGCCGATGATTTGCAACTACAGCAGTAAGCCTACTGCAAACTGTGAGGGATCTGGAGTTGGCAGGCTGTCCTGGCAAGTCCATTTTCAGCAAGGAACTGTAATCAGCAGTCAATTCCTTCACAGCCAAGATTAATTAAGAGGCTCTGCACCACAGTAATACATTAGCAAAGGCCCACCTGCAAGGAGGCCTTTTGTAAGTCTTTCTACAAGAAGCATGTCCCTGAAATTGCCAATAGCATTGCAAACCTGCTCCTGCAAGACATCTTGTGTGGGGCTGGTACATGTAAGTATTTGCCATTTCCCTTTTTGTCTGATGTTGATAAATGCATGTGGCAGGTTGGATTACAGATGGTGTGGAGACAAAACAGAGAATAGAAATTTGGTACAAATCCTCCATATCAGCCTTGAAAAAACAAGGGAAATTTACCCCTTTGACAGTGTGGTTTCTCAGAGGGTGGTAATGGAAATGGCAGGCAGCACTTCTGAGGCTGAGGCACTGGCCACGGTTCACCCCTTGGCAGCTGTGTGCCTGGCTTCACCCAAGCAGCTAGAGACACAGCTGGTGGTTACCAGTAATGCTTCTGCTCCATCAACATCTGGCCTCGCAGACCACGGGGCTGTATTTGCTACAACTGCCTTGTCCTTCATCATCACCTCACACACAGAGGTGCTGCCTCTGCAGCCAGCTTGGTGATCTTCAAGGACCTTTCAAGTGGACAGTATTGACCAGAGAGTTGTGGGGATGGCTTGGGTCTGCGCTGTTTGCAGTAGAGAAGCAGTCTGTGTCATAAGGGCAGGTGGTCCACCCCAGAAACATTCTCATGACATTTGCCATCTAATTAATATGCCATTTGGGTCCTTACATGTTCAATATTTTTTAGAAACTTGTATTTCAATCAACACTTAATGACTGCATGAATATCAGTCTCAAGATTTGCTATCAAAGTTTTTTATTCTCTACATAGAGGCTCTCAAAAAGATAATGTTTCTTCATCTTATTTGTGGAAAGGTCAAAATGGTATTGCAGAGGATTCTGCTGGTATTATTTATATATTCAATATCTATTTGGAAAAACAAAAGGTATAGACCACAGCTGACAGGTTAGACAGGATAACAGATGTTGATACCTGTAAATAAAACAAGCCCTCCATAATTATACCTTGAAGTATTCAATTGTGAAAATCTATTTAAAACTACTACTGTTGCCTGTTTCCCACCCAGTAGCCTATGGTAGTGCTCCTACAGTTTATTAACAACACAAGCAAAAATAAGAAACAATTTAGAAGCTTTTATTTTCCTGCTGCTGGAATCTCCACAGAGAGCCTCCTCATGATCAGCATAATGATTTGAAATTTGTACATAGCTTCCATCAGCACAGACTTTGTCTGTCCTGTCATATATTAACAGATGCTTCCCACTGCAAGTGCTTGGCCCCTGTGCCCTGTCAGCTGGCACTGATTTATATCAGTATAAATATATACATATAAATATACAATTAATTGTATTCTGAATATAATGAAAGATGGTAGTTTTAACATTTAAACCAGCCCACAACTTCCACAGCTTGGTGGTACACAAAGGAGACAAGCTCACATGCCTGATGTACAGGAAAAGCTGTAAACTCTACATTGCTAAGTCAGACACAGATAAAGGCCATTTACCTGCATTTATCCTTGTCAGGGTTTTAGCTGGGATAGAGTTAACTTTCTTCACTGTAGCTGGTATAGTGCTGTGTTTTGGACCTAGTATGAAACTAATGTTGATAACACACTGATGTTTTAGTTGTTGCTAGGTAGTGCTTATACTAGTCAAGGACTTTTCCAGCTTCTTGTGCTCTGTGAGGTGCACAAGAATCCAGGAGGGGAGGGGGCACAGCCAAGAGAGTTGATTCAAACTGGCCAAAGGGATATTCCATATCATGTGATGTCACGCTCAGTATATTAACTGAGGGGAGTTGGCTGGGGGAAGCAGCGATCGCGGCTCGGGGACTGGTGGCGTCTGTCGGGGGGTGGTGAGCGGTTGCAGCACTTGCGGTTTTTTTTTTCTCTTCCCCCGGGTTTCATTTCTCTCTCTTGATATTTTCCTTTTCATTATATTATCATTATTATTATTATCATCATCATAATCATTATTATTATCATTACCATTATTACTATTACTATTTTATTTTAACTATTATACTGTTCTTATCTCAACCCACGAGCTTTCTTGCTTTTGCTCTTCCGATTCTCTCCCCCATCCCACTGGGGTGGGGGGAGTGAATGAGCGGCTGGGTGGTGCTGAGTTGCTGACTGGGGCTAAAACATGACAATCCTTGATGACACGCTGGCTGTGCACATCTGCCTGCCTCCCTGCAGGATATGCTGGCAGGTGTAGCCACCGCAGCTGCTGAAGCCACCTGCCTCTGGTACAGCAATGAAGAAGGTGGCATGTGTACATTTCATGCTGAAAGGTTAATGAGTTTTGCCACCTTGGATCATGTGGGTACAACCACTCTGCTGTGCAGAACAGCCAGCCCCACACATGGCCTCAGAGCCAAATTAGCTGCTGCTGTCTGTTGTCTGTTGCAGGGCACGTCGTTACATGGCAACAACGGAGAGGGGATTTGAGAACATGCTCTACAGCACTTCTAGGGTTTCCTTACTTGCCCCATATGTGTCTGATGCTCAATGTAGTGGCTACCTGTCCTGGAGGTGACAACATCAGACAGTCCAGTGACACAGAGTCCTTCCATGAAAGTCCCTGGGTCACTCCTGCTGGAAGGGCTATAATTTACAGGCAGCCTGGGCTGAGGCTGAATTCAGGAAGAATTTGTGTGGTTTTGTGCTCAGGAAGAAGCTAAGCTCATACTGCTCTTCAGGGTGGTCTGTCGAGTGCTGCAGACGACTTGATAGGGTCTTATCCACTGTGGGGTGTAACGATGTCTCAGCTGGTGACCTTCATCACTGGCAGGATACTTGACAAGGTGAATCTTTCATCTGATCCATATGTAGGCAATCCTGCCTTTGGACATATTAACCTTTACAACACACTGCAGGAGAGGCCTTGCCAAAATTTTATAAAGGAATGGAGGAATCTGTGAACTAAATTTGGAAGTAGAGGTCATATATTAATGTAGATGCCATCAGTGTAAGGGCAGGACATGTAGTATAAGGGAGACGTTGGGAAGTTAAGTTTAAAATCCTATTCACTACATTAAAATTACTTTTGCAATCTGCTTAGAATAGCATCAAGACACAATAAAGACTAATTTTAAGTAGCATAAATAAACGAGCAGTCAGATAACTGTTTTGGGGAGTTCGCTGTAGAACTATTATAAAAGGGAAGTGAATGCCTGTGGTGGGACTTCAGTATCTGATTAAGAATCCTATCAACAGTCATTAAGTCTCTGTCTTTCCTCCCAAGACTAGCAGCTCCTGCCGCTGTGGACTCTGTCCTCAGCCTTTCTTGGAAGAAGGAAGTCTGAAAAAAACGGTGCCCCTAGATAGGAGTGTCTGAGGGAAACCCCAGCACTCTGGTCTGATTCTGGGGTCTCTTACAAAACAGACTGCCTCAAGTCAGTCTCCCCATTTTGTTTTGAATGAGCAAATTAGGCAGGTTCTAGTCTCAAAGCTACTCTTGTCGTAGGCAGTATTTACAAATGCTTTTTAGCAAACAGAAATCTCCTTGAATAGAAGAATCAACAAGCAAATCTTTACTTCCAATCACGTTGGTCTGTGCAAGTGGTCTCAGCACTAACCACAGAAAAATTTTCTGTTAAAGTTTTCTGCAAACACCCTAGTTTGACTACTTATGAGCACTGCAAGACTAAAATCAATGTATTTTAGAAGTTCATAATCCACTTCAAAAGTTACACTGCAGACAGCCACCAACAGCCAAACCAGACAACTTGCTACTCTGAAATTAGTCAGCCATGTTCCTGTAGCGGCCAGAGGTTGCCAATATCTGTTTGGCTTCTGTATCTCTACAGAACGGTTTCTCTCTTGTGAAACTGTGGAGCTTCATGCAGCAATCCAAATGCATGCACATTATCCCTGTCGTATTACAAGTCCTACTGTCACGGCAGGGAGTGCCACTAAACAAGAGTCTGAAAATGATGTTGATAAAAAGGCTAGTGGATGCCCAGAGAGGAATCACGGTAGGTTCCTAGTCCCATATTTCTTATCATTAACAGTTCAATTGCACAGATTCATTCCTGTGAATGTACCATTTATTTATTCAGTGGCATAATGATAGTACTGTTTTGTTTTCTACTTCTTCCCTAATGATCTCTAATGTGAGGCCTTTCCGACGTTCTCTGAGCATTACATTGGTGTTTTTAGAGCACTAGCTGTGATAACTCCAGATCTTTTCTCCATGAATCATTACAACTTATTCAGAGACAATCACTATGCATCCCTAGTAGAGAGATTCTTTCTTTTTTCAAACCAAAAGCATTGACTGCCCTTATTGGCACTGAAATTCATCTGTCATATTGCTGTGCAGTTATTCAGATGAGGTCTTCTCTACCTTAAATGAAACACATTGTAACACATACAGCAAACGACAATACTACGTAACATGTACAATGGTACAGATGACATGTAAAACACAGCAGTACCAAAAGTAAGAATTTGCACTCCCAACACACATTATAGTCATTCAAATGACTGAACATGATGTAACCCAAAGAAAAACGTCTCTCTCTCTTGCTCTTTTTCTCTCTCTTTCTGTTTCGCTCTTACTACCTGGTGGATTTCTCTCTGTCACAGAATATTCCAGAAGAGGATCTCATATTCAAAAACATCATCGAGTTGTACTCAGTATCACCAAACATTTCAAATTTAATGAGCTGTATTCCTTTAGTTACTTCATATGAACAAAAATTAGAAATAAACCCCTCTCTATTCATTTTACTGTTAGAATATATATAAATGGTGCTCATGCTATACTGTATTTGTTAATGAACAACTCTATAGAGTTCTCAGAAAACTGTATCTTACTGAATACTGATAAAAATATAGCATTGATCATAATGGAAATGTTCAAAAGGTTGTTTTATTGGTTGCACAAGTTTTTGTGAGGAACTGCTATCTTGAACACAGAAATTGCTCTAATATTAACTGGAGATAAGGGAAGAAGCATTTAAAATAATCAATCCCAGCAAAGACTGAAGGACACTGTCAGCTGACCCCATACTGTCACTTCTCTGTCAGCTTCAAGCTGAAATTTTTGATGTTTATGGGGCCATACTGTTTTCAGTCCTAGTAAATGAGTACGTACCATATGACTTCCTGCTACTATGCAAAATAAAAAGAGAAAAAAATATGCCAGGTATTACCTTCTAGGATATCCTGAGAAAAAGTCAACTGCCATTCCTGTTGCAGCGATGCTTAACACTGCTGATTTCTCTTGTGCAGGCCATGGTGCCCTAGCAGACAGACCAGATATTGCAGTCATGGAGATCAAGACAATGATTAGGATATGCGTTTTTCCCTCTTCTTTTATTGAACAATGTTTAAATATAGAGAAAAACAAGGTGTTAAATAGGTTAGAATAAATCCCTGATCACCCCCAACATGATGTGTTAGAAGACTCAGTGCTAACACAATCTCTTTCTCTCTGCTTTCTATCTTGACTGCCTAGCTTGTATATTTGCTATCCAATTTTCTTGATTTTTGATCATTTAATTTCTTACGACAACCCCTGAGCAGCTCTTTTACCAAATTTGCAACCATGCTGTTCTCAGAAGTTCCAAGGACTTCAAAATCAGGAAGCACTGGAAAATTGCCCTAAAAATTGCATCAGATTTATCTGCTTCTCCCTCAACAGCAGTGCTGGTCCTGTGTCTCCTCTCTGGACCACTATCCTGTAGAGGCCCCAGACTAGAGGCACTGACATCAGGAACCTGACAGCATGTAACCTAATTCTCCTTAAATATTTGCTCAAGCCAGCAGAGGTTATGGATATTCCCACCAAGAGTGACACAGTCTCTGGCTGAATTAATCTCTCAGAAAATAGCAAATGTCCTTTCTGAATTAGCGCAAGCACGCCCAATGTCAGCCATATTGACATGGCAACCCCCATACGCAATTTAAATCAAACTCTGTAACCAATAATTATAAATCTGTATTCAAATGTGGGTATTTCAATATTAGGTTTATTAAGTCAAAAGCCTTGTGTTAACAATTTATCTTCCTGCACAGTGAGCTGTGGACATGTCCATCTGAAGGCTTATTAAAATGGAGCAAATATATACAGATGGGTCAAATATGTACAATGAAAAATACAAAATGAGCAGATCAAACATAAGCTAAAGTCTGCAACATTGATGCATAAGCTCATTTCAATGGATTAGAAACCAGTTCACAAACACTTTCACTCTCATCCTGTTCCTGTTCTGGAGGGTGCTATGTGCTGGCTGTGTAACTCACTGTCTGTAAAAAGTGGAGTGGAACTATTGACCAATCTGAGCTGCCTTCACCTAAGGATGGTATGATCAGAGACTGCCCTTCCTCAGCTCCATTGTGCTGGGCTGGATTTTACCTTCTCATGACAGTAGGTAGTGGGTTAGGATCTCACTCTGGAGCAGACACATAATAGTCACAGAGGACCAAAACTGGGCTTCAGATTTAGGAAAACTAAAAACATGGATGTGTGGACGTATGTAATTTAATCACTTTCTGAAGTCTGTAAGGAGGCTGTCACAGAGATGTAGCAAAACCTTCTCCTTAAACTGCTAGAAATATAGTAGATCACTCAATCAGATCTTCTTCCTGTCAATGAAGCCTGAGCAACAAGTCTCGCAGCAGCACCCATGAGGTCCTTGCAGAGAAGAGATCCTGTTACCTCTGGCCAGTACAAAAGATGCAGTGTTAAAAAATCAGTACCTTCATCATGTCAGGATGCCTAAGGACCTTCAACAGGAGAACAGGTTTGGCCTACTGTTAGAGCGTGCCCCACCTGATGGACAGAGAAGACAGGCGGAGCCCCCATATTAAAAGAGAAACGTTCTGTTCTGATTTAAATAGTTTCACTTCCCTCATAACTTATTTAATCATTAGGGAACTGTGAGATTGCATAAATAGATGCCATTCAGAATATAAACAGTGGAGTCACTTTGATTTGTTCCCTTGTGGCAGAGTACATCTGAAAGGATGATAAGCAAAGATAACATATCTTGAAATTCCATCCTAACAAACAATAAATTAACCTGCTGAAAGCAGGCTTTCAAAGTACAATTCACACAATTTCTCAGCCCAGCACACAGCCAGATGCCTTGAGGCCAAGGAAGCTACTTTAGAAGCAACAGTAGATGGCAGGTCATGTAAAGGGCCAATAAGAAGAGAATCACACGAATCTCTGAAAATAGAAGCAAATTAATTTCATTACAGTTTTATATTCAAAGTTTAAGAAGAATAGGAGTTCTGAAGCTAAACAGCAGTTTTAATCTTCTGTTTACTATCTATCTGAAGGCTCTAAAAGAATTGGCCGTATAATTAAAACCTTTCAGTGGGATGAAAGAGCTCAACAGGAAAAATGAGATGCTCAAAAATAAAAAGGTGGCTTCTAAATATAAAATAACACTACTTGTTACAGCTTTCATAATTAGCTTCTTTGTTAGCTCTTTTAACTCACTTCCTACTGGGATATATTCAGAAAGCCTAGGGCTTCCATTATTTCCATGTCTAGTAGGAAAAAAATATAAAAATTAGGAAGATAAAATAGACACAAAGGATTTGATTTAGACTGCATGCATAAGAAGAAGGGCACAGCTGCATTTTCTTAGGTAATTCTGGTATAAATAACTGAAAGCAATGCTCACAATCACAAAAAAGATGAGTTAGTGTTTCAAAAAATGCTCTTTCTTCCACTGAAAGTTGCTGCTTCTCAGCTAAGAAGCAGTAACTAACTGATTTTGTGTGTCTTCTTAAGACTTATACAGTGGGAAGTAAACAAGAGTCATTTAAATCACCTTCAGGCTGACCACTAACATGAAACCCAAACAGAGCTGTGACAGTAACTCTCCTCAGTAGCTAGCCCAACTAGCGCATGGAGGAGTGAAGCTACCATGCTAAGTAAGAAGAGAAGTTTATTTTGGTTAATCTCAGAGCATTTTCTTCTGTTTTATCACTACATATTAAAAAAAAAAAAAAAAAAAAGAAACCATAAATAAATATCTTCTCTTCAAAATGAATTTGTATTGAGCCCAGAAGGAAGCAATCTCATTCCAGAAGGTAATTTATTTTGTTTCTTTGCACTGCTATTTTGAAAATATAAACCAAACTGTTCACTTAAAACAGATCAAAATGTTCACACTATTCCACCTTTTAAAAGTTGTTAAAGTAGTCATGGTCTCAGATTCACAAACAGGTTTAGTTAATTGACATGTGCCATTCTCAATTAATAAAATACTTGAGTGAAAGTTCATCCATGTAGAATATCTTCTTGGTTGTTCAAATGACATGAAAGAGGGTTGGAACAGAGCATTATTGCACAACAGTAATTCATGCTATGGTAGGCAGCAGAAGATGAAAGAGGGGATGAAAGTTGACAAACAGGCATTGTACGGAAGCACTCAGGGAAGTCATAAATGATAGGAAAGTCCAGTCCTTCCTGTTCAATACAAAAGTCTATGAGCTGGAAAAGAATATGGTTCCTGTCCCCTTCTTGGAGGGGAAATCATTCTGAGAAAGAGGTCAGGAACTAAAGAGACATTCACAGGTGAGAAGCACAGCCTCCTAGGCTTTAAAGAGGAACGTGAGCCTTTGTACCCTGATAAGACAGAGACTGTGAACCATGCTGGCAGAAAAGGCCAAAGGGAACAGCAGGAGCGTTATGATCACAGGCAGTCATGGAGGCACCACACTTCCTGAGCCTTTGACAGATTGTAATAGGCGAAGTTTCATCCTGTTGAATCATAATACCTAGATCTATCCTTTACAATACTTTCATGGGTGTCTGCTCATTATTCAGCATATAAACATCCTTCTTCATTGATCTACAGGTTATAAGTCATTACCTCTGTGTTCTGATCTTACTGTTTGGTCTTCTTCCATTCTGTTTCTAACTATATGATGTATTATTATTTTCTTTGGGATAGTCCTCTGTGTAAAGATTCCTTCCTGCTTGTCATGGAAGTTACTTATCTATTAACTGTATCATGATTTAGTATCATATTCTTAAAATAATAAGATTATGACTACTTCCACCCAAAAAGGAGAAGTACCTTATATCGATAATTGTATATGGGCATTACAACAAGCTTTTTCTAACCTCCTGAGAAAGCAGGCATAAAATGGTTTCCATGTACTTTATGATACCACAGTAGTGTAATTACGCTGAATATGTGATGCACCTTGTCCATGAGAACTTCTGCACTTCAGCTAGAATACCGATGACATTACAGCTGCATGTTACATAACCACCCATTTGACAGCACGGGAGCAGAGGACCAAGCCAGCCATCAGGCACAGCCAAAGCCAACAGCCAGGTGGTGAAGCCACGCTCTTGAGTGTACTACCAAGTCTCACAGCAGCAACCAAGTCTCGACATGTCAGCAACACTGACAAGTAATGTAATGTAATGGTTATGTGCCTGCCTAACATTAACTTAGTGAAGGAGCAGCTTCTTCTGATACCATCATTTCTAACCAGCTGATGAGATGAGGCATGGACAGCTATTCGTCTGCATCAGACTGCGCTCCAGCCCAGGGAAAGGCTCTGCAGAGTAACCTGCTCCAGAGCCGAAGAAGGAATAAGGTGCCCAATCATTCTCCTTTTCATTTCCCCTCCCACCAGCTAGCAGGGTGCCACCCTTTTGCAAAATACTCAGTATTGGCAAGGGCAAGGCACACAAAAAAGCAGGGCCATTACTGGGGGCCAAAGAGCACATCTGAGTTGTTACCTGGGTCTGTTTTGGGAGACTGGTATAGGAGCCATTCTGCTACCAATGCAAAGTTGAACTGTTTCGTTAACTTGTCCTCTTCTTGGGGTCAGCAAAACTCAGTTCTGCTTATATCCAGTGCTGGCTCTGTAAAGAATTACTGGTTGGGAGTGGCAGAACTGCTGTACCAGCACTGGGTACCAGAACTTCCCTTAAGCTCTAAGGTGATTGCCTTAACTTAAAGTTGCTGTAAATCACACAGGGACAAGTTGGTGCTTGGATATCTTTTTTTGTTCTTTGCTCACACATGAACCAAATCATCACTTTCCCATCCTTCCTGATGAAGTAAGTGAAGCTTGACCTCTGCTGCAGATCCAGTCCAAGGTCTCTAAATGCTCAGTACTCCCAAAAGCCTTTATTCTAATTGCATCTGTTGAAAGGTTCATTGCACAGTGAACAGACACTGGCAAGAACATCAGTGTTGGGGAATAATCACACTTCATTCTGAGAATGTGGTTGCATTCAAACACATCTATAGTTACATCTGAAATGTATTCTTTCAGACATAGGAAAGGTCATTTCAAGGATAATATTTCTTCCTGAGATTAACTCACCAATATGGTCTTTAAAAGCAGATTTCTTTTATATCTTCCATATCAATCAGGAAAAACATGCATTTGTTAAAGCACATCATCCCTCAAACCACAGCAGCATGATAGCATTCCTTGATGTTGTGCTCTTTGTCATGTTTTAGAGATGTGATGGTTGTCTGAGTACTTCCACATCTGCTGATAAAGGATTATCTCCTGAAAAGATTATACATAGTGCGTTTGGATTTATGTGCAACCACATAAAACATTACTTATAAACTGTCTAGCATGAAGAACCAAAAATAATAGCTCTGATCTTTGAACACACATAAGAAGAGATGGAGCAGAAGTAGCAAAATGGATTGGCATTCATGGGACTGCTCACACCCCAGGAAAGGTCTTCAGCCTCTGCTACTGGTGTCCTTTGGAGAAAACCCAGATGAGCCAAACAGTAATCCATGCTCCTAGACCAGTAAGCAACATTTGGAAGAAGCCTAAGGAAAGTATGGTTCAGATCAGATCTAGTTCAGAAGATTTTGATTTAAAAGTAAAGACAGTAGCTTAAAGAGAATGTTTAAAATAAGGAGGCAGGGAGCCCTTGAACACCTACCTTTTTCCACTATATTTTTTTCCAGTCAGAGACCAGGCACACTGAAATCAGGGTGATTGAAATGAAATCTCAACAACATAGCCCTGTGCTCAGGCTTGAGACTAGCAAAAACACAACTCCTGTTAGCCTGTCATTGGGTCCCAGTAGACTTTAATTCATTCAACTTTTGGCAATGAAGTTTTGGGTAAGACACAGCACCATATATGCAACCCCTGTGTCTGTTTTCATAGGCGTGAAATCAGATTCCAGCAACAACAGACTCTGACCAATTACCAACAGCTAATTGTTCCCCTTCCCCCAAAATGCAAAACTGTCATTATTGATGCCATTAAAGAAATGTTAAATCAGAAGTCACCATGTAAGAATGACCAGCTACTACAGGGGCTAGGGGGTGCTATCTAAAATTTAAGCTGTATTTAATACTTTAATAAGAACTGAGGATGACTCACTATCTCAGAGCCCTCCTCCAAATATCTGCATCCTCTTTCTAATACATCTTTAAGAGGTCTGGTTTTTAAGATAATGAAAACTGAATCTGGGGCATTCCCTACATGCTTCACCTCAAAATAATTCAAAACAGTGGTGGGAAAAATCATAGAAATCATGGTAGGAAAGTACCAGTGGAGTTCTCTAGTCCTATCTCCAGCTTACAGCAGGCCTATCACCAACATAAGATCAGTCAGGGCTTTGCCCAGTTGAGTCTTGAAAATTTCCAAGGATGAAGACTCACAGCTTCTCTGGGTAACCTCTTCCAGTGCTGCACTACCCTTCTAATGAAATGGTTTATCTTAATGTCCAGCTTGGACCTCGTATGCTGCAATTTGTAGCTCTCTCACCTTCTCTGAGTAATCTGCCAGTACTAAGAACATTCTGGCTCCACCATCTTTGTAACTGTCTTTCAAAAAGTTGTAGGCTGCTATTAAATCTCCCTTTACCCTCCTTTTTGCCAAAGTAAACAATTTCAGCTACTTAACCAATCCTCACTTTTTCTGGGCTCATGTGCTGACTTCTCAGTAGTCCTCCATCGGACCCTCCAGTTTCTCAACATCTTTGCTGAGCTCAGGTACAGCTGTGGCTTCATCAATGTCAGGACAGTGTATGACTTCCCTAGGTCTGCTGGTCACACTCCCTCTAGAGCTGCCCAGTATGCAGTTCACCTTATCTGTAAAGAAAACATTTGGTTGAGTGACAGTCAGTTTGGCATCTACTGTAACACCCAGGTTCTTCTGGAAGGGTTGCTGGTCCCCACCCTGTACTGACACATGGGGCTACTCAATCCCAGATGTGAAACTTTGCGCTTCTCTTCTTTAAACTTGACAAGATTTCTGTTGGTCCAATTCTCAGTTTTCTCAAGATCTCTCCAGACTGAAAGTTCAGCAAGCTACCCACCCTCCTGCCCAGATTAGTAGCATCTGCAAATTTGCTATCTCATCACTCAAGTCATTGATCAAGAAATTGAACAGTATAGTCCTTGGTATTTTGCTCGTTACCGAACACTAACTGGGCACAGAATCATTGATTACTACTTCTTGAATGTTCCTTCTTTGATTTTTAGTTCATTAAGAATTTACTTTTTAGGCAAGAAGGCCCTCTGCTGAGTTTTACAGTCTTCCTGCACAAGAGGATAGTTTGTTTCTGACTGCTTAGTATGTTTTCCCTAAAAATTAGCCTGCCATACTGAGGCACCTTTCCGCATTATGGCAGCTTCCCAGGTGATTCTCTCTAGCAATATCCTACACAAACAGAAGTCTGCTCTCCTGAAGATCAGAGTCCAAACTCCACTGCTCACCATTCTAGCCTTCCTCCAGCTTTTAAGCAATTAATTGCTCTAAATAATTTTTAAAGGCCATTTTTTAAAAGAACTTGAGCTTAAGAATAGGCTAAATTCTTCAGTATTGAAGTCACCAGTCAAAGAAGTATTGGGTCCCAAAAAACAGAAACTTTGACCGAATTCCAAGCCAGATGTGGATGCAATTTCACAAATTCATCTATTTCACGAAATATTTCTCCACTTACAGCTAACTGAAATTTCCAAACCTACACTGAATAAAGCCTACTGCAAATCCATGATACCCTGCCTCTAAGCCTTTGAGCCAAAACAACTTTCACAGAGACCTGCCCTCTCTCCTGGTAAGTCCCTGGATATAGGCAGGGAATAAACTGCAGCTCATCTGAATTGTTCAGACAGGTCACACGCTGCCGCTTTTTGCCAAGTGCTCTATGTTCCTTTTCTTATCATCTGTGTAACTGCCATGTAAATGAGGCCCATACATGAATATCACAGGAGATAGTCTGGTCAAGTGCCAGAAGCACAACCACAACTCTTCATGTGCCAGAACGAACGACAAACTACATCTCTAGAATTCCTCCATGACAGATTACATTTCTTGCCTTCCAGAAATCAATTTTTAAAGAAATTGCAGTTTCAAGTAATTTTCAAATGGCACTGCAACCACCTCAGTTAACACTGTAGACTTTAAATGATCCCTTCTTTCCCATGTAAACCACATGATACAGAAACTCAGAGTGACTCATACCACAGTGTGATATGCTAATACAGTTTTGTTTTAAAATATGGCCAAAATTCCTGCTAGTATAAAACCTACTACAGTTCTTCCTATAAGAATAAATTCTTTCCTTTGGAATCTGTTAGATTAATGTGATATACAAATATGTGTCTTTGTGCTACTCGAAGCAAAAATGGGGGGAGGAGAGATTATAATCCCATCTATCCACAAAGCAATCATTTATGCTATTGAAAACTTTGAAGGTTTATGCAAAACACCAATGTAAACGTGTTGGTTTCAGAAATATATTTAACACATTTATCTCTTAGATTTGTACTTAAGATTGTGAAAACAATGGTTTTTAAGAGGGTTTATTTAGCCCATTGCAATAGCAAATGAGCCATAAAGCTTTTATCTGGGTGGGAACATCCACGGAAATCTTAGGGGAGCAGGGAACTGACTTTACTGCCTTCCTTCATTATATACCAACTTAGCAAAATACTAGAGATGTGACAATTATGGGAACAAGGGGGAAGCATGGTTGAAGGTAGGCATGGCTAACATCAAACCCACTTGGGTTGTTGGAAAGGTCTAACCTAGTCCTAACACAGATATTAAAAAATGTGTAAGACATGAAACAGTCTTGGAAACAACAGCGATGAGTCTTTTCTTTGTGTTACAGGACGAGCCACAGTGTTTTGAATAGCTTTGTGCTTTTACAGAATAGAATAGAATAGAATAGAATAGAATAGAATAGAATAGAATAGAATAGTTGTCTATACAGACAACATCCTGGAGATACCTTAAATATAACACATGCCACATGGGAGGAGAACCCTTAAATATCTAAAAACATCTTCAGACAGGTATGTCTTGTATCTGAGAGAAACATAGAACTAAATACAGCAGTTGGTTCTGTCATTTCATTAGGCTGAAAAAACCACTTTATTCAGGTACTCCTGCAGTGGTTTAGTTTCTCAGGAAAAGGCTGTTTTCATTTAAACTAAGAAGCTACAAGGCCACAGGTGGACACCCTCTTGTTGATCCAGCTGTACCAAAAAAAAAGAGGTCACTGCCCTGAAATTTTCACCACTATCAGCAGTTCCTTACCATCACCTCTCTGCCCTAGGCAATCACCCCACTGAAACCGTAATCAGTTTCAGGTAAAAGTGAAGTTAACCTGAGCCTAATTCTGCCTGAAGGATGATGTCAGGTTGTACTCATATGAATCAGAGCCAGCAGAACGGAGAAGTATTTCTATTAATCAAGCAGCAAGGAGCACCAGGGGCGGTTACCTCTCTCGTCACAAGAGACCTATCCAGAGGAGAACCTCTGCCAAAACCCAGGAACGGGCACGGTGATCTGTGGCCAGCACAGAGGCCTCTCTCTGGTTTCATATGTTTAATCGCCTCCTGCAGACTTCTCCCTTTCATTCAGCCTTGCACGGTGCAGCCTAACAGGAGACTCAGGCTTTTGTAGAAGAAAAACTACAACAGCAGTTGCCTACTACGTTCTGCAGGTGGCAGTAGAAAACCCTGCAACCTTCTTAATTAATGAAAACGGGACTAACAGAGCAGTAATTATACCTCAAAACCTTTCTGGAGGGATTCTGGCAACAACTGTCTTCATTCCATGTTCTGATTAGATGTCTAACTGATGCTTTCTTTCGTTCCTAGCTGTGTTCTAGAACCTTGCTCAGGTCTGCATATGTTACATGTTGGTCAATACAGTTTTTTAGAACTTCCCAATGACATCTGCCAATCAATTCCAATCCAACAATCAATGAGCAGAGACTAAGATGAGACAAGTCATGCTGCTGAATTTAACAACAGGCTTTGTTGGAAGGGTGTAACAGAGACCAAAGAATAATTTATTGTAGGTAGTCATGAGGAGTAAAAACAAGTATCAGGAAGTGTTGTTTTTATCACAATATGTACAGAAAAAACTACTTTTCACAGAGAAAAACGTTTACTTATACAGCTGCTTACTCAAATTACCTGATGTACAGCAGAATGTATTTTGACTTAGGCTTCCAGCCACACTCATAATCTTAATTTTGAAACTCCAGGTTAATTTACATTTTTTGTCATGAACTCTTGAACAGAATAGGTATTTGTTGAATGTACTTGACACTTCCGTGCTCTTTTTTGGTTTTTTTCCCATCTCTAAACACAGTTACTGAACCTGATGATACATCTTTCCTCTGTATCTCCCAATTTATGATGCCTTATAACGTAAAGAACTTGTAATGTTGAATTGTTTACTGCTCAAAGTCCTTGTTATTGAATAGATTCTCCTTTTTTGTTACAACTCCTTCCATCTTTATTGAGTACCTGTCATTCAAAGAAAACTTCAACTATTTTGTATCAGCTAGGATTCATAATGCTCCCAGAAGATCAGTTTTGAACATTTTCCAAGGAGTCAGTTGGAGCACCATGAGACAAGATAATTTGCCACAGGATCATATAGCAAGCTGGCTCAGAGCTAAGAAAGAATCTAAGCCTCCTGAATTTCCAGACCTGGGTTCAGGATTTTTCTAAGTCTCATTAGCTGCTGCTGTGGGGCTTTTCACCCTTTTCTACACTGTAGGACATGTCTACTTCTTAATATCATCTAGGAGATAAAATTATCTTGTTTGCACAGAGGTCTAAGACATCGCTGATGCTCTTGATCTCTCCTCCCTTCTTGTGACTTATCACTTGGCTTTTGGTCTTCTACAACATATCGGAAGTTTGTTAGAGAGTACTAGGAAGTAGCAGTACTTGCTAGGCCTTTGTAGGCCACCACAGACACCATGTATGAAGTACAGGCATTTCCTAAATTTGGTATCTGCTGAATGGTTTCCCATGATTTCGGGGAACTCGTAGTTAAGGTGGTTCCTTCCAGTTTTATGTTCCTCTAAGTTTTACCTCTATAGTCCCTAGAAAAAGCTCTTACTCCAAGATCTTAATCCATGTAAGCATTCCATTAAGTCCATCTCCTCACCCGCTGCTTAGTACATTCTTAACATTAAATATATTCTTAAGTCCCACTAGTTTCTAAGTGATTGAACTGGCTGGATATTTTGAACAGGAGCCAAAGCTCTTTTTATAAAATGAATACATTTCTTACATTATGTATAGCTTTTTCCATCCTGCTTTGTCCATGAAATGAGCCAATGCAACCTGTAAAATGTACAATGAATTAATATGGGTAGGAAATGTAAGATTAAGATGTTACGCTCAGGAAGTATATGCTCTTCCTCCTCACACATTTTGACTTCTGCATTTGAATTTCTTTCCAAATCATCAAACATTGCCATCTACTACAGTTGGTCTAAGACTTCGATTGATATTGCCTCTTCACCTCACTTTGGTTGGTTTGCCTTTCTCCTTTGCTGTAAATAAGACAACTGTATCATCACTACTGTGAAAGACCCGCTGAGCAATGAGCGCCACTGTCCCAAATCACATTCACTTTCTGCATTTTTATTGAAATGCACACATTCAAATGCAGACTTTCAAGAAACTCTATGAAACGGTCTATAATTCAAACTCTTCTTAGCTTAATCCTTCTTGACTTTTTCTTTCCAAGCCTTTTCTGTCATCTTCATAAGAAATTAACTGCATCTGTGCGGGGAGAAGAGAGAACTTTCTAATCATCATTCAAAGCAGTGAAGCTGTGCAATAGGAAACCTGTGTTCCCAAACGATTTAACATTTTGCTTTCTTCTTTGCCCTCCTTAATTCGTTTCACAGAATCACAGAATGGTAGGGGTTGGAAGGGACCTCTGGAGATCATCTCTTCCAAACCCCCTGCTTGAGCAGGTACACCTAGAGCAGGGTGCACAGGGCTGCATCCAGGTGGGTTTTGAATGTCTCCAGGGAAGGACACTCCACAACCTCTCTGGGCAGCCTGTTCCACTGCTCTGTCACCCTCACAGTAAAGAAGTTTTTTCTCATGCTTCGGTGGAACTTCCTGTGTTCCAACTTGTGCCCATTGCCCCTTGTCCTGTCACTGGGCACCACTGAAAAGACTCTGGCCCCATCGTCTTGACACCCACCCTTTAGATATTTATAAGCATTGATAAGATCCCCCCTCAGTCTTCTCTTCTCCAGGCTGAACAAACCCAGGTCTCTCAGCCTGTCCTCATAAGAGACATGCTCCAGTCCCCTGACCATTTTCATAGCTCAATTATCTTACCCTCTTCTTTCCTTTTTGCTCTGTTTATCATACTTTCATTATCGTATTCTGTTTTAAATTCAAGTCTTTATACAAAGGTTTTCTATGAATTTTTGCAACTCAGCACACAGATCCAGTTACTGATACAGTCTAGAAAAGAGACGGCAGTTAAAGCTGAAAATAGTTTATTTTAATATCCACCACTATAGACATCACATCTGATCTTCCCAAAGTTTGTGACTGTACCACTTCACTGTGCATTCACACAGATGCCCTAAGCCAGAAAGGCAAGAGAGAAGCTCAGTCTTCATTTTGAAAGTGTTTATCTGGTGCACTTTTTCCATAAAATTATAAATCACTATAACCACAGGAAAGTGGCCATGATGCCTAACAGGAACAAGTGTGTGGACCTGCAATTCTGCAAGAGGTTACTGCTAGTACTGACAAGAGTCATCTGCGCTACATGCAGGTTTTAAATGGGTGGGATATCAATACATAAAGGGGGTTTATAAGAAAGACAGAGAAAAACTTTTACCAGGTCCTGTAGTGACAGGACATGGGGCAACAGTTTTAAACTGAAATAGATTGGACATGAGGAAGACATTTTTTACAATGATGGTGATGAGACAGTGGACCAGGTTGCCCAGAGAAGCTGTGGATGCCCCATCCCTGGCAGTGTTCAAGGCCAGGTTGGACGGGGCTTTGAGCAACCTGGTCTAGCGAAAGATGTCCCTGCCCATGGCAGGGGGGTTGGATTAGATGATCTTTAAAGGTCCCTTCCGACTCTTCCAATCCAAACCATTCTACAGTTCTATGGAATGTTTTACATGTAAATACACTTAGGATTAAGAGCTGGGCTGGAAGAAAGTGATGAGTGGGGCTAATGCAGACAATCAGAACGGGATGTCTGAATGAAGGACTTGTTGCTGCCACTGTGGGTCATCAGGCTAGATTTCTAGTTCAGTGAGTGTATAAGTCATTACATTAGCTTTAGGATTTGGCAGTGGGCTGACTGTAAGCCTATTTCAGAAGGACTGCTAAGACAACTAGTTACATATTGGTTTGCAGCAAGCAGAGGTCCATTGACTAAATTTTAGGTCAGGCTTAGAGCAAAGCTTAGTGTTCATTGATCAAGGGAAAAACCACTCACACCCAGAGCAGGCTGCAGGGTTGTGCGTTGTGTTATAATCAACACTGTTCCAGACGCTCTCTCTGCTTCAGGTAGGTGAAGCTCACAGTGCTTTGGCTACCATTAGGATCAGGGTGTTTGAAAACAGGCTGGTAGAGGCTTTACAGAACTTGCAACATCTAGCCTTGAAAAGGACTCATGGATAGCCTAAAAAGATCTTCAACTTTCTCTTGCTATGTAACATGACTTAGTTTGGTCAGTCCACAGCTTTCCCCGTTTTAGGAAATTCCCATGACTTGACAGCGCTGTTCACCTACCCACCTACCACCCGGTCACGGAACATCGCCCCGCAGCTCCCCGCAGAAGGCCGATGCCGGTCAGGACCACCGCTCCCGCGTCCCCTGAGGCCCCGAACCGTCGGGCACCGACGACAGCAGCTTCAGCCCATGCTGGGACCGCGTATATCGAATGCTAAAGGCGAGGTGTATTTATGTACGTTCCACAGATGGAAGGTTTTTGGCGGTCCTGAACCGATCTCGGGTGTGTATCCATTCTGTGCTTCCGAGAGGCTTTGGAAGCCCTCGGGAGGAGGAGGAGGAGAGCAAACGGAGCGACGGCACGACCTGGGGAGGAGGAGGAGGCCGGGAGCGCTCAGCTCCCGCCTCCAGGCGCCGAGCCGCCACCAGACCGGCGTCTTCATGCATCCACCGGGTACCTGAGGCTGAGGCGGCCTATGCCCGGGGCGGGCTGTCGGGACAGGGCATGGTACGGGAGGCTCTGGGCCCCGTCACCGGCGACGGAGCCCAGGGCCGCGGGCGGAGGCCCCTCCCGCCCCAGCGGGCGCGGCTCACGGCGCCGCCGCCTCACGGCACCCCCCGCCGGGGCCTCCGCCCGCGCCGGGCGGGATGCGGGCCGCTCGCAAGCGGCTCTGCTCCGCCTTGGTCCTCGCTTACGGCCTCTTCTCTCTCTACGCGGCCTACACGGTCTTCCTGCGGCCCCGCCGCCCGGCCGCCGCCCGCCCGCCGCACCGGGACCGCCGCCCCCCGCGAGGTGAGAGCGGCGGCGGGGCCGCAGGGCGGGCGGGCCGGCTTGGGGCGACCGGGCCGGCTTGGGGCGACAGGCGGCGGGGCCGACGCCGTTTGTCAGCGCCTGCCTGCGCCGGAGAGGCCTCGGCGTCCCGGGCGTGGGGGAGCGGCGGCGCCTCCCCGCGTCGTTGTCCCCGGCCTGGAAGGCCCGGGCCGGGCCCGGGGCAGCGCTTCGCCTCCCGGCGCCTCTGCTCGGCAGCGCCGCGGCGGCGGAACCGGAGGCAGCCCCTCAGGGGGAGCGGGGCCGGGGCCGGGGCCGGGGCTCTCCCCCCCCCCGCCCCGCCGGCGGCCGCCGCCATTTCCTCGGTGGGTCGTGAGGCGCCGGGTGCTGCTTGGAGTTCTGAATTCAGGAAAAGTCGTAGGTTTTCTAAACTTGTAAATCTGTTCTTTTTGTGTAAATTACGCTTTTGGGTTTATTAGATCGTGTCGCTGTGGGAAATGAAGAGTGGAATCCGTGGGAAGGGGACGAGAGAAATGAGCTGGTTGCTTCTCAGCAGAGATACGAAGCTAATCTTAAGGCGATAAAAAATGCAAGATCTCACCTAGAACAAACCAGTCTTAGAGTACAGGTTTGGGGCAAAGCAGCAATTGGTAAGCAGATGTAATCAATGTCTGTTAATCACTTAACCTTTCTGATATGGCACTTTTCTCTGTTTTTGTTTTTTTTTTTAAATACTGACACTTATGTATATCGTTAAATAATACGGTTATCTGTACACGAAGAGCATTAAGGAAGTGGCAGCTGTTACTCAAAATTAGGTTAATACCAATATAAGAGCAGTTAGGCTCCAGTTTCTTTGTATCAGTTCTTTTCAAGGCTGTTTTTTGCATCTGTCAAAGAAAATGGTTCAAATGGCAGAGAAACACAGTTACTTTTTGAATCCAATCTAGCTTACAGTACAGCACAAGGACAGGCCTCCTACTTGGCTATAACAGAATATTTATTTTTGTCACATTTGCACTTTGTGAAACAAAGCATTGCACAGTGAGAAATAAGGCATTTTCTGTACTGCAGTACTACTGCCACTGATGAACTTGGAAATTCTTCTGTGGTAGAAGACACCAAGTCTCTACATAAACTGGGGGCCAGGGCCTTCTCAAGCCTTTTAACTACTGCTGAAGACATATCACTGTTGTTCTTTTTCCTTTTTTGAAAACATGAACTTTCTAGCTTCAGTTGAGCTTTCATGTAGCATTGTAGAATGCATTGGTATATTACATGGTGGTGCATTCTATCACAAAAATTTGATGTGTTTCACAAAAGCTTAAGAGAACGATGCCTGTTGTTAAAGTGCTGATTAATATTTGCTCATTTTTAAGTGGTAGGTGTACCAGAAAGAGATACTTAACGTATGTGGTAGAGTGATATGTCTTCATCTACTGATATTTTGAAGAAGAATCTTTTTAAACGCCCCAATGTGTGAAAAATTCATCTTAACTAATTCCAAGACATACAGAATTCGGGAAACAATGTCCATGTTGTATAGGAAGCTCTGAGATTTTTTTCCCCAAGTTGTTATGTTGTTATGCTTTTTCATTTCCCAGAAATACTAATACTTTATTTGCTGGGAGTGTAGAGAGTAGGCAAGATCCGTGCATTCATATTCTCCATCATGTATTCATTTATGTAGGTCTTTACCTTTGGCAACATATTTTTGGAGGGCACCTTCAGCCAGCTGATGTGACTGCACAATGGAGAGAAGGAGGCCAAAAAGCAGGGAAAACATATTTCAGGTAGTAGCTGCGTGATGTTGACTTCAGTTGTGTCAACTTTAACAAATGATGCATTGGAAAGTTAAAGAACATGATAAGATGCACAGGTGTGTTATTTTGTCTGTCTCAGAGTTGCAGTTATTTTAATATCAGTTGCAAATACTTTAACTTTGTTATGTTTTGATAACTGAGGAATATGCACACAACTTCTCATTCAAAATTACCACAAGGAACGATTACGTTCGTTCATGGAAACACATACTTTATAAAACCAGCAAATTCTAGCCCAAACATGTCGCTATTAAAAAATAGGAAACTAGGGAGCAATTTCATCTGCTTTTTTATGAAGATTTCAGTATTTGAAAAGAATGTGGAAAGACTTACAAATGCTGAGAGGGAAGGCAGCCGAGAGACCTCAGGATGGGGGGAAATACAACCCTGAGAAAAGTCTAAGAACTGGGGTTTAGGGCTGACAGTTGACTGAAAGAAGCTTGGGGTTGTGAGGCAGGAAGGTGTCTCCTGTTGTTTGGTTTCTGTTGTATTCAGGGAAAAGGGACTTCACTCATTCATTCATAAATAGGATTGTTTCAAAACCATAATTTGTTTCTATTTATAACAAAAACAATCCGTGAGACCTAGCATCTGGTTAACTACTTGATTTGCAAAATATGTAAAGGAAGATGGCACTTGAAGCATTGTTTGCTTTAAAAATGGATTTTGATCTGTGATGATGATGTTTTAAAACTGTTGTCAAATGTTTTGTATTATTTAGTGAATGAGATAGAACGTTTCTCGAAGGTCCTATTTAATACCATTTTTAAGGCTTTCTGTAAAGATACAATGAAAGCTGAAGAATTTTTTCATCTGTTTGGCCAGTTTGCCAGTCTGCAGTAGTAGCTCTTCTACAACATTTAGTCACTTGCACCAGGACCCGTCTGTTAAAAAAGTTTTCTTTAAAAGCATAGATGACGCAATTAATTGAATTTAACTTCTGAAAAATGTGTTGCTTCAGAAAGGTGTGTTTTCCTCGCACAATAAGACAGGGAATTCTAGTTGAAATTTGCAGATAATATTTGAAGTAAATATGTGATTGTAAATTGAAAGGGTTTTTTTTAAGTGATCACAAAAGTTTTTTATCACTTTGAATTGTTTATCAATGTATCTGACTGTGTACGTGGTACAGGCCATAGAATCTTTTCAGTAATGCCTTCATCACATTCACGAGTGATTAAAAAATGTTTTCTAGAAAGACATGTAGGCCTGATTTAAACATAGCAATTATTGAAGAGTCTGTCTTGCATCTAAGGAAATAGACAAAATTACATACTCTTTAAAAAATACAGCTGTATTCCTCATCTGCAAATATAACCTGATCCTACAAGATAAGGGAATCAACTATGAATGATGCTACTGCATCTTGGTAGTCTCCTTGACAGAGCAATCAACAGAGCTTTCCATTCATGGATCTGGAGACAGGATACAATACTTCCTTTGTATAGGGAGCAGTGCCTATAGTGTTATCTCAGTAGGAAGAGACTTTTTTGTTTCCAGAATTAAAATCTCAGAAGCTGTAGAAATCAGTGACACTCTGCCAGATAGTCTTCTTGGTATGGATGTGAGGATTTTTTTCAAGCCCTCGCTTTTCATGTTTATAATGTGAAAATAATTTGCCGCACTTAATGAGTCTGTCACTTGACTGATTACGGTTATTTTTCTCTCTGGTGTGCCTCTTTCAGATGAATAATAACCTCACGTCGTTCCTTAGGGTATGCATCTCTCAAAGACAGACTTCTATACTAGCATTTAAATATCTTCTTATCATGTTTAGAGGAAGCAGGGATCTTTATAATCTTTATAAAGATTTATAAAGGTTTATAATCTTTATTTTAACCAACTTGGATGCTAGATCCTATAAAAACATTAAGTTTGGTACCAACATAACAGAGGTTAAAATTTGACAGGCTAGTAGGAACTTGTGCAAAGTATAGAAAATATGCAGATATAACTGTTCTTTTAATGATTAGGATTCTGAAATGAAATAGCCAAAGTTCTACTTTTTAGTAGTAGAAGTGTTATTTTGGGGGTTTTTTTGTGAGGAAGAATTAGTCCATGATTTTGGCTGTTCACTAGTTATAAGATTTTCTAGAATTGTTGACGTCTTTATTGCTTGGCTGAGGTAAATTATCTCCATTTGATTACTAGATGAGGCTAGAGGGAACTAGCTGAGGTGACATATTTGGAGAATATGTGCTGCTGTGCAGTTTTTTTGTGGTAAGTCTAATGATCGTTAAAACATAGAGCTCTCATGAATGTTTTTAAAGAATATCAAATCTAAAGACACAAAAATGCCAAAATATTGCTTGAACACAGTTGCATGAATAAGCCCATTTCGTATATTTATGATGGAGAATACACATATTTAATACAGATTTTGATGGCTTCAAGTTTTTACTAAAGAAGTTGCCTAAAGAACAGTAAAAGCATCAACTCCTATCTGAAATGCAGAGACATTTATTTAAAAACATGGTTGGAGAAGGAACTGTATAGCTGTGGATTTTAGTGACATGTTGGCACATTCACACAAGAAGTAGGAGAGCAGGGTTTAGCACTTTCGTTGGCCTGAAGCAATTCACATCCTTCTCTCCTGTCATCTAGGAGGATGTTGTAGAGCAGGGAGTGCCAAACTTCTCATCTCTTATCATTAAGTAAGAGTATTCCTAGATTTCTGTTCCACTGAGAATCTCTGTTTTAACATTTCCCTGCCTCCCCTCAGTCCCTGTTAGCCCCAGTTGTTCAGAATTTCTTCAGTCCCGTTCTCCTGTCCTCCTTATGCAAATTGCAACCATCATGATTTGTGGCAGAATGAAAGCATATTGGTCAACAAAGTTAACCAGCAAAGATTTCTTTACCTGCCAAGGGATTCTGCCAAGGATAGCTGGTGGCAATTTAGTTTCCTTAATAACCTTTGGTGAAGCTTTTTGGAAATCCAAACACACTGTGCCTACTGGATCCCCTTTATCTGTATTCTTACTGACACACTCATAGACCTCCATCAGATTAGTGAGACAGGATTACTCATTCCCAGCAGTGTTTATCCATGTATGTGATCAGTGATCCTATCTTTTGATAAGATCCAGTGATCTTTATTACAGAATATTCCAGAGAGGGAATTCATACCTCTCTGCTCCAGAGTCCTCTCTCAAGTTGTTTTTGTAGATGGGAGTGACACTGGCAGACCCCTTCTCATCAGGCACAGCGTCACTTCACAATGACAGCTGCATACCTTTGCCAGCAGTTCTGCAATTTTTGTAGCTGCATTCCTTGAGAACTCCCAAGTCAATGCCATCCAGGTCTAAATTCTTGTGTTTTGCCTTGTATTTCTTTCTGAAGAGAATGAGTTAGGTGTGGGAATCTTCTCTGCTATGGCTTTGTCATCCCTTTTAAAACCCTTTTTAAACTGTTGTCATCTAGTAGTCTCTCCAGTTCTGTAGTTGTCTTTTTGGTATATTTTTTGTATTGGTATATTTCGGTTTTCATATATTTAAAGAACCTTTACCTATCAGCCAGAACATCCTTTTAAAAGGTGTTTTTCATTTAGCCTTAATATTCTGTTTGCGTTTCATCAGCAGTATTTTGAGCTTTGCTGTCCTTGTTTGGGCAAGCTTCTTAGTGTTTTCAATGCTGACCTTTGCCAGCCTCCCTAACTTTTCTATTAAGCCATATGGGTTTGGGGCAGGGGGATGTTGTTGTTTCCTTTTTGGATTGAGGCACACAGCATGTCTGGGCTTCTTTTACAGTGTTTTTGAACAGCCTAGAAGCTGCTTGCAAGCTTCTTGTTATTTGGGCTACTCCTTTCAGAGTTCTTTTCTTTATTGTCTCATTTTTAAGTAATTCCTTTATTGCGTATCAAGTATCCGTATGCTGGATGTATTTGGTACGTTCTCTCCTGCTGCAGTGTTAAACTTAATCATATTGCTGTTACAGAGTCTGACTAATGCCTCGGAATTAGGTCTGCAAGACCCAGTCTGGAATAGCATCTTTTTGAATGGGTTCTAAGACTAGTAAGGAAAAACAAGGACTTTATAGGAAGCAAGTCATTTATTGAGTCCAAAAATGTAATCTCTACATATCATCCTGATGAGGCATTGATCTAGCCTACATGTGAGTAGTAAAAATCTCTTGGTACCACTGTCTTAATTTTGCAGCTTCTGTGATCTCCCTTACATTTCCCAATCCCTGTTGTATTTGGACTGGGAGTTAATAGTACAACCTCAGCACTGTGTTTTTGTTATTCAAGTATGGGATTTCCATTGTGTTTCTTTTTTCCCCACTGTAGTTTCATGCTGTTAAACGTCATATTTTCCTACACACAGGTCATCGCTTCCCCACCTGTACATCCTGTTATTCCTTTAAGGTTGATGACCTCACAGCACTGTGTCCATAGAGAAAACCCTTTTTCCCCAGGTCTCTTTTTACAAGGTGATGATTGGATCAGCTATATATCCCGTTCACTATTTTAGGCATTCTGATGCTCAAGGTGTTCTCTCTTATGAATGCCAGTGATCCTCTCTCATTGTCTGTTAAACTTCGTATTTAAGTCTTGACCTGACTTACATTCAATCTATTAAATGTCTTGATTCCAACTCTCATGAATCTTGGCTCCAAAATATGCAACTCCCACTGAGCCAGCAGCATATCAGCTTAACTCAGGTTTAGAACATGCTTGCCTAAGGTCAGTCTGCTTCAGATATCTTCACTGGAGTAGTTTTTACAGCTTTTGCTGTGAATTTTCTTTTCCTCATGAGGCACACTTGAACTGAAACTAGCTGTCAATCTCAGCACTTCATGAGTTAAAACTCATGCTCATTCTAAATTAAGTTTAGCTGGTAGCTGAAAAACTGCAGTAATGCAGAAGACCTAGAAAATTAACATTTCATTAACTTCTGAAAAAAAAAAAGTTGCTAGTTTTTTTTCCCTCAGCTCTTTCCCAAGCTGTGTAATCACTAATCCTTTGAGTTCAGTCAATAGTCTGTTAACACAGCAGGTAACTGAAGAGCAAGAGCTGGCAAACACTGGTTTACTTCATTGCAATTTATAAATGGCCGTTGTCAGATATTTGTAAATGATCAGTGATGTAATGATTTTGGTACATGATTGAAATTCCTCCGTTATATAAATACATTGTGTAAGATCTAGAAATGCAATTTTCTACCTAAAATGTTTCTGCTAACTAGCTTGTATCAAAGCCTCAAGTTTGACCTGGGTCACACAAGCAACTTAAGCTTACGTTTAGATACATAACTCTTGTGTTATAGATTCTGCTCAGTATCAGATGATGCAGTCTTTTTTTGGTCTAACCTTAACTTATCCAAAATTACAGAGAAAAGTAGTATGCCAGACCAGCCAATTGTCCCTTGTAATGATACCTGGTTTGGTATACTCTTACAGATTTTTGGGAGGGCCTCTCTCTTGTTCTAGTACTGTATTCATTGGTTGTTACTGGAATTAATAGAAAGTTTGACCTTTAGTGAACATCAAAGCACATTCATCTTCTAAAGTTGATTGATTTACCCGCATTTTGATGTTTGAATATGGTATGGTAGTAGTTCTGATTTATTGACAAAATACCTTATTTTCATTTAAGTCTAAATCGCCTTCTTTTTCCTGAATGAAGATGAAGGCAGCTCTCTTCCTGTGTTACTGTAGATATTAACAACACAAACGGTTACAGTTGCACGGTCACTTTGCAGTATATTGCATTTACTTTATTGAAGAAAAAAAATATCTCTGGAGTACAGACTGCGTAGTAAGGATGTTCAGAAGATGAAGGTCAATAATTTGTTTCAAGGGTGTTTACTGTTTGTGTTTTGGTTTTCACAGCTTCATCACTGGTCCATCTGTAGTTCCTGGCTACTTCTCAGTTGAAGCCGAAAATGTCGTGCTAGTTCTGAATGGAAGAGAAAAAGCAAAGATCACTTACGCCACTCAGTGGCTGCATTACGCACAAACGTTAATTCAGACTCACAAAATACATCACGTAGCGGTTGTGCTGCTTGGAGATGAGCAGTGCAACAATGAATGGATTCAACCATACCTGAAAAGACGTGGAGGATTTGTAAATCTGCTCTTTGTTACATATGACTATGCGTTGGTAAACGAAGAAGATATTTTCCAGTGGCCTTTAGGAGTAGCTACGTAAGTGCTACAGACACAAATTACAGTTGAAACTTAGTTGTTACGAAGGAGGTATGGAAAATATGTCTGAATGTTACTGTTGATACCCAAAACAATTGTAGTAAGTAAACTGTAGAACGTGATCCTATTAATGATTTTCTAAATCAAGCGTTAGAATCTTTGGAAATTGCATTTAGCAATAAAAATTGTAACAGAGGAAAAGAATGCTAGGATTTAGGGATCTTTAAAAAAAATGAACCTGGGTCTGATGGGATTTTCCTTTTGTTTGTTTTTTCTTCAGTAGATTTGCTCTTGAGATTTATCATAACTGCTGATCTAATTATCGACCAGTGACAGGATTTTAAAACATTTACTTAATTAGGTTCCAACTACTGATTGTTTAGGAAAGGAAAGGGGGATGGTACTGGTGGTACTTTTTTTAACCCCCGTTGTGGCTCTCAAAAGGAAATTGTATGCCTCGCATCTGGAATTAGTATACTATAGTATCCCAGTAATGTAGTCTGGCTTAACTCCTTACTCACAAAAACATTTTTGTTATACTTACTGCTCAAACTATTTATGTGGAGTAGGTAAAGGTTTGGTTCAGTTAGATGTATTTTTTTCCAGCTTACTCCTTATTAACAGAGTTAATAGTCTTTTAGCTACTTATCGTGGTAATGTAAGATGAAAAGAATACAAAACTATTTTCATATCTTGTGTTGAATTTGAATTCAATATCCTGTATTGAGCCAGTTGGCAAACTGTATGGAGTTTTTTATACATAGCTTGAACTTGCTCACGGTGTCATTGAAATACACTACATTTGGCTTCTTGATGGTGTCAGAGAATTGATGGCATTAAAAGTTCCTAAGCAGAAAGAAGTTGAGTTTTGAGATGCCAAGGTTAAGGCGACAGATAACAGAAAGCAACAACAGTTACAACAGTAAACCAGGGTGCAAATCTGGGTGGAGAATAGGGTGTTGCAGCCCTTGCACACCAACAGTTGTAAAAATTGTGGTTAAAGGTATGCAAGTGTGCCAGATCTCCCCAGTGAAGAGGGAAAGCAAAGATGTAGAATCCTGCAAAGATATTTGGCATGAAGAAAAAATGGTTTTCTGAAAGTAAATTAATACTAATCACATAGAAGAACTAGGGAAGGACTGTTCCATCAGGGTATAGTTTTCCTTAGAAAAAAAGAAACAACAGGGAAGTAGAACACTGATCCATCAAAAATAATAACATTAGAAGGAATATCTGTCTTAATTTGAGAATGCAAAGGACCAGAAACTTTTTTAACATTCATCTGTTCCAGAAAAAATATTAACTCTATATAATGAAAAAAGTTAGTGCCAGCCCTTCAGCTGAAGCAGTGTTTCACTAGCTGTCATGCTGACCAAATAAGCGATGTAAGATTTGAGGAATCGGTCAAAAAAAGAAAATGCCTGACGTGGTGAAAACGTGTCTAAAAGGATGGCATACAGTTTACATTGGATCCCAGGACTTTGCATTGGTTTTGTGAAGTCCAAAAAGACAAGCTATTTAGTAGCCAAGAGATTAGATTAATGAAGTCCAACCAGACCTAAGTGACATTTTCCTTTGAGAAGTTACCAGTGGTATTTTCAGTTGATAAGCACGCCCAGAGATTAAGATAGCTGAGACTTAAACTCCATAGTTACCATTAACCTGGCCTTTCAGTCAAAACTAGTGGTTGCGTCAAGAACAGCTACTTTTGAAAAAGCATGTTTCTCAAGGACATTTTGTAACATGCACACATAATATCTTTGATGTCAAAAGAAGATGTAAATATTCTGGCATGTCTCTCTGAAGAGTGTGGTGGGGACAAAGGGAATAAAGACCAGCTTCTAGGACAGGACTTACACTGGTTTGCTTGTGGGTCTGTCTGTGGTTGTAGGTGTGGATTGGCAACAAATAGGTGGTTTTAGTCTTAGAGTCTGCTGCAGTAAAGATGAAATGGTGCAAAATGTTTTTTCTTTGACATAAAACATATCATTATCTAATGTATACATTGTTTTTACAGCTACAGAAATTTTCCGGTTGTAGAACCCAGCTGGTCAATGCTACATGATCCAAGATCATATCTATGTAATTTCTTAGGAACAGTTTATAAGAACTCTTCTAGGGAAACGCTAATGGAAATTCTGAAGCAGGATGGGTTTGATAAACTTTGCTGGATTGCAGCCAGAGACCAGTAAGACTTTGATTTACTTTGTGAAAATATTCAGACTTTTTTGCCTAGTTCATTCTTACCAATCCTTTCCTGAGTGTTAAAAAAATAGTACAAATAAAAGTAACCAGTCGTCATTAAAAGAGAGAACATTGCTGAGACTCTTTATATAGGTCTTCATAACGTAATGGCCTTTCTGTTGCTGTATTTTACACAAGGCATATTTTTAAATACATAGAAAAATCTCCTATATATACTACGTATAAAGACCATCTTTTTTTTTCTTGTATACATTTGATTATGGTGGGAGAAGAAATGTTTTGTCTTGCACCTTGTGTGTATTAATGTCTTACTAGAAGAAAAAGACAGCTGTATTTTGTTGTGTTTCATATAAGAGAGTGGATTTAATCTGTACAACATGCCTCTTTTTTCTTTCAAGTAGGTAGAACGGATCTTTTGACTAACAGGAATAGGGTTCTCATTGTATTTCTTAATTTTGCCAAGCAACACCTGTAAAATGTTTGATAGCAGGCACAGCAGTGCTTAGGAAGACCTCAGCTACCCTGATGAAGAATCTCAGATGAATTGTATCTGTGACATAAACTCTTATCTCACAGATGTTCTGAGGCACTTCGGGCAGATGGATTCAGGTTAACAGATTGCTTTATATTCTAAACTCTGAAGAGCAAACCTCTACTTGTTTAAAGTATTTGAGGCCAAAAAGATTCATTAAAAAGTCCATTGAGTGTCTCCCTCTATGTCTATTTCTGAACTCTACTGTGAAGTAAATTGACATAAGCGTCATCCAAGTCATGCAGAACATCTAAAATGGCATTTCAATTTGCCTCTTAGACTCTGAAGCATTAATAATTTCCTAAAAGGACCATATCTAAAAAGTGTTTCAATCTATTTTTACCAGTGATAGTTTCAATACATTTTTGGAAGACTCTTTAAGAAATAGTTAAGGCTAAAAGCAAAAGCCTATCGATTGTGTGTGTAATATAAAATTTTCACATCAACAGCATTTTCAGTTTTATAAATAATTGAAATTAAAGCATATCTCTTTTTTCATTGCAGTGCCTATGGGAAAATTGTTAATTTTCAACCTTTTTACTTTCCTAGGTGGCAGCCTCAAGAAACAAATGAAAGTTTCAAAAACTATCAAGATGCCTTGCTGCAGAGTGATTTGACATTGTGCCCAGTGGGAATAAATACAGAATGCTATAGAATTTACGAAGCTTGTTCATATGGATCTCTGCCTGTTATAGAAGATGTGATGACACCAGGTGATTGCGGAAATTCATCAACGTACCACAGTCCTCCGTTACAATTATTAAAAGCCATGGGGGCTCCATTTATCTTTATTAAAAACTGGAAAGAGCTTCCTGCTGTTCTAGACAAAGAAAAAAAAATGAGCTTACAAGAAAAGATTCAAAGGAGAAAAAAGCTTATAGAATGGTATCAAAACTTCAAAGCATGGATGAGACAGAAATTCATTAATACTTTGGAACATTCATTTTTGCCCAGTGATAAAGGATAAATTGTCCCTTTTGAAAATCTAGACTAGAGTGAAAGCTTAATTTCCGTTAACCTTCCAAGGAAGCTTTTATACAAAAGAAATCTCACAGGGCAGGTGCATTCCTTTTGAAGTCAACAGAATTGCACTAGCTTGGCCAAGAGCTACATTTGCCCTTCCATCCTTAACAGTTTTCAGAGAGGTTGTTGACTTAGCAGGACGGTAGTCTGTAAGGATGACAACAATTTTATTACTATTTTTACAATTTTCATGTTGATGTGTGACCTGATGTATTTTTTCTTAGGACAATATCTTTGAGCATGTGGACTTGTTAAAATCCAACATGAGTACAACAGCTGTGTTTGAAGAAAAGGGAAGAATGAAAGCTGTATGGTACAGAGTAATTTATTATGTAGACTAAAGAAGAAAAGTATGCTTATAGCAAAATTGCCAGGTTTAGCACAATCATTAAGATATATCCTGGTGAGTGCTTGTTTTGAAAATGTGAACTGTTTACTTGATTGACATTTCATTTCCAAGAAAGTGGCCATAAAGCACTGTGGAATAAAAATGTGTATTTCAAGGTAAAAATAGAGAACTCCTTAGAAATATTACATAGCAATATATTTCCCCTTTAATTTCAGATATCAAAATTGCTTTCTGTCATTTCCATTTAGTCTTGGGACATATCTTTCTGAAGTTCTGCTGTGGGAGCATTCCTTACCTGCAGTTAGAGCTGCACATTCTGAACACCAGGCCTTAAACATGAATCTGCTTGTGGCTTATCTGATTTCTCAAAATCTGCTGAAACTTGCCACCTCCAAAAGATGGCAGAAGTATAATATTGCATGTTTATGGTACTACGTGTACAACAAACAGTTTCAACGGATTTTGTTAAACGTAGCCAAAGGGATCTGTTACCATTCTTGTACGTCAGAAATGGGTGTGTGCTATTATCTTCAGTGTGTTCGGCTGAGCGGTGTTACTGCATGGTGATGTAGTAGCCAGTTTTCTGTCTTTAAATGGGTTCATTTCATATTCATACGGGTTCATTCTCATGCAGGAATTCAAAAGCCAGTGCAACTGTACTGCTCAGTAATACTCATTTGTGTAATGATACTATTTAGTTCTGGAATAAGTATCATACAAGAGCACTAATGTGGTTTTTTTTCAGTTTCCTTGCATCCCTTCTGTGTTTAAAAAAAAAAAAAAAAAGAGAGAGAGAGAAAGAGAAACCACCAACAAACAAAACAAAAGACCCCAACCATCACCCCCAAAAAAACAAACCCAAAACATACAAAACCACTAGGTTTTACTTTGCTAGCAGTGGATGATATTCATGGTGGCTGCTCTAGATCTGGAGCAAGGTGTGTTTCAGAACACCTGGATTTTTAGGAGCTTGCATCCCATATGCTGAGCAGGTGCTCTCAGAAGACAAATAATCTAAGTCCAAATAATCTGAATTGTGTGTCTAACATGAATTTCCTGTGACTATCCACCCATTTTATCTGTAGCATCATGCTCTTGCAATACAGTGTGAACGTACTCCATTCAGCTGAGACTGGAGGTACAGCTATCACAATTCAGCATGGACCTGATAAGCCCTGCTTAGAGGTGGGCCTTATTAGACCAGATTTACCATAAATTTCCATACTGAGGATCTGAGGTAGCCATCTGCACAGCAGTACATGGCACTTAGAGGGTTAGAGGAAGCTTGAGTATCTGCAGTAGTGTAGTGTCATTGCTGTAGTTTCCATCTAGTAGAATCCTGCTTTCTACACAAGCTACAAAACTGCAAAGCAAGGATCTAGAGTAGCATTTTGCAACTGCTAGTCAGCAGATCCGTCAGCACTCCTGCAGGATTTCAGGGAACTACAAAAAACAGTTCAGAGAGAGAAGTCTTAGCCAGTCAGCCTAGATTCTTATAAAAGAGGCTGCAGCTCCTAAAAATTTTCATGGTATGCAAGTCGAAGCCTGAGAGACAGTTCAGTGTGTTACTTGGTCATCAAGTAGAAGAAACAAGCTGCTATTCATGTGTTCATTTCTACGTAAATGTGTGAGTTTATTTCCAAACTCATGTGGCAATTATACCCTAAGGGAGGCCAAGGCATGCACCAGAGTTTATCAGAATTTCATGTTGCAGCTGCTTGCCTGCTCTTGGAGTTAAAGGGGAGGTAATTTGCATTTTATCTATATTTAACCAGTTCTTGACACTTCAAATTTGCCTGCTTTAGTCCAGCAGGACTTAGCACTAGGAAGTTTTTTCTTGTGTTCTATTTCCAGTGGTAGTGGAGCAAAGAGAGCAAAACATCTCGAAGCCAAGGGAGGGTTCCTAACACATTAGGCAGTTTGCTACTATTTTAATTATTTCCTTATTCCACTGTACAACTTGTGGGGGAGATTGTAGTTCTCCTGGTTTTACTTCCTGATCTTTTCTCATTTGGAAAAATTGTCAATTCCGTGCCCTGTTTGAACCCAGAGGTGACCAAGACAACAAAAGGGAGCTTGGCAAAAAAAGGATGAGACTGAGGAAAGAAAGACGGTAAGTGGTGCAAGAAATCAGAGAGGAGGTCTTATCAGTGGTAGAGGAAACTGGTTTAAAACAAGGGAAGCAGTTAAGCCACTGGAAAAAAAAAAAATAGTTTATCCCATGCATGGCATGTCCAGGCGGGAGGAGACGGTATCTACTGTCGGTGAGAAGACGAAGAATCAATTCAGTTGTTTAATACTGAGCAGAGAATGGATGCTCCGTTTTCACAGTTAGCCCCCTGGTTGAGACCGGGATGGTGAAGTTTGGCTTTCCAGAGCATGAAACAAGGACTTGAGGCCTCATAACTACACATGCTGTCTCTGTCAGAGAGGGAATTCTGCACAGCCGAGCCTGTCTTGAGTCAAGAATGCCAACTGTAACATGAAATGTTACACACATTGCTAATTACGCAGTATTTTGCATCGTTCTTAGATTTGTATGCAGAATATATAAATCTACCAGTCTCATTATCAGAGGTATTTCCTGCTGATGAAGACTTCACAAATTAAGCTAGATTGCCTTGCTATAAGAAGAAACAGATGTAGCTTCTCACAATTTAGTGTAACTCAGTGTCTCCTGCATAATTCTGAACCTATTAAGAGTGGCTGTGAACACACAGTGTAAACTGTTTAAAAGATTGGCTTCTGGAGAGCAGTGTGTTTCCAAAGAAATGTAACCAGTCTTTATAACTGTTGGTAATCCAGTAGATAAGGAAGTGGCTTGCAAAGGATCTGGCTGCTGATTGCTTACCATTCTTGGACATCGAAGTTGTGATAGTGTATTTCAATAGTTAGGATTTCCGGTATTTTTAGATACTGTCTTTCAATGACTGAAACTTATACAAGGAGTGATACAACTAAGAGATTTGTGGAAGCCTTTCTTACAGCAATTACTAAGTATGAATTAGGATCGCGATGTGCTGGAATCACCAGTTTCTCTCTTGGCTTACTGCCCTCACCAAAACACTTGCAAAACCACAGAAATAAAACTTCTTGGCAAACCTTGCATGTTAGTAATAACCTTCAAGAGCTGGGCAAACTTAGAAGCCGCTTCCATGCTATAGAGTCCTAAAACATTTCCAGGAGTTCTTCCTACTGGAATGGCAGAAATGGGTTGAACAAGATTATGCTTATTTTGGCATGTTTATAAAGACTGATGTTGGGAGAGACAAACGTATTTCAAATGCAATTCCAACTGTGCCCTAAGAAACTGTTGCTTCCAAGAAAATTGCTACCATAGGGCATGTTGGGGCTGCCATTTTCCAGTAGCTAAGAAGGAATTTAGGTAGTGCTGAGAATCCTACGCAAAGGGTTTGATGAATTGGCCAGAAAAAAAAAAAACTGAACTGTTGAAAATGTGCCTGAAAGGATGGCATACAGTTTACATTGGATCCCAGGGCTTTGTGTTGGGGTTTTTTTGGGTTTTTGGTTTTGGTTTTTTTTTTTTTTTTTTTTTGGGGGGGGGGGGGGTGTGTTTGGTTTTTTGGTGGTTTTTTTTTGCTTTCTGAGTCCACAAAGATAAGTTAAATAGTTCATACAATAAGCCCTTCTGGGATCACTTCAATGTGATGCTATAAAACCATGCTCTGCAGCAAAAGGGACAGTGGTTCTAAACTCTTCTTCTCATCCTAGCAGCTCACGCAGTTACAAAGAATTGCCTAGATTTCTTACTGATCACCAGTCTATAAATCAGGACTGATAATCCTCTTGGTAGGGAAACAGCTTGCAAAAGGTGATGTTAGCGACTGATACTTGAACTCTTTGGGTGGGTCAGATTTCAGGATTTCTTCAGTGTCTCCTGAACAATAAAAAACAGTAAATGGGTATGTATTTTTATCTTGTCAATATAAATACTTTTCACATCTTTACTACTAATCTGAGCATGGAGTGTTAAAATCTCTCCATGTGACTCTTCTTTTAAACAACATAAAAGGTGAAGAGGCTTTATGGGTGAAATCCAAGGGCCAAGAGGAATGCTAATCAGAAAAAGATTAATGCCTATGTACATTTCTGATGTGTTTCATTCAAAGTGCTTAAGAGAAAATGCATCTGAGAACTGGAACTACACGGCAGTAAAATGGTGAGGCGAAGAGTTTCAAAACAGGCTGTGTAATATTAGTGCCCTAGTGTCCGGTGTTTCAGTGTGACTAGTATTTTAAGTGTCCTCTGGTTCAAGATCCCATAAAGAGGCCTCAGTCTTCAGAGGAAACTGCTACACGTTTTGAAAATCAAGAACTAGAATTCTCTAGTTCAGTATCCAAAAGCCACCCCGGTTTTGAGAGGCTGGCCATGCAGCCAGGCATTAGCAGGGTAACATGTCTTATCTCCTAACTGCGTTGAGTGCCCCCGCAGCACATGCTTTGTTATTCAAATCTTCTTCTCTGAACACCCTTGGGACCCGAGTGCAACTCAGTGAACACTGCTACAGTAGAACACAAGATGTTTCTGATCCATAGTCCCACAACACAGATGTGTTTTGTCAAGCATGCCATGAAATGACATGACTCATTCTCTCAGCCAGTCTTAAACCAGCTTAATCATAGAAGGGTAGTTGTAGGTAAATATCCTCAAATTGCTTCCTAGTTGGTATTTTGCACAGTCCCGTCTGACAGTGCAAAATTTCTGGTTTTCTGGTGACGGTATTCCCCATTTCCACGGTCTTAATTTTTTTTCATCTTCAGGAATATATCATTTGTAACTCGGGGTGCATTTTTAAAACAAACAGAACAGAACTAAAATATTATACAGTTTCCGTTAAATGTGTGTTTCGAGAAGATACAAGATGCAAAATAAATGCATCAAACAGAAATGAGTCATTCACTAAGATCCAGATGAAGAGACAGCCCTTTGAAAGACAGCAACTTGTGCAGGTGGCCACAAATAAAGAAAAATTAATCTCTGAGTGACTCAAATTAGCCTGATTCTTTCAGATGAAGTTATTCAAACAGCATAAATCTGTTAAATGTCATCTTTTGAAGTTTGCTGTATCAAAGGAGTTTTGTTCAGGGCCCAGAATGCAAGGTTTCTACATAAGTGATTTATTTCTTGTCATGTTTTTCCCTCTGCAATGGAGTTATTTTCTGAAGAATAAGGGTAGTCCCTGGCCATGAGCAGAGATCCACCTTAAGTAATGTTTACATAGGAGATGCTGAAACATCTTCCTCTGTGGTTGCTTAATTTACTACTTTTTACTATTTGTGATGACCCTTGTCAGCAATGAGGCTACCGCGGTGCTAGATGCTAACATACAAAATACTCTGGGATATGAGATACCGAGGCTCAAGCCTTTGGTCCAGCTTGGGCAGAGCAGGGATGCTGCCACCGCCGGCGCCCAGCTGCCGTTTCAGAAACACAGCCACAGGGAGTGCCTGTGTTGTGAACGTCTTTGCTCCTACTTCTGACTGGGGGAAAAAAGACACGTTTCCTTTGTCATGGTGGAAAGATGTGAATGATAAACAAATCTTGAAATTTTGTATGAGACACGAAAACAGTCCTATGCGGTAGAAGACAAGAGTAAACCATCTCTGTCTGAAGAAACTTGAAAGACCCAAAGAAATAACCTCTGACAGGCTTTAGCACAAAACCTGATTATTTTTCTCTTCTCTTTCACTTCTGTTTTCTCTTTCTCATATTAATGATGTTTTCTGTTGAATGGCATTTCATCAAAATCATACTATGCTAGAATCAAACTGTTTGAAGAGTAAGATCTACCGTGTAATGGTGGAACATAGCAGCAATGTTTGAGCCTTGCCTGATGTTAAGGAGTTTTACAGGAGAAGCAATACTCCAAGATGAAGCTGAAGATGTCCCATATTCAGAACAGGATTGTATTGCTATTTAACAGCCATTTATTCATCAGAATGTGCGAAACCATGCTTGTATTAGGAAAGGTGCCGTTTCACTGAAATTTAAACTATTATAAATAGTCCTGAGCAAATTTAGCAACTGAACTAAACTTCAAGATAAAAAACTTCGTAGATTTTGATAACCTTTGTTACTTTGTTTGCTAGTAACATAAATCAGGCAATTGCTACTTCAGGTGTAGCACAAAGATTTCTTCATATCTTTACACAAAAAGAATTCTGTCAGAAACTATATAGTTTTTTTTTAACAATATTCTGTTGTCTGCTACCACCAAGTATGTGGAAATCAGTTTGATTTCAAGAGTTACTCTTAATTTCCACAAACACAGGCCAGTAGACTTCAGCTCATGGATTCTCTTTTTGAATATGGATCTCCATATTCATTCTCTCTGAATGGAAATGGAGAATTAAGGACATCTCTGTTCCCTTAAGGGGAAATGGAATGTACTGATTAATTGCTGTCAGAATTTAAACGGTGCTTCACACTTCCTTCAAATGCTAGCATAGATTTAAGACAGCCAGTGATGCGTGCTCTCTGGTATGCAGTCTTTAATTGCATATTCCTTATTGCTGGAGGGTTCGGTTTATTCATTTAATAGTGATTTATCAGTCTCTGTCAATGCAATCCTTTGCTGATGATTGTAGAGTAGCATGATTGTTTCACAGTGAAAATTAAGTAGTCTTACTAATGCTAGAACTGAAGACAATATACCATTTGATGAGTACACAAGCAGGAATTTGCAAGTTACGCCATGTTGTACCAATTTTCCTTCCTTCCCCTGTCTAATCAGACTCTGATTGTTTCTTCTTCTATGTCTCTTTTCTTTGCTTTTTTTCTCCCTGTGAACTGATTTTACCCAGCTGACCTTCTTTTCACATTGTTATTTTCAGATTATAGCAAATTGCTTTCTATCTGGTAGGGATATAATTTCCGTGTCCCCGTGGAGAATTTCTACCAGGTACCCAATCTCAGTGTAGATGCAATTAGGCTTTTGCTGAATTTCTGTCTTAGCAAAGCTCTTGCTGTTACACAGCATGCTGCCAAAATATCTCTCTGTAGGCTATTACGTCATCTGAGTGCTTGTTTCTTAAACATTTATATTTTGTTGTTTAAGGTTTTTGACTGTCTGTATTAAAAGTTCAGTGAAAAGGATTATGTTTGTAGGAGCAGAAAAGAGGACTAACTTCAAACATTCCTTTGCCTTCCATTTTACAGCAAGGAATGCTCTTCATTCCCTGAATGAAACTTCCTCTGCAACTACAGATACCTGAACACAGCTTATGGTGTTTGACACCAAAGACTTAGACATTGGCTCATGACCTTTAAGATCTGAATTCAGTTCCCCACAACGTAAGTTACTGAGGACGAAATCCACCAGAGGATATTCAGTGTAAAACCTAGGGCAGGTCAGTTCTGCTTAGATTAACTCTCCAAAAGACCAATCCTTTGAACTGCTGCTAGACAGCCTGTGGTGCTTGGCTGGCTGGTGAGCTGCCAAAACACCACAAAGAGGTCACTGAAACTGTTGCTTTGTTTCCTAATTGCAAATGCACATTCCCCACATGCAGATATATATAAAATTCCCCCTGCTCCCAGTGCTTGTGGTGAAACCAGATCAGTTCTTTTGCTACTGTTTTTCAGTAAAGCATTTACAAACATGAACTACTGCTTTGTTAAAAAATTATTTATGTGGTAAGTATTTTACTGCTATTTCTTCCATCATCAAAGAGCAGTATGATGTAAGGTGGAGGCTAGGCTCTCCCCCTGCCGCCCGGCTGTTGTGTGGTCCCTTGGTTTAAAACCTACTGGTTACTCCAGAGCTCTCCCACTCTCACCGTTGGAAACCCCTCCACTTCTGCGCCTCCACATTCCCCAGAGTTCCCCAGTCTGGTGAGGGCTGAACAACTCCACGCTTATCTCCAGCCAAATGTGGCTCCTCAGACTGTGTATTCTCACGTTCACTTCCCTCGGGGCCCATTACACATGCCCACAGCATGCCTAATGCACGCCTCTTGGGTTGGATTTTTCAAAAAGAAAAGGCAACCAGTTTTGTTCAGAAAGCAGCACCTCAGAAGGAGGGGATTATGCCTGTTCTTTCATGTCACTGTTCGGGGGTGAGAGCACTTCCCCAAGACATGTGAGATTCGGGCTCAGTTCCCTTCTCCACCTGTGAAAACTTGAACCCACATGCACTAAGTGTCAGCATAGAGTGGAGCTGGCTTTTCTCCATTTAAAGTCACACCTCTCTTCACAAAGCCTTCCAGTATTCACTGGGATAGCGAAAATGCATGTACTGGTTATGGCATCCACCTAGAGGACAGGCATCCTAAGCTCCTGTCTCTGTTCTGGATGTTCATGTATTTCACATAGGATAATCATTAGATAAACACCAGTTTCCCATCACTTGTTGCAAGCCCCCTTCCTTGTAAGGCAACTCACTTCTGTAGAGACTTAGATGCATAACTCAGTACGAGGGACCCCACTGCAGAGATCACACACCTAAGTTGAACACGGCAACGCTGAGCGTAACACCGCTCCAATGCCCCAGCCAAACTCAAGCCAGCACACCTCCGTGCCTCTGGTCCGGTACGAACGAGAGACGCTACACCTATATAGCATAAACCAGTGCAGGGGTATAAACTTGGATCTGAAAGCTGTAATGCCACATCCCTCATGCATCCAAATGTGGTCGTCTGTCCACAAGCCTCTCAGAGGGGCTCACGAGGAGCGGCAGCACAATGTGCACAGCAGCCGCCCAGCTAGCATAGCTGCCACTGGCTCCTGTTCTTGCTACACGCCCACAATAGCAATGTAAATGTGGAATCAACTTAAATAATGTTAATAAAAAATAGCTTATAAATATTTCAGAAAGAAACAGAACAACAGGAGTACGGTACCTAAATAGCAACTTATGAACTCCTGAGCATAGCTCTGGCTCCACAAGCCCCTCTCTGCCAGTTTCCCTATTTGTAGATTAGCGATATCTTTCCCACTTCCCATGGGTTCAGCTGTTGTAAAGCGGTACTGATCTGCTGGTGTTCGGTCAGCAGGCTGATGGTTCAGATTGTCGTACAAATCTGTATGTGCAATCCTTGTGTTGGACATCTATACATTTTTAAACTTTGGGAGTTTGAGTGTGCCTTGCTGTCAGTATCCCAGCAACTTCTCTCTTGGTTTGTATTTTCTGATTGTGATTTAATATATGGTTTATGAATGCATTAATTTTCCTTAACAGACCTGACAACTGGACATAGTACTTTTCTGTTTAATACTTAAATCAAGCACTTAACCTGCTCCTGAGCCTATAATCAACAAGACATTTCTGCTGCGTACCGCAACTACCAATCTCTCCCTTTTTCTCTGTTGACTTTAATTAGAGTGTTTTGGTTATTTATTGAACCTCCTTCATGCAATATTAAATCATTTTATCAAAGGATCATAGCTTTTCCCTGTTGAATTCACAGCCTACCAGTAACACCCTTTTCTCCCAGCTCTCCTCCTTCAGGGCTTTGGCTAATTTTGGTTCCTCAGACTGCAAAGTCATATTGTGTAGTCACTCCCCAGCAAAGACTACTCATGATCATGGCTATCCTTCAGCTACCTTCCGCTACAAACAGAGGTAACATGATACTGAAGGGAGCCATTATTTTGTTATGAACCAGAGTCTTGGAATGACCTTACGTCACTTTGATATACCTAATCTCAGTATGTGAAGTATAAATCTTTCAAAAACTTTGTTAACAGTTTCTCAGCTGCTTAATGTAGCAAGCATAATGTAACATTCCATGTGAAGGGTGTGTTAGATGGCAAAATGCAAATGGCTGACTTGCAACAGTTCAGTAGGCAGAAAAGAGAGACAAATACACCAGCTGTATATTCTATGAACTTGCAGCAACACTTGACAAAGAAATATTCAGGTTGCTAAGAAACAAATACAACTGCACCAAAATAAATATGAAGTTTTCACCTTCGTGTTTTCTCATTTATCACCCACAATCAAATAGCAGTCTGAGTTTTGGTGACCTTATTGGTAGCATTTTGTAGCTTGAATTTCACATGGATGGGACTAGGGGACGAGACTGAAGGAGTGGCAGAAGGGCGGAAACCCGAGGCTCCAACAGCATGGGAGAAATGAGGACTGGGGACAGCAGTAGCAAGGTCTGCTTCGAATATCTTCAAGCACTGCCCAAGACAGTAGCTTCACTTCCCACTCTAGGAAGCTTGGCAGTGTGATACTTTTACTACCCCCATTAAGTGTATATCCTGGAGGCCGCTGTTTCAATAATCACCAGTGAAATGACTCTAAATGCACTGTTGCCAGAGACAAAAGACTGCCAGCGACTGAGGCACTGAGGATTTGGGTAGATTTTCTCTGGGTTTATCCCCGACATGCTTGACCTCCTGTGTTGGGCTTGCTGAAAGCTAGATACATAGGCTCTGAAGGGAGCTGAGATCTCTGAGCAGGTGGGTTTGATTTAAATAATAAATGCATGGCATCATGGCAGAAGTGGAGTGAAATCAGAGTCGTAGTGGTTCTGGCAGTGGTAACAAGTCCTGCCACTCCAGTTTTGCAGAAGCTAGGTCTGGGATCACCCGTTTTCAAGGCTGTTGATGACCATATGAACTGGAAAACAAAATTTGAACATTTTAGATGAGGACCAGGCCCTAAAGAGCAAAACAGAAGAGGAGCAATGTGTCTGATAAGATTACAGGCTAAATTGCAATGCTGTCTTTTATTTTGGTGATTAAAGAAGCAAATTTGTATAATATTTTAATTAACAAGTTTGAATAAATATTTTGTCTCCTCCTGAAGTATCTTCTACCTCAACTTCAGAAGGATTAGAGGAGGATTCTGTCCAAAGTTTCAGCACATCTCTTTAACACAATATTGCAACATTACTGGCATATTGAAATGACGCATTTTAGAAAAGCTACAGTTTGCTACTTATTCGACACTTAAGAGTAATTGCAATGGCTATGCAAGTCGAGAATGTGAGGATGTAACAAGAGGTGCTGTGGGGTCCCAGTAATCCCATAGGCTATATTCATGTTGCTGCCCAGTGCTGGTCATAAAGGAAACACCAAACATCATTCTGCTAATAATCCAGTCATCCTGAAAAGAACCAGACAGGTACAGGTAGGCAAAAATATCCCAAATCACTGCATGCACCTGGTGTTGATACGTCAGACATGTCCACAGTGAATGCCTTCTAAGAATGTCCCATGGAGCAGAAGTCACAAAAGTGAGCCAGTGTCCCTAAGGAAAGCCAGTTTCATAGTCCAGAGCTAACTTCTGCCAACACTTTCCTATGATTAGACCTGGCAAATAGACCTGAGCCAAGTCATTGGTCCTTGGACACTGAGACACTTCAGTCTCCTGCAAGACTGACAGAGTAACAGAAGTCATGACCGAGAAGTTGCATAAGTCTATTTTGGTTTTCAATTTAAGCTCTGTCCTACTGACAAGAAACTTTCTGTGCATGAGAAGACGCTTCTGCAGATCATCAAAATGTTGAACAAGCAGCTGTAATAAAAGATGTTATGTCTGCAGTCAAAGACCTCACATCATCCCTGCTGAGCTGCAGTGGAAGTGAAGAAAGAGGCCTGGTCACACATTGAAGTTCTGGGCCACTGTTCATATTCACAGCACTCTGTAATTTTGTTTCCCTTGGGGAAGGCTCTCCACAAACAACTCCAAGTAATGGTCCACAAGGGAGTTATTGATTCAAGCAGTGATCCTTCTGAATGGCACGTGCCATCTGCACTGGTGACTTGGAGCTCAAGAAAGTATGAAGTATATGTGTTATCCCAAATAAGATCCAACTGCACTGGCTGGAAAATGGCAACATTCCCAGCAACCTCAATGCCAAACTTTGGGGTTTGGCAGATGTTTTTGTTGAGAATCATTCTGTCTGAGAGATTCAGTTGCCTGCAGTTTGGATTTTCCTCGTCATCTGAGATCTTTCAGAGAAAGAAGAAACAGTTGATGGAAAGCCTGGAAGGGATGGCCTGCCATTTTTACAATATTCTGGTTCATAGTTCTGTGGTCAAGACTAATAACAATTACCTATGCAAAATATTGCAAATAATTCAGGAAACTATATATCATCTGACGCACAGCAAAGGTAAGCTTCAAAGAAACAACATTTTGCTTTCTGGGCCTGATAACCACTGGTGATGGTGATTATTAAAGTAAGGATAAGAATGAAGCCATTTTCAAAATGTTAGCTGAACCAACTCGAGTCAATGACATGAAATGTTGTCTGTTTATACTGATTTTTAAGGCAGAGGAGTACCTGGAACTCCTGATGTTTACAACTTTTGTGTGAGCTTTACGCTGCAACAGTGGTTATTGACATCATTTTAGAAGACATTTTATTGGATCAGTGAGATTTTTATATCTGTTCTGAGTTTGGTCATTTCAATCTGTGCAAAGCAATCATCCCTTTGACTGATGAACTGTCCAACATCAGATACAGCAAAATGATAAGGTGAGCTCTCTACCATATGTAGAACTTCTCATACAGAGAAAATAAATTCCTAGATAAGGGAAAAAGAAAAGATCTGACAACTGCCTCAGCATGTGGAACCTTTTGCGACTCTGTTGTAGACTTTGCTGTAACCTGCAAAAATAACGGCAAACCACCCTCTTTTGGAAATGCCTTGGGTCACAATAAATAACAGTTCATCAATGTTTTATGACTGATTATTGATTTTGTGATCTATCCTCATAAATAACTCTGTACATATTTGCAGCAGATGCACTGTGAAGAGCCCTTGAGAATGGCAACCAAGGGGAGACTGAAGAAATTGTGGCAATCCTTACAGCTTTACCAGCCGCAGATCAGAAGTTTTCTGAAATCCATCTGGGTGTGAACCACAGCTGAAATCTAATCAGCTCAGCAAATCAATAAAACATATCATCAACTGGCCAGGTGGCAAGTGGTTTGGCCTATCAAATATAAAGTGATTTCTGATTACAGATTGTAATGGGGGCATGGACAGTAGACTATGGTACAAGATGGACCACTAATGAACAAGGTACTTTTGATCATCCCTGCCATCCTGCTAATTATTATTCTCCAGAGGCTACATGATGCACAGCATCAAGATACCACAAAATGCTGAGCTCTGCAAACCATCTGAAGGCCAAACCATATCTCAGGTAAGTACTCATCAGCACTGCCTGATACATCTGCATAAAGAGAACCACAGACACGGACAGTTTTTGTGGGTTGACCATGGCCAGCAGCTAAGCACCCACACAGCCTCTCAGCAGGATAGGGGAGAGAACAGGAGGAGTAAAAGCAAGAACACTCATAGGTCAAGATAAGAACAGTTTAATAAGTGAAGGAAAGAGGAAAAAACAAGTGATGCAACAGCAGTCATTCGCCACCTCCTACAAGCAGACCAATGCCCAGCCAGTCTCCAAGCAATGGCTGCTTTGGAAGACAAAATCCCCATTTTTTAGTGCTGAGCATGACATCATGTCACAGGGAATATCCCTATGGTCAGTTTGGGTCAGGTGTTCCCACTGTGTCCCCTCCCAGTTACTTACCCACCCCCAGCCTACTCGCTGCAGGGGAGGGGGCAGAGTGAGAAAAAGAGAAAGCATCAACACTGTGCAAGCACTGCTTAGCAACAGCCAAAATGTTGGTGGTATCAACACTGTTTTAGTCATAAATCCAAACCACAGCATCACAGGGGCTGCTATGCGGAAAGTTAATTCTGTCCCAGCCAGAGCTAGTACAACAGTTTCTGCTGTCTATCTTCCCTGAGCATCCTCCTTCCTTCAAACGGTCCATGCTAGCTTTTCACGGCTGACTGCTATTCATGTTATTTCAGGCAGAGAAAGACAAAGAGCTGTTGCTTCAACGCAGCTATCATGTGAATTTCACCTCTGCCAGATGTGATTTCCAAGAGACTCTGGTGAGAAGCCATACTGGAATCATTCCAGAAGGGTCTCTCTTCATCGCAATAGCAAAAGACTAGTCTTACCAAGTCATCCCTTGCTGTTCACTGGCAACTGAGTCCATTGAGGCTGCAGTGAACGTAATGGCATTTAGAGAAGGCCAGTGATCCAGACAAGGTGTTACTAGCTTATCATAATACCCCGTGTGCAAGCGCTTTTGGCCCAACTCATAAAGAAATGCTTCTGCACCACAGGTCCAGTAGTAAGTCTATTACAGTTTAAACATCCCTGGCAGCCACAGGAGGGACAAACAACACTTGGAACAACAAAGGAAAAGTTATAACAGACATTACACAGCACGAGATCTTTGTGGACTCTAGTTTAGACTAATCAGTCCAGATTATCAGCAGGCACATTGAACAGATGGACAGTTTGTCACATGGACAGCACTGTAGACACCACATGGTTGTATGTCCTTCACTGCAAGTATCTGAGGGAGCAATATGGACTCAAAGAAGATGCCAGCTGTGCTCCTGCATCCATTCCCTGTTTATCATCCAAGCTTGTCGTTCCTGTTGTATTTCTGGCTGGTAATTCTGGTTCGTGCTTCTCCTGCTGAAAGCTGAATCAGGAATGAGGAAAAAAATCCTCAGAGGTTGCTTTTTTAAAGTCACGTTTATTTCCTTTCATTGGAAGTAGATGAGCTATTGCCTTTTTTTTTTCCCCCCACAGACTTTTCACAGAAAGTACTGGTTTGCTAGAGAAACTGAATAAACACCAACTGCAGAGAGCAGAGCTGTAGCTAGTTTTTATTTAAGCAATAAAAAGGCAATACTGCAATCCTTAATTAGAGCAAGTCTGAGACAATTATGTGGTATAATGATCTGGCAGAACCTTTTTTATTCCAAGAAGAGCTACGTTCGTCAAGAAAGGAGCAATCAGGGCAATATATCTAGTTTATCTCAAAACAGAACCTGTATAATCTCCTGAAAATAGCAGAGTGCTCCATTTTAAGAAGGGCATTTGGAGTTAGCTTCCCAGTCCCCTCTTTATGCCCCTGAGTAGATGTGCATAGGGTTATTTATACAGGAGTACCCTCAGAAGACATGGAGCTGGAATCGCCTGTTTGGTAGCATCTATTCTCATTCGTCACCTTATCCCAGTATTTTAGCCATGCCAAATAATAAATTGCAGCACTGTAGAAAAGCACTGCAAAGAGCACTTAGCAGTTCTGGACTGCTAATCTGTGTAGCTACAGAATTATTTCTCAAAACCTCCTTTGCTCAGTTCTCTTCAGCTCCTAATCCACCAGGTCATACACATATGAGCTGCTTCTACACAGCAAGGTGTCCTCTGTCTCCACACCGGTAACATATTCTCTACCTCAGATCCATGGTCTTTCATGAAGAGCAACTTGCCTATGAAGGGGAATGGGAAGGGACATGCAGAAAACCACTCATATCCTGCTTTGGCTGGAGACTTTCCCCTACGATGCCCTGAGCAGCTACGACTAGCCAGAGCAGTATTATTCTCCATTAAGATCATACACAGACATGTGACAACTGCAGCAACACCTTGTGTTCTTAAAGGTTGTTTTGTCCTAAAAGAGGATTGAATTTGCATCTTACTTTTTGATAAGCACGATCCTTCCTCAAAGCAGCAGATGGCTGGAACAATTTAGTCACATTTGTTCCAGTAATTTTCCTCTGATGATCGCATTTACTAATGTTTTAACTCCTGGGAAGCTAATGAGACACATGTCCCTGGTATCAAAAGCACTACGCAAAACGTTGGGAGAGGTGTTCTCTGCCTCCATGTTTCTAAGGAGCAGAAATACAAGCCGACCCTGCCAGTGCTCAGCTTAGATAAGGGGCTTGTTGCTGGAACAACTCTAGCACATGAAGAGTATTTTCAGAACTGTTTTATGAATAGGATTTATAAAGATCATGAAATACATAGCAGGAGAGGATTTTTCATACTATCCTTTTCTTTTCAGGAATCCCCTTAACTGCTAAGATATTGGACTACAGGTTTTTCCAGGTGGTATGAGTAGAAAAAAAAAAAAATATTTCTCAGTGGTTACAGGCTGGTGTCAATTAGCAATATTGAAGTGCAGTTGCTTTGGGTTTCTTTTTACCTCCAAATTTGCAAATAGAACATTTCCATGATGACTGTTTAGAAAAATGGTGCGTAGCCAGGCCAGTTTTCATATGACCCCTTTTCACCAGAGGAAAAGAGCGCTTTAGGATACGGTGCTTTTCAAAGGAAAATTTATGTGTCTTTTTCTGGAAATCTTCTTTCAATGCATATTTTGGTGTAAACCTCATTTATCTAATACATATTCACATAACAAGTTCAAGCTGTTTGTTTCTGAAAGCTCTCGCAGATAGCGACTTGTCCATACAGTGGAATAAAAAGACCTGAGCAGACCAAATGAACCAGATCTGGTGGGTGTCCCAGTAAGGCCTGAGATTAACCTTCAAAATCTGAAAACTAAGCAGTTAGATTAAACCATGCAACAGCAAGGCTGAAGGCTGGCTGTAGTGTTCACCAGGAAGGCTCATGCGATGGGACACAACCAGCCATGGTGAGAGGACAGCAGAGGATCCATGTTGCCAGATGCGCACAGGATGCCCTGCACAGAAACTGCAGGTAGCAACTTTGGAGCTGGACACCCTGCATGGGACATGACTGAGGGCTCTCCTGGGGTGTGCGTTCTACTACAAAGAGCAAAGAAAATAATCCCATATGGGATGAGGAGGTAGCAGGAGCATGCTGAGGGATTCCCAGGGCCAGCTGAGGCAGGGCTGAATGCATTTTGAGCTGAGTAAGTGAGGCTGTGCTGGCGGCCATGTGCCATGGCCTCTCTGCACAGCCCGCACCCTCAGGGGAGCATGGAAAGCAGAAGAATATTGAGACCACTTTGAAGCTTCCTCTGTGCCACTGTAATCAGAGGAAGATTAAATTCTTCCACAGTCAGTCCACATGGCCTGTTTGTGCAGGTACAGCCAGTGCCGGGTTCACTCCTGGCTCCTGGCTCCCCTGCCCCGGTCTCCATTTCACCCTGGCAAAAAGAAGGAAAAAATGAGCACTCATTTCACCTGAATTCAGGATGTCAAGAACAAGAACTGATCTAGATGCCAAGGAATATAATGGAAAGAAAGAAATTAATTGCAAGAAGTATTAAAGCTGTTCCTTTAAGAACATAAATTCTGCCTACTTGGTATTTTTCAAGCCTGTAGGATGATTCAGATGATTAGACTATTAAAACGATGGCTTACAGCCTGCTGAAGACATACAAAGAGGGCAAAAAGGAAAATGGAGTAGGTCTCTGTGTCAAACATGTCACCATTTCTCTCTGAGTCACTAACAGCTTGAAAATAAATTGCCATGGTTACATCTGGATCGGTGCTCTGTGAAGGCAGAAAGAGCCTCATAAGTTGGTATTTGCCACAAACCATCCTATCACTTTGATAAACACAACCACCAGCACGTAAACAGCTGTCTGTAACATACAGGGAGAAAAATCAGCATTACTGTGAGGGATTTCAGTATCAGTGATTTAAACAAAGACTCATAAAGCCAGAATGAAATATCCTTGAAACTCTTCAGTGTTATAAATGATGATTTGCTAACTAGCAAATTACTGCATCCAATATCAGGGGATTCCAGTCTTGCAAACACTTCATCTTGCAAAGGAAAGGAGAAAGGACTGTACAACAAAAAAAACAATAGCTGTTTAGGTTACACTGACAGCATTTTGGCCATAAACAGCCTGTCTCCTGTGGAGCAGAATCTCAGCCAGCACTGCAAGCTTTGGTGATTGCCCCCAGAAACAGCTCTGTCTGAGTTTGGGGGGGGTTCCAGCACTGGAAGTATTTGAACCAAAATTGGCCCTTTTTCTGAAAAACATGTTCTGTTTCAGTCTGAACTATTGGGCCTGAAGCAGCCATTAATTCCTGAAATCTCATGCTCTGTATAATGCAGCAGATCAGCCTAGGAGATCATAGTGGCTTTTTCTTAATAACTCAGCCTTAATAACTATAAGCATTAATGTAGGCTAGTGTCATAATTTACTGGGGATGCCATATGCCCAAGCACTTGGTATTTGCAGTGTAAACACTATAAGCTAAACTTCAGAAATGAATGAATTGTAATGTTGGAGTTTGTTTATACACTTTTGCCTTTAGTAGGGGGCACTTAGTTTACATTTTGCTGTATGCTGTACGTTACTTAGAGATCGGCAGTCTTTTCTAACTAGTCCAAATGATGTGGATTATCATGGCAAATATAATGAGAATTGTTTTCATGTAAGTAAGACTGAAGAAGGGAATTATCATCCAGATAAGTATCCCCCAGGGACCAGGAGCCAGTGTGTTTACAAAAATAAAGGAGGAACTGGCACCGTGTCACGCTGCTCTAGAACCTACACTTGTCTGTCACTTGCTTTTGATCGTTTTCTTTTGACAGAGACCTAGACCTGTAACCAAATATTTAGAAACTATGCACTCTATTAGCATAGCTGAATAATAATACTACTACTAATAACGATGATTCTGACAATAATAACATTGATTGCACTAAAATAAGATATTGGAAATTGGGGGGGGGGGGGGGGGCGTTCCTAGAAAAAAATTACTGTAGTCTGACATGTAGGTTCAGCATTGTGAGGATGAACTGGTTATCATTCTGGTTTGGCACTGACACTCCTAGATTTTATAGATTTTTGCTAAATTAACAGTATGTGAGCTTTACTGTTACAGATGAATATCAAAAGGAGCTTGAAAGGTTAGTAGAGCTGGTGTTTTTATTCTGCTGGCAAAACAGGATCCTGTGTCTCTCAATCAACCAGATCAGCTAGTCAAAACTACAAATGGTCTTTTATTTGTTTGTAAATATTGAACAATTCTTTGAGAAGATACCATGAGAAATACTGCCTTGACTTTTGTAAAAACATGATATTCTATACTTCTCATCAACTATACTTCCTAAGGCATTTTTATTTTAATCCAGTCACAGGAAAAAATTAAAGCAAAGTTTTCTATAAAACACCCAGGTTGAGCCAGTTTGAAATAACAAGGATTCTGTTGAAAACAGGAGAAAGAAAGTGAGCTTTAAGCTACCACTGAAGTGCATTCAGACTCAGCAGGGTCTCTTAAATGATACTTGTGGGAGGAAAAGTCAAGTCACCCTGAAGTGGAAGAAAGAGGGTTATGTCCTTTCTGGTAGAAAAACCTTCAGAAGCTTTTCTTGTATCTTAGTGATAGTATATTTAACAATGCACTGATTTTTTTTTTAAATCTTGTTTTCTGACTGGTTACTGTAGGCCTCTGTGCTACTTGCAGTTTCTATCTCATTCAGCTAATAAGCCTAGTCCTACCTGCATGCACCGAAACTGCTGCTTACTGTTCAAATTAAACATTTTCTTTCCACCAGCAAAATTTACCCTATTCTCCCAAGAAAGGCTTGTTATTTCAGTTGCGGAGATGAAAAGCAAGACCTCCTGAGGGTGGACTTAATGAATGACAGCAGACTATGCATAGGCAGCTGGAGGAAAGGGATGCTTCCCTTAGCATCTCTGGCCTAGCAGCGGTGCTTACAGGAGAGAGAGCACATTGCTCTCAGCTGCTGAAGAACTGCCATAGTACCTTGCTGATGTATCTCTATAGAGAAAAAGGCTGGCTGAGAAGTCAGTCAGTTTATCATTACTATTTTTTCAGCTTTATGGGGCTGTTTTTAAAATATTATATTTATTATTTAAACTGAGAAATCCAGTAGATTTCCTCATCTTAGAAATATTCCTCGTGTTGCGTATTCTTTAGAGATTAATGCTCTAAGACCACTGTAAATTATGACAGGATATGTGTAATCTAACAGTGACACACCGCAGTGCTTAAAAGCCTTTGGCCTCCAGCCTTGGGCATATCAAAGACTGAGCACGTTGCTCTTAGATCATCCTGTTCACTCCCTCAAAGCTCAGTGCTCAAGGGCCCAAACATGCCCCCACTGAAGTGGAGGGCAACACTCCAACCTTAATCGGTGTGTGCAGAGGAACCTTAAGCCTTTTAGCTATGGAGACATTTTCGTTTCACAAACACAGGGTCAAATTAAACACAGGGAAGAGTCCGGTAGCTCTTTGTCAATGTGAGGAAGAATGGGATGGTGGAGAGAGCCCCAGCCTAAAAACTGAGAGATCTGATGACAGTTTGCAGTTCTGCCACAGGGCTTCCATAAGTTAGACTTGCTGAGTATGGCTACACTGGTAATCCAAGCCTGGGCTGGCTTGCTGTAGTTGTTCAGCCATGCCAGCTCTCTCTCAGCTTCTATTTTCAAGACAGCTAAATTTGCATTCACACTATAGATGATGTTTCATGGCACAACTTTCTACATGGCAGGTGGTTTTCTAGTGAGATGACATTTTGTTCTAGTGAGATGACATTTTGTTCCTAATTAACGTATGCAGTTCTTTGCTCAGGCTAGGTGATCAAAGTGAGTCCTGCCAAGAAGAAAGGAAAAAAGCATCCACAGCCTGAACACTGGGCCAGACTTCCTAACTGTTTCAGACAATTAGTTCTGAAGCCGACATAAAACGTATCCTTTCTTCCTGTTCTTCTTACATCTATTAGATTGATTACATTGCCTTCTGCAAGATCATGGACAAGGTGAGACCATTGGAGAACAAGCTGCTCTGGGTGATCTAAAAGGGGAGGGAGTCTCTCTGTTTTTCCTTTTCTTCCTCAATGAATTTTCATTTTTGTATAATGAAAATGAATGCTGAGCTGTCCTATATCATCAGACAATTTACAAGTCCATCCATGGAAAGAAGATCTTGAAAGCATAACCTTTGCAAGTTCATGATTCCTTTTGGATAATGGAAACCAGAAGACAGTAGGTGGCAACAGATGTCGGCTGAATCAGCAGAGCTCTGGAAAACCACTGGAAACAAAGTTGGGAGTCCGCATCATTTAGAAGTTGGGAAAGGAGAACAGGTGGAATAGTTTGTTTACCAAATCCTGGCTTCCAACCCTGACTTTTAGATGACCACTGCATGGTTAGGAGATGTTCCCGCTCAGCACTTGCATTCACATGCATACAGCCCAGTGCAGGCTGCTCATCATGAGCAAAAGCTTAATTTTCGTGCCTGGAAGCAAGCTAGAAATGGGTACATGCAGACACAAGACATGTTATGGCATATTTTGAAACTGAAGTGCGGGTTAGTCTGCATGCGTGGAGACAAAGCCATTAATCACATGTGAGCGTAAAGCATGACTCTGATATAGCCTGTCTCCAAGCTCTTCATGAAGGGAAAGCCAAACGCTAGCACAGGCCCAAGGTACCCTTGTGCAGTGTGAATGCAACCAGCCCCATCTGTGCCAGGTACAGTACAAGCCAGTAAATCATTTGACCCACACTCAGCTTTAAGTACGGCAAAGATGTTACAAGTAGGCTGACAGGTCCTCAGACCAGACAGAAAGCACGCGGTGATGGCCTGGTGTCCTCCTGAGGCCAAAGCACTAACTGAAACTGAAGACATGACTTCTGTGTCTCTGATCACCGTTCCTAAATGGGGCATTGCAGAACTTGTCTCTCATTGCCAGGCCTCGGCAAGGACCGCCACACAGAAAGAGCTTCAGGTGCTCAGGACATGCTGTGGTAGGGGCCATGTAAGTGCCGTAGATACAAAGTACCTGCATTGCTCCTTATGTTCAAAGGCTTGTTGCTTCCTCTGAACTGTACCTCAAATGTGGAGTTTGCTTTAGTCACCTAGTTAGTGCCATCATTTCTTGGTAAATACAGCCTGCCATGTGCTCCCTGCCCTGCCCTCTGATGAGCAAAGCTTGTGCCACTGTGCCCCAAGGCTTGTAATTTGTAGCCAGACACTTGGAGGACGCTTTGGGTACATCTGCATTTTTCATTTTAGCTCAGAGCATCAGCTTGCAGTCAGCCAAAGCTCTCTGCCTCATGCTTTGCCTCACTCTGTGCCCTAGTCCCCAGACAGCCAACTGCTGCTACCCTCTGTGCAACTCAGGTAGCTCAGCAGAGAGTGGCACTGGCCCATAGGTGTATTCAACCCCCCTGGCAGGATGCATGCACCTGCTTCTGCAGGTTTGTACCTGGCGGAACCAGATTAGCTTCTGCCCACCACATCAGCCAGGCCGGTAAAGCAACACAGACACGCTGCCCTACTCACCATTCCTGCACCATTGAAGCAGGAACGGTGGCTGCTGCAGTGCTGGATGCAACTTAGTGCAAGTAGCAGGAGACCTCATTTGCCCCTAGAAAGTGGAACACACTTCCTCCCCTCCCAGGGGAGGACAGTCCTTTGTAACACCCAGTGAGTGAAGAGGACAGGGTAGGTGTGTGGTGGGACAGATACGGGCTAGAAAGCGTCAGTAGAGGGATTGAACTAATTTTCCAGACCTGGTGACTTGGGCTTATCACATACCTGGAGAGTACGAATGGCAGGTGTGTGCCTGTGGAGGTGCAAATACCCATCAAAAGGGAAAATACACAGTGGGGAGGGCAGTACAGGGGAAAAGTGAAACCTGCTTTTGGAACAAAGAGGAACTGTTCTTCATCTAACTCTGGAGCCTCTCCTCAAAGGGTTTTTTTCTTTAATCCCTCCCACTACAGAGGGAAATTATTAAAATATTAAAAGATGCTGGGATAAAGCACATACATCACTGTGTGCTCAGTTAAAAAAATCTGCACCAATATCCTAATGAACTTTTTGCTAAGGCACAGCAGTCTCTTCTTCTTAACTGGTAGTGTGAGGAAAATTATCTTATTTGTCCTCACAGTATGAGTCATCTACAAAAAAGGAGCTTGTTGCGTGTGTTTGCCATAATTAATGACACTCACATAAAATGAGACTTCTGCCCCCTCTGTGAGGTAAAGCTTGACTTGCAGAAGCATCCTTTTGAACACACTGGCACTAAACTTATCAGTGGCTGAGCACAAAGCATTTTCATCTTGCTTTGAAGCTGTTTATGAGGGTCTTGCAGTAGCAGAGAATGAAGTTACCTTTCTCTCCTACATGCTCCTTCTTTACAAGGTCCCCAAGGATCATCAAGAAGCAAGGAAAATAATAAATATTCGTTTCAAAAAGTTTAGTTAACACTTGTGCATGAAGACTTTCAGTGGGTTTATGCAAAAGCACATTGGAGACTATGCTGTGTTTCTGTACCTAAACCCCAGAATATCACCCACTCAGAAACAGCCACAGCTGTCTCTTTCTCTAAATTGTACTGCAAGACTTTATTCCTCCTCTACTTCATCTTTTTATCATCAGACAGCTTTAAATAACCCTTCATCGTGAGAAAATTACAGGGTACAGTGGACTAAATATGACAGGCAATAATCCTTAACAACTTTGTCATAGGACTGTGGGTAAAGCTGCCTCTTTTTAATTTTTTTATACCTTAAGAAATTCCTTCTTTAAAGCATATGTGTTGTCTTCTTCATTAAAGTTAGTAACCATGCTGAATCACATTTCTTTTTCTAGTCATAAATTATGCAAAATAGATTTTTTTAAATGTGACTTTACCTCCCATTTGATGCCTCACCTGCCTGGGTTCAGTCTGAGTGCCCGAGCAGTACAACCATCTACTTATTCTTTGCTTTATTCCCAAAGTCACCTCTTCTTGAGGTTCAAAGTTCCTCTTTTTGAGGACTAAAAAATGGAACAAAATTATAGGTTCTGGTATTTTTAACTTTTTCTTATTACTTTCAGTAATAAAGGACTTCCAGCTTTCATCACCTAAGCCACTTTTCATGGCACTGCAAAATTGCAGACAGAGCAGTATTTTGACCTAGGCCTCCATGACATGCCTGCTCCCACCACCGTCACCCCCATCCTTACCCAAGAGGTGGCTGTGCAGGCAGTGGAGCCTCCTGATGTCCCCAGCGGGAATCCAGCCATTTGGCATCCAGCCCTTCGCTCTTTCAACTCCCAAACATGCAGGAGCTCCGTCCCTGGTTGATGGTCACAGGGCCACCATCACCACTGCCCCCAGGCTCCCAGCATTTGGGGGAGCAGGGTTCTGTGGATAAGGCGCGTCTGAGTGACAGGTCAGGCTACAGGCAGGAATGCAGAGGGATAGAGAGATTGACTCTGGCTTGGTGACGGGATAATTTGTTGGGGCACAGTGCGACAGGAAGGTTTAAGGGGAATGGGACAGCTGCAAAAGCCCTAGAGGTGCAGCAAAGTGGGGATTGAACTCTGTCTATGGGGCAGAGTGCCAGTGCCAAGAGTGGTGGAAATCCCACTCATGGGCTCTGCTCCTCAACAGAGTGGTGTCAGGGGGAAAGAAAGGAGACAGATCAGAGCTACGAGAGCTACCTCCTGCCTTCTCCTGGTGACCCCAGGAGCCACACAGGTTTACTTCCATACAATAGTGAGGAAGTGAGGTGCTGAGAAGACAGGATCCTCTGTCCCATTTCTCATTTGGTCTCATCTCACCCACCAGGAATCCACCTTGAAAAACAAGAATTAAAAAGGCTTACTTCTTAGTCATCCATAAGATGAAAGAAAAGATACTTTTTGGCTGGCATGTAAGAGTTGGACTTTTAAAACATTTGAACAATTCTGAAGAGCAACATGAAAATTGTAGTGTTGTGGCAGGACACAACAACTGAGAATGAGATGAAGTCTCAGGTAACTGAATTGAAGCTAAACGGAACAAGAGACCTGATCCAGCAAAGCCACCTCACAAGGGCGCTGCAGTCCCCACGTTCTATTCTGACAGTGAGGTTTGGCTGGGATGTTGTGCTTACCATTTAATGTCTGGTTTAATATCTTAGTGAATAAGCTACTGACAGCATAGCTGAAGGGGGAAAATATTTTTCCCAGTAAAGAGAATATAGAATATTGACAAGTAGAGAACTGTTCTCATCAGAGTGTAATTTTCTCTTCACCTTTGAGCCTGCTTTCTGTAAGAGGCATTAGCTTCTTACTCCCTTGGCAAAGTCAACCGCAACAAATAACCACAGTTTGAGCTGTGCAATATAAGAACTTCGAAATGTTCATTTTTGGAACAGTTATTCCACACTCACATTAAAATTTCAGTTGCCATGCTAAAAAGAGGTTCATGAGATTTCTGGGAGTAAGAGAATTATCTCAGATAAATCGCTTTCTAAACACTAGATATAGACTTACTGTATTCCTTTCCAGAAAGGAATATCAAGTCAGAGTACCTGCCCTTTCTTCTCAGTTCAAGTTAAGTTGTAGCCACTCTTTCAGAGAGTTTCTGGGTTGACTCAAGTTAACATACGAACTGCTAAAAGAAAAGTGACAGAGGTTTTTTTTCACTGTCTCTGGATTTTTGAAGAGTTAATGGAAGAGAAGCTGGTTGAAATTCTGTTTGCCTGAGGCAAACAGGTTTTTTGATGTGTGAGTAAGGTATTATTAGTTTTTTTCATCATAGTAAACACAGGACAAGTAGGACTGTGTGCCTAGGCTTGTAAATTTTCATGACAGCTTTGCATACTGGAATTATTCATGTAATGAAATAATGCTGGAAGTTAATAAAAGAAACACAGCTTCTCCCATCATCAAGATACTCACCAAGATACAGAATCCTACAGCTTCTTGAAGTCAGTAAAATGATGCCAAATGATTTCAGCAGCTCTGGAGCATACACATAAAGACCAATTTAAATTTTCCTTCCACGTTGGTACCTGCTTTGCATGGTGACTTAGCCAGGGTATTGTTCTAGCAGAAGGTAAGTAAAATACTTGCTTAACAATAAAGATAGAAGAATCACTCCTGTGTTTCATTAGCAAAGTAATGATAATCTGGGAAAAGAGACAGTTGAGCTCTAAATACCAATTTGGGCACAGTCCTGTCCTAGAAGAGGACTAAACAGTTAGCCAAACACCTAACCTTGCTGTGTACACACTTGTCTGCTTGACCTAACTGTACCCTCCATTCCTGCAGGCAGGAATTGGACACTCCATTGGGTACGCAGAGGATCAGACTCATCCGAGCAGCAAAATGCCTGTTCTGGACCTGTAATTAAACAGATCCAGAAAATGGGGGCTGCTTAGCCACAGAAAGAAAAAAAGGAAACAAAAGGTTTAATGCCTACAATTTATACAATGAGCTCAAACTTAAGCACTGCAGGGCTTAGTGTTGGATGTCTGGGCCCCAAAACAGTCCAGGAGCCTGCGCTACAGCTTCATATTGAATGCACAGAGGTAGTCAGGCATCCCATTTCCTACCGGCTACTATTATGTTGGCCCACTTACACATTGGTTTTACAGCTCTCCATCCTGATATAATTCTTTCTCCCCATGCACTGCATAGCTTCATACCTGACTTTGTACAAACTTGGGAGATGCCTGACACAAGTCTTGGGACTCTGTTTTGCATGCCAAATACCTAAAGGCCAGTACATCATCTGACTCAACAGCACTGAAGTCCTCTGTTGAATTCAGCCAAAGGAAGTAGCAGTTTAAATCAAATCCATCAAACAGAAAATCGGTCCTGAGAAGAAAAGGAAAATTTTAACTGCATGGATAAATGTCAATATGCTGTGGGGCGTTTTGGGAAGGTGCAGCTGCAGTTGCTGGTGTTCTTGAGGAGTCCACAAAAGCTGCAGCTCTGCAAAGTGAACCTGATTTGACTTGTTCCCTGCGGCTCCCAGAACTGAGTCATACTGTTCAGTATGTCCAGCTTTGGTACAAAACCTGTTCATTACATCACCTCCAGATCAACTATGCAAGTAAAATGGATCTGGCACTCATTTTTAACTTGCAATGATTGTCTTTGCCAACTTTTCCTAATTAGTGCAGATTGTCTCCATGACCTATTTTCAGAGACTGAGCAGTTCAGTCAGGCCTGGCTGATAAGAGCCTGTGCTTTTACTTCTACAAAATAACGAAAAGGCTCATCTGTAACTTCAAATTTCCGTTTAGCTGCTGCAAGAAGGTTGTAGGTACAAAACAGGCCACTTACTTTCAAGGCTAAACCTTGAAAGTCCGTCAAGTCCTTCAAGTCCTCAGCTCTGCAGAGTTTAAAAGAATCTCTTCTCTACTTCATCTCCACACCATAGCTATATAGAGCAGATGTGACTCTCCTACCTCAATTCCTCACCAGACCGCAGAGTTAACACTTGCTCTGATTTTCTTTCTTTTGTGGTCCTGCCTGTTTGTTCTTCAGTGAATCTTTTTATCCTATCTGAACAGCCACACAATTTAACGGGTGGAACAGAAACTACTTCCCTGGACATCATTGCCTATGGTCTAGTGGGCAGGACACTTTCTTGGGCAGTAAGACATGCGGCTGTGAATCCCCCTGGCTATGGCAGGTATGCTTTCTGAGGGAGTACTCTAACCTGTAGGCAGCTACACAGTGGAAAAGACTGGGCTATGCCCCAGTCTTTAAAAGAATAACTGTAGGTATCTGATGCTATCTGCCCCGTACGGTCAAGACACCCACTCCCATGCTGGAGAGCTGAGGAGGGATTCCAGGCTTACTCCCATGCCTGTGTCTCCTGGCCCACACAAGGCAGCTCCCACACAGCACACACAATTTTCTGGGCAGTTGCTTCTCCCCACACACTATAAAAGGGAAGTGAATGGCTAAGACTACATTTGGCATTAGGCACTGCAGTGTTTGATTTGTAAGGACTAAAATCTTACACTGGGCCAATTTGATGTATCTAAAAGACAACCTCTGAAGTGCGCTGATAACCATGTATCTATCCTCCACAGTTCTCTTTATGAAAAGAGATATAAAATCCTCCCAGTCTAACACAATTTCAAACCAAAGCAAGCAACTCTCCAACAAAAAAACAATCTTGTGCTAGCTGGTTCTGTCCTGCTCTGTCCTGACTGCTCAGATGGGATGCATCAGCTGCTGGTCCCCCAGCTCACTGTGGATGCTTGGGAGCTGCCCATGAGGGTCTAGATTTAAGAACTGGCTCTTTGCTCTGCTCCGCAGGCTGAACTTGCCAACTTCTGAGTCATGTCCTATTGCCAGGGGTTTGGGTTTTGAGATTGTTTTTTTTTTCTCTGTAGGTACTTTAAAGTCAGCTGAGAGGTTTGGGGGAAGGGAGGAGGGAGAGACAGATAGTAATTAGGTCCTCCAATTAGATCCCTTCACTAATCACAGAATTTCACAGACTCACAGAACAGTTGAGGTTGGAAGGCACCTCTGGAGGTCACCTGGTCCAACACCCCTGCTCAGGCAGGGCCACCTACAGCCGATTTCCCAGGACTGTGTCCAGACAGCTTTTGAATATCTTCAGGGATGGAGGCTCCACAACCTCCCTGGACAACCACTTCCAGCGTTGAGTTTAATAATGCATATGTTCATATTCATAGTAAGTTTAGCGCATTTCTTACATTTTATAAAATTAAGTGAGGACTCCATACACATAGAAGAAAAAAAAAGTGTATTATGAAATTACTGTTCAAAATTCTGAGTATGAAACAATAGTGCCTGAGAAAATCTGGCCTTTGTTCTCATGTAACCATACAGTAAAAAAGCTGTGCAGAGTTGAGCATGATATGAGGGAGTGCTATTAATGCCATTCTCTCTCAGATGATATTGCAGGGCTATTTTCTTAGAAGGAGTGATCTAGCACTCAGTTATTTCTTGAAGGTTCTTTAATAGGCAATTAGGTGTAAAAACACCAAAAGAGCACAATCTCAGTAGGGACTTGGGCCCATATATATAAATAAATAAATAATAAAATAAAATAAAATAAAATAAAATAAAATAAAATTAGACAAGGGTTTTCATAAAATATAGAAATAAGGTAGAACTGAATACCTATGTCCAAGAATTCAATTCAAAGAACTCTGCAGCAGCTAGTTAGTAATGCTGGAGGCACCTTACCTCACTAGAAACTTGCCCATGAAACTTGAAAATTCTTGTTTGGTGTAGCTGAATTTCCACATGTATCTGGGATTTCTTACCTATAAGCAACTAAGCATCTCCTTAAGTCTTTTAAGAGGTCCAGTCCAAAAGGCTGTCTTGGAATTTATTTAAGACCTTCAAATAGGCAGGAGTCCACAAAACAGAGATGCAAAATCCTGACACCCTTTCTATTACCCACCTTCTGGTTAGAGCATTCACCCCTAAAATAGGAGAGCTGGTCCTAATTCACTCCATCAAAGTGGGCTTGAATGGAGGGGTGAATCCCACACTGCAGGGTGTCCCAAACAGTGTGCTTCACCTTTCCTGCTGAAGCTGGGCCTGCAAAGATTAATGAGATTTACAATTTCTTCTCTATGTATGTTCTTCACAGAGGCTAGTGCACTGAAGACCATGGATTAGCGTGTGCATCAGAGCTGTGATTTTTAAGTGTTTTATTAATGTGTTCTACTCTCAGTCTTTTTAAGATACAATGCAGTAGTTACAGTTTACAGAAACCTGGGAATATAGTATATGTTGGATCTAATTTTTCAGGTGTACTTAGCTTACCTAAATCTAGATTAAGTATGTTGTAAACTACTATGTGCCAAGGCAGCCTGCATATTAGTTGCTTTCCTTACACTGGGTAGAGGTCCAAGCCATAGAAGAGCAAAATAGCCCAATTTCTTGTCTCTGTGGGTAGAGAGATGTAAGCAGAAACGGAGAGAGAAAAAAGAAGGAACAGCCTCCCCTGACACTGTGAAGGATGCTTTATAAATCCTGTAAATCCTGCAATATTCAAGGAAAAGAAAACAGCTTCTGCATAATTATCTTTGAACTGCAATACTGTAATGTGTGCTTAGGAACAACACCAGAAGTACAGAATACTTGATTAAGGCAAGGCATATTGATGATTGGGAAAAGGAGCTTTAATTTTTTAATAAATGCTATTTTTAAAGCGATCAGGCAGAGTCAGTGTTCTTAATTCTGTGGTCATGCACTATCACAGGGACATAATTAAAAACACTTACTTTGCCAAGCTGGAAGACATGCAGTTGCCAGGCAACATCTTATGTACCTTGAGAACATATAACAATGCACATGATTTATGTAGTGCTGCTGTTGTGTCTCCAGATGCTGATACCACTGTATCTAATGCAGATTCTCGTAGGCTGAGCCACCACCTAGCTATGATCATCATGCTGAGTCTATTCCTTGGTTTGCCAGCACCATCCATCAGCTGCAAGCCCATTTTTAAATCTACAGCTTGGATCACTACTTAATATAATCAGTAATGTAAGCAGAAGTTGGTTGGAAAGGAGCAGTAATGAACTGCATTAAACTCCATTAATTACTTTTCTTCTCATATCAAATTATCAGTCTAGTAATATTAAATTATAAATGTAAAAATTATTAATATCGGTGGTGGTTTTTACTGTATTTGGGAAAATTAAGATATTTTGAAAATGCATATGTCACAAGACATCATCTTCCCAGAAGCCACAAAGGCTCCTGGGATACGAAAGTCACACAAAAAGTTACATCCAGAGTTAGAAATATTGGAGATCTCCCAAAATAATTGTTCTGTGTTTTCAGATTCTTGGAAAGAAAGGACCCATTCCCATTCTGGATCTGTGACTTAGCCTGGCTAGACTTTTTCATTCACATGGATGTGGCTTCATCCACTGTCATACTTGAAAACCCATACAAGGAGGCATAGAATCATAGACTCATAGAATCATTAAGGTTGGAAAAGACCTCTAGGATCATCAAGTCCAACCATCAGCCCAACACCACCATGCCTCCTAAACCATGTTCTGAACTGCCACGTCTACACATTTTTTTTTAACACCCCCAGGGGTGGTGACTCCACTTCCCTGGGCAGCCTGTTCCAATGCCTGGCCATTCTTTTAGTAAAGAAATTTTTCCTAACATCCAATCTAAACCTCCCCTGATGCAACTTGAAGCCATTTCCTCTCATCCTATCATTAGTTACTTCGGAGAAGAGACCAACACCCACCTCGCTACAACCTCCTTTCAGGCAGTTGCAGAGAGCGAGAAGGTCTCCCCTCAGCCTCCTCTTCTCCAGACTAAACAACCCCAGCACCCTCAGCCACTCCTCATAAGACTTGTTCTCCAGACCCTTCACCAGCTTCGTTGCCCCTCTCTGGACACGCTCCAGCACCTCAGTGTCCTTCTTGTAGTGAGGGGCCCAAAACTGAACACAGTATTCGAGGTGCGGCCTCACCAGTGCCAAGTACAGGGGCACGATCACTGCCCTACTCCTGCTGGCCACACTCTTCTTCATACAAGCCAGGACGCTGTCGGCCTTCTTGGCCACCTGGGCACACTGCTGGCTCATGTTCAGCCGGCTGTCAGCCAGCACCCCCAGGTCCTTCTCTGCAGGGCAGCTTGTCAGCCACTCTTCCCCAAGCCTGTAGCATTGCATGGGGTTGTTGTGACCCAGGTGCAGGACCTGGCACTTGGCCTTGTTGAACCTCATACAGTTGACCTCGGCCCATCAATCCAGCCTGTCCAGATCCCTCTGCAGAGGCTCTCTACCCTCGAGCAGATCAACACTCCCACCCAACTTGGTGTCACCCGCAAACTTACTGAAGGTGCACTTGATCCCCTCATCTGGATCATTAATAAAGATATTAAACAAGACTGGCCCCTAAACCAAGCCCTGGGGAACACCACTCAGGACCAGCCACCAACTGGATTTACCTCCATTCACCACAACTCTCTGGGCTCAGCCATCCAGCCAGTTTTTTACCCAGCGAAGAGTACGCCTGTCTAAGCCATGAGCTGCATCAGCTCCAGTAGAGGTTCAAATGGTTGGACTCGATGATCTTAAAGGCCTTTTCCAACCTGAACAATTCTATGACTCCATTCTATGATAAAAATACCAGTAATCTGTGTTATGAAAGCAAACCTACACCAACACATATGTTCAAATGAATGACATGTATTTTGTGTCGTATTTGTTGCAGTTATTTGATGCTGGAGAATGATACTTGCAGGATGTTAATATAAGAAACCTTCCTTATCCTAGCACATCTCAGACGTTGTGGTTTCATAAGCCATGCCACTTTGCTCAACACAAACAAATGTATTTACATGGTAGTCAACAGGAAATAACTGTTCTGACTTTGTATGAAAATCTGGTCCATATAGGTTAATTTTCTCAGATTTTATACAATCTTTGGTTCAAATATTATTATATTGTGAAGAGAGAAGGGAGAATAAGCTACTGTATTCGGGGGGGGGGAAAAAGTAGTTTGAATATTTTCTTCTTGATGTTTGGAAGCTTTGGGTTGGTGTCTCCAGAAACCTCCTCCTGGCAGTAGTCTGCTGCCCGCATCTTCCCACTGGAGGGAGCTGTGACATCTGAAATACATCAACAGCCTTGGCTGGAAACTGCCCTGGAGGCCCCCAGGAAGGATTTTCTGCACATCTTTTTGCCTTCTGCATTTTTGAAAACTATGAATCATCTTAAACAGATATTGTCAGTTACATTAAGTCTTTGGTCAAAATAAAATTTTGAAGCAATTGGTATTAACAGAAAGCTATGTGTGTGTGTGAGAAACAGACTATAAAAAACATTATTCACTTGGAGACAAGTATTTGTGTGGTTTGCAATATTTGCACACCCAATTATTGTGACATTGGGCTGCTGAACAGAAATAACAAAAGGAAGCTAAGACTAAGAAAAGTGCAAACAAATGCCAAAAATGAAAGGAAAAATTGCTTTTGAACTCCTTACTGATTTTCTTCCATGTGGGACAGGTCTTCTTGGACACTGGAACAAAAGCTTAAAAGCTTTACTGTGAAGCCACAGTTGTGTGGGTAAGATCATTATATTTTACCTTTGAACTACTGTATGTCTCCTGCTGATGAGAGCCAGCAGCCCAAGTGTGCAGAGAGGGTCAGCTGCAACCCAAAGATATGACAGAAAGCCAGGTCCAATAAATGACACGGGCACCCACAGCATCTCCCACCTCCCGGACCCCAGCAAGTCCATGCCTCTGCAGCAGGCACTTGGGCATTGCCTGAGGAACCATAGGCACCTCAAAATTCACCTAACACCCTGCATGGTACATGAAGAGACTCTCACAGCCAGGCGACAAGAAAAGCCAAGGACAGAGAAATGTCTAAAGTCTCCCTCCTGCCCAGGACTAGGTATTTAGCAGAGTTTTGAGAGGGAGACTGCAGCAAGGACCACCTTCCCTTTAGAGAGTGACACAAGTATCAAGTTTTGAAAAGAACAGCATTCGGGTTAACCCTCATCTTTCAAAACCCGACAGCAGGGGAGGGACATTGTGATGCCTTTTAATACAGGGGAGCAGCAGCCCGAGACACGGGAGGTCTGGATTCAATTCCTTCTGCAGCCTGAAACCATTCCAGCTGCCACCACCCAGCTCACCCTGGAGTGCTCTTGGGCCATGCTAGCAGCTGGGATTTTGAGTGATGTTAAACTGGTATTAAGCAAAATGTAGAAATACCAGGTCTCCCCAGGCCCAGCTGTGTGCCTGTATCCCTTCCTACCTCCATCTGCCCAGTATCACCACCTTTAGCCACCTGACACCCTTCCCGCATGACTCTGGTTTGTCTTTTCGCAACAATGAAGGCAAAAGTAGCTGAGGGAGAAAAGAACTCAGGAAAGCAGCATGTTGCTGCTATTGATAATCAAAAGAGAAAATGCTACAGAAATAGCCTTTCTTTTTCCACTCTTGGTTCTCTCCACATATGCCTTGCTCTTAGGCAAGGGCTCAGCCAGAGGGTGGGCCAAGGGGCTGAATCAGAGAAATGGCAGCGTGCTGGGTAGACCATTAACAGCAAGGCACTTTTTTAGCCTGATAGGCTGCAGCTGTTCCCACCCCTCTCGCCCACACTAATGAATAAGCAGACTAGCTAGATGTTTCTGCAAAAATGAACAAGGCTGACATTTGAAGTGTCATTGCTGGGCTTCCAAATTAATGCCCTTTTCAGATAAATGAGGGTGGTTTGCAACCTGTAAACTACTGGCATGGTCTGAAGCAGCCCAGAAAGCTGAGATCCTGCAAAATCTGAATGGCCCGTGAAGGCCATAAAAGGATAGCAAGACCTGGTGTTGCGTTCCCCTGTCTAAGTTCTGAGGGTACAATCCAGCAGCCTTATTCATGTAAGTATTCTAGTTAAAGTCAAATAGCAACAGCATGATGAATTACATAGGACTGATTCTTAAAAATACAATGTTCTTAGTTCTCAGATGCTGCTTCAAGCATATTCTTCTCTTTTTAAACTCAACCCAACTTTTAAAGTTCTCCACTCAAAACCATTAGCGTGAGAAGGTCCGGAGCAATGAAGTAACAGAAGTATTTCAGTTTTAGCTGAGAACTGATGGAACAAACATAAACAATGCAAATGGAAAATTTAAAACCAAAAGCTAATTATCAGAGTTGCAATTATCTACCCATCAAAGACTTGAATTACCACAAACACGGCCCCTCAGGCTCACTTGGAAGAGTTCTCTCAAACACATCGGTGTTCACCCACCAGGCTTGGAAAGAAAAGCTAAACCAAAAACCATCCTAGTGCTTCTCTGGACAATATAGCTATTAAATTTAAGAAGTAAGATAAAGATCCAGAATAATGCTAGCGCATGTAAGCTGGCAGGTGTAAGGCACATGCAATTGCCTAAATTTAGGTGTGTGAAGCTTACTAATTGGACATGCAGCTCATTATGTTGAGAAGTGGAATACCAGGGTCTCAAAGGCTACCAACAGAACAAAAGTAGCCCTCCAGAGAACACAAACCCTGCAGCGAGAATGCGATTACTTCTATATTTCGTCTCCTTCAAAATGGCAAGACTGCCTCAGTCTCTTCTCATTAAGCGAGAAAGTTATTACTTGGAATTCATTCCTCCTTGTAATTACTAATTGGGAAGTGAATAGCAATACCATTTAAAAAAAAGGATAATAATCTTAACAACAGCAAAAGGCATAAAGTAGCCTCATCGCGCTCTATATATTAGTTATGTCATTAGCCCTATTAGCACTGCTCGAAATGAACACGTTAACAAGGAAACATTAAACTGCACTTCATGACTGTAAAGCCAAAGGACTAAATATTGACATACCAATTACTGCTTTAAGTCTCATTAATTTCTTTAAACAAAATAGCAACAAAACTAATGTGGGGAGGTTTGGGTTTGGTGCTTTTCTTTTTGCTTTAGAAGAAATACAATGCTTGTTCATTTCCCAGACTGTATCAGTCCTGCAGGGCTAAAATCTTACCTTATTGAGACAGAAGGATCTCTTTCATTTAAAGTCAGTGATTTCACCTAGAAGATTTTTTTTTCCTGCGTTGTGAACAATTCTCCACTGGATTCAGATGTGTTTCATGCTGAGAGAGCTATCACATGCATTTGAACATGGCAAATCGGCTGTATACACACACACACACATATATATAGAAGGTTACCTAATGGTATTTTTCCTGAATCCTCCTTCAGACGACAGGCCAACAGGATTACTTTCTGACGTGACTGCAAATAGTAAATGAACAAATGCAGTCTGCATACTCTTAGCTGTGGATTTTATTCAGGAGCAAGGGACTATATATATAATCACCATATTTCTAATAGACTGTTGTTAACATTCCGCATATTACATTCAGGTTTTATGAAGAGGATGTCATTCCTGTCTTATATGACCCCTGGTTACGATAATAAGAAAAACTGCAACAAAATCCATCCTAAACAAAGTGTCTAAAATAAGTGAACTGTAGTGATCACCACCAAGGACATGCCCACCTCTCTTGATTGACTTTTGAAGGAGGCTAAATGACTTGCTTAAATAACTCATTTAGATTAGGCATATGACTTTAGTTGCCTAAATTTAGGTGCGTGAAGCTCACAAAACAGACACTCAGATCATTACGCCCAAAAGAAACCTGGCAATTGCTGAACAGACAAAAATGGTAATCCAAAGTACGTAAACACCTAGGGCTTGAAAATTGTTATGGACCCAGGTATAGCATGAATTTAAAGCGCATTACCAACCGTACATACTCCACCTGTAGACGCTCCTATTGTGAAATAAGAATGCCTTTTCTTCCTTTACTCTGCTTCTGGAAGAGATTGTGTCCACAGGCCCTTACAATCAATACACCTGTGCCAGTGGTCAGAGTACTGTTCATGGAAATGAGCGGTTGGTGACAGCTTAGGCTCACAGAGAAACTCGAGTGAGGGAAACATCTTTCCTGAGCTACTGAAGTTTGGGCAGCTTGCAATCCTCATTTCATTGCTGTGAAGGTCCAGCTGAATGCTTTAAAGCCACTCACTTTCAGGTCAGCCAGGGTGAAGTCCCAGCTCTTTTGCAGCCTGTGACAAACCCCGTACGCCCAGATTTTATCTCTATGCCTTGGGAGTTAATAAGCACGAGCGGCATTAAGTGCTGCACTGGTTGGGGGCAGGGGAGAGAAAAAAAGCCTTGCTGGTTTTATATCTTAGATAAACAACTGTATTTACTAAAATAATCTCGTTCCCAAGCAAATAGATTCAATTCTATAGAAATGTGCATCTTATCAGTGACAAACATTTGAACAAACTCTTTGAATGGTGCCTCTTACTGATTTTTCATTAACAATCAAATGTTTCATTGTTTCAATTAAACCTTGGTCCTTCATTTAGAGACTTACTGCCCAACTGTAAAATGACTGATTGACTGTAATTATAAAGCACAATGAATTACATGTGTCTTCTTTTCAGCCTAAAGAAAATTAGTGTAGGGTTTTGTTGTTTAAGGGGGTCGATGCATTTCATTATGTGCTCATAGAGAACAGCTCGGTGATACTCCAGCAATCAGTTATATGGCCTATTTTTATTAGCAGCACAAGAAAACAAATACTGCACAGCTCATCAGGCTGTGTAAATGAAATGCAATAATAAAGTTCTCAAGCAAGCAGAATCCAGCATGCCCGTGTTATTCCCTTTTTGCACTGAGTGCATGAAGTATTGCAGGAACTGCTCTCTGTATAAACATATCTCTGGTTTATCATACATAATTCAGGATTTCCAGTTCCCTGATGGAGTAGATTATCTAACTCCATACACTGAGGCATGGTCCACAAACCCTGCACCACTATTGTACCGCTGCCGTACCCTACCACACTGCATTATTGATACAACTCTGCCTCTTGTAACAACATATGCGCTCTCAATCAGCTTTATCCTAATACTTTTTAAATGTCTACAGTGTCCTCCCTGCCAAGACCTGGATATGCTCTACATGCAATAATTCAGAGTTCACAGAACACCACTGTGGATAAACAAGCGTTTTCAAGCATCATCCACGGGTGCACAGGGGTTCGTATAACAAGGCTGTTCCACAGCTCTAGCGCTTGCTGCTCTTGACATTGATGGGAAGTCTGTGGGGACCTCTTTGGGAAGAGGTCTCAAAAGACAGGGATTTCCGTACTCATATTTTGTGTCCTGTAAGTCACCTTGAGCCTGGCATTTCAGAGCCCAGGCAGACTCTGTTCCTGTGCAATCACCATCATCGCAATGGGATTGCAGGCTGTGTAAAATCAGTGAGGAATTGAGTCCGGGGACTTGAGCTGCCACAAACATCTTAAAAGAAGATTACACCCATGCAATAAGGCACAATCATTTGCCAATCCCTAAAGAAGGGCAGGGCGGGGGGTGGAAATCAGATTTCTCAGCCAACTCAATCCTGGTTGTCCTGGAGGCCAACCCTAACTCAGGGATCCAGAATCTGTGCACTCTGAGCCTGGCACGCTCAGGCCTGCTGGGACATGGATCCATCCTTGGACAGTGGCCCTGCCACGGACACGCACCCCTGAGCCAAGCAGCTAAATGCAGGGACATCAATCTCCAGAGCCAGAAGATAGTTTCCGCATCTTCACAGGCAATTGCCTTTGCAGAGGAACAGAAATGCTCCCCCTGCAGCCTCCGGTTTGGCTTTGTTGAGTCAGGCCCATCCTCTGGCTGCAGCATCTAGCGCAGGGAGAAGGGGTGGTGTAGGCATGGGTGTTCAGCCGCCCTCTGCACCCTTCTCCTGGGGAGAAAGATCTGGGTAGTATTTCCCAGCATAGGCTCTGTGGCAAGAGGGGGCTGTTTCCCTCAGCCCCCAGGAAAGGAGGTGGCAGATAACTTCATGTCTACACCTCCAACCACATCTTGGGCGTGGTTCGCATGCCCAGCTCCTGGGCAAGGGAGACGGGGCCTGGCTTGGCTGGAGGTGCTAACCTGCATAGCCTCACTCAGGGCGTGAGAGGCCTTGACCACCACTCTCTGTTCTCACCAGTTGTGAAAGCACTGTGCTCTGCAAGACCAGGCAAGACTCACAGCTAATCTCCAACTCGTGCCCTGTGTCCCCTGGGAACACGGCCCGTTGCTTTGTAAATCAGCCTGTCCCCAGCCTAACAGATGGACTGGAACAGCCACGAAGCAAGACATGAGCATCAAAGGCCAAGATGAAAATCAGAGTTGGGTGGGATTACCGAGATGACTGCTCTTTTGAGGCAGGGCTTCTTATTCAAGGGATGTAACTTGACCATCCAGCTTGGAGTTGAATTGGCTTCAGACAATAACCTCCAGTACTAAGATTGCTTTAGGTGATCTGAATCGGGATCAGCGCTGGAAAGAGATTGTGCTGGGAGGGCAAGAGGAAGAGACATAATAATATTATAGAGATCAACACATGAAGAGGGAAAGGAGAATAGGAATGCTGTTACCCTGATCCTGTAGCAGGGGAGAACACAGTACCTAACGAAACTGAAAGCCGAACTGCAAAGGACAGATGTACACTTACTGCTGAAATATAGAGGTCTGGAAGTGAGTGACTGCAATGCTAAGGCATTGCATTTATAAGAATTAAATATAAACACAAGCAAGAATATCAGCACGAGTGCAGTAATTGTGCCATTTCCACCCGAGGGCCAGGTCCCTATAGCACTAAACTCAAATCCAGCCAAATCAATGGGTAGCCGGCTTGAACTTTCCCAGCAGCAGATGATCCCCCTGTTCAATCCTGTTTGTCCTGAAGGGTCAGGTCCTGGCAGTGTCAGGACCAGCGGTCCAGGATAGGATCTCTAGGCACTTTCACCACACTAATCATACAGCAGCCACCTTTGGAAACTCCTTGTGAATAGTTTGCAACTTTACCTAATCACTCCCGGACGTACCTGATGCCAGCAGAGCCCTCAGTGCCTCCAGAAAGTCCCCTGCCTGCCTTTAACCTCCTCAGACCTGACCTCCCTGCAGCCCAAAGTCTGCAGCTGTGGCCTTGGGATTTGGCTTTTGGCTTTGACTTATGAATGACAGCCGCATTCTTTGCCTATCACAAGGCAGAGTGTCCATCAATCTTTGCTTTTTCTATTTTTTTTAGCAAGCTCTTCTTGGGCAAAGGCTGAGTTTCAGGGCAGGCAGGGGAAAGGGAAAGGGGTTGTGCAACCTGAGTCACATCTGACTCCTTTTGCAGGTGACTCTCAAGCTTAGAGCCCAGGACCTGCGAGAAGCGTGGCTACTGGGTCTGTGAATCGCCGTGCTCGGCTCCTGGCACACATGCCCTCATCTCCGCCTGCAGAGCTGGCAGCCAGCTCATCCTCCGCAGCCCCAAAGGGCTGAGCCAGGTGCCAGCTCTGTAGGCGGAGAAGGAGGCTGTCCCCATCGCTGCTGGAGGCACCCAGGAGCAAGGGCACGCCTGGGCCACCTCTCCCCCTTGGTGACTTGCCCCACGCTCCCAGCTCCAGCTCTTCCTGCCCTTCTGGACCACATTCCTCCCCTTCTCACAGCTCTGGCTTTGCGGGAAGAGCTGTGCACTATTGCTCACCTGGCTGGAGTCCATCCTTCTGACGCCAACATTGAACGCGACGGTGTGACAGGGCCAGCCCCCACACGTGCCACACGCAGCACTTCAAGGGAGCAGCATTCCGGACGGCCTCCCACCCCGTTTTCCTTGTTTCCCCCCGCGGGATATCACCACGAGCTGCGGGAGTGCCCCACGGCAGGGGTGCTGCCAGTCCCGCCGTGGAGAACGAGCGGCATCCCAAGGGGAGCACCACACGGGCGAGGACGGGGGAAGCGAGACGCCGCTGTGCTGAGGGACACGGCTCTCCCCTCAGTGCCACCATGCCCCGGGCCTCTCTGGGGACTGGTCCCCGGCCACGGCAGCCGCAGCCCCGCTCAGCACGGCCGTGCCCTGCCTCCACACACACTGGGCGGGGGGGGGGGGGGGGGGGGGAGAAACGGGGTCCCCAAAGGTCAAATCTCCCCTCCGCCCTCTCCCAGAGGAGGCAGCACGGGGCTTTAACCTTCCCCTCCGGATGGAGGGCTCTCCGTCACCACGTCGCCGCCTCACCCCCTCGTCCCCTGAGGGCACCCGGCCACCACATGCTCGCTGCGGGGCGGGGGCGGGAGGGAAGGGGCCGCCGCCCCCGGCCCCGGCCGGGCCCGCCAGGCCTGCTAGGCCTCCCGCCGGGGGGCAGCCGGGCGGCGGGGCCCTCGGGCCCGGCCCGCGGCGGTGGGCGGCGGCCGCGCTCCCACCCCGGCTGCCGGCAGCGGGGGAGGCGGAGCGGTCGCCGCCGGGGAGGAGGCGAGCGAGGAGCGGAGGCGGGCGGCGAGGCAGGAAGGGAGGAGAGAGCGGCGGGAGGGCGGGGAGAAGTTTATTCCCGGAGACACCTCTCCAGGGCGCGGCGGGGGTGCCGCCCCGCGCCGGCCGCTGCTCGGGGCTGCGGGGCTGGGACGTGCGCCTCCGCGCTGCCGCCCGCCCGCCCGCCCGGGGTTAGCCGCGGCGGGGCGCCGGCCCCGAGTCCCACCCGGGCGACAGGAGTAACCAGTGCCTCTGGCGTACGGGCCGAGCGCGGCCGCCCACCGCCCGCGCCCTCCGCCTCTCCCTCCTTCCCTTCCCTCTCCCGGGTGCGTGAGGAGAGATAACAATGGTGGGGCGCAGCCGCCGGGCCCCCGCCCTCGCCTAGTGGAAGCGGGTGCCCCGCGGCCAGCGGCAGCTCCTCCGCCGCGCCGCGCCGCGCCGCGCCCCGCCCCGCCCTGCCCTGCGGCGGCCCCGGGCCGCCGACCGCGTTGCTGCCGGCGGCGGTGCCTGGAGGCGATGGTGCCCGCGCCGGGGTTAGTCTGATCGCCGCCTCGCCGCCTCCCGTGCCGGCGGCGCTCCCGCGGGGCCAGCCGCCCGCCGCCGCCCCGGCCGCCGCGCTCGCTCGGGCTTGCGGCCGCCTGATACAACTTGGGAGCCCCTCCAGAAAAATAATAATAATCGATAATAATAATTTAAAAGAAGGAGACGAAGGGGGGAGAAGCGGAAGAAGCAAGTGGATAATGTCAACGCCGAGCAGATTCAAAAAGGACAAAGAGATTATAGCGGAGTATGAAAGTCAAGTGAAAGGTAAGCGGGGGGGCGCGGGGGGCGCCTCCCCGGCCCCGGGAGCCGCCGCGGCGGGCCGGCCGCCCCGCGGCCCCTTCCCCCGGGCGGTGGGCCGAGGCCGGCCCCGCCGCCGTTGTCCGGGCGGGCGGTCCCTGTTGCCTGAACTTCGGGGCGGCGGCGGCGGCGGCGGCGGCGGCGGGGGGGAGCGGGGCGGCGGGCGCGGCTCCCCCGAGCGGCGCCGCTCCGTGTGAGGGGCCGGCGGGGGCGGCGGCCGGGCAGCGGACAACCGCCGCAGCTGCCGCCCGGCCCCGGCCCCGGCCCGGCACCTTCCCTTCCGCCGCCGACCGCGGTAACGCTGCGGGGGGGGGGGGGGGGGGGGGGGGCATAAAAAGCCCCCCCAAAAAACCCCCAACCAACCAACAACAACAACAAAAAAAGGCTTGGCAGTTAAACTGAAGCGAGAGACAATAGTAAGCCATGCCCCTTTCTTATGGCACATGGCTGGTGTCCCCCACCCTCCCCTCAGGGCTGTAGTTTCTGCGTTGGGCTGTGGAAGATGGCTAATAGAGAATTATCCCTGACTATTGAATGAGCCCTTTCAGCCATCCCAGGAAGTATTTCGGCCTCGCATCGCCCGGCTGTATCGCGTCCAACTGTTGTGCCAAGGACAGCGCCGGCAGACCCTGGCTTGAGCCACCGGCGCTCCCAGACCCTCGAGTTGCCCTCCTCGCATAGCGTTTTCCCCTCAGCCAGTGTCTTGGGTGGAACAGGGGATGGGAAAGCGGCGGCGTGGGCAGTGGGGTGTGGGTCTCTTGGTGCCCGTCCTTTTCTTCTGGGTGCTGTCGGGGAATATATTGCATAATACACAAATTGCAATAAATCCAAGCTTCAAGGATGGATGTGAACCTGAAACGCAGCCTTTAAAAAGCTATGTGATGCCTGAACTCTGTTTATTAAAATGATGTGGGCGTGCTCGTTATGTACCCGGGGTGGACCCTCCTTGATGCTGCCCGAGATCTCTGTGCAGAGACAGAGTGTGGCCCCATGTGGGTCTGTGGGCTTCAGGAGCCCCCCCCCCCCCCCGACAGGGGTTGGGGACCCTCAAACTAAGGTGTCTGAAACGGGGTGGGAGGAACCACTCCACGGCTCTTCAAAGATTTGTTGATTTTCTGTGATTGCTCGGTATTTTTTCCTCTTACTTGATCCTGCGAGATCAAATTTTCAGGACAATTCTTAAGGTTTCATTGTCCTGTTTCCTCTTAAGAGGAAAAGAGGTAGTTTTTGAGCTTTCTTCTTCCTAAGCTTAACTTTTTCTGAAAAATACCTATCACCAGGGAAAGTCTTTTTGGGTCCAGGAGGGATTTAGGCTTAAAGTAAGAGACCTGCCAGACAGGTGGGCAGTGAGGGGTCTTCTCTGAGCTGGCAGATAGGCCACGCTTCAAGTGTCTGTTTGACGTGGGCAGGGCTGAGACAGCTCTCGCGTAGCTGGTGGATTCACTGCCATTAAGCCTTTGGAGGATCGCTGCTTCTGCCTCTCTGTGGAGATGGTGATTTGTCTTGATCACTGAGCAGAAAAAAATGTTCAAGATCTTTGCAGAGTGTGCAGGCTGTTCTTTGCCCCCTCTTAACACGATTGTTACAGGCTCAGCCTTTATTAACTACAGCCAGTTGCTACATAAGCCGTTCTTGTCTTTTGACTAATGAAGAAAAAATACTGTGCCCTTCAGCTACATATATCGGATCATTTCATAAACAAGAAAGATTAAGTTAGCAAGCATCTCTGATAACCTGGCTCTTTGGTGTCATGGTCCCCCAACATAATTGCAGAGGGAGGTAGCATTTGTAAACATAGCTTAGTAGGAATTTTGACTTGCTTTTGCTCCTTTGTGGTGGTCTGTGGTGTGTCTGGTCCCGGTTGCCTCGCATGAATTGTTGATTAGCAGCTGTTTGAAAAAGTGTACTGGGCTAGAAACTGTAGCCAGAGCTGCTTTTCTCTTTAACCAGCATCGCTACAACTGTATTTCAGGTGGCAAGAACTGGCTGTACTAAGACATAATTCTGCTCGACACTAGCTCAGTGATCCTATAACAAAGTAATAATACCATTGTGTGATCTTTTTAATACTGGGGGGGGTCAAGGGCTAAGGAATCAGTCCTAATTAGCCAGCAAGGTAACTTTAAGTGAATATAACTGCAGGAAATGCCAGTCCCTATGTATACTACCTGGAATTTCATGCATTAGGGTAGGAGAAAGGGTGTGGCCAAAATGCTTTTGCTGCTTATGATTTCTGCTGTTTGCAGTGGCTAGCTGATTTCTCACTGCTGACATGTTTAGTTGCCTGAAGGATGTGGACAATTTGGCAGCAAACTGGCCGTTTGAGGTCCTCTGGATAGGCGCGTGCAAAGGAGTGTAACACCACATATATCCCTTACCTTGTTATGAGATTGCATTGAGCCCAGCATGCTGAACACCAGTGTTAGCGATTCAGAAACCATACCACTGATGTCTGCATTTGTAAATCCTGTCCTAAGATGTCTGAATATTGATACTGAAGGAAGAGGGGCCTCTAATGTACATGGCCTGTAGGGTATGTATGTGGTGCCATATTTGGAAATGAGGATTTAACAGTGCCATTCTTCACATAGCTTTTCTGCTCTTAACTCCTCAAATAGGAAGCAGCAACAGATGTTAATTGTTCTGCCTGGTTCCTGGGTGGTGTAAACTGACATCTTCTCCTTGGAGTTTTAGCAATATCAGTAGGTTGGCTGTTGCTTTAGTGGAGGTCATACAGGAACAGTAAAGCTTGCAAATGTTACCTGGTGGGTTTTGGGGGTTTTTTTGGGGTTTTTTTTTTGTTTGGGTTTTTTTTTTTTTTTTTTCAAGATCCCTGTTCTTCAGGCTAACTTCTGTCAAGAACTATCCCAATTCTAGCAGTAAGGGAATTGTGTTCGCTTCCCTGCACATCATAGAGAAGGCGGAAGGATATTTCCTAAGGATGTCTTAATACCAGTTAGATCTGTCTAGATGGATACCTATACCCATTGTTTTGGGGGATGTAAAGATACTGTGATGACATAGGTACCTTAATTTGTAGACATAAAGGCACGTGGGAAGTATTACTTCGTTCTGTATCTCTTACTCGTTGGAAGTGAGCTATCTTGATTACACTTCAGTTCCAGTATGACCTTGTTACTTGATAATTTTGCTGAAGCACCTACTTCTCAGCAGTGTTTCACTTTCTAATTCAAAAGGTTTAGGAAAGGCATCAAGAGCTTGTTTATTCAAGAACATTTTGACAGTTCTGAGGAACAATTTATATTATTGTTAAAATGGCATGAGCAATGTGCCTTGTAGACTCTGCAGACTGTGTTGGATTACTGAGTAAAATAGCTTCTTAAAATATCCCTGATCATCCAGACTATCAATTGTATGCGCTTTTTCTGAAGAATGTGATAATTTTACATGCCCCCTGAAGTCATTAGAAGTAGGTTTCCTACCAACCTTGCAAGCGGGGTGGGGGATATGACTCGAACTGGAAAGTGGAGGGATTCCTGTTTAAATGAGCAACAGACTGGTGGTATAGTGAGGAGTTGAGTATTAACTTTCTGATACACGACCCTACTTAGATTTATATGCAGCATTCCTTAACTCAAAGCTCAGTTGACTATAGTAGCCTATTATTATCCTACCTTTTGTATTTGGACAACCAGCTGCTCCTTGGTACTGCTGATAATGTAAAGTGTAGTGTCTGTTGATAAAGCTACTGAGCAATCCACAGTAGCAAAGAAATATTAGTGCACCCTCTGATGTCCGTGTGGGTATCTCACGTATGGTGAAGGGTGAGCTAGTGAGATCTTGAATACCTGGCTCACTTCAGAAATTTCTCCCTCTGGAGAAGAAATGTGTAGTAGTAGCAGAGGATCGGGGATGCTGCTCAGTAGCTTTCAGATCATTCAAGTGTTAAACTGGCATGTTTACCTTCTTAAGACTTGTAACTGGCCTTCCATGCACAGGAGAAATGTGCTTTGAATAGGTAAGCATTGTGCTGACTGATTATATGGGCCCGTCTGTTCAGTGAGATCCTCTGTATGGTTTGAACTGTTGAAGATCTTTGGAGTTTAAGAGTCTCTTGACCTTCCTACGCAACTGCATCTCTGGCTGAAAAGGACTGAGGGAAGAACTACTTAGATGCTTCCTTTTTCCACCTTCATTTTCCAGTTGGAAGTGACTTAAATGGAAATATAAGCCCAAAAGCAGCTTTGTGAAGGGAAACACTTCCCTAAGATCAATGTTTCCATGGTCGTCTTCAGAATAAAATACTCCTATTTTCCACCAGAAACGGCTTGTTAGCACTCTGTATTACATTGCCTAATTAATTTTTTATGGGCAATGGAAATTCTAATTTGTGAGACTGAATTTCAGTTTACTTCAGATTAAAACAATCTAGAATTAAAACAACAGCAACAGAAGCCTCTCTGAGGAAAGGCAGGGTTCTGAAATACAAGATAGGTTGACATTTTAGTAAACTTATCTGGTAAATATTTTGAAAGAAAAATCTCCCTAATGAAAAATTTGATGTCTTGGATGATGCCAGAGTTCTCAGGTTTTATTTTGAAAAATTCTGGTGAGTAGATGCCAGTTTCCAAAGTTCAAGTTTATCAAGTGTAGTTCAGTAGAAATTTTTCTGATCAAAGAACTTGACCACAATGAGTTTGTCTTGTACAGAAAGGATATTGTTCTCCATGCTGCTTTTCAATTGGAGGTACATGCTGTTCAAGAGATAGGCTAATGAAGGATAGTTCCTTACTGTTTCCCCCCCCACTACTTTCTTCCTGCTCTCTGATTCTTCCCTTCAGAGTACAAACTTCAGTTGTCCGGGTAAATGTTAATGAATTTGTAGTTGGCTATGCAGCTGGAAGGGGCATCTGCAGGTTTAGATTGTTCAGTTCATGACCGAACTATCTTTCTTTCTTTTTCTTTTCTTTTTTTTTTTTTTTTACCTACATATTTAGTACTCTTACTCTTCTCACAGCTTTCTTGGAATAAAAACTAAGGAGCTTGTTTTAGTTCAATACTGTGCACCAAATTATTTGGGGGGTGGGTGGGGGGAGCCCCACAAAAAGCCTGCTTCCTAAAGGTCATGATTGAGGAGCTTCAGAGGTTTTGGCCTCTTTGTCCTTCTATATAATTAAAGAAAAAAATGCCTTTCCTTGGTACCTTTTTGAAAATATGGCCAATAGTCAGGAAAGTAGGCTTTTTTTCCTGGTTTGACCACACGCTGCAGCTGGTGTCTCCCAGCACTACAGTGAAACTACATTTATTATTTTACTTGAATTTAAAGGTGAATAAAGTCCTAATTGCTATAGCACACATGAAGGGGCAAGCAGTGAATGGATTGTCTGACCAGTGTTTCTTCCTGGCAATATGGCAATCATAATGCATACTTAATGTGTACGTTTTGTATATACCTGTGCTTTTTTGTTAGTCTCTAAGAAAGCTTTAACTCGCCTCTGACTCTGAAGCACTTTAGATCCTTTTATGATCACTTCTTTGGGGCTTTTTTTCCTTTCCAAGTGTACTTTCTGTGCAGTTTCACTGTTGCAGAGCAATGCTTTAAATCATGCTAAGGTTCATTTAATTTCCTGCCATTATCTTTTATTGGTCACTTTTTTATGAACTGAAGTCCTAGCTGCTAATAAAATTAAACTTATAGCTTTGAAATGGCTGTGGTAAGACACAATGGGATCTGAATTTCATCTTATCTTCTGCCCCAAACTTCGCTTGGCTTAGGTTTTTTTGCCTTTTGTGAAAACTGGTCTCCTTGTCAGTCAGAGGTGATCACTGACTGGATGGTGGTGGACGGTAGCACTGGAAAAAAGTGGGTCAGTGCTGTTGAGACTGGGTAAGAAATACCCTGCTGACCACTACACAGCCTGTTAGAAATCACTGACCATGACTTGACAGTGCAGCACGTCTAGTCTCTGTTTTGGACAGTGCTGGACGTGGGGGAGAGCACAAATGGAGCCAGGCGGGTGTCAATGGAAGCTCCAGTGGTGCTTGTTCTCCTCTTTACGTCTCTTTTCAAGCCCCTGCTACATCTAGCTGTCACGCTATGCCACGTCTAAACCTTTCTGGTCTCCCTAGTGGAAATTAGTGCTACCTTATCTTGTATTAATCCCTATTAGAGTCTAATCTACTCTTACTGCTCAGCTTTCACGGAGCAAAATAGGCTTTGGAGTGTGGGGAGTTGTTTTTGTGTGTGAGCAATTAGTCTAAATGTGTACCAGGGCTCCTTGCACCCTGCGCGCTGCCTCCTCTGCTTCCTGCAGGTCTTAGTCTCATGGCAGTGTTTCCTCTGTGACTGGCTTCTCCCACCTTGCCAGTTACCGACCCGACCTTCCAGGGACCCCCGCAGTGCTCTCTGCTCTGAGCTATCTGGGCTGATCCGATCAAGTGCTGGCCATCTCCGAGGCAAGGCTGGCTGACCTTGCTCTGCGCTGGCCAGTCTAGGAGCTGCGAGTCATGAATAGCCTGTTCTGCCTGAAGTAACTTTATGCCTTTTCCTTCCCCACTTCTTGTCTCTCGGGCACCATGCCAAATACCCTGAGGTTCAAGAGATTGTGGGGGTGTGTATGTATGTATGCATGCCTGCTGAGGAAGAGCAATGGCTGAAAACTGGAGGCAGTGGTTGAAGACGCAGTGGCTGGCGTTGCTGCTTGTGTACCACTAAGAGGGATAAGGCTGGTGGGCTGTGCAGTAGCAGATATTTGGGATGAAGCACAGACAGCCATTGCTGAGAGTGCTGGACCATCTCCTGGGTAAAAGGCAGAGCTGTCTGCACAGGAAGACCGCTTGCTGCATGTGTTTTACATTACCAAGACTATATCTGGCAGCAAAACCAAAGGAGTTGGTTATCACTGCTCTTTTTCCTTTGTTTCCAAGACTTAAACAACTGCAGGCTGTTCTGGCAGTTTGTGTGGTGGCTTGGTCCTGTGGGAGTGCTCCAAGACAAACAATTCACTTTGATCTGTTGTAATGGGAGTGGTAATCCTGAGGCACCACTTCTTCAGGAATCTACTGTTTTCTGCAGCTTGTGGAAGTTATCCTCTGGTAGACACAGAAGTGTGTCACAAGTCGGTTATAGCCACCTGGTAGGCTAAAGGTGGTGTATTACATTTTAGCTATGCTCTGCCCGCTAATCCATCTTGTCCAGGCAAAACACTGGTATTATCAAGCTGTTTTCTGTTAGCTGCAGCTTAGTAACTTAGTAACAAGGAAAATTTCTTCAATAGCCCCTTCCCTCTCCTCTGTTCATGTCAGTATTTCTCAGGCATATGCCTGTATGAATTTCAAGATGCAGTATTCACTCTTGCATCATACAGCCCACTGGAAACCCGGATTTTACCTGTTTGATAAATCCTGAGATTGAGATGCAATCTCTTTATGGAAACTGAAGAATGTTTTGGAAATAACCCGAAGTAAATCTAATGTTCTGTTTCCAAGAACTGGCTTGTATATGGGCATGGCCATGACTTCGTATTGCTCTCTGCTAGTCAGTGAGTACAAACATTATAATGAACAGTTTGTCTTCTCTGGAAGGAGAAGATGCTTGTTTTAGTTTGTGGTTGGCACAATAAAATCATCCCAGCTCTAGGTGCGTGTTAATGAGGTAGGTGTTACAGGTAGGAAGAGAAGGTGCTCTTCATAGTCTTTCACTTGAAACATTTGGGCAAGAAAAGGGCCCAACCTCCTATGTCAGAAAAAACTCTAGGAAACAAACACCAGCAAAACCACTAAATGCTCTCAGAAGGTGCAGTGGAAAAGTGTATTCTTTATGATTTGACTCTGTAATAATCGTATCTGTGAAATGAGTTAAGGATGACCTGTGTCATTAACTTCAAACTCTATCCAGTGCAGGACAGTGCAGTTAATCAGATTTTAATGAAGCCCCTCCGAAGATGTGTGCGTACTTGATCTGCATTTACCTTCATTGTAGCATCTGGGGGTTGCTTTTAATTACGGGTTGGTGAGAAGAGAAGAAAGCTTTTCTTTGTCTATCATTTTTCTATAAAAAGTTTCAGTAGAACTTGCTTAGAAGTGTGATCATGAATTCATCAGTTAGAACATCTCTGTTAACTTTGTTATGTTATCTATTATTGACTGATAAAACCTGTTTGAGTTTCAGTTGCAACCTCCTGAGGCTTCCCATTAGAGATGTAGAAGTGCTGACAAGCAGGCAAGAGAGCTGTTTTAGCATATCAACCAAAACATTCTCAAAATACACTAGACATAAAATTGGCTTTTTATTGTGAAATAGAGGTTACAAAAAATATAATTAGAACACTTATAGTATTTCTTGTTAACTATATTGGGAATAAAAAGCAAATGCAGCTGGCTTACCGGATGGTGACTTCCAGGAAGTAATGATTGTAACCCTTTACATAATTAGCCGTTGTGGGAAATGTAACTGACTAATGCAGATTCATGTAAATGGACTGTCCAGACTCTTTAACTGACTCAGTGCTTACTCATCTGAATTACTCCGCGTGTAGGATCTGCTAGCAGTTTGTTGGTGCTGTCTTGTGTGGGGAGTCTTCAGGATGCTGCTTTGACTTGTTTCTTCCAGGGTACCAGAAGTGGAGTGATGCATGCTTTTTTGGCTTTGCTCTGTCTGTGTGTTAAACTAAATAAGGAGATGTGCTGATCCCCTTTCACTTGCCAGTGTACATTCTTTCATATGATAAAAGAAACCAGTCTCTACTCTTCTAGCCAGTTCCAGAGTATCTGCTTCCTGAAAATCAGAGGAATCTGCTCATGTTTAGAGTACAGCAGAAGTCTAATAAGATTCAGTGATAGTTCTTGTATGGCTCTGTTCTTTCAACAACCTGTCTTCTTTCAAGCCTTGCTGTTCTCTGCTTTTCCCCTCTGACTCTTTTTAAGAGAAGACAAGATAAACAGTCTAAGCGTTAGGTCAGAGGCAAGATAAAGCAAGGGTTCATTCAGTACCAAGATGAGCAGGCATCTGAACCAAAACTTTCTAACTCAACAATTAAGTTACTGTTTTAGAAAGTAATAGAGAAATTGAAAGGATTAGAAGCCACTTTTTTTTTAATATTATAGGACAAAAAGATCTATTAGTCTGCTTTTTCTGCTAAAAAATCCCCAACTTTAGCCTTTTGTCATTAACTTTTTTTTTTTTGGAAGATGCCAACTGTCCAGTAAATAATCTTTTAGGGAAGATTATAAGACAAGATTGGATGTGGTAACAGCAGAGTGGACTTGATGATCCACACAGTCCCTTCCCTTCAAGTTTTATATTGCCAGTAGTTCACGGTACTGTGTCAGACAGCTGTCTAGTGCCTCTAGTCATTGTTCTCCTTGCTTGCTAGGTACACTGCAATACAAGGTTCTGTACCAAAATACGCTGCAACTAAGATGATAGGCATAAAGTTACTCTTATTCCTTTGACAGTATTTATGCAGGCATTCACAAGGTATACTAAAAAGAAAAAAGTTCTCACCCTTATTATAGGATACTTAACATGCCAAGGTTGTTGTAAGTGTTTAGACGGCACAGCATGCTCTTCCTCTTGCAAAACACTAATTTGATGATTAGTAGAAATGAAAGTATATATCTTGTTCATAGGTGCCTTGTGCATGTGGCAAATTGGTGTCTCTGCATTCTTGGCACAAATAATGTCAGCTCCACGAAGAACCAGCTGTGTAATGGAAAGCTAGCTTGTTTGTTTTGTCTTGCAAATGGATAACTGGTATGTTTAAGAACTTCATTTAAATTAAGAACTTGATTTAAGTTTAAGGACTTGGTAACTATGCTGTCTTTGCTGCCCAACAGACTACTTGAGACTAAGACCCAATGTAATAGGGTTAAGTGCATTATGTGCCTTTTTTAAGGCTGCCTTCATGTATCCATGCCTTCCTAATTTCCAAGTAACTGTGCATAAAATTAGTGAGATTCTTAATGTCATGGCAGAAAATAGAACAAAAGCGTTTGTCTCCTCACCCTTGCATTGTAGTCACAACCAAGTGCAGAGTGGGAGAAGGTCCTCTGTGCAGAAGAGATGAGGGAGCCCAGCGCAGGTAGCAGGTCCCCACTTACTAGGTCTCCTCTCCTCCCGGGGTGCTGCAGAGGAGCCTCGCGGCAGTGAGTGCTGTCGTGCATGCCCACCATTGGCTTCTTCCCCGGCAGCCTGCTATAAGCAGTCTGTGTGCATCTGCAGCTGAGCTCATCGGATTATCGTTGACTGTATTGTAATCTTTTAATTGCCAGCCACTTCTGATGCCATGATGTAGCTGTGGGTCAAATCCTGTGCTTCTTAAGCAGTACTCCCACTGCTGTCTTTAACTTTTCCTGTGGGGTGGTAGAATACACTACCCCTTGCAAACTTGATTGTATGGCCTTATTGAGAAACCAGCAGCCAGGAGCATCTCGAACCATCCTTTTTCTTGTAGCTGACTGAAGTTACTGACCTTCACTGGAGTCTAGACAGACAGCTCTCTATCAATGAACCTGTTTAAGCCAGGACCTATAAATTGGGAATATGGAATAAAATGTTACTTTTTCAGGTTTCTGTTAGGCCTGAGAGGTTATGGGGTGTGAGAGTTGGGGGTTTTATTGTTTTTCCTCCAACCTTCCTTTGAGACTTCTTCCTGCTTCAGGTGGTTTCTGCCAAGGTTTTAATGCATTATCATGATAACCATTCTGAACAAAGGCACCTTAGGGAGGCACGATATCTTGTCTTGTGGAGATGTCTCTGGTACTTTAAGTAAAGAAAAATATTAATGCAAAACTGTGGACAAGAAAAATAGTCTGTATTTAAGCACGGTTCCAGTGCTGCTTCTACCTGCTAACATAGCAGAACAAGGGGAAGTGAATACTGAATTATGGGTAGCTTTGGCTGACTGTACCTACATACAGAAAACTGGAGGATCTTTTATGTCTAAAAATCTGGTGAAGTGTATATATGTTGCACTAGGCTGCAATGAGGCATGCAGTACTGAGAGGCTGGTGAAAGAGAAAGGATAACTGACCACCAAAGATCAGGTAGCTAATGTGCCTTTCAGAACATCTCTGGGAAACCTTTCTGGACACTCCCTGATAACTGGTTTGATAATGCTGAGCAAGAAACCCCTCTTTTTTTATATCAGAAGGGCAAAATCAGTGAAAATAAGAGCCAAAGTGTAGTTTCTCCAGTATGTACCACCCTGACTAGCAAAGTAGTGGGTTACTGGTGAGAGGGGATGGGATGGTGGGGGGACTGTTCAAGGAGATGCCAAGTGCACGCCTTGCTGGTGGCCCGCCAGCCAGTTCAGATTAGCTCTGTGTCATTCCTTGGTGGTTGCAGGATGGCCTCTGTGTAACGAGGGAGGTCTCTGCTCAGGCCTGAGAGAGCAGACTTTCAGGCTACAACAGCAGTTTTCACACTCTTCCATATGGACGCAAAGAGGCTTATGGTGAAAAATATCCCATGGGATTAAATCCATAAAAGAACTCTAATTCCTGTGTTTGCCTTTCAGATGCCATGTTTAGTTCCCCTTTGGCTGCTGTCTCACTTCAGAGGTGTCTGTGGGTATGTTTATGTGACTGCGTATACTGGCCTACATGTTTATACTTCAGACTGTTTGCAGGAGTTATAATTTGAAGCACAGCATCTCGCTAACATAGTTCCCTTATTTGTAGACCAGAAACTGCCTGGCCTCCAGCTGGCAGAGGCAAGAGATAAGTGCTGGCTTCATCCATGCTGATGTCATCTGAGTTGCCACCAGAGAAGACCTAAAAATGTTAGTTTCTTTTGCTGAGCCATGTGGAAATATGTATGGTATTGCGGTGTTAGGAATCTGATCAGTGCATCCTTCCTAGGAATCAGAGCATTTGCATGACGAGTCTGGTTTCACACCTTGCTACCTTTATATTACTAAAAATTGAGTCTTGAATCCAGCTCTCCCACCTTGCAAATGATTTCTCTGAGAACTAGGGAACAGAATATTCTGGGACAAGCCTCCCTGTTTTCTTGTTTGTTGAAGCTCTTCTGCTTTTTCCTCAGACTTGATGAATATTTAATTATTTACAGAGTGATTGTGAATCCATTTCCTGGTAGTTAGAGCAGTCACCTGAGAGATATGGGTCTCACTATGTATTCTAGCAAGTGTGTGTTCCTGCTCTACTTCTTTTTTTAAAGAAATGGAAAAGGGGGAGGGCTGTAGGATTGACATATTTGTGTGATTATTCTAAATTAAGAATACTTACTTTACTAATCTGGAGGGGGAAGTATTCAGAGGATACCTTATGTATTGATTGCATGTGGTCATACAGTATATAAAAGAAAACCCCAGCCCTTTCCTTCATATTGATTTTTAATTTTAACGTCCTGCCGGCATTTAAGGCAGTTTTTGGCAGATTGCCTCTAGTTTTGCAGAAAATCTGTGAAAAAATGTTTGTTCAGAGTTATTTGAAAAGTTCACGAATGAGTATTTGTTTGCCTGAACCTTTGTTCTGATGAGACTTCCCGCAGCACTCCGTTCACACAGCATGTTCAGTCCTCTGTCCCATGGCAATTCTGCTCTCCAGTTGCCTGAGTTGCAAATTCACAAACAGCTTTCATTGCAGCCACCAGAAACTTACTCTGCAAATATTCCTGACTTATTTAATATCTGTGAAGAGTAGGGTTTTGGTTTGGGTTTTTTTTTTTTTTTTGATGGGGGAGAAATTCTCTCAACTGATGTTTAAGGAGGAAAGAAGGGGAATGGGTCTGCCAATATTACTGAGGCAAGCCAGCGGTTGTTAGTCAAATAACAGTGAGTGTTTTGGGGTTTAGTGACTAGAGGTGAATGATTACAGTGTGTTAATATAGCTGTAAGAAGGAGGAAACCTGAAGAACTCTTTATCAGTCATGGCAGTTGATCAGGTTATTTCCTTTGCAGAACTGTTTTGGAGAGCAGCAGACAGTACCTCAAACAGCCGAGGTACTTGTAGATACTGGGCTTTACTTGGGTGTATTAACATGCCTATTCTTTACTTGTATTACTTCAGCTGCATGTGGTGAAGTCAGGTTGTTTGAACAGCTGTATGCAAAGTACCGGAGCACAGAATCAGGCAAGAAGATGGAAATCATGTAAATGTCCAAATTCTTTTCAACTTAATTTAAAAAGGGGATTTAAGAAGACCCTTCAGGTATGTTTCTGAATTTGTGCACTGGCATATTTTGTGTTGGAAAGAACAATTTGTTCTTAGTCCTGTCCTGCGCTCCACTCGGTTACCCATTAATTTATCTAGCTATTCATTTGATTACTTTTTTTAAATTGTAGTTGAATGTTGTATTAAATGAATAGCTAATGCATCCTGAATCAGTAGCAGTTCCCACTGGATAAGAGGACGCTTATAAGTTTATTAAAGGTACTGTAAAATAAGGAGAGAGAATATATGTGAAAACTTAATAGAAACTTCAGTTCCCTAACTTTAAGTATTTACATGTAATCTCTTGTTTTCTGAGTTGTAACATCTGACTTGGAGAACACATGCTGTTTACATTATGTGGCTTTTTTCCTCCTGCAGTATTGCTTGTGTTAGGATATTTTAAAGTAAATTTAATTCCAAATATCTTTTTTTTTTTTAATAACATCTCTGTGATTACCTTTTTCTGAGTTCATAAGATATCAGTGGTATGTGAGAACATGGGATTAGCTGTGATAACTACCTCTAGTCAAGGAACCTCTGCCTTGCTTGTAGGTCTATTAGCAAGATGCTCTGAAAGAGAGATTTTAAAGTTACAACTTGCACATTGTATAGTGTAGTGGCAATTCAGATCTGTTATTAGGATCATAGGGGTCATTATTCCTATTACAGTGTGTTCATAACCTTGGAATTACCCCTTTCAATCTCATCTCAAGAGTCTGTGATTTTGGGAAGACATACCCTTCTGTAGTTCTTGTGCAAATAGACCTGACTTAGTGAAAAAATTCAGAGCACTGAATTTAAAGTGAATTTAATTTCAGGTGACTGAGTGCCCTGACAAGAGTCTCTAGAAGTGACTGAAGGTAGCCTTACTCAAATCAAAAACCAAGTACCAAGCTCCTTGTAATTTGATGCAGACTTCACAACACTGAATGAGTATTGATGAAACTGATGTTTCCCTTTGTGAATTTTCTTTTCCTGTAATGATTAAGATTTTTACCAACATCTGGTAATTAGTCAAGTCTCCTTTACTTTAGCTTGCGGTTTCCCAGGCGGTGAGGTGGGCCTTGCTGAAGCAGTGCCCCACATGGATGGGGTGGAGACAGAGCTGGTAAGTGCTGCCGAAACTCCTCAGCTGTGTATAGACAGGTCAATTCTCTCTAATGAGCCTCAGGTACAGGAAAGGCTTGAGACCCACTGCTGTAAAATTTCAGTCAGTTAAAGCATTAGGCTTTGTAATGCATTCAGCACTCTGAATAGTTGCTAACGAATACAGGGCTGGAGGGATGAATGAAGTGGTATTGCTTTTACAAGCAGTATATTAGCTGCTGTGTGTGTCCTGTTATGCACAGCCTTGTTTATGTTACACACATCAATTTGTTGATCTCACCATAGCTCATAACCTTCCTAGGGCTACTAATCTCCATAAATGTCTGCAGGATTGGGCTTAATTTTGGCATGGAAATATGCAAAACGAATGAATCAAACTGTGAGTCATCGTTTTTTACAGTAAAACATTCTGACCTAGTCCCACAGTCCATGTGCCTGGCTGATGCTTGCCTGAGAGCTTGTAGGATCTCATCCATGCTTTGGGAATCCTGACTTCTTAAGTGTAGCAGAGACTGTACTGAAACAAAAGAAATGTAATGCAGAATATACTGAAGCAAAGCAAGAACTGTCACCTGATTCAGATGCAACTTTCAAGATAAAATTAATGTAGGTTGCGGACAGGATTGTGCACACATTACAGAATGTTTCAGTAATACTCAAGATGCCTTGTGAAAACTGTAGTGGAGATGTTTTCAATTTACTGAATATTGTTTTCCTTTCTGGCATATAGCTTAACTAGAAGTATGGTACAATAAAATAAACTCACTTTTAAAATTTATTGGAGGCACTGAATTGTGGAGATAATGCAGATAAATGATGTGAATGCTACTTCCGTGTCTGCACTGTGAAATGCAAAAGCACAAACGTAGTAACCACAAGGCTCTTTTTGATATTTTAATCTTTTAAACCTTTGAAATGTTGTTGTGCTTGAAGGGACTTCTAAATCTATTGGTTATTCTGCACTGTCTCGTATTTGGTGTTCAAAATCATAGCAGATGAAGGAAGAGTGATCAGAAAGCTTAATGCAGTCAGAGCGTCACGACCTGTTATGTAAAGCAACATTTGGCAGGGCCTTCCCAGCTGCTGTAAATGAATGTTAACAGCATTTTATCAGCTGCTGTCACTGTCTTTATTACATAATCTGAATATTTATGACCCTATTATTATGTTTAGCTGTGAAATTGCAATATTGATGGAGTGAAGGTTCCATAGAAGATTGAACGAAAAGAACGATTTTTGCCTCATGAACAAAAGTTGTGTTAATATTAAAAAGCTTTGAGTTCATATTTCAAAGAAGTTTGCTGAAGTGCTTTACAGATGTGGCATGCTATTTCCCTAAACATTGTCATAGAAAAAGTGCTTTGGTGACAGGATAGTGTTGCTGAGCATTGTGTGTGTCTGTGTGTGTATAGAACACAGAGCACTAACCAGAAAGTGGTGATTTTTTTATTTTTTTTTTACTTTCAATGCAAGTGCCTGAATCCATAATGATGATACTGTGTAGCCTTGAACAAACAGAGCCAACCTGTGGACCGTAGACCAGACTCAGTTTATCAGAATCACCCTCATCTACATCAGAATCACCCCATCTACATCCCAGGTGGGATTTGGGGGCAAGCTGTAGGCCAAGTTATTATTACAATAATTTTTTTTTTTTTTTATGATCAAGATCTTGCTTTCTGCCCCATTTCCTCACAGCCCTATACCCCCTCCTTCTGTCGTGACTAGATACACTGTTGTCTTGTGACCTGAAATGCATGTCATGTAATTGGGGTATGTTTGTACCACATTATATGGTTGGGGACTGGTTGCAGGTGCTGTCCCATACTGAACGCATACTTGCCTGTATCGTGATTGTACTTGGAATGTGTTGGAAGGTGATATGCTTGGTCAAGAGATGAACGAGGAACTGTAAGGCATTTCCCTTGGGAACCTCTTGGATTATATTATGCTCCCAAACAGAACTGAACACCACTGTTTCAGTAGACATCTGCAAATTACTAACAAGATGATGTTCAGAGGCTTGACACTGTCGTGTTCTGTGGCTTCCACCTATGGAATTTACAAGTGATGTTGGTATTGTGCTTGTTTACCCTTCTGTGGGATAAATAGCTCAATTAGCTACAGGCTCATGTCTGCAGGTTGCCTACGAAATCTGAGCTGGAGAAGTAAGTTTTGCCTTTATTTTGAGTGGGACGAGGTTGTTGGTCACTGTTATCTTTGAGTGCAAAATCTATAGCCTTTCTGAAAGCTGCTGTCCTACATGTCTTGCCTCTGATTACTAGAGCTAGAATTTCTGAGAAATGCAGCTGTTTGTGGAGGTCTCTTTTGTTTGCAAAAGTCTCATGGGTGGTAGTGCAAATCCTGTGGAGTGTTCTGACATTATACCTAATTCTGAGTAACTCTGTTTGTCTCTTAATAGTCTCTGCTGCCTCTCCACAGTTCAAACTTCCTGAGCTGGTACAGGAGGCAGCTGCATGTGATTGTAAGTGTACAAAATGTTAGAAATGTAAAGATAAGTGGGTACAGGGTGTGGAGTGTTAGAGTCAGGAAGAAAGTTTAGATTAATACATATTTTTTTAATAGTATTTTCTCCCCAAGCCAGTTTGTTATAGTTACTGTGGAGCTCCAAATGGACTCTTTTCCCTTGTGGGGATTAGAGATTTAAATATATATTGTTGTTCTGGGCAATAGTATTGAGCAGTCAAGATTCATAATAGAACAAAGAAACCTTTAATTAGGACAGGAGTTTCAGTTGCATTCTTGTTTGCTTTGTATAAAAGAAACTTGCATTAAATCAGATGCATAAATAAAACAATGGATGGGCTGGAGGAATTTTGGAAGAAGCATATCTGTTTACAAAGTTAAGTGCTGAGTTTACAAAAAAAAACCAGTAATTTTTACTTGGGAAGCTTTTAAAATAAGATTCCCCTTCTCCACATCCCTGAGCACCTGAGTCAAGATATTTTAAGGAAATATTTTTCAACTTACTCAATGTTCTGGTTTGGGATTTCTCGCTCACTTTAATTTTTCATGCAGGAAGTATCTTTATTGAAATGTAAAATTAATAACAATGTTTATACTGTTATCATATTTTGGTTTTAGGTCTGTACATGCATTGTAATTGCATTGTTCCCGTACTCGTCTTTGTACTTAGTTTGTATGATCTAAGTACAATGCAGTATTTCCTTTAAACATGAAGAATGACAATAAATCTTTTCTGGTCAGTTCTGGGGTGTGCATTGCTCTGTGTTGCCGAGGTCTCGAAGTCAATAACTTTCTGCGCAACCTCAGCAAATTGCCAGTGTGCAATAAATTATAAAACTGGGACCTTTATGGAATAATATGTAGTAGCTTCAAGGGTTTCCTAATTTGTCTCTGAAGTGACCTTTGGCAAAAACACAAACTATAGTCTCCTCTTCCCAAGAGACACCGGTAAGAGGAAACCTAGCAGATTTGAAGCTGGTTTTCTTTTGCACTCGCTTACCTAATGTCTACTGGCTTATTACGTGTGATGAGCAAATAGAATAATCTCCTGTCTTAAATGAGTTTTTTAAAGGAACACCTTAAAAAGATGGTTGTCATGAAGCTTTGGCCATCTGTCCTATGCCTGTCTTCTGCAGTTTAAATGCCAAATCCAACACTGACAAAAGACTGCTGTTGTCTGGGAAACAATTGATTCTACTCCTTGTTTGGGTAGAAGAGCTCTCAGACATGGCTCAAGATAGTCCATTTCCCTAATTACCTATCTCTCTGGGTATTTTACAGCCTTCTGCTCTTTCTTATCAAGAGAGTGCTTTCCAGAGCAAAATCCATAATGTCTCTTTAAAGGACCTAATCAAAACTCGCTAAATTTAGAAGAAAGCTGCTATTGACTTCAGTGGGCTTTTGGTCAGGCTTTTGGAGAGGAAAGGCATAGCCCTTTGCGTTAAATAACTGATGTGATCTTCATTGGTCAAAATTTTATTTTTTGGGCTGTTCTAGAAATATAACATTCCAGTTTTATTGGGTGAACAGTAAATTCCATTTTAAGCGCGGAACACAGCGCATCTTACTTGTGGAGATGCAAAGGATACTCCACAGTAACAATATACTTAACTCGTGTTTAAGTCTCCTCCCCTGACACACATCTTGCATACACTTTGCTGCATCACATACGAGTAATTAATTTGCAGAATAAAGCTATTGTCCTCCCTCCCTTTGGAACAACCTCAGCTGGCATGTGGGATCCTTTACCAGGAAGGAGAGGCAGGGACATTGTGTTGCATTTATAGAATGTGCTACTAAATAGCTCTTCCTGTTGCCTGACTTGATCATGACTGGTTTTTGTTTGTCACAAGGATCAGTACGGTAACCTCACTTAAGGGAGATACTAGTAACTTGACAGTGGAAATTTAAAAAGGTATTTTTCACCTGAATATCGATTAGTCCCCATTGCCTCTTGTCCTTTCCCTGGGCATCACTGAGAAGAGTCAGGCTCCATCTCTTCCCTCTTCTCCCCTGTCCCCTAATTAATAATTTTCTTTAAAATAATGTGTATTTTCACACATTAAGATCCTCCTTGAGCCTTCTCTTCTCCAGGATGAACAATCCCAGCTCTCTCAGCTTCTTCCTGTATGTCAGGTGCTTCAGTGCTTTAATCATCTTTCTGGCCCTTTGCTGGACTCGCTCTGGCATGCCCATTGTACTGGGGAGCCCAGAACTGGACACAGCACTGCAGATGAGATCTCACCAGTGCTGAGTAGAGACAAAAAAATCACCTCCCTCAATCTGCTGGCAACACCTTCCTAGTGCAACCCAGGAGGCTGTTGGCCGCCTTTGCCACAAGGGCACATTGCAGGCTCATGCTCAACTTGGTATTCCTCAAGACTTTTTTTGCCAAGCTGCTTCCCAGTCAGTACTGTGTACTGGTGTCTGGGGTTATTCCTTCGCAGGTGCAGGACTTCGTGTTTCCCTTCAGTAAACTTCATGAGGTTCCTGTCTGTCCGTTTCTCCAGCCTGTCGAGGTCCCTATTGAACGGCAGCACAACCATATGGTGTATCAGCTGCTCTTCCCAGTTTTTTATCATCTGTAGACTTGATGAGGATGCACTCTGACCAATCATCCAGGTCATTAATGTTTCCTAGATTAATTCTCTTGTACCAAGGGTAAGTCTTGCTTGCTCTCTGACTTTCCCACTGGTCTCAGGAACCTGAGATTGCTGCAGGCAAGTCTTGCCTCTGAAGTCCAATATGAAGATGGCATTGAGTACCACTGCATTTCCTCTGTCCTTTGTCGCCATGTTCTCTGCTCCATTCAGCAGTGGCCCCACATTCTTCCATAGTCTTCCTTTTGTTGGTGACATGCTTGCAGAAGCCCTTCTTGTTGCCCTTCATGTCCCTAGCCAGCTGCAACACCGGACAGGCTTTGGCTTTCCTAACTTTGTTCCTGCATAGTTGGATAATGTCTCTGTATTCTTTCTGTGTTGCCTGTCCCTGTTGCCGCCTCTTATATGCCTCCTTCTTACATTTGGGCTTTGTCAAGAGCTCCTTGTTCATCCATACAGGCCTCCTGCCACTCTTGCTTGACTTTCTGCTCATCAGGGCAGACCATTCTTGAGCTTGGAGGAGGTGATCCTTGAAAATCAACCAGCTGTCCTAGAGCCTCTTCTCTCCAGCACAGTATCCCATGGGCTGCCAGCAAGTCCCTGAACAGACCAAAGTCTGCTCTCCTGAGGTCCAGGGCTGTGGTCCTGCTATTTGTCTCATTACCTCAGCATAGGATCCTGAACTCTACCATCTCATGGTCATTGCAGCCATGACTGCTCCAAGCTTCACATTCCTGGCCAGTTCTTCCTTATTTGTAAGTACGAGGTCCAACAGAGCATCTCCCCTCAGTGGCTCCTTGATCACCCATGTCAGGAAGTTATTATCAGTGTGCTCCAGAGACCTGGATTGCTCATGCTGTGCTGTGCTGCCCTCCCAGCAGTTCCCAGCATGGTTAAAGTCTGCCATGAAGACTACAGCCTGCAAGCATGAGGCTTCTTCCAAATGCCTGAAGAAAGCCTCATATTCTATTTCCTCCTGATTGGGCAGTCTGTAGTGGACACCCACCACAGTGCTGCCCATGATGGCCCACACACTCATACTGACCCATAAGGGCCCAGCTGGGTCATTGTCCATCCCAAGGCAGAGCTCCATGCTTTCCCACCACTTTCTCACATAAAAGGCAACTCCCTCTCCTCCCTGTCCTGCTCTGTCCTTCCCCAAAGAACCTGTATCTGTCCATTGTAGTACTGCAGTTGTGTGAGCCATCCTGCTGCATCTCTATGATCCTGGTGAGATTGTAGCCCTGCAACTGCAATCAAACCTCTAATTCCTCCTGTTTGTTCTCCACACTGCAAACGTTAGTGTACAGACATGTCAGAGAGTTACCCCAGTCATGCTGATTTCACAGAATAGGTGTGAGCTTCCCCCATGAATCCATTCCTGTAGGTACTTTCTTATTTCTGTGCATACACTTGAGGTGGTCCCCCTTCAACTCTGTTTTCTTGATTGCAAGGTCTCTCTTGTCCACATTACTATGGCCCCTTTACTTGTCATACTGGTCTACAACTACCTCACTGGATTGTAGTTGTCTTCTGCCTCCCCTGTCATTCCAATTAGAAAGCTCTCCTCACCAGGTTGGCCAAAGATCCTTTTGCCACCAGCTTATGTGAGACTGGGATACAGGAATTCTTATTACATGATTGTGGCATTATGTACATAATGAAGTGAAAATACATTGCATGAGCACATTCAAGGACTCTACTGTAAAGTGACTTGGTATATTCTTAGTTACTAAAACTTCCTAGCCATCTTATGCAGATTTCTACTTCCTCCACCCCCCTGCCTTCTGGACAAGCAGTGGGCAAAAAGTTGGGGGTAGTTTTTGCTTGAATGTGTGTTTTTGTTTTTAAGAAGCATTTTCTTTGGAAATTAAATGCAAATATGTTTCTATGACCCCAGCCAGTTAAAGATTGCCTAACAGCTGTCTTGAAGCTTGCCTTCAGCCTGGAAGAGGTTTCTGTGTAAAATGGCACTGCTTACTCTACCTACAGGAGAAAGAGGAAGACCCATGAAGCTTTCCTGATGTCCTTCTGTATCTACTGGTTTAAGGTCTGCCAACTGTTTCCCTGCTAGCCCACCCAGACATGCAAGGGAGTATAGAGAAAGTGGGTAGTCTACAAATTCAGGGGAACTTAGGAATTGATTGCTGTCATGTCTTGGTGGCTTTCTGTGTCGCTCTTCTGGAGACATTTTGTCACACCAGGGTAGCTCTAACATGAGCTGGCTCTGCTGCAATTGGGTAATTCCTGAAACTGCTCTGTCCAGGAAGGACGGAGAAGAATGTGTTGTTTGTAAAACTCCCTGTGACTGCTCTTCAGGTCATCTGTGCAGATTAGAAGATTTTGTTTGCTTGTTTGTTTTTCCCTAGTTCCAATTTAAAATCAGTTCCTCACCTTGATCCAAATAGGATGGCACACGTGGTGAAGATGTGCCGGCAGCGAACGTGTGCTTATGATGGATGGATTTATGGAGCTAATTAACTAAATTTAATGCAACTTAGATGACATAATTAAAGCAATCAGGAAAATACTAGTCCGTAGCTATTAAAGTCTGGACTGACACTAAAGATTTTGTGAATTAACCTCTTTGTTTAAGAAGTGATATTCCTCTGTAAACTTTTTAAACCAATCTTGACCCAAATAATTCTAGAATAAATTCTGCTGCGTGGATTTAGGACAAGAATGTCCCTAGGTCAGTGGCACATGCTGACTATAGTATTTGCAAGAATTTTCTCTGTGAACAACCAAAAAAAAAAAGTGTATCTTCCATCTTAATTGAACCTTCAAAATTCATGCCTACAAACCAAATGAAAATGAAAACTTTATACGTCTTGTCAGCAAATTGCAAGCTATCAGTCACAGCTCCAGATGAAAGCTAGCACGACCTACATCTGTCGTGTTGCTACAATGGTGCCGGCATTACAGTTCCATTGTTTAGGTTTCGGGTCAAGCCTGTTGAGACCTCTTTTTATTCAGCTTTGAATGTATCCATTTTCATGAAGTTTTTCAAAGCCCTATGAAAGACTCAGCAGGGCAAGATGTGGTGATGTTGAACCTAAGTTAGTCTTGCAGCTATCTAACTGTCTTGTAGTCACAGATGGTCACTGCGATTGTCCACACCAGTGTACCACCGGAGCTGCTATTGAAAGGGCACAAAACTGATGGTACAAAGGGACGCCTTTTTTCCCCACCAATAAATGAGACTACTGTTGCTCTGAGCTGGCATTGTCGAAGGTTTTGTGCAGGAGAAGAATGGCTGTTGACAAACCAGTTTCCATGCCGAAAAATGCTACTCTTATTCCTAAACTTAGAGCTCTTTCCTTGGGTGAATAACATTGTCTGACTAATATCAGAGTGGCATTTTGCAAACTATTTTCATTGATTATGTGGATGACGGCTGTACTGGGAGATCTAATGCTGACAGCAGTAAATGCAAGCTTGTTAATGTGCTAAACAAGGCATGCTTCTGTTTCGTAATTCCATTAGGGGAAAACCTCTTTGGCTGTACACTGTTAAAAACATCGGGGGCATTAATTGCTACATTTCTATGTTTAATCCTCAAATGTTAAAGTGTCCTTACATAGACTGAAGGAGCTCGGTCAGTTGTCTCCCCGAGTTATGTAACTTGGTTAACCAAGTACCAAATATCTTACTCTTCATACCATAAAAATGTAAGGTTTTAGAGCTAGTAAATAAATCTTCCAAAGCCTCCTTATTGAAGATGTGAATGTGCTTTTTGTTTTGTTTTGTCTCTAAACAGAACTGCTTCTTCCAATATTAACTACCATTTTCCTCCTTTTCTGGTATGGTGGGGTGAAAGCCTCCGCACAAATGACCTGCCTGTTTGTTAGCAGCCTGGCGAAGGTTCTGGTGAGATTAAAATAGTTCTTGCCTGAAAGAACAATAAAAAGCAATAAAGTGATTCCTGTTGTATGGGATCCTTTGTGGCCTCTGACAGATCAGTTTACCGCTGGCAAAGGAACCCTTAAAATTCAAGTGACCACAGTGATGGAATGGATGCTTGTTCCTGGACTGGAAATATCAAGGCTCTATGGAGACCAATTGAATGATTCACTCCATAACATTTAGAATTCGTACTTTAATAATTAGGGTGTGGGGTTTTGGGGGGTGGGGGTGGTATTTGTTTTTTGCCACTCTTATCCCACTGAAGCTGTCTGTTGGTTAGCCTCCTGTGCTCTAGTGGAATTTTTCAGCCCTGCCAAGGCCCTCCATAATTTCTGAGTGGCCTGTTGGCCCAGGAATTTCATAGCTCTCCAAGTACACAAATGTTTGCTTGTTTGTTTGTTTTGTTCCTTCATCTGGCCTGGGAGTCTATTGCTACATGAAATGTCTTAGCCAGACAGGTATAATTTACAGAAGAGTATATTTCTACATGTGAGAGGTGATGAACCTGGTAGGCTTGCAGTCACTGGAATTAAATACTTCTGTGCCAAAGATGGAACTGAAAAAGAGGAATATTTTTCCCATAAGATGAAAATCGCTTGCAGAAGGATGGGTCTGACTGTTCCAGAAAGAAACTTCCAACTTTCTTCTGCCTGGATTATTCTGTTAACAGCGGAATCTAAAGAATGAGACTTCTTGCCAGGAAAGAGATGAATATTGATGATTTTCATGATTCTGAAAGAACTGAAAGGAATTTGACACTGACCTAAAGCCGGGTCGCTCGAGCAGCTAGTCCTTCTTAATGACTTCAGTTAACGGCCCCTTGCTTTTATGATCATGCTTTCTGCTGCTGGGCTTGGGTTCAGCTCTAGTATTACTTTTCCCCTTTCTACCCTACAGTATACTACACGCAAATAATCCCTAAACAAACATAATGTAAATTATTAGAATTTGTCAATAATGACTTCCTGGAAGCTGTGTCCTGTTTGGGGGTGGTTTCTAGGCTGGCAGTTTCATTTTCTATAGCTAGCCTGTGTTTATCACGAAGTCAGCGTAGCTTAGGCTGTATATGATTCAGGCAGAAGCTTTCCCCTATTGTTTCTGATACAGGTGCTGGTAGACTAAGCAATAAATGTACTTGAGCCAAGCAGTACGGATTTCACAAATTCAAAGCCTTGTGCAAAAACTGCCAGCCTCTGCAGGCTGTGGACTGCAGAGCTCTGCAGTCTGGACTGGGGAGTGCTGGGGGTGACGCTTGGGTGATGTGAGCCAGAGCCTGGTCCCTCCACTGTGGGGTGGAACCAGCCTGAGCAAGCGCTGGGAGCAGCCATAGCTGCTTCAGCAGCCCCTGTGCCCAGCAGTCCCAGCACCTCCTGCGCCTACCTGATATATGGGAGGGCTCTTCTGACTCCATCAGTTCTGTGTTCTAGGACCGTACCACCTACAGATAAACAACCTGTCTGTGAACTGGTCAGGCACTGGTCAGGTTCAGTCACTGGTTTGAGTAATACTGAAAAAGAACTGCTTCAGATTTTCCATAGTTGCTGTCAGAACAGAAATACCACTTCAGCCCCCCTTTCAGCTTCAGTTTCACTTCACTTCCAGAAAGAAATCAAGGTCTTGCCCTGTCACATGCAGTAGAGTCAAACAGAGGATCTTATTGACATGTCCATGAGTTGTACCAACACAAGTACTTGCTGAGCTTCATTTTAAGATGTTTTCTGGCTTTGCACACAGAGTCAAATTTCTAAGGATAAATAAATCTAAAGGAAAAACTTTGGAGTACAGTATGCTCTGCTGAGTAGTACCTGGTACATTTAGACCAGTTGTACCTTCTTTGTCTGTTTTCAGATATGTCTGTAAGTCAGATGGAAGAGCAAATCCAAAAACACTCTTAAAAGATCTAAGGGGTTGGGTGTGTTTTCTGTGGTGGTGTTTTCTTTTTTTGTTTTTAGTTTTACATTACAGTTAAAGGAAAAATCTATCCTATTAGGTATCTCACAGGAGTTAAGATACTAAATAAAATGTGCTGGCTGCATAAATTATATTGAGGTTTGAGGTTTAAGGTAACAGCAGCATCCTGAAAAAAATGGGCAGGCTTAAGCTTTGGATGCCTGAAGAGAAACCTTCCTCCTTTGTGAGGAATTACTACTCTGCACTTTAGGGCAGAGACAATGTGTTGCGGTTCACACTGCACAATTAACCTCATTGTCCCAGTGTCATAGAAATATTCTGCTGATTGTCTACTTAAGTGCCCAAAGTGATTCTGTATGCACTTCCTTACTATTTTAGTGTTTTAAAATGTTACTTTCTTATCCTATGCCACTTCTTTTAGAAGATGCTTGTAAAATCAAATTTGTGATTCCACACACAGTAGACTCTATTGTAACTTTTTTGTAGATTGTAAAATGGCTTCTGGATGTTCACAAAACCCAGAGCAATATAGGATACCTGATGATATAGCTGAAAGCATCTCCATCACCTTTAGAGAGGTATCACGTTCTATGACAGAATTAAAACGTCTGGCAAGTGTTCTGTATGCTGATTATTACCATCATCATTTCCTTCAAGACACCTATTTCCAGTGACCTATCCTGCGTTATGGCTTTTCTTCAGAAGAAGAAAAGGTAGTTGCATTCACCCAGACTATTTTCATACTGTCTAGGAGCCTGAGGGATGTTTTAGCATTCCAGCCTGGCAGGAGGATACAAGATCCTAGAATTCATCAGCTTGGGGCTGTCGCTACATGAGAGCTTTCAGTGTGAGGACACGTGGGAGTTTGTGAACTACTTCTAAGGGGTTCTGCAGGCAGAAAACTGGGAAGACAAACCTGTTGATAATAGGCTTATATTTGCTGTGTATGTACCTCTTCTGGAACATACTTGTGGAGTTGCTCAGCTCAAATGGGATTGAAATGCAGAGCAGCCAGGGTGCCGCATATTGCTGTATGCCTCAGCCTACAATTTATTTTAATTGATAGGACCATTTTTCACTGCTCTGTGATGCTTCTTTTCTTTTGTGTTCAGTCCTTTTGCATCCCATGTTTCAAAGGTGGCTGTTGCTACCCTTTTGCCTGAGGAGTGCTGGCAGAGTCTCACCTCTGAGCTCTTCCACCTAAATTCTTTATCAAACAGTCTGCGCCATGAAAGCAAGTGTGCTGCCCCTGCGCCTCACCTACCAAGAGCACTGAACTGATGTGTTTGACTTTCTGTGGTGGCTGGACCTTGCCCACTCTGTGTCTGTCTGGCCATGCGGGGGTTAAGTGTCTTAGTTTTAAAGGTCTTCCTGTGGTTTTGGGGTGTTTGCTCTTGGTTACCAGTTAGTTCTGCATGACAAACTGCTGCTTACTTTTAAAGCTCCTTTCCCTCCATCCCTTGACTGCCTTTCAAAAATATGCAAAAAATAAATGCAAATATTTCAGGTACCTTACCAATGCAAACCTTTCAAGGCATTCTCCTGAGAGAAATTAGCAATACCTTATTAATCAGTGTACTTGACAGTACTCTCGCTGGGTTGGGTTGCTGTTGTTGTTTGGTTATTTTGCGTTCCAGTACAAAGCACGGGGAAAACTGTTTGCATGATTTATGAGTGGTTTATATCAGGAAGAACTGGAATTTGCTTTCACTCTTTAAGCATATAATTCCTTCATAAGTTGCTTATTAAGTTAAAGACTAATTACAGATGGAGCTTTACAAAAAACTGAGGAGTGGCAGAGAGTAAGAGACTTCCAGTAATACCTTGAAAGTGGTACATTGCAACAGGGGCTGGAATTGGGCCCCGTAATTCCTGAAGAGGTGGGCAAACCTCTGTGCTTTAAGTTCGCCTTTCATCACCTTGACTCAAGAAAGAACTGTTTTCTTTCTCCACCTTGCTGTGTGGTGCTGTCTGTTTGAAAGTAGCAAAAGTTTGATTTTTTAATTATTTTCTTTTTTAGCTGGAGTTTAACCTTAAAGCTACTCGGTACATTTTTAAAGAAATATTTTTGGAAAGTGTGTGGTGTAAAAATCTCAAAATAAAAAAGCACAAAGGAACTTCTAACTGCTTAAGCTACATATGCTTAAAGTTTATGAAAAGAGGTATTCAGGGACAGGGTACAGTGTTGTGTCTTGCATCCTCAACACAGCTGCTTAGCAGCGATAAGGAAGCAATGCTCTATTCATGCTGACCTTGCTTCCAAAGAAGCCTTGTCCTATGAACTACTGAAAATAAGGAAGAATTTCCTGTGACATGCTGCTCGTGTTGGCTTTTAAAGGGGAGTAGAATGAAATCTCTGAGCATGACACATACTGTATCTAACCACACAGGATTTCCTGTGCTGGAATGGAAGCTTAGTGGAAGCCACGTTTTTCTCTTCCTCTTAATTCATTCAGAAAAATAGAGGTCAGCGTCATGAATTGATACGGCTGTAGTCGCTGTTAAAAGCTAAAATCAGCAATTGGCAATGGATACATTGTGATGCCAAAAGGACTGCCAGGCAAAATTGTTTCCCTTTAACACAATAAAGCCTCCACGTGCCCCTGATTACACTTTTAAACTCTCATAACAGAAGAGTTGTGCAATTAAAAATTCCACCTCACTGAGGGTGAGAAAAATAATACGTATGTTGCATTAGACTTCAGTGTCTTTTGGTAGTAGACTTTTTTCTCTAATCAGAATGAATTAAGCTATTGATGAACTTGCGAAAGACCCAGCACAACACTTGGATTTTGCCTCTAAAAACATTGCTGAAGCTGAAGAGGGTTAAAAATATTTATTTTTCCTTAAATTAAACTTCATTTTATAATACTTTAGTTAAATAAAATTCCCAGTGTTTTCTCTGTCTGCTGCTGATTTGCAATATTATATTCCTGGTAGTGTTTCATTTGGATTTGACTAGTAAAATCTGAGCTTCCTGCCATAACCACAGTGAAGTTTGGAGTTATGCAACTGATTTTGATAGAATAGAGTGCATATATTTTTAAGCCTGTTTAAAAAATAATCACCCTGTTTGTGGTAGATCTTCAGAGAGTGAGCTAACAGCCTGTGCCTTTTCCTCACATCCTACCTGTGCTTAATGGCAAGTCATCTGGACGTGTTCACACTGTGTAGTGGGGCCATGCAAGCTCACTTTGCTCCGGAGCCAAGCTGACCAACCAGCCTCCTTACTATGCTGTCTTGATGGTGAACACAGAGCCTCCTTGGTACTTTCTGACTTGAGTTCAGTGCTTTTAAGTCACTAACAGGTTTTTATTCTTCCTTAGTCCAAATTGTGGTCTGGTGTCATCCTGGAATATGGGTAAGAGTGTGTTTACTGACTCAAGTTGCTTGTGTGTACTCCATGCAAGTCTTCTCCCCAGCTACGGCGTTCACAGTGGAGAATGGTTAATTCATCTATAGTTCTCACTTTTACTCAAGTGATGTGCTTTGTATTACTTTAATGTCATCTGGATTTGCTTGGGCTCATGCCCAAGCAACTTTTTTTGTCTAAGAAGTAAAAGTTTTCTTACACCTGGAATGGTTCTGCTTCTCTCTACTAATTCTGAGACATCTATCTTAAAGAGCTTTCTTTCAAAGGGGAAAAAGTCATCTCATGGCACACTTTAAGTGCTTCTGCTTGGTAGAGTCTCTGTACTTCATTTTTTTCCAAAGTATTCATAGCCTGGTCCTGCAGTCCCTCAGTGTCATGAGAGCCAATGAATGGTATATGCAAAAGGCCTATATGGATGGACTCGACCTGCTTTTTAGCACAGTCCCACTTGACATGTTTTCATGTTACACATACCAACCTAGCACATCAGCTCTTTCTATAAGATGTCTTTGCAGTTCAATTTTTATTAAATTAGTCAGGATTTCCATTTGTATGTTACTGAGGGAATACTTGGATCTTGTATGTCTCACTTAATTGATTAAATATTTTAATCTCAAAGCAAAATCATGAGAGGCAAACTACTAAGGAATTTTTGTGTATGTTTTACATGAGGACTTCCTTCTGTGCCACTTTACATATATTTTGGTTGTGTATTTATCTTGAAAGAACAGAACAGTACCCTGGAGCCACTACAGACAGATGGGTATGTAAACAGTTTGCAGAAGCAAATAGAACTTGTAGATCAGAACATTTCCACTCAATTGGATGATCTGTTAAATAAGGCAGAATTTAAAGGGACTTCTAAATAAAATACGGTGGGGTTTTTCCTCTTTCTCTTCCCACAACCCCCAGCTTCTCCCTGGATAATTGTTTGAACAAGCATTCTACTTATTACTGGAACTGGATAGTTAAAGAGGGAATTTGATCTTTTTTATTTTGAGTTAACTGTAAAACTTTTTGAGTTGCATAGAGAAAAAGCAGCATGGCTTTTAAAAACATGTTTTACTCGGAACACAAGGTATCACAGGTTTTTAAAGTGACAACAAATACTGTATATCTTTCAGCATATTAGAAAATTCAGATAATAATGTCTTTTATCTTTCTACCCAGAAGGAAGTATTGTTCACCTTTGGTTTTCATATTGTACTGCTTGTTGTACTTCGGGTGAGGATAGCAGCATATGCTGTTCAGTCTGAGCAAGACTGTAGGTGTGCTGGTCCAGCAGGAATAGTTTGGCAACTCAGGGTCAGCAGGAATAGTTTGGCAACTCAGGGTAAGTCCTAGAAGTACTTAATTGAGAGGAATAAGGTTTTCTCAACTCTTCCAGGGGTCTTACTAGTTTTGGCACCACTCCGTGCTTCCTGTTTCTTTGGTGCCCAAAGGAACCAGACTTATATTCATCAGGTGAGTTTTCTCTTCTGAACAATATTTATGGATTTGCGCAGCACAACCAAAACTAAAATCCAGTATACGTGGGTCTGCCATGCACTGCTTTTCTCAGCCTACAATTTCTTTTACTTGCCAGTCACCTATAATAACGCAGCTAAGTTCCAGTAACGGGTTTTACCTGGTCTGTAGGAAAGCACCTAGTGCATTTATGCTGTATTTTCTGAACCTTTCCATTTAACTGAAACTTAGCTGTGCTAAGAGGGTGCAAGCAGCCTGCATTTCAATTTATGGCTCCTGGGCTTCTGCCTGACAATTCTTTTGAAATTCTGCAAGCAATGGCAGGCACAGCTTGGCACACTCTTATCGGAGTTACAATTTGACTTCAGTGTAAAGTTTTGCAGCTACGTACTAAGATAGTGTGATAATTATGCTCTGTACCTGCCTTTAAGGAAGTAAAAGTAGTTTTAAATTGACAATTTGCCATTAGCAACAATAAGATAGGGTCTCAGAGTTGATAAAACCAAAAGGGAGATATCTGAAACTACACAGCGTGTACAAGTCTGTGTGTGTCCTACTGGCTTAGAGGGAAATTCTGCTAGGTATATTGCTTACCACATGTGCTAAATTTATATAAGTAAGACATCAGTGCTCCTTACTCTGGTCATTGGCCTTTCTTTCAATGCTGTTTAATGAATGAGTTGTGAACAAGGGCTTTGCCCTTGCAGGTTGTGAATGAAACATTGGATTGCATATTAACATGATGGCCTTCCTGTGTGGCATTTTGGTTTTTCAGAGACACTAACCACACTTCCTTTTGATACCTAATTTAAATACATACCTACTTTTGTGTGTGTGTGTGTGTATATATATGAGATATACAGTATGAGGATGCCATTTTAAACATCTGGTCTTCTTTTACTGTGTTTGTGGTAACCCAGAAAACCAGTTAGAAAAAAATCTAGTGTACTTGAGAATCATACTGTAAGCCCACTGTATCAGCACTTTCCTGACACTATTTGTGTGGGCGCCTGCTGTAGGCTGCATGCCCGAGGGCTGTAAAGGGGAAGGTGGGACATGTGCTGACCTTTCTGGGTATCAGGCAGACTGTTACTGGGCGATAGTGTTTAATGCTTGCTGTGAAGATGCTGAAGGGCAGATACTGAAGATTATTCTAGCTCACCTTTCTTTGTATTTTCTCCCTCACTTGTTTGAAGACAAAAGAAATTTTGGTGGAAGCCCAAGAAGCCAGTCTGACAGCGACTTGTCTGCTTGCCTGTTAAACGGTTTAAACGGGAAAGGTATGCTAGCATGGTTATCTGCAAAGGAAAGAAACCCTTATCAATAAAATAGTCACAGTGGAAAGAAGGCAGTAACTATTTTAAATTTCATTTTAAGCCTTTTCAGTTTGAAAATATAAAGTCATTGCTTTTACTTTGTAGTGGCAATGATTGTTTTATGTTGCCTGTAAACAGAAAGGTTCATAGATAAAAGTGTCAGTCTACTAGCAACTGCATTTGTGTTTTGTGCAGGTACTTACATATGAGAAATGGAAGACAAGAAAATATCCCTGAATTGGCATATAGGGATTAGTAAGGACATATTGCCAGAATTAAAACTGGAGAATATTTTGTAGAATAATAGATGAAGTGAGGAAAGAGGAACCTTTTTGTGCATCCACCATAATGTGTGTGTTGTGCACATGCAGAATAGCAAAAGTTGTACTACTGAACAGGAAATCTTTGATGTGGAAGCACCTAGTAAGGATTTCAGGACTTGTTTGGATTAATACTTTGTATTTTCTTTGCAGTTCTACTGAGTCTTTTTTGCTACTGTCAGTGAAAACAATTGCTAATCTGCCTAGAGAGTCAGTAGTTTTGATTTGTTTAAGTAGACCAGAATCACCTCCTTATACCAATTTCCAGTTTTACCATGGGGTGCCCCAGTAAATTCTGCAAGGTCCTTCACACACACACACTTTGATAAGTAAAAAACAGCAGGTGCAGCTGGTCATGGACATTACTAGATTTGGCTGTCTGGTCAGATGGATGATGTTATTTTGAAGCTGTGATGTGGAGTGAAATGTTCCCTGTGCCTCTTCAGAGAGCTGATACCTGTCAGGTGCCAAAACGTCTTTGGCAAGTTGGAGTCACAAAGTACACATGGGAAGAGAAAGTCGTAGTATACGTTCAGGGAGGATTGCATCTTCTGGTAGATTGCTTATTTAAAAGAGATGCAAAACTTTCTTCTAGAAATGCTCTGGTTTAGGAGTAGTCATTTTACTACAGTAATTCCCAGAGTCCACAGCCTGCATCTTTCACCTTCTTTTTGGGACCAGGTGGAAGGTAGGCTGCAGGCCACAGTTAGTCATCGTGGATCACACTGTGGTTCCTTCTGTCCCAGGGGACCTGTTTCCCTTCTGCTGCCACCAGAATGCTAAGGCTCTCCCATTGTGTGCTGGATATGCATCTTACCACAGGACTGGATATATGTGCAAGACACCTGCATTTGGGCATATGGTAATTAGAAGCAGCTTCCAGTTGTATGCCCAGCTGCACCTCCTGCCATGGTTGCTGTGTGTCTGGGTACAGGAATGCCTACAAGCTATAGAACTTAACACTTGTTTCTCCAGACACTTTCCATAGTGGAGGAATATCTAGAGCACCACTACTCTAGACAAAAAGTTGGAGGTATCCTGGAACAAGAGAATAAATTATTGTTGCACATGTTCATTTTCTTTCATTATCTGTTATTTGTTGCTACGTCAATTAAACAGCTACAGCAATTTTTAAGAAACTTTGAAGAACAGAAGTCACAGAAGCTATTTCAATATCACATTGAATTACTTTTCATATATTGACCTATAGCAGGCTTTTAATGTCTTCTAGCCTTAAATTCTTTTTATCTGGCCTTCAGACTCTTGTTTAGTTTCTCATCTTTAAAATGATAAAGGTACCTATTGCAGTATCTGGGACAAACAGAATCGGGATTAAGGAGAGGGGGAGGAACCCCGAACAAAACAGAAACAGCCTTGTGGTAGGAACTTGAATAGATCACAGAGCTGAAGAGGACCTACTGAACTTTGAATTTTACCTGGACTCTTGATATTAAAATACCATTGCATACTATTATTTTTAATGTGCTAAAGATAGAGGGGAAAGTGTATTCTCTATTTTTGATGAGGACTATGAAACTGTAATGACATTCTTCAAAAATATCCGGCTTTGCTTTGTGAATCAAATCATAGGGGATAAATACGTGTTCTTGGCACTTGAGAAGGATCTGGTCTTTGGTAAACTATTTTATTCATTCTGCATATTACAAGAGTTCATGAAAGTTTTCCAAGTTTTCTGAGTTTTTTTAGTTCAGAAGTGCAATTAGTGTCTAATCAAAGACATAGCAGAGCTGGGCATGGTGATTATTGCCTCCAGCTGAAGAGACTCAGTCTCATTGTTCCCTTCCCTGATCAGAATGCCCTCATCATTAGACAAAAGCCTGCTTTGGGGTGAGAGCCTTCTTCTTGCCTTCCCTCTGGCAGCATTTAGCTTTCCATGGAGTCCTATGTAACCTTTAGAGAGTCTGAGCAAAAGGGAGAAAGAACGACTTCTTTCTGAAACTCTCACTTTTCGGTGGGAATTTTCTTACAAGCCTCTTACTTATAAAGAGGGACCTTACCTATTTACTTTTGTTTGCTGAAGACTAGGTGTGACCACTAGACTACAGTCACTGGTGGGGTTTTTCTCCTGGTCTCTTGAGACAATCTCTGAACTCAGGCAGCGTGAAGTGAGGCTTCTCAGTACAGTCCACATCTCATTTTTTGTGACAGTCTGGCTCTCATTTCTTTCAGACAGAAGAACTTCAACCTAGACTGTGTCATACTTGGTGACCAATCTTCCCTTTTGAATATCATGTTCTTTTGTCTGTCTGTCTGTCAAGAAAAAGTTAGAAGTTTGAATCCTCTCTCGAAGTGAATGCCTGAGGTGTGTGTTTCGCAATGCAGGGAGCTGTTTCTGAGCCTCACATAGAGCCTGTGAAGTCCCTTCTGTATCACAGTGGAAGGCAGAAATCTTCATCCTGTGGTCTGGAAGCAGCAGAACTGCATTTGCATGATACTGTGTTGGAGCGAGTAACTCTTGCTTCTCTACCCAGTCCTGTCCCAGTCTAAAGACTTGGAAAAATAAATGAATGCAAATGAATGTTCGCTTTGGGATGATGTCCCTTCTAGGTGGAAAGTATAAAAAATTCTCTGGGAAGAACAGGTAGAAGTGTTATCAGGTTGTATCAAGAAACAAACTGCAAATATTCTTTCTAACTGTAAGTCTCATTTAAACAGAGCACATAAAAACAGGTAATCAAACCAAGACCCAATCTGCAAGTGCTTCTGTGCAAATGTCAAACCCTTACAAGCTAATACAGATGGATTGGAGCATCTTGATTTCAGTTAGGATACTTTCACAGTGAATATCCCAGAAGTTGTAATATTGGGTTGTATGTTAGAATAAGAGTAGGTTACACCGTTAGGATAATGGCTTTTTGCTTTAAGGAAAGTGAAACTGGATAGCATTAATAAGCCAAATGTAGCAACAAGTGACTCAGTCCATGTGGATAGAAATTCAGTGAATATATAGAAATGATCCTGGAAATATACTGGCAGTTATAACACAGAGTGGTGTTAATGATGCAGAATACAGAGGAAGATGAGGATTGCTGTGATGTTAGAAAACAATAATGACCAGAGGCTTGAGTTACTTCTACATACACAAGGGAGAAGTCACAAAAGGTATGATGTGGAAATAATGGTCAAGTATAAATGGCTTTCTTGGAGAATCCACAAGAAAAACTCTGATTGTGTCCTGGGGCTTCATTCACAATTTATATGCTGAAGAGTTATAATAGACAATGTAATCTATTTTAATTCAGTTTTCTCATTAAAAATGAAAAGGCCTCCAAAAAAAAAAACAAAACCTACTTCCCACTATAATGTTTCAGAAAGGAAGTAGATAAAAATGAGGAAACAATCAAAGGCATATTAAAAGGAGCAGCTGAAAGGGTAAAATACATAATAGACTATGGATTAAACCATGGATTAAGCTATTAAACCATGGCTATGGTTTAATGCGTTGTTAAATGTTCCAAGTTAATAGTATGCTACATATCAGAAAGAGTCTGCTGTATAAATTCATGGTGCGGAATTTCTTGAACGCTGTATATGATTGTAGTCACCTATCTCAGAAAGAAGGTAGCATAACTAAAATTGTACAGAAGACAATCAGAAGTGTGGAAGCACTTTGGTGCAAAAGTGATTCCAGATAGCCTGGGAGGAAATGGCTGGGGAGGGAAAGGGGAGGTTGTGTTTAACTGAAGTCAGCAAAATAACGAAGGTCATGGAGATGATGACTAGGAATGACTGAAGTGGTGATGTTCTGGAACACCTTCTTCCTGGAGACTGTAAGTACAGAGCATACTTAGAATTGGGAAGGAATTAGACAATTATTAGCCCTCATTAGAAGTGTCCAGTGTGAAAGGTGGTGATCTCTAACCTGGGAAGCAACTGCCAACTTGCAAGTTCTTCAGCCACCAGTGCTCAGAGATTGGAATCACATATAGGAGGAGCCAGTCTGCATTTACTGTGTCTCTGCTTACCCTGGCTTTTGTTAGAGATGATGTACACAGCTGCACAGACTTTCGGACTGAGTTGTTATGGCTGTTCTTCTATTCTTACGTAGTGTTTATAATGTTGAGTTTCATACGGATGACCTTAGATCCTGCAGCTTGTGGACATGAAGGATTGCAATTCACAGGTAAAAATGACTGGCTGATGGAAATTTCTTTCTCAAGAAACTTAATTTGGTGTTAAGTAGGTGGGAATATCTTCTGACTGACAATTGAAAATAATGCCTTTGTGCCCTATGAATAGGATATAGTTCTGTCTTGCTGTGTTTAATTCCTTACTAAGAAGAGAATATTCAGTTCAAAGATGAAAACAAGTATTTGGGATGCTGGAAAGCGTGGTACTATGAAAAATGTCACCAATTCAAAGGCTAACTTTTTTTTTTACAAGAGAGCAGGTTTTCTCAGTCTTTCTGTACTTTGGGAAAGTCATTTGCTTGACATGTCGCTTAGAATGACTTTTCTGTGATAGTTGTTAGCATTTCTCCAAATTGTCTGAAAATATTGCTTTTTAATAGAAATGTGAAGGAACTGGTTCTGAACCTCTTAGGATAGATCTTCAGGGAGCGGTTGGGCTTTCTTTTTAATTTTTTTTTTTTTTTAATTGGCCTCCATTAAGTAATTTTGCTGGTATTTCCAGTATGTTGATTATATACTGAAATAGTAAAACTTAGAATACATGTCACTTAAACATGAATACATTGAGATTTTTATTCCTGAAGAATTTTCTTCTTATACCCTGAAACTGTCCTACATTCCTGTGTGCTGAGTGTTTTTATTTTGAGAATTATTTTTCTTGTTTCCAAATGAGTTTAGCATATGATTTTGTTCATTTGAACAAAAATTCTTACTTGTCTAGGGGGCTGTCTACAATGCAAGGAAAAGTTCAGTCCAGTTAAGTTTTCTTTAACCGTAATTGTGTACCAAAATTATTTGTTGAGAAGTAGGTGTATGTGAAGAGGAATATGTTCGTTCACTTTGCTGGTGAACATGCAGATTGTCTTTACAGTGCCTGTATAGAATCGTGGTATAATTTAGGTTGGGAGGCATGTCTGGAGGCCATCTAGTCCAGCCTGCTCCAAGCAGCCCCTTAGATGAGGTTGCCCAGGGCTGTTTCCACTTGAGCTTTGCGTATGTCCAAGGATGGAGATTTCACTACCTCTCTAGACAACCTGTTCCCTTGTTTGACCACCATCACAGAGCAAAGTTTTTCCTTACATTTAATCAGAATTTCCTGTCATGCAGTTTGTGTCTACTGGCTCTCCCCCGTCACTCCACACCTCTGAGAATAGCGTGGTCTCTCTTCTGTATGCTTTTCCATTAGGTAGTTGAGGCCAGCACTAGTATCTTCCTTTGTATTTTAGCCAATGATTAAAAGTGGAAAAACATTCAAGTTGCCATTTTGTTTTCCTGTGGGAATTGTAATATAGAAGTCTTTTGCCTCGAAAGTCCTCTGTCAGCTGAATTTTCTAATTATAAGAATTTTTTCCCTCCCTTTTTAAAGGAGTGTAGTCCAGTTGAAGTTGTCCATTAGATGGTATTGGAAAGTATAAAGCACTTGAATTACAGCTCTCCGAGAATTACAATTCCATTTTGAATCCAGATATTTTAGCTTGAAGTGTTTTGTTCTTTCAGGCTCTCTTCCAACAAAATATCAAAATCTTGTGTGTAAAGCAATCTTTTATAGGAAAAACTTGAGCTTTGCCATTCAATATAAAATTTGGTTTTGACTTAATTTTGCCAGAAAGCTTTTAAGCAGACATTTAATACATCTAATACATCTGGATGCATTTCTGCTGCTGCCAGAGGAATTGTACCCTAGTGTTTTCTGAAAATGATGGCCCTAATCCTGTTTTCCAAGCCCTCTGAAAATTCATCTTTGGTGTATTCTAAGTTGTGGCAGTTTCTGATGTTCCAACCAATTTTGATTTGGTTGGAATTGTTGACTCTCTTTAATAACCAACTAATTTTTTTTTAGCACTACACCAAGAAACATAAAATGAATGTAGGTTTTGTGTGCTTTTCAAATATTAAATTTGAACTTCCAGAAAGCAAAACAAAACAAAAAGGCAGGAGGAGTTGCTGTATTAAACTGTGGAGTTTGGTTCTGACATATTGATTCAAACAGGTTTAAGTGCTCAAAATTTACCATGCATAAGCAGGCACACTGCAGTACTTTGACAACAGGACCTTACTGCCTTGGTATTATGGAACAAATGTTAAACAAGACGATTTTACCTTCTAAGGTTTATAAAGAAGTATTTTGCTGGTTGGAGGCTTATATGATTTAAAACATATGAAATGCTGGTTTTTTAAAATTAGTAAAAAGGAAAGAGAATCGAATAAGATTTATTGTGGCCTCTCAAACAGTGTAACTCAACTTGTTCAGATGGATAAAATGCAATGAGATTCTTGGGGCCCAGTGTTCGAAGCTGATGAACATAGCCCCATGGCTTTAATATAGTTTGTGTCACACATCGATGTGTTTGACCTGGTCTGAGCCTTTTAAAAGGGCAAGACACCTTCACCTTCTCAAGCTCATTCCTTGGAGGGCAAGTTTTGAAAAAGTCTTTTCATCTTGGAAAGTTTTAAAGTGGCTCATTGTGGCAGGCAGAGGCAAACTCCATCCAGTGCTTGGCCTGAGATTCCCAAGGGAATTAAAAATGAGAAGAATTTTACAACTTACTTTTTAGGGGTAACAACATTGATGAAAGTTAATACAACTAAGGTTAGAAGGACTGTGTGAAAGCACTGAAAATTTCTTTTCAAGTATTTCTCATGACACACACTGAAAGTGCTCGTAGCAACTATCACCAGGGAGACCAGTGAAATCCTGAAAAATCCTAAGGTCAGATGTGAGCACCAGGAGACATTCCATCTCGATTAACTGGGCTTTGGACCAAGCAATCCTTTTCCCCCCATTTCAATGTTTTTTAAACAGCTGAAGAACACTGTAATTTATTCTAAAGTAATTCTTCATTGCTGAAAAAAGTTATACAGACACAGACAGTATTACATAAGGCTGGGATGGGGCCGCCATCATAATGATCTCAAGCCTCAGAGTAAGCTGTCAGGATAGCAAATGGCTGTGAAAAGTAGTTGTGATGGACACACTAAATGCATATTAGGCATGAGTCCACAGTCTAACAGCTTGCAGCTTCTTTACTTTTTTAATGTATAAATGGCTACCTCCTGCAGGCACTGCCTTTTTTTTTTTCTTTTTTTTTTTTTTTTTTTTTGGGAACTTAATGGGAAATTTTAGGTAACTGACAAATTTCTGGTTTGGGTACCTGACACAGAGTTGTTAAATGCAAAGCTTGGAGATATGCCAAAGGATGTCTTGTTTGTGTTTGGTTTATTCTTAGCTTGTCAGTTAGGAGGAAGTATTTCACAATATTCTCACGAAAATTAAGTAAAAAAGGATATTGGAAATTCAAAATGTGTAATTGGCAAATCCTGGGACAGTTATTCCATGATTTTTGAAAGGGTGACTACTGGATCCAAATGCCCTGTTTCTCTAGAAGCACTTAAATAGTGGGTGTGACATCCTTGGTGGCACTGTCAGAGGTTTGCCATTTGTCTTTATTTTCTTACAGTGCTTTCTTGAAAGAGAGTACCTTTGCATCTACTTCTTCATACCTCTTAGTTGCCTCCTTTTTTTTCAAGTTTATTTTGCTGTGTTCAGGGCTTCACTCCATTGCATTATTATAAGACTTAATGTATGTTGCTGGCTTGAGGTTTGTCTGTAACTTTTGCCAATTTTATACTTGGGTTCTGGGAAATGCACACCGATAGACGTCACACCCAGGCTCACTCTCCAGCCAGTCGCCGTTCTCCACTCATCTGACACATCTTCTGTTTTGTGGTCGTCATTGCTGCTTTTTAAATTGAGAGCAATAAATAGGCCATCCTGCATAAGAAGTGTGGATAGCTGTTTTCTGCTATTGATTAACTTATGCATGACCACACTTTTTAATTTGCGTGGATAAACAAAAACGAAGCAGCCAGGCCAGCAGCTCATTTCTTACGTAACATTTCCAAATGAGCCTCTTTGGGCTGCAGGCTGGATCGGTCGGTCTGGCTTGTATTGATGAAACTTAGCGATAGTGGAAAGACATGGCAGCTGTTAGTGTTGTAACTGACTTCACTGGTCTGTGGGCTGATGAGCTCTGAGTAAAACAAATGGGTAGAAAAGTCATCAGGGTTTGTTCTGGGGTGGGGGGCAGCCTTTAGATTCTGGAATATATCAGATCTGTCTGTAGTGACTGATATATTTAAGTTTTTGCTAAGAGGGTCTTCAAGATGACCTATGCTGCTGTTAGCAAACAGGGAGTGGGATTGCAGACCATGCTATTTGAATGCCGATGCACTTCTGCTGCTGCCTTGCTGTTCCCCCCATATACACTCCAATGAGCTGACAGAGTTTTTGCAGTTCCTGGGGAGCAGTTGCTGAGCGGCTCTGCTGGCTGCAGCCCAGCTGAACCCACGGCAGTCACAGGGAGAGCATGGCTCCAGTGAGGACACGGTGCTTTGCAGAGGGGTGACCTGTCCAGGTGAGGCCAGCCCATGCAGGAACAGTGGCAAGGTTGCAAAGAGGATGGCAGAGGGGATGAAGGTCTGTGTAGGAACAGGTGACTGCCCGTGCTGTGTTCCTGGAGGGCTGGAATGCATCTGCTTTCCTTGGGATGGTGGTTGTAAGAAGAAGAAGAAAACAAAGGAGAACAGAATGCTGTATTGTAGAAGGGACCAGATGAAATGTCTTAGTGTTGTATCACTTGCCCAGTGTCAGGTTGAGGTGTAACATTAGAGAGAAAGAAGTACCTGTTTTAAGAACTATGCCTGGCGATGCCTACAGTTGTAAGGAAAATACCAAAGGATTTATGTCATTTTCCACTGGATTTCATGCTTATACTCCTTAAGCATTCATGTTTGGTATAGAAAACAAAATCAGTATAGTTCAGAGCTGTCATTGTTTACAAGGGATGTCTTAGTTTGGAATTTGCAGACTGTCCCTAATGTTTTAAATTTTGACCTAAAACTCATAATTCAGTGGCTTTCAGATGCTACTGGCACCATCCTAGCTGGGTTACATGATGGCCCTAGCTGCCTTTGTGCTGATCTTATTTTCAGCTTAGAACAAGGCTGAAACTTCTCACTGAAGTTAATGATGCTCTTATATATGCAACACCTTAATTGAAGCTTAATAAAGGATTGGAAAGTTTCAGGGAAGGAATTTATTTTGGTCTGGAAATGAAAATGTTTTTAATACTGAACTTTAATACTATATGAAAGAACAAATTTATTTGACCTTAAATTTTCATTTATGTAAAACAGAAAAAAAATCTGAATTTTCAATACCTTTTATGTGATTTGCAGAGCTTTGCGGTTTGGATGAGGGGGATGGTTTGTTTGATTCTGTTTGGGTATTCATAGTAGAATTGCAAAATACAAGAGTGTAGGAAATATCTTTTTATGAGACTTCTCTAAATGCCTATAATACACCTTTAATAAATGGTATCCTTGCCCATTCTGCGCAAATGAATACCATGGCATATGCCGAGAAATACATCCTGTACCATTTCATATTTTAGCTTCATAACAACATGCCCATGAAAAGAATGGAGAATTGCATAAGAACATGCTGTTTGCTCTTAATAATAGGAGGAAATGCTTGTGAGTTAAGAGACATTTTTTACTTTTACTGATGGTGGTGGTGGAAGTATGTTCTGCGAGATGACAGTCTTCTCATAGAACATAGGAAAATAAATCCTTCATTTCACTAATTTGCTCATAAACCATCTGTTTGTTTGCCAGGGTTATAAGATTCAGGGAATCTCAAGATGGAAAGAATTGGCTTGGTTCGTTAACTTTGCCTTTTAAGTATTTGATTCTTTACTGACTCGATTCTTAATGGGGAAAACATTTTAGATTCTGCATTTAAAAAGGACCGGACTGGCACTGTCACCTTATTGAATCATTTATAAACATTATGAATTACTTAACTGAATTAATTACATAGACTATTTATATGTTCCCAAATCTGATGACAGCAGGGATGGTTTGGACTTTGTAAGATTGCTTTTGCTGGGATGTGCCAGCTATATCTCAACCACTTTTCTTCACGTGGGCTTACACTGAGACCTTGCTAGTCAGTTTACCACCACATGGATTTATAACAGACTTCATTCAGGTTGTATGCTCAGTTTGCTTGCCTCAGATGATATTGTATGGTGCAGTGACTGCCATAGAATGTACATCCTGAAAAACCTTGCTGTAGCCAGTGCCTTGATTGCTGGGTGGGCAGCAGTCCACCCGTGGCTTCCTGGCATCTCCAGTTATGCCCTGTCTGAGCAGGAGACCTTGAACCCTCCCATCCTGGGGAGGAAGCCTACAACTCTCCCACACTTAGGCGGTACCCTGCGTTTCAGTCCTCCAATTATAGGTTATGGTTTCCTCACCAAGCCTAATTTATTTCCTAGACTGTGTAATTTTGTTCTTTTTGGAGCAAGGACATGCTGGATTTAGAACAAAACCTGTACAAAAATAAGCTTTAGCTTTGAAAACAGTAAAATGGTTTAAATGCAGTGCATGTTTACTGAACGTTTAGCCAACACTGGATGAGCTCAGATCCTTCTTTGGAGCTTCCCTCTTTGCTACCTTGTTTTTGGGAGTGCAGACTCTTTGGGGAACCCCTGGCAACTCATCCAGCTTTTGCAGCAAAGGTGCTGTTTATCCTGTCGGGAAAGTCTTTGGTCTGGTGTGCCAGCTCTTCAAAACAAGATTTGCACCTAACTGGAGACAGAGGAAATCAATTCCTTGAAGCTAACAGCTTGGCCCATTGTATTGCAGGAGTAGGCTTAAATGTTCTTATCTGGAAACCCACTGTGTTGCTTCCATGTTTGCTCTTCCCACAGCCCTATTGAATTTCAGCATTAAGACATACAATAACTGCTCTATTAGACAATGCTGAGTTATGGAGTCTCAACAACTGGCTTATGCTGCATTGCCTTAACTATTTTTTTGCACAGCAGCTTTCTTAGCGTCGTGGTTTAACCTGGCAGGCAGTTAAACACCACACAGCCATTCACTCACTCCCCCTGCCTCAGTGGGATGGGGGAGAGAATCAGAAAAAAGGTAAAACTTGTGGGTTGAGATAAAGACAATTTAATAGGACAGAAAAGGAAGGGGAAATAATAATGATAAAAGAATATACAAAACAAATGATGCACAATGCAGTTGCTCACCACCCGCTAACGGATGCCCAGCCAGTTCCTGAGTAGCAGCCATGCCCCCCCCACCCCAGCCAACCTCCCCAGTTTTTTGTTCAGCATGATGTCATATGGTATGGAATGTCCCTTCAGCCAGTTTGGGTCAGCTGTCGTGGCTGTGTCCCATCCCAGCTTCTTGTGCACCTCCAGCCTACTCGCTGACAGGGCAGGGCAAGAAGCTGAAAAGTCCTTGACTTAGTGTAAGCACTGCTCAGCAACAACTAAAACATCAGTGTGTTATCAACATTATTCTCATCCTAAATCCAAAACACAGCACTACACCAGCTACTAGGAAGAAGATTTACTCTTATCCCAGCCAAAACCAGGACATGTAGTATTCATATCTTTATTGTGTATCACATCCATTTCACAGCTTATACTATCATGTTTCAGATCATGGCTGATATATTGATATGTTTGTTACTCCAGGGGCAGAATAAGGTCCTATCATGGCATTTCTAATAAGTGTGCTGGAGCACTCAGACAACACAATGTGTTTTTCGTTATAGCTGTTTTGCAAAATATGTGATACTTCTGTCTTCAAAAAAGCAAAGAGTGATCTCTGTGCATCTACTGGGGTTTTTTTAAGACATATCTCTACGGGTAAACCGATTCCATCATCTCCAATAAAATGGACATTAGTAACCATTAAAATAAGCCATTCAGAACAAAAGCTTAAACATTTGCAGCTGGAACAGAACATGACAAAATCCCAGTGAAATGTATGATATGTTGATGGTAAGTAGGGAAAAACTTAATGAGGCACTTGGCCACTTTGAGTTGAACTACTGGTGACTCCAAAATGACAAATAATGAGTGGGCTACAATTAAAAAAAAAAAAAAAGTGGGCTGGCAGTACAAATGGAAAAGGGGTGAAGGAGATCATACCTTGTGAGGGTTACTAGAGCACTGAGGGGAGACCTCAGTTTGATCCAGACCATGGCTGGAGGCAGACATCGTGTTGTGGTGAAGTCGGTTGTATTGGTTCTCTGCAGATCTGAATTCCTTTCTCAGCTTTCCTGCATGGCTTGAACAAGACTCTTTCTTTTAGATCTGCTTCCACAGTCTAAAGCAGGGATGGTACTTTTTTTGTCATTCTGCTGATGGTAAACTTTGGGACAGTGTTGTGTGTTATTCTATATTTGCACATCATTTAGCACAGCTCCTTGTCAGCTGCAGTTTCTGGGAGCTTTTCTGCTTAAGGAATAAAATCATTTTATCTACTTCAATTATTAAACAGTGCACATCTTGAAAAAAATGGAAGATGACAGCTAACTTTTTATGTGCCATGGAAATAAACTTAATACACTTAGCTTTCTTACTCATTTAACTATAAACTTGATATTGAAGAATGTTAACCTTGAACAGAAATAGCCCGCCAAATCTTTTACAATCAAAACCTGCTTTGAAAGAAAAAGTGGTTTTAGTCCTCAAATGTGGAAAAAGTTAGGCTATTAAATGATATTCACAGATCTTAAAAAAATAAAGTCAAGCTGCTGTCAGTATCAGTTCACTCCCTGAGTGCTCCCATAGAAGATGTTCTCTGCAGGGAGCACTGACAATTCAGGGGAGCTATTGGTTTTTCCAATTGACATAACTAGGTGAAAACTTCCATCTAATTACAAAATGCAGTAGAAATCTTCCAGGTGATTCCAGTGAAATCAAGTTTCCCATGTAAGTATTGGCATCCTCTAGAAAAGCCTCTTGCTGAATTGCATCAAGAAACCCCAGTTCTTCTTGTGTGTACTCTAATAATTATCAAGCTGGTGTGTTTTACAGTACAACAGAAGTCCTGTATCTTCTTCATGAGATCACAGTGGTATATTCTCTTCTACCCACTTTCTCAGAGTCAAGCTGGGAGCATAGTGCAGGTTGGATTAGCTCTTCCGATGAAAGCAACCGGCTCTGCCTCCCTCATGTAACAGAAATGAAGGCAGCCCTTATGCATGATAGCCATTTATAGAATCACAGAATATCCTGAGTTGGAAGGAACCCACGAGGTTCACCAAGTCTAATTCCTGACTCCACACAGGGCAACCTGAAAGTTAAACCAGATATCTAAGTGCATTGTCCAAACACTTCTTGACCACCGACAGGCTTGAGGCCACAACCACTTTCTTGGAGAGCTTGTTCCAGTGCTTGACGACCCTCTCAGTGAAGAACTTATTCCTAATATCCAACCTGAACTTCCCCTGATGTCCTGATGATACAGAAGGGAAAGGAACCATAGGTGACTCAGGGAAGAAGGTGATAAGGAACACATTTCCATTAAAACTGCCCGTAACTGCAGGACACTCAAGAAAAACGGCAGCTGGGAGGCAGCTACCCAAATTACTCTGATGGCAACAGGCTGTTCATGCCCAAGCTCCCTCCTGGACCTCTCCAGCCCTGAGCAGGGAGGAGGTATGGATTTAATGGCAAAAGCATGTACTTGTGCCCAGAGTTATGTGTGCTCTTAAACTCCAGTGCTCATAGGGAATGACCTGCAGCCCTGATGAAAGTGACATGTTCTGCAGACACATGAATGACTGAGCTTGTTGTAAGGTGGAGGCCACCATGTTTCACCCTTTTCCCCTGTTAAAGGCTGTGTGGCCCACCACAACAGGAGGATTAGGAACTACTATGCTGTTACCTAACACTGTACTTTAATAAAGCTTCAGATGATTCTCCAGTTATAGCTGAACTCTTTGAAATATGTTAGGCATTTCCTGTGCAGTATTAGCTCCTACCTGGTAAAAATCATAGTGACATCTAGAAGCTATTTGAGTCTGTTTCCTTTTCCAGATTTAATATCTCTGATTGTATTCAACAGTTGTCCCTAAGGTGGCTGTGGCTATGCTGCTTCCTCATACCTGAGATGGTAACCACAGGAATAGGGCTGTTGTTTATATGAATTTTTTTCCAGTTGCTGATGACAGATGACAATTTTAACAGTTCAACTTAGGTTTATTAGAAGGCAAATGTTCCAAGTGTAAGTGTATTTGGTCTTTCAGCAAGTTTCAGAGAGCATACTGTTGGTTGATAATAACTGTTGCATTCACATCTATGATCCTGAATCTCCTTTCTTGTTACCTTTTGTCTAGGAAAAAGAAAAGTAATGACAATTGTAGTGTTGCTGGCCAGAGGCAAGAGCTACTCTGGGTTTTACTAGACCTTATGAAGTTAAACTTGGGTCTCTGGAAGGGTTGAAGGTTAAGAACCACAAGAGAGGAGCTGATGCCTCCTTCAGCAGAGTCAGCAGTAGATCTTGCTTTGGTTTCATTTATGCAAAACTGGATCTTAAGTGAACAGTGGTCTCTGCATTCTTGTATGCTTGTCTTGGCTTTAGTTTTTATTGTTTTCTGAACTTTAAAAATTAATCTAATAAACAAAAATTCATGGCTCTGTTTAGAAAAAAAAAGGGAGGGGCATCAAAACACAGTGAGAACTGTAGCCATCCTTGAAATGAGCAGTTTGAAATATTGAAGAAATTGTGCACTGGATTTGTACTGACCTGTCAGTGGTGCCTTTTGTAAGACTTATGTCTCTGATTTGCTTGTCTTGGAATCTTACAAGTGTTTCTGCATACATGAAAACTGAGAGACTTAGGTGATCTGAGATTAAATCCCAATGTATGGAAAGGTTTCTCTTCCTAAAGGTAAACTTTTAAGGAAAGAAACCATTACTATTTTAATTATTCTGGTTTTATTTACTTGACTCTTTATATAAAAATATAAATATAGTGCTGCCTGGGGCACTTGGATGTCTGGCCCTTTTTTCTCTCATAGCATCATAGTGACACATGGCTCTGTTAAACCCCAAATATTCCCGTTTGCAGTCCAGAGCAGCCCCTCCTTGCACTGGGCTTGGGGAGCATGGTGGTCTTGTTTTTGTGGGTGTCAGGCTTTTCTGAGTCATTGACTATGTGAAGAGTGAGCTTATGTTTCACTGTAAGTGCCTGTAGTCCTGCTGGTGCCGATATGACTGCTTGCGTTATTCATGCTGCAAATGTATGACTCTTCACAGAGTCATGGCTGTGTAAGAAATGTTTATATTATGCATGAAACTTTTTGTTGTGGTAACTGTGAGAGGGTTTTGTTGACACTACTGCTATGAGCATCAGAAATAAATTACGGTTTAGAAAATGTATATCACTTCAGAGTTTAAGTTCACACTTGCTTTTCTGACTTCCTCAATATATTGGGATTTTACTAACACAGTTATGATTACATTTTGAGAAGCTGTCTTAAAATTTCGAGTTCTTAAATACACAAAGCTAGCTATCAGCATTCCAGTTTGCCTCTCTTTTCCAGCCAGTTCCCATTTTCCTCTTAAAAGCCTCAGAAGATAATTTGTTTTCTCTCAGTATAAGAGGAACATGCTTGTTTGTATTCCTTTATCCTTCAGATTTTTAACCTGTTTTCCCAAGGAAACATGTACCACAAGATCCTGCTGTGTCCGTCCACCCGGCTGCCTGCCCTCCTCTCTCCAGCTCCTTTTGAACTGGTGGGCAGATCTCAGCCCCATGGATCAGAGGATCGGCAGCCTGAAAGACAGGATGCTCCAGCGAGCTTTTACGATATGTATAGCTGTCTGTAGCAGGGAGGGTTTATTCTCATTCCAGTAGAGGGATGTGCTAATTAGCTCATCTTTCATTAGCTATCAGGAGACAGAAGCAAACAGGTTTCATCACTTCCGCTTTTATTTTTTCCTTTCCTCTGCCCTTGCTTATACTTTTGGCCATTTGCTTCCCCTCTCCGAACAATGCCACTCTCTTGGGAGATCCTGTTCTTTGTCATCCTGTTATTTTGACCAATATTCTTGTCTTTGCTCCACAGCTGCTTATCTTTTGAACTTTGCTTGCCTAAAAATTATTGGAGATGCTGCCGGGAGGCCAGCTGGGAGTGCGAAAAGCCATCGGAGCTGCTAGGTCTGTCAGGAAACAGGAAACCTGAGTTGTACGGGGGGGTTTCTCTACTGCAAGGCTGTGACCAGCAGAAAGTCTAATCCTGCCATCCTTTGCTCAAATGACTAATCCTAGTTTGTGTGCTCAGGCTCTGGGAAGTAAGCAGAGGCTATCTGTGTATGTAAGGAGTTGCTGGACCAAGTCCTTATTTTGAGAGCCAGCTAAATTGTTTCTTGCCTTTGAAATTGGTGCCAGCAGCAGCAGTGTGCACGCGCTGAAAAAACGATGTACTTCAGTGAGCTAATCACTTGAATGTTCAACAAATGGCTAAGTGGTAAACTTTAAGCAGATTATGTTTCACTGAATTGTTTTCCTTGTTTGTTTTTTAAAATGTCAAATATATCACAATGTAATTTATGAAGATATGCCTTCGAGTAGCGCCACAAACACTTATAGGGACACTTGCTTCAGACAACATATGGCACAACCTATGAATTATGCACAGCCGACATACGGAGAATGGAGACAGCCTAAGGAAATGATTAGACCTGTTAACGTAGCAGTGACTGTACATTATTTTCACTTGACTGGAAAAAATGCAATTTTACTCTAGATTGGGGCTGAGATTGTTGCTTCCAGGTGCAATATATTAACAATGCATATGAATATTTAATAGTTGCTAGGAAATGTGGTGGGTTAGTTTTGGCTACAATGTTAGTTCATTGAAAAGCTAGTTCTCTTCCATGCTGAACCCTGTGTTTCTGATGTAGCTGTTCCAGTCTCGTTGCAAGAGTAGCAGCATAAAAATAGATCTCAATTTTTTTAAGTGTATTATTGTAAAACATAAGTTACACACCAGCAAATATCACACTCCAGATGGGTGGCTCTCAGCAAGTTTGCATTTACTGATTCCTGCTTTTCTTGGTCTGAAAAGTAGATTCTATGTTTTTACACTCAGGTTAATTGCATTGTTCCACGAACAGAATTTGCTCATCCTCCAGCGGAAATGCTCTTAGTAAAATGCTGATAATGCAGAGTTTGGACTCTTCTGGGGTGAAAGGCCCAAAGGTTTTTAATTAAAATTCTGGCTCTGCTTCTGAGAGTTATCGGATGTCTTCCATAGCATTTACTTCCTGGAAAAAGACCTAAAACTGGCTTGTTCCACTGTAGCCTAGCCCACAGCACTTCCCTGCAAGTGTACAAGTGCCTGTGGGTGACTGGGCACCCAGGACATTTGGGGCAGCTGTAGCAGTCAGCATTGGGTGGCCTTGCTGCTCCCAAAATCTCTGCTACAGTTAAAAAAGAAATCTGGAGATGACATTTTAAGTTTAGATGGTTCCAATGTACATCGCAAAAGTGAAAAGCTTCTGGAACTTCATCTGTGTTATTTGAGTATGGCAAAACCAAAGAAACAGAAGTCATGAAAAAGAGTGAGCTTTTTTTGCACCTTAGGGTTTCCAGCCAGACCTGCCGTACGCTGGGAATCTGACAGAAGCTTAAGTGTCAGACCACTGCTCTAAAGCCTATCTGAAAAGCACTTGTACCGTCCATTATCTCCTCTTTTCTGATAGGGTTAGCCATTTAATTCTTCCCAGCTGACTGATAGTTAAATAGGTGTTCTTCAGCCTCTTAATTAGATATGTTTCCCCTCACACTTTCTCCCAGCCAGCCTCCTAGGAACTGCTACATGCTGATAATGAGCTAAATCAGAATCCTTTCTCCATGTTAACAGTCTTACTTCTGCCACTGTCGCTTTCAGCACCCTCTATATTAGGTATGTGCAAATATGTTGGCTAGATAGTAAAGCATCTAGTTTGTACATACTGTAAATCTATAAAACTACTATGCTTCTGAATTGTTGATAATGCTTTCTGGCTTTACCTTTCCTGAAGACATCTGTCAGAGCACTATATAATACCTTTCCCCATAGAGAATTCACAGATGCTTTACAACAATTATATGCAAAAAATTTATGGAAAAGCTTTTACCTTTTCTGTGGAGAGAGAAGGGGAAAGGACACGAAGTGTCTCAGTCGAATGATGAACAACATTATTAGTTTTGGAAGGGGAAATTTATAGGCAAATCTTCATGTCCTTGTGTCTAGGCTGTATGGTGAAAGGTATTTATCTGATTGATTCTCTTTCTGGAAATCCAGGGCAGCTTCCTTTGAGAGAAGTTGGAGTGAACATGACTCTTCTCCTTTTGAAATTATCAAGATTTAGAGCAATGCTGCCTTGCTCTGCAGAGGTACACCTTAAGACAAGTATGCCCATAATGTTGTGCAAGACTGATAGATTTGGATGTCACATATGCAGCTCCAGATGATGTAACTCTTAAAAGATGTTGAATTTATTCAGCTAAAATTGAGATCAGGGCTTGATCCTAGTTTTACTACAAGGGAGTCAATAATCCTGGATGTTTTCTCTTTCTGTTGATCGTATCAGCACCTGTAGAAATCCACACTGCAGGAAGATCAGGCAATTCTGCCTTGTAGTGTACTGAACAAGATCCTTGTACAGTTGGTCAAAATTCAACATAAAATTTGAAAGATTTAAAATCAGAACAGAATATTTTGATAATGTCTTTTGAAAAGCTCTGACTGAATCAGCCTTATTCTGTGTTATATTTAGCAAGGTCAAAATTTTCTAAGAGAAAATATATTCCAACGTCTTTTCAAGCACCTTGGCTTTTGTCTGTTGCTCCGACACACCTGCTGAGCTTTGACTAGCCTTAACTGGTGGATCTCCTGAAAAAAATAACAGTTTGTAAAATGGGGTTGTGTTTATATGGTAATATCTCTTATTAGATACCTTGATCGTTGAAAGAATATAGATGAGTTTTAGGATTTAAAGATGCAGTGGACTTGAAAGTAAGTGAACAGGAAGCTTATTTGTCTCACGGCACTCTTATTAAGAGATACAATGACCTGGGAGCTAACCCTGCAGCTCTGCTGCCTGCTACAGCGCGAGTGACCAGGCAGGCTTGTGATCAGAAAAATGTCCTTTTACTTTTGAAGCAAAGATGTTTTTCCTTTTTGGGAGGCAATGAGAGTGTCACTCTACATTTTAGAGGCACATTTTAATTGGGAGTCACAAAAGGCTTGTTTTCTTTGAGTCTGAGGATTTGAACTTTAACTTAGGGATTTTCCACAATACTTTCACCACTCTGTAAAATGCAGTTACTGTGCTGAGTTTCTTCAAACAAGTTGAAAAGTTTCAGGAGGACAGTTTAATAATAAATTTTATTTGTAAACCAGAATTGGCTTTAACTGCTGCTTTTCATCTCACTAATGTATGCATCAGCTACTTCCAGATCAGATAGCGTTTTCAGACAGGAAGCAGAAAATGATAAAACAACCTCTTACTATTCAAAAGCACCATTTAAATTTCTAGAGTTAGAATTTTAGACTTGCAGCCCAGATAATACAGAATAGCTACAACTTCATTTTGGAGCTTTCAAAGATGAGTAAAGTTACAAATTACAAGCAAATCATACTGTAAATGTAGATTAGTTGAAATGTTGATAGACAATTTAGCATGGATTTTCATATTTCAGATATTTTTACATGACTATGGTCTAGTTGTGTCATTCTTTTTTTTTTCTTGTTTTTAGGCATTTTGCCTTCTGTAATGGAACCTCTTGCACTCTCCTCAACGGTAGCACTTTTTTCCTCTTGTAGCCCCAACTGCTGGAAGTAGATGTAGACAGCTGTAGGGCTCTCCTGCTTTTGAGCCTGGACAATAAACTGCTTGTGACTACACAGATGTTTGTTTTGCACACTGAAGGCAGTGTTGCACACAATTTCCTCTCTTCATCCTACAGATGCCTGCATATTTGAATTGTAGAAATGGCTTCTTGACACCTAGAATAAAATGTTTTCCTTAGGAAGCCAGAGGAAGTTATTAATATGCAAACCTGCAGCAGAGCTTTCAAATGAGCTATTTCTGAAGTACTAGTATGTGGGTAAATGTGTCTTGTATTCTCTCTATACCTGAATTGTTCACTCCTCCTGGATTTCCTATACCATCAATGCGAGGAATTGTATCTGTCAGTGTGCTATGGGGTCAAGCCTGTATTCAGCAGGAGAGGGTGATTTTGGTGTCAGAAATCTGCTCTCACTCACAGCTCCTTGTCCTGCTACTCAGCTGTTTCCCCAGTGCTGTGCCCTTGTTTCCCCCAGTGGGACCTCAGACAAGTCCTCCTGCCCATGCCTGACTCAGCTCCCCAGGCACCGCGCCGGCGTACCAATAGCTGCCTCACTTTATACAGTGCTTTGATAAAGACGTGTAGAAGTTCACTGCAATATTAACTCTATGTTGTTTTAATAAGGGCTGCCTCTGTGAGTCACGGCAGATGAGCACCTGTAGCTTGGAGGCTTGTGTTAACTGCAGGAGACTAGAATAGAGTCATGATGGGGGAGAGCAGCTGAGGAAGGAGAATTGATTGCAAACTCCGACAATGAGTTGTATGATAATATCTGTAGCTCTTAGGTCCCTTGTGCCTGACTTCATTAAGGTCAGGAGAAGGAAAGAAGATACTCTGATGATTTCAATACCTTTCCTCCCCTACTGCAGTGTGTATGGAGTGGCAAAAACACTCTTTCCTTAGCGTATGATGGCAGCAAGAGGAGAGACACACTATCATCTCTTCTCTACTCCCTGGCAGCAGGCAGGCAGGAAGGAAGAGATGAGATGTAAAAGCCTTATCCCACACTCTCTCCATCCCCAGTAGCCCGAGAAAGCTGAATAGGAAAAAATGAGGGGAAGGAGCCATAAGGGACTGAAAATGAGCAGTCCTATTCCACACAGCCAAGTGGCAGGGGATGTTACACTGCTCTGCTTTAAGGACCATCAGCCAGTGGTGCAAGGTCGTGGCAGACACCTGGGAACAGCAACAGTGAATCCTTGAGGGAAATACTTAGCTCAGAAGGTTAGACGGGGAAATGCTTTTCAATTTTCTTGGCTCTTTGATCCCTGTGCATTTCACACCTAGTTGATTTTTCTCCTTTCTCCTATAGCATTGATTCCCCAGGAACTTTTTCCTTTTTTGTTGGGGATGATGTTTTTAACATGTCAGGAAAAAAACCCAAAAATATAAAGTCACAGATCTTACCCTGGGTGGCTCCTCCTGATGGGTTGGAGATTGTCTGAGTTGAAGTTGGTGGTATGCCTTTAAGACTGGAAATGATAAGGCAAATGAGGCCAGGCCAGCTGAGCTCTGCGGAGAGGCAATTCTGGGAAGATTATTGCCCCATTAGAGCTTCTCATTCTGCCATAGTTATGGGCTTGTCATTACTGTGGTTTTCTAGCTATCATCTTACACCTGGAAAGCATTAACACAGGATTCAGTTCCTTGTAGAATTCCCTCAAATGCATTTGTTTGTGGAAGTAAGTTATCTGTTGCATTTGATGTGACATTTATAATCATTATAATTCTTTCCTCCTGAGAGAAATCTTTGCTTTGTTCTTGTGAATGGTTTTTTGCCATAGCATTTCCTTTCTGATATATTTGCTTTATAGTTTTAAAGTCCCTTTGAACAAAGAGATACTTGCGTTTCTTCCTTATTTAATTGTCGTAACTACACTCTTTCCTGACTAGTATGTTTGTAGGCGTTTGTAACTTCTTTTGTGTTAGCTTTCTGTCATCTGGACTTAGAGGACCTTATTGAGTGCCTCTGATCCATAATATGTGCTGGATATCATCTTCCATGGAGCTCTTACGTCAGCAGTTGCCTTGGGACATCAAATACATTGCATCCTATCTTCCTAATGGAAAAAAAAAAAAGAGTTGGAAAGATCAGTAGCAATAAGGGAAATGTTGCTCTACTTACAAAAGGCATCCCACTGGTGCAGGAGAGGTTGATTCAAACCATTCTGCTGTGCCGCACAGCAAGGAGGCATGTTTCTACTCCTTCAGAAAAGAGCAGTATGTGTCCCTGTCTAGCATATGTGTATTAGCCGGCTGGTGACCTGGCCAAGCTCCTGCTTGGCAAATCTGTCCCTTTCAGGCATTGATGCACAGGCTAATGTTGTATCCAGCCCTTCACAAAAGGGAGAAGCCCTGAGCAATGCCATAGATCGATGTCCTACCTCTCTGGGACTGGCCATTTTACAGAGCCAACTCCTGACATGGGATTCTTTTCTTCCTCCCCAATAAAAATTACCAGACTTACAGGATAAGGTATTTCCTTTTCCTCACAAGTGAATAACATCCTGACACCTCCATGCCTCAGGCTTAATGCACACATGAAGAAGCAATTATATGACAGACCGTTTCCTCCCCAGCTTCCTCCATGATTCAATTGCTTCACATTCCCATGTCCTTTCTGCACTGGTTGACCTGCCCCTGTCACAGGTGTCCAGGACCCTCAGGACCAGCAACCTGCACAAAGGTGATGGAGGAGGTATTCACTCTGGGTGTTGTACCTGCTCTGAATTCCCTGCAGGAGGACTCCTTTTGTAGTTGATTAAATGAGGAATAATTAGGTTCCTGAACACAGGTACCCCTATATCTATCTTAGATATCTAACACAGGTGTTTGCCCTCCTGAGGCACAGCATCTTGTGGATTGCTGCTCTGTACCACTGCAAACCCAGTAGTGAGGTGGACATGTTAAATGGTGGTCTGATCCGCAAAACCAAAAGGAAATTCTTCCACAGGAAACGAGGTGAAATATGTGGTTGTGTCTGCTGCAGGCTTTAGGCAAGAGAGTCATTTATCAAGGAGGAAGCTGTATCGTCCTTCTTGTTAATGCCTTACACATGCATTTTTACTCAAGTGCTTGACAATATCCATTGTACTATATGGCTGACAGTAATGGAAATCGCCCCCATGCTGTAGGATTTGGACTGGAAGACAGTGAGCCCTTGCCATTACTCTTGCCAAGGCACCGGAGCGTCATTTTTAGGGAAATGTATCCTTGCAAGTACTTCACTGGGGTGCCTAATGCACAGCTGACAGATAAGACAGTGCCTGTGCCAGGCGCTGCGGGAGACAGTAGAGCATGGGAAACAGGGTATCATGCAGGGCAAAGAGGGCTTTTCTTGACCGTTTTTTTCTGACACATGTGACTGCACATCTGAATAATTTAAGTGAATTTTTGTCCATGTGCTGCTGCACCTGTGTGCGGTTGTTCTTTCTGCCCCTCCCTGACTCACTGGCATGGGGGGCTGCCGCTTGCCATTTCAGGCACTGCAGATCTGTTTGCCAATGGAAAAATGGATTATATGTGGACTAGTAGTTTATAGTCATCAAATCTTTTTGGAAGGGGGCTGGTTTCTCTGGGTTCCCTCTGTCAGCAACAGAGAGAAGAGCAGCTCTCCCAGGGAACAGACCAGAGCATGTGGCGCTTTGCTGCTGCTCTGAATCGGTGGCTGAAAGAGAAGCAGGGTGGAAGATCAGCTTTCCTAGGCCAGAGTGATAATGCAGCCCTGTTATAAGGGAACTGGCATGGATTCAATTCCCTCACTCGCTTTTTTTTTTTTCTGGTTAGATTCAGGCTTTGGTCTGGCAGATCATGCGGCCACATGCGTCTTATCTCTGGAGGGACTAGAAGGAAAGAGGCGGGGTGAGCCACCAGGGAGAGGAGGGAAGGTGAGACCATGTGTTTCCTCAGCAGCCCACAACTAATCAGCTAACAGAGATCAGCTGAAGCTTCAGTCCATCTGCACTTTAGGTCCCATGACCAGTCTGGTTTGCAATAGCCTTCTTAGCCCCCATCATATGTTCTTGCCCTCTCCTTCCTGTCACACTGGCAGCAGTGTGGTTGCAGTGAGAGCTGATATGAAGGATAATCTTCTTTACCTTGTTAATTTTTAGCGAGATCAACACCCTGAGCAGGCATAACACATGTTAACGCAGATGTGCTGCTCTAGATCCAGCTTAGGTCAGCTTAAGTTGCAGCTCTACAGTGTGGAAAAGGAAGAGTCAGATGCAGATTGTCATTTAACAGCAAGTGCAAAGATAGGCAATAAGGTTTCCCCTATCTCATAACACCGAATTTGATAAAATATTGCTAACAATTCTGCTTTTGATGGTACCTGTGGTAGATAGGATGGTTGCCGGGTTTTTGTTCTGCTGGATTTCCTTTTTCCTCAAAGAATCGCTTAGGTCTTGCTTTCAGAACACAAAGGTGGACTTATCCTCCCTCTCCATTGCTTTGTCTGAATGTCAGAGCTTGGGTTTGCTTCCCTGCTGTTGTCTGACGTCAGCTGGATTTTAGGCAGTGATAAGTGGCCCATGGTAGAGAATGCACGGCCAAATACAGTCCTGTCAAACTGAAGATTTTTGCTTTTATTCACAGTGACCACTCCTAGACAGCTTCATCTTGAGATAATGGTCCTTCATTTAAAAGTGCTTTTTAAAAAAAAAAAAAAAAAAAAAAAAAAAACGGCATGAAAGTAGGTGGTTGCCTGCTTTAGGTTCTTTGTAACAATCTAATTTTGTACTGAAATGCCCTTCCCCTTATTAAAAAATACCAAACAGCCCACTTTCTTTTTTTTTTTTTTTTAAAAGAACTTTAAAAATCGAGGGTACAAAAAATTCTTGAAAAGGATGAAAAGTTGCAGGGCCATTGCGAATTCATTCACAGAAGAAGGCGAAACACCTTCTCCTTATATTACGCAAGAATTTAGTGAAAGCTGAGAATAAAATCCCTATTTCCCAGGTGTTGTGTTTGTACCGTCTTCACCTCCACCAGGCAGCTCCTGTCTTGCCTGCATGGGTTCTGGCATGGGATACTTAATGCCGCATGAAAAACACATTGTTCCTGTATGTGTAGCATTTGTCAAACAGTGGTTTGAAATTTAGATGGACATAGTTGATAGAAAGGTCACCATTATGTAACGCACAAGAGAAACACAACTGCGCATCCGTTCATTTGATCAGTACAGCTGCTGTTGTGAGCTGTAAATGGTTTCCTTGACCAGATCTCAACAATAGATGTCTCGTATTGAAGAGGGTGCAATATTCTGTGGTTTTGCGCAGGAAAGGTACAGCTTTCTGAGCTGTATTTCCTGAACTTTATTACATTTTTTTCATAAGTAGCACACCCATATTCAGATGTTTATGTCTACAGGCTTTAATAAGGAATGCCCTTAACATTGCAAAACCTTGTTCTGTATTTTTGCTGAAGAGTTTTTGAACTGAAAGATTAAAAATCTTCTCATGAATTCATCAAGTAGATTCTTCTATCCTCTTCTGCTCTTCCAAATGTTTCTCATATAAGCTGCCTGCAATGGAGCAAATGATTCCACTTCTCCAAATTTATTTTTAAAAAACCCCAAAACATATGGGGAATACAGAGGGAGCATATGCCTGCTAAGTAAAACATCTTGGTAAATAGAGAGGAGCATCCTGCAAATCAGTGTGTTTTACACGTCTGTCTAGTGCCTCTGTAAAAGATGATGAAAGGATTTCCTTTTGCCCCCAAGCACTTCAGGTTCTTGCTATGTCTCTCTCCCCACATTCAGACAGCATCAAGAGAGGCTCTAGAGCAATGGAAGAAGGTGTTGGGACATCTGTCTAGGGGGAATAACAGGTAAGACATCCAAAAACATTTTTCAAAAGAAAACCCAAAACTGATACCAAGGTAGTTTTGGATTTACTTTCTTGGGAGCACCATACTGAAGTCACCAATGCACAGAGGAGTTCAGAGGAAGGACGTAGGTGGTGGTGAATCGAGCCCACAGCAGAGGCAGGTACATTTAGCATATGAGCAGCGGCCAGCCAGCCAGTGTGTTCTCTTGCATAGTTAAGATGTGCACGAGTGCAGGCTTCTAATAAGACCAAGTGTCTGCGACATGCCACAGCGCTGAGCTGGCAGAGTATGTGCTGAGTGACAGCACAAGGAACAAGGACGGCACTTCTTATTATCTTTTGGTGAGCAAATGCATAGATCTGAAGGTGTAAATTAGAAAAAGTCTAGGACTTGTGAGAGTGCTGATAGGTTTGTCAGGTATCCCCCTGCCAGATGCAGCCTCTGCAAGGTTGCTGCTTCTCCTGGATCCACTGTTATGTCACTGAAAGCTTTTATTTCTTCCCTTAAATTTGCTTTGGCAGCAGTTGTTTAGTTCTTTTTACTTGTAGACTTAAATTACAAAATTTCTGTCTAAATCATACTGACTAATGACATATTAAAAAAGAAAATCAAAATTTCCCTCCTGCAAGAAATGGGAATGTTTTGAACTTTTGTTTACATCTTAATTACAAGCTTTTAATAAATCAAAAGACTGAAACTTTGCAGAGGAGGGAAGTTTTAATTAAAATCATTAGGTGCTTTAGAACTGGAATATGTTTGTTCTCCTTTGTTGAAAGCTTTCCCGATTTGTTTAGATTTTTTTTTTTTTTTTTAAAATCACCCCTGCCTACACTGTCCATGCAGCCTCACAGGTTGAGATGTGCTTTGAAAGCATCTTTCATTTTCTTCCACAAGCCTGGTGGATCTGTAGCGCTGGCAATGGTACTGTCGGCAGGAGTGAGCCCGGTGCAGGCAGCACCCAGGAGGAGGCAGGCTGTCCAGCTTGGTGTTTCCAGCAAGACACCTGAGGGATGGAGGCAGGTCAGGCTGAGCGGCACCCTTGATAGGATGCAAGTGAGGGGTTTTTTTGAGAAGGATCCTTTTTCCAAGTTGTAAACGTCCTACCCTGAAATTGAAATCTGGTACGTTTCTATCAAAATGCAGTTTTTACATCTAGCCTTAATGATGACTCAGGAAACAAATTCAGAAGAGTTAAACTGTTGCAGATGTGCTTCCCGCTTGAAGGACATGAGATAGGTCTCCAGTCGTCATCTCCTCACATTGCTTCAGTTGGAGACTACCCTAATTCTGGGTGGCTTTTCCACCCACTCTGCGGAGCTTGAGCAGCTTGTTTGGCTTGAGTGTGAACTGCTTGTAGGTCTGCTGGAAAACTTTTTCCTAGCAAGCTGGCTTACAACCAGCTTTTCCTATTTGAGCTACTGGCTTTTCTGATCTGAATCTCTCCTTCAAGAGTGCCGTATACCTGTGTGGTTAGAGGACTCTATGAAAAGTGGGAAAAGCTCACTCGGCTCAGCGGTGCAGGGGAGGAGGCTGAGCTCAGCAGCCTGGCTGGCTGCCATGCACAGTGATCTCCCAGACCAAGGGAGGCTTTTGCCAGCTCCTGTCTCTCAAGCAATTTTGCAAATCTGGCTTTAGGGTAAAAAAAGAAAAGTCTAGTTGTAACTCCTCAGTACATTTGCAAACAGTTTCAGGGTGATTGACACAGTTTTGGGCAGGGTTGTTTGTTCTCCAAACAAGTTTACTCTTGTTTGGAGGTAGGGAGTGGACGTTCCTGGTAAGATTACCTGGGCTCATCTGCAGCAGGATCTGGGTGATATAGTTCTATTAAGTTTTCTGACCAGTCTTTCTTCATGCATGAAGTTAATTTGTTTTCTTATGGGTCAAAACCAATGATAATTTGGGATGAAACTGGGTTTTACAGACAAGGAAAGAACCGTTACCTGGACCAGTGTTTCATAAAGGCTTGACTTGCAGGACGCTTAAATACTGTCTGAGCACTTACTGGCTTTGCTTTCCATTCTAGATAAAAAGTTCATTTTTTTCCTTCCTATCAGCCGCTTGTTCCTTCAATGTAGATAAAAGCAAATTAGACTCAAAACCCTTCTCAAGCATCTCCTGGCTATCTTACTCTTGTTCCTCATAACCTGAAATTCAGTGTAAACAAGTAAAAAATATATCTCCAAACTTTTTGATGAGACTACTTGGTTTAGAATTTGTAACTTGCCTTTGAACTTCAGACATTTGGACCTTGCTATTTGTAGTACAGTAGTGTTTAGAAATACAGTGTGGAACACCAGGATCATACAGTTTCCAGCCCTGTGTGAAGGTGGAACAAAATCTGCAGTAATAGTCTCGTACCTTTCTGAACAGTATTTGTGCACATGCTAACAAACAGGTCATGCCACCTGTATCGTGGTGAGTCAACTAAAGACCACCGTGGCTTCACCATTACTGTTTGATGTGTGTTGTGTTACTGCCTACAGTCACATCTGGGCTTGGCACTTTGTTCAGCACTGCATAAGCATACAGTAAGTGGGAAGTAGAAGCTGGGTTATAGATGGTTGTCCTTAGAAGGGTGCAGCTAGTTGTGAAATGGTGGTTGTTGGGTAAAGAAGCTGCAGAGGAGGTCTTTCAGGTATCCCCAGTTCAGACATGACTAATCTATTGTTTTAGACTTGTCAGATGTCTGCGATGCATATATGGAGTCAACTAGGATGACTTGAACTTCATTCAAATGTAGTCTTCATTTCTTCATGATTTTTACATGGCTGGACTATGACAGATTACCACGAAAGTGGTAAAGCAGTACATTACACTGACGTGAAAATATATATCCAGGTGGAGAGGACAGGACTGATCCTTAAGTAAACACTCTCTCTGGACTTTTGACAGACTAGGAACAGGAAAGAAGCTGCGGCCAAAATGCAGGTTTTGCGGAAACTGGAAAGGTTAAATGCTTTTTAACTGGGTTATCTATATTTTTTGTCCCTTTTAAGGTTTGTTGATAGATTTTAAATGGAACTGGAATAGAATAATTTGAGGCTAAGGCCTGCAGGTAGCTTGACACTGAAGGTCAGCTGGGTTTCGGTTATCCACTATCTGTTGATAAGCTCAAGTAACCCTAATACTTTGCCACCGTACAGTTTTCTTTTTCAGGAACTGCCCTGGTTTCTCCTTATCTCTCTATCTACTTTTGTTTTATAAATATTTCCGACAAGAGCTTCTGTAACTTCCTTGATGCAGAAGTAGTGATTCGCTTGCCTGGAACGCCCTGGCATCTCTGCTCCCCCTGCCCCTTTCCAGGAGATGCTCTCCAGCCCTTCGGTCACAGCAGCCACTTTCAGGGTGGGGGGACACGTTCTTGTCAACAGTTTGGCCACTGCACCCCAGGGTTTGTCCAGGCTGTGTGGGTATGTACTGTCCACACCCCATGACTTTTTGCTCCTTAGTTTAGCCTTTCTTTTCAGCTCTTTTCCCAGTACTCCTAACTGACTCTAGCTCATCTTTGCCTCCAAAAAAAAGAGCAGGCCTAAAGTAAACACTTGGAAGTTTAGCACTGTTGTAAAACCAGTATCAGGAGTATTTAGAGTATTCCTGTCATCCTTAACTGAGGATTTCTGTGAATTACCAAACTACATTTTTTTTTCCCCAAAATAATAACTATTTCTACAGGTTACCACTTTGCCATCCAGCTGCTATGGCTGCTGATATGCTTCTCAGGGCTGGCACTTCATACATATGAAAATTAAGTGGCTCAGGTTCCATTTCAGTTTACCCACGGAAAGGGCCTAGGAGTTACTGCTCCTGCCCTACCCATTGCAACCCTTCTCCTTTACTCACTCCAGCAGGGCTTTTGCTACCAGAATGTCTACTTCAAAGTGGAGCTAGGCTAAAAACATAGGCAATAACTGGTTTTTTGATGGGGCTTTTTTTTTTTTATAAAGGGATCCTGAACTAAGTAGCACATGAAGGATTCATCCCTTGGCCTTTCACTGAAAGTGCCCTAAGCGGCACATCTGTTTCCTACAGCTGTTCTTCGTGTCTTTGCTTCCATAGAGCAGTCATCAGAGCGCTGCTGGAAACCCTAACCATCCATATGTCTCTTGGAGAGAGACATTTGCAGAATAGACAAAGCAGGGAATTAATGCAGGAAGACAATGAAGGTAGTGGGTTCTACAAATCATCAACTTAAAATTTTGCTGGTTCTGATATTTCATCTCATAAAAAAAAATGTGAGTGAGTTTTTTCTTTTTTTTTTTAACTTCTAACAGATTGAAGATTGTTCCCAGGAGAGCTGGAAATACGCAAATGATTTTCGCCCAAAGTTCACTTAACAAGCAGATACTATTCTTCATCCTATCGTTGAGTGAGTGAGCGAGCAATGGTTACCTACAAACAGTCTCATAGTAGATATTTTTTTTCTATTCCCATTAGCAGGAACCTCCGGGGGGACATTCTTCTCCCCCTACTGCAACAACTGAAGCTAAATTTAATTAAATGTGGTCCACAATTCAATTTATACTTCCCCGTAGCAGGAAGATGGAACAAAGAATCTGCTCTGTGACACTGAAGGATTTGGTTTTTCCCAGCAGCTGTTAGTGGAATTTGGGGCTCTGAGTAGTTGGGTTCAAACTTGTCAGAAAACCTTCCTTGGAGGCAGACGTTTTATTTTCTCACTTAGAAATTACATCTTTTACCAAATCAGAACAGTACCTAGACAAATGTTTTTGAAGCTTGGCAGAATTTGTATCATCTTATTAATTTGGTGACATATAAAAATACCTGGCTGTTACTACTATTTGTCTGATAGTTATAATCAACCAACATGGTGATTATCATTTTGCATTTTTAGGATTCCCACAGACAGAAGAAGTTCTTCCATCATGGTAGGGGTAATTGTTCTGTTTAATTAGTAAAAATACTAACTTTTTCTGCTCAAAGTTTGGCATATGAAACTTTTTTTCATTCCCAGAATGCAAGGTTGTCGTGTTTCTTAAATCATCTATTGAGTCAAATTCAGTATTATTTGCTATGTGAAATTGAGACAAGACACTGAAATATATTCTTGGATAATATCATAGTCATGCTCAGAGGATCAGTAATCACACACTGGGGCTTCCCTTTCGCAGACTCAGGCCACGTCTCTACTAAAAAATTATGCCGATCGAGGTCCATCTGGTCTGACAGACATATTCCCCAGCAAGGCTTGCATTTGTATAGATAAATCTGTACAAGGAGCATGAAGTGTGGTGATATGATCTAGTTCAAAGATTTATTGGGTGATAGACCCCATCCTTCACTCAGCACTGAGTGGGTGAGGAAGGAGCTCCAGTTCCCCACTGCCACGGGGACACCTCACTGATGCAGGGTGATGGAGAGGGTCCCCAGTCCATGCTGTCCCCTGAGCCCTGCACACCTGGTGCAGGTGAGGAGGGTGCTCATGGGCCAACACTGTGCCCAAAAGTGTGTCAACAACAAAACCAGACTGTGCAGCTCTAGCATGTTGCCCAAGGCAGTGTCTTGCCCCACTTAGTTGACTATAGTAGACAGGACCTTATGCAACTACAAGGATGTACTCAGGTGAGTAGTTAGCATGGGATGTGGACTTAAAGTTTTAAAACTGGTGTTGAAGGCATCACGGTGGCATAGCTGTTTGTCTTAGTGAGGAAGAGGAGCATCGTGGATCTGTCACAGCAAAAAAATACAAAGGTGTTTTAGAAGAAAACCACAAAGTGCTCAATATGTTAAATTTGCAGTTTTTATGACTTAAATGTGTAAAAGATAAACAAGCAACGGTGAAAGTATTTTGCTGAATATTAGGCAGGTTGGGCTGAAAAGGGATGTGGGTAAAATCCTGGCACACAGAGCATAAATTGCTCTTTCCTTTTTGTCCTTAACTGGACTGTGACTTCACCTTGGGACTTAAAAAGCTGTCACTGAAAGTCATGGCTGGGTCAAACGCGTGCTCTTATTTATGGCATGCAGTGGGGTGTGTGTCGTACTAAAAATGTTTTACTGACCTCTTAAAGATGTGCCATGCATGGAGAATCATTTTCACAGGATGTAGGGAGGGCATTTTCTCTAGTTATTAATTCCTGAGTCTTATCACAGTGATAGTCATCAATGTACAGAAGAGACCATATCTGATTGATGCACAGATTTCATAGCTTTCCTGCTCATCTTGCTGCTCAGGAGTTCCTGCCCTGCACTGCTACCAGCATAACTCTCATCTTAACAGCTATGTTTCCTGCCAGAGGTTCAGAATAATTTATTTTTTGTCAAGAGAAGACACATCTCTCAACATTTAATTTATAGAAAAAGCCTTCAGACACTTTCACTTATCAGCTGTCCACCTGAGATATTAAGAAGGAAGGGTTTTATTGTGGCAGAGCTTAACAAAATGAAATGGTGCTCATGTCTGTGTGATAGGGAGCTTTCTGCGTCTTTGGAGGTAAAGGATATGTGCCAGTACTAAGCCTGGGGTTGTTCTAGGGAGGCGTCGGTGGATGGGTGATGCAGTGTCTGCCGCAGAGCGGACACTGCTGCACTGCCCAGAGTCAGCTCCATCCTCAGCCTTGCGGCAGCTGGGGCAGACTTCACCCAGCTTGCAAGTAAGGAAGCTGATGAAGATCATTAGGTTTTCATTACTGTTCTGATTGTGACAAACTGGTTTTTTTCTGCTGTATACTTGACTTTATATTGTGTTCTGCACTTTGAAGAACCTTTTGAAAGCAGATGCTGCAGCTACCAAATATTTTGTGCTTAGTGCACAGACTCTACAGTGAGAACATATATATGCTGCTTGTTGAAGTACTGGTGCAGCACCTGGTAGTTGACTGCTTGTTTCTGCTTGATCTTGGCTAGGGCAGAAAGATGTAAAATGTTCTTTGAATTGTCACGTTATGTCTTTCAAGACAATAAACTCTTGGAGTTTGGGGAAGCAGGGAGCAGAAACGGTACTGAAGGAGTGGAGTTGCCTTGAATTATTTCCAGGGTAATGAAGAACTTGCTTTCACTACAGATTTTATTTTCTCACCACTACTTGCATATGATTCTGAAAAGTCCTAGCAATTATGAAAGTCTGAAATCTGTTTTAGATATTATTGCCATCTAAATTTAATTAGAGGAGGAATGAGTTAAAACACTAAAATAATTTCTGAGTGCTAAAGAGAGGTGAAAAACGTGGACATAAATCTGCCACAGTGAGATAATTAACCAGTGTCAGGCTGGACTCAAGGTTCCCCAGTGCTTCAGCAGGTCCTGCATGCTCGGAATGCCATCTCCAAAGTGCAAATTAAAATGGGAAAGGAAAGGACTACCGTGTCTTCTGTCTGCCTTACAATTTCCTCCTTGTTGCTGCTGCTTACAGGGGAAATTGCTAAAACCAATATAGCAGTGACCAAATACGGTTGCATGTGGGAAACAAAAGATTATCCAGAAGTCCTCCATGGCAAGAATGGGTTTGTTTAACAAGCTTGCCTGCGTTTTATTACCAAGTTGACAGTGGTGATCCTAGGGTCTGTAAACCTGCGTACATCCAGCATTGCTTTTACATTTTACCATCAACTTTAAGACTACCATCTGCTGCTCCTTTTCTTCTCCATTTATTGCCATTTGTTGCTGTAGTCTGATGGGTACACCACTCGTCTCAGAGGAGCCCCTCAGAGGGCAGCAGTACACACCACCATATAAGGAGACTCTATGGCGAATTGGCCACCACTTCTAGTAGCTGAGGAGCTTAGGGCTCTGGGCCCAGAAATACCCACGGAGGTGGGGCACTGGGCCTGGAAACTTAACAGAAATCAGACTGTTTTGGGAAATGCTTATTAAAATACATTTATTGACTTCTTTGCACTCCCATGGTCGTTTGACGTTGGCAGAGGCTCAGTGATGGTTCACCTTATATTGCTAATTTCATTGTACAGGTAATTAGCACTATAAACAGTGCTCTGAGCAGTAGGAAACTTTGTAACTATGTCCTCAAGTCTGTTCTGGCTTTAAAAGAAAGTAGCAGAACACAAACCAAGGAGAAATTATTATATTAATTTTTAAAAAGCAAGTATTATGAGTTCTTCATTAAAAGAGTGAATTCACAGATAGAGAATTTCCACAAAAATAAGGAGATATTTTTTTGAAGTTCCGGGTGGCCTGACATGAAAGCATACAGATATGTGATATAGATATGGAAATATAAAACCTGCCAGCAGTTTGTCTATGAAGAGCAAGAGAATTGACTGTCACCCAGAAAAATGATACCTTGTAGTTTGATTGGATTTGTAAACCAGGTGTAGCATTTCAGGAGCAGTAAAACCACCTCACCTGTACAGCAGTGGTATGTTCACTTCAGAATAGCTTCTCTGCAGATACCTGAAGATCATCCCACTCGTAAGGCTGAGTTTCTCCCACAGTCTGTCTTGTGGTACTGGTGCCTGCGTTCTAGGCTCTGCCGCTCCCCAGCCTGGCCACCTCCACCCGGCCTGCCTGCATGCTGCCGTCAATGCAAAATGGGCAGCCTCTCCAAAGAGTTCGTGCGTGCTCCGTGCTCCTGCCAAACCTGGTAAGAACATAGTATTTCACTCACCAGTGTAAGCTGCTGCTGGGAAATGACCTTTGTTACAGCTACGAACTTTTGGGAAGGTTTCGAAAGAGATTGAGGCTGATCTGTAATGGCACTGACATCAGACCTACGCCTTCCCTGCTCTGACAATACCCGTGGAGCATAACCGGCAGGAAACACTTCTTTTCCCTCTAGGGGTTAGTCCTTCTGTCTGATTACAGAAGTTCTGGTACTGAGATGCGGTGACCTGGGAGGGTTGTGTAGCCTGGATGTAAGAGGGAAAAAGACTGGCTGCTTTGATAGCAGTATGTCCATTGGATGAGCATAAGCTTCTTCTAAGTTTAAGTAAAGACAGTAATCCCAGCATGAGTAAAGTCAGTGACAAATCTCTGTTGATTTCAGGGAGGTCAGAATTTAGCTTACAAGCCTTGATCTTTTGCTGACATGAATTTCCTGGGAGATGTGAGCTTGACCATCAGTTGATGCTAAAACTGCTCTTAATGGTCTAGAAGTGAAGGGGTTCTTTTATTCCACTTTATGAAGTGGTGTAGCTGAAAAACATTTCCTTAGGTGCTAGTTAAAATGTAGAATTTATTATCTAAACACAAAAGAGCAAGCATGTAACAAGGATATAGCATAAAGCATGTACTGGGTGAATTCTGTTTAATAGTTAAGAGACAGTATGTGTTCTGGAAAGAAAGAATTTTCTGTACAGAGAAAATAACCAGAAGGAAGGATACATTTCATCTACCGATTAGAGCAATCACAGCAGTCTATAATAACCAAATTAAATAATAGACTTATAGAAACCTGTGGCCAGGAAAGGGTATGTTTTTTTCTTCTGGAGTGCTCTTGTCAATCTGGCATTCCAGACATTGCTGCAAAGCATTATTCAGAGGAGAGCCATAAGTCAGTTTTCTGTTCTGCTGGTGGATACCTCATTGGTAAGAAGAGGAGAAAGATTTGGGCAGACTGGGTTTTCTTTTAATTTTCTCATGTGCCCAAAATTTAAGTCTGCAAGGAAAGCCTCATGGTATCTTTAACAAGCATAAAAAAACTCGGATGGTCTAAATCTTTGGAAGCTTCAGAATAAGTTGTCACATAGGTCTTGACAGTTTAGATGGCCTAAATGGGTTTTTAGACACCTACTGCATGATTGCCTGTCTGCTTGGCAGACAAAGATGCCCACAGACTCCTTGTCTGTCTCTTTTGCTTTTTTTTCTTTCCTCTCTAAGACTACAGGCCTTTGCCATGAATGCCACAGTTGGGGTAGTTTCTGTATTGTTTTGTCCTTCTTAAATGTGTTTGGGGGGTTGTTAGATGTGGATTCTTAGCTCTTCTTTTGTGTGCTGGTGGTTTGCAGAGCTGATTTGTTTGTCTGGAGGTAGGGCAGTTGAATTGCAGGAGAGCATCTGCTCCCACAGCAGGAGGTGAGGGCTGGGTCAGGCTGGTGGAAGACCTTGCATCAGACCATTGAGGCAGAGGAGGTGTCTTGCACTGTGCTCTCTTCTCTTCTGGTTGGCAGTGTGTTTGAGATGAGATCGAATTTTACTGTTGAACGAAACAAAGTTCCCTGTCCTCTAAGGGCTAGAAGTTTTTGTCCTCAGAGTCCCAGCTCCTGTGGCCAGAAGGACAAAGTATGCCATGCTCAAGTTTTGGTAGGACGTAGTGCCAGTGCTTAGTTATGAGTGCAAAGGAGCAGCTGCCACAGAAGCAGTGGCACTCAAAATGTGGTGCAGGCAGACTGCCTGCTTAAACCCACGGTCGCTTGGCAGTAGCACTGTGGCAAGAAGTGTCCTGCCAAGTCGTGAGCTGGCATGCTGCCCTCCATTCAGGCTTGGACTGTAGGCAGCCAAGTGACCAGCAGCTGTGGCTGTGAAAAGCAGGAGGGCGTTAGTCCAAGAACAACAAGAAGAAAAGCTTCTTCAGCTATGTATAGAGGTTTTCTTGGCTCTTCCAGACATGCCTTCCTATTTCAAGGGGAACTGGAAGGTGGAAGGTGCCCTAATGCAGTGACCCCTTTTGGATCCCATCCACTAGGAACCCCCAGTTACACGGTTCTGTTTGGGGGCATGTTGTTGCTCAGTCTGTGGCTGCAGTAGGTAAGAGTGTGTTTGCTTGAATGTGTAGAATGAAGTTTGCAGCTGCAAGGAGAGAATTCAGTCTTTCTCTGCTCTCTTTGTTTCAGCACAACAACTGAAGCAACCTGTAAACTATTGTCTTCATCCTGCAAATGGCTTCTACACTAGCTTTCCTGCTAATGGCTGCACAAGGACTGTTGTTATCCTTATGCGTGCCAAAGTGCTTGAATGAGCGAGGTTTACAGTTCTTAAAGGGGTTGACAGATGTCAACAGGGGCTTCATATTCCTGACCCTTTGTACAGCCCTTCAGATACCAGGCGTGATTCTCACTCTCCAGCCATTTCCAGAGGCTACTACAGCCTGGAGATGTGTTCTCTTGAAGGCAACCTCAACCGCATCCCCAAAACCCCCCAAACATACAAAAAGTCTGAAATGAATTCTCTGGGAAATGGCATGAAGCCAAACAGTAAATTTAGAGCTGGGCTGTGCATTGCAGAGGTTTCACTTTAAGTGGGAACATGCATATATGCTCAACATCCTAAGTGAAATCAGTTGTGGGGTAGAAGAAAGTCCACAAAAGTCGTGCCTTCAGAAGCTCAAGGGCATCACTGTCTATGCAGCCACACTTCTTACTTGCATGTTGAGCACAGGGAAGTGATTTCCACTAGTCTGTCATAGAAAGTTAATGTTGTGGGACAGACTCATGATCTATTTAAAGGCATTTCTGCAGCAGCCTGCAAGATCCTCACCCCAGCATCTCTCATCAGCTGTCAGGCTAGTGGAATTTCCTGGCTTTTGAAGTGCTTGTGGTCTGGGAAGATGGCAGCGAGGACCTGGAAGAGAGTGTGAGCCAGACTCCCTGCCAACCACAGAGCTTCCCTCACCATTTGTCATAGAAACACTTAAATAGCTTTCTAGCCATGGCTCTGAGAAATAAAAGCTTGTCCAGCACTAGTACCTTTAGGCTGTGTATCTCAGAGAGGAGTATCAGCAGCTGGGCCAGAGCACCCACCCACAGGGCTGATACCTCTCATCATCTTTATATTCTTGTCTGCTGAGAGCCAGTTTAACATCCCTGGCAGGTGTGGGTGCGCTGATTCTGGGGGTGGCATGGTGTTAAGGACTACTAACTGTGCACAGGGGCAGCTCCAGGCCCCCCTCCTCGGTGATTCCTGCTGCGGTTTCTCTGCTGGCAGCATCCTCGGTGGGCTGGAGCTAAGTGCGTTCCTGAAACAAAACCTAAACTGCAGATGTTGACCAGCTGCGTTCAGCTGGAAAGCCAAAAGCGGGTCCTTACAAAGGCAGAAGGCTGGGATGAAACTGGAAAGATCAGTCTGCCGATGCAGCACCCCGGCTTCTAGCAGCAGCCTCAGACATGAGCCGTTCTTACGCTAAGTAACTAAGGCACAGTGAGAGTCACGCAACATTCAAGTGTCTTCAAGGAGGCACTACAAGTTGGTTAATGCTCCCATATCTGCTTAATTACAAGTGCATGCTGGTCACCAGATGATATCTAGACTGAATTTAAGGTCTGAATCTTTTCCTATGGAATATGATCTGGGTATCATAAATGTGAGAATGAGGGATATGCGTGTTGATAGCTCAGTGGGGAAAAAAAATGACAAAGTTGTAATGGTTTGGAAATACAAAGTCTAAGACACCATACATTGTCCTCAGTGCTTTTGATGAGACATTTCTGAGTGTTTTAAAACTAATCTAAAATTCTTTTTTTTTTTTTTTTTGTGAAGGAGGTATTTAAAGAAAGATGGGAGGTAATACGGGTTTGTCTGAAGTTGCCGAGCAGATAAAGACCTGCAAACCTAACTATACCTCCTGAGGGCCTATTTGTACTCTCAAATAATTCTGACGAGCTGCTTACTTTTATAATCGTTCACAGGATGGGGCCCTGGAGCTGTTTGTATTATTATCAAGTAATACTACTGGATTAATGTGTCTGCGTAGTTTGTGTATTGTAATCATGAATTAAATATAGCTCAAATGCTGGGCAGGGTGAGGCAGCAGGTGGGAGGCTTGCAGTGCAGCCTAGGGGGTGACCAGGGAGAGGTGTCTGGCTCTGTGGCACCTTCCAGAGCTTTCAGCAAACGCCAAAAACCATGCCGGGGCTGTTCTGCGAGCGGAAAAGTTAATTCCGCTTAAATGGGAGTTAAGGGTGGCAGGCTGCAACAGCTCTTGGGGTGGCTCAGGTGGGAAGCAGCTCGCAGCAGACATGTAACAGCACCACAAAACATTCATTAGAGTTGCTTTGGTCGAGAGTTGGTAATGGGGGTTCGCGGTGGTCTGGGAAAGGTCTCTGAGGGCTGACAGGGCTAGGTACAGCCTAGTGCGGCGTAATGGGAGCACTGCAGCATCATGGGGCAGGGATGCAGACGTTGCAGTAGGGAGTACTGCGGCAGGCTGGCAGTGTGCATGGAAAGTGTTGGTCTGGCAGCGGGTTAATTTAGTAAATACTGTGTATTTACGAGGTGTCTGGCTTCTGAGGTCAGATGGGGGTTTCCTGTGGCTTTCTGGGATGTGTGATGGAGCCTGCTGCTTTGGTGTGTGTGGAAGCAAAAGTGACAAGTTTTGTTCCTTGCAGGTGTGTGCCACATCACAGTATATCTCACCATGACTGCCTTCAGGTGGGGCACTGGCCTATAACTGGTCACACATACCTTCTCTAGGGTAATATGGTATATTACTTCAGTGCTATATCAGTCATTAGTTGTAATACTGTACAGTGTGCAGAAAGGTAGCTTTGATGAGTTTATTTCTGATTATGATTTAGGTAATGTCAGTAGTTCAGCTTCATCCACTCTATGCTTAACTCTTAAAACAGCTATAATCTTGTCTCCTTTTGGTTTTCATAGTGTACTAATTTAACCTCTTGTCAGGAGAAAATAAAGATTTGTTGAAAGGTTAGAGTTATATCTTGAAGGCTGCCACAAACAAAACCTAATGTTATACTTAATACAGTAATTCTAGAGGATGGTGTCAATGAGGGCATAATTGAAATAACTTTTAGCATGAAAATTTTTAGAAATAAAACTTTACTCAGAGGTTATTGATTTAATTACGGTCACATTAGCTGCTTCCTTGCTTTGGTCCTGTGTGCAAATCTTGGACAAAAGGTGGGGGGTTTCTTTTCCACTTCATGGGAATTCAGTCTCTTCAAGCTGCAGTGTAAATGGATGGGATTCCTTTTGAACCAGCCCTTGGCCAGAAAACCAATGAATATGACTCAAAGCTGCTCTACAGAGAAGGAGAAGGTGTTAATTGATAGAGGGTTTAAATGTGCCTGTTCCTAGCACAAAATAGCTTGGCAATCATTTGACATCAGCCACCCCGCAGAGCAGAATAGGACAATGTCATTGTCCATTACAGCTGGTATCAGTTTGACTTTGAATTTAAATGTGCCAGCAAAATAAAGACAGGCACCCTTCTGTTGCCTGCTGCACCTGTCTCCGTATCTATGGAGTTTGGGCTGTACTAGTTTTTCATTTGGCACCTTCTTGGCGTGTTGGATATTTATTTCTTTGAATGCAGTACAACAGTTTTCCATGCTGCTCTTTGTAGCCCTAGAGAAGTCACACATGGATTGGTTAAAGAAGATAGCATTGCCTTGGTGCATTTTTCCGTAGCAGTAGGTAATGGGTGGTCTATGTTAGTGAATAGTACTTGGACAGTTGTGATTTTGTGATGCACAGCCGCTCAGGCTGGCTGGCTGTTATGCCAATGTTTGTTGGGAGTTTTTTGTTGCTTGATTTTTGGGTTTTGTGTTTTGTTTTTTTTTTTAATCTACAGCTTTCTCTTATCAGAAAGTGAAAATGACAACATTTGCTGATCTGATTTCTTACTCCTTGCCATCTCCTCAGCCTGCCAGTATGGCATTACACACATTATTCATAAAAGAAGAATTAAAAAGTGCAGGAGCAGAAGGACTTGAAAGACTGGAAGGAGAACTGCTATGCTGAAGTCACTTCTGGACAGACTCTGGTCAGCTGGCACGAGTGGGACGTGCATCTCCCCTTTTTCTCTTCCTGTGGGAGGCCAGAGGCTCAGCCTTTTGGAGCCAGCATGTTTTTTCTCCTTACTGAGATTCAAATAGACAGAAATTGTGGAACTTCGTTCATAAGGCTGCAGTCCCTCTGTAAACCTAACTTGCCAGCTTACTCAGAGTTTGGACACCTCCAGCCACCATCAGCTTTCAGAGATCATGCTCCGATTTTGTTTCCTAATTTACAAATCTGAAGGAAACCACTACTGTCCACTGGAAATCCAGACAGCATCAGAAAGCTAATGCAATTTCTCATATTGTATCTGTCGTCCCTTGTTCATTGTTTCCTGTATCTCTATTCATATATTCCTGTTTCTAAAATCTTTCTCTTTCCTGTTGCTATGGTAAAAGCCTGCCTAAAAAGGAGGAATTATGGCAGTGAGATCCACTGACCTACAGAATAATCAGAACATAGTTGTTCTGTACAGAGCTCTGCTTTTAAAGTAACTGGTAGAAAATCTGTAGTGGGAAAGGGAGATGGCCAAAGTACAGGGACAATGTATATGGATTTGGATTTAGTCAAAACTCCAGCTTATGGACAAAATTGCTGCTTCTGATCAGTGAATCTGTACAACTGGTTTCCTATACGCAGGAATTTTCCATGATTGCAATAGTAAAAGTAGTGGACACTAAAAAAAGCAGTCTTGGGTTTTTGTTTCCGTTAACAACCTTCCAGCTCCAATGTGATTTTCGCCTCTATGTACATGAATGTCATTGATACAGTGTTGTATTACAGTGGCTCATCCTTGCTGGAGGCATGGTCCTTTTCCAACGAACTGATTTGAAATGAAATGAAAACCAAACCATGAATTTTTTGGTTCACCTCCCAGACTATAAAAATGGATGGTTTCATTAATGATTAACACAGCAGCTGGTAGCTCAAAGGAGATCTGGAAGAAAACACTGCAGCGTTTCCTTCCTCCAGTAAATATATCGGCTTAACAGTTTTCTGTGCTCATCCTACCTTATTTCAGTATACACATTTGAGTCTCAGCAGAGAGGATCTCTGCCTTCCTACCTGGTTTAAGATCAGTAAGGATGCATTGGTTCCTAGATGCAGCAGATAATTTTTTGCAACGTTATTATTACTTACTGGTTTGCAGTTCCCTGTGGTGTTAGCCATGGGTTTTAGAATGTTTTTCTATTTCGAACCAGTGAGGCATGTAAGATTTCCAACATCTTCTTACCCACAGCATGGTTACATCATTAGGAATCAAGTAAAAGTTCACAACAATTTTGCATTTACATGGGCATCACTTCTGGCATATTATTTTGCTATCAATAAGTCCTTGTTACACCATTAAACTGTTTAAAAAATATATACATATATTATGGTTGCAAAATGTTTACTCCTCTGTTTACTCCACAATGTTGGATTACAATGTTGCCTGGGCAGCTGACAAAACTCTAATGAACCAGTCTCTCAAAAGAAACAGAGGGGTGTTTTTAGACTAAGTGTTCCCAGAATGTGATTAACTGCTTAGCACTCAAGAAATAAAAGTGCTAAAAAAACCCCCAAACCCTAAAAGAAAGCAATTGTGCATATGGCAAACAGCATATGATACAGTGGTAAGAAATCTGGAGGCTTTTGTCTGTTACTCTAGACGATCACTGTGAGCATATATTCTCTTATAAATTGACTGATTTCATTTTATTTGAATAAATACACCTCAGTCTCTGGAACCTATTGCAAATTTTCAAATAGGTATCTCTAAATGTAGGTACACTTTTTCCTCCAGATTTGCTCTAAAATACTGGTGAATGCACATACAGTGCACCAGTTCTCTCTCTGGCAGAGATGGGGCAGGTGCAGAAGCTCTTCTGTGCACAGTTATAATGCCTCCAGAGTTTATCACAAGGTTGTTTCCATGGTATACATGATGATACCAACCAGCATGGTCCACCTGGCAGTCAGCAGGCTGATGCTGGCCCAGAGAGTGCTTGTTTAGCCTGCCATTTTTCAGGGCAGCAGAAGGAGCTGCTGCTCAAATGGTTGCACAGCACCTCCTGCAAGGAGATCACTCTGAGCCAGCTGTTGTGCTGATGCCAAGAAGAGGATGAGAGAGGAAGGGGGAGGCAGGTCTTCTGCTGATGTGAGCCCAGCAGAGTCCTGACCCCTTGCCATAGCTGTTTGTGAGACAGACAGTGGGTGGGAGGAAGCTGTGGCCTGGGGCATAAGCGTGTGGTGGCAAAAGTGAGAGCTGCCACTGCTGCGTCCCACCACAGGACCTGAAATCCAGATCCAGATGGTGTAGCTGCAGAGGCTGAAGTACGCTGGAGTGTTTGTAATTTTGGTTGGTAACACTCAAGTCTCATTTGTTTTCACTGACCTGAATGGATATCTGCTTCTTTCATTAGAGATCCGAGCTCAACTCGTCGAGCAGCAGAAATGCCTGGAGCAGCAGACTGAAATGAGAGTGCAACTTCTTCAGGATCTGCAGGATTTTTTCCGCAAGAAGTCGGAAATAGAGATGGAGTATTCCCGAAACTTGGAAAAATTGGCAGAGAGGTTCATGGCAAAAACAAGAAGTACAAAGGACCATCAGCAGTACAAGTAAGAAAGATTTCCTTCCCCCTCGCCCACATGTTAGCCATTGCTGGAGTGCTGTGCTGCTCTTTGCTTCTGCTGGTTTTGAGTACTGCTAGGTTGAGCCTAGGTTCAAAGACGCATTTAAAATTCTCGCCCCTATTTAGCAGTGTAGCAGTTGTCATTGCAATTGAAGGTAGCCAGGTGCCTAAATAGTATTTTGTTGATTTGGCCCTCTGCAATTATTCATGTAAGCTTCTGACAAGCGGTTTCAGTTTCTTAAAAGGTAGGCTGCACACGTATTATCCCTAACTTACCATATGGAATTTAAAGCACCCAAAATACAGTCAGTATCTAAAAGAGATGCAGAGCACCAAAAGGGCTTGAAAGCTGTGTGCTGATCTGTTGCAGTGGAGTTGATAGGATTTGAAAGTGTCTAAGTAAAGGTCGATCACCATTACAAAAAAAAAAAAAAAAAAAGGACAGGAATTTTGGCAAAAAGGCATTAAAAAAGAAAACTATTTTGATTTGTTGTTGCATGTGAATTTGTGCTGCCTTTGACCCCTCTTACTCCTGAAAATGAAGACGATGTGAATGTTATGCCTTGCTTACAATTTAGTGTATCTCTTCTGTGACATAGTAACTTGTATGCAAAACAAAAGTGGTCAGGTACCATCTGGCAAAACGTGTATAGCATGTTCTCTAAAGTGTTTCAAATGCACTACTTGTTGGCGTAGTCTCATCTGGTCATTTTCCAGACTTGAGCTGATTAATGAATGTATTTGCCTGGCCCTGTTATGCTTAGGGGTATAAACCAATATTTTGTGCTGGGTCCTGCACTTGGGTCGCAACAACCCCGTGCAACGCTACAGGCTTGGGGAAGAGTGGCTGACAAGCTGCCCTGCAGAGAAGGACCTGGGGGTGCTGGTTGACAGCCAGCTGAACGTGAGCCAGCAGTGTGCCCAGGTGGCCAAGAAGGCCAGCAGCATCCTGGCTTGTATAAGCAATAGTGTGGCCAGCAGGAGCAGGGAAGTGATCGTGCCCCTGTACTCAACACTGGTGAGGCCGCACCTTGGATACTGTGTTCAGTTTTGGGCCCCTCACTACAATAAAGACATTGAGTTGCTGGAGCGTGTCCAGAGAAGGGCAACAAAGCTGGTGAAGGGTCTGGAGAGCAGGTCTTATGAGGAGTGGCTGAGGGTGCTGGGGTTGTTTAGTCTGGAGAGGAGGAGGCTGAGGGGAGACCTTATTGCTCTCTGCAACTGCCTGAAAGGAGGTTGTAGCGAGGTGGGTGTTGGTCTCTTCTCCCAAGTAACTAATGATAGGATGAGAGGAAATGGCCTCAAGTTGCATCAGGGGAGGTTTAGATTGGATATTAGGAAAAATTTCTTTCCTGAAAGGGTTGCCAAGCATTGGAACAGGCTGCCCAGGGAAGTGGTGAAGTTACCACCCCTGGAGGTATTTAAAATATGTGTAGATGTGGTGCTTAGGGACATGGTTTAGTGGTGGACTTGGCAATGTTAGGTTAATGGTCGGACTCAATGATCTTAAAGGTCCTTTCCTACCTAAATGATTCAATGATTCTATGATTTGTGTTTGTAAAACCTAAAAATAAGTACCTTTTTTCACTCTCCAGTCAGTGATGTGCTAGAGATACACAGACAGAGCTTTTGTTTTGGGAGAAAAGTCCTTTCCAAACACATCTGGCAAAGGAAAGGTTAATCCAAATACAGCTTACACAGTTCAAAGAGCAATAACATATATTTCTTAAAATTCAGTTAAGTGACTCAATGATTCCCTGAAATAACCAAAGTGTGCATATGTCACCACTTCAAAGCAAGCCCTGGCTTCTGTTCAGCTTGTGGCAAAATCTTTTTGCCTTGTGCTTACAAACATCTTTCCTCGCTCTCAAACATGTATTAAATCCAGACTGGCAGATGTGCATGGGGATCATCACTAGAGTCCTGCCTTTGGCTTTGTTCTGCAATTCTCTGATTGCTCTGAGAAGAGGTTGCAGCAAAAGTCACTTTAACTGGTGGTCCCCCGTGCTGTTCCCACCATTCCCTGGAACAGGCAGGAAGGTCTGTCGGATTGGCTTTGGGACATGCAGAAGCAGTGAGGACCAAGTAATATCAGCATGGCCCTTCAGGGGTGCTCATGTTGGCTGACCTGGCTGATAAAACCCTGAAGCTCCTTGCTGTGAGTAACACTGTTAAGATGTCCATCTCAAATAAAATGGAGAAGTTTCCTTAACTCACTTCTGATTCATAGCAAAGCAAAGCACTGATGATTAAGAAAAGGCTTTTGTCTGTTAACCATTCATTGTTGCTTTGATTCTGAGAGTAAAAGCTAAAGGTAGACAGATGAGGAATTTAAGGGCATATTTCTAACAGTGAGAATAGTTAATTATTAGAACAATTTACCAAGAGTTGAAGGAGTTTCTCCCTCAATTCATCACCACCTCTGACTGTTTTATCTTCACGTGCTTGATCCTTTTGACTATAGGAGAGTCCTTGCACAAGAGAAAAAAAAAAAAAAGAGCAGCAAGTTTCTAGAGCACTTAGTTGCAAGGCAAACTTGAAATCAAAATTTCATAAGGCAAATTTTATATATAGGTTTTTGTTGTCCGTGAAACAGTTGTTGAACTACATGTATTTTCATTTTGCTTTGTGTAAAAGGAATGAGAAGTCATCTGGGATTTCACTTTTTGCAATATTAAAAACTTGGAGTGGACCTACACTGCAAAAAGTCTGTCAAGGAAATTCAGAACTGGACCGCTGAGGAAAGAGTCCAGTCGTGCTGTTTGTCTTGCAGCTGAACCGTCTGGGACTGGCATTAGCAGTGTATTTATGAGTGCTGTGAATTTATGAACGCTGATCACGGAATATGTATGCTTGCGACATTTCTTTCTACTTTTATGGCAGTTATACAAATCCATTTCAGTGAAACAGCTACACCTACAATTTTGCTCATGAAGGATTTGGGATGTGCTTGCAGTGCTTGTTTATTTCTAATGTCAAAAATTAATTACTGTTACTCTTTCAGCAGTGACCTTTATTGATTTTGAATATTTACATGTACTCCATGTGTAAGCAATGGCAAGCTTTGTGGCAAGATTTTTTTTATACTCTCAGGTGGCTTGCGGTGTTCTGAATTCTTACGCTTTTTCTATATTTTTGTATCCATTCCTCATGGGATTTGTAGAATGTGTCTTAAAAGAGTGATCTGAAGCTTGCCTAACCCAAGTTATTCCAAGAACAGACTGATTGACTGTTCAGAAGCAGCCATTTTTACATAACTAGTTATGACTGTGAATGTCAGGGAGATGTTTGTGTTACATTATTAACTTTTTCATTTCTATACATAATACATGTGTGTATCTCCTCCTTAGGAAAGACCAGAACCTCTTGTCGCCAGTGAATTGCTGGTACTTACTCCTGAATCAAGTGAGAAGAGAAAGCAAAGACCATGCAACATTGAGCGATATCTACCTGAACAACGTGATCATGCGGTTCATGCAGATAAGCGAAGACTCCACAAGAATGTTCAAGAAGGTAATGCCTCTCCTGCAGTCCTCCAGCCAGGCTTGTAAGGTGCATGAGGGAGGCAAAAGTGTCCTAATAGGTAGCATTTGAGGAGAAGATTCAGCACACGTAGCATAAAATCTGTTTTAGCACATGTATAAATTCTTCATGACTGTTCTTGCAGAGCAAATCCTTAGTGCTGAAATGCCCGGAAACTGCTCTATATGCTGGTGACCTTAAAAGCTGAATCACAAATATCCAAAAGGCAGGGAAAAAAAGCCTGTTCTTCTCTCAAAAGCGCGCTTGTCTACCCATGCAGAAAGGAAACAGTTTTTGCTTAGGACTCCCAAAATAGTAATGCTGTATTAATGAATTATTTGTAAAAACAGTATTTCATTGTAACTCTGTCATGAGAGAGACGGCTCAAGCCAAAGTAAGGGTGTGCTTTGCAGTGCTTTGGCATAAAGATGGTAGCATATGCTATGATTCTCCTGAAAGTGTTTCCTTTTCTTCCCAATATTAAATATGAACATACATTTTTGATAATATAACTACGTCTGTTAGATGATTTAAGTATTGTCTCTGTACATGTTTGTCCTTGTACATGCCCATTATGTGTGTTCATAACATACACAATGTGTAAATCCGTCTTGTGCTAAGCAAGCACTCTAGGCAGCATTAGTCTGAGATCTACATAATGTGTTTGCAGTTATTATTGTTATAATGTTCTGAAGTAAAAATAGATTATAAATGCATATCCTACCAGCATATCCATCCAGTGGGATGCTGGTAGGTAAGTGTCATACAAAAAAGAGTTCAAAAAGAGTAAGGGTTAAAGAATGTAAAGCGTGTGACTAAATGATGGCAAGGGTACCAGATTAATGTTTAAATAGGGAACTGATTTCACTTATGCCTGACCACAGTCCTAGATAGATAGCGAAGGGGTGGGGAGAAGAATCATTTAGGGAGCACATAGGTTGTACTTGGAGGAAGAAAAAGTAAAAACATGACTCAGATTTATCGGTGTACATTAAAACCTGTAACAGTAATAGAGTTGAAATTTACAGTTTCTCAATCAGTAATGGTCTGTTCATATAATATGTCTGTTGCATAAAACTGTAGTTCACAAACCACTAAACTTACTAATATGGAAGATTATTATGGAAGTTGAAAAGATAATGGGAAAAGCAATTTGAGTGTGCTGCAGTACTGTCTGAGATATCTCAGACTTGCTTGGACCAGTAGAAATTTTACAGTATTGAATCTGGAATAGTTTTTCAGTTGTTTATGTCATCTCTCAGAAATCTATTCTTCACTAGGTGTGCATTATTAGACTATCCTGTTTGCTTTCAGTGTAGTTCAGTTCTTTAGCACTGGAAATCTTGCTTTTCCTTTCCTTCTCTCCAGAAGAACTGTACAAAAATGTCCAGATAAAGTTTTCTGTGGAGAAGTGTATGTCCTTCTTTATTCACTCATAACTTATTAATGGAGATTGCTGCAGCCTACCTCTTGGAAGCAGGAAAATATGCGGACATTTTCAGTGCATTAACAAGAGGCATGTTGTCACGTCTTCCTGACAGACCCATCTCTTTCCTCCATATCATGTCCAGTAACATGCAACATTTCAAATTTTCTCTTTCTAGCGTGGCTTCTTGAAGAAGAGCAAGCAGCAGCTGCTCTTGCTCTTTTATTCCTAACTTGCATCTTCTACAGGGGAAAGAAGAGAAAGGAAATTGAGGGAGTCCTGCTGTACATAACCTGGAGCTCACATTACTGGAGCCCAGATGCACAACAGCCCTAACCTACCTTTCAGCAGGGTTTGCCAGCTGACACTGAGCGTGGTAGTGTCACATCAACCAGCTGTTAGCTGAGGTGGAGCACGGGCAGAGTGAGCTCACCAAAGGCTGTGTGAAGAGATCTGAGCCAGGCCCAGTAATGTGAGGGGAAGGGTGGCAGGAAGACAAGCAGCACCTCAGCATGGTGTAAGTGAGCCTTGTGAGCACATGGCCTGAATGTGGCAGTGGTTGTTCACCAGTATTAATTCTGAGCACTTATTTTTAGGACTTCAGTCTGTCAGGAATCAATATTTGTTGGAGAAGGTTGGGATTTCCACCGAGTCCCAGTGTGCACAGTTCTTGCTGTGGTACTTGCTGCAGAGTACTGGTGATTTATTTGCTATTAGTTCCCAGCTGCAGAACTGATTATACCTTGAATGATGATGAAGCTCCAGTTTCTTTTCTGTGTAAAGGGAAGGGAGTTACAAAGCGAGGTGAACAACACTGGACAGAGAGAAAACCAAGACCTATGCAGGAGGTGAAGCTGTTAGCAAATTGTCTTGCTTTATTGATGAAGAACATAAACTGTCTACATCTACATTTAGTCCAAATGGGCAGCTTCAACCTTAATGGTCTTTAAAGGTCCTTTTCAACCCAAACTATTCTATGGTTCTGTGATAATTTCTTTCAGATGTGAATGAGCAGTCTAACTTAAGGTTCGTCACAGACTGTTTCAGAAATACTGAATGGGCGTCCATAAGGCAACAGAAAGAAATTAGATGTAGAACACATGTCCTGTACTACAGTACCCCTTGCAGACAGAGGTCACAGGAGCAAAGAAAAGGGGCACTTAGAATGAGAAAGGTGACATCCAACACTCTCCTCCATCAGACTGTATTCTCCCAAAAGAAAATGGTGTGGAATTTTTTGGAACATCAAATAGAATATTTAACCAATTTCTGTCACTTTCTGTAGGTTACTTTTGAAAAAGGCTGGATTTGGAATAAAGTTCTGTCAGGGAAAAGTATAATTGCTCTCAATGGGTGTCATCCCTATGAAAGCATATGGGATTTCTACTGTTCACAGATTTCAGATTAAAGTAGAGACAAACCTTATCCTGCAGATACTTCCACACTGGAGTCTGATCATACTGTTCTGTGAAATATATACTCCCTCTAAGTAATAAATGTAAATAATAAGAACAGTAATAATATGAAGATTTCAAAAATAAAGACTGACAAGTGCATGCTTAATATCTTACTGCGGTCCCTGGTCAAGAGCAGGAAATACACCCATCTAACAAATCTGTACTCCATTGGCTCTCACAACATTGCACATAGGAGCACTTAATGTCTTTCTAAGTAATTTCCAAATACCAGCTAATCAAGCTTCTCTATGTTCAGTAGATCATTTAATTATATATCTAGCAGTTTATTAACCTAATAGTGTTATGCATCATTATTATCATCTTGTTTTAGTTCTCCCTTGGTCTTGCAGCAGCAGCTTCTGCATCTTTGGAGGTGCTTTAGCTCCACTTCCTCGTCTGGAGAGTAACTACACCAAGTCCGTGATCAGAGTAGATCTCCATCGTTCTGCTCCGAACCCTCAAGCTGCCTGTTGCAGAAAGTGCCTTGCAGTGGATTGCCCCATTGCTCACAAGCAAGATACAGGGAAACAACAGCAAAGTCACTCTGAGCTTCTTGGCTCTTTCTGCTCCCTCTTTTTTCTCCCCCTATCTCCTCCTGAGAGGATAAGGCTGCCCATTCTGCTTCTCAATGGTAGCCCTTACTGGCTTTTTCTACCTTGCTGGTGGGCACGTAGGTCCTCAAATGAAACTTTTCCATGAAGTGAGCCCAACATTTTCTAGACGGATACTTTTTGTATGCTATCCTAAGATTGGCTCCATGTTGAATTGTAGTAACGAAAAGATCAAACAATTTCCTCATTTCCTGGCCATGCTTACCAGTATTGTTTTGTTCCCTCTCCTGCAGATGTCTCCTATGTGGGATACAGCACAAAGTCATGAGTCTGTAGCAACCCCTTTCTCTAGTCCTTCTGTGAAAAGGTGTGTGCAGTACCCAGTGTTGGTCTATATGAAATGTAGTAATGAGGGATGTCTGTGCCCCTTGGTCTTTGTACTTTGCCCTTGTCTCACTGTCTGTTCTTCCTCATTTTGATTCTTCCTTTTGTGTACATCTGTACATCTGTCTCAACATTTGGATTGCTTTGGTGAAATGGTCCCTATTGGTTCTACCTTACATGTTCTGATGGACCAGGATATATTGTATTCAGGTACCTGATCGTACGTGACTTTCCTGTCTAGGTTGGCCCACTTGACATGTGGATATTCATTATTTTTGTTCTCCTGGGAGCTCTTTGTCATTCTTTTTTCCAGGAGTCAGGAACCAGCATCTGTTTAAGTGTACTAAATGCAGGACAAAGATAGGATCTAGTTCGGAGATTTTGTGGCATTTATCTGATGATACTATGTCAGGCCTCATACTTCCAGATAGACACTTAAGCTCTTCTTCTTTTTAGTTGCTAGCATATAAAAGCAGTACAGATTGCTGTTCATGCCTGGCCTTCATGCTGCACATAAAATCACAAACAAAGTAGCACAATTCAAACCTTACATGCTTGCATGTTTCTTCAGGCAGATGGGGTAGATGGCCTCATGGGGACAATTAGAGAATAAAATAATAAGGAAAAATGTCAAGCAGAAGGGAAAAGTATTATGCAGAACGTTTCATGCAGTGATTCTGGTTACCCCAGCATTAATAATCAACTGTGTAAACACAGACACAGAAAATCCTTAAGCAGATTTGTATATTTATAATTTATAAACATGTATTTTCTTTGGACAGAAACCATAACAAGCCAAGATGAACATATCTTCCAGTGTTTACAGTAAAAGAAGCTGGAGAAGCCAAGCACAATAAATATTTTAGTTCCATAATCTGGCTATTAACGAGGAATATGACTACCTGCCAAATCTATTTGAAGTTATAAAGATTGTGGCATATATAGAGATTTTTTTACATCATTTTCTTAAACATTTAAAGGTTTAAAAGGATAGCAAAGCTATTTGTTGCTACAGACTGGCAAATCTGGGACAAAATTTTACTGTGTGTTAGTTATGTCAGTGTCACCGCAGCTCATGAAAGCTCCTTAAAAGAAGGGTTTGCACATCACTTCTCCCAGGGACCAGCAGCAGACTCATTTAAAAGCAATAGTCACAGAATATTTTCCCTAAATGATGTAACTGAGAGTAGCATCGTGTGTGCTAAATACAGACACTAAATTGTTCCAGGGAGAACTTAAATTTCAGTAAAAAAACCCAAAAGAATAAAGTTTGGGTACCCAATTATGCTCTAACTGAAAAGGATGGAAAAATTCTTACAGACTTCAGTGAAAGAGGATTAATGTGGAATTAAATTTTAAGTTTCTCAGACATTAATCCATAAATATAAGTCTTGATAACATCAATAGGACCACTGCTGTGTTGAAAGTTGAACACATACTGAAAGGCCTGTTTAGGTACACTTATTTGTCTGCTGCATGGGTGTGATCTATCCTACTATCAGGTGAAAAAAAAATACGCTACTATCTCTTAATGCTTTGAAGCAGATTAGTAACATGTAAACTCTTGCTAAAAATATTACATATGTGCTCTAACATTTTTGTTATGTTCTTTTGGTTAATAGATGCTAATACATTTCTCCAGGACAGTGAATAAAGAAGCATCTCAGTGATTGTTTGTCAGGTTTTAACGGCCTGATTAGAGCTATCAACTCAGCTCCAGGAAAATGTGTGCTGCGTCTTACATTCTGTTGTTTGGCTGCCCTGAGGAGAGGCTCCTAGAGGAGCACACCGTTCAAACATGCTGAACTACTGCAGGGAATAGGTAGCATAAAAGAGAAATAAGAGAGCTGTTAAGCACTGAAAATAAATGCACTTCTTATCTGGTGCTCTAACACACTGTATATCACACACTAAAAGCCGTATTGCTTGCCACTCGAGTCTGTATTTCTTGATCTTAAATGTTAATGTAAACTGTGTTGGTTCTTGAAAATAAATCCCTTTTATACTTCTAAGGTTAACCAAATTTCCTGATTTTTATTGGACAATTCCTACAAAATCTTTCGTCAGAAAGAGGCAGCAACTGACATGTTATCCATCACTAGAGGTACTCTCTGCAGGTTAGCGTCCCCAGATGAACTGGTGGAAGGATGACTCATCTGTGATCATGTGGCATTGCTAGGCTGTCTCTTCCTAATTTTTACTTTTTTTGCTCATCACCTCCCTCCCTCTCTTTTTGCTTCCCATTTTAAAGCCTGTTGTCCTTTCCTAAAAATATCTCCCTCTTTCCTCTACTGGGATCTCTTCCATTCACTTTCAAATTTGCCATGTATGCATGGTGGCCAGTAAATCCTGAGGGCTGGACCACTTTTGCTTCAGTGCTGGACAAAGCTCTACAGGAGCAAAGAGAAGAAATGGGTTCTAGTAAATACTGATCATTCCCTGAATCCTCAACTCATCTGGTGTCTATTTGCATTAAGGTGTAACTGAAGAGTAGGAAAGGAGGACGTGTCTTTCAGTGAACTGCTGCGTGCTTTGCTTACAAAAAAATCTGGAAGGGGTAAAGAGAAACTTGGTTTAGGGTTTTCTGTCCCACCTTCTCAAACAAACTTTTGCACTGCCAGGTTAAGGCATGCTGCCTTAGAATTGGCATTGCTATATTTAGGGCTTGAGTTGTCATCAGCTTTGAGATGGTAGTGACCAACAATTGAAAGGGATAAATCGCTTGAAGCTGGAGTTCATCTACAGTTTTTTCCCCGCACATGTATGTTTTCATCTTCCAGTCTTAATGTCAACCATCTTATCTGTATGTTTTGTCCTTCTTTCCACTAAAGTAATTTGAAGAACAGACTGCTCATATTCAGCACTATAGAAGCAGCTATCCAAGAGAAAGCAGGTGGCCTCCACTTCTTGGAGCTTTGAGGATATGTGTAAGCTGTGTCAGAGCTGTGCTGCTGACTTTTAAAGGCAGGGTGCCAATGTAAAGCAATGAAAAGTAATTCAGAATTTTTGCTAAAGCTTTTACTGTGTTCCCCTACAGCAGCTTGCAATTCTGCAATCCTTTTCCAATTCTTTGCAAGCACTCTGTGCACTGTTATGCATATGAATTTTTGTCCTTGATATTAGATGAAAATAGTCTGATATTTGCAAAGAAGTGGAAGTATTAAGCCTTATGTTCTAGTTACTTCAGTAGTAGAGAATACCTCATGAAAAATACCAGACTTTGAAAAGTATAAGCAATAAGGAAATTTTCATAGTAGTTCTGTGTAACTCAGCTTCAGAGCATCTGTCTCTCTGTGCCTTAGCTACTACAGCTAATGCCCTCGGGAATACAAGAATCTCACTGAAGTCTTTTTTAATTTATATTTCTAGCTTCTGGTTGGTTAAAAATCATTTTGCGTATAAGGATTGGAGTGAATACTGATAAATGATGTGTCAGGTTCCTTAAAATATTGCCCAGAGTTAGGAGTATGACAGTAGGAATAGGAGAAAAAATGCAATATTTTCTGTTCCAGCTACTGTATGTGTCTGTTTCACCCTCCTGGAAGACACAGTGGGTGGGTTGTGTGGCATGGTTCCTCCTCGTACGTGGGCGTCGCACTGGAAATTCTCGTTCAGAAACCATTATTCCTGCAGGTGTTTTAGTGATGGCCAAGTATGTGTTAGCAGCTTTGGAGATGAGTTGTCCCTGAGGATTTTCCTTTGGCTTCTATACAAATACAAAGTACTTCTCATAGCTAAGGCCATTATCGATCATGAAGTTGGAGTTTTTAGAAGCCGGGCTAATTGTCAATTTCTTCACATAAAAAAAAGCTGACATTTTCAGCATGGATTTTACAATGCTGAGCATCACAGAAGAAATGTAGCCAGGCTGTTTGCCAAGTCCTGTAGCTCTATTCTGTAGCTGTTTTCCAAAGGCTATGGTACAAATGCCTTCAACTCTTGCACAGTTGCCACAATTTTCATGTGATTGAACTGCTATGGACAGCTAACAAAGGAATATATTTGAATGAGACTCCAATTAAATACTCTTATTTTGACATACTTGCTTTCGTTAATAACTACTGCTAAGCATTTCTTTTTTTCTGGGTCAAAATGAAAGTAAAGACACAGTCCAGAAAAGCTAAACAAAGCTGTTTCAGCAGCCCACTCTGTGGAATATTATGCAGTTGGGTATCTGTTTCAAAGAGAAGCCACAATTATTTCTTGCATAAATATTTAGATAGTTGCATGTGCTGAGAAACAAAGACTATTCTAGATGTAAAATTGGGCGGGATGTCCCTCTAGAATATCACATTCCATGTGGTTTAGTTTTTGTATATATCATAGCAGCTATAAAACAGTACACAGTTTATTCCATTAAAAAGGCTTATAACATTAATCCTGAACTTCACCCGTTCTGTTGGCACCTAATTTCCTGATGCTTCATGGGAAAATCTCTCAAATTACTTCTGGGTTTCCTTTTAGAAGTCTTCTGTCCAGATGTTATCTGCCTACCTTTACATCCCTGAATCATTTTTAGTGCACTGTAATTCTGTCAGAACAGTGTCTTTGCAGGCATTCACTATCTAGGATGAACAATGAGTACAAATATCAAGAAGTCAATGTATGCTGCAGTTTTTGCATGCCTTTTTCTAATGATTTCTTTTTAATTACAGAGCAAAGAGATTGCATTTCAACTTCATGAAGACCTAATGAAAGTACTTAACGAGCTTTACACAGTAAGTACCCTTACTTAGCTTATCTTATACAAATTCCATATCGGACTACTGTAAGCTTTAAGTGGCCTTTTATCTAGTAAGTTACCTCCCAGTGGAGATGCTTATTTTTGTCTTTTTACACAAGTCTAAACTATCTCTTTTGGAAAGATTATTCACTTGTTTAGAATACGTATGCTAATGCTTTCAGGATTACTCTTTACCTTCAATGCTTTTTCTCCCCAGGCTATGCTAAGCCAGTTTATTATAAATTTTGTTGATTATTAATGAAACATATCTACTCAGAGCTTACCAGAGCAAAGCTTCTTCCTTTTCTGCTTTGTTATTGTCCATGCTGCTATCTGCTTGGTTTGGTTTGACTCATGGACTACACTCAGTAAAAATCGTAGGTGCTTGCAGATCCAGCGCTGTGCTGTCTAAATGTTATTATGTGCCCCCTCCCCCCAACTGGGATAAGTGAATAATGAAAAGAAAAATAGAGGGTTGCATAGGCTTTCCATATTAGGCTTTCCATGTCATTTAGAGAGGTCAAGAAAAAACCACTATGATCTTGCTGGCAAGCTGCTGCTAACCCGTTGGAAAATCTGAGAAAAGTTAGGTCAGAACTTATTTTCTTCTTTGAAACCCATCTACACAACTTGTTACTACAGAATGATGTCTTGTCTACCTAATAACTATTTTCCCAAATATTTTTTTGAGGGGGCACATTCTGAGAAATAAGAAAGCAAGAATTAGTTTTTTTTTTTTTAAACAGCTATGCAAGGAAAAGGAACTGGTGATATCCACCTCTTATAAAAGTCTGTTGATTCCTGCTGGTTGAGGAGGTTGTACATCTAAATTCTCTTTTCTGTCTGGAAGAACTAAAACATCTGTGGTCCAGTACCCTGCATAGCAATCTCTAGACTGCTCCCTTCCCTATCCTCAAGATTTAGGGAACCATAGAAAAAAACCCACAATATTTATATCAAAAAACAATTTGTGATTTTAAGGAAGTTTAGGAAGATATCAGAGACCAGCTCTTGTCAGACATAGATCAGTCAAACATTACTTTTGTGCATCTTGTTGGTTTTTCTTTTGACCTAGGGAAAATTGTGTACCCATCAGTGTACAACGGGTTGAAGAACATTTGAATCCAAGAACAATTTAGGTGGCAAAAAGGAGACCCAAAGAAAATTAGACCTGTCTCACTGCCCGAGGTTCTTTTGAATTGTAGTTATGGTCACAGACTCCTAAAACCTGCCTAAACCACCTTTTTTTTTTTTTTTTTTTTTTTTTTTTGAGGGATTTTCTTCCAGACTTTTTTTTTCTGAAATCACCACTGATTTTGTAGGATGCAATACTGCAAAACCTTGTTGGCTCAGGCCTATAGTCAGTGAAGTATGCTGGGATCAGCTTCTGCCAAGTAGTGATAACCACAGACAATTCACACAGCTGCAGGGGATCAGCGACTGTAGGAGCCATTGCACAAGTGGGGCTTCAGTGGTGAGTAAGCCCTGAAGATACAGTCTTGTTTCAATTAAACAGTTGCATAACTCCAGTGCCTGGTGAGGCACGGGATTAGTGCCCATGCTCCCAGGGTAGGAAAACAGTGAAGCATGTGCTGAATTTGCTGAATCACCAGTGAAAATCTGCAGGACTGGATTTTGGTATTTTCAGTCTTTTTCATCACACTAGTGCTATATCTTCCCACTGATGGCTATGGATTTATTCGGATATTAACCTTCCATGTTGTGGCTTCCGCTGAATGCTAAGTCCTTTCTCAGAATTTAAGATTTTTGTAAAATGTGAAGTTTTTTGAAGTTAGTAGAACACAGAGCATGTGCACAATTTGAATTAGGTTACTGCTGCAGGATGGTTTCTTGGGATGGAATTTACTTCACCTAATTTTCAGGCATCTGCAGCGTAGGCACAAATATCTTAGCTTGCCATCTGGGTTCCACTTATAGTCACTGGAAATCTAATATGGGGAGATCAGACCCCTTTGTCTGATCAGATGCAAGCATCTGCTTCAGATGAAATGATCTACACTGTTAACGCCATTGTCCAGGTTTCAGTGACTGCAAAGGAATTGGTCAGCTGTGGATGCCCATATTTAGCCACATACAACCCATGTTTGGTAAAATGACAATATGGTGCAGAATAACATCAGTTCCACTGATTGCATCTTTGGAATGATTGTCAGCATTTCTGTGTACAGTGCTTGTGTACATAAAGATAACTAGACACATGGAAACCTCATGCATAGGTTTTAAATTCTGTGTGACATTTACTGTTTACAGAATAAGATCACAGTGGCCTTACCAAAACATCTACAGTTTTAAAATGCGGGAGGTATGTTTCTCAGTCACTTAAAGAAAGGAAAAGTCATCTTCCTCTTTGCCCCATGATTTATGGAAAGAAAAAAAAATCAGTCTTACTATTGTGAGATAGGTCTTTGTGTCCAAAAGAAAGCCAGTTTATTTCAAGTCAGTGAATAATATACTAATATTGAAGTCTCTCGCTATTACTCATTTCTGGGTTTTTTTAAAGGAATGATACGTTCATGAAGTATAACTGTTAAAATGTGAAGCCTTATTGGAGTTTAAATACCCCTAAAGCCTTTGAGTGAGGGGAAAGTACTGGAGCTTTTAATGAACTGAGGGTGTGTATGAAGAAGGTTTAATAATCTGTGTACTTCTTATCATCATGCCTTATCTTACAAGAAAGGTTTCTAAATTAAGGTCATCCTCCAGAAATAAAAAACAAACAGTTGTGCATAAGAGTGTGTTGAAGAGAATGGGAGAAGAGAATTAAAATCACTAAAATCTAAAATAGTAAGAAGTGTTTGTGCTGAGGCACAGTTGTATAGTCAATGTAAAGAAATTGCATGTTTTATTTGTTACTTCTTGAACTTCTCAGATGAGGAGTGGGTTCCTTAGACAGACATATTCAGGCACACACAGTAGTTCTGCAGCTCCACAGTAACTCTTTCAAGCAAACATCTTGTTTGCTCCACAGACCACATTTAAGACGTTACTTGCCTGGATTTCCCTAATGCTATGGGATCAGGGGCTGAATTAAATGCTTGTTTCAAACCCAAATGATGATAGGCTCTACCCACCCATCTCTAGCATGCCAGCCAGACCTGAGGCTTTACCACACCTGCTTTCAGACTTCTCGAGCACCAGATATCTCAAACCCAGTTTATCTAAAATGATCCAGAATAAATAGGATTTTTAAAGGAATTGCTACTGATTTAGTCCAGATATTCTTAATGGATGAGTTGTAACACAGCATACTAAGTATCAGAATAACAGCTGACTTTTGTTCACGTGACAACACCGTATCAGGTGTCTTAGTCTTCTACATCATAGAAGGTGCCAGAAAAAAAGGTGACTTTGGGACCCACCTTTGAAAATCTAGTCTTGCACTTCTGCCTCAGAAAGTCCTTTTTAACCTGTCCATAGGGCCAGATCTAAAACCTGCTGTAGTTAGGGAGTTGTGTCCATTGGTTTTGACGTTTTTTAGATCAAACAAGTCAATAAGCAGTGCCATAGATTTTGCAAAGAGGAAAATGTTCTGAGAGAAGAAAATAAGAAATCACTGAGGAATTGAAGCGACATGCCACCTTCCACTAGGAGTGTGTTATGAAGATTTTCAATTAAAAAAACTATCTGCTCAAAGGTATTTTTTAACTTGAGAAAGTTTGAACCTCTGCCTTTTGAGAGAGAGAGAGAGACTAGATAGCATTTTGGCTGCTTATTTAATGTGAAAAGCTCAGAACTGCAATGAAATGTCAAAAAAAAATCAGACACTTTGTTGTATTAAATACCTACTGTTCTTTAAAAATGCACACTAATAAGAGACCTTTCTCCTTACTTACACTTTATGGAATTAATTCCTTTTCCTGCTTTTATTACTAAGAATTATCATGGAAATAGGAGATTTGTACCACAGGTCTTCATTTACTCCCTGGGAGTAGCTTAGCTTGTGTTGACTTTGGCTTGCACCATCCTCATTAAAATTACACATCATGTACAGGATTGTTGAAAAAAGAAGCAGGTGAACCAAGGCTTCAGAAGATGTTCTAAGAACCTGTGAGCAAAGCAGGCTTATTTTGCTGGAATAATCAGAAGTTTGTAAGGGGAACTTTACTTATTCATTTCTATCTTTTTTACATGGAGAAGGTTTTACACGTTATGTTACATATGCATATGTTTTCCACCTGTTACTCACATGACTAGTGAAAATGCATTTAAAACTCTATATTTTCAATTCTCAGTATTTTATGCACTGGTTTTTAAATTATGACTCAAAACATCATGCTAAAAACAATTGAACAGCTAAGTTTCATTCTGTATCTTTGCAAGTTCAGTAAATTATGGTTGGCGAGTACTTTTAGTTATGCGTGTCTTCTCCCTGGCTGTGCCAGCCAGTCACTATTTTCAGCTCTTCAGCATCCCAGCTGCTGCATTCCTCTCTTACTCCTCTCCCTATTACACTTTCAGCCAATGTAGACTAGTAATTAGTCCCATGTTTTACATAAGGATATAAGCTGTTGAAACTAGAGCAAAGCGTACCTTCTGAGTGAGTGGTGATGGGGAAAGAGGAGCCCAGTTAGTTGTGTGAGGTCACGGAGTGGAGGTTATTTCCTGACAATTACAGGAAAAAAAGTTGGTCAGACTGAAAACTGCAAGAGGTTTGGGTTGGGTTTTTTTGTGAACTGAGAGATTTAGAAACCTTCTTACATGCTGATTTAAAGAGGCAACAGATTATTGATTTTACAGTAAATCATCTTTGAAACAGAGAAACCTCCCCAGTCAAACTCTTCTTTCATTTCTCTGGAAAGCTAAAATATCGTATATTATCAGATCAAATACTGCAATATGACAGTAACACCTGAGTGATTTGGAATGGTAGGAAACAGAAGGTAGGCAGAGTCTTTTCTTGCAATGGAGGGAGGTTTCACCTGGATTTATTTAGGGCAGAGGGCTTATTCATAAATGACCCCTAAAGAAGTCAGGGTGAGATCAATGAGGTGACATGTTTGCTAAAAATACAGAGCTGTTCTGGTAATAGGGACGAGGGCAAATGGTGGAGAAAAGTGGTGCACATCATAAAAATACATCTTCATGTCTCACACTTAGCATTCCACATTATTCCTACTGGCATCACACTTTTCACAAGCAATACAGATGTAAGGCTTTCAGAAAAAATTAAAAAGTAGGGACAGTTCAAAGCAAACAATATTAAATAAGACAGGGCTGCTGTGCCGCCTGCATTTTCCATGGCTTTATCTTACTCTTTAAAAATCTTGGCTGTTTAATTTCTCAGGATAGTTGCTGCCAGGTTTTCTTTTTTCTTTGCTGAAATAACACAGAATCTGGATTCTCTGTAGAAAAGTTAAGTCAAATTTACTGTAGCACACCAGACATCTGAGAAAGTGAAATCAGTAATTCAGTATTGGCAGTAATATATCAGTGGCAGTTCCTGGAACCACATCAGAGGTTGATTTGGAAGTGAACAGTATGCTGAAAACAGCTAATATTGAACCTACTTAACTGCTAGAGACTACTGATGTAGTAAAATTGGCATAAGATTTTACTTATTCCTTGGGGAAGGTACTAGCTAACCTGATTTAATTAATCCCTTGCAACCCCACCTTCTGATAAGAACTCACAACTTAGCAGAGACGGTTCTGAAACAATTCAAACATGGTAATTGCAACAGGGATGAACTACTGTTCCGTTAAATGCCTGTTTCCTGAGAAACACTATGAAAAAGCTCTTAATTATGGAATTTTATTATAAAAATAAAGCACACGGTAATTCCAATATATTTTAACTTTGTAGCATTCAGTCTTAGTACGTTGGGTTAAGAACCTTTTTATAAAAGAAGTATGTATGTAGAAAAGGAAAGCCAGTGCCTTGCTATGGGAAAGTTCCTCTCTTGTAGCCCACAGAAGTACAGTGCTAATTACTGTCTTGTTGATGGATTTGCCTGGATAACAGTTGTGGGTTTAAATAAAATAATTATCTAAGGGTTTAGTTAATGTGCCCTTCCCTGTGATAAGTGCTATCTTCTGCCCTAAGCCTACTTGCTGAGCTCTTACGAATGATGCGGAAAATCTGGCACACAAAACGAGACGTTTATATCACTAAGTGAACAGTCTCTCACCTAAAAGTGGGAGAGTACATAGTTTGGGTAGCGTAATCTTTTTGATCTGCTTGTAGTCTGACTTGGTTATCTGACAGAAATCTGTTTTACATCACTGGATCTACAGAATGAACCTGCTAAATTAATAGGAGATAAACTCGCCATTTAATTTTAGAAAGGGACTAGTATGCATTTAACAATGCCTGCTCAGTATACCGGAGAAGTGCAGCATATGTCATGATGACAGTTCAGCATCTGCAAAATTATGACCTTGCTCTCTCTTTTCAGTGCATACTTGATGGCTGATCAATAAGCACTTTGGGGACTAATTAAAGTCAGTTCAGTGATGGATACTCTCACAGGATAGTCTATCACTCAACAGTTTAGTGGACATTTGAGAAGCAGTATTGCTTATTTCATCAGGTTATTTGTCATTTGAATAACAGATCCATAGATCTGTTATGTATTCACAGATCGGAGATCTGTGGATCTCAGAACTCTTCATACAGTAAGTCTATTTACAAGAATTAGGCAAGCCTGTTACTGTATTTTACAGTATCTAACAGTCTTTTAAAAACTCCAGGGAGAAAAGATGCTATAACGTTGAGGGAGAGAGTCATATATGCAACTTAGCGTGCAAATTCTAAGCTAAGTTGTGAGGAAGCGTGCACTGAAATACTTGGAAGCCAACTCCCTAGCTTGTTCCCATTTATTTTCCATATGTGTCTGTCTAATGCTTTCTCAAGCTAAGTTTAGCTGCTGCAATATCAGCTTTTAAAAAACATTGACACATCATGAAAAAGGCTGGAGCTGTCAGCTTTCCCCAGAGGCTTGTAAAATAATGATGTCACTAGTGCATGAGATAAGCAGTGCTATCAACATAACAGACTGGACAGGTGTCAAATGCATAGGCTGATCACTGCTCTGTATGTAGTCTGTATTGATTTCTAAGCCAGCATGGCTCGGGTAGGACAGACTCTGACTATTGTCCATCCCTGAGTATACTGCCAAAGGGAGGGCTTCTTTTTCAATTTTAGTCATCTTAGGAATCATTTGTGCCAAGAACTTGTGCGAAGTTTGTTGTGAGAACATGGATTTCAAGTAGACATCTCGGTTCCCCATAGACACTATGAGCTCCATGTCATTCTCACACAGAACTTGGCTTTCAATTAGTGTAGAGTGAGACACTGGATTTGGTAGCATGTGCTGAAAGCAGTCAGTGAGAGGAAATAGTACTCTTCAGTGATGTGAGGTTAACGGAATCAGCGTGGAGGCATCTGAGCCTCTTGGTGAGAGCTGGTAGTGATGCACTTGTACTCCTTCACTCAAGCTAAAATGCCATAGCTGCTGCAGAAGGACATTTATGCCTAGTCCACTGGGCTACAGGGCACTCAGAAAAAATGCTTCAAAAAATTCAGTGCTTACTGCTTTTGTCAAGCAGAACAAATCCTTGCTTCACCAGTTAAGTGAGATGCTTCAAGATGTGATGTTAGGAAACTCTGAGATACTACTATTGTTCCTTCTTTGCAGGCAGAAAAACTGAGAGAGTGCAGAAGAAAATAATTTTCCTAGGTGGTAAGACACATGAGTTAGCCTTGTCCTACCAACTAAAAAGTCTCTGGAGCTGACACACAATAAAAGATAAAAAATAAAAGCAAACATCTGTAGAATTCTGTAAAGAAGCTCGCAAAAAATTCAGTAAAAAGGCCAAAAGAGAAGGGCACAACCTTGTTTTTCATTTCCTTTTCCCATCATTTTTAATAGAGCCATATCACTTTCTGTGCTTCTCAGGTTTGTTTTATAAATCATTTCTTTAAGAAGTGCAATTCTTTTTTCAGTAATTCTTCCCATGTGGCTATACGAGTTAGACTCTCTGGGTACAGATTATCAACAACTTTAGAATTGCCTTTGATAACAGTGCAGGGTACAGGGAACTGAACATGCCGTTTGGTTAAGCTGGAAACTGCACAGATCTCAGCTCTGCAGGCTTGCCTTCTCTTCCCAACTCGGCTTGTTTCGTCTTCGGGTTTTTGCCTCATTCATGCAGACAGTGAGTTGCTGGGGCAGCGGTTGCTCCTGGCGGGTGTAGATAGGGTGCTTGGGCAGGGAGCTCTGCACTCTGGTCGGGCCTTGGAGCACAACTGTGCTATAAAATAACAGCAACAGCAATAACAGGTAGCCCTGCTCTGGGCAGCTTGGGTTTTTTTCAGCAGAGAGCTGTAAACATATGTTTTTAAAAATAAAAACAAGGCTACTCTTTTTGATGGGCGTCTCCAACTGTTTTACCTTACTACAGGAAGTCAGTGAAGAGTTGCCTGTTTCATTTTTAATACCAATACTATTTCAGTTGTATCAACAGCATGGCATCAGTATTAAACAGTGGCATACACAGTTATGGAGTATAACATATGCATAATATACATGGTTATATAAAATTGCAGGTCTCTAAAAGCTTCTTTCTTTCTTTTGCGCTAGACTTTAAATACGCATCTGTTTCAGCCGTCACCTGACATTGTGTGCACTTGGTTTGTGTCAATCCATACGAAGCCATGCTGCAGTGAATTTGCATTATCTATCTTTAGTTTCCCCAGTGTTGCTACTCTATGGGTGCTCCTTAGGCTGGCCTAACTACTCGATTACAAAAAGTACTCCTCTCCCTAGGGAATATTTCAAGGCAGCTCCCCAAACTAGTCTTTCTCCTTCACGGGTCACACAAAGCTCTGCTGAGGGAGGAACAGCCCATTTGATTCCTCCCTGGCTGTGTCCTTTGGAGGAGATTTGAATGGCTTCCATGGCCTGAGCCCAAAGATAACATCTGCTGGAGAGAGCACTCTGGCACCCTGTGAAGAAGAGAGGAGGCCGCTGGCTGCCCAGGGATGCTTTCATGCTTTGTTCCTTGCTTGAAACTTAAGACAACAACAATAAAAAACAAACAAACAAAAAAGGCTGGAGAAGGTGGAAAGAGGCTTTCTCTGCTGGAGGTGGGCAGAGACAGCCCTCCCCAGCAGAGGTGGGTGCTTTTGTGGTTGCTTGCTGCCCACTATGCGGCATTCAAGCTGAGGCTTTTCTTGCTTGAAGAAGAAAGGGAGGACTGGGCTTAACCAGTCCCTCTCCCTCTTTGTGGTCTGTGCAAGCATGTGTTTGCAGGCTGGCAGCCCAAGCTCTCTTGGCTGCAGAGCCAGCGTGTGTGTAGGGGGAAGATAATGGTATTAACTGGGGGGCTATGGGGAAAGCATCATCACAACTTACTTATCAGGCAGCTCCTTCTCCAACTCTCATCTGGTTTTAGGTCACGCCCAACCTGCTGGCTGCACAGTTGGGAGCCATTTCTTTCCAGGCTGTGGACAGCCACCCACCTGGCTGGGGATGTGCTCCCAGACAGAAGCTTCCCATTGCCTCTGCTTCCTTCCCCTTTCCTCAGTGCTGAAGGGGTCCTTCTGCTTTCAAACATTCAATGTCCACAGTCAAGCTGTTAACTTAGCACTGAAGAAGTCAGATAGATATGGCACTGACATAGATGTAGTTTTATTGCTCACTATTTCATGTTTTCATTCACAGACAGAAATAGTGAAGTTTAATAAGAAGGATATTGCTCTTTCCTATCAAAGCAATGAAAAAAAAATCCCCAAAAAATTTTCTACACAACTTTTGACTGAAATATTTGATAGATTGCTGCCTGATTGCCTATCAAAACGTTTCAGTGATGCAAGGCCCTTCCAAGCAGAAATGAGCTTACATTACAACTAGTTCTCTTTATTCATAGTGCTTGATAAAGCACTATGAATAAATTTAGAATTTTAGATATATAAAAATCAAAATAAAAATGCAACCAGAAATCCTCAGTCTCTGTTGGCAAAGAAACTTATCCAAGCTCCATGTTTATAAGAGAATGGTTTACTCAAAGACCCTGTGAGTTTTCTGTAGATACCTTTGTATTTTCATTTTGTCCTAACTCTCCTTTGATTCTGTCTTTTGCAGGTCATGAAAACATACCACATGTATCATGCAGAGAGCATCAGTGCAGAAAGCAAACTGAAGGAGGCAGAGAAGCAAGAAGAAAAACAGATTGGGAGGTCAGGAGACCCTGTTTTTCATATTCGACTAGAAGAAAGGCACCAGAGACGGAGCTCTGTGAAAAAGATTGAAAAAATGAAGGAAAAAGTAAATAATCCTTTTATTTAGTTTCATTTGAAGTAAATTCAGTGCATTTCTGACATTCTTTAGCATGATATTAGGCAGAGAAGTCCAACTGGGAAATAAAATTAAACAAGGTACACATAATAAACTAGCAGTAGGTTATAGATAACTTGACTTAATTGCAGTTCAGAGAGGGGAATACTTTATTCCTGGTATAATTCGTACGATATCATTTGTCACATTTGAAACAAAATATCAAGTTATCACTTCGTATTACATTTGTTATATGCATAACAGGCTGGCAACTAAGATTTATTCTTGTTAATAGGAATGTGTGCTTGAATTGTTATCATTTTTGCTACATACCAAAAATGAAGTAATTCAAATACATTAATATGCAATCTTTTTCCTAGCGTCAAGCAAAATATTCTGAAAACAAGCTGAAATCTATTAAAGCCCGTAATGAATACCTGCTCACCCTTGAAGCAACCAATGCTTCTGTTTTCAAGTATTATATTCATGACCTTTCGGATTTAATTGATGTAAGTATTGGCACATTTGGTTTTATGTTTATTCTGTTTAGGAATAATACCTTTTTTTTTTTCATTTTCAAAGAGAATACATTAGTCATATGTGTTGCTTACAATACACTTATCATTTGTAATATTGTATGCTATAGTCAGCAGATCTTCCCTTCAGCTTTATGTTTCACAAAATAAAACGCCAATAAGGTGCTGAACCCATTCCTTTAAAGTTAGAACATTATGCTTTCTCCCCATATGGCAAGAGAAAATATGACAGGAATAACACAAAAAAGATAGACATTTCCATTTTGTACTATAAAAGGATTTCTGCGGTACAAATAACAAGATAAGCTTCTTAAGTGGGCATCTAATAATGGTATTTTAACTCAAAAGAAGGCATTTTCTCCATGTCTTCAAAATCATTTCATTCATTTAGTCATTGAATCAAATATACACTGCTTTTTATTCTTATTTTATGTAGTTTGCAGAACAGACACAATCAATCCTGTATTCTGTACTGTCAATAGAATTGTTACTGATTTTCGTTAAGTTATTCCTGTGAGAACATCCTAGGAGAATGAGGTTGTACGCTGATGTTGACTTGTACTGGCATTTGGTCTCCAGAACCTGTATTATTGACATCTTTAGATGATATGGAGGGAGGATCCTGCACTCTATTGTGTCCCACTCTCTTTGTAAGCTGACCACCTATTTGATAAAGAAAATTTGGAGGCAGCAAACACAAGCTCCATAAAATTCATTCACTAGCAATGTAGTGTTAAATAAGTCAGTGGGTACACCTCTGTGGCCCATGTGAAATGCTAGGTATTTGAATGTGCTTTCTACTGCAACAATAGCATTTGTTATTTACAACAGCAAATATCATTCACATACAGTCATTTCTGGTGGGATGTTCATCACACAGATAAGGCAGCTGAGCTCTGGTTTGTAATATAGTATAAATTAATGCAGCATTTGACAAGAGGTTTCTCATTTCAGCTGTCTGGAGAAGCAAAGCTTGATGGAGAAGGGGAAAATGCCTTCCTGAGATGAATGGACTAAAATAACTGCATATATGTAGTTTATTGTTTGTTTTCTAAATACTGAGAGTCAGGGTTTTTTTACATTTCTGTTTTCCTGTAATTTCTAAAATATTGCCTGATTTTGTTATAACTTTTTCCTTTTCCCTTTCAACTTTTTTCTCTCCCAATAGTTTTGCTCCTCTTTTTCTTGCTTCTTTCTTATAAGAGATGGTGATGTATCTTTTTCATGTTTTCAGTTATTTCTTGCTGTCTCTCTCTCAGCATCTCTTTTCTTCCTCTTTCCTACTCACTGTTGCATGTCTTTTCTCTTCTGATTTCTTCTGATTTATTCTGCTGTATATTGTCCCTGTCTAATCTACACCCATGCACATGCACATCCTGCTCCACCCACCTGGCATGCCCAGGCAATGAAAACATTTATCAGGATCCCAAAAGATAGATATCAGGGCAGAAGACCAAGGACAAGCAGAGTACCTGTTATGGTACCACCGAAGTGAGAAGTTGTCCCTACCTAATGCATGATTTTCCTGATACCGCTTAAAGGATGATGGATTTTTAGCTTCTAGTTAGGGCATGTCTGATAAATGTGAACTTTATGAGTTCTTCCAGGCTGCTGGAAGGAAGGAAGGGTGCCTTTCCCTCTGTTCCCAGCACCCCCACCCCGTTAGAGGTTGGAAAGATGCTGATTTTGTCTTCTCTCCTGCCTTTTCTTTCGGAGCTCACATTTCCCAGTGAATGTCTGCAGTGCGAGTTTCTGCTTGGTCAAAACTTTCTCAGGTTATAAAATGCACCTGATTTTTACCCATTTCATCGAAATCCACAGAGTCTGTTGTAGCAGAGGGGAGGAAGCACAGACCTGGAGCTTCACAAAGAATTGCAAGGAGAAGTGAAGTGAAGCTCTTTCTGCATATATATATATACACAAAGACAACACTCTCTGGAGTTACTCTTTGAGAAGATATTTACACATCCATGAAGACTAGATCTTTCTAACTGCTAGTTTTTAATAGAACTATACATTCTACAGTATTTAGTAATGCAGGAAAACGATACCTACTTCGCGTGGCTTTTTCCAAGCCTTGGACCAGTGTAGACAATAACATTCTTTTGGCAAAATGGCTTTAGAAATTACTCTTCCCTAAGGAATTTAAATGGAAAGTCTAGCTGCCCTTTGCATCACTGTTTTGTAAGAGCAGGCTGTAAATATGTGCAACCAGAATTTGCTTCAGAGCCAGTTTAATCCGATTGTGAGCTTGTTTAAATGAAGTGTCTTTCAGACATTTGTATTTAATCAGAATATGCTGTGAAAGCGTTGGTATCTAGACAGAGTGTTTACTACTTGACAAAGGAAACGCTTTTTGTAAATGCAAGAGTCTTGGCAAGATTTTGGGGTTATATCATTGGAATGTGAGACGTGCTTCCCACTGGCCATATGTTGCAACAGTCCAGACTATCTCATTCTGTAAATCTATTAATGTAATGGTACGATTCGGAGTTTTCAGAGCAGTGGTGGAGATCTCATTCTTTGCCCTCTGTACTTTGTCCCAATCTGCCTGCCTGCCTTTCCATGCTTGCCTGAGCTCTCTCTTTGCCTGTACAGAAGAGGATTACTTCTCCTCTACGTCTGAATTCCAGTTAACATGGAAGGGATTTAGATCTCCCTGAGCTGTTGGTGTTGCCCATAAATGAAACTATTTTCTTACATTACTGAAAAATATGTCCGATAAAAGTGGCATAAATATATGGAGGAATGTAGTGAACTCTTCAATATATTTTTGTAACAAGATTGGGGAGGGTTGTGGGATTTTTTTTTTTTTTTTTTAATTTATTTTTTAAAAATCATAGTTTTTTTGTTTGGATTCCACTGCAGCTTTATTTGTGAGGCTCATCTGGAAAATCCTAAATTGCAGTTCCTCAGCTGAACTCAGTCTGAACTGTTCAACTCCTTCATTTCATTAAGAAAGCTCAGAGCTTCTGACTTAAAATGATGATGTGTTGTTCATCTTAAGCTCTTGTGATAAAAGCAAGATAAAAATATTGCTGGAGTCTTAGCTGGATGTTTTAATGCATTTAGTGAGCTGAGGGTTGGGACCAGCATTTGCAAAGAAGTAGAGGGATAAACAGGATTTGATATGCACAGTATATTTTTGTCCTCTGCATATTGTGCTAGAGGAATTTGAATTTTCTGTTGAATATTTCTTCTCTGCTGACTATATAATAGGATCTAGTTCAAGTGGAGGACATGATTAGTTTTTTTCTTTATTTGTATTATGTAAAAAAGTAGCAAAGATTACTTTTTAGCAGAATTAAATAAGCTTTATCTAGTATGTAGGAATTATTTTTTTTAAGGTTGTGGGTTTCAGAGGAGCAACAGAGTACACACACCCCCTAATCTGACTGTTAGTACCAACATCTGTCCATATGGCACATACTGTTGTTTATTTACTTGAAGATTTCCGTGTACTTGAGTTTATTAGATTTATCTGGGTATAAGAGAAAGGTAGGGACCTTTTTTCAGACTTACCATGCACTCATGGTCTGAAGGTAAATGCTAGGAAATAGTGATCAAAACAATTTGACTGTAGTTCTGCTGCTAGAATAAATAAAATATTCATGTGTCAGTCTTTCTTAGAGTGGAGTTTCTTAATCTCTAATTGCAGTCTGCATGCTTTGGATGGTTAAGAAGGTAGGGAACATTTAGCTATTTTGAACATCATATATTCTGTAAAGGTTCTTTGTTAATCATTCATAGAACCAAGTTTAAAACTAGGCTAGAGTCTCTGCAGCTCAAAATCTTTATTACATAAGTTCTCATAAATATGATATGTACAGCCAGATCCCTTTGATTTGAATGTTGATGGCTGTGTAACGGGATGATTAGAAAGTGACTTATTCAGCGGTTAAGGCGTTTTTTTATGAATTTCTCTCTCCATTGGCATCAGAATTTTATTACTATTCCAGAAATGAAATGAAGAGCAGCTTGCTTGTTTGGTTGAAGTTCTGTGCTAAGCACTGCAGTTTGTTTTGTTCAAGCCTAAATATACTCTGGGGAGCAATAAAGACAGTAAATGCTCTTGAGACTGCATCAGATTTAATTCCAAATAAGAATAACATGCAAATTACAAAATTAATTTTTCACACATATTCCAAATGCATCACTCATCTCCTTCCACTTTGCCCAATCAAAAGTCTTCATGAATCCAGAAATGCAATAAAACTCCTAGTCTCTGACTTCATTCTCTCATTTCTCATCTTCATGTCTTGCTGCACCAACTGACATCTCATCTCTAGCCCATAGATTGATAGCAGATCTCATTAGGCATCCAGGCTGTAGCCTTGGTGTGCTGATTAGTGAACCTCAAAGATTCATATTTATTTTGGCTAACAGTGTGGTCGCTTACTTGAACTTCCCAAATCTTTCTAGAGATCTACAGATTTTTCCTGAAAATCATGTATACATGCATGCTGTGTGTGTGTATCTGCATACATATGTACTTTTTTCAACTCCAGAAGGGCTGGTGATTTTTTTTCCCAAGCGTGGTCAGACAGGATGTGGTGGGGGCAGCAGTTTAGTGGCAGTACCTTAAATTTTTAGTCTTAGTAATGAACAAATACCCAAAGTGGCATCTTCATTATAGACAGCTCTCTTTCTAAACCATCACTAGTACTAGCAGATTAAAACAGTACTCTTCTTTCTGAGTAGCCATGAGTTGATACTGTGACAGAGCCGTTCCCCAGTTAGAATTATCTTTGTCTCCAAATATTGGAAAAAGTGAGTTATGGACTGGCAGAAAAGAGTGATGTCTGAGTGTTTATTTTTGCTTTTATAAAATAACTTCACTCATACAAATTCTATTTTTACTTTAATTGTTGAAGCAAAATTCCAAATTCAGGCATTTTAAATTCCATTCAAAGAGCCACTGTTGATAAGGCATTAGTTCAGGTTCTGGATTTAGTTCTTGTTTGCTCTGCTGGCATTGGCATTACAAGAAAATGCCTTAGTTTGGCAGGATATTCTGCTTCACTTGAAGAATCCTCCTTTTTGGCTGAGAGACCATATTTGTTACCTGTTCAGCTGTCATCACCTGCAAAAGATGACCGTGGTGATAGTTACTGTGTAGGTTAAGGGTTAAATGAAGGAGTTCTTGGTACTGTCACAGCATAAAGGCTGCAATCTTATATTCCAGCTTCTAAAAAGGCTGCATCAGAAACCCACACAGCTCTAATTGTAAATCAATAAGCTTTCTATTAATACTCAGATTAATTCTCTAGAGCCAAAACTCGGGCTCTAGATGCCTGTAGTTTTATAATACATGGGTAGTTGGCCATGCTAAACCTGGCATTGCCCTCTATTTCTCATTTCCTCTCAGTTTAATCTTCCGTGAGGTCTCTCTGAAACACATGCACATGAAATAAAACAGCTGTCCTCATCCACTTTCTTATCAGCACTTTTAGTCTGTCTTTTTCATCCAAGATAGTGAATTAAATATAAGATCTGATTTGACACAGAAGAAGAGAAAGACATGAAGAGACTTTTCCTTTTAGAAACAATATTTTTTAGGCTGGAGATCTTTGAAATATGGATGTGCTTTAGTAAAAAAGTTGAATGGCTCTTTTAGTAAGTGTAACACAAATTTCCATTCTATAAATGCAAAAGAAAGAGGTTAACCTATGTGTGTTTGATTGAACATGACATCTTTTTACTGTTTTCTTTAAATGGTTCAGCAACTGGTTTTTGGAGAGCCGCTGTCCCATCTGCAGTAACTACCTGGAGTACACGCTAGGACTGAAAGTTTAGTCTTTCTGGAAGTTTTGTTGTGAATAAAACAGCCCTCTGTTGTCATATTTCAGAGAGCAGTTTGATCATTAGTCATTAGTGCAAAGTGTTAGGGGTTTCTTTCTCTTCTACACACAGGTTTAGGTATGGTAGATAGGTTGAAGACTCTTTCCCATGCAGTGTGTGCATCTATCTGTCTGTCTGTCTCCTCTCTCTTTTTCTCTCCTTTTTCAAATAAGTAAGAAGAAAGGGAGGGGAACGTGAGTCCTAAGGGTTTGTAATAGCTGTGAGGTATGCATTTAAATGTAGTCTACAGTGGACTGAATTCAAATTGCTTTTTTACCCAACTGCACCGCTTAACATGCGAGTCCTGCAGGGAAGGATGATTTTAAACCGTGGATGGGCACCCAGGACCGGTGGCTGGGGGCTGAGGGATGCCCTAAAGCAGCTCCCTGACTGCCCTAGCCAGGCATTGGCATCTGACTGGGACAAATCTCTCCTGTTTGGATAAAGAACATTGCTTTGTATGCAACTGTTAGCAGACTGATGTGCCACTACTGGGGTGACAGAGAGGTTTGCAATACATCTGCCATTGCCTGGTAGCTCACTGAGCAGAAGCTAAGGATATTGTTTACTGCGTAATGTGGGGAAAAAGTTAAGGAAATGATCACTTGATAAGCTACTGCTGTGACATTTTAAAAATATATTCAGCTGTTCCTCTAAAATATTAACCAATCATGAATAATGCAAACCAAGAATGTTTAAAATTCAAGAACAAACATAACTTTATGCTCTACCAATTAGGTTTCAATTACATTCCAGTGTTATTCTCACCCCTAGAAAAAAACAGACATAGATTATGACTTTCTGCATTTAGTAACATGATGTACGTTGCTGGTCCTGTCTGAGCATGGGAAATAAGGTGTTTACAGTAAATACGTTTTCACTATCGGGGAAAGGTTGTTAACCATTCTCATTGCATCAAAAAGCTTCTTAGATGGGTCACTAATACAAGAAGCAGTTATGGGGTTTTTTGTTTGGGCACAGACATGGTGAGCAGGAATTGCTTGTTTTTCAGTTTAGTGCTAGCATTGACTTAGATGGTGGAGTTCTATCAGGATGGGTTTAAAGAGGTGATCTGAGGCTTACATATGACAATAGTATGGAAAAGCCCACCTGTGTGTGGAGTCCCACACCTTTTCCTTGTAAATGCAGTAACAGCACATCTGTATCTGATAAACAAATGCAAACATATTGCCATTCTTGTATACTTGATCTCTTTTCTAAAACTGTCCTTTAATCTTTGCAATAGAGTGAGAATACTAAATACTTACTGTCTTGACCCCAGTATTGTTTTTTTGATTTACAACATATTTTGTAAACTACTTCAAAGGCAGAAGAATTTCAGGACAGAAAATTTGAGTGACAATTTGTGGCTTGGGGTATTGGAATGATGTTCCTCCATTTTCATGTATTTTCTTTTACCTTTATTGTGTTTTTAGTGTTGCGATCTTGGATACCACGCTAGTCTGAACAGAGCCCTAAGAACATACCTTTCTGCAGAGTATAACCTTGAAACCTCCAGGCATGAGGGCTTAGACATCATTGAAAATGCAGTTGACAGCTTGGAGCCACGAAGTGACAAGCAGAGGTTCATGGAAATGTACCCCACTGCTTTTTGTCCGCCAATGAAATTTGAGTTCCAGTCTCATATGGGTGATGAGGTCTGTGCAGTGGCAAGTATCCCCACGGTGACTGTTTCTGTATCTGTATACCAAGATAGAGAATTTAGCCCCTTTACAAAGAGTTTGGTAAAAGCTGTTATTGCTACCCAAAAGCAAGTGGATCAGCAGTAACATTTTGCAACACTGGCAGCACTGTTCTGAGCTTCTTGAGAGTTCTCAAGTAAAAACTTGTTGTGTTTTATTGTATTCTATATTACTCATGATGACATTGCTGCGGATTTGCTGGCCAACCTGTGCTCAGCCCAGCACCGGTGTAAGTAGTGGCTTTATGTCTTCACTACCAGCCTCACCCATAACAGAGCTTGTGGGTGCTATTTGAAAGCAGCTGCAGAGCTGCTCCAAATTATGCATGGTGAAATGAAGCCTTTTCACATTCTTCCTCCCCCATTTTATCATCTGGAGATTTCAAGTGTACTGAGTACCCTAGCTGTGCCCTGTTCTACTATGCCAAAGGCCAGTGGCAAAGCAGAATGCAGAATCACCCATATACATCTTTATTTGAAGGCAGCTCCAGGGCTTGCATTTCTGTGTGAGAGAAGCAACACAAAGCAGCCACACAACAAGGCTGTGCTCTGTAGTCATAAGATGCGGTACGTAGTTCCACACCTTGTAACGCATAAATACTTTCAATTTAGATGGACGCATTTCATTGTCTGCTTTATTAAGTTTTAATGGCTTTGGTAGGAATTCACCTAGTTTTAAGGAGGGCAACCAAAGACTATTGACTGGTTTTTGTCTTTCTTGCATCTTACAGCTCTTTTCAATTCTTTGTTAGGTTTGTCAGGTCACTGCCCAGCAACCTGTGCAAGCAGAGCTTATGCTTAGGTATCAGCAACTACAATCACGATTGGCCACGCTCAAAATTGAAAATGAGGAGGTAAGATCTGTATCTACATGGGCTATGCATTGAACACCATTTTCAGGAAGGTGCAGTGTTTTCTACCCTGTCAAAAGCATGTAAATGACCCTGAAATGGCTTCAATCTGTATAAGCTGTTTTAATTTTAAAAATCAAACACTGGCAAATATGCTAAGGTAGATCCTTGCCTGCTTTATAGAGGTTTGGAAACTTCATCTTTTACCTGTCCATACATTCACATTACTGAGTTCTGTGTTTTGCAGATTCTTCAGTTAAACTTATTTAAACTTTAAAAATAAGTTTTGTGGCAGAAAGCCACAGAGCACAGTTATGGTCTTCTGTGACCACCCTCTCTCCAGTCCCCAAATTGCTACTTCTGAAGTACAAAGGAATTTGTACTGTCTTTTTGTTAGCTGAGTCAAAATCTCTTATGCTCTCAGCTACAGCTATTTATAAACAAGAATACTGAACACCTATGATGGGAATAGCTCACCTAGTAAAATAAAATACTTTTTTTTTTTTGTAAAATACAGTAAAGCTATGTTGTTCTCTATCTCCTGCTCTGGCAGCAGAGAGGGGCCTCCCAGTGGGTATAAACTGCACTTTTATCCAATTTAAGGCAGTGTTAAAGGCCCTCATTTTAAATTAGAATCTGTTCCTAAATTAAAACATAGGGATAATGTAATTTCTTGGTGTAGTTTTTTGATAAGGTTTCAGGATTCCAGTTTTTCTCATTCTATGTTATGTGTTGAATGCTTAGAACAAATTATTAATGTCCACGAGACATGTACAGTAGTCTTTAAAAAATCCAACTTGACTTCAGAAAATATCTCAGGGTAACAGAAGATAAAAGGAAGGAGAATGATTATTTCTTTCAGTAAAGTGAAGTGCAAGGGCATAGGGGGAGAAATCATGTTGGCGGGCACAAAAAGGATATTTGCCTACACTGGAGGTATGCATAGAAGTGTGCATGATTTAGTTAAGTTGACTCTACTAGAGACTCTTCCTAAGCAGAATTGAGAGGCAAATCACATCCTTGTGAATCCTGCCAGTTACTTTATTGCACTGCAGAAACACTGCATCCGCAGTTCCATGGCCTCCATGCCCTGGTTTCCACTATGAGTGCCTATGCTCTCCATAGCTCATAGGAAGTGGTGTGAGGCTGGTGTAAATTGTTCTTTCTCCAACCCCCTCCTCCAGCTGTGTATTCCACTTCTGCAGCCAAAACATCACTGTGCTCTGCACCATAGCACTCCACAGACCAGTGTCACAGATTTTTATCTTGGAAGAACACGTTGTTCTGGCAGCCAAATCCTTGGATGTACACATTCAATCTAACAGGTTGACCACACATGGGAGAGGTGACCCTTCAGAGCAGTGGATCATCTCTATTGCCTACTGTCCCAGGTTAGGGACCATAATCAAATCATGTCACATTTCAATTCTCATTTCAGGAAACAAATGCTTGAGAGTGCTATACAGTCAACACAAGAGTACATCCATGTTTGTGGATTGTACCACGGTAAAGCAGAGAACTAGATAAGAAACTTAATCATGTCATTCTTCTGTTACATAGATACCTGTTATAGTACATCTAGCTTTTCACATTCACACACCAGTTTGTTTCAGGGAGCTTGCTAGAGAATTATTTTGAGTAATGAGCTTCCCTTCTAAGCTGTTCTGGTATGTATTTTTCTTCCCATCTGGTCAAGTGTGCTTTTTAACACCAGGTTAAGAAAACAACAGAGGCTACCCTGCAGACAATACAAGATATGGTCACCATTGAAGACTACGATGTGTCAGAATGTTTCCAGCACAGTCGCTCAACGGAGTCTGTGAAGTCAACAGTCTCTGAGACATACCTGAGTAAGCCTAGCATTGCAAAAAGAAGAGCTAACCAGCAGGAAACGGAGCAATTCTATTTCATGGTATGTTGGTTGCTTCCTCATTCATGTGATACAGACCAAACACCTGAAGTAAACATCATGCAGAAGTTCCTGGAATTTATGTGCCATACATAATAATAGATTGATCTGCATCTCTACAGAAATTCAGAGAATATCTGGAAGGTAGTAATCTCATCACAAAACTTCAAGCAAAACATGACTTGCTGCAGAGGACACTCGGAGAAGGTAAATATCACACAATAAACTGAACAGTGATTCCAGACTATACAATGAACCCACAGAAATGCCAAAGGTATTCAGGAAAAAAATTACAAAACTTTAAGCTTTATTGTCCAGTAAACATAGATTTGATTTTTACCAGCCATAATTTTGGTGCAGTGGTAAGAGTACACACTACAAATTGATTTTATTTCTTCAACGGATATTTATTTCCACGGCACAGACATTTAGACAAGTGACTATATTTGGAAATGGAACTGTTGAATAAAAAATCTCGTGTCTAAAAGGAGAGCTGACACAGTCAGTGCAGGGTGATTTAAGAGCTGTGACAAATGTACTGTTTCTACTTCCTAACGATTTCTGTTGACTTGGGTTTTTTTTAAGAGTTGGCAAAGAGTGATATTTTTTTAAGCGTACAAAATTATCAGGGATGCATCTCTTACAATGGACTCACTAGTGCAACATTTCTGACACAGGGACATGAATATCCTTGCAGCCTAACAACTCAGTGGAGCATTTATGGAAGGTAAAAGGTGAAATCCTGACCTCACTGATGTCAGTAGTGAGATTCTTATAGATTTAATTTAATGTTGGGTTTCTACAAAGTATTTGTGTATTGTGAACTGGAATGAACGAAAACTTAATGAATAGCTCTATACCTGTTGATTATCATTATTGCATATAAAATTATTGCATTACAAGTTTCAATAGCAGAGAATTATCCATTGTCCTGAACACTCTCCACAATTTTTAAAAATACATCTTAAAATAGAAACCAAGTCGGCACGTGTCCATGATGAAATGAAGTAAAACTGAATTAGGGCAGTAATGAATCAGGCACTAAGCACAGCTCCAGCCCACCTCTTACCAGCCCTCTCAACAGGCACTTCCTCGTGGACCAAAGGGAGGAGACTCACACTGCAAGCCTTGAGGACTAGCCACACAGAGTGTTACAGACTTGAGAGGAAACGAATTACACTGCAAAGCGTAAAAATCCTCTCCTGAAGGTTAAAGACTATGATTCAATGTTCAGACTCAAGAAAGGAAACTTGTTCTCTAAAGAGTGTCTCTAAAGGATGTGTAAATTTATTTTCTTTTTACTGCCAAATATCTGTTGTTAATCAGATCTCTTCTTGCTTTTAATAGAAAAGCCCAGATCCACAAATCCATTTGTGGAGATGCCTAAAGAGCTATTAACGGTTCAGTGGCTATGACCCAAACAAAGCCCCTGTCCAGTGGGTGACTGAGGTTGGGAAATAGGAAATAAACAGCATTTTCTTGCAAGGCTGGACTGTAGGAGATGGTGGCTGTTTTTAGACAACTAACTACATTATGTTCTTTCTAATGGAAGTTTTCATTTAATGGGATTTTTTTTAATGTGTGCATTGAGCAGTTTATTCACGCAAAACAATGTGCAGCTGATGTTAGTCAAAAAAGAGGAAAATTTTCCTCCAAAGGCTCACAGAAAATGTATTTGGAAAAATAAAGCAAATATTTGTTATTTGGAAGCCCACTAAAATGCATGATCACCTACTGAAGGGAGAAAGATAAAAGGCAACAGAATCTGTTACCTAATGGATGTTAGAAAGAAATAAGGAAAGAAATTATGAAAGGAAATGCAAAGAAAAACTTCTCAGCAGGGTCACCTAAGTGATAAATTGCCGTCAGGCTCTGGGCCGTTCTGCCATGCTCAGGCATGCTTGGACCGTTCTGTTTGAAGAGTTCCCTTCGACCCACCAGCTGTAACCCCAAGTAGTTGATCTGTGTTGCCCAGAGTGTTTTTGCACATAGTTGTTGTCACATCATCATAGCACTCCATATACAAATAGTACCCCAAATGCACACATTTACATTCAAAGCTGATATTTGGAGCAAAAGCCATCATTCTTACAGGTTAAAAAGTTCAAGTGCCCCCTTCTATTGAGGAATGTCCTGCATTGATATGCACATGCCTGGGAAGGAGGACCTGAATTCTGTACATTCCTTGAATGGGGATGACTGAAAGGATAGAATTACAGTGGAATTATTAACGTTATTGCTGTAGCTAGTACAGAAATGAATTTGTAGGAAGTGAACTGCTCCCCTGCTCCACTCAAACTGCCTTTTCTGGAAACTTTCATGTCAGCAAGACAGCAGACAAATAACAGAGTGCTGTGTTAAGTAATGTGGGGGAGAATGCAGAGAGCGGGAGAGGATTGTCTGAACTGCAAGTTTTCCTTTCGCACCCTCTCTTGCTTTTATTCAGACCTGTACAGTGTAAGGATGCAGGTTGAATAAATCCAGATTCCAGTCTGATGTCCACAACGTTGACAGCATTTGGCTTCTGTTCCAGTTCATCACCTGCCTACTACCATCTGTTGCTGTTTTATGGACATGGCAGATACATATTCATGATCTGCACAAGGGAGATAGATGAATTGCTCTGTGCTGAGTCTACATCTACAAATTTGGAAAAGTAAATGAGAAATACTCAGATGAAATTGGTACTAAACACAGGAAACACACTGATACTCGTATTAATTCTGACCCAAGGCTCCTCTGTTGAATGAACAAATGAACAAAGCAAAGGGAAATGCAAGAAAGAGAATAAGCAGTTGTAAAAGAAATTGCCCCTGTGTCCCAGATAGTTTTTGCCCTAATCTGTTAATTGTCAGAGATGTGTTTAAAATTCCCCAGACTTGGGCTTTGTAACATCTTTTGTTTTACTAGCATTTATTATTGGGATTCTTAGTCTTAATGAACTTCCCTTGGTTACATGAGTAGGGAGAAGTCCCTGACTTACCCTTTTTCTGTTATAGGTTATTTTACATACTCTTCTTCCATCCCTCTTTTTCACCTCTCTAAAATAAATGCCAACAATCTTTACATGTCTTATTAATGCCAGAGATTTTTCCCAGAGCTTATTCTTTGTGCGACCTTCTGTGGATCCTCACTCTTCTGGTACTGCAAAATATATTTTCAGATTAGGGTTTTCAGTACTGTTCAGTATTTCAGGTGCACCTGAACATTGCCACATAATATTATGTTTTGCATATCACTGTTTTTCATTCTTTCTACAGTCTGACAAGCATTTTTGGTGTCACTTTTGAATTGAGCGCTGTACTTAGACCTAGCCCAAGTGATGCTCAGAGTGATTTTCAGTCAATATAATTATTTGTAGTTCTGTTAGCTGCATAGGTGTTTAATTCTTTCTTCCCTAATATCTCACTTGAACCTTTTAATACTGAGTTTCATTTGCCATTGGGTGTCTTGTTTCTTAACATGGTTAAACCCCTCTGAAGGGCTTCACAGTTTTGTCAGGAATTGATACAAAAGTATTTCAGTCATCTGCACAATATTCTGCCTCCTTAGCTGCTGTGATCTCCCCAAGACATTAATAAATGTATTATATGTTATGTAAATGGTCCTAATGGGAAGGCTTGAGTAAATGACTGTTACACTTTTGTCATGCTGAAAAAAGGCCATTTAATTCCACTTGGTTTCCCTTTTCTTCACTAGTTTTTGATCAATGAGAATATTTTGCCACTCAGTCCATGGCATTTTAGTTGCTTTAGTCGCCTCTTGTGAAGAAACTTATCAGGGGCCTTTGAAAGTCTAAGTAATTTAATTCAACTGATTCTCCTTTATCCAGTATTTTACTGACATGTTCAAAGAATTCTCATAAATTAATAACGCGCAATCTCCCTTTGGGAAAACTGGACTGATTGGAAGTTACCATACCATGACCTTCCTACTGTTTCATTATTTTGCTTTTCATTATTGTAAGTTGACATGGTGCACATGCCTGACTTACTGGTCTGTTGTTCTGCAAAGGTTACCCAGGAACCTTTCTGGAATACGCTATTTGCTTCTTCACAATTCTCCATAGCTCTCTGTGGTAGCATTGTACTTTTCTCCTGCAATACACAGATGAAAGAGAGGAAAGAGTCTTTCAATAGCAAGCCATTGGTGTCTAGAGCTCTGTATTTTCAGCACTGAACAGGTTGAAGCACAAGGCACAAGGGGAGATGTAATCTAATCTTGGTACAGCACTATTTCCATACTGATTTAGCTACTAAAACACATGAGCACAAACAATAGATGTTGTTTGGAGTTTTACTTCAAATTATTTACAATATCAAGTGACTCTTTAGGGGCAGGCTTCTTAAAAGTTATTCCATAACATGGGTTGTGTTTGTATTTTAAATGTTGCTGTGGAGATGGTAGATAACTGCACTGTCCTGTTTGTTGTATAATTGTATATCTTTTGCTGGTAACATGAAAGTTAGGGTTGAAAGTAATTTGCCAAGCATAATTTAGATCCAAAAAAATCTACCTAAAACCTGCAAATGATTGTTTCCTGTTTATTGACCTTTTCTAGGTCACAGGGCTGAATACATGACAACAAGGTAAGATATTTTTATTTGATGTGATTAGAGTTACAAATGTAATAAAATCTTAGAAATTACAAATTTTAGAACAAGTTTGTAAGGGTATATAACGTTGTTGTTGCTGCTGTTACATAAATTGCGTACAGACCGTCTGTGTTTTAACATTCGGCATTTCTGTTTCTGCATGCTGATGGGTAAAGGACCAGACTTTTCATCTTCCTCATTCTTGTGAGCTGCTTGGGCCAGTGTCAAGGGTGGGACAAGCTGGGAGATCCTTGAAAATATTTGTGAATCACACATCAAATTTGGAAGTTGCAGGGGGCTTTTTGGTGCTAGAGAAGAAATCTTTTTGAGTTGCTAGAGATACCTTGCTTCCCATGGTTTGTAATTCACTTGGTCAGGATACATAGTTCAGAATCACCTGATACAGGGATGAATTTAGGGGATAGGCTGCATCTTTGATAACCTAGCTCTGGATAGGAGTACCTGCCTCCCCCAGCATCCATGTATTCAATACTTGAGTGGGTCTATTTATTCACAGAACAGAAGGGAGACAGCGTTAGATCTCCCTTCTTTGTGCAGTGCATACTTTTTCAGTTGTGTAATGCCACACCTGCAATGCTGCCTCCAGACATAAACACAGATGAGCACGCTGCAGCCCCCAGGGTATCAGACTGTGGGCGCAAAGGCAACTGTTTGGATTTGCAGCTGCCACTTCTGTGTATCACTGCTATGGGCACCACCCTTCTCGTCCTGGTGACAGCAGGAACATCCAGCCCAGCTTTCCTGGTCTCATTCTTCCCTTCCCTTTCCATGCAACACATCCTTTCTCAGCGCCTTCTCTTTCTCCATTTTGCTTCCTGGACAGGAAGGGCTTTGCCACCACCCCTCATCTTTGGATTAAAAAAAAAAAAAAAAGGTCTTACCCTCCCAGCTTAGAAGTTTGGATCCAGCTCTGGCTCTGCTTTCGCTGGTCCACTTGGTTTTGTATTACTTCTTCTGCCTGGCCCGCGTATTCCTGTGGACATCTCTACAGACTTCAGACCAGCCTTTCTCCCATCACTCCATGGTTCATTTTAGCTCTGTAAAGTTGGACTTACCCACCTTCTTTCCTTACCTTTTGTGGTAACAAATCAGAGCATTCTTCCCAATTGCTGACATTAATTCTGAGACCTGTACCTTTAACTTTAACTCTGCCCCCAGATGCTACCAGGAATGCATGGAAGTCAGCAAGCTTATGTCTAATGAGAAAAACGTTCTTCTTGACTCCAAAGCAGGTGACTCATCAGGCTCACATCATCCTAAATTCCCTGCTCTGTAAGCAGCTGAAAGAAGATGATGGATTTAGGCAATGATTTTACTTTAGTAAAGTGGGGGAGCAGCTTGAAGCCATCTTACCTCCTGTCTTCTCACAGCTGGTCACCTAGAGAAGGAAACACTGAGGGAGCAGGGCCTTGCCCGTCCGTTCCTCAGCACCAGCTCCCCCGCTCCAGCTGGGACCTGCCTATTGCCCCAAGGTTCCGTTAAGTTTCCAGACTGTAAGACATGCAAATGGAAATGTTCCTCAAGGTCAAAGTTAAATTGTAGAAGAGAAGAGGATATCTTTAAAGATGAGTTTAAACTAGCAGGTGGTACCCAAACAGACCAAAGTCCCACCACTTCATGTTCTATGCATTATTGTTCCTCACTGTTTCCCCCAAAACATTTGATATTTGCTAATTCCTGAAAAAAGCATAGAAACATTGGACTGCTGGTGCAGGGGAACTAGGGAAGCTGTTGGGAAGCAAAGTGCCCTGACATTCACAAAATAAATTGTGACCTAGAGAACAATATTTATTTCCTGTAATCTCTTTCAGTTGTAGTCATCACATGTGTAACACACTAGGTAAATGTTTTGCAGACCAAAGTTTTGTGTGTTCTTCCTTTTCTTTTTGTGCATTATGCTGCTTTTGTTTATTTGTTTCAAGTTGATTACATTCTTTTAATTCCTTTAGCTAATTTGCAAGGTGTTTCTTTTCTTGTGTGAAGATGTCGATGGTTGGATGTGGAAGGCTGAAGCTGTTTAACCTTCCTGGCTCTAGTTGAAAATGCAGATGATTTGGTTTTGAAGCATCTTAGGAGTGTGCTGAGCAGCTTTAATTTGCATTTGAAGCTTCTCCAGCATGAAGCAACTTTTCTGCTTGATAAGAGGTGCTTCGAGTGGCCTGTGTTCTGCCGTGGCTGGCAGGATGAATTCCAGTGGTTGCTGCACATTTCATGCATGACCGCAACAAAAAAGGCCATTCCAATTGTGCAGTGTTTGGAATAAATGTATGTGGTAAAACTGCAAAGCAGGGATTCATAAAGAATGTCAATATTTATCCATAAGTAATGTGGTTTTAATGGGGGAGTTCTCCACTCTCTGATCACTCTTACACTTAAATTTGATGGAAAGTCTTTATTTGATAAGTACTGTGTTTATTTCTCCCTTTACAATGTTCTGTTGTTTTGCCATGAGCTTACAGATATTTCATTTTATTGTGTGACTTAATTCTACCTTGCTCAGTAATCATATTCCCTTCCCTTAGGCCTCCAAACCTTCCCCCTAAGCCCCAGAAACACAGGAAGCCCAGACCCCGATCACAGTATAGTGCTAAGTTGTTTAATGGTGATTTGGAGTCATTCATCAAGGTACTGGCACCAGCCACCCCAGTGGCTGATCTCAACGCTTCTTACTATAATGGTCAACACCTCACGTGAGCTGAGGCAGATCATTATGTTTAAGTCTGTCCTGGGGCTCTTTTCTTTCCCGGTTGATCAATATAATACTTCCTGAAGTCAGAGGGAAAGAGGGGGATTCATTTCTCACATTAGCCTCCCTACGATTTTGTTAATTGAGTAGGGCTAGTATTGGCAGCCTGGTTTTATTAGGAAACTTAGCATCATGTAGAAGATAGGATGTAGTGGTACATCCCACGATTTAGCACAACTTCCTGCTTGCCATTTTCATTGCATTCAGTTTCCAATGTCTGTGGAGAAGCAGTATTACCCTGGGTTTGATATCCAGCTTTTGATTTCCTGTGACTTTAGGAATTTATTATATTGTGTGAAATTGTGATCACCGCTATTCTGGATCTTGTATCTTTGCTGTATTTACTATCTTCTTCTTTCTCATACTTTTATTTCTAATAATGCTTCTAGCCGAGGCCGAAGAAACTCTCACACAAGACATCAGGTATAGTTCTGGTGGCAAAAGAACCATCTCCACCTCGCTCTCGGGTTGCATTCACGCCTGGCTCAAAATTAGTTCTTTCAAGACCTGGAGGGAGAAGTTTGCATTAAGAAATGGGTGTATGAGTACAGCAAGCAAACCTGAACCAGAGCACAACTCTGGAGTGATCGTAGTCTTAAATGATGGGTATTTCCTTGTTCATTAACAAGCACCTGCCCATCATAGTCAATTAGTGCCTCTGGACATTAGCTGACAGAGTTAAGGAAAAGAAATCTTAAAAAAATATGTAACAGTACATTCATAAACATAGTGAATGAAATTCCTGACTACAAGCTCTGTGAACTGGGTTGACTGTTATAGGGATTTTTTTTTTCTGCCTGTGCAGCCTAGATAGCAGCAAATATTTTGCAGAACAAATTCTGTGCTCAGCAGCACCATACCAGTTTAGCCATCTTTGAATCAAGCTTTCAACCACCCTCAGTACAACTATAGGGAAAACTATTATTATTGTGCAGGCCATGCTGTGAGGTGCAAAGACTTTCAGGAAATCATCACATGGTGCAAGAGATGAATATCATGACCAGTTTCTTGCTCAGGGATGAAAATAAGCAAAGAAGCAGAAACTCCCACAGCAAAAAGCCCCTGGATTACAGAAGCACAGAGCAAATAGAAGAAATTGTACCCCGTCATTTTCCCTCACAGAGAAGAGGGTTATGCAACATGGCAGTGTGGGTGACTTGGAAGTGGAGAGTACTGCATAGTTATCTTTCAAAAGGGAAGAGGAAAAGAAAGCTGGTAGCCTTATGATAGATTTGCCAGTGTGGGAGCCAACCTAGGAAAGCATCCCTGCCCAAAGACCGTGTCATTCCTGATTAGGATGAGTCATTTTGACAGGCACAAAAGGATGACAGCTAGTGAAATACAGTATCGCACCAAATTGGTTTTGTTACATTTTAGCATCATAAGAAATCATAATTAGTCCCAAACATACATTCACTGACTAGACACATCAGATTAAATTCACAGCAGCAGTAGGGTCACTGTTCTTGATGTTTCACCAACACAGGTTGTTGCTTCAAATTATTTTCCTGTCATTAGATCCAAAATCCAAAACTGTTTAGATTATTTCAGGGAATTACTCAACTACAAAGTTGTGCGTGGTTCTGAACAGATTCTCCAAAACCAGGTATGAAAGTAATATATTTTTTGTAATTTCTTACTGCAAACACTATCTTTTCCAAGGCTTTATATTCTTTGCATGAACCAGTATACTAATGGGAGATACGGGTGCATGTTGTGCATGTTTTCTAATACTCTGCTTTTTTGGAGAGCCAGGCTGCTCAGTGTTGGTGAAGATGACAGTATTCCTGGGTTTAGCAACTGACGTGTTCCATGGGGTTTTGGTTTTTTTTCAGCTGTTACTGAATCATGACACAACTCAAACAGAAAATGCTCACCCAGAGGTACTGGTTCTTGGCTAGCCAGTCTTTGCTAGGTTTTAAATTAAAAGACACACAAGCCACAATTTAAATAGCATAATTAGCGGTACAGTCTCTTGTAAGCCCCACTAAAACAACATGGAGTACACAGAAGATCAGGGGTTAGGTTATCTCAGGAAGTGCATTGTTTCATTGTTTCACTGTGTGTTATTTTTCAAACTTTTTTTAGTACTTGGCTTCTCTTCTTCTTGGGCTTAATTCATAAACTTCCCATTAGTGTGAATTAGCATGAAAATGAAGGACTAGTTTGTAAGAGGAAGTGTGTATTCTGAGTTACAGGGTGCTTTTGAATTCATAGTTTTGTAATACAGTCTGGATTTATATTAAACTTTGAAATTAGTTAGTCAATTCTCTGAGCACTTACATATTTGAAATTCATTTGGAAAGAAAAATTATAGCTTCCAAGGCAAGAATTTCAAAGGTACCTATTTTTTATGAAACAGAAATTTTTCCAGCGTAAGCACCAACTTTTCTAAATAATTTTTAATCATATGATTTGTGTCTTTAATAGATATTTGGTGACTTGTAGTCATTAATGTGCTTGGGGTAAAACATCCATTTTTTAAAAGCGCCAAAACACACAGACGAAGGACTGTGACAGTGCTTTTGGAAAATCAGCAGTTTAAAAGAAAAAGACAAATAACTCACTAAAATTAGTGTATAGTCATCATTTCCCCCTACTATCACAAGCATTTTTTCTCCTATATTAAAACACGTCTCCTTAACTGAAGATGTAGCTGTAGACCTACTGCTGTATCATGGCTGAGACCAGGAGCTTTGATTCCTGAGCTCTGCCCATTGCAGGTGGGGAGATGTAGGCTGTGACCACCCTTTCCCAATGCCTTGTGCCTACAGAAGAGGCAGCTGAACCATGTGCTCAGCTCAAAGTGGCTGCAGTTGACCACCCAGTGTATTACCAGCTAGTTAGTGCAGCCTGAAAGAGCGTGGCAGGCCATCATCTGCCCTGTTAGGACACGCAAATCAGCAGAGCACATAGGAGCGCTCTCAGGTCAGGAGGGAGACACCTGGTACCCCATGCTATGTCATTTGGTGGCTCTTGTCCAAGAACTTTTCTGATAGTCCAGCAGGTCCAGAAGAGGCCTTGTCAACTGTTTGTGATCAACATTTTTTGAAAAAAAATAAAAGCACCTCAAGGAGTTAAGTCCTGTGTAATTAGGTTCATGTAGGATTTTCTTCCCCAGGAAAAGAAAGGTAAGTTAGATGGATACAGAGAGATCATCTTCATCATGAGTTATTATTCTTAATAATAAACTTTTTAAAAGGCAAATTCACTGCTTTAACTCATTTTGCTTCGAAAATCTAAAACACATGCATGAGCTTAGATGTCACATACAGTGTTAGCCAGATACAGTGGCAGAGTTAGAGAATGAAGTCTCTGAATTTCCCAATTCAATTATTTTAATGAAGAACTGTAATCTTTTCTCTGCACCTGTTCCTTTCCCTCCCTCCCTAATTGGTAAGAGAACTCTGTTAGAAATGATATGTTGTCTTATGTGGTTTTTTGCCAGCACTGTATGTCCATCTGGATTGACCAAGAAAATGCGTTTTCACATTCAGTCCAGAGTAGGGAGGTTTCCTCTTTCTGGTCTGCAGTTCACTCTTTCTGCTTTTGTTTTTCCAGGAGTCAGGACAAGTCATTCCTCTCATCGTAGAAAGCTGTATCAGATTCATCAATTTATACGGTAAGTTCTGAAACATACTATGTCATTTCATTATTGCCCTGACTTTTTTGTGTATCTTTTGCATAATGCATTTACCACCACAACTTTCTTTTTAAAATAGAGGTTAAAAGTGTTTTAAAAAGTAGATTCATTTCTCACCACTGTCTCCCATCTTTGCTGCAGGTCTTCAGCATCAGGGAATTTTTAGAGTGTCTGGTTCCCAGGTGGAAGTCAACGATATTAAAAATTCATTTGAGAGAGGTAATTGCATTTTCATTTATTCAAGCACCTTAATATCTGACATTTAAAAGTCTTTTAAATTCTAATTACTTTCTTGGCTGTTTAAGCAGTTTTTATGCACTTTGTATACTGCACCTAAAACTTTGCACCGTCATATGCTTAAAGATGAAGTATAATGGTGACATGTACATGGTTTTCCCCTGTTATGTCCTAGGAGCTGGAGGTTCTTCATTTTGTTAGACAAGGCATATGACTCTTGAATCAACTGTAAACTTTAGCCTTTTGTTAATGATGCACTGCAAATAATAGTTTGTCTATATTTTATTTTAAAGATCCTCAGAAAGGAAAGATTATGGTTTTTAATTAGATTCGAGAGACTACTTAATGCAATTTGAGAACCCTGTTACTTGATCTTCTGGAATATGAGTGCCCAACTTTCTGGCCCCTCTGCCAAAGTGGCATCACAATCAATGAGAATACAGGCTGTGAAAGGGTCATTCCTTTTTCAACCAGTTTTCATTCCCGAAGGAGACTTTAGCCCCAGAGGAGGAATTACGGGAAAGATACCAGGAAGTGAAAACAGCTTTTTAAACATGAGTGGCTTGCAACACCCAGCCTAGGACTGCTCTGCTAGGGGAGCCAGGATCCAGCAGTCCCCCAGTTGTGTTAAAACAATGCTCATTACAATTTTTTTAAAATCTTACATTCTCTTTTCTTGGGTTTTAGAAGCTGTTTTTTAATTTCCAGAAAAACCTTTTGCAGATCATCTGCTAATGAGAAAACCCTTGCAGCAATGTCTTGTGACTAAAAGCATGAGAAGATATGCACAGTATTTTTCTCCCTAGGATTAGTTATATATATTGTTAAACCTGATCTCATCTTTGACAAGATATGTGAAGCAGCTGTTTTTACATGCTAAGTGAAGCCACATCCTCCTATTCTCCAGCTTTTAAATCTGCCTTATTGTTAACTGCTTCTCCTAGGTAGTGTTATTCTGGAAGATACATACATTTTGAAGTGTTTCAAAATAAAGATTAAGTCTTTAAAATTACATGTAGCTCAGTCATGGCTGAGGTTTCAGTTCCTATACAGTGTTTTCACAAAATGGTTGCACATATTCTTGAATGTTTTAATTTTTCAGAATGACGACAGATTTCCAATTCAAAGAGTTATCTAACTCAATTTGCTTTATGTAAGCTCCCAAAGAATAGTCTGAGAAACCCTATTCAATTAAGAACATTTGGCTTCTTTATTTTACTAACTGCAAATCACAACATGTCCATAAATACCTAGTTGGAAGTTCAGGACCTAAGAGATCACTAGGTTATGTAATTTAAAGGAAGTTTTATTTAGGCTGTCGGTTTTGGTTTAATTATAGCCTGGGATTTCTAAATCAGTGTTTATTATCTTACTTGAATGCTTGCATTGCCACCTCCCACACACTAAAAACAAAAAACCCCCAAAATGTCACTCACTTATAAAAATGTTGCATGCAAGAATGCTTCTGCATGTGTGTTTCATTCACTTTATTTGCTTTTTAAGGTGAAAATCCTTTGGCAGATGACCAAAGTAACCATGACATTAACTCAGTTGCTGGAGTACTGAAGCTCTATTTCCGAGGGCTGGAAAATCCTGTCTTTCCTAAGGAAAGATTTAATGATCTTATTTCTTGTATCAGTAAGTAGAAATCTCTGTTTCTTTCTCAACAGAATTTTACTTTCATATATACAGTAGCAGCCTGAAAAAAGAGCTAACCTCACAGATTTTTCTGAGACAATTTGTTTGCCATCTGTAACAGTCTGGGTCAGTTATTAGTCATACTCACAGCTGTGGTTGTTCCCTTTTTCCAGTGGGATTAATGTACAGTACAACTCTTTGTTTAATATGGCAGGAAGAATATCTTTTGGTATACAAGAGATAGTTAAATTTAAACATATTATTATTTTCCTTTGTACACTGGGGCAGACAGAAGGGGATGAAGTCATGACCGTGCAAACAGAGTACGTTACTTCCCACAAAGGTTTTCATGCCCCGCAGCTTGGAGTCAGCACTAGTGAATAAATAACTAACTGCTCGACGTTGTGTGGTTCTGGACCTTTATTGTGCTCGGCTTAAAACCCCCAGTCCAACCAGCAGGAAAACCCTACAGTGCAGGAACGGAGGGGAGCAGCTGAGTGTTGCCTGCAGAAGATCCTTCCAATGTGCAAGTTGTAATGGGATGCCTTGGAGGAGCGTTGCATGGGTCTGTGCACTGCTGGTGTTTGTAGCCAGACACAGAGAGGTTGTAGTAATTTAGGAAGTTCTCAGTGGATGAGTGAATTGCTCTGGCATGCACAAAACCTCTTCCAGTTCACAGATCCCTGCAGATGTTGAGGAGGGGTGAGGCCAAGCCAACGATCAGCAGGCTTACTGTTCCCTGTGGGTCCATTAGAAGTGGTCAGAGGTGCTAGTTTTGTGGAAGAATTTCCTCCTTTCAACCCTTCCTTTATAACTTGCGTGCTTCAGCCGAATGGAGAAAGAGGTGGTTTCACAGGTAGCGAGGGGCAGTCCTTTGGGATATTAATTAGGGGAGGCTGTCTCCAAACTGTGTTGTTTTGGCAAAGGGGTCTCAGCCCAGCAGGCAGGACCGCAGATCGATGTGTGCAGTGTCCTGGGCTGGCCATCAGATGGACTTTTCTGCTCCCTGCTGGGGGAACCCAACGTGTGTGGTTTCCTTCCCACACAGGGAAGATTGCAGTAATTCAGCCTGGAGGTTACAAATACATGGATCGCTGTGACCAGGTCTATGTGCAATATTTTGTGTTTCGTTTTTTCTGGGGTTTTCTGCAGCTGTCGCTATTTACAGACTTGGTGGTACTGAGGAGTCCTGAAGGACCTCAAAACTGCAGTTTAGCAGTCTGATCCCTGATGCTGAGGGGGACATTGTCTCTTTAGGGAGCGTATTCTTGGTTCTGCCTGAGTTCAGCTTGAGCTAACTGTGGTGCCACAGCCCAGAAAATGTCTGCGAGTCATAGAAATTGAAATCTAAAAAGGGATCGTTTTGACTGAATGATTTTCTGCATGACAGGGATGATGGAACTTTACCTAATAATCCTGCACTGATTTCTGTAACTTCTGGATGAATTAAAGCATGTCTGCTGGAAAAATTTATTGATTTAATGGCTTCAGTTGACAGAAAACCTACCACATTCTTGGATAAGCTGTTCAAATGATTAATCACTTTCATCATTAAACATTTGTGCCAGTTTTCCTCTTCAAAATTTCTGCTGTCAGATTCTGCCCATTGGATCTCTTTATGACTTTTTTATTTTGACTAAGCATTAAGAAAAATAGAAATGGTGGTTCTTATATGTGGAGATGGTATTGCACTCTGCTGTGTTGAAGTGCTTTAAACAGAATTGTAAAATACCAAGAGTGAGTATTCCATTTACAGAGATTATACAAGTGAGCGCTTCAGAGATACAAAAATACTTGCCCAAAACAACCTTTTAAATGTGTTCCAGGAAGAGGAACCTGATGGTTTCAAATAGTTTCCATTCACCATTGAAGCTTCTGAAGACAGGACGGGGTATTTGGAAAGAGGGGTAGAAGTTCGGTGGACTGAGTATGTGTGCATGGCACCTGCACAGGCGGGAGAGATTCATCAACCTCTCAGAGTATCACTGTCTGAGAGGGATCCAGTTCAGTTATCCCAAAATGGTCTCTTGTTATTAAGAACTTTAAGGCAAATGGCAATGAATGCTAGATCTCTAGCATTAGGCCTTCGTTTCCTTAGAGGATGTCCAACTATTGCATGTTCAAGGTAGGTGGCGGATTGTTTTCTTGCAAAAGAGTTGACAGCCTTTTTTTTTAAATAATAGTATTATCCAGCAGAGCTGAAATCATTACCAACCAATAGCCTGGAACAAAGTCACTGCTTTTCCCAGCCACATTTTTAAATGGGTTAGTTATTGGGGAAGAGGTGTTGACATCTAATCCTGGTTTAGGCTGACTGTTCTCAGAGGCTGTTTTAAGTCTGGATTATCATACCCACAACAGCTTGTCAAAAAGAGGTGTAATGAATGAGTAGTTCTGCTAGGTTTGACTTCTGCTATTGCTGTTACAGAAGAAAGCAGAGGATTTTGTTCCTGATAATGTGTTGTAAGGGTCCCAGATCTGCTTCTGGCAGGTTTTGGAGGAAGCCAGGGGAGGATGATTTTGTTGTTGCTAGGTTTGGTTTCCACAAGGTTATCTTTCAGGGCACTCTGAAATGGCATGTCAATGCCTTCCTTCAGCAGAGGGAGGAGAGGTAAGTTTGGAACGTGGCAGGACAAAAGGGGTTTTCTCTTCGAGTACATTGGGGTAGGTTTAGTTTGTGTTGTTGCAGTAGGGGTTTTAAATGTGGTGTGAGCATAGAAAGAAACTTTCTTGTGCTTTGCACCTACAGCCAGCTCCAGAACTGCATGCTGGGAACAGCGTGTCTGCATCTTCAGATTATCTGAGAAGCCTGAGGTGGAGTGTTTTTACAACTGTGTACCTAGTCTATGCTCTTCGTTAAGTGGCCCACTTCATCCAGGGAATAAGATGTTGGGTTTTTTTAAAAAACAACAAGCGTTTCAGAATATACTACCTGTCATGGTTGAGTTTAAATAGCACCTATGTCATACATACTATCAAAAACTGTCTGTCTCAAAGACCCTTTCCATTGCTTACTTTTAATCTTAACACCTTGTATATCTTGCAAAAAGGAAGACACTCTAGGCAAGATTTTTCTCCCACTTCAGACTTTGAACCTGTCATAGTTGCATTAATTTCTTTTTCTGTGCTCGTGTGGCCTCACATATTAAGTACATTGGTCTTCATATTAATGGGAGCAGGGCCAGACTCCCTTTCCTCTGTGAGAACACACATTACTGTAACTTCTTTAGATCACAATTGATATGTAAAGTCCAGAAAGCTTTCACATTTTTAATTAAGAGGGTTTAAATACTCTTAATTCATATTGCATTCACTATCTGATAAACAGTGAGGAAAGAAATAAACATTACGTAGTTTTCAAATAGTTTTTTCAAGATAAATACCAGTGTGGTTTTTTTAATCGTTGGCAGAAATTGTTATAAAAGGGGAGAGGAAGAAAGCAAATTCGTAAAGTTAATGTTCACATGAAACTGTAAAAGGGCAGAATGTCACACATTTTATATGGAAATGTAATGTTGCCAGTGAAAAACCCCTTGAAACTGAAGTACTTAGTTATGGATGTCAAGCATAATTGAGGCTACAGCTGCAAAATGAACCTTTCCTCAGTACAGCCACTGAGGAATTCCTTTGCATTTATGCATATATTTCCAAATGAAAAAGAGCATTGTGATTTAATGCTTTCCCTTTTGCAAGTGCAGTGGAACAGTGCAAAATGACTGTGACTTTTAGGGCAATTTGTATTAATTAGACTCATGAGAACAATGTTATTCTGTTTGGGCTTATGAACTGTTTTAGATAAAATTTGGGCCAAACTATGACTTCTCCAGAGCAAGCATGAAAGGTAGGACAGAACGTAAAGAATCCATCTGATTATGGGCCATAATTCTGCATTCTCAGCAAAAGGAGTGGCTAGTATTGGTCCCAGCAGCGCTCAGCAATCCAGAGGGTAGAAAAAGCTGGGGGGGAGTGGAGGAGAGCTGCACTGTACTTCTTTTCTGCCCCTTTGTAGAAACAGGCTGGGCCAAACACAAGCAAAATAATTGTAACAAGTTACTTGAAGGCAGAGGGTACCAAAGCTGTGCTGAAGGCTGGCCATAATTCACCTTCAGTGCTGGGGAACTGCAGTTCCTCTCCTGGTGTGAGTTCTTATACACGTGAATCACTTCTACATACATAGCTGTGCAATGCAGCAGCAGACACATCTCAGCTACCCAGACAGCTTAGCTTCTGCTCAGGTCATTATAATTCTTCTTGGTTTCATCTCTGTTGTCTTAAATTTGATATGCTAAGATGCCAGGATGGATGAAAACTTACATCTTTTTTCCTTCTGATGTTCATCATTTCAATCCCTTGCTGCCAGCAATGTCCATTTACCTAAAGGCATGAATGTTATGGAAGGAAATTATTTTATTGCTTTTCCGGACTATTGCCCATGACCTAAAAAGTAAAAAGCTATATTCTAAATTGTCAACTCTTCCTGAAAAAGTTTCAACAAAATGGCAAAAACCGTTTCCCTCCCTAATTGACAGTGGAGACCGTTGTGTTTGTCCTCCAGTAATGTGTTCTTAAACAGATCTGAAAGAGCTGTAAGTGGCATTGCTGAGTTAATATACACATATCTTTGAGTTCGATTGGACCCATCTACCAAAGTGGAAAGAGGCACAAACTGTTAACTTCAGCACTAATACATATTCATGTAATTTACTTGTCAGCTGCAAATTGACCATAAAAATTGCATCTGCAAGTGTAACTCAATCCCATTTGACGTTCAGCGGGTGTGTAAAATACGCATTAGGCATTCACTCTGTTACTAGTAGGCACCACTCCAAGTGGAAGGAGCAAGTGACCCCCACCCAGACATACCACATTGGATTTTATCCTTCAAAACAGTGGTCCTAAAGGAGAGAGAGAGCTTACATTACCATTTTTTGCTTTCTTCTTCCTCCTTTGTGCTACCCTTGCCTGTGAAATATGCTTAGCTTGCACAGCACTGGCTGTTAGTGTAGCACAATTCATTCATTGCTGACACCAGGTTTCTCCTTCCACATGTTCTGATCAATAATGTCTTCCCTTTGCGAAATGTTTGCATTTCTTTTGTTACTTCTGAGATTGGCCAATGGAGGCTGCCTGTTAACAGAGGGTGTTAGAACAGACACAATCCAGAACTTGTGTTTCTGAGCTCTGACTGCTCCCAGGCTGAATCTTTTCCTCATTGGATAACCATGTCTTACCACCAGTGCAGGAGAAGCCATGTGTAGAACCATGACCAGGAAAAGTACAGTGCTTTTGTAGCATTTTTACTAAACCAGAGTGACAAAGGCATGTAGCTGTCCAGTTGGCCCAAAATATTTCGGAACCACCAGCAATTGCTCCCTTGCAAAAGTCTTTTGTTCTCCATGACCAAAGCACTGCATTTATATATTTGAATATTTATTGCCTTTTACATGCTCCACTACTTCAGGATTATTGCTTAATTAAACTTCAATTTACATTTTCTTAATGTTATTTAGGATGAGTGTATCCCTGTCTTCATTTATAATTTAGTTTTGTTTTATTTGTATTTGGGGGCTTGTGTTAGTAATTGTGTTTTCTCCCCTCTCAGGTTTCCTATACTCTTCTGAGGCAGATTGTTCACTTTTGATCTGTTTCACTTTAGCGTCTGCCTTTGCAAAAACCTCATCATGAGTCACCAGGTGGTTAAAATGTGTTATTTCTCATGGAAGAGAAAAGTGGACATTCATTGATTCTGTGTGCCTCTGCAGTAAGCAAAGGTGACACCACCTCTCCAGAACAGATTCCAGTGTTCTTGGAGGCTGAAGATCACACCTTTTAAGGCTTGAGTAGCCAGGATTTATGCCTATCTCATGCTATTTAGAGAACTGGTCCTTAGCCCGTGGCTGACAAAGAGGCAGCTAGCTGATAAGTAATTCTTTCATTTATGCAATAACATTAATCTCAGCTGGATTCATTCATCCATTTCAAGGACAAGGAGCGTTTGCAGAAGAATTCCATGGGAGATCAATAAATAAATCTTTTCCAAGAGCAATGCAAGATTGCACCTCAACAGATTTTCTTGTGGAGTTTGTGATCTGCCTCTTTGGAGGATTTTATGAACAGGTTGGACAGACGTCTCTCAGAGGTGACTATGGTGAAGTCAAAGGGTGAGATTGTAGACTTAAATGATCTCTGAAGAGTCCTCCGAGCTCTCTGTTTTTCATATTTTGTAGTAGCAGATGGAGGCTCCTTAGATCCCAAATACCTCTGATGCTTAGATGCCTAGATAATTTTATGGTTACTCAGGTGCCCGGCTCTTCAACAGAGTGCTCTAGTCATGATGCTCCAGAAGCTGGCCTCTTTCCCTTCTCCTGTTTCACCCCACAAATATCTCCAGTGCTCTGGGCTGCACTGTAGCTCCACTTTGACAGGAGCACAGTGTTCCCACGCCAAACATCTTCTCGTCTGGCTGGCAGGAAGCTCTCCTGCTTGTGGATTTGACCCCCGGGGCTGAGATGGGTCTGGAAGGCAGGTGTATCAGACCAGAGCTCCAAAAGTTTTGCTGTGCTCTAGGAACTGGTAACTAGAAAATAATAACCGTTTCTATTTGTGATATTTACCTGACAGTAGTCTTGATTTGTGGTTGATATTCATGTGTCCTTCACGTGGATCTCCCTTCCCTCACTCACTCCACAGCCAGAAAAAACACGTTAGTTCTCAGTGTGCTTGGCCTTGCCAGAGGCTTGTCCTGTTGCTTGTGTTTGGGAATGTGAGTCTCATCGTATCATTAGAGTAATGAACCAGTTTTCAAATCCCCTGATTTCTACTTCTGCTTGGCAGCTAATTGCATTATTAGGACAAGTCATGTAATATCAGCACTTCAGTTTTCTTAGCTAAGAAATGGGTAATACCTCACCAGTCGCTGAGGTAGGGCTAATTAGGGTTCTTGAAAATGAGAGTAATGAAAAGAGAGCCTCCAACAGACGTGCTGTGAGAGAGGAGACACAACCAGCTTTCTGCAGCGTTGGGATTGCCAGTGGTTTCTCGCGGCAACCAGCTTGTAGCCTGGATGGCCATTCTGCCCCGAGGCTCTCTTCAGCAAATCCGGTGGAGGCAAAGCAATGCTTTCTTCTCCCTTCCGCATGGGAAGCAGCAGATCTGCCAATTCCTTCTGCCTGGATGCAGAAAGATTGCTCTATATTCATTCCTTCTTTCCTGCGTACCCAAACAATCGTGCACTGCATACACAGAAACAACTATGAAATTTGGCTCCTCATTTAAAAGCAGCCTGCAAAAACATAACACTATTACCTGTCTCCTTTAAATCAAATCAGTGCTTAGAAAGAAAAACAAGCCTTTTGAAATAATGTGGAAAGCACGTGAATTTACCACTTGGCAGTAGTTTGGATTTTCAATAAAAGGGCTTTCATGGAAACTGGGACTGGGTTACCAGGAAGGTATTGGAAATTCACACACTTCATTCTAGCATGTATAGCTTGCAAATCCTTCAGTATAGAGGCGATCTGCTAGTACTTAGTACTGATCATGCTCCTAGTAGGACAGCTGGGATAGCTCAACACATGGCCATACAGCCAAACTCTCTGTGCCTATTCTGCTGTGTCTGTGCTGCCTACTGGGACCAGTTCCTGGCTCATGCATCCTGTGAACCATGTCTAGGAACTGCTTTGAAGAGTTGTAGTTGGCACAGATCACAAGCTCCTTGGAGAGTGTGATAACTACTGTGTGGTAGCTGCCTGCTAGTGTTCAAGACCATGCCCCATCCTGGTTTAGCTCACTAGTTTGGACAGAGCTGTTGCATCTGGATAGGCAGCACGCTGCTGGAAGGAGCCGCTGGACCCACCTGGGAGCCTGGCCAGTGCATTTCTCAGATCTGATTTGAGTTCAGCGATGATTGAACCTGGTCCAGGTCCGGTCTCCAGAACTGGCTGGAAGAGGCAGGTCTGCAGCACAAGGCATTAGCCAGGAAAGGCTTTAATGCAGAAGGCAGGTCCTGGTGCTGCATCACAACTTTCTTCCAGCTTCCCACATCCAGCACACAGCGTGGAAAGGCTGGAGAGGAGCTGTGCCACAGCACCGCACAGCAGTGCTACTGGGGCAGGAGTGTTGAAAGGCGAAACCAAAGCACCTTTGGACCTTCCTCCCTCAGCCCCACTGCATAGAAAATCCACCGGCGCACATGCACACGGGCTGCAAACCACCCGCATCTACAACTCTGTGTACAGAGACTCAGAGAGACACTCAGGGGGAAGGGCGGCTGAGCTGGAAGCTCACAAGGCGCCGCTAGCTGTGACAGCAGCTGCCTTTGTTGGAAGATCGGGAGCTGAAGACATAGTCAGGCTCCTTCCACTAAATTCTGGAGAGTGGCTTAGTTTAGGCAGGTGGAGAAAGGCCTTGCACTAAAACTGGTGTCTGTGGACTGTGCAGAACAGCAGTGTGGCACTACAGTGCAGAAGTGAGGATACGTAGCACTGACATCTCCAAGATGTGGTACACACTGGAAAGAGAGAGGAGAATTGTGGTTGCTCTGCAGATCGTCACTGTGCAAGCAGCTCGCAGGCTTAGCATGTCCCTGCCATGGACTCTGGTTCTTGACCAGTAACCAGAAATACTTCTTGATTCATTTGGTGCAGGTTTAACAGAAACATAAAAATAAATTTCAAGTCCCATACTCCACTAGAGAAAGTGTAATGGCTTGAACTGATTTTCAGCTAGGGTTTGGGTTCAGTGTGACTCATTAGGTTATAAATTATACAACTTATCAGCAGTCCTTTTCCCCACCAGCTCTGCAGCAGTTAGTGGCATCTCACCAGGGACATCACTCCAGCCTTAAGCCGCTCTGCTAGGGAATAGGATTTTACCTCCCACAGGAGTTTTGCTTTGCTGCTCCCGCAGTAAATACCACAGTCCAAATTGTCTTCCTTCGTGCAAGCGGTGGTGGGCAGTTCTTCTGCAGAAACTCACAAGGAGCCAAGCTTCACCCCATCCCAAAATCTTCTGTTCCCCAGCACACTAGTGGCGCTGAGCCAGTAGGATCTCCCGTAAATGCAGGTGTGGGAACAGGTTTTCCCCCTTGGTTTACTACACTGGCATTTCCGAATGAAGTACGGCACTTCTGTGTGGTGAGCAGAAGTGTCGCTGCCGACATGCTCTGCTTACACTTAGTTCTTGGTACCAAAACACTAATTACTAGCCACCAATTGTTATTCGAGGAAATGTTAAGTCTATGCACATTTTGCATCTACAAATAAATGCTGATTGGTAGAAATAGCCATGCCAAAGAGCACAAATAAACACCAGGACTCTGTTTACAGTTAGCATATTTTTATGTAAGTAATTACTTTAAATGTGTCCCGTTAAATATCACATTTTGAGATGCAAATGGCTTTTCAGCTATTGGAATCAGCTCCTGTTTCTCATTTCCAAATTTTTTAATATCTATTTCAGTGCCACTGGACAGTATTTCTCATGTAGTGTGTTAAGATTTCCCCAAGCTGTTAATTGCAGCATTCTTTCTTGGCTGACATAAAAAGCATTACTGAAATTTTAGGTTGTTTCTAAGTGTCATTTATACAGAAAACATGTTGAGTAAAAAATTGAGATATTACTTATTTTGAAAAACAATTTATCCTTTTATCCCATCACTACCCCACTTGGAGCCACATAATCTTTCTGACCAACACAGAAGATAATGCATCCTTGTTATAAGATATTAAAAACTGATGCTTTTATCAAGCTGACCTTGTTTGGCCTGCTTCAGAAGAATTTTGGTTGACTGCTATAAAATTATTTGGGAAAATATATGTGATCTTTGTTGCTTACACACTGTAAAACATAAACCCTTTCTCCTACTTTGCCGTTAAGGGAGTTATAGCTGGATATTTGATTAAGGAAACTCATTAGAGAAGCTTGGTGATGGGACTATTATATCTGATATGAGCATTCAAATAAAGACAAAGAATCTGTATTTAAAACTGATGGCAAACATCTCTCCTTCATTCCTTGGATTTAGGTACTGATCTTGTGGTTTTGTGAGCTGTCTAGCTTACCAAGTGGCACAGGGTTTGATTTACGCAGATTTATGACTTCTTATATTTAAAGATGTTACTTTTAAACTGTGTGGTTTTAATGAGAGGGAGAAGGACTTTTAGATCTTATTTTTCTAATAGGCCAAAATGAGAAGATATTGGGTAGGGATGTGCGATGGTAAAGAGTTGAAGTAAATTGAGTAAACTGACTGAATGCTATTTTAGACCATCATATGAAAGGGAACTTAAAATACTTTCTTCTGTTTGCAGGAATAGACAATCTCTATGAGAGGGCTCTTCACATCCGCAAACTCCTCCTTACTTTGCCCAGGTCTGTCCTTATAGTGATGAGATACCTCTTCGCCTTCCTCAACCAGTAAGTGCTTTATCATTCCCCAAGGTACTGTATCTTCATCTGCCTTCCTCTGCTGGTATTGAAGTTCTTTGGGCTTACTCATACTCTATGTAGAATTTACATTTAAGCTCCATTTAACACAAAAGGTGATCTTCTAATTCGCAATCAAAATAGAAGGAAAACACCAGTTCTCATTCAAATTAAAATTACATTTGTCCAGAACTGAGCAAGGTTGTAGTAAGACACATTAAAGTGTTGTCCGAAATGGGGAGTGCAGGCTACAGCGTTAAAGCTGATAACAAAATAAGCTGATAAGAAAAATAACAAATACAAACTGTAACTACATTAAAAATAATTTACGTAATTTAAAAGTAGAATTTTTTTTTCCTTGTCTCAAGCTGATTTTAATCTCCTGAAGGGAAAAATAAACAGTATGTTCAAGCAGCACAGGCACTACAAGCTACCTATTTGATGCTAGGCACTGCCAGGGTGAGTTTTTGTGTTGCTGCTTCTATTTTCTGTTAATAGGGCTACCAGTATAGGGAACATATATTCCCTGCGTATGCTGTGATATAAAGCTTGGTTCTCACATTGCAAAACACAGGCAGCTGCTGCACAGAGGGTTGTGTGAGAAAGGCAAAGTGGTGTTCATGTCTTCATCGTCCCAGAAAAATTTCTTCATTCTCAAAGAGAAAATAAAAGACGGGTTGGGCAATTGCACTGCGTTTCTCCCTCCAGTCCTCCACAGCCCTCTCCAGTTTTGCTGACCCCAGTATTTTCACTGCAAATTTTGCTTCTTGTGCACTTTGCCCTGATTCTAGCTTTTCTCTTTCTGCTGCCATATTGTCTGTTTCCTGTTATATCTGTTTTCATATTGCCTTTTTCCTCTTTTTTTTTTTTCTAAATTTGTCCTCTGCGGATTCATTCTGTCTTTGTGACCTTCCCCATTTCATCCATCCTGTCTGTTCCTATAGAAACAGGGTCTTTGCAGCCAGGTTATGTGTGCGTGCCTGTATTCACAGCTGTTCCCATTTCCTTTCTTCTAGTAATTTCTGAACCACTTTCAAGCAATATTTAAAAGAGGGGCAGAAATCTGAAGTTTTATGAAAATAACCATTCATTGAAAACATGAATTCATCCCTCCTTCGTGACACTGTGTAAATATCTCATTGGCTTATATCACAGCTTCTCCTCTACTTAGATATATAGATTAGCCAGAGTTATACAAGGTTGTACTTGTTACATGATCATGTTAGCTGCATCTGTGATCTCCACAGGAATGCAATTCACAAAGCAGGCTAAATCTCATATGCCTCCAAACTGCTCCTGGTGCATCCACAGGAAAAGCATTCCCATAGTCTGACTTTATGCAAATCCAGTTATGCTTTTTGCATATGCAGTTAGGCCTGCTTGGCCACATGACGTCATCAGACCTCATGGCTTGACCTCATCTGGTCTAGCGTCCTGCTCAAAGCCTCTAAAGGTAGATCGAGTTGCTCAAGTCTTTGTCTTGACTTCATGAGCACCAAGTGGAACGGGAATAATCAATTCCCTTAACCTGCTGCCTTTACTTTCCTAATACAGACACATAAGTAACTAGCCTTCATTGCTGGAAAACACACTGCTGAATCACGTCCAGCTTCTTGTCCAAGAAGTGCTTTTCCCAGTGCTTTTCCTTGGGAGCTGATATCTAACAGTCAGCTCCAGACTGTAATAATACATGGGATTATTTCATCCCGCTGGCAGGACTTTGCATTCATCCTTGTTGAACTTAATGAAATTCCTATTCATCCATTCCGCCATCTTGTCAAAGTCCTTCTAAATGGTAACCCTGTCCTTTAGCATATCTGCTGTCCCCATCATCTCTAAGCTGGCTGAGTGTGCACTCCATCCTGTTGTCTAGGCCATTCGTGAAGATCTTGAACAGTATCAGCCCCAGTATTGAGCCCTGAGGAGCACCACACATTACCAGACGCCAGCAGAACTTCACATGTTTCACAATGATAATCTTTTTTACACGTTCTTGCACACATATAAAGGCTGAACCATGTTATAAATCAGTAGAACAAGATGTCTCCGAGTAACACACAGGATATGATAACAAATCATGGTGTAAGAAAGAGGAGAGCGTAATTAAATTTACAAGCTAGTTATGAGGGGAGTCATTTAGAAGGTTTGTCTCTTCAGTTTGTATTGTTTGTACATGTGCACTATAAAATTTCCTTTCTACAGGGAATATGATGCTGTGTTTAAACACAACCATACTAATTCCTATGCTGCTTCAGAGTGCAGAACAACGCTGAGGTAAAAGGCGTCCCAGTGCTTCAGGTTCTGTTTGACTGGCCCTGCACAGAACCACTCAAAAGCCAGCATTTCTACTAGAAATGCCAATGCTTTTAAACAGGGGAATAAAGAGCAACTTTTCATTCAAAAACAAAATTATAAACTAACAATGTTGAATTTTCTGGAGGAAAGGAAACTTTGCAAAAGTTGGTTAATAAGAACAATCAAAGCCTTTTGTTTGGTTGCTTCCAAAACAAAACCCCTGTGGGAGTCTGTGGGCAGAAGGCAAGGTACTCAGGGATTTTAGGTTATATGGTAAAAACAGAAACCAAAAGTCACAAGAGCCTTTGCAAGATCCAGGAACTTAGCTACCTCCAGAAAACAATTCAGTCTGCCTAAGTTATATAGCCAGCTGATGGGAGAGACGCATCAAGGTCTGATGAGAAATGATAAGCATGATCCACTTTGGATCCAGTCCACTTGGGCCTCCAAGGATAAGCACTGATGAGATAGAAGCAGCAGCAGTTGATGCATTTTACACTAGCCCATTAAGTCAGTGTACACTAAACACAACAGCGTAGGAAAACATGCATCTACATATATATATGTGCTATAAACTCAATTTATAACAGGCATAGCCTATTGAAGAAATCCCCTTTTTTTGTTTGTTGCGTTATGTGGGATTAAGTGTCAGGGAGAACAGGAATTCTCTAAGTTGTGATGGAAAATGAAGTTACTCCAGTTTTCAGAATAAGGTTAGTAACAGTGGAAAAGTCAATTTTTCTTCATTTTTCTGTTATAACAGCCTTTCACAGTACAGTGATGAAAACATGATGGATCCGTACAACCTGGCTATTTGTTTTGGGCCAACCCTGATGCCTGTTCCAGACATACAAGACCAGGTGTCTTGTCAGGCACACGTGAATGAGATAATCAAAACTATCATCATCCATCATGAGGCTATTTTTCCAGATGCTAAAGAACTTGATGGCCCAGTCTATGAAAAATGCATGGCTGGAGATGACTACTGGTAAGTCAGAATATTACCCTTCTATCTCCTTAACAAAATCATAAGACTGGTTGTCTGGATGACTTCTGTGATACAGAATGGCTTTCGCATGCAATAGAAGTATGAAGATAAATGAAAAGAGCATTTAGGTTCACATAGGAAAGTGTTAGCTGTAAAAAACGTGAAGCAAATGCAATTACAATGAGGTTTCCTACAACATTTTGTGGAGGAAGCCACCCTTGAGTTCAGCCAGACACGGCTAGAATTTCAGGTGTACTGTGCAGAGCACACAGCCAGAAACTGGCTTTCTGACTGTCAACCATCTTAACAAATTTCAGCTTATGATGCCTTTCCCCCTGCTCCTTTCCTGTCTTTGCAACACACACAGCTTTTCATAAATGAAAGGATTCAAAGGTTTTGGGAACTTTTTAACAACTGAAGAAGTTGTTTGAAGAAGAGGTGTGTAGACTTCTCCAGTACTTCTGTATTCGTAGCATGTCATGAGAATGATGTTGCACATAACTTCATGACATTATAAGAATAACTTCAAATAATCCCATGGGGGTTGCATATTTTTGATATGCGTGGAAGACATCAGTTACCCCCAGTAGACTGGGGAAGAAAGGGACTGGGGTTTAATGCCCACTGAAGCATCCTTTTCATGCTGTGGTTTCTCTCTCTGCTCAACCTTTTATTTGCCTTCAGTGACAGCCCATACAGCGAACATGGTACATTAGAGGAAGTGGACCAGGATGCTAGTACAGAGCCCCATACCAGTGAAGACGGTACGTCTGTTACACTACTGTGCCTTTGATAGGAATACATTTTACAGGTGTTTCATGCGGGAGACCTTCATCCTTTCCTAATTGTGTCTTATTTGAAAGAAAAGGATTTCAGTCCTGGTGGTCAGTAGCAAAGCCAGCTTCTTTAATCTCTGTTTGTGTGCTTTTTTATTCTGATTCATCTGTGTTTGACCAGCTGTTTCCTTGTTCTCTCCTGATTTGTCCAGTCACAGGAAGGGCAAGAGAGAAACTATTTCAGTCAGCACATATTATTTTCTGATATAATGTTACATTCTTAGTGATTCTTTATCTTTTGTCTGCAAAAGGTAAACTTATCAAAAGTGTGTCTTTAAATATTTCAACTAAGGGGTATTTGCCATTCAGTGGGCTCTATTTTGGTATGAATTTAGAAGCTGTTCCATCTAAAGGATTTATAACTACTGAAAAACATGCGTGTACCCCCTGCAGTGAAACTTCTGAACAATAGTCATTTGCTATAAATATTAATCACATATACTCTGACAGTTCTGGGTACAATAGATATCCATGAAAAATTTGATGCATCTCTATTATATTGATTCTTTTTAGCCGAGTGTATTAAACTAAAGTGGTATTTGACTGTGACATATTTCAGTTGGACCATCCTTCAGATGTCCCCCCCAGTAACTTCTGTCCAGTTTCAAGCAAATATAACAGATGGAAAGAGGTGTCAAAATTGTTAAATAACTATCATTTTCCTGACAATTAGTAGCCAGTTAGAGGTGAAGGATTAAGAATAACGGTCCCTGTAGAGAAAAGCTGCAGTGTGAGCTCACTGCATATCTGGCCAGCAGGCAACACCAATAGAGCAACCAGCACATGTGCACTTAGCACCAGCAGAAACAAAAGCTGCCCCTTGTCCATCTCAGAGTATGTGTGGAAGGAGGAAGAGGAAGAGACAGAGAGGGGGAAGGGAAAAGAGCTACAGCAGAGAATGAATTTTTTTTTTTTTTTTTTTAAAAAAGATGTCATAAGGGACACTGGTTAGGAGCTGGGACAATTGCCATAGGGAAGGGGAACAGGAAGGTGTATCTATAGCAAACTTGGCTATGCTGGTCCCATTGCACACATAACAATGTAAACAATAGTTCCACTCTAGCTATACCCGTCTGCTTTGTCACGTAGACAAGCTGTCAGTGACAGATTGCCTGTCTCTTCCCCTTTGCTGCGGTGAGGAGGGGCAGGCAGAGTCTATCAGTGCAGCTGATGGGAGAGGAGGGACAGTCGGGTGGGCAGACATCACAGAAGGGGGAAAAAACTGAGGATAAGAAAGAAGTCAATGTCAATCTTCTGCCTGGGGTGTATACCCATGCCTGCACCCACGGTAGGGAATACTGGCAGTCTTACAAGAAAACCTGTTGAGCTAAACCCACCACCTTTATATAACATGGATCTGCTAAATAGTGTGAACAAACCCATAACTGCCCTTTATTTTTCCAAGACAGTATAGCTATACTTTATAAGAGCCCCTTCTTCCATTGGAGGTATGAAGCAAGAGTGGAAGCCAAAGAAGTCTGTCTGTCTCTCGTTTAGAGCACAAGTGAAGTAGTGAAATGCAGGCGACACACCAGTTCAAGATATTAGGGCCAATTTTGGGGTCCCATGACCAAACTGAGAGATAAAGGCCTGAATGGGCATGGAAAAGAAGTGCAGCTTTTCAGCAGCAATCAAAAGTGGTTACTTCAAAACCATGCCTAGGAAAGATTAAAACATCAGCAGGATCCAGAGGAGCAGGACCATGGCATCGCATAGTGCATCACCTGTGCCTCAATAATCATGGGCTCTACCCCATCACTGTGTTGTTATAATAACAGTTTTACATTCCTGTCATGGTGCTACCTGTGTTACAACTGTGTCATTGGTGGAGACAAACCCTGAAGAGAATAGCTGTCAACAGGACAGAGTTCTGTTAAAAGATTTAACTGCTCAAAACATGGCTTTTTGTTCACCAGATTGGCCAGCAATTCAATTCTACTTGCCCCATCGCACCTTTCGAATTAATTCAGTGCCAAAAGGAAGCAGACATTTGTGTTTACAGCTAAATAATTGTTAGCACAAGAATAATTGTAATCTAGGAAAATACTGCTGCAAAGATAAAGATGAGCAAGCCTGGATCGCATACAAAATGGTGTTGGCCTTTGGTTCTCAGCCTGCAAGCTCCAACCCATTTTTTTTCCATGGATATGGCTTTCTTTTATAATAGTGTGTTTTTCTAATGTAGGTTACAGGCTTTAAATTAAATGCATTCACCATCTCTTTGCAGACACATTCCCGTGTTTGTCCTTTGGACAATTCCTGTTATAAAATGTTCTTGGTACCGAGTATGAGAGTAGGTGAGAATTTTTCAGTTTGTGTATTGAACTTCATGAGAGTCAGTGACTGACCTGTGGTGGACAAACAAAAAGTTTCCACTAAAGAGTCTGGAGTCTTTTGGGGGTTTAATGTGTCATTCATTGATTATAAGCTGAATGCATCACTGCCCGCTGTATGTGGAGAGAGAGAAAGGGAGGAGCGGCATTGCTGCTGTATTGATCAGACACGTGGTACGTATATATTTCCCTCTGTTAGGAGGTGGAAGAAGCAGATTCTATAAATGTAATTTTTTTTTAATGTTGAAAATCTGATTAGTTTTATGCTAAAATATTGTGTACATACACAAGACCAAGCAGCTAACCCCACAGGAATTACAGGGTTATTGAAACATAATCCAGAGGATATGATCAAAAGCAAAAGGATTTATTTTTCTACTTTAGCTATTGTTGTTATAAGAATTACTTGCTGTATAGTTAAACTACAAGTGAATCTCTCTGTGCCTACTAGAATAAACCCATCTGGAGGGCCTGGCTCAGTAGCACTAGGAATGTTTAATTACAATTTAGAAAACAACAAGCCTTTTTAAAAATTAAAAAATAAATTATGTCTGCAGAGGTAAAATCTGGTAGCTTGGGGAAAAGAAGGCTGGAACTTATAATTGAGCATATAAATACTTCATAACTGCTTCATTTTAAGCATATAAATTGCCTTTTTTTTCTAAGGTTACTGGTGTTCATATATTTCTGTTGATCACTGGTTAAAGGGAAGAGCGGAGGAGGTGCATTTTACAGTGGTGTTTTCAATCTTTTTTAAATGCGCAGAAAGTATCCCTATTAGGGAAAACACATAAGTTTCTTCTTTCTCCTAGATCTGGAAATGAAATTTAATTTGTGAAGTTCAGAACATCTGTACTCAAGCTGAGGCACAAAAAATTCTATCTGTAATTTTGCTGCAGAAAAACCTTTACCTGAAAGTGCCTCTGCAGTAAAGATTCAAAGGATATTGTTCATGTTTTGCTGAAGCAGTTCTTAGCATATTTCCTTTACCTTCAGTTTGCTGGAGGTTTTTTGTTCTTGTTGGAGGCATATGGAAAAGGGTGACTAGGTTTGTTTTCAAAGGAAGTAAGAGAGGATTTCCTGAGGAAGTTAAACAGATGGGTTTCTCCTGGGAAAACGTACATACAATTAATGTCATACTGTTCATAGATATCTCATAAACATAGGGCAAAATTTGAGATGGTAGTTCTGCTGGAAACAAAAATTACGGGGACACGTAAGGCTGTAAGTTATTGTTGTGTCCCCAGGACATAGTAATTTTCCTGCTTTTCAGTAGCGCATGCCGTGATCAACATTTTGCCAAATTCTGTTCTGTCAACACCTTGTAGCGTTTCTTTGCTTTTGCTGTTCCCCAGGCAGAGAACTGCTGTCCTGAGGACAGGACTCTGAAATTGCAAAGCCGCTGTTCTCTGATAGGGTACAGAAGAGGATAAACACACCGGGAGATAGCGTCTTCCCAGGGGGTTCAAGGACGTACTGTATTCCTGACAGCCAGGATACATCTGGGAGAACTGAGGAAAAGCAGAGCAGAGCAACAGCAAACACCCCCCACAAGTGCAGGGGATGGTCTCCCCTCTTTTCCTTAGCTCCTTGTGCCCTGAGGCGTAGAGGGCAGCGCAGTGCCACTTCAGTGCCATCACCTCTGTAGGGAGGTTAGTACTACATCTGGCACTCCAATCCCAAAGTTAAAATTAGCGCTTATGTTTCCTCTGCCTTTTCTGCTCTCCCAAGCTGTTGGATCTGGACAGCTCTACTTGGCATCAAACCTTGATTTTTAAACACACTGCAACATAATGTGTCATCAAATGATGGTAGTAATCATAACAAACTTTGGGGGTCGTAAGTAAAAAAGTGAGAACAGAGCTGGATGGTTAAGAGAGTCCCTAAAGCTTTTCCCACAGTTCTTCAGTTTGTCCTAATTTTTCACTTCCATATCATTGCCTGAGTCACTAGAGATGATAGCTGCTGAGATCCTATATGTCATCAAATACTTCTTGTTATTGCAGGCGAATGCCCCCAGGTATGGACAGAGCAGTGCAATTACATTTCCCTCCAAGCTGTCAATTTTACAGTTAGACATGCAGTACCACACAGAATTTGAGTTACAGATCCCAAATTTAGCTTTCATCACCTTTGCTTTTCTGGAAATGCTTGTCTGTCATTCAGTAACCTTGATATTAAATGGCTTAGCTTTTCAAAATGCATTTATTTCTAGGAGTAACTGTCATGGTACTTTGGTTTTAACTATTAAGGCTTGACCTGTAACAAGGTGAATTACTATTTACGTACAGTCTCAGTACTGTTTTCTATAGGAAAGTTCTCTCCGTGTAAAAACAACATTCAAGCAAAGAAAATGCCCCTTTCAAAATTATTTTTGGTTCTGTTAAGAAAACTGTGTGAGATCTACTGGGCACTCCTCCCTGAGGAGGTAGGATTTGTTACCCAGGCAATCTAACGAACACGTCTCAAAAGCCACATCCATTATGGGTACGTTACCAATTCATACAGCTGGTTCCAGCGGGGCAACTTCCTTCGGACCTCTGGGAACGTATGTGAGTCTTGCAGGCGATGGAAGGATACAAAAAAATAGATTCCCACCATGCACCACACTTAGATTAGTGTAATTCCACTGAGAGAGAGAGAACTGTTTCTAGTTTAGTCCATTAATTTGTAAATAAAAAGACCTGTATACTCAAATGTGGGATACTATACGGTCTGTTGAAATTAGCAGAGAAATGGAAAATCCTATAGCTAATCAGTGTAGGGGGTTATCAGTCGATCCTGTACCCATGACTGCTATCGGTTAACTTCAGAGAATGGCAGAGGAAAATATGTACAGGAAATTTGGGGTTTTCTTGCTTAGTGTAAAGGATTTTTTGTTTGGTTGGGGTTTTTTTTGCATTTTAAAGTATTACCTGTGAGTGACTGGCTCACTGAAACCTGAGAGCTTTTGCTTCTGAATTCTTGACCCACTCTTCCATAACCCATAACTTACCTGCAATCTGAGTGTGTTTATATAAACGTCTGCTCCTTTTCAATCCGACCTGATCCCAGTAATACCTTCTTATAACGAATTCCACAAGCAACGCGCATGATATATGTGTAAGAACAGCGTTCTTTTGTCAGTGTTACATTGTTGCCATTTGATTTAATATTGCCCTCTTAAACAGCATGCAAGACAAACAGGCGTGTTTAGTTTTATTTCTTTTTATTTGGCAATAGTGTATTTCCATGCCTATGGTCGCTTTGTCACACGTGTACTTTCTGTTAGAGAAATACTGTAGATAGGGTATCTAGAAACAAAAACAAGATTGTATATTAGAATATATCACTAATATATACAACAGCATTAAAGTTTTCCCAGCTTTCCAGAATGTTTCTTTCTATGTCATCTTTACATTTTCTTTGCTTAAAAACATGAAACCAAGAAACCTGTCACCCCCCACCCACTCACCAGGGATGCCTGCCAGCGAGCCATCCAGTAGCGATGCATTTTCAGGAATTAATGCTGTTATTGCTAGATTCTTATTTGCGTTTATATAATCGAAGTCATTTCTGCCAGCGTACGTTATAACTTTTGCGTTTGTAACAGTGAATTAGCCGTACCACTGTATGCCATCTCTGGAAAGTTTCAGTACTTGGTTTGTAACCAAGTTACAAACTTGGGTTCGTAACTCCTGAACACCCTGCAGTTCGTTGCTAACGGGAGCCCTTAGCGTGACTGCAGAAGCAGCAAACCACAAGGCAGCCTTCTGCAGGCTAGGCAAGTTATTAAAAAAAACAGCTGCAAACTATAACCTCAATAAAGGTGCTGTCATTATGTTTTCATGCTGCAGGATGAAGTTAATTTTAAAAAGACATTCCTGCGCAAAATATTGTCATAAAGGGACAGTGGCTTTTATTACCAGCCTGTTTCTTTGGGGAATTACAGCCTCAGCGATTTTAATTTGCACCAGACAGAAAGCTGCTCTGCTAGTCATTAGCCCAGATGTTAATTTCCATCTAAATATTGCTCTAATTATGTAAAGAAATTTGTCATTTTGGGGACTCTGAGTTACTGGAGTCAACAAAGGGTGTGATTTTTAAACCTGTATTTTGCAGGTTTTACTTTATGTTTTGAGACTGTGGTGACAAATTTTAATCTGTTTGAGCTCAGGTGCTTTTGGTTTTGTGCAGAAGAAACTAGAGGTTGTTAAAATCACAGCTGTTTCACTGATGTCCGGGCACAGCTCTGAAGATAACGGCAGGCAGACATTCAGCAGGGACCCTTCACTGACATCAGTAGGTTTCTGACCCAAGCACAGGCTCCAGGATGGAGTCCATTACCAGCGAAAGGCTGAATTAACCAGCATACTAACAGAAGATTAGCCAGGACTGCTGTAACCAATGTTTGACTTCAGAAAATAAGAGCCTTCCCTGCAGAAATCAGAGGAACTTGGGATGTTGGAGCAGACAGAGCTGCCTTAGGCATCTTCAGGCCACACAGGGACCACCCCTGTGGAGGAGTCGTCCTCAGGTGGTCTGGAGCCCTCTGCCTCACTCTAAGGAGGGTGCTGAGGAAGCAGATTAAAGCACTGGGCTTCGATGTTGTGTAAAACACTAGGTTTTCACTAGATCTGCACACTCATCGCATAAAAGACAGGAATCTCATAGCCCAGTTAGGCAGAGCATCCCTACTCATGCACAGGGAAATCCTGTCTTCCTTCCTTTGCCGCTGCAGATGTTAAAGGCACTCCAGTTTGCTTTTCCTTTATCACACTGCTTCCTCAGACCTCTGATGATTCATCTGAGTTTGTTCATCTTATTTTCGGAGGTCTTCATTGCCTGGCCTCTGTCCCACTCCCCAGCCATGAAGGAGCCCGTGCAGCAGGAGGCAGAGGCCTCTCTCCCAGCAGCAGCTATTGTAACGTTTGAGTATGCCGTTATGTTTTCTGCAGCTTGCGAAGCAACCCAGATGTTTCACGCTTGGGGCAGAGACTGATTCTGTTTCTTTGTAAGGGGCATATTATAACCACTGCCTGAAGTCTGACTTAGCTGACCTGATTTCTGTCAGCTCTGCTCAATAAGAATGAGCACTGAGAAAATGCAATAAATGGGTTTTATGAAACCAAAATGAGCAGATAAGCTGGTATGGACTCTGATGTCCGTTCTTCCCTGCCTACACAGAGTGCGAGCCCATAGAAGCTATAGCCAAGTTTGACTACGTTGGAAGATCTGCACGAGAACTCTCTTTCAAGAAAGGAGCTTCCCTTCTGCTCTATCACCGAGCATCTGAAGACTGGTGGGAAGGAAGGCACAATGGAATTGATGGCCTTGTCCCTCATCAGTACATAGTGGTGCAGGATATGTAAGCAGTGTCTGGTGTGACTGGGTTCTTGGTGGGGTGTAAAAACATGCTGAAGCAATTACCGGTGATTTCCAAACGGGACGGTGGTTTGAAGGCTCAGATAGATTAAACATTAGCCTTCTATGCAGGATGCCTCTGTCTTCATGGCCCTGAACTGACAGCTCTTAATCAAAAGCTACTACTAGGCTAAGCTACTTTGTTTATGGATATGTTCCCAGTACATTAAGAGACAGATGCTGCTGCACCTATTTTAATTTGACTACCTCTTTGTAGCAATTGCTGACATTTAATTTCAGGATAGCAAGGGCCGGAGAAATGCAGCCCTGAACTCTTCTTTTACGGTATTAAGCACGTGCTCTGCCAAGGAAGAGAAAGTTCTTGTTTACAGAAAGGTTACAGTCAAAATGTAAAGAGCTCAGTAAACAGAAGGATTATAAGCAATTTTTGGAGACATAGAGGGGCTGTAGTGGATTATAACATGCCTGCTTTTCTTAAGGGGATTAAAATCTGGGAGTGCCAAAATGCTTTCTGTCACCAAATTCACTGACTTCTCATCTCACCATGTGTGTTCTGTTCAGGGATGATACTTTCTCTGATACACTGAGCCAAAAAGCAGACAGTGAGGCCAGCAGCGGACCCATAACTGAGGACAAGTCATCATCAAAGGACATGAACTCGCCCACTGACCGTCACTCTGACGTGTATTTAGGAAGGTAAGCTTGAGCATAACATGTTTTCAGTAGTACTGCTCTCACAGCTCAGGTAACACAGCAATGACTTCTGCACGTGCTTATGGTGGGTCCCTACAACTTGCCCTATAACCACTTCTTCATTGGTGCAGGCAAAGAAAGAGATCGGAACCTCCACCTCCTCTAAGGCGCCCCGGCAGGAGCAGTGACAGTCACTGCCCGGTACACCCACCTCACCCTCTCTCCAGCTCGTCCGTGGAGCTTGGTTCCCCCAACCTGGCAACTCACTGCAGTCCCAGAGCCCTCCTTCAAAATCGCAACCTCAATGCCGACAGCCCTGAAAGGAGGCGTAGACCTGGACATGGCAGTCTCACTAACATCAGTAGGCACGATTCTCTAAAGAAGATTGATAGTCCTCCAATTAGAAGATCTACATCATCTGGTCAGTACACAGGTTTCAATGACCATAAACCACTGGACCCAGAGTCAATAGCTCAGGTTTGTGTCTTTTTTATTTTACGTCACTCTCTGATTTTCTGAGGAGCAAGTCTCAGTGAAGAGCATAGCGCAGAGCACGTACACTGGTTGGACTGTGCATGCAGGAGAATGTCCTACTTAGCTTTTTAAACAGAGTGCAGGTGAAAGAAGATGCATTAAGTGATCCTGGACAGGAGAAGCACAAGGGGGAATAGACATTGCAGTAGCAACAAAAAGAAATTATTTCCTGTTATACCGTAACGAAATTGCCTCTGCCACCCAGAATGCTAGGATAGTATATGATTACAACAGCGATGTAAGTCTGTGTGCTCTGCTGAAGACTGGCCTATTCTAACTTGCACGTAATTAGTGTTCAATTATTTCTCGGTATTACGCTTTGCAGAAAAGTGCTCTGACTGGCTAGTAGCAACCATTGCCGTTCAAAGCACAGATTTACATTCCAGGGTCTTGTGCATTTTACATAGTTTTCATATAGTTCATACCGTACGTTGATTTGATACCTGTAGTTGTGCCTAAGAACATGATATGCAAGACAATGCGCCTGCATAAATCATGGGCCACCTTATCCCTGTGTGAACATTCACCAGTCTCATTCCTGGCAGTGAAGAGGTGAGAAGGATGGAACAGGGAGCACCCCGATCATCAAATCGGTCTGTTGTACAGAGCTGGTAACAGCTCTTGAGCAAATAGATACCGCTGTCTTCAGAACTCGCGTTTTGTCTAGGTAGTGTAACGTGATTACTAGGAGCACCCTGAGGGTACAGTATGATTGCAAAAGTATTTTACAATAACGCTGGCACTTATGTTTTAAAATTTAATGTACTGGTGATGCTTGCTTTCAAACTCTGCTTCCAGCGAAGGATAGAAGGGACTGTCATGCTTGGGTCAGAAAACTGAACAGTCTTTTAGAGAGTTAGAAAGTGTAAATATTGTTACTGTTTTATTGTACTCTAAGTTATTTATTTACTTTCCTGGAACCACGCACATTGCTCTTTGGTTTAAGCAATTTTTTTTGATGCATAGACTAGTGATCATTCGGCAGTGAGAGAATACAAACTTTGATTAAACTGCATGAAAGTTACCGTGAGCAAGCAGGGGACGCCGGATACTTAACCTCAGTTGTATCTCAATACCACTGAAAAATAGTAAACTAATGCCTTGATGCATTCTTTTAGCATTTGTGCCAGAAATCCTGATGAAAAAAATTATTTCCTAGGTAAGCTCTCTGAACAGTGTCTTGCAGTTTTTTCTGCTTAAAATTTAACTCAGAGAAACAGGATGTGAGAAGAGCTGATAGACAAACAAGCTTTATTTCCTTACAAAACCAGGTTTATAATCCCCGTGAAGGAATACAGGTCCTGGACACCTGGGGCACTAGATGAGGGGAGTAGTCAGCTAAGATGTAGCGAATGGACTAAAATCTTTACAGCTCTCAGTACCCAAGAGATGACAGAAATCTTCACAGTTAAAAATGCTCCTAAGCAAATATCCATTGTCCTGACAATGTCTTAATAACATGGTTTGCAGGTGTTAGTTTAACTGATTTTTAAAAATTTTTTAGATTAATTTTGACTCTCATGTGAACAGGTTAAATATTTGTAATATCCAGCCACAGCTGCCATCTTGTCAATCACAGTGTCTTTCAAATAAATCTGGGGGAAATTGGCTTTAGCACTATAACACTCGTTAAAGAGAGGATGGTTGGCAAATTAACTCATGCATTTTTCACCCCTCTTCCCACTCCTCCCGTGCTTTGCGTTCAGTAGCAATTCGAATGATGTGCCACTCTCTCTGTGCTCTGACCCAGGACATCGAGGAGACGATGAACACGGCGCTGAACGAGCTCCGTGAGCTGGAGCGGCAGAGCTCAGCGAAGCACGCCCCCGATGTCGTGTTGGACACCTTGGAACAAATGAAAAACACCCCCACCCCTGCCACCTCCACGGAATCGCTCAGCCCTCTCCACAGCGTCGTTTTAAGGAGCTCCGAGCCTCAGATCCGCCGTAGCACTAGTTCTTCCAGTGACACCATGAGTACTTTCAAGCCCATGGTGGCCCCTAGAATGGGAGTGCAGCTGAAGCCTCCCGCTCTTAGGCCAAAACCTATTGTTCTTCCAAAAACAAATCCTAGCATAGGGCCTTCCCCTCCTTCCCAGGGTCCAGCTGACAAGTCTTGCACAATGTAGACAGCTCAGCCACCCACAGTGCCCGGCTGGGGTATGCTAGGGAAAGGGATGGTTTAACGATAGAAGTCAGGGCTCCATAACATTGTTTGTTCATGTTTGTAACTGGAGAGGCTTTGTTTTTCAGTGTTTTTGAATGTATTGTCTGAAACTAGCTACATTAACATGGGCATTTGTATTTTGTATGGTTTCAATTAAAAGAAAAACTGGACAATTGTGCATCGTTTTAAAAAACAAACATCGACTTACTTGAAAACTTGATGCTGCACCATTTGTAATAAAAACAACACAGATCACAAACAGCTTGCCACGTTGTACCATACTTCACAGTCTTACCGTAGCTATCTAATAACAGATCCTACACAAAACTAAGGGCGGGGGCGGGTCAGGGGAGGTGGGACCTCTCATTTCTGGGTCACTAAACCAAATCTCAAGCAGGTTAGTAAGAGCTGAAATCTAGTATGTGAGGATTAAGTGTCTGTGTGGAATGTCTAAGTCATCTCAGGCCACATTTCCTATTTAAGAGACACCAAAAAAATCCACCAAACCCTCACAACTCACAATTGGCACCAAGTTTTAGCTTTCTTGTTGGCATTCTCACGAGAGACAAGCGCTGGCTGGATCTGGAGATCACATTGCTCTCACCGATACAAAGCAGCATTCCAGGTCACAGCTAAAGCACATCTCCAGAATAGTATCTAGAAACTCCTTTTGCTGTCCTCTGTAATAGTGTACCTTTTCCCATGAAGCTGAACCTTCATTCCCTGATATCACATTTTTCACAAAAGCTAAATTCATTTGAAGTTCATGGTTGAGCGAGCCAGGCTCTGGGGACTACATGAATCTGTTGGTCCATTAGGCAGGCTGATAGGCGATTAAAAGGATCAACTACACAGTAATTCAGCAGAGTATCCCATTGACTTTATTGCTCAGTGTCCAATTAAAGATGTGATTTGAGTTGTAATAGTGGGAGTTTTGAGCTGACCCAGCTCCGCTGGCTGCCTTGCACAGCGCGGATGCTCCACGCACGTCCTCAGTTATGCTGATGGCAGCAGGACAGGGACTCTGAAGAGGGACAGACTGCCTCCTGCCAGCGGTGCAGGGGTCAGTCGCAGGACAGACAGCTGAGTTTCTGCCACCTAGGTTCAAGCTGACAAGTTTTCCATAACCACTTTCTCCCCCTTCCCTTTTTTTTTTAAATGACAGAAATCAGTACCTTTCTTATGTCTGTGTGAGTGACGACTGTCAACTTTGCTTAGCGCTCTGTTGTTAAACTTTGTTAGGCGTGAACTAAATGTACAGCTGTTTTGCACATTGCAACAGTAAGCCATAGTATTATTTCTGTGACTATGTTTTCCAACATCCAATGCATAAAATAAGTTTCAGTGAAGAAGATGGGGAAAAAAATCCATTGTGGTCCACCCAAAGGAGTACAACTGGCTTTAAGTAAGATCTCTCTTTCTGTGTATTACTTAAGATGTCACCGTCGGAAACTTGGAGTTGTACCAGTCGCTACATAAACAATTGAGTTTGGGAGGGGAAGGGCAGTGACAAAATTTGATAGACATAATTAGTGAGGTGACAGGAGTAATTTCCTGTTGTTATTTAAGAGCAACCCATTCCTGCTCTGGTTTACGCCCTGTAGATAGGTAATGCAAAGCCCCAGGTGTGAAAATACCCCATGAACCACCTCTGAGAGCCAAACTGCTCCTGGTATTTGCAAACCCATCTCAATCCAGCCGCAGACTTCACGCGCGTCTAGGTTTGAGGTGAAGTCTTAAATCTACCACAGTGGACTGTGCAGCGTCGGTCGGGGAGCCTCCAGCCCTCTCGACTGCCTAGTCCTAATGCCAGGGCAAGCGCCTAAGCCAGGCCAGCCCCAGCTGCAGCCCAGTCTGTAGGGTCTGGTCGCTTAGTTGGGACCAGAGACATTTTCAAGTAGTTCCCCAATTTACTAGAATCAGTGGAACAAACTGGAATTTCAGCTTTCATTTACATGCAGTTTTAGTCTAGCGTTTTTAAATTAACACACCTGGCATAACTGAGATGGATACCTGTATCTTTAAATTGCATAGGGAATTTTGTATGTTTAAATAACTGTACTGGACTCCATAATGCTTATATTAGAAATTGTTTAGCAAAAGAAAATATTAGAAACAGTGCATTTAGTGAATGCATCCACTTAGTGCATTCACACAGTTAAATGTGTAGTTTGATGGTTATTATAGATACTTAAAAGTATAGTAAGTGGATATGTAACAGGAAAGACTGCTACAACTACAGACGTACTAAAGGGTAACTCCTGCTCACCTAATCCAATCAGTATTGTCCTTTACTGTCAAGTTTGATGAATTGCAGTACTGGTAGCTTCCTGCTTGTTGACTGTTACCTAATTGTGTCAATGTACATCTGTAGTATGTACATGTGAAAGTGCCTTTAAATTTTAGAGGAGCTTTAGCCTTGCTCTTGTACTGTTGCATTTCCATTGCATCCTTCCCTGTTCGTGTATGGCTGCATTCCCATTGCATTCCTTCCACTCTCAAGGAACAAATAAAAACATGGAGATTTCACAGTTCTGGGAGAGAAATGTACTGTTAATCTGTTGTGACAATGCACTTTTATGTATAGTACTGTACATTTTTGGCATGTACCATTACAAGCTTCAGTATACATTCAGGTTTGTTCCTCATAGTGTATCTTTATAATAAAGAAGATAGTTCTGTCTGTGTGTGTAGTTTTGCTGGGTAAACCACCGTATCTTCTAATGTGGATTGTCAATCTACCTTTACCTTCCACATAAAGGGAAAAGAATCAGCATCCCTGGCCACCCACACCCCACCCTGCATCAGGTCCTATCCTTGTCTTGGCTGAGGAAGTGCTGGTTCCCAGACAGGCTCCTACCTAACTTAGAGAGCACCATCCCCATAAGCTCACCCACGTCCCTCCGTACCTGAAGCCACCCACACACACACAAAAAAGCTACCAGCCTCACACAGTTCTGCCTGAGCGCCCATCGAGGTGGCCAACCCTGCTCCCGCCGTCTGCGGGAGCCCCCTGCCAGCACCCACTTGACCAGCACTGGCCACCTCTGTCCTGCTCCTCGCAGGAAAAATGGGATGAAAAAAACACTCCACCTTCCACGTTCTAAAAACACGGTCCCAGGGTGAAAAGAATAAAAAAAAAAAAGTCTACCTGAGAGCATTTCTTACAGCAGAAAAAGGGATGCCATCGGGCTGGCAGGGTGGGGAGGGGAAGTGCCACAGATAAAGGTTCTCTTCAGTGACCTTATGGCCGAGTAACAGTGGCAATACCCACACCTCCACAGCTGGCTCCAGGCACCAGGGGGGCTGTGAGTGTCAGGCTGATGGCTGCACAAGAGACCTTCAGCCACAGATCAGACACTGTTGAGGACAATTCCTGGCCTGCCATGCTGCCCAACTTACACAGGTTTAGGGGGAGAAGAGCTACTTGGAAACATATTTCCAATCCTTGCTTAAAAAATAATAAGGGGCAGGAGCCGCAGCTGAAGGAGCTGGTTTTAAAGTCACCTTTGGTTGTGGTCAAGGACCACCAACTGCCCAGAGGAGAAGAAGGGGATGGATGTCAGGAGGCACGGGGCAGTACAGGGGGACAGGCACGCCGGCCACCCTGTCTCGGAGCAGGGCTTTCATTCTTCATGCTGGGAAAGCTGCTGTAACGCAACTGTTGTTTGTTAGTGGGCTCATCGATCAGCCCGTGGTGGCAGCCTTTGTATCACAGTGTCCAGTGACCTACTTTGGGTATTTCTTCTTGTCTCCTAATGCACAAAAGCCGACTAAGAAATTCAGGAGGGGACAGCAAAGGTCATTCTTCATTCAAGGTCCTGCACAGCCCAGAGGATGTGTAACCCAATTTCCACAGCAGCCTGCATGCCGGTGGGGAGAGAGGCTTCTGTGGCAGCTTTCAATCTACTTTAAAATAACTAAGAAAACACAAAAAAGAGGAGTCTCCTCCTGTTGTGTAATGTGAAGTTTCGGTGTTGCGCTGTGCTGACCTCTCAGCTTGCTTCCAGGTTTTGTAGTGGAAAGAAGCCCGGCTCTCAGGGAGACAGCCAAAGGTTTTGGCAGGTGACTAGGGAACTGCTGACTTGGCATTCAGAAAAGCAAAAGGGGTGATGAGTTGTTTTGCTGAGAGAAGCGTATTAAGAGAAGGGACAATGCACAGCAGTGGCAGTGGGGTATTTAGCTCTTGGGTCATCACTAAAAAAAAAAAAAAAAATAATCGCCATTTCAAGCCACGTGCAGCTGCAGGACATGGCACTGCCCCGGCCTGCACAGACGCCTCCTCAGCCAGCGTAAGGAAACCACGGAGGCTCGGCTCAGGTTTTAAGTTCTCCTTGATAGAGCCACATAGTTTGTTACTTACTGTGCAGCTAACGCAGACTTACCCTGCCCAAATGAGCCTTGATGTTAGACTGGATGGTACTGATACATGGGGAACAACTGAAACCTGCCTAAGGATGAGCTAATGATGGTACAGGATGAAAGTACCATTCTTGTAGGTAGGAATATTGCTTTTTCATTGAACTTGGCTCTTGGAGGGGGTGGGGCGCGCAGGGAACACAAACCCTACAACAAATGAAAGGCCAAAGAGATCAACAATTAGCACCTTAAAATCCCATTAGCTAACACAGCTCAATGACTCCTAAAAAAAACCAACCAAACAATCAACCACTAGTTCAGACATGCCACTGTAATTGCAGCTACTCCCTTGCTCTCTGTTTTCTGCAAGGGTGTTTGCAGATCATGCAGCCGACAGCACCAGTCTCTGCCAGCACTACAGCTCCGGCAGACCTGGCGTGAGAAAGTTTTCCTGCCAGGGAGGACCACGACACCGGGATGCTTATGACCTGGGGGTGTCTCTCACGCTCTCTGCCGCAGTGAGACCACAGCAGCTTCGGCCTCAGCCCTCCCGGCACACAGCCTCGCACGATAACCCCCTCCCTCCGACCACCCCTCTCCCCGCCCTGGCCCCAGCAGGACTGTAACCCTCACACAGTATTTCAGTTGCTCTCACCCAGCCATCCTACTGATCAAGGCCAAAACTGTTGGAGGGAGGGAAAAACAAAAAGGCAGGTCACAGACCAGGCCATTTAATGCACATCCCAGCCAGACTGGCGAACAAAACTTGTGAGGTGGTGCTAAGCCAGACTTAAGGGAGAAAAGAGCAATGTATTTCCTTACCTTGTCACTCAGGTGGCAAAAACAGTGAGAGTCAGCAGGCTGACACGCTGGAAGGTGACACGCAGAATTTGAGGTTGACTGAGGGATTAAATAGCATTAAATAACATAAACTGGGTCCAGCTGAATTAGACAAGTCAGTGAGTTTTCTCCCACCTTTCTCAATGCATACCTGCAAATAAAAAAATTCAGGAATATAGTTTTTATGCGTAACTGTGCAGTCAGCTGAGCTTGTGCCCGATGGCAGCACAAGGACAGTGCATCCCCAGTTGTGCCGCTGCCATCTCCCGACAGGGTCAGGCCACACCAGTCACCGCAGACACCCAAGAGCAGCTTTTTGGTCCGGGGTTGGAGGTTGTGTGTTTTCCTTTTTTTAATTAATAAACTGCATTGATTTTTTTTTTTTTTCAAGTAGCGTGCAAAGTACAAGGCGAAACAAATTCAGCTGTAAAATATGAAGATGGACAAGTTGTGCTATACAAAGGAGGTCAGACACATGCGGGACTGAAATCAATAGCAGCTGCACTCTGTACAGCAGCATGGATAAACCAAAACCAAACCCTGCCTGTTCTTATTTCCATGGAGTACCTCAATTCCTCCCTTAATATCTGTTATGTGCATTTTCAGTAGTGTACATTGATATCTATAAACACTGACCAAACAACATAAAACAGTGATTTACATTTATTTGAATGACTTACCCTCTGGGAGGCACAAATCGCTGAGCCCAGCGCTGCTCTGGAGGGGAATAAGACGGTCATTGAAATGGTCGGGGTTTTGGGAGTGACTTTTTGATCGCAATGAAATAGCATTAACATGCAGGTTGTTACCAGAGTCATGAATAGTGAATTGAAGTGTGCTAAAGGTGGAAATACTTAAAATCCTTCACAACTTTGACCAAGAACTGCTGAGTACTGTAAAATGACTCAGTGCAACACATATTTTAATTGGGTTTTTTCCTGCCTACAATGTTTTCAGAGATAGCCATTACAGTAACACACCAGCACCCCTGGCAAAAAAAGTGAATACAACAGGGTTATCTACCAATACTCACAGGCTTAAGCTGAATTTCACTTGGACTGTTTTCTCAGCTCTTTAAATATTTTTTTCCTGAATGCTACTCCAAGAATGTGCCAAAACTTAATTTCAGACCTAGTGTCGGACCATTTTTTAATTTGTCATACACATCACAAGGCTTATGTTACGGCTAAGTCAAAGTTATTCTGAACAAAATCGGTTCACGTACAAGGTTACGATTGGGGACTGAAACATGGTTAATCTGGGGCTGCCAAATCATGTAGTTAATTCTGAACTCTCCTCCATTCCCCTTCCAAAATTACAAATTTAAAAAAAAAAAAAAAAAGCACACATAATCTCTCAAAAGCATAGAGCTGGGTACATTGCTGCATGTTTTATTTCTGGTTAAGAAAATACAGTAATCAGTAATGCGGTCTGTTGGGGTTTGGGAAAGCCCTCCCTCCCCACACGGCCCCGACAGCAGGTGAGAGGGGAGCATGGTAGCGGGCAGCAGCGTGGGGGACGCAGCGTGCCCCCGTTGGAGGGACCCCCATTTTCACACACCCACAGGACCACCCCTCTCCTGCACCCCCAGGTTGGCAGTGCTGTGGGTCCTGCCCAGCTTCCTCCAGCCAGACCCAGAGCAATGTTTGCCTTGACACTGTCATTACACCTCAGTCCTTCAAAATGCTCCCAGTATTAAAAATGAACTTTGTCAAATACTAGAAGTTTAGGAATAATGTAATTTCTTATGTACTGTAGGGCTAAATGCCATTCGTAGCTGTGTGCATCCATGAGGTGTGCACATGAAAATGTGTATGTTCAGTGAAGCAGCAGCTGATTACAAGCTTTTCTATAGAAACTTAAGTTTCTTCTCTACCTGCATTGTAATATTGGGTCTCTGGTTGGACCTCTATAGAAATAACTTGATTTTCTGTTTACAAGTCATTAGTTTTCTTGTTTGCTGATTCACTGGTTTTACTTTTTCCTATTTTAGAGGTGTACTGGCAGGCTCAAGTATTTACATGTAATTTTTGTGTGCACTACAGCTACATCTCCAATATCAGGTACATTTATTATTACGCTAAAGTAAACTCAATTTTTCCAGAGATCTATTAGCAATGCTAGTCGTAGATTAGCATTCTCTAGTCATAGAATAATTCAGTTATGCTTAATGTGGTTTTCATTCTTAGTTAAATAAAATTGATGACAAGGCAGTTCCTGCAGACGATTTCACTTTTTCCCAATATTTCCTTTTTTTGGTGAAAAAAATAAGAAAGTGCTCTCTCAGGCCTTACAAATTTCCCAGCAGCTGCCGGCCGCCCCAGACGTCAGCTGAGCGAGGAGCCCTGTTTGAGGGCGCCTGTGCTGGGCGGCAGCACTACCCTGGCCCCTGCACCGCGATCCTCTGGCACTCGCCCCACCAACAGCTCTGGTCATAGCAACATCAGTGGGACATTTTCCCCCTCTCTTAACCTGAATGAGGATATGCACGTGAGCGATCAGATCTATATGTCTCCCTTAATATGGTCTGAATCCCGTGCGGCTGGTCCAAGTAAATCAGCTGTAGGAGTTAATCCACACCTTGCTCACTTGGAGGAGGACTGGAGGCAAAAGTGCCACCTGTGCCATCCCTACAAAGCTACTGAGTGTCAGAAATCATCCCTGAGGCTCTTTGCCCTCTTTGCTAAAGCCAACCCAAGCATCTCCAGCACCTGCAGGCTCAGGTTTCCCCCTCTACATCCAGGGCACTCACTTCTTCAAAGCACTGGGAACAGTCATGTCTCAGCTCCCAGGAAGGATCCCAGTATCAAATAAAAACACAACAGGCGTGAAAAACACGTATGTATGTGGCAGAAATCCTCCCAGAATGCTGCAGTTCTGTGAAAGGAAATATAAATCACTTTGGCTTTACACTTACGCGTAGGAATATTTTTCAGTGTTGGTTGTAGCACCCTGAGTAATGGTCAGGGATAATCTGGTTTGTTCATAACTTCTGTCAAGACAGAGCTGAAGAGCGGTGCTCTTCTCTCCCCAGGCATCGGTAACTCAGTCCCGATCTCTTGGAAGTGTTGTTCTTTAGGTCTGCTGGCTGCGCAACTGCAAGCCCTGGTGAGGAGATGCTGGGCAGCCCCTTCCCAGCCACTGCATTCACAGGAGTGGGCATCCGCTCCGCCAGAGGCAGAGGTTAGCTGGGGGAAGGACCTGAGTACAGGACAGTCTTAAAATGGTCAGAAGAGGATTCTGCGTTAGAGTGGCAAAAATATGGGACAGTTGAAAAAGGAAGCTGACGCGTTATCCATTAGCCAGCCAGGACTCTTCTCCTCCGCATCGCTCCTAGAGCATTCAATAAAACAGGTACCTGTCTGCAGCTGCCTGCCCTACTATTATTTTTAGCACCCCTGCTTCTCCCCAGAAAAAATGTTAGAGAGAGAGAGAGAGAGATCAGTATAAGCTGTATCTCACAGGATAACGTCCACATATTTGCACAAACAAAAATATAGCAGTTCGACGAGTACAAACATCAATTCAAAAATAAAAAGAACAAAAATGTATCTGCATGCAAGGTGCACTGATACCAAGACACATTTCTTTCAGCTGGTAAAGCCAAAGACTGTGAAAGCCATCCCTTTGTGTATATTGGTTTATTCCACCAAGGTTTAGGATTTTACCTCTAATCTCCACACCTCGTCTCAGGGAAAAACAAAGGACAGAGAGGAGCTGGGGAAGGGCAGGGGAGAACCTGCTTTCTAGCATGGTAGCCCAAAAAAGTAATCTTGCAGCCAAAATCATTCACTTTCCATGAGACACAGGCATTTGGGCCATCAATATGGGAAAGCCACTGCATGTTGAATGGCGCCTGGGCAGGGTCCTGGCTGGTATGTACGTCCCTGCCCTCCCTCCTGCCCGCTCCCACCCTGCCCTCGCCCTCACCCTCCTCTGTGTCTCACATTGCCCATCACCAGGCAGGGTAAAATGAAAGGCAAAACGCCCAGACGCTGTGACACTGGGCAATGCCCCGCTCAGCTTTCTGCAGCAGCAAACTTTTCCACAAGGCAACTCTCGCGCAAGCCCCGGGCTCCCACTCACTGTTTCTGCTGTGGCGTCTGATGCCGCAGGAGCCCCGACAACATAAATAAAGTTTCCTGACCACACTTCTGGTTTACTGCTGATCACTCTACATTTCCTTACAGGGAGGTTATTCTGTTTTCTATGAAAGGTGAAACAAAATCTTTGATAAAAGTAGTCAGGATCTTCTGTGGCTATACACTCATTCAGAAAGAGTTTTCAATTTTTTTAGAAAAAAAAAAAAATCAACAAAGAGGCAATGAGCTGGGTCCAAGTTACTCCTGTGCACCCAATACGCAGCAGGGCCTCCTCCCTGCCAGGATGTGGGGAAGGACACAGCACAGGCTGGGGGAAGTTGTGGGACACTTCAAGCCCTGTTTCCTCTGACATTTCAACATTTAAAAGATCAGGGAGAAAAAAAAATATCACTGTAATTCAGGTGAAAAGTGGTGCTTCAATTTTTATCAAACTTCCTATCCGCCATAAGTTTTTCTGTGTCCATTACCTTGCTGCTGAAGGCACGGGCGTCAGCTTATGCTGCAGCAGGCCACCAAGGCCGTGCAAGAAGTCTTGACCGAGCAGGAGGCAAGACGCTGGGCATGGGCAGGCAATGAAAGGCACAGCCAGATTTCCCACCCACCCACCCCCCCCGAACAGATCTGGTACAAACCTGTCTCTGGGATGTTTATTTGTAAAACTGCCCTGTTTAACCCAAAGCAGAGTCCTTTGGAAAATTCAGTTCCCTTTGTGTATCATTACATGCACTACTCAGAGTATGAAATATTAAGTAATTTATTTTAAGGTCTAGTTTGTACCTCAAGGTATCTGAATATTAAAAATTCATGGTTCAATTCATAACAGTTGCTCCCAATTTGTGTGAGTTTTCTGTAGGGCTTACCTTTTAAGGAGAGCTGAATGCATATTTTTTTTCACGGAGGGAGCGCTGGCACTCAGCCCGCACTGCGTTGCGTGCCTCGCAAGAAAAAGCCCACCCCAGCAAGTTAACCTATATGAAAACATAGGGCTTAGTCTCTTGGCTTGTCCTCCAAAATACATCGTTTGGATTTTTATAAAGGAAAAACCCTCCAAAAGGCCTAAACGAAACTGTCCAACAGCCCCTGACTGGCTTCTGTTTAAATTTGACTAATTATTTCACAAGTGACACCCTCTCTTCCAGAGTAAAATACCAACCCAATGGGTCCCACAGCCCTTTAGGAGACTCAGGACTTACAACTGCATCTCTCATTCTATATACTAGGCATTAACTCTACATTGCATCTTTATGAAAGCATTGAATACCTAAGTTATAAATTACAGAAGGCTAGACTGTAAAAATACCATACAGCAAATAAGTTTAAGCAATCAAAAGGTCAACCACAAACTGAGAAAACATTATTGCTTGCACAGCCGAACACCTCGTGAATACAAGACATAAAACGAAGCATGAAGCAGCGCAGAGAGAGAAAACAAAGCTGGCTTGTAACAGGATTTTCCCTTTCACAGTAAATTCTACAAGCATAAATATATTTTCCATAACAAAAATGGACAAAAGAATCTCTGTAACTTGTCCCTAAATTATATTTTTTAATTGAAATGCTTTGCTGCAATTTTTGCATCCTTATAGGATAAATGCATTTCATAGTAAAAACTTAAATAAAACAATTCTGCTTTAACATAAGCAAAATACTTTTTTCTGCTCTTTCTAGAATGAAATATTGCTACAAAGTATGTCTTTAGGAAATACCCTGGGTTTCACAAAGCAGCATTTCCTGATGGGACAATGACTTACAGGAAAATCACTGGTCACTTCTGGCAAACAGCTTTGGGGTGCCTTGGCTCCCTCGTGCACAGAAACCCCCCAGGGCACACGGGCAAAACCCAAATTCCAAGCCAGGGTGCAGGTGGGCAAATATTGCTATTAAAATAGTAATATTTAGGAGTGTGAAGGAAAAGCTGTTGGACTAAGAACTTTTATTTGAGAGAGACAGATGAAAAATTTAGCTACCACATGTTTTATTCAGGGAGTTCAGCTCAGCAACCTGAGGACACGGAAACACGACTGCTCTCCCCTCCTCCGGCAGCGCACGCCACCCTCTGCTCAGCAGGACCCCGAGGAGAAGAAGTTTGCCCAGTGAAATATAAGTCCTAGAAATTGAGGTTTTCATAACGGTGTTCTTAGCTGCAAGTCTTACCCCAAACACAAGAGTCTCAGCTCTTACCTACCTAAAGCTCCTTCCTACCCGTTTCCTTTCAGTCACAAACACCACGGGATGCGAGGGAAATTTGCAGTCTTTTAAACTCCAGCTGTTAATCATTCATGATTTGTAAATGTCCTGCAGCCACCGACTTTTCACAAACATTACTTTTTTTGACACTACTTTCTTTTAAAGTGTACCTTGGTGAGCTCTTAGAGTGTTTTATAAAGAAATAACCCCCATATTTTTTTTTTTCAGCAGCCACTTGATTAAACTTCTACATCATTTTCACTTCTCCCATTTATTGTGCAACCAATTTCTTTTGGATCCCTGCAAGGATAGGATCAATAGCTCTTGGGTTCTCTTTCAAGTCTCCATTACATGTGCACACGAACGCACGCACAAACTGGTTTCACACCCTTACCCCAACTCTGGAGGACAGGAAGTTTCCTACTCCCAAGGCTTTGGGAAAGTTCCCTAACATCTTTCCTCAGCCACCAGACCCATCAAGTAGGGATAACACTCCCCAAGTGTTTTATGGATATACATTTATTTACGTATTTAGGAAGGCTGAAGGTGACAATGTCACAAGCTGAAATCCCCTTTGATACAGCGCACTATCAAAACCAGCTCACCATCAAAACCAGCTCACCAGCCGCCCAGTTACCTTCACACGGATGCAGACTTCTCCTCCCTCCTGGACTTTCTTTGTATTTTAGCAAGAAGTGTCCTGCAGTACATACATGGCAAGGCATCAAGAGCATGTTGTCTGTTGCTTGACTTTGTTCACAGAAGGAAAAAGTTTGGGTCACAACGCCAATTTATTTCAGTAGTTAATTGTAGCATGCTGCATCATCTCATTAACGCTCCTTGCTACGTGAAGAAGCAGTGATGTACATATCAGAGGAGTTTTACTGCTGTTTACAGTTGCCTCCACTCATCTACTAACTGTAATAGTTTGTTGAACATCTTAGAAAAAATCTCTAGGACAAACAGTCATCAGAGCTTCCTATTAAAGTATTTGCAGCCATTTCAGAAACCCTCCTTCTAGCAAGAGAACAAGTTTCTGAACCAATGCCATCCCTGTAAATAAACACCTTCCCAAAAGACAGGGGCTTTGACTGTATCTAGTAGAGTTAGTTAACATCATTGAAAAGTTCTCTCAGTGCTCATAAACCACAGATTTACTCATCAGCAGGCTTGTGTGTTCTCCAATCCTGCAAGCAGCCGCCACTGTAAGAAGTTACTAGCCTGACTTCAAACAGTATCCTTCATCTTGGTGAGCTTTAAAGTTTTTCAGCAGCTGAACACAGTTAAATCCACCTCTCTCAAGATACAGTGACAGATATTGTGTCTTTCATTCGGGAGGGAGAGGGAAGGGAGTACTCAACAAGTCTGGGCACAATTCTTCTAATAATAATAACCAGAGTTATTCATGATTTCAAAAGCCAGTTTCCTTTTATCATCAGAAAGACTGTTAAGGTAGAAAAAATATCACTGTGCTATGAGACTTCTTAAGGTCACTTGCCAAAAATCACTCACAATAATATACCTGCAGAACAATAACATGGTTTACAAATCTTCATTCACTGGTGTCACCTGATCTGGGACCCAGCTGAATTCACATCACAGTTTATGCCTGAATAAATATCCAAATAAAGGTCCTATGAAGTCTTTCATACTTCATTTATTTGTAGTTGCCCCATGACCGCAGACTTGCATTAACCCAAACAAAAGTAGGTTGAGCAGATCCTAGTGGAGAACAAGGTCTATCTGGGGAGGTTTTGAATGGCTTCCAGGGCTGATGCAACACCTGAAGAACAAGGTGGGTGCTGCACAGGCCTCCCACCTTGTGATTATTTTTTTGTGTTGATGGGACAACCCAAGCAGGCTCTGGATTTAAGTCCAGCACTTGAAAGATTCAAGCAAGTAAAAGCACAGAATATTTTTTGCATAAAAAGCAACAAACGGTAGGAAGACAAGATGATGCAGCAGAGGTGTCACATCTACAAGATCTTTAATGAGTTGGAACAACATTTTCCTAATATTTTACACAGCTTCTTGTAAAACTAATGGCTCTGAGAAGCCTGTGTTAAGAAGCCAACCAAGAAAGGCTGCACCAGGTTTGTCTGCAGGTCCATGCAGCTCCATACCCCCTCTCTAACAGGAATCCCTGGATATATCCAGGGAAGTTTGGAAAAAGAGGACCAGCACATGGTGGTACCTCGCTGCTTCCCAGCAACTGGCAGCTGAGAGTTTACCTCACCCAGAGCCTGCATTTTTGTGCTTAAACTAATACATGGGTACCACACAGCCCAGTGAGTTTCTGAAAACTTAGTTTCTCAGGTCAATGAGTTTAACATCATTTATGGGAGTAGTTACAAACCATGAACAAGCAAAAAAATAAAAGAAACTATCTTTTGTAGATGTCTTAGTGATGCCGTAAAAGCTGGACTTCGTTTAGAGGAACTAGAACGAGCACTCCAGCGCACGTAACTGACGGGAGCTCCTCACATTAGTCACATGCTGAAGCACACAGCAATCAGAGGTTCTTAAAGCAAAAAGGGCTTAAAACATATCGCTGCGATTACTTTCCTAAATCCAAAGCTACGCAGCCTCAAGCATAACCCAGATTCCAACCCAGCGCTGTACAGGTACAAATCCCAACATGTTTTTGGGCCACTATTGTTCCTGTGCTCCCTGGCAATAGACACTGTTCCACTGGCACACCCAAGACTTACCTGCTAAAAAACACAGGACAAAATAAAATATTGAAAACACATACGAAAAATCGGTGCTATTAAGCTTTACACCCCAAAGTCAGATTTTCTGTCTCCCAGACTCCCTGGTGCCTGCAAATGACAGTTTTTGAAAGCAGCATGTACGCCTTGTTGTGAAACACTGCTAAATGCTATTTTCAGGCTTCATTTTGAGGTGTATGGTTTAGCACAGAAACTTACATGTAATGAAGGGTTTAGAAATTTTTAAAAGTAGATTATGAGCAGAACATTTTGTTTTTTAAAAACAGACATCATCTTGAGTCAAGCTGAATATGAGAATTTTATCCTTACAAAAGCAAATGGCTGAATACTCCCTGTACTCCAGGAGTTTTCTTTCCTGCACAACTGAAAAAACACAGCGCATAGGTACACTCTCAGTTTCTATGGGGGTGAAATAGGAGTTACGCCAGCTCTCCTAAGGAAAGGACCATTGAAAGCAACATAATTCACATAGAGCGTACTTGTCCTGTTGATGACCTGTATGAAACAAACCCTGACAAGGAGGAATTGATGCATAGCTCATGAGTAAGGGAAGAAGATTGTGCATTGCTCTTAAAGCCCAAGAAGGAAGAGAAAGCAAAGGTAATTTAAATAAAACTGCATCTTTTTAGATGCATTTTCGAGGCAGAACATACATTATTCTGTGCTAAAAGGGAGTAATTGAAGCAAATTTACTTCAGATCAGCTTAAAATTATTTTGTCAAATGGGCATCTAATGTCCTATCGAATTTTATTATGAGTAGTTACAGAGGTGAAGAACACGCACAAGATTAAGGAAGTGTCTGGAAACAGCCTCGCTAGCAGAAGTATGTTTTATAAACACACCTTGTATAATAGTGCACATAATTAGGTTAGGCTTAGCAACTTATGGCTTACCAGAGCTATTCTTAACTTTCTAAATGTGAAAGAAAAATTTCACACTGGGACGCAGAAAACTGGGTAACAGTACTGGGAGGACAGATACATTCACTGTCTGCTGCGGGTGTGAGCATTTCTACCAAGGAAAAAGATACGAGGCAAACGGTCAAGTTCAGACCCCCCCAAATGGCATCCATCACCCTCCTGCAGGAACTTGACGAAAAATTCTGTTCCATCGCTATGACAACTTGTGCTACATCATTGCCATAGTAACCGACTGAACATCGTTAGTTTTTAACCACACACACGGTAGCCAAAGTGCCAACGAGGAGGAGCCACCACCACAGCCGGGCGCTCAGCTCTGCCCCACAGCTGGTCCCACCTCACCCCATCTTTGTGGTTTAATCCAACCTCCTTCCATGTTTCCCAGCCCCACGACACCAGCCGAGCTCCTCGCCACCACGGGCTCTCCAAAACCAAGTCCATCTCATCACCAGAGCACTAATTTAATGCATTTTACTGTTGCCTCCCCACCCCCCCCCCCCACCAAGTGATTTATCAGGCTAAGATTAAATGCAAGTAGAAAATTTTTATCTTCCCATTGAGTCATTGAAAATCTGTTCTATTAAACCAGCGCACCACGGGGTGGCTTTATATGCTGCATTTGCATCCCACGCACACAGTCACAATATCAGTTCAAAGGCACCGTCCTGTCCCCTGAAGAGACACGATTTCAACATCGTCATGGCAAAAGAATGTGTTTACTGTGCACCACCAAAACCCATGCGATCATCATTTTAATACGCCAGCTCAGGCCAGGCCACTGCCTCCCTGGCAGAGTTCTCATCGTGTGTGGTGATGTAAAACAGCAGCAGGAGAAATACACACTAAGGTTTTTCAGACCACATCAAAGCCCAAAAGTTCAAGGCTAGATAATGTCTTTCATCCAGCTATCTTCCAACATGGAAGAAGGAAAAGTAAAAACAATTATTACTGGGTTTCAGCCTGGCCTGGGGGCAGAGAGTTCAGCACAGGTGATGCATGAGCTTGGCGGTCAGCACAGAAGGATATAGCAGGTTTGGAGCTGTTTATGGTGGGGGTCCCCTTCCCATGACCCGGGGGCACTGTCCCCAGCCGGCTCTTGGGCACAGCAAGCCCACGCCCCTGCCAAGCCCTGTGGATCGACCCCACGTGTACCAATCATGCTGAAAGTGCCATGGAATTAGCTTGTTCTCCTTTTGGAGGACAGCTGGGAGAGGGCGAGGTCCGTGCTGTTGCCTCAGCCCTTTTGCCCCCTCTGCTTTCCCTCCATTTCTTGCACCCCTCCTCTGCTTCCCGCAGCTTCTCCTTGGGGTTGATGCAGGCTGCAGCATCAGCGCAACTCCCCAATTTTGGCGCCGAAGGGCAGCGGTGGGGCTGCACAGGTGCCTGCCCACAGCCCTCACACCCGAGCACACTCAGCAGCGACCCGTGGGGCTCGAGATGGCCCAAAGCAGCACAGCAGCATCAGCCCCAGCACCTCAGCCACCCAGCCCGGGACCGGCCACCCAGCCCCTGCACCTCCCCGTCCCTGCACCTCGGCCTCCACTGCTCAGGACTGGCATGATTTCCTTTGGCTGCTATGGTGTAATGTATATCATAGAGATGTATATATTTTATATGGTTATATATATGTATGTTTATATATATATATAAAACACATATAACATACATATACATATAAGAATCCATATAACATATGGTTATACCGTATATATACACCATATACCATATATATGTTTATACCATATATATAAAGAGAGTTATATACCACCATGGCTCTGCCCACATTAAGCTATCAAAACCCTCTTACTTTACCTTAGGCTTAAACCCTCGCCTGACGCTCCCTAAACAGGCTTTAACAGCCATTTGATTGTACTGCACTGGCTTGGTAAAAAAATAATTTAGTTCTCCCACTGTTTAGGAATGAAAAAAGAGGAAGGAGGAAGGTAAAAAAACCCCACCATCTTTTCTAAAATGGAATGCAATTTTAAGTGAATGGGTAGTTTTCAACAGAAAAATCATAAAAGCTTTTTTACAGATTTTTTTTTTTACAATTCAATAAAAAACTCCCTTGCAAAGAAGATTAAACAACATCATTTCAGTATTCATCTATACATTAAGGCATGAAACTAGATACCTGCTATTGCTGTTTACAGCTGAAACACAACTACATAAATCACTTGACAGGGAAAAAAGCCAACAAGACTCAAACAAATCTGACTAGAGCAGTAAAATCTATCCCATGTTTATAAATGTGTAGGAGAGTATAAATTATTTTATCCTGGAGAGAGACCAATTCCAAAACGACTTTTTTCTTTTTGTATTAACACCACCCTCTAGTGGCAGTCTTTCTGCTTTACTGAAGCAAAAATGTAGTTTAACATACTAATCTTATGCATTAAGAAATGGTACAAAAATTGCAAACAGCAATTTGTTTACCTGTGCTGAATTTAACACCCATACTCTGCAGTCTCTGAGTCTCTGTAGCTTTGGAAAAAGCTGTATCTGGCTTGTTTCAAACATAACTTATAAAAATAAGTGCCTAAGAAAATGCTACCATGAAAAGCATAAAATAATAAAGTCCCTATAATGCACAGTTGCAGAACAACCTTCCAGATGGATAAGTTCCTCAGTGTTTGGTGAGCACATTACACTCTGAAGCATGAGCCTTCTGCTTTTAATATATTACTGTCTTATTAGCCTCCAAAGATGTTTTGATTGACAGCTTTAAAGATAGATATGGCAAGAACTTGTGACAGTTCAGTTTCTGACTTGCACCTCCTTCTTGGACATACTACAAACTCATCAATAAGGTGGTAGTGGTTGGGGTTTTTTTTACTGTTCTCTTACAATTACAGTCAGAAACATCTAGAATGAACCATTGCTAATCAAGCAGCCATCATTTTAACAAATCATTCCTAATTGGAGATGGGCCTGGGGCACCTAAGGCATATTTAGATATTGAAATCCTTATGTGCTCAGGGATGAGTGGATCTGGGATCTCTTCTCCCAAGTTACTAGCGATAGGATAAGAGGAGATGGCCTCATGTTGCATCAGGGGAGGTTTAGATTGGATATTAGAAAATATTTCTTTACTCTAAGAGTGGTCAGGCATTGCAACAGGCTGCCTGGAGAGGTGCTGGAGTCACCATCCCTGGAGGAGTTCAAAAAAATGTGTAGACATGGCACTTAGGAGGCATGGTGGTGTTGGGTTGATGGTTGGACTTGATGATCTTACAGGTCTTTTCCAACCTTAATGATTCTATAATTCTGTTCTATGATTTCAGTCTACAGGGATAGCAAAAAAGAGGAGATAGTGCCACAAATCCCACTAGGCTGGTCCAAGATTTAGGCCCATCTATTTTTATACCTAATAGAGAGTGAGTCATACACAACTTCAGAAATTTGCCTCCTGCTTTTCTCACTGAGAGGTGCAATCAGCTGGTCAGCCGGCCAGAGGCAACCACTGCGCTGGGAAAACTCAGCCTATGAAATTTTGGAGCTCTCCAAGCAAAGCCATCCTGCATGCAGAATATAACTTCAGCGCAGAAATGGGTGTTCAACTACATCTAAGTGTATTGAATTTGCACGCAAAACAGCACAGATAAATTGCTTATAAAGTTGGGGTGGGGACTTGATTCATCGCACTAATTCCCCACTTCTGTAACAATAAATGAGGAACAGGCTTTTCCCAAAAACCTATTAGCCAATGACAGTTGAAAGTAATTTGCTTTTGCTCTCTCCAGACAGGGATGCATGAAGAGAAAGGGAAGGTAACTTTTACTGAGCTTACACAACTTGCCTTCAGCAGAGCTCCAGGCACTTTATGCAGAGGTGAGCTCTGCAAAAAGGCTTTCACACCTAGAATGGGACTTAACCAGCCAACTTTTTTAAGTAGTTCAGACAGATTTGGAGCATCAGATTAAAAGCAGAAGGCTAAACCTGTTAGTGCTCCCAACACCTCACTCCATGCCTCTGACAAGTGCTGGCATCTCTCAGGGTGGTGACATTGGCCGGCTGTACTGCTGGGGGCAAAAGCAGCCTCAGCTCTCCCACTGCAAATCTAATGTAGAGCCCTCAGGTGAAAAGTACAGTCTCATAACCCAAGTTTTCATTCTTGTATGTTCCCAGAGTTTTACCTCCAGGTGATGTGGAGTCTCACGCAGTCCCAGGCAGTCCTTGGAGAAGCATCGCTCCCAGTCCCCGAAGAGCCAGACCCAGCAAGTGCACTGGGAAGACATGTAATCCCAGGCTGCAGCAGCCACCCCTGATCCTGCTGAAAGCACGGTGGTCCTTTTGCTGCTGTCTCCTGTTCACACAGTAGCCCAGTGATGACTGCACCCACCCAGAAAATAGGTGAGTTTCTCCTCTTCAAGCAGTTTAATCTCTCATCCCCCATTTGCCAAGAGAACAACCCAGAGCCAGGGAGAGGAAGCCTGCTCCTCACCCGAGAGAGAGCAGGGAATTACCTGGAGGCTCTGCTGAACATCTGCGTAAACATGCAGAGGAGGGAGATGTTGACTTGGCTTCCCCTGGTCAAAGGCAACTTTGAATCGGGGTATGATGTTTTACTAAGTAAATGCTTAAGAGACCATCAGGCTATTCTGTTCTGTGGGAGACAATGTTTCCTCTGCTTGTGTACCCTGGGAGGACTAACTCCAAGACAAAAATCAAAGGCTGGGAATTCAGTTTAACACAGACACCCTCAGCCTCCCCTGGCATCCCTCACTGGCCTTCATTTTGCCTCTGACCACTATGAATGAGGACCACATCATCCTCCCCACAGGAAACTTAAAGGTCTTGGTTCAAGGTTCAGTATGGGATCATGTTAATGCTGGCTCTTTATGGCTCCAACCTGAGGAATTCGACTTGCAAACACTAAAAAACCTCTCAGTACTTTTGTAGCAAATGATGCATACACCACAGAGCCAAAAATTTAGTGCCACTAAATATTTTATCTGATCAGCAGTGAGCTGCACAAATAAAGCACAACATTGCGCTGCTCTGAAGCTTCAGATACTAGCTTCTAACATCATAGCAGCATATCCCAGCTAATAATGGGATACAACAAAGCCTGTCTTAATCATCTGCCCAAAAACAGCTGCTTTGCCAAGATTGTTGGTACGTAAAGATTGAACACCACCGTCCTGGAAATAGTGTTGTTATTTTAACGTAGTCACATAAAACCAGCAGCTGCAACTACAGGCGGGGTCTAGCACAGCTTTTGCAGGATATAAAATTTATACAGAATGCTGTGAAATTAGGCCAGCAACGCAGAGGGGCCAACGAAAACCTTCTGCTCACGGTCCGTCTGCATTGCAGTCCTTTTGCGTCTGTTTTCTCCCCGCCTGTTTTTCCCAGAGCTGTCATCTGCCGCAGCCCATCTTGTAGTGACTTGTCTCCTCTCCTCCTGCACTTTGCTATTCTTGCCACTGGCACGTACATCTAGGGCATGGTCAGGTCCCAGCTGCAAGGTGGAGAGCTCTGTTAAACTTCTACCACAAATCCAGTAACTGTGATGCCAGGTTGAAAGTTAGGAGTGCACAAACGGGCAAACTCTCTAGAAAAGCTCCATAGCAATTACAAAAATAAGTCAGGTAATGTGTTGAAACCACGCATGCACAAGAGAGGAAAAGAGGCAGCTCCCAGGGGAAAATGATCGAGTACTTAAACAATTTCATGGCAAAAGAATCCATTACTTTTATCCTGCAGAGGAGACTTCATCTTTAAATCAGTCCTTCACGAGCAGGAAAAGGAAGTCCAAGTCCGATTCCATTTTGCATTTGACTTTCCTGCTCTGCGAAGCATTACGGTACTGCTGTCCTTTGTCAGCGTTCTCATTTTCAGAGTCTCTCCTGCTTTCCCCATAAACGGCTCCTGCCTTGACACAATCGCAGCTCAAAGGCCATTCCTGCTGAGCAGCACAACAGTTGTCCCCAGCAGGCAGGACACTGACCTGCTCCTCTTGAGGCTCAGGCAGAGCCTAAGCAAACAAGTAGTGCTTGGCCTTGGCTGCGTCCACCCCAGCAGGGCTGGCTTACATCTCTGGGAGTCTGAAAGCGGGACTTCTGGAGAAAACAGGGCAGAAACACCAAAGTTTCAGCCAAGCTAGTTAGCTTAGTGCCAGTGCTTCTGGAAGCAATCACAGAGCTAACCACAACCCCAGGGCCAGCCATGCTGCGCGGCTATTCTTACTACAAGATGAGGGGTGGTAGATATCGGGACAAAAAATGGGACTTGAGGAATGAAGCATAGCACATTGCTGATCTTCTTAAGCAAAGCTGGGTTACGAGAAGATCAGGACCCAGTGCAGTAAAAGGCAGCAGGCTGACCTACGGCAGCAGGCTGACCTACGGCAGCAGGCGTCATAAACTTGTACACAAGGAAGCCTCAGATAACTGATGTCAAACAAAGAACAGCCACTAAAATGATCACAAGCGTCTCAAAAAGCTCATACATGAAGAGTAGACCAGAGCAATAATTGACTGGGAGAGGGCCATAAAATTATTTCCACTTAGAGCAAAGACTTTTTTTTTTTTTTAAATTAATTAGATAAACACTGAGTGTTAGTATTCAAATGGATACCAGGAATTTACATTACTTTTAGATCATTAAAATGTGACTATCATGTGCCTTGTACATATACTGCAGTCCTTTGCAGCACAATACAAAACATATTAATAGTTTCCATTCCCTGTGTTATTTCTTCATGCAAAAGGGGGAGAAAAGATGTTTTATTCAAGAAAAAAACCCAAACACCGCATGTAAAAGAAAACAGCTTACAAGACATAAATATAAAATATTTAAGAGATCTGAGAATATATTTGCTGTCAAATTCACTTCCAGGCAAAGGATACCAAATTAGATGTTCCGCCAAAATCCTCATGGACTCAAATAACTGATGAGGTATACAAAATTTGCTAAAAGATAAGGTTCCACATTGCTATTCTATGCAATCTGAGTGGTACCAAGAATATCAAATCGCAGTACCCATTTTAAAAAACTTTGAAATATGTTTGGAAGCATTGGCTTTCCTTACGTTATCATAAACATCTTTACCTCTTGCATTTAAAGCAGTCGTTTATACAAGACTCTTAAAGTATATTAGTACATTCAATCTTGCTTAGCTAAACTGGTGGAGAGGAAAAGCTGGCAGACAGGGTATCACCCAGTTGGCAAAAGTGCATTCGTTCTCCAGTTCTTGTAGTAAAGAGACTGATCAGTCTTTCCAGTGCTGAAATTAATAATGAATGTATTTTTTCTAGTTACCAAGTTTCTGGTCACCTTTACTTACTCCACGTATCTGTTCCCTCCCTTAATTATGCAGGTTTTCATTACTGCCCTAGCCAATTTTACATCATAGAGAACTCATCTGTCATTTCAAACTTAAACTCCTCAAAGCATCAAATAAGAAACTGTGCTCTAAGTCTGCATGGAGCTAACAAATCTGCAAATATTCATTCCTCACACATATACCCTCACCCCACACACACTTCGCTTTTGGTCATAGCACACCTCAATTCTGCAAAACTATCTGATATTGATTCTAGTACAGTTACCTCTCTTCAGCTTCACCCCTGCAGCTTTCATCCAAGCCACTTCCTACAGCCTGGATTTTCTGCTCCCCACCTTGTATTAATTTAAGGCCAAGATCTTGCAAGAGCAGCCTCAGGGACAGGACTCTGAAACCCAGAGACAGCTACACAAAAGTTTTTCTCTCCAGCACCCAATTCTCTCCCACCATTTGTCTGCACATCTCTCTCATTCCCTCCCTTCTCACAGCTCGGGACAGTGATGGTTATGGGTCCTTTTGATTCTTCATCAGCCTAAGTATTCAGAAATTCTTACCCACAAGTTGGATGGCTCCTCTGGCTGCTTCCCCAACAGCCTCTGGAGAAAACTGCAGCAAACAACCCCACCACTGCCAAGGTACAAACCAAGCCTCACCACCTCCTGCACAGAAACATCACCTAGCATCCCTGCCCAACTCCCAGACACTACTTGCCAAAAACCGTGGCAGAAGCATGCAGCAAACCACGAGGTCAGCTGAACAGAGCTGTCTCCTTTTCCTCTCCCCATAAAAACCACTGGGAACAGCCTCCAGCCATTTCAGCAAACTGTAAAAGCTGCTGGTCTGCTCCAAAGGGCAGCAGATTTCTCTTTCACCTCTTCTGACATGCCCGCTGCAACTCAGAAATTAGCAAGGTGTCTGTACCCATGTGCAGTCTCTTCCCCCAGCCTCCTCTGCCCCTTCCCACAGACAGCTAGCACAACGGGGAAATACTGGAGAGGCAGACAGAGTTTGTGCAACACTTTATTACACTGCTGAAGACTGGGAATCAGTTCTGGTGACAGCCTCTTTTCTGTTACTCAGGCTGAGGAAGTCAATAGTACAATGTTATTACAGGGTCACCATCCCACACAGGGAAGCACACAAACTCTCTCAATGCTGTCATTCGCAACTTTGTCCTGTTAAAAGGGCAATTCAAGCTGCAAAGTGTAATGCTGTTTCAACCAGGTGCCCTCCAGTCACTAGTATATTTGCAACTCCTGTTATTTTCCAACGGCAAAGAGCCGTCTCTAAACTTTTGAGAGTGATCAGCCGTCAGACTAAGACTTCAGGTGAAGGCAGTATCACAGATGTTCACAACAGACAAAACATGTAATTAGAGCAAGGCATGGAAGGCTCTACTTGGCACAAAGCGGAAAGTCAGAGCTTACATTTCAAGAACAGAACATGCTTATGTGATTGTAACAAAATCGGTACTTGCAGCAAGAGGCAAGTCAAGTTACCATAACCTTTTGTGGGAGAGAAAGGGAATCAGTAAAAGCCACATCTGCAGCCGTATCTTTTATATTTCAGTCTTAACAGAAACCAACATTTTGACTTAAACTCCCTTTTAAAACAAACCTGATGATGTTAAAGCTTACACAGTGTCAACTAAGGATCTAACTTTACTTCACTTACACACAACACAGAGCACACCCATATCAGTCCTCCTGAACTCCCATGAAAGTGCTTGCACAACTGCATAGCTAACGGTGAGAAGAATCATACAATATAAGGCTACAGGTACAGCCGAATTGACCCTTTTATTGTTTTGAAAATATTGATTTCCAAAATAAAGCACTTTCAGGGTAACTAGAAAACATACTTTTTCCATACGTGGAGCCTGGAAGTTAGTGGTGAACGAAACATTTTAGAATGAGGTAAATGTACTGCATAGGCTAGATATTTAAATTCAAATGCCAAGAGTGATTTGGCTTAATTGCAAAATTATTTAAAACTGAACAGAAAGAACAAACCATATACTCATAAAAACCTGAAAACAAATCCAGGTGGGCCCTAACAGCAAATAGAAAATAGCTCATTTACAATGGGCATTTCCTACTGCCTTTTATTTTTTTTTTAAAGGTAGCCAGACAAAGCACAATTTGGAAAGAGCTTTGCTGCTTTTTCCATGGAGCTGTTCTTTCTAGAATAGCTGCTCAACCTCAGCTTGTCTCCTTCAGTTAATCTGAGCCAAGACTAGTACTGGACACAGAACGCCACAACACTCCAGTGAATACTGGCCTTCCAGCCCACACTGCAGCTTTTCTTGCCCCAGCCTGCGTTCCAGAGCAATGACAAAGCTTTATGACACAGAGACTGATGCTTAACAGAGAGTGTCAGAGACCTCAATTATTATTTTAAACCATTTGAAAACTAAGTTATAATTAACAATTTTGTGATTCTTGTATTTTTATTTCAAATTTATTCTTGCAGGTTTGCTTTTTTAGTATTCCCTTGTATCAGTGCATAGTTCCCAGAAATAATTCCTGTCAGGCAATGCAGTTTTCTGAAAAGATAGTATCTTCCATCCTCACCACATTTTCAATAAACTCTGTAGAAGTCCGTCAATGATCCGACTAAGATAAAGTGCATATATTCCTTTCTGATACAGGCAACAAAGTCGCAGACTGAAAAAATAAATCATATTGAAACCACACCAAAAAAAATCCTACTGTGGCCATTTAGCACCCCACAATTAAGTTGTCCCACTGAGTACTGCCCAAAAATATTTTTCTTCAAGTGTCTGTTAGCTTAATAAAAAGGAACTTATAACATTAAAAATAATGGCTCCTTTTTAATTAGACTCTGAGAATCATGAATTTCTGTAATCCTTGAAAGCTACAGCTCCCCCGAGGCTGGCGTACTGCCCTGACAACTTGTAAGTAGTTTGCATTTTACCCTTTGGATCCAGGCTTCAAGCTTGCAAAAGCTTTGGAGTTCTTAAGGGAATGTGAAATTTCATTGAGAAAAGAAATAAAATGATAGTCCCTTTCTGACTTCTTGGACTCAAAAATAACTACAATGGTAAAGTGAGGTTCAGGGCGAGTCAGAAAGTACGTGCTTTGGACTTTGTCATCGTAGAAGTGAACAACCTTCTCCAAGCTGTTGAGGTCTGAGGTTCTATCAGTCATAATCATGATTACGTTGGGCCAGTGCATAACAGGCCTGTCGCTGGGCAGAGACACCACTGCAGGGTACTGATCCACTCCTTTGGGGGCTTCCCTGTAAGAGTGGGGATGATGATAACCATGTCCCTGAAAACTCTCTGATCCACGATTGTCAAAAATTAAGGAAACATTGACGGCATCATACTTCCGGATGAAGCTGGAAATTTTCCCAAAGTAATCAGGATTTGTTTTAGCAGTCAAAGTTTTCATTTCAGATGCTGTTGTTTGTCGACTGAGGGCCTCGTGAAAATAAAAGCTAAATTTGGCAAGAAGAATGTTTTTGAGCTTCATCAGCCAGAGGAAGAGGTGCGGAGGTTGTACAGCCTTCTGAGACTGCCCTCCAAACAGATGCTTCTTGGTCTCTCGCTGCTTCTCAAAAATTTGGCCCCAAGTCTGTAGTTTTGTGTGAGCAGTGTGCAAGTTGACCAGGGATGGAAGGAACTTCCACTCTGAGATCTGAGCCTGAGCCTTTAAGAGATGTGCAAGCACATCTACTTCCAGCTGGAAACTGCTTTCAAGAGGACTGAGGATTGGATGATGAAATCTAGAAAACATAACATTATTCAAGACATGAGAACTGCTGTACACAACAGTGAAATTATCAGATAGTTCTTGTCAATTCACAGACAGAAGACCAAACGTCAAAGAAGAATAAAGTGTAAACCAAAAAATAACCTTGTTAATTTTAAAAAAGTTCTTTTCACATAATTAGGGCAAATATTGTAAAATGAGCATACAGCACTTCGTATTTGACAAACACCTGTCAGAGATTTCTCTATCAAAGCAAGGCAGTTGTATTTCATCAGTTCAACAATAATCACTGTTTATCTTGATCCATGAACTACTAGAGCATCATTTCTCTTTAAATTCAGGTGATTTTGTTCCAATTTAAAATCCCTTCTGGTGGTAAAATATGTCTTGATAGTTCTGGAATAGCAGTAAGACATTAACTTAAACCAAAGGAATTATGTTATAAATTTGCTGTTTGTATAGGGAAGCTATGAGGAAGACAAGCTGAGCTTCCCCCCCACAACCTCACAATAAAATTGTGATGGGAAATTAGTCAATAGAACCATGATTAACTGTATTTACCAATGAACTACACCTCAAACTCCAAACCTTAGAGTACTAAAAGCAATGAAGGGGAAAAACATTTGGCAGGATTTCACCATATCACAATGAAGACGCTGTAACAACCAGTTTCTCTCTCACTAAAAATTCAGGCCAAGATCAGTTCTCAATTTAACAGATTTAAAAAAAAAAAAACCACCCCAAACCACCTCATCTACCAAGTAGAAGTGCCACTGCACATCTTATTCACAAGAGTGATCCTACTACTAGAACAAATCTCAGTGAAATGGAATTTTACAGATTCTTTCTATAGCTTTCTCTTCTCACTTTATTTTTTCTAAACATCAGGAAAAAGATCCAGCCTACCTCCCTTCCCTTGATACTCAAATTACTTGTAAATTTATAACATCATCATCAATAAACATTTAATTCAAACTGTGCAAAATTGTTCCAGTTACAGAAGCTAAATACGTAACTTTAGAAAGAATAAGTCTTCAGCAAAGACAGAAGTGGCCTTTTTAGTAAATGCATTCCCTAATAGGCATTTAGGACTCTTAAAGAGCTCTGCAACAAAGAACAACCAGTAGTTCAAAGGCAAGACTTGATGAGGTTTCCACTTAAGTAAAGATAGATTTATTCCTTCACTTCAGAAAAATAACCTGAGTCTTGTTATTGCTTTAAAACAAAGAATTTTATACTCAATCCTTCCAGCCTTTAACAGCTCATCATCAGACAAAGTAAAAGCGACTCCATTATTCACCTCAGCTTCCAGAACACAATACGTAAAGTCAATTTTGGAAATACTTGGTTCAAATCCAAAACATTTTTTTTTGTGGACCAGAAGAGAGAATGAGAATTTTAGGCTTTTCATTCCCTCTCCCTTCACTATTTTTTCTTTGACTTTCCATCAAGCTCTTGCCAAAACATTAATTCTTAGGCTTGTGAAAATTGTCTAACAATTTTATCACTATTTTTAAGCTTCTCTTTTTTGACAGCCACCATACGTCTCTAAGTCTAAATTTATTTCAAGAAAATGAAATGATGAATATCATAAATGTTCTGCAAACAGGCTAGATTGGGTGACCAGCCACCTTCTGTACACAGTACATGTCAGCAACTGTCATATCTACCTGTTATAGCAGAGATAGGGCGACTGCTGGCTACTTTGGTGACCTGAGAAGTGCAGAGTATATTTACATTTCTTTGAACAAACAAGAGTCAATTAAAAATAATATTCTGCTAACAGTTAACATGATATATTTCCAATGGTTTTGGTATTCAGCAGAAAACCAGTTTTGTTGCCATGTATTTGACGGGGGGAAAAAAAGTGTTATGCAACATTATTTATTCCAAATATTCCCATCAAGTGCACACTTAGCACAGTGTACTCAACACACCTGCAGTCAGACCAAGAAGGTTATTCTTCAACCTTAAAAGCAATTAAAAAATTCCTACTAATGCAGCACTGCCAAGTCTCCTGGATTAACATTATGATATATGGCTTCCCACTTCTACTTTGCTTCACAGCTCATAGCTATTTTCATGTTTCACTGCACAGCAGGATTTGTGAAACTGTTTTAATCTAAAAATACACACCTCAGCCACAGCTGAGAAGCATGATATGGCTGCAGAGTAAACTAACAGGTTATGTACTCAGTATATCTGCTGCAATTAACTTTCGTAACAGAAGCATCTGACTGAGCTCAGTATCATGTAAAACGGATAGGTTTTTACAGTATTTCCACAAGCCAGAGTGTTAAAAACTTAAAAACACATTGGAAAATTGATTTTTTTTTTCCCCCCACTAATCATTCTCAAAAGCAGAGGGATGCTAGAGTTTTTTTTGTGGACTATGAAGGAGCCTCATTTTTCTACAACTTTTTATTTCCTTCCATAGATCACACAAGCATGCATTTACAAAATGCTGACTAGATGAAAAACATTTAACACAAAAATAATTACATCAAAATAGGTTTACTAGTTATTCATTTTATACTAAGCTTTTAAAGGATCCTGCTTCTGATGCCATTTTAATTATCTCAGTTAAGATCCCACCCAAACCAACAGTTAAAAAATTCAGGAAAGTTACTTCTCCAACTGTTTTCTAGAGAACAGCTGAGAGGAAACCGTCCAGTATTGGCTGCGTACAAGACAGCAATAAGTAGTAAAAAAATAGCTCTAAACTGTTCAAGAGTTAATGATTTTTCAGATACAGACAGTATGACTTGACTGTTGACAGTTAATTAATTCTGTCATTCCTTTACCAGCAAGTAGTTATTTGCTCTACATCATCTGAAGAGCTATTTTTAGATGTAGAGGAATGAAACCAAGGCCAGAACCTAACTACTGAACAGACGCCCTGTTCGGCCTTAGCACAGTTGGCTGAAACAATGGCACACATCCTCAAGTATAAGTGAGGAATATACTGACAGAGGGAAGAGACTGGGCAAGGGGGAGTTTATTTGACCTTTCACTCGAGAGGCTCAACAGACTGTAAACCAGAAATGCCTTCCAGCCAGCACACATCAACGTAACAGCCCCCAGAAACTGATCCAAGATATGAAGAAACTAAAGGAAGGACTAAAGGAAGATATCATTATCGCTACTTTTTTCAGAAATATTCTGTACATGACTGGGGAGGACCACACAGCAGCTACTGACCTAGCTCTAACAGCATCTAAGATGGAGACATTCTAAGAGACTGCTCATTAACTCAAAGCAAGATCATCAGTATTTTTCGCAGGGAGACACTGCTTACTTTTTTAAAGAGGTTATAATAATGCCTTAGAAGTACAGACATGTCACTGAAATTTATTTAAATAGCATACTAAAACATTTCATATGTAACAGTCTCCAGTCACTTCATCGAAGCACCAGTTTTGGTTTTCAGATTTTTAGCAGTGCTGTTGACTCAGCACATGCTCAGAACAGAGAGTGATGGTTAGTGTCCAACATAAATCAACTTAAAAAGAAAAAAAACTTACCTCCCTTTACTCCTTAATGTTTATTGCACCAAGGAAAAAATATGTAAGTTTCATTTTTCATTGGACAAACGGCCCTGATATTGTAAGGGTTCACAAACCAAGAACTGCAAAGCAATCACTAGTAAGATCATATAGACTAGTTTTGATTTTCAAATAGCAAAATTACGTGGCAATTTGCCTAAGTTATTCCTAAAAAAATAAAAGGAGTCAGCTGCAGAGCTTAGATTTGGAACATCAGAAAGCAGCACTGAATTACTCTGATTTTTCCTTGGTGTACACTTTAAAAATCATAACTGAAAAAAATAAGACCTCAGAATATTCTCCCCAAATGTCATCTTAGACACTATTTCACTGAAAAAGATTTTAAAAAATTCAACTACATTTGAAAGTTATCTTCCTACAATGGCTACCTTGTTTTGCTTTATTTTAGAGAGTTACAATTTCAGTCTGTTGACAAGCACCCAAAAATTCTCTCTTTTTTAAACAGCCATCACTTTCAAGGCTCACATGTGTTAGACGTGAAATACCCACCCGAGTCATTTAGAAACATCCTGGGATTCTTGCAACAGTAACTATTAGATCTTAACTTCAAGAAGCCATGATGGCAGGGACCAAAGACTCAGAGGTGTTCCCTCTACTGGCTCAAATACCTCTCGAGAGAAGTGGTAACAGACCACCATAAAACCCTACTAGGTAGACCAAACAGTGATGGTGTAGCTTTTAGAATTAAGCAGATATATATTCTAGTCTAAACATAAAACTGTCACACAACATCTAATTACATATCAACTTTACTGAAGCCCATATGAAATTAAGTCTTGTTTCTCCCCCACTTCTAATGAAAAAGCACAATAAGTCTTACATCTTCTGTAAGGAAAATGACCCTTCCTCTCTGATGAACATGAACACGCTGAGTAATAATTAAGGAATAGGGAAGATGGCTCCTAGAACATGATGAGCAGAAACACTTTCCCTTTTTTTTTTTTCTTCTTCTTCAGAGGAGTCATATTTTGAGACTTCTCCCACCTGATGCTGCTGACCAACACTGACGTCACGCATGAATTCAAGCAAGGGGCTGTGCTGCTCAGCGGTCAAAGGACATCAAAGTCTTTAGGCTTGCTTTGAACCTCAACATCATTTATTACAGATCATACACCTGAGTACTTACTGCCAGTAAACAAGCACTGACCTTGAGCTGTATTTCTTTAAGATGGATTCCAAAATGTTTACCAGATCCTCAGAGTTAATGAACTTTTGGGTGCTGAGCGTGTACATTTTTTCATAGAAGTCAGCAATTTCCATCCGAGCCTGAACAAAAAAACAGAGCTGTTCAGACAGGTGAGAAAGCAGCTCTTCCAAGTGAGGAGCTGTTCCTCCTAGTGCATTGCGACCCGTCGCCACCACCTTCTTCAGCTCATTATGCAGAGATGTGTAGATGGTTCGGATGGAGTCCTTTCGGCTGAAGAATGACTGACCACCTGTTCAGATAAATATGGAGGTATTACCAAAATCCAGGGAGAGCAAAGATAGACAGCAATACTGGAAAATTGTATATAACCACGCTTGTTCTCCCCTAGGTGTTCCTCAGTGTTGTTTAATCACAAGTTTGGGTTTTTTTTCAATCAAGAAACAAATTTCAGTGTATTATTTTGCAAGTAACTGAATTACACACAGCATATACTCAGAAGCACTTTATGTAATTTCATGCAAGTTACACTTGTCCCAATTCATATCTCAGCAGCCAATGACTGCTGTAAAACTTCAACTCCCTCACATTTGCCTCAGCTATGGTGTGACCTTTCAGAAAACAAGGGTTCAGTTAAATTTGCTTCTGTGACACGTGACATGGAAATACTGTTCTCTGTGGAAGTCAGAAGAATCAAGCCATCATGAAATTTTAATAGCCTCCACTCCTATTAATAACTCTAGATCTTTTCAAGAGAATTCCCCTAACAGTACCTCTTCAATCATGAAGCACTCAAATTTGCAAAGCAACCTTTAAATGGGAACCATGTGACATTTGTGTGTAGAAACCAAATGTTTCCAGTCTCTACACAATCTTAATATAAACCAGAATTCAAAGGGAAAACAATCACAGTTTATCTCAGTGAGACCGCAGTGCAGGTTAATCCATAACTAAAAGGGGGGGGGGGGGGGGGGGGGGGGGAGAGAAGTCTGTGCTTCTCTCCACCTGCTCAACACTATGAGGAATTTTAAAAAAGAAAAAAAGACAAAAGGAGAGGGTCAAAGTAAAAGATACTTAACTTTGACGCTACCAAAAGACTGTAGAAAGGTGCTAACCTTATTTAATAATTTCTATTTACAGACGGCCTTATGTGCTAATGTGACACTCAACAGCTGCAACAGAGCAAGAATCGCAGGGACTGAATCTGCAGAACTTTTAAAGATATTCCAAATTTGGGTTCCGCTTTGAAACTACTTATAGATTTTGTAATGGTGGATAGTCCTTTTCACATTCATTTTACACATAAAGTGTTCAAGAGCAACCTTAGCAATTTGAAGCACAAAGGCAGAGAATTGGTTTTCATGGTGAAATGGCTACCCTCCTAAGCCAAGAGCTGTCCCCAGGTCATGGGCAGGACGAAGAATCATTTATTGCTGTTGTTCATGAAGTATATAAACAAACAAAACTTAATCCCTTCTGTTATCAATTTTATCCTTTCTGCAAGCACCAAATTCACTTTTTAAAGTCAATTTTAAAGGTATAGAGTTTCGTCTGTAAAGATCTTTTATAAAATAGTTCCAAGTCACTACTTGAAACACCAAAGCAGAATTTTCTGGATGCTTTACTGCATTACACATCAGACTCATATCCCTTGATCTGTTTTCCATGCCAGTCTGCAATTCAAAGAGAAAATAAGCAGCTTTGCCCAGAGGGCAACATGATGACAGCTCATCCTGTGCCAGTCTGGGATTTTTCTATTCAGATACTGAGAGAGCGAGAAGCAGCCAAGGTTGTGGCCAAAACTTCCTGAGATACTGCAGAATCTACATGAATAACAACTTTTAGGTGGCTATCCCCAGCCCTGAGTACTTACACATGTACTTATGCATACGCAGCTCTAATATTAGGCCCTGTGACTGTGACGTGATATGCTTTAATCCTTTAGTCACCCCACTGAGCTCACCTTTGCCAGAATCTCAGCAAGAGCATCCCAGCACAGAAACACCTCTGGCTAAACCCCGGGAACGGCAGGGAGGTAGCCTACCAGCCAATAAAGAGATGTACCTATTCGCACAGCCACCGTGCCGCCCACACTGATTTATTCTTTAGGGGCAGCCCAAAGGGCACAGCCGGTTTCTCACCGGGCCCACGGACACTTGCTGACCCAGCACCCGCGTTCCAGACGCACAGACAGGCACCTCCACCGAGGCCTGGGTCCTCGGGGACCGGGCACCGTGCAACCACCGGGTGCCGGATCACCTCCCAGGGCCACGGCAGCCGCCCCCTCCCCACCGCGCTGCCGACACCCGCGGGGCTGAACCCGGGGTGAGGGCGGGGGGGGGGGGGAGCGGAGAAGGGGGTCCCTCCCTCCGGGGCGCGGGGGCCCGGCGGTACCTAGCTTCTGGCCCAGGAAGGTCATGCTGTGGTAGGCCTTCTCGGCGGCGGCCAGGTGCGCCAGCCCGGCCAGCAGGGCCAGCCAGCTGGCCCCCGCGCTCTTGTTGGCCTCCCGCTCCTTCTCCACGTTGTCTTTGGCCTTGTCGTAGGAGAAGATGCCTAGGTGGGAGAAGAAGGTCTCCAGCACGGCCTGCTCCACCGGCACCGGCGCGCCCAGCGGGATCGACTCCCCCATCCCGCCCGCCGGTGCCGCCGCCGCCTCCACAACGGCCACCACTTCCGGGTCCGGCGCCGCCGCCGCGTGAGGGAAGGAGCTCGCGCCGCCTCTCGTCACGTGAGGAGCGAGGCGGGCGGGGTGGGGGGGGGGGAAGGTGGCTCGGGGCCACGTGACGGGCGGGGCCGCGCAGGGCGGGTGTAACGGCGGGGCGGGGCCGCGCGCGCAGGGCCCGTGGGGCTCGTCACCCAGGTGCCGTCGAGCGACGCCCGGTGATGCGCGGCGGCCCCGCGGCCTCCAGGCACCGGCTCCCGCGAGGAGCTCCCGCCCCCGCCGCCTTGGCTCTTGCGACGCCTACATCTGAAGCCCGTTTTCACGCTAAATCGTTCTTGCAGCCTTATTCCCGCCCTTTGGCCTCAACGTGTGCCTGCAGCCCAGAAAGCCAACCGTATCCTGGGCTGCACCAAAAGCAGCGTGGCCAGCAGGTCGAGGGAGGTGATTGTGCCCCTCTGCTCTGCTCTGGTGAGACCCCACCTGCAGTGCTGCGTCCAGCTCTGGAGCCCTCAGCAGAGGAAGGACATGGAGCTGTTGGAGCAGGTCCAGAGGAGGCCACAAAAATGATCCGAGGGCTGGAGCTCCTCTGCTACGAGGACAGGCTGAGTGAGCTGGGGTTGTTCAGCCTGGAGAAGAGAAGGCTGCAGGGAGACCTTACTGCAGCCTTCCAGTACTTAAAGGAGGACCATAGGAAGGATGGGGGCAACCTCTTTAGCAAGGCCTGTTGTGACAGAATGAGCGGTAATGGTTTTAAACTGAAGGAGGGTAGATTTAGACTGGATATAAGGAAGAAATTTTTTACGGTGAGGGTGGTGAGGTGCTGGAACGGGTTGCCCGGAGGGGTTGTGGAGGCGCCATCCCTAGAGACATCCAAGGTCAGGTTGGAGGGGGCTCTGAGCAACCTGACCTAGTTGGGGATGTCCCTGCTCACTGCACTAGATGACCTTTAAAGGTCCCTTCCAACCTAAACCATTCCATGATTCTATGACTCCCACAGGACCCTCCAGGTCATCCAAACATTTTGTGTTTAGTTTCCCCCTCCCTTGCGAGAGGGAGACCATGAATCACCCCAACCAATCCCCCTTTTTTCAGATTGTGTTTTGGACAGAGCTCCCTGAACCAGTTCACCGCAGGCAGTGAGGGGGAGCACAAAGCTGAGCCACGGGGGCGTGAGGCCGCAGAAGGGGCTGTTGCAGCAGCACTGAGCAGTCCAACTCTTGCGGAACAGCTGCCCCACTTACACTGAGCAAGGCTTTCAAAGCTTGACCTCTCCTGGCTGAGCTGCAGCTCTCCAGCTACCCCAAAACAAGAACACTTCCAGTTTCCTCTCGGGACAGTATTTCCGTGGCTCTACTAGCACCTGCATTTGTTTTTAAACTGACATCTAGACAAAACACAGCATCAGTTCTCTAACTCTGGGCACGACCCATATACTAATTACACTAGCTGCCTACCTCTTGTTCTGGAAACACTCAAAACACAGCTATTCTAGATAGGCACCAGACACAAAAAATGGCTTTAGGTGTGAAGCAGCCTCTTTAATTAACCTTAACTACACAGCGACCTGCAACATTTTTTTTTTTTACAGTGGCATTATACTATAAATAGGGTAGCCTCAGGATTGGGTTTGAGTATAAAAATTAGTTTTCATCAGAACAATTGGTCTAACATCAAAGATAAGCCTGCCAAGCCCTTTGTCACTTCTCATTTCTAGGTGCAGGCACCTCTGTACACGCCCATGAGTTAATTCAGAATGGTGCATAACATTCTTGAAAAGGTTCAGGTTAGAACAAAGTTTTGGCTTTAAATGCTGAAAACTTGGAATAGCTTAACTGAACTTATAAGGTCTTTATTCTTAGAGCTGACAAGTTTGAGTTCTGCATGCGCAAAAAGCTGCCTTCCTCCTGAATTCAGCTAGATTTGCTTAGCATGCCCAAGGGACAAAAGGAACATAGGTTTTATAGCTGCTCGACAATAGACTTGCTCTGACCTGGACAGCTGGTTATTAAAATTTTGGTTTATTGATGATATATTTTGGTAATTTAAGTCAGCACCTGAAACTTTCACCTGTTTCAAGGTAATCATAGCTAGGAACAGCAGGCTGCCAACAGTTTACAGAACACAAAGAGAGGAACGGGGACTCCTCGGGTGTCCAGGACTCTGTTTCCAAAAGACAACGAACTGGGAATCAAAGGTTCAAATAAGACCTTTATTACAGCACAGAGGGCATATTTTCGTATTTAGAAGAAAGTATTTGGTCTCTTGGTGGTGAAACGTGGTTTGTGCTGGCGACGCAGAACTCTGTGCGGCAGAGGGAACTTGATTTTAGAATCCTGCAAGAAAAATGTTTCTATGTTAATTGAGATATCAGGTGAACAACAGAAAATAGCTGGCAATAAATAGCTACGCTATGTTCAACTGCTAACTTACATATAGAGAAGTAACGCATCCACAGAGTAGATACACTTCATAGGTGCTAACAGATGCCTTAGTTTTGCAATTCTTTTTGAAAGAAATGCCTGTTAAAGGTGAGTTTTCTGCAAGATAATACCTACCTGGTTTAGTCTGGCTTTCTGGCAAACAGTTCTAGCATTAGAAGTCTTGATCATAACGTAACACAACTGTAAACCTACGCATGCAGCTTTGATTCCCTCCCTATTTTTGCCGGCAAAGCAAACCTGTACCAGCCAAGAGCGCTCCCTGCTTCCAGTCCAATATTCGAGCAGGACCCACCAGCCAGTGCAACTTCACTTACATGGAACTGCTTGACTGCTGGTCTACGGCACTTGCTAGCAGCAATTTCCTCAACTTTCATGATCTGAATAGAGTGAGCACGGGCACGATGACGGGCTCCCATATCACGGTCTGGAACAAGAGGACTCATTAAAAATAAATCTTAACTACTTCTAGTTCAAAAATCTTACTACTGCCTTTTCAGACAATGTTTATAGTACCATCTACAACTTCTAAAATTTCTGATTCACTCTAGTTAATCACACTGGTTTTAGTATCTAAAGTGATGGCACAAACACCACAGAAGCAACACGCAGCAGCAAATTCTTCCTGGAACTCATAACCAAACTCCTCCAAGAAAGTGCCCTCTTATTATTCTTGCCTGATTTCAAGAAGGTACACACGTACAGAAGTAATCTACATGGGACTATTTCATTTTTTTTCACAAGAAAACTGTGATTCAGAATCAACACTGAAATATGATTACTGGAAAGACACGTGAACTTCAAAAAAGCTTCCCTTCCAAAAGGAAGGTGCCAGTAAAGGTAGGATCTGAAGTTCTTAAAACTGAGAAGTGATAGAAACATGAATTGATATTTAGCCCACATAATTAGGCTTTCAGAAGAGGAGGAAGCCATCCGTACACGGGCTACCTGAAAATCCCTCCCTGCGGCAGTGAAAATCACTGCCTTCAAGTCACGATGTCCATCGCTAGTGCCACATGATACGCCGGTTGAAACACTGTTGTGCTTACAGCGCTTCCCAGGAAGATCCAACATATCTATTAAAAACTTACCCGTCAAAAGTATTCTTAAACATAAAGGTATCAAAGTCATTGTATCATGACAAATTAAGTTCTTGGGTCTCTTAAGCAATCCTTCGATAGGTTAATTAACAGGAATTATTGTAAGTGAATGTAGAACCTTAAATTTCACTTTCAACAGCACTTCAGCTTTCGAAAGGCGACAAGATACATTTAATATCTGCACACATGACAAGAATATCATTATTAAGAACAATATTCTTTGGGTTTTTATGTGCATTCTGTACCATTTATACCACTTCTGGATTCAAATATCAACAGCATCAGCTATACAAATGGTCTATCCCTGAAGTACTTCACATAACAGACTGAAATCAGGACAACCTTTAATTCTCCCTGAACTGAGCCAATGAGATCTTGGATCAACACAGATTTCCGCCCCGCCCAATGATGTTTTTTTTTTTTTTACTTGCTCTCCAAAGGACAGTGCTGGTATATTCCACATGATACCTGAAATACTCTCTCCACAAAACTTGGGAAGATATACTCAATTATTTTAAAACAATATAGTGCAAGAAATATATACAGCACCTAGAAGGTCATGAAACTCTCAGTCTGTATAGCAAAACTCATTACTAGAATTGTAGAGAGTCACACCAAGATGAAGTGGGAATATTTTCAGCCAGAAAAACTGTGTAAAGAGTGATAACAAATAAGATACCACATACGTCATACAGAAACATTTATGGACTTCTCCAGGAACTCCCCATTTTATTTTTCCAGTGTGCCAGTTATCTTATGATGGATCAAGTCAGCACGCTTTACGCCCAGTTTAAGATTTAATCTTGTGCTTATGTACTGGTCCTACCGTTTTATACGTCAAACGGTTAAATGTACTTACAGCACTGAGTGACTGCACCAGCTGTGGTCAAGTCCCTGTACTCCCTGTACATGTTGTGAGTTCCGCTACGAGAATCATAGCGCAACCAAATACCAAAATTTTTTACCCGCAGAGGGGACTTCTCATACACCTGGAATTACACAAGAGCACAAAAGTAGTTAGAGACAGTTCTTTTACAAGTTTACATTTTACAGGTTGCATTTACAAGTTTAAGGATAAATATTTTAGAGCTCTAACGAAACCACTCTGATGTTTTATTGTCAAAAACAACTATTTGCTCTCTTCCCCACAGCAACACAGCTACATTCAAGTCTTGGTAATTCAAAATAAAGAGTTCTGGTAATTCAGCATGGAAAGAAAAATACACACAAGATTTCAGCTCTAAGAATGTCCTTTAGGCACCAAGGTAGGGGAGTGCAAGCATACAAATATCTAATTTCCAAGGATTATGAACGTCCAGATGACTCTTACGAGGTGTATTCCACAATGAAGCAAGCGTAAGAACCAGACAGCAGCACTGACTAGTGACACAGTTCACAACTTTGAAGTGCTGGGAAGTAAGTTTCGTTTTAGTTTACTGGACATACACTGCCACTTTGAAACAACGAATTTGTCACTCAGCTTCATAGCAGCTGAAGGATAAACTAATTTCAACGTTGCCCCCCGTAACAGTGCTTCATATAAATTCCTTCCACATGTACCAGCTGGAATTCCTTACAAACCTCCCACTATTTTTTGGCTTTTAATCCCGCACCTGGCCACAGTACACAATCTCTCCGCTAGATTTCTTCATCTTCTTCAGCTGAGAAACGAAGTACCAGAAGCGGGACTTGGCGACAACATGGTTCGGGGCGAAGATCCGCATGCGGTAGAGAGGAGGGGTCCTGCATTTCGGCGTGGGCAGGCATCGCCCCACCACCTTGTACTCCCGCAGCTAGAGGGAGACGAAAGACAGGCCGGCCGCAGCGTCAGCCCCGCCGCCCCGCCCGGCCGCCGCGAAGCCGCCCCGTCCCGGGCCCGCCCAGGAAGGCACTATACCTCCACGCGTGAACATCGCGGCGAGGGCGGCCCAGCCCAGGGCAAGGGGAGAGAGGGAACCACCGGCCCAGGCGGACGGCCCCGCCGTGCCCGCCGCCGCTCGCCGCCCCCGGCCCAGGGGCGGCGCGGCCTCCTCACGCGCCCCGCGGCGGCTGCGGCGCCACCGCCATGTTGGCCGCTCGCCTCCCTCAAGGGCCGGGCCGGGCCGCGCAGGGCCGCTTAGCCGCGCAGGGGCCGCTCTCAAGGGCCGCAAGCCCGTACCGCCGCCCTCCCAACGGCAGCCTCGGTCCCGGTCCCGGTCCCGGTCCCGGGCTCGGCCCGGCCCTCAACTCACGGTGCCCGACGCCTTCATGGCGCTGCCTCCTCCGCCGCCGCCCGCAGGAAAGGAAAGGCCGCGTGCGCCGCCGCCTCTCGTCAGCCGCCCGCCGGCAGCCCCGCCCCCGCCCGTTCCTCTCCGCCCATTGGTCGGGAGGAGAGTGCGATTGGAGGAGGCAGCCGTCAGTCTCCGCTCCGCGGCGGCCGGCGCTGGGTTCCGGGCAGGCGGGGGCCGCGTGGCCTGGGCCGGGCCCGGTCGGCGGCGGGAGCTCGGCCTCCCCTCCCCGCCGGGGCCCGGCTGTGCGTGGCTCCGTCGCCCCGCCGCCCTGCTCCCGTTGCCGCGGAGAACGTGGCCGGCAGGCCCCAGGCGGCGGCAGCCAGCACCGCGCTCCCCCCGGGGCGGTGCCGGCCGTGGGGGACTGCCGGGGGACCCTTCACACCCGTGGGAGGCCGGGGTTGCTGGCTGCCGTGAGGTTGCCCCTGTGGATCCCCGCGCACACGCGCGGTTTGATGGGATCCTTTCTCCCGCCCGGCCCGGAGAACTTGGCTCCGCCGCCCCGGGAGCTGGGGAGGGCCCTGCGGCGGTGACGAGCTCGCACAAGCCTTGCACACCTCACGCTTCTGAAAGCTGCGCTGCCACAGCCACGCGGATGGCTTTTGCCGTGAAAGTTGCTGTAACAGCAACGCTGCTGTAGCGGTTTGGTAAATAGCTGCATCTTGTTGCTGCAGTTACTTGCATTTACTCTTTCTGTAAGTCTGATTTTACAGACACGCACGGGTCTAACCACGCAACCCCGCCCCCAGGCATCGCTCCGTTGCAGAACGATTACCGGAGGGGAGCAAGGCCACGTTCGCAGGCAGCAGCCGGGTCACTCGCCTCCTCACAGACGTGCCCACGCTGCTGCTTTCGCAGCGTGTGTGAGCTCGGGCCGCTCCGGTCGCCACTGCGGGGCTCCACGGGCGGTACCGAGCCTGCGGCGGCACGGCCGGCCCCCCCCCCCCCCCCCCCTCCGCCGCTGCCGACAAACCACGATTTCCGCGTCCCGGGAGGGGGGAGTTTTAGGGGCGGAACGGGCCAGTCCCGGTTTATTAAATCGCTGCAATTGGTTTTACGGCGCCGCAAGGCGCTGACAGCTGGGGGGGGGTTGTGGGGGGGGGTGTGCGCGGCCCGGGGCGGGGGCGGGGGCGCCGGAGGCCACGCCCACCCCGCCGCAGGGGGCGGGGCTACGGCTCGCAGGGTGGCGCGGGGGCGGGAGGCGGCTCCTCCCGGCGTGCCCCGCGCCGGCCGCCCCGCCCGCCGGGAGGTGAGCGGGGAGGGCCGGGGCACGCTGGGAGCCGTAGTCCGGCGGGGCGGGGCGGGGCGGGCCGAGGGGCGGGGGCAGCGGCAGCTTTCCTTCCCGGAGGCGCGGAGGCTGCTCCGCACGCGCGAGGGCCGCGGCGCCTCCCCTGGGCCGTCTCCTCCTCCTCCTCCTCCTCCTCCCGCCGCCGCCAGCCGAGGCGGCGCGGCCTGGCCCGGCCCGCTCCCTATGCTCGTGGCGGCCGCGGAGCTGTGGGGGTGGGAACCGGCAGCGCCGCCGCGATGGAGGAGTGACCGGGAAGGTAACGGCGTGGGGATGGGGACAGGACGGGACAACGGCGGGCGGCGCGGGGTGACTCAGCCCGGCGGTGGCGGCGGTGGGGAGGGGCCGGGCCGCGCCGCGCCGCCCCGGCCGTTGGCGGCGCCTCGGCGGCGGGGAGGGGGCGGCGCCGCTGAGGTGGCGGCGGGGTCCCTCGAGTCGCCCGGCCGGTTCCCGTCAGCCCGGCGCCGCCTCCTCCGCAGCTGTGGGGCTCTGGGGAAGGGGGGGCGGGGGGCGGGCACCGCAGCCTCCCCGCCGCCGGGGGAGCGGGGGGTGCCCGCAGCGGCGCTCCGTCAGCCGGTGGGGCTGGGGGTGCGTGTGTGCGGCCGCGAAAAATACCGGGGTTTTTCTCTTGTAGCGTAGGCTGTAGGTGGCGGTGCGGTTGGATTCGGGTGCTGCGGGAGCTGCCTGGGCGGCCGTCCTCCGTTATGGCTCCGGTGGGGGGAGGAAGTAACCGTAAGCTCTTAGGCTGCAGCGTGAGGGGAGGGACCTCCCCCGCACCTCCATGTTCCGCTGCTCTCGGCGTGCTCCGGTGCGGTGGCTCCCGGCCGCACGCCGCCGGAGGAGTGCTTTGTCACGCCGCAGCGGCCCCGGGATGGGGCTGGGGGTGGGGGGGGCGGGTTAAGTTGCCGCCCCCGGTGCCTTCGCCGCAGGTTTGGACGCGGTGGGGTGTGCGTGGCGTGGTCCCCCGCCCCCGGGCTGGGCTGGGCTGGGCTGCTGAGCCGCGCCGCGGTGGCGTGGGCTCTGCGGCCGGGGGCTGGGGCCTTTGACCAAGCGTGAGGGGGGCAAGAAGGCCTTACTCCTCACAGAGGGGGTTCCTGGCCAGCAAGAAGAACGTGCCTGAAATGAAGACCTAATGTGTCATTTCCAGAAAGAAAAACTTTCTAGTCCAGTTGAAAAGTTCTCGAAGTAGCTGTAATTACACAGCTGTTCGTTTTAACCGCATGTTAGGTTAGTGTCAAGGCTCTAGAGCCTAGGAGCCTGTAAATAAGCTCAAGATTTGCAGCAAGCACAAGAGAGATCAAAACAGAATGTGAAAGATGGTCTTTTACTATCTTTGTTGTGTTAGAGAGAAAACTTGAGGGAATTAAAACGAAGCATGTCGCTGGCTCCCTTTGTGCTATCACAATCTTGTAAATACCCAAAATAAGTGCTGTAAATGAAGTGTTCTTTAATTACTAATTGTACCCGTGGCTAGCACCTGTAGTTAAAATGCTCTGAATGTTTTCATTATTAGAGCATATCTGGACCCAAGTTACACACACCTTTGACCATGTTAGTATCCTTAAACTGGGCAATCTTCCCCACTTGAAGTGTCCTTACAGTTTTTTCCTGCTTTCCTGTATGGAAGCAGTCTCTGCTATTAGATGCATTTAGAAGTATGTAATACATGGAAGAGAATAAACTATCCTGATGAGAGATACGTATACCTGCATGACTTCACTGTTAGGGAACTGTGCCCTCCTAATTATAGTAAGATCAGTTTGCCATCCAATGTAGCTTAATAAAAAAAAGCATCTCGATGTAAATAAGACAATACTTTCTACACAGTTGCGTATTAACTATTAATGTTATTGACTATTTTTTATAAATAAAACTTGCTTTAATGACACTTAGTGTTATAGCTGAGTATATCTCGCAATGGATTTTGCAAATTTTAAGTACCATTAAAATTGCAGTTCGATTTTGCTTTTGAAGTGTAACTGGCTGGTGAAATAGATTTGTGGTGGAAAAGCTACCTGCTTAACTAAAACCATGTAGCAGGAGAAGCTGTTTTGTTAGCTTTCTCAAAAGGCTCATTCAAATAGTCTCTTTCATTAATTGTCTTCTAGAGTTGGCTAGTCAAGCTGAAACTCTTAGAAAAGGATATGTGGTAGAAGATGAAAATTTAAATGTGCTCATGCAGCATATACAAAATTAGTAGAAGTGGTTGGCATTGCTGTTAGCTGAACAAGCGAAGAGAATACCTGTTCGAGCCAGATTATTTTTAATAGCAGAACTTGTCACCTGGGTCTAGAAGATTACTACCTTCTGGGCAGATAATGTAGGTATCAGCAGGAAAATATGCCAAAAATATGCTTCTGTATATTAAATAGCTTTATCTGTATAACTCTGGACCAGACCCTAATTGAAAGATGCTGGAAAAAAAAAAATCCCCATAGCATTTTACTTTTATTTTAATCTGGCTGGTTTGGATGTTGATTATGGGAAAAACAAGCTGGGGGCTGGGGACGCAGAGGGAGAAGACTCAGCAGTGCAACTTTAATCCCTAAAGGTTTTGACCCTGAGCGGGATTGCTCTGTGTTGTAAGGCAGCGTGTGAAGCTTGTTTTGCCACGAGTCATCGCTTTGTTCCAGATTTTCTCGTTTCTGTACTGCCGCAACCTGCAATTTTTTTTGGTACGGACTCAATTTTACTTATTAAATTGCTTTTCATAATGCATTTTTGCTATAGTGTATTCTGTAATGAGTTTTATTGAAATGCCTGTCTGTTAATGTGTTAAATTTTGGACTCTCCTTTTTGGGCAAGCTTGCTGTCAGTTGTCACTGTGCCACCTTTCTTCCAGTGGGGGAGGGCGAACAGTAGAACGTGCACAAGACACGCAATACTAAGAAATCAGAAGTTCTACCTATAGGCATGTAGGCAGCTTCAAACCGCAGCTCCTTTGTATTTTTCATCTCTTCCTCTCGTCTGTCTTCCTTTCCCTTACCTCCTACGTACTTATGTAACAAGGCCTTATTTCAGGCCTAATTAACTGTGTACCATGGAGGGGAGTGGTGGGGCTTTGAAGGACAGATGGATTTTTGTCCGCTCTTGCTGTTTAACAGCATCCTAGTATTTAACAAAGATTTTTTTTTAATCCGCTGTGTTTTACCAGAGCACTGCAGAATAGGCTGTAAAGGCGCATCATCTTTAGAACATTTGTCTAGCTTGCTTGTTAATTTTATGCTGAATTTTCTAAATAAAAATAATTGCTAGTAAATCAGCACCCATTAGCAGGAACAGAAAGCTTTGTTAACAACTCAGTATGATGTATTTTGTGGTTAATTTCTAAGACGCTTCTCTTGTGTGCACTTGCTTTAAAAGATCTCCTAATGGCTCTCCCCGCCCCCCCCAGGGGAAATACTTCATAAATGAGTTTATGAAGCATCTTGACAATATTAGAGATGAGTAGAGATGTTTTTTTTCAGTTGTGAAGTTTGTGGTGGGGAAAAATACAGCAGTCTATCATTTAAGTAGCAGATTTATGCTTATGTCGTATCTTGGTGAACCCTCTGTATGCTTAAAATTTGAGTTGAAGCCTTTCAGTTGAACAGTACACATCATGCAATTGCTCTGTTAATTAATATGATATTGGCTCTTTTTGAGAGAGAAGAAATATATGGACGCTTCAAATTTTCCTTATTCAGTAAGAAGTTTAGTACTATTAGAAGTTGATTAAAGGACTTGGAATTCTGGTATCTGTACCAGAATTATGCACATCCATGTTTTGGTGGAGTGCATGCTATGTGATTGAGGTTTGTGGGCAAAATTCTGTGGTTGTTGCTGTCCTGCTTTTAATTTCTGTTGTTCTGCTGAGCAAATAAAGTTTCTCTTTCTCTATTTGCAGATGATCCTAGCTTCCCCTCTAGAAGAAGTGGGCAAACCAGTTAGGAGTAGGAAACAAAGAGTAGAGCAATAGAGATGGATGAACAAGCCCTTTTAGGGCTAAACCCAAATGCTGATGCGGACTTCAGACAAAGAGTATGTAATTAACTTGCTTATCTCTCTGATAGTTGGGGTGCTATTTCAGTGCAAAAGTCTTATATTTTCTTGGGGGCTGGGTTGGGGGTTTGGTGGTTTGGGGATTTTTTTGGTTAACCAATACATAGGGTTCATGGTGATAAGTACAAAACAAAGTCCTGTTGCAAGCATGTAAGCTGAAGGTCGTGTGTCACCAGTTCTGTGAAGTTTTACTTAATGTACATAGAATTTGTTTTTCTGGGCTCTCTTTTTCAGTCCTTTAAATTTGTTGTACTTGTTGCTCAGCTCCTTAAGTAGGTTCCCATAGAATGAAAAGCAGCCATTAAAAACAATGAGTTGTTTCCAATTGCCCTTTTAATTCTTAGATGGTGGGGGGGGTATTTGCATGGATTACCTACCTTTAGTGTCTTTTAATGAAATGGGTGTTTTTAACTGTCGTGAAGCTTGTATTACTGTAGAATAGGTTAAGAAAGTAGTTACGGTATGTGGGTAACAGTTACTTCATAAGAGAGATGCTCCTATGAAAGGCATTACAATTTATATAACTATTTAGTGAGTAAATGTTTCTGCTTACTGATCGATTATCATGTTGATTCAACTGTCTACAAGATAAGCTCCAGTAAAATCTTTCAGAAATGAGGATGTTAATACCTTGGGTTTTTTGTTCATAAAACAAATCCTGGAATGTATAAGGAAGTTAAAAACGTAGTTTGATGCAGCCTAATAGTGCTAAGCAGCCTGTTAAATATGTTGATTCTGGGTATTTGTCCTTTTTGAAAGGATGGATGTAGCTAATTTTTAGTATTCTGTTGAGTATCACTGTAAAATTTGAAGCTTATAGATTTATTGACCTTTTAGCTATGCAGTCTGCCTAATTTTGAAATGTTTTACAATTAAAGACGACTTACTTTTCACTAATCATGTAAGATGTAACATATAAAGGAGGTATCAAACAATTTCTAGTAAAACTGTTCAGTATAAGAAAATTACCAGTACAACCTACAGGAAGTAAATTCTTGTTTTAAGAACTTATTTCAACTCACTGAATAATTACTTTGGGAAATTACTTTGGTGAATGGAAACAACTATGAACTAATAAAAAAAAAAAAACAACAGCCAAAAAATCCTTTTGAAATACATGTATTCATAGAATTGAAATAATTTTGTTAATCTAGTCTGTTTCAACAGTTACTTTGCTGTTTTGTATAACAGGCCACACTAAATCTTAAAGCAATTACATCAAGTTAAGTGTTGTCAAAAACTCTTTAGAAATTCTGATAAGCAACTTATTTATCTAAAATTCGGTAGAAGTTTTTTCCAGTTTCTGTAACAGATTCATAAACTGACAGGTGTCAGGTGATCAGTGTTTGAATGCTTCTTGAGCTTGAGGTGTAGAATACAGCCAAAGTGGTGCACCAAAAATAGTGAGTTGTTTTCAGTTAAAAATTTAAATCACTTTCTTTTTAGACTTTTAGACTGGAAGGAATTTTTAACTTGGATGAGAACTTCCACCCAAATGAAAAGGCCCTGAGCAACTTCCTCTAGTCACCCCTGTCTCCAGAGGTCCCTTCTGACCTCAACATTTCTATGACTTTTATATTCCAGTAACAAAAATCTTTGAACGTAAAGTGGAAGTGAGTACTTATGATAATAGCATTTGAAGAAACACTCTTGTGTTATGGTAATTAGGGAGTCATACAAATACTCGGATGTATCCAAATTGTTTTTTTGAAGGAGAGCTGTTCAAGTGTGAGACTAAGTGTGAATGAGATGTCTTGCTGTGCGATTTGTTCTGTTTTTAAATGAAACTTACTTGGACATTTGCAGGCACTAGCCTACTTTGAGCAGCTGAAGATATCTCAGGATGCTTGGCAAGTCTGCGCAGAAGCATTAGCTCAGAATATATACAGGTAATGTAGATAAGAACCATTGCTTATTTTCATTAGTAATATGTTTGGGTCTGGTTTTAGCTCTACAGCATAATAGGCAAACTGTGAATTGCTGAAGGTTAATATGTCTTCATACTATTTTTAGTTTCATAGTTGATCTGTGGCTTCTGTATAGTGCCTTTCAGGGAAGAGCAATGTATAAATAAAACTCCATATTGATTTAGTAGCCCAAAGACTGCTGCTTTATGAAATCCAGGGACAAAGAATGGGTTCTAGTGCTGTCTGTTGGGGAGGAGAGAAGTGTTGAAAATGTCCTATTTTGAGACTACAGGCTTTATATGCAGTAATCTCAGAAGTAGTTCCTTGCCCCTATTCTATGGAGTGGGCCATCCCATTTCTCAAGATGCAAAGAGTGTGTAGTCACAGCTATTTTTGCACAAAGCTGGGTATTGAGGTCTCAAATACTAGGCTGTTGCTGTATCACAACATAATTTAGGTTGGAAGGAAACTGAGGGATGTATATCTCCTGAATAACAGTGATTTGTAGTGAATGCTTTTTTATAAATGATTTATCAAAACTTCTGACTCCAAGGGAGTGTGCAGTAATTAACAAAACCACAGATGATTTGAAAAGTGTTTTATGATCTTTACCAAAATACATTGACTGTTACAATTTTTAGATAATAAGATAAAAAACTCATGTAGACGAGTATTCCACATGTAGCATGTGGAATGTCCCTTCCTAAGCTAAACATAGTTTGTCTTCAAGACACAAAGTACAGCTTGCACCTAGGGTACTAATGGACCCCGAATGTATTACTGAAGCCTGAAAGGTTTTTATAAAGGCAGGATACAATAGATATTGTAGTTTTGTGTGTTCAATACTGAAATCAAAGCATGACAAATTGGTGGCTATAGAAAAAAGTTTATAATATCAAACATAAATATTAGTGTAACAGCTTATTTTTACCAGACGAACTGCTTGAGCATTTGTCATTTTTGCTTTGGAGTAATAGCAGTAGCGTTTTTCTCTGGTGCCACAGTAATTCTTGATTTGCCAAAGGGACGACCTGGCTGTAATATTTGAGGAAACTTTTATTTTTCCTGGAGAAGTGTACCATATTGCCACCAGTAACAGAATTTTATTTTCTTTTCTAGTGATGATCACATCAAGTTCTTTTGCTTTCAAGTTCTGGAACATCAAATTAAGTTCAAGTGAGTAATCTTTCTTGACACCAGCAGTATACATCTATTTAGTTCTACCGTTTTATTCTGCTTACACAGAAGCTTAAAATGGTATCTGTCATCTCGGTGTGGTTGATCAGATGGCTTTAATCCGGTCCAGAGGGCTTTCTTGTATTTCTTCACCTTTTCCTGGAAGAGGAGTACTTGGGTTTTGAGCAGCATGCTCTACTTAGCTAACACCTGTGTATGGCCCAGCACAGGCCCAATTAAGAAGAATTGCTTGAAACTTACTTAGCCATTCCTTTTTGGAGGTTCGAGCCTTACTCTGTACTCTCACTGATTTTTGCAGGAGAGTCCTGCAAGCAGCAGCCTTGCTCAGTTACAGAGTCCTGGACTTCAGACAAAGCCCTATTCATTCAGTAACCATGGTAGAGATGTTAAGAGAAAGTCGTCTTTTCACCAAGTGGTGTTTTCATAGAATCACAATTTTAGGAAAAATACTTTGAAATAATATAAATTTCATTGCATGGAACTATATTTTTTCACACTTTGGGCTCCTTTGGTCTGGACTTGAACATCATGGCAAAGGCGTCTACCTCTTGGAATATCATTGTGACTGGTTGCAATGCACTGAGCCTGTGGGTCAGGCTTTAGATAGGAATAAGATGTATTTTGTGACTGATTTTCACAATTATGTATCTGAAGAAAAATTAAAGACTTAACTGTCTGTGATTTTTATTTACCTGATTTTACCTCATTGTTCATCTTCCTCTGCTTGTTCCACTCCTGTCACCTGCTCCCTGCAGTATGTTTTCTCTTGTTTTCCTGCTTCTTATTTTGAGTGTTTTCAGCGGCGTTACTTTTTTCCTTCTCCTTAATGAATAGTTACTTGTGACAGGAACGCTGGAGTCACATTCAGCAGTCATTCCTGTTAAGGACTGTATCAAACCTATGTGGCAAGGAGTGTTCTCGGCTTAGCTAGGCCTGGGAAGGAACGTGTCATGTGGGTAGTATTTTGAGGTGGGCTGGGTATAATGTCAAATTTTGCCAAGACTGTATGTATGACCTAAAGCAGAATTACTTGTTTACTTTTTTGTTTTGACATACGTCTGGTAATAAATGTACTGTAGGTCAGATCAGTGAAGGACTTCCTTGTGCTCACTAGTGAGAGTTTTCAATGTGTAGTAAACAAGTTTGAGCATATACAGATGTCTCTTCCTTCCCCCCATGGCTTACGGTCAAACGTGTATTTTTATCAGGATCGTAGGTCCTGTCCGCGATAGAGCAGCCTTCCTGCAAAATTTCAAGCTCCTACTGCAATATAGGAGGCAGTAGTGCCTCAAAATATAACCCATTAATATGGGCAACACGTTTTTCCTTATTTTTATGTCTTTGAATCAAAATTTTAACATGCAAATAGCTGTGTAAATTCCTTTTCTAGGAACCTTTCATTTACATTAATGTGCAGCATTATGTGCAATAGTAAAAGAGTTTTTGCCTTACTGAATGTTGCGCTTGTCATGAAGCAGTTGTATTTTGATCTCACTATGCTTTGTTTCAGATACTCTGAACTTACTGAAGTCCAGCAGCAGCTAATTAGGGAAACACTCATAACATGGCTGCAAGCACAGGTAAGTATGTCCCTTCCCAGCGGTCTTACATAGTAGGCTTATTAGCAGGCTAACATAAGGCATTGAGTGTGGGCTAAATGTTTAATCTGTTGTTTGAGTTTAAAGATGGCTTCCTGAAGATATATGGTATCTAATGGTTAAAAGCTTTTAACATGCTAATCTCTGTTAGAAATTCTTTAAATCAGATGTTGTAATGAAGTCTGTGCTTGAACTTATTACTAAATATAAAACTCTTACATCAGATAATGATTGTGGTTTAAGTAGTTGTGTGTGAAATAAGGAGTATTAAAAATTTTTCTTCAGAGAGATGTAATCCAGATTCCTGATGTTCCCGAGTATCTGGAGGAGGAGCAGTAATTCTGTTTCTAAGACCCTCCTGGCCTAACTCCTCTCTACTTAGAATACTAGCAGATGTTGATGAATGAACAGCATCATTCCTCTGTTAATACTGTGGCAGAGGATTGGCCACTCCTTCTTGTGGAATTAGTTACTGTAGCTGAATGTGTAGTATCCGTTGGAACCAAGAGTTTGTGATCAGCAGACCCATCAAATGGGCTGATGCTAGTCTTTGCCTGTACCTGCCATTATCTAGTTATCTTTCCAATTCTGCACTGGAAATGAACATAGTTGCTTTGTTTATAGAAAATTTAACAGTAGGAAATGGAATATTATGCAACCTGAAAAAGAACATATTGTTGTGAAATGGTTTAAATTGCTTTTATATTTCTTTGTGGCAAGCTTTTCCATTTAGGAGGGGTTCATAGAAAAAGGGAAGGAGTGAGAGGGAGATCGTTAGTGACAGATTTCCCATCCCACCCCCCCGCAATGAGCTTAGATTTAGAAACTTCCTTTACCATTCTTAAAGCTAACCTCTAACGTAGGCACAAGCTAGCTACAAGAGGACTGTAACTTGTTTTCTGGAAGTTCTTGTTTACTCCTTTCACCAAACTGACAAATAAGCTTTTAGTCTTTGAATAGTACACTTAATGTCTTAGTACCGAATGAAAGGCTTATGACTGTATCACCCAGAGAGAATGTTTTCCCTGTTTCATTACAATTTAGCTAAATTTTCTTCAAAATCCTTGAAGGCTTTTTATTGATCTCAGCCAGGAAGAGAGGAAGTACAAGAATGACTATACAGAGATCAACAAGCAGATATGATTCTTCTTTAATTTAGTAAGAATATACAAATAAAATATCTTGTTTCTACCAGATGCTGAATCCCCAGCCTGAGAAGACTTTTATTCGCAACAAAGCAGCACAAGTCTTTGCATTGCTTTTTGTTACTGAATATCTCACAAAATGGCCCAAGTTTTTTTTTGATATTCTGTCAGTAGTTGACCTTAATCCACGAGGTGTGGATATGTACCTCAGAATCCTGATGGCTGTTGATGCTGAGCTGGTAGACCGGGATGTTGTTCATACATCAGAGGCAAGTTATTATTTTGTGTTAACGTTTGTTTTAAATCTCCAAAAAGTTCTCTTACTTCAATTAGAGCAGAGATGTGTTTTTCCTATGGCAATTCTTCCTTAGGACATTAGGTGGTTTAGATCCAAAAGCCATATGTTGTTTAATGCTTTTTATGATTTCATACTTTTCAGTTAATGTATTTTTTGCTTGAAGAGCTAGCAAACAAAAACAAATGGACTGAATTAGCCAACTTAATGTTAGATTGGTTCATTTTAAAATGTTAATTTCTTCTTGTGCCTGCTTTAAGGAGTCCTAACATCAAAAATCCATTTAATGATCTAGAGGACTTTTCCCCTTTGTTTGCCTGCCTTCAGTGTTTGGGTGTTGTGGTAGAAAAAGAGTGAAAACTAGGGTATTTTGGTTTTATTTCTTGCAAGGAAAAAAAAGTGCTCTCTTTGGGTTTCTGATTTGGGTCATTTATCTTGCTAGGACAAGTGGTGTCTGGTAGTGGATACAAAAATGCTGCTAATTTGATAAGATGCTAATCTATGACAAGACTGATTTATCCTTTTTCTGTACCGATAGGAGGCTCGTAGGAACACCTTATTAAAAGATACTATGAGGGAACAGTGCATTCCAAGTTTGGTGGAATCATGGTACCAAATCTTACAAAACTATCAATATAATAACTCAGAGCTGACATGCCAGTGCCTTGAAGTAGTTGGAGCTTATGTATCCTGGATAGATTTGAGCCTGATAGCCAATGAAAGGTAGGGTTTTTTTGATGGAATATCTTTGCAAAAATAACCTTGATAGCGTGCTGACTATATTTCTGTGAAACAGAATTAAAACTCATCTTTGAGAAAGAACTTCTGTGTAAATCTTTGGAGCTTTGGGTTTTTTTGCTGGGTTCTCCTTAAAATGTACAAAATGCTGGGTTTAGTCAGTACCATAGACTTTAAAACTGTCTTATAAAAGAAATCATTATAAGTATGAACACAAATAATATAAAGCTTCTATACAATGCTACTGTATATAAGAATAAACTTTTTTTCTTTGAAGGTTTATAAATATGCTGCTAGGTCACATGTCTGTGGAGGTTCTCCGGGAAGAAGCCTGTGATTGTTTGTTTGAAATTGTAAATAAGGGAATGGACCCAATTGATAAAACAAAATTGGTTGAATCTTTATGTCAAGTATTGCAGTCTGCTGGCCTCTTCAGTATTGATCAGGTTTGTATATTGATTTTTAAAATAAGAACAAGTCATAGGCTTCCAACAGTTCTTAAATAAGCAAATGAACAGAAAACTATAAAACTAAGTCCACAGATGAGAGAGAATTAGTTGTGCTTCTGCATCAAAGCTAAATACTCCTTATGGTTTTCTCATACTTAAATTAACAGCTTATTATTAATATTCCTTATTAATTTAAAACACATTGCATTTCGTTTGTCCTCAGCATGAGCTTTTTGTTGTAGAAGCAAGGTATTATCTAACTCCTTTGTTCCTCTCCTAAAGCATGTTGTGCTTACCGTTAATGCTGCTTCTGTGTTTTGTTGCATTGAATCTTTTCTTCTGAATGATTCCGTAACAGGTATTGTAGCCAAGGTAGAGTTTTTTAGGATAGGACATTAGAACATAACTAGGTAGGGGAAAGAGCTTTCTTAAGGGCACATATGGTGTTCTGCATGTCTGCACCATCAGGCATGAGGCTTGAAATTCTTACCTGTAAGCTGGAAAAATAAGTACTAACCAAACACATGTTCCCTGGCAGTTGCAGTGTTTAAGGAACAGCTGTTTGCTACCTGCCATGGAGAAAGAAGAACCAGTTCTTATGAAGCTGTAGTCCGTAGATTGCAAGGCAGTTACCTCTTCATTTCTGAAGCCTTTCTCAAATTTGTATTCCTGCTAAAATGCAGAAAATGTCCATTCATCAGTTCAGGTGGTGTTCCTCTAAAAATCTTACCTCAGCCTCTCTGAGGAAGACTTGTTATTCCTCTGCTTTTGTACAGTTATGGCAGGGAGCAAAGCATCTGTTTGGGGTGACTGGTCTAGGGATATTTCTCAATTCTGATCAATGTATTTCTGCAAAAGCAAGCCATGAATATTTAATATTAACTCACTCTTACAGGCAGTACTGAAAGTTACTCGTTATCAGTATTTCTGAAGTGAGCTACAGCTATTAATTCTTTGAAGTTTTCCCATAAAAAGATTTTCCTCTTATACAGCCTAAAATTTATGGTAGGTATGTGCTTCTGCTTTTATTTTCAACCTGCTTCTTGCTGTAAAGTAAAAAGAGAAACAAACTAATCTGAAGTGATGAAGCAAGCTACTGTTGTATAATGGAGGACAGCCAAATCTGTCATTGCTTTAATTTTTCTCTCTCCATTCTGTGGGGAAAACGAACCAGGCAATTGTACTTTCCTTCTAGGAGACAAATGTTTTACTTCTACATACTAGACATGGGTAGTAAAGTCTGTAAGCTCATGCCATTTAAATGTGAGCTCTGCTAGTATTTTTAATCAGATATCTTTTCTTGCAGGAAGATGATGTGGATTTTCTGGCCAGATTTTCTAAGCTGGTCAATGGGATGGGGCAAGCATTAATAGCTAGTTGGACTAAACTGATAAAAAACGGTGATATGAAGAGTGCTCAAGACACTCTGCAAGCTATTGAAGCAAAAGTGGCCCTGATGTTGCAACTGCTAATTCACGAAGATGATGACATCTCATCTAATATCATTGGCTTTTGTTATGACTACCTTCACATCTTGAAACAAGTAAATATGTCTGGCTTCAATTTAACATCACTTTTTGACATATGATTTAGTTTGATTTTTGTGGGAATATATGAATCTCATACTATATGCAAGCTGACTCGCAAAATAGTTTTTTTGACTAATTAGCATTCATGGTTGTGGTCATGCTATTTCTAGAGTGTTTAGAAATCTGAAGGGCTTGGGTTAAATCGCATTAAGTGGAAAGAAGGCTTGCAGATCATATGGCTGTTAAAGCAAACATGTCTTATTAGACAGTAATAAAGGAGTTACTATACAAAAAATAACACTTGAAATTTATTTTACAGCTTTCTGCACTTTCAGACCAACAAAAAGCTAATGTAGAGGTAAGTGTTTTCTTTGTGCTAGAGATTCTGTTTTTCAGGAACACATTGGGTCAGAATCTTTCATTTTGCTAAAACAAATAATGTTTTATTTATATGCCTTAAAATGTGCATGTGACAATAATTAAAAGGGAAGACTTAAAAGTAAGGACAGTGTGTTCCACCTTCTGCTAAGTAACTACAGCTGTTTCTTCAGATAGTAAACCTATATTGAATTGTGTATGAAGATGAAAGCTGTTTTAGAGCTGGTCTTCCCAAGCAACCCTTAAGCATATGTTGATAAGCTCCTTTACGGTCTGTACTGTTGACAGAATGTCTTTAAATCAAGATAGAAGAGGTTGTTGGTTTTTTTTCCTGAAGCTTTGTATTTTTAATAAAACCTTCCCTAATTCCAAAGGATTGGAAGAAGTATGGGAAGGGTTGTCATAAAATTCAACCCTTGATAGTATCGTAAGTTAAACTTGTGAAAGGAGCTGCCATTCAAATATAACAGATGTATATAAAATGAGCAGTTATATGTTAAGCATTACATTGAACTATACATTAAGCTTAAGTTTATATGCTTGAGTTTCTACATAAGCTTAAGTTTATCTATAAAGCATTGTTTAATGAATAAGGTTTATGCCCAGTTTTGGCAGTAGTGAACTTGTTTGGTTTTTTTTCAGCACGGTCCTTTTTTAAATTTCTTTTCCCTATGACCCTTCTGCGCCAATGTGGATGTACTAATTTAGATGTTGAACTGGTTAGATTGGTGCAGGTATTTTGTAAGTTCATACAGCTGACAGCTGTGATTCCTTTTCCTTTACAAAGAAAACTGAATTCTGTACCTGTTCTAACATGAAAAGTTGAATTTGGATAACTGTGATCTAGATTATCTTGATCTGGTTTTGTCTAATGTCTGTTTAAATTGGATGAGGTAATACAGTAAGAGAAGTTTGATAACATGACTGAATCTTTTTATTTTTGTTACTATGTCTCATTTGTTCTTATAACTGGATCAAACCAAATAACCAAATCACTACTGCAGTGCACTTAAGACACTTAAAATTTGAATGTGTTACTGGCCCAAAATATGTTGCTTTAAACTTGCTTTCGTACTGAAGAACTTCATGTTAGAATTATTTCTTAATTCTACTGAGCATTTCTTGAGGATTTGTGTTAAACTGAAAAGTGGTCATAACAATCTTTTTTATCCAACTCATAATAAAGTATTTGGAAATAGTCTAAATCTTACTCTTGTCTGTCTTAAAGTTTAAGTTGTGTGCTTAGCAGCATTCCATTAAAGTTTTGGACCTAAGAAGTTCTCACTTTCAACCTGTTCATTATTTGAACAGGAAAAAAGGGGATCTTGTTTATTGTGCCTTTGAAGTCCCAGAGTGTTTTCTCATCAGCAGGATCACATTTTTAATTCTCAAAATGACAGGTATTTCTAAGCATTTCTGGCTACAAGCATATCACATTAAAGTTTTGCAATTATTTTAATTCTTTAATATCACTTCTTGCAGAGAAGCATAGACTTATCACAGATGATGCTGACACTTGGTGTCAATAGAAAGCCTGATCACATTCTTGCTATTCGACCACGTTTTTCCTCAAAGTATTAAAGTGTCTATTTCTGTAAGATCACCAAGAATTTCACCTCAGTAACCTAAGTTTAATTCATTGGTCCATTTTTGGTGTTAAAGAACTTCAAGTTTTGCACTTTAAATGAAAAATATGTAATCGTGATTCATTTGTCAGTTTTTTGTGTGTGGTTTTTTTTTAATTTGCCTTGTTCCCTTGTTTATTATTTGTCTGAAATTTATGGCTGTCCACATTCAGAACCTCCAGTAGTGGAAAAGAATCACAAAATGCTAATCAAGCTCTTGCTGATATGATCAGCATTTTCGTTTGCTATATTTAGAATAAATGCCATTGACTACTGAATTTAATCAATATGAAAAAAAGACACAAGTTTGTTTTTTTCACCAGGTAGTAGGTATAGGGATGAGGTGCTCTGTAATGCTTATCAAATACCTGTTATAATTCTAGTGAGTTTTCTCTAATATTCAGTGAACTCGTTCCTTGTAATAGGTATATGGATATGTCCTGCCCCATACTTGTTGCTACTTAATGTTGTCTTGGACTTCTAACACTTCATTGTTGTCATAGATATAAAAACAGTCTGCCTCTATTCAGTTTAAATTATTCAGAATAGCTTTCTGTCCATTTGGAATATTTAGATTTAATACACATTTTTGTAGGTTCCCCAGAATAAACTGTTAAACTAAAGTGAAAATTAAAATATAATAGACTTTTCAGCACTTTTATTAGCTAACTGTGTGTCAGTCCAATTTCTGTCCATCCTGGAAAGCATGAATGGAGTTGAGTACTCAATGTGTTTTAAACATTAAATCAGAGTTCTAAAAACCTGAACTAGTAAATGCTTTTAGTAAGATCGAAGTGATACATTTAGAGTTCGAGGCTTCGGTACAGACGAGATCAAGTCTTTGGTCCTGTTTTAGACTTAGCAACAGTCCCTAAGGTAAAATTGCACATCAGTAATTTAACTGATCTAACAACTTGCTGCTGCTGGAAAGGGAAGGTTTTGGTTTTCTCGCTCTCATTTGCTGTTCTTGGCTCTTACTCTTGGATTGTTTGCTGAACCAATTCAGCTTGTTAACCTGTCCCAAGAAAAATCTCTTAAGGATGTTGAGCTATTAGAGAAGTTAATGTTACTAACTTTAAACCCCTTTAGAACAGGATCTTGGACAACCTGTTTAGCTTCCTCTGCCTAGTTCAGTCATCTTAATTGTTGTTTTCAGTGTGAACTGAACAGCACAGATTACAAGCAGGAAACAAAGCCAGATAATACTGTCAGAGACTGAGAGCTCCAAGTCATCTAATACTGCGTATCTGGAATGGCATCTGTGTATTGTTTGGATATAATCCATCTGTTCTGATTTGGACTGTTACTTCTGCTAAACCTCTGAAAATAATAATTCAAATGGGATTTAAAATATTTGTAAACTCTTAACACTTGCTTTAACATTTCCTTTACTGTAGGATTTTAACTGTTGCTTCTTATCACTTGTCTGCTTCTACGCTTACAGTTCTGTTTTTATCTTAGGCAATCATGTTGGCTGTTATGAAGAAGTTGACATATGATGAAGAATATAATTTTGAAAATGAGGTATTGTGTTATACGAATAAACAGATAAATGCACCTTAAATTACATGTAGTAAATCTTGCTCACACTTTTAAAATCCATATTTTTCATAGACTTTCAAGGATTTGAAGGTAGGAAGCAAAGGACTGTAGGCTGAATTTGTTTCCTATATGGAAAGCTTTTTTTTTAAACCTCTGGGCATGTCTGCATAGGACAAAACAACATAGTAAAGGGATATCCAAGCCAGTTCAGTTAACAGAATATTTCTGGCTGCATTTGTGCAGAACTATTCCTAGGCAAATATAGCTGTGCTGTTAGCTAAACATAGCTGTTGACCTGGCTTGTTCAGTGTGAGTTTGTGTGTTTCTGCACATCACTTCTGTCTTGCAAAAAGTCTTGAGAAACACTGTGTAATGAAACTCTTGAAGAGATGGTGCTTGACCTACTTCAGATGGTCAAACCTCTGCAAAAATAAGCTAAAGGAGGTGAAGGTCCTTGATTTCACTTTCCTCCCTTGCTTACATCTCTGTCAGCCAGCAATAATGGTTGAATATGTTAGACAGGCTTACTCTTGCTCCAGGCTGTTTGGAGAGCTATAGTCTTAAAAAGGTTAATTTAAACTGTATGCAGTCCATCATAAATGTTTCTGAGAGTTTAATTTTAAAACTAAGCTAGATGCTGAGAAAGAACATCTTTGAGGAGTGAGTCAATTTTCAAGAATTGGGTCAATAAGGCTTTGCCAAGAGCATTTTCTTTCTTGTACTTTTGGCTGGTTTTCAGTTTGGAGAGCCTTTTTAATACGTTTCTGGACTGAATGCAGTGGATCTCAACATATTACAACCAGCCAAAAAAGGAGCCTGCTGTTATGTTGCAAGAGTATAGGGTGAACATTACTGAATTCTCTTGAGTGTGGTATACTGTTCCTGTATGTACCCATTTTTGTTTTAGGTGTAATTGTGTAAAATGGTTGTGGATGAATTTAAACATGAAAATATGGACTTCACTGACATGTGAACGTTTTGTAGGGTGAAGATGAAGCAATGTTTGTGGAGTACAGAAAACAGTTGAAACTGTTGCTGGACAGACTTGCTCAGGTTTCACCAGAGTTACTGTTGGCGTCTGTCCGCAGAGTTTTTAACACTACACTTCAGTAAGTTGGGGTTTTTTAACTTGTTTACACAATGCCTTTAGCATTTTTTGCCTTTTGTAACTGTCAGAGCTTGTAATGAACTTAAGTGTGATGTAGCAGGGCAAAGCCAATTGATAGAATGAGCTTATTACAACTTCATGATAAATATAACTTTGTATAATCTTTTACTCAGCTGCTTAGAAAGAAAGAGCTTTTTGTAATCTTAAATGGCAGCTAATTTTTTTTTCTAAAGATGTTTCTTGATCTTTGTCATTTACCTACACAGCAACAGCCATTTGGACAGGTGTTCACTTTACACCTTAAGGAAATGCTTATGAGATGTGGCAAATAATTTTATGTATTACTGCTATCAGAAGACCAAAGTTGGATAGGGAAAAGAAACAAAAGTGAAGTATTTCTTACAAAAAGAGCAGAACCAGTCCTGGAAACTAAACATCTAAATAAAGCAATGTTGTTACTAGTTGCCTGACTGGGAGGACAGTTGTGTGTATACAAATATGAATCTAGCATTGTTGATGGCTTCCTTGTACTTTGTTCTTTAGTGAGCCCTCTTTTTAAGTGAAGCTGAACGGCTTGTCCCACATGTCATAGTAGGTTGTTTTGTACCTAAATAAGCACTTCAAGAAATCTGTAGCTTTCAAGTTGAAACTGGTAAAGGAAACTGGGTAGCGCTCTGATGGAGAGGTGCGGCATTTGTGGATAAAGTCTTCCAGAAGCATCCTGAAATACTGCCTACGTCTTGCAGTGTTTTTCTTAGTTTAAATCTGCTCTTTCTGGGCTGTGCATCTGAAGAAGACTCAAAAGAAGATACTAACATGGTAGAACTGATTATTTCATAAGCAACTACAGACTAAATGATCTTCGTGCTCTTTTTCTAGGAATTGGCAGACTACGCGATTTATGGAAGTAGAAGTAGCAATAAGGCTGCTGTATATGTTGGCTGAGGCTCTCCCTGTATCTCATGGTGCTCACTTCTCTGGTGATGTTACAAAAGCTACGGCTTTACAAGATATGATGAGAACGGTAAGCATGTGTGTTGTGGGAGCTATTTAAAACTGCTAATAAAGACTGGAACATTCCAGTTCAAATGGCTTATCTTAATTATCAGCACATCACCTACATTGTAGTTTGGTGTTATAAGCAGCTGAAGTACTAACTTGCTAATGCTTTTATTTGTAGCTGGTGACTTCTGGTGTTAGTGCCTATCAACATACATCGGTGACCCTGGAATTCTTTGAAACAGTGGTCAGATATGAAAAATTCTTTGCTGTTGAACCTCAGCACATTCCAACTGTTCTAGTAAGTTTCATCTCATTTACATTTTCGACTAGATAAGACTAGATAAGTTCTTTAGACCTAGGAAATTTTCTTATTTCCTGAAGATCACTAAAGAAGCTGGGTTTCTTAAATTGTCAGATGATTGGTTTTTCCCCACCTTGTTCAGGGATTCTAAGACTGAAATATTTTCTTGATTGCAGATGGCATTTTTAGATCACCGTGGTCTTCGCCATACAAGTCCCAAAGTACGAAGTCGAACAGCTTACCTCTTTTCCAGATTTGTCAAGTCTCTTAAGTGAGTAAAGCTGTTAAAAATGTATCGAAATTGCACTGAATTTACCATATATAGCCCTTCTGTACATCATGGTTGTCATTGAAACAGGCTGGGCTTCAAATGGGCTGCAATGAAGTAATATATCAACACAGTGCTCTAGCAGGGTTGTCCTGTTGTGTAATACTAAGGTAGCAGTGGAAAAATTTGTCACAGAAATAAGAACTTGAATACATATGCTTAGCTTATTTTGATTAGATGTTAAAACTGATCAACAATGTAAATGTCTGTCCTGCTTTTCTTCAGTGAGTGGAGCTGAGAGTGAGTGGATCTGGAGGCTCCCAAGAGTAACTCTTCCCCGACCAAATTCTGAATATTTACAGAATTTATACTGATTAAGTCTACTTAGTGTATTAGGGCCCTTCAAACAGTCCTGTCCTGTTGGTCTTATTTCACAGGCATGTATTAAATGTCGAGGTGGGTGAAGCTCTAAGATGGTTCAGATTTCAGAAGGATCCTATTTTTCAACTGTTAATGAAAGCATTTGACTCATGAGTGAGGCTATTTATGCATGTTTTGAAAAAATGAGGGAGAGAAAGAAATGTTTATTTCCGACTGTGCCATGTATCTCTTGGGCCTGCCACAGGCACTGTATCCATAAGCCAGATTTTTCTACAGCAGTGCTTTGATATTTAAAGGGGAGTTCTATACTGAGAAAGTAGTTTAGTGTCTAGCTTTACAGCTTAAATAAAATACCGGGAAACTTGTAAAAACGCACATGCTTCTAAATAGTGTTACGTACTTGTGTTTTACTTCAGTAAGCAAATGAATCCCTTTATTGAAGATGTTCTGAATAGAATACAAGACCTGCTGGAACTTTCTCCTCCTGTGAGTATTTACAGCAGGTTTTTATAATAAATAAAGCTTGCACTTACTCATCAGTGTGCCTGAGTACTTACTGAAATTGTAAGCTTAGCACACAAAGATTTAAACACAAATAATGGCCTTGCTTTTTTGGTATGAGATCACTCTCATGCCTACGTTTGTACTTAATTTTAGTAGTCTTGCTTATGTGTGTTTCTGGGAGAGTATAGGCTAGAGATGGGTGTATATATAGAAGGCTATCTGAATTGTATAAAAACAGTTGTTCCTTCAGCTATGTTTTTACCTGTATTTGACACTTCTACTTAAGTAGGAAGAGAATAATTTTATTATAAATGTACTATAGAGATTACTTAGGCATGATTAAAGGAAGAGTAGTATCTTTAAACTTTGAGAAGACAACTTTGATAAAGGACATTTAGTGAATTATGCCTGTTATCTTCCATTTTAGGAAAATGGTTACCAGGCTCTGTTAAGCAGTGATGATCAACTTTTCATATATGAAACAGCCGGAGTATTAATAGTTAACAGTGAATACTCTGCAGAAAGAAAACAAGCTCTAATGAGGAATTTGTTGACTCCACTGATGGAGAAGTTCAAAGTATTGTTAGAAAAACTGATGATGGCGCAAGATGAGGACAGACAGATGGCACTGGCTGACTGCCTCAATCATGCCGTTGGGTTTGCTAGGTAGGTACAGCACAGTGACTCTGTGCGTTTCTGGTTTGAGTAAAAGGGAAATATACAGGACTTACTGGGAGGAGGAGTTGAGTTTCTACCTGTGCTTTACTGACCCAGAAAATCATCAATGGTCATAGAATTTAGCCCAGGAAGTGAGTTAAGTCCCCTTATAAAAGCTGCTGTGGATGTATATACAGAGAATATTGAGCAAGTTTATAATGAACGAGCATCTATTCCTTTTCTCAAAGAACTGTGTGGAGCTATTCTAATCATATGTTGTTTGTAAATTGTTAGAATTTAATCCTCCAAAAACTGCTGCCAAAGTGTAGCTACTTCATATCAAATAATTCTGTTTGTTACTTCCAGAGTTTGGCTCCCATTTCATGAAATGTAATATTCTAGCTTAGTGCATGGGTTTTAAAGCATATGTTGTTCTCAGCATTACTGCAGCTTTGTTGTACTGGAATGTGAGCTTATATAAAACTTGGTGTATTGCTTTTACAGCCGAACCAGCAAGGCTTTCAGCAATAAGCAAACTGTAAAACAATGTGGCTGCTCAGAGGTTTATCTGGACTGCTTACAAACATTTTTGCCAGCTCTCAGTTGTCCGTTACAAAAGGAAGTTCTGAGAAGTGGTGTCCGCACTTTCCTTCACCGCATGATTATTTGCCTAGAGGAAGAAGTTCTTCCATTCATTCCTTCTGCCTCTGAACACATGCTTAAAGATTGTGAAGCAAAAGATCTTCAAGAATTCATTCCTCTTATAAACCAAATAACAGCTAAGTTTAAGGTATGATATTGCATAAGCTTTTCAGGGTCAAAGTGTTGCTGATACCACCTCTTGTTGGGTTCCAGAAAAATAGCTATGTGTCAGAACCTTACCTCACAATTAATAAATAAGTGTATTTCTAAGGCTGCTATTGGGAAACCTAGTCTTCAACCACAGTCGTATGTTGCTGGACTCGCAGTGATTAAATAAGTGTTTTTTGTTGATTAGTCTCAATTTTATATTGCTCCTAAATTTTTGGGTTTAATATTTTAAAATAAAATACTACTTGCAGCACAGTTTTTTTTATTGACACAATTAACTTTATGCCCCTCAGCGAAGTGTTAAGGTAATATTACAAACTGCAAGGTCTGAAGTGAATTTTCTCATTTATTTTATAATGGTATTTCCAGAAGATACAGGGATATAGAAATATCAGATGCATGTATAGGGAGGAATATTGATTTATAAGATCTCAATGCAGTGGTGTTGCATAAAAACGTACGCTGAGGCTCAATCCATTGTTATTCAAAATAACAAGCATTTTGTGAGCTGTAGAACAGAGTCATAATAATACACCTGTGTAAATCTAGCATGTGGACCTCTGTTTGGAATATCCCATCTGCCAAGCAGAGAGAAGGAATTTTGAGAAATCAAGTATTTCAGAGATGAGGGAGGAAGACTCTTATTACTCTAGTCTTTTTGGCAAGTTATGCTAAAAGCAATTCAAAATAACAGTAGATAATTAAAGAGTCTGTCACAGGAGCAAGACTGGAGAAATACCATGTTGCAGTGTAATGTTTAACTTTGTATGATACTGTATCATTCTTATTACAATATAATAAAGGTATATATATAGATATAAAGATCCTAGCTTCAATAGTCTCACCTTGAATACTTTCAAGGCTTTATCTTTAATCTTCTCTTTACTGTACTTGCATTAAGAAATGAACATCCAAGTTGCCTCTTCCTGGAACTCTAGGGTGTGGCTGAATAGCACACACCTTTAGTTTTTCAATTTGTAAGTGTTCAATTAATTTAATGCCCTTACATATACTTCTCGCTGCACGTAGGACATGAATGACAAGTCTATTCTGTAACACCAGTAATATTTCAGCTCAGGAAAACTTTTTCTTTAAGCAGTCTTTAAAGACAAGTGCTACAAAAGATGGCCTGCTCTCAGTTTTAACATCTTAGAGATGCATTTTCTGTAACTACAATACCCTGTATTCTGTAATTACAATAGCCCCCCTGGATATTTCAGGGAATTTGAGATGGTGTCTGTCTGAACAGAAAGATGAGAAAAGCTGAAAAAGCTTCTGTTCCTACACAAAATGAGACTAGATATTTTTGTACAAAAGACTTGAAATAGGTGGCATGGAAGTCAATACGCAGTAACATTCATGGTGACCCTGATGGTGATTCACTTTGTTATAAATAGTTGATACATGAAAATACTGACTTTAAAGGTGAATCAAAACTGAGAATTGTAACAAGCCCTTAGGTTTTAATTTCCAAATGTTCAATTTCTGTAACTGTTTGAGTTAATACCCTCTTCCAATCTCCACAGACACAGGTTTCACCTTTTCTGCAACAGATGTTTATGCCACTACTTCATGCCATTTTTGAGGTGTTGCTCCTTCCAGCAGAAGAAAATGACCAGTCTGCTGCTTTAGAAAAACAAATGTTACGGAGGAGTTACTTTGCTTTTTTGCAGACAGTAACTGGCAGTGGAATGAGTGAAGTCATAGCTAATCAAGGTAAGTAGTTCAGTTTCTCAAAGTATAGCTCTATGGTTATCCTCATCTAAGTTTTGTCTACTAAAATCATTAGCCTAGTTCCTATCAAGTACTATTAACTACGTTAAGGTAGAATGGACTGATGTAAATAGAGTATTCAACCTGCCTGTTGCTTACCTGTAGCACAAGAATTCAGGTTTGTGAAATCCAGCTGTAACAGGCATATTCTTCCTATTGATCTTTTCAGCTTGTATGTGATCACTGTGTCTGTAAGGAGAAGAACAGTGTGTAATGCACCCTCATGCATCACTGTACACGATCGGTGAATCGGAGATCATACAATATACAACAATGTACAGCCACGTTCAATCTGTTGGGCAAGACCACTCACAGCTGCCAGTATTCATTGTGGTGTTCATTTTCTGAAGGACCCATGAGTAGCTTCTGTAATTTTTTGACTTATCACCTGATCTTGTTATCTGTGGTAGAAGGCATCATATGACTTAAATACATAGTTACCAGGTTTTCCTCACCCTTAATGGCCAAATGCAGATTAGTGCTTTTCATAGCAGGAATTTGAAGTCGAATGTCCAGTAGCTTGATTCTTTAAGTAATTCTCTTGGTTTGTATTCCATCAAAATGGCTAGGGACTTGAGAAGCTTTAAAGTGACTCACCTGAGAGCTCAGACTTCCTTCCCTTCATCCCAAAATGATGGTAATACCTGTGGGAAAGGAAAAGGTGAGATTAAGTAGTGAGAGCTTTCTTGAAAGAGGCACTTTGGTAGTTGTGGTGGGCCAAGAAATTTTTAAAGGAATCAAATAGAGATAAGTATAGATGAAGCACAGAAATTTGAAGTGTGATAAAAGTGTCTTTCCATGTATTGGAAGATAAGTGAACTACTTCAGTGCTGCTGAGTTTTAATTAACTCTACCAGGTTTGGGTAGAGAGGAGAAAGCTTGTATTTGTAAGCCCATCAAAGTACCCCCCTCACCTTTGTTTGTATTAAAGGCCAGAAGAGCAATTAAAATCTCCAAACTTAAAAAAAAAATATATATATAACCTAAATAAGAGTTGTCTTGCATCGTAGGGGAAACTTCCCAAAAATATTTGAGATTTGTGCAAAAAAGAGCTATTTTGAAGTTGAAGCATGTCTTCCAGGTCAGTATTTATATAAAATAGTGTAAGTGTCCAGAAACATTTTAGGCTGCAAGGTGAAATGACAAGCTTACTTTTAATGTGTTTTAAGGTGCAGAGAATGTGGAGCGAGTGTTGTTCACTGTCATTCAAGGAGCAGTGGATTACCCAGATCCTATTGCACAGAAGACTTGCTTTATTATTCTTTCTAAGTTGGTGGAGCTTTGGGGTAAGACTCTTTCCATAATTCCTTTGCAGCTGCTACTAACCATGAAGCAGTAATAGAACATGAAATGTTATTTTTCTTTTCAGGAGGTAAAGATGGACCAGTAGGTTTTGCAGACTTTGTCTACAAGCACATTGTTCCTGCGTGTTTCTTAGCACCTTTGAAGCAAACGTTTGACTTAGCAGATGCCCAGACAGTATTGGTGTGTATTGTGGACACTTTTTTTGCTTTCATTCTTGTGGGGCAGATTCAAGCTAAGAAACCTACGATGGCCCTGTGGTATCAAAGGTTGTTGTCTCACAAATAAAATCCCTTATGTTTTTTACTGAGGTACCTGGATGATTGATTAATGAATATTGTGGTACTGTATTCTGTAGTTCACCTATGCTCAAAATCAAGCTAGAGGATTACAGATCTGAGTATTTAACACTGACCTATATTACTTATTAACTAATGTTCAGTGAAAGTGTGAACACACACAGCTGGCTGTTCTTTAGTTCATTTTGAGTTCAGCTGTGACAGAAACTTGTCTGGTTAGAGTGGAACAAAAATTGGAAGGTTGAGGCTGTTGTGTGAGGGGAAAATGAAGGAATAATGGCTAGCCCTTGTTTTGGGCCCCGTTAGGTTCTTTGGCTTTAAGTACTTAACCAATAGACTAATGGAACCATCTAATGTTATGTATTATATTGCAGGCTTTATCAGAATGTGCAGTGACGTTAAAAACAATTCATCTCAAAAGGGTAAGCTTCATAATACCTTGCAGGGAATAACTCTTGCGGGTTTTTTCTAGTGCTTTTATCAATTTCTAAAGATTAGATACTTACTAGGGTGAATTACTACTCTACTCATACAAAATAATAGGATGACTCTTATAATGCTGTGTGGGGATTCAGGATCCAGAAGTTCTGCCTCTTGATAAATTACTGCAAAATATTGACTCTTCATTAAGGGGAAATATCTGCTCACTTGATTATTACTGTGTTTAATTGATCAATTGGTATTTTTTCACTTTTCAGAGTAGTACTTGAACTGACATAAAGGAGCAATTAGAGATGTACTATAGAGTACTTCTGTGAAAACTGAAGGAATCTTTTGATGTCTAGGAGACTAAATTGAAAAACACGGAAAAAAATTAATTTTGCGTTGTCTAATGACTGAAACGCTATAGCATATTTCCATTTTTAATGGGAAACGAAAGTTTCTATGTTCATGTTACTGTTTCATGCTATACCCTTTAACTTGCTGACTGACTAATTTTTCTGTAAAATGCAAGTAAAAGTCACAACTACACAAAAATTGTGAAGTTAAACTGGCAGAGAAGCAATTGTGTTTTAATTGAGGAGAGCTGCTGAGTTTGTTCCTTTTTCCCCAAAAGCAGTGAAGAGGAATCTGCAGGAAATCAAGCTTTGGTAAATGAAATAACTTCCGATTACAAATACTGTTTCTTTTAACACTACCAATACAAATATAGGAAAATGATCTGAAATCTTCTTCCCTCATGTGAACTGTGTACCATGTTCTAGGGTAGCTTACGTGAGAATTAATAAGTCAATTCACTTTCCACTGGTAGATGTATTGGGTCATGTTTGTATACTGCCAGTGTACAGTAATCCCGCTTGTGATGAGAGGTATCTGATAAAGGCAGATAAAGAAAACAAACTAGTGTGTTAACCAAACCAGACCTGTCTCCTTCTTTCAAAGGTTTGAAAGTACCATTTTATTACTGTTCAGTCCACTGCAAATTACACAGTGTTACAAGAAGAGAGGCACTATGTTCAGGGGTATTTGGCTACTGAATTTCACAATGGGAGTAGTATGGTAAAGCAGTTGGCAAATATTAACTGCCATTTTTTCCTTTCATATGTCAGATATGATATTAGGGCCGCTTTCTTACTTAATGACTTTTACAGCTGACGTGTCACAAACTGACTGTATTGTAATTCTTATTTCAGTGCATTCTTCTGCTGTGTAACAAAAGATACCAAATTGCAGTAGCACCCTTAATGCCAAGGTTGAGAAATCTTTTAATTTGCTAACAGCTGAGAATAACGTGAGCATTTGGTATTTGATGTGCATAACTTCTCTAAAATAGTCATGTAGGCCACCTGTTTTCAAACTCTTCTGTACCATACAGTATAGGGCTATGACTTCCCATTTGTATGAAAATATACTTGAACAAATGATGTACTGCTTTTCTTTAGGGTCCTGAGTGCATTCAGTATCTTCAGCAAGAGTATTTGCCTTCTTTGCAAGTAGCTCCTGAGATAATTCAGGTAGGAATTCCCAAAAGAACGTTTGGAAAACTCTCAACAACCATAAATGTTAAATGGGACCAAAATGAATACTGACACAGTTAACCTCCTACCATCCGTCAGTAAAACTTATTCTGATATTGCATATCAGAATAGGAATAATTTAACATAAGGAATAAAGTTACTGCAAGAGTACCTTGCAAAAGAGAGTCCAGTGCATGTGACTATCTAAGCCATCTTCCTACTTCAATTCAAATTTTTACTTGAGGAAGAAGTATCAGAGTACTTAGAGTAATAACTCAAAAGTAAAATGAAGAATGTTGAATGTATAGAAAGTGTGATGATGAAGGCTGTATTCAACACTACAGAAATTTAAGCCACAGCACTGGCTCTACTGTCAAAAATAATGTAGAACATTAAGCGTGGGGGGTTTGTGTGCTTACTTTGGAGTAGCGTAAGAGGGTTCTCAAAAGTGAAACTTTACACCTGACCATTGTCTCAACATTAAGCATTGCTAGCCACGTGGTAAGCATTGCTGTGAAGAAATTGTTAGATGAACACTGACAATTTTAATTGCAACTAATATGGATACTGTAGTAATCAGGTTTGCTGCATTAGGAGACAATTATGCTCACTGTAAGACTTAAACTGTAGAACTTTTAAGTGGCATTAAATGTATGTAAGGATCAGGTGTTATCTCTTGCTGGCACCCCAGTGTTTTTCAGATCCAAGATTATAACTTCTTCAAGTGACAGGCATGTTCTGCTACAGTCACTTAGTGTGTGCACAATACTTCTTAAGCATGTGTTCATCCGAATTACTCATTTCAAAGCCACCAAAAGTTACTGGAAAAGTTAAAGGTTTAGAACCTTCTTGATTGCAGTCCTGGTAGATAGTCCTGTTTCTGTCTACGCAGCTAAAAGTGAAGTGATATCCTGTATTTGAAAACATAGTTTTTTCACCCCCAGAATGCACTTAGCGTGTCATAGCCTATTACAATTTTTTATCCATAACGTGCTTTTCTTTGGTTGCACATTAGGGGAAAATAGAAACTAATATCAGTGGCTTTACATAAAAGGTATTCTGTACGTTCCTAACATATCTCAGGTTGTCTTGTTGCTTCATTTAGTTATTTAGTATTTCTTTATTCTCTCTTACAGGAATTCTGTCAAGCACTTCAGCAGCCTGATGCTAAAGTTTTTAAAAATTACTTAAAGGTAAAGATTTTTTTTCTCAAAATAGCTTTTAATTCTATTTGAACTTTGTCACGCAAGTCAGTCGTGGTAGTGACCTGAAGTAAAACCGAAGTATTGAAGTATTGAATTATTTAATAGATTTAGCTATAGGGAGTCTCCAAGTAGTAAAAGCTATTTGGAAAGAAGGAGCAAACAACCACTACAACAATCCTACATCTGTAGAATTGCCACTTATCCTCAGCACCTTGCCATCTCCTCAATAGCTTGATATTGTGGCTTATATTTGATAGTTGAAATACCAAAAGAGTGATGCTGTAATTATGGAGAATGTGTCAGAATGCTTCACTTCTGAGGATGTGAGTGTAATCGAATAGGACGAGTCAAATCCTTGAACCTAGTGTGTTAATCAGTATGTCAAACAAGAAAATGAGCTCTGTCAAACTAATTATCTTACACCTCAACCATTCCATGTCTTTGATTTCCTTTTTCTTAAAATGTTTTTTTAATAAATTTTTAACAGGTATTCTTCCAGAGAGCGAAGCCCTAAGGAAAGTACTGGAATCTCATGTACCGGTTTCCATAACCCAGAACTCTGGTTGTTAATTTATAAAAACGCTAACTCTTGTGCCATTCAAACTGGTTTTGTTTTTAAGAAATGTTGCTTTGTGCTCACATCAGTACATATTTTAGCCTTTCGCAAAAAAGAAATGCAAATCCCCCACCTGTGTCTCAAACATGAAGGTATGTGACAACATGAAAAACTATCTGTATGCCTACACAAACTTTTATTATGTATAGGATGATTTAAACTTATGCTGTAACACGTACAGCAATGAAATGACACTTATTTTTGAAATTAAATGTAAAAATCCCTTCAGACCATAGCAATGGTTATTAAAATGTGTACATTTTTGATACTGAGTAAAATGTTTTCATAAGACATAAAATTCATCTGTTCATGTATGGTGACATGAAAATAAAACAATCAAAGTCATTCTTGTAGATAGTCATTTCATTGAAGTTGTCTTAATTATGAAATATATATACCTCCTATAAAACAGATTGGTTTAATAAATGATTTCATTTAAAAGTAGCATCTGGTTCTATCTTTTTTATAAAAAAAATAAAATTTTATCCAGTGAAATGTTAAGTCTCTTCGAATCATTTGGTTGAATCTTTAGAAGCTACAGCATTCTTTGACCTTCTGGCTGTTACACTTCAGTAGAACCTGGCAATTTTTCTGATGCTTGGGTAAGAAATTGTTTTGCAGTCTCGCATGTGGAAGATGCTGGTAGACAAAGATTTGCATTCACTGCAATATTTCAGTAGGGCAAATGGTCTATACAGAGATTTTAATAGAGTTGCTACTTCTGTCCCAAAATGTATCGGCTGGTCGGTTTTTCTTTGCTCTTTTTTTATAATTCTGTGGCATTACAATTTTCGTAGCTATTTCATAGGGACAGGGGGAAGCTAGGAGTCTTCCCATGCATGGGATTTAATAGTTTCCTCAAGAACTGTTGTCCAGAGTAAAAAGCTGACTTACCTCTAGCATAATCAGATGAGCATTTTTCTAGACTGTGTGGTGCTAGGTTCTTCATCTGATTTAGATGGAAAGTAAATGAGGAGGTGTATCAAACAGCAGCCAGGAGTGGAGCGTGGTGATGTTCTGAGGATACTCACTGCCATTCCCTCCCTTTGCACTGAGGGGAAAAAGTAGAGGGTGCTTACTGTCCTACTGAAGAGTAGTGAAGGAATCAATTCTGTGAGATTTTTTGTTCCTGATTTTTTAAGTTCAATCAAAAGTTTCTTGTAAGTGCTTGTGCTTTTTATACTTCCCGGTCTCACAATCCCGTTTCCCTCCCTTCGCTGGCATACCAATGCTAGAGGTGCCCTGGGTCCGATATCCGTTTTGTTTTCTTCTGTAGCCCTAGAGGCCTTCCATCTTTGACTTGGTGCTTTGCATATGCTTCTGTGTTCCTGCACCTCCCAGGTGCCCCTCCCCAGCTCGAGGGGCTGCAGCCCCGGCCACTGCAGCTATCGCTGAGTGTTTGCTGTCAGTCTTCTCTGTGTTTGGCTTGGTCGCCTTCCCCTGCAGTTATGACAGCTTTACCACACAGATGGAAGAGCTTTCACTATGAAACAAAGAATAAGGTAGGGCTCTTCTGTCTTTGAAGTTTTTTGGTTTTAAATTAGTGTCATTGTAATGAAGTCATTCTTAGTTTTTATACATGATTTAGACTTTTGCCTTCTGAAGTAAGGGTAGCGCTGCTGCTTTTAGTAGTGCATAAAAGCAGGAAAAAACCTACACCTATTAATTCTGTTACTGTAATTGACTGTGTCGTTTGTCTAACAGAGCATGATTTAGCTATTATCAAATCACACCCTCATAAGAAAGAAGTCTTTAAACTGGCCACTGCCAAAAGAAGCTGCTCTCTCCTTCCTCATCCCCACCACCCCCTGTAGCTTCCTCTGTGCCAAATCTGGTGTTCATTTGGGAAGCTGAAGTGGCAGAAAGACTTCCCCCTCAAAGTGTGTCGCCTGCTGTGGTGGTGTCAGGTGAGAGTGGATATAAAGCAGAGCGTGGGAGTGAGTTATGTGTGGCAGCCATCGGCCTGGCTGTGTTGTAAACTTGTACCCTGACCTTCCATCTGTGACTGAGTATCCGGTGGGATGAATGGTTAGGTAGTCTGGATCTTTGGAGAACTAATTTAGTTCGGCCTGAAGAATTCAAAAAGGATCATTTACTTCCCTATGCTTTGACCCTGTTGAATCAAAATAGTGTACTGTCAGGGATTATGCAAGGTGTGAGCTGTAAAGCAGCTTCTGTGGGTAGGTTTCTACATCTTTGGATAAACATGTAAACACTGATTCTGGCTACTAGCACTAGGTTATTTTTTCCGCAGTTTTCCTTCAGCAGTGTAGACTGCAGGTTGGGTTATGTGGTGGGTATGCAGTGACTAGTAACTATCTGTGCAAAGAATCAAAATTTAGAAAGGCAATTGATGAGTTTCTACATCTTTACTTTGAAGAGATGGATTCCTGCTTTGTGCCTTTTTTTGTTTTAATCTGGACTGCAAAAGAGGTGCTTGTTACTTGTTTTCTTTAAAGAGAAAGCTGGTGATGCAACATGTATTCAGAGTGTGAACTAGGCTTTCCAGGCAGTGCTCAGATGCTTTGAACATATTAGAAAAACAACTTCTTGGGGGGTAGAAGAGGAGGAAAAAGATCGATGAGAACACTCTGCTGAGTGATTAGGCTGACATTCACATGTTCTCCTTCTTCAGACAATGGAAGATCTGATTTAAAGGCCGCACCAAACACAACCACCTGCAGCTTTCCTGTATGACTTACCCTTGCTGTGTCCCTGTGTTGGTCAAAATGCCCCTGTTGAGACTGAAGATGCATAAAATATCATCATGGTAGTAACTGCTCCTCTTGTGCACAACAGAATTTTCCCCCTGTAGGGTGTGTTTAAGTAGGAAACACAGCAGCAAGTCTTTAAGATATAAGGCACCCTTTGCAGAGAGATAGTACCTTTTATTTACAAGCTGGTGTAATTACTAAAGACAGATAAGCTTTCACCCCTGCAAGCACTTTTCCCAGTGTGAAGCAGAGGCAATATGAACATCGGGCAAGCTGAGGTCAGGGACAATTTTTCTCAGGGAATGGCTTATCAGTGCAGGTAAGACATATTAGCATCTACTTGCTGTCCAGAGAAGCAGTCTGCCCTTTTTTCCCTCTCTTGCAGCATTGGCACTTGTCTGATTCCATAACAAAACAATTTATGGTGGGTAGCTAATCTTGTAAAATAACTGTTTTCAATTTTTTCAAAAACTTGAATTGAAAAAGATAAATTCAAAGCTATTTAGAAAACTAGTCACCCTCTGTGGGAGATGCAGTTTTCCAGCTGGAACTATCTCACCGAGGGGTGAGACCAGTGCTATCGCAGATTCAAGGAAAGCAGTTGCAATGCCTGGGCAGGGGTGGAGGAGGGAGCAAGCCCCGTTCAGCAGCAGTTGCCCACTGGACCTATTTAGTTGTAGTGTCACTCTGTAGCCGTGCAGTTACTGAACTTCAGTTGTGCCATTTCAGCAAGTTAAGCCAACAGGAAACCAAAGAAAGGAGAGTGAAGGAAAACAGCAAACAGGTTTTAACTGGTTAAGTACACTGAAACTGCTGTGAAGGACCAGCACAAGTGAAAGAATGGGACTTACTGGTAGTGGTGCTGAGAATGACTGACAAAGGTTGGATGGAGCAGCCAGAAATAGGAAGGGGAGTATTACCCTATGAAACTTCTCAGTGGTGGCAAAAGGTGGCACATCAGGGGAAAAAAAAACGGAATGTGCTGGAAAACATACTTCTGCCAAGGTTGAGATTGATACGGTTCCCGGTGATAGCCGAAGTGGTAAGTCGGAGGCAGAGTAATTATTCAGTGAGAAATGTTTTCTTACTCTTCAGACGGTCTTTCTGTTCTCCACTGATTCTCAGTTCTGACCGATGCATGGGTGGTTGTTTTTGTCTGCCGTTTGGGGTGCTGCATTCGGTGTTCCTGATTTGCTGTGAGGTAGGTACCTGTAGATTACATGAATTATGGGTGTTAGGCACACAGCTTGTGATTGTGAAGCTTGTTTGGCAGATGGGTTTTGCGTTTGTTGCTCTAGCATATGAAGGCTTTTCCCTCTCACATCCTGTTTCTCTGTTCTTCGTATGTTAGTTGTTCACTACGTATATCCCAGGCATTTCAAAAAAGTAGGAGATACCAGGCTCCAGAACAAGATTTTTTTCATCTAATAATGTTTTTTTATTACCAACACTAGCCACTGTTCCACTGAAGTCTCCTAGATGGCTTTGTAACTATGGGACAAGAGGAAGAGTATAATTTGTGGACTACTTTTGGACTAAGGTTTGCTTGGGAGCATTAATCTGTACATGTTGTAAACAGCTTTGGAATGAATTCTCCGATGGCAAGCTGGAAAGAAGGCAAAGCTAGGAAGAGCTGTCTTGCATCACAGAATTGCTTCCCTTCCCTCTCTGCAAAACTCCAGAGGAAAACGGTTTAAATAACATGGAACTATGAAAGGCAGTTCTGGCTGAAGTGAAGTTGGCTGCTGAATAGGTTAGCTTATTCTGGTTCAGCTGTGGTGCCTCCTAAAATTTAAATCAAATATGTAAAGGAATTTGACTATAAGAGTACATGGCTCAAAAGTTTCAGTTTTCTTTAGCAAACTTGTTAATGATACAGGAAAAACCATGTTTAACTTGCTTAGGAGTTTCTAGAGTTACTGTTCTCACCTGACTTACTGGTAAAGTTAGCAGTTGTCCTTTTGGTAAGGCTGGTAAGATGCAATTTCTCACTCGAAATATTAAAAAGTCAAATAATTCAGTCAGATGTTTTTTCCTGGTAAGTACCTATCTAGTGTTTGATTTCTACTCTCCCCTCTTCTTATCTCATCGTTGCTAGGTTGCCCAGAGAGTGCCAAGAAAAAGATCAGAAGATACCATATTTTGCCTGCTTTAATGCTCTCAGCTCTGGTTGATTGTGCTCGGATTGACTTTTTTTCCTCCCACCATCTTTTTCTTTGTTGAGTTCTGGCATTCACAGCTACATGTGTGGGAAAACCATACGCAACATGCCGATTCCTATAGCCAGATTGTTAGGATGAAGAGAGGTAATAGTATACAGCTACAGACTGCTGAATTTATGAACATGAATGAGAGTCCAAATACAAGAGAGGTGAGGAATACCAAAAGTTTTACTAATACATTGAAGTGGAGGGAAGCAAAGCAAAACTTTCTAGGGTGGAACTGTAAGGACGCTTTCCTTTTTAGTGTCTGTTATTCTTGTTCTTATTTTCAACATACCCTTTTCCTGTGATTCATACCGTGAAACACTTAAAGGCTAGAGAAGATCCTCCTTGCATAAGGATCACTGATTATGTTGCAAATATATCCTAAAAAAATGGACAATTTGAATCATGCAAATCGTATGAATCATCTTCATCGATTCAAGACCTGGGAAAAGCACACGGGCTGGTAACCACAGTGAGAGCGGTCAGCGGCCAGACCCAGGGGCAGGGTGATTTGGGAGCTGAGATACTCCAGGTCTTAAGCAACCAAAGCCCTGGGGAACCTGGTCTGAAGTCAGCGCTGACCCTGCTTTCAGCAGGTGGTTGGACCAGGGACCTCCAGAAGTCCCATCCAGCTTGAATGAGACTGATTTTAAAATGGCCAGTTCTCAAATGCATTGACATACTGAGCCAACAGCTTGGTTTTATTCGGAAGTGGAAGCAAGTACATGTTCAAGATACAAAGAAAAATTCACTGGCGTCTTCCTGTTTTTGAGAGGGCTTTTGCTAAAATCCGTATGAGTGATCTGACGAATATTTCTGAAGACAAAGCTGACTCATGGGAATCCACCCGATGAAAAAAAACAAAAGGTTTGCAAAGCTGAGTACAAAGGACAGGGTAGCAGAAATAAACTATGTAACTTCTGAGGAGCGCTGCCGCATTGTGAAAGATGCAAAGACAACGCAAATGTGGCAGGGAACTATTCCCTCTGTAACGCAGAAGCATTACGAAATAAAGCCCAGATGCCAACAAAGAGGGAATATAAATTAAGCATTTATATTAACAGAATAAAATGTATCAAAGTCAATGTATCAGTTTCATGAAGCAGAATTTTGGAACGAGCTTAGAGCCCTGTAGCAAGTGAACCAGGGGAAGTTTGGACTTGGGATAAAGCTTAAGAAAGATAAGATAATAACAATAAACAAAGCCTGGAAGCAGAAGGTTGCTATCTTTTATGCATCAGTTCCTCAAGAGAATAGGTTTCTAAGATTTGAGAAGATGGTAATTCCAAACAGGAACTGCAGAGGATCAAAAAAAAAAGGATAGTCTTGGAGGTGGGAGGGGGTGGGTGGGGGGGAATTCTTTTGACTTTTCCCACTGTAATCATGTTTAAATTACATTAGGCATAAACGATAAAGTTATCAATATTTTTACTTACACAAGCTATACGGGCCATTTATTGGAACAGCAACATTACTGGACAGACCAAAAAAAAAAAAACAAAGAGCAAGAGAAAAATCAGCAAGGAACTTTGCTTTAAGACATTTAAGTAAAAAATACGCGAGAGCACGGATGTATGAAAAATACCGAGGCTTTGCGAGGTTTAAAAAGGGTGAAACTGAGAGAATTAACACGGGGCGGGGAAACGTTTCTCCTGGCTATCCCTTGAAGAAGCAGTCAGTGAGGTGAGGCTGGCAGCGGCAGGTGTAACTGGGGCGGCCCGGCAGCCCTGCCTCAGGCGGGGAGCCAAGAAGCGAAACCACCGCTAAGGCGGTTACGCAGCAGAAAAATCACCACGGAAATCCTCGCCGGAACCGCTCCGAGCTCGTTTTGAACATCGCTCCAGCTAAAATACCCGGAGTGACCATTTTTAAGGAACGTCCTGCTTCCACTTTCCGACGTTTCCCCGACGTTTCGCGGCCCCCCCGCCCCACGCCCTGCCAGCCGCCCCGCCGCGCCCCAGCGCCCCGCCGGGCGGGGAAGCGGCCGGGAGGCGGCGGCCGCCGAGGCGGTGCTTGGGCCGCCCCGCCTCCCCAGCGCCGCCGCAGGAAGCCGGAAGCGGCCGGGGCGCTGGGCAGGCAGGGCGAGAGGCGGCTCGGTGCGTGGGGCCGGGGCCGGTGGGCAGGGCACGGCACGGCACGGCACGGTGGGTGGAGGCCGCGTCGAGCCGAGCTCGAGGCGGGCGGCGGCGCGAAGGGAGCCGCTGCCCCTCGCCGCCGCCGGGGTGAGGTGGTTTCGGTTTCCCGGGGCGGCGGCGGGGCCTTCCCGGGAGCTGCCGAGTCCCGAGGAGGGTCGCGGACGGCGGCGGGCCCAGCTGTGCGGGTCGCCCCGGGGAGCGGCCCCCGGCCGGGGAGGGGGGCGAGGCGGTGGCCGGCTTGCGGCCTCGGCGGCGCGCTTGGGGCTCGTCCCTCGCCCCGCTCTCCGTGACTTTTATCCCCGTGGATGTCGGCGGGTCGATGCGACCCGTCAGACTTACTTTCGTCATTAGGCGGGGGAACCAAAAAAAGCCAGGCGAAGCGTATGTTTGCCAGTGGGTCGCGTGAAGCTTTCCTCAGGTAGCGGCATCGCCTCCGTGGTTGTAGAAGTTGTTAAACTTTTACCTCAGGAAGATTGTCCTGTTGCGGAGGTGAGCTCCGCTACTGTGCCCTCCGCACCCCGCGTGCCCGAGCGTGGGGCTGGCCGGGTCGCTCACTTCGAGCCCGTGGCCCTCCATAGCTTTCCAGGCCTGATAGAGGCCGAGTCCTCTTCCCCCGTTACGGACTGGAAACGCCGAGAGCGGCGGCAATGAGCAGCGCTGGAGCCGGGCTTGCCATTTGTTTTGTGGGCCTCTGGGAGCGTGCGCTGCTTCGTGTGGGTTCAGGCAGCACCTTGTGCGGCCCAGGGCAGGGTATTTCGATAATTCATATACTGGCTGTTGGACCGGAAACTCCCGGAAGGAGGTTAGGTGGAGAAAGCAGGGGTAGAAAGCAGGAACTTCAGGGGGAGAAACTTCTTTTCTAGGCATTAAGAGAGGGCGTACAGGAAAGTATAAAACCTTCATATTTACCAGACTGTGTAACGCTAGCGTAACGTTTATTGGGAACCTCAGCACCTTGCCTGTCGACTGTGGTGGCGTATAGTATCTTGCCTGTAGACAGAAAGAGCTTTTACTTTAGCTTCGTCATCTGTCCCTACTTGCCTGGTGAACTTGTACGTTGCAGCTGTTAACAGGGGAAGTACCTGCTTTGTGTGCTTATCCTGCGTGCCTGAGGTAACAGCAAACTTCTTTGTATTAATTAGAAGCAGTCAGTACTCTTGCTTCAAAGCATTGGGAGTTTAAAAGAAATCACGTTAGCAATGCAGTCTTTTTCTATTACAGTCTCCCCTCCTGACAAATAAAGAAGTAGTAGTGTTACCAGAAGCAGAAAAATACTCAAAAAAACCCCTAAAAAGCAGCCCCCAATCCTTTGAAATGCTAATGAGTCATGTGGGCCAACAGATCAAACTGCTGGTAGGAGAGATACCTTTAGATTTATGTGAGGAACTTCTGACTCATCTAGCATCAGACTTAATGACCATAAGTGAGATATGAAGAAATAGAAGGTTCAGCATTAAATCTAGTGACAGGACCAATCGTACAGTTAGAGACTTTTTTTTTTTTTTTTTTTTAATAAGACGCTCTTAGTGAATTGATTTAGGAAGGTAGTGGAAGATATGAAAACTTGACATGCTGAGTGTTTAGCAAAGATCAGTTCTGAATCAGTCTAAGAAAGGAAAGGTATTGAATCAAAGGAGGTCTAACATGTTATATAAGTTATTGAATCAAGTTGTTATAAGTTTAAAATTAAAGCTGAATGAGACTTTATGCCTTAACAGTGAAGACTCTGCCAAAAGAGCATACATTTTGTTATTATTGTAAAAATACTGTTTTGACAAAAGAAGTGTAACAGTGCAACACTGACTTTGGTTTAGCGCTGGATATGTACCCTGGGACTAATACTGGCATAATTATATCTGTAGTTTTACGAGTGGAAAAAAAACAGACCTTGAGAACGCATTAGTGACTTGCTGGGTTTTTTTTTAAACCCATTGAATGATATTCAAGCTCATCTGTCGCAGACTTGTCCTTTTGTTTTGTTTTGTTTTCACCCATTGACCTTCATGAAAATTTAATTAGAAGTAAGAAGGTAAAGGAAGAGAGCTGATCTCATACATAAGCTACCTCATCTTTATCACTTAGGTCAATATAATAATTCAGTCTCTAATAGGCTACTAAACTTTTTAGTATTTGAATAGACATCGGTGAAGAAACTCTGTATTTACTTGATCCTTCTGCACACTTTCTGTTTGCTTGGAAAGGATTTATTATGTTTCTGTGTCGAGGTATGAGTAATGGATGTTGCTTTGAAATAAATGGCAAAATACATGTATTACTGGTAATGTGCCAGCTGGCTTGTTACAAGCAGGATTTTAATTATGAGGAATTTTTTAATTCGGAGATTTTACAAATGGTATACAGAGTGGGTTATGCATTATTTCCTTGCAGACCTCTTCCTTAACTTCTTTATCTGCATCATAGATAGCTCTTTGGCATCTACAGTAATTGCCAGCTGGGAGAAGTTATCTTATTCTACTATTGCAAATTGTCTTGTCAGAGTTAGCTGAGAATTGTAAGGGTTTGGGGTGTGGTATTGGGTTTTTTTGTTCAGATTTGGGATAAAACCTTTCTTCCCTTCTCTAAGCATTCAGAACTGTATCTAGACTCTAAAAATGGTGTTGCTGTATGACTCTGAATTTAGTTTAGAGTAATGTCAGGTCTTTGCATTGTGTCATTGCGTTCTGTATACTACATGTCATTGCCTGGATGTTTTGGGACAGCTTTGCAAGAAACTCCGCATCTTACGTGAGCAAATAGCTAAATGAAAGTACGAAATCCACAGTCGCTATGCAGAGAGAAATGTCTTCAAAGTCATGAGAAACTTTCTGTCTGTCTGCAGCATGGCGTGGGTATGATCAAGAACAGTGCAAAGGCGGGTGCTTCAGCTGGCCACTGGAGCGGGACGGGTGTACGGTGCTGTGGTGGCTGGCGTGCGGCTTCCTCCGCGCTCCTGCGGTGCAGCTGTGAGGCTTCGGGTGGTGTCATCTTGTACCAAGGAGCTCTCAAAAGGTGCTAACCACCTTCTCATAATAAACAAGCACAGGAAATTCTGTCATACCTCTTCTTCCAGTAGTTACAGGAAAGGCTTTTTTGCTTCTTCGGAGTATCAGTTAGCTGTTTCTTGTCAATGAGCACAGACAGATGAAGGGTCCCTGCCAGGCTGTGAGGAAAGGCGTCTACTGTAGGACCTTCCCCTGGTCCAGTTGCCATTTTGCTCTTAAGATTCTTGAGATCCAGGAAGCTACACCTTTGATCTTGGAGCCTTTTGCTAGTTTTAATGGCAAAATCAGTGCTTTAATTAAACAAAAAAGATAAGGGTATGCACCTGCAGCTCCTGCTTTTTTGGCCAGGGGGGAAATCTGGCAGTTCTAGTGTTCTTTTTAATCATTTTTATTTAATGAAACTTTTTTTTTTTTGCTTTCTTTTGAATCTGTGAAGACCTGAGAATCTGACAGTTTACATTTCAGGAAGGGTGGTGAAGCCAGGCTGCCTCTCTGGAAATGATGTGACGTACCAAATGTGAAATTTTAGACATGAGAGAAATGTCCCTTAATTTCTTCCAGTAGTAATTGGTGATTCTAGCAAGTAGCTGGAAATACTTGTGTTAATTGTGACTTTTATCGAGCTTATGTAAAAATAACTTTTTGTAAGTAGTTAGACCAGTTTCTTTACAGTTGTATTGAAGTGTAACTTCCAGAGCCAAAGTGATCTAAAAGATCTGTATACATATCTGCCATCATCTCTAATGTCTGGTCTTTGGCATATATACTGAATAATGGAATTCCGTTACAGGTCTCGTTTATTTTCAGAAGACCTTGTGCACTTGTTTTTGACTCTTTCCTATCGTTTCTATTACTGTATCATTTAAACACCTGTGTACAACAGAAAAGGGATTATAAAACTTTCACTTTTCCAGTTGATTTTTCAAACAAAGTCTGGGGAGTAAAGACCTCAAATGCAGAGAAGTGTTGTGTCTATGGCTTTAGTTTTGATCGTTGAGCTTGTTTTTGTTTCTTTGTTTCACCTCTTATTCCTCTACTTGGTTGTTCTCAATTATTTCCATATGTCTTTGGAGTTGTGGCTGCAGGGTTTTTTTTCCTTCTAATTAAAATAAGTCCCTTTCACGTCTTTTACTAAATTATAATTCAGTATATTTAACCTTTTGTTTTTAAGGTGACAAAGGAAACTGTCTAATCAAAGAGCAAAGATGCAGAGCACTTCGAATTACCTCTGGCTGTTGTCTGACATTCTAGGACAGGGAGCTACTGCAAACGTTTTCCGAGGACGACATAAGGTTTGTGAGGAATTACTAATCTGAGTAACAAGTAAAATTGAAATTTTTTCGTATGTGAGTAGTGTCATGAAATCAACGAAAAACCCTTCAGGATTTAGGCCTAAAGCAAATATATCTTTCATAGAACCATTAAGGTTAGAAAAGACCTCTAGGATCATCAAGTCCAACCATCAACCCAATGCTACCATGTCCCCTAAACCATGCCCTGAAATGCCACGTCTACGTGTTTTTTTGAACTCCTCCAGGGATGGTGACTCCACCACCTCTCTGGGCAGCCTGTTCCAGTGCCTGACCACTCTTCCAGTAAAGAAATTTTTCCTAATATCTAATCTAAACCTCCCCTGACACAGCTTGAGGCTGTTTCCTCACGTCCTATCACTAGTAACTTGGGAGAAGAGACCAACACCCACCTCGCTACAACCTCCTTTCAGGCAGTTGCAGAGAGCAATAAGGTCTCCCCTCAGCCTCCTCTTCTCCGGACTAAACAACCCCAGCTCCCTCAGCCGCTCCTCATAAGACCTGCTCTCCAGACCCTTCACCAGCTTCGTTGCCCTTCTCTGGACATGCTCCAGCATCTCAATGTCCTATAACGTAATTCTTTGTAATGGTTCATACTTGGTTTTTAGTTTTTAATATTCAGCCATTGAATATTCTATACAGTTCTCTACAGTTATTTCTGAGGATTTGTTTTAAATATTGTATTATTTGTCCTTGTAAAGTATTAACTGTTATTAATTCTTCATTCCTCCATTGTTCAGTTTTATGGAAAAAGCACTCCTTGGTTAAGAATTTAAATAGGAATAAAAGTCTTACCAGTTTCTATTACACGATATGTTATTTTTGTCTTTGTTGAATTCTCTTTTCATAGTTTTTCCCGGTTCTTTTAAAACCCATTTTTTTGTGATTTTTATGATTTTTGTACCATAAGTGAAATATTCTTAACATATTATTGTACTGGATGAAGTTGCTGTTAGTCTTTGTCCGTAAGTCAATGCTTCATACATGTCTAGGACATCATCTTCTTGGTGACATGCCTTGAGTAATCAGTACAAAATAGTACATCTTTGAGCAGTTTTGTCATGTAAATTATAGACTGATATGTATGCTGTAACCTGAGTGAGGGGCTAAAATGACCTTACTTGTGTAGGTCATTCTATTCCTATGAATTTCATGGTATGTCTCACAAAATGAAGGTAAACCTAGTTATAGCCATAGTACTGACAGTCTGTGTGAAATCAATATGAAGTTATATATAAGCTACGGTGTTTTCTGTGTTCCAAATTTAATGGTGAAGCAACACTGAGCAATAATTTAGCAGTTAATGTGCTTTTCTGGGTGAGTGAATTTCAACACAGAATGATTCCCCTGTAAAGCTCATGGTTTCATGGTTGCATCTCTCATCACCCTCACTAATTGTCAATGGGAGAAAACTTTTACCTGGGTACCAGTAGTGCACATAAGTGTGCTGTACAACACACCTAGTCTAACCACAGGAAGACTTTGTCCTTAGGAAGAATCTGTTGCACACAGGACTGCTAATGTAAGCTTATTCCTAGAGCAGGCGCAGGGAGGTACCTTGCCCTAAGAGGGACGGGAGTTGCACTCTCCACTGGTGCTGTGGGTGCCTGAGCATGTGGGGGCTTAGTCCCACTTGAGAACTTAAGTCTGTGATTAAGCTTGTGACTGTGCTCCTGTCACTTACTACTGTGGGTTTGAATTGCTTCAGTATTTCGCATGAGTGGTATGTAGTGCTCAACACTGCCTTCTTTGAAAAAATAAAATACTGCTTTATCAGTATAAACAGAACAATAGAGAAAAAGAGAGCAACATTCAGCTTCCCAAAGTTGTCTCTTAACTTAAGCAAGCCAAGATTCTTAACTGTAGTATCTGTGTGTCTCTTACTGATTTGTGCAAGTGGCTTACCTCTTGCTGAAAAATTATTTTTCAGCTAAGTTTATGGGTCATTCTTAAATGTGTGTAGCCTTTCTTATGCTAACTAATCGTTTTTTAAAACCACTTAGATTCTTTGGGCTAACGTTGAGTTTCCATTCTGCTAGTCTTTTTGCTTCTAGTCTATATTAAACTAAACCAATACATACGTAACTTTTTTAGTAGAATCTTAATTTCCACCTAAACACAAAATACTCTTTTGAACTATTTCTAACCTGGCTATGCTCATATGAACAACCGAAGATATCAAAATGCTTAGATAATGGGTACGTGTACATTTCCAGTCTTATGCTTCTGTTTGATTAGTAATTCATTTGTTTGTTTTGAACAGAAAACTGGGGATTTATATGCTGTCAAAGTATTTAACAGTATAAGTTTCCTTCGTCCTGTGGATGTTCAGATGCGAGAGTTTGAAGTGTTGAAGAAACTAAATCATAAGAACATTGTCAAATTGTTTGCCATCGAAGAAGAGGTAATGAATTGTTGTAGTTGTGATCTGGGATGCATGGTAGTAAACACAGTAACTGCCTTTTTGCTTTATCCTTACTATAGAGGATAAAGTTACATTTTTAAAGAATGGTAACTTATATGATGATATAAATACTCTGACCCAACCACCACCATTTTTTGTTTTTCTTTCTTTTTTTTTGTTGTTGTTGTTGAAAGAATGTGCTTGCTTTCAGTGTTTAGGCACAGGTTATGATTTTTCAAAGCCATCTCGAGAAGCCACTGTCCTAAGCTTTATCTTGTATTAGGGTTTTTAAGCTATCTGCATGTATGAATATGTATGCACTATGATAGTTGGAGGTGTTTCAGTAATCCTGACAATTACATGCTTTTGCTTTACAACCAGCTAAAATAATGACATAGGACATGTAGAACTGTATGTGAGTATGAATTGCAGTAGTTGTGCAAGACTGATCAGTTGAAATGACCCAGATGCTGAAGTTAGTAACGAGGGAAAGAAGGACAATTGCTGCTCTCTGCTCTTCTGTGCTGTAGTTTCCCATTTGTCCACCTATCAGTACTGCTGTCAACCCTCTAAGTGCCTAGAACTTAAGGCTTTCTTAATTTTTTTTCCCCTCTCCAAGTTAGAAGACATGAAGCAATATAAAAATTCACCTGCACTTCTTTTGAAGAAGATCACCAGAATGGGATTTATGATCTAGCTACAGATTTTATTTTTCTTTTTTTTTTGAAAGTAAGATCCTGTGGTTATATGTGATTTCTGACATTGTTTTCACAATAGTCACAGACTTCTCTTTTACATTTTTTTCCAGACAACAACTAGACACAAAGTGCTAGTTATGGAATTTTGTCCATGTGGGAGTTTATATACAGTTTTAGAGGAGCCATCTAATGCCTTTGGTTTGCCAGAGTCTGAGTTCTTAATTGTTTTGAGAGATGTGGGTATGTAGACTTTGCTCTTTAGTCTAATTCGTTGACTGAAACAAACTCATACTTGTTTTGTCTATCTTGAAACATCAAGAGATGAGGAATTTGAATGACTGTCAACTAATTGAACAAATTCATATGTTCATATGGAATGACATCTTTTATTTATGTATATATTGGTATAGATAGCTGCATTAAGAAGCCATTTCTGTTTAAAGCATTGCTATAATTCTTCTTTGTTTCAAGATTATTTGTCACATGTTGGACTGATTGCTAGTGATAATAAATCTTGGAAGAGTAAATTAGAAAAATAATGAGGTTTACGTACGTCTGCCTGTTCCAAAATTTTCCTCCATTACTTTATGGGAAAGATGTTGCTGAGAGCAAGAAATACTGCAATTTAGCTGTTTGAAAGACAAAAGGGAGGAATGCTTAGAATATTCTCTGGTCCTGGTCTTTTTGTTAATTGAGTGTCCCTTCTCATTCCCATTTCCCAATGAGAAAGTAAACACATATGTCTTCCTAGCCTCAGTTACAGTTCAGTGCTTGTGCAGTCTATGTCAAGATGTATACATAGATTCTGTATTATTTTTTTTCTTTTATTGAAGTGGCTGGGATGAATCATCTCCGGGAGAACGGAATAGTGCACCGTGACATCAAACCAGGCAATATAATGCGTGTTATAGGTGAAGATGGTCAGTCTGTTTACAAACTCACAGACTTTGGTGCTGCAAGAGAACTTGAAGATGATGAACAATTTGTTTCTCTGTATGGCACAGAAGAGTACTTAGTAAGCCCATATGATTTCACTTTCTGTTGAAGAAATGTTTGAAGCCAGGGGCCCTTTGTGATGAGAGTTGAATGGGTGAAGGCCAGACTGTTGGGAATTAGTATTTACACCTTTGTATTATAATTGTTTTTATAACTTTCCACCTTTTTCACCTTAGGCCATGCCACTTCTGCTGACCTGAGCACGGTAGCGTTTAAATAATTTCCAGGTCCAACTTCCACTGTTGCCTTGTGCGAAAGGAAGAACAACAGTATTTTTGTTATGAATGTCTTTGCCTTTATCTCTGTAGGTATTTTTCGGTTTGTATTTGAGCTACTTGGATGATGTTAGGTGTAGTTAAGAGCCACTTGACATCTTAGGTAACCAAAGAGAGGCAGGCAGAGAAGCATCAATACAAGCATCTTAGGCATCATTTTCTTCCTGGCATGTCTTCCCACATGCAGTATCATAACTGATATTCTCCTCTGCTATGGATCTTTTTTCAGTTTTGTTTCTGTTTCAAAATCATCTGGAGGAATATTGGCTTTCTCCTCTTCTTTAGTGGTGTTTAATTCTAGTAGTCAATCTTTAGCCAAATTTTAAAATATTTTTTGCAAACCTTTAATAAAAATGGCTATCATACCTAGGAACACTTGTGGTATTCTGTCACAATAACTTAAGCAAATTCTATGATACAAGCTAACTTTGCTTTTTGATTAAAGAGCTGAAAGTTTAGAATGGCAAACTATCTTGCTGTGAAATGATAGATTGGGTTTTTGTTCTTTGTATTGTTCATAAAGCAATTCTAACTTCTTTTTTTTTTCCTTTTTTTTCTCTTTAGCATCCTGATATGTATGAGCGAGCAGTTTTGAGGAAAGAGCATCAGAAAAAGTACGGAGCAACAGTTGATCTGTGGAGCATAGGGGTGACCTTTTACCATGCTGCAACAGGGAGTTTGCCTTTCCGACCTTTTGAAGGACCTCGTAGAAACAAGGAAGTGATGTAGGTAATTTAGGAGGATTTTATCTGTTCGTGAATTAAGTCAGTCTGTGAAACGCTTTTTATCAGGAAATCCTACACACATAGAGTAAACATTAAAATAGTGAAAATATTTAGGGAAAAATGTTCTTTAACTTTGTTGTGGTTTAACCCCAATAGGCAGCTGAGTACCACGCAGCTGTTTGCTCACTCCCCCGCAGTGGGATGAGGAAGAGAATTGGAAGGTTAAAAATGCAAAAACTTGTGGGTTGAGATAAAGACAGTTTAATAAGCGGAAAAAAAAACCAACAAAAAAAACCCACACCCATAAACCCAAAGGAAAACAAAACCAAGAAAAACAAGTGATGCAAAACACCCCCAATTGCTCACCACCAGCTAACTGATGCCCAGTCAGTCCCTGACCAACTGCCGCCCTGGCAAATTTCCACATCCCAGCTTTTATTGCTGAGCATGATGTCATATGGTATGGAATATTCCTTGGGGTCAGCTGTCCTGGCTGTGTCCCCTTCCAACTTTTTGCCTGCGCCCAGCCTACTCACTGGCAGGGCAGTGTGAGAAGTAGAAAAGGCCTTGGCTCTGTGTAAGCACTGCTCAGCAATGGCTAAAACATCCCTGTGTTATCAACACTGTTTTGGTCACAAATCCAAAACACAGCACCCTGTGAGCTGCTATGAAGAAAACTAACTCTATCCCAGCCAAAACCAGTACAAACATTCTGCTTCAACAAGGATTTTACTGTGTGGCACCTTAAGACCTGAATTGAACATCAGAGCTCTGCCAAAATACCGATGTTTTTCCACACATCTTTCCTTCCCCATGGTACTAGGCTGGTCTGTTGCAGTGCGGTGTGTATAAATTGGATATTCAGGCAAAATTATGGTATTTTGAAATGGGTTTTCAGTGCTGCAGATTTTTGTTGTCCTTTAAATGATTGTCTTACCAGGCAGTCTTGAAATGCATGCGCTGCCCATGAGACTGACATTTTTTGAGTAGCATAGTTGTGGAGTGTGGCTGAAGATAACAGGGGTAGCTCCTGAATGGGAAACAGAAGTTGTGTCTATGACGTGCTGGTTGGAATTGATTGCTGCTTCATCTTAGTCTTGTTCTATTTTATTGTTGATCTGTGGGTTGCATTCAAAAAATAAAGCAAGGTGGTACTTGGGAACTCTAATAGGCCGATAACATCTCTGTTCTGGTACTCCTTGCAAACCTGACTCCAGTTTTCTCAGTTTAAGGAACTGCCCATCCTGTAATTATCCCACAGGCATTCTTGTTGTTGTATCTGCTTGAGAGATAAGCAAGGAACATGTGTTTTACATCTACCTTGTCCTCCAAAAAGAGAAGCACAGCTGAAATCTTCTGTTGCAAGAAGCCTATTGCTTCTGATTCGTTTCATGAGAAATTTGAGAAATAGTAGCCTGTTCAGTACAAAGTCAGACAATGCCAAATTTTATCCAAATTGCTAGATGTGTCCAAGTTAAAGTAATTTCTCAAAGCCCACCTCCTGTTCCTTCTTTATCCCCAAGTGACTTTGTGATGGCTAAATGTCATCTGTTGCCATGGAACATGCTGGAAGTCAGTCATGTAAATGCCTAAATTGAACTGCCTTGGAAATCTGACTTTGATTAATTAACACTTGTGAAAAGACTTCAGCTTCCTTCAGTGAAGCCCGAAATCTCTCCTAAATTTTTCTCAAACCTGAGGTAGACAAAGTTGCTTCTGCAACATAGCCCAAAGTGTTTCCTTTTCCTTGTTTACTATTTTAGCACCACTTCAGCTTGTAAGCGAAGCTTCCTAATTATTGCACCACCTACAAATCTAGGCCAACCTGTTGTTTAGATTTATATTATTGATAGCACTCTGAGGATTACTTACTAGACCTATGTATGTATAAGAGGTAGTAGTTGATGTCTCTATTATTATGATGTATCGCAGGTATAAAATAATCACTGGAAAGCCTTCTGGTGCTATTTCTGGAATACAGAAAGCAGAAAATGGACCAATTGAGTGGAGCTGGGAAATGCCTGTTTCTTGTAGTCTTTCAAAGTAAGTCTGACCTTCTCACAGAATGTTTCAACGCTACTTGATAGGGCTTTTCCAGTTATTTTCTCAGGATTGGATCTTTGGAACAGATATCTGACTGTTGCAGTTGTTTTCTTGGAACTTTTCGGTAGATCGGTACGCTGTACTATTAGGTTATCAAGTGCTTTTTCTTCCCATCTGTCCAAATAGTTGTATGACTGCTAATTTACAAATGAACACCTGGAATCTGAAGTGGTATGACTAGAAGAAAGATTATTACTATGTTTTCTCTACCCTTAGGAAAGAGTATGAAGATTTAATAAACTTTGAATTGACGGCCCCCCTTTCTTGCCAGAATGTGACTTCAGACATCACAAAGATCAGACAGTAGGAAGGAACTGATGAGAAAAGACAGTTCAGACTTGCATTTTTGCCAGAAAAAAATTGACATCAGCACATTATATTCTCATAGTATCTTTTAAATTTCTTTATCATCATATTTTTGCTTCATACCTCATAATACTCAGTAGGAAGAGCCATGGAAGATCTAATCTCAATAGGATCTTAAAAACACCTCCCATAACCCATTTACCTATTTATCTTCCTGAGACTTCTTCAGTACTTTAAAGTTAATGCTCTTTCATGGTAAAGGGAGAAAGAAATTGTTCTGTGAACAGACCCTAGAAACAAACTTTTCTGAAACCCAGATATGTAGATCCATAAGGGGTGTAGAGTGAAAGTCTGGTTTATGTCAATTCATTAGTTTATAGTGTGCAGAACTTGCAGTTTATATATATTTTTCGTGATACTGCTCAGTTGTTTCCTCTGCTTATTCCATATAATTGAAGTGCTTGAAGTAATAAAGGAAGCAGATTTTTTTCATTAAACATCTGTTTACAGTAATATTTTCAAGTAGCATTTAAACAGTATTTACTGCTCTAACTTCAGTACTAAAGTGACTTTGAGCACAGCATCCACTGACCTCTAACAGGGCCGTCACTGTCCTTGTAAGCCACTGGAGCTTGCTTCAAAATGTTACCAGTTTTACCGCTGGATTCAGGTTTGATGGGTACATAATGGTAAAACTTCTTCAAAGTTGTTCATGATAACACAGGAGTAGGATCCATAAAGGTCCTTGCAATTCAGATTCTCAAAGTAGAAATACAAGAAATTTAAGCTGGTCTTTCTCCTAGAATGGTAATGACTGTAAGGCAATAGTTGCACATTCTTCTTTGCAGCAGTTGAGCTGCATGTGTGGAGTACTTATTTAGCCCCATCTCAGTTAGGGTGAATTCTGTTAGTGTTGACAATTTAAATAATGAATCTTTGCTAACCCAGCTGATTTTGATTGAAAGCAACATAGTGTGCTCACACAAGCAGCTCAGCCAGCAAACGATAAATGGCAGAAGCTTCCTTCAAAGTGCTGAACTGTGTGCAGTAAGTGTGTGGGCCGAGCTGGGTAGAAGACTGCTGCCCAGCAGTGGCAGAAGATGACCTTAGCTCTACAATGTAGACTTTTAAAATTGCATTTAAATTTTCCAATGCCCGTGAAATTTGTCAAATACCAAGGAAAAAATATTTGATAGTTGGGCCTAAAAAGGAAAAGAGGTAAAATATGTGTATTAGTGAAAAACAATTGACATCACCATTGAACATTTTGTTGTTCAGTAGGGACGGGGGCGGGGGAAAGCACTGGGGTATTCTTCAAGGGAAAATAGATTTGCATTCGTGAGACAGGCCAAAGGAAGTATTGCAGTTGGTTACAAAGTGATAAGATCCAAGTAGATCCAAGTTGTCTTATCTCTTCCTGGTGTCCTCTAGGGGTCTGCAAGTACTGCTCACACCTGTACTTGCAAACATTCTTGAAGCAGACCAGGAAAAATGCTGGGGATTTGACCAGTTCTTTGCAGAGACGAGTGACATACTGCACCGAATAATAATCCACATCTTTTCACTACAGCAGATGACCTTGCACAAAGTTTATATACACAGCTATAATACGTAAGTGTTCTCTCTCCCATTTTCATTCCTTTGCTCTTATTCAGGCAAGCAATACCATGACCTCAGATCCCCAGTGTTACAAATTCAGTAGCCTTTCCTTGGCGATTTATCTGAGGAAGCGAAAGCTTGTAATTCTCCTGTGTAGTCACAGTGCGTAGAAGCACGTTGACAAAAAATAAAAATAAAATCATTGAAGGTCAAATCAACTGATCTCAGACTTGGTTTTAATCAGTGACAGAACACAGACTTAATCCTGGACATGTTACAATGTGTCTGTGTTTGTAATGGATACCAATTCATCCTGCATTTGTCTGTTACTTATTTACAAAGTAGTTTTCCGGACAGTGTTCAACTCTCACTTTTCTCATCTTGACCTCAAGAATACAAAATGTGCACATCATCTGTGTTTGACATAAAAGTCTCACGGGGGTTCTGAAGTTGTAATTGGTACAATTCAGGATCCTGAGTTATATGGAGTTCACTTTATGGTCATTAAGTGCTGGTGTTAAAAGCTGTAAAGTCTGGTTTACAGTTTAATACAAAAATAAGTGCCTTTTCTCTGCCTTATTACAGATAATACAGAGCATGTGTTATTCTCTAGTATGCAAACAGATACAGTTATTTCATCAAATGTGTAAATACAGTTCTGGCCTTTTCCAATTTTTCTTTTCTATTCTGTCATTTGTATTTTGAGAGAGCCCAAATACTATTTTTGCAGAGGAATCTTGTTTGTAGCTCAAACTGCTATTTGTACTTAATTTTTTTAAATTTACTATTATTTAGCTTTATGATTATTTATGTACTAGCTGTAGTATTAAGAAGTGACAGTGTGCTAGTGCTGCACAGGAGGCAGATTGGTCCTTCCTGTTAGCGTGCTCAAGGCTTTTCTTCTTTGTGGGAGGTTGTCTTTGATTTTGTGTTGGTTTGGGGTTTTTTTTGGGGGTGGGTGGTGTCTTATAAATTCATATGCCTTGTATCTGTTGATTGCTGGAAATAAAATACAAAAGTGTCTTTGATCTTCCTTATCACTGCTGTTTTAGGAGATAATCTGGCTGCCTGTTAGTTTACGGGCTGAATTTAAGGTGTGTGATTTTTGACATGTAAAATGCCAGACTTTTCTCTTGAAGAGACTGACCATCTCCTTTAAGAAGTGGGTGTGCCTGAGAAAACTAAAGTATGCTTCCTTTCTCTCATCTGCTGTTGCCTGGTTTTACTGACCTTCAGACTTCAGGCCAAAGCATACGTGCTTTGGTGGAAAATCAGAGGTAGAAAGGGAAGTTTGATATTTTGCAGGAAATAGCATTTATTTTTGTAACAGAGCAACCTTGAGCCTTAGGCAGTGTGCTGCTTTTTGTTCTGCTTATAAGTCAATTGCTTTATGTGTTCTTAATTAATCAGAAGTAAAAGGGATTTTTATTTAAGTAATACAAAATCTGAATTGTTGAACTATTGTAGTGAGTCTAACTACTGTTGAATATATTGATTGTATTATAGAGCTGCTATATTTCATGAGTTGGTCTACAAACAGACAAAAATAACATCTCAGAATCAAGAACTGATATATGAAGGTCGGCGCTTAATACTTGAGCCTGGCAGATTGGCACAGCACTTCCCCAGAACAACTGAGGAGAATCCTATCTTTGTAGTAAGCAGGGAGGCTGTGAACATTGTTGGATTAATCTATGAAGAAGGTATATGAAAGTAATTTCCCCTTTTGTAAATAGTTTGGGTTATTTAATTATCATTTTATGTCTGTTACGTCTTAGTGTTTGAAAATTTTCTCTGTTGATGCCTGAATTTCTAAGTATGCAGTCCCAATGTTTTGTTTTTTTTTGGTTTTTTTTTTTTCAAAAATGCTGAGTATCCAGCATATTTTTACAGAAACAGTAGCTGCTTGTAATGTTCCTAGTGCTGTGAACCTGAGCATTTGTGTGTTAAGATGTAGCGGGGCATATGGAGTTCTGAGATTTTCTGAAGCATGTTGCTTTTAACAAGTAGAAAGGAACATTATAGAATGTAACTCAAAGCTCGTTCTTTTGTTCCATTACTCACTAAGTGGAAATTCAAGTTTTACTTTTTTTTTTATTTGTCATGAGTGTGGTTAGCCTTTCAGTTAACAGAGGAGGTCTTAACAACTTACCTTTGCTTAGAAGACAAGGTAGTGCCATAAAAGAAAAAAAAAAAGAAATTAAGTTTTTGCATTTCCATTTATCATTGAGAGGCTTATAGAGGGCCCTATGCCAGAGCCCTTTTTTTGTAAGAGATGAGCTGGAGGACATGCCTCCAGTTGAGAGGTCGGTGTTGCTTTTGTCAGTATGTTCCACATACTGACTGCTTGGGCCAACTGGCACTCACACAGAGGTGCTGGAGAGTGTGGGTAGGTGAGCTGTTTGTGGAAGGATCAACAGGGCCTTTATATTGTGTCAGAGCTCTTTGAAGGAGTCAATGAGTGTGAGAACAAAGGAGATTCATCTGATAAAGGCTACCTTGGGTTTTAAAAAGCTGTTTGGTGAAGTCCTGCCCTTAAGAGTCTCAATGAAACTAAACAGCCATGAGATAAGAGGGAAGAGTCTCCCATGCAGGCAAACATAGGGATGAAGAACAGAAATAAATGGTTGGCTTTCTCAGTGGAGAGAGATTGCTAGCGGAGACCCGCATGAAATCTGTGCTGTGCAGCATGTTCAAAAGTAAGCCTGGAGAAGGAAGTGAAGGACAGTTTGCTGAAGATACCAAGTTATTTGAAGCGTTTAGACAAAGGCTGGTTTTGAAGGTGTGCATGAGAACCACATGGTATTAAAAGGCTTGGCAGTAACAGATTAAATGAAAATCCATGTAGATACACATAAAAACGGTGTACAAGGTGGGGTGGGGAAACAGTCTGAACTTTCGAAGTCTCTTATGGAAAATAAGAAAATAGAGACTTTTATTTTATGTTTCAGTTTTACTTCCTAAAGTACATCAACGTTATGATTTGGATGGGGATGCCAGTATGGCTAAAGTGAGTAATAATGATTTTAATTTATATACCTGTCTCAGATACTGAAATGAAAGCTGCTTGATTTTTCAGATGAATAATGTTAATGAAACTATTTTTAATATGCTAGTGAGGATTCTGATTGACAGAAATGTATTTGTTAACAAGGGCTCCAAAAGTATATTAAAGCCATACTTTGTATACAAAATATGTTTGTATATTTAAAAAAAAAAAAAAACCAAACCCAAAAACCGGCCTTCTAAAGTCCAAGTGCTTTGTTACTGCATAATTCAGTGATGGGGGAAAGGAGCCTGCCACTGTGGAGTCCTGAATTTAGCTAGAAGATTCATAACATCCCCTGCGATGGCGCAATACTTAACGTAAGAAACATAACTTTCATCTTTCTCTCAATAGAGAGGAGTCTCTAGGAATCTGCAGAAGAGTGGAATTTCTGTTGCCTCTCTTGCAAATTTTCAGAATCTGTGGGAGACAAGTAGATAATGTTTCATTCTTTTGGTCATTTTCCTAAAACTACTGAATGTATGCATTGCCATGCTTTGACTTTGTGACCACAATTTATACTATGCCTATAAAATACTGGCTGCTGAGGAGCCTTGTGTTCAGGCATGGTGGTCCTGAAAGCGTATGTCTCTGAATACCAGAAGTCATCAGTTCATATTAATTATTTAAAATATTGTAAATTATAATTTCTGAAACTTTTTCACAATTCTAAATAATGCAGCAAACTTCTAAGTGGCATTAGGTGAATGAAGAGAGTCCCTAGCCTTAGAATTTAAAAATGTGTCATTTTTTACAATTTTCTTTTAATGTATGTCTTTAATTCCTAAACTACTGAAGAAATGTACTTGTGACTTTCCAGAAATTAAAGTAAATCCTGAGAGTAAGTGGTGTCATTTTTGTTTATAAGAGACTTATTTTCATCCCTAACAGATATTTCAGCATAACCGGAAAAACTCACTACCATGTTTAGCTCTGCCTCCATAATGAGTGTTTGGTTATCTCCCGACTAAAGTTTGGGCAAAGTTATGTGTTTTAAACTACCATCCTCATGTTGCTCTTTCTTTTATTAATCTGTGTTGCTTTGTTGTGATTAATTGACTCAAAACTATTGTTAAGAGAATGCCAGATGAGCACCAATGTTGTTTGTTTTTTTTCCACCAGGCAGTAACAGGTATTGTATGTTATGCCTGTAGAGTTGCCAGTTCTTTGCTACTTTACCAGGAGCTGATGCGAAAAGGAATACGATGGCTAATGTAAGCAATTGATTGAACTTCATTGCGCTTTTTTTTTTTTATTTGAGATATGCCTTGATTATCAATACATAATTCTGTGATCTCTCAGTATCTTGGGAGGTTTTCTTTACTCCTTGAATATGCATAGGCTTTCTGAATTTCTTCCTTCTTTCTGTCATTAAGGAAACAAAAATCATTTTTTCTGACAATAAGGTTTAGGTATTTGCAATTTCACTTCTGTGGATAATTTAATTCTAACCTCTGGTAACATGCGGGTACAATTGAGCAGCTTGCGCAAGATAGTTTTATATGAGGATTATACTAATGCATCTCTAACTGAAAGCAATTCTTACTAGCAGTTATTACTGGAGGTATATTATTGTATTACTGATTGCTGGTAAGATGGCAGTTGAATAGTTTTGTTATAGACTAATGCTTCACTTTTTTAGTGAAATAATCAAGGATGATTACAATGAAATGGTTCATAAAAAAACAGAGGTTGTCATCAGGCTGGATTTCTGCAGCAGAAACATTGAGAAAGCTGAGAAAATGTGAGTAGAAGCACTACACTGAATGCATTGATTTTTTTCATTAACGGCAGTGGTATTTTAGCTTATGTTTATTTACAGGGTTTTTGCATATAAAAATTACATTTGAATTGGCATGAATTTGCTGATGGCTGTGACTTAAGCAGATTTAGTAATATCCTTTACTCAAACTAGAGTGTTAATTTTGCTGCTTGACCTAGTGGGAAGAGGTCATTACTTTTGAGTACTAATTGTGAATGTTCTTTTTCTCCTTCCTTCTCTGACTCAGCTCATTTGTTGTTGACTTCAGAAGCTATAGTGAAGCCTGGACAAAGAATTGATTAGCTTTCCTTTTATTAGTGCTTTAGTGCTTTTGTTACTTGAGTTTGCTTGTGTGTGTTGATTAAGGATGACTTTAAATACTGCCTTTTTCACAGCTTCAAGACCATAGCATTTTCTGCATGGAAGGAATTTTAATGTTGAAATACAACATAAAGCAGGTGGTGGCGGGGGGGAACCCCAAACAAAAAACCCACCAAACCCAGCACCATGTCCCGCCCCACCCCAAAGGAAAAAAAAAAAAAAACACCAAAAAAAACAACCCACCAAAAACCAAAGCTCTATTAGGATATCACTGTATCACAATGCATGCACATAGGGATGCCAAAAGTAAACTGCACAGGAAATTCTACTTCTGTCATTTTTTTAAGTGCCTGACTTATGCTATTTTTGTCTGTTTTGGTTAATTCAAATGGCAGAAGGCTGCATCACAGAATCTCACTGTTGCCCATATGGACCTATTTAGATCTATATAGTAGAAAGTTTTTTAGAGTGCTTTCTTTAAAACTGACAAAATTTATAATAAGGAGCAACTAAAGAAATGTTATCTTTTAGCATGGAAGACTTCCAAGTATCAAAGACCACAGAAGACACTTATTTCTCTTGTCTTCCATTCCAAGGATGCAAGTGTTTTCCGGTGGTCAGACTCTTCTGCCCTACCTCTTTCAGTCAAGTGTTGTCTGTAGGAGATGGGATTGCACCATTGAATTCTCCCTCCAAGTTTCGTTTTTTTTCTCTGTCCTGATCTTTGTTTCAGCTCCGAGTCCCACTCAGTGTCCAATTCTCAGTCATATTCTTTTCCACTTTTGAAGTGTCGTTACAGTGTTTTGTTCAGTCTTTCCACAAACTAGCATTAGCTCCATCTTTAAGGGGTGCTATTTTTACGTGGTCTGATACAAACTTTAAACCCCAGCTTTTCATAGGATTTTCCTTTGGGCAGTTGTTTTCCTAGTCACCCTACTGCCAGTCTCCCCCAAATGCTGTCTTGGTCATAGGATTCTCTAAACTTGCTTCCAGGCTGCTCTGAAAATGCAGATGCCCACAAGATGATTAATGCACATGTGTAGAGCCATTGGGTTTGCAGAGTAGACTTAAGAATAGACTTCAGCTGTGCTGGGGCTGCTATGCATGTGCAAATTGAACAGCTTGTATGTAGCAATTATGGATACCCAAGGATTTGTCAGATTTGCTATGTGCATGCCAAACAAGTACAAACTGACACACCTGGGCTTTAAGGTACTTCCTTTAAAAAAACAAAACAAACCCAACAGTGAAACTAGCAAGATAACAGTATACCTGTGTAGCCTACTTACAAATCATCAGGCCTGTAATCCAAACTCGCCTTCATGCCAGTTTACGCTCTGACAGGACCTGTTCTTGTTCACTCTGTATTTGGTCCAGATAGCTTCTTTCTGCATTCTGCCAGGTCCTCACAGAAGAAAGCCATTTAGAGCTCAGAAGAAACCGCTGTAGGTTCTGATTTGTGACTCTGTTGCATTCAGCAGTATCTCAGAGCAGATTTGAACAAAAATTATGTTCATTTGTGAACTGGCGTAGTTCTCATGTAAATAGAAATCTTCTATGTGTTTGCATATGGTCTTTTGGCCTCTTATGAAGGGGGAGGATTTTCAGTTTATTTGACTTCAGAAGACTTTTCTGGAGTTAGCAAAGGACACGTCCTCTTGTTTGTCCTTCCTTTTCAAGGCTATGCTTCAAAGCATGACAATGCAAAGCTTTTATTGAAAAAGGTAAACAAAGCATTGAACTTGGACAAAGTATGGGTTTGGTTTTTTGGTTTTGGGTTTTTTTTGAAAGTGGCTGAGCTGGTTTTGATGGTGTTTTTAAGCATAAAACGTGCCTGACACTCAACGGGAAAAATACCGTCCCAAATTATTTACTTGGCACTTGAGCTATGGTCTTACGGAAGGTATCGGTATGAGTAGATGGTGCTATTAACCCAGCCTTTAAGGTTTTGGTAACTCAGCCTTTCCAATAAGTTTCCACAGAATAGCGTTTTGGTGCACTGGAGTATTAGTTTGTTGTGTGTTGTTGACTGTTTTAAGTTACTTTAGTTTGGTAACCTTTTAAAAATTATTTGATGAAAGGAAATAGTTTTCCACTGCCTGTCGAGTACAAGTAATGAGAATAGAACAAAGAAGTCAGGAATGGAAGTTTCAAACTTCTTGTTAATAGTTCAAATGTAGTAAAAAAATTAAAGGAATTTTTTTTCATAACTAAAATGTTTACATTATTAATGGCCATTAAAGGTTATCAGTGTTTCACGGTTGCTGCTTGACAGATACTGTATTTCATATAAAAGAAAAGGTAGCTATTGTTAATCTTTAGATTCAAGAAATATTTTGAGTGCATTCACTGCTTGCTTGTTCTCTTTTTTAACTGTGGGGTATTTTTGCGGTCAGATATGAGAATTTGATGCAAATCAACCTGGAAGCATCAGAAGTTGATGAAATTTCAGAGATACACACAAAACTCTTGCGTGTAAGTATCTTACAAAGCCCGTGTCATTCTCAAAATGGTGTTCCTAATGAAAAAGCCGATACACGATAACACAGATTTTTCTGTGAATAACAACTCTGAATTTTCAAAGTCATTTTCAGACTGCCAAAGATTGTTAAAATGCCCGTACTGAGGTGTGGATTTCTTTCTGAAAACAGAAATAAATAAATCCTTTTATTAGCCCAGTGTAGTGAAAATAATAAGTTCCTGAAAATACAGTCTCATTTTCTAAACTACTCAAGTAAAATAATTATAACGACAAAATATATTTTACTCTGAAGTTTTTTTCCCTTTCCTTAAAGAATTTTAAACTAGTCTTTTGGCTTTCTAAAATGATACATACATAAACTTCAGAGTGATCTTCTTTGAAATGTGTATCATGTTTCCAGACAAGTAAGGAAAAATTTGAAGATAACTTTACACAGTGGCGTCCTGGGAGCAGGTATAAAGTTTTCCATTCTAAAAGCAAAAGTTGATTGGTGCATTTTTGTTTTGAAGGTTGTATGAACTGCGGAGAAAGGAAGGTATGAATTATGTGGATAGTCATTATATGAATTCTTAACAAACCAAAAGAACAAGTGCAGAAGAAAAAAGAGAATATATGAAAGGTAGAAACTTATTGAGGACACTGAAAGAAAATAAATATTAACTAACAGCATCAAAGATGATTCTTTCTTTAATAATAGCATGTTCTAGCAAAGCCTAGGCAGATAATTGGGCATATTTAATGAAGGTCAGTGAAACAAATGCATCTATAGTATTAATGTGCTCAGTCTGTTTTCAGCCTCAAGTAATTTTTTACTTTACCCAGTGGTAAGGTTGAACTTTCTTGCTCTTACGTAGCTGTCCAGCTCTCAGTGCACAATAGAAACTAGTCTTCAAGATATCAAAAACAAACTTTCTCCTGGAGGTTTACTGGCTGACACCTGGGCAAATCAGGAAGGCATGCATCCAAAAGACAGAAAGTGAGTAACTGTATTAATTGTTGTACTAATACTTTAATTTTATTTAATTTTAATTTTATTAATATTATTAATTATATAGAATTCTACATTGAGTTGTAGTTCATAAAGCTCATGAATAGGTACTTAAGTTTATATATAAAATATCTCATTTTCTTCCTTTTGTCACTCTAGTCCAGAAAGGCTGCAGGCGCTGCTATGTTCCATCACAGATATTTATTATCAGTTCAAAAAGGACAAAGCAGAACGAAGTAAGTGACTTATTTGATTCACTTTTAACATAAACTATAATGTAAAGGACAGGTCAGTCCTTGTTCCACTAGGATATTTGTGGTAGGAATGGCGAGTTAGTCAGCAACAGTGAAAATGTCTGTAGGTCGATCTTAGTGAGGTACTGTCTTAAAGCCCATATGAATGAAACGCCACTGTTAATCTCATAAATTTGAATTGCAAGACTGGAGAGGAGAAAAAAAAAAAGTAAATGACCACTTTTACCTCTCAGGATAGGAGAAGAAAACCATATAGGAAATGGGTAAACTTAGTGGAGTTTTACATAAATACAACTAACAGAATTAAACTGGTAATGTCTGTCATCTGCTCTGATCCTAGGGCTTCCTTATAATGAAGAACAAATTCACAAGTTTGACAAGTAAGTTTTGAAGTTACCTTTGGGAAGTAACCATGATTGCTTTCAGGTCCTTCAGGTGCTCTTGCCAATAACCTCTTCTCTTGATTTTTATTGTAAATTATAACCTCTTTAGGATTGCTTTGTAAAAAATTTCCTTTAAATATCTTAAATACATAGTGGTGCCAGCATATGATAATGAGGTGCTTTCTGGTAGTGGATTTTCTTCACTGGTAGACCTTCTAAATGTAGATGTGAAATACCTGTTATCTGGACATAACTGTCTTACAGGAAGTAAATTTTTTCCTGTTTTTTTAGGGAAGAAAAAGCCCTCAGGAAGAGTAAGGTGACTTTGTAGCTAAGGCAGAGATAATTTTCTACAGATGACTAAAATATGGGCTAGCTGAATGACATTGTAGAATGATTTAATCTTCCAGGAAATATAGCACGCAATACAAATTTTAATGCAGTTCTCCATGCCTGTTTAAAATTGTCACTTACAAGAGGAGGCCATATTAAGTGTCTTTATGTAACCTGGGTGTCTAGACTCCCATTAGGCTCTACTAACTCTAACTCTGCTCATGCTGCCATACTTGTCTCAGGATCAATTCAGTTCCTCATATGCAGATGCCTAATACTTTGTAAGTTGCCCTAAGGTAAAAAACCAGCTGGACGGCCGGGCCCAAAGAGCTGTGGTGAATGGAGTTAAATCCAGTTGGCAGCCAGTCACAAGCAGTGTTCCCCAGGGCTCAGTTCTGGGGCCAGTTCTGTTTAATATCTTTATCAATGATCTGGATGAGGGGATCGAGTGCACCCTCGCTAAGTTTGCGGGTGACACCAAGTTGGGCGGGAGTGTTGATCTGCTCGAGGGTAGGAAGGCTCTGCAGAGGGATCTGGACAGGCTGGATTGATGGGCCGAGGTCAACTGTATGAGGTTTAACAAGGCCAAGTGCCAGGTCCTGCACTTGGGTCACAACAACCCCATGCAATGCTACAGGCTTGGGGAAGAGTGGCTGACAAGCTGCCCCGCAGAGAAGGACCTGGGGGTGCTGGTTGACATCCGGCTGAACATGAGCCAGCAGTGTCCCCAGGTGGCCAAGAAGGCCAACGGCATCCTGGCTTGTATCAGCAATAGTGTGGCCAGCAGGAGTAGGGCAGTGATCGTGCCCCTGTACTCAGCACTGGTGAGGCCGCACCTCGAATACTGTGTTCAGTTTTGGGCCCCTCAGTACAAGAAGGACATTGAGGTGCTGGAGCGTGTCCAGAGAAGGGCAACGAAGCTGGTGAAGGGTCTGGAGAGCAGGTCTTATGAGGAGTGGCTGAGGGTGCTGGGGTTGTTTAGTCTGGAGAAGAGGAGGCTGAGGGGAGACCTTCTCGCTCTCTGCAACTGCCTGAAAGGAGGTTGTAGCGAGGTGGGTGTTGGTCTCTTCTCCCAAGTAACAAGCGATGGGACAAGAGGAAACGGTCTCAAGCTGTGTCAGGGGAGGTTTAGCTTGGACATTAGGAAAAATTTCTTTCCCGAAAGGGTTGCCAAGCATTGGAACAGGCTGCCCAGGGAAGTGGTTGAGTCACTGTCCCTGGAGGTATTTAAAAGACATGTAGATGTGGTGCTTAGGGACATGGTTTAGTGGTGGACTTGGCAGTGTTACGTTAACAGTTGGACTCCATGATCTTAAAGGTCCTTTCCTACCTAAATGATTTGATGATTCCATGATTCTAAGGTATCTGAGACATGCTCTGAAACTGGGAGGTAGGACACAAGACAAATGGGAAACCTACACCTTTCTGGATGGACAGTTGGAAGCAGGGCAGAATATCCTTGTGCGTCTCAAACGATGCTAGACCCTTGTGTTCAAGTAATTAAGTTATTCTCCTAGTGGCTGGTCAGTTGAGTGGTTCCCTAGACTTTGCTGAGTGCTATGTGAATTTAGACACCACTTCTGTAATTTTCTAAAAATTCTTGCTGTTGCTACTGCCAGTGTGGCTTCACTGACAATTATAGATAGAGAGCTAACATGCAGAAGGCACTGGTATTCTCACAACCATGCCACTTGCTTTTCCCATAGTGAAAGATAAATAGGGTAACTGCCAAGTGGAGGGGAGATTGCCTTGCGGTGAAGGACGGTAGGGGCAGGAAACCTGTAAGACAGATCTTGATACACTGAAAGAGACTTGGACACATCATTGCCCTGCAACAGCAAGGGACTGAACTTAATGTGAGAGATAATGTGAGCGATAATTTTGTCATATGTTCTTAAGGATATAGTTGGAAAACGGGCAAACATTGGGACACAATCCAGAGCTTATTTTAAAACTGCACTCCCTTGGGCAGATGAAAGAAATTTTAGGGGTGTTTCTACTACTCAAACCGTGTTCTTGCATTAATATGTGAATAACTTCAAATAAATAGGCTTTCATTTTCATGGTTTTGAATACTGGTACATTTTTCTACCACAAGTATCTCCATGGGATTGTTCTGGTGTCTTTGAGGTCCTAACTACATCTTGTTTTACTTGATTCACCCCAGAGAGAAATGGCAGTGGTTTTTGTTAAGAACTGTGTGACATTAGCAACAGAGGCTGGCCTTTGTAATATTTACCACTAGAGAGACAAGGGAGCAGCACTCAGTTGAGATCTTTTCTGGTTGAATGACAGGTATGCGTGCCTGATGACAATCCAGCTACACTCCAGCCAGAATTTGATTAACCAATAGCTATCATGCAAGACTTAATGAAATACCAGCAGCAGGTGTTAGACTGTAGCGTCCCAGTATCCCTTAGTTTTGCTTACTGGGGCAATGCATTGCATGGTAAGGCAGTTACACTGGGACTACTGTCTGCAACACCAACCACAGTAGGGTTTTGTTTTGCTTTCCTGTCCTTATCTGCTTGCTTTTTTCTCTTGTCATAAATTTAAGCGGACACAAAAATCCTAGGTTTTTTTATTGCATGTATATTACTCAGCACAAAGGATTATTCCTATGTGCTGGAAGTTCCAAGTATATCTGCATAAGGCAAATAAGAAATAATAAGGATTTCTGTCCTTTGAATTTAGAATCCCTTTTCCTTAAATATACCTGCTTGGGTAAATACTGGCTCGGAGAAGACACTTGGCCATTTGTTCATATACAAATAATTGCAACTAAATGCTTCGAGTAATTTTTTTTTTCTCCCTGCTAGGGAATATTTTTGAAACACAAACTGTTAGTTCTTGCAGTGTGTTGAATTCTTATACATCGCAACAGCATGAATAAAGTTGGCTGAAGGGGTTTTAAGTCCACATACCTCTTCTCCAAGCTTCAGAAAGTAAGTTAGAGGAACAGGGTTTTGAAAGCAGTTTAAAACTGTTTGGTTGTTTCTGTGTTGCAGGCAGAAGCTGTATTTGCATGCTACAAAAGCCATAGCTCTATTCAAAGGTGAATGTGTCAGCAAGTATGATACATTTTTGGACAAGGCTGAGGACTGGACAAGGCAAGCTGTTGATTTCTTTAATATTTGGTAATGTTCACTGCAACACTTCTATAAAAGGAAGCTCTTCAAAGACAACTTTTTTTCCTTTTAGGAAAATGCTTCACACGAGGAAGCAGCTACTGGCTCTCACCAACCAGTGTTTTGATATTGAAGAAGAGGTATCCAAATACCAGGATTATATAAATGAGGTAGAATGCTTCAAAATTACATAAAGTGTTTGCAGAGATAAAAGACTCTTCCACATTGTTTAATGTCAATAGTGTTGATTATAGTGAGTCTTACATTAATGCAGTCGTATTAAAATAAGGGCTCCATGGATGTAGTATTTGGTCTATAGTAGCTTCATTGCTGATGTCGGAGTGGCATAGAGAGTGGCGTGATTTTTTGAATCCTGACTTGATTTTGGAGTTTGGTGGGGTTATTTTTGTTTTGTTTTGTTTTGGTGGGGTTTGGGTTTTTGGGAGTTTTTTGGTAGTGTTAGTGTTCCCCGCAAAACATGTGTGCAAATGGATGTGGGTTCATTGAGAAGTGTTCCGTGTAACTGTTATCATGGTATCTGAGCACCCCATGGATTATCTTAATACTCTTACAAAGCATAAAAACACTACTCCTGTATTCAGGATCAGGGAATACATGCTTAAGGATACGTGCTAAATCAATGCTGCTGGTGACATGAGAGAAAACATTTTGTTAAAATTCGGACGGTGACTCTGCATGGTGCAAACTTATTAGAATTATCTCAAAATTGAGAGAAGAGGAGCATTTTCATACAGTAGAATTATTATTCTTTATAAAGGAAATATAAATGGAAGAAAAGCACCTGATAGGTGTAAAAGCAATTAAGGAATGGTGGAGAGCAACATTTTACTTGTTATTTGTTTGTATTTTAGTAGCAGTGTGGAAGTCGGTTATTGATTAGGATCCTGTTGCCTTCGGATGTCTACAAACATAACAAATAGATAATTCTTCCTTTTGAGAGTTTATTATCGAAGTATAAGACAGTTAAGAAGATGGAACAAATCAGGGAACCGTAGGTCGTGTCAATACAAAACTTGCCATGATGACCTCAACTTGGGGAATATCAGCTGCCTTACTACTGTAATGATTTTATGAGGCATCGTAGCAATGAAGAATTAAAGAAGGATTTTAAGGAGGACATCAAGATACATATGTCAGCTTATATTCTAACTCACATTTCCTTTTCATCTTTTGCAGTTACAAGATGCTCTGCCGCAGAAAATGTTTGCAGCTTCCAGTGGGATGAAACATACAATGAATACAGTCTATCCAAGCTCAAACACATTAGTGGAAATGACTCTTGGGTGAGAATTTCTTAATTGGATTGATGTAATATTCTATACCTGTTATACAGGTGAATTGGGAAAAAAAATTACGGTTGACTTAGTGATTGCTGTATTAAGGCCAAGAGTTTTATATTGGAGAAAAAACTTTGTATTGCTAAAGTGGTGGTACAGATTTGGAAGCTTTTAGTCAATAACCAACCTGTTGTCTGTCCCTTATTTTGTATGTAATGACAAGTTGCTGAAAGCTTTGTGGTGGTGAGTGATCATAGCGGATAACTGTGCCTATAAAAATTTTAACCTTTCTTTCGCTTCTTGTTACTACAGTATGAAGAAACTAAAGGAGGAAATGGAAGGGGTTGTTAAAGAGCTGGCTGAGAACAATCACATTTTGGAAAGGCAAGCAATTGTTTTCCCTTTTTGGGCCGATACTAGGAACAGGCTTAATTCGGTACACTTCGTAGATCCAGAACTTAAACTAAGGGACAATTCTATAATCTCTTTAACTGTAAAAATATTTTTGAACTGTTGATCTGAGGTGTAACAAAAAAAGAATGTATGCAAAACCTTGAAATGTTACTGCAAAATCATTCTGGCACAGCAATCGTGGCATTTTTTTATCATATTACTTACGTTTAGCTAATAAAAATGTCTTTTGCACAGACAGATTCATTCTGAATTTAAACACAATACTTTTGCGGCAATCCAATGGTGTCTTTTAACTCCTCACTTTTAGACATAACTTTTAACAACTGTGATATTACACCAGCCTGAATGAATGATTTTTCAGTTTTCAGATTGCTTAAATAAAGTGAAGAGAAAGAGGCCAACGTATTTCTTACAATCCTGAGAGGGTACTGTCACTATCACATACTGAATGACTTTGCTTTTTTTCTTACAATGGTGATGATAAAATATATAAAAATAATGATCTCCTGAAAGCTTCAGGATAAATTGCTGGTAGACCTGAGCTTAGCTTCAAGCTGAATTGGTTTTGTTCTGTTCCCCACCCCCAGTCCCATACTGGAGCACAGTATCCTTTCTTCTATCTTCTTTTCACATACGAAAGTTAGGTACAAATGCATGTGTTGGCATGTGGCAAGGGAAAAGAAAAACCCATAAATAAAGTATGATGAATTAAGGATTGGTTCTGTAATCTAGTCAGTCACCTAAGACTACGCTGTTTTTTCATTTTAGATTTGGTGCTTTGACTATGGATGGTGGCCTGCGGAACGTGGACTGTATCTAGCTTTCAAAGGACCTGAAGAGGGCTTGTAAATTTTTTCAAAGGGCAAAAAATATTGCTGGGACATTTAAAGGCAAATAATAAATCTGTATCCAGGTTTTTTTTTCCCCTTTACAACTGTAGTATTAAAAAAATGTAAATATGTATAATATGTAAATATAAAAGAAATATATATCTTTTTTGGTCAATGTTAGAATAGAATTACTCCTGGCAGGGAATTTAGCCCCTCGGAGGATCTCTGACAAAGTCCTGAAGGCAAAAATGTTGTTGATGAAATTGACATTGGTTTGCTTTGAATATTGCCTCTTTTTCAGAATGCAATTTACTCTGTATTGCAAGAGGACTTGCAGGACTCTAAGCATTACGAATAGTCTTTAAAGGGTGTTTTGAATTTCCTTTAACCACCGCTGTTATCTTGGAGTCTAGCTGAATGACTCTGATCGTCACAGAACATGACGACTGTTTTAAATGAGGTCTTTTTAAATAAGCTGTGACTAGGGACTAACACCACAGGCAGGACAGAGTGGAAATGCATTTCTCTTCCCTTCAGATCCCAACTGTTAGTTCACTTCTACTTGAGCAAACAAATTCACGATATTTTTTTAAGTTCCTCCCCGTATCTGGTGCCATGTTGTCTGGAATCATTTGACTGCTCTGTATATGGAAGTTTTGCACTCCAGGTTGTCAAGACTGAATGTAAAAATCCCTTTGGTAGAGTACAGCATTTTCAGAACTTCCCTGAAATCTTGTTGTTCACCACAAGAGAAGCAGGTTCTTTAAAATAAAATAGCTTTTTCAGAATCCTGTTTGCAGGCATAATTTTTAAAAAAGGTTAAAAATCGGTATTAGGAGAATGTGTGGGCAGTCAGTAGACTAGATAGCATCGTGCCTCAGTGGTAACTGAACACTGGAAAAATAAATTACCAGTCTAGATCTTGAAAAGGGACCACACCCACTGCTGACTTAAGACTGAGATATCAAACTTACGTGGAAAAATTAGTAAGACTATATATTTGTTTACCAGTATCAGTAGTTACTACTTTCAGTACGACGTGATTGGGTTGCAGAGATGCAGAATGAAACAGTCTGCTCCAAAAGATGTAGGAAAGGAGAAAGAGAAGAGGAAAACAAACAAACTGAAGACTCGGAAAACATCCCTCACTTTGTTTGGATGCTAGAGGTGTACTTATTTGTTTCAGCCAAAGAGCATGCAAATATCGCAGGACTCGTTCTTTCCTTGTGGAAACCTGGCTGTGGCTGTTCAGTGGTGTCCGATAGCACTTGTAATTGCTGTATTACATCTCTAAGAAGAGCTGGACCAACTATATTTAGAATTTTCCATAATTAAGGGTGAAATATTTAGGTATAAACTACACAGCGGTAACCTGTGATAGCATCTGATGTTGTTTGATGCTTATTCCCTGCTTATCTGCCCAGGTCAGAATACAAAATTGGGGTTTTTTGTTTTTTTTTTTTAATATTTGAACAGAAACTTATGAAATTTATAATTGATTCTTTCATTGTTAAAGAATAGGAAATTCACTGCCTTGATGTCCGAGACCAGCTTTCCAGTGTTCTTGGTGAGAATCAAATATTAAAAGGGAATTCAGATATTTTTACACCCACGTGAGCAGCTTCTTTCTTTGCAAGCTTTGTCTCCCAAAAAATCTAGCTATGCAAAAGGAGTGCGAAGGTTTGTTACATGTTTTTCCTTGGCTAGCCACGGCATTCTTAACTGTTTGTTTTAAACTACCGGAATCACGTCTAACTGGAATGTTTTAATGCCTGCTTGTACGTTTGTCCATTCACGTCTGCAGTCTCACCGAGCGTCAGTAAAACGCACGCGTAAGTGTTAAAAGCATTGGGCTCTCAAACTGCACAAGTTGTATTTTTCTCCAATATTACGTCTGTAATGCTTTGTTGTTTCAAATGTTCTTAATTTTGAAAGAAGTCAAGCGTTAGCTGGAACGTATCATTTTCAACTTCTTTATACTGAAGCAGTCTGGAAAAGAACGTGAATTGTAGTCATAATATCGCCTGTATATTGGAGTGTGCGCGGCATTCTTTTACATGGTTGAAAATGTTCTGTTGTATTTTATGTTCATTTTAAACATGCTGGTTTTAGTGTTGCTAAATACATCAGTAATCTCAATCTTGTTAAAATTTCTTTTCTAAAGCAATTTTAACCAAGCAGTAGCTAAGGAACTTTGAAGTAATTGGTCCATGATCTACTGATTACTTTCTTATGAAGCAAATACATTTTTCAAGGCAAAGCGTTGTGCATAGTACCATCAATTTTTGGCTCAGACCAAGTGTCCTGATACTATCAGCCACGCTGCTCATTTGCCAAAAGAAGTAATAGAAAGTAATATATGGTTCTTCCTCCCGAAGCTGGTTTACTGTTTGGAGGGGGGTCAGCTTACTATATTAATTATCTGTTACTTGAACAAACCTGTCTTCGTATGAATTGTGAAAATGCATGAGTGAATGACTTAATGGCATAAATACATCATCAACCACTTACTGTACGGCGTGTACTTACTTCCGTGTCTTTCCATAATTTCACTCTCTGTTAATTTCAGTATTACCTTATAATTTTTATTTCCTCCTAAGTCCAGTACAAAGTCGGAAATCTGAAGTAGCAAACTGCAGCTTAGCTTGCATTAGCCAGCTCCCCAGAAAACGTGTCCGGTACGACGGAATCACTAGCGTAGGCTATAAGGTAGAGCTACTAATCCTTTTTATTTTTTTTCTTAACCACTCTGCTGATCTGAACAATGTTAGTTCTCTGTAATGGTGGCAAAATTCCTACTCTCTGCTCGGTGTGAAACAGTCCGCTGGTGGAGCTCAGTCAGTGCTAATTTAGTTAATCACTGTACAAGTGGTAAATCACAGAATCATTTTGGATATAACACTATGGCAAGGATTAAAAAGGCTGAATGGAAAAGATTACTTTTTGGTTTTTTTAAGCTTGAAGCCCAGAAGACGGGACATGTGCAGTAAACTGCAGTTGCATAAACTTGTTTGGGAAAAATCGAACAGAGGCCTCTTACTAAGTCGTGGCATAGCCTGCTGTTACGGCGCAGTCCCTGCCAGGGAGGGCACGGTAGTTGGTTCGGCTAGCCACGTGGGCTTCGCTGAACTGGTGATGGCTTCTAGCGAGGGGCCTCGAAATCAGTGGGATGGACGCCCACCCCGGTCTGTGCAGAGGAAAACTTGGTTTACCTGTGACCAGCCCAAGGACGAGCACTTTTAAACTGGCTTATAAAAATTAAAAAAGATATTGGCCACCTGCAGGTAAGTTAGGGGAGAAAAAAGAATGGCTAGGGTCTGGAAAACTCACCTGAGGGGGACTGGGAAAAAATGGGAGTTGGTTGGCTGAGAGGAGAAGGTTGGAAGCAGTGGGGAGCAAAAGCCTTCAGTCATCTAAAGGCTGTTAGAGAAGATCAGCACTCACCACCGTGTCTGTGGTGAAAGGATTAGGGCTTATGGATATAAATTGTAGTGCACGAAACACAAAAATCCCGGCTATGAGCTTGGGAAAATCTTTCCAATAGTGAAGGGAGTCAAGTGCCAGAACAGATTGTTCTGGGAACTGAGCAAGAAGTGTTGAAGGAGAGGTTTCAGGAAGGGGTGAGCTGTTGGGAGCTCTTGCGGCTGATTCTGCCATTGCAAGGCTGCATGACCTAATTTTCTGTGCTCTAAACAGCTTTTCTTTTTTTTTTTTTTTTTTTTTTTTTTTTGTTATTTGTTCCATTAATCACAAAAAAACGTGGCAGGGGTAGCACCCCTCGGAGGAGTTTGCTGTTTTGACCCTGGTACAAGCCCGGCCAGCAGTCGCTCTACTTGCAGATGCACATCTTTCGGAGAACTTTGTTTTCTGCTGACAAGGAAGACTGACAGCAACAGGAAGAGCTGCGGGCGTGCTACACACACAGGCGTGCTGCAGTTGTTCAAAGTCGTATTCTGCTCCTGAAACCTTACGCAAGTGGCCAGGGAAGCCTGTGACTGCCCAGGCTTCCGCAGCCTTCCCATCACGGCGCGGGTTGTGTCACCGCTGCCGAGCCACGGGAGACGCTTCCCGGACTAGCCGCTTTAAGTAACTCGGGCGGATCACGTTAATCAGAACCTGCTGAAGTGCATCACCAGCTCTTACCAGCTCCCCCTGTGCCAGCGTGAGGGTTGCTTCGGCATCCTCGAGCGCATTTCTGCCGTACCACGCGGGGTTTGTTAGCGATTGCAGGGCGGTTGCGAGCAAGCGCAGCCAGCCGTGCCGCCCCGTGCCGTGCCGGGGGGAGCCCAGCGTGGCACCTCGCTATGCGAGCCGTTCGCTTTGCGTGGCAGGCACCTTTGCTTATTCATGGTGGAAGAAGATGACGCTGGCACAGTCGTCGTGCTGCTCCTGTGGTGACGGCCGTGGGAGCCCTGCAGTTTCAGATTTAAGCAGACAGAAGCAGTTTACAATCTTTAAAGGAATCGGGTGAAAAGACTTGACTTTTTTTTGCACTTTCGTTCCTTGGAACCCTCTGGGTGAACGTGCAGATGAGTTGTTCACAAATCCTGTATCTCCACATCCTGAAAACGCCTCAGGGCTCGGCTACATCCCGCTTCGTACCGCTTGAAATCTGTGCAAGGCTGCATTAAACCAGCCGACGTTTCTAATGCCTAGCAGACGTGACAGTCAGTCGTACCAGCAAGCTCACAGACGATGTTTTCTGACGCCACAGGTCTGACAGAGCCGGGCTTTACCTTGCTGCCGGTGCTGTGACTTGCAGCCGGCCTGCTCCGAGAAGGGCGGCCGGGCTCGGAGGAGCGAGCGGGGCTGCGGCGAAAGGCAGCGACTCCCTACAACGCCTCCCGCGGAAACTTCACCCGCGGAAACAGAAACACGCAAGTCGCCGCAAGCAGCGTAGCGTTAGGTCTAAGTTGTTTTATCTGCGATAGTAAAACGTACCTCCCGGAGCCCCCCTCCCACCTGCCGTTTGCGATATGCTTCATCCGCGATGCCCGGACGCCACGGGCGGGAGCGGGGAGGCGGCGGGACGCGGGGAGGGGGCTGCCACGCCGGCGCCGTTCCGGACCCGCCGGCTGCCGCGCTGCCTCGCCGGGGCGTTCCGTGGCGAGACGGCTCGGGCAGGGAGCCGGGCGGCGGCGCGGCGCTGCGGGCACCCGGGCGCGGAGGCGGTGCGGCGCCCCCGCCCCGCTCCCCTCGCCCGCGGGTGTCCTGTGCGTGAGGCGCCGGCGGCGGCCGCCGCAGCCCCGCTCCGCATGGCGGCGGCCCCGGGCGACCGGCGGGGGAAGCCGCCGCGGGGCCGGGCGGCGCGGCCCGCGTTCCCGCAGCCGGACGCGCCCGCCGGCGTCCCGGACCCCGCGTACGGCGGCCGCCGCCGCCCGGAGCCGCCGCACCGCTTCGGGCCGGCGGCGGCGGGAACGTGGTGCGACCTCTGCTGCCGCTGCGTCCTCTCGCAGGGCCTGCGCTGCGCGGGTGAGCGCCCGGCGGGCCCGCCGCGGCCTCCGCCGGGAAACGGGCGGCGGGGCGGGGGCGCTGGCAGAGCCCGCGTTCCGCGGCGCCGGGGGTCCCGCGGCCCGGGGGGGCTGGGCCGGGCGGCGCCGGTGGCGCTGGAGGCGCTGGAGGCGCGTTCCTCACCCGGCCCGAGCGGGAGCCTGGGCTCAACGCGCGAAGCGCTGAGGCGTGAGGGCGGCCGCGGGATGCTCTGAGTTGTGCCCTTCGTGCTGCGCGGCTGGGGCGACGGCGGAGCGTGGGGTGACGGCGGAGCGTGGGGTGACGGCATAGCGTGGGGCGACGGCACAGCGTGGGGCGATGGCATAGCGTGGGGTGATGGCGGAGCGTGGGGTGACGGCATAGCGTGGGGTGACGACATAGCGTGGGGTGATGGCGGAGCACGGGGTGACGACATAGCGTGGGGTGACGGCAGAGCGTGGGGTGACGGCATAGCGTGAGGCGACGACATAGCATGGGGTGATGGCGGAGCACGGGGTGACGACATAGCGTGGGGTGACGGCAGAGCGTGGGGTGACGGCATAGCGTGAGGCGACGGCATAGCGTGGGGTGATGGCGGAGCATGGGGTGACGACATTGCGTGGGGTGACGGCGGAGCGTGGGGTGACGGCATAGCGTGGGGCGACGGCACAGCGTGGGGCGATGGCATAGCGTGGGGCGACGGCATAGTGTGGGGTGATGGCGGAGCGTGGGGTGACGGCATAGCGTGGGGTGACGGCGGAGTGTGGGGTGACGGCATAGCGTGGGGTGACGGCGGAGCATGGGGTGATGGCATAGCGTGGGGTGACGGCATAGCGTGGGGTGACGACATAGCGTGGGGTGATGGCGGAGCGTGGGATGACGGCATAGCGTGAGGCGACGGCATAGCATGGGGTGATGGCGGAGCGTGGGGTGACGACATAGCGTGGGGTGACGGCGGAGCGTGGGGTGACGGCATAGCGTGGGGCGACGGCACAGCGTGGGGCGATGGCATAGCGTGGGGCGACGGCATAGTGTGGGGTGATGGCGGAGCGTGGGGTGACGGCATAGCATGGGGTGACGGCGGAGCATGGGGTGATGGCATAGCGTGGGGTGACGACATAGCGTGAGGCGACGGCATAGCATGGGGTGATGGCGGAGCATGGGGTGACGACATAGCATGGGCTGACGGCGGAGCGTGGGGTGACGGCATAGCGTGGGGTGATGGCGGAGCGTGGGGTGACGGCATAGCGTGAGGCGACGGCATAGCATGGGGTGATGGCGGAGCATGGGGTGACGACATAGCATGGGGTGACGGCGGAGCGTGGGGTGACGGCATAGCGTGGGGTGACGGCGGAGTGTGGGGTGACGGCATAGCGTGAGGCGACGGCATAGCGTGTGGCTACGGCATAGCGTGGGGTGACGGCGGAGCGTGGGGTGACGGCATAGCGTGAGGCGACGGCATATCGTGTGGCAACGGCATAGCGTGGGGTGATGGCGGAGCGTGGGATGACGGCATAGCGTGGGGTGACGGCGGAGCATGGGGTGATGGCGGAGCATGGGGTGACGACATAGCGTGGGGTGACGGCGGAGCATGGGGTGACGGCAGAGCATGGGGTGACGGCATAGCGTGGGGTGACAGCGGAGCACGGGGCAACAGCACGGCATGGGGCGACGGCATAGCATGGGGTGATGGCAGAGCATGAGGCGACGGCATGGTGTGGGGCGACGGCATAGCATGGGTGCAGTGTGATCCAGGTAAAAGCTCTCCACCTCCACCCGACGGGAAGGTAATACATGTTACAGGGGGGTGTAGGTAGTGCTGCTCCGAAGGGTTCTTCCGGGCTCCCAGCCCTGGCAAAAACCACCCAGTCTTCTCCCTGGGCCTTCAGGTAGGAGGAGGAGGCTGTGTCCTGGAGCATCGCACGTGCCCTGTACACACCACGTACGTGTCCTTTCGCTCCCTGGGCTCTGAGTCAAAGTAGGCAATGATACATTTTCCTTTCCCTGCGTAGAAAACAACTTTTCCGCTTTGCATCCCTTTCATTACCGCTGCTATACTCTAAAATACAGTGGTTTCATTCACCTGCTAGCTCCTGTTCTTTAAGGTAGGAGAATATATACCATCTAATGCTGGTGAAAAGTCCTCTTTTGCCATTCCTTGGTTTGCAAAGCATTTGGCCACACCGTTGGGTTTCGTGGTGACCCCAAGAGTGGTTTCAGCGTGGAGCCCCACGGGCCTGCTCGCTTCTCTGGCTGTTCCTCGCTCACGGCTGCCATGCTGCTGCACTTTTTAGGACAATCCGTAGCGGCGTGACACGTTAAGGTGTGTGGTTTGCTTTTGATTTATGTCACTGAGCCTTTGTTTAAAAGACGATATTTGAAACCCAAGGTGGAACAGAAAGGTCGGTCTTTTCATGTTGTTTTGTTCTGGCTTAAGGAGATGTAATGACCTCATACTGTCCTCTGCTAAGATATAAAATTTCTGTTATGATGTAATAGTCTCCCTGTTACCCTCACTTACAGTAGCTCTGTTTTTACAGTTACTAGTTGGAATGGAAATACTTTGGCTGTGAAAAGGAAGTATTTTTTATTTAGTATTTAAGTTAGTGCACCGTTCATTCTGAGAGGATGTATAGTGCACTGATGTGAAAATAGACCTTAAAAATCATGTTTTTTCTTTTATGATCAAATGCTCCATGGCAAGACCTTCAAGTGTCACACTGGATTATATATCTTCCAGCAACATTTTCTCAGAACGATTACAGCTTACAGTGTTTTTCCTTCTCCTCCATGAAAAGCTCTATTTTTATGAGGCATAGTACTTCAAGCTGCTCTCAAATTGCTGTTTAAGCAGCCGAGGAAGCATTCAACATCTATGACCTAGCATGTGTATAATATTTAAAAGCTGCAAAGTGGTATGGAGATGAAAGGAAACAATAGCTAAAGCGCCCAAGGATTGCTGCAAGAACCTCTGTTCTTTCCCAGTTTGCAGGCACACCAGCAAGCCAGACTGATGAACAGATCTGGCTGAAAAATTGGCTGAGGGCAGCAAAAGCAGTGGCTGTGTCAGGACAGCTCAGCGGCTTGAGGGAACGTGTGGCCGGCTGCCCTCACAGCTCAGAGCTGCTAAGTCTGCTCTGTGGCCAGACATCAGTCTGCGCCCTTCGTCACGGGCTATTCTGTGAATAAGTGAATACAGCAGCAGAAGATGTCCCCTGCTTCGGAAAGCCAGCAGACGCAGCTGCGCTCCGCGTCTAAAGTGTGTCTGAACTGGCCTTGAAAACTGCAGCAGATACATCCAGGAGCACAGCGGGGTTTGTGACCGCTGTGGTAGCCTCCACCGAAAATGCCACGGTCCCCTTTGGGTATCCGTTTGTGAAGCAGAAATTGCAACTAAAATTACAATTGCAAGTGCCTTTCAAAGATGTTAAGCTGCCTGGCAATTTGTGACAGAGCTGAAAGGTTCCCAAACAAACTGTTTTCCAGAGGCCGCAAGTGGCAGGGACTTAGAGTTTATGTCACCTAAAAAGCAAGAGGCAACAGCATCTTCCAGATGGTCCACTGCCGATAAAGAGGGAGCTGCATACTAAATTGTCATGATGATTCTGAGTCACAAAGACATAGATACTATATTTATTTAAATTACCCTGTTTGAGTGTTGGCTGAAGTCAGTTCTCACTAGATCGTCGTGCTCAAATAAGATCAGAGTCAGCGATGCTGAATTTGGTGATGAGAATTAAAAGGCATGAGAATTCCCTCTGGGACAGGGAAGCAGTCAAAGGGCACATCAAGGGAGTAATATTAAGGTATTTAGGTGCAGACTTTTTTTCTGAGAGAAAGGATCTGTGATGTCTTTTTGGGAGCTGGGGGTTTCCTTTGGGTGTCTCTGTCCTGCCTTCCCCACGGGGACGGGGAAGACGCCCGAGCTGAGCTTCAGTAGAGGCTAGGCTTCTCTTTTGCCATTTCGCAGAGGGGCTGTGCTCGTCTTTGGGTTTTTGTACACTCCTTGGTACACATCATGAAGTGAGGTGGGATCGCTGGAGTGAATAAAGAACTACCAAGCAAAGGTCTTTCTGCCTTTTGTGAGGTTTTTGTTTGTAATTCACAAGTTTTTTTTCAGGCTTCTGCTAAAAAATACTTACATGTAACTTGGGGGAGAAAGATCAGAATGGAAAAAGAGTATGAGGAGATGAATGATCATCTGTTTCAATGCAATGCACAAGGTGCACATTATTCAAGCAGCTTATCTCTTGGAAAAAAAATAAGGCAGCGCTGATATTTCTGGACCTCAGCCCAGGAAGAAAGCCAAGTGTAATGAAATACCACTGAAAAGGATGCTTTGTAGTATCTTGAGCTCTTGGTGTTGTTTGGATTCCTTTTCAAGAGAGACTTAATTGGTTTAGCAGTCCAGACTGGCTCTGCTATTCACCTTTTCACTTCTGTTATTTTGGGGTAAAAACCTGGTGATACTGTGCAGATGCAGAATGCCATTGCCTGGCCTGACTTTTCCGCACAGTCATTTGAAACAGAAGTGGTCGGGATTATTCTGGTTTATACCAATGAAATGACATACAGTGAAGAGTGGGTTTTCTTTTCTAGTATTCAATTTTTCTTTCAATCTGAGAGTGCTCTGGAGTGATAATTATGAATTTCTTATATCATATGGATGACTCCATGGTGTGTAGCATTATGTAGCATAGCAGCCCTGGAACTGTTGCTTTGTTCCGCTGTATCATTTGGCATTTGAAAAATGAGGCATTTCTCATGGTTTTAGATGAAAGTCTATGCTGCCAGCCTTTGGAGTATGGCGTCTGAGCAGTTTTACTTTCCCCATAGTCTGGCCAATGGACTGGGCGTACATAGGTGGCGGGGGCACGAAAGGAATTATTTTGTGGACTACTTGCTCTGGACTTCCCAGTTCATTTCTGTAACTTTTCTTTTGCCTTGCATTTTGACTTTCATTTCAGATGCACTTTTTCATTGAACCAAACAGAAATGTTACTAGGCCTTTTCAGAAGTTCTATTATTCATTTAAGAGAATATAGAGAAATTATAGGTCCTACATGACTCTCGGTTCAAACTTTCTGAAGATATTTAAGCAGATGGTACTTAGAGGTACCATGAACAACAGGTTGTTCCTTTCCAGTATTAAGTGATGGGACACGATTGGGAATTCACAGATGCTTTCGTTAAAAGCATGACCTTGATGAACTGATATTTATTACTCTTACCAACTGTACATCGCCCATGCAACAACATGCGCAGTGGTGTATGTATTTGGTTTATGTGGCAAGGTTGGTGGGGCTGCAGGAGTGAGGAGACCAGTACACTGTAATACTGTAAGGACCTTGGCAAGCAAGCAGAGGCTTGCGAGTGTTTGTTACGTTGCCTGTAAAAAGTTGCCTACTAAAGGAAAAATTAGAATATTTCTGTCAGATTCCTGGTGGTTGGAGTCCTTTATAAAAGTGCAATCCATGAGCATCGGGTCAGTGGGTATCCTTTAAATACCATATGGAAATGATGTCCCTCAGCTTGTTTCCTCCTTGCCTATAGTGTCTACTTTCTATAGACATTACGCCTGTAATATTATCAGGGTGTAGTGTGATCTGTGCACAGGCAGACACCCCTGTCCCGACACAGAAGCCTCTCCAGTTGCAAGGTGCTGTGCAGAGGTGCAGAAGCGTGTGGGAGCAGATAAGACTGGAGGTGTCCTCTTCCTCTCAAATCTACCGGGCAGTCATTTCAGCTTTGTTCACTGAGTCTTCTCTACATCTTCTTTTCCCATTTTTCAGACTTTGTTTTTTGAACCACCTTCCCTTGTGAAGCGTGTAGCACAGTTTCAGGGCCCATCAGGCCTTTCTGGTTTTTTTCTCTGCTGAAATGGGTATTTTAGTGGGGGCCTTGTTCAATTTCTAACATCTTTTTTATGTTGGCTCTGAATATTCAGTAGCTGAGTCCTGCTTTAGTGCAGTTGAAGGACAGAGGCGATATGTTTTAATATGTGGTATAGCTCTCTTTCTACAGGGCTTGTTAAGTATCTGTAAAAACAAATAAAACCCAAACCGAAAACCCAAGCCCTTGTTTCCCTAGAACAAGTTAAGGTACATTATCTAAATGCCTCCTAACTGTCAGGAATGCTAAAGAAATAGATTCCCCCTTACAGAAATGAGCATAAAATGTGGAGGGAAGGAGGAAACTCAGGGATTAGTGATTTTTTTTTTCCTTCAGAAGGGTACTTTTTTGACCATCAAATTTGTATAACATACTTTTTCGTGCTTTTAAAGAAGAGGATAGACATTGTCTGCTATCTCTGCAGTAGGAGTAGGTTCATATTTAATCACATGTAATGAGGGGGTTAAGTTGCTAAAACTACTTCTAGAGTTACAACTTGAATTACCAAAACTGTTCAGGGTTGAAGGAGCCCCTGAAAGTTTTATCTAAAGAGTAAGAACTGGGGAGGTGGATTAGAAATAGCAGTGGTGGGAGCCTGCTTCCCTTTCCCGTTCTATCTGCAGAGAGCTGTTTAATGATGCGCAGTTCCCAAAATGTTCTTTATTTTCTTTTAAAGCCAAAATTACCAAATTTTCTCAGAATCCATAGGGGCTGGAGCAGCAGGAGGTGACAGGGTTTGGGTTGTGCTGGTGGAGCTCAGCTCAGAGAAAGCCCCAGTTTCCTCCCTCTTGGGTTTGAAGGAGCACGGGTGATCTGCTGCCCCAACAGGGCGTTTGCTGGAGCTCGCAGGGCTGGTGGAGCTGGAGGCTGCTGTGCCCGGTGCAGGGAGGAAGGAAGAGCTGTGGAAACGGAGAGCAAGAAACAGCTTTGATGGAGCTTGCTCTGCAAGAGTAATGCTTGCTGTCTTCCTCAGTTTCTCTCTGCCTCCTGAGCATTTCTGTGGTCTCTGCAGCCACAGCAAGGCTCCCACTGCTGCAAAGCTGAGCCCTTTCCCTGCCCTGTTTGCAGAGAACAGTAACTCCTCACCAAGTTCCTTGGTTATTGTGGGTCCTCTTTTCTTGGCTGCTGACATTTCTCTTCCTGTGTGAGGGCCATCTTCTACCCCTAAGCCATACACTGTCATACATAGAGGCTTTCACCCGTTCTCTGAGCACCTCTTTCTTTGTTCTTATTTTCACCATTGCATGAATGGTTAATTAATTATGGTGTCCTTCAGAGTTTGTGTGTCTCAGATACAACCCTAAGAGACTACAGAGAATACAAGCAATTGTTATTCAGGTTGCATAGCAGTGAAGAGAAAAATTTAAAAAATCACCCCATAACATTCAGATGCCAGCACTGAAAGCCTCTGAAAATGCTGTGTGGTTTTCCCGCTTGTCTTCCTCATGTGCTTTGGAGCCGCTCTGTCCAGAGCTCCTGCAGAGGCTCTTGTGAGTGGGCAGGAGCCTCCTCTGCCCAGGGCATCTTGACGTGGAGGCACCCTGTGTTTCATTTCACACGCAGGGTGCAAGAAGGCCAGATGCCATAAGGTTTGGTTTCGAACAAACCGGTATTTGAGAGCGGGTGTGGCAGTAGAAAGAAGTCCGCTAATGAAAAAGTGATAAAATAGGTATTTCTGCAGGCAGTGTTCATAACCTAGGATGTGTTCAAGATGTGTAATAAAACATCAAAGCAATGATCTGTTTACGAAAGCAAAGAAGCTCTTAATAATAAAACTGTTGCCATCACTCACCAGCATGATACCTCCTGATGGTCTGCTTGCTGAGAAAGCCTTGGGGAACGAAGGAGAAACTTGATCTTGCCACGTGAAAGCTTTGGAGATCTTGCTGTGTTTTGATGCTCATTTTATACAGTCCTACCATGCTCAAGGTTCAACAGGTGGTTAGCACTGCTTGGCCAGGAGTTTGGGGCATTTTGGGAAGTAACAATACAGGTGCCTTTTAAATTGCATTGTGTTACGTTGCTTGCATACTATTTACATATTGCTAATATCTGTGCTTTTAATACACAGAGGAAAAAGAGAAAACTGACATTTTTACTGAGTAATGTATTTTTTGTTTTTGATAAACTGATAACATAGTTCATTGCTAAGGTGTTTTTTGTTTTGTTTTTTTTTTTTTTTTGCATTTGCTGTTAGCAATAGAAGCTGCTGGCCACACTAAGTCCTTAATAGTATGCTTGCACAGGAAGAAGGAGCCACTGGTCTGAAGTGCTATGAGCAAAACAGCCACAGATGAAAGCACTGAGAGGTGAAATGACTTTTTCGAGGTTACCCAGGAGGTCACTGGCCAAGCCAGCATTAGAGCTCAGCTCTTGTCCAGGGACCGTAGTCATCTCTTCCTTCTGTGGCTGAGTAGCGTTGGCCAGAAACCTCCAGCACGACTGGATGGATCTCTTTAGCCAGACAGATAAATGAAGGTCAGCAGTGTGCACAACGGAAAGAAAATAGGGATGCTGTTTTTGCCAGGTGGCTTTATGGGCTGCTAGACATGTCTGTTTTCTCCACACCGTGCTGAGCACTGAAGAATGCCTTTTTGATTTTGCTCGGTAAAGGAAGAGCATGTCACGTATAGTAGCTTGGGTACAATAGCCTGTCAGTGAGCGTAGGAGCTTGGAGGAAAGTATGATGGGCTACAGTGAAAGTTAAGCTCAGCAATATCTCTTTTGTGTATTTTTCTCTTATACTCCAGTTTGAAATATTATTCTATTGTCTAATAGCTGCCATGGCTAAAGTAAGAAACATCCTGCTCATCTGAGAAAGAATAAATGTACAAGGTGCACCCTTGTTAATCTTCAAGTGTAAACAGCATGTAATCATTCATACAACATGCAGAGATCTAAAGAAGGATGCTCACAGCTTTCTTGTACCCTAAAAAATAATCATGTTAACTTTTGTCCTAAGCAGATCAGATTAGGATGAATAAACTTATTGTTTTAGCAACGTTTAACACATATTTTTGTTTTTCTTCCCCGATCTGATTTCCCTTAGTGATAGTTCCATGCAAGCTCTCACTGAGAAGTCTACTAATTTTGGCACAAAGTGACCCGAAGCCCACGGGCAAGTTGGTCTATCATCCACTGAGTCAAATCCTATGTGTCAAACCGTGTTACAAGGCAACTCAGTATCTTCTCTCCGGTTTTAGCCTTGAGTTTTATTTGCTCTGTACTCTAAAGCATAGCTGTGAATGTACAAAAGTGGTTTTCCTAAAGACTGTTTAATCATTTTCCTGAGTTTACTGCTAGTAGTATAATATCTACTACATAGCTAAAATTAACACTAATCTGTTATTTTCACATTGCACTACTGTTCTCTGCATTTAGCTTTTTAAACTTATATTCAACTTTAATTTTGATGCACAAACCTCACAAGTTTACAAGTAAGCTTGTAACCAAACAATGTTAAAAATTATAACGTGCACCCCATTATACCAGCAGCAGTCTCTGGGAAGTAGTGCATTATCTTCCCGGTGCTCAGCTGAACCAGCACAGCAAAGCCCTCTCACACACTCACTTCCATCATGGTACTGTGCCGGTCCTGTCTGCCTCTGCATATTTCCAGCATCTGGAAAGGAAAATAAAGCAAATTACAACAAATTTTATGGGTTGAAGTATTCAAAATGAAACAGGGAACAACTGTACGGTACAGTGAATGACACTGAAAAGAATCAAGCAGAAATATTGCTGAAATACACAAAGAGATATTCTTTTTCATGTAACCATGTCTCAAAATATTTAGTGATAGTGTAGTATATTGTAGAGTGAAATAAGAACTAACCAGATATGAACAAATGTGCTTTGGCACCATGATTTTCTTCCTCAAAATCCAGGATGTGCTTCATTGGAGCTATTGCTCAGAAGAAACCTTCCTACTCTGTACTTCTTAAGGGGACAAATCCAGTTATTCCCTAGTAGATAGTCTGTAGAAGAAGAAAGCAATTAATCTCAGAGGACCTTGAGATGTGATGGATAGGCGGAATTTGTGTTATGTATTTTGTTTTCAATAAACAGCACTTAAGGCCTGAAGAAAATGAACCGAAATCCCACTGTATTTGGAGAGTGCTTCTGTGTGTTTATGTCAGAGCTCTGAAACAAGACCTGCAGGTGTTGGTTGCCTGCTCTGGGTTCAGTCATTCTGGGTTCTGCCCTCCATCACTGACAGAGATGATATACCTGAAAAACCTCAGGGATTTCCATTTAAGATGTGCTCAATGTGCCACAGAAGAGTCAGGACACTGCTTCATGTCCCTACTGCTGCTCAGAGCCAGCGCCGAGAAGGACTGATACTCTCCCCGCCTCCGATCTGCTTTCCACGGTGGCATCCTGGCTTCTCCAGAAACTGTGCAGGGCACAGTTCATCTCATGGATTTTACAGCTTTACTGCAAGATGGGGATAAATATGCCCAAGAGGCACTGGTCTTTCTCTGCTGACTGTAAAGGGAGCCATGACAACCAGCTCAGCTGCAGACATCTGTATTCAATTAGACGAAGCCAAACTACCTGCTCGAACAGAGAGACTTCTGTAGGCCCATGAAAAAGGATTGAAACTGCTCATGCTCATTTAATGCTCATTTGCTTCTGCAGCATTTTGCATGAGTTTCATCCAAATTTCATGCTGTTTTACTTAAAAAGTCATTCTAATCATACGAATGTGTCTCGACTAGAAGCATTTTTTGCAGAAAAAAATGTTGGATGGGAATTTCTAGTGATACAGATCTGGTAGTGGTTCAGTTTGATGTGCAGCAAGGTTTGAGTTGCGTGGTCTTTTTACGGTATTTTTGTCTTTAGCATAACTGTCATCCGTAGTGCATTGTGTAAGGTTTTCAACATTTTCCCCCTTCTCTTTTGTCAGTTTTTTTTACCTTCATATCACATTTATTACCTATTGGTGTATAAATTATCGGGAGCCTTGATAATAGAGGATTGAACATATGAAATACTCTTGATGTCACAGCTAAAAAGGTGTCTGTACAATTCTATTTTAACCTTATTTATTTATCTGCAAAGTAATAGATCATTAAATCTGTTAACAAATGCGTTTTACATCAGCTTGAGTATTACAGTTCTTCAATTTCCATCTTTCAAATGGAGGCAAGGTTTTGGAAGTTGCAGATTGCCAATCACTGGTTAATTTTTAATCCCTTCTTTTTGTGTATGTGCAGCTGCTGAGAATCAAAAGTTTTTTTAGAAAGCTCACAAATATAGCTACTTATTTGGATTAGGGGGGGATGAACAGCTGAGCTGGAAATCAGAAGTATTATGCTAGTTTTGCTGAACTAAGCTCAAATGCAGAAGTTTTTTGTTTCTTTACTTTTAGTAGTTGTGTTGTGTTCTTTATAAGCTTCCTAGCAACTGCATAGCTTCGTCACAGATAATGATGTTATAAATTATGTTTTGCTATGAAATCTGTGATACTGTGTCTTGACAGTGTCATGCAAATACAGTAGTGCTGAAGTGCTGAAGCCCAGGGACTAGTTAGGCAGGATCCCTCTCTTGCTACTCGGATAAAATTTACTCTGACACAGAGCTGAAAAGGGTTTAAGGAAGGTCACAGCTTTTTTTTATAATTTCTAGGTAAATATGTTTCACACAGTCAATTCTGTCCAGTGCATAGATACAGTCTTTCTCCGCATAACCCAGTTCTGGATTGCTACAATCTTTTAGTCCATTTCAGATCTCTGCCAGGCAAAAAGTGAAGAGAAACAGTCCGTGGAGGTCTGGAAGTCTCTTTCTCCTCCTCTGGAAGTTCAGGCTCCATTAATATGGAAAACATCCTTGTGAAGAATGGCTTGTGAATACCTCTCCACACTGAACTCTGCCTGTTGGTGTGGCGTATAGCATGGTGTCACATACCTACACTGTGACAGGTTGGAAGGACACCACCTCATTTTCTGAGTATATTATTGTCCCTACAAAGAAAGCAAAAACTCATTTTGAGCACAGCTAATAGGAACATTTGCTAATGCAGGCAAGCAGATATTCCTTAATACGTTTAGCTTTTCCTACACACAGTTCCCACTGTGAATAGGTGTGTGGAGATCTTTGTTCCTGAAACCAGACTAAATGGAGGCGTTCCAGTTAAGTCAAAGCAAATGAAATTCTTTGCTCATCCCAGTCATTTGCTACCTAAGAGCTAGGAGGAGTGGAAATGGCAGTAACTCCTCACTGAGGAAAAATACTCTTCTGCCCCAGAGCAGAGAAAATTCTGCATCTGCCCCCCATCTGGTACCACTGCCTGTGCTCCTCCTCACTATTAGACTTCATTTTTATAGTATCTCAGCACTGCTGCATTGGTCTAACAAATATTTGTCAGCAAAGAATTTGCTTAAAACTGATATAAACTCACCACACTCCAAGAGAATATTCCCAGTCAGACACTGCTTGTTGTTTACAGTTCATCATTTAAGAGTATTTTATGTAAGAGCGAGGGTTTGTTTGGGTTTTTTTAGTTTTCACAGCTCCAGCAGTGGGCGTGGGATGGCTATGGTAAGGCAGCCACTGGGTCGTTGCATAGCTCTATTCAGAGCTGGTCTGCCTAGCTCCGTAGGTCGGGGTAGACAGGGATGTGTCTAAACTGCTGGCTGTTCCATGAGCACCCCTTTGCTTTCCAAGTGGTGTGCATAGGTTTCCATGTGGAAAGCAGGTTGTGGGCAGGTGCTGAGAGCAGTGTGGTGTGCCCGGCTCTCCTGCCAAGGTGGTGACTTGCCACACATCCCAGCCCGTGGCTGGAGAGCACGTGGGATGGGCAGCACACACGTGGAGCCTGCGCGTCGCCGAGGCCTGCTGAGATCTGACCTTTGGGCCGTTGTGGGGAGGTAGGAGGTCAGAGGCTGCCCGCATAGCAGAGGGGACAGCTGCTTACCTCCCTTCCCAGGCAGGTGGGACGGCAGCATGGGCAGCAATCATTCCCTCCCCTCCTCCAGCACACTGCTTAGATGAGCAGAGTATGACCTGGGGGTTGAAATCTGCTGCAGGAGAAAGCCTTACATGGCTTTTTTCGTTAAAGGGAGGCAGGGATCAAGAGTGTGACTCTGCTCACATTTCAGGTCCTTCTGTCCTCCTTGGAAAGCATCTCTGTGTGCTGTCTCTTCAGCAGGGTAGATTGAAAGGTACACATGTAGCCCAATGTAGTATCTTTTTAATACAGTGAATTCTTAGCTTTAGTAATGCTTCAGTGTAATGTAAGCAATCAGAGTTGCCTTAGGAGGGGCTATGCGAACTCTCCCTAGCCCAGCTGATACAGCTGATGCAGGCTGACAGTGGTTCATTGCTGTGCACAGCACCGTGGCTCATATTCTAAAGCTAACAGTTGAGGTTGAGAGGAACCCTCGTCACCGTCACAGACCCCTCATCCGTGAGCTGTGGGGGACAGGCTGTCATCCCTTGGCTTAACTAGGGCCTAGAAATGTGAAGTAATGGAGGCGTCAGGAAATTACTGCAAGAATAACTACCACTACTGTTCAGTTCAGCTTGAATTCAGGTCCATGTTCTCATCTGTATTAGCTGGTTTGTTGCATAGCATAATTGTCAGATTCATCCAGCTGACTTTTTTTGTATAGAATGAGTTCTGTTTGCCTTGAAGTAATATGCAACGTTTTATGCTCTTGCCTATTTTTTGTTCCAATAAGGCGTTAAACCCTGTAAGGTGTAAACCTCCACAGGTTTGTTATTCTCATCAGCAAAGTCAGTTTACCCCTTTATATTGCTAAATTTTGATGTGGTTTACTGAGTATTTTTTTAAGTCTCATAAGATACCAGTATAACAGAAGTACTCTGTCAGTGTTTTTCGTTAAGTGAAAAAAATATTCCTGTGCCCTTCATATCCTGCTAAAGATCATACATATCTATATGGATTATTTATCAAATTATAAAACTAGTAAACTTTAACATATCTTCACTTATGGTCTGAAATAGTATGGGAGTTTTTTTATGCCACTTTGATTTTCATTATATTTTTGTATGTATGAATTTCAGAAAAAAAATGTCATTGTTTGACTTGGTATTTGGCAGATGCTCTTAAACATTCAAACCCATGCTATTTCCTGAAAGAAGCAAGTTAGCTGTTGGGCCTTTAATTCTGCTCCTTGCATGTGCTGAATCGGGTGGCAGACCTCCTACTTGTGCTAAAACTGTCACTTTGCTACTAAATTCCTGCTGGTATGACGGGGTGGAGCTCGAACAAGAGACAAGTCTGGCGGCCTGAGTCCTGCCTTCTGCTCTTTCATTGACACTGGCTGAAGAATTGTAGCAGATACAGTATAAATGGAAATGTTTATTTGTTTTCAGAGACATATTGACCGGAGGAAACGCAATCTATCTCACTTGGTCCTGAGAAGCAGCAGCATGTTAAAAACGTCGGATGTATAAAATGGGGTTAAATACTTCACATATTTTAGCGTAGAAAAATACATTGTGAATTCTAAAAGAGTTATTAACTGCGTGCTGTGAACATGGCTGGTGTAACAAAGCCGTTACTTTCTGTAGTTTAAATGTTGATATAAAAGGATCTTTGTTTTGTAATGACATTAGTCTTGATTTTCAGTGTTTTCTACCATTCAGATCTAGCAGAAGGAGAAAAATCAAATAAAATGTGAGAAGCTGAAGAGAAACTTGTGACATAGTCAAGAAGATCATTCTAAGCTAGGAAATGGTCTTGCTGTTAAAAAGTGTATGCTAGAATTTGCAATAAATATTGTGGGGCGCATATATTAGTTCATAGCATCTCTGGATTTACAATTTAATAAGTATCGTGCGTGAAGCCTGTGTAGTCTAAGTACTGAGATGCTGTTAATTTCTTTGGATAGCAATATGTTGATAGATGCTTGATTGTTAAGTAAACTGTGGGAGTGAATGATTTGACTCTTCTGTTAGCCTTAAAATCCGTTAAGAATATAGTTGCATTTTTAACACCCTGTGTATCTATAGAAATCTCTGTTAAATTTACTGCTAAGAACCTTCATAAGAAGGTCTTTGAGAAACACTCTCTCTACAGAAAATCCTGATGATTTAAATCAAGGGCTTTTGAAAGGCACTTGTCCCTATCAGTTTTATTTGTTTACAGCCTAGAAAAGATAGCTAGAGATGAACAAACGAGTCCTTCAAAACCTTTTTGTGGAAAACATATCTTGTTTTAACATCATTGGAAACACAGTACCAGGTTAAGACTCTGAAGCATTGGTCTTTCTTTAGCTGAAGCATCTATTAATATAGCTGCTTCCTGTAATAAAGAGGGAGGTCTGGAGGGCTTGGAGCAGAGGGACGGAGAGGGAGGGGATTTAAGACTAACAGGTGGTCCTGAGACGTGCTGGCTGACGCTGAGCTCAGAGCGAGCGCACTCTGTGTGGGTATTCATGGGCTTTCCTCTCTCTGTCTGGATACATGTGTCTGTTGTTCCTGGTGTAGCAGTGGAGCCCCTTCAGCTATGGCAATAAGAAATGACTTGAGGAAAACCATCAGAAGGATAGCACGGTTTTTTTACTGGTTTCCTAAATCGTTGAGCAGTTCAAGGAGGAGAACAGTAAAACTTCTCTGGAAGTCTTCTGGTAAGTCTGCCACTATGTTTCTTAAGACATTTTTTCCTGCTAAAAAGCAATTCAAAGGGAAAAATAATTTATTTCCGTTCAGCTGGTTAACTTTTCCAGGCCAGCATTGTTTGCATTTTTCCATTCTCTGAGGCTCATGAGGCAAAACTGTAAAAATATTTTGGAAATGCAATAGAAGGTTCGTTAGGCTTGCTCAGATGAAGAATTCTCTTGCAGCTGTATAATTTATTCGTATTAATATTCATATCAGTGATATTTGATGTCTTGTTTTTGTAGACCTTGTTTCTCCCTTGGGTATATATATAGGAGCTCTAACATGACTCAAATACCTGCCAGAAAATTATTTGGAATTGCCTTAATCTGTTAATTGATGTAGCAGGCTGTGTGAAGACAGAATTGACTGAAGACCTTAACTCATTGTACCAGTGTTCACACAAAGCAATGAGCTTAGAGAAGGCTTCTGTTCAGCAGTGATGCACTGCCCTTCATTTCCATTTTATCAGCTGAAATGCAGTACCACTCAGCTCACCGGTTAGTAAAAGGCATTGCTCCAAATGACAACTCAGTGCTTTGATCCTTGTCCAGTCCTGGCAGAGAAGCGTTTGCATCTCTCAGCTTAACATTCTCATAAACACTGTGAAAGCCCAAAGGCTGTTGTGTCCCTCTAGAGTGGTCTGTTAAAGCTGGGGCTGGGGTGTATTCTCGAGGAGGGGGTGGAGGAACATGCACTGCAATAGCTTAGGAAGCCGAGTTCATTCTGTTCTTCTTAAAGGACTAATTATACAAGGCCGGTTTTCTTTTGACGAGGACTGTTTTGACTGAAGTGGTGAACTTGTCAGTTCTGCAAGTATTACAACATTAATACCAAATTTCCATTTGATGGGATGGGATTTGGGCCAGTTCTGCAGCTGAGCAATTTAGTGTTGTACTTCGGATAACAGATTTGTGACTCTGAGAGGGGAAGGCCAAATTGAACCATCTGAAATCTGTCACAGAAACATTGTTGGGCCACATCTCTAAATGACATGTGACTTCTTCCCATGTGAAGGAGTCCACGAGTTTCAAACATTCAGAGGGAAATCCCAGCTTATTGAAGTCTGTGGCAAAACTTTCCTTGACTAAAACTAGAGCTTTAGTTAACCTCTGTTTCAATATTGGTAATCTCAAGTCCTCCTAATACATCAGATCATCTTGAGTCCTCATAACACATCAGATCATTCCTGCATCTCTTCTGTTACTGTAAAACCATAAGTGGATAAAAAGTATTGATAAATGTTATTGAGAGCTTTAATTGCTAGCTGAGTTACACACATGTGAAATTGTTTACATGCCAGTTATCTTTTCCCTCAGTGCTACAAAAGAATCATTACATCCACGACTTGTAACAAGAAACTGTGAACTTTTGAGTGCTTTAAAAATAATACTTTTTGTGGTTTTTCTCCCATCTCCCTCTACATCTAGTGGTTTGAATAAGACTTGCCTTTCTACCTTCATTTTAACGTATATATTAGCATCTCTTTTGAACTGAATTTGTGAATAGTGTCAGAAATGCCCTACGTGTCCTTTTCTACCTGTACAATGAGATGATTATCACAAAATTGTGGTTTCGGTGGAAATGTGACATTTTAGCACAAGGTTGCATCCGAGCAGAAAAAAGCTCAGTGTGAAAATTCAACTCAAACTTCTCATAACTTTACAGAAGCCAATCTCATCGAGTACATCTGTAATAAACTGGAAGCTGAAGCCCTGGTGCTCCTCTCACAGGGGAGGTGATACAGTTCCTGCTTGCACGGACAGTTCCTGTTTAGTCTTTGCAAAGACAGCAAGTGGTATGAAACCCTAGCGACACTGAAGTTCGTGAACATTTCTGTCTCTTAAGTGACCAGAATTTTGCTTGGGTTCTTGAGAAATTACCAGATTACTCACATGCTTCATTAACTCTGAAACACCACATTGTTGTAACTTTTAGCCAAGTTGCTTTTCTGTCCTTCTGAGAGAGTTCTGCAACACATAAGCCTAGTCTGAGCAGTACTGACCCTCTAGTTACCTTGGTACACAAAGAGAGTTACCCTCACCTCCAGCACACTACAATTTTCAACTTATTTATCTCTGCCTCTGTCTTTCTGCCAGTTTTTGCTCCTGTGTTGGCACTAACACTATTTTCTGGTTGGGTCAGCCATGATGAGCCAGCAGAACAATTCTGCATTACTGAGCTTGTTCCACAGATGAATAACCCAGCTGATAATTAAAGCTTTCAATAATACTTACTGATAGTTTTTAACCACTTATGCTGTAACAAATGAATTAATGTTTTAACAACAACAAAGACAAAACTTTAGTGATGTGGAAGAATAGAGATTACATTCTCTGATATGCTTTGTTGTAGATTTTATGGTATCATATGTCATTTGAGCCAAGAGAGGGGCACTGTGCCTCTACACGGTACCCTCAGACTTGTTGCTTTCATTCTCCTTCTGTCACTCCATGTCTCAGGATGCCTTGTCCTCTCTGCCTGACCCAGAAACAAAATCTGCCAAAGCACAAAATCAGTTTTTAAGTATGACAATGAATTTAATACTATTGTAGGTCACAGTGTTCAGAAAGTTGCACTTGATGCAATTTTAGAAAGACCTATCAAAGCATAATTAGGTTGCTGTTCCTAAAAATCCTTAGTTTTCCAGCCTGTCCTTGGATGGATACTTTGGGATTGTTGGCCACAGACTATTACTTACACCTAACATGCTCCTTTCTAAGCTCTAAAGGAAGGAAGAAAATTTGAGGGTGCTCTTCAGTAACTGGTTTTGATTAAATTACTTACTGAAGGACTAAAATAATGTCTTAGATGTGGTTCTGAATATACTAAATGTAGCTGATAATGTTTTAAGTGCCTTTAGTTTAATCATGGGTATGTAACATTTTATGAGGCTTAAACTGAGGGATGTAGTATTTAGGGTTTTTTAGCCTTTCTTTCTTTGCGATGTGTTTGGTTTTTTTTTCCTACAACATCTTAACAGAACTTGTGTTGACACATCATGTGACTAGATGTTTTATCATGATAAAGTACGTAGCAAAAGTCAGGGAGGGGTACTGAAACACAAAGGGTTTAGAAGAAATTATCATAGAGGGCCATTATAAGACTATAGAAAGTAATGATCAAAAAAAAAAGAAACCCAAAATGGACAAGTAGCTCCTATTTTCTCTGTCTTACAGCAGAGGAATAAGGTGAGGGGTGACAAATGTAAAGCAGAGGAAAGGAAATTTTTTTTTTATTTTTTATTCAGCATGTAATTAAGTTGTGGAACTCATTACCAGAGGATGTTGCTGAGGTCAGGAATGTAACAAGATTTAAAGAGGGTCTGGAAGAGTAAGAATATTCAACATGATGACAATTGAAGCAACAAGAAAAGCTTTGAAAGAGACATAAATCTTCTTGCTTCAGGGTTTAAGCTAATTTTTAACAATTAAGGATTAGTTTGAGATAATTTTGTAGCTCAGATCCCACAACTGTTATTGTTTCTTGCAATTTCTTCCAGAGCAACTAATGCTCACTCCTGGCTGAGATGACCTTATGATCTGCATTGATTTAAACTTTTATGACTTTTTCAGGCTGATACAGGAGAAAAACAGATTTTAGACCTGTTCAGGAAAGCATCCCATAATATTCTGTGGAAAACATGCATAGCACAATGCTTGTCATCATTTTTTTTTTTACTTTGACAAAGCTACCCCAGTGGCAAACGCTGCTTGCTTTGAAGCCATTATAATAAATAAATAAATACAGCAAATTCAGTTAGTCTGAGATGGGCAATTTTGTGTAGTCATTTTCTTGCCAAATCCTACTGGCTCATGAAGGGCTTTGTTCTCAGCTCTCACCTGGGGAGGGTTCTCGTCAATTTGAGCTACTCTCAGAGTAGGTACATTGGAATCTCTTTCAGAGGGCAGAAAGTGAGGATTTATTGACAAAATCCTAAACTAACTGTATGTCACACAGCCTGAAGTTGATTTTTACCCTTTGCTGTTGGTTGGCGTTTTTTGCGACTTTGCTGCTCTAGTGTGTTACCCCTTTAGTCCTTTTCTAACATTAAAGTTAGTAGAGTATTTTTATTGATTTTGAAGGATTTTTGGTAAAATGGTCAAGCATCCACTATAAAATCACGTTTATGTAAGAATATGTGTTATGCAAAATAAATGGAAACCTGTACAGAGGTATGGTGACGTCCCTTAAACTTGCTACTTCCTAAAAGAATTCACATATAAAGGTTTAACTGATCAGACAAAGACAAAAGTCAACCTTTGAACTCTCCAAAATATAACCAGCTGACAAAATAAATCTATAACACATATGGAAAGGGAAAACATAATTTTAGTGTGATATGTCAATTTAGGATGGCTTAATTTAAAATATTTGTGAATTCATTTCTTATTTTCATACTTGGCCAGCTAACATATGATGGCCTATACTCTAAGCACCTGTGTCCTTATGTGACCTCTTCAATTAGGTTATTCTGGGAATAGTTGGGTATGTAGAGGTAACATACCTAGCACTTGTGAGACTACATAGCTGGGAAATCAATGAACAGATAATGTCACTGTATTTCTGTGTTCTTGTCAAAACCCAGTTGGTGAAAGCCACTGCCTCCCCTGCTCCCTCAGTCCAGAGGCATGTCACACCTCTACAGTCCCTATAGTCAGGTCTGTGTCTCCTGCACAGATACCTGCAACTGTCCACTGAGCACCCATAGGTCTCCTGTGTTTTTAGTAAAAAAAAGTTCACTTAGCTGTCCCCACAGTTCAGTGAGGCCCCAGTTATCTTCTGAGGATCAGCTGCGCTGTACATAGGCGCAATGCTCTGTGGTGTGACGGGTACGTCAGGCCAAGCGAGGGCTTGCAGGGCTTGCAGAGGGGTACTCAGGAGAGCATCCATCTCTGGGAATGATGGAGAGAGTTTTGCCCAACACAGATGATAAATGAGTGTAGGGACATTTGGGAACTGTGGCTCTGAAGCATTCAAGCTCACATGGGTGGAAAAGATGGTTGCTTCCAAGGGAATATCATTTGAAGGATTAACTAGCTGTGTTTGGGGAGAGGGAGCAGAAGGACACTGTCTGAGTGGAAGCCTGCTTGGATGTAAATCCTATTTAAACCTAACGTGGTAGCAGACAAGGTGAGCTTATGACTGCAGGTGGCTGTTCTGGAGTGTGGATCCGGCAACCCAAGGTCACGTCTTGCTGGGATGGGTAGCCAAGACTTCTGATCCAACTTTTTCAGACTGCTGTATCTGTTTATTTCCTGACCATCTAGTTCATGGCTATGATTTATATAGTGCTGGAGATGGGTAGGATACTGCAGCAGATTGGAAGCAGGTAGGAGATGATGGCCTTTTACCATCAGACCATACATACAGCTTTTCTGCCTGCATTAGGACTGGATGCAGTCCTTTCAGTTCATATTTGTTCATCTACTTTGGAGATTTCAGCCCATTTGATTTGAAAGTTCTTAATCATCATTTAATAGCCTGTGTCCAATGTTCATTTAAGAATACATAGACTCTTAATGGAAGTGTGCCATTTAAAGATCCTTTGTGTTGTGAAAGCATGATTTTAGTTTCTAGTCTCCTTTTCAAAAACATCTCTATATGTGCTTTTCCTGTCTCTTTTCATTTTAAGTACATATATATACTTAATTTTTTCTTCTGTGATTTGATTAAAAGTGCACTTACCTAGTTCTAGAGGAAGCTGTGCTGCCATCTGTAATAAAAAAACATTTATTAACAAAATGAAAAAGAAGGTGGGTGCGGGATGTCAGTGTTAACAAGTCATCAGGGTAGTTTAAAGCTAATTGTAGAAGGCTGTAGAAGAAACACATCATACTGAGTGACTGGGCAGTAAAACATAGTTCAGTGTTGATGAATACAAACTAAGCCATATGGGGAGAATGCTGACTGCACATATAGAGCAGTGGCTTCTAATTTAGCTTTTATCACTTGGAAAACAGAATGGTGTGGACGGTTCTCTGAAGGGACTCTTCCAAATGTTCAAGGCAAAAGGGAACTGAATATATGGAAGTATTAGGAAAGAAATGAAGTGGAAACCCAAAAAACCATGCTGTGCCCACACGTCATTTGCAGCAGTTTGGTCATCCCACCCTCTTAAAAATGGTATAGTAGTATTTGAAGATACAAGAGAAAACTTTGGATTATCAAAGAGATTAGTAAACTCCTACAGACCAGGGCTTGTCCACTTGGTAAGAGGCAGCTGCAAGAGAATATGCTTCTGTACTAATAAGAGCAGTGTGGAGAATTGAAAACAACATAGTTATTTACCATTTCTCATAGCGTAAAAGTCAGGGCCATGCCATGAAATGGCCAAACAAGAGGCTTAAAACAAACTACTCTTTCACATGCATACACATGCACGCAATTCATTTGTGGAACTGACTGACACAGGATGTTTAGGAGACTAGAAACATAAATGTATTTGAGAAAGGATTAGATAAATTCATGAAGGAAAGAGGCATCAAGGGATATTAAATAAAAAGATGCAGATACAGCCCCTGGGTCATTTGTTTTAAGTTGCAGATTGCCAGAGAGTAGAAGGGCATAAGGGGGAAATATTGCTCAAAATTCACTTTTTTCTCACACGTGTTCCCTAAGCATCTGCTGGCAGGATCTTCCCAAGACATGTTACTGGCCTAGGCAGATCTTTGGTCTAACCCAGTCCATATGGTCTTGTGTTTTTCAAGTGCAATACTGGTAAAGGCTAGGGAATATGAAAACCTCTCTCACTATTGTTGATTTCTGTGTAATTCTCCACCCATTAAATAATTGTTTAGTTTTTCCCTTATTTGTGAGTCTGTATTTTTCCAAGGGAGATGCATTCTGTTAGTGGTCGGATAATCCATGATATGTTTTTCTCCATAGCGGTTATCATTCACAGCTCTTACCAGTCACGTGGCATTTGCAAATTGCATCATGTGTTGTTTTATTCCATTTCTCAGATAATTGGATGAGACGAATGTGGCATCCCACTAAATTCCTTTTTCCTTGGCTCTACCAGTTTTAAATGAGACAAATCTCTTTGCTTACTCTGCCTCCTTTCCAAAGGAAAATCCTGATTTGTACTGAGAAATCCTGAGAGTTACTAAGATTTTCATAAGCCTGTGATAAATGTAAGAAAAAATATCTGTTCAGAGACTGAACTTCATCCCATGGGCCCAATCGCTGCTTGGGTCAGGATTACCAAAGTGAATGTCCTTAATTCATGAGATGTCAGTATCACCAGGAATTGCTAGTTTGCTAGCACACTATGCCTATTGTGGGATTGTTCTTCTGAAGTAGTTTGGAAGATTTAATTTTACTTTCTGTTTTTCTGCTGTCACATATTTTTCTCTCCTTTGCCAATGTCAAGCAATAGCTGCTGGATGGTGCTGTTCCTCTCCACTGCATCTCTTTGCTGCCCTGGGAGCTTGTAGGAAGACAAGAGGAAGAAAAGAGGATGACTAACTGTGTACATTAAACTAATCTGTTTCAAGGTCTACTATCAGGGTGGGAATGGTGGCCTATAACATCTGAAATAAAAGCTTTGGATTAGGTTTTATGAAGAGGAACATTAATAAATTAGTAGTGTGGAATTACCTGTTTTAAAGAGATAATGTAACATTAGAGCCTGCTATGTAAACATAGGCCGAGCTTGGATGCAGCATGCAAAAGCATCCTCAGAAGTGACCTGTACTCAGCATTAGAGATGATCAGTACAGAATACTCTGCTGTTTTTCCCAACAAGCACAGATATTTTTGTATTAACCTTCATTTAATTTGATGGGTTTGAGTCAACCTTTTTTCCCTTCTCATTTTTAAACGTAACAGACTGCAGATTTTGTTTAGCAGAAAGTTCAAGTATTGAAATTGAACGTGATCTGTCAGTTAAAGGCCTGGCTTTCGTCCTGCTAGGATATAATTGCTATTTGTACCTCTCCTAATACAGTGCTCATTGATCTTTCAACAGTGATTCAGAATGAAGTCCCAATGTTGTGGCCGGGTAAAGCAGGTAAATCAGGTCTCTTCTGAACCCTTTGGGACCACTTTTCTATAATCCATCTCCTCCATGAACTGAAAGTGGTACCTCTTGTCTGCTATTATTCCAGCAAGAAGAGGGACTCTATTAACTCAGGTCTGGTCATGAACTCACAGCTCCTCGGCAGCGCAGGCAGCTCGACCTAAGCCATACTTTTCTTTCTAGTTCTTACTTTTTGGTCAGTTATTTTCTAAAGGAAAACCAAAGGAAAAAGCTAATTTGTGAGTTAACTTTGTGCTGGCTGTTTTGGGGGTTCAGCAATAGAGGGCACTAGAGTAAATGCTTTCAAAAAGCACTATTTTTATTGGTTTTGCATACAGGACAGAGAGCTCACTTTTTTTTATGTGGACAGGTTGTTGTCCCCATTTGCTTAGGTTTTTAACGTTGGAAAGAGGCTAACAGTCAGAGCAAGTCTAAGTCCCCAAATACCAGTGTGACACATAGACCAATTTTTGACTTTTTAAACTGAAATTCTTCCATTACTTTCCATCACATTTTCAGTTCAGAATCGTATGCAGCCACGTGTGCTCAGGCCAGGCATTCACTGAATGTAAAATCCGGTGCCTTTAATTCTGTCAAAGGTGGATTTCAAATGTGTTTTCTTAAGCGGCGACAAAGGGAAAAAGAGGTATAGGGGACTGCTGCACCCACGTCCCTGTCCTCATTCAAGCTCTGTTCCCTCGAAGGACAAGATTTCACCACTCTGAGTTCTGGGCTGCTGTGTTTTCTGAGTTCCCTACAAAAATTTAATTTAATGTCCTTCTATGACAAGACGACCTGCTTAGTGGGTGAGGGAAAGGCTGATGATATTGTTTACCTAGACTTTAGTAAAGCCTTTGACACTGTTTCCCACAGCATCCTCCTGGAGAGACTTGCTGCTCCTGGCCTTGATGGGCGTACTCTTTGCTGGGTAAAAAACCAGCTGGACGGCTGGGCCCAAAGAGCTGTGGTGAATGGAGTTAAATCCAGTTGGCAGCCAGTCACAAGCGGTGTTCCCCAGGGCTCAGTTCTGGGGCCAGTTCTGTTTAATATCTTTATCAATGATCTGGATGAGGGGATCGAGTGCACCCTCGCTAAGTTTGCGGGTGACACCAAGTTGGGCGGGAGTGTCGATCTGCTCGAGGGTAGGAAGGCTCTGCAGAGGGATTTGTAGAGATACCTGATGACTACTGCAGTCTTACACAAATAAGCATAAAAGGAAGAATTACTAGTTCCATGGGAAATCAAATGTAAATAAATTATTGTAAGTTGCTTTCCAGGGCAGGTGAATCTAGGATTTTATCTACAGGCACTTTTTTCTTGTTGTGGCATAACTTTGCCACAGTTTGTTAACATCAGAAACAGAGGATAAGTTTTATATTTTCTGTTCCAGAAACATAGGCCTTCTCCTCTTGAACTGAAGAAGAAATATAGCTGCTTTGTGGTACCTTGCTTTTGTCACTGCCACACATGGTCAGTAATGCCTGTCACTCTCCAGGTCCATCAAATTTTCACTGGCATTTTCTCCTGTGAGTCTGGATGTGATGGGTCCATGGTTTGCTGTGCCAGCAGCACAAAAGCACTCTCTGAAGCCTGTTATGAAAGGATAGACAAGGTGCTACCTCAAGATATCCACCAAGTTTTGTCTCTTAATCCCTTGTTTGAAGTTACTGCACAGAGGAATTCAGCCTCCCCACCCCTAACTGGTGTGGAGAAATGGGAGCTGTAGTCTCTGTCTGCTGGCTGGGACAAGCAGTCACCTCTCATCTGGAAAGGTGCTAGTGGGAGCTGAGTGCTTATTCATTCCCCTTGTGTTTGCTGTGAAGTGTGGATATGATTTACTAGTCTTTGCATTTATTAAGAGGTTGCTATTTTCATGTGTGGAGTTTTAGAAGACAGTAGGAATTGCAGTGCTACAAGGTGTTTAAAAAAATCTACTAAATCTTAAGGTTATCTTAAGGTTTTTGGCAGAATGTGACAGTGTCCCTAGAAGGGGACCTCAGAAAACTAGCCAGGTACATGGGGAGGAGAAGCTTGTGTGCTTGAAACCCCCCATTCCTGGTTTCATCATTTCATCTTTGGTCTCAAAGCTCAGGGCAGAAAGAATGTTATCAGCCTGAGGAGCTTGTTTCTCAAGGTATGTATTGCAATTTCGACCATTTTTTTGGAAGATTTTAACAAGCAGAGTCAGCTTAAAGCCTGGAAGTTAAACTAACTGAAGAATGCCATGGATGCTTGTGTATCAAGAGGACCTAAGGAGGAAGGAGAAATGAGGCATCTCCTCTCCTTCATGCACAGGCATTACTGTGTGGCGATCCCATGCCCAGTTAACTCCAGGGGAGCCCTTACAAGGAGGAGGCATTTCAGGCTGGGGAAGGAGAGCTCAGCCCTGCGCCCCTCAGCCTCCCTCCCAGAAACAGGTAGAGTTAAGAGCCCCCAAAAGCACGATAGCCCTGGGGTAGCCTCAGGAGGGAACGTGGCCCAGCTCTCCAGCTAGCTGTGATGCTGAAACAGATAGGGGAGATTGTGAGTAGTAAATATAATCTGAACTTGTATTTTCTTGTCTTGTGCTTTGCTTTTTAAAATGTTTCCTCTATTGCAAATTTATGTTTTAACCCTTACCCTGATTAAATGGAGGAACCGTTTTCAGCCTTGTTTGCAAACAGATTTTGTGATTATTTCAGGGTGGTCTGGCAAACACTGGGTGTTCTGTTTCTGCAGGAGTGGTGACTGTAAATAGGACTGCATGCAGAGTGTTATCTGCCCAAAAGAGGTGCAGGAGTTTTCAGGAGCATCGACCTGTTTATAGTCTGGTTGTATCGGATCCCAGGTTTGTGCAAGAGTCTCCTGTGTCAAGTCTTAGCTGGAGCCTGTTGGCAAGCGCTGGAGGGAGGGAGAGGACCTAAGGCAGAGCTTGTCACATTGGTAACAATACAAATGGGCTTTACAAACAGATTAAATTTACTTTAATTCTTTAATAGCTCCAGAATAAATCAATGGGATTTATGTTCCTACATTACTTAGGTCCAGGTGCTCAGAGACATTTAAGCATCTGAGAACCAGGGTAGATTTTAGTAGCTGAAGATAGGCATTAACCCTTCCTCAGGCATGGTTTTTACAGTCGCTGGCATGAAGCATGGACAACCCTCCTGCAGCAATCAGGGACCTCCTCTGTGTTGGCTGCCAGCAAGCTTACCTGGCTAACAGTGGTTGCTCAAAGATGCTTCGTCCATGCAAACTCCTACATCCCAGTTCTTCAGCGTGCAGCTAGGTGGCAATGTCTCCTTCCACTCTTCGGGCACGCTGGTGAGCTGCCCTGGTGTGTCAGGCCTGGTGAGCCTGTCTCACTAACCCCCTGCTTAGGATGACCATGTCCATAGAATTCATGTGTCTTGGTGTTTACCAGTTATTTAGCAAAGCCTCTGGCACGAACCAGTTTAAGATAAGATCATAAAAAATATTTAAATCTCCAAAATAGACTGCAGGATTGTAGAGGTTTATAAAGGTATCGGCAGCAGAAACTGAAAAAAAATCTGGTTTAGGCTGTTTAATCCCAAACGCCTGTTCTTCCATCCTGTTTTGGAGTTGGGAAGCTAAACTTATTTATTACCCAATTATTTGCTACCTGGCACATGTGATAAGAGACAAGGTCCATGTGCTCCTAGGCAGCAGGTATGTTAGACAGTCCAGGCTCATGGAGGTTGCTGATTTTTATACCTCATCTTCTCCTCAGGGCCTCCCTGGAGTTCTCAGTCAGTGATTCACTCAGAAAAAGAGTTTTCTCATCTTCTCACCAAAAAGCCAATTATTCCCTTCTGCTTCACAAATGTAATGTCCTCTGAATGTGGCAAAGGCAGGTTATTGCCTGCCTCGATGATAAACAGTTGTCTAACAACTCTGAATCTTATTATCCTAATATCTTATTATCTCTGGTAATATAGCAAATTTTTTGTGCAGTAGCCAAACTCTAGTTTGGTAAGATGATTGCAGACAAAACCTGATAGGCTTTTGAGTTGGATTCTGGACTATTCTATTACAGTTAAAGCACCTCTTCTCCTGAGGTCCAAATATATGCAAATACATGATTTTGCAGGTCTGTGCCATAGGCACTCTGGTTAATTTTATCTCAGTCACTCTGAGTAGCTCCCAATAGAGCCTGTTACAGGAGTTTATCCTGTTCCTAGGCCAGGGTTCCTGACCCTGAGTGAGGCTGTGGCAGTTACAGATGGGGCTGCAAGCCTGGCAGAGATTCAGTTTCATCTGGTGCGTATGTAAATGTTTGAGGTTGCACAGTGCTAGGATGCGGGACTGAAAAAATTAGCAGCCAGAAAGAAATGGCAACTGCTAGTACAGAGTTCTTTGTAAAATTAATGCAAATGTAGATCAGTCATTTCTTGTGATTCAAAAGCACAAAAACTTCCAGAGGTGCCCTTTTTGGCTTGGTGAGAGTGCAGGGCGGGAAACAAACTTCAACTGTCTTCTTAAAAATTTCCTGCTCTTCTGAAGAGAGCCTTGAAATTCTGATTGTCTAGTCAGGATCCAGACTAATGCTTCTTATTTCTGTTGATCAGAAGTAAGAAAGATAGAGTCAAACAACAGTCTCAGATATGCATTTGCAAGAATACCATTATTTCCAAATACTCATTAAAACATTAGAAGTAACTTGTGTGTCATATGTGGACGTGTGATTTTTTTGTCCTCATAGAAACCAATTAAACTAAGCATGTTTTAAAGTGCCATGTCTGAATTTGATTTATACTGTAATATGAAACTTGCTCCTGTACCCAGTGCATCCTCTTTCATCAAGGACAATATTGGTGCAGTCAGTTTTTCAGTATGACTTTATCTGCTCAAAATTATTCCATTCACTAAATCAGTATTCAACCTAAAGAGTAGTGTATCTGATGATGACTTTTCGTGGACTAGTATTAACAAAGCTGCAGTTCTTTAAAGATACAGATAGATCATAGTTTAACTCTTTTTGATAGACCACCTATGTGCAATTACACTGCTTTGAGTTTTAGCCTCAATTTTAGGGTTTTATCACCAATTACATTTTTAGACTATTATTTAACTAGTAAAATGTGTGAATATATTAGATGTAGTGATAGATGAACATTTGAGAGGCTTTTGTTTGTTTTTTACTTACAAGATTGTAATCCAAATTATATTTCCCAGCTGTCTGAGAGCAAAAGATAGGGATTTTAGTAAACCTGAAGAAAAAGTGCATTTATACAATGAATGCTATTCTATGAGCTGACCTTCATCCACTGTCATTTGCTGCTTTTGCATTCCTGTTCAAAGCCTCATGGATTTCTGTGCTCTTTCTTCTACTTTACAAGTCTAGATACTAAGATGCTATGAATGTTAATAATCTTAATGTTAATTATTTTTTTAGTTTGGTGTAATACTTCTCTAAGAGTGAACATCACATTTCTGAAAAGCAATGTATCAGACATTCTGTTCGTTGTTATTATTGTGCAAGGAGGGGATGAATAGGGATACTTCACCTATTGTGGCTTACCCAGGGCAGTTCATGTATTTGCATAAGGAAGGAGACTGAGGTTGATTTTGCAGCTTCCCATGCTCTGCGGTGCTGGAAGGGAACAGGCCATGGAAGATTTGACACAATGCTGAAACTTTCCAACCGTGGCATAATGATGGCTTCATTTTTCCAAGACATTGACCACACAAAATTTTTTTTGAGTGCTCTGTAGTCAGTGAGTGTCACTGCCTCTGATGATGACTCCAATTCTGTGTGGGTATTTAAATTATAAATCCTGAAGCCTAGTTTTAGCACCAGCAATTCGAAAGTCTTTATCCTGTGCTTTTTCTATCCATGCTTGCCTGCTAATATTTTCAAGTGGGTTGCGGCAGCTGCAGAAAGCAGGAATTGAATGAGAGAGACCGCCTGCTTTCCAGCAGGCAGTACTCACTTGCTTGAAGGAAAAGGCACATCTGGTTACATCTTGTGGTCTAATTCAGGCCCCTCCCCCAGTGCCACCCCAGTAACAAGATGGTTTCACTGTCTTTTTAGAGAATCTCATAGCAGGCTTCTTGGAGCATTTTCCTATGAAGCAACTTAAGACAGTTATAGGGTCTTTCTGTGCCTGGGAAAATGGTAGAGGATCCTCTCCATGGGAAGCATGTATCCCATATAGGGCCTCATGGCCAGTGTACCTGTTGAAAACAGTCTACAGAGAAACAGCTGATTAGAAGACCTTAAGCAGCAAAGTGGTATTTGCGGACAGATAAAACCTTACAGGGGTTTGGAAGAGATGGGCTTTGCTGGAGTACAGTCTGATCTAAGCCTTGCCTAGGTCCACAATGGGGAAAGAGCACAAAATGTGTACAGAGATCCCTCAGGGGAAAAGGATGGCCATAAGGAGCTCGGAAAGTCTGTCTCATCTGTAATGGCTGAGATCCCTTAAAAATCACCCATGACTCACTAATTGGGAAATATGGTTACCATGAACTTTATTTTAATCTCAAGCTGATGTTAAGTGAGACTAACAAATAATTAGAAATAAAGGAAATTACATAGAGATAAAACTAATATTACAGCAGATCTCCACCCCCTAGCAGCTATGCTTAACACTTTCTGAAGGCTGTTTATCCAAATAGGTTTCTCGTTCCATTACAGCTTCTAGTGAAACTGCTAAAAAAGATCTTGGTAGCAACTTCAGCATCAAACTAGAATGTGGATATTTGAGCATCAGCAAAAAGGAGAACAACACACCATGTATTTAGTACAATCGGAAATGTGAGATGTTGATATCAATGTATTGTAGAAATACAATGCAATCCTGCCTTGCAGGAAAAATACTGCTGAACTTCACTCTCCTTCCTTTTGTGACCTGCTGGCTGAAAACGGATTAAGAATTAAAGCATTAAGCACCTTACGTAGTGTGAATATTTTTCCAAGAAGCTTTACAAGCATACTTTCTGTGGAGCGGGCACAGCAGTAATCTCTCTTCTGATTGCTGGGAACCAAGCCACAGATTCTCAAGTAAAGATGATTTTACTTGCTAACTTCCTAACACACAGAGTAGCAGGACCAAGCTGTATACCCTCCTCACGCTTTCTAGTGAAGACTTCTTCAATCTTACTGCTGTTGATAAATAATGCAAACATGATACAAATTTGGCTTTGAACTTTCCATGTGCTACAGTTGCTCAGGCATAACATACATTTTGAATATCCATTTGGAAGTTAAATTTGCCTGGGCCATCACAGAAATGAACACACACACTTCCTAGGCGGGGAAGACCACAGCAGGACAGAGAGACTTTGCTGTTGAGCCTCTGCCTGATTCAGTAATGCTCAATTACTAGGGTCTGATATTGGAGCATCTGTTGGGTTGCCTGCAGGTTCACTTGCTTGCTTTCTGCTGCGCCGACCTGGAGCAAATCAGTTATGGGAACAGCTATTTACAAGATACCAGGCAAAATCAAGTTTCGGGTGAAGAAAACCTAAACATCAGGTAGGGACTATTCACATAAAATGAATGTGTTGAAGTCTTACAGTTCACCCTTGTGAAGGCAGGATAGCAGTAGTCTTGATATCATGTAATTGTAAAATTTGCTAAGTTATTTTTTTCTATGACTCCAGTCAAGCCATTGTTGCAATAGAATAATAACTAATAAGGTGTTACATTATGTCTTAGTAGTTGACAGTGAAACTTTCAAAGCATAATATTTTTACGTCCAGTAAATACATACTTACTTTGCATTTCCTAACGATTCAGGACAATTATGCATATTCAATGTGCATTGATGCACCACTTTCATAAATAACTTCACTGTACAGGACAGTCTGAACATTAGTAAAATAAACCTGTAAGCTTTGCTAAATGTCAGTGAATGCTTTTATCAACTGTGCCCAGTTAAAGCCCCCAGACCTTTGAATTCAAAGACAGCATTCATTTCAGACCACATCAGGAAAGAACACCTGGTTCTGATTGCTTTCCAAGCAGATATAATATGGCAATCCACAATCTGATGACCAGAAGAGTCTTTCCAGAATAATAGCTATTTTTTGAACTCATGGCGATTTTGGGAGTGGTCCCGTGAAGGATTACCAGAAAAAGATATTATTTTTAATTTGGTGCTACCTGGACCTTTGTGAAACATTGTATGCCATGGATGGAATAAAATAGTGTGTTTAAAACTAAAACACATAGGAAGAAAGGTTTAAGTATTACTGTTCTAGAAAAAAATAATCCTTTTTTCTTGTCTTGCTCATTAAACTTATAATCAGTATGCTAAAATCTAGTTTATGATTGAAAGAGTTTCAGCGATGAAGCTTTTACATTTTTTGCAATTATGCCTATAATACCCAGGCAGGAATTATGGGCTTGTCTTACAAATGACATTATGGACTCACAAGTTAAAATGAATATAAATGACAAACAAAATAGCATTGAGAGATAATGTTTCCTAACTTAATTAGTAATCCTGTTTCAGAACACAGTTTAGCTAACAGATTTTTTCCTAATATTATTTGCAAAAAAGCATCTTTAGAATTGGTGCATTCTTGGTATATATGTTTGCATAATCACAGAAAGTTGGGGAATTAGTGAAGCCTGGTTTCCTACAGGCTTGTGCCCCATTCCCCGTAACCTCCTCACCACGGAGGCGATGTCTTTAGTAACTGGTTATCCAGACATTGCCAGACAATGGCATAACAGCTGAATTTTGCCTGCCTTGCCCGGAGCATGGTATTAGTTTGGGTGTCTCTCCTTTACCCAGGAGATAATTTTCATAAAAGTCGTATGAACTTAATTAGCTTTTAGACAGTATGTGGTTGAAATTGGACAGCTCTCTTGGAATTACGGGGGAAGGATAAAAAGGTAGACAAACAGTGCAAACTCATAAGCATTTTTTCTTAAGAAAATGATAACTCAACTTGTAGAGTGAAGAACTCAGGAATGAAGGAGAATTAGAAATTCAAGTATTGCTTTCATTTGACCCCCATTTGCATGTGCATTACAATGCCATTTTTAATTAAGTGTTGCCACCCTGGTTTCCCATGGAGCTGCCCCACTCCCTCACCCGATGAACACAGCTCTGAATTTCACTTAATCCTGTTGGGTATGGGTGAGGCTTTTCAACTGCGTCTTACAGGGTCCCTTCCCAAATAAAAAATTATTCTCTTCTCTCAAGGGCTCCACAAACACGAGTGTCCTTTTGCTTCCAGAAGTCCTCGGTGGGGTGCATGAGTCATCTGAAAAATAATCCCAGCTGCATAAGCGTAAAAGAGAGCCCTGGAAAAACCTCGTTTGGATTAAAAGCACAGTTCTCCCTGACCTCCGTTGCTCCATGTTTCCGGCAAATTGGATGAAGTAGCTCAAACGTGGCACCCAGGAGAAACTGAGCAGCAACTGCAGAAAGTCTGGCGCAGCTTGCCAGTGTCACACAAGGGTGCAGGGACAGCTATCATTTCTCCTGGGCTCCACGCAGCTTCCTTAACCATCCATTTTTCCCTCTGCCTTTCCCTCTGTCTTCTGCCTATTTTGCTTCATGTTTTCCAAATTCTGCATTAAATACAATATCGGTTTTAGAGAGTTAGAGTCTCTTTTCAATGTTTTGATTTATACTGCAACAGGGTCCTTCTTGCCCCATAATTAGTTGAGGCTATTTGCTAATGTCCCAAGAGGAGTGTGACTTGAGAGACATTATTGTGATATACTCAATCTGGTTTAAGATCAGAAGCATCCTAGTTATCTGATCCAGAGTGCTGATTCAGGATGGACTCACTCTGCTGGGTCACTGGTATTGGAAAAGTTTTGATGGGTTGATTTTTTATTGGCAGACTTCATGCCAAATAAAATATGTTTAATCTTGCCTTAGTGCAAGTATTGATTGGAAAGGGGAACGTTGAAGAATTTATCTTTCAGGAACTGTAATGAGAATCTAATCAAACATAAGGGAAACTGAGATTTTTGAGAGGCCGCTAAGGGAACAGAATAAAGCCCATCCAGAATTCAGCTTTTGCTATAAACCAGGGAAGTGTAAAACTTTGTAACAAAAAAGATACTTTAAAGAGTAGTTTAGTTAGGGAAAATGAAAGCATTTCCTCCAAAAGTCATTCTTGGAAATGGCTGAATTGTTTTAGCTGAAATGTTCTAAAACAAACAGCATGATGTTCCCCAGCATGGAAACTTGAAGTACAAGTGGTTGGTCTTTGACAAAATTATAAACAATTTAAAACCTAAAAATAGAAGGTGACATTCAGTGCTAGACAAAGGTGGTATCATGAACTCGGCCCAACCTACACAGAAAAACAGCAAACACAACAAGGCTTCAGAGCAAATACATGTTGTTTTTGCAAATACTGTTAAAGTGATTCTCTGTCTGAGATAAGAGGCCATATGAATCATCTGATCTCTTACTAGAGAAGGCAGCCATCTGCCTGTTATCACGAATTTACGTTTCTAATAGCCATCTTAGTTGATTTTGCTAGCCAGCAAGTCAAATTTCTGAATTGTTCCTGAAGGCAACTTTGTAATTTAGCAGGTTAATTACAGCTTCAGATAAGCTTTTCATTCAGTTTTCAATATTCATGTGCATATTCTTAAGAGAACCTAAGCTTAAAACATGTAAAACCATGTAATAGTGATTGTACTTGCATAGAGGTTTTTGTCCAAAAATCATAAATGTTGTGTCTTTTCTGAGAACGGCCCCTTTCATGCTTACATTACAACAGCTAATACCTATTATGTGGCCCAGATTTTTTGCAAAAACATCTCACCGAGTCAGCCCTGATCTAACTAGCTGACTGCATCACTGCAGCCGTGTCAGCGTGACACTGAGGTGTGCTGCACTGTCACCTTCACCCCAGTGAATTTACATCTCCAATAATATGTAACTATTATTATCTCTACATACAGATGGGGAGATTCAGCCAAGAGGTGGTAGTTTCTCTGAGGTCACGTGGCAAATGAAGATATGCCTTGCTCGTAGGTTCTGCCTGCAGCAAATACATTTCTAAACACCCTTTTTTTTTTTTTTTTTGGCATCTGTGTGCGTGTTTCAGATTGCAAATACACCTGCCATGCTCACTGCCGAGATCTGGTGCACCTGGGCTGCCGGCGGAATGGAAAATTAATGGACTGCCTTGCTCCACATGACACCTTAGATCCATCTTACAACGGTCAGGTAATAGATCATGTAATTACTGCTTTCTCTTGTCAGCTCTGTAATGAAGCGTGGTCTGCCTGCCTCACCCAGCTGCTCAGGAAGAATGTCTCACTTAGGCATGGCCAGCAAAGCTAAATTTCCCACCCAGTGCTGTGATTTTACAGTACAGCTGGGTCGAGCTGCAACTGGCTGCTGCCAGCTGGGTCATTCCTGCTGCAATTAGTTTTCAGCTAAACTGGCTGAAAAGTAGTCCCACAAAAAGGTATTTTTTGTGTTGGTTTGGGTCACTGTGGAGTCAGAGCAGGCACGTACGGCAAGGATGAGAACATGAGGACAGAGCTCCTTTTCAGATAGACTCGGCCATGCTGTGCAGAAGCTCACAAAGTGAGCTCAATGACCCGGGTGCCCTGTGCTGCTGGGTGTAGTGCCACAGATGAGGCAAATAAAACTAAGAGCCTGGCTATTTGTGACAATTAAAGATCCTACTGGTTTTGCCTGGGTTTGGTGTTAATCCCCCAGTTCTTATTAAATCCCTCTAAGGGTAATTTCAGCTTTCCTTGCCTGGATTCCCCAGCAGCTTCAGTGGGTCACAGTGTGCCTCCTCATTTCCTTCCTTAAAACACCACAGAGCATCACTGCCTGCGTTTCACCCTCAGCATCAGGGCCTTTCTCTTTTTCCAGGGAACACATCAAAGCAGCAAGTTTCTGCAGACAGGGGGGGTCCTCTGAGAATGAGGTTCATACAGTGATAATGAGCCCCATAGACCTTTTGTGCTGTGATAAAGGTTGTTGTATTGTGCTCGTTAAATCATGCCTCTGCATTTTCAAATGCATTTAACTTTTGTCCTCCACAAAGTCCACCCAAACTTAATCGGATGTTAAGCCCTTGAACATTTACATCTAACCAGTAGGAATTTCTGAGAGGGCACCAAAATTTCTCAGTGCCCTCGCTGAGCTTGCTGCAAGTGCTCAGCACTGAATTTTCTCTGCAAGTGCAATGTTTATTTGGTAGGGGAGGTGCTTGCTCCAGCCACCCAAACTGCAGCTGAGGACACGGTGTCTCTCATGAGCTCCTCATGTCTTGCTGTTAGGAAGAGCGAAGGGGAGTAACTCAAATGTGACAGGAGGAGTAGCAGAGGTGGGGAGGAGGAAGGACATGGCAACATAGGTGTGGGTGACTATCAGCAGGAAAATACCACAGGAGCAGAAAAAGAAGGCCATTAAAAGCTGTACATACTCAAAACCACATGTACAGCATGGCTGTGAGAGATCTAAGAACGAACTAGTGCTGTTTTGGGTAAAGTGGCTATAAATACTGAGCAAGGAAACTGTTCCTTGCTGTGTGAGCCTTAGAGTACTCAGGGAAGGCAAATTTAGTGTGTGTTTGTTTGTGTGCAACAAGATTGTGTCAAAGAAGTACTGGTTTTTTCCTATGGATTCCTTCCTCTTGGAAGAAGTCACAATTTGGCTGGTTACTGTGGATGACGGTTGTTTGCAAATCTCCATTTTCCTCACTAGCTGTCTGGGGCAGTGTGTGGCTGACAACTGATAAAAGTAAATGAGGATTCAAATGCTATTTTCAGCATTCATCATCCATTGATTTTGAAGCAGCAGTCATTTCCATGTACAAAACCTGGAAAGCTTCCTACTGGGTGAAGTGATTTTCCTTGTGCACAGCTGTCCCGCATGCACAGCACTGACACAGCTACCCATGGAGACTGCAAGGTTTGCATTCACCCCCTGCTCTGCTACTTACCTGCTCATACCGCTTGGTCTTTCTAGAATTCGTGTAGGTAAAAAAGAGCTAGAATTTTTAAAAATCATTTTAAGTTCTGTGAATGGAAACATTTTTACAAGAGCTGGTGTTTACAGGTTACTATTTAATGAAATACAACTCCTAGCTCAGTGGCCTTTTCAAAATTACCTTTCCCTTCCATGCTAAAATTTTCTGGACTTGGTCTCAGCCTTAAGGTGATTTTTCCTTTCTGTTTAAAGTTTGAACCTCTATCTCACATATACAACTGAGTAGGTGTTTGGTATAAGATAATGAAGGAGTCAGAGGATGGGAAAAGGCTGAATCTATTTCCTTTACAAAATTATTCTTGCATTCTTATTCTGTGAATGGCGTCTAGTCTGCAGGGTTTTAGTTAGAGGCGGGAGTGTGCTTTTGAAGCAAATTGTCCAATTGTCCTCACTTCCCTTGCTTTGGTTGATATCAGCGAGCAGTCTTAGACCACATAAACTTAATTCCCTTTCACATGAAAGTTAAGCGGCTTCCTGAAACCTCTGAGAAGAGGCACTCCAGGAGCCTACCTAACACGCTCAGACCACTAATGGGCATTCAGTCCACAGGATCAAAACAGAGATTGTCTTAAGTAGAACCTGTGAAGTGTTTATATTGAGGATTTGGGGTTCTCAGTGCCACTTGCTTTGCTTTAAAGAGCTGCTCGAGTTGCACCACAGTATTTGCTAATGTAGGCATCAGATACCTGGCACAGAAGGGTCCCCAGCGAGAAGCAAAGAGATAAGTGTTCCAGTGATGCCTGCTTTTGCTTTATCTACATTGTGACTTTGAAAATCACATGGTATGCAAAATCAGTTAATTTTGCATGAGCTGTGCTAGTAAAATGCGCAGTTGCAAAGACCATGCGTGTATTTTGGTGATATCCCAGCTATACAGTGAGAGTCGACTGAAAATATGAGGGGATTTTGGAAAAGTGCTGGAAATTTATAGTACATATGGAGAGGAATGCCTTGCTAACAAGCCTTAGTCCTGGGCTTTGTGCATTTTCTTCTTTCTGGGATAACCATTTTGTTTTGAAGTGTAATTTTTTTTTTTATACAAAATAATTTTATGTGAGTAAAGCGCTAGTTTGAAGTTGTTATATTGGCATTCTTATGCTGACACCTTAGATCTCTTCTTGTAAAGGGACATGGCACCTTTATACTTGTGTAACTTTCTCCACACAGGTGGATGATTGCTCTGAGTATGATGGTAGACAAATGCTTTGAGACCTAACTCTGTAAGGGCTAAGTCCATTTTAGACTGGTCGGGCAAAGTGAGCGTATCTCCTATTTGATCTGCGTGATATAAACTGCACTTCATCCGGCTGCAATGACCTTGTGGCGCCCTGACTGCAGCAGAGCTTGCAGCTCAGCTGTAGTTCCCAGTCCTGGATGCTCGTTCATGCCTGTACACCCTCGCATGTTCTCCCCGGCCCTTGCACCCCCAGCGGTGCCAGAACTGCTGCTTTTGGACAATGTGTTTTAATATGGGTCAGGGAAATGGTGTGGCTTCCAAAGATTGGTCTTGCAAAACCCAGTCAGCTCTTTACTTTGCAACACAGCTTGTGAACAGTGCTGTCAGCACAATGGGCTGGGTGTTGTGGTGTGGCTGGAACACCTTAAACTCCAAATAACCCTGAACAAACGTCTTGTTGAACCACAGTTTGAGAATCTGGGCTTAGGATTTCCCTTGTGGGGAAGAGGAATTTCTTACAGGCTCTTAACTGCTCATTTTGCAAATGCAGTCAACAGATTTCCAAGGGATTTCCATCCTGTTCAATTCTGCCAGTGACTAGAGTCCTTTGGTGCACCCATGAGTGGTCAGATAGTCTCAGAATCTGGAATATGGACACGCTGCTTGACTTCGTTAACACGTCATCGGAGCTCAAAGGGCCTGAACTTTGAGCTCTCTCTCTATATATATATACACACACACATGTATATTTCATTATAAAAAGGTCTAGGAAATTCCATTATGTGGCTATTTTGAGAGATCAGTAAGGCTGCGGGGTAAAATACTTGTAAATGAAACACAACTTCAAACATACTGCAAGTACCCAATGGCAGAAATACAAGGCTCAGGTGAAAAGGGGATGGTGTTTCACTAATTGTGTGCCCTTAAATATTTCCCTCCTGAAAAGTCTTCCTATAGAGATTAAAGAGGAAATGATGGATATAGGTTCTCTATGATCTTGCAACAGAGCACTCAGAAAGAGCTGTGGAAAGAGCTGCCGGTTTCCTCCAGAAATGAGCAGAAGGGGATGAATAGAGCCACTTTCCAGCTGTCCCCTCCTGTGCTACTACATTGCCCGTTACAGGAGCAACACCTTCTGGCTGACGCTGCCAAGGGCTTCTCAAAGTCTAAGAAGTATCAAAGCCATTGTGTAGAATTCCATTTTTTCCTGATATTTTTCACCCCAGATGGATCAAAATGTTAAAATTTCTTATGTATGAGCCACAAATACTATTTCTTTTCTCCTTCAAGATGGCATGCCTTCCCAAAGAGGTCTCACAGCACTCAAATTTTCCCAAAGACAGAGGGTGGTCAGACATGAGGTTTGTACAAGACCTGAGGGACTTGGTAAAGTATAGAAAGGGATATAGGCTGTCCCAAATGGCTTGGATAATAACATCCCCCAGAGTGCTTCAAAATGCATGAACCTGCTGTGGAGAAGACTGGGAGGATCTCACGGTGCAAATATAGAAACTTCGGGACCTGGATGGGCACTGAAGTTACCACCTGAATGTAACTGGAACTGAAAGTAGTTTCAGTTCTTCCCACTCAGAAGTGAGGTAGTTTGACATCTCTTTTCAAAAATATCCCCTTTGTGAAAAAATGGACAATACAGAGCAAAATATCGTGATGGAGATGTGTACAGCTCTTGATTAATAATGAAAGCTACTGTTAAGCTGTTGACTGCTCTCCCATACTAACTCTTGGTAGTGGTGTGTACTCTGTACAGTGGGCGTGAGTTTTTATGGCTTGTGTAATTTAGATCTCTGCTAAGCCTGATTATGCTTGGTAGTAGTTGAAAGGAAAAGAGGAAAACTGAATGACATTTGTTTTGGCAGGCGGATCATAGTTTCATTTTTGCCAGTGACTGGGAAAAATTTTAAACTAAACCTGAAGCTGATTTCAGTTCTAATTGCGTATATTGCTTAGGCTACTTTTAGGGAAATCCATTTGGCATAAATAAAAGCCTTGGTAGATTATATAGACTAGAAATTAGTCCCAAGCTTTCAAAAAGTAATTTGAGAGTATCCACAACTGTTCTTCTGCCACTACTGTCTGCAGCCTTCCTTCACAGGGGTATTACTAATACAGGCTGGATGAGGAGGCATGCATTGAGTGGACCTGTATCATCATACCACTAAATAACATAATACTGGAATTAATATTTTTAACAGAGTGAACTTCAGCTTGTTGGCACCAGATGGGAATTTTCAGCTTGTAGAAGCAATCGGAGTCATATTGTTACACCACTATGTTTTTAAAACATTATTTAAAAATCACACATTTTCATCAGTAAATCTATCTTTAAATTTTTAGGGTTTTTTTAAGGTACTTGGGTACTATACAGGCCTGACCTTTCAAACAGAAAGGTAGCAAGCTCACTGCTTAAAGATCATATTGCTGAAACCCAGAGATCAATTATAGGTTGTTTAGCAACCAGATCAACTCCAGTCAAACAGCTCTGATTTTCTAGTTACGTAGAATAAACAGACAAGGCTTCAAATTTCAGGAAAATACAGCTATTAGACAAAGGGAACATTTAAAAGGCACTTTTGATTTTTGCATGGCTATGTGTTTTCATATTCAAGATGTTTGTATAGTGTCCCTAGAAAACAATATGTGTTTCCCTAGTAATGTGGCCAGCTTCAACCTGCCATTTTGTCAGCTGTCATTATAAGATCAATGTTCTTATTCCACCATTTATTTCTAATACAGACTATTCTTACCACACACATTTTTCCACAATCCTTTCCAGTTTCTGCTGTCAGAGTTGTGCCAGGTGTAGGATGTAAAACACCAACTGCATTTTTTTATTGTGGCTGTTTTCTTCCTAATTCAAAGTTATTAATATCTTCCCAGTATCTCAGCCGGCTCAGCAGAGCACAGATGATCACATTACAAATTTAATACAAGTAATATAGGCTTGCACGTCCCATGTGTTCCAGGTGGTTCTACGATACTCAAATAGCATTGCCTAATCTTGTCAGAGAAAAAGTTCAAGGAGAACCAATCCTCTAAATTGTTAAGTTTTATGTGTTGTGTATGTTATATAGCATGATATAGCTGCACACCGATGTGAGGGGTGGCCACGCTCTGCCTGAGCAAGCGTAGGAGGGGCTGGCAACAAGCCAGCATCCTGAGGGTTGGGCTTGCGATAGTTTGCAGTGAAGAGATCAGAGCACGATTTCTTTCTTAACTTTAGGGTAGATTTTCAACATGCAGATCAGGACGAGAATCACTAGGACAATTGGTTTTGATGGGGCGTGTGGAGGCAAATGGAATGAAAATGTTGGCTGCGTTCATCAAAACGTGCATGCTTGAAGAGAGGTATTTTGCTGGTATATGTTGTAGATTATGATTGTACGTGGAAGTTGCACAGTTGTTGGGTGATAAATCACTAACTACGATAGTGTCTTGAGTGCCTTACTCAACCCTTGAAACATGCAAAGAAAATGATCACTGGCTGGGGAACTGGTAAATGGGGGGTGAATGCTGGCCCCTGTGAGTCTGTCCTGGTGCAATCCTAACACTGACTTTTCTCAAAAGTCCATGTGCTGTAGATGACAGACGGACAACTAAACTTCACCTTTCTGTTAGAGATAGGCTGGTAAACAGGGTGACAGTAGTTTTCATTCCCCCCTTCACAGGCTGCCTGATTATTTACTTTGTATCCATAAAACACCTTGACCAAAATGGAATTACCAGCAGCCCTGTCAGGTCTGTCCTCATCTATTAAACCACAGGGGTGACTGGTTTCCAAGCAGGACAAGGGTCCAAAGAAGTATTTAATATCACACACTTTCTAGTGTGCTTATTCATGAGGCCTATTTTATTTTGCATTTGAATGTTCAGGAAGGTAGCTGGGCTGGTGACATGACTGCAGACTACTTAATTCACCTCATGTAGTCCTGCCCTAAGCAAACAACAAGATGGCAGTGAGAGCTGATTAGAAGAGAAAGTCAGAACTGTGGTGAAATTTGCATCCCATTTTCTCATCCAGATTGCCTAAAATATTCTTGGAGCTTCACATTATCTCTCTTTTTTTTTTTTTTTTTTTTGTTTTACAGTATCAGACTTCTTTTGTTGACTTATGGCATTAGCAGCTGTTGGAAATGTACAGAGAAGAGATCGCTGCTGCCTTTTGACTCAGTGCAGGAAGGGCATGATGCAAAACCTTCCCTGGTGGGGAAGGAAGGTGGGGAGTGGTTTTTGATTATTTTTAATGATAACATTGCTGGGTGAAGATAGGAAAATATTTGTTCCCAGTCTTTGATCCAAGTAGCTTGCCAACCAGCAGCCCCACAGACAGCTGTTAGGAAAACAGGTAGAGAACAGAGCCCTATGTTGTTCTGATGCAGTCCTGTTTATCTTACAGGAATGTAAAGCCTTGTTTCCCAGAGAGTAAGAATCAAACGACAGGAGGTAGAGTTTTTCCTTACTGATTCATGGCTTCCTCTAACTGGGGACGCTGCCTAAAAGGCCCTCCAGACTCTTCCTGAGTGCAGAGGAGCCCGCCTGTTTGCATGAGCTCAGCTTCTCCCCAGCTCCACATGTGTGCTGCGTGGTGGTTCCCCTTCTCCCAATGATCTCGTTCTACAGTGAAGCTCCATTCTTGCATGTGTTGTCTCATGTCAGTCTGCTCCACAGGAAGTGTGGATGAGAACTTATGTGTTCCCCATTTACTCTGCAAATAGTGTGTATAAGCGAGTAAAAATTCAGCGATGCAGTAAATGCTAATGCTTCAGTATACTTACTGGGAAGGAGGAAACTGTCACCAGTTATATGTCATTTAAAAGCAATGGCAATGAGGTCATACTAGTTAAACTTCTGGGGAGTAGTCCTTTTGTTCCTACCCAAAGCATAAAGAAGTAGCTGGTTTTCCCAGGATCAGAACATACTGGGTTCTCCTAGCACTTGTGGGAGATCTTGAGCAATAGTCACTTTGTTGTGTTTCCTTCTCCCTTTTTATTTAAGTTACCGTAAGCCTCCATTCCTGCAGCATAGGTCCCAGTGGGATCCTGCACCTCTGGTTCCTGTGGCCTTCTGATCCTTTACTGCCAAGCAAAAGAAGCTGCCTGATACAAAAGGCTGTTGTGTTGTTTCTTCTGAAGGCAGAGACAGAGCTTCAAAATATAGACTCCTATAAGCTTTTTAGATCTGGTTTGTTCTACAAAGAATATGCTGGTGATCAGTTGTTTGCTTTTGGTTTGGTTTTTTTTTTTAATTTTTGTGAATGTTTATTTCACAAATGATGTAACAACCCTTTCAAAAATGAGATAAAGTCCCTTCATTGCTTCATTCAAGATATACACCTTACATTATGGTTGCGATAGTCCAGACGAGATTTTTGATCCAGAGGTAGTTTTGCATCTTGATCACCTTTCACCTGTGACCTTTAGATTTCTTATGACTTGTGACCTGGTTCTTAAATCAAGAGGCCTCTCCTAAGGATGAGTTTTGGATCAGCTCCTGTCCCAGGCGATCCTGGAGCCATGCTGCTTGGAAGCTGGACAGTGCCCCGAAAAGATGAACCCAGCTGGTCTCTGCATGCCTGCCCTATGTGGTAACCCCTAGAGAAAAATGGAAAAAAATCATCTCTCCTTTATGTTTGAGAAGAAAACTTTCATCACGGGACTCCAAGAGATCTTCAAACAAATACATTACAACTAATCTTGTGAACCAATGAAAAGCTACATATGTCCGTTTCAGGTATTTCGCCTACTGATGTGCTGCAGTCAGCTGGATAACTGGGTACAATTATTTGCTTTGCCTAAATCATATCCTATGCTTCTCCATCTCTTTCTCTGCCATTGCCTGCAAGCGTGTATGTAGCCATGGTCAATTCTGTTTTAAGGCTTAGTCTTCTCTGACAGAGTGTTTGTTTACAGCAAGATAAATACCATCATTGATTATTTTGCTTTACAATACTAAGTGAGAACAAAGCAGTGGTGATAGTTACCATGGGGCAGCAGGATGAGGTCAGCACCGTGCATCCTGCCTGGGGCTGACCTCACCTAGCTGACCTCAGGATAAAATTATGTTGCCTTGATTTCACTAGGCTTTTCTGTCACAGCAACCTTATCAGACAACTCTGCAACCTTATTCTCTGGGGAAGGAAGACCAATGTATAGCAAGGCTGAACACTACTTTTACATTTTCCAGTACTCCTAAACTTGTGTTTAGAGGAACATTGCTCAGTCCACACTCCACTCTGAGTCTTCCATTTGCACTGTCCTCTCCCCTCGACCTTCCTTATGCCATCCTGACTAATATTCTCCTTTACAGTAACCTTGGAGAGAGATTTCCTTATCTGTGTATATGACTAATCAGTAAGGTCTTATGATTATTATAAAGCAATTTGTTGGAGGTAGGAATTAGAGCGTGAAACTGGGACTGAGGAAGCCAGATTTACAGTCCTTGCTCTACTAATGACTGATTAGATATGGCCTTCAGCAAGTCAATTTGGCCTTGGTTTTCAGATGTGCTGATTTAATTTTTAGACTTTTGCCTCCAGCTTTCTTTTCTTCCTTCTTCTAGGGGGAGGGAGGTGCCCACAGTATGCAAATCTGCTATTTCATTTTACCTCAAATATGTCTCAGTCTGGAGAGTCAGAAGTAGAAGAATTTTTTGGAAAGGGTGACATTGTGAATAATGTTCCTTGCCTAGCTGCTGCTCATAGCCACACTGAGGATCATCTTTCTTGCAAAGTATTATGGGTGAAGAAATGCACTGTGTGGCAGAGAGTTACATTCTGAGAACTTGCTTGTTTCTTCTTTATGCTTTACCCATAACTTCTATGAATATTCCTGAATTTGTTAAAGAATCCGTAATGTGGGGAAGGAAAGCAAGGGTGAATTCTTAAAATTGAGGATTACAGATAGGGTAAATTCAGAGGTAACTCAGTATGAGAGAGTGGAAGGGATAAAACCGCTGACAGCTGCAATTGTGCTATGATTTTACTGAGTTATTTATATTCTTTTCCTCACAATTAACAGATACAGATAGAGACAGGAACGATTTATTGGAGTGAATGAATACAAGAAATAAATGTTTTGGAAATACCTAGGATCCATATCTCCAGCTGTAATTAGGCAGCTGATGTCTGTCTGAGAAGTGTTCTTAATGTTACTCTTTGGGAGTAGGTCAGGGGTCCTCTCCATCAGCTGAACCCTCTTTCTGAGATCCTGCACTCCATCTCCCAGCAGGAACCTCCCAAGCTGGGCTGGGCTGCACAGCTTCCCCCACATCAACCCACACCCCCTGAGCCGCTGGGCTTCACCCCCTTGCTGCCAGGTCCTTCCGCCCTACGCAGGAGTAGCTTGTCCCATGTGCACATCCCCCGTGGTGGGGCTGGAGAGAGGAGAGACCTCCACTGGTAGAGAAAGAGGAAGAGAGAAACAGAAAAGGGACAAGAGGGGCTGACATGAGCCATCTGGATTTTTTATTCTTGTGTCCCTCTGTCTCCCATCACACAGCCTGGACCTCCCAGGGTAGCCCCACTCTTGGATTTGAGAATCATTGCATTAGGTTAGACAGTGAAAAAGGAGATGTAGGGTCCCACAGAGTCGGTGGGAGCAGAGTTTTGCCACAACAGATCCAGTTTCACTAACAGTTTGTAAACATCTATTAACTATCTTCTTTTTTTCTTTAAAGTGTCCTCAACTTGCAGTTTTGAGCCTTCTTTGGACTGAGATTGCCTGCTGGGGAGTCAGCACAGCGTGTCCCAGAGCTGGGGACAGGAACCGCCCCGCATCACAAGCCAGAAAGAGAGCTTAGCAGACACAGGGCCTCTGATGTGAGGGAATTATGTGTGCCTCCATCCCACCCACCCCCAGGCTACCCAAATTTTAAGATGAGTTGGCCATGGTCCAACGGTTGGCAGCATTTTCTAGACAAGTCCTCTAGACTGTGCTAAAGCACTGTGCGTAAGAGCAGTCTTTCCTGGTCATTCCACTCTCTTCCCCACACTTTTATTTCTTTTAAGTCACCTGTGGTTTTTGGCTGCAATTAAGAAGGAAAAAATTTCTGGCAGTTCTGCTGTAGTTGGATTTGGCAGTTTCACGAGTTACTTCCAGTAATTATCTCCATGTCACAGATATGCCCTCAGTGCCAGTTTTAGGAAAACCTTCCACCTTTCTGGTGTTTGAGTAAGGAAATGGATTCTTTAGGAAATTGCTTTCCTCTGAGAACAGCCCCTTCTTTACAAACGCTCTTGCTGTGGTCTTTTGGAAAAGGCTGCATTTGAAATTTGAAATATGCTGATGTGCAAATCATTTCAATAGCTGACCTGCAGAATCTGTTGGCAGGGCTGCTGGAGGCAGTTTTCTCTGCTTCCAGCCGCCTGCTTCATTTTGGCAGCTGCACGCCTTCTGGCCCAGATGCCTGCAGCCTCGTGTCCAAGTTAGGAGCTAGACAAACTTCACACACTGTCCTGTAAATGCACCTCAGCTTATTATCTATGTGAAGAATTAGACCTAAACCTCAGGCTGCCTTTTGCCTCCCAAAGTTATTTTCAATGTACTCAGTAAATCTGGATAACGGATTTACAGTGGTGGATGTGCCTGCCGGGCTCCCACCAAGGAGGGGGGTGAATCATTGCTTTTCCTTGTAAGGTTATCTGCCCGACCGCAGAGTGGTGGTGAACAGTGCCAGCCAGCCTGAGCAAAGCAGGCAGGCGTTGAAAGCAGCAAAGCACATAGAGGCAGATCCTCCCGAAAGCAGATGCCAAAGCAGATGTTAAGGCTACATCAAGGACCGCTGAGCGCTGCTTGTGGGGGGTTGTGGCAGGAGATTGCTTCCAGGACGTGGATGTGAAATTCTTAGGTACGGCTCACAGCATTGGTGTGCATCTCTGTTTCAAATCCTCACAGCCCTGCCACAAGCCTCTTTTAAAAAGTTTTGCAGAGTTTTCCTAAGTAAATTTAAAATCAGGTCTTTGAAACAGATAGTTTTTAAAAAGACTTTCAGACCCAAACGAAAGGAAGGTAGATGCCCTGAGGCGTACAGCAAAGAGCTGAGCTTTTTAGCATTGTTCTGCTGTGATGTTACATTCAGTGACATTTCTGACATATTTGGAGGTCTGTAAGTAGACTGCAAGTTCACTGATTACTTTCTGACCTTGAGGTACAACCCATCTCTCAATTATCCTGTGACTCTGCTAATGTGATTGCATGTCGGGGGAGGGGAGGAGCACCCGCAGTGTTAAATTACCTGCACATATGGACATACGGACACATCTGTACATCTGTTGAGTCACATGAACATAACCTCTCTTTGGCAATGCATTGCTGTGGTTTCTCTCCAGGTCCGGCACTCCAGACACCGAGCGCAGGTGGAAAGACACGGTGCTGCCCCACGATTATGTGGGTGTCTGGCACTGCCCCTGTGGGACAAGAAGTAGAGGGTAAATGATGGGGACAGCGTACGACTGACGGGAATAAGCAGAACTTGAAGACAAGTTGTAAGGAACAAAGACCATCCCTTTTAAAACAGAAGTCAGGCACTGGTTTTGCCAGATGCAGTTTTTTAACAGTTGGTGTTGGTGGAATTGCCTTTGTAATGGCAGCTACCCGGACAGATCTGAGATCCAGTTGGTATACGGCACAGAAAAAAGTGCTTGTGGCTCATGCAGGCTGGTGCTTTGTGCCCCAGAGTACTTTGTCTTCCTCTCCTACATGGAGCTTTCCAACCTCTGATCAGTGACATCTTACCTTGGTATCGCTGCTGTAGTCCCCCCCCCCCCCCGCCCTGGTGCCCAGCCTGTTTTTCTCTTGGGGAGCTCCATTTCGCCTGGAGGGATGGCTCAGCTGATGAAGCAGCTGCTGTACTGTGGCAGATTTCAGCCTGGTGCTATGAAAAAAAAAAAAAAATGTCAAAATTGGTTCCAGTTTATCCTAACCATCTAAGCCCTAAATTGAGGCAGTTCAGCAGCTGCTTCACGAACAGCTGAGCCGCCTGTGCAGAGGGACCGGGAACCTCTGGGAGAGGGGCAGCTCAGATGATTGCTAAGGGCAAAAGTAACTACTTGTGTCAGACCTCAGTCTCTATGAGCAGCGGTGGTTGCGTGGCAAATGTCAACAGAGCGAAGAAAATCAGAGTTGCCGGAGATGTCTTCATGAGTCTGTAACAGGGTGTTTTTATGTCAGTGACAGAAAAGAGAACACATTGAAACAAAGTGTTCAAATGGTGTAGGAAAACACCTATATTTAGCTGCTCTAAAAATTGCGTAGTACCAGACATGAAGGAAATGGCTGTGGCAACCTACACTCCTCCAGTTTCACCTGTTGTGGTATTTTTTTAAGCCTAGAAATATCTATAAAATAAGTAACAAAGCCGTTAAACCTTCCCCAAAAGAGGCGTAAACAAACTAAATTCACTTGCCGAAGCAGCTATTGCTGAACTATGGATTGACCTTGAGCTGTGTCGATTTGCTGTAATGCAAACCATCTGCATGCTGAAACAATTAAAGCCTTTGGATCTCCTACGAGCTTCCTTCCTGCAATTATAACTTATGTGCTGTGGTAGAACATAGAGGTAAACAGCTAGTTAGCGTGGACCTCTGTGTCTGTGTAATTTTATGGTGCAGCTCATACAAAACCATTTTCATTTGAAGTGGTAGTCGGCTTTCAAGTAGAAAATATAGCATATGCTTGGTAACGAATGCTGGAGTTACAGCTCACAAAACAGCCTGAGTTAGACACATGTGCTTCGCCTCCTTCTCCTTCCCTTTCCCCCAGCTTCTTCTTCGGACGTACCATTTTCTGTAATTTTTAACCAAGTTTCCATAAAGCACAGGTCATGCTGGAGAGGCAGCGCTGAAATAGGGATCGCTCTTGTGTAACTCCCCTGTGCGTGTGCCTAACTTAAACCCGCCTGCCTTCTCAGACAGTGGTATGTAAATAGTGCTTCTGTGCAGTGAGTCTGTGGCCATGTCTGAAGAAAAAGGATTGGACAGCAATTACAAGCCATTTGATAAAAGTCTTGCTTACTTTACAACTAGTTCAGTTTCCAGAAGCTCAAGAGTTTACACCTCTTTAAAGCCTTAAAAAATCAATCTACAGCCATGGCATCGGAGTTTGGATACTGCTGCTGTGGGAAAATACCAGAGACTTTGCTTCTGTAGCATCTCTGTACAATTTGCTATGTCCCACAATTGGCAAAACTTCATATTAAAAGCTCTGCAGTGTAAAACCTCTTTTTACATGTTCTTCCACCATTTCTCTCCATCCAAATGATAACAGCATTAAAAATTTTGGTTCATCTCTTTTCAAATCACAGTGAAGAGTAATCACCCAAGCTTAGTAAAATAAGAAAAGAATTTTATTTTCTAAGAATAGCATTTTTTTTCTGATTTTAGAAAACAAGCTTAACATTATAAACAATGTAAACATAAGCAATGACTGTAAAATTAAATTAATTAAATATTTTGCTTTTCAAGTTAAGACTGAAAAATAATGAGTAGGTGCAGCACAGCTTCTGAGCCAGCAAGACTGTTTTTCTCTGCAGCCAAAGGCCTCCATCCCAGGGAGTGACCCCTGGCCTCAAGCAGAGTGGCTCTGGTCCACGTTTCTCAGAGCTGCTCCCTCCTAGAGCAGGCTGTGTCCTACACCCCTGTACCCGTGGACTCAAGATACGGTGTGCATGTTTTATTGGTTCAAATTGCCTGGAAAACGTGAGGGGAGGCTGAGGGGGCGACGCTGGCTGGGATAGCAAAAGAGGATGGTGAAGAGCAAGAGGAAGGCTGAGGGGTCCATGCTGCTGAGGTGGCGTGATTTCTGGCGTTCACTACTCCTGGAAGCACCTCTGGGGTTTGTTTTGAAGGAAATGCACCGATTTGCTGTAAAAGAGGGCTCACAGATGGACTAACATGCAAAATACAACTCTCACAGCACCAGACCCTGGGACTGAGCTGGGAAGCTGAATTATCTGGCAGTGTAGGTCCAAGTCCTATAAATTGTAGGTCAAATTATGCATGATATGTATAAAAGGCTATCTCTAACAAATAGGTGAAAGTATATCAAATGCCAGATATACAGTTTCCTTTGTGACCTGAATGCTGGCCTGTGTCTGACCTGTGCTGGAGGCTAGAGAAGTAGGGATGGTCTTGGTCATGCCCTGCACTGGAGGGTTAGGGGGCACATGTTAAGCTCAAGGCAGTCAGTCATTAAGGAGGCATTTCCCAGCTTACAGGTACTGGTCTTTGAGACCCAAATATATCCTGTGTGTTTTATTTTTTTATAACATTGGTGTTTTTTTGTTAATGAAACAGATAAGTCATGTCAACTTGCCCTGCATCAGCCCAGGGCTCAGGCTCTGACCTCTTCACCCATGGCAGGGCCAGACATGGCAGCAGGCGGAGGCATAAATAGCTTCTTTCCCTCAGGGTGGGATGGTTCTCCTGCTGCATCTAAGTGCAAATGTTGCTTATTTTCCCTCTGGTCACCTCTTTTTTTTTTCCCCAAAGTGCTGTCAGTACATCTGAGCGATAAAATGTAGGCAGAGGAGAGCAAGAGCCGCACAGAAGCAGGAAACCTCTGACACAGCTACGGCCCCGTGCGGTCCGCAGCTCTGCTGGACTTCTCATTGATGTAAGGCATCCACTCTCTCCCTTCCTTTTCCCTCCATATAGTGAAGCCAGGAGGCTGACTTTAAATCTGCTAAATTGAGGATTCAAGATGCTATGTGCATCATTCCACAGTTTTGAAAGAAAAAAAGAAGCACCATATATTCTTTTTTTCCTTTTCTCTTTTCTACTTCTCCAGTATCTTCTCAGGCCTGACACATATGCTTTCTTTAGCTGCCTTTTCATGTAGTGTACTTTTCCCATAATTATCCTCTTAAATTTTTCAGTATATTTTTTCTCTTCCTTCAAAATTAGAAACATACATCTCAGCTTTCCTAGACATGTGTTGTTTTTCCACCCAGAAATCTGTCTGGTCATTTGTTCTGGGATTTTCAGGAATTCTGGATATGAATCAGGAAATCTGATTCTTATTTCAAAATATTACCTTTTTTTTGTTTGGTTTTTACTTTGGCCAATTTGTCTATTTCTCACTTCTGTTTTTTTCCAGTGCCTGCACTCCTGTCTCTTTTTTAAACTGTCCTACTTTTTTTATCCCTGCGCCGGTGCTCTCGCAGTGGGGGAGGAAGAGCATGACAGCAAAGCTAGGATTCGGGAAGCCTTAGGCCGGTGAATGGGACATGGACCAAATGTGAAAGGAGTTAGAGAAAGGTAGCTAAAACAAAGGCTGATTCAGGGCAAAATTTTCAAAGGTGGTCACATCTTAGTGAAAATGTGAAAAATGTTAATCTTGTGCAGCACTGCAGAAGTACAGGGTGAAAAAGAAATTAATTACCGTGCATCAGCAGCTGGCAGCTCCTTCACTGCCTGCTGGGCTTGCAAGGTGGGGAGCAAGTGGGCCGGCACGAGCACACAAGCGGGGCTGCTCTGCTGCAACCCCCAGCATTTCAGCTGGCAGGGCTGGCTCAGCAGGCCTAGGGCACTGCACTTTGAGGCTATTTTTTTCAGATTTTTCCAGCTAAGGAGTGGACTGGATGGATTAGACAAGCGTTTCAGCAACAAGTTGTCAGATCTGTTGTCCTGTCAAATAGCGCTGTCTGTCTGGGATGCTTGTCTTCATGAGCTGTTGTCAAGATGATTTACTAGAAAGTCCTAAACTTGCAGAGAGAGTTTCTAAGGAGTTTCTACTATCTTTCACAATCAGACTTATTAAACAGAGCAAAATGCCATCTCATACACAGTACGACAGGACAATTTCTTCTTCTTTGCCTAGGAAATGACAATGTGGACTTGATTCCCTGACCAGAAGGCCCCTTCCCCCACCAATTCACTAGTTTGAGGACAGATGCTGGGAATCAGATTGCAGCTAGAGTGCATTAGGGCTCACATTTTCATGGTATCCACAAGCATGCTGAGCTTCCACAGTTGTGGTTTCTATACTTAAAACAGAAGGTCCTAGTTAATTTTACTGCCCCGAGTATTTTTACATACTGTTAGCAATTAGAAAGAGAATTAGAAGTAGGAGAATGTCTGTTTTCTGTACACTTTATTATAGAGTATTTCCTTAAGATTATATTTTCTCGTATAGTAGCTCTGCTGCTTACCCTGGCAAGGCAAGGCTGCTTACAGAGAATTAGATGACAGAGTTCCCAGGCCTCCGAGCTTCCCCTATGCCAACCTTAGCTTATACTTATGTCTGACTATTCACATCAATGGGACTGCGTGAGCAAGGATGAATTTTTCACCTGTCTATTGAGTAGGGGCTTTGGGGCTACATCTGGGTGCTGACAGACTTGTGATCCGACATTGTTAGGGCTGGCTACAGCATAAGGTAAAAAGGCCATTGCTGCAGGGAACGGATTGCCAGATGTAACATGGCTCTCAGCTTTGAACTCTTACTACTGCTGGCACATCCGCTGATCGGTCTGTGCCACCAAAATACAGCCTTTGAAACGAGAGTGAGGGGCAGGGCGAGACTCAGTTCGGTACATTTGCACAGCTCTTTGAAGCTCTCTGATTAAATGTATGACAGACAGACAAAATACTTGTTCATCATTTGTACTGTAAAATCTACCTTTTCATATCTGTGACAAGAAAGTACCTGTTCAATAATGCGGTTTATAGTCAACTACTAGCAAATGTCTCTGTTTTGGAGAGCATTGCTACCTAATTGGGATGCAAATAACCTGGAAGAAAAATGTATACAGCAGAATAGAGGATTGCTTTATGAGCTTTATCCAAATCAGTTCAAAGGCAATGGGAGTCTCTCAGTTGGTCCAGGTGGATTTTGGGCCAGGGCAGGATGTGGGGAGTTTGGCACCTGCACCGCAGGATGAGGCCAGACTCCATGGCAGTGTCTTCAAACTGCAGAAATACTCCTCTTGGTGGAGGCTGTACTCGTGGTCTTACACTGGCCAAGCTTGGGTCATCTTGCTAAGCTGGATCGACAACACTCACATCTGTTTGAGATAAAAAGGGGTATTGCTTGAATATTCTGGGAAACTGTCAAACTCTAACCCGAGGAAAATGGTAATACCTAAACTGTCAGGAAGGGTACAGTTTTAACACTATAGCTTTAGGTAGGAACCAAGATAAAGTCCCCAATTCTCCAAACTATGTGCATGTTTAAAACAATGAGTAGCTCTACTGATTTCAGGAAGACTGTGCATGTGGGTAGGTGGCCACATGTTTCCAGCTTCGTAAAAAAGGAGACAAGCACAATCTCCTCGTTCCGGCCCCTTTCTGTCCCTCTTCAAAATAACATAGGTCTGATTGCTCCGAGCACAACCCCCAGATGGGATGGGGGAGGTAAACTTGCTGTGGGTTCTGTTATCTTCTGACTAGTCCAAGTATGGTAGATGAAGACCATGGATTTGGGGCGTGACTGCAAGTGTGTGAACATCTGAGTAAGAAAGCGATTACATGAGTTATATTTAGTTTCCAGGTATCCCTTTCGTTTTGAGGATTTGCAATGAAAGAGATGCACCAAGGGTTGGACTTAATTAAGAATTTTAGGAGCTGGAAAAGGATTCCTGACAATGCTGTCTAAAGTTGTATCTGCCATAGCAAGTACATGTCCCCATGGCATTTCTTCACCAGGAGATGGAGAGAGGCTGTTTAGCTGGCTCCTGTTTGTTTTCAGTCTGCACTCATGTGCCTGTGTGGCTGGAATGACCTTGTTCGAATTAACAAGTCACTGAGTATGAATCAAAGGATAATTGTCATTGCTGCCAGTGGTACTAAACAGACCTGAGCTATTAATTCAAGACAAATGGGAGAAATGAGTAAACAGAAAGTTTACTGGTGCAAGGAAACTACAGGCCTGGGTGGATGTTCTGTGTTGGTTGTATTTCAACTTTATTGCTTTGCTTTGATCATTTGAAATTACCACTGTTTTCAGATAGAATGTAGAAAAAACAAAAGCCACAGGATTTCTGAATTATTTTTTCTGATTTTAAAGGGACAGTCTGTTATAAACTGTCTTCCTCTGCAACTTGCTTTTGGGTAGTCTTTGCTATGCAGCCATAATGTACATAATGAACATCATGGAATAATTATATTTCCCTGTAAATATGTTACAAATAAGCCAAATCCAATGTGCTCTTAGGTATGAACCCTTTCGGATTTCAATCCTAAGCATATCTTAAGGTTTAGTATATCCCATAGGGACTAATCATGAATAAAGCTATGTCCATGGTCAAGCCTTTACAGGATCAGGGCTGGCACTTGCAAAGACATGTGGAGGTGGAAAATAAGAGTGAGAGAGCAAACCGCAGGACTCCAGAAGAGACCAAAAGGGTTCCTGAAGCAGACAGGGGCTGGGGGCATCTAGCAAATTCGTAGCAATTATAAATACTGCTAGGGCCATTAATAAAACTCCTTCCGCAAAACACTGGTGACACCAGGGGATACTAATGCAGGTTTAGAGAGAGGTAAGGAAGTTTAGTCCCCGTGCTGACCCTTTCCCTCCCACAGCCTACGTCCTGCCTCCCTTCACTGCTTCCACCCCGCTGGAGGCTGCTGCCAGGGGCTGCGGGGCCACTACAAGTCCTGCCTGCCAGGGCAGGTAGGCACCCTTGCAGGGTTTCACCCAGGGGGGACTGAAGTCTGGGGAGGTAGCAAAGGCAGAATCTGTAGACTCTTTTCTTGAGATCTCCCCATTACTCTTTTTATTTTAATAGAAACGTAGACTTAAACGCCGCAGGACTCTCCAAGCCCATGCCCTATCTTTTAGCTTTCCTGCTCCTTTGACCCAGTGCCTTTTGATGTAGTCTGGCAAAAATCTGGAGAAAAGATTAAGGCTTGAGTGTAGATCTGAGCATCTTGGTCCCAGGGCTCAAAGCAGCATTGCTGGCTGAGTGAATGTTTAGTAGCTTTCCCATTTTAATGAGTCCTCCCAGTTTCTATGTCAGAGGGCTGAGGGGATGTTTTAGAAACATGTAAACATCATGCAGTTGCTGATGGGGTTAATGTAAACTGTATAGGATGTTTTATCAGTTGTCCCTTTGTTTAGTCTGGGAAGCGGAACAATGAGGGGAACAAAAAGTGTCCTCAAGTGCCCAAAAGGTTGCTATAAAAAAAAGTGATGGACTGTTCTCCCTCTCTTTCTTTTGCTAAGAAGCAAAGGGACAAGGTTAAAGATTTAAAATGGGATGTTAAGAAAAACTTTCTAACTCAATAAATAGTTTAAACACTGGAAGGGATGACCTATGGGGGAGATGTTACTGCGTTTCAAGGATGGGTTAGCCAAAGGTCTGAAAGTGATGCTGTAAAGTCCTTGGTTCTTCTTCAGAGCACGGGATGAATTTACTGAACTACCCCTTGCCATCCTGTTCAGCCATACTTCCCTGTGTTATTGGGATGACTTCGATAAAGCAACATTTTAATACAAATAAACAAATGAAGCTGCAGGGCCTTGTGAAGCAGTCCACCTGTGTGAAATTCAATGTCTGGTTCTAAGGGTTATTTCAGTTATGGTAGTTGAAAGTCCTAATCCTTGCCAGATCCATAAAATTATTCACACTTGTTTTGCCATTCAGGAAGTTCAGCTTTAACTTCCACTTTTCTGGAAGCTATGCCTGATGTTTCGTTTCTCTGAACTGGCTCTCCAAAACCACAAAGTGATTTAAAGCTGAATTTTATCCTTGAATGTAACAGTGATTTAAAATATTGTTTTTCCCCCTACACAACAAAAAGCTATATATGACACAGGTTATCTTTGCCTGTTATCGCTTTTTATTAATATTTTATTCGTGAGACTCTTGCTTGGGAACACAGAGTGCCCATTACTATTTTTGGTTGTGTTACTTGAGTCACCGCTTTTAACTGGCTTGAATGGACTATAGTTTGAAAATATTCTGAAATTCTACCTGTGTCAGAAAGCTTTAATAAAAAACCAAAAAAGTTTCTTCTCCTTTTCTTCACAGGTGCATTTATAGCACTACTTGCTACTTGAACTTAGTTGTTCATTTAAAAAGAAAGCATCTCTTTCTTCTTGCCAGTTGCCTGTATGATCCTATGAGCGCTGATTGCCAGCTTAGTTTCTCACTGAGTTGAATTATTTCTTGAAAGGACTGATTGAGAGCCTCATAGTGCTTGTCGATGTTTTAAATCTCTCTCCTGTGCCACATTCGTTGGCTTTTAACTTCATTATTTTAACCTAATGCTTCAATAATTCTACTTAAGAACAAGCGTGTTCAGAAAGCTTATGACTAACTTTATCTTGAGACATGACTGTCTTTGTTTTCATTATGCAATGTTGTTTTTTTTCGTTGACTATTTAAGAGGCCTGTCAGAGTGAACACAAAATAACACAAGGCTGGTAGTGTAGAGGTTTCAATGTAGCACCTAATGAAGAACCTTGGATGAATCTTACCTAGGTAAGATCAAGAAGTCAATTTGAGAAGGTGGAAGAGTACTTGTCTGGGGACAGAGACTTTAAAAATATGAACAGAGAGTAGCCTGGTAACAGTGAAATCCACAGGGGTACCGATTCATCTTTAAGGATCAGCCTTGCAAAATACTTGATAGGATCTGGATACGTTATTTACAAGCACCAAGCAAATAAAAATTGAAAGGCATCACATCTGTTCGTACCTTCATGTGAATTGTTTGATTCAGTGACATGTCTGAAAAAAATTAAAGCAAAAAATCACTCTCAAATTAAAAATTAAAAATCAAATTAAAACTCACAGTCAAAATTAGTAGGCTTAAAAACAGAGCTGTCTTTGAGGAGTGAACTCATATTGGAAGATATATCACAAAGAACTTACATGTATTTTCTCCATCGTTCTTTGTTGCAGCAGGAGGAAATGATACTGTAAATCTTTCGGTGTTATTGATATAAATCATGTTGACAGACAAGGTGAATGCCATGCCTTGCTGCCAGAGAACATATAGACTCAAGCCCAGGACTTGCAACTGATCTTGCACAGATGGATTTGAGCTCCCTTGCAGCAGCTTATTGTCTAAATGATCGTCTTTGCCAGCTCCACCCAGGCATTATCAGGTCTGAGGCTTCGGCCAAGCAAACAAGCTATGCACACAGTGCCTTTTGTTGCTGGGGAGTCCGTCAAGTGTGCCAGTGGATTACATTGAAAACACCTTTGTAGTTTGAAAATGCAAATCCCTTTTTGTAGCACACCCGAGTAATTTAAAAACCTTCACCTTAATCATGATCATCCATGTCAGGGGCGTTATAGCCAAAAGCTTTGTAAACTGAGGTTGCTGGGTCTTGGACAGGTTCAGAGGCAAGCCCAGCAGATCTCTGGTGGGGCTTCCTTTTGGCATGGGGCTGGTCTTGGCGAGCCAGGTAACACAAAGCTCATTTGTCTAAAGCAAGCATTTTAATATGTTTTAGTCACATTCAAGTAACTTGGCATTCAGTTTAAACCTATCTTGAATACCATGGGGCTTTACAGTCCCAACAAGTAGGCTCAAACTCTGACACATTCGCATCTACTCAATCATTTGCTTTTAAAAGCTATGCAGCCTTCTAATCTGCCAGATCCCAAAACTCCATACAAAAATCTGGGAGAATCAGAGTTGATGGGAAAGTAAGGATTTAACACCTCCCAAACTGATTAATTGGTTTTAGTTCTCAGTGTGAGTTGTTTTGCTGGTGTTGAGGTGACTTCATCAATACGTATGGCATACTGGTGTGCGAAGAGCACCTAACTGGCAGAAACAGACCCAGTCCCCACTTGGGTGGGGGGATAGGAACGGCTGCCCGTAGCAGATGAGGAGTTTGTGAAGGGCCAGTGAGGTGGGGATGGGGAAGAGGGAAAGGAGACGTCAGCTAATGGTGTCCCAGGTACATCTGTGGCCAAGTACTGAGACCACAGGAACTGGCATATTAGCTTAGACCGCGGCTTAGTAAACAGGCAGCTTCAAATCTGGTCAGTCTAAGGCTGTGCTGTTGCTGAAAGGTGTAGCCTGCTCTGCTTCCTGATCCCCACGTCTCCCGGGGTTTGCTCTGGCAGTGAGTGGCTGACGTGACTCACTTCCCCCTGCGGGACCACTGCTGTGGCATTGGGGGACAGCAGGAACGCCGGGCAGAGGGTGTGCAGGAAAGGCAAGTCTGCTTTTCTGGGCAGCTGTGTAGCCTTAGGAAGCCGTACCTTAAACCCAGTATCCTGCCTGTGACAGTGACCAGCCCTAGATAAATTAAGGGAAGACATGAGAAACTCTGAAGCAGGTAATTACGGAGTGACTTGGCCTTCAGGCATTGTCTGTCATTTCCTCCATTAATGACAAGTTTGATGTACGCCCTGCGTCTTATCAGAACTTTTGTGCTTTTAAATATGTTTCCCAGTTGCAGCTCTGGATGTTCTTGCTATCTATACACATATCTAATCTCTGCTGAGTCTTCACAAGCCTCGCTCGCTCTGCTCCTCCTTACATCCTGGGGCGATGAATTCCATTGACTTAATAGTCCGCGGGCCTGATGGCGGAGAGGCCAGGGCCAGCCAGCCACAGCAGCTGCGGGAATTCAAGGTTGTTATTGCTCAGCGCGATGGGGTCTGCTACCAGTCGCAAAGCTTAAATTCAAAGATTAGTGGAAGAGCACAGCGGCAGCGGCTTGCAATTATTTTGCCATTGGTTATTGTTTAATAACTTTGTTCTTGCAGGCGCGTAGGAGAGTGAAATCAGGGAACGAACAGGGGAAAAGTCTGGGAACTTCTTTCTTTAGCAAGGCGGCCCTCAACTGCCTCGCTGCTTGTAATTCAGGAGGGGGGTGCTGAGGTGCCGGCACAGGGGGGTCAGGAACCCCAGCCCACGCCCGTGCTTTGATCCCCCCCCCCCGCCCCGCCGTCGGGCCCCGGCACCCGCCTGCAGCCTCGCCGTGCCGGCGGGACCCCCCACCTCACAGCGGCCCGGTGCTTCGGGGCCGGGGGGCGGGAAGCGGCCGCCCGCCCCCCCCCTCCTCACCTGCCGCCCGGGGCGGGCCTCCCGTGGGGGAAGCGGGGGGCGGGCGGGGCTCGGAGCGGCGCTGCCCGCGGAAACTTGGGCGGCAGGAAGGGAGCGGAGCCGGCGGAGCAGCGGCTCCTCCTCCTCCTCCTCCTCCTCCTCCTCCTCCTCCTCCTCCTCCTCCTCCTGCGCCCCGGGCCCGGCGGCGCTGGGAGAGGAGCGGCAGCGGCGGGGCCCCATGCGGCGGCCGGGACGGCGCTCTCCGCCGCCCGGCCCCAGCACCACCAGTGCCACCAGTACCACCAGCAGCCGCCGCCGATGACCTGGACCAGCAGCATGAGCAGCGGGTACAGCAGCCTGGAGGAGGAGGAGTCCGAGGAGTTCTTTTTCACCGCCCGCACCTCCTTCTTCAGGAGGCCGCCGGGCAAGACCCGCACCGCCCCGCAAGTAAGTGCCGCTCGCCGGGCTGAGGGGCTGCCGGGCCGGGCCGCGTCCGTCCGTCCGTCCGTCCTCGGCCTCCACGTGTCCGCCGCTCCCTCCCCCACGGGGAAGGAGCCGCCCGGGACGGAGCGGGGAGGAAGAGGAGGAGGAGGAGGAGGAGGAGGCGGCGGGGAAGGGCTTCGCTCACCGCCGGGCTCCGAGCCCTGCTCGGGCCGAGGCTCTGTGCGGGGAGAGCGGTGCCGGAGCCCGCCGGGCTGCCCCGCTCGGAAGCCGGCCTGAGGGAGCTGGGCTGCGAGTGTGACCCGCCGGAGCCCGGCGGGCTGGGGATGTGATCGCAGAAATCGCGTGTTTCTGCGGTGAGTAACCGTGCTGTCGGCCCTGCTGTCGGCTCTCGGCTGGGGCACGCCAGGGTCTGCCTCTCCGCTCCTCTCCGAGCTCGCTTCGAGATGAATGACAGCCTCTTCAGCTGTTTTGTTGGCGGAGAAAGGCCCTCAGAAGTGTTTAAGTGTCTTGGTTTAAGCATTCAGGCTGAGGAAATCAACTGCAAGAGGGCTTTGAAGTGAAGAACTGATACAGAAACAAAGCAAAAACCCAAAACCAACCCCTGTTGTGGTCAGCATTGAAATTTCCGTGGAGGACCTCGAGGGCTGCAGGCAGTGAGAAGTGTTGGTGTGTTGAGGAAGCCTTGCCATAACAAAACCAGCCCCTCTCTCCTAGGAGCAAAACTCCTGTCAGGGATACAAAATGGAACAGTCCCCGTCTGATCCAGAGCAGTTGTTAAGCCATATAGGGTAAACACCACGTTTCTTTAGCTAAGCAGTCCAGTCCCCTCTCATTTTTCTCTTCCCAAAGTGCAGGATCTCTTTCTAGAGGTGGTTTGTATCTTTGGAAACTATCAACTAATGAGCCTGTTTTGTTTGTGCTAGCTCTTCTTCCCCTGCTCCCACCATTGGCTGTGGCTTCTCTCTGTTTCGTTGTACAAACTCTTGGTGGTTTTTCCCCACTGTGCTTTGGTTTCGGTATTGCTGCTGCTATGGAGACCTAGTTATAAACTTGCTTGTCAAAGCCTGGAGACCTCAGGTGCCTTCTGGTCCACCCAGGGGGCTTGACAAGACCCATTGTTCGTTGCCCACAGCCGTTCTCTAGGCGATGTTGTGCTGCAGAAAGCCAACCCTTGTTTCTGTCTCTCCGAGGTTCTCCATCGGTTATGCCCTGTTTGTGATTTACTTAAAACTTAAGCCCTCTAACTGCCCCTCAGGAAACTCCTGCTCCCCGTTCAAGGAAGTGCAGAGAGCTTTGTTGAGCTTTAGCTTCCTTTGCAAAGTTTGGCAGGGAGCCTGGGCGCACCCTCTCCCTGCACCTGAGCTCAGGCACCTTCTGCAAATAGGCTGGGACCAGCTTTTTGTCAGGTCATGGCTGCTTCCCCAGGGTGCTTCTCGCTGCACCCTTCCTCAGGGTTTGTCTTTTCCTCATCCATCTTGAGTTTCAGCCTCCCACTAACCTGAGGGACTCTGTGGAAGTTGGCAAGTCCTGCTGAGTGTCCTTGAATTTCATCTGCTAACCTATTTGGCCGGTGGTGGCTGCCACCTGTCCGTTACAGAGGAGGAGGAGGAGGACCACGGCACAATGGTACTGTGTGAACAGATACCTAGCTGCCATCAGGCTGTGTGTAGCTGCTGTGTCATGAGATGTCAGAAGGCCCAGGTCTTGATTCAGATCCTAAAAACATATGTGTGTCATTATAATGTTGTTGTAGGAGTCGTCTCTAGTTGTATAAGTAGTAAATTGTGCAAACATGTAAATCGCTGTATGTGAGGTTGATGTTTCCAAGCAAGGGGGGATGGAAAAAAACCCTAAGATTTGATGTTATGCTCTAGTAATGTTTCCCAAAAGAATACTGCAGTGAGGTGCTGCAGGGTACATGTTTAAGTATTGAGTAGCCTGGAACAAATTCATCTGTATTGCTGACTCCGCAGTGTTAGAAATGCTCAGCTAAATGTTTCTAGTCATGAAGTTATTACCAGTTGCTCTGAGCTGCTGAGTTATAAAGAAAAAAAAAATCCCCAAACAATGCTGAATGTAGATTTCAACAGTCATGTGGCCAGTAAGAGTGAGTTTTCCCTTCCAGCAATAACAATCATAATAAGCCTCTTTGTACGGATGAGGATGTTACTTTTGGTTTGTGTTTGAGGTTTAGTCAAAAAATGCATACTATGTCCCCTTGAGCGAAGAGAAAAGAGGGGAGCTGTTAGTTATTGTTTCTGTGTCTTTCTCAACTGTACAGATACTAAGTTTTGCAGTGTGGGTTCTTTTTTGGTTTTGTTTTTTTTTTTTTCTTGTAGAAGACTTTTGAGTGCTGGCAATTACTTTTATCCCTCTGTCTTGGCTCCCTCTGCCCCGTTTCTCACAGGGAAGAAATTGGTTAGAGCTTTTTGGCTTGCAGCTGTGCCTGCAGAAAAACTCAGTAGTAGTGTTTGGACTTGTTCTGTATGGATTTCCAAAGAAAAGAAGGAAAAAAGAAAATTAAGTAGGTAGGTGAACTTTTGTCTTCCATTTAATGGGGCAGGGATGGGCCTACTTAGGTACCTCAGTTTTTGCAGCTAAGACAGGATTAATGGATTGATGCCAATTCTGGTGTAAAAGTGTTGTGATGGTACCTTTGGGCCTTGCCTAAGATGCCTAATCTTCTGTCAAGTGGTTAAAGATTTGTCTGCTCCTCTCTCCCTACCACTTTGTTGTGGTTTAACCCCAGCTGGCAAGTAAGCCCCACCCAGCCACTCGCTCACTCCCCACCAGTGGGATGGGGGAGAGAATCAGAAGACTAAAAGTGGGAAAACTAATGGGCTGAGATAAAGACAGTTAAATAGGTAAAGCAAAGGCCGTGCACACAAGCAAAGCAAAACAGGGAATTCATTCACCACTTCCCATGGGCAGGCAGGTGTTCAGTTGTCTCCAGGAAAGCAGGGCTCCATCGCACATAACGGTTACTTGGGAAGACAGAATGCTGTGGGATATCCCTTTGGTCAGTTGGGGTCAGCTGTCCCAGCCGTGTCCCCTCCCAGCTTCTTGTGCACCACCAGCCCACTCGCTGGTGGGGTGGTGTGGGGAGCAGAAAAGGCCTTGACTCTGTGTAAGCACTGCTCAGCAGGAACTAAAACATCCCTGTGGTATCAACACTGTTTTCAGCAGAAATCCAGAATCCTTACTAGCTACTATGAAGAAGATTAACTCTATCCCAGCCAAGACCAGCACATACTTCTAAAAAATTGAAGCATAAAAACCATTACAGCGTATGACAGGCAGCATAGTGTTTTGGGGCCAAGCAGTGGCCCCAGAGTGATTTCTTAAGCAAGAAATAATTTAATTTGAGGGCAATGTGTATAAAATGCAGGTTGCTTTATGCTGTGTTGTTGCTTATGAAAGTTCAGCTTTATTTAAGGTTTTTCATCTTCTGTGGCTGTTGTAAAATTCAACTGTCAGAGGCTGGATTAAGCTCAGTGTGGCCCTGTTTCATGTTTGCAATGACTTAATAAATGAAAAAGGAGGAACTGTAAGTATTTTTGTCCTGCCAGTGTGACTACTCATGTGAGGTAAAGTTATCCATGTGCATAGGCTTTTGCAAGATCAGATCCGTGCTTCTGTATGATCAAGCCTTTGGAAATCATCCATTCCCTCTAGAGAAAATGCCAAAAGAAGATGTTTTGCAAACTTTTGAAAGCTGACCCCTTTGTCTCCCTCTTTCCTCCCGCCCATCCCCATCCTTTCAGGAAAAGTGAAAACAGTCATGCCTGCTCCTGCAAGCCCTACCATATGTTGGAGGGATACGCATCTTCCTGCATATATTTTCTACACTTCCCTTCCCTGTGCTGGTTCCCCGCATTCTCTGACTTTGAACAGCGTTGATGTAAATCCTCGCAATACTTCTCCTTTCTCAGGTGGCTTGATGGACAGTGGCTTTTCAGGCGCTGTGGTTGGTGTGTGGGTTAGTTCCCAGCCTTGCTAAGCTCCTGCCTTCTGTGAGGATCTCTGCGGACACCTGAGGACATCCCTGTGCTTGGTTTTGCCTGCTCTGCGTTTCAGAGTCCCCTGCCCCTGTAGCTGTAATGTTCAGAGAGAGAAATATCTCATGTTTCTGTAACTACCCTTACACAGGAGGGATCTGCAAGAGAGGCCACTGCTGTGCTTTGGGAAACAGTGCTTCAGAAGCTGGCGGTGCTGTGAAGATCATGGATCCCAGCTGTTAGAAGAGGGCAAATCCTGCAGCTTGTATTCAGCATCTGACTCTGAATAGTTTGCACGCAAGATGTGAGAGAGCTCTGCTTGAAGTCTAGTGTGAAATAGCTTGGTGATAGGAAGGTTGCCACTTGGATACTGTTCATCTCTTTAAAGGAAAAAGCAACTGTGTGTTTATTCTGTTTTTCACCATTTCATGTAGGGCTCTGTAAAAGTGCCTGCAAGAAAAATGCAATTGCTTCTGTTCGCAGTTACCAGAAATGCACGCTGTTCTCCTGCACCTGAGAACATGCTCGTTGCCTTGCTGTCAACACCGGTCCTTCCCCGTCCGAAGTCTGATTTCTCCCTCTCTCTTCCCCTTACTGGTCTCAGTCTTTACGGCTTCCAGACCTGCCGTCTTAGTTCCTTCCCCTGCACCCGCACCCGGTGCCCTCTGCCATGACATTGTTATTGTGGCTGTCTTTTCTGCAAGTCAGTGGAATTTGCAGGTGTGGTAATGGGGGTGGGAGAGGAAATTCATTAAAAAAGCTGGAAATGGAAAGAGGATATAGAAGAGCAGAGGAGGTATGAAGGGGAGAGGCAAAAGGCAGAGGGTGAAAGTCTCATCCCTAAAACTAGTCCTGGCAGGCTAACCAGCCATCTCTCATTCCACTGTCAGAAGAGGAGGTTTGCAGGGAAAGGTGTAGCAATTTTTTTTTTTTTTTTTTAAATGGGTGAGCTGGTACAAGTGTGAAAAAGTAGACAAACTTCTGGGTGCAGAAGCCCTTTTTTATGGCTGTTCCATGTGAATTTGCACAGTGGCTTGAGGCGTTTCATTGAGAGGAAGAGAGACAAAAAAGGCGTTTTATTTGGGAAGAAAACTGTTTCAAGGGATGAAGTGCAATCTGTAACTGCTCAAGTCTAGTTAGGATGGCTTTGTGTTACCAGTGTCCGTTATTAATGAGTTTTACGTCGTTTGGTCATTACAACTCTTCCTGGGTTTCCTTTCAGTAACATTCCCCAGGGAAAATGGCTCTCCTGACTACCAGAGCAAATGAGCTTTCTAATTATAGGCTTGCTCTGGAGCCAAGAAGTTTAGGTTTGTGTTTGACGTGTAGTCATGAAACTTATTTAAAAAAAACAACTAAAAATATCTAGTAGTGTTTCATTCTTCTCTTTTTTTTTTTTTGTTTAATCCATTTGGCAGTCAGTGAATATTATGGGATAAATATTGTCACAGCTAAAATACTTGAAAGTTAAGAGTTGAAGGAATGAGTGGGGTGTGGGGTAGAGATTGTGTCTATTTTAAGCCCACGTCACTGTCAGAGGAAACTAGTGGTCCTTGTTTTGTGTTTCTGCCTCGCTCTTCTCTCGAGTGCTTGATGTGGTGTGTGTGCGTCAGTAGCTTGGAGCGTGGTGGCCATTTTGGGGTGAACTCAGAGTTCCCTTCTGGTGTCTGACAGCCTCTGGAGGTGAGATGAGACTTATGCTCTGTGCAGAGGATGCTGGTTGCACTACACTGGTTTATCATCACAGTTGGTTCTTAGAATCATAAATTTAAATTTTGGGTACTTAACTATAGGAAATGGTAACTACTAATACAAAAAATTAAACTAGTTTAGGAGAGGTGGATTAATGTACTGTCCCAAGAAGAGTTAAAGTCACTAAAATATCTAATGAGAGCTATTACGTTCAGTAGTTTAAGTGTCATAAGTGCAGCAACAGTGACAGGTAGGATTGAGATTAGGTGACTAACTCCTATCTTTCCACTTTTTCTTTAATCTATTGTATCAATACTATGTTAGGTGCATCTCAGGCAGTTGCTTCTCTGCTGGTGCTCCAAAAGTTTCTGCTAACAGTGCGTTACTGGCTTTGTTATTGACATTCATTTGTACATCACCAGATAAACACTGGATTTTAATTTTTTTTTTTTTTTTTTTTTTTTTTTGAAAAAAAGACTTTGATTCACCTGTCTGTGTTTTGGAGTACAGTAGCTAGGCAAGATCAGGAGTACCTAGTATGTATGGATGTTTTGCAATTTTAAGCAATAATGTAATTGAGTTGGGATAATCCTGTGGCTTTATCTAAGTGCAAAGGCAAAAGGATAGAACTGCTGGAACTTTGGATTTGCACTGAAGTCGAAACTACTGGGCACCTATAGCCTTATGGTCCAAAATGTGTACAGTTCTAGACTTAGGCATCTTCAGGCTCATGAATAGGTGTGCAGACACAAGGAATTTGGTTTAAATTGAGGACTCTGGTGAATTCAGGAAAATGCTCTGTAGAGCAACTGAGCTCAGGATCATCTGAGTACAGGAAGGACATTTAAAACAAACAAAAAACCCCCAAACAAAACCAAAAAAACAACAACAGCTATTTAAGGGAAGGAGAGAATTTGGTACCCCATTTTCTTGATCTCTTATTTCAGCTTTAGACCTGTGTGCAAGAACAATATCAGAGTAGCTATTTTGGAAGAGGTTCTTGCTGGTTAACATTAAGCCACTGCAAGAGCAAAAATACGAAGAAAAACTGAAGTAAAAACAGATACTGTGGTTTGTCCCTTGTGTAAAAAGCCAGTGGCACCAGTGTTGGATTACGAGTTGCAAATAAACCGATTAAGAGAGGATTTTAGATGAAGTGGTAGATCTGTAATGCAGCGTTTGCCTGTGACAGTACACTTGTGAGCCAAGCCAAGCGATGTAAGCGTCAGGAAGAGAGAAGTGAGAGTGACAGGTCTCCGTCGTTCAACTCTCTTCACGGACAGGCAGCTAAGGCCTGGGGGACTTCTGCAGACTGAACGCCAGGCCTGGCTGTTCATTATGTACAGCACTTTCCTCCCCAGAAATAATAGGGGGTTTATGTATGTATTTATATGCACAAGTTAAAAAGAATATTTAAAAAAAAAAAATATATATATATACACACACACATATAGAAAGATTTGTACCTTTTGACACCAACATTCAGGAAAGGTCTTAAAACCAGTATGTCCCACAGACTTCAGGGGCTTGCCCTGGTGGGACTGAAGCTAGCACAGCGTGCTCTCACCCCCTCCACTTTCAGTGCAGTGCTTACCTGACTGCGCTGTTCTCAAGCTTTGGTATGAGTTGAGACGCCTGTAACAAAGCCCGCACGTTTCTGTAGACAGGTATGAATTGACTTGGGGTGAGTAATTGCTGCTTTTGTTTTGGTTTTTTGGTGTACTTGCTCTTTTGCGAGGTTGATGAAATACTGCAGACAGTTTTGAGGAGAGTGCTTCCTATGCAGACATGTATTTGGCTATGCTAAGTAGCCACATGTGATTTATGTAGCAATTAAGATAATTTTGTAGTTACTCATCCGTGTGTGTGCTGGAGAAGAATTCGTGTTCCCGTGTACAGAGGAATCTACACTGTGCCGAAAATAATAGTAAAAGCAGCAGTGGTTCATCTGCCTCAGAGGAAGCATCAAGTGTTAGCGTTGGGTATGTAGGAGTACTTGGTGTGCTGGTTGTCAGCTTTTCCGTCTCGCTCTTTACCCAATAAGTAATTGTGGAAAATGCTGTTTGCAAGTGCATGTCTTTTAGAAGTTATATACAATAATACAGTAGGGGCAAATTACAAAGGCAGTTGTCTGTAATCTTTTGTAGTTATCCCTGTTGTCCATAATTAGGACTGTTTGTCTTGTGTTCTGTCTTCTAATTGATCCGAGGTGTGATCAAGTGCATGGAGGCACAGTCTAACAATGCTGCACTCTTCCTCATAGTGCACAGTCCTCGTATCTTGTGTTTGCAGTACCCAGTCAGTATGGTATCTCTAAAGCCTGATTAGTAAAAATAAAAATAGAAGAACAAGTTTTGCTCTGACTGAAGATGATAGTTTGCTAAATTAAGTGCTTAATCTTATTTCCACTGAAGCAGGGCATCCCATGATTTGGCTTGTCCCTCCTGAAGAAAAGTTTGGGATAGATCAAATTTGTTAATACTGCAAAAGTAGCTTAACACCTTTATTGATGGCTAATAAACTCTGCTGTAGAGGACTTAACTCTGTCACTTCTTACACATAGTTGTGCCCAGGATCACACTGGCCTGTAAACTTTGAGGAGTTTAGTTCAGATGTTCTATTTAGAGCATTACTTTTCCTCTACTGGGTTGCTCTCTTCTGAATAATTCTGCTCCTTAGGAACAAAACCTGCTCATCTTGCTGTTCAGTCCACCAGTGGCTTGATTTAGTGTGTTCACTTATAGATACATAAGCTAAGATTATGGAAGTCTCTTTGTTCAGAGCTACTCATTTCATTGCCAAATAACTTCATGTTTCATCTGAGAAGCATCTGGTAAAGCTGTATAAACTCTAGCAACTGCACTAGGAATTTCAGCATGACCCGTAGTGCTTATGTGTACAGAAACTGGCATATTCTTTGGCACTGCTTAAAAGATTAAGAATATGGTGGTTGCGTGTTGCGTAATGGGAGAATTGACCTGCATTGTTTGTCCTAATGTCTGAAATGAGTAAGTTCAAGGTTCAATGCTGTTGTGACATCAGCATAAGAGTCAGTGCAATTTTTTCACAATAGATGTAATTAGAACTAATATTACGATTTTTTTATTATGTTGTTATTGATGTCTGCAAAGATTATGTAGTGTAGGCATAGACAGGCATCTTGTGTTACCCTTTATGAAGTAAAGGGTAAAAAAAAGAAATACTTTTTTTCTGCTGCTCTGGTTAGCTTGCTAGTATTAGAAAAGTTGACAGGTGGCAAGTGACCTAGGCTGTGCCTAAAGTGCACAGCAGGTACGTGCTGTAGCCAGCTGCAGGAGCTGATCCCCCCAACTGTCCGGACTGGTGACTTAAAGTCCCTCTTTTTTTTTTTTTTTTTTTTTTTGTTGCTGTGCATGTGTGTGTAACTTTGGAAAGCAGTGGGGAGAGAGGGTTTCAGCAGAAGTGTTTCTGGATCTGTCAGGCTAGACTGTTTAACCTAAGTGTTGAAGGCCAAGGAACAGAAATATGAGCAGGAGAAAAGTTCATTTTAATCCTGTCAAACATGCAGGCTCCCCATTTCCAGCAGCAGAAGTATCTGTGATCCAAAAAAGAGACTGATGTGATGGCTCTTGTTTCGTGATACAGTACAGGGGTAAATGGCTCAGTGGGTGGTGCTCCTGAAAAAACTGCTGAAATCCTTAACTCTCCATGAGGTGTGGATCTGGCAGCTGAAGGCTTGAAGTAGGTGTTGCTTTAATATTTGATAGGAAAGGAAGGGAGGAGAAGGAAGGAATCTTTGCATAGAAGACTTGGTCCATCTGTTGCAGGATGATAAATAGGAACTCTCTGCTGCTGAGAGCAAATTGGAGCAAATTATCCTGGTTGCATATGAGGCACAGTAAAGGTCTCATTTGCGATGGGGAGTTGATTTGTGACTTGGTTATCTTTCAGGAGCTCCAGCTGAAAGAAGGAAGAAAAAGTATTATATCTGTGCTACTGTAAGTGTAGGCTAAAAAATGGCTTGTTCCTATTTCTGCACCAGGGAGCGGTATCTTGTGTCCCATACAAAAATGGACAGTTTAATCAAAAGTTTGTAGTTGGATCAGTTGCTACATCGGGTGCCCGTGTACAAATGCTGGCACTGGACGAATACCAGACATGGAGTCCGGGGAACATTACTTGTGCAGGCAACCTGATGCAAGCAGTAACCAGATTCCCATGTAATCTGCACAAGAGAAGTCTGCTTTATTAAGGAGAATTTGATCTTCCATTAAAGAAATCTTCCTCTGGTCATGATACTCCCAGCTTTCATGGAGTCTAACTTAGCATAGCGTGACTTTTCTTATGCAGTCTCTACTTAAACTGTAGCCTTGTAACTCTAAAATCTTGTTTTCTGTATTTAGAAGTGTTTCTAAATCTGTGAGCTAATTTTGATGTAAAATTTAAAGGACAGTTTGCAGTTTTTGCATGAGTTAGCTCGTCAAGTTAAAATAAACCAAATCCTGGGCGTATTTAACTTGATATTCAGGGGCCCTTCAGTTGTTGAATTAAGGGAACACCTTTTTCCCCTTCAAAGAATATGCAATGTGGAGTGATGACTAATGAAAGGAGTCTTAATCAACTCTTTCTGTAATGAAAACCATTTAGCTGCTCTTAGAGAGCCCAGTAAGTGGATCTTAGAATCTAAGTGGATGGATTCACAGTAGTTAGATAAGATACTCTCATGGAGTGGGACCATTGTAGAGTTCAAAGACTGGACCATCTTTTTTCTATTTGCTAATATAATTTAGTTATTTCCTTGGGGAAAAATAAAATATCATTGAGTTGCTTTAGTTAACTTTTAATTTTGTAGTGCTAAGAGACTAGTGCATGTACCTATGGCTGTCTGAGGAGACAGCCAGTGCTTCTGGACACCAGTCAGAAACCTCTGAAATGGATCATCGCATTATTTTCAACTGCATTTTCCTATTCTCGTTGAATTAATTTATGTAAAGAGTTGCCTTTAAGTTTGTTTCTTTGAGCTCCATGACTGACACTATGTAAAGAATTATTCCTTTATAGAATTACTTTTTTTTTGTCCTTCTTTTTTTCTTCAAGGTCCTGGCCAAGTGAGAACCTGTTTTATTCTTTGGGTACAAATTATTTTCCCTTCTCCTTTTAGAGACTGACTTGCACTGCTGTAGTTTATAACAGAATTGCTGACAAATCTAAATACCTTCTGTCAACATTCTCTGTATCAGCTGCAAAGTATTGCTTTGGGGTCTGATTTGGCCTTCAGGGAAACAAGTTTGTTTTCACAGAATTTGAAAAATGGTGTTAGTGTTCAGCTGACCACGTGATCCACTTCTCTAAACTTTTGTTGGTCCCTTGCTTGCGTAGGAGGTATTTTTACTGCTTTTTAAAAAGTCTAGTGTTGGCAAAATGAAATTCAATTTACCTAAACCCACCACTTTGAAAATATCTTCTACAAGATTTTCAATTCTATGCTGTAAGTTGCAACTTTTTTCTTGAGAAAATACTCGGTAGACTGTGTTATCAAAGAATAGAAGAATTGGGAAAATGCCCTTATTCTTAGCTCACGCCTGTGTGCAAGGGGACTTCATGGGATGGATTTGGCTGTGGGATTTCTGGCTTTTGTCACCCTGGTCTGAATTCTTCATCTCCTGTAAAATGAAGCAGACAGCTCATGTGCTTAGTACGGTGAGATTTTTGTATTCTGGATTAGGCTGGGTGCCAGTTAGCCAGCAGCCAGTGTAGACAGTTCCTACATCTTGGACCTGATCACAGCATACATAGCATTATCCCAAATAAATGTCAAGTATTTAGGCAAGGAGGAGAACCAGTGTTGCTGCTTAAGTCGATGGATATCAAATACAAACTGGCTCTGTTGCTAGTGGAGCATATTCCATCAGGATTTCCTCTTTGGTTAATTAAGCCATAGGGTGTTTGTGGTTGCCTTCGTATTGTGATGGCAGGTTTGTTATAGAATACAGGGGAAATAACTCCTGGTAGACACTTTTCTCGAGTTCTGAATTAGAACGGAACTGTCTGTAAAACAGTAACCCTGTAGAAGTGCCCAGCTGTCAGAAAATCAAGTAAGTTGGCTTGAAATATGGCAGGTGGTGTAAAGCAAATTGGTTTGACTTCTCTTTGATCACCAAATCACAGGTTCCTGGGAGGTTAATCCTGCATTTTGTCACCAAAAAAAAAAAAAAATGCTTTGTGCTCACCTGTGCCTGAGATGCATGTGTGAAGTGTGTTTGCAGTCAGTGAAGTTATTGGCAGCACCCTCTTGTTTTGGCTCACTCCTGTCGGGTGTCCTTGGTTCTCAGTTGCCGTTACTGTGTCCCCCAATGGCAGCAGTGGGCATGGAAGCTTTTGGGAGGAGTGTTGCACCTGCTAAGCTGAATCCTAGGAAAGAATTAATTTTCTTCTCTTAACGTGCTACCCTGGAAGGGGATGTCCCACTTGCAGGGGTTTCAGGGGCTCTTCTCACAAAGACCTTTGCTATGATCATTGTAGGAAGACTTTTGGCGTTTCGGGTATCCAAAGTGGTGTTCCATTGCTCACTGCGGAGGGGTTGGACTAGATGACCTCTAAAGGTCCTTTCCAACCTAAACCATTCTATGATTCTATGATTGCTTCTCCTACAACTGAGAGGTTGACAAGATGTGCCTTAATACAAATGTCAAAGGATTTAAATAAGTGACAGATTATTCCAATAGAACAGAAGTTAAAAAATACCTTTAGTATCTTTCTAAATGTTTTCTGCTTACAGCATGCATTTGCAAAAATGATTAGTAGAGTTATATCACAGGTGGTTTTGTTTTATGGATAGAGTTGATGGGTTTGTCTAAGTTGACAGCTGCTTTTGATTCAGTTACATGTTCACATGATGTGAAGCTTATCTCAAGATGGGGGACATGATTGTTCATACTGTGCTAAAAGGTTGATATTATGTGAAGTGAAACATCAAAGCAGTTTCTAAAGCTCTGAACTTTAAAACTCACAGCTGATTTAATTAAAAAAATAATTAAAGGGCAAATCTTTCCCCACCCCTAAATACAGACCCCAAATATTCTTCAAAGCATATTTGATTTTAACAATTCGGTGATTTCCTCCCTGAGGCGTTTTTGAAGTTACCACTGGAGTATGAAGATGTAGCTTTGAGTTGTGATGATAATAGACCATTAGTGAAGTAGGTGTTTGCCTCATAAGACAATAAAATGACATGTTCTGTGAAAATAGCCTGGTATTTGCAGAAAAAAAAAAGTCATAAACCTAGTGACTTTTCCTGTAACAGCCGAAGTTGATGACAGGTTTCTTTTGTAGTGATTTATAGTTCAAAACAGCTCCTGAAGCAGCTTGGTGAAGCACATAGTACGGATGCTAGTATGCCACCCTTGCTTTTTTTTTCCTTTTTTTTCTTTCTTCCCCTCCCTGAATTTTAATCAAGGGTCCTGTATTAAAAATGTGTTTGGTTTTAGCTAGCCCTTTATGGCCAACACTGGGAAAATACTGTAATATGTAATACAGCTTTTACTGCACTATATAGTTGAGAAAATATTATGTGGAGAATTCAAGATGGGAGCTCCACGCTCTGTGTCTGGATTTAACCTCTTAGACAAGTAATAACCTGTATGTTTTGATCTTCAGAGATAGAACTGGAAGATACAGGGGAAAAAAAAATATCTTTTGGAAGGCATTTTACATTTGGTAGTGATTGTGTCAGAAACAAAAGGCAGCAGAGGAGTATTTATAAGGATTATAGAAGCAGCATTGTTAATACTAGCATTGGTATTTCATTATTTTGTAGGTACGAAGCATTACAGTGTGCTAAGCGCAATCATTAGAAATGTCATGCCATTCCCTGGATGTGGAAAGGAACTGCTTTTATAGGTATTTCCAGAGATCCTTTCTCATTCTTCCCTGTCACGTCAGTATATGCTGCCAAATGAACCTCAAAACTGCCCTCCCAGAGAAATCCAAACTTTGATCTGACTGTTCGCAGCAAAGGCAAGTGAAAAAGTTTGAAGCGTGGTGGGGATGCTCTACTGAAACTGTGAGCTGGAATTGGATCCCATTCTCTTTTAGACGTGTACCAGGACATGCTTCCCTGGGCAGCGCTTGCTCTGTTCCCTGTTTGTTGTTCTCGCAGTCTCTGGGCAGTTTCATGACTGTGTGCTCACAAAGAAGTCTTCTAACTCTGTTGTTACCCCATTAGTTATTGGATTGCCGATCCGCACAGGTTATCTGTAAATAGGTACGTAGTGTTTTCTTTCAGGTGCCTAACTTCATCGCACTCCACTTTCGTTGAAGCGTATGTATACGGAACATTTTAACGAAAACACGGTAAACTAAACACAAGTTGGTTCACAGGATGTAACATGTCAAAAGACAAGCTGGGTGCAACTCACAGTACTCTTTTTGTTTGGATGTTTTGTAAAGGGTGCTGAGCACAGCCAGGTTTCCAGTCTCCTAGATTTATCCTATGAACCAAGAGGAACAGGCAATGTCTTGCAAGGTAGAACATGGTTTATCATGGAGCAGTTCATCCTACTTCTGTTGGTCGTGCCCTGTAACATCTCAGCCACACACCTACAAGATGGATGCTGCGGGTCTAAGGCTGTTTTAGAGCGTGGCTGCCATTGCTTGAGCAGAGGGTGTGGTTCTACTGCAGCTTCAATTTAAACTAATTAAGTTAGTTTTTCACCAGATGCCTTCCTTGAACCAGATCTCTGTGTGGTTGCTAGAGGAGCAGTTCTGGTGCTGGAGCGGATGGAGGAATGTGCAGGTGGGGAGGCTGGCAGGGAGGGTGGGACCTCAAGAAGCCCCATCTAGGCTTGGCATTACCTTGTGGAGCTGTGCTTTGGGAGGAGGAGCCTCAGCAGATGGTGCAGTGAAGACATGCCTTAGTGTTTGGACAGATTTCTTAACTGGATAGAGATGCTACAGGTAAGCAAAAGGTGGAAAAGTCTGGGCTTTTTGGTTTTGTGTGGTTTTGGTGGTGTTTTTTTTTCTCTAATGAATAATGCTTCTGAAAGGAGATAAGCGAGGAGAAAGCAGTAGAACTTGCTGAATGGAAAAAGTAGTTTGTGCTTTAGTGTCTGACAGAAAGTAGTGCAGCAAATAGGATTGCAATGTAAACCTTGGATTTACTTGCAGGTTCCTGATTTTAACAATACATGCATTTGTGTATTTCTAGCTGTTCATATGTTCTGTGGCTTTAGAATCCTCCCTTTGTTGTTCCCTGTAAAAGGTTTTACAGGCCAGTTCATCCATTTAGAGAATAAAGTTGAGGGCACTATTTTAAACATATTTAAATGTATTTTAAAAGTTATGCCACACTAAAAGGTAACTGCGCTCTTTCCTGTCCCTTGACTAACTTCAGTCTCAAGCAGTTATAAACATTTTCCACTGCAAGTGTGAGCCTGTTAATGGAAATGGAGTCTCAGTCCTTTGCTTGCTTTTTAAAACGGCAGGTCGGTTCCCTTGCTTGCCAGTTTTGGGAGAAGGTTGGAAGGGGTTTATTACTCTGCTTGACAAACGTAATAGCAGTATCTATTTTCATGCCACTTCATACGAAGTTTCACAGCTGAAACTATCTGCCTGTGATAATTATTGCAGTAATCAACTTTGTGCCATGATTTTACTTTGTTATTATGGGCTTTATTGATTGTGGCATGACAGTTACTGCTGTTTTCACAAGTGTAAATATGGGCAGCTTTTTGGACACCACTACTGCTTGAGGGGAAGAAAGTGTCTTTTCCTGGATGGAAGGTGTAAGAGAAATGCAGGTGAAAAAGAAGTTACAGCAGGAGAAAAGGCAGCTCCTCTTGGCAGGAGCTCTTGCTCTGCCATTGGATCACTGGAAGGAGAGAAGGCCGGTGGTGCACTCCTCCTGCCTTTCGCTAATCGCAAAATGGGAACATTTGAGTGTCTTGACTCCTGACTGTTTAATAATTTATTTTGCTCATTTCAGAGAGGGAGAGCATCACATGATAAGCTTCTGGACAAACTGGAAGTCAACATCACCAGTCTTTTTCTCTCTCTCTGTTTTTTCTTTCTTTCTTTCTTCTCCTCTGCAAGACCAAGGATGAAAAATAGGATGGGCCTCAGATGAGTAAGGCACTAGTATAGCCAGGATCATGGTAAATAGCAGAGCTGGGTATGCTATTAATGTAAGAAAAGTACCAAGTCTAAAGAAGCACACAAAATGATACCCCATTATTTGGCAGATTAGATCTAGTTTTTTACCTTGGTTGTTTTTATTGAATGAGACATGAGACGTTCCCTCCCTTCCTTGTTCTCTTAGATCTTTCTTTTACAAATGTGTGAATGTGCTTCGGGTACTTTGTTAAAACAAACAAGGAGCAAGTATGGATGGTTACCAGCGGACTGGGTAGCACCAGCAGGAGCTGAAGGACCAAAGCCTGACTGACGATGTCGAGACCTGAAAGCATTTGGCAGTTTGAAGGCAGTCTCTTCGTAATACTTTCTGAACTCAGCACTTAGAAGAATGCAATGGTGGTACACTGAGAAATGAGTGTAAATGTTTAGATTTAAATACAATGAATTTTGGTTCTGCCAGTTAGTAATATTGCTTAGGAATTAATTGGAAAGTTTTGTTTTATTGGGCGCTGGAAAAGGGAGCAATGACCATCCCATTGGACTGGAAGAGCATATGTGCGTCTGGCCCCCCGGAGACACTCGGCATGTCCTGGTCAGGGTGAGGAGACTGGGGAAATTGCTTGGCCTCTGTTTCTTCCTTCTTCCCTGTCTCAAAGCTTCTCTCCATGCGGCGCCTATGTGAAGCATTGAAACGTCTACCCTGAGTAAATGGGATGATGTGAGCAGAGGTAAGAGCCTGGCGTGTGCTCCAGCCCGCCTGTGCGGCTGTGGCTGCCCGGCTGAGCCTCCGCTCCCAACAGGCTCTTCCCCCATGCCTGTGCAGCGTGCCAGCATTAACAGGGGGAGAGGCTGGGACGGGGTGCTGCCACGGCCTTGGGGAAAAGGCCACTCTCCCTGCTCTCCGGAGGGCTCCGCCATGAGCTGGGTTGGGGAGGAGGCATACATGCGACCAAGCCACCTGGAAAGAAGGGGCAAGCCCCGGGTTGTCTTCTGTGTGGGTGAGGGATGCTGGGGCTGGGAGGAGGTTGTGAGCCCTGTAGTTCGGGTGTTCGGTGCGCTTCGGTTAGCAGTGCGGGGAGCTGGGCAGGCAGCGTGCTGGGCCCCATCTCCTGGGTGAGAGGAGTCCAGAGAGCTGAACAGCAAGGAGAAGGATGGCTCGGGGAGCTCCTGCTGGGAACTGGAGCGGAGGTTTGCGTGGAAAATGGGTGCTGTGGGTAGGTAACCTCAACAGGGCTGGCGTATGTTGCAGTGGTGCAGGTGGCAGGTTGGTGGGAGCTCTGAAGATGAACGGTGATCTGATCTGGAAGGAACTGTGAGTCTGTGCTATACAAACAGTGATGCTTATGAGAGCAGTTTATGTATGGGGAAAGGTGTGCAGGGTTTTGTGTGTGGGGTTTTTTTTTGTGTTTGTGTGGGGTTTTTTTTTTTTTTTGGTGTTTTGGTTTTTTTTTGGTTGTGTTTTTTTTTTTTTTTTTTTTTTTTGTTTTGGTCATCTTTTCCTCCAGTCTGTTTTGTTTTCTTTGTCTGTCAGGACTGGCTGGACTGGCTTTGAGCTGATACCATCAATTCAACCTTCAGTATTTTGTGTGCTCTTTTAAACCTCTTTGTTCATGGCTGTGATGCCTGAAGAGGTCACAAAACAGTACCTGGCTGCATGCAAGTGCTTTTCAGATGATGTTTATCAATACCACTTACCAGACATCTGTTAAGCAAGCTTATTTGTAAACACCAGTATGTTGGGCAATTATTAACTGTAAATCCCTCCTTTTTGGCTGCTGTTCTCTTGGAGATTTGCAGGTGGTTACTGATAATTGACAGGTGGTTAAAATGTTTGTCCAAGCTGAAGTCCAGCAACCACAGCCCAATGCTAGTCCCTTGAATTTCTTTGCAGGATGAAGGGTATATGCTTCAGAGTTTTGATGTAGTTTCAGACTGAATTTGAAGCTCTTTTTATCAGAGTGTGACCGTGCTGGAAATCCAGCTGACTTGCTCCAGCAGGCTTCAGGATGCTTTGGCTGTTCTCTAGAGAACTTGTTTGAAAGAAAATGTAGAAAGCAGGATTTATTTTTTTTTGAGTTAACACACCAGAGTAGATGAAATATATGCTAAGTCTAACAGTATTTAAAACTTTGGTGTTGACATATAGTGATATTGTGTGAAAGTGGGTGTGAAACTGAAATTTGTAAAGCTGCAGTACTTTTGTATTGTGTGCGTGCCAATAAAAAGTAAAAGTGCATCATTTAATTTTTGGCTAGACAGGCCAATGCAGACCAGTTGCATGAAGTGTTTGCTCTGGCACCCTTCATTGCTTATGAGAGTCTTTGCTTATGACCTGAATTCTGGGAAGGTATCCAAGCCCTATGCAGGCTGAAGAGCTTATCTCTTGAGTTTTTTTATTACTCTGCGCAACAGACCTACTTAACAAATGCCCATAGCTCTGTGTCCCACTTCAAATTCTGTCTCCTTCCCTGCCCTCCCTCCTTGCAAAGAATATGCAATTAAAGCTCTCCTTGCAAGGAGGTTTTGTTCTTCAGTTCCAGACTGTTCTTTTGCCTTTAACCTTTATGGTGTCTCTCTTGTTTTAATTTGAAAATGTTCTGTGTTAATGATATGGCTTGTTTTCAAGGTGAGCTGTCATCTTACATTCATCTCTGGAGGAAAAATTAATTCACTGAGCAAAATGCATTGTTTTCTGTTTTTATTTGAATACTTGCACAATTTACAGAAGTGCATGGGGAATTTTTGCTTTGTGCTTTTGTATCCACATTACTGATGGAACAGTAGCCTTTTACAAGAAGCTGCTACAAGAAGTGGCGTTTCTGAACTTCTTAAACTCCCTCTCCATTGCTGTAAGAAAGTCGTGTGGTATAACAGATCCATAGCATTTGCACAGAGCCCTCAGCTGGTGCCTGCGGAGCCTGAAAGCTGTTTGTGCATGGAACAAGAAGCAGCATGGGTGGCAGAAATACGAGTGGGTTTGTGCTCTTTCTCAATGTAGTGTGTAGCTGTTTCAAAATCAGTCCTTGCTGTGGTGGAAATATAACTTAACACAAAACCTATCCTGACTTGCTGCTGGTGGTGGGATTTCAAAACTATCCTGGCTGCCCATTTTTAGCTCTGTTTCCTGCAGAAGTGAGACTTGTGCAATTTTTCCATTCCCTCTCCTATGCTTAGATAACGTGTGGAACAGATCTCACAAAGGTATGGGGGACTGAAGCTTCTACAGATCTTTAGCTAAGCCATAAGTAGGTTTTGCAGAGACACCCTGCTGGTGCCTCAACCATGAGAAAGGCAGCAGTGGGAGCAGATGCCATTTGAAGCATCAGGGCATTCACTCAAGACAGAAGCGTTATAACCTGTACAAGGGAAAAGAACTTCAATCACAACTTGCCCCTTTGTAGTCATCCATGTGAAAGTCTTGTGCGGCTTAGTTTATGAGTAGATCATATGCAAGACCATAACAAACCAGGCTTCGTTAGTTCCTTTGCATGCAAATCACTCAGGCTTTTTTTTTTTTTTCCCTTTTAGAGGCTATTGGAAGAATTTCCAGTATTAAATGGAGCTGATGCTGTCCCTGACCTTGGGTCATTTGAGTCAGAAAATGTTTTTAGAACAGCCTTGCTTTTTTAGAACAAAGGATGACCTGATGATTTTGAAAAGTTGAGTAAATAAGACCGTGTTATGGCCTGCAGCAGTTTGGACTCTCTATGGCAGGGACTACAGCAGAAGCATTGTTTTACATTTCTGTTCTGGCTTGCACCTCCAGCCCCCCTTCCTCTGCTTTCCCTCTGGCGCTGGTGGCACCCTGTGAGTGGGGAAGGGAAACGGGTTGCCTGCGTTGCTGCTGACTGAGGCTGTGCCGTTGTCAGTTCTGTGTGTTTATCTAGAGAAGAGGAAGCATCCTATGTGTGTTTACTCTCTTACACAGTTGTTTGACATAGTTCAGTTCTTACCCTAGACAGGCCAGAGTCTGCTTAGTTAAAGAAGGCAATCTGCTTTTAACACAAAACAGCGGAGAGCTGTGAATGCTCCTGGCGAAGGGGGCTTGGTGTTACCTTTTCCCTGGACTCTCGTGTATTTATTGCAGTACAGAGGTTACCCCTTTCCCTCTGGAGTGACAGGTACTCGAGCTTCTTCCCCATCCCCCAGTTGTGCCTCTCAGCGCTTGCCCTTCTGGGATGAAGTGCTGCAGGACTTCCTTCAAAGGGCTTTTTTGGCCAAGAAGCTCCTGGGCTAGCTGTCTTCAGCAGGAGGCCCCTTATGGATTCTGGCAGGATTATGAATGCCTGCTTTCCACTGACCATTGCTATCACAAGACACAGATAAAAATGGACAGATACTTCTTTAATGAATTTATAAACCTCAAAGGATTTGCTTTTCTTTTAAAGCAGGCATTTGGCTTTCCATCCCGTGCTTTGGCTTCCCTTGGTTACTTCGGAATCACTGCACGCTCCTTCCCCCGACTCTCACAGCACAAACCTTTTGTATTGTATTGGGGATGATTTCCAGTGAGGAGTGGGATTGAGGAATGATTTTTACAAGCAAGGCGGCTTGTTTCTACAGAACTAATTTTCTCTAACAGCTTAATCTGTTAGTCATCAGTACCCTAAAAAACCCACGATACCTTTTGTGAAAAATCTGTGCGTAGGTCCATTTCGCAGTGTATGGCAGAGACTGAAGGGCTCTTCACCAGACTGGTTACCTCCAGATGAAGCAAACCTTGGAAAAACCTTCGTTAGGAAGAACATATCAAATCTGTCTTCATCTTAATTGCATCCGTCTTTTCTAGAATAAAGCAAAGGGAACAGCATGTCTTGGTGTTTGCAGTTATCTGACCTGAATAAACTTTATTTTCCTTTTTTTTTAACACAGCAATTGATGTAAGAGGGACAAGATTGAGAACTTTATGGTTTATAAGCAAATATACAAAATGTCCTTCCATTTGATGCAATCTTTTGTATTTCAAAAGGGGGGGGGGAAGTTTTTGTTTCAAATTTTATGTATGACCCAGGGTTTAGTCATATGTGATAGACACTACATGTCAGAGCAAAGGATGCTATCTATTTTTTTCTCCTCTTTGCTGCTTCTACCACTTCCATCTTTGGAAAACAGGATTCCTTTTGAGTTCTTTGTTATTGTAAGCGGCTGATTACATGTCTTAGCTGGATCATGCAAATGACTGTCCTTAGCAGCAAGTTGATAGGAAGCATGTTAAATTCTTACCTTATTTTTAATTGTACTCTGGGGTACTGGTAAAGTGAGAGGCGTTTCAGTAAAAATACCTTAAAGCAAGGAAGTAGTTTTGAGTAAAATAACAGAATATTCAAGTTTGTCATCCGGCTAAATTTCAGTATCTTCTACATGCCTGCCTTTTAGAGCCATGCTTCCTTTCCCATTCAGGATGTATTGCTTCATTGTCACATCTGATCAACTGCATAAGATGACTTTGATGCTTTAAAGAAAGATGGTTCATCCTTGAGGGTGGATTAGAAAAAAATGATTTATAGGCAAATCATGAAGCACAGTAGGAAACTTTTAAAACATGAAGTCTGATTAGAAAGAGTAATAAAGGAAATACTTCTTCTGAATGCAAAAGGACAGTATGGTATTTGCAGTTCTGTAACTTTAAAATACTTTTGGGATAAGCATTTCCCATGATTTGTTTCCAGTAGCAGTTGTTTTTAATATTGACAGTCAACTACTGGACATGCGAGATTGCATCTAATTTCATTAAGTGTATACCTTTACTAAATGAGTGTGTGAAAGTTTTGGAATGTGTGAAACTTAACTCAGTGACCCTGTAATATTATAAAGGGCACGTGGTGATTTGCGTCATTTCAAGTAGCTTTTTCCCATATTAATTCTCTTCACTGCAGGCCCCAAGTCAAAATTTGAATGGTGCTTATCTAATAGACACCACAGCTGTCCCTTGCTGGAGAGCTGACAGTTCATTCTGGCTGCAGAGGATATGTATCATCTGACTGCAGAAATACTGCACACTAGAGTGGGCAAAACCACACAGACTTGACTTTGCTCTGGTGCAGAGGTAACCTGTAAAGTTGTCCATTAGCTCCTGGTGGAAAAAAATTCAGTTGGGGAGGGAGGGGGGTTGCCGGGTTTGAAGGTGCATGTTGAATTTCTAAGGCTGTCAGTCGTCTGCTTAGGCATGCCTGATAGCTCTGGCTTCAGTAGTCACAAGTTCTCCTGCTGTTTTGGGCTTGCAAGTCTGGACGAGAATCGTCCATGCACAGGGGCTGTTGCAGTTGATGTCATCCTCCTCTATTGTTTGGGCTCTTGGGCTGTCTCCTGTGGATGAGACAAGCAGCTGCAGTCCTGGTGTCTGTTGTACTTTCCTACTAGAGCTGCTCTTTGAGGCCTTCAATCTCTCTGAAGTTGAGTAAAATAAAACTCGGAAGGAAAAAATTCTGCATCTGTAGTCAATATAATGCACTTTCCCAAAAGGCTTCACTTGTAGTGAACAAATTCTCTTTCAAAACCCACATTAGTATGCCTGAAGTCTGAATTCCTTTCTGGATCTGATGGGTCCAGATCCTTAGATTTAAACTTCTACATACTGAGTTTTTGCCTTACTTGCTTAGATAGCATTTCAAACCCTTCTCTGGGGGGAATAGACTCTTCAAAGAGTAGAGTAATGTAAAGGATTCCAGTGAAAACTAGGGTGTGTTATCTACAGTTTTGTGTGGAAGTGCCTTTAACGTCTTGCTTTTTAAGAAGCAACCACCCCAGACACCTTGTTATAGGATGTTTGGCTCCCATGGTGTGAGTGGGTCAGGAAGTAGTTGACTGGGTAGAGCAGCTTGAGGTTGCTGGAGAAAAATCTTACATGCGCTCTCCATGCACTGCCTTCTGTACTGCTTGGACCTTGTTTTGCTAGCTTAGCTTTTCTTCCAGGGTTAATTTCCTGACAGGTTAGTGAGCTGAGTTTCCCTGACCAAGGGGTTGAATAAATGCTGAGAGCCAGGGAGGAGGTGAGACCCCATAGCTATAGGGAAGGGGAGTGAAATACCCTATTTGCCCTTGAGAGCAGCAAGTTATAGGGTTGCATCACACCACCTAGGAAAACACTCATGTTTGACCAAGTCTGGGTGATAATGCTTTAGTATTTGCTCCCTAGAGCACATAAAAGCTATTCAGATTATGGTGTGACATGAATTGGTGGCTGTGTTGTCCAGTGTAACACTGATTCCTTCTATCCCTTACTTTTGCTAATACAGCTTTTGGTGGGGCTATTTATCGAACATACATAATGTTCCTTTTCCAGGTTAAGTATAGGTGGCCCGTCCACCTTGGAAAAGTCCAGTAATAATTGTCAAATTTGGAAAAAAAGATGATGCGTCATGATTATAAGTCCACTTTGGTCCCTACTTACTCTCTCACCCTCCCTGACGCAAGCTTTTGTCTGCCAGTGATTCTGTGGGGAGCAGGGTTGCCGGATAGACAGAATGAAATGAGATCAATTTATTTAGAAATTGTCAAATAATACATTCACAATCAAACACTATGATTTTACAACAGTTCTTACTTTGCTAGTAAGCATATGTACAATGTCTTCAGAAGAAAACAAAGCCCGATTTGATAACTGACGAGCTAACTTTTCTTGTCAGGAGCTAGAGAGTCCAAGTTCCTTTAATAATATATTATTGCCTTGATGCCATTTGGTATATAAGATCAGGGAACTCCAGTAAGATGACTCATCTAGGAAAAAAGAGGGAGTGGGGCTGCTTGAGTATGCCTGCCAGCAGAAAAGAGCATATCTTCATTTGGAGCTTTAACCTTGCCAGTCAAGATGCCTGGGATGTGAGAGGGCCGGTTGGGGTGTGGAGAGTTTTGCAATGCATGGACTAAATCCTGCACTGTAGCTCTTTGCAGTGACGCGTGTTGCAGGGATGCCTTGGTGTCTGTGGAGGAGCTCACTTAGGTTCAGCAGAGCTTGCTGCCAGTTGCTCGGTACCAGCTGTGTCAGAACATGGAGACAACTTATGTGGGTGGTTTTTTGCATCATCTCTTCACTGCTTGTGCTTTGCCTCTGCCCACGTTCTCCTCCCAGCTCCTCACAGAAGAGGAGTGACTACACAATGTTTTTAAAAAAAAAAAAAAAAAAAATTGCATTTCTTTCTTAATGGTGGTTTGAAGTGAAGCTCTACACCATGTAGTGCTACCTACTGCTGGTAAAACTTGAGAGTGAAGAAAGTAAATGGTAGCTTCAATTTTGAATTACTTTTTATTGGGAAATTTTAAATAGGATGCACAGCTTCAAGCCTGAAGGTGTTATCTATCTTCTGGAGAGATCTAATGGAGAGTGTCTCTTTTCCAGAAGTAACTTCCACTGCTAGTCTGAATTGATATTCTAATACATATCTAACAGGTCCTTCAAAGCACTTGTCATCTTATAAACAACTCTTGTAAGGGCTCTCCATCTTCTCTCTTGGCTAGTCAAAGTGACAGACAGAAGAGGAATCACCTAGCAAAATTTAACTGGCAATGGATAACATTGAAAATGGCAGGAAACCTATCTTTTTGTTTCAAAGCACAAAAAATCAAGGCAAAACTACCATGTAGTCTTTTTCCATATATTCATATTTCATTTTTGCCACTGCAAATGGCAGCATATCAGAAAGAAACCTTATTTCATTGTTGAAATCTAACCATTCATTGCTCAGTACTTAGAAAATACCTATCAGCAGGTAATCTACACTATGCAGAAGTCATTTGTAAACATACTGAGTCTGTCTGCCAAAGCTAGTTTAAATATGTTTTGAGAAATATGAAATATGCACTGATACCAACCTTGCAGCAAGTGACGAGAGATGTTTTGTTTTCAGTGTTGTTGCAGGCGTGCCGTGGTATTAAATGTAAAGACAAGACTAAGGATTAATTTTAAAATGCATAGTCCTTTTGGACTTTACTGTGCAAATAAGTTTTGTTGTTACTGGTTTGTCTTCTATGGAAAGGATGAAAGGCTTTTTTTTTTTCTTAGTGTAACTGACAGCTCTCTGTTGTCCTACGCCTTCAGAAGAAGTTGATGACAACTCCAAGCACTTGACACCTGTGAAAATCAGGCTTCTAACTCTTGAAGTTCAGAAAAGCCTTTCCATATTCTGACCTGTTGAATGTGATCTTGAAATGAAAGGTAATTTGGAAAAAGCACTTGAGTTCTGTAAGCCTCGAATTTAGCACTACGTTTAGCTTATTGTTTTTTAAACACTTCCTATAATGGCTTAGCTGTTGTGACAGGTACTTTTAAACAAAATGGACTTTGTGGCAATGCTTTCTTACAAGCTTGTTTCACATGTAGCAATAGGAACAACTTGCTTTTGACTTGTCATTCTTTAATTTGAAGTTAGTCAGTGACACCCAGCAGCTTCCCCTGAGAGACTTAGTAGGCGTAGTATATGCGTGCTGGAAGTGATGGCTGCCTCCAGGTATTTGAGGACGTTGGGTGAATTAAAGTGCACCTCTGTAGGAAAAGAATCTGCTTTCTATTCCTTTAATATGCATTTTAAATCCCTTTAGCTTTCTAACTGTTAAAGTGAAGTGCTGCTTTTTTTCCTTGGCTTTCACAGTGAGGAGAGACAGACTCACTTCAATCTTTATTAGTTAGCAGCAACAAACTTTGCTGCTCTTTCTGGTACCCCTAGGTCACCAAGCTATACTTGCCTCCAGTTTGTTTTTTTTTTTCACTTTGTCTATTGTATCACTGAGCAAACTACACTACTTGACTTACCAGTCTGTTGACTAGTTGCAGTCAGCTCTTTATTTCCATTTCCTTTTTCACTTGTTATGCAGTGTGACTAGTATCTTTAAAGAAAGGAGGATTGAAGTGATGTTTTTGCAGGCCAGGCTGCTAGAGCTTACCTTCTTCTGTGCCCTCTGAGAGTGGCCCAAGAAGGGCAGGAAGACAGCAGCTGCTGCAGAGAGATCAAAGCACATTTGTTATGCTAAACCAGACAGCAGGGTAAGCTGCAAGCTAAGGCAGAGCCTTCCCTGGGATGAGGTTGGATTCTGGAGAGCTGGAGGTCAGAAGAGTAGCTCTCCGTTTCCTGGCCTTCTATAGCAAATCCTTAACGTGAGTTGAGGAGAAGTATCTGTATGTCCTGGACCACTGGGCATTTATACTGGGATACAATATAAATGGCTTCTTCACTGCTTCTTTAAAGTGTTTCCTCCCCGGGCGTGGAGGCTGTGGTGGTGTGACTTTGCTAGAAGACAGTTTTGTTTGACATGGCGTACTGCTGCCATGTCTGAAGAGCACCCTGATGCTGAGACAATTGCGGTGCTGGGAATCGCTTGTGATGTAGGAGCAGTGACTGTGTTTGCCTTGCACTCACACCAATGGCTTGTATCTTTTCTTGATTCCTCTTCCCTAGCCCTACCTTGGCTGATTTTTTTTTTTTGCACCCTGTGATGATTTCTGCTTGCATGTTTCTTGGGTGCAGCAGGACTCCCTTTTCCACCAGGGCTTGAGCTCTCCCTGGTCTTTTCCTTGCTGTTGTACTGACTCAGCCTGGGTTGGGTGGGTGTCTTGCAGCTCAGCCCTTTAATCTCCTCCCTGCTCTACTTACTGAATCTTTGATCTCTGGTACCTCCTACAGCCACTCCTTTCCCTTGTCAGATAACAGCTACTTACCTGCTCTCCATGCAGGTACTTGCTGCCCTGAGTATTTACTCTGTGTAGCTCCTTCCTTCCCCAAAATGCCAATGTTTCTGTCTTAATCCCTGTGGGATAGGTCAGATGCTAATCGACGCTTTCTTTCTAACCCACCCTCTTTTGGGACACCCAGCTAATTTACATGCATGGAGTCTGTGTCTTTCAGAAGCTCTGCATAGGAGGCCACTGTTTGTTCAGCCAGATGAATTTGCAGGAGCCGTGGCTCCCTTACTGTGCCGATGCAGCCCCATCATACATTGAGCTACTGGCACTTAGGCTTCCTGGCGTCCCCAGATCTGCTCTGAGGGGGTGGGCGCAGAGCTGATTGCTCTGCAGGTGGCTGTGAGATGTCTTTCAGAGGTCTGCTGGTAAAAACAAGATGCAGCAGGAGAAGCCTCTCCTGCAGGGAAGCTGCCAAAGAGATTTCCCCTCCCCTTCCTGCTATGGGAGAGGTGTTAGGCATTCCACGTCCACGTCTTTCTGTAGCTGACATCACTGGGGTGGTTTTTCAGTTTACTCTGTCTCCAGGTGGCATACATTGCCCTTCTGACCTGCTGACAGCTGCTTGGAGCAGTGCTATCCTGATGCGTAGCCTCCTTTTTACTTCACCGGAGTTCAGGAAAAGTTAATGTTCCATCATCTCCCTATGCATGCCTCAGCCCAAGGGGTTTCTGTGGGAAAATAGCAAAATTGGGGCAGTAGCAGAACTTGCAAAATGCTGAGACATGCTCACTGACTTTAGAAGTTACAGGAAGACACGTATCTTCCATTTTATCTAATTGCCGGGATGTAGCTATGTGTTCCTGCTACTCAAGGCAGAATTATCTGAATCGTGCCAGAGGGGCCAGTGAGAGAAGCAGCATGCCTCAGGATCGTATGGTTTAAAATACATCTCTGCTATAAATTGCAACAGATGGTGGTGGGGTTGTGAAGTGGTTTTTTATTCAAATAGTGCTTTCAAATAACTTCCCCCCCACACCCCCCAACTTCCTTAGCAATGCAAGTTTCTGGAAAAAGTGTGAAAATGAATAAAGGAAGGTTGACTTGTTTTTTTTTGTTTTGCAGCTTCAAGGGAAAGGCCATAGGGCCTTCAGTTTCCATTAGACGTAGCTCTTTGCCTCTGCCAGTACCACTCTGCTGTATCATGCAGGTTAGGGAGATGTAAACAAGTGCGCAAGTGGGTTTTTTACAGAGTCTCTATGTATTTTTAACATGTACAATGTATGTTGTAGGCTCTGCATTCACTTCTCTCATTAGCATTCTTTTCAGTTAGGAAAAGCCTTGCAAGAAGGGGATCAACTCTGCTGATTACCTGCAGGCTGTGTTTGAGGAATTGGCTGAGGATTACCTTGCAAACCGGGTTTTGGTCCTCCCAATACCCAGGAACACAGAAGCTGTCCTGTTAATTTCCAGCCGATAATTTTTCGTTTGCACAGGAAGGGCATCCTGTTATGTTGGCTTCCACGCAGTATCCAATTACCCCATGAAACTTGAATGCAGTCTTCAACTCTTGACTAGATACCCTATCTGCTCATACTTTTCTTTATTATCCTTTTAAGTGTGGTTTTTTTGTGGTTTTTTTTAATATCCTTTGCAGCAAGATGGATGGTAGTTCAACCCCTTTTTATTTTAGGTCACTCTTTATTTGATATCCCTACTTAGATAAGGCCATATATGTTATGGGCTTAACTTCCCACATTTCTCCTTGTTTCTTTCTCACCTGTATTCAGGCAGAAACGGTGCCCCCCCCTTTTAAAATTTTTTTTGTCCTTCATAGAAGGCTGTTAATGCTTGCCGCAATTGAAAGGCAGATCTTAAGAAACATGAGTCTCTGTCCTCCTTGAAGGTTGTAAACAGAGAGGGTAATTCTTGCTTTTCACTTTGCTCTGGCTGGATACATTAATCCTCATGTGCCGTAAGTGTGTAGGATTTGCAGATCTCTCTTGACCTGTCAAAATGAAAGCCAGCTGTAACAATTTCATATCTGCCTCTTGGGTTGAAACAAGACCTGGCTTCTCTGGAGCTTGTCCTGTTATTTGGAGTGCCAGGCTTTCTTTGGGAGAGTGGAGGTCTCTGGCAGATTATTTGTTTTCTTCAACAGAGACCTCTGAACAGCTACTCTCTAAAATGTCTTCTGTACGTGTGGTGGGTTGACCGCACTTTCTCCAGACAGGGCAACAGAAAATTTGTACTACTGCTTTCTCTGTGGGCTTCAAACAGAGCTCTGAAATAAGCTGAGGGTCTTTTTAATAGTAAAACACTGACTTCAGATTCAAGTCTTGTCCTTGAAAATTGTTCATGCAACTCGAACAGAAGAGGGAAGAATGTTACAGTCTTGCTAAAATTGAGGTAGCTCCCATCTATGTCTGGTGGCTGGACAATGCACTGATGTGGTGCTGAGAAGGAACAGAGGGAGAGCATTAGTAACAAGAAGAAAGCAATTACTATAAGTGTTTCATTGGAAGCAACAATGTCAGTAATAACTAAATAAAACATTTACAGTAAAACAAGAAAATGTTTTAAAGACAATTCATGCAAAAAGCTAAATAAACTCTTCCCCCAAGAGAGGAGCTCTCGAAAAGTGTGTTTAAAAGTTACATATGCTGCAGTCTATTTTAATAAGGAGGGAAGTGAGAAAACATCATCACTTTTTGCAGTGTTCCATCTGTTCTTGTGGTTGTTTTTTCATTCAAGCCCAACTCCCACATCTTTTAGTTTATCATAAATCTTTTTATTTATAAATATATTTATATTTATAAATAGTTGTTCAGCACAATTCTTGTTGAGGTATGAGAGATATGTGGATACATACACACACACGCATGCATGCCAGGGCTTAGTCATGTAAAGTTAAGTGTGACTGTTCTCATCTGAAAACATCTCACTACCCTTAAGCGTAAAGTCACACCATAGTCTTCAGATTTTTTTGATTAATCCTAGCTCCATGGTACTCTGATTCTGGATTGTGCTTTCTAGGTAATAAAATAATTTTTATAAATGACCACATTGAATTATGTGTTTGTTTTATTTTTAAAAACACTGGATAAGTGAGTCAAGTTGTCTCTAATTTGGAAAAGCCAGCATTATTTCTCCTTGTCTCTCTGGGTTAGGTTACAATTTTTAATTACATTATTGCTTGCCAGCACCCCTCCCATAGGCTCTTTGCCTCATCCAGCACACAGAATACATGGTGTTAACCTTGATGAGTCTTTCCCCTTCTCCTTATTGTGGAATATGTGGCATAAGGCTATAAATTTCCTGCACGGTACTCAAGGCTTGCTTTAAAAGATGAATTAATCATTTCAACGTGGATTTTTTTTTCCCCTACAATATTTCATAAATGTTTGTGAATGTGCCTTCCAATAATAACACATTAACAACAGCTTTTTCCCATCTGCGAGTGCACCACTACTCATGTTTCTGGCTTTAAGAAGTCCATTTTGTGTTAGGGTTGAATTAGGTGATCCCTAGCTGTTCACCTCGGGCTCTGTGCAGGTCTTGTCTGGCAATCACTTTGGTTAGCCGGGCCTCATTTTGCGACCTGCTGTTCTGCTTCTCTCTTGTGCAGCGGTGATATTTCCATTCCACAGTGGATGCTGAAACATTAGTAATGTGTGAATACCCATATGAAGTCAAAAGCAAGATCTGGCTAGGCCAGTATCCTGTCTGGCAGTTGCTAATGGTAGGTGCCAGGGGAAGAGTATACACAGTGGTGTTTTGCCCCAGAACATTTTTCTAGTCTCTTGTGATTTGCAGTCTAGCTTATTTTCTTCTGTGAGTCATCTAGTTGCTTTTGCACCCATGTAAACTTGTAGCATCCACAGTGTCCTGTGACATGGAATTCCACAGACTGTTACTTGCAAAATCCACCCCACCTTTCTGTGGTGGTTTTTTTGAGTCTGCCTCTTGCCTGTGTTATTGGGGTAGGATTCAGCTCCGGAATAAAATACCTACATGCAGGCATCTGAATGCAAGTGTCTCACTGGCAATGCTGGCAGAGGAGCCGAGAGCAATTCAGCTTGCCACCAAGTCAACATATGGGTTGGGACTTGGGTGCTTAAACCAGAGGTATCTGGTGTCATTTTGGGTACTGTGGTATGTGTATCCTGCCCGGCCTCCTGTTGCTACTTGATGGGTTGCAGGCATCCTGCTAACCCCCTGAAACATCTGCCAGCCCTGTGCGGGCACCTTAGATTTTTCAAATATGGCACTTGGGTTTATCTGGTGGAATTGGCTCCTCTTGTCTCGCTATATCACCTGGCATGGGAATGAAACTGTTCAGGTGTTTTCATCCAGATCAGTGTCTTGTGTCCCATCCTTTCCCCCTCTTTGCTCCCTCCTCTGTGTAGTAAGAAATGTCATTGTCTTCTGATCTGGTTAGATCTACAGCTGTGACAGATTTCTGCATGCACCTCACATTGCAGAGAACACACAGATCCTGCATGTGCTTGCTTTGCTTGCAGATGTGAATGTTCACAACCCAGCAAATCCTAATTACTCTCAGGTCTCAAGTCAGCTCCCCTAAAAGGAGAAAACCTGCCATTAGCGATCATCTGTGGATATTTTTGTGCTTAAAACTCCTTTTCAGGGCAGGGGTGGAACCCATTCCAGCCAAGCCAAATTCACTCAAGAGGTTCCTCCTGCTGTTCCTGGATCTTTCACTGGGCTCACTCCAGTTTCTGCAGCAAGGGATCTTGCAGACCTAGCCTTACAGTTGCTTGATGAAAATATTGCCACAGAACACATAAAACTGCTCATGTTCACAAGTGTGCAAGGCAAATAGCGCTATGTGAGTGTAGAGAAAGATATACTGATGATAAACCGTAAATGAATTAGTTTGTTCTAAGGTTTTATTTGGTTGATGATGAGAACAAGTATAACAATGCTGCTCAAAAAGAAGGATGCATTTATTTAAATGGTAGGTGGCCCTTGAATTGAGCAATAATTCTGAAACATAGCTGAACACCTTTCCTTCAGCACATGGTCCTGACTTGCTGTGCCTGTGCTACCTTTCCCCGCTGCTTCCCTGTCATCCTCCTGGACTCCACAGCTCTCTCTTCACAGTCGCAGCTGCTCCAGAGACACTCAGATTAATTTCTGTCATGGACAAACCCACCATTTCCTTGCAGCTTCTCCCTCTGCTGCATGAAGCAGTTTTGAGAGGGGAAAAATGTCTTCTTGATATGTAATATTGTGAACCTTGGCTCAGGCTTTTTAACATTTGTTGAAGTTGTGATCAGCTGAAAAATGGCTGTTGCTGCCTGCCACCATTTCGGTCAATACATACTTGCGTGCCATAGAGGTAATGGTCTGTGTTCTTTCTAAATAATCAGTTTGAAAATTATTGTTTCAAATTTGACACTTGGTTTTGTGCTGTATTTGGCTCCTGAAAACATTTTTAATACCATTCCATAGCTTATTTCCAATGAAATGTACTTAAATCCATTACTTAGTGGTTGTGTTCAAGTTAATGGTAAAGCTTACAACCTACGCTTGCTCGGCACTTCACTTCCAAGGCACACAATTAAAGACTCTTAGATTAAACCTCATCTCCTTAAAACTATGTGTGTATTCATGGCAAGATATGAACTGGCTCTTCATTCCTGGTTTGAGTGCAGGAGTGAAAAATACTGACTTTCCCTATTATCCAGCTGCAGAGGCAGTAAATGAGAGGCCTCTTAAGGGGCCAGGTGTCCCTTAGCAGTGTTTTGATGGCTCTTGTTTCTAATAAGCAGGCTGGATGTTGGGAGTTTCTAAGTCTGTCGGGGTATGGGGAGAGTTGTGTTCTGTTATTTATAAATCTAAATGAGGATTGCTGTGCTCTTTTAGCTCCTCTTTCTTATGTTAATTCTTAGTTTTTAATCTTACTATATCAAGTTTGTTCAGTGCCTTTTCTAATCCAGAGCTACCAGTAACATGCAGTCTCTTAAACAGCTTGGATCAAGGCAGCAAATATCGGTGACGTTTTGGACGCAGACAGAGATCACGTTTTGCACACAGCTGTCGTGGTGGAAGGCGGCGGTAGCCCTTTCAGTGGGAGCACGCTTTCTGAACTGAAGCAGTCAGATCTGGAAGATCTCGTAATGTTAGAAAAGTTAATGTGAAAATCTAGTATCCTATTGCAAGTATTCCTAATAACTTGATATTTCAAAGTGTCCTGTTGAACAGATATATGGGACTTACTGTAAACTGAAACACAAGAATGCTGAGGTTATGGGTGCAGAAATAATGTTTCCTTGTTATGTGTAATGTTGTAAAAAGGGTTTGCTAAGCCTACTGTTTACAGCTGATTGGCAGGAATCTCCAGTTGTGATGGCAAATTATTCTCTTAACCAGTAGTAGTTTGCAAAGAGATTTGGGAGGGGGTGGGAGCACAGGTTATGAGCAGTCCTAATGCACAGGGGTGTGTTTGATGCCCCCAGTTTGTGAGTAAGACACGGCAAAGGGCTGGGACTCCAGTGCCTGCTGGCAGGGAGCCTCTCTCTACCCACCAGATCGAGCGTATCACCAGTAATAGCAGCCAGTTGGTCATCTACCTATCGTGTATTATGAATATATAAAACAATCTACTTATGTGGTGAAAATTATTGTTAGCCATTTTATTGGCAACATCCAAACTAACTAAAACAAGAGCATGACTCCTTGACAGCATTATGCCTGCCTGTTTACACACACATGAATTCCCTTCAAAGTGTTTTGAAATCAGGTTGAGTGCAGGTGTCCTGTGTGGGCGGGAAAAACAAATAGCGGTGGCAAATGGAGTCCTGAGATATGCCGAGCAGGAGAGGAGTGCAGCTCTGTAACTGACACTCAGTAGGGTTAATTCCGTTGGAAAATGTAAATATTTCTTGCCCAGCTTCGTCCTTTGCGGCTTGGGGCACGGAGCTGGGATGCCAGTGGTAGGAGGGGACCGTAGTGCAGGGTCTGCGCAGTGCCTGCCCCTCCCTTGGGTGCAGAGGGTGTTTTGGGAAGCCATGTCCCAGGGCAGGCTCCTTGGCTGTCCTGCATATGGGCTGTCCAACCTGAAATGCTGCATGTCCGTGTGGGAGGGTGGCTGGAAGCAGGTGTGCTTCATTTCTAGTATAATTATGTGGCCATGTAAAACTGCTTAGGAGTACAAAGAGGGGAGAGCGTACTCTCCTTATGTTACCGGTAACATCAAGATGATGTTGGTTTTGATCAGTGTCTTTCCTTAGGATACAACTAAGCTTCTTATGACTTACTAGGAATGTGGTATTCCCTAGTCTGGTTAAGCCTGTAAGATGTTTGGGGCTCTTGTTAATTTTCCAATAATGTAAATTAGTAAGATATACTAGACTGAGAAATTACAAACAAAATGCAGCTTACTGAAGCAAAACTGGGAGGTGTGGTGGCATCTCAAGTTGTACACCCCGCAGCATTATCTTTTCTTAGGATCACTTGCGTCCTTTGTAGTTTGCTTGTTTAGATTGCCTCTGCTCTTTTTCTGAAATGCTGATTTTATAATACTACAGCCAGCTGTGGCTGGCTTCTTCCTACTTTGCATCATAAAAACCATTTGATTAAAAGCACGTAGTAAGCTCCCTTTAAGTCCCCGTGTTTCCACACTTCGATGTTGCCATGTTATTTTTTTCTAAAAACATATCTTTCCTGCGCGTGTGCACACGTGGGCATCAGTGTGTCACCTTGGTATGTTTATAGAGCCTGCATAAGTAACTACACTGATTTTCATTAATATTTACTAACTGATTTCTCTAATAAATGACTGCATGAATAACTCTACTGATTTCATTAGGACTTACTAATGAACGGTCCTAATAATCAAAGACCAGGCTCTGCCATTTTGAGAGAACTTTCTTAGGCTCAGGGATGCCTTGTAGTTTATGTGCAAAGGTGACACTTTTCACTATGTTACTGTAACTTTTGCCATTTGTAATACAAGTCAGTGAGATGGAAATGATTGTTTGGTTGCTAAATGAACGCTTTTCAAAAAACAGAAAAGTGAATACCTTCTCTGCACTGTTCTCTTGTCTGCAGTTTGCAGGTCTTCTCTTTGTCTTGCATGATAACGTGGTATTGCCTGGCCAGGACACTGCATAGGAAACAACAGTGTGTTCCTCTCCCCCTTCCCTACCTGTGCAACTAGGCATTCCAGAAGAGTTTTTTGCGTGAACCTATGACATTTGTTAATTTGGAGAGTTTTTGTAATCAGGTTACACAAAGGAGCTACGATAGAAATTTCGTTGAGTTTCAGTGCTCTGGCTAGATTGCCTGCACAGGTTTGGAACAGAAGAAAAAAAGCTTTTCAGTTCGTTACAGATTTGCTGGAGGTGTGTAAAGCTGAGGTCCTTCGCACGTGGCAAGTCTGCAGTTAGAGAGGTCTTGTTAGTGGACCTGTGTTATATGCACTCAGTGGAAGAGTGGATGTGAATCCACTGGTCTGTTTACAGGACTAATGCTTTTGTGTTGGTCAGAAGTTCCAGATATGTTCTTATTTTTTCCAGCTCTTGAAGAGATTCCCATTGTCTGTATAGCTTTAGGTGTACAGTGTGTATTTGTAAGCTAAGAATGGCTCCTGAGACTGATAAACTTCTTGTAAGATAACTTAGTGGTATAATTTAGTAACTTAACAATTTTAAGTTTGTAGGCATAGGTGAATGCTGTGTTTCTTGTTGGGTGATGGTTTGTGCCTGGTGGTTTTTTGTTTGTTTTTTTTAAACTTTCATTTTGATCCTCCGTCAAAATGGAGTTGATATGAGGTTGCTGGCTTTATTTTGCCCCCTAAAAATGTGAATTAAACGTTAAGATTCTTAGTATTTTCTGTTAAAGAACAGGAAACATTAACGAAAGTATTTCAGGGACTTTAATAAAAGGCAATTAATTTGTGGTTTTGTTTTGCAGAATTTGTTGTGTATTTGAGGAAACCTTGATTCTACTGTTTTCAGCTTATCCCATGCTTGTCCATAAGGTGACCGGTCCTTTTTAATGTGTCCTGTCTTCCAAGAGTGTTTTTTCAGATGGTGTGGTGGGTACTGATTCTTCCTATTCTCTTTAATATTAACAAGGGTGGGTTTTTTCATGGAAAGTTCTAGTAGGCTCTCTTCTCCTTCCACCTGAACTGTGTATCAGCTCTAACAGATCTCATGCCTTCATGAGCTTCATAATTACATTTCCTGAAGCAGAAGTTGGGCGTAAGGAAAGGTGGAGTAGTAGCAGCGTTTCCTTGTGCCTGTAACATCCTGACCATAAAAGCAGGGAAATAGCTGTTTGGGGGGAAAAAAAGGACAACTTTTGAACTTTTTGTTGTAAAATCAACACATTCTCCTGTTCGATGCTTAAGAACAAAGCCTGTAATCTTTTTTCCCCCTTCTCTGGTTTCCTGGTGGCCACTCTCCAGCATGGCAAAATAACTTGTGTTTGGAGTCTGGCCATAGCATCAGGTTGTAAGCAAGCAAGCAAGCCCTGTTCTCCAGTGCAGCCTAATTGCTGTTCTCCTGACCTTTCCTCAGAAGAAAAGTTTGTTTATCCAGCTTTTCCAGTGGGATATTCATTAACCGTGCTCTAAAGTCTTCTGTTCACACCTCCCTTGAAAGCCTACCTGTTGTGGCCTCCTCCTCCGTTCTCCTCTCTCCACTGTGTCCTGCCAGCTGATCGAAGTAGCACTGGTTCCTAGTACTAGATTACTAGAGTAATAGCACTGCTATCACCCCACTCTTTTATTGATGTCATTAAAAAAAAAAAAAGTCTGGTTGTAACAATTGCCCTGTAATTCTGAAGTGACTCACTACTACAGAATTGTCAGCCCTGAGACAGAAAGCGTGCGTTGATCGGGAGGGAGCGGCATGCTCATGTCACCACTGGAGATGTTAGTGGTGTAAATGGTCTGCTGATACATGGCACCAGGCTAGCACAGTGTTTGGGTAAGTTAGGACCTGTGCGGTAAAGTGTTTATTGCACCGTAGTTCTCTTATGCTGCAGATTTGTTTAATGGTTTTCTATATAATCTGTGGCCTCTTTTTTTACCTGTACAAAAATAAAACAAAAACCCCACTTCCCTTCGCTAGTTTTTTTGTTTTCGATTTGTTTATCCTGTTCTTTTTCACCTGTAAAAAGAAAAAAATATTATGTTCATCCTAAATAAGAAGGGAGCTTCCTGGATTTGTAGAAGTCATCTGCAGCCCGGTAGTGGGTCTGTTATGGGGTAAGGACTGTGACAGCTGACACTGATTTCTGAGGCAGCAGTAGCATCTAGCAGAGGAGCAGGCATACAGCTAAAAGCAGTAATCTTTTAAATTGTCCCAGCATGGGTGTCTACAACTTGAGGCATCTGGTTTCATTTGTGAGAGATCAATGTGTGTGTGTGTGTGTGTGTGTGTATATTCTGGAAAAACAAATTCATTCTGAAACTAGGCAGCAAGTGGTTTTTTGCAAAAAGGGTTGAGTCAAATAAGTTGGTGGCAGTTTTCTATTTTCGTAATGGTAGTAGTGTGTGTTGTCTGTCTTTTTTTAGAAAACATATGGGTTTTGAAGAAACTTGTCCCTTTGTCAGTCGCACTCTGCTCACAGCTGAAATGCTTGGTAGCCTGTTTCAATATACGTGTGAGTAATAAAAACAGAGTGTAGAAAATCAAGGAATTAAAACCCCTCGGGAAGCAGGTTATCATTACCATGCTGATGAGTTTATTGAGGGCTGAATCAAGCGGGCAGTTTCCTCCCAATGCAGAGATCTGAGGGTTGATTACCACCACCTTACCAGCATGAGCTTGAGGTTGCTGGGACATGAACCTTTGTGGGTGGTGGCATGGGGCAGGGTGGCTATGATCCAGCAGCCCACCACCTTTGCCGGTTTCTTCTCATCTAGGCCCCTCAACCGCATTAATCATCTGCAAGATGAGGAGAGTAACTTAAACCAGGGAGTTGCAGCAAAGCTGGATCCAAAACTGGTTCAAGCCTTTGCTTTCTTTATATTCCTTCTTACTAGAACAGCAGTCAAATCTGAGCTCTGAAGCTTTAGTAAGTTCAAACTGGAACTCCGGTAAAATTGAATGAAGGTGGGGAAAGAACCAAAAAATTCCTGTTTGCTGCAGACTTGAGGTAGATAATTGACTAAAGGGTTCTGGTATTTATTTTTCAGCACTTGACCTTTTAAGACTGGGGATATAAAAGAGAGGTAAAACCCTATCATTAAGGTCAATGTAAGCTTACACTATACTAGTACACAGTGGTGGTGCTGAGGTGGTCGCCTAGTTTGCCCTCTCCTTTTTTCTTTCCTGAAATACTGAACTGATTTTGTGCCAGATCAGATCTGGCAGTAGTAGGTGAAGCTAATGACTGTAGTGCGCTGCTTCAGAAATGTCTTTTGGATACTACCTTATTTTTAATAAAACATGCTAATATAAAGGCTGTAAAGGAAGGTGCAGTAATGCGTTACAGTGTTAGCTATTAATGAAGTGTGCCAGGTGATATAAATTTTCTGGAGTGTAAAAGAAGAAATCCTTCATGCAGGCTGGACTGCAGAAGTGCCTCTTTTTGTCTGCACTATGTGAAATACCTAATTTGGATGCCTCTTTGAGGAGGCTGGTTCGTTTTTTAATATTTCTGTGGAAGCTGTATAGAGTGTTAATTACACAAAGTGCAGTGAGAGAGGTAGTGTTGGTGTAAAAATATTTCCTATGGGCTTATTTCATGAAAACCCAACTTGCCTTGTTGAAGGAGAGTTGCAGTCATGGGAAACTGTATTAGGTTTTAGAAGGAGTTAGTTTTTAGCTCTTACATTTGATGTGTATGTATATAAAGCAGCAGTTACATCAGCTGACTGTAAATGCATGTGGTGGTTTTATCACGATCGTATTCAACATACTAAGAAGATACTTTGTCTTCATTGGCTTAGAGGATGTGTACTTTACTAAGGATATCAGTGATTGCTTACAACTTTTAACATCCCTCTGCCCCCCTCTCCCCCACCAAGGTTATAGTTACGGGCTTTTGAGGCCTTTAAAATGCAGATTTTATTTGCAAAAGGTTGTACTTCCTAAATTTTGTGGGGTTTTGAGATGCATGTGCGGTAGAGGACGGCTTTTTCTCTTCAGAAAAGTTTCAAATGTGAGATCAGCACCAGGTTGACCAAGAGAGAGACAGTAACAGTAACTTCTTGAATTTTTTAGGGAACTGTATGTTCCTCAGACAAGGAACTTCCCCCATGACGAGTATTTGCTTGAGAAGATTCATGCATCTTTTTGAACAACATTGTTGTCATTGTAGTGTCTGTGGTAAGGGAAAAAGCTGTCAGGGTTGCACTATATCCGACGAGTCAGTGTGTTACATGATGTGTCCTAGATGAGAATTGTTACTGTGCAACTTAAGAGGTTTGGGTTTTTTTCTTTTGCTTTCAAGTAGAACAAATCCAAACAAAAATGACTTGGTTGGTGGGACTGTGACCATGTGCAGGCTCACCATTTCTGTCTAACACCAGCCCTGAAGCTGGGCCTGGTTAGGAAGTTGTTGCCTTTTCTTGATACAGGCAGGTTTTGTCAGAAGGCTTAAAAAATAATTTGATGACACAATCTTTGAACTACCCAGCCAAACCGGGGAAGGGAATTTTGCTCTAAAGATAAAATGGTGTTTGACACACACGGCAAAAGCCGGAACATCACCCAGCTTCTGCTGAGACAAGGCCCATGACTGAGCTGGCCTCAGACTCGAGAAGTGCTGGCAGTAGCAGCGGGAGAAGGCTGCATGCCTTGGCGTGCTTTCCCAGGCACCGTGCTTCCCCAGGAACAGCTGGTTGGTTTCCAGTATGAATTCTAATGTAAAATGTCAATAGCTGCATTTGAAGACCTGGGGGGTTGTCGTTGCAAGCAACCTCCTCCTGCCTTCTGTTAGATGGAATGAGTTGGATTCTTGCACTGCGGGGTCACATGCAAATACTGTGGTGTAATGACCTGGGGTCCTAGTATTACTTAATTGTCTGATTGCTAACTGTGTTAATAGCTCAGGTTCCAGACCATACTTAACCTTCTTTTCAAGATACACTAATTAGTTTTCTATATGATATCTTGTATAAGCTTGTTTCCTAACTGCCTGGTTAAAGCTAGATTTTGTTGTACAGGTTGCAGAGGCTGGTAATCCATTTTACTTCATTAAACCGTTTATCTGCTTAAATAGCCAGCAGTCAAAACTCTCCTATTTTCTGTAGAGGAGACCTGAAGGAGGTTACTGACTGGTTGGGATGTTTCTTACATCTAGTTTTACTGAAATATGCAACATTGAAACAGCTGTGAAATTTTACTTAAGTTATTTAATGTATTGCTTTAAAAATGTGTCATAATGTGTGTGTGTGTGGGGAAAGTATAAATCTGCATAAAACCTGCTGTGTCTTTGGGGACAGAATCTAATGCCAAGCCTCAGATGCTATTCTTCATACAGTTGGTTTTCACTTTAAACAGATGACTGGCTTTTTAAAACTGGGTTGCATGCCAGTAGTTAAAGTACAGCCATATAGGGTATGACAGGGTCTGTAACTAGGGGTTTTCAGAGGTGAGGTCATGATAAACTTAAATGAAACTTAAGCAGCAATGTTAATGTCACCAACAACTAGATTTCTTTTTCTAGCCTTCCTTTCACAATGCCTGGACATTAACTGTGTTTTTATTGCCTCTGTTTGAAAGGAAATAATTTGTTAAAAGGAATAAAGGGAAGCTAGAGTTCTTGGTTTGTTTCTCTGCTACTTAAAAATATTCACCATATAAACATATGAGTTTACATCAGTGAGGTCAGACAGGAGCCGTGTTGCTTTACTGTACCCTTTATCATTCAGCGCTTTCATTAGCGTGCCAAGCCACACGGTGTGATGGTGTTTGGGAAAAACTGCAAATAGTCTGAAAGTAACAGGTATTTACTTACAAACTGGAGTGTCCGTACCTTGTACAATTATGCTAAAATTATAAGCTGTGGTAGTTGCATGGGGATTTCTTTAACCACTGTGGAAGTGCCCTGGAAGAGAGACCACGTTGCATTACGGGTATCTTAGGTAAAGATTTTTCACAGACCTGCAGTGTACAAATGCATAAGCAAAGAGCACCTACACTTCGGTGTACCTATGTCATGAGTTCTGCCGGCAGCTCTGGTCGCCACATCTCAGGAAGGGCACACTGCAGTTAGTTGCCCTTCTCTAAAATGATTGAGAGGGTGGAGCAGCTACCTTAGGAAAGACTAAGGAGTCCAGGGCTCCTCATTCTGGAGAAGGAAAAAGGAGGTCTACAATCCTGGTTTACAAAATCAAAGGTGATGGATAAGCTGACCGTGAAACGCGGGTTCACCAGGTCCTGCCATGTTAGGATTAAGGGGCACTCAGTGTATTTAACAGAAGTTATCTTCTGCTTTAATAGACGATCAGCTTGAAGCAAATGGCAGTACTTCTTCATACTGCAGTCATGAATTTCTGGAACTCGCGGCCACAGGAGGTGTAGAGATGGGCAGTATCGGCAGATTCAGAAAGGGTTTATGTGCATGCATAATCACCAGGTCCATAAATGGACACTAAACAGACTCGGAAGGGAGGTGCCCTCTAAATTCCTGCTACAACACTCGTGGATGCCAGCAGAGAGGCTGCAGAAAAGGCTCATGTGCATGCTCGAAATAGCCTTTATTTCTGCTGCTTTTGGAGGTGGCATACCAGGCTGGATGCACCGTACACCTGGCCTGAGAGGGCACCGCTTCTCTTGCTACCTCAGGAGGGCATGGTGCAGGCTGTTCTTGAATTCGCCCTGACTGTCAGGATAATTGTTTAAGGCTCAGGTCAGCCAAACCCACTTAGAAAAAAGTCTTTTTCTAAAAAAGAGACTGCTTCGTTGCCCTGTGTGCCGCTGACAGGGGTGGGAACCAGATCACACTGAGTGCAGAAAGCAAAAGGTACTAAAGAGGATATAGAGATTATTCTGCCCACATCCATCCTGTCAGAAAATTCCCCTTTCCCTGATCCATGGAGCAGCCTCACTCCATTCCCGAGGACACAAACATTTCGAGGTGCAGCTGCGTGAGAAAGTGCAATGCCTGGAGCTGCTTGGACGTTAATATGCCTCCCTGCCCCCATTTGGTCTTTTCCATACCTTTCTGGCTACTGGTGTCTCTGACTGACCGTTTGTGGATGGGCATGACCAGTAGCCTCTCCCTGGTGATCCTCAGGCTTTTGAATGAAGGAAGAGCACATCATCTGAGTGCGGGCTCAGGGATGGAAGGAGGAATTGCTGTTGCTGGCAAAGCTGCTCTGCTCTCAGGAGAGTTAGGATGAGGAATAAGCAAGATGTTTGTTTCAAAATAATTTAATTGCAAGGCTTCAATTTCTTTCTTTCCTGTGGGGGTGCTGGCAGGCTGTCGGAAAGTGTTCTTGCTTGTAGAAGTAGCAACAACTGAGATCAGAAGTTTCTTTCTTGTATTCTTTGCTAGGCTTTTTTTGTTGTGTGTAAGCACTGTTAGTTAAATCCTTTCTTTAATGCAAACCTGGTGTAAATAGGATGCATTACCTGCAATTTTTATGACTTAAATAAGACTTAGATTTTCTGTTTTCTTAATGTAAATTAGGCTGCATTTCTCATTTGTCAAAGCCTCAGTGCTTTACTTCAAAAATGATTCCTGTCCATAATTTACAGCAAGATCAGGGCATCTTCATTTATCTGAATGAAACAAGGGTCACCACAGGTGTGGGATTAATATGAAATGTGAGGGCAGGGGATAGGGACTGACATGGCTTAAAAGTTGGCTTGAGCTCCCACAGGTCTTTGGTTGTTTAGATTTCTTACAAAAATACTTTAATGCATTCCTAGGATAGGTTAACCTTTTGTCCATTTTATTTTCCTTTGTCAAGCTGAAATGTTAGAGGAGCTTGGTTCCCCATTCCTCAGAGATCCGAATTTCTAGAAGTTTTGTGCAAACAGGAGATTAGATAGAAGAGAGAGACTTTCTTGTATTCCTCCATAAATAAAAGCCTCTAGGAGCAGTTCGGGGAAGCCATGTCTCTGTCTCAAGGCAAGGATCCTGAGGAAATGGGCTTCAGGGTTTTGGGGTTTTCTTTGTTTGTCGAACTTCTTCTGAGCCTCATCCCATAACAGCTCGCTGACTGTTGAGCTTAGCGCTTTCTAACTGCATGTGGGACTAGGGTTTGGCAGTAACCGTGGGACCTGGACTTTCACAGAGTCCCAGATGTGATGCGATTCTTTTTGGGGACCACAACTTGATTTGCAGTTCATTTTAATTGTAATCTGTGCAGTTTTAGTTGTGTTCCTTGAGGATTCATGCTGAGCTAGTCTCTGGGGGGATTTGCACTGGGCATAAATGATAAAAAGAGAGTGCCGCTTCTCTAAACATCTGCGATATAATAAATGAGATGTGCATGGGGGGTGGAGGCGATAAAGCAAAAAACATTTTCTGCCTTTTTTTGTTGAGAGGAAGCTCAACTGTGAAGAGGCATTGCATCATGAGCTCTAATGAAAGATTAGCTATTCCCCTTGGGGAAATGAAAGCACTTGCCTCATTTCCCTCTCACTGGCAGCTGTTGCTTAGGAATTTTATTTGAGAATGAAATGCTGCTTTGGTTAACCTGCGGAATGGCTTTAATACAAATGGCCGCCAATGGTGTGCGCCATAAGTGTATTGGACCCAGGTATATCATCTGTATGGATTCTGATGTATTCAGTTGTCTCCTTGAGATTAGTTTTTATCTTTCACATCTGTGCGAGGCTGAGGAAGTAGCAGATAACCTGGGAAGCAGGGAATGGAAGGAGACTGGGAGATCTGATGAGGAAAACACACTTAAGTGGGCTGGGAGGAGGAAGTGGTGATGACATGGCAGCTATTACTGAGGATATCATTTGTCTAAGTGACGGAGGAGTCACACCTAACTCAGGTTTGGGGTGTTGGTTTTTTTTTTTTTCTTTTATGAAAATATCATTGAAATGTTTGTGCTTTGTCTTATAGGGAAAATTCCTTTTTTGAACACTAGCACCCAGAAGTGCTATTGTTAGGCCCAGCAGCATCTAGGTCCTGGCTGACGGGAGACAGTGTGAACTGCTCTGCTGACTGTGCCTATACTTCATTCTGTTGCTGTGACATACACAAAGATTTGTGGTTGAGAAACTCACCACCAGGCCTAACTTTTGAAGAAAAGCAGTTTCACAATTCCCAGCATACAAATTTTGTGAGGCTTGCACACTGGGTGTTTTGTAGGGAGCTGGAGATGAATCAGCTGTGTCTGAATTGGCCGAGGGATGAATCGGCTGGATGGAGTGTGCTGCCGCTTGTGCCTCAGCAGTGCGTTGGCTCCAGAGGACCTGTGCCAGGGGTTGCAGAGCCCGCCTTAGGGGGCACAGGAGGGCCACGGTGGAAAAAGCAACTTTTGTCCTGGGCTGGGTGAGCCACCAGGTGACACAGACTGGCTTCTTCTCTCACCAGACCACGCAGAACTGTCACAAGAGCTGATGATAGACATACTTGGCTGTAACATCTAAATCTCACCTCTGAAGTGCCCTTTTTCCTTTGTTTAAAACAGCTGAGGCTGGATTAATTACTTTCCAGTAGTCCCACCCGGAGCAGGTGTGGCTTCAACCACTTGGTGGCCTTTTCAGAGCAACGTGATACAAGCATATTGTAAAGCACGGTATAGATGAACTAATTACTGCTGTTGTATTGGATGATTCAAGGTCTTGTACAGGTAATTAAATTTAGCTGCTGAGATAACAAAGTGGAATTTGATCTGCTGGACCTAAGCAGAGTTAGCAGAGGACTTTCCCTTTAGTGGGCCTTGTGGAGAGGTGACAAATACAGAAGGGAATAAGAGAATTGTGGGAAATGCATTTGCCAACTCTTCCTCCACCCACCTCAGCATGGTGGTCAAAGATGATGGACTTATTTTAATTTAAAGCATGGCTAGACAAAGCTGTATGGCAAAAGTTAAGTGCTACTGTATACTGAGAGCAATTCAGCTCCAGGAAAGTTGGGGAAAAAAACTGTATACCATCTTGTCAGCTTCTCTTTGCATGTTGGTTAAGTATAATTAGGAAAACTAAAATACACAGGTACCTTAAATCTGTGTATGCTACTTAATGATACTCACTGAAAGCAGCTGACCCAGTGAATCATAGTGGGCTGAGGCTTTCTTGTTCATAATAAACTCAGTGAGGTATGCCTTTGTTGGCTTTCTCCTGACGGCAGTCATGTGGGATTGATTGTCTGCTTGCTGTGTGACAGCAATGTGACTTTCTGTAGGCACTGGTGTCTAGCTAGCAAGGAGTTTTTGTTTGCTTGGTTGAAGTAATGCGCCCTGATGTGTGTGCAGTTGGAGTGGTTTGAGCTTTTGTTTGGGAGCAGGAGAGTATCTCCAGATTCATTCATGAAGATCTTGGGCTTAGGTTTCCTTCAGTCATATTTCCTTTCCTGTGACTGATAATTTCCACTATTCGCTGTCTTGTGGTCTTGATGATCAAGGATGGTGGGCTGGAGTGAAAATGATGATTGAAGTAAATGATGTTTCTGTGGTGTATAGCATTTTTCTTGAATGGATTTGGGTCTATTCTTTCATGTTTTAATCCTAGTAGTCCTTTTTTGTATTCAGTTCATAGCATTGCATAATCTATATGCTGTTAAAATTAATTGAGGCACAGGCTTTGGTTGTTCAGAAAATGAGTTACAGCTACATTTGTTGGCAGTATGCTACAGAAGGGGGTTATCTCAGTTTTGGCATAAGCAGGGCTCTACATTTTCTGTGTGCTGAGTTAAACTTTGCCAAAATTGCCTAGTTTCTAGTGCTGATGCAAGAAGGCGGAAATTCCAGTGGTGTGTTCAAGCAGGGAATCATGTCTAACTCAGTGAGGGAACGATGACTCCCCTGGTGATGCCTGGTGATCTGCAGCTCTGTAGTGGAGCCTCACCTAAGAAGACTGGCATTACTCTGAACATCAGCTGATTGCCTGTCTCCCTCACCACCAGCCTGATGGAGCTGCTACCTCTAGCTCATCGCCAACACGTGCAGTCGCCCCTTTCTCTCCCGTTGTTCCCATCAGTTCCAGCGCCCTCAGACCCACTCTTGCAAATGCATTTGGCTCTATCAAGAGCCTTTTTAGCGTTTGGCACTGTCGTCTCCAATACAGATTGCAGACCTGACTCCAAGGCATTGCCGGACCAAGTCCAGCAGAAATTAGCTTGCTTAGGTGCTATGCTTGGGTTTCGCTCATCATGCCTGGTTCCATGGCAGTCCACAGGACTAGAGTGACCTCACGGGGTTATGTCTTTCCTAACCTAAGCAAATTTTTATCACTTTGCTAGAAAAATGTGTCTTCTTGGGAGAAGAGAAATGTATATGAAAACTCTCCTATATGAAAACAGGAGAAAGTTACTTCTTGCTGTCTGTTTGTACTTACTAATTTGTGTACTGAGTTTTTCCTCTCCCTCTCTTTTTTAAAAAAATATAGTCTAGATGGGTTGTTCTCTAGCTGTCAGCCTTTTGAACTTACCCTATGCAATTAAAGGCAATAGGTTCTCTTTTTCATCTATGGTTATTAAAAGTAATTTTTGTGAAATTAAGTCTCTTGAGGTGCACAGAAGTTAATGTGAAGTTTTGTTGGGGTTTTGGGGGTGTGGGGTTTTTTTTGTGTGTTTTTTTTGTTTGTTTGTTTTTTTAAACAAAGGTTGAGGGTTGAACATAGGAAAGGTGGTGAGCATGTTCCTCTTTTCTTGTTAGTGTTTTCCTGTGATAATAATGGATGTTGTGTATGACTTCAGTAATCATGATGCTAACTAGCTCCAACAGGGTAGATAAGAGGTACCTGCTTGAACCATCAGCAATAGAATAATGATAAATATTGAAACGGGTGTCCATTATTGGAAGTTCAGAATCAGTAGCATTAGCAGACTGGGGAGGTGTGAACTCCACAACACGCTCACTCGTCTCTCAGAGAGATGAGTCTTGGCTGACAACCATGTGAAAGGGCCTGTCTGCAGCTACACATCCCACGTTAAAGCTTGGGTTCTTGAAATCAGTCATATAGATGGCAAACGCTCTGTCAGACCTTTATGGCCGGAGGACTGCAGACTGTTCCCTGTCCTGTCAGTATCCACTGCTAAGGTTGTCTCAGCCCAGTCTCAAATTATTTGAAGTCAATATTTAGAGTGCCCATATTTCCAGACTCTGACTATGGGTCATTGCTTTTGATACTTATTTTAAGCATGAAAACAGCAGTAACATTTACTTCGATTTCAGAGAAAAAGTTACTACTTAGATTTTTTTTTTCCTGTGCCTGCTTTGTTTTGTAACTATCCATTTACCCCTGAGTAGAACACTACAAAGCTGCAAGGACCTCTGGGGAGATAAAATGAGAAGTTTAGATGAAGCTGTATCTGTCAATATTATGGCAGTTTGGGAGAGGGGGAAGATGAAAAATAGAAGAGCAAGAAAGCTTAATTTCTGTAGTGAGAATGGAGACTTGGATTCTGAAAGCATTTAGTAATTTGGTATTTTGTAATAGACTAGGTGGGGTCTCACAACTGCGCAAGATGGTACACAGTCTTAGAGTTGTGCTTAAGGAGCTAATAGGAGAGTTGTATTTGGCTGGTGTTCCTTTTTGCCTCAGTTTCCTGATCTGTGAAATAAAGGTGTTTTCTGTGTTATGTAGGAAATCACTATCTGAGCCCAGATCAGAATTCAGGGCTTCTGGCTTCCAGTTCTCCATTTGGACCACACCTTTCTTTTTTCCCATAGCTATAAAAAGTCCGCTCCAGCATATCATTTAGTAAAATACCATACAGGAAAAACAAAACTAAGCCCCAAAGAGCTAAAACTAGCTGGTTTTAAATTAGGAGACAGAAAAAATGCTGCAGATTTGTTCTGGCAAATGGAAACTTACAAGTCCACACCAGATGTGCTCATCCTTGGGGTTGTGGCTAGCAAACTGAAGTGCCTGCAAAGGTGTGTGCCAAGTGGTGTCTAAAAAACTGTGATACAGGACTGGCCACTGAAGTCAGGGAAATCCTTTCCTAGGATAAGCTCCACTGGGATGTGCTTGTGAGGACGGATTGGAACACTGTGACTTGATGGTTTGTCCATACAGTGAATGCATATTCCCGTGTTCAGATGTACCCTGAAAGCTGCAAGCTTCTTCAAAGCTTCTCCTTTTCTAAGTGAAGTCTTAAATCGTTACAGCTGAGAGCTGAAACTCTTTCATACTATATATGGCATTTGTGTGAGTGGTGGAAACTGGAGTGTATTTATAATGCTAGTTTGCTGCAGGAATACGGATTGGGAACAAATGTTTGTTTGGATAAAATCCAACTCCAGGGACTGGTTTTACTGCTGCATGTAAAATCCGTAGCGAGCTTGTAAAAGCAGCAGTTGAAAAAATCTAATAGGGCCTTCCCCATGGAAAAAACATGAATTTAGTGTAACTTTATATAGCTGGAGAGTTACTTGTGGTGGTTCACGTAGTAAGTCAGTGACCCTGTGGGTAACATTCTGTCTGTCGTGCTGGAATGAAGGGATGCTCTCACGCTGTTGGCACATGTGGAGATTGCTGGTGTTACTTGTTAGTAGGTGCTGCCATTTTCATATATATATACACATACACATATATATGTTCTTCATTTGTTTAGAAATACCCATTTGCGCCCTAAGTAATATTTCATGAAAATTGCAACTGTATTCTTAACAATATTGCATAGCATTGACATGAGCAAATCAAGCCATAAAATGAGCTGAACTGTTTTACATACTGCTGATAAATATTTGAATGAAAACAGTTGGCAAAAAAAGGACACAAGTGTCTTTGGGTGTGTTGACTTAACTGTCTCCATTCAGTCTGAGTGTTCTGTTTGATTTGCCTAACTTGTTAATCCTTTCTATTGCTGTACAGCTAATTACTGTATGTTGAGCCTCTGTGGAATACTTATGATCTGGACTAAGAATGCTTATATCCAAAGTCATAAAAGAATTGTCTTACATTTTGTTTTCTAAAACTGCTGTCTCTGTTGTTGTTGTTGAAGGATGTTCAGAAGGAGAGAGAACCTCATGTTTATCTCAGCAAAGAAGAAGTTAAAGAGAAGATACAAAGCTATAATTCATCTGTCACTGATAAGTTAAAGATGACCTTGGTAAGTTTTGCGTAGGAGTCATCTAATTTTTAATAGGAGCAATTGAACTGTGACTTTGTAGTACATTGTGAATCATTTTAGTCTCAGCATCTTACACAGTTTCATATCTCTGTTTCAGTGGCTTTGTAAGAGTCTCTTTCTTAGATCTGGAAATTAAATCTCACAACTGAAATGTTTTCATCCACATAGCTCTCTCTTTATACGGATTGAAACAAAATGTAGTAGAAAAAAAAGTCATTTGAAATGTGTTTAAGGTAAACTCTCAGTTGATGCTAAGATGTAAATTTGTTGGATGAAAACCATCAGCTGGTAAACGTGAAGATATATTTATCCTGTTTGTGTAGATAAATTTTTGTCAGGTATTTCTCTGATAAAGTTGCTCAACCGGTGAGAAAAGTTAAAACATGCAATATTTATGATGGGAGACTTAATTTGTAGTCATACAGGTTTTCAGCATGAGGAGACCTCCTTCTCCCTACCCCTGTAACACAGACAATGCAGACAACGGAATGCATGTAGATTTTTTTTTTTTTAATTTCCAAGGACTGGGGACCAGGTCTAAGACTCAGCCCAGCCTACTGCAGACCATCCTAATAAAATTTGCATCTCTCTGCTTAGGAAGTTGTTACTCAGTTGTTACATTGTCCACATTTTTCTGATACCTTTTGTATTCCTCTGGGTGTATAGTATATGGAAATCTTGAAATTCCATTCTATCCTAAACCATACAAGTATGACTATGTACTGAAAAGATTTTTGTTACGTGTTTGCATGTGGGTCGGGACTTACTATGCCTAAACCCAGATTGCCTAAAGTTTTCTAGCTCAATAAGGTTTGGTCAATTCTATTGTTTTGTCTTTCAGAAGCAACTGGAATAAATAATTTGAAATGTTGATTAGATTGGCATTTATTCTGGTTCTTTTTGAATTGCAACAGGATTTGAGCAGCTGAATGCCTTAGACTAATTTGACAAGAACAGTTAATGTGGGAGATTAACTTCTGCATTTGTGCATAAAATCTGTTGTTAAAGATGCGTTAGTGGTCTATTTCACTTCATAGTTCTTTGCTAATGTGAAAACTTACCACTAGTTTGTAGTACTTCTTGCTTGATGAGATCCTAATACTCTTAGAATTCAGTAGTTAAGAAAAAATTAATATTCAGGAGAAATACCAGAAATAATAAACATCTGAATTATTGAAACAATATCTTTCCTATGAGACGTCAGATATTACAGTGGTGTTTAAGTTGTGTTCACAATGACTGTGATAATCTGCCCAATCCACTAATATGTCACAACTGGTCATTACTGATTTTAACAGTTCGATACTTTCCTCCTGATGCAGAATGCGAACGGGATTTACACTGGCTTCATCAAAGTTCAGATGGAACTATGCAGACCGATCACTGTGCAGTCTTCCCAGAGCCAGGGGAGGCGTGCTCACAGCAATAATGAAACTGCTTTTTACTTGCCGGACGGCTGTGTGAATACCCTTCACATCAGCAGCACCAATACTGTTCGTGAAGTTATTGAGGCCTTGCTCAAAAAGTTTTTCGTGGCTGACAACCCTGCGAAGTTTGCACTTTATAAACGCTGTCACAAGGAAGACCAAGGTATAAGTTAGGCTTGTGGCATTTTGGTAGCGAAGGGGTTTGGGGAGGGAGTTGTGCTGTAGGAGTACTTGAAATATGCAGGGTGGAAGAACTCAGATAAATGTAGGTGACAATCTTGTGCTCTCTCGTCTTTTTTTCTTTGTGAAAAGTACTATGTGTAAATGATTTGGGGATATTTCAGGATAATTCATACAAGACAAGAGAACCCACTAAACCGCATACGCAGATCTCCTGTGCCTTGCAGTCCGTTATATGTTATTCAAGATGCAACCCCTTACCAGGCTCTAAATTTCAGGTAGCCCGATGTAATGCAGAACTGCGAGATTAAATTACAGGAAAGGTTGTTAAAAAGAGAAACCATGGTGTCTGTGATGCCTGAAGTCCCTGCACTGGCAGAGAGCTGTTGAGGTGACGAGCATCACGGTCACATGCACTGTGTTCATGTGTGTTAGTGCACGTGGCTCTCCCAGTGCACTGGCTGCTGTTTGAAGTTTGTTGTATATTATGTTTGGAAGTACCAGAAGAGGCAGAAGGTATTTTTAGTGAAAAGTGCGTTTTGCCAACATTGTGTTCTTGCATTTAGAATCCGCCTTCCTCCATGGACATTGAGAGCAGTTTCAGGAGTTTATTTTAAATGTAAATTAAACATTTAATGTTTACATCATTAGTAAAGATAATTACTACGATTTCTTCTCCTGCAGTTTATACATGCAAGCTATCAGACCGCGAACATCCCCTCTACCTGCGTTTGGTGGCAGGCCCCAGAACAGAAATGCTCAGTTTTGTTCTACGTGAGCATGAAACTGGAGAAGTTATGGTATGTCACACTCGTACTGTTTTTGTGTGTGTGTTTAACTTCATGGATGGGTGGGCTCCTGTTTGATCTGCACTGACAAGATGATCCATTTTTTGGAAGCAGATTTTTTTTTTCTTGCTATATTTACTTTGTGCCTTTTGTAAACATTTTATTTATGTTTAGACTGACCCGTTGTTACTTGCAGAACAAAAAATGGTTTAAGAGAGCAAAATGTTTTCAGATCCCTAAGATTTGCAAGGAGGGTGCCTGGTACTGTTTTAGTTTGAGGTTGTTTTGAGTGTCTGAGGTTTTGTTTAAAAATATTGTATATATAAATTATTTGTGTGTTTTCTGTTGATGTCATCCATCGTTCTCTGTCATTCTCTTACCAGTGGGAAGCTTTTAGTATTCCTGAACTGCAAAACTTCTTGCGTATACTGGACAAAGAGGAAAATGAGCAACTGCAAATCTTAAAGAAGCGTTATGCAGCTTACAGAGACAAACTTGAAGAAGCCCTTGGTGGGGTGTGGAAACCTGGTTAAAAGGGGGCCAAAGGACACTCAGGAAGAATGCACGCTACCAAACATCTGTATAGCATGCCAAACCCAACGTAAAAAGAGCAGCAGAGAGTAGTTTTCTTTATTCGGAAGACTGTTTTGTGATGCCAGGGTACCTGAATTTTGCTATAGACTTAGTTCCATAAGCCAAGTCACTTAGCATCTTGCACCCACAAGTAAGGGATTCTGCATGTTTGTACATCAGTTTGCAACCCTCTGTGTGCCTAGAGAGTTTTCCAAGTTACCTTGGTGCAAGCTGTGAAACTGTAATCAATTTTCTAGGATGCTATGAAATAAGATTTTATTTTTTTTTCTTCTTTGCTTTAATGGTAGCTTTACAAGTAAGGATGTGCAAATTGATGGGTTAAAAAAAATGAATAAAACCATCTGGACAAGAATTAGTTGGAGCACTATCTTTGAAATGAAATTGATTTGCACTACCTTTCTGTTTTCAAATAGTTACTGTATAATTTGTGAGAGAACCGTTATAGATGGAAGGCGTATGAGATCTTGTGGTTTGTTCTGTGAAATTTGTGGAAGGCTTTAAAGTAGTCTTTTTGGAGAAGGTAAAGAGAAAGTTGAAAAGAAGGTAAGAGTTGAGGGAGGAGAACTCGAACAGCTGACAGAGGAGTACTGGTTTTAAATGGAAATAGTATTTATACAGAGGAAAGTTAAAATACTAATTCTACAAGATTAAAGTTTTAGGATGTTGTAATATTGTGAATAAGTTTTATGGTTTTTTAACTGCATAAATCCACACTGGAAAAGAAATAAAGATAATAGAAATAGCGGGAAGGAATGAGAGGCAAAAGCTAAATAAGAATGGAAACGGAGCTGCACATACAAGTCGTCATTGGAGAAGCTGGTTCCGTAAACGTGTAATGGGGGGTTGAAAAGTGCAGCAAAGCTAAAAGGTGGCTGCTTACTTGAATTCTGAAAAGTGGACAATGTCTCAGATAACTCTGTGAGAAATGCCCCTCTAGCAAGTGTTTAGACATAAGCTGTAACTACAGATGCATTTGGTCTTTACTGTAAGTCAGATCTTTCCTCTGGCTCAGCAATCCATTTTTAGGCTGGATAATTTTGAATTATATCTCAAAGACAAAAATAGCTTCCTCTGCTTCTTTGTTAAAGGCTCAGTCGGGCAAAGACAGTAGAATTTCTTATTCATGTTTCCAGCTTAGCGGAAAATTAACATTTATTGGTGACTGAGCTTAGTAACTCTTGCTTTTAGTAATTCAGAACTAAGAAGGTTTTTTCCTTACGGTTTTTAAGTTCTTAATTGAAAAACTGATTACCAAATTCTGCAGACTGCTGATTTACTTGATTTAAAAGTAGGGAAAATGTAGCAAGAAAACTTTTTACTGTAAATATAATTGTTGTTCTTTCAGAGTTATTTATCTAAAAAAGCACGTTCAAAAGAAACCAAAGAAGTGGGTGTGCAATAGAAGCATGAGGCGGATTTGAGTAACTGATACTTTAGCCATTATCATGCCAGAGAGGAAATGAGTTATATATTGGGGGGTGGGGGTGGGGTGGAGGAGTGCTAACGACTTAAGAGCAGCAGAAGTCGGTGGGGTTTTTTTCCCCTCCACTCTTAGGGTGTTCGTTTTAAATTCCCAAGGAATTGTTAAAACTTTGGTGACATCTAATGGATACCGCGTGAAACTCCAAGATGCTTCTGTTCTTCCCCTTAATCTGATGTAATTGTGCCTTTGTTTCCTTTCCCTAATAAGACTTTTTAAAAAACTCTTCACAGGTTTTTGTGGTAAAAAGAATTTGCAAACGTAATGAGACAATCATAATGTTTTAAAGTGTTAAGAGAAATTAAGAGTAGGACTAACTATAAAGTATCTATAAGGCATACCTTGTTTGTTTTTTTTTTTTAATTTCACATGTAACATTGTAGTGCATGTGTGAGTTAGTAATATTATCCTCAAGTGAGACACTTTATAATGGTTCAGGGAATGCTTTTATGTTTTGTTACCATTTGTTTTTCTATGAGCATGTCGGTGGGTATTCTGTTTAACATCTACTTAATTTATGTATCTGCCCATAACTCTGTAACCATGACATAATTGTTGTCAATATTGAACCATTTGTTGCTCGGATTTAAACACTGAGTCTAAAAGTGGAGTATAAAAATATGTGAATTTTTGTTTTTACTTGAACTAAACTATCAGTCTTCTAAGTAGGTGAATCTTCATTTACATAAGCCAAAAACCTCAATCAGTGTTGTATGCACTATGAGTCTTGATTTGGGGTGAAGGGGTTGGGGGTGGGGGACCAAAGTAAACTTATATTTTAATTTTGTCTTAGTCCACAGTTAAGTATTGTAAGATGTCGTGTGTGGGATTAATTTCTTTTTACACACTGGCAATTACAACAGCTTTAATTTAAAAGAAATGGTCGTGCCTAGTCAGTTTTTATCTTTTTTTTTTTTTTAAATTTTAGCATCAAATTCAACTGTCAAAGCTTTTGTTGCAGAACTGTTTTCATTTCATTATATGATGGTACAAGAATGATTAAATGATGTGGGCAGGGAGGGAGGGGGAATGCAGGGAAACATGAAAATGTATGTCTTTAAAAGCAAACATTTAAACTATTTATAATTTTGACAAGCTTAGTTTTATTTTTGTAGGGAAGTTTTTATTCCCCTTAAAGTTATTACTGAAATGGCAAAAAAAGTGATGGTTCCATTATTAAAGTTGAAGTTGGCAATACTTAGTTACGTGATGTGTGTTTATTTTCTCTGTTACCTGAAGCTCGTGTTGTGATTGCATCAGTACCGAATGAGACGTCCTTGTAAGTAAGGAGTAAGTTGTGTGGGGAGATGCAGCTTGCCTTAAGCGTGTGTGTTAAAGTTGTTTTCCTGGAGCAACAGATACATTTCAGTGTATGTGTCCCAGTCATACTTGTGCATATATTTTAATTTTTGCCTCTTGATTTTTGGTAAAGAATAATGCAGAAAAACTAAACCAATCGATTTTTCTCAAATACAACAGGAAAAAAAACCCAAATACTTTGAAATTTACACACATACCTTGAAATTTACCTTTTTTTCTTTCCCGTATTTACCTCACACCCGGCCCCGCCGGAGGGGCGGAGGAGGAGCCGCTCCCGCCTCACGTTTCCCGCCCGAGCGGTGCTGAGGCGAGCGATTCCCGCCGCCGGGGCTGCCTCTTCCCTGAGGAGGGCGGGCGGCCCCCGCCTCGGAGGACGGCTCGGCGGTGGGCGGGCGAATGCCTCCCGTGTCCTCCGAGGCGGGGGCCGCCCGCCGCGACGCCATGTAAGCGCTGGGCTCGGTGGGAGGGAGGAGGGCGATGGCGTCCTCCCGGCCCCGTGAGGGCCGGCGGCGGTGCGTGAGGAGAGGTCTCCCCCGGGCGGGCGGCGGTGGGGGAAGCGGCCAGAGCCGGGGGCTGCCGGCCCGCCGTGTTTGACCTCACGAAGACGGCGGGCAGGGCCGGAGCGGGTCTTTCCTCTGTCACAGAGCCGCCTCCGCCATAGAGGGAGCGGGGCCGCCGGCTCGCAGTGGGTGCTGTCCCGCCTTGGTTGAGTGGGAAAGCCCACGGGCGAGTGGTTCCTTCCTATAAAAAACTTGCAGAAACAGTAGGCGTATACAGCGAGGAAGTGTCATGTGCTGGAGGCGATACCCAGGTCCTCCCTCCTCAGGAAATGCCTTTTGCCCCTTTTTATCTCATGCCCATCCTTTAAAGGCTTTTTAGCGGTTTTCTCCAAAAACACGAATGTTTGATTTTCTGGTTACTTATTTCTTAAAAACGATTTAATTCTCCCTGATTGAACTGGTGGAATGGAGCTACTTTGCTGTTGGCTTCGTTCTCTCTGTTGCTCTTCCCTGGGCATTGCAGCCCTGCAGCTGAGGAGATGATAATGGTTTGATCAGTTCCTTGAAGGTTGATTCATGTGAGACCCCACAGCTTCATATGTGCAACAACCACATTATGACTGTGTGAGCACTTGGTAAAACCCATTAATAGCAAATACTCCAATACGGAGCTGGGGTAGGGTTAGTAAAAGGCCTTAAAGGTACTTGAGTCAGCAAAGTTGCTCACCACATGAGTAACTGGGCTTGCATGTTTGCCTACAGCAGTTATGTACCACTAGAAATACAAATCAGCGAAAGAAACCTTGTGGTTTTCGGCTGGTTCAGGGACTGGATCGCCCATCCGGAGACCGGAGGAGCTCCAGCGTGGAGACAGAGCAGGACGGCAATCCTGCCCGTGGAGCAGCCGGGCCACTCCTCTCCATGGCAGGGATTCCTAGGTTGTTGCAGTCTGCTTTGTCGGCCTTCAGTCTTAATTTTTAGCACTGAAATTTTTTTAACTTTTGAAAAAAAAAACGGCTCTTCTTACTCCCCTCCTGCCCTCCTCCTGTATGTGCATGAGTATACAATTGTTTTCTTTTCCTCCCAGGTTCCCAGCATGGGGGTTTCCAGCAGCAGTCCTTGTGACTTTTGCTAGCATTTACTTTTTACCGTCTCCCATTGATCCAGAACCGTTCATGTATGTTCCTCTGTTTAATTTTAAAGTTCAATAGCATGCTTGCGTTTGTCGGGAAATACCTGTGCTTTCAAAACTTCTCCTATACTTTTCATCTTGCAGGAGCATATAAAGCATGCTACTTGAGTTCATAGCAGGAGAAACTCTGTTTCTCATATAAAAGTGGAAGATAAACACTTGTTTAAACAAGTGAATTTTAAGCAAAACAATGCTGACCCGTGAAGTATTGGTACATACGTTTAGAGAGATTGTTAGTAGATCTCAAACTAGTGATAGGCAATAAAACTCTATAGGATGATGGCATTTTTTTTGTATTTATTTCAGGGGAAAAAAACCCAACCTCCTAAAAAGTCTGTATTCTGTTTACCCTGGGCCTGCAAGCTTTACAGAATTATTAATTTAGTTTGAAGTAACAGTATTAAAAAATTATTTTAAAAAAAGAAGAATACCTTGTTAATTAGTATCTCTGGAATAAAGTCCTATTACTTTCCTTTCAAATAATTTCATAGTCCAATCTTGTCTTTTTTTCTTACATCTTATCTATAATTCATTTGGTGCAGTTTTGAAAAGCCACCTCCTGCCTTAGTTGGATCATTGCAAGTGAATAAAAAGCTTCAGAGTGGACAAAGAATCTTCACAGGCCGACTGAAAGGTCCCGAGTCTTTTACTGTTGATGATGAAGGCAAGTAGACAATTTCAAAATGGGTGAAGTTATACATCTGATAAATCTGCTTGGTCAAGTTATTGAAAGAGGAGACTTAAGAAGTTTAAATCCAAAGAAAGAAAAACAAGAGTGTTTGCTAAATGGTTACTCAAAAAATATTAAGATAATTGTATGTTCTTCCATGTCTTCACATTTGTAAACATTTCACTGGAAATACTGCAGAACATGTTGTTGTCTGCTGCTTCTAAGGACACAGGAAATGTCCTACTGTCATATTAAAAAACACAGAACCACAAACTGGCAATATATAGAAGTTGTATTAAAATATAATTTTAAAAAGGTGTAAAATGGCATATTCTTTAAAAGTAGCATGCAAAAACAGGTACAGATTTTTGTCGGAATTCTTCCAAATGTGAGTCCAGGCCTGGGCTTTTGACATAGAACTAGTGATAAGCTTGCCTTTGTTTTTTTCCGTTTCAGGTCTCCAAAAGCAGTGTTGATTTGCTGCTCGAGCTCAGTTACTGAGTTCAACATACTCTTATTTTGAAAGCTGTTACTGAACACAGTGCAAAAGAGGGAGGCAAATGAAGTTATTTTAAAATTTGCATAGTTATCAAAAACATATTTTTTTGAGCAGCTTGGAAGAGAAAAGGACTTTTCACTGTAATATGAAACCTCCTCTCACCTATCCACATAATTCATCTTGGCTGTCTGGCAGCTGTGAGGTGGCAAAATGGTAGATGCAGGAACCTTACAGATAGCAGGCAGCAGAGAGCTGAAGTGGTAACAAGCAGCACTTTTCCCGTCTTTCCAACAATTCTCTTACCCAGTGTGTGAACCAAGTAGGGACTGCGATGAAAGTTCAAGCCAAAGAGAGGAGAGACACTGTGATCTTCTGGTTAGGACACAGGTTTAGGACTGTGGACTCGGGACTTAACTGTTTTGGAGGAATTATTTTCCTCTTAATGTGTAAGTGGATAAAATAGATTCCCACAGTAGCCAGTCCAGAGAAGTAGGTAATTCCAGTCCAGAGCATTCTGAGCCAGGCAGTTCGGACACCCTCCCTTACTGCTGGTGCTAGTTTTGTGGTATTTTTCAAGGAAATATTGAATAGCCCAGGACATGTTTGTCTGAAAGATACTGTCTTGTGTTGTGTGCTACAGAGGTGAGAGCTAATCTTGTTTGCCGTTGCGCAAACTGAGATTAGAAGCGTTTTCAGTCGTAGCAGTGTAGGCCTGGAAGGGACCTAGTTCAACACCTTGCATTGAGGCACCCATTCCTAGCAAATGTCTTCTCAAAGTTGCTTCTTTCCTGCTTTCATCAAAGGTGCTATTTTAAATTGCCTTTTTATCACACTTTTTGTTCTCTACCTCTTCCTCTACAACTTTCAGAAAGGGTAGTGTTCACAGCTGGAGTTTTGCAGAGTATATTTTAAATATGAGGACTAATCCTGCAAATGCTCCGTGTTGCTGAATTAACCTCTTTCATGACGCTGTATAAAATACTGTTTTGGTCCTGTTTTTCTTGAGTGTGTTAATTCTACCATGGATCTTCCCTGAATTAAAGGATTTTTTAGGAGACTGGATTCAGTCAGTTGAAATCATATCATATGACCAAGGTTGTGGTAAGCGCTGTGGTGACCTTGCCTGATTTAGGTAAATGCTGTTTTCCATATGAATAAGACAGGGTATTACGGGTAATGAGAGCAGTTCTGGTTTGCCTTTGCTTTACTACAAATACCCATGACAGAAGTCTAGTGCAAAACCCACTTGCGCGAGCTATATAAATCTAAATATAGCATCATAGCCTAGTGCATAGCATGACAGAAAATAGCATTACAAGTCTAAGATTTCTCTCTTTAAATACAGAACGTGGTATGGGATCAGAAATTTCAGCTGTTTCCAACATGCTTCGGGAGGCATTAGAATGCCAGTATATTTTATGACAGCGAAGTTCAGCCTCTGTCTTTTCCCAGGCAAAGCTGTTGTATTGAACAGTGGCTCTGAAGTTCTCCCTTTGGATAAACAGGTGCTCTCTGTATGCCAGTAATCCCAGCCAATTCTCTTAATCTAGATCTGACAACTGATACTTTGAGAACCTGTCCTATTTGCTCATAACATTTTTCCATACATGTGAGTGAGCAGATGCTAGACATTTTTGTATCTGTTTATCTGCTCTGGTGTCTGTTTATTGTATCTGTTTTTTGTATCTGTTTATCTGCTCATTAGACAAAGTCAGAATCTGTGTTTTTTACTAATATTGGCACAGAAAGGTAGCATAACTTTCATGGAGTATCTTAACACCTGTCACCAAGTGAAAGTGCATATTTTTAAATGTAAACAAGGCTAGGGTGAAAATGCAGGTTGGATCTAAAGAAACTAATGTCCACTTTAGTTCAATCTATGTAAATAAAAGACAAATCAGAGGTATGTTTCCAGTTAACAGACTTTACACTGAAAGTGTATTTTGTTGAACAGCAAGTCGAGGATTGGTCATGTGCATTGTAGTATTTCAGAGCCTGGACTAGTCCAAAGGTAGGAGGACACTATTTTTCAAAGGTGGGGCTTAATCACTGCTAGTGTTTTTCCTTTGATACTCTAAACAGAAGTTTTTTGAGTTACAACGCAATGTCAGAAGATTTGAAGACTTCCTGTGAGGTTTTTGCCTTGTTAATTTAAACACTTTAAAAGCAGAAGAGAAAGCGATACCTGCTAAGCAGGTATCCAATTAAAAAAGCGCTTAGTCCTTCAATGCAAACTTACACATTTTTGATATTACACTGGTGGTTCAAAACCAAAGCAAAACATCACGGCTTAGAAAAAAGACAAAAACCACACTTGGTTTTTTTGCTTAGGATTTTCAGGTCCTAGCAGAAGGGTTACTTTTTTGTTTTGGATCAGTCATTGTAATGTTTTCCTTTCGTCTAATGAACATTTTAGCTAGCTGATAACGTGGCAGAACCCTCAGGACAGAAAGGTGGATCGTGTGAGCTCTGCTAATGCTTTCACTGATTTTCACAGACAGTATGAAAATATCACTATGAATCTTTAGTCCTGCCCTCAATGCCTTTGTTTGCTGCTAACCCAGAGGAGTCATCAGATAGCTTTTAATGTATTGTGTTTATTTAAAATAAGCATATGAACAATTCATATTTTTTCTAATCTCCAATTTATGATTGCTCTTTCTGCTTTATAAAAATATATTTGAAGTAAGCTGTATGGTTTCCTGTCTCTTTTGTTGCTTTGTGTGCACATAGACTATATAAATTAGGAGCAAGAAGGAAGACCTCACAATAATGAGGAGTATCCTTCTTTTATGGTAAGTTTTATTTGCCTTGGTCCCTTTTAAAACCATCTTCTAATATACTTATTTTAAGGTAATATCTACACTGGTACTGTGGATGGGAAACTGTGGATGATCAGTGGTGACCAGCTGCATTTCATTACTCAAATGGGGCAGGATATGCCCAAATGTGGTGAGCGACCATTTTGATGTGGAAATGACAACAAACTTGTTCACATAAATGTCACTGAATGAGAAACTGGAGTGCTGTTTTAGCTACTGTTAACATTTTCTGATTCTTTTATGAGAATTTGTAAGAGAAGCCTACGGCTATCATTTAGTTTTTCCTAATGTAGGCAGGATTAAGGCATAACAGCATGCTCTGCTAGCCCTTGAGACTGACTTGGATAGACTTGCCATAGATTGCCATTTAAATAAAGAACAACATTTTCTAGAAGTCCTTCTATGTAAAGCTTTCTGAGTGTGGTCTAAAGACACGATTCATCCAATTGTTTTCCTGCCTTAAGGTCAAAATGTATTTTAGAAACATTTCAAACCTAGCAAAGGAATCAGAGACTCAGAATAGCGTGTCCAGGTACCATCACCAGTAACTGGACTGCAAGGCTGCATTTTCTTTCCTTCCTTGTAAATGAGGAAAGGAAGACAAATACTGAAATGTTTACATTTTTATCCTGTTGCTTTCTGATGAATGAAGCAGGCCTGAAAGGCCATTAAAATAGCTGATTGGCTTTAGCCTGGTTTCCTAAAAATGTGACAGTTATGCAGGTGCTTTCGCTACCCCCAAAGTCCCAGTGCTGTGGGCTAGGTCTCAACTGAATTTGAAAGAATTCTCAAAGATTACTGAACTTTTTTGAGTCTTATGTAAATAATTGACTATGTGGAAGTTAAGAAACCAAAAATGAGTCCATTCAGAGTGAGACTAGAGCTCAGCTGTTAACTTTTTGGCAGCCGTTGAACAGTCGATCAGCTTGCGTTACTGATATGTTACAGCTCTAGTGAGCTGTAACGTATGTTGTCCCTTCCTTACTGGAGTACTGGGGGAAAATACGTATTTCGGAGTGGAGTGCATTAGGTCACAAAACTGCAGGGTGTTAAGCTTTACTAATTTCAGTGCTCTCAAGAAAATTATTCACTATAAAAATACTAAACGTGGTAGATCTGGTTTTTGTAGTTTTACCTGATTACTTACAGGATTCTCATGTGACCTGTGGAACTTGGGCCCCTCAGCTGAAGAGAAGTAGTTAGTTAAATCTTCCCTAGAAGTGGTTTTTCCTCCCCATCTTTTACTTGGGGGATATAAATTAAACAGTAGCTAACCCATTTTGTTTCACTGATTCAGTAATCCTGCCGGTTCTCCAGTCATCTTTAAAGTTGTCTGTGAAAACAGAGTAGAGCTGAATTTCTCTGAAGGTTGGGAGCAATTTTTTTCTTAAGTAACAAGGAACAGAGATCAGAGTCAATGGAGACTGACATTATACCCTCTCTTCCTTTGCAAGTTACCTTTAGAGGCAGTTTAAGGAAGCTTTTAAAGGTCTGGTTTATTCAAGGATGATAGTTTAGTGCTTTTCAGTCTTTGCATTTTGGGATCTTTGTTTTGTCAACCTCCTGGTCTTATACTTCTTCCAATTTGTATCTCAGGAACTCCAGACTATGAACCGGTATGTGGCCGGCCCCATGGAGTCCGAATGGATCAGGATGGTAACTTGATTGTGGTGGATTCTTATTTAGGCCTGTACAAAGTCAATCCAAGGACAGGAGAGAAAACCCTTCTGCTATCGAGTGAAAAAGGTGATACTACAATTAGTGGGGAAGTAGGTTGAACTTGGGTTTGGTCCTCATGCTTATATATAAATTGGAAGATCAAGGCACTTAAATCAGCTGAAATCAGTACTAGTGAGCATGGGGGCTGGGACTGACTGAAAGCCCATTGGCTTTATATCTTAAAGATTTGTTTAAAAAATAGAAGAAAACAAAAGCAACAATGTTTGCCAGAGGCTTTTGGTTTGGTGTGTGTTAACACTGGGCTGTCAACCATACTTTCATTTGCAGGGAAATGCATTAACTTGGAGTTGGACTTCAGTTTGGGACAACTTAAGAATAGGATTAGCTAAGAGATTTGGAATTGAAATGTCTGAAATTTTAAGCTTGTGTGGATCTGAAAAATTTTGAACACCTGGTGGTTTTGTACTTATTTTAATTTGTAGTCATTTTTATTAACTAGGTGTGGATGGGCTTCCTTTCAAATTTCTAAATGGATTAGAAATATCAAAGAAAAATTTGATTTATTTTACGGATTCCAGTAGCAAATGGGAAAGACGACATCACAAATACGAGGTGAGATGAGGTAATTTGTGGCCAGTTGTTCAGGCAGCTTAAGTGTTAATTTTTGTGCTGGCAGCACTGTGTACCAGGCTACAGAAGAGAGAAGCTTTTTCCCTTGTGCTTGTGCTTGCATGTTTTAGCCAAGCATGCTATGAATGCAGCGAGTTCAAGCCCTGAGGCAGAGGATGGGCTGTGCTATTCTGTAGCTGCTCATCCGGGTAGCGGGGGGTGGGGTGGGGGGGGTGGGTGGGTAAACAAACCTCCCAGTATGACTGCCCAAAGAAATTGTCCTGTGATACATGCTGTAAAAATCCAGACTGCAGTGTTAGTTTCTCTCTGGTATCTGCCTACAAGCATGCTCTTATACTGCGGTAAATGCAAAGTAGCGAATTGCTGATGTACTTGTAGCTATCTTTTCTGCGTAGTCAGAGCCTCCGAGTAAAACCTCATCTAGAACAAACTGTTCATAAAGCTGAAATTCAGTGAGGTCACAGACATAAAGTTTACATCGAGTCTGGTCTTTACTACTAGAATTGTGGATAAAATTAAGCATGGAGAAAAGTCACATGAAAAGAAATATATTTAATTTAAGGGGTGGGAACTGAGATCCAAGTTATTAAAGGAAAAAAAAAAAGAATAGTTGAAATCTCTTACGTGTCATTTGCTCTTTCTCAAAGATATCAGAATTATTGTTTGGTAGTACATCATCTTTGCTGTTCCGTATTTCAGACTTGACAAGGGTTTGCCAGTACTAATGACAAACATAAAGGCAGTTTCCTCTTCACAGGGCTTACGTTTATATAATTCAGAGCTGCCATGCAGATTTTTAGCAGAAGAAACTTCCAAATTATTTCATATCAGAAGTAAAATATCAGCTGTTTATTTGCTTTAGCAAAACACTCGTGGGTGCTTTCTGGTTTGATTTGAAGAAGTTATAATTGTTCACAGAAGCCCGACAGGCCTCTTGTTTTGCTAAAACAGGAACTGCAGAAGAACATATTTTGAACTCCGGGCTTTAGAACCTCCACGTTGCTCTGTTTTTGCAAGAGTGCTGTGATCAGCCTGGGAAATGACATGAACAAAATCCTTTGCTCCTTTAGTGCTGCGGGCTTTTTGTTTTTATAAAGATGCCATCTGCCATTCTGTATAGTCTGCTTTTATCTAATTTATGCTAATACAACTTCCAAATATTTTCTGTTCTAATTGAAACCAGGTATTTCGATAGCCTAGTTTTTCATTAGATATATTGATTAAGGTAATCGAAACAAACCATCTTGGTCGCCTCTTGGCCTATGACCCTGTAACAAGAACAGGAAGAACGGTGCTCAGTGGCTTGTACATGGCAAACGGGATCGCACTGTCTCCCTATGAAGATTACATATTAATAGCAGAAACCAGCATATGCAGAATCATACGGTATGTGAAACATCATTCTCCTCCTAAATATAAAATATTACATGTTGGTTTATGTTATGTGGTTTTAATCAATTTGTAGACATGATTTTCATGTTCTTATTTTTCTGTTTTTCTTCTTCTAAAAATGTAGATGTGCAATTAACAGGGTTGCTGTTGGAAACTTTATCTAAATTACTTTTTTCTGTTGCAGGAGTCACAGGTTTTAATTAATTCTAGGTAGAGATTAACAGTAGTTCTTTCCACTGCCAAATGTTTTTTATACCTATTTACTGAAATATTGGGCCCTAATTCCCTCAGACTCAATTACAATTATCCTGATGACTCCATTATCACAGTTACAACAGACCTCAGAGGACAAGCATCACTACATGATTATGATGATTAGCATAACACCCCATTTTTCCCATTTTAAACGGAGTCAGTGTTTTAACAGGTTTTTATTTCATGGAAGTTCTAAAGCCAAATTTAATATTAATTTTCATTTAACAGGATCATATTTTGTATGAATAGATGTTTTGAATAGAATGGGGGGGTACTGTTTGTTACATGTAGAAAGATGAGCTTTTTGACCAATCATCGTTACTCAGGTTTAGTCCCTCTCTGCATTTATACTACTTCCTGCAGAGTCCTTTTCTCTATTTTGAAAAATTCCTTGCATGAATCAAAAGGATGGATCGTCTATGCTGTTAAGCTTTCTGTATTTTGCAGCAGCCGCTATAACTCATATACAAAATTCCCTTTTTGCAGCTATTGGGTGAGTGGAGCTAATGCAGGAAAAAAAGAAGTTTTTGTGGACAACCTGCCTGGCTATCCAGACAACATCAGATTATCAAGCACAGGCTTATACAGAGTTGGAATATCTACTACTCGCTTTCCTAGTTTCTTTTCTCCTTTTCTGGATGCTTTAGGACCGTATCCATTCCTGAAGAGATTTATTGCAAAGGTAACTTTGATGCTGTGTAGTATCAACTGTCAGTGTCACAAAAAATGTTAATTCTTCAAGTATGAAAGAACTTCTTGTTCTTCATTAGGAAATGCAAGAGACAACTGCTTCATCTTTACCAGCCAGCATCTCAACACATACTAAACTTTGATTTTTCTGGAACATTTGAGGATTGGTTTCTTTTTTACATATAAAAACAGAGCAGTTTTACTGTTGTGGTAGCACTGAGAACCCATTTACAAAGTAGAAAGATCAGTATTGACGAAAGTAGGCCATAATTGCAAGCCCTGAGCCTGTTGTTTATAGCAACATGATATTGTCATGGCAGGCGACAAACCTTTCATTTTTAGCTGGATTTTGCTATAGGAATCAAACCCTGCAAACTTTCTTGCCAAGCAAGAGTCATGGAGCTGGTTTTGATTAACCGTGCTGCCTGTTCCCTAGAACTTGTGTAGGAAAAACACTGAAGTGGGTGATTCAGTTGTGTTCCATCACATCCCTCTGATTCCTGTTTTTAGAAACTGGGTGGCTTTTGGCAGCTGCAGTAAGTTCAAACAACATCCGCACCTTCTTGAGCAAGCAGGCACTGACTGTACTTCAAGATTAGTGAGCGATTACTGAACCAGACACAGTCCAGTGGATATTATCAAAAGATGAAGTGACAGCTGAATCTGACTAGAACAACATCTGGAAAGCAATATATAGGTTCCACACCCCCCCCCCTTGACTGAAGTGTTAACACTATGTATTTCTTTTTCTAAAACAGGTGACTCCTTTGTCATTCTACAGCATTTTTCTTCACAAACATGGCTTGTTCTTAGAAATTAACGACAAAGGAGACATTGTGGCAAGCTTCCATGACCCTGATGGTAGCGTCACCTGGGCTGTCAGCGATGTCTTTGAGCACAATGGGAAGGTGTATCTAGGTAATACAGAGCTGCCTTTTCTTGTGGTGCTAGAATAAATGTTATAGTTTTCATAAGCTGGAGCACCAAAAGAAAAATAGCAGCCCTGTTTCAAGCAGCTGTTAAATATTTTTCTCTACATAATGGAAGACTGCTACATGACTGAAGGAGAAATGAAACTCATACCATGTGGTTAAGCAGAAATGAAAATACAATGCAGAAATACTTGTTTTAGAAGCTTGTGAAAGCCTCAGACTTAGATAGGTTAAAGGTACCAAATCACTTTGCTCTACAGTTCAGAAAATAGTTATGTATATATTTTTAAGCAATGGCACAGAATCATCCAAGGAATTCAGCTCTGTCACGGGGATTGAGGTGAGCGAGTAGCACGTATCTCACTGTTGCTCACAGTTCCCATTTTGGAAAAAGCCTTATGTAGGATTTTATTCTGCCTCTTTTCCAGAGGCAGAACATACTGCTTTTACTTTGGAGAGCAGTTTCTCCATTGTGTCTTTTTTTAAAGTTTTCCATCTATTCAACAACATCGGTTTCAAAGGAAATATGAGCAAGTACAGCTTGCATTTAAATTTGTTCCCTCACCTCAGTGTTTCTCCCTGGTGCAAAGTAGTCACGTGTTGCCTTGCTAGGTGCTGTACATAAGGTTCCCTGTGACCACAGAAAAGGTCACTAGTGGCCATTGTTAGGCAGCAGGGCAGTAAGCAGAGAACAGGCTAATAAATTAGGAATTCAATCTTTAGAAATGTGACACAGCTTGATCCTTTGGCAAGGTGTAACTGAAGTTCAGTAACAGAAAGAGAGGAAGTTTGATAGGCAGTTTATTTTTTCTTTCCCAAAAGTGCAGCAGTGAACAGGGTCCTCTGGAAGGGCACTTTCTAAACAAACATCCAAAACAGCAGAAGTTAAGTGTGCTCACAACATGCTACAGCAAAGTATGCTCACATACAGAGAGAAAGTAATACAAATAAAACTCATTTTAATTGAATCACAATAAATGACAGCTGTTTCATTATGATGGAATATTGTATTTAGCTTACAGAATCAGTCTTAAATTTAACTTGATTGAAAAGGTGTTATACCAGCTTTGGGTGTGTGTTTGTGTTTGTGTGTCGCTGTTACAGCTTTATTCCTCAAAATGAAGAAGCCCAGTTTACTGGGCCTATGCTGGGTAAGCACATACTAGCTGTATTCACTTATGCTGAAGTGATGATACTACATGGTTTTCAGGTTAGGGTAATGTAATAAAGTCATTAACTGTATTTCTCCCTCTATAGTATCTACTTTACCAGATCAGATCATTAAAATTCACAGCTCTGCTTTTGATAATAATGATTTTCAAAAAAGTATTTAAAAAAAATCACATTTTACCTAAACCCAGCTCTGTAGCGGTAAGGCCCTTTCATTTAGCCTTTAGTAACAAGGTGCAGATACAGCCCTGGTCAAATAGCATATGAAATGGAATATCCAGGAAGACCATTTAGTTTTAAAATCACTCAGCTGGGTATCAGATCTGTGTAAGAGTCAAAGTTCCTTCATTGTATTTTTCTAATCATCAAGGATAAGAATTAACACTGTTCATTCAAGGCTGTAAAAATACTCAGAATTAACTGCTTCATGGAAACAGACAAGTGACAACAAACTCCTCAAAAAGCAGCAGAAGGCAGGCAGCTGTTGGTTCCTGGTCCTTACGACCACATGCTTTTGCTGAACAGTTCTTAAGTCTTTATCAAAAAGCAGGAGTAAAGTAGGCATTTCCCTGAACTGCTGTTCTCTTTGTGGCTAAGGACTGACTGATTTAATTCTGAATTTCAATTTAATACATTTACTACCTATGACAGGTTTCAGGTATAGTGTGGTTCTCTGACAGGGAGTCTGTTAAGTTACTGAGCCTAGTTCCAGACGAAACACTTCATAGGTGTGTGCAGATAGCAAGAGCGTTAATTTGGCTAAAACACCTGGTCACACATACTGAATAATCTGTATCAGTTCTGTCAATTTTCATGTTAGCTGTTAGGCAAAAAGTAAATAATTCAAAAGAAAATTTCCTTGTTATGGCTTAAGATCACTTTAAGAAACTATAGTGTTAAAGTTACACATCTGTACTCATAACAAAGTTGTTTTTTATATTAAGAAGCATCATAACACACACGACTTGCACTGAAACTTAACTCAAGTAGAAACTTGACCTATGACCTCAGTTTGATAGAACTGTTGAGGGTTTAATGTCCAGCAATCAATGTATTTCACTCTAGCCTCCACACAGCTACCAACAAAAGTTTAAACAACAAGTCTAAGTTGCTAGAACTATCTGAGCAAAACACAATGTAAGTCAGCTTTAGGTTCAGCTCAGTGTGCAAGAAAATGCTTGAGAGCATGAAAACAACTTTGGTTTTGTTTTTCAAGACAAAACAGCCTGAAGGGTATTGATGGGCAATACTAAGGCTCGAGAAACAAAGAACAGGATAAAGCTACAGTTGTAGTAGAGGAAAAACAAGTCCTGAGTATCTGAAAGCATGTAAGTAGTTTGAGTATCCAAAACCCTCTGCATTTATACAGATGCTCCAGCTGAAAAGTCACCTTTCAAGTGATTTTTTTTGTCTCCAAATATTTGGTCACTCTAGAGATTTGAAGCAATGAGCTTGATTTGAGACAAAAGCTCTACAAAATCTAACCTGTACACCATCACAGAAGTTTGCAACTCTAAGCTCTGTGAAGGACAACTTCTGTGCTTCGGAATTAAAAGCAAAGGAAGTTCAACTTCTTTTATTGCAGCATTGCTTGTATCCAGTTTGTGGATCGGTGCACAGGGGTATGCACCTTCACAGTTTCGAAAGAGTCATACTTTGTTGCCTACTTAATGATTACTTAGTAGAAGGTTTTGTGTGACAGGAGTTGAAGTCATCATGCTCTCTGTTTGGGTAAAAGGTCTGAGAGAACTAAAAACTGAACAGTTGGGCCACAGTTTGTTTGACAAGGGAAAGATTATCTTGCCTGATAAGACAGTTGATTTGCCCACAAGCAACATGAACTTGTCTTGCAAAAGATACACAAGCCGGTGTTTCTAGAGGGTGTTTTGCCAATGAATCTATACAGAAGTTACACACCAACATAAGTTTGGGTGTTTTTCAAGATTTAGAAAGATACTCAAGTTTGTGTGCAAGTGATGGCTGCATTTCAGATAAGCCTAATCAGAAGGTCGAAAAGACAACCTCACCCCTCCAAAGGGAAGCCAAGTGATAAGGTACTGCAGTCAGACGGCTGACGTCAGTCCTTCGGTGTGAAGGCCACTTACTGCAGGTTCTGAGTAGTTATGTCTCAACCAAAAAGCAACACCCTATGAAGCACTTAAACTGCCTAAAATAGCCCTCTTAGCCTAACTTCTAGTGAGCAATGATTTATTTATTTTTGGCTAGTTTGCTCTCAAAATAATTTACCCTCAAGAATCTAATCAACATAAGATGTTAGACAATTCAAGACATTTGGAGGTTAAAGACAGATCAATGCTACTGTGGTGCCCTGTTATTTTTTTTGTGGATTTTTTTTTAGTATTACTTCTGTTCATGTATTAAAACAGACTTAAGAGTTAGCTCAAAATACAGGCACACTTATTCAAATACTTGTTAGTCTCAACACTCTCTTGTTTAACTCACTAGGGAGCCTATATTAAGCCCTAAGAGTTTTTTCAGTAGTACATAATAACCCATTCCAGCATTTCAAACTAGAAGGAGGTTGAAATTACATTCTTGTCTGCAAGCTACCAAAGGTGTCCAACAAAATTCATTGGTCTCATTTGAAGTGGTCTCGCTGAAAAAGAATATTTAGCACATGGATTTTAATTCCACACAAGACACTTGCTGGTCAGATCCTACAGTTTTGACTAATGCCTTCCTACAGTATTTTGGGCTAGTTTGCTATTGTCATTAACAGCTTTGAGCTCTGTACAGGAAACCTATAATTAAACATAGCTTTTAAGAAGGTCTATGACACTGAATATGGGTGAGCATTACTGTGCAATAGCACCTGCCTATCTGACCTGACTCAAATATGCAGTTACTCATTTTTAGAACAAAATAAACTGTTCAGATTCATAGGCATAGGTTCACCTGTGTGCCCGTGATATGAAAAGGTACTTGAAAGACAAAGGTGGTAATCAACTCTCTGAGCAAGACAGATTAGCTGTGTCTAACGATTTAGAGTTACAGTTCAGCTGTAAAATATACATATTGCACAAGGCAACCAGCTAAAGACAAGGGTTTTTCTTCCACACGGGGTTTGAATAGCCCGTTAAGAGTCTTCCAGCTGCGATCAAGGAGAGTTACAGAGACAGACCTGCTGCAGTCACCGGAGAAACCGGTCAGCGGGAGCTGATTGCAAGAGGCTCTTAAATGCCTTATAAGGACTGTCCAGAAAACCTCCGAGCCCGAACACCGTGATTGCTGAACATGAGCCGTGGGTCAAACCTGTACCTGCAGAAAGGAAGAGTCTGTGTGAGCTACAGTTAGCCCACAGTGACCAACACTTCTAAAAATAGCTTATTTCTAGAATAGCTCTGGTACCAGGCTACATGAATCGTTGCTTTCTTGACAGTATGCAGCAGGGACAATCTCTCTACACATCACAACAGATGAACTATAACGACATGCAACTAAGGAGCTGACAGTCTCCAAAGAAATAAATACTAGCTACAACATAACAACAGCCCATCGGTGTGTGTAACGTTAAGCATTCAGGAGATGCATTCTAACAGAAAGCTTTGCTGCCTCAAATTACAAACTTACCTAGCACAACCGTAAGAACATTTTAAATGGCACTTAAAAAAAAAGCTTTCGTCCAAATGATTACTGACTGAATTTTGAGGTAAGAAGTGCTATTTACTTACAACAGCTCACTAATAGGTGCAGCTTCGGTCCTGCAGGAAACGTTCTTTGCTAACAGCATCTCCAGGAACAATCATAGGAAGTATTTGGGAAATTCCTGCCTATAGAAGCCTGCAGAGCTTTTTCCTTGTTTGCAGGCAAACCTGATGTCACTCCTCTCCTACTACTCAGCACAGCTGTAAGCTTCAGCTATTCTAAGTCAACAATGGCTGACAAGATTAAAGTAGTAGTGTTAACACCATCAAGTTATATTTGGTAGGTTAAATTAAAATAGAGATTAAACATTAAAAAAATAGAAGCATCAAGAAAGCACGTCTATTAAACAACAGTATGTATGTGTGTAATATTATATTCCATCATAAATCCCCTCTATAAAAAGCTTAATTTTAAAAACATATTTGTATTTAAAAGTATTATAATAATTAATTGAAGCAGTGTTTACCCAGGATCGAAGACACCTGGTGTACGGCAAGTTGCTCCGGAACAGGACTGCAGCATCATTAATCGATAGTTCATCTTTTCTAGAATTTCTTGATCAATTGTTTTAGCAATGTTATTGATCTGGTGTGGATCTGCAGTCAGGTTATACACTTCCACAAACACCTGTAGAAGAAAGTTCCTGCACTGTATTAAGTCCTGAATGCTAATTAACATTTAATCATATTATTTGGGAAGAACACTATGACAGCATAGAGTCTCAAATGTCGTTTTCAACTATGTTGCAGCATCCCCACACATAAGCCATATTTAGCTGTGTGGCTAAGGGGTCAAAAACAAGACGGTGTGTAGGGAAAGCTAAAGTTTAGCAATGGTACAGTATTGCTGGAAAAGTTTTCACTTCCACCTGAAGTACCCATCTGCTACACTGCAGGTTTTTTTCTAACACATAAATGGAACCCACCTAACGACTTTAAGACCACAGCAAGAGGCCATGGCTAAGCTGGCTGCCTTTTCATCAACAGATCTCAAAATACACAATTTCATGACCATCACAGCACCATTATAGGCTCAACAGGTATTGCCAGTGCTCAAACTCAGACAGGTGTCTTGACTACATGTACAAAATGTGCCAAACACAAGTATGCTATAATCCGAATACAAGAAAGCTTTTTTTGTGTGCACTCGCTTTGAGAAAGTTTTTTTGTGTGCTTTGAGAAGGTTTGTCTGGAGGATTTTAGGGCAGATTTGTTTTGGTACATTGTATCTCTAAACCATTCTGTGGGACAAATACTAGTCAAACATATCAAGAACTCAGCTGAGGTTTTGTCTGTGCTAGATAAGAGTCAGAGGCGTGACTGCAGATGATGCTGATTAAAACTGGCTGAGTTGTGTCTAACTTGGATAAAGATGCAGCTGGACAGACTCCGGTTGCAAGCTTGCTTGTAAGGGTCCCTGCAAGGTTTGAAAAGCCACATTGCTGCGTCTTCCCCAGTACTGTTAGTCTTAATTTAGCTGACCCAGGTAAGTGGAGTGACCTAGAAATGCCACAGCCGTACCTTCGTACCGGAAAAAAAAAATGCAACAGGAAGTGTATTAGCAGATCAACTTTGGAGTCTGCTACTATGAAGAAAGCTGCAACATTCATTTCACTTCATCAGACGTTGTCAGAAAGAGGAATAATGAAGGGCAGGGCCTGCTCATCAGCATCTTGGCCTCCTATACGGTCTTCCTTGCTATCTTACTGCAAAAAACCGCCTTGTGGGATTTAACTTGCTTTAAGTTGTTCATTGTAGACTACCAGAAAACGTTTTGCGTGGTGGCATGGTAACTGGGGATGCTGCTGTTCAACCATTTATAGCACACCTGCTGACAATGCAGTTTATTAGGTTTGTGACCCCGTTGCGTCACACCCAATATGCTCTCTGGAGCAACTGCGTGCAAATGGGCACAAGCAAAGATCAGCCCTGTAACACACCAAGTTTTGTGCATACAGTGGGTGCTCCACTAGTGAGATCTGAACAGTTTCTGGAGCAGGGACATTATGTCCCTTGTACCCAAACAACTTACAATAAGGTTAAAGACCTTTCTCACAGTTGTAACTTAAGTACTTGTTTTGCCAGGCAAACGAGTGAGTGATAGAAGAAAAATGACCAGCTTGGGATTTCAGTTCTTCCCAAGAGAGTTGCAGCTGAACATAAGAACAGCAGAGGTACAGCGTAACAGAAAATATTTCTTGTATAGAAGACTCTGCCCCCCGGAATTAGGCTAGGACAGAGAACTGAGCTCAGCCCCAGCACAGCTCCCCACGAGGCTGTTAGGTGATACCAGAAGGCGACAATCACAGTTTAGGCTACTGTCCCTTCCTCATTCCCCTCCCCCCCCCCCCCCCCCCCCTTTTTTTTTATCTCCTTCCCAGAACGCCAGCGGAGTTTTGGTCCAACATTCTCACCAGTAGGTAAATACTTCACTGTTTATCCTGCAAGCAATGCTAGTCTGCTTTTCAGAGTACTTTATGGAAACCTTGAGAACAGATAAGAGCGCAGACAGTTGCTAGCACAGTTGTGAACAGTTAACATCTCCCACGCAGACAGAGACTTACCTCCCGGTCATCAAATTCACAGTACTGCAGATCCCAGGAGGTTGACAGCGTCCTCACACAAGCATACGTGTTGTTATAGGAATCTTCACAGACACAGTCTGGGAAGCAGTGCTGGGAAGTGAGCAGTGAGCAAAAACTTCAGAGCAGGAAAAAAAATGAACTAGCAATCCTTTTCCTAGTCTACACCAGCTCAAGCCTAGTGTCGTTCACTGATGAACACCACGATCTTAGTCTAACGTATGCAAGTCTCCAGTGGGTACTTTAAGCGAAAACTCAGCTCTTCTAAATTTGAGAAAGTGTTGTTAATGAACTCACCATGATCCAGTGCATTTTGTCTGGGAAGCTAATGTACATACACTGAAGAGAACAGCACAACACACGCTACTGAAGGCAACACCAATGGGGTGCTGTACTTAAAGCAAACCATCTTTGATTCAGGAAGTAGCTCGTGACTTAAGTAATAGTTACATGTAAGAATTGTGCAATGAGGTCACTGGAAGTTTAGAAGGAACATGATATCACTGCTACCCACTTTGCCATGCCCACGCCTTCCTGCCTATTTCTCCAAGCCCGAGGCCCTGTGGATTCCCACTGAAAGGGTGGCTGTGGTCTGTGCAGTCATATGGGCACACCAGTTCTGCATGGCTGGATGTCTCCCTCCGATTCTTCAACGCCGCACAGGACCTACAGAGCTAGCTCCTACTTACCAAGACACTGTAAGCTTACTCATAGAACCAGGTTAGTCCACACAGCAAATAGGTTTAATTCAGCAGTTATTTTCTAACATGAACAAATCTTGTCCTGCTTACTGTGACACCAGGTCCTAGGCCAGGACAGGTGGGATCACTGCCGTTGTATCCTTCTCCTTGGTACTCCACCAAGAAGTCTGATCTCCACGTCACATTTTTGTCTCCTCTCTAGGACGAGAAGTTAACATGAGTCAATATTCACTGCACTGTGAAAGAGAAGAAATTCTCCACGCCTGGTATAAGCAGCAAGCAGCGTTAGTCTTACCAGGCACTTTGAGTCATTGTCCCTACTTTGAGTCAGCCTTAAAATAATATTCAGCTTTAGGTTAGAATGTCTCGTGCAGCTGGAAGACAAGGATCCAACCCAAAAAGTACAAAACCCTTACAAGAAGGTTTACTAAAATACTTTCTTGAATTTATAAAGAATCATGCAGTAAGACAAAACAGGAGCCACAAGGCCAGATACTACTATGTAACAGACAAGAACCCTGTAACAAGGCTGTTTCTCTTTGGTTTCTATCAGACTACTGCAACAGATGGAAAAAGATACCCTTGGCATAAGAAAAGATAAACAGCTTTAAGAAGCAACTAAGTTTTAAGCTGCTCTATTTGTAGCTGCATTTTAAAAGACAGAGGGAGAGGGAAGTTTAAAGTTAATATACAGCACCGTCACAGGCATATACAGCAGAACAATGAGTTTCAGTTTTAATTCTGCCAGAGTTTAAACTAGATGCCTTCTACCTGCTTCTGTCTAAAGAACAGCTTAAGGTTTGGATACGAGGTTTTAAAAGCAAAGCACTGTTTTAAATCTGGATGATCTCCTACGTTTCCAAGTAAGCTGCCTTCAATTTATAGACTAAATTTAATTAAAACTAAAAGGATCAGCTGCAAGCAGCTTTATTTAAATAGGCTTCTGCTCACTTATTGGAAAGGTCAGGCTTACTTTATAAAACTACATGCATTTTTCCAGAGTTTAGGGGGAAACACTAGTTCTACTGAAAATTGAGGCAAACCAAAGATTTAAGCAACAGCAGTCCGCTTTTCTCCTATGTCTATGCTGAGAAATCCTAAGGAAAAGGGGAGGGAGGATGCAAGGTGGAAACAACATACAGCCTTCAAAAAAGGAATTATTACAAATGGCAGGATTAGCCACAGGATGACACAGCTTTCTATGACAAAATGACCACAGCGTTGTAGGGCTTATCAAAATACACCTGCATTTAAACAGCATGCCTACTTTTTTAACTAAGCTATGAATATCCCGTGCGAAAATGCCATCAAGGGAAGAATCTGGGTTATGAGTCGACCTAGTCTATCAAAGGAAGTAGTATTCACTTGGAAGAATAACCCTTGCAAGAATTACTGGTTATTCTCCCTGCCTGTCTACTTACCAACAGCGGCAATAGTGACATCCCATCCATCTGGGTCTTATTCAAGTCATACCCTGCGATATCCAGAATAGTGGGACCCAAATCAATATTTGCAACAAGCATCTGCAGGGTGAGAAAAACTTAGTTCAGGAGACCGGAACCTAACAGATGTAATGAGACTTCTGTATTTTAAGTACTTGTAATTTTAGGTACACCTAAACACTACTTAATTTCATCTTTGTAGGCTAATGGACCCTGTAACATTCACAAGCAATGGGAGGGTCTTTGGGAAGTGAGCCCCACACCTTGTTTACTTCTGTAGCCTACAATTACTTAAATTTCCCGATTCAAACAAGAGCACACAGCTTTTTAGAATGAGGTCTTTGCACTTTCTACCACTCCATACATTTCATTTCATTGATACATATATACATGCAGGAGGATGAATTATTACCTGAAGCTGTTAACTGTGAAACAATATTAAAAGTAAATCCGTACTGATTTCACTTCTTTCTTACCTTGTTTGTCTGATTTGGTTTTATCCCTGGTCCTCGAACTAGCAACGGAACTTTGATATCAAACTCATACAGCTGCCGTTTGTCTATTGGCAAAGAAAACTGGCCTATACAACAGAAAACGGAAAAAGTTAAATGGCTTTTTGGCTTACGTTTTAAGAGTCTTGTGTTACATAATTTCCAGTAACCAATTTTTTAAGAAGTCAGAAGAGGTTCTTAACCTGAACTACATTACCGAAGTGGAGGACAGGAACAGACAACTTCAAAGTATAATCTGTAACTTACAAAGTTTAACAGCTTAGACACTGCATTTTTAGTTGTACAACATGACACAGACAGGTCTTTGACAGATTTTTACCCGTTAACTCTTTCATGGCAACTCTTCCTACAGAACACAGAGACCCTTCCTCCACTTCTGTCCCAATTTTATGTACACCAGGGTACAGTGGTAGAGATTAATGCTAAAAACTGCAACCAAACAAAAAACCACCAAACAATAAAATCCCCAAACACCTGACACTGCAACTCCAGATTGTTTTGCAACTCAAATCAGTACTTCTCATGCCTACAGTTTTCCACAGCTGCTGTTCCCATTTTCTGGAGCGGTCATGAGGGTGAAATGCTATATGATTCCTGGATCTCCTACAAATGTTCAGTAAGCAGTGAAAATTTTACCAGTGTGGAAGCCATTGTCTGATGTGTAAAAGATGTACGTGTTGTCTAATTCTCCATTCAATTCCAGTTTCTTCACTAGTTTCTCTATCAGGTCATCTACTGACAGCAGAGTCTGCCACCTACACAGAAACAAAGGAATTCATATTGTGAAAAATTCAGCATAATTCTGACTGCAAGTGGGACATTCGTATTCTGCTTCAAGGCAGTGTATGCACAGTAAGTAGACTATTTTTCTTGCAAATTCTGAAAACAAACTTCATAGATTACTACACTGTACTATTCGAGGCAGCAATTTAAGATAGAAATAGACTGTTTGTCTTCAGTTCTTGTCGATTTTATTCTGTGGTGTCTGAGAAAGATGTCAAAACGCCGATTACTTCTTATCGGGAGACAGTCAAGACCAACTTTGAAGCAACACAGTGACAAAGGGTCAGAGTTATCTCTTGCAAGGTCACTTGTTACTAGCTCTTTATATCCAGTTTTTAATACTAAAATACAAGACTGCCATGAATTTTCTTATCTATATGGGATCCTTTCTGCTTGAAAACTACATCAGCTATTTTGTCTTATTCATGCAATATCAGGGTCCGTTACTCCATTGTGTCGAAAGCCTTGAACAACTCCAAGTTGTTCTTTCCTTTGTCATGGGGTCTGCCATTGAGACAAGTGACTGCTTCTGATAAGACAATAACAAGCCTCCACAGACTAGTATTATGTTGCATTAACTTGAGTTATTCAAATCTAGGATCCTGTTGTCTCCAGGCTTAATTTAAGATTTTGTTGCATAATTTTACTTTCACGTGTTATAAAGCAAGAGCCTGAAAAAAACCTTGGTTTTCCATCTCCAAAGTGACAAGCAAATGCCTGATAATTGCTCAAAATGGAGTTTAACACTTAAAGCTAAGCTAATGTTTGTTTCAGAGCTTTTAAAGAAAATACACCTACAGTGGAAACAAATACCTTTCCTTTCTGTTAAAAAGAGGGAACAAGCTGTATCTTCACATTACTCCCCACATCCCCTTTTATAAAAAGGGAGTCAAGCACCTGCCTTGGCCAGTCAGGTATTCCCCTGTAAAAAGGCCACAGACTGAGAGCCGAGGTTAAATAAATCAGACTAGCTGGCAGATAAATTGATCACATTTGATGAACATCATGTAAGAATCTGGAATTCAAGGGAAGTAGAAGCTAAGGCCATTTTTTATGAAAACCTGTCATGCACTGAAAGAGAAGCTGTAGAGACACCGAGCATGACTGGTCTTTTTTATGACAAATGATGGCAGCATTTGGGAGCAAAATATTTCTGAAGTCAATGACTAATTTCTTTGCAAAAAGTAAACGAAAAATCTATTACAACCAAAATTACAAATAAATACAACCAATTACAAACCAAAAGAACGATTACAGGTAATTTGACATCTATTGTCAGACTTATTACAACCCTTTTAAAAAACCCCCACCTTTTCTTTTTTTAAAAACAAAAATTCTGAGCAGAAATCTTAAGCAACAAAAAAATTCTTACCGCTTTCTGTAAGCATCATCAAGAAACTGTATTGAAGAGTTAGTCATTGGAGTCTTTGCCTGTCGAATTAACCAGTGCTTGTTCTAAAGAAAGAAGCCAAAAAGATTACCATAGGAGAGAAGTACCAGCTTTTATACCTTTCTTACACCAATTACAACAGAAACATTGTTTAGGGTAAAACATCCATGTGATTCCTGTGAAATAGCCAGGCGATGCTATCAAACTGACCTGACTGCAGTTTTCCCTCTTGGTTCATGTAAAATCTAAGTTGCAAGCGTAGAATATATTATGACTCCATTACGCTCAGCCCTTGGTGAGAAGAAAATAGCTGTGGATCTTTTCAAAGCAGTTCAGGGAAGAAATTTGTGAAAGGAGCTAGGGAAGGCTCTCCCAGAGATAAAAGTCTGACAGTCTGAGACAGGTCTGATGGAAAAAAAATCTGGACGACTGAGCAGCATTGTAAGATTGGACTTGGTTGTCAAAGTGAGAAAGCAATCAGGACTACCTAATTTATGGACAGGTGAGGACAAAAATCTGTAATGGTGCCACTATCAGATTCTTGGTAGCCTATGAACTCAGGACTGGAGACTGAGAGGAACAGAAACATTACCATTTTATCTGGATTTTTTGACTCCGGAACAAGAGCATTTCTTTTGCTGAAGCGTTAATGATTCTTCTAGCCACATCCCCAGCTTTTGGAAGCAGTCCCTCCCTTTCTCCCCTCACCCATCCCCCCAAAGTAACGGAGACTATCTAACTCATGTGAAAAGCGATACTCCCACATCCTGAAGCACCAGTCTGAACTGGGTCAGCTGCTGTACTAATACATGGGGAGGTCTGTTGGGAACAACCTGAAGGTTAGTGTTAGTGGGGAACAGAATAAAGGAGAAAGTCATGTCAATGCAGCTTTATGCTTTTTCATTTAGTAGGTCAGAGATGATCCTCTCATCACCCTCAGCTTGAGCCTGTATTTACTTGGTCACTCCTCCCCACAGAATCTCTCACTGTCACAAGCGAATGACTCTGAACAGGCTCAGGCTTAAGGGACTCACAGTGAAGTGACTCACATCTCCTGCAATTATTCAGTTCTCATTTTCTGCTCTTGTTGACTGAAGGGAAGATTTTTGGCATGGAGACTTAATACCATGTCCAGTTTATTTTAATGCAGTTGTATTCAGATCTCTCTTTTATGGCAGTTGTAAAACAATTCTCTGGAGAGACGCTAAGTCTATCTCAGTAAGAAAACTCGCACCATAATCAAGACCAAACACCTAGGACTTATGTGTTGGTTGAGAGAGGAAAAAGTAGTGAAAGACATCACAAACCCCGTCCCCTGCTCAGCAGAAGTTCTTCAGAGAACGAAGGAGCTGGCAGCATCACCTGTGCACCAGCCACCTTTCACAGGACGTGGGCTGAGGAGAGGCCCTCCGTAACGCACAGCCATGCTGGGTAACTCAGGCAGGTAAGTCACCTAGTGCAGTAGAATCTTCCACTTCTCTGGAGTATTTTGTTCTTCCTACCTTTCTGTAAAGTTTCAGGAACATCACACAGCATCTAAACATCTTTGTGGTTTTCAATAAACTTCACACTCGAAGTCCTCAAATCTGCTTCCCCCGTCAGCCCGTCAAGTCTCTTTCACCGGTTACATACAAAGCTGCCCAGCAATCCCGCTGCCCCCCTATGTCCCATTCTCAAAAAAAGTTTAGGAGACCTTGAGACAGCGTACTGTTATCTCGCCAGCAGAACCTGAACACAGCTGTGCTCCAATTTGGCAAGAAAAACACTGCATGCAAGAGAAACACCCAACACATCTTAATCAGCACCTCTCTCAGGATGGCTTAGATAAACCACTCATCTGGGCTATCAACAGTCCTGCTTGGGATGCTGGACAGCTATCACTTGATATAGTTCAAAGCTGAGGACCCTAAACAGAAATTAAAATGCACATCACTGGCCAGAGTCTGACAACAACTTAACTCCTGTTTTTCATGCAGATATTCTGCCTAGATGGCTCCTTTCAGAAGCCCTTACCCACATGCTGTATAAGGAAGCTAGGCAACATTAATTTAGCAATCAAGACTGTACAATGCAAGACTGTCTAGCAAGCCTTACAACATCAATGACTCGAGAGTCTGAGCCTACGTACACGATTATTGCTATTGCAGGAATTGCGCTTGCCCTAGAAAACAGTGAAGCTCAAAGAAGCGTTAGGCTTCAAGACCACGACGCTGCCAATTAGAGAAATGCACACTGTTAATGATCGTAGCTATTTTGTGTCTAGGAAGAAGGGTAATGCTAGACTGTTCCTCTTGGGAAACCTACTAAAACTGCTGTATCCACAAATATTGACTACCAAACATTAAGTAAGTCTGTTATTTTGCTTTGTATTATATAGGCATACGCCAAGCTTTTGCTTTTGCTCCACATAAGGGAACTCCCACAATGTATTTTTTAGCTAGCTGCCGACTTTGCTGGTCAAGTTATTTCTGGCTAGCTGTTTTAAAAACATTCAGTTATTACAGTAATGGAGTCTACGACAAAGTTAGGGATCCTTTTATGGAGAAAAAAAAAAGTCTGATTTCCACTCCCTCATTCGAAACTTAACAGGTCGGGCTAATGTATTCGTTACTGCTTGCAGCCCTTTTCTCCCCTTTCATTCATGTTTTTAGATCACGCTGATAAGCACACGGTCATTTTGCAAGCTACAATCCTCAGCTAAAAACCAAGTTTCACCCTGTACTACAAGAGTCACAGCAACCTTGGAAGAGGTGTCACTGGGCTCCAGATAGGCATTTAGGCAATAGTATCTCTTAAGGTTAGGAGCAAATCTTAAAGTGAATCAGTTGAACACTGAACAGTAGACTTCTGTATTTTAAACTAATTGAAACAAAACCACAAAACCTCCTTAAGTTAAATGTCTCACCAGATTAACTGTTTGTGACTTTCAGTTCTTGGCAGAGTAAGTAGCAGCAGATTAGTCTGAGCTAGACCATATTTGGCCAAGTTTACTGGCAGTGGAAGGTACTGCCCTGCCACAAGGATGGCTGTGAGTTTGTTAACATTAGGCTCAGCAATTCTGGTTACAAGTTATTTCAACAAATAAAAGGCAAGTTCTCAAAGTCCTTGGAGACCCTGGGCCCTGTGGTTCACGATTTCATGAAGTCCTCTGGTTAGCCTGTATGCTCGTCAACTAGGGGCAGCTTTGCCACGAGCTCAGGTGACAGGTCACCCACCCACATGGGCAGACGTGCCTAGGAAGACGGGGCTTTCGTCATTCTTCACCTGAGCCTTTGTGTAGCACACTACCTATGCGTTCTCCTGAACATACCAAGAGCAATGAAAGAACATTTTAAGAGCTTCAGAACAGTCTGGAAACTGGACAAGGAATTAACTTTCTTCCATTTATCAACCATAATTCCATTGTACTGCCTTATCATTTTTGCCACTACATGTTTTTATTTACAAGATATCAGTAGGCAAATATCTCAAAGTCACAATAAACATATCTTATCCCGAAAGGCTGATTAACATAACTAAACAACCATGTCATGGTATTAGCCTGTTCTTCTCACTGTTTAAACTTAACATGCAAGTAAGGGTCATTGCCTACTGCTCCCACAAACCAGTAGAAAAACCTGCACAGATTCTTGCTAGTCAGCTTACCTTTCCGTGAATATTAAAATTGCTGTTTCTTGGTGCACTGACATTCTGAAAGCTCTTCGAATACTGTGGAGCAGCTGTCCAAGGGGAGTGCGGCGCTGGGGTTGAGATCATCATAAAGAAAGGTTCGAAATTAGATTTATACTCCAAGAAGTCCAATGACATGTTGGCCTGTTGAACAGTTTTGTTGGAGAAGAAAAGTCATACCTCCAAAGGAAAACAGCCAGCATTTGAAAAATCCAAACTAGACATTCATAACATATTTAGAGCTTGGAAGTATTGGGAACATTTAAACTATTTCAGAAACTTATTGCTTGCACATCTACAAGTGTCCAGAACAGCAGCTCGTGATAAAAAAATCCCAAGTGTTCATGTTAAACAAATCAATTTGTCCCACATCTCTGAACGGCTTTCTATTTCAGCCCTTTGCGTTATCTACACCTAAAAAGCTGAAAGGTTTGTGCTTATTCCAAGTACCAACAAAATCCACCTAAACTCTGCTTTCATCAAGTAAAATTGGAGCTTTCTTTAACATAGTCTGAGTCTTTCTGAGGCTCTCGGGTACCATCTCCTGCCTGACAGATCCCAGTTTAGCAGTTTCAGTTGTCTTCAGAAATAGCAATAGTTCTAAAAAAGTTTTTCAGCCCCACTGTTTATAGCGTATGCTCATTCTCTAGCAAGCTCCTAGTTTCTAAGTGGTGCCACATTGCTGCTGGTGAAGCCGGAAGCTCTAGTGAGGGAGACTGCCAAACTCCACTCATTCACGCCTCTTCACTGCACTTTCATTTTTGTTTAAGCCTATGCACAATTTCAGGTAGCAAGTTAGAAGAGATTATGAGTTCCATTTTGGCCTTCCCTTGGTCAGCCTTTGAAATTAAAGCTTCAAAAGTATTACCCGCAGATGAGTTCTTCACTATTCAAACCTCGCAACATTTTCCTTTCCTGATTAGTACACCCCATTTTGGATACCCTTTTCTTTCTCCAGAAGAAACAATACACCAGGAATTCCCCCTTTTTCCTTCCTCCTAACTTCTACATCTAAGCAAGTGGGACTGGACTTCAGTTGTATGACAACAGAGTTAAGGGAGGGTAAGAACTGTGTGAAGTTCAAAAACATGGTTCAGAAAGCAGTATAATGTACCTACTCATAGAGGTAGTCAGCTTAGCTTTTGTTAGGAGCTTAAACTGCAACATGTCAGGACTTCAGTAGACAGATCCAGGTGTTCAGATTCTTAATACCAGACTTAAGTACACAGGTGTCCCTAGTCAGGACAAGAAAGCTTGTGCATCACAGCAAGCAACACAGGAACTTTGCATAAGCAATTTACTCCCGTGCACTGCTCATCGAGTGAATTAAACTCAAACACGAGCTCTGAAATGCTGAATATGTATTTGGTAACTACAGGCAGAAGGCAGAATGCAACACACTGAAAATCATAATACGCTGCTGTATCGATAGGTAACACACTATGAGGTTTATGCAGCAACGACCCGTTGGTCAAAATGCTTACAAGCTGCTGAAGGATCAGAAAAGACCAGTACGATGCCAGTAACAGGATAGTCTCACTTCTGGCTTATCAATTCCAATCTAGCTTTAGACAGTGTGAATCTAAATTTAATCAGACAGCTGTTCAGTACCCTAAGAAACATCAATCAGTTCTGTTCCTGGGAAGCAGCTGTCTACATTCAAGAACCCGCTGGAATGAAACCCATTAGGGTCTCAAGGGAAGACTGCAAATCGACTGCATGAGGGGACTTCTCAGAGAATTTTCTTGAGCACTGCACATGAGCTCCCAGCACTACCAACTCATACACCGCAACAGCACGTCACATTAAGACTCCAGCTTGGCAGCTGGGGGGAACACTTCCCCCCCCCCCACCCCTCCCCAAGCTAATATTACTTGCAAAAGAGGGCAAGAGGGCCTCAAGAGAGCTAAAGGAACACTTCCAACTTTCCTTTAAGTATTTGATATCTTTGTTACTTTTCTTTACCTTAAGAGGATAAAGAGGCTAAAGACTCCCCTGGTCAGCTGCGCATTTTGGCACAGTCCACACATTGCCCTCACACACTATAAAGGATCGATTAGCTTTTGATATTTTCAAGTTATCAGTTTGACTAATAATTAGAGATTACAAGATACTGACACATCATAGTATCTAACACACAAAACATGGTGTAAAGTTATTTTTACATGCTTAACTTCCCACTGAAATCTTGGCCCAGTTAATCTGTTACAGAATTTGTGTATTGTAATGAAGCGCATCCTTCTATGAAGTGATTTAAGACACTGCCTACATGCATCATGTTCCTCACGCACCATAGCGGTCAGTATTAACCTCTCAGCGAGGCTACGGGCTAGTAAATGGGCAGTTGGAATCCCTTTCCTCTCCGCAGCTCGCACATGCAAAGCTGTCATTTCTAACTATACCCAGGATCTTGCTCTGCTGATTAATGCCCACCCACCGTCACAACAGCACAATCATGTATTTATGAACTAATGCAGCCTAACAAATTATCATCCCCACACTTCCCCAAGCCCCCAGCACAAGGCATGATCTGGTCATAAGCAGCTTCTGTAACACGGGTGTTGCAAAAGTTCTTACCAGGACATCTGTCAGATAATCTACACTGTAGTTCTCACCATGCCTTCGTGCTTTGCCGTTTACTGAAAGAGTATAGTTGTAGTACTTTGAATTTTTCTCCTGCGAAAAAGAAAAGTCGTGTGCATATTTATACAAAGTAACACGTACACTGATTATCTGAAATAATCGAAATGAGCTGCCAACAAGCATTTGTCAAATAGGTTATAAGCATTTGTCACAAAGACACCGCAAGAATTCTCAGAACTGGTCTCCACTTATTTTAGTGCTATTTCACATTGCCTTGGCTTTACTAGTTGGGGTTTTTCCCCAGGCACCTTAGTAGGAGTAGCCTTTGTGAAAGCCAAGGATCTGATATGAAATAGAGGAAAAAAGGAAAGAAAATTTGCATTAAGTTGTTAGATGCTCTTTGCCTGCTCTTTCATGACCAGAAAAGTTAGAACACGAGTTGGATTACAAAGCAACCGAAATTAAGTATTAAAAAAAAAAAAAATAAGAACAGTCACATACCAAAGCATACCAAAAACTCCATCCAGGAGGGACATGACCTACTCCCCCTGCATCTTCTGCTCCGTACTGAAAAAAGACAGACTGTGACTCACAGTTTCAATTATGATGAATAAAAGCTAGAAATTATGTTTCATATTCATGTGCTTTATTCAACACTAATCAGAAACCGCATTAAGCCAAATTTGATTTCAGAATGGAAAAACCCAAATATATATGCATATAAAAACATGTATATAGCCTGTTAAAGAAACCAGGGTTAAATAACTAGAAAGACAGTAACTGAAAGCTTGTCATTCACGACTAAAATTTAAATTTCATGCCCCGTTCTACTCTGCACACGACAATATGCAGACATCCTAGAGAACATAGAGCACATTATCAGGTAACAAGAGGTGATCAAAACACATGCGACGAGACACTCTTAGGCTTTGTGGTAACAGTTCACAAGATACTAAAGAAAATTTGGGTTAGACCAACATCTTCCATCATCCTCCCCCAAACAGGGGTGCGAACTTTAAGCAATGCTTAAACCTCTTGTCATCTCAGTGCCAAATTATTTACAACAACTAGCCTTTAAGCCAGCAAAAAAGGAAAGTAGCTGCTGCATCAGTGCCAGACTCAAAACAGAGGGTGTCTCAGAGCAACACAACGGGTTTTCTCAGGGCTGCCCTCTCCCATCTACACGGCTCGCCTAACTGCAGGGGACTATGCTGAGTCAAGGGATGCTCAGAGCCAAGCCAGAGGAAGTTTCGCTTCCCCTGGCTGCCTTGGTAACTTCAGCAGGAACAAATTTGTGCCTGGCTATGAAAATTCATGTTCCGTTATTCTATTATATCACCAACATTTTCCACCAAGAGGTGCAAGGAAAATAACGCCATGAAGAACCCTCTAACTCATCTAGCTCCAAATACAATTCCATCACACAAGAGGAACTCCTAGAGCTTTCGGCACTGAGTTTTCCAGCTTGCCATAAACTATGATAAACCACAGCTTAGTTAAAAACAGAAAAAACCCAAAAGCACGCACATACAAGTGATTCAATAATACAGAGGTTGGGTAACCTCTGTCAAGAGCTCTAATAATATCTGTTCTTCCAATGAATTTGCCTGAGTGGACATTTACTACTTAAAACACCGTACTAACTGCTAAAAAGAAAACAGTCCTCTGATTGAAGGGGATATATCAGTCAGGAATATTGACACAAAGTCATTTTTTCTTTAACATTCTAACATCATGCCTGGTCTGGCACGGGCTTGATGGCATTCTTCAATACCACATGTCAATCATCTATCCATTTCCCCCATCATCATCTCTAACAATTAACACATCTGAACATACTAAAAAAGCCTTTTGATCCCATCATCCTTTCAAAATGAACTTTTTAAAACATTCAGCACCTACAGAACCTGATTTTAACCAAGTTAAGTTAAAGATTTGGACTTTGCATCGTATTTATCCCATCTCAGCAAAGAGAACCGTTCATCCAAGTAACGCCATTTTAAACATTTTGGGGACCCACCCACCATCGGCTACAAATGTAAATATCGCTAAACGTTTCAGAGAGGTGGACAGATGCAAATGAACTGCGTGACTGTAAAAAAATAAGCACAAAATACCTCGTTCAAATACTTTCCAGCAAAGAACGTTTGATAACCACACATAGATTTGAGCAGCGCTGGGAAGGTGTACGGTTCTTGAATCTTCTGCCATAACTTGCTGCTACAGTTTCCTTCCAGAGTGTTATTGACAACATGGTGATTATGTGGATATTTTCCTGTTAAAATGCTAGCTCGGCTGGGACAGCAAAGTGCACTGGGAACGTACTGGAAAGACAGGAGGAAGAGATACAAGATCAAGATCGTAAAACAATTTTTCCTCATAAGTTATAGTTTCGAAACATCAGCTAATAGGTCGATTACAAACTTGACCAACATTAAAGCACGTTCCTTTTCAGACACAAAGGATTACATCCCAAGTATTTGCACTAGTGGAAAGCTGCGCGTGAAGCTGGTTTTATGTTTCTGCATCGTACGCCCTTCAACCCCACCCTCCCCCGTTACAGATTAGATGCAGTTCTTACACAGCAGCGAGTACCCATTGAAATACTGTTTGCCAGGTGATTCACTCCGTTATTTTAGCCCTAGCAATATGTTAGAATACAAAAAGAGTGAAGCGGGTTTTCAGCACGCATAGAGTTTTAAGCAGCTTCTTCTAATGCTTCTCAGTTTGTAATAAAAATATTCAGATTACTGAGTTTTACTTTATCTGCTTTAGGAAGTTAGCACAAGCACTTTTAGGAAGTGAAACTTTCCCTCGCAGGCTGTAAGCATGACCTGGAGCTATATGCATTTTGCGGCCCAAAAGTAGTTAGGGATTGATTCAAAGAAAAGCACACGCATATGTACAGGCTTCATAAAACTATTACGAGTTCTGAGCTTTTTAAATCTCCTAAGACGCAAACGCGCACACCTCTGAAGTCCGAAGAGTTCACGTAAACACTTACTGCGTTTAGGAAGGTTATTCCCATCTGCGCGATGAGGGCATTCGCCTTCTTTAGGGGTGTCTGGAAGAAAGGCACCAAAGGGAAATCAGCCAAAACCGCCGGGACGCGAGGCAAAGGAGCAGCGCCGAGGCAGCTGCGCGACCGGCGGACAGAAGGCCCCCCGCCGCCGCCGCCGCCGCCCCCCGCCCCGTTCCCGGGCGTCCCCCGGGCGCGCCACCCGGCGCGCCTCTCCGCGCGGGCCTGCCCCGGCCGCAGCGGTCGCGCGAGCCAGCCCGCAGAGCACGCGCCCGGGGAGCTCTCACGGGCTGCCCGCCCGCAGCCGCGGGGCCGGGCCTGGCGCCTCGCTGCCCTCCCGGGGAAGGGAGCCCACCGCGGCGCCCGCCAGCCGGCGCCCCTCGTCACCCCGGGCCTCCTCAGCGCCCGGAGCGGCCCCCGCCCCCCGCCGGGCCCCGCCCGCCCCCCGCGGCGGTCCGCAGCCCGCCGCCCGGCCGCGGCAGCGGGGGGCGGGCGGGCACCCCCCCGGGAGGGGCGAGGCCTCTCGCAGGGCTCCCGCCGGCCGCCACGCGCAACCCCGCGCCTCCCGCTCCCCTCGCGGCGGGGCGGCGGCGGCGGCCGGGGCGCCGCGGGGTTACCATGCCGCCCAGGCAGACGTCCTGGTCGTCGGTGAGGATGAGCACCACGTTGGGCCTCCGCGACTGCCGGGCTGCCCCCGCCGGGCTCAGCACCAGCAGGGCGGCCAGCGCCAGCCCCCGGGCCACGGCGGCGGGGGACATGGCGCGGCGGCGGGGACGGACGGACGGACGGACGGAGGGACAGAGGGTGTCGGTGCCGCTCCGCGACGCGACAAGACGCGACGAGACCCGGCGCAACCGCCAGCAGAGCCCCGAGGAGCAGCGCGCGGGCCCGCCCCGCCCCCGGCATATGACCCCGGAGAGCGGCGGGGGGGGGGGGGGGGGGGGGGGGCGGGGAGCGGCGGCGTCACGTGGCCCGGGCGGCCTCGGCGGCTCCGCCCCCTCCGCCGTGGCCCCGCCCCCGGGGAAGCCGTTGTCATGGGGCGGGAGAGGGGCGGGGTCTCGCCCTCGCCACGCCCCCTCAGGGTGCCCCGCTGCTGCCCCCCCCCGCCGCCGCCGCGGGGTCTCGTTAGTTGTGCAATACTGCGTTTTACTCCCAAATTCGCGACGTAATTAACGTCACCGAGGCCGCCACGCCGGCCCCCGGCAGCGCACGTCTGCCGCAGCCGATCCATGCTCGGCCTGAAGGAGGACGTGTCGGTACCGAGGGAAGCCCGAGGGCGGGCGCAGCCGGGGGGCGCGGCGGGGGCACGGGGAGCCCCGGGCACTTCGCGCGGCCGCCGGTGCGCGGGACCGGCCGGACTTGACGATCTTAGAGGTCTTTCCCAGCCTTAACGATTCTACGATTCCCTAAGGCCTGCGGCGGGAGGCGGCGGCAGCGGCGGCCTCGCTCGGCGCACGGGCTCCGGGCACCGCGCCGTGCAGCAGCGGCACAGCCCCGCCGGCCAAACCCCGGGGCTGGCCCCGGCCCCGGCGGCTCCCGCCGCGAGGGGGGGCCTGGCCGGGCTCCGCCCCCCCCCCCGCCGCCGCCGGCCTCTACCACGCCGCGCGGTGCGTGGGGAGGAGCCGAGGCGGGCGCGGCACTCCCGCCAACACCCCCCCTCCCCCCCCGCCGTGTCGCTGTGGAACGGGCCGGGTCCGGAAGCCGGCGCTGCCGGCGGCGGCACGGCGCCATGGAGGTGCGGGGGGCCGGCCCGGGCGGCAGGGCGGGCAGCAGCGCCGACAGCCTGGCTGAGGAGGAAGAGGAGGACGAGGAGGAAGGTCCCGGCAGCGGCCGGTCCAGCCGCACCTCGTCGCTGGTGAGCGGGCTGCTCACCGAGCTCTACAGCGCCGCCGAGGCGGCCGCCCCCGCGGGCAGCGCCCGCGCCCGCGTCCTCCGGGAGCTGCAGCAGCAGCGGCGGCCGAGCCAGGTCAGGTACCTGCGGCTGAAAGGTACGGCCTGGCCCCGCCCCGGGAGCGGCCCCCCTCGCCTCGCCTCCCTCCGCCGTGCCTGCGAGGGAGCCCTGCTTAACAGTGACGGTCCCCTCTCCTGCTTCCGCGCCTACGCGCACGCCTATATGTGTGTGTGTGTATGTATGTATGTACGTGTGTGTGTGTGTGTGTGCGCATCCCCCTTCGTTTGCCCTAGCGGCCTTTACTCGTGGCCATCTCCCAGAAGCGTCCCGCGCACAGTTAGCTGATACCTCCTTCAGACCGAGGCCTCCTCTGCTGCTCCCCCCCCGTTTCGTTTTAGGTGCCGTGGGAGCAAAAAGGGGTCACCTGCTACTAGGGTTTCCGTGACAGGTTGCACAAGCTTTTGTGCTTCTGTAAGCTCAGTGCTTTGCTTCGTTCACAGTACTGAATCAATGACCAGTTTTCTTTCCTTTTTTTTTTTTTTCCTTTGAGATAACTCCCTTTTTTCTTAAGCCAGAAGAGAAGCTACACACAGTGCGTCATAAGAAGTAGTTGGTTTTTTTTCAGGTCCTTTTAGTTCTAGGGGACTTAAACCAAGCCTGACAATTGTAAAGCTTATTTACAGGTAAGCATGTCTTCCAGGGGGGGAAAAAAAAAAGTGCAATAAAAAAATGTAAATGCAATAGTCCACTAACCAAAATCTAAATGAAACTATCAAAGAATTCTTATGAAAGCTAAGTAGCTGTGACACTGCGTGTTTGTGAAAGAATGAGACTTGCAACTCCAATTTGACCTGGTGAGGAGGGATGTACAAAGGCCTCTTTGTCTCCTGATCTTAAATCGTTCTTGGTTTTGACAAGGTTAAAAAGCAAGAGGTAAATAAACGTGCCTGTTTTTCAGACCTGTGCAAACAGCTTTCTGCTTCCGTGTCTGGCTTCTAAATGAGGTGATATGCCATCTGATGTTACAGGATGTAGCTCAAGTTCTTCTGGGTGTCCTGTGGCAACCTGGGACTCAGCAGGAAATTTGCTTGTTCGGGAATATATTTTGTAGAATTTAAACTCATTAATTTTGCTGCAAAGTTAATTGTTTTTACAGGGACAGCTAACTGGCACGAGTGGGAAAGAATAAAATTCAGCTCACAACTTTTGTGGTGACTGTACAAGTCAGTAGGAATAGCAGGTTGTTTTTTTTTTTTCTCTCAAAATCCATAGGTGCGCTTTTAAATCACCTTGCCTGGTACCAGTGAGTGGGAGTGCCAGCTGAGCAGCAGGTGCTGAGACAGGGTAGAAACTACAAAATACAGGACTGTTTTACCAGTGGCTTCCCCTCCCTCACAGTCATTCCTTGCTCTTTACTATCCCATGATTGTCATTTCAGCCTAATTTGTCCTTTCTTTAAGCTCTCCAGAACTATTGAAAAAGTTTCTCTGTACGAGCTGAGCTGTTTGCCATCCCACTAATAGTAGCTTTTCCTGGATGCATAAATACTTTTCTTGTTGGATCAGGTTACTAAAGTATCGATTTTTTTGATTGATTTTTCTTCCAGTATCAGGGAGGCGCAGTTGGATTGAAAGTGATAGGATTTGAAAACTTAGCCACAGGGAACAGAAAGCTGTTTGGATGCAGGTGGCAAGCTGTACCAGGCTACTACAGGGAAGAGCTGAAGAGGTCAGCGTCTAATAGGCAAGACCCAAGCTTTCACTGGTGGGGGTGGGCCTCTGAGAACAGAGCAGAGGACTCAAAAACAAATTTAATGGACTGAAGATATATGCCCAACAACCCCCTTTTCTCCTGGACCTGAAGCTCACCGCATGAAGGACAACAGGAATATTAGATGTATGCTGAGACGTTTTGGTGAGCTAGGGGGATCTGGTGGCACTGTGACTGACCAGTGGAAATAGTTGAGGCCATGACTGAAGCCACCTTGTTTGCATCTCAGTGGAAAGAGTTTCCCACTTAGAGCTCATCCTATAGTTGCATTTCTAGCTTCGCAGGCAGCTTCCTCAACATGTTCCTTTGTCTGTTATTGTCTGCTTTTTATTCCCCATGCACATCTTTTATAGGCAGCTTCTGGAAGGTACTGTATTTAAAATACACCCCCTGGTTGCACTACTATAGGTATATTCTGGCTATATCTGTCATGATGTTTCCAATTTATAATTATTGTATATTTATTATATATAATAACTATACATCTATGTTACCATATATTATTTATTATAATTATTTAGCATAATTATTAAGATTGATACACTATGCAATAAGTTGAAGTACTTTAGTTTAAAAGAAAATTAAAGAGTTTGGCTCAGACCCTGAAAGTGTTTGACTGGGACAATTCTCAGTTATAATAGAACCTGTAATTTATAGAAATGTATGTGTAAATGTCTGTGGGGCAAGTCACTTTGCATGTCAACTACAGTAAGTTGTTTATGATTGTTTTGACTGGGACTGAAGTTATTTTCTCTGCTTATTGGCAGATGTCAATGAATTAACAACTATAAAACGAGAACTGAATTACAGAATTTCTGTTCAATCAGCAAAGTTGCTTCGTCTTCTGAAGCGGAAAGACAGGCTTGTGCATGAAGTCCAGAAGAACTGCGATATTGTCACAGCTTGTTTACAGGCGGTTTCCCAGAAACGATGTAAGTACTTTCTCTGTACATGTGTAGTAGTGTAAGCACTTTATTTCATTAATGTGTGCAGTATTTCAATTAAGCCCTCGCATTTGATTTAAAGTCAGGAGGCCAGGCTACGCTATTTATTCCTTAGATACGAATGGCTTCCAGTGATGTCAGTGGCATGTGGGAACTGGCAAAGGTCAGCTAGCTCGACTAGGCATGCTGCCATAGCCTCAGCTTTGTGTATTGGTGCGGCACCCTTACCGCAGGTGGTCTGCCAGGCTTTTTCAGCTTTAATTCACAGACAGCCTGAGTTAAATTTTTTTAGCGTGCATGCTGTGTTTAACTGTGTGCTTTCATATGGGAGATGCTAGAAGTGGAAATTCTTGTCGCTGGAAACTACAGACAGCATACGCAAATGTCTTCCCAGAGCACTGTTAGTAGCTTGTAACTCCTTTCTAACGAGTTGATTTAAGATGAGGAGTATTAGTAACAAACCTGCTTCCCTCAAGCCTCTTTATCAACACCTGTGTTTTGGGACTTGCAGAGGGAATGCATGGGGAAGAGGAGAAATGTTTAGCCTTTTCTTCCAGCTCAGTAAAACCCTTTTATTTGACTTGGCAAAGTTGACATCCAAAGACAGGCTGAAGTGCTTTTCTTAGTTCTGCTAAAGTGAAACTGCATGTAATGTCGTATGTAAAAATAAAGAGAAATTATGCCTTTAGAAAGAACGTGTGAAAATAACCTAATGTTCCCTGTCTTATTTTTTCATTAACATGCAGCGTGACAGGTAGAGAAATGTTCAGGTACAGTAAAAAAAGCATGGTCTTTTCACAAAAATGCCTGTAGGATCTTTGAGGTGCATGTGAAAATTTTATTAAAAGAATCTTACTGTAGTGGCATGTGCTAATGTAGTTTAGTTAAGGGTTTGTCTATTACTGTGAAGCTTAAATTTTTAAGTGTTTAAAAGTGTTCCTTTGTTTTACTTAAACCTAGCATGAAAGTTCTTGGCTGTCATGCAGTGCGTAGGCATATTTCTTCTTCTCACCTACTCTTTTTTCTTTCTCAACATCAGCTTGATAATTGTCCTTGGTGCTGTTAACACTTAAGCATATACTGTAGTCTCCTTTTAAATGAGACTACTTGAATTTTGCATGTGTTTAAGTATTTAGAGGATTTGACTACAAATTCTGAAGGTGTAAGCATCCCAACCTCATTTGTTAGGTAAAAACCTATTGACTGAAAGGGGTATGGGATTTCATCCTAAATATGAATGTGTTTTTATAAATTTCAGGTACTACTTTGCACTTAAATTAATGGGGCATTGTGTTTAAAGTGTGCTAGTAACAACTAAGATAGCTGAAGTTTCAAAGTAGTGCAGTTTATTGGCTAATATCCATGCATGTGCATGCAGGTTTTTGAAGACTCTGTGTAGGTTTGTATATTACATCTCTTTAAGTAAGCTATTTTTATTATTAATATAGCATATTTACCTAGTGTTACTTTTCAGCTTATATCTCTGAAAATCCACATGTATGTATTCCAGGGCACCTAAAACTTAGTTATTTCTTGCTTTAAGATGTAATGCAAAGCCACTGGGATTTGTTGAATGACTTCCAATAACTTCAGTTGCTTTGGAATAGATTGAGACTGTGTTTTTATTGCTCAATATAAATAATGCCAGCACTATACAGAGAATGCAGGAATAAGCTTTTACTGGAGGATGTACAACTTTAAATTTCCTGGTAATCGTGCCTTTGAGGCAATGTTTGATTGACAGCTGTCCAAAGGCAGGCAGAACTGGTTGTCTTCCTTCCAACTGTTTATTCTTGCCTTCGTACTATTTCCTGTGTTGTAGTAGTAAGAACCCCTGTGTGGGATATAACGAATCAAATCGGAGAGCTGATCCAGTAAGGTAATTCCTTTTTTCTCTGTTTCCAGTTTCTGCAGAGGGTGGTAGAAGTGGATGCGCAGGAGAAGGTGATTGCTTAGAGTAGCTCGAGAAGTGCAGCTACTAAGCATGTAGTTAAGTCCTAAAGTCTCAGCAAAACTAGTGTGTTAACAGTGGAAAGAACTATTTTCTCCTCTTTTAACTTTAAAAAAAGAACAGTTAATGTGGTGGAACATTAACAAATGCACACCTTCCCCTCCGCCCCAAAATGTAAGAGAGCTTTCCTGCTCACTAAAGCCATTGGTAGTCTACAGAAAATCTAGTTTCCCTCTCATTTTTACATATTCAAAACATTATTATTTATTTGTAGAAGTTTTTGTCGTTCCAGGTTTTTCTGATTAAAGTATATACTTGCAATGTAACATTATGTGCCATAAAGCTTTATAACGTGCTTTCGTGTACAGCATTAACCTTATGATATCCTGTAGTACTAAAATCTTCATCAAGTAAATATGGAGGAGAAGTTGTTAAAATATTTTTCCTTTTAAAGTATGTTTTTAGTGGCAAATTTAAATTTCTTGGATTTGTGTTATCATTAATTCTAACATTTCAAAATATAAGTAATTCTTCAACTGATTTATATAGCGTTTCATGGTATGTTTACACTATTGTCACACTGGGAATTTTTTCCCCCCATATATAGTGAAATCTCTATGTAGAGGCAGAGCTCTAGTTTCAAATTAACATTAAGTTCACATTCCGATGTTTGAATGCTACCTTTAAGCAATCTGTACAGACCAATTGCAAACAAATACTGTTTCAGGAAAAGATGGAAATTCTGTCCTGATGTGTAATTCTGGCTTTGTCAGACCCTTTTTGCATACTGTCTGACAAATTCACTCCTAGTGGTAACTTCAGTGAGGAAATTACAGGGCTGATAAATTTGTTCCCTTATTTTCTGATGAAATATCTATCATGGTTTAGTCTGCTTCAACAGAGTAAAAGCAGGCGCTGTTTAAAAAACTGTATGCCTAAAACTGTGTGTGTTCAGCATCTGCAAATTTTGCAGACCACACAGGGAGCCATCTATGGATCAGGTTTTGACCTTCGCTGGCTCTGGGTCTCTGCGCAACGTACAGAAGAGGCAGGGCCCTCTGGCAGCTTTGGAAGCTCGTGTCTGGCTTGCTTGTGCTTCGATACCCAGCACAGCACCTGCAGCATTTGAACTGCTGAATGGATAGAGTAAATGTGGAGGAACAAACAGACACCAGGGACGACTTCATCACTTACTGTGTTTTTCATGATGCTGTTGACCCTTATCCCTGGTAGGTGGTGTATGTTTTGCATACAAATAGGTATTGCCATAGAAAAGAAAATTCACTGCAGAGTGAAATGCGTTTTGGTTAGAGGCATGAATGGCTACGGCTCTGTTGGGGGAGGATAAATTGTTCTGTTGGATACATGCTAAAAGCAGTACACTGTGCTGTACTTGTAGTTTGTAAGATATATGACTGACCAGTTTCATTTTAATAACGCTATTTTAGCCAAATTTAAATACAATACTCCAGTGAATAAAAGCAGTAAGAGAGACATCACAGTGATCGCCTGATGGCAAACGTGGCTTCTAGGCACAGATTTATCTTACTCTTGTGATTTTAATTTATTTGGAGTAACAAGATATAAGTGTGTTCTGTAGCATTGTGAACTATTTCAGATCCATCTTAGAAAGCAGAGTGCTTTATGCGCTTAATTATATCATTCAAGAAAAGCAGAATTCAGAAAAAAATAAATCAAGGTTTTGCGGCTCTCATCTAAAGAATATGCAAAAGACATCTCATTCTTTTCTCTCTTCCTGTATTTTATGTACGGACAGCTTCCTCATATTACTAAATATATTTTGACTGATCAAATTGCAAACCAGAAGTTCCTTGAATCAGAGATTTTGATTGCCTGTTATTTTGATTTTTAAAAAATACATTTATTATCTAAGACTAAAGATATGTATTCTTCTGCTATTTCAGCATTGACTCCTGTATAGAATTCTCGAGGATGACAATAAACATTAGCTTTCTAGTTTTTCTTTTTCTCCTCCTGGTCTGATTTAATGCAGAGCCAGTAGAGGGAGACAGAATATTTTACTTCATGCAGAGGTAGTGGTATATCTCTGATTTTTCACAGGTTGGTGGCTTTCGTATCCTTTCCTTAAACGTGAAGGGAAGTGCTTTACAAATGTGGTCAGGCAGTAATTGGATTAAAAGATTCAAAGTCAGGTACAGGCTGTCAAAAAAATGTTGTTCACAAAGGAAGTATTAGGTTCCATATGTGAAGCAGTTGAAAAATGGTGACAAGTGGCTTCTTAATTATAACTGAGATCACTAATTCCTATGTGGCTGTGGAGGTTATTCAGAAGCTCCTGATTGAGTGAGCTGAATGTTTTGGAGTCTACCTACAGAAATGCAGAGGTTTATGTATAGACTTATTCGCAATACTCGTGATCTCTTTGAGTGCATCCTAACTGGATAGAAAGCCAACACAAGCTGGTATCATCTGGGCACAGATGGACAGAGTTTCCTGGTAGAAGAGTGGGCTGTGAAGTCTCTTCAACTTCTGAGAATGTGTTACTGTCTGTGTAGCATCAACTCTCCTCACAGGGTATGGAACTCACTCAGAGGAAACTGGGAAAGCCCTGCGTGATGTTGTAGTTGTATGAGTTGGTTAGGAGAGGACTGGGCAAGATCACCATCATCAGGTGTCTCTGGTTAAGTGCAACTTAGATAGGCAAAAGTACTCACACATTGAGACTAAACTTCTGTTTTCTCTTTCCTCATTCCCTCCCTCCAGAGTTTCTCTTTAGCTTCAGTCCTGCTGCATCTGTGTGTCCTGTCCCATCTTCAACTTTTTTTTTCCTGCTTCCTAACTCTTTATTAGCTTTTCTCACTTGATCCCAGTCTTTAAATATTGGACTTCTCAGCCCTGTTCCATTTTCCCCCTCCCTACGTCTTGTCTACCCTGCAGTGTCTACCACTAGTTCTCAGTCAGACTACTCCCCATCTTTGAATTTTCCTCGCATTGTTCCTTGGTCTCTTTCATATGTTCTTCCTTGTCTTTTTCCGGCACGCACTAATTATCTGCTCACCTGTCTTCTCCATCCCTCCTCTTCCCTCAACATTTGTTATAAAACCAAGGCAAACATTCACAAATTTTAGTTCATAGGATGAAAGTTTGATTAAAGGTGTAATAACAGCTTTAATACAGTATACTGTGGACTGTTAACACAGCTAATATTGATTTGATTGTCACTCTGGATCAGATGTCTCACAACATGGGGCAAACACTTGTGTACATGTGGAATAATTCATGCAGGTCAAACTAAGCATGTGGCTTACCTGTCTTTTCCCACTCATTTCCCGGTAGTTTGATGTACTCTTGCAGTTGTATAAACACACTTTAACCTGGAACACCTCAATTGCTCCGGTTTAATTTTTTTCTTTCTCTATGAAGAATTGAGTTACTCAGTGAATGCTGCTACTGTGGCAGTTCTGCTCTACAGCCTCCTGCACTCCCCCTCCCCTGCCCAAATCACCATTGTTATAAATTAGGGGCCAAGTTTTAAGCTTGTATTTGCTTTAAATATTCCTCACTTTAACATCTGAAATATATATTAAAGAGGAGGATGTTTTGTATTAAAAATTAAAAATATTAATGTCTGTGCAGTTTCCAGTGTTGCATTTGCAATTAAAAGACTGTCGTGCACTTGCTGTGTTCATCTCCAACTCTAATTTAGATTTCCAAGTGGATGTGAAATAGACCATACATCTACAAAACGATGTCTCATTTTCAAGGTGTTGGGCTAATACATTTTAAATTTAACTCAGTAACTCTGATGTTTGAAGCCAGATGAATCTGCTTCAGTAACTTTTTATAACGGTAACTATTTAATTGATCTATCAAAAGTACATTCCTCCTTTGATGTGGTTAAAATAGGAGTTTTACTTCTTATGGAGTCTGATTTCATGTGAGTCATCCCCAAATGACTCAGTTGGCTGCATGTTCATGTTCAGTAGCTTTTCTATTAGCTCATCTGTATTTGTGTGCTTGGTTAGATTACTAGTCTCTACCCTTTGTGAGTGCTAATGAATTTGATCCTTTAAATTGATGCTATGTCTTTTTGAAATGCAGACTTAAGAAGTGTTGCTTGTGGCGGCTACTTGTTTTTCCTAATGAATTGTTCTTAATTTACGTCTACCTGATCTTTTGTTCTTTGAAGGCTTTTGGTGGGGAAAGAGAAATGGAGGAAACAGAATCATGAGCTTGAAAATGTGGTAGTCATAAGTTGTTTGTTTAAACTGTTGCTAAAGGTAGGCTGAATTTTCTTTAGTCAGTTACCTGCTTAGAACTGTAGAATCATTAAGGTTGGAAAAGACCTCTAGGATCATCAAGTCGAACCGTCACCTCAACACCACCATGCCTCTTAAACCATGCCCTGAACTGCCACATCTACACGTTTTTTGAACACCTCCAGCGACGCTGACTCCACCACCACTCTGGGCAGCCTGTTCCAATGCCTGACCACTCTTTCAGTAAAGAAATTTTTCCTAATATCTAATCTAAACCTCCCCTGATGCAACTTGAGGCCATTTCCTCTTGTCCTATTGCTAGTTACTTGGGAGGAGAGACCTTGGGAGAACACTCACCTCGCTACAGCCTCCTTTCAGGCAGTTGCAGAGAGCAACAAGGTCTCCCCTCAGCCTTCTCTTCTCCAGACTAAACAACCCCAGCTTCCTCAACCTCTCCTCATAAGACTTGTTCTCCAGACCCTTCACCAGCTTCGTTGCCCCTCTCTGGACACGCTCCAGCAACTCAATGTCCTTCTTGTACTGAGGGGCCCAAAACTGAACACAGCATTCGAGGTGCGGCCTCACCAGTGTTGAGTACAGGGGCACGATCACTTCCCTGCTCCTGCTGGCCACACTCTTCTTCATACAAGCCAGGACGCTGTCGGCCTTCTTGGCCACCTGGGCACACTGCTGGCTCACGTTCAGCCGGCTGTCAACCAGCACCCCCAGGTCCTTCTCTGCGGGGCAGCTTTCCAGCCACTCTTCCCCAAGCCTGTAGCGTTGCATGGGGTTGTTGTGACCCAAGTGCAGGACCCGGCACTTGGCCTTGTTGAACCTCATACAGTTGACCTCAGCCCATCAATCCAGCCTGTCCAGATCCCTCTGCAGAGCCTTCCTACCCTCGAGCAGATCGATACTCCCACCCAACTTGTAGCAATACCTGTGTAAATAAAGAGTATTGCTATTGATTTTTAATTATTGCTATTTTCATCAAACTGTTAGTTATGCTGCATAGAGTGAAGGCTTCCTCTGTTACTTATGACTCAGGATGTGGAGGTGGGCTGAGGATTGGTTAGCAAGGGTTGTGTAATCCATTCTATGTCCTGTGCAGGTTTGCAAGGAGTGAAGTAATGGGACAGTTAGGAAAGGAGAGAACCTGTATTTAGGGATGCCAGGCTCAGTGGGGATGGTAGCTGTGCGCTTGGTCCATAAGCTCCATTTGGCCACTGGGCAGCAGTTCTTTTGATCTGGGTGGTGAACTTCACCTGCCAGTCCCTTCGGTATGGGCTGTGCACGAGGAAAAATGACTGTGGATGTAAGTGTATTCTTAACTGACTTGTTTGTTGTTATCCAGCATTGTTAATAAATTGTGTGATGCTTAAAAATATTACTGGAGAACCCTTCGAAAGAGCCACCTATAGCGGTGAATACAAAATTAAATGCCATTTGATTATCGTGTTTCATTCCACTTCAGCCAGCCAAGATTCTGGGAAATCCGAAAGCTTATTCCATTTTAGTGGGACCCTGGGCTGAGAAGGACTACTTGCCTTTTAACACTAGGCTTGGAGGAGAAGGACTCCAAACAACATCATTCATTGCCGCGTGCCAGGTCATGGAGAAATATTTCAATGAGTAGGTGTGTGTCATGCATGTTTAGCATTTGCTAATGTAAATTAGATTGTGTATTCTGGATATCTGTTAGTGAGTTTGGGGGAAAGAAGGGAAAAGTGACTGTTATCAGGCATAATACCAGCAGTGTGGAACACTGATCAAGATGGTGATGCTTTGCAAGGGCAATAATTTTTGGTTTTAAATGCCATTGGAAGTTTGCTATCATAGTATTTTATGCAGCTTTGGAAGTGACCTGCATGAAAATTGTCACCTCTGTGTTAAAGGCTGACAACTAATGGCTGTCTGAATAATCCTGAGGAGTTTTCAGGTAGTGAATTCCATGGTTACTTTCTTTTGATGAGAATATGATCTTGGAACTTGTCTTTGAGTGGCGCAGCCAGGATGCTGAGACTCGGGGAAGCAGTGTGAGGGGAAGTACTTTAACAGATCAGCAAGTCAGTAAAATTATGGTACAGCACTGTGCTGCTCCATTGCCCCTCATGGGATATTCTTCTAGAGAACTATCAACTAAGTTCCTAGGCTTAAAGTGTAATTGTGCTTCTGATGGGTTGCGCACACTGAGTATGGGTCTTGTAGGTAATGAATTTTGACATCTTCGGTCACTTGATGAGCAGTAACATTGGAAAGCCCTACAGGGAGGACCACCCCACTTCATTGTCTCCAGGTAGCTCTTCAGGATGATCTGTGCTAGCCCCAAGAAAGCTGACTGGTGTATGCGTCCATAGAAGACCTTGGCTGGCTAATTCAAAATACTTCAGCTGACTGCCATCTTCTTTTACTGATATTCTCTTGTGGTCTGTGCCATTGCAGAATATCAAATTCAAAAGATGGCAAGAACTAGTGCTTAGAGCAGTACAGAATGTGGAATCCTCGCTTTGAGGGAAATTCTGCTTTTGGAATACAGTAACAAAAATATCTTGTTCCAGCATGAAATAAAACATCCACTCACAAAAGTCAATTGCTTATGAAGCAAAATTCTGAAAGCTTACACTTTGAACAAAATGCCTTCTTCAGATTTTGACACATCACCCTTTTTCATTTCATGTTATGTAACAAGCCATTTTCAAGTAAGATGTTAGAATATTTAATCCTAAAAAGAGTTTTAGGTTTGTTTACAATTTAAAAAATTGTGCTTTTAGTATTTGGAAATATGTTTTCATCAAAGATAACATTCTGCTGTGAAGGACTTTGCTCTCCGCAAGCTGGTATTTTATGACAGACCTTTCCATTAAAGTGGTTCCAGCTAACTTTGTTACTGGAGATCTTCCTGGGAACATGCAGCCATCCATCTCTCAGCTCATTCCCTGGCTGCTCGATGCTGGGATTGCCAGGCTGGTTTAGGGAGCTGAGGAGCCAGCATGCATTCCTGAGCCATGTGTTTTCCTTCTGCCTCTTTAGGGATTATATGAATCCTTACTTCTCCATGTCACATACTTCATACTATGATTCTTTATCCCTAACTCTCACCGCTGGAGTGTTTTACCTCCATTGAAGATACCTCCCTGCCCAATCTGAACAAATGCCATCTCATGTTCATCACTGGCTAAAACTTGCACAGTTCTCGAAAATGGCTTTTATCATGGACTCCTTCAGCTATGTTCTTCAGGATTTAACTAAGCAAACTGTCTTGGCAGCTGCTTTGACTAGTGGCAGGATCCAGAGGTAGGATTGCTTTTGTTACAAACCTTGTCAGGACCTAGGTACTTAAGAGTTTCAAGCGACACTGGGCAGTGCTCAGTATCAGCAGGTGGTATAAGAATATACCCAACTGCCATGTTTTTTCTTTTAAATATCATTCCACTGCTACTTTTGGAGATTGCCTGCATTCAGAGTTGGGATCACTGTTGCTGGTAAGTTCCTGGGGACAGTGTGGAGCCTGCTGACGAGGAGATGATTACCTCCATGAGGGAGATACTACCTCCTGGCTCACTGCTGCTGCTCATTTCCCAGTTCACTGAACTGCTGTCTCTGAAGGGGTGGGATTTTCCCAGGAAAGGGAGATGGCAGGGCTTCAGAGCCAGGTGGGAGCTAAGTAAAATGATAAGCTGAACTCAAGCACTTGCCTCTGAGAGGAGAGAGCCTTCAGCTGCCTGTTGTCTTCTGCCTGTTGAGCCCCAAATATGCCTCACAGAGAAGCAAGGAGCCGTGCATCAGCTGATTGATGGCATGTTGTGCCAGGCAGGTGGCTGCCAAGTGCAGCAACTTACCGTTTGGGAGATGCCAGGCCTTCACCCAAAGGAGAGTGGTGAGACCTGGGAGACCCTGGTCAACCAGCCCTGGTGTCCAACTTCTATAAACTATGGGTCCTGCAAAATTCAGAGCCCTACATCCTTCCTTCTCTTCCCGCTTTGATTACTTGTCCTGGAAAATGGCACCCACATCTGGGGTGAGGGCGAAATGGGGCTAAATTGACCTTTCTAATGTGTGTCATGTAGGCACGTTCTGTAGTTGGTCTCTGCTGCTGAGGTTGAAGGGGCACCCTGTAATGGTCACCTGAGGTGGTCAGAGCATCTGCCACTGCTTATCTAACTACAACTAGTTTACTCGCCCTCCCACCAAGTTCTACAATATTTTTTGTGTTATGTAGAAACTCAACGGGATAGTAACAGCTGAATGTGGTTACAACATAAAAAACTACTCTTGCAGAATAAACACTTCATTGCTTATCATGGATCTGAGCAGTAAATTCAGTAAATCCTTCTGTAAGTGATAATCTGGCTGCTGATTCTAGGCTCAGTTTGCAACAAAAAATTAAGGTTGTTCAGTATAAGAATGTATAGATTGCAGAATTGCTACCAAATTCTTGTCCTGCAACATTTAGTATAGGGTGTTGTAAATATTGTTTGTTAGCGTGCTAGCAGCTGTGACAACAGTGAAATGGTTGAGTTAGTGCTACACCTCAGAGTATGTTTATTTTGGGTACGCATACAACTCAGAGGTTGACTGCTTGCCTTCTTTTCCATATTCTTCCATGTAACTGTAATCCTGTTGCTGTTGCAAAGTGGTAGCTGACCTTGCAGGATTAGTTTTGTGATGTATGTACAGTTTTGAGTGCACTGAATTGCACTTCTCACAACATCTATGCCATGAAAAGTTGATGTATTGGATAGTACTTGTTACATAAAATACTTCCTGAGTATTAGAAATAGGGATTAATGTGACAGATTACTCTGTGCGTGTTTTTTTTTGATTACTTGTCAAGTAATACATGTAGTACTTATATACTAATTTGCCTGAGGAAAGTGGTTCTCAAACAAGTGATATCTTATTTCTCTAGTACTGCAGTAACTCTGGAAGGTGGGATTTGATCAGCTCGAACTGAGGAGGCGTGCAGGCACCCAAAGGAAGGATGCTGCTGTTTGCCAACAGCAACAACACTCAGAAAAACCTGTTCTCCATCTACAGTCCCTGTCAGTCAGTCATGACATCAGAAATAACTGTCAGACACCACTGTTCCATCTGCTTGTTTGCAGCTATTCAGGTGGATACCTGTTCAGCAGTAAAGTTTGATTAGTCTAATAGTTCCCTGAAAAACTGGAAAAGTGAGGTTTTTATTTAGTCAACCTGGGATTATTGTGGTTAAATGAGGCAAGGTGCTGATTTCCGCATAGGTTCAGGAAGTGTGTGAAACTGAGCTCATCCTGCTCCAGCCCAGCGCGTCTGCCTGGGGCAGGGCGAGTGTCGGTCGGGAAGGGAGGCGTGGGGTGCACGGCCCAGCAGAGCAAAGGACTCGGCCCGCAGGTCTGTGTGCAAAAGTAGTTCATGTGCTTTACTGCGAGGCGTTGTCAGCATCCAGGCTATAACCTAGAAGTCCACTTTGTTAAGTGGGAATTTGTGAGGAAGCTGGCTGTATAGCCGGTGCTGCCAAAAGGCCATGTGTGAGAGAGTGATGTGCGAGGAGTGCCCGTGAGTGCATTTGTATTTCACAAATCCTTTAGACACTTCTGAACCGATGGCAGATCCTGCTCTGATTCCTGCAGGTAGTGAAAAGCCATGGCATCTATGGCAAATGTTAGACAATCAAGATGTAAGGGTTTATTTGTGTGTTTAAGCTCACAGCAGGGGCGGCTGTGTGAGCTGCATAACTGTAACACCATGTCATTGCAATCTTTAATCTTTCTCTGACAAACTTTTGGATGTGGAAACAGCCTGAGAGAAAAAGTTGTGCAATTAGGTTGTATGCGTAGTCTTTCACACTTGTCTAGCTTAACGCTACCTTCTCTTTTATTCTTCTGGGGATTATACTTCAGTGTAAGTAACTGTGCTGTTCTTTTTCCTAATGGTTTTTACACCATTGTGAACTTGTAGGAGGGTTAATGGGGCTTCACTGAAAATGCCCAACAGGGTACATGGCCTTTAAGTAACACAGATGCATTTTATCTCTGAATGTGGCACACACTAAACATTCTTTGGTTAGTCTTTGAAGAAAAGATTTCCTCGATACTGAAGATCAAATAGAAGGTAACAGCTGCTTGGGATAATTAGTGCTAGGAATAGACTGATTTATGGAGCATCAGGCAGTGCTAGCAGCTATGTTTCTGCAGCTTTGTGAGATAAGCTTGACATTTAAAAACAAGATGCTAGAAAAGTGGGCTGTGAACTTAGTCTGTTTGGATCAATAGTGCTGTTTATAATTCTATGCTGGAGCAGCTCTGGAGGAAAAGTTAAACGAGAACCTCAGATTTTAAAATGCTTTTCTCCTTGAAGCTGTTAGTCACTTGAATTTGACTTACTCAGCAGTAAATGAGTGCTCCTCACATACCCTTGAAATTTGCCAAGGAAGTCAAGTCCATGTTCCATCTCCACGTTACTTCATATTACTAGAATGCTTTCTAAAAAGAATGACACAAACCTATCATTTATATCTCTTTCTTAGTAAAAATTGGAAACCTCTTGCTATGTTTTGCCAGCAGTGAAACAGCTTCTAAATTTAGTTCCCTATAATTATAGTTACCTCCCTAAAATCACAGCAGCCTGGTACTGATCAATATACTTTTCCTGCCATCTATAAAATACATATGGCCAAAATACAGAGCATGAACAGGTTTTGGTTCTTGGGTTGGATTAGGCATCATTGATAGCTAACAATTTAATGTGGGGTTTTGTTGTTTGTTTTTTTTTTCCCCCCCAATATGTTACTGCTAATTTCTTATCTCATCCAGTGGTTGTGGCCAGCAACAGCTGTGGGGCCTTAGATCTTGAAGGAAAAATAATTATCCACTGAGACTAAAGGAAGTCAGAATGGCGAGGTAATCAATGTACATAGCTGATCTTTTTTTTAAAAGAATACAGGTCTGAGGAATTAAATATTACTAATATTTATAGTAATGCCTAGAGAGGCCCAGTGAAGTCAGGAACCTAATGAGTTGCTCACTGGATAAACACATGGTACAAGGCTCTCTGAAAAACAAACTTGTAATGAGACAAGACCACTTGAAGGCTGGTAGAAGAAACAAACATTCAGAGGAGTGAAGTGAGTTGTCCCAAGCTACACAGTAGTAGTAAACAATCAGAGCTTTGCTGTTACCAAAACTCACGCATGTGTTGTGTTGTACATGTTCAAAATCAATTTTAATGGTTCAAGGCTTCAGTACTAAATGAGCCTTTGATTAATCCTAAACACATTCAGTTCAATAAACTTGTCCTGTGGGGGTGAGTTATGAACTGAAATTTTGTCATTTAACTGTAGAGTAAAAAAGCTTGGAATAGTAACGTTGTCGTGACTGATAACTATTTTCTCCTCTTCATCTTACTCACGAACTTCAGCGAAAAATCTATGTGTCAAACTTGCTTAAGTGACTAACGTGCATACTTTTTTTCAGGAAGGGGAGGTGGTAGTTCAAGGTTCGTTTGCTTTGTTAGCTGCTTCCTTTTCCAACACTTGCAGAATGTGCTCTGTGAAGCTATGGCCCACATGGGAGATGAAGGGAGTTATGTGATCTGGAGGACTTGGAGTTGCAATAGCTTCACATACACGCAAAACTTCACGGGAAAGTTTCGATTTCTTTACAGAACTAGTGGCATCTGCAAATGGGAACCAATGTATATGTGATCAAAGAACTTGAGTGGTGGTGGAGGACTTCTGTATTGACTGATCAAGATTTGTGGTTCCAAGAGCTCGATGGGGCTTGTATTAGCTTCTCTTGGAGTGAACCCCATTCCCCTTCCCAACCCCGGAAAAGGTTTCGTTTCCATTCCTGTGCAACAGAGCTCTGTCTGCAGAGGCCATGTGTCCTGGAAGAGGGGAGATCCGTGCTGGAAGCAGGACCCTCTTATCCTTGGGCAGTGCTGGAACAACCTCTTTGCTACGTGTCCAATGAAAGCCTTGCGCAGCCTGAGCCTAGTCTGTGATGGATGTCCTTAGCATTACTGCATATAAGTACTAAACAACATATAAAAACTTTGGTGTATAAACACTGTTGCATTCCCATAGTGCTTCCTGGCCCAAAGCAAAGGCGTTTTGCGTTTAGTCATTTTTCTAACTTTGGCAATTACTTTTTAGTCTAAGATCTTTGAAAGCATTCTGTGTGTGGATAAATCTTGTCTTGGGGACATGGGGTGGTTTTTCCTTCATTAATTATGTTGGGGGGATTAAGATCTTGCTGATTCTGAAGCAGCAGTTCAGACCAATGAAGCTGGCGATCCACACTGTAAAGTTCAATTTCTGTGCTAGATGCTAAGCAAATAATCAGATTTTAATAAAGGAAGAGCAGTTCAGTTTTAGTGCTGGGAGCCTGCAATCCGCTATGACCATTCTTCTGCAAATATTATCTTAAGCATGCCTACAAATCATACCTGTCAGAATTCTTTTTTCATATATTGCATTAGTTTTTCTGCTGACTTGGTGATTTGTTTTTTAAAATGACCATGTAGCATTTAAGCAGGATTCTGGGGTGTGAATACTGGCCAAGATATGCATTTACTTCATATCGTTTAGCAAGGTTAGGGAACATTTCTTTATTTTTATGATCATGCTCTTCATTTTTATGTAGGCCTCTCCAACAATCTTTCTTCTTAATATGTTCCTTACCAAAATAATATTTTTAATTCTGTGCTTCAGTAGAGACAGTTAATTTCTCTGACAAAAAACCAAGGCATTTTCTCTCTGAGACCTCACTTCAGTTCATTACTTTGTATTTAATTTAAAACGTTCTCTCCTATATATTTTATCGAGCATGTAAGCATTGCTATGACTTTTATTCCAGTTGTTAACTCTAGACTTTATGCTACTTGTTACTACAGCAGTTAAAATATATTGTTACTTCAGCAGTCCTTGCATGACGTGTCTTTTACCTTGCTCATGAGATGCAACTATCTGCTTAATGTAACTGCATATGATCTGCTTTACCATTACAGTTGGCACATGAAGGAGATAAGTAAAATAAATTGACTCCCTGTGCCCCCTTATTTATTTTATTTTCTTCATCAGGACAACACAGATCACTGTGGTCTTCAAATGGCAATCATAACTTTAGAGTTTATTTATACAGTTGAACCAAATTAGAAAAAAATAGTAAGAAACCTGGATGCTGTTGTTGAATTCCACACCCCACCCCCAATTTCACAACATGAGAAGATCCATCCACTTACTTATCTATCATTTTTCTCTGATTAAGAGCTTGTTGGAAGCATTTGGGACTTAGAAAGCTGCTGCAAAGTCTTTTTGCTGGGTGTACTTTTGTCCTTTTGGAAGACAACATATATATGTACAAAGAATTAAATGTAGCCGTGGACTTCAGCTTGCGATTAGCACACCTATGTTTCAGTGTTTGTACATAGGTGTTCACGTGAGCGCTAGGTGCCTATGCTTTCCTTTATGGTCACTGGAGATCTAGTCAATGTCTTGCTTTCATTGCTTTAATATCCAAAGCTCTTCACAACCTACTCTTCTCTGTTGTCACATCCTTGTCATTTCTTAGTCAGTATTCAAGGTTAGCTCATGCCTCCTACCTCCATCCCACACTTATTTTAAAACAAGCACCTTCTCATTTTCCCCCCATGTTGGTGTTTCCTTGTAGATGTTTAGCCATGTTGCACTTGAGTTGATGATTAAAACCTAATCCCTCAGCCCTCTTATTGACCTTATGCCTTCATTTGTGTCCCTTTGTACTCATCTTTGCCATGAAGCCTACAGAAACACAATAGCAGCCCTTATATTAAGACTACTGACCACCATGCTTTCCAATATCGTCTCACTGTCTTCCTGTGCTCCTTCGTATGCTGATGTGTTTTCTTTTCTCTTATTTCTTTCTTTTAAAGCAGGCAGTCTGTTTTTTTGCTGTGCTTGTACAACACCTACTGCAATAATGCTGCAGCCCAGAATTATGATTTATGGGCACTGCAGTGAATACAAATAGCTTTAATAGACTATGAGGCGGACTCAGTTGTGCAAGTTTGTTGTCCTCTATTACTGGCATAATAAGGGGAACTAACTTAATTCTGTCTTGTGATCAAGCTATATTATATTTAAGCCCCTTTTTGTTTCCCACATGGATTCCCATCAGAGTTAAATCTCTGCCTTATCCTTTCGGTGCAGCCATTGAACCCTATGTTAAGGTAAAGGTTTCCACATCACATCTATTTTGTAATGTCAGAGTAGATTTTTTTTTTTCTTCTGAAATATTTGCAGTGCCTCTGATCTGTGGTTCATGATGTTTAAAAAAAACATGAGCCAGTTTCTACTTTTCAGGAATTCTTTCAGTTCTCTCCTCTTAAGCTCTGGGAACAGTCAATTCCCAGTGATGGGCCTGGAGTGAAATAGGCCAGCCTTTGTACCCAGCCTATTGGCACTGGTTGCTGTCACTTGTGCGTTCAGGCAGGGTTGCTGAATTACCAGCAAATTTAATTCTTCTATCCTCAAAACCAGTTTGACCTAGAAACTCCAGATGCTGCAGAATACTAGCTTTCTAATGGTACGTTGGTGAGAGTTGGTGACCTAGGAGAGTTAATAATTTATGATGTAAAGCATTTGAATATTAACATATTTCTAGCTTTCACTGGGTTTGTGTTACAGAGACAGGTTTAAGAAAAGCTTGTAGCTTACTGCTGAGTGGTTTCCTGAAGAACTCAGGAAAACAGGGGCTTCGTGCCCTACTGGATTGAGCGTAGTTCTGGGAGACAGGTACCTGCGCTTCTGCTGTTGCTGGCCTTAGCCCCAGTACTGTACAGATGTCAAGTCTTTCTGCACCTCCCTCATTCCTGGAAATAGCTACGTATTTACAAATGGAGAGAGGTTATAGGCAGGTTCAAGGGGGTTATGGGCATGCCCGTACTTCTGTTTTAGCAACCTGTGATGCTTTTGTGGGCTTTCATATTCTCACCTCTGTGATCCGATTGCATATGCATCTTGTGCCACTCTGAGAACAACCTCAGAATTGAGGGACTGCAGTCAGCCTCACCTGCACTGATTCACTGCCTACGAATATGGTGCCTCCCTAGATGGGAAACTGGTCATCGCAGCTCCACCCCATTGTGCTGTAAACTGCTAGAAACTGCTTTCACAACTGATTTACAGGTGCCTTCATTACAGATGTATGATATTTCAAGTGTTTCATTGATGCTGGAAAAGTTTGGCATGCTTCTCAATGTATCGTATCTGCCAAAAATTTCAAGAAGCAATATGATTATAAATATTATTCAACTTGCAAATACACTTACTGGGTGTACCTGTCCATCACTCCCAAAAGATAAATTACAACACACATTTGTGGGCAAGTGATGTTGCGGTCAAGGAGACCTGGCTCTGTTGAAAGGACCTTCTCTTTTCTCAGCAGTCCCATCCTACTGTATGCACATGCGTAGTAGAGAAGGCAGGAGAGGATCGTGTGTATGGGAGGGAAGGAGGAGAATGACCAAAAAAAATACTAAAGATCATAATGAATAATCTTGAGTCTGAACTTCTCTCTTGGCTGAATCCTTGTGATTGTGGTAAGCTGAAGGATCATGTAGTGTATATACCGTTGTGAGCTTCTTACAGGAGTAATAGTCTTGTAGATTAATTTCCTGTTGAAAGATATACACTACACTAAGCAGTGCTATTTTAATGATGTTCTCTAGATCAGTCCTCAATAGATACAGCTAAACAACGTGCAGGCAATATTCTCTTTTAGATATCTTAACTATAAACAAAGCCCCATGGCCAGAGAGTGCTCTCTAGTAAGGGAATTCCCCAGATCCTCTGTCTGTCTTAAACCCTCCAAGAACAAGTGGGCTGTTTTAGGGCATCCTTCAAGAGAAGGTTCTGTTAAAGAGTACATACTGTGTTGTCACTTTTTGAAGGGGGAAATAAGAAAGAAGGCTATGTGCCTGAAGTCTAAAGGAGGAGGAAGCATTGGACTAGAACTGAACTTGTTTGGATTTGTTTCTCAGCTCTGCTGCACGCTTCCTGAGACTAATCATTTAAATCTTGGCTCCCTGTTTCTGAAAATCATAGATGTTATTTCCTGTCCATTGTGTAGTTTATATTTGCGCTGAATACTTTTGTTGGCAAGGATTGGCTCTGCTCTTTTTCTCTGTGATGTCTATTGTAGGACACAGTGAGGTCCTGACCTCTTTTGTGACATTTATGTGCGAAGTGACACAAATGATGACTAATGCAATGGATGTTTAAAATATTCATGCTGTGTTGATGAGGCTGTGGTGTGTCAACACACTGCACCATTTTCCTGAGCCCTGCTTGTTGAAAGTGCATAAAATGAACCTTGTCTAGACACAAATACAGTAACAAAACTTCATTTTTGTATTGGTTCTGGAACCATCCCTTGTCCAGTAAAGACAACCCTCGATTACTTGTTTGAAAGCAGAGACCAGCTTGGTGGCAGAACTGAATCTGTTAGTCCAAAATCGTGTTTCTCCTTTGGTATAACACAGATCTGTCCACTCTTACTCATAGACTCCCTCCTTATGTGTTCATGCAACTGTGGATTCGTGAAACAGCGCTACAGGCTCTGTGCTTGGTAGTCCACACAGTAGTTACAGCTAGCTGGTAGCTCAGAGCTTGCCTGCAGTGTCTGAGGTAGCGAGTCAGTGACAGAGCCTATAGAGCAGTACTGGCAATGCAGGAGGTGATGCTCTACTTGCAGGCTGAGGCGGGAGGAGTGCTGGGTTGTGCCACCTTGCGAGCTTTCACGTTCAAGGTCACACACTGCAGCACCCCTGTAGCACCTGTGTCCCTTCAGTGTCAAGGACCCAACAAGCCAGAGGCCTCTTTTCAGGCTGTCAGAGGTGGCTCCATCTTGTGCGTTGGAGTGTGAAACTCCAGGTGGGTCATGCTTGTTTTCAGGCTTTTAGGATCAAGCAGAAGGAAGTGGGGCTGTTTTTGGCAGAGGGGATGTTTAATAATAGAACACATATAGAACTGGGTAGGATAGGTATTTTGTGCTCCAGTGGTGAAGATGCTTTAATAGACTAAATGTATTTAAAATAGTTTTGCCCTCTGGGAGAATCTCAAACTGCCTTTTTTTTTTTTTTCCTTCCAAAGTGGACATATTTCATTCCATGTGTTTTCTCTTATACACTACAATTTTAAAGTGAGATCTTTTCTTTTTTGAAGCTCATGATGAACTAGAATGCACATTAGAACATGTGTTGGTCCAGATTTAAAATTTCTTGATTTGCTAACTTCTGTAGAGCTACTTGAAGCCAAGTGGTAATGGGTTTACACTTTCTGGTTACATTTTGTGGGCTCTTAAAGGTAGAATATGGAACTCTGGGGCTCAGCAGACAATGGCACTATGATGTGGTCAATAGAATAGTTTTTGCTTTGTGGTTGCAATACATTTTTTCCCCTCATCCTACTGATACATATTGCTTTCTGATATTTGCTGTATCAGCAGCTGGTGTAGTGATGCTGCCTAAACGTAATTTCTAAAATGCTCTGGGATGAAACATATTACAATATTATCATACAAAATATTTATTGCAATATATTTTTTTCATGGGTACATGTTGCTTTAAGTATTTTTGCTAACACAAGTGTCCAGAAGCGTGGCAAACAAGCTTTCTCCCCAGATTGTCACTGTTTTACTGGGATGTTGTGATGCAAATCAGAATTATAGGAGGTCTGTACACTTTTCTGTGAACTAAAGGGGAGAATGTGGAGTTCATGAAATACAGTGACCCAGCTGAAGATGCCTTGACATTTTTAGTCTTTTGATTACATTCAGTCTTCTTTGCACACATCAGAAGAGAACCAGTGAACTTTGCCTTCCAGTAATCCTGGGTTTGGGTAGTTAAAGCTCCATGCAAACAAATGTGTCCTTTTCTTTAAAAGCGAGATTGGTCTGTGGCCCCGTTTCTGCTGCTGTTCCTGTGGCTGCCCCATCTGCTTGTGCTCATTCTCCCTTTTTAGCTGCCTGTCTTTTACCTCATTGTCCAGAGCAGACAGAAGAGAAGTGGGCTGATGAACAGGGAGGTTTAAGGTAAATGGAGTTTGCTTCCCTATGTCAAGGCCTGGCAGTGATCATAGGACCAATCACCATAAGGCCGATTGTAACTATGGAGCAAGTTACACGTGTGACTTAGAATTTCTTATGAAGTATGCTCTGGTCTTAAAAAGGCACGGTTAGCAGGTGGTGGTGACTGCAGAGATACCAAGTGAGGAGGTAAGGTTTTTCAGAAAGTGACTCTGTTGTGTGGGACAGAATGAATGAACTACAGGGGGGAGAAAAAGCAAAGTCTCAGGTTGATTATTGCAAAATATCTGGAGCTGAAATATCTGGGCTAGCCAAAGCACTTTGATTTCCCCACCCCACCCCACCCCACCCCACCCCAATCCTTTCTGAGCATCGTCTGTCTCGTCAGTAATTGCAGGTGAGGACTTGTGGACATGGCCAGACCTCTCTTCATTGGTGGATCAAACTAGATTCGTGATGGCTGGTGACATCTTTGAGTTCAAATTTTTTGCGTTTTCACCAACTTGGAACTATGGTGATTTGTCTGAAATGTCCCTGTCATTGAAGACTACTTGCAGCTTAACAGTGGTGAATATGGCAAATTTATACAAGCTGCTGACATGCAGTGTCATGCTTAGATGTCTGCAAGTCCAGAGAGTAGTGCAGAACATGTCTTGCCACAGGCAAATTAGAGGCTTTGCCTGATCAGTGGTTAAAACCCAATGGCATCTACTTTCCTACAAGCTAGGCGCTTGCCCTTAAGATATGTATATGCATGCTTAATGGGAGGCTTATCCATGTCTCTAAAATCCATTTGTGCTAATGATCCAGTGAGTCATCAAACCCATTAGTATGGCTTGGCTTCTTCATTTTGTCTCCTGAAGTTCATTTTTTGCCTTTTTTTTCCTAAAAGTAATGTTGCGTTAATTGGCTGTCATGCCGGAAAGCTCCTTAACGGTATGCTGTTCCTTAGAAGTAGCCATGTCCCAGGTAACAGAATGATTGTCCTGATTGTTTCCGGTTTTCTTATAGAGCGACAAGGTGACAAGTAGGAGAAATAACAGTAATGAGGACACGGAATTCTCACTTGGAGAGCTGGTTATCCTCATCAGTTAAAAATTGATGTCTTTTTTTTTAGAGCTGATTTATAATTGTTTAAAAATCAAAGGTAACCTATGCTTATCTTCCGCTTAGTGGGATGACTGATTCTCGCTGTATGGATAATGAGTGGTTCCTGAAACTTTGGCTATGGCTCCTGAGCCTTTGGGCCACAGCATGTGGTGTTGGGTTAGTCAGTCTTGAGATGATCCAAGAACAATGTGGTGCTATTTGTGTATGGCTGTTGAGGAAGAGGAGAATAATATTAGAGAGATTACATGGTTATTTCTGTATTTAAATGTTTCTGTTACAGTCCGATTGGTACGATCTGTACACCTAGGGAGATTAATTCATTTCAAATTTGATGCTTTAACCACTAAATCATCATCTCCAGCTGGCACTGAAATAAAGTGATTTGCATCATCTACTTCAGCAGAGAAGTGTCACCTTTGTTAAAAAAAGAACCACCAACACACAGACTTAATTATCTATTCAGAGTGCAAGCTAGCAGCTGAAATGTAGTGACTTTTCTCCAAAACCGAACCAGATATTTAAAGAGGCATGATCAAAATCACACTTCTCTGAAAACTTTACAGTAACTTCTAAAGATAGCTGTAATTGATCTTAAAAAAAGGCTTGCTTCTGTGTTTTTTATTGTGTATCTTTTATATAATTGGCTTCGCTGCTTATCTGTTGCTGGTTTTCTCCTGTCTTTGTAATGTGGCTGAGAAAAACATCTTTCTAATAAAGGAGCAAATTGTTGTTTCAAAGCTATGGATGTTGGCAGGTAGACTCAGACTTCTGGTAGCTGGTCTTTGAGCCCGACTAATGTGGTGTGATAAATCTGCTCTCCTTCCACAGAAATGCTGAGTGGCTTAGATCATAAAAGCTATCATTATTTCAAATACTTTTCCTTCTTGTCAGTCAAACCACTAGTTTGAAATTCTGTATCAAACCCTTTTTAGATGCTGTTAGGTCAAATGGCACTGGAAAATGCATCTAATAAAATGCTGTTGGATAGCTTCTTTTAACTAGTGCATGGCACGTCATTGGTAGTAAGTGCAGTTGCAATTTAGATTCATAGAAAAGGCTGTTATTTCAGCTGAGGATGTTTGAAGTCTCTGTGGTGGGGAGTCAGAAACACAGAAACTGTGCAGCCCGCTTGCTCTTGCTGCTCCTGGGGCTGTCCCTGTGCAGCCCTGGCTGCAGGACCTGGCCCCAGCGCGCCCGGGCATTGGGAAGCTGTTACATCCATTGCTCTCCCCTCGCTCTGGGGGCTGGCGGCGCTTGTGGGACTCCTTCCCAGGACAGCTTTTTTGACAGGGGCAGCGGGACTATCTATCCACCTCCAGGTGCAGGCCAGAATCCCAGGTCAGAAGTCTCTTTGCTGGATGTTTAGCTCATTTCATTCTCAGCAGAAACTTCAGTATTGCCCCCCGTTAACAGGCCTGTCAAGCGAGAGGTGCCAGCACCGCCCGTGCGGGGCGATCCGCGTGCCGGTGCCCTGCAGCCCCCTGCCGCCGCCGGGCCCCACCGCTGCCGCCCGCCCTCCCTTGCCCTCTGACCGGAGCTGCTGCTGCTCCCCTTCGCCTGCTGCATCCCGGGCGGTGCTGGAGGAGGAGAGGATGCTGGTTTAGTCAGGCAGTGATGCTAGGATTGTGGGCGGGAGCAACTCCTCTTTTGCCTCCCCCCCCCCCCCCTTTTTTTTCCTCCTCTCTCTTTCTCCTCTCCTTGTCCTCCCTCTTCTCTCCCGCACTTCGCCTTCGCCGTCTCCGCACTGCAGATCCCCGCTCGCCCCGGGGAGGAGAGCCGCTGCCCCGGGGCCCCCCGCCCGGCCATGCCCCGCGCCCCGCCGCCCTGAGGGCCACCCTTCGGCCACGGCCGGGGCTGCCATGCGGCAGGACAGACTGACGGGCTCGCTCAGGCGCGGGGGGCGATGCCTGAAGCGGCAGGGCTCGGGGGGCGGCGGCGGCGGCGGCGGCGGCGTGGGCACCATCCTCAGCAACGTCCTCAAGAAGCGCAGCTGCATCTCCCGGACGGCGCCGCGCCTGCTCTGCACCTTGGAGCCAGGTAACCCGCTCCCGGCCGGGCGAGCCGGCGGCTGCGGCCCCGTAAGCGGCTTAGCGGGGAGCGGCGCGGCGCGGCGCGGAGGACGCGGCCGGAGGGCGATGAGGGCCGCGGGTAGGCGGGAGGAGGGCCGCGGGGCGGCGGGCGGCCCCGGCCCGAGGCAAATGGCCGCGCCTGCGGGCTGCGGCGCGGGCAGCCTCGGCGGGGCCCGGCCTGCGTGAGGCGCCGCGGCCTGGGGCGCGCCGTGGGGGGGTGCGGAGCGCGGCGGCGGCGGCGGGCGGGGGCCAGGCCGGGCTGGGCCGGGGAGCGGGGCCGGCGAGGTCGCCCCGGGCCGCGGAGCGGGCGCGGGGAGCCCCGCGGGGGAGCCGGGCGGGAGGCGGCCGCGGGCCCGGCGGGGAGGCAGCGCGCTGCCCCCTTCCCCCGGGGGCCGGCTCCCTTCCCCCGGGGGGCTGCTCCTGCTCTCCCCGCCCGGCGGGTCCCGGCTCCTCTCCCCGCGCCTCCCGCCCGCCGGCGGCGGCGGCGGCTCGCAGCGCTTTGTGCCGTTTGGCTGTGCCCGCTGCCCCCCGCAGCGGGCCGCCACATCCCCGCTCCCCGCCGGGGCCCGGCCGCCGCCCCGCAGCCTCGCCTCGACCGTCCCCGCTAAACCCGCTCGCTCTCGACTTGCCGGAGCCCCCTCCTCCCGCCCAGCCTTTGTCTGCGGTAGGGTGGTGTCTGAATTCGCAGCCCTGCCTTGCCGAAGGGGGAAGGCATCGGCTCTGCGGCCGTTTTTTCTGGATCCTGCCTCAGTACCAAAGTCGTCTAGGGAGGAGGTGGTCAGCCGACAACGTGCGCTCGCTCCAGGGAAGCGGGCTCTCAGCAGGAGCACTGCTGGGTGGTCATTACTGAATGCTAGATTCTAGTTGCCTGCCATCAGAATTTTGCATATTTTTTTTAAATGAAATATTGGACATTTAAACTCAATCTACAGTCTTAGAGCTGTCGCTTGTAGCTAAAATGTTGATCTGCTGCCTAATCCTAGGCATTTATGAAACATGCAAGCCTGAGGTCTACCGAAACACACAGCCGTGCATAGAAATACGTCAGATTTAGTTTCCATTGTGCTAGCTGTGCGTGCGTCAAGCACACAATGCCGACTGCTTCTGTGTTTGAGATAAGTTTCAGATGCTGTTATTAATAAGGTCTCAGATATGTTCTGGTATGGCTTCGCGTGGTTGCTGTTATCAAGGAGATTTCCTGACTCGTAATTCTCACAGACCCCTGCTCCTACAGTAGTCTTCTAATATCCCAGGTAATTATGTTATCTGGATAATGACATTCTTTTACTTACGCTCCCACAAAGACCAGGGGAGATGGTCGGAGGTGTAACCACAAATGCCATAGTCTTAAAGCCAGGAAATCCCACTGGGTTGGGGTTTCCATATTGTTCATACGTAAGCGAATACAATAACGTCGTTCAGGATGCAGGCTTTCATAGAGCAATGGAGACGGGGCACCTGATGAGCCCTTAAAAAATAAGCTGAGTGAAGTTTCCTTCAGAGTTTCTTTGTGTCTGTATCAGCTGTCTGTTTGTATTGAGAAGTTTCTGTGCTTTGATACATCCCAGTGAGCTCTGACTCCCGACAAAAGTGATTTCATGCAGAGCTACTCAGAACACTACTTTTATTTCTCATTTTGCAGATAGAAACCTACATTTAGAGATAAATTACAGGGCAAGGCTAAGAATCTTCCTGAAACCACAAGCGACAATAAGGCGGTAGTTTATGTTGCCATTTTTTCCCCCAAGTTTGGACTCCCACTGCACATGAAGCTGCTTTAGGCCTTTTTTCCTCATTTGTTTTTGATAAAATATTTATTGGTTTTCCATGGGAGAGGTTTCAACAGCTGCTTTTAAGTACAGCCAAGAATCTAGAGTGACGTGCTTTGTAAGTTTGAAGCTATGGCTCACGTACATGCATCAGAATAGATCATCTTCCTATGTTTTTTTTTGGTTTAGTATTTCTGAAAAATTCCCAGAATTGGCCCTGTCCTTTTGTTTAATGTTGCTGAGGCGTGGGGATTTGATTCGATCACCCAGGTACTTGGCTGACCACAACATTTTTCTCCCCTCTTGTGGCTCCTTATGTGGTCCTGTACTACATTTTGGTCATGCAGTGGAAGCCTGCTAGGGTTTGGGAATCCTAGGGATATAATCTTCCCTCTTACAGCCTTTTGTTGTCGGGAGTGGTGTATTTTATGTGGAAAAGCTAATGGGACTGGGGTTTGCGGGTTTTTATCTTTCTTTTTCTTTTTTTTTTCTTTTTTTTTTTCCCCCCTTTTTAAAATAGCTTTTCTGCAGTGGTTTCTGGTGACCTCGTTGCAAGGGCATTGAGCAGACCTTATTTCGGCATTCCCCTACCCTTCAGAAATTTGACTGGTGCCAGACATATGCTGCTGTGTGTGCTTGTATTTGTGGAGCTGATAATTCATATGTGTTCCCAACACGCTCCTGCTTACATGAGTTAATGTACTTTTTAGGTATGAAGCATCAGTTGAAAGTGTATGAACTGGAGGTGATACTTAATATGTCAAGTGACACTACAGCCTGGCTGGCTTGATGTAAAAGAGCTGAGTTGTTCTGACAGCGCTTACAGTCCCCGAGAGCAGGAGCTATTGCTGCGTGTATGGTACATTTCTGCCAGGCTGTCTATGCAGAGGAGCTGGGAAGAAAAGTTCCTGTAAGGCCCCAAGGGGTCTTTTCTGTGTTTATGTAACGGGGAGGAATGTGGCCCAGAGATGGTGGAGTGACAGAAAGGGGGAAATCCAGAGAAAATGGGTGCAGAAGGTCTGTGGTAGGGTTGGATAGGTGTGGGGTACTGAGGGGGGCAAGAAGGTATCAGGGAATCTAAGTTAGTTTGTGGAGAGAAGGCAACTGAATGCAGAATTAAAGGGAGTTGCTGGTAAGATGTAGCAGACAATGGAAGTTTAAGGGAGAAAAGACAGTATGTGGAAGGAGGCCCTGGGGAAAGGCTGGTGGTGATCCAGGCAAAAGTGGACAGGATTAAAATGACAGGATTGAGTGAAAGAGGGGGAAAAAGAAAGTGGTATGTGCAGGGGTGGGAGATTTATTAGGAAAAAGGGAATGATGGAGGTAGGAAGGTTTGGGAAACCAAGAGAGGTTGGAATAGGGATAGGCATTAATTTCCTTGAAGCTCTAAAGTCCAAGGACAAATTCAGTGAAGAGTGTAGAAACTGCATTTAGCAGGATGGTTCCTGTGCCGGAAATAAGTAACAGGCAATGATGTGCTGCTCCTAGCTTGCTGGCTGCCTTCCTGCAGATGCCCCGGGAGTTCCTGGGTGGGTACAACCTTCCTTGCTCTGTCTGTACTGTTCATGTTGCAGGTTTTGTTTTTTTTTTTTTTTTTAACGTGCCTACTTGCTGTATTTTTATTGAACGAGGTTGTAATTTTTTGGTTTTAGGAAAGGTAAATTCTTTAAAATGGATAGGAATGAGGAACCATTCCTGTATGGTCTGTGGCTCACTCCCCATGACTCTTCCCCTCCGCTGTCACAAAACCATGACATAATTTGTTTTTTGGGACTGTTTCTAACTGGGAACGAATAAGGGGATGCAGATTCCATGGCTTCTTCTAGAGGTTACAGGGCATGGCCTGACCGAGAGGTTCCTCACCATACTGAAAAGAGAGCGCCATATAATCTGGTGTTACCACATGATGTTATTCTCGTTTCTAGTAATTTTCACACCTGTCTTAATTGTCTGCCATGATTTAATAAACTTTTGTAGATGGAGATTGAAGGGTCTTATTTCAGTCTCATTTAATCAAGAGAGACAGCTATGTGAGCTCCATGGTCTTGATATTCATGTAAATGACAGATACGTTTTACCTTACTCTGAGGTTATATCTTATTGTGCCTGATCTTCTGCAGATTTGGCTGTCTCTGCTTGCAACTTCCTTATGAAATTTAAAAGACAAAGAGCAAAGTTGTTACTGGGACCTCTAAGTCTTACAAAACTGTGAAGTGATTTGATATTTGGCTGCTGAGTTGGAAATTAATACATGATTATTTTGGAAGGCTATTGCTTCTTTGCCACAAGGCAGTGTTAGATAACATGTCAACATCTGTTACCTTAACAAAAGGAGTCCTTGGTCCTGGTATCTTTTTGTATGTATTAGGGTTTTCCAGCGCTTACCACTAGATTGCTTGGGTATGAGACTCACTTTTTCGCATTTATAGCAAACGTAATACAGTTTCATCTCAGTCAGTTACTGGCATTGTTACATTGCTTTGAATTATTATGAAAAGATTTATCTATTAGGAGTCCCTGCTGAGTGCCATGGAGTTATGGGGAAGAATACTAATAAACAGTTACTTCCAGGAATAACTGTTAATCCTTTAATGTTTTTCAAGAAATTTCTATTAGGGTTTAAAGCTTTTATTTTTCTAGATCTGAAAAGCATGTCTTTTAAATCTGAAGCAGGGAAATGAAAGCACCAATCCCCACATCTCAGTGATGCAATTCTAAAATGCTAAAATTCTAAACAATACTGTTTTCTGTGTGAATTTTCTTTCTTTCTATTCCCTCTCCCCCACCAAAGGGGTAAAAAAAAGGCCTTGAAGGAGAAGGCTTTGTCTTTAAAAATGTATTTATCAAGCAGTAAGGTTTTAAAATTACTTATCGCCTCTTCAGTATGCAAATGCTGAAAGGCATTTTACATTCCATAACTAGCAAATGCCACTACAGTATGGGTTTCTGTCAGACTCGCAGGCTTAGTCCTCCAAAGCACTGAGTATTACCGCTGAGTTGATTAGCTTGGATTTTATGTACTTAAAACCTTGCAGGATTAAAATCTGGGTTTTTAAAATATATATGACTATTAAAATACATATTAAAAATGTTTGGCTTGATATTCGAGAAAGACAAGAAGCTATGCATAACATAATTTTAAATATGGAGCAATAAATCATATTAAATTATGGAGGGAAAATAAAGAAAGTCTTTACTCTTCATGCCGGAAGACGTGAGGGAGGCGAGGCGGTGTTCAGCACCTGAGCGCTGGACAGCGGCATTTGAAGGACCGAAGACTTGTACATGCAAAATGCAGGACATAAAGCAAATCAAAAGTGTTACTGTTCTTCCTGTTATGGCATACTCCAGTGCCACAGTCAGGATCCAGTGTAGGCCAAACTTGAGTTCCTAGTATTTTATGTAATATTGTTATTTTATAGACTATTTGCAGGCATGCTTTACAACAATTAAAATAATTTGCTCATACGGCCCAAATAAAATCTAAGCTTAAATGAGCATGCTGACTAAATGTGCTTTATGTTCTGAGGAATTAGAAAAAAATTTATATTCTGAGCAATAAAATAATTTTAGCACCCCAAACTTAGAAATGAGTTTTGAGTGATTTAATGTCAGGATGTTGAAATAGATGGAAATAAACTTTTTGTGACTCTCTATTTTTTCTGTGGATGCGTAGGATAGTTTGCAGTGCACAAATATAGTTTTGTAGAATAGTGAAAGACATGATTTTTAGTGAAATGGGTTGTGCCGTACTACATCATTAGGGTAAAGAGAGTATTACTGCCTTTAAAAACATTTTGTCCATGTACTTCTTAACATGTGCCTTGAATCCATTGTGAAGACAAGAATTCACAGAAACAGGTTGAAATGTAGTTGTTGAAACATGTGGCTGAAATCTTGTGTTCTTATTTCAATTCTGGGATTTTTTTTTTTCCCCTTCTGTGCTAAATGAAAATAATGACCATGGCGTTTTGTTTTTCTTTTTGCTTCTAGGGGTTGATACAAAATTGAAATTCACTCTTGAACCATCTTTAGGTCAAAATGGTTTTCAGCAGGTAACTTGATTAATTTTGCTCTTGAGTTTATGAAGGACTGGGTTCTATTCAATCAAGGTACTTGCCCTAGTTCAAAAGTGCATCTGTCATCATAATGTCAGCATGTAATTTGCAATTGCATCAGGAGCTGTTCCATTAGTATTTGGAAAATGCAGTAGGCTTTCATTGTTTACTCAGATATCTCATAAGTCTTTGTGTCCTAGAATATTATATTTTTGTTATATGATTAGGTAATTAATCTATATTTTCCCTGTGAGTGGATTAAGCAGTTAAACTCCAAAATGCATGCAGCAAAATGAAATTAATGTGCATGTCTGCAGTGTTGTAAACGTTGCTATAATGTTGCATCAAACTAATGGTGGATTTTATACATTTTTTGGATACTTTTGCTTTTAGTGGCATGATGCGCTCAAAGCAGTGGCCAGATTGCCGACAGGCATACCGAAAGAATGGCGGAGAAAGGTAGGTAGCCCTGTATGCTTTCTGGGACATATTGCCTGTGGGTTCCTCAAGAGAGTTGAATAACGTCAATGTTATCACAGTGTTTTTTAACAAATATTTGGAAGTTTTAAGTTTAAGTTGTACTGGGGATTTTTCCTAGTTTACATTCTTCAGTGACAAGCTCACAGGGCAGCTGGAGAGACTGACGAGACAGGTAAGGATGTTGTTTTCAATAGTTGGGCTCTTTCTGCTGGAGGCTTAGGTAACTTTTTCTGGTGCAGATGTTATTGCTTCATTCCGTCAGTCTCAAGTAATTGCATTGTTGAAGCTGCCCCCACAGCTGAAGATCAGCTGAAAGGAGAGCAGATCTCCAGTGTAGGCTGTCATACTTAGGAAGGGGAAGTTGATAGATGCTGGTGCTGACAAGAATGCTCACAGAAGCATTTGGGGGGGAAAGGCAGATTGCTTGAATTAGGGAAGTTCAGAGTCAGGAGTGATGTAGAATGGTACAGTGCGCCATTAATGGCAAATTGCACTGAGTTAGTGTTGTAGGAAGGGGTCCAGTGGGATTTTGCTAAACTTACTTTATTGCTTTCTTCAACAACTTTTGAAGTTCCCTAGCCTAAAAAAAGGCATGTCAATTCATCTTTTCTATAAAACTGAGTCACACAATCTCAGCTTTAAAAATGGAATTTTAATAAAAAGAATATTTTTAAAGCTGTATAAAATATATGTAGTTCGTATATTTTTGACGCATCAGACTACTTTCCTTTTCCTGTTTTCTTTTTGCTATCTTTTCAAACTGAACTCTTTCTCTTCACAGATCGGGGGGAAGGAGACAGAAGACTTATAGTGGCATCGTTTTCCTCACACCACTATGATTTTTTTTTTAATCTACAACTCCAGTGAATCATTATATCCATCTAGCAGCCTTTTTTCTTTCCTGAAATGTTCTTAGTCTCTCAGACACTTTTCTGTGGTACATGAGTGGCAGAGGTCACAGAATCACACAGTGTTTGAGGTTGGAAGAGACCTCTGGAGGTCATCTGGTCCAACCCCCCTGCCCAAGCAGGGTCACCTACATACAGCTGGTTGCCCAGGACTGTGTCCAGGCAGCTTTTGAATATCTCCAAAGAAGGAGACTGCACAACCTCTCTGGGCAATCTGTGTCAGTGCTCTGTCACCCTCACAGTAAAAAAGTGTTTCCTGATGTTTGGATGGAACCTCCTGTGTTTTGATTTGTGCCCATTGTCTCTGGTCCTGTCATGGGCACCATTGAGAAGAGCCTGGCTCCATCCTCTTTGTACCCTCCCTTCAGGTATTTATATAAATTGATAAGATCCCCCCTGAGCCTTCTCTTCTGCAGGCTGAACAGTCCCAGCTCTCTCAGCCTTTCCTCACAGGAGAGATGCTCCAGTCCCTTAATCCTCTTAGTGGCCCCTTGCTGGGCTCTGTTCAGTAGCTTGGTATCTCTCTTGTACTGGGGAGCCCAGGACTGGACCCAGCACGCCAGGTGTGTCTCACCAGGGCTGAGCAGAGGGGAAGGATCACCTCCCTGGACCTGCTGGCAACGCTCTGCCTGATGCAGCCCAGGAGGTTGTTGGTCTTCTTTGCCAGAAGGGCACATTGCTGCCTTGTGGTCAGCTTGGTGTCCACCAGGACCACCAGCTCCTTCTCTGCAAAGCTGCTTTCCAACTGGGTGGTCCCCAGCACATACTGGTGCCTGGGGTTGTTCCTCCCCAGGTGCAGGGCTTTGCGCTTCTCCTTGTTGAACTTCCTGAGGTTCTTGTCAGCCCATTTCTCCAGCCTGTCAAGGTGCCCTTGGGCTTATCAGCCACTCCTCCCAGTTTTGTGTCATCAGCAGACTTGCTGAGGGTATGTATGCCCTGCTGCATCATCCAACTCAGATCTCTTTCTTTTCTGTCTCATTCTGCCCATCTCTCTGTGTTTGCTTACATGTGACCACATGATGCTAACCAAAGAAGTAGAGTTAAGAAAAGGAATGTGGTCTTTTTACTGCCATTCTCTGGTTTCCGAAAAATTTTGAGATAGATACCAAAATAAAGGAAGCATTTTGTGTTGGCAGCATGTTGATAGCCTCCCTTGCTGGCAGCAGGAGCAGGGTGACATCTGCATTATTGCTGTGGCATGTGACATTTGTTTTCCGGGGCTGGCAGAGATAAAGAATCCAGTCAAACAACATCAGTAGGATGTCAGCAGTGCCAAAGGCTGCTGGGAGGCAGAACAGTGGCATTCCTTCACATGGGTGGCTTTGCAAAAGTGTGGGAAGGGACATTTAAATGCAGAAAACATGAGATTCTGGGAGCTGTCTATAAATTCTTCCATCATGCAACTCTTTAAGTGTTTAAATCTGTGGGAAGTGTTTGAATTGCTTTTCTCACTTGAGTGAGTTAACGGCTGATATAAAACTCGACCAATTTGCTTTCATGATTTCTTTCAGTTTCCTGAAGAGAAAGAATTCCTTTATTGTTCCTTTTTATCATTGTATGATCTGTCATGTGTCTTTCATGGTTCAGGAACTTTTCAAATGTTTAATAAAGGTCCAGGCTTTGTCTTAGATACACATGCATAAATCTGTTCTGATAATTATTAGGCTTTAAAAATAGTCAAAATGTTAGTTTTAGGAACTCCCTGTAACACCAACAGTTTACGAAGCCCTCTTTTAAGAGTAAGTTACTCTGATCCAGGTGATACTTTCAGATCAATCCTAAATGGGTAATACTAGACACTATTTCTTCTGCAGAGTTGATAAGAAGAGACCTCTGGTAAAAAGAAGCACTGCTAGATTTCTTTTGTGGGGTTTCCAGGAGGTGGATCCATGGCTGAGTTTGAGGAAAGCCTGCAGCAGTGTTACCTTTTATTAAAACTCCTTGCTGGTTATGAGGTTAGAAGGGCTGAACTGACAAGGAGAGTCCTTGCAGGAGAGTGTTCTTCCGTCTTGAGGGCCCCTGTGGATTCAGTTTCTGACGATGGACTTGCATCTTTGTAAGCAGTTCACAGATATGGACACTTAAAGATGTTTCCTTCCTTTCTGTTTCAGGGAGCAAGGTATTACTTTAATTGTGTAAAAATTGTTTTAGATATAGCCTTCTTCTGCATATTTCAAATCTAACAGCAGATCATATATGGGTGAACCTGATTAGGTTCATCTAATGGTATATATCAAAACTGCTCATATTTTATCGGAGAAGTAATTAATTTTGTTGACTTGCTTTGTGTGTTTCTAGGTTTGGCTGACCCTAGCTGATCAGTACTTACACAGTATAGCCATTGACTGGGATAAAACCATGCGTTTCACATTCAATGAAAGAAGTAATCCTGATGATGACTCTATGGGCATCCAGATAGTAAAGGTAGCCAGCTAATTTGTTATTTTATTTTAATTTTTTGATGAAAAGTTCAATTTTTTTTTAATAAATGGAATTTGGATTTGTTTTGTTCTCTGCAGCTGCTTTGGAAAAAATTACATCTTAATTCCCTTTGGCTCACCAAAATTATTTCTTTGGCTTCTTTGGTCCTTCTTCTGCACTGGTCTGGTTACTGTTAGCTGGGGAAAAAATTGCTATTACTAATTTTTTTTTCTCAGTTTTTAAAAGAAATGCTGGAGTTTAGTGGGGACAAAGGAACATAAGTGTTTTTTTTCCTCTTCTCTATAAATAAACACAAATGTTTGCTGGGATTAAAAATATGTTTTATAATATAGCAATTGAGCATTTTTCAGTTATTTTACAGGAGTGAAACATCTTTATATTTCTTAACTAATTAATATTTAATATTTAATATTTAAAGCAGTGAGCAGTTTTAGGGAAGAGCTTAATAGATTTGTATTGCTGTGGTGATTTAAATAATAGTCTATTTACCTATTTAGGAGGTATTATTCTATTTAGGAGAGATTGTGTTCTATAGTCACCTTAATCAGAGTATGCAGAGCAAAATACTTTGTCTCCCTGATTGTTACAATTGTCATCTGTACCTGGTAATTAAAGCTTATAGATATTACTTATGAAATATTAAACATTGTAGTACATGTTTTGCCTTTCACTTATAAATTGCTTAAATCTCAAGAACACTGTTTCTGTTTTTTTATGTTTTGAAAACTTAGTGGCATAGTAGTTCTTTTATACTTCAGTAAAAACAGTTGCTCTCTTTGGTTCAATTAAGCAGCTGTTACATCTTGCCTCTTTGAAACCTACATATCTGTTAGTATCTTCTGTGACAACTTCCTATGAACAACTTTTAGGTAACTTGTTTACTTAAGAGTTTGCTGAACCTACTTCTCTTCAGTAAGCTAAAGGTTTACAGATTAAAAAAAGAAACATTGTCATCGACTTTGGGAGTATGTACTGGGAGGGTGGAGGTGGAAGGAAAAGCGGGACAGGCAGGAGAGCTAAAGGGGCAAGGAAAATGCACATCTTTTCTGTTCTTGTCCTTTTTTTTTTTTTTTTTTTTTTTTTTTTCTTTCTTTAAAGGACCTTCACCGAACTGGTTGCAGTTCTTACTGTGGCCAGGAGGCAGAGCAAGATCGAGTGGTATTAAAACGCGTTTTGCTGGCTTATGCCAGGTGGAATAAATCTGTTGGCTATTGTCAAGGATTTAACATACTAGCTGCACTTATTCTGGAAGTAATGGAGGGCAATGAAGGGGATGCCCTGAAAGTGAGTAAAATATTTTTTTTTCAGTGTTGAAGATTGCTTTTAGTTAGTGAACTTTAGAATAAACCAGTGCATGAATTTTGTAGACAGCCTAAAAGAGCAGTACTCAAAGGAGTTAACCAATTTATATCTGCAGACTGTTTGTTATCCTGTCTGAGCTAAAATGAACAGTTTGAATGTTATCACTGTTAAAGTTTTTTTCAAACAGAAACAAATGAGGGCTTGGCCATAATAAAAATAAATGGGAACACTGCTACTGACTTTAGAACATCTTATCCCATAATCCCAGATCTGCTTCCAAACACCATAGGTAGCTGAAACCTTCAGATTCTATTATCAGCCTCTTGTGTGGCAGTAACATGCAAGGCAGTTAATAAATCTGCTGCATTTTAAAGCAAATTCTAGGAAAACACAAAATAAATATTTAAAATGAAAGTAAAGCACTTTGAAGTTACTTTCTAGGCTACATTTGTCATACAGTGTTTTATTTCTTTAGACCTTTTCTATTCTAATTAAAAGAAAGCTGTAGGACGTGGTTTAAGGTTTGCCAAGATCATGTGCAAATTTCCTTGAGTAAACTTGCTCATATGTGTGAGTTGGGGGCAAATTAGTAAAAGATGACTGTGACTCTTGATACTGAGCTGTTTGTTTTGCCTTAGACAATGATTTAAATACAGTAAATATTTAAATACACTCAGCACTCCTGAAATATAAAGCTTGTGGTAGTAGGGTCCAGCTAACTGGTATTTTATACTTCATTCTAGAGAGCTGCCTGTAATAGGAAGAAAATACCATAACACACTTACTTTAAATCAGAGAGTAAAATTTCCCTTCAAATAATTTTTGCTAAAAATTTCTTCAGTATTTTTAACTATAATTTGTTATATTTTATTGTGATCTTATACTGTCCAGAAGCTCCTAAAATACATTATGATAACATAGGAAATGCAATTGCCCAAGGTTTATGAAGTCCAAATTGTTTATAAGAACTGTGTGCATCCTTATATTATTGGATGTCTTTTATTGTGAGTGGTGTCAGGCTGCTTGTGCTAAGGAGACAATGGAATGGTGTCAGACTGCCCTGGGGAGGTAAAGCTCTTAGCACCAAAATGAGTCTTACCTGGCAAAAATAAGAACGGAAAATAAAGTCATTTCTTCCCTAAGCTTAGTGCATGGGTTTGCAGGCTTGGAACTTTCCCAGAAGAGAGAGGGAAAAGGGAAGGGGAAAAAAAAAGGAACAGGGGAAGGAAAAAGGAATTGGGGGTTAGCATGTGGCTGTTTCATTGTTGTAGTCACTGTGCCGCCTAAAGCAAGCGATGAGTGACTTCAGAACAGCTGCAGAGGCTATTGCCTGTAAAGTTGCCCTCAGGATTGGAGCTATGGGGAAACTATGTTTGGATATTATTGCAGAGTCTAGGAGTTAAGGGAGCGAGGGGATTCTCGGGGCTCACCAGTCAGGTCCCCTTTCTGGGAAGGACATTATAAACAAGCTCTGTGTCTGGGAAGTGTCTCCCAGAGGCTGGGAAACAGCTGGTACTCCTGACACCGTGGGGCTTTAACAGCACAGGACCCAACATGGTAGCTTCAGTGAATGCCCAGCCAGGGATGCTTGAGTCTTCACTAATTAAGGTAAGCATGATCAAGTTAAATCCCTTAAGACACCTCCAAGTTAGCCTACTGAAATTATGGTAAGCAAGAAGATCACAGCTTGTATGTATAGAAGCTATCAAAGTACGCATAAAAGTCTCATAGATACTGAAACTTAAAAACCATTTTTTTGTGCACATTATTGTGGGAAAATATTACAAAGTCAAATAATAAAAACAAATGTGTAGAGAGAGATGTCACGAAGAAAGTATCTGTTGCAAACTGGTAAATGTGTGAAGCTGCTTTTTCAAAAAAGCATTCTCAAAACAATTCACATGTCAGTGAAATAGAACGGACTTCAACATTGGAAAAAGATTTCTGTTCTTTCCTGTGCTCTCATATATCTTGATTTCTTGATTTTGCTCCCACCGCACAGTGGGAAGGGAGCAAAAGCCTTTATAAAATGGTTTCTTTAAGGTAGGGATTTATGGCTTATGTCATACGAAATTAATGAAAACACAAATAGCATAGTTGTAAGGTGATGTTTTTATATTAAATTATTCTTCCATTGGCTGAAATATTTCTGAACAAAATAAAGCCTATTTTTAAAAGACAATGAGGTTTCTCAATATTCAGCAAAGGCTAGGGAATGCATCCGACAAAATAAGAGACTCCAGCTTACTTGCATGCCATCTTTTGATCACTTATTTTCTTTCAATTCTTAAAAGTTAACCAAAAATACCCCGTTAAAAATGTGTAAAAGCTATTGATTTGCCTGTATCAACTCCTGATCTACATGCTTTAGAACATGGAACAGAAGACTGTTATTGCCCAAAAAAATCTTGCAAGGCCAAGTGGTAGTATGCGGTCACAAGCAATTGGGAGAGAAAAGGAAGCAGTAAGACGATGTAAGGTGGTGCTCTTGGAAGTCCAGTGTCTGCCAAGCTATTTTTGTGGGCATCTTAGGAAAAGAGAGGGAGTGGGAGGAGGATTTTCTCCTGTGTAGGAAGGTGCCGTGCTCTCCCAAGCATTAGGGGCTGTATGAAACAGATGATAAGGATGCTCGTATGAAATTTTAACAAAGGAGTAATGGAGAGTTGAAGCAGACGGGATGACCACAGGCAGGCTCTCTGGATACCATTTGTAGAGTGGCCATAGAGATTGTAAAAGGTCCTGAAGTGAAGGTCCAGCATCTGCTGTTGGGCTGATGATATACATCAACTTCTCCATATTTCTTTGTTGCATTCTCAAAAGTTTGACAGTATCCAGTTAATACATTACCACCCATGTAGTTGAGCTATCTCACTTGTAACAGATGTCTGTTTAAAATGTCTCATGCAGCTTAATTTAGCACCTTTTAAAGTGACAAGATGAAGTGCAGCACACGGTAACACATCACAGTAAAATGTGTGGAGAATGTTTTTTAAAGAACAGTATCTTGCATTTTGGAGTGGGGAAGAAAGCAGATTTGGAAGATCAGACTTCTAGTTGTGGCAGTTAACCAGAGAAGGGACAGCGGAACTTTCCAACATTGTGGAGAATCTCATAAACGTGTACAGCATCAGAAGTGCCAAAAGTTGCCTTTGGTTTGAGTGATGCTTCCAATTTGGGCATAGCTTACTGTGACATTGATTTCGGTCATTAATGGTTCATAAATTCTGGATGGCTTCAAGAGGCCTTTGCACCTTGATTGCTTGTGGATATGTAGAGTACATGCGGATGCTTAAAATGGTAGTGTATCTCCATTTATATGGGGAGAAAACCAGAGGTATGCATTGCCACTGGCTCCAAGCCATTCTTTAGTGAACAGAGAACTTTAAAATTCCATACCTTTTTTCTGTTATTCCTAGAAAATAACTGGCTCTGTAAATCCTATGTGATTGTATTTCATTTTCCCCACAGATCATGATTTACCTAATTGATAAGGTGCTTCCTGATAGCTATTTTGTCAATAATCTCCGCGCTCTCTCTGTGGATATGGCTGTTTTCCGAGATCTTTTACGAATGAAGCTTCCTGAACTGTCCCAGCACTTAGACACCCTGCAAAGAGCTGCTAACAGAGAAAGTGGAGGTAGGTTCAATGGAAAATGCTATTAAATTCCTTTTTGCTATTGTTTCATCTGAGTCCTGGGCTGAAAATAGTGTCTTTTAAATGTTTACACGAGCTTATTGCTTAGAATATGTATTTTAAATTGTAAAGGTGAAAGATGATGGTTTCCATTATTGATAACCTTAACCTAAGTAGGTGGCACTCTCAGGAAAAAATAAAGGGGAAATAATTTGATGCCACTACTAACTGCAAACAGAATTGTGTTGACAAGGAAATAAAATGTATGGAGTGACAATACTGTAACACACAGCTTAGTACAATGGCTACCTTGAAAAAGTTGTTTCTTGTCTTAGCACAAGATACCTGTGCTACCATTGCTCCTTGTAGTTGCTTCCTTACGTAGCTGTTCTGGGAAGAGTTACAATGTGAGAGCCAGTGGTGGCTGCTTAGTATTTCTTCACCTGGATGCTTAGACAATATACCAGTGCAAAACTCAGAAGTACTTCTTGGGTTGCTACCTGAAAACTGGCTTTGCACTGTGATATTTTTTCTGGTATAACATTCCCTCCAGACTTTTTTTTTTTTTTTTTAAATACAAGATACAGTTCTTTTATTTGGGAGTGTTTTGGGGAGGGTGGGCTTTTTGTTGTTGGTTGGTTGGGTTTTTTTCCAGTCTGGAAGCTAAGTGCACCCTTAGTTCCATCTTAGAAAAGATCTGCTACCATGCTGCATGTAAATAAACTGTGACTGTGCCCAAATTGTATAAAAACAAAGAAAGGTATCAAGGAAGTATTTGCTGTTTGAAAGTGTTTTCACAGGCAGCAGCCTCTATGGTCATGGCCTTCAGTGCATCAGTTGATACTAGGATGCACAAAGTGTTCTCTGAGCATAACAAGAAAGTAAAACTTCAGAGTTTCAGGCTGAGATACTAAATCTTACTTGAAACTTAAGAAGCCAAAAGGAAAACTGAGTGTGTTACAGTTGCTTCTGCTAAGCTACCAGTGCATCGGGATATTAAAACAATAGATAAGACTTTACAGAGACAGTCACCTTCACCTTCATGGAGATAAAGGCCTCTTATGCCATTAGTTTCTGAAGAAACGCAGCGGTTTGGGGTTTTTTTGTTATGGGTTGGGTTTTTGTGGTTTGTTTTGGGTTTTTTTTTTTTTGTTTGTTTTTTTTAATAAAAGCTTTTAGCTCATATAGCTTTGGGGAGGGAAATGCAATCTTTCTGATATAAGAAAAAAAAAAAGTGGGGGAGTGTTTTCCAAGTTTTACAGTCCAAAACCAATGCTGCTGCTTAGAGCTTTTTGCAGTGTAGCAGAATGAAAGGTGGTGAGTAGGTATGGCATTTTCCCATCTTTCTCTCTTTCTCAGCTTATCTTTGGACAGCTTCAGGCTAAGTAAGTTTTGAGCAATCACAGAGGTACTAGAATGTCTGGTGGATTTCGGTATGCAGTTTATACTCCTTGTAAAATAATGGTAAATTAAAATTACTTTAAGAATTTTTATTTTTTTCTTTTTTTTCAGGAGGCTACGAACCCCCACTTACAAATGTCTTCACAATGCAGTGGTTTCTGACCCTCTTTGCCACTTGTCTGCCTAACCATACAGTTCTGAAGATCTGGGATTCAGTATTCTTTGAAGGCTCTGAAATTATACTGAGAGTAGCTTTAGCTATCTGGGCAAAGTTAGGAGAGTAAGTGGTCATTTTTATGTGATTCTTCTTTTCAGTATGAGCAATACATGTAACTTATGTTGTTCTGAAGAGCATGTTCTCAGTTCTAAACAAGATGCAATCTTTCAGAAGAATGATTCTGCTTTGAAAAAGCTGCACAAAGTGCCTCTATGGCTTCCCCAAAACCATGTGCTTCTGACATCGTGTCGGAATGGGCACTGTCATTAATTGACCCTTGCTGCAGGAAATGTCTCCCGTTGTTTGCCTTGTCAGCGTATAATGTCTTTATGCTGTGCTAAGAGGTTGGTTGGACTTTCTAGAACATAGACCTCTGAGGGAGCTGGTAAATACTCTGTGGAAAGACATACAGAGAGACTTGAGGGCGACTGGCTAATTTAGTTGGGTACCTGAAGCTGGGGATTTTAATTCCCTTATTTTCACTTGAGGAGACTTAAGGATTTGAGCCCATTGGCTATACCTAAGAAAAGACTTAAGTGTTACCAAAAGAATGATTTAGTGTTACCCTCTTCTTTTCTGTTAAGGCCTGCAAACAGATTTTCCTGAAACTCTCTGCTTCTAAGCACATTCTAGCCAAGTTTCTATTATAGTCTTTTATGGCCTTGGAAACTCACCACATAGGACAAAACGCAGGAGGTGGTTAGTTCTTCTAAACTCCTCTGTTGTCACAGCAAATATTTGCATTCCAAAGAGTGTACAGTGCTCCTGGAGAAATGAATTTTGTCACTGACTTCAGTGGGAGGTGTGAGCTCTGACAGGTCCAGCAGATGTTAGTTCAGCTGGAAGCTTTTTTCAGCTGGCATCAGCAGCTACATCAAATTTTCCTGGTGATGCCTATCAACACTCACCTTCCTTTTTTCCCTGAGACTGAACCACTGGGATTTATGTTCAGCTCTGTCCTTGGAGGTTTAATTACTTTTTCCTTTCTGAAAAAAATAGCACTGCAGGCCAGTAGCATTGTAAGAGACTGTTTAGTATATTTAATTTTTAATCTGAAGAATAATAATTAGAGTAATAATTTGCTAAGAGCTTTATTTGTTCAGTTCATGAATGAAACTTGCATGAATCATTTGCATTAGGATTAAGCTATATGTAGTCCCATTGTGCATTATTGCTTTGTACCGTACCTTTGGATAAAAGGTCCTATTGCAGTGGGTCTCTGTGCACTTAAAAGCTGTAATTAAAAATGTTCCAACTCATAACATGACAAAAAAAGAAAGTCACTGCTTAGAAGATTTTACTGTAAAACTTAAAGCAAAAATGAAACATGTTTTATAAAAACTGGAAGGAACAGAATAATGAAATCTTTAAGAATATGTCCAAAAGAGTAAGCTGTAGCTATTGTTTGTGGGGAATGGGAGAGGGTCTGGCAGATTTGGGGGCAATTAACAGAAAGGGACACTGGTGTGATAACCAGAGATCCAGAAGACAATGAGTCACTAAAACTGAACAAGAATTGAAATTCAGTAAGCTTGTCATTAATGATATCAAATGAGATGAGGAAGTACAGGATTGGGCACTATGGCTTTGTTGGGAGATGTCTGTGATTTTGTTCCTCTTTGCTAGAAATAGAACAGGGGGATTTAAAGAAGTGGGACCTGAAACAGTGGTCATAGTCTTATGATCTTCATACTTCTCAAGACTATCTTTCTAGGCATGAAAATGGGGTGAGAAGTGCTTTTCCTAAAATGTGGGCAGTTCAATCATACTTCTGTTTTGAGGGAGACCGAAGGAATGGGGAGGTTAAAAATAGGTGCAGTAGAGAAAACAGTATGTGGAGGACATGAGAGACTGAAGGTAGCAGGGAAGGTAATCAGGAAGTTTCTGATAATTGGCTACATACCCACTGTTTCTACACTTTTTTTTTACTACTTAATCATTCTTTTAGCTAAACTGTGTTAAGATTTCAGTAGGAGTTTCATAGTTCAATGGTTGTTCTCTGTAGACACTGAAGATCAAGGGAAGCTTCCTCTTCTAATCCTTAAGAAAAAAGGCTGTGTACTTTTTTGGTCATTCCAGCAGCTGTATTTTACAGGGGAGGCCACAATATGTAGCCAGCAATGCACTTGTTTGGGATAGAAGTAAAACAAATTTTTCACATGATGGGAGAGGATGTTTAGCAACTGGCCCTAATGTATGTAGAACAGCAACTCACAAAAGCATATTACTCATGTTTATCTTCCTCTAGCTGACACTTTGTGGGTCAATCTGTGTTTTTAGAAATCTAAAGCAAAGCATGGAAAAAACCCACCACCACCACCCAAAAAAAAAAACAAAAAAACAAACCCCAACCCAACAAAAAAACCCCAAAACAACAAAACAAAACAAACAAACAAAAAAAAACCCCAAACAAAACAAAACAAAAAGTCTGCATCTCTAATTTAGAAATAGCTTTCACACGTATGCAGGATATAAGTGAATTTTCCTTCATTCTGAATTATGTGAGCTCAGCCCTTTTGAATACAATGACATATATAAATACACCTATACTTAATTTACTCCATCAGAATGTTTTCTGGCCAGCAAATATGTTCCTATCTGACAAAAAAACATTTCAACCAGTGAATTCAGCTATTTGTTGCACAGTGAAGAATGGGTAATAAGGCAGTCAAGAAATCTTTATGCTCCCTTTCTGAGCTGATGGGAGAGCTCCCATGTGCTAGTAGGAGGCAGGAGTTATTGATACAGACGATGTGGAAGTGAAAGAGGCAGAGGGAGTAACCTGTCTGGATGTGCATGAATCCTTTATCATGAGCAGTCAGGGCAGTAATCTGTGCTCAGTACCTCCTTTTACTGCACCAGTATTTCCAATGTGATGTGCACAGTTTTATTATTTGGAAGCATAGGGAGGATTGCAATAAACTTAAGAATTAAGGTGACTAATGGAAGCACGTATTTTATGATGACAGAAAGTTCAGTTTTGGTTTGGAGGTGTATAATCATATGTAAAAGTAAAATGAAAAACCAACGTATTTTGATGTAGGCAAATAGAGTGTTGTGAAACTGCAGATGAGTTTTACAGTACCATGGGCAAGCTGACCCAGGAGATGCTGGAAGACAGTCTGATTGACAGCAATGAACTCATGCAGGTGAGTAATTGTGATATAATTATTGTTTGTGTTTTCTGTGTGTCCTTTAGGTGCTGATTTCTAACAAATTACATTTTTGTTCAGATTCTGTAGATACCTAAACTCTCCTGAGAAGAAAAGTTTAATAAGATAACTGAGTTGAGCTAGCATGTCAATGAAACAAACAGATGACCTGCAGTTAAAGCTAAAATCTTATACGTTAAGTATAGAGAACTGCTAGGCTCCATTTGATAAAAATTGGTTGTATGTTGACAGCTGAAAGTTTGTTGCGATACAACGTCCAGTTGGATTTACGCAAGTAAGATGTAGAATCTTTTAGTAGTCATCATTTTTAGGGTGTTTTATTTTTATGTTTTGGCCAGTTATTTATTACATTGTGTCCTTTTCATTTTGCGGACACTGTGGGAGACAAGAGTTTATCAAGTGAGAAGGGAACAAAAGTATCCTTCATGATTTAAAAAAAAAAAAAAAGCCATGAACAGTTGTCAGTGAACTATTAACAAAGACATTTGTAGATAATGCAGTCCCTGAATTCTTAAAGTATACATCATTGTATGAGAACAAAGATCCACATTGTTCTGGAAAAGGAAAGGACCTTTAGTATTACAGATGTAACTGTATTGATTTGCACTTAGGCTTTTTTTCTGATATCCTTGAGGTGTCGTTTATTTAGATGTTTTATAAAGACTTCATGCTACAGTTCTGGAACTTTGCTTTTGATGAGTTAGAGTATGGTGATTAAATGGGTGCAAATACAGAGCACATGATTAATCTGAAATTTTTTACCTGACTTAGGGGAAGGAAAACAAAGTCAGTCTCAGTATATGAACTTGGATGAGTTTATTACAGTAGTTAACAGGTGACTTCTGTTCCCCATTATTGGAAGCAAAACGTATTGACTGTCTGGGATAATACACTTCCATTGTCTGGTGAAGTACTGCTCTGAAATAAAGGATCACTTTCAGATTTTTGGCTTTTGTTATTGCTGTTGTTTTAATGAGGGAGCTCTGGGAATGAGTGCTCTGGTGAGCACTGTGGCTTCATTTTGCTTCAAAAATGGAAAGGTAGCTGGTCAGTGATACTCACATGCTTTTTAAATAAGTGTGAAGGTTTCTCACAAGGCTGTTCAGATATTGGAGATGCATGAGGAGGGTGGCCCAAGCTGACACCTTGTCATATTCATTGTGTTTCAGTTCCTGGTCTCAAGTGCAGTACAAAATCAAGATGTGTCATTTGTGTCAAAAAACAATGTTGATAAAGCTGAAGTGGGCTTTAGTGACTCAGTGTGGATTTCCTGCTTCGCCGTTGTGTGTAATAGAAGATAAGGCATAGGTAACTTACTGATTGGAGGGACGGAAGGATCTTTTTGGATTTTTAACTGTTGTAATTACAAGTATACTAAATTAGCAGTCTTTTTGTACTTCAGCAAAAAATAAGCACTTGGTGCAAAGCATATGTGCATTCATAGTGTACATGTGTATTTTGTGACACTGACAGGAGCGTTAAGGTAGGATAGCATTGCCATTGATACAGAGAATGTGGCAGGTTTAAGTTTTCTGCATAGAGAAGCAGTGTGTCTGGTTTATGTGTGTCATCTCAGTTGAAGAAGCCATACTATAGTTTAGATAGCATTCTTCAAGTCAAAAGCAGGCACCGGCAGCGTAGCCGTTTCCAACTGAGGTGTTCATTCTAGGCTCTCATTACTGTAAGTGGCGAGAATTAGGCACTACAAGTGTTTTACCATTAGGGGATATGAATGCCACCATGTGCCTGGCTGCTGCATTTGAACGCTTTTCTCTGTGTTGGAGAAGAAAATAAAGAAATATGAACAGTTGGGTCTATGAAAGGATCCAAGCTGCTTGAAGACACTGTTTCTTGAATTGCTTTAGGCTTTTTCAGAGGAACCAGTCAGAGATGAATGTTTAGACTGCTTTGTTTTCAAAAATGTTCCTTTTTTTTTCCTTTTTTCCCCAGTCAAAATCAGAACGGTGAATTTACATCTAATACTTTTTACGAGATGGCTCAAGGACTAGTATCCTACTGTGGGAAAGGATTAATATCCTACTCTGCCTTCCCTATACATTTCAGTAAAGGTTGCTGGTGGCAATCATCTCACTTTTCTTTAGACTTGAGCGACACTTATATTTGTATCTGAACTACCTGTCCAGGCTCACTTAAGCCAGTGAAGAGTAACAAGCACTTCTCTGCCACTAAAAACCAAATTGTGCTCTAAAAGGCCTGTTTCCTTTGGGAATTCGAGGAGGAGGGAGGTAGGTATGTCTTCAGGGGCAAGTGTTGGCAGAGCAGATGTCTGAAGTAGATCAGAGGACTCTTGTCCTCATTCTCTCCACGAGCATGTATATTTGGTGCAACTTTATCATTCAAAATGCCTGCCTCCCTCCCATGCAGTTGGTACATACGCCTAGGATTGAGGCCTTAAAGCTTTTGCAGATTTGGCCCTTGCATGGCAAGAGTTCTTACAATGTTGTGCTGTGGAGAGGATGGAGGGATCGGAGGAGCAAGCAGGCCTACAGCTTCCTCCTTTTTCAGATTGAACAGTTTAGGTGAATAAAGCCTAAGTGCTGTACACATCAGATGCTAGACTGGGTATGCATTCAGGACTAGAAGTTAAACAAATACGGTATTCAGTAATGTCATTTTATTGGCCTATTAATAAACCTTGGTTCTAACATGGAGACAGAAGGCTGTACACCTGATGTCTGCAGATATTCTAAACAGTGTGTGCTAGATTGAGTACAAGCTTTCATGCCTTCTCAGAAAGCAACCATTTTTATAAGCAGCTCAACTAATTCAGTTTGTATGCCTAGAAACATTCCAGGGTAGAGGAGATGAGAAGCAAACAGGAAAAGGAGAGGCATCCCTGTGTATTTACTGTGGTGGAGGGGAACAGGGATTAATCCCACTGTAGTACCCTAGCATTTTGGACTATCTGCCATAGAGAGTTACCCTGATTTGATGGTATTCACTGTTAACTTTCTACTCAAGTAGCACTTTGTCTGTTTTCTTTTGGGTTTGTTTTTGGGTTTGCTTTTTGTTTTGTGTTCTTAGTGAAAGTGAAGAGAGAGAGGCACCTTAAACCAGTGTGGGGTGCTTCTTGAGATAAGGGTGTTTGAGCTGTCCGCAAAGGCAAAACTGCTTACCCTCTTTTGCAAGCCACAGCCCAAAACCTTCCATATGGTATTCTGCTGAGGGTGTAGATGGCTTTGCGTTTTTAGGGTAAGGCAACAGATTGATAAAGGCTACTGATTTAAGGTGAGAAGAGAGGTTTTTTCCTTGTCTTTTTTCTTGTTCCCAGAATCTGTCCCTTATGGCCATAAATAATAAGTTTGGCTGCATTATGCTTTGTATGTGTAGGCTGTTTCCCTCTGGCACAGTTTCACCAGAATTAACCAAATGGCATCCAAGGCTGTGTACAAACTAGGAACAGGATGCTTTGACTCTGAAGCATTGCTGTGAGGAGATCCCAGGTGTTGATTGACAACGTTTTTTAAATTTCCAGTGGAACTTGCATCAGCATAAAATTTGTTTGTGGATCCCTTAGCCAGGTGGCAAGTGAGGCCTCCGGTTATAATCTGATAACAAGTAATTAAGTTAAAAACATGTATGCTAAATGGAAGAAATTGCACAGGATGTGGAAGAGAGCACAGATTGGAGACAGGCAAAAGCTAAAAACATAATCTAAAACAGTAGGTGCAAGGAGTAAATGGAGGACTCGTAAGTTGACTGTTTCACTTAAAGGGTGACTAGCATATGGAACAAGTTACCTGAAAAGGCTGTTGACATAAAGAGTAGAAATAAATTCCAGGCACACATCCTTCTCTATGAAAGGAGAGAGTTGAGACATATGGGGAAAAAAACAGGAAAGTGTGGTGGAGATCAAACAAACAGGCAGACATGTTGGGCCGGAGGTCGGTCTTTCTCCAGATCATAAAATTCCTTCGTCTGGTAGACTGCCGGGATATCGCTGTCCAGGCCCTGGAGAATATGTGTCTTTCACAGTAACGCTGTAGTTTCATGGAGTGGCAAAGCGTTCAGTTCAGGCTCTGGGTTTGTGTAGGCGTTCTCCTTGCTTTAGAGACTGTGCATGGCTTGAACTGTAAAAGCATTTTGACACAGAAGCCCGCTGAGCTGCACTGTTGCCCTGTGCCCGATCCAGCCAGGAGTGTCCTTCCTGCTCCTCATTGCTTACATCATTGCTGTTGGTGAAACATTTGGGTTTTTTTTTTTCTGTCAGGAAAGTCTGACGGGTCTAGTACTGAATTCATGTTTGTGATTTTCCTTAGCATATTTAGCACAGACAAGGCATGGTTCAAGAATGGATAATGTAGAAATTGTTCAAAATTTCCTTTCATCTTAATTGAGGCCGTTTTTGTCTTCAGATGAAAATGTCACTGACTTAATAGCACAGGAAAAAAAAGTATATTTAAGTGAAGATTTTTTTGTCATAGCTAATGAGAAATTTTTACATTACTGTCTTTCAGAAGACATTTAGTATTCAAGATGAGGAAAAGCTGCTATTTTTCAGAGAAACTGTGAGAAATGGAATTTCGGCTATTTTTTTTCTTTTTATTTCTGACATGGAGACTCCCAATGAATTGTGTGTCGGTTATTTGAAAGTCCTGAATAGTTGTAAGTGAACAAAAGTGGGGGGGAAAAAAGGCAACTAAAACAGGTAGGAATAAATCAGCAGTGGTGTTGCAATGAATATGATATGTCTTTATGACAGGTTGGCTGGTGACACACATTCTGTTATCACAAAATGACTTAAAGCAAAAATAATGCCGAAAGCAAATGCATTTGCAACTATTTATCTTTAACTCTGAGTACTGAAGCAAATAAAATATTTGAGAGTTTTTTATGGCCTTAAGTTCTAGGGACTACATGTTGAGTTCAGAGAGTTGCAGAGAGGTTTCTTTGTTCACCATAGAACAATTTTTTTTTAAAAAGAACAACCACCATCCCACCACCCCCCCAAAAAAAACCCCAACCACAAAACAACAACCAAATCCAGAAACTGAGAGGAGAAATATTAGTTGGATAATGTTGGGTCCTTCCTCTTTGGCCATAACTTTTGTGTTGAAGTGATTTCCTTCACACAAACTATGGGGGCTGCTCAGGTGAAGGACTGGATCTGTTAACAGACCACAACAAGCGAGGATCTACTCCTTCCTATCTATGCTAGTGTCAATACCTTGTTGAATACTTGAGCAGAAACATAGGTCTTCTGGAAGATCCCGAAAACCTCAATGATGCATTCATGTAAGTGAAATCATAATTGGAGGAGGAAGATTTCTGGTGTGCTGGCAAGGAGAGGACTGACAATGATTATTAAATAAGTACCGGAGTTGAAAAGGACCTTACATCTGATGTTATCTGTTCCATTTATTTTCTTTTTCCTCTGAACCATGTATTTTTCTAGTGAGTCAGTCTTTATGTTTCTTACAGGAAATACTGACTGAATCATAAAACTAGACCATTTCCGTTTTCTTACAGCACATAAGAATGTGCAGCCTTTAAACCTGCAAGGCTGTGAAAGTCTGTTCATGGAGAAATCTTTTGTGGGATTATTAGTTAAAGTGACAATTTTAAAAGCTGCATTTTTTTTTTTTCCCCCTAGACTGTTTATACCATGGCTCAGTTTCCCTTCCCACAACTGGCAGAATTAAGGGAGAAATACACGTACAACATTACTCCTTTCCCTGCAGCAGTGAAATCAACTTCACTTTCGGGGTAAGTTTGAAATGCACTGCTTATGGCGTATAGGGTTATTGTTTACCCTACACAGATAGTGAAAAAGCAGGTGGCATCCTCCCTAGTATGCTCCTAAAGAAGATAAAGATGTTTGGTAATGATCATAGTTAAAAATGTCTCTTTCTTACTTCTCTTATGTTCTCATTTGACAGAAGGCTAGGCAGAACCAGAGACAGTGATGAGGAGAATGACCTAGATGATGAAGACTCAATTGCCAATGCAATTGGCTGTCTTGGACCATTAAGTGGGTTTTTGGCACCAGAGCTCCAAAAATACCAAAAACAGATGAAAGGTAAAACTGCTTTTGTTCATTTTGGAAAATGTAATTAAATCTTCATGACCTTGCAGAAATCATCTGTAGCTTCCTCTGTGAAAGATGCTATGAAAATTTTATTTTATATTCACACAGAGATTACAGCAGGTACCAAATGACTTGCTCTGTGGTCCATGAAGATGTCTTCAAAGTCAAGTTTGAAGGCTGTATGTATGCAGTAAATGACAGTGTGGGTTAAGGATTTGGCTACAGTAATGGCTAAAAAAACCCAACCCCACAGTGTTGCCCACCCACAAAAAAAGACGGATGTGTGGAAAAAAGTCCACCATAAATCCATCCTTATTTCCCAGAAAGCTGTTAGGTAATTGGCATTTTCTGAAGAGTGTACATGTAATAAATAATCCTGACCTTTATTAGCATATGCATGGCTAATATTGGAACCTGTCAGCGGTGAGTGAATTCTGCGGTTCATTTCACCACCCTTTTGGCCAAACCTTCAGACTGTTGTATGTTTTGGGTATATTCACATTTTTATAAAATTAGGTATGATTTAGGGTGTTCTGACAAAATGTCACTATTTTTCAAATCCCTCCACATTGAAATAAAATTTCTGACAGAATTTTATGTTCACCTGTGCAAGCTCTACAAGCAGAACAAAATTCTGATCCATGCAAGAAAAGCAGATCATTTGTTAACTTGCAGCAGCCTTTACGAAATGGTACTGGATCAACAGTGATTTTATGATACCCTGGAAGAGACTGTAGTTACTTATCCCCAACCCACCCCCACCTTCCCCCCCAAAAAACCCAGACTGATGTAGCAGTCACTGTTATCTGATTACACATCATCATTCTTGTGGCTTGGTTTTGCTGAGATGTATAAGCTGCCATTTTCCTCTTGATTGCTGTGGTGTTTTGTTTTTCCCTTCCTGAGGGAGTAAGTCTCTACTTGCTGCTTCAAGCTAGCACTTAGTCAGAACATCAAACTGCTGGTGCAAACTAAGCCAAAGACAAACAAACATTGCTTGAAAAAGAATTATCCCCTTGACCCTGGAGTGCCAGTTTGGTGGTGCAGAAACAGCTGTGAAAATAAATTGCACTGCTGCTGTTGTTCTGCAGCTGTTGATCAGAGACGCTCTGAAGTTGCCTGATCCTCAGCTGCTCTGCGCCTACCCCTTTTGTTGCTACTCGCAGCTTTCTCCCTGTGGTGCTATAACTGTTTCTTGATGCTTCTTGCTGGTATCGCTAGGTCAGTTGTTTAATCTTATGCTTGGTTGACTGTAATGTATTTTATAACTTGCATTGTTGGCCGCCTCTTTGACCAACTGAGTGTCTTTAACAATCAGTTGTGGAATTACTTTAGTCATAGTTTGATGTACTTTTGGGTAATTGAAGAACTGTGCTTATAACTTTGCATTGCTATGTTAATTGACTTTTGTACTCTTTAAATTCTCCTCAAACCCTTGCTATTCTTAAGCAGTGGTTCTGGAAGTGTAATACTTATTATAAATAGTGCAGCTTTGTTAAATATGCGTATTATAATAATTTTTTAATTAAAGACTACAGTTAAATAAGATGATAGGAATCAGACATAGACTTCCCTTGTAGATAATCTGTGGAACTCTTGAGTATGCCAATTTACTCCTCATCTACACTTTATTCCCACTCTGTGCAGATCAGAATGAAGAACAAAGTCTGGGTTCCAGTAACATCGCAGAATTAAGCCCAGGAGCAATAGACTCTTGCCGAAGTGAGTATCATGCTGCTTTTAACAGCATGATGATGGAGCGTATGACCACTGATATTAATGCACTGAAAAAGCAATATTCCAGGATAAAGAAGAAGCAGCAACAGCAGGTTCACCATGTGTATATCAGAGCAGGTAATGTATCAAAACGTGCTTCATTTGCTGATTTATTACAAGCTAACTTCATCATAGGAGACAAGGCAAATAACATTCTTCTACATTTAACCAAATAGACAAAACAAGAGAGACTGATGGAATATATAACACACACAGATGGTTTGTAAATGAGAAGGTGATGTTTTTTCTTCTTTTGTCAGGAACTGAAGATGATGACCCTGGGATTTTTTTAGGTCCCAGGGACCAGTTGAACAATGGTATTTAAAAGTGCCTTTTCTATCTGGGTGCATTGTGTTGATCTCTCTGATTAAAAACTTTAAATCTTTGGCATTCTTGGAGTTGACATACTGACGCACTGGAAAAAGTGAAATGAGGAGATGAGTACGCTTCAGACCAAGTGGCAGGTAGATTCCTAGCTCATCCGTATTATTCTAACTCCTCTGAGTTCATCCAGGCATGGCAAATTATGCAGCTGAAGAACTGGCTTAGACGTTTCATTGTGGCTGACAGTTTACCTAGCCATAATGATACTGCTGTGGGGATTAAGCTGGACATCAGGCCGTTATTTAGCCATCAGTGTTCCGGAGTCTATTTTTCCCAACTGGCAAACTCAACAACGCAGCGGTTAGCATGAACAGCACAGCTGAGGGGTTTAGTGGGTGTGCAAGCTGAACACAACACAGCCCACCCTACTTGTTCCTCCCCACCTTAGGTGTCATCTTTCTAAGTCAGCATTGAGCCATGCAGGTGTGTCACTGGAGAACTTTTATTCTTCTAGATTGTCTAAACTTGTCCTAGCAGGAGCATTTGAATGCATACAGCTGCAGTTTTTCATTAACATAATTTGTAAGGAAATTGATTTTTTTAAATATTGGCAAAGTATTTGCTTTGAACAAAGGCTGTAATGAGCAGAAACAGTGCAAACAGTAAAATGTTGATTCCCAAGGATTGCTGACCTCCACCCCCCAAACACAGGCCTTTCTAATCTTACTAATCATGATGCAGGGCTGGGTTTGTGGTTTAATCAAACTGTCATCTAATTACCTAATTCTGAGTCTACTGCTCCGGTTTAATAAAATGACCTAATAGAAAAGAGTTGGTGCAGTTTTTTCATTAAAATACATTGGTTCATTCTCCTCTCCATGAGGCTTGTGTGACTGACCCCATATAGGGACTGAATTGCCTCTCACGGTTGGAAGAGAAATGAAGGAGAGGGGAAAGATCAGAAGCCAATATTAATGTTAAACTGTCAGACACATTGCAATTCCAAAAATCGAGATGCTTTTTTTGTTATGATTTATTTTCATGGTATTCCTGGCTCAGGACTTACCCCTAGCAAGGAAGGAAGACAGGAAATCTTTATTATAGAAGTTACAGCTTTGTGTTTGACTCCAAGATATAAGAGAAATTCAGTGTTGTTTTATTTTGTTTTTTAAATAGCAGTCAGTCCTACAAACCTTTGCTATACCTCAAGAAAGGCATCAAATTTGGTGGTGGATCCTTAGAACATTAATTTGTTCTTTAACAATACTGTGTTTCTTTTAAACACTTTCTTTCAGACAAAGGGCCAGTTACCAGCCTCCTCCCTTCTCAGGTAAACCATTCCCCAGTGATAAACCACCTCCTTTTAGGAAAGAAGATGAAATTGAGTAACAGGTCTCTCAAAAATGCTGTTATTCACATCCCAAGTCATGCTACAGGGAAGATGTCTCCCATTCCCCAAGAAGATCTTAAAACAAAACTGAACTCTCCGTGGCGCACTCACATACGTGTTCATCGAAAGAATATTGCTAGGGCCAAAGGCCAGCTGGGCTACGGGGACACCATAGGACTAATAGATGAGCAGAGTGAGAACAGTAAAACAAATAGTCCTGGTGCAAAGGAGGAGACTTCCAAACGTTCTGATTTTGGAGAAAGAGAAGGAGGTGGTTTGGATGACAGGACTACTCGAAAAGCTGATCGGCAGTCGTCAGAGCCAGTCTCTATGGACAGTAGTACAAACATGTCAGTGGTTCAGCTAAAACTGGAAGCACTGGAACTCACCTCAGATAACAAAACCGATGCTGAATCAACATCCCATCAGTCCGGCCAGCCACGTTTATCAGAGTCCTCCCGTTCATCCAGCGACAATGGAAACCTGGCTAAATCTCCCCAGCCTGGGAACCCAAAGCCACAAGTGTTCAATCCTTTTCCCAGCATCAAGCCTCTTCGAAAGTCAGCTACAGCCAGGAATTTGGGGCTGTATGGCCCCACTGAAAGAACCCCGACTGTACACTTCCCACAAATGAGCAAAAGTTTCAATAAGTCTGCCAGTGGCAACAGTGGGACCAGGAAACGATGATGTACTACCTGGCACTTTCTATTTCTGACAGCAACAAAAAATTTCTATTGCTTTTTTTTTTTTTAATGTGTGTGTGTATGTGTGTTCCTAAAGCGTTTCTAATCTTTAATTAAGTAATGGGGACAAAAGTGGTTACCAGATGTATAAATATGTGTCTTTGAAAATTGTGCTCCCGTGTTGTTATGGGATAGATTAGTGAAGATGCACTCTGGCACCCTATTGTCGATTCTGATGGTTCTGTGGTAAAATAAACATTGATTTGCAGTGTAAAGCATACTGTTTCTTTAAATTTAACTCAGATGTAAAATCACTGGCTGCCTTTAACTCCTCAGCCCCCCATGGCTGCCTCCTGTCTCTTTCAAAGCTGGAAGGACAAATTGTCTGGTGCAGCAGACAGGTGTAACAGTTTTTATGACTCTTAGGCAGCTTCCCTGTCAGACCTCATCATCATGCTCTGTGAGTAGCTGGAGAAGCCATGACTAACAGAAGCACAAGCAGCCCTAGCAATCGACAGTATCACTTTGTGTCCAACATTCCCACTTACCTACCCGCCCGTCTGGCTTCAGACGTTCTTGAGCAGCATTTTGTGCTTCTCTTCCCACAGCAGTCCTCTGCTGATACTGTTTTTAATATAGATGTAATGTAAAAATAATTTTTAATAGAAATATAATGCATGAGAATAGCAGACCTAAGTCCGTCCACAACTCTGGTTTGCTCCTTTTCTGTTGCATATGTGCATATGTACTTTCCTCTTACTTACTGCTGGAGTTGCAGCACTGCAAAATTAGGTACAACTATATGTGTAGCTGTATGAATATTGCGGTACATCTTGACCGTAATCTAGATTACAGACTTGTAATTAAATCATATTTGCTATCTTAGCAGTAGGTAAAATATATGAATCTTCCAAAGTAGTTTAGGGTTTTAAATACTACAAATAGAGTGATTAGATACCTAGGGTGCCACTTCTCATTAAAAGCCAACACATCAGCCACTCTGTAAGTGGGATGGACCCATGGGACTTCCATGGGCTTCCAGGGCTTGGTTCTGGTTTGGTGGGAGAAAGCAATGGCAAAGCAGTAAGCTTGAATATTTACTTTCAAATCAAAAAGGAAAGCTGGTGAATACCATAAGACTGGTACTTTTTTTTTTTTCTCTATACATTAAACAGGCAAGCAGAGAAACTAAATGTGAACAATTCAACTTCAAGGTTGCAAAATCAAGCACTCCAAAAAATTCAGGTTGCTCTTAAAATATTAGAGCTCTGCTGCGATTTGTATGTATTGACTGTGATTCATTACCTTATTGCTTCCAAGTTTCCCATGACATGAAAGTGCCATTACTTTAAACTGGAGTAAAAGCAGTAATGATGAATCACTGTAATATCTTTCCTCCTCTTTTAAAATTCTTTGTTAAATTTGCAAATTAATATATCATTGTCTATTTATTAATGTATCCCATAACCTATAGGATGTGATACCAGTTTTACTGTATACCATAATTTATAAGCTGTACAATAGACCCAGTTTATTGTTGTGGGGACAGTTTTATTTTGTTGTTTTATACAAGTGTATGCATATAGAGTAATATACAAGTATGAACACTAAAAATATAAACCACACGTAGGTCAGATCTTGCCCCTGCCTTATTTTCAGGTCATAGTAGTATTGTCACTAATGATTATTTATAGCGCTAAGTAAATTTAAAATAAGTAGAATTTAGTCATTGATCACGGACTGTATGAGAATTGTTTCTGCCTTGATTTAGAAGAAATGGACTTCTCAAAATTTTACTGCGAATCATTCGCCCCAGTTTTTCTTAGCTTCAGTGTATCATGTGGCTGTATACTGAACCAGTAAAAATAAAAAGACTGTCATTCTGCAAAACCTGCTAAAATGTTGCAAGTACGTGCGTGAATTTTCAACATGTTAAGGTGTGATTAAGCAATGGAAAATTAGCAAGCTTTGCAGGGATATTGGTGTGGGAAAGAAATGCCAATAGAATACTAATTCTAGTGATTCAGACCTAATCAATAATTGACAAGTGTGTTCTGAGGGTCTACTTGGACCATTAGGATTGAGGCGAAGGAACCACGGCAACTCGGTGCATTAGTTTGATGATGTTTGCTGTGGGAAACTTCCTTCAAGTACTGCTAGATGAGAAAATTTAATGTCATTTTAGCTGTGCAGTACCTCAAAGGGTGTTCACTCTCTACCTGAAATCTGTGTGTTGAGCATGCAGCAAAAGCAACTTGGTTGCTTGGTACTGAGGTGGAACATTAAGACAAGTTCTGGAGAACCAGGAAACTCCAGAGAAGTTTCCCATTATTTTTCCCTAAAGAATCCCTTCAGCAAACGAGGTCTGGTGATGCAGCTGTGCTTGGAAGAGTGGTATTGCAGCACTGAGGACGTTGGGAAGCATGATGGTGGGAGTGTCTGCTCCATAAACCTCTGCATTTTGTTCCCTTGAGGCCCCCTTGTAGGAATGCTCTCTTCCATGCGACTAAATGACCTTTGTTTGTTGGGGTTTTTTAAACTCCTTGAGTCTTTTTTTGAGAAAGTATTTTATTAGGATCGTATTGACTTTTATTTCTGAGAGTGTGTTTCACCGCCATCAAATGGAAGCTCTCATGGGATGGGCATTTGGTCCCATTTTGAAGATACTTACAGTCCTGCAAGTGGAAGCAGTTCCAAAGCTATTCTGAGGTTACTCAAAATTGCCTATGCTTTGGGGGAAAAAATGGTAGATGGTAGAAATCAGTTTTTCAGAATTAGAGGTAACAGACAGTTGATTTCATCTACAACTGCAGGGAAAGTATAATTTTGTATACTTAAAAATCCTGCCAGAGTCCATTCAAAGGAACATAAGCAGTTGCTAAAAAGGCAACAAAGCATTATTTCAAGCAAAACTAAAATGCAGCCCTTTACACTGATATTTCCAATTCAGGTCAAAGTTCACGTTCAAAAATCAAGAGAGTCTTTAAATCTGTTTCAAACCTCCACAACATGTATTTTAAACCACATGAAATTGTTCATACAGAAATAAGGTGCGTGGTTTCACCGTTCTGTATTTTTCCTTGACCTTCTTGCAATGAGTTACCCAGTGCCTGTCCACAGGCAGCAGTCACACCTGGCTGAGTGGCAGGGAGCCAATGTCATCATCTGACACCAGTTCCACTGAAGCATGAAGAGGCAAAAATTCATCCTAATGGAACCCTGTCCTTGTCAATCCTTTGTTTGCTCCAGTTTTACTTGTTTTTTGTTGGCAGAAGATTCGTTCAAGGCAGGGGGATTGTCATGGAGCCCTGCGGGTGATTTGAGATGTGCAGTCATCCCAGACGAACACCTTCAGCCTGTATGTCATCAGCCAGCAGAGACTGGTTGGGTGACTGGTTTCTCAAGCAGCCAGAAACTGCTGTGTTTGGACACCTCTGCATTGGTGACAGCATCCTTGGGAAGGTATACTCCTCTGGGAGGGTCACGGGTGGAAAGGGTGGATCCAGCGCACTGCAGGGAAGTGCAGGTGTGAACGGTATCTTCTGCACATCCTTCCCCACTGAAAAGCCTGGAGAGCCTTCAGGGCTTGCACAAGATGACTTTGACACGAGATATTTGACACGATTTAGGACACAGAAGCCGCTTGCAGTGTAAGACCATGCCAGGCTAGCCAATGCTCAGGCCCAGCCTCCCCCAGCCTGCAGGATGCCGTTTCAGCCGTGCTTCATCTTACAAGCAGCATACAGCACTTACTGGCTCACCAGAGGTTTAAGAAGAACCACAAATGTTTCCAAAGTCTTTTTCTGATAAAACCATATCAAACCACACTGGCTTACCACAAATAAGCGGGCAGGCGTGGTGGGATGGGAGGCGATGCATTGGATGGAGATGTTGGGGAGGGAAGGAGCAACCCGTCCAGGCAAAAGGTGCAGGAAGTTTCAAGGGAAAGCAAATTCCTTGGTGCCTGTGCTTCTTTTTAGGTTGGTTGTTTATAAACAACAAATTAAAGGATCAGATTCATGGCGTGCTCCTCCCTGCCCATCCTTTGTGTGTTCAAAGTGATCATGGACTTGACTGATGCTAGTGAGGAGCCACATCCCATCTTGTTGTTGTCCCACCACTTGGTAGCTCCAGTGCTTGCTCCCAGCCTGCCCTGGCAGGAGGGAGACGCCAGTGGAGAGCCCTCCAATGCGGTTCACTGCAGCTCGGTTCACACAGTGAGCTGTTGAAAAGGGAGAGAACGCTTGAATCCCAACCAGAGTAAAACATGTGCTGTTATTGGTGGCACACCTCACTTCTCTTGGCCTCTGCTCTGAGCCAGCTCTGCAGGGAGGGTGTAGCTATGATGACACTGCCCCAAAACTAGGCTAGTAAGTGTTGCTAACTGGCAGGTGTGCCAGGCCATTGCTGGATGGATGTGGCTGTGCAACCCTGGGTGAAGCTCGGCGTGCTCTCTGCAGCTCTGCAATGTGGAGCTGGCTTGCCAGCTCAGCCCAAAGGCTTTGCAAGCCTGTGTGTGCTCAGAGCATGGCTTGCACCAGTTTGCAGGGGGTCTGGTGGATACGCGCACTGCTCAACCCCCAGTAGCGCTTGGGATGTAATCCTCCGCATTTGGTTTGTCACCAGCCACCCTGCTGGTCTGGTAGAAAGGGCTGCTACACGATACGTTGCACACTCTCTCCTTCTCTCAAGGGTGCGTACAATTTTTCATTATCACTTGATGGTTTTCTGATATTTTATAATTGTTGGTGACACAAGGAAATTTTTTGAGCAGCTCCTCATTTTTTTAATAATGGATCAGGAAAGACAGGGATGCTTTCTGCATCGCAGCACTCAATAGTTTTTGCAACTGTTCCTATGTGTGTTTGGCTTGTGCTTTTCCTATGTGAACTCCCAACCCTTGTTTGTGTTCATTGTCTGTGTGTTTGGTGAGAGTTTTCAGGAAGATAAGGGTAACCATGCTGGTCAGCTTAGCCCAGCATCTTTTCTCTGACCACTAATGGTTGGAAACACTTAGGAAAGGAGTCCTGTAGGAACATGGTGCATCCAGAGAAAGCCTTCCCTTAGGGCAGTCATCCGATTTTGTCTGGGTTGTGCACATCACACAGAGGTGAGGTAGATGGCCAGGCGAGCAGCTCATCCACAGCAAACCAGCGGCGTGCTGATCTGGGCAGCTGCATGCACAGCAGGGACCACAAACAGTGGTTCAGTAGCAAAATTTCCTCCTTCACATGAAAAGAATAATAATAACAGAGACCTGGGCAGGAATGAAAAGAATAACAAACACCAGAAAATGAGAGCCTGAAACAGTAGCTGTCGCTGTGATTCCTGCTGTGTGCTGGTTTGCCTCTGTGGGCTCTGCTTGCACTTCGAGCCGCATAGTAGTTCCTCCCCTTCAGGCTGACGGCCCTCCGCTTGCCTGGGAGATGCCGCAGGACTGGCCCGGAGGGATCCTCTGAAGGGGCAGGTGGTGGGAACAGGCTGGAAAGCCTCACAGGCCTTCAGAGAGTCAGACATGGCTGAAAACCCGGGTCCAGCCCTTCACACAGCCCATGCAGTGATGAAAGACACAGGCAGTAGTTCCCAACCGGTTTTTCAGCCCTTTTCACACACCCAACGGTGTTGCTCTGCTCCTGCTGCTCACTGCCCATGATGGCTCCTCCGCTGCCTGTGTGCTAGTACCTTGCTTTCCCTTCCTAATTGCTCCAGTGGCTCCTGCAAATGACACATGGGTACAAACACCAGCCCCGAGTCCAGGGCAGGAGCCAGTCAGTGCAGATACATCACAAGGCCACCTGTGGAGGGAAGGGGTTTGGCCAGCAAGAAGTAAGCAAGTTTATTCTTAGAAAAAGTAGGCAAGGTCTCTAGTGACCATCCAGCATAGGTATAGGAGTCCAATGTTAAAAACTTTGAAAAGCCAGTGATGTACAGCTCGCCTGCAACCAGCCATGCATGCGCAGGGAGAGGAGAGTGAGCAAAGCCTTACGAGGTGTGACCTTGTAGTTCCAGGCACCAAAAGTGGTGTCAGAAATCTTACAATTGTTTCACAACTGGGACTTAAAATTGCAACTTTCCTTACTCTCCTAATTACATCTCTTTACGAAACTGGGTTTCTTTTTTTTTTTTTAATAAATGTAGGTCTATTGCTCTGTTTTATCTGCACCAAAATACAGCTGTAAACCTGATTGTCTTCTGCTCCTTCTCACACTACCGGTCAGTTGCATTAGACATTATGCCCTTTTGAACTCCAGATTACTGTGTATGATAATTTTTTTATACTGTTTCCCCTGCACTAGTAAACTTTTCACCCAGCTGGAACAATACTGCTCACTGTCTGGCCCCTAGCGCTCTTGGAGAAGAGGCCTTTCTTCAGAGGGAACAGAAGGACTATTGTCCGCTTGACAGAGGGACAGATGACTTGGTGTTGCCTGACACATTCTCCGTCCCCACTAGCCAGCGCTGAGTCACTGGTTTCCATCCAGACTGGAAAGTGTTTGTTCCACTCCTGCCAAAGAGACACTTCTTCTGCCATCATGTAAGAGGTGAGCTGTCACACACCGCTGCTGAACCTCCAGGCCGGTGTGACAGACAGAGGGTTGGTGGGGGATTTCACTGTTGAAGTTTGCAAGACATGATAGCGTCTTTTGTAAAAGAGCTAAAATATCTGACCACGAAGATGCAATATTGCTAACTGCTAGAGGTTAGACCAGGTTTGCAGCCATCACCACCAGCAGGTCAGCACCGTATCCCCTGGCCTCAGTCCGCACCATGTCTTTCCGTGTTTGTATCAATCTGTGGTGATCTTCTAGGTGCGGTCACTAGATGCCACTGGTGCTCCACGCAAACACAATGACGCTGCAATTCCTGTGAAAGGATATACAGGTGTAGTTTAGGGTTTCCAATTTTTCTTCCATTTTCGATCAGATGTGGAGCAGTTTCCAGGCTATTCACCTTTGATTTCACATTGCAGCCTCTCTGCTCTATTTCACTCCTCTTAGTAAGGTTGCGAACCTTGAGCAGCGATCACAAAGTACAGAGAGAGTCTAGCAGTGTATCTTTGGAAACAGTGTCCATAGCAGTACACTAAAACACTCTAAAGACTCTTTCTTAGTGGTATAATAAATTTTCTCTGGAGGACGAGCTGGCAAACACAATTGGGGTGGCAGGCAGGTGAAGGAAGCTTGCTAGATTCACTGGGTGCCTTGTAGAGACTTGTTTTGTCTTAAGAGTGGGTCAGCAATGACAACCAGATATTGCTGGTCATGAATCAGCTGAGATATTTCTATCACAAATACTGGACCTGAGCTGTTCCATGTGGAAGGTTGAAAGAAAAAAAAAATCTTTTTGTCACACTTCTGTAAAAACAAAACATAGCTAAACTAATGAGTATCTCCTCTCAGGTACTTGCCAGCTTGCTGCCCTGACCTTACTATTGAACCCATGAGTTTTTCAAGCTTCTGGATTTTGAAGAAAAAACACGTTCAGGTCTCTCACATGTGGATCCTGTGCCTTGAAGAATTACTTGCCTCCACTGAGAACTGGAATTTGCAGTCCACCTGCCTGTCCTCAGCAATCAGTACTGACTTCTCAGGTCCACTTGTGCCCCAGACACAGCTATTGCCAGCATCCTAACAAAATGAGATGAGCCTTAGATTTACAGTTCAATTTTTCAGGAGCCTGCTATGCAAATCTTCATGACCAGACTCATGCAGCAACACATAGGCTTGACACAGCCTGACTGAATGTGCACCAGCCAGTTTACTGCCAGGAAAAAAGTACCAGTTGAATGCAGGTCACTTGAAAAACAAACATCCTAGATCCATTTGAGAACTTAGGCTCTTAAAACAGGACCAAGATGTTATTAAAATGCTTAAAAAGAAACACAACTCTTGCTCAGCTACTGCACAGCAACAGAGGCCCTTGGTGCTCTGTAAAATTTCCTTGTTTGGCTTCAGCACTCCCAGAGCACATAGAGCTCTGCCTTTGCTTATGTCATCTCTGTGTCCCTTGGCTAATCCACATGTGAGCAAAAATGTAGTCAAATCAAGCCGAAAAACTGACTCTTACTAACTCTGAGATTTGGCTGGCACACCTAGAGCTGCTACTTGCCATTCAATAAAGAATTTCAGCACAGGACAAATCTTGATGTGCCTGGGCAGAGCCAGAAATGGACTGGTTTTGGTCATTAAATCAAGATGTGCTTAAAGCCATTTCTAGCTCTGACCAAATGGGATTAGTCCAACAATATCTGGGGAAATTCAGCATTTAGTTGCTTTTAATCTCCATTTCAAGATGCACTTCAAAGAAAGGCATTCCTTTTATCCTCAGAATTTGTTTTTTTCTTTTATGGCCAAGGATGTCAATGACCAGAGTCCTTGAGCCTGAACAGTCCCAACGAACAGTTCCCCTCCTGATGAACAACTGTCTTCACTGTTGAGTGTTGTCTATTTTAGGGTGCATAGGGTCATTCTCTGTGCCTCCTTTTGAGGTGGTGACACCGCAGATGTAAAGTCAAGTTCCAGAACAGGGGGACATGGCTCTGTGCTGTCTACATAGGATGGATGGTTTCATCCTGTGGGCTGTGGCTTCATGAGAGTGAAAGGGGAGGAAGACATTGACCTCTTCTAAAGTTACAGTCTTGTTTAAAAAATAGCTATAGATGGGTCTCTGCATCCACTGGAAAGGCTGCAAATCATGAAGAGTGGAAAAACTCTGTCCTAGAGATCTGGCCACTCATATGGACAAGGGAGACCTGGACCCCAGCAACCATGTGTGGTTAGATTTTTACATTATGCAGTAATTATGTAAAAAGAGGATGGAGCCCTGTGCAGGGAATAATCTCAGTCTGGGGCATGTGTCTTTAGATTAATGAAAAAGGATTGAAAGATACCAATGACATAATTTACATATATTTTCTATATTAAGGATAACCCATAATAAATCTCCCGTGTCATTTCCCAGCTTCCTTCTCCATTTCTATTTGTCAGTGAGTACAGAAATGAGACGTGGGCACCTTTGGCTAAGGGGAAGACCAACTGTACTTTGAGCTGAAGTGGGTACTGACTCTGAGATGGGACTTGGGAAGGATAGCATGGATAGGTAAGAGAGGGAGTACAAGAAAAGATTATTTTTTTCTAATCTGTATTTTGAACATACGGATTTTTGTATACCTTTTTCTTTCAAGGACACACAGTGCATCAGGCATTTAGCTGTTACATTTGTTACCTTACAGGTATTACCAATCTGTATGGTGAGCATTGACTGCTCTTTGAATTAAAGTAATAATAAGCTTGCTCTAACCATTCCCCGCTCAGTGTATGAAGTGACGACACCTCAAGCAGCAGCCTGCAGAAAAGGTGATGGTATCTGGTCTCTGAAGCCATGTGCAGCCCTCGATGATATGTTAGAGAGACCAGAGCACTACAAACACATGCATGGCTGGTATTTGTTGAAGTTCAATATCAGGAAAAAAATGAATTGGAAACATCCTTACCATAATGAAGCTGTAGCTACACAGTTTGTATGGGCAGATGATTTTTTTTTTACCATGCTCAGCTGTTAGCAGGTTACCATGCAGTGTCACTGGAGCTAATACTGACTATTGATCCCATAAGCTGTTGTTGGTCTCCAGGAAAAGAGTTACAAAGGTTCTGGGTTTGACTTATGCCTTCCCACATTATCTCCATGGCAAACAGGTTGGTGCCACCACTGTTAAAGCTGGCAGACTGAAAATTTTCTATTCCTTCTTTCCTTCCTTCCATCCTTCCTTCCTTCCTTCTTGTCTGCCTGCCTACATCATCTTGTCTTCCTTCCTGCCTGCCTTTTTCCCTCCTTCTTTCATCCCCAAATAGATCAAGAGCATTTTCTAGAGGTGGTAAAAAAAACTGTACAGTGGTACCTGACCTGGACGTGATGTTTCATTTATCCAGCTTTCCGTTTCATATTTATTTCTTCTTACTCTTGCACAAGATCTGTGATGTGTCTGCAGGCTTCCAGGGGAAATTACGGAATGATTTATCTCTGTTCCAGTACACTGCAGGGACCTGTGTGCACCATCTGGTGATGAACAAGGCCATTTTTGACACCTACACTCCCGTTATGAACCAGCCACAAATTTCCTTTTTTTTTTCTTCATGTCTACTTTCTCCTCATCAATTTTTTTTTTTTGGTCTTCCTCCTGTGTTACAAGCTCTCCCAGTTAGATATTGAGTAAGTGGGGATTTCTCTGATCTTTTTTTTTTTTTTGGAGGCTTAGCTGCTAATATCAGGCTATACCCCAAAAAACCCCAAACCCCTCCCTCAGTTTTCTTTACAAAACTAAAAGGAGAACACTGTGTTTCTAGCTCTCTTCGGTTTGAGAAGGTTTTTGCCAAAAGTTTGGACACCAGAAGGGAAAAAGGTCTCCCAAAGTTGTTATCCCTATTTTGAATCTGGATGCTTTTGGAGGCTCAATGTGTGATTTCTTAGCATTTTGACATGAAAAATGGTGCTGTCCTTCAAAATAGAGAGACTAGTGGTTATTCAAATTCACAGCAGCAAATAAATGACCTGCCTCATGAAGGCAACTTTTCTCAGAGTAAGATGAGTCAGAAAATGTAGAAGCTTGAAGTAAGGTGGGAGCAAGGCTCCAGCTCAGGGAGGCTTGGGGTGGGCATGGCTTTTCTCTTCTCTTCCTGTACAGCAACGTGTGCTCTGCCTCCCTTTCTTAGAAAACAGGTAAAGTACATATCTGAGACTATGTTTTGGTACTTGCTGGAATCACTCCAGTAAAATACAAGTCATATGAGGGAATTACAACACAGCTAACACTGCTGCAGGACTAGTTGCAGGTTAAAATCGCTCACTGTCAGTGTATTTCACTGCTATTATTTCACCACTGCTCAGAGAAGATGGAGGCACTGGCACTTTGCTGCAGTCAAAACTGACTATGTGAATAGTGAGTGAGTGAAATACAGTTATTTTTATTTCAGAGGTGTGTTCTGCTCTGAGGTCCTGTTGGAGAATATGGAAAGCTTTGATGAAGGTACTTTGATGATGATGAAAAGAGCCATCACATATGTGTAGAAATAAAAAGGAATTCCTTCTTTTATCTCCTTGTTTTCTCACACAATGGCCTGACTAATTGGAAATGGGATTGCTAAGTTGCATCTTGATTATTCACCAGCTTTTAAACTCCATCCAGGATCACAGAACAGAGGGTAAGTCCCACTTGCTTTTCTGTCAGGCAGAACATGTGCCCACATGATTTTCAAGCCCTGCCATTCACATATGCAGATCGTTACAGATGAAATGTATTCTTCATGTTGTTTTGCTCACTATTCCCATGCAGAGATGGACTGGGGTGGAGAATGCCTCATACACTCTAATCCTGAAGTTATTACTCTCAGAATAAGTGTTGCAATATGAGTATGTTGTCTGGGATGTATTGCCAGGCCCTCTTTTTGGCCTTTGAAATCATATGCAATGTTGCCATGATGCAGATTTTTAGTTTGCTTGCACCACAGGCTCTCGTTTTAAGTTAAGGCCACCTCAGGATGGGAAGAAGATGTCAGCTTAGGTCCTTAGCTGCCTTCAAAAGGTGATCTTAGCTGAGGAAGGATGGATTCATCCTTCCCTTAGTGTTTGGAAGATTCTTGGGACTATTGAAGGGAGCTGAGACATGAGAGCAAGGTGCCCCTTGCCCATCCTCCTTGGGCATAGCGTACCTCTAAATCAGGCCAAGTTTCCAGTTTGAGCTGCGTGTTCTGCCCAGCTCTTCAGCTATGACAACTGGTCTGTGGGATGCCTTCATCTACGCTGTTGCTGTTTTCTTTGGAGGAGATGGGGAACTGCTCTTGAGGCTGGGAATGCTGCCCTAGTAGGCAAGCGCCTCCTTTTCCTGCATTTTCTGTATGTTGTCACAAAAGAGTATGATTTTAAGGCTGAAGTACAGGAATTCTGCCTCCCTGGCTTTATCTGCATAACATCCTGTAGTGGCTTAGACCTGTAACCTAGACAGCACAGCAGCGGCTGTGTGAGGCTGAACAGGACAACAGGGAAAGGAAAAGGATTTGTGGGGAAGGAGCATCCCATCAGCATCCAGCCACCATCAATAACATAGCCTGTGGGGAGCGGATGTCCCAAAACTGGCATCCAGCCCCAGTGGCAGCTGCCGTTGGGCCCCCCTGATTTACCACATTGGGTTTTAGTCTGTGACCAGAGAGCTAAACAGCGGAAAGTTTAGAAGAAATTGGACTATCGTTTGCTACTGTTGAGAGCCAAATAGAAAAACATAACCAAACTGATGAGCAAAATCCATTTATCTGGCAGTCATAGAGCTCTGTGTAGGAAAGCTGAAGAGCTACACAGGGGAAGGTCTCTGTAGGGCTGCACAGAGCTCTAATACTTGTAAAATGGGGGAAGTTGGCAGAATGATTTTGAGCACCGCCTACTGGTACATTAATCACTAACACTTTACCCATGTATAAAAGTATAGCACTGAATGAAACGAGGCTGATTTGGTCCCAAAGGGTGGTGTATAGAGCTGACAGGAAAAGTGGACTAATATTTTGCAATGGAGCGGGTTGAAACATTCTGGGTGCATTTTGCTAGATTTAGTGAAAGTGAAATGAAAAAAAAAATATCTAGCAGTACTGACAACACCTCACACTCACATTTTTAATGAAACATTGTGATTTTCAGTCTCTATTTTTACGTTTACATTATGTGATCTAACGCAAATCATATGTCCTATATCATAAAAAAAACCCCTCCTCACTTGACTTGGAACGCCCCAATCCTCTGGCATTTTACTTTTGGGAGAAGCATGGGGTTTTTTTGCGCTCCCAACCTGACACAATATATGAATGCCTTTCTGTAAAAAGCAGGTTTGTCTGAGCACTAAGCCACCCACAGAACGGGCAGCCTCCTGGATTTTGCTAACTGGGGGCTGAGGGTTCAGTGCAATAGATACTTGAGTTGCCCACAGAGTAGCTACTCAGATTCACCTGAAACCTAAGGCAGATTTTGGTCCTTCTTAGAAAATACTAGTGCTTCTCTGGTGTTTGTTGTTGTTTCTAACAAAGACAGAATTGAACTGGTTTCCCAAATTAGGATGCTCAGAGATGTGCAAGATGATACCCGACTGGTAAGACTACAGTACACAGATTAAGTAAATAAGGAAGTTGTTAAGGGGCAGAGAAGCCCTGAAGGGAAGGAGTGGCTTTTAGTTTGAGGAAGAATAGGTACATAAGCTCTCATTTTGCATTAAGTTTTACCCTTCCTTTCTGCAATACGCTGTAAGTCAGTCAACTGTTTGCTGTGACTTCAGCAGAAAACAATCTCCCTCTTCTTTTTTTGTTGCTCACAGGCATCTTGGGTTCCACAGAAAGCTTTCTGACTTGGATCCAACTATTTGCTCAGTTTAGCGGAAGCTTTTGATGTTATTCAGTATTTCACAATGGCACCAACAGGAAATTTATCAGCACAGGGATTCTACTTAATTAACAAACTGCCAGGAACACCCCTGGGACAGGAGAGGAGAAAGGCCATTGCAAGGCATGGCTGGAATTTAAGTAGGGGAGGTGAGGAAAGTTTATGCCAGGGGAGGAGGTGTCCTGCAACATGGCAGTAGAAGAAACAGAAAGGAAAGAAAATAAATCTGAAGAATAATAGAAAAAAACCAAAAACAAATTATTCAGTTTTTCCACACATTCCTCTGTTTTGCTTGCCTTTTGAGCCCTGTCAGGCACCTTGACTCAGAGCTGGCTAAATCAGAGTGTCTTTATTACCTAAACATGTCTTCCTTTTTTTGCTTGGAGTTCTTTGGCAGGGACACGTATCTGGGGATTCTCCGAGGAAAAATATTCCCCATGACCATTTTCAGGGCAGTTGTAGCTCCCTGCTGCATGTAGGCTTGGAACCTCTGCAAAGCTCCTCTCTCTCTCCCCTGTCTAGAATGGGACCATGCTCCTAAGCACCCCAAAAAAACAAATGATGAGACCTACTCCACAAAGCAGACTTAGATCCCCACTTGTTTTGGATAATATGTTCTGGGAAATGAACTGCAAGGAGCAGTTAACATAAGTCTGAAAGTTCTTGGATTTTCTCTAAGTAACTTCTACAGTGACCTGGTCACACAGGACTAAAAGTGAAGTGTTTTTTGGAGGGATTTATAGATGCTGTCCTATTTCCTAGAAAGACATTATGCTTTTTGATGTTCACATAAATCTGCGCCAGGACTATGAGCAGAAAGACTGTAGGACAAAGCATCAATTACTTTTCTTATCAGTGTAGGATTTGCACTTGACTCTTTTGAGTATCAGGAAGGATTTCTACATCTCTCAAGAAAGAAGGATCAACACACTAACCAACGAGCATAATATTCGTATGTTTTCTGTTGGATTAATCTTGTAAGTCACTAAAGGCTCCCTTAACTTTACATCAAAGGGGGTCATGTTTCATACAGTGAAGAAACTGATACAGAGCAGTGGATTTAGCAGTTGATTTTTCTTGGTGCTCAGAAAAGGAGTTCCTGATGCGTTCTGCATTGTTCGTTCACGTACTGCCGCTGCTGCACATGGGAGCCACACGGTGGACAGGTGCAACAGGCTTGTAAGCTCAAGGAGCATCCTTTGGAGATCAGCTTTAAAGAAATTTGATCCAGTTACAAGGGTGGGAAAATACTGTTCTGTCTGGAAGATTTCCTGTTGAATTTCAGTGTTGCATGTTCTCATAGCACCTTCTGAATTCAGGTCCTCTCTCTGCTATCACTTTTACAGGATGCTTACTTCCATAATATTTGTTCCTGAAAGACACCTTACCCACTCTCTCCCTCAGAGTTACTAAGGCACAAATATTCATGCAGAGAAGTGGAGGAGCATTTTGTTTCCTGTGTGGTTCTGTAAACAACAGGTGGTTGTGCTGAGCACTGTGGAATTGCCTCACCGCCTCCATGTCTATAGGTGGAATAGTCTTGGTGTTTACAATACTCCAAAGTCACACTGGTGCCAGCCATGGTAAGGAAAGTGGAGAATAGGAAACAGAAATACCAAATACAAACAGCACAGACAGAGGAAAATTAAGAGGAAATCATGCATATCTGATTACTGCTTGGATTAGATACAAAGGCGCTTTCCACTCTGTACGATGTATCTAACTGACAGGTGTTCACACTTGGCCTGCTGATAGATTTGAGCACCCCTGTAGGTTTCTCTGTTGAAGAAGACCGTGCTTACTTCATTTCACATTTCAAATACCCTTGCTTGCTTACTCCTCCCATCTGTGGATATCTAGATCCTTACCTCAGACGTAAGAGAGGTTTGACCTTCCTCCAAACTGCCTTGGACATGCAGAGCCAGAGAGTGGCTGCCCTACTGCTGGGTTTGTGGGATTGCCTGTCCACCCCCAAAAGTAACTGAGGCACTTTGTAGTGAAAAGGGGCATGGGCTGAATGACTGCCCTCCTCCTGGGCCCTGCTTCTAAGGATACACTGACATTTTCCCCCAGATCGGGCCTCACTGATATTCCAGCACACTGCCTAGTTATTGGAAGCAATTGTTTCCTGAACCATTTCTACAGGTAATGCAATGTGCAGGGAATAATTTTGCACTTTTAGGTATATAGAATCATAGAATCATTAAGGTTGGAAAAGACCTCTAGGATCATCAAGTCCAACTGTCAACCCAACGCTACCATGTCCCCTAAACCATGCCCTGAAATGCCACGTCTACGTATTTTTTTGAACTCCTCCAGGGATGGTAACTCCACCACCTCTCTGGGCAGCCTGTTCCAGTGCCTGACTACTCTTTCAGTGAAGAAATCTTTCCTAATATGCAATCTAAACCTCCTCTGGCACAACTTGAGGCCATTTCCTCTTGTCCTATCGCTAGTAACTTGGGAGAAGAGACTGGTTTTGTTTCTTGGAAAAAATAGCAATATCCAAAGGCTGGATATTGCTTAGGAGCATGTCTACTCCCTTACCCTGTGCAATCTGTCCCTTTGTTTCTTACAAACTAATCCCTGCAGTTTTTTTTTTAAGTTTTATTTTGCCTCAGCATGTGTCTGTGAATCTGTGCACTGCATAAGTCTCTAGTTTCCTTTCCAAGATTTTCAAGCTGGTCTTAACCTCCAAGCACAGCAACTGCAAATGGCTTTTCCCAAGGTTAAGTCAGACTCCCTGAGCAAATCTTTTTTTTTTTTTTTTTGGGGGTGGGGCGGGGGGGGAAATTGTTCTTTGATTCCCATTGTAACTCCTGTCATACACATTTGATTCAAAAGCTCAGATTCAGATAAAAACTTAACATTTCTATCCCTTACAAAACAGGTATCTTCTGAAAGTTTTATTATTTCTAGGAGCACAATGCTATTAAAATCTCTATAGCAGAGCCTGTAGGTAGGCTCACTTTCTCTAGTTAACTTAGCTGGAAGACATCAACTTTGTCTCCAGGGCTGCTGGTCACTAGGAAAATACCACTGTGTTTATCCTGTTCTTAAACTCTTCCCTCAGCATCTCTGGCCAGTGTCATCGGCTGGGCCAGGGGAACCCCAGGGTTAACACAGTAGGGCTGTTCTAATGAACTTCTGTTCTATCCTTAAATCTTTTCCCTCTGACCCTGAATCATTAAAAAATTAGCTATTTTCCACTCCTTTCTCTTCCTGCTTCTCCTGTTGCCTCCTGGCAGGGGTGGAGCTCTCATTCTTCGTTGAACCCCTAAAGATGTCCACTGTGTTTGCAGCAAACCCCGCTTTCTCTGGAACTCTCCCTTTCATGTTTTCTACCCACAAGCTTTTCTCCCAGTTCTCTGTTTCTAGCTCTTCTCTTCCATGTCCATCTCAGCTCCTGCACCACCTTGTGTCATTCTTTGGCACTATCATTAATGGTAGTTGTGGGTAGAAACCTATAGTTAAATACCTAATTAAATATTGAATAATGAGTGTATAACAGAACAATAGACAGGATAAAAACACTGAAGGAAATAGCTCCTGACAGATGGAGGAAGGTCACTCACCCTGTTAACACTATTGCTTAGTCAGTCATCTTATTAACCAGCTGCTATAACTAGTCTTTACCAGAATGTTTTATGGGCTGTTGTATTTTAGTCCATGCTTCTTGTAGAGACAGATATTCCTGGAGGGTTATCTGCTAGAAAGGTTGTTTCAGGGTCTTTTTAATCACCAGCAGTCATCAGTGAGTGGGTTACTCATGGTTATTAGTATTACCTCAGCTACTCTAAAGATTAAAAAAAAAAAATTGAACAGTCATTTTTTTGTTTGTTTTGTTAAGGAATGAATTGCAGAGCTGGAGAGTATATAGATCTCTGTATACTATGATTGCTATACTTACTGGTATTGCTCTAGCTATAGTATACTATGGCATCACGAAGGATCAATAAAATTGGCATTTCATTATGGCAGGCCTGATGTTGATAGCAAATGACAACCAAAGAATTTGCAGTACAGTCTGAAGATTGCACAGCTAGAAGTTACTGATATTTCATCATTTGACAGACACATGTATAGTGAACTTAATTGACTTACTTAGTACGGCACAGTAAGCCAAAGCCAACAAGAAGCTGAACCCAGCCACCGTCATCTCCAGGCTTACATGCAGCCATAAAAATTGTTTCTTTTCTTCAAAAACAACCAATTCAAAACAAAAAAGATTCCTTTTGGGTACAAGCTGGTAACCTCTAGTGTCCATAAGTGGCACTGTCTTTTAGAGACTTTTACAATTTTGTAATAACTGTGGGATTTTGTTCCTTCCAGTGTCTGATTAATTATACATTTTGTTGCTCGGGTTCTAAAGCTGGAACTATCAATTTTATATATGTTTATTTACTTTTGAAAAACACATAATTTAGTTTATGGTAAGATGTGTCCTATCTCTGAGAGTTCTGCATTCAGTCATGCTTCTGGCATGTTAGTTATAATCTTCTGCCATTTCACAGTATCTGGATGGTCCTGTATCTTATGTGAATAAACTTCTCCTGAGCATGTCTCGGCACAAATCTGTTGTTCTAATCCCTGCCCTTTGACATGTACATTGTGTGCAATTTTCTAAAAATTGAATGTTTCAGGTTTATTTCTTTTCTAACTTTAACTCATTTTCCTCAGCTTAGACAGTTTCTCATCCCCGTGGTGCTTTTTTTGTAACATTTCCACTTTTTCTTTAAAATTCAGTTGGAAGATCTTCATTGGAACAAATGAAAATCCTTCCTTGTCATAAACTCTTGTAATCATAGGAAGATCGGGATATTTGAGAACTTAAGGGCAAACTTGTCTCTGGTGAATTACCCACCAGAGGATATGGATTTTGGCTTGAGATTTTGACTGTGTCATTTATTAGGCAGATGTTCCCTGCTGATTTCAAGGGGAGTTTCAGGCATGGTAGAAAAGGAGAGTACTTGATTAGGGATCATCACATGAAATTAATAAGAATTTTGCTTCATGCTTTCAATGTCCTTGAGACTATGGAAATGATGCCATAATAAATGAAGTATTCTTTACTCTTTGTTAAATGTTAATGACCATTGTGGCTGTTATGTAGTCATGACTTTTCCACATTAGTAAGTCCATCTGTAACTGCAAAGGGAGAAGTCAGGCTTAGTCATGCAGTTTATTGACTGACTTCTGTTACACTCCATCCGTAAGGTTTTAAAAACCAGCCAAGTTTTTCATTCTTGAGGAAAGAGAACTTCACCTGCAGCAAACAATGGTTGTGAATGTACCAGAAGTGTAAAATGCCATTAAAAATCTTTCTCCCCCACAAAAAAAACCTCCTAGTGTCTGTCAGCCCAAGAAGACCCTTTTCAAAGAAGGGTCTTTACTGGGTCCCTGCTATGTGTCAGCAGAGTTTATATAGTCCATGTATTTCTGGGATGGTGCTTACCATTCTCCGAGATTTTGCCATTCTGTTCATAGCACGGCTGATGTGGATTTTTTCTGTGGGCTGTGGTTTTGTGAGTTTAAAGCAATGATTGTTTTGTGATTTTAATCCAGGTTAACTGCTTTGAACCCCTTTGCTGTTGTGAAAGTGTAAATAATTAGCTTGTCTTGATAGTTCTCCTTTACTTCTTCCCTCCAGAATTTCAGAAATGCTTTCTTTATCATTTGGTGATTTACAAATCCAACTTAGAGAACTGAAAAGGAGACAGGAAGCCATGTTATTTACTTTCTTGGCACCCTGAGCCTCCAGCTAGGTCATCTATTTAAATTGTTTGATATTCCTGGCAAAGCTCTGCTCAGTTTTCTGGTTGGTTTAGTCCAAACTCAGGGATATTCTTTTCTTTTATCTGCGCTCTCCAAATTTCATAGCTTTAACAAAAAAAAAAAAAAAAAAAGAAAATGGATGAAGGACATTTTCCTTGGAAGAACAAATGGGGAAGCCAGAGAAAGAAGAGAAGGGAGATTGCCTGGGGCAGCTGAAAATAGCTGGGAATATTTCTGAGTGTAAACTATGTGGAGTCTGCAAATCTACAAATCTACAAAATTAAAAAGAAATGTGGGGAGTTACTTCAGTGAGAGGTAACACTAGGTGAATTGTTTGTTATCCTCCACTATATGTGATAAGACTAGAATATGCCACTGTGATAATCTTGTCTGATTCCCTGCCTAACACAGTCATAAGGCTTCTCCCTTTCAACTACAGCAGATCACAGAGGGAAATCCAGCCAGCCCTGTTCTTCTGCAAAGCCTGATTTCCAGGGATGGACAGTCTCTTCAGATAACGGCAGTCATGCTAATAGGATGGTGGGCCTTATTTTCTGAATTTATTTATATGCACATCCATAACATCATCTCAGAGGAGAAGCACCTTCCAATAGCAGATGTACCTATGTAGGTATGTACATACATAAGTTTCAGCTTTCCCTGCCTTAATCTAACTGCAGATAACCTTTAGTTATTCTCACAGCTCATCTCTGAATCTCCATGCTTTTACTCCTGTCCAAACAAATATGTAATTAATTTAAGCAAATAGAAAGTGTTTCATCAGGAGAGGCTAAGACAAATGCACTTCAGAGTAGCCTGTGCCCCGGCTGTAGGTCACAATCTTATAAGGAGCAAGAAACTGGGTTCAAACCTGTGCTCTTTTCCAAGGGAGAATGAGGAGCCCTGTGGCTGGGCTCTGCAGGAGGTCCAGCCCTGTAGATGTGTCCTGGGGAGGTCCTGTCCCTTCAGCTGAACAGGCTTTTTTGCCCTCATCTGCCCTGTGAATTGCACTGTGCCACAGAAAGGAGGAACTCGGGGTTTAGGAGATTTGGAAATCAAGATTCCTACAGGATTTTGTGGGAAGGAACAGTACCCACAACACTGACTGGCACATGAGATAAGATCTAGCTACTGCCTGTGGGACTCAGATAATGCTTCTTGGTGTCTGTGTGGTTTCTGAGACTCTCCGTCTCCAGTTTTCTTTCTTTTAGTCATTGCTGAAAAAACATTAACTAGAGCAGGGTTGAGTACAGGACCTTGCAGTACTGGAGAGTCATTTGAGAGTGATCCTTCCACCTTTGTTTCCACCTAATTTATCCAGTTTCTAATTCACTTATGCACTGCCATGTTCCCTTGGCACCTGTGTGACATCTTAACCAGTCATTAGTAATATAAAGCAACATAGTGGCCTTGCAGCCTTGAGGTCTAAAAGATTGCAGCCGGATCTGTTTTCTGATAGCTTATGTGGATCAGCATTAATTACAGGACCTTCTCCAAAGGGTGATATACATCCCACATGGTCAGGGAAAGGACAAAAGGATCTGGGGAGCTCTAGTGGCTCTCCTGGCATCATCTGAAGCTGGGCAAAAAATGGTGTCAGCAGACACTTGCTGAGAGCTTAGCTTTCTTTCAAAAGGGCACTGGCTAAACTCAGCTGAGTCTTCTGAAGTCAGGGAATTTATATGAAGGCTGCATGAGTAAGGCAAGGAGTTAGCCTTGTGTTTTGCTTTCCTGTTAGCAGCCTATGACATGAGACTGAGGTAGAAAGTGGAAAAAAACCGAGCATGACTGGTTAAGTGCAGAAAGGAAAAACAGAGTCAAGAAAAGATATGGGAGGATTAAAGTCTAGATATGGTAGGATTTAAGTCTTGAAGGTCAAATGCGTTTGTGAAGGAGTTGGGAAATGGTTGCTCTCCTCACGATCTCTTCCCAAGTACACAATAAATCACTGTCCTCTACAGCAGCAACACCACCACTTCCTTCAGTAATAAACCAGCACCATGGTTAGGCTTCTCCTCTGTTTTGGTCTATCAAGGCAAGTCCTTTTTTGTTCTTAGACACGTCAGCCATAAAATTCTACCTGTGTGTCTTCATTTCTCTTACTAGCTTTTTACAGTTCATAGTTCCTAATATGTATTCATTGTTATCAATTCAACCTTTAATTCATTTCTTCTTTAAAAAAAAAAAAAAAGGTTTTCAGCTTATTTTGCTCTCCTTCTAAGTCAAATTATTTTGTAACCAGCACAGCCTTCCTTCCCAATTGTGGTATTGTGGCTTTCTTAGCATCTAGTGAAATATTCTTAAATATCTCCTAATTAACATTTTTCTTTTTAGAGTCATCTCCCAACTGACTTCAGTCAATTGTTTCAGCTTGGTTGAAACTTGGCCCTTTTCAAGCCCCAAGGATGTATATAGTTTACTGGTTTGGACTTTGTTCTTTTTACACAGAACAAAGGTAATGAAATCATGATCGCTGGGCTCCTAAACTGCCACTACCTCCTACTTCTGTGAATGGCCTCTGTGTCAACAGGAGGGCTAAATATAAATCCTTCCCATGTTGGATGTAATACTTTAACTCAGATGTTGCCTATGATTCTCAGAAATGAAGGAAAAACTCATATTTGCAGCATGAGATCCTTGAAACCCTTACTTTTCTCCTTCCTGAGTATTGCAGATAGATCCTGTAGGAGTCAATCATCATTTAAATTTCTGGCCTCACCAAAACTTGAATTCTTTTACCATGGACATAGTATCAATTAGCCACAATATGAAACATTTTCTAACCATGCACACTTCATGAAAATCAGACATGAAATTTTTCAATAGCCAGCAAAGCCTGATATACTTTTGTAGGTCTCCAGATTAGCTTGTACAAAGCAGAACATGCTAGACACGAAGAGATTAACTTTCAGAACCTCTAACTGGCAGAAATCCTCTGAAGTTATTGAAAGAGAGAGAACCTTAGTGCTACTGGGAGATTGAAGCCTCTGTGGACACAGTGCCTAACTGGACACTGTAAGTCTGCTCTCTACATCCTTAACAGAAACTGTGAATAAGTTTCCATTTTTACACACAGTCACCATCTCCTCGCATGCAGAATGTATCCAGCAAGGTATCTGGGACAGTTATTTTTATTCTTTTGTTTGAAAATTATGAGCCCTCCCACTCCCACTAGAGAAACAACTGCAGTACCGTGTCTCTCGTTAGGCCACCTTGGGTGGCTGTCTCACAGACCCCAGGCACTGGTATGTGCTGGGAGGTGACCAGCTGGAAAGCAGCTTTGCAGAGAAGGAGCTGGTGGTCCTGGTGGAAACCAAGCTGACCACAAGGCAGCAATGTGCCCTTCTGGCAAAGAAGACCAACAGCCTCCTGGGCTGCATCAGGCAGAGCGTTGCCAGCAGGTCCAGGGAGGTGATCCTTCCCCTCTGCTCAGCCCTGGTGAGACACACCTGGCGTGCTGGGTCCAGTCTTGGGCTCCCCAGTGCAAGAGAGACATGGACATTGTTCAGTGAAGGGCCATGAAAGTATGTGGAGCATCTCTCCTATGAGGAAAGGTTGAGAGAGCTGAGACTGTTTAGCTGTACTGGGTCTGGCTGGGATGGAGTTAATTTTCTTCATAGCAGGCTGTATGGTGCTGTGTTTTGGAATTGTGACTAAATCAGTGTTGATAACACAGCAGTGTTTTGGCTACTGCTGAACAATGCTTGCACAGTGTCAAGGCTTTCTTTTTTTCCCACTCTGTCCCCACAGCCAGTAGGCTGGGCGTGGGCAAGACACTGGGACACAGCTGGGATGCGACAGCAGGGACAGATCCCCAAACTGGCCACAGGGATATTCCCTAGCATACAATCTCATGCTCAGCAATAAGAGGAAAGGAGGAGGAAGCAGGGACATTCATGGTTATGGTGTTTGTCTTCCCAAGTAACCGTCATGCATGCTGAGGCCCTGCTTACCAGGAAGAGGCTGACAGGATGTAGTGAATAAAGTCCTTATTTTGCTTTGCTTGGATGTGCAGCTTGTGCTTCACTTATTAAACTGTCTTTATATTGATCCACGAGATTTCTTGTCTTCCTTCTATTTTCTCCCCATCCCTTGGGAGAGAGAAGTGGGCAAGTGGCTGCTTGGCTGCTGGCTGGGTTCAACCCAACACATTAGCCTGGAGAAGAGAAGGCTCATGGGGGATCACAGCAATGTATATAAATACCTGAAGGGAGGGTGCATAGAGGACAGAGCTAGGCTCTTTTCAGTGTTGCCCAGAGACAGGACAAGAGGTAATAGGCACAAAGTAAACTACAGGAGGCTCCATCTGAACATCAGGTAACACTTTTTATTGTAAGGGTGACTGAGCACTGGCACAGGTTGTCCAGAGAGGTTGTGGAGCCTCCCTCAGAGATAAGCAGAAGCCATTTGGACATGGTCTTGGACAACCAGCTGTAGGTGGCCCTGCTTGAGCAGGGAGATTGGATCAGATGACCTCCAGAGTTCCCTTCCAACCTCAGCCCTTCTGTGATTCTGTAAGTCTGTCTCATTCTTTTCTTGTCTGTCTGTTTACCCCTCTTTAAGATCCACCCTGGAATCTGACAGACACATCTGGGAATTGCAGCAACTCACTAACCCAGCAGACACACTGGTTTTTAGCTGCGTTAGTAAGTTAACTAAGATCACAGATCAGTGCAACAAGCATCAAACCTAGTGAGAATCAGGAAGTGCAGCATCTGCCTGGGGACAGCAGAAGAGTGGGGAAAAGTGGGGAAAAAACAGGGAAGAGCTGCTTCTTTTTCTGAAACACTGAGCTGTTTGGCTGTGGGCTCGTGGGGTGGGAAGAGCCAGTCTAAGTGATCTTTGGCAGAGCGTCTGAGTTAATTTACTCTCTTGGGTTTTCAAAAACCAAGTTTTCTATATATCCACTTCAGAAAAGGGTGGGGATTAGTTGCATATCCAAGGTAAAACCTGCCCTGTCCAAGGTGTCAGTGTCCAAACAATCACAAAATAAGCTCCTGTCTCCCTTGAGTTGGCATCCCACTCCTCTGGTATTTGTGTTGGGTGTTTTCCATAGAGTCCATGCCCCCTAAAGATCCTAAGAGCACTTTTCACTCAGGTGGGATCTTAAGACTACCTAGTGCTTCTCAGGCTTTTATCTCCTCTACTTCCCTGATCTCATTCTTCTGTTCCTTTCCTGCACACCTCAGACTGGAGGAAGGGTGAGTCTCTCACATGGCAGTGAAATCTGAGCTGCAACCAACAGACCTCCTCCGCTCATGGCAAAAAGTAGAGGACAAAAAATTTATGACCTTCTTAACAGTAAACACTGAGGTTAAAAATATTAAAGTCCCAGAAAAGAAAGGATTGTTATGTCTCAGTGAGCAAGAGAGCATTAAAGAATTGATGCACGACTGATGCCAGTGTTTGGGTTCCACGTATAGCATCTAGCCTTGGCCTTGCTCAAATGCATTTTACCTGTTACAGTTTCCACCCAGCTATGGCTGATTGCTCGTGCTGCAAGTGCTCCACTGCTTCACAGGCTCCTTGTCTATTAACCCAAACATTGTTTATTCCCCCTTTAATTCTGAATTTCTTCTATTTTATCTTTTACAGAACATCAGAGGATGTTGTCCATTCTTTTTTGCAATTACTTGTACATACTCATGTTTTTAGTAGTGAGAACTAAAGAACTTGCTGAAGGACTTGCTTTTCTAGCAAGTTCTTTGTTTTCATTAAGACCATTTCTGAACTGCCAGCTGAAGGCCACTAGTGCATATAACTTTTCCCTTTAAAACCAAAATAAGATTCCTACAGAATAGGAGGCATTTTAAAGCAGCAAGAGTTTTTTTAAATTCAGTCTGCTGCTGAAGGATATGTTTGTGTGCTCTAGTGAAAGTCTACCTGGATTTATAACATGCATTCTGAAGAGGAAGGTATCTGTTTTCTAGGAATGTGTGTGGTTGATACAGTCTTCCTGGGTTTCTAAAACTGAAATTATCACTTCCTAGACTATGAAACACTGCTCAGCACAGACAGGTTATTGTGGGCTTCAGTTATGATAGAAATGTTTGTACTTAAGTCTCTCCTGGAGACATTAAAGGATTTTTTTTACTTTCCTTTGCTTTATGAGCTCTTCCTAAATGTGGTCTCTACTTCAGAGACACTGTTATAATGAAATATTTTCTAACAACCCATGCAAATATCAGCCTTTATATACCGAGGCCAAAATAAACACAGACTAAAGACTACATCTACACTCTCCTCAGGAGCAGGCTGGAGGCCTGTGTTTCCAGACCCTGTTCTGCATGCCCACACCGTCATGATGCCTCTGTGTTCTGTGTTTCATTTTGGAGCACAGTGTTGGATTCAGTGTTGGCCACGTACCACCATCACCAAGCACTGTGGTAGGTCTTGTAGGCACTGGCTGAACAGATACAGACCCAGCTATGCCTCTCCTGGCCATAGCCAAGGGATATACCAGCTTGGGTTATGTCTAAGAGATGCACATGGAGGGGGCACGTCTCACTTCCAGACACCATAAAAGAGGGATAAATTTTAGGGCAAACACAGGCCCATTTGGATAGAGTTGAAATTCAGCATAGAAGTACCTAAGAAGATCTACCTCAGATTTGGGGTGTCTCAGCAGCCAGATAAAAAGACAAACACACTTGAAAATCCACTCGCCATCCTTTGGCAGTCCATCAGGAACAGCCAACTCTCCTTCTAACCGAGACTTCTGCAAACTGTCCCGCTCCTTCCCTAAAACAAAAAACACCCCGATGGAATACATTCCCAGTAGCTTCTGTAAAGAAGTGTCCGTTTCCCAGGGGTGCATCTTTCCAAATGCAGCATTCAAGACAAAGTTCGAGGTACTCAGTTCAACTAAAGGATAGAGCTGAAGCCATTTTTGAATGTGTTAAATATGTTGCGTTAAGCATCCCTTTGCCAACCCTGTTTTGAAAGCCTGGGGAGAGGAGAAGAGGAGCACAGAGTTCCTTCCCAATATGTAAATGTTGTTGGATGTTTGTTTGAAGTACGTGGCTCCCTGTAATTGCAGTTTTGACTTTAGGACTAAAGATGTGTATTTGTTTACTTTAGATTTCTAATCCTGTTCATTCTGTCATGGAATTGCACACAATATTGCAATCATAGCAGGGCAGTCCACAGCTTCTTTACTTACCATGTAGCCAGACCAGTTTCTCTGAAATCAAAGGCTTGGGACTTATTTTGTTTATTTTGCTTCTTTTAAATAAAGAGACTTTCCAAACGAAAAACCAAACAAATTTTCCTGTGGCCTTCCTAGATTTGCTCTGCTTCAGTTAAAGAAAGATGTAGGACAAGTCAAAGTATATTAAGGAAAAATGGAAAAACAGGGAGTAATCCACTTTATTTTCTGTGTTGAAGAGCTCTCTAAACAGAAGCAGCAACCTTTCAGGGTCTGAATCTGGGCATCCTTGAAACCTGTGCCTGACCTCACCTCTCTGAACAATGAGCCTCCTTACACAGAAAGTGCCAACTGTTAGCCCAGTGTTCATTTGAACTTCCTCCAGCTGCAGAAGAAAGGGAAGCAAGAAATTGCACTTAGGATACCAGCAGGTCTCGTTCGTGTGACTGGCAGCTCTGAGGGATCCAGATGGCTTAAGCCCTTCTTTTGAACATATCTTTTGATCTCATTTAAATTTCCTCCTGATTTCACCTGCTCTGTGTTTACTGACTGGAGAATACACAGGTGGACGTATTAACTCCACCATAGGGTACAAATGGATTAAAGGGAATTTATGTGCAGAAGGGAGGTTGAGTAGTACAGCTAATACAGCTCCAGCTCCAGCTCCACTCCTTGATTTATGATTCAGAAACCACAGTATAATTTTAACAGACAGAACAAACAAATGGAAAACCTTCTGAGCCCCAGTGTGCGTTTTCTAAATGTTACAACATTCAATCTGGTGGTCACCTAGAAACTCAAGCAAGAGCAAGAAACTTTTTTAGAATTAAGTTTTGTGATCACATATTTTATCCTGTTCTTTGTTTACATATTTACAGTTCTCTCTATTCACAAACAAGTTGTTTTTCAAACTTTCAAGGTATATTTAGCTATCGGACTTTTTCCATAACAAGTGACAACAAATAAATTGTGCTAACGACAGTAATCTTATTACATTAACATTGTAGCTGAACCCAGCATGTTGTGGAAGGAGGGAGAGCAGTCAGGGTCATGTACCGGTATGACACAGATGCAAGAAGATGTCAGAATGCAGCAGAAAAATGGGACTGATAAGCTGGGTCCTCATGGAGGAGGACACGAAGCTGGTAAGTCTGCAGAGACAAACACCTTTGTTGATTGGGTTAGTGCGTACCTTCATCTGAGAAGGGATCTTCTTGCTCCATTTAAATTGATGAGTGTAGACCGCTTCTTAACTTCAGTTTAGGTAGGTACCCCATCTGCATGTCAGCTGTGTCAAGATGAGACGCAGGTGTAAAATTTTCTCCATAGTGTGGTTTCTGTGGGGTGCATGAGCTAGAAGAAACCTGTTTTACATTTTTTCCAGGTTCACGGCATGCTGCCATGGACTTCAGACATCAATTCTTCGACTATGTGTTTGTACATCACTTAACACAATCTCAGTCTCAGCTGGGGCGCTACAGCTAAAATAGATATTTTAATCTTAAACCTACAGTGATACCCTGGGATGGGCTCAGATACCTGTCTGTCAAGACTGCAAAAGGTACTGGCACAAGCATGCTAATGTGAATGGCAGGGTCAGAGTTACATTTCAGGCTAACCAAGTCATCTGCTTAGCAGTGTCCAGTCTTGCTGATAGACACAGACTTTTACTGACATCAGTGGGAATTGTGGTTAGATTAAGAATATCCAGTCAGGGCTCAGATTTATGCACATTTGGTAATCATTTGGTCTTAAAAAAATACTTACAACCAAGGAGATAAGATTTGGAGTTTTTCTACTAGGAATAAGAAAATCTCAAGGTGTAGTGTTATTAAAAAAAATACCAGAAAGTACAACAGCTGACATCACTCATAGAAAACAGATCTGAAAAAATTGTACAGATGAGGCTTTTATCTACTGCACCCATGCTATGGCAGATTTCTCTGTGATGCGACATTAGAGCTAAGAGAAATTTAATTCCCTGAGAAACATCTCTAGAAATGTCCAGGCTTTACCTCCTAAAAAAGTGCAGCTTTAGTGAACCTGTCGCTCTACACTCATATTGCTCTGGGTGAACTTCTCTCTAGAAAGCAAGGGTGGCTCAGCAGTTAAGGTGCTGCCTAATGCTGGTGAACACATTGACTAAGTGATTTGTCACAGAATCTGGCCTGAATGAAACTCAGCAGAGAGGAAGCTGAGCTCATTAAATTTCTAGTGCTAACTCAAGTGGTTACTTGTCCAACCCTCAGCATTGCTGCTGAAGAGAGACAGCTACTTCCAAGCACCAAGGCAAGATCAGTTCAGGTGCTCTGCCTGTAGGGGACTTTGCTGTTCACTGACTACAGAGGGTACCAAGGGGGACCAGGCTCTTCACATAGTGTCTCAAGATTCAGTAGAGCAGGAACTCCCTTTGCCTTGCCTTGCCTCAGCTGCATAAATGGAAATAATAGGGTTTTTCTGAACTTCAGAAGGGCTGTTGTAATAATAAATGTGTTAGCATACTGAGGTTGCTCCAGTGGACTTATTTAACTTACGTTCCTCATGTGTTTTTTTTTATGGCTTGTAACATCTTCAGACTTCGTTTGTCATGTCTTGCCGGTCAGAAGGAAACTTCTGTTTAGGAAGAGATGATAACACTCTTGCCTTAAAGTTTCCTGGCCATGGGGTTGAGCAAAGGCGGGTGCAGTGCACAGCATCAGTTTGGAAGCCTGAGGCTGCTAGAGACCCTCAGGATCTAGAATCTACTAGAGACCCTCAGGATTTTTACCCAGATTAGGAAACTCTTCACATATCTTTGTGCCAGGTCCACATATGTGGTTAGCTGCTTAACTTCACTGATTTCTACAGGAAATGAAATGCCCAATTGTCTCTAGAACTTGGCTATATCTATGAAGGGGTAAAAGACTGTCCTCCCAAACTATGCAGCAAAGTCTTGTCATAACACCCAGGAATGCTGCTTCTTGATTTTACTTTACCGTGACTCTGCGTAGTGTTAACTGGGTTCTGGATAGCTGCCTCTGAGGTTTAGGGGATAAATATGTCCAGATTTTCAAAAAGGTTGATTGCCTTCATTTGCTGGGAACTTCAGAGGGGATTGTGAGGGCTTGATCAGCCCCGAATAGTTGAGCTGCTGCTGTGTGGCTATCTATAAATAACAAGGATCAGGTGCATTTATCCTACTGGAAATCTGCCCTGTTTTTCATTCAAGAGGACCTCTGATTGAAAAATTATGCCTGAAAGAGCAGAGTGTTTTCTGCAGAAGGACAGAAATTTTTCTGTCCTTTTGGACTTTTCCTGAGTTCCAGCTTTGGATGACAGATAGATTTCAGTGCCACATCTCCTTTGAAAACACTCATGCCCTTAATTTGGCATTTAACTTCTTCTTTTCAATATTGTCACAGCTCTGGGCACACGAGTTAGCACCAGATGATCCATCTAGCAGACTGACAAGATATTAAGCTCTAAAAAAATTATTTAATTCTTGTGGGGTCAGGTTTGCAAAGATGTTAGGGAGCTACGTATGCAGGCAGGCAGTGGAAACTAAACGCCTAGGTAGATTTGCAAAATGTACCTTCCTGCATCCTGAGGCACCCACACCTTTGAAAGGCCAGAGCTTTTGTTGTCTGAGCAGGTGAAAGCATAACAGGGCACCTGGAGGATGCAGCCCTTGTGCAACCCTTGTCTTGAAGATGAGAGAGGAGACCCTCCCAGCTATAGGGTTGGTAGGAGAAGAAGGAAGTCCTCTCCCTTTTTATTTGATCTTCGTCCAATCGTCCTGTGGCTCCTCTTTCCTCCCCTTCACAGCCCCCTTCCACAGTGCAGTGCTCCAGGAATACACCATCAAGCAGCATGCTTTATCTCCGCTGTCCCTCTCACCTAGCTGTTTTTATGTGACATGTACTGCAGAGAAGTGTAGTTTAGGCAGTTGCTGGGAACAAGTGGAAAGCCCCCTGCTTCAGGGCCCTATCCAAGAGTACTCTGCCTCCTCAGCTAGCATGCACACCAGCAGCTCCCAGGCCTGTCCTTCCATCAGTCTCTTTGCCTTAATTTTGCACCTCTTCCACTACTGGCACCATTTGGTGTCTCCATTAGAGGATGGGACTGCCAGGGTGAATGACATTGTAGACACCACTGATGATGCAGACCAGACAGAGAACAAGCATTGCTTAATGCCTCTTTTGCTACTTGTTTTTAAGTAAAACCCAAAACATGTTGTTTCCCAGAAATATCGGAGCCCTCCCCAGCCACATGATTTATACCTGCTGGAAAGATATGGTTAGGTTCCTAGCCAAGTCACCCAAACACTCTGAGCTTGCTCTTTCTGACTGTTTGCTTCAGAAGAATCTCATCTGCCCAGTGTGGATGTCTGTAGCTGAGAGAGTCTTCCAGACGCCATCTCTAATTAAAGGAGAGAAACAGGCACTTCCACAGCATGATTCTCCCCATCCTAAACAAACAAACAAACAGAGCAGTTATTCCAGCAACAGGCTCCACTGACGAGAGAGGGAACATGTGGCGACCAGCATAAATTTAACTCACTGCCTAACATCTACTGAGAGGAGACCTACCATCTATTGATGGCAGTCACACTTGTTCCTTGTCCTCCCCCCAGGGATAAGTCAGTAGGGATACCATTATTTTCTTATTTTCAGTGCAGTCCCCAAAACGACCTGGCACAGGGCACTGAGCTGCGGAGAGCCCTGCCTGCAGCCATTCCTGTGGCTGGCAGCTGGAAGGGCCTCCCCTGGCTGCAGCATCTACTCATCCATTCACACCACTGTTGAGTAACACGAGGTATCTCCTCCTCCTCCTCCTCCTCCTCCTCCTCCTCCCTCCTCCCATGTTGCTTTTCCTGTGTTCCCAGCTCCCACAGCTGCTGAAAAGCTGCTGTGATTTCTCTTCTGAACAACACAGTATCTTAATCCTAATGCAGCTTGAACATATGCCACTGAAATCAGGAGTGGTTGACAAAGGGGTCAAGTAATATTTGCGAAGGGTGATTTCCCTACAGTTTGTTTGTGTTTTGTTTGTTTGTTTTTAATTTAAAGACACCACAATTACACCCACCAGGTAGATAGCTCCAGGTTCTCAACCTAATTATGGGAAGGAAAAGCCCTACTTGGGCTTTGCTCTATTTTCCAGGTTTAGGTGGGGCTTGTCAGACTAATTAGAGTTTTGAACCTACCATCACCATCAGAGAAGGCGACAAGAGCATTTGCTAATACGGACGTTTAAACCTTTGGTCTTCAGATATGCAACCCAGTGACAATGTACTTCCAATGCATGTCCTGGCTGGTGACTTTTGCCTGCAATCAATGTGTGCTGTTGATTTTCAGCCTTAGTCAGATATGGAAGCAAATGTTTCTCATCATTTTTCCATCATAGACAATATTCCAAAGGTTACAGACAACTTGGAATGGTTTAAAGAATAACCTTTTGAAGAACAGACATGAAAATGAAGCTCTGTTTACCTATGCTGTGTGGCAGACATATCTCTCAGCTCTGGGGTATATTGTTGGTAGTAAAACTACATGAACTTTCAAGCAATGTCCCTGGAAAATGCTCACACATTAACTTTATGTGCATGCAGATTGAACACTGCATAGAGATGCTTTCGTTACCCAGTATTCAAAACATTTTGTTAGAAGAAAAGTGGGAAAATAAATGTCTGAGAGGAATAAGCAGATGTTTGCTGTTAAAGATCAGCACGTTATACAATCAAGTTTACAATAGTTGCTTTTAAATATAAACTAACTTCTGACCAGTGTTTTCCAATGTACTGTGAAATCTGCATGTCGTTCCGTTTGTCATTTACAAGTAAACACCCACTGGAGTGTTTTATAGTTTATAAAATATGAAAAGGGCTTTGTTCATGAGAGACTCCTTTGATTTACTGTAAGATGAAAACCTATGTGCCAGAAGATTTTTGGTTGTCTTAATCAGAACTGAGCAAACTTTTCTTTGGCTTGACCACTCTGATCTCATTGCCTAAACATACTAGCAAATAGCTAACAATTGTGGTGGCTTTTTTGATTCCTTTAACATAGCTTTCCTTCCCTCTGGACAGGGCAGATGTTGGAGATCGGCTTCAGCAGCCAGGAAAGGCCTCTTTATCTCCTGACAGGCCTACAGTACTTGAACCCACAAAAACAACAATAATGAGGAAGCTTTCAAAATAAACAGACCAAATGGGTGCATCTTCTTGTTACCAGCCCCTCTGTGCCAGATGCTAATGCTTAGCTACTGCGCCGAGTCAGCAGATGCAGCTATAAAAAGTAACATTAGGTTTGCAAAGGTGGAAAAAAACCCCCTCACAATTGCTGACGAAAAAGTAGAGCTGCCACACCTTCAAAATTTGATCATTACTATAAAAGAAGTACTGCTGCCACTATTAGATGTTTTAACCTCATTATTGCCCTAGGCAAGGAACACGTCTTGCCTCTGCTGCGTGCTATCAGCAAGAGCCACTGCTGCAGGTAACAAGGTCTTCCTTTCTTTTCTTTTCTTTTTTTTTTTTTTAAGGGTAAAAAGCCTTATTACAAAATTAATTTAAATAATCAAGGATGATTTGAACATGAACCAAGGAGCTGCAATTGCTAGTTTCTCAAAATGTTTCCTGCCTAGCGCTGAAGCAAGTTTCAACCTTTCACAAACAGCCACTTCCCTAATTCCCACTGCATGGCCATCCGCATAGCATCGCTTTGCTACCTTTGCAAACACTCTGCCTCTTAGCTGTGGCCCTGTTTCTCCCATGTCTTAATCATAAAGCTAAAGAAGGATTTGTTGCATTGGCTTTGAAGTCTGAAAGATTTTTATAAATTGTTTCCTCTCATAAAGAAAAAAAAATAAAATTAAAAACTCTAGTATCTATTATTGTGTTCTTCACTGAGAATGGGAGTAGTTTGGTCACAGCTAGTCTAACAGAGAAAAAAGATATCTTGCCTACATGTAACCTGCTGTCATGGTACTTCAGGAATGCCCTCCTCCTCTCTTCCCAGCCATGGACACCTGGAGACCTCTGATTTCTTCTGCCCTTTCCCAGTTCAAAGGCGTATCCCACCTCAGCTGATGTCACCGACTGAAAATGGTCGCAGGACACCAACATCAAGTCTCTTTTTCATACAAAACTTATGCAGGCAGTGGAGGGCAGAGTCTGCTTTACAGCTTTTGTGCCTAAGAGATTACTCATTTATTTTTAAATGGCCTTATTCTAAAACACTCTTGTAGGAGAGGGGGCTACAGTACACCCCAGGTACAGCTGGGTCTGTTGTAGAGCAGAATAGTCATGAACGATTCTCATCAAGCTGCTGTAACTCTTTTGGTTGGTTATTAGTTGTCAAATTGGCCGCAGCTGGGCCAGGTGGTCCTTTGCAAAGCAGTTGTCAGGAAATAGCTGACAGGACCCGGATCAAGCGGGAAGCAAGAACAACGAAGTAAAAGTCTTGGTATTTGCCAGGACGGAATAATTGGTATAGACTGGAAGGGGCGGGGGAGAGATGGAAGAAAACTGTTGTGTGCAAAGCTTTCTTCTCCAGAGAGAAACTTTTTCCACCAATTTTTTTGAGCAAAGCTGCATCTTGTATGATGTCCCACTGGATTTGAGTTTTAAAGGCGAGATAAAAATAAACTTCTTTATGTTCTGTGAAAATATGACTGAAAAAGTGATTTAAGAGGAAGGAGAGCTAAGCCATTTTCCCTAGCCATCCATATGTTTATCATATGCACATATAAGCAGAGAGGGACTTCTCACCCTAGAGGAAGAACTAAATTACAGGAGAAATTCCCAGGGACTTGGAGAAAATTTGGAACTTCTGCTTGCTCTTTTCTAGAAGCATTATTCTCAGGAATCCCCAGATAGACACAAAAAGGGGTACCAAAAGATTAATTATGTGCTAGAACAATAGCTGGGTTTTAAAAGGAGTTTGTGTGTGGCTCAGCAGGACTTTGCATTGGATCATTCCCCAAGAACCTGCTGGGACTTCCAGCCTGGCACCAGGCAGTTCTGGTTGTATGACTACATTCATGAACAAAGCTAAGCTTTGATCTAAACATCTAAGATGATGTCCAAGACCTTGAGAAGAAGAGCTACAGTAGCTAGTATGCTGGCCAGGAAGCTAAATGCAGAAAACATAAACCTCCTCATCATTTAGGGTTTTGAGAGGTAGTTTCATTCATATAGAATGAAAAAAAAGCCATTACTTTCAGCTGAGGTGCCAGAGCTACTTAAACCCATGGTTTCAAAAAAATGCTTGCTGCTCTCCTTCCTTGTTGTTATAAAATATGGTGGTTAGAGCACTCACCTGAGAGGTTAGAGATGTATATGTGAAGCCAGATTGTGATACAACAATTCAAGAAACAATGACATAGGAAAAGTGTGTGTGGGCTGGTGACCGGGGCCCTCTCTGGGAGGAGACAGTCCCAGGGTTTGCTTACCTTTCCTAACCCTGGTCCTGTATTGTACGCAAAACATTCATTGGATAGGAGTCCTTAGAAAAGGCACTGGAAAAGGCATCCACAGGTGCCTGTGTTAGCCACAGAGCTGGAGACCAGCTCCCCCACAGAAGGTATGAAGACCTAGTGCAGCCTGCTGAACTCCATGGCTCAGGTGTCTGCAAGCCTCAGAACTGTAAAAACAAGTAAAATCCATGCAAACAATCCAAGTGCTTTTTCAAGCACTTGGGGATCAGTAAAGCATCTCCCCTCATCTTTCTGATGTCCTGAGCTGCTCTGAGTTTTAGGCTCAGGAGGGATATGTAGAGCTCCATGGATCCTACTCAGTTAGTAAACTGCTTGACTCTTAGTTGCCAAGCACTATATTAATTTCATGGATTCCGTCCTAAAACTGTTATGCATCTAGCCTTTAACTTCAAATTTAGGTGCTCAGTTAACTCCTTCCTCAGAAGCTGAAATGCAGTGTCTCGTCATGTAATCTCTGGTCCCATGACCATCTGTATGGCAGTGAGCAGCCATCAGCACCCGTTCCCTGTGCTGTGGCACCCCTGCACAACCTGGGCACCAACCACCACTCCCCTGTCCCTTTTAGATTTTCTGAGCTTTGGCTGGATCTGGGAGCTCCGTGCAGCTGTGAAGCTGCATCTGATGACAATATCTTCACTGCTTTGCCAGTGCTAACAAGAGGGAATCTAAACATCTCAGGAGATTTACAGCCACAGGAATAAGGTGGCACACCAATCTGAAGCTGACAGTGGTTCTTACATGACCATTGTGTTTATGCAGTCCCTTGAAAAGTCTACCCAAATAATTTGAGAGCTAAAAATGAATGTTTCTGAGCACTTTCATAGCCACAGAACAATTTTAGCATCTTGTTAATTGCATATTTTGCAGGAACATTTGCTTTTGGCTCAGGAAGAGACCACAGAATGCAATGTTTGTTATTGACGTTGTAGTCCCGTTGTCCTGGGTGCCTTACTTCAGAAGGGAGATGCTTCTCAAAACAGTTTTCATTCAAATTTTGACCTTCCAGCTACCTGGTGTCTTCATGACTGCCTGCACATAGGATGTCACAGGCTTTGAGGATTTGCTCATTCAAGGCCTGAATGGACAAATCTAAGTGTGTGACAGTCATTTATTATTCTTATTTTACAGATGGAGATTTATTAAGTGCCTTGCCCAAGCTCACTAACCAGGTTTGCATGGGAGCAGAGAGCCGAACCCAGAGCTCTTCAGTTCAGTGTGACCACCAGAGTCAGTTGGTTCTTATTAAAATTTCAGTGCATGGCAAGGTCAACACATGCAGTACAACATTGCTTGATTTTGCTATGCTGGACTCAGTTTAGTACATTAACTCCTATGGTGGATCTTCCTTTATTCAGGGGAAAAAGTGAGCTAAAAGCCTATGCTGCTTTTTTTAGCAAGGTTTTTTAGAACAGTGGTGGTGGTGGGGGATTTTGTTTTAAACTCATATAGGTGGGACCCATCTGGCAAATTTTAATGTACACGCTTACCTTCTGTCTATGACGGATGACTTAGAACTAGTTAATACAAGCACAGCCCTGCTGAGCCTGGACCTGCAGTTGTAAAGAGTGACTTATAAGATTATGGCTTAAAGGTATATGGTTTCTTTGATCTTGTAAATTCTACATAAGATCATGGACGGAAACCTTTGACTTCAGGAATTCTGTTATTAAGGTATTCAAATTATTTCCTGTTTGTTGTTTTGGTGTTTTTTGGGTTTTTTGTTTGGTTTCTTTTGTTTGTTTGTTTGGTTGGGTTTTTTTAATAATTATAAAAAAAGGATGTTCTGAGTGGGGATTGCAACAGATAGAAACCCTACTTACAGCTCCAAAGAACTGAAAGAGGCCAGGTTATTGTGCAGTCAGACCTGCTCTGTGAGATTGGCTTGACTGATTTAATTTGAAAACAACAATGCACACAAATAAGAACCTGAACTCCTTCCCCTAGGGTTTCCTGCCCTGATCTCTTGCTTGAAGAGACAATTGACATTTTTCGTCTCTCTTAAAACAAATTAGGCCCACATGCCAGCATGACTTCGTGATTATGTAGTGATTACCTTGAATATTTATGCAGGATTTCAGTAGATAAGCTTAGGGTGAGTCATCAGAAGGATTTTATACTCTTGCAAAATTTAGAACCTAACTCCTGCTTAAAAACATCATTTGGTTGCTACTGAAATGGTTTCTGCTCAGCTTCAATGTCATCAAGGTTTTTGTGCTACCTGCATTATTTTTCTTACTGCAAATGACAATTTTATGTGCCTTTCAATCGATGTTTGAATAACTCTTCTATTTGCATGGGTTAAGGCTGTATTTTGTTTGAAAGCCACAACATGGAGTGTTTAAATGTGGATGTTAAATTATAGAAATAAGATTTGAATTAAAAGAAAGAGTAAATCAGAGTTAAAAAGTAAGATGTTGGCTTTGCATCACCCTCCATGCGAACAGAATTTATCTCTTCAAATGAGTAAGAATTTGTAAATGGTTGCAGATTACATCAATTTTTTTTGCAATTAAATGTCAGTTTTTCTCATCCGCCTCAGCTCTATTCTGATATATCAACCAAAGATCTGGGATGACTTACTTTCCTCATTGACAATAAAAAGGAACCTTTTGTTTTGGCTTGTGACCCCCTCTTGTAACTCTGACTTGTGCAGAAAAGCTTATCTCTGGTTTTGTGCAGTGAAAAAGTTCTGTTCCTTTGATTTATTTTTTCCGCAGAGTATAACTTTTACATACCTGTTAATCAAATGTGTATGCCTATTTTGCAGCTCTCTAGTGCTGTCACAGTGTACTGCTAAATTACTGACCCTGCATTTCTTTTTTCCTAAATAAAGTCTTTTTTCAGTCAGGTTTTTGTGGCAGAGCTTGCACACAAAATGTCTAGGGCTAGGTGCCACGTGGCAAGTGCTTTCTCTTCTAGCTGTGCTGAGGAGAGTTCTGCTCTTGAACTCAAGCCTGTAGCTGTTTAAGATGAGAAATGGGGATTTCATGTGCTTGATTGCAGCAGAAGAAGCCTAAACTGGCTCCTTCCAAAAGCTAAAAGAACATGCTCCTGCTCTTGTCCTAGTGAACTTGTCTGTGGCAAGTGTTCAAGGGAACTATCTTTGGCTAGTCCTTCTATTTTATTTTTTGACCTTTCTACTCTGTTTTTTTTCTCAGTTTCCTTCATTTTCTCACATCTGTTTTTCCCTTTTCTATGCTTGCTCTTTGTGTTCTTATATTCCTTTAACCTCTCTTACTTTATCTTTTTTCCTCTTCCCTCTCAACTATATTGTCTCTCCCTTTCTTTCCTCTCTCTCTTTCTTTCCTTCCCGTTGTTCCTTGCCATCCCCCCAAACCGACTTGTTCTGGTTTTCATACCCCCACACCTACTCCCTCCAGCCTGCTCTGCTGCTGTAGTTGGCAGTCAATTTCTGTCAGGCAGCCCAGCCAAAATTGCAGCTAAAGATGGACTTTTTTATTTTTTAATTTTTTTTTTTTTAAACCAACTGGACTAGTAATAATTGCAGTTTGTCGCACATTCTCAGTGGGAAATGTTTTGTGAGTAAATCTCAGTCAATCATAACCTGGCACTGGAATAAGCACCTTGTTTAGTCTAGGGGCACTAAATAAATTGGCCTTACATCTTTGCCTTCAAGCTGTATTTGAGCCCTGTTGTGTAATTGCCATTTGCGTGCCAGAGGGATTGCGTAGGGGTGCTACTCAGATCAAAGTTGCATTCATCTGGGCTTGGGTCTATTAGCTGTAATTAGTAATGTAATTTTAGGAGACAATGCCACATTTGTAGGAAGAACTGAAACTACAGCAGCACTTCAGCAGAAAAGCAATGTTGATGCAGGCTGTTCCTCTCCCAGTAGCAGAGACTAATTGCAGTGGGAGGTATTTATATTATACATACAAAACCCGCTGATATATTTCCAAACTAGCATGAAATACTAACTGAGGTATTTTAGTATTATAGCTCTCACCAGGCCAGAAGGAAGCACTGCAAGGAGAGTTTATTTGCTTTTGTGCTGCATGGGGAAATGAGCGGTAAGTGGCCACCAGTCAGAGGAAAAGGCAGGAGGGTTTGGGATGGCATTTCAGGTTCTTGTCTGTCTCCTCATTAATTTGTTGCTGCTCTTCCCTTTCCAAGGACAGTCCTGCTTGGATGTTTCCTTTGGTTCTGAGGTGAAAAGAATGCCAAGCCAGCAACCCTTGATTTCACCTGACCCTTTTTTAAACAAAATTGAAGTATTATACATTTTGGTAGGCAATTTTTTTGCCCTTCTGTCTCATCTTGGTCTTGTCTCATCCACTTTCCTCCTTTTCCTGCTCTGACCCAGTGTCTATCAGGGAAGACAGCGACAGTCCCTGAGGAAACTGCAGTCCAAAGGATTACAGCCTTTGTAAAGTATGGCCATGTGTGAAGCAGGTAATTAATGATAGGTGAGATTATAACTATTGCAGAGTATGGCAAATCATGGCCAAATTGTGCCTTAAACTTACAATGCTGTTTATAAATGCAAAGGTGTCCAATAAAGGATGTATTTTGGACATGTGCATCTGAGGGGCTAAATGTTTCAAATCCTAGATGTCTTCAGGAACAGATAGGAAAAAAAAGTTTTGATCTGAGCACTATAGGTCATGCTTGTGCATCCCAAGAACTGAACTTACCTGAACTGTGATGTATCTTTAAAAACCAAAACAGGTCTGAGGGAATCGCTCCTGTTGGACTTGTCTGGCATGGATAGTTTTATCTGTTGTCTCAAACCTATATCCACAGGATGTGTGGAATCAGCACATAGACAGTAGGTACAGTGTGTGATCTTATGACAGATCCCAGACATACCTGTCTGTGTCCCTTCATTAAGGGCCATTACGGAATTGTAGGGTAATTCAGGTTGGGAGGCACTTCAGGGGATGACCTGGTCCAAACCCCTGCTCAGAGCAGGGCCAGCTGGGAGCTGCATCAGGCTGCACGGGGCTGTGTCTTGGCGAGTGTGAACACCCCCAAGGACAGAGACTCCATACCTTCCCTGAACATCTGGTCCAGTGTTTGACCATCACCATGGTAAATCCTCTTTTTCCTTTTTACTGAATTAGAATATACTTTCTTGCAGCTTTTGTCTGCTGCTTCCTTTTGTGTCACTGTGCACCTCCTGGAAGACTCTGGCTCCATCTTCTCTACACCTCCTCTTTAGGTGCACACATTGTAACAGCAGCAAAGAAGGAAGAACAAAAGCAAGGAAGGGAAAATGCTGTGTGTTGCTTAAACCTCGTAATGGGACACACTGCTAAAGCAGGGGCAGTACCAATGACTGTGAAAAGCCCTACAGAGGGGTCCAGATTGCCCTGCATGACTCCTGTTCTTGTAAAAGACCAGCATGAGAAGGCAGTGAAAATGCCCAGTTTAAAGAGGTGTAACTGGGATTAGATAGGAAGAGGGAAGGGGAAGTTGCACTAGTTTAATGTGCAAACTAGTATTTAAAATTAATATATTTAGTTAGTGCAAATGTGCTTGTGGACTGGGCTTTTGCTCTCTTGAATGCACTAAACATAACATAAAGAAAGATGAAAATATATTGGGCTGATGCTCTTCCCTGAATCTGGAATAAAGTATGGAAAAAAGAAAAGGAAGTAAGAAAAATGGTTGTTATTAAAAATCAGCTTCCATAAGCAGAAAAAGTTAGAATTTATTACTTTTTGTACACAGATGCATTACTGTACCAATGTGAAACTAATTTAATTACAGTAATGTTTTAATACACTTATTGTTTTGGAATTTATATTTCCAGTCGTAGGTTTTCAATTTAAAGTCTGACACTTGGCTTTTTAAAAATGTATTTTATCTCATGATTGTCGCTTAGTAAGTTTTACTACTCAATTATAAACATTTTCCTTCTGCAAAGGCTCACTGGTGGTAAAGGTATTTATGTAAGCCAGGCAATTTGGAACTTGCTCAGGGTCTACAGTAAAATGCTCAGCCAAATGGCTTTGATAGTAAAAGGAACCTTTCTTTTTTTTTTTTTTTTTTTTTAATTTTTAAATGGGTAGATCACAATGGTGGCTGAGAAATCTTTGTTGTTCCCTTCTCTCCCATCAGCAACACTCATATCCAGGCTGAATAAATCCTTCGACGGCATTCTTTGCTCGTGGCTGTTTGATGTGGTTCCAGCAGCTTCAAACACAGGAGGCATCCAAACTGCTGGAAGACGAAAAGGCTGAAACTCCACCGTCGTGGGAGCCCTGAATGGGGGCAGCCTGGCAGTGCCTTGCAGGACCAAAGATGCACACACCAAATCCTTTTGCTCTCCTGCTCTGTAATGTGGCGGCACTTGGAGCATCTTTTCTAGAGATTGGGACTGCTGGGAGCCCAGCAGGGTGGTGGCAGGGTGCTGTGGATGGTGCTGCAGAGGGACCAACCATCAGCGGTATCTCCTCCTGCAACAGGAGGTCCTGAGGAGTCCAGCTTGGCAGGCTAGCGGGTGGCTGGATGTTCCAGCATCAATGCCATTGCCTCTTTCCGAACCCTGTGCTGGCTACAGCACACCAATGTCCCCACAAACCAAGGCTTTCTCTCTGATAGCTGTGCAAGTGAAAAGCTGGGCTGAATTTGGGTGCAAAGCTGTTAGTGACTATAACAAATAATTGACAGTTCAGTGCCAGGGTAAATCAGTAGGTGCCTGTTGCCCCTCCTGCCAGCAGTGGCGTCGGCTCACAGCTCCCGGGATGGCCCCAGCAGGTCTCCCTTTAACAGCTGTCTTCTTCTGCCTGCCCAGAGCTTGCTTTCCTTCAGCCTTTGGCTTCTTCCTTGGTGTGGTCCCCTTTGACTTCAGAATATGGCTTACATTTTTGAGTTCATAATAATCCAAACTGACTGGATGCTGGATGAGGATACTTTCTGAATAGAGTGACTTAGGAGTTTTCAATGAAATGGCTTTTGTAGAAAATGCTGATCTGTCAAAACTAACTTTTTTTCCCCATAAGAATGTGTTTTTATTTAAAGAAAACCCTCAAAAGGAAGCATTTCTTGAAACCCAGAACAAAAAAAGCAGACCATACCCAAGATGTGCAGAATTCAAGACAGCGTGAAGAGTGTCATTAGTTTTTTGCTGTTCATCCCAGGCTGACTTTCTTCATCCTTTGTTCCTGCACGGTGGGAGCGGGTGAAGTGTGTGAGGTTTGCTACCACCCCTGCTGAACTGTGGTGTAGGCAGACTTTGTCTTCCCCAGTTAGCATTCTGTCACCTTTCAAAAGAATAAAATTCATTTTAACAACAAAAATCCCAAGTAAGAAACCTCAAATAATTGAGAGGAAACCACCACAGAGGTATACAATATCTAGTTGAAGACCTTGTTGAAAACTGAATAGATTATGCTTGTTATATGTGGTTAAACTGGGCCATTAATGTTAAAACTGTTCAAAACACGAAATAAATTCTGATTTTCTTCTGTCAGAGTTTGTGGTTCGGTGTTCACACATTCTAGGCTCCAGTTAAATGATTTACTGTACAATTTAATGCCTTTCAGCTGCCATTCACACAAAAAGATCCCTTGAACGATCTGCCAGCAAATGAAGGCAACACTTGTCCAGGGTGGAGTTTGGCCAGAACCGGAAAACCCAACGTGCCAAGATACGCAGGAACAATCACGTAACCCACTGTGACCCACACTTGGTACCCAGGAAAGTGAAGGCCACATGGCTGTGACCATTATCTGCAAAAACACTTCATTTAAAATATATGGAGACTTTCATTCTGCTGGGGGGCTTTTGTGAATACCTGCCCCTACAAAGGCTCATATCACGGGGTTGCTGCTCCTCTTTGTCTTTCTTTAGAAATTTCTCTGTTCCTGATCTTTAAATGGTATGAATTTTCGAAGTTTTGAAAAAACCTCCTTCAAAATAGCTTTTTGAATTCCCACTACTCACATAGCAACAGGGTGACGAGAAACAGTTGCCATGGGACAGTGAAAAATGTACTTCAGGAGCAAGGAAGGAAATAAAGCCACAGCTCTTTGGAAATTATACATTTTGGGGTTTGACATGGTCCTGAGTTCTTTCCTTTGTCACTAGTTGAAGTTGTAACATGCCTCTTATGGACCAAATATCGGTGTATCAACAGCACCTAGCTGTGACTTCAGTCACTAATAAGCTTCATCCACCTCTGGAGTGAAACTGTAGAGAGGCACTCAGCGTGGACAGAACCAGAACCTCATCTGATCACTTCTACATCAAGCCTGTAACTTCATTTTTGACAATATATCTTTTAGAAGGTCCTGCCTTTAAGACTCAGGTGATGAAGAATCTGCCACAGCCCCAGGTGAAATCTAACGGTTACTTAATTCATTGTTAAAAACATGTACCCTGGATCCAGTCTGAAATTTATTTAGATGCAATTTTCAGCCCCAGCGGGTATTTTTGTAAAAGGGAGTTGATCCTGTGAGTAGCTGAAGGATGCAGCTGAGATACCTTTCAAAGATGTCTTCCCTTCTGTTGATCTGATGGAGAGCTGGTTGAGCTCACTTACCCAGCAGAAAAGTGCTTTTTTCTGGTGAGGATGATGCGCAGGGTGAAGGAAAGACCTCCATTCTAGCAGCAGGGAGTGATTCGGGCAGCTCAGCCAGTCCTCTTGAATCATGTTCAAAGTCTCTTACTCTTTGACACACTTTTCCATGATTCTGAATAGCTTTTGCTGCTTTCTTCTCAATTCTCATAAATTTTCCAAGATCCCTTTTGAAATATGGATACTGGAAGCAGACTTTTTTTTCTGGAACTAGTGCTACACCTCTTTAATAACAACATCTGGTTAAGATCTTTAATTCTGTCTGTCATAGAAAATTACATCAACATCACTGCAAGGTTCTCTCTTGCCCTTTCATGTGAGTGATGATTCAGTACTGTCTGAAAGGGAAGAGAGCCATTGTCAGCTCCTCATTGCTGCTCCTCTCTGTACTTTGACGGGTAACTCAAATGGGAGAGCTCTGTTTAACTGGGAAAAGTGGGCAGGATCAAACAGTTCAAGATACCCCTGGGTCTGGGACAATCTCCAGGGCTTGGCTAACACAGCTGACCCAGAATGGCCTGAAAGTCAAACAAACCTGCATGCATTCAGCAGAAGTTACTTCTAGGCTCCAAATAAGTCCCATAAAGAGCCAAATTAACTTTGTGCCATGCAGCTGTGTTTTCAGATCCAAAGCAGTGAAGCAGCAGCTCTATAGCTGCACTCCAGTTTCACAGCAAAATTATTTGCCTCTCATAACAACTTTAGAGATATGAAATAACACTGTTGTTTCACTGTCTGTTTATAAAAGGAGGAAGCCTGAGTCGAGTGTTACACAGTGGAGAGTAGAGTGGCATTAATTACTGTAAATTGCTTGAAAGGTTTTTAAAAGATTCAGCCCCCCCCCCCCCCCCCCCCCCGCCTTCATTTCAAAGGGACATTCATTGGCTTGTCTTTTAGGGACCTTACTTGTGCTGGGTATGACATACAAAGCATACCTCCCAATTAGCCACTTTTTTCTTTGTAATTATTTTCTCTCTGTTTTCTGGGATGATGAAGGGGACACACACAAAAGCAATGTTTTTTGCTAGGAGAGGAAGCAGAGTTAAAAAGAAATGTGAGATTTTGCATTCCTCTTTCCATCAAGATGTTGTGTTCAGCAGATCTTTTTCTTTTATCTTAAACTCTTCCAGAACAACCTTTGCGATGGATATGAGATACTGCAGCATAGTCAGAACTGTTGCATGAGGACATGTCAAATCCACTTAAAAAGTGAACAGGAATCTATATATTTAACTACCCTCATGGCTCTTTTCAGATACTTTCTGTACTTAACAGCTCACCCGTTTTACTTAGGTGTTTGTCTTACTTATTTGCTTCAGAGAAGACTGTTCTTTCTCAAGCAGAACAGACTCGTCTGAGTGATCAAAACCTATTTCAGTCAAAATACTAACCAACAAATTATTTTCTTATTGTCCTCTAGGTCCCCAAGGAAACACCACATCCAAGGCATTCTGCTGGCCACACGGTTGCTGCTCTTCTTGCTTGTGGGTGGTCCACAAGGTGTTCAAAAACATAGTACTATTGTACTGCCAGGGAAAAGTGCACAGTTAAACACGGTGTTACTGCAGTATTGAATGGCTCCTCCAAATAGGCCAGAAGTGGGGAATTCTGAACAAATGCAATTCTTGTGGATTTTCAGTTACTTGAGTTCTATTTGACTTTCTGTTTGTTTGTTTATTTGAAATTACTGAGTTTTAACTCAAACCAAAGAAAGGGGGTAGTAGTAGAGGGGAAAAACCTAAATCAAATATTTGATGAAAGGCTGGGAGAGCTGGGGCTGTTCGGCCTGGAGAAGAAAAGGCTCCAAGGAGGCCTTATTGCTCCCTTTCAATATATAAAGGGGACTTATAAGAAAGACAGAGAGAAACTTTTTACCAGGTCCTGTAGTGACAGGACAAGGGGCAATGGTTTTAAACTGAAAGAGGGTAGGTTTAGGTTGGATATAAGGAAGACATTTGTTACAATGAGGGTAGTCAGACATTGGACCAGGTTGCCTGGAGAAGTTGTGGATGCCCCATCCCTGGCAGTGTTCAAGGTCGGGTTGGACGGGGCTTTGAGCAACCTGGTCTAGTGAAAGATGTCCCTGCCCATGGCAGGGGGGTTGGACTAGATGATCTTTAAAGGTCTCTTCCAACTCAAACCATTCTGTGATTCTATATTACTAAATCATGCATTGTAAAAATGTTCACGAACAGCTGCAGAGACCCACAGGGCTCATGGTGATCCCAGTTTCAGCTCCTTGGTGGCAACAAAGATGCATTTGCTTCCAGAGGGTCAGTGCACCCACCTCACCTGGGGTCGCTGCCCTTACCCCAGCACCAACTGGCGGGGGCTCCTCTGGGCTTGGGGAAGTTCCTGCTCCCACTGATATAGAAGATACACAGAGATGAATAAAAACCCCAAACCCACCTCCCCCTGGAAAACCCTCACACCTCATTGTTAAGTGGGTCGGTGTAACTTGTGCCATCTTAAAAACTCACGAGCTCTGGTAATTTTGGGGGTGGAAGAAAGCCTCAAACTAGGTCAGAATTTCAGCTGCATTTCAAACACAGTTGATTGCTTTTAAGAATAAGCCTTGGAGGTGGAACTATTGCTAGTGAATCACTGTCTTATACATGATAAATAAAGTGAAGCAGTACAGTCAATACCGAGTTTCTGGTTCAGAAAATACTGTCTTTATTGTGGCTGTAACTGTAAAAGGGGAGAAATCTTTACTCCTTTACATAATAAAGTGGTTTAAAAAATTGACTTGAGTTGTGCTAGGAATTCATTTAACTTTTTTGATAGTGGCACCATCTGAGAGGTGTATGGGTTTGGCAGTCACTCTCCAGATAGACCAGGGGAGAGGTGATACCCACAGCAATGAACCTGTTGCTGAAGGGTGGAATTGTGCATGCTGAAAACAGCCAGGACTTTAATTAAGTACTCTGACTTTCAGCTGGATTAGCCTAATTTGAAGCAAGCCAGAGTCCAGCACGCAAGGAGTTCACACAGTAGCCAAGTTTGTCCAACAAAGTCTGGTAATCAGTAGTATGAGGACTTGGGAAAATGCCAGCTAAGGGTCATGGCGGGCTCAATTTGGCAAGGCTCCTGCAAGCTAGGCGTGATGGATAACACAGAAGATGCTGAAACATGATGCACAAGGTATAAACAGTGTGGGGTGACCTTTCCAAATAGCATCTGCTGAAGAATGAATGGAATCCTGCTGGTCCTTGCCTATGTGTGAGGCTCGCTGGTGTCGCTGGGCAGGCAGGAAACAGCACAAATGGAGCACACTGATTAAGGGGTGTGTATTGGGATGTGACTGGCTTAGGAACAGTGCACCAAGCACTTTGTATGTGATGAGCAAGTTTTGAACTTTTATTGGAACTGCTGGTAGGGAGAGCTGTAATGAAATGGAAATGGGATGGAGACTAGGAAATATGAAGTGAAAGGAAGAAACTGGGTGTGCTATTGCGGATAAGTCAGCAATAATGAACAGTTGGGCACTCAGCAATGTTCTTAATTTTTTTCTAGACCCTTATCAGTTTCATAAGATGCTTCTTATGAAACTGATGGGGAATATGGGAGGAGATAAAGAATATGTATCTGTTTGTCCTAGAGTGGTGGTAAACACCCCAGAGAGGGGAGTGTGGGCAGCTTACAGGGAAGCCTGGGGAGGCTCCATGCAGAAGACCATGGAGAGGCCTGAGGAGCTGCACTGTCACAATGTGCACAGGCAGAAGCTGGCAGCTGTCAGAGACACAGGAGTCGTCATATAGTAGGGACACCACTGGGGCATATACCTGTCTGCTGGGGGGAGCTGTGTAGAGTTTACAGAGCTGGCTGGCTCTGGTTGCTCTGAGCGCTTGACTTTACAAGGCAGATTATGTTCTTTCAGTGCAAGGTTTTACACATAAAAAGTTGTAACCCAGGGCACAGGATGGGCAGGACAATGGGTAGGAGCACCTTTCTTGCAAGCCAAAGATGCCATCCCAAGAAGGGGGGGTCTGCATGTGTAGAATGGGCATGATTAGAAGGAGCCTGGGGAAGAGTGATGCCTAGGTGCAGTGACTCTGGATCTATATCTGTAATCCTGCAGATGCAGTGGGTGTGGTCTATAAGGAAACACTCATTTAAGGACTGTGCTGCAGATGCTGTAGGTCAAGTTTTGTTTCTGGAAGCGCAGGCTGATAGGATGCCATGTTGGGCAGATCTGGAGGATGAAAAGACTCAAATTAAATATATCCATTGCAAAACCCAGTGGTACAAGAAACATGAACCTGCAGTTTGATTTTGCAACCATTTAGCCCTTCAGTACAAGTGGTCAGTGTGCTACTCCCCTGTCATGCCCATTACATGAGGGATCTGCATAAGCAGGGACCCAGAAGGAAGGTATCTGAAAACCCACCATTGTGCTGAGTGGGTTTACGAGGCAGCATACTCACTGGAGCTGCTGTTTGCATGACACACTGTTTTTGTGTTCTGCTTTTCAGGCACAGTGGGACGTGTTGAGCCAACAGAGTGTGATGGTGTCACTGCAAGTTTGAGCCAACAACTCGTTCACCCAATAAAATCTACTTGGACTGCAAATAGCCGAAACATGTTTTGGAAGCACTGCTGGTCTTGAGCACATACCTTTTCCCTTCTCCTGGGACATTTAGGCTTACACCCTGACTAATATTTAAGTGGTTCTAAAGAAAAGCAAGCTTTTAAAGAGCTGTTTCTCTCTGGTTTCTCTTTTTGGATACTGTGGGGCTCCGTTCGCTGCCAGCTGTGGGCATCTTCACCTCCTCCTCTGCCCAGGCTGTCCCCAGATAGCACCAGCAAGGCCAGATACTGAAGCCAGTGCCATATTTCACAGCTTCTCTATCATTTTGGGGCACATGTGGCCAGAAGCAGCTGGCTGGTCACCAGGTGTGCCTGACATTTGAGCTTATCCCTGTAGACCACGTTGGAGAAGATAGGTCCCTTCTGCAAGGTATGTGCTTAAAGCACAGGCTGGCCTCTCCTCCCTCACCAGCCATAAGATCCTCCAAGGATACACCAGGAAAGAAAGTGTTAGAATGGACTTATGAGGATGTCCCTCATAAGCATCTGAGCTGCTTATGAGCTTTGGCTTGGCCAGACAGGGTATGTGTACTAAACCCTCTGAATTCACATTTCCATGGAAAGAGTTGTGCAACAAGGCTGTTCCTGTCCTCTGATGAGATATGTGGAAAGGGACTAAAATGCGATTTCTATAACTAGTGTAAATTACAGAATATGTTGTTCTAAGTAAAAAATTTAGAGTGGGTTTTTTTTCTAACTTTAAATTGTCATGGTTCATTTAAGTTAATATCGTCTGAATGTTGTGAACTTTAGAAAGCCACAGAGGTAAGAAATAAATCTGTTCAGATCTGCATGCATGCATTTTCTAATCCCTGCCATTCACCTAACCCATTTGTTCTGTGCCCAGTACAACTTTGCATCATTTTTGAGTGTCAATGAACTTGCACTGCTGGGCTGGGCAGCTGCCTCCAGCCATGCTCCAAGGAATCTGCAATTAGCCGTGCTCCAGCAGAAGCTGGGTGCTGGGAGCCATGCATGAATTACTGGCCTGTAGCTCAGCAGCCACCCTGTCAGAAAGCTGCAAGAAAAAAATAAACGACAACAACTCATTTCGCTTGAGAACTTTTTTTAACTATTTGCTTTTTCGTTTAAAGCATCATGTGAGCAAATCTTGCTGGCACGGTTTAGAGCTCAAAAGGGTGTTCCTGGCCTAATCATGATCTTAAGGTTTGGGCATGGCCTGGCTAATCATAGCACCTCATCACCTCACCAACCATGAAGTCATATTGACGCTGCAAGACCTGTGGGATCTAGCAGGATTTAATCCCTGTTATGGATGAGAGCACTTTTGGCTGATGCAGTTTCTCTACACTTGAGCTGAAATGACTGCAAGACCTGGAGCTGCTGTGAAGCTGTGGCTCCGAGCAATACCTCGACAGCACCCGCTGCAGCACCGTGGGCAGGGCAGGCACTGGAGAAACCCTGGTGTAACTTCAGGCTGTTTCTCCCACTCTGCTGTTGCCTGATCTCCCCTTAGTAACTGCAAGTAGGAATATTTTCCATAATGGGCAAACTCAGTAGAACAGGTGATGTAGAAAAGTAAGAGGGAAAGGTAAAAAATCTGTCCAGCAGAAACAAAGCTGCAGTGTTTGAACTAGTAGCACTAGGTCTGGCCAAAGCTTTGAGCCTGGCTTTTGGAGTTTGAACCTTACAGGCAGCAAGTCATCTGGAACAGCTTTGCATTTTTTTCTTTATCTTTTTTTTACCTTAATATTTCTTGAAATGCAGCTGAAGCTGGAAGAAGGCCAACTGGATCATACATACACACCACATGGGGAAAGTGTGCCGGGTCCTGGTAGCCAGTGCTGCCTCCCGATCAGAGACACCCTGTGAGCATCACCCAGTGTGCACAGTGGTGCTGGCTCCCTGCTACCCCAGTGGCAAGGCCACAGAGCTTGCACTGCAGGTGGTAATGAAGTTATGCTGCTAATTCATGCATAGCACAAACAAGAAAAGGCCCAAATTCTCTCCAGTTCCCAAAAAGTCAAGTGAAGAGGCATTAAAAGTGATGTATTTTAAATCAAGCAGCATAGCCAGAGTTAAGGGGATAGTTACCTAAACTGTGAATTACCAAAAAAACCTGATGTGCATGGGTTTGCTAATGGTAGCGGTACAAAAAAGGCAGTTTGCCCTCAGGGCTTCTGTCTCTGCTTTCTTTTTGTGCCTTATGGATTTGTCCTTTGAATTGTTGCACACACCTGGACTTAGCAGGATGCTAATATTAAATATCCAAATTATCAAGCACTAGTAGAAGCTCTCTATAAAGCTATAATTTTGCCAGTTGCTTAAATTGGGATTTTTGAGCTAGGGCTATAGTGATTTAACATCTTATATTCTTTTACCAGTTTTGATTATCTCATAACTGCTGCTCACAAGTGCAACGTTTGGCATCTCTCTCTTTCTAACTGCAAACTTTCCAAACATTGTTAAAAAGGCAGTTTCTGTCTGACCTATTTTAATAGATTGGTACTTTGACTTTTCTTACTATTTTTCTTTAACTGATTTTCATCTATGGCACATACACGCGCTTTTCCCATACATACACCCTGTTCAGTGAGAGGATGTGAAAAATTCTGTAGTTTATTTTTTAATGGCAAAATTACTTCCAACTTCCTCATGGACTTTTTCTGAGGCATTAATGTAATCTTTTAGCATTGTCAGATATCACACGGACCTTGACTTAAAAATTCTCTGACATGGGGGACTGCCTCTACACAGGAAACTTTGTGCTCACACTGGCATTAAAGGCAAATTGATGGAAAATTTGCTTGTAGAAAGTTGATGTTATTTAAGAAAGAGTTGTGTTACAGTGTGCACTTTGAGGAATATTTTTTCCTTTTCTAACCTTTCTGACTATATTCTACTCATGATTAATGATCTTTCTGAAAGTCAGTGGTGAAACTCAGAAAATCAGGCAGCAGCATTTAGCGTATTTGGAACAAGTAGCAAAATAAATTACTCCATATAAAAGAATACAATTGTTATTTTTTAAGGAAGCATGTTCTAAGAAATTGACAGGAGCAGAAAAATTCAGCCAAAATATCTGAGGAATTTCAAGAAATTTCTGTGCTTTTTACTGTGGCGCATGACCAATGGCGTCAGCCAATCTTTGTTACAGAAAGAACAAAAAGCTAGCAAATGTGACATCCATGTTTATAAACAGCTCCTGGGGTATCCCTGGAGATACAGAGCACTTACACATTTAACCTCAGCCTAATATTAATCTCCTTTCATCGCTTTTAAAGAAAAATCTCAAAAAATGTTTCCGTCCTCATCTTCCTGCCCTGGGTTTTCAGCACCCAATTGTCTTCTATGCCTCAGGCTCCCTGTTTTCCATCCTCTTTTGATTTGAAGAGGGTGCTTTTGGGAGAGCACTAAATCAGGGCGGAGGCTGAGCTCCTTTCCTGCCCCGCAGCCACTTTGCTGGCCCTGGTGAAGGGAAAAGCCCAGCTCACACCAGCAGCTGGTATTTTGCCTTCTTGCCAGTAGATACAGCAGATCATCCTTTTTAAAGGAAAGCTGATTTCACCACAATCAGCAACAGCCTTGGTGTGGGGCAGAGATCCACAGTTTGCCAGGACACAGGTAAGAGTACTGGGGCTGCTATGGGGACTGAGGTTTGCTCTTCAAAATCCCCCGCAGCACAGCGATGCAGCATGCACAGAGGCAAGATGGCTGCAGGTCATATCCTGCCCTGCGTTGCCACCTGAGGGCCCCACGTCCCAGGCTCCCCCCAGTCCCTTAGGAGGTCAAGGAGGTGCTGGGGGTCCCATGGGAGGTGTAAGACTGAGGGCTGGGGGACCACCACGTTGGAGCCCACCACCCATAGCTGTTACACACATCCACGCTAAGAAAGCTCCTTCTTCAGCAAACCTGAGCTGTTTTACTGCCATCCTGGGGAAGGATATCAGGCAAGTGGCCAAACCACCTTGTTTGGGCTGTTTCTTGTTATTGCCTGGGGTGTAACGTGGGGCCGGTCTGGCCCTGCCTCTCCTTCCCCAGCGACATTTCTCCCTGCACCGGACCTGGAGGGCTGCATCCATGCGTTGCAATGGGGAGTTAGTCTCCTGTCGGATCAGGCTTGCTGGGCAGCATCTACAGTTCTAGTGCACGAAGGACAACATAAAAATGATCCTTAGAGAGTTAGTCCTTAGTCCTGCCTCTCTCTGGCCTAAGGAAATCTTTTTACTTGGCCTGTGGGTCCATTGACTAAGACCAGCAAGGTCGGGCTAATAAACTAGACTTTTTCCTTTGTAACTCAAAACCTCTCACTCATTGGTTTTATGCCCCAAATTTTGTTTTATTTATTTTTTTATTTATCTCCCAGATAATAAGGTTCCCAGAACTGCAGTATAGCAAGGGTCAGTAATCTTTTGTTGAAGTGCAAATTGTTCTTCAGTGCAGACAGAAACCATTTTCATTGCTTCCTAGCCACCACACATTACAAACTGTGTGGCCCTTGACTGTTGCAAGAGGCAGCACCCAAATCTTATACAGTCTGAACACAACATGGCATGGGAGCATCACCCTTGAACAGGAAACATCACCAGCACTGGACTATTACCTGCTTGGACAAGGCTCTGAGGAGAAGATCTTGGGCGCCGAAGGCGCCACGAACAGGGCACAGCAGCTTGCCATGGCCGGCTGGCAGTGCAGGGGGGGAAAGGAGGACGTGGTGGAGGTCAAATACAGGGAAACACCCTGGCCTTCGGTACTATCCCTGCCTTTGCAAAGGCACAAGAAGAAGTTGCTCTTCTGAAGTATTTTTAAGAGCTGTGGGGCTAAAAGTAGAGACAGAGAAACCAACCCCACTGTGCCACTCTTTTATGAGGGTGCTCCAGAAAAGCCATCGTCCCAGCCCAGAGCTGATGAGACCGCAGCAGGCCACACAGAGCAGTACTCGAAAAACTAAAGCAGCATCTTTATTTTATACATAACCGTCAGTATAAAAAGTTTATTACATAAGAGCTGTTTTGTTTACAATATATTATATTGCTTCAAGCTGATGCAGAAAGTTCATACATTATAGTTATACTTTGTTTACAATATATTACGTTGGTTAAATGGCACCACTGCAGTGTATTTCTAATACACAGTACTTTGCAAAACTGTAAGGCCAGAAATAACAATGAATTGAGTTATTCAGTTTTTAAATTAGGCAACTTATTTATTTTATTTATTTTTCTTAGGGAGAAGTCTAAATAGACAATAGCAAAAATGTAAAACACACCTTTCCTTTGTCTTAGGCAAATTAAATCCGTAGTCATTGAAATGATTCAGGTTAGCATCTACAAGGTTTTCTGCTTGAATATTATTACTTAATTTTTGAAAAATATTTGCAGCTATATAATCAAAAAAGGAAGTTTAAACATAACTGAAGTATAGTACAAAACACCATCCAAAGCACTGAAAGAAGCAGCCTATATAATCATGCTATAGAAGTATTTATAAAACTTAAAAGGAATAGTAAATATCAGCTCAGTGGTTTATAATGAAGCTAATAAAATTCCAGCCGGTAATCTTAACTGTACTGAACAGCATTTTAACATTCAATCCGTGAGAGGTTAATGAAGGCTATGAACTTTGTGTAACACGAACCATTTCAGATGTTGGAGTTCACCAGATATAATTGGATTCGGGTGGAACATGCCTCTCCTCGGCCCTTTTTGGCGAAGGCGTGTGCTGCCTGTGCTTGCTGCCTGCTGGCCTCAGGGCGCTCAGACCGCTGGCTCCGTACCCTGGAAAATTATCCAGTTCAAGAGAAAAGAAACCGCAGAAGCGGGCTCGCGATCCACGGCTAATACTTCAAGTGGAAACAGTCTCACCCCTTTGAACAAAGGATTTTGCTGTGCCTTACACAAACTCTCGCCCCTCTCTGTGCCCCCCCGGGATGGACGAGGTGCTGCCAGACTGAAAGATGTTCTCACCTCGCCAGGGAGCCCAGGGGACCATCAGCATGCCCAGGCTGTCACTCAGCCCTGGGTTCCTGTGTGCACAGTCATGCCGATCTGCAGGCGAGGGGTTCTAAAGAGGGGTGTAAGCATCCCCCCCATGGACAATCTGTGCCAGCTCCCTGAGCTTGGCTTTGGTTTATGGCTGAATGCAAAGAGAAAGAACAGCAGTGACAATAAACACCTAGGGGGAAAAAAAAGCAGTCTGAAACAGGCTTAGCAGAGCTGCTTTGTTGTGGAAAATGAAAACGAACAATAAAAATGGAATTCAAAGTATTATGTTGTAATTATTTATAGTTTCATTTACCCATATCATTACTTAAAGCTAATGGAAATGACGTTGAAAAACTGAGTCCCAGGTTAAATTTTTTTAACCACTCCTTTTTAAGAAAACAGCTTTACCAAGGAGCCATTGATTTCATGGAGTATGAAGCAAGTCTCTCAAATTAACTATAAATCTCCTCTCAAGATCAGGAGATGTTTAGTTTTAGTCTAAAAGAGTGAACTGCAGTGCATGCAGATTTGTATGTGCAATTTAAGCCCTACAGAAGCCCTTAAAATGGGGTGAATTTTACCCAAATGGCCTATTCTCAGTTTCTTTGCTGAATACAAAGAGAGTTTTGCAGTGCTAAACACAGCAGGACTGTACCCAAACTCCAAGTGGTTAAGGATGGAAAACTGTGCAGCTGACAATAATGTGTGACTATTGACTCCTCATAACACAGTAGTTACAAGTTTTGGTTTTGTTGTACGGGTAATTACTTCTTTGGGGATGGTCATTCATACTACATGTTTTTTTTCACTTGCTATCTGAGTTCTTTATAGAAGAGTATTACAAGAAGAAAAAGTTTGTATTGAACTTATGAAGTCCATACTGATTTCCATTTTTTCTAACCATAGCTTATATTAACGGTATTTCTCTTTCAGAGAATGACATAAATACTTAAACACAGGTCCACTAGCTAACAGCAGAAAAGTGGACTCCCCAAACCTAATTTTCACAGCATAATCCATTTTAGTTAGGTAATATCCATTTTTCAATGAAACAACTATATTTATTCTAATATATTTTAATGCGATACAAATCACAGGCATCAACAGCATTTAATAAAAATGAACATTCAGTTGATGCTGCAATATAAGTTCCACATTTCTTATGGGTAATTGGTGGTTTTTATAGCTGCAAATTTTTTCAACTTTTTTATCATTGCCACTTAAAACATTAAACATGAATCATTAGCTAACAGTGCTTGAGCTAAACATTAATACCTCGTAGGAAAATGTACAGCATGTGTCTTGAAGATCTGCTGTCACAGCACTACTGCACATGAAATATAAAATTAAATCTGAAGTTGTTACTGGATCTATCCAATTGTATTTCAAATAATTTTATAGTGCTATTTTAAATCCAGTGAAATGATCAGTTGCCTCACTGGATATCAAATAGGTCAATAAGCACAACAGAAATTAATTTTAAGGACTTTAACTTTGTTTTGGGACAATATCTTTTGTGGTCTGTGGAGCATGGGTGGGAAGAGGAGGAGAAAACTTAAAAGTCAGTAAGCATAGATGTTGCAATAACTCTTCAAGTTTTCCCCAAAGTTTCTAAAGGACATTTCATTTTTTCTAAGTTTTAATCAGCTTTAAAACCTGACAGGGTTTTATTTCTAAAAATGCCTACCCAACATTTTAAAGCCAACTGAGGAGTACTGAAGGACTTCAGAACCCTTCCATATGAGATCATCTAGAAATCTGGTTGATACCAGATTCTGGAATTTCTAATACAAGGATGATCTTGGTAAAACACTCTTAAATTATTCTGAGGGTTTTTTAAAGTAGTTAAAATTATGGAGTATTGCAAATCTTCGTTTTATTGTTTGGATTAAAGATTAGAAAAAATGGAATGCAATATCATTAATGAGGCTGGAAAGGCTCTTGAAGCTGTCATTTCTCTATGGCATCAGATATGTAAGACCCCTGATACAGACTCCTGGGGTTTGTTTCTCACTTACTTTTATTGCAGTGTCTCCCGTGCCAGCCTTCTTTGCACTGGCATTTGTTGGGCTCAGCACAGGTGCCATACAGGCCACAGCCAGGTTCGCAGACAGCTGTAAGAAAGCAAGGGCATACGCCTGACCTCTTTACATTTCATCAGGAGACAGAGTCACATATTTGCTTTCCCTGCTGCTGTTTCTGATGATGGGTTGGTCCTGGCACAGGCTGGGGCTCTCACAGCAAATCTGTGACTTTGCACTGAGTGTGTGCAGAGCCCTGAATCTTTTCACCCCCATTCCCCTGCAAGTTCTGGCTCAGTCTCTGGCAGAGATAAGGAGATGGAACAGCAGAGCTGAGCATACACCAGAACACAGAACACAAAGTGCTCCCATTGGATTTTAATGTTGCAATGTATTGATGTTTTATTAAGCATTTCTCTATTACTAAACTGCTATTACTAAGCTGACACATCGCTATTTTACAGAAACTCAGAGTACAGAAGAAACTGTGGGGAGGCTTTTGGAAAAAATGTTTCTGGTTTCATAATTCCCTTAAGTGTGGTGTACGCTGTATGTCCAGGAAGTAAATTAACCTGAAATACTTTGACAACAAACAATTAGTGCTGACATCGTGTAAAAAGATACTGTACAGCCAGCTTGATGCTTCTGCAGCTAGGACTGATGGAGTGGCTTTGGTACTTACGCTTTGAACACAGGTCTCCCTGGTAGCCTTTGGAGCACTTGCATTTATTCTTACCAGTACATTTGCCTCCATTTCGACAGGGCTGATGGCATTTACCTAGAAATCAAAAGCACAGAAACTTAGTCCCCTGCACCTACTGGAGGCAAGTGTCTGAGAAGCCTGCCTTGTACACGAAAAACTCATCGGATGCTGGCGTAGGAGTGTGCACTGTGGATCTGCCAGGAAAACTCTGCTGCAAGTCTGTGCTTCCAATGTATATGCATTCTTCTGCTTTGAAAATGACAATAATTTGGCACACCAAAGCCTGTGTGTCCATGCACCTTTTGCCCAGACTTGTGCCACTTGGACTCCGCAGAGTCCCCTGTGCCACCAGTCAGTATTGCCTCCTGCTCTTCTCACCCTTTGTGCGGGAGGCAGCACTGTCCAGACTTTGCGTTTGCAAAGAGTGGGATCCATACCCAGGGGGCACAGGCAAAAGAAAATCTGGTGGCATGAGAGAGATTTTAAGCACTAGGAAGCTCAGGAACTGACAGGTATGGCCACTACTTGCAGACAATATATAGATTGTCTGGGCCTGTCGGCTTGTGGCTGTGGAGCACCACGATGCTGTGTATAGTGCAATGAGGACTGTTCCACACCACAGCTCTGAAACTAAAGGCACATTAAAAAAGCATGCCCTGTTTGTAAAGAACAGAGCACCTTTGGTAACAGTAATTGGAACCGACAGGTATTTTTCAAGGCTTTTGGTCCAGAAATTACATTCCTCACATTCACACTTTGCCAGAGGAAGAGGCTGGGTCTGACGGCATTGTTTGGCCCTGACTCGCCTGGGAGGGAGGAGGTCCATGTTGGCAGATTAGATCCACACTCAAGTTCCTGCTGGGCCTGACTCACACCAAGGGCCTTCCTCAAACTTAACATCAAGTCTCCCATCACCACACTGTCAATCCCTTGTTAGAATTTGTCTGCATTATTGAACTAACTAAGTCTTCGCTCGTCTTTAGGAAGGGTGAGCACAGCTCCCATGAGCTAGGTCACCCCCAGGCTCTTTGCCATGTCCCTGGGCACACTCGGGCCAGGAGCTACGTCATCAACCTCTTGCCTCCTTGGTGGCCATATGTACCAGTGCAGCTTTTCTGCCTGTCATACAAAACCTTTTTTCATCTTTTCTAATCCTACAACATTTTCTGGATTCTTCAGAAAAGAGGAAAAAAAGCCCTTCCTGGATTTAGCACTGATATTTACCCCAATCTGTGAGCAAACAAAAACTGGAACCTGGGGCAGCAACTGCTTCCTTTTCTTTCTTTTTTTTTTCTTTTTTTTTTTTTTTTAAATAATGTTACCTGAGACCTGCACATGATAATTTAAGCATCAACACTCATCCTTCCCACTGCTGGCTTGCTTTGCTGAAAACCTCAGCAAATGCACTCATCTCATGATCCCAGCCTGCCGCCTTGGGAGCTCAATAGCCCAGGTAGTGCTTGCTCAGCTCTCAACTGCATCAGACTTCTGTGATGCATGTGTGTATCGTCCATATAAAAGAAACATTTGTTCCTAATGTGCATAATTGTTTTAATAGCCCTGAAACAAGCTTCATAACCAGCCAACAGAACAAACTATGCTAAGGAGAGTTTCTGCAAAAGCACTATTTTCCTGCAGAAGCCTCTGGAGAGGGAACCTGTAGGTATTCTAATTTGCAAGCATTTGGATCTGAAGTAATTAATGACTGAAAGGAGCAATTCTAAGGCAATCCAGGGATTCTCCTAGTTCTTGAAGTATATCTGGAGAATATGGATCAAGGGGTCTGATACCAACTTCCACGGAGTTCCATTAGGCAAATATTTGGCTCAGCACAGCTCAATTAACTTTGGACTAAGGTATTTTCACAGAATGGAGGAAAGAGTAATAACACTCTGTTATTGACTGTGAAATGGAAAAAGCAACAAAACAGTTGGTGACAAATGGGGGAGGAATCCAAAACAAAATAAAACTCTCTGGACTCAAACTGAAACACTAATTAGAGACAATGTGTAACTATAGCTAGAAAAAATCTGGAAGACTGTGAATGCTTGTTAGTATTGTAGACTAGGTCCAGTACACTTCCCGGGAGTCTTAGAAAGTGATTCAACTATTAGACAAGCACTCAAAATCTTTAAACAATATTAAAAAAAAAAAAAGAACTTTGCAGTTTTCAGAAGATGGCTTTCTGCCTGTTGAAAGATTTTCTCCCCTTGTTATTTCAAGATCCCCATGACTGAATGTAGCTGGCTCTGGATCTAAGAAAAGAGACTAGGCTGTGTTTCTCCTCTGGTGTTTCTAAGCCTCATCTAGCATTTCTTGCAGTCTTCCACTGTTGTGCTGGCACTGGTGCAGTGCCCAGAGGTGGTAGCAGCCATCAATCATGGTCTAACAATTGCCGTCCCAGCTTTACAAAAGCCAAGGCAAGTGCATAGCTTTCCTTGCTCTCATCAACATGATCCCAGCTTAGATCTTAGCATACTCTGGTCCTGAGGTTTTTTTACTTTCTTTTGTACAGAAACTAATTTACTGCCTGTATTTTAATTAATTTAATTTGAGTTGCAGAGGTAAGCCTTCGCAAGAAGCCAAAGTCAGTCTATCTACTGCTACTATACCAAGTAGCAGTAGACAACAATAAGCTTAAGAGCCCCTGGGACAGACCAATTAAGTGGAGCACCCTTAATTATATGTGCTGTAATATAAGTTCTAAGAACTTTCCTCAAAAAAACACCAGTGACATAAAATACATGCTTCTCAAACTTTGTATCAAACCTTATTCATCACCTGAGAAGCATCAGCAGTTGGCTTTTTGGGGGCTGAAGAAAGAAATGAGGTTCTGTCAGAGTGTCAAATTTGAACTTGATATAAGCAAAGGTAAACTCAGTGGAAACCCGCACTGTTGTTCTTGCTGACATCTGATCTGGATTTATATCACAGGGCGATCTTTATTAATTTAATAACAATAAAGCTTCACTGCTTCCATTTGGCTCCAGTTTTGATTAGGTAAAAAGGAACTGCAAAATGCCTTGTGATGTATAGAGATATGGTGAAACATTTACATAAGTTTACTGTTTATCTACATGTAAATACTGTGCAAAATGTAGGTCTTATGGTATCTGTGTTCTTTCTTTGCACAGTGATTCATTTATTGTCCCATATTGTCAATAGAGTTTATTTCCCTATGTTTCCAAATTATTTGATGATACAAATTTTGTAACTGTGAGAAAAGCCTGTCTCTAGCTATGCATATTAAGAACTCAGCTCTCACGGGCTCTCCCAGGCCAAATGCTGCTCTCCATGCTCCTGTGAATGTTAGAAGATTTAAGCCCAGAAATAACAAACTGGGTGTACGGTCTCAAAACCGAAATGCTCATGTTGAAATGTGGGGAACTATAGAATTAATCCAATTTAACCAAGCTATGAGAAAACTCTTCTTCTAGTGAGATCAAATACTTGACAGCTGACCTCCCAGGTCTGTTCCAGCCTGGCCGTATCTCCACCCCCAGCTTTACACAGCACACTTAGATCAACCATGAGCTAAAATATTTTGAATTGCTTTGATGCTAAACTTCTGAAAATAGCAAGTCTTTTGATGTTTGTGACATGGATTTTCAACTTGTCATGTGAATGCAACTTAATACATTAAGTGAAAGCTCTCAGCTCTTACAGTTCCGTCCTCCCTTTACCCTAAACCCTTCCATTCCCAGCTAATAGCATCCCTTTCAGAGGTGCAGGCTCAAACCTAATCTGCTGTGCCCAAGTACAAATTGCCATAACTTTTGAAAATAGCTGCTCCACATGGGCTTGGCACAGCAGCTCATCTGTCTGCCACAGGGTATTGCCTGCATGCTTACAGCTTGAGGGTTGTTACCAAGCCCAGTTACTAGTAAAAACAAAACACGGTAGGGGATGAGATGGTCTAGCAATGAGCCAAACTTATCAGTAGGAAACTCATTTGAAGGCATGCAGCATCTGACTCTCCAGGGGCCCCAACCTGCTGTGTGAGACCATCGCTGTGAGCCCAGCAGAGGTAGGTAGCATTCATCATTCAGACACTGACACTAGAATAAGTTGATGTAAGTGAAAGCAAGCACACGGAGATGCTACTCACTAATTTCACACTGGTCTCCTTCATAGCCCGAAGGGCAAATGCATTTTCCCAGATAGAAACATGTTCCTCCATTGAAACAGGTTGTTGTACAGTTTGCTGAAACAAATAAAACAGGAATGAACTAAGTCACTAATATGAACTCAGTTTGACTTGGCCTTAATGTTTTCTGCTGCTCATAATACATAAACCTTGAGTAGGTTTAAAAAGGTTGAATTAACATCTTTTCATCTCATTTACAAAGGAAGACTGAAATGTTTTTTTTCCTACATAATTCTTTACACGGGCACACACACAAGTCATACAGAAACAGACAAGTGAACAATACAGCAATGAGATCCCTGAGGACAGACTGTTATATCTTTATCAATCCTCACATGTAAAGCTCGTTGAAGGATCAGGTCACTATTGCTATTGAAACTGCCAGTGTCTGATAAAAGGAGCAGAACCTAGGACTGGAAGTTAATTCTACAAGAGGATACTTCACTACAGTCCTTACTTAATGCCTTGACTAGAAAGAAACCTTTATAAGTTTTTACTGTGTGGTGACATAGATGCAAATGCTGTGTCTCACCTGCTAAATTACTTACATTGTGTTAGACGTGACTTTTCACCAAACAGCTGGGATTCACATTAATCCTTCAAGACATTGGGAGCATTTCATTACAGTGCACTTTTGAAACATTTTTTAAATGCGGTAAAAGTCTCATCAAGGACTAGATAAAAGTCAGAAGGACACTGACAACAACAGTTTGCGCAGGCATACCTAAAGGCCTAAGAAGGTTCCCATTATTTTGCTGGAAAGTCCACTAGGATCTTTTGCATTTAGTCTTTACTTCATACAGTTCTGCAACAGTAAATGCAACGTGATGTTCTGTAATCTGCTCTGCCATAAGCAAGTCATTTATATTTCTGCAGGAAACTACTTGGTTTTTTCTTTGTGGTAGCTTAGACTGTTCCAAATTACTGTTCTGAACAACTGATGGTTCCTTTTTATCCTTCCTCAGCCACAACGCAGCAACAAAAAATGAATAGCCTGCTTATTTTTCCATGTGTCCAGATGCAGCAAATGAATGTACTAAATAATTAGTAAAACTAATTTTACTCCAGGAAACTAAGGTTCAAATAGAGATAATTTTTTTTCCTAGGCTAGAAATAAAAGTGAATTTTGTGGTAGGTCCCACAGCTTTCAGTGGATCAACTAAAGCGATTACCTAAATCACCCTTCACAGAGCTGGCGTATATGGATGCCTGCACATTCAGCTGCAAAAGCACTTCCAACGGCTCCCAGGTTGTGCTAGAGCATCCATGTGAAGAATCACAAAGCTTTTAAAACTTACTTACTTCATCACTTGCCTGACTTTCCAAAATCCACTCCTAGAGGGAAACTAATACAGGGGAATAAAGAGAGGCTGCCACATACGGAGCCCAGGGGTTTTAGCCAGAAGTTACCTTTGTCGCAGTTGATGCCATAGAACCCCGGAGGACAGATGCAGAGGCCGGGTGTAATGCAGAGCCCACCATTCATGCAGCGAGGAGCACATAGCGCTGAGGAGCAGGAAGAACAGAGAAAACATTGCTGGTGTGATAGCAACTGTCTATTTGAATACACAGCACATTGTCTCCTTAAGCTACTTTTCCTTCTGCTGAACGTACCAGGTCACCTTTGTAAAGCATCTTTGTAAGTGGGTTAAATCAATTACACCTCTGGTTTGTATCTGGCAATTTGTATACAGCATTACTAAAAAAGTGAAGATTAAATTATGTTCAAATTTTGTTCCATATGTAAGCAGAAATTGCCTCCTGTACAGTTTAATTCCAAACTGGGGAGAGCAAAGTGCCCACCTCTGGATATCTGAAGTTCCCCCCGCCCCCCCATCTCTATAACTGGACTCTGGAGCTGCAGCTGGTGCCTCAGCTCTGCAGACAGGACTGTCTCTTTAGGGGCTGAGCTCAGAGGTGTCAGCAATTTAGTGGGGTTCCCAGGCAGGTTTTTCAATGAACCCTCCCTTCTCCCTCTGCATAACTGAGCATAAGCATGGATACCTAATTTAGGCTAGGGAAGCCTGTCGTGTGGCCTGGTTTGGTGGCCTAACTGTCCTGCATGCTCCCTGTCAACCCTCTCCAGAGCCCCTGTGCTCTCCCAAGCCTTCTTTGCAGTTGTGGCCACCCCACAAGGCTCTTCCAGGGAGGCACGTCAGGTGGCAACGCTTCATTTCGTGGACGCCCACAGTTGGTACATGGTGCAAGGCTGGGTCTATACTAGTGAGTTAAACAGCACCCAGGCATGGGGCCAAGTGGGTCCACAGATTCATCCATCTTGTGAAATTGTTGGTGCCATTCCTGTCACGGCTTTGTCCCTGGCCAACTGGCAAACCCTCACAGGCACGGACCCAGTGTGAGAAGCAGCCATGGGCTCCTCCCAGAAGGGAGTTTGGAAGGTGGTTTTCTGGAGGGTAAGAGAGTTTATTAAACATACGAATGCAAGCTGCATCGTCCCAGTTGGCCTCCAGGCCAGAGAACTCATCCTTTGTATTTAATATTTTGGATGTAGCCAGAGAGCCGGGGAGCTCAGTGAAGGATGCTGTTGGAATAAGATGCCCATGGTGATGGTTTGCTCCACCTCAAGTCACCCCGGGGAAGGTCTGCCACTGGGGGAGGTGAAGGAAGAGACAGGAAGAAGAGCTAATTTCCTCGCCAAGTCCCCCACTCCTGGCAATGTCATTTTGGGCTATTAGTCACTAACGGAAAGGAAAAGGAGACTCTTTCCTTCATCTTCCCATCTTCGTTGTCAGCCTGCCTCCACATTAGATCTTATCTCCAAATTAGATATTATCTCCAAATAAACAAATTCTGAACAACAGAAGTCCTGTGCTCTGTTTCCCAGCTAGTCCTCATTAGCAGAAGAATTTTATTTAAACTTTTTAACAGATGGATTCCCTGTGATTAGGATCACTTAACTATTCTGCCAGTTTTTGTTAAAAGCAACCTCTTAGAGAGAAAACATCTTTCCTGTAAGCAATTAATGTTTCCATTAGACCACGGATGATAGTAATTCTCTTATATGTGTGGACTCAAAATATAAGAAATCTTCAGAACAGGCCATTCTTTTAGGAGAGGCTACAGTGCAGTAGCTACAGTTTTGCTGAGATTATGGTAAAGACGACAGTTGAGAAGACTTTTTTAAAATTACCTTTCTCACAGTGAGGCCCGTAAAATCCATCTGGGCATTCACAGACGTGTCTTTCGTTGCAAAACCCTCCATTTCTGCATCCTCCTGGACATTCCGCTTCATAAAATATAACGACAATCTTAATTGGATATTACATACTTCAGCTGTCAGCCAACTTTCAGTAGGATCAATATATTCCTCTGACACAACAGTAAAAGTATTTGCTGACAGACAGGCAAATGCTGGCAGAAATGGAAGTTCAGCAAAGGCCTCCTCAAGAGAAATCAGTTTCTTTTTTGTTAGTCTACAAATAGAGGTTTCATCACATGTTCAGACAAACGCACAATGTGCTTATTGACACACTGTGCATTTCTATCCCTCTGCTGTTCTGTAAGTGCATGAGTAATGTGGATGCTCTGCTCAATCCAGCACTTTCACCTCCACGCGGAAACAAGCAGGCAGTGCAGGACTTGCATCGCTGGTTAGACCTGCCTTCAGTATGCAGGACCAGTTTCAATTTCTGCAGCCTTAAGTAGACTGCATTGCAGCTTGCATTGCAATAATTGCTACATCTGTTACTACTGAGGAGACAAAGTGATGAAATCTGTATCCAAATGAAAGAGTCAGCTTCAAGGCTAGAGGAAAGAAGGCCAGAAAGGAAGATGAAAGCATTCCTGCACAGTGGTCCTATATCATCATCCATCTCATTCACATCTCAACTATCGATCAAACACTGGTTAAAGCATTTGGCAACACTGGCTGCATTATGCAAGGTTAAGAAATACCTCTGGATACCATCACCATCCTCAAACCACCAGAGTCCATCGAACAAGAAAAAAATCAAACTCTATGGAACCCCATGAAAATATTACTGCTGGGTAGAAAAACAATTGCTCAAAAATACCTTCCTAGATCTCTCACAGAGAAGATGGCAGGCAGGAGAGGCTGCCTACTCCCATTGGAAAAAGTGAACATCACTTGTGATCAGTGGTACCAGGGCCACAAGGCAGCTTTAGCAGAGTAAGCATGACCTGCTCATCTTGATGCTATGCTGCATGACACTCCGAGTGAGAAGGTTCAAAAAACTCTGAGGCAGACCGAAACTCAGAGAGCAATCTTACTGCACCCATCTCAACCCAGACTTGAAGGTCATCTATCAGACAGCCATTGGCTGTAATGTTGGTATCACGTCTTTTTTCTTTTTTAGTGTAACAGTGCTGTAAACACTGTGACTGACAACACCTGCCAACAGCATCCTTACTTCTTCTCCATTGCCTTGTCACCTGATTTCATCAGGAAGTGCTGGCACCTACCATCCATAGGCTGTAAAGATGTACCACTGATTCACACTGATTCCCAAGTGAGTTCAAATTCAAGCAGTTATAGCCTTTAAAGTGCACTTGTTTAAAGTAGTAAGGAGTAGCAGGATGTCTATAAATTCAGGAGGGTCAGATTGCCTAAGGCACTTTTGCAGCCCATAGAGATTTTTTAAACTGTAACTCCTATTAATACAGAGGAAAACATAACCCTGGACTTAAATAAATTTAAATGATTCTCCCTTCTTCTCATATTTGAGTCAGGTGACATATCTGTAAGTTAGACTCATATACAAATAAACTTTTGTTTCTGAAAATTTATCCAATAGCTGATTAGAGCCACAGGAAATGATGGCTGCCATAACTACGAGCAGTATTCCGCTGCACTCACGTTATGGCTCTCTATTTCGTGGGATGCAAAGGGTAACTCTAAGATTAAGCAAAAGGAAAGAAAATCTGAAGTACTGGTCAGGTGGCTGGATGCTGCGTACAACTGCCAAACAAACAGGAAAGAGAGAGGAGGAAAGGTGTAATTTTAAAATGTTCTTCCATCCAAGGCCATAGATACATGAAGCAAAAAGTGTTGCTCTAAAAGTGAAGTTGTTTGCAGCAGTAGTAACAGCGGTAAAGGCTTTTTTGTCTTATTGTGTTCCAACACTGTACTCGAGGACTCTTTCTGGAAATGCTTCTCTCTTTGTACCCAAATGCAGAGCTGCTATTCATTACAGAAAATGCATGCTTAAATACATACCATTTCAAACAGAAAAATAGGAAAACATAAATTTTTGTGTGGCCATCTCTTGGCCACAACAAAGCCTCTCCTCTCCCACAAAATTGCTCCCTTGCTCCCCTCACTTCCTCTGGCAGGGGCCCTTCTGGATGGCCAAGAATGACTGGAAACAGTGACTGGGGCCCTGGCAGGAGGAATTGGAGCTCCTCGCCACGAATGACATCTTTCAGAGGAAGGTAACTCACCCCTACTCTAACACCAGCCAAGGACATTCTCATCCTTCTCAGCATCTGTCCCAAAACAGTGTGGTGTCCACCACATAGAGGGCAGGAGTGGGAGTTACCCCAGTACATGCTGGAAGAGACGAGGTGAGAAAATTCTTCCTCTGCCCACCTCTAGAGTTTGGGAAATCGTCCTTGCATCTCTCAGCTGCCTCCAGGAACAAAGGACCGGGACAATAATCACTCCCAGCTTTCCTGAGAGGCCATATGATGCAATACTGCTAAATTGTTAAATATTACGTCTCATATCAAAATAGTAACAACAACAAGAACAACAGCTAATAGCACAGGAACAATAACTTGGATGAACGCTACTACTAAACTGATTTTGAAGCCCTCTCTGTTTAAGCCACATTTTTCCACGATACAGACTTGTAACTCTGCTTTCCCTATTAGATTACCCCAGCACAATTTCCAAAGTTTATTAAGTTCGGTAACTTTGAACTGAACATAAAAAGATAGCAAAAGTTTTGTGTTGTATTTACATCAGACACCCAGCTTCCTACACAAGAGCTGACTGATTTTACTTCCATTAAGCCCCCATTTTCCTTCCTGTTTCTCTGCCCACTTCTTCTCCCCCTCCTCCACTTTCCCTGGCCTAATTGGCAGCAGCAAGGCTTCAAAGGAGACAAGCAGCTTTGCTATTTAAGTGCAGTGAGGTTTCAAAGAATAAACAACTCCTGCTCCTGCTGCTCGCTCTTTGAAGCCACACTACAGCCAATTAGCTCAGAGAAAAGAGCACAGAGAAGAAAGTGTGGGACTGGGAATGAAGATTTAATAGGAGAAGAATGAAAATCTCATTCTCTGTACATCAGCCATTTCATGGGTTAATTTGATACAATTGCACACAACATGGGATAACTGCCTTATCTTAGATACTGATTTTTCAATTTCCACAACCTCAGTTTAAAGTGATAATCATAGTTGTTTGTAGTGTATCAAATTGATCCAGAAAGTCTTATTACTTAGTGTTTATGGTTCATAGATTGGCTGATTAAACAGGTTCCCTCCTTTCCAAGTAAACACTGCAATAACTTCATGGTGCCCTTCTACCAGCGCATCCTGTGTGTGTTTACTGCTTGATGACTGCAAGTACTGAGGACCAGCCTCCACCACCTTACCTGTATCCAAAACCAAGAGGTTGCCTCCTGAGCTCCAGAGAAGCCAAATTTTGCAAGAATGTTCTGATTTAGGATTTTTGCATTTGGTTTGTATGTTGAAGTTGAGATCTAAGGAACTGTTGAACTAAGGCACCGAACAGTATTTACTGATGTCAGGGTCCCCACTATAGATCCCAGAAGTTAATTTCTCCAAATTATGTACCACTTCTGGAAATGTTAGCCTCAGCTTGTTTTCACAGGACTAGCTCTCCTCCAAACACCTCAAATCATTTGATAACAGGTGCTCCTCACATGATATATTTCTATCAAGGTCCTTGACGTGATGAGCTGTGATTAGGAGAAGAAATGCCTCCAGCCCCGTCTGCTCAGGGAGACATAGTTGACAGTAAGAAAAGGGTTAGTAAACATGTGGTAAATGAACAGCAAATCCACAGACAGAGCCAGAACAGCCTGGCATTCACCACCATTGCTACACGTTGTGTGAGCACTTCATTTCCTTCGCCCCCAGCCATTCTCCTGAATGAAGCATAAGAAAGGATGGTGACCAGGTCTAATAGTATTTCGGCCTGTCTTCTTTAGTGTTACCTTGCTGACAGGTTTTAAAGAAGATGGCGTTCTGAGGCGTCTGGAGAATAATACTGCCTTCTGAATTCATTATGATCACATTCACTTCAAATGCAGCGACCCCATCTTGTTTTCCAAGGCAAGGAAATCCAACCTGAACAACTTAAAGGAGAATAATAACAATAATATTTATATTGACATGCTCATATATCTATATACATATAAAAGCATACATCGAAACACTAAAAAATGTAGATAATATTTATATTTAAGCTTTAGAGTAATGCCATTGATGAAAACCTGTAACACAGAGATACACAGATCACCTTTTTCATAGAAGGCTCCAGGACTGGAAGTACAGCAGCACAGGAGATGAGCCTGTGCTCATTTACTGAACCCCAACAGTCTAGAGCACAGACAGCAACCTTAACACAAATATACTTCTGCTTGCAGACAAGGCAATTACTCATGTGGAGGTATCTAAGGATACACCAAAACATGCTGTAAGCTTATATTTAATTTTCTAAGCTGAGCTGATCACTTTTGAGTCTAAATTTTGCAGGCTCTCACATAACTTCTGCAAAAACGCCTTACACATTTTGGAAAAAAAGTTAATTTAGATATGTTTTGCTGGTTTGGAATACTTAAATAAAATACTGATTTAATCAAAACTTACTCTGTAAAGTGCTGGCAAGATGGTACACTTGATAAGTAAGATAATAGGTGTGCATATTTAAAAAAAAGACAGAGACACATCACTCTGACAGAACTTGTTAAGTGTAGCAATATTTGGAGATTGCATTTCCAGGAAAAGTATTCAAACACCTTTGAACTCCAAAGAGCTTAAGCAAATAATTAAGGCCAGTAAATCGGGAGAATTTTAATGAGGAAGCAAGCCCGATACCTCAGAGCTATGGAATGCTCCTCTGTGATTGTCACAAATGATCTTAAATAATCTTCAGATGAAACAATTTTATCTCTTTTCTTCAAAATTGTCTCTTCCTAGCTGCTTTATAAACTAGATCCAGCTAACAGAAATTGTTTATTCATTTCTTCTGAAGCTGGCCTTAGATTTCAGAACCAAATATTGAGCTAACAGCCCTATATTTGGTTTGTTTTAAATTGCTTGTTATAAAAAATTTTGCAAGTCATAATTGGACCGTTTCTGTTATTTGCTGCCTTGGTATAATACAGAATAATTTACTGCTGAAACACATTCTGCTTCTGGTAAGTCCTACAGACTGAAAGGTCTGTTGCAGTTTTCATTATAAAGCAATTTCATTGTTGAAGCACTTTGACACTGACCTTTTAAAAGACCGTTACAAAAAGCATGTAACCATGTGGTAAGAAGGAAACACTTACAGTGGATTAAATATAGCTTAAATGCAGTAAACTTCTTAAAATGTAGTAACCTTCTGACAGTGCAAGTGCAGGAAATCAGTGCTTGTATTGGGATATGTGTGACTTAGCTGAGCAAACTGTTATGGGGAGGAAGATACAGCAGAAGTTTAATGATGGCACTATAGTCATATCTACACTTCATTGAATCAGTAGCAAACCCCTGATGTCCCCTGAGATTTGGCTGTGGATTTAAAAGCCTAGGGCAAAGACCAGGCATGCATCTCTTAGGGCTAAAGTCTGAGGGGACAGGTCAGAAACCCTTTATTCCAGCACTCCCTACCGTGGAAGTATCTGTATTTTTGGACTTCCCATATGTCAGAGCTCCTAGGCACACAGAAATGCAGTAAAGGATCCTCCTGTGAGCAATAAGCACCTGGATCCTGGCTGAGCTCCATGGTGGTTCAGAGATGAAATAAAGTCCCTAAACTCTGCCTGAATCCCTGCCTTTTTATGCCTGTTTGAGTAAAGCTAAGCACGGAGCAACAGCACTACAGTCAAAATAAAGCACAGAGCAAAAGTCCAGAACCACGGCTCTGTGCTCCCATGGGCTACTGAAGCGCTGAGTAGGGCTGTGGCACGGCAAACCTCAGGTCTGGTCCCTGCTTCCCAAATTCAGGTTGCAGTTTACATTTGCCCATCACTGGCTAAAAACAAGGAGAGGGAATCACAGCTCAGGACTTCTCTCTGCCAGCCATCACCCCACCACCAGGCCACAGAATTGCCCCTCCTGCACTTGCACTCAGGGCTGCAGAGCAGATGGCTCTAGCAGGTGTGAGGAAAATTTAACTAACTTGAAAAGGAACCTAAGGAAACCTAGTGATTTATATTTAATTTAATTTTAGCTGGTAATTAGAATACTCTCCTGGGACATGGAGGATGCAGGTTTAATCCCTTTTGACTGGGAGCTCATGCCTTTTCCTTCTGTTCAGGAAACCAAGAATCCCTAAATTGTCTCCAGTAGAGGCAGGTTGAGAGTAGCTCTTGTGTATCTGCACTGCTCTTCAAATTTGCAGACAATTGCTTTACCCACTTGGTTAATATGCAAAAGCCACCACCAAAAGCCACCTACAGTCTCAGGGGTGGGATTGCTTAAGACACATCTCTGAATTACCAATCCCAATAGAAACAGGCATGCAGGGTCTGGAGAAGAGTGGGATTCCATGCACAGCCCTGCAGCCTAGTGTCCCTCTTTATCAGTGTGGCAGAACAAGCACAGATGCTGCTGCACCCAGAGAAGGCACCGGTTTCTCCCACCAAGCTGGAGAGAGTTTCAGCACTGTTGGTTGCTCAGCACGTACATTTTAATGTGTCAACACCAACAGTGGGCAGGGAGAGGAGGTGTCCTGAGCCTGGCCAGTGGGCTGGGGGGACTGTGTGACCTGCACAAGGCAGTGCTGTGTCGGCAGCCCAGGCACATCAGCTTGTACCAGTGGCACCAGCATGGCAATCCACTGGCTGGTGCAGACTGGGACAGGAGGGGCCAGCTCAGGTCATTTAGGGGGCCAGCTCCACAGGCCACTACATTTCTTCTGGGCAGAGACAAATAGCTGGTCTGACCTTCCTCAGTGTGGTGTTCAAGACGTTAATCACTGCCACTACCTAAAATGCCTGACTTTGTTTTGAACTTTCTGATCTCATTTTGAATGACTGGATCTTCGTAGGCTTTCCCTTGTGAAATGAGCAGCCAGCCTCTTGTCATTGGACAGGTACCCACACTCCACTCAAACATCGTCCTTTGGAAAAGCTGAGTAGTCTTAGCTCTTTAAGCTCTCACTGAAAGGCATCTTCTCCAGCCTTCTCACCATATATTAACATCTTACCATGCGGCTAGGTGCAACAATACCTGTGTTGTGAGTGCTGAATCAGGTAGCAATCCTGGGATTTGGGATGGGATTTTCAAATGAGTGTAAGGAACCTAAGTGATTTAAATCTAATTTAAATTTGAGGAGAGTTTGATACTTCATCTCATTAAGGATCTACTGGATTAGAGAAAGTTGAGAGAAGGGCAACAAGGCTGCATCCAATGCGGAGCAACTGAGCAGGCAGTGACTCCTCAGCCTTGCAAAGAGAATAATTAGGGGGAACATAACAGACATCTGCAAAATCATGGCTGGCATGGATAGGACCAACAGTATGGATTGACTGCTGTCTCTACCAGTACAAGGACTAGTGCCCATCAGATGAGACTGTTCCAGCCAGACTCAAAACAACAGGAGGGGGAACTTCATGCAATCAGGGGCAGTGAACTCCTTACTAAAGCCACTGGAGATACCAGAAAATTACATGGACTCAAAAAGAGCCTGGATAAGTACTGGAAAGAGAGAATTGTAACCCATGTGGGGTTATAAAAAAGACAAATCATTTAAGACTCATGAAATCCTCTGAGCTGAAGCTAGTCAGAGCCGAGAGGGTAAACAGAAGTATCACATATGCTTGCCCTCCCCTTGTTCTTCCACAGGTCTTCTTATGGCCACTGCCGTCCATAAGACAAAATGCAGGCTAGGCAGGCCTTAAAGCACTAAAGCCATCCATATGCTTTATTGGTGGTAGGCAAATATCCTCAAAGAAGTTTTAAAAGTCCACTGATTTTGACAAGACCACTGGGTTCAACTACCTCTGAGTAAGGTACCTAACTGTTAATTCTCATTCTTGTTTCCCACCTTCATGTCTAATACAGCTGTCTTTCTTCTTTTATTCCTCCTTAATTGTTTTTAGTGTAATCTTTCGGGCTAAAAAGCTTTTTCAGGAAATAACTTACTACTCTTGATTTGTTATTAAATACAATCTTGTGACCGAGTTTCTTCTGACATGCATGCATGTAGAAAAGTTATTTGATAATGCAATAGATTTGGCCAAACAAGACTAGATTTGTCGGAATAGTTTTGCAAACATACAAATTACAGAAATAACTACAAAGTAGCCACCATTCACTAATTTTATAGATTGTATTTATTTAAGGCTACTTAGTTCATTTTGCCCAGCTAGCAGGCAGCATAAAAAACCACCATCATGCTGTCGGCTCACTGTTAAATAGTGTACATGCTTCAAATACTGTACGTGTACTGATCATCAATCGCTGTTAAACACTGGACTCACTATAATGCCAAACAGAACTTAAATACAGTTTATATATACTGAATGGAGTAGTGCACTGCCCATGCTCCATGTAAGGAAACACCATGGACATGCCCATATTAGTCCTAGAACTGAGGTACCAGTGCTGCAAACATGGTAAGTCCTTTTTGGCTTTAATTAAACCTCCTATCATGATGATTAACAGACCTTCTGCTGGAACTATGAGCTCTCATCTCTGCCCTCCCTTCACTTGCAGATTATATGTTTTCCCAAACATAATCAGAAGGGATTCACTTTCATCTAGCCTTTCTAGATAGTTAAAAATTAATGGAGAAGGTAGCTTATATTAGAGGATGCTGAGTGCAGAGCTTCCCACATATCTCACCTGCTTTATATGGAGGTGGAAATAATCTCAATGCTTAAAAAGAACTTTGCCTTTGTGACCTTTTTAGTTACATTTAGAGTAAATGTCTTCACTTGCCAATTTATTGGACTCGCAATCAATTAAATTACAGCAATTACGGTGCAAATATTATAGCTCTCTTCATCCAAATCCATTTTCAATACCAGTCATTCAATCCACAGTAGAGAGACCAATCATTAATGTTAAATTCCAGGTCCCACAGAGAAAAGCTGTGCTGCAACATTACTTCAACGTCATTCTACTACAAGCTGAAAATGGAAGATAGCAAACACAAACTTTCAGAAATTATACATTAAAAAAAGAGAAGAGAAAGAAAGACCAGTCAAAGATGTAAACCTGTGTATCAGTGCTACACTTGGATCCACATGCAGTCCCATTCTTCCATTCCTTTTCTCATTTCTTTCCCATTTTTCCCACATGGTCTTAGTTGGCTAAGGCTGATCATGAAACCATGATCGCTAAGACACTATTGTCACCCAGATGTACACTTCTGCCCTTCTGCCAGAGACTACCACATATTTGCCCTGGAACAGATCATGTAGACTGTTATTCATCCACTTTAGAGCAAAGTGGATTTGATAACTTCTCATGGAAAGCTGTTTTACCCCACCCAGCTCACTGTGCACCACAGTGCTGCTGGAGCACTCATGTTGGCTTGGGCTCAGCCTCTGTTGTGGAACTATAACCTCCAGTGAAGGACGGAGAATGCACAAGTAAGGGAAAAGTGGTAAATGTTAATATCCTAAACTATAACTTGTGTCTTTGAGCTGAATGTCCAGTGACAACGGCTGACCCCAACTGGAAGTAAAACGTCCACAAACTGCAACCTCTGAGAAACAGGATAATTTGATAACTATTCCTTACAGTGATCACAGATTTTGTTTTCCAAAAGCTGCAGAACTTAAGTAATAATATTAATGCACATGAATTTTATGCAACAATTTTGTGCAAGTTTCTGCTGATTTATCTACACATAAAAGCTTTGTGTGACTTGGCTCAGACAAAATATGCTGCTGTAGTCAGGCGAGGCACTCACAAACTGTTCGATGTCAAGCACTGTGGCAAGCATTTCTTTAGCAATAAACTTCAGAACTGCAATTCATAATAAGACATTTAGACTTTATGTGGAATATTTTTTACAGGAACACGATTTATAATGTCAACAGCACAAACCTGATGCTTTATGAGGAACTGTTCCAAGCAGAGGGATATTTATAGTTGGATCTGCCATTATGCCTTTATCCAAAGAGCGCAAAGACAGGAACTCGTAGAAGTACTCAGCCTATGACAAAATAAATAAAAAATCTATATGTATTATAATTGCTTTCATGGAAGCAAACTATTTAGCATATAAACTACAGTAGAAAATACCACACTTTTCATTACGTCATTCACTGGATTTGTTTCTATTATTTCCTTGAGTGCTTCTTTACCTGAGCATAATTTTCAGATAATTTCCTCTTATTTCAGAGATTCCAAGTAACCTTACAGTAATCAGGACACAGCATAACAGCAAGGAAAATGGCATGCATAGAGTGAACGAATGGTATACAGAGAACACATTTTTTACAACCCACACCTTTTACCTGGCAGACCACAAAACAATGTATGAACAGTAAGCTAAAGATGTTTTTTGGGCAGAATCCTCCTGGAACTGACTGGTGAGCCTGGACGACCTGCCTGCACCACAAGCACAGCTTAAAGGACATACTCACATGCACGATGCAACTGTGGCATAAGAATATCCAAGGCTTGCTCTTGGTTGATCTGCACAGCACAGGACATTGCCTTGGGGAAACAGTGCTGGGCAATGAATAGCCATGTTACTGGAGTGCCATTCTAGGACACATCTTGCTTACAGCTCTGACACTGTCTTGTTCAACCTCAGTTCACTAAATTGTTCCAAGGGTGGAGCTGAGAGCTTTCCTACAGAGCTGGCTTCATGTCACTCATTATTAACCACAACGTAAACGATTTGTTTTGGCGATCCCCAGGTGTTGGCATGATTTAAAAAATACTTTCCACTACCTTCACCCTACTCCTGATATGTATCTGCATTGTGGCACAGATTGCAGGATTTGGTACTTTCTTCCATGGGACCCTGGCCTCTCTGTTGAGTCATCTCTTCAATATTTCTTTGTATTCAATGCAAAGTGACGTCATGCATCTGCAACGCAGCTGTACACACCATGTACACCTAAGATGTATGCATCTTAGCAAGTCACTGGAGACTTCCACTACTGTCAATGGCACAGCTACAGGTGCGCAAAGCAAGTGGAAATGAACCTTTTCCCTAAAGTCTGGCTTCTCATTTACCCTGAAGCATATGAGGGATCGCAGGTAATGCGATTTGCTGCTCTCAGAAAAGTACATGAAACCTTAGCATGAGCACTGGCAAAAATGTGTTTTCATCCAGCAACCCACTGATAGTAGACAGTTTTGTTATGTCTGCTTTTTAGATAAAATAGTGAAACAAAGAGAGATTAAAGCCAAAATTTTATGAGAACTTTGGGCTGATAAATGGTAGTTAATTTATGTGTACAAGACGGCAGTCAATGTTCTTAGCCAGAAGACTGTCCTTTTTCTCGTGTAATATCCTGGCTCCCTAGTACAAGGAAGACATGGACTTACTGGAGTGAGACCAGTGAAGGGCCACAGAGTTGATCAAGGGACTGGTGTATCTGACATACAGGGAGAGCCTGAGAGATCTGGGACCGTTCAGCCTGGAGAAGGCAGAGGGGGGATCTAATCAATGTGTATAAATAGCTGATAGGGGGGTGTAAAGAAGATGGAGCCAGGCTCTGCTCAGTGGTGCCCAGTGACAGGACAGGAGGCAATGGGCACAACACAGAAAACTCCATTTGAGCCTGAGAATACACCTTTTTACTGTGTGGGTGACTGAGCACTGGCATGGGTTGCCCAAAGAGGTTGTGGAGCCTCCATCTGTGAAGACATTCAAAACCCAACTCAACACAGTCCTGTGCAAGCGGCTCTAGGCGACTCTGCTTGAGCAGGGGGGTGGCCTAGATCATCTTGAGATCAGACTGTCTGGTCTCAGAACAGCCTCAGCCCTTCTGTGATGCTGTGCTCTGCTAACTTGAGCAGAAGCCTCGGCAGCACGTGAGCGACCATCTCCCTTTAGCTCCTGGTGACACCAGCAAAGCACTCATGAGCTGGGTAGAAAGGTTTTTATGAAATTCCTGATCAGCCCTGGCAGCACATCCACTCACTCTGTGGTGACAGCAAGGAGACCCCAAACAACATGCAGGGGCTACACTTTGCACAGACAGTCTTCAGAGGGTGTTGTGTAGGCACAGAGACCTCAGAGGAGGACTCGAAAAACAATAGGGAAGGAAGCAATGAAAGTTTTTAAGGGTGGGTTAAACACATGGAGTATATGTGGGAGGGAGAGGGGACATGGAGAGAAGCAGTAAAACAGGAGATGAAAATTGAAGTCTGGGGTAATGTTCAAAAGGCTGCTTTTAATTAAAGACATTTTTTTCCAATACAATATACTATGCCAAAATATGAAAACAAGCCATAAAGTCAGATTGTGAACATTTTTGTTTTCAAATAAAACTTTGGTTCAGAAAAATAATTATATGTCTCCACACATCTATAGAATAGTACAGTGAGTGAGTCAATCCTGTACTGTCTGTTTCTCATTGGTTAGCTTTGATGTTTGGTTACATCTAAACCAGGTCATAATGGGTTGGGATATTAAAACATTATGTTCTTACTACTCTAGTAAACAACAACTGGTAAGTAGACCAAATAGCTTCAGTCCCATATTTCCATTCCAGCCACGCTGTTGTAGCAGATCAGCTTGTGAGCCAGAGCCCTGATTTGTAGGAAAGGAACTGGAATCCCATTTTCTAGAGTTGAAATGATGCCTAAGGACAAAGACAAAAAGAAAGTTCGCTGTGGGAAAGGGGACTGATTGCTGCATGAGCCACAGTACTCACCGCCTTTCAAGGAAGGAATTCCTCTAACCAGAGCAGAGGCATAACATGAGTAGTGCCTGAGGCAGGAGTACGTTCTGCTCACATGTTAAAAAGATGGGAAGAGACATTGCACAAGCAACAGGCTGCTCAGGAGAAAAGCCACGCATGGCACTGGGGGGAAGATACCTTCTCTCACCATTTCTGTACAAAGGTTTGTACATCTGCTGAGTTGACAAAAACTGAACTTCTTGAAATGATAGTATCTATGAAGACCTGAAACACCTCAGGTAGATCCAGATAGCATGACTTCAAAGTTTTGAAGCCATGTGCTGCAGAGTATGTTTGCAAATCATGTGTGCTGGACTGAGTTGGTTAAATTTTGATATAAAAATTATATACAAAAATCACAGTCTAGACAGGCTGCACAGTGGAGCAGAGTAGTTTAACTCCTCAAACCTGTGAATCTGAAATAAGACTTGGCTGCCATAAATCCTATCTATTTGGAAAAAAATCTGTCTTGACACAATCCCTACATCCAGTCTCCGATATTGTCCTGCTGTAATTTGAGTTGATTGCCAATTAACTTGCATTAATCATCGTGACTGAAAAGCAAACAACACACTCTTAGCAAATATTTACAATGCTCCAGCCTAGCATGAAATTTAGTCATGAGGGTTAATTGAAGAGATATGTCTATGCAATTAAAATATTGTCTAGTGACTACCATAATTTGTGCTGTAAGTGGTCATTGTGAGTGACCTGGTTGTGAGAACAAAATTTCCTTGGATATTGTTGTGAGATAAAGGGGAAAAACCTGTAATCTATAATCCCTTTTCCATTACAAAAACATTCTCATTACTTTTTTTTTTTTTTTTAAGCCAGCCTACTAACTGTCTGGTACATGAGGGGGAAAATTTGGTACTGAAGGTAAATCTCAGAGGAGCGGTGTTATCAAAGGTGATGGTGGAAATGGGGTTTGAGATAAATTGTTGATCTTTGACAATTGCACACTCTGCATGCACAGAAGACTTTCTGGTTTTGGCTTGACTTCAGGAAGCACCCAAGGAAGAATATGCTTTACTTTTGTGTAAAGACTTTGTCTGAGACCCTCAGAAACTGAGGCAAGGACCCCTGCAGAGCTTGTGTGAACAGTCTGAGGACTTGGTGCCTTCAGGCAGCAGGTAGTCCCAGGCAGCTGCCCTTTAACAGTTCCCCATGTGGGCAAAGCCCTGAGCAAAGGGAGGAAATTTCATCTTAGGCAAATAATTCCATGGTCAGGATTAACTTTTATGGACTTTAAATGGCCACTTTCTATAAATCAGAGGAATTTAAAAGGTTATAAAAATAACGAAGCTCTCTAACAAGTATTGTAGCAAACATCTGTCGGCAGTTTGGTTTTAAATGATATACACTTAAAATTCCTACAGAATTCCACTCCTCAGTACAAGATCTACTATGTTAAGAGTTTTCTTATCACTCAGATGCCATGTTGTGCCTACCTTGGTTTTGTTTCATATTTAATCAAAGCATTCACAGGAATGTGCTCTATGTTTTCTTCATTTTACATGAAGGGTGTAGGATTAGAAGTAATGGTAGTACCTGAAAGTGAAGCAGACTGGCTTAAACTGTTGTATATCACAGCTCAATAATCTAATGAAATCTGCACTCTTTCTAACAAAGACAAGAGAATGTGTGTTAGCTTTTGAAGTAGATGCAAGAAATTAACTACATTTTCTTCTCATTATTTTAAAGAGATCAGTGCTGAATGTTCTATTCTGGTATCAATTAAATGACAAATACACCCTAATGCCAATTTTCTACATTTAAAGAAAAGAAACTCATCAAAAAATTTCCTTTTCATCCCAGATCCATGGATATTTCTGGCTATGCACACACTAGAAGATTCTAGCATGCATTATCCATAGCAGATGCTCACAGTTGCACATGCCATAAATAAAATCACAAAGTGAGGCAATGTATGTATTTGTTAGGTGTTTACAGCATGGACCATTGCTTCTCCAAGATATTAACTGCATTAGGTCAGAGAAGTTGGTCTGTCTATGTTCCAAGATGAAGCATGAAGCAAAATGAGATGAATTTCAACAGAGGGGAGGCTGTAGCCATATTGCGCGTACCAGGCTATTGAAGGAGTCTGGCCAGAGTATGAGTATGTATGTCAGCAGCACATTTTGTTACTGTGGTGCAGTCTAGACACTGCTGTAATGAACAACATAATGATGCCTCCTTAGACAAGCAGATAATAAACCATCTGCCTACAAGGTTTCATTTTTCTGCTGGGGAAGGCAGCTTTGCCCTACCTGTTAATTGGTCCCGTCACAGAGTGGGTAAACCATTTTTTGCACCTCAGTGTGACACTCAGAGACACTTGCCAACAGCCTCACGAGGTAGTCCCAAAGTGGGAGGCATGCTTAACAATATGAAGTGATACAGAAACATGTTTGGAGAAAAACAATTTGCACAGAAGGCAGGATAACCGTCCCATTTTCCAGTACCGGCTGCTAAGGGTATGGGAATGAACCAAAGCAGCAGGATCAACAAAAGCACAGATGCACATAAAAGGAAAAACAGAGATATTTTGGTGTTTCTAAAAAAGAAGGACCCAAATTAGAACTCAGCAAAATGGGCAATCTCAAAGAAAAATACATTATGTGACAGTGTTAATTTCACAATGCTGTGGTGAAATGTGCACAACTCTGCAGAGCCTGTTCTATGCCTGCTTTCTTCACGTTAAGAAAACTGTGGCAGGCTGAAGAAAATCCATGCATGAGGATGAAGGCTTTTTTAACAATGGAGTGAATCCCTGTATGCAACTTTCAACAGCAACCACTTGTGGTTTTAATGGTTTTAGAAGAAGAATGGTACAAAAACTCCCTGATTTTATCAATGGAAGATGACCAACCGGTGCTTAATGTCTCCTGTGGAATGCAATTGTGGGTGGCAGATCAGATCCTCCAACAGAATGATTTAGAAAGTTGGAAAAGAGAAATTTCTTGTTTGCTATCAAAAGGAGCCCCCGATTTTGAAAGGTGACACTGCAGCCTTCCAAGAACGCTTTGCACAGGAGAGATGGACAGAAATCTTTGCAGAATACATTAACCTTTCTTCCAAGTAATGAGAAAAGAATTCCTGTAAGGATAAGTAATACAAAGAAATCACTGTCAAGAAGCTTGCTGAGGCCATAAAGTAATAGATTTAGATGACATTTAGCAATTGAGGTTCTGGCAGCTGTCTGCTCTTTGGGAGACATGGGAAACAAGGCAGCTACTTGGCCATTTTGAGGAGATACATTCTCTCACCAGACCTTGAGCTCTGGAAGTGCTCTAGCATTTGGAGGTCATCTGAAACCAACCGAGACTGGAAGCTGAAGGGCTTGGCAGAAAGAGTGGTGTTTGAGAGGGACACCAGAGAAAAAGAAAAATCTAAGTACACCAGCAGAGCATTAACTTTGAAACTCATCCTTAAGCACAGGAAAAGCAGGCTACCTGAAACAGAGGGCCAAATAAATGCGTACTGCACTCTCCTGTCCATCATTAGCCTGCTAATGAAAATACGATTGCCATTCAGATCAGAGTCAATCCCTTGACGCAGTAGGTAATGGCAATAGGGACAATGGGGCCATTCCACAAGGCTAAAGCCTTGGAATGCAGCATATGGGCAAACAGATCCACAGCAATTTCCGGGTAAGTACAAGTACACTGATACAAAGACTTGCAGCACGCAGGATTTCTTAAAAAACAGTCACAACAAATTTACAGCTCCTCCTCGTTGAGGAAAGTCTCGGAGTTTCTCACTCTTTCTCTACCTTGCTTTATTTGGAAACAAAAGAGAAAGCACGAGAGCACAACTCCCCATATTTAGACGTTTTCTTATTTAACAGATTTTCTGTAATGTATTTTATTACTGCTTCAGTAGAGTTACTTTTGAGAAAATCGAGCTAAAAGGAGACAAAATCATTAGGGTTTTGATAAATATGCACAGTTAATTACATCTTGAAAATCTCCAGCAAGGAATGATATTTCTCAGCATGAACCAGGCTGGAAGGCATACGTGGTGCACAAGTTTCCTTTTTTCTCCTATGTTTTACAGATGAAAATTAGATAACTCTGCTTTGGGGAAGGGGAGAGAAGCAAGCAATACACCAAAAAGAGAAATAGCATTAAGCATTCAGATTAAAAAAAATTAAAACATACACAAGCCTTTATTATCTTCAAATATTTAATGAAACATATTGTTCTGGTATTCTGAGATTTGGTAAAAGCTATTCTCCTAAAAAGTTATTTCTTGTTCCAGCACAGCAAGGGCTAATTCATTCTTTTGCCACTCAGCAAAAGATCAGTGCTCTCTCCAGTGGAGATTTCATGATCAGGGATGTCCAAAATGCCAATTTCCTAAGGCTAATAAAAAAGGGGAAAATTATCACTGCTCCTTAGAGAAAGAACCTAAAATACTGTCTCATCAGGTTAGTTCCTAACAAAACAATGCTGTACAGGTCTGCTACTGGCACCTGCAACACGTCTATGTGGCTCTATCTACACTGAAAATAAACTGTGAAGTTATTTTCTTCCCCTCACAGCTTGAAAAGTAAGTGAAAACTTGGGCTGGCTGGTCCTGAGAGTGCATCTTTACATAGATTACAGACTGTTTGCAGTTTCAGGCTCTGGATAGATTTATTTATAATTAATAAATTAGCCTGAAAATTCTTTTCAGAGAACGTCAGATAATTTCAATAAAACCTTTACAATTAGGGAAATGATTGCACTAACAAGTATTTAGACTAATTATGATGGAGATCTGACCAGACACTACATTTAATTAAACAGAGTATTTTTAAAGGCACAAATGTAAACCTTAGAGATGGTGGCTTGTCTGACATGATGAGAGAAAGTTCACAGCTGAAGAATAAGCTAATCCACCTCTTGCATGGTGGTAAACATGGATAATGCACACAGATTCATTTTGGCCATGCTTCAAACTTCCAACCCTTTATTCTTAAGCCTCACAGGACAGCTTTGAAGTTGAGGATAAAGCTCCTCTAGCACACCATTACCAAAGAACAACCTTCTGATTATGATCTCATGAAAGTGTAATCAATAACTTACATAAGTTAAAAGCGTGGCAAACAGCAAAGGTCATGTAATTGGGCCTTTATTGAGTCCATGTGTTTCACTCTTGGCTTTAACTGGCACTCCCATATAATAAATATCTCTCCCCAAAATGTAAGCAACGAACTTTCTCAAAAGTTATGAAATCTCACAGCAGCTTCTGTCAGACTGGAGTCCTTCTAGGATCTCAAAGGGGGATGCTTCCCCTTTTGTACACCCAAGTGACAGAAAGTTTGCAGCACCTCTGAGTGAGAGTTTCTTTATTTACTGCTCTTTAATGGTCTTTAATGGTCTTTAGCCTTGTATTCCAAGCAAACAAGTGTTTAAAAGTTATGGTGAAAAGGTTTTGAAAAAAATTCAACTCTTTCCTGACTAGCTGTTAGAAAGACTTCCTTAACACTGGTCTCTCTTAACATCTGCTGCATGGATTTTAAATGCCTTTTTTTGTGAATATCCAGAGTAATTTTGTTCTTGTTTTACGGCCTGCCATTGACCAAAGCAAATTTTTTATACTACCATGAAAGAAGAACTAAATTCATTATTTAAATGGGATGTTTGATCAGTGTATCTGAAAAGGAACTTGTGTGTTTGCTGTTGTACCTGAAATCACACTGATTTGTCTTTTGAGACAAGAGCCAAGTATGCAGACACATATTACTGTAATATTTCCATGTACCACACAGGCCTCCACATAGTTATGCCCTCCATAACTACACTTTGATTTTATCAAAGCAAGATGGACTTATCTTCATAATAAAGCAGGGAAGTATTACCTCATCCCCAGTTTCTGCTGAGAAACTGAACAGTTTCTACAAACAACTTTTCTGTCTTTCAGGCTGTTTCCATAGGCAGGATCTGCACAGCTTCATCCCTGGGTTACGATACCAGTCTCACAGGGTCCAGTCTTTTGAGTTAAGGTCCAGAATGGCCCCACATATTTTCCAGCATTTAAATGAAGTATATTCTTCAAAGCCAGATCATCCTCGACTCCCTGTACACTCAGAGGAGAGAGACCAGCACTTGCAGAAGAGAATTCAGCCCAGACAGAGTCTGATTTACCTACTGTCTTGAATTGCCTTTCTCTCTCTCCCTGGGGGCAGATGGAGCCTATTCACAGCATAGTCATCTTCACCTGGCCTCACTCTGCTGACTTTCTCTGGTTTGCTAGCAAAGTCACACTCCAGAGAGGCGGCGAGTTCTGAATTTCACTGAGGCACATGGGCTGCGCTGCTGAACACGGACGGTTCTCTGCACTTGGTATCTTTTCACTGAGTTTTAGCAACAGTTATTTGGAGAAAGCCTCTCATAAAAAATGTCTTCCCTCTGCCACTAGCCACTGCTCATATACCAATTCTTTCCTACTCTTCAAGGCTGGTCCTTTTTGCCTTCCCCTTCTTCTTGTCACAATCTTTCTTTAGAGGGGATTCAGATGACGAACACGGCAAAGAGTCATGCTGGTTCTCCTTTTTCCTCCTTCTGCTACAGTCCCTTTCTTCAGTGGGATTAAGAAAGGTAAAAGTTTTGTGGAGGTGAACTTGGTGAAAGACAAAAGTAGTGTTCTGATACAGGCAGTGCTGGCATGACCAGGGTGATCCTCCATTCGAGGAAGATGAGAGAAACTAGGAAGAGTTACAACAGTCAGGGTAAAGTTGAGCTTCCAGATGAACCCTTTGCACACACTTGCAGGAATGAGTCCTACTCAGAAAGGTATGAAGTTTATTTTGAGAAAGCTACAATCTTCTGGGTTTTTTTTTACTCTGGATAACATGACCTATCATCTTCAGTATAAATCCTGACAGGGAGGGCCAGCAGCTGGCAGTTCACGAATAGAATGTTTTGCAGAGACCCTAACCTCATTTGTATTAGAGAAAACATCAGTGGGACAGTTCAGCTTCAGATATGAATGTGTGGACCTCCCCAAGCCCAAATTTACCTCTGATGAAAAACCAGTGGGAGTCTGATGACAGCAGAAGTCGATACTCTGCACTGAGATAACTCACCCCATTTGGGATTACAGACTTTTGCTGAGATTGAGAGCTATAATTTATTCCTTGATGCACAACTACAGTGAATCTGATCTGCTTTTGCAGACTGAGGCCAAATTGTTCTTTTTGTCCCTCAATATGACCCAGATGTGCTGACAATCCATAACTTCTGCTGGAGTCAAAGGCTGCTGGAGGTTCTCCAAATCCCCCAAACCAGCCTTTATTGACTAAATGAAGCGAGTAGCTCTGGGCTGAGTGTGGTCCATGGTACTTTCAGAAAGAAAAAAAGACTAGAGGAGAACAACGCCCCGCACTGCAAACCTTGCTGAGCTGTCAGGTCTGCTCCCTGCATCACTACAGGGCACAGAAATGCAGCACTCAGCACAGCAGCCTGTCGACCGAACCCTGCCTGTCATCTGTAGCTCTGTAGCGGGACTCTCTTTGATACCAGTCAGCTGAGTCAGGGTCAATTTTGTTTGGTTCTGCTTGAATTTCTGCTGGTTAGAAGAGGCTTGGGGTTTGGGAGATGTTTCTCTGTTTTGATTTGATTTGCCACATTTTCTGTAGCTCACAGTACTGCGACTGCACCAGGGCAGCTCAAGGCAGCCTAAGACTGGGCTGTCGCAGTCCTACCCTCTTCAGACGTGGCCATGTGATGAGCTAACCAAGACAGCAGATCAAGTTAAAAATTAATCACTTCTTTCTGTAGGGCTAGTTTTCAGCCAGAGTAGCTCCATAAGCAGCCACATCAGCACTGGCACAAGAAAGAGAATGGAAATGTGTGACCAGGGATGAGAAAGAAGATGGGACAGCATCAGCTGCTAGCCTGGCTGAAGCTGTTGTGGAATGGCGCTGGAAGCAAGGTGAATTGTTCCCATGCCGTTGGCAGATGTCAACTTTTCTCACCGCACTCTCAAATTTCATTATCCTGGAGTGAGGAAGACACTAAGCTGAGAATCATCAGTGAGATGATGGCTCCTCCAGCGCACTACTGAAACCAACAGAACCTGCACCCAAATAGGGCATGTGCATTTCTGATGGCACTGCCAGAGCCGTCAAGTGGACACAAGGCTTTTTATCTCTGATACAAATGAAAAATCCAAATACATGATTTCACCCTCAGAAATATTATCTTGCAATTGTTCATTAAGGTTATACAGCAGGAATAATTTGAGTTGACTCATGTTTGTCATGTTTTTAAGCTTGAGGCTGTTTGTATTAACAGGTTTCTTTGGAGCAACACTGGGTTACAAACATGTTTCTGACATGTGATCAAGGAGCTGTATGCTTTAAATGGAATTTGACATACCTCTTGTGAAAGTGAGACACACGCCAAGTGCTGCTTTTCCAACTGTGGCATGCCACTTAGGCCTGCTGTGCAGCTGAATTGAGGATAGGCTGTCTTGCCACATCTTACGAAAACGTCGTACAGAGAGTTACAGAGGAGACTGGACAAGGATGCTGCATCAGGAGGCGTTTGTGATCATATCAACCATACATATATTTTGCCAGTGAGGAAATCCGCTGGTCAGGTGTTGTGGTTTAACCCCAGCCGGCAACTGAGCACCACCCAGCCACTCGCTCACTCCCCCTGCCATGGGATGGGAGAGGAAATTGGAAGGGTAAAAGTGAGAAAACTCGTGGGTTGAGATAAAGACAGTTTAATAGGTGAAGCAAAAGCCATGCACACAAGCAAAGCAAAACAAGGAATTCATTCACTACTTCCCATGGGCAGGCAGGCGTTCAGCCATCTCCAGGAAAGCAGGGCTCCATCACATGTAGTGGTTACTTGGGAAGACAAACACCATAACTCTGAATGTGCCCCCCTTCCTTCTTCTTCCCCCATACAAGCTACTATGAAGAAAATTAACACTATTCCAGCCAAAACCAGCACATCACGGTATGACCTGTCTCAGCTAAGGACGATGCTGTTCTGGTGCAAAGGTAAGGCCCATGCTCTGCTGCTTTTGCGCATGAGGTGCTCAGGCAAACCAGACTGGAGCATGTGCACTCCTGAATCAAGAGAGCCTGACACTCCTCCAACAGCCTTTGCCGTTACGGTGGTGCACACAGCATATGGGCTCCCTCATGTGGATCTCCTAAGATGTACCAGAGACGGACCATGCAAGTACAGCTTGGGAGTGCTGCAGCTGAGGAAGATGCCACACAACCTGCTCTCTTCAGCTCTGCTCGGAAAAGGGACTCTCCCACTCCCTCCCCAGTGTGCAGGGAAGGAGATCCCATCTCTGCTCCCCTCAGAGTGAAGAGGCACACTGCTGTTTAGACAATGGGATTAAGTTTATGCAACATTCAAACTATTTTCAAACTTTTAAATCTCTGAGGAACAAAGTGGGGGTTTTTCCTAATCCTTTCTACTTTTCAATCTATTTTTTTTAAGGAAACAGAGGAAATGCTACACAAAACCCACTTGTATTATAAAAAAAGTTTCAAGAAGTCTTATGGTATGCAGTTAAACAGTCAAAAATCGGGAAATACCAGTGAATAATGCTCTATGTACAGACTTAACTCTGTCTCTGTTTTTACAAGACATTAAAACCTCATTAAGTACATAAGCCCATACTAATTCTCATCTATGAGACATAACGTCATGCAGCTTCTTCTGTAACTGCTAATCTTACACAACGAAAGAACTGGTGCTGAAGTCCTGCAGGTTTCCTCAGAGTGAATGGCTGTTACAAACACTGAGTAGCCTTTGAAAATCCGTCCCATTAAGTCAACTGGACACATTAAAATGCAGATATACAGTAAACCGCACAGTTGCAAGCTGTGCAGTACAAGACATGCTGCAGAGGTCTAGGGAAAATATGCTTGCACATGAAGGCCAACTACCTTAATGTAATAGTTTGTTGCTGTAACCTTTCAATTGTATTTAACAAACTGAGATGCATATGAATTAGAGGTGGCAGAAACTGGAATGTCACAACTTGCTGACCACAAGATTCATTATAAATGTTTTCTGGGGAAATGTGTATGGAAAAAAATCTCAAGCTCAAACCATGCTGGTCATATGCAAATATCCACATATGTTTTCAAGTGCAGATTTTTAAAGTAGTAGAAATCTGTTTTCAGAAAAATTATGATTTATCTGTAGGCTACTAACACACTCCTGAAGGACAAAAGGTGAACAACGCACCTCAGTTAGAAGGTCCATTTTCCATGATATACTGAAACGTATGCTTAGTTAATGGTTTGTACTGAAAGGTATATTTAGTTAATGGTTGAGTTTTCAACATGCCAGTTGTACAAATTTTAATCCAAGGCTTTTTGTTTTTTCAAAGAAATGTCTTCAAATATTTTCTATGCATTGAGAGTGGTCAGTAGCTCACCTTGTGCTTGCCAGAAATATAACTTAGACTTTACCACAGGAACTAATTTAAGTATACCATTACTAAATCTGGCTTATCTGGAAGTCTATAATCAGAGATGAAAAGCAAGCTTCACCTAAACATCTCTGCTGCTTGACTGTTGTCAGGTAGATGTTTAGGCATTTAAAGTAAACTGTCCTGTGAATGTGGCTGGGGTAGCAAAACCAGATTTGTTGTCAAGGCATAATAATAATGTGGGAAACAGTGTTGCAAACTCTCATAATTGAATATCAGTTCAAGAAATTCTGCTCAGGTTATAAGAAAACCAGCCCTCATCTCTATGTCTCACCACGCTTAGGGAAGCCCCCACGGACTGGCTGCTTCCTCCACCTTCCCCTCTCCTGGGTGGAATAACCAGACACAGTCTGAGCGGGAGACTGGCACAACTGTCTCCTCAGAGCAGGGAGCGTTAGTTTGGTGATCCTCTTCTGTTTTGATGGGGAGAGGGTTATAAAGGAATCAGAAAGAGAAGAATCTCACAATACCACTTTCACAGAAGGGCAATGGCCATCCCTTTCTTTCCATCTCTCACAAAACTGGCTTTCTGCTTCCCAGTCTTCATGAGACCTCTGGCCTGGGGAAGGGATTAAATCCTGAAGAACATGGGTACACTTCATCACCTGCTCTAAACCAAGAAGGGGGGAAAGACCTTACTGCAGTTACCTCAACCTTTGCAGACAGGGACAAGAAACATATAAATCTAGAGACAGAAGTTTCTGTTGGAGTTGTTGGTGTTGGGAGAGGTGGAGAAACAGACATTTCATGAGAACTTGCAGAGGATGCGAGCTCTATACCTCCAGGTAACCATTCCTCCTGCAAGCAAACTTTCAGATTCCTCATCCTTTTAAATATTTCCTCATTAATTTAATTGAATGAACTTATACTGCTTGGTTGTATTTTACAGGATGAGAAATCCTTACTTTTGGATGAATAAAGGTCTTATATAAATAAGTTAAGTACTTAGGAATGTTTTAAATCTTGTAATTCTACTGTTAGGTTTCAATTAATTGCTGTCTAAACAAATCATAGTAACAGTGGCATCATGGCATCAACTATATAAATTATGAAGTTTACTTGACTGCAAATGTTTGGCAGGACAATTAAAAAGGGTCCATTAACCAATAAGGATATTCACACTGATACAATTAAAACGTGAACTCCATTAGTGGGCAGAATAAGGTGCAGACTTTGTACCATCAAAGGAAAGCTACTATTACGTCAAGTAAAAATGCGAAATCCAAGTCATTCTTGATGTGTTGAAGGCCTCTAATTTCTGTCTGTATGGACAGTATGAGCTTCTCCACCCTGTACCTAATACCAACATGTCACAGCTCTGACTAGAGGGGAGCCACATGTTGGGTCATAAGCTTTCAGCTGCACTCCTTTGCCAATACAGAAATCTGATCATGCCTATGCAATCTGAATAGATGCTCCTGTGCAAAACTGGAAGGAAGGAGATAAAAAAAACCCAGCACAAACCAAAAAAATAAATCAACCAAAGTAATGGAAAACATGTCCTGCTAGCAAATTATTTCCCAACTCGTAATATGGCTATGCATTTCATCTGTTGCTTGTGATTACAGACCCAGGTAACTGTATTTTACCTCTCCTTCCTCTCTGGCAGATGCCAGAGTACCCTGCTGTGCAACTTGCCTGTTCTCCCTGAAGGTCCCTGCATAGAATACTGCAGGCACATACTGCAGCTATTTGATGTGTCTGTGGCTTCACAAGGAAAAAATAAATTTGTTTCAACCTGGTCACTCAAATGGACTCCATTTCAACAGTTCAATTTATTTCCCAGAACCTCTGCAAGAAAGAGAACTGGCTAAGGCTCAAACTTGGAAAAATGAAAGCAGTGTTTACTGCAGTTTAAAAGGAACAGGCTGAAGTTGGTACTTGTACTCCTTACTGAAGGTGTTCAGTGGACTCGATTATTTGCCTATGCGGTTTTTAGTTTCACATCCCCATTACGCTATATCAATATTCACACATTTGCAAGTTGAGAGCAAGTAGAAAACATTGCAGAGAGAGCCTATCTTCTGCTCATCAAGAAGCTGGATCTCTCCATGCCTTCCTCATGTTCTCAGAAAAAATAGGTTCATAATCGCAGTACTGAAAGGTCTGAACTCGTTCTCTGATGGTCAGGATGGTCCAACAGCCTGCCCTCTCCTCCTCTGGCCAGCCACTGTTGTGAAGGCTGGCTCTGCTGCTCTTGCTACTGGTTTCTGTGCTTCAGTGCTCAGATCTGGTGACGGATCTTCTCATTAGTGGGCTGCTGTTTGGGGAGTTTGTTTTCCCTGGTGATGGGCCAAAACCTGATGCTGGGAGATTGCCAGATTTGATGTCAGGCATATTTATTTCCTTTAGGATCGGTTGGGTTCAGCTAGCTGTTTATCCAGGCTAAGGGGCAGCTTCAGAGGATTTGTGGGGCCAGCTCTGAAAGCGGTGTTTGGTCTCCAAGTTATTTATTGAAATATTTGGCAGTGATGGCAACAAGCGCTGAAGCAGCTGGAAGGTAATTGCCTGCTTTTCCTTGTATGGCCAAACAAGCTGGATTCCACCAGTTGATTGCAAAACAAAGCAAACTTTCATACTAGATGCAAAAAATCCAGGGGTTTTCTTGTTGTTTGGCTGAAAAAAATCCACCCAATCCACCCCAAATCTTTGTAAGCATTTACGAATGCATTTCTGTTCCGCACATGCCTCTTCTCCAAGTCAGACAGGCTTGTCAGGTAACTCCTCCTCAGCATTTTTGTGCAGCTAAGTGGTCTTCTATGAATGGACTATGAACCCACATATTACGGTGGACTTCAGGTATCATAGCTGGATAAAGTCTTCTCAGTGTCTCTGCACAACAGTATCACTGTCTTTGCTTTATTTACAGTATTTTTTCTGAGGCAGATTTTGGTTTGCTGCTTTGCTGTGACTGTACAAGCCAGTCTCATTTTTGTGTTCCTGCCTGGCCCATTTTGTGTTAATGGCTGGCTTGGGGGATGAGAGGAGAGCAGTGGATTTTGTTTACCTTGACTTTGGTAAGGCTTTCAGCACTGTCTCCCACAACATCCCCACAGATGAAGTGAGGAAGTGGAATTTACATAAGTGAGGTGGACTGCTGCGCTGCCAGCCTCAGCGGGTTATGATCAGCAGCACCAAGTCCAGCTGGAGACCAGTCAGCAGTGGTGTACCTCAGAGGTTGATACTAGGTCTCATGCTGTTTAACATCTTCATTAATGACCTGATGTTGTGACAGAATGCACCCTCAGCAAGTCTGCAGATGATACAAGACTGGGAGGAGTGGCTGATACACCAGAAGGTCATGCTGCCGTCCAGAGGGACCTCAATAGGCCGGAGGAATGAGTTGACAGGAACCTCATGAAATTTAGCAAGGGGAAGTGTGCAGTCCTGCACCTGGGAAGGAATAATCCCATGCACCAGTACACGCTGGGGGCCAAGCAGCTGCAAAACAGCTTGGCAGAAAAGTACCTGGGGGTCCTGGTGGACACCAAGTTGACCATGAGGCAGGAATGTGCTTTTGGGGCAAAAAAGAAAGACCAACAGCCTCCTGGGCTGCATCAGGCAGAGCGTTGCCAGCAGGTCCAGGGAGGTGATCCTTCCCCTCTGCTCAGCCCTGGTGAGACACACCTGGCGTGCTGGATCCAGTCCTGGGCTCCCCAGTGCAAGAGAGACATGGACATACTGGAGTGAGTCCAGGGAAGGGGCATGAAGGGGTGGGAACATACCTCACACAAGTTTGAGGACATGTCTATTTTTTTCCCTATTTAGCTCTTTCTTCTATGAAGTAAGTGCAAAGAGGGAGACGACTTTTCTGCAGGTTCTTCTACAGGCTGACAGCTCTTATTAGAGATTGGAAGGACCAGTGACACAGGCAGAGGCCCTGTAGGACTGTCAGCTCATCATCTGCCAGGGTGCCACCCAAGGATAAACACAGTGCACACTCACTGAGCAGGACTTCTGTTACTTTACACAATTAGCTCAGCTCTAAGTGTCACAGACAGCCCAGGTGCTTTTTGTACATGGATCTCAACTTTATTTTGTATAAGAAGAGCCAGTCTTTCGTTACATTATTACATACCTTATTACATGTATTTTATTACCATCACAGTTTACTACAATTAAGATTTCAAAATGTCAGTCTCCAAAACCAGAGAGGAAAAAATGCAGTTAACTGTGCATTCAGCAACCTATCCAAAATGTGATTGATTTTGTGTTTCTTCCATTTACAATTTTCAAAAAAGCTATTTACATAACAGAAAATACCATTAAAGCTATCTCCTACTTTTACTGAAACATGCACCTGCAGCGACAGACATCTACTACTTTTATACATATAATTCATTGCAAAGAACACTGTGTGTTCTGTTATGGAAAGACTAAGTATTGCAGTGCAACTGTCCATTCTTTGCTGTGCATTTTGGGTGGCTCCACTTTCTACCACGGCTGGGCTACGGTCTGATGTAGTGAGGAGTTTGGCCACAAATAGTCAGTTAAAAAGCAAACAAACAAACAAAAAAATGCCCAGCAAAACAAAAAAAATCAAACATGGTTCAACAGCAGAATAAGAGAAACTAATAAAAGTAGTTTCTAATTGTAATTTCTAAATTAATTTCTAAATTTCTAAAAAAGTAATTTCTAAAACTAATAAAAGAAATAAAAAACTAAAGTAGCATCTTTCAAAAGGTGGAATTTGTACACAGAAAGGAAAATAAAAGAAGAACAAACCCTAGCAAGCCACGTGTAAAGCCACAGGATGATGAAACAAAAAAGGTTATGAGATGCATTTTCTTGAAAGCTTTAAAAATAGTAATGAGGAACTCATTGCTCTGAGCTAAGGTTTACAATACTTAGAATTCTCTTCAACATGATGCAAGTACCTACTACATATCACTGTTTTGAAAGCTCCGGGTCACATCATATTCCTTACATATGTGCATGCCCTAGGAAGAGCGTGGTTTCTTACATTTGTTTTATATGTACAAATTCACTCGGATAGAAGCAAGTCATTCATACTCGTAGCTACCAAAAAACCTCTTTGGAAAGCATGATACCGACAGAAGTTGTTAACTACATTAAAGATTCTTCCAGTTAGTTCTCGTTATGGTTAGTTGTTACTTTTTACTCCATGGCATTACTGGTAATGGCATTAACTTTAGACCACTAAGAACATACTCGGGAAACTGCCTGTAAAAAAGAGGTGATGTTGACAGAAAGCATTTTCACTTCCACAAAGAAGTGGAAAGCAACACAGCCTGGATTTTATATTTCAGAAAAACTGTTAGTAACATGGGGAGAGAAACCTGTATGTTTTCACAAAATATAGTCTTGAAGCTTGGGGTGCCCTGTAAGTTCCAGTGCTTTTCAACAACTACGTTGTACATTGCAGCTACTACTGTAAAAGTAGTGAAAATATTTTATTACTTAAGCTTTTTTGTTAAAAATGTATTAGAATATTTATAGAAAGGATAAACAATGAAAATCCTGAAGAACAGTTTATTTAATGAAGCTTTACATTGCTGTGTAAAAAGAATAATTGTGTAGTTTACACATACACCATGTAAATTACTATGGAAACCAGATGTAGCTTACACTACAAGGTGCCTTGTAACTCATCTCTGCTGAGCAATAAATCCCCTCCCCTTCTCTTCTTGGCAAAACTTTGAGAAACTTTACTGCTGTTTTCTATCAGTGGATACAACAGATGGCTGGCACATGCCTGCTTTACTAAGAAAGTGGGATCTCTACAGCATTACTTTGATCCCTGGTGGCATGTCTACAACACTGAGATGCAAAATACCACAGCTGAGCAGAATCTAAATATTAAAGGTTTGGAGCTGCGCTCTCGATATGAGAACCCCCTGTCTAAAAATCATGCTTACAGTATGTAAACATCTTCACATTCCACATGGAAATTTTGGTACAGAGGTCAGAAAACAAAGTATTTCCTCTGTTTGGTGACATGAAACCACAGTGAAGGTACTACTGTAAATCCCAAGAGTGCAAGTTTATGTGATTGGCTTGACCAAACTTCCAGAACAGCCATACTTTTATTGGGAAAAAAGCCTAAATTGTGTGTATGAGACATTTTTTAAGCTGAAAAGCATCACTGTAATCACTGGGTATGAATAAGATATTTACAAAAAGTTCAGCAGTTTCTTTGAAGAAAAGTTTCCTTTGAAGAATTACACGTTTTGAAATTGACTGGTTTTTGTTTTCTTTCAGTTTATCGGGGCAATAGTGACATTTGAACGGAGCACCCTATTGCATCAATAATGCCTTATAATTGGTAGTCTGTTAGCTTTCCTCTGGGCAAGGAAACAAGACTTCTCTTGGCATAGCTGGATATTCCATTTTATCTTCACAGTCAGGCTACGTCTCAGCAATGTAAGGTAATTCCAGAAATATCAATTGAGCTATTTGGGGTTGATGGTCACTTTGCTGAAATCAGAAATAGCCACCAGGAGCCGTAATTATATACCATTCCTAAGCCCCACTTTACAATACAGAAATTGTGCTAGAAAATGCACTGATGACATATATCCCCTCTTCTTAAGAGGTGGGCATCTTTTTGCTTTACTCAAGTTTATCAATAACTCTTTGATCAGAGGTAACCCAGCCTTTCCAGTAGGGACAGGTCCAATTGCCTCTTTCAAGGGCCCCGAGGACTACGTGCTAGGATGCCCCCTTACCTCCTGACACTTGTGCTCTTGTGACCAGAAGCACTCCCAGGCCAAAGACCTTTCCCCAGCACTTGATCCCCTTGTGCACACATGCACATGTCCTGTCATAGGGCAGAACCACCACTGCCATATCACAAAATGGCATGCATCCAGCAGCACAAGGCTGGATGTATCTTTAGCACATGATACACATGCAGTATCCATGCACCATGAGCCATATACATGCATCCTCCAGCCACATGGGCCACATCCCATTCACGCACCAGCACAGGACTGTGTATTCAGATGTCACATCATGGGCACCCATTCAACCGTGCAACAGGAGAGGAGCTGTGGGGTACTCATGACAGTTGGGTGTAGGAAGCAAGCTGCTACAATAATTCTTCTGACTCCCAAACGCTTCTCCCATATCTGAAGGGTAGAAAGCAGCCTGGGCAGGCTGTGGTCCAGACTGATTGTTTCTGTGGATCAGACCAGAGACTGCTACAGAACAAAAATTCCAGCTTGCTTTTTGGTTTCTTTTCTCATCTCCCATCTATTAAATCAACCTGGCTGCTGCTCTGCCACTGAGCCCTTGCTTCCTGTGCGCTGATCAATCTTTTTTTTATATGGTTCTCTCCCACCAATACTCACTCACAAGTGAACTTAATCTTATTGCTGTCAGAAGTCCCACTAAAAGTTAAGTATATATATTGTTTTTTGTGGATTTGGAGCTTAAATACCTGTCATAAGTTCCTAACGCTGCAGAGATGGTGTTATCACTGCTATCTTTGGTACCTTCCACTGGTGGACATAGTGAAACATGCCACAGCATTAGTTAGCATAATAGGGTCTATTGCTCTCTCACTGGGAAGTCTTTAAGTGCAATCTTCCCCAGAGGACAAGACCCCCAAAAGTCATTATTCTTTCTTTTGCAAAACCCATAAGAGCAGGAAGCACACCAGTGAGCTCTAGTGGTTACACAGGTGCCTACTGTGTGCTATATATTACCACTGATTTTTGCTTTTTTAAACCTTTCAAATCAAGGAGCAATCTTTGTAACTACCAACTTACCCAGATTACATTTTTTTCTAAAGAGAACATAACATCTGTAACCTTACATTTAAATTCATAGGTAAAAACATACAGTGCATAAAAACATAACAATCCTGTTGTGCAGTACTCTAGCCTTCTCATAACGCCTGGCTCATCCTGACTTCACCAGAAAAAGTAGGTATTCAGCACCTTCAGATCTTTAAATTTTGGGTTTCCCCCAGTATTTCCTAATAATTAATTAGAACTCATGGACTAAGAACTTAAAGCAACTAATGCTTTGGTTAATGTCTTCCAGTGAAAATCGCTTTCATTGTTTGCTTACCACACAAAATCTTTTCCACATAAAATGGATCCAGGGCACAAAGGCCACTGTATTAGAAACAGTAACATCTAAATGTAGTGGGTTTTTACCACTTCAGTTTACACAGAATACAGGTATAATCTAGTCCTTAAAATGCTCCTTTCAACAGACATTTTTGAACTAGAATATGGAGATACGCAGCAGTGCAGGACTAAGAAGCATTGTCACTACCTGGGTTGGATTATTTACTCACCTGCAACTTGGATCATTATTTATCCCAGGAGCAGGTAGATGGAACCTACCCACAGGATATTTATACCCACTTTCCACAGGTGTAAACAGGGATGCAAGGTGCATGTCAGGAAAGACTTAGCCCCACCCTGTTGGAGATCCCAGGTGCCGTGGGTTGGCCTTGGCTGGCTGCCAGGCACCCACTCAGCTGCTCTCTCACTCCCCTGTCTTGTTGACATCAGGGCTAGGAACCACCTAATGACATAAACAGGATCTTCTGTACCTACCCAGGAGAAATCTGATATCTATAGACCCAAAAAGGGTCTAGGTACTGCTAGAGGCTGTGGCATATGCTACCAACAGCCCCCAAAACCCTGGAGCCCTAGAGAAGCATCTTCAAATCTCAAGTGGGATACAAGGTTAAGAGGTCTATAAGGCACAAATACAAGACTTACAGAAGAAATTATTTCAGTTTTACCAAACTGGAGACAACTGTACGCTAGTTAACAGTTGCTTCACAGAAAGCAGTCTAGTACTTCAATATCTTAAATGCCTTTCTTCTTTCAAAGAGTACTAGTTTCCATTTCTTTTCCTTCTTCCTTTCTTGCCTCTCTTCTCCCCTTCCCTCTTCTCTTCCTTTCCTCTCCTTCTCTTCTCTCCTCCCCTTCCCTCCCCTCGCCTCGCTTCCCCTTCCCACTTTCCCTTCCCTGACTTAGGAAATTTCCAGAAAAAAATATTGTGCCAGAATAAAGGTAGCAAGTATTTAGTGCTTTCCTGGACATATCAATGGAAACTTCTAAGAACATGTATACTTAAAACCAAAACAGAACACTGAAAAGACCTTTTAAAATTTACTCATTTCTTCCCCTCATAAAATACTGGAAATTTTGGAGAAACTGTGTTCATTTGCCACAAATAACTTTTACCCTACTTCTCTTTGCAACGCTACTGTGGACAATGATGATGTTGCCCTATGGGCTACAGAAGAAATGCTCATGTTTTTTCCTGCCCCTTCTCATCATGTAAAGGGCTGGGTGGCATAGGGAGAGTAAGCACCCTGGTTTCTGCAGAGGATGACAAGAACTACAAGTAACAGGCCGCTGTACTCAAACACCTCTAAGGGATGCAAAATTCAACAGGACTGTTTGTGCTACCAAAAAGCAGACATTTTCTCTAGGGTGCTAAGTATCTCCATTTTTTCAGCAACTCCTAAAACACCAGGGAGTTCAAACTCCTTCCTTAGCTTAGGCTGCTGGTTGAAACCCTGCTCTTCACCTGCAGGCCTGCCTAAGTATCCAAATATCCACAGCCGTAAGACTGGAGTGCCAATGTTTATATTGGCTGTACACACAGATGAAGTCGTGAGGAGTAGCTGGATGGGATTATAAAATCTCCAAATGCAGAGTCTCTCAGTTTTAACACTTGTTCAACCCATAAATATTGCTATGATGTAACTTTAACCATTTGGGTATTTCACTTACTAATTATGTTTTGTCTAACAGGAATTCAGTAATCCAGCAAAGAGAGGGAGTAATAATGGGTTAAACACCTTTGCTGCTGCTCAGAAGGGATTTCGTCCTGCAAGTTGCATCAAGAGGAACGCTTGTCTATGTTGTCTTTAAGCCTGTGACCCTTCTCACTGAAATCTGTGTTACAATCGTCTTTTCCTAATGAGCTATCCATAGGCAGTAAAGGAGGGAGAGGAGAGCACAAGAAAGAAGGACAAGAGGAGAAGGAGAGGGTTCAGGCTAACATCTCAATCCTCCTTTCCAAAAAGAGGTAGTTTTATCATGGACAGCAACTGAAGCTGGCAGAGAAACGGAGCAGGAAATACAGTCCCAAAACGCACTAATTATTTCTAGGTATTTAAATGCCAACCCTTGGCATACAAAGTTGTTTTCTCTGTAAAGCTGGAACGCCAAAGACCTTGAGCAAGTCACTTAGCCTTTGTGAGTAAGTTTTGTCTCTCCACATTCCCCTCCCTCTCTAAAAGAAGAGGTGAAGTGTTTCTCAAACTCAAAGGCTTTGTGAGGATAGCAAAAATTACAAGGGCCTCAGACAACACCTCGAAGCCAAACAAGTCCTGTAGTTAGAAAGAGTTAAAGCAACCAAAACCACAACCAAATTTGTGAAGCTGCAATTAGCTGAATTATACAACCAATTTTTACTGAATATTCAAAGGTAAAGATTGCTTCATCTTTACCAAGCTCTTTATTGTATAAAGTCCACGCTCAGCATTGTAAAAATGAATTAATTTTATCCATCGTTTTTGTGTTACAATGATTTTTCCTCTGTATCCATGATAACGTATGCTGACGTGTTTCAGCTTTATGCAAATTTAACATATGTTGTCAGTGTGTCAAATCGTGCATATGTTTCTTCATGAAAATATGTCACGCATTCTTATCTTTTCAACGAAAGAATCCGAAGGGATTCAACACACTGCAGATTTACGTGGTTTTGCAATTAAACTTGGTAAAATTAAGTCTACAGAAGAGAATTATTTTTTAGCAGAACCACACATTAAGCGTGCACATTCAGTAACTAGAGACCAGTGAATACCCTGTAGGATGTGACCATAAGCCAAAGACAGTTGAAAGGAAATTGCATCCGCGTAACTACCGTCAGGTAAAATTTTATTAAAACCAAAGGCAACTGGTGCCTCCCTCGTGAAGTCCGGCTGTCCGCCCACGCCTCGCCAGCCCGCCGGGTTCTCCAGTGCCCGAGACACCCGGCTCTCCCACGCACTTTACAACCCCACCCGGCAACGCGCTTGCCCGGCGATCCGCCGGCGCTTCTCGCTGCTCCCCGAGCCCTCCCCACCGCCCTTTGCCCCCCGCCTTCCCCCCGCCCGCCCCTCGGGACGCCCCGGGTCCCCCCCGGGCTTAGGGCGCTGCCCACGCGGGTCCGCCGAGGGGCACCACAGCGGGCGACCCGCGCCCGGGGCCCGCCTCGGAGAGGGTTTCCTCAGCGGTTCCAAAGCCAAACCACCTGCCTGGCTTTAAAGAGCCGCCCCTCGCCGCGGCCCCGTCTCGGCACCTACCCGTCCCGTCGCCTGCCAGGTGAAGTTCATAGCGGGGATACTGACGGGGATGGCGGGCATCCTCTGCTGGGCTTTCCTGAAGTCGTGCGTGAACGGGGCCATCTTCCCCTCGGACACGATCAGAATATCCTCCTCGAAGCCTGCGAAAGGCAAAGGGGCGCGATGGGCGGCAGCCCCCCAACCCCCCCCCCGGAGCCCCGCCGGGCCGGGCTCCCGCTCGGCCGCCTGTTTCGGGGGGTGGCGGGGTGGGATGGGGGGGGGGGGGGGGAGCGTCGCCGCTTACCGATGAGCACCCGGGCTTGCTGCGCGTCGATCCACAGGTAGAGCGTGTCGGGCTGCCGCGGCGCGGCCCGCAGGCTGCAGAGGCTGAGCGCTCCGCAGAGCAGCGCGGCGCACAGCCGCCCCGCCGGGGCCATGCTCCGCGCTCCGCGCCCGGGGCTCGCCGCCTGCCGCTGCCGCTCCCGCCGCGCCTGCCCTCTGCCGCTGGGCGCCCACGGCCGCGGGGCGGCCCCGCCGGCGGCGGCGGCGGCGGCGGCGGGAGGGGGGCGCGGCGCGGGGCGGGAACGGGGCGGGGGGGAGCCGCGGCAGCCACGCACGGCGTCCCACGGGCGGGGAGCTCGGCGCTGGCGGGCTCCTCCAGGCGGGCTCCTTCCCCCGCGCGGTGCGACGGGGAGGCGGCCAGCCCCCCTTCCCCCCCGGGGCTTCAGGCGGCCGTGGCGGGACACGGTGCGTGACAGACACCTCCTCTGTCACGGGGGACGTGCCGTGGGGTCGCCGTGCCCGGCACATGCTGTGCACGAGGTGCCGCGTGTCCACGCTGCTCTCCCGGCGTTCACCCCGCAGGGGCACCCTGGTGAGCAAGATGGCACCAGCGCAGTGGTACCAAAGCATCGCTGAATAAACTCAACGCCTGCGTGAAGAAACCACGCTCGTACGTAGCGGTCACCCGGTGCACGCGGTGTTTTGAGTTTGGGGTTGGGGAAGCATCACCGAAACGGCACGTGGGGGAGGTTGGGTTGGGGCTCCCAGTGGGATCCAGCGAAGCCGAGCGAGGCGCCCACCCACGCTGGCGGCTCAGGCCGCAGAGCAAGCCATCGGCCGGGCGGTGCAGCAGGGACAGCTCTTCCCCGCTCTAGGGAACTGCGTGGTGAATGTGACAACGTGCTACAGAGAGAAAAGGCTTTCACCTTGCGTTTGCCCAAAGGTCTCAAGGACAGTGGAGACTCTGGAAAACACTGAAATGTTGTCATTTACACAAAATCTGGAACTGGCTCGATATAGAAACTTAGTAAAGCTGAAAGAATTTTCTATTCAAAGAGTTATTTAGACAGAATCATGCCTTTTAAAGGAATAAAAGAATATTGTTTCTAAATTTTCTGGATTCTTTCATAAGAAAAGAACACAAGCCTTTTTTTAAAAAAGCTAGAACTACCCAGGATAGATAAAATTTGAGGAAAACCCCCAAGGCTCTGTCTGTAATGTTCTGGAATGAGCAGGAGGGTATTTTCTGCCTGTGAATGCTGCCTTGGATGCTGCTGTGCTTCACTCCGTCCTGTTAGTGCGACTGCAAAAGTTACCTCTGGATTAACTGCCTGAAACAGAATTCTCCGGGTCATGGGAAACAGCATGAAGTTGGTCTTCCTTCTCCAGACAGATCTATTCGAGTGGAGTTTGCCACATCGGCTTACACACGGGGAAAAGGTACTGAGCTGTGTCATTATTGTTCTTTTGCACGTCTGGAGAGCACAGCCAAACTGGTAACGGTGATTTTTTTTTTAAGCAAAAGGTTTATGGTTCAACACATGAAGTAACCTCGCTCTCCCACTGACATGCCATACTGTGAGTTTTCCTGCATCTCCTTCTGAGGAATCTTCTGCTGCAGTCGATGGATCGCTCCACTAATCCCGTATCGCTCTTCCTGTCCTCTCCCTCATTTCTGTCGTTCTGTCTGCCCAGGATTTTATTGTCAAATTTCCCAGGACAGCACACATGCCTACCAGAGAGAAACACACATATTTACATATTGCATGTACGTGTGTATCTATAGGTATACGTTTGTAAATACCCTGTAATTACGAAGCACAACGTGAAAACGACATCACTACGTTTCCCACCTGCAAGCACATGTATATACAAGGCACCTGCGCACCTCCCTACACTTTCAGACACTTCTCCTCCCAGCTTCACCGCGTTTTACGGCTGGGGAGCTGGGACACGGGGCGGGAGTGCCTTGCACACGTTCACCCGAGGAACGTATTTGCGGGCAAAGGTAGGCTGGAATACGGTTCTCCTAAATCCTCAGGTAACTCGCCCATCTGGAAAAGCTTAGGCTCCAAAAGCTGGAGGCAGCGTTGTGTACTCTGACAGAAATGCCCCACCTCTAGATGCGTAGTAGATCACAGTGATTTTTTTATTATTTACTATTTATTTTGTGCAAAATGCGTTTGACCGTACACACGCACCTGTGCTGCCCCTAGCTGACCACCTGCGGGGTCAGGCGGAGAGCTGTGGGTGAGGTTGCTCTCCAGTTCACGCCTCCCGCCCGCTGCTTTCGGCCCGTCCCGCCGGCGCCGGGAGAGCCCCCCCGCCCCGCCGGGACACCGGGAGCCTGCCGGTGCGAGGCCGCCCTCTGCCGGCCGCACCCGCTCCCTGCAGGCCGCGGGGAAGGGACGGACGGACCCACGGGCGGGCGGACGGGCGGACGAGAGCTGCTCTCTGCGGCGGCGGCGGCGGCTGCGGCAGCTCCCCTCTTCCTTCCCCGTGGAAATTTATAACTAATGGATCTGATTTTAGAGTAGAGAATATATATATATAAAAATATATATATTTACTGCGTCCAGCTCTGGAGCCCTCAGCAGAGGAAGGACATGGAGCTGTTGGAGCGGGTCCAGAGGAGGCCACAAAAATGATCCGAGGGCTGGAGCTCCTCTGCTACGAGGACAGGCTGAGTGAGCTGGGGTTGTTCAGCCTGGAGAAGAGAAGGCTGCGGGGAGACCTTACTGCAGCCTTCCAGTACTTAGAGGGGGGACTATAGGAAGGATGGGGGCAACCTCTTTAGCAAGGCCTGTTGTGACAGAATGAGCGGTAATGGTTTTAAACTGAAGGAGGGTAGATTTAGACTGGATATAAGGAAAAAATTTTTTACGGTGAGGGTGGTGAGGCGCTGGAACGGGTTGCCCGGAGGGGTTGTGGAGGCGCCATCCCTAGAGACATCCAAGGTCAGGTTGGACGGGGCTCTGAGCAACCTGACCTAGTTGGGGATGTCCCTGCTCACTGCGGGGGCGTTGGACTAGATGACCTCTGAAGGTCCTTTCCAACCCAAACCATTCTATGATTCTATGATTCTATTTTGATTTTAAGAATGAAACATGATTAATTTTTCTTAGCTTCAAGCAATTTTAAGTTTGCAACTAAGGAGAAATGTAGTGGGGAAAAATAATATCTGAACTTTGGAAAGAGGTTAAAATGGGACCCTAATATAGGCAAGAATTTTGTATATTCTAATACAATCGTTTACACTGTTATTTATCACTTAAAGGGGCTTTCTTAAGATCTGGCAAAGGAAGGGAATTTAATTGCCAAGTAATAACCCTGGAACATCACTTCTGGAACTGTGATGGTACAATATAAACACTCTCGAGTAAAAATTGCATTTGCGATCAGCTTACTTTCTGCAGAAATAAGTAGTAAGTAGCGACTGAAATACTGTTCAGTGGGTATGTATTCATATCTACAGACTATCCTAGCCCATATACACCTATATGTTTGTGTTTGTATGTGTTTGCACGCTGTGTGTCTCTTCTCCAGTGACATCTACCAAGGCTTAGGTGAGCCCTGTGTTAGTGCTGAGTCTGGCCTGGTGTACTGCAGTGTCTGCTCTCCCGAGTTTCTCTCTATTGTAGTATTGCACCATGATGAGATTCGTTGAGCACATGGCTTGCAAAGATTGTGTTCATACTGCCTGCTTGCATTCAATGTGAAGATCTAGGCAAAAGCTCATTATATTTCTTCTCGATCCCTCATTTAAATGTCTCTTTCTGCTAACTTACATGACATATTTCAGGGAATAAATGTCACTTTTTAAGTGAGTTGAGAGCACTATGGAGAGTGGATTGGAATATACCGGGAAAAGCGAACATTTTGTGGTTCTTTGTTTAATGAAATGGAAAACATACATGAAACAGATCTATGTTGTGAATGTGGCTTCAAGATCCACTGACTTTCACAGGAATGCATATATAGTGCATTGACATTCATTGCAACTGACAGCATCCCCCTGATGACAGCCTTGGAATGAAGTAATGAATGGATCGTTTGAATGATGATAAATCTAGGGAGGGATATGGAAGTCAGTGTCTGATGCCCTTTGATCATCAGATATGAGCAATATAAAAAGAGGGAGAAAAGGGCATAAATAATAACAGTAATGGGCATAAATATGGCCTGAGGTGATAATATTAATCCCAAGGATTATACATGCTGCTTCACCTCAGGTGTAAGGAAATAGTAAATACATATTTTATTTATTTGTTTCTTTGTGGTGAACATTGGTAGATAATAACTAACACCTGCACAATTTAAATAAGGAAGAAGATGCCAAATTGCAGCAGGATTTTCAGAAGTGCTCAGCCTTCACTGGGTTTATTCACTGAAGTGAATCACAAAATTCCTGCCAGTTTCAGCAGAAACAAATTTTATTCATTGGGAATTAGATCTCCTTAAATTCTTGCTGGTTAGGCCAAAACAACGAAAGGCATTAAGAGCTGGCATGAAAAAAAAAATCATAGAACTATATTTATTAGAAAAATCAGTTTTGCTGGAATTGGAATACATGAAGTTTCTGAAATTTCAAATGGGAAATCAAAGACTCCACCTTCAATTATTCTGAATATAACATACCAATTATGTATTTTAGAACATAGTCTATATGGTAGCATTAAAAACTATGTTAAAGCAACACTCTGAAGGTTGTAACATCACACACTCCAGAGAAGAGGTCTCCTATTTTATATCGTTTATGATATAGGTCATTATCTGTTCTGTCTCTTTTCCTACAATATTCTTGGCTCACCCGTTGGAGAGCATGGAATTGACCTGGCTTTGAAGCAGGCTTGGTGCTGAAGAAGACAACTATTTTTAAAGCTGTTGCCTCATTTGCTGCTGAAGTTGGTAGGTTTAAAAGCAAGTGAGACAGGAGTTTGCAGAAGTAAAAATTATCACATCGCTAAAGAAGTTAGAGTGAGATGTCCTTGTCCTTGTTTCTGTCACATTCCTATGTGGCAATGGGCAAGTTACTCATTCTTTTTCCCAGGTAGTCACCAATTTTTGTTCTTTGTTTCTGGGTGCCTGACATCAGATCTTCAGTCTTGTCTGCAGAATCCCAGAATCCAGGCAGGTAATCCCAGAGGGGGCGCAAAAATGTGTAATTCTGTCTTTAAAAAGGACAGCATAGCAGAGTTGATCAGGGCCAAATGATGCAGAGTTTAGAGAAAATAAAGTATCAAGTAGGCATTGTTTGTTTTCTGCAACTGTATTATTAGCTACCATCTTATGATGCACGAACATGTGTTACATGCATAATCTTCATTCTGGGGGTTCTAAAAGTTTTTGAATCATTGACTTTGCAATTTTTTAAATGCTGGGGTTTTTAATAACTTGTCTACCGTTTTTCAGCTTTTAAATAAACAGATCTAACCTTCTTTTAAAATGCAGTAGCAAATACGCACTGCTTTAATTTAATTAATTTTTATTTTAATTTTCATTATTTTAATAGATTGTAGTAAATTTAGACTTCAGTGGTTTCATTTTTAAAAGGAACAGTGCACACTAACTGTTTTATCAATTAATTCCAAAATTGATCATTGCTATTAGCCTGAAGGCATCTGTTCCCAGCTCTTTCTCCAGGTGACATGATGTCTAACTTTGCTTTGAGTTGCAAGTTCCATTTCTGAAACTGATTTTGTGTTTGTTTGAGAGATGTGAATACTCATTTCGAAACTATCAGACCAAAGTAATTTTAAACAATGGCAAGTAAACCTTTTGTTTTCAGTTTTATTTAATTTTTAATAATCATTTCTACGCAAGTGTATTTTTAATTGTTTCAGTTTTCTCAAATCTTACCGATTTTTCCCTTGAAAAATATATATATCATGAAAATTTGACGTCCTTAAAACTGAAAAACATACTAAACAGTTACATTAGTTTAGTGTTAACATAATTTATTGTACTTTTCCTATTTATAAGATTAGCAATTGGACTTATAAATTAATTTATCTAAGTTGCATTGAAGTATCTAGCTGTGAAATATTCTTGGAAATAATTAAAGGAAAACTTTGTATTGAAATATGTATATATAAAATTCCTTGCATTTATGAAAATGCTGTAGTACTTTTTAGTGAATGAAGAGCACACTACCACCTTACCAAGGTATTTTGTCCTGTGCTGCTTGACAGAGGATGGAACATTGCCTGGAAATGGCAGCCTTAGCTTAGGCGGGCAGTCCAGGGTCTGGTGGCCCACACTGGCTCTTCTGCAGAAGATGGAAAAACCCTATTTAATAGTGTCACCTCGTTTACCAGGGTGGATTTCTGGGGAGATGCAAAGAGCAGGTGTTTGCCCCACTTCCATGGGAAGAAAGCCTGCTGAGGAGATCCTCTGGCCCCAGACTTGGGCACTCTTTGCAGACAGGCAGCACTAGCTGGAGCACCAGGACGCTGGCCCACAGCACGGGCCCTGGCCGCTGCAGGGGCTCACCTTTGAGAAACGCTGGAGGCTGCCAGGAGGCTGCCAGGCTGCTCCTGGCACTGCTTTTAGCCTATCCTCAGACAAAAGGAATTCCAGAGTCCAGCTAGCCATTCTGGGGGTGAAGAGGAAATCTTCTCCCGGTTCTGAATTGCCTTATTTTATTTTCCATGAGTCTTCCCTTGGTTTGCAGGCTAACCTTATCCTTCTGCTTATCCCTTATCCTTCTGCTCTCCACTGCTTAGTGCTCTAAATATTATCATGACTCCAGTTGCTTGTCCCTTCCCTACAGTGCACATCCTTGCTTTCTCTTTATATCAGATCTCTTCCATGTTCCCGGTCATTCTTCTTCCCTTTCTCTGGCTATTTGTTACCTTTGCAATACTCTTTTCAGAGATATGTTGGCAAGTGCCGTTCACAAGGCCACACCATTGACTTTTCTTGAGAACATTGTTTTATTTTTTAGCTTGACTTCCTACAAAAATGACATATCTAAAAAGTTCACAATGTCTGTGAATTGATTAGTTGATTTCTACCAGTTTTGACAGATAAGTATAGGTCTCAAAGTGTATTTAATGTCTTATTGCAGGTAGTTAGTAGTAGAGCAGAAAAAAAGAGACATCCTCTAAATGTCCTGTCTGTGACAGAAGTGCAGTCTGTCCTCACGCGTTATTACATACAATGGAATTACTTTTCCCTAGATGCCCCCAAATGCAGGGGGAACTTCAGTTGAAGAGTACACCTTCTCAGATAGAAAATCAATCAGTCATGAGACGCAAACTGTAGTAATCTAGTCCATGTTGGATTCAGTACCCTCTGAGATTGCCAGTACTGTTCATTATCCCGTTTCTGCATAAATTAACTCTCTTTTAGCTCTTTTTCGACAGTCTCAGTTACTTATGTCTGTTTGGGACAAATCTTCTTAGATCTTATGAAGAGGTACTGGGATTTATTTTTTTCCACTCTAGTGGACATTGTTTTACGCTAAGCAACACCGAATTTAGTGGGGTTTTAGAGAGAAAGCTAAGCAAAGTAAAAAATAAAAGGGAAGAAGGAGAGAAGAGTTGAGGCAATTAAGTTTCTACCTTAGAAATGACAGAGAACATGAATAAAAGCTGACAGAAATTAATCCTTTACAAAACTTTTCTTGCATTGTACCAAATGAAGCAATCTCTTTTATCAGAGTTACTTACCTGCAATATCAGCTTCAGAGGGTTTAACATCTACATCTATTGGAGGAGATAATGGGCAGATTTGGTAAATATTGCTCACTGAAAAGGAATGAAATGTATGAGCTGTATGATTTATTGCTGAATGTGGCTGCCCATAAAGCCTTTGATGTGTATGTCATATACTGGAGATTAAAAGCTCAAATTCTGCAACTATAGGATCATGCAAGCTTCTTTGATAACTGATCAAGTGGTCTGTGACTTGCCTAGCAAGAAAATTTCAAGTGCTGACAGAATCAAAGTTAAAACTAAAGATATCATTACATTTTCTCACAGAAATAATAAAAAAGCACATTAAAATCTTCTAGGAACATTCTTGGAAAACTATAGCCAATGTCTGAAAAGACCATCAGAGTGCCAGGGCCTTAGGAGCGCAAAGACAATATGTATGTTGTCCATCCTGTGGTAGGGAAGAATAGACATGGGAGGGATTATAGATGCCTTGCATGTGGTAAAGAATATGTGAATTGTAAAGCGGGAAAAAATCACTTTGGGCCATATGTTCCCCTTTGGCATTAAACTGCATGGGAGAACAAAATAATCCAAAAATTATGTGATTTTTGAAGTACAGCCATTCAACTGTGTTCTTCTGCTGCCTTTGTACATTACACAGAGCAGGATCCAGACGTGCTATATGAGAAGCTACACAATACTTTGAATAGTGCTAAAGAAAGGGGGGCATGGCCCCATTCATCTCCCAATTCAAACCTTCCCCATGCTGGAACTGGCAAGGATACAGAAGAGCAAGGGTGGGCAGGGCAGGGATCCTGATACTCAGTTCAGAGTTTCGGTACAATATGAGTCAGGCACACGGGATGCCATCCTAGCCTAAATAAAGGCAGTGGTAAAACTGCCGTTGACCTAACAGGGCCAGAATTTCTGTCTCATTGTATACCTTCAACGCCCCCATCTTCCTGGAATGACTGTGCAGCTGCTGCTAAGGCATCACCCTGGGCCCCCACGCCGCCGTACTGCACAGCTCCCCCGACAGCATCAAGAGATACAACAGAACATCAAGTGGTTCATGTTCAGAGCGGGACCACCTGGACCCTGCATTTCATGTGTGTGGATTTTAGGTGGTGTCAGGAGTATGACGCTGTGGGGAGCTGCTCCTTTGTCAGCTCTGCCTTTCCTGTCTCTGTTTTTTTAAAAACACAGCCTATTGGCCATATTTTTACAGAAAAGGGAATACAGGTACTTTTCTCCTTGAAGCAAACCCTTTGCTGCTTTCCTTACTATGCAGCCAGAGGGATGGGAGTGTACACATGAGAAACCCGGAAGGAGTGCTTTTTAGGAGCCCCATTCAAAATCCAGGTGTTAGCAGAAGATAGGACACGTGGCAGTTCTGCTTACATGACAGGCAAAGGTATACTGACGTGTCTCAGTACAAGGGAAGTGTGTAACACAACATCATTTAGAAGTAAGTGAAGTATATTGCGCTATAGATAAAGCCAGATGGAGGAAAAAATTAACACACTGAGGTGATCCGAAACAACAGAGAACTATACCATGGAAGTCATGAACTTATAATTAGGGCCTCTTACATTCTCTGATTGTGGAATATTCCTTCCCCAGCAAATTATTTTCTGCCACGGAAGTTTTAATTTCTCTGTTCCCTGGGCCATTCCTGTGCCACTTCTTGTTTTCTAATGGATAATGTTTATTACACTTGCTAAGCTTAATTTCTTGCACATGAGGGAATAAAATCTTTGTGGACTTTCCGCTGCCTCAGCATGGGGCTGACTAAGAGGTGGGTTTCATGTGGGAGTGGGTACAGAGAACCAAAATATCTGGACTGAGGGCAAAGGCTTTTCAGTCCCTTTGGTAGTGAAGGGTAAAGGAGCTGAGGAACTGAATGTCAAGGATTGTAATCCTCGACATGCAGGGAAGAAAGCTGAAAGAAGAAATGTAGTAACAGATGTAGAAGGACAGGGTGTTCTCAAATTCAAAAACTATGAGAGGATCCAATCAGCATGAGAATATGACATGCCTGGCATTAAACACAATACTTACAAACCTTTTTAATTGCATTAAAGTTCTTCCATATTTACTCTGACACATCTGAAAATTATCTAATTCAAATAGGGTATTCTGAGAAAATAAGAGAATTCTGAATCTCTGCAGGAGGCTGGTGCTGCTGTTTTACTGAAAGCAGTAGCCATTCCAGAGGACTTTTGGGTTCGTGTATATGGCAGGTAGTGACAGTGGGTGCCGAATGAGATACAAAAGGACTACACTGCTTAGAAAGCTCAACACTGGGACTTCTCTTTGTCATATTAATTCCTGGAGATGGAGGTTTGCTCAATAGCCAGGACCCAGAAATATTTTTACCGCGTTGCAGATTGTAGAGAATGAAGAAAAGCCTTTTTGGTTCCAAACTACACAGGCAGCACCTGAAGCAGAGTGAGAACAGCAACGTCGTAGCATGTTTGTTAATAGGTTGATGTTCTCCTTTACACACAGCACGTTCTTGAATTGCATAGTTCATGTAGCACTGAGTACCACACAGTGAGTACCAAACAGGCGAAGCAGAGTGGGTATGCTAAGACAAATAAATCCAATACAGAAACCCACAGAAGGAAGAGATTCAGTGAAGGGAGTGATGGAGTATCTGGAATTTGTATGTATCCTCAGCAATCTGTTCATTACATAAGTTACAGCACTACAGCATTACCAGATGTCAAAAGGAGAAGAAATAATGTGAGATTATGGAAAAGTTGAAAGTAAAATATGAATTCTGAGAGCAACAGATGGATAATGAGAGCGTTAAAATGTATACATTATCTACAACATGTATTTAGAGACTTTTGTCTGGCATGAGTTCTTCAGAAAATCCTAATGACAACCACAGATAGATTTAAAAGGGCCCAGACTTCCACATTTAACAGAGTGAATGAGGGAACTTGTACAGCCAACACAATGTCAATATGAATGATGTAAAAATGATATAAAAAATGCTGAACTGTGCATAGTAAAATGTATTCTAGGGGAAGGAGCAAAGAGTAATAGGTCCTACAGCATGGCTTCAGTAAATGATAATTTAAATAGGAAATGCTCCAGAGAGTCAGTAAAAAAGCCATGGAAAGCAAAGATATGTTATAAAAGAAAGATAAAACCAAATTACAAGGCAGTGATAAAAAATAAATGCCATAGCATCGTGCAAAATATATGGAAGCAATTGAAGCAACTACTGTTTTCATGGAACAATTCAGCTTCATACATATGTTTATATTCTTTCAGATGACCAAAATAGGTCCAGATGTATCTAAGAATGGGCACAGAGTTGTCCTTGAGCTGAGGATAAAGAGGCATGGAAAACTTGCCTGGGTAAAAGCAAAAGCAAAATTATGTTTAAGACCTATTGGATATTGTCTTTATTGAGATTGCACAATATTCTGAATGCCAGAGGGTTTAAAACATTTTATAAATAAAATTGAAACACAATTTCTAAATTATGTACGTTCAGTTGCATATGTAAAATGTAGATTTAAACATTGATCTGAAGGTACCATCTTGGTCAATATAAGATACAGCTGGCTAATTGGCCATTTGTAGATTTTCATATGGTTATAACAAAAAGCAGGTGTATATGCTAGGTTGCAAATGTGCATGTATGATATTGAAAACTTTCATTCGAGTAATTAATAACAGCTATTATAAATCTTAGTTGGAAAAGTTTCCCTGCTATATTTTTCTAGATGGTTTTCCAATTATTTGCATTTAGATTTGTGAATGGTTAGCTTTTCTAAAAACTGGGCTTATGCACATCTGAACTTGGACACTTGGAAGATAAGGAATACATTACAAAAGACTCATTTGAAAACTTTGCTTTGCCTACCTTCCCCATTTTACTTCTTGAAGCTTGTAGCAGAGTTAATTCATTTTCCCTGGGTACCAAACCACAAAGTAAGGCCTGTACTCCTTTTTGTCCTCTTATAGCATTTTACCTCAACTGCTATATGTTTTCTTGTTTCTGCTGTAAACAAGGGTGTTGACTGTAAAATTATAACCTTCCTTTTATGATCTAACATGTTCTCATTCAGTTCTTCTATCTGTGCCTGGTTCAGCACACCTCTGAGGGTCTAATAATACATGCCCACCTTGTTTCTGCTTATATTATGACAGCTTTTTAAATTACTTAGTCACATACTGCTTTTTCCTCCAGATTGAGTAGTAAACTGGCATTTCATTTTTTGCCTGACTCTGCAATGTAGATAATTTTCTCTTAGCACATCTTCTGTTTGTTTATAGCATATATAATAGAAGTCATCCGGCATTTAATTCATTAACATGTTTTTGCTGTATAATTTGCAGCTTTATTATCTCTGACAAGAATACCATTCACAGTATCAAAGACACATTCTCCAAAAAGTCCAGTAAGAAGAGGACAAAAGGTGGGCTCAGGAGAGGACTTGAATGGAATTCCTGCTTTGCTCTTCTATAACATTTTCCATCTTCATTCTTAAAGGACTTTTACAAAGATGAATCATTATTTCCATTTGCCTATGGGAGAAACTGAGTCACCTGAAGAGGAAGTGATTTGCCACACAGCAAGTCAGTGGCAGAGCCAAGAGCAAAGAACAAGGCTCTTCATTTGCCCTCATGACATTAACTCAGTTTACAGCTCTGCCACAGTCGTCTTTATGACCTTAGGTGAGTCATTTGGGTCGTCTACTCTGCTAACACTGAAGTGCATGTTTAATTTCAGCTTTTTTTTTTAAGATCACAGCTGGCTGAAAACCCTCCACTAGTACCTCAGCCATATACATGGATGGTTCATTCTTTCTCACAGGTTCTTTGCAGGGGAGAATTTTTTGTTCAGCTCAGTTATATTAGATAGTATTTTATTTTTCCTGCTGTGTTTATTTTTGACCCGGAATTTTTCACAAGGACTAATTTTAGCCAGGGGAAACCTGTGTCCATAGATGCTAGAAAGTGGTAAGTTAGAGGAGCCTCTGTTCTGTTGCTCAGAGGGTACGTTACCTGTGTGCTATGGGCCCCCAATTCTTCAGATTTGCAAATACAGTTTTCCTTTTCCATAGACATCTGGAGCACAACTGTCTGCACTCCAGATGAAGTCATGGTGTGGATGAGAGGAGAGTTGACTCCTCCACCTACGGCTCCCTACGCAGCATGGATGAATAGCAGAAAAAAACCTCTTCCTTCCCCTGCCCTACCTCATCCCATATGCACATAGAGCTCCTCCAAACGTTTCCTCCAGGATTCCTTGTGAACACCTCTGCACTGTCCTACAAAGCCTCATGTGGTACAAAGCAGTCATTTCAGTATTTGGCTTTTAATTTGTTGTGTATTTTGCTATTACTACTTTCTGCTGTTCCCTCTGCTTTCTTCCATTCCTTTTACCTTTCTTTCTTTTTTTTTAATACTCTTCTATTTCTGCTGTGTCTCCCTGTTTCATTTCTATGAGGTTTTTTCCCTTTTTATGCTTCTTTTCCACAAGAAAAGGGAGGTGTTCCACTCTGGCCCAACTCACCACAGAGGCATGGAGAGGTGAGCTGGAGAGCTGGCAGAAAGCATTGCCCTTGTCTGGCTATGCAGGGAGAAGACTAGGGTTTTGCTGCTGCGAGGATTTCCCAGAAGTGATATTGGAGCTGGTCCAACAGTTTACAGTAAAAGGACTGCAGTTCTAATGCAAGTTCAGCAAGGTGAAGGCTGTCTTTTTTCAGGTCAGGTACAATAACGAAGCTTGCCAGATGTGTCTCTGGTCTGAGAAATTAAATAACACCTTTGGACAGGATGCTACACGGTACACCCTGGACTTCAGGGATCCAGCCTTCATATGAAGCCTGACATATAAGAGGAAAGGCAGATCTCTGGCCTGTAATGATCATGCAGAATTAAGAACAAAAGGCCACATAACTGGAGGATATTATTGTGGGGCCAGGGCATCAGTTTCTTGGCATTTCTACCTCCATTCTCCAACCAAGATGCTCAGCAGTGTCCACAAAGCAGCCCGGCTCTGAAGAACACTTTGCTTTGCTTTCATTTGGGTCAGGCTAAGTGGAGGAGTAGGGGGAGAATGTGTATTGGGGTTATAGCCACCTTTTCCTGAGCAGAAGGCAGACGCCTTACACACCTTTCAAAATGGCGAAATCTGGCCCTCTCTGCCATGCACTGCCCATGTTCCCTGCTGAGTGACCAGGCATACTGAGGTCAGCGCCTTTGAAGGATGAATGTGGCGCACTGTTGGACTTGCCGCCATGTCGTACCCCACAGAGCAGAAGCTGAAGCAACGAGGCAGAAGCCATTAGCAGCGTAATTTGGGGAGGACAGCTAAGCAGCGGTGAAGGAAAACTTTCGGTGCATCATTCTCACGGAGGAGAACTGAGTGCAACAAAGACATCTACATGTGTTAGACAACCGGAGTGTGTGGTGCATGCTAAAGACTCCCATGATGTGTGACACAGAGCACTGGTTCAGGTAGGACCAAGCTGCTTTTAAATGGAGATGTGGATAACTTACCAGTAGGCCAGAAATGGGTTGTTGTTAACACTCCCTAAACATACTTGATTTTTACGAGAGAAAACAAAGTTCTAGAAATGTGGCATGTACTTTGAGTAGGAAATGGTAGTCCTTAGGGCCAGTGAGACTTTGTTCCTATTGTCAGTGAGTGGCTCTTGTGGAAGTTCTTCTTTCCTCTATGGGAGAAATTTTCTATGTGAGTGGAGTTACAGTGGAAATTACACAGCTTAAGGAAATCTTTTAAATATGCCAGGTCCACACCACTGAGCACTAGCAACGAAGATTGATTCAATACTCAATAAGAAGCTGAGAGCAGGAGAGACTGAGATGCTTGGGGCAGTCTGCGCTGCTGAGATGTACAAGTGCTTTCCGTGGGAACACAGGATTTTCTAAAGGCTGCTGGCTCCCTGCTTATGTGTCTTGACTGCAGTTCAGGTGGGAGGTAATGGAGGAAAGTGTGTACTCAAGAGACAGGGAGTATCTTCTCTTGTGTTTGCACGGTGCCAGGTACCAGAGAGCAATGGAACTGGCTCAGGTCTCCAAGAGCTAAACAAGCATAGATAGTAATACCAATAATCGTTTGGAACACACTGAATTTAGTGCTTTGCAGCAGCCAAATGACATGGACGGAAAACGGAATAGTGGGCCTATTCTGAACTTCTTTGATTTGATTATTTTTGTCTATTGTTGTATTTATACTCTGCTTACTCATTGAATAAACTGAAATTAGAGCTTTGTGGCACAAGAAATACATTACATAATTAGCCTTAAATGTAAAATGTAAACTTCATTTTTTCTGTTCCATGAATGATGGCTCTTCTTTTAAACTTTATTAGATGAATGAAATAAATGTGAGTTTTCAAGACATGATCCTTGGATCAAAGTCAGGGATGTGAACTGTAAACAGTGAGCTCTCTGTGGCTATGTCTACGCTGCTCTTCACGTTGCCACCAAACGCTATCAAGGTCCCAGGCTAGAGTGCCATGTCTACACCCATATTAAAGGTTGTTTAGGACATCACAGAAAAACCTCATCAGGTATATTCAACATGTCTGCATCCTGCATGGTGCTCACAGGTATTTCCTTAAGTAAAGAAAGGTACAGGAATGCAGGAAATGAGACATCTCCATGTTTTCAGGGTTCTGTGGATTCCAGATAGACAGGATCCCTTCCCAGTATTCTCCTGTGATTAAGGATGTATCTCTAGTTTTTATCATTCCTTAGATCTTGAAACTATTTGCCACGGATACCTAATAACAGGAAAGTAGATGTTCAAAAGCCAGAACAGCGTATCGCCACGACTTTTGGCTACAACTGTGCTGGTAGGGTATTATACATACACAGGAGTACCTCTGCCAGTTCTGGGTGGCAAATATGTGTTATATCTAGCCAGAGGTTCTGTATGTTACGAGTAGTGAACCAATATGAAAAATACTCTGCCTGACTACCAAACTCAGCTTCACTTTTTCCTTTTCAAATTTAAACAAAAAACTCTGGATGTAATCTACTGCAATGCTTTAGAGAATGAATTATGCAACCAATTTGTCACCCACTGAGAACTGTCTATTACAGCATGCAGTAGCCTTCTAGCAGCAATTACTTGGAGACACAAGATAACAGGGCAAGAAGGTTTTAGGGACCAACAGCTGAGTGACATTTTGATATTGTCCTACTTATGAGATTTATCCATTCTCCCTGAATAACTTCACGATGGGCCTCTCAACCGTTCATCCGCACTCATGATTTCGTACATCTGCGTCTCTGTAACTACAATGTTTCTGCTAGCTTCCTGAAAAAAAGAGGCTGGAAGGTAAAAATTGACTACCATAATAAACATCAGCTTTTAGCCACTAATATTTCTTGTTTTATTCCTAAAGTCCCTATGTCTATTGTTGGGGTTTTTTCCTATTAGCTTTTTTTTCTTATGATTTCTTTGTCACACTTTGTCATGAAATCTCATCTTCCAATAGCTAGCATTCTTCTTTAAGCTCAGTTTCTGGGAAGTTGGACAGCTTGGGTTCAGGTTTTAAAATAAATATACCTAGCCATTCTGGTTCCTGACAAAAGAACTGAACACATAAAGCAAATTTTAGTGAAAGGCTCATACGGAAATAAACTGTCCTTTTTAAATAAATACAGGTTTTTTTAAGCCAGTCTTAAGGATTTGGAGTTCTGCTTTGTGGTTTTTTTTTTCAACATACAGAGTCAGCAGTAATGCCTCCAACAGTCCCATTAAAATGGCCAGTGCCCAGGAACACAGTTGTAATGAAGTGAGCCAGGAATTATATGACCTGATCAGGGATGAACACCCAATTGAGAACATGCTATTCATGGATCAGTATAGGTTACACAAAAGGCTAAGTATTAACTGCAGTAGGGGATTCTGTTGCCTTATGAAGTCTCAGACATGAATTAAGATGGGTCGCTTTCAGTGACAAGAACTGCACAGTCATAGCAGGTCATCAAACACTTTGTGGGATTGGAAGTACTGTAGGACACTTAGGCAAGAACTGCAATCTGGAAACACATAGCCTCTTTGGGGGACATAGGCTATCTAGTACACTATGCTCACGCTGTTGCAATATGCAAAAAGTCCAGCATCACATGGGAAGTGTGAGCATTAGATACCTCATGGGTGCCCACATCTTAGCCACAAATAAGCAGCAATGCAAAGGCAAGAGGTGGCATAAGCCTCCTGAACATTCATAGGATGCCCTCAGGAAAGAAAAGTGTATCAGAAAAGATGTATCAGCAAAACACACAGGCTCACATGCAGAACGGCACAGTCAACACATAAACAAATGGTACATGTTATCACCACTACGCCACTGTAAACTTTAACAAAGATGGATTCACTCTCATTACAAGCACTTGCATGGAAGTTGTAAGGAGGAGAAATAAGAACTTAAAAGAGGGATGTGCAAGTGAGTCTGTTCACACAGAACTAGCATGGTGGCAGCAACTCTAATATTTAAAAATTAGTTTTCTTAGTAAAAAGCCCATTCAGTTTCATAAACAGAAAGTTATTTCATGTTCATCATGTAGTATTTGAAACAACTCAATAAACCAGAGCAACTATGTCTAAAAACAGATTAATACAGTTTGTTTTCGAGTGAAGAGTGATTTCTTCCTATCCATGCCGTCTTAAGAATAATTGTACTAGTTCCTGGAGTTCTGCGATTGTGTGAGAAGCTCCACTTTTATTAAAAAAGAAAGGAAAAGCACATTCCTACTCTTCATTGATATTCACATTCATTAACACCACGTTCCTCAGGGAATGTGAATGTGATTTGAGCACACTTTAAGGCTCAAAATCAAAAGGTAACTAGAAAGACATCAGCATTTACAATATTGCGAGTTTTACAAGAGGATCATATTTCTTTTAGATGGGATTCATGATTTCTAAATGCTTCAGGTATGGAACAGTGTGTTATATAGAGACCGGGTTGCATTAGTTGCTAGAGGAAGTTGCAGTAAGAGACGTTCTAACCCTAGAAAGGCAACTGTCATTCATAGATTCCAAGTACTTACAAAAATGCAATCTTGGAATCGGGAAAGAAAGGTAAAAGAGGTATTAAGATACAACTTCAAATCCCAGTCCAATGAGGCTGATGGGAATGTGGTTGCTCACTTCCAGAGGAACACCATTTCACCCAGTGGAAGAACTGGCAGTTTCCTGAGAACACCAGTCCTTTAATGATGAGAGGGAAAATATAAAACAAGATGTCTTATTCAGAAACCAACAGCCACTTTTTCCCTGATGAAGAACAGTCTCCACACTCCCTGCAGTCAACATTTACCTTTTAAAAAGTATCTACTTTCAGTATCTACTTAAAAATTTACAATGTGGAGGTACTGATACTAATGAGGTATTGATATTATTGATACTAATATACACTATCAAAGAAATGTGGAGATTTTGGATTGGTAGTGGAAGTATCCTTACTTCACTATCAACCAGAGGACATATTTTGGAAACATTTCAAAATATTTTGGCACACAAATTTTAAAGCATGACTTGGAATATACAGACTTTTCAGTCCGCTGTTCTGCATATCTACATGCTATAGTTCTGCAGGAGATGATTCAATAGTTAACAATTAATAGTATTTACTGCCCTCCTGCTTCTAAGTAAACAGGTTTATAAACTAACTCATGCCCTTGCTGTAATAAACAAACAGAACATATGAGTCACATTGGTAAGATCACAAGATCTTCACCTCTTGTAGGACAGCATACATTCTTCTAAATCAAGGAAGGTACCCAAGCAGGCGTTAGCCAGAAGTGCGCTTGTCAGAATGGTATCTGGTCTGGGACTGACTGCTGTTGGTTTGGCCAGTGTCATAGGTGGCCGGAGGTAAGCACTGAACCTGGGGAGGCATATTCAAACACCTATCCCAAATAGCTGGTGGAAGGTGTGGGTTGCTTCTCACGGAGGAGGACGAGTGGAATGTCAGAAGCACTTCTCATGGCATTTGGGATATCAATTAGCTATTACAGATTGGGAGATAGGTCAGAGCAGGTGCATTTACGTTAGTGGTTTAATGTGCAACAGAGTTCACGTTGAGTGTAATCTTCCTTGCAGCTGGAGTTCTGTGCATTCCTCCAATGCACAGTACTGCTGTATGTGAAATGGTTCCTCTGCCAGGGAAACAAGGAGGAGGCTGTGCACAGTGGTGCCACAAAGGGCGCGCCAGTAATACTTGTCTAGTGCTTCTCAGCCTCAGAAGAGTTGTGTTAAAGGGGGCTTAGATGAACAATAAGGAGGGTTCTGCATTCCCAGCTGCGGTTAGTCAGACATGGAGGCTGGGGTACCGGAGTTAATCTTCACCATTCGTCATCATCATCACCACCACAACCATCATCATGAAAGATGACTTCAAGCCACTCTTCTAGGTCTGTAGACTTGGCTTGATCTTCAGCACATAGCTGCCTCACAGCTACCTTAACTCCTGCTCTGCAAATGTTCCTCAATAACAAGATTAGCAACTTCAGTTTTGACATTAGCAGGGCACATCCACGCTACCCTCACTGCAGCAGACTGTGAGGGGGACACGTACGGCTGCTCCTGCAGTTGGATCTTGTTTCTCGACCGCTTCTCCACATGGTGTTATAAGGCCAGTCAGAGTTAGGTCAAAATGGAAACAGCCTGCTGCACTTATGATGTGATAAGCAGTAGGTAAGCCCAGGGTTTTGTCATTCGGGGTGGACAGATAGAGACACACAGGTCAGAAGGAGATTTTCAATGAGGTTCTGTGGCCAAAGGGCGAGTCCAGAAGGGCCAGTGCACACCTCACGCTCTGAGAAATGCCGGTATGACATTGGCACAATCATTTTCACAAGCAGGCATCTCTGTATATAGTTAGACAAATAGTTTCAACTGTAATGTATTTGAAAGACTGTATTTTCCCAAAGAAGAGAGCAAAATACATCCAGGCAATTGCAAACTCAACGAGGCTTCACGCCGATGCACTTCACCCATCCCCTCACAGCTGCATTGTCCCGATGCTGGACTTCTGAAGGTTTGCCCAGCGCACGGGTGGAAGCGAGCACACTGCCTGCCACCACCGTGGGTAGGGCCGAAGAAGGCTGCGGACGTGGGCTCTTTGGATGTCGCCTGCCATCCGTTAGGCTGAATTTGCAGGCTGCAAATGGTGTTACGAGGTGTTTGATGGTCGGTCTGACGCTTCTCACCGCGGCCGATCCCCAAATAAGCAGACCTTCGGCTACCGATCCCGTTTTGACCTCTGTTTACAGGCGTGCATGAAACCGCGCGTTCCCGGCTGGGTCTGCCCTCCCAGCTCCGGCGCCACGGCCGGTGACCCCACGCCGGCTCCCGCTCTCGCACCTCGCCGTCCCCGGGCCCGCGGCGGGGAGGCCGGCCGCCGCTTCCCCACCACGGCGAGGCGGCCTCCCCCAGGCCGCCCGCGCCCCCGGGGGTGCCGCCCGTCGGCGGTGCCCTCCTCGCCTCCCGCCGCCGCGGCGCGATCCCCGCCCCGAACCCGGCGGCGGGGCGGGGGGGGACGACGACGGGACGGACGGGGGACACCCGCCGGGCCGCCCCCGCCGCCGCCGCCGCAGCGTGAGGCCCCGCGCTCCGGGCGGGCGGCCGGGCCGACGCCTCTGGCGGGGGCGGCTGGAGGCGCCGCGCGGCCCCGCCCCGCCCCGTCGCCGTCCCCGGCGGGCGGTGCCCGCGGGGTGACAGGCAGGTCTAGGCCACAGCCGAGTGCGCACGCGTCAGTTCCGGCGGGGAGCGCGGCGCGGCGCGGCGCGTGGGTAGGAAACGCCGCGGCGGCGGGGGAGCGGAAAATGGCGACGGCCGCGCAGCTCACGGACGAGGAGCTCTTCTCGGAGCTGAGGCGCTTCGGCTTCTCCCCGGGGCCGGTCACCGAGAGCACCCGGCCCGTCTACCTGAAGAAGCTGAAGAAGCTGCGCGAGGATGAGCGGGCCGGGGCCCGCGGCGGCGCCAACAAGACCCGGAACAGCAACAACAATAACACGGGGGCCGGAGCGGCGGCGGGCGGCGGCGGCCCCGGGCGGGCGGCCCCGGGCGTGGGCGCGCGGCTGGTCGGCGCCGAGCACCCCTACCTCCCCGGGGCTGCCGCCGGGAGCGGCCGGAGCCGCGCAGCACCCTCTGCCGGGGGCGGCAAAGTGCTGCTGGGCTTCAGCTCGGACGAGTCGGATGTGGAAACCAGTCCCCGGAGCCAGGCCGGCGCCGGCAGCAGGAGGGAGCGGGCTTCGCCCCTCTTCCGCGGGCTGCGGCCCGCCGCCCCCCACGGCGCCTGCGGGGTGAGTAACAGCTCCCCCCCGGAGGAGGCGGCGGCGGCCCGGCGGAAGCCCAGCGCCTGGTGGGGGGCGGCGGCGGCGGCCAGGAGGCCGGCGGCGGCTCAGGGCGTGCGGGAGCCCGGGGACGGCGACGAGGAAGGAGGGGAGGAGGAGGACGAGGAGGACGAGGAGGAGGAGGAGAGCGAGCAGCAGCGGTGGAAGAACCGGACCGTGAACGGTAACCGGCTCCTCTCCTACGGCGGCGGCAGGGACAAGTACTCTGACTCGGAGGAGGAGGAAGAGGAGGCGGCGGGGGCGAGGGCCAAGCAGCAGGTACCGAAGGAGGAGCCTGCAGTCCGCCGGCCCAGACGGAGCCTCAGCAAGTCTCCTGCTCCATTCATAACAAGCAAATGCGCTGCAGCCGGCGCTGGCGTGATGGAGACGGGCCAAGAAGGGGCTGGCGGAGGCTGCGGTGCTGGTGTAGTCGTAACGAATGACAGGGCGGCGGCGGCGGCGGAGGCGGCGGCGGCTGCCGGGAGTCTAGACAGGGGAAGGAATCAGGAGGAGGCGGCGGGGGGAGGAGGAGGAGGAGGAGGATGTGAAAATCTGGACTCTAGTCCTCCCAGCCCCAGATACCGCGTTGGCCTGCCTAAGAAATCCCCTGCAGCGCTGCTGCTGCCGGCACCGCTCACGGACGTGGACAGTAGTAAAATCACTGACTCTCCGGGCAGCATTAGGAAAGCGACCAATAATCATGTTCTCAGCGGTGCTGCTGGTAGCTATAATGTTGAATCCAGGATCTACTCAGCTACTAATAGCCTTCCCCCGGGTGGAGCCACCTCCTCCCTTAGACTTAACCACTCCAATCATACGGGTTCGAATCATACCTACCTGAAAAACACCTACAAGAAGAATCTCTCAGAGCCCGAGGAGGAGCTTCTCCAACAGTTCAAAAGAGAGGAGGTATCCACCACTGGAGGCTTCAGTGCACATTACCTGTCCATGTTCCTCTTAACTGCTGCATGCTTGTTCTTTCTGATACTGGGATTCACATACCTGAGAATGAGAGGTTCTGGAGTAGCTGAGGATGTGGGAGTCAACAGTAAGTATTAGGTGAAGGGTAAGAGCAGTTTCTTTCTGCAACTGGATATACAACTGTTAATTCACCTTTGCGTTCCCAGACATCCCTTACTGAGCAGTTCTGGGTTCCACCTTGGTATAATCTTTCTCTATAGGATGGAGCACAGAGGAATTGTCTTTCCTTAAGTATATACCTTGCAAGCTGGTATAATAAGCTTGCAAGACGTTTGAGGATAAACTCAAATCCTGGCGTTCCCTGCTGTAATCTGTTGATGCCTTGTTTTCTAGCGTGTTTTCTTCACAGAGCAATTTTACGTGTTTTGTTCCATGTAGCAGGTGTATGGTTAACAGAGAATTAACGAGGTAAGGCTTTATGCTAGTCTCACAGAAGTAACCGTGCACATTTAGATACCTGGGATTCCTGCAGGCCTGAGACTTGACTGTAGTTGTTTGGTAATAAAGCAGGTTGTTTTCATTTATGTGTACTGAGGCTCGAAAAGGATGTTAGGTTGAGATGATGTTGCACACTAAACAGACTTTGTGCAGTGAATGCCAGACCTATGGTGTATTGTTTTCTAATAAGTATTTTCCTAAAATTACTTGAGAGTATGATTATACGTGAACTACTGTTGTGCTTTAGTTCGAATTTCAGATTTAGAGCATTCTTTTTTAATTCTGAATTACTTGGGAGCTTCTTTATTATGTGAAAGTAACTTCTTGGAATGGATTTAGAAGCTACCATTTTCTATGCACAAAGCATACGAAAATGGAAACTTACCACCTAAGGGTGGTGATTCATGCTAATTAAATTCTTGGCTGCTCTGAAATGGACAGTAGAGATTCTAACACAAGAAAGAAAAATCATGCCATTGGTGTCTTAACTTCTCATCAGGAGCAATGAAAAATTATGCAAAAAACTAGTTTTGGAATGAGGGAGTATTAGAAGGTCCTTGGGGACTTGCATTTTCTTGAAATGATTGAGGAAGGTGTGTGGGGTGTAGACACGTGCATGTATTCCTTTGTACGGGTAGTAGAGGATTTATATACTCAAGTGTGGGCATGTATACAGTGCCTTGTAAGGAGTGATCCCACTGTTAGATTGGGATCTGCTAGATGTTACAGGGCAGAAACAGCAGTGTGGGCTGTTTTTTTTTCTTCCCACCCCTGCTTTTGAACGTTATCCATTACATTATGGTAGCAGAATAGTTCTTAATTCTGTTTTATGCTTTTTGGTGGGGCGGAATAAAGGATTTAGTGTTTAGGAAGGACAGTAGCAGCAAGGACTTGAGCATTTGCAATGGTTTTGTTGCTGTCCACGTGGCTCTTAACTACTGTTCAGTCTTGTTTTTTGGGAGGGTGGTGGACATATGCAGGTGGGCTAAAATTAGATATGACTGTTGGGACTACTCATACTCGTATTCTGTGGTTAACTTCTGGCCATAACTGCTAGAGAGATGCATAAATTTTCTTGTGTACTGATAAGCTGTATAATTCTACTCACATATATTAGATTTTTTTTTTCCTAGTCTTGAAATCTGATGATTTTTAATGGGGGAGGAGGTCTGTCAACCTACTGGGGTAAACTTTCTGACTGTCAAATTCAGTGGTTGAGTTAAAACTCGCCTGCCATGCTGATTGATAAAGCTGAACGTCTCATCTGTGCAGATAGCAATAATACTGTGAAAAGAAACCCACTCTGAACTTTTTGTCTCAGAAGAAAACTTTGTTTTGAATGTGTGAACTTTCCTATAGTGTGTGTGGAATCACTGTGAGTGTAGTGCTCTTAAAGTTAACCCAGCTGGAACTGATATACAGGGAAAGTTTTTCTCTTTTTCCTTAGGTTAGGCTGCCCAGCCAAAGGTCTGGTAGCTTGGTGTGCTTGATAGTTCAATTAAGCCAGTTTTCGGCCTGTTCCTATTTGTTCTCTTTTCAGTGGAGCTCCTGAAAGTGGATTTCCTGAAGAATTGTTCTGGCAGCGGCACTCACGTTTCAGTTGTCCTCCTTCCTCACAGCCCTGGGCTTTGCAACAGAACAAATGGGAATAGGGGGAATAGGACCCACTGGAAGAAGCAAACAGCAGGTTTTGTGGCTAGCTCCTTTGATAGGAAGAGGAGAGGCCGCTTCTCTTAAGTAATGGGGGAATGAGCAGGGAATTACCTTGCCCATATGCTCAGCACATGCTCACTGAATTCTTACTTCTCAAAAGGGCATGTGCAATGAAAATATGGTAGATCTGTAGAACAGGCAAGAACAGACAAGACAGGCTGGTAAAGACTGATTGCTAGTGGGAAGGGAAAGACACATGTCACCTATTAGATGCTTCCCTAAGCTTAAACATCATCTAAGTGGGTCCTTTGGCTCTTATGCTTGTGCGGGTGTATTGTCTGTTTTCTTTACAGAAGCAGAACTGATTCATACATTTTTATTAAAAAATAATAGTGTTATCTCAGGAAACAACCTTTCAGTTAGGTAGCTGGATACTGAGTTTTTTTCTGTCTCTTAGATGGCTGTAGGTAAGATTCTGCTGGCTGAGAATGATTTGATTGTGGAAAAACCCAGTTATTTTCAACTTCAAACTGTTCTCATAAAAGGTTTTAGGATCCAGTGGAGTTGCACTGTACCCATCTCCGTAATTATCATAGTTACTCTAAGAAAACAAAAAGGCAGTTGTTTGTATATTTGGGTGGCTTCTTATTTTAACGTTGCAGAGAATGATGCATAATGAGCTTAATGTTCGTTGTCTTAGTTGTTCACTACCTAAAATGAAATTCAATCAAAATAAAGTGATATTATGTGTGAGACACTGAAAAAGATTTATCACCAAGTACACCCAATATCAGCACTTAAAATATTTGTCAGGCTGTAATCTGAGAACTGAGGAGGTTTGTGTAATGGGGGAGGCTTAAAACTAGGTGGTGGGCTTGAGTTTAGGCCAGGTAAAATAATATAGATGAAAGGTGCTAAGCGGAAAACTTCAGAAGAGGATTGTCACTTATATCATGCATAATGTTCAAATGATTTCTTATTCAGAGCTCTAAAATAGCTATGAAGTGCTTTAGTTCTTCTGCACATGTTGCATAAAATATTGAGAGAGAAATCAGAATTGGGCTAATTCGTCTGTATCTAACCTTCATACGGTCACTTGAGATAAGGTTTTTATGCCTTTAGCTGTCTAAAATGCAGATCAATATCTGTGGGGCTTTTCCTAAGGCATTGTAAACCACTGAAACTAAACTACTCTTTAAGCTTATATAAAGACCAACTAATGCATAAGTGCATATTGTGCTTGCTCTCTCTGACAGTGTTGTATGTGAAAAAAAAGATCAGTTTGGGCTTGGTGCTGGTAACCTCATTCATGTGGCTCTTGCTGTAAAGCATGTTTTCCTTGCACTTGCCTTCAAAATACCATGGAATTGTATCAACTTCTTGCCAAGCCAGCCTAGTGTTTTGTCAGGAAAATGGTAGAATTGACTTTTGTCTACTTTCTAGGGCTCTTCAAACCCTGAAGAGTTGGGTATCTCTTCCAAGTTCTTTGGTTTTGTTTTGTGATGTAACTCTGAGCATCTCAAGTGGCTGCTCCTGGGAGTTGGTTCTAAAGCTATTTTTCATGGAAAGTTGATAACTATATCAGATCAATAGATGTTGCTTTCAGGTCTGGTTTACTTTCTGAAAGATGAGGGCACTAGTACAGGTACTGTTCAATGTTGTAATCTGAAATAGGTGGCTTTTAAGTTACTGTTCCTGCTCTCCTGGGGAGAGGTTGATGTAGGAAAAAAAAAACACCACCACCCCCCCCCAAAAAAAAAAAAAAAACCAAAACCCAACAAAAAAAAAAAAAAAAACAAACCAAAAACAACAAACACCAAACCCAAAACCAACCCCCCCCAAAACCAACCAAACAAAAAAAACCCAAACCAAAAAACCAAAAAAATGTAGTCCTGAAACTTTCAGGTAGGCCTTGTTTAATATCTTATGTTCTTATTAGGAGGGGCTTTTGAAAGTGGCATCTCTTGCTAGTAATTTTGGTTTTTCTGTGATACTTGTTACGAAACAACTGCTAGGAGGATAATCCTTAATATATATGCTACAACTTGTGTTTTTGGAATGTTAATTCAGGGAGACTTAGCAGTTGTGTATATGACAAATGGAAGCTTATGCAAATCACAATTCTAAGAGTTTAATTCTATTCCATTGGTGTTCCTTTTGTTCTTGACTTCTAAATCTCTCCGATGTTAAAACTTCTATGGAATTTTATGCAGGGAGTTTAATTGTTAGAAGTTAGACTTGCTACATAGAAGACAAGAAGATACTGTTACGCTCACAGGCCTGCAAATCACTGTTGAAGTGCTGTGGTATTTCACAGGTAACTGTTACAAATCTACTTGCCTTCTAAGATCACCTTCTCAGAAGGGTCTGTCTTCTTGACAGTGTTGGCTTCAATGGAAGAAAATTAATTTTGGGTAACAAATATTTGTAGAAGAGAACATAGTAAAGGGAGGAAGCAAAAGATTTGGAGAGTTCCTGTGTTGTCTGGCTATTAATGTTGCTTGTGCTTTGCAAGTGATACTCTGACTTGTATTTGACAATATAACAACTTCTTCTACTGACATACTAGCATATAGCTCTGTTACACTTTCTGTACATTGCTTTAAACTCTAGCTAGCAAGTATTTATCTTCTAGATGATACAAAAGAAAATCTTGATGTGAGTCTTAAAGACTAATCTCTCTTGTAGCTGATCTTGCTTCTGTGGTTTGGTGAGTTTTGGATTAAGATCAGTAGATCAAAAAAACCCTAGGTGGCCTTCATAAGGTAAAGCCAGGCAGAATAGTTAAATTTCCTTAGGATTCATGACACTTTTAAACTTCAGTCTTCCTTATGGGGTATCAGAAATAACTCTTAAAAATGACAAACAAATTTGGCCAAGACTTGTACCCAGGGAAGTCCAAATAATAGTTACATAGCGCAAAATAGTTCATCTTAGATGACAACGTCAAATACTTCCTAAAGGATAATAAGCAGTCTATTTTTGCCAGCAGATCTGTAGTATAAATATGAAAATAGTTCATCAGTATTTGAAACAAAAATGATGCAACTTCAGAATGTCTGTTGAATGTCAGATTTCTTTCTGCTTAGGACAGATGCATACAGCAGTAATGGATGCAATGGGAATATTTTAAGGAAGAGCCCATGATATCTACCAACTTAAATTTAGCATCGTAGGAGCCCACTTTATGCTGTTTCATAATCTTTAAGTATCCCAGGATGAGAGGAGAATCAGGCCTCCAGTCTTCTGATTCCTGGGGACCAAGTGTGTTTCTAAAGTATCATCTACATTTAACTCCTCTTGACATCTGTGTTTCATCTGGGAGTAGTAGGTTGCAAAACTTTGGCTTGACTGCTTACCCAGCTAAGCTGGCAGGAGTGCTAGAGTCGTACCGAACTGATCCCTGTCATGCTAATAGACTTGTGCTTCAGAAATAGTATGAACGTGTGAACAGGCCAGAGCTGCTGTTTAAGAAAACTGTCTGGTAACTTAACAAAAGCTTAGGCAAGTAAATTAAGCAAGTACTTCAGCTTTTGTTGTTGAAAGTACTGTTGCAATGCTGTGGAGAAGGACAGAGTCCATTGTAATCATGAAGCATATGTTCCTTACACGTTGAAGTTCTTGTGGGTATTTGTATTCTTTGGTAAAATTAGTTGTCTGTTGTGATTTGTGGTACATTGAGGGGAGTAGGTTGACTGGTTAAGGGATCCTGAAATCAAGGTATATCAAGAAAAAAATTTTTCAGTGGACTCACATGTTCGCTAAGAACTTCTGTAGTAGTATCTTTGTCCTTACTCTTCCTTTCTTGGCTCCTACTGTTGCTGCTGGTAGGTTTAGAGTTGTGGGAGAAGGTGACAATGCCTTTGCTGTGATTATAATAAATGAGGACATGGTATAACTCTGCCATTGATCAAAGTAACCATGGTGGCTTCTGTCCACTGAGGAGTTCCGATTTAGAAAAACTTGGAAAAGGGGCAGTGTTACTGATGGAAAGAAGTATGCTGATGGATGCAAGGATAGATCAAAGAACCACCACACAACTTAAAGCTGATCTCATATATGTTCCTTCTGTGTAGAAGGTTTGCTCCAGTTTATAACGTCTGATATTGAGTCCTGTTGTAAATCCATAAAAAACCCCATCAACTTATTGAATGAAACTAGTGACACAAAGGCTTTGCAGTTGATGTCAGTGTGCTGTCCCTAGAAAATGGGGAATAGCAAAACAACCTTGATGATTTGACTCCATGCAGGTGTGGCCTCTTTGTACAGCTGACTGTTCAGATAAGACTCTGCTTTGATGTCGTCTCAATATTTCTACAGTTTTTTGGTCCAGGCAAATCAAGGCTTTGGGTTCATGCATCTCCCGTCTTGACATATTGCTAGCATTCTCTCCTAGAAACTTCAGGGGTTCTGTAGAAGCCTGTCCATTCAGTAAGCATCTCAGCCCAGCTGGAGGAGTTGAAGACAAATGTAGATAATGGAGATGGAAGATTGAATCAAGTATATTTAGAGTACTCGAGCATACCATGGCATGAATGAGAAATCTGTCTTCACCGGGGGGGTACTGTTTGTAATTAGGAAAAATAGTATGGCCTCAAATTGCTGTACTTAGATTTTGGTGGGTCCTTTTCTCCGGTATCCTTACCATTGTTGCCTTTTCCCTGCTACTGTGCTGTACTTCCCACAATGCTCTTTCTCTGTTCTGCTCTGTGTTTACGGTCTACTGTGGAGGGTGAGAGGGTGAAGAGCAAGTGAGTGTGGATGCGTGCTAAATGTGAAACAGACAAACGTGGTGTGCCTGTTGGCCCTAGTTTGTTGGAGGAGATGTGCTGTTATGTGTGATGTTTTGCAGAGATGGCTTCTTTTTTGCAGAGGAAAGGATCAAACTTTCTGCTTACTGAGGGTCATGTTGTAACACAGGTATCTTAAATAAAGCTGCCTTTTTGGAGTCTTAAATTCCTTTAGCTGCTTTAAATTAATTCTGAGTGGCAGACTAAATTGATATAGAAGGCTGTTTATGTGGGGAGGGGAAGAGGTAAGGGCTGAAAAAGAGAGGTCTAATGTTGAATTAAGTGGCATTAAAACTTATCAAGTAGTCTACAAGATCCATTGAATTCTAGTGATGCTGTGCTAGATAAGTAAGAAATAGGTCTATTGTTAAATGAAGGATTGTAGACCAATTCCTAGGCCAGTTTTCCTCTGTTTTAGAGAAGGCCATTCACTTGTTTTCTAACAAGCCATCTTCCAATTTTTAATTGTTTTATATACATACTAAGACTTTTTCCATACTGCCTTTATTCACTTAAGTCTTAATACAGGGTTTATATACAGGTCACACCCCCTTAACCTCTTCTTTATTGAAAAAGTACGAGAAACTTCTTTATACTTGGACTCATGGCATCTTGGGAAAATACAGCATCAGCCTGGCCTTGCTAGGCAGTTGACTGAACAAAAGTTTATTGCCAGAGGACTGCTGGGATGAGTTGGATAAATGTAGTGTTATTCGAGACTAGATTTTAAGGCCACATCTACATCTTAATTTTCCTTCTCTCCACAGAAAAATTTTCTTTGAAGGTCAGTTAAATCTTTGAATTGCTTATTGGGGAAGCCTTGGACTGTCCATTGACTTCATGACTGCTTATGGTTGCTTTTGGGTATTTTCAACAGGCTGTGTATCAAAGCCACTTGCCTTAACCATCTGTCCCCTCAATACTCATCATCTCACTATGTAGTTATACAATAAAACATTCCACAGCTCATTCAGTAGTACTTATCCCACTGTCTGTTCAGTATCATCAAGCTGCCCAACACAAGCCCCTTATGTCCAGCATTCCTGTATCTCAGCACAACTTCATGACAAATTTTTATCTGAATGTGTAGATATTGTTGGTCATAGAGAACAGCTAGAACTAATTTCAAACCTGTCAAGAGATATTGAGGAAGGGAGTGTTTACTGTGAATGAGGGGTTTCAAATATAAAAGGGTAAATGTGTGGTGTTTGTTTTTTTTTTCCTTTCGTTTGTTATGTTGGTGTTGCCTGAAACAGCGCTTGGTTGTGGTGTGTGGTGGTTTGGTTGGTTGGTTTTTTTTTTTAATTCCCAGGATATTTTCTGGGAAATGGTAAAACATTAATCATGAAATTTTCTGTTCATCTCTGGCATTTGACCTATATCTAAAAGTTTAGTGGGCTGCTTGTTCTTTCAGGTGTCGTGCTTCAGACAACCAAAGAGGGTATTTGTTAATTTTGTTGAGTGACAGACTGGGTGGTGCATGTTTGACAAACCCCTCAGAGGCCTCTTTCAGGCAATGGAAATCCACAGTCAAACAGAATTATTGGGGAAGGGCCAGTCCGGCAGTCTTGATTTGTGCTGTTTCTCATTCTTGCAAATTCCTTGGAAATAGTTTACTGTTACTTTGTAAATAAGAGAAAATGATTTATAAAGTTACTTGGTGGGATCTTTGAAAAAAAGAGGAAAGTATGATGTCAGCTTCATCCTAGTCTGATTCTGTATTGGTTTGCACCTCATGATCCAAGGAAGCTTCTGGAGGTGAGAGGTGTGGTGTATTTCAAGGAAAAAGCTGAAAAGATGTGTTTGTTTTCTTTCTGTGCCTTTTTTTTATCCTGTGCTCCCCCCCAACCCCCATTAAAGGAACTTTATGCTGTCCTGGGGAGATTTTGCCTAGCTAAGAAAATGAGGTTAGAGATGCATATTTCCTTCTGGAGAAGGAACTAGTCTTACTACTTATTTTTGGGTTTTGTTTCTCTTATCTGTAAGCACGTGAAGTACTGCTTATGCAAAAGCAGCTTTGGATAAAGGTGTTCCTGAATCACCGTGGGAAATGGGGAAACTGAGCTGTATCTAAAAGATATATTCATGTTTGGGTACTTTCTATTTTGTATATAATAGCAAACACATGTTCATTTTTATATAAACTCAGAAAAAAATAAAATAGTGTTGAGAACATCTGAAAGAGCCATACTGTTGTCCTGTCTGTATAGTGTCCTTTGAGCTAGTAGTTTTTCATTGCTCATTGAAAAGCAGAAATACCAGCCTCTTAAGCACTCCTGAGAGCTCATTCATTCAGAATGGGCAGGTGTGTATGCACAGTCTGACTTGATCCTAGGTGTATTATGACCGGTGTCTGTTAAGTTTGGCTTCTGTCAAAGGTGGTATTCCCTGCAGAAGCACTGTGTCTATGTACAATTGGACAATGCAGTGGCTAAGGCATTCTTTTGATTTATAAGTTTAAATGCTGTTTTTCTCTTGACCTTCAGCTAAAGGTACGGCTTATGAACTGACAACAAAAATACGCGATTGAGTTCAAGTGCACATGAAGTGGGGGGCGGGAAACCAATTGCATGTTAAATCCAGACTCGTTTTATTCTGCTGTATAGGATGCATGGTATTAAAGTTATTCCTTTGGAGGGAGAGCAAACTGTGGAGGTAAATCACGTGAAAGTAGCAGCCCTGGGAAGGAGCTGTCCTGGTGATTTGAGGACCAAAGGCCAAACAGGGTCTGCGTATCCCTTCTGTAAGGGAATAAATTAGCATGTGATGTTCTTTGCCATTCAGGAGATGGGAAACCTTACACAAACCTTGTCATCAGACTACTAGCTATATGGCCAGCTGTGCTTCATTAGGCATGAGATAAGTGGTTTGAGAAAGGAGAGTTAAGGTCTTGTTTTGTAAACATTTTGTAGTTTAAGCACCTAGTTCTGTACTACTATGTAGTGACTTACATTCGACGGAGTTCTCGTATATCTACAAATAGCCAATGGTGTGGTAAGGTTTTATTCTCCCCAGTGTTTGAGATCTCAGGAAGTCACTTGTTCTTCCTTTCCATCCTCTTTTTTTGCTGTTTCTGTATGGCAGATGAGTTTCTTGCCAAGATAGATTCTTTCTCCACTCTTGATCCACCTGACTCAGTAGAAGTGCACACAGTACTGCTAGAAGACTCATCAGCTTAATCCACGAGCTGATGATGTAATCCTTTAACTAATAGGCATAACCTGTTTAATTAATGAACAATTATGATACCAATATTGGAAGTCTTAGTATAAGCAGACTCTTCAGATAAGTATAGGAGCCAATGGCAAGGCATATATATATAAGGTTAATGGTGATGTATGGCTGTGTGGTAGTCCAGTTGTTCCCTTCAGATAATAATTTTTATTGAAACCAGCCAGTTCATGCTATCAAACAAATGCAGTATGGTAGACAGCCTGGAAGGTTTGCCAACTCTTTAGAGTCTTAGTCCAGCTGAGTAAAAATGGAAGTTACTGAATATTGCCTACTTTTATTCATTTCCAGTCTTGAATTGCTGCTGAGCTCATCCTGGTTTTAAGCTCTGCAAACTTCTACTATATGTGGTGGGCAGTTTTTCTTCGTCTGTGAATACTTCTGGTAAGCTGGCTGCTGCTTCCTCTGTGAAAGCTTGTCTTTGTCATGACAGGAGACCTGCTAGCAGCTACCTCTCTATGTCCTGCATAAAGTAAGCTCTTTTTTTCTCCCTAGGATACACTAGGGCACCTATTTTCAGCGTTTTACTGCTGTGTTCAGGCTCTGTATAGGTCACTGTTCAGCAGTTCTGCTGCTCTTAGGGCAGCAAGCAGTTGGTAGTTGGTAGACCAACGTGTGCTAAATGGTTGAAAGGTCAGAGGCGCAGCAGAACCCCAGTTTTAAACATGAAAAATCCTTATGTGATCTTTATCTTTGTTAATGTCTTTGCTCTCATGATTGAGGGTCTCTTAAGAGTTCTGTCTGTGCTCTCTATTTGAATGTTATCTTTGGATGCTGTAAACTGTTCATACTGTTATAGTATGTTACTAATATTTTGTAACTGAAGTCCATCTGAAAGAAGAGGTTATAACTAGGTGATTTTACATTGGAAATCCTTCAAGATAGGAATCCTTCCTGCTTGTACAAGATCACAGGAGTGTTTATATCCAGACTGGGCCCCTTGGCAGATGGACAGTAGATTTAATATTTAATTGCAGATTCCCATTGATTATTAAACTTTCTGTGTTTTCATAACACTTGCTTTGAGTTTGCTTTACATCTTGAACTTAGGATTTTGAGGAAAGCAGACCGTTTCCTAATTTAACATTGGGCTGCTTGTGCTGCCATGTTTTCAAGGTGGAATTTCCCCTGTTTCTGAATATGTTTGGGTTTTTTTCATTTGTGTTCATTTATTGAAGTCATGGGTATTTTTTGACCTTATAAAGTACAAGGAGCTAAAATATTTGGGAGGGAGCACAGAAGGGAGAAAAGTTATTACAAAAGCCTATACCGATTATCTTGCAAGTGAAGGTATTCTCTACCTATTCTAAAATGTTGGTAGGTGTCTGAAGTCTAATGTTTCTCCTGGCAACATTCTGCAACTGCTGATAAAAGCAATCTTAGTGTGTGGGGTGTTTTTTTTTCTTTCTTTTGCCTACATGTAAACACTAGCCTGTAATGGAGACCGTGTGTATGTGTGTGCAAGGAATGTAGTACTACCTAGTTTTTACAATGCATAGCAAATGCACTTCTCCTGAGCCATTTTTCCTAATAGAACACGGACAGCTGTTTCTTCCTTGAAATATAATATGTTTTGTAATGTAAAGGAGTGTGTGTACAAATTCTGTTGCTGTAAAACATTTCCTTATGCTGGTAGAAATAAAACTGCAGAAGAGAATATTTTATCATAATAATAGTTTTAGCTTTCCACAAATATACATCATGAAAAATGATTTTGTAAATGACCTAGCAGCTTAATATGCTCTTGCTTCAGTCTGCTCTTGTGCTGAGTATGCTTCATTGAGATTAATGTAGGCATAGAGGGGAGAGAATCTGGGGTGAAGACCAGTTCCTGGGTGGGTGTAGCAGCTAGAAATATTTTCTGGAGTGTTTGGTGACTGGCATTTGCTACTTCTGATGACATCCCACCCCCCGAGTTAGGGGTATGAAACGCTGCCCGAATCTTTTCTGCCCAAATTTCTCATCTGTCTATGGAATTGGGGAATTAAAAGACAGTATTATTTTCTTGCTGATAGTGGTGTTCTAAAGTTTGTTCTGTTTCTTGGTGTGGCTGCATCAGTTCTTGTTTGGGCTCATTTACTTGTTCCTTCATCTGTTGCATACAGTTATTTTCACAGGGTCTTCTAGTAGAAAAAGTTAACTTTCATGCTTTTTTATACACACAGGCAGGTTGCACGTAATTCCTTTTGAAACAAGCAGTGTCTGTACTATAGCTCTGTAGCTTTTTTTTTCTCCTTCCTTCCCTGAGTCTCGCTGTGGTTGATGGTGATATTTAGGAAACAGGAGACCAGAAAGAAGGAGAGGTAGTCTCTTTGTTAATATTTGTGGATGTTAGTCTGAGGTATCAGCTCTGTTTGAAATGGGCGCTTCAGTACAGTAGATTCTAGCCGGCAGCAGTATTCATGGAATGAATGTGGCAATAATATAGTGAAAACTTACTCTAAAGTCAGATCTGATGTCTTGGCAACTGTTTCAGTTCTGGATTTATTTTATAAGGCTTTTTGCTTAAAAAAGGTGACATTGTTAAGAACTGACTTATAGACAACTATTCTGTTTCATTTTTGTACTGGGGTATCTACAGGCCCTACACAGATTAAAATATTTTACTTTAACCTTTTAAGCACAAAACTTACGATTTCTAGGTTTTCAATCGTTGATACAAGTACTAGAATGAAACTAGTATTTTTATTCTACTGAAACTGAATAATCTGATGAGCTCTCCCAAAACACTAGTGTCTCTTCTTAAACATGGACCGAATTGACATGACTCTCTTAAGAGCATCTTTCAGCATTCAGGTCTGTTCTAACCAGTATTTAAGTAGGCAGTAGACCTGACTGTTTCTGGAAAGGGTGATGCAGCTAAAATATGGAGAGGTTTTTTTAATAAGCAGTGAATAACTCCAGAGAGAAATTCTGGTATTTCTCACCCTTTTACCTAAAATAATGAAGACTTCTGTTTTCAGGGCTGACAGAAAATGTGTCTGAACTGAAATGTCTATCACAAATATGATAGTTCTAATTCTTTTAGAGGAGGGTTTTGTAAAAAAAAATCAAATAGTTTGGTTATATCATCAACCCTTATATCACCTATTCACAAACAGAATGAATTCAAATGATATTGGGGAAAAATTATCAATAAAAAGCTCTTTAAACTGAGGCAGTTGAAAAACTGACTTGATGTTAAGGAAAGAATCATCTCTTCTAAGAATTCTCTAATCCTTGTGGCAGATTGTGGTGCCGTTCAAAATTGGCATGGTCAAGGACTATTCAAACTGTAATGGTGTACTGATTTGGAAATATAAAAACTTTTTCCAAAGCACACAAAGATGTTCTGTAGTGAAGGAATTGCTCAGCTTGATGTACGACTTGGTGTCTTAATATCAAAGCACAGGGATTTAGCCTACTGATTCAAAGTGGTTTCTACCTGAATTAGCACAATCTGGAGATGGAGGTCATGCAAAACTGCTCGTTTGTTTTGAGTGTTGAGTAATTGCAGAGAGGAAAATAAAGGCAGAATTATTTTATTTAAACTGTTTGAAAGATGGAGCTATGGAATAACTTATTTCCTTCAGTAACTTGTTTGTTTGGGGTTTTTTCCTGGCATTTTAAGGTTTAGGAGCTTTAAGAGACAATGTTTTAGAATTGTCCTTGACATATACGCAGTATGTCACTGGGTGGAATCAGTACTTGAACCCAAACTTGCCAAAAAAAAGTTACAGATCTGTTAGTTGGTGTTGAAAGTATTTGGATTGTAAAATTGAGAACTTGTTTCCAAGGTCATGTAGGAGAAAGGCTGGGCTAAAGGCCCCTTTTGGATAGCACTGCTTCCAGTATTGTTGCTTCCTCTGTTAACAATACATTATCCAGCTAATGTATTTTTTTGGTGAAGAAAACGTTGTAATGGAAAGCTTTAGGTTATCCACTTACTGACCACACCTTTGCAGGACAAATTTTGGAAAAAATACTGCTTCTGTTTTGGGATTAGTCTGCTTGTGACATGGTGGGTGGGGAGGAGAAAAGTACTTTTCTGTTTGCAGGGAGGAACATTCTTGCTTCTGCAGATGTTGCTAGTTAGGAAGTGTGTGTTGCAGTGTACAGTCTCTGAATCTTTGAGTGGATGGTATTTCGCACTTTTGGTATCATCATGTTGAGAAATTAAGTGCTTACAGGTTAGTTGGGATCATTCTTGTTTGTGTAGCTGTGGCTTTACAGTTTCTTAAAGTTGCGTTGGAAAGTTGCTTTTTTTGTTTATAAAATCAAATTATCTGTATGTTCAGAAATAGATTATGGCATTACAATGATTCATTAAAAAATATTAGCTTAATATTCAGTAGTGGTCAAGAAGGAAACACAACGGTAGGATATTCTATTTTTTAGGAAGGGAGCTGAGAACAAAGTATATTTGAGAGGATATATTTGAGAATATTAGTATGGCACTAATAACCCATGGTGCTCCTTTATTTTGAATAGGGTCCAGCTCTGGTCCCCAACCTCAGAAAGGACATAGCAGAGCTGCAAAAAGGTTCAGAGAGTAGTAATATGATCAAAACCATTGTATGGCTTTCATAGCAAGGAGGAGTAGGACTCTTGATGTGGAAGAGTGAGGGCTGAAGGAAAGACTGAGGAATAAAGTAAAGGCAGGAGTATTATGGAGAGGGTGAACAGGGTCTGATTACTCGCTGGCTCCTCTAGTACAAGGAGTTGTTTCTCAAGTTAACAAATGGCAAGTTCAGAGTAAGCAGAGAAACTGGTTTTTCACACATGCTGGTTTAAGTTGTGGAACTCTTTGTGACTGTATGTTGCTGAAGCGAAAAGCTTGCTTGGGGTTAATGTGGGACTAGACAAATTGGTAGGAAAGAATACATTGGAGTTGATCGTTTAGTAGAAGGGAAAAAAACAAAAGCCATCCACTCCTCTCTGTCTCAGGAAGCTTCTGAGGTGCAAATTTTTATGACTGGGAGAATATTCTGTTGAAGTATCAGCATATACTTTATATTCTTATGCTCTGACACTCATTTTTGCCATTGTTCTGTTGATTTTCCCCCCTCCAGTTAGGGACAGGTGTCTCTGAAAAGAGTAAAACAGAGGCAGGTTCCTGGGCTAGTTGAATCCTTGGTTTGCCCCAGTGTGACTGTTCCTTCATACTACAGTGTTGATGTTATCTATTGAAGCGTATTGAATACTGAAACTGCAGAAATGGTAACACTGTTCAGGGCAAGGTACCACAGCATGTAGGAGATAGCTGTAGTGGAAGGATTAGCTACTTTTTGGAATCCTAATTTGGTGACCAGAAGGTAACTGAATCCCTTATTTTGGTACCATGTTAGTGATATGGTTCTAGCTTATGTCCTAAGCAAAGGTAGTTTTATTTGTGCATGTCTTCGTCCTAGGTATGACTGCCTGTGAAGCTATGTCAGTCTTTGGAACTTGTATCATTAAGACTCTGTAAAAGCTGACTTGTGTGTTCATGAACGTCTGCAATTAGGCTGCAACTTCATGGCTGTTAAACCCTGCTTTGAAAAAGAGGAGAAATCCCACTTCGTGCTTCCTGTTTGTCTTACTGAAGAAAACTAAATGCTTGTAAATACTGTGTCTGTCTGCAATTGTTACCAGTGTATTAGGGAGGAAAATGGGTGGTAGTGAGTGGTTTTATTGTTACTTTAAAGATGAAAGCTTCTGTATTCTAGCAAAAATTAACCTTGTATGTTGACACTGACTGCGCTTGTATTCCTAAAATTGAGCATCTCTGTGAGATGGCTTGGTATGTGCATTTGTGTTGACAACTTTGACTGGAATGCTTTGGACCTGTGCTGTGACCCTTAGCTTTGTATTGGTGACTTTTTGTTATTTGAGATTGACCAGTTCTGCCACTCTGAGGAATTCTTGTAGCCTGTGAGTCATTTACAGCTTCTTCCAACAGTAATATATGTAAATTAGTTACTTCTAAGGGTCATTAATAGTCTTTTCAGTTAACCAGAACAATATTTGTATGCTGCTTTGATTTCTTTCTTGTTCTTGATTAACTAGTATTTAAATAAGATAATTTCTTAAAAATGGCATTTAAATAGCATATACCTTACTGTTCTGAAATCAAGTTTCATGTGAGGATGATGTCCCTTAGTGTGCTTGCTTTTTGTTTCCTTCCATGTCTGGCCAAAGAATCCTAATATCATTACACCTTGCCAGGAATAATGCTTTCTCCCAATGTATCAAACTTTCAAGGAAAATGTTTAGCTATTACAGTGTTTTGGGGAAGTTGGTATGGTTCCCTTTGTCAAGTTTTTGAGGTTTTTCTTCCATGAAAATACTCTTGCTTTCTTATCCTGCAGCTAGTGTTCATGTGTGGCCAGGTAAAACTACCATGCTTCTCACAGTTTTGTTGCTGTCTGGGGAGTTCTAATGGATAATAAGATTTGCCATGTCCAGGTAGTTTGTTGCATCCCTCCTTTTTTGAGGGCAGTGAATGTGGTTCTTGGTTTGTTGGCTAACCTGGAGAGAAGTCCCCTGGGACAACAGTCAGGAGATCCCTGTTATAGAAAACCATCTCTATAGTTTTTAGCTTTGTAGCATAAGTAGATGAGAAGCTCATAAAAACATGAGCTTGATAGATTGACTATTTTCAAGGCTGGGAATTTTTTCTGTATGGTAGAGGTCTTGAACCCTTTTTGGGGAGGAGCCTTAGAAGTATATGTTCACAAACTCTTCTATTAATAATTAGTTGTGAAATTAATGCTTAGTTTGGTAGAAGAACTTGTTACTCTTAAAACTATGCTTATATTTAAGAACTGTCAGGAAACCTTTTGAACTAATAATGTTGATGTAATATATTGAAATACCTTAGATATGTTGGAGTAGATGAAAACTTTACATCTGTGGCTGGAGCAAGTGGGAGGATTTGGTAAGAGCTTAGGTCCTGGACAAAAGAAAGAAGGGTGAATTCAGAACAGAGGAATTACTGAAGTAGTTAAGGAGTGGCCTTATTAACTCAAGTTAATCAAGGTTATGTGGTAAATAGATGCAGATTGATTGACAGTTGTTAATTACATATGCAGCTGATAAATTGCTGCAGTTGCATTTAGCATACTTGCCTCTTAGGGCATCAGGCATCCTAAACTATATTAACAGCTTAAAGTGTATCTCACTTATTGGTTAACTTGCCATAAAATCACTAACTTCAGAGGGATTTCATGGAAATCCTATAGTGTGAGTTAAAATAATGAATTACAAGGAATGATAAATTTTTGTGATAGATAATTTTGGAGGAAAGTCTCTTTTTTTGTCACTTTAACCACTATGTATTTTGTGAAGGAGAGGCAAACACTGACATCTCATCTGGATTGCTTCATAAATTCAATGCTTTAATTTATCCAAATATGAAGTTGCTTACATGTGAGATTGACTTTACACTGGGATTGTGATGCTGGGAAAGCCTGTGTAGAATGCCACCATTACCTTCACTTAATTGCTGTACTGTGCTAGTGTATGTAGAATTGCAGCTAAGAGTTTTCAGTTTGCATCTTTGCAGGCTTGGAAGTATTCCATTTGTGTTTGTTTCATGGCTTTCATCAGTGCTAAAACAGATGTTTGACAGGTATACTGAAATCTACACACTGTTGTGTCCTATTCCTCCCCCCCCTCCCCCGCCCCCTCCAATGTAAAACCATATAGTCAAGATTTCATGTATGCTCAATAAGATTGACCTTGGGAAGAGACCATAATTACATAATTATCCTGTCTGGATAACTAACGATCAAACTGGGAGGTTGGCAGTCATCTAGAGCCTTGGCTGTGTTTCTCTAATCCTATTTTAGGCTATTTAGATTAAAAGTTTAGTGTACTGGGAATGTTCTGCTGAGTAAATGAATGAAATACGTAGAAGCTTTGTGAAGTTGGTAGCTTGATAATCTAGTAGGCAATGTCTGAGAATTTGCATCTAGAGAATGAAATCATGAAGTGGTATAGGGCTTGGTTTACAAGCGTGCTTGAACATTTTCTGCTTCTGTCAGTTTTAATCTGGTATCAGAATCAAGTATTCAGATGGCTGTGAAAACCAGTCCCTGTGTTTGGGTGGTTTTCTGGGTGGGTGTTGGGTTTTGTTTTGGTTTTGGGTTGGGTTTTTTTTTTGAGGGTTTTTTTGGGGTGTGGTCCCCCACCCCTCCATTTGCTGTGTCAGAGGCAGCTGAAGTGCTTATTGCTGTTGGGTAGGTAGCACACTTAATTTTCTTCTAATCTCAGGCATATGGACAAACCATTGTTTGCTAAGTTTGAGTGTCAAACTTTCTTCACTCAGAAAGCATTTTAATTGCCGCCCTGTTTCATACATCATGTATTGGTTGTAATTGTAGAAATGTGTTCCTTACCATTGCTACCTGTAGAAGCAATGAAATAGTAATCATATCCACTTCAAATTTGCCTTTCAAAAATAAGGTGAAGTGGGTCAGCATCTAGGTGCTGGCAACGGTGCGGTGGAAGTTTGTGCAGGTAATAAAAACTATATTGTTTTTACAAATAATTCATTTTTCTGTTATTAAAACTTTTTTTTTCAGTTACTTATCCAGATGCAATTACACTTTGCAAAGGATAGGGAACCCCTGGTTTATAAGTTGGTCCTTAGTTTCTTTTGTATCCTCCATTTCTCCTAAATGAGAAATCTTGCCATGAATTTGATCTAGTGTCCACCTTTATTTCTCTTATCTTTCCCATTTATAACTAAATTAACTCATCAGCTTAATAATCATGCTTATGGTTCGGGAGTCAAGATAGTGTCAATCAGCTGGCTGTTGAGGAGGCAACTCTTGATGTTTTGTGAATATTTTTATGCATGGGAGTGCCTTATAAAAAGCCAAATTGGTTACCACTATCAGAGGCTGTTGCTGAGTTACCTTCAGATGCAAGCAGAAATGCTGTGTAAACAGCTGCAATATCTGGGATGGGAAGGGTGGGTGTAATTACACCGTGTAAATGGAATTACATATTTTGGATGCTATTTAAGATGGGACTTGTCTTTTACTGTGCCTTCATATAGAAAGTTGAACTGCAGGATTTCAAAATGCACAAAATTCTTCCCAGGCTGAGATTTTCTCCAGATTCTCAATGCAAATGCTTCAATCCTAAAGTAGTGGAAGGTACTCTTTTTTTTTTCTTTTTTTCCCCCCTCTCTTTTGGAAGAACTCTACATTTTGTAGAACTATATGGAGCAGTTTGCTCCTTCAAGTGCTAACTGTTCTTGGTGTGCTTTCAACATCAATATGATGACATTTACAACCTAGACCTTCAATTTTGTGTTAGATTTCCGAGGACACACTTTTTCTCTTGTTTTTGCATTTGGTAAACTATGGTCAAGTAGAAGCTTCACTTTCTGTTTGAATAGCATGTAAAACTGCTAATTTCTGTATAAGCTCAAACTGTGTTTGAAACAAGAGTTTGTGGTTTAGAAAGGAAGGGCAATATGCTTTAATGATGATTGCTTCCTGCCTTGGTAACTTTGCAATTACCAGCTGGTCAGTCTTAAGTGGAAGCATAGCAGAAACTACTTGTCTAATTTAGACTTCTCTTCCTTGAAGAATATATTTTTGTTGCCAAGGGGAATATAATAGATAAGTTTATGCTTTCAGGAGCTGTGGAAACTCCTTTATTTAGAAAGGAAGGAATGGTCATTTAGTCACACTGCACTTTTTACCTGAGCTCTGTGTGTCATCCCTTACTCTTGTCAAAACAGAAAATGCTGATGAGTTGTACAGCTTTGTGTTGTATGGATTATTGCTTAGTAAAAAAGTAGTTTTACTTTTTGAAAATAGACACTAAAAATGCAAAAACCTAAAAATTATTATTTCAGTGCAATTGAGTCATTAAAACAAGAGTTTGGCAAGTGCGGTTTTGTTTGCGTGGAAACAGCTGTGAAACTTGCAGATATACAAGATTCTGGTTTAACCTAAATGCTAGTATAGCGCATTATCAAATGTGGAGTTAACTCAAAGGTTAATAGCTGTCTAATTGTTATTTGTCATATTATGAACTTGTTTGTTTTTATCTAAAGACTACGGTGTTGTCGTAAAGCTACAGTGTTGGTATTCCTTTTTAGTATTTTCAGACTCTAGAATGAATTAATTTTTTTCTCTTTTTTTGACAGTTGAGAATCCTCTCAGTGAAGGACTACAAAAAATAGGAGTAAGTAAAACCACTTAATATTGAGATTTTAGTCTGTCAAATGATTGTATAAAACCAATATAGATCTGTTCAGAAGGATGCAGTTTCAGTATGTTTTGCATGAGATGAATGCACTTCTTGCAACTCCAATGTTTTAATTTTTAATTTTCATCTCAGGCAACATAACTAGGATTACAAGATTTGTCTGTGGCATGCTTGTTGCTTTGTATACTAAGAAAATGTTACATAATTTGTGTTGTAGAGCTATGAGGAAAAATTGTATTGTTATGAGACTAAATTTATCAGTTTGTCTCTTACTGTTACAATTTGGTTTCTCAACCTTGAAAGGACAGCTGGTAAGAGATGATTGACTTGAAACTCCAGGATCTTATTTAGTGCCATGGAAGAGCAAGGGTTAGCCTCCCTCAGAAAATGGATTAAAAAGTTTGTCTTTTTGCTTTGATTCTATTCTGTTACTTGTTCCTATATTCACTCTTTCAACTGGAATATCAGGATAACCATTTCTGAGATGTCACCATTGAAGGTATTCAATAGTTAGATATTCTTAGTTCTGCAGCATGTGTTTTGGTGGTTCTTTCTTCTGACCTTCAGTCTTTCTGCTTGGACTGTAAACATAGTGATCTGCTTTTGTTAGGCATATATAAGCAAGTATTGCAAGATAACTGTGTGGGGTTTTGTTGGTGGGTTGTAGTGTTTTTTTGGGTTTGTGGGGTGTGGTTTTTTGGTTTGTTTTTTGCTTGTTTTTTTGCCTAGGATTGAGCTCTCCAAAAGTGAATAATTGCATATTTTAAGTAGGTAGCCTTGGTTAGTTTCTTGGGTAGAAAATGTTTCTGAATCTTTTGAACAAATTGAATTTTGTGTGGTAAATTCTGAGGATCCTTTCAGAATTACTTTAGTAGTGCAGAGAGAATGTGTCTTGTGCACTGGACTTGACAGCTTCAGAACCTGTTTTGTGTGTTACTTTCTTCTGTGTTCCTTGTGTACTGTTCCATAGTAATCCTACTCCATGCTTGATTGTTCGTTAGCTAGTAAGGTTACGCTGTTCAGTTTCTTTCTTTGTGATTTGACCATTAATTTACAAAAAAAATTTGTTCACAAAAATGTTTCACGTGTCTGTCTCAGTGTAGCTATTAGTAAAGTCATGGGTTTACCTACCAGCAAATAAATGGAATTTGGAGTGCTGCTGTTTGGTGTGTGCACACACGTGGCAGAGGACTGATTTTCCTCTTCTGCCATGCCCAGTATTTTCTAGCCAGGAAATGGGTTAATAAGGTTGGTTAGTTTCCTGGGGATATCAGTTTCATCTCAATGGTTTTGTAGGACCAGAATAGGGGAAGGCGATTCTGATAATTGTGGATATCATCTATGGGAATTCGTTTGTCAAATGTTTGATCAATGAAAGAAGTATTCTGCTTTTTGATAGCGGTTTTCCTATGGAAAAAAATTGGAGCATTCAAACTTCAAAATTATGTCAGACAGTGCTGGTGCATCTGGGAATTAAAATATATTTAGGTTTTTTTCAGTGGGAATATAATCAGCAGATGCATAAACTTTCCTTGCATGTTTCCTAAATAAAGGCTCTGGTCTTATCTCAGTCATTTGACTCTGCCCCAGGAGTCAGAGCAACTCCAAAAAAACTCCTATATTTTAGAATGGCCTTTAGTGCTCAGTGTATGTGATTGCATGTTCCTCATCTTCATATTTTGATTAATTCCTTCTAATATAAAATGTTTCTGGATATTTTTCAATGAAATTGCTCAATATCTTGATAAGTTTAACTCCACAGTAAGTATCAGTTATGCCATATCATTCAGGCTTGTTTTGGGAATTAAGCCTTTTTATACTAGTGACATGTGCGGGAAGTATCAATGAGATTGTATAGTCCACAGCTTTCTCTTTTTTTTTTAAGTTACTGTTGTTGGAAGGTAGACAGCAAAAATCTTACTTTGCTATGAGTTTTATGCAGGAATATGACCAGATGATACTTTGGTGTGGCTTCTATGAAGTGTTACTGCACATTTATTAAGAGTAAAACTGTTTTATCTTTACATAGTAGCTATCAAAAAAAAAAAAAAAAAACTAAACCCCCCAAACCAATAAACAAACAAAAAAACCCCCATAAAACCCACCAAACTTCTTTTGGGTCATTGCACTGTTTGCTCAGTAGTATTAAAATAACCTTTTCAGCTGCTAGTTTTAACTGGCAGAACCATCAGAGTCTAGTTTAGTTTCAGTCAAGGTTTGAAAAACCAATATTGTGAATACTTTGATTCAAAATCTATTGCTTGCATCATTGTTGATGTGCAAAACGCTATAGCTTTCCACCTGAATGTGTAAAACCAATTTTTTTCGCATGTTATATAAAGATTTTGGGGTAAATGGAAGAAAATAGATGTCTACTAAGGTTTGTTTTAACATTAATGTGTTTTTCTAATTCTAGGAAGATGAAAGAAGTCTCATGATGAACAGCTTATATGCACTTCATGATAAATTGGCACAAGTAGCAGGTAACACTTTAAAAATATTGTGACTAAGAGTGTTATGGCAACAGCTACAAAGAAGTCTATGCTGAGATAGTGATTTGCAGCAACCGGTATATGCTGGGGCCCTGATAGCCATTTAGAGTTCCATTTTGGGAAGCTAGAAATCCCACTTCTAGTTCACTTACACTGCCTTCTTCACCAGTGTAGCGCCTTTTGTTGCAATGTTTTTAGTTAATGGGATAGGCTGTTGAGTATTGTGATGCTGTATGGTTTTTGATCTAATGTCTTAATGCTTTATTAATCTGATTTCATTAAAAGCTTTAAATATGCTATATGTGGAGAAGAATATGTATTTCTTTTAAAGGTAGTTATTTCACTATGGTGGAAAAATGTCTGAAAGAAATATTTCACAACGATCAGAAGATGGTTACTAATACAATGAACAGTAGTGGCTGAACAAGATTGCCTTGTTGAACAAAATAGGCTGACTTAACCATACTAATTATATAGTAATGAAAAGTGCTGTATACAGTAATGTGCCAGAGATGGTGTTTAGGATTAGTATTAATTATTGAATATTCAGAGTAAAAATACAGTGCTTTTGCCTACAGTCATAATTAACAGAGCTTTAAACTGCATAGATATTTACACATCACAATTAGGAAATGGTAAAGTTAAGACTATGTTTATAACTTTGGCATCTAGTGAGCGTGAGTTATAGCAGACTCTATTTCATGGCTATTAAGCCATTTATTTATTATCCTTACTTATTTAATCCATAATGTGTTTAGGAGGCAGTGGTTCAGGTTTTTTTGTTGTTTTAAGCCTTACTGTTCTTTGTGCCAACTATTTGTTTTGCAACAGCATGTTTCACCAAGAAGGCTTTTTCCACTATCATCAGGTGCCACAGACATTTCTCAAACATTAAAAAATGTGGAAACAACTCTGTGTCAGATACGAGGCTGACAATTTACTATGTCAGGGCTGTATAGGAAATCTCTTGAGAAATTTGAGCAGCTCTGTAATACCTTTAAATTGCAAGAATAGTCTTCCTGCAGAAGCTTTTTGTTTCCAGAGCATTTACAATATCTGCAGTGAATAAAATAGTCGTTTGCACAAAACCCACAAATTTATTCTTGTTTACATTATTCTTTAACCCAAAATAGTCAAAAAAGATGTTTAACCTGAGCGCATGCAAAATAGTTGCTTTAGTCTTCGTTTTGTTGCTTTCTGACTGTGGATGCCTTGCAGTGTTGATCTTTCACAGGTCAATTACATCTCGTTACATTTTTATCTGTGTGCAACTATTTCATCCTTAGTAGATGGTAGTAAATAATTCTATGCTATAAATCACTGGGGCCAAAAGATTTTTTCCTTTTCCATGTGGGGTAGCCAACCTGTGGTGTGTAGGAATGTCTTGCAAGAGCCACAGCTGTGTGCAGTAGAGCACTGACTTATGTGAAGTGGAAGTAATGGGTTATGCTACTTGTCTCCCTCTTTTGAAAAGAAAATACAACGGCTTGCTCTTCCCTCAGTGTGTCATCTGGCCCTCCGGTGGCCATACAGTAAACAGTGTACTTGCCTGGATAAAAAGGTTTGGCACCTCATTTCTACACCTGTGAAGGAAAGGAAGTTTTCTTCATTAGCTGGGGCTTACTTATGTGCATGTACACTTACAAAAATATTTACCTGTCTGCCTTATAAGAGGAATTTGTGTGCTCCAAGATGACTGCTTTCTTCCCCAGGTCTCAAAGGTGCATTAATCTCTATTAGTCTATTCCTGGCCAGGAGAATCTTCAGCACTTACTTTCCAAAAATAGAGCTATACTTTCTGGTTAGATGATCCCCCAAACTGAAGCTGTGTTGCAAGGTTACCTGGTTGCTTGGCCGACTAGTTTTCATACAGTCTGAAGAATGACCTAATTAATCTGTACTTGGACAGAAGTTATCCTCAATGCCAAGTTTCTTAAGGTATGAGAGGAAGAAGTCTGCCATCCATTTTTGAATACCATATTGATGTAGACCTGGCACAATATCTGGAAGCGGTTTAAAAGTCATAAAACAGAGAAAGCTGCTAGAGAGATGTGGGATTTAAATGTGTTGCTCTTGTACACAGTGCACCACTTCAAAAGAGAGAGAAGTAAAGGAATATAGTTTTACTAAAAGTGGTGCTTTTCAGGTCTCTGTCACATACTTGGAAAAGTTTCTCTCATTTCATACTTGGCTATGAATCATTTGTTCATGTTATAACTATTAATATTAAAAAGGAAGGCTGGAAACTTGCAGTAGTCTGAACTATTAAGCTTTATTCAACGTCTTGACTACCATGAAGATAGTCACTTCAGGATTTGGTTTCTAGCCCTCTGTTTTATTAGACTACTTTTATTTTTACTGAGCTGGTTTCTTGCCTTGTCGACTTCAATTGGAGAGGAAGTGATGGAGCTTTTATTTTAGAAGGTAAAACACTGAAAGTTGTTTGAAGGAAGAAAAAGTCAGGGTAATGTTTTGTTAATTTTATTTGACTTAGTATACTGTGTTCCAACTGTAGATGCCTGTTCTGTACTGTGGTGCTCTGATATAATGTAAAATTATTTAATTATCCTATATAAAAACAGATTGCCTTTAATGCATCACTGTTCTCAGAATTACAGAATTACTCAGAATTAGCCAAAACTATGGTGAGTAATGCCTACCTCACAAGAAACTTGGGGAAGAAGCAGTGTCTACTCATCCAGTTCTGAGTTGGTGTTCCTGTGTTTTCGTCTAATGGTTCAGCCTTTCTTCAAAGCAGCAACTTTTTATAGACAGCATATGTTTCAGTGCTGAACACTTTCTCCTAAACCAAAATATGTGCTTTATTTAAATTACACTTTGTTCAGGTATATGTTAGTTACTGAATGCCTTGGTCTCTCATGGAGAGACTTCAATAGATCGCATCCATTTTCAGTCAGGCTTGCAAAATGAATAAACCTAACCACTATATCCACAAGAAGCAACCAGCTACCCATGGGTTTGACCCTACTTTCTTGTACATAAAGTATTTAGTTAGACATTTCTTTTGCTTGGCATTCTCTGCAGAGTGATGATCTATCAGATTTAGACTGTTTCCTTCTAAGCTAATGGCCAGCACAGGCCCTTGACATGCAAGGGTGAATTAGACTTCCATATGTAATAAGGCTTACTGATAAATCCATGGCTGGAAGAAAATCCTGGCAAAACACTATATATGACTTTAATATTAATTTCAAGTGTCAGCTACTGTATCTGATTGCTGTCACTGGCGCTCTGTTCGGTCGTTCTCCTTAATCTTTAGTTTTTCAGGTAATTGATATTGCGCTGTTTCCAGCCAGTGGTTTAAAGACTATTTAGCAAGGTCTGGTTTTCCGCAGTGTTATTAAACTGTTGAATTTGCCTTTGGGAGATCAGGCATTCTTACTTGCTCTCACAACACTTCCGCTCCTGCTTTTCTTCAGCTACCCACTTTAGTGTCCTGCTGCAAGTATCCTGTAAGCATGAGACCTGCTAAACAAATGTTTTATTTGCTTTTTTTATTGGTTGACTTTATCACATCGAGTTATAAGCTAGAGATACGTGCTAAATCCACGTGTTTCTTAAAGTATTAGATTTCCACTGGGGTTTGGTCCTGGTACTTTAAGAGAAGGATTTACATTGTAAAACAAATATTCTAAAATTCTGAATATTTCTGTTAACTTTATATGCTGCAGCTCATAAATTAAGCTGAAAGCCCAAATTAAAGTCAGTTTCAAATATTCTAGCTTGCATGGAAAAGCAGATATGACTTATTTTCTGTATTGAAAGCAATTGTGAGAACAGACTTACCTGTTTCTTTAGAACAGAGGTTTTAGCTGCTTTTTTTTAGTATTTCTAGGGGAAGAACTCAACTTCTTACGTGGCTTGCTCAAGTACACTAACATAAGCTAAAAGGTGGTTTTGTGACCCTTGCAGGGATGTGTTACTTCTCACCTCCCTAGTAGAATGGTTCTCTGGTTGCACTTGAAATTGAAGTGATCTGTGCCCAAGAAAAGTTTGAGCACAAAGATCCATCCTTGCCGTAAGCTCACAACAGGCCTTTTAACAAAGGGGCAGTTTTTACAAAGAGCTCAGACGTATCTTGCAGCAGACCTGTGTGAAGTGTTTTTTGCCTCTGCTTCAGTTTTATTCCTGGATATAGGGCCTCAAGTGGAACAGTTGGGAAACATTTTTGGCTCAGACTATGGAAAGTGGGTTTCCAAGCCAAGTGGTTAATGATTGCACCAAAGTTATTCAAAGTAAGCCTTCATTCGCAGAACTATTAGCTAAAGCGGTGACTGAAATGGCATATAGGAATATCCTGCTGTTTGCAGTAAAACAGAAGGTTGTCTGACTTGTGAATTGCCTAACTTTCTGCAGGCTTTCAAATTCATGAGTTTCTCAGAAGAAAGCTGTTAAATGGTTCTCAGCAATAGATGAGTTGGAATGAGAAACTGCATCTCCAACAGCTTTTTGTACAGGCTGAAACTCTGTAACTATGATTAGCTTACTTGTTTCAAGAGTGGGAGGCAAGACGAAAGTGGTTTTTATTCCCCCCCACCCAGCATTGCATGAGGGTAATTTGAACTGATGGGCCTTGGGCATTGTCAGAGCCTAGGCAGCAAAGGTGTTTTCAACTGTTAAAACTTGTTCAGAGGGAATATAGTCTGAAAAAAATTTAAGAAGCAGGACTGTGAGGAATCAGCTGTCTGCTGATTTCTGAGGATGAGACCAGAAGCTATGAAGTCAGTGTGTTGGCTGCATACTGCACAAACGTAATTCCTGGAAGAAGGCAAATAAGATTAGAATTTAAAACTACTAAAGTAATCCAGTAGTCCCCCATCTAAGGGAGTTTTTGTCCTCTTGTAAGAGGTAATACTGTGTTCTCTTAAGATTGAAAATCCAAAATGAATCCTGAAACTTGTTTTTTAAGAATTCATTTTTCACAATCTGGTCTCCTGCTTGTGTTTTGTTTGCTTTCTTTTCTGTGTTAACCTCACCCTTTCTGTTCTTTCTTATTTGTTTCATAAAAGAGCTTTCCTGCTTATCTAGATAATTAAAAACCAAAAAACAGACAAACAAAAGCTTCCAAGCAGAAGGGTCTCAACCCCCTGCTCTCACAAGCTGTTTTGTTCAGTCAAATTATAACTCATATGCTTTTTCTGTATTAGAAAGACCCCTGGAAGTCTTCAGGTCTTACCGAAGAACAAAAAGAGCTTAAAGGGATGATTACCTATCAGACTTGCTCATGTCATACAACTTAATACCTGGTTGAGATTGTACATACAGCTTCTACAGAGATACACTTTGGTTTTGTTGTATTTATTCCATCAGTTCTAGATTTAAAACAACATGTTTACATCAGAGGCTGTATGAGTATGATATATAGTTATCCCAAGTCTGCTAATCTTGAAAAATGAAATCACTGTTGCTCCCATTCTTAAAAATTTACACATGTAAATTTACAGGTTATAGAGTTAATGGTGCACAAAAAGAATGTCTGCCTAAATTGCATACCAGAATAGCCCACAACTCCAATTCTGGTGCTGACTTCTAAATTCAGAGTGTTTTTTGGTAAAGGTGGTGTCAGTTTTCACCAGCTATCTCTGTAGTTTTGCTATTACAGTAGACTCAGGCACATTGAAAGTCTAAGACTTTGCATGTTAATTATCAAGTGAAACAACTTTTAAAGTAGTGTCTCTTCTGCTCAGTGCTTGATTGAAAATACACACATGCATGCAGGCTTAGTTCCAGCAGCACTTGTAAGCCAGATAGCATGTGAGCACTGTTAAAAACACTGTTCCTGTTTTGCTGTAACCCAGCATTAAGAGCATCCCTGTTATGCTGATGTGCTTGCAAGGCCAAATTCACTTAAATCTGTTGAAGTGTATTGAACAAAACTTTGCTTTAGCAGTCTGAGGAGGACTTTTGCTTCATAGAAACACTTACTTCTTTGAAACTCCCTACTGTGAATGAGACATGAAGATGCTTCTCCATAACTTGCTAGTGTTTCCTAATTTTTGCTCACATTGCCTCAAATGTTCTCGCTTGTGTAGGGAATTAATACTTGAAGTTGCTCCATGTAAAGGGTATTCCAGTATGGAGTAATTCCAACTTTAAATACTTTGTAAGAGTATAAGCAAAGGTTTATATTTTGTATATGCATGAGTTTCTTAAACTTTCCTAGCCTTGCTATGGCTTTGGGAATAATACAGCTTGGCATAGATTCAGGAAGGTAAGGCAGGCGTAACCCTGAGCCAGTGAAAGACTGGATTTGTTGCTTCCTATTTTATTGTTTTGGCACAGTAAAATCATAGTAATAGATGCTAAGATTTTTTTTTTGAAATATCAGGAAAAAAGTGATTTGCCACTCCCTGACAGTTCTTCAGAAATGATGGCCTACAGATAGATAAAACTGGTGTTAGACCTTTCCCTTTTCTATGTGACTTTGTGTTGGTATGACTGTCACTACATATTTTTTTTGTGTGAATCAAGTGTCTTCAGTTTAGCAAAGAAAATCAGGAAGATGATGGCATGTGGCTGTGAGGACTGACTGTGCATATAATACCTTATTTCCTAACTACTTCTGCATACTTCCCAAAAGAATTAGGATGGTAAAACCACCAGTTTCAGGCCATATTGGGATTTTGTGCATGTTCAAGAGGGTCATGGGTTACTGTGATAACTTGGACCAATCTGAAATGTAGTAACTTCATAGTGCCTGAAACACTACTATGGATGTGTTGCAACTGGAACTAACTTGGTCTGTATAAAAGATACTATGTGTTTCAGAGTAAATAGAAATTACTTTGAAGAAGTTGAGTCAGGGTACAGCAACTGTTTTATGGTAATGTCCTTTTGATAGTTCTTCATACGACCTTTTGTTCTACTTTCAGTGTAAATACTGAAATACACTGAGCAGTACATGAAGTTGTATTGTTGTGATTTGTACATACTATTAGCTGTGATTAATCTTCAGGTTTTTTAATTCTTTTTGATGGAGAAATTTGTCCAGAGATTTTTCCATATTTTTAGTGGAACTTGTGAGAATTATTGAGCTATTTCTGCTTGTTTAGATTGTGTTAACAGTAAGCTTGTGTTTAGGTGACTTTATTTTATATAATGCAGTAATAAGTAGATCAAAATAAACAAAAGTTTAATTTTACCAGGGGAACATGAATGTGGCAGCTCTATTCAAAGAAATCTTACCGTCCAGGAGGCAGCTGCATATTTAAAAGTAAGCAAATGAGGTATTTTTCATTGGTTATATATAGTATTTGTATAAGTAACAATTTGTAAGGCCTGGTTTCATATCTAGTGTATTGACTAAAATTTGACTTGGTATTGAATGTTATTTGGAAATGTTTGGAATTGATGTCTTTAACACATGCTACTTACAGTTTTTATTTGGGGATGTAGCAAGGTTTTGGGGGAGAGGGAAGGTGAAAGAAACTGGCTTAATTGCAATGGAAGTGTAGATGATAGTGATTCAATGGCATGCAGTTTTTTTCCCTTTAGTTAAAACACCAGCATAATTTGAATTGATGGAGATAGTTGACCAACACAAGAATCATAAATTTATGACACTCGGATTTCTAGAAGCTTCTCCAGAAATCAGTATACTATGTTTTGAGGCTTAGTAGAAGAGGGTACTGTCTTCCTTTCTTTAGGAGGAGAGGTTGATGCATGGATCTGTGCAGCAGACCTGACAGGCATTCGTTGATGCTTTAAATAGAAATGGTCAAAAAAGGCCTTTTTGTTAATTTGATAGGTGTGCAGTATTATGAAATCCCACTCTCTGCTGTCATTCCCCTGCCTCACTCCCCAAATAAAAGATGACTCTTGCCTTGTCTTGACAGCTGTAGGGTTTATTTTAGCCCACGTTGGTGTACCCTTCAGTGGAAAACTACTTGAAGCTTTTAAAAGGCTGAGAGTATAAGATTTCTTCGATTGGATGAGAGGGAGTTAAGCTGATGTGACTTTTAATATAAAAATGTATAGAAATTCTACATTTTGGCAAACTCTTACATAGTAGGTAAAAAGGGCAATGTTAAGAGCATCCTGAAGAAGCTGCTAACACAGGTTTATGGTTTGGCAATGATATTCTATATCTGTTAAAACCAGTGTATTGTGGGAATACATTGGAAAAAATTAAGTCGATGCCAGATAACTGATAGTCTTACCTATCTATTGTGCTGAAAGAATGAGAGTTGTTATCATAACTGTTTTAGCTTGGATAAGAATCTCAAATTTCATATGAAATTTTTGTCACTTTGTACAATGTCTTATTTAACCATATAGTTCCTCATTTTGGGAGCATAAATACAAATCCTTTGCAGAATTTCAGTGTTCAGTGATAAAACTTTACTATTTTACTCTCAAAGTGAAAATAAAACAGTTATTGTTTTTTCTTAAGTGCTTACCCTTTAATTTTAGGCCAGTTGCATTATGTAAGGTTGAAAGGAAAGATGGAGGTAAATCTTTTTGGAAGGTATAATTTCAAATGCAATAGTAACTTCCATTTTTGCATTTCTTTTTCTGCAAAGAACATGCAAGGTGAACTATGGAGACAGCCTTAGCTCAGATAGCAGTGAATGTTCTTCTATGATAGTTGATACCAACTAATTTAAAAAAGTAAATTTCTGTATAGTAGTATCAGTTCTTGAACTACAAATACTGGACTATTTGCAAAATATCAGTTAAAACTGATTTTCCTCAAGCTTCTTTAAAAAAACCCCAAAAACAAACCAAACCTGAACTGCTTTTATAGGACCCATTTTCAGCTGAATTTGTATCTAGTTTGAGTTTTACTCTTGAAGTAGATTTTCAGTGAGCACCACCTAGTGGCTGAATAATTTTTTCTTGCTGTAGGTTAAAGTTGTTAATAAAACAGCGAATGTGACTTGACTTTACAAGCAGTCCATAATTTGAGGAATGCCTAGTAAGTCTGATAGCTGCTCATAGCATGTATACATTTGCTTCATGTAGTGCATGCTTATGCAAAATCTGAAGAATCAAGAACAAACCCACAAAGTTTGGCTACTAATCTGTGCAGTATCTGAATTTTATTGTGGCACGATAACTTTCTGGTTGTTTACAAAATTACTCATTAATATTTGTCTTTTGACAGAATTTAGATCCAGAATATGAAAGTGTACTTAACACAGCATTAGAATGGATCTTGAATAGTGGGGAAGATGTTGGCATAAAGTAAGTGGTCTTTATTTCTTAATTTAATTTCTTCTAACAGAATGTATCCTTTTTCATAAATACTGTGTATTTTTTGATAGGTGTCTCAGCAATGACCCTAATGAGACAGATGTCACTAATGTGACAGATGTGAAGTACCTGGAATCAACTAGTCCAAAGATGTCTTTCAGGTGTCGTTTTCGCCGTGCATTTGTTAATGTAACTCACAGATTATCAATATTGCTTTTGGGTAAGTTAACAAAAAAGTTTGATTTTTTTTTTTTAAATTATAACTTGCATTATGTAAGTGCACAGGGAAAAGTAGATAGCATATTTAAAGTTTTTATTCAACCATAAAACTTGGAGTTCCTATCAGTATCTTGATTACAGTCCGGTTTGCTTTGCACTTCTGTTGCACCACTGTATTTTCACATTGGTTGCTATCATCTGCTGCTGTAGTCAGCTGAGCATATGTATTCTTTGGGAACTCTTGTCTTTTTCCCTCCCAAAGCAATACCTTGTGGCTTTCAAAAATTCCAGGTTGAACTGATTTGAAAAAGCAAAATGCTCAGTAAAAAGACATGATAGCCTTAATTTTGAGGATATTTCACTGTTGTTCCAGCAACTTTAGGAACATAACTACAGAAAAGATTATTTTTTTCCTATTTTTAGGAAAAGTTGGATACCCAATATGGTTGTCACCAAAAGTTCTTACCTCTAAGACTGTTGTAAAAATGTATCTAATCCTTCAGTAAGACTAATTCGTTTAGTCTTTGATAGTTCTCTAAGTTTCAAATTCTTTCAAGTTTATTTAATTCTTAACCATACTGGAAACTATGCAGCATAAAAATATGGTACAGCTGAGTGCAGACACTTCACTCCTTTCCATGCCGCTGGATCAAATATTGACGATGCAGAGTTCATCTCGTGCACTTATTGAATATTTGATAAATTGTTTATCCCAATATCAACAATCTCATGCTTATAAGCAGAAGTCTTGAGACCCCCTTCATTAGCCTTTTGACGAACCAAAAGAATCAAAGGCAAACTGTCCCAGATTGCCGTCTTTGTGATGATAGTCCATGTGAGGGTTGAATTGGGATGCAGAGATGAAACTCAGTATCCAAATCAACCGCTGGTCTCATCAGTCATGCTGAGCAAATTGTTCTGTGTCTCAACTTTCTCACCTGTAATTAAGGTTAATATGAAGCACCTTTTCAAAAATAAACCATTGTATAAATGTTAGATATATTGTCATTAACTAGCACCCATTTTGGCCTAAAATGGTGTCCCTCAGGCTCTTCAATACATTAGTTAATATTGCCTTGCGATCACTGGCGTGTGAAAAAAACTTTGTACCTATAATTTGTGTACGTGTGTGGGGATTTTCTTGTATTGTAAAGAGATCAAGGGTGTAGTGGTGCCCTTAGCCCGAGACAGAAGGAGGAATAAGATTTTTATTTTCAGCTTATGCTGCTGGCCTTCCTAACTAGATTGTCCTTTTTGGGAATAATCTTTAAAGAAATAGAGCATGCAGTACTTTGTTGCAAGAAATCTGTAGCTGAACTGAAGCAGTCCAAGTGAATTAGTTTTGACTGGTATATTTAGAGCATGTGACTTGTCTATGAATTAGTGAATATTGTGCATTTTTAAATCTTAACATGTTCTGAATTATCAGTTTATGTGACTTCTGATATGACTTCGAATTTTTTCCGATATAGTTGTTTTACTGTTTTTCTTCACAAATGGGTAAAATTTCAAACCACAGTCATGGGATACCAGGCTGTTAAAACAATGAAGTGTTTTTCTGAAGGTAACTGCTCTTCAAAGTTTAAGAGGTTGTGTTGCTGTGTTAGAAAAATATAAAATATTGACAGCAAGTACAGTGTATTTCACTAGTTTTGAAATTTAAAGTGCTTCAAAATGTTAGCTAGTTCAACCAACTTCTGAACTATGTGCTGTAAAATTTGTTAAATAACCAATGTTCTAATGCTGTTTAAAGACTATTATACATCTTAATGCAGGTATAGCAATGGTTTGGGGAGTCTTGCACTACATGAAATACCGTTGGGCAAAAGAGGAAGAAGAAACGAGGCAGATGTATGATATGGTGGTAAAAATCATAGGTATGGCTTCTGGAGTCACATTTGATGTATCTGTATCAGCTCTGTATTAGCTTTCGAAGAACCGGCATTAATTCAGTTGTCTTCTGCCTCTTCAGTTGTCGGTCATCATGCTGTTAGAGTCCTTGGTCAAATGTGTAATTCATAGTCTCACACTTGCTTCCCGCTTCTCCCCGCCACCCCCCACCCCCCATCATCCTTTAAACCCAGTCAAAGCTTTTGGTATAGAGATTGAAATTTTGTTGGGGTGGAGGGAAAGCACTTTATTTTCAAAGGTGGCTGTCTTTGCTAATGGTTAAAAGTACCAGTCAAGAGTAACTGCAAGAACTCTTCCTTTATTCCAAAGTTATTTGGGGTACTTGGAGGCACTGTATGTGGTTAGTTTTCTTGATTTGCCTTCAGCATGGTTAGGAGGAAAAATCCTTCAAGATAAACCCCTCCCAATTCCAGTAGTTAAAAGTTAAGGTGGTCTTCAGAGTAGCTGCTCTTTGCCAGAATTGATATTTTTCTTAATGTTTGCATGAACTACATAGTTACCAGTTTTTCTTATGGTGTCCTCAGATGTTCTAAGAAGTCACAGCGAGGCATGTTCTGAAAATAAAGACTTGCAGCCTTACATGCCTATTTTACACGTGCATGATTCCCTAATACCACCTCAGGACAGGTATGTTCTCACTAGAAGTACTGAATTTCCTTATGTGTAAGTAAGGAAAAATAGTAAAAGTAAATTGGTCAATTAACTGAGTTAATTTCAGTAGGTTGCAGGGTATAGTATTTTGGAGATTGTTATTGACACAGGTGGGGGGAAAAAAACCATTGGATTTGTCTTACATGCTGGATGTAAGCTATGCATGTTGTTATAATGCTAACTTTGTAATTATTGCTTCAATTTTTAAGGAGGAAAATGAAGAAAGTCTGGAATAGAGCCGTTGACTTTCTTGCAGCAAATGAATCTAGAGTTCGCACAGAGACACGAAGAATAGGTGGTGCCGAGTTCTTGGTTTGGAAATGGATGCAACCTTCTGCAGCATGCGACAAAATTTTAGTAATACCGTCGAAAGTGTGGCAAGGCCAAGGTATTGAAGTTTAGTCATACTTTGCAAATATAATTGTTTTGGTTTCTGCATCTAACTTCTAAATGGTACTTTGTTGCTTGATCATGAAAGACTTGTTTCTTTCATACCTTTAAGTATTGTTGTGAACTGTCAGTGCTATTTCTCTATTCTCTTGTTCAATAGACTTACTTTTTCTGTGCATTCAGTGTCTGCCTTGTTTTCAAGCAAAATTGGCTTTTCTGTTATAGCTACTGCAGAAATAGAGCAGAGGGCATGTAGCCAAAATTAGTTGCTTGTTCCTTTCCATGAATTTTAAAAAAATACTCTTTAGTTGGTCAAATTCTGACATGCCTTACACTTACTGGAAGTAATGTAATTGGTTGTATCTGACAGCAGGTAGATCAGAGCTTGTAGACTCGAGTTTCCTACTGTTAAGTTATCAGTCGGGTACCTAAAAGAGTTTGGCAGAAGACGTTTCTTTATTTTGAAAGGGAAACTGTTGGGACAGAGGACTCCTCAATCAGCAGAACATGGATTTTGAGCATCTCCTAGTGGTGCTTCCTTTCTGTCTAAACGTTTTTCCACACTGCATTTGTATTTCAAGCTCTGTGGTGCAGCAAAGCATTTGCTTTAATAGAGGAGGCTGTTGTCATACATTGATCTTGCAGTGGTCTGTCACTCTTCAGCTTTATCATGGAGCCAAGTGGCAAGAATCCAGTGGGTTTGCAGTTGTCTATCTGCATTGGTCATCTTTTCCTAGTTCTTTTTTCTTTCTGCCTTTCTTCATGTTAAGCTTCAGGTTTTGGACTGGGTTTTTTTGGTCAATGAAAAATTGAAGCTATAAGACTTGAGTTCTGGGTTGCAATAAAAAAGAGTGGTCATTTCTATCAATGTCTAAGTGTGAAGGTAAATGTTTAAAGTGAAATCTTAATTGCCCATTGTTCAAATGTTACGACTCTTAAAGGAGTCTGTCTTGCCGTATGTTCTTCTGTGATGCTGTATTAACTCTCCAGTGGGACTGAAATAAATGTTGTGCAGAATCCTGGTTTATAAACTTATCGGCTTATTTTGATGGTGAGACTGGAGGGAGTGGTTGCTTCTCCAGTTTTTAGTTCAGCTTTTTAAATCGGATGTTGTCAAGGTTGTATCTAGCATTACTTCTATGGCATTGAACTAGGTGGTGGAAAAAGCCTAGTTCAAAAACAGACTTTTTGCCCTTCCTAGTCCCACTGGCAAGCAACTGCATTCTCATCTATGTTCTTCTGGAGTACGCCAATTTTGGTCTTAATTTAGCTAATGCAAGTACTAATAGGCTTCCTTCTTTTGCTTTTTACTGGTATACATTTTTATCTGTGAGAAACAATGTTTTTATTTTTTTCCTGTAAAAGAGGGTACAGTTTAAAGTAGCTCCTTCCAATGTGATTCTGTCTGTTTTTGGAAAGGAAATAAAGAGCTTCTTCATGGCCTGGAACACTTACGCTGTAGCAAGCTTGCTTGATTGCCTGAGTAAAAGTGCTGCTAATGTATCTGGTTTTGACCCAGGCCACTTGCATGTTTTTATAAGTTCCATGTATGCTTTCAGCCCTTGGGTCTTAATTTTTGCTTTTCTGTAAGGTCAAAGCAAAACCGAACAATTCTGTCAACTTGAAAAGCGAAACATTTTTAGACATTTGCAGATACTTGGCATGTTATCTGATGAGGGTCTTAGTAGTCTTGGGACTCATTTCTCGCTTGTCTATGCAAAACATTATCTTGGGATATCATTATATACTTTTCAAAGTTATGCTACTGGTTTTAGCATTACATTTCTCATTTTAAATCATTCATTGGAAACAAGGGCTGATTTTTTTTAAAAATACATTGTGAATACTACTGCAGGCTTGAGGCTCTGCAGTCGTTCTCTTGCAGTAGTAGTCACAGCAGAATGCCATGTTAAAACTGTATTACATGATTTCAGTTTCTGAAAATTTTAGTAAGATGTGAATAGTAACTTTATTTGTGAGAGTTGCAGAGCCTTTTCTTTCTAGGACATTGTCCATTAGGGATGTGCCAGTGCTTTAGGTGCAGTGCAGAAATGGTTTGTCAATAGCTATCTCTGTTCTATCTCTAATACTGTCATGATCATTTTTCAAACACTTAAATTGAACGTAGCTTCTGCAAGCTATGTATATTACAAAGCTGAATCTTCTACATAGTTTATTGTTCAATACAGGCTGTGAAACATGACACTCCAGTTCTGGAATTTCTCACTTAATACTCATTTGCTCTCAGTTTTTCTTGTCCTGTTTGATTGCAATATAAATCAGTGCATAACATCCTGTCCTGTATTAGAAATCAGACTAGATTTTCCTTCATCTGGAAGACTTCTCAGTGTGTGATAGCTCAGGTGCTGTTTTGCTACTTGGAATATACATTCAAGACTCTGAACAGAACAGTAGTTTCCGAAACTTCCTAGAAAGACAGCTACTGACAGTAGCTACTGTTAGGTGAATTTGAGCATCTGATACCTACTTTAGCATATTGAGAAAGCAGACAGAATAACTTTATTTCTCAGCTGTGGCTTTTAGCTGTATTTTGCTTAGAGTATGTACTTAAGACTCTCTGCTTTCTATTGAATAGGATATATTAAGGTCTATCCTGTTTCAGTTCTTTTAATAGCAATTTTCCTAGTTTTCTTGTTATGTTTGTAGTTCAGCAAAGATCTTTGAAGAATTAAAATGACATACTTTGGTCCTAACAGAAGGACATGGAAGTAGGGGTGGCTGAAATGATAAGTCATTTGGGCTCTGTGTATCTTGCTAGTCAGTAGGCAAAGGCAATTTTCACATGCAAAGGCTCTTTCTGTTTTGTGTTCCTTGATTTCATATGACTGTTGGAAATAGTTCCATTACATAAGTCTCATACTTTTTGCACAGCTGTTTCTTTCCTGACATTAGGAATTCTGTATGTATGTGTCGCTTTCTTCCTTTTTGGAAGTATAAATCAACTGGAATTAAGTTCGCCCTTCAGTTTTGATGTTTGAATGTAGAAGTTCATAAGTCTAGATACTCTTCAAGACTACTAGGTCCTGAACAAACCCAGTACATATAAAATCAGAATGAATTCTTGGTTTTACATCTTCTGAATAAATTTCAAGGTCACAATTTTTTTTAACCCTCTGAGACCTGGTCATGCTCTGTAACAGAGCACAATACCTAGAGTATGTGCAAATGAAGAAAGCCTCTTGACCTGTCAGTGTGTACTAGGGTATTGGTAGATGATAGCGTGCACTTTGAATATGGGACCTGTAGCATGCATAAAGATCTAGGCTCTACTCTCTGTTAGCATCTAGAGTTCAAGCATCACTGTGGCATTTTGTCCAGTCCTTCAGGATGCAGCCTGTGTTTTGACAGTTGGGGATTATTTTTTTTTTACTGGGTCAGAGTGAAGTCTGGTGTACTTCCTTAGAAATGTTTTCTGCTGGATACAGTAGATTTATCTGTCAAAAAAAAAAGGTAGGTAAGCTCATTGTAGGATGGTGGACAAATGAGTGATGATTTGAAAACATTTGACAAGAGAATTGTCAATTGAAAAACAATTTTGATCATGCCAAAGCATAATTTAATTAATCAATGGGGGAAAAAAATACCTTTCTAGTGTGTTCAGTTTGCTTTTCAAAGAACAGGCACTACTGTCCTATCCTGCCTTTGATAACTGGAACCCTAAAGAAAAACAGGTAGGCAGAGCTCCGATGTAGCTAAGCTAACAGCAATAGCTGAAGTTCCTTGACAGCTCTGGAGATGAGATAGAGGGTTCTCTAGGGTGATATTTCATCCTGCAGCATGGAAGATAACCTGTTACCTTGTGTGAATGACATCCCTCTTTCCCAGCTTGTGAGAATATAATCCTTTCTCCACATTTTTAAAAACAAACAAAACCCCAACCAACCAAAAAAAAAAACCAAAAACCTACAACCCCAAAAAACTCTATTCTAAGCTCTGTTCTTAACTATTGCAAGAAAATTATGGATTTTATGCTAGTTATAAAATGCTGTATCCATCCCATGCTGGTCTTCTATAGCTGAACTTAACTGTATTAAACCCCAAGTCAACCATGCTTTCCTCTCTTAATAACAGCAGTATTTTGATTTCAGTATCTTTCCTGTTTACTGAAGAACCTCATGTTGTGTGAAAGTGCATAACTTCAACATTTTCAACTAAATGTTTTATCTTTTCATTCTTGCCTTTGATAAGAAGGGTTAGTACTTAATAAATTAGTGATCTGTGGTTTAACATGAATAAATCTGTTCTCCAGAAACATGGTTACCTATACTTGATGTAAGTCTTCAACCTTATCAGGTGCATCAAATCCACATCTAAAGATCTGTTGGGATGTCTTATAACCCATGGTGGTGATACTGGGGAATCCCTTTAGCAATAATAGTAGTAATTCAAGAGGTATAGTAAAGCTGTACTATTTGTTAGATGTTCATTTTGAAGTCTGTGCAAGAGCCACTGCTTCCATCATCGATATATTCCAGTCACAGTGATAAAGAGGTTGTTCAAAGCAGAAGCTTTTAGCTGCTGCTGTTCTTTTGAATCTGGAATGATAGTCATATGCAGTTTAAGGTAATGAAACAAGGTACCTTATAATTGAAATATAAAGTGGCTTCCTTTTCTTGAAGGTGTTCACTAGCCCCCAAGGGGAATTTATTGAAGTCCTAAAAATTTTCCTGTCAGTGACTTACTGCACAAAGTTGTGCTTCTGCTTTCCTAACTCATCTATACCTTTTTATCTTCATCTTGTAAGTCTTAGTGTTGAGACCTATTTAGGAAAAGAAATGGCATGTGAGGTGCTTAGTTATGGTGTAGCTTAGACTGTTGTCCCTCAAAAATGTCTGATTATGCCCTTATTGTGAGGAGAATATTTTGTATGCTCCACACCAGTGTAAATTTTCAAATAATCAGTGCTGTAATCTGAATAGGTTTGTCACTTAAACTTGCTCTTTTGGGGAGAGGGGGAGAATTAATTGTTACAGATGTGTAATAAAGTTCCAAGAGACATCTGTTAACAACACTATTTTGAATTTTGCTGTGTAGGTACAGCATTGTTTTTACCATGTCTGCGTCTTCCCTTGCCTCCCCTTTTGGTCCCATTTCTGGTATACATTTTAATGCTTATTATTGTACTAGCATTAATTTTGTACCTCACTGATTTCTCTGGCCATTTTTTTCCTTATACATAAAAAAGCTTTATCTAAGTTGGAAAACTTTCTTTTAATTTACCATGCCTTTGAAACATTTTTGAGAAAAAGCAGAATTCATCTTTATTTTCATATGCTGCACTGCCCTGGGCACACTTGCTCTACTAGTATGATGTTACATTAAGCTGGTAGCAGATTAGTTTTGTGCGGGTGGTGTCTGCTGGCTGAAGTCATCTCCGCAAGCACCTGAGATCTTCCAGTCAAAAGGACATCAAGATTATTAGAAATTGGAGCAGTCAGAGCTTGGTTTTTATACATATCTACACTAAAACGTAAATTCCCTATTTAGTTACTTTTGCATAGCTCAGTGGTGTACCTGCTGCCTTAAACAACAGTATGATTTATTTTTTTTTAGAATTCATAAACAGCTTGCAGAAATGTTGATCCTCTGGGTCTAGGGTCTCTGCAAATAACCTCACCCTTCTTTATCCTTGGATTAAAACCATGTGCTGAATAAACCTAGCTCTTAACAATCAGCACATAATTTCCTCAACCCCACGCCTTTTCAGGTCCAGGTCCATGACTAGGCCACCCCAGATCACCTTCTCCAGTATGGTGTGGTGCCCCAGTGTACAATATGCTGGTGACATTTCACGCCCCCCTTGATCTGCTGGAGCCAACCTACATGAGTAAGGTAAGTCCGTTTATTTTTCAATGTTGCTTAGTTCTGTAAAGTTTTTATTGTATACCCTATGTATAATTTTTAATCAAGGGCAAAAAACTTTACAAAACCATGTGCTATTGAAAAAGGACTTGTCCTTAAACTATAGGCAGCTCAGAGATAGATGCAGTGTCACCAGCATATTTAGAAACCTCTTCTCAAGAAAAACCAGACAATTGTTACAGGTGTTGGTGACTTAGACTCTGTGTGTGTATATTCTAACAAGAACCTTTTTAGTTATTTGGGGAGCTTACAGTAGATCCATATGAGATTTGGAGGACACCTCTTCTAATTTCTGGTTGGTAATGCTTTTTTTTTTGCCTCAGAAATATAGGTAAGGAGCAAGTTTGTCTATGCCGTATCTGCAGGCAGTGAATTTTCTCTTGATTAGTGCTTGTCTTTCACATGACTGAATTTCTTCTGTGTGACATGGTTTTTGTTTTGGTGACATACAGACAGCAGTAGTGTTCATGTATTTTGGATATACTTGCAATATTTTATTTTAAAAGGTCAGCAGTAAGAAGCACAGACCTATAGTGTCATCTGCCCAAAACTGAGACTTCTAACACTTGGAACATAACATCTTGAATCTGTCAAACTTCTCCAAAGTAGGGATTGCAAAGAAGAAGCATTAGCATCAGTTTGGAACATCGTTTTGTCTTGTTGAGATTTTTAATCTTATGTTTAAACTCTTGAATCTACTCATCTCAAGTCTTCAGAGAAAAACTTCCTTCAAGCCTTGGAAGATTTTTACCAGGTTATCCCTTTCCATTTCTGATGCTACTTTGTTAGCCCTTCTCAAGGCATGGAACTACCTTATCTGAATCTGAAGGGCTCCTTTATTCCTTTTCTTGTGGTGCAGTCTTCTGTTGCGACTCCCATAAATAGAACTTGTGAACTTTAGAGAAGTTAGTATTTGTTTTAGAACTTCAGAATGTATTTCATGGGATTGTTCAGCTTTGAAGGAGCTACTCTGTTATTTTAATTTCCATTTTTCTTCTTACATCTGTTTTATCCTCTGGTGTGTTTCATTTCAGATTTTTACAAGCTTCTGATCATGTATGTAGAGCATTTAGGGTTACAAAAGCTCCATCCTTGTAGAGTGCTCCTTGACAGTTGTTGCTGCAATACAGATGCAATACAACATCCAACTAAGTGTCTCCCTATTTCTTAGTCAGATGGGCAGTAAATTGCCCCAAAAGTGGAAGAAATGAAAATTCATCAGGTAGTTAAAACTGAATTGCTAACCTGCAGCTCCAAAAATTTGTTCCGGATGTTAAGAATATCTGTCTTTTCATGGAGATGTAATGCAAATACTTTCTCTTCAAGTATATGGTATTTTTTAAATATCCTGAATTCCTTCCGTGTACTGTGGCCTGGATATAAGAGAATGCATTAACTTTGTAAATATGGAAGTTGTAAATCTAAAAAATGCAGTTAAGTATGGTACATTTTCTGAAGTGCAGTAGACGACTGTGGGGATCTTAATTTGCTTGAAAGTATTCTTGTTGAGTAAAACCAGAAAGGTATTAATGTATAATGTTGACACTTGTTAACTAGATGGTATTATGCCTGTCAATAAATACTATTAAATTTTTCTTTGTAGCATTTCATCTAGATAGAAGAAATTCACCACCAAACAGCTTAACACCGTGTCTAAAGATTCGCAATATGTTTGATCCAGTTATGTAAGTAAAACCAGTTACTGTCTGTATTTCTGTATTCTTCTGGAAAGGTCTATTTCTTTCCTCTGAGAGGGGTTTGGAAGAAGTGGGTAAACATGAATACATTAAAAGAAACAAATGGGTTGTACCAAAAAAAAAAGCTTCCTCTTAACATCTGTGAGAAGACATAAATAATTACATCAACTGACAGGGGACACTTATGTGGCCTAACAACGGACTGTAAGTTTCCAAAGTATTGTTAAGTATTTTGGAGTATTTAGACTGTTATAAAGCTTGCACAGTTTGAATTTAAAAGGCTGAATTAAATCATTTATTAGTTTATGGCAGTGTGACTGCCTAGTTTTGAAGCAAATGGATTTTTGTAGTGGGAAGGTTTGAAACAAATTAGTGCAGAGTACTGGCTTCTAATGCTCGGATATAATTCTAAAGTATGTACTGTGTATGAATAATCAACAAGCCTTGTTTCATGTGCCAAGAGTTAAGGAAGAATAATTAATTTTTTGTAGTCTTTTAAAGCTTCGTCCACTATCCTGTTATATCTCCATTGGCTGTGAACGAGATCATGTCAGGAGCTGGGGACTAACACATCGGTTATGCCAGCTAATCCTTTCTAATCTTTGAAACCTGGTTTGTCCAGTGCAGAAAGATACAGGGACTCCAATAACTCCTCTGAAGTAATTTATTCCCTGATGTGATTATATATGGGGAAAAATGAAGATGCTATACTGTTTTACAGAGTAAAAGTGAGATGCTAATTGTGACTGAAGAATATTTGAGAAGTTGAGTGGAGGATAAAAGCTACTGATTAGAATAGGGAATAACAGGAAGTAGGAGAGGATGCTGGAGTATGAACACAAGGGATTTCAAATTTGGATATGTTCCTTCAGCTCTGTTTCACTGCTGCCTCTAGCTACACTTAATTACTTTAGTTCCTTGCCTTATTAATTGGAAAGCTGTTAGCTAATTTAGCTGAGGACAGTGTTATCCCTAGCATAGAGAAGTATTCTAAAAACTGTTTTACTCAATGGCTTTAAGACTTAATGACTGTCATGGGCAAAGACCCCCAACTGTGACTTCTTTAGTAACTTTCAGGTTGCAGTAGGGTAAGCAAGACTGAAATTTTAGGCATTGTTCTTTGTTCTTAAGGCAAATTGATCCTCCTGTAGGAGGATGAAATGAAAGATGAGATTTGCTGAGAATTTTGGGTGAGATCAACATACTTATGGTCCTTGCTACAAAGGAGACTTCACAAGCTATGTTGGTTAGTCTGAGTAGTACTGAAATAAATCCATTCCTGAAGCTTCACTGTAACATTTATTGGCATGCTGTATTGGTTACTTTCTTGTTTCAAAATGTTAGCTGTTCAAAATGTTTGTTGTTAATGGAACTAGTAACTGAGATGTTATTTTTGTCAGAACAGTCTCCCTTTTCAGGCTGTATCTTTGCTGTAAACTTCAGTGTTTTTCAGTACTGATCCAGTCTATGCCCAGTGAGTGCATTAAAAAAAAAAAACCAAACCAAACAAACAAAAAAAAAACAACAACCAAACAAAAACATGTATAGGCTAGGAGTTGTTCTCTTTTGACACTTCTCTTTAGTGTCTATGTCCAGTCAGCTATTTTGAACAGTGCAACTTCTAATACATTCACTTTTTGTAGACCTTTTCTTTTGGAAGTTGACCTACGTCTGTTACTGGACTGCTGAATTATAGTTGTAGTGGGATACTTCATCCAATTCCATATTGCATGCCTCAGCCCATTCCTCTTCCATGAGCTGTTTTGCAGAGGACTGCTGCTTAAGTACTTTTTATCACATCCTTGGAATAATCTTAAAACAAAACAAAAAAAAAGGCAAAAAAAAAACCCCAACCCCAAAAACAAAACCAAAACAACAAAAACCCCAAACACCACAACAACAAAACAACCAAAAACAAACAAAAAAACCCAACAAACCAAAACCCCTAGTGCAAGGCAAACTATTCAACTGCTTGTGTCAAAAAAGGAAGGAGGCTTATGTTCTTGTCCCAGATCTGAAAGGGATGAATGCCTTCCCTGACGACCACCACAACACAGAATGTACCAGTGTATGTAATTAGACTGGCAAATACTGTTTTGACATTTGCCATGGGTGCAAAGTATGCTTAATGAAATTAGTTTTTAGCTGTTCTTCAAGTCAAGCTATTGTATACTAACAATAAATGACTAAGTACTTTTCAACAATATGTAAGTAGCTGGTAAAAGCAGCCATCCATAATACAGGTCTTTTCTCTTGACCTGAGAATCATCTGGGGAATATACCAGTTAACTTGTATTTATCAATGCCAACAGAGTAAATAATCATCTTTCTGCTGCCAAAAAGTCAGAAAACTTACCTGAACATTGTGAACCCACAGACCACAGCAACAGACTTAAACTTGGGTGTATGTTCTAGGCATTTATTATGACAGACACAAACCTGTTTTTTGAAATATCAGTGTAAGCATCATTTGGATAAGCCAGTTTTAGTGTTTCTGCATCTACCACTAAGTCAGTAAAAACAATGGTTCATAACGCATGGGTAGCATTCCTGCAAGACTCATACTGACATCTAACGGAACATACATGTGCAGGATCAGGGAAGAGCAAGTCATTACCCTTGGGAGCCTTTTTCATTATAGGAAACCCAAATTAGTTGATAACTCATGATGTTTCATGTCCCAGGTCTGCAAAACACAAAAAGCAGACTAGACTGAGAATGCACTTCCGCTTGATTTGCAAACAGGAAATGAGCACTTGGGAGTAATGCAGTGACTTCAGTATTTGGGAAGAATACACAGCAGAAAAGATGATTGCCTGCTCTTAACAATATGATCCATTCTTAGGGTAGCTGGCTTTCTGCTGATGACAGCATGCTTCTCAAGAAAATCTGGACCCAAATCCTGGGCTGGGGGGGGAATGCACTGAAGTCAAGATTTTGTGGAATCATAGAATCGTTTGGGTTGGAGGGGACCTTTAAAGGTCCTGGCTTTTGCAACTTGGAATTACTTTATTTCCCTAACATCCTGAGCACAGCATGTTATTTAGAAAATACTGTTGTTTACACTTTTAGAGAAGAGGAAGGAGACTTGTATATTCCCTTAATTTTAAGCTATCTAGTAAAAAGAAATCACTTTTTTTCTTCCAACCCGAGTAGCGTGCATCTTCTCCTAAGTTCTGCAGGGTTTTAAATTGTAGGTGTTTTCCACTGGAAAGTCTCTCTCCCAGTAGGACCTTCATTTGGATCTTCTTTGCACCCTTGTGTCTCTCGCCGACTTTTGTTTGCTTGCTTATATGTGATCTGCCTGTGTAAGGGGCATCAGCTGGAAGGTCTGATCCTCTAACCAATCAAGGTCAAATGACAGAAATCTGACAGTCTGTTGCCAGAGTCCCTCAAGTGTTGTTAGTGTCCTGCTTGACAGATTTAAGTAATGTCCCTGACCAATTAACTTCCCTATGTACATTCCACCCCCACCACGTTTTTTTCATGAGGAAGGTAGATCAAATATTTAAAGAATTTTGGCCTTATGTAGAGAAAACTACCCAAAGCTCTTGATAGTATTATTCAAAGAGTAAGTTCATTGGTTTTTGTGTAAAGACTATTCAGGCAGGCTTAAAGGTGTATTAAGGCTGTTGAACTTGTTTTCCCCTTGCTTAATTTCATTAGGACCAGATAGTTCCTGCAGTACCTTCACAAAAAAAAACCCATAGACTTCTGTCTTCTCTAATGATGTACCTAAAGAGTGATTAGTCTTGTCAATAAAATATTTTTTTTGTGAAAAGCTGCCAGAATTGGAATCTGATTTTAATAACTTCTATTTCTGGATTAGATTGGCATGTTCTCTCAGTACCCTATGGGATGAATGCAATTTGATGCTTTGTTTGGGATAGTGAATAGCTATTTCAGTGATGAACAGTGCCTGAATAGCTGAAAAGCTCCTTCAGCCTGCTGAAGCTTGACATGTAATGTTGCTTCTGTGACTGCTGGTAGAGGTGATACAGTAAAGGGGCAGAGCCCTTGACGCTGTTGTCTTCCCCTGCTCTTCCACTGCAGTAGTAACAGCCTAGGAGTGGCCTTCTCCTTGCAACGACGGCCTGCCTGTCTGAGTAGGTGTGGGAAGATGAGTTTATGACTGGATATGACACTTTCAGACAGGAATGTGATGGCAGGCTACTGGATGGGGAGGACAAACCCCATCAAATACAGATTATTCCTTTTGATTCTTAGACTTGAATTTTCTAAAGTGGACTGTAGGATACAATTTACTGAATATTCAATAGCTAAAGTACTAAATCTGTCCCAAAGGCATGTAACAGATAATGATGTCAAGTTACAGAGAAACCAAACTCAGTGGGGAAGAATGAGATTGTTGTGAATGTTTAAAAAAATGATGTGCTTAAATTAAATCTTTCATTGTTTACATAGGGAAATAGGTGATCACTGGCATCTAGCAATTCAAGAAGCAATCTTGGAGAAATGCAGTGATAATGATGGAATTGTTCATATTGCTGTTGACAAAAATTCACGTGAGGTGAGTGTCTTCCCAGTAACATCTTAATGCTTTGTTTATACTTGTCTGTGGGACTTCAAAAAAAACCAAACCCCTTTCTTTCTTAATGCAGGGTTGTGTATATGTCAAGTGTCTCTCTCCAGAGTATGCTGGAAAGGCTTTCAAGGCATTACATGGCTCTTGGTTTGATGGTAAGGAATGGGATTTTATAACAAAACATGGGTAGAAATGACAGAAGATGGGTGCAGTTGGAGTTCTTTTTAAATGGTGAAATGTTTTATATCTAAAGAATTGAGCTGTAACAAAAACTGGATCTTTTTAGTAGTCATCACCTGGTAAACTAATTTCAGTGTAATGCTGTGTTTGTGCGTATTAAATCCTGAAGCAAAATGTAATAATAATACTGAACTAGAAGGTTTCTCTCTTCCTATTTCTTTGCCTCATAGGAAAGCTGGTAACAGTAAAATACCTGCGACTAGATCGGTATCATCATCGTTTTCCCCAGGCTCTTACTTGTAACACTCCACTGAAGCCATCAAACAAACACATGAACTCTATGTCACATCTGCGTCTTCGGACAGGCACAACTAATTCTCAGGGAAGTTCCTGAGAAGACTTTCTACAACTGCTAGGACTGTTACTTGCAACAGGAATTTTCCTGTTTGGCTGCCGTCTTCCTTTTTTAGTGCTTTTTGTATGTAATACTTTAATGAATTAAATAAAAGTTTGAACGTTCCAGAAATCTTGTTTCCAAAGGGACTTAGCAATGAGGCAGTAATACTGAGCTGACAAAAAAGAAAAAGAAAAAAAATTGCTTCAGGAAGTTTTCCGGAGCTATAGTAAACCAATGCATATAAGTTTTGCATGAGGAATACTGAATTCATTATACATTTTGCAGATGTGGTGACTGTATTTTTGCACCAAGAAGTGTTTTTGATAATACAAAAGCATGGAGAAAAGAAGACTTCCTGTATTCCCATAGTTTCCTGTGAAATAATCTTGTGGGTATTTTGTAACAAACAACCTACAGTTCCTGATGGTGAAAAAGTTTAAAAAAAAAAATTTCTTTTTCAGTAAATATTAGTTTTTTGTTCCTGTATAAGAATCTTTTTCTGCAGCTAGGGTATGGGGAAAGTTAATCTGGCATTAGTGGTTGCATATAAGTGTGAGGGAAAACAAACCGAATGCGGATGTACTAGGTTTTGTATATAAATGTAAATGCTGGTGGTGGCAAAAATGGTTGTTCTGTGAGGATGTCTGCATTGAAGCAGTGAATAAGCTCCCTATTTTATTCAAAACCTAATGTTTTATATGGTTTTGGCTGTACCGTAACAAGAGGCCAAATACCTTAAAGTGTTAGACACAGGCTAAATATCTTTTATAGGTTTTATATTAAAATACCTGATTTCATGTGAAAGGTCTGATAACAATTGTACTGAATTCAAATTTGTGAGCAATAAAGAAGCAATTGGCAGATACTGGAAAAATATTTTGTGAAAAGCAGTATTTATTATTACAGTTGCCAGGGCTGTGACAAAATACCGTTGGGATTAAGTGACTTTCCCAGTACATTGTAACTTGTTTTAATGAACCAGTTACCTGTTAAAATTTTAAAAGGTACATATGTCCTTGCAACAATTTTAGCTGATGGGAACTAGAATCATGACTGACAGTAAATCTTGCGATTCCAAGCTTGTAAATTTACTAACATTTACCCAGAAGTACAACATTGTTGCTGAGAAATTTAGTTGCAAATCTAAGATTATTGGCTTTACTAATCTCCACTCCTACAACAATTTTATCTAATTATCCAGCTGAATAGCCTGTAGGAGGTGAGACTGGAAGCACACCAGTCCCACAAATTTTACTGAAACTCACTTTACTTTGTAGATATGATGGATTTGCAGCATGAACTTGCACAAATAATGCACGTTTTTCTTATGGTTAAGTAAACATGATGCACACTATTCTGCAACAGAAAATCCTATTGTGCCTTACCTTTGTGCTTTTGTGGGCACCATGTTTATTATTGGAGAGTTTGTTAACCGAAAAATTTTAAATCCTCAGTTTTATGTCTCAGATGCTAATGAATGAGTATATATAATATATAATCAGCCATGCAGAATTCTACTTACCAAGGACAAGTACATATTTTTGATGGGTAAGTAGATTGTGCCAGGTCTGGTAGATTTTGATGAGTTTTACTATATACATATATGTATATGTATAATATACATGTATATGTATTATATATATGTATATAAACTAATTTTGTTGTATTTGATGTGCGTCATAGTGATTTGTTAACCTGCCCTTAGTGACCCCATCGTGTGACCTGTTGCAAGAGTGAATGTAAAAATAGTTGTGGCATTTTAAAAGGTTGCCTCGATGCAAATGCATCTATCTTGCTTCTAAAATATATTTCCTGTAAACACTGTACATTTTATTATTGTAATATGTACTATTATGCAGCTTATTTTACCTTAAACTGTTAAGTTGACCAATATCCCTTCCTGCAAGTCAGATGGGAATGTGTATAATACCTGAACATTTGAGAAAAATCAGATGTTTGTTGTAATTTGTCACACTGTCCTGTAAAAACAAACAAAAAAACCAAAACAAACTCGAATTAAAGGTTTATTAGGGGTTTTTATATGCTTCTCACCTTCTAGATATTTGGATGTCTCTTTGACTCAAATACTTTTTTTTCATGTGGGGGGTGAGGGGGGAGATCATCATAGCCACCTAGTTTGTTTGTTTGTTAGGATTTGAAGCTGAACAGGTGCTACTGTGAGCTGAAATATTCAAAAAACTTCACTTAAATGTCTGTCAGCCTGAAATTTGTCTGGCTTTTGTACACAGGGAGGGCAGAGGCATTACCTTGATTTCTAAGCTGAGGGGAAGCCACGGCTTGTCTGACCTGGTCTTAGCCTTATGTTTTCAGTTTGTGTCCTGCGTTTTTGAGACAGGAAAAAGTCTTCAAAGGGATTTTGATAGACTAAGAGAAAACATGGGCTTTTTTCCTCTCCTTACATTTACCTTATGCTGTTTTAAAATTGTTTTAGTGACGATTGTGGGAGAGGAGGACCAAAGCAGGGTCTGCCCAGCTCCCTTTTACCCCTTCCCTGTGGAAGGGGGGGCGGGAGGAGGAGGAGGGAGAATTTCGCTGTAATTCCGATGTGCGTCGTGTCCCCCCCCCCCACCCCCCCACCCCATACGCAAGGTGGGCATTAAGAGCTGCCTTAGTTTCGCTGCCTGTGACAGATCAGTCGCTGGGCCTCCGGCCCGCAGGCGGGGGGGCCCCGCCGCCCCCTTCGCCAGGAACGGGGGTTTTTCGAGGGGCGCGAAGCCGCTCGGTCGCCCTGTCCCCTTGCACTGGAGGAGGGCGAGCGGCGGGACGGGACGGGACGGGACGGGAGGGGAGGGGAGGGGGTGCAGCGCTCCCCGCCGCTGCCGGGCGCAGGCCCGCCGCCTCCCCGGCTCTATGTTCATATTTGGCGTTGGCCGCCGGTGCCCAGGAATTTCCCGTCATGCTCCCCGGGCGGCGGGCCCGTCACTGCCATCCCGGGGGGCGGGGGGGGCCGCGGCCGCCCGATCGCTCCCTCGGGCCTCTCTCCTCATGCGCGCTGCGCCGCCGCCGCCGCTCCTCTCCGCGCTCTGCCTGGCGCTGGCGGCCGCCGCAGGAGCCGCAGGTAGGAGGCGCGCCGCCGCGGCGGGCAGCCGGCCCTCCGCCTCGCCGCGGGGAGGGCAGGCCGGGCCGGGCCGGGCCGGGGGCTGCGGCGAGGGCGAGGGGAGGAGCGGCCCCGGCGGCGCGGGGGGCCGGGCCGGGCCGCGCAGCACCTGCCGGGGCTGCGGCGGGCGGGGAGCGGGTCCCCGCCGAGGGGGACCCCGCCGAGGGGGTCCCCGCCGGGCCCTGCCGCCGCCGCCGGAGAGCGGGGGGGGCTGGGCTCGATCCCCGTTTCTCGGAGCGAGCCCCTGACGGGGTTTGCCCCGCCCCCCCCCTCCGTCATCCCGGCCGCGGCGTCCCTGCGGCCGCCGCAGCGCCTGAACCCGCGGACCCCGCGCTCCGGGTGTCCTTTGCTGTAGGCGCCGCTTCTGGCTCAGAAACGAGGTAAACGAGGTTTCTGGGGAGCACAGCAAAGGAGTTGGCTTGCTGAGGCGGTGCTCGACCGAGTGCCTTAGCTCGGTTCTGCTGCCGTCGCCTGCTCAGTAAATTGTGCTTCGTCCGTCAAAACAGGAGCTTGAACTTCACGTATGCTTTCAGAATTTGGTCCTATTTTTCTAATGAGCTCAGTGTGCTCGCTTGCTGGGTTTGTTTTGGGTTACGCTACTGACAAATGCTGTCAATGCAAGGAATAAAGTATCATTTAGTTCTTACTGTCCCCTTTCCAAGTTGCTGTAGCTGTACTTGGTGCACCTTAATAGTCCTGGAAATAGAAATGAGGCTCAGTTAAGCTACCTATAATTTTTGACAGATTTTCTCTAAATGCTGGCTTTTCTGCTTGGGCTGAAAGTCCAGTCATCATCCCCTTAGCATAAAGACTGTTTGAAGGCGCAGTGATCTTAAATAGGGATAACCGTGTATTAAAAATACCAAATCTAAGGATGGTTATCTACAGATAAGGCTAGATGCCTACCGTTACATAGCGATAAACGTCAGATCTCTGTAAGAGTTCTGACTTTAAACACAGCTCTTAGGAAAGGACAGAGCCTTACGTGATAGATGTCATCCTTTTAGTTCTTTCTCTTCTAAGCTTCCCGTTGTTGCTTTAAAAATGGTTCTGAAACTGTGCTCTCTGGAAAGACAGATGTCAGAATGAGATACCTGCAATAGGCAGACACTTCGCCTTGCTGATGCGGCTTGTTTATGGCAAGCGGTCTGTAAATGGAAGAGCCAGCTCCACTCCCACTATGGCACAGTGCCATTCCTCTGAATCCAGCGTTTAATGCTTAGAATTTGTCCCATTTATGTTCTTGCCCTCGCTGAATTGACACAAGTGCTTGCCGTCTTATTTGCTGATGATTCCCAACTTTTTACTGCGCTGCTGCATGCCTTTGCAGTTTGTCATGATTCCTTGTCTGCCAAATTTGGTTGGTAACAGTGCCCTTTAAGTCTGATTCTGGAAGTAGTTTCCATGTGGCTTGTCATCTTAATCAGACGTTTGCTCATAGTTTCTAAAAGAATCGCCTGCTTTGCTGTAGACATAGCTTATTTTAGAACAGTATTTCTTCATTGTCTTTTAAAATTTATATAGGGAATTAAATATGGTGAAGAGCTTAACCAGAGTTATTAAATAATCCTAGAATTCCGAGATGAAAGAAGATTTTTTTTTTTAAATAAAGGTCTTCATTGATTTCTCAAAACCACTAAAGTTAGTGGAGTTAAGCCATATATAGTTCAGTCCAGAATGTGGTTGGTTGGTCCTTTTCCTGTCTGACGTTCCTTGGATCTTTATAATACACATGTGAAAAGATCTTTTAGAAGGAAAAAAAGAATTCTACTTTTCCCCCAAAAGCACAACCTTTAAAAATAGTGCCTTTGTATATGGGGTAATGTTTCTATATTCGGTAGCAAAGCCATATAAAGCAATTGATCCTAGACAAAAATAAATTTGACTGACTGACCTGGCTTATTTTTCCAAGTGGTGCTGGTTATACACGCTCACAGGGATTTGACTAATACCGATTTTTATGTTTGTACATACCATAACAATTCCCTACAGCTGTTCGATAAGGGAAATGTGCGCATGGGAAAGATATTTGGTCCTTTGCCCTGATATTTATGAATGTATGGGAGGATCTTGTTTACCTACTCACGTTTTGTCAGCTTTGTAAGATGATTCTTGTTTCTGTATCATTGGAGGCCCAGCCTATTTATTACATTAGAAATGCTAGAAAATAAAACTTCCCTTTTAGGTGGATTGTTTAAGGTTCTTTTGTAATTTATTTTAAAAGATTGGGGGAGAAGGGGGAGAGAAGAGATCGCTCTGTTAAGGATTTAATCTTCTCAGCCAGAAGGTTAAGAAGTCTGCCTGTCTGCATCTGTCTGGCATTGCTACAAGCCAGCGATGCAGTAAAGTCATCCAGTTTTGAGGTAGCTCTGTTGAGCTGTGTAATTCAAGTGAGTGTGACCTCATTACAGAGCAACTCTTAAGCTGCGCACACCATTGTATTAGTCATAGGCAGGGAACATGACCCTCTTTTCCCCTTTCTGTTCTTTTTCTTTTTTCATTAAAAGCTGCAGCTTCGGCAGCATCCAGGCTCTGAACTTAAGGTGTGGAGACTTTAGCTGATGGCAAAGTGGGATAAAGTATCAGCCTAATTACAGCTTGGTCTAGCCCTGATTTGTTTAGGGGTTCCTTCAGCCAAAACACCCCCATAAAAATGGACCCTCAAATTCCTGGTGTATTTGTGATGGTGTGTTTAGGAATTACTGTAGAATAAAGGCGGGTATGGATTTATCTTTCCCTGAGTAACTCCGAAGTTGGTATGCTTGTTTTGGAACAGACTCCAAGGCTAGATGGAAATAGGGTGTTTCTTGGCCTGGAATAATCGTGTCCATACATGGAGTTATTTAGAGGCTACTTTCTCTACACAAGCCAGAGGTCTTTAAAACATAACAACAAAAAACCCGCCAGCTTTTGGGGCATTTTTTGGTAGTGTCTCATAGAGTATAACCAACTAGCAGTGTTTTAAAAGTAATTTCCAACCAACCACTTAAGAGAAGGAAGGGAGCATGTATTGCATCACTAACTTCTACCAGAAGATGAAGAATCTCAGTCTGGGTTTTAAGGGGCATTTTTGTGTCCTTAATCTGTGAAGATGGTGATCCTTATGCTTTGTCTGAAAATAGGGTAGAAGAATTCGTTGGGAACCCCGTTTATGGTGAGGTAATTGGAAATCATAAGTTATCTGCTTAGCTCCAGCCTTCTGGTTCTCATTTAGCAACCTCAATTCCAATAGCATTATCTGTAAACCACACCGTCTAGCAACTGGTACTGGGAATAAAGAGGCTTTTCTCAGTAAGGACTTTAAGACCTGAGGAACTGAATGATATTAGCCCAAAACACGCAAGAACAATGCTTAAACTTACAAGGTGCTAACACAGTTTTGCTGTCTTCACAGGCTTAAGTTATAGTTTAGCATTGTTTTGTAATATGGTTAATAGTACAAGTACATTTTTATTTAGGCTGAGCAGTGGAAATGATCTTTCCAGTAAGTTTTGCATTTAAACATGATTCAGCTTTTGAGTGTTGCACAGACAAAGTCTAAGGACCGGACTTCTGCAGAGCTCCCCAGCTCACTCCTTCCTTTCAGTAACATCTGAACATCAGGATTAATGGTTTCTTTGAAATGTGGGCAGCGGCTTAGCAAAACGTACATAGTGTGCGAACACATTGTTTTGTTGGGAAGTATTACCGCATCCAAGAATGGCATTTGGAAATATTTTCCCAGGGGTCTCTTTAACTCTGTGTCCTTCCAAACAGGGACAACGCCTTTGCGTTTCACCTGATGGAAAACAAATCCCTACTACCAGGGAATAACAATAGCACTGATGGAAAGTAGCTGCCAAATGCCACCACTTTCACTCCAACCATACAATGAAAATGGTGGGGGTGGGGGGAAATCAACACAAGGAACCTTAGCAGCTTCCTGGGGAAGTGATCTGTGCCAGTCGTCGCCAAAAGAAAACAGCCCACAAAAGTGCTCGGTCGGGCTGAGGGATTGCACTGTTCATGTTCCTCTCTGTTCCCCCCTGCATGGTTCTCGGGGAAGTCCGCAGGCGAGGCTGCACCTCCAGCTGCACGCACAGAGAGTGAAGGTGATTTTAACCACTTCGAGGACCTGTGCGGTGGGTTGGCTGGGGTGAGAGCCGCATGGATGTCCCTTTCAGTTCATGCAGCAGGTGTCTGACAGCATAGTGAGTCTGGCCTTGGGTTTCCTGCAGCTGGTTCAAGAACAAACATTGGTTTGATGTAAAGTTACTGTACTTTCTCAAATCGGCTAAGAAAAATGGGTAACTTTGTACAAGGAGGCTTTGACACCTGGCTCAGACTGTCACCATCCTGCTGCTGGAAGGAAGCCTGATATTAAACATAAAACCAATGCAGATCCCTCTTTATGTGTCCTGATGGTGAGCAGTCATGGCTTGCACCCAGTTCAAGTCGAATTTGTACTAGTGAGTGATCCGGCAGTGCACTGATCCAGATTTCCAAACATCTAGATAATGATGCTGAAACCACGGCTTGCAGATCAGGTTGGTTAGGCTTCTACTCCTTCACACCAACAGCACTGTCAGTAGCGGTAGGACAAGTTTCAGGGAGAGAAGGGAGTAAGACAGGAGCAGATACATAGGCTGTCAGCTCAGGGACAGGTGGCAGAGTTGAGGTGGATCAGCCAACCATGTGAAGTTAAAGCCCTCAGATGCAAATTCAGAAACTCCACAGATAAAGTGATTTGGGTTTTCTATGGCTTTATCATCTCTGCTTTCTAATGGCTGCAGAAAAAGAAAATCAGCCCTGTTGGCCAAAGCCTTAGTATTTAACTGCTTGCTGTGGGAACTGTACCCTCATTTTTTCCTATTTTTTTCAGGATTAAAATAAATGTTTCAGTAGGTCTTTTGTATAGACAGTGGAAAAATACTCTGTGCTGACAGCACGCCTTATAACATCTCTTTTCATAAGAGAACCCAAATTCTCTGTGTACATACTTGTTCTGTGTGCTCTTGCTTTTACTTAAAAGCAAGCGCACATAAGGGACAAGATCTGCTGAGTTCTGTAGCAAATTAGTGGCTCACTTGGGAGGGGACCCACCAGATGCTGCTGGTTTCTAGTCTTATACAGAACCTGGCATCCTTCATCGAAAACCACAAGACAGCTTTGCTACTTGCCTCTGAAGTAGAGAGAGGTGCTGGATTGTACCGAACTGTTTTAGCAGTTGTTGAACCATGCTGGGAAGGATTACAACAGCTACCTTGCAAGACCCTAAGACTCTGCCTGTGAAGTCCTTTAAAATGTGAAACACAGTAGCTGTCTGAGGGAAAACAAGCCTTTTTTGTTGCTCTGTTACATACGAATTACAGAGTAGTACGTTTTTATCTAATGACAGTCAAGTAATAACTATGACAGTAATATAGACAGTGTAATAGCTGAGTGATGTAATGCTATTTCAGACAAGATGCAGGTTTTCAGAGCATTATCCCATCTCCTCAGTCACTCCTGTAGACTAAACAAATTCTTAAAAAACTTTTGCGGGGATTTGGTTTTCTGACCACTCATTTTTTAATTTCTCCTGTGGACTTTCCTCAATTCTCTGTCCTATGCCCCAAATCAGCATGATATTCCAGCTGATACCTCACTGCTGCTCAGGAGACCGGATTTCCTCCCCCACCCCTGCTACTATGTATTATGCTTTTCTTTTTAATAAACTCCAGATTGTCATTCGCTCCCCCCCCTTTTTTTAAAGAGTTTCACACTGTTGGCTCAATTTATTGCCACTGTAACCCTGACATCCTTTTCTGCAGTACTGCTGCTGGTCTGCTATTCTTCCTTTTGGTTTTGTGCATTTGAGGATTTCTTTTCAAGTCCCAATGTGGTTCTTTGTACTTGGCTGTATTGAATTTCATCTTACTGATTTTGACTATTTCTCCAATTTATTAAGCCCATCTTGAGTTCTTCTCAGCTCTTCAGAGTGCTTCACACTCCTTGCAGGTTGGTCTCTCTGCAGTTCTACTAAGACTACGTGCTGGGTTTTGACCCTAGTCAGTAGGAGAAGCATTGAACGAGTGTGTTTTTTCAAGCAGCTCTGCACCCGTGTTATAGGACCTTGATCCAGAAGGAAGGCGCTTTTCCAGTTTGCTCTGTCAAAAAGTATTTTATATTTGAGATCTGTTGGATTGTTGTGGTTTAGCCCTGGTCAGCAACTAAGCACCACACAGCCGCCCGCTCACTCCCCCCACCCCCGTGGGATGGGAGAGAGAATCGGAAGGGCCAAAGTAAGAAAACTCGTGGGTTGAGATAAGAACAGTTTAATAATTAAAATAAAACAGTAATAATAATAATAATAATAATATAATGAAAAGGAAAATAATGAGCGAGAGAGAGATGAAACCTTGGAAGAAGGGAAAGAGAAAAAAAAAAATACCAAAACCAAACAATGAGTGCTGCAACCGCTCACCACCCGCTGACCGACGCTGACGGTCTCCGAGCCGCGATCGCTGCCTCCCCCGGCCAGCTCCCCCCAGTTAATATACTGGGCATGACGTCACATGATATGGAATATCCCCTTTGGCCAATTCGAATCAGCTCTCCTGGTTGTATCCCCTCCCCTCCCGGCTTCTTGTGCACCTGGCAGAGCATGGGAAGCTGGAAAAGTCCTTGACTAGTGTAAGCACTACCTAGCAACAACATTAGTGTGTTATCAACATTATTTTCATACTAAGTCTAAAACACAGCACTATACTAGCTACAGTGAAGAAAATTAACTATCCCAGCTAAAACCATGACATGGATTTACTGCTTTCTTCCTACCTGCAGAACAGAAGGAAGGAAGGAAAGTACGCTGGTTGATGGGGTTAGGTTTTGACAAGTCCTTCTTGACGGCTTATTGCTTCCTAATTTTCAGTTGCCTACTTACGGATTGTTTAGTAATTTGTTTCAAAAGCTTTCTGGGTGTTGAAGGTAGGCTTATGGCCATGTAGTTCTTTTCTCCCTTTTTAAAAATCGACATTGTCAGCTTACTCCTGAGCTTTTGGAAGGGCAAAAGCCTTTCAAAAATCATCCAGAGTGCTTGCTCTTTTCTGAAGGATTGCCCCAGCTTGTTTCCCAGGCACTGTAGGATAAATTTCCTAACCTGTCAGCGGAGGAAGAGCAACAAAGTTTGCAGACAGACAAGATAGCTCCATCATCCCGGAATATAGTGACTCAACATTAGTGTGCCTAATTTCTGATAGGCTCATATTTATCCAGCTAAAGCACCTGAAGTGAGTTCCTAAGAGTGAGAAGGAAAGCTTGATAGATTTTGATAAAGCTCTCTCTCAAATCAAAATGCAGCTTCAGCAGCTTCATTGCCAAGGTAGTTCATTACAGATCCAAGTGACTGTTGTGCTCCACTGACAGTTGTTGTGCAGCGGAAGGTCTGTGCAACAGACTTCAATGGTTTGAAATTAGTCATTGCAACTACTTCAGATGATTACCTCTGTTGTTTCTTAAAAAATTCCCTCAACTATAATTCCATGGAAGGTCATCTAGGCAGTCAACCTATTTCCAACCTGATAATCTGTTGTGTGCATTGCTTTCTTTGTGTTGGGTTACAAATAGCGAAATTTGCAGATGGGCTTAGCTGATCATAGCTTATGGTTTATTAATTTTCTTAACTTGTTTTGCCTAGCCACTACATAAAATTTCCAAACATCTAGATAAGTTCTATCTGTGTATATCTATTTAAGTACACATAAAAATGTAAGAGAATGAAAATCTTTCTGTATATATACACACACCAATGCTGTAAAAACAACATACAGAACAAATATATCAGAATTCTAACCAGTAATTATTGTTTAAAAAAACCTTAAGGTGGACATAGAGCTGGTACATCCTCTGTCATTTTATTCTGATAAGGGGTGCTGAAGGCTTGCACGCTCAGCACTGAGATGCGCTGAAGTGAACCGTGGGAGGGGAATGGTCCTGTGCTGAGGACTGAGGATGCTCTGGGGGCACGGCTGGGTGGCTGAGGAATTTCTAATGTGTTAGTGAGAGTGGTGTGAAATGTCAGGACCAAGACGGGAAAGAAGGACTCCTGATGTTTTAATCGTAGGATTTCCTTTTTTGGAGTGTGAGTCCAAGTAGGACAGAAACAAACCGCATTCTGGGGCAAAGCTTAATTAAGTTCCTGACAGCAGGCTTTGGCAGGAGGGGGCTGCCTGCGGGTGCCGTGCTGCTGCTTCTGCTGAAGGAAGTGGAACAGATGTCACTTTTAAGAACAGATTATGCAAAGAAAACATCCAAATTTATCTTTGAATATTGATCCAGATGGGAAGCTGAACTACAAAGCCTTGAGACTAGCAAAAGGCTGAGGGAAGAGGAGGATGAACTTGGCAGCTGTGTTGTTCCCCCCGTGACCCTTCAAACAAGCCGAGCCGAACTGAACGGTTGCCTACCCGGTGAGCCAGCTGTGCGGGCACGGGCAGGCCTGGTGTGTGCGGCTGGGGGGCTCCAGGCAGGGCTGCGGGGCTGCTGCCAGCCCTGGCGTTAGCAGGCAGGTGGCATCGCCCCTGCCCGCAGCTGGCTCACCGCCAAGGCTGCATGAGCTGACCTTGAAGGTAACTCCAATATAAGACCTCTCGTACACTCAGTCTAACACAGCAGGAGAAAGTACTTCTGTTTTTTCCAAAGGTAAGTACTTTTTGCTGTGCAGAAAGGTTTTGCATGGTTACTGTTGACTGTAAGTCAAGCTAGCACAGCAGGTCAAGGATGAGTATTTTTGTCTTCTAAATGCATTTAGGGCTGGGAAGTATGGATTGAAAAAAATGTAAGGTTTAATAAATATTTTCGGTCACTTGAGGTGGAAGAGACACCTTCGCATTCTGAACACTTGAGAGAGAATTAAAGGGAAGGGAAATAATCAAAGCAAGTTTTAAAGTAATATATTTAGCTAGAATTAATACTTCTTTTGTTCTTTTTCATTGAAAAGTAGCTTTAGGATGCTGAGAGGTACAGATGCTTGTGCTGCACATCCAGTGTAAATATATTTAGCTAATGAAAAAAAATAAAATGCTACATTTGTGCATTTTTAAACTGCATTGGAATGCAAATCGGAAGTCAGCTCATGCAGATTCCAAGTAACATTTTCCATTGAAAAAAAGTTTGTCTTTGGACATTTTCTCTTATAAGAAGGAAAAAGAGTCCTGAATAAGTGGTTTTATCCCTGTAATTACCTAAGTACAGGGAGATGTACATATCATCCTGGTTATTAAATAGAGGCAGAAAATTTTGTGTAAAGTTATATATTTTTTGCTAATCAATATACTTAATCATAGCCTAACCAAGTGAAGATTTGTTTTAAGAAAATGGTGTTACAGAAATGTAAATGAAAGTATTTGTTAAATTGGTCTACCTTGGGCAGTGGTTTAGAATCAGATAATCTTTATATTTTAATCAAATGTGTTGCTGTTAGGACAGAAATAGTTTTCTTTGCTCTCTCTCACTTTTCAGTCATTGACATTCAGTATTAACTCAGTACTATTTGTACTGTAAGTTCAAAGACTATTTAAAGTATAAAGATAAATACTCTTATTTGCTGTAGTGCCTTCTCATTGCTACTCATAAAAATAAAAGTACATCTCTGACTAGAGAAGACTTAAGAATTTCTGTTTTACTTAATGGAATTGTATTTTGGTATAGATTAGATTTTTTTTTTTCCAACTGCATAGAGGTTATTTAGTTTTAGGATGGTTAATGTTACTATTACAGTGCATTAGCCCTTCTTTTATGTTTTTTGTGCCGTATCAGAATTTCCTCATGCTATAATTTTTTTAAACTATTTTTGGATAAAAGGCTGAGGTTTTCATGTATATTCATAAGGCTGCTCTACATACCATCATGACACAATCTGTGTGATCAAAGGTACATTTTTAAAGAGTGCTTTTATTCTGTTGACATATGCATAGACTTCTGTTTGCTGAGGATGTTATTTGAAGGATGTTGCTTGAAGGATAACTCATGAGATGCTGTACTATCTAATTTTACGAAAGGGAGATGGCTCCTCTCTGTGGTGATGAGTGGTATTGTTTTTTAGAGAAAGCCACGTAGAAAATTTCCATGTAAGGGAGGCTGCTGGGGAGGGATTGGCAGCTATGATGTCTTTAACTCGAAATGCTTTTCTAGTAGCTGGGATGATAAAAAAAGAAACAACCAACCTGAATTGGTCTGAAATGCTAGCCAATGGAGAGATCATAACTAAATTTTACAAATGCCATGCTTTAGTTACAAGATTTTTACAAAATACAAGACGATATTCAGATCTGGTTCACAGTCTGATCTAAAAAATATATTTTCTCATGTAGTAAATTATAAAATACAGGGAGATAATTCAGCTTTCAGATGGTTTGTGCTGAAGAATTGAATGCTGAATGAAATGACACAGGCTGATGTCTGGGTAGGATGTGGGTCTATGCGTGTCTTTTGCGCTAGAAGTTTATTTTTCTAGTAGTGTGTATGGCATTTATAGGCACATTATGTGCATATACATGTAGATGGATGTTAGCACCAAACAATTCTTCAATTGAAAGAGTTTTAAATATCTTAAAAATCTGCTGGCGATGGCCTTACTGATTATTTGTTGGTAATTTGCTATATACGCTGTAATAACCTCATGGCATCTGATCCCGCACTGAGGATGCTTTAGTTTGCTGCTGTGGCAGGGAGCGTTGTTTCTTCAGGTTCTTTTATTCCCTGGTATGGATTTTACTCGTGAGAGCTCATTAAATCAGAGGGCAAAACCATAGCTGAAATCACAACTGTTTTTAGCTCTGATGTGTTCAGGGACCTTGTCTCCTTCAGTGGACTGGTAAGTATCATTTCTACGTCTCCTTCCAGTGCTTCATAAAACAGGGTCATCAAATTAAGCTCATCTGCATTGTTTCAGAAGTCAGCTTCTCTGTGCAGCAGAACTGGCAGCTTCCTTCACACCTCCTGCACCGCAGCCCGTCTGTGCTGTGTGGGACGGGAGTGCACGCTCAGCAAACTACTGCAGGGCTGGTTTTCACTCGTCTCATTTAAGGAATAAGTGAGATAATGCTCTTTTCAAAAGAGTGTACTTTTTTGATGTTTGGTTGGAAGTCCTGTTAAGTCACACCGATTCTCCGCTGGAGGCTTTCTTTTATGAGATATTCTACCTAAGAGAGACGGCTCGTATCACGTATCTATTGTGTATCGTTACCCAGGCAAATAAGCTTTGTAAGCTGAGGAAGAAGTTCGCTGAGTTATGGAGCACTGTGTAACACAGTTTAAAAGAACTCCAATTCCAAATTATGTATTTGTTTAATCTTCAAAATTACGTTTGTTCTATTTTTTTCTCTCAAAGAAGTTAAAACTATTATGAAGTTGTTTGGGAAAAGCAGAATAGAAATTCTCATTGACCAGCTTCTGTTCACTGCTAGAAAAGAAAGTTGTTCCACCTCCTGGTAAATGATGCGTGGGATTTGTCCTGAATCAAATATAGAATAGAAAGCTTTTCAGCTCGGCTGTGTTGGTAAGTTTGACAAGGCAAATACTGGTGGAGAGGGAGGGCATACCTACTCAAATTGACCTGATAGCAAAAATAAGCGTCATGTCTTCAGCGCTAGGGTACCTCTTGGATAGCTCCATCCACAGCAGTAACCCAGAAGTTTTTAAACTTTGTTTTTTCTTTTAATACTGAAAATGAATTCTTTATTGGTGAGCAATGCAAAAAGCTTTTGGGCTTGCCAGTAAGACTTGTTAAATTAAAAGGTTATTTCAAGAACACTTGTATCTCATCATCTGAGCACCAGAAGCAATTAAATCTTTACCACAGTGCTGGAGAGGGCTGCCTGGAATGGAAAAGAGTAGATATTTTTCAAGATGTTGAAAGGATCGTGATTCTCAGAAAAGACCCGTTTAAGAATAGTTTATGACTGTTGTAGTTATAAACTCACTGCCGTAAAAGGAATGGGCTGTATGTTGGCAGGCTACCAACATCAGAGAAAACGAAAGTGCAGCTCCATGCTATTTTAGTGCATCAGATCTGGGAGGAGCAGAAATGGACGGGGGAAAATCCCAATTGACCTATATTTACTCTCCTTTGGGAAGCATTGCCAGTTGTAACTGTTGGGAAACAATCTGCAGATGACAGATGTGTGAGCTCTTGCAAGGCTCGGAGACTCGCTGGCTTCTGCCTTTAGCCAGAGATCGTCTTTCATCCCAGGCTTTGGGGACTCCTTACTTGTCTAGTCTCTTCCTCTCCTTGGGGTCTCTCCGCTTTTTCTTCTCTCTTTGCAATTCCACTTTTCTCTTCCCATTTCATCTGTTGCCCACAAGACTTGCAGTGTCTTGTCTCTACACTAAAGAAATCTCCATTTTACTCCCCTCCCTAAAGGCCCAGACAGAGTCCCTTGAGCAAGGACCTCTTAACTCTTAACTGCATTACTTAAAGGAGAGTTAATTAACTTCCTCCTCCCCTTGTACTCAGTGCAGCACGGATGTCGTCTTCACCCCCACCGTGCGAGGCCATGTCCTTTGGCTGTTTGGAGGGGACCAGTACCACTGCCCTGCTGTGTGCAAATGTTAGGTAGTAGAATAAGGAGAATTCAGCCTCACATTCTGTCCTCCATGGGAGCAGTTGCAGAACAGGGAGGCATTAAAGCGCTTTTCCCCTTCTTGCTTTTTGGGAGGCTATACAACCTTCAAAAAGCCCTTTGTTTCGATTATCCTCTCATGTCTCAGGCCTTTTTAATTTGGTCCCTGGACACACCTCTGGGCTTTAGTTACACCAGCACCCCAGCCTCTTTGCTGCCAAACTGGTTTTTCACTAGCTGGAGAGGGGAGCATTGCAGTGGCCAGTTCAGCATACAAAAAAGGGGTGTTCCTGTAAGGGATTGTGAGCTTCCCCTCTTTGGCAGCTGATGCTAGAGAGAATGTTAGCTCAATTCGGTGATTAAATGAAAATTAAATATAGCTCTGTGTTCTCTGCTCACGTGCAGTGTTTCCTTTTATAAGTATAAATCACTTTTCTATTCTGGATAACCATTCTAATATAAATGCAAACTCACAGACACACAGAGTCCTACCTCCTAACAGCATATATTTTCTATTTTCTCAACAATTGAAATCAGTGAAATTATCCTGAATTGTGCACAGAGGTTTCAGAATCTGGTTATTTTCCAAGATTTTAATGGTTATTTTATTGGAAAGATAATCCTTTTAGCCTGTATGATAATCTAAAAATCTATTGTGGGAATTTCCTCTCTGTTAGATGGAGGAGCAAAGTCTGGGTAATAAAGCTTGGACTAAAGGCTGCGCTGCTAAAAAGATCTCTGATTCACCTCAGTGGGAAACTTAGGCGCAGCCTAAGGATGGAATATGGAGGGTGGTTAGTCCCTAAGGCTTTGTTTGTCACTGTGTGTCACAGAGTGGGGGTCGGGGTGTGAAGGTGAGAATGTAGGTTCCCTCTAAAGGGAAAGCACTGCTTCCATGCTGTCTGATCCTTCCTCATCTTCTTTTCCTGCTCTCTTCTATTTCTTTGTCTGATCTCGACCTTTAGACTTTTCTTCTTTCTCCCCCTCTCCAGCTGTTAAAATGGGGAATATAGAAGATAACTGCTACTGAAGCTTCCCAGCTAGAATATGAAAAAGATACATCAGTAGCATTAATAGACTGGGCCATATTACCCCATTTCGCATGAGAAAGAGGCCTGACCTGTGGGCACTGTGGGGAAGCCGTGGGACGGACTGGGGAGGGCCTCCTGCGCCCCTCGAGCTTGAGCAGCTGCGGTGTGCGCCGTGCTTCATGTCCCCCAGCAGGCGTGTGCCCACTGCCAGCCCTGCTTGCTCTGCAGGTGTGGGGACAACTGCTATACTTTCCATTATGAGGCATTAAATACGCTCCTCAGTTAAGCACTCTTCTGTTTCCTCCACAAAAGATCGTTTCTGTAAGGCCCATTAAAACATCTGTAGTTAGATCTGTCGGTATCCTAAAGCATGTGTCATCCAAACGGATGCTCAGAAATCTCTTATGTGTTAAGACCGTGTGTTCTGTATTGTAGAAAGAAATTATATTCTGTATTGTAGAAAATATTGTATATTTTAGGTTTGAGTTTCTATGATAAATATACTCAGTTGCTATGGGAAGGGTTTAAAAACAAAATCCAGCATAAGAGAATATGTAGAATTCAAAAAAGCAAAAAGGTTTTGAACTTCCATTTTTTAGGCTCCTTTCTTACAGCCGTATTAACTTCAAGTTTAAAGCTTGACGTTTCCTGGTTTTCCACTCAGATGTTATGAGGTATGGCAGTAATTACCTCCTTTATCAGGGCACAACATAAACTTCCTAAAAGTAGACTGGATTGCCATTCAGTTTGCACATTCCAGCACAAACAGCTATGGAGAACATGCTTTAATTGAGAGTGTTAAAAGTGAAGTGGGAATTCAGGTCTCGTACTTCTGATTTCTGTGGCTGTAATTGAGAAGCTAGTACAGAACAAGGGGAGAAAAAAGTATATGCAGACAAGCATGCAAGTTAAATGCTACAATACTTCTGTAGACCTGTAAGGCTAATGCAGGTAGTTTCTTTTAAAATGTTTTATGCCTCTTCAATAAGCCTTTGAGAAGCTTATTTATTTATGAAGTTTTATTTGTCATTGCGAAGTTTTGCTGCATGTTGTTAGCTGTTAATGATTATGGTATTTTACAGCTTTTGCTAGGTATTTTAATAGCAAATCACAAACTCGTGAAGACACCTTGTTTGCATTATCAATGGATGTACAAGGATATGAAAATCCAGAGCCTAAAATCTCTCTTTAAAGGTGAATTTCCAAAGGTTTTGTCAATTACCTTTACAATTTTGTGCTGAATGCTTCAAATACAGTACAGTGCATTGAAGCATGCAGTTGTCTAAAAATATGATTATAAAGCACAAATGTATATTCACAGGATGTGGGGTTTTTTGAGGGCTGAAGGCTGCTGCGTCATTGTTCTAGCAAGCTGTTGGGAGGCTAGGACAAGGGATGGTTAGCCCAGGTAGTGAGGTATAAGTATCTGAGGAGAATGCTTCAGACACTCCAAAGGGTGCTAGTTTCAGGACCGGAGATCTTCTTGGATTGGAAGCTGGAACTGGAACTCTTCCTTTCTCGAATAAATAGCCGGCAGTCCTCATCCCCCCGCTGAAAAAAGTTTTCCTGTGCTCCGGTCTCCTGCCACAGCTGGCAGCTCGGTGATGGTTATTGGATCAGACCCCATTAAACATCTGCTTATAAGCTATTAAACATTGCCTTTACCCCCTCCAGCCCCGTCCACCTTAGCACACACCATGACAAACCTAAGACATTTACTGTGAACAGCTGAAGTCCCTAAAAACTACCAAGTTCAAGGAGCAGGAGAGACCAAGGGCTTCGGTGTCAGCAGAGAATGTGTTAAGGGAAAATGACTAGGGAGTAAATAATTGTTTAGACACAGAAATCCATGATATACTGAAATACTTGCTGATGTGGTTCTCTCTAGGCTGCACTTTTTGTTCCTGCAGTGCCCAGTGGTTGCTCTGTTCTGTCTGCTCAGTCTGAGTGGCAGCAGCTTTAGGTGAGCAAAAGCCAAATAAAAAAAACCCCAAATGCTAAGGCTGGAGCAAATGTATATATTAAATATTCCACTGACCTTTATCAGTGAAACATTTGGTTATAGTTTGATTTACGTAAAAAAAAAAATAACCTTTGCAAAACAACTGTTTGACATTATTGCTGGACTGGAGAAACTTAACAAAACAAATAGTAATTAAAATTAAACTGTTAACGTTAACACTTGAGTACAGAAGACTTACAGGCCTTTACTGTCTTCTAACTTCTGGTTGTTTGGGTTTCTCCAGGATGGCAATAGTTTTGCTCTTTTGCTTTTTCCAGTGACATAGAAATTCCTGACATAAGAGCCTGGCTCTCTGGCTAGTGTGTACCTATCTCTAATTGTTTCCTGCCCTCCGAATGGGGCCAGAGACTTGGGGGTGGGAAATTGGAAAAAAAGTAGAAGCCTCACACTATTAAGGTCTCATTATTGGGGCAAGAAAAAAAATGATTGTTCCCTTAAGAATTTGTGTTATTTTTTAATTTACTTGTAAAAGGCTAAAACTTCACATTTTTCTTGACAGCTGGATTTCTCATGTAATTTTAGGAATTCTGGACCTGATTTGTCAGGAAGAACACTAAATATGGAAAAACTTAAACCAGTAGTGTTATCAGCTCCTGAGGCCCTTGATGTTTCCCTTACAGCTCTTAAAAGCAAGATGTGATAATATCAGAATTTAATCTCTCAAGTTGTCCCTCCCCCAAAGGAATTTCTCTAGTTGCAGACAAAGGCTGAGAAAACATAACCCGAGTACGTACAAAGTTCTTAATTTCCGAAGGACAAATTTGACAGACCTCCTACATTATTTTTAACAAATCATGTTTATTTTGGGGCCGAACTTGTGATTTCTGAATGTTGGCAACTGACAATATGGAATCTCTTGAAAGCTGGCAGTACTTCAACGTATGTCAATATTAGGATATCAACATCCTAAAAGGAAGGCTTTCCTGGAGTTACAATGTGTGTCATCCTAGCGAAAGGCTCCTGAAGCCCACCTAAGGGCATAGTTACTGCTGTTTTTGTATGATCTATAAGATTTACAAGCTATCTCTGAGCATAGTGGCCATATTACGCGAGTCAGGCAGATGAAAGCACCACGCTGTGCTAGGTTAAAGGGTGAAGTGCAGTGAAGGGGATCCAAGAGGTCTGGCGACACCAGGATTACCATCGTTCTCTGTCAGCCTGTTCTCTCTACCTGTGGAATCAGGGTGTGAAGCACCTCCAAACCTAATGTGTTAATTGTCACGAGACTGACTTTGCTCTTCTCTTTACTCATTCTTTACAAGCAGTTCTTAACGTTGATGTGTAAGCTCCCCGCGGTAGGGGTTTTGTTTGGGTACGTACAGTACCTAGCACCAGGAGGTCCCCTCCTACTTGAAACTACTGGGCATTACTGTAAGGTACAGAGTAAATAAAAATAGCGATCAAAACATTGAAAATAAAAGAACAAAATACGTTAACTGCAATAAAGTACTTCCATGAATGCTCAGTTGTATTTTATTGGGCTCTCAGGATTTATATGTCCTCTGAATCTTTATGGATATTTGAGACTAAATAACAGCATTTTGGTGAACACTGAAATGTGTGATGTTTTCAAGAGGTCAGGATCTATTTTCTGATCCTTGGGGATTTCAGGTAATTTCCTTTGACCTGTTCACACCTGAGGGCATTACGGTCCTGACGGGGGAGAGCAGGGAGGCGGCGCGGGCCTGGGAGGCCGCTCCGGGACGCGTCCCTTGGGCCGAGGGGCTGCACAACAGGACGGTGACGCCGTGCGTCCCTTCACCTCAGCGCTGTGCTGGGCAGGTGCCCGTGCCTGGCTGCTCCGGGGGGCTTCGTGGGTGCCCATAGGAGACCATACAGGCAGGGTCAGCGAACGCCTGGCCGCGTACGGGTCGGTCTGTCCGTCCGTCCGCCCTTCGCCACGCGTCACCCCTCCAAAAGGGCTAACGCCACCCCACGTCTGGGACAACCGCTCCAGAAAGCCACGCTGCCGAGAGCTGTGGGGCAGCCGAGCGCCCCCGACGCCCCGCCGGCGGCGGCACCCCCGCGGCAGCCCGGGGCGGGCCGTGGCCAGGTGTCATGGCGGCCGCGGCTCCCTGACGGCGGGACCGCGGCCGCCAGGGGGCGCCGTCCCGCGGGGCCGAGCGCGGCTTTGTTCTGCGCCCGCGCCCAGGCTTTGTTCTGCGCCCGCGCCCAGGCTTTGTTCTGCGCCCGCGCCCAGGCTTTGTTCTGCGCCCGGGCCTCCCGCCGCCGGGGCGATGGCTCCGGCGGGCGGCGGCGCAGTACCCTCCGGGCTGCCCGCCGCCGCGGAGGGAAGGGGGGCAGTAGTCTGCTCGGGAGGGTTTCATCTTTTTTTTTTTTATTATTTTTTATTTTTTGAGGCAGTTCTGCAGTCAGTCGTGACAGTGACATGTTTATTTCTGTCTAATGGTTCTCTCGGGCCGTGCACCGCCCACCTTCCCCCCCCCACCCCCCCACCCCTCCGCCATTCAGCAGCACAGAGATGTTTGAGTTTCGAAAGTGAGTTTAGCTTGGAGCAGTCAGAGTTCAGGCATGTTAATGCAAGCAGGTTTCATTCAGATACACTCCAGAGTGGTTTGGTAATACGCGTGGCTGCGTGCTGTGTGCTTGTGCTTCAGGATGAGACCCTGGTCAGCTTCTTCCCAGCTGGTGAAATGCCCGGGACGAACCCCTGCTCTGGGCTGGTGCTGGACCCCCTGATGCCGCGACACCCAGAAAAGAAAGAGGGTACCTGGGAGGAGACTGGGACCTACTGCTCATGAGCCACCTGGGGCCTAATCCTGCTTCCACCAGAGTCCATCAGAGCTTCCTTATGGACTTTGGTGGGGGTTGGCTCCGGTCCCCGATGCCACATAATCTGCTGAACTGAGCTGTGGCTATGAGTGGCTGGGCTATAAGGCAGCTGTGTTTCCTCTTTCCCATCGTGGGTAAATGAAACAATTCATATTCATACATTAAATCCCTCTAAAATAAAATCTTGCGACTGCCATCTCTCTGTTTGCTATATTTAAACTGGCCAGAAGATTGTTTAAATATATCTCATGGACAGTTTACAATGCGAATTACTTCCTGCCTTTAAAAAAAAGAAGTCATGGTTTTAAGATATCTGGCAAGTTTATTACAATGAAATGTCACGTTCCTCAAACAAGTCATCAAAAGAACAATTTTTAGCAATGACTGGTTTCCAGCATTCACCATTCAGAAATGTTGCGGAGTGTGATTTTGTTTTAAATAAAATAACTAAAAAAGCCTGCACGTTTGATCTGCCCAGCATTCCTGGGTGTTCAAAGGAGGATTCCTGCTATCTAGCTGAGGTCCTGAGGTTTCTCCCTTAGTACCTCCGCACTTTTGACCACGTAGGTTGCTATCCTGAGTTGCTCTCCGTTGAGTATCTAAAGCAGCTATTGTGAATGCCCCCTAGAAAAATGCCCCCTCTCTCTCGCTTAGTAGCATAGAAAGTTGCTTCAATGAATCCTATGTAATAACGTATCAAAATATTAAGGGGGGGATCAGAAATAGGGTAAACATACTAAGAAAATTGCATTTAGAATTGTGCTCCCATGTGGTGGTCTCATAAAATTATAAGCATTGTTTTTTCTGTGAATGTATCTTAACATTTTTGATGTTTTAATTTGTTCTCATCTTTTTTTTTTCTTTTTTTTTTTCTTTTTCTTCCCTACTCAGCTCTTGCCCCTGTTCTTTGCCTCTGGTTTTGTTGGTGAGGATATCACAGTGATGTCTGCATTCAACCTGCTGCATTTGGTGACAAAGAGCCAGCCAGTGGCCCTGCGAGCCTGTGGGCTTCCCTCAGGTTGAATGGGTGCTGCTTGTTGTGTCATGCATAATGAAGGCCCTTTTAGGAACCGGTGTCTCTGCTGCAGGAAACTATGTGCTATGGGTTGCTCCGGTTTGTTTAAATTTTCCTTTGAACCCGAAGTTTGTTTGCCTCCCCCCCCTTTTTTTTTTTTAAAGAAGTCACTGGCTTGAGTGAGGGTTTTCATATACGAGATTTTAGGATGCTTGGAAATGCTGTCTGACTTCCTTGTCCAACGTATTGTCTCTTAACTCTTATATTCTTTTCCTTATTCTTGGCAAAAACAGTGGAATTAAACTGAAAATAATTTATTAAATGCCATTTATTTTTTCTTTCAAAAAGATGCATAAAAGAATTCAGCATATTGAATGTCATTAAATCATAGGACTTAAAAATATTTTCCAAAATCTTTAGCAGTATGCTATAGTTACGCTCCATGTGTCCCTTTTTACATTTTTATTACAAATCAAATACGTTGCACTGAAAATTACGTACAAAAAGTGTGCAGAATTTAAAACTTAATTCTTTCATTCCTCTGACAGCATATTCTTTAGTTACATGACACTTCTCTAAATAAATAAATGGAAACATGCAATTTAATGCCCAGATGCAGCTGCACTTTTCATGTAAGGTCCAGGTTCTGCTATTAGGTCTGTGAAGGGTGCCACAAGACCCCATCTCCATGAATTGCTTATATCACAAAAACCTTGAACCTAAGTATTTTGTGTTTCACTTAAACAGCAACAGCAGTATCTGTAATGCATGCATAATAATGTCAGTGTACATGCTTATGTGGGAGAAAATAAAAGCTTGCACGGAGCTAATTTTGAACGTTAGTAGGAATTTTCTTGACACCCAAATAAAGAAGATACAATCCTGCCTGGTCAGTATTTGAAGAATCAAAAAAGAACCAGCTGGGGTGTTTGTACTACACTCACAACTGGTTCATAAGGGTGCAAAACGTTACGAGCACTTTTTCCCAGAGCTGGACTTAAAAGCATATGGAGATGAAGTTTTAAAGAATTTTTTTTTTCAGTGATAAGACATCAGTTTTCAAGCTGATGGATTTTTCTAAAGTGGATTACACTTCATTTGAACTAAATCTGAGTCCAATTTTTGCAGCATTTGTGTTCTGTTTCCCCCCACATGTGCACAAAATTCCCATTAACCTAGATAGGAGCTGCAAACACATATTGAGGAAGAGAGAGAATAGCCCACATTGTGTCAGCCTGACCTTGGTTTCCTGTTATATTTGCTGCTGAGCCAGATTTAAAATCCTAAAAATACAGGGTAAGCAAATTTCCTTAGCCGTCATTATGAACCTTTTGATGCACGTTCATATTGCTGGTGTCTACGTTAAAATGGGGGCACTCAGTCTTCTGGCCATTTTGTTCCTGCTCTGCAAAGGAGATCTCAAAGTTGGTCAGCTAGAAACACAGCCCGTGGGAGGTTTTGCTATTGCGTACCTGTTTGCAAAGCATTATGTTAGCTATTGTGTCAAATTGCTTTTCTGGCATAATCCAGTAGTCACATTTTGGAATAAAAAGCTCATAATGCTACTGTTTATTCCTGTCCTTTTGATCCATAACTGTGCAAACATTAATAGATTGAGTTCCACTGACTGGCTACTTTATAGATATATATATAGAGATAGATATTTATGTGTAATAAATCCAAATTAATCTGCTAACAGTGGAATAGTATACAATCACATATCTCACATATTTTAAGAGTAATCTAAATTCCCCAGATGCTTAACGTAAGCTTGCTTTGCCTTTGGTTTGTTTTTTAATTGTGGTGTATTGAGGGGGGTTGCAAGTAAATGGTATAGCATGTATCAAATTAAACATGGGAATGAGATCTAGAGCCAACATCTGCTTAAATGCCACAATGCACTGTGACTTTAACTTTTGGATATAGAGAAAATGCCCCAAGTTCTCATGACATTTTTTATAACATAGCACTTCGAGATAGTACTTTTCCTGCCACCCAGTTCTGTGCGAATTGCAGCCCTGCAACCATACCACCATGCTGTGTGCCCACCGAGCCTGGAATGGTGTGGAGTTTGGTCTTCTTCTGGTTGATTGGCAAATTCCATGCAGAAGGAGATTTTCTAACCTTCTGGAACCCCTACCCGCTCAGCGTATGGGAGCAAAGTGCCAGCAGAGCTCTAAATTGGGCTTCTGAATGCAGTTTTAAACTCCATGCAGTTAAATATTTGGAGGACAAAGACTTGAATGAAAGTATCATTTCAATTTCTATGCTTGGAATGGTACCCCTGTCCTTCCTGTAAGGAACAAAGTAATACAAAGTAATGTTTACTTTATATTTAGTATAAAGTCATAGTTGTAGATCACAAGCAAGTGAAAAAAAATTTTTTTTTCAAGAAGTTAAATGAATGAAATAATGCTAAGAAGTATCTCAGAACAAGGGTGACCTTCTGTCTGTTCTTTGAAACACTTATTTGTAAACTGAATTAACAGTTGTGCCAGCGAAGTGGTTTTACTTGCTCTTTTTCTATTCTTATGTTAGCACCTGGAGTGTGGATCTATTCTTCCAAATTGTATTTTAAATTTTTTTTTTTTTTGTCTGAAGTTAGGACCGAACGTTTCAATGTGTGCAAACCTAGTGCACAGTTTGCCCGTAACATTTTTTACATCCAACATGGTAAAGTCAGAGTATAAGCAGGCACTCCCAGTAGATGGCACTAAGCATATGCTGTTTTGCACACCTAGCGCTATATGAAAAGCTTCCCATTTAGGACTCATTCATACATAAAGTATGCCCTGAGATCTTATGAACATTTACAAGTATTTTAAGAAAAGGGCGAGCTTTGAGAAAAAATCACATCAGTCTGTGCTCGTACACTAACTACATTCACATTGGTTCGAGGTTTCTTCATTTCCAGTTATGGTTACAGCTCTGTTGTGTCTTGTCATGTGATACAGAAGTGTCGCTCCTTGAGCCTGCTTTATTAGAGATGAACGCTCTGAATTTCTTTAGAAATGTAGGATGCACTCAGCACCTGCCAGGATTTCGTTCACAGAAATTAAATCTTTAGAAAAAACCAAACCAAAACTACAACAAAACCCACCAAAACTTTTAATGTAAAAACTACTTCAGCTGTTTCAGTGCATACCAGCAAGTAACTGATACAAGTAATGATTACGCAGGTTCCATGTACATATGTTTTCTGCAGCAGACTACCAAGCTATAAAGTAAAAAGATAGCTTATTTTGCTTTACTGTGTCTTTTAATTATTATGGGTTCTCATTTCTTTAAAAAATCCTTGATTTCTTTAACACTTTGAATGTTGTGCTGCTTACATCACGTTTTTTGCATGAGAAGATTTGACTTTTCCTTTCCTGTAGATCAGAGAAAATAATGGTGCTTGTAAAATTAAGTAAGAGTAATGATGAAGAAAATACAGGGGTAGACTTAGTATTTTTTTTTCTGTATGCAATAATAAAGTCCTAGATAATATTAAATTGTTGTGAAGTGTTTAATTACTAAAATAACTACTAGTAGGAAACCATACTTTTCTAGGATTAGATTAAACTACAATACATCTGTATGAAGATGGTGCTGGGCATATGGTGTAAGTCTTTAATAAGTAAATGTCTATACTGTAGTTTTATTAAACTTGTTTTATTAAATCTTTGTTAATTCCAAGTTTCAGTGTAATGTCTTCCCATAAAACTGAAATGAATAGTTAGTGAACAAAAAATTACTGAGTTTCAAAATTGTTTTTTTAGTAGTAATCTGTTCACATGAAGGATTACTTTTAGGAGCAGATCTTGCAAACAGTTACATACATGAGTTATTCATACGCATTTGTCCCTCTGAACTCTCAAACTGCTCATGTCAGTGAAATTATCTGTGTGCGTAGTGTTTGCCAGATCTGGCTTTAATGATGAAAAATCTAGAAAAGACCTTCGTCTCGTGTGTTCAAAGTACGGTAGCTGCTATCAAACTGTGTGTACACTTAAGTATGTCTAAATGTTTCATATTGTATGTTTCTATGTTCAGAGATATAATTTCCATAACGTATGTTATAACTTTCCCATAGCTTTCCGTAATGTGTGTCGCCAAAGATGTACTATTACAGACGTCTCTTCACATGGTCTGAAAGAAAATAAAAGTAAGACTGATATGTTGTATAGCAACACCTGCCAGTATGGCTATGGTTAACTGCCTGTCAATGTTTTCATTATAAATCCCTATTTTCTGGGGTTTATATCTTGAACGTAAAAGTTTGCTCTGGGTTTAAATATGTCATACAATGTCTCAGCTGGTTGTACTTGGTCCTCAGAACTGGCTGGGAGGCAAAAATTAAAACTCACTTCTATGAAGCTAAATTAAAAAAATAAATCAATTTGGAACAAAAATAGATTTTTAAACTTAAAATATAGTCTTATGAATTACCTAGTTTACTACCTCCCAGCAGTTACGAGGAATTTGATAAATGCCTGAAAAGAGTCTTGAAAACAAGCACTATGTGAGCACAACAGTAAATAGCATGTGAAGCCGGTCATGTGTCATTATTATACAAATGTCTGTGTGTATGTCTGCCTCCTAGTCATATGAGAGTAAAATGCTGCATTATCATAATAACACATAACATTATCATATTTCTGGAATGGCTTGAAAATGGGTTTTACAACTCACCTTTGTATAGCGGTCTTAATAGGAGTACCTTCAATGTTATGTTTGCTTAAAAAATTATCCTGCCTGTATTGACAAATGTTTATTATGTACAATAGTATTCAGTCTAGAATATCTTATTTAATACATTTTAGAATGAAATTTATTTGTAGATATCTCATTGGGAGTAATACTGTTACTGTGCCTGATGCTTGCAAAACTTGGGATCATAGAGAAGACAAGAAACCCTTTGTTAATGTACCATTTTTGTTTGCACCCTAGAGTTTATACCCTGTTTTGTCCCCCTTTTTAACACCTCGTTCTGGTGGAGTTCTGCACTCTCCCTCGCCTGCTCGATAGACTGAAGGTGCTCGTCCCTGCCTCATCTGGGTTGAGGCTCCGCAGTGACTCTGTGGCACTGAGTAGCACAGGGATGATGAAAAGTTCCTTGTGCTTCCAGCAACACGCACAGAGCCGGTTCCTTAATGTGTTCCCTGATGGATCTCTTAAGGTCATTTGCTTTCCCTTCCTACTCCCATAAAGGACCCACCACAAGCCATTTCTACCTTTCTTGCAGGAATGTTTTAATTCTGGGAGCTCATAAATTTCCTGCATTCCATTCCTGTGCCCTCTGCAGCTCAGGCTTACTGTGTTTTCTGCTGAAGTTGGATATGGAAAAGATGAAGTTTCAGCACTTACGGGTGTTTCTGTGTTTTAAAGTCTCCCATGAAAAGCTATTTTTTTAGTTACTGGACTGTCTGTTTTATAACAGGAGGTCTGAGAAGTCCTGTAAGGACTGCCTTCACTTTTATCCCTTCAATTAAAAGCAACCCCTGGCTTTGTCCTTTCTCTGAGGGGTACATGATGAAGGTTGCAGAGAAGAATGTGATGTAAAGGAGAGATGGCAGCACGCAAAAGGGAAGGAGATTTTGGAAGGGTATTGCTAAGCTGAGGGACGGCAAGCCAGAAAAAGTGGAAGACGGAATGTGAACCCTGAGAGTCAGTAAGAATATGTTGGGAAGCGATGGAGGAGATGATCTAGGGGGTCACTTAGGGGATGTGTGAGCTTGGAATTTGATGGTACATTGAATGGGCCTAGAGTGTGGACAGGGAGTCAGGCACCAGAGACATTAACATTACCATGACTTAGCTGTTATGTTAACCACAGGTTGCTACAGCACAGATCATGATTCGGGGGGAAGCGAGTACAGAGAAATTGTGTCCCAGAGATGGCTAAGAAGCAGAAAGCGTTTGTTCTTAGTTACAAGCTAAACGTGTCTCATCATGATTTCCTTCAAAAGAAGCTGCGTTGGGAAAGGGCGCCTGGCTGGGGTATGAAGGTGCCCCCTGCTCCCACTGGAGGAGAGGTTCTCGTGGGACGGTAGCTACTGGCAGACCAGGTTCGGCGCAGGCAGCTTTGTGCACCGCAGGTAAGAACTCCCTGCTCAATGCTCTGGCCCAGGTCTAGGAGTCCCAAGGAGAGCAGAGTGGGGAAGGGCTCATCTGAAGCCTCTTAAAGCCCTTTTTTAGGGCTTGACCCCATCTTCCTGACCCATAAAGCATGGCTGAATTTTACAGAAACATAGGGAAGTCTGGAAGGCCCACTAGGGGAAGAAGTTGGCAGTTACTAACCTTTTTGGCTGTTTAGCTACCTTTAATCCTGCAGCAGGTTGAGAGGGGAGGGGGCTACAGTGTTTTCTGTGGTGGCCATAGCAGAGCAACAGCCGGAGCACAGTGTGTTCCAGCTGTTCCTGTCCCTCAGTGCTTGGAGCTGTGGGATGAAAGGCCACGGAGCAGGCTGTGCTTGTTTGCATCTTTGCTAAAAGTGTTCCTGCACAGTTGGAGACAGACTGAGTTTTGCAGGGGGTGAGATCTGGGCTGTTGTGGGGAACTGGAGGAGAAGAAAGACCTCCCCCCACCCCGCTCCTTTCCTCCACCCCCATCGCAAGTATAGATTGCGGCACCTTGATTCCTGAAACACAGTGCTCATTTCACAGGCCACACATCACTATTGTGGAGGAAGCAGCAGGAGGATTTAGCAACAGCCTGAATGCCACAATAAGCTACACACCACTGCGGTAACCGCTGGCAAATGCTGACTTTTTAATTGTTTCCGCTGTAGGGTTAAACCTTTATTAAAGCCGTGTGAATAAACTTATTTTGATGGCTTACTGAAATATTTTAAATGCAAAAGGTAGCATAAAGCACTCTTATTAAATTCAGCTCAATTCTGCTGTTAATAAAATGCCTTTCCATATGTTGTGCACCCTTTTATTGATACTGACAGAAATCTACTGACCAGATACAGAGTGCTCAGTGTCTCTGCCTTTCTTGTTTTTAATTTAAACAAATGTAGTGCCTGTGAAAGGTGCTAGGATCATATCAGAAAAACAAAAGTTTCTTTATCTGTTAGGGGAGAGAGGAAGAGAAATCCATCATTATAAATGTTCCCTCCTCCACTGCTGTACCAATAGATCTTGATCTTGTCTTGCCTGGTTTGCATCCAAGAGTAAGGCAAATAGTTCAGCTGCCCCGTGCACTCTGTCTTTGGCCATGTCAGCAGAAAGGCTAACAAAAGGGGCAGTTTATACCATAATGAGCTTTTGCTCCACTTAACTGAAGGTGCTTCTATTCACCAATCTCTGCTGAGCAGCTGCATGCTCCCATTGCTATAGTACTGGTGAAGACGACAGCTCAGAGAGCCCCAGGGGAAGCGGCCTTCACCTCCACTGGCCAGCGCAGGGTGGTGGTGGAGTCCTCAGTGGTTATAATTTGGAAAGGTTGTGAGGCCAAGATTGTGGCTGGTAGTGACATTTATTTCATTAACGTGAGATAAGAAAGTAAAGTAGACATCCCTGGAGAGGACAAATGGAGCTGCTTTTCCTTCCCCCTTCCCCACTTCGCAAAACACTTCAATCTTTTGTTACTTTTTTTTTACATTGGTGGGGAGGGGAGGCAGCTTCAGATTTCTTTTCCAGGGAATGTCTCTTTGGCTTGCATGGCTACCTCGGCCATGTAAACTGCCGCAAAGATGCTTGCAGACCTGAGGAAACAACAAGGCAGCTTCTGTTCCCATAGATGCTGCCTGTACTGGAACCACTGGGGTTCCAGTACTACTTTCTTTGGAAAGAAAACAAGTACACAGAGGAGATGCAGTAGTTGGGACTTTGGAGTTGGTTATTTTAGTGCTTGAGAAATTTTTTGTCATACGTGGGAGAGCTCTGATGGTGACTCAAAATATATACATTCATATAAAATACGAGCCATGTAGATGACCAGGTGGAAAAAATAAATGTGACAGGTCTGTTACATGATTGCATGGAAGCTTGCAAATTTGCAAAGAAGGGGCTTGCCCTACCCTTGTGGCCATGTGACCCTCCTCGGTGTTAAGTAAATCATATTTTTTAAAGGCAGTTAATTTTGGGGTGGTGTTCTTTTAAGATAGAACCTGGCACTTGACCCAAAATTTAAACTGTTGTCCTGGTACCCAGCTTTTGGATTTTCAGCGCACAATATAGTGGAAATGGTCTTCGCCCCATTACTTCTAACACTTGCATGAAACTGCAAATGGTATTTCAGCAGCGGGTGGGAGTTAGCTACCTACAGCAAGGAAGCAAAGGAGCCATCCCTCAGTGAAGAAACACAGATCTGTTTTTCAATGTGTGAAACATTTACAGAGGTTTTTTTAATGATGAAGTTTGGATTTTACTTAAACTTGACCTCCCAACATTTCAGAGTTCTTTTGCAGCATCTGTCCTAGTCAGCAGCATACTTAGGTAATTTAAAATGGCTCGTGATGGGATTATAAAAAGATCTATCATGTCAAATACACGTTTTGCAAAGCAGTGTTTTCCAACTTAAAAGCCAGTAGAATGGTTTGCATCGATTTGCATTTTCAAGAGTTGTTCTTTTTTGAGCTAGATGATCAGTTCCTGGTGTGTTTGCAGTGAGAGGATACTGCGGCATTCTCCCAAGGCTGCAGACTAGAGGCTGCAGAGAACAGACTAAACAGAAGTGAAATAGAGAGTTGTGCATTTGCCTTTTCCTAGCAGAGAGAGAGGCAAAACTGTAAACGAGGCATAAACTGAGTAAATGAAATTTGAAATAATAAAAATGAGGGATTCCACTTTTAATAATAGTCTTAGTGATGGTATATGTAAGGATGTTTATTTAAAGAAATGTATGCAACATTTTTTAACCTTGCAGGATTCCTCTTCTGTCAGTTTGAGATAATTTACCATCGATGACTAAGGTATGGCCCACTCGTGAGGGGACAGGCTTTAGGAAGCAGACAGATGCATACTTAGAGCCAGATCCTGTAATCTGATGTACATTTGTAGACCCTTATGTAGTTGTTGGAGCTATGCATATTCCCAAGGGTCAGCCCACACAGGTCACATTGCAGGATTGGGTCTGGTGTGGTATATGAATAACAAAATGTGCTGGAAGGCCCCTAAAAAACTGATTGGGTATATTAAAAGATGTAGTACTGAAAACTGGAAGCCCGATTTATTGTATGGCTGTGCTCTGCTGGAACATTTGATCTTGCTGTATTTAATTTAGAAAGTCTTAATGGTATGTGCTCAGTGCATGACTGTAATGTCCATTAATGTTAGCGGAACATAAGTGTACGTAGAAGGGGGAAAATGTATGCTGTGTCTTCCATGCGGTTGAAATGTTGAGTTAATTTCAGTGATAGGAAGCAACAAAACATGACAGAAAATCATTACAACGGTTTAAAAGACTATTTGAAGAAGGAAAGCCATCAGGCAAAATGCCACCATATTTCAGGTTATGTCAGACACTAATCGCCACCCTCCTATGTGAGGTGAGATGCTTAATGTCTTCATTATCAGGTCAACACCCAGAAAATACCTTCTATTCACTTTATTTGTACAGAGGAGGACTCCAGATCTGAACTCTGAAAGGCCTGCAGTCTGTGGGTGAATAGTAAATGGCAGCGTGCATTGCATTGCTTTTCAGAAAAGCCATTCCTAAGCACAGGAACGCCATGAAGGCTCCAACAGGGTTTCTGTTGGTGTCTGTTTCACCCTCCTCAGCTTTTTTTTTTTTTGTTTATGCATTAAGATTTGTGAGCCTGGCCTTTTTTTCGCGAAGCCTTCCATCCTGCTCCAGGATCTTAACAGCTTTTAGGAGTGCTGTAAGTGTTGGCAAAAGGCTGAAGGCAGGTGGCCTCAGGTGGAAACGCTGGTGCCTGATTGCGGAACAGTTGCCTGCGCACCACTCTTCTAATGAGCACCGACCCCAACGAAAGCACCGAGGTGCACTTAGAGATTAAATTTGGCCTCTGATCCCTCAGTGGAATGTAAAGGGAATTTTGTCTGCCATTGTAGGCCGGCGTTCACCTCTCCTAAAAGTGGGATCTAACTGGAGTTAGGAACATAGCTGTCCTGGGCTCTTCTAAAAGTCATTGCTGAGAGCACCACCTCCAAAGAACACATGAGATCCAATCCAGAGTCCTATACAGATCTAATGAATCCAGACTCTGTTATCCTCACAGTGTATTTAATTTAATGTAATCACACTGATGTCATGCTATTTGTAAAACTGATGAGCTTTTGTCTTTTCTGCCTTGAACTGTATAATTTGCAGATGAACTGTGAGCCTGCCTTTATGCCTGAGTTGCCGAAGAAGTTTGTTGCCTGTATGGGAACCCTTTTCACAGCCCATAGCTGGTCCCTTCTTTGGGGAACCAGACTGAGGAAGGTGGTCAGCCTGCACCTTTATTCTCTGCTTTAATAACGAGTTTGATAACAGCTGCATTACTAGTAGCAGCTTCTCTCATATTGGGCATATATTTGTGTAGCTTTATGTTGTCCCCTCCCAAGATACAGAGAGTTGGCTTGAATGTAGCAGACATCTCATATATGCTGTAAAGGAACAGTTAAAAAATGGAAGCAGCCACTCTTGTACTGCAAGTTGAGCACTTTTGTCCCTCTTGCATGTTATTTTTTTCCTAATGGAAGGACAGTATTCCTAGAATTTCATCCAGTAATTTTTAGGATTCATTGCATTTTATCAAGGCTTGTAGCTAGCCCTGTTTCAGATAACATATCCTTATATCCTCTGCTGTCAGGGGTGAGTCTTGCTTTACCTCCCTGGCTCTTTGGCAATATGGAAATAGAGCAAGCAATTTACTGAGCTATTTTTTTTTGTTGCTAGCAGTTAAATAATAAGTGCAATTAATTGAATAGGGCTGTTCTTGAATGCTGAGGGCTGGACCAAGAGATTTCCTTTATGATTTGTAGTGCAACTATAGCTTTTTGCCGATGTATAATTAAATTATTAATTAAATTAAATTATAAACCTGGAGAGTCCTTTGTTGGGGTAGGTCGCAGTTTACCCCAGTGCAGTTTGGCAGAATTCCCCTGTAGACATAAATACTTGTCTGTATTGTAAAACATGCAGTTAATTATTAAAAACAATGGGGAAAAAAATCTTTTGTAACAGGCTCCCTACTTCTGATTTGTGTCATGGATCAAATGGCATGTTGAAATTTTCTTGTGCATATAGTGAACTCATTGATTGAAGAACACCACTTTTCTAAAATAGATGAAAAGTTAGTCAAGGGGAGTGAAAAGAGTATGCTGACCATTCTTGAAAACGTTCAGGATTTCCTCAGACTTTTTCCAAAGTGAAGTTATGCTTAGTTTGCTTTTTTGCAACATCTAAAGAGCAAATAGAATTTTTAAAAAAAATAATTGGTAGATATTTTTAAAAGTGAAGAGGTGTTGGTTTGTAAGATTCTTTCCTGCTTTCTAGACTACTTTTTAATACTGAAATTGTAGATGAAGGACCGTCTCTCAAACAGTTTCTTTCTGAGTTGCGTAATGCCAACATAACAATAGTTATTTATATAATGCATATGCTTCCTTTCCCTGTTAGCTATACTTTGAAAGACTTACTAGTCCTAGAGCCCTGCACATTCAGAGAATAAAAACCTCCAACGTTTGACATCTTTAAATAAGCAACAAAATGTTATAAAGAACAAACCTCACTTACAGTTAGGAAACAATATTTACATTTAAGGTTGAAAAGCCAGGATGTAGGAAAATTTTGCTAATTTGGAAGGTGACCTTTAAGTGCACCAAAACCGAATAATTTGTAAGCTATGGCACAGGGCACATTCCTGCAAAATTTGTGTGAATACTGCTTTAGTGGTTCTTGAAAGACAAACAAAGAGACCTGGAATGAAATCTTTATCCCTCTCCCAAATAAGATTGAAGCTAACAAAGGCATACAGCAGCGCTCTTTCAAAGCTTGCCATTAAAACGAAGGCTCTGCAGCACAGCTAATGAGATGGCTCAGAGTGGAAAACAATCTGTTTTTAAGAATGTTTAGATCAAAAGTAATTTCTAATCTATGAAATAAAGTCGCTTTTCAATACCTTTCTTTCACTAGTAAAGCTTTTTATGTTTGCACTATTTACTTCAATCAGATGTTTTCAATTTTACTTTTTTCTTCCTGAAAATACTTCCTAGGGTTAGTCGGTAGTGACCAACAGCATTATTCTTTTTCTCTCTCCCCTATTCACCCACCCCCACACATTAAAAAAATGAGAAAAGAAGAGGGGGAGGAAGAAAGAAACATCTTTTCTTAAATGATTTGCAAGCATCTGCGCTTTAAGCTACTTTTTATGAACACTCCTTAGTAATGACTCAAGGTAAAAAAGCAGAAAAGCATCCAATGTTAGGAAATTGCAATCCAATACCATGTAATTTAAACCTGCCATTGCCTCTCCTGTACTAAATGACATACAGATGGGTAGCTCTGTTCCTTCTACTTTGGGAACACAATTGGTCTTTTTATGAGTGTATATACATTACTAGCAAAAAAACATTTTTGTCAGGACTGTTTATTTCTAATTGTACCATATTTTAATTGCTGTCATAATTAGAGTGCTTTTTCCCTGCCGTATTTTGTCAGCTAATTTTTGCAAGCGATTATCAAAGTTATTTGAATATTTGGCAATTTCTGTTACTACTTCGGGAGTCTTCATTCTCAAAAGCAACCTTATTGTTATTTTTTCTTTCCTGATGTGATGTGAATTTTTGCACTGTACAAATGTTTTTTTACAGTAATCCTTATGTACTCATTGGATTTTCTGTGTGAACTAAGCAAAGCATAAGACGAGATTTTCAAAGGAGGGTAATTTCAATAGCAACCCTGATTTTTACGACAAGTTTATTGTTGAACCTTGTACAGCTTTGCACATAAAGAAATTACTTGCTCCTCAGGGCTCCTATTCTAGTGTTTCAACACTGAAAAAATACAATGGGTAATGTTACAGAGTAAAAGGATGAGGATGCAACTAGAAGTTAAATCAACCTTATTGGAATTCTAAAGGTTTAGAATTGTTTTTCAGCTACTTTAGAGAGTAATGAAATTGTTGGATGCTGTGGCTGAACATCATATGCCCATTACCGTAAGTCTCCAATATAGATGTCTTGTAAAGAAAGTTTCAGCTGTAGTTGTTTTTTTTTGCAGATTTTTTTTTTTTTTTTGAACAGTGGGAAAAATGTTACTTTCTTGCAAATGATTGTGTGCGCAACAGTTTAGTGTATAACACACCAAAGGGCTTTGGCTGTAGCACATTGTCACTGCTCCAGTGGAATCACCTGGCTCTCAAGCAAAATTCTTTTTTAAACTTGGATTTGAAGAAATAATCAGCTGCAGTTCAGCTGAGCCATTCTTCGTGCATTAGGGACCGGTCTGGTCATTGACAAGTGAATGCAGAAGCTATGCTGTGGCCGTCTGCCAAAGCAATTATTCAGGATTTAAGCTAAAAAGGCTCCTTCTCCCATATCCTCTCCCTTTGCAGGGTCATGTAGGGATAAAAAGGACTGTAAGGTGGTCTTTTCCCAGGAGGAGCTGAGGAAGCGGCTGACACCCTTGCAGTACCATGTCACTCAGGAGAAGGGGACTGAAAGGTAAGGCAGGACGAAGGAAACGCAGTCCTCGAAACACAGGCATCTTTCTTTTCTCCCCCTCCACTTACTGGTGCTTCCTCACCTTCCCCATCAAGTTGGATTTTTCCCCCTCCCCGAGGATTTCTGCACTTGTTTACTAACCCCTACAAACTAACACCACTGCAATGCCAAGCATCTGCAGCATGGGGGCCGAGGCCACGGGTCTTGTGTGACTTTTTCTTTTAATGAACACTGCATGTCTTATAAAGTCACCGGGCTCATGTTTAGAGTCTGCTTTTAGTTTACTACAAAATGTGTGGAAGTAATAGCGGTTTAGGTACACTTTTTTTGGAAGACATTGCAGTAAGCAGAACCACGAGGGAAATGGCCCCGTGCCAGGAGGCTGGAGTTTTGAAGGTGGCCATTGTAAGTATAGACGTTTTGGCTGCAGAAAGAAGGTAGCATAATTTAGTTCTTTTCCACCCCACTCCAATTTCTTTTTGAAGCACATGTGGAGAAGGTATTTATTGGCTCATTTGTGGTTGGAATGTCAAAAATTTTCAATAACTGCCCTCACATGGCTTTAGTCGCTGGAAGCCAGCCCTGAGTCCTGGAGGAAAAAAAAAGAAAGGACTCGCTTCCAAGACTGTTTTTAGTGAATAAAGTCTCTCTCTCAGCTGATTCCAGCATGAAGGTAACTTGCCAAGGCCTAGCCATTTTTTGTTGTCTAATTTATACCACTGAGCTTGGCATAAGGCCCTGGCTTTACCTCTGCTCCAAACGTACTAATGATGTAACTGCTTGTTTTCATTCATGACCTGAAAGGGCTCTCCACCGCACGTGGGGTCCCGGTTAATCAGCAGCGTTCTTCCTGACAGTGTGTACTGGTGGCTGAATTTGCTGCGTGGGGACGGTCCCCCTCTCCGCCCCGGCCCCCGTCGTCCTCCCGCGGCCCCGGAGGGGCAGGGGGACGCTGGCCTCTGCCGGGAGGCCTGCCTTCCCCCCCGGCCCTCCTCGCTCTTGTGTACGGGACCAACAACGTGATTTAATGCACACAAACAATCGGAGATTAGGTCATTCTTAAAAATCCTGTTTATAAAAAAAAATTGGACCTCATAAAAAGGGTGAAAGGATAATAAAAACAAGCTGCCGAGCACATAGGCTTTTTGTTGGGCTAGCGCAGCTGATTCGTATTAGATGAATGACCTCCTAGCCTTTTAGATTGTTAACTTAGAAAAATATTCCCTTAAAGCTGTAATGCTGCTTTTCAACTAAAAATATAAGGCACACACAGCTTGAAATCGTGGACCAATTATTTCATTTTCAGCTACAATGCCTCTGTTGCCCCGGCAGCCCGTCGCGGCCTGACCCAGCACCACGGCTGCACAGCTCCCAGGTGGTGGGCACCCAGGCGCTTCACACCTCTGCCTTAGCAGCTGAGCCCGCCACCGACACGTTTCCTACAGACAGACCTAGAGAAGCGCATCAGGTTGAGCTACATGTCAGACAATCCGTGTTTCCAAAAACTTTAATTTCACTTGCCAAATAGGGGAAGATTCCAGTTTTTCCCTTTTTGTTGTTGTTGTTGTTGTTCTGTCCTTTGAACTGTGGGACAATTTGCTTCCTCTTGCATGATACATAACACCTGAGGCACACTAATGAGGACATTCCCCTTTTCCTGCTTTATTTGCTGCCTTTAATAAAAAACAACCGCCAACTTCTAAATCGTGGGGTTTTTCTGTAGCGTTTTTCTAAAGTCTTAGCTGATTTAATATTTTAAAAACCCCAAAATTCCTGTATTTATTTTTAAAATGTAGTGTTGTTGTTTTCCCAGTGCCTTTGAGGGGGAGTACACACATCATAAAGCTCAAGGAATATACAAATGTGTTGTTTGTGGGACTCCTTTATTCAAGTGAGTATGCTAAATATAGTTTTGAGATTTCTGTCTCTTAGTTGATGTGCTGTGTTCCTGTGTAATCTTGTGTATATACCAGTACTTACGTAATTGTATAAGATCATTTAAGTCATTCAAATTGACAAGGAATACAGGAGAAGCAATGTAAATAGTAATGCTATAGTAAAATCAGTCCAATAGTAAAGATTAAAAATTTTAGTAAATAAATAAGATATTAAGAGAACATTCTGGTAAAATAAGTAATTGACTGTAAAAAGTGGTAATTCTTTGGTTTTCCTCTTCTTCTTATACAGCCATGCCAAGTAATTGCAACACAGTCTTACTGGTAGATAGAGTTTTGGCTGTCACCACGACTCACAGGTAGCTTTAAGATCTGGATCCCGGGTGGCGATGCTGCATCCGTGCTACAACATTGTATCCAATAATGGAGAAAAAAGTAGATGCTTTTTTAGAATTCAACCAGTTAAGAAAACAAAACCCAGGAAAATCACATTACTTATTGAATTTTCATGCATCCCAATGAGCACACATGGAGAGCTGGTTTAGGAACTGAGGCAAGGATTAATAAAGAAATAACAACTTTCATGTCTTGCATGAAAAATACTCTTTAGAAGTACTGTGGGAATTACAGCTCTAAATTTGGTGCTAGAAGCAGTGCTGATTGAATTCTCTCAATCGCTATATTGTTCTGTATGGATTCAGTTTTTGTTTATGTGTCTTTTCTTATTTCTGGCTGCTTGTGTTCATTCTGCTGAAGAATTTCATTTTTTTGCTTGTTTTTTTCCCTCAGTTCATGCTGATTCAGTTTCTCTCACTTGAAGAGGTATCTTTACAGCAGCATGAAGCAGGATGGTCAGGATAGCGCTAATAATAGAGAAAATTGGGTCAGTAATAGGTTACGAAGGAAAATAAAACTGATGTAGCTCCAGAATCACCAGATGTGGCAGTGATAGTTGTTCTCAAGAGACTGTCTGTAAAGATGAAAGAAGCACTTCATCTCTGTTATATCTGATTCCTTCTTCCTTATGTTAGGAGGATTACCTGCAGAAACTTCAGTAATAATGTGAATCTTTTGAGTTGGAAAACTGATTGTTACGAACTCAGCCGAGACAATATTCTCATGTCTCATTCTCACCCTGCTTACTATAGCTAAATCTTTATGGGGGAAATCCTGGCTGTGCTGAAGTCAATTCAAATTTGGCAAATGAATACGATGGAGCCAGGATTTCACCTTCTACCTTCAAGACTGGCTTCCTTTCTACTGTCTGCTGGAGAAAGAGTAGGGTTTTTTGTGGGGTGAGATTTGGACAGCAGTAGTTCACATAAAGGAATGTGAACTAGTTTCCAGTGCTTTCACAATCCATTTAATATGGGAAAAAAACTGCAGTATGAGACTTACCTGTGATTATCTCAAGTGCGCAGTATGCTTTGGCATAGTCTTGACTTTTTTTGAGTTAATGAGTTGGATTTCTCTATGTGAAATGAGCTATATGGAAATGTCCCTGTTTTCAGATTCTCTTTGAGACTCCCCATGGATTTTATGGGAGGATAGAGAGGGAAAGAGGGAAGTGGTTTTTGGGTTTTTTTTTTAATAAATCCCAGGCCAGTGGACACCTGAAAAGAACACCTTGCTGATTGTGTCCCAAGGCTGGACTGGCCTTAGCCCAATCTCCCCAAAGTCTTTGTGTTGCTTTGTGAGCTCTTGCCACCTCTGGTCTGCGTCAAATTCAGACAGTTGTTCTGAAGTAGCTGGCAAGGGTGGGAACAAGTGGAGAGGCTGATAGGGGTCCATCTTCTTTTGTTTACTGACCCCAAAATATCAGTATATAATGTCTTCCTCAACTAGGGAAGATACACTCCTGTATCTTGGTGACTGCTTCAGCCCAGACAGCTAAAGAAGTGAGAAAGAAACATAGATAAGAGAATGCAAAATGTATGCTATTTACTAAATTTTCACCAAAGAGTGTAAATCACCAAAGTATTTTCGTAGGACTAAGGCTGTAGTACAACACAAAGAAAGTCCATTGCCCCATTTAAAATGCAAGTGGTTTTTTGGGTTTTGGTTTGGGTTTTTTTTTTTTCAATTTCCAGAGAGTCATCTGAAACTTGCATTTCCATTTGTTTCTCATTGGGTGTCCATTAATTTTTTTCTTTGTGTTGTTGTAATCTGTAAATATATATATTTGGACTATGGACCTGTCAGTTTAACCGGGAAAGAGACTGGAGCTTCAGCAGTAATATTAACAAACTTCAACTTCTGACATTTCTGATTTACGTTGTTTCATTACCATGTGACACACGAGGTCAGGGAACACATGAATTTTACACTCCAGATGAAAGACCTGGGTTTTGGTATGTCTTTAAAACAGAACTCTGTCTCTATCACAGGAAAGATAAAAGAAACAATTAGGAATTTAACATCTCTTCATCTACCTACTTGTACTAGTGTTATGAGAAACCTCCCAAGCTTTATGGAGAACATGCTTTAACTTTTTCCACAATCAAAGGTGCCTCACACATAAAATCCATAATCATGCCGTTGAATCTAATTATTCCATCTCTGAACTTTCACGCCAGACAGTCTCCTACATCCCAGTACAGCTGTCTAAAGAAAGTAATAAATGAAAGAGACAATAAACTAATCTCAAGGACCTCCTTTTTCTGCAAGCCAGCCCTTATGTGGTTTTGTGTTACACTTCCTCCAATCTAGCTGCAGGCTTAGGCTAAAAGAAGCAGCCCTGCTTCCCCCACCTTTCTCTAGGGTGTTTTTTCATAGCTTCCCCGTCACTGGACCTCGCCTGGTGTGGCTGGAGCACGTCTCGATGCAGCACATTGATCTGATAGAAAACAAATCAGCCAAAGAAAAAGCCCTCATGCTTATCAGCTATATCTGCTCGTGTTAATTTTTTGTGAGCCATGTTTATCATGGCTGGACAGCCTCTGCAGCAAGGTTGTCTGTTTCTGTATCAGTTCACAGAGTGCCACCTACACCACTCAAATCCTCAGCGTTTTCTAAGGGCCAAGTGTGTTTGCAAGTTTGCACTTACTTTAATTTTTCAAGGCATTTTCTTGTACACTACGCAAAAATACCATTCTGTCCACAGCCATGGCAAGAGGAGGTTAGAACAGACCTGAGTGAAATCCATGACTCGTGCTATTGTCATAGGAGAGGAGCTATTCCATATTTAATAAACCATGGTCATGTCCTTTACCATATGCAGGACTGTGTGAGAAAGGTGGGGTATAGATGGGAACTGGGAAGCCTGAGAGAATGATTTCCTTTTAAAAAAAGAAATATTATTGTTGTGTCAGTTTCCAGTCTTTAGGGCCAAAGAACGAATTTGCAAGGCTTCATAAATTACCCTCTGCTGCCTTTATTGCTTCCTGGAAGGAATTCTTGGTAATGGTGTTTGCTCTTCTGAACATGCGCTAGGAGAAATAGCAACACCCTCATTCATGTCATGTTTTCATTTGATTTTTGTTGAACTGTGTCAGGTCTTCTCAACATCTCCAAAAGCAAATAATGAGAAAAGCAAAGTGTGGCTGGGCAATACTGCAGTGCCATTAGCATTGTACCACTCTTGTCTTCACAACATAAGGAAGGATTTCAGTTACCAGGCTAGATCTATACAAGGAATTTCCTTGCCCGAGTGCTTAATTAATGGTCCTTAAGCTTTCTTAATAGTCTTTATATCCTTTGAGCAGGCCATGTGACAATTCAGCACTGGCTATCTGGCTAGGAGAGCCCATATGAAGTAACTGCTGTAGCATCTTTAATAAGATCTCATAGAACTACTTGGGCAACTTTACCCACCCTGACTGACTCTTAGGTTTCTTGGAAAACTTGTAGTTTTGTGTGTCCAAACCAACAGCTTCTGTTTAATAAAATTTGTTTGGAGTAAGTTAGTTCTTACCAGTGTTGAAATCAGTCGGCAGGCAGTATTACCAAACAGGTCTCATCCAAGCTCAGATTTTTAATAGGTCTTGTGTAGCTCCAGAAAGCTTGACGATCTTAAAACTTGCAAGAACTTCTGTGAGTTTTTTGTCCCCTAGAAAAGGCTGGTGGAGTTAAAAATCAGTAAAATTGTTATCATTGAGCATTGATTTCCTTTTACTTAATCCGTTTTTAGTTTAAACCAGCCTCTGTTTCGAGTCTGCTGTGTCACTCCTGGATGGAAAATTGTTATGTACTCCTAACCACCTCACCAAAAATGAAGATAGGATAGTGCTGATCTTCCTCAGAGTCATCTGGAATCTGGAGGTTTAATCCACCTCTGAGGATGACCAGCAATATGAATGCAGTATTTACTGCAGTCCCTGCAGTAAAGTTGCTTTGCAGATACAGCCCATGGAATCTTCCACATCTGAACATACCTGAATGCTGAACCCATACCTAATCCTACCTGAATGCTGGAAATGTGCTAAGCTGTATACAGCTTATCACAGCTGTAGCATGGGGCTGTCGCTGGAGCTTGACCCGGCGATTACTAATTTCAGCAGTGGTTTGGAACAGGACTTTGTCCTCCTAGTCGTCAAGAGCCCCTTGGAGCAGGAACGGTACAATTCTGCCCTTGGGTTGAGCTGCTGGGCAGCTCTCTGGAAAGGCTCCCTTCACTGGATGCTTGGCAAGTGTGGTGTAGAGGAGCTGCAGTCATTATAGCAAATGATTCTGTGCTCCTAATCGGCTCATGGGTAGTTTTTAATATCCTCTAACTGGCAGCTTCTTGGCTGATGCTGAATGTTCATTTCACTACCCTCATATAAGCAATGAAGTCTGGAAAGATTTTTATGTTAGGAATTAGGAGAGTAAGAGCAAGTTTAGAAAACAAAAAACACTTCATGTCATTTTTTCCTTGATCCACAAGCCACCTGGTCTTGTTTTTTCAGTAGATTAGCTCTATTGTAGTGAGCTGGTTGCTGCCCACAAATGTGGTAAGGCACTGTCTGAATTACTGCAGGCCAAGGTCAGTGGCTGTGCGAGGAGCAAGTTGGATGAGACTGCCAGCTACAAGCCAAAGCAACAGCAAACCTGAGATTTCCTTTTGCTTGTGTTCTCTGGGTATTACCATCTCCAGCAGTGAAAACATGTACAAATAAATGCAAAGATTTCCATAATCCTAGAGATATGTATAGATAACTTCCACTGGTTTTACTAAGAATTTCATTGATATTTTCACTGTAAAATTTCAATGGATTCTTTGTATATTTTTAAGTCTGATACGTAATTTCCCCTGTTTGAAATTCATAGTGCTTTGTATTGATTGTTCATCAGTCACCTGGCTTGGAAGAACTAATTTTCAGGTAGTCTTAAGCTACCTTATGCTTTATTATGTGAATGTATGTACCTGAAGTAAAAATCAGGTAGGGAGGATTGTTAATGGATTATGACTACAGAAGCTGTAGATTTCTATATTTACCTGTTTATAACTCTCACATTAAAATAAACTCTGGACAGAACTCACCCAGAGCCTACTCAGTAACTAAAATGATGTTAAAATACTCTTTTTGAATTTGGCTTTTCATCAGTATGCAGAACAGAAATTGTCACAGCATCCATCAACAGTGAATCAATCTTTTTTCTGTAGTCTAGGAAAGTGAGATTAAAAATATACCTTTAACCAGGCTTCCTGAGGAAGTAAGGCTTACAGCATCGTGCTGTCTGTGTGTCAATCCTTCCTAATAATAAAACTGTATCATTTAATCTACTTGCCAATTTCAGCCAAATTTGGCAGGGGAGTAGCTATTAAACCTCAAAGATATTAAGTTCTTAAAACTTTCATGAAATCAGGAGAGAGATCACATTCAAGCCCTCTCTGAGGGGAGAACTGAACAAGAGTTCAACTGTATTATTAGATTATACCAGACAATATTATTGTAAATAATATATATATTATTGTATTATAACAGAGAATCCACGTGAGGGTGGAAAAGAGAGAGGCATTATGAATGTCCAGCTCTGGGAAGTACCTGTGAGTAGTTTTGCCATCTTAGACACCACAGGATCTGTCCCCTGGCAACAACGCAGCAGCAAGCCCAGCTTTGCTCCTTCTGCTGCCTGAGGAACTACGTGGTTCTTAATGCTCAGGGGCTTCTCAAATTCCCTGATGGTGCAGGTCTCATAAATTCCTAGATAGTTACATCAGGTATTAATTTTTACATTGAAATACTGCTGCGTTTTTCTTTCTGGAAGCTTGCCTTGTTATTTGGAGCTTGGGCTCATGACTAAGATCAGTGACCGCTTCCAAGTAATGGTTTGCGTTTTCAGAAGGGCTGTATCCATACTTGTAAATAAAATGGGCAAAAGCCCCTTCTCTGGCCCTAAAGGCAAGTGACAAGACATGGCTTGTGTTTGTTAGCCTAAATTCCTCTCCTCTGAAACAGAGTGGTCTGGTTCATCCTGCCTGTGGGGAATGGTCCCTGGCCTGAGCCTCCCCTGCAGCTTGCCTAGGTCCTGTCTAGGTGAGTGCTAGTTCACGTGAACATGATATGGGCCAACACAGTGTCCAGGGACATGTTCACAACTGAGCATTTCTGTCCTGGCCTTCTTTAGCTTGCTAGCAGTGCTGTAGCCAAGAATGCTGCTACTCCAACTTGGTATTTTCTGTACTATTGGGGGCAAACGGGAAGGAGAGAAGAATGATTTTATTCTGCTCAGTCACTTGGGCCAGAACGTTGTTTGGCTTGGATTGCATCAGGAGCCTACTAGATCCTTGTCTCTTCAGCAAACTGCCGTGCCAATATGGAATAACGTTCTTTGAAAATGAAGATGTACCAAAGCTGCACCTTACACCATTTTTACAACTGCAAAAGATCTTTATTCAATCAAAGTCCTTTTCAGAGAGGAGTAGTATTTTGAATGTCTGCCCCTAGCAATGTTGTGTTTAGCATCCTTGAAGCAAAACCTTGCAAAGGAACAACGTGGTATAAACTGGTAATGCAAAGGTGTAAGAAAGCCAAGAGGAGTCAATGACTCCTTCAGTGTTAAAATGAAAGGATCAGAACTGCAGAGGTTTCATCAGGTGCTTTCTGAGAGAGCTGTGGGGCTTTCAAAGGCTGTTACCAATGTTGGGCTTCAACAAAACATGAATAAACCTGGTAAAGACTTCATCAAGAAGGGTGAAAGAAAAAGGCAGTTGTAATGCAACAGTAGAGGTTCTGCAGTAAGTCCTCCTTCCCCTCTCCTTGCCAAAAGCCCACTTCACTGGCAAATAGCAGATGTGTGTTAGCTTCAGCTGTCACGTGTCTGGTCACACCGTAGTATGTTGCACTGACCAACTGCACTTCAGTCATACTTTGGAAGTACGGTGATTATCATTACTCTGTTTCTCTCTCAGTACTTGGCAGTCTGAACATCTGGTTTATGGTGCCTTTTAAAAGGATCAGGTCAAAATCCTGCGCTTCTTTGCAGTACAGATAAAGTGACCATCATATATTTTATTGTCTGTGTTTGATTTAATTATTTCTGGGATCTTTAAAAGTATTGCAGCACCTTGTCCTTAGCTAAACCTTTTCAGTAGCTCACTATTTCCTTGCGTATTGTCTGTTGGTAGATGAGCTACTTGGCATTTGTATTGCACGTGTTGTGCGTATTTGAGTCATATCACAGCTGGAAATGGAAAGCACTTTATAAATATCCTCTTGCTCTATGCATATAGACTCCTTTCCAAAGATATTTATGAATGATTTCCTGACTTTCTGAGTACTCCTATGGGGAAAAAGGAGAGAAAATATGCACAAAGCTGTTCACTCTTTGTTGGGGCTTTTTTTCCCTTCTTGGTGTGATAAATGATAAAAGACAGTTTGTAAAGTCAGTGCCTGGCTCTGTAATATGCATCTTGTTTGATAGGACGCCTAGGTTGGATATCAGAGTATGTACAGTGATAACAAACAATGTACAGAAGAGTTTTTTCCTTCTAGTTAATGTAGTTTTAAAAGTATAAAAAAGTCAGAGTGAATATTTTTATGTGTAGCAGAACATCTCTTTGGAATGCACTTTCAGCATTTAATTTTTTATCCTATTTATTGCCCTTTTTATAGTTGCATATTCTTAACACCTATGTGCAGTTAGTTTCCCATACCTTTGTGTAGCATGCTGTCAAGAAAAAGATGTAAATACTGGAAGATCTAGGGGAAAAGTGCTGGTGCCATTGAAATTGCTGGAGGCTTTGTCATTCCTTCAAGCAGTCAAGATGACTGTGTGTTCTTGCAGAGTGCTTCTCTCACATCTGCTAGTTGTTGCTTATTTGCAATGCCAAAGATGCTTCATTATTTTCCTCCCTTTTTTCTGTGCCTTTCTAAGATCTCTAACAATTTCTGTAACACTGTGTCCTAAATTTTGCATTGTTTTCCCAAGGTGACACGGTGACCATAATGCAGGTGACCTTCCTCCTCTCAATGGCTCCTAGCGCTACCTCCCATGTTGTGTTTTCTTTCATAGCTGTTCTGCTGTTGCCAGACAAAGTTCTATTCATTTATCACGCTGTATCGGTTTCCTGATTTGTTGTCCAGTAACTTAGGACTGTTTGGAGCTTTGGTACTCGTTACAGTGTCCAGTGACCCTTGTGACCCTCCTCCCCACGTACTCTCTGCCATCTCGGCCCCTGGGCCAGTTTGTTGATGCCACAAGTTGCAGTGCATATGTCCATGCCAAGCCATGCAGGCTGAGAACAAGGGTCTTTGTTTGACCAATACCAAGTATCTAGAATTTAGGCAGCTAGAAGTTGATTGTGCAGATAAACAGACACTGGGGGTAAGATTGGTACGTTGTCCCTGACTATGTAGGTAGTGAGGTGTTGCTAATGCAGTGATGAGCAAGAGAGAACAGTCTGGACAGATATAATGCAGCTCGAGGAGAATACTGTAAATAAAATACTGAGTAAGTGGTTTTACCTGGAACTCAGTGGAATTCCACCCAGTTACCGGCATGCAGGGTGGGGACTTAATCCTGCTAGACATAAATACCAACTGAAATACACTGCCAAACAGGAGCGTGGGCCGCTGCCCTGGGCAGTTATTGGTGGTGGTATTCATGAAGGCACGTCAGCAACATACTTTCTTTGTTCGTTGCTTTTGGTGGTACTTTATAAGAACCAATTAGGAAGATAAGATATATGGTTTTTTCCCTTCCATCATTTCACCACCTGAGAGTTGTATTTAAGGCATAAAAGATTGTGAGCACTGGGGGAAGGTGGGGAATGAGCAGGAAGGGAGGATGGAGTTGTTTCCTTTCTGATGGCTTTAACTGTAATAGCGTGAACATCTTCATTTTTTATATCATGATTGATTTCATATTTGTTTGCTGTAGCATAGATCTTCGGTATGGGATTACAATGCCAATTATATAAAATATACAGAGTACATGTAAAACACATCTACACATACCTGCATGGACAAGCTTATAAAATAAAAGCAGAAAATAAATCTGCAATTAGTTCTTGAGCTCTGGTCATTTATTTTTGAAAAAAGAAGCACTATAACTTCCCAAAACACATCCCCTCCCTGATGCAGCGTAAAAGGATCCAACATTGTACTTCCTCCTTAGAATTTCTGGGGAAATGCATTTTGCTGCCAACGTAACATCCTTTAACAGGTTTCCTGCTGGTCAGACCCTGTGTCCTGCTGTGACAGCCATGACCATGTGTACAACTGATTGTTAGTGGGCAATATAAATCTGATTGGAACATGCCCATTAATTGGTTTGAGAGCCCGATATAGACAATGCTGTCTTATAGCAGATTGTGTAGATAGGCCTAGTCATAGGGTTAATTCTGCTTGACAGCACATCAGCAGCATCTTGAGAGTAATTACCCAACTTAAGTTTTCCCACAGTTGAATTGAGATCTTCAAAGGCTTCTACATTTACAAGTATTATTAACCTATATCTGAAACATGATGTTCCCACAAGGGCTAATTTTTTCTTCCTTTTATTAAATATACAGGTTATAGGGTTAATTTGCTAAGTGCTAAGCCCTTAGAAGAAAACACTACTTGTTAGAGAGAGAAAAATCTGCAGTGCACGACCAAAGCTAATGGTGCATAATGCACACATCATTGTCTTTTTGCAAAGACTTTAAAACAAGTTAAAATTTAGGTCTGGCCCCCTTCCTCTCTCCCACCCCCCGCTTTCCACTTTTAAGAAAATCAAACCACTTATTCCTATGTGCAGAGTGAGTAAATTGAAGACACACACAAACAAAACCCTCCTAGGATGTTGTACAATTAAGTACAGATCATTGGATACAATACATATGACATTAATGAAACGGTATCTGCTTCAAAAATAGATTGGAAACATTCATGAATAAATTAAATCCTCTTAATGACTTCTCAAAAATGAAAATGAATGAAAACAATATTTATTTCGTAGGAACAACTGTGTTCCAGGATTCACAGCATATAATTTAATCCTGTTTTAAATTTATATTCTATTTTCTGCATTCATTTTGTGATTTGTCCTTTAAAATATCTTCTTTGTAACTCCACATTTTAAAAAACCCAAAATGTTAAGGATAATAGTTATTATATGGGTTCAAATGCCCTTGAATGCATTAAGTATTAACGTACAGAGGTAGACAGTCTTGTTAAAGATTATATTTGCTGGGGGATCAGTCTGACAAATGGCTTTTATGGCATAAAGCAGTTCTTTTAACTTACGATCTTTTTATTTTCTTTTGCAGGTCAGAAACAAAGTTTGACTCCAATTCAGGTATGTTTAGATTTACAGTGTTTTGCTGAATGTACACTATTCAGGTTAATCTCAAAAGAGTAGTTTATCAGTTCAAGTTCAGTTTAGTTTTAAACAAACTGGGGTAGGTCAGTCTTAAAAAGGATCTTCATTTCTCACCCTCTGAAAACAGCATTATTACTGTGAAACATTTGCTTTCATTCCTTTCATTAGTTCCTGTCTCTTTACATTTTCCCCAAAGATGATCAGGAAGATGTATCTTGCGACAGGCTTTAATTGATCCAAAAAAATTATAGTACAAATAAATGATAATACAGACCAAAGCAAATAGAGGATTGAAGTGAAGTTTGAGAATGATCACTGCTTTAAAGGAGAATGTTTTTCTTCCTGGTGGACAAAGACATTTCATGGGAATTTGAAGTCAGTGCAGCCTATCTGTCAGGAAACAGATGATTTGTCATCAAATTTTCGTGACAGATGCATGTACACAACGCATGCCAGACCAGTCTGTAGAGCTCGCTTTAGGAGGTTTACCAAAAGGCAGTCTCTCTCAAGTTGTCTTTTTAAAGAATTTTAATGTGTTGTAGGGATTGGGAGGGAAGTGAAGGTCAGTCTAACAGGTTAATGTGTATCTAACAAGACAAAAAACACAGGACAGAAGGGGACAGGACAGTTGGGGAAAAAACAGAGATCCTAATACCAGACTTATTTATTCAGTTAACTATTCCTGGGTGTTCCTTAAAGTTAAACAATAATAAATTAAGAATGGGCTGTTCCCTGGAACTAGCTGAAATGTCCATTGCCTGAAAAGGTCATCCAAAATACATTTTTTTGTTAAGATGAAAACAGCTACTTTAAACAAAAAACCTAATACTATTATGGCAATTTTGTATTTGGGCCAATGTTATCTTCTGTATGGTTTGCTTAATGAAGTGATTGCAATTGCTTAAAATGATATGACTTTTACAATATATATTAATCAGAATATTTATGAAATAGCATGTTTCCTTTTATCCCAGTTACAGCATGATTTGGGTTTGAGATGTGAGGTATTACGTCGCTTTTTCTTTCCACCTTAGATTTTATCTTTGGAACAGTATAGGAGTGAAATCTACAGCAGGAAGCATTTATATAGCCAATTCCTACATCTTGTATACTTGAGTCATCTTGCTTCTATTATGATTTTAGTCTGTGAGTTTGAGGTTACTTGCTTTAAATATTGCTTGAATGAACTCTATGCTAGGATTGCTTCTTGGATCTTGACAAAACAGATTTACGTGGGGGAATAGCTTCACACATTGTCTGCCATCAGCCCCTTTCTTTTAATAAAGTCACCAGAACTACGGTGTAGAGAAGAACATCAAATGTCTCACTTTTCTGTTGAGGGGAGAATGCTCTCCGCAGAACTTTGATTTGCTTGGTGGCGTAAGCTACAAACAGTTTCCTGACTTTTTTCTTTTGAAGCAGCTCAACTGTTACCTTCACTATTCCGTGTGCCACTCTCCTTGCAGTGAAGGCAGGGGTATGGTCTTTCCTAGGGAGCACGGTCTATTGATAAGAAGTTTGGCACCATTGCAGCTATGGCGAACGCCTGCTCAGTACATGTCACCAGGCCTCGGTGATTGGACTCTGTAGGTTGAGTGTGAGCTCTTGAATGTCTCCCCTTCATCTGTGTGGGCTCCATAGGCTTGCTTTCCTTGAGCTTGGGTCTGTGTTCTGCGCACAGGTTGTCTCTTATTTCTCACACAGGGGTGTTGGAAACCCCGGTTGCCCAAAGACCAGAGGACAAAAGTTGCTCTCCCTGCCTTGCTCTTCTGAAAATGCTCCTGAGGTGTTATTCTTACAAGGTCAGAGCTCTGGCCTTGTGAACGCCTGATGCAGTTTTGTCTCCCCAAAAGCATAGAGCACTCAGAGGTTGTAAAAGGATTTGGAAGTTAAGACCATTTATAGGAGACCACACAAAAAATACATAAATGTAAATGAGCAGTAAAAGAGCCAAGATCTTTCCTGCCTCCACTTTTTTTGCTGCACCTAAATATTCTCTGGACGTGCACCAGAATTCTTTGCAGCAGGTGATCAACATTATTTTTCTGAGTGTCAACATCAGCAGGTACCATGAACGTCAACAGGACATTTTAGCCTCGTGCTGTGCTGCTTCCCACTTCAAAGTGCTTTGTGTACCATCAGGGATACAGTATGGGAAGGTCTGGGGCTGAGGAATTTCTTGGATTTATTCCTCCTTTATCTGCAGAGTCTCACTTTCATCTTCTGGTTGTGATCCCTTTCCCCTAAATGCCTGGGGAAGTCTTTGACTGGAATAGTTTCAGGCTCTCCTGTCATGGGACCTTGGTCACCCCCCAAGGTGTTGAAGGCTCCTCACCTAGTGATCCATTGTGGATCGCGAGTGTGCGTGGCTGGCCAGGCCAGGCTGGGCTCCTGGTCTCATTTTATGCTTTGCCCCAAATATTATATGTGGAACTGAGAATCACTGAGGTTTAATGCCTTGGTCTTATCAGTGCTGCCTCTTTCAGTGTCTCATCCAAAGACAGATGTTAAAAGATAGTAGAAAAAACAGATCAGAGCACACAATAAAAATGGTATTTTAAGAAAAAAGAAATCACAGGAAGCCCATAACCTCAAAGTGCATTTCACAGCCAGAAACACCTAGGCTGAAAAAATCTTTCTTGTTGTGAAACATACAGCAGCCTTCCCTTTACAGGGATGGTGCTCAGTTCGTCCACTAAGAAGCTCTTCTTGATAGGTAGATAGTGAAAGCACTCAGAGTTTATCTTTTGTTCCCAATAAGCGAGAGCAGAGGACAAGTGGAGATACTGAGATCAAGTCAACATATATCACCCAAATAAAACATCACTGCTTTTGTTCCTCCACCAAACAGCTTGCCATCTAAAACTGGACAAAAACCCCAGACCTCTTGCTGCCTCTGAGTGAACAGGAGGGTGTAAGCAGGCAGCGGAAGGATGTGTTGGTGATGGCAGAGAGGCATCCTCATAAAAAAAAAAATGTCTCTGGTGTGAGGGGGTGCAGTGTCCTCTGTAGCACCATGTTCTGCATAATGTGGGCCTTTGAAGTGTGTAAATGTAGCGTTGGTTTTAGAAGGGCTGCTGCCATTTGAAACCAATGACTCTATGCAACCTTGAGTTCCTTGGAGACATCTTAAGGTATTTTCTTATCCCTCGTTTTGTTTTGAATTCCCCAGACTGTGATTCCTGAGTAAACCAATGATCCCACAAACTGGAATAAGCATGCTTTGTTCTCGTTTATCTCGTGTTACTCAAAACAGTTCAAGTGTTGAACGTGAGAATGAGGTAATTTTATTCTAGAATGAATATTTTCTTCCAGGGAGCTGTTGTACAACCTGTTGCGTGCTCTAAATTAACCCTAATATTAATTCCAGTAACTTGCAAGTCTAGATGTGCCCTTGTTAAGCATTTATCAATGCTTATTGTACTTGTCTTTCCTAGAAATATTTGTGAAGCACTGAAGAATTAAAAGAAGTCTTTCTGAAATGCATTCAAAGTCTGGAATATAGCTTTAAAAGTGCCCAGTGGGCTCACTGTAAATGTAACCCTGGAAATGTTGTTCAACACTGAAATATTAGGCAAACATTGTCAAAAGAAGATTAATTTGAACTTAAGCATTAACTTAAAAGAAGGCTGTAAAATTCCTATAGTGATGATTGGGATTTATCATATAAATAGCTATAACATCTGTAGGGGACACACATTCTTCATATCATGACTAACAGTTCCATCTGAGAAACTTCTTTTTCTCTGCTGATTCTTTGTAAGTCTATAGCTGGCAGAATTTCTGTCTCAGAGACCATGGGGTTAGCTTCATGCTGTTAGAAGATCTTATGAAATGAAACAATTTTGCTTTCCTGTCATAATATGATGAATTTCACTGGTACTGAAAATAGATTTTTCCTAAAAAAGTACTTGAAAGCAAAAAAGGTTGCAGGAAAAATATATTTTTTCTCAAAATCTGTTAGGGATCAAAAACCACAGCTGAAACAATTTTGTTCTAATTAGTACTATTTTGGTAGTGTCTAAAATGCTTGTACTATGTGCTTGGTTAGCAAATTTTAGCATTTAAGAATGTAAGAATTATATTGGAATAATCAGTTAATGAAAGATTTTTTTAATTTAGAGAAAACATGATGCTGTTCCATAACAGGAAGCATTTGTAGGTCTCAAAAGCTGTCGGTGCACACTGTTAATCCCACTTTAGTAATAGAAAAATAAGCATAGAAGATAGAAACAACTGTCTCAGCATGCCCACTGGTCACCAGGGAATGGTAATGGTGGATTTCCTACTGCCTGCTGGGAGGGCTGGAGTTTTCTTGGGGCATCTCCTGTAATATTTGGTGTATCCTGCATGACACTGCGGATGTGAGCCATGTGATATTCAAGTGATAGTGTTGGCAGTGAAGTCATGAAGGGGAAGAAATTTGAGTTTTGTTCTGTGTTAAAAAGAAAGGGCAAATCCCCAGACAATACACTTGGCCTCCAGTGGAGTTTCTTTTATATATATGTCACTCAGACGGTGGAATGGAGGAAGTCAGAGAGCGCAGGGTGCAATAAAGTGACAGTTGTGGAAGCACCGTGCTGTAGAAATGCATTTGTGCACTGGCAGACAAGAGAGGAGTGCCCAAGGGCGCACACTGCCTTCAGCTGTGTTCCTCATCATTTGCTGTGCCAGCTTCCTGCTCCTCTCAAAAAGAGAGATGCATCTCCAAAACCTGTTCTGTCTGCCCGCTTCTATACAGATCAAATGGAATGTGGAGATTACCTATGTCATTTTATATCACTGTGTCAATACTTTGGAAACATTCCAATTAGTATCAGGAATTAAGCTATAATAGCTGCCCATGCAGCTAGAGGCTGTCCTGAGGGACAGCTACACACAAGCTTTTGTTGGATCCCTGCCGCCCCAGCAGTCAAATACAAAGCAAGTCAAGGAGCTCCCAACAGTTCCTGGAATTTCCTTTGCCTGCCTTGTCTGGTCTCACAGTGTCAGCCAGTGACTCCGCAGGTTGTTTCTCCTCTCTGCACATTGCTTTTTCCACCAGAATGAGTGTACCCCCATGTCTTCAGCACTGCACAATGCTGCCACCCCTCTATCCCCATCAAAGTTCCCATCCTTTCCTTTCTCACCTCTTGTATTTACTGGTATCATTTCCTTAATGTGGCTCCTACGATGTACTAACTTGCTAGGCTACATGATTCAGCACAGGTGCTAGAAAACAGTTGAAGAAAATTATAAGGTTGGGGGCAGTCAGATGTTTTCCTCTCATAAATTCCTCTTGGCTGCACTTCCAGATGTTCAGCAGGAGGCTTTCCAAACTCTCGCTATCAGCCCTGATTTCCCCGAGGCTGTCATCAGTCCTATTGTGTGAAAGTCATCAGTATGACTATTAAGAGCGCAAGGAACTCTTCCCCCAAGTAAGAAAGAAATTAAAACCAAAAGGCATCTTAAAAGTAAGCATCTCTTACTGACCCTTTCTACTAGGGAAACCCAAAAGAAACTTAACTTGCGTGAAACCCTAGGTACCTGAAGCAGCAGGGTACTTAGTAATATCATCCATTGATCGATTGGATCATAGATTTAAATACAGATTAACAAATCAATTCCTAAATTTTATTGATGTCAGCTTTTTCATCCAGGTTGTGATAAGAGTGGTACTTAATTTCTTCTTAGCAAGTCTGAGTAGTTTCAGGAATAGGGAGAACAGACATTTGGTGTTCATAACAAAATCATATTGACGTGTTCATCAGTCACCCTAAAACCAGAGTATTTGATCTAAAAACATAAAAAGATTACTTGCAGAGTCTGTAACAGGGAAAAGTGGCAACATCCACTGAGACACTGAAGAATAGGGATGCTCCACAGCTTTTTGGGTGAGGCAAATGACCTCTCCAGTCTCTTTTAACTAAGAGGAATTATTTGCTTCTCTCTGGCCACCACCAGTGCGTGGATTCTTGAAAGGGTGCGTGAGCTGGCACAGAGAGATGGTGGGAAACACCAACTACATAAACAGAACAGCAGCTCAGATTATCTTACTTGTTGTTACTTGTCGGTGCTGTTTTGTTCTTGGCATTAACAACTTTACAAGCAGACCATTAGGGATGCAATGGCTGGAGAGCATGGTCTGTTATATTTGTTCAGCAGCGAGATGAGCATTTAGATTCAGATGCAAGCTGAACCATGTGTTGAATGTTTTCAGGGCCACACTGCAGTGTGACTTGGAATATAGATGGCTGGGACATCTCACTGGTACATCCCAGTAAACTGTGTACTTGCAACAGCACTGACCTGCGATAACTGATCATTGCCCTGCTCTTCTCCCTCTTGTAAAGGATGGCAAAAGTGGGTCAAATTGTTTCAACATATAGAACACTGTTGTAATTTGTGGAGGGTTGGTTAAAAATGTTGTAAGCATGCAGACAAGCTTGCTCATCTAGGATTTTTAAAGAAGGCCGCCAGCTGCCAGAGAACTGCAAATGTATAACTTTCCAAATTCTAATACTGGCTTTGCAGTTGCAGATGTCTTTTCCTCCAACTTTCTCTGCTCATCTTATTTGTATCTGAGCTGAGCTCTTCCTCGCTATCATTGGCATGATTCTTCTCGGCTGTCAAAGTGTTTTAATAGGAAGCCTGTTCACTTCCATAAGCTAGATCCATGAATCTACCTACCAGTGGAGGCCAGCAGCCTTGATCAGACTCACAACAGCCTTAAATCTTTCTGCGTGAATAATTTGTGTAATTTCTCTTTTGTGGGGTTTCTTTGAGAATATATTCCTCCCCCCAAAAAGTCCTGTTTGAGTTCTCATTAATAGGGCAGCTACTTAAAGATGCTCTGCCCTTGTGAGCTAGCATACGTGCTCACTGTGGCACTCCTGCATGAAGCACTGCCTGTCGGCATGTGGTAAGAACTGTGCATTAACGGGCCTTACTCCTGGAGCCAGGAATATAATATCAACAAAGTCAAATACAATTTTCTATTTTTGTCTTACATCTACTTTCATAATCATTGCTGCTTCTTTCTTGCCTTGCTCTGAGGATCTTGCTGAGAAGGATCTTGCAATGTGTTTAAATTGGTCCTGTAATGAAAATATTTAGATTTAGGTTCTCCATTCTATTATCAGTAATGTAAGCAAATTCATCAGATTTATTTAGGAGAAATTTTTTGCCCTTCTTCCTAAGTACTAAAGACGATCTTTTCTATCTTGTATTTCATTGTAATACCTAAAAAAGGCTGTCTTCAAGAAACAGTGTGACAAAACTAGTCTGAGAAGACACGAATAATATATAAATCATGGTTTTATTACATGGAGTTGGAAACTGTGGTACTCAGTTAAATTATGAAGTAGATTGGCTGAGGATTTTTTATTCGTCGTAAATATAGCTGCTTCAGATAGATTTGGTCTGTTGAGGAGTTAGCTTATCGTTAGTCAGCAAATTGCTCTTTCAAGTTAGCAACATTCAGCAGCATAACTTCTTTACTGTTCTGGAGGGCTGGATTTCTTAAATACAAAATGTTGTGATTCTTAGACCTGTTAATCATTGTGCAGTTTTTTACTGAGCAAGGCTACCTAATTACTTTTCAAGAGCTACTTGCATTGCAGTCTTGTTCAGTGGACAAAGTAGAAGATTTTTGGTGATACTCTTGAATTATTCTACACTTAACAAACTTCATAAAGAGTTTTTCTGTTCCTTTTAAATGAAAATTCATTCAGTCAGATTAACCCTATTACAGACTAACTGTGATAATTAACTTTGCCATAGTCCCATTTAATTAGCCAAAAATGGAGTATGTGCAAGAGAAGCCACAAGAATGGGCAAGCAGGGAGGTTTCTGGTCACAGCTGTGGCTCATTGAGATGGTTATATAGCTCAAATGTGACTTACCCACACCATGCACAGCTCAAGTCAGTTGTATTGTTTCATTGCTTTTTTAGTACTCTATTCATTTAAACCATGAAGTGGGGGGGAAAAAAAATTGCCTGTCTGCTTTGAAATTTGGAAGCTGAACTATAATTCATTTGTAAGTGGAATGTTACGGCATTCTGCATCATGTACATACTTCTGCAGAGGTTTTGAAGAATGGCAACACAGGATACTGTTTAGCTCACTGCATGGTGCCAGGAAAGAAGAATTCTGTAGGATACAAGAATACTTCACGTCTCTACTATCTTCTGGTGCAGAAGCTACCAGCATCCATCTGGATGTATATAGGTAGCTGAGATGTGCAGGTTTGGACCTAATTTGGACGGCTGCTTCATATTTTTAATGTTGCATCGGCATCTGCTGATTCTGTACCCCGTTCCATCATGTCTGACAGCTCCGTGACCTTGAGCAAAGTACTTTTTCCCTATGCCTTTTTCCTCCTGCCCATTGTCTGTCTAGTTTGTTTACATGGCAAGGCTTTTCAGGGAAAGAGGTGTCTCTTGCTATTGAGTGTGTCCAAGACCTTGTGCAGTGGAAACACTTTCTCAGTTGAGATCACCTCTTAGGTCCACCATAAATCAAATCATGGGTGGCCTTCACAAAGTGTCTTCTTTTAGACTGAGTAAATGAAGTTATGTTAGAAAGAGTCTCTGGAAATCAATATAAAAGACAGCATGGTAAATGTATCCAACTGAATTAAAGTTTTTCACTCTGCCTACGCAGTCACCTGTATGACAAAATTTGTGCCAAGGAGATCTCAGTTCTGTGCAGAAGAAATACAATTCGTGCAAATGGTCTTCCCAGGTCCAGAATCCCTCACCTAATAGAACTGCATGATTTCTGCAGCAGAAAGCATAACTGTGGCTATAGAAAAAGGCCTGAATTTGTTTGTTAAAGTCTAATATGTAATAATAGTGGAGTGGAGTTTAAATGACATTTAAATAAGAGCTGAGGGCTTAGGCATATAGGACAGGAAATACCGACAGAATATAAAACTTTCAAAAGCTTTTTAAGAATAATATTCCTATCAGTCAAATGTGTCTAAGAAAGCAGGTTTTACCTGTTTATCATAGGATCATTCACCCATGCGTTAATTTCTGAAAAAACCCAACCCCTTGTATTTGCAAATATGAATGACACTTAACATAGTGGGGCCTGGAGGACGTTAAATGTCCTGGTCAATGGCAGTTCATGAAATCAGTTTGAATCTTGCAAGATTCTGAGTAGTCTGATCTCTTCTGCAGGCCATGAGAGTTGAAGATACTTCATACTTGTCATGGATCAGTTCTATGGCATTTTCCATTATTGTGCAAATAATACCAATTTTGAAGGGAAAAGGAGGTGGAATGAGAAAGACAGTTCCCTGTGAATATTGAAGAGATCCTAATAAGCTCTTTGTTACTATATACTGTATTTGGTACAATCTGATTCATTCTCAAGACAAACTGGTTTTCCCTCCTTAAAAAGTAGTCTCTCTTTAAGCTGTATCTCCCTCCCAATATGCCTGAATTTATTCTGAATCAGTAAATCCCTTGCTTATTCTATAAGTCCATGCTGAGGCTCCACTGCAGGTCTCCACTCCACCCTTTAGGAAAGTTTAAAAAAAAGATCTTAAGTACTTCCATTCCCTTCTCATTCATTCACACTCACCTGAGAATTCCTCTTGCTCTCTTTTCTGGTGGCTAACAAAACTTTTCATCTTTTATTTGCCTGGAGGCCAAGCAGCTGAGGAGGTAGAGCTGGGGCCCTTCCTTGATTTAGGTGGTGACTAAGGCTGTGCTGGGAAATCAAATGCCTACTCAGTAGTTCTAGACCCTTCTTTGGGAGGGCGACTGCATCGATTGTCCTATGAAAAGGTGTCCCTTGTTCCTCATAGCGCTTTTTGTTCCGCCTCTTTGAAAATAGAGTGGGTCAAAGGAGGAGAAAGCAGAGTGCAAGGTGGCAAGATTAGTGGCCTCTGTGAGATCCTAAAATCCAGTTCCTACTTGGCTTCTCATGGAGGAGGGAAGTTCTTCTGTTCATGGGATGCCCTACTGAATCAGAGGAAGTTGATGAAAAATGTGGCTCCTCAGCTGAGGAGTGTTCCCACTTTTTCATCCAGAGTCTCTAGCAGCTGCTCCATGTTCGCTTTCCAGTTTCAACAGTAAAACCAAATGAAACCAAACTTGACCCAACTCCCTCTTTGGCTGAGGAGAAGAATTGCTTAGGATGCTTGCCTTTAGCCGCCCTGGCTCTCCCTTCCTGTTCTGGGAGGAATCCACAGCTTCAGTAAGGACAGCAACAACTTCAGCCAGCAATAGCATCATTTCAGTTGTGACCACCTGGAGGTGCTCGTCACTGCTGTGACCTGAATTGAGCCCAGAGGAGATCTAGGGTAGCGTAAAACCATTGGGACAAGCACCACACTGCCAGCCTCACCAACCTCTGGGATACATGAGAGGGCAAGACCATGGCATTCAGGGGGTGCCCACCTCAGCCCCCGTACACTATGTGTCAGAGGGCTCCTTTGATTTCAATAGCTTATCTATGGGACAGTCCGCAGCCAAACAGCAGGCAAAGAGGACTACTAAGGTGGCTTTTGCCTGTGCGCCTTAATGAATTTAACAGGACAGGATGGTTATGGTCAATGTGTCCACTCTTTTTCTCATTATTTTCTCACTGCCATAAAGTGCATTTTCCTGTTTTGGTTTCAGGCAATGTCTCATTAAGCACAGCACCTTTGTGGCTGCGTGTATGTTGTCCAAAATGGCACATCTGTTTTGATTAGCATGGTTTATGGGGTCATGAATTTGAACAAGAAAGAGATAAAGCTGTTTTTGTTTCTCCCCTCCGGATTTGTCAAAGAGAAAAAAACCCTTAACATCTTTTCTATACAAGATGATGAGAATGATATCATACAGTATTAGTTGAAACTGGAAGAAATCTGTTATTTGAAAAAAATTATCTGTTTCATGTCATTAGACTGCACAAACTAGCCAAGTGATAATTTTTAATGACAGAAGATTCAATAAAGATTAAAATATTTTGTGTTTTTCTTTCATTGATATAGTGCTGTAAATTGATGACCAGTAAGAAACCACACAAAAGATCTGTCAGCTTTTACTATTTCACAATTTAGTCTCTTATCAAAACCAATTTCAGGTTTTGTAGTACTAAAAGTAAAGGGAAAAATGCAAGCTGCTTTTAATCAAACTGGAATGTTCAGTGATCGCCATCAAAATCTTTATGGTGTTGATCTGAGTATGAAGCAAAGAACATTAATTTGTCTTTTGTTGACTTAATTTAGTGGCAACCACAGCCTTTAAGATGTAATGGTAGACAAGTTTGTGTCATATCACTGCAATTGCCACTGTACATGTGAACACCCATCTGCTTAGGATTAAGTCCTAAGTCAAAACACCAATGAGGTCTAATGCTGCCGGTTTAAGTCAGACACAATTTGCACTGAGTTTTATGCAAGTAAGGACAGCACGATCAGGTCTTAAGCCAGACAACAGTGAATTAAGTTACAAGGGATGAAAGTATTTCTGCAAGGAAAGAATTGCATCCCTATGTGATCTGATCAGGAGTCTTAGAAATCTTGTTTTCCATTGGGGGGCCGAATTACCATTCTCTATTGTTTGGTATACCATTGTCATGCCCGCCTATTGTTCTTTACAGAGTAAGCGGTCCCAGCCTTTTCATCAGCCATGGTCCAGGTGTCAGAACAATCTTTGATCTGCATGACCTTCTCCAAACACCATGCCTATCAAGATCACAAAATACATATTCACAGTGTTTGGTTGTTCTGAATAAACCCTGGAGCATCTAATTTAGTGTTAGTCTTTGCTCTTCTTTACTAGCTGTAGCAATGGAGGTGCTTTGATTATTTGCATAATAGCCTTTTCAGGTTATTTCTGTGTCTAACTTTCACACAATCCGTGTGCGTCTGTGGAGAAACAGTAGCATTTTATTTGGAGGGATATTTTATACAAGCTTATTACCACATCAGGGGGGAGTCGGTTCATCTTATCTAACTGTTAACTGTCTGCCTTAACACAGCCCTCTGAGATTCATCCAGAGTCAGCTGGAAGAGATAAACATCCTCAGAGGGGTTCATCCCTTCTGCAGGAGAAGTCTGTCTGGGATTGCACTGAATCACCTTCTTGAGTGCCCATGGACTTTAGAGTTAGGCATGTAACTTTGATGGTTAGAGTTAGAAGAGATTATCTCCGTCTGGAATGGATGTGCAGAGAGCTGGGGGTGAGTGGGTGTAATCCCCAACTCACTTTCCACAGCTACCGCTGTGGAGGTGTAGTGGAAAAAATTCATAAATTTAAGAGGAGAGCTACGCAATTATTCTCAAGTTCTTCTGCTGGGTGTCAGTAAACCACCTATACACAGAGCTTGGGTTCAGCCTGTTTATGGGAAGGACGAGTTTACCTGCGATTATTTTAGTTCTGTTTCTCCTTGTATGCCTTTTCATTTCCCTTTTCTTTTCGTACCTTTCTTCAAAACATCCAAATGTGCTTATGTATCTCCAGTTACCGTTACCCCACAGAACTACAGCAATTTTCATCTCTTTCTCTTGAATTATGAGTAAGAATTGTCAGATGTAAAAAAGCTGACAAAATGTGTTTTGTAAATAGATCATTCACCACTGTTCATCCACTCATGGGCAGGAAGAGAAATATATAATTGAAAGAGAGGTGGCCTATGGGTAATGAGAGTGAATGAAGAATATTGTAAATATATTAAATTTAGCTTCAGGCAGGGCCCAAATATTAAGCTGGTCTTTGGCATGTTTCAGAAGGGATGTGAAATTTTCCAAAAGCTTAGCAGGGAGAGATTTTGCTGATTTTACGTCGCTATTATTGAGCTTTTAGAAAGTCAAAGTCTTTTAGTCTGTGTTAACCATTCTAACCACGTTAAGACACCTGACACAATAAATGCAGATGCGAAAACTGAAAGGTGTTATTTTTAAAACATTAACATTTAGAAACAGAAGCGTTCTGTTTCTACTTCTTTTCAGGGAGGTGGTCATGAGAATAGAATTCCCCTGTTTATATTCTAATTTAAAAAGTGTTTACCCATAAGATTTCTGGTGTTGGAAAGTGCTCATATACTCACTTCCATACTATTATCTCCCCTTGAGTCAATGACTTTTTTTGCCCTGCCACACACTCTGTATTTTAGAAATTTAAATGGAGTCCCAGGAAAATGGATTCGCTGAGTGATGGGATTTGGAATGTCAATTGTCAGCGCCGATAGAATGTCTGGAAACTGATTAAGACATATTTAGGTTGAAGTGGTGGAAAAAATGTGCTGGCGAATAAAAAATCTGCTGCATAAAATACTTTGTTGAGGGCATGAGGGCTCTGGAAACAAGTTTAAAAGGCAAGAGAGGAAGATATAGCATTTCACTGAAATTTCACTCCTCCCTGCTTTCAAGGATAAGAAGAAATCCCTGGTCGAAAGAGTACTGTCAGAGCTGGACTTTAGGTCATGAGTTAGTGTTAGACTGTGGCAAACTGAAGTTACGTTGGCCATCGCTTATCCAGTTAATTGGCTTTGCTGGAGAGAATTATAGGAGCTCTCTTTTTAAATTGTTCTATTTTCTTTACAATCTGCATGTCTGAGACTCTTCCCTTGCACCACAATGATGGCATATCTTGGGCGTACCTGGATCTGTGTCATTGGGGCAGTATGATTAAACAGGGCTGCGTTTTACTGTTGAAAAACAGCATGATGTTGAAACCTATGCCGGCAGCTGCTTTTACTCCTTTGGTTCCAGGCATCACAGTATAGACCAAAGAAAAAGTAAGTCCCACTCTTAAAAAAACAGAGAAATGTACATAGCTGAACTGAAATCCTAACTCCCTTGCTCTAGTATCTGTAAAAGTAATTTCTTTAACGATACATTAACATAAGTTTTCATGTTCCCCTTTGCTTTCTCACACAAGGAAGGTCTGTGCACAAAGGACGTGCTCCTGGCCAGGATGTGTAACAGACCGGGGAGACTCCCTGGTGGGACATGCCCCCTCCTGGACTCCTGTTTCTGTGGAGGAGGGAGTGAGTATCTGACCACCTCCCCACCTCCTGTGAAGACTATGCACAAGTCCAAGATCAAGACCCATGTCGTCACATGCTTAGGATGCCTGCTAGTATGGCACCTAGAATGGCAAGGCAACTTGACTGTATCTGGGTGGTAGTGAGGACACAGACCTTCATCTAAATGCCCTTGGCCTTACGGTGATCTGATCTTCCTTCATCAGATCAAGAAAGGGGTGGACCATACAGAGACCCTGTCCACCCCTCCCCCCTCTCCCCCCTTCCCACAGTGAAGGGCGTTATTGGGAAACTTCAGAAGCTGAAACTCATGAGATTTCCACTGGCACTTTGCCTCTGAGAATGTTTTTACTTATCCACAAATGATTGAGCTTTAATGAGTTTCTCATAATTTGTATGAGCAGTAACAGTATATTTCTTTCGTTCCTCTGCCAATACTTCTTGCATATTTTTTGAAATTTTCATAAACTGTGTTGGCCAGTGCCAGGCTTAAACCTCGCACAGATGGAGGTGGACAAGAATATTAAAATGCCTAAGTAATCAAATGTATTGCAGCCTGCAGTTCTGCTTTAGCATTTGGATAGGAGTGTGTTACTTTATATTTAAAAACATAAAGGTTGTCTGCTAAAGAAGCTGCAAGAATAAGGCAGGGTGTTCTTCAAATTCATAAAGATTAATAAATGAAGGGCATTCAGTGTCATCTTCAGTGCAATGTAAAGAATAAGATTATCTAAGTTATGCAGAAACTCTACCTTTAATTCAGGCTGTATTTACAGAAACTTCCCACTCGTATCTCATTAGTTCAATGTTATGGTTTATTTGTGCAAGTCTGTTCTAAAACTAATGAATGATGGGGAATTGGGGAGTTCCAGCAGTGATAGCAGGTATTTTAAAAACATTCAAAGCAAGAGTGAAGAATGCTACACTCTCAGGAAACCAGCTGATACTTACTGAAGCCCATGCAAACATTTAAAAAATCAAATAAAGATCAGTGAAGAAAAAAATAAGAAAATTAGTCTCATGGGATGGGCATAGGGAAGTAGATTGTTAAACACAGGGATAGCAGAAAGACGTGCTAGTACAAAGCTGCAAATAAAATTATTGTTTGCTGTGCTCACCCAGTTCACATATTTGGATGGACGTATAGCCTTTGCTATACATTCTTACTGTAGGAAGATGTAAAATGTTCAAATAGAGTTGGCTAAAGTTAGTCCCAGAGGCTGAGGTAGCTACAGGTAGAACTGTGAGAACAATAGGATTTTTTATTTGGGGACCAAACCTACATATGGAAACAAGGCTGGGGACTTGTGTGTCCAGGAAAGTTTGCTTTAAGTTAGCAAGCAGAAAGAAAAGATTTTGGCTTTTTTCAGTGTTTTGAACTGGAGCAGGGTGTATATCCCTCAGATTTTTTAACATAAATTGATATTGGAAAAGAAACATTTCAAACAAAGGCTTGAACTATACGCTTTCAAAATGAAGAGTGGAAAGCAGATGAGCTATTTGAATTTTGTCCAAATTCCCCAATTTTTCCAGACAAAATTTTTTACAAAATTTGAGAAATTTTCAGCAAGTTTTCTAGACCCCTAGAAACTATGGTTTAAGGCACTTTTATTATATGGAAAGAAACTACAAACAAATTCCCAAACCTGCCATCAACTCAAAACTCAGGCCCCATTTAATTGGATACTTAATTACTGTCACCCACAGGTTGGTTTCCTAGATGGCACAGTCAGCCGGCTGTGATGGCCTTTCTTTTCGGTGCTGCCCTGGTACAATGTGGCTGAACCCCTCTGTGACGCCCGGGAATGCCAACAATAGAGATGATCAGTCATTGCACATACAGCTCTCCACAGGGTGATCACTTTGTTTCAGGTCTTTCTAGAAAACAATTCATAGTTTTGCAAGTATTTTAGACTTAACATTTCTTAGGGTGAAGATTAAAAAATGCGTTACTTTAAAAAATGCGTTACTTGGAGTAACAGTGTGAAACAAATATTACACCTAGAGGTGGCCATGCTGGATACTGAGGTATAGAGGTTGAACATTGAAAGTTTTGCTACTGAGGCTGCTTTGAGTACAACAGAGTAAGAATCCTTCCTCCTTCCCACTCCACCACCCCCCTAAAAATCCACCAAATGAATAGGATGGTGCCTTGTGCAAATGAAACACCATCACGTTTCATGTCAAAATGTACAACCATTTTAATGTGGTTGAAGGTGAGGCTCTGAAACTGATGTCAGATATGGCCTGTACTGAAAATCTGCAGGTAATTAAGTTGCCTGGGAGGGAGGGAACTTCGTTTTTAAGGTCCATGTTGGAATGTGGGTTGGAGGTCCCCAGGTCCTCTAGTTCTTGCTCTAAAGCCAGAAGCTGCGGGACTTGTTTGGGTTTTCTGTGAGATGCTTTATGGACTGTTGCTTGTGGCATGGGAACCAAGTCATTTTTCAGAAACTGATTGTGCTGTTGGCTCCATTCTTTTCCTGCGGAGATTTGGACCGTACTTTACCTCTTTAGTTGTTTTATAGGAAGGAATCCTATTGAGAACACCTGGAGTGATACAATTACAGCATGAGCATTTAAAACCATGGCTATGACTTAGCTTCCTGGGGAGCTGGGAAGAAGTCAGGGAGTGCACAAAGATTTTTTAGGCTGACTGCAAACCATTCAGGGTACTATATGTCCTTTAAATTTCAGTGGAGGTTTGAGCTTAGTCCCTTTTAGGCAACCGAAAGCAGACCTTTTCTGCTAAGGCTAAGAGCGCTCCGCAGCCACAATGTGCGTTATTCTGGTTACAGTCTGATAAACGTGTGAAGGGTAGAGAGGGAAAACCCAGCAACCTCCGGCATTCCAGTCCTTCCCCATCCCTGCAACTTCCATTGTTGCGATGCTGCTAAATCCGCTTTGCCCGCTCAGAACTTAAGTAAACAGACATTGTACTTGCGGGGAGTTATGCAGCATTTAAAAAAAGGTCTGAGTTTGTTGAATAGAGTTGGATCAGTACTGGGGTAGCTTGGTGTCAAAGGTTGGATTTTATTATATCCAAGATAGGGCTGGGACCTAACATGCTGTAGCTTTTCTTGAGAGATCTGATTTGTTAAGTGCTCACAGTGTGCTTAGAGAATGAAAAGTACAGTATGTTTCAGTGCCTTCCCTGGAAAGTACATCCTCTGTTACCTGCTCTCTGAGAAAAGATTGAGCCCAGATAATAACCCAGGTAATTTATTTTAAGTTCTAAATTCCCATGCTTTGCCTTTTGTAATGCTGAGACAGCAAAGATCTTTGGAACAGAGGGATTACAGGCTTATTTGAATTATAAAGGCACTGACCTCAAGCAACCTTTTAGTCAAATCCGTTGTTCATGTGGTCAGCTTATAATCATGTTTCTGTGATATTAGTGCAAAGAAGTAGTGTGAAAGCTGAGCTCAGAGGTTTACCCTATTCTAACCGTAGAGTTTCTATCAATCAGGGACATTGCATAAGTCATCACAAGAGTATTACTGTCATCTTTGCACCCCTTGCCCTGTATTCTCACCTTCTGCCTTGCATTGCCTCCAGTGGTTGTTTAACCTCTCAGTTAACTGATTCAGCTTACTAGCCCAGGAAAAAAGCTGAATAATTTTCTGCTCGTTTAGGGAATTGAACTTTCTCCCTACAAATGGATAATAAGCACCAGAGCTGTTGAATGGTGAGGAAGCAGCAGGACCAAGACAACTGAGAGCAGGGGCAAGAAAAGGGCAGGAACTGATGGAATGCTTCAGCCGTCTTAAGACACCTTCCCCTAAGTCTGCCTTGCTAAAGCTTCTCCACTTCGCTTATAAAATATTAGAAGTTGATTAGAAGAGAAGCCTCCCATGCATTTGCCATGGGACCTCCTGACCAGCAGGTTACTGGCTGTTCTGAGTTGAGTGGGTCTTTGGTAATGCAGAGACATCCCTATAAAAATGTTTGCTTCCAGCAACTAAGCATTTCACGTTTCTTTTATTTAAAAACCTGTTTTTATGGAAGATTTCCTAGTGAACCCTCGTCAAGATTTTGTATTTTGCCTTCTCTGGTGAAAGCCTCTATAAGACTTTCCTTTTAGAATGAACCACAAACTCATCTTTCAAACCTAAACAAAATCTCTGTACAGCTCCTTCCAGAATCTGGTCTAATCAAGGCTACAGTTCCTTGACTTCACACTCCCAAGCACACACTGCCTGAGAGGAAACTCAGACACCCACTTCGCTGTCTTTTTGAGTGAAAAAGAAAAGAAAGAACTATTTCCTGTAGTGTAAGGAAAAATTAATGAAAAGAAGAAAGGAAGTGGAAAGGCTGAAAATGAGAAGTTGGACACATAGGGTGTAGAAAGCATTTAATCAAATTAAAATCTAATTAAAATCTCTACCTGCAGCTACTTTTCAACTCAGCTATTCTTGCTTACTGTCAGTTGGTGTGCACTGTTTCTGCTGGCTAACTTCTGTTTTGCTAACTCTTCTTCTTCCAGTCAAGCCTGACCTACCTCTATCTCCCCATTTGCTTCATCCCAGGGCTCTCTTGGCAGAAGTTTTGGCAGTAAGCAACCAAATAAGCAATTGTATGTATGAGGTGTGAACTGACTTTGCTTCAGTAAGTACAGTATACCTTGCAAATTCATTTGGTGCTATTTATGCAAGGTTTCAGCAGAGTTTACTTTTGAAGTAAATGTTAAAGTGAAATGAGGTACAGTGCTGTCTTTGAATGCAAAGCATTATTTTACACCTCGTTAGGTCTATTTTTCCTACTAATACAGCAGTGGCAATTGGACAAGTAAAAGACTGGTGGGATGAACAAAAGCGGTGTTTCTTTCCTGAGCGTGCCAAATCCATTCTGTAAATGTGGCATTAAAAAAAAAAAAAAAAGATGCCAAACCACATGGCAGAAGTCAGGCCTCCCAAGGAAAACCTGCACTTCAGCAGTTTGCACAAGCTCGTGCATCTCTTTATTTAATGCTTCAGACCCTCCCTCCCCTTGATATTAGACGGATCATTTGTCTGTCTGCAGCTAATTTGCTGTTTTACTTAGAAGATTTCCTCAAGGAAATATGCAAAATAGTATCATAGTGGCTGGATTTTTTTTCTGCTTTTGAAATTGTGAAGTTTTCATAAATGCTGAAAACAACTTGATCCTGTAACTTCGCAAGGCCTTTATTAATCTCTCCTTAGTAACAACTCTTAGCCTTGTTTTGGGCCCCACTGGTCCCAGCCCAAGCTTATGCTGCAACAGTTATCATAGGGGAAGTGTCCTGAGCATGTGTCTGAGATGCCCTGTGAGAATAAACTGTGTAGTGGAGGAAACTTATCCTTACCCACAGCTCCATGCAAGCTGCTGAGCCCTTGTCCAGAAGATTTAAGAGTATTACAGTAACTGATGGTATCAAGATTCCTTTCTTTAGGGGTATCATATAGCAAATGGTTCAAGTCATATCTCCCATTGCTACCTGCATCACATCTCTGGCATCAGCTAAGTGTGAGCAAACCAGGACAAGAAAGGAGCCATGAAACATGAGCTGTTCCACATAAAAATGTGCGCAGCTTCCACAGATGCATCAATACTGTTGTAGATTTAGGGATGCTCTATTTTGACCTAATAATGACAGTGCTATGGCTTTTGAATACCTCTGCTTTTTCTTCCTGTAGAAGAAGCTTTACAGTGCTACTCCTTCATACCCTGTTTTTCTTGCTTTCAAGAGTAAGATTTAGCTGCTGATACAGGATTCTAAAAGGCTTGGGGGTAACGGAGTGAATTAAACATTCCTCTTCCAGCTGCTGCTGTTCACAACACTTTTGACAGTTAAAATACATCACACATTCTCCTGTCTGTTTAATATAAACAATTAGTATTTTAAGTGGAGTCCAGAATCAACCCTAAATAGAAGGATCCAGACAGGCAGTTCAGATAGGAAACTAAGCAGTGTCCTAAATTTATGTAAAAGTAATTTGCAGTCAGTTCGGTCTATGCCTAACATACTGTCTACCGCAGCACATGAGACTGTGCCAGTGGCTTGTCTTTTGGGGTTTCATTTTTCATCTCAAAATTATTTTAGTACAACTTTTTATCTGAAATTTTTTAGTATGAAAAAGGCATCCAAGATGCAATACTACCCACACAAAAATATCAAAATCAGAATAAAGTATTTTGGTTTTCATATAATGAATTTTTTGTACAATGAAACATTTTAATTAACCCAAGACCAGTTTTGGAGGAAAACTTGCTTAAAGAGAATTTTCCTTTTTCTTTTTCTTCCACTTTGCAGACATTTGAAATCACAAAACTCACTGAAACAAACAAAAAAATCTGGCTTCTCTATACACTTACTTCCTTCAAGCTGAAGTAATCCTGAAGTAACGGAGGGACTTTAGTGCAAACTTAATTTTAGCATAGAAGCAACATTATGAGGATAGTAGCAATCTTTGTAGTTTTAAGAATTCTAACGTGATCTCTGCAAAGTGCAAATTGCTAAAACTTATTTCCAAAATGAGAAAATTTTTAATAAAAAGGTTATAAACTGAGAAAGCTCCTCACTCCTTACAAAAGGCATCCAAGATGCAATACTACACATACGTAAAATCCTTCTGAGCCTAGACAATGCATGGCTCCATAATGTAAAGGAGGTAGCATTCTGTATAATATTATTTCACACAGGTGATATTGAAATTCTCTGTACCTAAAGTCAATACCCTTGTGGATGTGAGGATCTCTCTGGAAACCTCTCTGAGAACTTTTCCATGTCAAAAGCTAAGCATGTGCCCAAATAGGAAGCTGTACTAGGTCTACCTGTATTTTATAGGATAACATCATATATAACCCTCTAGCTACCAGCATGGGTAAAATATCTAATAGGAAGCATTTAGCCTCATTTCTGCATGCCAGGGAGAAAGCTAAATTTTAGGTTAAAAACTTTACATCAAAGACTGTCTTTCCCTGTGTGCCTTTGCAATGATTAGTGGCTTGACTGCACTGGGGCCTGTAGGATCTACAATAGTGCAAATAATGAATCATAAATAAATGACTTCCCAACTTTGCAAAAGGAAGTCAGATAATTAGTTTCTTTTAAATTGAGACTTCATCTAAAGTGAAATAGTCCCCTCAGACCCACACGGCAGCTTCTGCAGCTGTCAACTGGGTTTGCACCTTTAAAGAAAAAAAGAAGCAGGGCACAGGGAGTAAAAATGAAAACAGTTTCAGGTTGTTCAATTTCCTGTTTGTTTAAATTTGTCCTTCCTGACATGCAGATTCATCACACTCCTTTCCTGGTGACTACTTCATTAGATTAGTTTAGTTAGGCATTCAGAGGGATTTTAATCTTCTGACTCAGAAAATTCTTGTATTCCCCTAAGAATTTTCTGTGTCTGACTGGATTTTTTTGTCTTTGTAGTTTTAGCTGGACTCCTTGAAGAAGTTGCTTTTTAAATTACTCTGCTTTTGAGGTCTCCAAAGAGCATCTGAGGAGCCAGCTCAGAGCCCCATTCCTGCTTTTCAGGAAAACTGATCCGTGCCAGCACTTCACCTCTTACAATTTTAATCAGCCGTTTTTCTTAATCTTTTTAAATGATTCCTTTCCCAGGAGTATTTCCCCTTGCTGCCCATGTCCCTTCCAGGTGTCCACTTCAGGATATTTTTGTCCAATTCCGAAAATACACCCCGGTGGCTTAGAGTGCAGCCTGCAAGCCTGTCCCATCCGGTTTTCATCACTCACCTGCTCTAAGGCAGAGAGCTAAGGTTACGAGTATATTGGACCACTTAGCACTTGATGATAAATGCCTTTGTGTATCCCTACCCTGTCTTCTTTTAGTCCTTTCTGAGGAGGGCGAGAGCCAGGTTAGGCCGGAGCCCTCATGTGTGCTTCTTTGAAGGGTTCAGTGAATTGAAGGTGATGCTTGTTGACACGTGAGCTCCAGAAAGGTATCAAGTGTAGTTGCCAACTCGCCTGCTTACACAAGAGCTTCGTCCACCTTCGTTTCCTTCTCTGGGCAAGATGACGGCGCTTAGCTGCCCTTGGTCATCGGCGGTACTTTTGAACGTCTTTGAACAGGAGGAAACAGATGGCAGAATGGCACCGTGCTTGATCTCCAAAAGTCTGGGTGAAAAAGCAGAAGAAACCTAGTCACCCGCTCCCATTTTAGTGTCGTTTCTCCTTTCCCCGGTCACAGTGTTCGGCTGCAGCTGGAGCTCCTAGGTAGGTGCCCTGAAACACAGCTGTAAAATACCCGGCACGAGTGTTGTTGGTGAGGTTACGTTCCCCGAGTATATTTGCTTATGAAATCAGCAGGTGGAGACAAGAACAAGGCTATGCGCTGCCGCCTCTCCCGCCCGCCGGCGCCGCCGGGCCCTGCCGCGCTCCCCCGGCCCTGAGGCGGCAGCCGCGCTGAGGTGAGGAGCCGCGGGGCGGGCCGGGGGCCGCAGCCCCTTCCCCCGCCGCCCTTCCCGGCCCTCGCTGCAAACAGCCCTTCCGGAGGCAGCCGGAGAGGGGAGCGGCGGGGGTGGCACACATCCTCCTCCCCCTCAAACGCCATGGCCTGCGGGCGCTGCTTCTCTCCTCTTCCTCTCCCTCCGCCCTCCAGGGTTTTACCCGTGGGAGGTACCCAGTCTCCATGCTCAGAGGGTCCGAGCAGCCCGACCGCTGCGAGGGCAGCGGTTCTTGCTGCACCCAGGGTGTACAGGGCATCCTGAGCACGGGCACCGTGCGGTGGCCTGCGCCCGACGTGTGCTCCACTGGAGCTGTGCGACACCTGCGTGGCCCAGAGGAAAAAACCCAGGGAAACACCGACACGAAGCAGCCCCCGGTGTCACAGAAGAGCGTATCCAAAGAGAGTCCGTAGCTGACGATGTGGATTGCAGCTACGGCTGGCCTGGTGCTCTGGAGGGCACTGTGTAGTGGAGACAAATCCCCATGAGTACGGAGAGTTTTCCTTGAGATACTTGAATGCATCTGTTAGAGGACTGCATGCCCACTCCTAGCATCTTGCCTTTCTGCAGTTTTCTCCTGCACATTGGCCCATTTCCTTTTGCCAATTGTCTAAATCTTCTATTATTTCTCCTCTTGCTTATTGCATCAGGTTTCTTCTCCAGGACAATTACTCCTTTTTAAATATTTCTTTACCTAGAATAGCATAAAAGAAAACAAGACCCTGAAGTGAGTTGGATGTTTATAAACCAATATTACTTGTCTGCAAAAACATGTAGTGAGCATAGTTGACTTCCACTGTGACCATTTGTACTGTACCTAATTACAAATGCTCTTAGCTTACATTGAAAATTACTTCCATGTCTTGAGCAGTTTGCATACGGTACATTTGTTTTGTTTAAATTATTTATTCAAGTAAAAAATATAATAGAAGGCTAATCCAGAAGAAAAAGAAGAAAACAAAGATGTGGTGATGTAAGGAATAGTACAGGCACTGGAGCAAATGAGAGACCTGTGCTGAGCTGATCTGCCTAGCAGCCATGTTAGTGCTTCCTCCGTCTTTGGGTGATTCCAGAGGCAAGCTGGGCTTCCCCCAGCAGATCATTAAAGAAGAACAGCTCCTCATGAGATCGTTTTTAAGCAGTTTGCTGTTTCTTTCCTTGGACTGTGTCACTGGCTACATAGTATAGCTGTGAAAAGTTTTCCTTTGAAATCTTTCTTGAAAGAAAATAGGGGGTTTAGCAGAAAGGGCATGCTTTGCTTTAGAGACCATAACAGAAAGCAAAAGAGAAGGTGAACATTATCATCTGAAATATGAACTTTTCCATTTCAATAGTTTCAGTTTTCAGAAGTTTTCAAAGTACAGTTGCAGTTTTCCACAGAAAACTTAAAGGAAAAGGAGTGTGTGGGACTGTGTGTGCACATGTATATTGTTTTTGTCAGGCTTTTCTGTGAAGAAAGGTCTTTATTTTCTAGTCAGCATTATTACCTACCTCCTTTTGTTTGCATAAGAGGTTGTTAAAAAGATTTAAACCTCCCCCCCAAACCAACACTAACTCCAAACAATCTAACCCCGCAAATCATTCCTTTTTTCTTCTTTCAGGATTTTCTGCAGTGCCTATAGCTGTTGCATCGTTTTGTGCAAGACGGTGCAGCGTTCAAACGTGTGTTATAGAGACAAAGTCTTAGGCAGAGGGCAATGTAAAGCTACCCTGGGTACCAGCTCCAAGGTGGCAGAAGTACCTCAGAAGGCTTTGCATGAAGCTGCAGTGAGTAGCTTCTGCACTTCCCAGGTGAAGGAGGGCTTCATGGCAAGGTTCCTTGCAGTGCTTGACGAGCCTGTAGCTCATGATGAGATGTTCTTGCACTGGGATGAAAATCCTGCTCTGGAAATGTACTATTTTAAGGACTAGCTTAGTGGGTAAGTTGTAATATTAGGTGAAGAGGAGGGTTTGCTCTCCACATCTTCATGGTGGCATCGGAAGGAGCCATACCTCACCTTCCTGCAGAGTCTTGTCCTGTGGCCAAATGGCTCTTACAGACCTGGTGGTTTGTGGCTCTGTCTTCACCCTGCTGTTCAGTACTCTATTCTGTCAACTTTGGGCAGACATTGCCATCTGCTAACTGCCCCAGTCTTGGCCCAAATCCTGACAAAAGCTTTCCTTGATGGCCAAGAAAATTATGTCCCTTCTTAGTTATTTGTGACCAAGTTCCCTCACCAAGACATCTCATTCAATATCTAAAGTAAACAGAAGAAAGGGGGCCTTTGTCTTTTTTTGGTTTTAATCAGCGTAATAACTCTTTCCCTTGTTTCAGAACTTTACAACTGCAATGAGAGCCTGTTTGTCCAGCTGTAATGAGGAGGGTGCTTGTCTGCTAGAGCACTCAGTGCTGGAGGCACTGTAGAAGGAGGCTCAGTAGAAGGAATATAACTGCAAAAGGAAGACAGTACGGCTGCTTTTTTTTTTCCCCAGTTAAAAATATTTCTGACAGAATTCCACCTCTGTAGTTTCAGTTTTAATGTGTAACTCAGTTCTGACTGTTCTTTACAAACTTTACTTCCCGGACATGCATAACAATACTACAGGAAAATATTTCAACAAACAAATTGTGGATGTTCATTACTTGAAAAACCCCATGACAAATTTTTTAAATATGTACTTCATCTGTGACTGCTGTTCATTTGAGTGCCAGATGCTGATTATTACAAGGTTGCATTTGCTGGTTTTTTTTACTTTCTCTATGAACGCACTGCATTAGGATTCCAATTTTGTCAAATCACTTCCATCATAAGGCCTGCCAGCTCTATTGCTATCCTTATTCCCTCATCCTATATGAAAGCTTCAGTTATTTTAGTGAATTGCACAGATGACTCATAGGTGTACCAACTGCAAGACATTTTGCAATATATGCATTTGTTTTACCAATGCTACTTTTGGAATGAAAACAAAAACATTTATTCGAAGTTGAATGCTTTGGACTGAGGTTACTAGGTCAACAGTAAATTTTAAAAACTATTTGAGACATTTCTTGATGGCATTTTAAAATTATAGCTTAAGGTTACACTGCTTCACATGATTCCGTTTGGTTCCTTTGATGCTGAAGATCTACATCTGACTTATGTGTAAGATATATTTTTAAAAACATTAGCCATGATTTAGAGTAACAAGAGACACTGTTCAGATGAGGGGAGAAACCCATCCTTTGGGAGGAAGTGAGTTAGGTTCAGTAGTTTTGTTAACCTGAACCAAGAAAGAAACCATTAGTAACTCAATCTTTGTATGAAGACTTGAGGAAGATCCCAGCTCCTGCCTACCTGTTGATTTTAGCAGCAGCCCAGACACTGGAGATGTCAGGAGTGTTATAGAGGAAGGCTCTAAAATAGCCGGCTTGTATTTAGCAGTATTTTAGAGCACAGTGAAAGGTCTAAGGAAGCAGCTAGGGCAATAGCGGCATTGGGATACAGTTATTAATTGCTAAAGAGAGCAGGCCCCATGCTTTTATTGCTCAAGAGACATCAGGGGCACTCTTGTTCTGAAAAAATCAGATGTCAAGTGAAATTGTAGATGCGAAGTTTCAGATCTCCCTTAACCATCATTTTAAACAAATATAACCTCCTCCCACTAACAAAGAAATAAATCTGGATTGCATATGCTGTTTCATATTAAGTTGTTTTGATGCTCAGAGTGTCATAGTGGAAGAAAACAAATACCACCTTTATTTATGGCTTTCACTTTTTTATTTCCCCAGTGAGAAACATAAAGAAAGAAACAGATGATGATTGTCTCATAAAAGCTGCTATTAGAAGTTCAACTGCTTTGTAAAATTCCCTTCCACACTGTTCTGTCAGAGTGGTATTTGCCTGCTGCAGTAGTCTAACTTTTCTGTTAGAGACAGGTAGCATGTTAGAGATAAGCCCTCTCTTTACTTTTCCTTCCAAAATTAAGCTTCATTTTGTCTTTGTCTCCCTTCCCTCAACCTAGCTACCACTCCAATGCTCTGCATGTTCTGCTGTAAAACAGTACCATGTCGTCCTACTTAGATCTGGATGCTGCTGGAAGGGACTGACTGTTTTTCCAGTGGAATACATATGTAATATAAAGTCATTTGCTGGTGAACAAGAATGTTTCTGTGCCTGATTCTGTTTCTAGCTACATTTGGATAAATTAGATGAACCTCCACTGAAAGTAGCGTTACCTGATGGTAAAATATTTGTAAGTAAGACTATTTATTGTGCGTTCATCATCATGGAGATACTATGAAAAATAACCCAGGATGTTAGCGAAAAAAAGCCCTATATCTGCACAGGCATTCTACCTACTAGCAATATGTCACTTTGTAGTTCTGCATTAAACTTGTATGTGAGAAGTTACAGCTGTGGATGCCTGCCTCTTTCAGATTCTGTTTCAATAAACCTGTGAGAAAGAAAAAAGTGAAGGCCCTTCAGCTTTACAGCAGTTTCAAAGCAGAAGCTTTATGACCTTTTTTTTAATCCTGTACGCTTTATGTTTTTACACAGACATAGCTTCTCAGTGAAGATAAATTATGAGACTCTACCTTAAAAAGCCTTTGGGTTTTCATTAATCCGCATTAGGTTAAAAGGGAATCAGAATTCTAAAAATACAGCACATCAGAGAAACAAGGTATTTTTCAGGTCAAGGTCCTCTTTTCCATCTGGTGCCATTTGGTAGTTCTAACATCTTCCATCTCCCCCCTACTTCTCCATCTGTAAATAACTCACTGAAGTAAATGCTTGGAATAATTACAGCAAAGAATGATAAAATGCAGGTTGAACTTAATCTCTTTGGGATCTAAAATGAAAAACATAACTACAGACATCACAGTTATTGAAAAACTATGGAGGTCTCCAGTTGGCAGGTGTATGAAATGGGAATAATGTCAGAGCATTAGATCCTTTGGGATTGCAATTGTGCTGTTCAAAAAAATGTCAAAAGGAATATTAGTTTAGGAGAGGGGAAAAAATAGCCTAGCAGGGCTGATTTTCAAAAGCAGCCTGCCGTTTTGCTCCTGCAAATAATTATAGACCCATATTTTAACGGTTAGATGTCTAAGTGCTTGCATCCATTTATTACGAAGCTGGAGATCTAACTACAACAAAATGTGTGCAAACTTGCAAAACTTGAAGGAGGTTTGAGGTACTTCTAAAATTGATCAATCAATTAACAGCTGGACTGCTTTCCAAAAGTTTATGGGAACAAAATGTCTTTTTTTTGCATGAGGTCAGCATTGCCCCAGGAAAGAGTCCTGGAGTAGCCCAAGAGCTGAGGTGTTTGAGAACTTCCTGGGTTAATGTGAAAGAAACAACCTGCTCCTGCTGGGGTTTCATATCTCTACCAGGAATGCACAAGGGGAGCTGGACTGTAGGCACGCTGTTCGCTGTCGCTGCCTTACTCAGGCATTACCACTACTTTGGCATCTCAGTTTAAGAAGGGGACAAACTCTTCAGTTTGTCAGCTGTCTGGGACTGCTGTGTGCTGTCCGCCTGTGTTGTTGTGGTACCCATCTTGTGCCAGCTGCCTGTATAGGTGCCTTAGGTGGCTTGGTAGTAATACAGATTCAGTCAGGTACATAGAATAGGAGGTCTGAAAGTGAGAAAGCAGATGCCTCTTTTGAATGATTTGAAACCCTATGCCCAGGCCTGCAAAAGCAGCATCCAGTGCAGGTTACCAGAGCCAACATTTCTCTTCCCCCCTGTTGCTTCCTTCCTTTGTGTTGCTGCCCAGGGCAGTACCAGGCCATCTCTGCTCTGAAAAAAGCATCCCTTGATGAAGAGGCATGAACCGCTGTCTCCTCTTTGCTGGAATAGGGACCATTATGAAAAACAAAAGATTCGGTTTTGGTGAGGGGGTGTGGGGTGAATTTTAGAAATGCTGTGCAGCTTTTACAAAGTATTTGGGGGATATCCCAGAGTGAGGAGGAATGGGACATGACTCAGGATGTGTGACACCCAGCAGCATATGATCCTTTCTATTACTCATGCAGGATGGAGCGGAAAAGATCTGTCAGTAATGTTCAGTTTACACATGGTTTTCACTTAAGTACTTGACAGAAGAAAGTTTCATTGCTTCATTTAGGGTATTTTAGATCCAAGAAAGGATACTTGCTATATATCTGAAAAACTATTCATCTCTGTGGCTGGCTTATTAATGTACCAGAAACTGGCCCTTAGGACATAGTGGCCTGACTTCCATGTAAAGGGTCATCAGAGTGAGCAGAAACACACCAAACTCTTATTTTAAAGCCCTTATATTGCCAGTGTGATGCAAAGTGATTGTGAAAATAAGAATAAGCCCATTTTAAATGTCTATAATGTGATAAAAATTGCTGACCGTTACTGTGTCGTACTCTCCCTCAAACTAAACTTTACATTCAAGAATAGATGTAGTCACAAATCTTAGCTGCTGTTCACACACACAAAAAAAATGTGCAAATGTCATTTGAAGTTGTTCAGTCAGCTGGGAGACTCCCCCCACCCCCATCTTGTCTGCTACAATTACCCTTTGCCCCTTTCCTCCAGCAGCTATTTCTTCCTAGCTGTTACGTTTTACCATCCTTCAAAAGACAGTGGCCCTGCTCCTGCTGCCTATCAGATGTGGTGAGCTAGACCTGACAGAAAGCCATCACCCAGGGAGGGTTGAGTCTTGGCACCAGCGTTTGCAAAGGGTCTCCTCCAGCGCTCAGTCTCTGTAGTGCTAAGAGTTATACTGCTTCTCTCTCTCAGCTCACCAGCAGCAGAAGAGATCCAACATGGGCTTCTTCCCCCCCATTCTGGCAGAAGCATGCCCTTTCCAAGTAGCCAGATAGCCTTCAAAGGCAGGCTGAAGCTTTAATGCACAGCTAACAGCAGTCTAAAATATAGAGTGAGTCAGCCATTTTGCAGCCTTACAGCAGGAAGAAGGCAGGCCCTCAGGAGGACAGGAGTGGAGGAGCAGCAACCAGTGAGACAGCAGGAGAAGTAGCCTGGGCTTTGCAAAGTGGAGGCCACTTCTGGGTCATTCACCCCTTACAAAGACAGAAAGATCATATGAAGAGTCCACAGGGGTCTGGCTGGCTTTCTACATCACTGGGAGTTGCCTGATGTACAGGCAAGCAGACTGCTTCTACAGGTTGTTCCCGTCAGCTGTTGAAGTAGAGAAAATGGCCAGAGAAGGCTTAGCAAACTATCAAATAGGTTTTCCGCTTTAGCTCAGGAGAGAGGAAATGAGACAGCAGAGGGGGATTGATTTTCCTGGTGAGTTTGGCTCATCAACTCAATGAGCAGTTCACTTGTCTTCCTCTCAAGGTCAGCAGAGTGACAGTGTGTCTCACTGTGCCCTTCAGGACCTTTTCCATTCCAGGGTTTGCTCAGTTTTCAGTCAACCCTCATGCTGTTACTGGTTTGTGACAGCAATGCTGGTGCCTGGCCCGCCATGTCACTCAAGAATAGATGGCATGACTGAGAGTTAGAAGTCCACACTGTGGAGGCACAGGCTGTTTCCTAGTCCCTGTCTTGGGGACCATATGTGGCAGTGGTGGAGCCTTTGGAACATGTGTCGTGTAGCATGAACTGACAGCCTAAACTGAAGTCACTCCAGTTGGGTACAAAGGCTACTTTAGGAGGAGCTTGCCTGTTTATATAGGTTTCAGATGACTTCATTTTTCAAAAGTGCATGGAGTGCATCCAAAGCAAATAATTTTTCTGTGGTGAATGGGAAGACCAAAAGGAAAAGTCTGGAGAAAGGAGGATGGATGGTCTTCCTTTAATGTCAAAGCTGACATAAACACGTCTCCTCCAAACCCTTCTCACAAGATAATTTTCTCAGCAAGACACAGATTGCTTCAATCTCTGTGTAGCAGCCTTTGAAGCTTCCCCCTTATTGTTGTTATGGAGGAGGCAGCGTTGTCTTTGAGAATTTCTGCAGCACTGAAGTGTTCCTCCTCCAGAGGCTTTCACAAGATCAGATAGTTGGTTGCTCCAAACAGCTCCCTCTTTGGAACTTCTCTGCCATCACACAAGGGCAAACTGTTATGTCTGTTTTGCAAAATTATTAAATTAAAAAAAAAAACAAAAAGGCTTCATTAAAAATATTCTGAGCAGCTCTATGTAATGCCTCAATTTTCATTAGACAGAGGCCCAGCTAAGAAGATGACGAATGGTGTTGGAAAGGAGCCACCAATTAGGAGACATAAATTTTTCTGTCAACAGGATAACCCCTTTTGCAAAACTTGTCATATGTTTATTCCTTTTCTGTTTGTGAAGGTATTTGTTTGGCAGAGATATTTTGCATGAGGGGAAGAATTTATAAATTCTTTTTTTTACGGTTGTCATTGCTGCACTGTTTTGAGTTCCTGTCTTGTGGGATATGTTCCCTGTTCAGAGTTCTTGCTCCTCAATCTGTTTGCTGTCTGTAGCTCTTCCATTTGCAGTCCTTGTGGGGAAAAAAAAAGACTCTACTTACTTCTGCAGTGAGTTCTGGGCTGGAAACACTTGTGATGGGAGTTGGCACCTTGGGAGCATAGGACTTGGGGCTTGCAATGCCTTCAGGTTGCAGACTTAGGAATGCTACTATATGGGTGTTCCTAAAAGGAAGAGAAATGTATTTCTGAGCATTTCTTTCTTAAAAAAATATGCCTGTTATGCTTGCATCCTAATAAGTGTTCTTCTAAATTTAATGGTTTAAGATACAACTGAAGACATATGGGGTTTTTTCCAGTTTACACACTTTCTTTACCCACATTCAGAAAACTTGATAGCTTCCACACTTCCTTTTACTGTATAGGAAATTTTACTCACTTGACTTATGGGAAGCTGTATACATCCTTTATTCATCTGCATGCAGTGATTAACAGCTGCTGCTGTGTTTCTTAGTAGCTTATTGCAAGTCATTTTATGAAATCATCAGTAGCAAGTGCTTAACAGATACTAGAAGAAGAAACAAGGAAGTTCTGTATACATGGGCATATGTGTAATACACAGAGAGCAAGAGTTGCCTGTGCATGTTATGATATTTGGCAAGAGACTGAATGAGAAGGACAGATAGCTGAGGGGATTTCAGGTGGACACTGGTAGATGTTGACATGACCTTAAAGCCTATCAGATTCTTACGTTGGAACCTAGCTTCAGGAGATGGAGCATATGATAACAGGTTTTTGAGGGATGGCTGAAAAGTTACAGCTGTGTAATGGGTATCTACTGGGACACTGAATAGACCTGTGCTGTTTTTTACCTGTGTTGTGGAGAGGGGGAGGCTTGGCATGGAATAGTTAAAGAGTGGAAGGTCATTATTTAGATGATAACTGGCCATTACTTGTGGATCAGGTGTGCGCCTCATCATCATCTGGTGTGAGGTTGTGCTGCTCAGTGCTCTGCCAGCAGCTGTGTTGAAAATGCATGTTAATGAGTGCAATTGTTTTGTCCTGGACGCAGACCACATGCAGACCATCTACTAGTGTCTAATATAGGCATAGTTACAACTCCACCTGTCAATGGCTGATGTGAAGCACTCATTACTTTTTTGAAATTAGACACAATGGTAGTCATCTCACTGCCTCTAATGCATGATGGGTTGGGGTCTGAGCACATCCTTCTGGGTGTGACCATGCTTCGGTGAAGGCAAAGGTTAAGGCAGGTTTTGGGGCTCTAAATTGCAACTTACCAACTCTTTTTTAAAGTACCTTAACACTGTAAAAGCAAAAACACTTGTGTTCCATAAAGTCTCACTGTTTGTCTTCAGGATGGAATTTGTGTTTTTTTAAACTGATGGTGAGGCTGAATCTGGCTTACCTGAGCAACCACCTTTGTGCCTGAGCTAAACTGCTACCACTGCCTGTGGTGGAGTGCAGGAATCTCTGCTGAGATGGAAGATGGGCAGCTAGTGGCAGCTTAGTCCTTGCCTATAAGCAACTTTGTATTTAGGGGGTAAATTTTCCAAAGTACCTAAGTGATTTAGGATCCAAAAGCTCCATTTCAGTTATTTCCAGGCTCTGGAATGAGATAAACATTTTTCTAAGTGTGATTCTGTCTTGCTTTTTACAATGCCATCTGCCACCAAGACGCCCTCTTTTCTTAATTATCTTGTTCCTTTATTCCAGGTTGGCCTTCCTTCTATGATGTGATCAGTCCTGATGCAATTACTTTCAATGATGATTTCTCCTATGGGATGCATCGGATTGAAATATCCTGCAGTCAGGTTAGTTCATAGCACACACAGACCATTCCGATGGCAAAGGCTGCAAAAATCATTACAGCATGCTGTACTTTCCCTAAGATTTGCAAACCTTTCAGTTCCATTAAATAGTAATCACTGTGAGAGAGCACAATGGGTTGTAGGTATAACAGCTGGGTGGAAAGAGCTGAAGGCACGAAGGGCTCATTGGAATGCACATTGTTGTCTCGTGTGAGGTTTAACAGAGCAGATGTAAATGGTTGGACTCAGTGCTGAGTCTACAAAAATTGTCTTCCTGAAGAGGGTCCCTTCAAAGGAGCTCCTGAACCTGAGCCTGGCCGACTGACTGCACACATGAGCAGTTGAGAGGGAAGTCGAAAGCAGTGGAGCGACTGTCTGTGTGCTGATTCCATCACTGTGCATTACTGTGCAACCATGCTAACTCATTCCCAACACTCATTCCCAGCGCAGTCCTAATGGCTGCCTCAAACAATCCCATCTGCCGTAATAATGAAGTCAGTAGTCATTCAAAACATGCCCAAATTTTCCGTTATCTGTCTTGTTCTACTTTCTCTCATCCTTTGTGCTGCCCTCCTCTCTGTGAAGAGAATAGCATAATCATTACCTAGCAAAGGGAGAAGCAGCTGCATTGGTGTTTGGCTGACATACGCAGCAGCTTGCAGTCCTCTAGCTCCACATGCTCAAACTCCACCTGAGAGAAGCAGCAGCTTCATTTGGGCCATGAGAATTTGCTCTTCTCTTTCTAGGCAGCACTGGTGGAGAGATAACTGATTTCATCCCAGACAATATGTATCCTTACTAGTCAGTCAGTCCTCATATATAAATGCTCAGAGTGAGTTAAGAAACTTCCCAAAAAGAGGCAAGATTGTCTTTATGGAGAATCCATTAACTTCAGTCTGGGTAGAGGGTTTGGCCCAACATGTTAATGGCCAAGTCAGCATGTTGGCTAATGTGTCATGTGTACTACATAATTCTGTAGTTTTTACATCGATGATATGCTTTAGAAGATCCATTTAACACTTTTTGGGCACATCCATTTCCCTAAATTCCCTAGTGAGGTAGCAGTGGGACTGCAGACTGAGTGTCTTGTGCTTCATCAGTGATTACTGGCATAATCAAAAACACAACCTGCTCTCTTCAGCTCTGCTTAGGAGGCCTGAATAGTGCTAAAATCAGCGTACTGCCAACCTGCTGAGCCTGTATCTATGGACACCCTTCAAAAGATGGCCAGAGCTCCTAGTTTCACCTGAGAGAAGCCCAAGGCAGCCTGTGGCCAGGCCAAGGAATCTGGGAATGTCATTTACCTGTTGCCAAACAAAATAGCGTTAGCAGACCTGAGACCAGCAGTATTAGCCGCAGTCACACACAAACGCCATAAAATTAAAGCAAAACCAAAACCTGAATTTAAAGCGTTAAGAAAAAAATACGACCAAGGTTGCTCTGTAATCCAGTGGCAACTTCCTACCAGCTACTCCAACTTCCTGGGGCAATAACCCCACTGATGATCAAGTCAAGCAGGAAAATAGCTTGAGGAATGGTGAGCATCTTTGCAGCCACTGCTCAGCACAGTTAATACCTCTGCATTGTATATCCATAACAAAACCATTTCCTCTGCTCCTTGGAGCCCTAGGAAGGTGAATCACACATGCAGCTGCAAAAAAACACAGTTTTACTGTAGCCTAGAAAGCAGTGGGATTGATATGGCAGGCCTTGGTAGAACTGGAGGGAAATACCCTCTCCTACACCCAAAACCTTATTAATCATTTACAGATGAAAAAGTAGTTGATTTTTCTTTAAAAGTCCTTCCACCTGTCTGAGAGAATAAAAACCCTCTCTTTTAATGTTCTCTATTATAGAAAGCAAACACTGGGGGAAAATTGCTGTAATATTAATCAAATACATCCATGGGATTATCCTGGAAATAACTTTTACAGTTTTTTGGATGTATGTAAAAGGTCAATGATTAGTGACAGGTAGGAGTTAATTACAAATGCATTTGAGGAATACTGTAAAACTGGTTGCATCTCTCTTTTTTTTTTCTCTTTCCTGCTCGAGAGTCCCTTCCCCTGAGGTCTCCCTAGCTATTATTTGTACCTGTACAAATCAATAAAATTCTGTAGTCACAGAAGGACTGTTTGCACATTGATAGCTCAGCTATCAATGCTTGGCTACAGCAGCTGTCTGCAATCTGCTTTCCGTGCCTCCCAGCAGCATATTAGAACCAGGAGGCTTGAGAGATCCAAGCATACTGACAGTTAGCAGTGACCCCCCTTTTCCTGCTCCCAGACACATACTTCAAATGCTTTACTCTAACCATTTCACCGTCCCAGTGCATTCTGCACAATATATTTATGTGTAAGGCCACAACAGATGATTGCTTCTTTTTGGGAGGCTTTACAGACATGTATATACGTCCTAGAAAAATGGTCAGCACCTATTATGTGTGGGGAGGACAGTAAAATCAATTCATCCTTTGTACTCTCAGCTGAGGGCCAGGTTCTTATACTGTGATACAAAGGATTGAATTTCTTTTCAGGGCAGATGAGTTATTGAGTCCTCTACAGAGAGAATTGCCACATAAATTTCTGTTGAGGGGTAATCTCAAAAGGGAACAAATTTTGCAGTAATCCAATCCTGGTGTGATTCTGCTATCACAAGAAGGTGTAATGAGACTACCTTGGACTCTCACACAGCTTCTCAGGTTTTGTGAGGAAAACCTTTTTGATAGATTGTCTTTGTAGTCTGTATGTGAGTATATTACTCCTGCAGACCATTTCTCTGTACGGTTTCTCTTGTACTGTTTCTGTCCAGTAGAGAGGGAATGATTTATCTTTGGTTAAATGTTAATCTGGAAAAGATCTGTTTAACACTTCTAGCCAGGAGGTTTTGAAGCATTCTTAGTTGAGATGAGATGATTTAATTAGGATGTTGAGCATTTAGAAAAATACTCTCTTTTGGACACTTAAGGTTTTTTAGATTCCCCCCCCTCCCCAAGGTATGGAAAAGCTTTATAATCAGGTGAAATGCCTCATTGTGGGAGATCCCACTCTGAGAAACAGCTTAGGTTTTCTGCCCAAACTGCCTAAAAAAGGCTTTCAGTCTAAAGGAATATGAAGTAAAATAGGCAGTGGAGAATGGAGGAAAGGATGGCAAGACAACAGTCTTTCAGGAACAAGACTTGAAGCTTTGCCTTCTTTAGTTCCCATGCAACTGTCCTTTGCTTTTTCCTTATTTGCCATGTTTTGTCTTCCTTCCTTACAAAGCCGAGCAGCTGCCACTTTAACCCAAAGTCATCCATGCCTTTTCCCATTGACTCTGGGAGCTCATCCTGCTGATAGCATGGGCTGGGAGCACCCTCGTTTGTTATTGGGGTCCTTGCTGGATTGCCATGGCTGTTCCAGCGAGCGACACTTCTCCAGGAGCAGGGAGCCTGCCCTGAGATGTGGCTGCATGGGTGGGACTGGCAGGTGGGAGCACTGGGGCTTCACATGCCTACGTGCCCGGCTCCCAGAGTCAGTGAGGATTATTGTTTCAGCTGTCATTAAACAAGAAGAGTTTCTGTTCTTCCTAGCTGGCGTGAAGAGCCTCTCCCATCCTTTCAGTCTATTGAGAGAGTTTAACCTGAAGCCAAGACTTTACCTGCTTCTAGACACCCTTCCTACTGCTTTGGTGAATTGAAGGCCATAACAGCAGGAGAACATTAGCAACACATTAACTGCAGGGTAGAGATTCGCCATCAGTAACTCATTCACAGTTTGGAATAATCAGTATTGCTTCTATGTATTTGGGATACTATGAATTAATTAAATGTTAAGAATAATTTGCAGTCTTAAATTTTTGCTGTCTGACTGCGAGCCCACAAGCAGCTCTGTGATCTCAGTTACATCATTCCGGCTCTCACTGAGATCAGCTATTGACTTGAAAGGCCAAGACTCTTTGGTAAAGCAGCATGACTTTCCTGTTCAAGATAAATATTTCTCCAGTGCAAGGTTTTATTTTTTATTTCTCATGGCAGGCTGTAAAAATGAACTTGTGGAATTTCAGTGACTAATTACAACAAGTTCTTATTATCCAGATAAGTTGTCAACCATAATGTGCAGTGATAGTAATCCTAATTTTTGAATAAGGATCAACTGGATCAGCTTCTTCAAAATACTGTATTCTTCCGCAAGGGACTGTTACCTTTCTTATCAGACAGGAGCAGTAGGGTTCACCCTGAATACCACTGCAAGTATATGCTGATTTATACAGAAATGTTGTGGTTTAACCCCAGCCAAAAACTAAGCCCCACCCACCCGCTCACTCACTCCCCTGCAGCGGAACTGGGGAGAGAATCAGAAGAGTAAAAGTGAGAAAACTCGTGGGTTGAGATAAGGTCAGTTTAATACGTAAAGCAAAAGCAGTGCACACAAGCAAAGCAAAACAGGGAATTCATTCACTACTTCCCATGGGCAGGCAGGTGTTCAGCCATCTCCAGGAAAGCAGGGCTCCATCACATGTAGTGGTTACTTGGGAAGACAAACACCATAACTCCGAATGTCCCAGCTGTGTCTCCTCCCAACTTCTTGTGCATCCCCAGCCCACTTGCTGGTGGGGTGGGGTGAGAAGCAGAAGAGGCCTTGACTCTGTGTAAGCACTGCTCAGCAGTAACTAAAACATCTCTGTGTTATCAACACTGTTTTCAGCACAGATGCAAAACACAGCCCCATACTGGCTACTATGAAGAAAATTAACTCTATCCCAGCCAAAACCAGCACAAGAACAAAAGTGTCAACAGACCATCTGTAGTTTCATATTCCTTACAAAATGCAAATTCAGCATCATTCCTATTTATAATTATTCCCAGCTAAAGATTATTCTTTCAGAAATATTTTACATATCTTCACTGCAGATCTTTTTCAGTCACCTGTCCCTATTTCCTGTATACTACAGAAGTTAGCATGAGATGAGCAGTGGATGATCTCCATCCCATCCAGGGACGAGAAGCAGAGGTGCACCCAAAAGGACCCTGATGCTCAGAAGAGTGCCAGGTTGTGGAAAAAAAAAAAAAAAAAAGAGTGTGAGGGCATACTCCAAAGAATACCTTCACTGCTTTAGGTCCTTGCCGGGATCACCAAGGGGTTTGGTGTTTTCTCACCGAGGGGTGTAGCAGGTGGCTGCAGGCTAAGAGCCCAGAGCTCAGGCTGCCCCTTTCTTACACAGCTATCCTTACAGCATTAAGTGAAACGTGGGCAGTGCTGCCCTCACCACCGTATTTTTAACTGAGCTCCTGCCATGAGATCATTACAGAGACAGGCAGCTTCTCAGAAATAGTGGCCCAACCAAACATACACAGTGGTACAATGGGAAACACCCAGGAAATTTGGGCTTGAAGCCTTAGGCACCCATGGTATCTCAGAAGATCATCTTCCTGGATCACTCTTGCAAATAAATGTAGGTTGTAAATCCCACTTGAAAGGGCGATGTAGGCACCAATGTGCTTCCTTGGAAGTGGCTGCTAGTCATTGCTTAACACCGCAGTGATGCCATCAAGCCCCACAGAGACACAGTGATACTCTATTGTATTTTGTTTCAGTGTGGTGCTCACCTGGGGCATATTTTTGATGATGGACCTCGCCCAACTGGCAAACGGTACTGCACAAACTCTGCTTCGTTATCTTTCAAGCCAGCGGACAAGAACAACGCCGGAGAAGGCAGCGGTAACGCCAGTCCTGCCCAAACAGGCAAAACTGAGCTGTAGGACGAAGCAAAGCCTGCAGAAAACTGCGCTGATCCCACACAGCTTACAAGGAATGTTTTCTAAATTGCCTGCTCTCTTATATCCTAGGAATGTTTAAATGTATGAAAGCATTTTGCAACCATCCTTCTTCTTCCTCACCTTTTCGGAACTGAGGCCTTGCCTGCTGGTGCATTTACTATATAATTGGATTGAAAAATGTGTTGACTCCACAGGTTTTCTTTTCCTTTGTTTTCTTTGAGATTGCTTTGGGGAATCCTTAAATCAAGATGCTTTGGCAACATTAGTTATTAGTTTCTTCTTAGTGCTGTGTTACTCTAGGTTTGAACCCTATTCCTTTTTGTGTGGGAAATAGGACTTGTGTTTATCTCCAGTCTATAGGAAACTTCTGGCCATAAGAAAATCCTGAATTCCTAGCACTTCTCTGCTTTGTTCTGACTTGTGAGGCATGCAGCCTTTGGTCATATGTATTCAGCCATCTCCCAGCATCAGCCACACCCTGCAAAAACTTGTAGTTATGGCTGTTCCTTCCCAACTGAGAGAGATGGATGAGATGTAAAGCCCATCCTTTGGCTAATTTACTGCCAAAATTTCAAGAGTGTGGTTGAAAGGATGTAAACATTGTCTCAGCATCTATTTTTCCCCTTTGTTTGGTATTTAAATCAAGGTTTTAACTAGTAAGGCTCACTTTTGTGGGCTACTAATAAGGCTTTAGCCTTTGTGTGAGACCTGTTTAGCAACTGTAACTCAAATCTGAATTAAAGTTGAAATCTGCAGGGGGTAATTATATGGACAAGTGCAGAGATAAACTTGTGAAGTGAAGTAGATGAGGGATGACATTAGGCTTTTTATCTTGTCGGTTGCTTCAAGGATTCAGAAACATGACAATTTCTGCTAAAAGTGAGTTTAGGAATGAATGCAGCAGAAAGAGGGAGACCCTCCTGAAGAATCCAACTTTAAAGATTAGCTGGTCTGAATGCATACTGCCTACAAGGCCACAGCCTTTAATCTGTGCAATTGCGGTGCAGGACATGAATGAGGGGGTTGGTTTAAGAAATGAATTAGAAAAAAGCCTGTCAGAGCTCCAGAAATTTTCATGTAGCAAAATTTGCTGTCCCATAAGACCTTTTTCACAACTGCTTTTTGTTGAATAACAGTTTGTCTAGAACTGTGCATAATACTGTTCTTTAAGCTATACTATACAGTATTTGCTAACACCGCTTTGCCTTCAAGCATTGAGAGACTTAATGAATAAAGTATTTACTTTTATTAGCAAACTTTGTGACTAACATATTTGGATCCAATTTTACTTCTAGTAGGAGCAAAGCAACCACTGATATTTATGGAAGCAGGATGTAGGTTTTTATGTCAGTGATAATAAACATATTATCTAAAGTACAAACATCCTTCAGTTAAAATATAGCTACTGTAAAAGCATATGGAATGGTCAGAATTGCCTTTTTTTAGCAACATAAGAAAGACGTGAAAAAAGCATACAATACCTTAACATCAAATAGATGCAAATAAGGATGATAAATATTTAGAGCTAAAGCACTCGGGCTCTGCTGTATCAAGCACCTACTGACATGAGTATTCCCCCAGATGTCATGCAAGGAATTGCTCATTGGCTGCAGGAAAGGTTGTGCAGACTGACCTTTGGTGTTTCAAGGTGGTCGAGTTTCTCCTGGTCCCATTGGGTTTTAGCAATTTCTTCTAGAAGGACTGCTTTTATCCTTTGCTTTTATTTAAAGTAAAGTAGGTTTTCTCTACCACATTTTCTGACATAAACATAAAAAGGGCAGCATCTATAAAAATGTGGTACATAAATGTGGTTTAATTCCAGATTGCTGTTGGATTTAAGTGTTATCAAATTTCAGTATATTCCTGCCTTATGTTAAAGAAATATATTACTTAGACTTCAGTACGCAGTAATGTATGCTGTCCTGCAGGAGATTTATTTTTGCAGGATATGGAGTGCAATGAAATGAGTCAATATGGTGAGGTGTATGTGATCTCTGGGAGTTAGACCATTTAACATAGGAAATGCATTGTTCTCTCTTGTACGCAAACTATACCACAGTGCAGTGCAAGGTAAGACAGATTTCCTTTTATTGCTCTTAGAAGATGTTAGTAAGGGCTAGTATTGACCTCTCCAAATTTGGTTCAGCCTGGTTATGATCATGACAGAGGAAACTTGGGAGCTGAGCACAATGTATAGAATAATAGGAGAATATTTCTGTATGTTTAAATTTTGCACTGTCTAGATGCTTTCAAAAACTGAATGCAAACTGTGTAGAAAGAGTAAACTATATTTTATAATATCTCTGTTGTTACTCAGATATTTAAATAGCATACCGTAAAATATCATGTAAGTCACACTATTTATATATATTATATATATATATAACATTGCACATGTTTTTTATATATATATATATATACACGTACACACACATGTATTATCCAAATATAATTTTAGCCTTCAGTACCTTTTTAAGAACTAAAACCTTTCCTTAACAGGGTTCAATACTTTTAAGAAATCAAATATACATTTTTCAAATTAAATTTGTTTTCATATATTTGTTGTACACAAATATAAAATAAATTTCTTTATAAATAATGCTGTTCTCCCTCCTTATTTATCTGGGTTTTGTATCAGGTTTTTGCACCCCTAGCTGCAGCGTGTCTTAGGGAGCTGCTTTTACTTTGCTTTCCCTTAACTTACTGGGAATATTATATATCCAGCACTTTATCTCCAGCAGGTTTCTGACGGGGGCACAGCACTGCAGGGTACCAGGTGTCCTTGCACTTACCTGCTTTTGAGAGAACATCGCAAGCACCCAGGCCCAATAGAGAGGGGAAATGTTTAGAGAAAGGCTCAACTTTTACTTAGCAGAAGTTTTGGCCGCTTTCGAAAGATGCAGTGTGGGATGTGGTGAGTTGCAGGCGTGCCGTAGGAACCCCACAGTGCCCGGGCTCAGTCTGCAATGGGGAATTTGGCTGGTAGGTTGGTTTCTGTCAAGGTTTCATTGCCAAGGATGCAGGTTTGGAATGCCTCGTGGGCAGCAGGTTAATGCTGCTCAGTAGATAGCTTTGCAGTGGGTTTTAAAAGTTAGGTGTGAGGGAGGAGAAGAAGTTGCAGGCTGTTTTCAAACCAGCTTCCATGTTTGTGTTCATGGGAACCAGAGAGTTACATCAAAATTAAATTCACATGCTAATTGTTTGAAAACATGGCAGAGCGTCCCAGGACAGATGACACACTGAAGATTTGGTTTACAAGTTTAGTATGATCCCTGTTAGTCCAAAAATTAATTCCTTGTAGCCCTCTGCCTCCCACCTGTTCACTCTAGTTCCCTCTCAGAACTGTAATAGTTTGATATTTCTGAAATGAGGGAGTAACTGGTGCCCACTAAAATGCAATGCAGCTGGATGCGTCGTGGTGGCTTTGCCCTGCACTTCTAGAATAACCCGTCCAGTCCGTCAGCATCCAGAAGTGCTGTGCTAAGGCAGATCTTTGGAGGTGTGCAGTCCCCTTGCTGCTGCTGGCCTGGCAGCAGACATAAGGGATGGCTCTGCATTCCAGTCCAGCTCAAGGCAGGCTGTGTTTTGCAATGCATAACATGAAGTTGTGCCTAAGACACGTGTACACCCCACCACTTCAAAACCAATGAAATTTCCAGTAAGAGATGCTCTCCCTGCTGCTCCTGCCGTTCCCCAGGCTGCCCTGGTGGCAGGTGGGAGAAGCAGTGGCGGCAGGATCAGCGACATGAAGCCAGTTAACAAAATGCCTTGTGATTCTATTGTCATTGTCGCTATATGGCTTCCGTATATTAAAGGCAACTTAATCATAAGTCTTTTTCACAAGCTATATCAGCTCTCACACACTAAAAAAATACCGTGTGTGTATATGAACTGGTTAAAACTGGAGCCTTGCCACAGTGGCTATAGCATGTATTCCCCACGTGGATGGGGGTAGGCTGAAATCTGGATTTATGTAGCAAAGCGCTCCAAGAAAGGAGAGGGAGCTTGTCCTGAAGTAATGTGTTGGCCTCTTATTTGTACTCACAGGTAAGTGGTGTCTGAAGGCTCTGTCGTCTCTCAGGATAAAAGGCAAGATAGAAGTGAAGTGCACAGCCTGCCTCCAGTGGCCCAACACTAGTGGTAGTGATAGTGATACTGATAGTAATGACCCACGGGATAGGACCTGCCCAATGTACTAGCCTGAGGCATGAGACCTTACTGCCCTTTCAACAGCTGACAAAAGTGGAGATTTCCATGGCACTAGCTAAGCTCCACTGTATTTCCTCTTCTTCCACACCCCAAAAATGGCTCAGTTAAATAAGACAACATCATAAGTCAGCATTTCTGTTGGGGTGACACTGAAGAACGCATTGTCACAAAGATGACGCCAAGTGTGCTTGGGGATGTTGGTACTCTATTGATTGTACTGAAAGGTCTCAGTCTTAATTCATGCAGCCTTGTTTTGCAGTCCACTTACCCAACTGAATTTGGTAAGCCATGAGGTTAGTCCTTCTCTAACAGAATATGTCATATATATTAATTTTTCTTATTGTTCAGTATGTTAAAAAATGTCCGTGGTTAATGTCAGTGCGTGGCCAGCGGTCCTCTGCTCCTTCACCTGTGGTCTGGGAGGGGATGTGAAATACACGATACAGGCTATTTCACTCGTCCTAGCTCAGAGTTTCAAAATTGTGCCCTCTCTCTTCCCATTCTTGAAGGAATTTAAGCATGAAAAGAAAACAGATGTTCACACTTCAGAATTAAAACCAGCGTGCTCTATACCCACTTGTTTACAGAACTAATGGCAGAGTATTCAGTGGCACTAGAAGCAAATTCATCAGCTTCCAAATTCAGTAGAATAAGAAAGAATGTTGCTTAGCTCATTGTCAAAATGAACTAATAGTTCCTGGGTTATTGACTATTAAAATGAGGCCACCTACAGGTCCCACAATAAACCTGCAAAAAAGTTTAATCTTGCATATTTGAAGAGCTGCGTTCCAGCCTGGCTTGCTCCGGCTTTGTTATAAAGAGAAGTGATACACCACAGGGCCTGACTACGCTTTTCAGATCAAAACCATGACAGTGGTCAGCAACTGTATTATTTTTACAGTCACTTTCTAAAAAAAAAGAAGTGAGATAATACTTTCAAATGCACCCCAATCAGTGAAATCACTGAACTAGCCAAACTCTGAGCAGTGTAGGCATGTGACATTCTGAAATCCTTATACAGGCCACTGGTGTAATATTAAATGCACTAAGCAAAAAGGTCTTGGTTATGTCCACATGTTTTTGGGATCAGAACCTGCTTGAGCAGCCCAAATTAAGCAGGAATAGTACACTCAGAAACCTTCCCCAGAGACCTCCTAGGACTTGTAGCCAGCCTCCTCAGACTTTTCACTTAGCCAATATAGGCCAGCAGAAAAAGGGAAGCGGTTCCAGAAAAGAGAAAAGGCTTCCAGTTTCAAACTCCTGTTTTATTCACCTCTTGTTAGTCAGCTTGCAAACACTGAAGACATTTCACTCTGCAGATGTCTTAGCCAAGGCATTCTTATTTGGTGCTCTTTATAGTTTCAGTACAGATGACACCTGCGGTCTAACTTCTTTTAGCCAGGAAATTTTACTGCCCTAATGCAACAAGTCTATTTCCATCCCCTCCCTTTTCAGTTGCTGCAAGGGTTTTCTTGTCTTTTGTTTTTCAATAGCTGGCATTCCAGACAATGGTATATTTCCCAGATAGATTTTTTTTTTTCGCTGTAGCCTAAAAACTGTCTGAACTGTGGCTTCACCTTGTCTCAGACCTTGTACTTCTATCTGTTCCCCAAAATACAAGCAATCACCTACTGGCAATACAAGAACTGTGACAAATCATGTGTACCCACTTGCTGGGAAAAGTAGCAGTTCTTTGGAAAAGCAAATAAAATATGCCTTTATCATCCTATTAAAGTGGACAAGTTGATTTTGGGTGTCGGCTTGTTAATTTTCGTGTTTTTCCAGGCCGCCCTAAAGCCCTTCTTCTTGTAGTCTGGGTATTGTCTCCTCCAGTTTACAACTTTATTATTGTATGTTTCATACAAACACGAACATCTGGAGAACATCCTCAGGTATAACTGCTGGGCACTGCAGAAAATATCTGGCGTGATCTGAAACAGGTTTTTCTTCCCATGAAAGTACACCCCTGGGACTGGGAAACTTAGAAAGTCTGTAATGGCGTAGAGATCCTTTCACCTCCAGAACACCACTTCACATTTGGCCTGGGTCTGTAACAGCCAGCGTCCCTGCTGATTTTTTTAGCTGTTCACTGTTTTTTTGTGAAGTTAGTTGGTGCTGGTATCGGTTCACAGAAATCACTGTGGCAGTAACCCTGAGAGCCTCAGTGATGCTGCAACTGGTGAGGAGATTGAATTTGTCACTGTGAGAGCAGTCAGTTTCTGTCCAGAGAGCAGTCAGGAGATGGAAGGGTAGATGGAGGATGGGGAAGGGGAACGAGGAATTTGCATTCTGCCCCTTGCTGTTTGCCCCTCCTGTTCACCTTAAATTACATGGATTTTCACCATGGCACTGTAAGATCACATTTAATTCAGGACAATTAAAATAACACAGGCTTGTGAAACCCTGGAAAAATAGTTCCTAATTCCTAACTTCATTCTGGTATCTGTCTAACACCACTGACTTCAGTGAAACAAAGCTCCTATAAATCTGAGGGGATGGAAAGGACTAAGGTCTACTGGGAAAGATTCCTCAATGTACTTGAGATAAAATATTTTCAAGACTCGTTAAAATCTGCTGTAGGAATAGGATGCCTTTGGAAGATCCTACTCCTCCAAATAACTAGTACAGAGAATAGGAATCCTAAAAACCATGGATCAAATTCTCGAAAGAAAGGTCGGTACCAGCTAAAGCACAGCACTGCTGACCCCACAGTGAGACAGTCCCCCAGCTGCCTCTCTGCATGCATTGTACTGCTCCATTTTCACACCTTCCTTTACGTCCTGCAGAAGATACTTGCAATCACAGTATTTTCATACACCTTTGCTGCTTCAGCCCTGTTGTACAGGATTTTGAGAAAGGTGATCATTTTATCTTGTTCCTAGTTTGAAAAGTTTCTGTGAAGAAAAATCCAAACAGTTTTTTTTCCAAAGCTGAGAAAATTCTAAGCAATCTCTAGAATTTGTTGTCTCCATGCTGTCAACTTCAGCTTTGTGGGCTTCCACCAGTCCCAGCAGTCACCAGCGACCATGAATTCAGTATTCTCTGTTGATAAATTACAATTTTATCTTTGTTTGGCTAGGGCTTTTAGTAGCCTGCCAACTCAAAACCATTGCCTAATATATCATTAGAGGGCAAATATGTTCCCGTGTATGTCTGTGGCATGTAAGCAGCTCCTACCAAAGCCTGGGCATTCCAGCATCCTGCTGAGGAAGGAAAGCAGTGCCCCAAATCATTTAGACTGCAGATTTTTCTTTTCAAATAAAATATTTTTTGTTTTTCAAGGTCAGACACTTGGGGCTGTTCAGGTCACAAGACGCCAGAGGCTGTTTACTTTGGAAAACAAGGACAGCCATGGTGGGAGGTGCTTTTAGCAACACCCAAATCTAGCTTTTTAAACCAAACAGCAGTCTGGCCAAAGGGCAGCTTCACTCATCCTTACTGACACCATGACATAGAGGGAGAGCGTCCAAGAGCTGACTGACGTACATGCAACAGGAATAATATTTGGTATTCTCACTTATGAACTCAAATACCTCAAAGCATGTGGGAGATCCTCAGATGAGAGGAATAAATATTTTGCATTGACTGCAGTCAGTGTTTACAGTGGAAAGTGATTTCTTGAAAGGCTGAGACAGTGCCCAGTAGTGGGTTGCATCTAAAAGCATTTTGGTCATAATGGAGCAGCACTTTTCCAACACCCAGATGCCAAGTGGGATGGTAGGTTTTCCTCTTCCCTTTAGGTATTTTATTTCAGTCAGGTCAGCTATTCAGGCTATGGAGATTTCCCCAAGTCAGATTTCCTTCTAGGTCATCAGTGGAAAAACAAAAGTGCATCTTGGAGAAGTTGATATAGAGTGGCAAGAAAAAAAAACAGCATGAAAGGTTCCTACTCTTAGTACAAATGGAGGCACTTGTATGTACGGTTTTGCTTCCCTTCTGAATTGCATCGTAGGGCTAAGGCTGATCAAGCAGGATGCACAACTTTGCTTCTCCTTGCTACCTGGCCAAGCCCGCTCTTTCTAAGAGTACAGGACTTGTCATATCTGAGGACAGCCCGGCTGAAAAGGCATGATCTCCTAGACCTTATTGAATCTGCTCTGGAGAAACCATGTGTCTCCAGCCATTTCCATGCCTAGCTGGGTGGCCATGCATGAGTTTATAACACTGTTTAAAAATGTATGTAACTTTCTGTATGTGGATTTTTTTTCATCCTAGTGTTTTCACCACAAACCAAAATTGCCATAGATAACTACTTTCCCTCTGTGAAGACATTTGTTTCCTGTTGACATTTAATTAGTAGATACAGTCTGTGGGTCAAGTTAGAAGGCAAAAATAAAAGTCAGTTTTAGATGATTCAGCCCATTCTTAACCAGCAAAATGGTGTTTAGAAATGTTAAACTGCAATAAAAATCCACATCTATGTGGACTCACCTAGAGTTTCACAACAGCAGTGAGGATAGGGCACAGAGCTTCCTATTTCAAATGTCTTCAAAACATCCCTTCAAAGAATCTCTATTAGGTGTTAGGAGTATAGAGCCTGTGGCATCCAGTTACACAGTTTTGACCATTTAAGAGAGGTGAATAAAATAGGGTTGGTTTCAGAAGCGTACTGTGAATGGATTACTGTTTTAGCCCTGAAAATACACATTTCTTCCAGCAGTATAGAAGTGAGGGGAGCATTTATGCCACCAGTGTAGGAAACACACATCTCTTTTCTCCAATGACTAAACTAGACTAATGAGAGCTATCAAACTTGCTAATGACTGAGAGAAAGCCTTTCAGTGCGTTGCACTGGTAAAACATTAAGTGTTTTCTGTAGCGGTACTTCCGATTTGCACCAATGTGAGTGAGAGGCAAATAGGATGCAGCATCAATGTAATGCAATAGTCCAGGTGCTCTTAATGGTGGCAAGTGAATATGGTAGAAGCACGTCCAGCAACCCCAGCAGAGAACCACATAAATTGCCAAATGCACGCTCCATTACCTTGAGCCTTACCTACTGGATACATTTCCAAATTAACTGCATATTAAACCACTGATGTTCCAGAAAAAGGAACATGAACTCTGCTGCTTTCTGTAAGGAAGGAAAAAAGGGCAAAATGTCAGAGCTGAGCTACTGGTCCAGGTGACCATCCTTGAGCCATGCCATGAGGACAGACAGGGAAACTGCTCTTACAGGCAGATCCCAAAGGTGAGTAGCTGACTTCTGCTTTCCAAATGCATGCACTGTCCTGGGCGATGTGTAATCTCAACATGTTTGCCATTATGCAAAGAAAAATCTGAACTCTATTCCACTCAGTCAAACAGCTTGTCCTTATCAGGATCCATGGGCCAGGCAGTCCGCTGTAGGAGGCCTGTAAAAGAGTAAGCCTGGGACTGTTTACAAGATGATACTTAGAGATGCCTTCAAATCAGCTGAGGCAACCACTGCTTTTAAAAGCCAGACGTTAGCTAAGAATATTTATATTTTGAGAGTAACAGGATAACTTGGGACAAAATGCTCACCTCCAGCTCACAAAGCGTTTTCATGCCCGAGATTGTATTACAGTTTAGAAAATTCACGGCAAAGTCTCCAGGTTTGTTTGAAGACATGCATGAAGAATTATATGGTGAAACGTTTCATTCTGGCTGTGAAAAAAGTTAATTCAAACCAACTAAAACGTCAGCCATAAAGATGTACAACATTTTTCAGGAAGCCTTGTCCACCCTGAACAAATGTTTTCATAAAAAACAGCCTGCCCGTAATAATCACTGTTATTGAAAAGACATCCCAAGGTTGCTGTATGGAAATATGTTAAATACGTTCTGAAATTCAATCTAATATAATTTCAACATTAGAGCTCATTCATAATCCTGTATTAAAAGCCTATGCAATTTTCATGAAATATGTCTGTCTGTGTAATCATGAATGCTGAATATTGTCATGGCTTTCCAGGAATTTTCAACCTCAATGCAGAGGAAAGAAAACTCTTCCAACTGGACTTTTACACCACTGAGAAGAAATAACAATAACAGATCTACACTTAAAATAAACATTTCTGGAAAAATACTATCTTTTAAAAGAGGCCGTAGTCTGAATTTCAAGCTACTAGTAATATAGAAGCAGAGGCTTTGAATGTGCCTGTGGTGACAGCCCCTTGCTTTGTGCAGTACCGGGGACAAACAGCCCCAGTAGGAAGGAATCTGTTTACTCACACCTAGATTTAGAAAGTGATCCCTTCAGATGGAGTTGGCTTAAACCCCATTAGTATTTCTCTTCAGAACCCCCAGTTTACAACTGGATGTAGCTGTTACTCTAGTTATCAGCTCAAGTCTTGCCAAGTCTCTCTAATTGCACAGCACCACAAGTGCGTGCAGCATCACGGGGGTGGGAGCGTAAAGAGAAAATATTCAACTTCGCCATGCATCTGATGTGCTTGTATGAGTACACTAGCTGCTCATCATCAATTTCTTTGTATTTACAATTTTATAAAAGAATGAAAGCCTATAAAGTAGTACTTGCACACACAAAAGGGTGAGGAGTGGGAAAATTCTGGTTCTCTCTCTAATGTTCCTATTCACTGATGGCTCTTTGATATTTTTCCTTTTTATGAGCTACCTTTTTTTATTAGTGGAATATTGCTGGTTCCGTGGCATGACTTTAAAATGATAGGAAAAATTATACAACTGGGATCTCAATTATTCAGCACAGCCATTTTAATCCTTCGTGTTATTTGATCCAGTACAAGGTAATATACGTCTTATTTCCAATTAGAATACAATTCTCACTATATTCATCATCTATCGATGTCTGCTTTTCCATTTGCCAGAGACATGAAAGTCTGTGATTCAAAGGGTGCCATTCAGACTACCCTACTTGTGGACAATTATATGGTGTCAGCAGGGCTGCGTGTAGGTTTGATGCCTGTAGCCCAGGGCAGCTGGGAGCTGCTCTGCACTTTTTTTCCTGCAGAGTTTCTGACAGCGTATTGCAGAAATGGTTCCTCAGTGCCTCTATGCCATTTGTGTGAGCAATATTGCCCAGCACATTTGTTTGAGACTATTCAGCTGCATGTGGCAAAAAGATTACTTCTCATGGCCTGAGGGCCTTACCCTGCAAACACCCTCACAGTGCTGTGTGCTCTGCGACCCTGCGCTTTGCTCTCCTTGCTGTCCTGGGGACGAGGTATATGATGAATCAGAGATAGCGAAGCGAGGAGATGAGAGGAGAGGAGAGAAGAGAGGAGAGGAGAGGAGAGGAGAGGAGAGGAGAGGAGAGGAGAGGAGAGGAGAGGAGAGGAGAGGAGAGGAGAGGAGAGGAGAGGAGAGGAGAGGAGAGGTGGAATGGGAGATGGTGAAAGAAGAGTGTGGCTCTGGCCCATCACTGGCTGCCTGTTGCTGGGTGATGCTGGTCTTGCACCCCTCCTTCTGCCTCTATCCTCCCACTCTTGCCACTCCCTTGTGATGGTAGTTTTATACCGGCGCTGAGCTGGTTTAGCTTTCTGAAGCCACAGAAGTCTAACCCAGGAAAAAAGAAGCAGGTAGTTTGGACTGCTGAGGTGAACTGACTTACAGCAGGGTGAGATGAGCACTTGATCTGGTAGCCAGGTGCAGAGGGAAGGAGGAGCAGGGACCTGGAGGACAGGAGGAGAATATGGTGGAGACAACACATCACCCCTAATGGGAGTGACAAGTTGCTATGCTGTAGCATGGAACTTCACCGCTCTGCTGCTCTTTCCCCATCTATATAAATAGCTAACAACCACGTTCTAATACTTGCAAAATATCTTGAAAGATATCTTGAAAGCCTTCAGTGAATGAAAAGCAAATGTTGACTGCAAAGCTGAGTGTCCCTTCCATGAGCTGGAGCAAGACATGTGCACTCAAGACTTATCCCAACTCTATAGTATCAGGTTAACATGATGTGAAAACCCTTCAATATTCTTCTGGCTTCAGTCATTCATATCCAGATGGTGCTGCCTCAAGGGGGGCCACGTCACAAAATGACTCCCAAAAGCCATAGCTGGGCAAAGATTTGCACTATAAACTCCCTATGGTCCAGCCTACCCCTCGCATAGCCCATAGGTACTTAGGAACCTGGATGCGTATCAGCATCCACCTTGTGAGCATTTGCCTCCATGCTGTGCTCACAGGAAAGACAAAGTCTGCGATCAACATGAGAAAACTCTTCAGAAATTTGACCCTCTGAGTCAGTAAATGTGTATGCAGCTTTAGTTGGCCAAGAAGCATGCAAGAGGTCTTTGCCCTACAAAACTGTGACAACCACCTTGGTGCACTCAAGAGATTTCAGGCAGACTGTCTGCCTCTCAAATTTTAGGGTCCCTTTGAAAGTAGGTTTATCCTTGGTCTTCCAGTAGCATAAGTATGCTATAGAAAAAGAGAAGAGGAGACAAAGACCGAAGCTCAGCAGCAGAGTACTTACAGCCATGTCCTGGGTTGGGAGAGGAGAGGCTCCATGCACAGTGTGCCTGTGAACAGAGCGGTGAGGGCTGGAAGGCAGAGGACTTTAAATGGTGGCAGGACTCCTGTGATGCTCCCCTGGAAGTAGAGGTTGGCCCACTCCCGTTTCTTTGGTTTTCTAATGTGCTGAGCTCCAAGCACAATTCACATAGATCTGAGCTGAGAGCAAAGCTGCGGTATTGAAAGGGACTGGTGTTTTCTAGGTCAGTGGGTTAACTTAAGGAACCTTCCCAAAAAGCTACTCCAAAGCCCCTTAGACCTGGTGCAATGATGCCAAACTGTGCCCTTGCAGGGGACCAGGTCTAAACTCTGAAGTCACACACATACCCACCTCTCTGTGTACAGCGGGCTTCATTCTTACACTTTCAAATGAACAGACTGCTTCCTGCGTGTGCAGCTGTCAAAGTGAGATTTTAACTGTTTCCATCTCAAATCTGGCTTCATTGTCTGTGTCCAAAGTGTCCTGGCAGATGACCAGGTTACTGTAAGATGATGCTGAGAAGCTGGACAGGAAACAACAATTCACTGTTTCTTATGGCACAAGAACTAGAAGGGACCCCGTGAAATTTCCAAGCAAGAGGTTTAGTGGAAGCAAGAGGCAGAACTTTTATGTACAACACAGAGTTACTCTGTGGGACTCAGTGCCGCAGGATGTTATGGGATGCACAAGCACAAATGATTCCAAGGGATTAGGCAAAATTGTGGAAATACAGGTATGTACTATTTAAAACCAATGATTCAGACACAAACATGAGCTCAGGAATATCCTAATCCATTTACTGCTGGAAGCTGGAAGTCTATAGTGGAAGTAGAATGATAACTTTCTTGCAAATGTTCTTTAAGAGGCCGCCACTAGCGTTGGTGGGAGAAAGGAGGCTAAGCGAGATGGCCCTGAGCAGTTGCTTGTCAAATGTGAACATGTGCACCTCACCTGGGCATCCCATGTGTGTACATATGTGTACACGTGCAAGCTTACCCTCACTTGCCCTGCAGTAACTCTGCCCATCCTAGACCCTCAATCTCATGCCTGTTTGTGAAGAGCCAGGGTGAGAACATGGTTGCCTTGTCCTTTGCACTGTTTTTCACCCCAGGAGAGGAATGTAATTCTGCAAGGTGCTGAGCACTGTTGGCTCAGGGCAAGCGCTGGTGAGCTCTGTGCAAGCCTTGCTTTGAACTGTTTTTATCAATGAGTGTTTTTATTCCAGGTGGCAGATGTTTGAACTAATCCAAATGTGTGATGCTTTGCAAACGTGTGGAAGGGCATGAGCCCACAGCTCTGAATTTTTGTAATGCTTTTCCAGGGCCCTCTTTAAAAATTGTCCCCTTGCTAATCTCAATAGATAGTGAGCTCTAAGAGTCATGCTAACACTGGAAAAATTTTCATATCTTTAGAGACACCTTCTTGCAGGGCTTTTACAAGTAGATCAAAAAACAGATCTATATATTTTCACATAAATATTTGAAAAGCATTATGGTGAAAATACTCTTTTTTTTACTCTAGAGGTGGGGAAAAGGGCCTTAATAGGTGTAACATTACATAGCATTGGCATCCTGCATGTGGTGATTACGGTCCAGAGAAACTCCGGACTTTGGCACCATAAAGCTTTTCTGGGTGCAGGTCCACATTTACACAGAGAACACCTGAGATTTATGATTGTACAGACCAGGAGCAAGAAATTTCCCTATGATGAAGTAGCCAGGCTATGTGCAGCCTCTTTAAGTCTGCAGAAAGCAGCCACATTGTTTCAAAGGTATATGAACACAGCTCTTAAAATTGCAAATCCTCCAAAAGCCTCCGCCCAGCAGAAGGCAAAGGCAGCAAGCTGCCATGGGCTGCGTTTTTGTGGGACGAGTGATCGCTGCTGCTCAAGACATCCTTTGGAAAGGCTGCCCGGGAACAGATGTCTCAGGAAGGGGTACTAACAAGCACTGTATTTGTAAATGTGTTCAGCATTTTTCTTTTTGCATATAGTTGGGAGGCTGCCGTAAGTATAAGCATTTCTTAGTGAGGACCAAAGGAAGGGGATTCCCTGGGTTAGGCAGGGAATGGGGATGAGCACCAGGGCAGTGATCTCCTACAGCATTTGGTATACTTAACTTGTGGGTCTGGACCTGGTGCTAGGATCAAAAACTTCTATGAGATCAGTTCATTGCGAAGCAATGCACTTCAAAACATGTTTCAAACGATGTCATCTCAAAACATTAGCAAATGCAGATGCTCTTGGGCATTGAGCTGGATATGTAAGACTGGGGAAGAACACAAGGAGAAAGGAAGAAAATTAAAAGCCATGGGAAGAGATAGACTCATACTGTTTATGTAGAAGGAAACTGAGGCATAAAAGCAGTTATGAACCATCTGAAGTCAGTCAGACAGTAATGCTGAAAGCGGGGAATCTTTAACTCGCTGTCCTTGCTTTAGTCCCCAGACATGCATGACCATGCAGGAGAGACCCTTCACTCCTGGCTCTGGGTACTGGCCTTGCTTGCCCTCTACTCGAGGTAAAGCAAGCAGGTGCAGCCTGAGCTTAGAGGAAGGGCAGGGAGGGAGGTTGCAGGGGGGATGTGTGTCACTGGTGACTGCTGGTGGGCGGTGGGGTGGCTTTGGGTTTTTAACATAAGTAATCTACGGTGGGTAGCAGAAGTTACCAAAGGGTAACTATTCCAGAGGGGACCGTCAAACTGCTGCCATCATGGGCTGTGACTTAATAGCAATAGGAATTTTACTTCTCACCCAGCCACCCCAAGTAGGCATCCAAGGGGTTGAAAAAGAGCAATATCTTGACTGCTCCACGTACGCCAAGCCTTCCACCTCCTGGTTTGTGGCCTTTCCCTGCCAGCTGGGCATCCCTCTGCCTGTCCGCTGCATTTGCGCTCAGACGTTGGCAGGGTGTGTTGGCTGGTCCGGGGTCACCAAGCTGCAAAGAAATACACTCTGTTGGGTCTGGAGCTATGTGCTTGCTTTCATCACATGGATATGCGTCAACATGTCACTTTAAAGTAGTTCAAGTAAGAGAGATGGGGGAACAGATGAGGAGGAGGGAGGCAGGAAACATGTCATAAATCCACAGCGAGAGGGACTCTGAAGTAAGAGCATTATAGACTCTGGAAAACACATAAAAATCTGCCATAGAAAGGGCACTGTCAATGCATCCTGTCAGTGCAGTTTGCTTTTTATTTCCTAGTGTGCAATATGATATAAAAAACGTTCACCTTTACTAGATGATCCATGAAAGCCCGTATTTCACATGAGATTTATTTTTCGTATGAATAGACTTGGCGTTTACAGACACTGGTGGATACCAGTCGCTGTCCTATGAAATGAGGCCACCAGCACCTGCGGTCTCCCAGGACCTGTCTCTTCCAAGTGCTGTTCCTCACACAAGGGCCATTTCGTTTTGTTTCTATTTTTTTTTTTTTTTTTACATAGAGCTGAACTAAGGAATGTAGAGTTAAATAAAAAATAACGGAGAAAGATCAGGCTGAAACAATTCCCCCCCGAGTCCCACTCATGCAATCATGAGATATGTGAGGCTTTGCGCTTTCTCATGTTGCTATTGTAAAAAGAGAGAGAAAAATTGAATCCAGTCAAATATTAGAGTCTCAAATACTACAAAGAGTTTCCCACTGCAGGGATCTGAAATTCCCTCAACACCCAGAATATTAAGCAACCTGGGGCTTGTGCTTTTAGATAGAGATTTGAGAGATGGGAACATCCTGGCTTGCCTAAAAACGATTAGTGAAGGGAAAAATTGCCAACGCATAAACCACCAGCCTCTCTGGCAGCCAACTGTATTCTTGCTCAGCCATCCCTGCTGCCTTCATGGGACTTAACATGTTCAACATGGGAAAAAGGCCTCCAGGCTCTATCCAAAAGACTCAGTGGTGCTAGTGAACAGTGAGGAAGAGGATTTACACTGTATAACCAACTTCAAACATGATGAAATATAATTTCTCTACAAAAGTGTATGAGCTGGAACATCTCAGCCTGAGAGGGGGACTTCCTCCTGACAGCCAGCATGCCCCTCACTGTGCCTCCTTGGCTTACTCCTTGGGCACTCTGTGTAGTAGCGAGGACATGTACCAGTAATTTTGCTGGCAGTTGATTGTGAAGGGTTGATTGCATGGCTTTGATCCGCTGCATCTGCAAGGTATTCTTACAAAACTAAGTGCTATGCCATGGGAACGTAAGGAAGCAAAAGCCTGTCGCACTTGAGCTTCCCTGTGGGGACCCACCAACCAGACAAGTGCACTGCTCCCTTCCCTCAGCCACCCATCTTACCCTACTTTTCTCCTAGCACAGTTTGAGAGCTATTGCTGCCGAGACTGCATTCTCCTTTCTTCAGGTTCCTTCTTAGTCTATGCGTAATGTATTAGTGGTGTGAAATGGAGAGGAAAGGATTAGCGGGGAAGCACAAGGAGCGAAGTAAATGTCTTCAGGGAGGTAGAGACTGCACAGAGAAATGCTCACTCACCCTTTTGAACCAGGAATGTAATGTCCTTCTGCTTTGCATGACAGTCCCACGTGCAGCACTGCCCTTTCAGGCTTTGCCGAGAGCCAGGGAGGTTGCAGAGCCCTGTCAGTAAGGCTCCCAGGCACCTGTCCTTCATCGCACCTGGCTGTGTGGGACCTGGTTTCAGCTCTGAGGCATTTGAAAAGTACAGACACAATTTCTCTCCAGATGCACAGGCTGCTGTGTATCAGGACTTAGGCTGTCTTTTCCCCAGTGATGGGATGTTAGGAGGAGCTGTTTTCTGCAGGTGATGGCTCGAATCCTGCCAGGACTCAAAGTAGATGAGACAGCTTCAGCTTACAGCCTTCTGGGCACCAAGGTGAAGTCCATCCCACAAAATCCTAAAGTGTTGGGAGAGCAGGCAGGGTGTAACAGCCCCCGTTGTTATATGACAGACCAGCAGTGCCTGTGTGTGCAGAAGGACCCACGGGGTCTCTGGCTGCTGTCACGGTGAAGGGCAAGGTCCCAGCTAAGTTTCATTTGAGACAGCCAGCAACCCCACAAGCCCCCAGCCTGGCTCAGATGGGGTGAGCACCTCCAGGGGATGCATGGCACAACCACAGTGCAGCACTCACCGGTGCCATGCCCGGGGAGGGCTGCTCGTGCAGCAAGCCTGTGGTCCTGTGCTTCTGCCGGCACAGCCGCTGAGGTCGCAGCTTGAGAGGATGTGGTTGCAAGCTGGAAATGGGCAGGGGTACCTACTGCATGCCTTTGAGGTATTCCTAGCTTCCTTTCACTCTGTCCACCCACTCCAGGCAACAGGAGTCTTTCAGGACCATTGCAGAAACAGACCTGTAGCTGGGAAATGGAACCGAATGGTAAAAAACCCCACAGGGCTCCTCATTGCTAACCAGAAACACAGCCTGACTGGTTTCTAGGTGGGATGGGACCCTGGCTCTCCAAATATGAAAGAGCTGTGAGGAGCTTGAGGTGGCTCGGGGCTGAAGTGCCTGGAGGCTAGAGCCAGCACTGCTCCTCCTGGGACTGGACCTGGATCTGCTGTGTGAACCATGGGGCCTGGGGCTGCACGGCTGCTGAGTGACAACTGGTGGAGAAGAAAGAAGCAAAACAATATTATTGATTTGCCTGTTAAGCAGGAAAGTGGGTAGCTTCAGTGACCATCAGCAGAGTAACCAGCTACAGTGCATTTCACTGTTACAGGGCAATGTGTTTGTGGCCTTACCCAGGTTCATGCTGCCTTTCCTTCTCCATGGTGTACTTTCCTTGGCTCCACACACAGAGCTGTGCTTGCAGGGAAATGCCGTAGCCTGCAAAGGTACAGAATGATCCCAGCTGCTCTGGGCAGGTGCTCAAAGCTGCTAACGCCTTTGCCAAAACCAAAACCATCCTAAGGTGCTGCTCCGAACCCTCCTGTCTGCTGCCACCACCCAGCAGGAAGGCTGCAATGTTGAGAAGACCCCATTTTTGCTGCAACCCAGCTAGAGGCTGGACAAGCAGCAGTAACACTTCTAAAAATCATCTTTGCCTTGAGCTGGAGGCATAGGCCATCATTTGCCTATTTTCCAGTTCCTTTAACCTCTTAATTTTGCAATGGCTACAGAAATGCCTCTACTTCAGTGTTTTCTGAACAAGCTGCGCACCCTCTATGGGAGACAAAATGGGAGATCTGGCTTGCAGCTGGCCTCTTTCCAGCGTCTTAAAAGCTGCTGAGCCAAAATTTTGCCGTGATTTTGTTTCTTCAGCTTCAGTGATCTGATTGTCAAAGTAGTTGCTGCTGCACCCGTACTTCGGAGAGGAGCACCTGCTTAGTCTAGTGTATGGAAGCCATGAGGGCTGTGATGGGCATGAGCAGCACCACTGGTGACTTGACCCAGGCCAGCCCCTGACTGGGGCAGTCTGGTCCTGCTGGCTGCGGTCCAGGAGGGCAGAAATCAGGCCTGGTCCCTGGGGCATGAGCAGGCTGTGAGGCTGCAGGTGGGGAGGTACAAGGCAGATAACCAGGGTGGAAAGCACAGCCTCTGGATGCACACAGCTGAACGATGAAGGTTTCTGCCTGGCAAAATTGTTATGAGAGTCATGGACAGACAAGGAGGGTCAGCTGGTGCAGGGCCCCCAGTGCAAAGCCTCTGGGGATACGGTGGCGGCAGCCACCCCGGGGCCTCCAGCTCAGCGGGCAGCCACGGCAAGTCCCCCATACTGCAGCTGGCCATGGGAGCTGGTGGACACAAATCGCATAGGAAAAAAAAAAAAGGATTTTTTGGAAACAAGTGCAGAAATGTGTGCCTCCATCACTGGCCTCACCTCCTAATCAAGCTACCCCTGGGCACCATGCATTTCTTTTGTTAGAATGTGCACTAAACAGCATATGCAGATGTCCTTATGTATGTGTGCCCTGTCCATGGCTCCAGTGCAAGAGGGGCTGTGGGAAGAAAAGGAGGGGTTAAGCCATGTAGCTCCAAGCACGATGCATCCTCAGGGATGGGCAGGAGGAGTGGGGGGAGCCTGTTCCCATGTGGGGCTGGAGCAGCTGTGGCCGAGGGTCCCGCCGAGAGTCCCACCGGGCTGGAGGGGTGTTTGCTGACTCCAGCCCCCAGCCCCTTGGCATGCAGCCCAGTCCCAAGAAATATAAACCAAAGAAGCATAAACAGATGATCACATGAAAAATATATCATGATTAGCCAGATAGATCCCAAATGTTTGTTCTGTAAACTGCAGCAGGCAGCACAAGTGTTCGCTGCAGCTGTAGTTTCTCATCTTATTTGTGTAAGTGTGCCATTAAGCTTAGACATGGGCAAAATAATCTTTCCTTGATTCTCACTTAAGAAGCTGCTTTAAAGATATATTATATCAATGTTTGATTCGACCCTTTTGCGACTGGTATTATACCATAAACTGATTCTCACTTAATAGAAAATCTTTGCACATTTTTTCTCCTGGGTTACTTCCCTTTCCCTCTGAAGCCAGTAAAGTGGTTTGTTTTGTGAATGAAAGCTGGATGCCTTTAGCAAGATGGCATTAACACTGACCTCTGCTCATGCATTGAATTCTTGCCCAGTGGGAGGCGAGGTTGGAGGAAAGGGTTAGTTCATTGATGGTCAGAACCTGCTGAGCACAGGGCTGTTAACCTGCCTGGAAAGGGAACTGCTCAGAGGGCTTTTCCCTTTCTTGGATTAGCCCAATGAAGCCATCCTTCTCTCCCTTTAGTTTTAACCATCTGCTGGGAAGATGGCTCTAATTCATCTCAGCTTGGTAGAGATTTTTTTTTAATATATAAAATGGCAATAAATTGGGGGGGGCTACACTTTAATTTTCCTGTTGCTACTGCCTGTATCAGAGAAGACTATCTGAATTTCACAGCATGAAATATTTAGCAAGGACAATGCAAAGAAATCAAAACCAAACTCCTTCAGCCATTTCCCAAGAAATTCAGCATGTTTTATGCTCTTTGGATCCTAAAACGCATCCTGGAAGAGCAATAATCTGGAAAAGAAGAATTTTGTGAAGCTGATTGCCAACAGCATCTTCCAACAGCTAGGGCACAAGGGCTGTTCTGAGGGAGACGGGTCTATAATTTATGATGCTAGTGGACTCCAAAAAGGTATTGTGTAAAAATAGCAACTTTTCATTTGATAGTTTTATCTGCTGAATATGGTGATAAAACCTGTGGTCTGCTTTTATAGAGGTGGGGAAGAGCCAGAGTGCAAGTCAAAACCCAGAAGGTTCACACAGCACAACTGGAAAACACACTGTAGGTTTTTCTCTCCTTTTTATCTTCTTAGTCCTTCAGAGCCAAGGCAGCATTTGGAAAATCAGCTGTGCCTGTGCTCATTTTTACACCATCAACAGATTCATTAACTAATCCTCCTTCTCCTCCTCATTTTTCCCCTGCTACTTTGGCTACCAAATTGCTTCAGCTGCAGGTGGAGGAGTGACCGTACGGAAAGCAGAGCAAGATGTCCATAGTCCAAGTCGAACTGTAGCCATAGCAATTAGAAACACAACATCTTATTTTAGCTGTCCCACCAGTGTCAATCAAGAAGAAATCCACTGAAGCATCAAGAAGAAATCCATTAAAGTCAGTGCAATTGCACCAGCACAAGGTTGGTTTCATTGAGATTAGGCTCTAACTTTGGTGTCTGTTTTATTTGTAAACTGAGCAGATAGAAGCCACTGGGAGATCATTAAGTCGGAACTCAGCAATTTTCATTTCTACTTGTTTTTTTGAGTAAAACCATACTTTGTTATCCTTGCCAGAGTCTACAAGGACAGCTTGAACTACTCTCACCAGCTAAGACAACACTTCTTCTCTATAAGGTGAGCACGTTGAATAAAGCTTATCGATGTAGTTGTTTCTTTTTCTTTTAATTCACCTCCTGACCTTTTAAAATTACTTTACTCAACAAAGGACAATAAGGCCAATCCAACTCCCATTAAAGTCAGCAGGAGTCTTTTCATTGACTTCAGCTGAAGTTGGGCTGGGCCCAATAAGACTAACTTTAGGAGTAAAAAATAGCAACTCATATAGAGCTTTATCTTGCCCCCTGTGGCTTGATAACTGACCTCCCGTCATGTTCACTGCGACAGGATCGGGCCCATAAAGCCAAGTAAAACTAATCCCATAACCCAAAGCTTATATTGCAAATCATTTGCATTTAAATGCAAAGTATTTGCATTTCCTCTTTTTAATCACACAGGAATATTTGGGAGGTATTAATTATTTTATGAATGGAGAAATGCTTCCAGCTGAACAGATCAGATTAATCTTTGGGTTGCTTTGTGCCCCAGAGTTTTCTCTTTTTAAAATAGGAAGATGACAGGGGTAAGGAGCTTAAAGGTGACTTTATGCACCTCCTTCACTCTTCGGCTTTCCTGCTCCATCTTCCCATACAAGCACTGTCCTGCTCCTTTACCACTACCTTGCCAGGTTACCCCAGCTCCCACCTTCTGTACCATTTGCTCTCCCAGAAGAAAGCACCACTGATCTCCTCTTTCTGCTTGTGCTAAAGCAAGCAGAGCAGCACCTGGAGGGGTTCAGCTGGGGCAGGGTGGTGATGTGGTTGCCTGTTGGTATGATGGGAGGAGGCGGACTGGATTTTGTTCTTTGTTACACCTTCGGCCTGAGACACTAAACATTTATTTTCTAAATAATGCTTAAAATATACCCTAACATGAAGAAAGTTCCACCAACTACACAAACTCTCAGTCTGTTTTATGATGTGGATTTTCCAGTGGCTCTGGATGTGACACAAAGCCGATGTTTTTCTCTTTATTGGTTTTTCATGATGCTCTTTTTCCCTTTCTTTCTAATTACCTTACAACAAATCTACGTGGAAGACTCCATCTCTGGCACACTGAATTGTTTGACCACAAAGAGAAGAAAGGTCATTTGGCAGCTCTTTGAACTGCTGTTAAAATTACTACCTACCATAGGTGCTTGTATGTTTTATTCCAGAGACCCTAGATCACAAATTTTCTTCAGCTTAAAAATAAATCCACTCACTGGTATCTGCAGAGAACATTTTCCAATGTCAGAAAACTACCCCACCATCAGAATAATTTGTAGCAGCCACCCAGGGAAAGGTGGGCTCAATGCTGCAGCCACGCTGCGAGACAGGACACAGTGCCACTGCAAAGCAGCAGATGCTGTTCTTCCCTCATCCCCGTGTCATGAACCCTTCTCCTTTTTCAGCAGAATCTAAATTTACCCAGTCCTTTAAATATAGATATATAGTATATAGAAAGAGCTCTCAGATATCCTTGGTTTCTTCCCTGCACGAGGAGGAAGAGCCCCCCTGACTCCTGACACCATCAGCCGTGGTATTCTCTGCGCTCGCCCAAATGCGCTGCAGCATCAACATCAGTCACTTCAAAGAGCTCTTTCATGTACCACATATTTTTTTATCCAGAAGGCCTAAGTGAAAGGCAGATCTGGCTGAAACCGGCTTTATTCGGCTCGCCACTTGTGTGGCCCCTTGGAAAGGTCTCAGAAGAGTGAACAAACTTTCCGTGCACTTACAGCAAGCAGGTGTAAGATAAAAAGCTTTTTCTGTCACCTGTTGTTAGCAGTGCAAGGTAATTAATGGCTTTGTGTTGCTCTCGGGTGTGTAGGTCCTACGGAGTGAAGAATTCCTCCCCTGCCTGCACTACAGAGAAGTCCTGTTCCCTGGGTGAGACAGCGTGTGGAGATGGACAGTTTCCATTCCTCTCTGCCGAGACTCCTGCTCATGTCTCAGGAGAGCCTGCCAACCGTACCAGAGCAGGGCACGCCACAGTGGGACCAGAAGCACAGCCAGCTTCACAGCCACCCACCCGGGCCACTGCAGAAACATGGGCTGTCCCTCACAGCACCCACCTCTGCAAGCAGCTGGGACCATGCCCAACTTCATCATACGGGGGATGCTCTGGGGAGCTGCCTGTGGAGAGGTCAACTCTCCTGGGAGCAACATTGCAATGACAACAACCCAACCCCATTTCAGGACATCTGCATGCCGGGAGGCCTGGGGAGATGTGCATACCTGTCCCACCAGCTCACCCTTCCCTGCCATGCTGGTGCTCATGGGGTGAGGGATGCTGCTCTCCAACCCTTCTGACACCAGATGCAACAGCTGGAGGAGCCAGCCCAGCAGTGCCCCTTTTGGGGAAAACTTTGATTCTGCATGTCCCAGAAGGAGCAGGCTCACAGGAACCTGCCTACACCGCACAGCAAAATCCTCTATTTGTGCTGTCAGATCCTTACTGCTGCCACATGTTCAATGTTGTAGGTCTTTTCTGCCCAGTTCTTCAGGCAACAGGCACCTACTTCAGGACCTTAATCACTGTAAGTTCCTTCTATCATCTAGTTCACTGTCTGAAGGAGCCCTTGCTCTCTGCTAAGCACTGAGAGAGCCCACAAGAAATAGGCATGTGATCTGGGCAGTTAGGTGCCTGAAGTCGGTTAGGATAAACCCAGTCCACATCCTCAAAAATCACTAATCAAGCCTTTCCCCAACTTCTTAGTCTCCTGCAAACAGGAGATCTGATTAAAGATAATAGCTCACTTTTTTGGGAATCTTCTGATAAAGTCATGAGAGCTGATCACATTGCTTAGCATTTGAGTGGCACCTAAAGCAACGTTTGTTCTTAATGATTTATGTAGATGCAAATATTCTGGCAAATTCTCTGCCCTTGGATCTCTGCGGGGAGAGACAAGCCAGATACTGCACTCTGCTGTTAACCAGAAGCCAGAAGAGAAGGGAAGGCACATACCAGATTTACTGCATATACCTTCATTGGCCAAACAAGGCAGGCAGCCAACAGCCTGTTCCATGCAGCAACCATGGCTTCATCCTGCTTTTGCAGCCAAATGAGAATGGCAAGGCATATGGCAGGAGGTTATATTTTGCACTCTTGATTCTTATTACAAGGTTCAAAGTTTTTTGTTTACATGCTCAAAGAACAGAGGCCAAGTCTCTTCATGCTTGTAATTACTTGGGTATAACTAGCAAGAAAGTTTGTTTTTCTCATCTAGAAAGCATCTGTCTGTAGCCAGTCACGTATAAAAGACTTTTGGGATAGTTTTTTCCATTTCTCTGTCCTTTGAATATTAAACAGCAAGAAGAAACTGATTCCCTAGAGGATATAATACTTTCTGCTGCCTCAGACTGTCGTGTACTTACCAAAAACATTGATTTCCTTTGGACCCAAAGATATTGCCATTTTTCTGATTGATTGAATGTGACTGCATATTTCCAAAATACACAAAGGTGGGACAACCACAAATGTATAATTAATGAATTGTTCTGGCCATATTTACTACAGAAGTTACCTGAGCCTTGGCTGGAAAACATATCCATTCTGGTCTGGGCCAAGTGCATGCCAACATGTAGTATATTTTCATTAAGTTACATGATATGAATGTTTTTAAGAATCACTTGTGTTCTTCCAGTCTGCCTGCCAGAAGTGTTGCCCAAATCCATTCCCTATTTAATCGTGAAGGAATGCTGTTCAAAAGATTTGGGGTCAGAAGTGCTCAATAAATCAATCCAGATACACTCCTAATGAGTGGTGAATTAAACAGCATTTGTTTTAAGATCAGAGGTCCTCTTGGGAGATTATTTTTTATTGCAAGCAGAATTGCTCACTTGCAGGTATCAAGAAGCTGGGAGTTAAGGCCTGTTAGGAAGGCTCGCAAAAGAATCTGGATCTTCTTTACTGAAAGCATGTGATTACATTCAGACAACAATGATAAATAGCTAAGACTCATGTCCTCTGCTGGAATACCTGGTTTCCTGAATTAAGGAGAAAGAAAAATGTTGTAGCTTCAGCTGGGATGAAGTTATTCAGCATTTATACCTCCAGGTTCTTCTCTTGCAGACCACGACACAGGGATTCAGAACAGGGAGTTGGGAGAACGTAGCTGAGGTGAAAAGGAGGTGTTTGGAGCCCATGCTGGCCAGCGGGAATGGCAGCTCACTGTGACTGCTCAGAGCAGGGTGCTGGATCCAGTGGATGATGCAGTCCTCTGCACGGCCAGGCTTCTTCCTCTCCTGGGAAGAAGTGGCTTTTTGCCACCTTGAAGGACAATGTGCAAAATTGCAGATGAAATGTTTGAAATGGAAAGGATTTTGCTTGCTTGTGATGTCTTGTTTATTTCTAGCCTTCTATGTTTTTGAAAATTGGGTGTGTTTCAGAGCATTAGAAATTAATAATTCCAGCTTTCTGGGCACTCTCTAACTTCCCATCGGCCACCCTTCTCTGAGCAGGCCAGCAGGCTCACTTGCACGTGGAGGTAGCAAGTAGATATAAAGTGTTCCCCATGCAGCCTAAGTAGCATCATGTGGCTGCTTTACACAGGAGCGAGAGTCCCTGAACAAGCAGGAGAGGATCAGGTCCCACATGAATAGCTAGGGATGCACAATCCATGCTAGGACAAGTTAAGAAACCCATGCATACAAAAGGAGCTGACCATACATCATCCTTCTGTATTATCAGGAAAAGAATAGCAAATTCCCTCTGGTGTATGAAGAAACAGTTAGATCCATTCTGTTTGCACATTATTATGTTTTTGTCACATTGCTCACTACAATTTCATTTAATTCTAGTTTAAACAGATAGGCTGACATTCTCTTTCCTGTCAGTTCCACATCTAGACAGAAATACCCCACAACACAGTAGTGTTACACACAATCATGGGCGGGGAACACACAGACGAGACGACTTCCAGGTGAAGGATGTGGGTGCAGAAATTTGAAATAACCTCATAAGGAACAAGGGCTTTGAAACTACATTTTCCACAGACTATTTAGTAATCCATGCTCTGTGACTGAATTATTACATTAAAAAAAAAGGTTTTTAAAAAATGTGACTTAAGGCTAGTGTGGGTCAAAACTTGGCATTTTCTTTCTGTGGGAAATCCTGACATTTCCAGACAGTTTTTGTTCTGGGTTGGAACAAAGCCTAAAAAAGTCTTACCTTTCCTGTGGAAATGAAATTCTGAAACTATTTTGTTCTGGGAAGCTCAAAACATTGTTTTTCACTTTTTCTGAAACCAAATGCAGCTCACCGGCGGGGGCGGGGTGTGTGTGTGTGTATGTGTTTTCTCAGATGGCTGCCAAGTCTGAAGTGCAATGGTGTCACAGGCGACTCCACAGCATCCCCTGGACTGCTCCTGTGATGTGTGGTGCATAGAAACCCCTCAGTCCCATTCTTTGTTGGGCCTCCAGACCTGCCATGTGCCTTGCGGTGCAGCAGAGTCTGGGAGCTGCAGCTCTTGATCCAGAGCTGTGCTGCTCGTCAGGTGCTGCCAGGGGACACCGAGCCTGCAAGACTGCCAAGAAAGCTTCAGTGTGGGGACAACAAAAGTTTCCATAATCAAAAATATTTTCATTAAACATATTGGTTTTGACATATCACCATTAATCAATTACCAGTTCCTAACTAGTTAGGATCTATGTTGGTTTGGTGGGCAGTGAAGCACATTATGGGTCTTGGACACTAATAGTGGTTCTTGTAGCAGTTACCAGTGGGAGAAGGGAGATATATCAAAGAGACTAACCTGTGCAGGAAGTAAGAATGAGCTTCAAAAGCTCTGAGGTGATCCTATGGATATATACAAGCCCAGGGAATGTCACTGATGGAAGTATGAGTGTGGAGCTTGTACAGGACAGGAGAAGGGCTGAAGATCTAAAACATAGTCTGGGTCAGCCACATTAGCATTTAGGTTATTTATGTTGGTTAGGCATCTACAACTTTTCACTGTTCTAGATCTCACCTCCTTTTGAAAATGGGATTTGGACTCATAAGTTATCTGGACACTTTTAATAGTTTTATCTCAAATTAATAACTTCCAGGAGTAACGTCGATATTTTCACATTCCCTGTTTTACGGTGGATATTATTTATCCCCACATATGTCAGTTCACAAGGACAGACCATTCAGAAAAAGACCTGGCTTATTACATAGCAGTGATGGATGGTTTCTTTATAGAAACCACTTGCATGTGAGATAACAACTGTGGTGTATTAAATATGTTCCCTGTATTGTGCATAGAGTTCATACCTGTTGTTTAAATAAAAACCCAAAGAGAGAGGGAAAAAGCAAGCAAGCTCATGAAATTACATGAGATAGGCACATAAATACCAAAGAATACACCATAATTTTTGTTATTACAACGAGCACCTATGGAAGTCATGATGATGTGGTGCTTGAGAAACTTGGCAAATGGGTTGGTGTGCCTGGGACTTTTTGTTCCTGCCTTGTGTGCCTGGGACTTTTTGTTCCTGTACTGAAGAAGAGGGATGAAAACTCTGTGTATTGAGGAGTTAGTTACTCATAAAGCATTAATAGCTGGAGAGGTGCCAAATAATTATTGTTTTTTCTGGAAAGGGTATTAGGTATTATTCAACAAGATAAGATTTTCTTTCCATGTGTCCACACCAGCTCAATATTGGAAGATGAAACACATACCTAGGGGATTACAGGCCCAGAAAACACCTTTTCCAGGAAAACAAGCTGAGTGAATCACTACAGACAAAAATGTGTTGAAATGTTAAACAAGTGCTCTCTTGATTTAATGTTCTTGTTAATTATAAAAAAAGCTCTATGAAAATGGAGACAAGTTAAGACTGATATTGTTTTATAGAACTAGTATTTTTAAGGGAAACAATGAAACTGGTCACATGACTTCAAACTATTCTGAAAAAGGGGTAGAAAATATATTAGGAAAAAATTGGTCCTGTATTATTTTCCAGTGACTGAACAGTCAGAATTGTCATAGCCTTGTGGTTTCTGCTACAGGCCAGCTAACAAAGACACAGTTTAGTAGACCTCCGACTAGCAGAGTTGTTTTCAAACTTGGGGCAAGCCAGGGTTTCTCTAAACAGGTCTTGAAACTCAGAGATGGCACAGCCTGACCATACCTTCAAAATGAGACTCATCCCAATGTGGACATCCCCCAGAGACCCTCCACAGCATGGGACACTTCAGTTTACAAGGCAGGTGAGCTTAGACGATCACACAGGCTCTGTGCAGTGTCCCTCATTTAGTCTTTTAAAATTATTATTAGGGTCCTCCACATGATGATTCTGTTTCCTTAATTCAGTGCACCCAAAAGGTGGGGGGGGAGTGGGAGGATTCTTTGTTTCCTTCCCTTCTCCCACGGGCTCCCTGCATGCATATACGTGTGTATATATATATATTCACATGCATATGCACAAACTGGGGGCTGGGAGCCTTAAAAGGGCAAGAGCTCGGTGCTGGAGGCTGTTGACAGACCAGAGGGAAGAATAGCTGAGCCGGGAGAGCTCCAGACAGACCTCTGCCAGCGGCAGAGGAGCATGAGGACTGTACCAGCTGGGATTTCTTTGCCAGTTACAATCAAATTTGGGAATTAGTTTTGTAAAAAATCTTTGCATTTAAAAGTTTAGAGAAATGGAATGCTTGTGTCCCAGAAGCCCCAGGGACCAGCAGAGGTAACAGGAAAAGCAAAATTTGGACTCAGTGAGTGTGAGGAAAGAGGGAGAGTTTCTGGGAAGGAATATCTGACCACCCAGATATGTCTCTAAGAGACACTGTCATGTTTCTGCTCCTTATTTAAAAGAGCTGGAGTACTTTGGAGCTTTTTTGGGCAGTGAGGCAGGGTGGAGAAGAAGTGGTAGAGAAGACGACTGATGGCAGCAAGTAACTGGCAAGATACTGTTAGGCTGAATCTAATAAAAGTAGCAGCATAGATATCTCAGGCCTTTCTGCCAAGCCATAAGGGTGTTATTACTTTGCTTGGAATATGCTGTAATCTTCCCTGAATCCACACATATTTCAGGTGCAGAAGAGCAACCTTCTCCACGGTTTTCTCTGAGTCTGGGCAGATTCACCAGATTTTCCAAGCTGATGCTTTATTGTGTCTCCCTTCTCTGTTTCAGCTCTACTTGTGAAGCTCTTTTATTTAAGCCCTGGTAAACTCTTGTAAGTAGAGAGGTTAGTCCTTCCTGCTCCTTGACATGGGGCATTTAGTTTCCCAGGTCTCTGGACAGCAAGTTTAAATCGGTGACACCTAATTTTGCCAGCGGGAAATCAAACCCAGCCCATCAGACTGCCAGTAAATAATTGCCAAAGGATTGCATGAGTATTCAAGCCTATGTGGGCATCTTTAGCATATAGTCCTTTAATCCGGGGAAATAAGCCAATGGTACCACAAGTACACTACATAAATGAGCATGCTTTGGTCTACATATACTTATAGGGTATGTACAAGCATGTATTTAGAGAGAGAGAGAGAGAGAAAGGGAGGGGGCAAAAGTAAACTCATCTGTGGAAAGCCAAATAAGGCAAGATAAGAAATGCAAAAGCCCCATTACACACACTTGTGCTGGTTGGTGGCACAGCAATTACATCCCAGCTGGGGCTGCCGGGGGCTTGCAGGCAGCTTCAGAAGCAGGACCGGCCTCTTGACTTCCCATCAAAAGTCACCCCCCAAAAAGGCACAGGCATATAATGAAATCAGTGCTACCAGCAGAAAACACCCCTCCCTTGGCCAAGATGCAGGGGACTGATGTGGCAAGGCACCTTCCCAAGTAGCCACAGTTGGTGGCCTGCCCTTCCTAGCCCTCCTTCCCTTGCTTCTCCTCCCTTGGGGAGCACCTCTGCTGCCACTCGGCTGCAGGCAAACATAGGCAGCACAGACCTCAGCCACTCAGTTGGCCCCACATGGCTCTGATTTCCAATTCTGCACAAGCAACAGCCACCAGCCCTGGAAGGCAATTAGAAAGTCTGTAAAATGCCGCCAGTTACAAGGCAGTTTTCTGCTGAGTGCATGGCCTAGTACTGATCACTGTGGGCTCTAAGCCCAGGCTTTTCTTCTTTTGCTTCAATTACAGGGCCTTCAAAGCCTCTTGTGTTTTCAGTTGCGATTGTCATCACACTTCAGTGCAGTATGTGCCATGGCACGTGCACGAGCACAGCTGGGTTTCTATACAAAACCAAAGATATTTGCTTTACAGGCCTGTACATACAGTCCCCACAATCTGCCAACAGCCAAATGTGTTGGGCTACTATTTCTAGTGGAGGATCAAAGAGTATATTTAAATGCTTCTAATTCAACATCCAAGTAACTACAGACAGTCACAGGCAATGGGGGTGGCAGGGGAGTTGGTGAGAGGAAAAGGAGGTATTAAAAGAGCATGTTTGTCGGGTGTACATGTGCAAATTGGGCTGGCTGTGTGAGCCTGCTGGGTTGGACACACACTTTCTGGGTACTGCACCCAGAAGGGTGTTCTCACTGCCCAGGCTAACCCTATCTTCCTGCTATGTGCCCTGGGGCTGAGCCACAGACCTACACAGGATGCCCCGTGCTGCATGCAGGAGAGCCCATGCTACCTGGCTGAGGAGCAGCAGGGCTCCAGGGAAAGGGCAACTGAGCACACAGTCTCCAAAGTCCATCCACAGCACTCAGATGCATGCAGGCAGGGTGGGCAACCCCTGGACCTGCTGCACCTCCTCCTGCCCCGACACAATCAAGGGCAGTTTTGTCCATGTGATGAAGACCTGACTCCCCGTTCCCGCCCTGCCTGGGGACTGGTTTGGGCCTAGGCAGTGAAAGAGTGTATTTCTGGTCATCTGGTGGAAATCGCCTCTCCTTCTTGCTCCATGGTTCCTCTCCAGGCAATGAGAAAGGTTTGGCAGAAGCCAGGAAGACCCAAGGCATGTGAGCAGGCAGCCACTTAGGTGAGAGATGCTGGAAGCTTTTGTCTACTCATCTTGCAGTCTTTCCTCTTAATGGCTTTGTGACAGAAGAGGGAAAATCTGCTTCCCATGAAGCAGACAACAACAGAAAAAGCACCTGAAAATGATGACTGGAGCAGATCAAAAAAGCATTCATGGCACAGCCTGGAAACAGCTCCATCTCCTCCCCTGCTCCAGAAAGAATATCACATGGGGAGGTAATGGTGTGAATATGATCTCTTTGTTGCATTCTTTTAATGTCATCCTTTCACTTCTATAAAATAAAGCATGTGTAATGACTGTCACTTTGACTGACTTGTTTGATTTTTTAAAATACAACAAATGGTGTATAAATATGACTGCATACTATAGCAAAATCTACGGTATCTGTTTACTGGTATTTACTGGTATAATTTATCTAAATGTAAAAAAATTAATCAAACTCCTCAAATTTTACTGTATCAGAATGGCATGTTTCAGTGGTCCTGACCCAGTTCTGGGAAAGACACATAGACCCCAGCTCCAGCTGCAGGTGTGTCCTGCAGGAGAGGACTCTGGTTCCTGAGTTATGGAGATGTTTCGGTGCAGGTGCTGAGCTGGCATCTTCATGGCACAAAACTGCTGCAGGTTGGGAGCCACCACCAAAGCTGGAGCGGGTGATAAAGCGAGAGGACACCCGCAGCAGTGTCAGAGTAAGAGCTCTCTGAGCCATGGCTGGAGTGATCCTTGGTGGTTGCTATCAGCCCGTGATGGATGTGGCTGCTCCCCAGCAGAGCTTCACAAAGCAGCTCAGCTCTGGTGTTCTTGAAAAGATTTAATATGCTAACCCTGGATTAGCTGAGCACACAGCGCCTGCCTTAACTTTGATTTTTCTTGGTTTTGCTTGGTTCGTGCTATGCCTGTGATGTTCTTTAAAAAGTCTTTTTCTTTTTCGATGAATGTGTACAGTAGCAATTTACCAGATCAGAAAGGATTTACTTTCTTCTTTCTTTAACGTATTTAGAAAAAAAAAAAAAAAAATGTATCACTTTTCTTTTCCAGGGTTAACATAAGAGACCCGATCTTGTAATAACCCTGTTTCCTGGTAATGATGCAGAACAATGGACAGTGGTATGGAATAATTCTTTCCATGCAGGAGTTATAGGCTGATTTCATTGCTGGTAGAAAATACAGGACTGTAGCAATTATCATAGCTTTAACCACTTCTCCACGGTTTGTGGATTTTCCTCTGATCTAGGATACTGTATGCGTAGCTGGGAAGTTGCAGCTAGCTACAGTACCTGTCAGTTTGAATTCCAGCAAACAAGTTGTATCAGATTTATGGTGTCCTGGTAAATGACTCTTTTTACGGAATATCTGTGCTCATAAAATAGGGTATAATATCAGTCAAAAATCCAAATTCACTCTCTTTGTCCAGAGAATAGGACTTATCCAGAAGCTAGAAAGAAAGCGAGAAGGTGGTCAGTCACCTAAATATTGGAGCTTTCTCTCTTTAGCACACCACCAAGTTTATGGGATATCTTTTCACATACTTTTCATCCTGGCTCACTGATAATTTGGCTTAAACCATCAGAGATACATCAAACTGACACCGAAGAGCTGGTGGCTGTCTGCAGGTATCACTGAGCAGCTGTCTGGTTTGAAAGCAGTGTAATGATGATATACCCTCCTTTCTCTGTGCTGTAGGTACACCCGGAGCCAAGCCTGAGGACCTGCGCTGCCTGCACAGGCAGAAGTGATCCTGCCCTACAGCGCTGCAACGTGGGAGTGGATTGGTGGAAAAGTGGGAGAATATCTTATAGCCAGGATGGGATGAACCAAATTCCTCCGGATAATTGGCTGCTTAACTGCACTGAAGCCAGCATCAATTAAAATACAACCAAAACGTCTTTAGCAATCTGGGCTTGATGATCTGGGCTCCTTCAGAAGTAGCTTTGTTCCTCTGCCTGGAGATGTCCGGGCTGTGTAGACAGCCTCCTTTCCCTGCTGCAGGTGCACATCTCGGATCAGGAAAGCAAAACAGTTCATAAAAATGGCACCACTTACTTCCTCGCTGCACCCATGGGCTCAAAGGGCCATTGGTGAAGGTGACGCTGCCCCATGCTGGACCCACGGGTTCTGCTTCTGTTTTTGTTTCCCCACCCACTGGCAATGGGCAACTGCTCAACAATCGTGTATTTTCCTGGTTTGTTTTGTTGTGACTGGTAAAGCAACAGTGAAATCAGCTGTGGTTAAATCAAATTTTATTTTAGTGGCAGGGAGAGAGAAAGCTGGTCACGTTTCATTAGGAAAGGTTGATTGATTAGAAGAAATTAGTTAGTTTTCTCCGTTCCACTGCACTCTCTTCCAGCATGCCAAAGAGAAGACTTGCAGGAGACAAAAGTCCTTCATTTCACTGTCAGATTTTTCTCTTGGTGGTGTTGAAGGCCTGATACCACAGCAGGAAGGAGGCTGGGGACAGATATGCAAGATGTGTGTGTGAGTGTGAGCTTGTGAGATGTGTGTGCGAGATGTGAGTGTGCAAGATGTGGCTGAGAGGATACAAGGTGTGTCAGCATAAGCATGTGAGATGCATTTGTCTGTAAGATGCATGTGAGCATGAGTGCATCTCGGCAGCAGGGGCAGCTGTGGGGCAGGCAGCCACAGCCAGGGCCCGGGTGCAGGTCTGGGCTCGGGGGCGCAGGGAGGCAGAGCTGCCCCTTGGTGCAGGAGAAGCATCTTCCCATGGCAGTGCTGCTGCTCACGCTCTCTCCTCCACCTCCCACAGCTCCTCAAGGCTGGTTTTCATCTCGCGTTGCACAGCTGGACTCCTGGGAGTCACCTTTTTAAAGATGCACAATGATGAATCAGCTGTAAATTAAGCACCCTGTTAGGATATGATCATAGGGACTAAATAAATGACTTAGTTGGTCCTCTGAAAGTAAATTAGTTAGTTAACTTAGGATATTTTAAAACAAATCCTTATTGGTTAATGACCAGATTTGGTTTGCTCCAGTCAACACCAATTGCTGGAATAGAAAAAAAACCTTTAAAGACATGAGTCATGAGAAGAGCTGGGATATATCACTAACACATAGTTGACAATATTTCCTGCATCGGTTCGCAAACCGCCAGGATGTCCCTGGTGAACTATACACAGTCCATCGCGCTCTCAGGGGGAATATGTGTGCTGTCAGTCATTGGCAGCATAGCGGGGAAACCAACAATGAAACAAAAGCCTCGGCACACCCAACGGAGGTTGTGGGATGCTAGAAAACTCCATGAATAGCTAAAATGCTGCTGCCAAGCAGATGATCCAGAAATTGAATAAGGCACTGGGACGCAGAAGGCTGGCTCATTTGTGTGAAATTCTGTGCTAGCCCCTGGAAAGACCCTCTGCATCCTATGGAAAGGGCATGTTTGGTAAGAGAAGAAAATGTGGGCTCATGTCAGCATTTGAGATTTATAAACAGAGATTTGGGAGAGAAAAATTCAGACGCCATTTAAATGCATTGAACTAGAACAGATTGCTGGACAGGGAGAGAGAAAGAATAAGGGGAAAGGTTGAATTCTTTAATAGAGCTACAATAACTTTGTAGTCAACAGCTCATCTCTACTTTTTTTATAAAAACTATTTGCAAAGGTAAGTTTGTTTTCCTACAGTGACACAGAGTGAACACACAATATTCCAAAGGTTACCTACTGAATGATAAAAAGTGGAAGCTATGTGCCATTGGAAATGACATATTTGTACATTTTTTTAGGTTCTTTTAGCAGAACAAAAATTTTTATGAGGAAAGTTTGACTCAATTTATGGCAAACAACTCACTAGTCCAATAACATTAGTCTCTACGTACTTCCCGTGCTTTGCAACAGTTTTTGTCTCTTGGTCTCCAGAATTAACCATGGTGGGACTTCTTGTCCCAGCCTCCTTCCAGGGTGCCCTTGGATCTTGTGGCAATGAACGGCTGTGCCGCACCACAGGAACTAACTCCTCTGAAGAGACTAACTAGAAGGCAGATCCTTTTTTGTTGTATTCTTTGTGTTTAGAAAAGCAGGATTGCATCTCCTGTGTAACACAAAGAAATACTGGGGGGAAGTTCTACCTTTTTTCTCTTAGAAGATACAATAAATTAAATAAGTTAATAAGATTTAAAAATATTCATAAAAGTTCTCCCACATGGTTCCTTCAAGCTCCTTCAGTACTGCACATTAATATCAACACAGACCACAAGTTTGGTTTTCTTATTGGGAATGTATTGTGTAGTTCCTCTCCAAGACTCTTGTCCTTCTCCTCAGTAAGGCACCTATATATGTCTTTGCTGATGGAGACCTTAAAACACTTGATTCTCCACCCAAGCCTTTAAAACCCAGAGAGTGAACATGACCACATCAGCACCAACTGTGCCCCATGTGAAAGCCCACAACTGTGTGACTCCTTTGCAAACAAAATTTTATTCACAGGAATGTTCATGAGAAAGAGAACAGGAAAGTTCACTCAGCTCCACCTTCTAAATGAAGACTGACAGCCGATATGAAAATGGCTTTTGTTTTCAATTTCATTCCATATGGTTATGGAGTGGCTGCAGGATCAAGCTATTTGTATCCAAAAGAGAACATTCCTTCTGTGGATATGAAACATCCAAGTATTTGCAAAACTTAAATTTTAAGAGAAGTGAATAATTCTGGTTTTACTACCTTTTCAGCTGCCCTGGAAATGTAGACCATACTGCACTAATAAATTCCATTTCAGGAGTCTTTTTTGTTTTGAAAAGCAGATGCAGAAGTTCAACCTATAGCCTTTCCAGATAAGAGAAGGAAGCATGCTTTTATGTACACAAGTATAACATTCTGTCAATAATTTGCATATGGATACTTTGGGTACATAATTACATGCCTGTGTCATCACTGGTGTATTTTGATTTGGATATTCAATACTTAATTACCACCCAAGTGCATTTATCTTTGCACTGTATCACTGTTTTTAAGCTCATCCTGATTGGAATCCTATAAATATGATTGTTAAAAAATGTATTTTATTAAACAAACTGCTGGACTCTAGAGGAAAATGCAGTTGGCTCTGGGACAAGACACTTGGTTCTGCAGAGATAATGAAAAAAGTCTTATCTAAATTCAACTGGATTAAGATAAAGATATGTCAGTAAATTGAACGCAACATCCAAGACTGGATCTCTGACAAGAAAACCGATGCAATTTTATGAATTTTGCTGTTTAATGGAAAGGAAAAGCTATTCGCATTTTAGCATGAAGGGGAAAGAGCCCTTTACCTCAGAGTCACCCTCTGCCCAGACTGTGCTCCCAGCCTCCAGATTCTCCCACTACTTCATCTCCTCCCCCTTTCCTGCCCACCTTTCCCTCTTCCCCCACTGTGTCTCCACCTGGGGGCCAGAGGGAGCTTCCAAAATCTCCTGTCTCCCCTGAAGGCTGGTCTTGAGGTTCTTTGTGAAGGGGGCAGGGGAGGGAGAAATGCGGGTGGTTAAAGGGTGGAGGGAAGCTGTCAACCATAACCATGATGCTGAGGGCCTTGGGCATCCAGGGGGGTGCAGTATGAGGAGAAGTACACCCAGGGCTGCAAGATGCTGTGAAGCTTCTCCCTGTCTGTGGTGACACACAGAGAAGCTGTGTGGGTCTGCTCAGGGTGAGACATGGGGAGGGGAAGGCTAGAAAGTCCCTGGGTTATCCCATGCGTTGGTGCCTCTCTCCCTGCATGCAGTGGCAAGAGAGGAGTGAGGAGCGTGTAAGGTGATGACCATCAATGTGATGAAAGGAGGGGATGTTGAGAGGCATGCTACCACAGCAGGACAGGGGAAGAGCAGCCAGACCTGGAGTTTATATCAGATGGTGACTTTCATGGCAGAAATGTTGGTTGTTAGGAGCTGGCAGCAGCTGGACATCACACTGAGTGGCGCAGAAGGGAAACTGAGGCAGTGCTAGAGGTTGGTGTCAGCTCCAGAAGGACCTTTCTGTTCTCACCCTCAGTCACTCAGGACTAACTACACCATGTGAAAATGTGGAAGAATGGTATCTGTTCATCTATCACACGGCTGGGATCCAGCCCAGCCAGACTTCTGGGTGGCTGCAAGCAGCAGGCCAGCAAGACGACAACCCTGCGGGAGAGGCAGATATCCCTGTCTCTGCAGTTTCTGAGCCCAGACCCACGCCAGCCTTGTTCCCCCAGCTAAGCGTGGACCTCCGAGGAGTTTCGTGCAGCTTTCCCTGGAGAAGGTCCTTCGGCCAGTCCCAGCACTTCACTGGAGCAGATAACGGTGTCTGGAAAGCCCGTCGTTATCTCTCCTGCCGTCTGGAGGCCGGGGCTCCCTTCCTGTCTGGCCTCCAAACCACACGGCATTGTCTGCTCACAGCCACAGCCGTCACCGGCGGGTCGGGAGCTCCTCTCCTGCCTTGCAAATCTCTCACTCAAAACTACCGTCACGTTTGCTTTCCTCACTTTTTTCTCTTCTTTTAAATAGCGAAGTGACATAAATCCACTCTCATAATATGCGTCAAGTGAAGACCATCTGCGTTACAACGTGCTCCCTTTACATGAGAGATGGAAATAGCTTTGACATGAGGTAAAACGATACCCATGGGAGAGGGAGATCCGCGTCCCCCTCCCAGCCCCCTGCTCTTCCCACAAAAGCATTGGCAGGCTCTGGAGCCAAGGGCTGGCCCATGTGGACCCTGCATACTTGTGCTCTGAGGACAGCGAGAGGACACGTTTATTGGCGAGCAGGCACACGTATGCCGTGTCCAAAAATGGCTTCAGACTCTGTGGTGTATACAATCCTGAGCGAGGAGTGCAGCAGCCCGGGCCCTGCCTGCCTCTGGCCCTCCCTCCCCGGGGAAGGTGGTACAGGGCTTTTCTCCTCTCTCTTTGCTGACACCATATAGCCTTTTGAGAAAGTATGCCTTGGAGGTGTCTTGCAACGGCTGTTATTAGCTCCACCTGAGGAAAGTATTTTCAGCACTCAGCTTCCCACATACTTGGTTTTCCAGCCTTTCCACATTGCCTGAGGCAGGCTGCAAGGCTGTCCCAGCTCTGGGCGGGATGCAGACGGCCAGAGCTTCTCTTCCCAGGGCTGCAGGAGCACAGATCCCTTGACCGACTGCAGCCACGTCACCTGCAGCGGGAGCCTTCACCAAACAGCCTGAGCGCAAAGCCTCAGGGGATTTGTTTTGTGTAACTTTAAAGCAGGTCCCTGGCCAGCTCCAATTTGCCCAAGCTCCCTATACAAACACTGCTGAGAAAAAAACACCCTGAGATGTGCCCAGCAATCCTTAGACCCCTTTTGCTGCCTCTCACCCAGGACCTTGACAAGCTCCAGGCCATGATGAAACCCTGACTGTGACTGAAGTCAGTAGGTTAGCTGTGGGCTTCAGCGGGACAAGGATGCCACCAAAGCAGTGGATGTGGCTTCTCATGGTGCACATTGCTCACAGGATACAGGAGATGAGCAGCAAAGAATACACAGATTTGGGTGTGCATGCTGCTAAAATCCTCACTGCCAAATACAAGTGTCTGCTCAGAGAGTATTGTCGTCTGCACAGTTTGTTAATGCTCACAGCCACTGTCAGCACCCTTTCGTTTCCATTATTACTTGCTATGTTACTTTATTCATGTAATGCTGCTCCATACAGAAATCTCCCTAATCTGTTTCAGGTGGGCAATGGGTACTGGCACCCTCTCCCATTGCTCAGTTGTGCTAGTTCCTGAGGATTACAAATGAGGGCCATCTGTAGTCCCTACTATTTGTGGAGATGAAAAGGAGCTTAACTTAATGTACTTTGGCAGAGTAATAGGGAAACATCAATCACGGGCTGACATGTTAGTTCATATGCACCAATAGGCTCATGTTTGTAGCTGGACACATTAAGTGGATCTGTTTCTTTAAAGACGAGTCCATCACTTACAGACAGGCATTCAGAGCTCTAGCATACAGGACACTTTTAAGAGATACTTGATAAAGAGCTTGAAAATGTGAGTAGTGACATGAAGCTAAACTCTGGCTCATTTTCTTCAGATTCACTATTAATATGAGATAAAGTTGAAATTGGGGTCACTTGGACAGTTATTTTAGCTAAAACAGATGGAGTTGTCATGGCTGCTCCTAAGGAAGCAACTTTTACCATAAGTTACCACACACTGTCTCTGGGATAAATCTATTTTCCTGTACTACATCATTTGGGATTGTGTGGTAATTGCTGGACCAACATTGATTTTTTAATGGCAACCATGCTAATAATTTCCATTAAAAAACTATTCTGAGACAGTTCATGGCAGTGAAGAAAAAAAAGTATTTTCCTCACAAATGCCAGAATCAAACAGTTTCTTAATTTATTAAAAGAGCATAAAAATTGAGCATCCTCTGAATTACTTCTTTCCCCATGTAACAAAATATTTTGCATGAAGAGAGATTGTTAGACTCCCTGAACTTCCCTTGTAAGTAGAGCACAGCTGTGCGAACAATTCACAATGAATAATTTATTGGATGAAGTTCAGCACTTTTTTGACTTGTGAACTCTCAGGAGCGGGTCAGGATTTCCTTGTTATTGATTGTTATGCAAAATTTTTCACAAATTTCTTCGGTAATTCCATCTTCAAATGGTTCATGAAAAATTCGTTCCCATTATTTAAATTCAAACTTAATTTTGCCTTAGCTCAGCAGTGCAACTCAGGTGAGGTAACTTCTGCCCCTTAAACTGACAATACATAAAATTATAGATTAATTCCCACTTTCTGCTATTGGATAAACAATTTCTAAAGAAGGAGAATAGTTGACATAGGTAGGAACTAAATAGCTGAGGAGCAAAACTGCTACTTGTTATTACTACTTTTAGTCATGTTTATTAGCCTACCGAGCAACCAGGGCTGGGGCCCCCCTCCAGCAGATGCAAAGAGGAGGCAGTGGGAAGTCCATTTCCCAAAAAGCTTATGGCTGCAACCAGGACCACAGGTGAGGAGGTGACGAGGGAATGATAGCAGGAAACATCATGTTAGGCTATTATGGTTTTGAAAGGTGGTAACATAAGAGGGGGATAAGTTATAAAGAGAGAAAAACGAAGAGAAAGGTGTAGCAGAGACAGAGGCACGGGGTAAGAGGACCAGATGTGGAGTGAAGCTAAGCTAAAGATGTCATGATGAAAAGGGAAGGATGACTTCTCTTCCCACCTAAGCATCAGCCATTACTTGCCAAAATCAAGCATGCAATGGGAACTGCCTCTTCAAAAGTTGTTTTCATCTGGGGATCAGGAAAAGGAAAACCAAACAGCTCCCAGTGCTGCCAGGAACAGCCCAAGCAGGTGCTGCAGGAAGTGCCCCACAGCTTTGCTAATGCATCTCAGACATGATTCAAAAAGCCCTGGCCTTTATACTCTTGCAGTTCCTCGAGCAAGGCATGCTATTTGTACTGAATAGTGCCAAGTTCTGCAATGAGAAGAAGATGCAGATTGGCCCAGAGAATTCAAGCTCACTTTGGTTTAAAGAAGAAATGAAAGGAGCCACATTTGTGATTGAAACCCAGCCAGCTCTTGATCACCTGGGAGCAGCGCATCCAGGTTGTGAATTAGCTGTGCCCTGATAAAAATATTCCCAGCCATCTTTTTTTTCCCCCTCCTTGATGTTCATTCTTCATCATAACTTCATTTTTCAAAGCTAAAAATACTAAATATATTCTTACAGTCCAATTTACATATGTTCTATATTAGTCTATTGAGAATAACACTGAGAGTTGACTGGACATGGAAAAAACGCAGATGACTTCAGTGGACCGTACCAGTGACTTTTTCCTCGGTGCATATGGAGGTAAAGGCTAGGTATAAACTGCAACTGATTTCTATTAGCTGGCTGAAAATCAGTGCAAGCACTTATTAGCCTTCCACATGCCCAACTGTCAGCCAAGAAATCACTTTTCATTGAGGCAGGCTGACAATGCTATGACTTCTGAGCCCACCATAGGAGGATGATGGGATGCCCTTACAGTTAATTTCTCTGTGGTTTTCTTCCAAAAGTCCTTTTGCAATGGGCATGTAGTACAAGGCAGGCAACCGCTAACCTGCATCTGGTAGTCCCCAGGGAGGTGGTATTGGTGCTCTTTGAAGCTACCAAAGGCAAATAACCGCAGGGGGAAACCGCACCAGCTGGGTGAGCGACAGAGATAGCAGTCATCACGACGCTCTCACCAGGATGCTGAGTCAGGACAAGAGGCACAGCAGGAATCAAAAAGACATAACCAGGTCATGACTCATGTGGAGCCCTGGTAAAGGCTAAGGGTGGGTGGCATGGGGTGGCCTACTGACGGCCAGCCTAGCAGTCAGCATCAGAAATCTAGCCAAAAAAAGCAGGCTGTGAAAAGGAATTGGAAAAGGAGGGACAACTTTAACTGAAGGCCTGTTTCCAAGGCAAACCCAAACTGTTTTAAATCAGCTGAATCACAGTATTTAACAGAGAACGAATGTGGATCTTAATAAGACACCAGACATGTAGTAAGGATACATTTTCCAGGTGCAGTAATGTGAGGTCAATCGGAAATCTATCAAAAATGTCAAACCTGATAAAAGGAAGAAGCTGCTGTAGGTCTTGGTAGCACAGGCAAATGATAAAATTGTAGCAGTAAAATGTGTCTTTTAATGGCCCATCAAAACACCAGCATTCCTGGCTTTTTAAAAGCAATGTTTTATTGTTTCTGGAGAAGGTCTGGAAGCCCTCTCTGAGCTGGGCTGAGATTTAACAATGGAGTTAATGCGGCATGTTTGGGCTGTCACGGGGCTAAAATGTCAGAGATTAAGTGGGTCTGCTCCTCTCTTGGGTTCCTTCTGCTGCACTGTGCGTCCTTGGAGCCCAGTGCAGCCACTGCGGTGAAAGCTGCTGGTTGTAAAAGGAGAAGGTTATCTGACTGCTGCATGAAACCAGGACCACGCACAATATATTTTCCAACTAGTTTATAAATATAAAAACAAAAGTGCTCCTCTTCTGTCCCATCACTAGTCTTGCAGGGCTGTCCTTCATTAGCATTGCAGGAATTAATAAGATTAATATGATTTGGCCTCCCGAGTAATGCTATGAAACTCACTTTCTGCTGCCCCCTCCCTCCTGCTCATCCTTGTGCACTCAGCGCTCTGGCCAGGGCTGGGAAGGGATGATGCTGTGACCCACGGGCTGCCAGCTGCTGTTCCCACTCCCCTGCTTTCCCTCTCTTACTGTGAGAGCAAATGCTCAGTGTTGGGCTGACACCCTTACCCTTTTCTTTATGTCAGGCCCTGTACTGGCCCCAGGAGCTGTGTTATAAGACAGAAGTGCCTGCTACCTTTTTCAGTTCATTAATTTGATCAGTTCTGCAATGAAGAAACCCAGAAAATGGAGTAAGATTTACAGAAGCTGGGATATCTGCTGTTTTTTGTTCCAGAACAGGTCTAAGCAACACAACTGCGTGACCATGCTTATGCTCCTAACACATCTCAAATATTAGTCTTAATCCTTTCTGCTGAGTTTTGAAGTTATATGATTTACCTGACATGTGCCACAAGCTAAGGTCAGTTACCTGCAGTTCAGCTGATGTATCTGAGTCACGTCCCTCCTGATGTATCAAAACTTTTAATTATAGAGTCTTTCAGCCCAGTGGAACAGTGGGTCAGAGATGACCTAGGCAAACTGGATCCTCGCAAAACCATGGGCCCCAATGGGATGCACCCATGAGTGCTGAAGGAGCCGGTGGATGTTCTTGCCAAGCCACTCTCCATCATCTTTGAAAGGTCATGGAGGACAGGAGAGGTACCCAAGGACTGGAGGGTAGCCAATGTCACTCCAATCTTCAAAAAGTGCAAGAAGGAGGACCCGGGAAACAATAGGCCAGTCAGCCTCACCTCCATCCCTGGAAAGGTGATGGAGCAGTTCATCCTGGAGGTGATCTCCAGGCATGTAGAGGAAAAGAAGGTTATCAGAAGTAGTCAACATGGATTCACCAAGGGAAGATCACGCTTGACCAACCTGATAGCCTTCTGTGATGGCATGACTGTCTGGGTCGATGAAGGGAGAGCAGTGGATGTTGTTTATCTTGACTTCAGTAAGGCATTCGACACTGTCTCCCATAACATCCTCATGGACAAGCTAAGGAAGTGTGGGTTAGATGAGAGGACAGTGAGGTGGATAGAGAACTGGCTGAACAACAGAGCTCAGAGAGTCATGATCAATAGGGCAGAGTCTGTTTGGAGGCCTGTAACTAGCAGTGTTCCCCATGGGTCTGTGCTGGCTCCAGTCCTGTTCAATATATTCATCAATGACCTGGACGAAGGGACAGAGTGTGCCCTCAGCAAGTTTGCTGATGATACAAAACTGGGAGGACTAGCTGATACACCAGAAGGCTGGGCTGCCATTCAGTGAGACCTGGATCGGCTGGAGAGCTGGGCCGAGGGGAACCTCATGAAATTAAACATAAGTAAGTGTAGGGACCTGCATCTGGGGAGGAACAACCCCAGGCACCGGTACATGTTGGGGGTTGACCTGCTGGAAAGTGGCTCTGCTGAGAAGGACCTGGGAGTGCTGGTGGGCAGCAAGTTGACCATGAGCCTGCAATGGGCCCTTGTGGCCAAGAAGGCCAACGGTGTCCTGGGGTGCATTAAAAGGAGTGTGGCCAGCAGGTCGAGGGAGGTTATCCTTTCCCTCTACTCTGCCTTAGTGAGGCCACATCTGGAGTACTGTGTCCAGTTCTGGGCTCCCCAGTTTAAGGACAGGGAACTGCTTGAGCAAGTCCAGTGGAGAGCTACAAAGATGATCAGTGGAGCACCTCTCTTATGAATAAAGGCTGAGACGCCAGTGTTTGTTCAGCCTGGAGAAGAGAAGACTGAGGGGGAATCTCATCAATACTTACAAATATCTGAAGGGTGGGTGTCAAGAGGATGGAACCAGGCTCTTCAGTGGTGCTCAACAGCAGGACAAGGGGCAATGGGCACAAGCTGGAATATAAGTAGTTCCACTTAAACATGAGAAAATACTGTGAGGGTGACAGAGCACTGGAACAGGCTGCCCAGAGAGGTTGTGGAGTCTCCTTCCCTGGAGACATTCAAAACCCACCTGGATGCGGTCCTGCGCACCCTGCTGTAGGTATACCTGCTCAAGCAGGGGGGGTTGGACAAGATGATCTACTGAGGTCCCTTCCAACCCCTACCATTCTGTGATTCTGTGATTTGGTGCCTGATACATCAACATTTTTTCTAGACAATCTGTCATGAGTGAGATTAGACTTTGAGAAGAAGAGAACAGAAATGAGAAAGGAAGGAGAATGGTAAAAGGTAAAAGATGGCATAAGAAGGAAAGGAGACCTTTCAGGAAACATATATTTAAGTCAAAGGAAAATTTTGGCGTAAGGACAGATGGACATTAATGGGTCATGAAAAATGCAGTCTGGAAATAGGAGAATCAGAATAGCTGGGAGATGAGGTTCTGAGTAGTCTTTTGTAGGAATAACAGGAGCAAATAGCCTATCTTTTTTTTTAAGAGGGAGTTGGTTTTTTACGAGGGAGAGGGGTTTAAAAGGGAGTTTATGAAAGTGGTTACTTAGTGCGATTGCCTGATACTGGAAGACTAGACTAGTGACCCAGGAGTGCCTTTTCAGGAGTCTGACGCTTTATGAATGGTGCTTAATGGCAAGAAGGAAATAAGAGGAGAAAGAATCAGAAGTAGATAGTGGATATTTTTCTATCAAACATAAAGAAACAACATTTGAGCCTAATGAGGGCTATCTTGTGTGTAAAACACAATGACTAAAACTGTTAAGGACTGATTTCTGTTCTCTTTTCAAATATGTATTTCTTTATCTGTGAAAAGTGTGGCCACCAGAATCTCTTTTCATTTTGGGCAGTAAATGATGTGTTCCCAGAACAGCCTGTGTTAACATTCTGGTTTAGAAATGAGGGGGATCCAGCAGTCATCTTCACTCTGGACAGAAACCTACAGATACTGGGATTTCTTATTGCTAATCCTAGATCAGTACAGTATCACTTGCAGAGACAGTAATCCAAGGAATGCATAGAGCATACAAGCCAAATTTGTTTCAAAATGTAAAGTATCACGGGATGGGCTTATTGCTGTGATTTTGAGCGGATCTCATACTTCACAAGAGGCAAAGCCTCCTTTTCTTTGATGTTGTTTTATTTCCCTTTTACTACTAATGACCGTGGTGAAAGCCCTTTTTTTTTCGCAGATACAATTACATGTGTTGGGCATTTCACTACTTCACGAGGCCAGGCACAATGGCCAGGTGCAAGGCCATCCTTCACGGTCATGCCTTTGTCCTTTTCCTCAGGGCAGCTCTTCCACTGCATTGGGGCCATCTCTGTCCCTGGAGGACAGCAGCAACGAAGCTTGTCTCTGAAGAAAGGGGCGATTTATGGAGTGATTACAGTGAAACCCACCCACAAAAAAGACCAAACCAGACCTGAGAGCAGCAGAGTATGGTAAATGCCCTGTGCCAGGCTCCCCGGGCTGCCCTGGGGCACTGCAGGTGAGGCTGGGGCAGAAGAGATCCTGATGTGGGAGGTGCTCCCTCCTGCCTCACTGCAGCCTGTCTGCCCCACATGGCTGGTCTCAAGTGCAGTCCGAGGTTACTGGCTGTGGCCAGCAAATGTCCACCAAGAGCAAGGCTATGGCACTGTGTGGCAAATAAATGACGTTGACACATATGCAGTCGCTCTCAAAGGTGTGTGGGGAGAGGCTTGTGCCATCCTGAAGCCATGTCATATACCACGTCATACGTGTGTGCTAATGGCAGCAGAAGGGCTAATCTCCCACACAGCCCCTCCCCAATTTACTCACACCTGAAGTGAAAGCCTAGCTTGGGGGACAGCCTGCAAAGCCTCATAAGTACATAAACACACCAAAGCCTTTAACACAAAGCATGTCACATCCCAACAGATGTTCCCCAGCATGAGCCGTAGGGAAGAGCCATAGGCTGGTATGGGTCCCAGTGTTGCTTGCCTGCAGGAGGAACTGAACATGAGTTTAATCCATGCAAATCTCAGACTTCATCAGAAATGCTTGTTATTATTTGGTTCCCAGCTTTCAAGATATACAATCCAATCACACAAACTTGTCATCTGTAATGTGTCTCTCCATTCCCACCCTCATTTTCTTAGTATGCATCCCATCTCTTGACAGCAAAAGCTGTATTTAAAAATCCAAAGGAATAACAGTCTCTAGGTGGGAGGCTGCTGAAATTACCTGAAGTTTATTTCTCATCATTTTTCCTTAAGGGAAAAAAGACGACGGCTTCCTCAGATACTGGGAAAAATCAGACTTGTCAGTTTGACTTCACTGAAGGGGAAAGACTCTGAAACTCCTTTAAGGAATCAAATAGGGAACACTTGGAAAAGCAGAGCTTGATTAAAGACAGCTAACATCAATTCAGGGAAAGGAGATCATGCCTAACTAATTTGTTGGAATTCTTTGAGGAAATTACTGCCCTGGTAAGGAAGGGGAAAGGATATTATAGACTCCGTTTTTCAGAAAGCATTTGACAACATTCTCCACTGTTGGTTAAAATGTCTAAGGTCTGAAGTCATGGAATAGAAGGACAATGAGCATATTGGACTGAAAACTGGCAAAAGAGGAGGAAAGAAAGCGTAACTATGAATGGGAGCCTTTCATATTAAAGAGGGGGATGTAAGAAGGATCGGGGAAGAAACCACATTTTGAGTTTGAACACAAGATTTCCCAAGGTTACTGAAGACACTCCTGAACCTTGGGAAATACAGTTAATAATGAGAAGCCATGCAGACAGATGGAGAAAGGAATGGTTTGTGTTACCACGGTATCTTGGAGAGCAGATAGAAAGGGGAAGACTTTCTTGACTGCTCTGCTAAAACATATCTGTCACAGTTTGAGTGATAATATGTGTTAAATTCCACAGACACAGGAAAAGACACAGAATTTCACACTGCAGAAACTAAAGGTGGCCCACCTTCCCCTTCTTCATGTTAATGATTAATCCCATGCACTTAAGCCTTCTTTTTTTAAGAATGTTCTTATCACATGCAGTTGCACACAAATGTTATTACTTAGGGTCTTCTCGTAAGGCAATGATTTCACTTCAGGTTAGTATTATCTCATTAAATAGCATAGGAAAAATAGTTCTGCTTTGAGTCTTTGCTTTGGGAAAAAAAAGTAAAACCTGCTGCTGCTTCACACTAAGGGCCTGTCTATAACCGTGTACACTGAAGCATGTGATGAAACACATTTTAACCAGTAGATGTGATAACCCTGACCCACACGGTGTAAGCTAAATCATAAAAAGCTGCTGTCATTCCTGAATTAGAGTACATATCTATACTGACCTTGAGGTACTGGACCAGGGAGCAGGCTTCAGCCTGGTGTGTTCATGTAGCTGCCTCTGAGCCATCAGCATCCACCAGCTGCAGGCATCCATGCTGGTCAGGCTCACGCTGCCAACACACCCCATTTGCCCTTGTAGCCAGCAATGTCTCAGGGAGAGTCCTGCAGCCTTGCCCCTGCTGCAAGAGACTACCAGAAAGGGATAGCCCTGTTCGGTGCACAGCTAGCAGCCCTGCCCTTGGCTCTGTGCACAGTGAACCACAGGCACTAGGGCTTGCAGAGCAGCCTCCTTCACTGGGAGTTTACTCTAAAGTGGGCACACAGTCTCTGCTACAGGTATAGTCTTCTCCAGGGGAGAGGGAAGGCAGCAGCCCAAGGACTCCTATGTCTTAAGCCACTATGCAGTTCACCAGGGGATGCCTGCCAGGTTCCTTAAACTCTTTATTCCCATCTTTCCAGGGTGGCTCACCCCATCTGATGCTCTGCCTGAAGAAAAAGCAAGCTGATGCTTGTGTTTAGCTGTCAGGTATGGTCCCTTGAACATGTTTTCTGTAGATCATTTGAAAGCCATTCTTTCGCATAACACCACCTTTGCTGCTAGAACATTATGGGCAGAAGCATTTCACTCTCCTGATTACACCATGCTTGGAAAGGAAGCAATAACTTAAGTGGTGTGATTACAAGACTGCTTCTGATGGGCTTTAATGTACTTGGGAGAAGGTACCTTCTTCTATCGGTGAGAGCATTAAGCTAGGAAGCTTTGTCATGCACGGAGAATTTATTTCAGTAATGGAGCCTTATAAGCTTCCATTTTTCTACACAAGTTGATTTAGTGTGTGCCCTTGGAACGAGGGTGTCTTTCTCTGTTTCCTCTTTTTTCACCTTAGAGTACAAAAGGCACTGGTGAATTTTACTTTGTTTTGTTTGTTTTTTACATACCTAACTGACCAGAAGGAAACAGGATATGCACCAGTGGCATTACACCAGGAAAATGCATAATTTCATCAGCATGTCTTACTTCCTGTCTTCTTGGGTAGGTCTTCTTCCTCTTGTCTGCTGCCTTTTGTTGACTATGTCTGCCTGGGGATATTTATATACCTTGAGGATGGACTCTGCCACCAAAAGAAGTATTTCCCTGCTCTTCCCCTCCTTCCCTGGCTCCATTTCTCACTTGTTTGTAGCATTGAACACCCTTGACGCCCAGTTCTCACTCTAGTGGCTGGTGGTGACTTCTAGTACATTTGTATTTTTTGCATTTATTCATTTTCAGAAATATTCCTTCCCTTCTTCCCTCTGATTTGAAGCGTCATTAACTTTCACAACCTTCAAGCTGCCCATTCTGTCCTGCACACCGAAACAGTTTTTTTTGTCACTCAGAGCAGAAATAGCAGAAGTAGAAACATGACCCTTTTGGACACCATAATACAGCTTTTTTTTTGCGATACAGTGGATCTCTCAATGTTAGTTCCCTTATAAGCCAAGGAAGTATGTAATGTAGGAAATAAATTGCTACATACAATTCAGTAATACCTGCAAGTAGAAATAGAAGATACGTATTTTATTTTAACTCAGCACCTTTTGCTGCTAGGACAAAAGCTGGGCTAGAGAAATTCTGCACATTAAGCCTGTAACCTTTGGATCACCATCTTGTCTCAGCCTTTCCTCTCTGTATTAATTTTCTTCTGATGCTTTTTTGGCAGCCTTTGCAGTGTTTTCCCCTCAAATGATACTGCAACTCCAAGCATCTTATGGGGAGGGGGGAATCCTTTTCAAACACAATTTTAACCTACTCTAAGCAGATCTCCCTAAACTATTCCTTATTAACTTCTGCTTTGTCAAAATGTCTCTTCTCCATGCCCTTGGGCTGATGATTAATAGACATGATAATGAATTTATAATCCCACTCTCATTATTTTTTCTTTTCAGGCAAGGGAAGGGGAGAGGGTTGTGTATTTTTGAACGTTAACTGTTGTCCCTCCTCGTATCATGTTAATTGGGCTGTGGTAATGTCTGACTGGATATCCTGCCCAGAGGTGATTTAAAAATGGCAAATGTCATGATTTTTTTTACTTAATGCTGGAATGTCAGCCTTATATAAATTATGGCAGTTGCTCTTGTCTCAGTGACATAGGTATTTCTTTAACATTTATTCTTGGATGAATACCTACACAGCTATCAAGAACAAGGACTGTGTGATTTCACAACAACAAAGGAAATAATCTTCTACCAGCCTTATCGCTCTGGCCCTGTAAAAGCCCATTGGTAGCTGGCCAGGTTTAAAGATGTCACCATCATGCTTGCTACTTCCACTTAGCTCTGCAGAGCTCTGCCTGGCATCTTTTCAAAACAAATCTTGGAAAGTGCACAGAGAAATGCTTTCTTTCTGGAGCCCTCTAGGTCCTCCTAACTACACAGTGGCTGCCAATTGCAGCTAACAAGGCTCTTGCTCTTTTTTTTTCCTTCCCCCCCCCCCCCTCATTTTAAGTTGTCCTAGCCCAGAAGGGCCTGCCTCTGCCCATCCCAGCCCCGGCTGCAGGATGCAGCACTGGGAAGAGGCAGTTTCGGGACAGTGGCTGGCACAGGGTGGCAGCAAACACGGTTCCCACGACTCAGGACACTCTGAGAGGGTTAGTGCCTAAGGTGTTGACAACCTGTAAAACTCAATGTCCTTGAGCTGAGCAAACCGATAAGCAGCAAACATGGCAAGACAAAATAAGAAAGAAGGCATAGCGATTAAAGAAGTGGAAAGGCCGCTTTTGTAATGAGTGTGTCATGAGGAAGGAAAGAGTTTTTGGTCCAGGAGAGGTTATTTCTTGCCTCTCTGGAGGGCAGATAGCAAAAGGATGGACTCTTCTTTCAGGGCAGTGGCCTTGGAAAGGGTCCTGTTTGGTGAGGACTGATGGGCAGCATGTACGAGCAGGCACCTTCACAGACGTTAGGGATGGCTGTTGGTTGAGCTCAGCGACACTTCAGCCCTGTTGACATGCACGTAGAGCAGGATCCAGAGCTCACTGGGTCTGGCAGCAGATGGACAGCTGACATTTAAAAACTAATTGTGGTGGGATTCTGAGCCACAGACTTAGTTTCTCCTGTCAGAGGCCATTGCTAAATGATTTGGCAGCTTTTAATTTCATAGCACCGAGAAGCATTTTGTACATTACTCAGTTAAATATCTTTCATGACACTTGAGGTTTGTTTGTTTGTTGCTGTCAGGTTACCTCTTCTTTAGCAAAGAAGGTCCATACTTCTTGTTTCAGGCTTGGATATTTTCTCTATTTTGCATTAGAGAAAGTCAACCAGGAGAAAAATGTTGCAGTGACTTAAAGGAGATCACGCATGTAGATTTTTGCTGGGAATGGAGAAGGAGACTGCTTTGTGCTGGGTCAAGCAGGAAAGTTCTCGGCACTGACAGAGCATCTCATGGTATCTCAGCTCTTGTGGATGTAGCCTATTCACTATTTAGCTTGTGTTCAATAAACTTCTGTTAATACTGTCCAAATAAATTCAGGGAGCTTTGGATGCAACATGTTAGATAGATATAGAGCATTCCCTTTTTCATCAGGGAATCTGAGAGCTCTTTGTTATGATTTCAGAGAATTAAAGCTTCGTGGTATTTCCGAATTATACCTGGAGGAATTATTTCCCATAAGCTGAGGGAGCAGAAAGATGGATGTTCCTTCCTCATGCTAGGGTTGGGATAATGGATCCAGTGACTCGGCGGCTGGGGCTGCCACAAGAGTCTCCTTGTTCTCCTGTCCACCGGCTCTCGGGTGGTGACTGGCCCTTGGTAGCAGCCACCCTCTGATGCACCCTGAGAGATGCAGAGTGTACTCGAGAGCACCAGCTGAAGCCTGGAAAAGGGATCTGGAGAGAAAGAGGGGAGACTAACAAAATGGTAGGAGCTGCTGTGTTTTGTGAGTTGTTTTAAATAAAGAATCCATTTTAATCCTACTGGCCTCTTGCCTGCTTGTTTCATTCAAAATAAAACACACTCTCCAGAAAATGGTTTTACATAGCCCAGCCAAGTTTCTGGTAGAGCGCAGACCCCAGACATCCATAATTCATGAGCAAGGAAGGGTGTGGATATTTTGTGGGAACTGGACCCTCCGTGAACAAGATCATTTTCATTTGCTGATTATGTCGTATAAACAATATGCTTTTAGGATTCAGAGGAACAGAACTCTGCATCAAGCAAAGTCAAATTGTTGATTTGTATGCTGGAAGGAAATTAAATTAACCTGAAGCCTTTGAGTTAACAATAAATATTAAAAGGAGGAGTATGTTGTCCTTCAAAGTTTACTTTACAAAGTTTTAATTTCTGCTATGTATCTTTTACCTGTTGAACAACCCAAATGCTATTCAGCTTGTAAAATACTTGCACTTGCAAAATACTTGCACTTTTCGTTATTGCGGCTTCGATTTGCAATGCTGTGGCAAGGTTTGGGTGTTTGAAGCCATTCAGAATGTTTATGATTGAGAAATGACAGTAAGTAAATTGAAATGTCTCACCAATTTATGCTTGACAGATTGGTGTAGTGAAAAGGACATGGTGGACAGCCATTGTCTTTCCTCATGTTCGTGCTTTTTGATCCCAGATGCTAAAACCTTATCCCTAAGATTCATAAAGGATATTTAAAATTCCTATCATCCATAGAATATGATAGATATGTTATCGTACATAGCTGGTTCTCAACACTATAACTGATTGCCAAGTATAGTTATCAAGTGTGCTGCATTTACACCTTCAAAGCTCTAGGTGTTAGATCCACAAAAGCACTTGAATATGAAGTTTTTACCCTACCTCCACTAAGCATTTAAATCTCAAACCGTCATTCCCAAAGCTTATTTCTCAGCTCTAGCCTAAATCTAAAGATGGCAGGGTCTGTGACCACTGAAACTCTGTCCTTTATGTCCCTCCTGCCATTCTTAGTGGATGCCTCTGACACGTGTAACCAAAGGAGGGGATGTCTCCCTGCAACCTTTTTCCCAATACGTGGGAGGCTGTATCCCGGCCGCAACCACCTATCCTTGCAGAGATCACCCAACAGGTCCAGCCCCAGGCTACACAACCTGGAGGCTCAATCACCTTGGCAATACCAGTACCACGCAGATGACTTGGTGAACTTAGGTGACTGTAACTCCATGAATCAAAAGCAGACATAGCTGCGAGGCAGCAATCACCTATGACGTTTCAGAGGCAGAATATTTGAGCATCGTGTTTTCTTTACATCCATATCATGACTGATAAGAAATAAATATAAGAGCAACTTCATTTTATACTTCAGGCTATCATCTGTGCTTCTCCAAATAGAGTCAGGCTTTTCTACAGAGACAATTGTATTAGGCATTTGGGAAGACCTTAGATCGCTCTATCTGTGTACCATGTACATGGATCTACACTGAGAAATGCTGATGCCTCATCTGAAATTGTCTTATTGAATGTCAACGCAAATCCCCCTGGCTGGCTCACGTCCACAGGCAGTATTTGGCTATAAACAAATCATCTACTTCTTGTACAAGAAACTCTGACAGATTGTCGGGATTGCCTATGGAAAGACTGTCAGAGCAGCGCTTAAACCCCGGCTTGTGGTTTCACGGTCATTTTGCACCAGCCTAAGCTGCTAGGCTGCCCAGCCGATGGCAGGTGCTGGCAGAGGGGTGGTCCTGGGAGCAGGGACCCAGGGTGCAATTCCTCCTCTGACAGCAGTGTGGCCTCACGCTGATTTAAGAGGGCTGTGAGCTTCCATCCTTAGGACTCAACACTTTACTTTCCAGAACCAGTATGCAGAGAGAGAAATTGGCCACCCCACATTATAGAAATATATGAAATGGAGCAACAGACTTGTTTCATTCATCAGCCTCAACAGAGACTAACCATGACCACAAAGCCAAAAATGTTTTGGGTGCCACCAGGTTTATTGTGAATAACAACGGTGCGTAGCTTACTGGGAAGGAAAGACACCATGACAGGCTGTAAATTTTGTTGGAGCCCTACATGTTTAGCTTCCCTGGTAGCCATCCATCCTTGGGGACACCAGGAAGATTTCAGCAACACTCATTGAGTGTAATCCTAAGAATCTTAAGGATAGTGGGAGGAGATGACATCTCCTGAGCTACGGAAGATGACGTCTCCTGAGCCACAGAGGAGGCTAGCATCAAAGTGGGATCTCATTCTCCAGTCACTCCCTTGGCCAGCGCAGGGCCTGTGGCAAGGTACACTCATGGTACAGAGACCCTGCATCCTACAGCAAGAGAGCTATTCATTTCCCATTGTGTTGGAGGCTTCCTTTCCTCTTTGGTGGTAGGACATAGGGCGAGCAATAAAAGCTACCTGAACAAAGAGAACTAGAATGCTCAGAAAAAGACATTTGCAATGGGATCCTCCCAGGGTCAGCATTTTTAGAGACAGATATACGGAAAAAGAATTAAACAAGGACAAACACAGCCATGTATGAAAGGCAGACTATTTATACAACAGGCATTAGGAGCTCTGTGGCTGGGACTTAAGGAGATTACAACCACATGAGAAGGCTAACCTACTCCTGTAAGAGCCAACAGCCATTTATTCAAACGGAATAAGAAAATTACCTTCAGTTCTCTCCAGTCTGAAGCCATTGTATTCACCAGCAAAATCCTGAGTGAGGGAGATAAATTGAAACAGAAAAGAGAGCAAGGGAAAAAAAACCCTATACCTTACACAGACACGCACATCAAGCAGGGGTAGAAGTGGTGATTTAAATCATGCTTGATGCCTGCGGTGCCTTATTACATGCCGGCTAATGGGGAAATGAGGAGAGAGAGAAATAAGGTGCCCGATTCATTGGCCCAGCTGCAGGGAAAGGACTCCCCCCACCTGAGGGAACAGGAAATTCATTTTTAAGACTGCATTGGGGATCATTCAGCTGGTTTTAACCCCACTCCTTTGGGTATTTAAACTGCTCCTAGACTGGACATTAAACCTTATATGGAAAAGACAAATCTCAAGTTTTCAGGCAGTAGACAAGAAGTGTCTGAATTTTCACAAGATAGGGATATAGGTTGTACCTGGAAATATGTGTATGCTGGCACCAACACTAAATACGCCTGCACAAATGGGGGAATTGTATGGAGTGACCTATTTTGCATTCAGAAGTGTGAAATTTCCAGCTTGCCTCAATGAGAGTATGCTCTGTAAGTGTATTGCAGAGATTTGGGACCAAGAGCTGTGCACAGCACGGTGTACGGGGTCATAAGTAGAAAGTTGGCTCTCAACCCTTGTGGCTTGGCCTGACCTAGAGCTGACTTGGCCCTCATGAAACTCAGGATGTTGTGAGCATCCTGGCCCTGTGGTCCCCCCACTGGCACTTGATAATTTGTGCTCTGTGCAGAGGGGGTGTCGAGGTGCTGGGTGGAGGATTGGCCAAAAGTACATACAGGAGGGAGTCAGGACGCCTGGATCTGACTGCTTGCTTCAAAAACTTGCTTCAGTCTCAGCTTCTCCAGCTCTCACTTTTATAGCTCAAATCCCCAAAGTCCCTGCTCCATATTTACTCCTTCCTTGGCAAAACCATGATCAAATTAGTGGAAGTTTTGACTGAGGAGAAGCAAATTTATACATTGGGCCTTGGCCACCTGAGGATATATATGTGCTGGAGTGAGGTAGGGGAGGAGATGGGAGGGGGGAAAGGGGACAAAAGGATCATTCATGGTTACTCCCAGCCCTGATCCTACACTCACGGTGGTACAAGGACCAGTGCAGACAGCAGCCTCCATGTGACTGTGAGCACAGTCCCGCAGACCGCCCTGAGGCCAGCAGCCTAGGTGGTTTGGCCAAGAGGATGGACACACACTTGGTGCCAAGGTCTACCCATCCAGCATCAATTCACTTCATCACCACGCAAGGGGGGTGGCTCTGGAGGCAACCACCTTCCCAAAGCTGCTTCCTGACCTTGCCTGCCTCATGGCATCACATATGTGTCCCAGCCTTGAAACAGCCGGGCTGGCACAGGGTGGCACACGTCATCCCATGGCTGCTGAGGACAGATGGTCCAGCCACATGGGGCAGCCCTGAGCCCTGCAGGTCGGATGGTCTTGGCTGTGCCCGCCGGCCATCTCTCACACCCAAGCTGGCTCTGGCAGCACCAACCATCCGGGGGTAAACCCAGCTTAAAAACCCCACAGTAGGCCCTGTGGCACAGTGGGCATGTCCTCTGTCACCTGAAATCGGAAGGATAAGCAAAGAAACTCTCCTCTGTCTGAGTTTAAGTACAAGCTACATTTCCTCAGGTCGAGCATGGTCAGTGAAGCAAAGAGGAGCCATTTAAAAGCTGAAATGCTTCGTGCATCTGTGTTTTTTCAGCCTGGGAGCCAAGGTTTCTAAGAAGTGTGTAAAAAGTGATGAAGCAAAGCAAGTTTATACACGCTGCACAGCCATCTACACATGTGACATTTCTAAAGGGGTTCGCACATCCGCTGGAAAATGTTTGGGGATCCGCAGATCGCAATGAGCTAAATGAACTCTCAGCCTTCGTTAGTGTGAGGCTGGGCTGCTCGGGGCCGGGTATAAGAAGTGCTTTGTGCATTGAGGCGTGCTTGGGCCAGTCGACAGATCTCAACATTTGCAGTATCGTGGCAACCAGTGTATCACTTGCATCAACCTGTACGGCACTCTGCTGGGTCCCAATACACAAACCTCACACAAATATTTCAACATGTTTGGAGCCAAACTCTAGTCAATATATGAAGTCATTTCACCACAGCTTTTAGCCAATAGGAAAAAATTCCCTACTAACTTATTTTTGGAGGTTAAAAATAGCATTTGTGTGTGTGTGAGGTTAGTAAAAACAGAAATGAGAAAGACAGAAGTGAGGGTATATGCTGTTAGCATTTCTGAGCCACCTGGAGCTGGTCCCCAGCCGGGTGGGGGGGCTGCCTTTCCTTTTCTTTGGACAAGCACCCTTTGTTTGGTGGGACCAGATCAGGGATGGAGAGCAGAGGGCTTGTCCTGCCAACCCGCCAGCTGCACCTCTGTTCTATCCATGGGCATGATGCACAAGCTCATGTCCCACTTTGCAGGGATGACCCACCGTGAGGATGTACCCCTAGAATCCTTAAAGAGGAGCCAAAGCAAGAAAAGGACTACCAGGCTGGTGGGGGTGGTGGCACAGTGTCTGTGGGGTGTCCCCATGCTCAGGCATGCAGTAGCTTGTGCTTCCTGGGGCAGGAGAAGCAGATGCCTCTGCCTTGCCCCTGCCCACTGCAACCAGGAGTGGCTGGACAGGCCCACGACACCACCAGCAGCGAACATGTTCATGTGGGAATAGCACAGAGGCCTCCAGGCAATAAATTTCCTGAAGGAAGATTACACTTTTTGGCAGTGCACTTTTTGATATTGCACCTCCCCTGCAGCACTCTGCTTTCACTTACTGTGTGCAGCGTGTGATGTGGATTTTCATATAACATTGGTGCACTCAGCCTTGGAGTTCTGCAGCGCCAGATGCTGTCTGTGGGTCTTCACATCTGGTGGAGGTATAGCGGCGAGGTCTGCGGGGGCTACTCTCCCGCAGATGCGCTCAAGCTCTTGCAGGGTGCGAAACTGCTCTTAAGGACCAGATTTTCCTCTTGATCCCATCTGTAATCCCCCAGCCCTCAGTACGGCAACTGCTCTGTTCACTCATGGCTAAAATAATACTGGGGTAATATTGCTGTGCTTATTCCTGCCTTTAATGTGATGGCAGTCTGCGTGTGTGATTGCATCCCAAAGCGTTTCTCTGATCTCAGGGGTCTGCAAATGTTTAAGTTAACAATGCAAATAAAATATTTTCCTTATCAAAAGCTTGCCTTTCTCATGAACTGTGCTGGTGTGTCAGAGGGAGACATGGAAATCCTCACTTTCTCTGGTTTCTGTCTGGTCTTCACCCCACTCCTTCTGCCAGGCCCCCTTTCCCCTTCTCTCCCCCTCCTCAGCCGCCTGTCCTTGCTTCAGCCTCTTGCCCCTACTCTGGCCTCATGCTTCCTTCTCAGGGAAGGAGGGAGACATGAGGAAAAAGATGTCCTGGCTCCTGCACCGAGCTGTTCCTCAGTCAGCCTCCACTGTACCACAACTGTGCTGGTCCTTCCACGTAGGCACCACAGGTTTTCTCCAAACCTGTGGGTAGTAGGACTGCCAAACTTTGGCTACAGGGTAGGGGGTGGAGAAAAGGAGCAGCATCCCCATGCTGTCCTCCCCTATCACAACCCAGGACAGTGGTGCTGACTCTGCGGCAAATATCTTTACTCCTGGGAAGGTAAGAGAAAGCTAAACTGTGGCTTTTCATCTGTCTTTCAGAGTCCACATTCTGAATGCCAAACCATTACGCTCCACAGAAAAATGAGAAGAAAGGACCTGCCTCTGCCCAGAAGAAGACCTATTAGATGTGCTTAGATTTATGGGCTCCAGCTCACGTGAGCAGTACATAAGTTATCAATGTGTGACCACAGTATATTTCAGAAGAGGCAGAGCTATGCTGCTGTACAAATGGTAAGTGCATTCATTCATCCCATCATATAACAGGCAGAATTAACAGATTGCTGTTGGCTTTCATCAACAGTGGGTAAAGGTGGTGTTGAAATGCAGGTCTATAGTCTTTGACAAGAACTACACTAGTGAGAGAGCAAATTACTTATACTGAGTGTGATTCATGAAAAGGGGCTTATGCATGAAGGGTAGAATGATTTGCATCCCCCCTAAAGGGTGTGTGAATTTTCATTTTGCAGATTAAATGCAGGGGGAAGTCATGGGGTTCTTTCTAGACTAAAGTCAGGAGCACATGGGGACAATTGACTGCACAGCATAGGTGATTTTCCATGGGAGCTGATGTGACACAGTTTTTCACATCAGGTCCTGCAAGAAGAGCTTTCACTGATTTCACTCGCCCTCCTGGCCCATTGCTCCTAGGTTAAGGAAATCAGGAAGCAAAGTGAATGTTGCAAGGGCTGTTCTGTGCACTTCATCCTTGATAACCAGGCTTCCTCTTCTTCACATTGGAAATGAGAAGAATGTTGTCTTTGATCATGTTCTGTTCTAACCTATGGTGCCCTGGTTTGAGTACTGCTTCTCTGTCCTGGCCCAGCACAAATGGGGCAGCTACTTGTAAGCACTAAAGTGGAGAGGAGGTAAAAATGGCCATGACCTGCCTATGCCTGACTTTATTCAATGAAAAAGTCCCCCAAGTTTGCCAAAACTTTCTCATCTACCATAGCAGCAACAATCCTGGCCCTCCAGGGCTCTTCACCATCCCACGTGTGCACCCACCTTCTCCTCAACTTGCCGGAGTAGAACAGGACCTGCCCTGGTCAGACCTGCTCCTCAGGATGTCAAAACATAATTGTATTTGCACTCCTGAGAAGTTTCTTCCTGAGGTCTGTCAACTCTGGGGTCCTTAGGAAAGAAAGATCAGTTTAAAATTTTAAATTATATACTAAGTAAAACTTTTCCTAGGTCTTTTGTCTCAATAATATTTGAATAGAAAAATTTTACCAGCTACATCTCTCTAACTCTACTCAAACAAACACACACTGCACCCAAAAGACAAAAATAGACATTAAATTCCCCAACTGTTACCATAATTTTCCTTTTATCCAAAAGGCACAGCGAACAGGTGAGATTTGTATGTACTTTAAAGATGAACAGGTGGGCAAACATTTGGAGTGTCTATGTGAGGATAAAGTTGAACTTCAGTTTCCCAAAGTGACTTAGGAGCTGAGTTCCTTTGATTTCCAGTGAAACTGGACTCAGAGATTTGAACATCCTTCAGACTAAGGCTTAAGGTTCAGCTGTTCTTATGCATACCTCATATCCATCCTACCTCAATGACAGCATGTTGAGCCAGACCCTCTCTGCAGTAACCAGAGCAGCGCTCGTGTGTTTCGTCTGCTGGCTATGCTGGGCAGGTTGCAGCCTCTCACAAAGCAGCTGTAAGATATAGCTCAGGAGAGAAGACTCTGGAGAGCTTCTCCTTCTCCCTTCTCAGCTCCTTTGTGATTCTGGGGAACCTCCAGAATGGGACAAAACTCCTCTTTCAACTAGATAATAGTATGTTGGCATGCACCACCTCTGCGCAAACAAACTGAGGGGCTGGGGTTTGTCTCTATCCCTCTAGCTCTTGGCCATGTGTTAACATACTAGCTTCCTTCTACGTTTCTCCCCAGTGGATATTTTATGTGAGATTTACTATCTCTTTTTAGTTATGCACTGAGGCTCCCTTCTCCTGAGGAATTTCTGAGGAAATTTGAGGTAATATTGGTGAATTCCCTTAAGGCATTCCTCTCTTCCACATGGAAATTCTTGGAGTCTCGGGCAGGTCAAGGTTTCTGAGGCTTGCTTGCTTCTAATGATCTATTTCTGGCTTTGTCAGAGAGCCCAAAACTTCCTTCTCTCCCTTAAAATGGCAAATGTGGGTCACTAATCTTTGGGGAAATACCTATCATACTTCTTTGGTTCCTTGTGATGTTAAGTTGGTCTAGTCTCTCTGGCAGTCAATACCGAAACCTTAGTCTTGCTGTTGCGTCCATCTAGATTGCAAGCATAGTGTTGCTACTCCTTTGCTGTCTCACTGTCTTTCAAATCTTCCCAAAAAACCTCCTTTCTGCTGTAGGATGTAGCAGTAGAGGAAAACTCTAACTGCTTTGGCTCATCCAAAGCTCTTGGAAGTGAAAAGGCTGTTGTTGATTCTTTATGGGGTTGAAGCTTGGCCTTGAATGCCTGCATGTGCATGTCTCCTGTTTACTGCAGGGAAAACCAGCTGACAGGAAAAAATATGAAGGGTATGGAAACAACTCTTCAGTATCACAGAACAGTGAAGCTTTGGCATAGAGCCTTTTCCTCTGGAAGTCAAAATACTTCACAGGGTGGCAGCAAAATACATGTGGGTACATTGCTGTGTCCTTTTTGGAAAGCACAGTCATGGCCACAGCCCATTTGCAAAGAGAAATCTTATGGACAGGCAGGAAAAACAGAGCCAGAGCCTCATTGGGTGGAAACTGGCATTGCTCCACTGATGCCACCAAAGTCTATTGGTTTACACCACATGAGAAAGACTAGGTAAAACCTGGAGAAACTGCATACATGCTTTCTAGAGGGCGAGGACCATGTCTTCTTGGGGTTTGGTTCATATCTGGAATTTCCCTAAATTCCACTCACATGAAACAAATAACTCAGAGCTCATTATTTCTTTAATCAGACACTAAAGTCCCTGTTTATTTAAAGCTCTGCAGAGATAATCGGAACTAATCATCACATGTAATACAAATAAAGGCATTCCTCTCTTAATAGTAGGAGCAGATCTAAGCCAGTTGTTCTCCAACTGAACTCAGCTGGACTAAGATGAGTTTTCCGTACTTGTAGTGATTGTTATTCTGTCACTAAAGGGATAATGGGAGGAGATATACTCCATTTTACAAGGCAATAATTGGGTTTGCAAGGGAATAAACCATAAGGAAGAGGTCCGAGTCATTTTTCTCAGCAAGGGGAGTGGATTATTCCTGATGAAGATGAGGCATTCTTTCTGTTCTACAAAAAAGGAAACAAAAACATTTATATTATCAATAAAAACTGTAGTCACTCCTTCCAATCATACCCTACCCTCAGATGCATCTCTCTTGGCTTAACCTGTACATATTTCCTTTGTTTAACAAAAATGAGGAATCTCTCCAGCAGCAATCCCAGTTCCATCCCCTCCACATGGCTGATTTAGCCAAATGTTGCATGGAATAAACATGACCTTTCCTTTCTTTTCCCTTTGTGCTCGTAGCTGTCTAAAGTCAGGCTGAGCTGTCAGCTTCAGTGCTGAGTGACCAGAGCACCCATGACAGCCAAGAGAGCACTGAACTGTTCAGGACTCCAGCTGACACTCAAAAACTGGTGAAAAGCATTACAGCTATTGGGGGAGGCAAGGAGAAGGTTAGATTAAATGGAGCCAAGATTTGTATAAGAAACATGGGGAAAATCTGACTGATTTTTTGCTTCAGAGGTACACAGAGGAAAAACTCTGTTTACTGAAATAAATGTAGAGACAGAAATTCAAATGCCCATAGGGAATGCTGTCCTGTTCACAAATACTGTCATTGCTCACAATGCTGCAGGATCATCATGGAAGTATTAGCATTTCAGGTGTAGCGCTAGAAAAATGGTATATGTATTTCTTAATAGGGGGAAAGGTTTCCTGGCTCAGATCTGGATCAAAGGCAGAAAGGGCTTTGGTGTATAATCTTAGTCTTTGTGCTGATAACCTGGGGAGCCTGACTCCCCAACGCTTTGTGTATGCATCATGAGCAGGGCTTGGAGAATATTGCTATTGTCACTCGATGAAGCTAAAAGTACCTTCACTGACTTAAAAGAGATAAAAGACTTAAAATATCTCAAGAGATTCAATACCTCAAAAATAAAGACAGAGATATGGAGAATATAGAAAACTGCAAAATAAAAAGGTGACACAAATCTTTATGAGTAAAGGCAAACCTTCTGTTGCAGAACTTATTTCAGTAGAATCAAATAATCATACCATTACCTGCAACATCTGAAAATGGCTGCAAGTACAGGAGATGTGCTGCCAGTGTGGTTCAGGTAATACACGGGCAATGGGGATGGTGGAGAAATCATTTTCTGTCTCTGCTGGATCTGTGGAAGATGATCTGTATCACACCTCAGTACATATATTATCACAGCTCTCTTCTTTTATGTAAATTGTAGTTGATGCCATGCACTTAGTTTTCACACACTGAGTTACATATTTGTCAATGAGCCCTGAAGGAAATATACTGTAAATCAGCATCTTAATTAGCTCAAGGTCTGCAGTGGAAAGGGAGGAAACCTATGCACATGACATTGGTACCTCTTTTACCAGCTTCATGGAGATCCCATCCAGAGCCAACAACTGGAAGGAGGAGACACTGATGGGGCACTTTATTCATCATGCCTGATAACTATCAAATGGTAGGGACACTTTCCTCCATCTTCAGCACAAGATTACTCTGGGAAGGTGATTTCTTTAGCTCAGGTGGGCACCATGTGAATCAACTTGTCCTCCTGGTTAGTTACTGGAATGTAGTTTCTCCTGCTTATTGGAAACCAGTTGCAGTGAAATGCAAGAAATATTATTTGTAAAGATATGTTATATGACTGAGAGCGTGTCTTTACGCTTGTGACATAAGCTGAGCATTAACTTCATGTCAGCATAGCCTTGGTCATTCCTGCTTTGTTTTTCCCTTTCTAGTACATTCACATACAGGAAAGGGAAGATAAATTGGAGGTAAGATGAAAGGCAGACAAAATGGTTATTATAGATGCATTCTATATCTGAGACAATTCAGCTACAGAAATTACCATAATGCCAGTAAACAAGATTTTACAGCTATAAAAAGCTGTAAAAGGTGCTTTTTTTCAAAAGAACCTGCATGCCTCTTCCAAAATTACAAAGCAGCACCCCTCAATTTCAGGTGGTAATGTAATGTATTTATTTATTCTTTAAATCTTTAAAATATAAAAGTGGCAAAAGACACCTACCCAAACACTCTAGGCCTATTATTCAGCTGAACAAATGTTGACTTTCATACGTTACCTAGCCACAACTGAGCTTGTCAACTGGATTCCCCTTAAGGTCAACGAAGTGAAAGAGACACTTCCACGGTGTAATTTATCTCATCCTAAAGCACATATGTTACATAGGTCAAATAACCCATACCCTACCCATTTCTTTCTATTGACTGTAAAGTGGATCTGAAGCTATGTCTACATCAGACATCACAGGAGCAGTAGCAGCAGCTCTGCGGTGCAAAGGAGCTGGTGCAAAGGACCCGACATCCACATTTGAGGCTTTTATTTTGGACTAGCTCTAGTCTGCTCTGGTGGACTGCATGCCCATTAGCAGTTGGAGCACATTCAATGCTCCTCTGGAAATCATTTCCTGGCTTAGCTTTCATCCAAAAGGAATCCAGTGTGCACACTCTGAGAGGATTCCACAATGCAAACAAAGTGTGAAAAATGGTGGCAATGAGAAGAATCACTTCAGAAGTACTATCCAGATCCAGATTGAAACACTGATGTAGCTGCACCCCCAAGTACTTATTAGCTAGTCCAGCAGTTAGCAAAACAGACATTTACAATTAGGTGACATGAGTTTCATCCTACTTGTCCCTAACAGGTTATAAAATATCTCAACAACCTCCTCACAGAAAACAGTGATCAACTAGCAAACCAGTCTCCCTGTATAAATTTCATCTCCAGGACCAAGAACCTCTTCTGTAGTGTTTCTGAAAAGCAGAACCTGACAATATCCTCTGAAAGGCAGTGCCTGTACAATATTTTGTTTTGGAGGGAGAGAGTCCTGAAGCAGCTGTCCTTCACTTCATATAGATCAACGTACAATCAGCCTGAACACCCTTGTCCCAGAAATGCAAAAGGGAATAGTAGCAATGTGTGCCTTCATAAAGACCAGTAAATACATCTCGCACATCTAGTGGATTACCTAAAGCTCAGAATTTTATAGTCAATGTGCACTACTGCACATACATGGGGTTTACTTATCTGGTGGGTTCAAAGGATCTGAAAGCAAAAAGAAGGGTTTCCCAGCTAAGCGTGGACGTTCTGGCATATCAGTGAGGCTAATGCTACATACAGAGGAAAAGAGACTCCATTTACAGTTCAGTTCCTACATAAATTTTTGGATGTATGGTTCCTTTTATGTCTAGCCCTTGCATCCATTCTCCATATATTTACATCTCCAGTTTAACAGTATTGCAGAACTGCCTATGGCATACATGTGGAACAGCACAATGGACAGATGGCTGTGCTTTTTTCCCTTTAATGGGACACAAGCAGCAAGTAAGCTATATAGGCTGTTCATGCCACTCTATATATGCTATGCTGTATATGTATGGAGTATACCATCACCTCAACACCCAGCAACAGCCTGGCACACAATTACTGCCTGAATTCTTACTGCATCTTTATAGGAAGCTTTTCTATAACAATTTGTTTCCTACTACGCTTTGCTCATGCTGTTGCAAATCTGGCCCTTCAAATTTGGCACAGATGTGCAGCTGTGGTCCTAAAGTGACCGTTTTGGTTTTGGCTGCTGCCATTTCTCCCTCTTTTCCAACCAGCTGGTAAGTACACTTAATACATTTTATGTTTCTCCCAGCTCTTCGCCTTTGTTATTTCTTAGGAGTCAGCACTTTTGTACAGAGGCAGTGTGTCTGTATCCTTTGCATAGAGTACCAGTGGGTCACCACCCAAGGAATGACAGATATCTTCTTCATGGAAGAGGTCTGTGCGGATTGCCTTGAGAGAGTTTGTGCTTCCAAGGGGCTCTCAGCTGCCTGAACTGCCACAGCTGCACTGGCATAAGGGAATTAGCCATTTAAAGAATACAGTCAGCTTCTCCTTTGCTTTCTGGCCAACTAGAAGTGGATAGATATACCTCTAACTTGAAATATGTTCAACATCTCTCCAAATATTTCACAGGAAGCTGTTCATTGGGGAGCCCTGAGACAGCTGCAGATGCACACTGTGCAGGGGTGCAGTGCAGGCGGTGCTCCTGCCTGCCGAGGTGACTCCTGGCAGGCACCCTTCTGCCTTTTTAATCTCTCTTCCTTTAAATGCCAGTCCTGAGGGTAGCCTGGTTTTCAGGAGTGCACGAGGTTTTTCAGGAGTGCAGCCTCCCATAGCACAAAGGCTCCCTGTTGCTTCTACAGGAGGAGGACTTGTGAGGAAATGAGACATGGGGGACCTCAGCAAATTTTCTTTCCTTCAGGGCCTCTGCTTGCAGTTTTTTTCCAGTGTCAGGGTACTCCCCATCTCTCTTGGCCACCCTCCGGAGAAATGCTGAGCACCTGCTATTTCCATTAACTTTAGAGGGAGTTGCAGCTACTCAACACCTCTCAGCGGTGACTCATGGACATCCATGGGTGCTGCGGGCACTTAGCACCTCACAGCTGGTGTGTAGGGGATCAGGACCTGGGAGAGGCTCCAGGAAAGTCCATGACAAGCTGTAGGACACATGTACTCCTGTGAAAGAAACTAAAATTGGGCTTTTCCAAAAAAATGCATATGCATCTGAGGCTCTAGGAATGCTGAAGTATTAAGGAGCTTGTAGTACTTTCCTGACATTCACACCATTCTGTTAATGTAAAAAAGGTCTCCTGCGTACGAATTTTAAGAGACCTGACTATGCTCTTCAGAAGGAGAAAATACACAATACCATAAGTAAACATACAAATCAGTTAGAGAACCTAGAGATTAAGGATTAGGTTCATAAAGCTTTATGTCCTATATATGGAAAGTGCAAAAAGTTGCTCTTAATAACTTTGGAAAAGGTATGCACTTTTTCTGTAGTCCTAGCTCTCTTTCCCCTTGTTAGCAAATGGTTTGATTCTACGCTTGAAAAACTCACAAGCCAAAAAAAAGGGGGAAAAAAAAGGTGAGTGGAATTTAACCAAAAAATAATAAAAGTCATTCGTGGTTCAAGTGCTCAGCCTAAGCTATATTTATTCAGTTGACATTTTTTCCAAAAAGACCAATGCGTAAATTAATGTGCACATGGGCAGGTCTGAATTATACCCTGGCCATTTATAGTATGCAAGGTTTTATGTGACTTTTTACTCTCTTGTTCAATAAAACAATAAGTAGTTATGCAGCAGCCAGAGGAGCCAGTGATTCATTTACTTCCACGGGATGCCAAGAACCTTCTTAAGGAAATACACTCACCAATATGTAATGAAAACCTTTTGTACTTTCTGTGGTGCTTCAAGGATTAATAGAATTTCCAAAGACAAGAGATGAATGACATACAGTAGCAAGCACTGCAGAGGCCAGGTTTGGCCCAGAGGTGACCGCATGCAACTCGGCCTTCTCTGAAGCTTCACAGCAAGTGTGCTTTGCTCACACTGTGGTAAATACAATCAAATGCCACTTGCTGCCAGATGATTCATCCTGCACAGGCTGTTCGATTGTGCTCCTTTGACTGATTTTGTTAATGTTGTAGGAACTGTAAAGTAAAAGCCTGCAAATCAACTCTGTTATGTTTAATAAAGCGTGCTCTGTGTGCTTGTCTTCCTTTCTGACAGACACAAAGTTTCCCATTGGGTGGTTTTACTGAGTGGGGAAGAGGTATTCTGGGCTGAAATCAAGTGCATCTCTAGGCCACTAAATATTAAGTTTTTCTTGATCTGCAAAGGAAACACGGAATCAGCCTCAGGAAAACAAGCAGACTGGTGAGAATTGCTTGAGAGGAAGTGCTAGAGAGCTGTGCCGCTGGATAAATTCACGCTGAATGCACTTGCAGGATAGCGCACCCATCTCAACAGCAGTATATGAGAAACAGAAACATTAGAAAGAAATGCAACATAAGCAGCCATGAAACAGCGAACATACCAAGAGAGACTAAACAGACTGAGTCTTCAACTAGAAAAAGATGTAGCTGAAGGGAGATATGACAGGCCAAAAAAAAAAAAACAACCAGGGGAATGGGAAATGATTATTTGCTTCTCCCCACAAACAAAAACCAGGAGGCCTTCAATGAACTGACTGGACAGAAAAAGATTTAAACCAAATAAATCTCTTCACACAATTGTCCAGTTTGCTGCCGCAAGGATGTTGTGGCGACTGAACATGTACGTAGGTTAAAAACAGGATTAGAACAAACCCATGGAAGTCTGTTTATGGCTACTCCACAATGACTGTCCAGGTGGATATCCAAGGTCAGGTTGGATGGGGCCCTGAGCAACCTGACCTAGTTGGGGATGTCCCTGCTCACTGCAGGGGAGTTGGACTAGATGACCCTTAAAGGTCCCTTCCAGCCCAAACCATTCTATGATTCTGTGATTCTATGAAACCTGCAGATAAAGATGTCCCTCAGCCACTGCCTGGAACTGCAGAGGTTTCATTTCTTATGATGCCATGAAGTACCCTTTGCTGGCCATTGCCAAGTAAGACATTCTTGCATGTGATGCACTGCAGCAGTTCTCCTACTCTTAAGCAACAAATGCAGGGCAGGGGTGGAAGAATTGTCACAGCTGAATATTCTAACTTTTATTTAGATTATAGGACCAGTGTAATAACTGATACAAGTCAGACACTGAAATCTTCACAGTTCAGTAAAGAATTCATTTCAGATCATGGAAAACCCTAACTATTCTTCCGCATATATACCAAAATAGGGTCTAGTAAATAGTGTGGACTTTTAGACATTGCCAAAGTATTTTCTGTGATTAATCACAGCTCTTGGCTGCAGCTGAGGACACTGAGGGAAGACTGTACTGGAGAAACTTATGCCAGCATTATAGCAAACAAAATCTGAAATGTGTTTACTTAGGGAGGTTGAAGGGAAGATGAGAATGGATCCGTGTAAAGATACAACCTGCTTACCCTGAAGAGCAAGAAAAGCAAACAGATTGCTGCCCACTGTAATCAGGAGTCAAAAGAGTCTCTACCCACTTACCATCCTGTGTGTGTATGTGAGCAACACTAATTTGTACCTGATGTGGCTTGTCTGAGACCACAAAGGTACCCGGGTATGAGAGTCAGAGCTGAGGGATTCTTGGCCCCTAGTCCTGCATGCTGGACAGGACAGCTTTCCAGTATCATGCTTGCTTTCTTTCCTTTAGAATTGCTCATTCCTAGTGGAATGAACCAAGACTTAGGAATTTTTTAATATTTTTGGACTCCACATATTTCCAATTGGACTTGGAAAAATAAAGCAGCCTTTGGGTGACAAATCAAAGATTAACTTAGGTAACAAACCAAAAACAGTCACCTCCGATCATACATGCAAACAGTAATTTATCACACATTAAATTCTAGATGTCAGAAAGTAACCGTTGCAACCCAAGCGTGCTGCAACTCCCTTGGAGAGCTGAGTAATAAATCTGTGTCTTTTGCAAGAGATGAAGCATTATCATGCCCCAGAGATTGACTGGCTCTGCTCTCATGAAAGTCAAACAGGGAGCCAGTGACCCTGGAAAAAGTCTCGTACTGGTCATTAACAAACAGCCAGTAACATACCTGTAAGACTTGTTTAATGCTTACTGATAAATGCTAATATATATGGCTAGCAAATTCTCTGAAAGGAATCCAGACCTTGAATGGACTGTTTCCTGTAGAGACAGTCTGACTGGGATTTTCATTCATAGACCTTTGAGGTTATGCCAATACGTCTGACAGTGCTATACACACCAGAGCTTCATTCTTCCCACCGTGTATATCAGAAGTAACTTCCAGACACAAAGAATTCTCACCAAGGAAGTGTTGATATGTTGGTATGAAAAAAAGTTTTTTGTCAAAATTAAGTCTTTTTTTTTGCTCAGAGTTTTCACCTGTTTCATATTATTTTTAATGGCAAATGCGTTTGTTTAAAAATGTTTCTGCTTTTCATGCTTATGGTAAAACATTTTGAAATTAGAATTTTGTCTATAAGCCAAAAAACTGAAGAAAAATCTGTTTAAGAAACTGAGTAATGTTCAGGACTCTTTCTCAAACTTTTGGCAAGGAATCTTGAAATCAACAAAAATATTAAATTATTTTCTTGTTGTTTCAATTGACTTTTCATATTCTCTCATCAAGTCTGTAAGCTTGCTGAAGTAAAAAAACTTTTAATGGTATTATACAAATAGCATTGCAGTTTACCCACATATTTTTGGATTTGTACAACTCACCTCTCACTTCACAACATCATAGTAGTTCCCATTGTTGCCACTGGTGATTTAGCAGTCTCACAGAGGATGGGAGAGGCAAGTGGACTCTCAGCTTTACAGGCTGCTGGCCTTCAAGGCAAGCAGTGTTTGGCCTTTTGCTTGTGACGGGGGATAGACCAAAACTGATGGACAAATCTTCAGATGATCCCAGGGAGCTGGTGGCATTGGTGTTGGAGTGCAGTGCTTACAGGATTTCAGCATAACTTAGATTCTCTGCGTGGCAAATGGTGTCCTGTGGATTTAATGCAAGCTTTGTACCCATGTTATTTGAGAGCATTTGTGGAGCTGCCCATCAGGCTTTGACCCATGGTATGGAGGCCATTGATTCTCAGATCCCTGAAATGCCACTTCATTCAGGACAAGGCAAATATTCTTCCTTGCTTTTAATGCTGCAGTCAAGGTCTTTCAGTATGGTATTATAGTATAACAGATCCATCTTATTTTAGTAACTTTCATACTGCGCAAGTCACAGAACTGAATAATTCAGACTGGAAGGGACCTCAGCAGGTCACCTAGTCCAACCTCCCACTCAAACCTGGGTCAACACTGAATTCAGACCTGGTTGCTCAGGGCTTTGACCCGTTAGGTCTTGAAAACCTCCAACTACAGAGATTTTGCAGCTTCTCTGGACAACCAGTGCTTGACTCTACTGACAAATCGATGTAACTTATTCATCTAGCCAGGAAAGTGGCTCATCAATAACCATGATCCATTCATAAGGGAAACTTTTAACCTGTGAACTCTATACCATACCCTGTCGCCTCTCAGTTTCTGGGAAGCCATTCGCGTTTAAGGGGGATGTGGAGCATTTGGATTGCAGCCTGGAAGGGAAATGGCTGAAGAGCATCTTGGAATTTGATCATTTGTTGGACTTTGCAGGTATCTGGAGGGGAGAAGAAAGGGACATGACTGAAGCTGGGACATAAAAGTGGCTGGTATCACCTTCTATAGCTACCTTCTATAAAGTGCTATGAATACTTTGTTAATGTTCATTTTGGAAAAGGTCAATTGGCTTTTAGCAAGTTTTCTCATTTCTTTTGACTAGGTTTCCATGGGCTGTTGCTATGTGTTTGGGTTGAGGTCAGCTTCTAGTGGGGCCAGCTCTGACATTCTCATACCCTGAGAACAATCATTTGTAATTCTCTCCTCTCCATCAGAGTTACTTGAGGCAAGTGCAAAGGTTCAGTCACTATTAACACATTATTTACTGAAGGTAAAACACTGGCTATTTTAAAACACATAGACATTTCACCCAGTCCTCAAGAAATCACCTCTTCTTGTGGAGTATTTGCCAGCTGCAGCCCATCTTAAAGGTCCTTTTCTGAGAAAAGCAGTGATTCTTCCACCTCAAGGGATGTTGGTTCAGATGCTGTTCTGTCATTTGGTCTTTCTTTGGAGTCAATATCATGCATGAGTAGCTGTAAATTGTTTCCTGCTTATGTAAGATCAAAATCTCTAAGCTACTTTGCTTGTGTTGGACCTCTTGGCAGCTAGTGATACATCTCATCATAGATGGTTGCATCAGCAGCCAGGGATATTGCTGTTTTAATTGAAGCTGCTCTCCAGTGGTTCCTGTCCTTTCAGAGTACTGGAATAGACTCCTGGTGATGGCTGCTTGGACTCATCACTGAGGACTCTGAAATATGGGTCAGCTTTGCTGTCTGTGTTCTTTAAAGTATAGCCAGCTGGGGAGATCATTATAAAATATAAGGTAGAGTATATTGACAATACTCGTCTTGGATTTCATGTGGACACTGCAAGTTCAGTCTAAGCTATGGAGGAATGTCTGAATGTTATTGCTTTTTGGCTGCATTAGGGGTATCTTGTCCTCAGCTTTGGAAAGACAGAAATATTGTTGCTGGATATACTGTCTTCTTGGCTAGAAGGGACTTATCTGGAGACTGTGAATAAGGTTAATAATACTGGCATCATTTTTAATATCTGCTTGCACTTGGAAAGCCTTGAGTTGGCTGTAGAGTTAAAATGTGATTTCCAGCTATGTGCTTTGCATAAGTAATTCCCCCATTTATCTTGCGACAGCCTGGAGAAGCATGACCCCAGAAGCTGGCTTACAACTTACTTACAGTACTCATGGTCTTCCTGTCCTATGACAATATTCAGTCTAATAGTGTCTTTTTTATACTGGGTACCCTTTAAGATGCAGTGAAGGTTATGTGAGCCTTAATGCTGTGTAAATCTGCAGCCTAAAAGTAGTCTAGTTATACTGAGGCTTGTGAATCAATTTGTCCACCATTTAGTAGATTTTGCAGTCACAAGCCCTTTGGCATATCAGTAACCTTCCAAGAGCCCCATAGCATGTGATTTCCTCTTTCTGAAATCTAGCTTGTTTTTTCTCCCCCTCACACCCAGAAAGGCTTAAAATACGGGGTTTTTTTCTTCCTCAGTGATGAAATCATTATGACCGCTGTTGCTATTTAATCATTTATTTCTATTGTTTTTATTTATACATCTGCTTTGGCATTTTTTTTGAGATTGACGTGTCCTTTAATTACAACAAAATTGGTGTGGGAACCATTACTGAGGGCCCTCCTGAGTTTTGGAGGGTATAAGTTTGCAGCACTTTTTAATACTGTTACTTCAATATTGTATTTGTTTAACATTCACTTCTAAGTATTAAGTCTGGCTTTGTCTTGCACCTATTTGGGGGAGGGGCTCCATATACCTCCGTGATTTTTCAGGGCATACTTATTCTTGCCTGTCTGAACACATCTTTAAAGACCTTTTCATATAGATGCACTCATGAGTTTTACTATAACGGTATTATTGCACCTTCTTTTCTCCCTTCCATGGAACCTTTTTTCTAGAGTGTTTTTTTTTTAAATCATTCACTAACACCTGCGTCATCTCCTGACAAAAGGCATATGCCCATTGTCACCTCTTCTCCAGCCTGAGCAAAGCCTACCTGCTTTTTCCCTGTAGGTCATGGCCCCTGAACTTTTTATCAATTGTGTTGCTGCATTTTAGGCTGCCCTGGTTTATCACTAGCTCTTCTGAACCAAGGGGCCCAGAACAAAACAGACTACATGAGTTATGCTCTTGGAGTCAGTGGGACTGCTGGTGTGACTAAGTGCTCACCAACATGAGCCAGGGTCTCATGCCTGAGTCCTGAGCTGTGAAAAGGGGAATGCTTTATGTCACTGATTTACTCAGGTTCCCTCGGAACGTGTCCAAAAATAGCAATTAGCTTTTTTGCACAAAGCATCCTGTCATGCACTCATGATTAAATTATATGCCATCACTGCCTGGTCTCTTCGTTACTGCCTTTTAGCCAGGGTTCGCTCCTTGGGTACAGTATTTCTGCTGGTATTATTTCCCCCTAGCCTCCTGTCAACCAGAGTAATAACTACAAATAAGTGATATTGCCCACATTGGCAATCCTGAAAGAAAACTTGGCTTTTGTTTTTCCTCAGGACCCTTCTCTGCATGCAGAGGTCAGCTTTATGTGCTCAAACACGTTTTATGGGGAAGGCAGTGGAGCAGAGCGTGGAGTGGAGGCAGCAGAGGAATTGCTCCCAGGTACTTAGGAAGCTGCACACCAACCCCTCTGCTGAGAATGACCCCCTTCACCACCAGTGTTTCTCTCAGGCTCTGCCATGATAACAGACAGGCTTACTACCTGCAAAAGTTACTGATGACATTGGGCCAAACCAGCCTCCCAGGAAGGAGCAGTGGTAGTTTTGTTGGTGACTTCAATGAGAATAGGAGCAGGCCTTTCTCTACACAAATGGTTTTCTTCTCAAAGTGCCATACTCTCCCTACACTATTTTGCTTCAAATATAATAAAAGGCTCCCTGTTGCTACGAGTAGCACCACTCTGAATGGAAAGTGCTGTTAGTCTTGTTTATTTTGGCTGCATCAGTTGTGCTCCGTTGTATTACTACTCTCCACAACTTGTGTATGTATTATTCCTTGACTCATTATGTGTAAGCACCAGGGGAGGTGCAAAGGCCAAACGTGATCCACAGATGTCCACGATTCCCCCAGTGGCTCCCCTCTGCTCTGCTGATGACTCACGGAGCTGGCTGAGGAAAGCCACCCCACTCCCTTGGGCTGCCACCATCCCTACCCGCTGGCTGTGGGGCAGCTGAGCGCCGTGCAGTTGCATGCAGATCAGAAGTGGGCGTCAGACATCTGGCGGGTGGCCAACACTGTGCTCGGTTGAGCAATATTTGGGAGCTCTTGTACGTTGTTTATTGCAATTACTGCTGGGCAAGCCCTGCAGAGTTTGGTTTGTTTGAGCTACTACAATCAAAGCTGCAGGGTTCGGTTTTCAGAGGTTAGCGCTTGAGCAACCTCTATATATTTACTTGGAGGTTCAAGATCTATTAAAAGGAACCATTCTGCTCTTTTGTCTCCCGTAAGCTGTATCACATTTGGCAGGAATGAAAGTACAATGGTTTCTTTGTATGTAATATATTGCCTAAAAAAAGGTATGTGATTGGAATGAGAGAGGTGCTGGCTGCAGTTACTGCCTGACTGGAGAGGGATGTATTTTCTCTGATGTAGAACAATTGTGCAAGTTGAAGAAGTGGTACAAATCAATTGACTTATTGCACATGAAAGTAAAGTTTGCACTCACAACTTTTTACTCACGTGGCAGATAACATCCTGGTAAAAAGAAAGCGCTTTACAAATCCAGTGCACATGCCATTATCTATTGTGGCTTTCTTTTTATCTTTATCCCCCCCCTCCCCCCGCCCCCATTTCTTATTTTATTCTGGATAGTGAAAATCAAAATCAGCCTCACGTTTTATAAATAGCCTTGTGAAAGGCCCTAGTGCTTGGGGCTCACAAGACCATACCCATTTATTTCCAAATATTTTTTTTCAATTCACCTGTAAAACGAAGAAACAGTTGATTTTAAAAGTTTAAAACATCTTTTCTTGTGAATTGCAATTCAACAGCATCTCCCAATAATCTTGACTAAGAGGATCTGAATGAGAGCCATACAGGTGAGGAAACCTTTTTCCCTTAGTTTCATGTTGCATTTCCACATACAATTGTAGGACACAGGATACTGGGACTGGGATAACAGATTTCTTCTATTTCTCAATATTTAGGGATTCTATTTATAAAGAAGAGATAGAGTATGGGACAGAACTAGATTAACTCACTTTGTCAAAAACAGACCATTTACTCATGTTAAAAAAGTACCATTTGAAACACTACTCTTTTCAGTATCAATAAAAAACATGAGTTATAAATATTAAAAAAGTTCTAGCACACGATTGATTGTGTCATTTCTTGAAAACGATTCTCCTACAGCAGCTGTGAGCTGTAGGTCACCAGTTTTGTCCTGGTAGACTTATAAAATCATGCAGTAGTTGAGCCATGACTGTCCTACTCCAAACTGAAACCACCTCTTCCTTTCATGCTGAGCACTAGAATTGTCCTTTTCAGCATTGGTCCCACCAAAATAATTTTTATCAACTGCACCAATTCAGAAAACAGATGGTATGCATTTTGGCTAAACATAGAACATATCTATATAAACCAAACTTAAAATCAGTATGGAAAAATATTAAAATTGCACTGATTAAAGATAGAGTCTCTTCTAAATAATGATGTTGATGCAGGAATTTAATGTAATTTATGAATTAAGTTTTAACTTCTTATCTTTATTTCATCCAGTGTCAGTCTTCCTGGAACTTAGTGTCTCAAGGGCACAAACTCCGAACTGTATCTGTAATATCTCCATTTATCTTTTGGGAAGTTTCTAGTCATTTTGCAAGAGGGGAAGCAAAAAAACCAATTCATTTTGATTAAAATTAGAAACATACCTCGTTGAACACTTATTTCTTTTACAGTTTGAGTTATTTTGAGAACCTCAATATTTTAAATAATGACACAAATTTTATGGCCACATCTTGGTTGAATATTGATTACCACTCATTATTTCTGAGCTGATGAGTCCCTAAAGTTTCTTTTCTCAGTGTGGGTGTTTAGGTTCTCTTTCACTCTTGACATCTTCCTGGAAACTTTATTAACCTTTAAAATTCAACCAGTCATTTCACCCCCAACTTTCTCATGGATTTGTTCCTAGAATAATTTGTGTCTGATCTGGTGCATGGACTGAAGTAAAAAGTTATTTTCCAGGCTATAGAACTTCTGTGACTGTAATATATGATATATGCATTTTATACTCAATATTTAAGACTTTCTGAATTCCATTAATATCAGTTCCTTTGGATTTTCCCATCTGAGTTGCCATATCAACCCTTGTTGAGCTCTAGTTTTACGACATCGCATTGCATACTTCATGGTTGGGAAGGTCATAGCTTGTCCATGATAACACGTATTCATGAGTTGTGGTTCTTCTTACTGACTTCAGATTGCCAAACAAGAACACCATAACATGATCCACAGTAGTAGTCAATATTCAGATTCGGAGGTAACTCTAATTGCAGATATAATTATCTCTGCCAGTCTACAGGCTATCTTGCAGCAAACCCTTCACAATCATTTGTGTCACCTACATACTGCAGATATAAATATAATTGCTCTTCATTGGATAAGTCAGACTTTTACTTACCACAGCAGCATGCCACTTTCCTAGAAACTTCCTAGAAATGCCCTTTACTACTTAAGCATCTCAACAGAATCTGTGAATTTGATTTGACTCTTTCTCAACCATTTAAAAGTCCTGGGATCATATTCTGACTTCAGAAAAAGCAGTTGGAAAAAAAGCTGCGGTCAAATTCTTCATATTTTCATCTTGTTCTGAATAATGACTTTGTAGGACAAGTTCTTGTTGGCAAGATAATATATTGTACTTAGCATTTTTATTAGAATCTTCCTGTTTTCTCCCTTCTTCTGAGAGTTCTGAAAACGAAGTATGTCACCACCATTCCTTGTGGTCTTTTGAAGAGTATCAACAGCTCCGCGATGACATGGGGAAACATGGAGCTGTTCAGATTTGTCTCAAGTCTTTTTCCAATTAGTGAATCCAGACTGTGTGAAAGCTTCCTCTGTGTGCTTCATCAGAAGTAGTTTGCAAAACGGTAGCAACAAAGTACATTACCCCCATTAGCATTGGAAAAATAGGTCCACTGAAAATCATGAAACTAGGATAAGCATAAAGGCAGGCTTGTTTTTCCAAAGTCATGCACAGGGAGAGCCCTAAGTCACAGTTGATGAGGTGTTTAATAGTGTCAGGCAATTAACATTTGGTTCTTGTTGCAGACGACACTGGAGACATGTCAATCCTACAACCAGCTAAATTTGATCCACTTGTTGTTGAAGGTCTAGTCTCCTTTTTAATCAGCCATGGTTCAAGTGATTCCATTTTTGCACTTTTAAAATCTGTACTTTGGGATTTTTCATTTCAGTCAGTCACTGATCACTTAGTAAGAATGGCATGGGATTAAAGAATTAGACCCACACAATACCGAAACATGTAGCTGGCCCCTGGCTTTTGTATAGCCCCTTGTTCTGTCTAAAAGGGCCTACAATGCAGCAGATGGGAGAAAGGAAACAGCCTTCACCTGATCTGTTCATTGCCCAGAAAACAATGGCTTTTATGCTTTGCTTATATAACCCCCGCTTTCCTGCCTCAGCCAGGAATCCTGACAAGGACAACAAGACAAATAAGATGCCAGTTGGCGGCCCCTTGACCCCCAGGGCTAATTGCACTGGGGTCAGAGACTCCATGATGTCTGGCTTCTCCCTGCCTTTTGTGCAAAGAGCTTGTGGAAAACCTACAGGACAGGGAGAGGAGCAGAACCATGGAGGAAGCTCTGGAAGCCATCCCAGTGCATGGGCAGCTGGGATCTGCCAGGTTGCTCCTCTGCCATGTGTGGCAACTTGTCCACAACACATGGAGCAGCCTAAGCTCCTCCAAATGGCAGCCCACCCTTGCCCAGAAATGCTGGGCCCATGCTAGGGAGAAGCTAGGGTCATCCAGTCTACCCAACATCAGCTACATGATGTGCCCAGGAGGAAGCAGAGGTCTGCAGACTTGGACCTGACGAGACCAGGTCGGTCCTTTGCTTGTCGATCTCTGTCCTCCTTCCCTCCCCACCAGAGTCCAGAGCGTCTCTCCATAGGCTCCACAGGCACCATACTCGTACCTACAAAGAGAAGGGATGAGGAATCCTCAAGCAGCAGGCAAGAAAGGCAGCTGGTAGCTTTGGGGAGAAGTAGTGGGAAGCAGCCAGCCGGGCTGCTAGAGGAGCAGCAGGAGCTTAGCCTCAAGCCAGCACAGAGTTTGCTTTCACACTAAGGGAGTTCCTGCTTGCAGAGGCATTTGTTTCCCAGGAAATAAAGGAGTCAGTACTCATCATATGAAAAGATGCTGAATGCAATCTTGTCTAACAAAAGCTAGGCAATGACTGAACAGCCAGAACCATTGGAAGGGGAAGTTAATCTAACGCTGAGGAAGGCAGTGAACTATCAGGGAACCATTCCTGCTCTAATACTATGTGTAAAAAATATACACGTTGTTATATATAGCTACCTATATGGACATATAAATAAATGTTTGTATGTGTGTAGGTCAGTTAATTCCAGTCTCCTCCTCAAAATCAACAAACAAAAAAGCTGAGTAAACCTTTGGCTTGTTAGGAACTGCAATGATAGAAATATGAAATCCACAAAATAGACAGAGTAAAAGATGGTTCTGTCTTCTGTTTGAATTAGAGACTTTGTCCCACACTGAAAAGGATTCCAGTTACAGTCTTTGATGTACACAATAACTGAACAGGACCTTGTCTACATGCGCTTCATTGCTAGAGACTAGCTTGCTCGTAGACCACAAGAGTTGCAGAAGGCTGCAGTACATGGTCTACGAACCAACAGACAGAAAACACCAAGAAATTTTTGTTCCCTTTCACCTGTAAGGGAATGAATGAGATGCAGAAAAGAAGCAGTAGAACATGGTTATTCAAGAGGTAGTTCAGTCAATCACTGTCTGTAGGTGAAAATCTGTGGAGGATACAAGATGATACGTGGACCTTTTTTTGAAAGGTGAGCTTAGGGATGCATGTCTGGTCACATAACGAGGAATCCCAGAGGCAGTGAGTGTGGGTTGGTGTGACAGCTCATCCAGGCCCCCAGGCCTTGCTTACCTCTTGGAGGCCCTCCTGAAGGAGGATAGATTATGGGTGGGAGTAAGTAGTGAAATGATCTGGCTGTTCTGGTGGGCTGGATCTGGCCTGTGGATTCCCAGTTGGCCACCTCTGAGGTACAGGATCCTCTGAGGTCCATGCAAGCCCTATAATTCTCTGAATTTTCAGTAAAGCACCCAACAGGACACAAGTTAGGTCTAGCAGAACGCTGCTGGGAGGGACTCCTGTAGACAGGTGCAAGGGTGTGAAGAGGACACAAACCTTGTTACCATCATCTAGCATTGCTCAAAGGAAGTGGAGACAACAAGAGAGTATAAATATCTGTCTCAGAACATTAATGCTTACACCATAGGTACCCATGGTACCAGTGTCTCAGAAACAGTGCAAAGGTAGGTGATTTTCTAAAACACACTAGGGAACTCAGGACTTCTGTGATCTCATTTTCACTTCTAATAATGGCAATAATCATAAATCTTATCTGCTAGAGCAATTCCTAGAGTAAAAATATCTCAACCCAGAATTGTTTCATAAGTTATTAGATGCTCAATGTTAACAATTACTAGGTGCTTTGTTCAGACAATGTAAGAGTGAAACCTACTGTATAAGTAAATAATAACAGATGTCTTACCTGGGCATAACAATAAAGGCTACAAGTAAAAATAGAGGCTTCCACAGAGATTTAAACAAGGAAATGAGACTAACATAGACTTTTAGTAAAGGATTTCTTTCCCTTTTTTTTTTTTTAATATTGTTAAAGAAAAGGCTGTTGTCACATCAGGAGCAAGTGGCTGGACTAAGGTCACTTAGCTTACTCTGTAGGGGATTTCTATGATGTTATAAAGTGCCTGCTTATCGTATCACCTTGTGCAAGATTAGGCATCAGATTGAAACATGGTGCTATAAGTTACCTGACCGTAAACTGCCATAAGTGGATATCTGTTGAGAGCAAGAGGCACGTTTCTTGCAGGGAAAACTACTAAAAAGAGCTTGTGAGGAGTACATGGCAGGTACCTTTACATTCTTCACTCTGCTGCTTGACTTACCTTCTGAAAACCTGCTTTTTAGTACCTGTGGCATGTAAATGACACCACCTTACGCTCCTGCATGCTTTCCTTCCTCGCCATCATGGGAACTCCTATCATCCCTGTGTAACTAAGTCACGCTGCCCCTGGCCCTGGCTAGCTTGGAAGCTTGGTTCCTTATTTCATAGCCACCAAGGATGTGCGAAATTAAAAAATGTGCTTGAAGAAGTTGGACAACATCCTCTCTGTCCCCAGCTGCAGACTGCAGGGAACCCAAAGTGCTTTTGGTGGCCAAAATCTACAAAAAAGCATTTATTACCCTTCCATGGCCTCATTGTCTGCAATGTACAAGTTATGAGGAAGATATGGGCTTCCATGAGTGGTAGCTCACACATGTGCTGTGCATATACACACAAATAATGATAACAATGTATATATGGTACACATAAATCTAGCACACTTCTTTAAGATCAAGCAGTAGATGAGATGGTCATGATCAACCCTAAACCTTAGTACATGTTTCAATTTTTAATTTATTCCAAAGTGAAATGGAGATCTATATAGAAAAATGTTGTAATCTGTGAAGAAGTTCCTGATTCTTATCTTCAGGGAGTGGAAAATGAGTACAGAAGCAAAACTGAACTCTACTCTTGGCTTTCACAGTAATTTTCTGTGCAGCCTTGAGTAAGCTGCACGGTATACCCCCTTAACTTTTTGTGCCTGTTTTCTCCCACAGCCTTTGATTTGTCTGTAAAACAAAGCTTTTTCCAGCAGAGGGTCCGTGCTCCCACCGTATTGTACAGTTCCTGGTGATCTTGTTGGCATTTCATGATACAGAGTAATTTGACCCAAAGTAGCTCAACAGGGTGTCTGTTCACAACACCTGTGTAGTTCATATAGGTAGAAGCTTGATGCATGAAAGAAAAGTTCAGGATGAGATTAGTTCTTAGTACAAAAAAGAAATTCTCACCTCCGCTCCAATCACTTTGTACAAAAGGGCTGCACTTAGAGCAAAGGGGATCTGACTGGTTTGGGAAAGAGTCGTTCTGGGTCAGGAAACATGGAGACAACCTTGTGGAAGCACCAGTGTCAAGGGCACATTACAGACAGGGGAGGTGACGGAGGAGTGTAAAGAGAAGGGGGCCACAGCTGCAACCATTTCAGCAGCCTCTCAACCCCTTGCATCTGTTGGGGAAACTGCTGCCACTCTTTAGGAACACACCTGGTGCCATGTAAATTATGCCAGCTTAATTCTGCTGTCCCCAGAGCAGCCCAGCAGCAAAAGAATACAGACACAGCGTGTCAAAAAGCTTTTGTCAGCTGTGCCTTGTGCTGCTTAGAAGATGGGTTTTACTATCCAAGCACCTGCAATATTCAAAAAATAATCTAGGGAAGCAATAAATTCAAAATATCCCCCAAAAGCCTAGAGTTTAACAAATATGTGGTCTAGTTCTCCTTTTTTACCGCTTCCTGCGTGGCTGCAGTGAGGCTCTTGGAGTTACTCCCAAGCACAGTCTGCATCAGGTAGACAGCAAATACAAAGCAACATAAAAGACAAAGCCCTTACATAGTTGAAAATGCCCCTGAACTTACTCTCCAAGCACACAAAGCCACCTGCTTTCTCACTTGCATCATTGCACTCATGTTATGGAAAGGCTTTGAACTCGTGTAGAGTCTGAATCTGAAATCCTATACAGGAAGCTTAGCTGCTCAGCCCTGTCCAACGCTGCCTCTCCACAGAGAAATGTCATCTGGGAGCCTCTTAGAAAACATTGGAGCATGCCCTGGTTCTTCTGACAGAAAAGGGATGATCTGTCTCAGGCCAGCTTTTAGTATCAGTCACTCCCGTCACACTGAGACAGGTTTGAAGTGCAGCCTCTTCTGAGGAGTGGCAAAAATAACACTTCTCAGGAAAAATAACACTTCTTTCCCCAGGAACTCTGCTCCCTATTAGACACTATTTTATGAATTGGGTTAAATCTCACTGCACTATTGCCTTTCTTTTCAGAAAGTTGCGGGAAGTCATTTTAGCTCCTTTACATATTCAGCTGACTGAAGCTATAGGAGCTGCTCTGCAACGCAGGCATGAGTCCAGGCTCAAAGAGCCCATGGTCTGAGCCCTGTGGTCCAGAAGGCATCCCCAGGCATCAGGACAGCAAACATGAGGCCTAAAGCCTTTCTGTAGCTGAAGCCTCAGCCCGCACCAGGGCCTGGCTGCTGCACTGGATCCGGCCATGGCATTACAAGCAGACCTTCCCCTTTTGTATGAGCAAGGCTGCCTACATGGTGCCTAACTCCATCCACAAATCCCTGCAGGGCTCACTGCTGGGACAGCAGCTCGGATGACCGGGAGGTAATGCTGCAGGATCAGACCTGTCACAAGCAGGCAGGCCCCCCCACCGTGCTGCGGGGCACGGGAGAGGGGGCTGGAGCTCGTCCCACGCGCAGGTCCCTGGGTGATGCTGGCCATGCGGCACAGCTCTGCAACCACGGGAGGACAATACTTTACATCTGTGTAACCCTGTGAAACACATCGGGGCTTACATAGACGTAACTGAAGCACAGTTTGGTCTTCATAATTATTGGTGATGATGATGTGTGAGAAGGAAATAGCGCAAGCTTGACCTTCACGTCCCAGGGGGAATTTGCAGAGCTGGCAGATATAAAACCCTCAGCTTTTCACTTGTGAACTGAGCAAATTTGTTCTGGGAATCATTAATACATAATGCCATTCTGAAGCCAGTTTTCAGAGTAGAATTGCACATTTGACTATCCAAATCCTTGTCATCCCCACACAATTCTGCAACAGGGCTGGGACTGAAAGAAGTCAATTGTACTTCAGAAATTACAGGCAGCCAGTTTAAATAAAGAAAAGTATCTGCTATTTGGTGCTTTCCATTCATAATGTGATTCCGCTCTGTTAAAATTCATTAGGTGACCTAGATCCTGAGAACCCATTCCTGCAAATTGCTGAATGCTTCCTGGGAAGTGCTGCAAGCTTTTGACTCTATGTAATGGGACTTGAAAGAGGTCAGCCCTGGCCAACAACTGTCCCTTACGTCTCTTCAAAACGCCATGAGTCTGTTCCCTTTCCTAGAGGTGATGTAGTGACAGCCCTAATGATTCTAAAGGAAAAGGAAAAGCAAAAATACCAGACTTGAAGTTAAAACTGAACACATTCATGACCTCTTGCACAAGCCCACAGTTAGCTCATGCTCCAAGTAACTGCTGGACATGAATTGGCAAAGGGCTGCAATCCCAGCTAGGTGTAACAACTTAGAGACCAGTATCAAAGCTTTTACTGATGTGCCTAATCTTAGCACATCTTTACTGTCCAAGCTTTTCCCATCCACTTCCATCATACTTTCTTTCCAGATGAAGACCTAATAGCAGATAGCAGAGGACCGCAACTCATCCAAATACATCATTCAAATTGGAATTTCACACAGCATTTGTGTTTTTTGCACATGAACTCTACAAACACTGAAGGGCTTTGATGTGCTTAGAGTGCAAGCTCTCCATTCTTGTACTAACCCTCCTTCATTAGAGCTCTGCAGACACATCCACTCGGCTTGCAGAAAGGAAATCATGTGACATTTTAATTTACTAAGGTTATTGTACTCACTCTGTCCTCAGTCTAAAAGTAAATGGAGGGAAAAAGCCTGGGCTGATGCTTTGCTACAGATGAATGGTTAAAATCACAAAACGTCAGGAAATGCAAAAGTAAGGTTCTAACAGCAAATTGTAATTTAGCTGCTCATCCTCTCTATTTTGGAGTCTCTGTTTAAAAAAATGTAAATAATTAATACTTTGGGTATTTAAATAATGAAAACAGGAATTGAAAGCTGTCCCTGTGTAGCTGAGTTAATATTCTCCTTGAAAGTGTAAAGCCAGTGTGGGGTGCGTATGACTTTTGCTAATGCTGCCTGCATGCCTCTTCTGCCTTCCCCTCCCTCACAGCTGAGAAGCAAAGACTGCCACAGCCCTAGTGCCCCGTTCACCACATAGGGCACAAAGCTTTATTTTACTCTGTTGTTTTTATGTGGGAGGTTGCCTTGGTTAATTTGGGTTTGCCCTTTAACTACAACTTATTTTCAGAAGGTATGTAAGTGTGTGTCTCTCTTCAAGCCCACAAGCAGTCCTGCTGGACTCTCCGCCATTGAATCATAACTTTCCTGCAAGCTGGGAGATCACATCTACCAGCACCACGCAGCTGGAGGCTGTCACTTGTTCTACCTGTATGGTTTGATATAGAAGAATAATGCTCTGTAAAGAAACTAATTGCAGTCAGCCCACGATAAGAAGTTCAGGATTAATATTTCAGCTGGTTTTGCTGTAGCAGTGTTCAGAAAACCACTTACCAAGGGAAAAGTGGTGCTTCTTTTTCTCTATTGTTCCCATAAGTAAAAAAAGCTGAACAGATCATTCCCAAATTTTAAAACAAATTGCAGTGACTGAGAATGGACAGTTTCAGCCCAAAAGGAATTTTTCAGAAGGTTACAAGACCATGGAACAATGGAGTTACAATGGAAAATGTTTATGAATCTCAACTGAAGTGGCCACTGCTATAGCACTTCGTGAGGCATTATACTTTGAAAGATCAAAGAGCAATACAGAGCTTAAAATATATTACTGTCCTTTAACATGGACTTGTGAGACTTAAACCCAAACATTTAATGTTGGTCTCTGGGAAAAGCAAAGAAAAAGCGACACACAAAATATAATTAAGATAATAAATGAAAGGCCTTTCTTTTCATCATTTCTATAACTACCTTAAATATCTGCTGGAAATGATTATATCAGCACAGGCTGGACTATATTAAAATAATGAAGAGTGAAGTTTTCACTGTGTTCCCATTTAATCATCACCTCACAACTTTACATTTTAATGTCTGACCTTAGGATATCCTCTTCCACTATCACATTAAGAATGTTGAAAGGAAACAGGAAGGGCCACAAGGGCTGTAGTTTCCTCAGAAGAACAGTGGCTATCAGCCTAATGGATTCTGAATTTCTCAGACAAAGAGCAGCAGCGACTCAGCCCACAGTCAGAGTTATCAAATGTTCACACAATACAAGCCTTTCCTCTAATTAACAGAGTTGCCTTCAATAAGGGCACTACCTTTTTTTTTGCCTTACATTACTTGAAGAAAAAAAATTCAGCTGCATGGTGGGACCTAGTCTATAAATAGCCTGATGAAATGCAGAAGACAAAACAAAGTCCATTTAGTTGCTTTAAAAAAAAAAGCAAAAAAAAAAAAAAAACAGTAAAAAAGTAGGAAAGAAGACCTGCCAAAACATCAGGAACTGTGTTTGACCTGTTGCGTCTCCTCCATGTTTCAAAGCCTAGTTTTGAAGTAAACTCCCAGAGCCATTAAGCAAGTATCATGGCAGGTTTCTGGATGTCATTTCTGTAGGGAGAAGCTGAATATTGCTGACTCGAGTACAGGTGAAAAGGCAGGGACTGGCTGGTTTTCTGTAATGAAATTTGTAACATTTCCAGAGGGGCAGGGGGGAAGGAATTATAATGGATGAAAACAGGAGACAAATTATTAAATGCAATCCTTTCAGCAAACAGGCTGATGTTAAAACTGCATGTTCATGTAGGGGGTGAACAGGGAGAGGAGGAGGGCTCTCCATCATCATACACATCATATAGGGCCAAATAGCTGCAAAATCTCGGATATTGTCTTAAAGCAGTTCCAAATGTGAGAACTGTGTTTCTTTCATGCAAACCTAGATGGATTCTACTATCTAATATTTTCTACATGAAATCAGTTTATTATGGTTTTCTTTATGAGAAATAGATGAGGATCCATCCTGGAAAAAAAAATGAAAGGATCAATTTCATTTTCAACAGCCCCTGAGTTTGGCTGCTTATGGATAGTGCAAATGAAGCTGGATGGCTGTGAATTTTTGCAGACAGGAGGAGCTACAGTGTGAACTATGTACCACAGTACTTAAGTCCTGTCATTTTTAAATTGACTTTTCTTTGGTAATATAAGGATGTTTGTACTACATTCATGGAACTCCCTCTGGTGTATAACTTAACACATGAAATTTCTTGCCTTATTCTTTACCAAAGAGCCTGTGTAGCCTGGTGCGCAGAGGAGCTGCTTTCATGACAGTGCAGAAGATGTGTCACATGTGTGTTTCTATTACAAATGGAAAGAATGACCCTGGGTCAGGTCACGGCCATGGGAGGGCTGGGAACCAGGGAAACATCTGTATGTCGTGTGTCCATAAGTCCAAAGTGGCAAGGGTCACTTCAGGGTTGGCTCTGTGGCCCCACCAATGAAGGTGCCAAGCATCCCCAGTATCTCTCCTTTAAATAGGACCCTTCTCTGAAAGAGCTAACAAAATTTAGCCTCAAAACCAGTGTACTGAGGAACTGTTTTTTTACTCATCATCCTTTCCTCACAAAGTTCTTCCCTCTGTCCATCTCATATTCAGTTCCCTAGAAAAAACACCATAAAAATCTCAATCTTGTTCATCCCAAATGATGAACCATCCATCATACGGAAAGAAAAGGCAAGTGTGTTGTGGGTGAGGGTTGGAAAACACATGGCCTTGCAACAAAAGCCTTGTTGTGGTAGGGTAAAGATATGGATGGATGGGCAGCTTGCTTCTGATACTTCTTAATAGGCAGGTGGCTCAACATCCATTCTTTCCCTTCTTTTCTCTTTTCTTTTCTTTTCTTTTCTTTTCTTTTCTTTTCTTTTCTTTTCTTTTCTTTTCTTTTCTTTTCTTTTCTTTTCTTTTCTTTTCTTTTCTTTTCTTTTCTTTTCTTTTCATTTTATTTTATTTTATTTTATTTTATTTTATTTTATTTTATTTTATTTTATTTTATTTTATTTTATTTTATTTTATTTTCCCTCCCTTCCCTTCCCTTCCATTCCCTTCCTTTCCCTCTCCTCCCCCTCCTCCTCTTCCTTCCTTCCTTCCTTCCTTCCTTCCTTCCTTCCTTCCCTGCCTCCTTCTTCATCCTTTCCCCTTCTCTTCCCTTTTCCCTTCCTTTTTCCCTTCCTTTCCCTCTTTTTTTCTGAGAGTGGATGGTATGGATTTTCTTAGATGTATGTAAGAAAAAAATCAAGGAAGGGATTCCTTTGTTTGCTAGGCAGCAGTTCAGTGCTCCAGTCTGCACAATTTTCATGCTCAGTAAGGGAAGGCTCCTTTAAAAAATTACTAGAAACAATGTACCAGGCAGAAGAAGATCTCCTTGTGGCACTATCTTCTTTGATACAGCCTTTCATGAAGCCATGTTCTTTGATATCATACAGAAGGATGAGAGGTGCAAGGTTATTTTAAAAGCATCCACTAATTAAAAATGAAAGTCCATTTTCTTCTGCTTACTCTAGCATTCGACTATAAATAAACTAACAGCAGATCAACTACCAGATTGAAATTTCCCTTCAGTTCACATGCTGGTATGGAATATCAGAAAACTGATATTATTTATGCTCTGTATTATGTAAAACAGTGACCTCCTTTTCCCTCCTTCCATATTACATACTGTAGATACTCATAACAAAGGATGTACTGCAGGGACTGCAGGGTGTGTGAAGAAATTAGGTTTATTTTTATTTTGCTGATAAGCATTTAGTAGGGTAGTGTTTATCTCAGCAGTTTTAGCTCACTAAAAGCTAACTATTTCAGCACTCTATTTCATCAAGGGTACTTCTAAGGAGTGATTCATCTCCTCTACCTTAGAACCACTGTTTTGTGATAGATCATGCCTTAGTGGTGCCCTGTGTCTTGCCATTGACCACAGATGGTCTGAACTTGGGTACCTGATTTTTTTTGATGGCTAAAGTGAAATGAGTCTTAATCCTCTGTGGCTTTCCCAGTTTCAGTGCCTAAACCATAAAAAAATCCTTCTTCCTACATCAATAGTCCATTATGTGACAACATATACCGTGCATCCGCAAATGTATTGGACTGAACCCTGCCAGCTCAAAACTGATCTTCTCAGAGGACCTAAGCTACAACTGGAGGACCACAGCCTCAGAAGTACCTAACTCCCACAGAGGATGACATCTGATGCTAAGTCCTACCACTCAGGGCAAATTAGAAGTTCTGTTTCCTAAGAAGCAACTGTTCTCAATTTTAAAAAGCAAAACAAGTAGTTTTTATAGTGCCCCAAACATACTATTTCACTATCCATTTTCTCAAAAGGCCTATCCAATTTTGCTTGAAGCTGTTCAGTCCAACACTGGAAACACACATTCCAAAAAGGTGATGTTTTAACATAGTTCTAAGTATCTGAAAATGAGCTTTCGGGATGAAAGCACATGTGTAACTTCATCTGGGGGAACCAGTATGCAGTCTCGTAGAAAAAACGAATGGTATAATATTTTATGCTAGACTTTTCATGGCTCCGTAGGCATTCCCATTTGCCTGATATAAATGCAGCACAAATACCATACACTTTACTTTTGGTTGTTAGAGATAACCATGAAGGGAGAGCTCATTCATAATTTAACTTTATTTTAGTACTTCCTAAGTTTGAAGTAATTCTCAATTCATTAAAAGGAAAACATTCACTTCAGATTTATGATCCCCATGCCCTTTCTCTCATTCACAGAAGTATTCACATTAAAATCACGCGCACTCTGTCGTTACATGACTGACGTTCTTTTAACAGGGTGGTAATGTCCTGGCGAAGCCAGCTGCTGAACATAATGGCAAAATTTTCAGAAAAGGCAAAATAATAGCTCTGTTAAAGAGAAGTGATGTTGCCGAGAAAGGATGAGTGCCTACGGTCTCACCGGAGAAGCTTTTAAATCCCACTCTGAACTCCAGCCTCTGCGTCCCTTGTTGGTGATGATCTTGGCCCTGTCATTTCATTTCTAAAATGTTGTTGGTTATTTTTGACCGGTCTCTTGTGGCAGCACGGGGTCTACCAATGAAGTGACATTGGGAGTGTTTGCTGTAATTTTGATTTTCTGCGTTTTTTGGAACAGGGACCAACTTTTTAGTTCCACTGAGTAAGCCCTGGTCCATGCCTAGTGCTCCAGCAGGCTGCTGCTACATAAAGAAGTACTATACAGTAATTGCAGCACTAGCAGGACTCCAACAGCTCTTATCGCTGACAGGGCTGGAGCCGTTTGCAAGGGTAGGAAAATGTTGCAAATGTTTCCTACTCTACCCAACGTAACTGCATTTCACCACCTATAAAATAACGCTTGCTTCTTTCACGGGGACATTTGGAGGATTATTAGTTGGTGTCTCTCTGTTCATCACTTTGCAAATGTAAAGCACTATGTAAGTGTTATTATTGAAGGGCTGACATCTGTGAAATACAGCGTGTATTTTGAATTCTAATTTTAAACCAAGGAAAATCAAGTAAGCAAGAGCTGACCATGTGTTAAAAACACTTGAAGCCCTCTTTCTTGTAACTGTTTATCTACATTTTTAAACCTATGTTTACATTGTAGTAACAGCTGTGTTTAAAGGGGACATGACAGAGCAGACTAATTTGTAAAGCTAAACTTGATTTTGAAGGAAAAAAAGCTAATGTTTGAAAAAACACTTCAAAAGAAGACAAAAATGATTAAAATAGACATAACCATTTGTTTAAACTATGACTTTCTCAAGAAAAACCAGGCTAATGTAAACTAGCCTATGCATAGTCCAAGCAGCTGTTCTGTGTAGCTGTTACACAAACCCCTGGTTTCAGGGAGGGATAAAATTAAGACAAAACAGGTCATTCTCAATGAAGGAGCCAAACTAAGGACTGGATTACAAACCAAATGTGCATACACAGGTGAGATTTGCCCCAACACGTCAGAAGAAAGCAGGCCAACTTTTTTTTTACCTAATTACCTTCAATTGGGTTTTAGCCACATGTATCGTAAGAGTTTGGTGTATTTATTTTTGTCCACACATTCTGCAAACCCAGAGCCAGCACTGGCTGAGTTTAAATGAAATCACTCCATTTCCTACTGTAGGCAAAGCCTTTCTTACAGGTTTTATAGAATTTCTTTCTAGGATGTTGAAATGCTACTGAGGTAAATTACATCTGTGTATTTCATGGGGACTACCAGGAGAGATTTTCTGTCTCTGGTCAAGGCAATGGGAAACATTTTAATCACCTGTATCATCATCATGCTATTTCTGAGAAAAAATTCTTTGTGAAGAGGAAGATGTTGTCACATGCCCAAGCACTAGTCATACAGCATTAAATCTATCTTTAAAATATCATTAGAATCCCCTTTCATAAAATGTTTTCTGTTACTTGATTCATCTGAGGCTTTGTAAGCTGTGCTATCTTTGTAGAATACCGCTGAACTGAGTGAGTCAGGGTGGTGACATCATGGTGGTGATATGACTCAAGTGGGTCCTAAGTCAACCTTAGAGTCTTTTGAAAGTCAGAATTAAAAGCTGGAAGCAGAGAGCGAAGTGCAAAACAAACCAATGCAGGGGTAGAGAGCAGAAAAACAGGGGTTCATGCTAACCTGCTCCACTGAGGAGAACAGGTTTATTTGCTTCTGGATCCAGACTCAGATAGTAGCTACAATAACCCAGCCTGGACAGGATCGACACAAACATCCAGGTACCCATAGTCTCACCCAGCTTTAGGTCTTGGTCTTGCTTATGAGTTTTTGTCAGCTCCCATTTAAGAGGAACTGAGGTCTCCCAAGTGAGGTTCCCCTGCAGTAGGTCTGGGCCAGCATTTAGTCTGGATAGCAGCTGGCAGATCCTGTGAGGACCTCGGACCTTCAGTTCTTCTCTCAAAGCCAGAAGACAGGGAGGTGTGATCAGAGTGCAGGTCTTTCTGTTCCTCCTGCTGAGGGTGCTTGTGGGAAGGAAAAGCAGTTAAAGCCTTTGCATCAGTGAAGTTTGTCTCCTAAAGAACATTGCCAAACAGAGGTTGCTTTCTAACTCTACCCATCTCCCAGGATCCAGCTGAAAGTGTGAATCTTTTCTTTGCAGATCAGTCTTTCCAGAAGACGCTTAGTAGCAAGGAAAAGGACTCTGACACAGGTAGGCTGTCTCCTGAATCTCATTTTTTTGTATAAGATATAGCTCAGGAGAAAACAGTAAACGCCCTGAATATATTATCTTGCTCCTGAACTCACTTTTCCAGTGGGAAACTGGGGGATGCTTCCAGGAGCAGGGAGGCAGTGATTCTTTACTTTATCAGGCTTCATTCTCAACTCTGGAGATGGTTGATGGTCAGTTCTTGCCACTGCATAACCCTCAGCAGACTCTCTGGACTGTCCTGACTAATGACCACAGATGTCTAACATGCGATCTCATTGCCAGCTTGGCCTACCTCCACCGTGGCAACTCTCCTCTCCTCAGTAGGAGCTAGGTTATTGCCTTGGTAGAGCAGTTTCCAAATGGTCCTGACAATTCAAATCCAAATGCAAGGGGAATGAGAAGGAATTTCTGGGAGGGAAGCTGGATGTAAAGCTCACTGTGGCCACAGAAAGCCCATAAGGCCATGCTCAGCTGTACTGCTCAGGGATATTTGCACCCAAATGCTTGACTGTTTCCTTCATACAGCCTGCTTTTACTCAGGTTTGTGCCACTGCTGGCTGGAATTTAACTCCCAGGGAGGCGAGAAGGCAGGAGACAGAAGCGTCACATGTTCAAAATGGAGCTGGCAGCCTGGTGAAGAGGCAAGCTCACTGAGAAATGGTGAATTGCCGAGAAGCATTCTTCATCCACGTTAGTGTCCAAATATGCTAGTTTCCTGAGTTTTAGTTTTAGTAACAAAGAAATCAACACTGAGACATCAGTGCTGGCTGCTCACTTTCCCAGCATGTTCAGTGGCTCCTTGCCCTTTTCTGTCACGGGGCTTCAGCTACACTAGGGTGGATTACCCTTCACTGTGAAGAGAATTAGCTGAACAGAAAGATAGATCCTGAGATGGGTTCAACTCACCTGGTAACGAAGCTGTTAAAACACTCTGGTAGGCACAAATGCGTGCAAAAGTATGACCTAGCGCTGTCCTCTACCCACTTGGATGCAAAGGCAAGGTTGGCTGGCTGCTCTACTTTCCAATCTTTGGTGGTACATGACGATTAAAAGGCACATTATAGTTTTTCATGTACCCTGGAGCTAACTGTGGCATTGCACATGTATTGGAAAATGGCAGCTGGAACACATTTGCACTGTCAAAACAGCACAGAGGAGCGCAGTGTAAGCGTAAAGCTTATATCTGCAGGCAGGTACTATTTTTTCATGGCATGTTTCCACAGCACTTAGCAGAATGAGTTCCACTCCTCCGAGTATCTAGGAAGTCCCATGGTGTAAATAATGCTAACAGGCTATGGGCACGCGGAAATGAGGAACATTTTCCCCATCCAGAGAGTCTGTTGTAGCTCAGTGTAATCTGCTTCTGAGGGAGACTGTGGCTATTTTTAAGACAAAATGGTGTTTTTCTTGGTCTTGTGTTCCAGCTAAAGACACTGTAATGGAAAGGTGATAGATTATACCCTCAGTTAATGGACATCCCACTGCAAAGCTTCCAGCAAGTTCAGTCTTTGTATAGAATACCAAGGGAAATGTTTTCTAAATTCCAGTTGTATTTATTTACTGCTGGATCAAGAAGAGAACTGTATTGTATTATTAACTAATTCTCTGGATTCTTATTTTCCCATGGAATGAAAATGACACATTTTATTTATATTTTTTATTTTAAATTTAAAATAATTTATAAAACTGAACCTGCAGTTTGAGGGTACCCATAACAGTTCCTCATTTCAGTGCGATATTTGAGTAGGCAAGTGCTGAAAGAATACTTTTTAAATGTATACATAGAACTGAACAGATAGTTGACTATAACTCACCAATTTCAGTATACTAGGGACAGTTTCATCTATAGTGCCAAACTCTCCTTCTGGCTTTAATATAGCATTTAATATCTGCATTAATATATTTATATTTATTTCACTGGCTAACTGAGTTTGTATATAGAAATACAGCATATTTTTCTTTGGGTTAGGTGAACCTATATGAATACCTGACTCATGTTACTTCATTTTTACATGAATTTTTAAGACTGAGAAGAGTCTTCTCAGCATGAGAAGTGATCTCATTTGATTTTAGATCTGACCCCAAATAGGAAATGGAATACTTGTGGCCTGATACTTAATGCAGTGTGTCTCATTTTCCAGGTGCATACATCTGGTCTTTAATAGCCATTTTATCAGGACTGCATCATTTCACCTTGGTCCTTTCACCACAAATATTTGATTGTAATAAGATCTGGCCATAGGATGTGTCATATGTAGTACTGAATATATAGAATAGCTCGGGTTTACTATTTCTATCTTCAAGGCATCCCATGTGCTGTCAGGGATGACAATTGTTTCATGGCAAAACATTGCTGACAAGATATTGTGCAATGAGATTTGCATGACCAAATATCCTGTGAGTAGTCCAGTGGTTAGGATAGGAAACAGAGAGTCAGGGTAGCCTGGCTTTGTTCCCACTTCACGTACTGACTCATTGCCTGACCCTGGGGCAAATCGCTTAGGCTAGAATTTCCAAGGGGGCTGAGATGCACAACTCCCAGGGAAAACCAGGCAAAGCTGGGTGCCTGGCTCCTTTCCATCTCTTGGGAAACCTCGCGTCTCAACAGTTCTGCATCTCAGTTTGCCCACATTAATACAGGGACAAGGTTTATAAAGCTATTTGGGTCCTCTGGAAGAAAATGTTTATTAAGGAAATGACAAACACGGCATAAATATGTAGTCTTTACCAACACATGCTATTTGGCAGGTACAAGCAGATGAACAAATCATCTCCTTCACTCCTTGAGAAATGCAGTGTACTTTGTTTCTCTTCTATTAAGAGGATGAGTTAAAAAGACTTAGGGATTGTCAAACCCATGTTTCCAAATGTAGTTTACCTACAAACCAGCAGCCACAGGGCATCCCTGGCAGTAGCAGCTCTTGGTCCTGTGGCAGCTCATCCATATGGGCTTGAGGAGGCATGGCTTCTTCTGTACTCTATCCCTAAATTCAGTCTGGGATCCAACACTGTTCTTCCCCGCCTCATCAAACCATGACTGAAAATGTACTGAGGCCCTTGCATCCTCTACCTTGTACCCTCACTGTTCAGCCAGTCAGACATCTCAGTCTGCATCCTTCCGTCACCTCCCCCCTTGCGCTCTCTTCTCTTATTGCCTTGCCCTGCTTTTGTGTCCTACCAGCAGATGCAGGTGCTGGCACTGGTGGGGCTTTTACAGCAGCCACTAAGGCAATAAGGTATTGCTGATCCACTGCTGGATACACGACAACCAGACTATGCATACCCTCATGCCAGAACTTGGGAAATTATCTCCACCTACGCTGCTGGAAGCTGTATGCAGACCTCACTTCAAAGCAGCTTGCACATCACCAGGGAACCATGATGTGAGGAGGTCCCTGGTAAGCCACTGGGTTTGAGTGGTCACACTGCTACAGAACAGATGTTTTTCTCTTAAAAAGTAAACAAAACATCATAATATGGGACATTTTTACACACAGGGCAAATTTCAACCAATGTTTTGGATTGGAAATAGCAAAAGAGAAAAAGCAACTCTTCCGATCTAAGTGAAAGCCTGTGTTTTAAAATTTCTGTTCAAAGAGAAGCACTGGTTTGAGATGGCCATGTTTTTGATATTGTTGATATTTCTAAATTTCTGCTGAAAAATAGGGAAATGCTTTCAAGAATGGCCCTTGTCTAATTGAAATCTGTGGTTGTAATGAAACCTTTACATAATCGGCCAACTTCAGCTGAAAATGTGTGATGGGCTCAGCTGATTTGGCACTGAACTTGGATCTTGTTTAATTTGGGAAAATAATTTAAAAAGAAGAACAAAACTGACAGGGGCCCACATCTTCTGTGAAGGTAGTGCAGTTACTCCAATTTACACCAGCACAGGGGTAAATAGACAAGCTGGGAGCTTGCCTGCCTATGGTGTCTGGTGCTGTTTCAGACCCCTAGGGTGTCTCCTCTAGTCGCTAGCTGTGATTCTGGAAAGACACTGGTCTGGTTTAAGTCCTCTGCCATAGCTGCAAGCCCTGTGCTGATGTGTGGATACCATGGTAGGTCTAAGAGGGCACCGGACATCATGTTTATGCCCACAGCTACTTGTTCCCCTGTGGTGAGTTTGCTATCTTGGAGTCTTGCCTGGCTGGAAAGCAGCATGGAAAGGTGTCAAGGTCTTCTCACCAGTGGCTGGGAGATTGTGTGTGTTTGTATACAGGACATTGTTCAGCCTTTGAGACAGGAGCAAAAAGAATGGAAAGGAAAACATTAAGGTGAACAGCAAAGCAAATGGGAACAAGGAAGCTTGGCTCAGCACTGAATGCCCTTCGCACGAAGCCAGGGAGGAGTGCAGAATGGGAGGGGAAACAGTGGGGGGGGGGGGGGGGGGTGTTGGAATTTGGCACTGAAATAACTTTTAGCTCACATACAGTGAATTTCCTTTTATCACTAGTAGCCTGGGTCATGGAGACTCAGAGGAAACTACCCCGTTCCAAATGTTTGATACTGAATATATTTGGCTGGCTGCTACTTCCAGATGTGAATGAATCCAGTTTGTATATTTGTCTGATAAGATAGTTTCGCCCCAATCTTTGCTTTCACTTACAAGCCCAGAGTACAACCCAGCCACCTTTCTGTTGTCCCAACTGCTGACCCATGCGCTGCTAAACAGTCTTCTGGTACACATTGGGGCAGCTTAGAGGCTGCTGTCATTCCTGCCAACGCTTGGTATTTCCAAGGGGCTGCTACTGCACCTGGATCGTGGAGACGCCAAAATGCCTTCAGACTCATCCCTTTTATCATGACACTTGCACCGAGATGGCAGCAAGCAACATACCTCTGCCTCCCAACACTGCTCAGGCAACTCCTCCATCCATTCTCCCGCCGCCAGCTAGGTCTGTTTTAGTGCAAGCTTAGAGTAACAGAGCAGCACAAATTTGCCTTAGATCAAAGATGACCTGACCTCATCTCAAAGGTTATTTTTTTTAATCTCCGCTTTATCTGGTTACCCTGCCCAGCAGCTTTACAAGGCTGATGAACTCATGACCAAAGAGAAATTGAAGCTCACTCACATCCCCCTTGTTAGCGTGCTGCCTGTACTGCATGCCGTCCAACAGCTCACTCCTTTGGCTTTGAAGAAGACTCAGCTCAACCAGTATGAGGGAGGTGACCAGGCCAATAAATTATTAGCGCTGCAGCTGTGAGGTTGAGAGAAGTAGTTGAGAGAACAGTTGTGAGTACAAAGAAATAAGGGGGAGACCGGGTGTACTCTTCAGATAAGATTAATCCAGAATTCTACAAATTCTACAAATCTCTTGATACAGTGAACTCAACCCCTCCAGCACAGATTTGATGGGAGAGGGAAGCATTCTTTCTACTGTAAGATATATATATATATATATAAAAGTTTGCTGCTACTGTATTTGCTTGTTTGCAAAGCACAATGGGCTTCTCCAGAAATCATTCTTGGTGCCTACAAGTTAAAAAAAATTGTTGTCACAAGTTGTAACAGTCTTTATAGAACAGATTTAAGACAGCATTTTTGTGACAGAGATAAAAACAAGCAAATCAGGAAACTTTATAACATTCAAGGCCTTGCAGACCTTTCAGTATGTGTGGGGAATTTGCTAAGCCGTTGACAACTTTCACAAATGTTTTTCCCCAAAATTTTATCTTGTATTTTATAGGCTTCTCAGTTCATGTATTTGTTTAAATCTGTTGTGTTTATTAAAGCAAAGGGGAGGTTATGGCTGCTTTTTAATATTTGTGTTGTAGTTACATGACAAGAGCCTGGGCTGCCCCGCATAGCAGGTTCTCTCCATACACTCTTTTTTGCGTATTTGTGTGTGTTTGTGTGCATTTATTTTACGTTTCTGTTTACACAGGGAAAACATAGGAAATCCATATGTCACCAGCATGCTTTATTTGTGCAGATATAAACATATGTAGGATCAAATGTAACGTCTCCTTTTCCTGGTACGTATGTACTCCCACACTCCGAAACAGACGTTTTCTCTCAAGTAATTTCTGCCTCACTGCAGCCCTTCTTCAACAAAACCTGAACTTAAGCGGGTAGGACCCGCAGGTTCAGACCTGCGATGGAGGGTGGATTTGAAACGTGATTTTTTTTTAAATGAGGTTCTTCAGTTTCCACTAAAACGTCCTGCTATTTCCACGGCGTCCGTTTGCCTCCGCCGAGCCCCGGGCTGAAGCACCCATTCGTGTCACGGAGACGGCAGGGTAAGCCGCTTTGTTTCTGCTTCGCAGCTCCAAAAAAAAGGGGTTTTTACCAAGCGGGGCCGGCGGTTTCACACGCCAACCTCACCCCCTCCCCTCGCAGACGCCCCAGCCCACGCCCCACAGAGCACCAACCCCCCCCCCGGACCCCCCCGGACCCCCAGCAGCAGCCCGGGTGCGGCGGGCAGCGGCGGCCGGGCGGGCCGCTAGAGGGGGACCGGCACCGGCACCGGCACCGGCGGCGGCGGCGGCAGCGGCAGCGCGGGGGTGCGCGGCCGGGCCGGGGGGGGCCGCCAGCCCGGTCCTGCCCGGGGCTGGGGTGCCGTGCTGGGGGCATCAGCGAGAGCCCGGGAAGGTGAGCGCTGCCCGCACACCCCCCCCCCACCACCCCCCTGACCCCCTCCCCGGCCCCGCTCCGGCCGGCGGGGGGCGGGGGGCAGCCTCTCACCGCGGCCTCCCGCCGCACCCGGGGGTCGCACCCGGCGGTCGAGCCGAGCAGAGCCCCTCGGCCCCGCCCGGCCCGCCTCCACGGCGAGTTTCCGTCACCAATAAGTCACATTAAAACAATGTTTCTCCCAGCTAAAACAAAATACTAGCTCCCCACCCCCCCCACCCCCCCCCGAAAAGTATTTTTATTGAATCCTAGTCCATGTCAGTGTGAAGACACTAACAGCGCTATAAAAAGAAGTCCCTATATATCACCCAGTCAAGTAGTCTAAAACGACTGTGCTGGAATTTTTCCAGCCTTGCCCAGGCAATGAGCACAGACTTACCTGGAAAGCAATCCTTAGCAGTGGCAAGTCATGTAATCCTGCCTTTCTGCTGGTCTCTCCCTCAGGAGCTCTGGTAGAGGAGACAAGCACATGCTGGTGGCTTTGGACGATGTTAGGAGGTTAACTGCGTACTTAACATGCGATTATCACACCCAGAGAACCCATGACACAAGGCAGAGGATGGGGTTTTACGGCTTCAAGGGGTCACAGCTATGTTACAGTTCTAGAAGGTTTCTATGGCTCTTAAGAAACCACACTCAGTCCATCAATAAGTATTAAGTTTATATCAATAAGATCGTTCCATGTAGGTCTTTTTCATGGGTTCCTCAGGAGACATTTCAAGCATCCTCCAGGACTGGTACGTTCCTAGATGGGACTACAGTGTTTAGGATATTGGATACAAGAGAGGAATCTGATGCCCCATCCTTCCAATAATATACAGTGTCTCTTTGTCATAATAATAGGACAGCTAATTAATTAAATATGTGGTATAAAACAGTGCAGCAAATAAATGTATGGTATTTATTGTTCTACGCATACGAACATTCTAGGCCTGTGTCTCAGTTTCCTTATCGATATATAGGGGATAAATCTGCAATACTCATTTTCCCAACAGATTTATTGTGGGACAAAATGTGCAAATTTGGAAAATGCATTTATATTTTCAGAAAGTGATAAAGAAGTATGAAGTAATGTATTCTAAAAAATCTTCTGTAAAACAATATACTTGATGTACCTAATTTGAGCTGAGAAGTTTTGCATAGGTTGTCATATTTAATCAGCATGTATCAACTACTCTGAAATGTAAAGTGGCATAAACAGCAATTTATTCCTAACTGGTATCATACAGATATTGGAAGTAAAAATATGCTTAGATTTCATTGGCTTTACAAGGCATTTAGCAGTGATAAGAACAAAGAAATAATAAAGTTGCAGGGTGAAGCTATGAAGTGTCTGATGGATCTGTTCTTAGCAATTATTTCATTTTTGACAACTATCCTGCATATACATGATAGCCTTAATGATTATCTGTGTCCAGGTATTTAGACCTGAAAATTACAATAATGGTGTCTTATGTTCTTTTTTTTTTTTCCACAGGATAAATGGGGGTGTGTTTGAATGTGTGTGTGCAGGTGCGCACATATGCACATGTATGTGAGCCAGTAACGTCGAGATGGTGTCTGAAGCTTCTAGTGAGAAGGACAAATTCCATAGACGAGCTTTACATTTTGCTATGATTGTCACATGGTCTCTGATATTTCTTATCTTAGGCAGAAGGAATTCATTGGCCTAGGCTATGTCTAGTTCCCATGAAAATGAGTCCTTTCATGTACACCTTCTGGCTTCCGCTCATGCATTTTGGAGTGAATTCTTCCCCGCAGAAATGCTGAGAGTCACAGGAATGTATCAAAAAGCTGGAGGTACCCCTCATTTGGAAAAATACAGAATCATAGAATAGTTTGGGTTCGAAGGGACCTTTAAAGGTCATCTAGTCCACCCCCCCTGCAATAAGCAGGGCCATCTTCAACTAGATCATGCTTCTCACAGCCCCGTCCAATCTGACCTTAAATGTTTCCAGGGATGGAGCGTCTACCACTTTTCTGGGCAGCCTGTTCCAGTGTCTCAACACCGTCATCGTAAAAAATTTCTTCCTTATATCTAGCCTAAATCTACCCTCTTTTAGTTTAAAACCATTACCCTTTGTCCTATCACAACAGGCCCTACTAAAAAGTTTATCCCCATCTTTCTTATATGCCCTCTGTAAGTACTGAAAGGCTGCAATAAGGTCTCACCGGAGCCTTCTCTTCTCCAGGCTGAACAACCCCAACTCTCTCAGCCTTTCTTCATAGGAGAAGTGTTCCATCCCTCTGATCATTTTTCTGGCCCTATATGCAGCTGATAGTCTGATTTTGGCACCCTTTTTTAATTTATTTTTTTTTTTTATGTTACGTAGCCCTGTATCAGAACAATACCTACTGTAACTCAGCAACCTTAACTTGCAACGGAGTCATTTCATCCCATATGAAGTAAAGGTAACAGAGACCTCCCTGTTTCCTACTGCGTGGCCGCAAATATTGTATCCAGTATTTCTCTACCCTCACTAGACCCTATGTCTAGACGTACACAGCAGAAACCCCCTTTTTGAATGTATTGGACACCCCTTGGTGTGGCTGCTGCAAAATGAAATTTGCCCCAAATTGCTCAGTGTAATCAATAACTTGACACTCCACTGTGTATGTTATGGGATTGTCACAAAGCCTCTGATTTCATCACCCCACAATGAATGTGGTTGCAGCAAGTAATCTTAATACACAATAAAATTATTTTACAGACATGAAAAAGCTCTCTTCCCCCTGGTATTGAGGAATTTGTGGGTAGGGCTTTGCAGACTTGCAATATTTAAATGAAGCTTATAGACAAAACAAGAAGATACCTTAAACACTTCTAATAACATGGTCAAAAACCACATGGCTCCTCTTAAAGGCAATCATGGAATTTAAACAGCAAAATAAGGTGCTCGATTAAATATAGAGTTGTAGCGGGATACCTTATTACATATAATTACTTGTAACACACCTGAATACTTTTAACACAGAATCTCATTACTTTAAATAGTTGCATTTCTCCACACAACAGCATAGATTAGCAAACAGATTAGTGTGTTTACTCAGCTTTAAAACAAAGCATTCTCTGAAGTCAGCGGAGTGCTGTCTCTTTTTATGCCACCCTGTTTTCATGAAATTGTAGAGCTGTGATCCAGAGCAGCAGAATTTTACCTGAAAGAAAACATCAGTATTCAGACCATTTTTTTCTGAAAGTATTAACTGTGGTTTCCATGTTTGCCCTTATTTTTTTTCTTTCTTTCTCAGCATCTTTTCTTACATCCTTGGTAAAGCAATTGCTAAAAAGTTAAATGACCCTAATAAAACTGAACCCAGGTTCAGAACTTTCCAAAGAGACTAATTCCAGTTTGTGATTTCATGGTAACTTGTAAGGAGCTGTAGCGCGACTGATTGGAGCCTCCCCCCATGCATGTACGCACACTGGTCTGCCCGTGAACATGGGAGCAGAGCTGCCCCCTCTGCCTACTTCTTCCTGGTGAGCCCACAGCTCTGTCCTTCCAATGCCCCACTCCGTAAACTGCATTTTACAGTTATTTACTTTGCCTTAGAGGAAGTGGATCAGCGGCCACAGGCATCCTGGCAAAATCCATGAGAAGGTGTACGTTAGAAGTAAAAGAAATTCTCTTCAGGAAAATATCATGTACTGTCCTCAGGATGACTTCTGCAAAGCAGGAAAAGGATTCTCCAGCTGGGTCTTTGCTGGAGCTTTGCTGCTATGGCGTTACGGGGAAAGCCCCTATAGGGTAGACCGACAGTGTCTCGGTTTCTTGTGAGGGCTTTGCACAGTTACCCATACTGGGAGCCAGTCCCTGTAGCCCACTCTAGTCCTAGTATAACGCTGCACTTATGTGAAGGGCTTCTCAGCCATTCATTCTCACAATGCTCCTGAGACATGGGAAGTTCAGCAGCGTTACTCACACCATGCCACTTGAGAGATGGCAGAGAAGGAGGATGATCTGCCCAAGACCCGCAGCCAGCCCATGGCAGAGCCCAAAGTAGATTTGCTCCCAGTTTCTGCTTGCTCTTCCAGACCTTTCTTTTTTTTGGCACACCCCCAAACTCATCCTGCAGTTCATGAACCTTAACAAACCTTTCAATGAAGCTTGTCTGGGTTTTGGATTGGTAAAGAAATTTGAAACCGAGGCAAGACTTTGTGTTGGTGTGTGCTGCGCTGTGAAAATTTCACATGCCTTTTTTCACCCCACTTGTTCAGCCATAATAGCACGGCACAGAGGGCCAGAAAACTACAGGTTTACTGAATGTCCAGTTTATAAGAAGAAGGTGGTGAGAGTGGCGGGTATGGAAAATGGGGTTTCAAGAGTTTATGAAAGTTACCACTTCCTTTGGGAATCCACATTCCTTGCAAAATTTATTCCTATTCCCACCCATACAATCCCTTTGTTTTTACTGCAGTGGTCCTGTGTATCTAAGAATTTGGCACCATGTATTTGTTAACAGACTCTTCATGCGTAGTTTGAATTGCTCATAAAATTCTGTTTTCCACAACCTGTATGGAGAAATACAGAATAACTGGGCTAACTGAAATGAAAGGAAAGCAATATTAAGTCTTTCATAAAATTTTAAACAAGAAAGGATAAAGGGCTCAAACAACAGTGGGTTTAATACGTCTGTGCTAGTGCAGTCTTGAAACCAGTTTGCAAGTCAGCCGTGAAAATGTGCAGTCTGAAACATGTTTTCTGCTTGCACTGAGGCAACCAGTCTGCTAATCTTCATCCCAAATGTAGACATATACTGTAGAAAGCGCACAGCCTGTACAAATTCTTACTCAGCACAGTAGTCCTTATTTGTTCCCCTGGGGCTTTTTACTGCTACCACTACAGTCTATAGACTATTAGATTAGCAGGAGCAGAGTTAGACCTGCACATGACATATGGCCCTACGCTGTTGTTCTGGGGAGCAAGAGGGTACAAGAAGCTCTTTTACTTTGCCTTCGTAGCCTTTTTGTGTTGTGTTTTAAGGAACAAAGCTCACTGTCAATCCGCCATTTAAAATTTTATTGTGTCTACCCAAGCTGTGCTAAAATGGAAGGAAAGTAATCTGCCTCAGTCCCAATGTTGCTGTATTTTTCATTTTCTCAGCGCAGCGAAGGTGGTAGGCAGACATCCGCTTTCAGATCCAATTGTGCTGACCAAAGAACCCACCATCTCTGACTGCTTCACACTTCCCACCATCTGTTTAGCACTCCCCATTTCTGCCAGTGGAAAGACTTGTGGGAGACTTTAGGCAACACACTACAGACGACGGCTGCTGGGAGGGCTCAATCCACTTCCAGCAGCCATCTGACTTGAAGGAGACTCTTTGTATCCCACTACTTATCCTTTTTTTTTCTTTTTAGACATAGTGGTTGGACTTAAAAAAAACCCCAAAATAGACACCACCTCACCCTACAGAACCTGCAAGAACATTGCTTACATTCTTATCCACTGCTACAACAATATTATACACAGGTAGGCAGGTACATGGGCAGGTAGGTAGAAAGATAGATAGATAGAGAGATAAATAGAGAGACAGATAGACAGACAGACAATTTTTTTTTTTTTTTTGTCCTGTAAAAGCACAGTTTTAAAACAAAAGTTACAGCACACAAGCTACCTGCACAAGCAATCCCATTTCCTCACACTGTGGACTTTTCTTGTAATCTGTATCTGAATGTCACAGAACAGAAACCTTTCTGTCTAAAGAAGCTTGTCCATTTTCTCCATCTCTGTCTTTAAATTTACTGAAGTATTCATTTTCCATTGCTTCTCCAGAGTACAGCAAATGCAATAGGGAGAAATATCTTACCATTAAAGGGGGTCAAAGTAATTGCTGGAGATGTACACAGTTTAGGTGGGTTGTGATGATTCTGGCATGAAACCCATTGATCTGACCACTCCTTTTGTCCCATTTTCATTCTTCACGACACGTGTTGTGCATGGTTAGCACATTTTGTTTCAGGCTTCCTGCTCCCTTGCTCTATCTCCTTCCTTGTATGAACACTGTAGTTACGAGAAGATATTTAACATCCATAGCTTGCACCTCCAAGGAGAACATATCAGGAACAGTTTTCAAAGGCATACAACATGAAACAGTATATAAGAAAACTTACTTTACTCAAAATGGATTCTTGGTAATTTAACTCTTTTGAGATCTTTCTCTGACAGACTGTTTTTGATGAGCACCATCCAGACAGCTCTGCAGCATCTAAACTGAACTGAACATTCTGCTGCATAAAATGAAAACCACAATCAACAGCACTGGGACATCCCAGCAGCCCAGCAGATCTTTTTGATCTTTTGATCAGATGTTTTTCCTAAACCTTAACCAACTTTCTGAGTCCAGAGCCATATTTTTATTTTCTAAGGATATCTGTAATGCTGCTATCAATTTAGCTCCAAGCATTCAGTCAGCACACAAACCCCACTCTTGCTAGTGAAAAGACATCTGAAACAACATTTAATGTAAAAGGATAAATAATGCTAAGTCATTACAAGGCTTGTTCAGAAATGGTAGCATTAACCACAACAAATTTTAAGTGCAATTTCTTTTTTTCTTACAAAAAATAAAGGTCACACGTAAGTTGACCCACTGCACACACAGATTATGATTCCCAATTCTGTATTTTTAATTATGCTTTTAATGGGATTTTTATAAATCACAGTATCAGAGCTGACTGCAGTGGATAGGGACATAGCTGGTTGTCTAAACCCTCACAAGTGTGCTGAAAGTTTCTTTTGTCTAACACACCAGCTAACTTCTTGATTAGATAAAGACCTAAGAAAACTCCTCTGGTGGTGAAGATGGCAATCAAATGTGGAAATCTTCACTGTATAGAGCACCCTGGGGTTTGTTAAATATCTGCAGATCTGCTTGTCCTAAGTGACTGTTTATTCTTGCAAGTGAATTCCAAGATAGCCTGACTTCCTTGGGGTTTAATCTCAGCCTTTTTTTGTTTCTCTGATTAGTTGGAAACTGTAGCAGGTCATCCCGGCTCTTTGAAGAATGAAGGGTCTCATTCCAGGGTGAGGCCCAACGAATTTGTGAATGAATGAAAAGTTAATTGAGGAAAAGGGTAGAGCATACTTCAGTCATAGTTAATTTAAGCAAAGCTGATAAGTTAGTAAATAGAAACACCAGTGTATTCTTTCGAGTAGAATTATTGCTCTTACTGATATCTTAGGTGCTGTTTCTCTGGCCCTTTTAAAGATTGGTGCTTGTCGTAGACACTTTATTATCTAATCTTCTGCCCAAGGAGAGATTCTGTAGTGTTGAGTAATTAGAAATAGATTGAGCTCTGCTGGAAAGTGTTTACAAAAACAAAAGGAAAGCTTATGGCCTACAAACTTTGTGATTTTTTTTACTTTATCTTCCTAAAAGAATAATTTTTTTTTTTACTAACAAACATTGTGGAAAATAATAGGAATGTCATATGTCATCGTTTTTTAGGAAGGTGAATGAATCCTTCTGGATTTTTATTGTACTTGAAATGTCTTTTGTAACTACTTCAGGATCGTGGTAAAACACAAAAATGTAATAATGGCTTAATAAAAGCATCTATTAAATTTAAAGCTGTTATATTAAAGCTAGAAACAAAATGCAGAAAACTCATATGCAAGCAAATGAAAGGCACTCTTTCTTCATGTGTACAGAAGTGGAAGAGAAAGCTGTATATTGCTAGAGGAAAGCTGCTTAAGGAAAAGGCATAACTGTGAGCTATGCAATGAAGAAAGGAGAGCAGTGAAAAAAGCAAGGGCCACAGGCAGCAGCTTTTAAAGCCTCTACAGCAACATTTTTTATGAGTCAGAGAAGCCACAGCAAACAGCTGGAGATGGAATCAAACATTTCTTCAATTTTAAATACGCTTTGGACTTAGACAGAACTTGCCACCCACACATCTCAGAGCACCCTGCCATCACTAATGAATTCAGTCTCCTACAGTCCTTGGAGATGAGTGTTGTCCTCGCTTGGTAGATAAGGAAAATGGAGCAGGAAAAGGTTAAACGACTTGCCATACGTCATGCAAGAAGACTGCAAAAGAGTTAAAAATAAAAGACAGTCTCAATAAAGACAGAACGACTTAGGGCTGTTGTACGGTTGTACTGGCAAACCTGAGGAGTAAATATGCTTCGGTGCAGCCATGGGTGCCAGAGGCTGAGGACTGGATAGTGTTTCATTAGCTACACTCATGAGCTCCAGACCAGGCTTCAGGAGGGCTGAAATCCTGCTTTCAGGTGCTGCCACTGCTTTGTAGAGTGACTTTAAGTTCGACATGGCCTCTCCCTGCACATCAGCTGCTTGCCTGTCCAAGGCGGGGACCGTGACACAGATCTATATAAAGCATTTGAAAATGAGGAAAAGCAAGAGGTCTTAACTCCTTAAACACAGTACTGAAACTTTGTGGATTCATTTGATTTAATTTCAGGTCTAGATTAAGCTCACAGAATTGGATTTAAAAATCATAAAAGCAAGAAGTATGAGAATCCAGTTCACAGGTGTCCAAGGCACAATTTTTGCAGGTTTCTAATGGAGCCCTACAAGATTCCACATCTCCTTCTCCCTTTCCATCTCTAGCAAAGGGAATGACTGCAATTCAAATGCAGTCTTTCAGTTTCCTCTGTGAAGAGCAGGTCCTGCTGATGTGAGTGACTAAGCATTGCCTTCCGTTGCTTTATATTTGTGCATGTGCATATGCACAAGCTAATCTGCAACAAGATTTTATTTGGGAGTCCCCTCAAGCTAAAAACATTACAGCTGCCACTGCTTTTAGTAAAAGAGGAGCCATTTGAGCCATCACAAATCCAAATCCTAACACATGACAATGTTAAGGGTGACAGGTACAATTCCACTGCTTATTTGTACACAACAGCTACATGACAAGTAACAAAAACCTAATTCAATTAATGTATAATCATATAATAACAGTTGCAATGTGATCTGAAGATGTCTACACTGGCAGTATTGGTTTCAGGGACAAGAAAACATGCCTGAGGTCCCAAGCCTAGTTAGGCAGCAGTTCAAGACACGCAAAGTTCAGGAGGAGGAGGGAAGAATCTGTGCCTTAGTCTCTGCTTGACTCCACCCTACATCTAGGGCACCGAGTCTCCAACTGCACCTTACCACAAATGCAAATTACTAAAACCTTCCCACACACACTGTTTACTAAGTCAACCAGTTTAATTTTTGTGCTTAACCAATGCCAGACACAGAAGACATTGTGCCGTCAAGGGGGTTAAAAACCAGCTACTTTGCTGCCCTGTAGCTCAGCTGAAGCAGGTACTTGCCTTACAAAAATAGAAACGAGTTGCACTCTTTCTGCTGATACCAAGACATCATTATCAGCAAAATAAACAGCAATTGATTAAATGAGAAGCTAAAGTTTTAGTTGCAGGGACAACTTCTAGCAGCCTTAGGTCATGTTCACTTCCAGTAATCATGGACAGTCCTATGCATAACCACAACTAGCATGATTTTAATCATTTTTCACCATGGATACAAAGTACAAAAGTTTGTCTAAGAATATGTTGATTAAAACAGGAGTGAGCCCACTTCAAAAGCCTTGTCAAAATTGCATACATGGGTCCAGATCCAAAAAAAAAGGCACCTGAGTGTTGCATGATGCAGCACTTCGTTTTTAAGCCCTTGACTCCAGAGTGCAACACCACATGGTCTCGACTCCAGTGCCTACCCCTGCCTTTGCTCCCTGGTGCCTCCCTGGGGACCCTGTGCAGCCCATCAGCCCAGTGGGGAGCTGCCCGAGGCCAGCACAGCACTCCGTAACCCCGGGGAGGCTGCTTTCCGCTCCCGCTTTCTCCAGAAACACCAGGAGGGCTTCCCTTCACCTGGAGGACTTGGCTTCTCTCCAGGAGGCTGGTTACTAAGCTGTGGTGCCAATACAGTGCCCTGTTATGGTTAGCATAGTGGAGGTTAGATAATTGACCCAGGCTGGCAGAGTTAGGTTCAGTCCCTTCCTTACTGTGGTGGGGCTTACGCCCACCTCCTGCCCCCCCAACTTCCAGCCTAGTCAAGATCAGGAGCCACCAGGGAAAGACTTTGGCTCCCCCACTGCAGGGTGGGCAGAGTCCTGGTTACAACTGGGGTCAGCTCTGTCTGTATGTTATCCACTCGCTAGTCAATCGAAAATACATAAACGCTTCTAGAGATGGAGACCAGAATGTGGTGCTCTTCTGTCTCAAGCCCATGAGACTTTTATATCCCTTCCCCTGCTGTGGCTGTAAATGGCTCTAGCAGGCACATGGTCGATATGCTGCTTTAATTTACCTTTTGTCGATGTGGTTGGGACCCTGCGCACCTCCACAGATGTCAGCGCAGAGGGATGTCACCGCAGCCCGGACCAGGCATTGGGTGGGTAGCCTGCAGCAGCAGCCCTGCTGCCTCCCCTTCCCTGTGCCCCCCTTTGGCCCCCAATGACTCAAACTGAGAAACTCAGGAAACCCAGATCCTGGGAGTGGAATACAAAGCATGTGGAGGAAAGATGCTGTGCTCGTGTCTGCCACTGCCTTTTGCTCTCCTTTTGAAAAGAGGGAATCTTTGGAGGCTTTGTTACATTCCCCTCTTTCTTTCCTCCTTTCTTTTTAAAGGTTTAATCCTTATTTCCATAGCTCCTCTGCTACCCATTGCATTGGTGTGTTTTTTCTCTATAACTGGAGAAAGTGTATTTTATTTATTATAGCTTAAGACACTCAAATTTTAATTTGCAAGAACTCATTTCCCTCCAATTTTGTGTCCCTTCTGAACTGCCTCCAGCCGCCCCATCCCCCAGCACCACATTTTCTCCTCTGGCAAATTCCCACTGTGGCAAGGAATGCTGCTTACCCTGGGCCCAAACCTGCTCCCCTCTCCTCTCCTCCTGACTCCTCTACTCTCCTCTCCTCTCAGGGCTAAGGCGAGCAGGAGCGGGAAGCAAGGCGGTGGGAGTGAGGGGTACACAAGGAAAGGACAGATCAAGCCCTGTGTGCAGAATTCAAATGGATACCCAGCAAAGCAGCCAGCTCATTTTAAACTTTGACCTTTTTCCCTCTGTCTGCTGTGATACACAACAGGCACTTACCAAACCCAAGCTGGTGAAGTAACAGCCTTTTTTTTTTTTTATTTTGTTTTGTCTTTACTAACGATGAAGCTGTGCCAGAGGGAAAGTCAATCTGTTTGATCTTTTGTAAAACCAGCAAATACCTCCATGTTACCAGTTTAGCTATAGGTGTGAAAAATATTTACAGGGTTCCTTTTAAAACTAAACAAAAATAAATAAAACTCAGTGACCAAGTCTCCTTCCACCCTCAAAAATAATAAATGTTGCCTTCCATTAACTCTTCTTTAAAAGTTTTCTTCTTTTAGGTATAGGAAACTGTAATTCCCCCTGGGGAATACACTTTTAATTATAGGTACCACTTTAGTTTTTGCTTTTAATTACAGATTCAGTGCTTAACAAAATTATATTTTAAATCAGTTGAATTTGCTAATTATTTTAATTTCTTTTATTTTTTAGGTCTTTTAAAAGTCAACAGGATAAGTCTTTTATGTCTCCCAGTCAGTTAAGGAAAACAAATGCCATTCCTACTTGATGTTCTTTAAGCTTCAGTGATTTTGTTATTTTAACATCTCTTAAACGTAAAGAACTTTTCAAGATGTCAATTCTCCCACCAATAAACTTAATTAAAATGTACATTTAAATGAAAGAGATAATTAATTCACACCATTCCATTTGCTTATTACTTGACACTCAGGGTGTATTAAAAGCTCAGACCTGTGAAAAGAAAACATGCAGAAAGAGGCACAAATAAAACAATCAGCATCAAAATATCATTTTCTGTCACCATTTTCCTATGTTCCTATAATAAAACTGTCAACTGTGTGAAGTTATTTTCTGCTTTTTATGAGCATGGATTATCCTCACTTTCCAGTGAATTAATTTCACTGACACTGTAAATTTTTGTTTGTGCTCGTTTTTCTTTTTAATTTTAGAAGTCATGATAGTTATGGCTATTGCTATATTTAAACATCCCCCCACCCACCCACACCCCTGAACGGCCGCCTGGACTATCAGTAACTTTTTCCAGTTAATTCTGTATAACAAGTCAGTGTTTCCTTTGTTTGAAAGGTGACTTCTAGAACCACTCACTTCGAAAAAGGAATAATACCCATTTTGGGGTTTATTATTATTATTGTTTTCTTTACAAAAAAAAATCTATGCCATTTGGGATTTTTAATTGAATGTGTTTTGTTTCAAGGCAAATAAATAATGTTTGTGGAAAGTCTAATAATTAGCAAACCGCTCTTTTCTTGTGCAGGGGGCTGTATTGATTGGGGCGCGAACTCCCTCTGGTAAAGGCGATGACTGCTGGCCTTTTGCTGTCCGGCTGACTAATTCCTACACATCTCCTATCACCAAAAGAAAGGCACAGAGAAACAAAGTTGGTTTTGTCAGCAACTCTGGTCCCCCTTCGCTCTGCCCGGAGGTGCCTCATCGATGCGGGTGGGCACGGTGCTGCCTGCCAGGCTCCCGGCTCCCTCCTGGGCACTCATAGGGCACATGACGGTTTCCTCCCTGGCTCCCCGAAGGAAATCAACAGCTTTCAAGAGGCTGGAGCCATGCCCTGTGTCTCTGCCGAAGCCTCACTAGCAGCCTTCCCAGACTTGCAGATGGGGGAAGCAAGCCCCAGCAGCTGAAAAAAAAAGGGGGGCAAAGCATCACTTTTGGCCATAGCATCATGGAGAAGCGGGAGTTGTCGCTTTGGTGTTTGGTAGGTTGCTTGCTTTGGATGGAGAGAGAGATTTGCACAGCCCACCTGGGAAAGTAATGATGGGTGATGAGAAATCTCCGCTTCTGGAGATCTCCCCCTTCACCCCCAAAGGCAATCAGATAACCCCTCCCCGGTCTGGCTTTCCAGGGAAGGGCAGGTCAGATTTCTGAAAAGCCTGGGCTCAGTAATGGCCAAAACATCTACCTAAAGCCTCCTTTATGAAGCTGTTCTTAGGAAGCTGTGAGAAGTGGCTAAGCTGAAGAGCCTTTGTGGTACAAGCTGTCTTTGGCAGTGTGAACACAGTTGATCTGTTCTTGATTGCATGACTGGCTAGGAAATTTTGATTGCAAAGACTCAGTGTGACTGTTGAGTAAAAAAATGAGTAAAGTACAAAGGCTATTTTGGGCATAATAGCTAGTCATTCTGGACACTAAGGAAATACCCACATACACACACGTCATAAAGTGCTATATATATGGAGATGCTATGATAGCTCATACTGTCTCATAGTTTCTATTAAAAAGTTTTGCTTTCAAGGATTTCATCATTCACCATAAGCATTTAATATGGGGCAAAACCAGACAGCCTTGAAAACTGGGAAGAAAGTTGTAAAAAAACTGCTACCCAAACCCAGTAATTTGATGCAAAGATAGTATTTCATTAGTAAAAGTTCTAACAAAAAATGGTTAGTAGTAGACTAACATGATTGCTTTGTGCATCTATACTTTCAGAGACCATCAACATATTGTACTCTTTTGATATTTCATCTCCCACGTGGGATTTTGAAAGCATTTACAAATGTTAATTATTTCAGAGTCGCTGTCAGGTAAAGCATAAATTATTCCCATTTGACACATGAGGAAACCAAAGGCCAAAGAGGTTCAGCTTGATAAAGAAACTAATGCCATGAGGCAAGTCCCAGTGTCACTAATTCTCTAACTTCTTTCTTCCAAACATCACCTCTTTCTTCAGGTACAGACATGTGTCTCCTTGCCTTTGCAGTAGAAAAAACCAAATTCCTTTGCTTTTCATTGTGATTTAGAAATGTACTGCAATAAATATGTGCTATATCACCTTTGAGACTGATGTACTCAAGGTTTTTGTCCCTGCAGAGAATGACTGACCATAACAAAACCAGATGTATTGTCATCCTAGAACATTTGAGCTTTAATCTTGAAAGTGGACACAGTAATGTATTAGAGGTGCCAAAGTTGTGCAGGTTACAAAGTGTAAGGGGGTATCTGCTCTGGGAGGAGCTTTCCCACATTCATCTCAGTGGAAACACCCTTCCACTTAGCACTGGTTGTCAGTACTGAACGCCTTAGGAAACATCACTCTATTAAAAATTAAACAAAATCCAAACCAACACAACCTTTCCACGCTGGGTGATTCCTTTTAAGTCATTAGGACACATTTTTCTCACCTTTTCATTCTTTTTTTCCCCACAACATAGAAAGGGATCTTCTGCTCCCTGATCTCTGCATATAAATAGAAGATCATTGGGCTCTAGGAGCTGGGGCTTCAGAAAAAATACCCAAGAAGTACTGGAGATGGGCAAATACTAAACTTTACAGTTTCACTTCTGATGGGCTCGCAACCCCAGATGCTGCTATAAACAATTTCATTTCTGTCAAACTCATGACCCTACTTGTAAATTCTGTGACCCCACTTCTGGTCATAACTTTTAGTTTGGGAACTGCTGCTGGTGATACCAAATTGTTTATTTCAAACACTATGCTCAGAGCTGCTAACTCCCCTCCCAACAAATGAAAACATCAGGAGTCGGACTCCAAGAAAGTTGTGAGATAGAAAATTTTTAAATATGGTTATTTAGAGCCTTTTCTTTGAGCATACCTTTCTCTTTTAACACCTCCTCCCCTTCTGCAGGATGCATGCATGACAGTTACAGCCCTACCACCCTCCACAAATTTATAGTGAGCAAAGTAATGGTGACCTCCTCTGGAAAAGCTCTTGCAAAAAAGAAACACGGCACAGAAATCACATGCTATCTGATACTGTTGAGAACTCACAGCTTCTCCTTAATGTAGAAATTCCCGGTGACTGATGCCAGTCCAGCCCAGCCCACACCTTCCCCTTCCTCCAGCTGAACCTGCAGTGTCTCCCTTTGCCAGGAGGCTGTGACCAGGCCCCTGCTCCCAGAAACTGCTGGGAAGGGAGCATGGGGCTGGAAAGGTGGCTGCCCTGGCTCCCAGCTCCTCAGTTTGGGACAGATTTAGTTCCCACATCTTTCCAAACAGCCAAATGTGTGTTACACCTGTAGAGACATTTTGTCCCCAGTTTTCTAGGACATTACGGGGATTAAAACTGGGCTGGTACCATTTTGAGGAAGCAAAGAAAAAGGGAGCCAGAGAGAGAACTGGTTTTTGCAGAAGGAAGGAGATCTGTCTCCGTAAGAGCAGGGGTTGGAATGTTCCTTGGTTTCTCTCTTTCCCCTAGCAGCCGTGGTGCATCAGGGCAGGAGCTAGCAAGCAGCCTGGGAAGCCTCCCCATGGGCAGGCCGCTGCTAATTAGAGCCAGAATCGCCTTGGCTCGCCAGCTGCCAACACCGCAGCTTGTCTGAGCGGCGTGTGGCCTTCAGTGCTTCTTTTCGATGCATAAAGAAACCCCGAAATGATATTTTTCTTTTAGCATTAGAAATTCAGGTGTTGTCTGGCTTGGAAATCTCCCTGGCAACCGGGGAGCAAGGGGAAACAATGACATTGCAACAGCCCAGAGAGTGAAAGCCAGGCAACAGAGAGCCATTAGCAGAGTTGCCAGTTCTAATGGTTTTCCTTATAGGTTGGAGGATTTCATACCCTCTTAAGGTTTTGGAGGGATAAGCTGGGTCTGTAGGAGGAGGTCCCCTGATCGGTCATTCCCTTTCTCCCACCTGCCTCCTGGGGAAAGAGTCACCCAGAGGTCCTCTGGCTGCATCCCTTTGAAGGACCAGGTGCCTGGGGCTTTGCTTTCTAGCTGCCCTATTCACCTGCTCACCACTTCACAGGAGAGGGGACGCAATAATAGGAGGATACGATAAGAAGAGCTAAAGAAATAGTGGTAGCTAAGATAGCTGCTCCACTAATGAATGCTGCTAGACTAAATTGTGTTCGGAGGAAGCAGAGGTGGATAATTAATTTTGGAGGCTGCAGGGATGAAGGAATTTTGCACATGCAAATTAACCCGTATTTATAGAAGACCAGAGTGCGTAATTATGTTTTTGTGTAGGGGTTGGTGGAGTTCCTGGGGATGTAGCGTGAATAATTGTAGTCCATTGTAACAGTGCCTGAGTTTCCAGCTCACTCTGTCAGTCCTATGGGTAAAGTCAGGGCTGTAAGATACAGAAACTGAGGCAGAACTAGGTTATCCTTCCCCAAAGCTGTGGGACTGTGCACAGCAGCACTGCCCTGGGATTTGGGGCGAGTAGGAGTGGGAGAAAAGCAGCGAGTGGTTTCTCTGTGGTAAAGCAGAGTTTGCTAATTATTTCTTATGACAGTGCTGTGAAGAGCTCTGTTTAAGCAAGTAAACACAGTTCTGACGTATTATTCCAGGGACTGAATTTTGAGTTGTAGATACCAGGCCTGATCACCACCTGGTCCTTATAGTACAAGTTCTTCTGACTTGCTTCATCTGTCATGTTCTAGCTGTTCCTTTGTTTTGCTGATTAAAGAAATATTTATGGAATGGCAACAAATTAAATATGGAAGAAAAGACTATGATAATGGTAACTCTGTGGCACAGACCATGCAAACGGAATTTTAAATTAGTTCTGAAAAACCTCCCCTTGCTTTTCCCTAGCTATTTCACAGTTGCTCTGTATGTTAACATGTTCCACTCAGGGGTCAGCAGTAGTTAACCATAATGAGGTAATTACAAGGTACATTGAGTACAGATGTATGTTAAGGGACATACATTAAGGATGTAGACTAATGGTGCTGTGGTGACAGCAAGTTCAAGACTTGTAGTAATGTTTTGTACATGGAATGCCTTTAATATCACTTTTTTTAAGTAGGCTTTGTCGACTTTGTTTTTCCTGACTACTGTATGTATTACCATATGTATATTTATTTGTGTATGTGGTATGACCCACAGGTCAGGGATGTCAATCTAATAATGCAAAACAGGTAACAGGTGTGTTTGTACTTTTTGGTTCAAGCATTCTTTGTAGATTTAAAATGACCCCATTGCTGTTAAAATGAGAAAATATGGTTTTGTTATCTTTTTGCGTATGTGTGATTTTGAAAAAATAGCTGCAGAATAGGCGAAGATGAAGCAGTAGGAAAGTTGGTCAAGTGCGTTGGCCGCAGAGAAGAGGAATAACATGTGAAAGGAATCGAGAATGACGGCAAAACATATGTTTGCATCATGAGCACAGCTCTTGTAGATGGCTGAGCTACCTTAAGTGAGGTAGCATGAGTCCTCCTGGCACACAGCAGCAAGCAGCTCAGCATGGGCTATAAAACTTGCTTCAGGCTGGCCAGGGCACTACCTTGGGTGGTTAATATGTGCTGAGCAATGTGCTGCTGTGATATTACTACTAGCAACACCTGAGCTGGTAATTTAATACCAGTCCCTGAGCTACAGTGATGTACACCTCACACCTCTGCAGCACAAAAGCACTGAGGGCAAATTCCGAATCTTCTTTTGAAGAGAATGAGGAATCTCACTGAGGGAGAAGGATGTCAATTTTTGAGCACTGAGGTGAATTAGTTGCACTTTGGGTCTTGGGATGGTTCAGCATCAATCAGAAATCTCAGTCCATAAGGATGTTGCATAGATAATTTTATTAATATGCACCTATGATGAAAGAATAACAGAAAAATCTCAAGAGGATATTCTGTATTCAGTATGAAGTTTGAACAGCAGGTAGTTATCAATACAGGAAGTCACAGACTTAAGAAGGCTAGAAAAACCATTGAAGAGCTTAACAAAAAATATCCTACGCATTTAAAGAAGGTGCAGTAGAAAAACTAGCATGTTAGTGTTTAATTAGAAGGCCACCACCTAGATGGAAGACACACTTTGATTAAGCCAGCACCCGTAACTTAGGTATTTTCCAAACTGTATGCTTGACTTTACAACTTGACTACTTTAAATCATGGTATTTCTGTCTTCAGTAATACATCTATATAATACACATTGTACGTTATACCTTACTTACAATGAAATCACCACAGGGAGAATGAACCTCCATCTAAACCAACATAGCGATGAACTTTGTGTGTGACTTGGTTACCTGTTGTGCCATACACACAGACGTACGAGTGTACGCATGTACAGCAGAGGTATAATTATGCTTATATAAATGCCCGCATTTAAAGCAGGGCTCTTATTTACCTTGCTAACGTAATTATCAGCATGAAACTACTGGTTTTAGTCATGCTTAGAGACGTTATGAAATTAAACCCGCCTTAACGTTTCAAATGTTGAAACAGTCAACAAAAAAACAAAGCCTAAAAGCGAGCAGTTTCCCACCATGTAAGGAGAGTATTTTTACAACCAGAAGGTGCAGAAATACAGTTTCTTTTCAAATTGCGGCTTTTTCCTCAAGCCAGCAGCAAGTGCTTGGGAAGTAGCAGCAGGGAGAGCTGAGGAAGCCCCGTTTCCTGCGGGATCGGTACGCGGCGGTCCCCACTCTCGGTTGCCTGGGAAAAGAGCTGGAAGCCGCAACTGAAGGGTTTTTGCAGGAGCGGAGCGTTCACAGCGATCGCTGCCCGCCGCCGGCGGCACCCCCGGGGCTGCTGCTGCATTCCTGCCTTTCCCCGCCGCCCCCGTCCCGCCTCCTCCCAGGGAACCCCTCGGGCGCTGCCGCGGTTCGGGTGCCGGCCCCTCGCCCAGCGCCGGGCGAGCGGCGGCGGGGCGGCGGGGAGCCGGGGCGGGGGGCGCCGGGCCCGGGGCAGCCGCCGGGGCCGCGCTCGCTGTGTCTGCGTGTCTGTCTGCGCGTCCGTGTGTATGTGCGTGCGTGGGGCTGAGTCAGCCCTTCCTGTGTCACTCAGCGGCGGCACGGCGGGCGCGGCCCGGGGGGGGGGGGGGGGGGGGGCGCGGCGGCCCGCCCCCGCGGAACCAGCCGCGGGGCGGACGGGGCCTTAGTCACCCTCGACGAAGGCGGGGGCGCGGGGGCTGGGTCGGAAGCGGGCGGGTTTGTGTGTGACACGGCGGCCGCCCGGCCCCGCCGCCGCCCCCATCATCCCGTCCCCTCGGCCGGGCGGGACCCCCCGGACCCGGCCCGGCGGGGGATGGGGGGGGGGAGGGAGCCCCCCCGCGTCTGCGGCGGTGGGAGACGATCGATCTCGCTTAGGAGCTGGTGCGCAGCGAACGCTTCCCGCAGTCATTTGTGACCGTGGCTATTGACTGTCCCCGTCCCCTTCGCTCGCCGCCCCGACGCCGCGCAGTCTGGGGAGGAGGAGCCGGGCGGGGAGGGGGAGGAAATCCCCCTCCGCAGCCGCCTTCCTTGGGGGTCCCCGCGCCCGGCCGCCCTTTCCCTTTTCCCCTTTTTTAATTTTTTTTTTTTTTTTTTTTATGAATGGACTGGATGCCCGGTCACACGTGAACCGCTTTTTCTTGTTCTCGGAAAAAGCCAGCCGCCGTGCTATGGGTTCAAACCGAGTTTCAGCACCAGCTCTGCCAGCTCAGCGCGGGCCGGGGAGGGAAGGGGTGCCCCCGGTCCCGCCGGTGCCCGCCGCCCCCCCCGCCCCGGGAGCAGGTCCCGCTCTCGCCCCGGGGCGGGCGGTGAGCGCTCCCCTGAGGCCGGCCGGGGTGGGCGAGGTGGCGGGTCTCGGTGGAACGGGAGGCTCCTGCCCCGGCGGGTGGCGGCCGGAGGGGGCAACCGGCGGCCGGGAGGCCAGCTGGAGGAGCTTCGGGGACGGGGTCCCTCACGGCGCCCCGGGGAGGGGGATCCCCGCGGGCTGAGGTCTAGGACCTCCGGCCCTGGGCTGGAAGGAGCCGGCTCCGCTCGCCTGGGTAAGGCGTTTACGATCTCTGTTTTGCCCTTTTAACTCCCTCGGCGCCCCCGCCCTCCTTCCCCCCCCACGGTTTATTGACTGTCCCAGCGGTGGTGACACACACACCCCACCTCACCCCCCCCACACACACAAAGATGTTTACCAGACACAAAGGTAAAGGGTTTGTCCCGCTCCCGAGGGCGGCTCTGGCCGCTGCTCTGTCCCCGGCACCGCTGCCCCGGGCCGGGCGGGCTCGGCCCCCGAGCCCCGGCAAGGAGGCGCTTGCGTTGCATCTGCACCAAACTTTGCCACTTACACGTGTTTTTTCATTTAGCTGCGCTTTAAATGCGCCCCCAAATACTCTCCACCGATTTTTTTTTTTTTTTTGTCGTTTCCTGTTAAAGATCGAGACCGTGCTAGTCGCCCCTTAGTCCCCTCGTTCTTAAACAACATGATTCATTTCTGTAACCTTCCCCCCCCCCCCGCCACCCCTCACCCCCCCGGCTTTTCTAGGCGAAGCGGAGGGCTTGGGGCGGGGGCTGCATGTTTTCTGAATGGTGGCGAGGAGGAGCGTAGGGAAAGCGGTGATCCCTTGCTGCTGTCGAGCTGGCTGCCCCGATCGTGGGAAAGTGGCTGCACGTAAAGCAGCAGATTCTTTGTCCCTGTTGTTCTTCTGTAATCGATCTCACTTCAAGTCGAGGGGTGGAAAACTTCAAAGGCAGATCAGGCTGTTGGAGGTCGGGGCAAGAGCACAATCAGCTCGTAATGCACCCACTTTGCCTCCTCCCCCTCTTATTCCTCCTCCTTCAGGAGCGAGGGGTTGGATGGGGGGGGGGGGGGAGTGAGGGGAAGAGCCCTCCGATCTCTAAAGTACATCCAATCAATAAATAAAATGCAGACTTTGTGGAAAGAGTGAGAGGGAGGGAAAAGAGTTGGGGGCGTTAATGCACCCAAGTCAAACACACAGGCTCCTGGCTGCACTTTTTCTGTCTCTCCTGTCTTGCCTAAATAGCTTCATTCTAGTTATATATGGAATAGTGGTTCGCCTTTTTTTTCCCCTCTCCCTTGGTCAATTATAGGGCTGTACACTTTACAGTGTAAGTTACTATAGCAGAAAAAAATAGCTGCTTGGCACCAGCTGAGGGTTGTCCTTAGTAGCGTGTAGTACAAAGCACTCTACTATGGCATGCAGTTTTAGCAGTGGAGGGAGGGGGGAGCACGAATGATGCCAAGACAATACATAACCACGCTGCGGACATCTGCCATTCAGAGCCAGCTGCGGTCGGGACTTCGGTCCTATCTGCCAACATGTGAAAACTACATCTAGGAAGGGGTATCTGAAGTCATGGAAATGTGCTCTTGCACTGATGTACGTTGCATTAGAACACCATTTTGATAGACTAGAGTAGAAAAAGCACGTAACTTTTTGTTAACAGTTGTTCGTGACATTTTCTAAATAAAATATTCGGGATAAGATGTCAGAAAATCACTCAATCAGGTCTAGATCCAGCCCCCCCCAACCTGCCCATCATGGTGTCTTGAACTTTTTAGTACTGTGAGAAAGTTGAATTTAACCTTATGTGATGAATGATTTTCTTACTTTATACTGCTTACTGGTATGCCTTGATTAAATGTTTAAATACACTTTGATTGTATCATGCTATTTTTTTTTTCTCTCAGCTAAATCTGCAAAATTGGAAATTACCGAATTTGGTGGTTAACTGCTTAGTAGAGTTCCCCTCCCTGCCCCAGTTTGTGCCCATCTGGCAGTAGAAAAATGCATAAAGAAGGTGCTACTCAGGCCTATCTCTGAGCCTATTTTGGGATTCCCTTGCTGTAAAAAAACCCTGGTAGCACATAGTGGGCATGCAGCTGGAGCAAGCTGTTCTGAATGCTGGATTGTGCCAGCAACTATAATTTAGGGTAGTCCTGTAGCTGCTGTAACTTGTGACAGGAACTTGATTAGCCTCAGACAGAGGAGAGGTGAGAAGATAAGTGCAAGTCAGTTTGGCATCTCTAGTACCTTAGGCGTCAGCTGTGTTATGCTAAGGACAGGGGTTTAGTCATTCTTAGAGTTTTTGAGACAACTAATAGCATTTTTTGAATAATATTTTAGCATTCTCCACATACATAACAACCCTTCAAATATCTTTCCACTTGTACAGTCAGCAGTGGTCAGCTTCAAGTGTTGCAGCAGTAAAATGGTTACATATTATGTGTGGCCACATAGGACAGGTGGAGATTATGGCAACACCCTGTGCTTGTGCTGGGACATCATAAAGCCCATTTCCATTCAGCTGATTGCAGCCTTCCAGTTATTCACCCTTTACATCATAATTTTCTGTCTGGTTTCTTTCCCAGAGTGAATTTTTCAGGAGCTATTTTAGAAAAAAAAAAAAAAAAATATTCAGCTCTGTTTAAATACAAAGGAAAATTGAAAATGCTAAAAACACTTGCCTATTGTTTTACATTGTAACCATGTTCTCAACAGGGTTGGTTTTTCAGTGTTGTGGGGTAGAGAGTTAAAAGTAGGAAGAAGCTTCACTCAATTAGGAGGAAGCCTTTTAGTGAAATACTTGTACTTGGTGTGATCACTGGGGCTGGATTTTTATCAAATGAATGGGTTATTTTTTAAAAAAATTCCTTACATCCAATTAACCCAGCCCATGCTGGCTAAGAGAACTATCGCTGCATTGTACATTTGCACATGGAATAGGAATCGTATTATAGGAATTGGACTACCATACATCTGATTTTTTTCCCCTTGGATGACAGCTCTCCTTCCCCTCACCCGCCCTCTGGGTCCCATCTGGGTAACCTTTTCATAATTGCACTCTGTGTTTTAAAATCTCTGCCAGAGTGGGAACTGGGGCTTTTTGTTTTGTTTTCTCTCGCTCTCTTTTTTTCTTCTTTCTGCTTTGTTTTGCTACCAGGAGAACTAGACAAGGGGTGGGCTTGGTCCTGTGTGGTGTCTAATGAGAGTGGTAACAGAGCATCGGGGGAGAGGCAAGCAACGCAGCGGCAGCAACATGGAGGCACTAAGTGGAAGAGCTTGGTGCAGTTCCAAGCCGTAGAAGGCAGTTTGGAGGATCATACTTAGGAGAGATGATGCCCTAGGTTGGGTTGATAAGGACAATAGCGCTAGTGTTTGAAGGGGCTTTGGGCACAGGGGAAGTTTGGGGTAGTGTTCCACTAAGCTGGGAAGTGTTTGGGGAAAGGTATAAGAGGTTGGGGTTTGAGGATCTCAGGAAAATTTAGGATTGTCTCCCTGGGCACTGCTAACGAGGACTTCAGCTTGTGGTAAAGAACATGTTCGGGCTGCTGAACATCATCTCCCACCACAAATCAGGACAAGCAGTAGTGGTGGGCATGCTATATGGATCTTCTACAAACCCATTACAGAAACAGATCACAACACCTACCACTACTGTGATACTATTAGACCTTTTAGACATGGTCATTAAGGTTTGAGGAGCTGTAAATGGGAAGTAATCTCCCTCTCTAGCTCTCTTTTTCCCTCTCCCTCCTTCCGTCCTTCCTTTGTTAGACTCTTGCTTACCAGTTAATCTTGCTGGAAGAGGAGGATTTATCCCTGGGAGGCTTCATGCTATGGTAAAGGCTGCAGGACAAGGTATGCTGAAGGTGCTAGGAATTGATCTTTCCACCCCTCCTATCTCCATTCATACGGCCAGCGTTCCTGCTCTAGCACTTTACAGAGAGTAAGGAGGAACACCTTAGCTCAAATAGGGAGGAGAAAGGACATCTCTGCCCCATCGTTAAGGCGGAAAATGTACATGAGTAATATCAAGAAGGCTTGAAAGAAAGCAGAAGAAGGGGCACAATAGGCCTTGTTGGCACAGGGTGGTGCGTAGTGTTGCACAAATTGAGTATCATGGATATTGTAAGATTCCAATGAGATCATTCACCTTTTTAGGCTAGGAATTTTAAAGTTTTACCAACATTTTACTATTTGGATACATTCTGAATTACAATGCTAGTGACACCTGCCCTTTGTCTATTTGTCAAGATACACTTAAATCGGAGGCTGAAGTTCCATCAGTTTAGTGTTTTTTCCCTTTTTTGTTGTTGCTGTTGAGTTTGGACAGACCGCATTTTCTGTCTCAATGCATCCTTACCACACTACTGCTGGAGAGGAAGTAGTATTCCCAGATGAGGAACCAAGGCGAGGAGAGGCTCCAAGTAAATCTTGATGAATATGCACATTTTGAGGTGAAACCTCAGAGTCCCCCAGCTGTAAAAGCACTTCCTACTCCCTCTCCTGTCTACACTGAATGCAGACTTAGAGTGGGACCTGAGCTCTCCATTACCATGGTGTGATACAGCGTGATCTCTTCTGCCACACGACAGAGGAGAAGCTACAGTGCAGAGCAACTTTTCCTGAGTACCATGCATGCAGCCTTGCACCAAAGCTATCCCATGCATGTGTCTTGTGGATCTTCTCAAGACAGTAGTGTCTTTCTTTCCAGACATGTTCCTATTGGAGATAATTAGGGTTAAAAGGCACTTCTGACCTCAGACTGTGACAGTGCTTGCAGGCAAAGCTGGTTAGTTCTCAGGGAATAAGCTAAACATATTTAGCATAGATGGCCAAAGAAGTTCAATGGTAACGGTGAAAGTGACCCTAATAGGCTAGTCTTGATATTCAAAAGTCTCTGGCATAGCTGGGAAGTGAACCCAGACCTCCCCAGTGCGCCTTCAGTTTGCTAAACATGAGCTCTGCTTCACACTTACCAATACCACCCGTTCTGTTTCTCTCCTTTTTTTTTTAATTTCTCCCTTTAGCACTTTTCTACTCCTTTTACTCTTCATATTCCATTTTCTCTCACTTTTCAACTTCAACTTAAAATGCTCTATTTAAAAATGTAGGGGCCAGATCCTTGGAGCCAGCCAAACCACACATGGTGCAGGCGCAGGGTATAAGGAGGGGGAAAGTGGCTCTAAGCCATTTTTCATCTCCCTGGATTCTAGGTTGACTTGATGCCAAAGTGGCCCCTGGCATAACTGAGAGCAGGAATGCTCTAAATTACACTAGTTAGAACAGTTCCCAAGGGCCTATCCTATGCCACTTGCTCCTTTCCGCCTTGGCCACCTATGAAGGCCTCCTACACTGCCTTATTTTGTGCAGCGATTTCCTACATCAGGGAATGCCCAGCTGCCCTATTAAGGTACAAAGGTGATGGAGAATCATTCCCTAAGCATTTCCAGTATAAATAAAGCAATTCTGTTGAAGAAAATTACAGAAGTAACATAACATTAGAATTTGTCATCTTAATGACTTTGCATGAACATCACATTTTTCCTTCTTACCTTCCATATGTGTTTGACAGGGAAAAAGCTTGTTTTTAATTAGGCTGTAAAGTCTTTAAGGTGGGGGCTGTGTAGGTTGAGCAAAGAATGGTCTGGAGAACAATACAGAAAATGTTTTATACCACCAGAAAAATTGGCAGCTTTCTTTGATGAGAATATTGCATGTGGTTCTCGTCATGCCATTTCCAAAAGAAGGCTGCCATTGTGGAGATATGACAGAAGGGCTGGAGCACGGGAAGCCTCAAGTGAGATGTAAAGGGTTGGAAGTGATCCACTCAGAAGACAAATAAGAGAGGTTATAATAAAAAAATAACTAAATATAATCTTAGATTTGAGTGGGAGCCATCTTTTACAAGATTTCTTGTGAAAAATGGCAAACTGAAAACCAGCCCAAGAAAATATTTTCTCATACAAGGAGGTATGGACTGTGGCACTTGAGACTTCACCAACATCTTGCACTGAAGAATATAGCAAAATATTCCAAGTGAGGTAAACATGATAACAAGAACATCCTCTGTTATGATTAATGGTTTAAAAGATGAGTAGTTTGTGTAGGGAATAAAAGCTGATGCTTCATAGTTCATTATGGCTCACAGTTTAAGACAACTTTTCAGGGATCAGAATGCAATTTCACGAGTGCAGACTATCCCACAGCTACCTAGAAAGAATTTCTAGCAGCGAACTCTGAGGTGTCTGGTTCCACTGTTCGACAAAACTTCCTGGACTAAGCAGGTCTCAGATGCGATTCAGTATTGCTGTGTATATGCAGAGAAAGAGGGAGAGGGAGAGGGAAACTTAGCTTTGTATTTGGGGAGATCCAAATCCTTCTTGGGGACCACTGAGTACTCTTACATTATAGACAACTATAACTTTGATCACAACAAATGTAGTCAGAAGTCAACACTGGGACACAGTGGAATGTCAGTTGGAAAAAAAGACAGTCTAAGAGCTGAATAGGCTATCTTCAAAATGTGTGGGAGAGTTGGGTTTCTGAAGTGTCTGAAGGCCTGAAGTAACCTTTGAATTTTAATTACCACCCAACAATATCTTACCTTCCGCTTGAAAGTGCTGTTTTTCATACCCACCTTCAACTGTTATGACAGTAAGTTTCCAAAAGGATTGTGGTTTGGTCTAAATTTGGCAATGTTAACAGAAAGCTTTGTTATGTTCTATTGTCCAGAGCAACTAGAATGTGAGCTGAATTAACAAACCCAAGTTTGAATTGGCTTTGGAAAGACTAATGTATATTCCTGAGCTGCCTCAACTGTAGCCAGTAGGTCTCTGTCCTGCTGCTTGTGTTGTTACATGTATCTTCCACCTGTATTTTGAGCACTAGGTACCAAAGCTGTGGCTCTGCTATATATCCTGTCAATGTTTCACTCCCTGGTGTATGAAGTAGTCATACAGCCTCCTCACATGGAAAGCCTATTCAAAGAGTTGAGGAGAAAGATTAGTGAAATTTTGCTCTGTGTTTTCCTGGAACTATTTGTTTTGGAGAGAGGGATTTATGGGTGGAAATGTGAATTTCAAATTCCTTTTGCTTTCTGACCCTGTCTATGGAATGTGAAGATTTACAGGATAGGAAACTCCTCTTGGATGTAAGAGCTGTTTGTAGGAATGACTGTTGTTCTTCTGCCTTCCTGTACATTACTGATTTAGTTAAACAGTGTTTGTTGGAATTCCTAGGTTCAGAAGGAGTAATAGCACATGTGAAGGAACATCTGTGCAGTGGAACTGCCATGGCCCACATCTCCTTTTGAGCAAGGAGAGGAAGATTTGTCTGCTGAAGGGATCCTCTCCTATACTTCTTTGCTCAGAACAAATGACTCCAATCAATCCAGAAATAAAAGGTGTGTTTTCCTGTCAAATATGAAAGATCTTGTTCCTTAAGTTTCTTGAGCTTCCAGAATTGTTGTGTGTCGGAGAGTGCGGAATGGCAACTCTACGATCAGACTCTTAAAGGGGTGTTACTCTCATCAGACATCTTTTGAAGAAATAAGGGGCAGATCACATCTGTAGGACAAATTTTTCCTTGGTTTCAATCTCCACGAGTGGTCTTGTGGCCTGAGGCTACGTTGCATTGCATTTTGCTTCATGTTGTCAGCTTCAAGAAACTGGAAAAATACCTTCTTGCGTGGTGGATCATTTGTCTAGCTATTAAGCTACAGGCAACACCAGATAACTAGCATGCAGACTTCTTGCAGGTCAGTCAGTGTTCAGTTTTAATTCAATTCAGTGAGATTTTATTGGCCTGACAACCTACCCTAGCACATGCACATGCTGAAAGTTTAGCAAAATCACACCTACTAAAATTGCCCTCTTTTATAGGGCAATTTGTGAAGCACTGGTAGCACTCAGGTGGCATGTTACAGTGTCAACAGAGGCTTTCTGAACTTATTGCTGCCACTGACCAATAAAAGCACTAAGAAAGACTTGAATAGTTTCTATTTTTCACAGGTAGCTTAATTAATCATGTGATGGCACTTTCAAGTATTGAAGTCATTCTGTCATGCTTTGGGGGGAAATCTTAAGAAGGTTAGTAATGTTTTACGACATCTGTGCTGAGCTATCTGGGTACAGTATGTCAAATCTGTGGTAAGACTTTGTGTTTCCCTACTCAAGGAAATCACAGCCCCTTACAGACAATTTAGCCTTACAATATGTCTGACAAATAGATAATATCCTAATTTTATAGGGGCAGAAACTGAGTCTATGTGTTTTGAGCAAAGTCTTCCTTGCCTGTCTGTAGTAGGACCCAGAAAGAACCAGATCTGTTCTTAACTACAGGTTCTGAAAAATGGTGTAAGATGAGGTCTAACTGAATTGGTCTAACTTTCTTGAGAAAGACTGATTTAGATGGAAGCATGTCAAGGGATCTGAACTAGAATTCACTGATATCAGGCTGATATAGTATCTCTGTCTGAGCTGGAAGCATCTGTGGATATGCAGATAACAAGGATTATGAGGAAGAGCAGAACCTACAACCAGTACATCACCAAGGTTTTTGCATGTCTCAGAGGGAGATGGAACAGTGTTGAATAGTGTTGAATAGTGTTGAATGCATAGTCTTCAACTTACCAATTCAAATTCATAAAATGGAGTAAAATACTTAACATTCTAAAATGGAAATGTGTCATATAGATCGGAGAAGTAAAAATTAATTCAGCAGGGAACTGAGGGAACTGCAATATTTTGATGCGTGTTTTCATCCAGAGCAGGGATGAGATGTTAAAACCTTTACTAAACAGAATTTGTCCTGAAAACTGTTATTCACAGTATCAGAATACTTCACTGCAACATTTTCAATCAACCCCAGACACACTCATATGATTTAGAAGTGTAACAGAAATGAGGGACATAACTAGGTTTTTGGTCAGTATAGATGCCAGCATCGGCAGGTTGCTGGATTTGTTTTTCAATGTCAGTTCAGAATGTTAGTATCTGCATCACTTCTGCATCACTGAGCTTGAGTCTGGGGCCAGATTTTTCACCTGAGAACCACTTATTTACATGTGAGAGTTGCATAATTTTGTCTGTTAGGTATGTGAATTAGACTATGGGTTTCATTAACTGATGAGCTGAGATCTCTCAGTGATGCCTGAGAAGCCCTGAAGAGGCTATGAAGCTGGCCACAAAGGGATCTTCCCATGCCAGATGAGTGCCAAAGTGGCCATCAGTGACTGAATCAGCTTGTGCCAGGGGTCAGAATGCTACAAGCCACATGTGTTCCCTGGAGGATCTGAGTTCAAATAAACACACCTGTCTGGTCTTAAAACCTCAAGTCTTTATAGTACGGTAGCACAATCTATGATTCCAGCACAGAGGAATATCTGATATGGTCTAGCTGAGTGCATATTGTGGCATGTGAGAAAGATAATGCAAAATACTAGGAAGGGTGGGACAAATTGGTAATACTTAATGGCAACTGCTAATTTTGCATTCTCAAGTGTCAGTTTTAATTGCATTAAAATTTGTTCTGAGTCCCAGTGATTGTTCTCGTACTGGTGGCTTCATCATTGTGGTGCAGGCATAGCCACCCAGACAGACGAGTAGGTGTTTACCACAACTGACAGGGTGAAATAGCTGAGGGAAGGAATGGTAGGCAAAAATCTTTTAGAATGATAATAAAAATGAAATAAGTTGATATTGCTTAGTTCTAAGTATCCATGCTATTCACAGCTCCAGTAGCTGAGATTTTTGGATTGTGTTCTAGAGGAAGGAATAACTTTATTCTTTTGACTCTTACAACTGTGAGCAGCCTGACCGGATTGACCGATGACAGTGGGAACACTCACGGAAGAAGAGACAGTCAGGATCAGAACCATGCAGAGGTGTCACCATTTGCAAGGACTTTGCCCAAGCTTCACGTTGAAGTATTGCAGGTAAGAACTTGGATGCACTGGTAGCTGTATGTGAAAGTCTGAACATTATCTGCCTGCAGTTCTTGACTCAGGGCAGCGCGGTTTGTCCTTTGCCTTTATATGCATCAAACTCACCCACAACATTTTTTAGATATGAAAGTATTACATGTGTTTAGTAGCCAATTTGCAAATATTAAACTTCCCAATTGTTATTACATAAATGGTTTTAGAAGAGACTAATCATCATTATGGACAGGTTTTATAAAACATAAAGCAGCTAGTTTTCAGCTACAAAATAGTTCCCACACCACTACTGGCTTCCAACTTTTAAAATGGCCAAACCAATGTTCTTGAAAATATGCTGAGATGAATTTGTACTTATTGGAAGCCTGATGTAGAATCATATGCAGTGTGACAGGCAGTTAAACCTCTGTGGGATGGGAGAAAATTCTGTGTTTTAATGGAATTGCTCAGAAGTATCCTATATCACTGCTCTATTCAGTTTTAGTACAGCTTTGCATTGCTTCCTCCGTCCTCATTCTTCTGAATCCTAGTGCAGAGACTGCTTCCAGACTTTTACCCTCACACCCGCTTAGTCTCGAGTGAAATTACCCTTGTGATTGCTCCACATATATTCCTTGTTTTATACGGATCTTTCTAATCCTGCACTCACTTTGTCTCCCTTGCACCATCCTCAGAAAATCACTGTCCCCCATTTTCTCAATGCAGTTACTAGCCTTGATACTCTTCGCTAGTCTGTGGGAACCAAAGTTCCTCCATAGAGATGTTGCTCCAGACACACAAGCTGTCTGTTTTCTATCCCCATTCAGATTCTGTCCACATGCATCCACCCTAATCTTTTGCTTATCTAATGCAGGTCCTTTGGGCAAAGTCTGAAATGAGGTTACGAAATATGCGGCTGGAAAGGTGCCAGCATGCCTTCCATGCTATAGTCATTTATTACAGATTTTAGAAAGAAATTTTCCAGCATATGATCATAGAGAGGGGCAGTGCCCATTTATTAGACGTCCCATATTCTGGTCTATCAGTTACAGGTGTTGCTGGGTAATACTACTATAGCATGCACCTGTTATTCCCATTTTTCATGCTATGCCTTTTCACTAGTAATTCTAGTCCCCTTCTCAGGCCCTTGTGAAACTATACTCAAACAAAAGCCACAAATGGCACAGTTTAACATTGCTCCACAGCCTGTGTACAGCTGAACACTCACAAGGGTTTACTTTTTCTTCTCGCCACAGCAACCGTCCTTTTAGAAAGTTGCCTGTTCTTGCTCACTGCTAAACAAATGGAGGGCACGCTTTCAAAAGAAATGAGCAGAAAGTAAGAGTCAGCATACTCAGGTGGCTCCCAGTTGCTCTGATGGCTTAGAGAGAATGGCCATGAGAAACTGGAAGGGCAGAGTTGGAAGCTGGAAGATGAATAAAGGGTGAAGAAGGGGTGGTATTAGGAAAAGCTGTTGGTTGTAGTCTTTTCCCTGAATACACGTGTAGACACTGAAAAGAGTGTCATTCCTGCCAATACTCTATGGTGGTTATTTTCCCCAAACTTCACAAACTGATCAACATCAGCTTTTCATATAGTAAACAACTAAAAGAGCTATTGCTGAGCATTGAATAACCTGGGATCTCAGAACCTGTTTCCACTTAGTGGGACTGCCATCCCGCCTTTTCCTTCAGAGACCCAAAAAGTGAGATAGAGTCCTGAATTCAGTAACTTGCGTCTTACTGACTCAATTAAAAAACCTGTTTTTTTCCCGGGTTTTAAAGGGTAGTGAGAGCTCTCCATTAGAACAGTTTTTGAAAGCAGAACCATGGAGAAATTCAGATGGTAGTTGGCAGCTATTAGACTAATGATAGAGTGCATTTGTAATGATACTAACTAATTATCCATTTAAATATAGCTTAGCAATTTTTAAGTAAACATAAAGAATTCTGAAAAGAGAAGACTGGCGTAATACATTCTGTAAGAATAAAGGACTAGACATACTAACTTTTCTTTCTAATCCTTGGCTATGAGCTGCAGGCTGTTACTGTGCCCCTGCACATCTGTACATATTTAGACACTTTGCTATAAACCATGAGAGAAATCTTGCAAACATGCTTGTTGTTTGAGGTTCTACCCTACCACTAGAATATGTTAACTAGTTAAAGTGAAGCCACTAATTTAGATTGCTTATAAAGAAGATTATTGTTGGTGGCTTCTGTGGAACCCATTAAGTGTATAGATTTCAGAGGCATGGGTTTTTTTCCTTTAATTGTATGAAGCTCTCAGGTAGAAGAGAGCTGCTTAAATTAATATGTTCTGGTTTATTGCCTTTAAAAAGTTTGTCTGTCCGGCCCAATCAGTCTCTTGCCACTGTGGAAAAGTGCGAATCATTCCAGTTATGTCAATTATTAGGGTATGAAGAAGAATACCAAAGAGATTAAGATTCAGTACATCTACAACACATAGATACAGGTTACTGTCTGGCTGCTGTCATTTTTACAAAATGGATAGAAACTGGAAAGATTATGGGGCTATAATGTTAGTAGATCCACTAATTTTAGAAGTCTGCAAGTTGGGGCATCCACCTGAAACAGCTAAAGCCTCAATGGAGCAAAGAAGCAGCAAAATTATTGAATAATTTAAATACGAATGGGTGGCTCCTTCACCATGACAAGAAACATTTACAGCACTCCTGTAAATCTTCTCAAGTGCTTCACATTTTGCAAAATATTTATAAGATCTTCATGGGTCTTCATGAAGGTTTTTTAGGAACTGCTCCTGACTGAATTTCTGTCTTAACGACCTGCCCTTCATGGTGCTTATTTATCCTCCTCAAATTCTGTTGAGACCAGGGATTGATTACCCTTAGGTTCTTGCAAGACTGGGCCCTATGAGAGAATTTCTTTTATTAGTTAAACTGGTGCTCTAGAAGTTGCTGAATTGCCTCCCATTTTGCTTTCTATTGATGGTCAGTTACTCTATAGGACCACTCTTTACAGATTGGTAGAAGCACATTCAGAGTCTTGACAGAAATTGTCTGGTTGCCATGAACTGTATATTTAGTTCTTAATTATTTGGTTGTTTGGCAAGTGAAAAGGAAGCAGGGGTTAGTCATATTTTGTCATGTTGCTTTGCTCAAATTATAGGAGAGAGACGGTAACTGGTAAATTGATGGCAATGATACTGGTTACGCTTGTTGTCTGAGCAGAGTTCTTAGTAAATACACTAGATAGCTGCTGCATGATAGTCGAGAACATTAGAAAGACCCACACCATATCTACCTCTTCTCCTATATTCATGTTTTTATCTTTAGCTCCTTTCCATTCCAAGTGGACTTTAAGACAGACTTTTCTAATATATATGTAAAAATGAGTTTGGTAACTTAATGCAGAGAAAATGAAAAAGGAATGAAATCTTTGAGAATTGCTTCGGATTGTTCCTTTCTGTACTGTTAGTACCATCTGTCCAGCTTTGTTGAACTGTATTAAATAGCATTTAAGAGCTGGAATAAAAAATTTTATCCACCTTTGGATAAGCTGTAATTCCCAAATATTTGAAAACCTTATTACTCCAGGAAAAAGGAGAGTTCTGTAAAGGAATTTCTGGAGCTATTGATGGTTTTGAATTATTTTCCATGAGAGAGAGACTTATGAGAGGTTCAAGACTGACAAATAATCAAAACTGAACTAACCTGTTTATCCTTAGAACATGCATAGCGTAGGCAGCAGCTGTGGACATTACTTCACCGCTAAGCTGCCAATACGTTCACACCTTGCTCTGCAGGGAACGTGATCATTCACTCTCCACTGTGCCTGTATCTTTGGCCTTGCTTACAGGGATATCAGTGATGATCTAAGTGAGCTTGTCCATCAGAAGGAAATAGAAAATTAGACATTTATCTTAAGCTTTTAACCAGCGTATCTAAAAATAAGAGTGAAAGCGATCTCTTGAATATGTAGCAGAGTATACAGAATAGAATATTAAATGTCATTCAAAGATTCAAATCTTTGAATTATCTTGTACTTCAGTGCCTCTAATAAACCAAACAAAAGTGCCTGCATCCCCAAATAAAGCTTTTTAATATCTTCATACACATGCTGCCAAAACTAAGACAAAATACAATTTCTGCCTTAAAAAAAAATCCCATGAATCACACTTACTCTAATGGCATGGTTGCTATAAAAATACATTGATAAATCACAGGAATAGCCATTCCACCTCAGACCAAAGATCTGTCTGGCTTGGTATCCTGCCCACAGCAGCAGCCAAAGCAGATACACAGGGAAGGATATAAGGGGAAGACATATCTCCTGGCCGCCAATAACTTGCAGTGCATGGATTTCCTGTGTCAAGGGTTGTGTCTTCATGTTTAAAAGTCCCATTGGATTCCTTTCCCTATTAATTTGCCTAACAAACTTTTACCATCCACAGCATCCTAGGGCATGTAATATCACAGTGTGGCTACAGCATGTGGAGAAACACCTCTCTTTGTTTTCAATCTGTAGACAAATGGACTGTTCTTATTTTCCCTCCCTTTGCTCCTTTTTGCTTCTCCTGTTCATTTATTGCACTGTACTGTACATAAGGCAGAAGTCAATCATGCCAACACTTTCCTGGGCCAGTTTTTTTAAGACTCTGTCATTGCCTTGCAAAGGTCCTCCTCAGTTAGTCGCTCTCATGTTATGAAAGCTCTTCTGGCTTAATTTCTCTTTCTCTTGAGGCAGGTTTTCCAAAACATGGTTTGTTTAGGGAAACTTTTATCTTGCCCCCATTTTGAGAGTGCTAGAAAATTATCCCTGCTCATAGAAATTGTTGTGCTCACTCCAAGACCTCAACACTGTTTATTCTTTCTGTTCTGTTCACCCTGGTGCAGGCAGTGCCCTGAAAACTGTTGAACTTTCCTGAGATAGACTTGTTCTTCCATGTCTCTCATCCACCCAGGAGTATGCTTAGTACCTGCCAGCAAAGGCTTGGAGTTTAGATCTGATGCCAGTACTTTAAATTTCCATATCAGAATGAAAAATGCCGCTAGCCTTACTCAATTTTAGTAATTGTATCAAAAATACAAACTTTCCTGGGTACTATTGGGACAGGAAAACTCATCAGCAGTATTTAGAGCCTTCCCTGTTGCTCTCTGTTTATTGTGTCACCACTTGGTACTTATATTAAACACAGGTTTGGGATTCATCTCACCTATTTTGGTATGCCTGTACTGAAGCCCTCTATAACTGGGTCACCCCAGGCTCCTTTTTAGGAGGGAAAGAAATACTTTTAGAGCACACACAATTTGTCAACATTATTCATGCTGTTTACTTTAGAATCAGATTATTTATACCTTCTTTCTTTCCATTGACTAATAAAGCAGTCTCCACAATTAAATCATTTAGGCTTCCACATTGTATGTATCTACAATTGGTTAGGTAAGTTGTGATGTTACGGAGGAATTCTTTAATATTCATTGTTGTGGTTGATGCAGAAACTTACAGCATCTTACAGCAACTTACAGGAAAATGTTGGTTCCCATGTTTCACACTCACTGGTCTGTAGAAAAATATATGCAGAGAATCCTGAGAGGTCCAGCTCATGGAGGAATGGGCTGTCACTGGGAACAAGTAGAAAATTAATAAGCTCAAGATCTATGGAAGACAAACCTTAACCAAATCAAGCCCTTCTTCATTGGACACCGTGGATTTAAAGTACACTGATTTGAATTTCTCCTCCAGCTCAGGTGCAATCTTGAAGTAGAAATAATACTTCTCTACTTGGCATCCCCAGGGGACTCCATGGGCTAGTCCATGGGCTACTGTTGTTCTGCCGGGCTTCTTCCTTTTCTTCAAAGCCAGTGGAGCTCTAAACCCATAGCAAGATTATGGAAAGACTTCACAGAGAATGCTTGACAGTTACCACACTTAATTTTCTTCTGTCTTGGAGACCTTTTGGTCTCTTATTAAAAAGTTTCCAGGAGTTTGGTATCCATGGAATTGCAACCTCACTTTCAAAGGAGGTGCCAAAGAATGGGGGCTTCATCTTTTTCATTTCCTGTCCCTGTTTTTCTCTTTTGTATACAGTTGGTATTTCTAGCAAAAATGTTTGCATGTGTTATGCATTCAGCAGTGCCTGCCTAAGTCGGCAAGTAACCCCTAATAATAGCACTCGGACAAGTAAACTGCTATGTTCACCTTCTCCATAGAGCTCTGCAGATGTCTTGCAGCTGAAGAACATGTCATTTGCTCAGAACCCCATGAAATTCAATCTTTGGCTGTATCCAGACAACTGGGAATGAGTTTTCAGTCTTACCATAGTGGAATTTCTTGCCAGTGTTTTACTTTCTTACAACGATAATTCATTTTAGTGTGTGCTTCAGGTATTGTACTGTGGAACAAGGTTATTGGGAATTATGGAGCCATCTTGCAGGATTCAGAAAGTCAGGCTGGCGAGCTAGACTGTGGCGAGCAATGTGAGACAGAGGTCTGAGGAACAAAGCCATAATGAATATGATAAAAAGGCCTATACTGGTGGTAGCAATTGTTAAGTTTATGTTCATAAGGGTACTGCTATCAAGACTCACTAGTACAAAATTTTGTTCTGTTGTACTAGAAAGTATGCATGTCCAAGTTTGCTTTGCCCTCCTCTGTGCCTTCTGGTAGAGGACAGCATCTGGACTAGTGTTTTTAAAGGGAAGTCACTCTTTCATGTTTCTGTATCTGTTAGCATACTCCTCAGGCATTTGACTCTTTCAAACCTTCTAATCATGTAGTAAAACACTTTAAAAGGATATATCTAGCCAAATAGGTGATTGACTCTCAAAAGCGATTGTCCTTTTCCAGCAATGGCTTCTAGTTCAAAATTCTCAGCCATCTGCTTTCCATCTTATGTATACTGATGTTATTTTTTATTTACTCAGCATTTTATAGGGCAATTATAATAAGGGGAAGTCTGGGTAATTAAAACTGTATCATGGCTTCATGATCATTAGCGGTAAAACACATCTGTTGACACAAATTTATCTCTTTCTTCTTTTTTTCACTACTTCAGCTCCTTCAGAGATTCTGATGCTTTTCTTCTGCGACATCAGTTTAGTAGCCTACTGTACTCTCAGGGCTGGTGTTAATGTTAACAAGGGCTGGCTGCAAGTGTGTCAAGTACAAGAAAAATAGACAGGGCCATCTGAAACCACAGACTGCTGCCTTCCCTGTTTCTGCTGCTTGGCCCTTTCTCTGGAATATAGACATTTTCAACCACTCCATCTTCCAAAATATTTTAGCTATACCACAGGAGCAACTGTAATATGCTATGCTGTAATTAGAAGTAATCATTTCAATATTAATATAGAATAATGCAGCATGCAGGTTTAAAAAGTGATCTTTTTCGTATTAAGCTGGCTAGCAATAGTCACCTTGGACTGCTAGGTTTAGAAAGAGTACTCTCATTCACACCCACTTGTAACCTGTGATCACTACCTTTTTTTCTGTACTGGCTGCTATGTGAAAAGAGTATATTCAACCATTCAAAAATGGGAATGCCTGATTATTTGGGCATGTCTACTACACTGTCTTCTGACCAAGTATTCTGGATAATTTATACTTATATTGGGGAAACATTTCTGGACTAACCATTTTCTTTAAGGCTCTGTGAACCAAACTAGTACAGTTTTACAGAGCTCATATTGGTCAAATGATGGGCTCGTTGACATTTCTGCAGTTTCGCTGGCAGTGCTATTCCTTAAAAGCAGTTCAAAACAGAAAATATTTTTTTCCTGTGTGATTGCACCTACTACAGGCTTTGGAAATTTGATTTTTATGTTTTATATTCTGTAACTGACATTATAGTCCCGGCAGGTGATCAGCCTGATTAGATTCTTGGGACACATCTGTGGTGTTATCCAAGGAACAAGATGAGCTGGCTGTCAAACTCAGACCCACCAACCATGCTCATTGTGACCCCTCATGTCTGCCTGAAAAGGTCACTTCAGCAGAACTAGCCATGCCCTCCAGAGTCTGCAAGCACTGTTATTGTCTAGTTTCTGTTCATATAGTCTAGTTTATGTGTATGGGGCTGAGCATGCTATAACCCAGATAGGCAGTAGACACCCACTCTGTGGATGCTTTGAGTTGCAGGATAATACCTGAGAGGATAATATCTGGCAATGTGGGCTAATATTGTGTGGAAAACAGAACTCTCAACACTTAGTCTTGGTTTTGAGCCTCCTTTTTACCCTACATCATAAGCATAAGGTGGTTATTTTCACCTTACTCAGCAGGTAACAGAGCTACCTGGTTGTACCGTACATCCAGACAAGAGGGGTAACAACTTGCCAGTGCTGTGGAGAGAAGGGGCAGAGGGAAGGAATTTTGGCTGTGACCATCCCTTTCACACAGAGTTGGCGAATGTTAAAAAATCATCCAGAGCCAGGGAAGAAGCCCAAAGCAGAGACATGCTATAACTCATGTCTTCTGACAGCTCACAATGTGCCTTGACCAATGATTTGAGGTGACAAATAGAAAATAGACAAATATGAATAGACCCACTTTTGGGAACTATTTGGGATTGAATTAGAATTGATTATTGGATTTTATCTTGCACAAACAGAATGTCCCTTTTTAACTCTTGCATGTTAATGCTTGGGATGGTCACTACGTAGCATGGAAGTCCCCCATTACTTCGGAGGAAGGGGGGTGGAAAAAATGATGCGGCAGGATGAAACCCCATCATTTACTCAGGGTTTTAAATACAAGGCTTGTCTGTGTCTGTTTTTTACTGTGTGTAACCTAGTGACAGTGGTTTGCCAAGTATCTTTCTCTAGGCTCCTGAAAACACATACATTTTCTCTCTCCTCTTGTCCCTCAATAGAAGGTGCTTTCTGTGGATGTAGTGGATTTAATCATTTAAGCCTTGTTCATGTTCTGGTACTGTATAGATAGCTGTACCTTAAATCTCTGACAATAACATAATGTGTATTGGGATTCTCAACGGAAGAAATATGCAGACAATATGGTCACTACTGTAACACCCCTTTATTAAGCTGCAATTGCAATTCATGAAATCATTGCAAAATAATAAAAAAATGGTTGGAAGATAAATACCATAGATATGGTCCCTAGAAACCACCGCTCACTTTAATTGAGAGCAGCTGCAATATTGCAGAAGCCCAGGGAATGTTGCAGTTCATATTCTCCCTCCCTGGCTCTTTCTAGGGGAGCACAATACATTTGACTAACATACATCCTGGCAAGTTTGTACGCAAATATTTTTCTTAAATATAAAACAAAATTAATTTAAAAGTTACTTGCACTCAGGAATGTTGGTCAATAGATGCTCTACAGCTTCAGAGCCAAACAGGCTGCTGTTTTCCCGTTTCCTTTGTTCTCGAAAAATTGCTTGTACATTGGGTTGTGCCTTTGAGATTTCCAATTGAATGGGGCATTCGGGAACTCAAGGGAGCATTTGCTTTGCCAAAAATTTGCAAGCACAAATAGAAATGAATTGGAAAATATACATCTAAGTTATCTGGTTCATCTTCCAGTCCAAAGATTCTGTTTGGACTGGTCTTTCATGTTACTTCTTTATCATTACTTCTGGAAAAAAATGCATGAAGTCATACAGTGCTCCCAGAACTCATATCTCTATTGAAACAGGCATTAGAGCAAAGAAATAGTGAGAACCTGGTATTTTTCAGTCCCACTTCTATAACTGATGAGAGACTATAACATATTCTTAGTTACCCCTGTGTGCATTTTTGGAGACAGAAAACAGGTATTAAGGAACACAAACAGCTTAGTAGTCCAGGTGCATAACTTGCATTTTTAAGTAATTCTCCCGCCCCCCCACCCATATAAGCCATTTTATTTTCCTGAAAGCCAAGTCAGATGCACAAACCAATATACCGTTTAACAGCATCAAATCTGCCTTTGTGTACCTCTCCTCTTGCTAGCTTTAAAGGTTGACTGAAGTGAGTGCAACTCTCTGGGGGCAACTACCAAAGTTTAGAAACCTTCAAAACGATTGCCAACCAAACACATTCAGTTCCTGCCAATGAATAGCTCAGTCAGCTGATCTAAGATAGATTTTATAGTGTGTATATATGTTGAAGACAACACACAGGCAGCAAGACAGCATCTCAGAGTGGAACACTGCACATCATGCACAATAAATCTGCTAAGAGTTAAGCTTGCAGGTTAATCCTTGTCCTGTGCATTGCACTAGCCATTTGAAGTGTGCGCCACACTTACTTTATTTGTTAAAAAAATACATTGCTCCTCCTTATGAGATTTTTATAAACCCTAATTTGTAATCTCTCCAGATGGTTCTGGGAGGGACATTGGTAGCATTAATAAATTTTTATTTTCCGAGGAGAAAGTGAGGCACAGCAGCTGTGTCTCTCACCCAAGATCTCCTAGAAATCCTGAACAAGTGAAAGCAAAAGAATCCAAATTGCCCTTACTCCAAGCCTCTCTTCCTTCCCTGCTAATATTCTGTCTTCCTCTTTAATATTTCAGATTAGCCATACAGTGTGTAGGGAAAGGGTTCATAATGAGATTTTCTTCTGTGGAATTTTTCCAGGGTTCCACCTAGACATGGCATTTTTATTTTTATTTTCACAGAAGGACTCTCCCTTCCCCAGGCCCCACAAAAGTTTCTCTGATGGAGAGATGGGACAACTTGGGAGGTCTGTGTGAAGAACTACATTTTGCTGGATACATTCCTGCTGTTAGCAAATTGCTCCAATGGGAGGACCAGCCAACTAACTCAGTCAACCTACTAAAATGGATTCCCTATTTTATAGAGATAGATCCTCTCAGTTAACTCATCTGTTAGATTGTAAAAAATGAGAGAAGACAGAGCACACACTACATGGGGAGAGTAAACAAAGGCTAATGGGTAAGGTTTTGTTGGTATCAACAAAGGTTGGTACCTCCCTGTTTGCTCTTTGCTCTACATCAGTTTTCATGCTTTCCCTGTCTCTCTTCACTGATTCTGATTTTGATCCTGTAAACATAAACCAGTAAAAAATTTCCACAGGGAGCAAACAAAGAACTCCTTGCAGATTATTGCCAGGATTGTCAAAGGAAAAAAAAGTACGTGCAAACCCCACAAAGAATTCTCAGGAGACCCTCATCAATGTTTGGATTTAACCTGAGCTCTGTGAAATATGAATCCACTGCTCTTTACTGCTACCTGTACAAGTCGGAAACTGCCCAAGCAATTGGAAAACTGGTCCTAAGTTACAGGCTTTGACTGGATGTTTCCTTCAGTCAGCTTTGGCAGCCTATGAAAGAATACTGGCTTTTGGAACAGCTAGTTCATCACATGAAAACCATACTACAGAATTGTATTATTTCTGCTGCTGTCTTCGAAGACGGGTCTCTGGTTCTCTCTCTTGTAGTTCATGAATACTCTCAGTTGGCTAATTTTGCTCTTGTTAGTTTTCTGGCAGCAGTACTGTTACGTCAGTGAGTTTCTCACAGTGTTGGATAGCTTTTGGAAGCTGGTCACATTTTTAAAAAGAGCAATGGGTAGTTATAGCTGTGTGGCTTTTTTTTTTCTTCATTGTAGCTAGTCAAAGCAACAGATATGTCAATCAAATCTGAATTCTGGGCTGTAAAGGCAAGAGAGCAGGGCATAGATGGGCAATATGTTAGAATGTCTGTCAGATGGGAGATCCAGCCAAGGCAAATGACAAGATGGGAACTGTTTATTGTGTGTCTTTTTACAGGCTGTATGCAATCGTGAACAATGGAGGGAAGACAAATAGGATGCTTCTGCTTACTCTCCCAGTGTAATTGAAGGTCACTCAACTGCGAAGGGAGCAAAATATGACTTCACATGGCAAACAGCTAGCTAAAAGAACTGATTGCTGCAGGTTTCAGACCATGAACTTAGCAAGCATAAAGAAAGCAACTAGATTGTTATAGCCATGTGTATTCTGTTTAAAACAGTAAACAAAGAACAAGAGCTGTAGAGAGACAAACCCTCAGTTCATGAAGCTGAACTCATTCTAATGGGAGTTATTAATGGCTGGTCTAAACAGTTAATTGACCACAGGCAGCATTATATGCCAGTAGAATGGCCTATAGCTTCCTTCTGTTTGGTTTCATGAGCCTTCATCGATTGGTGACATTCTTGGAGATGGGATATGAGACTAAACACAACATTGATCTGATCGTTGTATTCCACATCAATATACATGCTCCATAATTACTTCCTGCTATTTTCAAAGACATGGTATGGCACTTTTTGCCAGTGTTTCTGGCAACATCATTGAACAATGGCAGCCTAGATGCTAGCATGTTATGTTTACCTCTATAACAAGTTCAGTATCCAGGGCTGGAGTGGGTATAGAGGAAACTAGTCAACGTTTCATCTCAAGAGCAAAATAAGAAAAAAGGAAAAAAAAAATTAATTCACAGACTCTTTGGCACAACTCTGTGGGATACCCATATTCTTGCATCTTTAAGTCATGGGGGCATTTTTATTGTGTTGCTTTTTGTTGTTAAACTATATTAACTGTATCATTATACTAACTCTGTAAAGTCTGTGAGATTGGAAATTAGCTGTAAAATCATGCCATACATGACAAACAGATATTACACAATATTATTTAAATTGCTCTTATTGTTTTTTCAGTCACTCTCTGAAGCCAGTAAGTCCCTGTCTTGTAACTCTATCAGAAATGCTGTCTGTTCTCACACAATTTTTGCATGCCTAGCAGTGTCCTCTCCCAATTTGGTTTCTCAAGTCAAAGACTCACTCTGTTGTATAGGAAAACATCTTCATCTCCTTGTTTACCATGCATGGATGCTTGTTACAAGATGCAACCATTCTGCTCTTCTAGAGGTGGGCTGCTATATTATATTTTATTGAGAAAAAAAGGTTGATGCAGAACTAGCATTGCATAATACAGTATTATTGTAAAACATACAACAATATGAGCTTCGGATCAAAAGATGAATACTAGCTTGCAGTATACCAGGTAAACTTTGTTAGCTCATATTTGAACCAAAAATTAGGATTTATATAAAGGCATGACACTGGCTTGTAACTCAGAAGAAAAATCACCTTTACAGACCTGTGTAATTTCAGACCTTGCATGGAAAAACCCAAACCAAATAAAATTAGATATCTGCCTATTTGTATCCCAAGTTTCTTGGGTGGACAAAGGAAGGGGACTAGACTCCCAGGCTATCTTCAACTTGCAGACAAGGGCAGCTAAGCCAGCACACCTTTGTAAATGCAAGCTAAATGACCTAGACTTTCAGGTATGCAGGCACTGCTCTGCCCAGGAAGACCTAAAGAATTTAGACTATTGGTTTGGTGTTCAAAATGGTTCACAGGTGCAGAAGGCCAGATCCAGTAAGGACTTAGGTGCCTAAAAGTTAATTCTCGCAACACCAGTCTTATGACGTCTGCTCCACAGGACTCTGTGCTAGATGCCTAGGTTCCCTCTGCAGTAGGGGAAGAGCTGGGTTCCAAAACAGCCGGCAAATAGAGTTGCTCTAAATGCCTGGAATCGGCCAGTTGAGAAATTTGAAGAATGTAGGTAAATCTGTATACCTCCTCCCCAGTGGATCTTATTCAAGGCTGCAGGAACTGTTTCCGTTCATTCTGCATCTACGGCCTGGCACTTCCTGAAGGAGGTTACCAACATCCTTTCTGTCAGGCATTCAACACAGCTCATTTTTCTTCTGAAATAAGGCTACAGTTCTGGTAGTCTAACCATTTTGCCTTTGGTATAACAGTTTGAGCACACACCTCTGGCACAAGAGACCAGGGTCAATCCCCAGCTCTGCTGGTGGGGATTTACACCCAAGAAAATTGCCCTCCAGCAGGGTGCTTTAACCACCAGATTAAAGGCTACTGGAAGGAAGGAGAGATGGGCTTTCTCCATTCCTTCTGTTAGGGTTGTGTCATTGCAAAATGTAAATAAGAGTCTAAGGCCAAGCATGACTTCATTCTAATGGTTAAGAAAGTTCCAATTGCTGTTTTCAGTGTAGTTTCTATTAACATTAACTTAGAAATATGAATGGTCCTGACAGACAGGATGAGAACTCAGGATTTCTCTCTTTGTGCTTGTTTTAAAAGAAGAGGATGGTTGATACTGCGTTTTCCAAGACATCTAATTCTATCAGTGTTTCCCTTACATACTTGCATTCTAGTCCTGATAAAGGACAGCCCTGCACATCTGAGAAAGCACAAGTTTCAGGTTTTTCCATGGCACAGATAGAGGTGTCTTATATTTTTCAGCTAGATGCAGTTGAGCAGAGCTTTCCAGGGCCACATCTTTTTATGGAGAGTTAGCCTCTATTTGGATTAGATCCATGTTCTTTTTCAAACGTAGGCTAATATCATGGAACACTGGAGTGAGTGAGGCTCCTCAGCATGCCAAGTTCATTGCTCTGTGGCAGGCTGCAGGCTAGCTATGGTACTGAAAAACAGCTAGATCTGAAAGCAGATCACATGTCAATCTGATCCATACGTGCAAACTTGCATTGGTGTGTGTATATCGACGTGTACCAAATATTAATCAACAATATTAGACAATGTTCAAAGCTAGAGAATTAAACAATAGTAGGATTGTCATCTGGCTTGCCATCTGCTCTAATATTCATGCATGTCAGTGAAATGTCTTTTCTATTCATACCTGTCTATCTAATTGTCCCAGTATAAATCCAAATGGGCTAGAAATACAGTACACTTACGTTATGTCCCATCAAGGTGCATGCCTAGTGTCCCCTTGGAAACAAATTTTGAACAACCATGGCCTTTGAGACCAGGCACAAGTATCTTCATAAGGGACTTCTACAAGAGTGTTTTGTTTGGTATTTCATGCAAATATGTAGACACACTTATCTCAGAGTTCAGATTTCTTAGACTTTTACTCTCTTTTGGTTTCACATTGCTCTTCAGACCGTAAATAATGATAGGCATCATTATAAGCAGAAGGACAGTACTACTTTTCTGTTGGGTGTAAATCTGGAGCAAATCCATCGACGTCAGAAGTTTTAGCCTAGATTTGGTTTTGTGTACACGAGAACAGAATTTGGACCATACATCTTATTCTTCTTTGGATATAATCGAATGTATCCAGAAACAAGAAAGCCATATCAAGCCCCAAATCATAAAACTCAAGTTTTTAAAGATATCAACTTTCTTTTACGACCTGGGTGGCCTTCACCATGCCTGGGAAAACATGAACTCAGTGGCCCTGGTAATGCATCACCTGCTTTTTTGCAGACTGCTGTAATCAATTTGTCTTTATCCACCACATTACCAAAAGACACTATTAAAATTCATATCTGTGTGTTCTCCCCAGAGGGTAAACCATCAGAGATCTCCAGGGTTTTGGAGGTTTTTGTGGAGATGCAGAAGGCTTTAATCAGGTTTAAAATAAGATCAAATTTCTTCCCTACAGTAATTTCAGATACTTCCACCAGATTCCTGTAGGGCTATTTTGCACTCTGAAAACTTGATCAATCCTCAGCCTCACAAATTACAGCTTTTGTTTACAAAGCAGATGAGTGTTGCCCTTAACCAGTGTTCCCAGGCTTAAATAATGATGTTTCAGGTTTTTGCTTAAAGACTTATGATGATCTCTCCTGTAGACCCTGGAATGGTTAATTTGGGAAGCATAAGAATACGTTTGGGCCTGAAGGATCTTAGTTGCACTTAGGGTAATCTTTAAGATACCTGGTATCCTTTAAGAGCTGAATCCTCAGGTTATTCCTCAGGCAAAGCTGTTGAAACAAATGGAGTTCTGCCCAAGGAATGAATGAGTAAGAACCAAGTAAAAACTTTAAATTTTGGCCCCAAGATATTCACCTCTTCTAAACTGTCAGGAGAGACACAGTATTGTTTTATCTAAGGGATTTATTTCACTGTTTTACTAAAACCCTTGGCATTACAAGTGAAGGAAGGAGACTCAGTTCTTCTTCCAGATGCCTCTCCCTGCAAAGCATGACCCCAGGGAAGATGAACATCCAAAAGAATATGTCTTTGGGCTACCATTCCCCTGCTTGTATATGAGGAATCTTCTTTCAGAAGAGCATCTCATGAAAGCAAGCAGCATTCCAGAAATAAATAAAAATACAAAACTGATTGGAAGCGGGGAATACATTAACATGTACTAATAATAACACGTAATAATCCCACAATGAGAACTGTCATGAAGAACCTACTGGACTCTCAGAGCAGAGCTGCCAGTAACTCGGCACCTGTGTCTGTCTACACAATTTACAATATTCTACTTGTCCATCATGTCTCAGAGTGTTGTTCTGTGGAAATCCATGAGAACACTTGATTACTTTTTGCGAGAGACAAATCTTAGATTTCAAACACTGTAAAATTTCGTAGAGGAAATGAGTACCTAAATGTGGTTTGGCTTCTCCAATATTCCATTTTAATAACCCTCTGTATCTCCTTTTTTATTACTTTTTGCAACATCATATTTCTTGTATCCAATAAATGTCTCTTCAGTGTGTATTGTTCTATTGTTTCCAGCATGAACCAAAAATGTGCTTTCTATAACTGGAGTTCCTACCCATAAACACCAATCACTTGAATCCCTTTTTGCTTCATTCATACTGTTTCCCACACTCTCTTGCTCTAGCTTCTACTGGATTCTACATCTATCCACTTATGACATAAAGTCTTAAGTAACAGCTGAATCTGGAGCAACCATATGCGTTGTTCTATGAGTAGCTAATGAAGCCTGAATACACTCCCTGTGAGTGTTGGTTATCCTCTGGTTCCCCTCCTCCTTTTTGCTGTGAACAACCCCACATTTTACTTTACCAGACAAATAGAGGAGTTTTGCAGCAAGCCTGGAACGGTACATGTTCTTAATGGCCAGTCAATCATTTGTACTGATTGGATAAAGGGCTACTGTTGAATTTATCATATTACACCTGAATTTTAACCAAATTTCCCTCTATTGGAGCAGTCATCTAGATCCCTCTCATTTAGTTGTAGGACCCTAATTATTTTTGAGACTTTGACTGTTCTTTCAAGTATGGTTGAAATTGATGGATTGTTTCTTTTGAAGAACAGGCTTAACATGATTGCTGGTGGTGTGCCATCCATTTGCTGGAGATTGTCCAGGGAAGGGCAACGAAGCTGGTGAAGGGTCTGGAGAGCAGGTCTTATGAGGAGAGGCTGAGGGAGCTGGGGGTGTTTAGTCTGGAGAAGAGGAGGCTGAGGGGAGACCTTATTGCTCTCTACAACTACGTGAAAGGAGGTTGTAGCGAGGTGGGTGTTGGTGTCTTCTCCCAAGTTACTAGCGATAGGATGTGAGGAAATGGCCTCAAGCTGCATCAGGGGAGGTTTAGATTGGATATTAGGAAAAAATTCTTCACTGAAAGAGTGGTCAGGCATTGGAACAGGCTGCCCAGAGAGATGGTGGAGTCACCATCCCTGGAGGTGTTCAAAAAACGTGTAGACATGGCACTTCAGGACATGGTAGTGTTGGGTTTATGGTTGGACTTGATGATCCTAGAGGTCTTTTCCAACCTTAATAATTCTATCATTCTATGATTCCATTATTTGCAGAACGTACTAGGGGTTTCTTCTAAAAGCATACAAAACTGAGAAGCTTGTCCTCCCCACAGAACAAAATAAATTATCAAATCATGACATCAAAAGCAAATTGCCTTTCTCAAATATGATACTGCTCTGCAGTCTTCCCCACACTGTCTCTGTATTGAGACTCCCAAGTCCCTGCAAAATTAGTAGAGCTTTGCAGCTTGCTCTAAATATTAATGTAATAGGCGTTCTGATGCAATACAAGTATCTTTCCAACAGCACCTATCTTCAAAACTAAGGTGGCTTCAGCTGATCTTGTCTGCTGACTACAGCAGTGACAGAATCCTGCAAAAACAGACTGGTGGTCACTTTTGGATCAAAACTGATATTTCAAGTCTCCATTCCTAGTTTCATCAGTTTCCCTCTTGACTCTACTTTTTCAAATCTATGCAGCCCTATACAACAAAACAGAATACAAAGCGTCAATATATTCAGCCTGCAGATGAGAATCTGAAAGGATCTGGAGTACTCTGCATTCTGTCCAGCAAAGCACATAATCTCCTGCTTAATTTTAGGCATCTGACTAACCCCACTGAAGAGAACAGAATTACCTACGCAACTGGGTCCTGGCCAAAGTACTTAGCCTATGAAGTATTGAATTCTCAGTGAAGATAAGCTGTCTTGGTTTGAGTAAGTAGACTTCTGGAAATAGGAGAGTATTATATTCCATGCAGCTCTGTTATTCCATTATTTAGTTATGCCAATTAATGTATGAATGTTCCATCTAAATTTTTTTACTTCACACAAAGTTCATGCATCTATCTAGGAGAGGGTTCAATCTGTCAAACAGTAAGAGTTCCAGATAAATATATTCTGTGTTAAAGGACATGCGCACTTGAAATAAACCAATGTTCAAATGTCTGACGTCTAGATATTGGGGATTTACTTAAAATTTACAATCTAAGAACCTTATTCACCTCAATGGAAGCATCTGTACCGATGTTACTGGGCAAATGTTACCTTATACGTTGTCAGAAATCAAAATAAGGTCATTACGTGTTCAGTTCTAATATGGATGTGGCACCTAGTCCAACTACTTTGTTATATAATAATAATTCTATATGAAACTGACTTACATGTTTGTATTTAAAACATTTGTTACTAGACGTACAGAAGTTTAAACATTCAGCTTTAAGGACAAAGAAGAAAGACAGTGACTTTCTATTTCTTAAACTCAGAGTTCAAATTTTCATTGAGATGGATATCTTTATAGACCATACGTTTAGACACTAGAGACACATGGTGTATGTTGCATATATTTTACTGGTTCTTGTTTTGAGTAGCTTGCTTTTGGCTATTCTGTACAGAAAGTGGACCAAACTCAAGCAGTTAAATATACCCTGCAAACACCCTCTTCCCACAATAAAATGTTTCTCTTTTTCCGTAAATATGGAATATCATCCTTTAATGGGTAGGATAAACAATACTCTGCCTGGATCTATGTTAAATTTCTGGTATCCATTTTAACCTGTCAGGTAATATAGAATTTTATTCCACACATGTGCTGAGAATCTCTAAGGCATTAGTTGTTATACATACTCAACCACATGGAAATAGACTGTAGAACTGCCATTGGACTGCTGTGCATCAAACTGCTACATGGAAAAGCTATTCTGGATAATATTAAGAGGGTTCTAATGTGTTAATATATGTTTTTTTCCTTCCATCAGGGCTGGTAGTTAGACCTGTGGTACTAAGGTAGCCAGACTACAAAAGTGCAAGGAAAAAAGTGCATGAAAAATATTGCCAATAAATCCAAGTGTTCTCATAAGTGGGATAAATGGAACAAATTTCTGTGTTATGCTTGATATGCCTTTCTCAGCACCCCTGACCACAGCTGTAGTCCCTTCCCTCTTCTGTCGTCTACTCCTTTCTCCCCTCTCTCAGTATCCTCTGTCACTCAGATGGGTGGTTAACCCAGCTCCCTCCATGACCCTGACAATCAAATGGACAAGAGACCTTATATGCTGTGTCTGATTCGAAGCTATATGTATGTTTATTGCCTGACCAGCCTGAGCATATTCAAAAGGGTGGTGACAGACACAATAGGAAGAGGACTGCTGAGCTCCCACTGCAGCTTTTCTGCCAGTGGAGGCATCTTTATCTTTTTCTGTTAAGCTCCGATAGCATTTTAATTTTTTTCTTTTGCTGGAGTGATTTTGGTGTCTGAAGTGACCCTAAGATTCTGAACTAAGTTAAAAACCTCAGGACAGAGGACTCCTTGGTGGAGATTGTTGCTGTTATGGAAATTGTTTTAAGTGCATCCCTCGTTCTAACACTTGATGGCTTGAGTTCAGTTTTTGCCAGTTCCTTTATGTACAGGCTTGGATTATAGTGTGGTATTGAGGAAATTTGGAGGTTCTGCTGTTTATATTTGACGAGGAGAAATATAGAGCTGGACAGGCTTTGCAAATTGCTAGCATTTCAGCTCTTTCCCTCTTGCTAGGTCTTACAGATTGACTGATCCAGCAAAGACTAAACTTTGAAAGACTCCTCAGGTAAGGACTGTGTGCTGAAGGTGCTACTGGACTTTATAGTACCCTGGATTTGGTCTGAAGGGATGGACCTGACTCATTCTGGAGCATTCATATTTGCTACCTTAGCTTTTTAGAAACCAGTCAGGACTGCCAGGTGATCCATACTACGAAATGCTACCGAAAAGTCTGGTGGGGCTGATATTAAAGATTAACTTCCTTTGCCAGTGATCTGAGTAACACTATCCACAACATCACGAACAACATCAAGTGTTCATTATGCAGATATATATCTTATATATGTAAGATATATTAAATTTGTCCTACCTTAACATGCAACTAAGAGGATCTGATAACTAGGAAATGGTGATAGAGATTGACTTTGGATAACCAGCTTACAAAGAAAAGCTGACTAGTAGGTAGCATTTTTCTTCATCATTCTTGCATCAAAGAAACTGTATTTGTTTTTCCTCACTGGCCAAGTGAATTGCTTAGGATCTGCTGGAAATAACCCATATGCGTGCAAAGGGACTTCATTCCATGCAGATCCTGGACAAGATGATTTTCTGCGAAAGCTTTTCTGTGAAAGATTTCTTCAAAGCCAGCCCTGGACCTAGTCCAGGAGGGCAGACTGTTCAGGAAAGCAAACCCAAAGAAGAGAGAATTAAGAAGCATATAACTGATGCACCATCTCTTGCCCTTTCCGCCAATACATTTGAGTCAGTACTGAATCACCTCTGCTGTGAAGAAAAAAAAAAAAAAAGAAAATAATCATAAGGAAAGAAAATAACTGCTTTTGCCTTGGGAAGCTCTGGAGATTTTAGTGCCATTTGCTGTTAAAAGCAGAGGAGGGAGCGGTGCTCTAAGGACAGACTACAAAGTTTGGTCTAATAAATGTGAATGGATTATACAGGGCTTGATTGTTCTTTCACGCCAGTGAAACTCCATGGACTGAAATCAGGCACACTAATTACACAATATACTTCTGTAAACCATTTGTAACTCTGGAGTGGCTGAATTGTAATATAACCTAAGGCACAATGTGAATGTGCACCCCTGGACCCTGAGGCATGTGTTAATAGTAACACAGCCTGTCATCGTGTGTTTTTAAATTTTTAAATCTAAATAAAATATAACATGGCATGTAATACATACTTTAAATGGCAGATGTGTAATAAACATCTCTATTTATGACAGACTTAGGTAGCAAAACATAATGAGGTGTGGTTCTGGTACAAATTTTGCTTCAGGTTCACTTTGTACTTTTAACCACCCCAGTTAATTACACAGCTAAGATCATGCCCTGGAGAGTTTTAATTTTCTTGTGATTATATAATGGACTCTTACTAATATCATTGTTCAAAAAAATAAATAAAAGGCTAGGAATATTTTCAGACAGAACTTAAAGTACGAAGATTTGTTTAAACCTCTTTTTACTAATTCTGAGTCACAACTAAAATAATTTAAAAATATTCCTTTGCCTCAGGTAACCGTGCAGCTTTTCCTCAGTGTTTGTACTACTCTCTCTCATATATATATGATTTTTGAATGCCTGCCATTACCCTAATTTCTGTAGGCCAGAAATGTCTTCATCTTCATAATGGCCCTGGAAGATGGGGAATATTCGCATCTGCCTTTTCCTGATAGGGCACAGACTTTTCATTCTTGCTCAGCTCAGTGGGAGGTAGGCATCCGAACACCTCCAAGGAGCTGGGTGTACGCGGTTTGCCCAAGGTCAGAGAGGAACCAACGCTTGGCTCTCTGAAAGGAGGAATCTCTGTTTCCTGAGCTCCCAACTGCTGCAATAAGCCCTGGACCCTCCTTTGTACTCAATATATGCACACAGGGAAAATGGACAAAAAGCAATCTAATTATCAAAGAAACGGAACAGTTTGGAAACACAACGACTGTACACTGTAGGAAACAGGTGCTCATCCCATGGAGTGCAGGCTTTCGTGGCAGACGGGACAATTTATCAGGCCTGCAGTCTGCTCCCTGCAGCCTTCTTCCCTGGGTACAGCTCTGGAGCGTATAAGGAACAGGCTGTGTGTCAGATGAATTGTTCTGGCAGCAGCCGCAGCTCCCACCCGGCCCCAGCCTTTCCTGATGGCTGCTTGGCTGCTCTCCCATCACATGAGGGTTACATGTCTGGGATGTGACAGGCAAATGACCCCTGGGCAAAATGGCGGCTGGGAGCAGCTGCCATTGCCGGAAGAGTTCGTCCAGCTTGCAGCCAGCTCTCCTCCCTGTTCCCAAGCTGTCCAGGGGAAGGGAGGTAGCGAGGCGCGGGCTGAACGATTTTGCTGCTGTGGTAGCAGCTCGCTCCCAGCGGCCCTGTTTGCAGGGGCAGCTCAGAAGCAGGGAGCGACTTACCTGTGCAGGCGTGCAGTGAAGCCAGCGCATTGCCAGGGAGCCTGGGCACAGCGCTCCTGCACCGTTCTGCTCGTGGAAGTGGGGAGAGGCCGCCTCCCCTGCTGCTGCTGCAGTCAGTGATGCAGCATGCCCAGCGGGAAACCATAGGCATCTCTTGATCCGAGCGAAGTTTTGATTAGAAAGAGTACACATAGTAACTAGCATACGCTGTGCCACTGGAAGGAGACGGGTGTAAGACATAGCAGACCCATATCTTCAGCTGCTGTAAACTGTCATTACTTCACTAGCCAGTCTGTATCTTTCTGCTCCGTGCTGGTTTCTTTTTCTTCCCCCAGGGTTCATTTTGTTGACAAATTTGTTTTGTTCTAGCCATTTCACAGTGGTTTTAAGGCTTCAGCAGGCAACAAAAGATCTTAAGGATCTTAGTTTTAATGCACATTCACAAAATATGCATTAATTTGCGCGAGAATGCTGATTTTAACACCTTTTGGAATACGTACTAAGAATTTACTGTAATGTAAATAATTTACTGCATACTTTGTGAAAGTAAGTATAGTGGAAAATTATATTTAGCCACTAATTTCTAAACTGAAACAGCAATATACTTCTCTGGTGTAATATATTTTCCAGTCATGTGCTGAAGAGAAGCATTTTTTTCAGCTGAGCTCACTTAAAGTTCAAAAGATAAATATATCACAATGACAAATTGCAAAATGCTATTCATACATTTAGGTAAAAATCGTTCCCTCATTTGTTTGTATTTCACATAAACTGTATTACTGTTATTCCAAAGAAAATATAGTACAAAATAATTCTGATTAAAAATACAAGTATTGTTAATGGACCAAAGCAGAAATTTATCTTAGCTTGTGGGGAAAAAAATTATAGAAGCTAAGTATACTCTCTTTGGGTGAAATTCATTCCAGCACAAAATGATATCCACTCAGCCCTGTGAACTGCCTAATCCCTGACTCAGGGCCCTACAGGGTGGGACATGAGTGGAATTGTTAGTACAGGGGTTTTTGCATCTGTTCGGTTCTGGGTGGTTGAGAACTTCTCCACATGGGAAAGTGGTCTGAATTTACATCACTGTCAGACTTTCTTAGGACTTGTCCACAATGAGAAGTTGAAAGAATTCTGCCATGCACTCATGACTCCAAACCCGCAACTGTGAGGACACTCAGCCTGCTGTGAGTGTGAACTGGTTTATTTGATGTGCTGTGAGCTAAGTCACACTTGCCGTGCACGAAATGTGTCTGTGTAGGGAATGAACACGCAGTAGATCGATGCTGTCCTTTTGCCACTTAAATGCATCCTCTATGTGTGAAGTTACAGGCAAGAATCAGAGGTGTCCACTGGGACAGGGCTACTCATTTCATTTTGTCCTGGGAGTAGAGAGGCATTTCTCAGTTAAATCCTCATGAACTCTCTCCATACATTATGACACTGTGAGTAAAGTTTTTTTTTCTTATTTTGGTTAAAGCTTATGATTTGTCAAATGGAGCATCAAATCCTGCTTCTCCCCTAGGTCGCTAACTTACCCTACATGTGTACATTCTCTGGACGGTCTTTAGCAGGTAATGAGCTTTTTGTGCAATGAGTAAGGACTTTCAGCTGCTGCCTTAGTTTCATCTTCGTGTAGTTTACCATTGACTAACACGTTGTATGATTCAGGTCGAAGGATCTACATTTAGAACATAAGTAAAAATGAGGAAATGTGACAACAATAAATCTGATCTTCAAAATTACATAGCAATGAAAGGTGAATGAGTCATTTTATTGGTAGAATATATATAATAGAGTAACATGTTGGGATCAGAAGTATTATTTACCACACATACAAGGTAATGCACTGGAGGTCTGTAATTTCACTGCTCGCTATTTTTATCACTTTTATCAGTTCAGAAATCACTTATGGAATTAATATACCCTAATTTCTCTTTCCAAACAATTATATGCACCCTGCCTTGCTTCCAACACATATGCATGTTCTCTCTCTCTCTCTCTCACACACACAAAGGATTCTATAACAACAGGACCATTATAGAGAATGATCTAAAACATGTGGACTGCAGCCAATATTTAGATATGGTATAGTAAATTCTGGAAGGTATAAAAAGGAAATAACTGAACTCATTGCAGAGAAAAATGAGCCAGTCTTAAGTACTTTTAATCACAGAGTTTCATATAAAAACATATGCAAGATACTGAGCCTAATATTGAAGGGGAAAGGGGATAAGGGAGAGGAGAAATCCAGTTCCACTGGGATTCGGGATGGTAGTTTTTTAGCATTTTTATAAGAACCTTTCAAGAGATTAATGAAAACCATTTAAGCAAATATATAAATATGTTTACCGAGAAGCAGGCTCCTTGCATGGCAACTCTGACCTGAGAACTTTGTCATGCAGTCCCACAGCTCAGTCTGAGCTAAAGTGGTAGTCAATACATTGCTCCTCCTTTCTTCCACAGATTGCTGTTGCACCTGCTTTGCAGGCAGCTCGGTTACTCTGCCCGCTCTCTCACATTGTCCAAAGGGATCCCCGGGAGAGAGAAACAGTCACCGCAGCAGTATCAGAGATGAACAAGAGTGAGCCAGTTCCTTTCCCCTTTCTCAAAATACCCAGCTGTATCTAAGTTTCTGCCAAATCAGTTTTTGCTCAACATCCCAGCACCCTCAGCCGAGCTCTACAGCTTACCTCCGCAGCTGGGCATCTCCTCTGTGTCTGCCCCTTTGCCATTTCCCTGGGCAGGTATGCTGAGCCTCTGTCAATACGTATAGGCATATGCAGTTGCCCATCAGTCTGCATATAGCTATGTTCTGTATTTGCATAAAATGCCATGCATGAATTGAAACCTGGCTGTCATTAATCAAGGGCTTTAGTGAGCTTGAGTTTTTCACTGAGGTTTTTGCTGAGCCTGGGCTTCAACATTGTCACACTTGCAAACTGCACTTAAAAAAACCTGACTGCCAGCATCTGTCTGATAAATAGTTGTTCAGAAGTATAACAAATGCAAAACAACACTTCCTTGTTTTAGTGCTGGACATGGATGTGGGAGAAGGATAGAGAGAGGTTTTTTAGAAGTATTCGTCTTACTCAGCAGGGGATGAAACACCCATTTCACCAGGCTGGTTCATAACTGCTTCCTAAAGCACATGGAAACAAGTGGGACTGATTCTTCCGACTCTGCTCATTTGAAATAGAACTTTACTCCACCAGAAATCAGCTTGAGTCTTCAGGGTGCTGCTCTGCATAAATAAGGCTTTACTTGTTAGCATTAAAAAAAAGCAAAACTGCTGGTGAACAAGAATCTCCAGCCATACACTAAAGAACTAGATCTGCATTAAGAAGTTAAAAGCAAAAACAAACTACGAAGTTTCTATGAGTGACAGGGCAAATTTTGCTTTGAATTAATGAATGCATGAATCAATGAAAAGACACTACAAGATAATTGGCTCTTCCTCCACACATCTTCAAGTCCAGAGCCAGTGAGAACTAATGAGCAGAGGCAGTCCTACGGAGGTGACAGGAACACCGGTTTGCAGAGATGAAGTCCACTGAGTATTTCATACAGAAATACAAAAAGTACCTTCGGGACTGAAAAGACCGTAAGAAAAATCTCATTATGAAGGGTGACAGCCTAGGTGCATAGCTGTTGAGGTGCAGCAGAAGCATGTTTTGGCCCATAAGGTGGCTATGTTGCATTTTGAGGCTGTTTTTAGGCTGGAGAATTGTTACCAAAATAATCCCACATGGGCTGATTCCATTGCAGCTGCACCAGGGTTAGCAACAATGGGAGCCTTAGTATAAACAGCTTTCGGCTCCAGCAGCCGTTTTCAGCACTGTATCAGTTAACCCTGCTCTGAGGAGGGTTAATTGACACAGTGCTGCAAATGGCTGACGAGATGAAAACTCATATATTCTGACTCCCAACATCCCTAACAATTGTGCAGCTGCATTCATATTAGCAATGGTGGGAATTTGGAGGAGGGAAGAAAATTCCCCGGTGCAGACAAGGCCTGAGAGTGAGCCTTAATGTTCTTTTCTGGGTCTTGTTTGTCAGTCGCAGTCATGCTTCCCTAAAGCATTCTCCCAGCCATCTGCAGATTGCTGATTATGAAGCAGCAGCCGCTGTTGGTTCCACCAGTTGGACAAAAAGAAATGAGTGGAAGAGTGTTGATTCACCCTGGCCCATCTGGTAGGTGCACTCAAGGGTCCTGTGCCTGCTCTTCTCCTTCTCTCTCTTGTATTCCCAGAGACCAGAGGGACTCCAGTCAAAAAGAGCCAGGGAAAACAAAAGTTAACTTTTCCCACAAATATAGACAATATTTGCAAAATGTACTTCTCCTGGGAGGACTGGTTTTCTAGAAACAGAGTGTCAGGATTCCCAGCTTGAGTACCCATTGTAGCCTTTGTCTACATAAATATCTTTGGCTGCTCTGGTTGGCCACAAAAGTGAAATACCCAACCAATATATGACCCTAACAGACAGGGTAGCCTCTAGCACTGGTAGGCTAAGACTGTTCCTCTCAGGAGCATTCTGAGGCAGTGCAGAGTTGTGAGTTCCTTGAAGAACTGAGGAAACGGGCAGAAGAAGAATTCTGAATTTTACCACCTGCTCTCCCATCCCCGGCCGGAGACCTCTTTCAAAGTCAAACCGTTGCTGCTCCCCCTGAACTAGGGCCTTAAGCTTGCCTTATCGCTATCCCTTTCGAGTAGCTTTCACTCCATGAGAACTAGAGTGGAGAAAACAGGACCTCCCTTGAGCAAAATGGAGGGGTGCCTGGCCTCTTTGCCCTCTGACATACATGGTGAGCAGGCACTGTAAAGTCGGTGACACACTTCATATCACACAGTTGGTATTGCAGACCTTCAGGGAAACGTGGCAGCTTGGGAAAAAAAAAATATTCTCTCCTTGTGTAATGCACTACCATTTGAGACCATCTGAGCTCCCAGATTTCCACAGGTGGGAGTTAATTACAGTTATGTATGGATTATGTTAGGTTGCTGTCCATAGGTGACATCTCCCCGTGATGGTGCACAGCACGAGCCTGTTGATTTACAAGGTGCGGTTCTTCTGCATCCACAGGCTTTTGAGAACTGAGGTACGTGAAGAAGTGAGCAAGGGAAGGGGGTTCCTTGTTGCTATTTATAACCTCCAAGGCCTATTTAACCTGTAATTTTCCATCTTTCGAAAAGATACTTTGCTGCAAGCTGGAGTTCTGTGTTCTGATGCAAAATATTATTGCTGCTGTTAGACTGCACGATTTAAAAAGATCCCCTCTGGAAACAAAGGCCAAATAACCCTCTACAAGCCATCACACTGACTACAGAATAACAAACAGCCTCTTTAGAAGTGTTCTGGGTTAGGTAGCAAAATTTCCATCTTATTTTTCATTCTCTTCTTCTTAATCTCGTGGGAAGTTCCTCTAATTTCTTTGGAAATTTCCTGAGTTTGTAGGCTCATGGAGAGTGGAAACCAGGCCTTATGTTATGTTTATAAATTTCCTACCCTATTATGAATGCTTCCAGGAAAAAAATAAAAGCACTGACAATTAATACTTCTGTTGATAGTCCAAAGCTTAGATCTCAGACCAAAGCTGGTGGAAAGCAGGTCATCTCTACTCCGGCAACTTTACAGTATTCTCTTCAATGAATAATTATATTCACTGGTGTTTGCACTGGATGGAGCAATAATCCATACTGTCAGAGGATGGACTGGAACAGTGGAAGGAACAGTTACCACATCCCTTTTGGGAAGGAATCTGGAACAAAGCCAAGAGCTGTTTCTGGCTTCTTCGCTTCCACCAGCCGCTTGAGGAAGTCGGGCTTTCTGGGTTCTGGATGTTGGGTTGCTTACCTGTGTTAAGATGCTCTGGATATAAACGACGTAAGAACAAGTTTTTGGATTAGCCTAGACAGGTTTCTATCCCCAGAGCTGCCATCAGGAATATCATACCAGTTTATAATCTAAGAATTTTTGGTTAAGGAGGGAACCAAGACAGTTTGAAATAAATGAAAGACCCGTAGTTGTTCAGACCTCTGATGCCGATTCTTGTTATGATAGTGAATCTGCAGGCACTCATCCCTGGAAAGACCCGAACTCTGTTGTGCTGGGCACAGTGCAAGCGCCAAGACCTTTCTTGTCCGGAACAGCTTTCAAACAGTGAGTTTAGGAACACTGCTCCCATGTGAAGATTATTTGCTTATGGCTGTATGTAAAAAAGTCTTTGGACTATGGTATTGTTACTAGAACCACTCAAGGGAAGACTAATGGAACTATTAATAGCCCGTATAGGATGAATCTGTGGAGACGGCAGTTTCGGATCTACAGGCTTTCAGCATGTACCACTTTCTTCCAGAGAAATGGATACGTGAATATGCTTCAAAGAGATTAATGGGTGTTATAAAAGTTATTTGCTGCTGCGCTTTAAACTATAGACTTTACAATCTCCGCTTGGAATCCTGATCTCATACAGCAGCTTAATCTTTTGATGTAGAGAATGGCTATATGGCCCTGCAGATTTCTTCATGGCGTGATGGGAACTGAGTATTTTACAAAGTACAGTTGGGACTATAAGACTTTTCTGATAGCTACGGGATCTAACAGGTGGACTGTGTCCATCTTCCATAGCTGGTTGGTTTTGGGGATGGGAGGGGAGCAGGCTTTGGGAGGCTTGTGATTGGATTAAGAACACTTTGGGAATATTTTCAGCCTTAAGAAGTGTTCTAGGATTACTCTTTCTTCAGCCCATCTGTCTGCAGTGTACTTTTCCTATTCCACAGAAAATAACTCAGCTGTCTCCTCAGCACAGTCCTTGCTCGTCGATGATTGCATATGTTTGATTGGAGTAACTTTTTGCCTGATTATGTTTATTTATCTACAGACAGCTAAGAATTTATAAGGTATCAAGGTATCAACTGTATGTATTTAGACAGCCAGCGCAAGAAGCGTTGCAGCTGTATCTCTGCCCTCTGCAGCATTATATATTATAAAGTAACATTTTATTTACTCCTAAGGGCTCTCTTGCGTTTGTCCACCCCTGAGGAGGGGAGTAAGGATGTGAGGAGACAGTTAGAGGGTGGCTCTCTCTCAGCCAGAGCCCAAGACCTCGAGGGAAGCGTGGGGCTGGGGGAAACGCCAAAGCCGCGCACATGGAGCCCAGGTGTGAGCGTCTTCTTTCGGGGACGCGCAGACATCGGCGTCCTCCCTGGCCTTTGCGGCCACCTCCTTGTGCCACAGCGAAGGGGCGCCTAACCGTGGGTTGCACGGGAGAGGACCAAGCACCAAAAGGAGGGAGAAGGCTGTGCGGGACGCCCCGCAGAAGGAGTTTGGGAAGATTTGCAGACCGCAGCCCAGCCGCGCTCGTGGGAACAATGTCGGGGCAGGGCTCTTCGGAAGAGGTCGTTCCCCGCGCCCGTCGCCCCGGCGGCAGGAGAGCTCCGACCCGAAGCTGCCGGGTTACACCACCCGCCTCCTACCCCGGCGGCCGCCGTCCCTGCAGGCGCCGAGCCCGCCGCAGCCCGTCCCGCCGGCGCGGCCCCGCGGTCGCAACGGCAGCGCCTCCCCGGCGGCCGCACCGGCGGCGAAGGGGCCGCCCTTCCCCGGCGGCTGCCCGCGGCCGGAGCGCGGGTGGCGCCCGGCGGGCCCGGCCCAGGGGCGGCCCCGGCCCGGCCAAGCCCGGCCCAGCCCGGCTCGGCCCGGCCCGGCCCGGCCGCCTTTGTTCCGCTCGGCGGCGGGGCGCCCACGTGCAGCGCCGGCCCCGCGCAGCCCCGCACGGCGGCCGCGGGTGTGCGGGGGGGGGGGGGGGGTGCCGAGCGGTCCCCTCTCCCCCGACCCCCCCCCCCCCAAGCGGCGGCGCGGGCCGGGGCGCCGGGACCCCGGCCTGGCCCTTTAAACCTGCCGCGGCGGCGGGGCCGGGCCGGTGCGGCGCGGCGGGACACGTGAGGCGGCGGCGGCGGCGCGCGCTGCCGCCGCTGCCCCGGCCGCCGCGCTGCTCATGTTTTATCTGGCCGGCCGCCAGCCCCCGATCGCTGGGGTTTTCGGTTTTTCGCTCTGCCTCCTCCTCCTCCTCCTTTTTTTTCTTTTTTTTTTCTTTTTTTTTTTTTGCACAGCCCCCTCCTGGTTTTTCCACCCACGGGTAAAGGTGGTTTTTCTTTTCTTTTCCTTTTTTTTTTTTTTTTTTTTTAAACCCTCATCCTAGTTGAGTCCGTGGGCAGGACTCGCATAATAATATTTCCAGTCCCAGCAGCTCGCATCACAGACACGAACCCAGGACCGCCCCCCCCCCCTTTTTTTTTCCTTCCAATCTCCCAAATCGTTTTATTATTATTATTTTTTAAATGATCGCTCTTTTTGCCCGCTGCTCCCGCTGCTGCCGAAATCCCCGTCTTCCCAGGGTGCATGCTTCTGGCAAGACTGTGCAGTGTTCTCAGTCCATTTTCAGTGTGTCTTATCTTAATTTGTCCTGATCCGATCTAAGCGCGATAGCCACCACTTGCTTTCAATTTGTAGGATTTTTTTTCCCCTTCTTGGTTTGCTCCGACTGCCCTCGGAGTATTTCCCTCTCTCCTTGCATTTCCAGGGTTGCAATTTACTCTGCCTTTTCTTCTTCTTCTTCTTTTTTTTTTTTTTTTTTTTTTACCTCCCCTCTTTTGAATTGCTTCATGTTACTAACCATTCCTAAATTGTAAGAGAGATTCATTCCCCCTCCTCTTCCACCACCACCAGCACCACTACCACCATCACCTCCTCCTCCTCCTCCTCCCCTTCTCTTCTCCTTTTTGGCAGCACCAGGACGTCCGGTGTGGTGGTGGCAGCGAGCAGCAAAAGCAGCAAGAGCTCGTTTTGATTCCCCCCCCTTCCAAGGTGCTTTGGAGAGACTGGTTTAAGGCTGAGCAGCAGAAGTCACGATGAGTGCACAAGGTGAGGGACCCGGTCAGCCTTCCACTGCTGCCCAGGAGCAACCTGCAACCGCAGAGCCTCAGAAGAGAGGACGAGGCAGACCCAGGAAGCAACCACAAGTCAGTATCGTATAGATACGTAGAGCCGCAGATCTATAGTATTATAGGCATGTACATGTACGTATTATGCTGCAAGTGAAGGAGTCCTGGAGCCGGGGCGGGGGGCTTTGTTGTGCGCTGCTTCCCGGCGAGGTGGTGCAGAGGCGTAGCGAGGGGCTTCGCCGGGCGCCCCGGCGGGGGGACCCCGGAGCCCCGGGAGCGGCGGGGTGCTGCCTGCCTGTGGCTGAGCCGCAGAGCCTCCTCGGGACTTTCACTATTGTGCAGGGAGCGAGCTGGGGCTTTTCAATGTAAATGGGAAACATGGAGCAGCGCGGCTCCGACCAACCAGCGCTCGCTGGGTCATTTCGAGCTGATTTTGAAATTGCGAAAGCGAGGAGCAGGGAACGGGGCTCTCCTGTCTCCCTCCTCTCTCAGCCCTTGCAATGTCTCAATCTGTGTGTGTGCGCGCCTGTGCGTGTGTGCGTGTGTGCGTGTGTCTGGTCCCACCGGGGGCTGCTGCCGCCTCCGAGCTTGACCAGCCCAGCCCCTGACTGCCCCTAGATCCTGGGGTTGGGGGAGAGGAGGGTGTCTCGAAAGTCGCATAGGTTTTTTCGCTTTTCTTTTTTTCTCTCTCTCTTTTTTTTTTCTCCCACCCCTGGCGTCCCCCCCTTCCCCACCTCCTCCCTCACCCCCGTCATCGTATGCAGAGAGGTGCCCCCGTTGCCGATGGAGGTGGGGGAGGTAGCCGGAGGGGGCTTGCCCTGCATTTGCAACACCTTTTGCCTTCGCTCCGGCGCTTTCCCAGGCAGGTCCTGGCGAGGGGGGACTGTTCCTGGCTCTCGGCGCGGGGAGCGGAGCCGGGCTCCCCCCGATCCGCACCCGCAGCCTCCTCCCGGGCCCCGAAAGGGACGCGCCCCGGACTCTTATTTTTGACTCGCAAGACCTGAATCCGCGCTAAGGCTGCTAGATGCGTGCGTTATTTCCACACACCGCCCCCCTCCCCTTCCTCCCCCGAAGTGCCATTGTCGCATCGCCTGGAAATCCCGGGCCGCGCTCAGCCCCCGCCACCGGCGAGGCGGCCGCCGAGCCCCCCCCCCCCCCCCCCCCCCGCTTTGCAGCCCCCTCCGCGGGCGCCGCCGCGGGGGGATTTTGCCCGCCGATGCAACCAGTTGAGCCGACGGCTTGGCGGGGGCAGCGCGGGGTTGTTCGCAGCCCTTTCCACGCTTCCCTCGGAAGTCACGACTGGGAAGTAGGGCTGCTTACGGAGCTCGTTTTAAAGCGAGCTTCCGCGGGCTTTAAACATGTTTACTCCATTCATTTAGCATCAGCCCACTGCCACGAGAGCCTGCGAGGGGCTCCGAAAACACGGAGGGAGCTGAACAGCAGAGCCCCGAGCCGGGGGAAACCCGGCCGCTCTGCCTCACACACACACACACCCACACCCCCCACCCCCCCCCACCCCCCCAACGATGTGCTCCTGCAAATTGCACTGAAAGTACTTTTCGGAGAGCCATAAAAGCGGCGCCCCTGGTTTTCCCGCTCTTGCCCTCAGTGACACTTAGTTCGCCGGGGCGGCTCAGGGCTCTGCCCCCCGTCCCGCTCTCCCCCCCGCGCCCCCGGGCTGCCCTCGCCCAGCCCCAGCAGCCGGCATCACCCCTGCAAGCGCCGGGGCTTCCCTTTTTTTTTTTTTTTTTTCCCCCCTTCTTTTTTTTTTTTTTTTTCCTTCCTTTCCCCCCCTATAGCGTTAGAATGTATGGAAGAGAAAGAAAAGTGCGTCTCCTTAACCGTGTTCAGCCCAGATGTGCAGTGCCTGCGAGGCTCGCCAGTGAGAGCTGGAGCAGTGAGGGAGTCCCCTCTCCAGCCTCCCCTTAATCTACCCGGGAATTAAAAAGCTGAAGGGGTTTTAAACTGGTTTAAGTTAACAAACTGCATTTAATTAGTTTTACCACATCCTACAATCTGAACGAAATATATAATATCTAAGACTAGAAGAGTTTTGTAGTATTTATGGTTCACTGAATAAATATTTGGAATCTGAACTCTTAGTAATTCATACCCATTTTTAAGGACTGGTTATTTACTGTCAGGCAGAGGAACTAGTTAAGAAAATCGCTAAAATAATCAGTATTCCTGTCGAGTGATTTTAGAGTTGGGTTTTTGTTTCGGATATTTTCTTTCATCGAGGTTTTTTGCCTTGCTAGTAGTCTGTTTGAAGAAACTTTTACGTTTGCATTTTAATACAAATCAATTACGTTCAGAATAGGTGTGAATACAATGCCGACTGCAGAACAACAGAAAAAAATCCCCCCAAAATATTTGTGCCCCTGAGAGAGAAAATAGCCTAAGCTTACTTTTCAGTTTTCCAGTAGTTAACTTTTTTCCCCAAAAAGCTTGTGCTAGAAACTGCATGTGATAATTGTATCTTGCTATAACGAAATGCAATTGAAATTAAGCGGGTAACTATTATTTGTTGAATAATTATTCTTACATGAGGGAAATCATAGCCACTTCTTTTAAAACTGTGGGTTTTGCTATAACTTACGTGCTAGAATATGCAAACTTTTCAAAGTTTTTTATGTAATTACAAGGGAAGTTAAACTCTTTTATTTTGCAAAATATATTTTTTCTTTACCTTGAGTTGTTTAATTTTTCATGTTGCATTTTAAATATCGTGTAATTTATTTATACTGTTAATTCATATGTTTTGAGTAACTTCCCAGTTATAGTTTACCCTTCAGATCTTCTGGGTTAGTTGTAGCCTCTTGCCACAATAGCATGTTTTCCTGTATTTAGGAACCAACTGGTGAACCATCTCCTAAAAGACCAAGAGGAAGACCCAAAGGAAGCAAAAACAAGAGTCCCTCCAAAGCAGCTCAGAAGGTGAGATTATTAAAGACAGAGAATTCCTAATGCTGTTTTTTCATCAATGGGTAGCAAAAAATCCAGTCATTTAGGCTGTGAACTGAGAGGTTGGAACCCTTTTAATAATGGAAGCTACATAAAGCATGTGCTTTGCATTTTTAAGATAAGAATTAACACACTGCATGAAGACCCTAAGTAGAGAACCTATAAGGGCAACTTGCTTTTTGAATAGTGTACAGATTAGTGAAATAACATAATGTATTTGATGTATTTACTGAGATCTCCTGCATCTAGTAAGGAAATCAATATTAAGGATATTATTTTCTCAATTAAGATTTTTGAAGGAGGAAGATTAATTTCTTGCCCACTTAGAGTTGTTACTACTACAGACCAAATCTGTATATTAAAGCTAAGTGTTTTGTCAAACACAGGTTAATTAGAAGTAAATCCAATTATGTGTTGATGGAAATAAGTGCATATATTGAAATTTACAGGTTTAAAATGTGATGGTAAAGTAAGCTGTGAGTTACAGTAAAAGCCTGCTGTGTCTTGTTTAGTAATCAAAGAGACTTTTACTTGTAGAGCTATTAGTCTTCTGAACCACTACTTCTGCTTGGTGATGGGAGCAAACTTTTATTCTGGTGCTTCTGAATGCATTTAGCTATAGGGGCAGCTCACTGAAGTCACTGCATTTAGTGCATGGACTTTACATCACAAATACAACGTGAAAATGTGAGTTAATTTTATCTCAATTGGGGAAAACTCAGCATTAGAAAACTGTGCTATCAAGGCAAATAATACCTTTCTGTATGAATTATTTTGTGAAGGCAAATAGTTGTGTATAGGCTTGAAAATAAATACGGGAGTTTTGTTTATGTTGATGGTTACACAGCAGTTAGCACTAATTTACAGGTACTAAATTGGAAACAAAAGCTTACAAAGTCTGGTAGTGAACTGTAGTGCTTAAGTGTACCAGTATCTTTTAAGTAGATCTGTGACAAAATGTGTGTGGAAGTTATTTGTGGCCTCATCTAGTTATGGTTCATTTTTTGATATGCCTATGGTACTGACCATATGAAGTTTGATAGTGTTCAGTGTTATAAATTACTGCAGCAAATACCGATAAATGGTAAATTATTAGGGGGTGACTGTGGTTTCATGTTTATTTCGTTATAAGTGTTTTCAACATTTATTTGAGGGACATTTTCCAACTCTCTTTAAATTTAAAATTGTTTTTTACTTTCTGAGCTGGAAAAAAGCAGTATATTCTGTCAATAAGCTCATTAATTAGGAAAAAAATGCTTAACAGGTTAAGTATTTAAAATATATCAAAGCTACTCTGCGACCTAGTGAGCTTAAAATGTTGATTTTTTTCTTTATATAGTAAAAATGTTCCTCAGATTCACTTTAAAATAGTTTAAATTTCACTCTTCAAAAGGGAGAGAGCAGTTTTTTATTAGTCTAGCAAGTCCAAATGTGAGCTTTAGTATTTTAAATATTACTCTTAGGAGTGTTGGCTTTCCTAGGAGAAATATTTGTAATAAGATTAAATTTTAAGTAATTCATAGAAATGTGTTTTAAAAAGATATTTCTAAAAGAAATATTAACATTATTTCATGATTTGAAAAATCAGTATAAATGGAAAATAACTTTAAAACATTCATATATATGTAGGTATATCAAATCAAGTGCTTTCCAGATGATTCTGGGGCATATAGTTGGTTTTTTAAATCTAATTTATGAACTGAGCAATTTCATTGTAACGTTTTGATTTTCAGAATGCATCACGTTACTGCCCTAATTAAAGCAAACCCTTTCGGGTGTTGGTAATGTAAAAAATTGACCAAAGACCAGAGGTCCTTTTTATCATTTAAAAAAATCTTTGAGGGGTATGTAGTTACAAGTCTTATTTGTTTCTAGGTTTATAGATAAAATATATAAATGTTTGATAAAACCTATAAAACATAAAACACTTACAAAGCCTTACTAGAAGAAAGTCACTGAGATCACATTTCAAATAAATATTTTAGCTCTTTTTCCAAATTGATAATTAGCCCTCTCTAAAATGGTTCACCTTCTCACCAGGCATCTCAAAGTATCTTTTTATGTAATATTAATTTCGATAGTTTTTCTAACAGTAATATGAATGGAAAGGTTTTGGCACTGTAAGAAAGCTTCATTTGCTGGCGAGGGTATCACCTCTTAAAAGAGTGAGGTATATGTTTGATTTTGTGGTAAACATATTTACACATACATATGCATACATATATTTATTTAAGGCTTTCTACAGTCTGTCTCAACTCTCAGAGAGCCGGCTAACTTCGCTGAAGCCCCTCTACATGTGAACCTGGGTACTATACACGCAACTGGAAATTGCTGGAATTTCTAAAGAATAGTGTGTGGCCTGTGTTTTTCAAATGGAGCTCATTGAAATGTATTAGAGTGTTCACAACATGTAAGATAAACGTCGGCCAGGAGAACCCACCGAGCAGCCATGAGAAGGCACTCATGATTAATTGATTGGGTGTTCTCTTGCAAACCATTACACATCACAATTAAAAATGTATTGCACAAACTGGCAGCGAGTTAAAAATACTCCACAACTGGGACTTTGTTTTGTTATACTTCAAAAAGGAAATACCCTTAAATCAGTTGAGGGACAATTTACCCTGGAATCATGGTTGTGTTGTGTATTTAGAATTTCTTGGTTCATGGGATTTTTTTTTTTTTTTTTTTTTTAAGCTTTCAGAGCTTGTGTTTGGTCTTAGTAAACTGGCCTTGGGGCATCTGAAAACAAACTGTGCTTGTTAGGAAATTAGCAATGTGAAACTTGACAATGCATACAGAATGTTGCAAGACCAATTGGACAGCTAATAATGTGGCAATTACTCTAATTTTAGGTAATACACATTTTTTTAAAGGCCTTGCATATCACACATGCCTAACTTGTTATAAACTGGACACAAAAGGTAAACTGATTTTATAGAAAACCAAACCATTTCTCAATTGTTTAATTTTCACAAACAGAAGGAACACAACATGTTAGCAGATAAGAGGTAGACACAAAAAGACTCTTAATCACCTTATACTTGAGTCCCCACAATTAGGCTGTTATTGAAGTCTGCGTCTTTAAACAAGTCATTCTGTTATTCATTTAAAATATTTGTAAAAAATTAGCAAAAAAGTAAAGATTTTATTTTTTTTTCTAAAGAATGACTAGTTTTGCGGGAAGATCCTAGTAGGGATGCTCCTTTTTAGTTTCCTGGGTGTTCTGTGGTTGAGTTTTATTTGTTAGGCTGAGCTGTGTTCCCAGCCCATCGCATTTCCTTTAGGCATTCAAGGGCTTTTCTTTGTTTAGCTCCTGTAGTTGGGCTTGACAAAAATACTGTATAGGCATAAATACTCTCCTGTTTGGAAGGAGGAAACACAATTGTGAGGTTAAAAAAAGGAGTAGTAGCTACTATGTGTTTGTCTCAAAAGAAAATGTCAAGGGATGTCCCAGCAATATCCAAAAGTAAACACTCTTTAGTAAAATTCACCTTCAGTTAAAATATTTTGAGTTTTGCTGTAGTATTGATGTAGTGAAATTCACTGAAAATACCTCCAGATCTTGAAAGATCATCCTCTGAAAACCAGAACTTGTGGTACTGTGTGTGACTACGCTTACTCCTGTCTCTACGTTACATGGCCAGAGTTTGGTATGTAGAAAGGCATGTCCCTGGGTTAAGCAGTCCAAAGGTAAAAAAAAAAAAAAAAAAAGCGCATGTGACCAGGACTCTGCCCTAAATTGGTTCATGAAAATCTATTTGGCTTCTCCATGCTTCATTCATTCTCACCAATACCAGTCATTACAGGCTTAAAGGGAAAACAAGATCAGATTTATCAAGTGATCATAGCATGGTTATTGTACCTAAAAAATAAGAGACCTCAAAATCAGGCATTTTGAGCAAGATGGTTGAAGCAGGAAAAGACTGACTGTTTAGAATTACAATGGCTAAAACAGGACATGGGAACTGTAGGAAGATTTTGTATCTAGCCAATGCCTAATTTTCTTTTAAGAGTTTTTTTTTTAACAAAATAACTTTTTTTTAGGAGAGGGACACACACCTGGGCAAGGTATTTTGACATGGTTTGACAACAGTGATCTTCTTCCCAAGAACTCTTGGATATTTCACCTGTCTTACAGCTCTGACACATTTTAGCTGAGGTCTCCAGCAGATCATTTTGCAAAGTGGATAGAGTTCTCCAAATTTGGATTCTGTTGCATTTGATATCTTCCTTGACAATACATAGATGCCCAAAGAGCACTTTATAGCCGTTCAATTATTTATACTTGTCTTGTCTTGTTAATTGCTTTCAGTAGTACAGCCTCAGTTTCTGTCTGGGCAAGGCACATTTATGCAACAAGGAGGAAGAGATGATGGGCAGTCAAGTCCTACGGTTGCTGACAGCAGCTGTTTGGAAGCAGGGTTTGATGGCCCTGTGGTACCGGGCTTGGGTGAATTGCAAATCTGCGTGGGGACTGTTAGCTCTCTTCCAGACAGCAATGACTGGAATGGCAATCTTTCTCACCTGGGACAAAAAAAAAAAAATAAAAAAAATTTCCAGTATAGATCATGCACTTAAAAACAAGTAAATCTAGTTCTGTTCCTAAAATATGACATAGCAAAAATGATATATTCATATTATTGGTTACAAGAAATTTTGTGATTTTTCACAAAATATCATAAACTTGTGCTTGATAACATACCCAACCCTCCTTTAAGTTTGGTGATTTCGTGTCTTAGCTGTATAGAGCAAGGTAATGTCTCACAGCATAGCACCAAATGTTAGGAAAACCCTGACTGAACACATCTCAATTTCAAAAAGCACTTTAGAGGATGAAGGCAGCAGCTTCCTTCCTGACTAGCAGGTACCAGCTGCTGGGCGTAGGGTGGCTGGGAACATGTGCACCTTGCTGCCCAGATGAGAATCCGTGTTACCTCTGGGTGGCTTGGGGCTCTCTCTGGATTTGTTCCTAGCTTCTGAGGCAACACTTCAATTAAAGCAAAGAGCCAACAGATTGGCATGTTTCTGATTATGCATATACCTGTTTCAGAGGAAGGGCAATGCTTCGGCACTTATGTGTTCCTTTTCTTATTAATTATTTGACAATTATATGAGGAAACATGGGATTATTTGTCTGATATGCAATAAAACCTTTCTTCAGGTGCTTAAATTAAAGTGCCACTGTCACTACTCCTTTTGGTTGTTCCAGAAGTGTTTGGTCTTTCCCTTCCCTTGGAATGGAGATAAAAACGTCCGCTTTGGAGGTTCTTGTAGTTCATTTTCTGCAGTTTAGTCTGTGGAAACCTTCCTATTTACTTACAGAATTGCTCTGTACCAAAACATCGTCTCTGGCATGCCCTGCTGTTTGCTCAGCTCACCTCTGGGAAAGATTTGATTTTGATAAGAACTATGGAAATGTTTTTCTTCTAACATGAGGTGGAAATCATATACAGCAGGAATATAGTGCCTTTCAACCTGAAAGGTCCCTAAGCACTTGACAAACTGATATCCAAACTAGCCAGCAGGAACACTAGCCACTTCTGACATGGACCTTCCTCGGGGGTAAAGCACAGCATTGTTCATGGCAAGCGGCCATGCTGCGTGACAGTTTATGGCAGGAAGCAAGGATTAGTTATTCAAAGAAGTCTCTCATGTTCTCCTTCCCATCAAACTAGATTATACGCTGTAGTTAAACTTACAGTTTGTGTCAGGTTTGTAGGAACTTTAATTGTGAGACCAAAATAGTTTTCGTTTCCAAAAAGTTAATTTTTTTTCATAGAGTTTGGAAAAGGGTGTTTCCTTCAGATGCGGTAAAATACAGAAGAAAATAAATGGCACCTGTGCTTTGATAACATGTCAGGTGTTGATTTCTTAAGAACAATTTTAACCAATATTTTCTTTTAAGATTTGTGCTCAGTGTTTCGTGAAAGAAACATAAATGCAGGGGGCTACAACTCATCAAAACTAAACCTCATCTTTTTTTGTATCCTTCAGGTTGCAAGGTATAAAGAAATGAACGCTTTAAAAGGAAACAAAACACTGAAATAGACAGCTTCAGTATATAATAAATGCACTTTAACAAGTATTCTCATAAGAGGGTTTCACCTTACATGTAACACTGGTATAAACGATTAAAGAGCAAGTTTACTCTTTTAACAAGTCTGAGTGATAATTTTGCCCTTTAGGAGTGTGAATTTTATTTTTCACAGCTTTCTTCTTGGTGAGATATTTATTTCAAAGTAATTGCATTTAACTCACAGGGCAGTTTTTTTGTAGAGATTCCTCCACTACTTCCTCAGCTCAAGTTGTCTTTTAGAGGGATCCACTTTACAAAGCATTAGGTTACAGTATACGTTACAGAGATTGACCAGCAAGTGATTTATTTAATGACACAGTTGATTTCTAAGGGCAAATCAAATACACATACAGTTAACTGGAAGAAAAGCAATTCATGGAAATGTAGAAGCAAATTTACTGAATGTGTACTAAAAGTCTTCATTCTCAGGGACTTTGTATGCAGCAAAAGTCCAGCTCTCACTAAAGCTGGTGACAAAATCCTCATCACCCTCAATGGGATATGATTATTTACCTGATGAGGTGTATAGATGGGCAGAGCCTGTCTAGATAAAATAACCTGCAATTTTCATCTTAAAGCCTGTAAGTATTTTAGTGTAGTGCATAAGTAGTAGTATTCACAGTGTCACGCAGTGAATTAATGGAAGCGTCTGTTAAGAGAACCCGTATTTCCTTTAAATAGGGCTCCAGGACCAACTGCTGGGCTTACATAAATATAGCTGTCACTTCTAGGGCACCTTCCATGCTGTTTCCTTAAACCTGAAAAGGGAAGGTGTGTTTTGGACCAGTAAAATGTTTGCTTACAGTGTAAGGATGCGTTTTTACCTGGAAAACTTCACATGAAGTAGAGAAGTTATCTCCCAATTTGAACACACATGCGTTCATGGTAATAGTCTGTCCAAATCCATTTTATGCATGAGCATCATGAGAGTAAAAGAAGAAATTGTGGCTGCTATAAACCGCTTTGTTCAGGCGTGAAATGGTCTGTATTTTTCATTTAGTGTCTACAGTTAACTTCTGACAGGCTGCGAAAGACTAGATTTGATGTTATTGGGGGTTCTTGGGTTCCCAAGCTGCTCTGTGCCCCATCCACAGCCTGCATGCCCCATGGCTGGCCTGGGCACCCCAGGCTGTACTGTGGGCACTGAGCAGCTGGTGGTGTGTGTGGGCATGCTCCCCTGCCCCCTGCACCCCTGGACACACTGTAGATCAGGGCTGGGGACACCCTTGGGTGCAGGCGAGGCATCCCCTGGCCACACCGGCTAGGAAATATCAGAAAAAACAACATAAACACATTCCACCAGAAAACCCATAGGGTGGGAGGGGGGCTTGGTGCCACCCAAGAGATATGATTACGAATAATGTTACAGGAAAGGAGTTCCTGGTTACCGAGGCTGTTAAATAAAGCTGAGGTATAAAATATGTTGTGTTTCTTTTCCCTTTACAGAAAGCAGAAGCCACTGGTGAAAAGCGACCCAGAGGCCGGCCCAGAAAATGGGTAGGTAATTCACTTCCAATCATTTGATTTATTTGCTGTGTTATAAAGCATGTTATAAAGTCCATTCTTTTAGAGAACAATTATTGCTGCTTCATTTGTAAAAAAGAGCATCCATCTTCTGTGTCTGTTTGTTCTGGTGGATTGACTAAAGGGTTAAGATAGCAGAGAAGTTAACCACAGCTTCCTACCTTTAGACTCTGGTAGTTTGCTCAAGACACTTTACTATTAAATGTTTGCTGGGAGTGAATATTTATGTGTCTCTTATCAGCATGAAAAGAGGCACAACTCTTCCTTCAAAAGAGAGTAACAATGAGATAACTTGTTCAGTAATTGAGTAACAAAGGTTAAAGGGGCACTATCAGACATCAGAAGAGGTGATAACATTCAGATGTAGTGTGCACAAGATAAAGTTTAAAAACCAAACCATCTTTGTCCTACATTGCCTGGAAACACGGCATATTTTCCTTAAATCCTGGGAGAAAGCAAAAATGAACAGCAGGATACTTGCACTTAGAATTTAGTTTTTCCATTCTGGGCCATCTTCATGCCTCATATAATTGTAGTGACTGGTAATATGTTTCATTAACATTTCCTCTTTCCCTGGCCATTTAGTCTGTAGATGTGGCTATCAGACACATGTGTTTTGATTCTTTGGCCATTGAAAGATTTCAGTCTCAGATACTTGAAATTCTGTGTTCTCACTTAAGTTTACAGCCAATGAGAGTCTGCCTTGCGCACCTCTCCTCTGCATGTCTTTCAGTCATGCATAGGCTTTCAGAAGAAAAGTGATGGGGATGTCACTTGGGAAACATGATTGGCTATTAGAAGACACGAAGGTGTGGCTGTGTGGTCCATCACAAGTCAACATTTCTGATTTCCCTTTTCCAATTCCCTTTTCCTTTATTTGGTCAATATTTTTCCTTAAACTTCTTTTTCAAATCCATCCCTCCCCATCTCAATTTTGCTCCCTTATTTCACTCTGCCTTCCCTTTCCTCTCTGCAGTCGTAATTTTTTTCCCCTCATTTTGTTCAGTTCTTTTGCAGAGATGTTAACACAGCTGTAAAAGTATATGCTTGCAAAAGCTCAAACAGCACCAGAAGGTACTTAAAACTGCAGCTGAGGTTCTCCAGAGTATCAGCAGCTAAGCACAGGAGAGATGGCTTTAACAGTAATTAAGAACTAGTTCTGTAGCGTTGTCCAGTGATAAAGTACCCCAGGATATTTCTTTGGAGAAAACAGACCATTACATACTAGTTGTATTGCTTATGCCTGTAGTTTTTAAGTCAGGCAGATTTCAGGTGCGTGAAGAGGCTCATTGGTATTAGGAAAAGGGTGGCAGATTCAAATGTACCTGTGCTGGTGATCTTCTCACGGGCAGCTTGCAGAAGGCAAATGCAAGTGCAGTAAAGCATGGATCGGTTACTGTCTGCTTTCTCCCGTCCAGCTCAGACCTTGCACGTGTGGATGCTGAGTGTTGCTTGCTTGATCCTCACCTTAGCTGCAATCCCAGGGGAAGCAGCAGAAATAGCTGGTTTATGAAACTAATTTATAACAGGCAGGCCATCCCCACTGAATTAGGAACGTGTGACAGTTGAATAGGGATGGTTGAAGAGCTCTGCGAAAAGGGAAAATACAGCAGTCTGAAATGTTAGAAAGATTTTCTCTCCCAAGCCCTCAGTCAGAAACTAAGGTGAGTTTTCAGTGAAAAGGGCTAAATGTAACACTTGTGTTATCTTTTAGGCTAGAATATTTCCCTTTTATTTTTATATCTTTACGGGGCAGAAAGAACAGGCAGTATCAGTGGAGCATTAAGTTTAGTATGGGCTGTTTGTCGGGTGAAGAATCTGATTTGCAGAAATGGGCATTACTGGTTATCTAGTAGGTGTATTCATTACTTTCTTGTAAGACATAGAATAGTTTCATTTTTTTTGAAACTAAGGCATATTTTCAAACTCAGTATTATTTTGCTGTTGTGACTGTTGAAAGCACAGTTTTATTTGCTTATTCTGATGATATGATTGCTTCTTGTGATTTTCGGAGATAATGTTTCTATCTGCAGCTTGCATTGAGATAATTCTACAGTCTGCGAGAATCAAATATGCTTTTCCCCCCTCTCTTCCTTCTCTCTTTCCAGTTTACATTAGGTTCATGGGTTCCTCCTCTGTGCATGATGAAAGGGAGAGTGATGTTATATTTTGCTCCAGAAAGAAATGTGATTAAATTATTATAAGCCATGATGGTGCCAACTACAAGCAAGCTTATAGTTGAAATTAAGGGAGGATTCTGCCTAAAAGCAGATGGCACAGTATCATCCTTTCTGTTTTGACATCCAACATGTACTCAGAAAATGTCCCCTTTTATCACCCAAACTTCAGTTAAGTCTTCAGTGATTATTTTCTTCTTTAATCCAATTTATTTATATATCAAGCCTTAATGATGATGGTTCTGTATCAGTGAAAGTAAGGAGTATGTGTTTTTTTTTTTCTTGGAGAGGGCAGGATTCTATATGGCAGGTATTTTCCTAAGTTTGTAACCTTTTTTTGTGAGTCTAGAGGTTCTGTGTCATATGTTGTTCATCAAATTGTAAAGTATTATTTCTGCTGTTTCCTTCAATATGCACATGCAGAGACATACGAGCTAACAGACCGCTGCAGAATTCCGGTAGCTGGTCTTTCTGCCGGTTCAAATTAAGTATTTAATGTTTGTGACTCACAATGTATTTATTTATATATTATTTTTTAGAAGAGAAGCAAATCTTTTTGACTATTATAAAACTGAAAAGGGGAAGGGAGAGCCCAAGGGAAGAGGGCAAGAAGCCCAGTTTATCACAAGCGTATGAGACATCCAATGATCTTTTTAATGCAATAATGTGTACTTTGCAAAATTGTCAAGGAAAAGAAGACCCTTGTCAGCAGAACAGACAGTAAAGATTGACAAACTCTTCTGTAGGTAAAATATTCAGCTACATAGAAAAGCTTTCTAAATGTGGAGAGCTAATTGAAGAAAAATCTTGAAGATAACAAGGTCAAGCAGGTGGGAAATGAACATATTTTGAATCAGAAGTGCAGTGCCTGCTGTTGTAAAACTCATCTCTGTAGGCTGCTGCACATGCATGAAGCTCATTGAAGGCTGTGAGTCCTAATAACTGAGAGGGAGGTAAACCTCTTCATGAGCTTGGTACTCCTAAATTTTAGAGGTTTTAATACAGGAACATGTTCTAAGCTCTTTGGATGCATCTACATTAGTGTGTTAGGTCAAATTAGGAGCATGCTCTGGAAATGCATCTCCTTATTGTCCCCAGATACTGCATGCATTGTGGAGCAGTCCCAGAGCTCATGGGCTAGATCCCTTTCGAATGAAATAAAACCAGAATATGTGCTGTAGAATGACAGTCTGGTAGGCATTCAACCTATAGGACTAGGCTGGATTGAAATAAAAACCTTTTGAAAGGTGCATGGTGTGGACCTTAGGTCCTCAGCACCAGCCTTTTTTCTCCTGCTGGTCCACATTGTTTATGTATTTTGTAGACATTGCCTTTGATGCTTGAAAAAGGCAGATGAAGCACCCTGTTTTTTATTAGCAGAATTATTTTATGTAGCATAGGCATAAAGTCAAATTCATAGATGTGGAGATTCACATTCCCAGAAGTCAGTGGAAGGTTTGTCATTGACTTCGTCAGTGCCAGGTTTTTGCCGCTGAGACCTGATGCTGCTGCTTGTGGAATCAGCAACAGTTTTGCTGATGGCTTCACATAACCCTTTGTAAAGAGCTCACAGTCAAAGCTTTTTTATTTTATTTTATTTTTTTAATTTGTGTATGTCTAGAAGTTGCCTGAAAGGAGGGGCCTGAAGGGTTGTGAGTAGAGCAGGAGACTGAACAATCAGTTATTCTGCTGTTTGTTCCAAAGAACTGCATTGAAAACCCCTGGAAATTTCAGACTTCTATTACTCTCAGGTGTCAGTTTAATGGAGAAACCTGAAACCCAGTTCTGAAGTTGATGCTTAAAAGGGCATTTGTTTTTTATTTCCATTGTTTTCATTATGTCTTTAGATAGAATTTTTTGGCATTGTCTGATTTCACCTCCACATTGGTCAGCCTGAACCACAGACACACTGCATGGCATGGCAGAATTGCTCAAAAAACCCAAGGAACGGTCCAGAGCTTTTTACAGCTTTGAGCAGGACTTTGGTGGGGAGGGGAGATGGCTGATGCCATGCCTTGAAGCTGTTTTAAAGGATGGAAAGATGCAGTTCTGGAAGCTGCATGATTATAACAGCAGAAGAGAATCAGTGACTTTCCAAGTGCAGGGCGCATGTGAAGCATCTGCTTGCACATCTCATCACTGATGCCCAAGTAACAACTGCGACTTGTTCAGAAAACTTCACTCTCTTTCAAGAATTTTGTTTTCTGCTAGATAGTCTAGATAGTACATTTCAAGTTGGTAGAAGATAAAAGATAATCAGAAATGAACTTAATTTCCTTAAGCAGGAGCTTTATCTGGTCCAGTCATGATTAGCTAGACATTATAGTACTTTTGAAGTTCAGGTTTTCCCCTGTTTAATGAAGGCAGAATTTCACTTTATACTGAAAGTCACTTTAAGCGGTGCCAAACCACATTTTAAAAATCACTACAAAAATGCTTTTTTCTAGTAAGTTTTTCTTCAGATTATTTCCCACTGCAGTTTTGACATAGCTGAGATATCAAACCCTAAACATGGAATTTGTGAGATGTTTCTATGCCAGCAGTTCCAGAAGGCCTGTGTCAGGGCGAGACCTCCTAGTGCTCATTCACTTGTAAGATTTTGAAAATGAGGCTCTGCATTTTGAAGAAATACATATCAAGAGAACCCCGTTGCCTCAGAAAACCCATCAACGTTTTGAGCCTGTTCCTTGCCCATAATGAGTCTTTGCAAACCATTATCTAAGGAGAAGTTTCTGTCTGGTAGTGCCATGCTCTGTGATGTGAAGCCATTTAACTAATTTTGCTTATTACTCATTCAGTGCAGTCATTTTTGTCTCATATGAAGTCATAGTCCAGGAGGTGCTTAAAGTCACGCAGGCTTCTTCACTAGGTGGTTGAGAAAGAAGGGTGTTCTGAGATCATAGTCCATCCTGCCCTAAAAAAGGCTTTGTTATAGGTGTGGTGAATTCTCAGCTGGAGATAGCGATCTTTTGACACTGGGAAAGACAACCTAGATGATAAAATAAGACACATATCTGACCTTTAGATAGCAAAAGCTGTGTGTGAAAGATCCCCCCCCTTTGATGCTGTGATGCTTACCAGTGCATCCCTAAGCTAGGCTAGAGATTCCATTGTTACGAGAACATATATTTGTTTGAATGAATTACTTCATGGTCCATTTGGAGCAAACCATGATTGAGGTAAAACTTAAATCACATGTATTGAATGAGGAACGAAAAAGGAAGTTGCTATTTATATAATTACAGAAGATAGCACAGGTAAAAATTCAGTTTTTTGTACTTGAAAGAATAATGTCATTTCAGGTACTTCACATCTTTCCAACTTTTGACTGCAATATCTGTGGTGTTACTGCTTTGTGTGAAGGACATAGAGAAAATTTGCACATGTTGCTGTTACTTTAATCTTCCAAACTACCTTACATTCTTTGTGAAGGTCATAGATATTATTTTGTAACATAGTAATATAAAATACCTTCCTTCATGAACATGTTTTACATCTGTGTGGGCAACAGTTGACACCCCTGGGAGGGGTCATCATTTCAGTTGTCTAAAGAGCTTGAAGGGGCTTTTATAATTATGAAAAACATACTATTGACCTCTCCTCTTCAAAATTCCTAAGCTTAACAAGTGGATGAAGGACATGAATTGAAAGCCTTAAAAGCTTTATACCTATACATTTACTTTCCAGTCCAGATGATCTGTAAAAAAAATCATCTCTCAAAACCTGAACATTTTGACAAAAGCAGTGATTGTTGAACTTTTCTCCTATGACTAACAGATATTTAATGCTCTTTTTTGCCAATTATTGTCTTTTTTTTTTCTATTCAACATTCTGGGAAAGGAAAAAACATCTTGCATCCTTGTACCAAATGCATAAAAATTCACTAAAAATATGTCCTGTTTCACCTGTGTTCAGAGAGGTATGTGTCTTCATTTTTCTAGAAGCTTGTCTAAGCAACTAGTGTCCTTCCTTGGAATCTCGGAGTCCTGTTCCTTGTTGGTATAAGTAGATGTGGCACCATTTATTTCAAGTGCAGGTCTTCCTGTAGACCACAACAGAAAATTTAGCCATGATATTTCCTTTCTAAAATACATTTATATTACCAAAAGGATATTTCACTCATTCTCTAATTCACTTCCACTTCTGTTAAGGGGTATTAAAAGATATCCAGTTCAGCTAAAAAATATTTTGACTTCAGCTGTCATTTCAGAATCCTTAAAGGAAAATCTTTTATTCTCTTTGAGGTGCAAGAGGAAATTATAATGGGCAAAAAAAGCAGAAAGTAAAAATACAGCATCTGTAGTGAAAAGTAAACTGAAATTCTGAGCTGTTTCCTTTTTATGATCTCAGATAATGGACGTTCAAGAACTTTAAAAATTAGTTTTCCATTTGGCTGCGTATTTTGATTTTATAAGCCTTATTGACCATTTTACATACAAGGAAACTGAGCACTGAGGCTGTTGTGGCAGCATCAGGAGGCATTTTTGCACCTGCGGAGTTTGAATTCTTGGGTTTGTTGCTAGCACAGTTGTCAGCAGTTGTGCATCCCACTACCTGAGAGAGAAAACGTGTCAGGTAGCAAAAAGTACAGGCACTCGTTCTTGTTTCTACAGTTCCATTTTCACTATTGAAAATGTTATGAATGCAGAAAGAGAAGCTGGGCCTCACCTCCATTGAAAATGTACTCCACAAGGTTAATTGCCTTGCCCAAGGAAATCTGTAGAAGAGCCAGGAATAGAACTCGGATTTCCTGGCAGCCTGCCCTGTGCCTTCAGCTCAAGGCCATCCTCCTCCAGTAAGGCTTGCTTGCTAACAGGTTGGATGAGGGAGGGAAACACACTTTTCAATTCCTTACCTTAAACCAATATATATGTTTTTTACCTGTTTCTGCAAACTCAGATGGATCTCAGTATCTCTAGCATATATCTAGCTGGTGGGCAATGAGGGGTAAGATTCTAAAAAAGTCTATGTATTCTTTATATACATGATAGAGTGGAGAGACTTGGGACCAGAAGGGTTTTGACCCAAACCCAAATATAAGCCTGAAAGATATTTGATGTGTATTGATGGTATTTTCTCATCTCTGTACCTTAGTTACATATAGAAGTCCAACACTGATCCAGTAAACGACAAACATAGTCACAAAACCAAGGTGCCTGGTTCCTCGAATGTTTTGAATGCGGTTATTCCTCATTTCAGGACTAGACGATCTGAGCCATAGCTGCAGGACAGGGCCATTCCAGGTCACCTCATCCAGAGATGGTACTTCCATTCCCTGTCCTCTTGAAAGGTAGTGGTGCAGAGGGAATGAAAACCCATGTGTTAAGGTCTGATCCAGGACAGAAGATTCGGAGTCAAGGCTTCTAGGTTTTCTTATAATTTCTAACTAGTTGTGCAGCTTATTTAATGTAATTTAATTTAATTCTGCTTTATACTGCAAGCCCCAGTAATGCAGTAGCCTTACAAGAAAATACCACATTTCTTCTTGCCCAGTGATAGAAAGGGCCATCTTATAAATGGCAGTCAGTCCCTGTGTGGGTGAATTTACTCCTCTCAATTAAGAGTTACGATAATAATTAAAGAGGACTAATACTTTTGGCTTCGTTCTGCATTCTTTACAGACCCAAACAGGTGATATGGATGCCGAAGGAATGCAGGGTTGATCCTGTCCTGGAAGGGTTGGGGGGAGGCTAGTACTGTGATAATTAATATTTGGAGAGTGCTTTCAGGTGTTTGAATGAAAGTCATTTAATGCTTTAAGTGCAAGTATTGTTATTTCTTCTTCCTTAATCCTGGGACTAAGCCTCACTTCAAATTGCAGTTCAGTATTACATTTTAGGTACAAGGCTAGATTTTCAACAAGAAAGTGGACTTCTTTCAGTAAATAGCTGTAAAATATCCTCACCAAGAGGTGGCTTCTAATTCTGTAGCACACAACTCTGAGCAAGGAAAAAAAAATATTTTTTGTATCAGCAGTTAAGTACTGTATATATGATTTAATTAGCATGATGCATTCTTGCTCTGCTATCTTGAATTTCTTTTGTGCTAGGTGCCAATTTAAAATACCAAGGGAGCATAGTTTTTACCATGGCGTTTACAAGTGCACCTGTTTTTCTATCCCAAGATCTGCCTGAGATATTCATCAGACTGCAAATGAAAAACAAAATAAAAATAGACAAGAACCTGAAATTTGAAAATTGTGACTTCACAGGCTGTACTGTTTAAATAGTCGTATTGGGATACACAGTTTAGTGGTTTAAAGATGCAGTAGTGACACTGCTGCTAAAAAAGAGATCTTTTCAGGTCCAAGAGAATCCAAATATTTTTAGTCTTTGGGGGAACCCTGAAACGGGAAGCGCCGAGGCCTGGGAAGATGAGAGACTGAATGAGAAAGCCATATGTTGAGGAACATGTAATCATGGTGTTGAGGCTGATAATGCTCATAGCACGCTGTTTGTTTTGCAATCTTTTGTTACTCCCTGTCCAGAATGATTCTGGTTGCATAGAAAATGCTTATCAGCCTTGCTGTTACTGGAGGCTGTCGACGGGATATGATTTCCTTCTTTGCAACACAGCGAGGCAGGGAGGCTTCTTCTCTGTTGTTTTGATGTTGTAGTGATTTCTTTCTAGAAAGAGAATGTTTCTGCTGCACAAGGGCAGCTGATGGCCACCCTGAGCTGACAGACAGGAGGAGAAGGTGGGCTTGTTTCCTGAACACAGGCATCTCTGGGTTTCATCCCTTTTCTTTTGTGGCCTGACATTGTAGGAAATCCATTCCATCCAAGCTACACACTGCCTCACTAAGCTTTTAGGAGCCTGTCCTGGAAGGGGACAGATGATATAATCTACCTGACAAAACCTATTCTTATTTAGTCTTTATATAGCCAATGCTGTGAAATAGATGCCTTAGAAGGGCTGCAGAGAGGGATTCATTCACCTAGCTTATGGGCTTCCCGCTCTCCACAAGGTGATCCACTGAGCTTACATTGAATTAATGCATCTACCCCTCCACTCCGTATATGGGGAATCAGAAATGTGGTGCTTCCCCTCATGCTACTCAGGACCAATTTGCTTAGCCATCTCATAAGGATGGACACTTCGTGGAGGATGACTGTGAGTCCATCTTTAGTTTAATAGCCTAATAACTGAAGCACTGAGTGACCCCAGGTACTGCTCAGCCAGGGCTGAACCTGTGTGCCAAGAGAAGTGGTGTGCCATGAGCTGGTCTAGGTTACAACTCTTTAGACCCAGGGCTGCTTTTCAGCGATGCATTTAAAAGTAGTGGGGCCACATGGGAGAAGAAGAAAACAAGAGGAAGCCTGGCCTGGTGCTTTAGGCATCCATTTAAAGATCTGAGGTGACATATCTAGGGCTGCTTTTTGTCTGAACTAAAATGCAGAGATTGGAAAACATAGCCGGAACCCACTTCTGTCTTAATTTGAGAATAGGCATTAACTAATACTCAAAAGATATCCTTTTCTTCCTTGTTTTTCTTCTGGAACCTTTTCTCTGCATAGCATTTCAGCTTCAAGAGAAGGGCTGGAGAATGCTTCTCATCCAGGAAAGCATAGGAGCTAGTGATTAGGACACTTGTATAGGAGGTGTGGGTTTAAATCTTCATCATGTTTACTAATGGGCAGGCCCCCTGTGAGCACTCTCGCTCTGAGATGCTAATGTACAAGTTGGGTGTGAGCACTGTGAATGGAGCCATGCTCTGTCCTGACCTTACATAGCTCTGAAGGTTTCTCCAGAGGATGGAGCTGGATTTTGGGTTGCTGTCAGTTGAAACTTGAAATGCAGTGAAGTGTTAGTTAGGAGATAAGGCTTGCTACCTTAGACTAATGATATTGACCGTGTTCAGCTAATTAAACTTCAGTCTGCAAAGGCTTTAAGGTTAAGTAGGAAAATACCAGGCAACTGAGTTGCAGACAATAGATGGATCGAATCCCACCCTAGAGAAATCTCCACACATGTAAGACATATTTGTGTGTTTTATAGCATGGCTGTAGTCTATTTGCACATGATTTTAATTCTTTTGCTTACCAGTTCAAATGGTATTGCCTGTTACTATTGCAAGTATCGTAGATTTTCAGAGTTTTTATGGCCATTCGATGTCTATATCTGTGTGTCTTTATTCTGCTATTTTCAGTCTGTCAATCCTGAGAACTGTTGAACTGCAGAACTGGAGGGTCAGGCTATGATGATTTAAGTAACAGTACTGATAAATTACTTTTGAAGTAATGTATTACTTTTGTATCTGTATCAGTGTCAATGAGAATAGTGTCTGGTCCGCAGAGGTTGGTTTGCTTTGATTAACAGTAGTGGCAGTCTCTGTTTTGGAGCCTTTAAGATTATCAGTGAATTGGCAAGATTTAGGATTTTTACATCCTGTCTGTTCAGAGTAACTGCTGGGAGCTTAAAAACAGTCAGACTGGTAGTTCCTGTATACAGCAGAAATCATGAGTTTACCCAATATATTATCCTAATCCATTTTGACTGTGATATCAATTATCCTAATAGAGAGCAATTGGGGCCTTTTACAGGACATAATACAAACACATATGTGAGCTTCACTATTATGATCTTATCAAAGTTGCATTGTGTTAACATGTTCTTGGGGTTTCCTTAGTATTCACACAGAACCCATTCATGCTCTGGCTGCTCCTCCTGCGTTGTTTCCTGTTAATGATGCTAAACGCCTTGAGAAATCTGCTTGGGGACTCTCCTTCCACAGACAACTCTCTGTTTGGGTCTTGAAAAAACAACTCACACAACACATTGACAAAGTACATGCAGTACTTGGATCACAATATTAAAAATGTAGAGAAGACAGGGCTATGTCTGCCATGGCATGCACTTTTGCATTCATTGACATTCATTAACATTCATCAACTCTTTGGATAAGGCAGAGGTGTATGGAATTTTAAGGTGCTTCTTTTGCAAACTTCCCATTCAAGTCAGGGATGACCATTCAAGAATGCAACAATTGTTTTATGAAGCTTTATATGTAAGTCTGATTGAGACAGGTAGACAGACAAATGGGCTGTCAGTGACACATGGTGCCCCTGCTCAAGTAGATTGAATATGCAGCCAGGAGATGCATGATAAAATCTTAGGCTTGTTGAAGTCAGTGGCCAAACTCCTAATAAAATCAGTCGCCTGGATTTCAACCGTTCCTTATCTCTGCTAACGTGATGTATAACTGTATCTGCTGTTTGGCTATAAGCTGTATATGTTGAGCAAATAGCTGTGTTTGCACAAAACTCAGGTCATTTGAGGAAGAACATGTATACATGTTCAAGTTAGGCACCAGATGAACAGAAACTTCACGTGACTCTCACATAGCAAGAATAGTATTTGAATCGCTTTGTGAATATGATAAATTTGTTACTTACGTCAATAAGTTTTGAGCAGTCACTGCATGAGTTAACAGGTGGGCTAGACTTGTACAGAGATACTGAGAGAAGGTTTTTATTGATGCTTTTTTAATTATAAAGCAACTTGTATGCAATATAAACAGTATTGCTTCTTAAAAATAAAAGTTTTCCCTTGTTTAATCATTTCAGTGGACTGTTTGAAAACTGGAAAATGGACACCTCTGTACTTTATCTTTCAGCAAATTTTTCAAAGATATACAAAGACATGGTTTTGAAAATGCCTGAATGTTCTTGCTTTTTCATTAAGGATATGCTCAGCTTTGGTCATAGGTAGATACACGCAGAGAGGGTATAGTACTCACTGAAACAAACTATTTTTAAGGCAAGTCTGTGTAAAATAGTGGCTCCATTGAACTGAATTCAATAGCAAGACCCCAGCTGAGTTGGTTGGAGTTAGAATTTTCTCTCCGAATACTTGTAAATGGTGATATATAAATAGGAAACCCTTTCTTAGTTATGCTAACAAAAAGCCACTGATTATGGTTTTGGGTAAGAGAAAGAATTTGCCCTTTAATCTGCAGCATATCTTGAGGGAGAATGTTTTGTGCATCGTACTTTTTGTTTAAACTAGATCAAAATTCCTTAGGTAAAGGCAATATCCATTGCACAGAGAGCAACAAAGAGAAATTATGTTATAGCTGAAGCTCACACATGCACACAAAAGCATTTCAAAATTATATACTTAATAATAATTTTGCTCCAAACAGAAGCTACTTCATCTCTTTCATTGCTCACTTCAGGAAGTAGAAGGTCTCAGAGCTTCTGCAGGCAAACCAGATGCCATTGGTTTCCAAGAAAGAGATTATTAATCCTATCCTTCCAAATCACTAAGAAAGCTATTTAAGGGAGAGGTTAGAGCCATCATGATCTTTTTGCATAATTGTAAATCATTGTGGTTTGCTTTGCATGATTAAAATTTCAAATAGTTAATTAAATAATGTCCCAGAGTAAGCTTTGTACATTGCAAAGCTCTGTACACTCTTCTTTACTCTCCCAAAAGCCATTGAGTGTGTAATAACTGGGAGGCAGAACTCTATTGATTTATTTAGCTTCCTCATTTTTTATTGACTTCTTAGTTTTCATAAAAGTTTTTAGTGGCCTTATAATAAAAAGCTAGGGGAGGGATTCTGTTCTTCCTTTGCACTTTTGCAGCGTGAGCATTCCAGACACTTCGTGGAAGTGTCGAGGCATCCATTCTCAGTTTGTTTTTCTTCTCCATGTCAACGTTTGAATACTTAGCTTGCCCACTCTCCTCACTTAGGGCCACATAAATATCATGGATAGAAGCTTTGAAAAAGTTCTCATTTTGAGTAATTTGAGCATGATAAGGCAGCTGAAGAATTGAAAAGGGCATTTATTTAATTAAAAAATATCTGACTGGATTTATTTGGAAGCTATCCAACAAAATAAACATCTGGTCCAAGACTAAATATGAGAAATTTCAGGTAAGCTTTGAGATGATCTTACAACAAGGAGTAGGAGATGGGCAAAAAGAATGAACATAGAGCCCAAGTGTCTATGATAGGGCAACGGGGAGTTGTCACTCCTGGGTTCGTGGGTTGAACCTGACCTCACCAGCTGCCAGCTCCATTGTGTCCCATGTGCTGATATTAGAGTTTTCAGTGTAGGGTGAGAGAATGCCTAAGCTATCCATCTCTTATTTTACATGGCTGTGTGGGGTCAGTCATAGCCCCTCTGCCTCTTGCAGTCCAGTAAATGGAAAGGAAAAATCATTTTTCCTCTTTCAGAAACAAAAGTCACACGGGAAGCTCTTTTGTTTACAGCAGTTCTGCTCTGTATCTCAAGGCTCCGGGTAGTTGTCTTACGTACCTGGGTTGGCTGTGGAAAGATACAGTTCAGGAGGTTGCATCCTGTCTTTCCTCCTTCCAGTTTTCCCCATCACATTCCTTTTTTGGATCCTATTGATCAGCCAGATACCTGGGGATCTTCTAGTAACTAGTTCATTATGGTTATCTTGCTCTATTGGGGAGGGAAGAGCCAGACCCCAGAGCCAAAAGCCACGTCAGCTTGAGGACAAGGGCAGAATCATGGGATGTTTGAAGGCAGTTCAAAATCACTTCATTCCCTTCATATCCTGTCTTAAGCTGTGTGTTTGATTTTGCACTTCCAGAGAGTGCAGCAAAGAATTGGACCCACAGCGTATGATTTAAACTGCTGTTGACATCAAGCTTGGCCCACGCAGCACTAGCACCAAGGCTGAGTTTGGGTGGCAACACATCAGCACCATGAATGACTTATGAATGAAACAGAAATTTTTAAGGGGCATTTTCATACTTCGCTGCAGTGAAAAGTAGAGAATATTATTTATGCAGATGGAAATGTCTGTGCCCAGTGAGGTGCAGTGTTGTCTTTGCTAATCTCAGATATATTTGTATTTGAGTGTAGATTTTCTCCTTTGCACAGAGGTTCTCCTTCTAGTTGGTTGTCAATGCAGTCATAACCTGACGATTGACATCGTAGTCTGTAATAATGGAAACTATTGCGGTCTCAGAAATTCAGTTTTATAGCAGTCTCTGAACGATGGGAAAGTGAGCTGTAAGAGAGGAAGTTGCTGTTTAAACTCAAATATCTTTGGTAATTATCAGAAATAGAGAAAGTATTAAGACATGGTTCTGTAGGGCCAAATTGATTCTTGGTGTAGTACTGCTGAAGGCACTTGAGTTACCCCAGGGAGGAGCTTACCCACTGCATCTGGAATGACTTGATGGCAAACATGTGAAGAGGAAGTGAATTTATGCTCCAGTTTAATATATTGGAAAGTTTTCCCTTGTCTGAAAGTCTTTCTTTATCACTGAATTTCCTGGCTTTTGTGGATTTATATTAGATCCTTAATGTTATTTCAATGTATTTTTTCTGGTGTTTGATGTCTTTTGGGTTGTTTTTACTGGGGATATAATATATATATATATTTAATGAAAGTAGAAGCAATCTTCCATTGAGGAGGTCACAAAGCTTTCATGAATACTGCGTAGCTACCAAGTGCAAGGTGTCTTCATATTTCAGATCTGTGGTTGTTGCTTGTGTAGCTAAAACATTCATTTGAATGAGAAGATACAAATGTCTCTTAAGGAATATTTTAGTGCCTGTTTTCCAAAGTTAAATATTATTGTCATTTTTAATTTTTTACAAAAGAGTTACCTCTCCAACTGTATATGCAGAGTGCTTGTAACCCCTTAAAATTAATGATCCACAGTATAAATAGAACATCAATACATTATGCTTGTGGAAATCTTGAAAATTATTTTTATGCCACATGGAAAGATGGGATAAACAATTACATGCTGTACCTATGTGCAAGTTGCTCACCTATATTCTTTATCAGAATTTCCTATTCTAAACCTGCTGGGAGGCACAGATTAGGTACAAAGTCAAGCCATGGGGAGTGGAGGCTTTTGAGGATGCAAGTGAATGGAGAGTGCCATTTGTGCACTAGCCAAATTCCTAATGGAAACAGAACTCAGTTCTCCCGCAATTGCACAGGTCTACTAAGTCCATGGCATTTCCCCAATTGTGTAATGGTATAAGGGGACAAGGGGCAATGGCCACAAGTTTCAGCAAGGGAAATTCCCATGGAGCAAAGAAAAAAATTCCACAGTGGAAGGGAATGAGCGTGGGACATGCTCTGCAGAGAAGTTGAGGAATCTCCCTCCTTGAAGATTTCCAAACATCAACTAGAGAAAGCCCAGACCAACCTGATCTAAGTTTTGATTTAGAAGTTAGCCCAGCTTTGATCAGGAGGTTGGACTAAAGCTCTAGGCACCTTCCAAACCAAATTTTCAATGTTTTTATTCTATACCTGTCAATGTACTAGAGCCCGTTGTATCTTAAATCTTTTAATGACTGAGAATGTCACCAGGGTGAGTAAGTTGATAATTGGGCCCAATTTTTGTACAAACTCTGAGCTGATCTGTTTGGGTGCATCAGGCTTAAGGCTTTTCCATTAGGTTTATATGGAAGTATTTAGGAAGATATTACACTTGGTCAACATAAAGACCTTCTGGTGCATAAAAGGAGAATAGTTGTGTGCAGGGCTCCTCCCCATCAAGCACAGGCCTGTCATAAGCCTGTCAGCTTTGCTCTGTTTTACCTGGGAGGGGAAGGAGAAAAATGATTTGAGAATGGCCAGAGCATGCTAGGGCAGCCCTTTTTGCCAAGCAGCTGGGTAGAGTAATTTGTTGTGGAGTGACTGGCTTTCCTCATGTTCTTCCTGATTTACAGTAGTGAAATGACAGGTATTTAAGTCTTGACTACTTAGAGGTTTTCTTTTGTGGCAGATCAAGCCTGGAATGAATAGTAGAGTTGCCCCAGCTTTACTTTAACTGTCCATCATGCTCAGCAGTAAGTGAAGGGAGGAGGTACAGAGAGTCCTGGTTCTGGAAAGTCTTGGTGAGAGCCAGATGGCATCCCAGCACTGCGTGTGCTCTTTGCTTCTAAGAGGAAGAGATTTTCCCCCATTATTAAGTGGATTTTTACCCCTTGTACTGAGAATCTGCTGCTCTATATCTTAAATCATGAAACAAAGGTGAAAGGCAATTTCATGTGCGTTTCTGTTGTGTCACCTAGAAGAGCAGAGCTGGGGGACCAAATCTATCCAAGTGTCCTGTGCTTGTTCTATGAGCAGTGAGGCAGGGATATGCCAGAGAGCTGTGCTGCTGGCAGCACTACCCAAGGGTTGTGAGGGGAAAGAACCGGGGGCAGCACATGGATGGATTGGGAAAGTGGGAGAAATAGACAGCAAGGATCTGTGCCTGTAACAGGGCCAGCCATAAAAGTGCTAGATACTTTGTACTATTCTTGTTCCTCTATTGCACTTGCTGTTGAGGTATCTGATGTACAAGCAATGACAAGCTACACTTCTATGATGTCTGCTATGCAAGGGAGGGGAAGCTAGTCATTGCTTCAGGGGAGTGCGACCTGGCATGGTTAGACACCAAGCTGCGGTGATCCAGGAGCCGTCTGGGATACAATCAAGGCACGGTTGGCTCTGGGATCTCTGTTGGCCATGGCACTCTAGGCCTATAGAGTAGAAGTGCTCCCACATGCAAAGGATCCGATCAACAGATCAACATCATCAACAGAACAACTGATCGATTTGCCACCCAGCTGCTTCCGATGGCTGCTGCCAGTCAGGAAGAAGACAGGCTGCAGTGGTCAGTGAGCTGCTGGGAAGGGTCCTCGCTTGGAGATAGACCCTGTCAGGCAAACACTTTAGCAGCAGGCTAATGCCTGTGCTGCCACCCTGACCCTGCAGCTGGCCAGCTTCATCCCTGTCCTGTGACTTGCTGCACCCATGTCATCTGCCAAAGTGAGAGAGTGTCCAAGTCTGAGCATTAGGGGTATCTCGTGGTGAAGATGTGTTAGCAGCGGTTGCTCTAATGGGTGGCACAGCAGGTAGGAGCCACGAGGGGTCGGTTTTAGTTAGGTTGATCTGAAGTCCATCAAAAAGCTTATTTTTACCACTAAACCAAATGCATTGTTTTCCAGGGAAAAAAATAAATCCATATATTAGCCACAGAATAGTTGGTTTTTTCTCTGTTAAGAAGGGAAGAGAAGCACAAGATTCACAGTAGTTTGAATGTAAGGTCCTGTGTTCTAGAAGTATCTTATCAAGACGGAAGAAATACATTCACAGCCAGTAGACTTTTCTGAACATTGCTCCCGGACCAAAAGTCATGAAAGAAATTCTTCTATCCCTGGTCTGTGACAGCACTTTGTGAACATATGTCATAGATCAGGTTCGGGAGAAAGTTTTGTTTTATTTTTTTTTATTTCTGTGAATAGTTGCAGGAAAACAGCCTCTTTTTTAAAAAGTTCATCAGCTCAACTTGTTTATTCCCTACTTACAGTTTTATTAATCCTTTTTTTTTTTTGTGACATCATAAGGATTTCCACAGCAACTGATTATGAGGTTGCAAACAAAGAATTATGACTTCAGGTCCAGAACGAACAGACAAACTCTTAAGAAACATGTTTTCAGGCAAATGACCCTATTAATAAAGAATGAGAGGGGAGGGGAAAAATCCCCAAACACGATGTGCAGTACCAATGGAGGTGATTCAAGCTGAACAGTTGATAGGATTTCCTGTGAGGTTATAGCATTGTTTGAAGGCAATAAAAATACATGAATTGGCAAGAAATTATTTTTTCACATCTGTGTTAGAAATGCTGAAGTTGCTATTTAAAGCCGCTGTGTTTGTCAGAAAGAAGTTACCTTTTGACTTGTGTGTTGTTTCAAAACAACACAAACCCCCAAGGTATAACTATTTTTGAAAAAGACACTATTGGTTCTTCAAGGACTTTGCGAGGGTCATCCACGTGTAGCTGACAGCTGTGATGAGTTTCTTGCAAAAGCTTCCTCAGATTGTCAGCAGCAAACATTTCTGATGAATGTCATTGCATTCACTGTTGGAGTGACACGGTGAAGGGATTCTGCCAGGAAAAATCTTACCTTTGATGCCAGAAGTTCCTAAATCTTCTTGATGGTGTTTCCTACTTCCAACTTCACTTTTGGGTTTATGGCTCTTCTTTCACTTCTGCTGCTTAGTGGGGCTCATAAACCCCACTTGAAGGATTTGTGACAGGCCTCAAGGTTCAGGAATGTCTGCCTTATATTGTCACCAAGCCGATAGATTTTTAATTCCTCCCCAGTACATTGGAGTCATTAATTTATACAAGACAGGAGATGCAGGACTGAGTCCATAACAACCAAGTAGTTTCTGTGGCCATCCTTTTGTGTTTGTATCCTGGTAGTCCTTGTTCTTCCCTGGGCAAGTTGCTGGGAAAGCTTACAAATCACAGCAGCTCTGGGAGCTTGTTTCTTATGCTTCTTTCTGGCTGCTGACAGAGATGGATTTCTGTCTGTGCCTGTGCTTTGGCCTTGGTTCGAGGCTCTGTGCAGAGTTCATGGCCCTGGTTCACTTCAGATGGGTAACTGCCACCCTGCAACCGCTTCATCTCCGTGTGGCAGCGATCTTCTCCCCCTACCCTGTCCCTGGGCATCATTACCAAAAAGCACCTGGAAAGGGATAGCAAGTTTATGGAAACTTCATTAAATGGGCAGCATATCCTCTGTGGAGCTTTCCTCTCTCCATGCTTTTTCTTCAGCTTCTTCCCATATCAGACCTCAAGACAGGATTCATAGTTATGGATGTGTCAATTAATAAAGTTGATGAGTTACGGTAGTTCTTGCCTTAATTGTGTTTGTGTTCCTCAGGCATCTTTCTCTTACTCTCATTTCCCTCTTCTGGTAACGACAGGAGGGGTTTCTGTGTGGGCCAGTCGTTCTAACCCTAAATGCTTTCCAAATTTCCTTTCCCCTTTAGTTTCCCACAGGCGCTATTTCTTAGTTTCTCAGAAATATTTCCCCTAGGGTTTGTCTCATTTTTTTTCTAGCATTTCAAAGTTTAGACAGGGACTCCGCTTCCTGGAGTTTTCATAATTACATCCTCTGTGCCCAATCATGGCCTGTTAATGGAGTCATATGCACTGGGTTTCATACAGGAATTTTCTGTTTGTGGGTCCCATGACAGCAGAAAGACTTCTCACAACTGGTATTGGAGTAAGAACAACAAATGCATAGGGCTTTTCCTGGGCAGCTTGACTGGCTGGGGGGGGTTGCTGACTCTTGGTTTATCCATCCTGAGGAAACGGCTGGTGTGAGTTTGCTCTTCGTTTTGATGAGCCGAGAGGAGGAGAGGTAGAGCAGTCCTTCTGGGGAGCGGGACGTGTTGTGCAGACCGTTTTAATCAGATTTCTTGTGTAACCTTTATAGTTGTTTGTCAAGATGGTACCTTTTCCCTTTTGAACATCAGGCATTTTTAGTAACTCTGGCCCCAGTACAGTTTCTTCAGGTGCTTGAGAATTAAGGTTGTATAAAGGTAAATGTACTAGGCAGAACTAGTTTTTCGTGTTGTTGCAGTGGTACTGACACCTTTTCAGGGATGTGGACTATTTTCAGGCTCTGTGAGCAATATTCAGCTAACTAGGGTAGACGTATAATTGAGGTGAATAACCACTTTTCCTCATTGACTAATTGAGTCAAGGTAGAGGTGATGAGCCATCCCTTGAGCTGCCTATGTGGTCCGAATATAAAACCATGCCATGAAAAAATGGGAGGACTAGTTGTAAGGTTCTTGTTTGATTCCTCTTCTCCCTGTTGCCTATCACTGTTTTCCTTTTTCTCACCCTGGGCCAGGCCTTCCAGCCTGCTACAGGTTGCTGTAGGCACCTTTTTCCTGTTCTCTTTCACCTAAGTAAACCTAATGTATGGGAATGGTGCTCTTAGAAATATTTACCCTAGTAGGCACTGCTTTCCCTGGGCCTTGTAGGAAAAAAAGCAAATACTTGAGCTTTGTGAGGAAATGTGCAGATATCAACAGGTAGTGTCTGCTGAGGTTTTTGCACGCCAGAAGGGACAAAGAGGATAAAAAGAAAACCCAGTTACTTTTATCAGGTACTTAGAAAATCTATGGTTGTCAATGAGTAAATGTAAACATACACGCTCTTCACATTCCTGGTCCGTGCATACACCTGAAGTACTCCAAAATCCTGCTTGCAGTTGTTGCAAAGTCATTCACCTTTGTACACACAGAGGCATGTTTTAACTGTGATGTGGGTGGTTATTTTAGTCTCAGTTTCACAGTAACTGTACCTGGAATGATTACACCAGCAACAGTGCGAAACATCTTAATGCAAACGACAGTGATGAGTGGCGTAGGCTGGAATCCTCCATGCCCAAACCTCTGCCGCAGCCGTGCTGCAAGTCAGGGCTTCCTGCAGCTGGGAGTGCTTAACTCTCAGGCTCCAAGTAAGTAGCTTCTGTTTCATTTTGAGCACCATAACATCTCTGCTAAAAAAACCCCAACTTTCCTGCAGCTTGTGGAGCTAGGGTTGGAGACAAACATATTCGCTAAGAGGTTTAAATGTTAAAAAATTGAGATTAGTCTCATGTTTTGGATTTGATTTTTTTCAGCTTCTCCTTAGCTGCTTCTCTTTCTTAAGTAAGTATTTTATTCCATTAGCCTTGGTGAAGAGTACTTCCAGAGGCTAGTGGGAATGCGTTTTAGTGTTTGTTGGTTAAATATTCTTCAGATGTTACATATGTAAAACCTCCGTGGCCAATGAGTACATTTTAGTGTATTTTTGCAAGTTACAAAAATACTTAAGGGCCTGCGGTCATTTTGTAACACCTAAATAATGCCTTCATCTGTTTGAAGGAGACATCAGGAGGCTGTGAGTGGCTGTGGTGAAGAGTCAGGTAAGGATCAGTCAGACCTGATTTGATCAGAATGAGACGCTGAATGAGAAATAAGAAAGAGATAGCTTTTGTGTGAGTTGGATGCCATCTGGGAAAGAACAGATCAACTGGTATGTGGCTAGTGAGTTTTTTAGAAGTGCCTGTATTTGAGCCATTCTTCTATATACAAACACACAGAGACATACATACATCTTTTTAAACTGAAGAAATTCCAAGGCAAGAATCTTTTACTGTAAATATTAGAAATAGAAAATATTAAATTGTACAGAAAATTAAATTGTATAGAAATAAAAAAATAAGTTGTATAGAAAATAAAATAATATTGCAGTTAAAACTTTTCAATCCTAAAGTTTGTAAGCCTGAGCGATTCAAAATTCAGGTTATACTTGGGGAAAAAACCCACAAACAACCCAAAGCCCCACCATTTGCTCTTCCCCAAAGCCTGGAAAATATGCAAATGCTTACTTAATGTCAATCAACTTTATCTCTTCCTGATGTTCCTTTCCTCACAACCAGAATATTACTGACAACCTTCCCTGCAGAGACATTGCAGTAGTGACCCCTAATACTAAAACCATATTTTTTAATAAGTTACTTTTCTTTATAGCTCTGGCAGACATCAGCAAGGACAAAATTTTAACCTCCCCAGTGAAATCACTTGGTTTCTCTTCCCTTTTTAATTGTGATTTTTACTTCACCTTCAAATAGCTTGACTTTGAATCCTAAATGTGTACCGTGGCATCATTTGAAAAGAGCTGGCCAACCTTTCTGACTCGGTTTCAACTGATGGAGTTACTGCGGCAGCTCCTGTTTATGCCTAGCTGTGTGAGGAACGTGCTCAGGTCTGGAGACTGAGCTGTCTGTGGGTCAAGTTCCACTTGCAGGTGGTGAGGAGGGCAGAGCTAGTTTGTACCTGGTAGTAGCAAAGTAACTTAATTTCATATTTCTCTGCAGAAAAGGATTCCATCTTGCTCCTGAAGTCATACGCAACCCGACAACATTTATCAACAATTACTTCTATGTCCTTAGTCACAAAAATGTTGTATCTCTAAATAGAAAATGATGTGGTACAAATCCTTAAATTATGGAATAATATATATGGAATAAATAATATGGAGTGCTATGTACAGAATATATAAAACGTATGGAATGCGCTAAGAACAACGTTTAATGATTTGGCAAACAATCTCACTCTCCGTGCATGCAGCTGGGGCTGCGTTTAATGTGGCGTGTCCTACATGTGGCATTCAGCTCCCTGTGACTTTTCCATTAAGTTCACTGACATGTGCACTGGTGTTCTTGAAGTGTTTAGGAAAAGGAAGTTTTGCAGTAACTAATCTCTTTCAGGAAAATAATGATAATGTAGCACTTTACAAAATAAATATGAAAGGTAAATGTTTGGTGGGGTTAGTGAGAAGAGTTAAGGTTAGGTAGATAATCAGAACTGAACAATCCTGTCTTGTTTGCATGCTCATAGTGCTAATTGCTGCCTCAGTTTTTATTTTAAAAATTGCAAGTTGATATGCTGCTTTAAAAGGCATCTCAACTTATCTTACTGAGCAAATGAGCAATGATATACTTTCAGGAATACTTGTTAAAGAGTCATTTTCTAGTATCACAAACCAAGGAAGTAATTTTAAATGAGTAACTAACTAGTCGATTTAATAAGTCAGCTAATGTACTCTTTAAAGGAATGGAAATAATTTAATATCAAACTAAAATATTTGATAAAGAACCTATTGTACCTTCATCTCTATGGCTTGACTCAAGTATTTAAAATCAGTGGAAGTGTTTTCTGTGACTTTAGTGCAGGTTAATCAGATTTTTACAAATGCATTAAACAATTAGACTGGTTGATCCTTTACAGTACGGTTCTTACAGGAGATTATGCAGATAGATGGCAATTTTGACCTTTATTAACGTTGCCTTCTGTCATGGTAGGTGGAGATTTGTGAATAGTAATGCTGATGTAAAATTGTAAGTTTGCTATTACTTCTAAAATGCTCTTTAGTACCAGAATGCAGTTAGCAGAGCTAAGCAATAAAACCTGTTTGTTCAGCTAAAGTCCAAAATGTTTATTTTAATATGTTTGTCTTTTAGGTTGAGTTGCAAAATGTTTTTGTGTTTAAATCAAAGATGACAAGCTCTTTTACATGAAAACCATTTCCCTTCACTCGGACTGCCAAGTGTTTCTCTCATCTATTTCTAAGTGGCTTTTGTAGGTCAGACAGGAGAAGTATTACTGAGTTGTCTTAGCCTGTTGCAATTAAAATCACTTCCTTCACATAGCAGTAACTGAATTTTATGGCTTTAAAAAATTTTCTTTTTACGTATTAAAAATCAGCATAGCAACAGTAATAGATGCACTAGTAGTAATGAGTCATAAAATGAATGCAGAAAAAACCCAATGGATATGTAGCTGGTTTTCAGTAGGTTTTTTCAGTGATTTTTGCTACTTTCTTCCCCAGGAAGGAATTTTGCACAAATGAGCAGGGCTGAAAATTCACTTTCATAGAAAAGTCATTAATGATAGATTATAGCAGAAATTTATGTGGTTGTAGAGTTTGGTTTTTTAGCAATTTTTCTAAAACAATTAGCAAATGATAGAAAAAATATATTGTTTTGAAAGTATCCTGTATAATGCAGTAGCAAAGATACAATGATTTATTAAGTATACTAGGGTTTGTGGTTTTTTTTTCCTATTGCTGCTATTGATATTTTTTTAACAGTAATGAAATTAATGATTCAAAGATTTTTGTAATTCAAGTTTTTTTTCCATCAGGGGCTTGAGTATAAATATGCAGAACAGCATCTGAAATGCTTACAGCTTTATTCTATAAAAGCTGTCACCAGAGGTCCAGCACTTTCAGCACATTTAATATAAAGGTGAACAAGAACCCAATAAAAACTAAAAGATAAAGTGGATGTAATAGGAAAAACTGAACAAAGGAAAATTTAAATTGAATATCAGGAACATTTCCAAAAAAGCAAAATGTATTAGGCCATGGAGCAGACTCCCCAGGGTTGTACTGGAAACCTCATTGCTTTGAGACTCTTGAAGGAGAGCTACCAAACTGAAATGAAATTGGAGTTAAGCTCAGCTCTGCCTGCTGATACACTGCTAGCGGAGCTGTAGTCAGCAGGGATCACAGCAAGTTTAGCTGCTTAATTTCCCCCCTGCCTTTTGCTGCTCTGGTGGAATCCAACCCACTCACCTCAGGTGCTCACCTAGAAGCATGCCAGGTTGCTGTGTTGATGCCCTGGTACAGTCACTCCCATGCTTTCTTAATCTAGGAAGGTTTCTACAGCAGTATTTCTCAAGGTCTGCCTGAGTCTCTCCCGCTGTTACAGCTGTGACTTTAAACAGATGTGAAACTAGACGGCCTCTGCAGCCACTGATTTCCCTTACTCTTTCTCAGGTTCATGTTGTCCCAGAGGGCCAGTCCTGACAGCAGTATGATATTCTCATTCAGTCTTAAGAGATGTATGCTCTGTGAAAGAAAATGGACGTATAAGGTGTCTTAAGGTGCCCTAGCTTTTAGAGACCTAGGCAAAGTAGTCCATGTCTACACATAATTCCCTGCTTCAGTTTCTTCGTAGGTTTATGGGGAAAGAGCAAAGTCATGTGAGAAGTCTGTGATGTCCTTTCTGATGCTTTTGTTCTCTTATGATCCATGAAGTTGCGTTCTTCTTGGCAGTAAATTTCCATCTTCCTCAGCTAGTTCAGCAGTGAGTCACATTTCACTTCTAGGAAAGCGTGCTTCTCTTTCCTGCTAAAGCCTCCTGTTCACGAGTACTCTTCCTGTCTGCCTTACCTTCTTATTTTTAAAAGCTTTCCCCAACACCTAGTCTCTCTGTTCTGCTTTTTCTTTAGACCCTGGGTGTCTTCCCAGATGTTGGAAAAAATCTGGTTGAGAAAAGGTAGAGTAAGAAAGAGCATCTGACTGATTGTGGACAAGTCAGAAAAGTCCAGGCTGAGCAAGCACCAAAAGAAAAGGGGCAAACAAGAACATGCTCTTTCTCTCTTTCAGGCTGAAAGGGCAGGAAAAAAAGGATTCATAGTTTTTAGACAGTCAAAAACCTGAGGATAATGTACAAAAGTAAAGTAATCAGTGTCATACTTGGGATTGCAAAGACACAATGACTCTTTCCTCTGTGTCTTTGTTTAGGAGACCTAGCCCTCAGATGTGAAGGTGGGGTGATAAAATAGGAGTGGCAGATATTTAGTGTGAGAAAGTGGAAAAGTGAAAATGCAGGGATAGTGTAGAAGAGGCATCACAGAAAGAAAAAGAGAAAAAAAGTGAGGGTGGATGAAAAGGAAAGGAAAGAGGAAACAGACACTAAGGAAAAATGGAAAGAAAGATAGGCTGTAATCTACTGTACAATATAAAAGAAGGGAAAAATGGAGCAAAGCCAGAGAGGGTAAGAAAAAGCAAGAGATTACATTGCATTATTAAAAAAGGTATTAGAAAGTCAGTGGGCTTTCCTGCAATCAGTGGACTAGATGAGGTGAAGAGTCTTTCACAGTCCAGACTTCTGTGGTTCTGTGACATAAAGCAGCAGAATGAGGGAGGGGAGCTCAAAGAAGGGACAGAGGAAATAAGAAGTCAAGTGGAATAAAAAAGACAAAACTCCAGAGGAAACCTCAGAGTTTATGAGTATAAACTCACAGAATTCTGAGTTTATACTTGCATATTTAAATAGAGAGTCAGTGAAGCTATCTGCTGATTAAGATGTTATTCATTTGGGAAGCTGTACTGAGCACTCCTGAAGACAATGCTCACAGGCTGATCCGGAGCTCAATGTGGTCAGCAGAACTGTCCCACTCTATGTTGGCTTGTTTCCAGAGTCTCCAGACCGCTCAGCCTGAAAGGCAAATGCAAAACTTTTGCCATTACAATTTGGCAAGTGTTTCTGAAGCAAAGGAAATAGTCATGAGCGTGTTTTGCCCACTGACCTGCCCTCTGACTAAAATGTTGGTGTAGGAGGAGAACTCTTATATAAGAGCAATGAGACAGAATATTTCTGCTATTAGTGTCCATGGTTAAGGGGAAAAGGAAATAACACAGAACTGGTTCAAGCATCGTCACCCAGCAAACTCTGCACACTGGTATCACTTGAGGAGTATTTTGATAGCATTCCTATCTTAGGTACTCAAAACTGCAACATGCTTCTGTCCTTTAATAATATCAGCTACAAAGGCAGCTACCACTAAGAGTCCAGATACTATTTTCCAGTTTCTCTTTGTTTCGTTCCCTTTCAGTAGAGATGGGTTGATTATTTATAACAGGTTTAACCCTAATGGGTACCAGATAACCAACAACTGCAAGCAAGTTTAGGTCTCTGTAATTAATCAGCAGTTGCTAAAACTCTGACATTCCTTGACCATATCTGGTGTGCTGTGAGTTTCCAACTTCATTTGATCAGTAAGTTACTCTTCATAGTCTTTCTGGAAAGAGAACTGTATCTCTATTTTCACATCCAGGCTCTCCACCCGCTTGTGCCATATGTTCCATTTAAAGTTCCAGGACAGGAAGTATAGTAGAGATACCTTTCACTTTTACATCTAATGACAATTAAGTGCTTTACATTGAGTCAGATTTTCAGTTTCCCAGTTCCAGCATTCCACAGATGGGACTTTCAGTTAAGGAAGTGGGAGTTAGAGAAAGCTTCGCCTCTGTACTCAAGAGTGTTGACTTTGTAATTTTCCTTCATTACTATCCAAGGCAAAAAGAAGCAAAATGCCTTTTATCTGTTGTGGATTTTTATTCCTGTTGAAAGATTTTACAGACACAGTCTAATGTTTTTGGAGAATCTAGGGGTCTTTGTTATTGTGACCTTCTCTTATGCAAGGGTGCTAAGCTCTAGGGGCAGAAGCCAGGTTGTAAGTGAGTGGCGTTACAGAAGGGTTTGTAAAAGATTTCTTAGCTGCAGCAGGCTGCAATAGCTCCATCAAGTTATTACATTTTGTACTAATTGAGGATTCCAGCATGCTGCACTCACTATTTAAAAACATTTTTTATAAGTTGGAATAAATAATCAGAAAACTGAAGAGCAGCAACGCTGAGGTCTACCATGGTTGTAGTAGGTGCTGCCAGCAGGGTCACCAGTCAGCTCCCATAATAAAATTTCGTATTTTTAAGGAGTCTTGATGTCAGTGCAAGGCATTGTGCTGTGTACAGCCCAAATATCCTGTAGAAGGATGATTATATCTGACTATATACCTCTATGTATGACTATATATCTGACATACATGACTGTATGTCTATCTTGCATGCTATTTGCCTTTTATTCTTTTAATCTACAGAAGATAAAGACCCAAGGATGATAGACCAGAGCCTATGATGCTACTGAAATTGCCAGAAGTTGAAATGGAGTAACTCAGAGTAGCATTTGTACCAGACTCATTGTCTTCATACCTCCTGTAGTCAGAAGAAGGGGAGGCTTCACTTCTGTTACACAAGTATACATGCAAGAAGCACTGTGCAGTGAAGTACAAATAGGCAAACAGATCTTAGGTACATTTGCCCAACTTTTTTTTAGGTTTGATAATCAGTCCATAATAATTAAGAAAAGGTTTGAAAAGGCCCGGCATGAAGTAGTACTTGTCACCACCTATCATTTACAGCTTCACTAAACATAGCCAATATCTAACAATTATCAACCTAGCCTTTGCCGCTTTGGGCATGACACCTCTAGTTGTATTTTAGTGCTGCTGGGGATGCTTTTCTCAACAATTAAAAACACATTTCCAGTCTGTTTTTGAAAAATGGCTTTCCTTTTTTTGCCTGCAGATTTGCTTCAGGAAATAATTGTGGCTGCCATTTATGGTACTTAGAACACTAACTACCTGATCACATCTACAAATTAGGCAATTAGACATCTAAGAACTAGAAAATGAACCTGTGAAATAATCCTCACAGGTATTTCTGGAAGCAAAATTCCAACCAAAGGATTAATGAGATCAAGCCCTTTCAATAACAGTAAAAAGCCCAGCGCCTCTAAATCAGTTTTCTCACAAAATGGTTATTGCCACAGTTTTTATTAGGTGAATGATGATAGAAACATTTGATTAATTTGGAAAAGCAATGACCTAAAGCAATGATAAACAGTATTGACAAAAGCAATGCATGCATAGAGTATAAATATCTTAATGAAACTAAATGTATTAATTAAAGGTGCTGGATAAATGGCATCTGAAATAGTATTCTGCATGCAAATAAAAATTTGATCACAGCTGGAAGAATTGCAGGTTGGCTCATGCTGCTCCACCAGGTTGCCTAAAGCTGTTGAAGGGTAGATTTAAATATAGGCTCCAGAGTCTTTTCTCTGAAATCACCAAAAACGTATACTTGAACTGAGGAATAATATTCATGAGGAGCTGAAGCTGATGCCACAGACTCATTTGAAGTAAGCTAATCAACCAGCGTTTAAAGCCCAGCAATACTCAGGCACTTGTCATTGGGTCTGTACATGAATGCATGATTGCAGAGCAAAGAGCGTTTTATTGGTTCTTGGGAAAAGCAACCTCAAATTTTCCTATATAAAAATAGCATATATAAAATCCAGACAGTCATAGTCATACTGGGCAAAGATGTCCTGCTGAATCATCCTTGTTCTTCTTCTTCACTGTAATTTCTCCACAGTCATATCTGAGTTCATAAGGAGGAGCAACATAAGACTGAGGTTAAAAAGGAATTGAAAGAAAGAGTCAACAGAGTGAAGTGACTTTCACTCAGGAGAAAGGCTGCTTACAGACATCTTAAGTGTTCAGAGTATGTATATACGAGCTATCAAAAATACTTTTGAAAGATTATGAACAGGCTGCCATTTTTAAGGAGATGAGTGGAGAGGACAATTTTAAGTGAATAGTCTTCAAAAAGTAGAAGTCATGTCCAAATGAAGGAGAAAGGAGAATATGTTTATGTTAAATGTGAAGCATCTTAAATGGGAAGCATTGATGAAGCAGGCCTAAACAGGTGCTGAGGAACAGCCTGTTAAAGGCTTGGAAGTACTAATAAAAACACTTTCAAACGTGCTGGAAACAGGAGGTCATTGAAAAGTCTGTAGAGGCAATGAATCTTGAACAAGTAAAAGGAGAGGTCGAGTAAGGCAAGGACATAGGAGTAGAGAGATATGAATTCTAGGCACCTTAGAAGAATTTAAGATTTCCACGCCAGAACCTTTCTTTACAGGGCATGATTTTGGGGAGCTGTCTAATGCTGAAATGCAAGTGAAGGAGTTTTCAAACAGATCAATAAATTAGTAGTGACAAATTGTCAGGACCAAATACTGTTCTCCAAAGAAGTAAGATCAAACTGAAATATGAAATTTCCAAAATTCCTACAGCAAAGCCCTAGCTGCCGGGCATAGTGTAGGTGGCTCACTACAAGAGAAGGTGATGGCAGCCATTCTGACACCAAGAGAGCTCCTGGTACTACAGGCTAGTAGGTCTGATCACCAAACCAGGCAAATAGATATAAGCTATGAAAAAGAATGAAATTGTAGAGACTTGGGTAAGTATAATATTGATAGGAAAAATGAGTAAAAAAAATAAGAAAAGCAGTAAGCTTTTTTAGAAAGGAATTGTGTATCTCAAACCTGTTGGAATTTTCTGAAAGAAAACTGGTAAGTGTGTGGCTAGGGATGGTTCAGTCAATGTGATGTGTCTGGTCATGTTATTCATTGAGTGCTTTTAAAGGAATTAAGCAGTCAGGGAATAAGAGAGAAGGTCCTCTGCTGGGCTACTTTGAAAATGGAGGGGAGATAACAGTATACTTCCAGCATGAATTGTGCTGGGACTTAGGCTGCTCAAAATTCATGATTCTGAAGTAAAGTTATGATTTGGTGATGATAAAAATTATTTAGGTAGTTAATACTAAAATGGTTTGTGAGTCGTTGAAGAAGGAACTCATGGTACTGAATGGCTTGGCAATGCAATGGCAGGTGAGACATCGTGTTGCTCTGTTCAAGCTAACAAGAAGCAGCTTATACAGAAGATATTTTAAACTCGGTGGACTTAATGCCATCTCCCACTTCAAAAATGCAGGAAGTGCCATTCCATACTTACCACGTGTATTTTTCCTCAGCATCCATTATCAGCCATTGTCTGGTCTGGCACTACTCTAGAAATAGATTTTTTTTCTGACTGACTGCAAGTGCTCTTAAGGTCTTAATTTTTAGTTCAGTATGCTTCTATATTATAGTTGCTATTTCAATAATAAGAAATTTCAGCCGAAATAGCAGTTCCAACATATTCCACAATAACGAATATGTATTTTGATGGATGTAAGGTATCTGGGACCCCTGGACTGGAAGTGTCTCTCCAACTTCAATTAACACCTTTTTACATGACACAAGTCAATATAATAATTTCTCTTGTATGTGGAGAAACTGCAGTTGTTTCTGTGTGCTTCCTGCCAGTTGTTTGCCTGCTTGAGATATGCCAGTATATGGTAGTATGCTATAGGAGAACTTTTCTGAACAGTGAATAGAAATATTAGCATTTTTAATGAATATGGGTGTAGGACAGTTTGTCCTGTAACAGCATTTCAGTTCCATAGCAGCATATCTACAACTCCATTTCCATTATTGTACATACATATACCCATATATATGTGTCTGCGAGAGAGAATGACCCTTAGCATGTTGCAAATAAATTCTGTAGATTAAAAACTTTTCATATTAATACTCAAACATTTCCAAATGTTCAGGGTTAGTGATACATAATGAAGTGTATTTATTAGTCAGATAGGAAGAATTGGGAACATGCTGAATTTCAGGTAGAAGTTACATTTGAATTCACTGAAATTCATCCCAATATCATGTGGTAATAAACACAGGCAGAGCAAGAAAATAATGCCCTTACCGCACTGCTCTTCTCCCTCCTCCCAAAAAAAAAACCAACAAAAAAAAGTAAATATATGAATTAAAAGCACAGTTTCAAAACAACAAGTCAGATATACCTGTGGTAGAAGTCTGCTGAGTCAATTGACTTATTCCACAGATGATTTTGCATAAGCACAATGCACAAAATTTAAATTATGTGATTCAGACCCAAACGCCCTCAATGGGTGCTGGGAGGTGAACTGCACCACTCTGCTGGGCTGCCAGGCAAGGAAGCAGGTTCCTAAGCAGATGGGGTAGCAGAGGTACCTCTTTTGCAGCTCTCCTCTGGTGCTTACAGCAAGGGCAGCAGCAGCTTTCCCTTGCGCAGGGGAAGTCCTGCTGGCAGTAGGGACAGTAGGGAAGTGTTGGGTTAGAACGTGTTCTGCAGTAGTGCACAGTTACTGTCTCCACCTTATTAGAAGGAGTTTTTTTCTTTTCCTCTGGTTTATGTCAGTGGAAGATTGCATGAATTAGAGATATTTTTTCTAATATATTGAACTAGTACAGACTCTTTAGCCCCTGTAAAATTTGAAAACGTAGTCTTTACTTATTGCAGCAATGTCTGAGCATTTCCATAAATGAATGTGGCCCAAGTTGGAACAGATACAAGGCAGTAATATCCCCTTTTATGGTCAACAAAAATTAGGGTCTTTTTCTTGCTCAGAGATGTATGGAAAGTCTTTAGCATAACCAGGAACAGCATCAAGATCTACCAGTCCTGTTCCCCACAGGGTTGTTCCTCCTCCATCAACTACTGTACCGTAGACACGAAGCCTTTAAACAGCAATTTGTGAAATTGTGCATGTTAAAGTAGATTTATATAATATTTTACAGAGGTTTCAGTCAAAGATGGGGGACCAGTTACACATTTTTAAAAATATGTTTATGGTCAGGTTAATTCAAACCATGAAAGCGCTGCCAAATAATGCAGTGCCTGCCTCTCTTATGTTAATGTAGCTCAGTGGTGGTTTAATTTCCCCATTTTTTTAACTCTGTGGAGAACAGCAGGTGTTAAAGTGGACATAAAAACCTTCTGAGTGTGCAAATCTGTCCAGGGCTCTATGCAGAGGCAATGTGATGACAGTCTTTCTGTTTTCACCAGGAAATTCCACTCCAATTCCAATTTAGGTCCAGTTACTGTAGCTATCAGAAGAGAAACCAGGTCCTTTGAGCTCCTGTCTCCTTGGCCGAAGGGGACAGTTTAACGGCAGGAAGACCATGTTACCATTTGACAGAACCTGGGTTTCCCAAAACAACTGGAATGTCGTCAGGAGCAATTTAGAGCAGCCTAGGGCAAAGGTGAGCTGCTGCAAAACTAATTTAGCTGGGCCTGCATATGCAGTGTGTGATTCCTTAATGGGAATTTAAGGAGCTTAGCTTAAAAAGCAAACAAACCGTAAACAAAAATAAATCCTGGAGAATACCAGAATATGCACTTTGCATGTTTAGCACCAGTTTTGGAAACACTGGTGAAACAGCCACAGGCTGTATTTTTATTTCTGGTTAATTTCTGCAGATCTCTAAAGAGGACAAGGTAAAACCTGCATGACTGTCCCCAGTTTTGCCTTATCTCCTCTGCCTTCTGCAGAACGAACCTTTCAGGAAGCCAGAGGTCCCGAGGAAAGATTGCAGCTGAGCTGATGTTTTGCAGGGCAGCACAGAGACTTGGTGTACGGCAATTCCAGTGCAGGTGTTTCCAAAATGTGCTCATGCTCTATACAGTGGCAGGAAGGGCTTGCAGTCAACAAGCCAGAAGAGGAAAGGGGCAAAAGGGAAGAGTTGGCACCATGTTTCAAGCCATTGCCATTTAGTTCATCCCCTGTCTTTGGGGTAAAGTTATGTGACTGACACTGGAAAGTTGAGATAGCAACAGTCTTCTTCCTAGAGCTGTGTGCGGAGAGGGCATGCAGGATTTTTAGGATGCCTGAGTTCATGCTATCATCAGAAAAGCATCACCACTCTACATTGAGTTGTGAAGGACAAAGTCGGGGTGACTTCACATGTGCTGCTTGACCCTCAGAGCAAGAGGAATTGTTGCTTACTCAAGCAGTTAGGCCAGTCATTAGCAGTTTTATGAGAATAAAAAGGTTACGTATAAATTAGTGGACTTCAGAGTGCACCCCAGACATGTTCCAAATCTGTGTCCAGGCAAGACCCAGGAGTGAACCAGACTCCAACTCTTCCCTCCCCCAAAACACACACAGTTTTCTCTGTGCAAAGGAAATCAGAACCCACGGGCCAGAAGGGAGCCATGGCACGCTCAAGCCACATCTCTGATCTGGACAATTGGCACACCACAGCATTCAGCCGCCACTCAGTCTAGACACAGCCAAAGGAAATGTCAAGTCTCCTCCAGACTCTGCTGAGCATTCCTCAGCCATCCTGGAGGCTCTTTTCTGCTAGCCAAAAATGAGAGCGTGGAGGGTATGAGGAATTAAAAGGAGACTAGGACTGGAAAAGACACACAGGAGAGTAAAATGGATAATTAAAGGTGTAGAATGAATTTCAGGTGACAAATCAAAAAGAGCAGAGTTCTTCAGCCAGGAGGGAAGGTGGCTGCAGGTAGGATCTGTTCAGGGGGTCTCAAAAGTCAGTCATGGCACACAGAAGGGGAAATGTTCACCGATAACAGAACTGGGAGTCATTTAATGAAACTAGTAGCTGATAGGTCTGAAGGAAAAAAAGAAGATGCTTTTTCACACAAGGTGTATTGGAACCCCTTATTTCAGGATGTTGCAGAAACTGAAAGTTTTTATGTGAATTCAAAGATTAATTGGACAGATTCAAAGAATGTGATTTTTATCTAGGGCTGTTCAATACCAAAGCTTAGGTTCAGGAAGTCCTGGAGCCATAAATCATTGAAAACTGAGGCAACGTTATGGGAAGTATCACTATGTGCTTGTCTTACTCGTACGCTCTTCCCTAAGTGTTCCTCACTGGCAACCATTTCAGAAAGGATACTGGCCTTGATATTGTAACTGGAATGCCCGTTCTCATCTTTTTAAGGAAGAGGTAATGGAGAAAATACAGTGTCTGAGATCTGAATAGCAATGCAGAGATTTTGCTAATAATATGATACTAGTAACTAACTAAACAAGGCATTACTGTAACGAACAGCAGAGAATCAAGCATACCATATTACCAGTCACTCATTTTCACTATGAGAGACCTTTGCAGTCCTGCTTCAACTGTTTGGAAACTCTGTGAGGTCTCTGAGCTCCAGGTGCCGAGTACTGTCAGTTGTCAGCGGAGCCCTTCTGAGAGCACGGTGAATTCAAATTGGCAACAAGCAGGATTAGGTCATTTATCCCTCTTCCCCCCAGATGAAAGTGCTTATTTAGGTCACATGGAAAATGAGTTTCTCCTTTAACAGACATCACAAAATTAGAACATGATAAACTGCATACAGGATTTTGTTAAATATTACTTTTGAGCTGTAATTTTGTTAGGCGGTCAGTTGACTCTTTTTTGACACTGTTTCAGAGGTGTAAATTGGTAATTAATCACACTGCATCATTTATTTATATTAAAAATGTGCATTCATTTGCTATGCAAATATGTATTTATTTGAGTAAGATGCTGCAGCAGAATATACCTGTGTTAGGCACAGGAGATAGTGATCTTGATGGGAGGCTATTTACTACAATTCAGCCCCAGCCTGTGACATCTGCTTTAATGTCCTTTGGGGCCTTTCTTGAGCTGGGGAGATTTGTGCCAAACTGCATGTTCACTTGTTAGTTTTATGAGGTGAGAATAAGAGGATGCTAAAGAGCATTTCTGCTTGTAATGTGTGCTAAGACCTTGTGCTGTTGAGGTGAAATGGATTAACATACTGTCTCTGTTAGCTAAAATTCCCCTGGTGTTCTTAAAGCTTGGTATAAAAAAATTATTTAATAGAAAAATTGAGTTAATTTCAATTTTTTTAAGCTTTTTTATCTTTATGTTGTGTAGATGAATAATTTTGTATGGTCTGAATTACAATTAAAAGGCAAAAGTGAATTAAGAGTACGATAAAATTAAATATTTTACTTGAAAATGCTTTATATTTTTGTAATTTCTACTTAGCTAGGCCAGCAGACTGTAGAGCAGATGGAGATAGTCAACACTTTATAAGTAATGTAAAATGTAAATGTATAACAATAATATAAAAATAGTCTCTGTTCCTTGGTGTTCCTCTTCTTTGCCCCTTAGTTGTAATTTCTCTTAAAACATCAAAAGCTCTCTCATATAAAAACTATATATGTGATTTTGAAGGGTGCTTTGGTGCCTTCTGTATGTAATTTCTATAGTTGTACAGATGTTATTCTAAAAGAGAACGTATACACCAGGCTTCACGAGATTGGCTGAGAATCATAAGACACTTAAAAGAGAAGCTGCTTTTATATTTGCCTTCAGGATTTTAAGCGCTTCCTTTAAAAATAGTTTAATGGTGATGTATTTTAATATTTTTATATATGCATTTGGCTCCAGCATCTGAGAGTTTAAGAAACTCACCAAGTATCAAAGGACATATCATGGAACTTAGTGCGCCAGTCTTTCAAGGTGGTAGCTCCCAACTGTTCTTCCACCAGCCTTCATTGCCATCCTCTCTCCTCTTCAGCATCCCATCCGCTCCCAGTCTGGACTGCTACTTCCATAACCTACCTTGCTGGCCCAGCTGTCCTCTCTTCCTCCCGTTCCCTTCCTCTCCCCCAGTCCCACCAAAGTAGTACAGAGCTCAGCCTGATCATGATATCTCAGGGAATGAGCTTGGGCTCCATGCCACATCTCACCTCTGTTGTTGCCACACCTCACCCATCAGGAATGCTGCATTTCTGGAATGATGGTTTTGACTGGCATAATCCAGGGGTACTCATATCCGTGAGTGCTTGCAGGCTTAGATTCATGCCCACAAGTACTCCTCTGGTCAGTACAAGTGGCAAGGTAAATATCAGAAGGGAACCTTTCCCATTCTGCTAGAATAACTTTTACATAACGGATCTCCGAGGAGGACTTTTTCCTGACCCGTATGACATGCTCAGCAGACTGCAGCCATTCCAAATAAGCCATTTCAACCCAGCATATGAATTACTTACTTGAATGCTTTGGTATGTTGTATAAAATATGTATTTAGGACAGGCTTTTTTTTTTTTTTTTTTTTTTTTTTTTTTTTTTTTTTGGAAAGGTATCTGTGTGTAGTTCTGCTTCTTCAAAGATGTGCAAGTCTGTCCATTAAAGAAGGAGGACCAAGTCCTGCTTCAACTGAAGCATTTTAAGAGGTGGCCAGTAGGCTGGAGCCTCACATAATGCCAACTCTGTTTCTCCCCATTCGTTAGGAAAAATGTAGTAATCCAGAGCCATACTAAAATTTCTCATTACAGAGATGTCATAGCTTTTTTCAGTACTCTGCAGCACATTTGCTGGTGCATTATCAGTTGTTAACACAAGCAGTAAATTTGATCTGAAAAGCACCATGCTCCATCAGTCAGGTATGTTATTTCTTCCTCTTTACTGTGTTTCTTATTCACTAGATGGCAAACATGGCCAACATAGACCCAGCAAATGCAGCAAAGCCTTGTTGCCACAGGCTAATAGCAGGAGATACAGTGGTGCTTTCTTTTCTGAGGATATATAGGCAAGAGTGGATGCATGGATTTAGTGTGCCTGTGGTAACTGGCATCCCAATGGTATGTATACTGGTGGGGTAGGATGTAGATGAGGTAGATGATGGAGCAGGAGCAGTGCTGGAGTGTCTGCCAAGTAGTGCGTCTCCTGAGCTGAGCTGAGGTGAGGTAGAATAGGAAAAATCCATCTTTGTTGAAGACATTCGTTGCACCAATGAAGCACCGTATCAGGGTTATGTTGAAGAGCTGCAGGCAGAGAACTGGATGCCCCAGGTGTAGCACCAAAAAGTTTTTCATACTAATACAGGTTAGTGCTAAGGGACAGGGTTGGGGAAGTGTGACAAATCCACACTGGCAAGCTGTAAGCCATTATTTCCTACAGTCCCCTGCCCTGGGTGAGAACCACGGTGCAGGGCTAAGGCCCATGGGGGGTCTTGGCTCCAGCAGGTGGATTCCTCCTCTGCAGCCATTCTGTGCTCACTCCACACAGTGCTGGCCCGACAAAGTCCTTGCAGGTCTCTGGCCAAGAAAAAGGGTCCATGGTGTGAACCATTTTAAACACCTGTTATTTTCCAAATGACTGGTTCAGTGTGGCGATGTTAGAAATACATGAGAAAGTTTGATGGTGAGTCACGGGTGGTTGTTCCAGAGAGTTTGCTCCCTAGGGCCAGAGCTGTGCTATACATACCAGTAATTGCATACAGGTTCTTCCAGAGGACTACCCAGTTACTGCCTGCACAGCTGAGCATCTCCTGCATGTGCACTGTGCTTGCACAGGGCTGGGTGCTGCTGCTACACTGGGAGGGATGCACAGGCAAAACCAAACTAAGGAGCCCCTAACTTAGGGCAAGGCTAGGCGTGCTTCATTTCAATCACTGGCTGGTAAAGAGCCCATGTATGGGCTGAGCATCTTAGACAACTGCTTGCCGATCTGTCTGGACTGTGAATTTTCACCATCGTGCGTGTAATTTAGCAGGAAACAATACTTCTGATTTCTTCAGTGTCAAGCATCATGTGAATTCTCTCTAGAAGACATATTGTCCAAGCAAAGAGTGAGACATCTGAATCCTTGCACACGCAGAATATGTACCTGCTAAGCTGCCTTTTTATGGCTGAATATGTTGGTCATTATTCTTTTATTTTCCCAGTCAGACTAGCTGACTAGGAGATCAGTGTTTCTTTGTAGAAATGGAAGATATATACTAGAAAGCATCCAGACGTGGTAACCTCATTTTTTAAAAAAACATTAGTATGATTTTAAAAGAGCCAAACCAATTATTTTTGAAATATGGTAAAAATCATTTGCTCCCTGGCTGACAGCTGTGTGCGCCAAGTTCTGCTCAGTGAGCCAGTTTTACAGCCAGTTATAAACTCTTGAATATAGGGATTTATAATGGAAACTGCAACTCTGCCTTCACCAAGGCTATGCAGACACACCGCTGTAATATCGATTTAATTAGACGCTGCACAGTTATTCCTGGTAACAAAAGCAAAGGGCATGCAGCATTTTAGCATCACACATACTGCTTTTATTTGGGATACTTGGCAGGTGAAAATCTGAAGGGAAGAACTAGAAATAGAGGCTCTAAGCTGTTTGAATTCCCTCCTTGCAGCACTGGTTTGTGAAGTGATTTATTTGAGCTGCAGCCTATAGACCATACATCACCTTCCTGGTTGGCTTTGTTGGCACCTTGTCACATTCTTGCGGGCTTGAGGAATTCATTGTTCTTGTTTGAACTGATAAGAACAAAAAAGGATTTTCTGCCGGAGACCTTGGGAAAGGCAGAGGGGGAGGAATGTTGACATGAAACAGCAGGGCTGCACTTTCCCAAGCCTTTCAGCCAGCACAGCAGCCCGCATTCTTCCCTAGCTGGGGAGCCTGGGCTTGAGGTGTGCCTAGTGCCACTTCACTTGCTGCTGCCCATAAGCATGGCTCAGGGTGGTGGCAAAGCAAGGAGAGAGCAGGGCGATATATGCTTTCAGGGCCCAGGGTAGGATCGCTTCGAAGGGAATCTCACACAGTGGCAGGAGATCACGATCACCAAGAGGAATGTGAAACATGGAGTGTCACTTGATTTGAGCCAGCCGTCCAAAATTCACCTCGCTGCGTGTGTGCCTTTTGGGAAAGGGGCCACACTGATCCTTCTTCCTCTGCTGTATCCTTGAATGCTCAACTCAGGAAGGTGGCCGAAAGCTCCAGCTGTCACATGAACCACACTCTTCAAAGGTGGAACGTGTAATGGATATTGAGAGCATCACTTTGCCTCTTACCGGCTTGGTAGCAAGCCCTGTTACAGACATAATATCACTGTCCTGGGGGCCACTATCCTGGATGAAAACTCTAGCTGGTTTTTTACACATTTCCTCAACATTATGAGAAAGATGCATTTTGTTGCTCCTTCTGAAAGCACAAAAGGTCACCACAAGGGCTTGAGGCTTACAAAGATGTGCCAGTATGAGCCATATTGGTACTGATGAGCAGTGAGCTACAAAAAATACCAATTAAAACCAGAATTTTTGCTCTGAGAATATGAAAGATAACCATCTGCTCTGAAGTTTTGCACCTGCTATGTGCACAGAGGAGTGTTTTGCTCTTTTTATGCCTTCCAGGTACCTGGGGAAAGGAGGTCACTGCCTCCTCAACTTCTCTTATTGGGATGATATCAGAAAACCCTAACAGAGGCTGTCCTTGAAATAATATAAGCTCTCTTCATAATAATAATTAAAAAAAGGTAGTTTTTTACCTTTCCATGTGGTGCCAGACTTAAATTTCAAAATGCTGATGACAAATAGATAGGCTTGTATCATTTTTAAATTCAAACAGAAACAGGGATATTGGCTGCAAAAGAAGGGTGTAAGGTCAGGGTATGGCAAAGGATCTGATCAAAATAGTCCTTCATTTCTGCTTTCATGATTATTTTTCTTACCATTTAGGCTACTGATCTGCTGATTACAGGCTACATGGTGTCTGCAGGACCATCTAGCATGTTCCATAGACACAACATGCCACTGGCAGTACAGCCCAGACTGACAAAGAAAGCAAGGGTTTCCCTCTCCTTAGTGCTGTTGCCCAGTCATGGGGAAGACTGGGGACCATTACAGAAGACAAAGCTGTCTCTCAGACCCTTTTGATTCATGCTGTATCCTGCAGGGTCAGGTGTCCACAACATGCAGAAAGAGTACGTGGTTATTTGAGTAAAAAAGGAATTGCGCCCACGTGCATATTTGAGACCAAAAAGGACAGGATTACTTCAGGCAGGTTATGGTGAAATGAGAGGAGAAAACAGCAGAATCCCGTATTTACCACTGTGAAATTCTGTCCTGATGTAATTCTTACGGGTTTCTAATGCCTCAACAGTTTTACAGGTAAGTTTTATAGTATATGCTGACCTGGAAATATCTTAGGGCTACCAAGGTAGGAACATGGAGGAGGAAAGTAGGGAGAATCAAGATAAGCTCTTTGTTTGGAGCCAGTGGCCAGCATCTCTCTGGGTTACTGCAATGGAGGATACAAGCTTGCCTGAACTCTCCAGCCCTGCCACCACCCAGATAGGCTCCAGCAAAAGGGGAGCCAGTCTGGTTCCTGCCAGCACCAGCAAGGCTCTCACCACCACCCTTTCTTCTACACCCCAGCCATCCCCTGCAGTAGGGGGTGTAGCAGGATTCATAAGCTTTCCTTATCTTGCACATGGGTGGAAAGAGAGACTGGCTAGCCAGGTTATACAGCTATATATAATCCAGAGCCAGCTCTGACTGAATCATCATTGCTTAAAGAGCAGGTCCTGCCTGGGTTTCATTAAGACAAGAAAGACTCCTTTGCTGCTCTAGACAAGGTGAAGTGGCCATGGTGAGAGGTGGAAGGTGTGTGTATGCATAAATACTTTTGATTCATGAAGCTGCCTGCTGACATAACAGCCTTTTTTTGGTGGTAGCTGGTGCGAAATAACCTTATAGCTCAAATATTAAGGCTGGCCTAACAGCGCTTTTCAGAGAGTACAATTTGTGTGGTATAATGGATGCTCTGTGGTTTTTTCCACTGTAAGAGCAGACTTGTGTCTACAAGTGGGACACAAAGCCAGAAGAGACGAGTCATGATTTAAATCAGCTGCTGTCACCCAAGGAGGTGGCTCTCACTAGACCACATTGCCTGCCAAGCTAGGGGTGCTGCAGCGAGCACCGGCTTGAAAGTTCTGCAGGGAATATGAGCATCCCCACCAATGCTGCTGTCATGGGAGGGTGAGGGAGAGATGAGGCAGCAGCCAGGGAGGAGAGAACAGGCTGATGTCAACAGGACAGAGGGGAAAGAGTGAAGTGGCAATGGGTGTTGAGGTGGCAGTGGCAGAGAGCTGACGCAATGTGGCAGGCAAAAAAGTAGTGGCAAGGTGTCCTGGCTACAAGCAGGTTGGGAAGCATCAGTGTACGATGCAAAACTTGCCTGCCTGGCTTCATGTCCTCAGTCCAGACAGTGTACTTTTGTGTGCCTCAGTTTTCATGATGTGTAAAATAGGAATGAATGGTAATCCTGGTCTTTCACTTTGTGAAATGTTTTGAGACCTTTTGATGAAAAACACTTGACTAGCATGCGGGACAGAGGAAAACCTTTCCACCTGGGAAGGCTTGCTTCTAGGTGTCCAGATCAGTTCCTTTGGGGTTGAGACAGGTAAGGCCATCATCTACCTGCTGCTTAGACCATGGCAATTAAATCTGTAATTTAATATTCAGTACCTTTTATTGCCTAAGAGGGCTTCACATTTTGACTTTGTGACTACTAGTAGTGGCTATTGAGAATATATACAAGGATAAAATACATGCAAGGTGTAAAGGGTGAAGTGGTCGTGTGTGTATGTGTATGTGTAAGCCTATCTTTGTAACACAGCTTATATATAGGGCAAAGCTTGAGACAAGTTTGTCGGTTATTTTAAGTCAGTGTTGGCTGGTCTAATAAAAGAGTCTCTGCCCGCAAATCTTGCCTTGCTCACAACCTGAGCTGGTCAAATTCACAATGACTATGCTATTTCAAACACAGTTTGTAAGATCGATGCTATTCTCTTTGCAGCGTCTTCTCCTTGATATCACTTGAACAGATATAAGCATCTTTAGCAATGGCTGCCAGAGAGTATTAGACAGTAATCTGGAGGCAGGTGAAGTTTATGGTACAAATGCCCCCTGCACTTCTTGGCTTATAGTGCAAAGTGCTGCAAGGATCACATATCTGATCTGAGAGCTCCTGCTCACATGAGTATTCCTCCTGAAGCTGGCTCAGGCGCTGCCTTTGCAGGTGTTTTTAATGGTTTTCTTTTCAGATGACCCCATGTTGTCATCTGTTTCTCCAAGTCCAGTTCCTCTGACATTCACACTGGCAAGCTTGCCAGCTTTGAGCTTTGCCTTTTCTCAAGCTTGGAAGCTGCCCTGCTTTCCAGGGCTGAGCTTACTGACAGCGTATCACTGCTCTCTGCTGGAGAAGTACTGAGCTGGGCCAGGCCTCTCTGGGTCTCCAGCTGTTTGTCAGGAATGCAGGTGTGATGGCCCAACCGATAACCTCTGAGCCTTCAAGAGCAAACTTAATGCACAGCTTATTCCTGCTCCCCATACAGCACAATTTAGGGTCTTTGTTGTGCAGGCTGGAGACAAGAGTTTTCAGAAAGAAGATCAGAGAGATAAATACAGTGATGCTGGCTGAATATAAACATCTGTGGTCACATGGACTCACTCCCTGGTAGTGCAGGATAACAGACACCAGAGTAATTTTCACAGGTTTCTGCTCTAGCCTAGAGTTTGATTTACTGATTGCATTTGCAGTCATATAATGTTCCATCTGTAAAATATTGCTTCTGGTCATATGCAATGTCCAGTTATGAGTGTATGTTTTTTCTACTCGAGGGGCATAGCAAGCACAAGGTCCTAAGAGTTCATCTTGAAAGAGACTCGTTCTGGTCATCTTGATCAGATTTTGGTAGTTGCAGAGGTTAATCTGGCTGTTGCATTGAGTTATTTTTCAAAGACACGGGCAAATGATCAGATCTTCCCCACAGAATGAAAATTATTTAAAATATTCTCTCCCACTTGAGGCCCCCCCTATACATATCATATACATGCACACATGATACATCTTCTAATTTCATACACTTTTGTAGCTCTGGCATCTTTTTTGCTTGAAAACAACTCAAACATAAATCATAAAAAGGCAGCTTTGCAACAGCTTTAAAGTGCTATTATATTCTGCAGCATTCCAAGTGAATTATTGCTGTGCTGTCAAAGAAAACAAAAACATTTGGGAAGGTCTGTTTATTTTACAGTGGTTGACCAAAAGTATGCAAGTGGTTATAAAAAATGTAGACAGCTAAAGATGGGAGGTGCCATTGCTCATTCTGTAACCCATTCACAAACCTTTGACACTGATTTTAGATTACTAGAGATAGAGATAGGCACTTCCCACAGGAAAACACACACACTTCCACATCACTCCAGTTATAAACAAAACACACCGTTCTCCCCTCCCTCACTCCATCCTGATCCTTCTTCCCCACCCACCCACATAGCCAAGCAAAAAGCATGGGATTTCTATATGTGTAGTGAGGCCTATTCAACCAACTGTTTCTTTGAACTGTTTTCCACTATGACAAGGTGTAACTTGTAGAGTTCTGTATTTATTGACTTGTCTTTCAGAGAAACCTTTTTACTGAGGTGGTGCCATTTGTGTTGTTATAGGGTATCACTTCCTATAATTAGACTCCCTTTGTATTGAGCTCCCCACCAAAATTGTTGCATGCAAGTTGAAGGTAAGTTGGAGTCTGTATGCTAATGTGTTTGTCAACATCTTGGAAACATGGCATGTGGTTCGGGTCTGCTCATTCTAGAAAGAAAGTAGTAGAGCAGAAGGCGGCTCAAAGGGTGATCAAGAGGCTGCCATATGAGTGGCTACCTGTGATGAATGACTGACTAAGCTGGGACTCTTCAGCCTTGGAAAGAGATGATTTAGAAGAGTCTACAAAGTCATGAGAGGCATGGAGAGAGCTGGTGGGGATTGGCTCTGGACTAGCTTTTCTAAGACAGGAGTGAGTGGAATCAACTAAAATCAGTAGTAGTACATTTCAGAACAAGCAGAGATGGTTCTTCATGCTGCAGGTTGTAGATCAGTGGAACTCCTTGCCACAAGACATTGGATGCTAACATTTTACGAGGGTACAAGGGAAGACTGGAGAAATTCATGGAAGGGAGATCCTTTGAGGTTTACTAAACACACAGAGACCACATCTGGCTGAGGAGGCCCACAATTTAAAATAAAGGCTTGGAGAGTATCAGGGGATTATCCTTTCTCTATGTGTCCTTTTTCTAGGCATCTGCTTACAGAAAAAGAATACAGGGATAGATCAACATCTGTTCTGTCCTAGTAGGACAGTTCCTATATATATAGCATAAGTCTAATAGTGGAGATATCTTGCAAGTGCACTCAGCTTCTCTTGCTTTCTCTCTTAATAATAGTAATGTGCACCATACAGGATCAGCCTCCAATGACAGGATACTAAAGCCTCAATCTTCAGCACCATGTTGACTTCATTGGAAATCTGCCTGGGTAGGGGACCAGTCCTAGGACAGTCTTAAATCCTTTGGTCAGGATCCTCATGAGTTAGGTGCTGACCTTGGCATCCTCAAATACACCTCACAGTTGCCATCTTTTAATAACATCAGAGGCCATATACATGTCTTCAGTGAATCTAAACATCAAGTTGCCTGCGTTTGTCTATCAAAATAGATGTCATAGAAGCTCATGCTGTACTCGAGCACATTTATTCTGGCTTGAGTGTAAGTAAGTGCATTTATCAGGCTAATGCCGAGCCCAGCAAAGTCAGTGGAAAGTTGGCTTTACTGAGGATTAGATCAAGCCCTTGGTGCTGTCCTGAGGTGCTTAGTGGTCTCCCAACATGCAGACACCAAATTTAGTACTTCAGGAGAGTGCATGTCTTCCTAGAAGATCTGTATCTGTTGTCACTGCCCAGTGTGAAACAATTTACCAATCACCATCCCTTTCTGCTCAATCCCTCCTGCAACAAAACATCTGCCAGGAGCTTTTGCAAAGAAATAGCAATTGTGATTTTTATCAAATGAGACCATTAAGAAATGGAAAATGGCAGAAAAAGAAAGAAATGGCAGAAAAGTCACCTCTGATTTAGAATGATCTTACATTATATTTCCTTGCTCTGTGGAGTCCCTGAATTAACCATCTTGCTTTGGTTGGTCACAGTGTAAGTGTTGGTTGGGTGGGGGAGGAATCCTTAAAAGCAAACCAGTAATAGTCATAATAACAATAACATTGTAATCATAAGAATAATAATTTATGAAAAAATTCCCCTGCAAGTCCTCATACTTATTGCAAAGTGGTAGAAAGATCAACCTTGGCCTGCATCAGTTTTTAGCTGCCAATATCCTGCAGGAAACTAAAAAAGTGAAGGAGGAAGGAAGGAAGGGAGGAAAGAAGGAAGGAAGGAAGAAAAGAAAGAAAGAAAGACTGTTAAAAGAATATCATCCACCCACTGCCATACTTTGTACACGCCAAAACGTGCGCAGGCTCCGTGCAGTTGTTAAGGAAGATCTGTTGATGAAAGAAGCTTGTGAATCCCAGTGAACCTGCCTTTCATAAATGTGCTGGGATTACTGCGTCACTGCTGTTGACACATTTCCCTTCCCTGTAGGTGCACACCCTTTCCCATGCATTCCTGCAGTGCATGTGAATTGGGCTGAGGCATCCTCCAGCTACACCCCTTATGTGGAATTTCATTAGAAAGCCAAGGTGGGGAGTATCTGCGAGCTGCTTAACAGCTGATCAGTCCTTTTGCCCTCTATTTACTACCCTAGTAGGTCAACAGTGCCAGAGACTGTACAGTATTACCTTGCATGGCTAAATAATTAAAGCTATCTTCCCTGACCAGAGGGAAATAAGCATGCAAAAGCCTGCTGCTGTTTGCCAAAAGCAACCTTAGTCAATGGGAGAGCAAGAGATGTTTTGTGCTTGGTCTTTTTGCTGCTTGTATTAGAATCATGCGCTGCTATTTCTATCTGTTTTGCCAGTTGGCATCCATCCACCTTTTCTGTTCATGCTCAAGCAGCCAGGAACACTACGGCAGGAGAGGAAGCCCTTTCTCATATGTTGCGAGCTGCGCTGCCAATGGCTTGTGTTTGTAGTCGATCCAGCAAACAAAACAAAACAACCCCATCAAATCAGCTGTGTTTGCTAATGAATAGGTCTGCTGAATAGTACTGGAGCAGCATCCCTGAGCTTCCCTTCCTCTTCAGTCGCAATAAAGGCATTAGATTTATTAAACATCAAAAGCAAAAATGGGTATATGTTTCTCTAAACTTGAATAGCTATTTTGTTAGACAAAAAAGCACCAGAAGGAAAACCCTGAGTCACTTACTACTCAAATGTAGGTGGAGGTAAATGAACTTGGTCTGAACTGATCAAGTTGATTAGACGATTTAATTGAGCTCTGATATAGCAGAAAAGTAGAAATCTCTTCTGACCAGGAAATGGTAAAAGCTGCTTATAAACAGCCTGTAGTGAGAGAATCTGTATCATTAACTTGCATGTGTAGATGGGGTATACACTTATGTGTCTCATGCCCCAGTTATAGCCACAACAGAAATAATTTTATAGGGACTAAATAATAGTTGGGAGAAACAGAGAGGGTAGAGAAGCAAGAAAAACAGCCAAGTGACTGAAAACATCCTCCACAGAAGTAGCCTGCAAATGACATTTGGGATATGAATGTGAATGGTCAATATGAATACACTTACTGAAAAGCTGTTTGTCAAGCTAGTCATCATTTCAGGACTGCTTGATTTGAAAGGATACACTTGCTAACAGAAACAGGCTTATCCTAGCCTTCCCCCATGGGAACAGTACCTACTGATGCTGGGGCTGAATTCTGCTCTTGGCATCTTGCTGGAAAATGATCTTTCAGTTTTTCTTCCACCTGCTTGTTCTGAACCACCTATTTATGTGATCACCATGGGAGTCAAGGTACACCCAAGGTGCTGTGTCCTGTGCTACCCTTAGTGGAACCACTTACTAGCTTTAGTTCAAAGACTCAGATCAGTCTGTTATATTTTCTAAAGATACTTGCTATCAAAAATGATGGAAGGGAATATTTCTAATATGAATAGTATGATCTTGTTGTAGTCAGACACTTTTATTTCCAGAAATTATTGGTGCCTACAAATACTGCTTTCTTCCATTAAGACAGAGGTAACAATGATTTATTCAGCTTTCTGAAAATTCTAGGCTAAGAGAAAGTTGATAATCATTCATTTAAAATGGAGTGAGCCACATTTTAAATAGTCTATTTTTCTTCTGAATTAACTGGTATTTTTGTTCTCAGTCCTCTGGACCTCTGACTGGGGAATTACTTTTTACAAAAGTGAAAAATCTAATATCTTCTACGTATACCGCATTTCTGACGTGTAGATCTCTTAGGCATTTTATAAAGGAGAATGCCATTGTCCCATTTATGAAACTAGGCAGCAGAAAGTGAATTGGGGATGTATTCCAACTCTTCATTCCCTGCCTGATAGACTCTGCTGTTTCTATTACCCGTAAGTGTATTTCAGGAGTTTAAATTATGTTATAAGCTTCATAATATATTTTCCTATTTGTTGCAAGAAAAATAATGTATTTTGAAGAGTTTTGTCCTTCAGCTGGGAGAAGAGAGTATTGTGAAGGTGTTTCAGAAACGGACGGTATGTTTTCTCCAAGACTGTCCTTTCTCTTACATGGAAATTTGCCAGCGGTTTCTGCCTCGGCTCCATACTGAGGAATACTTTGAAAATGGAAAATCTAGTCAATGAGCTGCTCACATTACAGAAAAGGAGCAAGGGTTGACCCCGGGTATTTCACGTGTTCTTATTCAGTGTCTCTTCCCCGCGAAGCCAGTCAGAGCTGTGATAGCCAAGGTGTGTTATTTCGTAGAGAAAGCTCACAAAAGGAGTAGGACCTGGATCCGTTTTGCTTGTTGGCTGGCCTGCGGTAGCTGGCCATGTGTGTGTCATTAGCCCACTGCAAATGGAAGGTAAAAGGCATCACTTAAACTGCTCTGATAAAGCGAGCATGTGGTCAGTAACTTGACTGTGTGGCTGTGATTCTTACTTTGAACTGACCCAGAGGCAGGTGGTTGGTAGTAAAAACCTACCTGAGAGACATTTGGCAGAGAAAGTTTAAGGCATAACCAATATGGGAACAGGGTTAGTAAAAAGGGGATTAATTCAATGTAAATTGGGAGAAATCAGTCCAAGCCTTTCATCCTAGTGTTAGCAGCATTCTCAGTGTAGCTGCAATGTCTGGGGAAGGTGGGCATTCGCTTCTGGGATGTTCCTGAACCTGCGGTCTCTGGGCGTGGGAACGCTGTGTACACAGAACAAAGCACCAGAGCTCTGAGATTCCAGAGTTTAATATCCTTTGAGGTGCTTTTCCTTCCTTGCTTTTATGGACAGTGAATAAACCTGAGAGAATAATATAAGTCTAGATTTACTGTACATGTTTTAAGTCTCCTATTCTTTATGGCACCAGGTAAGCTGTAAAAAGTCAAGGTTTCAGCTCTGTGTAAATCAGTGTAGAGCCATCAAAGAGACTGGGACAGTGCTTGCGTATAAGAACCAAGGCATAACTTGGAAAAAAAAAATAAAGCTAGTTCTGTATTATTCAGCTAGAACCTTTTCACTACCCTAAAGCAAGTAAAAACATCCAAGATTAGCAAAGCTTTTCCAGTGGCCAAATGTTTGTCTTCATCATTTTTCAATCATTTAGAAGCAGACCAGTAATCTGTAAGGCCAGGTAGAGATGCTTTTAGTTGTGCCTTAAATAATGAACCTTTTACAACCCTGAATCTCCAGTCTTGCTCCTGTGTATAGTGTTCTGGGCTCTCACGGCCAATCTTTTCATGAAAAGGAAATACTTTCTTTAGGATGGGCAGCGATTTTTGCACAGGTAAATAATATCAGCATATTATTTGAAAAGCGTCTGAAAGGCAGGATTCTTTTGTCTGAAAGCTCTGCATTAAAGAGTTCATGGATTTTCCATTATTTTTACCAGGGGTACTCACTGTATTCTTCATGCTGTAGATACTCAATAGCACCTAGCGGGTGGATTCAGCTGATGATGACTTGCAAGTGCTATGCACTGTCTGTTTTTCTTTGCTTAAAACCCTATTTCAGGATTTTGTATTGTCATCTCTTACTGCAGTTCCTGGGTGACTTCTGCATAAAATCAATGCCAGTAGCAAAGACCCTAGAGAAGGGCACAGAACCTCTCATTCCTCTCTGTGTCTGAGGTAAAAACCTTTGTCACAGGCATGGGAGCTTGGCTGGCAGGAAGGCTGCTGGCTGGGGAGCTTGGGTGAGGCTGTGAATGCCGCTCTTGCACTCTTCTGAGAGCGCTTGCTGGTACTGCCAGATCCCTCCAGCCCTCACCTCAGCCCTCGGTGATGGGGTGGACAGCTCTTGGAAACAAAGGAAAAACTTCCGTCTGTGGCTCTGCATGTTTTTGTACATGTCCACTGCTTGTTGAAACATCCATAAGCCCATGTGCTTTAATTGCAGCATACGGCTCCTTCACATGTAAAGTGTATTTATTCTTGCCTCAGCTGCAAGCGTGAACTTGGCATACAGAACAGTATTGCACCTGATATCCTCTTTTCTCACCTTTTGCAAAGCGAAATAATGTGACCTGTGCGCTCATGTTCCTCAATCTCTTCTCAGTTAATACCTTTCTTCCCCCTCTCCTGTCCACTGTAGACTGGGGCCCTGATGCTACAGCCTCAGAAAACAGGTTATGATAGAATTAGGGCAGCCTCACAGCTCTGTTGAGCAGTGGTATCTGTTGGTGAAGAAACGTGCCCAGTTGAAAGCAGTGTTGTACTGATCAGCCACTATGGGATGGAGAGGTTAAGAGTGTATCTATGGGTGGATGGGAGGGAGAATGCTGTGCTTGGCCACCTTGCAGTGCTGTGCGGGCTGCAGCATCCAGCTGGCCCCACATGTCCCCCTTCCTCTCCCTCTCTCTCCATTTCAGCGTCCTACTTACTCCTTTTCTCCTTCTTGACCTACTCCACCACCTATTTAGTTAGCCCCATGATTACAGGTCTCTAATGCTGCGCCTGCTTGTTTCCTCGGAGGAGAAGGAGGGAGGGAGCCCTGTCTCTCCTGCTGACACTCGCCCCCGTGGACTTGGCTGGGGGACAGCCGCTGCTGGCAGCCGTCTGGGAGGAACTCGCAGTGGTAGCAGAAGAAAAGAATTTGGCAGGGAGGTGAGCCACATGATTGTGATTCATCCTGCACTCTTGAAATGTGGCAGGAGGGCTAGGAAAGGCTTCGGGTGCCAGCACTGCGAGCAGAGACACTCACGTTCAAACATCACATTCTTTTTATAGTAAGGCATGCCTCATAGGAAAAATATTGAACTTGGCCTTCCAGGATGAAGAAAATGGGCCCAACTGTGATTTTACTGCTTGAGTCACTCACTTAATCAGTTACTGGTTGCATGTAGGAAGCCTTCTATTAGGCTGACTTGGAAAAATTGTTTTTAATTAATTATTAGTGACACTGAGCTGTTTTTCAGTTTGCTCAAAACTGCTTTCATTTGTAGTTCCCTTTATGTAAAAACACTCTTAAGATACCATAATTCAGAAGAGTAATCGCCTTAATCCAGTCACTTGATGTGACTACCTTCTAGATAGGGCTCTTTTTTCATCAGGGGTTAGAAGTTTGTTGGAAAGGTGGACAAAGTTGTACTGGAATTGTGATGGCTTCGTGGGCCTGATTCTTCCACCTTTCCTCATAGAGGCTGGCCCTGTAGCCCTGGGTTGCATGCGTGTCCCATTCCCATCCCACATAGGAATGAAAGAAACAGAAGATATGATTTAATATGCATGGAGGTGCAGGGCGGCAGTTTGAAGACCATGTAACAAATCAATTCCAGTCCAGCTTAAAAATTCTGGCTTTCCTTTTGGAGACTGACTTTCTGTGAAAATCCAAAGTAATGACACCATCTCCTTAGCCTTATTTTGACCCAGCTCCCTCGTCTGGCAGGAGGTGGTTACAAATGCAGTTATGGAAGCGCAGCTCAGTCGAGAAACACCAGTCTGCACAGCCCCGCGCACTCGCAAGGCCCACGTTGGCTCAAAGGCTTATTGCTTCCCATGTGCCATAAATCTGCATCTGCATCCAAAAATGTAGAGGCCACAGTGTATGGAAGTTCCTCTTCCTCGCTGAGTGTGTTTATGACAGATTTATATTGATGGCAGCAGTGCACCACAACCACAGACTTCTATTATATTCAGGCTCTCCTAACTCAGTCCCTATTTCCTGTTGAAGGTGAGACAAGGTCCTATATGAATGAGGGGTGAAATTACAGCTGAACTTTCTAATTGCTGTTAGTACAGGAGAACCTTTAAGAAACAGAGCAAGACCTTTTGTGTTTGGGGCTACCTCTGCCCTCTCTTTGCCAGTTTGCGTTATGCTCGGTTCACTTTTTTCCCCACTATGAAAACCCAGTAAATGTGTACCTATATCTCTCATTATGTTTACAGATGGTATTTGAAAAGAAGGTCAGAAGTGCTTTAATTCTTGAAAAAAAACAGCCAGTTTCAGCTACCCAGAACTTTCAAAGTGTATACAAAAACACAAATGCTGGTAACTGTTATTTCAGGCCTCAGGCTTAGACATGTTAAATTAACACTGTCCAGATTTCATTTTGGAAACAGTGCCTACTCCTGCACAGACACATTCATATCCTGATGAACTCCGGGGCAGCTCGGAGGGGCAATCACCACATCCTCCGTCTGACCTTGATGGTGACTGCTTCCTCCTGCCTCCTGTGCTGGGGCTGAGCAGCTGAGACGGTGTGCGAACACTGGCCACGGCTCCAAACACTGAGCAAATGTCAAGTTTAGCTCTGCCAGAGTATTCTAGGACCAGATACTCCTTCATCCCACCCTCCTTTCCCTCTGCCCTCTCCCTGTTTCGCTTTGACTGCAGAGGAGGAAGAATCTAATGTTTACAGTAAGGGCTTCAGAGGCTCCTGGCGTGTGTTAGGAGTGGTGCCAGCATCTTTGGGGCTTTGAATAATCCCATCATGAAACTGCTCTGATAAACCACAGTCCTCCTTCTGGTCTCATACTGATTTGGCACCACTCTTTTAATTGGAATAATTCCTTCTCAACTCTTAAGTTTAAATCGGGAACCAGAAAGAGGCAATGCTAAGTGGTAACCAGAAAGAGGCAGTGACACACTGACCCTTTCTCTGTCCTCTGTAAATGTTCTTACTTCTTTTTGTTGGACTTTATTAGCTTGCTGTTGTGGGATGTGGTCACTTTGCTGAGTGATCAGAGGAGAAGCGGGTCTCCCATGGACACGAGCAGTACCTAACTCCTTGGAAGAGACTATCGAAGAAACTGAATTAGCCCCAGAAATCACGGGGTGCAAAAATGCCTCCAAGCTGCCTTTCCACTTTCTTTTGATCTGTACCGGCCTCTGAATCTAGGCCAGTCAGTTATTTCTTGCTTCAATCCTTGTTTCTCTACAGGATTTAATGGCTTAGGACTTAATGGTTGTTTGCAGTGGTAAATAACTCTGCCTTTGATTGAAAGGAGAGTTCAAAATGTTCTGAACCGAATCCCCTCTTTAAACAGCCAGTCTTTATTTTTCACTCTAGAGCAGAAATCACCGGGGTGTTACTGTCTGTGTTTGCCATGATTCACCCATCGGCCACCTCATGCAGGGTGGTTTCATGCCATTCCTGCCTTGAGCCTCTGTGTCACCCCTTGTGCAGGAGGTTGTGCTGATGGCTGAGCCGGCCAAGGTGTCTGCTGCTGGATTAACACAGTTTTTTTTGGTCTGACATATTATTGCAAACATCTGTCTGTGCCTTTAGGTTCCTAAAATATCTTTAAATGCCTGGGTGTACACGTCTTCCCAAAGACACAGAGGAGGAAGTCTGTGGTAGAGCAGGAACTTCTCCCTGGGGGAGGGACCCTGACGGTGCAGAACAGCGAGTAAATCAGTACGTCGTTCGTGGACGTTTTTGAAGGGAGCTCAAAACACTGGCTAGTAAAAGGAGCATGTGTGAGATGATGTAACCCCGGCTTGGGAGGAAGAGCCCAGGGCTTCACACTGCTCCGTGGCAGCGTGACAAGTCAGGCTTCCAGTGACAGTCATTTACCCTGCTAGCCTGGATTTTAATGGATTATGGCTGGAGTTGTTACAGTCCGTTTGGTGGAAAACAAACAAACAAACAAACAGATCTGTAGTTTTAAGAGCCTATTTTAAAATGTCAGCCATCTGCCAGGCAGAGGCTCAATAAATCAAGGTTGCAGGAGAAGGTTAGTGCGCACACGTGTGCGCGTGTGTTCTGCAGGCTTTGCATACTTCTCCAATGACTGGTTTTCTAAGTTGATACTTATTTTGCAGAAGATGCTCCTAGGATTTACACAGCTGATGGCAATTAAAGAACTATGCTGGGGAGACATGTACCCTCTTTGGAGAGAATTTACTGTCTCTCAGCGTATTTCTTTTTTTAACATAGTTAACTGTGCTTTGATTGTCACACCTTGGAAGGTGCTGAATGTCTGCACTTCCCAATGTATTCAAGTGGCACTGTAGGTGTTGTATACCTTCACTGGAGGAATGATGCATCTCAAGACCTGTTGTTTCGCTCAGTGTCCACGTTAAGTGTGGGCCTGGCGGGTGTGTGAGTGGCACAGCCCTTCCGGCCTGTCTGCCTTAATGCTTTTTTTTTTTTTCTCGAGGCCCCGTTTTCAGGGCATCTCACCTGTGAGAGCAGTTTGATATCTTACCCTCAAAGGAAGCCCATTGAAGAAGACCAGTCAATGTGAATGAGGGTGAGAGACTCCAGCTCTCCCTTTCCTTCTGGAGAAGGAGATACTGTCCCGAGTTTTGCAGTCAATTACAGCGCCAGTGCTCCCACTGACACTGAGGGAAGCTAGAGCATACCCTAACCAGCTCGCTTGGGAATATTCAGGAGAAAGCAGAACCTAGTTGTTAGTAGAAAACTTTGGTTGCTTTTGTTCCTTAAAAAACAGAGGAAAAGAGCCTTTTTAGCCTTACTGCTTGTTTAAACACCACTGCAGAACATGGTAGTGCTCTGCACAGCCCAGCTTTGTTTGCAAACCCGGCTTTTTATCCCTTCGCTGCCACTGCGCTGCTGTATGAGGGTAAATCCACTTGGACCAGTAAAAGATTGTTTAAAACAAATAGTAAAGTGAACAGTATTTGCAGAGCAATAAAGGAAACACCTTTGCAAACAATTCACTCCCGTTTTGAAAAATGTTAGAGTATCAGTCTCCAAAGTTACAAATAATATTTTTATTGGGTTTCAGATGCACACACACAAACAGATGCAGCATACACCCATAGATTCTTAGAGACCCTGCTTCCAACTGCATGATCATTACTTCACTCCTTCATCATGACAGAAAATTCTTTAATGCGGGACATAAAATAAAAGTCATTAACGATGTGTGTGAGGAAGCATATTGTGTTTAAGTGTACATTGTGAAGAAAAAAAGGCATTAAGATTGTTCAGAGCATAGGAAGTGAGGAAGGGAGGAGGAAATTATGTTTGTTGAATGTGTTTATGTAAGGATTACATGCAGTTTATGCAATTCAAGATTTCAGAAGCAGATAAGATCTTCTAAATCAGCCATAAAATCTGTATCTGATTTTTCACACCAAAGAAATAATAAAAAATGGTTTTGTTTTCTCTGGAGGAAAACAGAGGGAAGGAGGCATAGGGCCAAATTCTGATCTCACTTTTGCTGGTGTTCAGTGAAATTGTTGGAAATATGCTGGATTTACACTGATGTAAGCGAGATTAGAGCCTTGCCTGTGGCAGACAGAAGATCGCCTCTGTACATTTAGTATGGCTTGGGGCTGTTTTAATACAAAAACTATTGCTGTAATGTAGTTGACAAGGACATGGTAAGCAAATACGGACAAATGTTACATAACAATTTGCAGCTTTAATATAATTTGGCGGAGTTCTTTGGGTCTCTGTATAATTTTGCTAGTTTAAATGTATTTCTTATGAAGGAGTTCTTAACTTAGCAGAAGTAAAAGAGCATCCACCGTGTGAGCCTGAAGTGCATCAACACCCACATGTCTTGTCCGATCTTGTGAATTTAATTTCTGGTTGGATGTGTTTATACTCTCAAGACGAATCTATCCAGGCAAATCCTTCATTCTGCAGCGCAGTTTTAGCTGCCTCCACGTATCTCATAGGTGATGCATATTCATTTGGCACAGATATTAACAAGGTGGGGTGAATCAGAGATGGGGTGTCAACACCCCTTCTCCACTGGCTGCAAGTTCATTCGCTTGTTTGGGTGCATTTCTTCTACTTTACGTGCTAAATCTGAGGTCAAATTCTATACTGCTGTAAGCCGGAGGAGATCCTTTTATTTCAGTGGATCTGTAGCAATTTGCACTGGCTGAGAATTTGGCCCCTAAAAGCTTGTGTCAACAAAAGTTTTAACTGGGGAAAAAGCAGTAGAAAAAACTAAGTGAGTAAAGCTGTTGCTGTTGGGAGACATTTCTATTATGTAATCCTAAAATAGTAGTGTTTTGAGTATAGCCCGTTTGGTCATCCTAAACAGAATTAGTACAGTTGGGAAAGGGGGGGAGACGTGTGAATGTTTCAAGGAGGTCTTTGAACGTTTTCTTCAAATGTTCATTGCATCTAAGATCCCATTTTTTGTGTGCCTTTATTTGCTCCAGAATACCGCCAGACTGCCAACAAAGGAGGGCCTGTCCTCCCAGGAATTTTCTGCATTCCTCTCTGGAGTAGGCATTTTTCTCAGCTACAAAGGCCCTTTGGCAAATTCCCTCTAATCATTGGATTTACCCTGGGCTCTGATAGGTGCCATTCATGAACTTGGTCTGCTGTTTGATGGGGCTGAAGCATTAATGGGATCTTTTCATGATAAACAAAACAGAGTAACATTACTGGAGGAATCACAAAGCTGCTCTTGTAGGGCAGTGTGGTTCTTTCTCCCTCCTCCTCTTTCTGTTTCCCTCCATTCTCCATTTTCCTTTAGTTTTTTCCTCATCCTTTCTTTGCATTTTTGGACATCCATTCTTTTTTGTCTGTGGGACCATCTTTAGTGGCAGATCTTGCCAGCTCTGCTCACCTCAGGAGGCAGTGGGCTAGCTCACCGTCTGTGCTTGGACCCAGGAGATTCAGTAAACCTGTACAAACTGCCCAGCTTTAGCAGCTCAGTGGTTTATCCACTCCATCAGAGTGGAGATGTCCAAAGATCTTGGTTATTGTCTTCCCCTTCCATGGGTTTCATTCCCATCAGTGGGTTTCATTCCATCAATAACTGGCGTTCGAGGGAGGAGGGAAAGGAAAAGAAGTTAAGGAAGGACTCACCTTGGTATCAAAATAAGAGCCAAAGTTTCCACTGCTTTTAAACTACATTGGTAATAGTGACTTTGTAGTGTTTTAGACAACACATTTGCAGGTTTTTTCTCTAGTAACTTTTTAGGAAGTGCTATACCATCCTAGTAATGGGTACGTTGTGAGAAGTAATATTCTGAGATCACAGAGGTGATACAAAAGTAGTTGTATTAAGCTCAGCAACCAAAGATAAGACAGAAATGCATCTTTTCTTTGAAGTTGTTTCTGCTCATCTTTGTGGGGTGATAGGACCCATTAAAATGTAAACACTACGATGCTTTTTCTAACAGCTTTGGAGCCCAAGGTTAGTTAACATGCAGAAGTGTTTTTTCTCAGTCTGAGGGATGATTCAGCTGAGCTGCCAGAATCTGTGTAGAGCATGCTGAGCCCCAGCCTCCAAAGTGTCCTGCCTGAGCTAAAGCCCTAGAGATCCTGGAGCCATATAGAGTCTAGCAGGATCCCGGGGAGCAGGTTGTTCCCTGCAGAAACCACCAACCATGAGACCCGTCCCTCCTTTTATTTAAACTGATGGCTTGGGTGAGCAGTATAGCTCCTTTTGAACAGCAACAGTTGCAAGATTTTTCTTTAAAAAAACTTTTAATTTTAAAATTCTGGGTTCAAAAAACATTAAATTTCCAATCAGCAGTTTCAAACCAATTCATTTTCTCATTCACTACCTGAAACGTCAATACATTTTTAAAGCTGATAATGAATCAATTAAGTAAACATAAACCAGATATTTTTGTTTCAGAATTTCCTAAAGCCAACTAATCTTTTTCCACAAAAAAAAAAAAACAAAACCCAAACAAACAAACAAAAAAAAATTGCTGGAATTTTCCTCTCCAAAATTAAGAGAGGGAGGAATCAGACAGAAGGGAAATGAGCGCGTTGTCTTCCATGTGTCACACATAACTTCTCACACTTCCATCCTGCTGAAAGTGTTGGGGGAAAAGCTGGATCTACTGTGAGTATGTTAGACAGCTCTTCTTAGATTCATAAACAGCAGATCAACAGGCTGCACATGAAGGCAGTCCATAACTCCTTTTTTTGGTACCCTGGGGAACCCTCCTAGCTCTTCAGATAAGAGCCTTAACCTTAAGCACCTGTTGGAACTGTTTAGCTTGGAGGAAACCAAAGAGATCTGCCATAATTAGGCCTAGTTAGAATCCCAGAATCATAGAATCATTTAGGTTGGAAAAGACCTTTAAGATCATTGAGTCCAACTATAAGCCTAACACTGTCAAGTCCGCCACTAAACCTTGTCCCTAAGTGCCACGTTGCTGAAAAAAGACATTGGACCTCTGCCTCTGCTGGATGGACTAGCAGATGGGGAGTTGCTGAGGGACTTCTCCATAGCCATACCCTTTGGGTGATCTGATTCCTCCAGGTGAAAAAAAACTTGATGGATAATACATGCACTGTGTGGGAGGTAAGAATTACAGCTTTTTTGGGAAAAACTCCCAGGATTTTCCTTCTTTCCTTTGTCCATCCATCTATCTGTCTACCCATCTCAGTCTCATTTCGAAGCTATTGAAGAAGGCAAGGCTTTGCTGATGTACTAGGGAGACAGAAAAGGCTTCCTGAGCTGACAGTCATAGGAATGGAAAGCCCCCATAGATCCATCTGGCAGCTCTGAAGGGAAAATTAATGTAAACAAGTGAGAGTAAGAGGTCGCGTCTCTGACAAATTAAGAGAAAAACAGGCTGAGAATGACTGTGGTGCTGTGTAAGCTAACCAGGCTGCCTGGCCTGGACGTAACGGACACCCTGATGGGACACCTGCCTTGGTCATGCCGTGGCCAGGACCTGTTGGGCGTATTTCACCCGCTTCCAAGTGCTGTGCTTCCAAGGCAACCACACTATAGCGTGCACTTGTGGAAACTTGGCAGTTACTGAGGGTTGGGAGAGTGCAGAAAGGAGTCAAGGCACTGGCTTGACAAAAATTAAGTCTCCTTAACTGTAAGGAGACACGAGATATGAATGACCTCAAGGCCCCAGAGCCCCTCAGCTCTTCCGTATCAGCTTCCAAACCTGGAGTGCATGATGTTTTATTAACAGCTGCTATAACTATAAACACTTACTTGGCACCAATCACTGTGGTGTCCAAGAACCTTTCTGCATTTTAGTGAATTAATTAAACATATTACAGCATTTAATGCCCACGGTGGGAGATTCAGCCCTGGGCCATGTGGACTCAGAGTTGCATGGTTTGAGTGGGACGCATGATTAAAGGATGCGTAGTCATAACTCCAATCAGTGCACTGACAACATTATTTTGTATTTGTTCTCTTTTTAGATTCACCTTCCAAAACACTCGTTGCCAAAAATACTGCAGGGATAATGAAATAATGTGAAAGAAACTTTATATTTGAAATTATGTGTTTCATACCTCTGGAGAATATCTTGAACAATATAGAAATTAGAGGTACCTTTAAATAATGGAGTCTTTTTCTCGAAGACTATTGGTAAAAATGAGCTTTGCTGTCCTCAAAGAACTAGTGCTATGTCATGGTTTAGTTGTGATTCAGTATGTTAATTACACATGACAGACTAAAGGTCTTTGAAGTCTAATTCTTGGTTGTGTCTAATAATCTCGGGTTTTATAGTGCTGAACTTTAAAACATAAGCCTGCAGCTAAACTGATGCAGTCAAGTACAGTCATGAGGTCACATTTAACAGTGATTGAAGGTGAAGTCCTTCTAGTGTTCACTTGGAGACTAGAGTAGAGTCATGAAGGGGTCACCCCAGAAGTCAGTCTCCAGCCACAAGCTCAGGTTTTCTGCAGATCTATTTCCCATGTATTTGACTGAAAAAGGATAACCATTTGAAAACTGTGGTGACTCAAGTAAAACGCTGCCCTTCCCATCAAACATAGGAAATATTGGCATGAGGAGGGGGAAGACTGTGCTCTGTGTGCCGACTGGCCTCTTCCAGCTCACTGAAAAAAGACATATTGGCATGAGGAGGGGGAAGACTGGGATCTGTGTGCTGATTGGCCTCTTCCAGCTTACTGAAAAAAGACATTGGACCTCTGCCTCTGCTGGATGGAGTCAGCCAGCAGATGAAGGTCTGCTGAGGATCTTCTCCACAGCCATACCCTTTGGGTGATCTGAATCCTCCAGGTGAAAAAAACTCAAATGAGAATACATGCACTGTGTGCGAGATAAGATTTATATTGGAGAAAACCTTCTGGCGTTATAGAAAGAGCATGATGACAATTGTTTCCTTAGTTCCCAGTGATGCCTACGGGTTGACATCTTCTTCAAGGGAAGAACAGATGACAGCACACATAAGTGCTTGTTTTGGACTTTATTCCAAGTTAAGAAAACAAAGACATGCAACATTTACTTTCTCCCAAAAAGGATGTCCCTTACTGCTCATCCCTTTCCTCCTGCCCACAGCTCCTGTACAGATGGGCCATGAGCAGCTGTATCCCACCATTGTTGTGAGTTTGTAGCACCAGCTCTCCTTTTCCTCTCTGTTGCACAGGTATAGTTCATGAGCAAATTGAGTGCAAGGAGCTGCATCCTCTCTCAGTTATGTGCAGGGCTGCGATTACAACTGCGGCAAAATCTGAGGCACGTTGACATGGGGTTGAGCTTGGGTAAGAGTTTACTGGAGCTGGTTTGGAATTTTTGGAGGATTATTTTTTTTATCAAGAAACACCAAGTTGTTTAATCAGGTGAGACCCCATCTGCAGTGCTGCGTCCAGCTCTGGAGCCCTCAGTACAGGCAAGACATGGACCTGTTGGAGCAGGTCCAGAGGAGGGCCACAAAAATGATCCGAGGGATGGAACACCTTTCCTATGAGGAAAGGCTGAGAGAGTTGGGGTTGCTCATCCTGGAGAAGAGAAGGCTCTGGGGAAACCTTATTGTGGCCTTTCAGTACTTAAAGTGGGCTTATAAGACGGGGACAGACTTTTTAGGAGGGCCTGTTGTGCTAGGACAAATGGTAATGGTTTTAAACTGAAAGAGGATAGATTTAGGCTAGATATAAGGAAGAAATTTTTTACAATGAGGGTGGTGAAACACTGGAACAGGCTGCCCAGAAAAGTGGTAGATGCTCCATTCCTGGAAACATTTAAGGTCAGGTTGGACGGGGCTCTGAGCAACCTGATCGTGTTGAAGATGTCCGTGCTCATTGCAGGTGGGGTGGATTAGATGACCTTTAAAGGTCTCTTCCAACCCAAACTGTTATATGATTCTATGAATTCGTAAGAGGAAAGGTCCATTTCAACAAATTTCCCATTTCAGTTAAAACAAAAAAAAAGTCACATGTCCTGTTCTGGGATTTTATAAATGAAAAAGTTGCTTTTCTGTTTGAAATATGAACTAGTCTATGACTAAAACAGACATGAAAGATCAGAACTGAGTACCAGTATCTGAAATGAGAAATTTCAGCTGATTCATTGTGTTGGTGTTTTTGTTTCATGAACCTTTTTGATGATTTTATTTTTAAAGAACTTTTCATTACTTTTCTTCCTCTGCTCTTGAAATACCAGCTGCTGGGTCATACAACTCCCAGTTTTCTGACCCTTAGCATAGCATTTGTCAGATTGCAAGGCAAAGTCATTCCCCTTCAGCTGCATGACAGTGGCGCGTCCTCTGTCTTGGTTCATATGGAGGAACCAGAGCTGTAGCTGGAAAGAAAAATGTGCTCTTTGATTGATAGGACCATGGTCTCTTTTAACTTCAGGAGGCAACGTTTCAGCCCCAGCTGTTTGGCATGCAAGCCAGTCTGGGGGCCAGAGAAGAGCCATGGTACCACTACCATCATGGTGGTTGTTGTAGATCATAATATACCTTGTGCAAAAATTATGCAACTTGTGAAGTCCGTTTTAGTCTTGAGAAGGAAACACAGTCTGAAAATTTCTCACAAAGCGGGGAAAATATTTCCTGATCAGTGCTAAATTCTGCACAAGATCTTTCAGAAAGATAGTATAGCCTTTTATGTGGAGTTATACTAACCTCATAAAACTGATATGAGGTTGATTCTTCACTCGTGCCAGAGCACCAGAACTTGGCTCACTCACCCTTTGCGTTTTCAGTTCCCACATGCACATGAGGTATACATTTTGAAGAATGAAGGCAACTGATCATGGGAACAGTTTGCTTAGGGGATGTGGTGAATTCTTCAAGAATTGCAGTCTTTAAATCACAATTGGATGTTTTTCTAAAAGATATGCAATACTTCAACCTGATATTGTGCTGTTGATGCAAGAATTGCTGGACAAAACTCTGACTTGTGCTGTGCAGGAGGTCAGACTAGGTGACAGTTATGGCACGTTCTGGTCTTACTGGTGTCTGTTGGGGATGTTTGGGGATTTATTAATTACTATAACCCATACACTGTGCCTCGATTCAGTGTTTCGTTCAGTTTGCTGTTACCATGAAGACTATTCACATTGCTGTAGCAGTAACAATGATCTGAAAGCAAAACTTTATCACTTCCAGAGCTGTGTGCTCACAAGAAGGGAATGATTCCCTGGGTGAGGGATTTCCCTGGGAAAGAGGACAAGTCATCCTGGCTGCCTGTTGCCAGTGGAGGACCCCACGTAGTTAAGCTGTAGGAAGATGTCCTCTTAGAGATCCAGCTGTGCCGGTGGAAGAGGTCACTGCCCTCAGCTGCTCATCACAGCCTCCTGGCCAGAGGTTACTGACCTTGCCCAGCTGCGGCTGAGCACTGTCTGTAAGCGCTTCCTAATCTGCTCCAGGCAAAATCAGCTGGATTAGTTCAGTCAGTTTAAATGGTTGATCTGAACGAGCCTGGCCAATTTTGTCTGAAGGGGATGGGATGGGCCGTGCCACCACGCACACTGGCGGCAGAGCTGGGAGAGCAGCAGCTGGCAGCGGTGCCATCCTCCCATGGGAAGAGGATGCCTGTCCTTAGGTTCAGAGCTGGCTCTCCCTTGCCTTCTCCGCTGCCCAGTTCCCACCTGGAGACTGTCTCATTGGCAACAGATGATTAGGCTCCTTTATATTACATATCTAATTATCCTGTGGCACGAGGCTTTTTGCTGCCATATTTGCACGCACCCGAGCCCCACCTGAATTCCACTGTAATTATCTTGACTGCACCTCCGCCATATCGAATCTGGGTTACAGGCACATCCTTTCGAAAAGGATTTGTTTTATTTACTCATCTAGGAAACAGAGGTTCACATCCTGTGAGCTGTACTGGCCTTGTTTTTCCTGCTCATTTCTGGCATCACTCTGCCACTCCTGCGAAAATCTGTTTAACTTGTCAGCTCCCGGCGAGCAATAATTGCATTATCAGCTCTATCAAGTTATCAGCGAACCTGTAAAGCAGCGTCTTTTCATGAACCCCTATGCCTTGCAGCCTCAATGCTTGCAAAGCAGCACACATGAAAGAGATTGCTGTGCCTGGCATCAGTACAGACTTGTGCTGAGACTGGCCTCATTTAGTGCAAGTTTTATTACCTGTGGAATTTAAAAAAGATGTTCAGTGTAGCATGTCCGAAGGGCAGGAAGCAAACTAGAGCTTGATTTTTAACTCTGGTTAATATCCAAATATTTTGTTGTACAGGAACTGCTAATTTTTGTTTAATCTTTTCAACAGCTACTGAGCCAAAGTCAGCTGTAGTCATAACCTCAGTAAGGAGGCTGAGGGCTTGCATAGCCAGCAGTGATATTGTAGATTTAAAGAAGTGTAATCTGGTCAAATGAAGAGGAAATCGGTAGTTTCTGTTGATTTGAAGAAGGTGCATTGGTTTATAAAACCTGCTGCTCTGTGGGAGGAATTTGGGGATGGTGGTCTTCGAGAACTGACAGAAGCCAATCCATGCTAGTTTTATTTTATTCCAAGCATAATGTTAGTTGGCATGTGATGAGATCAGAGTTTCTGTTAGATGTTAATTGAATTTATTACAGCAGCCCTTGCTGGTATCGCTTCAGTGGAGGTCCTGTCAATGTTTCCATTATAAACTTTGTTTATTAGTAATAACACAGCCATAAAAATTTTCTCCAGATTGAAATGTAGTGCGCAAGTTCTCAGCCGAGATCCAAGAACATTTCTCTTTTCCTTAAAATTTGAAGGAAATTGATTTGGCCATGGTTTAGTTAGAATAAGACAAAAATAGGATTTTGGCTGCATTTGGACATATTTTACATTTCTTTCACTAAAACAGAAACAAACATTCTAGAGGCAATAATTTTCTTTACTGTTTTTATATATTACAAAATTAAGGAACTGGACAGTAAAAAGATTTTGCGTACAATTTAACTGGCTATCCACACATGAAAATATGGCATAATTCCCCATCTCCTCAGCAAGGGGATTCTATTTTAAGGTCGGCAGTGAGGGAATAGGGGTTGTTACGCTCTGCAAGCATCATGTAGGCATCTCCTTTTTAAAAAAAAATACATATACAATACAGGTTTAGGTCATGGGTTTGCTAATCTAATGTCTTGTTTATAGTAGTAAGCATGAGAAAAGGGTACAAACAGTCTCTTAATAGACAGTCATTAATGAAGAAAGCCTGTGAGGGAAGATTCAGTCTGGCTTATGGGCCTTTAATGGTTGTCAGGTGCCCTGAAACGCGAGGATGTAGGTGTCAAACAGTGCTAATCTACTTTTTCATTTTTCTCCATTCTCCTTTAGTTTCTACAGCTACTTTTGATAATTTGAGGTAAATAAACAACTCACAAGCAGGATGCTGGCCTCACAGGCGCCTTGTGCAGCCCCCACAGGGCATTCTCTAGCTGCGGGCAGTTTGGGGGCTGCAGAAGTAACGTGGTCTAAACTCTGGGAGTGCCACAATATACTGGTGCCCAAACTTGTTGTGTCTGCAGGCTGGTGTGCTGGAGAAAGGTGATTCACCCTCTCTCTGCTCCCAGCTCCCATCAGCCTCTATCTGATCATCTAGAGCGATCAGCAGTGGCACTGGGTGATACCTTGTCCACCAACATCAGCCTCGCTGCTCTCAGCATAGGGAGGCTGGCCCCAAGACAAGTGGCCCAAGGCTTGGCAAAATGCTAAAGGAAAGATAAGTCCATCTTCTCACAGTTGGACTCCCTCTGTTTCTTGGTGGCAGACTGCTTTGAGGGGACTCTTCTGCAAGCAGGAGAGAGAAGGATTTTTAGGGGGAAGCTTTGTAGGTATTGTTAGTCTGTAACATCCACTAGATTAACCTGGAAATTCCAGGATTGTTTCATGTTATAAAAGTGCTCTCAGTGTTTCCCAGGTTGTTTTTCACAGCCCAGTACTATGTATGGTCTTTCTTTTAAAAATTATTTGTCAGGTGAATTTAGTTCTTGTGAAAGGTGTTCGTCTGACAGTCCTGGAATCAAAGTCGTCTGCTCATTCCTCGTCTGGATTATATCGTTACCATATTATCATTACTATCACAGCTGCCTGATAAAGGTACGAACCCCATGATTCTGGGGAACGGTCATGTGCTGAAGTTCTGATCAGGAGGAACAAAAGGGTTTTAAGCTTGGTTGTTTGCCCTGGTCTGTGACTGCTAACAAGAGCTCTGATGAGCAGCAATTGCAGCATCCTTGCCTATGGAGCAAACAGCTGCTGCAGCAGGACTGGGACACCACCATCATGTTTTGCATTTAGAAACTTGCTGCAAGTTTGGGTGACACATACTGTATCTTTATCCAGGTTTTAAACTTCTGTGCTAGAAGCTGTGTAGCTGCTCATTGCACTGACAGAGCCACTAAGAGCATGGTGTCAGTGACCAGCGCAGTAATCATGCCCACAAGGCAAAGCCTGGGCTGTGTTGTGCTGCTGGAGCTCATGGCTCAGCTGCCCTGCGAGCTGGTCCTGCAGGGAGTACTGACAGCCAGGGCGGTGCTGACACTGCAGCCCCAGAAAAGCCCGCAGGGAAGGGGTTAATGGGACTGTGATCTACACTGACATGATATGGCATAAATGGCACTTTCTAGAGGTTTGGTCTTGTTTGTTTGTTTTTTTGGTTTTTTGTTTTTTTGGGTTTTTTTTAATGAAAGTCCCTATGTGAAGCATAAGCTGCCAGCGTAACATTTGACTTCCCAGACTGCTGTTGTGTCAGATTTGACAGAGGCTCATGCAGATGTGATGGAAGGATTACAGTGCAAATGTATGTTCCCCAGAGACCTTGGGAACATGACGTGACCAAAGGAGATCTAAGAAGATTAGATGGCATGTTTTTATGGTGCATAAGCATGGCTGCTCCAATGCACTGGAATTTGGTGCATGCTCATGAGAACATCCTCTGTAGACACTTGCTGACATAAAATAAACTCAATGTGTTAATTAAGCTGTTTCTATAAGACAACAAGAAGGGGAAAAAAGAGTGAGAGAGTTGTTATTGGTGTATATTTTTTAGTGTATGGGAAATTGTCTGGTACTATAGCAACAGGGGCCTCGTACAAACTTCAGATGGTAGCACAAGGCAGACAGAGATCCCAGTACTCTGCTATGCTGAGTGACTGGGTTGCTCCAAGGGAATCTACACTTGGGTTCCTCTTGGAGCTCTTCATGGCAGAGTGCATCTCCTCACGTGACATGAGCCAGTTCTCACCAGTGCTGCATCCCTGGAGTGAAACCTGGCTGATGGCCAGCTGCCAGGTGTTGATTTTGTCCAGCCCATCCCCAAATGGCTTACGTTTGGCTCTCAAACACATCACTAGTCTTTCCCTGTATACTTGGAGCAGACAAATCCAATGGTTTAATACGTGCTAAGCTCCTCTTCGCTTAGGTGATGAGAGGATAAAAGCAGGGCACTCGGGGGTCTGAGTCAGTGAAGTCCCCATCTGTGGACCTGCAGGCCATATTGAAAGCAGAAATGTGTAGGGATTGGGAAGAATACAGGTTTTGGGAGCAGAAGCACGCAGAGGTGCACTGTTATACCAGAGTATAAAGCTTTGTTAGCTACTGACAAAGCTATTGCTGTTGAAATATTTTCATCAGAAAATTGGGTTTCAGGTGAAAATGAAATTTTGAACTGAAAGTACTTGCTCACTACAGAAGATTTTTAAAAATTCAAGATGTAACATTTTATAATCCACACTGAGCTAGCTTATCAGTAATCAGTTTTCCTATGAAAAGCTGAGGTTATGTGTGTGGATGTGTGTGTGGAGCAGGGGAGGTGGCAGAGGTGCATGTGCGTTTTCCAGCCTGCTTTCCCGTGACCTGAACCGAATCCAAATAGTTTGCAGAGTTCAGAGGCGTACCGAGATACGCGGCATTAACCCATTCACAACTTTGAGAAGGAGGGAAGGGAGGAGGTACTTATGGAGATATCACGCTCATGTGAACTTTGCAGGCCAACTGTTGAACTGGTGTAAATTGGTCTGGCTCCATTGACCTGGAGCTATGCTAAGTATGCATTAGGGGGTCTGATGCATTGAAGCAGATCTTGCTTTGTTTGCATTCATTCAAAAATTGTGCCAGTACCCAAAGCATGACATGAGCACATATTTTAGAATTCAGAAATATAAATCAGGCTGATTTTGTATGTGCTGTTTTTTTTTCCTGTTGTGTTACTTATTTATGGCACTGAAAACTACAAATTAGCATGGATCCCAAGGAAGTGTTTGATCTAAAATAAGAAAAATTCCTTTAAAGGAGAAACATTTAAGGGGCTGATTGTTATTTATTTTATTAAGCATATAAGAGTTGTTTGGATTTGTGTCCTGCCTATAATTCCTGTGTTTAGAGCAATGCTGATGGGAAAATGGTATCCAGCAATTTATGAAAGGTGATACTGTGTCAACAGACAGGCAGTGGGTTAGGACATGTGACAGTAATCTTCCACGGCATTCAGAGCATTCAGACCATATGCTTTAAAACATCAGTAAAATACATGTCAGAACCACTTCCTCCCTGTGCCCCCCTCGCGAGGACCACAGCAGGGGGATGCTAAGGAGAGGAGCCGGGAGGCTGCTTTGCAGCCCTCAGTGTCAGGGTGCTCTCTGGAAAGGAAGCGGGTTGGGGGGGAGAACCACAGCACCTTCTCCCAAATGAATCAATGAAGTTCAAACATGTGAGGAAGTGAGTGGATGGGGGCAGCAGCTGTGTGACGTTAGCAGGACGCAGTGGACTGGTGTGAGGTTTGCTCATGGGTATTTACTGACTGATTTTTGGAAGGTCTTGTTGCAGCAAACCCATGGAAATAAATGGTGGAAGCATGGCCATGGACTATTGTTTCTACTCCTGCTTTTCTGCACTGTCCTGGTTTTCATCTATAGGTTGTAAGATCTTTTTAGAAACACAGCACGTCTTAGCATATACAGTTTGCAGAGGGAATGAAGGCTAACGAACGTCAGAAGAAGATTTTTGTCCTTGGAGGCTAGCATTTGAGAAAGATTATTTTTCAACTCAGTCAAAGCTCATTGTCAAGATACCCCATCTTCACCCGCTGCTTCTGCTCAGGGAAGGCAGGGCTTGCAGGTACAAATTCAAGTCGCAAAACTCAGGAGAGTAATTTGGGAGCCCTTCTGAGTGCACGTACATCCCGGGGGATAGTGGGAAACCCCCTTTGTGCCTCTTTGGCTCAGCCTGGAAAACTGAAAGTTCAGACAGGAGGAAGCACCTCAAACCACAAATAAACTCTTCTGTTCATTTGAAGGTAATGGGCCAAAACTTGGTATTTTTACTCAGGCAGAACTCTCACTGAAGTCATTAGGCAGTGTGTCTGAAGAAGGGTGGCAGGTCTTGCTCTGGAGTTATTTATTAGGACCAGCATTTCTGAACCTCCTGCTGGTAGTGCTCATCTGCCTAAAAAACAGTCTTCTTGGGAAGGGAGCGACAGGGGAGTCCTGTGTGAAGGCTATAAAATGGTTTATGTTCTGTATTAATATTGATTTAACAATCATAAAAGGAACATAAATGTTTAAAAATTAAACATTCTTTTGTTTAAATATTAAACATTGGCATTTCTCCTCCTCCTGATTTTTAAATCAGCCTTGAAAGCGGCTGGGGCTGATTTAGAGTCATTTCTTGCCATCCCTCCTACGTAACTGTTTAGTAGCACAAAAGCTTCCAGGCAGGAGAGGGTACCAAACAGCTAATTGTAATTGCAAGGGTTATTTCCAAATGTGCGTCACTGTTTATTCCTGTTGAGAGGTGTTCCTCACCTTTTGAACTTTCTGACTGCCAGCCTAGGTCATCCAAAGTGTCATACAGATTGATATTTCTGAGTTCAGCACAGCGTAGAGGGGAATAACCCATTCAGGCCTCCTTGAAAGATCAGTGACGGCTTCCTTAATTGAATAAGGGGTGACTCAGTGTTTTATGAGCACCTCTCAACACAGTCATTAGTTTTATCAGTCTGAAGTTTTAAAAGACAGCCCTTGTGCAAACAGCCTCTGAGTCAGTGCCAGCTTGAAGCTCTCTTCTGCCAGCAAGACTTCACCATCAACACCCACTGACTGCTACATCCAAATGCCTGGGCAGGACTCCCCCATGGGGGAAATTCTCAGCTAGTTTGCAGTAGTCCTCATGTCTGGGAAAGGGCACGGTGACTTTATGTACCTCTTTGTATTTCCTCTTCTTGGGTAAGAGGAGCAAACTGAGCTCACGCAACTTTGGGCAGCTTTGGATCTCCTTGTGCCAGTGCCGCATCCGCAGCTCAGACCTGCTGGCGTAGCAGCAGCTTTCAGCCTTGCCCCTGCACCAGGACAGAGGAGCCTGTGTCACCCCTGGCTCTGCATAACATGGAGTTCCCTGGCAGCAGGCTGGCTTGGCTCTGACAGTGGCCGTGGCAGTGCAGCTCCCTGGCATGAGCGGGGCTGGAGAGTGACTCAGAGAAGTTGTCAGTGAGTGCGCTCCTCCGCTGCTGCTTCATTCATGCCCTTTTGTGCAGCCAGCCAAAAAGAAAGTTTCCTTTAATCTGGCCAGTAAGGCTCGCTGCCCTCCCTCAGCAGTCTCCAGTGTTGCTGCTTGAAATAGAGATATGTCTTGAAACACCCTCATTGTAAAAAAAAAATCGCTTCAAGGCATTCCTCCCAGAACTGAAATCTCTGGGATGTGTTCGGTCAGCCAAGAAGAAACTGTGCAGGAAAGTTCCCACAGTCACGCTTCCTCCTAAGCCACAGAGCTGGATTTGGAGAGACCTCCACAAATAAAGACACTTTAAAGCCCATTTCTGCCTTCAGTGCTGTTGCCTCATGCTCGCTATTAGGTGTGTTTCTGGGCCACAGGGTGGACTTGCTGAGAGAAGCGATAGGTGGTTGTGAATACCACTCTCCCCCTGACATTTCATGCAGCACACGCTTCCTGACACGTGCATGAGGGGATGTGACGTGCAGCCTTGCCGCTCACTGCCCCGGCCGTGTCCGCTCAAAGCAGGTACTCTGCTTTGCACTGCGGGGCACAGCACTTCCCATCCAGCATAAGCTTGGGAGGAGAAAACAAAACAGTCAGAGATAAGTTTGAGTTTGAAGAGCTGGGAAGAAGCCTGCTAAAGCTTAATGTACTCCATATTGTATAGAAAATGCATCAGAAACCTGTAGGATTGCAGCTTCCCTCTAACAGGTCTCCTTCCTGCCCAGCCCCTCATGGCTGTACTGAGAATGCTAAGGGAATAAAATTGCTGGAGTTTGTGTTGGTGGCTGCCTCAAAATGCCCCTCCGGGGACAAATGCTGAAGGGATGAAATTTGTTTTTGGGGTAGTCACTACAGCTGTTGTGAAGGTTGCAAGGCTCGTGAGCACTTAACTGGGGGTGGCTTTCCTTCCCCTGCCAATGGTCCCAAAATGCCACGTTCTCACACCCAATGAATAAGAGGCTAGAAGGAAACCGTCTGATGCCCTACAGAGACTGCGCTCAAGCCTCCTGTATTCCTGCAAGAGAGCAAATCCTCTGGCTGTATCTACCACCTCATTCCTCAGTGCTGTTTGCAGAGGGTGGAAGAATGCACTCAGGCAGCAACTCAGCTCTGAAGGAGCGCTGGCCGAGCAGGGGGAGACTGGCGAAGAGGCTGAATCGCTCCCATACTCCTCTGGAAGTGACAGGGAAAGCTGTATGTGAAGCACACTGATCTTTCAGCAGCAAGTTGTCTTCTCACTCTTGATTGTTAATGACCATGACACGCTAGCGGGAGGCCAGCCAGGACACCCATTCTCCCTCTAGCTTTCAGGGATCCCAACACTTTGAGATAATGAAATAAATGTAGGGTGGCAGTCCAAAATAAAAACATTTTACAAAGTGGAAATGCAAATTTCCTGTGATATCCCTGAATAGCAGGTGGTATTTCCTGATGTATTGTTTCTGACCTTCAGGGAAATTGATATTATGAATTGACTGAGGAAAATGAGTATGGTATCAAGCTCCAGCAATTAAAGTAAAACAATGAGAGGATAGTAAACTGGGTAAAGCAACAAGCAAGAGAAGGCTTGGATTTTGTATATTAGTTTTCGGGGATTTTTATAATGCTGTGGGCACTGGGTGCAGTTAAGATGCAGCAACACTCTTTTTACAGAAAAGGCAGTGGCGGAAAGGAAATACGAGAAAATATTTAATGTTGAGTTCAACTGCTTTTAAAGGCACAAGCAAATAATCTGGAATAATTAATAGTATTAGTATTATTAAATAAGTAAAAATTAGCTGGGTGACAGGTTAACTAATACTTGTGTATGTCCAGCAAAGCAGACAAACATTCATTCAAGCTTCTAACAGTGAGATCAGGAGCAAACATGCCCGTGTTTCTGTGAACTAGATTTTGCTTTGAAAAAAGGACAATCTGTGTTTGATTACTGACAGGCAAAAAATCACAATACTGGTTCTTATTTTATAAAAAGGAGATGAGCTATTAGGTTTGCTGGTCTGCACTTCATGCGGTGTCATTTGTATCTCGTTTGAGTGAAAGCCATCTAATGCGATCATACGTACATAATGCTATTTCCTCAAGTGTATTCAAAACCAGTACCTACCTAAAGCAAAGACTGATAACTGATTTTAAATTTCTTCTGAACAGGCATTGCTGCATATTTCTACATTATATATAACTTCATACCTGAAAGACCTATGTAATAACTTGCCTCACCCTGTAGAACCTCCAAGATTCATTTTCTTCCAGTGCCACAGTCCTGCACTTTTCTGCGTGCAGTTACTCTTACTCATGCTATCAACCTGGTGGATTTGAGTTGGCTTCACTTCTGTGAAATTGTTCAGCCAAATTTGAGATTTCTAGTTACGTGCATCTGGTCTTAGTGGGTTTTGTGTCAACTCCTTTAATTTTCCTTGATCATAATTTATTATTTAATTTCTCTGCAGCACATGCGCACATGTTCCTGCTATGTAAGGAAATGCTTGTGAAAAAGAAATCATCTTGGCAGTATTTCTGTGAGACAGACTGGCTCTCCCTTGTTAGACTAGTGGCATTGGTATCCAACCCTTGAGTCAGAGATGCTAAAGCCAGATGGGACCGTGTGATAATCTGATGTGACCTCCTGTGCAGGATGGGCCATCAGAGTCCATCACAAGTGAAGGTCTGCTACAGATTGCTTAGGATTATGGCAAGAGGGGTATTCCTTCCTATGGATGATATTTGAATGCAGGTGACAAACTCTCACAATATTTTGAGTAATATTTTAAAAATGGGGACTGTGATAGAGATCTAGACCAGTTCTAAAAAACCTGCATTCAGTAATATTTTTGACACCGACATGTTCTGTGAGGAAGCATTTTATCTCTCTGGGCCTCTTTTCCACAGCCCACCTTTTGTCAGTCTTCCACGTTTGGAGCACCCATTCTTCATGTAAGGGGGTCAACTGTGCAGCGTTTAATGCAGTAAATTTCCCTGATTCTCCCAATGTTGTATGAAAATCTTGTTGCCCAGAGTCTTTCTGCCTCACTTGCTGGATTCATTGCTTGTTTCCCCAGAGTTGTGCAGTGCCATGGGAAGACAGGAATGAAGCGAATAGCTGGGTGAACATTTGCTGGGCAGCCTCGAAATGTCAGCTTTGGTGGTTTTTCCTGTCTTCAGCAGTACAGGATTTGATTCCTTCTGGTCCCACTGCTGGCTGTGGTACGCAGTCCAGCATGATAAAGTTCATGAGCTGTTGGAGGGCTACAGTCATTTCAGTGCCTGAAAGCACTTGCCACTAGGTCCAGCTCTCAGTTGACAGAGTCCAAGAATTACCCTGGAAGCATCAGGGGCTTGTTGAGAATTGCATGATGTTTTGTGCCAGGCAGAATCTGTTCAGGGCGGGTAGGTTGTTGAACTTGATTTTGAGAATTAAGACCGACCAAAAATTAATAGTCTTAAGGTTTAAGCCACCTCAGTGCATTAGCATTAAGTTTCTCTCTCCAAATCTATAAAAACAGATATGGACATAATTTCTAGTCTGAGATATTTAATGCACAACCGAGTTACAATGTCCTGGCTGAGCTTTGGTAAGTATTCGTGACTACGAAAGGCTGCTAGCCTGTCCTCCTTGCTAGGTACTATTCCTTCACCTTAGTAAAATACGTGTAAAGTGATGCTGTATATCCTCACATCTGAAGTAGGCTAAAACCTGTATGTATTCTGTTATTGCTGCTTACCTGGTGGTGACTTTTAAAATGCCTTTTAAATCAGTGATGGGTTCGTGTACTTTAATGCAGAATGCAGTAGCTCACTAATACCACAATGGAAAGTTGTTTGTTTGGTTAGTAGCCATTCATAGATTAAGTATTCAGTGTGATTCACATTTTAGACAACAGAAGTCAAGTCATGAGATGTTCATGGGAAGAGTATTGCTGTTTTGAAAACAGTGGGGTTGTGATCTGAGTTTCTGATAAATATATCCAACACAAGCAGTGTCCTGTTCTCTTTGTAGACCAGTGCTGTGAAAGGGGTATGTATATGTCCCCTGGGCTCTCAGATTATACAGGCTAACTGGGAAACAAAATTAATACCTCCAAGGACAACTAGCTTCTGTGCTGGGATGCACTTTTCTTTCTGATTCACTTAGGATGAATACCTCTGCATGGTACTCAAGAAAACTGTCATTGGAGGTGTTGTTTTTCAGATTAGCTGTAAAATCAAGGCCCTGACTACTTGTGGTCATTAGCATTCCCATGGCACTTTTCAAAAGAGTCGGGGCTTTGACCCCAGTGTCCTGGCCAAATTCCAATTTGGATAATTACATCCTTCCTTCCCTGCCACGTACACTGGATATGCTATTCTTCACCTCATGCTCCAACTGTATGTAACATTGTCTCATGCTGTTAAAACAGCTGCCAGATCTCGTCCCAGAAATGGCTGCATTTTGGTGCAGAGTGAAACAGATCCCTTTATAAGGTTCCCATGTCACTTCCAGTGTATAAATCACTTTGGGATCTGCAGAGATGAAAAGGATATTCAGAGATGAGATTATGTATTTAAATATTTTGATTGTTTTTAGTGATCTGATATATATACTTAAGATTTTCATAAGGAAGTCCATGTTGAACTGAGGAGTAGTACTGATATGACCCATCACACAGCATCACAGGTCTCCCACAGGACATCTGGTGATGAGTTAGATTTCCATTTCTGAAGGAGCACTGTGGGTTAAGAAAAATGTAATTGGAAAAAAATAAATAAATCCACCACAAGTGATACTGATGAGGAGATAGACAAACGCATTCATCATGGTGGTGCCCAGGCACTTCCCAAGCTTTTTTGCTTGGAGTTTGCCCTTGTCTGCTCTGTAACGATAGGTCAGGTTCAGACTGGGATTAATTCTGTAGTGTTCAGGAACTAGATGTCCTTGTCTGTATTTGTGTTACTATGGGATGCTAATCAGTAAATGTATTATGCATTTTGCTCCTAAAGTCTCCATGGTTCATTGGCATCCCAAGCTTTTCCACGAACCTAACTCCTGCACACTAAAGACTCCCCCAGAACATTGGCAGCCCTGTAGTTGGAGTGCAGTATGGCTGAGACAGCCAGGTGAAAGCGCACTGCCAGGTATTACTGCCCAGTGTTGTAAGTGACAGTTCAAAATTTTAAATGGACCTACTAACTGTTTGCTAGGGCAGGGCTGGTTAAACTAAAGCTCATGGGCTGATCCTCCCTGCCAAAATTATCAACAGTGCAAAATTGCCCTGCATCCTCTTCTCTGAAGGCCCTTACCCTGGGCAGAGGGCAACAGCCTTATTTCCACTGTGCTCTCTCTTCAAGGATGTGTGGATCCTGCTCTTTACCCATCTGATCTCATGTTTCTCGGTTCGTCCAAGCACAGACATCATCTTGTCATGGGACGAGCATGGGTGTGAAAGAAGTGTCTTTATGTATCAAGTCATGGTTGGAGTTGAGCATAGAGACCTTGAGTACCTCCATAAGGGACTGTTCAACCAACCCCAGCCCAGAAGGTTGGGTGCCATCCCACTTAGGAGTAAGGAGAGGGAGGAAACCGCCACAGTGCTGAGCAGGGAGCTACATGGAGCTCACATGATATTGGGGGGTTGCCTCTGAGGTACAGAAGGTTTATGAATAATATCCTGATGCAGAGATCTCACAGAAGTCCTGGCTTTCTTGTCAGTCAGGAACCGTTCTGGAACTGTGATGATGCATCTGAAAGACTCATTAAATCATCCGTTTCAGGCTTGCAAACCAGTTTACAGTTAGCAAAACATTGTCTTTTTGACTGAGAAAAAGAGGAAAAGTAAGAAAAAGAAAAAAAACAACATTTGCTAAGCAAAGTAGAGCTACACTATATCGCTTTCATGAGCTCTGCGTTTGCTTAACTATAAAAAAAAATCTATATTCAGTAATAAAGGACAATTACACAATGCCGAATGAGCAAAATAACCACAAATTGCCAAGGGCATGTGCCAGCAAGGGCAGACAGGAATTAAAGTGAAAAAACATGGCTGAAAAGGCCATGCATTTATTAATGTAAATGCATCTAAATTAGCCCCAAAGGCAGACTTTCCTGGGAGGTGATGAAAGGCGAAGAGGCATGGGCAACTCCTTATCCCATCACTGTCCCCCACCCTTTTGAAGTGCTTGTATAGCAAACAGTGAATGTCCTGGCTGTCCCGCTGCCAGCGCCGTCTAACCACAAAGCTGAAGCAGACCTGCTTCTGCACAGATTGCCATGCTGAGAGATGGCTTGAGTTCTTCTTCAGGAAGAGCTCCTGCAGATCTTGCTGTCATCATCCTCGAACAGCAGGTTGTTTCTCTGCTTGCAGGAAGGGGTGTCATCCTCTGCTCCCCAAGGCAGTATGGTCCCAGGGCCTTCCTATTTCTCTCTTCCTTTTTATGATCTGAGAAGATGAAGCACTCCCATAAAGCCTATAAAACGCATCTGATCCTAAAATCTAAAAAACCCACTGGTACCTAAAAACAGTCCAATTGCTCTCTTTAAAAACACCACAAAACCCCCAAAATATGTCAGTAACGCACACGCTTTTAAGAGCATAAAAGGAGCCAAAAATATGACAACAATACAGCCATCTTGTGTGTGTTGGTGGACAAAAAGAAATATGAATAAGGTATTTCTATGTGTTTCCTCTCGGTTCCTTGCACATAACCAGCAGCGCAGAGACCTCATTCCCATTTGTGTGCAAGCAGGTGGTGTGCATTTGGTCCCACTCTTCCCCACCATCTCTCCTTGCCACTTTCATTTCTCCATCCCATCCCATCCCTTTGGATCTTTCCCACCGTGCAACCCAACCAACACTTCCCAGCACTGTTCCCTACCAGGCAAAGGTTTCCAGAAGCTCCTAGGTGTACATACACTGTCCCAAGCTATATTGCTGTTTCCTCACCCGTCCTCCAAACACTGTCCTTCCTTTGCTGGTGGCCTCCTTGCTGGCCATGGGATTCGCCTGGGAGAGCAATGGGCTCACAGCAACCTCTGGTGGCCGTGGGGCTGATCTCAAGGCACACCTTCGCGCTCCCTGGCTCCCTTCTCAAGATGAAGTCTTGCTTGAGGCTGGGCTGGGTAGTCACAGGCATGGAATGTGGGGACATTTAGGTGCCTGGGAGCAGCCTGCTGACCACCAGCAGAAGGACCTTGCTCCACACGATCAGCAGCTCCCATATGTGTTAATATCTAGAGTATCAGGGTATCCTTGGCCACATTGTTGCGGATGCTAAAATGATCTTGCAGCTGCCGTTAAGTGATCTGGTGCTGATATAATACCCAATCTCATGGAGGCGGATTATGTTCAGCTGCAAATCAAGCTTCTGTCTACCCAGTGTACCTAATTCCCAGAAAGGGTATGTATCTGTGCCAACTACAGCAGCATTTGGAAGCCAGCTCTCCTGCTCCTTCATCCAGCAAGCTGCTTTCACCTCTGCTGCCAGGACCACCTAGCCACAGATACTACCAACTGGTATATTTCTGGCACATCCCAAACTACATAGGTTCCAAGCACAATAAAATGTGACTAGTTGGGAGATGGAAGCATTTACCTCTTTGGGTAGACTCTGCAACTGGTTTGAACCAAAGGCAGAATTTAGCCAAGGGCAGGATTTAGCTTTGTTTTTTGCAGCATGAAAAAAACAAGTTTTGTCACTTATGCAACAGAAACAACAAAATATGGAAGACTTATCAGGAACTGAGAGTAAGTATCGAGCAGTCCTACTCTGTGAAATGACCTGCGTTTGGTAAAATGTTCACAAGCCCTCCCTAGCAACCGTAACATTTAAAAGCAGGCTGCTTTCCAAGTGGCAGATGGAGTTCTGTGAGCAAGGAAACCACTTTAAGCTGTACGAGGGAGAGGGGCTGTAGTAGGGTGCTCCAGGCGCTGCATTCTTGATGTGGTATCGGGTTTCAGTACTATTATGAAAAAAGCTGCAGGGGATTTGCATGCATACCTAACACACATACCTTTGATGTTCGCATTGTTAGATCCAAGCAACAAATAGGATCTTCAGGTCAGATGTAGCTTCCAAAAGGCTATTAAATAACTGTAGCTAGACAGTCAGGTAATTGTCCTGTAAAAATTACAGTCAAATTCTTCTCTCCTAGACTGGGCTAAATTCAGAGCCTGTCCAGGGACATTAATGGAACAACTCCAAAATTACACCAGGATTATCAAGAGCAGAGTCTCTTTCTCCCTCCCTCTCTTTCCCCTTCTTTCTCTCTTTCAGACTGAGGGAAACTGTGTACACAGACACTGTTCATATTTCTGCTGCCGTTGAGAGGCTGACGATATGATATTTTAGGCTTTGACTTTGCAATGTTTTATGAAATGGGTTCTAGCTAGATAAAAGAGAAAATTGTTTTGCTGCCATCTTTTAAAATACATTACTGCATCACGTGGATTTCGCAATGATGCATACAATGAAGTTGCTATTAATGAGTGAATTGTAAAAACACACCAGAAATGCAATGCAATGCAATGGGTTTTTTTCTGCTTTGCAAGGAGTGCCTACAAATCATGCCTTTGGACACAATGCATGTAATTTCCATTTAGAAAATAACAGTATGAACTGAGTTCAGTATTTAACATACCATGCACCAGAATGATCCCAAAATATATCAAGCCAGGAAGTGGATTAATTACAACAACTTGCCACCAAGCCCCTGCTATATTTCAAGTATATGGAAAAAGTATTTCTATTTTGGACACTGACTTCTTTATGAAACTGTGCCAGGACATCAGCAGGCTCTGGCTGGACTCTGACAGACACTCTTAGCAGCATCAGTTTCCTGGAGGCAGTAATAATTATCAAATCCATTTGATAGACAGACAGCTATCAGACATCTGCATATCCCAGACGTACAAAAACATCCCCAGCCAACCATGTGGCTACCAATGGATCTGCTCAGACAAAGAAGTTCAAGAGAAGTGCCTCAGGCCAGATCCTCAGCTGCAGAAAATCAGCCAGGCACAGTTGATTGTCCTTCCTTGTGCTGTGAGCCTTCTCTTTGGAGGAAAACCCTGCCCAGCCATCACAGGGCAATGGGAGGTCATGAAGGCAATGGGCTGGATGGGAAGGGGAAGCTCCTGCAGGAGTTTAGGACCAGGTCTGGGGATGACCATATAAGCTTTGTACAAAATACTTTACATCTTTGAAGGGGCAGAAATGGCTGCACAAAAGAGGCTGCCTAGATCCCTTGTATCCTTACCCCAATTTGTGCAGATGAGGGGTCAGATAGCTCTTCCTAACAGGATCTAGAGTTGTGTCTGTGTTCAGTGAGCTGAAGAGTGCCTGGGCACAGCCTCAAGCACTGCCCTGAAGTCGCCTGTGCTGTGCAGTTGGGAGCCTTTTCTCCTTCACCATCTTGTCCTCTGCCACCTAACATGGTGCCCAGGCGTGGTTAAGGAAATAGCATGGCCCACGGGCTCTTCCCTCTAGGCAGTGTGGAAGAGACAGCCCTGTACGGGAAGAAGAAAGGCGGTATGGATGCAAGACAGGCTGTGGACCTGGACTGGATTGTTTTCTCCTATAGGTGAACTGTGCAGATTTTCTAGGCAGGTCATGTTCTCCTGCCCCTGCCTTTACATAGTGCTTGCTCTGATGCTCTCCTCCTCTGGTTGAGATGTGCCTTGCTAAAACATGAAGTGCAAATCTCTGGAGGCAGCAGCACTTTTAGCATGCAACTAAACTGAAGAAATATGCCACAGGCTGCCCCTGGGAAAGAGCCACGGGAGGAGACTGAGAGCCCTTGGCTTGAATCGCTACCTTCAAGGTAGCTTGAATGGCTACCTTCCCGGGGTAGTGAAGGTGCCCAAGGGCTGAGAGAAGTGCATATTTTATTTTCACCAGTATCCTGCTTTGGGGGCTCTTTTGAAGAAGTGCAGCTCCGGCTGTGGCGTGGCCATTGCAGCAGCACTGTGGTGGAGACGTGGGGCAGGGGGCATAGTTGCCACTTGTTGATGCTGGGACACTGCTGTAGTCCCAGGGCTGCCCAGCAGAGCAGTTTACCCCTTGTTTTCCATCACTGCCACTTCAGTTCTTTTTCCGTCCCTGCCTCTAGGCTTGGGCCTGTTGTTGGCAGAAGCTTTCATAGGCCTGGAAATGAACTTGATTGTTTGTATCTAAGCCTACATTGCGGAAAATGGGCTGTGCATGTTTTCCTGTCTCTAAATGACACAAGGACACTGTTACTGAACGAGTTACGGTCTTTGTGGCCTTAAAATGAGGCGAATGAATGTAGGAGGCCAGAAAGAGAAATGTTACCTGACAATAGTTACATTTTGAGCAAAACCACTGAAGTTCAGACTTCACCTTCCAAACAGTAGCAGGTTTTGCAGCAGGTTATCTGGTTTGGGACTTTACAGCCCTATTTACTCTGTTATTTCACTGGAGGCCAGTGCAAAGGTCGGGGGGATTGGGGAGCTCCCGGCAGTCAGGTCCAGAGATGGGTCCACTGATGACAGTCCTGCAGCTCTGATCAGCTCCATGCAGCCACCATCAGTGGTACCACCAGGAATGGCCCCTGAAACAGGAATTGCCCCTGGTTTTTCAGTCCGTATGGCAAGAGGTGCCTGAGCAAGAAGAGAGGCAAAACAAAAAGTTGGAACTGGATGGTAATGTGATACGGTGCTTTTCACCTCTAGGTCATCAATTAAAATCTAGTCTGTTTAGTAGTGACCAAAAATCATTTCCACATGGGCCAAGAGAAATGCATGGTGAATACAGGGGTTACTGTATTGAAACAGACAAGATAGTCTGGAGACAAACAGTTGCACAATAGTTATTTGTGTGGAGAAGTCTGTAAGGTATAAAGCTAAGTAGTTTCTGATCAGTTTATATCCCTGAATCATGAGGGCAGTTTCTTTGCAAATAACTTACCATTTATTTCTGACTACTGCAATGTAGGTTTTTTCTTATGCTATAACTAAGAATAACTGGAACCTCCCATTTGGCTTTCTCAATAGTCTGTCTGTGTAGGGATTTAAAAATAGACAGATACATATGACGTTTGCCAGACAAAGGAGCCAGCTCATGTTTCCTTAGGTGCATATCAAGAAAACCTCAATGCTGAACCGTGTACTAGAATTATTCTGAAAGGCAAAAATTGCTTCTTAATATTTTAGCAGAAAAATACACAGGGTGCTGAACTAAACCTGAGCAAAATGCATCAGGAAAGCTTATCAAATACATGTCGGATGATAATGAAGTAACAGGGGAATCCAACAGAGCAGTGGTGACTCTGAAGAAGAGCAGTCAGCAACAACAGATCCTCCTGCTGCCAGACTGTATTGATTTTAGCTGAATAAAGCAATTTAAACTTTGCTTGTAGTATTGAACCACAGATACAAGGCCCATTAAATGGGTATTTCATAAGCTGCACTACTATTTTATGGAAATGTAACCAATACTGGCTGAAACATTACAAAAATTAACAACATCTATCAAGAGCACTGAACTAACAGCTACTGTGCTTTGAATTTTGATTATATCCTTGATAAACTCAATGGGGTATTGTTGTGCTTGAACTAACAGTTTAGCTAGCAGATGAAGAAAAATTATGGGTTTTCCCCTCCTGTTCTAACCATTAAATTTGTACTTGCCAAGATCTGTAACGGTGGGAAATCTACCTCTGTGAGGAAGGCTGGCTCAAAGCAACTGAAAAATAATGGGTTATACGAGCGTAAAAGAAAATAGAATTTGGTTTTTAATACATTTCTTTCATCGTTTTTATCCTCTCAGAACATAAAACTGTTGCAAATGTAGCAACTTACAGGCGTTTTATAGTGAAGGTAGCTTTCTGTAAATAAAACATATGAAATCCTAAACCTGCTGAAGTCAGTTGTTTGACTTCCATTGGATATATACATACCTAACTGGATGTATGTGCCAGTGCCTGAATTTTCAGGCTACAAAAAGAGTCATTTGAAGCAGTGTGTTTTGAATTCACCAGTTAAAATACGAAGTTTTGTTGCCAGTCAAATAAATATTAAAAGTCACTTTGTGTACTTGGAAAACTCTGATGCTCTCTGCTCTCCTCCACAAGTGGAATAGAAGTACTATTTACTTTGTCATCAGCTAAAGTTATTGGTACAGTTCCTGAGATGTTGCAGGGTTTTCCAGCAGCAGTCAGGGGAGGTCAGTTTAATAAGCTAATAAATATTTTTTGAATGACCTGACTTTGTATTTGGTATTAAAAAACTCAGAGGAGTGCCAAGTAGGATAGAAAATAAAGAATAAAAGTTCCACAGATTTTGCCAAAATTCTCCACAGATTACTATTAGCCTCATTTATGAGACTGCACAGAGGACTGTGAAATCTTCTTTGAACTCTAAGGGCCAGATGGTTTTGCTGTTAGATCCTAATGACCCACAGCAGTGTGCATACACAGACACCATGGTTGCCAGTTGACTGCAAACATGCAATGGAGGCAGGAGAATTCATGACCTGTGCTTCGAAAACACAAGCTAGTCCTTCTTGGGTGGAGAGGGCATCCCCTCTTGCTATTGATGGTGTAAAAAAAAGCATTTCTACTACCCCCTCAAAAGGAAGATCATTTCTAAAGCAAGCCATGAGCATACCTGGGTCAGAGAGGTGAATGGCAGGCGCACCGTCCCATGCAGTCTGGGGTGGATCCCTGCTGATGGTCATGAAGCTGAAAGTAGCTTTTGCCCATAGGCGAGGGCTCTCTTACAGACTGTGCAGGCCCCCGGTCCCAGCGTTGTATCACTCTGTGCTGGAAGAGAGAGGAAAAGGCTGGACTCGAACCAATTAAAGCTGTAGGGCAGAACAGTAGTTACTCTGCTGTCATATGGAACTGCTTGGAAGACATGATTTATTTTGGATTATATTGGTTTCAACTGGTATAATATGAACTTCCTGATTTTTTGAGGATATGTAGACAAAAAGACTAAATATGGTTTTACTCATCTTTTAATTTAGAACTACAAGTGTTTGGGTGACCTATGAAATTATTTTAATGATCTCTGCACAACACTGAGCTGTCAGCGCTATAAATGTCATCCTAACTGGGTATTAGTTTCCATCATGGTCATTTAGTCTCACCATCAGAGCTACCTCCATGCGAATGTCTTGTCTGTGTCAAGCTGTGGGAATAAAACAGGGTCACTGTTGCCAAGAAGCATCAGTCAAACATCTTCATAATACTCAGTTTGAAGAGGAAGACATGAACAGAAAATCTAGGAGCACTGTGAGTATGCAGCTTGCCCTTGGAGCTTCAGGCACAGCAGTCAGGGGATGATTTGCATTCAGACCAGTGCTTTTATCTGTGACCATTAAAAACGTATTCCAAAATTGCTCATACTAGTTGACATAGACTTACTGTTATCCTTCGTTATTTTTATAATGCTATGAAAAGTCACAGGGTAAGAAGAAGTATGCCAGTGAATAAGAAGTGTGACAAATTGCATTTGATACAACTTTTGATCGCCAGTTCAAGTTGAATATGGACTCATCACATGAGGCTGCTCTTTTGTTCTCATATAGAAGGCAAAGAAATTGTTTGACTAGTGTCTCTATAGGCTATTAGGATGCATCTAAGATATACTGACAAAAAGTAAAGTAACAGAATTAGAGAATTTAAAAAAAATCAGTGGTGAAGTGGCAAAGAAGGAGTGGAAGAAGTGTGTTGTAGAAGATAAACAGGTGGGCTCTGAACATCCAAAACTTACAGCAAAGATAAAACCACGAAAAGGTTTGTGCACTTTCCTCTCCAGGTGGTTTAATTTTTTTCAGTTCAAAGTTAGGAATCTTACCATGAAGTTTTAAATTATTATCTTTTGCCTCAGCTCACATACTTAATGGTTTAAACATAGCAAAACAAATTCTGCTGTACTTTGGATTTGTTCTTGTGTGATAGACATCTGAATGAGACAGTCATAGGATTTTTCCAACACTGTCACTTGTTCCTTCTGTCTCATACAGATTTAAGAAAACTGCTTAAGGTTGACTTGTACTTGCATATGATGGAAAAACATCTGAATTTTGCTTTCAAGTGTATGGAATTTCAGCTGATACACAGTCAGTATATAATAACTCGTTTTTAAACTTAGGATAAAAATAAAAAGTGAAAGTCCTGTGTTGCACGAAGCTCCCCTTACATATGATCATTGACGTAAGTGAGAAAGCCTCTGGCAAAGCAGAAGGTCTGCCATCTTACTCTGCAAACTCCTGGAGGGGATACATAATAGTTCAGAGCTCTCCTGTCTTGCCTACAACTTTATTTTGCTCCAGAGCACTTCTTTAAAATCTCTTGTCCTTGGCTTTTTATGGTTCCAGTCTTTTCCATAACCAAGACAGATTCTCCTTCTTTCCAGCTAGTTGAACATGAAGTTGCAACAGTCTTTTGAATCAGAGGTGCCTCCTTTGAAGCCCTGAAAAGATCTTTTAACTCAGTGAACACAAAGCTTAGCGAGTCGAACGTTTGCATCCGTAGTGTGTCAAGAAGTTTCCAAAGGCATCGCATCCACAACAATTAAAGTAATGAAAGGAGGTGCTTAGAAAATTTCTCATTATGCCTGTACACCTCAGTTCTGTTTTGGGGTGACCTAAGTGAGCGGACACTGCAGTCCTCGCAGGACTGGACCTTGCTGGATTTATCCAGCCTGCATTCATCCAGGTAGCTCTCCCACGCAGCCAGGCTGACACAGGAAAAGCAATGCCCCTGAAAACAAGCACTTGCAGTGATTCAGCCACCACAAGCTGGAGCCCTCAGCATGGCACAAGTGGGCATGGCTCCCGGCATGTCAGTGGTGTGTGCCATTAATATCGGCTGAGGGGCTGAGCCCTGTGTTTGAGCTTCCATAGCTGTGCTTCTTCCATTTAAGGGAGAAAACATAACACACGCTGAAATCCAGATCCCAAATCCACTGGAAACTTAGCCAGCTGTAAGCAAGCACTGCCAGGGAGCTCTCGACATGAAGCACTATGATAGCAAAGGTCTTGAATGACTAAGATTCTTGAAAGCCTTGGTCAGTATCAGAGACAGTTTCCAACTGGGCAAAGTACAATATTTTCCCTCTGCTTTTTATGAATGGCTGGATAGGACTGCGCTGGAGTCAGAGTCCCCTGCAAAAGCCATTCATAAAAATAACAACAAAACAAAACAAACACACACAAAAAACTTTCTAGGTCCAGTCTGGAGCCACTGGGGGCCAGAGGCTGGGAAAACACGCTGGCAGCTCGAGCCCCAGCTATCACTGAAAGTATTCAAGGGGCTTTTTGGTGGTCTGAAAAGTATGAAGTGCTGTGTAGAAGGGCAGCTGGTAGAATTACTGTGACACATACTAGGCAGAAAGCCAGAGCTGGCCTTGTTTCAGACATTGTCTTTCCTCTCATTGAAGTGTCAGGACCTAATTCATGGAAAATTTGGTGAGTTGGCAGCTCTTTCAGAAGATTTCATTGAGCTACAGTGTGTGAGAGTCACATGAATGCGGAGTGCATGGCCAAAAATATATGGGGATTTCTGAGCAGGAGAAAACAGTCAGCCTCTAAGAATGCCTGTGGATTTCATGTGGTTTGGGAGTAAACATGTGTACAGGTGTAATCAGCAGGCAAAAAAAGAAAATAAAGCAGAAAAGCACAAGTGGCGGATTACTGAAGAGCTCAATGAGTTCTGTAATTACAAGGGATTCCTTTGAAACAAATCATTCCTTTGTCTGAGGGCAGCAAATGTCCATTAATGAGTTCAGGGCTTGCAGTCCACCTGGAGGAGGCATCAGTAAAATGTGTGCCTTGGTAATAGCTTCTCCATTGCAAGGGAATTTAATGGAAAAGAAAAGGGTCCACCCTGAAGTTTAAAGACGGACCCCGTCATCACATAGGTTTTTTTCTCATATTTATTTGAGAGCAGAACTTGGAACCTGAGGCACAGAGACAAAAATATAACAGCAGTAGGATTCCACTGAATTAGAAAAAGACTGAAAATAAACAAAGCATCTCTTGTTAAAACGGGACGTTTGTGGTGGGCAGTCTGAATTGAATCAGTTACGTTTAATTTACATTTACATTGATCCTCCTGACTGAAATATTGCTCTGAAAGGCCAGTTACACTAAACTGTTTATTCAGAAATATTCCAGTTATTTCCTACTACACTGTCATGAAAATTAGGTTTTTGGCCATGCAGAAGGACAGCATGTTGGCTTCTGCCCAAGCGAGGCACTAAAATCACGGCTGGGATTAGGAACAGCCAGGAAGGAAGGGCAGGAAGAAAATCATTGGGTGCAATTCATATACTTTGAAAACAGAAAGTCGGGGGGAGGAGGGCGGCAGCAGCTTTGCCCCACTGAAGTAAGAAAAGCCCTTTTGTGCTCTTGGTGTCACAATTTCATCCTTTATCTGTGGTCTTATTGTTCCGTGCTGCTCCTAGCACCCACAAGGGTCGTCACAACACCTGGGTGGTGGTGGTGTATTTTAAGTGCACCTGTGTTAGTTCCTTAATCGGTACTCCTCCTCCTTCCCAGGGTGGGGATGAAGAACACTGGCACCTTGGTGGGTCTCCCGACTCATGTCTGGCCCATGTTTCCCATTCCTGGGTGGGAGCAACCGGGAGGAAGACTTGCTGAGGAGCCCATGGCTGTGCCGCCAGGTCCCACGTAGGCAAGCGTACACAGCCTCCAGTTCTCCCTGCCCCGTGCCCAGTCAGCCTGGTGATGGGCATCCCCGAAATCATGTCAACAGACTCACGAGGGTCAGCACAGCATCGCCTTCATTCAGCTAGAGGTCCTAAACCAGAGCTTCCCAGGGCTGGAGCCACTGCCCATCCCAGCCTCCTAGCTTCGGCAGGGACAGCTTTGGTCAAGTGGGAAGCCCTGGCTTGGGAATGAGGTTTGGTGTCCCTCACTTCTCTGCCTGAGCTGTGTTCCTGCTCATGGCCAGGAGGGAGGGCTTCTCCACAGCAGGACATTCCACTCACGGCTGAAAGAGTGTGGAAAGAGAATGAACAGCATCAGTGGAGACAACAAAATCTAGTTATAAAATTAGGCCACTCTCACTGTCTGATAAGTAATGCAGCGAAGTAAATCTAGCAGTACCATAGAAGAGCTGAAAGATGTAACATGCTAAATTAGATTTCACCTTGGTTTTAGTTATACAAACTTAACATACTCCTCTGCATCCACAGTAATCTGAACTACTTGAGAGCAAGGTCATAGATAGGTGTAGGAGAGGCTGGGTGTGAGAGCTGGGTATGTTCATCACTCCATTTCTGAATGTGGGCTTTGCCTATGTTTTATTTCTATTGCTGAAAACATTTTTCACAGCATCTGTGGAATCACAGTTAAGTGACCGTGAATTTTGTTTCTCACCATGCTTTTGTTTTACTTTTCAGCCTCAACAAGTGGTTCAAAAGAAGCCTGCTCAGGTAAGAAAAGCTAATTAAAACCCACAAAATAAAATAGGCTGAACTTGGTAACTAGACTGGATCCATCATAAAGACTAACACATTTGAACTTCTTCTGTTGGATGGTATTATTCTTCTTGGACAAAGTGCAAGCAAGGGTGCCATGAAACTAGTCAAACACTGCATTTATGATCACTTCCATGTTCTTTCCGCAGCCTACCCCATGCTAAAAAAAAATCCAACATCCTAACTCTGCCACTTTGTTACATATGCACCAGTTTGTGAGCATGGGAGCAGGTCCATCCCTGCCCGGCAGGGTCCATGGGCTGTGCTGCCGTACCTTGGTGAATATGAATGATTGCTGAGTCAAGAGCATAAAGGGTCCATTGCTTTTCTGGAAAGAGGTCTGCTTTCAGAAGGGACTAATACTTTTGTTTTTCCACCTTATGGTTATTGCACAGTGTACATTATTGTAATGTCTACTGTAATCTGAATTAGGAGCTGTTACATAAGAAAAACCTCCTAGCTATGAGTTGGAGGGGTGAAATGATGTAACTCTCCAAAGCATGTGCAGTAATCAGGTTTCTACAAAAGAAATCAATACAGTTGCATCAATGATGAATCCATGGCACTGGCAATAATATTAACATCTCTGAATGGCAGAGATAACATACAGGATGAATGTAGTAGTATTTTCAAGCGAGGTAAGTTTTGCAAGGAGAGGTAATGTCTTTTATTAGGCCAGCTTATGCAAGAAACACAATGTCAGTCCCTGAGGACTTACCATCTATAACCTTCTGACTACACCACACAAATCAAAACACACCAAGTTGTTCTAATAAAAGATATTTCCTCTCCCTGGGCTTGCTTACATCCTTGAACTGTTATGGCCACTATCAGGCTATTCCTACTACAACATGGTAGTAAATCTGCCAATGGGCACAAAGCCAGCCATCTCCTCCATGGCACCTGAGAGATAGGGAGGCTTAAAACCCTGCTGTGCAAAGGAGGCCAAATCTGGGAGGCAAAGACTCCCAGGGGGCTGTTTTTGTTGCGGTTTCCTCTGGTACGTAGCAGAGCTCATCCCCACTGGGGTCAGCAGGATAAAGGGGTCTAGAGCTGGTGGCTTTGCCTGCAGCCTAGCTTGGCAGAAGCCGTTGCTGCCAGGATGGCATGTGTGGTGCCACTAGGTCTCCAATCTCCCCAGGCACTTACTCCTGTGAGTGTTTTGTTTGAACACTAATCGACTGCGAGCCCTAGCACAAGAGAGGAAGAAATCGCTGGGACTGAGGCTGGGTTGGGGTGTGGAAGGACAGTGAGCAGACCTGGCAGATTTAATTCATGGCAAAATGATGTAGATGTTTGAACCAAAGCACCAAGGTTCCCTGTATGGATCTTCCCATCCCTTCTTTCCCAAAGCGGTGACTCTGGTGGGGATGCCATAGAGTGTTTCAGCCAGCCAGATGCAGTGGCTGCTGCACAGCACCTTGGCAGCATCTCTGTGGTCAGAGACACAGAGAGAGAGAGAGAGAGAGAGAAAAGGAGGCCCTTTGACATTCCCGTGAGTAATGGAAATGTTTGTATAGAAAACAAGGAGGCACAGAAGAATGCATGGAAGGAGAGAGAAGTCTTTTAAGAAATCACCAGTCATCACAACACAACTAGTGAAATTACACTCTAAATTATTTGTGTGCCATGTCTTCACTCAGAGAACATTTCTTTTTTTTTTTAAATCCTTGGCCTGAGGGATGTTCAGTGAAATCATTGACTTCTCTTTAACCCTTCGTGGTTTTAATAGGCCCCACTCCCATGCTTACGCCAGCACAACATTGAGGTTTTGCTGGGTGTGGGTACATGGCAGAGAACAAAAATTATCACTGTGAGCAAGTGCTCATGACAGTATCTTCTGAGGCTGAAAGAAGGAGGAGGTAAAACAGTGTAATTCCTGGGACGATCAGGAACTTCATGCTGCTGGGTTTCACTGAAGTCCGGTTGCCTTTCTTCATTTTCTTTTTACACTACTGAATTTCCCTTTAAAGGAGGGAGGTTCAGACTCAGAATTAACAACAAGAACATGAGCTCATGCAGGCTTCCTAATCTGAGCTGTCTAAGGAAATAGTGATAAATTATATAAACATGGGGACTACATGGAAGTTCATGGAGGATAATGTAAATCTTACACTACATTCTGAGGAATCTCTTCCTTTTCCATCTGTTTCCTTCAAAATATCCTCCCAGATGGCTTTACCATGTGGCAGTCTGGATTAAGTTAGAAATGTATCCTTTCTTCATCAGTGGGGACTGTAAGAGGTTACAGTCGAGAACCGCTGTGTGATGGTGAGTGTGTTACCCCAGCCTGCCTTGGTAAAAGTGGCAGAAACTCTTGGTCAGGTTTCACCCCCGAGTGCCATGCCTTGAATTTTGGTGTATTCTCAAAGATTTATATGAACGTTAGTTTACATCACTGTTACTCTTGTTACTGTTGCTAGTACCTGTGCCTCTTGGGTTTATGTCATTTTTAAAAATATAGAAAGAGCAAGATAAAATTCTCATTTTATGAATAACAGCTCTGTTCCCACCACTGTTTCCCAGATTTTAAACATCATACAGGGCTCCACCATGCTTTAAATCTCTTTATGGCTATCTGCTGTCCAGTTTAGGGCCATACAAATGCCTATATAAACTTCTGCAATATCTTCAAACATCCCCAGAGTTCTGAAGATTCACCATCATGCAGCTGCTAAATGCAACAGTAAAATCCACTGGAAATCTACACACCCATATCATTAATACAAACCTTTAAATGCTGTGGTCTGTACATATCTTTGTGATGATCACTGACGCATACTCTCACACTTCCTTGTGGAAATGAGGAAAAGATAGCCAGCCTAAATGCATGGCATCAGTAAGTTTAGCACCTTCACGTAAACATGTGCCTGAAGCTCAAAAAAAAAGACACTCCTTTGAAATCCAGTCTGTCTCCAAAGAACGGACAGCCAGACCTTACAAGCATGATGTAGTAACAGTCTTACCAAGGTATGCAAATAAGCAGTCCAAATAGAAGCAGGAATTTCTCCATTTTCTCATTTTTAGGTTATTTGTAGCAGCTGTAGCCTCAGCCATATGGGGGAGTTACACTCTTAAGTAACACAAAGGAAATAGGTATTTTTAGGAAAGCATTATGAAAGCTATCAAAGTTTTCTGGAAACAGGACATGTTTTATTTTTGTCATTTCTGGAGAGAAGAAATACTGTGAGTGTAGAACAGCCCTTTGAAAATCTTATAATCTCTTTGGGAGGTCTATTAAAATCTCAAATCCTTGCAAATCCTTTGCATCTGAGTCTGAAAGACAGCATATCAGTCAGAAAGACAGCTTATCAGTCAGGAAGACAGCATATCAGTCAGAAAAGTACACAGAGTGTACTTTTGTACCTAATGCTAAACGAATTAAATGCTTTTAAAACAACATCAAAAAAATTTAAATTCCAACAAGAATAAAAGCTAAAAAGGAAAGTGTTACTTTGCATAGGAAAGAAAATGCAGATTCACTATTTTTTCCTGTTACTCATTTCCTAGTCTTGGTATCAATAAAGTTATGCATGTTAATTAGTCACTATATATATATATATATATATATACACACCACACAACATCAAGTTATATGTGTTCCCCAGATGCATCCATCACATATGCCTACTCAATGGAGGACGCAGTAAATGCTAAAAGCGTCAGACAGGCTCTGCAGCCCAGGAGCTACATCTGTGATTCACACATTCATATGCAGGCCAAAAGCAGCAGACTCTGTGAGCAGAGCTGAGCCCAGGACCTGTGGTGGTTGTGTGGCAGGTCTGATGTGCTGGGACACCCTGGCCGGCAGGCCCACGGTGCACGTCCTGCATCGCCTCTCTGTGCCGTGCAATAAATCTGCACTTTCACAAGCTTCAGGAGTTCTGCTTATGTGCTAGCCACCACATGTGGATTTATTTTTTTCTCTTCTGGGAAATCCCAGAGAGAGATGTGGTAGAAATACTACAGAGATCCACTTCAGCAGGTTGAAAAAGAAGCTTCCAGTGTCACAGACAGGATGGCAAATCCTTTGCACCCATGCAGGTACACATACACATCCGAGAGAGCATGTGCCACTGTCCAAGCCCACCCTGTGTCCTGCCGAGCTGGGAATATTGCAGCCTTACTCAGCTGAGCCTTGGCTATAGAAATATTGAAAAACCTCTGCCGTGGAGGTTGACCTGGTGCCCCGGGATTTCATTGCTCTTCCCACTGCATCCGGCAAGCTGGGTTGTGTGTCATGTACTGTTTCTGTATTTATTGATATGGAGAGTAAGAAATTTGTCAGATCCCAGCGGGACAAAACTTTATTTTCCGATGGTATGTGGAATTTTATACTTCAGAGTAGGGCATGTGTGTTATACACAGCACTCCAGAACATCTTCTGAAAGGCTGATACCATTCCTTTATTATTGTTATTTTTAAAGCAAATACTGAATGTTTTCCCAAAGACAGTGATAGAGACCATCTTACGTGTGCCGGAGGCCCTTGGTACCATGTGCACATGCACCAAGCAAGTGTATATCACAGCTCCATCAGCCCACTCACTGCACCTCCCCACGTGGAGCGTGGTCCCAGTGGAGCTGCCCAAAGCTTTCCCAGCGGGGCTGAGCCCCAGACCTGCTGCAGGGCCCTCCAGCTCAGTGCCCTGCCTCCCACTACCACCAGACAGGGGGATGACGTGTGTTGGAACTGGTCAGAGGTTTTGCATAAACAGCTTCATTATGAAATAACCTGCTTTTATTGACCCTTTTCCCCATAGGTGTCCGTGGAATTTTTGTTTTTCCAAAGCTTCACAATATTATGATCACCTGGGGACTGAGTTTTTTAAGTCAAAATAGGATTTGATTTTGTTTTTTGAACACTTTTTCTTGGCAAAATCCTTCCAGATTTTGCTTTTGAGTGTTCTGGAAACATTTTTTCTGATTTGAAAACATCATTTTAACAAACAGATAAAAATGTCATGGGAAGTCTTATGAAAAATGGCTCTGATTTGAAAATTATGTTTCATTGTTACCAGTTCTGCTGTTTATATTTCAAGCAACCTGAAAGAATTGCTTGGTATAAAATGAAAAAAACAGAATAATATCAAACTTGTGGACTACAGCCAGAATTATTAAGAAATTAGGTGGATGCCTGAATGGCAGGAATGGACCTACCATTGCTCTGGGAGAGGTTTGAATTTGATTTTAAGGAAATCAGGAAAGTCTCTTGCTTTCTTCATGGATGCAGTAGATGGAGTCACATGGAGGGTGCTGGGCTTTACGTCCTTACCTTCCTTCTCCTTCCAAGGCAAAATGGTGGCAACTACATAATGTGATTTCCAAAGGAAGACATATTCACTCTTCTTTTATAATCAGTTTATTGTGACAGGGAGACTGAACAGTTTGTTTGATGACTTTAAAAAAAAACAACAACACAGTTTTTTTGAAATAAAAACAGCAAAAAAACCCCTGGGGAATAATATAGAAGCTGCAATCTATGAACAGATGAAGCACTAACTTGTGCTAAAGAATGAAGGCTAGAAGAGGAAGTCAGGTATTTCTGACAGCAAATATTTTCTTATTTATGACTATATTATATTATATATAATATATTTATATATTATCACAATTTATGAATATAATATATAAATAATATATTGTATATTTTTATATGACATAACTTCTGAATAGACTCTGAATAACATAATTCAATGAGGCTACACCTAAATACCAAAATCAGTGTAAGATTCATGTTTCCAGGTTTTAAGTATTTATGATTGTCATTTATTACATACCTATAATAGAGTAATATTTTTGAGATGGCTGTTTCCAGAAATTTGGCTGTAAATAAATTAAACAAATAAGTTGAGATATTATATGGCCAGAAGAAAAGGAAGAAAAGGAAAAAAAATTACCTTCAGGACAGGAGTATATTCAGATATTCAGTCACTTTTAAAGAGTCAAAAATCAGGAATACATATGGTGATTGGAAGATGTAGGTTGCTGCTCTATGAGGCAATTTCTTTTACATTTTTATGGTTTCTTTTGTTGATAGTGGTAGGTACACACTGGCCTCTCAGTGTTGGGATGGCAAAGACTTTGCCAGCAAGTACAGCTTCACGCAATGAACACTGGAGCCACGGGGTCATTACTACAAATCAATTTTATAAAATTACTTTATAAAAATTGCTTTTGCTCACAGTTAATTTGAGTATTTTCTTCAACTGAACCCATCCTACCAGTAATGAAAATATAGAAAGAGCTCACCGAGCATTTCCACCATTTCATATAGAGCACAAAGGGGACAGGCAGATGTTTTTTACAAAGGTAGTTAAGCATTTAAGTGTGCATCATACCCACTGCTTCACTAAATATTCAAATAACCTTTGTAATCCAGCCCTCAATCTTTTTGATTTACCAGGAGATATACAGGTAGCCCCATTTCTCTGCTGGCAGAATTTGGGTTTTTAATAGATAAAACCACAAAATACCTCCATCCCTACCTGCCTAGTCTCTCTTGCAGTTAGCAGGCGCCTTAGCTTCACTGCAGGAGTGAGAGGCACTTGCCCAGCAGCTGCACTGTCATAAAGTGCTGCCTACCCCATGCTTCTCTCTCATGTTATTTGGGACTTAGAAACCTTTTATGGCCTCTGCTAGGATCTGGTATTTGCGGGGGTGGTGGGAGTGGAATGAGCTTTGCCGGGGAGCTGGGGTAGCCTGCTTCTCGTACGAGCGTGGTGGCCACACGAGTTGCTCTGGAGGTAGGTCACCTGAGCAGCAGCCCCATTTCTCATCCCAGCAGCACTCCAGGCTGCCAAGGGAGAATTGTTCTTCATGCCACTCACTGAACCTGGGACACAGTGCAGCTATGATTCAAAGGTCGAAAAGCCACTGAGCAAACAACCAGGAGGAAGACAGTTTTGTTGAGTCCCAGCTTCACAGCAGCACTGGCCTCAGTGCTGCTGGGCAATGCCTGAGTTCAGAAAAGAAACAGGTTTTTGAATGGTCCCATCTGTTAAAGATTTCCTGCTGACTAAATTATGCATCCCCTTGTTTAGCATATCAGTGTCCCGCAAGGCAGGCGGAGGTGCCTGTCCCCATGTCCCCATATGCTGCCCAAGGAACAGACATGCCTCGGTCAACACTGTGCTGGGTGAGCCTCTTGCTTCCTTTGAAGCCATTAGCGCTGAGCACTGGAGCGTGAAAGTCCCATTTTAGGCAAGTCTCCCAGTGGCTTGAGTCCCCCTCTGCTAAAACTGAGGTGCTGATGCCCCCTTCTTGTGTAAGGGAGTTATGAGAGTGCACACATTCATGATTTGATGTGACTAAAAAGGAATTGGATTTAGCAAGATATTTTTGCTTCATGGCTTGTCAGGGACTGTCTGTGGGATTCAGAGTCTTGCCTGCTGCAACGTGCCACTTGGAGATGTCATGTCCTTGTCAGCCAGTTTCTGAGTCAGTCAAAGAGCAGGAGTGCCACGGCGTAGCCCAACACAGGAGGAGCCTTCAGCTCTGAACAAGAGAAAAAAAAAGGTTATTTTAACTGTTCAGGTATGCAACGTTTAATTCCCTTGAGACAAGCCCTAGAGCAGGAGGCAGCTTTCTGAATGCAGCGCTGGTCACGCATTTGCCCATTCAATAGACAGGCTCTCAGGTCACTGCTCTTTCCTTGTGTGCTGGGCAAGACCAGTCCCTAAAAACACATAGAAATGTTCAGGGACTACAGCTTTTGAGACTCTCCATGCATAGCACTCGGAGCAGGTGCAGCAGTTGGTGGCAGAAGGCTGGAGGCTGAAGGGATAAGCTAAAACATTTCCCTAAGTCAGCAATTCTCCTCCTTACTCTCTCCCCACCTCTTCGCTCTCCCCTCCCTCCTTGGGGAGGAAGCCCGAGACGGGCAGGAGATGGCTGTGGACAAGGTGGCTTTGTGTTTGACCCCATAGCTGTGGCCGCAGAAGATGTTTAGGCATGTACCCCATCCAGTTCAGAACTTGGCTTTGATTTGACACGAACCGAAATCTCGCTAATGATAGCCAGAAGAGAAGGGTTTGTGACGTGTGCTTGGGAAACACCATTGAGGAAGATGGCTGGGCAGGGAACAGTGTTTAAAATAATGTCAGTCAAGAGTAAATTAAACAGTGCTACTTTTGCATACACATTCTATGCATTTTGGCCAAGATTTCCAAGAGTAACAAGAATCTGTTCTGCTAATACTTTGGTATCTTAACTTCACAGACATATAGGATTCTAGGCAATACTTGGCCCCCTGAAAATTTGGATTGTTTTAAGATGTTTCTGAAAGATATCCAGAAAGTTGAAATTACCAGAATGATCAGCCTCTGGACTTATAGCAACAAAAATAATCAAAATGCTATTTCGCAAAGATGAGGTGTGTCAGAAGGCTGCGCAGGAAGAAAGTACTCTTCACTGAGAGCTTGGTTCCTGAGCTTCTCATAAAGGCTCTGCATCTTACATAGTCAGCATCGTTGTTGCTCCTCCACACCTGGCTGATGTCACTGAATGACGCCCTGTTTCCTGACATTATTAATAGATACTCCAGGGCTGTAACCCAGCTCATCTGCTGCACTGAAGACCATGAACCTTCTATGTAGCCACTTCTAGAAACTGCTACATCTTTGCCATGCCAGTTCAGGACCATATAAATTCTGTTGCGAACTGTATGTTAAAAATGAGGTATGCTGCAGTGGATGCAGAATAAGGTAAACACAATGAAAATCAAAGGTAAGACCATTGAAAGTACGTTTTTAAATCTGTTAAATAATTCGCTAGGATGGTCAGTTATGGTATTTGCGTACCAGCACTCTTAAAAAAGATTTGGCTAGGGAAAAGAGCAGTATGCTCAGCCCTTATTAACTGATATATGTCTTTAAACATGTTCTGGAAGGAAACAATAAGAAGCCAATATTGTATTTTATTCTGGGGTTTCCATGACATCTGGGGAATTTTATAAGGTCCTCTTGTTGCCCAAAATAACAGTCTTGGAATAGAAGAATAAGAAGAAGCATTTCACAGCTACTCTGTCAGTCACTATGGGGCATTTGTGGAATTTGGTGAACTTAGTTCTGTGAAATCAGTGCTGCCATGCTACCCTGGGGTGACATCTGGCCTCACTGGGCAGCCTGTCAGCTTGTGACACCTTTGCCAAACATTAAGGCTGGGGTGGATAGGCTGGACCTACAAATGTGCCTTCTCCCTTGAAGCTCAGAGAGGACAACTCAGGCAAAGGATTCATAAAAGTCAGCATGAAATAAAATCGTCATAGACACCCTAAAACCATTTTCCCTGGTGGAGCTTCCATCCCGTATCACTTCCGTTGGTGCTCTCACTGTGCTGTCCCTTAGTGCTGTGATGGTGTGAAGCCACCCAGCCAGCAAGCACTGGCTGTGACAGGCAGGCTGCTGTTTGGGGAGCTATTCAGAGCTCATGGTCATCGATCGCTCATTGGATATTGTGAGCATGGTGCTGCTGTGTTTATAGACAGAGTAAAAGGTTAGGGAGTATCACAGTCTCTCAGTAGACTATGCAGTGAGAGTTATGTTCCTAGGAACTTCACGCTGAATGCTACAGGAGTACATAGGTGGTTTTCAGACATCAGCACAATGCTAAGCAGTGCATAGAGGACCTAAATCTTTGGGCAGTCCAGTGTTTGTCAGCATTTTGAGTTCATCTTTATAGGACCTAAATAAATAAATGTGCTTTTCACTGGGGAAGGAAAAAAGCCATTCAAAATGACTGCCTGACTGTTGGGCATTGTAGCACTCGCTTCACCAGAGCAAACTACCTCATGGATCCTGTTTCATTGGGATCTCAGTGCCATAAATGTTAAATTCTTTATGAAATCTGCTCCAACAGATGGTGAGCATCACCATGAAGAAATTCTGCTGCTGATCCTGTTGTAAGGCATTTCTGGAAATGCCAGAATGTTTTCAGAAAATGTTGACTAAAATCTCTCTTTAGAAATTACTGTTGCTTATATTAAAAGGGGATATAATATTGCCAGGGTACTTCTTGCTTTGCCTCTGCTCTGTCAGTGTAGTTGCATTGTTCAGGGCCGATCTCTGATCTCAGGTTTGGAGCGTAATTTGCCACACAACCACCATGGGAAAAGAGAAGGAGAGAAATAAAAAAATGAATCACCCACATTCTGCCCGAATTCAGATCTCAGATTTCCCACATCCTGGTATTTAATTTCTCACAGAGTTACCAATGGTTGATCTCACGTCAGGATTAGTGGGAAGAAAAATGAGCGCTCCATTGAAACCAGACTTGAGTCTGGAAGGAAGGGACATGTGAGCTCTAGGACCTGGGAGATATCAGATTCAGGGCAGTGAATGGCTTCCACCCCCCTCCCCTTCCCTGATTCTCATGCTTATTTTGAGGCAAAATCTGGAAACTGAAATCAGAACAGCAAAGAGACAGTTACAGTATGTTAGGCAGCTCGCCCATTGCTTTAATAGTCTCCTGAGAACCCTGTTATATAGTGAGGCATTAACTGTAATTTATATTAGTATTTTTTTATGTTTAGGAAGAGGAGAATAGATTAGCATTGAGTTATAAATTGCAGTAAATCTGTCTCTGTCCTAAAACCATGTTTTGAACACACGTTTCCATCAGGATACCTTTTCTGATTTGATTATAGAATATAGATGTGTTCAACTGGAAAAGAAACTCCCATAAAAGGTTCTGTAATCAAAAGGAAATAATCACTATCTATTAAGTTGGACAGCCCCACTCCCTTTGAATCAGACTATCTTGCTTAGAGAAAGAAAAATCTTTGCCCTGTGGTAGCACAGATCACGGCGCAGATGGAGCTTGAAAAGTTGGGTTGCTGCTCTGTGCTGAAGAGGACCATACTTTATTGCCCTTTCCACCAGATTGTGTGGAGATATTCAAGAACTGAAAAATCTTTAAATGCATCACTCTAAATCCTTTAGGAGTTGAACATATTAAGATGACAAGAAGAGTACGTCATTAAACCATAACTACCCTTTTTGGATTACCTGGTATTTGTAGATTTATTGGCAAGATGGCTTAAATTAGGGATATATTTTTAGCCTGCAGCATTACATAATAAAATAGCAGCAGAATTCTTTGCACTCAAAAAAGGGAGGGGACGGGGGGGAGTTTATTAAAACCAACACAAACTTCTCTGATTTTGCACTTTCGCGTGCACAAAGAGGTGCTCCGTGGTTACACAATCAGTAAAGTTTGCAAGAAAAGCATTTCCATTACCCCGTTTTTCTCAGGAGTCATCACCCTGCCTTTCACTGCAGACCTGCTGTTTAGTCTGAAACTGAAAATTAAACCCAGAATTTCAGCTCTCAAAGTTAAATACTCTGCTTTACTGCCAGCACACAGCCTCACCAGTGTCTGTGTGGTAAGATCTGTGATTAAACTCTTCAGATGTTTTAAAAAGCATTTTACAAGTCTGTTGAGCTTTAGTGTTTTTGGTTTGTTTTGTTTTTTTTTTAAAGAAAAAAATAATTTAGCTGAATTACACCGCAAAGTCTCACATGAACTCTGCTGAACCAGATCAGAGAACCCAGCTCACTATCTTTCAGAAATATGTTTCTCATTTGGGGGGGGCTTTTCTGAGCACAACCTGGGGAAGGTAGAGCCCTGTATGTTAAACTCTCTCCTCCAGAAACAAAAAAAAAAGAAAGGAAGAGGAAAGCCGGGGGAGACTGAGGAAGAGCGAGGGCAGCGGCAGAGCCCCCTGTGCCCCTGCTCGCCCCGAGGCCCGCGCTGGCAGGCGGCAGCATGGCGCGGGCTGCGCGCGCAGCCGTGAGCCGCTCGGCCTCGGGGCTGGCGCTCGTAAAAATGTCACCGGTGCACTTCCACTGTGAAAGGCTCTTTTATCTTCCCTTCCCACAGCCCCCTTCCAGTGGGTACGCAGGGCCGGGCCCGGCGGCTGCCGCTCGGCCTTCCCACATGGCTGGGCCCTAATGAGGTGTGTGCGGCTCTTGGCTGCAGGTTTTCAATCTCTTTCTTATTACTTCAAAGCTGCTGCTCCGAGGTTCAGACAAGCTTGATCACTTGGCAGAATCTCTCAGCTGGGATTCAAAAGGGAAGACGCTTTATTTTATTATTTATCATTACAGATAGATAGCTGTTCCCAAACCGCAGTTGCCAGTGGCTCCGCGGACCGAGCCGTAATGCTTTTTTAAGTGATAAAGGAGGTGAATAACTTCTGGCAGTTGCTTCCTGTCTGTAACAAGCAGTCGTTTTTTTTTGGGGGGGGGGGAGGAGAAGAGAAATCTTACAGGCCTTACTTTATTCTCCTTTTCATGTTCTAAAATGGTGGAGGGGGCAAAAGGTAAACCATGTGGGCTTGACCTCCATTCCAAAACCTGTCCTAGCGCTCCTTTTCCTACTCCATTCTGGGAGACCGTCACCGCAGTCCTTCCTCTGTCGCTCAACATAAAATATGCACAGAAATCAATGTGCTTCAAGTACTACAGGGGCCTGGGAGGAAGGCAGACTCCCTCAGGTTTACCTCTGTGGCCTCCGGTATCCTTTTGGGCTTTGCCATCTCCACTGCTACAGGAAAGCAGAGCTAATGCAGTGACCCACAGCGTTTCAATGAACTGTACAAGCCTAATGATTTTTAAAGATTGGTGTCCACTTCTTTTTGCTTTTTCAGCTAATTATGGACATACATATTAGTGATTAGAGACTATTATTACAGCCTCTGCTTGCCTTATGCTCCAGTCTGGATTTTGGCTCTGAAGCGTGGTATGCTGTGTGAATGCAGAGCAGTTTACCAGCCCTCCAGTTTACAGCCTCCACAAGAGGTTTGTAAGAGCAGCTTCTCAAAGTTGGGGTTAGTCCAGCTCGGTTGTATATGTTTCTAACAGCACTGCTGCCTTCTTTTCCTTAATATTTTATTTCCTTCCCACCAGAACTGTTTACATCTTGTAGGGTTGAAGCTCTCCAAGACAAAATGCATCTCTGTCGGTGTTAGCACAGCACCCGCTATTGCCTCAAGCACCATTTTCGCTTTAGGTCTGTGCTTTGCAGATTTTAAACGGTGCTTCCTGCAAAATTCTTCTGACCGGTAATGAGATTTTGCTGGAGATTTTCACTCTCCTTTTAATCACATGGGGAACAGATTTTTTTCAAAGTGTTTTGACCTGCTTAGGTCAAAAAGTCACTTGCTATACTCAGATGCCAAAAGGCATTTAAGAAATCTGCCCTGACGTAATTTGGACAGCTGAGTCTCAATTTCAAAAGGCTTCAGCAGTGCAGGCTTCAGTGTTGAGTGACCTGCTGCCTTGCAGAAACCTCATTGCTGTGTTTACTTCAGGGCTGCTCTAAAATCCGTGGCAAAGTTGGGCACCTGGAGCTGAGGTTTAAGTCCATCTGTAGGAGACCTTGAGAGGCAGAGCCTAAGGCAGGTACTTTTTAGGGTATCTAAATGTCGGCCATCCCAATTCCTGTCTCTGGAAGTTCTCAGTGTGAGCCCTCCTGGATTTAAAAATCCTGTGTCAGATAAGCCCTTTCTCTCAAAGTAACCAGAGAGGCTGATTCTCACTCCATTATATCAAACAGTTCTCCTAGTGGGAGATAAGCTAGGAGATAGAGAAATGTTTCTGAATCCCACTTAATCTAACAGGAAGAAGAGACATGAATCTATGTTTAAAGAAGGCTGTTCTAACTTAAAGAGGAATGTCCTGTCCTGTCCTGTCCTGTCCTGTGGGGATCCTCCTGAGCACTGTCCTGATCCCCGCCAGTTATCTGAACCTGTTACTCAAGGACCAAAACTTTGCCAAGTCTCACGAGACACTTGGTGCAGCAGAGGAGGGGGATCTGTAGGAGTGTTTCATGGGTGTGCAAGTATGGTAGCTCTCTCTGACCTCTACTGCTGTTCTTGGCCTGGGCCATGCTTACCAGCAGCTGAGCCCCAGCACAGCCCCAGCAACTTCACTCTGGCTGCCCCAGCTAGTTCACTTCCTCCAACAGCTGGGGATGTGGATTATCCAGTAATCCCTATAAGTAGCCTTTTTGCTAGTCAAGCAGTGTTGTTCCAGTAGTGAAAGGAGAGGACACCCTTAATTTGCTTACTAACTATGCAGCTCAAAATCCACAGGCTCGTCACCTGCAGGACAGCATTGGTGTTTTGCTTTGTTCTCTCTGCTCCCTTTCCATCCCTCACAGAATAATTGATTATTTATGTAAAAGTGGAGTGAGTAAACAGAAGAAAGATGCATCCTCCATACACAAGAGCTTGGTGCGTAGGCTTCTTCCTAGGAGGTAGAAAACCCAGCTTGAAGTATCTGCTTAAAATCAGAGAGCACAGGGATTTCAAAACAAGTCTGCATGCAAGTTTCCAAACCAGTGCTATTGCATACGTGAACACGCAAAGATAAGTCTTATTCTTGCTGTCTGTTGTGGATTGCCTTCCTGAGCGTGGAAACTTTGAGGACATATCCCAAGTCAAAATGACCTTTAAGACACTTGCCAGCCCTTGGACTGCTCCCAAGAGCATTAGGCAGCTCTGCACATGCCCACCAGCATGCACTTGGACATTGGGAAAGTTAAGTGGCAGCTCAGCAAGGCTGCTTGCTGGTATCCAAATATTGGACTCACGCTACAGCCAAGTCATTAGTCTTTTGAAGGCCAAGATCCTTAGGGGACAAGGTGGACTATCAGAGGCTAAGTGCATAGGCACTTAGACATTTAATGAGAGAATGTTGGTTTCCGGTCCTTACATCTCAGCCCAGAACTGCTCCATCAGCTGCCCCCTCTCTGTTTGTCTCTCTGTTTATCTTTAATGTCATTTAAGTACTGAGAGTTTTGCTTCTTTGGGGGGACCTGCCTGCACACTACCCCAAGGGCTGTCGCATGACTTAGTCAATGACTGCAGAAACAGCGCTGGGAGAGGGCAGAGGATCTCAAAACTGCTCTGTAGGCAGAGGTTTTAACTGTGGTTTTAACCACCAGGCTAGAGAAGTTGTAATCCTTCTTGCATGCTAGGAGTGACAGTGCACAGAAATTGCTTGCTTGTGGGCTGATTGACTTACATGTATTCAGATATTGAGTTTCTGTACTGAAATAATTTTCCTTAGGTGCTCTTCTTAAAAACATGCTTTAATCCATCAGTAAGAAGAGTTGTGTGGCCTTTCTGTATATGATGATCTCTTCTGCTCCAATAAATTCTTTTTTTGTGATGTGTGAAGTAAATACCTGCAACAATATGAGCTCTGAGTCCAGTTTCTGGAATTAAACTTTGCCTTACTGCTGAATGGCAGCTGTCACTGAGCTTGCCAGTGTGCTTTGCAGGGGGTGCAGTAGCTTGAAGCAGCAGATCCCACCTTAAGCTTCAAGCAGAGCAAACCTGTTCTGAGAGTCTGTTAGTGCTGTAAGAATTTCTAAAGCGTGTTGGCGGCAGAGCAGTTGGGATGGCATTGCGTCTCAGCTGGGCACAGCCCAGGCCCCTGCATCTGCAATAGGAACCACTGGCTTCAGGGATTCCTCTGAAAATATTAGCTTGCATGCCAGGGGATTCCAGACAAGTTAACAGCAGACAATGGTCCACAGTTTGCAAGTTGCTCTTGTCAGCAGTTCTTTTTGACATATCTATTCAAGCATACCCTCTCGGGCTTAGAAAGCAGCCAGCAAAATCTGTGCCAATAGCTAGTACTTTGTTACAAAATAAAAGCTCTGACAAATTCAGAGGCTCCATATGTAGCATTACTGAGAGCCTGCAGTTCATCTCACAAAATTGGTTCTAGTTTTTTAAATCAGCAGTTCAGAAATTCATGAGCAGAAGGTGAAAAAACTGAATTGCCAGCTGAATTGCCAGTGAGTATCTTGAGGGAAGGACAATTAACCTTGAAGTAGCCATAAAGGAGCTTTGCCCCAAGGTATTGGAAGAGGACAAATGTTTTTACAAAAGTGCCAAACAGTTGCCCTTCTGCAGGTGAGGGGAATGCTTCTCTGAAGCACCAACAATTGTCTTATCTTTGGGTTTTGTTGTGACCACTTTGTGGGGTCCCCCCAAAAAAAGGAATGCAGAGGACACACAAAGTCAGAACTAAGCTTGTCTGTTCTTGAGGACACCAGGATGCTACTGGCTGCTTGTACTGCCAGAAAAATAGCCTGCACCAACCAAATGTGGAACACCAAATGGAGGTCTTGGGTGCAGGTAGAGCTACATTTCACCCATGCAGGATGTCATGGGAAAAAAGTCTCTTGGGAACACAGGGTGACCCTGACCTGAAAAGACGCTGTAATTTAAATACAGTCATTCATTGCACAGCTGCATTCTGGATGGTGCCACCACTGAGCTTTAGATGCATGTGCTAGTGGTTATCGCTTCACATATTCCTGCAGTATACACCCGTTTGTTTTTCCACAGTGGAGAACCTTCAAAAGCAGAGATGCAGCATCATAGTTCTGGAGGGTTAGTGGGTCCACGCATCTCGACACTGCTGTTCTGTGCCCTTTTAGGTGTCCCAGGGGATCGCAGACATCCACACAGAGCAGGCGGGCATGATACAGGAGACCGACACCCTTCTGGCCTGGCTGCTGGATACCAGATGAGATACCCAGGGCATCTAAAACAGCTCCGGGCTCCTATCTTCAGGCAACCAAATCCCACCAAGGATGTCATGTTTTGAAATCGTGTGTTGGGCAAGCCCAAATAGGCATACTGGCTGCAGATAGTACTTCTAACTGAAGCCTGCTGTCCTGCCTCCTGGTCTTTTTTGTTACCTTCACGACTGTTAAACCGGGGCTAACAACAATGGTGCCAGCCCCCCCACAGAATAGCCCTTCTCAGGGCAGATACCTGCTGTGAGCCATTGGGAAACATCTGTCCTTTCTCTCCTGCTGGGACCCAACACTAGTGAGAGGTGAGGGGGCTGCAGTGGTGTGTTCCAGTCCAGTGTACACATCTGCCAAGCGCTTGCCAGTGATACCTCTCAAGAAAAGACCCGTTAAACATTTGTGCATATAGGAGATTTGGGTAAAGCCTTCCTGCTGCTCTTTTTTGGGAGAGACAACCCAAAAAAGCTCCACATCGCTCCCAGCTCGGTGGGGCAGTTATTAAGGTATTAATGGTGGAAATGGCTCAGGGTGCTGGCTTGCAGTTTGTCTTACAATATCACGCAGTGACCTGTAGCAACTCAGGATAAACGTGCCCATGCATGGCACATCCAAGGACAGGACATGCCACGTAAAACTGCCTCTGCGGCGCATCCCCATGTCAGTCAGCGCCTGAGGAACATGCATGCGGGACACATGGATGTGCGGGGAACCACCTGTTGTCTTAGCAGCAGGGAGTAAAGCCTGAGCTATGCATGTGAGTATTTACCCTGCCCTTCAGGTTCGTGTCCTATTCACCCTGAGGTCTGCGTGGCTGTAGCTTCCCTGTTAGCTGGATCCAACTGGGTTAGTTTGAAGCTTTCTCAGATTTCTCTTTGCAGTCTCTTTGCCTGGCCAGTTGCGAGCTTGCTGCAGCAGAAAACAAATAACCGGGGGAGTAGCTGTTCAAGGCAAAACTGGGTAGATGAACATTTACGCTCAATTAACACATGTCACCATTCTGTCTCCACAACTACAGTGAATGCACCTAAAAAGTGAGAACAACCTGAATTAAGGCTGCCATGTAACCTGAAACCTTTGCTCCTTGGCTGAGCGCTTCCTGTAGTGGTGTTGCTGAATTTATGCTCTGCACGGCTATCACGCTGTGACTGAGTGACTTGGATTTCTAATGTCTGCTCTAATGACCATGCTTTCCTTCTTGATTTTTGCCCTTCTCTTCAACTTGATCGGAAGCACATCTGGATTTACAAAGTATTTCACTCCAGCCCCAGTTCCTCCTTCGACTTCTGACTCAGGGACTGATCCTGATGGCTATGCCATCAACCTTGGTGGATCTGTGAGGACTTGTAAGTGCCTGGAGGGTGCTAACTGATGGTAAAGCACCCTTTCCCTGAGGTGCCCTGGCATGCCACACAGTGCACTTCAATGCATCTCTGGCTGAACCAACTCAGTGCAGAGCTAGTTTGCAACTTCTAGGGGGCGCACAGTTTTCAAAATGCCTGCCCCGCTCCATCTTTTGGGGAAATGTGTGTATGCTCTTGGATGCTGTAGAGGCAAAGGGTACGTTGAGGATCACAGCTGCACAACATTCTGCTATTTGCAACCATTTTTTCACCAGTGCAAAAAACCCCTCTCTGTTCCTGTCTTATACATCTGCATTTTCTCCTTCAGAACCTCTACTCGCTTCTTCCTTTGGGTCCCTCCATGCATATATGTCTGATTTACATTACCCCTCTGCTTGAATTGTAAGCACCTCAGAGCAGCAATCATGCCTCCATCTGTGTCTTGACAAGGGACTTACATGATAGGTTGGCTTAAAACCACCCATCTGTAACTGAGCTATCTTAGGCTTTTGCAAGGAATGAACTTAATGAAGGAAAGGTTTCTTTTTGCTGAACAACAATCCGATCGCTTTGCCAGCTTTTCTTCATGAAAAAAAGTCTTTCCCAAGACTGATGTGAACTTGAAGTCTGCCAGTCTCAAGTATTTTTTAATAATTATTTTATTATTCAAACATTGGGGGGCGTAGCTTGGTTTTTGGTTTCTCATCCTTCCAGGTACTACAGGTACACACATTTGCATGTATGTATTCAGATGAGAGAAACTCATCCTTCATTACGTGAACATAAGTACATAGATGAAGGAAGAGCTTCTTATTCATTTTCTTGGTCACTGTAGCAGGGGCTACAATGCAAAAAAATATTGTGGGGTTCACAGTAAAAACCACTAGAGTGGGCAACTCTTTAACTAAAAATAGCTCTCTGTGGCTACCCTGGCTGGGCTCTGACATGTGTTTGCCACATACTTTGCCTCTCCCCCGTCCTTATTCCATGATCGGAAGTCCATCTTCAAGGAAAATGAATCCATCACCTTTCAGTTGTCTCCTGACAAGCCAAGTATGAAACAAAGTGAGCAGCCGCTCCGCGCCCACGCATGCGCGATCCTCTTCTGGGAAACGATGATGAGAGGCTCAGGGCTGACCACGGTGCTGTGAGGAGTTAAGCACATGATCATCATCAAATACCAAAACATGTCTACCTGTATTATATTAAGAGCACAGAACCCACAGTCATCATTTTTAACTGAAATACTTGGCTTGGAGGCAAAGTCAGTGTTTGCCTTGATCATCCCAAGTTCTGCATTACCAAGGCTCAGACCAACATATTTTGCACTGCCTCTCCACGTGCAGCCCAAATTAGCCCTTCATTAGATGCCTTTAGGTACCATTTTTCTTCTTGACTGAAATGTTGTAACAGTCACAGTCCCGTTCTGCAGGGAAGGTAAGCTGAGAAAATGCATTACACATTAATGGTATTCGATGGAGCGTGAGCGCAGGTCCCCCAGTGCCGCCAGGGATGGGGTAAAATTCGCTTAATCATTTTGTGAGTCAGGGATCATTTTCATAGCAGCACTGTGAATATAACTCTGCTACAAGCGGACATGAGTTGTTGTGAGGAAGAAATTGTTCATCTGCATGATAGATAGGTGTCTTCTGGAATTTAAATATTAATTGAAAAGTCAAGGTCAGAGGGCAGCTGACACTTGACTTTGCTCTCTTTCCTCCACCCACGGCTTTGATCATGCTACATCTTTCTTTGTGCCTGGTGCTGGAAAGAGTACCCCAGGGTCATGGCCTGTTTCCTAGTCAAGAGGTAAAAACCTACTGGCTTAAATATCTGAGGCTCGAGCTTTAGCAGGGGGTGGGGGTATGAAGGGAGAGGGGGGAGCATTTGCTTCATGCTTTTCACATTTCCCACATAACCCAAAGCAGACTAAACAAAACCAGTGTGAAATCTCATGGCTTGATGCTGCTATGGTTATATTTTTTAAGCTGTCATCCATTCATTTATACTTATGTTTATTCCCTGGATTTACAGCTTTTTTTTTTTTTCAACCTTTTCTTGTGGGGAGGTGGTGGTGGGGGGAAGTTTGAAACCTTTTGAAAGGGGATTGCAGTGAGCAGTGGCCTATGATTAAAGCCCAGTGTTTTTCCTTGATGCCGCTCCTCCACAGCAGTGTCACACATGGTAGCATTTAGGAGCCCTTCACAGCTGAGGTGTTTCAAACACTAATGAATGGAAGTTTGGTCATATAACGCAGGCAAGCTTTAAGGCATGCTATGCTGAATGGTGTACTGTAGTGGCCTGGGAAAGGAAGAGAGTTATAAATTGTGTCAGTTAGCCACCCAGACAAAATGAAGCCATGTGGAAAATCAAATCTATTAAAGTATGAAGACTGTTATAAGCTGTTTTAAGCTGGTCATTCTTAAAAGGTCTCAGTTGGCTGAGGGGGTAAATTCCTGTTTTTCCTAGATCCTTTTCACGTGCTGTCTCAGGCGATGATGTGCCGCATTTGATAAAAAACAACTTTTCACTGACAGCCCCTTTTATCAGAAATGTTTATTGCCCCCAGTTTACTGCCCATGTCCTGAAAGGTACTGCACATTTGTTAAATAAGCAGTGTAAGAGCATTGTATTTGGGGCTGAAGTCGAACATGAAGGCAGCAGTGGGCTGGATGAGGAGAAGGCGGCTTCCCAGAGCACCCGCTTAACATTGGATACTTGCTCAAAAATGCTTTCCGTTTTCTAGCGGCCCATGTCTGCTGGCCATAAAAGGGCCATGACAGAGCACGGCACAAATTACTTTTTCATGGCACCTCCTGGGGTAGGAGGAAAGCCTGGCAAACCAAAGTGGGGTGACTGGAGAGCGGGAGACCTTCCTCTCCTCCCCAAGGTGGCTTCTTGAGATGTCACAGCAGCTATAAAGGGCATGGGCATTTGGTTAGCTCAGGAGGTAATTGTCAGCTTCCTGAGAGAAGAGTGAGGTGACAGCCTAAGACGCACGGTCACCACGGTATTTATTTTTTCTGTTTGTGTATTCTAGGAAGAGACTGAAGAAACGTCCTCACAAGAGTCTGCAGAGGAAGACTAGGAGGCCGCACCATGCAATTTCTACCTCATCAGCAGTTGGGTCTTTTGAAGGGAGAAGACACTGCCTTGACCACTTATTTTCTATTGCCATGGTCTTTCCACTTTTGCCTGGGGGGGGGGAAATCGCATAACCTTAAAAAGGATTTGACTAATCATCTTCTTTGTAATCCCTTCACAGTCCCAGGTTTAGTGAAAAACTGCTGTAACACAACGGGGACACAGATTAACGATGCAACTTTTAATTACTGTTTTCTTTTTTCTTAACCTACTAATAGTTTGTTTGAGCTGCTAAGTAAGGGTGAATGGGTCAAGAAGAGCTCGAATCAGGTTTATGTCATTCACTGCACTGCATATAAGCAAAAACTTGTAACATAGTCATTATAATGGGCATTGAAATAGGAAAGGCTGGGTGTGTAACACTAAAGCCTTGCAACACTTCCAGCAACCCACTCCCTACTTAGTGAACTCCCTGTTTTAGAACACCAAAGATAAGGGATAGATACTACTCTTTTTTTTGTAACCTTCTTGTAGACTTGTACTTGATTTTTTTTTTTAAAGACTTACTGTTATTTCAGGAAAAAAAAATGAAAGCTGATCTTTCACTTCATTCAGCTGGTAATCGGAAGAAAGAAATCAACACGAAAAAGGTACTTCCATTTTGCAAAAGGGAAGAAAGACAAAGATACGTTGTATAGTTATAGATACAAACATATCAGCAGAAGTAGTAGTAAACAAAATGGACAGCCCTCACCTTCTGGACCACAGGAAGCCAGATGGAGTCGGCTTTCTGTAGAGCCAGGCATTTTGTATGGAAACAAAAATGACTGACACCAAACAATCTTTTGCCATTAATGACTAAGTCTTTATCAAGAAAAGTGTTTTAAAACATACAGAAAGGTACCTCAATATTAATCGTGAATTTATCTGAACAAAAATAATCCATATGTTTTGCTTAGTTTCAACTAATTCCACTCGTCCTGTACCAGTATTTCAAAAGAATTGAATCTCTCCTCATTACTCATCAGTCATGATGTAAGAACCAACACCACGTACCTCAGCTAAGCTCGTGCATTACTTTAAGCAATGTATTTTGACATAGGATGGTTCACTGAGCACCTCTGTGCCAGTGGCATTTCTCCATCTTTTCATTCAAAGCAGCACTTTTAGCACCAGATGCAATATTACCCCACTATTCAATACTACCTCTGATTTTTACAATTAACTCAACAGACTGATAAATACATGCTGCTATACACATTAAATGCAGGAAATTTTTACTGGGTAGATAATCATGAGTATCTGCATTTTCCCCTTATTTCTACTTCCACACTTAATTGCAGTTAAGGAAGCAATATCTTTATTGTGTTTCAGCATGACTATGTATTTTTCTTTCTCTTGGTTTGTTTTTGTTTTTTTTTTTTTAATGTACTTACCCTATTCTCTGCTAGACTTCTGTGTAATGTACTGTTAACTTGAATATATTTTTGTACTGAATTGCTGATAGGTTTGTGAGGATAATTTTCTTCAGTGACACTACATGACATAGAAAAAAATTTAGCTGTAATGTTTAAATATTACTGTCCAAGTTTGTACCTCAAATGAATTGTTTAAAAAAATGGACTAATTGATTGACAAAGACCTACCTCCAGACTTTAAATGGAATGAACTTGTTACTTTCAGCATTAGTTTTGAGACGTTTGAAACAGTTAGGACTGCAACTAATCCCTAATTCAAAACTATTTTTGTAAAATAACTTGTGGAAAATGAACACATTTTAAATTACTTTCGTATTAAAAAAAAAAAAAAAAAAACGAACAAAAAAAAACCTTCAAAGAAACTTGAAGCTTTGTAGGTGGGAAGCAACAAGCTCAGCTTTTGCATAATGCAATCACAAATATGTGTTTAAAAAAATAATTAGTAGATTGTAAGAAAATACTTGACAAGTATTTTCATGTATTTTACACAAATGTGATTTTGTAATATGTTTCAGCCAGATTTATTTTAAATGCTTCTTATGTAGAGGTTTTTTATTCTTCTCTCTCTCACATTTGTTGTCCTTTCTCTCTCTCCCCCTCCTATTTTGTTTGCTCTATTTCCGTTTTATTTCCCTTCTTCCTCTCTTTCCTAGTCAGTACTTTATACCATTGTATTAATAACTGGGCCAGGGGTAGTTTCTCAGGAAGGTGTCTGTTGGTATGGCTTTAGTACCGAGCCAAATGCAGTTAAAGATAACTACTTACTGGCTTCTTCCAAGAGGCAGTGTCAAGAAATGCGGACCTCCTTGAAAGCCCGCAGAGGGTTCAGTGACAGAAATCGCTGAGAAAGAGCTGATCGGAGTGTTACAACTAGACATGTTAATATTAAGTGAAAGAGAAATAATCCTAGCTGTACAGTAGCTCTAACAGGCCAAATCCAGTGTCACTTGAAGGCAGTAGAAGAACTTCTGCTGACTTCAAAGGGCATCGAATCAAGCCTTAGCAAGTCCCTTCTGGGATTTGGGTTTTTTTTGCATTTTTTAAAACCACAGTATTCAGTGGATGGCACAGAAATAATCACTGGGTGTGTGTCACACTTCAATCTCCGAGAGACTTACCACTCTGATGAACTGAATCTTGTATTTTCTATATATTGTAGTACAATCAAAACACATTACTACCTCTTAGGGCCTACTATACCTCATTTTTTCAGACTGAAAAATTGCATGTGGCCATCAGTGAGAACATCATAAAATTTTTTATATATATAGTTTATTTTTATGGGAGATAAATTTTATACGACTGTTCTTTGCTGTCATTGGTCACTGCTAACTAAGACTGGACATTTAACTCTTTTACCATTTCTGCAAGAGAGGTGTGTTTGCAGGAAAAAAAAAAAACGCTTCAAGATGTTTAACTACAGTTTACTTTTTCTTTTGAGTGTCTTCTAACTTTTTGCTTTGTTCTTCGTGTAGAGTTGCTGTCTATGATTGTACTTCGAATCGCTTGCTTGTTGAAAATGTTCCTTTAATGGATTATCACAGTCTGTTCAGCACAATAAACATAATAGCCTCTGTGATCCCCATGTTGTTTGATTCCTAGACTTTTGTCACAGTTCCATAAAATGGGTAATAAAGTTTGGTCACAGTGACCAAATTTGTAAAAGCTTTGCATGCAGTAGTCTTTTTTTGTCCCAGGACCATAGTAGGTGTGTGTGTGAGAGGAGGTGCATTTGCTGTTAGGGGTCCCAGGGGTGGGCGTTGAGCAGAGGGACACGTCTTATGAGGCTCCCTTAAAGGTGAGGCACCTGTTCCCGGCGTGGGACTCACCATGCCAAGCTAAGGGCTAAGCCATGCACTGGGGAGCAATGATCCTACCTGCCAGACAGGAAATACTATAGCACGGGCAAGGCTGAAATGGGTTTTGTTGCCTGGCTTCTATCCTGCCTCTTGGGGGTCCACCGAGATGATGAGCCTTCTCCTCTTTTTAGGCAAGATTGCAGTTCACATCCAAGTTCATGGCATTTATATTATGCGGCCATTATGTTAAAAAGAGCAGGTAAACAGAGCCACAGAGACAGGGATGTGGCTGGGTACGGTCTGGGGCAAAACTTGAGGAGCTCAGGAAACTCTGCATTAAACACCCACCCCTCCAAAGTTGTCATAGGCAGGTTGGACAGGATTCTTCTGCTTTCCCCTCTTCAGTTGTTCTTACATGGTCCCCTGGCCTGTTACAACGAGATTTAAAGATTGTGGCGCATGTCCATTCATTCATATTTGCAACCATGCCTCTCTCACCTAAGACAATTGTTCAGATATTAATTCCTCAGAGGTTTAAGTTTACACATTCTTTGTGTTCACTCATTTGCAAACTCTCCATCTAATCTCTTTTGGCTTAGTAACCTCTGCTTTCCCAAGGGCTTCATGGCATGTCCCCTTTGGACTTGGTTACTTGTAAAATAACCAAAATACAATCACAAAAAAAGCATTAACACCCATTCAGCCCTGAGTCAGAGATGTGAGTAATTGCATTCAGCACATTATGTATCCTCTTCTCTCCTTTCTCACCCTGCTTGGTGGTATGAAAGGATCATTCCACTTATTGGTCTTCCTGGTGGTCTCCTTCCTTGTGGTTGCCATCACTCGGCTCTTCCTGTTATTTTATCTGATGTGATGCTCCAGCTGTAACCCACCCACCTTATGGATCAGCCAAGTGGCTGAACTTCTGCTACTCTGTGCTTAACTCCCCTCTACTTCTTATTAGTCATTCCTCCAGCTTGCTTCACTCCCACTTCCCTTCTCGGGGCATCTTCCAATAAACTTCTGCACGCTTTATGCCACAGTGGGACTATTTGTGTGTATAAAACGAATCGGCTTCTGCAGGAGGCCTGCGCTTATCTAGTAGCCAAGAGTGCTTTATCCAAGGTACTTGCGGCAAGGGTCATATTCAGTTTCTGCTTTTGCTTTCCACTCCCATCACATCACATCCACACAAAGACAGGGAATTACTGAAAGCTGGCGCTGCACAGCAGTTTAATTGTCTGTAGCTTTTTTTAAAACCAAAACATCTGGTCTGGTCATCATTAGAGACAGGATCCAGAGCAACGGCAACAATGTGTTTCTCTGATCACAGGACAGGAGTCAGATTTGTCACACCTCAAACTTCACCTGAAGCCTGACAAAGCAATGTTTCTCACCCCAGCACCTTTACATATATGGACGTAGAATTTCTCTGTCTCAATTCATCCTTTTTTATTCTCCCACCATCTTCTTGATCACATAATTTTTAAACATACAAATGTACTTTGGCATACAGCCTTTAGTGCAAATAAAGGTCCAATTGCTATATGCCTTCTTGATTCAGAAACAATACCAACTGAAGCTTTATTACATCTACTTGCTCAGTCAAACGAATATCTGCCACTGTGTGTTACATACATTGTCTGAAAAATACAGACATCAGTGCTGTCTGGACGTTTCATAGCCAGCACAATTAATGTGGGTTAATGCTCTGTTCCTGCCTGGCTCCCGGACCCATGGGCTGTGTGCCACACTAGGAGACATTAATTTCAGGGAAACCTCCACCCCCTTGCCACCCCACCTCACTCACAGGCGCACAAGGAGTGAAGCCGCCCCATGCACGCGCTCTACCTTGCTCCTGGACATCTCCAGCGTGCAGCTCCCACTTTAGCGGAGTTGCTGCTCCAACCATCCTCACATCCTTCAGTCGGTGTGATGAGCTCTGCTGTTGCTGTTACCCTCCGGGCTGATTCACCTCCATGTGACAGCAAGGTTTGATGTGTCTTTTTTCTTCCTGCCTTTTATTTCCCCTTGCCACCCAGACAATCTTTTGGCCTACTGGAAATTTTTTTTCATTTCTTTCCTTCCCACTTGTGGTGTAATGCCTCCCCCCTGCTTTATTGCTCCAGACTTGCAATGCACTTGTTCCAGTATTCAAGAAAAAGAAGGCATCTTCCTGTAATTAACACCCTCTGAAGATACATGAATGTAATTATGATTAGCCTGAAGATAACAGTCCAATGTGGAAGCAGTTTAAGTGGGAAGCAATCTGCCTGTTTACACTCTAAAATAAGGCTGCAGATGGCTGTGCCCCAAACCTGCAGCACAGGATTATCATCAGCTTTTATCTGCTAGCAAAAGGGGAAATTGAAACATTAGGAGATAAGACACAAGTCTTCAACAGTGCTTCCCTACTAAGATGGGGATAATTAAGGACAGCTAAAAACATTAGCATTGTCATATAAAGGAGGAGCTTTACATTGTTAATAATGGCTCGGGTAAAACTGGAGCGGGAATCCAAACATATGCTACATTAAGGCATGCTATTAAAATAATCAGTGAAAGAAAATAACGAATGAGAGCTGGGTGGATCTGAAAAATCAATGGCAGGCAGAAACATTAATTAGCCAGAGAGGAAACTTAGCAAAGGCAGAAGTCCCATCAAAAAACAAGATTACATTGCATTATATATGAATGTCAGCTACAAAATATTATGTGGGACCACCAAAGATTATGATTTTAATTGTAGGGGGTTTTAATTCAGAAAATCTATTAAATATATAGAGTCCCTTAAGGCATTTTATTCTTATTTCAGGGCGTAGGCAGAAAAATAAGGATATTTTTATTGCATTGGAACACATTTGCCATAAAACCATAGTTTTAGCGATATCACATAATAAAAACTAAAATTTAAATCAACATTTGAAAACAAATCAGCTCAGCAGATGCACAGAAGGAGTTATTTTGGCCTTATATAACTGCAGAGTATTGTCTTTAAAGCTACATCATAGTCTAAGATAGGGGTTTTATGAGGCCTGACATGCTCTAAAGGTGTTTACAATGAACTACCACTCCTACGCTGCAGCTGCACGTGGGGCCAAGACAAATTAATCTCTATCTAAGGCACTGTTATAAGAGTATTTTTGCCGAAGGTTCATAATGTGCTCAGTTTGGGACGGTTTAGGTTTGGTATTTATATCCTAACAAATACACAGTAACTTCAGTGAGATCCAAGACCTGGGGAATGTCACCCACTGGCATCTCCCCCTGCAATCCAGACTTTTGGTCTCTCCAGAGCAGGAAAAAAGCAGGACCACATATGGCTGTTCTTGGTTACTGGCAACACCCTTGAGATACACTTCACTTGAGATCCACCGGTTATGGTCCCCATAGGTCTCAGAGGTACCACCACGACTGCTCAATAAGTCACCTTACTTCTTTGCAGGGAGAAAGGGGTCTTGCACTAAACAACACTGTGTGTGGCAAAGCTCTTGACGCAGAACTTGTGTTTGAGTAGGCCATAACAAAAACCCCACTCCCACCTTTGCTAACAATCACGAGACACGTCTCTGTGTGTCTTTGGGTGTGTGAAACTATACATCAGGACCATAACTGTGACTATCTTTTTAACACTTTTAAAAAATACATATGTTTTAGATTTTTCAAAGGTTTCTGGTGATTCTCCATCACGTGTGCCTCTGGCACACTCAGCAAAGTGTTATATTTTATTTAAAAGAACACAGCAATGACTCAGCACGGGGTAGGAGACGAGAATGAATGTCAGAAGCCTTGTATTACCAGACCAATAAGGACATTTGTTTCATAAATAAGTTTCAGTGCATCATTATTTACAGTTTTATAGGGGCAAAAGTTACAGTTTCTGATCAAAATCCTCAGAATTAAATTGCTTCATCAGCACTTAATTATCCATCTTGGGAATGGAAGCTGGCTTCCTTCTGTCAGAATTTGATACAGAACACCTCGGTTTGGTTACGTGTGTGCTACGTGAAAATAGACCCCATCTTTCTTAACCAATACACACAATTAAATGGTATAGCTCCTGATTTTGATAGGAAATAGGCTTAAGAAAGGAAAATAGGACGTTTTCATTTCCTGTGGAACACAGGAAGTGTTCATAATCTTCTGTTTATCCCCTTCCCCTTAAAAACTTCAAGGCTGTTTCCATTCTTTTCAGTAATTAGCCTTGACCTGGAAAAGATGACCTCTACTATTGCCTTTTTCTCATGAAGTCTTGACTTAGATCAGCTTGTAGTGCGTAGATTTACCTTTGTACTTTTCTGAACTCTACATTATGGGTAACCTCAAGGTTTAAATAGACTTCTAGGACGTGCAGCCCTGAAAGTAACTGGTCATGGATAAGTAATGACTTCCCTGGTAACACCAAAACCTGCAAAATCATGAGGCTAAATAGGCACAGATGGGGGTGCACACAAATGACAGAGGCAGCAAAGAAAACAGTGCTGGGGAGTTGGGTGAAATCTTAGTGGAGTTGCTTATGGCAATGGGTGTTAGCAATAATTAATCTTTTTCATGGAAGTGAAGACCAGCTAAAGTTGCAACCTCTACTTCATACACAGAAACTAGTAAAAGACATTTTATTGTTATTATAGTAGATTATATACATACAAAGCAAGCAAAAAACAGAAGTGGAGAAAGGAGCCAGCAGAGCAACGCAAATAGCACTGGGAGCATGGCTAGAGGAAAGCTTAGTAAGAGTGCTTTTGGCCCAAGTGCAGACTAGAAAGACTAAACCTGTGAGCAAAGAAGCTGTGTATAGCTCCTCGGTCCGTTCCTGCTCTGCTCAGGAGACCAGACCCAGTGCGTTTCTCATGAAGAGGCTGTCTTAGGTGTAGCAACACCTAACTTGATTTGTCTTTCTAAATGAAACTACATCCAGGGCCCTGAATTTTGGCTCATTGCTTGGCTTGGAAATGAAAAAGTGTTCAAAAACAGTCACATGCAGAGAAGAGCAGAGGGCATCCCAGAGTGTATCCGCAGGTTGGGACCGCTGCCCCTACTTAACACTCCACTGTTTGAGATGGAAGGCTGCGGATATCATGCTATTTACACACCTTGCTTTTCTTCTGCTCAAATACTTTATGGAAATTCAGAGACTAACACATGGTTCCTAATAAACTTAACATTCTCCTGTTTGCTTAAGCATAGTTGTGAGTTACTCTAGAAAATTATAAACGAGGAAACAGATCAATAAACCATTGAGAAGTAACTGCTCCCTGCCTGCTCCACACTGTCACAGCTAATGCACTAATTCCATTACGCTCCACAACACAGTCGCTTTGAAATACTGCTACTGGCAAGATCAAGACTTCTTCTGAAGTGCCTTTTGAGGCTCACCAAGCATGGTACAGTCTAGGGGCCTCATTCTAGGTGATGCTGATCATCCTGCCCCTGGGACCTGAGGGATTTCGCACTTCGCAGGATCTGGCCTTGAATTTGGCCTCACTTTAGTTCCCTTGCTAAGGCTGCTGTACTATACAGAGAGCGTTAAATTGGTTTACATGAGGTTTCCCGTTCACCCATTGTTGTGGGTCTCAGTAAAACTATCCAGTGGTGACTAAGCAGAGGAAAGCCAACCTTCATCTGAGAAGCTTCCAAAACACTTCTTATTTTTATAAGTTCAATGCACCTGCACCAACCCACAGTTTTGCAACGGGTGACTGAGATGTACAGATGTGATTTTACACTGCCAGGAAGGTGATGCACAGAGATGTAAGGCTACAGACAGCTTGGGTGTGTGATTCTCTTTGTTTACCAAGGACAAAAGTCCAAAGGCTTCTCTGCTCTGGGAGGACTGAGTCCCTCAGTGACAGAGTCCTGCAATAATGTCAGCAGTGCAAACCTTTGCGATAAGGTCTTTTCCCCCACCACGTGCACAAGGGCAGTTAAAGACACTTTGACAGCATCAGTAAAATGAATGGAGGTGTAGGGGATTGTACTAGAGCAGCCACACCGTGGTTTCAATTGAGGCAAACTCCCACAAGCTAGGGAGGGCTGACCCCAGGAAACCGTGGGATAGTAGTAAATAAAAAAGTAAACTTAAGTGTTTGGTGTTGATGAAAAGTTAGTGGGTTTTCTTCCAGATAAGGGTCAAAAGAGTAGCCAAATTAAACAGGTTTTCTGCATTTAGGAGATCTGTGTCACCAAGCTTTAGTCATTTAAAATTTAGATGTCTCATCTAAGGTTTTCATCAGCCAGAGGGCAACTCATTCCTTCCTAAAATATGGGTATAAGCTGGGTGGGATGAATCACTGATCCCTCCCCACTGACTGTTCAGGAAGCTGAGACAGTGATGTTAACCTAGCTCCAAAAAAATGGGAATATGTGTCGTTTCCAGTTACATTGCTGAACTGAGTACTTCTACTCATGAGCAATTGCTCTAACCCTTGTGCTCCTTTTCCAGCTGTGTCTTCAAAGGGAGACAAACCAGTTGTTTTCATCACATGCACAGGGTAGATGCATAAAATTCAGAATAGGTTTCAGGCTCTGTGTCCCAGTTTCACAGAAACTGCAGACTGGAAAAGGGACAGAGTCAGTATGAACAGACATCTCTCCTCTGAGCCAGCATAACTTGTTGCCTGGAGCAGGCAAGCATTCCCATACCTGTCCCTGGAACGCTACTTGTCAAAGGCTAGGGTAATTTCAAACTTAAAGCTTAGAGGTGTTTATTCACATGAACCAGGCCCTCCTTTGATGCCCATGGTACATTGGGGGCACTATGTTCATACAGGCTTTGAAGTCCTGCTATACAATGCTGTCACGTACCTGCAAGGAGATGTTCATTTGTTATATTGTCAGTTCAAGCCTCAAACAAACACAAGTATACATTTAAAACATGGAAATAAAAGGCAAAAATACAGTGTCAAGTTATCACTACACTTTCTTACCATTGTGTTTTTTGCTTATCATTCGTCCAGCCCTCAGTATGGCGCTGAAAAAGTGTGGGGAACAGCATCAATGGTCACAACAAATACCAAAGCTAACACGAAGCTTGCATCCCAAAGGATGGGTGTGCCAGGTTGACTGCACCAGCTGATGAGTCAGTGGGAAGCATTTTGTATAGTATAAAATAATTGCCTTCTGGTCTTTCTTAATCTGATTTTTCAGAGGATAGTTTTTTATTATTTTCATTATTTTCATTATTAAAATTGATAATTTTTCAAATAGTTTCCACTTGAAATCACCTGAGGCAAGTCATTGAATAAAAAAGGCTAATTAGAGGTTTAGACTAAAATATTGAAGTGTCCTCAGTCACAAGTGATCCTGCCAAAATATATTTCTACACAAGACATACTTCCTTATCTTCACTAAAAAAAACCCCTCACTTCAGTGAGTGCAGCACCTACACAACTTAACTTCAGGCTCTTTCTGTCCGGTCACATTCCTTGTGGGCTGAAGAAAAGAGACAGGAAAAATGCTAAAAGTTTTAAATATCAGATGGAAAACAACCATCTCAGCTGAAGCCTGCTGCTCACTGAGTGCACTTATGTCACAGAGAGCAAGGACAAATAATTTCAAATAAGAGCCAGCTTCTTCGAGACTTGGGAAGTTCATCAGCACTGCTCTTCCTGATTCAGGGCAGATGACGGCATCACGGCATGGGAGACTGCAAGCCCAAACCTGATCAGATTCCCTCAGCTATAGATAATATCATAATTAAACATATCAAAACATGCCAGGCACTTCCTGCAATTTGGATTGGTTTGTTTCTACTAACACTGCCGTCAGGCTCGGACCTGCTGCGCCGACTCTGTCTGTGCTGGGTTGAGTTTGAATGTAAACTACACAGTCGAGCCTTTGAACAGAGCCTAAACCTCCATCTAGGCAGCCCAGTAAAAAGGCCCAGTAAAAGGAGGCTTTTGAATTATCATTGTCCAGAACGTGATGTCATAACAATAAAACAACATCAGGAAATAATAAAAATATGATGTACCTTTTTCACTGTAAATCCTTTGTGTCAGCTTCCCAGATGGTGTGAATCTGTGTAGCTCTGGGAAATCAATGAAACCATTCTGCCTTACGCCACTGAAGAATTCAGCCTATCAAACTCAGGCCAAAACACTTTCAGAGCCTCCCCCGCTGAAACGGGGAGAGGGGACATGTACAGGAGCAGCAGAGGTAATATCTAACAGCACTTCCCTGGAGCTGGGGGCAGGTGCTCTAAGGCCCATCTGAACACCTAGATTAGATCCCAACAAGATCCAGTTAGAAAGCAAAGCCGTATTCTCACTATATGAGAGTAAATGAGGAATGACCCTGCAGAAACCATAGTTACACTCATTTGAGTGCAATATGTATAAGAAAAGTTTCAAGCCTTCTAAGATTTTTTATTTTTTTGCATTCATGGGTTATACGAAACACGTTCATGCTGCCTTAGATATCTCATGGGTTGTGGTATCTTCAAAACCCCCTGAAACATATGTTCTTCCTTCAAGCGTTTTCAGAATCAGAGCCTGAACTCGGCAGTATACTCCACGCTGGGTGTTACTATGCGGAGACAGTGCTTACTTCCCCATGTGGAATTAATTTCAATAGATGCTATCAATTCTGTATGAATCAAAAGCCTCCTCTTCTCTCCAGCCTTGGGATGGTCTGGATCAAGAGGCTGGATGTCCCCAAAAGCAATAAACCACAGACAACGGGGGGTTTCTTTGTATCCCCCTTTGAAAACCTTTTGAAAACCTCCCTCATCCACATGCTGCATCCCAAAATCATGTCCGCAGCAAACACAGGGATGGCGCCCACCCCCTGGCTACAGCCCATCCCCGGGCCGCTCCCAGCAGCATGTGCACCTCCTCCTCCACATCCCGAAGGTGATGGTGACTCCAGAGCCAGGGTGCTGTTGTGGAGGTGACCAAGCTGAGCACCCCACCAGAAGGCACATTGGGGATGAGGTTCTGGCTGCAGCGGCGGCCGTGGCATCAGCGGGGCCGTGCTCTCACCTTCAGCACTTTGCTGAATCATAACTTTACAACCCTGCAAGATCACAAGAACAAGCGCATATGGGAAAGAAAAGAAAGAAAAGAAAAATATGAACAGGAACACTAAAAGTAATATCTAACAACCAGCTATCACTTTCCAAATATTTTTCTTCTATTAATTTTAAGGGGGAAATCATTTGGTGGTAAATGGGGAATAAACTAAAACCATCTGCACCATGCTAGGCAGCTGTCAGAAAGCCAAGCGAGCTCTTTGGGTATATAGGCCTGATGTTTAAATCCACTGAAGCTATTCCAGCAGTGTCAAGCACACTGATGAGAGCCCTTTCTGAGCACTGCGCGCAAGAGGTCGGCTCTATTGTTATGGGAAGAATATTGCTAAGATCAGAAAGGTACAGTAGAAAACCACTAAAATGATACAGGTTTGCAAGAAATGAATTGTGTCGGGAGATTAGTCATATGGCACCCATCTATTTTAGAATAAAAGGAAACCGGGAGGGCAGAGAAGAGATCTCACGGATTGATCGGATAAGATGCCTAACACAGTATGTAATTTAAAACCCAGAGGTCCGGACTTGAGCAGAAAGGGAGGGGAGCAGCCTATAAACAATTTGAGAAGAATGTCTTAATCCAAGAAGTAGTTAGCAAATAGCCTGATGGCTAACTTTGGCAGTTTGATCTAAGCAGCAAACACCAGCAGTCCTGGAGGAGGGAAAGGCTTTTTGAAAAAGGAGTAAACTTAAGAGTATGTCCCATCAACTAGATTTTTGAGATAAGGTTAATGAGAAATGGGTTGATTTGTACTTCCTGAGTTTAAAAGTGCAGATCTCCATGGATCGTAATGTCCTGCCTGGCTGCTGATGTTCGTGTGTTAAATAAACAGAATTTCTCTTCCGAACATCAGGTAGCGCAACAGTACTTTTCCAGGACAAATCTAAAATGTATCTTATCCATTTTATAGGATTGCAGTTATCTGGGGAGGAAGGAGAAGGGCCAAAATTTATGCTGCAAGGTACTGAAAACACTTCATCTGAAGATTTTTTAACTCTACTGGTACAACCAGCAATTCAGCTGGTATAAATATAGATATTACTATTATCCATCAGTTTAAAGTTTTTATCTTACTGATCAATCTTTACAGCAGGTAAAAAAGGATGTATTTCTTTTAATCCCTTTTAGATCTCCAGCCACTTCCTTTCTCCTTGCTCACATAGTGTAGCAAAGAGCACGTAAAAGTCTTGAGCCGCCTTCCCTGTACCCTTCAGTATTGCTCACAGCCTGGTCCCTGCACCCTTTCTTCATAGAGGGAGTAGCCTGAGGGCGAAGCGGGAGCCCTCCCATTGAGTTTCATGAGGCCCAAGTCTCGCCCGCAATTCTCAGGCTAAAGCCTAGAGTAAATGCAGAGATTTGCACTGAGCTCTAGGCATTTTAAATTGCAATGTTTTGCTGATTATTGTTGCCTCTCTCCTTCAGCTCTTTTCACTACGCAGCCTGAAGGGGTGGAACGGAAACTTCACTTGCATGCTGGCTGCCATGTTCTGTGCGGTCACGTTTGTTTGTACAGTTGTACCTCGTCCAGAGCCACGGACCCATCTACCAAGCTGGGCTTCACTGAGACACTCAGTTGTATGCCCACAAACAAGTTTCCCTGCGTGCACCCAACAAATGGTGCCAGATAGAGGAGACGGAGGACATGTGCTGTGGAAGAGAAAATGGCGGGAGGTGAGTAACGGAAGCTGTGGAAGAAAGGAAATGTGTGAGAGGAAGAAAAAAGCAAGCTAAACCTGATTTTTAGGAATGAGAAGGGAGAAATAAAAACCAAAAGAAGGGGTGTGAAGGAACATGAAGTTGGAGCTGCACAGCCACTTTAGCTGGGCGCAAATCTGTGCTGCTGCTAGGGGCAGCCTCTTGTTTCCCCTCTCCCCCAGTCATTTCCACCATTTTCCTGTTCATTCTGAGCTGGCTGGAAATGACTAAAACAACAGAAGTAGAGATGCCATCCCATCATGCAGTTCAGGAGCAGCCATGGAAAGGCTTGTGTGGTCAGGCAGGAGCCAAGGGGACCAGCAGCAGGAGGCGGGAGCGGGGAGGGCAGGACTGGGTCTCTGCAGGATTTGAGTGCCCAGGAGTAGTTGTGGCTGTGAGGATAAACCCTGCATGGATGAACATGACATCCTGAGCCCTGCAAGCACCCACCTTGCCATGGCTCGCTACACTGTCTAGAGAAGCCTGTCTTAGTTGGCACCTACCTTAACAAGAAAAGCAAACCTTGTGTATGAACGCACTGACTCCTAGGTGAAGGCACTAGGCTGGATTTTCCCAGTGAGGACCTTGGGCTCTACAATCACTCCACTCCCCTTCACATACTCATGTAGCTCCCCCAGACAACATCTATGAGCACACACAAATGCGCACATACCTGAAGTCACTATTGGCACCCTGCAAAATTTAATAGCCACATCTCCACACCACCCTGACCCTGGTGTCATGCAAACCTGCTGAATGTCATGGAGAGACATACATTCTCCAGTGCCTGTGAATTAGACTACAGCCCTCAGCAGGAGGCATGAATGTTTCTATTAATTTCCAGAAGATTTCTGAACTCCAGGGAAGTCCAAAAACACAGCTCTTTTCTATTTCATCCTGTAGAGCTGCTGCATAAGAAAGAGACTTTATTTTAAAGGTTATTTCCCTTCTTTCTTCAGCCCCTTTTTGACAGTGTTTCCCAGAATAGGTTCTTGTCCCTTGTTTAGCACCTATATCCCCTAACCTACATTAGGTGTTGCAACCAAATGACATTCTCACATCTAGTTTCTCTAGCCATTGTGAGCAGCCAAAGCTGCGAGTGGGGAAGGCTGAGAGCCAGCTTGCACAGCATTCAGTGAGGTCCTCCCTGGACACGCTGCACCTCAGCTTTCAGAGACCTGGGTCAAATTTTGATCCAAAGGCTTTGGGATATCCTTGCCCAAGTTCTCCTTTGGCCTTGCAGGGTGGCTGGTCTTTCTTTCTCCTGCATCTGCAAACAGTATCTCTCATGAAGCTTAAACGTTAAAACACAAACACCAACAGCGCTTCAGATCTGTGTTGTAACACGCCGGGTTTTCATTACTACATTCATCCTTTTTGCTTCTAGCAGAAGAAAGTGAAATTATAAAAAAAGGATTAAAGCAGCACAATAAAGAGAGAATAATATAGATACAGTGAACTTTTCTTCCTGGATTTTATTAGTAAACTACAGTAATAGCAGTTTAAGTGCTAATTGTTGAGAAATAATCTTTCTGCTCTTAATTCCGCACCCCTGAGCAGAGTACATATTGGTGCTTAGAAAAACCATTAATTCCACATACATCTGTAATTTGTGGAGACCTGCAATAAAACCATAGTAATCTTGGATTATGGCAAATTACTAACTCTCACCCTTCTGTTCCGTGGTCGGTTCCTACCCTGGAGTTATGGCAGGCAGAGACTTGTTTGTAGCCACAGGATTCGTGCTTGTCTGAACTGGGGAAGCGTTCAGAAAGACTTGCATGGGCTTGCCGCAGCATTCTTGAAAGCTTTTTAAGAATTGAAGTACTTGGAATCTCATTCATACTTTAAAGGGCCAAGCTTTATATTGTGCAATACAACGGGTAACCAAAATCAGAATAGACTTCTCTGTATTGGAAAGTGGCTTTCTATAACTTTGGGGAAGCAAACCTTTTTGTTCTGGTACTCAGCAAGTAGACTTCTCTTCCTAAGTGCTCCTAAAATGGTTTTGCTACAGATCCACCATATTTCTTGAATAAAGCTATAAGCCAAGAGAACCTTTCTGTGAAGGTTTATGAGCATTTTTCTGTGAAGTACAAGTCAAACAAAAGATCAAAGCCATACACTGAAAAGAAAAAGAAGTTAGGAGAAAAAAAAGAATAGCATGTTTTAGGTGGGAAACCTATTTGGGGCAATTTAGAAAAATGCTTTAATAGCCTCTTAATAAAAAATGAATTACTCCATCCCAATGGACAGAGCGTATAAATACTAACATATCAGCTTTATAGTAAATGCTGGTCCCGTAGTACTTTAGCAGTCACATCACAGAGCACTATGAAAGGAGGTGCAGGGCTTCATACTAACAGTGAAATCCATCTGCTAAGTGCTGTTAGAAAAAAGCAAATGCCTCCGAGTTTTGCCTGTAAGTTTACTGGAGCCAGGATTTCCTCCTTCCCTGCAGAGAATAAGGGTACTTATTACACCGGCTGTTTCTGAGCACTGGCCCAGCTCCAAATATAAGGTGAATGGGGGAGCTTTTTTGCATGGTGGGGAGCAGGCAGGGTTGGGAGGTACTATAAGAAAGGGTGCTGGGACGCAGTTTTCCCCTGGGCTTCTTCCTGCTTCTGTGCTCATTAACCCAGAAGAGGACTGCCCACTGCCCATCCCTGAAATGCAGCCCCACCACCCTTGCTGTGTAAGGATGGAGTGGATGTATGTGTTGCAACCGTCCAGGTGATGGGAGCTGAAATGTTGTTGGCAGGGTCATCTGATACTACATGTGCACAGAGGGACCAGCTGGTGGGGAAGCCAGGCTGCCAGACTGACACGCAAGGGCTCATGATGGCAGCACTGTCTTGGGGGGGCAGCTGTAGAAGCACAGAGTAAGATTGGGTCAATGTTTTCTGGTTTGTATTTCCCATAAAGCATTAGTTGGGGAAACACATACGGTATCCCACATGTGGTGGGTTAGGGTGAAGCTGTTGGATGCCTTCCCCGGATGATTTAGAAGCCCACACTGCAGGCAAAGGCACGATCTACAGTCACTGCCAGCCTCTCCTGCTGCTTGCACGCCCTGTCCAAAGCTCACACCCTCCTGGGTGAAGATTGTAAGCCCTCCGCCGGGGACGAGTGACAAACTTAGCTAGACTCCTTCTTTCAAGGCAGGAGAAAAACCTTCCCTTTTCCCTTCACTGGCTGCAAAGTGGCCACCTTGACCCTGGGGCTGCCCTGGTGTGTCCCTGTGCATGTGCAGCAGTGGATCATGTCGAGGGGCTTGGACCCACCACAGACATCAGCAGCATTGCAGTGTGGGGGATCTGCCACTTCAGCACAGCTCAGGTGATGTGTATGGGTCTAAATAGACATGTCTAAACATGACTCTGGTACCATAGTTATGGCATTCACCCAGATGGGGTAGGTCTGGATTCAGGTCCCTAGATGATTTCTGGTTTTCCTCCCATGACTCGCTAATTACTCAGCATCTCCTCTGGATACTGTGCAAATCCTAATCTCGATGTGCTTAAGAACTCACACACCTTCCTGACATCTTCTGCTGGGTGGGACCAGGACAGGATACCAAAATGGCAGTGGTCTGACTCTCTCACGCCATTGGAAAGCTGCCACTAAAGCTGTTCATAAAGTGATTGCTCTTCACATACAACAACTCTTCAATTGCTGAATATATCCGGACTGAACACATTGAAAGAGCTAAACACACACCAAATAAGGCCAAGAAATGCTTCATCATAAATACGTCAGTTGTGGAATAGTCTCATAACAGTGTGGGATCTTAAAGTTTTGGGGAGAGGAAGGTTATACATAGGATAGTTATTATGTTGTAAAGGAATTTCATTTCAACTGTTAATAGGAAAAATAAATCATGTTTCTGGTACTGTGAAAATAAGATTTTAAAACAAAAAAGGAGATGAGCATAGTATGGGATGGGAAGGGGATGAGAACACTGAGCCACACCAGAGTTGGTTTTAAAACATTTCCAGCTGAAGCAGTTACATACTGTTGTCTTAACTTGGCAATATGTGCAGAAAATGGCTCCCGCCAAGGACTAAAGGCTGGCTACGGTCTGGCACCAAGCATGCTTGAAAGGATGTCAAGGTCTGGATAATCACAGTTAATAACAGTTTATCCCAACAAGGCACAGGGATACACACAAACGTGCCCCGTATGTACCCGTCCGCATAAACCCCTAAACTTCTGTGTCAGCCCTTTGGACTAGACAGCCCAAGGGCAGATGCTCACTGCCACAAGCCGTCAGCCTAAAGATCGTCACGTTGCTGCTTAGGCCCAATCCATGGGGTCTTTGTAGTGCTTACTGCCAAGCTTGTGGGACTGCCCTGTGCAGCCAACACCTTTATTGGGGACCACTATTTTTTAATATATTGTAATACTTGTAAAGCACTTTGCAACAATAAATCTTTTCATTATTTATGACGTTTCCCCTGCCTTCTCTCTCAGTGTGATAATATACCTTTAAAATAAACATTATCAGTTTATACCTTCATTAAAACACTATATATGCTCTTCTATGTCCTCAAGGCATTCGCTGGAGTCATAACTGTAACCAGTGTGTGACGTAAGAATTCAAGCCCATAAAGCCCGTTCATTGACACTTCACAGCATATGCTGTTTATTTGGGTTTCCATTAAAGGTATTATGTTGCCATATTTTGCAACAATAAAAGAGTAAATAATTTCAAAGGATTGCTTGATAGGAGACTTCTGTTTTAAATGGAGCTTGGGTATATGTGGGAAATTGCTGGCAAAAATGTACCTAATTGACCCATTGCTGTGTTTGTCTTTTTAACTCGTTTCAGCTCTGCACGTAGATTGCTCTCCTGCAGGGTGTTTGGCGGGGGGTGGTGTAGAAAAGGGACTACATGGGGTTCCCAATAACTTTTCAGTGCTTAGCACAGTGGGCTGAGCATTCCCCATGGTTTATTTTGTCCCTGCTCCGGGTCCACTGGAAAACCCTTGGGTGTAGGCAGCCTTCTTCTGATGGTTGCATTGCAGAGACCCATCTCTGGAGAGCCCGCTGTAAATCTGCCCTCATCTCGAAACCTAAAAGGTCTCTAGGTCTTGCACATTTCTGACCATCTCACCAAAATATTAATTAAAAAGCCTTGCCTTTTTAACCCTTCTCATTCCTTCATCATAGTTTTTCCCTAGTTTCACTACCTGAGGCAGCTTGTCCCACTTCTTGATCCTAAATGCTGCTGCATTTGCACTGAGTGGGCTCAATGAGACAAGAAGAATGAGGTGAAGAAATGAAAAATTAATATGTCAACATTTTTCCACAACACATTTTCATAAATAGTACTGTGAAAAGATTTTCACTATTTTACCACCCGAAACAACTAAGCTCCCCCAAATCCAATTTTGTTTCTTAAAGAGTTGTATGAAAATCTTGATGAAAGATGCAAGTTCTGCTGTATCTGTTCACTTTTAGAGATTGTTCTGTTAACACCGTTTCTTTATTCAGGCAGTTTTAGTTGGCTTTATTCTTCATTATATTGTTATCAGAGATAAACAGAAAACAGTAGACTCACATGTAAGCACCAAATGATGCCCCTGGTCAGAAGTAGAGCACATGATTACTATGACTGTGCTGCATTTGCTATTCTTTGCTAAAGTATTTCTGAATATTATAAACCAGCAGTTTTATCTCAGCTTTCTGTTTCTTACCAAACGAAGTCCCAATACTACAGGCACACAACTGAATAACTGAATACACATGGATAATTCCACTTAATTCAATAAAATAGGCATGTCTGGAGACTAACTTGTGTATAAAAATGCTTGCAAATGTCAGTTTACACTTTACAGTTTACTTGGCTAACAGACTTATCTTTCAAGAAGATTTAATACCTAGAATTGCTAATACTGTGACATAAAATCGCATAATTTTTTTCCCTTCCCTATTTTGGAGTGAAAGTATACATAGTAGAAACATATCAGAAATATGGTGCATCACTGTCATTATTTTGCCATATTGCAGAACTGTTCGTTGCAAGCCAACATTTTCCTCATTTGCCATTGTTACAAAGTGTAACAGATGGATTTTGTGGCACTAAATCATAAGAGAAAACAAACAGCATTGAATTAGAAACCCAATGCTTACTGCTGGCACTGAAACCAGCATTTCAGCAGACAATTAGCACATCTGATGTTTGCAGCTCCAGATACATTCTCATTAGAAGCTGATTCCAAACCAGCATGCTGCTCCAACAAAGGCAAGTTAGATTAAGAGAGGACCCAATTCTGGTCCTGCTGTAACCGCTGGCAAACTCCCACAGTTTTCAATAATCAACTAGATTGGGTCTAAAATGCAGACGTTAGATATACCATGAAAGAATGACTGTCTGGAATTTATTATGCAGCAGATATGCCACCAAACTGGAAATTTCACATAGGAAAAAAAAATCACATTGTGCTTTTAGCTTGGATAGGTTGGAAATGATGTAATAGAAGCATTATGATTTATAACAAATTTATGAGCTATGCAGGCAAGCCGTTCTCCGGGGATATATGTGGTAAATGGAGAATACCAGTGGCAAATAGAATTTACATCAAAGCAATCCTGCAAACCTCAAACACTTATTACTCTATTCATGACCTTTGTTAGTACACAGAAGTAGAATACAGCTTAACATAATGTTAACATTTACCTAAAATGAAACATTTCTGTTTAAACGGTTACTGAAAATGAGATGAAAACTTTACATAAGCTACACAACATATATTTTTGACATTATGCACCGTTATTTGAAAGCAAGTTGCCTTTAAAGGCTGATGTAAGTTTATTGAATCAATACACTTCAACACAAGGGGCTGCTTTTCTGATAAAATATCCATGGCACACCTCAGAGGGCATGACGTGAAGCTACATGTAATGTGATTGCAGGCTCAGGCAGGTTTTCGGCCCTTTTTTGTGGATGCTAGCCCACATAGCAGAGAGCAGCATGTAATTCACAGCTAACGGCAAACTCCTTCTGCAGAGATGCAGATTTCTGTACTGCTGGCCCCGAAACAAATTTACTTAGTGCCCCTAAAAGGGGAAAAGCAGCAGTCTCAGGGTAGTTTCCAGGGAATTTTTTCCTGCTCTTTTGTAGTTTTTGTCTTACCAGGCCTGGCCTATGAAGAAATACTGCATAGTAGCAAATACAGGCAATACCAGGTGAAACTCTCTGTATCACACCGGCACACTAGACAGTCAGGATTTCACACGGACACATGGCAAGAGAGGTGTGGCAAGGGAAAAGGAGGGCTAAAGGGGTAAAAAAGCCTCAGCAGGGCCTGCAGCAGGTCGCTCTCTCCTTTGGCGTGCACTGCCTCTCTCTGAGATGACCAGTGAAAATATTTATCACCTCACCTCCACTTGCTTTTTCCAGCAGGGCTAATTTATTAAAGTTTTCTGGGCCTTGCACCAACCCATAGCGTCCAGGAGACCGTGGCAGCTGCCAGGCCGGGGTGGTCCTGGCTGTGCTCCACCAACAGATGTCCTGACCTGGTGTTGAGCAATCAAGGACTCTTTTTTTTGTGGATGATGGATGCTGCCCATCCTGCTTGCACGGGTTGGGCTTCCCCTAGAAAATTCTTTGGAAATTCAGCTTTCCTTTCCCCTCCCTGATTAAGTTTTCTAGATTACGAGGTATTTCTTTTGACAGTGGTGACTTGTTTGTCCACGTGTCAGTGGATCCAGGATATGCTCTTTTTCTAGGTGTGATTAGGAGACCAAATTAGAAAATTAGATGCCTGTGAGAGCACTAAAATGCTGCAAACTCTCTAGATGCTGAATTATGCCAAAAGGAATACTGATGGCAATAAATGCCTCCTGTTGCCAGCAGGTCAAGGAAGGTGATCCTTTCCCTCAGCACTGGTGACGCCACACCTGGAGTACTGTGTTGAGATTTGCTCCCTGTAAAAAAGAGACGTGGACATACTGGAAAGAGTTCAACAAAAGGCCGCAAAGATGATGAAAGGACAGGAACGTCTCTGCTATGGGGGAAAGGCTGAGAGAGCCGAGACTGTTCAGCCAGGAGAAGAGAGGGCTCGGGGGGATCTTATTAGTGTATATAAATACCTGAAGACAGAGCCAGGCTCTTTTCAGTGGTGCCCAGTGACAGGACCAGAGGCAGTGGGCACAAACTGCAACACAGGAGGTTCCTCGTGAGCATGAGGAAACACTTTTTCACTGTGAGAGTGACAGAGCACTGGCACAGGTTGTCCAGAGAGGTTATGGAGTCTCTATCCTTGGAGATATTCAAAAGCCATCTGGACACAGTCCTGGGCAAACTCTTCTAGGTGGCGCTGTTTGGGCGGGGGGTTGGACAAGATGACCTCCAGGAGTCCCTTCCAACCTCAATCAACCTGTGATTCTGTGACAACCCTGACACTGCACCTCAGCCAGTGATCCTACCAGTGTCTTGAGAGCCCTAGCCTCTTCTAAAGCCCTTGGAGACTCACTGAGCTTTTAAAACACTGAGTCCTTTACATATCTACATATCTTAATGTCTGTTTATCTTTGTATTTATGCATTGTATCTCTTTTTATCATAAGAAAAGCACTTTTGGTTCTCACATTGAGAAGAGTGAAGAGGAGTTGTGTCAGGTGGTCCCAGACCTCTTAACTTTTGATAGAGGTGAATATATTTAAAGATATAGTTAGGTATCATATATCCATCGACAACAGTAGAACTCAATGGTTTCTCAGCAGCTGGGACGTAGCAAAGGATGTCTGCCTGGCTTACTGTGGCTGTTTTGCAGGGAATAAAACTGTCACCTGCTATGCCTTTCACATGGAAGTGACAATATATGGTCAGAAAATGAGATTTTCTGAGCAAAAAAAAAATCAGAATATATGTATTTCTTTTCCCGGAACTTCAGGTGTTCCCCTGAAAACCATAAAAATGGAATATTGAAAACTACCTCCTTTCCTACATCTCTAAGTTGCATTTTCCCAAAACTTGAAATACTTTCCACAAGAGACTTACACACACATTTTTCAGGAGAACCTCCTTGATCAGCTTTCACAGAAGACCCATGATGATTCATTTTGACCACACAAGTCAAATGAACCAATTGTAGGAAGTTTTACCCAACCCCGTAGACCTGCTTCAGACTGCAAATTCCTCTGTCTTGACGGGGTTAGGTAGCAGCAAGAGTCATACAGTCAGCCAGTGTCTCCAGGAGCTGGGTGCACCATCCTAGGGCACAGAAATTGAAAGAAACTAGATCAGAGCATTGAATCTGGATCCCTCAGTCCAAAGAGGAACTGTCTGAGTGGCTTATTCCACTAAGATCGCTCCTGCCATACTTTTAATATTCAGTCACCCAACAGGAGACTGAATAGTTTTTAAATCTTAACGAAAACAATGGTATATTTATCTCAGACTTAATCAACAAAGGAAAAGAAGGATGCTACAAGGGTAAGCTATTCAAACATAAGTGTAATGTTGGATGTCAAACAATAGCATATTGTAAGTAATACCAAAAAAGGTTTACTCCTATAGCAACATTTAGGGAAAACATATGATAACAATAAAAATGATTTCCACAACCTTTTCACCACTTGTTCCATGTGGGAATGATAAGTGATACTCCTGCTCTACATTTTTAAAGAAATATTCCTCGCAAATTATACATTACAAGCTTTGTGCACCGAGCCTCTATTGTACGTGTGTTCTCTGTTATTACTTTTCTGGAACATGAATTGTATTATGAACACCAGTGTGTAAACTCCACTCTGGCTCATTTAAAGCCATTTCAAGGGTCTGTTTCTAGCCCTGAGATCTACCAGAATTAAGGGAACGGTTTGGTTTTGAGTCATCTTCCCCTAGTTGCCATTTGAGCACAAATATTCCAATTTGTTCTTTTTTAAATCAACACCGGATGAGACCATTAAATAATATACATTTGTTAAACAGATCGTGGTCATGATCTGCATCAAGGCACTGCCAAGAACGTATATGTGTGTATTATTGCTCAGTTCTGTGTTCTGGCTTACATTTTTAAGCCTGCGTCAATTCACAGCAATAGTTTTGCAGCCAGAAGAAAGTGGATGAGCAATGGATTTTGTTTTATTAAAGGATTCCTCCAGCAGCCAGACACATGCCTCTATCAGTAGGCCCAATGAGCAGAAATATTACAGTGTCTTGCATTTCCATGCTTTTCATCAGAAGACCACAAAAGCTTTTGCAAACCCGGATTACGTCAGTTGTTGCTACAGCCCTTAAAAGAGGTAAAAGTGTATGATGGCTCTGGTACAGATGGCTGAAGTGATGCAAAGAGAGCTTGAAGGCATGATTATGTGAGCTGCAATCACACCTTTGATGGCAGCAAGGACATAAAGACTTGCTCCAGATCTCACAGTCAAACCATGGCAAAGCTTGACACGAAATCAACAGCAACTCCTTTGTTCTAGTCTGGCCTCCTTGGGCTGGGTTTCATTATGCTGCTTTCCTCATATCCCTTTCTCTTAAATACTGGACTAGATCAGGCAATGAGATTTTTATGAAATGTAAAGTCTTCTTCTCAACTCCCTAAATAATTTTTAAAAGGGAGATGGGTCAGTGATCGTATCTTGTGTTACTAGCCTGCCCTCACATTTCAATTAACAAGGCTGTTGTTTCTTTCTGCTTGTCCCTGTATTTCATGTTGCCAAAAATAGCTTTTAAATATGAGATTTTTGCCTACACAAAAAGCAGCAATTTCAGCAGAACAGAAAAACACAAAGACAGAGAGAAGTGGTATTTTACTCCTCCACTTTGCTTTCCTCTTCATCGCTCTCAGAGTTATATCCAAGTTTATCTGAAGTTGGAGAACGTAAAGGAGCCTAGGCTTCATTGTTGTAACCTTGCTTTCTATGTTCCCTTTTTTATTTAAGATTTTGAGATTCAAATCAAAGCCATGCATTTGCAGGTGGCCAGACCTAAGTGCTCCTTAGCCTTTCCCAGCCTGAGGTAGTCTGGCAAAAGGATCTCCATTGCACTAGACTATTTTTACTGGTTTATTTTTAAATTCAGATTTGATAAAGTGTCAATTTTTCTCCTACTGTAAATCAAGATACCGTGGTCTTTGGAATTAACTCCAAATTGTTGGTCTGGACATGAACTTCACAGTGAGTCCCTCTTCTATCCTGGCTGACATTTTCCCATTAATTTCTTTTTCCTTTTCATCCACTCATTGGCTGATGAGCCTATAAATACACTTCATCTGCTTTTACTTTGCTTTTTAAGCATAAACCAATACTGAACACGTTGACTTGATTATGTCCAGAGGCAAAAGCCTTGCATGTTTCTTAAGTCACAGCAATAGCTTGAAACTTGACTTTCTGCTCCTTTGGTCCGTTAGGATAATCAGTGGGTCACCTCCTCCTACACCCAGAGTAAATAGTGTCATGCAGAAGAAATGCCATCTTTGAAAAGCGATAAACCCCATCACCGCCCACAGCCAAACAGAGCAAAGGGCAGAAGAGTGCAGGAAAGCGGTAAATAGTGACCAGGTGCTCCCTGCTCCCTGCCCTGGTGTGCTTTGCAGGCTGCAGGAGTTCCCTTCCCTTCCCCCCCAGGAGACCTCTGCCCTCCCCAGTTTCTACTGCTATGTAGCAATCAATTCTTTCTGGGAGGTGCTGTTAATTTTACCCACAGCCTCTCCAGGCACTGACATCCCTTACCTAAATTAACTCCTCCTTCCTCTAACCTTAGTCTCCAGGCATCCTTCTTGACTAGAGCCACTTGGCTTAACTCATGCAGAGGGTTAAAAACCCCTGCAAGGATCCCAAGAAATTTTTTCACATCTAACTCTTCTCTGGTGGCAGGGGTTAGGTATTTCAGTGATTTTTAAAAGGTGCAGTTTGTCGGCATCTTTGACCATTTGCCTGGTGAGACCACCACAGGCTCAGCTTGATCAGCAGTCATCACCATAGCCCTGACTGCAGCTGTAGCAGCTGGAGTTGGTCTTGCCAGCAAGCTCCAGGATGGATAACGCCAAACGCAGGCAACCCATGGCCAAGGAGCTCATGGGGGTGGCAAAGCATGATGACATGGGACCAAAGTCCTCATCACTTGCAGGAGGCAGTTCCTGCTTGGGGGGTGCTCCCGAAGTTGTTCCAAACAATAACCCACACTAGCCAGGACTCGCAACTCAAAATTGCTCAAAATGAGATCTGCTGAGTTAAGAAAAAGCTGGGTACACCCATCTGTTGGAGTTGCCATCTGCAGAAGGGCAGCAATGAACCGCAGAGGCTAAGCTGGAGGGATAACTCCTTACCCAGCACAGCCACAGCCGCACCAGAATGGCACACACAGAGATAAGCTTAATGTGGCAGGCATCAGGAACATAACTCATTCCCTGCAGTGTATTATCACAAGCTCTTATTTTTCTTGCCTCACTCCTGAAATGTTTTTAAAAGGAAAATCATTGGGAAGTAGCTGTCCTAAAACAAGAAATATAAAAACTGTAGTACATTATTCATAAGGATTGTAGATAAGAATCAGATTGTAGAAAGTAGTTCACTTCTGACATTGATTAAAATTACATTTTGCATTACATTTACATACATTAAAATTACATTTTGCATTATCTTTGCTTTCCCAGATGGTTTAGCAGATTTAAATCCTTCAGAGAAGTTAAGTCTCTTGCTAGCAAACATATTGCAACAAGCTTGATCAAATGATAGCTCTGATTCTTAATGCAAGTACCACAGCAAAAATAACATTCCTCCTATATCAGCAATTATAGGCAGAGAAATTGATCCAAATCCCAGAGAAATCACAGAAAGTTTACCATTGGTTACAGGGGCTTTGGATTAGGTCCTCATTTCGTATCAAGTCCCAGCCCTGTGCAATGTATACATCAGAAAAGATGATTATAGCCCATCTCCAAACGAGGTTTCCCATGAAAAGCAGCAATTCAGCCTCCCTGATAACAGCAATGCCGTGTGCTACTGGAATAACAGGATGCAAAACATCCTCTTGAAAGTGTGTGAGTGGTCATTCTCTGTTGTGAGCTCGGCAGTGTGTGTTTAAGCTGCTGCTGAGACCTTTCCTGTAACTTTCATCAAAGGGGACATTGGGTCCTAGTTCAAGGAAATAATCTAAATCATGCCCCTTTTCAGACTAGAAAACCGTAGTTGGTTTTACTTTGTTTAAATTTAATTACGTGATCTGTTGTATTCTGGTCATGAATGGCATTAAAATAATCTATCAGTAATAAGCAAACAAATCAAAAGCATGCAAGAAAACGAAAAACGGGGCCAAACTGCTAGAATTCCAAGATGAAATGATAAATAAATCCCTTGTCCTTCCTACGAAGTTTTTGCAGATTTAAACAGAAAAGGCATATGGAGCTGAGGCTCTGACAGGGAGCTTGGCCCCTCTTCCCACTGGTCTCCACAGTACTGGAAGTTTTTTATTCCAGCTGCTTGTCAGTATCTGTAGCACAGTGGCTTCCTTAAAAGAAAGTTTCCAAGGAAAGAAGTACTAGACGTGCATTATTTATCTACATTTTATTGTGTGTGAAGATAACTTTGAAAGCTCCGTAGCTTCTGCTGTTCCCTCCCATTTGTGTGATCAATACAAGTTGTATTTAACTCAATCCCAGCAAAGCAAAAGGGGCACTGATGCCTTTCCCAGAAAACAACAGGCCAGATTCTTTGCGGTACCCAATTTCCATTCCCAGATTTCCCCCCGAGTACCCTCTTTCCGCAACATGGAGCACATGCTCGCCGTCACGGCTGAGTGCAGCTGCACCCCCCTCCCCATCCTCGCTTCAGTAGTTCCCTGGTGAGAGGTCCCAAAAGGGACCTTGGCTATTCCCAGGACATTGCCTTGATATACCAATTGTTTGCTACCTTCTTCCTCCTTCCTCGTTCCCTCTACATCTGCCCTCTTTTTCCTGCCTTATTCCCCAAAGTGCTCTTGCTTTTCCATTTAGCTGCTCCCATCCTAAATAGGCCTCCCACCACCACAACAAGGGGAGGAGCTGGCATAGCTTTTGCTACCATCCCTACCCACACAGATGCCGCCCACAGGTCCCGTCATGCCTTGCAATCTCAGGTGAGGTGTCAGGAGTGCAGCGCTATGACACAGTGGCACAGGGCTCTCTGCAATGCAGGCTCCGAGACCTCGCTGACAGGCATGGACATGGCTGCCAAGCCAACCCACCAGCAGTGGGATGCAAGGTTGGTTGCTGATAAGAAGTAGCACGGCCATGTCATGGTGGTGGGTTGCTGGTTTCCCAAAATGCATGATGGGACTGTCCATATGAAAGAAGCTCAGCTTTAACCTCAGCACTCAAACGGCAACACAGGTATGGCCACAGGGTCCATGATGCAACAGAGCATCTCTGTGGGAGAGCTCAGCTCATGTGCTTTGAGAGCAAGCACGTCTCTCCACCCAACTCTATGCTTAGCACTGTGTCCTCAGGGAGACAGTTTGGCTTTAATATGTCCGTAGAGCACTTGCATGCCAATAGCATGGCATAATCAACACCACTGTTCTCCAGACGTACAATCCCAGCTTGGGAAATAGTATTAAAATCCCGTGCAGAGAAAAGGAGTGAGTGCGTTCTCCCACCGACCAGACCCTGGCTGGTCTTGGAGGGTGGGTGGATGCCAAGTCTGTGGGAAGATTAAAAACACAAAGTACCCAGTATCAATATGTTCTTGCAATACACATAGTGCAGCGGCATGTCACCCGGCCTGGCTGCTCCACGTTATTCATAACTGCCTACGTGGCTGATTCATGTCTCCTGAAAACTTACTGCCACGGCCTTGTTTTGAAAGGAATGCAGTGTCCCACTCCCCCAGCAGCTCCTGCCGGACCTCTCCTTGTCTCCTTTATTAATTCACTCCCTGCCAAGAACAGCATGGTGATGTAATAATGAAATGTGCTTTGAAATCAACATGATATAAAGGACTTCTGCAAGGCTTCAGGCCGGCAAAGCACTTAAACACACGCATGACTTTAAGCATGTGAGCAGTAGTCCCATTGGTTTCAACAACGCTACACATGTGCTTAAGTGCTTTGCTGGATCGGGGCCCACATTTGACAGACAACTCAGGTTATGCCTTAAACAAAGAACCTCTTTGACACAGGATTTTTCGCAGAAAAACACGGAGTTTCACGTAATCCTTACAACTGTGCATGCAGCCAGTGCTGAGCCCACAGGAGCTGATAGCAAGACTCCCATTGCTTTCGGTGAGGGCTTTTTCTCTGAGATCTGGAGCTGGGTGCACATTGCGGCTGCTCTACCCTTCTGACTAGGGAAAAAAATGACACCATTAGTTTTTGTCAAAGAATTGCAAATGAGAATAACTGACTTTTATTGGTTACAGGCCATGTATGTGGTAGCTGTGCAGATTTTAGCTGTTTATTCTTGCAGGAAAGTCTAAAGAAGTGATTCTCTTGTCTACAAAAATAGACCTGTCAAGGTTGAACTGTTATGTTCAATGTCATCGTAAGCAAAACTGACATTTTATTTACTCATTTGTACCACCGGAGTGTCAGCTCAGCAATGATTAAAGCTGTCAGTAGAATCAACAAATAGTGTAAAAACACTGAGCTGCCAGTCCAAGTTTCTGTTTCATTGCACATGTTAATTTGAGTGAAGCTTTGCTTGAATGTTTTGATGGTTTTGTGGCTTATTTTCACTAATTAATTTGCTTGGCTATTATCCTCTGGAGGCAAACAACATAATTGACAAATAAAATGGCTCTCATTCATTCATTCTTTCATTCCTCCAGAGGAAATCCTGCGTGACTGGATGTGAACTTCCAGCTGATTCATAATTTTGACCAGAACCATTTTTTTATGCTGTTCAGTTTTCTGTGAAGGAGCTGAAAGTCACCCGTCTAAAGAAGACATTAATCCAGGTTTAAACTCAGGAAGATAACATGCTTGAAAGAAATGACCTGCGGTGTTTACCTGTAGAGAAAGACGTATGTTGCAGAAGCTGTTGGTGTAGAAGCTGGCAGATTTGCCTCGGTCTGTTTATTAAAAAAGAAGAGGAAGGAAAAAAAGGGGAAACAAGGGGAAAAAAACTACCCTGGCTTTTCAGACTTCTTCTCAAACCTCAAAGCTTATCTCAGGTTGGCCTGCAAATTTTGTTGCTTTGTTCACACACAAAATTTAGCGCTGGAAGCCCTCAAAAGCCAGGTTCAGAAAAATAATTTGCTCTTGCTCTCAGTGAGAGAGAAGATTTTTTCCTTGATTACATAGACATAGTGTGTGATACCACTAAATCCAAGATGCATGAGAAGACAGATATGGGGCAGTTCCTCAAAATGGGCCACCAGTGTGGTGTTCCTAGACAAAGAAATAAAATTGCGCTCTGTGTGCTATAACAAAGTAGCTAGGACTTGCTGTGTGACTAGTTTTAAATCACTTCCATGACAGCTATTGACTTTCTTGATGGAGGACCCCATTGATAGAACTAAGGCTGCATGAGGCTTTTTACAGAAGAAAAGAAATATACTTGCTGCAATACATTTCTTGAGAAATTATTCAGACAAGCATCAAAACAATCAATAAAGCAATCCCATTTGCATTCAGGCAGGCCTGATCCTGCAGGAGAGCACCTGTGTCTACAGACACAGCTCCATTGCGCTGCTCCTGGAAGGAAAACTCTTTGCAGGACTGTGGTGTAGCACCACCGGCATTTGTACTTCACTTCATGCGCCAACTTGTTGGCAGGACCTGCCTTTTTATTGTAATGCTTACATTAGGCCTGGTCAAAAATAGATCATGTAAGTATGTCACTGAATGTCTGATGTTCACAAGCTGGTTTCCACCATGGTAGCAGATAAGATTTCTATGGCTTCAAATAGTCATACTGTAAGTACCTTACGACATTCAGAGTCAAATATTTACCTAATTCTTCTCAAAAAGTCCAGAAGCTGGGGAGAACTGCATTGCTTTTGAAAAGTCATCTTAATGCTTTTTATTATATAAAATGCATTTGCAGTCATTACTTGCCATGCTTATAAAATCTCCTGGGACAAATAAAAGCTATCTGCATATCCTAAAGCAGAAACCTCTCCTTTTACTCACAGAAATTTACATAAAATTACTGAAGAAGGATAAGTTTAAAAATTATTCCATGTTTTCCAATTACAGAACACTGTTTTAATTTTAATTTCTGTCCACAATCCTGTCTCACTTATATTCTTGGACCATGAAAGTTACAATAACATTTACAACATGTAAGTGATGTTTTTGTGTTTACAGCTGAGTATGTAAAGACACCAGGCAGGGTCACCAAAGCTGTTTTCAAAGTAAATATAGGTAAAGGCTGAGTACAACTCTTTGTTCAAGTTTCTCTTTTCCATGCAAAGTTTCAACTTTTTTCTGGGGGGAAAAAAAATTTCTTCATTTTGTACAGATAATAAGGATGATTTTTGCTGACCAGCTAAAAGCTGATAACAGTCTGATAGTAGTACATGTTTGTGCCAGCTATCAACATGCTAATAAAATGGCAGGGATGAGCAGCCACTGGGTTCCTCTTAGAAAACGACAGGATCCTATTTGTATTAATGAGCCATTTTTGAGCACATTCTTTTAATATTTGTTGTTGCTGTTCTTTAAAAAAAAAAAAAAAAGAAAAAAACTGGAGAAATTATTTAGTCTAGCAGATATTCTAACAGGGCATATTGGCTCTACCTTAGGTGACCACCTACTCTGTAGGTACGTAATGAAGCTGAAATATCGGGGGGACAACATCTGGCAAAGGCTTGTGAATTACAATTTTCTTTTGCAAGTGGAAAACCATATCCTGCACCAGGTCTCAGTGGGGTTTAATGCTGTCAGAGCATACAAGGTTTGTTTTGATCTGTTATGGAGTAACACACATAGCTTTCAGTTCACACTAATAACATCCCCGTGCCTGGGGTATACACCAATCCAGAGGCTACTAATTAAAGGTTAGAATTAACCAAACACAGTTCCTCTACAAAACATATGAAACTTATTAAAACTTAAAAGTGACGGCTGGTTCTCAATATAAGCAAAGCAAAGAATGCAAGAGTATTGTGGAGGGTTATTTAAGCACATTTTATTTCAGCATATTAAAAATTTCCTCTGTCTGCCAGTTCAGCACATAACATTTTAATGTTTCATGTGAAAACACAGCAAACTTTTAAAGAATCAATTATTGGTCCTGCATATCATAAAATAAATCCCGTTTTCAGTATTACCATAAAGATTTTTATGTCATTTTGACCTGAAAGAGGTTTTTCGAAAGTTCACAGTATTAAAAGCAAAGCAGCAGCACAACAGTGTTGTGAGCCACCTTTTATTTATTTCAGTTACCAGCTGAACATTTTGGGACAAACCTCACAAATAGGAGTACTCATAAAAATGGGGTGTGTAGCAGCTATTCCAAGCTTATGATACTATTCCAATGAGTAAGCACAACGAGGCACTCCTGTAGGTCTTGATCTACAAGCAGAAAACCCCTTTGAAATAGCGGAAGCGACATAACCTGCTAACTTTTACCCTCTTTGCTTCCATAAGCCAGAGTGGAGGGTATACTATGAGTGTTATGCAATTTATGTGCCCATTAGATCCTCCTATTTACATTTTAAAAATAAACCCTCATTAAACCCTCCAGTGTTATCTATGATCTTTGAAGTAAATGCTTTTGGTGCAGATAGGCTATCTCTGTTGGCAGAGCCTCCTTTCCTCGGCGGCGAGTGTCTTCAACATGTTGCAGCCTGTACCCTCAGCCTGATAATGTCTTCACGTGGAGCTTAATGAACTCATTACCCTTATTGCTGGCGTAACAAGATAGCTTGTAAATGTACTTATTTTTAATTAGGTCTATTCAGCTGTGTGAATTGAATTGTTTAAGACTAATTAATTAATGTAATTGAAGACCTCGTAAGGATAGGGCTTCTCAAACTGGCAAAACACACTTGTCAAATCCTTCTGTTCCCAGGATTAATTAAGGGAGACCTGGAAATAGCAGCTTCAAAGCTGGTAGAAAAACTTAAAATCTGTTGAGGAATAATAGTTACTGCAAGGGCCTTTTCCTTAACAATGATTTTTTTCTACTACTTCACCTCAGTACAAAGAAAATAAAAGGTAAGACTATAAAATCTACATTTGTAAGCTGTTTAAAATTGGGTTAGGGTCCTATAGCTTCTAATTAAAAGATAAGAGCTGTAATCACTGAACATAGATGTATGTTATTAAACTGTGCACGTGTTGGTTTACAGCCAACACAAACCTTCCTCCCACAGGCTCCTTTTTTTTTTTTGGATCAAGCTGAAACATTACAAAGACAACACCACTGCACATTTGTGCAGCTCCGAGCACAACAGGGCTCTGCGCCATGGCCGGGGCTCCTGGGCGCTATGGGAAAACTACTAATCCCCCGTAACAAATGCTCTTAAACACAGTGGTGAGTGTACACCCCTGTTACCAGAGCTGGCCCCTGAAGCCTACAGAGCCCTGAGACAGGGAGATTTAACCACTGGATGAGGATAAGCAGAGCTTTCTTCTAGCAATTTAGCACAATTAGGTGGTACTGAATATGTACAATAACATAGGCTGTGAGATTACTAGTCCCTTTTTTACCTAAAGATAGTTACACTCGTTATCCTCCTTAATAACAGGTTTTTTTTTTAAAAAAAAAAGAAAAGTCATTTTTTTGTTTGAAAACACAATACCAATATGAATAGTTGGTATGTGTTAACAGGAGAGGAAAGGTGAGAGGTCCATAGCCCTGTCCCTTCCCTATCCCTCCCACTACCAGTTCAGCACAGGGACACCTTGTCACCTGAACTGACATCATCTCATCCTTCAGATCAAGCCTCTGTCTCACTCTGGGTAATAAAATCTGTCAGACAAAGGTACAGTCCATGGTCACAAGGGCCATTGCCCAGAGGTGAACAGGGTTTGCATTGCCAGCTGATTCCCCAAGGACTGCTGATAGCTACCTGCCAGCTGGACTACAGACAAATTGTTGTGCAATTGAGGAGCAAGTTTAACCATTTAAAAAAAAGCGGTAACATGAAAAGCCGTTTTGAACTGTGTGTCCTTTAGGAATAAGCAAGATGCTGAAGCTTTCTGCTTCTGGCTTTCACAAGGTCACAGACAGTTTACCTATCATATAACTATAATGAATTAATATTTATATGCTATTATAGCTATTACCTATCACACATTAGTATCATCTATAAGTAGTGGGCTGGAAATTAGTGCAGGGCTTCGATGGAGGAATGAACATACAGTTTCCTGAGTGCATCCCACCTCTGAGACCCATGACTGCTTCAACCAGAAGACAGACACTACTTTAGGTTAGAAATTACCAGGAGTTACCCACAGGTACTGCAGCCTTGGGTACCACAGTGGGGAAGGCCTGGTTCCTGGGTGAGCTGCTGCAGACTGTTCACATCTGACATGCTCTAGCCCTGTCACAAAGTATTTTGCACAGGGATTCCCTGGGCACCATGTCATAACAGTAGCTTTCGGTGGCTTTTTCTGATCACAGTGCCCAAAATAACAAGAACACTGTACTGCAGCCCACCAGGCTTGTTTTTATGGCACAACACGAGCATGTATCCCATTGTGTCCTATAGGGCTTGGTAGGAGTGTGCGTGGAGATGTTTGAGGGTTCAAGGTTTCCTTTGATACCCTCCATGTGGAGGAAGCTCTTATGGCTAAATAAACTCACCAAGGCTTGGACAGTTGAGAGTTTGACATGGTGACAGAGTATTCACTAGTGTTCAGTTCTGTATTAAGTTCTGCCGTTTTACCACTTAGGATTTGTTATTCCTTTTCATATTTAAAACTGTCTTAGTGGGGCTTAGTATAGAATGTAAGGTTTGTTTTCTTTTCTGTCCTCAGCAAGGAAAAGAGATGTTTATAGCTGTAGTATTGGTTATTATATTGCCACATTTTTCAATTCAAGAAATTGATCTCCCAGAAGATAAACATTGTAATAGGTAATAAAACCTGAGAGCCCAGTCAAGGTCTTTCCAGTAAAGGATCAGTCATCTTTACCTGCAGTGAATTCCAGGAGGTTCTCTGCATTCAAGCTGTCAGTTACGTACTGGGAAATGAGCAGTGGTGTGTGGTAATGAATATGTTTTTTCTGCACAAAAGAAGAATATTATGTTAAAGCAACTGGCCTCTTTGCCTGAAAGAGATACAATTGAAGATTGTTACGCAACAGCATTCTTAGCCACCATAACACAAAGCAAACTACAAGGGAAGGTAACGGTGCCTTGCTCCCTTCCAGTCAGCACTCTTTCTCTGCCAAGTATTTCTAAATGTCACAGGAATGTTGTTCATGTGTTTCACAGATTATGAGCTACTTTTCCCAGTGCTTTGACCACCAGACACAGCAGCATCCAAATGCAACACAATGGTAATTCAAACAAGGCTGCAGTTCCTATTACATTATAGGTGTAACACTGGAGTGGGAAAAAAATAGATCTGTGACTCGTGCACAAGTCCAAAAACTACTATAATGATTTCTACTATACAGAAGAAAAGCTAGAGGAAATAAAGTAGGAAGATAAAGAGCAACACAATTAGCAGGGCTGAGCCTCAAATCCCTTTGATGCATGTAGCTTATCTTCAGGATGAGCTCTGGATGTCCAGCTGAGTACACAGTCTGTGAGTTGTCTATAATTTTGATTATTTTGCAGATAAGGGTGCCAAAACCTTGTACAAATTGCATCTATAGAAAGAATGCTTCCAGCTGAAGCTGGTTCTACAGCATGAGCCTTGTGATATGTCCTCCAAAAAAGCAAAGAGAGAAGGAGGCAGGCTACAGACACAGCTTTCCTGCAGTGTGCCTGCAGTACTCTGCACCTCCAACTACTCTGGCCACAAACCTGAAACAGCACAAGCACGAAGTCTTACCTTATTACCACGGTAGTTCCAAAGATGTTCTCTGACCGCTCCTGTAAGGCAGAAAATAATCTCATCCAGGATTAGAAAGAGAAACTTTAAATAGTCAAATTGTACCACACAGGCACACAACCAACTAATTACGGGAAAGAACATTCTTTAGACAATAATGCTTAAGACCATTAGCATTATTTTCCCTTCCATATCCTTAACCCGATTGTGCACCTTCCAATCCTAAATGTGAATTTCTTGCCTTTCTGTTTTCTGTGTACAGCACTTCTAACCAGACCTTCAATGGCAAATACGTAAAACTGTTTTTGTCAGAAAGCGCTTACCCAAATGTCTCTGGATTTAATGTAAGCTTGCCTGCTTAACCTCTCAGAGGTCAAGATGTTTTGTAATAACCAGATTTCACCACAAAGAGGAGGTCAGGTGGTATGGGGAGGACCTCAGGGTAAAATCTGGAGGAAGCTTGTGTTATGCCCAAAAAAGAAAGAGTAAAAAGAAGATCCTAGACAATTCTAGGATGAATTCTAAATTGGGCAGCACAGTGACTCACGCGAGTCTCTGGTTGAAACAGCATTATAATGGCAGCTACCAGGAAGCACTGGAAAATATCCAAACATTTAAAGAAAATGAAATGAAAATTATGAAATGGAAAGCTCTCATTTTTCACAGGAAATAGTGACCTTTTCAGTCCATCTGAATTGCAGAAGCAACTGATATTGTGTAGATGTACCTGTTGACACACAGGGTTCAGGTACCACCCCTTGCTTACCCTGACCTGTGCCATGCACTCCCACCCCCAGGTCACTGGCAGTTGCATACTAGAGCAATACCACTAAAGCCTTCAAGGGCTGCATGGATCTACTCCAAATGTGTCACTGCCCCTAGCTCTTCTTCTGTGATTTTTAAATTTTTGTTTGTGTCTTATTTTGTCTGCATTTACAAATGTTGGGAAGGTCTTTTCCAGCTGATTGTTTTCTTTTTTCAAGGTACAACACTGTCCATATGCAGCAGAGCTGATGGCACTTTCCACCTGTGGTTACAAACCATGGACAAAAGCATGAAATTATTCTCCGTTCAAAGCCAGCACCTACCCCTCTGGGGTGGCCCAGAGTTAATCCCTGGCTGTAATCTCGGTGCACCTCACCACTCTGCCATGGAGATAAGGAGCTACTCCCAGCTGCCAAGGAGACTGTAGCTGGGAAAAGTCTACCTGAAGTGTCCGAGGTGGTGCTGAACGCACTGTGCAGGTATCTCTCCTCACTTAGGCTGTCTGGACTCAAGGAGAAGAAGAGGAGTCCCTGTGCCCCCTTTCCTAATGGACCTTTTTTGCTTGGTGCCCTCAGGCCAGTGCCAGGCTCAGCTGAGTGGATGTGGTGCAGCAGGAGCGGTGCAAGAAAGAGGGTGCATTCTGTGTCATTTTTGTCTTATCTACAGATTGAAATAAATTTATAAAGAGGCCTGAAAGCAGGGACTAGACCAACAGGTTCCCCTGCTTCCAGTCAAGACCCTTCACTGTACAATTAGAGAAATAGGCTCTCTTTAGCAGGATCTTCTTCCAGATCCATAAGGCTTGCATATCTCTGTCAGTGGGGTGCTTTGCTCTAGAATAGCCTAAATCTGGTGGCCAAAGTACTCACCTGGCTACAAAAGCTGAAGTTTCAAGTCCCTTGAACCAAAGAGCACCTGGAGTGCATATCTTCCTCCTTCCTGGGCAAGCCACCAAGTCGCTTTGCCAACAGGGACAAACAGCACTAGTATTTCCAGAGAAACCAGATTATTCCAGATTATTACAGTGCTTATGCCTAAAAATTGCTTTTATCTGCTGAATCTCACTTTTGCAGATGTGGCATTTTCCATGTCCATGGTCAGCGGGTTCCTCACTGCAGTGCTGGCCTGGGCACCCACAGCCTTCCTCTGTCCGCTGCCTCTTGTGACTACTGTGGTGTCCACCTCAGCATCCCCAGGGCTTCACCTACACCACTGCACTGACTTTCCAGCATGAAGCTAAACTGGCAGCATCTCTGGCCATTTGCCAGAATTCCCAAACTGGGACCATGCCAGAAATCTTTGGGGTCTTGGGTGTTCAATGAAGCTGGGGAGGAGGGAGAGGAACTTCTTAGGTTGCTGTCATGGATGTAATCTGCACCTCAGGTCCCAGACTAATCCCTTCTAACTTCAGGTGCTTAACCGAGGAGCCTAAATGAGAATCCTGGTCACTTCAGGGTCCCTTGACAGCCCCTGGAGAGAAAGCGGGAGAAGGCGAGCAGGGGGTTGTGGATGCCACTCTCCTCCTGCTGACTGCTGAGGGTGCCACAGGGCTCTGCCTCCAATTTTGGGAGCTGCCACAGCCCCATTTAGGGAGAAGGATCATGACTCTTGGCACTGGGAACCCCTCTGAGCCTGGCATTGCTGCTCCCAGCATCCCCCAGCACTTCAGGCCCGCAGGCCCTTACCACAGAAATAACCTTTCATTTTTCAAGAGACCTTTCTTGGCATAACAGATGTGTCCATGTAAGTAAAGCTGATCGAATCGAATTCCAGAGAGTAATGGTCTGCCCTCCTTGGGGGAAAACAGGACAGTGTTCTCACCAATGGAAAGGTGCACAAACAGTCTTTTCTGCAACACTCTGCTTCTCTGCAAAACCCCGGCTGAAGAGGACCCAAACTTCCATAACCCAAAACATTCAGATAATTATTCAGGGTTTCCACCAAGGCCCTACAGGGTGGCGGCCCACCACAATTTCATTTTTTACCCCTACACATTTCCTTCCCGGGAAGCCTCCACCCACCATTAACTTCATCTAAGATAATGCCAAAAGAAACAAAGTTGTCTTTTTTTTATATAAAACATTCAAGCTTCTACCACAGAAACCACCTGATGGCTCAATTTTCACTCTTCCTTAAAAATCCTGTGGATAACTCACGGTAAATACAAAAGAAAAAAATACTGATTGTTACATAGAGCGGATGCAGAACCTGCAGCTTTGCCTTAAACTGGCTGGTTTCTGTCACTACGGTTTTCTAAAGAAAATATCTCAGCACAGAGTAAAGTTTAAAACAAGGGAGTTGTTGAGGGTGATAGAAATGCCGAGTGGAGGATGAGCCAACTTCACATTTCCTACCAGCTACCAAAAATAAGTGGAGCTTTCTCAGCTCTGGCTTTGTGTGGGGAACGGGTGTAGGTGTCAAATCGAGGGGGAAGTAGTGTAATAGCAGGGAGTGTATTAGTAATATGTACTTAGAAATCATAATAAGGCTGAATCACAAGTTACTCAGCACTTTCCCCATTTATAATCTTGAATGCTTGTTATGACTAATGCAACAGGCACTGACCTGGCTCAGCATATAGCTCTTTAAACAAACACAGACACTGCAGGGCCAAATCACCGCGTGCCAGGGCTTGCACCACCTAATTTGAGATGCCTGTTACGGATACGGGAGTCTAGACCTTTTCCCTGGGTGCTGAGCTCCAGCACGCGGGGGAAGTTAGTGGTCTTTGGAAATGCTCCAGAAAAACCCACACTGAGGAGAAAGAGGGTTTAAGAGGTGCGTGCCACAGCTCCTTCTCCTCTGAGCTTGGAGGCTAACCTCTCTCCTTCAAAAGCAGGGCCAGCCTGCTTTTTTATGCTCTTGATAGCCAGCTGGCAGGGGCAGCTATATTTCTTTATAGTGTAATGCAGTGGCAGGAGTGCTCATCCAGCATGTGGGAGATCCAAATTCCATTTCCCTGTCTGCCTGCAGCGACCCAGGCTCCTGCCCACCCTGTAGATGGAGAAGCCATTAGGTAACATGTATAAAAAGATGCTGGAGTAGATGCCCCGATTCCTCCATGCTGAGGAGCACAAAGATGTACCAGCTCCTTCTTCCTTGCCAAGTTATTTCTACTTCTGTTAAGCAACAAGTTTGCCCCAGCAAGGGCAGAGTACATGGAAAACTGATCAGGGGATTAGCCCCACCTGGCATACACGGGGTAACCACAGGACAGCCAGCATAGGGCAGCACATTGCTCTCCCCATCCTGCTGCTGTTGGGCATTAAAAGAGCTGTTCCTGGGTTCATGAGCAACCTGTTTTGTTAGGCACAATATGACAAGGAGAAATGCCTCCTCCATGGGTCCCAGTAGACCTTCAGTCCAAGGTGGGTGCCCACATGCCCAGGCCATTCAGAGGCTGCCTTCCCCACGTGCAGGAGCACAGCTCCCCCTGCACAGGGTTTGGAAATGGAAAACTGAAGTGCTTCCAGAGTTTCACCCCTTGTGGCACCGGGCAGTGGAGGAGCAGTAGATATGAGGCTCTCAGCCTTGGAACAGCTTCCCAAATTCTTTCTGATTCCTGTTGGAAGTGCTTGGGCTCCTCATGAACCTGAGCTTTAAGGATTTACTGCTGCTTACCTTTCTGTTCAGAAAGATTAACCTGTTATGTACGGCTGAGGCTCAAACCTGTTTCTGTTTTGAACTGCAAAGCTGTTCCCACTATTATGTATGTACAATTCTTTGAAATTCAAGGAAAGGAAATACACTACAATTAAAAATATAGAGAGTATATTTGATTGCTTTCAGTTCATGCATATTCTGGAGAAAGGGATTAATGCTGTACTTTAAACATACTCTTCTTACATAAAAATAAGGAGGAATTCTTGTCTTTTGCCACACACACATTTAGTGTTTCAGCAGACAAAAATCTGAATCTTTTCCTACCTCATTAATTTCTGATACATCATACACAGTCTCTATTAGCAGAGCCACTGGCTCCAGAAATATGCCCATAAGTAACCATTTTCTAGTACACAACTTCAAAGAGGAAGGAAAGATGCTAGAATTAATTTAGTTGACTAGGAATTTGCATTGTATCCATCCCTGTTAACACCTGAGCACCTCACCGTCAGAAATGTTTTTATTCTCACAACATCCTCGTGTGGTCGGGAAGTGCTATTATCCTCCTTTCTTAACCCAGTTTCCTTAGGAAACTAGGTTTATGCAACCACACTGTCCATCTGCTGTTAGTCTTCTCACAAACAACTTTTGGTCAATTTCAACCAAATTTAACAGCATAACTTGTGCCCAGCCGGTCAGGGTCCCAGGCTCTGCTGAGTTGGATGAGGACCACAGCCCCCTCAGCCTGGGGTACAGCGTATCCATGCCTTCCTGCAGCATATGCTCAGAGCTGTAGGGAGAGCTTGGGCAGCAGCTGCCTATAAGTCCTGTTTGCTTTTGTGGAAAATAGCTGGGACACATTTGGAAAGGTTCTCTCAGCCAATTCCCCTACCCAAGGCTGGCTGCCTGCTCTCACCGTGAAGGCAGCTGGGTAACAGGGTATGTCCTCCCCATCTACACTGTGGGTCAGTGCATGTCTGCATCAGTGTCCATAGTAGCAAGAACCTAACCCTCCTCTCCAGTTTTACTGAAGTAAAGCACCTGAGCATGGCATTGCATCCATATAATCTCAGTGCAAAAGGGGTTCAGTGTCAGACTTGGACCTGCCACAGGACCAAGAGCATGCACTGTATCCTGAAGAGCATGCGCTGTGGCAGGGAAGATAATCTGTAGCAGAATCAGGAACTGCGCCCACTCTTTAGCATTTCAGATCAGTGCCTTAACTGCAAGCCCGTCCTGTTTCTACCTTTATACACTGGAAATTACATAAGAAGTCAACAATAGAATGACTTTCTGTAAGGACATCTTTCTGTGCTTTGCTAGTTGTGGATGATACTTACATATGATTGCATACATGCTATGTCCAAAAGGAACAGAATACCTGCATGAAGCTATTAAAAAAATAATGTCAGACCTTCAAAATGTGTTTTGCTTAACGGCCTTCATAATTTGCACACTCACAAGGGCAACTTCTCCACTACTTCTCACTGATCCTCACAAGTAAAATGGCAGAGAGCATACATGCATATGTGATGGATGTTACTTTTGTCTATTATATGTTAGAACTTTTCCCATGAAAATGAACAGTCACGACAGTACACATTTACTGAGCAAATGGGTGAAAGTATTTTGCTGTGTGTCTTTGCAAATAGAGTAAACAAAGTGCAGCAATCTCTGAAAAAAATATTATTGAAAATTGGGAAAACTATAATTCAATAATATAGCATCCCCAGATTTCTTAACAAGACTGAAGTTTTCCATTAGCTACTCCAAAAAAGATAAGCATAACATCCTAAGTGGATTAAAAAGAGTCTTTATTTGCCTGACTGATGAATGTTAAGTATTTTTAAAAAGTGTTGTATTCTGGAATCATTCAGACAACACTACACCTCTGAATTGCACTTAAAAATAAATCCTTTCTTCTTTATTCCATCATGATAATGTGACTAATAAGAACCACGAAAGTATTCTTCATGTTCCAGGCTGGATATGAATGACAAAAACAAAGGGACTATATTTCAACCTCTGTTAATGGGCCTGTCCTTTTTTAATCCTGCCTAAAATGCAACCAAAATAAAACAGACACAACGACTGATCTGCCTAGCACTGAAAAACTTGTTTTGCTGCAGTGAACAGGTCTTGCTTAGAGCATGTTAGCTGCTCTGGTCAACATAAACCATACCCTAGCATATGGGTATAAAAAAAATGAATTGAATCCTCATGGCTATACATTTTCTGCTAAAGATCATCTGAAGATTAGGTCCCCTGTTCTGTTACTTGAATCCCAACATACCCTGATAGAAGTGAGAGGAGAATTGGATCCTTCAAAGAAGGAAACTACAGGGCCATAAACTGGGAGAAGACTTAAGTGTCAGTCTAATTTGTATGTACATGGGAAGACGCGTAAGTTCTAAAATCACTAAACATTTGCTTAAAATAAGTGAGTGCTTAAACAGTTTGTGTTTATGGAAAAAAGAACTTCTTACATTTTCCTGTATCACATACTGTAATTTTCATGTGGTTAAAGCAATTCACTCATATTTACTCAGAAACTAATTCTTTTTTCATTGGGTGTCTCAGAGAAAACATCAATTTTTTTATTTTGTTTTGTATTTTCTTAAGAGCTAAAATGTATTTAAATAGTCAAGAAAGGAAGTGGAGTCTGAACTTGTTAGAACATATTTCCACTTAATGCAAACAAATAATACTTTAAAATATTCCATTTGTTTTCCAGTTGTAACTGACCCATTTTATTTCATGTGATGATTCAGTTGTAACTCAACAAAACATACCGGCAAACTCAGATTTTATTTTGAAATAGAATGGTCTCTACAACACGGTACTTTTAATGGCTTGCTTATAACTTTTTCCTTCCCTTTCTTTTGCAAATCACACAGAGTTTCTTAAAATATCTATTTAAAAGCTTCCCTGCACAAAAAGAAAAAGCCCAAAAGAGTTGGTTATATCTTTAACATCAGGAAATGCATGTAGTAAGAACATAATAAGTAATAAAATCAGTGTTGATAGAAAAATAAATATAGCACTTTTGCCTGGGTTAAATGTCAGATGTAAGGAAGTGCTGAGCATCCTTACTTCCTATAGAATCACTCATCCTTCCTCTGCTGAGGCTGTTTCCAAAAAGGCTGTTATTAAGTCTGGGAAAGGATGTGGCAGCAAAAGATGGTAAAACACTTGAACACATGTGCTCTGTAGACCTTTCTACTATGAGAAGCATTTATTTCACAAAGAGAGCAAACGCAATGTCCGATGAAGAAAAGTAACCCACCGGTGTCCATAATTGTAGCTGGGCTTAGGTAATGCACTATGCAGTGTTTGATTTAAAACGTTAAAATATTAAAAGAAGTTTTCTATAGCATAGTGTTCCTATCAAAGTGAAATGACTCATAAGAATGCTAAATTCAAACCAGATGGGCATAAACACTCGCTGAAAAAAATCAGATATTTAGAGGTCAGCATGGGTCTTCATAAAAATGAAGACCTTGTCTGAGTTACTGAAAAATGAACTTCAATGATAAAAAAGAAAACAAGAGAAAATATTAGTGATTTTATTTTAATTATACAAGCCACTGTCAATTAAGAGAACTAACATTTACAAAACTTTACATTGCCATTTTAATTTGAAAAAGATGGCTGTGGCAGTCCTTAGACTTCAGACAAACAGCAGCACAGTGTCTCCCGCGCAGGGAGGGAGTGAGGGATGCGGGAGTTCAGAAATGCCATGCTAACATTCTGCAGCAAACCCTGTGCTTCCCACTGAGGAGTAACCCCAATTACGGATTTGTACAGGACAGAAATCTTCCACCCCGGCTCAGCGGCATGATGCCAGCCTTCACTTCCCTTTGAACCAGACCACAGAGGGGGGGAAAAAACTCTCATTCCTGCTGTCATACCAAAAAAGTTCATACCACCCAACATTGCTGCTGCTCTGTTGTTAAACGTGTGTGTTGTTTTGTTTTCCTTTCCTCGTTTCATCCATTGCTCTCTACCATTTACAGATTGTCTGGAGAGTGTACTTATTTTAAACTTTTATACCCTACCAGAAGAAAAATATGTGGGCTCAAAATTAATATTGTTTTTGACTTATGGTGAAATTCCAGTAATGTTTAACTTGGATCACTAGACCTGCGCATTTTACAGAGAGCAGAAAGGAATACTTCTCGAGCCGAAATGTGTAATGGGAGTTCCCTACTGTTTTGTTGCTGGGATCTTGGACAACAAGAAAAATGATGAGCACATAACTTATTCCTTTTAAAACATACAGACTAACTTAGTGGAGAAAATAAGGGTTCTACCCATGCCATAAGCTATAAAGGCATATGTTTGTATCCCTGTTTCCTGATTAATTTGTTAACCACTACCATTCAACCTCCTAATAAAAAATGATTGTTCAATGTATATTACTGTCAACGATTTTACATTCCAAACCATAATCTCTCGGGGCACAAGTCAGCAAAAGATATGTGTGGCTTCCATCGTGCAGAAGCCCACACAATGCTGTGGAAACTGATTTTTCTGGGCTTCTGGGGCCCCCCGCGAAAGGGCCATAATTTTATTTTGCAGAAAAGAATGCCTGTACTTTTGGCCTATGTGTTACTGCCATTAGCAGCATTCTAAGACGAAAGGTAAAGGATGAAACTTGGCCCCAGCAGCATCACTCAGAGCTTTGCTGGTGAGTTAGAGAAGTGAGCATTGCCTGTAACGTGCAGGGTGATGCTTTGCAGGGCAAACTCCAGAGCTGTCATTACAGTATCCTGAAGGTTGCATAATGCAAATATTATGCATCTTCCCTTTGGTGGCTCTTTGTGATTGATCCTTTGTTTTGCTGTAACTAAAAACATTGCTTGGAGATCAGACCCCTTTACCAGGCATCGCTGCACAGATCTAATTAGGGAACTCGCCTTTGAAATCCTTTGGGCCCCAGCAGATCTCTCCAGATCACACACATGACTGTCACAAGTGGGATACTTGCAGCATTCATTCTTAAAAATGTTTTAAAATGTTTCAGTTTCTAAGACATTGAGTACTGTTTGCATTCTTTCACTGCAAAATTAAGGGAGACAGTCCTCGTCCACCAACCTATACTGCTACTGTTACCCATTTATTTCCTAAGGGTTCCTTCATCCTCGTGCTGCTTAGAGTTGAACACTATTAGCCATTTCCTATTAATATTATTACTATGGTTTAGAACAACTATTGGCAAAGGCATTGCCAACCTCTAGTCCAAAATGTCCTCTTCATGCCCCTCATGTCCAAACTGCCAAAACCCCTCCCTGCCAAAGGGTATAAACTGTCAAAAAGATAACAAATAATCCCCCAGCTTTGCGCAACAGCAGTGCCAAACAAAACCATAGGGCTCTTGTCACTTCTAAAAAATCAAGCAATGTGTGTTCATTTCACTGTACCCCATTGCTGGCACCTGGTTTAGCACAAGGAGTCCACATACACACATAAACACATGTATATGCATACACATACAGACATACGCACCCTTCTCTAATGAACACTGCTCCTTCAGCATCCTTATGGATAGGCCTAAATATTTCAGAGAAGTCTGAGAGGAAAACATGATGGTCAGGGCCTTAACATTTCTGCTTCCTTGAAACAGCCCAGAGCTTTTTTTAAAAACCACCGGATAAGCCAGGGCAGGCATCAATGAAAGTCTAAAGCCACATGTGATGGTTTGCAAAACTTGGACTTGCCTCTTTCTGAACGGCAAGGAGGTAAGAGTTCAAGTGCAAGGAAGTAGCTGGGTGGGCAACGAAGGGACTGCGATGAAAGGGCAGGGATGGGAAGAAAAGGCAACAGCAGTGAGGGTTGGGGGAGAAATGCTGAGAACTTCTGGCTGAAGGGAGAACCACGCTCAAGATGAACCTCAGGGTGAGTCTGCTCACCAGGTGTGACAGGGAGCTCGCACAGCATGGTGAGAAGTTTTCAGTGCATACAGTGACCAACAGCTATGGGAAATTCTGCTGCATCATAAAATCCCAAACCAGCCATGAGAAAAAGCTGGAAGAGTGCTCCCTGGTCACCAGGGACTATTTGCTCCATTTCTGACAGGGGACCTCCCTGGAGGGCATTCAGACAAGCACTGTGAGCTGGAAAGTTAGGGAACATTTTGTACGATTTGGCATACCTGGGCATTGCCAAGGGTATAACACAACTGTTGCCCCGAGTGAGAATCAGAGCACACAAGGCATCTTCTTTGAGGCACCCTGAAAAACACTGGAGTCAATCAAAGCAAAGCTGACCATAATGACTTTCAAAAACCTGAGGGTGAGGGAAGAGCATGATAGGAAAGAGCTGGTGAAGCTGGCCCACCACAGCACGCCCTATCAGGACTGGCAGGAAAAACCAAGCACAGGCTCTGATGGGCCAGAAAACCAAGGCACAAATTCCAAGGAGGTAGACTTTGGTGTCCCCAAAACTGTGGGCAGGTCATGGGAGCAGTTAGAAAGATGCCAAACTCAGCAGTCAGATACAGCGAAGGAATACTGAGATCACTGCACATCAGGGGGCTGCTGGGGTGTGGCGTGTGAAGGACTCATCCTTTCTACTCCCTGAAATGACACAACAGAGCAAACGCTGACAAAACAAAGATGTAACAACCTGGCAGAAAAAGGAAGGTTGCGGGAGGGAGGAGACATCAGGAGATCAGTCTGTTTGCAGAAGACTAGCAGGTCAGCTGTGCTGGCAGCATCTTCATAAATATTTCTCTTAATGCTGAAGCAGTTTAATTTTATAAGCATGGGATCCTCTCATGTGGTTACTGAGCATGAATCAAAGACGTTGTGGCTCAGCACTGCCCTATTTTTTATTGTGTTTTCTTGAACATCCTGGGGTTGCACAGCCCCAGCAAGCGCAGCAGAGCTGGAGGCTGGGACCACTCCCCTCCTCTCGCCCCCCAGTGAAGGGGACCAAGGGTTTGTAGCCCTGGGTCACAGAAATCCCCCAGAAAGGGGGATTTGAGGAGGAGAGTGAGGCCAGGCACTTCTCACCATCTTCCTCATGCTCCCAAACCTCAGGAGCATCACAGCAAAAGGGAAGGTAGGCAGAGCCAAAAGCCCAGCAAGGGCAGAGCATCCCCAAGGACAGCAAGGACAAAGCCTGAGCGAAGTGCGTCGGCTCTGGGACGAGCAGAAAAGAGAGAACATCTGCTCCGTCTGAAATTGAAGGAAAAATAATGAAAGCAGGCCATTCATTTTTACTTATGTATCTGGCTGGTTTCACTTTCTAGTTTTCCTGCCACAATTTTTGAGCTACAACTAATGGGAATTTTCCAATCCAAACAAAACAAGCAAACAAAACAAAACAGCCCTGCGGGATTACTGTGACGGGTGAGGGGGAGAGGCAGGCTTATGAGAAGGAAAGAGCGAGACTGCAAGTGCAACACTCTTACCTGCTCTTTTGTTAGATGATCTTTAAATAGCTGTGACCCCTTTTTTCTTCTTTCTTTTCTGGGGTGGCAAATGAGACAAAAAACTGTTTTAAGCAGGGGCTGTGCTTAAGCCTGTTTCTCAGTTCTGGTTGATAATATGCACAAAAAAACTCTGGTTCCCCAGTTGCTCCAAGTGGTGTGCCAGAGCCTTCACCTGCCTCAGGACATGGCTGGGGAGACACCAGGGCCCCTGTGGTGGGAAGTACTCCCTCTCACCCCAGGACAGCTATCTCCTCCAAGCTGTAGAGCTGTACACTCTGCTCAGACTTGCCAGGATGGAAAAGCTGGGCCAGGCAGAGCTGGATCCTCAGGTGGATGCTCTCCCACCCCCTGTGAGGCAGTGAACAAACACCTCCTCTGGGTCCAGCCACACCGATGGAGAAGACAGGGAAACACTCATGGTGCTGCCATGGTGCTGTGGCCTTCCCCACCACCAAGGTGCAGAGGGGAGGTCCTCTCTGGAGAGCTTCAGACAATGCAGCCTCCCTCAGGGTGAAACCCTGGCCCCGCTGAAGTTGGTGGTAGGACTCCACAGGATGTCCATCAACCCAAGGTTTCACCCTGCCAGTCTATTACTAACACATTTATAAAAACAGACTTAGATAAGGTTCAATAAATGTCTTTGGGTAATTTCAGATTGCTTTTTCTCTGTTTTAAAAGCGATTTTCTTCCTGAAAAATGCCTGCCCGAGTTTCACACTTCTTTTTTTTTTTTTTTTTTTGCATCATCTGTTGTTATTTATAGACTCTACAGATGGAAAAGACCCATTCGGTCACCAAGCACTCCCTGCCAGCGCAGGACTGTTCTCCAGCAAACATTTATTATGGTCTTGTTTAGACTAGTTTCACATGCTCCAAACAATGAGGTTTCTGCCACTTGCCCAGGGAGACCAGTCAGCAAGTTCATACTGCTGACCCGCAGGACAGTTTCTCCTCATTTTCTTCAGCCCGTATCTTCCCTTTTCATATGTTTCTTTCCATTTTCCACTCCAGTATCTATTTATCATGAGGTTTTTTTCCTTGGTTTTGCCTATCGATATAGCACCCATGGTGCACAGAGCTTTTAGACTGTGTATGCTGCCAGCATGGTCCCTAAACCACCCTCTATGTACCCCTCTCAGGCTACATGAATGAGAATCCCTTTCCCCCTCAGCTTTCCCCATTCTGGTGCTCTCTTCTCTAAGCAGTTCTCCAATTTGTACGATACTTTCTGTTAATCATTAGCCTGGAGTACAAAAGCGATATTGCAGGTGTGATCGTACAAGGGAAGAATTACTTCCTCCCCTCATCTGTATGCTGCCTCTTGAAACACAAACCCAAATTGCAAAGGGAGCTTTGCTGTCAGAAGGCACAAGAGATTCACATCTCATTTACTGACAGCTACCTCCACAACGTGTCTCTTGATGGTCCTGTTTTCTGTACTTCCACAGCTGATCTAATGTGCATCGGATTATTTCTGTCCCATATTGTTACCCAGATTTTTCCAACTCACTGCAGGTTATAACATTTACATTTTCAAAAAGAAAAGCGAGTTGCCTTGTAATTGTTTTCTCTAGTCTCTGTAACTAACAGTGAACTGGGAAGCAAATGAGCCTTATATAGATGAAACACGAGGTATGAGGATAATAAATATAATGGTTGGTCTAACAGAGTAACTTCCTCTTTGTAGGAATATTTGGGGTTTGCCAACAGTAAACAAATCACACAGATTCTATTAATAAAGTCGTTCCAAGTGTCAAATTACAGAAGTTAGCTTTCTTCATTTATGTTACAGAAAGCAGCATCTGCTCTTCCAAGAGAAAATGAAGTAGAAATAAGAGTGTCAAGAGTGTTAAGCATTTCTCCATCAAATTAAAATACAAGTACAGAGTCAGAGGTAAATAACACATCGGTTCATGTGAAACACATTGCACATGTTCGCGCAAGAAAAACAGAAAAAAAAAACACAAAGCCAAAGCTGGCAAATTGAAAAGACAGAGAAATCAAGACAAAAGCTAGCCCAATAACCACAAATGGAAGGGATCATCTTGTCAATTGAGAAGAAACATGAGAAATATGAATACCAGTTTTTTCCCTAACCCCTGAATGCTGATGGCTCCATCGTGCTTTAATTTTCTATCCCTGCACATGCCCTGCTCTGCAAACTTCCCACATACTTTCACTTAATTTCAAAGCGGAGTCCCTCTCTGAAATGGCACTGTAAACATTTCATTGTGGGGTCCCATGTTTGACGTCTGTCAGTGATTTTCAAATCAAAACTGCTCAGTTAACAAGTAAAAACCAGATTTCTTTTTGTTTATTTCTCAGCGTTGTAGTCTGCAGTATGAAAAGCAAACGGTGCTTTCCCATTCACGCATCGCCCACAATAAAGATTGGCATTTGGGGGAGAACCCACTGATGGTGGAAGAGCTGGATTAGGAGCTGGCTGGTTTGCCCTCCTGCTGTGGAGTCGCCACGGTTGAGAAGGGTAAAACACAGCCGAGACAGTAGGGCCTCCATACCACCAACCTCCGACAGTTGCATACAGTCCCTTTGCATGAAGTTATCATCTCTGGAGCTCTGCTGGCAAAGTGGTGGTTTCAGCACTTGCTAATTCACTTTCATGCAAAATCTACCAGGTTAGCTTAGATGGTTTAAATTGAATTAGCCCTGCCGCTGTTGCCTACAGTAGATTAGGAGATGCTTATATCATTTCTCAGCCAGAAAGAGCTAGCAGGGAGCTAGTCAGAAGAGGAAAGCCTTTTAGGCAGGCATGGAGAGACCTAGAAATCATCACCCTTAGCCTCTGGCATGCCAGAATGCAAAACCCAGCTGGATGGCCCATCTCTACTTGCCTCCTTATCTGTATAACATCACTGTACACCTACCTGGCCAGTTCCAGAACATCAGTGACTATTCCAGACTGGAACAGTTTTCGAGAAGAGTCAGGAAACCAAATTCTGGAGAAAGAAGGACATGTGGATCATGGCCACCGCGTTACCAGAGCTATGATGCTGCAGAAGACCCATCGCTCAAATTAGTGATGTTTTCCATAATAACAATACCACTCTCCAGGCTGCCCGGCTCACAGCTAATTGGCATCCTGACTTCTCTCCAAGGCAAACAATTATTCTGAGTGGAGAGAGGAAAGTGAGAAGAGAAATCACAGTGCAAAGAAAATGGGAGGTATTGGTACAGAAAGAAGGGGCTCAGAAAGCCCATCTGTGAGGGCATCCTACTGGATTTTTAAAGCTAGAGGGGTTTGCAAGGCAAAAAGACTCATGTTAGTCCCAGCTCAGCCACTCAAGCAGTTGCTCCCGTGAGCTCAATTTAAACACATACTTGCATGTCTCACCGAATGAAGTCCCAACCCTGCAAGTACTAATCACTATACAAAATAAAGTGCATTCCCGAACATTACAGGGTCAGGGCCTAGGGTGGACTTGGGCTTGTGCTGGAGTACTTTGCTGAACCAGACTAATAGGACTACAGTTCACAGCATTTGATAATGAGACATTGTGTCATGTGATGCAGAAATTAAAGATGAGAAAGGAACTGAAAAGCTTACCTCTCTAATAAGGAGTTATGCTACTAGTATTAAGGTAGATGCTTCCACCTAGTGACTTACAGTAGTAGCTTATAGATTTTTACTTTAGAAGGTTGGACGGCAGCTGCAGCAGAAAATAAAATTATAGAAAAATATCATTCATCATCTGTAGTCAAGAAGAGACACAGAAACGTACCTTACAAAGGGGGTCTATACATTCAGACATTAGCAATACTCAGAGTATCCTTTCCAGAGACAATGCTGGCCCAGTGCATGCACTCTGATTCACCCCTGGATAAACGGCCACCCCACTATTTCTGGCTGTACTACTGATAATCCTGCCCCCTCCAAGCCAACATATGGCAGGGCAGGAAGGATAACTCCCGGTGAGAGGAGGTGTTTCTGATATCCTAACAGTAGGGAGGTCACCAGAATGGCTACTCCATCAAAGGTATTGCCAAACTTTTCCTTCAGTTTTAAAACGCAAGAGCTGTAGGTTTTTTGTATTCTTTAGTAGCACAAATGCAATGTGTGCTAGGTCTGGCCTGCCAGTGCATTAGCAGCAGCAGCAGCAGCTTCAGAGCCCAGTACTGTTATCCTTCTCCTCTATGCCGGAAACTCTCAAGCTCCTGAGACTTTATACACACCTGCATGTGCAAAAGTTACTGACTTGAGCCCTCACAGCAAAACTCAACAAAAGACATAAACTCCAGTAAAGAGAAATGCTTGATGTTAAGCTTCAGGATCGCAGACTTCAGTGGAGATCCTTAGGCTTTGATCTCTAATGTCTCTTTACAATAAATGGGGAGCAATGTGTGGCTCTGCCAAAGAGTCAGAGTCTGCTGAACATCCACTTCAAGATGTAGCCTCAGTCTTGTCCCTCTCTGGAAGTGCCACATCCAGGACTAACAGGAGATGTCTGCTCACCTGGAATCCACAGCCTGGGAAGCTCTCTGGAGGGTTGGCTGCTGCTTACATCCTTCCTCCCAAAAAACTTAACAGTCTTGGCTTTTCAGATACAGCCAGAGGAGCAGCCCCATTAATGCAATAGTTTCAAGGTTAATGCAAGGCGCAAATTCTGCTTCCAAGGATTCAAACCCTTCCATCCTGTCACACTGTGGCTTCAGCTACCAGGCTGTGGGCTCTAACTGGTTGGGAAGGGAGAGTGGGAGGGAAAGAGGAAACTTTGGGAAAGAGATACCAGGCATCCCTATGCTAACGGTCTAATCTAAGTAACTCACCCGAGGCTTTCACTGTAGTTAGCGGACAGATGTGGACAGAGGACAACACATTAGTAGATGCAGAAGCAGTCAACAGAAATTAGATTAAATATCCCCTTGAGCTGTCCCTTATTTCCTCCACTGATTGAAAAGGGAGCTAAGGATAACCAGCTCTGATTAAAGTGTCTAACATAAAGAATCTAAAGCCAGAGCAAATGAATGCTGCTCTGATTTCCCAGCTGTGCTTAAGGATGTGCTATCAGTCTGCAATAGTTTTGGACATGACCAGAGACACAATTATAAGCACCAAGTGAACATGAGAACCCAACAGAAAGGAACAGAGGAAGCTTTGGGGGCAGCCAGTGGGTCTTTTTGCTTCACAGTTTTGAAGTTAGGGCTCCCATTTCTGCACGTTCCTCCTCTGTGTTCCTGGTTTCCATTGAACCTCATTTTTCTTTGGCTCTGGCTTTACTCCCTGTGGTCATTAAGGACTGACCTGTAAGGCAGTGAGCAATCTACCCAGAGCAGATAAGTACCAACCTTATCTTGAAGCCCATTGTTCACCCCTTTGAAGTCAAGCAAGTATCTGTGTGTTTAGCTGACTCAGGACCTGAACCAGCAAATGCGTGGCATTGACAGTAGAACTCAATGACCTCAGCTCCCCCAGGCAAGAAATTAAGAGATGGTAGCAAAAAAAAAAAAAAAAAACCCAAACTTGAAAATTGTTTTAAAAAAAAAAAAAAAAATTAAAGCTCAGAGTTAGCAGTGTGTCCAAAAGCATGACAGTTTTTAAGAAGAAAACAGATTTACTCATTTTGGGAGATGGTGTGTGATCTGTACATAGCTTCACTTCTCATGAACTTCTGTAACAAAGCTAATTCCCTTGTTAAAAGGCTTCGTGCACTCCCATCATTTTGATGTATTCCTATTCTCTTATTGTAGAGCTATAGTCATTGCAATGTTAATGGTTTTGCTAGAGTATTCTCTCTCATTTATGCTTTATTGAACCAACATATATATTAACCTCTCACTAGTTAATGAACTCTGGTAGTTAAGACACTGCTCTAGATCTAGCTGAGGTCGGAAAGGAGGGGAAGCGCATTATCATGTGGCAACTTCTAGCTATTTCATGTAAATGAATTGTTTATTGTACTCCAATAATAGTGTCAAGGCATCTCAAAATGTAAAAAACCCAAACACATCACCATCAAGCAGAGAGAACTTGACAAAATTGTATGTCATTAAGATTCTTGCTGATAATTTCAATTACAGCAGGGGCACATAGGAAAGAACCTTCTTCTATCAACTGTGTAGGTAAACAAAAGCTTTGGTCATCACCTCCCCGTCACCTTTAAAGGTCATCACCTTTAATGATCACAACCCTCTGAGCTACTCACCAGTTGCAAAGCCAAGCAGGACTACGTCCTTCATCTCGTCAGAAGCACTTCAAGTCATTGAGTCAACTCCTGACGAAAATGTGAAACATTTCCTCAAAGCCCTTGTTCTCCTATTTATACCATACTCTAATTTTATCTACAGTCACTGATATCTCTGTATTTCATTAAAGTAAAATATTTGGATTTATAACATTTGTATGTTTAAGTTAACACTACTGTGTGGGTATACACACATACATGCATTCACACATGTATAGGCACACATATGTTAAGTTTTAATTTTTTACATTATAATCTATAAAAACATCATATAATTTATTGAAGTGCAGAAGACCTATTTTCCCTTCCCTTCTTCTGACAGTTTCTCTCTCGCCCACATGGTTTATAGGAATGATATTTATAACGGAGCTGTTTTGATCTGATAGAGCCTCAGTGAATTTACTGCTGTTTCTGCCCCACTGTAACTGAACCTGACAAGAACCAGAAGAATCTGCAGTTTTATTTTGGGCTTTATAGGTTTTTCCTCACTCCCTTTTCTCATGCCTGGATGGGGTCAGCAGCTAAAGAAGACCCGTACATTCTGCAACACAGATAGCTGTAGGACTTGCAGGATGAGATGAATTGCTCCTTTGATCAAAACCAGGGTCAATTTGCCCTGGCTAATAATTGGTTTGTCAAGAAACAAAAAGCTGAACAACAGAATTTTTTCTTTATGAAAGAAATGTAATCTTTCCCTGCATGTAATTAATCGTTGTAGTGTTCACAAATAACATATGCTGCATACAACCATCAGCCTTACTGTTTTAAAGATACTGCTGTATTTTCCAAGAATTTATAGGATTTTGAAAATGGATGAGCATTTCCTCTTTGTTGAGACAAACATATGTTTCTCTTCCTCTTAAGATTTTCTCCCTGACACTGCATATAAAAATGAAATGACTTGCCTAAGTGCTCTGGATGGCTCAGAAGAAAGATAAATGGGATTTAGATTTCATCCCACTAAGGAGGAAAGCTGTTGAGGCACTCACTTGATAATTAAAGTTCTTATTTTAGGGTAAGCACTTGGTAGCTACAATCAAATATAAAATTGCTCTTAATGATTGGTTTTGCTTTTGATTTTCTCATAAGTGTTTTTACATGGTAATATATTTTTGCTGATGGCAAACATGATTCTATTGCAAAAACAATTGCTATAGAACAAAACAAATTAACTGAAGGCTTATCTCATGTGAGCAACGCTTTCCTTTTGTCAAGTTTTAAGGTACTAAAACTCAGCTTCCCTGAAGCGTGTGAATGAAACTTCAAGAAACTGCACTCCCAGTAATTCATACTAGAATCCAATACAAGCTCTTTTTTTCAGGACGTATCCACATTTATTAGCAATCACCAGATGGATCCCAGTGTAAGCTCAGGGAAGAAAACTAACGGCTTTCCCATCAAGTCATATTTGGATATGATCCAGTCACTGCTAACATACCCAAATTCATTAGGAGCCACTGAATCCGAACCCTGTTTAACACAAAAAGATACTTAGGAAATATAATTTTGGAAATTATTTAATTTCCTTCCACAGCAAATTCACATTACATCTAAAAGTGGATGAAAGCTGTGGGTCCTCTGTTTCTCATGAAACAATCTCTAAAGATATCAGGGCAGACCAGAAGCTGCATTTGTTGGTTTACATTTTTGTGTTAGTGAGGTTTCTGTCAGAAATAAAATCCTAAAATGTATGAATTGTGAATGAAAGAGAATATTAGAATAATTATAATTATTATTTTTTTAAAAATGTTTCAAATTTATTTAGAAGTTTAATTTACATTTGGAAAGTTTTGCAAAAACTTTTTTGCACATTTTATTTTCATTTGTTGTTCTTTAATGAAAGCTGGAACTTTGGAACTTCAGCTTCTCTATTTTTTTTTTAAGCTTTAATCTTTGTTTCCAGGTAAACCAATAGCAAAACTCCCATTCACTGAAATTGGCAAGTTTAGATACAACATATATTTAGTTTATTTGTATAGATTTGTGCAAATTAAATCTACATCTAACTTACATTTTTTTCAAGTATGAATCTATTTCTCCAAGTTAAGCAACATTTATGTTCTTATAACTTAAAAAATATTTTTCAGTTTTAAATATTAGTCCATAAATTCGTTCAACTGTATCACTGTGTATTTGTTTTTTAAATTACTGTTTAGATAAAGAAACCTTGTTTTCTGTGTTTTTATTACAGAGTGTATCTTGTACTTTTAAAATGTATTTTTCTCTAATTTTATATTATCTTGCTTGTATCTTACTCCTGACACACATAATCCTGTTTTATTTTTCTCAGCTTCAATGGTAGTTGCAGGAATGGATGCCTTTGTTGTAACAGTGTTTGTTGATATAAGAATAAATTTTTTTCTGTGTATTCCTAAAAATGAAAACACTTTTTTTTTTTGTGAATGCATAGAAAACAGTTTTTGTAGTTTCAAAACTAATTCTAATCTAACACAAACAGTTACCCTTTTTGGTGTTTCTGAGCTCACTTTTAGAATTTTAAAACATCCAATTCATTTTTAACCATGTGAAACTGCTGGTTTAAATTATTGCACATCATTACATTTGGACAATGAAAACAACACAGGCATTTTTACTTGTCTCTGGTCAACTTCACTTCTGGGTTTCCCTGACACAGTACCTTAGCTGAAATCAACACGTGGAGATTTTAAAATCCAAATAAAACAAGCAAATATAAAACAAGTCACTTTCCACTGAGTTTCTGAATTTTCATTAAAACATTTCAGTTGATTGATAAAAGGCTTTTCAAGAACCTTCCTTTTAAAAACAAAACACTGTATATCAGAAGAAGCAATGGATCCCTTTGTGTTCTTTTCTGGAAAAAAGACATGTTTAAGGAAAAAAAAAAAATCGATTGGGGAAGCATTCACATCAGGTAGCACTTTTAGTGTATTTTTAGAGGGTAACTGAATATTGGTAAAAATATGAAGGGATTTTACACAGTTAAATGTCACTCTTTATCAGGACAAATTATCTGACGATAATTTCAGCAGTTTTTCTGAAAGCTAGGAAAACGGTGAACCTAAAAGCGCTAGAAATACCCACAGCAAACCCCACACAGGCTATTGCAGAATATTGCAGTATTCCGCAACATACACAGCGTTGAGTGTTTTCCTGCAATTAATCCATGCCCCGATGGAAAACTGATGATCTTTCTTAAACGAAAAAGGTATTGTACAGGGTGTCAGAGATGTGATTTCTCGCAGCGGTCCTCGGGCTAGGGACCCCTTCAAAGGCCGGTCTGGCTCCCGCCCGCTGCCCGCCGGGCGGGGCAGGGCAGGGGCTGGCAGGACCGGGCAGGGGCTGCCGCGGTCCCCGCCGCCGCTGGTGCCATCTACCGGGCAGCGGCTTCCAAAGCAAGCCCCGAGCTGCAGGAAGGCTCCCTGCCCACGTCGGATCCCTCCTTGGAGGGAGGCTCCTTCTTCGCAGCGTCTTTCTCAAAATATCCAGAGATGGGCCGGTTAGTGATGCCAGTAACGCATTTAGGAGGAAACGGACTGAAGCCACTAACTCCTTTCATCTGTGTCACTGCTGGACTCCAGTCGCTCATTTAGGACGTGATGCCACCAGGCCCTGCAACACATAACCCAGTCTCTCTTACTGGTGAATTTGGATGATGCTGTTATGGACAGTGAAATGCCGAGACGGTGACCGGAGAAACACGTTGCCTGGCGTCCTTTTTGCTTCCTCCTCCTCCTCCCACCAGTGTGACAGAGCAGCCATCACAGAAGCACAGATCAGTTCCCATTGCTGGAAGTATCTGTCAGGAGCTTGGTGAGGAGTTAGGAAAAAAAAGCTGCTTTTCCACTTCGACTTCTTCAAACCAGCCTCTCTGTGAGTAGCAGGGGATGAAACGCTGGAGATGAGCCCTGATAGCACGTGTTAATGGCGTGCGTTGGCTGTTAGCATCATACTGGTCAGCAAAGGAGACAGAACTGCAAATTTATTTTTGGGGTTTTTTTTGTTCTTGTCTTTTGTTTTTCTTTTTAAAGCTTTATAACAATCATTCTAAAATACTGGATGCTTACAGGGCTTAGCAGATTAGTATTCATTTTAAACAGCAACCAAAATAACAAAAATAAGAGAACCACATGCAATTTTCTTCCTCCAGAGAGAAAAAGAGAGGGCCTAGTGCTTGACACACACTCAGTTACTTCTTTAAAAGGGACAGATAAAACCAGAGGTATCCATACATATAAACACCATAACCTATATTGGAGCAATGGTTCCTAAAGTTCTTGCATCAACAGACTGACCTGTAATCTTTCCCACGGACGATCTTACACCCTGGTCTTACACTCAAGGAATTAAAAAATTTTTCTCTTCAACACAGTAACAGCCAAGGCTACGATGAGCAGTCCAGACAACCGCCAGCGTACGGATGACACTTTGGCTGCAGTTGCTCTGGAATAGGAGTGACTAACCTTGTGTCATTTTCACAAGAACTCAGAGAGCCTTAAGAATATTTAGGAGAGAAAAAATGACCAAAGTGTCTGAGGGCACCAGGCTGGGGCTCAGGGGGGTCAGCTTGCAGCTCCACCATCAGCTTCCCCCATGACCCGGTGCACTCTGGTCTCCGGCTTCTTTGCGGCCTCTGACAATACCACCTTCCAGGGGGTGCAATAAGTTCAGAAAAAGCAATGTATTGGGGCTTTCTAAATTATTTCTCACAAGCACTTCAGTTTGAAATGTATTTTTGCACGTATCCTTTATATTAAGTGAACTAACTTGAATTTTGTATTTGGGGTGGTGTTAAGTAGCAGTAGCGATCATGATATAAACCTGAGACTACAAGCAAGACGCTGTTGATGCACAGCCCTCCCCTGAATCCTTCACAGAACTCTTTTGTATTCATTTGCGAGACAACCTGTGGCTCTGATCCACTCTGCACCGAGTTCTGTCACATTCGGCAGAAGCAAGATGGACAGAAATCAACTGTAAGGCTTATAGAGCCAGACCAGGATGCGCAATCAATAGATCTAAAAAGTTCTTGCTCTGTACATATATTACAATCCATCAAAGCCAATTTTACAGAATGGCTATTGTCAATTTAAAGACGCAAAGTAGCGAGCCGTAGCATGGAATAGTTGTTGCAGCCATACATCATGAATTTGTCAGCTTTCTAAAAAGACACATTATACACGTTTCACATAACAGCTACAGGTATGGAGGGATCTGTTGGACTGAAATGGATGAGCAGTACTGAGACAACAAATGCGCCTTTGTTTTCTGAAATACTGTCCACAAACCCAATTTCTGGTTGAAGGCAGCAGTTTAAAAATGTTATAAAATCTACATCCAGACTTTAGAAGCCTTACAAGAAAATGAACTGCAGTTAGAGAGAAAAGATGCTAAATAACAGTTTATCAAACCAAAATATAACTCATAACTTTCATAGTCTCCTGAACAGTTGACTAAATTGAAATTGGAGGAAAACAAGTCACTGCTCTCATCACACAAGCCCTTCTTAAAGCAGTCCTCATGCTACCTCGCGTAGGACCCTTGACACGCAACCCTCTGCTGCCATACCATGTACCGTTTCTAACATTTCAGACCTTTTATAGCCATATATGTGCATCAGAAAAATTAGAGACCTGCAAGAGTGATTGCAAAGTGATTGGGAAGAGGGAGAGGGGGCAGTGCAAAAATCATCCTCTCCCCATTCTGCTTTCTCTTTTCCTTTGAATACTGTTGCTATTGATAAAGGAAAGTTGAAGTCAGAACCCTGGAGTAGTGTAGGAAGAATAAAAGGACAGAGGGCACGGGGGGCTTGTCACAACTGTGCAGTGCTTATTAAATGGAAGAAAGTCATCAGTTCTCTCTCACTTTCAGCTCAGGAAAAAAAAAAAAAAACCACCAAAAAACGAAAAGTCTCTTTCTTCTGAAGCAGTAAATCATGAATTGGGCAGTGCAGCTGGAGAAGGGAGGGGAAAAATTTGAAAAGAAGAGCCTCTTCCTGCAGCAGTGAGCTATCAGGTGGCTCAGCCCCCCCCGAAACCTCACCCTTAGATAAGCTAAAATTGATGGCAAAACCCTGGTCTGAGGAGAGCAGTTCAGAACTATTGTTTCAGACTCTAACCATCCCCACAACTGCCATAACTCAATTAAGACCATGCCACCCAGAGGAACAGATTGCTTTGCACCTCTTAGATGCCTGCAATGGTAAGGCTGGAGTCCTACAGTCTTTAATACCAGACAAATTCATGCTACAAATCTGATGCAGATCAGACGTCACTAGCGACTCTTTAGGCTGTGGGAGGAAAAGGTAGCATGCTAGAAACAGGCATACAGTATAAAGCCTTGGTATAGATAAAGGAGGGCTACTTTTGTTTAAAAAAAAAAAAAAAGAAAAAAAAAGAAGTTGTGACCAGGTGTCAGAGGAGCACTGTGCATCGTGTGGCCGTGACATTCTTCCTCCAGTACTAGACATCTCCAAACCAGATTTAGTCTACTCCGTAACACAGCGTCAGCTGCAGATAAAACCAAAGACGAAGCAAACTGAAAGAATCTGTAAAAACTCGCAGCTGACCACATGCACCAGTGGAGCCTGCATTGTCTGAGTGTTACAGCAAAACTTAATGGGGACTGTGAGAAACAACATGGACCTCAATTATTGTAATATTATACCCTCCGTTGAATAAAACTTTCAAAACCACTATTCAATGCATTTGCTTGATCTCATCTCCAGAACCTCTCCCTATCTCCAAAACACTGTACTGCACGGTAGCCGCAGTACGAGAGGAGAAGAGGTGGCACACGAGAAGGCGGCTTCGCACGCACGGCCTCAGCAAGAGGACTGCCTCACACAGCCCTGTCTTTGCCGGCTATTTGTTCCCAGTCTTGCGTTGCCTCCTACTGACAACACTTTTTGTCGAGTAAGGCTGGAAACTGATCCAGACTGCCTACGCTATTTCCCCTGCCTTTCCTTGGTCCATGAAATACAGCTACCACAGCACTTTGCAGGTAGGTGGCAGAGTTACAGAGGTAGGAAGTTTCAACAAAGCAGTTTCATAATAGCGCAGTTACACGCTCAAAAAACCCCCCCCGCCTCTGCCAAAGCCATTTCAGTTATACACTTTTTGGCTTCCATCAGTTTGTTTCATCAACTGCAAATTTTTCACCCCCAATCACAACTTAAAAAAATTTTGAGATAAAGATCAACAAATTACAGTTAGAATGTTGTTCAGAGGCAGATAGCTTACTTTTAAGAAACCCCTCTATGGGCTTTTAAAAACATGTATTTCAGCCAAAACCTAGTATGTGTCAATTCACCGTCTGTTGTAAAGAAACAAGAATGATTTTTTTCCATCAACTGATCAAAAAGGATGTGGTTCAGATTCAGCAATTTAAATTGAATATTCATTGATGACTAAAAAGGTGGTATGCATGTTCAAAAACAGCTGCTCCAAGCAGATCTAAAGCAAATTCCAAATACAAAATTACAGTATCCATATATAGGATATGCTGAAATCCTAGAAGGTTAAAATTTCCCTGCTGCATCTGTGACTCACCCTCTGAGGTTACACCCGTGCTGCACATTTAGCCAGGTTCCTGCTGTCTGTCTACAAGTGAGCCCACAGCCTGGATACCACCCGACCAGGCTCTCAAAACCCTTCCTGGCCCAGAGAGAGGTCTGCCGCACCTGAGCGAGCTGTGGCGGTGGACGCAGCAGTACTTCGGTACCACACTAAGAGCTGCCTTCCAGTAAAGACCGGGTTTTATTCATTTCTTATCCTGTTTCAGCTCAAAAAATCGAACAGGGTGTCTTAAAATACCTGTAGTTTAAGTGAGCCTGTTTGACTTTATCCTGGACACTGTGAAGGGAATACCTTACGCAGCCAGTATTGTTTCAGCTGGTAGGATGCAACTGCTAAACAGAAGTCTGCTGTCTCTCGTTCGAGATTCAAACCCCTGATCTGGTCACAAAAGCAGCAGACGAATAAATTTCTGCAACAAAGCTCAGGGCTAGGTCGTAAAAGCAGAAATAAGAAAGACTACTCAGTTGTGCAGATCATTTTCTCTTACAGAGGAAGGAACAGAGGCAGAACTGGAACAACTCCAGAGAGAGGAGAGGATAAGGCAGCAACGTACAGTGGTGGCAGCCTTAATTAAAAGGAGACACAGAGTACCGCTGCGCACCTAAAGAATGAAAACAAACTGACCCTGAAGCCGGACACTTCAATGGGAGTACTCTGACAGTTTCATTATCTCCCCTCAGGAAAAGCAGTCTGCTTTCCCACCAGCAGCTGCTTGAAAGTAATCTGATTTACAAACAAGCATGTCAAAAAAAGCACTGTGCTTACTCTACGGGAAAAAAAACCCAAATTGTTAGCACTTATATCCAAGAAGCTCCCCGCCACAACTCCCCAAAGCACACATTAAGCAAAATACAGCCTACGTCATTAAAATAGTAAAGAAATACAAACTGACTGTTCATTCCATTTCTGGAACAACATAAGTATGAACCTTAAAGAACACCTTCCTCCCTATTAATAAATTTTAAAGTAGTACGAATCTAAACGCTAACATATATGATACTGAAATCTAGACCAATTTATCAAATAAAACAAAAAAATGACTTGAGAGCAGCATCTGTTTTTAGCAGGGGTATTATCAACTTAATGGAAAAGTTTTTAAAGTACAAAGTTATTCATGGCATGTAATTTGGTAAACTTTGATCTATACATCTTACCAAGACTCATTAACTATCCCTGTATGTCTGAACAGAAGATGTCTGGGTATTTCCTCCAACACCTTTGTAGTTCTTTACCTGAGCAGCAGAATACTTTTCCCTTTAACAATAATAATAAAAAACCCACTGTATTTTTCCAGGATAACTAAATTTTCTATCAGGTTGAGTTCTTCTTAGTGGATTTTAGCACAGCACATGCTAGTGTCATTACTTTTAAAAGAATAAATCCTATTTCCTATGTCCAAGTTATCACAACAGACACGTATCACAATTTGTGGGCAATTACAGAATGCGGATCCCATCCTGGATGAAGCTGGACAAAGGTTATGCTCTGTATCGATGAATGGTACTTCAACAGGCAACATACCGCAGGACTGGTACTGTAATTATTTCCATCCTTGAAATGAGACATTTTAAAAACACGAGCTTTCAGGGCAACTAATTCTTGCATCTGTCATCACATGTTATTGCCAAGTAATATGCAACCAACTGTAGCTAATCACATATAAATGGCATCTGTTACGCAGTCATGCAATATTTTATCCTATGCCCACATTGTAAAGCATGATAGATGAGTATTGTTTTAAGAGGAATAAAAGGCTACTGAAAATACATATGGAAAAGTAAATTCTCATTTATTTTACTGAAACTTGCAAAATGTCTTAAATAAAATATTTTATTTCCAATCTGTGCATTTGCATTTTCTCATATTAATCAGTTTTACTTTCAGTTCTTTAGTTCCTACAATGTTTCAGTTGCAGACAGCAGTGAAATACCTCTTTGTTCCAACAGCTTTCTCTTTGCGAATTAACATCAGACTGACAGACACTTCGTCGTTTTACTTACAGAAGTTTCATGAAGCCTTGGTGTTGATTTCAGTGTACAATCTCTTTTAAGTTACATGTTAAAAGCCCTTTTTTGTTAATTACCAGATGTTAAAAGCAACGCAAATCGGCACAACAAATGTAATTTTACAGAAGAATTTGAAGGATACGGTGAGTTTACAGAATCCTTTGGTTAAATTTACTAAAAGACAAGTTACATTGACAAAGACCGCAGTACAAAAACCATTTACGTTTCATTATTTTTAGGATTTCCTTTAGCACTTTCAGCATTCACAATATAAAAGATGAAGACCCTCCCCCCTCAAGAAAACAGATAACCACAGACACTTAGTCTATTCAAAGGCACTCAGCTTGCTTTTTGTGTATATATATATATTTTTTTTAATTATTTTTTTTTTTTTTTTTAGTTTAGCAGACACCAAGTTGATATTGCTTTCATCATTTCCTGGCCTAACAGTCTCTTCAAAAATTCATGCAACACAATAAATTACACCCAGTGGCCAAGCACAAAAATATCATGTACTTATCTGGGATATTTATTTTGTGAGTAAAATATTCACGATGTTACAAAACTCTGATTTTACCAGACTAGGCCTTTGGCCAATTTTGATTTTTTTTTCCCTTTAGCACGCTGTGCCTTCAACTTCTTTCTCTGCCTGGAATGCATCCATATTGGGTACTGTCCATGCTGGTCTAGAAGAGTCTTTTTGTTTCGTTTATTATCTATGTCCATTTTGCAGTCATCTGAAAAAGAAAGGTATTTAGAGTGAGCAAAATATATTGATCAGCTTCATAAGAGCTATTTTGTTACTATTTTCCCAAAAATGCTAAAAATATCCCTAGACACAACAGTATTTGTACTTAGAGAGCTGAAGGTTTTATACACGGAAAGCGCTTTCCAAACCAATACAACTGCAACCCAGGAACTTCAACAGCTGATAGCAAATATGCAGAATTTTCCCTAAAGGCCCGTGTCTGGGCAAAGCACCTTATTCTTCAGTCTGCCATCTGTTCCAATACTGTGTCTAAAAACATTGTGTGTGGTCTCCATCAAAAGCTGCAACCATACAGGAAGCCATAGGCTTACTGAAACATATGCACAATTAAATACTTTTTATGATGTAATGTTTAAGATCTGTTCTAAAAAATTCAATTAATTTGAGTGGAAGATGAAGACAGGTAAAGAGAAGAATAAAGAAAAAAGCTGAAATACAAGGACAGTACAAAGCATGAGCCAGCAGTGCTACATTTGCCTCAAAGAGCGAGCACGAGGTCAAGTCTAATATATTTAGAGACAGAAATGGAGGATTAATCTCTAGGATCAGGAAGACTGCCTGTGACATGGTCACTCCCAAGAATGGTGTCCCCAGCTAGCTAACACCACATGAACGTCATGTCTCGGTGAGACAACAAGGCTACAGGAGTAACACCTTGTTAAGTACAGATTTGAACCATGCTCTACTATTTAATTTCAACCTTGTTTCCAAACCATCCATGTGCAACACTAAAAGCTTTATCATGAGTTTTTACAGAGAGGAAAAAAGATTTTTTTTATGCTGTGCCTGTCTGATGTTGGGAGAGAAAGTTCATGAGGAAAAAGCCAACATGCTGCTCCAATAGTTGACGTGTGCTGATAGTCTGATCTGCACCAGAGAGATGTCCTTAGGGAGCCCTGAACTTGGGATATGAATACTTGCCATCAGCAGAGAATCAACACAAGGGCCTACTGCCTGCTGGCACAACCAAAGGCTGATCCAGCACAGAATGGGCAGCAAAAAAAGTCCGAGCTCCAGAAACCTCCCCAGACATCAGAGAAACACAACGTGAGGCCTTAACAGCATTGTTTTCCAACTGTCATAGAAGCAGAGATGGCCTCCAACAACAACACAACACAAAAAAACCCAACACCTCAAGAAAACCAATTCTATATAAGCTTCCTCTCCGATTTCTGTCCTACCATATGATTGAGATTAATCTGTTACACAAATTTTGACTGCAAAAAAGCACATCCACAATAAGCGTCAGCTGCAACATTAACTAAATGAAGAAATACTCCTGGACAAAAAATACCAGGTGTTCACATGGCACAACATTTTCATCATACTTTGCAATCTCAAGGATGCTGCAGGAATCAGCAACAGGAAGAAACCTACTAAACAGAAGTGGTCCAAGGACACAAAGAAAACCTATCAAAGGGGTTAAAGACAAAGAGAAAAGGACCAAGAGAAAAAAAAGCTATAAAAGTAGGTTATCGAAGCAGACTCAATGGATATGATTATCTTGAAAAACACGTGCATGCTCACAAAGTTTTAAAAACCAGCTACAGAACCATTTTTGACCAAAGGCTAGCCAGACCTTCCATTATTTTTTTCCTAACAACAAAAACTGAAAAACAAAAAAAATTATTTCACAGTGTGCTGTGAAAAACACCTTAAAGTAACACAGGAAAACATCCCTAATATACACCTATATACTTTCTTAGGCTGGAAAATTATTCACTTATCTATGTAAAATGCATATTCTGGATGAAGCTTTCACCTACTTCAGTCCTCATAACATTTGGTGACATGAACTCCCTCGTGTCCACAAACAGTTAGTGCTGAAAAGTCCTCTCAAAGAAGACACCATTATTTTAACAAAACCTGTAGTTGTTTTTGTGAAATACATATATTCTTAGGTATTGCTGAGGCTGCTATCTCTCTACAAAGGCCAAGTGAAATTGGCCACTTGCAGAAACGTTGCCAGCAGACTTGGAAGGGGGTGCAGGAATGACAAATAGCCAGGCATTTGCTTCAGAAACTAGGTTTAAGACAATGATGTTTCCTCCAGCATCAGTATCAGAAGGCTGACAGTGTTCCAAAACATTCTGGAAATTCAATTCTAGCAATCCCATAAAGAACAACTTTTACATCTGGTTTACAAGACAAATCAGAACCACGGATAAAGTTACAGATTATACTCCAAGCTACCCTTAATTGAGCAAGTATTTTTATATAGCATTCTATTTCCATTTTCAATACAGTTTACAGGCTCTGCTATTCAACCTCACAACACTTCCCTGTCTTTTCTAATTTCTGAAACACTGACAAAACCGGCTGCACGACTGACAGTGATTACTAGCATTATTCCATATCCCCACTGTGGTGTCTCATGAGACTTCTGCGTGCCACATAAAAAGCTCACATCAGCAATATCGTAACAGCTTACACGGCATAAATTGGAGAAGCAAAAAGGACTATGATTTAGTTTGGACCGCAGTTTTGGAAAGAGAAGGTGTCTTTCTGACTCCTGTCCAGTACACAGCTATTTAAAACCTTTGTTTCCACTTCCTGGGTTACTTCCTTTACAGATTACATCCTATTCAAGGAATAGGGAGGAAGATGGCATTATCTGTAGGCACCTAATACCACCCACTCCTGCACCATGTGCAGTGCAGCGTTAATTAGCAAACACAAACAGGGTCCCTACTACCCCCACCTTGAGACAATACATTTAAAAAGGAAAAAAAAAAAAAATCACTCTATTCTTGGTAAAATCTCCTCAAAATTACTTTAGATTTAGGTCCAACTTTTATATGCTTATTGTCCTCCTAAAACTAATAGTAAGTCAGATCACGGTGGTGGAAGTCCCAGGCACAATAACAAATATACCGCAGGGCCTCCCTGCGCCTGGGTGGCCGCAAGAGAAGAACTGGTATAGTGAAAAACTCGCCGGCAACGTGACGGGGGCGGGGGCCCGGGAGGGCCGGGCACTGGGAAGGCGGCCCCGGGGCGGCTCCGCGGCCTCCAGCGGGGCCCTCCCGGTAACGGCGCCCGGCGAGCGCGACTCACCCCCGGGCCGCAGGGCTCTCTCGGGGGACAGCACGGTCGCCACCTCCTTGACCTCCTCCATGACGACATCCGCGTTGGTTCCCAGGATTTTCTTCAGCCTCTCCAGCTCCTTGGGCGCGTTCTGCTTCCTCTTCTCCGCCCGCATCTTCCGCCGCCACTTGCTCCTCAGGCTCTTCGCCATGCCCTGAGGGGAGGGAAGAGAAGCGGGACAGAGTGAGGGTGAGGCACGCGCGAGGCCCCGGAGCCGTTACGGCCTGGCCGCGCGCGGACGTAGGGGGGGGAAACCGCCCCTCCCCCCGCTCACCCCGGCCGCGCACGAAGCCCGCCGCTCGCCTTCGCGCTAGGCCGCTCTCCCTGCCCGCGCATGCGCCGGGCGGCGCAGGCTGACGCGCCGGGCCCCGCCCCGCCGCAGGTTCTACCGTAATTCTACGAGCGAACGCGCCGCGGCCGCCGCTCCGGCCGCCACCGGCGGAAGGAATCATAGAATCCTCATAGAATGGTTTGGGTTGGAAAGGACCTTCAGAGGTCATCTAGTCCAACGCCCCCGCAGTGAGCAGGGACATCCCCAACTAGGTCAGGTTGCTCAGAGCCCCCTCCAACCTGACCTTGGATGTCTCTAGGGATGGCGCCTCCACAACCCCTCTGGGCAACCCGTTCCAGCACCTCACCACCCTCACCGTAAAAAATTTCTTCCTTATATCCAGTCTAAATCTACCCTGCTTAGGCCTTCTCCCGGTACGCACAGTGCAATTTTCTTTAAAATGCCTCTTAGACACAGCCTCACTTCTGTGTGAGGAACAGAAAATTTCGGAGCACTGCAGTCGAGTCAACTCCTGCAAATTTGCAAACGGTCTGAGCCTAGAGAAGCCTGAAGGAGACGCATAATAGTAGTCTTCAAATACTTCATAAAAGGCTCTTGCAGTTCTCCAGCCATGGAGAAAGTATCACTTCAGAGGTAGCGTGGCTTAGACTGCAGTTAAGGAAGATTCAGGGTGAAAAGTTGAGAACTTTTTTTAGGAGTAAGCAGGGTAAAGCTGTGGACTAGTTAGCCTGGGGTTTAGGCAGAGGCTGGGAGATAGGAGATTGCAGGAAACAGGCCTGTGCACCTTTGCACTTTCACACACCCGCCTCCTGCGTGCAAGATGTTAGTCTGATGTAAGCCACCGAGAAGCAGTAAGGGGCTTATTCAGAAAGGCAGGAGACAAAGCAGCGAATCACAATTCAATGACGCTACTCATGAGCACAATCTGCCAGGGTTGCCTTTAGTTTAAAACCATTACCGCTCATTCTGTCACAACAGGCCTTCCTAAAGAGGTTGCCCCCATCCTTCCTATAGTCCTCCTTTAAGTACTGGAAGGCTGCAATAAGGTCTCCCCGCAGCCTTCTCTTCTCCAGGCTGAACAACCCCAGCTCACTCAGCCTGTCCTCGTGGCAGAGGAGCTCCAGCCCTCGGATCATTTTTGTGGCCTCCTCTGGACCCGCTCCAACAGCTCCATGTCCTTCCTGTGCTGAGGGCTCCAGAGCTGGACGCAGCACTGCAGGTGGGGTCTCACCAGAGCAGAGCAGAGGGGCACAATCACCTCCCTCGACCTGCTGGCCACGCTGCTTTTGATGCAGCCCAGGATACGGTTGGCTTTCTGGGCTGCGAGCACACCTTGCTGGCTCATGTCCAGCTTTTCATCCACCAGTACCCCCAAGTCCTTCTCCGCAGGGCTGCTCTCAATCCCTTTATCCCCCAGCCTGTATTGGTATCGGGGGCTGCCCTACCCCATGTGCAAGACCTTGCACTTGGCCTTGTTGAATATCATGAGGTTCTCACAGGCCCACCTCTCCAGCTTGTCCAGGAAGGCGTGGCCTGACTCGCCCCTCAGGCCAGCAGTGAGCAGCAGGTACAAAATAAAGCCCAGCCACCTCTGCTCCCAGAGGGTGGTGGGGAGGGATGGAAAAATAAACGCATACTTCATCACAAGGAAAAAAGTGAAGTTTTATTTTTAGGTACCGCCACACATTTCTTAATGAAACCTTAAGACAGAAGAGAAAAATCATCACACTTGCCCAAAACAATTCACAGTCATACTTCAATAGCCTCAGGCAAGCTACAGTGTGGAAAGCATACCCTGTCCCTGCTTGTGGTAGGACACGGGAGGTTTCCCAAGCACTGTGTCGCCTTTTTGCTAACCTCTCCCTGACACGACAGGCGAGCGGTAACAATGCTTCGACTTCAACACTGAATACGAAGGAAGAAAGCCTTTCAAAATTGTTTTTACCCTGCCTGCCGTTGCAGGATTTCAACAGCTTGGAAAGCAGCCACCGCCGCGGGGCCTCTTCCCCGTCAGCAGGCGCTTGCCTGTCCAGCAAGGGCTTACAGTGCTCGTTCCCAGCGCCCCAAAGTCCTCCAGTCTCCGCGGCAAGAACAGACTAAAGCTCTTCCAATTTTTATTGACAGACAATTAACCTTAATATACAGAAGTTGATAAAATGCCAGAATCCATCTCCAAATGATTTTTCAGAACACTGAAAGATAGGCAATAAATAATACTTAAGTGAAGAACGTTCCCTTATATTGTTTTAATACCCTCCCAGCTCACATAATAATCTGACAGCCCTTAACAAAAACAGAGTATCTCTGTTAGAGACAGCATTCCATTTTACCAAACAAAAACTAGAAAAGAATTTTAGCTTAGTAAAACATTGCACAATGATAAACTCAGGCTACCCTTACGGGGTACACACATTTATGAACCCAAAGGAAACACTTCCAGCAGCTACAGAACAGCAGAGAGGGGCTTTCTCTGGAGCAATCAGAAGTTGGCAAACATTTTAATCATGAACTATGCCAAGTGCAAATTAAGTGATTAAAAAAGTGACTGAAATGATAACAGCATGTTAACTACATAAAATATACATTCTAGAGAAGACCTTTAGCGACACAAAAAGCCTTTTTTTTTTCTAAGGAGGGATCAATATCCATGGAATGAAAAAGTAATAAAGATTCAGTCTCTAGAAGACAGAACTACACAGTCTGTAGATCACCCAAACGCTATTTAGGTACTTAACTTTATGTATGCTATAGTCAAACCACACTGCTTTTGACTATTTTTTATTAAATGCTTCCAGTAAACGCAGCAGGTGTAAGAACAGATTGATGATGTCCAAGTAGAGATTGATTGCAGCCAATATGTACTCTTCAGGTGACAATTTGTGCATCAGCAAATAAGTGTCATAAATAATAAACCCACAGAACAGAAGAGCTCCAGCAGCAGCAAACACCAACTCTATTGTTTCACTGTAGAAAAAAAGCTGGAGGCAAATGAAACATGAAAAGAAAACATTGTAAATTTAATTTATTTTAATATTAAAATCCCTGCATAATGATATGCCGCACTTAAAACAAGGGTACACACTGTCCTTTTACTGTTATGTACACACAAATGCAGTATTATGATGACATCCCAATGTTGTTCTTTCATATAGTCACCAGTCACACAACCTCTTTAACTGAGTAAAAGTGCCTCCACTTAAGGAAGCTCTGGTCTCCAGAATATTAACAGTAGCAGAAAAATTAAAAGAACAAAATACAATTAAAAAAAAAAATCAAACCTCAATCAAGTAGTGGATCTCGACTGACAGATTTTGTCAATCAACGCAAATACTACTTTTACATTAGCAAGAACAGCACCCAACACAAATTTGAATTGTAAATGAATGGTTAAAACATCACCAGCATCATCCACATCAGTAACGGATCTGGTTAGGAATTTTCTTTCGTTAAGCTATATTGGACTGTCCAAAACCTGTTTGTTATACCAGAAGTTAGTTAGATTTATATTAAAGAATATTTTTTAACCTTGAGCACAAAGTATCTTACCCTCAAGAAACCCGAGAAGATTAAAATCCACAAACAAGTGAAGAGGCTGAAAAAAAAAACCAAACTGTGAGCAGTAATATCTTTTCTTTTAAACTTTACTTTAAATCCCTCCTGTTCCTATAAAACCTGCTCACAATGTGTTTGGTAAGTAAGTGTCCCTATTTCTTATATGCCAAGTGTTCATTGGTATCAGCAGTAAAACTCAGTTTTATAAAGCTGTCAAAAGTTTAGTTTTAATTTAGTTCAAATTTAGTGTTTAAAAAATATCTGAAGCAGCTTGCTTCTGTCTCAGTGAAAAATCCAGCTAAACTAGTTTTCTAGTGTAATACTATGGTTTTAAGAATCATAATCACAGGAAAGAATTTCTTACCAAGAAAGCAGAACTGCATAAAATTAATAATTTAAGATAAATAACACCCTCACCATTCCTTTGAAGCAGGTTCTATTGACCTGTATTCATTATTATATCTGCAAAGCCTGCTTTAAAAACAGGAAAAGCTAGCTTAACAAAAAAAAAAAAAAAGAAATTAGCAGTATGACAACGTACCCCGCACCAAATTTGCTGAAGTCTCTCTTTGACTGCAAGGTATATGCAGTCAGTCCAAGAAATACAGCAGTGGTAAGAATAAAGGCTTGCAAGACGATGGACACATCATAGAAACTCACTATAAACAGGAAAAGTAAACTGTCATTTAGAGAACACTATGCTATTGATTTGCTAAGTTATCTTTTGAGGAAACAAGTTTTAAACTTTCAGACAGGAAAAAAAAATCTTAACTGTGAACAAAAAAAAGTAAATTGTGGGTGAACTTGTCTTTGCACTTCAAAATCATGACCATAGGACTTGCAGACCCTTGCACTAGCTAAGTTTGACATTTATAGTATGGCTGTAGCTTTTTAAACGAAGATAACAGATCTTCCCTACTTGAAATAAAAAGTAAATAAAAAAAAGAAAATAAGAAGTATTTTAAGCCTAGGTATTTGAGATCTTAAGGAAAAAGCTATCTGAATTTTCACGATACTGAAAGAAGAAAAAGAAAAATCACAACACAGTCGGTCCTCTGTAAAGGCTCATAAAAGTTTTGATTAGGGGATAGGAGGGGAAAGAGAAGAGAAATGAGTGGAACCTTTTTCTTCCCTCCTTAAGCTTTCCTTTTGCCACACAACTTTTTTTTGCAGGAGATCATAAGCCACAATGAAGAGGTTTCATCTTACGCTGGAAGCTCTAGTGCAAGGTGATGCCATGACTTCTCTGCACACTGCCCCATCTCAACCCTGACAACCAAGTACAGAACTCTCCAAACTCAAAGTAAATCCCTTGGAGGAAACAGAGGGGGAAGATAAGGTTATTTCACTTGCAGATCAGCTCTGCTGAGAGCTGTCACTAAGGAAACAGCATTGACAGCTGTGCCAAAAGAACAGATGGCACAACTCATTTCTCACTTCAGATTTATACAGTTTCAGTTCTGGATCAGAATCCAGTTTTCTCTCTTGATTCCCTGTTTTTTTGCTAAACTGATATCACTGCCATTAAAATTTTCACATGGGATTTACTATGACTTTAGTCACGTCTAAGAATCTCAGATGGCAATTAGTACAACATAATGGATTCCTTTTCCAATTTCTTTCAGGAATCAGACAATAGGAAGGCTACCATTTACCTGTAATGGCAACAGTCAGTGCTTCCAGTAGGGTCTACAAAAAGTAAAAACAAAAAATTACAAGGACAAAAAAAGCCACAAAACACTTATACAGAGACTTCACATGCAACGAGCCCCATTCTGCTACATAATGCCAGCATGCACTATATTAGCTCTCTTGTTAAATCTTTGTATATGAAAACATGTTTTCAACAAGAAAGTGGCACTCATACTGTCTTACTGTGCTGGAAGTTGTTGTGTTACGTAAAAATAATACAATATAAACTGAAAATGAATGAGAGACAGCCCCTATAGAAAAATGCCATTTAGGTTTTCTACTCAAAGCACACAGCATTCTTATCACCCTTCTTACAAACCATTCAAGGGGCTATAAAATTTCTCAGAGCCGCTATTAGAAATGAACTGTTTTCAGCTTTTTGCATACTTTTCAATATTTGAAATACTTTCACCCAACACTCTTAGTATCTCAATAGACAGCTAAGCATCTGCATCAATTTCCTTCTCCCACTCGTCCTTGTTTTGAAACAGCTAACTTAAAATCAAACATATTATTGATGTCAGGGCTGAGGGCTAGTATGGGCCCTGAGTTCTTCTAAAAGGTAATTTCAAATTAAGTTTCATTACAGTAAAAGATGAGAAAACTATCTACAGCATGAGCCAAGAGGTCAGAAATAACAGAACATTTAACACATATTTTGTTTAAAACAATTTATCACACAGAGATTTGAATCCTTCTATTTCTACACAACGTAATACTTCAACTGTCATACCACAAACTCCCACCCTGCATTTGGCCAAACTGTTACATCACTCCTCGTTACAGCTGCACTTGTTGAAAGTTTTTAAACATTTTACTCTCCTGCAAGAGTTCCAAAGTCAGGAAGCATATAACTGAGTTATAATTTAAACAGTCTATTTACTTACACAGCAAAGCTGTCTTGCCTTTGTATCACAAATACAATTTAGGCAACTCCTAATGCACCAAATTCCAATGGTGCTAGTGTGACTTCTTTTCAGAAGACTGATTTTCTACATAATCCAAAATATCCAAGAGCAAAAATTAGCCCATATCTACAAATATGCAATGTCAGGCAGGAGATTGAAATTTGAGGACAGGTCTGACTGACCTGCCTGTGTTGGAAACATGCTCAGAATTTAGCATCAAAAAGAAAACAATTAATGAAATAAAACACGTATGGCTGGTTGCATTCGGGTCTCTGTTAGAGGCTGTCCATTAAACAAATAAGGTAACAGAAATGCCCCCTACTTTCCTACTGAGCAGTTTCATAGAAAAATCACTGACATCAACAGAACAATGAGAACAGATAGATATATTTGTAGACACATGAAAAAAAAAAGCTTGCTCAACCCGATTCCAACTTCTAACACTTCCTAAAAAGATGCTGGAAGAAACCTGAAATAGACACTATCTAAGAACAACCTGTGGATAGAACCTCCAAAAAATAACTCAGAATTTCATAAGCGTATAGCCCACCACTAGTTTGTTTCAAGGAGTTCATCACAATGACAGATATTCTAGGGACTATTAAAATTGAGTGTACATAAATACTTACAAATCCAAAAAGCAGGTATAAATTAACAGGATGCTGGTGTCTGTAGAGGGTCAGTGCCACGATTATAGCCAAAGATCCAAACCCAGATATCAAAAGCAAGGCAGGCCTGTAAAGTTTCATACAAAAAAAGTCATCAAGATTAAAATAAAATAACTGGAAGACTAAAAACCAACCAAGTTCTTAAGTGATCACCTAGATAAAGATACTGCTCCGTATATCCAAAGTAAATGTAAAGCAAGTTTTACAGTAAAACTGCTCTAAAACATACCACCACAGATAATCAGTTAAAAATAGTACAGTCACAAGTAAAGACAATTTTTTCATACTGAAGCTGAAGATTGCCCAGGAATCCATCACCTGGAGATGAACCTGTATGAAGAGGAAAATCTGTACTAAACTAACAGTATTAAATATGTAATATTTTGCCTATTAAGAACTCCACATTCAGGGAACCGTTTTTTATAAGCACCTGAATGCAACAAACATGGGCACTAACTGTACCAAAGGAAATCAGTGCTGACCAGTATCGCTATAATGAAATCACTCGAGCAGCCCTCCAAGCAAAAACTGGACCAAAATCAAACACAAAATCGCAACAGTTCTAAGTGAGCAGGATGATTTTAAATTATCAGATTTAAGTAGAAAACTGTAGTTTTACAACCTCTGTTGTACACACTACAGCTTATACAGAAACTTTCAGATAGTGTTTGATGCTCCTTTTTGATTTGGGCTTTGAAGTGAAAGTAAAAGCAAAGACCGTAAGCGCACTTGGGGGAAACCAGAAACTGGGCTCAATGCTCTCCTCCCTCCCCCAGTTGTTGTTTTTCCCTGCCCATTCACCACAATTTGCTTTTTGAGACTTGTTTTTTTCTCATGAAAATCTGAGAGGCAAAAAGAAGCAAGCCCACAGGAATTTTAGCAGACTAGTTTTCAGGAAAAAACAAAATAAGATGGGGGAGGGAGGGAGAGGAATAAGACATGATTCAGCTTTTTGGAACAGGTACCTATAAACAACAGCATTCCACACAGATTCTGAAAGCAGATACTCAGTCCATAAAACAAGAAATGTCAATAACTGAGATGTTCTGCAACTGGTTTGCATAGTGTAAATATTAAAATTAGCACTATTAATAAAGTATTCATTAAAATAAACTTTAGTGATAGTAATAAAAATAGATTTTAATAATAAACCAAGGAGAAAAATGTCAGGAAGGTTATTTCCTAATCAGGTTACAAAATTTCTATTAAAGAATCAAAACACAGGTTGCAAAAATTATTAGGAATACTGAAGTGTTCCAGAACAACAAACTACATAAACTATACTTAACACATGATAAACAGCCCCATTTCATTTTAGTATTTACCTTTCATGAACAAATGCCTGCACTCCAGTAGAGTACAGAAAAACAGCAGATGTGACTGTGGTCAAAAGAACTTGAATGGAAAGAATGCTGTAGACTTTCCGTAGAAAAGCTAGAATAAGGAAAATAAAAATGAAACCACTCTTGAGTTACAAAGTTCAACAGTAAATCAAATACAAGTTTTCTATTTGATAAGGAATGATTAGAAACTCTTTAATCTGTGAAAAAGCACAAAGTGGTAAGAAGACATTTCTCCTTAAAAAACTGACACAGTATTCCAGCAAAATTACATTTATTCCTGGACATAATTATTTAAACAACAACAATGATGACAAAAGACATACAAAAAACATTTGCAAGGAATTTACTTCAGACTATTTTAAAAACTACATACACCTAATCTCACTAAGAAATTATTAACAGTACACCTTCTCTATCACGTTACTGGTATCTAACGGACCTAAATGAAGAAAGGTTACCTTGGAAGTTCTGTGGGAGGCAGAGACAGCCAAAAAAGTTTAAAGAGGAAAAATTTTTACAGTAATATCTATTTGATTGACCTTCTGCCATGTTAGATATTGTTTACCATCATTTGCAACTTACAGTGTGCTGAACAGATATCTACAGATACAAACTGCTAGAAAAAAATAAAAAATCCCAGAATTAAGCTAACAGGCTTCATAATTCTAGAATTCTGAAGAGTGGAGAGTGGTTCAGGCCATACAAATATATCATACAGATGTGCTCTGTTCTGAATGGAAGGAGACCAAGTCCATTAGGCAAAATGCTCTGAAAGGAAGAATAAGCTTACAGTGAAAATCAATGCAATCTTTAATAGCACTACCTAAACAAGTTTAAAAGCACGTACTATGAGAAGCTTGCAGCAGGTGAAGTTAAATATACTCGTAAGCCATGAGGGACTGAGACCTGCTTTGTTATAATAAACTGAACAAACTTAGACATTTGTTTGCTAGCTAGCTAGCATAGCCTTCTCACCACATTATTAAATGCATCAGCAATTTTGCTAATGGCAATACCTCCCTCATATTTCCCATGGCGTCCTTTATTTTCCAAACAAGACGAAACCTTATTTTTATGGGAAGGGGTCTCCTGTTTGTCAGAAATATCTAATAAAAAATTCACAGCACACAGCTGTTTTTACTCCAAGATGTATCCAATAACGCTGTAACTATTTCAGCAAGGATTACTGATTAGACACCTTCTACAAGAGTATTCGGTGCATTTGAGACCTGCATATTAACAGCAAAGCAATATCTCATGGCCACTGATATGACCTTATAGCACACAAACGCTTCAGTAGAAGAGACAATATTTTAACACCTGACAGAAGAAATTCAAACTCCTCAGCCTCCTGGTTAAACTACTGTTAATTATGGGCACCGATTTTAGCTTTTATACATCTTACGTCTCGTCTGGGCTTCAAAACGCATCATTCTGGGGAAAATCAAGTCTGAATCTATACGGGTTTAATCCCCCTCATAAAAAGACCTGCCCCCATACCCTGAAATAACCGAATCCAGCCTTTCCCCGGCTACTGATCTTTCCCTCACCCTCGACACTTAACGCGGACTAAGCGACGCCCTGGCTCACAGCCTTCCCCCAGAGGGTTACGATACTGCGCAGACCCCGAGTTCAGCTAACCGCCGCAGGCGGTGGGGCTAACGGAGAGGAGCTCGTCGGCAGCGCTGGGGTACGGCACCCCGCGGCCGCCCAGCGCGGGGAGGCGGCGGGGGCCGCTCCGCGGGGCCGGGGGGGGCGGCCTCACTCATCCCCCGCCCCAGCCCCTACCCATGCGGATGTGGACGCTGGCCGAGGCCACGTTGGTGCCGTAGTTGAAGTCATCTTCGATGGAGCTCCGCGGGTAGAGCTGCTGCTCCGCCGCCGCCGCCGCCGCCATCGCCGCCGCCGCCGCCTGCCTCAGCAAGGGCGGCAACCGCCCCGCTTCCGGGAGGGGCAGTCGCACCCCGCACCGCCGAGCAGGGCCCGCCGTCGAGCGGCCGAGCTCGTCGATGGCGGCTTCCCGCCTTGCGGGGGGGGCGCGGCGGGGCGGCCGCGCCCCGGCGGCGGGACGGGGCCCGGGGGGGTGGGTCACTGAGGGAAGGGACACCCGCGTCCTGCGGCTGCCACACGCGGGCTTTGCACGAGTAGGGTGGGATTGGGCTTCCTATGAAGCCGCTGTACTGACGTGCACCCGCCCGAGCCCGCCCTCCGCGTGATTCGGGGTGGCCTGAGGAAGCCTTTACCTTAAACACCGTTTCCCGTGTTTGTGTTAGGTCTGGAAGGACGTTCCAGTGACTGAAAAAATAAGCCCTTTTACAGGTTTTCACCGTTGGTTCACCCCTAGCTGCTACGCGGAAAGAGTTCTGCAGCGAGCGGGGCTGTCCCTGGCTGCAAGCACATAGCCGTGTTCAGCAGTGACTGATGAAAGAGGCTTTGGGCCTCCGTGCTCCTTATCAGTATATCCCACCACAGACGAGTTTCACTTCTATAAACCTTTAATACAAAGTAGAATTTTATTCAGGCTTTTTCCTAGTTTTGTGTCCTCTCCTTCAAAGTAAGCTCCGTTTAATTCAATAGAACACAATGTTGCTCAACATTTCTTGGGTGTCGCGTAGCACTTTGTACAGTCAGGCTTTGTACTTGTGGAATTGCCCCCCAAAAGTTACCCGAGATGGTAGCTTACATTTAGGAATCCACAAAAGCTAAGATTTTGGGATGTGGGATGGGGAGTGCAATATGTTATTCTTTAACTTGTGAATATTATCTAAAGCATGCCAAGAAACTGAAGTGATAGACACTTCAGAAATGGATGTAATAGATTAGACTAAAATAAAGTGCTTTTAAAAGTTGGAAATAGTGACCTCTACTGTATTCAGATTGTCAAGGGAGAAGTAAATAAATTGTATGATTCCGTGATGAAATAATTTTGAGCAAAGTTCTGCTGAGTTGCCTTAACATATTACATTTTGGTTGCAGATACAAAAATCATGAACATGACTTTATATTCTGGGAAGCATTTATGGTTTCCCTAATGTCATTTTGCATTTTCAGTTGCTGCAGAGCAGGATCTTTCAGCTTTAATCCTGAATTTGGAGATTTATGCATTGTTTGCACTGCTGAATAGTAACTTCTGAAATAATTATGCTGCCTGCTTTCTTGCGCGTGCCTCTGCAGAAGAACAGCACCAGTGTTGTCCCAGAAGAAGCATTTGGAGTTCTAGAAAAGCCTCTGGTGTTGCCTTCTCCTAATACATGCAGTGTAATTTTCTTTAAAATGCCTCTTAGACACAGCCTCACTTCTGTGTGAGGAACAGAAAATTTCGGAGCACTGCAGTCGAGTCAACTCCTGCAAATTTGCAAACGGTCTGAGCCTAGAGAAGCCTGAAGGAGACGCATAATAGTAGTCTTCAAATACTTCATAAAAGGCTCTTGCAGTTCTCCAGCCATGGAGAAAGTATCACTTCAGAGGTAGCGTGGCTTAGACTGCAGTTAAGGAAGATTCAGGGTGAAAAGTTGAGAACTTTTTTTAGGAGTAAGCAGGGTAAAGCTGTGGACTAGTCAGCCTGGGGTTTAGGCAGAGGCTGGGAGATAGGAGATTGCAGGAAACAGGCCTGTGCACCTTTGCACTTTCACACACCCACCTCCTGCGTGCAAGATGTTAGTCTGATGTAAGCCACCGAGAAGCAGTAAGGGGCTTATTCAGAAAGGCAGGAGACAAAGCAGCGAATCACAATTCAATGACGCTACTCATGAGCACAATCTGCCAGGGTTGCCGCAGATGGGAATGGAAGAATTACTTACATCTGCAATACTGATAAAGCCTACAATTTTCATGCCAAAAGAGAGCATCATTCTTGTCTTAAGATCTTTTTCTGTTACTGCAGGCGCACACAGAATGCACTGTGCAGTGAGCAGTGCTTTGGAGTGACTGTACTGAACCAAGGTTTAATAACACCAAGCCTGGCTGAGTGCTTTCCATGTCTTTGCAATTTTCCATTCCTCACTTGGGAAAGTATACCTTATAAAATGCTAAATATGCCTTATAAAAAGCAAAGTATGTTTTACATTGCCTTTCTTTTCTGTATTTGATGTTTCCATAAACATACCTCCATCACACTATTTTTATTTGAAACCGCTGCAGTCCCACAGTGACTTGCTTAGGACTGGCGAGACGCTTCCACTCTGCATGCGTGCGTGCAGGAGTGAAAGAGCTTTCTGTTCTCCAGGTTCTGGTTTGGACTCCGGTATGGGGAAAGGAAGCTTGATCTCACTAGAGCCCTGGTTAAGGACCACGGACTCCTCTGTGCCTTTTGTCTGCGTTACACATAATCGGTGGCTTTGCTGGAAAAAGTCCATCTGGCACTCGGAGGTACTTGGGAAAGGTACTTGGAGCGTTGTCAGCATTCTGCTTATTTCCAGAGGTTTATTTTTAAATAATTGTGCCAGAGCCCCTTTGTTTGCTGCAGTTTTGAGCAGTGTTCCCAGAGTGACCCCTCTCAGCACCGCTTTGATATGCATCTGTGTATATTCACATCATCACGGCTGTTGTTGAGGCAGGACTAAGCTGTCTCCTCTTCCCAGATTGCAAAGCCTGTGACCTCTGCATGGCTCCGTACAAATGCATGAGACACGACTGCTGTAATCTTGCTGGAGTGCAGGGTGTGCAGTTCCAGGAGTCCGTAGTCACACATGGGGCCCCATGGCTGCCTGCCAGCCTTTCAACAAGGAGGTAACATCCAGGCAATTTTTGTTCGGAACAGCACGGCACACACAGTTCAGATACAAAGCAATGTGGGAAAACAGAGGAGAGAAGTTTGATTATGTAGGTGCATCTGCATGGCCTTTAACCATTAATTTATCCCCAGGTGAACTTTGTTCTCTTAATTTCAAAATAGCTGGCTAGTTAAGTTAGAGGGATCATTTTATTGTGTGACCCTGAGGTCCCTTAATTTGAAGAAACGTGAGTTACTCTGAAATTATCCTCACACTCAAAATATGAAATTCTCCATGAGAAGTGGAGACAATCTCATAATTGCAAAGTTCTTCCAAATTATATTTCAAAATGTACAATATGTAGCTGCAAAACTGTCATGATGTTCTTACAGGGCAGGAAAATAACAAGGAAATTCAGGGACAGATGTACCATCTGTTGCTCTAAAATCCCTGATGGGGAACTTTAAAATCCACTGATCAGGGAAAGAGAGTTTATCTTCTTTAGTACTTACAGTTTCATGAGAAAGGCTCTACCCTTTAGCAAACAGGTCACCAAGCCGACCTTTCATTATTCCAGGATGAAAAACTTTTCTCAATGTTTCTTCAGCTTCCTAGAGCCCTCATCTTTGCCTAGTGATATATATATTCTTTTTCCTATTAAATCCCATCTGCATTATATATATTTTTTGTTATACCTCACCACACTGTAACTCGATTAGCTCCTTTTTTTCTTCTCCTGTGCATTGTTGATAAGACATGCCAGGTTAGTTTTGGGTCTTGGACTCACTGGAGGTCTCAGATGCAATAAGAAATGGGTTGTGGCTAGGAACTGAGCTGTCTGGTGGCACTAGTCCATCAGTGTGGGGGGCAGGAGCTTACCTGCCAGGAAGCATGATGTGGAAGTTAACTGCCTGGACCTTTATTTTAAGGATTGTGAACAGCTCTTGAACAGAGATGTTGGTTTGACTGATGCAATTTGGTGAGACATTTTGATTGGGGTGAGGGTGGATATGTTTCCTTTTCAAAACAGGACTTCAGGATCAATGTATATCTGCAGTAAATAGGGTAGTGCTGGTAGTTAATAAATTAATCCTAGCATTAAAAGTCTTCTGCTGAGGTGTTTGTCCATTTATGCATGTCTCATATCTTTCAAGGGTGCAATCTTATTTTGACAAGCTGAGGTATTTTATATGTCAAGGTCAGGATCAAGCTGAAAACTGTCTTTGCTTATAATCCCACCTTTGTTATTTTAGTAACTGCTGAAGTTTAAAAAAGAGCATTACCATTTTATTCCATGTGTAAGACTGAATCCTGGGGAAATATAGAGTGCTACACTGACAGCCCAGTTATAGGTAATTTTTCCTTTTTTATAGAAGAAGGGGTTTTTTACTTTTTTTTTTTTTTTTTTGCATGGAGGTAATGTTACAAACTAAACCAATTTAATAGCTGCGCTGCCTCACAAAATAGAAGGGGAAGCATTCTTGAATTTGTTTCTCTGAATGAAACATCAAAACATACCCTGGTTTGAGTTTGCTATTATTTTGTTCAGTTTCAATTTAGCAGTAAGAGCTGCTTGAATTTTGGGAGTGCCATATGGAGTCTGTTTATAAAACACTTAACTACTCTTTCTGTACAAATTCCAATTGCTTTAATTGTCTGCACTGGACAGCCTACATCACCTGTAATGGCTAGTCACTCTGTCATCTAAAACCTCGTGTACTCATGTAAATTAGTTTATCTAAAGCTTTGAACTTATTTTGTCATGAACACTTTTAATTCTGAAGCCTTTTTTTTCCTGGCATTTTGAAAAGTCGAGGTCAGATTTGCTTATTTCTGTTTGAGTGTCTAGTGCAATCACATCCTGATAAGAACTTCAGTAATAGTCTGTATACTGTTAAAGGAAGAAAAAATCCTGCATTTAAAATAGCAATGGCTTTGCAGCTGTTGGTCAGGTCTACTCTGCAGAGATTGAAGAGCAGGATTCAGCTCCAGATGAAGAGAACTGCATTTAGGTGTCTATAAATAGGTATCTACATGTGCGCTAAGTGCCTAAGCAACCATTACTGTCAGTGGAAATAGGGGTGGCATGCAGATTCCTAAACATAAGTGGCTGGTGCCATTTTATGGCCCACAGGGTATCGATCTCAATTCCATTTGCTCTTCTAGAAAGGCACTGAGCTTCTGTAAATCCTCTGTTGTATCTGCAAAGCCATGCAGATGCCTTGGGTACCCCGGAGCATCCTAAAAGGCACTGGCTGCCAATGCTTAGGCAATGGCACCCTGCATATATAGAAAATATATCACGGTTGGGATGGGTACATGGCAAGGGCAGAAAAGGGGGAGGAGGAGCTGGCAAAAACATGAAGGCGTTGGTTATTTCTGTGAAAGAGCAGGCCTGTTGCTGTAGGTTCACTCGTAAAACCGAGATGCAGTCCCTCTCTCTGCTAGGACAGCTTTATCAGTGTAGAAGTACCTACACAGAGTTTGACCCCCTCTATTCTGGGTGCATATTAGTGCTCGGAGAGCCGGGAGGAGAGGAGGGCACAGCTCGCCCTCAGGCACTGCCTGTGTCAGGGTTTTGTCTGGAGTGGCTTCATAAGGCACAAGGCATGCCTGAAGTTACCTCATCTCCTCATGCTGCCATCACATGCAGGTTGACCCCAATGTGCAGAGGCTACTTGTAACTCCTGCAGTGCCCTGAACAGGGTCTGGGAAAAGAAACTTGAGATGTTCAGTCTTTCACTGTCTTCAGGCAAAAGTGCCAAGGGCACCAAGGGGACTTTGGGCCATGAGGTGCTGTTACCCATCGAGCAGCCCTTAGTTTTCCCACACTTTTTTTCCACAGCTGTGTGGCTTTCACGACACTTGCTGGAGCTTCACAGCATTGAAAAATATGGAAAGAAGGACAAAAGTGGTGTGAGAGATTTGTTCTGGTGCTGACGGAACAAGACTGTTGGCAGCCTCATGCAGGCTCTTCGGGAAGCAGGTCAGTGGCAAATCCTTTGCCACTTAATTATTTAGTTGTGTGAAGCAGACCAGCATTAAGTCTCAGGATATGTGTGCCAGATATATAGTTGCTGCTCATTTTGCACGAGGCAGAAACAAAGCTCATGGCTCCAGACATAGCAAAGTACTTCCACATCGCTTCAGGGCACCTTTTTGGAACAGCAGTCAGAAAAGAACAGTACAGACACCTAAATACCACACTTGGTCCAGCAGAGGAGAAAGAGTTGAAGACAGGTCTCTCACCTGAGTGTTTCCTAGTGTTAATTAATATTTAAATACCATTTTTAAGAATATTAGTGAGTCTTGTGTAATCTTGACATTCTTAGATACTAGCAGGAAGAACAGTGGTTTATTAGTCAGCCAGAGGTTTGGATAATAACTATTGAATTTTTAGCTAGATGTTGCTTTTAAAACTTGCTTTTGAATGATGTGCCTGAGAAATATTATTCATTGGTATGTGGTACCTTTGTAGAGATTATGGGCTGGACAATAATTTTTGTTGAATCCAGCATTTTTTAACACTCTTGTCTGCATCATCCTTATTTGTCCTGTTGAAGATGTTGTTTGGACAAACCCTGCCTCCTGTGAAAAACTGCTGATGTTTTTTTGGAAGGGGAATTAGGGTGAGACTTTTTGAATGCTTTTAGGATTGAGATATATTAATGCCAAGTGTTAATGCAGTGACTTAAAAGGCAGAAGCATCACTTCTCCTGCAGCAACAAAGCAGCTCAGCAGCCCCTGCTCATTTAAAAAGAATGAATTATGTATTTCACTCCATGTCCAACTCTGCAGGTTTTGCTACAAGGACTGGTATTAGTGGCATTATCTCTACAAAACATGTGTTGTCCAGTTCAGTAAAAAATCCACGGTGCTGCCCTCTCCAGAAGGATGTCTTTACTAAGAGGTGAGCAGGCTACAGAGTGGATTTACACTCAACAGATCTGTAATCTCTGTGGTGGCTGTCAACCCCCTACCACTTGGGATCAAAATGTCCACGCTGTGGTTAATAACAGCCAAGTCTAGGATATGTGCTGGTTGAGTGGGCTGTAGCATGTAGGTCCTGTCTTGGTCTTGCAAAAAGGTCCTCCGCTAAGACACCAGCTGTACTTGAGCTCTCCCCCTCCTAAAAGCAAGGCATCTAAGTTACGTAAACAAGGGGAGGGGGAAAGTCCATGTTGAGACATACCCTACATGTCTTTTGCTTTTCAGGAAAGCACAACCATATCAAATTGATAGGTCAAGTACACTTATTTCATTTAAGGGAAGATATTTCTGATAGCAGTGTTTGATTTTAAGTCTGTTTCAGAAATAGTTGATACTGAGCATGCAGAAAAGCAGAATTATGTAGTGGTGGTAGTTATGCTAAGAAATTGAGTGATCCAGGTAAATTTCTTTTGTAAATCCCTAAACTTGGCCTACTGTCATGTGTGTGAGATCTTACTGACCATTGTGTAAGCATGCATCACTTGGAGCACATCTGCATTGTATTACATCCTAATCTAGTTATCCAGTACTGCTTTTGGTTTTTAGAGATCCTTGCCTGAGAAAAATAGATTTCAAAATTATTTTGGAAGGTGGTTGTCTCTATATCTTAATGAGTCAGCCATTGAAGCGATTGATTCATTAAATCTAATACTTGGTGTTAGACACCTAATCTAATTAGAAATCTAACATCTCTGCTAAAATATTAAACACATTCATTAACACCTGCCAAGAAAATAATTGTAATTGCAAGTGAACCCTTTCAATGGTGCTTTCATGATCCTTGGCCAAAATACCTAATTGTTCACAACAGTTGTGCATTTCCTTTAAAGCGCTGTGTCCAAAGTTAGCAGCCATGTTTTAGATGCTACCATTTTTCCTTTAACTGAAAATCACTGCTGGGGCAGGATTCTGCTTAATCATCTCTGTGAGTCCTCTGAAGGGAAGGACAGATGTGACAGTTAAAGTATTAACATAATTATAGTTATTTATGAGTCTTCCAATAACCTGAAGTTTTGAGGAACCTAGCCCTTTATATTCAAGCTTTAATTTCTCCTTTTTCAAGAATAACTGTAACAAGGAGAGAGTGATCTGTCAGCTGGCTTCTGAAGCATCACTTCCAAGGTATTTTCTAAGTACTAGATCTCAGTCTGAAGACTCCTGTGCTCTAGTATATAGCAAGACTGAAATACCTGATTTTACATGGCTGTGATGCAAGTCATTCCAGGCAAAAAGTCCAAAAAAGGCCCCAAACCCAGCATAAGCTCCTCTGGCGAATTAAAAAAAAAAAAACCAAAACCAAAAACAAAACAAAAAAACCCAAAATCAAAAAAAACCCTTTTCTAAAAAAATAAATCTCTTCAAAAAAAGTTGGACTCAGATGCCCTCTACCATGCCTCCTGGTTCGTTCCTTAAATACTAGCAGACTCTCCACAAACAAATCACACAGTACGGACTTTAACTCCCAGGGCTGCTAAGGCAGACTGAATTTCCCAGGTCAGTGGAGAGTTTCTCTGTGGAAGCCTTGCTTGCCTAGCGCGTGTCCTCCCTGTGTTAGAGGTCTGGGACTGCCTTATAGCTAAACTGCTGGTTTTCTGAAGTGCTTTGCAATACACATGGCTACACAGATTATTCTGAAGATCTGTGTACTTTTTCGAGGGTGTGGAATAGGGCTGTATTTGAGGTTGCTTGTGCCAGAAGTTCATCCTGGAAAGGTGGGATTTACAGTCCTACTTAAAAAAGCCTTTGATCGCCAACATTAAGTAGTAACTTTGGCACAGTTTGAATGGACCTGGGACTGACTTATGTCTTTGCTCTCTCCTAAACTCGTTTGCTTGTTTGATTTTTATACAATTATTTGTTTACAACCGCATGTTAACCTAAGTTAGAAGGAATGCGGATGGAATGTGCAGCAGCTCATCCTGAAGAACTTCAGGAGCAGACATTTCCAGAGATAAATTATCACAGGCAACGATATTTTCATGTAACTCCGTACTGAATAACTTAATGAGTAGATCATAATCAGTATGAGCTGATCTGTTTGGGGGCTGCTGTTTGTGCTCACAGGAGGAAGGCGATGGGCACACGGGGGTTGGTGGCAGGGAGAGAGTATTGCCTTTTTGGGTGGCAGCCTGTGTTCCAGCAGCCTAAACTAATTATGAAGTCACAGTTTTAGTTAACATTTGGCCCAACTATTTCCTTTGTGGTTATCACATTCAGATGTTATTGGGAGCAAAAATTAGTCTTTCAGTAGTGTTTAGGCTTGGGACAGCATCAGGTAAAATAACCTGTGCAGCAGGTTGGAGCTCTGGTACACACCATGTACTAGTGTAAAAGTGTGTGGCTCGAGGTACGTGGCAGGACCAGATGTTTCCCAGCCATGCTGTGGTGTCAGCAGTTTGGATATTTCTTTGCCAGTCTCAGAAAGACATGTTGTGGTTGGTATTTCATGTAGGGCTTCTTAGGATTTTTGCCCAGAGATGGAAATGCACACGCAATCTCAAAATACTTTAAAAATTGCCATACCCACATCTATGTCCTGCATGGAGTGGATGACAGAAGTTAGGCATTAAACTTTCTCCAAAATCTTGTTGCTTTTCTCTTCATATTTCTATGAAATTTGCATGTTACTGAGAGGTTGCACTGTTGTGGTTACACTCGGGAAGCACTTAGGAGGCAGCTGAAGATGTCAGTCCTGTCAGATATTATTTTGGGGAAAGAAATCCCAAGCAGAGTGCCTCCTCCATCTAAAATACACATCCGGAACATTTTCAAATGGATATTATTTTACTGAAGAGCTAAGGGGAACAAAAGGTTCTGACCTCATGACGTTTTTATCTTTCTAATACAAAAAATGGAGTAAATTTTGCAGTGCTGGAAAATGTTACCTAACCATTCTTTGCATCCTATGTTCCAAGAAGTAGAGGGCATCACTCATCTAATTTAAGTTTGTGTTAATGGCATTTTAGGGCAATATTAGGGAATGTCCTTGTGTTTACTAGGCACTCTAGAAATACAGTACCTGCATAAACCACCCCAAATATTCTGTAGCTTTTTTTTGAGAGATGTGTAGAAGCAGAGCTTCAGGCACATATGTATTCTGTTTGGGAGACCAGTTGTAGCAGTAGTTGTGATGATCTGACTGCTTGTAGACAAGAGCTTTCCAGAGACAAACTGGCAGCATATGCATTTTTTTAACTAATGTTTTTAATTGGCTGTGCTGTGCTGAATTTTGTAGAGTAATTAATACACTAAGGTAAGCTACAAAATTCTAATGATGTACTGATAAAAATATATAGAATTCAGTTCTTTCTTTCTCTTTTTCTTTTAGGAAACAGTGTAGCATGCGTCCCTGAATCTTATCATTAAGGTAAAAAAATACTTAAATATGCTTTGACTGACAGTTTCTAGCAGCACCAATGTGGGAAAAGATGCTTTTCGTCAGCCCCACATTGAAATTCTTTCTGTAAATAGGTTGTTGCTGGGAATATAGTTTGAGAAGCTCACATGCTTTCCTGAAATTTATGCTTCCCATGATGGCAATAAATTACAAAACTCATGTTAAATGCCTTCTAGTTCTCAGAATACAAATGTAGATTTTTTTTCTTCAGAGGCTTACTGTCATTCTGCATCTGTGAAGTTTGTTACTTCTACACAGAATAGAAAACAACTATAAAACTGCTGCATTTTTGCAATTTTATAGATGTTTTAATTCATCAACAATCTAGCAGTATATAGATACCATTTATGGTATTATTGATGGTATTTCTAAAGACAGACTAACGTTAGCACAGTTTTATTTTGGCTGTGAAACTGTAGCTTCATCTCTTAGGTTACATCAGCCTAAGCACTAGATGTGTGCCACCATGTCCCATCCCACTGATACCACTGTCCTGAAGTAAGAAAGGATAAAGCTTCTGCTTTCACTAGTACATCTCTGGGACTGTGTTTTTCTGTGACAGAAGAGTCTTTTGTGTGAAAAGCTCTTGATTAACAAAACCCCAATCAGGTTTCTGACAATAGAGAAAGTGGGTTTATGTATCAAAATATGTATTGCTTTCAAACATGAAATGTTTGAAAATTAATATTAAAAAACCCATACATTTTAAATAGCAGAAAAAGAAAAGATTTTGCTTTCCTGATAAATTCATTACCAACTCAGCAAGATTACTCTTGTGACACAGATGAAAAAGTAGGCTAATATAAGTTTTGGTGAAATATCATGGATCCACACCCAAAGGACAGAAAATCATCCACGGTACCTCTGGCAACATAAAAAAATGAACAGCAATAATGCTATTTTGTTTACAACACTTTATAAACTTAGCATTTGGTTCTTTCTAAAAATGCATTATCATTTCATTATTATAATTTACTTTTGTTGTAAACCTTGTTTTGGTCTGTGGAGAGATTGAAGAAGTGGAGAGATTGAAGAGCTCCAAAATGCAAGGAATACAAAAGAGGCTTAAAGTTTCCCATATGTCTCCAGCTCTGTTACTGCCTTCAGCACAAGTGTAGGTGGTGAGTCCCTGGTTCTGGATCATGGCATTGTTGCTCTGAACTGGGGTATCTGGAGAGAGGAAAAATCCCCTGCAAGAAAGTCTCACTTTTCTCTCTGCCTTGTAGTCCCAGAGACCACCTTCAGCATCCTTGTACCACCCTCTTTTCAATTATTAGTTTTAATTCCATGGACACGGCAGTGAAAAGAGTGTAATAGTGGTGACAAAAAGGGAAGAAGAACGATGAAGCTGTTATAATTCTATAAATGGTCAAGAAATAATGCTCAGCTTTCTATGAAAAACCTTGCATCCCCATATTAACTTAAAACCATCAGCGATACAACAGAAAACTTCAGGGAAAACTTGCTGATTGGAGAGGAAACATTCTTTGAAGTCCACAAAGCAGATACTCAGAATCAAAAATATGCTATTAATTTTTTGAAGCAGGTGTAGGCTAGAAATAATGCTGCTGTATGAAAACAAGATTGCTGCCTTACTAAGCTCTTGCCCAATATTTCCTTATCTTCTCAGTTGAACCAGTCTTAACTTTCTCAGGCAACATATGTTGCACACGGATAAGTGAGGTCTTCCAAAGAATGGATTGGTGCTGAAGGTATTGATGAGATACTTCATTATTTCTCGCAGTGGTTTTGATCTACACTAGCTTTAAGACTATTACCTGTACAATTTCAAAGATTTCACATGGAAATGTTGGACTGGATCTAACAGTGGGTTATGGTGAAGTAGTCCAAAGCATGTGAAAAAATATAAATAACAGAAATTACTTTAAAATAAGGCTGAATTTTGGTTTAATATTGATGGTTGCTTGTTTTAATAATGGATACTTCTCCATGATGTCCAAAACATTCATTTTTGCATAATTCCATTCAGGAAATGTATTTTTTTCCCTAGTTTTCTTTATTTGCCTGTGCTTGAGAGTACAGAAGCCCAGAGACTGACCTTGCTTGTAATTCAAAGTATGTTCAGGAGCAACTTGAACATCTTGGAAACAGTGCATGTTTCAGCTCTACTGTTTCAAACGTCCTGGTCATGTTGAAGTTTTATTTCAGTACGCTTTAAATAATTATAGTTTTCCTGAAGGTCTGGCTGAAAAGAACCATCATGAGCAGTGCAACATTAAATAATACAAGTATTCTGAAATTTGGGATGAGTATCTTTAGCGATAAATACAAATCAGTAAGGGGACTTTGAACTTACTCTGTACTGATGAGGCTGAGATAAGTAAGCCAGAATCAGTAGAGATGTGCCCTCATATTCCACCATGTGTATGCGCAGTCTTTGGGTGAGGTTAGTGGCCAACCCTTTGAGCTAGCAGGCCAGGCAGGTGGTGCCATATGTAATCTGAGTCTTGTAAGTGTAAATTTTATCTATGTTTATTTTGGTGTGGGTTTTTGAAGGCTGCTGGGTGGTTTTATTAGGAGGAAGATTTTAACTAAATGGCTTGAAATTCCACTCCCCGGGATAAATGTGTAGAATAGAACAAAATAAGAAGGGAAAATTAACTTGCCTTTTGCTGTCAAGAATGTTACAAATAACTCATTGGCTAGTGGTATTGAGACATCAGAGGTGATAGAAGGTGTCTGCACATGGTTTTATTTAATTTATGAATGTATGGAAATACTGTAATAATTTTCTTGGGTTTTCTTATGTGGTGTTGTCTGTTGTAATTTTGCGGCGGTGACTGAGAATCCAAGCTCCCTGCTATCAAAGCTGAAGAGGCGCAGGCTTTTTGCGTGCTTGTTTTTGGGAGGACTTGCTATCAGTCTGATTTCTGTTAAAGATTATTTAATTAAAACATAATTGCAGAAGAAATTGTACTAATTAGCATATATGTGCTCCCACGAAGTGTAACTTATTCCCATTTATTATGGACAAGAGTGTAAACTGGATCTCTTACAGCCATCCTGGAAACACTCCAAACACAAGAGTGCTCCTGGGACCTTGTGCCTGTCTGCAAGCAAAGGAAAGGGTAAAGTCTTTGGTATCTCCCCTGGCATATGTTTGTTCTTACCTTTTATTCTCGCAAACACACCACTTCTTGCACATTCCCCCGTGGCCTGAGTATTGGATGTAAGTGAGGTAAATGACTTTGCATTTTCCCTTTATGATAGAGGAGTTGCATCCCACATTAACAAGTCTTAAGAACATCTGTGCACTGTAACTCACATATTGATTATATATGTTTCCTGGCTAATATATAGGCAAATCATATGAAGAAACAGTGGAAACTCTTTCATTCAGAAACTGAAGCTTTGCAGTTGTGAGTTGATTTTATGTTTTAGCTTTTCCTTTTCACAATAACTTCTTGCCAAGCTGCATGTAAACCTCCTTTGTCTAGAAAATGCAACCTTTTCGAGAGTAAAATATTCCAGGGGTTAGCTGAAACCAGTCTTAACAGTGCTATTCTTCTGGCTCCATGCCTATGGAAGTGGTTAATGGTTGGAATTTATGTCACAGAACACATAATAATTTGTTAGAAGAAACTGGATTCAGTCACAGCACAGGCGTTTTTCTCTTCCTGTCATTATATTTTGTGAGGACTTGCTTATTTCCTGCAATCTCAGCCCATGTGAAGAAGAGAATGATAAAATTTCTGCATAATTTTTCTGAGAATACATTTATACTCCAGATGACCTTTGGAGTAAATTTGAACTATTAGATTTTCCCACATATTTATAGCTGTGGCCATGCATCTTTGCCAGCAAATCTTACAGGCTTTATCCACCAATCATTTATTTATGGTGAAAAAAACCAATTTGCACTTGGAACACTATGGAAAAAGTTCAAAGCCATTACATTTGAAGTTAAGCTTTCATTTATAGTCTTATTTTTTCTGTATTGTCATTGGCCAATGTTAGATTCAAATTCATAACCTAAGATGACTGTTTACTTCATTTAATTCCTTTCTGTGCTGATAACTATTGCCTGTGAAAGTGATTTTCCTGAGACCACACAGGCATATATAAAATACTGGTCCTTTTCTTTCTACTGAGCGATCAAGGATTCAAAAGCTACCTTATGCCTAGGTTTCTTCATGCAAGCTTATTGAACTAGATGGATATTTCTCAGAGAATGGGCTGTTCTTCTTTATATTAAGAAGAAATAATGTGGAAGTCTCAATTTACAAATTAATACTGGCAATTCCATTTTGTGTCAGACTTTATCAAAATATTTGCTTATACTATACGAGGTAGCCTGTTGTTGACTACATTAAAATATATTCCCAAATTAAAAATGTTTGCTGGAGAGTTCTTTTGGTTTGATAATTTGATCTGGATTTGTGTTTGGGATTTTCTGCTTCCATGTGTGGCTACACAGTGCTCTGTACCTCTTGCCACACTGTGGGGCACCAGGGCTGTTACATTACTTCCACCCTGGACAATATCCATGTAAGCTGGGTCTCGGTAGGTATCACCAAATGATACTCCTGAAGAAACCTGGAACTTGGAGAAAGGAGGAACACTCATATGCGATTGAGCAGAGGCTCCCATGGAGAAATACCTGGGTGTACAGAGTCCAGGGACAGAACGTGCTGGACAATACAATACAGTGTTACCAACGTGGACATGGAGAAAGAGCTGCTCTCCACAGATTTACATAAACTCATGGTTTCCTTGAGCAATGACCCTGAATGTGTGTTTAGCCCCCAATTCACCACTGCCATTAAGAACTGTTTCTTTTTAAGCATACCTTTAAGCCTGGTCTCAAAATACACATTTAAGTGCTTTGCTGAACTGGGGATTAAGTATAGCACCTGCGTTATCTTATACACTGGGTTTATGCACCACAGGCATTGAAGAATGTCAAACGGGAGATCATTTATCCTAATTACTGTGATGTAAGAGGAGCAGCAGGGGGTAGAGAGGCAAAAAATTCTTTAATCCAGCCATGTACAGAACAAAAGCATTTTCAGCACCCTTTCAAGACGTGTGATGGCGCATAACCTCCCATGTCTCTGTCAATCCTTTTATAACCGCACTGAAAATGGATTTGCCCTGTCAACATTAATTGAGAAACCCTTGTTGCCAATAATTGAAACCTGCAATAGCAATAGATTTTTCCTAAGATTAAATGGACTTTGAAAGCCTGCAGTACAACTCAATGTAAAACACTCTCCATTACTGATGGTGTTCATACCAACCCAATCTCTTCAATGTCTGTTTTAAGCATTTCTTTTTTGTAAAGGTAAGTAAAAGAAGGTGTTGAGAGTCTTGGTATTGCAAATACATTTGTACTTCTTCAGCAGTATTGTCATAATTTGTACTGAAAAAGAGTAATATGAACTTCAGCCCCTCTGAAAATGTTGCAGGATTATTTCTTAATTTTGATGACAAAACTCAACTGTGTAGCATTTAATGAAGAAAAATAAAATAGACGAATCAGGTGGAGGGAATGGATAGGAGACTCTTTATCAAAGCCCTTCAGTGATTATCCAGTCTGTATTCAAAAGCAGAAGGGTAGCAATTACCATACGGTGTTTTTTTTCAGTTTGCCATTTACTGTCGTGCTTTCTGAAGTGGAATTTTTGTATTACTCAGAGCACGTATTTAGTTACAGCCTCTGCTTTTATTGTGATGGTCTCTCACTATCCTGGCAAACCTGTTTGAATATATTAATGGGAATAGCCAAAGCTTTTGAGTATTTGGGTACTGTCTAGCCCTGCCCTGTTATATGTGTCAGAATAGCAAGGCATGTCATAGAAATGACATTTTCATACATGCTGTATAGTATGCATACACAGACAGAGCAGTAGGAACTAGCATGGCATGACATGTATTTAGAAAGCAACTGCACTATGGCATATAACTGTTTAATTCAGTCAAAACTTTTTGGTTTTCAAATCTTTGAGTAATAAATAATTTACTTAGTGTTGCCCAGTTGTCTAGTTTTGTGAAGAGCTGTTCGCAGAATGAAAGGCATTAAAGTGACCTTGTTCTGCATCAAGGGACCTCATTTCAGCTCAGCCCAGGGTTGTCAGTCCCTGCGCCAGCTATGGTGTAGGTGACCCCATCCCCAGCACTGTCCCAGCCCTGCCTGGCTGTGGAACCTGGTGACCCAGACCCTGACTTGCAGACTGACTTTCTGGCTTGGCCTCAGACCTGTCGTGTCCACACAAATGTGTCTGGCAGCGGGGCTGGCGGATGCCCCTGCCTGCCTCCCCACCCTGCCCTGCTCCCTTGCTGGGTCAGTGGGATGGGCCCTGGCCTGCCCACCCCTGTGGGCATCCCCCATGGTTCCTGGCACCCTGGCCCCTTGCAGTGACTGTGGGTGCTCAGTTCCTCCCTAAACATCATACAGGTGAAACCTTGATTGTCCTAAAATTTTTGTTGAGCTCAGTGAACCTGTGACTAGGACTCATGGTGCACCTGCAGAAGATCTGTTGTAAAACAAGAGGCTGAATTTTGCAATTTCAACCATGGTTGAAACTTCATGGCTATTCTCAGTTACATGAATGAAAAAATTGAGCTAGAGTTTATGGTAATCACTTCTGTCTTTTCCACATAATATGAATTCAGATGGATGGATTTTACAGGAACTAATATAACAAAGATTGGCTTTTTGCATGAGGCCAAGTATTTGGAATTTAAGGTCAAAAAGGAATTTGGTTTTGGAGGTTTTGAACAGCTGAAGAGAGAATTTAGAATGGAAGCAACTATTACATTATCCACGCACTACTACCAATAAATACTGAACAGTGCGGTTAGGCACTGACCCAGTGTATGCTTATTTTAAGCATCTGCTCAACTTGAAAAAATGTAAGGAATCTCACGGAAAGTGATAGACTTTTTCAGCGTGTTCTTCCAGGATGAACATAAATGGGATATGGAGCTATAATGCACAATAAAATATTAATCTAATAAACAGGAGGAATTTGATGCATTAGGAAAATGTAAGCACTGAATTTCCTTTGCCTGATTTTTCACTGTCCCTTCTTTCTCCCTCCCCCTCTTTTCTCATATATAAGCTATATATATCTCTCTATATATAATTCCAATACAAACATACTTTTGGGTGACCATAATCAACCAAAATTATTGGATTTTGCTGTGTCATGTCTGACATCCCATGTGGTAATTCAGATTTGCACTGAAAGTATGGATACCAGTAAGTTCTGGAGATACATGCCAGAGGAGTTATTAAAATGGGGCAAACCCTCTGCAAAAATATTTCTACAGCTATGGAATACCAAGTATCAACTTCTGTAAACCAATAAACAAATCTTTTCTCTAAATTATCTGACTGGGAGAGGGGATGATCTTAATCTTTTAGCATTATTTGATTTAATGTTAAATATTGAGCAATGATTTTACCCTTATAAGGAATCTAAGTAATAAAGAATAAAATAATTTGCTAAAAAAAAAATAACTATTAAAAGATATTTAACAGATATATTTGGTTATTCATGATTTATTAATATTTTATGATCTCAAAAACTAGCCTAACTTTATTTTGAACTGTTTTAGGATATAATGGAAGTTTTGACAGTCTTTGAAGTAGAGATAAAGGGTACAAAATGCTCTGTTGGTGAGAGTCACAGGTCAAAAAGGCATGCTATGTTCCTAATTTTTATTTTTTTTTAATGTAACTAGGTTATACTTTTTCTGGCCAGAAGGATGTGATGGTGAATGTGATGGAGAAAGGTAGCTTTAATTCATGCCTTGCAAATGCTTGGTCTAGTGTGTCAGTGTACATCATGTGCAAAGCTGAGGTCCACAGTGAGAGAAGTTTGTATGAGATGATAACTTTTATGATTAAAATGGTATTTTACAACAGGAGGAGAAAGCCAAGAACAGGATCAAAAGCTGGGCACAAATGACAGCATGGTCTCTACCAATTACAGTCAGATACCAACAACAGAAAATGGGAAGATGATCAAATATATATAATTAAATATATTTTTTTATATTTACTGGTCTTTTCAAAAACCCCATTCATTTTCCCCAACTGCCTCTCTGTCACATGCTATATCAGGACTATGTGGATTTGGGCACCAGTATTGCTAACACGCTGCTCGACAGAGATGTCTGTGTGTGGAGTAGGAAGAGCTCCCTGCCATGCTGTAGATACTCTGGAGCAGTGCGTGTGAACCACAGCCTATGTGAGAGTGGTTCAATATTCTGATTTTAAAGATTGCCAGCATGGTAATGGTGAAGTGCCTTCACTTTAGCTGGTTACTTTGCAGTTCTTACTTTAAGTTAGGTGAAGGTAGAAGCAGCTGAAAATATTTTTGCATATAAAGTTGAAGGAGGGCTGCTGCCTTGCTGGCAGCAGTGTGTGCTGAGAACAGCTTATACAGCTCTTGTGCAGCGTTGGAAAAAGTGTCACCCTGGGGCTGCCCATGAGGACAGTCTCCTCTTCTTGCACTGGTGAGGGTCTTCTGGCTCTAATGAGCCTCGGGTTCCCTTTTCCATCTACACCCCAGTTTTTGTGCAATCCCTTCCACACAACGGTTGTATTTCCAGAAGAAAACCTCAGGTGGCAGCAGCATCATAGCTTTTGTAGCCGGTCCTGGTCTTCGTGCAACTCTTCCTTCTGCCGCCGGCCATTAGAACTTGCTAACGAGGGGCCCTTGTGCTTAACAACATTATTAGCGAATCATCAGCCTATCGAAGAGTGAAAGTGTTCTTTTCTGAGTGATTTGGTGATGTGTAGATCTCATTTGGAAACCCTGCATCCATGTTTTATATATTCATGCAAACAATGCATATCTTTATGTAAGATAAATTTGGGTTACTTTGGATTCATAATGTGTCTGATCTGAGTTAAACCTCTTAAAGCACTCTCTGAAAGATTTTCTGTCTCCTTTAAACTAGATAGTTGTCCAATCTCTGATTTCTTGTATGTGACCATATGGGACCCAAAAGGAGAGAGGAAGGTATTCAATGAATTGCTAAAAGGACAGTTGGGAGTAGAAAAAACAACAAAAAGTTAAAAGGAAACATGGTGAGAGATGTAGGAAATCAGACAGAGAATGCACAAGGGAGGAAAAAACTCGAGCATGGTTGGAATAAGAGTTGTTTCTCACAGCTCTGTTTTTGGGACTATTGCGCTGTTTCAAGACACAGTGTCGCAGAGATCAGCTTTGGGATTTCTTGCTATTCTTACCTGCAATGACTCTGTCTCTCCATATAATTGGTTTTTTTAGGCACTGGACACTAGAAACTTCTCTCTGTATTTCGAGTTTCACTGCCAGTCAGCCAAGATCTTTGAAGTCTTTCACATTGTTTCCTCTTTCAGGCTCCTGCCATTAAAGGATACCTGTAGAAAATGATACGCACCAAAACTTTCTGTTCTCTCTTCCCAAAACAGACAAGTGAGCAAAGAACATTCCTCTTGAGCATAGTCGTTTTGAAGTCACATTCCTGTGACTGGACGGAAAAAGAAAACAGTTTAAGGATCAGCAGAAAAATTGCCACTGAAAGGGCACTGGCAACAAGCCATTTCTCCAGCCTAGCCCTGAAAAGACCATGCTTCCTGATACCCACAAGAGCTTGTGACGTTCTTTTACTTGACTGCAGCATTGAACAAGACTGTCATAGTCTTGTGGGACTGAAGAATGGACACCGAAAGATATCAGCTCCTTCTGCACTGAAAAATAAAAAAAATGGCAAATTTATTCAGTTTTAATGGACTGTGATGCATTTTTGGTACGTCTGCTACATTTGATAGTGATTACAGCAGCGTCTTCAGTGCTGCAGTGTCTATCTGTTCATGTCACCTTGGTTTAGACAGAGGTGAAGCTGTTATTTGGAGAAGTGCATGGGTGTAAGATGACTGGAGGTCTGAGAAAGGGGCAGTCCCACTCCCTGCTGCTACTTTAACTATGCCTCAGTGCAGCACTAGAAGGTGGAGTGGAGGAGAACTGCAGCCCTTCCTGTATCCTTTCTGCCCAGGACTAGGATGAGAAACAGGGGAGTATGCAACCACACATACCATCTCTTGCTGTATGGGATTCATGATGGGAAGGAACGGTTGGTAGACTGCATGCATTGGCATTGCTGTTTCAGAGACTGCTGCCAAGTGTGGGCAGTGCCACTGCTCAGCACAGTTTGCAGAATGCGTCCAGGAAGTGGAGAAATTAGGACGGAGTGATGCTGTGTAGTGTTAAGATGCCGTTGGCATCTCAAAGCTGGTGCTTTTCTTCAGACTGCTAGGTGATCTCAGTAGGCTGATCTCCCAGGTCAGCATCCTACAAACACCGCATCTCATCATGCAGCAGACGGGTAGGTGAGCAAGGCCAGATGTCTCAGATGGCACCGTGAGATGCAAGGGATGCCTATGGAGCAAGCCAGCCTAAACATTGTGTTGTGTGCAGTGCTTACTTGGCAGAAGTACAGGCGCATTCTCACACTCCATCTAGATTGATGTCATACCTGAGCAGATCCTCCTTGAGTCCTTGTTGCTCAGATCAGCCAGGCTCTGACCTGTGAGAGGTCCCACAAGCATCAGCAGGGCTACTCAATCTGTGGCACAGCTGGGCACAGCCACAAAATTGGATGGGTCTCCTGGACCAGCGCTGCTGAACGTCAGCGCAGAGTGGAGCAAGGGTCTAACTCCAGTGCCGTCTGCTAAGCCCATCCTCCTCCAGCACCCCAGCACTCCCTCCACAGCCTTCTTGCCTGAACCACCAGTGGTGGTGTGTAAAAAACATTTTTCTTTGGGCAAGATGGTAGGCAATTTTGCATCACAGGAAGTATATAAGGCTCCAGTTGTTTCTATACTGGAAAGAATGGGATGAAGAGTAGAACAACCTCACAGTAGCATTTCCTTCCATAGTAACAGTTTTCTAAAAACTTTAGAGTTATTTCTAAGTAATATACATATAACTAGCCCTTTTAAAATTAATTATTCACTGGAGATGATTTTATGTCATTTTATAAATGCACAACCTAATTAAAATACAATTACTGGTCTATTAAATATCTCATTTGCCTGTATTTCTTTATGTTTTATTATTATGAAGCATGGGACTTTAACTTGTGAGTTGACTTCAGCATGGGGTTTATATTAATGTATAATTGTGGGTTTGACTTATATTTGTGAGGAGAATTGTGAGATTTCCCTGGGCAGCCTAACAGATATTTTCCATAAACTGATTGTCTGCTGTTTTAAGCTTGCATAACTTCTTCCACTTTTGGAAGAAATAATTGCAAAGCTTCCAGAATTGCATGCATTCATTACATGTGAATTGGTACTTTTATTTAATTTGGGTCTCTTGCAAGGTGGTCTGTGCTCCCACACACTGTATCTTGCATATTTTGAGGGAAAGTTTCTATAAAGCATCGATTAAGTCACTGTAAATATGAGCCAGTCTACACAGGCTTGGGAATTTGGGGAGTAGGAGAAGGACTTAATTCCCAATAAGAAAGCTAAACTGATAAGAAAATAGGAGAAATATTCGGATGAATCTGGAGTGTACAAAGTGACTGAAATTGGGTTCTGGCAGGTTTTTTTTCTCTTGCAGTGGAGGACTACAGAGCCACAAATGGATGTAAAAATAGGAGCCCCAGGCAAAGGTTGTTTCCTTGTGATGTGTGATAGGGAAGATGGGTGAAGAACACCAACGTCTCTGGCCTTCTCTGCATTGGGAAGTTTTAGAGCTGTTTTAGCAATGTGGAAACAGTGTTGGTGCTTAAAATTGAGCAAACACTGCTGTAGACAGGCATTGGGTGCTTTTACAATGTGTCATGGAAATCTGTCCAGATCAGGTCCCCACATCCCAGCAATCAAAATCTGGCTGCTCTGCTCCAGGGCTCCACCGGTGGGTGCAGTGGTGGGAACTTCAAATGGAAAAATTCAGAGCAAATTCATGCTGTCTGCTGTGGAGAGCACAGGCCTTTGAGACACTGGAGGAACTGCCAGGAGTTTTGTGTAATAGCAGCATATGTTTAATACAACAGCCACAGTACAAATGCACCTTCAGGCCAATATGGCCCAAGGAACCACTGTATGGTTCAGATATGTAATTACTCTCTCCAACTGCATCAAGACTTCTCAAATGCTTGATATTTCAAACATGTTTTAAGTGTGTGCTGGTGTCACAAAACTGTGACAGCTTGACATCTCATGCATGACTGATTTGTGACAGAGGTGGCAGAATGGCCAAGTGCTTTAATAGGCTCTGTTTTTTCCATCCCCTCTTCCCTGGAGGGAGGGCATCTTTCTCCAGAGAGACATGGGTTTATAGTCCGAATTTTATTAATTATTCAGATGCAGTGATAAACACTGCATATACATATACATGCACTTTTTGCTTTTTCTATGTCAATAGTTATACTTAATTTTTATACACATACAGAGAAACAGCAAAGTCACAGAAATGCAGCACAGAGAAATAAATGAGTCAATCAAAAGTCAAGACAGGCTGTCATCTAGAGCCTACGATAAGAAGGTACGACCAGTGCAGAACTTTAGTGATTTCAGTGAGACAGCACATACACTTTTTGCAAAGCAGGATTTTAAATAGGGTGGGAGAGGTTACAGTGAAAGGAAAGGCATAAGGAAAAAACAAAATAGTACAAAATTAGTATAGCACAGAGATCAGTGTAAGCTAGCACAAATCATAAGAGAAAGGAGAGCCACCATATGACAGCTACAAAAAAATTTTGGGGAAAAATATGAACTTTCCAGACAGTGAAAGTGGCAATGAAAAATAACAGTTCAAAGCACAACACATCACATCATGTAGGTGCAGTTAAAGCTGCCCAGTAGCATTGGTTTATGGTTTTTAATAGAAATGGACAAGAAACTGCAGAGGAGTATCCTATGCCAAAAATGTGTCATTTAATATATAGCTTTGACATACAAATTCTGTAAACTAAGATGTGAATCTGGATTTATAATAGAGTAGCATCAAGCTAAAAGAGTCCTTTCTTGATGAAGCTTTCACTAACTGTAAAAGCAAAGTGAATGCAAGGGAAATACTAACTGTTGGCCAGGACCCCATTGTACTCGGGACCCTATGAATGAAGACTCTCAAAGCCCAGTGCCTCAGGGAGTTTGCAACATAAATAACATAAACCAGATGTTAGAAATCAATCCGTGACCCACTGAAATTAAAACAAGGTTTGCACTGATTTCAGTGAGGCTGGATATCAGCCAAGCTCTCTATGCAGTGTACAAATGAGATTAATAGATCTGAAGGCCAGAGGAGACCACTCTGTTATCTAGCCTTCTCTTCTCCATAACGCAAGAGAAAGGATTTCCCTAAATCCTTTACTTAAAATCCAGCTGCTGTTTACCTAACATATAACTTTTAGAAAAGTGTCCATTTTTATTACCTATACTTTGATCAGTAAAGAACTAACTAATTTTCTTAGGAATAGCCCTGTTTAACAAAGGTTCCCGGTTTTCATCTTGAGATCCACCAGTGGTTAGTCCATTTAATGCATGACGTTGGTATCTCTTTAGCTGCTTAGTCAAAATGTTATGCTAGGTCGCGTCTCATACAGATATCTACATGTATTACATTCACACCACTCCCTTGCCAACAAAATTTATAATTGGTAAAAAGAGGCAAGCTAGAAAGCGCTGGGATATTTTTTATCTTAAGTCCACTTTGATTGCATCCATGATAGTATCCCGCAAATCAAGAGCCAAAAATGGATTCAGCATTACAGTGACAGAAAGGCAAGCAATGTGCAGGTCAGCATTAGTCCTTTAGACTTCAAAGGCCACCCAATAATTACAGTATCTCCTGAGAACCACTGATGAAATACAGCAAAATCCACCAAAAGTCTTCTTCAGTCCCAGATGCCAACGATCTTTTCTGTCAAATTAAGCTGGGTGCAGGAAGAAATTACCAGACAACCTTTTAACCCTGCCTGTGCAAGCATTGTGATTCAGAAAGCTCTTTGGAAAGACAGTCACTCTGACTCTTAGAGTGCCAGCAGGGACAATGTGAAGCCCTGGAGGGTTTGCCTAGGACAAATGTTACAGACAATGATATTCCAGAGCAAAGAAGAGGTGAACAAAACCACAAAGGCTGAGATTAGAAATTGTGTGCTGTCAAAGTGAGTCAATAAAAAATAAAGTATGTCTTGATAAAACATAAAAGATAATAAAATTTCAAAATTCAGAAGAAGCTTCAAATTAATTGTGTTACATTTGATTCTGCATGAGAGCATAGATCCAAATTCAGAGGATGAGTTGGCAATTCTGGGTATGCCTAAACCACACAATTGAACAGTGCAATGCTTTCTGAACTGTCTTTCAAACTGAGAAATCCAGCATGGATTCAATCAATGGCAGCTCCAATCTTTTTATTTAGCAGGGGGACTCAATAGAAAATTTGTAATAGACTTAAATGTGTGTGTGCCTGAATGTCTGTCTTATAATGCAGTGGAGGTTTAAGAGGACAATATCATACAAAGTAAGAATACTATAGATTATTTATCATCAAGATAACACTAACAAGATGAGAAGACTTAATTGCTATATATTGTGAAACAGAAAAACCAGCCATTACTGTAAAGGACCTTATAGCTTTCTGCTATTTGTTTTTTTCTTTTTTTCTCAGCCAAAGGTGCTACGTGCATATCTCTGCAAGTTTGGAAATGGTCAACAAAATCCCCTCTGAGAGCTACTGTGTAAGTGCACGGACACAAAACAACTTTGCAATACATTTGCTGAACTTGTTTTTCAATACAAAAAAAGTCTGCTTCATTCAACTTTATCATAAAATGTAGTTTTGAAGTTAGACAGTAAAGTCTCACTGCTTAGTTCACTAAAGAAATCACAGGACAGCTGGGGTGTCAGGACCATCTAACCTTCTCCTATGCGTGGCCTCAGCCCAAGATGACCATGCCTGTTTCTGCAGCTTTTGGGGATGATTAAGAAAATCACCACTGAGGGCTACTACGCAGGCACAAATACATGCCCCATCCCAGTGTGTGCTCCCTGTTCTGGTGTGCTGTGGGGTTGCACTGGTGTTAGCACATGGACTGCCCCCACTTTGCACAAGGGTGAGTAAGACTGAGAAGGATTTTACCCCAAAACCCTCTCCTGGATTTGTTCAATTACAGGAACTGTATCAAGACAAAGCAGATGAATTGGCAAAAGCATGCAGGATCCTACTAGGAGGCCAAGGAGGATGTTCTGCATGATGTTTAGTCCAAGTATCCTCCTCTTTTACCCTTTTCTGAGACCAGACTTCAGATTTTTAATGGCTAAAGTGTTAAAAGGAAACAGTGTCATTAGAACAGGAGGAAATATGCTTTATAGAACCCGAATAAATAGCATCAAATTTGATCTAACAACATTGTGACTGAAATAAACAGCTTTCAGGTAGGCAGGAATGTAAAAATGCAAATTAGTTCACAGAATAAGGGATAAGAAGGTGGTTTACAAGAAGGGTGTCATCCCAGGAAGGGTAGAAGACATTTAGCAACAAATAAATGTGTACTACAGCTCAGGATGCATATGGTTTAAGAAGAATAATTCAGGTAGAGCTTAGATGCAGTATTAGGCAAAAATTCGGAAAAGATGCTAAAAGCAGTGCCAACACTATCTCCAACCTATTCGAAGTAAAGACCTTCCATCAAATGCTGGAAGCAAAAACAGGCAGCCTTAAGGTGTGAAAAAAGATTCATTCCCGCTGAAGAATGGGAAGGAAGGAAGGAAGGAAGGAAGGAAGGAAGGAAGGAAGGAAGGAAGGAAGGAAGGAAGGAAGGAAGGAAGAAAAGCCTAAATAATCCCTTAAGAAATGCAGTAGCAGTATGGCAAGAGACTGAGAAATCATTCATTTGCAGTCCTAGTGCCCAAATAGCAGCCAGAAATGGTGCACCCTACCTTCCACTGGAGTAAGGAGTCTGAACAATAACTGAATCAGGTGAGTTTGGGAAAGGCTGTGATTCACACACTCTCCATGTGTGACTGAGGGCTTGGCTCACTTGTGCCCTTGAGCCTAATATTGAGGCAAAATGCTCCAACCTTCCCAGCTCACCATCCACCACCACACTCTGGATATACACCTACACCAGCACTCATGGGAGACTCTTGCTCTCTGCGACTTCCACATGTCAGTCATGGGGCATCTCAGCAGCTCAAAACTTCTAAAATTGCAGTTATTTTCCCTTTGTGTTGCCTGTGGTGCACATCTGAATTTCAAAACCACCTCTTATCCAGCTATATATAAATTACCTTTCCCTTGCCATCACCTTGGTCAAAATGAAGTCCATTTACATGTTAATATTTTTCTCCTCATGGACATTTTACATTTTTTTGCTGAAGTATTGTATCATAGATTAATATCCTGTCATTACCTTGAAATGCCTGTAGCAGCCTTGGTAATAGGCTGTAGTAAAGGATTGTAGATAGGTAGTATCCAGCTTGCCCCAAGAACACCAGACCTATCATGGGAAATGAGCATACAGAAAGCCCTACACAAGGGATCTGGATTTCTCCCAAGACTGTGTTATGTGATGTGTTGTTGACATGTTGGCTAATGACTCTCATTTTTGCTGTAAGTTACTAAATTATGTTGGAAGCAAGTTAAACATGCACTTAATTGTTACTTTTCTTTGTAAGGTGTATGGCATGGGAGTAGAGTGAAGGCCCACTTACAAGATGCGACATTGCAGAGATCTGCTTAGTAAACCACCATGGAAATAAAGCATCACTCTATACATGGATTTGATGACAGGGAAGGTTAAGAACTCATGCACCTGTTCCCAGAGTTATCTGTGGCAGCATCATTTCACTGTACCATGCCACATGTCACTAACACCTTGGCTCTCCAGGCAAGGGCAGTGTGGGTGACTGGAGAGGGCTGCACTACTGGGCTGCTGCAACCTGCCACCATCCAGGAGGGCCCCTTCAAGGCATTCCTCTGCTTTTCTGCAGCACAGGGCTGTGGCTTTTCTGTGGAGGGTCCTGCTGGCCAGCAGATCCACGTAGCTGGCTATGCTGGGATCTTGGGTCTGGAAGCATGCAAAGGCCTTTCAGGCAAAATCCTTTGGTGTTGCACGTGCAATGGTTATGGTGCTCGTTGCAGGTGCTTCCCAGTGCAGATCCAGGGATACAAGAACATTCATATGTAAAAGGCAAAGGATTGGGATGCAAATGGTGAAGTGGCAGGATGTCTGAAGCTGACGGGGTCTTGGGCTCTGGTTTTGAGTGCAACTTGTATGATAGAGAGGACAGAGAAAGGCAAACAAGGGGGTGTGTGGTAAAATGGGAGGGAAACATGTGGAGGATGAAACATGTGGGAGACCCCTCTTCAGTCCACAGCTTTGGCTTGCTTCGGTGTTTTTTAGTAAAAGTTTCTTGTGGCATTGAAACAAAAGTTGACCTGAAGTGTCTGTCAAGGCAATGGCCGAGGGTGGGGGAATCACATGTGAGCCACTAGCAATACTGCAGTAAGACTAAGGAGTTGATAACATCTCCAAGGCCACAAATCAGACCTCTGTGAATGTACATTAATTATAAGAGTAATCCTAGGATTCTGAGCTGGGATGTCAACACTGAATGGAGTATTACTGTGTGCAGCAGCGAGGGCCATAAAAGTCAGGCAGATACCAGGATCTATGGTGCTATGAGGTGCAGACCTTACCCATATAACAAAATCTTCCCTCCCATAAAACCCCTCCATGACCATGGCAGCTGGCATCCATTCATCCCGACAGCCCCAAGGAAGGAGCTGGAGCCAGTTTCTTTCTTGTGACATCTTACACAGAGCAAGACAAACGTGCTTATGTATTATTAAGAGACTGGAAGGCAGACATAGTATTTGCCACATTCCAGGGAGCTGATGGCTATTTAGCTTTGCCCAGCTGAGATAGATTTCTATGGCTTTGCTCCTTGCCCAGAATGGTGATTATGCTGGGAGGGATGGAGGGGAATAATTTCTAGTAACACTGTTCCTGTGTGTATATAAATATTTCCTGGCTGGGGCTGGCTCATCACACAAGATGGCAATCCATGCTTCCCTTCCCCCTGCCTTCCCCTCCCTTCTCACATCTCTACCAGCACAGCAGATTCCAATAATAAACCCATCACTGTGAAAGCCAGGTGTCATCCAAATTCATTTGCTGCAGGGTTTGATCTATCCTCTGCTTCAGGATACAGGTTTCAGAGTATTTTATGAGATGCACTTCATGGCTTTGTATCATACAAGACATTCTGCAGCATTTTATGAGCTGCATTTTGTAAAATTTTATCAAATATTATGTAGAATATTTTAGGAATAAGCTCTTTTTTAGAGGATCAGTTCCAGTACAAGCTTGCATACATATGAAAGCTCACAGAGAAAATAGGAACATCCTCAAAACACTGTTAACACTTAACTTTCCAGAAGATCTTTGCTGGGCTATTTATTCTGTGATGGAGCTTGTGCAGTTCACAGGGAAAGTAAAATGGGATTTAAGGCACAGCAACTGCTTTACTATGGCTATTTAACTTCACAAATGATGCCTCAGTTCATCCAGTGTCCTCTGCGCTGCAGAGTAGCCCAGGAGGGATCATGGGCTGAATAGCATCACCTTATTCTCACTGGGCTCCCCTTGGCTTTCTTGAACAAGCATCATCTCTGTTGCCACGTCTCATTAACCGCTGACATGTCCTCCATTTGGCGGACTGACTGTACAGGTGCATCTGCAGCTCTGACTCTTCTCATTGCAATTATTTATCTTCCCCAGTGCTAGGCAGAGCACATTAGGTGCTGCCAGGCCCTGCACACCTGCAATCCACAACCACCTCTCCACCTTTCAGACACCCCCAAAGTATCACAAGAGCTCATTACATCAGAGATCTGGGCATCAACTATTAATACCCCTCAATGGTGGGAAGAAATTAAGAAGTGGCACCTGAAAACTGTGGGAATCTTTTTTTGTCAGGGAAATGGAACAAAACCACTAGTCATTATTTGTTAATTTTCTCAGCTTGTATCTAAACCCATGCACAGGTAAGATCCATCTCAGCCTCTCAAGGTCTAAGGAGGGAAGAGGAGGATGTCTGAAGACCTCCTTGCAGTAGCATGAAAACAAGGCCAGGTGCTGAGGAGCAGCAGTGCTTCTCCAGTCTTTTTATGATGCTGGTCCTTTCCAAAGTCCCAGTTTCATATCTTTGGCGCTGCGCTCCCCTGGGCTCAGGAAGCTCAGAAAAGCCTTGCCTGAGAAGCGCTGCAGTGTGGGAGTCCCTGCACACCTGCAGATGGACATCTTGGACACAGTACGTCTCCACCTGCCACGAGAGTTCACTTTTTGTACAGCGCTCTGGAAGAGACAGACCAGTCCCATTTAGCAAAGTCACTATGAAATATTAAACTTCATGTTTAATTTTTAAAGTCCTTTCCCATTTGTTTAATGGAAGCTGAAATGCTGCCATCACTGTCAAGCCCAGGAGCGCTGTTGTCTTGCCAGATCTTTTTGGGTTTACAGAAAATGGCAATATTCATACTTGCATTACAGCAGCAGAAAATAAAATTGAACATGGTATTTACATTTGCAGCATGAAAATTCAGATCACTGAATGCAACATAAAAGTTATTTAAGGTCCTAATAATCTATACATGCATGCTGCTGTGTTGTGTCATGCCGGTTGCTTTGAAGGATGAACTCTTTAGAGCTCCTGCAAAGGAAAGAAAAAAAATGCTGGAAAATAAAATCAGTATACTCCAAAAGAAATCCAAACAAAAAGAAAGCTGCATAAGAAGAAATATAAGATGTCACTTTCCTCCATTAACCAAGGAAAAAAACAAACCCAAGAACTTCAGGCCTAGTTTTTGATAATTTATTCCTAAATTGCTTTCTGTCTTATTTTTAAAATTCCTGCTTTAGTAACCTTTTTCTCAGGCATCAATTGCTAGTTATTACTTGGTTATGTCAATGAAAACAAGAAAAACCTCAGGTAATAATTGTCTTCTATTGGAAGACAATAACAAACCAGACCTTCTTCTCTAGTAATACTGTAGCAGAGGATCATGAAATACATAAGAAGCACCTTAAAATAAAAATTGCATTGTATTAACTGTATGGTTTAGGTGGTCATCATGTTTCAAGCAAAGATCTGCTATACTTACAGAGAACTGAGCAATTGTGAGCTTTGTTCATCTTCACAACCCCTGTAAATTTTGGGAGAAATTGTCTCTGAGCTAGCAGAATTCTGAGGAAAGCATTTTGAAGAAAACTGTCTCTCATTTATTAATATAACAAAATGAGTCTGATGGCTTCAATAAAAGAACAACCCTGGCAGCTGCCAAGCTCTTACAACCACTGTTTTAAATCAAAAAGGGAGGAAAACCCCTATATATAAACTCAGTGACAAGCAGGAATCTCTAAAGTCGAGGATGAGAATGGAGTAAAAGAGGGACATGCAGATACTGCAAAGGCAGGCAAGCAGGAACATGTCACTGTTACAGATGAGGATGAGTAAGTGATTCTGTGTTTTTCACAGTACACTAATGAAGAACTAATGCAGGTTAGGTAACACAGTCATTCCAGCACATTTAGGCTTCCGTTGTTTATACTGTTCTCTATTTTATGTGAATGTTTAATCCCAATTAGGCTTTTCTATTCTACACCAGTAGTCACCAATACACATACAGTATACTTCAGGAGCAAACCCTGGTAGGTCTGCTGATTAGCTAAGGTTCTTAGGAGAAACATGAGGGATGGTCATAAAAAATGTCAAAACCCCCCAAATTAACAACATAACAAATTCTCTTCTGGAACTGGGAAATATCTCAAAGCTATGGGAAGTAAAAAATGTAGCTTTCATTCAGCAATTCTAAGATGAAAAATACGTCTTAATCTTTCAGAAAGATTACATAAAATAATTGCTTTAGACAGCTTTGAAGAGTCCTTTTGGCACACTTCTACAGTTTCTGGCTTTCCAGACTTTGGTTTCAACTCAGGAGAAACTCAGTCACAGATGTCAGGCTCTGCAAGCCCCAGACCCCCCTCCTGCTCCAGAGACCGGACCACTGAGAGCTCAAGCTGGAGCTAGAGTCTGGCACCCTGTATTTTCAGCATTGAAAACAACGCCGGAGCCCTGCCCTTGTTTTGAGGCAGATGCTGCTGCTGGGAACCACAGCTGGGCCATGTGCAAGGCCCAAGGAGGCGGCCAGCAAGGAGCACCCAGCAGGGTACTTCAAGAGCCACACATGGCCCGAAACGCTGCCTGCCTTTGGAGGTGGGCACACACATCAGCTTGGAGCCTATGGCTCAGGAGGGAGGCTTGAGGAGCAGATCTAGCATGAAGGAGCCATCAGAGAAGATGTCCACTGAGACCCCAGGACCTCACTGCTCTGGACCAGCCTGCAACATCAAGATTTGATCTTGCTCCTTTTCTTTTACTTTCCACCTATGAATCTTTAATCTTACTAGGGGATTAGGTATCTAGGAGGGCTGCCAAAGCAGACCCCACAGGGGAGTTAGGAGGAAAAACACACCAGCTCTGGATCGTCATTGGGCTTTGGGCTGCTCAGATCAGGTCCGTGTGCAGAGACTTAGGAAGCTTTGAAGTAAATAAGCTACGTACCCAGGGTATTTCAATAATTCAAGAATGAGGGAATTACAGAGGGGGTTTGAGTTGTAATTTTGGTTTTGTGTGCCTAATCTCTGCTTAAATTCAGGTGCCTTCCAAGATTTTAAATCTGACTCTAATTTGAAACGCATGGCTACAAGCTCTTTCCTCACTGTCAGCTGAAAAGCAAGGGCTCTGGGAAGCTGTCTGGGGAAAGGTAAATCTTTTCTATCACACTGAGCTACTGTGGATGCCAAACAGAATGAGGTAGCTTGAAAGTATTTTCCCAAGTCAGCTCAGAAAAAGTGATTATATAGGATTTATGAACCAGCTTCTCATAAATTTAATAATGACTCACCATTTCCCCCACTTGCTAGATTGCTTAGAACTGATTTGGATGCTCTGATAGAGCAGCATTAATAAGAAGCTGCATGATTTACCTTGAGGTGGTATTTCATTCTCTGAAGATAGTTCACATCTCTGATATCAAAATGAAAGAAAATAATGCTTGCATAACAGAAGGTGTAAATATGGTATATTCAAGAAATATTTTTAAACTCCTCTTCTCAGAGCTGTTTCAAATTAATCTGGATTTCTCCCTAAACCTGTGTGTTGTGGTTTAGCCCCAGTCAGCAACTGAGCACCACACAGCTGCTTGCTCACTCCCCCCACCCTGGTGGGATGGGGGAGAGAATTGGAAGAGCAAAAGTGAGAAAACTCGTGGGTTGAGATAAGAACAGTTTAATAATAAAATAGTAATGGTAATAATTATAATAATAATGATAAGAGTTATGATGATAATAATAACAATGATAATAACGATAATTATAATGATAATGATGATGATGATGATGATAATAATAATAATAAATGAAAAGCAAAATAACAAGTGAGAGAGAGGTGAAACCCAGGGCAAAAAACAAGTGATGCAACCGCTCACCACCTGCCAACTGACGCCGCCAATCCCCAAGCTGCGATCGCTGCCCCCCAGCCAATTCCCCCAGTTAATATACTGGGTGTGACGTCATATGATATGGAATATCCCTTTGGCCAGTTTGGATCAGCTGTCTTGGCTGCGCCCCCTTCCCTCCTGGCTTCTTGTGCACCTGGCAGAGCATGGGAAGCTGGAAAAGTCCTTGACTAGTGTAAGCACTACTTAGCAACAACAAAAACCATCTCCACATTATCAACACTGTTTTTAGCACAAATCCAAAACATAGCCCCATACTAGCTACTATGAAGAAAATTAACTATCCCAGCCAAAGCCATGACACTGTGAGAAGTCAGGAAGAGCATCAAAATGCACTGAGCATAGGTAACTGACTGGAGAGTCTCTTTAAGGTGAAATAATTTAGGAAGGTATCACCTCCAAACCGTTCTGTCTGCTCGCCTCATCATGTCTAGCATGAGCACACTTCATCTATGTCATTGGAAAAACAGGCTGTTTAGCTTAAACTGCTACTGAAAGCTGCTAAACTGACTGACTGTGCAGGAGCGGATGAGTGCTCAGACAGCTGGGTATCTGGCTTCACCTGTCTGGAGGCTGACAGAGCAGGAGAAACAAATGGGCTGTGATAACACCTAGTCCATCGACCGAAGTCTAAATCCTCAGCTCCAACATTTACTGCCATGGCAACTGGACAAACATGTGGTTCATCAAGAGGTAGAATAGCAATATAAGCAATATACCAACATACCAAGGTCTTAATGAAAATAATTTAAAAAGGAATCATGATTGCTAGGAAGGAAGAAAAAACTTGTTCTGTTCCTGATCAAGTACTATGTTGGAGGGTAAACATCCTGAATCCCATTGGGCTGGTCTTACAGCCACTGAAAAAGCCTTTTTCATAAATACCTTCTTCTTTCAAACTTAGTATCAATGGAATATGTTGGCACGGTTCAAAATCCACATGTGAAATTTGAGTTCTGCTGTGAAACGTATTGTGGAAGAATGACCTGGTACATTTGCATGTGTGTTGTCTTTCATTAATTCAATATTAGATTCAATACATGAAATTACTGACTCTACCTTCATTTGTAATAAAAACACAGTCTGAATATTAGTGTCTGTTGATATGGTGTTAAAGAATCCACGGGCTCTCCTGTAAGCACTCTCACCTGTGAACAAAACAAGTCAGAATGTAGCAAACTCCATTCTCCTTTAGAAGCAAAAATACAAGTACGTTTTCACAAAATTATGCCTCATGGGAACAGAAATCTTAAATTCAAAGAAAATATGTGAGAAAAGTTTTAAATTTTAAGATCTATCAAATTAATATAAACAAATTTGTATTATTCTCTGAATAGCTGTTACATGAGCAGACTTATACAGAAAGGAGCAGAAAGAGTAAAAAATTTCCTTTATTTGTTAGAAAACTTTGGCCACATGTCATGTCAAGAAATAATTTTCTCTGTTTTATGTCTTAAAACAAGCTTTTCTGGGACCATCTTATTATTAAACAAATAATTTCAGATGCAAAGTCTCACTGTATAGAATATGTTCATCATCATCACTGTTTGGGGCATTATGAATGCTGTGTGAGTAGTGCTAATACAATAAAAGAGAAATCATGATTCATTACTAGCTTCATAAGGTGTAGGATTTACCAGTGGATTCAGTCAGTGTTTTGCCTTTCTCCCTGGAAAGCTGTAGGTGAAAGGAAACTTGCTCATAACTACTAATCAAAACTTTAGCCAGGAGCTGGTTTCTAAATGAGCTTGGGTGAGATGGTGTTGCTTATTAAGAGTGGAGATTTCAAGTGTTGCTTTTTTTCCTTGAAAAACTGCTATGGAAAGTTTGCCTTCTTTTGCTTTGTTTTAGATTAATTTTCTACTTTTTCCTTCCACATCTGCAGAAAGAAAGGACCTCTTTTTCTTTTCAATGCTCACATCTTCCCCCATTCCTCCATAATTTGGCATCTTCTAAAATTCATCAGCTTACAGTTCAAGGTTGCCCCCAGATTTGCCTGTGTTGGCCCTCATCCCTCCAGCTCTGCGTGCTCTGTCAGGGCTACCCCAGAACACTGCGTGGCTGGAGATGCTGGGAGGAGACCCCTACACTCCGTGGCCACCACTGCAAACTCTTTGATCACTTACAAGAAAAATCTTGGCTAAGTTGCAAATGACAGAGCTCCACATTAGACTTGCCCTTCTACTTTATCTCAGTCTATTTGCCGTATGTCATGTCAAATTTTGCGCTTCAGGAAAAAAAAAAAGTTCATTGCAAAAACTACAGCAACCAAAAACTAGGGAACAGCCCTACAAAAAACAGAGCACACAACTCGTTGTGTATCAACAAAAGGGGAGCAAAGAAAGAAAAAACAGGTTCAGGGTCACAAAGGAATTGCTACATGCAATCAAGAGTGAAAAACCTTTTAAGTTTTGAAAAATCATCCTATAATTTTACTTCTCGGATATGACAAATTCCTGGCCTGCAGTGATCGCTAAAGGTCTAAAACTTTTCCAAAGGAAAAGAATATTAGCTGCAGCACTGTTGTCATGGTTTAATGCCAGCCAGCAACTAAGCCCCACCCAGCCACTCACTTACTCCTGCCTTGGTGGAAGGAGGGAGAGAATTGGAAGAGTAAAAGTGAGAAAACTCGTGGGTTGAGATAAAGACACTTTAATAAGCAAAGCAAAACAAGGAATTAATTCACTGCTTCCCATCAGCAGGCAGGTGTTCAGCCATCTCCAGGAAAGCAGGGGTCCATCACGTGTAACTGTTACATGGAAGACAAAACGCCATCACTCCAAACGTCCCTCACTTCCGTCTTCATCCCCCAGCTTTATATGCTGAGCATGATGTCATATGGTCTGGGACGTCCCTTTGGTCAGTTGGGTTCAGCTGTCCCAGCTGTGTCCCCTCCCAGCTTCTTGTGCACCCCCAGCCTACTCGCTGTGGGGTGGCGTGAGAAGCTGAAAAAGCCCTGACTTTGTGTAAGCACTGCTCAGCAATAACTAAAACATCCCTTTTTTATCAACACTGTTTTCAGCACAAATCCATAACATAGCCCCATATGAGCTACTATGAAGAAAATTAACTCTATCCCAGCCAAAACCAGCACAACTGTATCAATCCCAAAGCACAGTGCATGTCTACCATTCTATAATTTCTCTGGCGTTTTGGTCTGGAAAACTTAATTTTCAGTCTATGTGAGGACCCCAAAGAGAGCTTTATTCTTTGTTTTACTCTCTCTCCTATGCTAAAAAACCCTGATGGTTTAGGCAATTTGGCTGTCATCATGCATTCATTTTCCATTAGTATCTTCTGATCCATACTAGATGCGTGACCCAGCACAGTGTTATGTGAGCATTTTAACTTTTTATTAAGTTCAGAGCTGCCATATCCCTCTTGTCAGAACTACTTCCATTCTCCAGGTGGTTTATTCAGGATGGAAGCTGGTCACAGAGAAAAGTGCATAGTATCATTAGATCCCAGTGGATCCTCCTGACCCCTCTGCCCATTGCTGCTTGACAGCATCAATCAACAACATCTCACCACTCTTCTCAGTTTTTCTGTTATTCACAAACCTTTTGTATCAGAGTGCCTTACACTAAGACAAAAGGCAGGGTTTACAGTCTGCTATTATTTATCCAGACCTGGAAGCTCTTGGGATGAATGGGAGGACTGTAAAGTTCTTTCCTGTAATGCTGGGCTCTATTAGTATCTCTTATCTGCTCCCCATCCCTTCTCCTCTGCAAATTCTCCTTGGATCCCTTGCTTTTCCAACAGAAGACCTATTGGGAAACGCTGTTTGAGGAAAAAGAGAAGAATGAAAATTAGTGAGAAATTAATCTTCGTATTCATTAATTTTCTTGTTACAAAAGAAGATGAACAGTTGCATTTAAGCTGTTTTTAGCTGTAATCCTAGCACTTTCATCTGCTCATTATGCTTGTAAGACCACATGAAGAATATTGCATTAAATTAATTACCAGGCAAGTACACAAAAATTGGAGGAAGAGTAACAAAAAAGGGTTAGTGAACAACAGTGATTTATTTATGAAGAAAGATTAATAGCTAAACTAAGGAGCCCAGCTGAAAGGAAATTATTGGAAAGGCTGTCAAAGGACCCTCTGGAAACAGGCTCAAACCTCAGACTGTGAAAATCCTTACTCATTTTTATTTAGTCCTTGTTCAAGAAAAGCTCCAGTTAAAAATTAAACAGCGGGAAAGTGGCTACAAATATTTTCTGGATCTGAGTATCAAGCACAGCATTATATAGCTAAAGTGAGCAGTGGCCTTTGGTAGCAAACAGCTGGAAAGTAGAACTGTATGCAGGTAAATGATTTCTCTTGGGAAGCTTTAGTGGCTACCTCTGAACCAGAAAAGAAAACAGCGATGATCCGTTCTTTGGCCCTCAAGCTGAACTGTAAGAAGGGGGAGAAATGCTCACTGGGCCTGGGCATCTTCTGGGTTGGTGCTGGTCGGCCCAGGCCAAAATGTGCCAGGGTGCCCACAGCTGCATACAGTGTGGACAATGGCACACCCCTGCTTCAGCCCCTGTTCTGGCCCAGTTTAGTTTGCAAATATAGATGCAAACCGGGTCCAGAATCATGTCACACACTATCGTACTGCTGGCAGTAGGGTGACCTTCTGCTTAGGAAAATAAAAAAAAAAAAACAACAAACATTAAGCACAGAACATACTAAAGTCTTCAGGAACATACTAAAGTCTTCAGTCAAATTCTGAGGGAAACACCCCCCCCCCCATTTATTCCTCCCTGTTATCAAACAAATAATCTCGAAAAGCAAAGATGAACAAGTACAGAACAGTATTTAAAACATATTTACTAATATCCTTTTGTTTGACAGTCTCAAAAGACAGAGAATTTCCCTTTCTTTTTGATTTTGAGTTTATTAACTAGATCTTTGCTGTTTGGTTCAGCAGAAATGTAGAGATTACACCATTATAGAACAACATAGCTCTGTAAGTTATAAACATAAATTGTCTTGGATTCTCTTGCAAAAACACAGACTTCTGCAATTCACAAATTATTTCTCCTCCAAACCATTAATTGTGACAGCATACTGGAGGAAAAAAAAAAGGCAAAACAAAATATTATCACATGGTCATTATAGTTACCCAAACTTCTATTACAAGTAGCACTGGGAGTTTTCAGGAATTTCATAGGAAGGCTGGTCTTTGATTTTCTGGTGGTTTTTTCTGTTTTCCTTAGCCTTTTGGTTAATGGAACACATTGGGATAGTGTAGTCTTTTTTTTTTTTTATATAAGCCACCAAGATATAGGCTGTTTTAGAAATGGCACTGAAAAGTATTATCCACTACAAAACACTGTTAAGGGAGGTTTTATCTGTTCCCGGAGAATTATATAACAGTTCTGGATTTCTCTCCTGAGGGATACAAACCTGTAAGCATGACATGGAGCCTGGTGAATGAATGTAATACATTCAAGCAGAACTCTTTGTACACATACATTTAATTATAAAAAATAGTTATATCTTTTTTTAAGTCCATAGTAGCAGCCATTCTATCCAGTAAGTTTTTTGTGTTGGGGCTGCTTTTTCCTCCCTCAGACATAGAAAAGAAACTTGTAACACCATTTTTTTAATGCTCTGCAACACTGTGGTTAAGTTAAAGTGACCCTGATCCTACAGAAGAGGTCACCGTTCTGTAAGGGGGAATATATGCCAGATGCTGCAAACATTTGGTGGTCTTGGGAAGAAAGAAGAATGAAAGCTCTTTTCCTGCTACCAGTTTTTTGGGGAAGATAGCCTTACAACACCAAAGAAAGTATTTTTGAATTTGCTTTTAAGACTGAATCTATCATGCCTTTGAATAGGAAATAAATGGCCATAAAGAACACTGACTGTAAGAAAGGCAGTTAAGGGCTTGACAACCTTGAGACTAGAAACTTACTGACTCTTAAAAGTAAGCCTAACATTCCTATAATAACAAGTTTCCAAGATCTTGCACAAAAGAAGAAAATTCTCACCTAATCTCAGCAGCTCACCGCAAAAAGAACACACTGATTAACAACTCCTAGGAATGCCAGTCCTACTTAATATTCATAGGCCCTTGAACCAAGTTTGTCTCTCTTGTGTCTGATCAAGAGATAATGCTATTGTCTGTCAACCATGCTGTACTTAGCATATTGATGCAGCACAGGCTGATGTCGCTGTGTCATATTGGCAAAGCCCTTTTAGATAGCTTGAGGAAATTTAAGATGGCTGTATTAATGCCAAAGAACAAGCTAGGTGGCCTTACGCTACACACCACATTAGATTCTTAAAAGTGTTACTAGCCTGGGCATGTGAAGAGCATAAATGTACACAAGAAGGGTTTGGTTATATCCAATAATAGTTGAGCATTTGCTATTTGGCACAGCAATTCTGGCTTCTACGTTAAATACCATGTGCCTTGAGGGAATGCTGAAACAGCTTCTGTCTTACAGACAAAAGAACGAGAGGGTGCTGAGACACTACACAAAGCTATGAAACAAGAGCCAGTAGCCAAGGCACAAAAAAAGTCATTGCTGAACTTTTTTTAAAGGGATTTCATTGTAGAAGGCTACATAGAGGACCGTATGGGCTATATAGAGGACAATAAGCTTTATGACATTACCAAACATATTTGTCCTCTACTTTTTAGAAACAGGTCTTTTTAAGTAGGAATTTTTGACATCTATTTCAAAACATTTGCTCTGCACACTGCATCAAAGCTTCATCAGTTTTTTTGGATAATGAAAAGGTTGTGTTGGTTTTACGATTCTTCTGAAACCTTTAATAGAGAGCAGTCCTGTGTCAGAACTTCGAAGTAAATGCAAAGAACTTGTCTTGCTTCCTAAAGCTCTGATAATGGCAAGCATATTTTCCAAGCAGAGTTCAACACTACTGCTGATGCTATGGTTTCTATTGGCAGAGTTCCAAATCAAACCACTATATCTGTCCTGACCAGGGGGATCTATCCTACAACTCTCACGTTTTCAGAAAGCCCCTCTTCTAGACAATGACTACATATGCTGTACCTTTTTTTTTTTTTTTTTAATGTTTACATACATCTCAAGCTCTGCTAGTTTGATATTTAATAAAGCCTGTGAGACATATATATCTCATTCATGGCATGTTTGACATCTTCTGTAATCCATTGTCTGGGTAAAAAAAATCTGTGGAAATATCACTTTCTGCCTTATCTATAGAAATGTCATCCAGCTGTGAAGAGATTTCACAGGAGAAACTCTCATAAGTAGCAGTTTTAATTTATCTGCAGTCAATTTACAGCCACTTTTCACTAGCCACCACCCTCCAAAAGCTTCCGTATGTTGGCACCAGTTTATGGGATCCCTAGATCTCCAAAATCACCATCCTCTACTATTAGGTCATACTGGTGATAGCTGACAACTCCTGGGCCTCGTGTCATCTTCCAGGAATCTCATTACTAGCAGTAAGGATAGCTCACTGTCGTTCGGGTCCAGCACTTGAATTTAGCATCTCGAAAGGCAGCTAGGCTGGGTTGCTGTTGTCCATAATTTCCCTTCCTCAAAAGGATTGCTGTGGAGATGATTTCTCTATGGCACCCTGAAAGATCACAGGGAAGAAATAAAACCCTTCTATCTCAAGAGGAACGAAAGTTTAAACCTCTCTGCTACTCCTGCCTCCTGCTGCATACCTAAATACGTCACCTAATTCATGCTCTGAGGGCTTCCAGTTGATGCTCCTGGATGGCAAACTCAGACTTACTTTTGGAGCTCGGCAGACAGGAACCTCTTGAATCCCAGCAGAGTATCAGGGAGCAGAGAATATCCAAACAAATCTGAGACTGGGGGATCCCCCCCCCCCCCCGACCCTAGGCAGATTCAAAGATGAGCTGCTAGTCATCTCTTTAGAGGGGATGTCTGGCATGGGGCAACACTAAGAAATGTAGCAAGTGTTACTTAATTCTGGAGGCTGGCATTAATATAACTCTTCAGTGTATAAGTGGTACCTGCCAGAATGTTCTGAAAACTGTTTTCAGAGTAGGATTTCAAATACCCATTTAAAGGGTGGAGATTTATGTGTACATACTTTTTATTAAGTGAAAACTTGCTACTGTGTGTCAAGACACAAAGCAGTAAGAGACAGGGCAAATGATCTCTCCTTGTTCATTGTGACTACTTGCTTTTTAGGGCTTTGGATTTTTTTCATACTGAATGCAGCAATATTGAGTTCAAATTTATAAACAGATTTTTCCCCATGGACAGAAGAGTAATAACTTCTTTAGTTTCATGTCAGATTATACTGTAAGAGTCATAAAATATAATGGCAGTGATATTATGGTGCATTAGGAGGTAAAATCATTGGGTTGTCAAAGTGTGTTTTCCTTTTCCTGTACATTCTTGGTTTTTGGGGTGGAATTTAAAGTGAGGCATGATGGAGAAAAAGCTAGTCCCCAAAGCTGATCTAAGATTTCAAAGTATTTTTCAAACTATGATTTAAAACCTGCGTGACAGAGTAATTTTTGACTGACTCTCCTGGCCTTGTATTCACCTGTTTTTTAATACTTAACAATCTTTACTTGCACATGTGTGCTGTAACTTTCCAAATCTATACAACTGCTCATTTATTTTTATATTTTTCACTCTTGTAATATGACTTTCGTGGATGGAATCCTTCTTGCATCAGAGTTAATAATTTTACCATTGACTTCATAAAATCAAAGATTTACTTTAGCTTCTATTCTCTAACTGCATGGCCAGCAATATTGAGTAACGGGAGGAAAGAGAACCTAGCAGATGGGAACCTTAAACTTGGCTACACTGTGGAGATGAGCAGATCATTTAGTCCCAAATTTTCGAAAGGATCCTCTCAGTGCCGGACCACCTAGCTCTAGAAAACCAGTCTTACTTCGCATCAGCAGCAAATAGTCACATTGTTGAAAATCGAGGCTTACCTATTTAAAGCTGGGTACACAGAAAACCATTCGTAATCAGGATGCATCTAACCCTCAGTATCTGTTCCTCAGTCTTTACAAAATAGAGTATTTCCTTAACTGAATAACAAAGAGGAATGGAAATGTAAGACACCATACAGGAATTCAGCATGTATAGTACGGACTGCAGAAAGACAAGGAAATTCCAGAGTCAGGCTTGCTGAATAGGGTATTAAATTTGTATTTTCAGAATAGTCTGGGGCACTCGGACATCCAGTTTCACTTACAAAAATACACAGTTAAATGCAAAATGATGTTTCCTAACAAAAAAGTATCTTAAAGCACTGATTCAAATGTATCACTGCATAACACTGTTAAGCACTTCAGTAAGCTAATGCTTTAAATTTTTTGAATTAACATGAATGTCTCTGTCCCCTTCCTGTCTCACTTTTATAAGCCACGTGTTTTCAGCCTGCCATGTCAAGGAGTTCTTTCATTATCTGTCAGTTAAGCTGGAGAAAGAATACCGTTATTTAAAGTTAACTCACACAAGACCTGGAAACAACTATTTCAAGGCTCTATGTTTGCATGAGACTGGCAGCTGGTTTCAAAAACCATAAAAGTTTTGTTTATACATCTCTGCCTTTTTATAGATATTACTTGACACAGTAACATAGGCATTCCTAGAAATGGAGAAGTGGCGGAGAACCATGCCAGGACAACGGGACAGTCCACGTTCCTGTGTGCGATTGAGCTGAAGGCCCCTCAGTTTTGTAAGGAGGAAGCTGGCGAAGAGAGGGCCATTCTTTGTAGGGTAGTCCTGTGGGCAGAGGGCCTCCTGGATCATGCATGGGACGGAGTCATGAAACAATGTGAAAAAAGATCAGGTCTTTTTTAGCTTAGACCAAAAGGAAATGTTGTGTATTGATCTATTTTGTTATATATCACTTTTTTTCTAAACATATGCACAAAGAACCTTCACTACTGTTTTGAAGGGTATGCCTATGCTGCTGACAGCTTCTCAGATGCTGGGCAAACTAGCTGCTGCTGTGCCTAGACTGGTACGTTACTTTTAGTGTAATATCGGGCATTTCTAGGTTGCACTTTGGTCTGGACTGCAAAAACACCCAGTTACTTAATTTCAAATGGAAGAATACACCAGCCTTTTCACCAGCACCTGCTGCTTTTGCCTCTCCTTTAACCTGCGTGCCAGTACTCTGAAGTGGCAGCAAGACATCCATAGTGGCCTCCAGTTTAGTTAGTGTGACATCAGTCCAAAGCAAACCAAAGGAGAAACTGGAAGAAAATACAGTTAAAAAATTAAACGGGGCAAATGAAAACACTAGAGTCAGCAAAATTAATTTTATTTTTTTAAAATTAGCCTTACCAAACAAACTTGATTTAATTCTTCAATGAAAACATATACTAGCTCATAGGGGTGAACATGCAGAAATACAACTATGTGACATTTTGTTAAAAAAACAGAGCTACATTGTAACATGGTAAATATTAGCCTGTTAACTACTAACCAATGAAAACCAGTTTAAAACAGGTCCTAGAAATGCTTGCTTTCATCACTGAAGAGCAGGATTTCTGGTGGACTTCAGGAGAGGTCACTACTCAACATGATACTGCTTGGTATTTCTACTGATGACCTCCAAGAAAACTTGAAACTACTGTTCAATAAAGTTTCAGGATAGGCAAAGATCTGCAGCACGGAGCAAAAGCAAAGACTAAGCAGCTACGTGCACTGCCCGGGGTTACAGTACAGGGAAGCCCGGGTGGTTTTAAAGGAGGACCTCCTGGAAAACAATTTGTACATAATATTATAAAACTTGGGGGGGGAGGGGGGGGGAAGCTGGGTGAAATATAAGCGCATATATTGGAATCTGATTTCACGATTTGATGGTTTTGTGATCGGGGTCACGTAAAGACGCAGAATTATCACCCGATTTATTAAAAAAAAAGCATTGTTTGTGCACAGTAGGGTACCGACGTGCGAGTACAGACGACGGCGGGGCGAGAGCCGCCGTGCTTCCCGCCCCCGCGCGCTCACACCACAACCACCGGCCCCCGCCCCGCCGCCGCGCTCGTGCGCGGCCTCCGCGCACCCCACCGGCCGGGCTCCAGCCGCCGGGCCAAGGCCCGCACGGCCGCCCCCCGCCGCCCCCCGCCGCCGGGGGCCACGGCCTCGACACCCGGCCGGGGCCCTCGGGGTGACACCACGCGGGACTCGCCCCCCCGCGCCCAGCGGCCCCAGGGACTCGCCGTCCCCGCTCGACGTCTCCTTCCGCGACGGGCGGAGGGATCCCACGGGGCGGGCGGCGCGGCGCCGTGGCGGCATGGCGGGGCGCGGGCAGCAGCGGCGGGCGGCCCTGGAGCTGTGCGGGGTGCTGCTGCCTCCGCGGCGGGCGGCGGACTCGGAGGACGAGAGCGAGGGGGAGGCCGAGGAGGAACCGCACTTGGCGGAGGCCGCGCTCCTGGAGGCTTCCGGGCCGGAGCTGGAGGCCGCGCTGCCCCCGCGCCGAGCCGGTGAGGGGCGGCGGGAGCGGGAGCGGGAGCGGGAGCGGGAGCGGGAGCGGGCGGGCGGCCTCGGAGGCGCGTCTGGGCTCGGCCCGCGGCGCTGCTTGTTGCAAACGAGCGAGCTCGGCCCGGCGGCTCGGCCCCCGGCCCGGCCCGCGGTCGGTGCCGTGCGTGAGAGGCAGCCTCGCCCCGGCGGCGTCGGGAGGCGCCTGCCTGCTCACGTCCGGTGTTTCGAAAGTAAATCAGACCGAAAGTCGCTCCTTCCCCGGTTACCGAGTTCGTTGTCGGTAAAGGGAAGACGATCCGAAGGAGGTGATGGATCTCGCGCGGGCAGCACAAGCGTTGTGCAATTCCCGCTTTCCTGTGGCCACAGCAAGAAGACATGCAGTTTTTCCATTCGAGTTAACTTTACGCAAAAAATGCGTGTTGTTTTTTCCTTTTGTGACATACAAGAGTGTTACTTGACCTTAATGGTTCCTTACTTTCTAGTTAGTGCTTAGAAAAGCAGCTGACATTGGAGCAACTTCTGCCTGGCGAGAATGTTTTCCCCGAAAATTGTTTTAAAACCGGCTAAATCGAGCTAAATAATAAGGGGAAAATAAATAGACAAGTTGTTGTAGACCTAAATGCTGCTGGTACTCTGGTTTGGTGAGAAGGAGGTCCTGCTAAACCTAGGTGCTCACTTCGTTCTGGTCGTAGCGTTTAGTCCCCAGTCGTGAATCGAGGAATGACAAGTTAATTTTTGTGAGGGAAAGATGATGGAAAGAGGAGGCAAACCAGGTCATACAAAATGTTAGGAGTTTATTATATTAATTGCAATTAATTAAGTTATATTAATAAAAATTATAATGTTGGTGGCTTCACTTACAGGAAGCATTTGGTATATGCATATATCTGAAGAGGATGGGGGCACCGTGATGAAATGCTTCGTGGCAAAACTGCTCAAAATTGAGTTTTGCACACCTGGTTTGGTGTAGATGGTGTAATATTAAACCATATGCCAGTGTGTTCAATTGGCTTAATAAATATTCATACGCAAGTTTAATTTTGTAGTTCTGGCACTTAGAGAAGCAGTTTTAGTGCTTGTCTCTGGGGTTGGTTTTGCTTTTGGTTTTAAATACTACTGGAAAGACTGAGATCAGGAAGTTTATGAAAACCCCTGCTCTACTTTTACTACTGCAACTTATACAAAAGACAAAAATAAGCTTTGAATAAGCAAAACTATTTTAATCAAACCAAACTTTTAATCTTTATGACTGATTTAATGAATATCAATTAACAGTGGTTTTCTTTTTCTTTTTAATGATCCAGTTGTTATACAAGAAGAGAACTCCAAAAAGGAGTACGAAGTAGTTGGACGTTTTCCATTAGTTGGCCCTTGGTGGAGAGTTAATGTTAAAGCTGAAAAATTGGGGTCGAAGTACTTTGTGCAAGGATATCCATCATATTTTCTGCGGACTGATATAGAAGAAAACAACCGACAAGTGTTTTCACTCTTTCTTAAGGAATGTGCTGTTCCTGAGGATTTTAAAGAAAAGTTTTTTACTTGGCTTCCTACGGAGTCTAGGCTGAGTTTTAGAAATCTTGAAGAAAAATTAAAACAGTTCCAAGTTTCACACTTACAGGCAGGGAAGAAACAAAGGGACACCAAGGATTATGACATCTTCTGCTATGTTTTGAAATCATGTAGGTATATCCTGAGCTGTTTTGATTGTTTTGTAAGCTAATGAATTTTATCTCCGATACTGTGTTCAAGTTAACATGTCTTCAAACGAAGTGTATATTCAAATGAATTTTGAACATGCAAAGATTTCTTTTTCTTTTTTTTTTTTTATTTTCAAATTTGGGGACAGTGGGACAGCTGACCAATTAAAGATAGGCATGCAGTTGGAAACACATAAGGACTTTCCTGAACCTGTAGGTTTACTAAGTAGAATTGTCTGTGTTAGGGATGCAAAGACACTGGTGCTGGCTTCCTGTAGTTTATTCAGATACAGCAAGGCTTATTAAAAAATGGGTTCAGCACTGCTTAAACATGGTGGTATGGCTTTTTAGGACAAATACGTGTTCAGAAATAGTATAGCTGCTTCTTTGTAGTGCAGGGGAGCAGCGAATGAGCTCAGTGTAGTCCAAATCAGCTGCACTAAATAGGCTAAGTGTATTTGAATCCTGCCGATCAGCAGATAGGTGTGGCGGGGGAGCAGAGTGTGGAAACACTGGAGTGTTCCCACATGGAGATGGTTTCGGGACTGCTGAGGATCCTGTTGCGGGCTCTGTTGGTGTGACTACATGAATATTGGAGACTGGGTCAGGAGTGTGCTTTTGAAGCAGACATCCCTCTTGTCCCCATTGCAGTGCAGTCTCTGGGAGTATTGAGTGTATTCCTGCTGGATGAAACCCAAAAGGTGTGTTCCAGTTGCACACCTGAGATGCTCCAACCCCTAACGGGCATGCAGTCTGTGGGACCAGAGTATAACTGGTCTGAAGCCAAACACCAAAATACAGAAGGTCAAGACCTGTGGGATGTGTCTTCAGCACTAGCTGTTTTGTTTTGCTCTGATGATCTGTTTCCATTTTGCCACATTCCTGATGTGGACATAGGCAGTCCTAGGCTGGTGCTGTACAGAGCCTCTTAGGTGTCAGTGCCGTGGGATTCAGTACTCTGAATTGGAGGAGGTCTTTTAAATTCGGCTGCAACTGTGCATAAATCTGTACAGACAGGTTGGGTCTATCTGCGGAGTCTTCCAGTACCTGGTTGACTGGGCAGTGGCAGGTCAAAAGATGGAGGTCACTGGTTTGGAGGTCAAATCATGTTTGACAGGAGAGTTTGTAGCTTCAGCTAGACTCTACCCCAAATCACGTGTGTAAGGAGAGGAGAATTTTCACAGTTCTATGGGCTTCAGGCTTTTTGTTGTGTTTTTGTAACGATAGAAAAGTTCTTAACCGCTGTTTATGGACTTCAGATCTTTTCATGACCACGAAGACATAGGAATCTATAGTAGAAACTCAGATCTAGTTTGCTGCTTGAGTTTTAATGGGACATATGGATTGCTTCTTACTGAAGCTTGTCTAATACGTTTATGAATCTTCAGTGCTGAAGATTGTGCAGTGTGCTGAAGTATCCTGGTCTTGTAGTTGGCAGACTTTTCCTAATATCTAACATAACTTAATTTGTATCAAAGTCGTTTTTCTTCTTTCTCTATCATTGGGCAATAGAAGCAACAACCCTCCCTCCTGTACAACGGGTTGTCACTATTACTGCTGTCACTTTTTCCTGGTTGTCATTGTTATGGGCTCAAGCAGTTTGTTATTCAAGCCTCCATGATGCTTTTGTCTAAAAGTAGTGTGGGTTGATTCTCCACTTGTAAATTAAGTATTTGCTTCAAAGGGAAAAGGTTTCAGTTTTGCCTTTCTGTAGGTAAGACAGTGATCAGAAAAAGTACTTAACTGAGAAAAATGGGTGTTTTAAATTTGGAATTACGAAGCTCCCTTAACACTCCGTTAAAAATTACAGGGGTTTTTTTTCCAGTGAAGAGATAAAACTTCTAAAAGACTCACTTTCTTCTAAAATTTGTTTTTTAAAGCAAGGTATAGAGCATATCAGTTTCATTATCCCCCTTTTGCAGATCCCAAGACTGATACAAACAGGGAAAGTGATAGCTTATGTTTGGGGTCGTTGAGAAAGCCAGTGGAGAGCGCTGTTTTCCTAAGTTCCTGTAATTGTTCCCAAATTTAGAAGCCTGTTTTCTTATTTTGGATTTTAAATGTTCTTCTGTACATCTGTATGAAAATTATCTTTAGATAGGAGAGGCAGGCATGGTGATGTCTGAACTGACGTTCTACAAAATGCTATTGAGCAGGCAGTTTAAACCAAATGTATAATGTGTTTTCCAAATGCGTACATTTAGTTGGAGTTTTTATCTGACATCTGTTTACATTTTTCTTTCCCCTAAGGCAGTTCAGGGAGGATGGACTTTAAAAGAATTTGGATTACAGAGAATAAGAAAGTGAAAGAAATTAGGGATGGTTTGGATGTAGGGGAGACAGAAGGATAAGAGCCAGAGTCAGTTTAAATTGCCTTTACAAATATCTTTGTATATTGTTTAAAACTTTCTTGATTTATGGTGCATACAGTTGCAGGAAAGGCAGTATTGGTAGCTCTGACTTTTCCGATGATACTGGAATTCTTGCCCATTCTTCTGCCACGCCATTTTTGCTGCCTGTTGAATATGGTGGATTGGCAAAGAAAGACTGAAGAAAACAATGGTATGGATGGTGAGGAAGTACGCTTTCAAGACAAAATGCTGACAAAGTTGGATGAGATATTAAAGAATGAGCCATGGAAACTTGGATTCAGCAGGGTAAGTAATGTTAAGCATGGTAAAAAATGTGGTGTTTGTTATATTTGAGCTTCTTAGAATACAGCGCTGTTCCAGTTACGTTCAGTTTATTAAGTGGGCATGTGTAGGTAAGGAAAGGAGGTAAGCTTAGTTCGTTTGGAAATGGATGATTTACAGGGCTCAGTCTTAGCAAGGTTTTTTTTCCCAGTTGGTCTACAATAAATCGGTCTCAGAAGATTTTAAAGGTGTTTTTGTTACGACCATTTGCTTAGTCTTTTCTACAAGGAACAGAAAATTAAATACTGGAGGTAGTTGGGCCAAAAGTAAGAAAACTAATTTAAAACCCTCAATTGTACTGTTCAGTTTTATACTGGCAAATGAGGTTTTCTGTTCTTAATACATAGAATAGTGTCTGCTTTTGTAGTAAGGTAGATAAATTACTCTGTAATAAGTCATCTGGTCTAGTCGTTCTCCTTTTTTATAATGGGATTTGCGGTTGCTGCTTACCTTTTTGTTTTCCTTTGCTACGCTTGCTGTGCAGCTTTGCTGCCGCACCTCATCTCAGCGCTCCTGTACCTCAGATGGGAGCTATAGCTTAGTAGTTCAGAAATGTGATTAGTTAATCCCTCTACTTCAGCCCCCTAGTGCTTTTACTGACTTGTTCTGACTTGTCCTTAAGATGTCCAGTTTCAGAGATTCAGCAGTCTAGCCAATACATTTCAGTGTTTCACATCCTTTCCTTCAGAAAGCTTTTCCTGATGTCCAGTTTGACTGTTCCTTGATGCAATATAGACTTGTTGCTCTCTTGTTTCTTGTACCAAGGATCTGCATTCTCACTGCATTTTTTTTTCGTCTTGCTTTAAGACTCTTTTTAGCTTTTTCTCTAAAGGCTCAGCAAGTCCAATTTGTTTTTCTTTCCCTCAGTAGTTAATCTTTTTTGCACATCTCAGTCTTTCACTATTTTGCAGTAGTCTCTGTAAAGGTTATGTATTTCTTGAAGTAGCATGTACAGAACTGGGTACAGTATTCTGGCTGATGCTTTTCTTACGCTCTGTTTCTACAGTTTTTGTACCTTGACTTGAAATTGTGCTAACTAGGTGTGCACAAGTTCTCCCTAATACCCAATTTCTGCGCCAGGTGTTTGATTTTTAAAGTTTCTGTTTTACGCAGAAGGGTGACTGAGAGGAATTTTAATTCCATCTTACTTTTAAATATCTTGTTTTCATATAGCTTGAAAAGCATTATAACTTCCTACGTTATGAAAAATACATGAATTTTTGGAGACTTCCACTCTCCGAGCTGTAATTTGTATTTACTAGGAGGAATGTTACTTGGCAAGAGGCTAACATCTTCTGAAATAAATATATATTTGCTTTTATTCTTTTTGGGGAGAAGATTATCTATAGGGAGCTGAACCTTTCTTACTGTGAGGCAACGTGGGCCGCCTTCTGTCAGTGTGAACATCTCTACAGGAAGATTCCTGACTTGCAGAGGAATGCATTAATTCTGTATGATCAACTCAAGAAACAGTGTAGAGAAATGGGACACACTTATGAAGATCAAGATGAATTAGCTCGTTTTGTATCTAAAGCTATGTCCATTGAGCATGTTTGGCAATCTCTTGAATTTTTGAAAGATCAGAACATAGTGATTAGGGAGAAAAAACTAGTGTTTCTGCCTCATCTTTACAAATCTGAAAAAGACATTGCAACGTGTATACATGGCCTTCTGTCAAACCGCTCATGGCAACTGGACGTTGATGTGAGAAAGATCCTTAATGTTTCTGAGACATCAAGAGAAATGGTAGATAACAAAATGAATGTTACCCAGGCTCATGAAATGGAACATCTGAAGGAAAACAATCCGGACAATCATAACTGTGAAAATCACTTTCCTGAAAAGGAAGTGGGGGCTATGTCTGGTGCCCAAAGTAAAGCAGAGGTAGACTTAGATCAGGTGATTGCTATGGAAAAGATTTGTTCTAATCCTGTCACAATCATAAGTGGAAAAGGAGGCTGTGGGAAGAGTACAGTAGTTAGCTGCCTTTTTCGTCACTTAAAGCAGATGGAAAAAGAAGTGGAAGCTGCTTCTAAGGACTTTGAAGAAGACCTGGATGCATCTGAGGAATGGAACACTTTTGATCATCACTGGGAGTCAGAGGATATGTGCACAAAAAAATGTTTGAATGTACTATTTACTGCACCTACAGGGAGGGCGGCAAGCCTTTTGAGTGAGAAAACTAAGCTTCCTGCATATACACTGCATCAGGTAAGGGTGTTTTTTTTTTTTCTTGAAATTGTGTTCTGAAAGACCTTTTGGCACTGTCCATCCCTGTTTTGAAAAAAAAAAGCTTGTTATTGAACTTTCCTTTTGAAATGCGTAGCTGTTAATGATAATGCTTAGGTAGAGCTTGTCAGCATTCAAAAGAGAGTGTTAGATTTTGGGGAATCATCAATCAGTGATTTGAAATACATTATTTGCTGTAACTACATTATTTGCTGTAACTTGTTTTTTTTTTTTTTTTTTTTCTACCTATACACATCTCAAATTTGTGCCTTTCTAGGGCATCTGGTCTATTTAGCTTCCCAGTTTTTGGTGTGGGTTGTTTTTTTTTTTTTTTTTTTTTTTTTTTTTTTTTTTTTTTTTTTTTTTAGTTAAGACAGAAATACTTTCTGGATGGCAGAGCTGTTTTCTAGTGTCCTGTTGCCTAGGAGTCATACCGATACCTGCACATACATCAGTAGCCTGGGGTTGGATAATGAAATAAATTTCCTTCACACAGTGTTTTCTCAATGACTGTTAAATATTGTGCAAATTTTTTTAGAAAAAAAGTGGAAAGCAAGCTCTTTGTTAATAAACTTAGGTCAAGTCTCTGTTGTCTTAGGTAGTGGAAGGTGCCAAGAAGATGTTGGAGGTGTGGAATGACCTGTGTAAACCAAAATTGTAATAACATAAGAAGTACTGTAGGCTTATTTTATCTTTGGGGACTGGATGGTTGCCTGTTTCCCATGCAATGTTGGGGATTTATTAATGTCAGCAAGTTGCAGTCGGAGGTGTTCTGTTACTGAGCAACCTCATGGATGACCTTATATCCATCCTTTAGGGTTCCTGCAGAAAGAAAAGGATGCATTTTTGTGCTTTTATGTAAGTAAGTTTGATAATCTCAGCTAGAAATGTATTCACCAAGGAGGAAAATAAGACTGAACAGTAGAGTCTTCTGAGTCTTTACAGGTTTAAGTTCAGAATTTCAGATAATAGCTCTAAATACAACATTAGAAGATACCACACTCTGGCTACCTTTATAAGACAGTTGTTTACAGCTGATTACTTTCAGAGCTTGATTTATTTCCATTTGTTTCTAGATCATCTATAGTTTTAAATCGTGGAAGCAGGGTGAAAGAGTACATCCGTGGAAGTTTTCTACTGTAACGATTCTGATTGTGGATGAAGGAAGTTTGGTGTCTGTACACATTCTTAGTTTAGTTTTAAAACTCCTGCGTGAGCATGCTCAGCTTGCCAAACTTATTATTCTAGGTAAGTGAAAAAGCAAATTTAGCATTACACAATATTTAGTCATATACAATATACAGTGCAAGTATCAGAGCTGCCACTGGCTCACTGAGTCTCTTAAAAACCCCAGAACGTTACATTGTTCTGTACTTGGATATTTCTCCTTATTCATAAGGTCAGATGAGGTAGACAGTTTTCCATCTCAACTGTCAGTATGAAAGTGTCAGTATCTCCGTTCTCTGTTTAGCAGTGTTTCGTCTGATTCTGAAAGTATCATGACTTCCATGTGGTAGCTTATTACATCTTGTAACTGGAAAATTTTTCTGATTTCCTTAAATTTAAAGAAGCTTGTGTGAGCATATTAATCACACGTTAGAAGGGAGGTTTCAGGTCATTCTTAATGCTAGGATCATCTGGTTTTAATTCAGGAAGGAAAAGAAGTGTAAAATCAAAATGTTCTGCTTTCTCGGAGGTTTGCCTTTTGGCATGCCATTTATGGCGTTTGCTTTTGAATATGGACCTTTCAAAATGTGTTTGAATAAGATGTGATCGCTGTCAGTGTTCATTATGCAGAGTGATTTGCACCTGCTAGTAAAGCATTACTGTGATGAAAAAAATTAACCTACACTACAGCCTGATTCCCCAAACAAAGTTTTAGATTCTTGAAAGTTTTATTTCATGTGAATTGTATTGAAGAAGCATGTTACTATGTAGAGGGTTGAGTATTTAGTAATTCCAGTGGTTTCTTTTAGATGGTTTTTAACAGATGATCTGTTATTGCTTCTCACAAATACTAATTTGCATTCTGTTTAGGTGATACTAGACAGCTACCAAGCATAGACCCAGGAAACATGTTAGCTGATATCTTTGAGGGTCTAAAATCAAGAGGCTTTTCTGTGGAACTGCAAACTAATCACAGAGCTGAATCTCAGCTAATTGTAGATAATGCATCAAGGTAGGATTTCCTTATGTATGTAAGAAGCATTCTTGTAGCAGGGCTGGTCCTTTACCTGCAAAATAGTAGCGTGGCCAGATTTGACTCTCTAGTACTGCTTCTGTTACAGTTTCTTACTCAAAATCAGTAACACTGGTTTTAAAAACAAACGGAACAAACCCCCGAAACAACAACAACAAAAAATCTGCCAATTTTTCCCAGAGTATATATGTTGGACACAAAAATGTGTGTGCTGGAATACTCTTGAGTTTTATGGGATACATTTCACAATCAAATACTCTCTGATGTTTTCAAATGAGTTGTGCATGCACAAATCACTTTATGCCTTCTGAAATGACTTAAAATTGCTTCTCTAAAAAGGAAGTTTTAAAGACATTGCTGCTAAGTGTGACAACAGCTAAAACAGGCTCAACTACATTGAGAGTTTAGGTGTCAAGGGCCATTAAATCACAGTTTCTGTTTATTTTTTGCTGTATTAATACCTAGAACCTCTAAATCTTTCCAGCATTTGCATTACTTTTGGTCTGGAAATAATCCTGTTTACTGTCAGTGCATGATTTCTTTTTTTAAACCTCAACAAAATCTAGGTCCGAGTGCCCCAGACCTTTTGATGTTGATTGGAATTGGAGAATATTCTGAACATCTGCAACATGTCGAGAACTACTAAGTGTTTTACAAACACTCTCACTTACTTTTTCAGTAACACTTCTGTGTTACTCCAGTCTGCTCCCATGAGAAGAACTGTATGGGTAATACTAAGTATCTGCTGCAATGCTGAAGGGTTCAGAGAATAAATTACCAGTTCTTTTAATGTGAAATTAAGTTATGCTCAGAAGAAAGAGCTTTTGGTGTATAGACGACCAAAAATTTATAAATGGTGAACTTCAGACTGATGATACACTAGAATCCTTTAACTGGAAATAATTTGTCTTTTCTGTTTTCCCTCCACTGCTCTGGTCAAGAATCTCTCACCGGAAGCTTCCTCATTTTGATGAGGTGCTGAAAGTTTCTGGTTGGAATGAAGAAATGACAATGCCAAGCCCAGAGAAGAAATTCATTCTTATTGCTTTGCCTGCTGGTGGGGGTTGTGACAGTACGTGTGTACAGTCTGTTTGTGGTCTTGACTTTCCCTTTGGTAAAGCATAGACTATTTGGCTGGAACTAACGTTTGGGAAGATTTTAGTCTGGTTTTGTTTGCGGTGTGAATTTAAATGCTAGATTCACAGCTTACCTTTTGCCTTCTGTAAGTGCACGCAGCAAGACCCCTAAGTGCAAAGGATACGCTGTAGAGCTTCAGCTCACCAGTTACATTTTGAAATGGGAGTGATACAGCTTCCGCCAGTGTAATCAAATGTGATCGTCTTTTTGTGTTGTAGCTGGAGCTGTCAGACCTTAAAAGATTTAAGTTTTTCGGAGGTGAATCATTTGAGTAAACAGCAACTGTAACAGGATGGTGTGTTGGACAGGAATGTGCTCCCAGCTCTAGAATCAAGTTAGGAGAATGGAAGCAGAGGGGACATCAGTATTTCTTCAAAAATGTTTTGGGGCCAGGGTTAGGGCCATTGTTTTTGGTTTTTTGACCTTTATTGGATAAGTGGATTGAGTGGCCTCTACTTTATATGCATCAAAAAGCTTCAAGGAGGATGTGGAAAAAAAAATTAGTGTGAATGTTATCACTGTATCTTACTATAGTAACTTACCAAACAGACTAGTAAAAACTGATTTCTTCTGTGAAATCTAAATGTATAGGTCTGTGGCTTAAAAATATTCTGTCTTTACTTCTTTAATGTGCTGTATCAAAATCTTATTTTGCATGAAATATGCTCTATGCAGCTGTTTAACACAGAGAAATAAGAATTTCTTTCCTTCCATATCACTCTTGTCTGTCAGATTTTAATAGTGGGATAACTACATGATACTTCCTGTGGCGGTGTATATATGTGGGTGTTTTGTGGTGTGGAGTTTTTTTTGGGGGGTGGTGGTGTTTTTGTGTTTTGGGGTTTTTTTGTTGTTGTTTTAAACAAGTTGAAATGTCATTGAAGCAAGAAGTAAGCAAAGGCAATTTACTATTGAATTTTGTTTTTCTTTCTTAAATTGTTTCTGCATATTTTCATGCCTTACCTTTTATGTCTTCTAAAACAGATTTGCAAGCAGCCATAAAGGCTTTACTTAAAAAAGGACCAGGATTGCAGGATGCCAAACAATCACAGTTCATTGCTTTCAGAAGGTAACGGAGCATGCAGGCAGACATTGAAAAAATCCTTGCTAGCAGCCACAATCTAAAAATAGCTGAATGTGTTGAGCTGGAGCGACTAGTGGCAATATCGTAAAATTACTAGAGAGAACCACAGGCCAGGTGTCTTTTTCTGTACTTTCTGGTTGCCCCCAGTCTCTCCATGGAGAGTTGCTTCATTTTTCTATAAGCTTAATGTTATTTTGCACCATGATTTCTGCCTTTGTGTTCACGTTTGTCTGTACCGTTTATGTTAAAGAAGCAAAGGACGGACATAAGTGGTCAGTTTTTGTAGTAGATTCTCTGAGAGCCTGTGCTCTGGTGTTTGCTAACAGTGCAGTGTTCTGAAGAAGTGAAAGGTGAGGGCTTGGCTGCAGGAGGAACCCACAAAATACAAAGAAACGTCCGTATTCAAACACATCCCATCATGGCAGATGTGAATTCCAGGGTGTGTGATGGAACGTACAACCCACGGTGTATACATGCTTCTGTCACAGGTGGACATTGACCAAATGACAGAAGATACTTGCGTTTTGACCATGTGACAAGGGCCAGATCTAGTCGTATAATCTGATGGGCATTAGTGCTCCTGCTGGGCAGTGGTGAATGCCTACGGTTTGGATATTCGGAAGCGCGATACTCATCATTTAAGAAGGGGTGGGGTGTAGGGCTCTAACACACTCTGAAGAAAGATGGGGAAGCTTAGTAATCTCTGATGTGAACCATCACAGGAGCGTGAATAGTATGGATGGCCTCACGGAGACACCGAAGGGATAAATGTAGTGTCCAGTAGTACCAACAGTCCAGAAACTTACACTTCTGCACAAAAGGGTACTTAAGAAAAAACCCTTCCACTTTTATTTGTGAAGAGCCTTTTCTCAGCACTTAAAACCCACCCACTATTCACAGGTTACTAGTGTGCAAATAAGCAATTTATAAATTTTAGCTCGTTCACCTGCGCGTTGTGAATGCTGAGTAACTCTGAAATCAATTTTATTTGTCCAATCTGCATTCAGGTACAAGAGTGTTGTAATGATTTCCATATAAGATTCTTCTAGAATATATTTATAGGTACTTAATCTGCATTTAAAAGTTAAAATTCCAGGTCTTTAAAAAGCAAATAAATCTTCTGACTTTTTAATACATCCACAGACAGAAAATAATATATCCAGGTTTTAGTTTTTCTTTAGTTTTTCTTCTTTATCTTGAAACCGAATCTAGCTAATCTAGGTATGCATCGCAAACATCCGTGCCTCACTTTCTATGGTATTTAGACACAACTGTTCCTTTACTGCTCTATCGTCTAAACTCTGAATCAGCAATTGTTTTTAATAGTTGCTGGAAGATCCTCACAGCTAAAATGGGCTTTTCCCATTATTTATAAATTGATGCTAATGTGACATTGCATGTAACTGTATGTCTTGTACATCATGATTTTGTTAATGTTCTTGTTTTGTATGATTTAGGCAAGACTGTGATCTAATAAATGAACTTTGTGGCCAGCACTATTCAAATCATGTAACCAGGTAAGCCAATCTCACTTGTTTTTGAAAGTGTTACAGCCAGGCCAGCGACCTAAAATGAGATTGTAAAACTTCTAATGTTACATCTAGATCTGATTATTTATGTTAGAAGTCATTTATATAATAAACTTTCTTTGATGGGTTCTTTAATCTCAACGTGGACTGTGAACAGAGATAACATAAACTGTTTGCCTTTCATTTAAATTGTCATTGTGTGAATTCCAAGATTCTGATTTACTGTTGAATAGTTAAAATTGACATTAAAACAACTTGAAAAAAAACCCTTAAGGTTAATGATTTTTTGCCACTGTATGATTTCTAAACAGATTCTGCAATTTTTTGGAAACAGGGTTTTGGTGCTACTCCATATTACTGTTTTATACCAAAAGGTTTTACAAAAGTTCAAGAAACATCTTTTAAATGTGAGTTAACTCTTTTGAACATTATTAAGGTTTTTAATCTGGCCCAAGTAGAGGGAGGGGAAAGAGAAGAAATACTGAGAGATGGGAAATGCATACTTTGTAAATACATTTCTCCCTCTTTCTTTCTCTGACCTAGAGACCATAAAAACCGACTTTCATTTCAAATTGGTGACAAGATTTCCTGCACGCGGAATGTGTATCTCAAGGATCTCTTGCCAGACCGTGATTCAAGAGAGGATCCTCATTGCAATGAACGCAAAGGTGGAGAAGGCACGCTTGCTACAGAGGCTGCTGAGGAGGGCAAACGACTGTGCAATGGAGATATATTTTTTATAACACAGGTAAGGCCATGCTGCAAGAACTTGCACAAAAAAACCCCAGTGGTAACTTATTCAGTCCTTGTTGAATCCCCAGAACAAAACAATTCACACTTTACAATTTTTATCCATAATATAGACCTAGTTCTTCTGCTAAACCACCATGTGAAAGGCAAGAAAGAGGCAGACTAGCAATAGAGAATTAAAAAATAATCTCTGGGCTTTTTTGTAAAATGTGTTTTGGTTGGTCCAGTGTAAATGCGTTCTGTAAATACTCAAATGTATTGTAATTGAAATGGGTAATGTTTTGGTTATAGGTAGAAACATAGTCTTAAGTAAAGAATAAAGTTAAAGCTTGAGCTCTCCCCTGGCAGAAAACTAAGCTGACCGGAAAATACAGCAACAAAAAACTCTGTGTTTTTCTGCTGGGGTCAGTGAGTTGAGCTGACTGAGCAGAGGGTTCTGTGAAAGTATTAATGTTTGTGCATGGGCAAGGGGACCTTACAGGGTTGGCGGGAGAGAGTAGGCTGTTCTCCGTTGGTGGCAACAAATTGTTAAATGGCCTCACTGGTGTATTTCCCTGTAGCCTAGCATAATCTAAGTTTTCTGGGGGTAAAAACTGCCTTTCTCAGCATTTGTCTTACTAAACAGAAGGAGCTAGGGTAGGCCCTGTACAGTGAAACTATTTTCCTTGAAGGTGGGCAGCGAAAGGTAGCAATCTTTTGGGCTTAGTGTCTTCTGGAACTATTTCACTTGGTTGATGTTGCAGCTATTGTAATTTCAGGGAAAGCTAGAATATGGCCAAATAGAGATGTAGAAACGTTGATCAAACTGCTGATGCAAGCTTACTGCTGAGTGCTCTTGCGCTATTTCTTTAGGACGTAGAAATTGATAAACAGCGCTTACTGACCATCAGCAGCACATACGGCTCCACATTCACTGTGAAGTATAAGGCACTGAAGAAGCTATGTCATATAAAACATGCATGGGCCAGAACAATTCACACATTTCAGGTAAAGATAAAGAAGCTGTGAGCTGATAAAACTTCCTCATAACTTTATCTTGCTAATACACTGTATTTTCATGTGAAAGAGTCAGAAGCTCTCTTGAAACTTAAATTCCTTGAATGCAGTATAGAAAATATTCTTGAGAGTGTCCCTAGTTGTCTTCAACTTCCTTGTTCTTATAAGTATTTTTTTTAACTGCTTACTGGAGATCTTTCTTTGATCAGGTGTTCTTAAACATGTTTCAGGGGTCCGAGGAAAAAACTGTTGTCTACGTGGTCGGCAATCCTGGCCGTCAGCACTGGCAGCACGTGTACACAGCCGTGACCAGGGGACGCTGCCGTGTCTATGTTATAGCTGAAGAGATGCACCTCAGGCGCGCAATCACTAACAAGAACATACCCAGAAAAACTCGCTTACAGAGATTTTTGAAAGAGGCAATTGCAGAAACAAGCAACTGTCCCAAACAAATTTCCTCTCCCCTGACGAAGAGCCAGCAAGGCCAAGAGCTTGAGACTCGGTCTGTTGCTGTAGGTCAAGGTGCTCCTGACCCACCTGAACCTCTAACTGACTTGATTAAACAGGGAGAGTCAGCAGTTTGCAATAAAGAAGAGCAGATGAGCAATTTGCTCCGAAGTCCATGTAAAAGACAGCAAACTGATGCAGAGGGTTCTGAGGATGCTGTGAAACCACCCTCTGTAAGTAGCTCCTTACTGAGAAAGTTTAAAACAGACTTTGGCGCTCTCTTTCACCACTGCGAGTCACCTGGATTCCGCTGTAATTGTTTTATTGTTATTTACTTAATAACTTTCAAGATGACCAGTAATTGATGAAGCAGTCAAGTTTGGCACAAGTTTTCCCACAGTAATATATGGCTAATAGAGAAAAAACAAGTTATGATGTTAATAAGAGTAAATGTATACATCTCGTTACTCATTGGAGTGATCCGTTGGCTAGCTTAGCCTGTATTAGCTTATTCTTTGTGTACAGGAGTCAGTTTTTAGGAGCTGACCTGTGAAAGGTTTACATAGAATTTAATCGTTGAAGCAGATTTTTATACAGTCTAACATGCTTGACGGATGCCTTTTTCATTACATCCAATTTCTGAGCTCTGTCACGGGGAAAGAGCTTTTTTTTTTTTTTTTTTTTGAAGCTGTTACTGTATTTTAGTTCTGGTTCAAACTCTGATATCATTTTTTGTTTTGTTTTGACAGACAACAGTAAAAGATTCACCGCTCGCGTGTTCCAGACTTCAGAATCTAACCTTGGGACAGCCAACTCCTAGGAAGCTTTTCAAAAGCTAACAAACAATTAATTGTCCTTGTTATAAACCTTTCTTGAACCTGTTTTGTTTGAGATTTTTGGAACAGAGAAGCTGGGTATGCAGATGATTTTCAAAGGCCTTCCTGTATTTGCATGTTCTATGAAGAACAGCTCATCTTAAAGTGAGCCTATTATGTTTTCAATGATCTGTTTTTACTATGAGATTCCTTGGTGTGTCAGTCATCAAAAATCATATCCTTCTTTTGTTTCGGTGAAGAATGCACTTGCAGGTCTTAGAGGATCCGGAAGGTCCCTTAAAAAACACATGAGGATTTCTAGGTTTAAAGATGGCAGCCATCTGTACCAAGATTTATCCATCTCCTAATGCTGCAGAAATGATGGGAGGCTGTTAACGACGTGCCCAAACTGCAGTTTGCTCCCGAGTCAAAAAACGGTTTACAAAGGGGACTTTAGCTTTTTCTAATGTGGCAGAATTATGGGCCTGAGGCTTTGACGGATTATGGATTTTAATCTTGTTATAAATAGAACATGAAAGTTGCAATCAGTGACAGAAAATTTTTCCCACTTTGTACTTGAAAGAGATATAGAACTTGCCATTGCTGTTTTAGCTGATAGTTATATGCTGATAATGATCTTGGTGAGAAAAGCAAAATTCCAAGTCAGAGTTCAAATACCATTCCACTTTCCAACTTCTTTTGTGTACTACGCGACTTGCCGCATTGTAATTTTTGAGATTTTTGAGCTGAATGTTTAATCAAACGTCAGACAAGTTTGTACTAAAATCTGGACCGCTTGCTTACATTTAACAATCACTTTTTTTTTTACATATATGGCAGGAAAAAGTGTACCACAAATACAGATGTGGTATTTTTTTTTCTAAAATTGTGGAAAAAATATGTGGAAAAAATATAGTGTCTTTAAATCACTGTTTATTTCAATTTATACAGTTTTTCCATACAAATATTTGCAACAGTTTCAATTTCAAAAAACATAACATAGACGATAAATATCATGCTATTAAAGTATTAAATTTGTACAAAAATACTTTACAGTTTAATACTTATTACAAATAAAAATACATATTTAAGTGACTCATGAACTTTTCTTTTACATGATTCAGCCTAGAATGTCATTCTGACCTTTTCTGGCAGTGCTGAAATAGAAATCGGAGCTACTTGTGTGTGCAGGGCAGGTGAGCTTGTTCACGTCTTGGAAACAGCAACAGGGATACAGTTAAACAGTTTAAATTGACCAGAACCCACTCTGTAAGGTGATTGCTTAGATATGGAGACTCTACAAATGTACAAATCCAGTATCTTTATATTCACCAATAACAAGAATTACCAATAACAACTTGAATACCGGAATAAACCAAAGCAGCTGCTGGTGAGCATATAAAGCAACTGGCAGTATTTTATTGCTTGGGGGGAGAGGGGAGAAGAGAGAATTTGTGTGATGTGTTTGTAAAATATATTTACAATTTTAAATTCTAAAAATGTGTTGCAGGGGGTAGTGTTTGTCATAAAGAAGGCTGAAAACAAAGCATATTACGAGGGACTTTTGTCCCTTCAAGAAACTCTTTGACTTGTACTGTCACACGTGAGCTTTTTAAGTTTACAGGTTTATGGATCATTAAAGACCTTTTTGTATCAATCTTCCACTGACATAGTTTAAAAAAAAAAAAAGCCATTTTCTTTTAAAACCTTTCTTATTTATCTGAATTCACTGCAGTTTTACTCTTGTCAGTAATCCTCCTCCAGAGGTTTTATCCTACTAAAAAAGTCTCTGCTTAAAAACTGCCCCAGGTTGCAAGACATACTGTTAAATATTTCATTGCATAGGGAATAACACGTGTTCTAAGAAAATTTCCCAAAGTGGGGGAGTAATGTTTACCACATGCTGCAGCTTCCTGCAGGTGTTTTGTTAAAACATCTAAACCGTGCTTTGTCTGAAGAGCGCACCCTTCTTGCCAGCAGAATAAAGGCCCCCAAAATCACAGCTCTAGCCATTCAACAAGAAAAGCCGGTGCAGCATACAGCTCTTCCTTGTCCGTTGGACGGCACCTTTCTCATAAAGTGTTTTTAAAAACCATGTAACCTGGCCACCACTGTTAGCAGGTCTTGGCTCCATACTTTTTCCCTCAGACAGCAGCTGCTGATGAAGGGAGAGGAACATTTAAATCATGTTTAAAACATCTCGCCAGTTTCTTATTTGGGGGGGTGGGGGTGGGGAAGGCCCTTATGATTTTTCATACCGTTGCTAATGCTAGATCGTTTGCAATGGAATGACTTGACTTAATGAAGAATTAAACTTTTTCAAAAGTAACTGAATTAATATAAGCCTTGAGACAGACAGACTGACCTCCTGTGCTTCTTAGTGCTATACAGCATCTGAGCCTCAATCTCAGAGAAATCTTAAAGGGATTTAGCACCATAATTGTCTTCCATTACCGAATGTCCCACTAAAATGATTTTCTGCTATAACGTATTTGTAGGATCCCGTGTCTCCATATTAACGTTAGCGCGTCCACTCTGTTGAAGGAAGGCATTATTCTGATCACTCCACTCCCCACTCCCTGAAGTCTGTTGTTCTGAGCTTCCTTTCTGAGGTGCCAGCGGGTTTCTGCTAATAACCAGTTCCAGCTTATTGCCAGATTCTGCGATGAGGGGCACGACTAGACAGCAGTCAAAGTCTCTGGTGCGAACATGGTTTACCTGAACAGTTAGAAGATTGATTTTTGTTACCAATTTTGGAAAAAGAAATGAGATCGCTAGAGAAAGAGGTTTATCCTTGAGACGACAGAACCTGATTTAAATATTCCAGGTAGAGAATCACCCAATACAAGACTATTATTTAACCACGGCGTCTGGTCTGAAGACACCAGTTAAGTTTTCTACTCAGCCTTTCACAGAATGTAGCTAAAGTGGGCACATTTGCACTGGCAATAGCTCTTGGCAGCTGTCACAGTGACCACTCCGTAAATGACATTTAACAGCGCGTAGTTATTCTGTCCTTCACGGTGTTCATTAACTTAAATGCAATACATCACATCTAAAATTTAAATTCAGTTCAGGTCTTCTCTGGTTTTAATTAATATATGAAGTGTTTCATTGGGCTGGTTGACAAAAAAAATGCAGTTTTTCCAACTTGGCACTGGGGGAAGTGTGGCGCTCCGTGAGAATTACATTATTACAACTATGTCAATCAACGACTTGGATTACGCAGAGAAACAATTCTCAAGTCTGTATCAAGAAGAGCAAAAAATTACAAATCTGTCTGGAAATGCCTTAGGAAATTGCAGCTTTCCAGTGAGCATTTCTATGTCTTGTTTGGCGTTCTGAAATACCTAGCATTCTGAAAGAATTTGTTTCTTTAAATTAGATTTTTACAGAAAACTCTAGCCTTGGTGCTGCTGCCCAAGTCACCATGACTTTGAGGGGCTCGGTGATCTACAGGGCCTGTGGCGCAGAGCAGTTACAATCCTTTATGCTTCCCGTCCCCCAACGCTCATCCTTTCCCAGCAGAAATAGAACAATACTGCTCATAATTTAAAATATAATAAGCAGTGTACAGAGTAAGTTGTTCCAAATAAGCTATGTAAACACTTTATGCAATTCTGCAGTCAGATCTGTGTACACAGATATCCGAGCACCCTGCAGTGTGGTCATAAATCTTTTTACAAAGGAGTCTGCCTGTCATGTCCCTTCATGCTAAACCTGTGTGGTGCCAGAAACATTACCTGTAAAAGTCTGTCGTATGGTTTTAAACCTCCCAGATCGCCAGGGCCAGCTGGTCGAATATTTTTAACATAGACTCCTTTTTCCAATAAACCGTCCGAGACACTGAACCCAAAGTCTTCTCCATCAGAGTCCTTGTACAAAGTTACCTGTGGAGGTGATTTGACATGATGAGACAGAGCCAAAAAAAAAAAAAAAAAAAAAGTTTGTCCACATTTCTACCAGCACTAAGCAGGCTTTCTTCCTAGCATGTTTTGGGTTTTGATTACATGAGAGTTGTCTCCATTTTGACATTCTATTAATATTCTCAGAAGCCTCCTTATTCTTCAGTAACAAGAAGCGCTTTTCACTTTTGCTTGTCAGCTGGAAACCGGGGTTTGTTTTTTTTTTTTTTTATCCCACCTTTTGTAGTGTCATTTTTTTTTTTGAGTCCTAGTTTTTTTTTCTACCATGTTCTCTAGTTGCCAGGGTCTGAGTTCAAGCATCCAACTAAGTTTAGTTTTGCTTCAGGGATGAAGACCTGGCCTCAGCCAAACAATTGGTGTCATGTCTTCCAAAACTTCCATAGGGCCTGAACGGCACCGTAAGCCCTAGCCAGCCTGGTTTCGGGCAGGGATTGGTCCACCCCGTAAGGCCTAATCTCAAAAGTGCTCAGTATGAGAGTTAAAATGCAATCTTTTAAAAGCATACAAATAAGGTTCCTTCAGAAAGAGCTTGCAGGCAGTGTTCTTACAGTCGCATAGCCAAGAAACAGACATTCAAAAGCAGGAAATAGAAGTTAATAAAACTGTTAGGAGAAGGTTTCTCAGGTGTTCAGAGAACAAGTCCTTGCAGGTAGTTTTGTGAATTCAGTTATTTGATAGAAAAGAATTCAGACTTTTCTGTAGGTATGTGGTATGCTTAGGGTTTTTTATTTCTGTGAGGTTTTTTTCTTTTCCTTGCTTCTCTCTCACGTCAGGAGTGCAGACCTATGCAAGTAAATTGTGAGTCGATGGTGTGACATCTGACTGACACGCTGATGGTGGCAAAAAATGTGTGTGCAGATACAGTCACAGAGTAAAAATCGGGGTTTACTGCTATAGCTTTTTTCACTTTGGGTTCAAAATACTGATTCAAAACGTACCTTGGCTGATAAAACGATACCACTAGGAGTGCTCTGTAATTTTACCATGGCTGGGTATCAGTAACGCTCCATGTCCTGCATCCTCGTGTGTGCCAGCACTGAATTCCTTTCTGGTGTTTCTGAGTCACAGAATCATTCAAACTGGAGGGGACTTTGGGAAGTCTCTAGCCCAATCTCCTGCTCAAGTCAGGGCCAAGACTGAATTCAGATTGGGCTGCTGAGGACTCAGTATTTCACAGAAGAATGCCAAGGCACAGCAGTGCTGGGGCACAGCACCGGCTGGTGCTGCCTTCAGAAAGCTCTGAGATCCTGCCTTAACCGCCTTTGTGGAAAGGTAAGCCAGAACACACAAGGTTGACTCAAAACAGGAGTGAAGGATTTGGTCAGATCAACAAAGAGCGCAGAGTTGGGTGTGGGTTTTTTCCTGCTCTCCGCAGTTTTCTTGAATTGACTTGGCTTTAGTGGTGTATCAATAGTGCTTTAACCAGAACGAAAACAGACTCACTGGTACGTTTGGTAGCTATCCTGGGCAACAGCTGAGAGAAGTTACATACAACACCAGCTGCTGCAGCATTAGCACCGTTTTACCTGTAGACGTGGACTGTGCATCGCTGGGCTGCTGTGAAAACATCCCTTTGTCTCATGCCGTGGTAAGCACAAATACTCACACGCAGTGTTGGTCCCTCACCAGTTCCTCCTCTTCCCTTGTTTTTCTCCTGCTGTACAGCACAGCAAAGCAGAAAGCCACGCATGAAGTCCCATTAACTAAGCTGAAGGCTTTCTCCCTTTCAGTGACTTTCGTGGGTGTGAGCTGTCATTTTAAACCTCCCAGTGGCTGCTGTGTTTAAGGTCTTTGCCTTCTTTTCTCCCATCTTCCCGCAAAGTAACTTCTTGCTGAACCTGTCATACCTCCTCCATCTCGGTGTGAATATTAGGAGTCAGTGGGCATTTCAGCTACTGAAAAACCTGTCTGCAAATTCAAAATAATTTCATCGCAGAATGATTTTAATTTGTATCAATAGCTGCTGTACCAGCAGGGCTCTAGGAAACTTCTAATAATTTGTTATCAACAGAGGCTTTTGTTTGTGGTATCATGGCATGTCTACCATGGATTTGATCTGATGTATGTCTGGAGCTGCTATGGAAGTGCTGTGAAAGACTACCATGCTACAAGACTAAAAAAATAAATAAATGGGGGAGATATATTTTATTGACAGCTTTGTGTGCATTTCCTGGCAAGAATAAGAAATAATTAGCACTGGGCCAAGACACAAATTCTCCTCAAACGAGATGATAACTTTTTTCCCACACTGTCACAAAGGATAGGAGTGCTTCACGTTAACTGCTTCTTAAAGAAGCCTTGCAAAGTAAACGTAAAAATATGATACAGCGCCTAAGAGAAGACTTTAAAATACTATGCACTGTTCTAGCACTGATGGCACAATTTTTAAAAGGAACTTTCCCTTTCCACTTTTTCTTTTCCCCTTCCTCTTCCTTCAAGCACTGGAGTTAAGCGGAGCTGGATCCAGCCTCAGATGAACTACAAAAACATATGCAACGGGACTCTCTGAAGCCATCTAGACTGCATTCTTGCCCTAAGGCAGGATCAACTGCATCTAACCCATTTCTGAGAGACATTTATCAGTCCTGCTTTTTAAACTCTCCAGTGATGGAGACTCCACAGGCTTAAAAGTAATCCCTTTCAGTGCTTCAGATGTTTTCCTTAGGTCTGAACTAAATTGCCCTTGCTGAGTAAAGCCTGCTGCTATCCACAGAGAACAAGATCACTTTATTCTCCCCTTCTCTGCAGTGATGTGAAACAAGGACTGTTTTTCTCTGGACTCTGTTCAGTAGGTTAACATCCTTCTTTAATTTTCAGACCCCAGACTGGACACTCTATTACAGTCAAGACCTAATCAAAGCCAAGCTAGAGCGGAGAATAATTCTGCACGATGGTGGTCCCATTCGTATGGTCTAGGACAGGATTGCTTTTTTCCTATTTTTAGTGAGTGGTCTACTAGCAAACTAACAAAATACAAATTCTGTTCTACAGATCTAAGGAAGTGCCATTCCACATTAGCTCACCTTATCTTGTGTCTTGTCTATAATAATGCCCAGGGAATCCACATGCTACTTCATGCCCAGCTTGTGGGTCAAAAAATGGAGCATTGCAAATGATAAGGGACATGAAAGTGGAGTTTTGCTGCGGAAGTGAGAAACTGCGTTTGCAGGACAGTGGGGAGTACTGCAACAGTGGGGCACGGAGGGAAGCAGAACTTGAGAACGATCATACAAAGTCTTTAATTGCTCCCCTACTTGTTCAGGATGAACTTTCCTGTTTATATGGACTGAGCACTCTGGAAGGGAATTACTCACTACCCTGCAATCAGAACTTACATGTATAAAAATATTTTCTCATTTCTCTGGTTCTTCAGATCTACAGATTATAAAAGATTTTAAAAACCTGTTTTCCTTATGGCTATCTTCTCTTGACTTTTGGTTTATTTAACAGGAGCTTGGAAATTAAAGAGACTCATTCGCTTAAGGGATGAGGTTGCGCTTTAACTTTGCTGCATGTTTGACAGCTGTCACATTTTTTTGGTGCAAGTCACCTGCAGAGAACTTTCTTTTCTATTATAGGTCGTAATTTTGGGGCTGCTGCTTTTTAGGGCAGCATATATTCCTAGAAGGGAATCTCAGAGTAAAACCCTGCTATCTGAAATACCCAGATTTTTATTTAATAATGGGTATTGGCAAAGCCTTACCACACAGGTTCCTCATCTTCACTTGCAGTAGCGCAGCCCTGCCTGAAGGGTATGAGATTGCTGGCAATTCATGCAACACCTAAATCATGCTGGTTTATCTGTACTTCTGATCACAACTGTTTGGAAGGTTTGATCTCAATAGCAAAATCTCCATTATGGGCACTTTCTTAGACTTTTAAATTTACATCAGGAGCCTAAGGGAAAAAAGAAAGCTGAAATGGAAATTTAATTCATATTTCATAAGCAATTAGATAGTTACACATTTTAAACAGGGGCTTACAAGTTCTGAGTCTGTTTCTATGCCTCTCCTCCCTCTCAAATCTATGGGAAAATGCTTCATTTAAATTCATACACCTTGCACAGATCGGCTATTGAGATATTTTAACTGACTAATTTTAAGTTAATGACTACTTGCAATAATAATATTGAAAAATTATCTGATGTCTAGTGCATATTTTTGCTCTCAGAGGAATGTGTGCTCTATGAAACTTTTAAAAAATGGTCCGCTATGATTTTTAGAAAAATATTTATCTATATGCTTACCTAGGTAGATAAAATCAGTTAAAGGCATTAATTAAATTTGGGTACTGATATAGCAATATGCTATCTAGTTAAATTAAATGTTACTTATTAAACCATCTAGAACAAATGTTTGAAGAGATTTTTACGACACTCATCTCAGTCGTAGCTTCCTCAGGACAAAGACAGTTCAAGTACACATTTGGAGAATGTAATGCAGTGAAGTAAGAAAGAGCAGCAAAGAATTCAGGTTAACTTGCTGCAAAGTTTGCAGTATTCAGCAAAATAATCCTCAGGGCTGTGTTACCTTTCTGACAGGTGTATATCTGAGGAGGACAAGCTAGTAGCATCACTGCTCACCATGCTGTTCCGTTAGAATTAGTCGTTTGTGTTCGTAGCCTGAGCAGTTTTTATCCAGTCTTATTCTTTCTTACCCTATACAGTCGGACTGGCTACTGATGCATTTCATTTTTCTGTGTGGCTTTTTCTTTGGTAGAATCATATACTCTTGCTCTCTCACAATCAGATTATGAAAAACCAGTGGAACGTCGACCTTAGCTGGCCCATTTTCTGCAATCAAACTTAAGGTATGAACTCTGATCTATAGGGCACATAGACCCTGACTCAACAGGCATGCACACTCATCACACTGAAGCAGTAAATAGGCACCTGACCTGTCCTGCTGAAGAAACTGGGAAAGCTCAGCAGCATGCAGTCAAGTACATGCTTGAACATCTTGCTGAGGTAAGGCTCAGGCAAGCTATGTCTTAGCTTGTATTTCAAAGACTGTTTATACCATCACAGTTTTCCAAAACAGTTCTTATTTCACTGGTTATCCTGTCAGTTCCATCAGGCCCAGCTGATGAAGACATTTGCCTGCAGAGGGCAGAGCACATTTGCCAGTAAGACCTGTTATGAAAAATACTTAGATCAAGGCATTTCTCTGACAGTGAAGTGAAGTCATTCCTGTGGCATTGCAGCTCTCCTGGAAAACTTATCATTGGACAAGCTGTCCATGAGAAATAGCAACTGAACAGGTTATTAGTGCTAAACTAGAGGTCTAATACAAAAATGAAGGAGGAGAGAGAAAGTAACAAGCACATTGCTAAACAAGAAGCAGTAAGAAAACTAACAAGTAAGAACTTGCTAAGATGGGCATGAATACAAAAGCAGTCCATGATGCTCAGGTTAACCTGCATGTGTGATCACAGGGGTACAAGCCCACTTTGGTGAATCAGACCGTAAGATCCAGTTTCTGTTTTTCTTAAACGACTGTAAGGATTTGGAAAATCCTTGGTGCAGGTTCAACTTTAGATATTTAGAAAGGAAATTACTCTTTTCTGGATGACGGAGTAGACACTATAAGGGACCTCAACATCACTTCAGCAGACAGTGGAAAAGTCAGCATATTGTCTGAACAAAAACTGGAAATTACTAAAACGAAGGTCACAGCAATCTTAAAAAATGGAAAACTGAAGAGAGAGAAAGCTCAAGGACAGGGTATTTTTTAATGCCCAGGACTCTAAGAGCTAGCAGCTATCACAGAATAGCGACTCAATAGAAATCTGACTCCTCCTTTCTAGGAAAGGATTTATTGTATCAATCACGAAAGGCTGGTTTTATAATCCATAGGAGAAAACTGTGCCTTTGCTGAATGTGAGGACACCATGAAATGCTTACTGGCGTCGTTTTGGTTTATATCTCACATTTACTCGCCACTAAGGAAAATTGAGCACAGTAACTAACTCCATTAATCACTTCACATCAAGCTGGAAATATGAATAGCTTAAAACTATCACAACACATCCTACTGATTGTTTACATTGGCAATGGATTCATTTTCCGTATAAGATCCACTCTCTACTACCTTCTACAAACATTCATTTAGCCCATACTCAGTGAGTCCTCACCTCACTGAACTAAACCGAATGAACTACAAACTAAACTCTGTCAAACTCGCAGGGACTAGAAACCAAACCAACTCTCTTGAGAATGACAAGATGTGACGTCGTCTTAATGAAATTTCTCCACGTTTCTGCCTCCTCTCTGGGAAGATCTCAGACGTTTAAGAGGACAATGGGTGCAGGAGATGGGAGGCCCGTTCCCATCAAGTAGAACAGCATTATAACATCCCCCAAAGTTTTAGAAACTGGTTGCTGTTATTGCCTCACTGGACTTGAGACTTAAGCTGGTAGGGTGTTTGCTCTGCAAATCTAAAGATCCTTTACCCAGTACTCCCTTGGGGTGCAGAGCCACCTTCGTATCACCAGGTGATTTCAACAGTCTTGAGCACTGAAAAGTTGCATAGACTGAAGATTATTTATCCCTTTTAGAGCAAAGGAATTATAAAGAGAAGAGAAGCAATAGCTAATTTGAAATAACATTCTATATTATGTACACTGAGTCTCATGTATTCGATTCAAAAGGAGTGTTAATTTGAAAAAGGACCAACGGGAGCCCCAAACCCTCCTGAGTAATTTCCTGAAGAAATGTATTTTCTAGAAATTAAACTTTGCTTTCTTAATGAACACATTTTGCAGAGATGAGTTATTGGTATTGTCAATTCAAATTACCAGTGGATCCTCCTTGCAGAAGAGTGGTCCCTTTTGAGGATTTATTGTAAAATGTAATAGTAGACAAGGATGCATCTTATTTGTTTCCCCCACAAGGATATATCATTAATGTGTTTGTAAGAACTAATATGCATGGCCCCCAAATTACATCTGTAGAGTTGTTACAGAAAGTGCTTACTGTATTGCCATATAATTACATTCCCTATGCTGAATATATTATTTCAAAGCTGTCAGAAGAAAATTACAGACCTTGTGTAACTCCACAGGAGTTGGTGACATGATTTCTTTCATTTCTTGCTTAATTTTTCTCAGAACCATGGACTTTCTCCCCACATCTGACGGCAATGTGTTGCTACGGGTAGCTTGACTGTAATGTGGCCTTACAGTACTTCTTTCCTGGAAGCTGGCTTGTCTTCCCAGCTGGCTACGAGGCTGTGGGTTGTCATGATTCAAACTCATTGTACTTCCTGACATAATTGTGGCCTAGAGCATTAATGAACAGGTTAATTTTTAACACAGAATGTGGGTTAAGTAAGTGGTTAATTCATAGCAGTAGGAAAAACATCTCTATTCTTTGTTAGAACACAGTCACTCAGGGCACAGCAAAAGGCAAGAGGATAGATGTTCAATCTGCTTGCAAGTCACTATAAAATAATGGACCACAAGAAAACACAACAACAATAACAAAACCCTATGGGCAAAAGTTTTCAGATGGCATTTCAAACTAAAATACTGAGCACTAGAACGGCTATGCTCGTAAGCTAGTCCCCTGGCAGACTGAAGAGTGTGTAGTATAATCGCTTATTTTAAAAATATTTTACATGTAAATAAAATGGTATTTAAGTTGCAGCATAATTGCATTTGTTCGAATCGGAGCTATAGGAAGGCATTTACAACCCAGACTGTGTGTGCAAGGTAAAAAAAAGTGAGTCAGCAGAGTAAGTAGGCAGCTGTACAGACAGCACCGGCAGAGAGCGTGCCTGGATACCATCCCAGGCCAGGGAAAGCTCAGTGCAGGTAAGCTCACTGCCTGGAAAGAAACTTTGCATAACACGCATATTGCAAGAGTAACTGCCTTAGCTTAGCACTAAAACTTCAGAGATACAAGCCCCTGTCTCACTGCTGTTTTTCATCTCAGTAAAAGCTAGCCTTTTATGTTAGATGCAAGAATACACGAAGGGTGAAATCTTGAAAGAAGATGACGGCAGTCATCTTATCCACTGTGTGGAACAGACTGGCATGAAAAGCAGCCGTGCACTGCAAGGAGCCTCCTCCCTTGTGACAGACCTTCTGCACTGAGGAACAGGAGGCAAATGCACTTAGGCGCAGCCACCGTACAGAGGTGCCACTGCTGGGATAGGGTATGCCAAATTTCCTATTTAATCTCCCTGGTGCTGATGGACAAGTGAAAAGGGAAATTAAAGGGCCATAATCTGAACCCTCACTGGGACAGGAGGCAGGCAGCCTGCTTGAAAATGTGAAGTAAAAATGAAGGGGGGAAAAAATAAGGGAAAAACGGGCAAATAAACATTTGCTTCTGACTCTGGTGAGCATGTCTGTCACCTCTCTTTCTCCCAGCTCCAGCACTACTTTCACTAGGAGATAATATATTGCAGCCTTAACAGTCTCTCTTGTGCTCAGTAATGACTGATATTACTCCCTGATGGAGCAATAGCATCCAGAGGACTTGGCAAACAACAGTTTTCTTTGCTCTTTGGCTGAAGACCTTGAAATGAATAATGATAAATAGTCCTTGGACTATGCAATGGCACTTCATCAAATAGAGGCATCGCCATTCTCAGCATGCTGTCATACTGAGTGAGTTTTGCTTCCTTTTCAGAGCTGTGGGTTTTGCAACAAGGTGATGCTATAAATGATACAGCATCTACAGTTCTCAATTTCACTTTTGTGAAAAGCTGAGGAAAATTCAGTGTGTTGAAGTAACTGAATTCTGGTCAGCATGAATGATCTATTTCCATATCAGAATGATCTATTTCTATATCCTTTTATTGTGCTCTGAATATTGAAAATTGCAAGAGAAGCCTGCGGTACTGAACCATGTCTAACTACGAAATTAAACCAGTATAACATTTTCTCCTACATTTCTCTGGTTTGCAATAACAAATACATGAGAATCACATTTTGCTACCCATACATGCAATACAAAAGCCATAAATCTGTGGAAGTAAATTAATCTGAACTGAAAAACTTTCACCCAGTTATGCCATTCACATTCCTCCTGGCTGCTAAAGGACTTTATATAACATAAAAATGAAAATGAGATTCTGCCAGTTTTGCAGCTCCAGGAATTTAAAAGAACATAAAAGAAAATATTTTAGGACCTTTCATTCCGCAGCTTTAGTGGCCGTATAATCTTAATTGTTCTGATTAGACAACTTAGAGAAAAGGTGATTAGAAAAATAAAGACTTAAAGTTACTCTGTCTCTGTTCCCTTCCCCCTCTACCCCTTCACAATCTAACATAAAGAATGGTTAGATTTGCAATTAACTACAGGATGAAATGTGAAAATTTGTTACGTAGCGAAGAAATTGCTGTATAACGAACATTTCTTACATTGGCAGATTTTTTTGCAGAGTGGTAAGTGTATAGGTAAACATTTTGAAAAGCTGATTTTCTTTTATGTTCATCTTAATCAAATTAAGTTTCAATTTAAAAGACAACCTACAACATGCTAAGAAAAGCTGCATAAAGCGTCTGTCAGAGAATGGGATGCATTGCTGCAGGAAGGTTATGCCCACTTAAGGAGTTCTGCGCCATTTGCTGCCTCTGCGACAGCATCAATGGTTATGCACAGCAGAAGCTGCAAGTCAAAAGCTCTGGGGTGAACATGTTTATAGAATTTTGGTTGCATTGTACAAAAGAAAACAGCTCTGGTTAGGGGTGGGGGAGGCAGCTGCACAAGCGAAAATATAAAGGTAAAGGGTAGGTACCAAGAGAGTCATGTTTCTCAAACACAGACGCCTGTCAGCCTTGTCCTGTGGAAAGGGGTTAAAGCTTTTAAATGAATTGGTGTGATTAGTGCAACTTAAAAGAAAAAAAAAGGAGAAAATAAAATGAATGTAAACCAAACCAAAACCATTATATTTCTCTAAAATTGGAAAGAAAGGTTAAGATTGTTCTACCTCTAGTTCCCTCAGAATTCCTGACTGGCCACAGGTCTCTAAATCCTCCAGAGCCTGAGACCAGAAACTTTCCTCCTGGTCAGCCTCGGTGTTATCATGGGTACCTGCGAAGCTAGATTTACAATGAGAGGTTAAAAAAAATGTGGACTTTTTTTCCCTCAGAAAATATATTTTACACGCGTGCCTTGCCACAGATTGCAACTTGAATGACAGAACGTTACGGTAGGTAGGCAGGAGAGTGGGGAAGAGTCGCCGATCAGGAGAGGCTGGATGAACATGCAGAGCACATGACAGACAAGTCTTCTCATAACCTGGCAGCCGCTAGCAGCTGGCAGGATCTGAGTGGTGAGTTATTCAGTAAGGAGATAAATGGATTCCAAGAACAATTCAATACACATTTTTACTGGATTGAAACTGGGACCTCCCTATCAAAATTAATGAATCAACCAGTAGCTGTGTGCAGAGCTGCTCTGTGCACGGAATATTTGCAATTAAACCTTTCAACCTCACAGACTTCTCCCAGAGAATATGAAAAGAGCCCTCATTTTTGCAAACAGCATTTTGCAAAAGAGGGATGGTGGTGCTTTTTACCTGATTCCTTCAACCTAAGCTGCATTTATCATTATCAATTTAAGCCCATCTGACTGCCATCATGTGAACCGCTCCACTCATTTCATTCACACAGAGAAACTTTCAGGGATGCAACTGTCTTGCATGGAGATTCAGGTCTCTGGTGTTTCATAAACGCACCGAAGCCTCACTACAAGCAGTCTTGAGCAAGATATTGGTGACAGCGGTGCTTAGGGAAGTTGCCCAGCAAGAGAGGTCTGATAAAAACACCAACTCTGGACTGCAGCAACACAGCCCAAAGCAACACCATTACAGTGTATGTGCGTGTGGGGCGGAAGCGGGAGTTTTTTGCTGTCTTAGCAAGGGGAGTCGGCTCAATGAAGGTTCACACAAGCATCAGAGCTGCTGCACAGGAGGGGGCTGGTTATGTGAAAGGCACAGGGGAAGGATGAGGAAGGAAAGAATGAGAATTTGCCCTTTTGGTGGCAGCAAGCTGTTACTTTGGAGCAGCTGCCCATGGACTGCAGCTAGTGGTGCTTAACAGCACGTAAAAGAGAGCAAACACTATTATGGAAGCATCTGAGGCCTTGCTTGACAAACAATATATTACTGAGAATAGCGTGAATGTAACACTGTTAACAGAATAGCTTTTAAATAGGAGAACTGCCCAGCTCAAGGGACGACAGCTCGAATGCTTCACACACATGATACTCTGCCTCAGAGATGCTTTCTTACAGTCACAATCAGTCAAGCAGACAATGGTCAGCCATTTCAATCTCTTATTGCAATGATTCTCCGTCTAGCATCAGTGTCTCTTCTAAGATATTGCAATAGATACAGCAATGGTGAGAATACCTACTCAGATCACAGATGCAATTCCTCCCAGGCAAGATAAGAAAGTATTTAAAACATGATTTTAGAAAGATCCTTGACTTCTGAAATTAGCTCTTTCAATAAACCTAAGCAGTTGTTTTAATAGCCAATGCTGAACATAGACTAATTTATCCATTACAATACCTTTCGTTATATTGCATACTAATATTATAATATAAAATGGAACTTAAGTTAATGAACAGGATTATTTGACACAATTGTCTGCGACAGCAAAGACTGGATTTCCTAGAACTGGAGGTCTATTTCTTCTCCAACTTCCATAAAGTCTAAAATCATGATGCCTATACATCTGGACCTTTTTTTAGCTGAAGCAATTTCTTTTTCTGCCCTCAACTCCTGTTTTGCCTCCTCTCTGAGCCTTGTCTCCTGGTGTGTGAAATGCTCAACTTTTGCATCTCCATTACAGCCATGTGAATAAACTGATTTGTAGCTGAGCTACTGCACCAGAAAAAAAGAGGTACCAAAATAATTTCTCATCTAGATGGCTTTTTTTTCAGAAACCTGAGAGATTGATTTTACGTCATGTGAAATATTGTTTGACATATAATGAATATATTTGGTTTTCTGATGCTTATTCAAAGAGCCATCAGAAATTAAGACGCATAAAAATGCTGAAGGAGAGATAGTGGCACAGATATGAAGACACAGGTGCCTATGATTTGGTTCTTATTGCCATGTAAGAAACAAAATATATTGTTTGGTTTTTTTTTTTTAAATTCAGGAGGCAATTGGATGTTCTAGGATCTGGCAGGCTCATTCCTGTAAGTATTGTTTTAATGTGCAAAAAAATTTCCCTGGAGCAGAAACTATAACAGACTTGTCCTACCTACCAGTGGTAGGTAGACACCAGGCTACAAAGCAATTTAAGTTCTCTGGTTTCATTTGCTCACCAACTGAAATTTTGTTGTCACTCAATGGCATGTTAATGATGTGTTTTCTGCTTTTACCCTGTTTTTCTCCTTTTTCTCATTTCAACGATTTTTCCTTTCTTCCTCCTTCCCCCCAGGCCCCGCCTCAGCCCAGCTGGATCTCACTCCTGTGCACTCTTTGTTCTCCTACCTGGAAGTATTCCACTCTTCCAGTTGTCCCCCACCTTTCCTTTGCCCACCAGAGGCACCTTTCCACATCTTGCCGTCTTTCTTCATGCTTCTGATGCTCTCTCCCCCTGATCTTTCTACAGAAGTTTGCTTTAAATGGTTTTCTTGATTCTCCCCCAGTGTCTCAGTCTCCTTCTGTTGCCACATGTTCTTGGAAGCTGTGCTACACAAAATAAAGGTAAGAAAAAATTACTTTTTAGCGTTAGAGAAGAAGATAAGATGCTTAGCTAGAGACAGAGAAGAGGTGGTTTTCTAGGGATCCCTGTAACAGGCTAGAAAAACTGACATGCCCTTCTCAAATACTCCAGCACTTGGTATAGAAACACCATCAGGTGTGGCATAATCCATTTTACAGATACAGGGTTAAAATAATCATTATTTTAATTTGTGCCATATATCTCAGGTGTAAGTCACACTGACAAGTAGAACAAGACTCTTTATCGTGCATACTTTCTGTTGACTAGTGCTTGAAAATAGTAGTAGAATACATGCTTCTCATTTAGAAGATTCTGTATTTTACAGTCCAGCTTCCCAGTTCACCGCTTATCAACTTTTTCAGCCTATTACTTATGTAACTGCAGAACAATAGGTGTTCTGGAATCTATAGCTGCATCTCATCTGAGAAACAAAAGATGGGCTTCAACTGTGGATAAAGATGCTGCTATTAAATTAAAGATATTAACTTACCAAGAACGGGAGGTATGAATAAAACTACGGTCATTTCCTTTATCAAATATTGCTCACTACCAGCCTGTGAAAAATTCTAGTATGCTTCTGGCCGGTAGGGACCAAAGGAGCTGGATACAGACTGGGAGTTCACACTTGCCCAGATCTTAGCTATCACCTTGCCAGACTTGTCTCCAGACAAAATGCCACTGGGCAATCTGCTGTATCAGAGTGTTTGTCATTCAGATTCTGAAAAGCAGCACTGGCATCTAAGCCTTGCCTTGATCTGTATTTCAAAGGTAACAGACTGGACCTGATGGATTTACTTATCCAGTATGTTTACACAGGAACCAGAAAGGTTTTCTTTAGTACTAAACTTGAATTTCTCACAGACTGGGATTTCAGGCTCATTGTGCTGCTACACCAAGAAACTGTATTTCTAATGAAGGACATGCATGTCTGCAAGTCCTGAGGACGGGTACAAAGAGCACAGAATCTTTCTAACTGTGACGTCTGTGCTCCCTTGTCTGAGGAAGAACTGTTCTTTGGCAGGAATTACCCAAGTCTCTGCAGTGGTACCACTGCTGGATCATCCTTAGAATAGAGAATAAGAGACTTTTGGGTCTTTCACTATCTCCAAGCATTGTCAACTAAGCATTTTCCCCTCAGGAAGTTCTTTTGTCTGCAGAAAAATGAATTGAAAATTCCCAGGGGAATGCCCTAATTTCTTTGTTTGTTTATTCTTAAGAGATAAATGCTGTGGTTTTTTGTCTGAAGTAACTCAAAATAAATATATGTCTTGGGTTTGGCATCATAATCTTACACAAATGTCACTGATCTACCCTAATAAGTTTCATGAAGTATAAACACTATATCTCATATTTAAAGGAAGAGCTGTTACAGCTGCATTAGAAAAACATTATTTCATTCCAGACAGTAAGTGTTCATATTTTAGAGGCACTGCTGCAGCTGCAAATCAGAAAACAGAAACTCATATGGGAACTTACCTGCTTGCTGTAGGTCGGTCCCATTCTTCATCACTCAGCCCTGTATCATGAAATGGGTGGTTTCGTGGTTTGCTTGGAGGGGACAAACTAGTCTGTTTAGGACTCCTCCATTCATAGGCATTGAAGTTGTATCCTGAAGCCTGATAGCTGTGTCCTAAAAAGGTGAATTATATATTTACAGCGCTGTATATGTTGTAATGACAGAAAAGCATATCTCTAAAGCTGGGTTCTCTAGAACTTGGGTGTGGATCCAGGATTGCCACCTTTTTTTTTGCAGTAGTAGTCAGATTATTTATGACCTAAATTACGCCTGGAATTAGGTGTGCTCTAGAGTTTCTCCTCTGAAAGCCCACTGAAAGCAAAATCTTAAATGTATCTAACACTCTTCTCCTACTGTTTATCTCTCAGCTCCTTCTGATGTTTAGTTCTAGACGTCTTCACAATTTATCAATTTCCAATTTGACATCATCATACGTTGAATACTAGTGAATAAATCACCTGCGTTATGGATGCGTTAAATATGTGCTAACATGGCCATGTGCGACATGCCCCAAATTAAACCTAAGCTATTAAGAAAACTGTGCTTCAGATCTATTGAAAAGAGTTTGCAAGGATGCATTAAAAAAACTGCATCAACTTGACTTTTCAGATGACTAGCAAGAAAGCTTTTTCTCCCCCCTGGTAACTTTCTCAGATTTGGAAGCAATGCAGCCAAAAATTCATGACATTAGTGTCAGTTATGCACAATGCTACCAATCTGTAGAACGGCTGCCTAGATGCAAAAGTTGGCATGGTGCAGAGGCTCTTGAGTGACCACTAACTGGAGTAATACCAGAACAGGAAGGAGGGTGGCTGTCCCAGCACCGCTGAGGCCAGGACTCATTAATAAAAGTGCAGGACTGTGCTGTCACAGCCCTGCGCTGCCCTGCATAAAGGCCAACATGGGAATCTCTGGACCATGCCCCTTTGTGGAAGGGGGACTTGCACTTAGCAGAGCTACTGCTTTTTGCTAGGGCTCCGAGCACTGAGAAAGGGCCCTTTTCACAATGGGCACACATGCCCGGGACCAATATACACACCCTTGGAAAGCTCATCTTGCAGAAGGTGATTCCTCTGCCCGCCATTTCCAAATATCTCAAGGCTGTGTAAGTGGCATCAGATGGCCTTTATATCTGAAGAGTTTATTTCTGGGTGCTTTTCTCATACAAGCTATGTTGGTATTAGTTCAATAGTATTTATTTAACTGAATTAAGTGTAATTTGAATTCCAAGTAGGAACCAGACAGTCTGGCTTCCAAATGATGTATCAAGAAGAACACATGGATCGACTTGTGACAAGCTGATGCTGATCTGGTAAGCAAAATCCATTATGGTAGAGCTGCTATATATATATTTCATCTTGACATATTCCTTTTCTAGCTCTATACTTGGTGTTTTGTGATGTGCATACTGGATTAGGAAGTTCTATTTTGTTGATGACTAACAAATATCACTGCTGTCACCTCTTTAAAGAGGGCAATTTGCTTCCATAAATCAGTCTAGACCTGTCTGCTTCAAATCCCATGTAACTACAGAGTTGTGTGCATTTTCCAGCTAGTTGGCAGACATTAACATACTCCCAGATTCTGGAAAGGGTTTTGGTTGCGAAAATGTGACTGCTGTGTGGGGAAGGCTCTGGATTAGTAAGGCAGACACACTAGACAAAGGTACAAAATGGGGTATTAATTCAAGGAGAGAAAAGGCTGCTCACCAGTATTAAATTAGTAACTAATAGGATAAAACATTATCTGGTGCTCCAGAAAAATTCCCCAAACTCCTTAATTTGCTTAGTCTGTGCTTATGCCAAGAAAGGTTTGGAGAGCAGCCAAACTCAACCTGACAGGTCAAGACAGAATGAACTTTAATAGAAATATGGGTCACATTACTACCACAGCAAGGGATAAGGTGCAAATCTGATCACATTCAGGCTGTTTAGCAGAAGTGCCACGTATGGAGCTGCTTTCTTCAAGGGAGTTAGAAAAAAGACCTGCTTTGAGATACTGGGTTAGTTTTGGCATGGTATTCGAATGATCAGGACTTAGGAAAGCAGTCTGGGCCTCAAACCTTTCCACAGTTGAACAATTTGCTCCAAATAGAATCAATTCACCCAGGAAATGAGAACTATCATTTTGGCACTTTTTCAGCAATACTTCTCCTTAGAACTTAAAAATATCAGTAGAAAATCTAACATGATTTATTTTGATAAACCGACCAAAACAGTTAAAGACAGAAAAGGGGACAAATTCATCCCAACTCCAGTGAAATACAAATTATATGGAGGGTGTGTGTGTGGGGTGTTAGCCCAGTACATTGAGTACTAAATAAAATGTTATATGTATCAGTAAATTAGAAGTAAAATGTAGAAAACAGGAGATATAATTAAATTTATTGAGGCTGTCTTGTTTAAAGTAAGTTGATGCCAAATATATGCAGTAAGTCTAAGAAATACTTAAAAGTTAAAGAACAGAAAAAAATGGCCACTAGTAGTGACATCAGCTACTTCTTGATCTCAGTAGGTTTTAAAGGACATGTTCTGCTTTCCGAAAGAAACCACCAATGTTATCATTGAGCAGGCACATTAAAAAATAGCAATGAAAGTAATCAGCACAGAACATCAGTCTGTATGGGAAATCTGCTGGGCAGAGCTTGGATTCAGTTCTCTGTGTGAGGGTACAAAACAGCTGTCCATGAGCTACTAACCATGCTTCTGGAAGGCAACAGAAAAAACAGAGAAATGAAACTGAAAGAATGTATGCAACCAGAGTGAAGGAGAAAAAACTATTTGAGGTAAGGATCTACCTGTCCAAATACCTGCCAGGCAGTGTGAATATGTGCTTTACCATGGAAATAAAAAAATTTTAAAGAGAGTCAAATAAAACACTGAGGTTGTGTGGAAGTTTTTTTTCTTGTTATCTAGAATATTACAAGGTGTCTATATCCCTCACTGCCTAAATAAATGTGTCTTACAAACTAAAATGAAATTATTTGAAAATCCTACATAAAACAATAGTCAAACAGAAGTAGAAAATTTAGTGTTAAGGAAAATCATGTCTTTAAACAGAATGATTGTTTTTGAGGGCTGAAAGCTAGATGTTAATGTTGCTGGAATGAGGAAGAAGCAGAAGATTTACAAATCATAAGCAATGCCTAATGCTCCCTCTTCAGCAGTTTATAATAAATCTCTTGTCAGTTAAAAATTACTGCATACGAGCATCAAATTCATTAACATCTTCAGTGTGTTCTGTGCCTTGCATTGATCTGTATTTGACAGATAAACTCATTTAGTTGTGGATGAGCTATGGACAGGGCTATTCAGATGTCAGTAAAGCTAACAAAAGCCTGTTAATGTATTGATAAATGCTTCATAACACATCACATTGTCATGAAAGAATGAATCTGAGGCCAGCCAAGTGTAAGAAATCATGCTGCCTGGCGAGGTGTGTGGTCATAATCAGACACCGGCACATTACAAAGTACAAGATTTAAAGTTGGTACAGATAAAGTTCTCTTTAAAGGCAAAGGAAGGTCAACCATGAGTTACCAAGAATGGTAATTTCTACGTTAAATGTCAATTGCATTCTTGACAGTACCTTGATTTCCAAAGCTGGTATCAATACCAGAGCCATCCCACGACTCTACTGCGCTGTCAACACTTGGGACTGTAGTGGAATAGACGTCTGAGAGTTTGCCAGATTTCTGTACAGCAGAGGTTTCATCTTCAGCATCGCTCAGTTCACTTATGTGACCCACAGGGACAGAGAATTTCTTGGGACTGGTAGCTGAATAAGATTATAAAAAAAGAAAAGGGAGTGGTGGTCGTTGCTTTACTGCAGTTCTAAGAATATGCTTTTTACTACTGACACGATGTTTTTCCAGGGATGGCCTAAATGGTTGATAATCTGTAACAACACACCCATTAAAGACCACTGATGCTAGCCTTGGCCATACTCACCATCTGTCTGCTTCTTGATTTTCAAGGTGACAGTTTCTCCTGCCATCTGTAATAAATGAATGGCTTCGCTCAAAGGTTTTCCTTTCAGACTGCTACTATTTATTGCTAGGATTCTGTCTCCTATGTGAATTGCCCCAGTCCTACAATAAGAGAGAATTAAAACACTGAGGAGCATAAAAAGCAACAAAGGCAATTTCTTTGCATATTTGGAGCATGAAAGTCTCATCTCCCTTTCCTTCTTTCATTTTGCTTTTATAGCTGTGTTACAGGGTAATTCTTTTGTTAGAAACACTTAAAGCAAGTCACCTTGTTGCAGTGACAATAACAGAGCTGAGGCATGGAGATGTGGATTTCTGTGTTACTGTGGTAGTTGAGTTAATCACCTATGGATGAAATTCATTGCAGCCCACCTGTTTAAGAGCTATCTCAGACAGCTCAGTAAGTTCTGAAATGAATCAAGCTTCTAGAAGGCTCACAATGTAACAGATAATGGCAGTGGAGCAAGGAACCAGCTATTTCACCAGTGTGGCTTTCAAGATGGATCATATCAAGAGAAGAAAATAAATTTTCTTTGTGTAAATGCACTGCTTGTTCTACCTGCACACAATATCATGGTTTGTGTGCTGTAAGTTCTCTCTGAAACCACCAACACAGGTACCAGTTGCAATGACTCTACCTATCCTGGAACCAACAGGTGATAGAAAACCTTAGCATTTTCATTATTCTCTATACATCACTTACCATGAAGAGCATTTCTGCTCCTCAGATAATGCTCGCTATGGTGTATGTAAGTGCACATACAGATGCAGTCTGTGTATATGATAAGTGGCATATTTTCAGATAAACTTAGACACATGAAGTGCTTTCCTTACCTATTCTACTCTAAAAGGCTATTGCTTTTAAAAGGCTGCTAGAACGCTCCTGTGACTGTGAAGTTTGATTGACTAGTCTTTCCTAGGTGATTTATAATAAGGACCACAGTCATCTGCTCTGCCTTGTATAGTATGTGCAAGAACATCCTATTAAGATATTCCTCATGCTCCTGAACTTGGCAACAATCAAAAAATGACAGCAAAAATTATAAACTCAGGTTTGGAGAACTATAAAAAAATAAATTGCTAAACCATGAAAATTAGCATGTTTGGGTAAACAAAATAAATCTTCATCTTGACAAAAGGAACGCTTAAAAATAATTTGCTTTCCAATTTACCTTTCCGCTAATCCTCCTTTTGTAAGGCTGGAAATGATTATGGGATCAAAGGGCTCTTCAGTACCAGAGATTGTAATTCCAAGAGGCCCACCATAGCGCTTGAGCTCAACAGTATAAATAATTGCTCCAGAGCTCTCCTGTTCATCTGCAATAAATGCCAAGGGGATGCAATTGGTTTCTTATGAAAGAGGGAATGAAAAAAATAGCACATTCAGTCTAGTAACTGGTAATCAAACAACATTTTCAAAGGATTACATTTCAGATAGACTTCTTAATCACATTCTACTGGATTATTTTGAAAAAAAATTCTCTTGTGCAATTTCTTTTATTGCCAAAACCTGATTACATTGAAGTCAATAGAAGAACTCCCCTCATTCTATTAAGATTAAATTTTACTCTGTTTAAAGTCTTTATATCTTCTTTCCTGCTGAAATGTAACTTCAGGCTACTTTATGACAGAATCACAGAATGGTTGAGGTTGGAAGGGACCTCTGGAAGTCACCTAGTCTGACCCCACTGCCCAAACAGGACTACCTAGAGCAGGTTGCCCAGAACTGTTTCCAGATGGCTTACTGAATATCTCCAAGGATGGAGACTCCACAACCTTTCTGGGCAACCTGTGCCAGTGTTCAGTCACCCTCACAGTAAAAAAGCATTTCCTGATGTTCAGGAGGAACCCCCTGTGTTTCCGTTTGTGTCCACTGCCTCTGGTCCTGTCACTGGGCACTGCTGAAAAAAGCCTGGCTCCGTTTTCTTTACACTCCCCCTTCAGCTATTTATACACACTGATAATATCCCCCCTGAGCCTTCTCTTCTCCAGGCTGAACAGTCCCAGATCTCTCAACCTTTCCTCATAGGAGAGATGCTCCAGTCCCTTAACCATCTTTGTGGCCCTTTGCTGGACCTGATCCACTATGTCCATGTCTCTCGCTCTGGGGAGCCAGGGCCAGAAGTCTCTCACCAGTGCTGAGCCAAGGGGACCTCCCTCAATGTGCTGGCAATGCTCTGCCTGATGCAGCCCAGGAGGCTGTTGGCCTTCGCCACAAGGGCATATTATTAGAGAAAGACAAGTTACTACTATTGTATAAATACTAGTACTCATCTGTTTCTTGAACTGAATGGAAGGTATTTAGAATCAAAGATAATTCAAAAGTTTTAAACCCAAACTTCCTTAAAAGATTTGTGGGAGAAGTCAAAAGTCATGATAAGATGACCAGCCATCTTACTAAGAGAACCTGAAATATATCCCATGTTTTTGATGGACAAGTTTTAAGCTTTTGTAACAGAATCAAAAATAGCTTCTGAATTCTGAATTATCAACTAAGTTGAATAATAACTCCATTAAATTTGATTTCATTATATTACATGAATTATTGCATTATTTTCAAATTTTAGTCTCATCAAACAAACATCAGAAATGGAGAATTCATCACTGGGTAAGCTTAAATACAATGCATTTTCCTTAAACAATACCCAACAGGTGGTGCAGCAACAAGAAAGACTCCTGTATTTATACAGTGTATGCTCTTTACATATCATAAAAAAAAATCACAGCAGGAGAGCAATCAACTGTAGTATCTTTGAGTTGTGAAGGGATATTTTAAAATTTAAAATGTCAGATTTCTCCTCAGATCAAAATAACAAATGCTCCCTTGCCCATCTTACGATATTGGTATTCAGCCAGGACGTCTGGCCTGGTGGGCAACTTTTCCTAGGTCTGTGGGTAATGACATTTGGAACGGCTCACTGAGTGTGGAATATGTCTAGGACACACATTCCGTAAATGTTACCAGAACTAACCCGAGACAAGTTAGAAAATTCAAATGTTCCCATTTCTGTTCCTGTAGATAGAAAAACTTTAAAAGGAAAAAAGACACATGCATCGCTAGCAAAGGTTCAGAGTTGCTTTCTTCTAATGCTGAACATGGCACTTAAGCAGAGCTGGAGAAACACTAATATCTTTGGAACGACTTTGTTTCTTCCCAATTTGCAGAAAATTTAGGGCTTTAGCTTCCCCCCACCCCAAATCACTCCTATTTCCCCTGTTCTATCCACATAAAGAAAATGGTACACATATAGAATCAAAGGAGAGAAGAATTAGTGGTGTTTATTCAGCAAAGAATACTGGGATTTTCATGCCCAGTGTTGGCCTTGTATTCCTACTCAGGGTATTATCATCAGTGTTTTGGCTCAGTTCACATCAGCTACGCTTTATCTGACATGTTCTTTTCAGAAACACCCAACTCCCAAGACCCCACTTGAAGCCTCTGGCACAGCAGAAGAGTGGCAGCTCTTGCTTGCTTGCTAGAGTATTTATGAAACAACAACAAATCCTCTGGGATCTAATGCTGATAACGTGTACACAGGTGTGGCATTGAAACGGTACAAGACTTCAGCTGAAGGATGAAAAGTAATCCACCAATCTAACCGAAAATGTAATAGCCAGTATTTGCTAAGGGTCGACACAATACTGATGTTTCTCTGCTATCAAAAGTACGTGAACAAGAAGATATTAATCATATAGCAGCCCTGCCACATGAGAGTTAGAAGTTTATAGATCTCAGTGAATGACTGGAAAGGAAACTGGTCTTCTAGTTAGCCCTGGTTAAGAAATTAATTGCAGAATGCAACAAATGTCAAATTGCCACACTGTTCTCTTCAGTGCTCTTTCCAGGCAGCAGAAATGCAAGCTATCGAAGAACATGGCATGCATGTGCTCTGAATTTACAATGAAGGCCAGTTTTGCCATGAGAGCAAGGAACTCTGATATTCAAAAAGGGTGGTAGCCATTAGGTTAATCAGGAGATAAAATTGTCCTCAGTTTGGGAAGCTGGCAGGAAAAAAAGAAAAGAGAAAAACTGCTGAAAACATACTTAGTCTGAGAAGGAAATATAATCAAACTACCATGTTTTTGGGTCTAATGTTTTTGTGATTTTCCTTCCTTCTTTTCTTGTGATGCAACTGTGGATAGTTCTTGGAAACCCCATTTCATGAAAGCAGACCCTTTGTGCTGCAGCACCTCTGCGCTGTCCACTAAGTCTCTTGCTCTTCAGAGTAACATCTGATCAAGACAGACAAAAGGGCAAAGAGCAGCATGGTCCGGGGGAGCACGTGACATGTACTACCCTACTGCTGGCCTCACCTGCACGGCTGGCTCTGAGGAACACAGCTCTGAGTCACATACAACTATCTGGAGAAGGGAGGAGTTGGAGAGACAGCAGAGGAAGCAAAAACAGAAGGCAGAAAGAAGAGCTAGAAGTACTTAAAAATGAATATAAAAAGAAAAAGCTTGAAAGACAGTGAGGAAACAAGAACCTAGGGAGGAAGAAACCCTGCTCCCTGCCTTCCCCTCCTCAAAAAAGCATGCCATGAGAAATTAAAAAAAGTTTAAATCTTAGTCTCATTCTGTGATTTAGAAATTGTTTTGGAGTGCTCCATGCCTACTCATCTATTAGCATCAGGCTTTTTTTTTTCTTGGGGAATTTATTAATGTTTTTTTTCTGTTGAGTTTGAGAAGCACATTTCTTCCCTTTGTCAGAAAACAGACTTTCATAAATAAACTAATGGCAAATAAACAAAAATTTATTTTAATTGAGGTACACTTTTTACTAGACCTTTGCTACTGTTTTGCCACTGTTTTTTAAAATATTTTTTCTGTAGCATTTTAGGAGACACTCATTCATTTTAGATTTCAAAGTACCTGAAATCTGCTATAAATACTTTCAGTGACACTTTGACAACCGTTACAAGAACCATTTGCACAGAGAATTTTGTTCAGTACATCTCCAAGTAGCTGTCCATTTACATTTGAATCTGTTCAGTTACACCAATCATGTCTGGATAACACACTGTAGTTGTGTAAGAATCTTGATATATGATGTAACTGCAAAATAAACAATGTGAATATGTAAAAGAAAACCATGGAATAAGAATCCCACTCACACTAAAATCTGCACCAGCTAACATGGTGTGCAATACCTAAGAGAGCAAAGATGTTATTTTACATGGGTGGAGACTGAAATCCACATTTCAGTGACAGCAACAGAAAATGTGTCCCAACTTCAATGGAAATGGAACCTGTCCTAGAAAAAGAATAAGTCCACAAGATGAAGGAGAGTGGGGGGATGACACAAGACACACAGGACAAGTCCACAAGTGTTTAAAAGCAAGGGAGAAGTTATTACTTCTTCTACATGGCTCTAACTCACGCCCCTCTTCTATGGTCTGTTGGTAATTTCTCTGCAGGGTAAAGGAGGGATCCTAGGTGGCATGAACCCTTAAAAGACAGACCCCCTCTTGTGCAGGAGAAAACTCAAACTTCCTTCTACAGTCATTCTTCCTGTCAATCTTCTGCCAAGTGTAGTTGCAGTTTACTCTTCATAACATACCTGGTTTGCTCAAGTTTTGCAAAGCAACTGTCAGTCAGGTGTCCCTTTGGACGTACAGCCCTTGGCCAGATTGGCCAGCCTCTGTCCAGGATGGACCAACTATGTGTAACCTGCAGGGACCTAACCACAACATCCTGCTGAGCAGTGGCCATTCACTTTGCTGGATCAAAATCCACTTCTGAAAGCCAATTTGCACTAAGTGCTAAATGCATCCACCTTTGCTTTGTACTGATCATACTGAGAAGATACTTTCTGTTTGCTTTCAAAAACAATTAAAGGAGAAGAGCATTCTAGTGCAATTCTAAACACCATTTCAACAGTTGCACTTGATTTTAAATAATAAAGTGTGGCAGGCTATGCCTTTTTGCTGTGAGACTGTATATAGCTTAAGACAAGTGAATCTACATTTCATGCTTTTGTGTAATGCCGTAATATAAATCCCAGCAGTAATGGTAGTTATAATTGTCTAACTTCCTTTGCCAGGAGAATCCACAACAGAACTCGCTTTATTATCTCCAAGTAGAAATTCTGCTCTTATGGAATCCATAATGGGGAAAATGCAGGAATAGTAATAGATACAGGTGACCAAAATGATGGCAGCTCCATTACTTCCACTGGGCTGATCAGACATGGCTCCTCCATCAGCCATCCAGCACAGCGTATAAAGTGCTACTTACCTTTAAGCATGTGAACAGTCATACTGAAGTCAAGTTCGTGTTTATGGATAAAGCATGCACTTCACCACTCTGCTGGAGAACTGAGGCCTATGGATCCATGCTTTGCTAACCATGATTCCAATCTTAAAAGCAGAGGAAATCTCAATACACTGATAAGAGAAAGATCAATTGCCTTTCCAGAAAACTGAAGACCTCATTTTGCAGTGCAGCTCCTGCAGGCAATATAGCCACTCAGAAAATTCAAAACTTTATATACCGTTAAAGTTCTTTTTAGCATGACACTTTCTGATTAGCATTAGCATAAGCCAGCCATGTTTAGAAAAAACATTTCACTAAAATTTAAATGCAAAAGAATAACCCTATAGTCTAAATATCCTGAAAATACAGCAGAATCTGCAATAGGCTCATTGTTAATACCGGAATTATCTTCATCTTTGCGGATCTTTAACTTTACAAGGTCCTCGCAGTGCTGAAGGATCTGAACAGCATCTTCCATTGAGCAATTGTCAAGTCGAATGTTATCTATTGCAAGCAACTTATCACCCAGTTCGAGCGTCCCAGTTCTGTGAACAAGCAAACAAGCTTACATGAAAGTCTAGTAACATTAAAGCAAGGTATCTTAGAAGGTATGAACATTATTATAGAAATGAGATGGATTTTTTAAAACAATTATTTCTTAATATGCTGGACATTTCATTTGTAACTGCTATTTACAAAATAAAAGCACAAGTCTCTTACAAGCTGCCTCTGTTTAACTTGAGTCTGGCTGGCTACACAATGGAAACAGATTCTTACTGGAAGCTTGAATGTCTTACCTGTGAGCAACACTTCCTTTCTTGATATCAGAAATAACCAGAGGGTCCCCTGGTTTTCTGCTGGATGGAGCTGCAATAAAGAATACATACAAGTATCTGTTTTTTACTTCTAGAGATGCAGATGGGCTAATTCTGTCCACAAATCACTATTTCATACACATTATTTACCTGTGTTATATTTCTGTTCTTTCCCTAAATTATATATACATGCATACAAACAAACAGCAGCAGCATATTAGTACCACTTCATACTCCTCAAAAATTAGAAAATGCCAGAATTAAGGTGACTGGTGCAAAGTGAATTTAACCTGGTATGTTTGAATGCTGGGTCAGGCCAGGACTGAACCATGTGAAGGTATCACAGCACAGCTCCAGTGATCTATCATAAAATGCTGTGTAGCTACAACACATAAGGAAGACTTTCTGTTAGTAGAACCTTTGAGCACAACTACTAATGCTGATCTTTTGCCAGAATATTTCTGTCAGTCATAAATCATGTTTTATTGTATTCCTGACCAACAGAGCTGCTCTGGCAAAATACCTACAGAGTGCTAACCCATGTTATATCCACTCCTGTGTCATTCAGTGCTTAAGGCAGAGGTATGAAGATAATGCTTCCTGGGTGAGAAGAGGAATCTACTTCACAATAAATGAGATGCTGTGGATAGTGGCCACGCATACCATCGGGCTGATACACAGTTATCACATCTGCACAGATGTAGCTAACATCACGCTGATGCTTGCTTCACTGTGACTCACTGCTTCCTCTGAAGTAAATGTGCCTCTTCTGATGAGTAACCTTGCTCCTCTATACTGCTGCTAGGCCTTAAGCATTGTAGACTTTTGTTCACTTTGTACTGAGCATACCTACTAGAAGCCCTGCAATTCCAGCCATGGTCAAATTAGTAAAACCCCCACCAGTCCTCTCCTTGCACACCTAACTAATCTCTTCTTGGAGGCATCTGACATAACTTTCAGTTTTCTATCTGTCCATCATGGTTAAAAGGACGCTCTGCTCTACAATGGCAGTCATCGCAATTCTTTACTGATTTGTGCAAAAAGTATTTGACAAGTTTCCCTTGGCCAGGAAATTTGCTTAGGAATTTTGCTTGACTTTTGGTTGCATAGGAAGCAGTTAACTACCCCAGAGGATGACGACTATGATTACTGACTGCTTCCAGAGGACTGGTTTTTGGAGCAGCTTCACTGAATGCATTGTTTTGGAGGGTTCATCCATATGCTGACAGAAGACTGCACTGAAGATCTGATATGGTAAGCACTGGGCTCAGAACTCAAGGGTGACGAAAGATATATTTTTAGACAACAGTGTGGCACCTGCTCTCTGCCATTGGGAAGTATACCACCTACAGCTGCTCCGGCCAGGAGGAAGTCCATGTGGTGAACGCAGACTGACTTTTGGGACTGTTGTTCACAAAGAGTGTGCTAATATTAAAACATTGCCACATGGTATAAGGCGCTCATTCTCCTGAAAGCGCTCATGGTTTTTGCACATGTAGGGCAAATTGCCCCAAGCCATTTCTGCTGTGTGTACTGAGGCCTCTGCGTTCATTCACAGATGGTACTTTGCCATCAGGCTCCAATGCCTAACTGACAATCACCCAGAAAGCTACCCATATTGGAGGATCACCTACAAAATTGTGATGTCAGTTACTTTAGCAGCTCATGATTCTTCTCTTTGATGGAAAATGACAGATCTTCGCCTAGAGCAACCACAAGGTGTATTAATAATGACATTTCCAACACAATATTCTAACAGATCTTGTTAACCCTGGCTGCCCTGGCTGAGAAAGACTTTGAATGTCCAAAGGAACTGTTTAAGAACTGCTAAATAGCCATATTTCAAATGCAGTGTCTTGAAAGTCTAGAAGCCAGACGTAAAAGGACTTTCAAGAATTTTTATAAACTTGCCTAAACCAGCAAGTTTTCAGGAAATGCCTTTGTTGCAATTTGGAGAACAGCAATTAACTTTCTGCAAAATGTGTAATTTTCATAGCTTGTTTATCATACTTTCATGCCATGGGTCAACTATATCTTATATGACAATTCCATGACTTACATGATTTCTTTGGGTTTGTTTCACCAATTAGTATCTTGTTAAAATCTTCAAGTATCACTTTGGTGATCTTTTTTTTAATTTTACATTTTTACCCTCTGGGTTGCTTTATAAAACTCTGAGCTTATATGCCACCCAGTGTACAATGTCTGGAGTTTGAGATTTGAGTATTGAGATAGTTTTTATGAAACTGCTTTATAAAAATTAGGAGTACTAAAGAAAACAGTCCATTATTGTTCCAAAAAGAAAAGAGAAGGAACCAAAATGGGGGAGAGAGCACAGCTCAAAGTACGAAGCCACAGAGTACATGTGGATGCAAAGCGTACGATATTACACACAAAGTTATTACAGTTTCAAACTGAGTAAGTGTGAACCAGCAGTATTTTGTCAGTTATCCTGGGCTATTAATTGTGTCTGGTGGATGAAAGCCTTTTTGTAGGCAGTAAACACAGCTCAGTGTGAAATGAATCCCCCCATGCTGACAAGCCCTTAATAAGCAGTTACACCACACTTCGTTTTATTTTTGTTCAATGCTCATGACATACATACTACAAACTATTCAAGTTGTGCTGCAGAGATAAAATCATTAATTTCCTCCTGAACTTTTGTACTGCACATCACCACAGCCTAAGATTGCCTCCCAAACACTAGCGAACAGATGCTGTCCCCAGCAAGAAGATTGAGTACTATTATCCTGCTTTTACAGATGAAGAAAGGAAACAGGAACACTTAGGTCAAAGTATGACAATATTCAGTGAGCAATTTGAGATATCCATGCCTTTATTTCTCACAACAGTTTGTAGTATATAACAGCTGCTATGTCCAAAGCACAGCTATTGGCATTTTCAGCAACAGCACCAGATGATCAGCATTTCTGCAAGTGTGACCCCAAGATCTGAACGGTTTCCCCGGAAAATCAAGCAGCCACTTGCGGAAAATGTCTCTCTCTCCTTCCCCCCTGCCCCGTGAAATGACTCGTCTCAGCACAACTCTATTGCAGAGAAAAACAAAAAAATCCTAACTTCTCCAGGGTAGTATTATACTGTCTTGACCGTGAGATAATCTCCTTTTTCTTTCTGCAATCTTTCACCTCATTCATTATGCAGCCTCCATCCCCTTTGATACACATCACTAGTTCATCTCTCCCCAGACAGCAGAGAAGCAAGAGTCCCAGTGAGAAAGTAGTATTTGATCACTTAATTGAAAAAGATATCCTTATGAATTAACGCAAGTTTGAAGTGACACTGTACAGCTTTAAGTCTCCATTTTTATGTTTCATTTCACAATTATTTTTGTTTTTAAGAAGGAATTAAAAACAAAGCACCTTACCGCTCACCCATGACCAGCCTTCTTGTTCAAGTCCCAGCTTTCCCTACCCCTGATCACACCTCGGCCTCTCCTCTCATCTGCTGTCTCCCTGTTATGGCTCTCCGCTCATTTTCTCTCCTTGTCCCATTCTGCTTGTCCACCGAAGATCTCATCTTTTCTCCTCCCTGGTCCAGCTGTTAGTGTACCTACTGTTGAGCTTTTGTAGAGACCTTACACAGTCTGTATGATGAACTACAAGTGGACTGAAGAGTGCATAAAGATGACAGATACTAAACTTAGTGTTGCAGCTGGAAGGCTGATCTTTAGCAAGTTGTTTGTTCTCTCTCTTTAAATGACTCTCTGATCCTAGGTCTCCGTCCCAGGCCTCTTACCCTGCTTCTACTGGTAAAGACACGCTTCCCCTGCCTATTCCCCGCCACCTGAAAGCAAGTTCAGTGAAGTGTTGTCAGTTTTTTACCTCAGCTGTTCCACTAGGTTAAAAAAACCCTCAAACAACCCTCCTTTCTTATTTCACTGCTAACCCAAAGAAAAAAAAAACGATGTGAATTAAACAGATTTTGGGGTGGACATCTCACCTACTACCCATCCAAAACTCACTTACTAGTCTCAGCCTGGCTTCAAGTTTTGGAGTTTGATCAAACTCTGAACAGACTGAATGAGCAGAGGAAAATGCTCATGGGATGGAAAAATATTTTTTATACAAAGTCAGTCCACTTATCCACAATGCTAGTTAACAGCTACTAGACTTTTTAAAAATAGTGTGATTATTAAATAGATGAAAGACCTTTTTAAAATTAGACAGATGTAGCTCTTTTGTTCCTTAAGTATTGGTTCATGTGGAGCAGCTGAGAAACCTGCCAATCTTTCAGGCCTTGTCTCAAAAATAACGACTTGCAACATTGCAAAATGAAGTTGAGTTTGCTAGGTGAAATCCCAAAATATACAGAAACATGCTTTAGAAGGTAAATTCTCATAGTCAATGCTAAATATCTGTAGATATTTACAAAGCTTTTTTCTGATGAAATACGAAAGCAATAAAGCAGACTACAGTATAGCTGCTAGTCAAAATGACTTAGAAAAACTGATGATGATTTGGGTGAGATTCTGATATTCTTTACCAGCTTTGCAGCTTCTTATTCCCTGAGTAGTCCCATTAACTTCAGAGAGATTATTTATAAAGCAAGCTGCTGCAGTTCATTACCAGTAAGGATATCAGAATCTTACTTAAGAAAGAAAGGGGAAAAAAGAAAGAGCTGCTAACTACAAGTACTAGACTGTACTAGTAAGTAATTTTCTCAGACATCTTTCAATGTATCTAGAAAATATTAGTCTATGATAAAGTAGCCAGTGGCACAAAAAATTTTCTTAAAAAAAAAAAAATCTATATTCCATTAGATGGTCTAAAATCAATGTCACTGGCAAATAAATTGAAAGACACTTGAACACTATCAGATCTATTTGAAAGCCATCTTTCTTCTAGGGAATAGTTCTGTTATAAAAGCGTAATCACACACACATGGCCACTGCTGTGTCATGCTTTATTTGGATGACATGATTCTAAGAAATGAGACATTCTAATTGCTCCAACCAGATAACTGGGTGAGAAAATTATGGTACCTGAAGCATGAAATATATAGTCACTTATATTTGCAAGCTATGAAATAGGGTCTCTATTGAGTGTAAGTGGCTATTAATGGGAAGATTAGACAGATATTACAGAGATAAGGGATGGATAATAAGATGATAGAAGTCCAGTATGTGTGTGAAGGCAGCAATGGGCAAGGCCAGTATACTGGGAGGTAAGCGACATCGACATACACTATCCAAAACTCAGTACCCAGGATTAACATTAACAATGATGCTCATGAGACTTTCTTCTGCCTTACTTTCTAGGGGTTTCTGCTATCGAAGGGGATTTTGTATTCTTTTCATTTTGCTTTTTTTCTTGCATTAATAAATCTGAAACTAAGAGAAGCTTAGTCTCTTCCCCTATTACATGTCAGGTTTTTCAAAGACCATAAATTAGCTTAACTGTCTTTAGTGTGGTGCGTCACCTCAGATTGCCTTCAATTACCTGGCTGTAACTTTATGCAGGCACACTTGGTGTTTATTACTAAGGAAAACAACACAAAGGAAGAGAAATAAATTCCTCTTCCAGGGTGTCTGCCTCCTAACAGCTGACTTAGAAGAACTCTTGGACTTAAAAATAGGCACATGTTCAGGTGCCAACCCGAGGTCAGGCTTACGTTTCCCTTCTGACAAAAAAATGTCTGTCTGGTCGTTTCCTGACTTTCTGATCCAAATCCTAAACTAAACAGGGGATATGGAAAGCAAGACAGGTGTTTCTCTGTAACGTTTTTATAGAGACAGCACTCTCTTACTCACCATTATCTCGAGTACCTTGAGAAGAGAGAGGACGAAACAGGTCTCTAGAACTTAAACAGATCAAGTCCAAAAGTGAATAAACCTGACCTCCTCTATCACCCCTGTTTAAGCCTGGTTATACCAACTCTGCTGAGTTTCCCTTAGTATTTTTTTTTAAAAGAAATCATAAAGCCTTCTGACAATATCAGTAATAAATGGCATGCTAATGTGCTAAAATGCCCTGACAAAAATTTGACAAAATGAATATAAAATGCTTATATTCTTCAAATCACACTGCCTCATTTAGGAGTTAACTAGGTAAAACAGAGCACAGCGCTGAAAAGCAAGCATGAAAAGCAGCAATTCAAGACTTTTATGAAGGAAATTTACAAACTTTCAGTTATTAGTATAAATCCTTTAAAATCAAATAAATAATTAATCCTAGACACATTTCATATGCATTAAATACTATTAATAAGTGGGATTATTATATATAACAGATCATTAATTTAAATATTAGAGATACTGCAGTATACTCAGAAGAGCAGAGCTAAGACCAACCAGGTGTCACTCTGATTATATAAAGCACTAATTTTATAAAACACTAACTTCTGGAATTAAGTTCCAAGTCAGGAAGATATGCAAAGTTTGGAAGAGGGGTGCTAAATACTAAATACCAAGAACATTAGCTTTCCAAGAACATTAGCTTTTCATTCAAAATTTACTCCTACAGACAGAAAAAAGTACAAGATGTCTGAATTCCAAAAAGCAGCACAAATCAAATTACTAGGAAGACCGTATTTTTACAATAATCCTACAAACCATTACCGATCCTAAGAATAACATTTACATAGAACAGCCTCTCTCCAGGTTTTCTCATTTCTCAATATTTTCATTTGCGCAAATATATGTAGACCAATGATTTTGCTTCAAGCATCACATCACATCTTACAGAGTTTAACAATTACTCATTCAAGTGAGCAACGCAAGCAAACAGGCCTGCAGTGTCTCTCATTTGTTCCACAGATGTAATTCTTAGCATTGAGTTCCCTGCTGTACTTTTGATTAACCTTATTCCATTGTGCTGGTAAAAGCTTTGAGAATATAAGTCAAAGCACAGTCTTCCCCCAAGACACATGAATAATTCCAAAGAAAGACTAATAGTCTAAGAAAGGCCACAACTGTAAAGGAATGTTAATTCTGGTGAGACCAGATTCTGCACTGTCATTAAGTACATTGAACACAGGCCCATTAACTTTGGTACAGATTGTTCTTCCTTCCATTGAGGGCTGAACTCAGTATGCTGGAGTTTACCTGGTCAAAATCCAGTCCTCACCCAGCATTTACTGTCTGCTCCCAAAATAAGTATAGAAACACTTTGATTTCAAACAACAGTAACAAACACTTTTTGAGAAACAGACTAATGCACACCCTTGTTATCTTCTTAAGCAACCTCTGAAATCCCTAGTGGAAGGGGATTTTGCTATGTGACCTGCACATTTAGGACTTCACACTAGTTTTACAGATTGAGGATGTATCTTCAGACTCTGGGTTCTGAAGCAGACAATAACCCCATGTATATGGATCCTCATGCCTGTAAGAACCCTTGAGTTCAGTGGGGTTTTGTTCAAGAGCCTGTGAGAGACCATGACAGACTTTGCTGTAAACTTCCCAGCTATGGAAATACTTTTGCATAGGCCTAATTTTATCGATGACTTTTTTTTTTTTAAAAGACATTTTAATGGGAGTTAAATATGTGCTACGCGTGAAGGAATAGGTCAAGCTTTAGGCCTGGCAAACTTCTGGCTTCTTTAACTACTAGAGGGGAGTATAAATCTGTTACAGAATGGTATTTCATCAGAGACAGAGCACTGCTAATCATCCCTTTCTAGAAAAAGGAAAAAGTTTATACCAAAACAAACATGAGCCTATAGCTACAGGACCTAGTATCTGCAGATTATTCCATAAATGTGGTCTTAAAAATAAGCATTTTCACTTACAACTTATGGTGATGCCGAGTTCCACATTATGCTTCTTTGGTAGTTTTACATGAAATGTTCCACTGCTTGGTATAACTGATTCTATAAAAAAAAATATTTTAAATGTTAGATAATTTATAAGGCACAGCAATCCCAAATGCATGGAACTATGTGTTTAAGTTGATGAAATCACATCAGCATCACAAGCCATGGATGAAACATGGATGCTGAAGTGAAGGAATTAGGACATACGAAGTATGATTTATACCTCTATTGGTAATTTCACGGTAACTCAATTTTTTTTAAGGTTTAACTGAATTTATGGAGATTGCGCAGGCCAGTAGCTAGCTGAGACTGCAGGTTTTTAGCTCGTATGCAAGATCTGGGAGCACATGTGAAAATTTTAGTGCTGGCAGATAACTTTTTAATTAAAAGGACAGGAGAGTAAGTCTTAAGGATTTCAGGCCTTTGTTGCTGTAGGTCTAACACATTTTTAACTGTCCGCTAAGGTAACTGTCATGGATTTTACATCTACTGGGAAGAAAAGAAAACAAAACATCACTAAAGGAGAAGCACCTGGAGCTGACTGAGGCAAAAACCACTTGAACAGACAGCACTGTATTTGAATCTTGACTTTTGGCATTGCCGCTAGCAAAAGTTTGAGCCTTGGCCTGAAAAGGAGCGATTGAAATTACACCTATGGAAACATATAAACATACACGTGGCAGAGGAGTCTAACCATGAGTATGAGTCTGCTGTCACGGAGCAAATGGGAGGAGCATGAACAAATCCAGGGACTGAAATACATGTGACTTCAGGTATATTTAAATGACTTTCTCATTATTTGGTTTTCTTGGTTTTTAATATTTCATTTCCTATGTATATGAATGTACATATTGTCTTTGGCTTTTTTTATAAACATGATACTAGATGTGTGCGTACTAAAAGATTATACAGAATCATTCTAGGAACCCTTTAGCCTGCTTTTGACATCATGATTTATAATACCATTAACAGTAATCACACTATGCAAAATACAGCACACCTCACATTGTCAGGACTTCAAAGGAGCTACTGTCAGATGAACACAGAAGTCTTGAAAGTTTTTACTATTTACATACTGGGGTAGTGCACATACATAATGTGTACTTGTTTGATTTACACAATTTGTGATTTTATAGGTGTATTCTGTATGCTTAAACACATTACGGAAGAAAGGAAAGCCATTAGGAATAATAAACACTCACCAGCAACATTAACAATGATTCTTCTGGCTTTTATTAATTCAATTCCTAGTATTTTATTTAGACTGTTGGTCTCAGATACTGTAAGTGAGACTCTTCAGAGTTTTCTGCTTATCCACCCTTTTATAATACTTTTCTGTCTAGCAAAACATTTCATTAGCTGGCCTGTAGAGGATTTGTCTCGGCTCAGCAGAATATTTCTATCTCAGGGCAGAAAAATGTCCTGAAATAACTCAGAGGAGGGACTGTCACCAGATCTCACTACAGGACTTGTCATTTCTATTTGTGTTCTGAAGTATGCTGCAGGGCTACATGAAATGAGAAAGCTGTAAAAAAAGACACACGTTTCAATTAGGTCACTTGAAAACTGAATGGTGTATGTGGGAAGAAAGTCTCCATCTTGGGTGCCTAACAGTCGCAATGCACTTGGGTTTTACTCCTTCACTTTTCTTGCAAGACAGAATAACAGTACATTCATACCTGCAACATCAAATTCTATTTCCAAAGTGACCTTGTTGGTGATAGAGGAGTCTCTGAGCAGTTGATTGGCCTCATCAAATGTGCTGTCTTCCGTCGGGATACCATTTATTGCCACTATTCTGTCTCCTATTTGCAGCACCCCACACCTTGGTACACAATGATACAAAACAATCATCAGATGTGCATGTTACCAGAACCAGCAATATCAAACACATTCAATCTAACCTTGAAGGAGTGGCATGTTGTAGCAGCTCAACAGTCTACCCAGGCACAGCGGGGGACAGAAGCTGCTGCTGCCCCTTTGCGCCAAGACACTATCAAGCATTCCCAGCGTGGGTCGTGCTCCCTAGGTGCTGGGACCCAGGATGAGGGACACAGCCTTCATGCCTCCACCCCACCCACGGACATCACCTCTGCCTCTGACCCTGGGCTACAGGTGTTGTGGCTCTGCAATTGCAGCTAGTACTTGCCTGTGTAATTACTGTTGTTCTCATGCAATGATTAAAGACATACATCAACATAAAAATACAACTGAAATGCTGCAACGAAATCATTGGTAAGTCAAAGCTCTGGTATTCCCTAAGATTTGGTTCTGTACCAAAACTGAACAGAGCTGGATATGGCCTCCCCCCATGGCACACTGAATTATTACAATTTTGACTTCAGCAATGTTTCTGATTTTTTTTTTCCTTTTGCATGAATATACCTTCCAGTCTCCTGCTGGAGGACTCTAGATGATAAAAAACTGGTGCTTGTCATTCTTCTTAGAGCTGATCAAGCATATGAAATACCACTGTCAGAACAGACAGTTTATTACTTGCCACACTTCCATTGAGCAAGGCCCTGCAATTTATCACAAATCGAAAGCAACAAGCCCAAAGTACCCCGAGGAACGCTCACCAAAACATACTTAGCAGTCAACTGAAAGAACCTCACCTTTCTGCCGGACTGTCAGACTCAATATAGGAAATGAGAGGTGGAGAAGACAAGGTCTCAGTAGCAAACACGCTACCCTGGAGCTGTATCCCAAACCCTACTATGGGGTCAGCTGTCAGCACTACTTCTGTGGTTTCTGTGTGGACGACCTGCCCAGCCAAACCAACAGTGCTAGAGGCTAAAGACACTATAAAACAGAGCAGACCAGGAGGAAAGACATTCATACACAGCAGGAATTTCATTGCTCTTTGAGAAAACTGATCTGTACAATAAACCTAGTCAACAAAACATCTCTTTTAAAGTCAATTTAGGCTAACATTTATAAATTATGTATAAACAGTTATGACATATAGGAGAATACAAAACACCTGGCTGTATGTTAGAATGTAAAAAGATAGCTCTTGTACTGAGTAAAATAAATGCGTTTGACACCCCACCCCAAAAAATCTCAGAATATCCTTGAGTTCTGTTTGCATTAGGTTTGAGGCGTGGATGAGCAGAATTTTCACAGGAGCTAAGGGAATTGGAGGCACAGGCCCAGCTGTTATTCAGGCCAATCCCCACAAGCTCTTTTGAATACCACACAGCAATGCATTGTTAGTGACAAAGCACACGGCCCAGGCTTGCTTGCAAGAAATAAGGATGCCTTCCTCCTGTACATGTTTACTACACGTCAGCAATTTGTCAAGCTAACTGGATAGTGTAAGTAAGTTGGAACAAACCCCTCTGTTTTAGCAACCAGTATATGTCAAGAGATTGTGAGAAAAAAATCTTCTTTGGGGTCTCTCAAAGGAACTGGGGGACCCTTCTGTGAGAAACACAGGCAGCTACTTCTGTACTCCTGATTTACTCCCTCTCTCTATTCTCACTCTTGTTCTAAATAGGCTGCATTACAGAACAAATCAAGACAAAACCAACATTGAGATTCAACGCAATTACCTATGAAAGGAGGAGACTGCACCTTTGGTTCTTTGATCTCTGCCTAAATGTCTATTGTATCGTTTGAATTGCTCCAGTGACAAACCACTGCCTTTCGTTCTGTCATACACAGAAAGCTAGAGTTTTTCAGTTCCCATTCAGATCAGTAATGATAATCCTCCAATGCTGAGGATTCGGAATATTTTCATGTTATAAATCTACACCGTTACCTCTCCACTTCTAATTTCCTTCAAGACCCATTTCTGCCTGCAGTAGCTACTAAGAATTAGATAAATGTTCATGGCTTATCTGAGGGATAGTTTAGTTCATGGTTTATCTGAGGGATTGTTTAACTGGTTTTTGTTCCTTATATGTGGGAAAAAATTCGTTCTTGTTTTTCCATTATAGATAATATTAGCACAGCTGTACAAAGATGTCAGAGGTTATATAAGTATTTCCCACAATTTGGGGTTACAAGCATTAGACTTTTGCTCTGAAATAGCATAAAATCTGATTAATGTGGCACAGTTGGCAATGACAGTTCTGTTACAAAAGTTCCACTTGCCAAAAACCTCATGAACTTCTGTTTTACTCCCAGCAAAGCTCCTTTCAACTCTGAAACTGTCTTTTCTAAATTACTGTGAATTCTCACTCATATCTTGTTTTAATTTTCCTTTGTAAGAACTGTGTATTATTTCAGTTACTCAATAGCTTCCTCCTTACTGTTTCTTTTATCTGCACTCACTAAGACATGCTCGTACCCAAATGCAAATACTAATAATCTGTTCTTAGAAATGGTCACCAGCTTTAGCATTTACTGTATGTGAGAAATAGATTTCTCCAGCTCTCAGCACTGCAAAGGCTAAAATATGACTAAACCAGCTAAATTCAGAGTTAATATAATACCAGATTCCCTAATGCACCTTCTAGAAAGGTCTAAATTTAGGGCATCCAAGCTCGGAAAAGTTCCATTTTCCCTTTCTTTAAGGTCATACAACAATTACTTGTAAGCTGTGTCTTTGTTTCCCATCACTTATGTGTTCATTCCCTGTGTGCAGCCCGCATCTAGGTGACTCTGTAACTTTCTTACTCTTTTTCTAATGCCCTACCAGGAACCTAAAGGTCTCATAACATGTATTGCAACTTTTAGGACAGCTAAGGTTTTAATTCACATTGGGAAATTATTATTTGTGGGATTTAAAACTCACCCTGATAAATATTTTGATGATGTGGCCACTTAAAAGTGACAGTTAGGAACTCTTCCCACTCCCAAAGAAAACGAAACAGAAACAGGAATAAAAAAAGCAGAGATGGAAACACCCTTTCCAAATCATGAAACAATAGCTATCTGCTAAGCCTCTATAAAATGCCACAGGTACCCAAACCCATGACTTAGAGCACATTGGGGTTTGTTACTCAATAATAATTGCAGCAAGAAACACAGCCATTTTTTTTGGCCCCTTGCTGGATTCGAAGTTTTACAGGCCAGGAAGCAGCCTCATCGAATTAAAAAGGGGGTATGGATGTATATGTAGTTCCAGTGAACTTTGGTTGCTACTACTAGGGGTACATTTTAGCACACTTGTATAGTTTTCAACCAACTCCTAGCAACAGACCTGGGGGCTGGTTTACTGTATGCTCTGCAGTTATGTAAATAATAATAATAATCTTGAATTTGAAGATTATGTACTTGTTACTTTTATTCCTGCAGCTGTATGAGGAGGAGAGCATTTAAAGGTACACATATGGATTATTACGCCTGCAGTCTCCCACTCTGACCCTTGAGAAATTGCAAAACGTTCACTGATCCTCCTGGTAGCATCTAACTTGGATGTGCTGAGAAAACAGCACCCATGCACGTCAAAGACCCTCTCTAATTTCTACCAGATATGCAGCCCTAGTAACTATCATGTAAGTTGGTATACAATTGTGTCTCACTTTCAAGTACTAATATGGACCTATTACAAAATGCTTCAGGATTTAAACTTTAACCAAATAATAACCTAAGTGTTTCCACAATTAATACCATACTTTAAAACCAAAGAAAAGCAGAGAAAGAATAAAAATTGAAAACAAGTGGCATAAATAAAGCACATGACAGCAGGGCATGCCCTCAATTTTTACAGCCACATGTTTGGAAAGCTCTGTGTAACTAATGCAATGATTGTAAAATCATGGCCATAAAAGTATTGTAACCCCCTGTACCGTCACACTTCATCATCATGAATTTTGGCATGATCACATTAAGTTACGTAAGTTTTCCTAAATAATTGGCAATGTAAACTTTATAGCACCCTTCACCAATACATCCTTTTCTTCCCAAATGACAACCTAAAAGATTTATTAAAAGTTACATTAATAAAACCCTCAAATGAACCAACTGGATTAAAGCAAAAAAAATCCCACTAAAATTAAGAAAGCAGGCTATTGCTTTTCTATGGAAAGGGCAGCAGTCGATGCTACCTAGTTCTCATGAGTCTCCCACAAAGGGAGAGGGGCATGGACAGGCCAAGTCCTGTTGATGGATGGTGGAAGGGTACAGGACCAGTCATTCTCTATCATGGTTGCTTGTAGCATGTTCAGTCCAGTGTGGGTCTCTTAAATTGGCTGTTACTGCAGTCACAAGTATGAATTTAAGTCTAGCAACAGGAGTAAGGATCTCTGCATGGGCTGAAAAGCAAGCTCACAGAAGGGGCAAGCAAGCCTGCCTGGCCAGCCAATTCCTCCAAAGCCAGCTCTGATTCAGGGTTGCTGATGTAGTCACTACTCGCAGTGAGGCACAGACTCACTCAGTGATGGGGCCAGTTCCACTTATTTTGTAATGCTCTATATCCAGACTTCACAGTGCAAATGCATAATAAACTACCCCACAACAAAGCCTCATCCTAATTCCTCCTAGCTAGAGATTTGTTTAATCATAGCAGCCTGTCATCCCCAGGGCCTTCTAACTTGAGGAATCTTTCAGGTGGGCTGCAGTGTTTACGTGACTATCCCACTTAAATCTAATGTCACTGGCCTTGTTTTGAGCCTTTGCATGATAGCAAATTGCAGGGCAAGGCTTCCTTGAAGGACAAATATCTGAAAAATATAATAACAAAAGTAACAGCTGTCTCCAAGATCCATAATAGGATTAGCTTTCAGGATTAACAGTCCCTTGTTGGATGGAACAGCTATAATATAGCACAATTGAAGAACTATTGCATCCAGCATTATTTTACTATTCAAATCAATTAGTATTAGTGTAAAATTACTACTGTTTCTCATGTGCCCGTGAGGACACGTAAGAGCTGGATCCCTACTGATGCCATGGCATGGATGGACACACTATCTTCTCCTGACACAAAAGAATGCATTAGAAGCTAACATGTCAGCAGATGAGTTGTGAAAAATGGCTGATCAGAGTAAAAATCAAAAATGCACTTATAGGCAACCATTATGTAAAAATATTTGCTTTACAAAAGAAATAAGAAAAAGCAAGCAACAAAAAACTGCAAGAAAGCAAAACCTCAGTTCCTCTCTCAAATGTTTCCTCACAACTCCATAGTGACTAACCTTAGCTGGAGGCTGCTGGTTTGCTCTGATTTTGCTATGACCACGGGAAATCTTTAACACAGGGCAGCAGCAGTGCTGTAACGCACAGCAGCTCAATTTCTCCAGAATGGAGAATCATCAGCCAGAGCAGATGATTTACAGAGCAGTCCTCACTTCCCTGCTCTGGAGGAGCTGAGCTGCTGAGGATCACACGAAGATGGACAAGCCAAAAGGAGAGGTGGCACTTACATGGAGTCTGGGAAACAATGCGCCGATACAGCCATACTCTCTCCGGCTCAGTGAATACTTAGCAATATGCAAATGGAACAGCCTGAACTATATCCACCCTAGCTTGGGAAATTACTGAACCTTGGGAAATCCATGCTTTGAATCCCAGAGTGGTCAGAAACAAGGCTGTTTAGTCTTCACTGTTATTTGTCGCTCTTCCTCACAAAAATGACTGTACAGGTTATGGTGTAGATGTAAACATGAAAGCTACCTAGGAGGTACTGTGGCAAACTCTTCTCCTGTAATGTGATAGATGGTTGAGCTTACCAGCAATCTGTTTTTGACTACTCAGCTATGAATTCTATTCCCTGATGGAAACGGGAAGAGTTGAAAATGGAATTTGAAAATCATTTCAGTAATGGTATAACAAAGTCTTCCAGAATGTCTGAAGAAACATTGGTTTATATATTTCTGATGAGACAGTTAAGCTGCATGGCCTCTACTCATCTCATTTTAGCATTGGACAAATATTTTTACATTGATGTTTCCCTACCTCTAACAGAAACTCCCAGTTGTTCTCTCTTCTGCCTAGTATACATGCACTAATTAAGGTACTTTATACCTTTTGTCTGTATCTTCCCCCTCCTCCACCCATTCATTGTACATTTTGAGCAAATGCTGTTACCACCTACAGGAGCTTTTGAAGTCCTTCTTTTTCATCCTCCGCCTCATCATTGTCCCACGCGGGCTGGTGGAGTAGAGGCTGCGAGGTAAGGTCCCCATGTTCAGGGAACTCAGACTGTATGCACTCATGGAGGTAGGAGAGAAGGATGAAGACACCAAAGCTGCTGTAAGAAATCAAACACTTGGCATACAGCACTCAGTCTTCATGGAAGAGTGTGACACATGCCTGTAACTCATCAATGAATAAAACCATGTGTATGATGCACAGGAATGGTTTGTGCATTTCCAATAACAAAGACATTAAACCGCATAGGTGACCCTAGGTAAAGGTGAAGTCAGCATTTCACGAAAATACCTGCTGGAAGCTAACAAAGATACTGTAGATACAAAAAGTACATTCATAACATACAACTTATTTTAGGCGAAGCATGTTAAATTAAATTTTTCAACACATATCCATGAACGAATGCAGATCAATATGTCTAGATCACCAATTTTAGAAATGCCTTTTTGTAGTAGGTAATTTCTGACAAAATATTTGTAAGCAATGCTTTGCATTCAAAGATTGTGCTTTATATACACTACTCAAATCTAATGGTCTACTCATATAGCAGAAGAGCTGATTAATTCAGAATTTTCAAGCCTTTTCCTGTCTACAAAGGTTGCCTTGTTACAGAAAGGAAAAGGTGTAAAGTGTCAGAAATAACCTTGGCATGGCTATGAAAAAGTGTAGCATCCATAAAACTGAAAAGGTTTTAGTGCCTGGAATGGGAAAAGTATGAGTGAAAGAAGAGGAGAGGGAGGAGGAGGAAGAAGAGGAGGAGAGAATATGTCAGCAGGAAAAAGTGTGGAACATTACGAAGGTTTTTTTGAGGAGGCGTTTTCTGGAATTTCAAGGCTGGCATCCTGCAATGGTCAGGGTGGTAGGTGTTATAATGGTGGTAGGTGAGGAGGCTGCTGTGGCTGTTGGCACACGAATCCCACGTAAGTTGCCTGTTGCTTCTTTGAACCTTCACTGCCCGCATGAAGGGACGATGGAAAATCAGAAAACAAAAGGACCAGAGAAGAAGGAAAAGTAACTGAATTGCACAAACAAACAAAAAAAAAAAAACAAAAAAAAAAAAGTAAAAAAAAGAAAATAAATTGAAAATAAAATAAAATGAAATAATAAATAACTTGATCTTGTCTTCTTACTAGGGGGTGCTAACTTGAGGAACAGAAATAATTTTTTTTCTCAGAAGAAATGCTTCTGATTGGGTTTTTATTTTGTTGTTTCCTTGTATTTATTTCTAAAAAGATTAGTACTGAATCAATTTCTAATCTCCCTCTGGCTCTAGGAGCTAAGATTGCAAACTTCCTTAGAAAATACTAAGTTATTATATATGACCACTAACTGAAGGCTAATAAGTCTCTCCTTGCATTCATCTACATTATGGAATAAAACCAGATACTATACATAAAACTGCCTAGAATGGAGATGTTTACTTGCCAGTCATTTCAATTTACTGCACTGATATTTTAATTTTGCCACCATCTATTGTTAGCATTATGCTACTCTGTGCAATAAACGACCTCCCTAGGCCAGCAGCACAAAAACTCTATCCTGAAGCCTGGTTAATAAAGAAAAACAAAAACAAAAACAAAAACGTAGAGTTCTTATTGATTAGTTGGATGTTCAATTTAATGTATTTTAAACTTGATCTTCAAACCTTTAAAATGACCATTTTCTGTATGAAATTAGAGACCACATTTAATTGTTGATTCTAAGTATGGGAAGTCTGGGATATGCCAAAAGTGAAGGCCAGTATTTACCAAAAGAATGGGAAGCATTTCACCTGATGTGTCAAATACTGAAGAAAAATGATGGAAGTCACTCTTCATTAAATACAGTCTAGTCATCATTAAATTCAGCGTAGCCATGTCCTTGCTGAACTGTAGAGGAATACTTCAAATTGGGAACTATCCACTGAATTTTTTCTCTTAAAAACACCAAAGGATTCACCTGTACTATGAAACTTGTTACTGCCTTTGGTCCATGACTTCATTACCTGTGTCTCTCTGCTACCTGCTACATCTATAATGTCTGCAGACACATATGACCCCATGCTGGACTTTAACAGTAGCAAAAAATCTTGACTGTTCAGTTTGGACGCACACTGTGCGTTCACATCTTACTCTGAGACAAAATAAGGGGGAAAAGGCTAGCCACTGCAGCAAGCACTGTGCAGTGCTGGAAGAAAAGCTATTGTTTTGTTTCACTTCCTATTATATGAGTAATGATCTGCTAATTAGCTGAATATGTTAACCCTCCTCCGACTCAAAAGCCATGCCTGTCACCACAGCAAGGAGTACACACCAGGGAAGGGAGAGGAAAGGGAGAGTACAGGAGCCCACCATGTCCCCATGGCTTTGTGGGGCAGTTGGGACTCTGGGGGCCCCGGCACTGCCACGCTTGGTCCCGCACCCCAGGTCAGGGTGCCCCGGGCCCACATTCCTCCCTGAGAGCACCTCTGCTGTGCCCTGACACCTGTTTGAATCAAAACAAGTATTTTTTTAATCCCACCCCAACAGATAACAGCTGTGAGGGTGGGGTGCGACACCAGCACCAGGAGAAGCGCTCGGTACCACCGGCCAGCCTGCACCTCAGGGTACCTCACCCGCTGGCACCAGTGCCAGCGACCTCAGACACCTTGGAAAAATCTCGTGTCACCCAGAAAAGTCCCAGAAACAGCAGCAGTAGCCTGGTATGGCCATATGTATCTTACAGACTTATCATATCTTCTCAGATGAAACCATCTCTTTGATTAGCACACAGACAGCAAGATTTCTGAACTTTAACTATGGTGTAAAAATTAAAATCTGATAAGAACAATGTGGCCAGGTGGATTTTCATTATTTTCAAGTTGCTGTGAGCCTTGCTTAATTAAAAAGACTGTTTCCAGCAGGAAATTATCTGGTAGTCTTTGATTTTTTTTTTTAATGTTTTATTTTCACACTGAGAGTACAGATAAAAATGTCCTACAAAGTGGGAAGGTACACAAATTCAGTTTGCTCAGCTTGTAGAAGGATAATCCCAATTCAACAAAAGTTCTGTAAAAGAAAATCCTATCGTGTGTAACTGTAGTAATTTAGCAGTAATTTGAGCTATTCCAACCCAGGGTTGTGTACAGTGAACATAAAACTAATGGGGCAGCAAGAGAAATGAATGTTAGCAGCACAGTATAAAGGAAAAAAACATGAAAAAAAAAATCTGATCTTTTACAGTTCTCTCCATTTTATTTTAGGGCTAAAATTTCAATTTATTTTATATACTGACTTCCCTGCCCATTTTAAATTCCTAACACGTTCCCATAAGACCAATAACTGAGCTCAACAGATAAAGCCCTAATGACTCAGCTTATCCCTGACACATAAAGGGAGCTTTTCAAACTCTGCAGCATCTAGACCATACCACACCCGATGAAAGGCTGTTTCCAAGAAGGTACTTGCTTCCATAAAGCATGTTACATCTTGAATTGACCATGATATTGGAGTAGCACCACCTGGTGAGGGGCTGGGAAGGGCTGTAAACATCCTAGTTATTCTGCCTTACTTAAGAAAGCAACTTTACTACCTTTGGGAGATTTCTCCCCAAAAGATGCACTTATGTAGCTTTTGCAGATCCCCTTCATATGATATCATAATGGCCAGTTCTTAACTCTGGCATGGCAAGAGCATCGCTTTTTCTAGGCACCTACACTGGGTCCAAGTGACTAGCACATTAACAGCATCTATTTGTTTTAAATGTTGGTTAAGAAACCAACTACTTCAAGTAATACAATTACCTACACAAATCTTTGGCCCTGGTACTCATCTTCTCAAAAGAAACACTCTTCAAAGGTTCTTTAACCAGCCAGGAATTGTGTGACATCTTTGCTTCAACAAAAATGAAAGATCTGTTTGCAACGTAGTGTCATAAATTAACATAATGGAAATATACTGCAAAATTTGGTCTCCATCTCATTCTGCTTCTGTGGTATCGCTCCCTGCTCCCTCAGCCCTCTAACCAGCTTAAGTAGAAAGGGGAAAGAGGTACAGCTGAATAATGGAAGAACATGGTATTGCAAGGGTTACTTTTTGTTCACCCTCGTCTAGGAGAAACTAGGGTCTCCTCAGCCACTAGTTCAATATTCACCACTGACAAACTGACTAAACTGACTAGAGCATCGCTTATCCAGCGACAGCCTGGATCTTAGATAGATGTCCAAGAACATTTACCATCGCTGACAATTCTAGGGCTCAGAAATCTTGCCTTGGTCTAAAGGAGGCGGAAGCACAGTTCCACATGCTCAGAAAACAGTACCACTGGTTCATGCTGCAACACAGGTACCTGTTCTCTGCGTATCTGATAACCCTTGTTACTTCTTTGATGTCCATCAACATGCGGTATTTTAGACTGAATTTATGAATACTGTGAATTAGCCACTTTCTTGGGAAGAAGACAAGACAGGCAGCCCCCATCTTCAAATACTAGGATATTTTATATATATATAATTTGAAAATGGAAAGCCATTCTCTTCAAGCATGTTGGTATGAAATAAATATCATGGTGAAAAAGGGCTAGCATCTAGGGAACTGTTTCTAAACAAACCTTTTTCATAAGCACTGACAATGAACCCATGAAGCAATCTCAGAATAACTTTAAAAGACGATGGCAATAAATAATAATGCCATTAACAAGAGAAAATATGGGGTTTTCTGAGGTATTTTAGGGGAGAACAGGGGTTATTAATGAAGTGGTCATAACAGACTATCAAGTCAATATGCTGAAAAGAATTTGGCTGTGGTCCTTCCTCCCCCTCTAAATTTAAGAAGCAATTTAGAGATTAATTTACTGAAGTACCTCGTTGTCCCCCCCAGTGACTGGAACAGTAAAGTCAACAGGTATCTTTGTGTACATCTACAAGTGTGCAGAGCCATTTCTCAGTAAAACATTTCCCTTTCTATCCATAGGAATCTCAGAGGGTACATTAAGGCCCAGAAAACACAGAGCTTCTCAGAAACTGCATAAGCACAACCTGGGGAGCTGAAACAACATTTACAGACATAACTGCCGTGATAGCTTTCTTGACCATTCAGCAAGGGCAGGCAAAGTAAAAGACAGAAAAAGAAAGGGGTATTTGGTGGTACAGAACCTCTTACCATGCTCCGGGCCTTTCAGTGCTAGACGTGTCTGGTGGTGAGGAAGGATCTCAAGTTTGACATTATCCGCTGCATTAGCCAGAAATTGTGTTGCTTCTGCCAGCGTACAGTACTCCATGCTGGTGCCGTCAATGGACAGAATATGGTCTCCTACATGTAATGCACCACATCTACATAAAAGGGGAAAAACTTGGTATGATCAGGTATGCTTTTTGTTTGGAAAATGAGTTTTACTGCCTTCAAACTGGTCATGACAACTATGAGCGTGTTCTTTTTTTTCGAGAGAGATTTGTGTTTTGTAGACATTGTCACTGGTCAGACTTTATATCTATTAGTACAAACCTTAAAAACAATTCAGTTAATACAGTATATGCCAAGACATCACTCACAGAACTGGAATGGGGTAGCTGACTATAAAAATATGTGTGAATGGCAGCAGAATAAAATGAGAAGAGCTTAAGGAGACTCAAATAACTTGGTCACATATCCCTCACACAAGCACCCAGTTCATCATTTTTTGAGTTATAGTTCAAACATTTATTAGTACAAAAGCTGTAAATGATGATGAAATTATGCAGTAGTCAAACAAATAATGAAACCAGGGCTAGCATGGTGACTTGAGGAGTGGGGTGGGGAGGGGGCTATCTGCTAAATCTTGCTGCACTCAAGAGACTGGCTACTGGATGAGTTGAGAAATGCAAACACAGCAGTCAGCATCCCGACGTACCAGTCAAGTGGACAGCTCCTTTAATTGGTTACCCCCTGCGAAATGGGAAAAAACAGAGGGAGAAAATTAAAGCATCCTGCACCATTGAACTGGAGAACACCCCTGGATCAATGGCCGTCACTCTCAAAGTTTCTACTGTAGGGAAAAGCCCACAGAGGAGCTGTAGACTCACTGCTACAAGTGGGTGCTACCAAAAGCACCGTTGTCAAAGAGGAGTTACAGGGTAGGGTGACTGGGGACATGCAGGAGGAATTTGCTGCTGAAACGTAATATTTAAGGATTTTTTAGGTAGAGATATGTATATAGAAATATACTGTATATGTATAAGGACATACACACACACACACACGCACACACCCCAGAAAAGATCCCACAGTTCTGTTAACAGAGGCTTAGACCATCAGGGAAAAATATCATTTTTTTAAATGGTTTAAATGGTTTTATTTAAAGGTTTAAATGAAGTGGAAAAATTACTGCAAAATAACTCCAAAATACAGAAGCCAGTCTTCCTAATACCTCAGTCATATTCTAAAATATCAATAAAAAAATCCAGACATAAGGAGTTCCATTTCACCGTGCCACAAGAATGAGCGATATATTCTGAAAGAACACTTCAAGGTTGCAAAGCCTCGAAATTTACCTCCCTTGACAGCTGTTCCATATTGTATGCTTACTTTAAGAATTCCTGAGGGTTATTTATTTTTTTTAAATACTAATCTCTGCTGCAGCATTACGTTTAATAGTCAGAGCAGACCTCTAAATTTCTGTGTTGCATAGTGCAAGCAGACAGTCACATATTACAGGGGGGCTGGCTTATGTCATTGAATACTATGTGAATGAGCTAAAGTAAATGGTGCCCTGGAAGTCTTAAACTCAGCGGTATGGAACAACAATCTGACAAAGTGCTAATTTTAAGACCTAGCAACCTTGAGAGCATCTGGTTCAGTCAAATTCATCAAAAATGGAAGGGTTTCTTTAAAACCAAATGAAACGAAAGTAGAAATAAAATGGATGTATGGACCTGCAGTGTCAGCCCTCTGTCACACTCACCTGTCTGCAATACTCGCAGATTTGATTTTGTCTATGACAATGACCTGTTTGTTGCAGCACATCGAGGTAGTTAGTGCAACCCCAAGAGCAGTACCAGGAGTTTTGGCAACTTCAACTAGCAGTGGCCCAGACGCTGTTGCTACTGAATCTGTTAAAATTAGACAACAAAAAATCAGTATTATACCAATGTGGTAGTTATGCCATTTTCATATTTTCCCACAAAAAATCTCCATAGCTATTCTATTTCTCTAACCAGACAACACGCCACATAAAGAAATTCTGGAATAGCATCAGTTTAGGTGTCAAGAATCAGCTCTTAACATTGAAACCAATAAAAGCAAGAGGAGGTTTGTGAATCTGGGATGTTGGGAAGCTTCTGAGTGTGTGAGAATCAGAGATTGACCGGGTTAGGGAACCAGGATGTGTTAGCGAATCACTCTCTTGCACAACTAAGCTAAAAATCACCTGGAATTTAAAACAGGCATGCTGAAGATGATAAAGAAAGATGGATGATAAATTAATTTTCAGAAAACAAGGGGAAGACCTGTGGACAACAGCTACAATAATTAAATGAAGAAGGTGAAGCAAGGGTCTACCAGAAATCCCTCACAAAAAGAAAGGAGAATTTAGGATATAATGGAGAAAGTGCAGGAGGCACGACAGCTAGAAATAGTAGGAGTTAAAGCAAAATGCATTTGAGGAAGTTCAGAAGATTCTTGTAATATCCTGTCACTGGATAAAGTACTGACTTGCAACAGGGCCCAGACAGTAAATGACCAACACTGAAACAAGAAAGCAGAAAAATAGGAGGCAGCGACAGTCATGATTGACGACTGTGGTGAGGAACTATGCCCAAGAGAGACAAGTGCTAGACAGAACAAAGAAAAAAGTCAGCAGGCTGCTCCCTAAATGCCAGAACAAAGCAGGCAGTGATAAGGGTGAAGTATATTCTGGAGACTGCCTGAGAACTCCTACTAACTGATAGCCATTGATCAACAACTGATCTCACTGGAGTAAGATACAGTAAGTGAAGGTGTCCTTTAAGGACATAAAAAGACTGAGACAAAGAAAGTGATAGTAGAAGCCATTGGAGGTGCTTACAATCAGAATAAGGAAAAATGAATAGGCAAAGACATGCTGGAGTAAATGTCCTGTTAGCAAACAGGAGAGATTCATTTTCACAGAGTACTGGAGCCTGCTGTAAGAATACTAAGAAAATGTGCAACTGTGATGCCTCTCAGAAGTCCCTAAGGTTGAAGCTGTAAAAGAAGTGCAGCTGGGCTTCAAAGTGTGGAGGAAAAGACAAATGTCAAGATATTCCATTCAGTCTTAAATCTAGAAGGTTACTCCAAAAATGAGATTCTGATACACAAGAGAAAGACTGTGAAAGAGAGTATTATCGCACAAAACTAACAAGCTATATACCATGATACAAAAAATGGAATGAGAGCTTGATTAAATAACACTCATCTCAGATGCTCTTCGTAGTTAGAACACAACATAGGTAAAATGAATACAGAAGTCTATGATATATGAAGTGAAAAAATGTGCTTGGATGGAATAACATACAATACCAGTAAAGCATCAGTTAATTATTATAGAACCCCTTTTTCCGCAACTTGAAATAATTTTTATATTCCTGTTGTCTTTTTCTAGTTAGAAACCTGAGGGTTTGAAGGGGAGATTTGGTATTTTTGAAAGTGCCCATGAATTCCAAGTGATTCATTTCTGTGCCCAACTGGGACTGACTTTTTAAAGGCTGAACTTCTACAGGAACTACCAAAATAAGCTGCTCCATAAATCTGAACTGAACTTTAAATTGTGATCCAAAAGAAGAGAGTTGACCCAGAAGCATTCCTGCTTGGAGCTTCAGGCACTAAATAGCTTTAAAGTTGGATAAACTGCCCTCAGCATCTACCTGTCTTTCTCTAGTAACTGAAGAAGGAGGTTATGGCAATCAAATTCCTGTCCTAGATGCCTTTCATAAGGGTCTAAGTAAGGCAGGATGCATGCAGTGACTTGCATACAGCCAAATAAGCATGTGCAGCAGAGCAGAACTTAAGAATTCCCGATTCCCATTCCTGTGCTGAGAAAAAACTATTTTCTTGAATATTCCGGTGGTTTCTGGAGCTACAAACAAGCTCGCATTTACAAACATATGGAAAGGAGACTCAAAACGTTTGTCATCAGTACTGTGACAAAGGTTTGAACTGACATCGAATGGCAGAAAATGGCAAAGCTCAACTTGTTATTGGCCTATTGCAAGTTCTTTCTGTAATGATTGCCTTGAAGAGAGGAGAGGAAACTAAATGCAAATACCTGTTGAGAATGAGTAAATCTTTCAAGATTCTGTTCCAGAGTTACTTGAGAAACGCACGATCAGCTTATGTCCTAGCATTATTTCCCAGGTGCCTGTTGAAATGCACAGGGAAGGCAAACCAAGGCAGACAGGATGAATAAATAAGATAACTACATTAGAGGAACCAGAAGAGAAGAAATGGAGTGTGTCTAACTGTGGAAAATAAACACAAGGAAGAGAAATCAGAAGCAATAATCAAGCATTCCCTGACAAAGAAGGATTAGTTTATCATGTTGAATTAAAGCATGGATATGAAAAATGAATCATACAGGTATAAATTATTCATGTGTGAAGATGTTTCAGTCATTAAGATATTTACACCATGACTGAAGCACTTACACGCTATGTTGATTTATTGGCTATGTAATTACATAAGATATGCTGATGAATGTTCATGTGAAAAATGCTCTAGATTTTTGATTTTGTTAATAATTTTTCTCACTTTTGAGCACTGCATCTCAATCAGTACAAAAGGCTTGATTTAAAACCTCCCAGAGGAAGCAGCATTGCTTTCTGCATGCTAATACATTCTTCAGCTAGATAGCAGCATACCTTTTTTATTTGACAGCTTAAATCACTGGCAACAAGGGGTTTTATTCTGAATATACTTTTATGATGTGTATATATACTATACGATATAAAAAAAGTTTTGGATAAAATAAGCAGTGTCACCATCCTCCCACACCTCAAAAGATAATCACAATGATTCTGAAAGTTGAAAAAAAAATTTTTTAGCCTGATAAAGTGATCATATTACATGCGTTTCTTTATGTCCTTATAAATGTATGTATATGCTAATCCTTACCTATCCTCATGGCTTGTTGAATCCAGTTCAACAACTGGTGCGTGGTGGAGGACAGAAAACCTCTTTAGGGTTCCCACAGTGGGGAAGCCAAAAAGTGAGCTGCTTTTATTAGGCAGCAGAAGATCTACATGTGAAACAATACCTATGAATACCCTAAAAAATTAAAAGCTTCAGTCATAGCTTGCAATCAATAATGACACTAAATTCACAGGAAACCAAATGTTATTAGTTCATGATGCCCTTTTTTTTTTTTTTTTTCTTCCCAAAGCCTTCTTGTACACTAAAGCTGGGAAGTGCTGCTATACTGTGAGCTTGTTCCTGTAGGAACACTGAGCTCTGTTGCTACTATCTGTGCTCTGCAGCTTCTCACTTCTCTAACTGGAATGTTTTGGGTGCTTTCTTATTTTCTTCAGAAGTCATGGCAACACAAGGTACGAATAGACTTTTTGAGCAGCTTAAAAGAGCCACACAAGGAGGAAGGATGTCAAAACAGATTTTGACCTTAAAGAGCCAGCTGAACCAACTAAAACACACAGCTCCACAAGACTGCTATTGATCTTGCCTGGATGGTATCTTCCAGCAATGATCTCAGTGACAAACAAGTGGACAGCTTCCTATGTCACACTACTTTTCCTCTTGCCAAGCTTCTTCCCTATTAGGTGTCCACAGGCTAACAAATTTTTCACCTTAGAATTGTATGTAGCAGGTCCACGTAGCCTCCTCTGTTGTTGTGATTCTCTGACTGAAAGCAGTAAAAAAAAAATAGCAAGTCTGTGCTGGTTCAGATCAGTAAATAAATGCGTAGTTCCCCAAACCTTGCAGTTCTCCAAATGCAAAGTTTTCATGCTTTTGTCGCAATGCATTCACAGATCTAAATGTGTCTCATTCCTGTCAAACTAGAAGCCAGTATTTCACAGAAATACTTTTTCTTGGTCAAAAAAATGTGCTCTTCTGCTCCTCACATCTTTCATTGTTCCCTTCATACAAACTCTTTGCAGCCCCCAGACAGTGAGCAGAGCAATCTCTCTCTCAGGTAAGGGCTTTCTTTTGTCCATTCAGTTCTTGTCAGCACACCAAATTCTTTATCTTGTCTCTCTTTTTCTGTAACTCTAATTTTTACCAGTACCTGTGTGTCTCATGCTCAGACTAGTCAAGAAAGCATGAAGTTAATTAGAACAGTGGGACACCCAGATTACATTTTCAGAGCAGTTAAGCCTCATTCAGCTCAGGTTGTATGACACCTGGATATCTTTCTATAACGCTCCTAAAAGAAAAAACACCTTCTACCCCTAAACCACAATTTCCAGTACCAATATCCAAAGATGGGACCAGTAGCTGGGTGGATCACAGACGTGTATTTTAGTAAAGTTAAGGAAGATTGTTGAGAACTGGAAAAAATCTGAAATCTCTGACACTCCCTCCTTTAAGAGCAAAAAGTTAGAACATTTACAGCAAATCAGTTTGAAGAAATCAGTTTGAATCCCCCCATTAATCCCAAATGCCCTACACTTTATTCTTGCCTTCCTCTACTCTCTCTGTGCTTTTTAATTCACAGAAATCAATTATTCTTTTCCAGCACCGGCTCAGCAATCATACATGCTACCACTCTGATGTATATGGGACAGTCATTGATTGTTCGCTGTTGAGTAAACTCTCATAGAAGGACCCTCACAAGTCCTTAAATGCAGAAATGCATGGCCATTTCCTTGAACTTGTTTTCTTTAACAAAAGTACAACAGAATGTAGGGGTGTGTGTGTATTTATGTACGTGAGCCAGTGCGAATTACAGAAAAGGTCCAACATAAAACACTCTATTGCAGTTGGTTCTTACTCTAGAAAGGTTGAGACAACCAACATGCCACTGTCAGCGCTCAATGCACAAGTGGAAGGTAGAAACTGCAGCAGTGAGTCTGGTGTGTAAGGCACAAAACGGGATGACAGCAGCCCCAGCTTCCATTGCCAGACCTGGACCTCTATTTGCCATACTTCAGTTGCAATAGGGTATTTTACAGAATAACCAATGGTGCGGAATACCAAGCAGGCATAATTGTGTCCGTCCATTCAGAATCAGTGTGTTAGGGATTACGACCCCGAGGCAGCAGGAGTTAAAACATTAAAACCATTTTTTTCCCCCAGAAATGGCTCAAGATTTCAGGTTTCAGACATACCATAGGTTTACCACCAGGAGATTTGAGTATTTGTCATTCCTTTGGAAAGCTACATTGCTGAAATGCAAAAATCAGTCAATAAATTTCTTACAGGGCACTTAAAATCCATGGCCAGCTGTACAAATTTGAGCCCAAGTAACCAACCCACAGAACAGTCTGAACTTCTAACAGACCAGATGAAATTTGTTTCTAAGATCTGTGGCTTTAATAGCGACACTCTCCACACAGACTACTTTGCAAGGCCCTTTACAGCACTTCTCAGCTGACAGTGGAGCAACATAAAAGCACTCAGGGATTCTGAGTGCATTCACATCCACTTTTCTTCATTAACCAACAGACTATTCATTACTGTCAAAGAGTATCTTAAACTGCACTTAATGAATCCTGTCATCCTCCATGTGGTCTTCTTATTGTATTCTTAAGGACTCTATTTTTTTTAAATGAACACCAGAAAGAACATTCTCTGTGTCCATTAAAACGCTCTCTCTGTAAGACTGATACACTTAAAGTCATCCCAACTCCTCACAGTCCAGTGGCAAGATCGTATCCCTATCTGCAATAGTGAGACTCATAATCCTTTATTGTACCATGGCCCCACAACTTCCCTTCTCATGTTTCCCTGAGACCGCCCTAGCGATAGGTGGTCAACCTCCTCCAATTGTCTGCCTTTTCCATGGTCTCCAGCAAAACAAGAGCCAAAACCAGGAATGGCTAGTTACTTTACTGTGCACGAGAAAGATTTGCTTGGAGTGGGGAAGCTTTTCTCCACCTTTCTGCTTCCTCTGTGTGTCTCTCCACTAACACCTTTCCTCTTCTTTCCCCAGGTTTGTAGTTCATCAGGTCACAGATGCAGAGAGATTAAAAGAGCCCACTTTTGGCACTGTTTTTCGGCCACATCCTAAAATATTCCATAGGCTATCTTGTTAACATTTTAAATTTCCTTTGTAGGGGCATTTTCATTCACTCATATTTAACACCAACTAGATGATTAGCTAAGTCTCTCTTACTCACACAGAGCTGACTGGTGGTTATTCAAATACTAATTTTTTGGCGGTGGGAGGATGCTTATTTATGTAATAACCTTTCCTTGTACTCCAAAGATAATTTGATCTCAACAAATTCCTAATCTCCATTTTGCAAAAAAGGGAATATTAATTATGTATCTTTTAAAAATGATCTAATTAAGAAATTGAGATTGGGATCATGGGTTAATGGTTTCAAGAGGGAAAGTAGCAGCAAGGAAGAGAGGCAGGAATAAGGCTTCTGCAGTGTCTAAGGGCACAGGAAGAACATTCAGCCCAACAGCTGGGTAGTGCCATTATCACTCATTCAGAGCAATATTATTTGATTCCTCATACTTTTGTAACTGTAAAGGTCATAAGTAAACCACACACAGGATACTGATGTGCAGTACTGTCTTTGGTATTCTGTTCTACTAATATTGGACGATGTTTGCACCCTAGCTTTGTTCATGCTTCATTTAGCAGAGTAACTCTCTTTCATCTCAGATCTTATGGGAAAACTAGAATCAATGCCAGCTAGCAAGGTCTGATAATGATGTCTGAAAAGCAGAAAGTCATTGACAGTGTTTCTAATTCTCTCCTGAGAACTGCAATACAGAAAATATTAGGAAGCTTAATGACATGTGAGACTTTATCCTAAAATATATTTTGGAATGGTGTAAGCTGGCATTATACATTGCAAGCAATATTCGGGGAGAGAGGGTGGTAGTTTTCTTTAATAATAAAACAACTATTGAAAAATTAAATATTTTTCTTGTTCAAAGGGTCAGCAGCAGTCTCCAAGGCACAACTTACAATCTACTATAAAATATGTGTGCTCCTAATGTTCCCTTGATTATGGAGCATCTGTGTGTTTCAGGGAAGCTGTAGAGTGAGCAACAGTTGTTCTAATTTTACCCGGCTCAGCTAGAATTAGAGGGGCAAGAACATTACTAAAAAGAAATAAAAAATAATATAATAGTAGTGTCTTTTTCCTTATTGCCAGTAACAGCATGGCACTGGAGCTGCTGGGCTACTAATTGAAAGAAAACTCAGAGCATCCACAGAAAAACATGAAATTGCTGCTAGGAAAAAAGCTACCAATAGCATTTCACACCCTCTCACCTTTAGAATAATCAGATTTCAAAAATGAAAAATAGGAATAATTTAAAGAGGATGTCAGCAGAATGAGGGATAGTGAAATCAGAGGCACACCTCAGCCTCAGAATGGAAAATGGAGACATTCTCTAAACTAATGTGCTGCCTCTCTCCTCCCCTATACACAAGCAATTTCATATTCTTGTCAACTGACTGGCGCAGTCTTTTCATTTTCCTCTTCTCGCCTAAGTCCTGCAGTCCATTTATATGCCCCTAATTCAGCCAAGTTCTTCAAACCAAAAGCTTAGGAGCTGCCTTTACCTAATTTCATACTTTGCAACCTTAGCCCCATCATCCTTCTCAGCTCAGAAACGCCTGCTAACCAGCTGAAAAACCACCCCTGCCTTCAAAGTGCTCACACCAGTGTGGGTGGGGATGTACTCAAAATCCGCTTGTGGACTTTCTTTCTCAGACTTTCTCTCACGTTCAGACCACAAAAGCCTTCCTAACCCCCTTTTGCTTAAAAGACCTTCCCCAATTCTTGGGACATTCCTTCCTCCTACTAACTCTGTTTTATGCTCATATTTCATTTTCACTAAGTCCCTCCTCTGCTCAAAAGCTGTATTAAATCCCAATCTTTCATTCATCTGTATCTTTCTTTTTGCATGCCGTGTTAATTTAAAACCCAATTTCTCTGTTGCTGAATTTACAACAGAGAGGGAACATGGCAGATGGAGCCTGTACAGAAGATCCTGTATCCACCTCTTTGAAGCTAGTCCGAATGCATTTTAAATAAGCCCAGGCTCTGCAACTTCTTTTCTTTGTTACCTGAAAAATGAATACTACACTGAAAATTTGGGTGGCACTTAAAGAACTACTGAAAACTCAAATCTCCACCCCTGATGGCAGCACATTGGTTTCAGAATTTGAGAGCCTATAAATACACCTTTATGGTTAGTTTGGTAACCTGGGCCTTAGACACCAGCTTTCTATTGAAGGATGGCTCCTGAAAACCACCGTGAAACACTCAATAGCATTAGATTGATTGTGAAATGTTGGCAGAAGTCGGCAGCGATGGAATTCTGTCTGCATTTCATTCCAGGAATGGAACTCATAAATCATTGCTTTTTAAAACCAAAATAAGACAGACCCCCAAAGTGGTGCAAATAATACATTAAGTCCTCTTTAGACACTGTATTGAAAACCCTGCAACAGAAAACACTATTTTCTCTATCGCACAAAGCATAGATAGAATCACAGAACCATCGATTCATAGAATGGTTTGGGTTGGAAGGGACCTTAGAAGATCATCTAGTCTGACTCCCCTGCCATGGTCAGGGACATCTTTCATTAGATCAGGTTGGTCAAAGTCCCATCCAACCTGACGTTGAACACTTTCAATGATGGGGCATCCACAACTTCTCTGGGCAGCCTGACAGATAGATACGTATGCACAAAAGAACTTCTCATACTTATCTTTGCTTGCAAGTAGGAAAGTAAATAAAATACACAAGAACTTTTATTTCTTCAAACACTCCAGCTCTTGCATGATTCTGTACCTGACTAATCACAACAAATAGAACAAACAAGGACAACACAATCTGCATCTCTGCCTGCAAACTAAGACACAGCTGGTGTGTCCAATTTTACATCTGCCAGTCTCTAAAGTATGCCTGTAAGTACACACTACTATAGATAAAGTGCTGCAGTACCCATAAATTATGTCTATTTGCCACAATGACCCTAAGTTTCCATCTAACAGGAACAGTAATAATTAGAGTGGGACTTGATTCTCTTCAAAACCCTACAGAGCACAAAGCGCCTTTCTGCCAGCACTTGACAGATGGGAACAAACACTGCGAACACCCTAACTTTGTGTTGAGCTGACAGTTCCCATCTGCTCGTGGCTCTACCAGGATAATGGTGCCTCGGATAATCCCAAAAGCTTCAGAGCAAAGGTGTGCCCTGAACAGTTTGGACATCTTGGTAAGAGATCTGACATGCTCACGAAACAGTTAAGGTAAAAAAGGACACGTCAACACCGAGATAGTGAGATACCTGAGCTGTCCCTGTCTCCCCACCACGCCAGTGGGAGCTGAAGCCCTGGAAGCAGCAGAGCCACATGAGCGAGTTGCTGGGCCTGTGACAGCCACTTCTGCTTTTCACCAGCGTGGCTGACCCAAGTGCAGCCCCACTCCCATGTGGCCAGGCTGCTTGGCGTACTTGAGGTGCATGACTAGACCTTGCTCAGTGGTCTTTTCTACTGAGCCATACTGTCTCATATATTAACAATTACTTATTATCTGCACATTAGTGACCTCTGCACACAAGCTAAGTGCAGTCTCTGCCTTGAAAAGCTGACTTTGGATGTGCTTCTGCTAACATTGAAAGCAACAGACTTGGTTTGGTTGAACAGACAGGAAGTTTCAGACTAGTCTAAAACACTCATCTGCAAAGCCTACTAGGTGGGTATAAACCAGAAGAAAAGAAAAATCAAAGTAAATTCTACATCTTTGTCCATAACAGATAAGATGAATTTCCGATGCTACAAGTTCATACTACCAGCACCACTTTTTTCCCTGCCAAAACTCTGGCCTCTTTTCAATAATCTGTGCTCTAGCAGAGCTCTCATAAATAACTGGTGCATTGGCACAGCCACGGTATAAAATGCTACCACACAGAAGGTCAAGCCTGAGATCTGACTTTCATATTTATGCACCAAGGAGCCGAGTGAATTTTGCGGCTCTCAGGGGTTGCACAGGATATTTTGCCATTCAATGCCAACCACTCATGAAATGAAACTTTGGTAGAATGAGTCAGGAATCAAGTTTATTAACTGCCCTCTCTTTCCGCTTTGGTATTTCCTGAGCAGCAGTTCAGCAAAAACATTTCAAAGAAATAGAGAAAGTACTTTAAGTAAATTGCCCTCAAATCCAACACAGAAGCCATGGTTCTGAACATAAGCTTTTTGATCCCACGTTGCAAAAATAATCCAGGATTTCTTACCTGTTGCCTATATATTTCCAGCTTTTCCCTTTCCAGTGCCTGTTGCAGCAATACAGAAACAGGACTACTGGGAGTATTCACACATTTAAAGTAAAAGAAGGTCTCAATATCCCCTGTTCTCCGCAGCATACATTTCCAGCAAAAACAATTCCTCACATTTCTTCTCCCAAAATCCCAACCAAGCAATAACCTCTATAAATCCAAGCACCCCATAACTGGCAGAGTCCCAGCAACGAGAAGTGCATTCTTTCATCTGCTTCCTCAGTAGGCAGCCTGCCAGCTTGCTGCCAGGGTCACCCCTGGCAAGGTTCCTACATGGCTCCTCTTCTGCCGCAGGACAAGCCATTTACCTCCTGCCAGAGCAGCTCCTGCTGCCAGGCTCGCAGGGACTCCAGGTTCTCTCATGCCCCTGTCTGATGACTTTTTTTCTTTTTGAGGATGTTCCAGTGCTCATAAGGTACACAGATTTGTAATTCAGTAATTCGTGAATTTGTGTAAAGGAGAAACTGTGAAAAGCCTTTTCCGAATGTGTTTCTTTTTCTTTTTATCTTTTTTTTTTTTTGACCAATGAAAATACACCCAAATTTAACTAAGCTGTAGAGCCCTTGAAAAATCAGAGGTCACAGTGCTCAGAAGAAGGCTATTCCACTCAACATTGCTGAGCTGCCCGCAACAGAAAGACTCTGCTTAGGCAAACTGTAAAAACCCAAATGAATTAGGAGTTGATTAAAATCAGCAGAACATCAATATAAATCATTATAAAAATATATGTACATAAAAAAAAAGCTCAGAAGTGTCTGTTTACAAATAGAACGACATTAAAGGAAAATATTACAGTCACCATGTAGGCACAAAGCACTTCAAACTTAATGAACCCCAGAATGAATATTGCCTGGATGAACTTATTTTTACCTCCCTTCTTTAATTAAATAATCACATATTCTTCTTTCTTCAAGAGCCTCATGCGGAAGGTAGACAGTGACTATTTAATGAGTAGCAACACTTTTCCCTTTTTTTTCCATGTTCATGCCTTAATTACTACACAGTGTTCTCATCCTTCTGAGCATACATGGTGGGGGAGAGCTATGGTATGGTGCAGCCTCTGAATATTCATTACAACACACGTTTATTAATGGCTTTATGTTATAACCACCTTTTAGAGCAAAAGCATGGTGTTTTCCCCACTGTATAGATAAACAAATGAGGATCAAAGAAATGAGGGTCAAAAGCATCCATTATACCAGAGGGGCTGATCTGAGACACCTACACTGGGATTCACTGCACCAAAATGCAGGCATCTGCAGAGCAGACCTGAGGTAGCTACACCTGAGCTAGATGCTTAAACTCCCTCTACAACCATCAGAGAGAAAAAACATGTGTTTCACCTGCCCTACTTTAGGCGTCTACATCAAGATGAGACCAGCTATTCTTTAGAACATTTCTCTCACTTGACTGTGCTCAGATCACTTAGTACTACGCAACAGGTGACTGATGAAGGAAAAATGTATGCAATCATTCCAATTAAAATCTATATCATAACACATATGCTCCAAGGCATCTGAGTAGGGCTGCAGGGGCATCATTTAATTCTTGCATTTTGCATCCCTGAAGAGCTGAACTGAAAGGAACTTTGCAAAGATAAGAAAAAACATTCCCCAATATACACAAAATCTTTTGGAAAAGTCGTCATAAAATGCTGCTTCTCCTGATCACACTGAGCTGTATCCTTTCAAAGACCTCCAAATGTAGCTAAGTCTGGGTGGATTCTCACTGGGATAAGCAGAAGAGACTTTCCTGAAAGGGCTTTCTCTCCCTCAACTAGTACCTACTGAATTGCATGTCCATGTTCCAGTGCTTCAAAAAGACACATCTTCACAAAGAAAAGATTCTCCAACTTTCTCAACGTAAGCAAAACAACTTTCTTTAAACTCATTCCCACAAATGGCAGAACAATTTTGCCTGAAAATGCTTAAAAAAAAAAAAAATGCAGACAGGCAGTTACTGGGGGGAAGGTGGAAAGAGGCCACAAGAAAAACCTTAGTGTAAACTGCTGAAGTTTTCACTGTTCTTAAAATCATGGGTTTAACTGTAAGGCAGTTTAGAGAAGTCTCAAAAAAGCCATTCCTCCTGCAAGGGGGATCAGAAAGGACACACCCTTCCTTCTTTGCTTTTCTTTTGCAGCTGCTTTCTAGTTTACACATAGCTGCTGATACTTCTCCCACATTCCCTGTCCAACTAAAGAATGGCAGAATGCACTGAGAGAGACTAGCAGCACCAATGCCTCACCATGATTTGTAACATCAAACGCTAACATCTGAAATCTGGTCTGTATGAGAAAGCCAAAAAGTAAGTAAAATCAAATGCATAGTGGCTGTACATCTAAGAGCTTCTCTACCATGCTTGAGGGTGGAGACTTTTGGTCCTTGATCTAGATCCAAACTGGGCCAATCTATAAAACTTATCACAAAACTGGTAATTTCATTCATGTACACCATTTTCCCATGCTAATGCTGAAGCACCAGAAGAGAAATAGGGCCTGGCATGTTTCTGGTTGGACTTGATGATCTTAAGAGTCTTTTCCAACCTAAATGATTCTATGATTCCATGTTCTCTTTTCATTAGTAGATAGAAGACTAGTCTGTCTCCTGGACTCCTAGTCCAGGAGAGGACTGAGTGATGCCTGGGTGCAATTAAACAGTGTAAACAGCACTATTTTTAAATAATGTGCATCAGAGTTAGGTCCTTGCAATACAGGTCTTTTCTACACTTCAGACTTGAGTTGGCTGTAGAATCCCTAAAGTAGATGCTCTTATGCTGACAATGAAATAAAACATTGATTTAGTGGTGCAAACAGTGCTTAAACTAGAAGACTTTTATGCTGGCAGAAGACATTTTTGTTGGTATAAACTGGGTGTCCATTTGGTGAGAACTGAGGAGTGGGGAAAAAAGCACAGCTCTGCTGTTTACTTCCTTATGGGCAAAGCTCTTCAAATGTAGGACAAGAGCTAGATTTTTCTGCTTTGGGTTCTATCCTAAATCCCAGCCGAAATCCATGAGAGCCTTCCTACTGAGTCAAACAGGCTTGGATCAGGCCATGGCTAACTTCTTGAAAGGCACCTGATGGCTGACCTAAGGACCAGCAGTTCTTGTTCTCGTCCTAAACATTTCAGATGACAGTACACTGCAGCACTGCTGTGGCTGGGGATGATATGCAGCTTCATGTGTATGCAAAAACTACTAAATTCTGTGGAGACAATCATGTAGCAGAGCATATTCAACAATCAAGATAAAACTATATAGTTCACTAAAAATGCAATTTCAGGGCATTTAACACTGGAATTAAGTTGTTGTTGGCCTCCCAGAGCCAAAATATGGCAGGAGGAACTGCAGGGAGAGTTTATTTTAGATTTTCTTTGCAGGTATGGGGGATGTTGTGCCAAAATTTTATTAATGACAGAGAGGAAACCACTGGCTCAGTGTGTCTGCAGTCCAGGGTTTTTTTCTTTTTCTTCTTCTTTTTTTTTTTTTTTTTTTTTTTTTAATTTGAGCTACTTGAAGCCTTTAGATTTCAATTAAGAACTCAGGCAAGATGACCTGAATCAGCAATAGCTTTTGGATATAAAATAAAGGATAAAGAAACACCCAACTAGGAGTTTTCAAAGAAAGTGTTGAGGGACTTCCTAAGTAACATGAAACAAGTCCCAAAGCTCTGCCTCAAGGTGTACATATTACCATCTTTTCATGTATATAACCTTTGGACTATCTGCCAGAAGAAAGTGAAACCAACCCCGTAATTCAGAGGCAATATGGGTTATAGATGCTTGTGTGTAATACAATAGGAAACCTTACCCCAGAAAGCCCTTTCCTCCTCATTAGCATCCCCATCTCTGTTCCCCCATCATCTGTCTCTTTTCTCCCCAGAGCTTCATTGCTTCTGATGCCCTAGAGCCAATTTCATCCATTGGCAAAGCCCTACTCTGCTTCCAGTTTCATACAGGTAACCTGAGGATCTGGGTCACCATGACTTGACTCGCTTCCAAGAAAGAGTGCTTTTATACTGGTGTGGGTTCTGCATGTAAAAATTCAATTTTATCAGCCAACGAAGAAATGTCTGGAGGCAAATAAGAGGAAGGAAGAAACCTCAGCTTGCCACAACTTTACCTGTAACCTTGGGAAGCTGTCATGTGCTTCATGACTCATCTCTTCAGGAGGGCTCAGCACTCCTTTTTTTGGCTGCAGTGAGCCACGACTTTTCTGCTAGTGTCAGAATTGCAATTAAAGATGAAACCGGTGAATGGTCTAGATAAGTAATCTTCATAAAATCACTCCCACCCCCTTCTCCTCCCTCAAGAAGAAAACAGGTAAGATTTAAACGAAACCTGCAGTCAGGTGCTTGCCTTTGGTTTATTTCGAGTGTGTGTTCAATCACCACAGAAACATCATTTTGTTAGGATCCTCCAGCATCTACATTGCAATAGCAACATGACCAATCAATAATAGCTGTCAGAATATTCTGGCCAGCTTCCTTACAAATGAAAATCATGAGACTCACAGAAGGTCAAACAACACTGATGTGAGTCACCAATGAATTGATAAAAAAAAAAAAGCCAATGATTTTTTTTGGCTGAACGTAGGCTAACACACAGAGCAATTTTTGTCAATACTGTTTCCCCAAACCACTCTGATAAATATTGAGTTCATAGGCTATGAAATGACCTCTTCAAATGAACAAAGCATGGTAACCATGCATTTAGGAAAAAGATGCAAAGACAGGTTATTATGGGTTTTTAAAATTACTGTAGGGGAATGTGGTTTGAATAGCAAACACACAGAGAACATAACATTTCACTCGTCGTACAGCCGAGTAACACCATCAGAAGTGTAATTCTGTGTAACAAAATCACGTTGCAAGACGTGACACTGGTGCAATTATCTTTGAGTAACTATGTTCATTTCAAGATAAACTCATTCAGCTTAGATGTTGATTTTTTTCCCTACCTACATTTCCAGCTCACAGAAACTGTGATTACTACTGTCTTCTCTGCTCAGTACACATCTCCCATGTGTTGAGTACTAGACAGTGCAGTCTCACAGCATCTGCTTCAGATCTCATTCATACCAGTTTTGCACCAGAAGACCATTAACTGAGACAGTTCAGATTTAGGCAGAATACCTACAAAAATTCATACTTTAAAATCCATCCTTTTTCAGCAAAAGTGTTCTATAAAATGAAGAATGAGCCTTAGTGTAAAGGGATAAAAATCTGCTCTACTGCATCCCAATTTAAACTCCTAGTTCATGGCCAGTTCAGGTGGTCCAGGAAATGATCTGAGGGGTTCTCTCGCCTTGGCCTAACTCGTCAGGCACAGTCTGGGTGTGTCAAACCCATGAAAAAAGTCAAGTGGATGGAGTAGTTCAATCCTGGCTTTTTTTTAAACACTTCCCTTAGGGAAAGTCGTGGGAGACATTCAATGTTTTCCTCTCCCTGGTAAGAGGGCAGGAATGGAGGCTTTGCTGCTGCTGTTATTTTCTCAGAGATGGGCCCTTATAGGACAGCGTCGGGGGTTACAGCCCAAGTTCCCTCTAATATAAAGAAAATCGAATCTGTCCCTTATTTCTTAGTCTCTCAGATAACTACAATGCCACTAAACCAAATCCAAGGCTGAATTTTTTTAATTGGATTTTTTCAGATTACAGAGTTTCTCTTGCATTGAATTGCAGGGCTCATGCAGAAGATCCTTTAATCTCCAAGAAGCTTAATTATCATCCTCTCTGTAAAACTTTCACACCTGCACTCTGAATTTAAGTACTTCAGCTACCTGCTCCATTTTTTTTTCAGGCCATCACAAACCAGGGTACTTCATTATCCTTCTTAGTCTGCCGTTGACCAGTATGCTAAGTAACAGAAAAGCCAACTTACTGAAAGACCTCTTGACTAACTTCCAGCTGACTAGATGTATGAGCATGTAGTAGAGATTGCAATTCTCTTTCACACTGTATTTCATGGCACGTCTGGATAGCCCTCATGCAAAGTGGAAAGATTTGATCAATCATTTTTTCCCATCTTTTACTAATTATATATGAGGGTTATTTGCTCCTTCCCTCCACTTGCTTGAAGCCTCGATGGTGTACAGGAGAGGTTATTACAGCCATCTCCTCCTTCCAGCATTTGTTTTTAAATACTTACTAAAAGAAACACAATAGCATATTTTTAATAGGCAGAGGCTGCTTCCATTTGAGGATCCAAACCCTTGAATTAGCATCTAAAAAATTCAGACCACATGCTTTGTAAGGAGATCAGAGGATAGATTAGGAAGGCTCTACTTCAATGAATGCCCATCATGAAATACATTAGATATTTCAGACCGATTTTTTTTTTAATTGTACACTATTTAGACTAACTGCATACAAGTACAGGTTTCACTTTCCTGACAAGTCTTTGAAGACAAATTTGTCCATTACTCTTGGTACCCAGTAAGTAAAACATAAAATATTTTCATATAAGAAGTGGAACTTGGAAGATAATAAGCTCCCCACCCTCCTTTCCTAGTTATTTATGAAAATGAAATTCTATTTTCAGTTTTCTGTTACAGGGACATCTCATTTCACCTTTACAGTTTTTTGACAAAGCAATGTTTATTAAGCTGCTTTTAATGAGGCCACGGTTTCAAAAGCACTAGAGAGAAATGTTAATTGGACCTGTTAGAGTAATCTGTAACTTATATGGTTCAGCTAAACTCCATTTATTTCTCTTTAGGGATGATCAAGAAGTTTGTAAAGAAAGAAATATCTGTAAGATTTATGAAACCCTTGTAAAACATGACAACTCCTCCCATCTGTAATCATGTACTAGCAACATGGCTATCAAAATGTAACAACAAATTATAACGAGACAGAGAGAAGAAAGTAAAAAAACTCTACAGGACAAAAATACTTCAGAATCATAGACTTTTCTCATTAAAACATCTTGATTTTAATTGCTTACAATTTACAACATGGCGACAGTTCAAACATTTGGTGTGATTTATTTTCTTATGATGGTTACCTCTCTCAGGCTGTATTTTTTTTTCTTCCTTTGGTTATTTCAGCTGAAACAGGTCAGCTGTGTCTGAGAGCATCATTAGGGAAAACCATACTGTTTTGTCCCCACACAGAAAATACTATAGGCTTTATATTGCAAATTTATGTTCTCTACGTGTCTTCATAACCCAATAGATCTGGCACAGATAATCAAGAGAACAGGCAGGAGGAGGGGAGAGTAGGACTTCTTGGGCAAGAAGCAGAGGAATTTGGTGAAGGAACTGAGGTAAGAAGGTGATTGATCTGAGAAGAAGCTGCAGTACAGGAAACTTGGGAATGGTTTGCTAAGAGTCAGGGACAGGACAAAGGGCTAAAGAAGGACAGGCATGAAAACTGCAAAAGGCCTTTATGGAGAGAAGCCAGCAGTGTGAGGGAAATAAATGTGTTGTAAAATTACCTAAGCCTGCCTTGGCAAAAGACAGAAGTGAGAACTGGGCTGTAAGGAGAGGGAATAGCATGTTGCGAATTTAGGACCTTCAGAAAAGAAGACTCAAACTAGGTCAGTAAGGAAAGGAAGTTGAAGCAGCTTCTGGGAGAAAGTCAGTAATGCAGCCAGGAAGCAGGATAAGAACAAAGAACAGAGGAAAAAAGCATCACGCTTGCAGAAACAGACAGGAAGGAACATGGGATCCTGAACCTTCACAGTACTCCACTGTCAGCAAACATCTTTGAAACTCACTGGTCACATGTTTGTCTGAAGTCTTTTCTGGTCCCCAGGAAGCGCATATGTACTGTGCTGGACAGCTGGTGTGATAACCCTGCTAACAGGGAACAGACTGGTGCGCTTAATGATTCTCAATCTTCTGAGGAACTATTTCGGTACAGACGTAATGTCAGATATAAGGTTTTTCCCACAGAGAAACCTAGGTAATGGTACATAAAAATGTGTCAACACTGCTAAGGATGTAAGCTCACATGAATATTGGGAAACAACAAATTGACAGTTGCTTATGCAACACAGTGATACCGTTCATTAGATAGAGAAATACTATTTTCTTACAAGGCCGTATTCCACACCTCTTTCACTACTCAGCAGTCCTCGTGATGAAACAAGTACCCTATCCACAAGACAAAGCACTGTAAGTTTTGAGGGACCTAGCAGTGAATGAGTTGGGTGGCAGGTGTGTGAGGAGTAAAGGGGGAAGTGCAAGGAAGAGAAGAAGGTCATGTAACACAGAGAAGAGACACCTGAGTGCTGCTTTGAAGTACCAGATTCTCTTTCTGTCACAATTTCTGTAAAGACTGATAAGGACATTTAAACTGTACTGGTCACTAATTACAAGCATTTTCTTGTTTCACTAGCAGTAGTCAGCAGCAGTATCTCTTGATCACACAAAGTACTGATGAATCAAGAACTGGGTTTTGAATTTGGCAGGCCAAAATGCTAATGTTTTTTCTTAAACCACAATGCCTATTTACCTTAGGTTTCCATGCTACCCATTTATCTCAAGAGGTGTTAAAAAGAGGTGTTAATCTTCCCTTTAAACCAGGTAAATAGAGTGGATTAGAGCAGGTAAGCAAGCATGAACTGACGCCTGACTGGTAGATATCAGTCCCCTTATAGGCTCATGATGAGACTGAGTGAAGTCAGCATGTCATATTTAGTAGCAGCATGAGAGATGAAGGGTTAAAAGGAATAACTCCCACTTCCTATTGTAAAAAAGCAGTCCTGAAAACCAGAAATCTCAATAGCAGAAAAAGTCACAAGCCTTAGACTTCTCTGAAAGAAAAAGCCTCTTTTGGTGCCAAGGATAAATCACATCCCAAAACCATATATTTTTCACTAGATGAAATCCTAACAAGCCAGCACTGCAGAGAAAGAACTTATTGTATGCATCCACACCTGACTGTCAGTTCCTACCAACGTCCCTGATGCAGGCATCTGGGCACTGACAGCAGAAAGCACAAATAGTGTGTCTGATAAACAAGGAACATGTACATTAAGATGAGAGACCAACGTGCCATAGCACGTAGATTTAAATATCTGCATAGTTGGTGCAGCATGAATGTGAATCGTGCACTGACCTCCAGGACAGACAAAAAATCCCATGTGATTTACCCTAGTGACACATCTGCAAGTGGATATTTCTGGAACTGTTAGAGAGAGATATGTCTATGTCATCTTCTGCCTTAAGAAAGAGCCAATACATTTGGAATGACCTTGGGACACTGAAGTTTTCTCCTTGAGATCTGCATATTGCCTGAAGCACTGAAACTCTGGCAGTATTAGGGCCTCAGGAAAAAAAACACCAGGAAATTAATAACTTTGCATTCAGATAAGGATCGGGGCAGTGCCTTCCATAAGCCTGTGGTCACATACTGAAGACAGAAAAAACCCATAAAATGAATAGCTGCATTAAAAGGTTATTATCTCTCCTGTGACTGTATCGCATGCATACCTAGCTGGATGGAGGCTGAGCAGAAAATCTCAATCCTGACATTTCTTAATGGCATGCTGAACTTTTTGACTTCAGATATTGTCTTCTAGCATAATTTGTGTATGTGTTTGTGTAGCAGTATTTAATACTTCAACTAATATACCTATCGTGACCTTTACTTTGCACATGAATTTTCATTCAATCTGTCTCTGAAGGAACATAAGAGAGGAAGCATTCTTTAAAGGTTTTAGTAACTACTTCATATTTATAATTTCAAGGGATCTAGGTCTTTTGCTCTGTGACAGCCAGGAGACCTGCAGTCACAGGCAAATGCAAGAGTACACTGCCTATCTGTTCTGTCAAAGACTTGTAAGAGACAAAGAAAATGTTAATTTTAAGTTTATAAAGAAACAGAAAGAAAAAGGCAGTGTGGAATCCTACAGGCTTCCTGACTTCAACTTTCAAGGTCTTGCAACATTTATAAGGTTTATGAGGATCTTGAGTCTGTTCTTGGAGTATCTGGAGCTCCTATTGCTTGGTCTTGTAAAACTCTCTAGCTCTTAAAGGTCTCCACAGCTCTGGATATGCTTGAGCCATATTGCTTTATGAAATTTAAGGGGCAGCCCATAAGTTCTTTTTTGTCTTATATTTCTTGTCTTGCACAAATTACTGAAAGTTGACATTGGAACACAGATTACCTCACCTGATGTTTAAACTATGCAAGCTTTCTCTCCCTAGGGCTCTTCTTGTCAGGCAGAATTGCTGAACAGTGAGGCACTTAAATGTACTCTCATAAAATTGTGCTGCCTTTTGTTTTTGTGGTTGGTTTTTTTTGTTTGTTTGTTTTTTTTTTTTTTGTTTTGTTTTTTTTTTTCTTCAATGGGTGTACTTAAAGAGGCAAAAGGGTTGGACAGTGTTTGTTAAACTGCTGTCAGATATACTAGCAAATAATTGCATGAATAATTCCCATTCTATAAAGTTGTATCAGTGGTAAATGTAGAGTTCAGAAAATCCATGGTGTTCCTCTAGCTAAAGCTGACCAGTGACTCTGGTAGCTTGGGACTAAAAGCCAAGCTGACCACCTCTGCTTTGCATAGAACAATTACAGGGTACCACATTCCAGCAAATCTGTTCTGGCTCAAATAAGTGCCAGAACTGTTAAAGAAGCCAGAGAAACATATGGAATTCAAATGAGCAATATATTCCTTCATTCCTCAAGACCACAGGCCTCCATGGCTTGAGCTAAGAAATACCCAGTGAAGAGAAAGAAAGATTTTGTGTCTCTCAGGTGCAAATAGCTAACAAAAGCTTACTTCTGTGCCAAAGTTCTGGCAATAGCTAATGGTTTTGTTTAACTACAGCATCCATGATTCAAAGATTACCCAGCAAGAACATCCAAGATTTAAAAAGTAGATTGCTCAAAAGCTCAGCAGCAGCAATTTATGAACCTAGAACTACACAAAAATGTTACGGGCCAGAATTTAAACTGAAGGTAGCCATTACCTTTTCTGAATGCTCCCTTTCAGAGTAAATATGGAAGATTACCCAAGCAGATGCAACCCCAATTACAGAGACAACATAGAGCCCAGTAACATCATGGCAGATTTTGGAAAACCTGAAGGGAAACTGCATCTGCCCTGCTTCCAAATAAATGTAGTGATAAAATTTTAGTTCTCGTTTTAGACAGGGGCAGTGTGAATCTCTGTTTGAAGCTTGTTATCAGCATTGCATTCCAACTTTAATTCTCACTCTAACTGAGGATGCCTGATGTACAGCTTTCAAGTTGTGAGCAGCTCGTTACGACACTTCACCCAGCCCATAACCTCTGCCGAACAGCGAGAACTTCAGTCTTCCCAACCTAAGTTTATATCTTGGAATTAACATCTGCTGCTTGGTTGCCACAGGGAAAGATTCAGGCTGCAAAATTATTTTGGGGGTGGTAGTAAGTCACTGCCAACCACTGTTCTGCCTCTACTCCTTCCCTTTCACACCATGAGGGACACAGGTTTAGTCATATGGCACAGAGAGATGCAGTATTCAGACCTCTCCTACCACTGGGTGAAAACAGGTGACATAAAGGTTGGACACTTCAGGTGTAAGGATTACAAAGAAAACTCATAAAGCCCCAAAAGTTTATGTTACTTCCACACAGTTGAGTGTAGGGCAAGTCTCCATATTCATTTCCTCTGCAAACACTGAAGCGCAGCATTGTTAAAGCCTCACAAAATTAAAAAAATGCAAGTAGTCTTCTCTAAAATCAACAAGGGGTATAAGCAAACATATTGGTTTTGGAAAACAGAAAAACATTTGGAAGACTGATACCTCCACAACTTCAAATGTAACTTTTATCAGATTATAAAATGTTTTCTCAGAAATTGTGTTTTTCTATTTTCTTCAGGGATTATCGTGGTATTTCCAAACTCCTACTATTTCAAAGTCTCTGAAACTATACAGCAGTACACTCCACACACCAACCTGGAAACATTTTCAGCAGGGAAAAAAAAAAAAAGACCCAATAAGCTAACATAATCTCTTCCAAGAAGCTGAATTGACAAGTTTATTTCGTAGGACCCAGCTGAGCAGGATACTTCAGCATGTATTTAAGCAAGCACAAGTGTAACCCCAGAGAATTCAGTGGAACTAGCCGCATCTCCCACATTATATACACACTTAATTACCCTGCACAGAACCCCTTGATGCTTTTTTTACTCCAGTTTGTCTAGGTTCCAGGAACAATAAAACATACAAGCTTCCCAGGTGACCTTTTGAAGACTTCAGGCGAAGGAACCAAACTTTGAGAAATATAGCACCTTTGAAACAGCTCATGCTTAACACGAGTACAAAAAGTCAGTTACACACTACAGGACTGTAGCTGAAAAATAGTTCAGGATTATTTTCTTCATCTAGTGTAACCTTTTCAAATTAAGTTCCAATTTCATGCTATCCGAATCTATTTTATGGCTCTTTCCAGTTCTGGCCGCATGGAACGCTACTTTATAGCATATAACCATCTGCTAACAGAAGAGAAGCTATTAAAGCAAGTAATGGTACAATTATATCTCTGCGAGTAAGATATTCTACTGAAAGTTTATACTGGGAGGACCCTACAGAATGCACCAGACTTTATATAAACTTTTGGACTGTTGCCCCCTCTCAGCAGGCTAAACTACTAAACTAGTTTCAAGCATCACTTATTGATAAGCCACCTTACCCAATGCCCTTCCTCTTGTTTTAGTCTATTTTCTTATTCACATCAACCCTGAGGTGGCATTACAAAAGCTTGTGTTGTGGGTAACATAAGAGTCAGGGAACATAAGAGTGACATTTCTGTAATTCTTAAATTTCTGTTCACGGCTCATATCCTCCCTCCCATGTTACTCCCAACTTTGACTTCACTGCTCTTGCGCATAAGTAAGTGAAGATTCGAATCACCACTGTTTTCCTGGGCCAGGAATCAATGGATTAGGATAAGTGATTTTCAGCCTTTGTGCAATGGTCATAACATAACTGCAAAAAGCAAAGAAAGCCTCCCAACAAAATTTTTCACGGCACTGCCAGAAAACTATGCAGGGCGTGCAAATCGGAAAAAATAAAAATTTACTAGGGACTAGATACAATCTAACAGAATCATAAAGCATTAGAAAGACAGCCTACTGGATCCCTCCTTATTTCTTCCTGCAGATACTGCAGGACCACCATCCCATACATTTCCCATCATTTGATTCCCTTTTCCTTCCTTCTTTCTGACTCCATAAGTCTCAGGTTCTTCCACCTCCTTAAGTTTTCCCAGGATAACACATTCATTGCCAGGAAGGCAGGAACAATAAATCCAGATATGTTACTGAGAACAAAAGGGAGACAGCAGAGTTTATTCAGAGAGAGAATGACACGAAGAGACCAACCAGTAGGTACTGCCTGCACAGTTATAAGCCTGCAATTTCCAACTAAGATCTGTATCCTCCTGCACTGAGCTCTATCCAGATAACACCGAAAAGAAGGTGCCTTGAACAACCTGCAATTAGAGCACAACAGAGCTTCTCATCATGTGGTCTTGTCCTCACACAAACCTGCAAAGACTTCTAAAAGATCCTCAGTGAAACTGCAGCTGATTCCCTCCATGGGATATACAGAAGAATGGGGATGGGAGTCTTCTCTGAACTGAAAGCCTCGCTGGGAACTTCGTCTGTCTAAAGCCAAGGGTTCTTTTTTCAATGACCTCTTGCTCTTAGAGAAAATGGAGCATAAATAATCTGCTTTTAACTGTGATGATAATTAGGGTTTGGTCATCCATCATCTTTCAAAGAAAAAGAAGAAATAAATGAAAACACCTAAATTCTAGTCCTTTTCAGGTTACAAGATCACCTGCTTTTCCATTTTCTACATGGGAGGTTCCTGCCCAAATGCTGAGCTGTCTCCACCTTTCTGGACGTGAACCTTGCATGAATCTCCAGCAGGCCTGCCAGAGGCCGTGCAAACCTGCCACTCCATTCTGAATAGTTAAGTAAACAATATATATTAGAATAAAAAAAAAAAAAATCTGTGTCTCGGAGAAGAACAAAGAGTGCTGTTCCAGAATAAACAAATATCTGACATTATTCTTCTAAGTATTAATCTTTTCCAAGGCTTTGAAGTTTGACAGTGCTATTTCACAAATTCCTATGAGGCTGCTTTACTGCTAGGCTAAAAATCTGAATGTGGAACTAAGGAGGAAAAGAAGAGAAAGATCCCCAAGCAGAGAAGAAATATTTTAGTCTGACTGGTGAGTATTTCTATTTCTTGCTGCCATGAATTTTCTGTATCTTGCAAAAATGGAGGGGAGATGACACCTTCCAAAACAAATGGAAATAACTCAATCCCAAATCTGTTATGAAAAATCATCTGCTCTCCTTGACTTTCCAGAAAACCTCCCATATCTTCAGTGAGTTCAGTCAAAGTTTGTATAAAGCATAAGCTCTTTTGCCACCTCTGCATTTCTTAACAAATTTTCTCTTCCTCATTCTTTTCTATGTGGCAGTTTTGTGACATTTTGATAATGTCTTGGCCACCTAGCAGCACTGGCAAAAGGCAAAAGAATTCCTCTAAGAGCAAGTAAACCCCTCCTTCATGTGACATAGAAATGCTTACACTTCATTAACCTTTATTATAAACTAGTCACTGGAAAAGTTACTTTGCTAGAATCCACACTATGGTTTCACTCTACAAACCATGAAATGTCAGAATGCTAAATTACAGTAAAATACTGCTCACCTCCTTATGAACCCTAGATTAATGATACGGTGCAGAAGGGAATAGCAGTGCTACTAGGAGCGTAACAGGTCACAATCACTTCTAAAATAGCTCATCAAGAACAGCCAGCAAAACATCACAGATGGTTCCCAGAACCAAAGTCCCACTTCTCAACCTACCCATCACTGAGACATCGTATTCAACCAGCAGAGTCGCCTCCTGTCCGCATTGTTTGAGAATACTCATGGCTTCAGCATGTGTCGTTCCCAACAGTCGGATCCCATCAACACTCAGCAGCCTGTCCCCGGGTTTGATTGTGCCTTCTCTGAAGGGAGATTAAAGGAATTATCTTTATTAATGTAAGAGAAATTGATTTGGAGATAATACCATTTTTATGCAATGTGATTCTCTCACACACTCTCTGACATCCATCCCTTTTGCCTTCACACTTAACATTTACTTTGATGGTGAGAACGTTCAGAGGGCACAGAGGAAAGGAAATTGCTTTAATTGGAAAGTCAGTGACTGGAAAACGGCTTAACACATAGATAAATAATCAAGTCATGTTAAATTGCAACTAAGTACAGCTTCTGCTTCAACATATGCTTTCTTTCTGCCTTGTCCACACAACTCCTCTTTCATACATAAACACTGCCTCCCCTGATATTTTCTTGAAAGTAAGTAAGAGGTGCAAACACATGGGTGAAGAAACAGACTGCAAACTATGAATGTCCATTTACTGATTTTTTTTTCAAAAATATCCCTTACTTGGATAATTCCATTTTTCTTTTCTTCCTACCTAAAAATAGTTTGGCTATAAATGTATACTGTTTCCCAGGCGTATTTCATAATGTATTCAGAATTATAATATAAAATTAAGTACTAATGTTGTCAGCTCAAGAATTGGGGAGAAAAACAAGGAAGAAAGGAGGATGAGGGTGGGAAGAAAGGGAGGGACAGAAGACAAAAGCTCTCTTGAAATGTTTGCTTCTCAATTAATGTTTCCAAAATAAAAAATGTCAACATAAGCTACAGAAATTCAGTCTGCTTTAAAGAAACTGCCCTTTAAATTTCTTTAATGGTTTAAGGACACCTACGCCATTTTTGAAAACATAATTCATACATATAAAGTGAATATTCTTTCTTTATACAGATACAAGATGGTATTACATACAAATATGTTCATTGGGCGAAAACATAAATCTGTACTCAGAAGTTGTCCAGGTGAAGTTATGTGTGAACTCACATGCAGATATGTACAAACGTCTTAAAATAATAACACAACAACATCCAAACACGTGACAGTATTTTTCTGAAGTGCAAGAGAAAGAGATTGTGGTGTTAAGAGTATAAAAAGCATAATTAAGAGCTACACCAGTTGACTGAAGGCTGAAAAAAAATGTGCTCTGACCTATTGCAGGCATTTGTTCTTATTATTTTAGGTTCATTTTTGAAAGTGTTTAGTGGAAAAGTCTTGCAACATGCAACATACTGAATTAAAGTTCACACACACCGTGATGTGCTGAGCCACTGTGGTTGCCTATAACTGTTAGTATTACTACAATTAAATGAGTAAACCATGAATTTCAAGGGAACAGGTTTGAATATATCTACTTCACTCCAAATCCTAACTTCTGTCCCAAATAATTCATCCTTCTCCATTTCTCTTTCACATGCACTCCAGAGAAAGACGAATTGTACCTGTCAGCAGGCCCTCCAGGTCTAACACATGTTATTACAACAGGACGAGATTTATTTCTGTCATCGTGTGCTCCACCTAGAAAGGGAAAAGTGAGAGAAAGCACACCTTCATTTTATGCTTTTTATGAAAGCTTATTTCCAAGAGGGAAGTCTAAATCTTGCAGCATGCATAATTACAGACAGGATAAAAGATCAAAAAAATGGCCAAGCCATTAATATGAACCTCCACTGAATTTTATCTTAAATAAAATTGACCTGCTGTATGGTATAGACATTTCTACAGAGTGATTCTTAACGAATGTATATTCTTTTCTTAGAACCTTTACTCTGCAAATTTGATCTCAGTGTGAAAACTTACTGTTCTGCAATGTTTGCTGCACAGAGCAGCAAAAAAAAAAAAATTCGTAATTCATGTATATCGAGAATAATCAGTGGCCACTAAGGAATTTATATATTAAATAAAAAAAGACATTTTTCCCCTGAAGAAACTAATAATTCAGCATTGGGGTATATTATTTAACAGTTGCATTTTTTCTTTTGTTCTCTAAGTCAGTGATACTACTTTTGTTGTATATTTCAGACTATCAGCATGAATCATCAGATTTCATACCTAATTTATACAAATACTATTTGTAAATCTTTTTTAAGAACTACAGTCTTCCTGCTGATTTCAGTGGTAGCAGAATCTGGTCTTATGTGAAACAGTGTGTCATGTTCCTGGCATAGTTGATTAATTAATGTTCTTCCACAAACAAAAATTAGAGCGGTTCATAAAAGCAAGATATTAATGTATAGAAAAAGCAATACATAAATCACAGAGATTTTTACAAATTGTAAGCTGTAAATCTTGAAATGATTTCTTAGTGCCATAAAAACTGCTTTTTTTTCTCATTTAGAAAATACAGACAGTTCAAATTTAATAACTCACCTCTTATTACAAATCCAAAAGTGTTCCCCTCTTTATGTAAGGTAACTTCCACAGTTCTAAAGATGAGACCTGATCCTTGTACAGCTAAAAGCAATAAAATAGAAGAAAAAAATTTCCAAAACTTAATTATTATTATTTTTCTAATTATACATACAGATTTGCACCATTTCCAATTTAAGCTAGCTATTGTGTTTCTGGTCATAGAATTGGAAAGACTCCACTACAGAACAGTCAGATTAAAGACCTGTAATTAAATACAACTCATCCTCTTTTCGAGAGAATTTTGGGCCAGATATTTTGCAGGTTGCCAATGGTTTGGGAATAGAGCCATAGATGCATATAACAGATGAGGAATTTGAGCCTTACTGTGTAAATTCTGGCATGATTTTGCTTCTCTTATAGTTACAGAAAAGAGCTAGAAAAGATGGAAATACACCGTGAGACACAAAAATGACAAATGAAAATCTTAAAGCTACCTACGGAGTTGGTTGTTCAGTCATGAAAACATTTATTTGTATTGCTTAAAGTCAAGATAGTCAAGCTAGTCAAGCTTTTTAGGGTGTATATCTAATCTTAGATTGCTAGATTAAGATGGAAGTATTTTGTATCATAATGATTTGTTATTTTTTTTCCTTTTTCAAAATGTAACATGCTCTCTCATAATTGGTTAGTGAGTAAAAAAATCTTTGCCTTCTAGTCGAGTCAGTATTTTCTCTGTAAGCACTAGAGGAGTTGCGGACAGCTGGGTTAGTAGGTGAGAAGGCTAATGCACAAACCAACACATTTGGGTGTGATAATCCACTTTACAGCATTTGAAACCACCACTGTTAAGAGACCAGACCAACAACCAGTTTACTCTTAGCTTTTAGAGGAAAAACTTCGGCAGGGTGCAAGAACTCCCTTTTCCAAAGGGAAAAGAACACTAGGCAAAATCACACGCATGCACACTTCCCAGCTTCCAATAAGATACTGCAAAGAACACAACACACATAAAGATTGAAAAAAAACCCTCTATAAAATGAACGTTCTGTGAGCAGCACAACTAATGAAAACTTACGTCCTTTAATGGTCCTGCCTGCAATAATCAGTTTCTCCAGTTCCTGTTAGGATACCCTGAAAGGGGCAATGGACACAACAGCCTACACAGCTGGGGAGGCGTGCGCTGCCACCCACGAGTGACCCCAAGGAGAAATGGTGCCTCCCCAGCACTGCCTGCCTCACCTTCTGAGGACTCCCCTGGTCTGGGACTCTTCTCCTCTGCCCAAGTACCTACTTCCATGAAACATGCTGTAACATACTTTTTTTGGAGTCTTTCAATCGCCTGTTAAAAAAGTTACTGCAGCGAACCAGAAGAACAACTCAGTGAAATCACATAAATCTCATTTCCTTAGGAAAATAGGCAAAAGGTGGCCCTCCAAAGCATTACTTTGTATTGCAGTAATTCCTGCTACAGCTTGAAGATCAGGACTGTTTTACTGAAGTCCATGCAGTTGGTTCCTTTTCAGCTAGAAGTGTTTTGCTGCCCAAAAAGGACTGAATTACAGGAAGAACACAACTCTTGCCTTCATTCCTATCACTGAAACTGTTGCAGCATGTAGCTCGAGCTGAACCTATGCTTCCTGAACTGCTTGGTATGCCTTGAAACCTCCCCACTGGGCACAAGTGAAGCGTGTAGTTCTGCAGCGAGGAACATGACGCAGCATCCTTCCACCTGGGCAACAACCATTCAGGTGGCTGTCCTTCCACCCCCGCCACAGCCGGGGAGGGGAGAAGTCCTTAACCTTTAGCAACAACAAAAGGCAGATGTGAGGCAGGCATGGCTTATGTTCCAGTTTGAAACGTTGAGGTGGCTCGTGCTGAAAATAGCAGCTGGATGCTCCTGCTGTGAACACTGCCAGACAGGGAAGGAAACACTAGGGAGAGTGGGATTACTAGTGCTCAGCCAGATTTAATCCATCATTATTAAAGTACTGACATTTCCCCGCTCTGAAACCATGACAGTCCTCTCTCTGAGGGGCCAACCATGAGACCAACAGTAGAATTTCATTATGTATGGGGCAGGGAAGGAGGTGCCAGGACTTCACCACGTGACTTACTGGAAAACTTCTGCATATAATGTGTCTAGCTTGTTCACTGGAAGTTAATGGGAACAACTAGACTGCTAATTATCTCCAACTTTATTAGCTATGTTTATATGAAGGGGTCAGAAATTCCAAGGATTTAAAGTTATGATTGCTACTGTAATTTAGCATGTCAAAATCCTGTTTCAGTGGAAAAGAGTGGCACATACGCCAAAAGTGGGTGAAACGGAAGGAAGCCCACTTGAGTAAGTGCTAAACAACGCTCATAAAATGACTGCTTCTCCAGCAAAATAATTCTGAACTTAGCTGACTTCATTAACTCGAATACTGTGTTTTTGAACATGAAGTTCCCTTACCACAAACAAACACTAATCAACAGAGAACGTTCAAAATGTGTTAAGGTGGTTGTCAGGAGGTCATAAAAGCAACCAAATATGTAATTAGACTAACTCTCCAGCTGCTAGAAAGCAATGGGGAGTTCATCCTCTTCTGAGCACCAAATGAGTGAGGATTTTTTGGCTTCTATTGCGAGGAAAGCATTTATTTAAGGAGACAAGAACTTCCTAGCTGGCTCCGCAGATTCTTCTGGCCAAACACCAGCAAACCGCATCTTCCCCCCTCCAGCAAGCAGCATGAAGGAGCACAGCGTCCTTCAAAGGTGTGACTGGTGCAGCCCCCTTGGTGCCAGACAGCCACCTGCCACTAACTCCTCCACTTTAGGTCCCAGGTTTCCAGCTCACCATTTCTCTAGCTTTCACTTCATACCTGATAGCCTCAATTCCCACTGATTTTCTCCTACAGACACACAGTCACAGACATAAGCACAAAAAGAAAGAACAAAGGAGAGGCGAGGAAAACATTCAGTAGCACTCTGTGACTTCGGTGTCAGCATAAACTTGTATTTTGAAGACAATCCTGCTCAGCGAGAAGCCCTTGTTTCAGTCACACAATTCTTGCAGATTTATGTATCCCCATAGGCTACCCCACTGGGTCTTCTGCTCTAGAAATGAGATGTTGTCTAAAAGTGATGTCAGAAAAAACTGGAAAAGTCCCAGAATATGTTGTTTATCTGGGAGAGCGGGAGGGTGCTGCAAGCAGAGGGAAGGAAGGAAAAGGCAAAGGCAGAACTTGCAGATATTCATTGGCCTCATAAGATCTTACTATAACAAGAAGGATTCTCTTGCCCTAGAATCTATTTAATCTAATTCCCAGTATTCAAAACTGTAAACAAACAAAAAAAAAAAATAGTGGAGGTTGACAACTCTGCTCTGCCATTGGCTGGATTTGTGCTCCTAAAACACCTGAACATCTCTGAGAGTATTCCCCTGTACTGCCAGTTCTTTCATCCCACTTTCATGCTCTGCGATAAGCCAGAGGAAAAAAAAAAAACCAGCCACCAAAAATGAAGATCACCAACCACGTCCATCTCACTGCTGACAACATGCCTGCTCTTCTGCATAGGTTTCAGTTTGTTCTGCTATTACTTACAGACTGGAGGCAGCTCATACTCCACTTCTAAAACAACCCTCTCGCCAACGTTCTTGAGCAGGCTGATGATCTCATCATGGCGAAATTTGGTCAGGTTGATTCCATTCACAGATTTGATGTAGTCGCCTACATCCAGCTGGTCACTCCTAGGAAAAAGTATATATTCCTTTTGTTAAAGACAGATCTGATGGCCCAAACGAACTAAATCCTTTAAATTACTGTATAGTGATGATAAGAAATATTTTTTCCATTCATCTAGATTAAAACAAGTTGATCTTTCAAACAGAAAGTGGCATTTTAAGACCTTAATCTAGTCTAGCTTGTTAAATATTAAAAGAAGAACATCGTTGCATTATTAATTTCTGATGTAGAAAACCAGCTGTACAATAAAGGGAGTTGGATGATTTGACTGGTTTGGGCACAGGAGCTGGGAAAACATCTTCTTCATGTCCCCATCTTTCTCCCTCTCTTTGGGAAGTGTCCCAAATTATTTTTTTTGGACAACAGTTGCCTTTACAGCTAATATCACAGCTACAGGAGATAGGCCACAGCCTAAAAGCATATGTTCTGCTCAGTTACTTGGAATGATTTAGCTTAACCTCCATCTTTTGACCTGTTTTACTTATGAATAACAGCTTTTTGTTTTCCACTGTAGTAGTAAGCAAGGTAGCTATGACTTTAGACTTCTTTTTAATCTTAAAACCAGTTGATGAACAGGTTTTTTAAATTAAATTATGGTAGTTGTATGGTTAGGTTTTCCATTTTGCTTTTTCCCCTGAGTATTTTATGCTGCTTCTCTCAAGTTTTTATTCAAGGACACAAAAAAGGAGAAATAAAATTCATATAATTTAGAAGAAACTTAATTAGTCTTATGATGACTTTCAAATATCTCATTGGTATTTCTAGTTTTTGTCAAAGTAGCCTTGAAGGAAGAGGGGGAGCAGCTGTTGCCGTTTCTCTCCGGGCTTCTCCGGTCTGATGGGCTGCCATTATAGATGCATCTAGTCACATATTTGTTAGTGACCTTTCTGATGTGGTACGTATTTCTGAAGCAATCACATCTTATAATGCATTTTGTTGCTTGAGATGTGGTTACCTAGCAGCGATTCCTCCTTGACGAAGGTTAGATACTCTTGGTTTCCCATCCTTGTCGATTCCACCCGATACTGTAAGCCCTAGGGTGGTGCCTTCTTTTTTCATTAATTCAACTATTGTTGAGCCCTTGAATTCCTCTGTTGAAAGAAAATTATTGGCATTATTAAAATTTAAGTGATAACACAGATGTTACCTTTCTAAAATGTCATCCACTTTCCAAGAAAACCATTGTGTATGTTAATAAGAAATAATGTGTGCATCTGGAGATTCTTTATGTTACAATTCACAAGTTCTGTCTGCAAGGCTCTGCATATAGATAAATCTGGGACATATGCTCTGTAAAAGGTTATTAAAAACTACACCAGTGTGCTAGTATACTATACAGAGCCAATAAATACAAAGTCTGGGAACACTTACAACTAAAAGGTAGTTGTTTCACATTTTTAAAAAGCTATTTTTTCTCATTTTCTGCTTTCTACCTCTGAACCCTATGTATTATAAGTACTTCAACTGATTAACTAAATAGAAGGGTAAAAGACACAATGATATAACAGTACTAGAAAATTTTGGATCCAGACTCAAAGTGAGGCCACTAGTAGATGTCAGTGTTAATCAAAACAATTGAACATAACAAGAATCCAGATGGAGATTAAATGTATCAGATCTTAACAGTTTTATTCCTTATACTTACACGAATAGATCTCCACTGCAACACTGAAATCTCTGCAGAACAGGTATAAAGGAAGTGAAGGGCTTTCACAGTCATAGTTACATACAAAATTTCCCTCACATGCTGTCTGGGACATCCTCTCCTGCGGTTTGCCCATTTAGCATTCTCAGAAAATGCCCAGCTAATCTCACAGACCTCAACAAATGCAGGTCACCTGCAATGGAAAGCCTTGAGCTCTCGAAAACAGATGTCCTTATTGCACATGGCTGGACAAGGCAAGCTACATATGCACAGTTCCAGCAGGGCTGCAACTGTTTGGAAAACCACGAGGCAATCATACCTCATGTCCAGTGTTTCCAGTTAGAGAAGACCTATTAAAACCACCAGCTGCCCAGGTATCCCGGAAAAATGCATTAAGTCCTAACGATCCACCTAGAAAATGATGAAATCCTGGAAGGATCATCCATCTCTCTGGTCCTTTTCAGCATCAATATGCAGCTTTTAGGTGAATTGGTCAGATACAAACATCATATACACTGTGAATGAACCGTACGTCTGCAATGCACTAGCAATCTTGCTGTGGCAGCATGCGATTTAAAGATGAAAAGCCACCCAAAACCCAAGCAAGTTCCTTTGTATACATTCATATGTTCACCAGTGAGGTCTAGAATGAGCGCTATAGAAAAAGCAACGCGGCTCTATCAATACCTTTCCATAAGACTAAGAAGATGATCTAATACATCTTGACCTCAAGATGAAGAACAGCTGCCCTGAACGAGAATTGCCAAATCTGAGCAAAACAGAGATAATGGTGGCAGGCAGAGGAAAGCATTCAGAAGAGCCTCCAGCCCTGGTGGAGTAACCTGTAAACCTTGGTAGTACTTCTAATAGGGTTAACTGCTGAATCTTTTGCGGAGTAGCATCATCCTAGGCAGTGTTCCTGCTCCTTTCTAGGTAGCCAACAGGCTCTTCTTTTCATTCTAAGTGATGATGACCTCACTTCAGTTATTCACACTTTTACCATTATACAGCATGACTTAAGAGCTTGGGCCGAAATTCTTCTATGCTTAAAAAGCTTCTACTAAGACAAAATTCTGCAGTGTATTCAGTCAGCAGCATGGGTTGTTGAAATGAGTGTTTAAAAACTGTAAGGTGTATTTGTAAAAAGAAGATTGCAAGAGACTGTGGGACTAAAAACATGCCTCTATCCACTCAAAAGCAGACAGCAGCATAGCTACCTGCTGCATTCTCCAACTTGGCTGACACCAAACCATCATTTGGAAGCTACTGAGCTTCTACAATGTTTACTCACATCTGGCCTTTTTGACAGTTCAGAAAGAACAGATGTGATTACCTGCATCTGAACATGTAGACTTGTTGCATTGCTGTAGGAGACACTATGGACCAAAATGCTGCTTTCAGTTTTATAAAACCTGTAAGTATTCATAATGATTACAAGAGTTAGTCATGGTACTTATTGCAAACAAAAATACTGTACATTTACACCCATGATGCAACCTCAGGTGCTTGGCCGGTGTGTTGCACTTGTTTATTCAGGGTTTACTTGATCGTAAGATCTGTAGTCAAAAGGAAAACTCCCCTCTCTCCCCCACCTCCCAAACTGAACCCTTCTTTTGTACTTCTCAGTAGGACAATCTGGCTCTCAGGACCGTCTAAATTTTTTATCAAATACTTTGCTAGAACGTGTATACAGGACATCAACAACGCACTGCACAAGCCTGATCTTTTGCTGTGGCATAATACCGCCATATGTTTCTATCTTTTATATAGGTTCTGAGTTTGCAGTCCAATGCTGGGGAATACTCTGCCTAAAGTGACACGTAGAACAGATGGTCCATGCAGTGTTTTAAGCTAGCTAATGATTACACAATTCCCTGCAACTATTGGCATGGAAATTAATGACTAGGCTTGCTCCTTCTCACCATCTACTCTGACAAGTTTCTGTATACGTCTGCTGACAGAACATGGACCTCTAAACACTCTTCCTTGGTAGGCAGGAGGGAAAGATGCACCAACACTGTAAGGGAGTGGTAGTGTGAAATGCTCATTGCTAACTGACAGATAAGGTCATCTAAGAGTACATGACAGTTTCATTAAGTTTGCACCTCTGAAAGATTTTTTAGCTTTTGTTGTACATAAACATAGCAGGAAGAAATTAAACTACCTAAGCTGGTTTGACTTATAAGAGACTGTTATCCCTGAAAGTGCTCTGAACCAGGCCCATTTGATACCCCAGTCTCTCCATTTTTCATCTTTGCTTTCTTAAATTGCACATGATTACTGTTTTTATAATGCTATATCTTACGTGCTTACTCATCTGCATTGTTTTGACATAATTATTACAGACTAATCCCACTGGAGTATTATCGAAATGCCCAATATCAGAACAACCCTGGGACTTCATTTCCAATCCAGCAAGCAACCGCATTTGTACATGCTATACACCAACTAATGCAAAGTCAGTCTCTACTCTCTAGTTAACACAATGCTGTGTTACTCTTTGTGGGTTAAAAATCAAACTACTTCATGTACCAACTCACTCATAATTCATTACTTATGGCAACCAGCAAACTCCTAATTAGTTAGAAGTCTCTGGGGCCTGTTCTTTCCTACATGTACTCCTGCATTGCTAATGACATTAGCACAGCCAACATCAGAAGGGAAGGCAAAGAAGTTATTTCCAGATTTCTTATAATTTATGAGTAAAACAGGAATTGAATTTACAAGTCTTTTGCTTAGTGATAAACTGAATAGAGAACATGAGCTTAAGAAACGTCTCCTTACTCCATAACAGTTTATGAAATATCAAATATCAGAACACCGCTCCTGCAGTACAGCTCTGTGGTATGAGCCAAATGAATTATTCTAAAATGAAACCCAGTGATGGTTCCAAGTCTATAAAAAGCCCAAATCAATACCATTTTACACTTCAGTTCGAGAAATGCACTTGAGAACTTCTTCCCCTCCCACCATTAACAACTCCAGCAGCACTCAGCAAAACACAGCTCACCCTGGGTCCTGCCTTCCCTCAGCCTGGGGCGTGTTTTGGGTCCCTGGGTGGTGGGATCAGCACCCAGGACTGCCCCAGGACTGCCATCGCTGTTGCAGGGGTGATCCTGGGTACACATCTGTCCATGCTGCACCAGTTGCCCTACAGCTTTGCCACCTACCTCTGGTACAAGGCTCAGGAATCCCATTAAATACTGGAGGTGGGCTTGGCAAGGGGAGTGCAAACGTGCATACTTGTACACGCACACAGACATAAAATGGAAAACAGGCATTTGGACAATGCCCTTAACAATATGATTTAACTTGGTCAGCCCTGAATTGGTCAGGCAGTTGGAGTAGATGATTGTTGTAGGTCTCTTCCAACTGAAATATTGTATTGTATTGTATTCAAAAGGTTCTTCACCAAAGAGCTTTGCTTCTATCTGCAGTCCTGTAAGGTGGAGCATACATAGCAGCTGAGCTGCAAAGAAAACATTACGCTGCTGTTGTTTTCTTAATTCCTGGTTTGGATGCTTCTCTTAAGGTTCACTGCTGTGATACCGTAACTGTGTGTGCCTGACTTGCAGCAGGGTCAGATGGTATAAGAAGACTATGATCTGCCCCACAACCTAGAAGACTACAGGGATACTCAACACAAGACAAGAAAACTTCAAAGATAAGAAGGTGTTCAAATACAAGACTGGGTAAATCTTACTGTAAGAAGATGAATAAATGGAACAATCTGCAGCTAAGTAAAATCCAAGAAACACCATGTCAAATTAATTTTTCTTCAAGGAGAATAGTATTGTGATGAAGTTCCTAGAATTTTATACATCATCAGACTTTTTGTAATTTCCTGCCTTTTGATGTATGTAAATAACATGATTTAATGAATAAAAAGCACAGAAAATAAACTGACTCATGAGATTTTTGAACCTGGAATATATTCACTTCTTCAAAAAGAAAATTAAATACGAGACCACAGAAGAGATTTTTTTCACAGAACAACATTTGAAAGATGAGAGAACTCTTAATCAAAAGTTTTATCATCTATTTTCTATATGCCTACAATTTTATATCTTAATTTACTTATTGAAGTAAAACTGAAAAACATTTGCCTTCATTCCAGATATTGAGTGTCTTTTCTGTCCCTTCTGTGTTTAAAATCCAAGAAAACACCTCAAATCTACACAATCAGGACAAGTGCCTGTATCCTCCACCTAGTGAATGAGTTTGTTCAGTGCAGCCAGGACAGGGCATAAATGGAACTTAACCTGAAGGTAAAAAAATACTTGCTGTTATTGTTTCCTACCAGAAGACATACATAATCAATAAGTAATTGGTAACTCTGTTGAAAATACAGTCAATGGTGTTCTTGTGTGCATTTTCTCTGTATGTCAGCAGAAATTCTGCAGAGGAAACATTTTGCTTTACGTTCCAGTAGGCATCTCACAGATTAATAAGAAATCACATAAAGATAAAGTCAATTCTTAAGAAACAGATAACAGTTTGTTTTACTGGGGACATCACATCTACTCAACGTTTCAAGTCATGCGGGTAGGTGTATTTCTCTGAGTGTGACAAGAGGGATGTCAAGATATGATGAATGCTCAATTCTTTGTTGCCCTTTTCCTGACTGGCTGTCACTAACTCCTAAAACACCTAAGTTTTTATTAATAACAAGCAAACAGAACCACATCGGTAAAGAGAATGTGAAAATATGAATCTGACCTTAACCTACTCTGTGCCATCTCCTCCAGCTGGTGAAGGGACAATCCCCAAATCAGACATAGTTCAGAACCCAGCAAACCACAGTAGAAGACAAACTGGTATAAGGTGCATCAGAGCACATCTACAAGGCACAACTCACTGCCATTACCAACGAGACTGTAAATTTAAAACAATGCCAATGCAGGTTGCCTTGGGTCGGAGGCTGGGCTAACGTGATTCTGGTGACTTGGATAAATGTTGTACAGGTGAATTGTTGTACTATTTCCAGTGAAAGCAAGGGAGATGGGTACCGCTCAGGCACCTGCAAAAAACTGCCTAAAACAGACTCAGTTTACACCAACAGCTATTTTGGTGGTGTACAGGGCATTAGACAAACCATTTTTTCTTTTTTCTTTTTTTTTAGCTATAAAAGCATCTACAAGATGACTTTGCCACTGCAGAAATAAAATCTAAAACCTAAATATCTTCCACCAGTGCTTAAAAAATGGAAAAAGTCCGACTGTTACCTGGCCTAGGCATAACATAGAAAATCAAATAATGATCTTTTATGATAAACCACAGGCCACGATACATAGGATGTGATCACATAACTCACTGAAAACACCAGGCCTGCAGGACACGGCAGCAGAGCTCACATCTGGGTTGGTTGGTTTCCCACCTAAAAAGAGCTTAGTTCTTGCGCTATTTGGTTTTGGGTATATTTGTCATATTCTAAGGCACAGAAAGGATACCTTGGCAGCCAACTCTCTCTAAATCAAACCTGAGGCATACAACAGGGGTGGTCTTCAATTTAGCATCAAACATAAGAATTAGATTTGAAACTCTGTTTATACACTGAAAGATTAGAAATGAATATAAATATCCCAAACATGAAATCAAATAACCACCAACTCAAAGACCATAACAGCCAAAAAATGCCTCTTCATCTTAATGACAAGAACCTCATCAGCTTCTTAGGAGAAGAGTATTGGAAGAAACACCTGATATATGACCCAGTTATCGACACACACCACAGTAACTTCAGTAATTACTTTCAGGAGTGAAATGTTTAGTAGTACTGTATGAGTAAGACCCTTTCTACAACAACAACTGTTCTTTGTGAGTGTGATAGAGAAAACCCCACGATCAGCTATTGGAGAACTGCTTTTCATTTTTTACAGTGACGAGAGTTAAACCATTATTACCTTTGTAAGGCATAACACTTCCATCCCGCAGCCTACAGTGCAGTTATGACTAATTGTCCCAGTGCTTCTCGGGCAGCAGCACAGCCATGCTAGCACATGTTCAAGAGCCAACATCCTGCTTGTGTCTGAATCCACCCCTCTTCAACAGGAGTGGTAAAAAACATTTGTCAGAAAATGCAAAAATGGCATGGCATGCCATGGCATGGTGTAAAACCAGTTTTCACAGGAAGCAGTTTCATACAGCAGTGATAAGAATGATCTCTGTACAGCCAACTTAAAATGGGTGGCATCATATGAGGATGCAAAAAAGGCTGCTTCAAACTTAGAGAGGGAAAACTAGTCCATGGAAGCAGTTGTATAAGAAGCACAGAGGTTTCTCTGGGCTAACTGCAGCAGCTACGCAGACTAGGGTGGGAGCTGGATGGCCACATGGCTAGAAGCTTCTCCAAGCAAGACAAGTGCTGGTGAAGAAACAACAGGATTTTTCGTTCTCTGAATAGTCCTGCTCACAGAAATTCTGTAATGAAATATAAGTTTCAAATACATTTTTTAGTTTACTTTTTCCTACATGATTGGGTTGCGCAATAATGCCAGACAACAAATAAAGAATGTGTGTTGATACACAAAATAACCCTGACATTCCAGTATTAGAAGTCTAAAATTATTTATCATGCTACTTTGACATATATGGCACATACAAAGAGATTAACTTGAATTATCTCAATACAGGCAATGGCTTCTGAATCTTCTAATAGCTGGGGCTACTAGGATTTTTTTGTCAGTGACCACTTCTGAATTCTCTCTGTAGTTTGTTTTCCACCTTGCGTCAAGGACTGAAAGTATCAGGCCAAATAGAACAACAAGCCCCTCCCTCTCTACGTTTTCTTGAGACAGCTGGTAACAAGGCTTATGGAGGAATAAAATTAATGGAAAAAATAAGAAGATATGTGAAAACAATTTTTTTTTTCATTCCACCTAGTTTTGGATTGTGTGGGAGAGCCCAACAGTGGGGAAGGGCAAAATCACCACCACTGTGAAAATGTTTAAAACTGCCATGCCATTTGGATGGGTTCGTTCTTTTAAAGTATCTTTCCGTCATTTTTTGCTCATATGTTTCCTGTTTTCTGAATTTGTGTAGATACCCTTAAAGGTGGAATGTAATGCAATGCGGAACATCTGCTTAGAAGGAAACTGAAAACCTACAAATTACAGTTTTATAATCCCCTATTATAGGTAAAGAATCAAATTACAAGCTTGAATTCTTCTAAATATATTGAAGAAAAATCAACATATTTTAATTAAAATGGTTTTAGAAAGTAAGATATGTGTCAAGTTTGACTGTCAAAAATAACAGAATTACTATTCATAATCCCTGAACAAATTTTGGCAGAGAAATTCAATTAGAGGATAAATTATTAATAAAATTATAAAACATTAAAACATCTGGCCTCAGTAAATATGAATACTTTAATAAGATGATGCAGATTAAATGGAATCATAACAACAAACCTTTTTTTTTCTTTTGCATTATTACCAACAAAAAAGATATTTTATCCCTGACGTACCACAGTGCAACATGGCTGGAACAGTTGCAGTGTGAACTACAAACTTGCTCAGTGATGTAGGCTAGTTAAAGCACATTTATTCCTTGAGCTAGCTGTGAAGTTCTAGCGTTTTCACTGATGGCTTTCTTTGGGAGAGTATCTACACTATCCACTGATCATTACCTGCATGCCTGAAGATCTGCAATGACCAACTTCCTTACCTTGGGATAAGGACCCATTCCACCTTGAGGCACTTGCTTGGTTTCAGTAAGTTCAAGCATTTTTCTGCTTCCACATTATCCGTGGTAGTAGTTAAATTCCTGAACATGTGCAGGGCCCAAAGCAGCTAAACTGTCAAGGTGGAGCTTTCTGAAGGAAGGACACTGGAGGGTAGGGTAAAACAAGCACAATGATGAACAACTCAATGGTCTCAATCTTCACGACCACTTCAATAGACAATACAGGGCTTTCCTGAGCTCAGACCTCTTTGCTTCCACACAATGTCAGTTTTTTGCTTGGATGGGGAACAGGTAGAAGGTATTTTTGAGCTGGAGCTTACATCCATAGTTATGTCAAATTTGTATCTCCCACATAAAACATGGGGCTCCTTTTGAAAATTTTGCTTTGTGCTATAAGCAACCAAGTCTTAAAATCAAGAATGGCCTGTGCATCAGCAGTGCTTCCCTGAACACCTCTGCATGTCTCTGGTAGGCACTATTGATGAAGAAAGGACAGAGCTCCATGACAACATTAGTCTTCTCTAGATTTCTGTCTGAAATGGATGAAGGCTTCAGTAACCCTCCTCCCTTGCTAGTGAAGTCCTGCTGTGCAGAACAGCACAGAGCTTTGACACTGACGCAGTATTTTGATTTATAAAACTTCTTCCTGTAATTCTGATGGATTCACTTCCAACTTCCTCTCCATTTCCTTTACTGAGAAATTAGCATGAAGAGAACTCTTGCTAATTAGCGCTTATTTGTACTGACTGAGGTGACACTATTCACAAAAGCGCAGCCTGACTGTTCCAGTTTCTCTGCTTTCTACAGTTATGAGAATGGATCAGGCAGGATTGATTACAGGATTGATTGCATCTGTGCATTTCAAGGCAGGAAGGAACCACTGAGAACAATTCTCTCCCTGATCTCCTGAGTGGCACAAGCAGAGAAACATGATATAACAATATCTGCAGCTACAGATTAGCTTTTGGAAAGATATCCAAGGTGGCTTTGAAAGCACCATGTGATGGAAAATCTGCTATGTGCACAGGTAACTTCTATCTGAATTGGAGGAGACAAGCCTTCAATCCCAAGATCTCATTACAGTACCACCATTACATTCAGGATCTTCCTGTAGATACAGAACTGTAACCTCTGATCAAATCACCTCTTAATCTTCTTTCCATTTTAGATTAAGAACTGCCTGAATTGCTTAGGTTTTTGCCATTTAAGACATGTTTTGCAGCTCCTTCCAATGTTTCAACATCCTGTGGCTACCAGGTAAGTTTTAGCAATAGTGCCACTAGATCCCATTTCTCCATTTGAGCTGTCATTTATTTTTACTAAACATACTCTGAGTTGCCTGTCATGGTCTACAGTTGCTACATAATTTAAAATCTTAGTTATTACAAAACATCAGTTTTCCTTTTAATGACATGGAGCTGAGATCATTAGTATCATGGCAAAATTGAAGCAGCAAGGATCAGAAAAGAATACAGTAATACTGTCAGTCCTTTTTAGGTAAACTGTTGTGCAGTCATTCAAATAATGGATGGTGAACTTTCTAATATATATTATGATGACTGAAATTTGGAGGAATGGGCCAGTAGAACTTTTCCTAGTATTTGGATTAAGGAGCAGATATCTTAAGTTTTTAGGGGCCATATACCTCTTTGTTTGTAGAATATACAAAGTTGAATGATACACACCCCCTATCTTTCTACTTGGTAGTACTGAAGGAGATTCAGCATGACAAAAGGGTTTACCAAAGTCTCTGTGTGGAAGATTAGACAATCCTTTGAAAAATGAGAAATGAATGAAAAAAGCAAATGAGAACGAATGAGAAAAAGGGAAAATGAGAGTGAATACTTCCTACAGATTTTACTTTTTGTCCTTTGTGCTCAGTGATCACTGATACCTTTATGATTTGCTTACTCTTTACCTTTGCGGAAAACCACAACCCAGAAATGTCCACTTCTGGAAGACAGTAGCTCAAAAATAGGCTGAAAGAATGCATAGCTATGAATGTTTTAAAAAGTGATCTGATAATGACTCATTCTTTTCCTATACTTCAGTCTGATATAAAACTAAAGTTACAAGGATGGCTTAGGGGAGAACTTAATATGCAACAACACCTGAAAAATAGGATGCACTGAATTTTGTTAGGAGTTTATAGTAGAAAAAAATGCCTGTGACAAAAGGACCATTAACTTACTCAACACTCAGGATGAAGAAAAACATCGTTAAAGCCAAAGGAAAAGCAGAGTTAAAGAACTACAAAATAAGCTACTGGTTTCTATTAAAATTTGCCAAATCACAGGAACGGTGATGACTTTAGCTGTCAATAAGCATTTAAAATCCACAAGGTTTTACTATTTCTGTAAAAGAAGTTTGCCAACAGGAAAAAAATAAAGGAAAAAAAGAAAAGGAATAATTCAGGCATTTCTTGGCTGCTAACCTGCGCTCTGTAACTCACTAATCAATCTCTGTACTTATTCCCTAAGGTTTAATGTATGCATAATGAACTAATGGCAAAGAGGAATGAAGACAGATGCATTCATTTGTGTGAACTACCTTATTAGATAGTCAAGCTTGCTGAACAAATCACTGCAGCAAAACAGTAAAATGCACAGCTGCAAGAATGTACCTATGTGATTTCTTTCAACATCTCAATTGCCAGCATATGCCCAAGAATTAGCACAGAAACTGAAATGGCATCATATTAGCACTTAGTAATATTGCACGTATTAGCCTGTGAGACAATAGGAACATTTTACATCTTCAGGCCACTTCAAGAAGCTGCATGCAGTTCTCAGTGAAAATCTGAATGTGACATCAATGTAAGAGGCTTATAGTATCCTGGAGCAGTCTCATTATTACAAGTCGCAGTAAAAAAAGATTCTCCTATGTCAAACTCCAAAATGTGATGCATGTTTCACAAGGAAGTTTTCTGGCTTTTCTTTCAACATTTCCTCTTATCATCCAGAAACTTTAGGTGAAAAGGAACAAAGACAATTACACCTACCTGCCTCTCCAAAAATATTAAGACATGCTAGCTATGCATTCTGGTTCATGTCTACTTCAAACACACATCTTGTTCATTGTGTCTACTGCAATGGCTTTCTCTCCTTTTGGCGACCAGGGGTTTAAGACAGACAGGTAAGTGCCTCTACGAATTCAAGAAATAGCTAAAATCTTCAAATAGACTGAAACAGATAAAGATTCAGCTAAACAGTCCTACCTGGAGGCTTCAGTGACATCTTTCATTTCAAGCAGAATGCAATGTACAGAATCCCCATAGGTATGCTAACAGGGGAAACTGCTAACGTGACTCAAAGCACGCCTGTTGAAAATACTTATTTTAAAGTAAGGTTGTCTGTGAAAAAGAGCTGTCACTTAATCAAGGCTGTTCTTAAGCAGAAGGAAACTGCTTGCTTGTGAGCACTTCTTCAGGTTGCTGACTCCACGCAAACAACTCATGAGATGTGACTGTCCCTGTTTCTCTTCTCCTCTGCTGTTAAAGGATACACCGCCAGGTATTTTTAAGGAAATATTTAATTTCTAAATAATTTCAAGTTTAAAAAATCACCTAAGGAACCTACGAGGCCTCTCTGAATACAGAGGCCTCAGCACAGATATATATTCTATTATCATTTACTGTACAATTTGCTAACCAGAACTAGAGGAAAAACTATGGGAAAATTGTATTTTTACATTTGATATGGTTCCATTTGGCGTAAAACTACTGAAAGTTACACAAAAAAGTGTATTCTGAAACTTTTTCCTTCTTCAGATATACCAACATGTGGTGTTTTTGACACAAAATCAACTTCTGCTCCCTGTGACCTGTATCTTTTTGCTCCACTGCTGCTTACACCGGGCTGCTCCCAGCTGTATGCCCTGTCATGCGCCCAGAAGCCTGGAGAGGCTGGGGACCCCATGCAGGGTAGTTCATGTGCAGTTCAGTTACCTTTCGTCATTGGATTTATGAACTATCCCAGGTTTAACGAATTGATGCTTTTCAGATGAGGTCTGCATCACTGGGAAATTTCCATTTAGATCAGGCACTGAGCATCTGCAATTGCCATTCATTTCACCTGAAAAGTCCAGTGCTTAAATATTCTTTTTCTTTGTATTACTATACTGTTAAATTGCTTTGAAAAATTGTAATAGGCTTACTCACATGACTAAAGCAATCACAACGGCATAAATCATGCATTGCTTGCCTGTCCCAAGTACGACATCAAATGCATCAACCTTAACTAGCTGGATTTCTTAACTCCCGTTTTCAGCAACAACAAACTATTTTGTTTGCTTCCTTTTAACCCATTAGTTCCTGGTGAATAAACTGACCAGAGATCTAATTACAGACTCAAATTTTGCAGCTATAACTTCTGAAATCTTTAAGGACGTCATGCCACTCCTTAACTTGTATCAGATACTCAGATTTAACAGCTCGTTTTTTTCCTAACTTACAGCCTATCCTATAGTTTGGGCATACATATAAAGGATACCATATGCCAAACATGCAGACATGTTTAGTATTTCTGCCATTTTTATAACATCACTTACCTTAGCACTGTTAATGGGAGCATATCATACCAGTTGGAATGTACCTTATGGAGCTAAGATTTACACCAAAGAACATCTGGCATGATGGGATCTATTTTTACTCCTAAGTACACAACAAACAGTTCATTAAAATGGCCTGAAAGATTAGCATCATTTATAGGCACAATTTGGGATTTCTTAAGGAGAGCAGGAGAGGCTGCTGATGGTATCTAATACTACACAGAGCTATTTATCTAAACTGGAGAATTCGGAAGAATTGCTAACAGTAAATGTTTCTAGACAGGATCTACCTTAATTCCCAGAATTTAGCTTATTCTGAAGGTCACCTCCTCCAAGATTTTTTTGACTGAAAATAGACGGGAAAGGTGATTCCTGCCTGAAACAAACCTATCCAATAGACACATTTGCCCTACTTTTTTTCTCAGCATTTGTAAAACATGTTCAACTATCATATGGGTTTTTTTCTAAGCTTGCTCTGCATAAATGTCTTGCAGGTCCCGTCCTAAAACCCCTTTTCCACTAAGGGCAGATTTACATTAACAAAATGTCCCCAATGTGACTATATAAGTGTGGATATAATGTCAAACTCTCCAGCAGAAATGAAGGCATAATGGGAGGAAAAAAGAAGCCAAAAAAATTTAGACCAATTTGTCAAGCAAAGGAAGAGAGACAGCACTTCTTTGCTGATGTCACTTTGCCTACCCTGAAGTTTTGCTCATTTAGAAATACTGCAAAATTCATACTTCCAACCAACCTGGCTTCACCAGCAATATTTTCCAGGAAATACATCTTACAGAATGCCTGTAATAAGAGCCTTTGCTCTGGATTTTCTTTCCCTTCTTGGTTTAGCAAAGTCTGGAGCAGGTGATCTTCAGGCCATAACAGGTCTGCACATTCATCATGTTTTTCCGCAGCAAAGACCCAGGACTTACGATGAAGATACAGATACCAGCCTAATGCTAAGTGCTACCACCCGACAAGAATATTTGGTATGGTTTTGAGTTTATAATATTTAATTTTAAATCATACATGCTTTAGAAGAATACAAGATGATGCCCTGATATCTCCTGATCCCCAGATCAGACTGGTCAATGATATTTTTACAGGGTAGTGGATATATTAAAATGTGCATTGGATCAGCATATAAAATGTTTTAGACTCTACTCCAACTTTGTATATAGAGAAAACTGGGACTAAAAATATATCCATAACTTGTCAAAAATACTCTGAGACTCCCAACACCCTTAATTCAGACCATAAAAAACACATCTTACTATACAGTACAGTCATGTTCAGCTATCATCCTAGTTTGCTAGCACTTAAGCTAGACTGACTGACTTAACCAGCTTGTCTATTATTTTCTGTGGTGTGGGATTAAGTAAATTGAGCTCCACGATTTCTACTATGTTCCCATCCACTCTATGCTCTCTATTGCACCATTACCTTTTGTTAGAGCATAAGGAATAAAGTTCCTGAATTTTAATGGTCTCATTAGAGTTAGGTACCACCCTTATCATAAAAGTGCAGAAATTCCTTACTAGGCATCTGGTTTTGTAGCTACAAGTTTGTAATGACTTTCAAATACACTTGCTAAATTTTCAATTCCAGAACTAATGACGTATCTTTTAGCCAGAACTTATCCTGAAAACCTTTTGGAAAAGCATGTGTGTTTACTCCCATGTGAATATGTTCCATGCAAGTTAGTTAGAAATTATTATTAATTTTGATTGTATGGCAGCACTAGTTATTCTTGATAGATTTGGTCCATTTTGCTGCAGTCTTGGTCTAATGGCAAGATTTCCCTACACAACCTTTATCAATTTTTACTTCTAACTTTTGTTTACAGAAGCAATATTTTGGGGATCAATATTCACACTGTGTTACCAGGTATGATCGCTCATAGTTTGTCAGTGATATCTAAAATTCAGCTGCAGGATATGCCCCTCATTTTTCTATGACATTGGGGTTTTACTACTCAGAGGTCAGTGCTCATTTTCTGTATCTTTTATCTGACAATTATTTGGGGTCACAATGTCATCTAATATGGGAAGAAGGTCTTGGCAGGATCTTGTCACAGAGAGTTAATTGTTAAGCTGGGCTCATTTTGCTTCACTGATAAAATCAATTCGCATTGAAGACTGGCACTTGTTCCTGCCTGGATTTATATTCACAGTGTCCTTCCACCAATGTTTTCTCTGAATAAGATCATTGAAATCTCTTGATTTTGGCCTCCTTGCTGTTTTACCCTATTAAAATTCTCTTTGTTTTGCTTTCTGTACTCTTTTCAGTTTGTTAATAAGTGAGACTTTACTGAAAAGCCTCCCTTGTGCTTATTCACACAACATTAGTGGATTCCCAAGACCATGCAGATACAAAGCGAGAATGATATCTGCAATTTGGACAAGGACAGTAAATAAAAAAGATAGCATCTGCATTCTGCTAGCTAGTATATCACCTACAAAGTTAATAAAGTCTCCCATTCTATTAATGTAAGAGGTATGAATGGATATATGCACCTATATATATATAAAAAAAGTAAAAAACAGTGGCCAGTAAATTAATTACAAAATTAATTTGGACAAAAAGGATTTGGGAATCCTGACAGGTGATCAAAACTCTCACTGGCCAGAATAATAAATGCAAACCATGAACATATAAACATGATAGTTTTACACAGAAATATTTAGTACACCTTTGTATTTAATGAAGTAGTGACCTTCACTTGGATGCTTTATCTGATTCTTCTGACACAATTCAACAGGATTACTACTTACCAAAAAGAGGGTGGGAGAGTCAGAAAAGAGCTTTCAGAATAGTTAAAGAAACACGCCTGGGCACAAAAGATCCCAGAAGCACAATTTGTTTACTTTAAAAAAGGGAGGATTAAACGGTGATTTCGTAATGAAGTACCTATAAAGGTTGAAGTGAATTTTGATGAAAAACAACTCTTTATCACAAATGAGGTGAAGCTGAAACCACACATACTCAAGCTAGAAATAAAAGCAGTGAGGCTAATTAACCACAAAAGGCTGTGATGGATTTTGTATCACGAGCAACCTTAAACAGATTGAATGTCCCTCTGAAATACAATTCAAATACAAGTTGAAATATAAGTAAATTCAAGGAAGTTGTATGTTTAGTCTAGATGGTCATCAAGGTCTCTTCTGGCCCACAAACTCCATGTAAATTCACAATAAATACAGCAAAACCTGAAAGGATGAGCTTTTTGTTCTTACCACAAACAAAAACTAGTTTGTAATGATGCTATAATTAACTGGTGGTCTTACAGCTCCTACACAAAACAGACATGTCTAACTCTTATTTTATAGTATGAGGCACAAATTCATATATCTGCCTGCCCTGCATACCAGGGATGCAACGAGGAAGACACACTAGCACCAAAGTCTCTTTCCTTCTTTTGATTCTAAGAAGCATGAAAATGCTATTAAACAGACAAGCAAAGAAACGACCCTTCCTCCATCCACATGAAACACTGTAACCCACTTCATATTGGCCAAAATGGACATATAACTTTGTCACAAAAAAAAACCAGATTTTGATGTAAAAGTCAAGGTTTACAGTGAGAGCTAGTAGCTTTGACCCATTGATACAGCTGAAAAGAAGAGGCAAGCTATTATCCAGATCTGGGATAGCTTATTTTGGTGTGACAGTGCTGTTAATCTTGGTAGATGATATATTACTTCCTTGCTATCTTCATGCCCTGAATTTTTTATAATCACTGCAGAAACTGAATGGGAGATTAAAAAAACAAAACACAGATGGAAAGCATACATTAACTCCTTTAAAGAGGTATTGGAAAATACATTAGGAACACCATTAAAAAAATCAAGTTAATTACCTATAACTGTAAGATAAAAAGAATCTATCAACTGCAAAAAGACCTAAGTAGGCAAATGATAAAAATTATCCTCAACTTCTCAGATTAGCAAATTACTCAGACCTTAAAGAAACATGCTTGGATTTCTTTTGCTAGTCATATGCTTCTGCCTGCAGCATTGTGGGACATAGGACTTTTGAAAGACAGCAATGCCCTGCTGGGTCAGATTAACGCTCCATCCAGTCCTGCTCCATCTTGGAAAGCAAGAAAATGAGGTTCTGTTTAGGGAGAGAATGAGAGCCTGCCTACTTTGTCCAAGTCCAGTCCTGCCACAGGTCCCCAATATCCAGTACTGTCACATTAGAGGGTACAATGCTCCTCAGTTTTTGTAATATTTACATATGAATCTCTTGCCAATTAACCTATTCCATCCCTTCTGAATCCACTGACTCAGTCTACATCCATGGCTTTACTGCTTACTCTTCCTCTCTGGTGATACTGGATCCAGGAGGATTGTCTCAATTGAATGATGCAGAAATCAGTTTGTTGAATCCACATTTTTGCTCCAGTATTGGACTGATAATAGTATAGATAAGAATGTCTAAATAGATTTCCACCCAAGAGAAAACGATATTGCCTGAAAAATTTTTAATACATTTCCTCACTTCTGAACAGACTGGAGAACCTGAGCATCCTCATGGATCTTCTTCTCATGTAATTTCCATTTTTCTGAAGACACCCCCCTTCCTCCCCCATGAAAACCCAGCCCTGCTATCCTGTGGAAATGCAGTGGTTTTCAAGAGGTCAATATCAAGCTTTAGCTTCTCAGTGACCTAAAACAACAAAGAACCTCTGGTAGCTGTAACGGGCTGTTCTACTCCACAAGGGACAGTCAAAGTCCAGTTTCACAAAAGAAGAGTTTCACAACTTTTTGTGGACAGCAGAGATTATTGGGATTGATGACTCCTGTGTTCAGCCACGAACGGACTGTGATCAGGTACACAATCACAGGGTTACAGATCTCCCTCTGCTTGTCACCTCTTGCCCTGACCTTTAATGAGCATATGGCTTTCCTCCCTCTTTCCAAACTCACCCAGCCTGTCTAGCTTCTCTTTCAGAGACTAAGTCTCCAGACGTCTCAAGCCTACTCTTGACCATCTTTGTTTGTTTTTTCCTAGTTTCCCTCTCCTCACATGGTTTCTGTAGCCTGTTCCCTCTTCTAACTGAAGCCTTTAAAGGAGAATAAATTTTTCAATAGACATCAGCAACACCTTGATTAAAATGAATGAAACCAACCATCACAAGGATGTTTTCCCTTTGTGGGGTTCAGAGAGCACACCGAAGTTGTGCAGGAAAACACCCAGGAGATGGGATGCCCAACCCAAGGAGACACACTGATGCTTCCCAGCCTATTTTCAGGTCCCAGGCACCATTGAGAAACCCTGTGGTGTCACAGTGACAGCAAGGCAGGCGCTAGGGACTTGTGCTTCAGACTAACAAATGGCCAATGAAGTACATGCACATGTACACACTGCAAGCACATTTGCTGAATACAGAATGATTCACTCAAAATTGCCATCTCTGCCCCAGAATGTGTGTGTGCAAGGGCTAAATAGCTGAGACAGGTTTTTTAATGATGTTATAGATACCATATGGGGTTTCATCCTCATCATACTACATATAGCTGAACTGATTTTGCTGGGGAAAACTGCAGCTGGAATGATTTAATATATTCTATTTTGAAGGGCTGAAGTTTGGTAAAATTATATGCAACTAAATCCAAATATCTATAAATGAAGGTGTGTTTGGTACCATCAACAACAAATACTGTTATTGGCTGTGCCCATAATCAACTTTTATATAGAAGTGAAAATAGTTTAAAGATATTTAACTTTTCAGACCTCAGATCAGTTGGATATTTGAAAAAGCGCCATGTTCCTCATGTACAGTATTGCCTTTAATATGTTTTCTTCCTCATTTATGGTGAAAGGAATGAAATTAGATTGTTCTCTATTCTAATCCTTTCCAGTATTGAAAAGCACTAGCATGATGGGGTAATTGTGAATCTGTAAAGAAAATGTGTAAATAAATCATCAGCAATCTCATTTAGGTAAGAATTCAGTAGGCTTTTTTCATTTCCTACGAAAGCTAAACTTCTTTTGGGTTTATCTGTGTATGAATCACGTTTACATGAATGCCATATATGAAATCATTCCAACAAAGTTATATTGGTGGAAGGGAGGGAGGATTAGGAAGAAATCTTACTTCTTTCAATATTAAATATGTGAAAGCAAATTCAGGAATTTCCGGTGTTGATAGAGAAGTAAAAAATGTGTAGCTCTGCAAATGCTTCACAGACCATTTGATAAACCCCCAGCAGGTTAAACAAACACACAGGAAAGACTGTAAATGATAGAGCAACTGCAGCCTCTCATCAAACATGAAAATCAGTAAATGACTTTGCAGATCTAATAAACACCTCAAGTGCAGAAAAGCTTACTAGCCTGTGATCTGCATTTCACAGGTCAAAACACTTGATTCTGCTAGGAAATCACCCAAGATAGTTACCATAATAACTGTGACTGCAGAGGGTATTGCTAATGGATTTCTAAATACTAAAAATCTCTTCTGTGGCAAATCTGAGCATTCTGTGCTGATTTTAAAAAGTACACAGCACAAGTAAGTGTCTATGAGACAAATGCAAATTGAGGGAAAAAAGTGCTTTTGCAGACGCATACTTCAACTTCTTAACTCGGCCTTTACTGAGATATATATATATTATTTTCAGGTTTTGCTTCTGCAGTGAATTATTTTTTCCACAATGAGAACTATGAAAAAGGTAGGGCATGATTTTGTGACAGGTTTCCTCAGGCAAACTGTGCTCTTAATCTGCAAAACCAGTTAGCCAGTGAAGACTATTTAATATTTTGGTAGGGAATGAAGGACTAGGGCAAGACAGCACAGTATCAATGAAATCAGAGGGCTTACAAAATCTGAGGGAAGCCGAAGTCTAAGGCAAGGCAGGTTTCTTTCGATGAGACTGGAAAAGGTGACTGAGGTCCGCACAAGTTAAGCGACATCGCTTGAGAAGGTGGCTGCCCTGTAGCAAATCATGCAAAGGGGGCTGCTGAAGTTAGCAGCACTCCATCAAAAAATTAACGGGATTGTTTAGATCTTCTACAGTTTTACTTGACACAGGGATCTGAAGGAATTGGACCAAGTTAACTGTAAGCATGAGAACAGCTATTTTTGAGCACCTGCTGTCTTGCCATTGCCATATTAATCACAGAGGAAAACATGACTGGCTCTGGAGGTGTGTTTGCACATAGGTAAACATCTACTCACTGGGGATGGATCATCTGTCTGTCACATTTGTCAGTCACTGTGAATCTGGCTCAGATGTTAACAGCTGAGCTACAAGAATAACAACCTGGGAGCCATCCTCCCTCTTAAGCAGTGTCATTTAATGAACCTTGCATCCCTGGATCACATCAGAAGTCTTTAATATTTTTTTCTTTTATTTTTTTTCAATCCCTCGTATCACTCTGTATTACTGTATATTTCTCCCTTATTTACAAGATTATCTTGTAAAAGAAAAAATAATGCACTGTATCTATTCTAGTATTATACTGTGCTGTGTACCTTTTCCGTATTTAAATTGTAGCACAGCACACACAAACGTTAAATTCAGCTAATACAATTTTATATTGGCAACTCAAGCACATCATAACTGGATCACATGTTCTGTGCCTAACTGTAATCTATACTGGATCCTGGAATTATATATATATATTTTAGCTCTCAATTATTTTCTTATTTCTTTGCATCCTTTGTTTGCTTTCCTATAGCAATATATTTTTGTTTTCAGAATTAAACAGACACTTCTATATGTTACAAAAACCCCAAAATCATAGTGAAGAAAGTAGAGTGATCTTTAAATTCTTCAGCTTCCAGCTGACCTACCTTTGAGTTCGTTAACTGTGGGCAGCAGACAAACCCCTCAAGAAAGCCATATTTAGTGTAGCCTGAGACAGAATATGAACATTTGCTGGACAGCAGGCTGTGGGTCAGGGAGGGGAAAAAAAAGGTGTACTTTTGTATTTCTGTAAAAAGCTAAATAGCACCTGTATGCGTTCAGAGCCAAGAATCAGAAGAAAACTGCCTTACTGCCTTCTACTGACATATATGTTGTGTATTTAAACGTTTCAGAGCCTGAAAGTTCCCAGGATATTAATTATTGTTTTTATTACAATAATTTAGTATTTTATGACTTCTCCTAGGAATATTTTGTGTCCTAAGCAATTACTGAGGACACTACATCATACAGTAATTATTTTTTTAGTATCAGCTCTGTAAATATTATCCTTGCAAGCCATTTTAAGGTTCTTTGATTTGCGTGTCCTCCCTCAGTAGTTCAAAATTCAGCCTACCCTAAAATTATGTTTGTTTAACATTTCATTTTTGCATTAAAATTCTGTTACCAAACTCCCCCAAAATGAGGCTGCAAAACTACTAATAACAGCAATACCAGAGCTAGAGCCACTGCAGAGGATGTGTTCAGGGCTCTACATTCACTCTGTGTTTTCCCTCCAGTTTGATGGCTAGCCCTGGTTTTGAGATCAAACTCTGCACTGAAATAGGAAACCTGTAATACAGCATGCTTCAAAGAGTCAGGTAGTGTGGAAAGAAAGTGCAGTATTCACGCATGTACAAAGGAACTGAAAAATATGGTCACTTTAATTTCAGACTTCAAAGTCTTCACAATTTTCCTTCAGAGTAGAGGAACCTATTTTAAAAACTGACCTGTAGTACATCCCTGCAACTGCAGACAAAACTTGCAAATGACAAATAATTAAAAAAAAAAAAAAAAAAAAAAGTTAGAGAGAAAAACAGGCTTCCCGTGGTGGAGAAAATGCCAAGGGAATGGTTTATAACATCTAGGTTTGGTCTTTCCTGCTCTTCTCCATAAGGGTTGGCATGCACTCTCACCATAAATACAGACAATTTGCCTGTTCAGCAGATCAGACATCACCATGGAATAGAAGGTGGCTGGAATGAGATTTGGGAAGGCATAATGGCTCCTGTGGGTCCCAGGGGATGGCACAGCTGGAGCACAAGGGTTAGGCAGGAGATGAAACAACAGTGGATCAAAGACAACATGATGAGGGACAAGACTTCAAGGACCTTTTGCTAGGTGTGTTAAGCAGGGCAGGCAAGGCAGCTGTGTTTTCTTCTGTCCCAGAGAAAAAGAAATTGCCTCTGTTTCAAGAAATATTCCCACTATGTATCCTCATTATTTGGCACTGATTCTTTGAACAAGAATTTCCTTAGGAGGGAGACAGCTACATGACTGCAATCCTCCTATCTAAACTAAATCTCTGAGTTCACAGATCATTCAAATAGCTGTCCCAGACTACAGTTTGTGTTATAGCTGTTTTGAGCCCTTGACCACTTCAGACAATAAAACTTCACATTTCTAGAACTCTCCCACAGTGCAGATGTCTGAGCCACTAGATGCAAGAAGTAAAAAGTATGGATTTTTTTAAATTTAATGTCAAATAGATTGGGTATGAATTAGCTTTTCCCTAAAAAAATGGACTTTTGACCTAACCAGAACTATTTGCAGAATTTAACTGAAACTTACTAATGATTTCAGCAACAAAAATAAATCAGAGAGGCCGAAACATTTCAGCTCCTTAAAAACTGTGGGGTTTTTTTACTGTTTATTTTAAAATGTTTTTTTAATAATGGCAACTTTTAAGTCTCAATAAAAAGCACAGAATTGGACTAATACCAAAATGAAACTTTTGTTGCAGATTTTATGAAATATTTTAATCAGCCTCAAATTTATGGTGGTTTTTTTTTTTTGTTTAACAGAGGAATTATTTTTATGCTTGTGTCAGGTAATTTCTTTCCCTTCCATCACCCTAGTTTTCAGTGAGTGAATTGAAAATAGACAAATAAATAAATGAAGTGAACAATTTGCACAGCATTAGTGTCAACAGATTTCTCCATGTTGTTAAAACAGGTAAAAGGGCATTGAATTTTAGTCTGGAAAGTGTGGAAGCAGCTATTCAGCCTGTCTGTATTCAGAACAGCACTGAGAACATGCTTATCTTTAAGCATATGTTAAAGTCTCCTTCATTTCAGAGCGCCTCTTTAACAATGGCATCAGCTCTTGACACTGTATCAGTACTGCTGGAATATCTGATGCCCTTTTTTGAAGCTCCTGCAGGAAAAGGCAACCACATGAATGACACCTTTGACTCAAGTGCTATTGACTTAATGCTTCCCCTTGGATAAGGACCGCTTCTGACCCTCGGCAAGCCAGGAGGAAACCTCAGCCCAGGAACTCAACAGGAACTACGGCCATCTAAGCCTAGGGATTCAAGAGGTTAACTAACAAGTGAGTATCAAATACTTTATTTTCAAATGACAGACATCTCTGATTCTGAGGGAAGGGTCTTACCCATGAATTTTAAAACACACTGCTTTCATTTATGTACCTAAGTACAACTCCGACAGTGATAGTTTCCTAAATGAGGCACAGTACACACCCCTTGGCTTCTGCAAACTACTACATGGGCAGAGTAGCAATAAGGTTTCATTATATACTGGTCAACAGTCTATAAATTTAAAGGTTCACAGGAGAAAATCTGTTTCTTACTTCGCAGGCTGCTTTTCATGCTGGCGTTACCTCAAGCCTCATTTTTATGTTAAGAAATTCTGACTGTAAAGCTAAATAATGTTTCAAACAGTCATGTATATATAACTAAACACCTATGCATCTGCAAAATTAAGTCCAAGTTTCAAACTGCAATTATATTAATACTTATAATTTGAATTAACTGTAATTTCAGCAATTCTGTAAATCCCTTTGAAGGGATCTGTTGCTTGTTGATTTTGCACCATGTGAAAACATGATAAATATGACATGTAGTCTCATCGCATGAATAATGCATTCTGCATCTTAAGCAAGCAAGTTCTGCTCCAGAGAGATGCTTAATCCATTCCCTGCCTCTGTGGATGAAAGGAATTAAACTCAGTGCACTGATTTCACAGTATGTGCTCATTTGCCTTTAATTATAAAATGATTATTTCAACAATTTTTCTCCTGTAAAATAAACCAAGCTTGAGCTCCATGTAACCTCTATAGAATTATATTCCTTCTCTGTGCATTCAGTCTTTGCTCATCAATACTGCACTTTCAATACAGTTTCACATGGAAGGATAAAAACAACCTCTTGGAGTTTACAGCTGGTGTAATAGTTTCAGGTCTCACGGCAACAAAAGCTCCTCTTTTTGGTATCTGGCCAAAGGAAGGAGCACTGGAATCCTTTAAAGTGAATTCAAATGTCACAAGAAGGAACTTTCACCAGGCACAGGGAGATGACATGATCCCACACTATGCTGGAAGACTTACATCACACATCCTGGATATATATTTACACTAGTATTTTCCCTGTTCAAACCAGTGCAAGGTTCAGTATAAGATCATTTACTTTGCTAAAAACCAAAAGTTTTGGCTGGTTCAAAGGCCAGAGCATTCCTAGGGAATAAGACATCTGCTGTCTGTGTCTCAGGAATGACAGAGCGTCAAGTGAATTAGACAGCTACACTGTCAAAGGCACTGCCATGCTTCAAGCTTGAAAAAACAACACTTCAGGAATGTGATGTTTTATCAGGCATACCATTTGGGAGGAATAGAAATCAATGCTTTCCATACAGTGTATGCTCTCCATCTAAGGATTACTGACAGTAACTCCAGCTGACATGTCTCCATCCAGGTCTAGAAGAATTTACTGGGTTCGTTGTATCATATCTTCCAATTCAAAAGCTATTTGGAGCTGACCTATATACTGTCAGAAGGCAGATCCTGCTCCCAAGCAAAAGCAGCTGTACTACTTCTGGTCTCAAACTAGTTAATGCTACTAGTTAAGACTACTAGTACTCCTCCAAGCTGGCTAGCTGAGCTGTGTCTGCATCTGCATCAAGACTAATCCATAATGTGGATAAACTGCCCCCAAACAAGCAAGGATAGATGCTATTCACAATAGATAGATGCTATGTACCAGCTTACATATGAAATGTGGGGTCAAATTTTCTCAGTGTCCATGTGATACAAAAGCTTACGGGTTATTTTCAGAAACCTCAGTCAACTCCTAAATGTTCAATTTACTTCTCAAAACAGTATGTATCTAAACCTACAAACATCCACTGTGCTAGAATGTGAATTTGTCAGGGCATGAAGAAGTTTTAATTATTATGTTTTTAATATCCAACCAGCTCAGTCTCATTTATCCTTTGGGGCTCATAAGGTCAAGAGATGCACAAACATGTTAAGATAAATGTCTTCACTATATTAAAAGCTGAAGAACATACGTAAGCTTAGATCAGTTTGTTCAGAACACCTGAAATGAAACAGAGTACATCTCACCAAACATTTGTCAGTACTATTTCTCTGAACAAACTGTGATTCATGCACTGCACACAGGAAAGATTTATCTGCAATGCTCTCAAGAACTCCAGCATATACAACAGCTTAAGAAAATTCAAAATAAATGGTCATTGGTCATGACGACTATTCAACATGTGGAATTCCTAATCTTACCACACGCTCTAAAGAAAAATTGCACCGCTTCAACTTTCATCAAACTTTCTCTTTCAAGAACATAACTGAAAATCTCCAGGAGTTCTCAAAATGTCATGTGAAACCATGAACTTCAGTCTGTATTCGGAGTTTAGCATGTTTTATAAAAACAATAACCACACCATAAATGACAACTGCTAAGTTCACAGTAAAAAAATTCAAAAGATTTAAAGAAAAAAGAAGTAGATACTTAGTATGTTAAATATTAGTGACCTATGAGCTAATATATTACCTGAAGAGGTACCCATATACAAGTCTTAGTTCACTCTGACGAGCAATGAATCTTGATTTATATTGACTTGGAGAAAAAAAATCTGGTTGGTGCTTGTATAATTAAAGAGTTTCTCATAGCAATAACTTGACACTAGACACTGTAGTTGTGTCATTTCACAATGGTTATGATCTTCATGATTCTACCATAAAAACAACAATCTTTAAATCGCTAGGATGTTTTCAACAGACAAAAATGTTCATTATGAGCACCAGTAAATCATCCATCTCTCTCTCACACATATAAACATGCACACAAAGCATCCACAAAACATGTACTTTGGTCCTTCAGAAATGCTACAGTTACTGGGATGAGATCTGAGCCTGGCAGTGGTAAAGGTCTGAGCTCCATCCCCTGTAACCATAGCTTCCCCATGGGCTGTGTGACTTTGTTCAATAAGGCGGCCATGGAGTGCAGACAATATTAACATTAGTCATTAGAAGGTGGGTGACATGACCTTACAGTTTCTGATTTCTAGTGCAACACATCTTCTCTTCGGGTCAGAGGTTACTGTGCTTGGGGTGAGACTGGCAACATCAGTTATTCTGCCTGTGCACAACCTTTGTCAGTATTCATTTGTTTTCATTAAAAGATCTCTCAAATTTTACTTTAGGTGAAAATCCCTTTAGATTGCTGCATAATACATACAAACCTTGCTTTTCATGAGCATATTTTGCAGACTTGTTTGAAGTAATTAAAAGAGACACAGATTCGAAGACCACATATTTTAACCATTGATCTAGCGGTCCAGCTTTGTACAACAGGATGACAGAAAAGACAAGGATGGCATATGCATGGCAGAAAATCATGTGAAGATGAGAACTCTGACAGAGTCTTGCCCTGCTAGATTTCTGAGCCTGTCTGATCAGCAGTGGAAAATACGAGCCAATCTCCCTATACCATCAAAACCAGATATCAAAGAACAGATTTCACAGCGCCTGAAAATATGCGAGCCTCTGATGAAAAGGTTGTGATCAATGTCTGAAATATGCTGCAAAAGACAGAGACACAGGGATGTTCTTCACAGCAAAAGCTCAAGGTAATCTAACTGCGGGAACTCCTTACAGCACCCATGGAACCTTCCTTATAAAGTTGCTTGGAAGTAACTGTAATTCATTTGCTTTTTATAACCAGTTGAATTTTGATTAGTATTACCTTGCTGTTCACAAACAAGTTAGGTGTTATAAAAAGCAAAGCAAGTCTTACCTGGAATACTCTGTCTCCTCACAGACAGTGCTCCATCAGGTGGCTTTGCCTGGTTTGCAGACTTTGTGTAAGGACTCTCATCTAAACAGAAACAAGCAACACTTCCAGTTACTGTTAAATATAATGTTAAAAACAATGTAATTTTAACCCAAATACTGTGTGAACTAGCAATGCAGAGCACAAGAGCTGCTGTGAGCTAGATGAGGATGGCTATTTCTGAATGCTGACTCAATGCTCAATGTCACGTTTAGACTCGATGGCAAAGGCTCTGAATAGCAGAGCTGAAAAGGATAGGATAAACCTCAAAATTGGAGATAATGCTTAGTTGATGACAGGCTTGATATACAAAGGCCTTTTTGGTTTTAACATAACCACAGAAATTTTCTTTTTCTCATGTTAAGAAGCTTCACGTGTCAAAGACTTAAGTGAGAGAAGTACCATCCCTGTTCAGGAGTAAAAGGCTTCCAGAAGCTTTTGAATATTCCGGCTGTAAAGATGCACTCCTTTTCCTTTGGAATCTCTCAGCGGGTGGTTCCTTTTCTGTCATAATGATTGATTGAGGAAAACATCAGAAAGCTGTTGCCAAATAGGCCAGGCATATTTATGCTGAAGAAGAGCACTGTAACAGTCTGTGTCTAAATAGGAGGCTACATGGAACACCTACTGATCAACCTCAGTGCATAAGGGACCATTAATGGTGGGATGAGCAGATGAGTCATCAATTAAAGGCAGCGTTAGGCAGAAAGTGAGTCACTTCTACATCCCTCTTAAGAGCAGAATGACGGTACGGAAAAAAATCAACTATATCGTAGCTTTAAAAAGGAGAAGCTATAAGTTCAGGAAACAAATGTCAATAAAAGAGAAGAAATAATGCATTTTATTATTTCAATCAAAAGAAAGGAACGAGGAGAAATTAGGCTTCTCTCTTGCTTGTCCTTTAATCGAGTGCTCAAACACTTTAAAGTATTATCAAATCCTTCTATTTGCATATTTTCCTTCAGGTTGCAAAGGACCGATGCATTTACAGCATGTGCATGAATACATGCTTAAATACAAATCAATGAGTAAAAGAATCAAAGACTACGTTATGTGGTATAGCATCCTCAGATCAAGTAGAACCATATAAACATTTTCTGGAGAATCAGTTTTTCTTTCCAGCTGACACTCTTGACATTACAAGCCTTCTTTGCTGATTAAACTACTTACGTCTTGCAAAGTCTCAAACTTCTTTAAAAACTTGCGTCAAAGACAGCAGTCCGTTTTTATGCAAGTGAGATAAGGGTTTGATCAGCATAATTTAATTTAAAACCAGATCTCAAAAAGAAGCGACCAGAAGAGCTGGTTGGCTTTTAAAACCAGAACCTCTGCAATGAACTCTGCTATTAGGTAGATGCAGTACCTAAATGAATTAAAAAAAAAAAAAAGAAAGAAAGAAAAAGGCAAAATATTGTTTTATAGCCATGCACCTTGATGAAAATGCAGCAAGTAATGAAGAACCTATATTGGTAAAATACCTCAACAGCCAATATAATTGTTTTTTCTACAGTAAAATGAACTGCCATTGCTTTAGGACTACTTTGTTACAAGGAGAAAGATAACAGGCTTGACTATACTGTGTGCTAGTACAAACTCCAAGAAAATAAAGCTGTCAGCTACAGGAAATACAGAAGTATGAAAAAATATTAACATAGGTCCAGCTACAGAATTTAAGAAAATGGTAGACACATAAAGCTTTATTCTTCCATTTGAGGAAAGTGGAAAAGCTAATATTATTGCATATGCAGAATATACATCCCCTCATTAAAGAAAAAGATTAAAAATAAGAGTGAACTAGAGCTTCTGAAGGAAGTAGGATTATCTTTTTTCTTTCACAGAAGAGGCACCACTGAGCTCAAACTCAAGACAAGGCTCTCCCGAATGGCCTTGCTAACTCATATCAATACCAAAAAATAGAGCTCATCAATAACATGTGGCTTACATGTCCTATCCATTATTACTTATTTGCAGGTGCTGAACGTGACAGCAGATAGTGTGAGACACACATTTTTCTATTAAAAAGTGGGCAGGAAACATAATACAATTTCTCAGGAAACGATGGATGGTGATGACTTTTGGGCCCTATTTGAATGTATGCCCTACCTATGAAAAAATCTATCGATTTACAGCACAAAACAGTCCTCTCCTAGTTAGACTTATTACATATGAATTATTTTCATCAGACTGGAGAAAGGGCAAAAAGGAAAAAAGAATTTTCACAACTAGACCTTTTTCACTGAATCTTTGCCACTGAGCAAATGAGTAAATCAGCTACAAAATAATGCTGGAATAGGATTTTCCCAATATGGCACTGCACTGGGAGTACCTCTGGTTATCCTGAGTTCAGAATAAAGGACAAGCCTGCAAATCTTTCTGGTTAACAGCACCGATGAGGGGAGGGGAGTGCATGTTCAAATTACTAGGGAGCCTGAGCAAAAAGTCTAGTATTTTCTACATAACAACTGGCAGATATGAAAGGTAACTGAGACTGCATATGTGAGTAAGCTAGTATGTTAATTTAAGCACATTAACATTGAAAACTTATCAGATATTTATATGGGTTAGGTACTGTAGGCATGTAATTGTGTTACATTTCTTAATCTGTCTACAGATTTTCACAGAAAAAAAAAAAAAAGAGGCCCAAAAAAGTTGCTTCATAAACTTTCAACCCCCATTAATGCAAAATGCACCCAATTATTATTGGGAAAGAACAATGAGCCATTGTATCATCGGTGGATTGGGAAGCTGTTCTCAGGACAGGAAGGAATTCTTTTTCAGTGCCCATTTAACAGTAAAAATACACTGCCAACGTAACTAGAAATCAGTGTAAAGGATTCCCAGAAGCAAAGGAAAACAAATAAAACCAGCCGGAGAAAGAATGCTAACAACCTTATTGAGATGCTCATTTGAGACAGGAAAGTAATATAAAGAGCAAACAGATGCAGAAATGGATGCCATCCTAAAGACCAAAGTAACTAAAGAGACAGGGAAGCCCTGATAACCCTGAAATGTCAGACATCATTCATGCTGTCAAAAATGGAAAAATTTGTTTGTTTGTATTAGCAAAGTTGTGTGTGTGCCCACAAGAATTTATTATCAAATTATAATTTATTGATGATGCCATCTGCTCTACAGTTAGCAGGGAGGGTCTTAAAACATACAAAAAAGTCTCATGATAGCAGTGCCTAGAAGGACTTGTCTGAGTATTTTGTATTACCAACTTCCCCCTCTACAGCACATGTAGACTTCTTGGAGATGAAACCTAACCCAGCAAGCAAACATCCTGAAAAAGCAAAGGAGCAAAAGGGTATGAAGCATTCTCCCACAACGGGAGACAATAACTCAAAATTAGGTAAAGCTGTGATGTATTTAAGCCCCACATACAAAGCAGAGGGAGAAACAGGCTAGATTCAGAAGCGTAAATCTCACCTAGCAACACTTCTAACACTAATATATCATCAGCAGGGAGCGAGTCACAGTCCAGAAAGAATTCACAGGCCAAACTGCGTCGCCCCTGAGCACAGAAACACTTTCACCTGGAACATGCAGACAGACAGATGCAAACCCTGCCGCTCAGTGCACCAACTCCTGCCTGCTTCTGGAGGATTCGCACTGCAGGTGGCCATGTCCACTACAGTGGGACAAGCTTAGCTATGCGGATACGCTCTTGAAGCTGCACCAATTACATCACTGGCTTTTTGGTTGTTCCCCCCCAATTTCCTCTGGCTAAGAGATTAGACAACCCAGGGTAAACAATTTCTAGCAAGTCAGTAGGTCATATAAAGGTGACTGCTATATCAGCAGCTCTCTTCACTCAGTGACTACAGGAAATAAACCCTCTTACGCTGTTAACAGGTGAGGGTCATTTCCCCCCAAAATTCATACTTTGCATGTTTCTTGCAGTTGTAAAGGTGCAATAGTGAACAAGATACCCACTGTGTTAATTTGCCTCCTTCCTGGCAGAACACAGTGATAATTTCGGAGGTGACACCTTGCAGATTACTGAGATTCTTAACCAGCAAAGCAAAATGATATTCCTGTTTTCTCCTTTTACTTGTCCTCATGGAACAGCCCCAAATACTGGTAGCTCACAGATCATCCTTTCAAAGCTCTGCACACAATTCTTTTAATTAAAGACTGCAAAGATAACGATCAAGTGGACAGGCAAGTAGTCCTACTGCTTACAGCTATTACTGTAGGCTTATTACCTTTAGCTATTGACTGTGAGGCAGATAAACAGCTTTTTGCACTTTCCTGCCTATTTTTAACTCGCTGACACCTCTATCCTATAACTGAATGATTCATTCTTTGAGTTAGGGACCATGCTGTGACCCATTTGTATCATTCTATGTTGCTCCTACTATACAGGGGGGGCCTCTGTCCAAGACTAAGGGCTCTATATACTGTAACAAACCGACAATAATGTAACCCTACAAAGATTATACACTGGACAATGTGTATAGATATCTATCAAGTGCTTGGTACTGTGGTAGCAAAATTACCATATTAAATCTTTAGATATTTGCTGTATTCAGTTTAATATCATTTGAAGGATACCAACTGGGGACACATAACAGGGAATAAAAGGAAAGCCTAAAGATATTTCCTCAACAGTCAAGGCCAGGAATTCAACGTATTGGGCAGTTTATGGCCGCTGAACCATTTGTGTGTCTCTCAAGGTGGCTGTCAAAGTTATTGACACAAGGATGTAGTTTACAGATGTGGTAAAGCCTAAGAGGACTCCCTCATTCAAGTCTTCACAACCGGTTAGAGGATGTTTCCTTCACTGCTGCTGCCACACGTCCAGGCGATAACCACTGAACCCAGTGAACATATTCCAAATCCTGTGCAGCACCAGGTGGCCCCAGAAGGCGACTACGCACAGCTGTGTCCTGTCGGATACGAAGGGGAAGACTCTTCCCGCCCCACTGAGCTACTGACCAACTCAGCGGCTGTCCCTTTGGCCCTCCTACATGGAGAGGAAATGCGAAGATCCTTCACTGCGTATCTTGCCTCTCCCACACAACAGCTCATTCTCAGCTCTACGTCACCACTCGCACCTGCTTCTCTTCTGGAAAGCCTGCATTCCTCTGGGAGCAGGGGAAATAACATGGAACCAAATTTGGAAGTGAGGAATTTCAAATGCAGGGGAATTTTTTAATATTGAGGAGCTTGAAAGCTACATTAAATTTTTTCAACAGTAGATGTGGAAGCATTATGAGGGAGAACAGAGAGTTTCCATCTTCCAGTTTTTCATTCTCATTCTTCAACAGCTTACGTGTGTCTTGCAACAGGATAAGCCATTCTTTGGCCAAGGAAGAAATGAATTTATAACTTTTTAAAGTTTGACCATGTAGCTCTTAAGTAGATTTCAGAACCCAAGCAAGTGTAATCTGAGGTGTACCGCAAACATTCCCTACAGTGAAGCACCTCCAAATAACACGAGTCCCAGGACTCCACAAGGAAGCACATTACATCTTCAGCTGGCTACACCTCCAGCTGTCTCAGTATACGGGAGGAGTAAGATCAACTGTGCATGTTGTTGCTTACACCGTTTGGGATAGCACACGCCTCAGGCTAGTAGAAAATCACATACCTGTACAGAGGTAGAGGATGACAATGCAACAAGTTGTCAAGAGGATGATTACAGCTGAGAGAAGAACATCCCCAAGATTAGTTTCTCAAAAATTAAAAGCACCAGGGTCACAGTTCAGGCATTCTTAGATCTGTAATATCCTATTCACAGAAATGTGCCACTCCTTAACTTTATAATGAAGAATATTTTTCACTAAAAGCAACAGATTTTTATGAATCCTGCCAGTACAGCACAAAATACCATAGGTTCTCATACTTCCTATATCTGAAACATCCTGAATTTTATCTTGAAATGGCATAAAGCTCAGCATTATCTAAAAGCAGCATTTTTGGCAGCGTCATACCAGCAACAGTTGGTAAATTCTGAGCTACAGCATTCTCCATTATCCCCACAGCTTGCAGCTGGAGGCTTTCACAGGAAAAAAAAAAATATGTATCATCCACTGATGTCTGTGGTCTACAGAAGCTCTGAAATTGGGGAAGGCTTACACAGAGTCTCAGTACAACTTTCAGGACCATTCCTGAAGCAACTTACTCTCTTCTAAACTCAGACCTTTCTGTTAAAGAACTTTGATCCTGTAAGAAAGCTGAAATATTTACTGGAGCAGGGACTTAAACCCCCATCTCACATTCATAGTTGAGTACCCAAACTACCAGCTACACATTCAGTCTTGCCTGCCAGCTCTGATCAATGTTTTAGGTATGTCATACAAAGTAAAAAAGATTAAAGCTATCTCCTCTACAGTCAATTCCACACCCTGCACCGGATCAGGCAGAAGAAGGAATTTGAACTCAAGATCCCCTGTGTACCCCTGTGAGTAGCCCAACCACTACAAAGTCATCAGAACCACTCTAAAAAATGCCCCTGATCCTATGTAATCTTATCTCCTCAATTCCAGTTCTCTGTTTCTGGTAAAAATGCATGAACGTTTTGTCTAAACTGTTACAAATTCTGGAAAATGGAATTGTCAGGTTGATCTACAGCAATGGGAAGGGAAAAAATATCAAGAAGGAAGGTGAAGCTTGGTTATCACACTGCCCTACAGCTTCCAGCTGAGAGGACTTCTGTCAAAGACAGTGGACAGATCTTTTCCCTGAACTTAAAGACCAAATAATCCTGAATGAGAACCGACTAAACACTGAATATTTATGCAATACTCTGATCAGTGTAACCAGTAGCAGTCACAATCAGTAGATAGATACCAACATAACTTAACTGAGACTATAAGAGCTGTAAATGAATCATATCAAGAACACTACTATCCAGACTTCCCCCCTGTAACTGAAGCTTTAAAGGTAACTGGAAGTTCTGAAATTCTGGTAAGTTTTTACAATTGAATCATTGAATACACTTGAATCAATAAACCACATTGAAATTTGCTGGGAAGCAGCGAATAGTGGGAATTTTACTTTGACTGTTGATGGTAGATTTGGCACAAGTGTTTTTAGCCTGCTATAACTATTATCCTTAACAACTGTTATTGACAACAACAAAGAAAAAAAATATCTCAGAGAGTGTATTTTTTCTGAGAAAGGAGGATGGTTTTAAAAGATTTGCTTTTAAATAATGCAAAAGTCTAGAGAAAAACTAACATCCTGGAACGTTCATGGTTACCACAATGTCACCACAGCTGTGTCAGAGCGTAATGGACTATAAACTGTTCAAAAAAAGAGACAAAATTGGCTAAGTTCTTTCAGCAGATGTGTAATGTACAGGTTTTTAATGTATATGCTTCATGAAACAAAAAAATGTCAACAATTTGCTTTGCCCATATGCTAACCCTTTCAGACTTGTTATGGGAGCTCCAACCATGAAAGAAAGCATTAATTTCTCCTACTGGTGCAGAGGAATAACAATTTTTTGAGTTCCTTTTAGAGCTATGGCTTCAATCACTTCCAATGAGACTTCATTTTTAAAATGGCAATGCTGCTGTTCGAAGTCGTGCTTAGAAATATCTAAAATTTCCGAAGAGCTGCATGTAAAGCAGTCATTAATGAACTAGGCTCCAAGTAGGACAAATATGAATGTATTTAATCTTAATCCCTTCTTATCAAACTCTGTGCTCAGTGCTCTCCAGCAGTCTTTATTAAGAAAACACAGGGTTTCAACTGCTTCCATATGTAACATTTGTTGGTGTGCGTGACATGAAAGAATTATGAGAAGGAAGAGTTAGAATAGCTCCTCTGGTGATTTTCTTCCCCACATTTAGCAGACGCGTCCTCAGGTTTTCTTAGAACCTTAATTTTAATGGTTATAGCACCCAATGAATAACTGTGTTGTTTTTCTAAAGTGAAAATTTATTCAATTTTATTATACTTTATGTAAATTTAATTCTCTTTTTTCCTCAATTATATGGTTACATATTACAGTAGCAGCTCAGTTTTAATCTAGAAGCAAAAGAAATAGGGTACTATAATTATGCATAACCGTGAATCCATTTCCTATTGATATTTACAATACCTCAGCAAGCTTGACCATTTGAAAAATGATCTGAATATCCTCCAAGTTTGCTTGTCCCAAGTTAATTTCCTAAGCCCGTGCTTAGGCACCTGAATGGAAACGCTTGGTTTCCTAAAGGGCTAAGTTTGCACATCTCTCCCCAAAGCTATTTTGCTCAGGAAAATTCAGAACTTTCCAAGACCATCTAAAACATGCAGGATCTGCAGAAAGCTGAAAACATGTCTTGAGAGATATTAGCATATGGTGAAATTCACTTCAGTGGATTATCTAATAAAGAAGTAATCCTATTTAAATAATACCCCAACCACAAACTACTTCAAATCTGATAAATGTCTTTTTGTTTATACAGCATCAAGCATTTGTTAAGAGATTGAACTCAAATGCCATGAACTAGAATCATTACTGAATCGTTACATAATTTTAGGATTCAAAGTGAGTTTCCCTCTTTTCTCTTGAGCTTCCGTTTATTGTTTCTGGAAATAATACAGGCATCACATAAGTGAAAGAAGTGAAGCTTAACCAGAGCAGATAGAAACTGAAGAAGCTGGGAAAGTGAAAAAGCTTAAAGAAACTGAAGATGTAAACTATTTTCCTCTATGAGAGATAGTGTGGGATTTTCCTGTACATTTCTGCAGACAACCTCATTCTAGAGGATGGTGCTATAAACCTTTTCATTTAAAAGGAAATTGCTAAGTGACACAGATCTCACTAACAGAAAACATTTCCAGATATTCAAGCTACACTTTTTGTTTTGAACACCCATTGTCTGTTAGGTCCATAGGAAGGCTTTGTTGTCCTCCCTGCACGTGTGTTTAGGAATGTCACATCACTCTGAAGTACTGCCGCATGCTGGCATTGTGTGAGGGGGTCGTACATAAGCTTTTTGGAAAAAAAACACCTGAAAACTGTTTTCTTTGTAAAGTTCTAATAATTAAAAGATTCAATTACATTGTCTAATGCTGGTATGGTAAATGCTAAATCAGCATCCCTCAAGAATACTTGTGCCAAACTCGACAGAGAAACACCAATGTCAAGAAGATGACAAAAGTTCCATCAAGGTTCCTGGGGAAAGGAGCTGAGCAAAGGAGCAAGACCTGAGCCAAGGCAGCGGCCAAGGGCCAGAGAACCAGATGGCATTAATGCTACGCCTCATGGAAAAACACTTTTATGAACAGATATTTACTTCAGTAACCTTAATGTTACCTTTCTCTGCTTTTGGTTCAACTACCCCTTCCAGATAGGATTTTGCTGGGCTGGGAAGACAGGGATAGCTGATTAGGGGAAAAGGGGCCAAGCCTTATCCCACGGCTCCTGGACGATGCCCTCAAGCTAAACCACCGTGCTCCTGACTGCCGTGGCTGCCCACCACCATGCCTCCTTGGGACAAAAGGCAAATCAGCTTCCTGGCGGGGAGCATTTCATTGTATATTGACAAAAGATGACATGCGGCATGATCTGCTATTACATTTGTGGATAAAACGCAACAGGAGAAATATATACTGGTCATTTGTGCTGTGCATATTCCACAGGGCACCTCAACTGTACCAGCAGATGTTAACAGCAACTTTCTTGTGCATCAAAACTGTTCCTGTGCTTTCTTAGCCCAACCTCAGCAGAGGCTTTCCCTGAAGTCTGACTGCCTGAAACTGAAAAAGTAGAAGTGATGTTTAAAACTACTGTTAGATTCTTTTAAAGCTTTCTGATTTTTCCACTGGGGAAATAAGATTCTGTATTCCCCCTTCCTATCAGTATATATATGGATAATGGTCTTCTAGGAGTAGCCATGGGGAAGGCACCTTCCACCTTCTACCTGTGCAAACCATAACACAAAGCAGATCAGGAACATCTGCCCAGGCCACTGTCATTGCAGTTGACAGAGACTGGGGAAGAGATGATGTCAACCAGGAACTTCTCTACTGCACGCCATTGTTGTGGTTTAGCCCCGGTCAGCAACTGAGCACCACACAGCCGCTCACTCACTCCCCCACCCTTGTGGGATGGGGGAGAGAATCGGAAGGGCCAAAGTAAGGAAACTCGTGGGTTGAGACAAGAACAGTTTAATAATCAGAATAAAACAGCAATAATACTAATATAATGAAAAGGAAAATAATGAGCGAGAGAGAGATGAAACACTGGAAGAAGAGAGGAAAAAAAAAAAACAAAACCAAAACTAAACAACAAGTGCTGCAACCGCTCACCACCCGCCGACAGACGCCGCCGGTCCCTGAGCTGCGATCGCTGCCTCCCCCAGCCAATTTCCCCCAGTTAATATACTGGGCATGACATCACATGATATGGAATACCCTCTGGCCAATTCGAATCGGCTCTCCTGGTTGTATCCCCTCCCCTCCCGGCTTCTTGTGCACCTGGCAGAGCATGGGAAGCTAGAAAGTCCTTGACTAGTGTAAACACTACCCAGCAACAACTAAAACACCAGGGTGTTATCAACATTATTTACATACCAAGTCTAAAACACAGCACTATGCTAGCTACAGTGAAGAAAATCAACTATCCCAGCTAAAACCATGACAGCCATGGAAAGCAGAAGCTGGTGGTTTGTGTGCTGTGGGAAGGCAAAGATAGAGGTAATAGCTGAGACAGGGAGACCGTCACTCAATTTGCATAAAAATTAAGTAAAATATGTTAAACTGTTTAGAAAACAGGAGTTTAGTTTGCTTCAGGAAAAATAAGAATAAGCAAAGTCACAACACTACATTCAAAGACAAGAAGTTAAGAATGGTAATTTTTTCATGAGGTTATTTATCCTGCCTCCGTTCCAGTGCTGTACTAATGCTATTTGCAGTAAATTTTGTCATGTATTTTTCAGCCTACTTGTGTCCATAAGTGTCTCTAGTGATAACATCTCCATTGCTTTCCTTTGGAGACTGCTCCACAGGATGCATCAGATCTCACAGCTGGAAAATAGTTCCCCCCATCAGTCTACAATTTTCTTTCCTTGCTTTAACTGTCATTACATTACTCCTAATAAGAACTTATGAAAAAATATCTCACATGTACTGTTCATTCCAGAAATCACACAGATTACTGTGCTTACTGCTTTAGGCTCAGATCCTACCAGTTCTTCTTACTGGGCACGACTTACCACAAATATAGGCTGATCTTGGTGGTGTACACCCTGATTTTGTACTGGGATATCCATTTGGTGCAGAGTAAAATTACTTTTTTTAAACAAAAAAATTGCACAACTCTGGTGTGAACAATGCTAAGAGTAAAGCATACTTTTGCATCTTAGTAATATGTTGTATAAATTTACAGCATTATAGTTATCCTTTTTAATCCCACTAACAAGCTTTGTTTGATTCATAAAACAATTCCAACACTGCCACTAGGATCTGCATAAACATTATACCAGTACCAGCATATTTATATTGGCACACCGGTGGGATTGCCCCACTTATTTATAGTCTAAATGATAAACATTATTAGTCTAAATTGGCACAGCTCAGGCTTAGTGAAAAACTGATCTTTCAGAACGCACTTCTTTCAGCAGCCAAACTATAAACTTGTCACCTTCCTCGCACCCTTGTGAAATACTCTCCTACCTTCAGCCCCTACCCCTGGAAGAGTTTACTCTATATATCCACAAAAACTGTGCAATAACTTTGACTAAGTTCAGTTCTCAGGAAAACTTCACTGGTTTTGGAAGCCGTGACAAGTTTGAACACAGTGCAGAGTAAGAGTCTTTTGAAATAAAGTGCTGCGTACTTTTAGGAGTGGGAACAAAAGGGATGTCAAACTGACAAAACAATGTCTGCATATTTGTTTTACTTAAAGCTTATATAAAGCCTAGGCTACCTTCCGTGCTCCAGACAGCATCTATCCATGCACCCGGTTCTTTATGGCAAGCCTTTTAACCTGTCAAATACTCTTTATTTGCCAGTGTCACCCAAGTCCTATTTAATCTCAAAGCTTATTTAGGGCAAGCAGTTCATTCTCTGCAGTATTCCTCAAATTTGGAAAAATGGTAATTATTAGAACTGCTTGCCCACATCTTTGCCTACATGCAACTTAGCCATGTCTGAGTCAGCTTTTTGTAATCCTATGGAAAATACAACAATGAAGAAACACATGCAGATAGATTGGTGTGACATTCATGGAAAAATTATACTCCTGTAACCTTCAAGAAGATAGGTAAGTAATTTTTAATATTTCCATGCACCAATCCCCCAAGCTTTTTAACCAGGACTCTTTCTCCTTTAGGAATTCACAGCTACATGTTTACAATGTCTTTGGCTCTAGAAGCTCCTAGAAACAATGAGAGCATCAACCTATCGCCTACCACAACTGCAGAGAGAAAAACCATGGATTTCTGTTTTTCATAGTGTGAAACCTCTACTTAAACTTTTTGTCCAAACACTACAGTGATAGTGAGGTAGTTATTAAAACTTTCTCTGTATTACCAGCATATTGCCAGCACTTTCAGATCCATTTTAATACTCTGTGTGCGTGCGTGCGTGCACATGTGCTTAATTTTAATGATGGGTTTATTAAATTTGTAAAATAATTTCATAACAGACAGCAGAAAGCAATTAAAAATAGCAGGAAATCTCACACATTGAAAATAGCTCAAACAAACCTGACATAGTATCAGATAAAGGACTCTGCAGAAACACGGTGTTGAAGGCAGAAGCTCAAATAAACCGTCTGGACTCGCCATGTTCTGAAGGTCAAACAAGCCGTGGTTTTGGCAGACCAACAACATGATGAGTGCCAGAGTTCAGATCACTCTATCATGGCCAGTCTGTACCCTGTCCAGGTTTTTATAATGAAGGACTGAGGGAATCCAAGCTGATTTTAGGAGCCAGAATAGAATATAGGCAATTAATGAGACACAGTGTGTAAGACCTCAGAACCAAGCAAGTGCTAAATATATTAACATCTGCACACTCTGCAGCCAGTGAAATACATCTGCAGCAAGCTCCTGAAAAAAACAAGTTAAGCCAAATAGGTCACACCATTATTTCACAAAGACACTACATTCTTCATTATCTGAAGTCTCTAAAATGAGAGCCTGGTGCAGAATACAGTACACATTAACATAAACTGCTGTTGGGAAGGAAGGGAGAAACATTCAAGATAAGCAATGACAGAAAATATTAAAACTGCAATTCCTAAGCAAGAACAGAGCAAAATGCTTTCAACTACTTGGTGTAGCTTTGAAATCCAGAAGACAACAATATCTTGTTAACCATGTCAGGAAGCATCCGTATAGCCAGCATCACTACCCCTTATCAACCATAAGACTGATACAACTGCAGGCACAGCTGGAATTTTATTGACCAAATCAACAAGAAAACACAGAGGACAGGACCTCTATCAATAACCAGGGAAAGATGTCTGATAGATGACAGCAGAAGTTTGATCTTTAAGGTATTTGAAGAAATAACTGGTATTTTAAAAAATGGCAAAGATTCCTAGCTATGATTTCCATATTGCATGAAACAAGCACCCTGCTGCAGAGTCAAAGTGTTGAACACACTCATTAAGACCACAAGAACAGCAAAGCAAGCCACCGAGACTGGTAAGGATTGCTAGTTAAGGGAGTGGCTTTTAACCTGTTCTCTGTCAAGCCCTGAAAGATCAGAGACTACTGTGCCACATCTCTTGAAAGGTCCCTAAGAAAAATAAAAGACGCCTTCACTCTGTACCGCAGTCTAATTATGGAACGAACATATATATCAAGGTGTGCAACACCACTAAGTATCTAAACAAAAGAATGAAACCATTAAGACTAACAGGCGTAGTCAGCTGCCCCGAGAACCTGAAAAAAGCAAGTTTCTGCACTCCACAGCCAACACATTCTGCAGTCCAGGTCTTGTAAAGGCTCAACGATACGCATTGGTTTGGGCTGGCTAGAAATGTAAATGCTTGTGAAAACATGTCGTAACAGGAGTTAGGACAATAACCACTGACTGCAGAACAAGTATTGTTAACTCCTCTGATGGACAGTGCCTGTTCCGTGTGCTTTCAGCTTCCCTACTGCGTCCTTTGAGAAGAAAGCACGGGGTGGAGGTGCAGTCCCCTGGAAGAAGGGAGCCTTCCTTCTTCTATGGGAGTTCATGAGCACGTAGTGGGGTGTAAGCATCAGCAGGGCAGGGTGTAGCGGGTGGAAGAGAGCAGAAAGCAAAGACTGATAACAAGAATCAGTGGTGAACATACTGCACGAGCACCAAATAGAAGGAGGACCTCCTAGGGACCCGAGAAGCCCTTGCAGAGTTTGCTATAAATAAATGAATAAGTAAGTAAATAGAACCTGTTTAGTCCAAAAGTTTTGCTTGGTGGGGGGGAAGGGAAACTGCTTACTATAAGTTAAAGGTCTAGACAGATTTATTTTAAAAATAACCTGGGTTTCCATCAATCACTTGGAAAAATAAACACATTAAAACACACCAAAAGAGGTCTTCCAGCAGAAAGAACTGCCTTTCACTACACATAATACAGGACTCACTTAAATTATTCTTTGTGAGGCTTATAAAACATCTTGCTAACACTTCCCTCTTGTCTCCTATACTCCACAAAAAACTCCATTACTATTCCTGTCTTCTTGCCTTAAGAGAATAAATAATAATAAGCTCATTGTCTATGAGGTTTACGGGTGTTCAGAAGTTGCCAGTCACCTGCCATTTCCATGCAAAGTATAAACTCAAGCAGACTTGTCCTTGAGGGAGTTGTAGGGCAGCTGAGCTGATGCTATTTACCCTAAGCTTTCTGAACCCATACTGTCTCAGAGCTTATCATAAAAATGTTGCTCTTTCTGTCAAAAGAGGCTTCCACTGAACAGCTCTGTGAAAGAAGCTCCCATGCCTCATACTCTTGTATAAGGTCAGACTAGAGGTGAGGGATGCTAGATAACAGAGCTGTGTTTTTGCATGTCCCACAGCAGCATTCATTCTACCTACTTCCTAGTGTCCACACACCACTCCCCTTCATAAGGGCATTACATTTTGACAGCATATGTGGAACAGAAGGAATAAAAAGGGATATGAGGTCTGAGAGAAAACGTAACAGGAAATAAGTATATGCAATGCATAGGATGCTGTGTGCCAGAAAGGAAGAGGGAGAGAAGAGGAAAACAAAACTAAATCAGACTGTAGAGGGAAAAGTAAGGAAGGAACAGTATGGAGGCATGAATAGGAAGAGACTAATCCCACTACACTCCTTCTCAATCCCCTCCCAAGCTCCTCTAACAAGCTGTATTTCCTTTGCTAATTACACAGTAGAACTGAAGCAGCCTGATTTGAAATCATGCAGAGGTTAAAAGTCCTCAGCTTTGAGTTTCTGCTCCTAATAGCAAAAGGCCAAATTAGAAAACACTGGAGAAGCTGATTTGACAAGAGACACCAGGACATCAGTATCACAGCAGGAATTAATACTTTGCTGCTTTCCCTTCCCGAGCTGTCTCCTCTGCTTCTGGGCTAACGCTCCTCCCTGTGAGAAGCTAATGAATAAAGGAGCTAGTGAGAGCTGTATATATTTTTTATCAACATCACCAGATCAAAGAAACTGAGTGGGAACTGAAAACAAGGTATGAAGTTCAGGAAACAAATACTTTTTCAACCATGCAGGAATTTTTGGCTCAGATACTTTAATATTCCACTTAGCAGAGAAGCACAGATAACACTGACAGTGTTACTGGTAGCATTGTATGGGTGGAATAAAACTATAAAAGTGTCAATGACAACCTAAAGACAAAACAAAGTGAACATAAAGTCTCGGCACAGAAATTATTTCTTTAGCCACCACTCTTCTGTACAATTTTTCCTTTCTAGCATGATTTTTTCAGAGCCTGGGTTAGCCTCAGATTGCTTCCATCACTTCCAGTATAAAAGAAGAGTCTACTGAGACTTGCATGTAAGAAGTTAATTAACAGTTGAATAAAATGACTACAGAGATCAAACAATGTCTATTCCCCAAGTTCATGCCAAGATCCATATACACGTAATGTTTCATACAAATAATATGTTATTTCATTATGTTCTTTTTAATAAAAATGAGGAGGACTAAAATGTTCCCATTATACTTTACTAATGGATTTATTCAAAGTAAATCAGAAGTTAAAACAAGTAAGTTAAACACAAAAGGATTATTCAATTCATTGACATTGCCAGGATGGTATCTTCACTTCAGTCAGACTGTCTACTATATCAATAGTAAAAGCAATATTTTTCATTAAGCCCCTGCTCTGAAAAGTATGTCAATTTAAAGGATCATTTGTGTCTATTAAAGCCCCATGAAAAGACAGTGGGATTTTAAAGGTAGCAGGATGCTTCAGATTCAAATATGGGTTGGATGCTCTCCTGACTGGGGCTGCTTGCCTGAAGTGGGTTTACACGCCCTGGTTTTGCAGATATTCAGGCACATGCATGGCTTTTTGCTCTCCAAGTGCATTGTGGAAATTAAGACATGTACTTACCACGAATACATTTTTCTGTGGGGCTATGTCATATCATGTTTTATAACGTAATAAAAAGTATGCAAAAATCCATCACAAATCATACCCCGTCATTTCTAAAGACATTTCTAAAACCTGGAACTTAATATTAAGTTCCTAAGTGCAGCTATGACAAAACAGGCCACTATTGTAGCAGGTTCCCACTGAATACACCGGCAAGCTGGAGTGAGCATGGCTGTGTGCAAGTCTGGCATGCAATTTCTATGTAAGAATCCAAAAATGGAAACTGGAAGTCAAACATTCATCATTTTAGTCTATCTTAAAAAGAATACTGTACCTTTTATTCTCATAAAGCTCATAAGAATAAATACTCCCAACATAGAGGTTTATGATACAAAACAATACCAATTTCAGAATAACAGCACTGTGATATAGAAAAGCCATGAAAGATCATCCAGCATTTTGGTATAAACACACAATCTATTTTGAAATTCCCAGATGTGTGGGCTACCATCCCTTTCTTTGAAGATTTTATCTGATGTGTGCTCATACATATTTTAAAATAGACCGAGGTCTATTGAGGTGCATCAAAGTCCTGAAAGAGAAGAGGCTCCGATCCGTTCATGCGTATAGACAGTAAGCTACAGAGAAATACCACCATTGTAGTGGCTTTCCATTTAAAAAACCCCCAACTTTATTTCCTTAATTTCCCTTCTTGCCCTAATTTACTCTAACATTTAAAGACTTCCTAACAATTTACACATTCTTTGCAACTTATCTCCAGTCTCACACAAATTTTAGCCTTTTCTAGTGTACTATGGAAAACAATGAATTTGCAAGCAGATAAAGAGTAGCGCACATTTGTAAAGGTATGGGTGCTGATTTGACTGAGTCTTTTTATGAAATCTCAGCTAAATGAACAGAGAAGAGCCATCATGGATTATAATTATAATTACAGCTCCACTAGACGATCTTAGTCAATCATCATTCCTTCACATTGCCAAAAACCCCCAGCCCTGGTAGTTTTCTAGCTCCTCATATGACTTAAAATATCCCTAGTCCATTGTAACTTTTTCTTCCCCTGCCAATTCAAGTCAGTGCACTGAAAATCCTCAGGCCACCCCACAGGTCTTTTACACCTAACAGTGACACTGGCAAAGATCAAGGATGGAGAAAGAAATTTTAATTTAGCTGATGGGTTCAGCGGGCAGATATTTGGCAGATGTGACACATTACCCATATCTCTGCTCCTATTTCTACCACCTCCAGCCTTTTACCGATTAATTTAGGCCAATTGTCCAAACCCATGAAGCACCATGCAGTAAGACACAGCAGTCAACCCATCCAGAAGATAGGATGATTAGCACTTAGAATGCCACTCTGTGAACCTCTATCATTATTTTAATGACACTTTATGTGCTAATTTTAAATATAACAGCTGCTTCTCTCAAGTTCCAGCTATAGGATTTTGCTAAAGATCACCTTTAACATTACAATCTAAATTCAGTGAGATTATACATTAACAGAAAACATTCATATTAGCTGCTCAGCGAACAGTAAGATTTGTGGGTTTGGCTTTTTAAAACATTCTATGTGAACTGGCTAAAATCAGGAAATAAGTTGTGGTATCAACACTGCCATAAAAGCCAAATAAACATGAAACCAAAGCATTTAAATAATAATAAAGTCTATAGAGCTATGCTCACAGTTCAAATCCCCATTTTTCCCTAGGAAAGGACTACACAGTTAATTCCAGTTACGAGACACTACACTTAAAAATGAAGCAATAAAGTCCCTGGATAAACTACATCTTCACTTCAGTTGGCCTTAGAAATGCCCCCAAAATAGCGTATCACCTGACCTGTCACTAGGGTTTTACAAAACTACCATTATTATCTTCTTTTCTTTCTTCAATAACATTGTGCAAGGCAAATAGTTCAATTTCTGTAAAATAAATTTTTAAATTTGAGTTTATCAACTATTTATCAAGTAATTTGAGTTTATCAATAACTTATCAAAGAAAAACTATACTGGAGATACTAAATTTTACATGGAGATCTTCATGAAGTGCAGCCTATGATCACTTCCAGCTCCTGCAGGAACAAGTTCAGTTAATCTAGGTTCACTTCACCACAGCCTGATGGCCGGCACTGGCCTAGCTCCGCTTGTCACGGAGCATTTCCCCGCTGTCAGACATGGCTGCTGGGAACAGTCAGCGAGAAGGAGAAATGATCCTGCAGGCAATTACATGTGTCCTCCCAGAAGTGCTTCAAACAGGAGAGAGATCTTGAACTACATTGAAAGAGAAGAAGACCCCGTTCAGAACAAAGTACAGCTACGTAGTGACCCATGTTTCATCTGGACTGCTGCATTTGATGCTATTTGGGAGATTTTTATTTTTTTTTTTTTAATGCGTGCAGCCACATAAGCCCATGCAAGAGATCAAGCTTATGGCTTACTGGGACTAGAATTGTAACTGCCACCCAGAAGCACTTTTTTCACCCCATGACAGGTGACATCACCCTCCCCAGCCCCACAGCTGGCACATTTTCTATCACAGCTATCTGAAACATTCACTAAAACAGGCAGAAATTTTCAAGGCTGTGGGGGCAAGCTGACAATCTGAAAGCAGATGATTTCTATTGCTAAGAAAGTTTTGAGGAAAAAAAAAAAAAGGTATTTTAAAACTTTCCTGCTAAAGCTACCAGAGATAACTATATCTCTGACTTCCCCCTGGTCTCTTTAAATATAATCCTCATTAGCCTGCCTAATGAGGGAGGGAGACTGCCCCCATTCCCTGGGTTGGCTTTTGAATGCAGGTACCCAGCTAACCATGCTGACCACTATTCACACTACACCAACAAAGTCATAAAATCAAATTTTAGTAACTCATAGTAAAGTAACTTTCAACAAGATCATATTTGTAGATCTGTATTATTAGATCTTTCTTTAATTGGACCAACTATGTCTATTGTACTTCTCTCCTTTTCATCTACTGCAACCTTCTTAGCAAGCAACACATAAGAGTCTAGCCTGAACACAGACCCAGTGAACTGGTGCCTATGCCATTGTGCAAGCCAGCTACGAATTTAGAAATTTGGCAGATAGCAGTGCTCACCTTTGACAGCAAAACTACGTACCATGAACCCTCTCAGCTATCCAGTGAAGAAGCCCTGCTAGGATAGGCTGTGAACTTGTCGTGGTTTAGCCCCGGTCAGCAACTGAGCACCACACAGCCGCTCGCTCACTCCCCCCACCCCTGTGGGATGGGGGAGAGAATCGGAAGAGCAAAAGCAAGAAAACTTGTGGGTTGAGATAAGAACAGTTTAATAATTAAAATAAAACAGTAATAATAATAATAATAACAATAATAATAATAATAATAAAATGAAAAGGAAAATAATGAGAGAGAGAAGTGAAACCTCGGAAGAAAGATAAAAACCAAACAAGTGCTGCAACCGCTCACCACCCGCCAACTGACGCTGCCGGTCCCCGAGCCGCGATCGCTGCCTCCCCTGGCCAACTCCCCCCAGTTAATACACTGGGCATGACGTCACATGGTATGGAATATCCCCTTTGGCCAATACGCATCAGCTTTCTTGGATGTGCCCCCTTCCCTCCCAGCTTCTTGTGCACCTAGCTCAGTCGGTAGAGCATGGGAAGCTGGAAAGTCCTTGACTAGTGTAAGCACTACCTAGCAACAACTAAAACAGCATGAAAATAATGTTGATGACACACTAATAAGTCCAAAACGCAGCACTATACCAGCTACAGTGAAGAAAATTAACTATCCCAGCTAAAACCATGACAGAACTTCATGGTGAGCACTATGCTTTGCGCTGCTCATCAGCTCAGGGGAGGACCTGAGCCAAGGTCCCCTTGATGTGGGACCAAGAGTTTGGGAGGTAGGAAAAAGAGGAGAAAAGTGCTTGCATTATCTTCAGACAAGAAGCATTCGCTCCTCAGATCACCCAAAGCCAGGCTCTGTCCTTGTCCTGCGGTAAAATGCAGAAGAGAAGGTGGCAGAAGATGACTTCTGGCATTGGAGTCAACCTGTTAATTTCTCTATTGGCTTTTTTCAAAGCTATTAAGTTTAAAGCTTCCACTTGCTTTGGCTGTGGAGTCCAACTAAATGTTTCCATGTTAATTGAAAAAGAGGTCTGAGGTTTATTCAGACTTATAATAACAAAAAACCCTAAACGAAACAAAAACAGAAAGCCTACAGCTACCTCCACTGTTACAGTCTCTCCCCGCTTTTTTCAGCTTCCTCTCCTCCATTCTCCTGCACAGCAGTCTCCGTAACTTAAGCCCCAAACCCTTCCCCCCGAGCACTGTAACTGCAGATTCAGTCTTTTCATGTGCTATAAGGTTTCAAATAGCATACTGTACAGACACAGGTCACCTCCTCGGTCCCCAGCCACAGGGCTTGGGGACATCTGACTTTGCCCCCTTCCAGGAAGGTGGCCACTCTCTGGAGTTACTCCTCAACCTGACAGGAGGATTGCCAACATGCATGTTCCCAAAGGCTGTACTGATCCTCCAGCATCAGGGAGCATCAGATCTTCACAATTAAAGCAAGGAAGGCCTATTACAGAATACAGCAGGCAAGGAGTAGTATAAAGGGAGTATCATTTAAAAAAAAAAAAAAAAAATTAAGTCATTCAGATTGCCTTCTCTGAAGCAAAAAGAAATTAAATCACCATGTTCTTTTGAGCTGTAGGTTCCAGCCTACGCTAAAGTCAGTTTGTGAGTGCACAGAGATCACCAGAGCCAACGTTAATTCAGATCCAAGAGGAAATAGCACGACTGTGAAAAGATACAGCTCATTTTGCACTAAGCTGGACAGCTCTGTACCCTGTAGTGCACACCGTGCCTCCCACCACACTTGGGGTCCTTGCATGCTCAGAGCGAGCAGAGCCCCTAAGCTGTCCCGCTGGTGTATTACACAGTCAACAATTTACGTTTTTATGGCTCCTCCTTCCTCCATCTCTCTGACAGCAGTGTGTAACCCTCTTCCAACTGAGGGTTGTATCTCCATTAGAGCTCTCTGCTAAGCCACCTTTCCCTTTGTCTCCACCCTGCTCAGCTGTACCACCCCTGCCTACAGCAGGCCAATGGACACAACGGTTCAATGGCACACCTCCTTCAGTCACAAAATACAGACTTTCTTGATATTGTACATGGAAATGCATTATTTGCTGATATTTGCTTGATAGGAAAGCCTGGCAAACTTAGGACTTTTTTTGGTGGGTGTCCTCTTTAAGGTAGTAGACAAACCACTCAAGGGTAACAGTGCAGCTGCAGAATTTATAGTGATCAGGGAATTTAAAACAAAACAAAACAAAACAAAACAAAAAACCAAAAAAAACCCCAAACAACTCACTGCAGCTGGAAACTGCCATCCACTCACAAGCAATGCAGACCTCCACAGGAGTTCCTCTTTCCTTCATGCAAAACATTGTGCTACGGAAGCAAACGCATTTTATGTAAGCCAAATCTTCTGAAATAACAGCTAAGCCCCAGGCTGCCCATTCTAGGTACAGCAAGTCCCAAAACGCAATGGTCAGCCATTTCAAGCACCGTTTGACCTCTGATTTTTCTAGATATTCACAAGTTTGGAGTTCATGCAGATTTGTGCCTTTGACTAGGATGAAATCAGTGAAGTCTACAGGGCAATGGGCAAAGACAGGGTGCCGCACCGTGCTGCTTCCTCCCATCGCTGCTCCCACGGGAAGCCGCAGGCACACCTGGCCAGGTCTGGGCTGTAGCACCCCTGGTGGGATGAGATACGTCACCTCTCATAGATGCCCAGCGGTTCCATCCCCTACTTAGACAAATGTCTGGCATCTGGATAAAAGCCAGCTTGTGTGGTCCCAACTTGGATAAACTGGAAACGTCAGCCAGCACAGGGAAGCACTGGGACAAATATCCAAATGCGATATCTGTTCCCTATTGCACATCCCACCAAATCGCCATTTATCTTGAAACATTATTAGGCTTCCTTCCGGTCCAAGATTAACCCAGTGAACAGATGTGTTAGCAACCCTCAAAGGCAGAAGGATTTGCTTGTGCAGGACCATCACCCATCTTCTTAAGGAAAAAGCCGATAACCCAGATGCCCTCCAACTCAGCAGAAGGGGAGTCAACCTTGCAAGAAATAGGTCAATCAGGATGATAATAGCATGATAAAACTAATAACAAAAAGGAGACTGGCTAGAGAGAACACATGAATATTTATCTAGCACAAAAATCAAAGATTTTCTAAACAAATTTAATTGAAATTCCTAAAGATGGGAAGAGAAGATATTGTGTCTGCATCAGAACTAGAAACCTGGGTGGTGGACAGGAGATGCCAGAATAATTCACTTATTGGGAAAAATTCAAGCTGAGAACAATAAAAAAATATTGGGGGTGGGAAGAAAAGCATGATTAGATAATTAAAAATGAGTAATTAAAACTTTTGTTGGAAAGGCTGTGTGAGCGAGAGCAGGTAAAGGGTGACATGCCATCTAGAAATGCTGTTACTAGTTTATGAGCCACTGATTTTTCATTGATATGGGAGAAAGTGGAAGTAGATGGTGATGCACAGAAACCACAAACTATCAGCTATAAGAGAACTGCTATAAGAGTTAAAAGATTCAAGAAGAAGTCTGCAATTAACAGAATTAAAAACCAGTAAAATGTCTCTGAAGTATTTTATGATAAAGAATGACGATTGTCATACGACTCACCAAGTATAATGCAAAAAAAAAAATCAGTGGTAAATACAATATTTCTGTTCTATAGTTGAGAAAGCGCTGGATGACATAACATACCATGATAACGAGAGCAGTGTTTTTCTAATCCAAGAATAATTTAGGATGATGTTAAACAACGTTAGCAAGATAGGCAGTCCAGTATCAGCAGGTCTGGATGACTTCAATTCAACATACAAGCCAAAAAGCTCTCTGGATCATTAATATTGATTTTCAATAACACTTTTGTAAGAATGTCAGTTTTCCATTACTAAACACTTTTTAAAATCAAGATCAATATTTATCTACAGGCTGCTCAAATTTAAATAGGATTAATTCCTTAATTTAGGGAAATCGGGGGCTTGTGTTACACAAGTCATACTACAGGATCACCGCAGACCTTTTTTTTTTTTTTTGTTAAATTCCTTGACCGGTATACTGAAAGTAACCACAGCAAACAACGATAAACAGCAAGATTAACTGGAATCAGGTGGCCAGTTCCAGGGATACGCATTGTGTATGATCCGTGGAAAGAAATTAAAAGGGACACAGAGGTAACCGTCATTCCTGAACTGCAGCGCTGTGAAAGCCACAGATGCACAACGGTGCCGTGCAGGAATCGCCCAAGGCCCCAGAATAGACGCTGAAGAGCTGAGAAAGTTACCTGAAGGCGAGGCAGGAGCCCTGATGCAGTGGGCAGCAGGCCAGCTGCACCGCAGTGTGCCAGAGTGGCAGGGAGGCTCAGCCAGCCCCTGCTGAGGGACGGGCGGACAGCAAGGGGACATGGTCAGATGGAGGAGATGCCCCTGGCCATGCAGCAAGGGTGCAGTGCTTTGGCCAGGTCACCTCCAGCGGTGAGCTGCGGTGCCGGCCAGCCGTCAGCCACCTGAGAGCACTGTGAAGCACCACCGCGGCTCGGCATCGCCAGGGCTGCAGCTGCCCTCAGCAAGGCTGGAGACGGTGTCCCTGGCACAGCCCCAGCCCCGAGCCCAGCCCAAAGGAGCTTAACCCTGGGCCAGTGAGGCACCAAAAGGGACACCACCAGCAGCACCTGTACCTTCAGGCTGGGCAGGTGAGAGGGGCCAGACTCCTACATGGTACCAGACAAGAGGATGAGCTGTGTGTAAATGATGAGATTTGGCCAGAAAGGTGTTGGGGAGTTACCAGAGGTTTACCAAATGCCTGTGTGAAAGGGATACACATCTCAGTTTGGGAAAGCATGGGCTGCGTGGTCAGCCAGGAACACCCCTACGAGCAAAGACACTAATTAGTAGTAGGTGCACAAAGAGTACCACAGATGGAGACTCTACAAAGCCCTCCCCCCCAAAAAACTCTATAAAATTCCAAACTAATTATTGGGGAAAACCCATCCTAAAGCAGTTCACATTTAAGGACAGGACCTTTACAACCGTCAAAGTCATTCCTGCACTATCCTGGAAGGCAGACATGTGATAAAGAAACCAGTGCTGTATTTTGCTGACCTATGCCACACGTATCTCTGTATGAGCAGACACAGGGCTATGCTGGCCTGCTGCGGGACACAACTGAGTGTGTGCGTTATTCTCATGTCCTACGTGAATGAATTGCCAGCGTCTTCCCTATGAACCTGCAAATAAGGGAGGAAGAGCAACAACCCCGCAGTCAGAGACCAAGACCAAAGCAGAGAGAGAGGCTGGAAAAAGCAGGTCTCACCTCTGAAAACACATGGGAAGGGGGCTGTAAAAAGCCACCGCTGGGAGCAGGCAGCCTCCCTGGAGAGGAAGGACAAAGCATTGGTGTAGTCACTGGCAAACACAGGCAAATGCTTTCTTGTCCCCTGGGAAACAGAGCTTATCGCTCTCTACACCTTCCTGAGGTGGGGAAGTGGAGAGGAAGGTGTCGATCTTTTCTCCCTGGTATCCAGTGATAGGATGTGTGGGAATGGTTCAAAGCTGTGCCAGGGGTAGTTTAGACTGGACATTCAGAAACATTTATTTACCAAGAAGGTGGTCAAGCACTGGAACAGGCTTCCTAGAGAGGTGGTCGATGCCCCAAGCCTGTCAAGTGTTTAAGAGTCATTTGGACAATGCCCTTAACAACATGCTTTAACTTCTGGTCAGCCATGAAGTGGTCAGGCAGTTGGACTAGATGATTGTTTTAGGTCCCTTCCAACTGAAATGATCTATTCTATTTCCCTCAGCCTGCCCTCAACACAGAGGGAGGTAACATCTCTTCTTGCAGACTTCAGGAAAAGGCAGGGCAAGGCAGAAGCTGCATCTTCTCCAGTGCTTGGAAATGACTAACCGTTTATAGGAACAGGGTTGCACAACCCGCTGTGTGTGCAGGAGCGTGTTTATCTTCTGCTACAAAAACTGAACAACTGCTGGTACGACTGCTTTGAAGCACAGCTCTTGGAGAGGCCACAACACAACGATTCTGTGCTTCCCCCCCCCCCCCGAGTTCTCAGCCATTTCATTTTCTAGTAGAATTAAGTTGTCTGAAGTTGCCCAAGTCCAGGCATGCACAACAAAGATACATGGAAGAGGCACGTACAAAAAAACCCTGTTCATTAAAGCTTGACGCACAACTATTTCTGTTTCAGAAAATTTATTTCTGTAGGTGGTAGGAGCTTCCCGGTGCTCATAGGAACATCATGAAATATTTACTACACTTTCACTTCTCTTAACTGCAAAAAATAAACAATCCACATCACCTCCCAAGGATGCACTACCTTCTTGTTGTACCTTGAAGCCATTAATGAAAACCTGGAGTTTGAAACATGGGTTTTACATCCTGGGATGTGAGGTGGCAGCGGAAAAGTATGAACAGGCAAGAACACAAATCGCATTGTCCTCAAGGTCACTCACCGGCAATCCCCAAACACATACAGCTGCCACACAGTCATTTGGCAGATACATAACTGATATGCGCTGGCACTTTTTTTTAAAAAAATTAAAGATTTTCATGTGTTCTCAGTTGCAGAATACTTGACCTGACAAGCACGTGGAGGCATGAAAGACTACATGAGACAACAGGAAAACCGAACAGACAGGAACATATATCTGAGGTGTACCCAGTAATAGCTTCATTTGCCTGTTCCCTGGGGAGATCTGAACTGTTTTGTGTGCAGAGGCTGTTAAACGGAAAATTATTTATTGGGAAGTTAATATAGCGTAGTTAGAAGCATTTCATGTGAGCTGTCTAGGTACACAACAGCCCCTACTAACCAGAAGAGAAATTGTGTCCACCTAATCAAACAGCTGGAAGAAAACCTAATTTCAGCAGTAACAGTGAAGAGGTTAAGCAAGGTGAGCCGTCGCTGCCTTACTCACAGAGGCTCTGAGGACCCCCTTCGCAGGCAGGAAGAGCTCTGGCAAGGGCAGAGAAGGAAGCACCCAGTTGAGCATCTCCCCATCTACAACCCGCTCCACAACACAGTGAAGTTATACTCCCAGGCCATTGCCCAGACCTGTATAAACCAATGGTCCCTTTTCTTTCAAAGGCTCTCTGATCAGAAGGGATAAAATTGAAACTGATACTCAATGCAATCATTTTAACTTTCAGAATTACTACTCAACCAAATGAATACAGACTAATCTGCAGCAGATCAGAGCAATTACTTTGGCTTTCATTCACAATGGATGTGGCTGATTCTCAGTTTCCACAACACTGTAGAGACCAAGAGACTTCCCTGAACCCCACATGACTGCAGCCATCCTGGCTGAGCTGCCTGTGATGCAGCAAGAAAAGGGATCGAATACACCACCTCGTAAGCCTGCGCCCAACCTTCTGAAAATGCAGACTTCGATGGGGACCACTGAGTCTCCGTTTGCAACTCTCTCCAGCAAAATGGAGGAAGCAATGAATCTTCTCTCGGATCTGACTTTTATAGAACGTGTTTGTAAAGCTGCCAACAGAAACCAGCTATTTGGTAAAGCGTAATATTCCCATAACACATTCTGATGGGATTGTCTGTTTTATGTGGAGATACTGTATATATTCTGAAGCATAAATTACATGCATTTTGCTGGAAACTTTCAAGTGATTTTTCATACAAACTCTAGATGAGAGCTGGGCTGATGACAGATTTGAGCACTCAAAGTAAACAAAAAAAGTTTAAAAAGGAGAGGAAGAGTTTGAATTTAAATAAAAAGATATTTCTGCAAAATAATGCAATAATAATACAAATAATATGTTTCATTTTGGGTCAACCTGAAACATTATCTTCAGTCCAAAATGAAATGCTTCCTTTTATTTTCAAGCTATTCAATCCTTAAAAAACATTCTTTAAGGAAAAATCATTTTTAAGTAAAAAGCTCCAAAATATGTTGGGAAAAAAAAAGACTAAAGATCTAATTTTGAAAATGCTGAAACAAGACACTGCAGCATCTGGGGAAATCATCTTTCTTCTTCAGTCAAAACTACTGGCAATAATCATGCTTGAAAATGCAAATATTTCTGATCCCTATCTAACTCTGCTTCTCAGCAAATTTATGACTTGTCAAAAAATAATTTTCCCAGCTTTATTCATGAAGTCGGAGGTAATTATCACTTTTTCAGCTGATATAAGAATGAATGTGTTGCTAATCAAGCCAGTGGGAATTAGAAGATGTACAAAGCAGTTTGCACAACTCTCACAATTATTCCAGTGAATTGTAAATTATATTAGAGCATCACTTTCAGTAGTAGCAATATAATCCATCTCCAAACCTAAATGAACAAAGAAATCATGCATAACGTGAACTATCAGAGAAAAAGAAATAAAATATCTTTTTTCCCCACCAACAAATGTAAGGGCTGTATCCTGCAACCTCATTACAAATCTGACAGTGCAACGTCCTAACCGATGCTAACATGGGTGACGTTACGGGGTGAATGGTGTTTGTCATCTTATGCCTGTTTTCAGGCAATCTGACCTCACCCATTTAAATGCCATAATTGGCTAAGTTAGTATTTTCCATCATCTGTAGTTACACCCAGATGGCTAATTGAAATGACTGCTACTAATATGTGTATCAGAGGCATTGTGTCCCATAAATGCCAAGTATCGGTGATGCTCAATAAAATGAGCTACAAGCACTCAATGCCTCTACAAAGGTGTAAGAATAGGTTGATTAATACTTTTACAGATGGAGGGGTTATTTTATACACACCAAGAAGGACATTTGCTAACTCTGAAAGGTGCAAAAGTGCCACTGTTCCTTAGAAAACATAATTTCACTTTTGTTGATTCATCATTGCCACAAATGAAAACTGATAGCTACATTTTTTCAACTAAAAGAAAATACACTGTATTTAATCAATACATAATAAAAACCATGCATCATTTCCTCTTCTTTTCACTGGGTTTGAGCTTATTACAGTATTTTGACATTATTCCTATTCACCATTACAGTCATGGTCAGAAATGTCCACGCGGTAGATGGTTCTGCATTAATAATGGAAAGCCAGATGACACATTCATGTATTGGATTCTGCGACTCCTATGTTGACCCACCTGCAGTGGGGAAGGCATCCCGCTGCTGTTCCAAGAACACTCAGAAGATTATTCTAATGGTCTTTGACTGCTCCACCTGTTTGTGGATACTAAGAGGTCAAGGAGACAATTTCGCACCCAGGAATGCATGCATTGAAAAGTTCTGATTGTTGGGGTACATAATTTAATACTATTTTTTTTTCCCCAATGCAGAACATTTGGGTTTGTCCTCTCTTGAGGTTATTGTGCATTAATAAAATATATCACAGTGAAAATTATAACTAACCATAGTTTGTGTCCAACACTTGAAGAAGTTGTAGAGCAATGAGGTTAAAAAAGCTTCTACAAAGCTAAGTTCCCTTTTCCACTGAAATATCTCAAAACCTACCAGAACCATAAAACTATAACAACACAGATAATATTTCCAAAGAAACTAGCCAAGGAATTTAATAATTCAGCATAGTACTTAAGCATACCAAGTCAGTGAGATTTAAGCAAGCCTATAAAGTTAAGTTTTGTGTACTTAAACGCTATGCTGAGTTGGAGGGGAGGTCTAAATTCAGTATATAAATAATGACTGTAATATATTACAGCAAAATTCTTTCAAAAAGATTACATAAAAATACCTCTATGCTTCATTATGCAAATATATACTTAGAAATGCCTTGCAGGGATTCTTAAATTGGCAAGAATACAATTTCCATTAATACCTTATCCCAGACAGCTGAATGTTGGCAGCTGAACTGCCGCACATTTAAGAAGAACAGCAACAACAAACTTCAAACCTTTGAGAGATGCAGTTTACATCTGCCATGTTCTATAAAGACAAATGCCAATGGAAACCACATTTGTTTTTATTGTACCACAGAATATAAAATATCAGCAATAAGATTCAAAACAGCCTAAGGAATAGATTCAACATCGATATTGGGTACCTACACTAAGACTTCATAATGGCCTTTGGGTCTTCAAATTCCCATAATGTGATCCTAAAAATCCTTGCTCAGTTGCCACCTACATCTGAAGGCATGACACACTCCATAGAGAGAGCAAACCACAACTTCCATGTCAAGAGATGTCCAATAATACCTGAAAGGACAGTTTCTGCATCTTGTTTTTGACAGGATGAAGCAGCTGGAGGCATTTGATCAGAACTGAGAAACTGGGCATCTCTCTGCCTAAAGAAGTCTGCCACATCTTTGGGTTTACTCAGAGAGTTTGGTGGGTTGTTTTGTTTTGTTTTTGTTCCCCCCCCCCCCCCCCCCCCGCCCCGCCTGGAAATTTAATTAAAGCAGATCATAAAGAATTTTAAGAAAAACATTTGTCATTGATTAGACAAATTGCATACAAGAGGAAATGTGATCCACTGTTAGGGCAGTGTCTCAGGAGACAGGACACAAATTTTGTTTTATCTGCACTCTCTTTCATGTGGAACAGTGAAATATATACCTACTGGCTAATTCAAGGTAGATGCAAGTGGTGTGACAGCAACACGTAAGCTGTTGCTTCCTTGGCCAGCTGAGATCTCACCTTGTGATGGTCAATTCTCCTCATATGCTGTGTAGGGAGCATGTGCATCTAACTTGAGGTCTGTGTTCTAGTTCCGGGCCAAACATACTAGAGATGCACCTATTTTCTCAGCATGAAAGTGCAGATCTAACCCTAAATGACAGGAGTAACATCATCAAAAGTATTGTGGGCACTTATGGCTCTCAGCAGTGAAAAACACTGTTAGATTACACCTGCCAGCTTTCACATCTTGTTAAAAGAAGTAGTATTCACAGTTTAAGAACTTTTCTCTAGCATTTATCATATTTGATTGAACAGTTCCTTCAGAAACAGAGTTTTTAAAAGACTGTTCAGAAATTTTAGATGTACAGCTACTAATTAAAGAGTAGCAGTTGCACCTCTAAATCTTACACATGCTATGGATTTCTAATACTACATTTATCAGTCCAAATTATCTTATAAGGAGGGGAAAGATGCCTCAAGTTACTCTCCTTCAAGTACACACTTGGAGATAGGCTGTATTTTGAGAACTGGTAAATACCTAAAGGCTGTTAAAATGAATTTATCAATTAAACATACTACAGAATATGGAAAAAGTTTAATTACTGCCATTTTCTTTATCACTAGAATTTCCAGAATGTTGCACTAAGAAAGCCTTAGAGCCAGAGCACCAGCTCAAAGGTCTATAGCTCTTCCTAAGAAGCTTCCTCTCTAGAAGCCAACCTTTAGAGAAGTCTGAATCCCCAGAAAAATTATGAAGATTCTTATACAGGACTTGAAAAGATGCTGGGTAGCAAAACCACAACATTGTTAAAAAAGAGGACATGCCAAGGCTTGTTTTTGCACTCACAGGACTATCAATCTCAAATTAAAGCAAAAAGAAATCTGATGTGCAACATGTCCTGGCCTCCTGAAGTTTTGCAGAAGAGAGAGAAGGGCAAAACTTGAGCTCTTCTGAGTAGAAGATTTTGAAAACCTGACTTCATAAAACTTACAGTAAAATTCCTACTATTTGTTTCAAAAGAAGTCTGCTTGAAGAAAGTGGGAAAGCTAAAAACACAGAACATTTGTAAGTTGAAGGACGACTTACAAAAGCCCCTAATTAGAACTCACTGAACTAAATACTTTTGCCAAACCTTCCTACGATCTATATGCGTTAGAATTTTTTCTACTGCAGGAATCTGAAGAGGTAGTAGTGCCTGAGCTACTGCAGTTGGACTGGATGCACATACTTAGATGTGGGAAAGGGATTCATGAGGGTTGAAACATAAGACACTTGCCGTATGTCAAATGTTGGTCTAGTGCTCAGCACATGCTTCTGTAATGGCAACTCAAGAGTATAATGGGTGTTATAAAGGAAGTTTTTCAAGGTTCTTTCATTGTAGTTTGATTCTCTGGGGACCGATTTTGCCTTCAACAAGTTTCATACCTCTCATGATGTGCGGAAACACAAAACAGTATGTATGTGCATGCCACATGTGTGTTTGTCTGTGTGTACAGAGAACCAAATGTCTGGCCTACAAATACATGTTCACTGTCTTAACATCCACATAAATATGGTACACAGGTTTTTAACAAATACAAACGATGGTCATAGTAGTGTGTAAGCATAATGCTGCAAAACCAATGAAAAGACAAAAGCAGAATGCATAATGAAGTGCTGCTTTTTCCTGCCAGTAATTACATTTGCATGAGAACAATTCAACCACTATAATTTATCATTTCTGGTGATGGAAATCTATGGTTGTATGGTTACATATTCTAACCAACTGAGAACCGTACTGCAGCAGTAGAAACGTTTGTTTTAGCTTATTACAATATCCTTGAGAAGTCTTCAAGAAATATGAAAACATATGGCTACATCTCTTGCCATAATCCATAATTTACCAAGCACATAAGACTGACAGGCAATAACGATGCAACTGGCTGCCAGCCTAATCCCCGTAATGACCTGCATTTCACAGTTGTTAACACAGTTATCAGAGTCACACTATCACCATAATTCTAAAGAAACGAAGTGGGAATGACAGCAAAAAAACAGCACAAAACAAAAAAACCAAAAAAAGCCAACAAATAAACCTGAAATTTATCCTTCAATAATAACATTCTCAATACTCATTTTAATGTGATTTTTTCCAATGGATTTTATTATTTATATTAAGATGCAAGCTGCAGCAGTATTTTCAGTGCGGTGGGTTTTTTCAAATACTTATGCAGATACTTGGAGAATCAAACCCTACAAGACTAATTAATGTGCACAAAATTCAGGTAAAATTATTCGTAACAAACTAACTTTTGAAAGAATTAATGCATGCAAACATGCTGGATGGCTCATGCTAATACACAGAAGATAACCAAAACAGACTTATGCAGTAAAACTCATTAAGAACCAACTATAAAACAGAATCTTGTGATTTTGTTTGAAATCGTTCATCTCAATCACTGAAACTTTTCCTCATCCTGATGAATTTAGCTTCTTTAGAAGGCTGGGAGTTATTTAACCCCCAATTAGAATGTCACCTGAATGCCTTATATACAGCATTCCTCCATCTGTGGTGTAGTAAAAATTCTTGTCTTAAAAACTGTTAGCAAGTAAAATGTCACAATTTTATATTTTATGGTTTAATAACTTCCTTCAAAATGAACGCAGTACTTAATCTGTGCCCAAGCACTACCTGTGCATGTACAGAAACACTGAATATTTTTAATTTTTTTATTAAGTCCTTGCAAACTTGGAAGATCTTTCCTACTTCTGTGACTGCCAATGTCAACTCCTGTGTCAAGATCCAGGCTGGTAGAAAGACTGATCCACTTAGTACTTCACCTACTACAATGTTCATTCTGAAGCTAAAGCTGCGGGGGGCATAAAATAAGTTTTTCAAGGTTCTTTCATGACTCTTGGGACTCATTTTGCCTTTAACAAGTTTTATAGCTCTCAGGATGCTCAGAAACATACAACAGTTCCTTTCACAGAAGCCTGTATCGAACTACACCTGCACCCAGCTTAATATTTCTTCTTTACCCTTGGTATCTACACCAAGCAATGATGAGAGGCCATGGAAAAACTCTCACAGACATGGTGCTTTCTGGACAGTCTGACTTGCCAGTATCTTTCAGCCAAAATTCTTCTATTCTTCTCTCTCCACCTCACTACCTGTTTTTAAGGTAACAAAAGAAAGGTCACTGTAACCTCCAGATAAAATACACAAGCATCCATTAACACGATGTGCTTCCCATCTTTCAGATTTTATAAAAATATGGTTGATGTTTCCCATTATATATGATTCCTTGCAGCAGAATCCTATTTTTCAACACTGAGAAACAAAACTATTTCAGTGAGTAACTGGTAATTAACCATGATCAACTGTCACACCTAATTTAATTCTATGAAAAGGTTTTCTATACAATCCAAGGTGAAAATATACATTTTCATGTGCAGATAAAGAAAGTGCAATAGCACACCCAGCATCTATCAGGTTTTTTCCCCACCAAGAAAGTAATTTTGCAGGTTTTTAAACTATTAAACAATTGCTTCTTTTTATGAAAGTTATTTACAAAACTACACAATACAGATATATTAGGCATTATTTTTCAATTGCTACCGTTTATTTCTATTTCTTTGAAATAAGTCCTAACAGTTTACAGTACTACATTTAGAGTTTCAATTTGAAAGGATCCATCTTTAGGAAGAATTCATCATACTTATTTCCCCACTGTATATTACAGATCAGACCATATCAAAAAGCTGAGCTTACTTCAAAATTATGAAAAGAAGAAGAGCTTTGTACTTTTGAAGAAGGAGCTTGCCTGCACATTCTGAATATATTTCAAAAAAAAAAGATGAATGGACAAACTGAGAGGCCATGATAGCACTACAACAAAGCGACAGGTACAAAAGGGAGAGAGAACTGCACTGTCACGCTGCTCTATTAAGCTGATACAGTTGTGTATGTATCCTTTTAGAAATGGTAAAACTACTAACGTGGTGTAATTTAATGCAGTGTATCTTTCCCATCATCCTCGTTTCCAGTTATGTCCCTTTTCGTATCTGTCCTTAAAAAGATTACTGCAGTAATCTGTTAGTTGTGGTCACTATTCTTTCAACTCTTGGCTTAAGTACACCACAATGTTAGGATATGGCAAGAACCATGCACTGAGCCAAGAGTTAGGAGGTAGTAAATTAATGAAATACGGAGTTTAAAAGTTTTGGGACAAGGACAACCACATATATCCCCCAGGAAAGTAAAGCTACTACCAATTACCTGAATGCTTAATAGAACTGTCCACTTACACCACAATTTGACCAAAATCACTGGAAATCCACACCGGCACTTAATGATGCATTTAGGAAAATAACATTGCGTTAATAGTTTGAAATATGACTTTGGGTCTATCCTCTGCTTGGGAAAAAAATGTAACTCGAAATGTCATTCTCCTGAACAATATATGCCAACATGGAACTTCAAAATTTAAATATGTAACATGAATTATTCAGCATATGTGTGAAAATGACGTTATTTTATATTGTGTGAGGTGTGGATATTGAATGGCTGTTCCCAACGGCAGCAAGACTTTAATTCCTGAAACATTTAATTCATCTTCCACGAATAAGATATCTAGTGAGAAGCAACTAAGATAGCTAGTGAAAAGAGGCAACTTAAAGGAGGTCAAAACCAAATTCAGTAGCAAAGATGCATTTGCATAGAGATAAAATTCTTAGTGGTTAATCCAAAAAAAATCACGACTCTGGAGATACAGATGTCTTCTCAGTTAACATCTGTCACTCAAAATCCCTCTTCCTTACAGCTGCTGATATTTAAAGAAATGTCAAGACCCAGAGTCAAGGTCAGGGGTTATTTACCCTTCCTTGGCTCCCAAAATGCAAGCAGTGTGGTTGGGCAACACGAGGCTCTGTTCATCCCCATCAGATTCATCCTCAGTGTGTTTGTTTCCTGTGATGGTGTAAATCCAGAAAGCCCCATGGGCAGTAGGTGGGGATTAAAGAATTAATCTTTGTCTAATATCCCTAGAGAGAGGATGAGAAGAGACTGAAAACTCACTCAGAGCCCATGGGAACTGCCAAGGATGAAGTGGGGACTTGGCCAGACAACAGCTGTTAATCGTGTTTTCCTTGTATTTTGTCCAATACACAAGGCTTCACAGTTTGCATATGCAAATAGGAGCAACTGCTGCTCCTTAAGTCAGGGTTGTTTTGAGAAGGGAGAAAATGACTACAGAGAAGAAACGAATACGCAGCGTAGACAGAAGCTGTTACCTTTTAACTTCTTTAAAACATAACCGCATTTGCCTTAAGGGACGAATATCCACCAGTTTTAGAGTGGAAAAAATAGTATCTCCTAATTTGAGTTATCTTCTGCACAGCAAACTAGGAGACAAAATGCTGGCCTCTGTAGATGCTGGCATCCACACAAAAATCAAAGAAAACTCCTATTTTAAATTAATTATTGCCGTTACAATACTTCAGGGTTCGCGAAATCAGTTACAGGACACATTTTCTCTGAAGAGGTTCCCTCAAGTAACAAAGGAGCAGGCACTTTACAAAAAAACTCTTACAAAACTAAACAGAAATGATCTCAGACACAGAAAGGAGACAGGGAAACAGACTTGCCAAGTGCTAAAAGCTTACAAAACCCCAGCAGGCCTCTGTCAAATGACCGACCTGGAGTAGAGTACAGCAGCAAGTGATGTTCGACAGGCCTGATGCCACATAACCATGAGGAATTAAAATTATTTCCAGATAAATCAGAATATTCTTGTCCATCCTTGGAATGAAATATTGCCCCCATCCTCTTAATCGTTCCTCGCTCAAAACAAAGTGTTATAATTCTCTACTGTTGTAAGAATGAATTGTTCACAAAGTCAAACCCTCACGATTCTCTCACCACTCTCCACTCATAACATTTTTCATTTTCCTGCATAAATAAGAATACCAGTTAAAAATGAGAAAAAACAAACAAACAAAAAAAATCTATTACAGGATGTAACACTGATTAAAACTTTTTTTTTCCCCAAGGGATCTCTAAAATGAAGTTCGAAGAGAAAATACTCGATAGAACATCACAAATACGGCTGTGGATCTGTCCCAAAAAATGAAGTTACCAATTTTTTATAATCAGAGAGTTTCAGTCAAAAATATGACTTCAGTCAAAAATATGACTTCAGCCAAAAACCTCATCATAACAGGAGGATGAACTCTATACAACTTCAATGCATAAAGCGATGACTACCAATTCTGTATGGTAGCACAAACTACCGCCTTGTAAAAACATTAACAATCTATAGCTACACAGAAGTGCTAGAAGATGTTCTGAATAAAAATATATGAAACAGTATAACTACTAAGGTTTGAAGACTGACAGTTTAAGAGTTCAGTCAGAAAGGCACTTGATTTGTACAGAGTAAAAAGTACATTCATATAAATATATCTATATAAATGTATAGATATAAAAATATTTTCCCAGCTAGGCAGAAGTGTGAATGGTATGCATTTTGTTTCACAGCGTCTTCCACTCCTGAGAATACTGTACTACAGTGGTATTAAGATGATTGCGTGAGAATTGGTTGAAGCAAGCCATCATTTGCCAGAATATAAACCCAGAAATTAAATTATGGCCAACATTTCTCAAGCAGTTAACATTTTAACTAAGTTTCTAAAACTGCCATGTACTACAACTAGTTGACAGATACCTGCCACATCAGTAAAATGGTGTTTTAGAGCATTATGAGCCATTGTTATAAAGAAACTTTCTGACTCTTGATCAATGTAACTATGTATTAACAACTTGTTAGAATATCCACTAGTAATTTATTACACCTTAATAATTTACAGCTGGATATAGCTGTGACCTTTAGTAACGCGACATGCTGGAGAACAGAGAGGTGTTAAAAGACCAAAGACTTTTAGTCCTTGGGACAAGAACCTTAGGATAAGGTCTTTAAGTGACCAAGGATCACTTAAAGAATTAAGACTACTGAATGCTATACAAAAGCCGATGCATTTCTCCAGCTAAGGCTGTGTGATGAATCATCATATCTACATTATACTGCTCTGGCAGCATTATACCTGGACACGATGTAGGGATCATCCAGAGAAAGTGTCAGCCAATTACTACCCCTCAAAACTCCAAGCTATGATTTTTTACCTATCCTGAATGCAACAGGTTTGACAGGAGTTGCAGAAATGTTCTCCCAACATTAACTGTCAGGTAGCTGCTCAATCCCCAGTCTATCTCTGTTGCAGATAAGGATACGGCCCTCCACTCAACCCATTAATGAAGTTCAGCTCCCTTTCAGGTGAGAATCACTGATGCAAAATCCCTTCCAAATCTCACCTGGCCCCTCTGCCCTCTGGAAAGGCCTCTGTTCTTTCTCCTGTTTTAGTCAGTCCAGACCCAGATCAAGACTTCCATCAGAGGATCTTGCAGGAACTGTTTCAGACACATTTCGTCCATGTTTTTTTCCACATTTCTGGACCAGTAACTTTTCAGTTAACTTCCCCAGATCTGTGTCTCAGGAAAACAGTTTTGCTTAAACTCCTGGCATTTGGCTTCTAGTATCAAACTAGCTCCCCTGACATAGCTTTCCTTCTGGTGATGCAGGAGCTCATTTATGTTTATTGTGGTTTTATATGATGCTTCAGCATCTCCTGAAGAGGACCTATACAAAGCTATTACACCGACATCCTTAGCTATTATTTGCAATGCTGCAAAGGCTGTTTCTTTACTGTATTTTCCATCTACTTCTGGTGTCTCTGCAGTTCAAGAGAAACTTTTTCTTACTCTCCCTGCACCAAGATAATCTCTTCCAGCTGATACTTTATTCTCACAAATGGTGTGAGAATATACTTTATTCTCACAAATGTCTCATGGCTCATCCTGTCATTCCACCCCAAGTTTCCCACCATGATTGTCAGCGAATATTTGCACTGGCATATATACTTGCCAGCTGGTCAAGTCATCACAGAAAAGTTTGAGCTTCCTTTTAGATAAGAGCCTTCACCCCACCAGGCTTTGCTTTCACCTGCCTTTCTCACAAGCCATCCCACCCGAAGTTTCCATACCCAGGTACAGGTTCCTGAGCTTCAAGTGAGGCAGCTGGTTCAGCCATGGCTCCTCAGCTTTTGCCCTCTTCAGACCTATTTCTGAGCCTTGCCAGCCCCTGTAGAGGTAGGAGAGCAAGGCCACATAAGCTTGTCTCTCTTCTTTAACCCCTTCATTACGATGACAGCTTTGGCAAAGAATGCTACAGACACAGAAGTGTTGAGAGGCATGTAAGAGGCGGATGAGTTTAAAAACCAATGCAGGAAAACAACTACTGACTGTATAAGTATTGAATTACTTTGGGCCTTTTTGTCCTTTTCACATGGACTACTGTTTTTGCTCGAAAAGCAGTAATGTTTAAATCACAGGGATTTCTATTATAGTAAGATGCTATTCCATGGGCAACAGATAAATTTAACAGGGTTCTGATTTAATCTACAGGACCCTTGCTAATACCATCCCATGGGAAAAATTAAAATCCTGAAATGAACCTAGGGTTCCCAACCATGAAAACAAATAGCACCTGCAGTAGTCAGTAGCTACATCTAAGCCGTCAAAGCAAGACTTTGTATCGGAGATGACCAGCCTATATGGGTGTACTCCTGTATAAATAAAGCCATCGCAAGGAGGACAGTCACCCCAGCATGGGCACCACCTATGCTGGGAGACTGAGGAAAGAAGGGACACTCCAGTGGCTTCCCAGGAGTCCTGCTCCACCGGAGGAGAGCGGGCTTAGGCAGCACAGACAGCTAGCTCCCAAGGCAATCCGATGACCCTGATCACGCTTCATCGTTGCCTCCCAAAACCAGAGATTCAGGTTAGCCAGCAGCCCCAGTACTAGCATGGCCATACTGCTGATCAAATACAGAGTAGCTCCACATATACATTAATAACCAGCATTTGAAAAAGCTTCAATATCAGACCATTGGCAGCTTTTCCGTACTAAAAGGATTCAGTACACAATCTCCTTCTTCTTATATTTGATATCTGGGTCTGGAATGCAGTATGGATTGAGGTTTCCAGCATTTGCACCTACAATTTTGATTCTCCAAACTTTGTTTGAAAAACTACACAGAATGCTTTCAAAATCGAGCTCTGAACCCATAAGATAAGAAACAGAAAAAAATATCTGGATGTGTTCGTCAGCACAGACACTGCAAAAGGAGCAGCTGAAGAGAAGGGAGGCCAAGAACAAAACCTTAATGTAGTTCATGATTCAAAGAGATGGTATTAGATGAGCAAAGGCTCCACTAATATGCCAAATCCATTAGCAACTCCAAATCAGACAGACAGTCCCCATGGATTCATGTCACAAAACCTACATTTACAGGAAGACTGTTCCCCTTTCCAGGAAAGGCTTACCAAGAATAAAACCCCTTGTAATGAAACCCAGCAGAGAGAATAAATTACCATAAATTCTTTGTATTTCAGCTGCACGGATAATAATGTGGGTATGAGCTTCATGCTCTCCTCACAAGAACATTCCTGAATATCCTGATGACACCCTGATCACAAACAAGGATAAAGAAGCTTTAATCTGACCATGTTCTCTCTCTTTCACTCACACAATCCATGTTTGCTGTTCTTCCTATTTAAGATAAAGTTGATATTGAAATAGTAAGTCTGATTTTGATTATCTTAAAACCTAATTAAAAAAACCCTTGACAATGCATACACACACAGACACCTTTTCAGAAAGAGATAAGATTTTGAGACTCTCTCCTATACACAACTGAATTTTCCAGATACATAATTTCGATATCCACTTCATAAAGTATGCTGTGGATATATTTTCCAGAATATTCTCTTGAAAAAAGAGCATTATCTATCATTTTCCAAGTCTTTACGATATTTATGAAGTGAACACAACTGTCTTCATCTTCTGCTCCATGCCATAAAGTTACCTTGTAAACTACTACTCTGTTTTCCCTATTTTATAATTATCATCCAAATCGGAAGAACAGTGGTTATTTCTTTACTCTCATAACTTCAGATCTCAAAGGAAAATCAAGAATTTGAGACTGACTATTCGAGTGTCCTGCTAGACTCTTCCTCATATTACAGTATTTTTTAAAACTATGGATTAATCTATGTATTAAAAATTCATCTATGCAGAGAGATCAAATTTCGATCTTTTTGCATGCAGATATGCAACAATACAAATGTGACTGGTTACAGAGAACATGACTGTTCTAGATTTTAGATTTATCTCACTCTTCTAAAGAAATAAAAATTTAGAATTATTCCTTCCTACATCGTGCAAATCTTTTATTGTCATTATTTGGGATTTGAACTATTGCATTAGCTATAATCTCTGGTTTCAGCAGTATGTTAGCCTTTGTATGGATGTGTCCACATCCATGTATATATAGACACATGTATATTTACATAAGCACACATATATCCTCCATTTTTTATGATTTTCAGATGCCTTAATATGTTCCACAACAGTGAAAATTAAATGCTGAATTTAAGTTTGCTTTTCTTGATTTCATTCACAGATCCCTTGAAGACAGTGCATGGACTGTGAATAGTCCATGAGCCACACACCGAATAACATTATTTCCATCTAAACCTTGGCTAGACTATTTTAACTCAAAATACTTTAACTCAGTTAAACAATTCAGATCTCTAAATCTAGATATAGTATCCTAAGTTACTGTGGCTCACCAAAGCTGACCTTTTTCACCTCATTCAGCTTATGCAAAGAATTTTCCTGATGTCACTATCCATTACATCATTAAGTTTTGGTGGAATGATATACAGATTTTCCATCTGAGTTTGTAAACTGTTCAGGATAACTTTGCAAGAGTCACTTGGTGTGATGTCCTCAGATTTGTAGTCAACATTTACCTACGTTTGCCAATCCTAAAGTTTGTTTCTGAACAATAATTGCCTACTCTAGTCTTTTGCTATTCATCATAATTTTTGCTATCTTCAAATATTCTTCTGTCTCCATCTATTAAGGCATATGCTCCAGACATGGCATCTCATGTCTCAAAGGCAAGTGGTGTAGATATACAACACATTAGATAGAAAGAAATTTTTTTCTTGTATAAGCAACACAATGATTTTAGTTCAAATTACTGTTTTTTTCTTTCTTCACAACCAATCATAATGAACATCAAGTGTTAACAGAGTAAAAGCAGTAAAATTAATTCATATTCTGATTCTCAAACTCAGGCATATAGTAAAATCTTGACCAACAAAATAACTGAAAATATAATTATTGATCAGCTTGAGAAAATAAGTAGAAAACCATATTGATAAAGAAAATCTGAAAATTCTTTCAGCTAACTGTAAACCACTCAAATGCCTGAAAACACAATGTTTCAAAGAGGTTACCAAGCTTCATCTCTTTCAGTATGCATACACAAAAACGTCACCCTGGGACAGTCCAGGGAAATTAAGAGGAACCATCGTAAATACAAGCCAGCTTTGCTCTTTCCCAATATCAACCCTCTGCTATTTCCTTTTTATGGTAACACAGATAGTAGCATTTGCTGTGAAAAGATCAGAGGAAATGTCACTTACTTCATTACTTTATGACTAATTATAATTAAATAGATTGGGGGGGGGGGAGGAGGGAGCTCATTACAGTAATTTTTTGGCTCCTGAGTAATTCCAGAGCAATACTCAAAGCAGGGAAACTTCTCATGCAGTGAACGAGCATGCGAGTGGATGCATGAGTGCTATCTTCAGTGGGACGATACACTGGAAGTGTTACCTTTGGCCCTAATTTCTTCTTAGGCAGCTGTCCATCAGCTTTCATCAGTATCAAGACCATATAAGTTTAAAATTGCACCAAGTAAAAATTCACACATAAAGAGACCAGATTATTTGATTCATAATGGCTAGTTAGCTATCGGGCTCCAAACTTTCACCAAAAGCAAAAAAACCCCAAGTGCTAATATATTTTTCTTTCTTACATGCCTGACTTTTTTTTTTTTTTTTTTTTAGTTCTTTCTTCTTGACATAACCAACTATGAAGTTCTCTATTTTAAAAATAAGTATATCAGAAGGAAGACACTGTCAAACTAACTTCAAAGTTACCTATACACACTTGGTGTCCCATAGATGCACTTGAGTCACCTTTTTTCCTGCTACCTAGATCATCATGTGAACCCCTGACGAAGTGAACTAGTGCCTCATTACATTGACCTGGAGTTCTCAAACTGTGATGCATGTACAGACACAACATGCAAACCACTTTTTGAAATGGTATGTAGCCCATGTGGCTAATGCCCATTCAAGAAGATCCAACCTCTCCTGCTGTCCAGTGGCAGAAATCAGGAAAAAGTTTAGAAGTTGGCTCCCTAATGTGTTGAGGAACCATGAAAAAGAAATTGCCTGGATTCATTACTGCCTTTGTGTCCTCCTCTACCCAGCTACTTATTTGCAAAAGTAGAGGCACTTCTTTTGACAGCCAGGGAAAAAAAACCAAAACCAAAATACCACCAAACCATACAGCAGTGTGGAACAACACAGCAGTTCTGAAATATGCATTGGAAGTCAAACTGACTTGGCTAGAACTGTTAACTACTGTTTGACTCATGGCTAAATTTAGAAGCACATCTGAAATCTTGAACACAGCTGCAAAGCTCAGTACTGAGCATAGCACATTCCAGCCCACCCACTCCAAGCTCGCAGTCCGGGTAAACTGTGAGAATGTGAATGCCATAAAGAATAAGGGCAGAGTTTATACTGTGACCAGGAAAATTACCCACATCTCTGTAGAGATTAAATGAAAATTGAATGTAGATTTTCTGTTACGCTGGACAAAGGAGATCTCCACACTGTGCTACTGCCACAGATGCAACAAAAGATAAGTCAGTCTTACTCCCTGGGGCTAAAGTTACTACTTCAATACAGCTGTCAGCCAACACAGCGCAGATGCTGTTCAATATTACATAGCGTATGCGTGTAAGAGGCGTCTCTCACTTGTGTTTGCAAGAACTCCTGCTGCTGGTGGTTTGGTGGCCTTGCCTGAACCATCCTCACATGGTCCTTAAAAGGAGAACAGAAGAGGGAACTGCAGTCTTCAACAAAGGGAGCTCAAGCACTTCCTAAGGCGTAACCCTACCTTCCACTTGCTCCTGACGGTGTTTGGAAGGGCTCCCTGCTACCTTGGGAGCTCCTTAATGTTGCCTAAAAGTGGCCATCAGGCACATTTATCACTGTGTTACATAGCTCCAGAGTGAAAATGATGAGATGCAACTAGACAGTCTTCTGGACTGCTAAACTTCCCAAGGAACTCCCTCACCAACACTGCACTTCTCTGCATTTTTGTTTTTTTAAAGTAGTAATACAAAACCTAACCTGGAATCCCTTTTTTCTCTGTTCCTTCTCATTCTTTGAGAAAACAGCTATTAATTACAAAGTTTATGTTTGTTTCTTTTTGAAGCATGCAATTTCTTTTTACTTTCAAGGATTTTTTTTTGGTCCAGTAAAAAAGACTGCTCATACTACATATTTGCTCACGTTGTCATGCTTTCTTTCAATTACTAACTGTTTTTAGCTCAATGGAACAAGAACTGTGATAATTTTTGCTTAGGTTCAGCAAAATGGAATCCTGACCCACAGGTGCTACAACAAAACCAAAATATCTTAGGTCTACAGAAATTTATGTACATGTACATAAGCATGTCTCTAAAGGAAAAAAACATTCACCCTCATACTGGAAAACTTAAAATACTCAAAAGGTGCCCTCCTTTTGACTGCTGGGGAGAAGGCAATGATATATCAACTTAAGCCTCATAATGTGGTAGGAAATTTCATCTTTGTTATTCATGACTGGTTTGTGAACATGCCCACAATATCTTTGCAAAGCTGCACTGGTCTCTGACAGGTCACAATACATGCTGGATGCCCGAAAAAAGAAATCTAAATGCCAGAAACAATTTCTTCTGCCAGACAGGGCTGTCAAATTGTAGTTCATTAAAAGCATAAATGTCTCCTTGAGAGTATTGTGGATTTAAACTGTATTTTATTGGTGACATTTACCAATACACTGTGGTAATTCAGTCACTTCAATAGCTGATATTTTCTTTGCTAAACATCTTTCCATATTCACCACTGAGAAGCTAAGGCAGAGTAAGCCTGTTAGATGATAACATCATTTCCAGAAACACTTTTTTTCTCCACAAAATTATGCCTAGTGTTTGCCTCTTTGTAATCAGTCCAATCTGGAGTAACTTTTCTAGCCCAATACACTTTCAGAGAAGCCTCCTTTTCTACTAAAGACATCATTCCCAACAGCATTAATAAAAACTGCAGATGAGCAGTTCAAGGGATAAGATATAGAGGTTGAAGTGAAGACTTAGATAATACTTCTCCTTTCTCTGTAATAACAACTTTCTGGGCTGAAGCCTTCTTTTAACCTTTGCCCAGGGCTGAATATGTTGAAGATAAGAGTCTTAAAAGGTTCCTAAATATTAGAGGAGTGGCACTCTAAAGCAAAACCCTGAAAGGAGAATGGAAACAAAAAAGGACAAGCATCTTTAAAACTGCATACACTCACAAGAACGAGGTATTGAAATGGTGCCTGGGGTAACTCAATTTGATGATGCAGAAGGCGCCATCCATTTATATTCCTAATAATTTTAGAAACTTTTAATACAAAACTTTTAATTACTTCCAAAGTTCCCAATCAGATTTCACCTTGAGAAAAAAAAAAAAATGTTATGAAGAAGTTTCTTTTTGCTCACAACTTGCATGAACTCAGCCCTTCGGGATAGTGTTCACCCAGGGCACTCCTCCCTGCATGTCCCCTGAGCAGCCCTCCCTCTGGGCCAGCAAAACTCCCATGGCAAATGCAGGCAGGGCAGCAGAAATGAGGTTACCTTTTGTCAATTTACTTCCAGCTGTTTGGACAGGTGCTGTAACCTACCCTGACAGAGAAACTCGCCCGCGCAGGCGCTGTACCTACACAGCAGGACTTTCCAGCAGCAGAAACACGCCAGTACCGCCACAGTGGCAGAGAACGAAATGCAGGTGCTATTCCTGGGAGTCATGCTGGGAGACAGATTAAGCTGCAAAAATGCAGAAATCTGCCTAAAAATGCAGGTATGCTCTTATCCCTGTTCCACAGAGTATCTCAGATTTAGCAGATTCCCAAACTAAGTATTTATGAAGCACATGAGAGAGTCAGTCCTTCCTTCCCTGTCGCACCTGGGCGCACGAGGAACCAGAGCCCATTTCCACTTGAAGCCTCACCTTGAAATGCATTCCTAAAATGTCTAGGTAAATACTACCAAATAACTGTAGACTTTAAATTTATATGGGATCAAACAGTTTCATAAAATGACCAGTTTTTAATCCCTACTGGTTAACCCTCAGCAGCTCGGGTCCCTGTTTCTCCTCATATCACGTGCAGCAGCAGAGGCTGTGCCCTCAGCAGGAGCCACGTCTGCTTCACCTCCGCCTTCTCTCGCCTCTCCCTCACTGCTCCTCTTTCTCCCGTTCTCCTCTTTCCCGTTTGCTCTGCAGAGCTCCCGGCAGTGCTGCATCTCGCGCTCCTGCCGCCTGTTCCCCCAGTCACAGCTCAGCTCTCCTTCGCTCACCGCTGGAGCACCCACAGCACGCTTGAGTCCATGGGTCCCACCAGCTAACTGCAAAGCAAAGGCCTGCAATCCGTACCACCTCCTTTCTTCTACTCCATGCCACCCTTCTCCTTTCCATGTTTCCTTGGGCTTCACCTCCATTCATGTAATTCTGTGGATACTCTTCACTCAAAGTAATAAAAACTCCTGTGGGCACCAAATTTGCACAGGCACAGAGCTAATTTGGTTGCAAAGGAAAACCCAGCGCTGTCATGAGAATGCAAGGATGGGCGTATGGTTTTGCACGCTGCCAAAATCTGCGACTTCCCTCCCACCATACGTAACACGTGCTCCCACCCAGTGCTCTGCTCCAGCCTGCCTCACACCTTCTATGCCGCTCTGGGACGCTCATCCAGATTGGGTCCCCGACAGAAACGAGATGCTGGAGTATTTTTGAGACTCTGCCCTCTGATGTCTGCTAGAACTGTGTAAAAAAACAACGACATTGAAGATAAACTCATAAAACATTTGCAATGTTCTTCTCTCCTGCAGCAATACAGATACTCGGAAAGACGTTTGTGCAACACCCCATCCATGAGCCAGCCTGGGGTTCCATTAATTACAGCTCAAATGTCTCACCTGCATTCATACTAAAACGGGCACCACTTATCAATAAACTACTTTTCTGAGTAATTTCAATTTACGTTTAATATTTAGAACACCTATAAACTGCCACACTATTTTTTTTTTTTCATTTTCCTCAGAATACTTTTGAGAGAAGTACTGCTATCTCCATCACATAGCTAAGGACAAGGCACAAAGTCCAAGACACTTGCTGAACTCCAGGCCAAGAAGTTTAAGTGAGGACTAGCTGAGAACTTGTGTAACCCACCCAGCTCCCACAAATCCAAATGTGCTGAGAAAAACTCTCAAACGATCTCTACATCTTATATGTGCAACAGATATCAGAACGACCATATCAGGTATCAGCTACTAATATCTGATAGATAGCTAATGGCCACTTACCATCTCTTTATATGCACGTTTGTGGCTTTCTTTTCACATCTTCCAGGCATCTGCACGCAATTATATAGCTTATCTAAAAGAGAGAATTTCTCTGCAAAACTCTGGCCACATGCACCTTCCCAGACTGTAAGGGCTGCAGCAGCGCTTGTACTTTAAGTACTACGTGCTTGAATTGGGAAGTATTTTTGTCTTTCTTTTCCGTCAAAGTTTCACACAGATTGGTTAGTATGCCGCTGTACTTTAGATCATCCTGAATAATTAATAAAGAGTTTGCCAGTTCTTGAATATATTAGCAGTGAAGAAATATTGCTTGAACTTGTGAACTGTGATCAGCTTGCCGCAGAAGAGAAAATCTTTTCTCCTCCATTACTTCTTACAACAATTCGTTCAAAGAAACTTTTTGAACAAAAAGACAATATTGCAAACGACTAATACTCATTAAATATAATAAATCTGCCTCTTTTGTTCTACACATACATGGCACTAGAAAGTCTATACAGCAATTACAGAAGGAACATCTTCTTAACAAAAATTAATCTCTCTCCCTCTCCTTCTGCGATCATAACACAGGCACTTACCATTTCAAAGCAATCTTAAAACAATCCCAGCTAAAGGCGCTCTTAAGTGGAAATGAAAAAAAGACAGGATGGGTGAAATATCTAGAAAGGAAAAAGTCACGCAGTCTTCTCTGCTTTCTCATAGTCTCTACCAATTTCAGTAATCGATCCTAACCAATGATGCAGAAACAGGAGGAAGCATGCTGGGGTTGTATCCCAGACTGTCACGGACCAGCTGGATGACACAGAGCAGGTCACAGTCACTCTGGCTTCATTTTCTTGTCTGAAATACAGCCTCTCAATAAAATATGGGGGCTTTTTTGGTAAAAAAAAAAAAAAAAAAAAAAAAAAAAAAAACAAAACCAACCAAAAAAAAACCAACCAAAAAAAAACAACCTAAAACAAATCCAAGGCCCAAGGAATGGGAATTTAATTTTTTTTTTTTTTTTTTTCCTTTATTACAAACACTAAGATGTCAAAACCAAAACTTCCCTTACTGGCAGACTTGTCCACAGCTCTCCACTGTGGCCTCTCTCCTGTCTTCCCATAAAGTACGTGCTAATGGCCATTGTTAAGGAAGGGCTGCAATGCTGGAGATGGCCCTGAAGTTCTCACATGCTAGCAGAAAAGAAACTTTCCAGCCTTTGCTCCCTCTCTTTATTCTTTCACCACAGTCTGTTTACTAAATCAGAAGTTGTCACTTTTAGAAATATAATGGAAAAAAATTACGCATGTTGAATACAAAAAACCTCAAAGCACATTTCCAAAACCCCAACCGAATGCACAAAGCCAGCAAATCCATGTTGACTGCCGATTTACAGAACTTGTCAGCACACTTAAGAGTTTTCTGAATATTCAGAACTGATTTTAGAAAGACAAGGGAACTAACCTATGTTCAAAAGTCCTTACAGATATTGTTACCTGTGATTTTACTTCATTCAAAGCAAGCTGTTCGACCAAGTTCTACTGCTGTAAACTTGTACTTTTACAAGCAACTTACTGACAAAAAGAGACGACACAGTTAGAATTACTATTAAAATAATGTACAGGCTGGTAACTTGCTGTGACAACCAGGGTTGATTCTCTGGAACACTGGAAAGTTTGTAATAATATTCTATACAGCCTCCTTGTCAAGTCCTTAACACCATTTTAATTTCATGGTTTAAAAAAAAAAAAAATCTGGGTTTTCTTGTAGTTGCTTGTGCACAAAGCAAAGTATAACCTACATCCAGCTACATTCAGAATTCATTCTTTGATGCTTTAGGCCCTTAACCAATTTTTAGATAACTGATCATCTTGTAAATTGGAGTGCACCATCCTGCCTTTTAGGCTTGCTTTATCTCACTGTATTGGAAACATATTGGGAACATAAAAATCTATGTCTGCAGAAAGAATCTGTATGCGCAGTAGGTGATAAATTACCCTGAAGATACACTATAAAGCTTTGATGGGTGAAAGGCAGACCACTCAGCTCGTTACAGTACGCGCTGTGTAACAGCAGTTGACATCTTTATCAGAGAGCTCTTATTCTGGTTCCATTATAATAATATGCAGAATAACTTCACTGATCTGGGTATGTTAAAAAATGCATTCCTGCCTCTAACAGAGAGACACATTTCTGTAAGCAACTTTACGCAGTAGGCACAGCTTCCTAGAAGACCTGTTCTTGGGGCTAATAAAGGAAAAACTGAACATGTCCATACATAAATTAGCCACAGCCAAGGCTTTGTAATGCACTGCTTGAAAGGCAATTTTTAAACTATGAAGTGATTAATTTAGCTGTAAACCTGACCAGCTTACACATTTCAGCAACTTTTCACTATTGTACTATACTGTTATACTTCACGTAATTATTCTAAATTGTGCAGTTTTGATTTAGCATGTATATTCAATATAAGTAAGTGATTACCACAGTCTCTTTGGTATGCACAGCACACTGATCAGTGCCCAGCATCTTACAGAAATAAATTTAGGGGAAGAAAACCTAGTATTTCTTCACCACACAAAAAAACATTCTACAATACAAGCAGCTGTACAAAGAGCAGATTTGTAGTTGCGCTTACAATTTCAAACGTGGCATTTCCTTATATTTAACTGGTCCATATATAACTTACCATTCTCTCCAAGCCCAGTACTTCTCATAGGGACATCTATAAAATTGGCTACCACTTCAGATTCTTAATTTAGCTTTTGGCTTACCTTGCTCTTCTGGGATGGGAAAGAGATAAAAAAATTAAAAGAGTATATAAAAATTAAAAAAACCCAACTCTTCTCAGTGCAAATTTTAGTAGCTAATATGGTGGAGAAGATACCTTTTCTCTTTTCAGAACTACTTAACCACTTTTACTTCAACATTGCTTAAAATATATATATACACACATTCATATATATTTCCAAATACATGTAGATAATCACAACTAAAAAGAGTCTGAGACAGCAATATTTCAGCTCAAAGGTAAAAGCATGAGAGATTTACGCGTGAAAGAAAAAAAGGTAACTGCAGCACAAATTCCCATCCACCATAAACATTTTAACTGCTATTAAAAAAAAATCTCTAACTGAAAAATAGCGTAGAAACACCACACTGGTGCAAAAAACCAGGAATATTTTTTTTCGTTCTTAACTAGATAGACTAGATCCAAATTCAAATCACGTCTCAGCATGTATGAGACAACGGTCTCACACAGCATCCTTCTTGCAAATTGCATCATCAAATAAAAATAATACTTTTCCTCCATGGTTGCTTCTTAATGGACACGAATATGGAGCTTCGCCTGAGCTTGGTAACATGCAATTCATTACTGAAAATGTACTGACCTCCAAAATAAAGACTCACAAAACTGAAGTATGACACATATTAAAGGAACGCATCTTATAGTATTTTAAATTTCCTGCATGAGTAATTACCGTGCACTTCTTGTTTGCCACATATTTTGCCTTAAGAGGGGGTAGCTGTTACAGTGGAAATACGGAAAAGGACTTGATGTAGAGCAGCCTCAACACATGCTGTGGCCCTTGTACCCGGAGAGGCAATATGGCACGGAAGGAGTGCACGGGGCAGGGGCAGTGGTGACGGAGGACCAGGGGGAGGGAGGGTGGACTAGATGATCTTTGAAGGTCCCTTTCAACCCAAACCATTCTGTGATGCTACGATTGTGCCTGTTCTACGACTGGCATAAGTTTGAGGGTAGAGTACAGAGAAAGACCGATGTTCCCATTTGGAGATGATGCTGGAGTGGAGGACAAGAAAGGTATGGCTTGCTATGCTGCAGGGTCTGACTCACGGCTACGGGAAGGAAGAGAAGCAGTGGGTCACTGACCAGGTTTTGGAGAGTGTGCCCACAACTATATGGTATTTTTGCCTTGAAATTCACTCAGAACACTTGAAAATTCTCCTGTCAGAGACTTTTAAATGACAAACTAAGCACACGTAGCAATCCAAAGAGACAAAGCTCTGCTTTTTGCTTTGAAAGGTTAAGATGAAGCATAGGAAGAGGGGAGTGTAATTGTTGTAAAACACAATATTGCCTGAACATCTCCCTGTTGGGAAGAATTGCTTTTGGAGAGTCTCCAGCTGCCCAGGTGAGGCATTTCCGTTTACATCCTTATCTGAAAGAACAAGAAATGAAGTTACAAGCTTACTTTGTCAAGACAGGCATGAAAAATGACATACACAAATAAAGAAAAGCAGAGTTTTCCACTTTTTGATGTACAATTAACTGCATGTGCATCATTTATTAGAAACACAAGACACTAACCAAGTGTGCAGCATACCTATTTCTTTTCGCCATGGAAAGGCCTGAAGGATAGTAAAGAAATGATTTTGGGGAACTGCACAAAGGTACAGGATTAGTGCAGAAGAAAAAGACCCTAGCAGAGAGAGGGAAAGTACTAAAGTAAGGAAAATTGCTTTTGGAGCAAAGGAATTAAATGAAAGTGCCAAACCCCAGAACTAGGAAACTAGAAGGGAAGGGAATCTCCCAGCTGATGCAGCAGCAAGAGATTGCCAGCTGATGGCAAGAGTCCTCTCCACACTAACAATGTGAAGGTCCACCCCTGTCCTCAGCTAGCCTGATTGTGTTGAGCAGTCCATAACTGGTGTCTGAGATGCAAAAGCCAAGGCCATAGAACGCAGAAGAGTTAGCTAAAAGAACAAAGGTTTTACCCAAAATGGTGAAAGTTCAGGAGCCTGCCAATTAGGACAGCAACTGCAGTCCGGCATGCATAAGGCTTACAGGAGAATATATGAACGTACCTCTAGACTGCCTTTTTTTTTTTTTTTTTTTTAAAATCAACTGTTAATAGTAGGACAAGCATAAGGCACACTTTAATGCAAAAAATCAATAGTACCATGCCAGTTCCTATTGGGAGTGGGAGGAGTGAGGAGTCTCAAAGGAAGTTAAGATTATTCCGAAGGACAAAAAACCCACTAGCCTGAGTTCTGTTGAATGATGGAAGCGTAAAAGAATTGTGATGGCTATGATGTATAAGAATATTGGTTATTCCCGGGGACACTGTATTTAAGTGGAGCAACAGCTCTCATCAGTGAGAGACTAAATTAGTGCCCAGATCTGTCTTACAAAGACATCAGCAGACAAAAGGGCTCCTCTACTCAAACCAGGAAAAAAGAAAACGCTGACTTCCAACCTGATATATGTGTAATAGAGCTACCAAAATAGAAACATTTTACACATACAAGAAAAACAGGCATTACCCAGCACAGATTTGAAAGAGGAGCAAATCTACAGAGAAGGGGATGATTAATAAATGAGTTCATATGTTTTGAACAACGTGGCCCCATACATCAATCTAAAGAACAGGAAAATGCATTATATAAATTTGATTGTGATATTCTTCTCTTTTCCCATCACTGACCTCATTGTATTAGCGTCTTACTCTTCCATGCTTCCACAAAATAAAATACTAATTGATTTTGAGCAATACTGACAAACAATCAAGATTTCTGATTTTTCAAGCTAGGCTGATACAAATAGTTTCATTCACATACGGATGTGTTTCCAGCTGCACAGTAATGGCCATTAAATGTTTCACAGTACCCAAGCTAAACAACAGAAGCTTCTTATTTGCAGACACAAAATGCTAGTATAATGTTGGAAGTTTACACCAAAAAGCCGATCCAAAATCCCAAACCAAACCTTTCTACACAGAGGAGGAAAAATTATCAAACATAATTTAAAAAAAAAAATCTGTTAAGGTATTTTTAGAAACTAAGATTTGTTCATTTCTGAAGAGGGAAGGTGTCTTATCCAGACAGGTTTTCATATCACTGCTTTAATAATCACACAGGACTCAGAGTAAGATGCAAGTAGTATTTTAAAGTTCTGAGCGATAAAACCAGAGACTACAAAGATTTACAGTAACATAAAATGCACACTGCTCTAACAGGCAAATTAACTTCATAAGTGTGACATGCAAGTTGCAGCCCTGAAAAACACACGCTGCTATCCGTACTTCACCACACACAACAGTCTTTGGCATCTAAAGCATAGATAGAAATAGCTTATGAAAGACATTAAATGACAGAAACCACCCTGGCTATAGGTCCTGAATATCACTGTCCGTTGTTCCCAGTAAGGCAGAGCATGCACTGACTCAGGAGGGACTCCTCTGAGCTGTTAGCAGAAATACAAAAAAATTACACCCCACAATAACTTTAGTACTTCACTTAGAAAAAAAAAATCCTCCTTTTAGCAATTAAAAAAAAAAAAAAAAAGAAAAAGAAAACGGGAACCTGTCTTCCTAGCAGGAGCACAGCATGGGACATGTAAGGATTTTAACTGAAAGAGCCCCTATACCTTTCCGTATTCACAGTTCTTTGTTGCCTGACAGTAAACTGGAGGGACGGTCATATTTAAAAGTAAAAACATCAGGCTGTGCCTCTGGAAGGCTGTAACAGAGCCCCTGAACGAGTAAGAAGGAAAGCACGTTACCTTTAGCAAGTCTCCTCAGGATTTGACAGCGGCATTTAAAAGAGACAGCTATCATTCTCGCTGCCTGCCTCCCCTGGCAAAGCACACTCAGGGCTCTGCTCGGGTGAATGCAGCAGGAGCCTCTGAATTCCTCCTCCCGCACATACCAGGCGAAAGGTAGCCCCGGAGGGGAGTGACAAAGCTTAATTCCTCTTGGCTGATGCAGAGATCAGCTCTGTGTCATCCAGCAAAGCTGTGTCATCCACTACTACCACCACCAGCACCTCCTGCACAGGGAGATGAAGGGCTTAAAAAGCAGTATTTCTTTAAAAGCTAGAAAGCACCAACTGCACAGCACGGACACAGATATTAGAAGGAGCCGTTCCCCAGTCTCTTGCATCCCCTGACTGTGCAGGGAGTGATGGTTGCTGTGCCAGGCAAAGGGCCCCACGTTTCAGAAGATGTGATTTTTCTCCTGTCTTTCCTCACTTCTTTCCTTTCCCACACGGTTCCCTCTGGATAAACAGGGCAAAAATACCAGGAATCTTACTTGTAGGGGAGAAGGAACCTATTTGAAATGGAAAATATTCTAATCAAAGCATATTTAAAGATTTAATCTTACAGATCTGTAGGGAAGAAGAAAAGAAAAAGTCTGATTTTATATACCAGGAAAGCTTTTTGACAATGGTAGACAAGTATATTACAGCCATTGAAGCACAGACCACAGGGGGAGGGCGAGAGTCGGAGGGGAGTGATGGATTGTTGTGTATGGGCAGGACCGCCAAGCATTTGATCACACCAAAATAAATAAAATGATGCTGCATAGAAAACACAGTGAATCAGGTTTTCTCCCTCACTAGACAGCAACTTCTAGTGCAGCTGAGAATTTATTTCGCTAAACATTGCTCCATTTGTAAGATTTTGCAAGATTTCTTCAGCCCACCCGGAGTTTCAGGTCCTCTTAGGCCTATTCAGGCAGCAAATTCATCTGCCTTTACAATTCATTCAGAAAACGATGAAGTGGAGCACACCACTTAAGCGAGAGCTCCATCCCACCTTTATGGTGCCAAAAATTTAGGAAAGGGCAAAACTCCACAACCATTCTAAAAGCAAAGCAAGCAAGCAAAGAAAAATAAGCCATATAAAGTTTGTCAAGTCAGATTTATGCAGAGAAACCAGCACTGCATCAGATACTCTCCTTTAAAACAAGAGATAATTATTTCTTTGTCAAGACTTCTGCTTCACTTGGGTGATATATTTAAAACTGTCTTCAAATACTCTGTCCCATTCACTTGCTTTGATTTCATAATTGCTCAGTTTATCTTCTGACATCTTTTATCCATTTCTATATTTAATGTTATGGTCCAGCGTTAGGGTGCACACCTTCTACCATCAGCTACAGGAAGCCAGGAGGAGGTATGGACAGCTTTCACACTTGGAGCCGTCTCTCTCTCTCCCTGCCCGCCCTGCGCTGCATCAGCAGCTCCGTGCTTCCCAGATTCCAACCCGCTGTTACAGTAATTGTTTTTCTTATTTTTGTTTTACTGGTTATAGCAACAGCCGTATTTCCAAGGCCAAGGTGAAATATTCCATCAGCACAACTGCAACTACCCAGACAGGCCTGGTGAAAATTGATTTTATTTCGTTGTCATTAAAACCCGATAGGGGTAATCGAGTAATACGTTCACCAACCTTGTTATCACTTCTTGTAGCGGCTGTTGTTCCAAACAGCTGTAAAACCCAACCGGCAGAAAAGCAGATGCACCCAAAGCCATGGGCTGATCACTCCAGCCCCATAAACGCACAGCTCCAGCCAGGGATGGACAGGGCATGCAAGGAGGGGTGAAACCAGGGGAAGAATATGGAGGTTTAAGCCAGCGTAATTCAGCGGTCCAGAAAGAAAATAGAAAATTTTGGACTATGACGGAGAGGGAAGGGGAGAGGAGTTGTGTATTCTCATCCCCCTGTAAAGACAAAACCAAGAGAAGAGTATGTGGTTCTCTGTCTGTCAATGCTGCCAATACGCTTTTTGAGAAGAAAACTTGCCACCATACCTCCGGCTCAGGTAACAGGACTCCACACCAACAATACCAATCAATACCACCCTGTATCCCATTTCCACTCTTTGTGCTGTTCCAGACACCATCAGAAGGCTATGGCCTCAGTGCAAAGCCCCCGCTCACGGTTCTTTCAGGTTTGAGGTACCGAAGCTGCCCTGGACTTGCTGCTCCCTCTCTGCAGACCAGCATCCAGAATCCACATTACTGTCTTTTCATCTGCCAACTGCCTGCCCTCAATGCCCTAAATCTTGTGCACAGAGGACCCATTTAAAGACCTCCCCCTTACACCTCGAGGGTAACTAGAAGATACCGCAAGATGATCGTTTAGCTGCCTTAATATTTGTTCTTTGATTCTTCCCAGTCAATACAGACAAGGAAGACTGTGTAGAGCGTGGGGTCAGCACTGTCTAAATCAGACAGGTCTCCACTCCCACCTCTTTGGAGACAAACCTTGCCATCACCTGCCAGCATCAGAGCCAGGTGAGCCTGCAGTGCTCCTCCTGCTCTTCAAAACAAGGTGGTCTTGGTGAGCAGCTCTTGACTTGAGAGTCCGCTTTTGTATTCTCTCCTTCAGAGCGTAATTTTGACATCCTTGAGGACTTCCACTGTGCAGAGAACAGCAAGAGGTTGCATCTACACCATGATAAAGAATTGCTCTCTACTTGCCTTTGTGATCTGAATCCACAACTTACACTGTCAGCCCCCTTGGTAGAGCAGGCAAAAGGGAGCACACTTACGGAGATAGGAGGTCGCAACAAAGAGAGTTCAGACACAGGAGGGGAAAAAAAAAAATCAAGCCTTTGTGTAAAGACATGCTGAGCCCCAGTGTGGTTATGTAAAAATGTATATAAATATGTAAAACTAACAGCAATACAGAAACTGTGATACATATGCAAAAAGAGCTGCAGACCTGGTCAGATAAGGCTTTACTAACAGAGAAAGTACGTAGTCCTTGATCCAAAAAACTTATTGTATTGTTTATTACTTCTTCTAGATTACTGATGCATATGCTAAATAGCCTCTGAAGTGCAGCAACAGCCACTTCCAACCAAGTCAACAGGATTATTTTTTGCTTATATTTCTTCAGACAATTTTTCTGTCCTTGCCAAAGGAGGTCATGTGCAGATTTGAATTCCTCACAAAGACTTTGTGTGACAAAGATTTCGTACTTCAAGTACAGCACTGAATGTAATGATATATTGTATTAACTGCAGGGTTTTTTCCCTGGCTTTTGGTAGTTCAAGAAAAGTAATCCAGTTATTAGAACAATTTCTAAAATACTCACTCATGATGCTCATGGTTTTTCTACCTTCTTGCAGGAGAGCAATTACCACGATTGCCAGAACTGTTCTTGCCCAAAGTCCTGCTTCTGAAATGAATTTAAGTACACCTCAGGTATTCTTAACTGTTCAGAATATATATATATATATATTTATTCTTATATATGTATATATATATACTTTTATATATATACATATTTTTACCAAATTAAGGATTTTGTGATTATTTTATGTCTCAACTTGCCAGAAGTCAGCCATCATTTTTAAGGTGTCAGTCATTCAGCTCTGCAGATGGACTCAACTGGTTGTTTAGGAGAAAAAATGGGGGAGGTTAAAAAAAAATGGCAAGAGGAAGGGTAGGTAATGTAATATTAGGAGATCAAAAACCTTCAGTCATACTGAAAACTTATTTACACTCTATATAACACAGGTTAAAGTCTTTACTAATTACATTTCTTCCTTAGTAATTAACAGAGCTACAAATTTTATTCCTATTTTCTCTGGGCTCATCTGTAAAAAATCCCTTTTTTCATTTTAATCCTTTTGGACAGCAGCATGAATTTGTATCACTTTTATTGCTGCACTCATTCATTTCCTCAGGAGTCTGAAAGGTTATTTATAAACTCTAGGATATATATAACACACAAATATTTTCTCAACTGAATTTGTATTCATAAATTCTCAGTAGAAGGTCACTAGATGATAGAAGCTTGTATTTCCATATGATAAGACAGGCAGTATGATATACGTATCCTATTTAACACCATCTTCTGGTTAATCTTACTGGATCACATTAACTGAAATAAATGAATCAAAAAAGTTAAGATCTATTACACTTCTCTGCAGGATAAAAAAAATTTATGTCATGAAATTTCTCTAAATTAAATTGAAGATTATATAACATGTATATAGTGTGACATTTAGACACAATCAGGAAATTTCTGTGAAAATACAGCATTCAGGGGAGAATACAAATTCTGCAAGATATCAAATTGTGTTTGGAGAAAAAAATTAAGTTTGCCAAAAATGCATTTTTTAATCCACAAAACATAACTCCAATACTCAGACCCTTCCGTTTCATAGGAATATATACCCAGAAGATACTTCTTGGTTCAATTCCACTCACACGCTGCATCAAATATTTCCTTTCACACAGATTGAGCAGCATCTTAAAACCAGTTACAACCCTTTCCCCTCTTTTACTTTACAGGGGATTCGTCTATGTGAGCTGCCATCATTGTTTTTGGATGTCATATGCTCCTGTTTTTCTTTGCGGGTCAAGTTTGTGTGTCACCATTATGAAGGGGATACACCACAGACTACTCACTTGGTCAAAGCAATGTACACTGAAGACCCAGTCCTTTTGGAAAGCCAACCCATAGGGTTCAATGAAGACAGCAATATACTCAAACTACAGCCTCAATGAAACACTAAGGCAACCAGAAAGACATACAGATATCAAATGTTTAGTGTGTCAGGAAGACATAAATGATATCTAGCGGATCCATGTGGATAAGAAAACTGAAATGAAAAATTATGAACTCTGAATGCATTAAGATTTTGTACAACTGAGTATTTTGTCCCACCATTTTAAAAGATACCACTGGCACCTGCCACATTATTCAAATCAAAAGTCATATTTTTAAGCAAAAAGAGAAATAATTTAGCTCTGAAAATAATAAATGACTGTATGGATACTTCTGTTTTGAAAACTGAAACATTTCCACTATTGTATTTGATACGTCCTTACATCAATCAAGAACTAGCAACAACGCCAAGAATCTCAATCTAAACAAAACAAAATGTGAGCATTTTTCACCCCAAAGACACGAGTTGTATCCCCATGCAGCAGCAGACTCAGGCAAACCAGCATTTTGCAATGGATAGTGTTTTATTACAAAGATTTCCCCTCACTACAGGGAGAGGGAATAAAAAAGAAAGCGCAATAAAACCATCCTGTTGTTCCCCAGAGCTCAGATTATCAATGCAGACAACTTGTCAGCTTTCCATGATTTGGAAGGTCTTGTGAATTTACATTTTTATTAAATCAACTACAGCAGCTATTTTCTAGCTGTATTAACCACCTTTGGAACACTGTCGGACCATTTCACACAGACATTGCAGCAGAAGGCTTTACAGGTCATGAGAAGTCCCTAAGAGGTACAGTAGCTTCCGAGGACCACTGCTGGAGAACATTTCACATAGAAGGTGCAGCGTGTTGGAAAGCAAGGATACGTGTGTGCTGGAAGTGGTAACAGGTGATGAGAATAAATCTGTTAAAGATTTGAGTGGATACCAAAACACCATTGCTGTGGCACGGTACAAATATGGTAGCTTCATTGCCTAGGAACAGGTTAGTAAGAAATAATCCAGGGGCTTTCTGGATAGGAAAAAAAAATAAATCTTAATTTATTGGCTCCAAGCAACATTAGTCTTTTTGAATCGGCCGGTATTAAACAGTTGGTGGTAAAATCAGTCAATATTGCCACATTCTGGGATGGCTTTTTGTTAAAGTGTTTTATAATACAGCAAAGAATCACATTTTAATTGATTTTTTTTTTTAGTCTGATTTAGCAATATATTTTATAAAATCTATAATGTAGTGTTAAAGGAAACAGAATACATACACCTTTTCTATATGAAAATAACTCTCCAGTACACACTATCCTCTAGCATAATGCAAGAAAGAACATTCCCTACATTATCCTCACAGCAATCCCACGCCAGAGCTTTGCAAAAATGCTTTATGCCAGTCCATATCAATTAGTGGCAAAAATTAAAACTGTCCTTTGCGGTGAAAGTGCATTGATATACAAATGTTGAGAGATGTTTCTTACTAGAGAACTGTCCTCAAAAGACCTTTGAGATATGTAGCACAACTCTGACTTTTCATTCCTAATCTTGTTTCAGTTGCTGGCTGTTCAGCTTTTCCCAGGCTTTCCTAGCTGCAAATCTTTGTTTAAAAATAATTAGGGACTTAAGAGAATTATAAAATACGAAGATACCACATGTACTGCAAAAATTAGAGACCTTTAGTAGCACAAGTACAATGCAGTCTCTCAAAGGTAATTTCAAGCATAGCCACAACTAGTTGAGATTTAATTCAGAAAGAAATCTCTTCACGAAACCAATAGTTCGTGAACCGTTTCAGATATCAGTCCATTTCTAGTACGTACATGTGTCTGTACCCTTTCTTTTGCTTGGTTTACAATGGCAGAAGAGAGTACTTTCGTTCAGGAGCATTACTAATAATTTGTCCTTGTATCTTCTGAACCAGCATTTAGTAAAGAACCTATTATTTTTCAAAATATTATGAAATAAACCACAACCAAGGTAATCTGACTTCCCTCCCAGCAGAAGAAGCGGTGAAAGGACAAGGTACCACAAATGGCACTGCGCCTTCCAGGATGCTTGTAGATCGCTTGAAGAGAAACAACAAGTAACGACCCTGTTCAATGAACACAATCAGCCCAGCGTGGGCTCCTGCCAGCAACATGCATATAATTACAGGCTCTGGGATTTAATGTAATCTCAAAACTAAAGGATGACTCTGTTTTACAAGTAGCTTCCACATGCTGCACAGCACATGGTTAAGGACTCCTGTAATTACAATTTCTGTAAGGCTTTGTACTTTGTAGAGGCCTTTTCAATTAGTCAAAATAATGACCTTCCTGTTGCTGCATCAGTCTTTAATAAAACACAGCTAAGCATTTCCTCAAAATTACCATACTGGAAGTGGGGACAATCTCTTACACTTAGCAGAAAGCAGCTGTTTTTACTCTCACTTAAAACCAGAAAAAGATTATGATTCCACTGAAATCAGTTGAACAAAAGTGGAATAATTATACCTCTCTCTAGCTATACTGCTTTGTTTCCATATTTTTATCAACCTATTTAGCAGCCATGAAATTGGAATATCACACTAGAAAATAAAATGTGTATTTGGAGGGATGAGTCCAGATTATTACATAAGGTCATTTAATCTACTACAGGAGATTTTTAGGAATTAACTCAGTATGCTTTTATGGGCAAGCCTTTATATTCAAGATACCATCAAAATGGAAGATTATAGCTCTAGAGATGCAGCACAAAGAAGGGATGGCACAAGCAGAGTTTCAACAGGCAATATCTCCAAGCCTTGCAAGACAAAGAGCAACACCAATTCACTGACACAGTTGTATTCCTACCTGCAAGCTACAGAAAGATGTGCTGGCAGCTGCTTTTCCAAAACAGAGTGGGTTTCTATACTGAAACTAGGTCGCATAGTGTACGCTTGCCTGCGGTATGAGCAACAGGCAGCCAGCTGGCACTGACCGCTGCACCTTCCCAAGCCACATCGACTGTTTCATCCCAGAAGCAGAACTAGTGTGCCTGAAAACCAATGATAAAAGGAAAATCCAGAAAAACTGATCAGATATACAGGACAAGGAAAAGAAGAAAAAATCATTCCAGTGTGAACAATGAGTGCCTACTCTCCTGATTACGACACGTTTTTTGGATAGAGCTGTTAACTTAACTTGCTAGCAGGTTCACATTTTACTCTAATTCCCAAACTTGTGCAGCACTGTTCTGTCCCTGTGCAAGCCATGCTATGCACTGACACCAGACACACCAGGGGGTACCACCCTGGAAGCCCACAGGTAGGTACTGAGCAACCTTTGGATGAAGTTTGACAATTCCCTAACAGGAGTGGTGAGATCCTAATGCTGATGTAGACTTGTGGTGTGAACCTTGCGGTTTCCAGTTTGCTGATCTCTGCAAGAAGAAATGATCGCTACCTTTTGATCCATTTGTCTGCAACATGTACACTAGGTCTGTGTGTGCAGACCTTGCAAAGGCTTGGAGGTCACACTACAGCACACAGCATCCCAGGCTTGCCCTTCGTACCTTCCGGGAGTTTTTCATTTGGTAACATAAAATTTGACTCGTTTAGAGATTTTGCCATCTTCTGAGGACTGAAAATAAGCCACCATTAACGAAGAATGAAAAGCACAGTGGTCTGTTACTGTAGTCTGGTTTAACACACAGGGAACAGGAAAGCCGAGCAGAGTTTGGGTGAGGACGGAAATCTTCCTGCCAAATGAGAAGGTCCTTCTATGCCTCCCTGGATCCCTCTGCAGTATGAACATGCTCTGCTCCCCTACTGTCACCTGGGAGCACTACTACACATCACCAGTGCTGTTATGGCTGTGACTGATGACATTTTCCATGTTGGTGCCACGTATTCTGTGGTCTCCTGAGACCAGCAATGTGGATACCCTATAGACTGCCATGGACTCAGTTTCTATCGCATGGTGACCTGTGACTCAATGACCAAGTTACTTCCTCTTGTTTTGTGTTCTAAGGTAAATTTGTGAGAAAAACATGGCTTTAGCTGGCCTCAAATCTGAAGCCTAGCATCCACACCAGGACTCCTCTCGCATCTTCTGAGACTATGCACCGCTTGGAGAAGGCACATCCCTGAAGTTTCTGTGCAAATCTACTGGCATTAGAACTCTCAGGAAGAGTGTCGTACTGTTGTAAATCAGTGTATCACAGCATATGGCCAGTATCATTGACACTTCTGTACAGCCTTCAAATCCCAAGCGTTTGTTTTAGGTGATGATTTTTAAAATGGAATTAATGAATAATTAAGACATTTTGGATGACCATTTGAACTGTAACTGTTTAAAAGGTATTTAAACCTCTGAACAACAATCACAAATTAAAAATAAGAACTGAGACATATTGAGACTTGTGTGCTTTTCCACTGCAGACACCTACATCCCACCAGGGACTACTGACACACAGCACAGTACACTTTGAATTCACTAGCCTAGCTCAAGGCTCGGAAATAGAGTGAGTTAGTCTGAATTAATTCTGTGTTACTATGACCACACTCCATCTGGCAGCTAAACAAGAGCTATCTTGGGTACCTCCCAGTGTTGCACACTGTAAAAAAACCTCTGTGTGTTACCAAATACTTTTATCATCATAGTCTAGTGAAAAGTCACACAATTAAGCATCCAAACAGAAGATGTAAGAACAAGTAACACAGACGACACCTGTAGTACCAGGCAGTGTATCCCAGAATACGACTCTAAAAATGACTGAGCAGATAATTCAAGGTAAATAAATGAACAGCAACTGCAACAACAGGTTTAATGCAATCGTTGCTTGTATAAATGGGGGAAGACTGAGTACAAGTACCAAAAAGATCGCTACTTGCCTTGTGTAGGGAGACCTATACTGGAGTTGAATATCGGATTCTAGTATGTATGTGGGGCTTTGCTTGGTTTGGATTTGTTTGTTTGTTTTAAAAAGGTTGAAAAACTGGACAGGGTGTTGAGAAGAGTACCAAAAGTGATTTGAGCAATAAAAATGCCTTGTGCAGTGAAAGACTCAGCAAGCATAATATCATATTGGAAGAGTTTGGACTGTGACTTGATTACACAGTGCGTCAGAGCTGTCATATGAAGGCTGTGTTGAGCGCTCAAGAGCTTCCCCATCTCTTGATGGACAAGGGAGGCAATGAAATGCTGCACAGGAAAAACAAATGGCTGGAATTCAAAGCCAGTAAAAATCAAACTAATCACCACCTTCTGATGGGAAGCTCTACTGACGGATAAAACTATCAAAATGGTTCTCTGAAGAGCCACTGCCTGCCTGCCTTTCTGGAATACGCATTTTTGCAAAACATCAGTTATCGGACTTGCTGTAACAATAACTGGCTGGATGCTGCATCCTGCTTACATGGGGGGTAACCAAACATCCTGCATGTCTCTTCTTGCTTTAGAAAGTATACAAAGCAGAAGATGAGATTGTGATCGCCTCCTGCTGTCTGTATCTAGTTTAAACTACTGCTTGGAATAAAAGAGATGGACACCATTAAAAAATGGACTGGAAGAGTCTTCAGGCTATTTTCACCCTTAAAATACTTATCAGGTTTGCACAAGGATGAAATCTATACAACTAAAATGTTATTAAAAGATAGGACTAGCTACAGAACATGTTTTATCAAATACATAATTAACACATATAAAAATTTTTTATAATCAGAACTCCTAATGTGTTAGAAAAACTTCCCCATTATGCTCCAAAACTGCCCCACATTCTCAAAGTGCCAACACTTCAAGAGCAGAGAAACCCTTTTGTGCATCATCCTCATCCTCACCCCCACATATCCCTTCCTTTTTGCTCTAAAAGAAAGGGCAGGATCCACAGCACGAGATGGCAAAAATGCTTGTGCAAAGTAGCATAAAGCATGTTATTTACATCAGGAAAAGAGAACGTCTCTAACATGTATGACTCAAAGGAAATTATCATAATGTTTTGCTCTCAGGAAACAGTTAACAAAACAAAACAAAGGAAAGGTTCCTAGGCAAGGGTTTGAAGTAGTTGTAACATAAGTCTCAAAAGCAAAAGGTTGATAACCTCAAGCTTGTTTTAGTGTCATTTCTCCATGGATCATTAGTGTTTTAGTGGTGTCCCACTGCTATTCATCACACTTTTAATAGCTCCTTCTAAAATACTCTCCAAAAAAGTTTGAAGCTTGGCCAGACAACATTAACATTTGAAAGTCTGTATATATATTTATCAGTTTTGGTGTTTCCCCCCCCCCCCCCCCCCCCCTTTTTTTTTTAATCAGAGAAATCCTAAAATCTCCTAAGGTAAACATGACATCATATACAATAATGATCAATAACAAACTGGGACCATGGAAATACAGAGGCAAAACAATGTATTCAAGGAAAGCCTAACAGAAGACTAAAATATGTCAGGCAGTAAAACATGTTCATGACAAAAAATTAAAAGGATAAGTGGAAAGAAAACCCCAAAGCCCTAGATATCTTCCTATAAAGGACAAATTCTTCATGTATTATTGTATACTTATCACTAGTAAACTGTCAATTAGTTGTAACAAATAATTGTTTTAATTATTTTTTTAATACTCCAACATTCTTATACAAAAACCCTCTCACACATTTCTTTTGCACTGTCAGGTATGAATTAATAGCTTATCAACAGACATCAAACTTCAAGTTCTGTATTACATTTCCACTAACCAACTGGTAATTTTGCTTGGAACTCGCATGTATTTTTTAAAAGCACAAACAACCTTGAATTCCTGATGAGGTCAAAGCTCTCAGGCTGGCTTTAGGGGTTTGAGAAGAGTTACAGCCTGGGCCGGTTGAAGCCCCCGCCAGCTGCCCAGGCTCAGAGGGAAGACAGACAGGCTGCACCAGCTGCAGCCCACCTCTGCCACCCTAGCGCTGCCCTGAAAGCTGCCGCTTCACTCCAACTCGTCACACAGCCAAAAGATCTTCTTTTTGAAGATGCTTCACATGATTCAATTAATCTCAGTAAAAAATTCTTAATAACTCATTCTAATTTTTCCCCTTACTCTTCAACACTTTTCTGCAACTATTACGACCTTTCAAAATTTCCCTTAAAACTTGTCTCCTCTCTCCATAAATATCTGGGCTTTTCTAATAATTATCCATTGGATACAAATATGCTATAAACATAAATTTTTATCTTTTATCATAACCCAGGCCTGAAATCCAACTGCTACTTTTTAGTGAACCCTTTCTGTTTGCTCCTACGTTTCAATATGGGAAGCGGCCGTAATTTAGTTTAATACTCCTGGTGCAGTCCAACAGACATTTAAGTAGGGGCATTTACTTTCCTGTGCCTGTGACACGCCCTTTCTTAGCACAGCATTAGTAACTCCTTTTTGCAAGTATTACTGCTATTAGTGTACAGCAAACCTAACTGCCATTTGTCCACACATGCTGGTCCCCTCCGCACCACTGCTTTCCGTTCATAGTATATCATCGTAACTTGGATTATTTCCCCATAGATGCATTAACTTGCCAAGTGATACGATATTCTTGTGCATATTACACATTTCTAGTTGTTTTAAAGACTGGCTAAACACATCTCCACTCTTATTACTAGGTAGGTCTCCTGATCTAATTTCATCTGCTAATTTTAACAACAGTTAACAAGGTTGTTAAGTCACTACTGCCTTCGTTATCCTTGAGTCAAGTCCTGGGGGTGTTTCTCAAACAACTCATTTTGAGGTATTTTCCCTTGTTAGATCATGAGCGATTAAAATTCACCAAATGCTTCAAAAGACCCACAAACATCCTGAAGTATTGCATCAAGTATAGTACTCCTTCCATTAACTTTGTATTATATTCCAAACTGTGACAGAGTTTATTACTTACAAATCTATACTGCTTATTAACTATGGTCATGTTATCATCAAAACCTGAAATCCCTCTTCCTCTTTAATGTTTATTCAATACTTATTTCATTACTGAAATTTTATAGAAACCAGTACTATATTAAAGAGAACACCGCAGCCAAAGGCACTTCTCTCCCTTTTTTTTCTCTCCTCTTTTTAAGTGCACATATTAACATATTCCATGGCATGTCGCTAGCTTCCATTCGAATGTTAGGTCAAACTCTACCTGGATGAGCTCAAACAGGCTGCATCTGTAGATACCAGAGATCAGTGTGTTCACAGCCAGAGACAGAAAGTTGGCAACACTGTACACTTGAATTTCTTTGTATTTGTTCATGTGTCACAGGCGTTATGAAAACCTGCTCATACAGCAACTGCTGTAAAGCACTTGCTTTTTTTTTTGCCGCCCAACATACATTTAGGTTTGCATCACGCCAGCTGCTGCACTTCAGCAATGAAAATAAACCTAGTACCACAAAGAGAAGGCTGTGTACAGATTTTCTCTATGAACTTGGAAAGAGCTACGTAAACTTAATTGATAAAAAGGGAGTCACAAAAGGATGAAATATTTTGCAGAGGCATATGCTAATGGTACTGCACCAACCTCCAAGACCTGCTGCCTTATCGGAAAGGTCCATAAAACTGTTGAGGTGATGGAAATGCTCCCAAGCTGCCGCTTGGAATGCGGAAATGGGATGGTAACTGTGCCATTTATTTATTTATTTTAAAAATAAGGCAAGGAGAAAGCGGCCTGGGCATTTTAACAGGAAATTAGAGAGCTAGCAGATATAAATTCACCACCTATTAAAGCTTTAACAGCCCAAGTTCCCCTCCCCCTGCTCCCCATTCCCAATCTCTCGGCTGCATCCGAACGCTCACAGTGCTGCTAATGGATAAAAATGGAAACAAATGTATGCAACAAATCACAGCAGGCTCCTGTGCCAGCTTCCCCCTTCTGATTCATCAGACCCAGATCTTCATACTGCTGCTACGTATTAAAATCAGTGTTCTGCCTCTTCATTATTGTCATTATTTCTCTTTCGCTTCAGAAGTTTCCTTTCCTTCAGACTGCTGCCTGACCAGCTTGTCAGGACATATTTAAATCAATAGTATGTGTGCACGTGCGTGTGTGCCGTGCATCTGGATGCCACCTCATTACCATCTGAATTCCTATCATTTCTGCTGGGGCACAAAAATGTAGGGCTAAAAATCATGTCAAATGACAGAAGATTACAGCCATCTATCTCCATCATTTAAAAATCTGAAGTAACTGCAGATTTTGCCATCAGCTCATTTCATACCTGATAAGAAAACCTAAATAAAGATTGAATGCAGCACTTTCTGTGATGCATGAAAACGCAATGCAGCTCAAGCAGAAGGCATTAAAGATTCATCCTCTACTTGGACAGAACTGAGGCTTCAAGCTGCTTATGTCAACATCGCCTACCACACCTGAGGCTCACCTCCCAGATCATTGAGGAAAACCCCTAATGGTGCAGGCCGTTAATAGCGAATTCAGACATTTCAAGTCAGGTGAGTGGTAAAGTTACTCTTTGGGAGAGAGAAGCCCTACCTAGAGCAAATGCAATCAAGACAGCCCATGTTTATGGAGCAACTGCTATCGCTGGTCGAGCTCCAAGTCAGAGAAGCTCCACTGGTACTGCAGTCTGGGAAGAGGGATGCTGGCTCCTGCAGTACTGCCAAACGCACACTGGAGGAAATGGCTGAGGCTGCAGGAAGTTAAGATGCACAATCCTAGTACATTATAAAGAAACAGAGTGTAAAAAAAAAAAAAAAAAAAAAATCTCTGCTTGCTTTCATTTGGATACAAAAAGCCGCCAAAAAAGGAAGCATCTTCCTTAAGTTGGTTCCACTGCAACTCCCTCCCATAACAACAACCTAGTGTCTTGATTTTTTTAATTAGAAGCACAGCATTCTTCTGAAAGAGGTGTTTCATTTATACCAATTCATGTCTTATTGACATGAAGACAAGCCTACAGCTACTGATGTCATTTGCACATGAGGCTTCAGTGAGGATGCCAAATTTCCTCCAAAATAAGTAAAAAACCCCAACCCCTCTAAAAACAATAATCCACATTTACACACCTAACCACACACAGAGGCAGCATGTCTTCCACTGAAAATGCACAGCCTGAAATGAGCATGTAAGTCTGTTAATCTATGAAAAAGTGATGACCGAGGACTCTTCACTTCGGGGGTCTCCAAGTGGTGGTTGCACTTCCCACTGGCCTCTGCCGGGGCACTTTAAATTGACAGATTTGGGCTGCGCCTCCACCAGGGGTGTAGACAAATCTTTTCCCTGCCTTTTGCACAAAGATCAGGTGGATATTAGGAGGACTACTTGGAATGCTGGAAATATTGAATTTCCTACTTCAATATCCTATCACCAAAAGTAGAGAGGAAAACTCAGCATTTTTCACAAAATTTGAAGTACTTAGTTTATATTCATTCTGTCTGTTCTTTCCTAGTCAGTTTTCACTTGCTCTGATATACACACATATAAACCTCAACTGCAAAATACAAAACCTTTGAAATAAAGCATCTGGGTCCCCTATCAACATTGTCCATTTTTTTTTTTTAAATAAAGCCTGGATACAAACCCTACATTGGCAGTATCCCTTTAAGATCTGAGCAGAGGTAAACTCAAGTTCCTCTTGCCACTTGCTCTCATAGGAACTATTGGCCCTACTATTTGACATAACATCTGGAAGCCTGTATGAATAAACATATTCACTGGTATTTTCCCATAGAGGGTTGAGTTTATGAACCGAAGCTGTAATGCAATAGGCTCCAGCGCTGAGATGATCAGATGCATAACAGACATCTCATCCAAAATTTGTAGTTCTGGATCCAGTCCTCGGCTGGATCCAGAGCCCAAAGGCCCTTGCTCTCTCTTTTAGCTCTTTAAGCCCAAAAGGAGCTGGAAGAGGGGTAGGACCATATTGGTATGTCTGCATGGAGCCTGGAGTTCAACTCCATGGACAGTTGCAAACCAAGAGAAGACTACCCACTCACTCTGAGCAGAAACAAAGACAGAAGAGAAAATGGCAGAGAGAGCTATAAAGGTTCATTTTCTTATCAGAGTCATTAATATTCAGTTTATTCCACATGAAACATTTGTTTCAAGGGACTGAATAGCTCGGAAGATTGACTTTGATTTTGGGAGGCTTTCATTCGTAAGCTGTCAGTTCGGATCCAGCCGAGGGAGGTACTGATGGATGGTTTCTAATACCTAAGAGTTGCTTAGTGGCGTATGACAAATGACAAAGCAGTTGCAGAGTGAGTTATATAGTGAGTCAGCAGTCCTTTCCCAGAAGGGTCAATACTAATTAAGAGGCAACTCGACACCCTTTGTGTAAGGCTGCTTGGAAACTTATGCCCAGATATCAGAAACAAATCACAACTGAACTAAATACCTTAAGCTTCAGCATGGAAATAAATAACAGCCCTACAGTTATATCATAGTGCATCCTTCAATACCCCGTTATGTTTTTACTGGAAGAGTACATTTAGTATAGTTATATGATGCCTGACTAACAGAAAGCCACTTTTTGTTCACTCAAAAATACTGTCCGTGTTGAAATGTTCTCCTTTTATTTAAAATAGTAGGTTTTGTGGACGGGCTCCTTTTCAAGTCCATCATCCCAATCCAATAAATGCAGTCATACAGTAAGCAGGACTAAGGACAAGGTCCTGCAGGAAGGCACGGAGCTATGGCTAGTGCGTAGCTCACCTCCTCCTGGCTCCCCAGAGAAGACGGTGCAGGCTGGGAGCAAGCCCCATCTTTGGCTCTGGAAGAAAACCCTGTCATTAACAATGGATTTGAATGATGGTTCCTATCACATCCCTTCCTCTCCATTTAATATTATGCTGAGACCAACAAGCTCATTTCAGTCACATTCAATAAACAAATGGAGACTGCCAAAAGAGAAAAAGGCTTTTTCTTTGCCTTTTCTTTCTGAGTTGCACTGGTCACACAGTGAGTGATGAGTAGGGACGAGAGATGCCCACAACTCACCCTCAGTCTCTTGAAGAGAATTTTCTCCTCTTTTTAATCCATACCAGCTCTGCCCCAGCCACACTGTACTTGCCTGAAGTGCTTCAAGCACTGCAAAATCCTGCCTTGGGGGCACTGCTTTCTGATCCTTATTTGTTATTGAATGCAAAAGTCCTGTGAAAGGACTCATGTAAGACTTGCACTGTGCATTTACCAGAACAAAGAAAACTGCATTTCAGGGATGGGACATATCTAATTGCAAGGAAATGAGTTACAGCAAAATGGCAGTAGGAACTAGTGTAATAATAGACAGCCTCAATTAAAAGTTACAATAACAATGGAAGGAAAGATACAGTATGGTGCACTTTAATAGCCTGCTCAAAATCTCAGCACAGAGTGGAGTTATTCACATGAAGTCATCTTCTGAAAAAGCTAATGAACCATTTAGTTAACAAGGAAAGGTCATGCCTTTGATCAATGGGATCTAAGAATGAGAATTAAGCAGAAGACCTAGATCATACCCACTTCAGAAAAGGTTATTGTGTTTTAGAAAATTGCTCTATTTTGAGTTTGGGTTTTTTTTTGGTTTTTTTGGGTTTTTTTTAAATACTACGAAAAGGTGTTTGGGGTTGGTTTGTTTGTTTTAATTTTTATAACCAGTGTTCTTTGTGTTCCATTCTTCGCATAATATTTAAAACATCTCCCTGGCATGGGTGACAAATTCTACAATTCCATCTTTCCTTTCTTTCTCCAGCTGCTTAGGAACCATGTGGTGTTTCATTCATGAGTGGGAAGAACATGGGAGTTAAGTCAATAATGAATCAGCTTAAATAAATAAAAAAAATTAAAAAACCAAAAGAAACAGCCACAAAACAGTAAGACACTCAATAAAACCCAATAAAAAACTCAGTAAGACCCAATAAGAAACTCAAAAAACCAGTTCTGTAAAAGTAGCTCTTGTAAATATTACTATACCAAAAAATAAGTCTCCCACTACTTTTTAAACTTGGCCACGAAGAAAGTTTTTTCTGAAACTGAAAGCATACTTTTTTTTTTTTGTCTTTTACACCATGTCTCTATTGGAGAGCTATAACAGTTCACATTCTCAGGAGAAAAAGCGGTTCAGTGGATTGTTAAATTTGTCACCGTATAAATCCTCTTCACAGCATTTTTTCCAAGTTGATATTCAAGGTTAAGAGCTGTTTCCCATACTCCTCTGCTACGTTAGATTATTAAACCAGGGTGATAAAAGAAGGCTTCGATTTTGTAAGAGATTAAAAATAAGTTTCCGTTCATACCTTCAGCTGTCAATATGCTGCAGTATATATACTCAACAGAAGCGCATCGGTGAGCCTGCTGCAACGAAAATCCCTGACAATGCAGAAGCTTCCTTCACTCCGTGCAGGTGCAAGAAACAAGCTTTCAGGGAAGGCAGCTGTATTTTATTTCATGCATCACAAACAACTGTGGGGCAACATCTACTCATTTTAAGTTTAGTCAGGTTCTTACAGTGCTCTTCACTCAGCATCTTTTGGACGTTGCTCAAATGAAGCTTTCTTCCTCCACCATCAAGTCTCTCTCTCCTCCTCACTTTCAGTTTGTTGAAGGAGCACCAGAGGAAAACACACCTGGAGGCTTCTGTGCCATGTGTTTGTTGGCAAGGCAAGACTGAAAACCCAAGATTGCTCCATGCTTGAAAAAGGAAATGGAGAAGGCTGGAAATGTTTCAAATCCTCTCTGAGTGTGAACCGGCTTTCAAAACCACCTTGGAGGTGGCTCTGTCATTGCCAACACATTGCTTGTCTCCTGCTGCAGACTGATCCACTGCCTCCACAGGACGGATTGCTTACCACGGCTCGAAGGCCTGTAACAAGGTCATGTTTTACCTCCCTCAGGCCTAGGACATGTCATGACCTGCAACAGCAGCGCTGGATTTGAAGTGACAAATGCCATCAGATGTCAGAGCGGTGACTGGGAGACAAACCGAGTGACCAATACACAAAAAAAACCCCATTGGTTTGAATTACATAAACAGGAAAATTTTCCAAAGAAAGGGTTGTCAAGCATTGGAACAGGCTTCCCAGGGAAGTGGTTGAGTCACCATCCCTGGAGGTATTGAAAAGATGTATAGGTGTGGCACTTAAGGACATGGTTTAGTGGTGGACTTGGCAGTGCCAGGCTAACAGTTAACAGTTGGACTCCATGATCTTAAAGGTCTTTTCCAACCTAAATGATTCTATGAAAACATAATGAAGACTGTTTTACTTATGCTAAAGCTGCACTTAGGGATTCTTTTTGAAATGAGTTTGTTCCCAAATACCTTGGGGGGGTGGTGGTGTAGGAAACCAAACAAAAACCAACCAAAAAAAACCCAAACCCAAACCACCACAAAAACCCCAGGAGACAAAGTCACAATGTGGAACAACTGCAACCTTCCATCCCTAAAAGGACCGTGCTCCTCCCTCAATCAGAAGGTGGAGTGGAGGTGATGGTAACTGTAAGTTCAAAGCCAGATCTGCTCAGCAGACAGGGAACAACAGTCTCCCTCCACTGTTCAATCCTGGAAAGATTTTCCACTTGCAAGGAGCAAGAGATGCTCAGTCTAGGGCTTTAGGAACAAGCAAGATGTGACATAACCTCCTGGGTCCCAGAATCTAGTCTTCTGCTTTGGCCAATGCACCTCCTAATGCACTGAGCAACCTCCGTCTTAAACCTGCCCTCCCCTTACAGATAGCTCACAGTCCGGGAGGCACAAAGACTGCATTGGTGGGTGCAGCAGCTCTTCCTCTGCCAGGGGATGCCCTCCTGTAACCAGCCCTTTGTAGCTGCTTCCAGAAATGTTATCTGCTCCCACACACATGCCCCGAGCTCTCTTTCAAGTCCTAAGTAGCGTGAAAAAAACTGTCAGAGACCCAGCTTTCCTCCTTGCCTTTCCCTCCTACCAGAGCTTCAGAGCCAGGGGAACGGAGCTGCCTCCAGCCCTCTGCCACCGAGGCAATGGTGGTGACAGGAGAACAAGGATCCTGCCACTGTGACTGGCTACCTCACTGCCACCCCCTCCATCTTCCCACCGAAGTCCCTAGGGTGGATTAGTAAAAGCCAGCCACCCCATGCCATGCCTTACCCCTGCAACCCTTTGCTCCCCCAGCCGAAACTCTGGATCCTCCTTCGTGCCGCAGCACGCGCTTCTCCGCTGCTCCACAGACCGTCAAACACAGTGGTGACAGCAAGAACAAGTCTTTGCCCCTAAATATCATAACCTGTTGTTCCGCCTTACCTACTGCAGTACCAAGGGAGGTCCTTTTAAGTGGCAGAGCTACAAGCATTTAGGACTTGTAAAACAGTAATTAATAACGGCTGCCGGATAAGTTCACAAATACTACCAGTGAGAAGAAAACTGGTGCATATGTTAGAAAAGGCAATTTTAATGACTAGGAGTTTGGCACTGAGGCTCACTGTGACAATGTTCTTTTAAAGATCAGGACCGGCGTGGTTTTTTTCTTTTTAATTGGAGTATTTTGCGTGGTTTAAAAAAGATTTTCCATGAACAGAATTGAGTAACAAAGACCTTATTTTGCTAAATCCTTAGATATTCCCAAAATTACAGCAAAATAGTGAAAACAGTCATCTTGCCTGACCTATATACAACAATGTAATCATTATTCAAACCCTCTCCCCCTTTTATTTAGAAGTGAAATGTGATAATGCTAATGTATTTATTCTTTTTTTTTTTTTTTTATCCACAACTATAAATCCCTATCAGGATTTTCTTAACAGAAAATACATTTTTGCAGCATACAGTAAAGATGAGTATGTATGCACACGTAGTAGAGCACCCACATCTCTGCACCCATACACAAACACAGGCACTCCCTGTGCATGGATGAGAAGTCCCAGATCAGTGTCCATCAACTCCCTCTACTGGCAAGAGCTGCCACTTTCCTCTTCCAAAAAAATAACTACGTTTTTGCTAGCTTTGTAACTTTTGACCAAACCTACAAAATGACAGTCTTAAGTCTCATTAGGCCACTTTGAAAGGTCTAATGGCTTGTGGTTGGGGAAGATAGCAAAGCAGTAAATTACTCCAAAAGACAGTCCAGAACATGAACACCACAGCACATTGAGTCAAATTTTACCCAGTGCTTGTGACCAGCTGCTTTGCAGTGCATGTTTGCCACCACGATAACCTAGAATATAAGCAGCTTCCTAGCAAATTCCAGATAAGCCTAGAATAAGTAGCCAGTATTTATTTTAATTGTAGTTTGCACAGGAATGTTCACTGAAATTAAACTGAGCACTATTTGCTCTTAGTTGCATGCAAACTTTCAGATTTTCTTATTAAAGCCAGCCTTAAAATAAAATATGTGAGATTCATGAAACAGCACACTGCATTTCATTTAAAATATTTATGGCATTCTCTAAAAAAAGAAAATCACTACTTGTATTTTACTCTGAAACTTGAAAGGCAGGAGGCTGGATATGCATGAGTGAGTCTGAAGGGCTGCAAAGCCACCCCAGCCCTACCATCTGCCTGCCTTTGCTCTCCCTTGGATGTAAGGGACCAGCTGAAACCAGCTGAGAGAGGTCACCAGCATGGTACATTTTTGGCTAGATGAATTACAGAGACAGGCCCATTACTTACTCGGTCTTCACTGTTTAACAGAATAAATTCTTATGACCTGCCTCTCATTTCAAACCTGTGAATTGCTGATCTATTGGATTTTTTTGTGGCTGACATCACAACATTTCATGGAAATGTTGTATTACTCTAAAGTAACAACTCACGCTATTTCCATAAACATGAGCATCCAGCAAAGCCCCTGTTATAGACAAATTTAGAGAAGTTTGGAGAGGGAAGTTGAACAAGCACACTACATGCATAAAAGCCTCTTTTAACGTTTCCCATCCCCTTGTGTCCCCTGCGCTTGGCCGCTAGCACCACAAGGCGCAGCGTACAGGAGGGAGGAGACCTGGTTGCTGAGGTGCCCTGCCAGGGTCTCCAGAGACACAACCGCATCCTGTTGTGCCAACAGCACTACAGAGAAAGTGGTACAAAACAGCAGCCAGAAACCAGAAAGGACAGTGACCCTGCATGGGAAATTGCTACAAGCTATTGCCGTTCAAGAAGGAGCCCCACAACCCCCAGCCCCCTTATCAATCCCACGCAGCACCCAAATGCTTCAAGACAAATGCATGAAGAAAGAGGACCCCATAACTTTCTTGAGCAAAAAATAAATCACACTTCCACAGTCACAGAGCCTCTCTATACTTCAAACAAGGTGAGCGTTGGCCAAAGAAGCTGTTTGTGCATGTCTGCGGATGTAAGTATGAGCGATGCCTTCTCGTGGAGAGTCGCTCCCACAAGCACGACCATTAAAACAGATTTCCAAAGACTCTCCATCTTGGGGGTCAAGACTTGGAACGATTCACCAGCTGAAGGCATTGCAAAATATGTCAAACAGAGCGACATCTTGTTTTGTCCCAACAGGTTGTGTGTGTTCCCTTGACCGTACAAGGATGGCCAACAACCATGTCTGGAAACATGCAGGCTAGCCGAATGCCTGAGACCTGGAGACTGCCAACCCCTTTAGCTACCTGGCATCACCACCAGACCACCACATCTAGAAGTACACACCTCCCTATCAGGGGCACAAACCTCTGCCAAACAGACACTGACCTGGGACCACAACTACAACTACAAAGCTACATGTGCACTGCCATGCTGCTTCAACAACCCCGCCATCCCAAAAGGCTTTTCTTCAAAGTTAAGAGAAAATTAGAGAGCTCCTCTTCCCTTCTTCAGGACCACTCTGGACTTGCAAGATACACTAAGTAGCATGCCTAGGTCTCCACACACTTCTTCTGGGTTTTGAGGATGTCGTGGGATATTTTACTTTTGGAGGGAGGATGAAAAATTACCTTTTAAGTAAAAACAGACTCTATGTAATCGTAGGAGTCCAGGAGCTGGACCCCTTTAAGAGAGTTCTACAAGCCTCTACATATTAGGAGATAAATTCTGATGTAGCAACAGAGGTACATAGGAACACAGCCATTAAGATGATAAAGAAACAGAAATATTTTACAGCTATTTTCAGTAAACTGTTTTACAGCTCTCTTTTAGTGTTTCCCAAAATATCTTTCTGAAAAATTTATTTTGTATGCTGAAGTAATTACAGAATCATAGAATCATTAAGGTTGGAAAAGACCACTAAGATCATCAAGTCCAACCGTCAACCCAACACCACCATGCCTCCTAAACCATGTCTCGAAGTGCCACGTCTACATGTTTTTTGAACACCTTCAGGGATGGTGACTCCACCAGTTGACACAACTCCACAAGCCTCTAGTACAACCACAAACACACAAGAAACCAGTAGTTTCACATTGTTTATATAATGTCTCTCACACCTAAACACACAAACATTCATTTGTACACTTGGTGGTCTGCACACACAGTAAAAATGGTATCCAGAGCCTAACACTACAACCACCATTCTAATAATCATAAAAACATTAAATGACTTGGGTTTTTTGCTTGGTTACTACTTTAGCTCCAGAAAAATACACTTAATTGTTTATTGAAACTCTCTGAACACCTCATGATTCTTCATAAAGCCCTTTATCAGAAAAATCAGAAAAGAACTGGATTTTATACAACGCCTGTTATCCCAGAAGCCTTATGTATAAAAGAAAAACCGAAGTCCTGACATGCTGATTGTTTAGGCAAACATGGCACACACTGCATGATCAATAATGGCTTCTACAGGCACAAATCTGACTATCAAGAATAAGGAAATATTTGCTACAATGCTGAGGTTACTTTCAAATTACTTTCAGAAAGTACAAAGGGCTTTTGAATTTCTGCACAGACAGATGCAACAGGTGGGTAAAGGGTGCTCTCATTTCTCATAACCAAAAGATGATTCTCCTCACAGAAAGAATGGCTGTAACATTTCCTTACAGCCTTAGCAATACGGTAACAATCCAATTAATCTTAAAAGCAGGGATTTTAAAACCTGTTGCAAAGAAACTTTTATAATGGGAGGGAATTCCTAAGATATACCAAGGTAACTGCATGCAAGTTTTGCACTGATACAGATTAAAAGCTGAAGATAGAGAGGAGCAAAATACATTTCTTAACTTCTGTAGGCAGAGGGCAGCATGCTCCAGCCATCAGCACTGTCTCAGTGCTGCCTGCAGTTTTAATTAACATCTCACTCTCACAAACAGAACATCATCTTAGTTTAATGGTGACTCTGAAACCTGAGGATACTTAGTCATTTAAAAAGGAAGCTGACTAAATACATGTTTATGATTTTTAAAATGTGCTTTTTATTACAGATGGCATCTCTGTGTAGCATAAAAGAAATTAGGTTGTGGTCCTAGTAAACGTTAATTTTCTCAAGTCAGTAAAAACTGCGCACCAAAACGCCACTGCAGCTTTGCAGAAGGAACATGTAGGAACAATGAAAACCCAAGTGTGGGAAAAACAGAACATGCATTATAAATGACAACTTGTCTCATCAAGCTCAGCCATCTTTTAAATCTAAGAAATATATTGCCAAAATGATTCATATTTGTGGAACTGAACAAGTCTGAAGAATTTAATCTTAAGCAGATCATTTTTTTAATTGACTCTAAGGCTGTCTGCAAGAGTTTGACATTTACATATAATGATAATGCATATTAGGTGGTAATTACCATGGACTTTTCTTTAATTATAACTGATAACGCAAATAAATCCTATGTTCCTAATTGAAGAATGTAATTAAGCCTGAGTAGTTTAGGGGGAAAGACAAGAGATGCAAACATTGATTTCAAAATCAGGAGAATGGCACGCTATACCAAACTCTTTCTACTTGTGTCAGAGTGTAAGAAATCCATCCTCTCTAATGAAAATGAAATTATTAGTACTGCTTTGCCCTTTTTACTAACAATGCAAAATGATTTCTCACATAGGCTTATCCAGGATTTGAAAAGTCAGCTTGCTCACAAAGAACAAAACCACTTTTTTTTTATTTTGACACATCAGCACTGTGAAACCTCAGCAGACTCTGTGAGCATCCCCAAGCAAAAGGAGGATTGCCAATGACTAGGAAAGGCAACCTAGGGACTGGAAACAGAGGGGAGGTGAGATCATCTGAGACCCATGAAACATCCCTAATTTAAGTTTAGTTCAAGGAGGTAATGAAGTAAGTAAAAACTATTATAGGATATACTATTAGATGCCAGTTAATTAAAAATAGAGAGGGCGAAAGCTGTCACCTTTCACAGGTATGCAAGGACTAGCCCTGAAAGCAACACCAGTAGACTACAACTGAGAGTCAAAGTCCAAGAGTAAATTTAAGAGACGCTGACATGAAATGTGGGATTGACAACACACCCCACAAACACCTCAAGGCAATCCCTGGGATGTAGCCAACTCGGCCACAAGGACTTGAAAGAAGTTCAGTTATCTTTTCAAAGAGTCAGTTATATGCAGCAAGAAACTCTTGCATTGGAGGAGAAGAAAAAAAAAAAAAGGTTGTAAAAGGGTAGTATAGAGTGAACTTTCAACATCTCAGGCCATGCCGTTCCCCATGGGACTGACTAATGCTGACAGCCCATCAGCTTGACCTTCCCTGCATAAGCACTCCATAGGAATTGGAGTTTTAAAGTTCAAGCTTTACATTTCGTATCGGCTGGTACTGGAACAGCCCCAGCAGGAAAAGTTCAGCATGTCTGTCAAGACTCTGCTCAGCTGGGCTCATGGCTGTGGCCTCTCCCAGGGGATGCAGAGAAAGCCAAAGGTGATCACACCAAAAGCACTCACCTTTAAAGCATACTAATACACCCTCTGGAGAAGCAGAGAGCAGCAGACTGGCTGCCTGGTAGAAGACAGAAGAAGGAGATTTCTCAGGGAAAAATTTGCACTGAAGTCTCACCTTTGAGATGCAAAGACAGCAGTCCTAAACCAGCAAAACTTTCAGCAGGGCCTCTGCCTCCTTTGCTCCTTCTGCATCAACGAATCATGAGAAATTCTGGAACACAAAGTATTCGCTCTGTACAGCAGACAACTCTCATCTACGACATCTTCGGTTCAGCTATGCCTGTGCTATGACGCTGACGGACAGATCCTTCTCAGTTAAATACCTGGGATAAAGACCTAGATTCAGGCAACTAGTTCATACAAAAATGGGACTGCAATTTTGTACATGATAATCTGGAGAAATCTGATCTATGAGTGAAAAAGAAAACTCTGTGCAATGCTACAATTTTTTTAAATTTTTTTTTTTTTTTTTTTTTTTTTTTTTTTTTTTTTTTTTTTTTTTTTAGAAAAAAACCCTGCATTGCCATTAGCTATAATAAACTACATGGGTAAACAGTGAGCATCTCAAGGGCAGCTTAAGCAGCAGAATATATTTGTCAAATGATATTTAATATAAGCTTGTATTCAGAAATGGACTATAAAATGACACTGCAGGGAACCTGTGTTTATTGTTTCTCCATTTCTGTTTCAAATAGGATCATTTTCCTTTGTTTTCTAGGTGCAGGCATCAGGCTTTTCCCCCGCTCCCTCCTGTCCCATGCAGTTTGTAGCAAGACTGCGGAACATGTGAAGACACACTCAAACCCTCTACAGTCGGAGGGCTTGCACAGTTCTCCCTGGCTAGGATGGAGTGAAAAACACCATTACACGTAGCAGTGGAAAGCATCAGTCCGTGATATTGGTTTATTAATGTCTGCAGAAAATTTACTTCAAAAGAAGGCCATATCTCTGGGTGAAAACAAGGGAACCTATACAGCCTGGCAGGCAGGCCTGCTGCGTAAGGAATCTCATTTGCTGCTTTCATTTTGTGCATGGCAAAAAGCCACCTGAAAGGGCCAAGGAAGTACCTCCCTGAAAACCATCCTCTGATTGCATCTCCTCCTCCTCGCTTACGCTGCCTAGCTCCTGAAATGAGCTGCCATCACTACCAGGAAAGCAACACCAAACAAGTTTCCCCCACAGACCACAAATGCTCCTGTGGGACCTCGCTCACCTCAGTAAGCCGTGCAACAACACACTCTACAACTGCAGCCTGCCACCAGCCCAGAGATTTAAAAAAGAGAACTAAGCTGTGTGCTATTAAAGGGGCTGCTTAGAGCAAATTAAAAAAAGTCTCCCTCATGGTTTTTCCTCACCTCTCATGCATGCTGCACACATTAAGAGAGAGCTCTCTGCTTCCACCCATCCCAGCATCACGAGATTTCTTACTGCTGTGTGATTCCATGTGCATCAGCAGCATCAAGAGGTTTTTGAACCAAACCCCAATGCTCTGGCAGGTGAAAGGGATACTAGTTTTTTGGAAAGCACAACTGCAGTGACTTCAGTCACACCTGGTTCAGAAATACTTCTTTAGTCTAGCAGATATTTAAAATACTCACCCTTATGCTCTGTTGCTGAACACAACTGTTACTATAGTTTGCAACTGGTTTGTAGTCATCTAAGGACTATAAAATGTGCCACAGGTATTTCATACACAGCAAGGTGTTGTCTGGAAGAGAACAAGAAATTCTGCAAAAAGAGTAAGTACTGACGGAGTACATTTTATATGGAAATCTGAGTACATAAATTCTCATTCTGTCTTTTTAAATCGTTAGTCACTCCAGTTCTTTCTTGCTAGATGCATTTATAGCTTTTTTTTCCCCCTCTACATTCTTCACTTTATTAATAAACTACTGCAATGCATTATAATGCCATACAGAAGTTTCAACCTGTGATAAACTATCATTCTAGTTTCAGAAAGATCGATCTTCCGAGACACGAGACCCAAAAGAATTAAAAACCCCAGGAAGCTGCATAATCCATAGCCATTAATATCATCAAAGACTCCACAATTATCAGATGACAGTTTTCCATGCATCTTGTAGCAAAACTGAGGTGCGCAAAGCTGCTGTGCTTGCCATGCTGCTCTGCAAGGCAGGGACACTTGCACACAGGATCAAAAGCACACGTCAGCTGAACAGTTTCCAGCGGGCACCAAGAGTCCCTACAGCAACAGAGATGATCTGACAGGCTGACCAGTGGTAAAGCTGGCAGTTTGCTGACCTCACCTTCATAGCTATGGCCCATTGCTCTGGCAGATGATGCCCAAGTCTTCCAGAGCAAACCAAAGACTGGAAGGAAGCAATGCTGTTGTCCAAGAAAGTGCATCAGGGGCAACCTAAGCACATCCCTGGTGTAAAACTACTCACTGACCAACTTGTTCTAAAGAACATGAACAAGATGGCAACTTTGGGGAATGTGAGTTAGAATTTTTTCTATGAGAAGGGGGGAAAAATACCATAAGAGGGTTTGGAAAGAAGGAGGTGTCTGAAGGGAGTATGACTAGCAAGGCAAAGGCTGGGACCTGCTCCTCTATGAGAAGAGGAAAAGGCAGCACAGCATCAACTTGTGGGAGAGCCTGGAAGGCAAGCTCTCGCTGACACAGTAATTAGAGGTTGTTTAAATAATAAGGTTATGTGCAGTGCTATTAATTTCGGTGGGAGAGTAGTAGGAGTAGCAGGGTTGAATTAAGAATTTAAATTCCCTTGCTAAGAAAACAGTCAAACCCCAAAGCTCTTCAAAGTTTTTCCATGAACTGTACAGCTCTGAAGTATTTTTTGTTTTGCTCTGCTTCAGAGTCTGTAATTTCAAACGGTCCTAATTCTGCTTCTCCTTGGATCTAGTCCAGTGGATCTAGAAATACTGTATTATTTGATTTGAGTAATGGAATGTTTGGGGAACTGATGAGTCCAGAAAAAGAGAGAATTCCTAAATTCAAGAAAAAAAAAAAATCCTTCAGCCCTGTATCACATCATGTTTTCTAAAACAATCCTCCTTCCTGCTCCTGTATGCAGTTTGCCAACCTCTTTCCTAGTGTAGTACTCAAATACTGGAGACAGCATCCACAACGGCTTCACCTGGGACATACAGTCTTTAAAAAACTCAGCAAGATTCACACTCTTTGCAATGGCATCACACCACTAAGCTGCTGAATTTGTCATCCACTAAAAATGAACACTGATTCTGCTCTGCAGCACAGCTGCTTAGCTTATTATTTCCTGTTTCACATTTGTACACTTGATTTTTCCTTCTCAGCTGTGGTTTCCACTGAATACTATCTTACGCATTTCAGACCCTTATCCTAATTTATCCAGAGTATTTTAAAGTCTGATCCTGTCCTGTCTTCAAAACATTCATAACCCCTTTCAGTCGAGTGTCATCCACAATTTTTGCAAGTATTTTCAAATTCATTACGCAAATCTTAAAAGAAATATTGAAGAGAACAGGGCACATGACAGAGCTCTTCAGAAAACTGACTCCCACCACTTGGACTATCAAATCATTGAAAGCCCAACCTTTGCTGCAGCCTTTCAACCACTGCACAAATCACTTTATAGAGACCTCATTTAGACTACTCCCCTGTTTACATAATACAACGTCAAGTGAAATAGTGTCAAAAGCCTTACAGAAGTCAGAATGGATCACATCTAATATTTCTTTCTTAGCCTTTCTGCCAGTCAATCCATCAACGTTGGAAATCAGACTTGCTCTATGTAATTTGTTCTTGACAAATCCATTTGAGTATTCCCTCACTACTCGCTAAGTACTTGCAAATTTAATAATTTATTCCATGTTTTTTTTAACACCTGGTCTATAATTATCAATAACTTCTCCTCTTTCCCTGCTAGAGACCACATCCGTCTCTGCCCATCCCTAGTTCTCTCAGACCCTCTCTCTCCCCACCTCCGTGAGCTCTTAAAAAAATACAGCACTAATGATTCAAAGATTGCTTTAGCTAATTCCATAAGTACTCTGAAGTAAATTCCAACAGATGCTCCTGGCTTGAAACCACCTCTACCTTTAGCCTCTTCTTCATTCTTGCCCACATATTTGGTTTCCCTTCCAGAAACCCCTGAGCACTGACCAAGTAAGCTCCTCCCTTCCATTTCTCTCCTTCCCACCCCAACATCCCTTTTCCTCAGTAAAAAGCTTTGCAGTAGTGGTAGATTGTGTCTTACCATAAACCCTGGTTTTGTTTAAAAAACCCAAACATTACAGCTGGGCACGGCTGCTGAAGCACTCTACCTTGCTAAATTATGAAGACATTTTGTGGCAATGCCACAAAGACACCGCAGTGGGTAGGAAGGCTGAGAGATGCTCCTTCTCCCTGGAGCTGGCTGGAGCCCGCCATTCCACAGCAGGAGCAATTCCTCCCTGGGGAAGGACAGTGGTGGCAACGCTGCTGCCTTCCCGCAGGGAGCAGACGGGCAGCCATAAGCTCTGAATCAGCACATCATCCACTTCCCTGACCAGGCACTTCTACAGATGTCTGTGTGCTTCTGGAAAGTCTGCATGCTTCTGGAAGGGCCCCGAGGGCTGCATCCAGGCGCTGGCTGCACGAACCCAGCACCGAGACGGCAACACAAACAGCATTCGTGTTTTAAAAGCAGTATTAAAGGTTGAGCATAGTATTATCTTCAGTATCAAGATCATGCAAAAACCGACTTGCATAACTTTTCGGCGGATGCTAACGAGAATCAGAAAAAATGTGGCGAGTGGAGCTACTGCTGTGTGAAATTAGCGTAAGCGACTGAAGAACTGACCCGGCAGCCTTGTACACACAGGCCCTGTGCTGCCCGAGTCACACCGCTGTGGTGAAGAAACCCTCATCCTGCGAGTCCCTTCTAGTGGCATGATAGCAAATATCAGTCTAACAGTACTGGCCAGTGATTTTCATAAAAGCCAGTTAAAACAGGAAATTTTGTATTGTTTCAGTTCTTTCATTCTAGAGTACGTGACATAGGAACACTCACACTGCTGAATGAGGGACAAGAGATGCAGCTTCCTCTCAAGTGAGAGAGAATGTGGTTGAAATAAAAGAAAAAAAAGATGTATATTCAATTATACATGCCCTGATTCAGCTGAGCTCTACTACCCAACACATACAAAGCTCTTTTTCATTTGAGCTAAGCAACAATTTTAACTCTTCAGCAGTTGCAGAAAGCTGTTTCACCAAGGTGCGTTTCTGAGAACCCTTCCCAGCAGATGGGTTACAAGAGCTGCTGCCTATTGCCTGAACTTGGATTTATGAGGCAGGAGCAAGAGCTCAACACAGAAAAGCTTCACTTACATAAAATATTCCTATAAGGAGACCACCTGCTATTTATGCCTGGCAAAGAGCAAAAAGCCACGCTGCAGGTGCAGAAGGACGACACTGATTTGTGAGAAACCTTCAACAGCCACTGGAAAGCCACAGCGCAGCAATGTGCGTTCTATCAGCTCTTTGGATGGAAGACAAAGCGAACGATGAGGTGATGACCTACATGCCAGCTCAAGAGCTATTAGCCTGGGAACTGCAGCACTTTCACCGTTATAGTGAAGTGCACTCGAGGATGCTCATACAGAATAGAAGCCTGCAGTGCTGGTTAAGTCCTCTAAGGCTGGGAGGAAGGGTGGGGAAAAAGAGGAAGAGGAGGGAAGAACAGCACTGATATGAATAGGAAATTATTATTCAACAAGCAAGCATGATATGCGAAGATACTAAGACATAGTGCAATAAACCCTCTCATTTATTTTTGAGACATATTCTCATTACCACACTCTAGGCTGTATCAGCATTTTCATTTTTATCTATTTCCAGGAGATTATAGCCCAACTCTAAAAATGTGTTTGTTGTGAAAACTGGCACGCAAGCCTCAGCCTGAAAGAAGCTTTTCTTTTTTGTCAAATAATTTAATTTGTCTGAACAAAATAGTAATAATAAAAAAGATAATATTTAGAACTCCTAACCTGTATTCTCTCTGTTCAAGGCCTTATGTTTAAGTGTAGTGCACTACTGTTACACTCATCAACAACTAATTTAATTTTTTCCTTTTTGTAATGAAACCTTTCTTGTGGTTTATTACTTTCTTCCTCTGTCTTCCCCGCTGCACGCTTCCTTTCTTTCCATGCCACATCTTTTCCTGTGTGAATTCAGCAAACATTTCTCATTTTATTTCTTCCACTTCTCTCCATCATGTTCACTTACCTCTGAAACGCACTCTCTTTTCTCATCTCTTTTTCTCCCCCAAACCATCCCATCTCACACTGCACAGACCTGTTCCCTAAATCGATCCTATGCTCCCTTATTCATCTTGATGGCCAAACTAAAAACAGCAAGCAGAGGTCAAAATACCCCTCGTAGTAACAAAAGCAAGAAGGAAATATCTTCTACTACAGCCACTGAAAAGGAATTGCTCCCCTCAATCTCTCAAGACATGGAGACGATGGAGGAGAAAAGCATTGCACAGGTTGCAGCAGCCCTGCCGCTGTGCTCTGCATGCCTTAGGTACAAGGGCATTTCTCCATTTTTTGCAAAGGTAAGTGGGGAAAGAATAAGTTAACAATTATATCTGATTGGAGATTTCACTAAACAATTACTATACTGGACCTGCCAGTTGGCATTTATTTTTTTTGGGAATGTTTTAATTCTCATTTGGAAAACTTGTAAGTGTTAGAACCTGGGACTTGTAAGTGGAAACACAACTCTTATAGCATCCCCATAAGAATGGCACAAGAGGTCGGTCTGAGGTCATTTAGGGAGCTCGCCTGAAAGTCTATGCCTACCTTAAAATACTTAAAATAACCAAACAGCTGAATATTTAATTTTTAAGCACTAAGGATTGACGATAAAAACAAGTCTTCTAGTTAAAAACAAAACACACACACAAGAAAACACAATTCTTAGGAGTGATGTCCCAGAAGAGCTCAGCTATCTGTCACACTGCTGAAAGGCAGAGCGCACAGTCTATTTACTTTCTTGCAAGTTTGGTGGATACACCATGAGCCATCCCAGTACCACGTAGATTGACACTATGGACGCACACATCATAAACGAAATCTTATCCTACTGTAAGACCTTGGAAAAAACAGTATTTCTCCTCCAGTTGTATATTTGGTGAAATATGTAGACTGGATATATTTCTGCTTCTGAGATAGCCTATATTTATTGTCATCATTCAGCTCCAGCTGAATGGCAGCTTTCAGACGACTCTGGAGATGGTACAGTGCCACCTGAAATGAAGGTTTGTCACTCACAGCACACACAAGATGTGTGCTTATTCTTAATTTACCATGATGTTACTAATGCATTGCCCTCTGTGCAAAAGATACTGAGCTTCTGAGGTGTAATTCAAATGCCACTAGCTGCTCCAGCCTTTGTGGTCTCTCAGCTCTGTCACTTCGAGCCCATTCTGACTTCATGATGTGTGTCCCATCTTTGTCTCGCATTTATACATCTTTTACTTCCTTTTTGCATCTCGTCTCTCTCTCAAGACATACTGCTCCTATACCAACCAGCCTAGATCTGTTCCATCCTCCTCTCTCCAACTGCTGAAGCTTGTTTTAATTTTCTCTTATTTCTGTATGTTAAAGGCAAATGAGTAAGATTCTCCAGCTGATACAGAGCTGAGCTCCATTCCTGCATCCACTACATCTGTGCAACGCTTAGCAAACCATCTAGGGAGAGCTCCAAGACATAATGATATATTATGACTAGGAAAAAAAAAAAAAAAAAAAAATCACACAGCCCACTCCCGACAGCTGCATTTCTGGTGGGCTCTTTGGCCACAGTCCCATGATGTCCTCACAAACTAGCGAGGGCAGGTTTCTGGTGGTGGATGCCCAGCCCAACTCATACAATCCCTAGTGCCCCAACCATTGCCAAATCACTTCTCAGAAAAGAGAGCTGGGATTCATACGATGGTCAGTTCTGGGAAGGCATACCGAAAAGCTGAGTACGCTTGATGAAACTATACTCCTACCACCATTTTAAATCACTGATGATTCCTAACCATAATAGCCAAGAAGCCAAATTATGTTTCAAAACCTATTATGCTGAGAAAACTGTGAGTGTGGCACAGAGTATGTGTGTAAGCCCTGAAGAGCCTATGGTGCTCAGCAAGATGGGAGGCAGTGAATGGATACACGGAGGCCGAAAAGGGTGAGGAAATGATCAGACAGCTCTGGTCTGAGCCCTTCCACGGCCCAAACACATCGGGAAGCTCACCAACAACCGAACCATCACATCATGGATACTGCCTTACAGAAGCAAAATACAATGTGGTTTTATATCGCATTTCTGCTGTTTTTCTAACAAGATATAAATAAATAATTAAAGCATTTGGTGAGTTAAATAATAAATGCAATTGAAAAGCTATTCTAGAGCTCTGGATAGGGTACATTTCTATCCGCAAACTTTCCCAGCTTTCTACATCCTTGTAAAAGTGTACCCATTATTGTCTTCTCATATTGTCTAAAGAATTTAATTGTGTATCAGACAGCAAATCTTTTTTAAAAAGGCATATAAGTTTTTCACACTTCTGTAATGGAGCATAACTAACTTACCAAATACCCATTTCTTTAAGAGATCTGGTTTGTATAGTTTTTCCTCTCTGTGGCTTCCCAAAGTTAAGATACAAAATCAAAAAAGAAGCTCACTTTTGCAAAAAGAGGAGACAAAAACTCAATTAAAGCTTTATTTACAAAGTTCAAGCACTCTGAAAAACTGAAGCAGAATTTAGACGTTTGCAGTTATACTGAAAAAAAAACCACCCAAACTAGATGGCTTGGAAAAGGAACTGATTTAATTCCACAGTAAAATACAACACAGAGATATAGAAGATCTCCAGCAGTGTCTGCTATGAAAACACTAATTTTTGAAGTATTGAAAACCAACATAACATGCCTAGTTAGTATTCCCAATCTGAGAGTGAAATAAAAATCAGTAAAGTACTAATATTTTTTGAGCTGACAGGGTATTAAAAAAATTAAATTTAATAATTTCATCAAGGTGGTGACCAGGGTATCTTGAAAACAAGATGAGTTTTGAACAAAGCAAATACATTACAAAGAACCGCAAGAAGACAGGGGAGAAGAACCATGTTATGTGAAGAGTAAACAAGAATGATTTTTTTTTTTTTGACAACTCTGTGAAAAAGGATCAAAAATTCCAAACTGTGAATATGTATCATCATAAACCTAAGTAAAGTCACTATGTGTAGGAGTTCAATAAGTGTAACTGGGAACATTTTGGAACTATTCATAGAAATTGTAAGTCTCAAAATAATGAAAACCACAAACTGAATTAAAAAGTTTTTTTAAAAAAATCAGACATATACATTGAAAAAAAAAATGAGTAAACTGTATAAAAGTCCAGATGAGGGGATGCAGGAGGAAAAGGGCAGGGGGACACCAGAAATCAAATTTTGGTGATTTATTACACCGGACAATGACAATATAGACTTGTATTAATATTACAGGATAGTCTTGCATATAGAAATTGTATACAATTTATATACATTTATACCATTTGTACTGAAGCAATAGCTATTCAAACCAAACAAACCCACTAAAATGGAGGAAAGGGAAAAAAGATGAATACCAGGGGTGACCTCAAATTTAACTTGGGCTGAATCAATATGGGGAAAGGATTCACCAGCTACAGAGATAAAGCAGTCACAAAATGTATGCCGACTTCTAGCCTGGTAATAAAGATTACTTGCTATGAGTAAAAACAATGCAACAGAACCTTTAATTAGCAACCATAAGCAATACTAAAGGAAGGATCTGGAAACACTTTGTTGGCTGTAGGACCAAGGAAAACCATGAATTGGAGAGAAACTGTAGAAAGCACAGCAAAGACTGAAGAAGCATACAGGATAAAACATGCTAGCATTTCTATTTATTTTCTTAAGTTATTTTCTAAAATGTGGGCATTTTCCTATATTTTTGCTTGTCAAGGCAGACTTGGATGCAAGCTATTATCTGGACACAACAATGTACCATGACAGCTTTTCCAAACAGCATCAGTTATGAACCAGAATGGCTTAGCCAACGGCTGTGGGATGACCCAAAACCAGGGAATTAATTAAAATAGAAAAGTATATGTATATGAATAATTATTTAACACAACAGTAAAAGTAATTACAAATACATTTTAGCACAGTGAATTACTCAGTAATACAAAAAGTAAACTATAGGGCCAAGCACAGGCCTGGTACAAGGAGCATGACTTGTCGTAATTATAGAAACGAATGCATTTATTTCAAGTCTGAATTTGGTGTCTACATAACTCAATGAGTCATGTTATTTCCCTTTTCTTTCTTGGAGAAACAAATAACATGAACACTATATTAAGAATTATGAGACATTCAGACTTAAAATCAAATGAACTATGATATTTATATCATAGCGGGTATGGAAAACAACAAAAAATAGGGACAGCAAAGGATAAATCATATTTGAAATGCCATGCTAGCAAAGGAAGAGTAGCAAAACAAAAGACAAAAAACTCTGAATGTCTTCCATATTATCTTATCTCCATTGTATTTTTGACATTTCAATGAGACTATCAGTTCAAAACTGTATATAACCAAAAATCCCAACTTATTATCAATTTTGTAAACCAAATTTCTGTTCTGCCTCTCTGAAAGCTTTTTTTAATATCTTTAATTGTTAGGGATGGCTATTCTTCAGTAAAATGAGTCTTAAATACTTTATCATTTGTGTCAACATATTGCTAAGCCTAAAATGATTTTCAGTTGCTTAGATTAAATGACTTTCTACCATGCTGAAAAACAACAAATAAAAAATAAAATGCCTTATCACTGTGGGCTTTTTACAGTTGCTTCAGGAAAATAACCTTTGTTTTAAAGCCATGTTTAACTTTGCTTTATGCACAGCAGACCTCTACAATGGCTCTTCTAAGCCAGAAGATTGGTTAGCCCTAATAGTTAGAGGTTTTCCATGCTCAGTATTTCTTTCTCCGTCAACACCATCTTTCCTTTTAACTACCGCTCCCCATATCATCTTTAGAAACATCCAACCGCTACTGAATGTTGTTCTAAAAATTAATTGTTTTGGAGGATATTGGTGCATTACAAAACCCTACCAAAAGTCTGAAGATAGCATTAAATGCCACATCCACACTACATCTTCATATCTTACTTTCTATACTGAAAAAAAATCACCGTTTTTACAGGACCATACGGGAAGCCCTATCAGCTTTTTTTTGACTGCTGCCAGACCAACATATTGAGTTGCCTTTCTAATTGAAAGTAATGGGAGGTCTTGAACAGTTGAAAGTTCTGTAGAGTACAAACCACGGGTAAGAAATACAGTGAAGAAATGCTTGACTGCAGGGAGCCAGCCTACATTCACTGGAGTTTATTTATTAGGTGTGGATCAGTGATGGACCAAAGCCAGCTGCTGAGAGGTGGTGAGACTGGCCACTCTGGCCTTCTAGAGAGATCTCAACACAGATTAAGAGGCAGGTTCTCTGTATAAACCCTTCCCCACCTACCCCAAAAGAGCCACCCCTCTATCCCAAGAATATAAACAAAAGGAGAATAAGTGAACAGGAGGGTGCTCTTCACACAGCGAGCTGCAGACCTGGGGAACTCATTGCCAAAGGACGTTGTACTAGCTTAAAGTTTTTCATGAGGAGAATGGATGAGACCACGAAACAAAGATATGTTGATGTTTATTAAGTACAAAGCCACTTCTTCAAAGGTCCCAAAACAGAAAAAAATAATTGAGGCTGGGAGAGCAGAGTACTGTCTATGCTTACACGCTCTCCTCTTGCTGAGGCATCTGCTCACAGGTGGAGACAGGACAGTAAGACACTATGGCTATTCTTAAAGACACAACCCCCCAGTCTTCCAAACATCTCCTTAATTTTTCGAGAGGTCATGTGGCTTCCCTGCTTTGCATACTGTGTTCTCAGGTAATGGTAGCCATAGTGTCTTAGTGCCTCCTAACGCAGGAGACATTTCTCTCACCCAGACTGCTGAAGAGTGATGGTGATCCTCAACTCAAACACAGATCGAAACCATGCCAGTCACATATCCCCAAGTCCCGACACAGCAATCAAAGTGCACTGCAAACCTCCATCAAAGTCGCACTGCCCCTCACCCTGGTCTGTATCTCCACACTTCAGCAGAGGGTCCCAGCAGGGAAACTGCTGTAATATGCATCTTCAAAGCTCTTCAGCTTTCTGCGTGGTGCAAACCCAACCAAGGCCAGACTGAGCTCTCTGCCCACGGCTTCCCCTGTCAAAGGAGCTTCCCTGTCAGCCCCAGTCTTGCCTGCCTCCTCCTTTCCCACTCAACCTGTATCCTCAAACAAGTAACCTACCCAGAAAAGTGGGCAACACTGGACATTTCATGAACCTGCTGGATCACCCCCATGCCACTGCTCACACTAACCAACGGCTGTGTTTGACTTGGCCATCTTCTATTACCATGTCTTGATACCGCCTCGTGAACCAGATTCAGTCCACAGACCAAGTCTGGTGATCTATGGGTTGCACAACTGAAGGTCTGTGCATATAAAGAAATCACTGACCACATAAAAGTTTATCTTATCAACAATAACCCCTTTATTCTGTTCCAACAGACAGCTGGGGGAAGTGTGCCCTTCAGCAGAAGCAATCCATAAGAGGTGCAGCAGAGCCAATGGCTTAGTCAGCAAGGGGAGAGGCAGGCCATTCATTCTAAACAACGGGAGAAACAGGGCACGAGGGAATACTGTGCCAAGGAGAGTTTTTACATTATCAGTTCATAATTGAAATAGTTATTATTCAAAAGTATTTATTCAAAAGACATAAAATGAGGGTAGAGATCTGGGTGAAGAAATATTGTCTAGGTTGTAAGTTTTGGGTGACTAAAATTGGGTTGTTGAATCTACCCACCAAAGCCCAAGTGACCTGAGTTTCAAAGACACAGAGAATCTTCAGTTAACACTGATTTTCATGACATTTGGGGTAGGCTGGGGCGCTGGGCACCAGATTTTACAGCACTGAGAAATACTGCTTTGGAGAAAATATTTTATCAAAAAAAGGACATACTTCCTACTACTATTATGAAGAGTTAGTACCAGTCATCCATGAATCGTACCAGAAGCACAGCTGAAAATTTTAGACCGTCTGCTCAACCAGAACAGTGGTTCTTTATCATCCTCCTTTTGTTTTTTACCCCTCTGTGCCACAGACTATATTAGAAGATCTCTTTAGGGCAGGAATTGTCTTTTAATTACACACACAGGGCTTATAACTGCAGGGCCCTTGCCTTATTAGGACCTACATTCTCCTCTAACACATACTAGAAAAAATAAAGACAACAGTCTCCACCTGTATTTCTGACCAGGCTTTCTCACACAAATGCATGCATGTCAACATACAGTCTAAGGTGGTAGGTGAGCACATCCAGGACTACTGCGCTGTGCAGTCATCCCACATGGGTGCACATCAACCAAGCTCTGCGCAACACGTGCCCAACTACTCTTCTCCAAGCAGTAGACCAACTGCACAGGATCTTTCCCTGAGGAACTTACATACATTCTTTTCAGCCACTGAAAGTTTGTCTTGCAAGGCCTCTCGCCTTCTTCTTCCTGAGAGGAGACTTTTTGACTTGTGATTTGCCCGTTTTATATTTGCTACCAAAAATGACTGTCTTATATATTACTTCACTTGCATTCACAGGACAGTGTACTGATATATTTTACTTTTCAGGAGGAAAACCCCTCAGTATTATCTCTTAACTTCTGACAATGTTTTCGGTAACTGAACACTTGTACACACTGTGAATGATGGCAAATAATTATGGTCTGCTGTGATCTTTGGAAACAGCAGTGTTTTTCTTACCAAAAGACTGAAAAAAAAGACAGATGAATGATTCTGTTAGCTATTCAAGCACATTGTATGAAAAAAACATGAGGAAAGATTTTTAAGGCAATTGCTTAAAATAGCTTTCTAGATACACAATACCAAAAGCCATATTTTCGTCTAGAAGACATCAAATTATTTTCTACCTTTTAGGTCATAATATGCACTTCTCCATACAGCACAGAGCCCAACTGCTCTTGTTTGCAGCTGGTTGTCAAGGGGTTTTTGCAGGGAAGGTTTTGATGGATTCATACTATACAATGGCAACGGTATATTCTCTCACACACACACTACAAAGCTATCAAGTAGGTTTTTAGAAATCACTGTTATTCCCCTAAAAATGAACTGCTCATGCCTCCAAGAAATCCAATTATTGTTCCAGTAAAGCAAAACACTAATGATAAAAAGGTACATAAAGGTAGTAATGACTGTAATAAATGTTGTCAAGCAAAGACACCGATAACAGAGGTTATGCAGTAACGTAAGGAGGTACCAGTACTGGTGTGACAACCCTGAAATCGGTAGGGTTTTGCTTTAATAGATATAGCCCAGTGTATCTACTCCTAAGCAGTCCCAGCATAAAGAGGTGTTTATCACAATTTTAAAAGTCATGTAAATTCAGAACTGCAGACACATTAAACAGTCCTGCATAGTTTAACACATGGATGAACAAGTAATTAGACTTATTTGTTTGCAGATTAAATGCCTGCAAAATAAAAGGCTTTTGTTCAGGCTGAGAAAAGGAAAAAAAACCAAAACAAAACAAAACTGTTTTCTCACATTTGCACTCTATGCTGCAAAAAATAATGAACAATGAGATTATGCTTTAATTTTCAGTACAGCCATGCCTGGAGGATTTGGGGGACCTTACCAGAGAACAACAAAAAGGAGTGTGTCAAAACAAGAAAAAACACACTGGACTGTATTTGCATGAATCACTTAAACTCCATGAAAACTTACACATCGTTTAAATGTAAAGAAGGTTTGCCCTCAGTTTCTTCAGTGAAAAGGAGAATATATGGCATATTGCATTCTAACTACAACATCTTCTCCTTGCCAGGTCATGTGAAAATACTAATGAGTATATCAAGAGATACCATTCTGTGGCCTCCTTTCTTAAATGAGAAACTACTATTATCTGAGACCATGTGTGAGCTAGATGTCCCCTGCTTCGCCCCTACCCATAGACTCATACGTAAAGATGGAGACTTTATATGGTAGGGAATAAATTCCAAGTACTACAATGGCAGCAAAAAGAGAAAACGGAGGATACTAAAGCAGGCTAGAAATAAAGACAAAAAACCTAATTTTAATCCTTCAACTTTTCATATTGATATGTTTATTTTATATGGCTACTGTGCATATACTGCAATATCTTCCTCAAATACAGTATTTAATCAAAACAGGAGGAGGATAAAGAACATGAGCAGAGAAGCAGAAATACTCAGGTGAAATACGAAGTGAAATCTCCATCCTCCATTTACGTTTCACCTCACGGATTTTGTTATATTAATATTACAAGCAGATGTGTAAGTTGGAATATTATTTATTCATAGAAATTCCCCAAATAGCTTCTGACTAGTGACAAGAGGAAAGATCTCAATACATGAAGTATATAACATGCAGGAAAAAATAGGAAACCAAGACAACAACAGAAGAAAACAGTACGCATACACCACTGTGCTAGCCAGGATCTGTCACAGCGCAGTGGACCCGAAGTTTCCTCACCAGCCTGACAAGACCGATTAGCATCTTGTAATAAGGCAAGGAGTATCACAAGACTCCCAAAAAACACCATTTGGATGATTTCAGATGAGTGAGTCATTTTATCAGCTCATATTTTGAAAGTAATGAGGCTATTTTAGTCCAGCTAAAAGTGAATAAATCTTTAACTGCCCCCAACAACCTTTTTTATTTCTAGAATATACTGCAAAAAGGATTGAAATGTTCCTATCAAGAGCATAAAGTTCTATCATTACACCCTTTCTGGAGAGATTTAATGAATTATATTTCAATTGCACTACTTGAAAAAAGAGCAGTTTTGCCTGCCTGCCTACCAGTAAGGAAAGCATATCACAGCTTGGCAAGAAGGAAGCAGGAGAGATGAGAGGAGCTGCCTCACCCCACGATAAACGTTACTTAGTTCCCACTGGATCCCTACGCTATACTTCTCCTTTGTGTTATGAGGACAACTTCAGAAAGCACGACAACATAATAAAGCTAGGGAAAGACAACCCTGTTATTACCACTGCAGAAAATAAAACACAGATTAATGTCACTAACGCACATGTCAAAAGAGATAATAATGATGCGTACAAACGGATCTTCTCATCAGGAGCAAGGAATGTAAGCACTACCTAAAACTGAATAATAATTACATACAAATCAAAAATGACATTGCCAGCTGCTAGGCACACATTATTCTCTCAGATTACCAAAGGGTGTCTTTTCCATTTTTTTACCCTAACACTCGCTAAGTCTTCCTTTTCTGTTCAAGTGACATAAATTATAAAGTAGCGGAGCGGGCGCTTACATTCCCTAGGAAGGCAAATGCTGGTGCCATCGGGTAGCTTGCTGCTTACAGCTTGAACTCCCCATTGTGCCAAGATGGAGGTGCAGATGTGCAGGGGAGGCTGGTAACAGAAAATGGCTTTTCTGAGTCAAAACACAGAAACCGCTTATAAGTTGCGATAAATGCCCAGGTTTTGTTTCTGAAGCATTTACTAACAACGTGCCACAAATTTTCCAAGTCCCTCCCTTACTCTTAAGGCATGCGTTTATGCATGCTGTAACCACTGACGTTGCACTAAGATTCAAACACGACTCATGCCCTCCCAACCTCAGCCAAGAAGAGTTTGGCATACAAAATCCTGCTTTGGTTGTATTCTTCTGATTGCAGTACTTGCCATTTTTATAATCACTACTTCATCTATCTTCCAAAGACAGAATATAAGATCAAATACCACAACTGCACACTTTAACTAATAATTTCTTTTACTCTGATCCTTTTTACTCGAGTTCATATCCTGAAGATATACCTGAAGACAAGCACCAGAGAGCTTCTAAGCAAGCTGTTTACCAAAGGAATATAATTAAAAATCTACTATCATGAAGACAAGACCTAACACAATACACAAAAATAAAGCATCACGAAATGTTAACTTTTACTAACATTATACTATATCCAGGAGTTTATCATCTGCATCTAATCTGTCAGCTGGAGGAAACAAGATTTTATTACTGAATGGACACTATAAGAGTTTATATTAAGCAGTCAAGATAGTAGAAAAAGACAGGCCACTTTATGACCTGGACTAGAGAATTGCTTTCTCCTGTACGTCTTTGCTTAGAAACTGCTACAATCATTTTTGTAGTCTGTAGGCATGGAGGTACATTAATCTTTCTTCTTTACGTTTTATTGCACATGACCTATGAATTATTTCCTCTGCCCCATAAAGATTACAGCCTTCCTATCTATATTATGACATGATCATAATTTTAAAGTGCATATAGGCTATTTAACAGAAAGGGGTATGCTAAACAAGAATAAATAATTACCACAAATAAAAAACTAAATAATAATTAGGGTAACAAGTAAGTATGTGAAATTTATTAGACAAGCAGACTGAAAATAACATTTTTGGCTGGATGTCAGTATGCCTTTTCTGCTAGCAACACACACAAGCACAAGATACTTTCATTTACTTCACTCACAAGACTGCTGAATTTTATATTCTTCCAGACAGTACTTAGGATGTAATCATTTCTTTTTTGACAAACGCTGCTAAAACCATGACAGCATTCTTAACAAAAATTGGCACAACAGCAAAATGAAAAAGAATCAACTCATTTTCTGCTGAACATTTATTTTCAGTTGGTCTGTAAAACCAAGATCAATTTGCTACTTACAATGATTAATAACTTCCTTGTCCTTGACAAGGCACTCTATAAATTGTTAGAGGCACAACAGTACCTAGCAATACTGTTAAGGTGTCTACTCACTGTGTATTTGTTAACATTTTATTGTGGCAATTTCTCATTTTATACTTGTGAGACATTTTTCTGATTTTTAAGTGGAATTTCTCGTATTTGTTCCCGTTGCCCTTTGTCCTGTCACTGGGCACCACTGAGAAGAGTCATCTTCTTTACTCACTCTCATCAGGCATTTACACATATTGGTAAGATCCCCCTCGAGCTTTCTCTTCTCCAGGCTGAACAGCCCCAGCTCTCTCACCCTCACGCTCCGTATGTCAGGTGCTCCAATTCCATAATCACCTTGCTGGCCTTTTGTTGGGCCTGCTCCAATATGTCCATGTCTCTCTTGCACTGGGGAGCCCAGGACTGGACCCAGCATGCCAGGTGTGTCTCACCAGGGCTGAGCAGAGGGGAAGGATCACCTCCCTGGACCTGCTGGCAACGCTCTGCCTGATGCAGCCCAGGAGGCCGGTGGCCACCTTTGCCACAAGGGCACGTTGCTGCCTTGTGGTCAACTTGGTGCCCACCAGGACTCCCAGGTCCTTTACTACCAAGCTGCTTTCCAGATAGTCAGCCCCCAGCTTATACTGGTACGTGGGGTTACTCCTCCCCACGTGCAGGACTTTGCATTTCCCTTTGCTGAATTTCAGGACATTCCTGTTTGCCCATGCCTCCAGTGTTGAGGACCCTCTGAACGGAGCACAACTGTCTGGTGTATCTGCCACTCATTCCAGTTTTGTGTCACCAGCAAACGTGGTGAGGGTGCACTCTGTCCCATCATCCAGGTCATTAAAGATGTTAAGCAGTATTGGTCCCACACTACTAGTGACTGGCCTTCAGCTGAACTTGGTGCTGCTGATTACAATCCTCTAAGCCTGGCAGTTCAGCCAATTTTCAGCCCAGCTCACAGTCCATTTATCTAGTCCTTAGTTCAATAGTTTCTCTGTGGGGATGATATGGAGGACAGTGTCAAAAGTCAAGATAAGGAACATCCATTGCTCTCTACTCATCCATTCAGCTGTCATGTCATTGTAGAAAGCTATCAAGGTTGGTTAGGCATGGTTTCCCCTCCTTAAATCCATGTAGACTGCCCCCAATCACCTTCTTATTGATCAGATGTTTGGAAATGCTTTCCAGGATTATTCGCTGCCTCACCTTCCCATTGACTGAGGTGAGGCTAACCAGCCTGTAGGTCCCTGGATTCTCCTTCTTACGAGCTCCTTGCTCATCCATGCAGGCCTTCTATTACCTTTGCTTGGTCTCCAGCACATCAGGATGGACAATGCTTGAGCCTGGAGGAGGTGATCCCTGAAAATCTACCATCCCTCATCTCTCCAGGATGACACTTCAAGGAACTCTTCCAAGCAGGTCCCTGAACATGCCAAAGCCTGCCCTCCTGATGTCCAGGGTTGTGGTCCTGCCATTTGTCTTGTTTCCTCCTCACAGGATCCTGAATTCTACCATATCATGGAAGCTGCAGCCAAAACTGCCCCAACCTTCACATCCCTGATCAGTTCTTCCTTGTTTCTAAGTATGAGGTCCTAGAAAGAACCTCCTCTCATCAGCTTATTGATCACCTGTGCTAGGAAGCTATCATCAGTGCACTCCAGAAACCTCCTGGCTTACTTGTGCACGGCTGTGTTGCTCTTCCAGTAGATACCGAGGTGGTTAAAGTCCTGCTGAGGACCGGCTCCTGCAAACGTGAGGCTTCTTCCAGCTGCCTGAAGAAGGTATCATGCACTGCTTCTTCCCAGTGGGGCAGTCTGTAGCAGACACCCATTACAATGTCACCCACATTAGTCTGTGCTCTACTCCTGACTCATAAGCTTTCAGCTGACTGATCATTTCTTGGAAGGCGGAGCTCAATGGATCCCTGCTGCCCTCTCACATGAAAAGCAACAGCCTCTCCTCAACTTCCCAGCCTACCGTCATTTGTAACTGCGAAAGCAATTTCTCCAGTGATAAATTAATCCCAAATGTGTTTCATCTGGAGTACTTACTAAATTAGGAATTTTTTAAGTACCCTTGTGATGCTGGTAGATGCTTCAGTATTCATAATCAAATCATACCTAATGCCTGTAATGGGCTGCAATAGCACTTCAGCACCAAGTGGGAACTGGATAAGGTTAACTAAAGACAGGTGTAGCTCGCCCTCATTCTCGGAAAAAAAACCAAGGCATTAAGTGCTAACTGGACTTAGCATTTTGGGAAATTGGCAAGTAGTTCTAGCACCTGAGCCAACAGGTGTTCCAATTATTTCCCCTTTCACCTTCTGTGAAAGTCATAAGAGCAGATTTTAATGTGTGTCACAAATAATACACTGTGTACACTAAGGCTGATGCTCCCTGTTTTCACTTGTCTTTGAGCAACAAGAAGTGACATCCTATATACAAAATCATACTTCTATTTCTCTGTCGGCCGCAGTTTTCAATATTTAATATCCTTTTAAGTAACAAGTTTATATCTTATGGGCAACACACTACAAAGAGACATTGTCTAGGGATGACTGGTCTAGAGGGAATGAGGAAAAAAAATAAATTTGTTTTGCTCTACATTTCAAACAGACCATTTTTGTTTTAGTGAGCGCTTCCCTTTCTGATATTGTCTTCCCCAGCTTAACTTATTTCTGAGCCATGTTCTTGGTGCAGTGTTTGTATAGTTAGTGAGCCACCACCAAGATACCTGGCAAAGTCTTTACTAGGGCCTCTCTCAACTTGCTGCTTTTGGCTCAAATGTCCCAAGAGAAGAAGGCAGAAAATACCTACCTATACACTGACATTTCCCTTGTTTGTACCAAAAGCCTTCATCAGACAGGTTTGGACCCTTTCTTATAACAAAATATTAAAACACTCTGACCCTCTCAACTGTTAGGGATCATAGAAAACAGAACAAATTGCTCATGCTCTTAGGACAGGCTCTGGTATGATACTGGAAACCCTGTGGATTTCAGCGTAATTTGCCACATCCTGTCATTTGCCAATCACCTGTAGTCTGCATTTCTTCAGTATAACCCTCTACTGCATCCAGTGACTACAAGGAGCATATACACTGGACATCACCAGAGTAGAAGTCCACATGATCCTCCATCTTTGCAGGCAAGGTTCAGAACACAAGAGCAAATGAGGATTTTGACTAAAAAGGGTCCTGCTACAATAGGATAAAAGCTTAAACGCTTTCATACTTCAGCTCTCTCAGCCACAATAATAATTTGATGCTGCCTTTGACAGACAACTGTAAGTGTCATATCACACAAACTATCTCCTGTAGTGTAAATATAATCTTACCTTTCTTTGTTGCTTGGATTTAGTTAAGACAGTTCTACTGGGGATACCCTGAGGAATTTTTCTTCACTGGATTCACTTAAAAGCTAAAATTCTACTAGGTTGTAACAGCTTTGTCTTGAAATTTAATGTGCATGGACAGCAAATGTGTAGGAGTTTCTCTTGACAATAGCAGGCTTATTACTTGCACTGCAGTTCTGAGCCTCAAACAGGAAGATGATAGAGGAAGCATGGGCTCACATACCACATCTTGGAACACAGAGTATTCACAGACTCCCGTTTGGGGATCATCTGTTTCAAAATCTCCTGATTTCACACACATGCTAGTCCACCATTTGGCTAACCAAGTGTTTCAGGGCATGAAAACAGCTCGAGTCCCATACATAACTATATGATGAAGGTCATTTCAACAGACTAGATTAGTGCTCTGTTTAAGAAGCTTACCTATGCTGACAAACTGGGCAAACGTCAACCTGGCAAAGGATCCAGCCCTGTTTCCACGCCCACAAAGTCTACTAGTAGGTGCACACATGGTAATTTTCTTTCAAAAATATAACTGGGAAGTCCTTTGACATTTGCATCTAGTTCACAATACCATTTGTTCTGATTCTCAGTGTCAGCTCAAAATGCCAAAATTTCTTTTGATTTGGAGTCCACAGTTATTTGAGTTTTTTTCTCACAGCATCTTGTCAAAGCACTGGCTTGCAATACTTTCTGAAAATAAGTTACAAAGACTTCAGCTGATAGTTTCCTCACCTTTTCCCCTTAGAAACAGCCTTACCTCTTCAATATTAGCAGAGGTGAGTGCACAGCTTATGGACAGTTCCTCTACCTGAAAACAACTGTAGCAATCTCCTTTATGGGTGCTGCTGTTAAAAGCAACTTCTAGAGGAAATGACCACTACTCATTAGAGACAGACTTACTTTTTATTCAACAAGGACTACTGGGATGTACTTTCTGCAATATCCAGCTATCCACTGTCTTGAAAGTGGGTGGTCATGGTCATTTAGCTGTTCCTCATAGGTTGGCAAGTTAGGGAATATGTTTGTTACTGATGGGGAAAACATTGAAAAGTAGGTCAAGTACAACAAAAGGTCACTGGAGGGGAACAAGGACGTTCAAGAGGGAATTCAGTTCTTCCAAGCATGCACAAATGGGGGCTTTGGCAGCTGTGGCATCCAAGACTACACTGGGGGAAAAGAAAACAAAACCCAACAAGTAACACACCCACACCCACCCCACCCCCCAGTAACTGCAGAGGAGTTTATCTATGTGTGTCTCCGCTCTCTGAATTTACATTTTACAAGCAATCACACAAGTTCAGGGCTACTCTTCCTGATTTAATTAATAAAAGCATGTGCATTTTAACAAGCATTGGTTCTCCAAAACAGACTGCTCTCTACAACCCATAAAACAACTCACTGATAGAAGCCCACTGCTATGCTCACACTGGGATACGTGACTGAGGTAAGATCTTGACAGCAAAGATAGAGTAACACAGTTTATCACTTTTATGGGGAGTACTTGGAAAACAGTTTCAACTGTCTAGAGAACTGAAAATTAGTTTCATATTTACATACCTACATTGTATATGTACACTTGTGTGCATACATTGATCTCATGCTCACACCGCTTACTTGGGTAATTGACATAAAAGACAGTTTTGGGCAGCAGCCGTGCTTCCAGCAATGAATAGCACAAAGGACCGACCACCTCTGGAAACATCTCTCCACTTCTAAACCTGCTGCTCAACAGGGCTGGAATGAAATCAGGTAAACATGTAGGAATACCTGTAAGGAGATGAGGAGAAGAAGGACGCCCTGACAGTTTCATACACTCAGTAGAAAAGGACAGGAGGGTTGGGAATTTACTTTGGTTTGTAGGTTTACTGCACAGTTTGACCTGGCAAATGCAAAATGTGTCCCCATGGAGCTGAGGCTGCTCCCGTGTGCTGTGGAGAGAAAGCTCTTTCTGGACCATGGGTTAATACTATGCTCTCCTGTAGCTAAATCATCTCCCCTCTCAGTTCCTCTACCTGAAATTTGGGAAGCAGGGATGAAGGTGACTGAAAGGAAAAACGCTCTGAGGAAATGAAATTAATGCCAGAGAATTTCGTGAAAGAAGAGTCTTTCAAGGCACTCTGACATGTTCTCAGAGCAAACCCATCATCACACCTGGCAGTCAAGGCTCAAGCAATACCTTGGCATTACTTCATGCTTCAGTGGAACGTATCGCTGAACATCTCAGGGCCTGGCCATGCAGCCAGCACTGCTTCAGCTCTGCCTACTCCCTCTCCTCACAGAGAGAAAAGGGACATGCTGTCTTTTTATGTATTTATGCTTTTTATTTATTTTATATATGTGTATTTAGATGATATCTAGATATATAAAATGTATATAGTTATATATGTAAGAAGGAAAAGTAACAAGAAAGGGTCAGACTTCAAGAGAAACCCAGGGTACAACTGCATGAGTGAGAGCAAAGGGACCCAAGCTCACCCTGCTCTGCTCTGTCTATCTGCTGTATTGGATGGCACTACTTTTTTTGTTGATTTCTAACAGTATTTTTAACTCTCTCCTAATTTTACAGCAAAGGTTGACAAAAACAAGGACAACTAATTAAGTGGTTATAAAAGAAAACCATATAAAGTAAATGAATGAAAACAGAAGAAAACAATGATCTTCGATATTTTAATCCCTGCTTTTCCACTCTGAAAATTCCGTACAAACATCAAACTGTGTACAAACATGGATGCTATCCCCAGATTTCAGCAAAGCAAAATAAAAAGATTTTGAGCATCTCTGCATTATGGGAAATTCTAGCACAGTAAGGCTTTAAAAAAAATAATAAAAGTCACTGCAATTTCCGTTTTAGGCTTGTTAAACAGTCACATCATAATATTTAATTGCATCTTTTTTAATATACTTTCTTGCTACATCCAGAGTTGAGACATTTCACAGTAAAAGAAGAAAAATATTTCCCACAGTCACAAAACACTTTCAAAGCCTCAAGTGACAGCACAGTTTCAGTGATAAAACAATAGGGTCTTGCAGCACACAACTGCCTCTGCTGCACTCTATTAATTCTTGCCCACTGACATCACAATCACCCTTTGCATTGTTTTTATTTTAATTAACTTCTCCAGAGTCTGCTTTTAATTAGAGATACATACACACATACCAAACTCCTGGTTCTTACTCTTTTATTGGATAATTTTAGTTAAGGGCGTTCAAGAAGCGCTGAAAATTCCCACTCCATCTAGCAAGATTTCCTCATTTCCACCAAAAGCTTTGATTTCTGCAAATGTGCTTACAGTGTCCATCACTATGACTCAATGTACCTAAGAGCTGAACTTTAAGACCATAGAGAATACAAGGAAAGGAACTGTTATATCATTGCATCTTAATGCAAAGCTCAAATTCAAATTTTTATTTTTTAGCTTAAGAATTCTTGTTTCTTCTTATTTTTTGGGCAATAAAATAGTTCCTCACAATGGGCATACTGTTAAAGTCCTGCCATACATTCAAGTAGTACAGTGATGCTGAATCTATGGCTCACCAGGAGTATACATCCAACCAGGTGCTGCACCCCAGCTGCCCCCTTCGCCAGGGGCCTCTTGGGCAAAGCCTGGCTGGCTTGCCAACAGCAGCCCAGTTGTGGTCCACGCCCATCTACCAGCAGGTGCTGAGCACACATCAGATGGAGCAGCAGCTACCAGCTCCCTCAGAAGGGGAAAAGGTGGGAGCTCAGTGTTACAGCCAGAACAAAAACCACCTCTGCATTTGAACTATGTCAATAAAAATACAAAGTAATCTGTAATTTTATTAGACTTAATTAGTAATTTTGTGAAGCCCTGGAAAATCACTTTTACGAACAATACTCATGGGGAGATAGAGGGCATACAACTGTACAATAAAAGAAATTCCTTCATTACTTTAGTATATTGACTAACTGGATTAACCGTGACCTTTGCAGAACTCTTAATTACTTCAAAGGTCTCTTATTCAGGCCACGTTTCCACTAAGCCTAATCAACGTTTATGTTGCAAAGATTTTTTTTTTTTGTACACTACTCATATAAGGTTATGGGCAACCACTCACAGCCAGATGTTGTTTCTAAAGACACGTACAGCTTCTGAGAGTTCAAAATGTAGCTCAGAAAGCAATCTCTGCCACCATAGATCCTACTTGCCTTATAATTTGCCTTTTTAAGGCCATTGTTTTTTTTGATGCTGGACCTTTGATAATTTTGGTCATTTGGAACTTCAGTTTTACCTTTTTTTTCCCCACAACTTTTCAAGCTGTGCGATGCAACTGCTATCTCTGACATGAGAAACTATGGGAAATAACAAATGGATACAACATGGCAGTTTACCTTGAGCGATCTGAGTCTCAAGGAAACAATGCTCTTTACAGATTAAAAGCATTAGTAGCGCTCTTTATCCTGTGATGACATGGATCCTCTCGACATAGTATCCCTTCTGCCCAGAGCATCTTTCCTTGAGTGCTGGGTTGAGCCACAAGCTTGCAGGAAGCCCGCTACCAAACCTCATGTTCTGGAGCCCTTTCTGACCTGCTTACCCCATGATTACAAGCCAGCTTCATTACGCAAATACTCACTACTAGCGTGACTGCTTTATCATAACACATCAAGTATGTGCCTCTCTCAAAACTAGGGTATTATGAAGAAGCTGGAATGAATGTTCAGTGATTTAATGTTGCTCTAGAGAGCACTGCAAGCCACTCTAGACAGCACACTGTTCTGCATGTAAGTGGATTTTTAGGAACTGAGCGATTTCTTTCTTCCCAGAAGGCCGGAAGACTATTCTTAAAATATCTCAAGTGTACGCATGTGTGTACACCCACACGCAAAGTAATTCACTGCAGTACACAGGACACAACTACAGAGAGAATTCTGTTAGTGCAAACAATTCGCTTCTTTTCCATGACCACGCTCATGAAAACACATGCTACAAGTTACAATTTCAGATTATTTGCATCGCATGTAGCTATCAGAAATTTCTTGCATTACCATATCTGATGCCTCAGAGAACCCAGACACCCTTGCGCATATGTGTATAAATAAGATATTGTATCATTTTAATGCCTTTCCTCAGCACAAGCATACCTTGAACAACCTCGTGACTAGTTAAATATGCAACTAATACACAGAAATACACAAAAACCGCCAAGGCAAATTCTGTCAGCCAACCTCACTATGCTAAACACAGCTCTCTGCAAACCCAGGCATCCGCCTTGCAACACAGGCAGCACAGGAAAGCCACGGGAGGAGTGACAGTGGGTGCTGAAGATCTGGCCCTATATGTTTGGGTTCAACTTTGAAAAGAAGAAAAGCAATCTCCAAGCAAGATGTGGGTATGGGTTAATCCAATTAAAGCACTCTTTATAACCACTGCCTGTAACAAAGTCCAGGCTGAAGAATTTGCAGCAAGAATGTTCAAGAGGTACCTTACCTTCCAGTGCATCAGCATTACTATTACATTACAGATCTCACTGTGTTAATCATTAAGGGCCTGGAAACTCACGTTGAGAGAGAGGTATGATAGCAACACACGGATATATTCACTGACATTTAATACAGTCACTTTGATTAATTATTAAAATGTCTGAAATGAACTTGGTGCTTGAAATGGCTTTTCAAAGGGTCCAGTATTTCAGTATTAGCAAATTAACTTTACTCTCAACAGTTGGCGTTAGTTGCTTGGAAACAATTACATTTTTGAGACATCTAAACACTCTTCATTTAATCCACCAACCCCCAAGCTGATTGCCCCAAAACTGATAGAGTCACTCCCTGTTCAACAGATTTACATATTTTTGGTATTCCCTACATAGCCTGACATTAAATTTTGAAAAAATATCATCTTTGCAATCACTGAACCTACACTTAATATCATCCAGTACGCCCAGCCATTTTCAAAGCTGAAAGTAAGAAGCATGAAGATTGCTCAAAGACAATTCAGATTTTACATATTTTATATATACATACATAAATAAAAATCTACCTCTCTCACAGAGAAGATTTCTACTCAGGCACAAATACATGCAGATGAATATAAATTATTCAGGCTAGCCAATCAGTCAGTACAGGAAAAGGTAGTGAATCAAAACACCAAATATATCTAAAGTAAAAAGATAGTAATTGCAAGGTTTTTCTCTTTCCCTTAATTCAGCAGGTGTCTCTAAAAAAAAAGTAATTTCATACAAACAGCCAATATCTAACCTGTATTAATTAGACAAGAAAACAACCTCACAGCTACGAGCATTTTACGACTGTAAACAAAGAGTAAATATTTCTCGCTGACAAGAATAATTAACTATTTCTGGTTTTCTTCCTCACCACTTCCAGTGAAACTTTATTTTTTCCTATAAATATTTTTAAATGTATTCTTCCCTAATTCTCAAGAAAGTATGGCTTAGGTGAGTAAGCATGGCATCTGATTTGATCCAAAAAGGCTAAAAACGGGAGCTGCTGCATTGCCGGTGCACGTCCACTAAGGGGGCTTTTGGGAAAGGAGACAAGGGAGAATTGGGGCTGGGCAGAGGCAGAGAAAGCCACCTCGGTGCGGGACAGGTGCCTGCCCACAACCAGCCCAGCGGCTGGGATGCAACCTTCAGCCTTTGCTTTGGGAGCAAAGCCAGGAAGCCCCACCAGCCCCTACCACCACCTGAACAAGGCAGCTCAGTGTAACACTGATGCACGTGGATCTTGAGCTTCAAGCAGTAAGAAAAGCTAGAAAAAAAACAGGTCTAATTCTTGGCCCATCATAGTCCCCCAACAGACCAAGATATGATGTGGCCGAGTTATCAGAAGGAAGCTCTGGCCTTCTGCTGAACCCTGTTCATGTCTGCTGTAGCAGTGCTCCAAACCTGTTATTTAATTTCATACTATTCATCAGTCTTACTTGAGGGCATTTGTGGGCCAGTTAGTTTAATTTTTGTAGAAACAAATCTCATTCCGCCACATTTTTCAACATCTTGGTTTCAAATTAAATAAAGCGACAAAGTGAAAACAAGTCTTCTTCATTCTCTACAATAGTGGTGGCCCCACTGGTGGCTTAGTAAAAACAAGGTTTCCAACACAAAAATGCTGACACAATATTTTTAGGCGGCTTTAGGTCTTAGAATACTTGAAAAACAAGTTGTAGACACATTGACATTTTAAAATAATTTCATAATTCTGCATCTCTGAATGGCTCCTAGACTTAAAGGTTATCCAAAAGTCACAAACCTTTTCCCCAGAGTGGACTCGCAATCTTGAGATTGATACACACTGTTCTGTACAGAAAACAATACACGGGGCGGGGGGGAAAGCCCATCTATTTGCACATTTCATAAAATCCTATGTAGACAAAACTGTTCTTAGCCTTCAAATTCATCAGCATGTCAAGATAAACCAAAGCACACTAGAAACCACAAGGTATTTTGTCTTCACTAGGACTGTATCTGATGTACCCAAGGAGAAGGCGGCCTGAAGCCAGACTTGGTGCTAAGGTACATCTAGGAAAACAGTACTAAAGCCTGCTAACGAGCAGAGATGGGCATGGAATAAGCATCCTTGAAAAGCCTCCTCCAAAAGCTTGTGAAAACTCCCGGGCACCAGAAGATGTTTCAAGGAGTCTCGCTTGCTTCTGCAGAAGTGCAGCCTCCCACCAGAGCAGGAAAAAGCAGAATTAAGTTACAGAATTAAGTTCTGGGATCCTCCTGGCAGGGCTGAGGGCAGAAGTGACAGGGACCCTCTGCCCTGCCTATCTCTGGCACCTGCTCATCCAGTGCCTCTGCTCCCAATTCCCACTGTAAATGCAAAAATATATAGACCATCAATAAAAAAGTAACACCAAAAAAAAGTTTTAAAATCCTGATTTTCTCCTACACTTCAATCATTCTTCAAGAAATTACAAGATACAGTTTGTTTCATTATTTATCAGCAATTAGTAAATATTAGTAAAAGAAATTGCTGGTGTCCCCGCATGCCAAGTGCTGTCCATCAGATCACGAGCAGCACAAAGGATCTACCCCAGGGGACAGACAGGCAGCAGGCTGGTGGACAGGCCTGGGAGGGAGATGTCCCCAACACATGCAATATGGAAGAATGCCTTCACATTGATTAAATATTTATTTTCTTATTCCCTGTGGCAAAAACACAAAGCCGGGGAAATAATTTACAGATAGAAACGCAAAGGTGTTTGAAGTGGTCATAACCCTTGAGGATACAGGAACTTTGCCTGTTACAGAGGTTGCTCATTTTTTGCCCCCCTCAACAATTTAAACAGGCTCGCTGCGTGGAAACGCAGCTTATCTACACTTCAGGAGCAGCATAAGGGGATTTGGTACGTGCTGTTCTTGAAGTAAGTTTCTGCTTAAAAGTAATGATTCACAAACCATATACATACATGCACACGCGTATTTGAGTCAAAATTTCAACATCAAGTGTTATTTTTCTCACAGGAGAAGCTCAGAGGAAGGCGTGCCTGTGCCCCTGCCCCCAACAGGGCCTCTGCATAGCAAGGGCAGTTGCTCATTTCTGCAAATTACTTAACTGTGGACACAGAGACCAAAGCTTTGTATCTTTGTTCTCTGCGTTGCAACCTTAAGCTCCAGTCTTAAGTGACTTATTCCACAGTGACTGCACCTCAGAAGTCTGCTTTGTTGCACATTCTTCAGGTCTTGCTTTTCACACATCTGAAGAAACAACACTGAGCTGCTCTGGCAGAGAGATCAATATAAGCATACAGCTAATCTTTGACACTTTCAATCTTCTACATCCTATCAAAAAACCTCAAGCTGTCATTTACCCCCATGTGCATTTTCTATGTACACATACAGACGTGCTTAGCTCCTGTCCGAAAGTCAGTCTGCAACTTCAGCATACCCGCTGGCCTCCATACCAAAAGAAGCACACATTTGTTGGCTTCTGAAATAGTAACTGCATTTCACGCAGTAAAGAGCAGCAGTCAGATCTTCTCTAAAGCTCCACCTGAAACCATTCTCCTCCAAGTGAATAAAAAAAAATAAATCTAAAAAAACCTATTCACTGTACTTGACAGGGAATTTAGCGCATTTAATATTTACAACAATACATCTATCTACTTCAGTTTTTGTTTCAGTGGAACAGCATTTTGGGGTCAGTGTTAAATAAGCCTCACTTTTTTCTCTTTTTTTCCCCCTTCCCTCTCCTACCTCCCAGCAGTATTACAATTTACATCATTATTATTAATACAGGTTAAAATTTTAAATTCTAAGTGAAGGCTCATGTATAAAAGATACTGGCAAGACTAATTGGCTTTTTCAAAGAAAAGAAATCAGCAGTAAATGGTATTAATCAATGATTATTGAATTCTGTGCCCCAGGCTAGTGATTCCTGTCAACAGAGGTCCATCAGACCCAGGTTTTTCACTTCAGCTTTAATGAACAAGGTTGAAATCATGCATTGAAATGAAATAATGCAGAACTAATCAACTGGCTTTGTTCTTGAAGTTTGAACAATTTCACTTGCGAACCAAAATGAAATAAAACAGCGCATGATTACAAATTACCTTGGAGGAAACCATCCGAGGATGCTGATCTCTCAGTTAAAATATCCTTTTATCTCCACCAGAAAGTGGAACAGAGTACAGAAACACAACACAAACAACAAACATTTGGAAGAAACTCTTGAATTACTATTTTATTCTACCCATACACACCATTTTCTTTAGGGTTCACTGCTACAGACCCTTATATCTAACCTCCACCAGTGGGACTACTCACACTAATGGGGTTACTCACATGCCCGGCATTTGCAGGACCAAATCTTTGGCTGGCCTACAGCACAGCACAGCTGAGACAATATAAAACCTCACAAAAAACTACTGTCAACTCTACAAATCTGCTTGATAAAATAAACAGTGACCAGGAAAAGTGCAATCACTGCAGACAGACTTTTGAGAGCTTTGTTTTCCATGCAGCAGCTATAAATAAACAAACAAACAAATCTCCCCATGCATTTTAAGATGCACAGAAAACACACATTAAAACCCAAGACCACAATCTCTGAATAAAACAACTAAATTTGCAGATAAAAAGGCTATTTGAACTTCTCTTCATCTGCTTCTTCCCCAGACAGCTTCCTATGCACATTGTTTTTTTGACCTAGCCTTAAGCTGAGGCATCCGCAGCAGCTTTAGGTCAAGCGAAAAGGCAGGCCATATACGTCTCGAGCTCTAGACTATGCTGTCACATCAACAACTGACAATCCTCCTGGTTTGCTGAGCAGCACATACAATTCTGTTTAAATAAATAAGTAGAAAGAGCAGCTGGCAGTCACAACACTGGTAACTTGTGCTTGTTAAAAGAAAAACACATACTGGAGACCATGAGCAGGAGCTTCCCGCTTTGTATTAATAACACACACACCTATGTATCCATCTGTCCTGGTTTCAGCTGGGATGGAGTTATTTTCTTCCTAGTAGCCAGGTTTACTGGACTGCGTGGATTCAATGGCCTGGCACATCAGACCCATGGGAGTATAAGGCTCTAATGGACACCAGTATACAGTGTACCCTAATGCCATCAGGCTATACATGGGCAGAGCCCATCTGTATTGCTGGAGTGACAGGGGGATCCCAACAGCTAACTGTATTGGAGGCTGAAGTGAGTCTAACTGGGAATGAGTGGCAAAAGCACCCCATTGTGACTGGCCCAGAGGCTCTGTGCATCCTTGACATGGACTACCTCAGGAGAGGGTATTTCAAGGAACCAAAAGGGTACAGGTGGGCTTTTGGTATAGCTGCCTTGGAGACGGAGGGAACTGAACAGCTGTCTACCCTGCCTGGTCTCTTGGAGGACCCTTCTGTTGTGGGGTTGCTGAAGGTCAAAGAACAACGGATGCCAATTGCCACCACAACAGTGCACCGGCGGCAGTATCGCACCAACCGAGACTCCCTGATTCCCATCCATGAGCTCATTCGGCGACTGGAGAGCCAAGGAGTCATCAGCAAGACTCACTCACCCTTTAACAGTCCCACATGGCCAGTGTGGAAGTCTAATGGAGAGTGGAGACTAACAGTAGACTATTGTGGCCTGCACGAAGTCACGCCACCACTGAGTGCTGCCATGCCGGACATGCTAGAACTTCAATACGAACTGGAGTCAAAGGCAGCCAAGTGGTATGCCACAACTGATATCGCTAATGCATTCTTCTCAATCCCTTTGGCAGCAGAGTGCAGGCCACAGTTTCCTTTCACTTGGAGGGGCGTCCGGTACACCTGGAATCGACTGCCCCAGGGTTGGAAACACAGCCCTACCATTTGCCATGGACTGATCCAGACTGCACTGGAACAGGGCGAGGTTCCGGAACACCTTCAGTACATTGATGACATCACCATACGAGGCAACACAGCAGAAGACATTTTTGAGAAAGGGAAGAAAACAGTCCAAATCCTTTTGAAAGCCAGTTTTGCCATAAAACAAAGGAAGGTCAAGGGACCTGCACAGGACATCCAGTTTTTAGGAATAAAATGGCAAGATAGACATCATCATATTCCAATGGAGGTGATCAACACAGTAACAGCCATGTCTGCACCAACTAGCAAAAAGGAAACACAAGCTTTTTTAGGCGTTGTGGGTTTTTGGAGAATGCATATTCCAAATTACAGTCTGATTGTAAGCCCTCTCTATCAAGTGACCCAGAAGAAGAATGATTTCAAATGGGGCCCTGAGCAATGACAAGCCTTTGAACAAATTAAACAGGAGATAGTTCATGCAGTAGCCCTTGGGCCAGTCCAGGCAGGACAAGATGTAAAAAATGTGCTCTACACCACAGCCAGGGAGAATGGCCCTACCTGGAGTCTCTGGCAGAAAGCACCAGGGGAGACCCAAGGCCAACCCCAAAGGTTTGGAGTCGGGGATACAAAGGATCCAAGGCCAGCTATACTCCAATTGAAAAAGAGATATTGGCAGCATATGAAGGGGTTCGAGCTGCTTCAGAAGTGGTTGGTACTGAAGCACAGCTCCTCCTGGCACCCCGACTGCCGGTGCTGGGCTGGATGTTCAAAGGGAGGGTCCCCTCTACACATCATGCAACTGATGCTATGTGGAGTAAGTGGGTCGCACTGATCACCCAACGGGCTCGAATAGGAAACCCCAGTCGCCCAGGAATCTTGGAAGTGATCATGGACTGGCCAGAAGGCAAAGATTTCAGAATATCACCAGAGGAGGAGGTGACACGTGCTGAGGAGGCCCCACTGTATAACAAACTGCCAGAAAATGAGAAGCAACATGCCCTGGTCACTGACAGGTCCTGTCATATTGTGGGAAAGCATCGGAGATGGAAGGCTGCTGTATGGAGTCCTATATGGCAAGTCGCAGAAACTGCTCAAGAAAAAGGTGAATCAAGTCAGTTTGCAGAGGTGAAAGCCATCCAGCTGGCTTTAGACATTGCTGAATGAGAAAACGGGACAGTGCTCTATCTCTATATTGACTCCTGGATGGTGGCAAATGCCCTGTGGGGGCGGTTACAGCAATGGAAGCAGAGCAACTGGCAGCGCAGGGGCAAACCCATCTGGGCTGCCGCATTGTGGCAAGATATTGCTGCCCGGGTACAGAACCTGGCTGTAAAAGCAGATCACGTAGGTGCTCACGTACCCAAGAGTGGGGTCACTGAAGAACATCAAAACAACCAGCAGGTGGATCAGGCTGCTAAGATTGAAGTGGCACAGGTAGATCTGGACTGGCAACATAAGAGTGGATTATTTATAGCTCCGTGGGCCCATGACACCTCAGGCCATCAAGGAAAAGGTGCAACATATAGATGGGCTTGTGATCGAGGGGTGGACTTGACTGTGGACACTATTGCACAGGTTATACATGAATCTGAAACATGCGCTGCAGTCAAGCAAGCCAAGCGGTTAAAGGCTCTCTGGTATGGAGGACGATGGCTGAAATATAAATATGGGGAGGCCTGGCAGATTGATTATATCACACTGCCACAAACCCGCCAAGGCAAGCGTTACAATAGCGGAAGCAACCACCGGATGGCTGGAAACATATCCTATACCCCATGCCACTGCCCAGAACACTATCCTGGGCCTTGAAAAGGAAGTCTTACGGTGACATGGCACCCCAAATTGAGTCAGACATCAGGACTCATTTCCGAAACAACCTCATAAACACCTGGGCCAAAGAGCACAGCATTGAGTGGGTGTATCACATCCCCTATCATGCACCAGCCTCTGGGAAAACTGAACGACACAATGGACTGTTAAAGACTACACTGAGAGCAACGGCTGCTGGGACATTCAGACATTGCGATACGCATTTAGCAAAGGCCACCTTGGCCCCTAGGGGCCACCCAGGCCCCTAGTCAACACTAGGAGATCTACCAATTGAGCTGGCCCTGCCCAGTCAAAACTCTTACATACTGTAGAAGGGGATAAAGTCCCTGTAGTGCACATAAAAAATACACTGGGGAAAACAATCTGGGTTATTCCTACCTCAGGCAAAGGCAAACCCATTCGTGGGATTGCTTTTGCTCAAGGACCTGGGTGCACTTGGTGGGTGATGCGGGAGGATGGGGAAGTCTGACGTGTACCTCAAGGGGATTTGATTTTGGGTGAAAATAGACAATGAACTCAATGGTATGATGTTAATTGCTATATAATCACTTCTATGGTGGCTATATGCCGTATCAACGGTATAACAGTAAGAGTCACCTAGATTAATGAAGAATGAACTTTGATGAAACCAAGCAAAGTACAGCAATGATAGAACCAGACAAGCGCAGCGATAATGGAACCAGAACTGGCTTCAGCATGCGACAATCCAACACCACACACCACCTCTCCTGCCCTGAAGGACTGTTACGATAGATGGAGCCCAAAGTCATGGACTAAATGAACTCAACAGACGTTTCTATGGCCCACAGACTAAGCGAATTATATCTGCGTGTATATATACCAAAAGACAGGAAAAGCAGTGGTGATTAACCGGAATGTATTGGAAAGTGTAGGACCTGGGCATGACATAGATAGTATAGAATAAGGGGTGGATGCTGTCCTGGTTTTGGCTGGGATAGAGTTAATTTTTTTCCTAGTAGCTGGTATAGTGCTGTGTTTTGGATTTAGGATGAGAATACTGTCAATAATTCACCGATGTTTTAGTTGTTGCTAGGGAGTGCTTACACTAGTCAAGGACTTTTCAGCTTCCCATGCTCTGCCAGGTGCACAAGAAGCTGGGAGGGAGCACAGCCAGGACAGCTGACCCAAACTGGCCAAAGGGACATTCCATACCATACAACGTCATGCTCAGTACATAAGCTGGTGGGAGGTGGCCAGGGAGTGGGGGGGACGATGACAACCACTGCTCAGGAACAGGCTGGGCGCTGGTTGGTGGGTGGTGAGCAACTGCATTGTGCATCACTTATTTCGTATATTCTTTTATCATTCTTATTATTATTTCTCCTTCCTTTTCTGTCCTATTGAACTGTCTTTATCTCAACCCACGAATTTTACTTTTTTTTCCCAAATGTCTCCCCCATCCCACTGGGGTGGGGAGGTGAGTGAACAGCTGGGTGGTGTTTAGCTGCCTGCCAGGTTAAACCACACCACCATCCTTTCTAGTCCAAATGTGACTAGAAAGCCCTTGCTTGCATGAGGGTTTACTGACTGCAGATGGGATGTGTTACCTTCCTCCCCTTTGTGATATGATTTGATTTTATGACAAAACTGCAAGAAAAATCTTTCTTAGATTCCAAATTCAGGGGATACTGTGTACTGTAACTGTATTTTTCCAGTACTTTAAAGGACTTCAGAATATGTGAAGAGAAAGGGGTTCCAGGCTTGTAATTCAGAAAATTAATGAAATTTCCACTTTAGGAAAACCAGCCAATAAAACAGGGTCATTCAATTGCCCAAGGCCCATCTGAAGAATTAAAGAACTATATACATCAATAAAGGAAGAGGGGAAGAAAAAAAAAAAAAGGGTTAAAAACCCATGCCACAGTGCACAGCAGGCTGAATGTATTACCAAAACACCAAAATGCATGTTCTCTCATTTAGATATCATCACCTAACCTCTCCCTCCACACTGTGGTCCTTGTTACTATATTAGACTGGATGTCAAAAATGGACAAATTTTCCAGATTCCACAAGCTGAAATTAGGAGCCTACAGACAGGTAAACCACCCACAGATCTCCTGGGAAGCACTCATTTCCAAACACTACAGTAATTAAAAGAAAAATATCAGGACAATTCACCTATTTAACTATTACAGTTTTTAAAATATTGCTGGTTTCTCAGGCTCCTTTAAGTTTAATTTAGCTGTGCATTTAAAAAAATATAAATTGCTACCAAGAAAATATGAACAGTAATTATAGGAACAATTCTGACTGTTTAGAGAAGCAGTTAAAAAGAGAAGTGATCACAAGTGTTTATTAATAACCTTCTGTAGGTTACTCAAAATCAAGTTACATTCTTCTTTTATTTATACATGTCCCCATATCAGTTAGTGTTAGTTTACATATATCTAAGGCCATAAAGCTGCTGCTACTTATCATCAATTAATTAATCATGTAAGACATACTTACCGAGTCATCAAGATTTAAAAGACATTTTATCACAAAATAAGAGATCACTAACCAAAACTACATTTTCCTTACCTGCAAATCCACTGACAATTTACTGGTGCATAAGATACTAACATATTGAAGCTATGTAAGAATTTGTTCCAAGCAATTACTTTCACAGAATTTTAAAAATTGTCGTAATGAAATATTGTGAGAAAGAGAAAGGGTTTGAGCATTTTCCATATATTCAAGCTATTTCATACAATGGAGCAGTGTTTTACTTTGGCCACTTTCTCTACTCACATTCATGTAACCTCCTGACTAATTATGCCACCAGCACTACATTTTTGTGAGACTTAAACCAACAGCTAATAAACTGTCATTATCTATGAGGAAGAAAACAACCTACTGTGAATGGACATGTGGCTGTAAAAAGCCCAATTATCTGTACAGCACAAAGGACCACCAACTCCAGGCTGTAACTAGGATGGCCTTTGACAGTTTTGCGCGGTCTCTGGAAACAATGTGCATGACACAATCTGCCCTACAAAAGCCACAGCCATTCAGATTCGTTAGAAGAGCCCAAGTTCAGAGAAGTAGTGGGGAAAAAAGAAAAAAAAAAAAAAAAGAAGAAAAGAAACTGGAAAGGAGGACTGTTTTCTACCCATCCAAGAACAAACCACAAACACAGAATTGCAGCACACAAATCAAGTACTGGTTATGGAATGGTTCAGTGCTTTCTCCATCCCTTGTGATACACTGAGGAGTGGCAGTATTTTAAAGAGATGGCCATACTCTTTCCAGTAGACAAACCTCTCCCTCCCTGCTCTCCTCCACTGCTTGTAGGGCAGCGCTGGGTATTCCCTGCCTGAATGAGGCAGCAAAGATACACATAATGATTGTGAGAGCAGAGGAATGTTATCAAACCTGCTACATGTCTAAATATATGTTTGTAATTCTGTTCAGAGTCTACCAAGAAAAATGTAAGCAAGTCATTAATGCCCTAAGCTTGAGAAGGCTTCTTTCTTTTTTCCAGGCAGGGTATGGCACAAGTGAATGGCAACAGATTTAGAAGTGCTGGGCACACCTGCATAACTCTTCTGGAAATCTTCTTGGAAGTCCAGGTGAAATATGGGTCAAGTTAGAGAGGGAGCATTTCAGAGACTACTAAAGCATCAATAAATTCATAGGGATTGCAAAGAGGCCAGCGGATCCACTGTCTTGCTGCACTCCATTTAATTACTCATGGGCAGTTATAACCCTCCGCCTGAACAGCTTTGGTCTCTCCATTTCAGGAGTCACTCCCATTTCCTTTTAGCAATGAAAGGGAATGAAGGATTTTCATGACACGCCACGTGAAATTCTACCACCACCCAAAGGAAAATCCATGTTCCTGCTTTCCAAACTGTGAATGCCACTGGACATATTTAGAATTACTGACAACTGACCTGAGCACTACTGCTGCTGCTGGCAGCACTCTGCCAGAGATCCAGGTCCTCTCCCAACTTTCATTCCCAGGCATCTTCTTGTTTCCCCTAAAATAGGCTGTGAGATGCAACATCCCTATCAGGCAGCGTGGCAAACATCCCTTCTCATTTCTGAGCATTGAGCGCTAATACAGCTGGCACCACAGCCCGCAGCTCCTGCCGTGACTCATCTCTGAGAGGGCCCTGTTGACTACACAACTTCAACTGGGCTCCTGCAAATGGGGCGCAGGTAGCAGGTCATCAGGGCTTTAAATTATTTCCTTCTCTAACCTGCAAAAAGCAAGGACTAAAAGCTAATATCACTCTGTATTTAAAATGTGTATTTGTATACCATTTATTTATTTGTAATATATTGGGAATCTTTTTTCTTTCTTTTTCTTTTTTTTTTTTCTGAGATGCTACCAGCTGACAGAATAGCAACAAGGTGTATTGTTGAGCGAGGAGTTTCCCCCTTTGGGAGAGGGACAGTGTTATCAAAATAACATAGATCTGAGCAGCCACAGAGCTTGTTAAACATACCCAAAGAAAGCATTTGCAAACAAATCTGAAAACACAATTTACTGAGTTAATACTTCACATGGTATCTGTGTACTTTTGGTTTCACTTTTTCTTAGTTTCATTCAAACAGCTGTCTTCAATCTCTCTTTTCTCCTTTCTGCCTTCCACAGTCCTTCTTTCTTCTCCAACCAGAGTTCCCTTTCATAAAATCACACAATAATTGAGGTTGGAAACACTCTCTGGAAGTCCTCTGGCCCAAGTCCCCTGCTCAGAGTATGGCCAGCTTTGAAGTTGGATCTAACTTAAATAGGTAGATCAGCCTTGTCCAGTTAAGTTTCAAGCACCTCCAAAGAAATTTCTCACTATCCCATACGTACCTTCCCTTCCATCTTCTTTGTCCCCCTCAACTCCACACCCAAGCATGTACACACATCTCTGATGGCTTATCTCCAGTGTCAGCTTTATGCAGGAGACATGGTGTCCGTGTGCCATACACAGGCATTCCAGATTTTATATCATGTTTAGCAAGTACAGAACAGGCTGGGCAAATCAGAAGGGTTGGTTCCTTGCTTTCCCTCTGTGGGGCTGAAGGAGAAGAGCAGCAAGGTCCTCCACACCCTGCAGGTTCCTGCAGGGTGGTGGGATCTCACACCTCCTCTAGCACCCTGCCACTCCAGTTCAGTTCAGCTCTTCCCTCAGCCACCTTTCCAAGGACAGTTCTCCTCGAATGTCCCATCATCTGTTCAAAGTGCCCAGGGCCAGCACAAGAATAAATCTGATTCCTCCCTCCTCTGTCCCACAGCCACCCATGGTGCTCCCAGTGTCAGCATGGAGACTGTACTAAAAAACGCACTGAAGTGCTACGTGTATGATCAGATCCTATGGCCAATTTACTTCTGCCATCTTAACACCAAGGAGACTTTCATTCATTTATAGCAAGTATTATGCCCATAACCTGACATTCTGAAATTTTCACTGGATGCTAAAACCCAGGAACCGCTGCTCCATATTCTCTACTACGTGCACACACACACAAATTATTAAAAAAAAAACACTCTGCAAGTGCCAGATTTAAGAATTAAATTATTGCTAATTAAATTAGCAAGCCTTAATTTGGCCTCCTTTTGCATATGCATTACAACACAACCTTTAATTACCTGATCTCCTACTTGTCCACAAGACCTTGTCTCATTTAACGTCCATAATAAATTATTTTAACTACCCAAAAAATTATTCAAGACCTTGTTTTCCCCTCATTGCTCAAAGTGTAATTCCATACCTTAGCTCCCACACACTATTCAAACCCTTGTCGCCAGACAGACATTAATTTCTTCCTGAGCTCTTCTAGGGTGCTCATCACTGTAGCATTTAAGAGCTTAGCAATTTACTTTCATAGCATAGCAGTGAAGGAGAGGTACCATTAACCTCATTTCACAGGTGCAGAACTAGAGCACTGAGAGATTATCATCAAAGGTATGCAACAATTTAAAGGTTGCAGCCTGAGATGCCTTACGGCTGGATTTTTAGAGTAGTTAGGCTTATATATATTTTTATATATATACAAACCATACTTCCCTTGGCATGCTACAGCAATTTGTGGCAGACATCTGCAAATTCAAGCTATCATGTCAGGGAAATGAGTCCTGCCAGGAAGAGTGGTGGGAAGGCAGGTACAACAGTTCACCACGACTCAGCGCAGCCTCCTCCATGCACTGAATCCATCACAAGTGCCACAGCAAAAATGAGCAGGTAGTCCTTCCTTAAGGACTCATTAAAGAGAGACCAAATTAAGGTTCTGTAGGCACCCTTCGTTCTACTGCCTTTTAAATTTGGAGTATGTGTCCTCAGAACTGCAACAGTCTTGCTCACCGATTTCTGTGTCATTTCCTGAGTTTCAGAGGGAAACTAGAAAATACTCTAGGGAAAATAATAATAAAAATAATAAATAAATTTAAAAAATCAGTAGTGCTCAGGTGCCTGGGTCATCAGCAGTCTGCTCATCATGGACTCCTGTGCCCAGTCGCAGCACTACTCCTGCTCTTTTCTGCTGAAAAACGTTAAACAATGTTGCCTAGTAATTTCTGCACATATGATGAGGACTACCAAATTTGCCTTATACAAATACTATCTATGGTAAACAGGTGTTTATATCCATGCTGATGATTAATTATAGCTGCTGGCATGCCCTACTGAAAAAACAGCAATCATTCAATAAGTGTTTATAATCTCATCAGCAAGGGGCTTATATTGTTTCCTTCTTCCTTCCACTAATTGCTTTAAGTTTTCCATTGGAACTGAAGGCCAATATTAAAACTGACACCTGAGTAGTTGCTTCTACCTCTCTCTCTAATCTTAGTTCATAAAACCCGATGTTTCATTCACTTCACAGTGTCCAAGGAGAAAAAAAATAATCACATCACTACATGTTCATTATGTAAATTGATGGAGTCAGGATTAAAAACATGAACTTACATATCATTTCAGGAAGTAGGAAGTCCAGGTTTCCCTAAATTTCATTGTTTGAGCCTTATATTGTTTGAACCAATACATTGTTTCATATATTCTAGATATAGTGAAATATAAAGGCTGCCCAATTCTCAAAACACTGGAGGTACAACCTCATACCAACAGCCACTATTAGAGGAGGAAGACCTATAATGAATACATTTCATGAGCAGGGACAATCAAGATCTTTACTTTAATAAATCAGTAAAGAATAGGAACAGAAAGTAAATGAAAGAAAAGTAGGACAGAAATTGTACACTCTTAATTGCTAGCAGGGAGAAGTGTTTACGCGTCATGCAAAGACTTAGATATCTCAGGTCTCATTGTTTCAGTGACTTTAAATAAATAAGCTAGTTTCCCTCAAGTAACTCTAAAGCAATGTTTTACCGTCCATGCTCTGCGCTGCCCCAGGAGTCTAAGGGACACTTGCAGAAGAGCCACAAAGGGTCATTTAAAAAACTAATCCTATTGCTTACAAACTTAAATTGGCTGTTGCACCACTGCTTTAGGAAAAACAAGGTAAAATTTCTGTGGCGTGCTTTATGGATAACAAAAATGTTTCACCGTTTTTGGCACACACCTGCCTGGCTAGAAGAAACACATTGCTCCACTCCTGCAGAAAACACCACAGCCTTGGGTGCCTCACTGACAGACCCTGAGACTGGATATCATGCTAGTGGACATGTAATACCATCAATTTAATTATCTTTGAATTTATATAAACAACATAATGAGGCTAAAACCACTATTCAAACAGCTTAAACATCTACAAACACAAACTTCATCCCAAGGCTTACATGCTTTTAACTAATATAAAACAGGAAAGGAGTAAAATAAGGTTTTGATATATGCATATTTCTTCTGGGCTTGGAAGACCTAAATAATTTCATGGGATGCTCAAGAGCTGCTAACATTCTCCTTTTTATAAGTCATTCCTACTCGTTTCCTACCTGTAAAATGAGAAAAATATGTAATTCTTATCCACCACCTCTTACATTCTTCTAGAAAGGACACATTCACTAATGACCATGACGAACAAGAAGGTAGGTAAACGGGGTCACCTCCAAAACATGCACATAGTTCATCAGAAGTCAAGCAACCCTTTGCAAGAGGATGGTTGTCACGAAATACAGAACTGCACTTGATGCAATGACCAACTGTTTAAAAAAACCCAGAATCTCACACACACGAAGATGAAAAAGCAACAGAAACAGCATGAAGGTACAACACCTTGATCGAAGGAGTGCCTGAAACACAACAGTCACTTGCTACCACTTTTGTTTCATTCACAAATCTCTGAATGGGAAAGTTGATACTGTCTGTCCCAGCAGTAAAGCTCAAATACAGTTATCCTGTTTATCACCGTGCCTGGCTTGCAAACTGACAACTGGACGGTGGCCCTGTGATGACAGAGTCTCTCTGGACATGGGCATCGCGTCCTGTTCCTGCTGAATTCGTGGTGTTGGGGTTATCCAGACCTCAGGAAAAAAGTGACTTATGGAAAACAGACAGAAATACTGAAGAACTACAATACGTTACTGAACATCTCCAGGGTCCAACAATCATGAAACAGTCATTAAGAGAAGGAAATAAGGAGTTTTAATAATTTTTAGTTATTTAAAAAAAATATTATTTTTTTGTGTTTTCAAGGCCTGCCATATTCTCTGCTCAGGTTACCATGCCTTTTTTCTTGTAGCCTGCAACAAATGTATTACCTTTAGTTTCAATGAAAGCTGAGATTTTACTGTACTGACATGACAAGATCTGGGATGGGAGGAGACCTCCCCCCCCCCCCATCCAATTAAACTGCAGACTAGCGACATGCACTCTTTGTAAAATGAAAAGCGGTTGTCCTGCATTCCTCACCCTTAAGATCAATTAACATCTCTGCAGCTTGAGCTAGAGATATTCAATGCCCTCGTCACCACATTACTCATAAAACCACTAACTCTTTTACAACCCCAGTCAAATCTATGAGACCGCCGCAAACGAGAACTATTTGTACCAATTTACAAAATGCAGAAAATCTTGAGAAGAACGATGCTGCTACTGACCGTAGCATTAAGAAGCCATAGGCATATCACCTCCCTCAGTGTTTTGTCTTAATGCTATTTCAGTAGCAGGTCTCTTCTATCAATATTTAATACAGCTTTAAAGCTAGCCAGGTTATGAAATGCAAAGACATTTGTTTGTAAGATTCTGGCAGCTGAGGGAGTTTCTGCATCATAACATTGTGTTGGAGAATAATGCGCAAGCAGAGTTTTTCTGCTGTTATTATCCCAAATAGCATAATAGCATCTCATATATCCAATATTCATTTTAACTAATTATTCCCAGATTTCAGTCAACAAAGAGGACATCTTCAACTATATAAACCTTTCAGTTTTTCCTTTTTGCCTTATTTGCTAGGCTAGGAGTCAAATATCTTACCTTCACTTTCCAATGATGACACAGGGAGGGAGATGGGACAATTAATGGAAAGAAGGGAAAGATCAGCACATGCATTTTGGAAGCAAATTCAAAGAGGTTGATCATCCTAGAACTGAGGAACCAGATGATTCTCACACAAGAATTGTGGAAAAAGTAAAAAAGGGTATCACGGAAGAAAAAGATACATGACTTCACCACAGATACGCTATGGCAGACTACTTTGTCTAAAATATCAATGCTCTTGTCAAACAACATACACTAGGCCTCGACAAAGGATAGAAGAAAATTTTTTGTGGGACTCTGAGTGACTAAATGGAACATTTTACGGTCAGGGCTAAAAAAAATGGGACTTTTCAGGTTAGTGGGTGTTTACTAGTAGAATTCTTTAAACATTGTTTTTTGGGATCTTTCTTTAATATTTTCATTGCATCAACACAGAAAATAAAACCTTTATGCCAATGGACTATGCTGCTGACATCATGTTGGGAAGAAAAATGTAAGAAGAAGAAGAAACACCAATGAAAACAGAGCCTCTTTAGGGAAGAGATGGATGACAGAAACCAGAAGTAACCTAAATAAGACAAAATTTAACAGTCAGTGTTCACAGCAATGCACTCTGGACCTGCACGGGCAGGTCGCGACAACCACATTTCGTGTGACCTACGAGGTTCCAAAATCAGTTGGAAAAAACCCAAACCCTTCCAAGTGCTTTGCAAAATAAAAGACTTCACACTGAAATCACACTGGGGTGGCGGAAGGAGGGGTTTTATGTTTATTTTGGCCAGAGGCGACCAAATCAGGCTGGGTCCCAAAAACACCTTCCTGCTCAAGACTAGGCTGAAACTCAAAGGTCTTGGCAAAACACCCTGACTTCAGCAAAAGGACATATGTCATTTTTGGGAGCGTTCCAGGCAGCTCTGCTACACAGCATTCCTGACGTTCACTATCAGTCTTGGTAATAATGTAACAAGGGCCTTTCTCATGCAAAGCCTCAATAAAAGAAAGAGGTTCAATGGCGGTGTTGTAACACTGCACAAGGTAAACATAACACTTTTTAAAGGGTTTTATGCGATAAGCACCAACTTGTCTGAGTAGGTTGGGCAGCAATTCCATCACCCATTATGTTCACACTGCAAAGTCTCACCGAAATGAGTATGACGCCTGCACTACTGATGTCAATGTGTTTGTATACCAACATTATTTTAGTTATTCTAGCACTACGTAGCACAGAGACTCTCCAGAAAGATAAGAGAGTTGATGTTGCATGTCAGAAAAGTATATCCATTTAACTGAACCCAAATGGATGAAATGTCCAAGCAAAAAGATGTCTGACTCAAGAGCTGGGGTCTGTTTTTTACCCAGGGAGCTTTAGGCACTTCTGCACCTTCCTTTCATCCAGCTGTGTCCCAATATCACAGCTGATGTGGTCTTCCATGACAAAGCTTCAGAGGAGTAAAGACATTATACCTAACAGCATGAGCTACAATATCCCAACATTCAGGCACAGCTGGGCTGAGGACAAACTAAAGTCACCTTTTTCCTGTGATTCCCAGAGGCCTATTTTATTTTTAACTTTGTTTTCTTTCTGTTTGATCCTTTGGTTGTTCTAATGTAGTTTCTGCATTTTTCCATTACTTCTGCCTCTGTACAACACTCTAAGCAATACTACAAAGGGGCGGAAGAGAGAGTAACAAGCTCATAAAGTGACTGGCTCAGACAATCTTCAAATGCACTGGCTAATTGGATATAAAACTCATAAATGATGACAGAAGAGGGATGGATAACAATGCAGGGAGAGGAAACTACATCTAAAAAAGCTCCAACTCTATTCAGTTGAATGAACAACAACTCTTTGATTTCTTTAGCTCTGATTCTCTGAAAATCATACCAATAAATATAATCTTATTCTCAAGCATGCATTCTTCTAAGCATACGAATGCAGAAGGAATGGCTATTAAAGGCTCTGAAATTACTCTAAATCTGCACTGTAAACAGCATAACACTAGACCATAATTAAATTAAATATGAAACATTTCATTGTCCCCATTACATGCAATTTAATTTCAAGAAAACATTTTTAGTAACACCATCAGCATCTTTTCAGATTTTGTACATCGCTTTAAGTACCCACCACGCCTATCCAACCAAAACAGTGACACATATAGCACACAGAAAGACCAGACAAAAAAAGCACTTCAGGAGCCATTGTGTTTGATATGGTATCTCTATAAAGACTCTCTATATATTCTTTATAAAGCCTCCACAGCTTGAATCTCCTACGGCATGTTTGGTTAAGTAACTGCAAGAAGTTGCAAACTCCTTGTGCATGCAACTCCATAAGACTGTGCACTGTTTTGACCATTCAGTCTGAGTATTATGTAAACACCACTTCAAAATCTGACACCCATTCATCCAGTCTGAAATACTTATGACCTCCGCAGGCTGAAGTGTGTACTATCCTTTTATTTTCTAAGTAGAATAAAAGGAAAAACCTATTAGATATTTGGCTCAATCTTAGTGCCTTACATTAAGTCAAGAGTTAATAATTTATTAATTAGTATTCAAGAAATCCTTATTACATGTGACAGTTTTTAGAGGGGTTTTGCTTTCTTATTTAAAAAACCTTCAGCAACAGCAATCGGCTAGGGAAATATTTTGACATACTGCTTTGACACATTCCTTTGATTTACATATTAAAGCAAGAAAAAGTTACGTGCTTTCACTAACATATCATTTTTACATTTTTCAGTGCTAAGGAGATTTAAAATTTTTACTTCTTGTGTAGAAGATTTTATGGTAATATGTTACCTGTTTAAACTGTATTGCCCCCCAAAATAGGTCTTTTCTTAGAAGAAGTCAGTCTTAACAACATAGATGAACCATGAGATTATCAGCATAGTAAATTTTCTTTAAAATGGAAAAAGATCCAGATTGTACTAAGGAGAAACCCAGTAAACAGCCAAACACTCCACATGAGTTTACTTTTGGAGATAGGCAAGCATGGTGCACTGGGAGAAAACCAGGAGGAAAAATCTCTTGCTTCCCAATTTTTCACAGGATAGCAGTACTCTGGTGCAGTAAAGTGCAATCACATTCATCGCTTTGTCTTAAAACAAATGTAAGGTTCTTATAATGTATTTCAGCAAAATGGAAATGAAGCCAAATGATGCAAAAAGGTACCAACAGCTACTCACACAGTCCAGAACAGCAAAAAAAAGTGCATCAAACTTCAGCTGCTCAACAAAAGGTACAGCTTCACCGCAAAGCTCCCAAACCACTGGTCAGAAGAGCAGAAACCTTTTAAAAAGGTAATTTCTGTACATGACCAGTTCTGCTGCCAACACCTCGCCCTGACAGGGCTGCACAATACCCCAGGCGGGGGCTGAGCATGGCTTCCCTCCCACCGTCCCTGCAGGCACCTCTGGGCACATTCCCTCCTCCAGGAGATGCCCAAGGCAGACCTGCAGCTCCAAATCCCGACAGATATAGGGGACAAACCCTAACGAGCTGCAGGGAACAGCGCAGAGTTTGCACAGGGACTTCTGAGCAGGCGGTTTATTTTGGTTTTGGGCAAGCTACTGCTGTCACGTGAACACAAGCAAACAAAACCCACCACTTAATTCTTCACGAGTAGTCCTGGACCTGCAGCGAGGAAGCAGCCTACCTGAGTTACTCACTACTGAAAAGACCAGGTCATAGCAGAGGCTCAGAGGACTGACTCTCCCTCAGCAACGAACATTAATCATCAACTCCAACTTACAAATGAGCGATCGCTGCCTTTACAGCGCTTCAAAAATATCCACCGTGCAGCTTTCCAAAAGCATTATGCAAGGGCTACCCCTACCCTACTGCTTCTCAACATAAAGTGTTTTAACAAAAGGTTTCCGGCAGTCAGTCTCAATTAACTACACCTGAAATCTTACCCGGCTTTGCAGACAGACCCCCAGCTCACTTTGAAAGCAGCCGTGCCACTTCAGCTGCTTTGTATTGTTCATCAGCAGTCACAGCCAGATAAAGCACTAACAGGAACCGACGTTTTAATACTTGCATGAGGCTCAGATTCTAGCAAGCAAGGAATATTGTTTGCATTTTTGGGGTTTAGGGTTTTTTTTTAAATCTTAAAAGCACAGCATTTATCACAGTCAGGAAAATGAGGTTATGCAAAATACTTACTTCGAAAATGCTCTGAGGCATAATAGTAGACATCCTCATAGCCCTCGTGGTAATCCTCCTCTGGCCGGTACTTTTTGCCTTTTCTTCTTCTCGATCTTCTTATCTGCTTGACGAAGCCCAAGAAGCGCTCCATCTCCTTCCCCAGCAGCACTAGCCGGCAGCCCCCTTTGCCCTCTGCTTCACAAAGAGCTGTCCCAGCATGAACCAACCGCAAGCATCAGAGCAAAGCTGCCGCCTCCAACCAGCCCCTCCGGTACCATTAAAAAACCCCTCCCTTATCTCAGCTGTGACTAGGAAACATATTGTTTTCCCTTTAAAAAAAAAAGGGGGGGGGACTTTATCGAAGCTACTGACTGGAATATTTCAACATGAAAATAGACAAAGGAGGAAAATATTGAAGCAAAAGGAGAAAGTCAGGATTTCAAGTGGTTATTAAACAGCAGAGGGCAAAGTTGAAGAGACCTGCCTGCCAGCAAAGGGAAGCCCAGCACTGAGAGCTCCCTGTCCTGTATCTCCATCATTTGAAGAGGGGTTGGGAGGCGGGGATAGATGTTAGTCAATGGACTGAACCATATCTCAAGGCAAAACAGGTTTTCATTTGCCAGTTAAATGCTGCCCTCATATTTATCCAGGCACAGGCTCAGGAGCCCATTTGATTTCATTTGTTGTAAGAAGAGGAAACGCATCGATCCATTTCTGGCATCACATATGCTGGATGAATAAATAGCAAAGTGGTTTAATCCATACACACAGCCCACGCACCGGCAAGTGTGTGCTGAATGTGTTAATTGGAGCAGCAGGGAAAAAGCTTGGCAGCTGTTAAAAAATGACACATATACCCACTGGGCATTAGTGTATTCTAATCACTGCTAGATCTAAACATTAAAAGGCACTTCACAGACAGGTCCCCTATAGAGCTGGTCAGGCTACATAGCAATAGGCAAACAAAAGAAGCAACGTTATGAGCACGCCACAACAATACTCATTTAAAATCCCAACAGAGTTTTAAAAACTTTAAAATAAAGGTGTGGCAGACTATCCTTTGCACAGGATGACAGGAGCAAAAAGCCTCAAAAAGTGCTGGCTCTTTTCTCCTGCTGCGTGCCTGAATCCCACATGCATTCCCTAAGATAAGGCTGGAATTTCATCCGTGTTTCTGATGAAGTTTCCCTCCCGCACAAGAACAAAAGCAGCGTCTGCTCGAATCCTATCACGTTGACATCCGCCACGGGTTTTTTTTTTGTAACTGCGCTCCCACGAGCCAAGAGAGGTCTCTAGTCCAGCAGGACCTCTCATGTCTGCTGGCACAAGTCGGGGATCAATCTGTCCCCTCAGTCAAACCACGTGCTGAACATGGTCACCCATGCTCGCAGGAGATACCATTTTGCACCTATGAGCTTGAGGAAGTCAGAAAGTCTTCCTGTAAAACTGATTTTACAGGATCATCACCTGGAAAACGAAGAGCAGGCAGAGGGAGGATTAGTTTCTGGTGGCAGAGACACTTCAGTGAGTCATTATTTTGCAAAAAGCCAACCAGGGCAGCTTTTTTAAAAGCGTAAAAGAAGTAGTAAAGCAAAAGCCAGGATTGCAATTTATGACTGTTTCAGGAGAAGTATATGCAGATTGATCAGGACTGAGTTGGGATTTTCTAGTTCTGAAACATGTAAACATTACTAGTAGAGGTCAGCTAGACCCTGCTATCTGAGGGTCCTAAAATAAACACACGCTGAAAGCAGGCACTGGAACTCTTCTGGGCTTCTTCCAGCTTCCCAGGTATTTTAAAACAATATTGTCACAAAAACACACCCATTTTATCCACAAAACCTCAAAAAACCCTGGATGCACCTACTGTGCTCTCCACAGGAATACAGACTCATCCTCCTTGACCTTACTAGACCCTGCTTTTCCCCTGTGAAAATGCAGCCTCTGTCGCTAGCTGATGAACACCCCGAGGGCACTACCAGAATTATTTTTAGTGTAACTTCTATAATGAGGTTGTTTTTTATTACAAGTCTGTTTTTATCACACAGCTTTCAACTTTCAAAGGGTAAAGACCTTAGAGGAATATTACAGGCATATTACCAAATATAAAAAATCCAATAAAACTTTTTATATGGATCTTTAAAAAAGGATCACTGTACGTTCCGCAGGTTTCAGTTCACATGTCTTTTCCGTGCTCTGCCACCAAGCAGCAAAAACATTACATTAGACCAGCCAAAGACTTAGCCTACAGCAGAGGCAGCATGCTCTCTTTTCAGACAGGGAAATACTGTTCTGATGCTATATTAGCTCCTGTAGAGCACTCTCCCCAACAGATGTGCAAGAAGTTATTTGTAGGTGTCATCACCATTCCCTGAAGTTAAATTATAAAGTTCAATTCAAAATGATACAGCTACTTTTTAAAAAGGAGAAAATGTAAAACTTTCTCACTTTTAAAGTGTCCTCTAAATGAGAGCCGAAAACTGAAATCGAGCAGACACTTGGCTTTCATCAAGTAAATATGCCTTTCTCCAGCGCCGCTGTTGCTAAACACACTCCTGCAGCAGAAGCTTCTGCTGGAGAAGTGGCTTCCCAGTCCTCAGTGCACCCCAGGGACACTTCAGTCCTTTCCATTACAAGACCAACACAGTAAATAAGCAGACAAGGGAGCAACCAAACGACCTCAAGTAGCACAGTAAGCACCAGATGTAGTACACCGACTGCCTGACCATTTTCTAGGGAGAACCGATCTAAATTTGGGCGAATTTTGAGCTTTGTAAAGCATGTCATTACCTTGCGCAATGGACCTTCCCTTCCCCATGCTCATGAAATGCATGGCCCAGGTGCATCACAATCATATATGGCTAATTTAGTAAAGCAGAAAAAAAAAAAGCACTAAATGGTATTATTGATCAGTGCTCAAGGTAATGACTCCCACATATCTTGTATGTAAAGCATGAAGGGGTTGAGAGGGAGCACTAGCACTCCTCAGATAAGCACAGCAGGTTCAAGCTCTGCTGCTCTTCATTGTATCCCACCAACTACTACAGTCTACAAAGACAGACTCCATCTCCCACGCTGAAGGTGCAGAAGCAGGTGTTGCCCACAGTTTCTAACACAGAAGCTGACAGTCTCGCCAGCACATAAATTATACACCTGTTTCCTTTTGCATGAATGCAAACAGCAGAGACAAACAACTTCAGCATTTTTGTATATTATTTTTTAAACCTAGAACAAACTGAGCTTTTGATAGGATTTTCTGCACCCTAAAATATTCTGGTATTCAGGGCAATTTAAAGAGAAGGAAATACCTTAACTGAGGACAATGTTGTTATATATTAATAGGGGTCAGAGTATTAAGTGTTTTATTATACTATAAAGATTTCTGAACAAAACTTATGTTTCATATGCATTACATACTACCTCCACTGCTTTGCTGAGAACACTGGAGACATTCATTAGCTAATCCTCATGCCGTACCTGTAAATATTTCATCATAGTCCTACTTTCCAACTATAAGCAGAGAATTCCGTTTCACAAACACAGTTTACTGTAGTTAAAAAAAAACAAACAGCAAACTACTGCTTTGCCCATTGCTCAGGATTTACCCTTCTGCAGCTTCTTGTGGTGCATAGCTCATTCCTTCACGGAAATGAAAATGGCTACTTTCAACCTTCTGCTTGAAAAGGAATAAAAAAGCAGAAACATAATAGATGCATACCACAGTTCCAGAAAGGCATATTGATTTTATGGGAGGAGCAGAGAAAGAAACAAATATTGGCTTTCAAATTTTTAAAATGTGAAACATCAGAGATGGCAGTGAGTTTCATCCCATAATTACAAACAGAATAGGATAATTATGCCCAGAGGGCATAAAATTAGGTGTCGGTTGATATTCCGAAGTGCTCTCTGAACTAGAATTTGGTACATCAATTTTCTGGCGTTATAATACCACAACAAAAGTTATAATGTAAATATGTCTCAAGCTCTTTGGCTCATCCTTTCTCTGTGAATACACCTACTGCAATCAAAACAAGTGCTTTCCAAGGTGGCCTCCTTCAAAGAAGCAAGGCTTGTCATGCTGTCTCCAATACGATTTACATAATAAAAATTTTGCCAACTGACACCAATTAGGTAGTATTTACATTCTCCATCCTGATAACTGATTTGTTTCAGTTAAGAAGAAGCTCCAACAAGCTGGATCTGTCTCAGGTCCGTGACTTACTGGAAAAGACTTCATGGCAGTAACAAAACAAATGTAACATTAAGACACTGTCCTTTTCAAATACTTAAGCTGAGGCATAAATGCTTTTGCAGCCATGGACAATTCTCTGGAAGATATTTAAGCATTTAAGCTTTAACTTGCCTTTCTATCCATAGCAATTATTAGGTCTCTCATCTTGTAAAGTATCTGAATTCAACTTTTTACTTGCACAAAACTAACTATGTAGTTACACAGAGGACGTACCTATTTTCTACAGCACTTTTTCCAGTATTTGGGGAAAGCAGTAGGAAAACATTTTGGTATCCACGGATAAGCCACTAAGGTAGTAAATATTTAACATGGATTTCTATTTGAGTGGGCTTGCAAACATGATGTTTTGAAACCAGAGCCTGTGTAGGAAGCAAGCCTCTCTAAGATTTTTTATCATAAATACAGAATGGGATATTAATGGTTCTTAGCAGGTATTTTGCATCCAATTCATCATCATGTTTCAGTGTTTAAAAGAAAAAGATTCTAGATGGAAGAACCCTCCCGTTTCTCCCTCTGCTTCTCTGGGCAGCCCCTAAAAGCCTTCTGCTGAGGGAAGGAACGCTCCCACTGGGAGGCAACCATGTAAGAGAGCACACAACGGCACCTGCGGAGACCTACCTGCTTCAGGTTACTGCCTTGGAAAAAAACCCACAAAATTATAAATGCACAATACAAAAATTAAGATGAATATAAACAGTTCTTGGAGGTTGGCAGAATATGGAAAAGAGTTCTTTTCCCTCCTCCCTCAAGCCCCTAATCATAAAGATACTGCAAACCTCAAAAGGGAAGAACAGACCGTTTCTTCTCTGGCTCTCTTTCAACTGAGGGATGTCTTTGATAATCTGCTGTTGTTTTTTCTGGAGACCAACAGTAACAGACAAAGGAACTAGTCCCCTTATTCATCTTAACAGTATCATCTTACCTGACCGTCTCGTTTTTCAAGAGCAGATGTTTGTTTACATGCCATAATTGCTCATGGTAAGGCTGCAATTTTCCACTCACAATTTGCCCTAAAAATCTTGGTGTAAAATGTGAGCTTATCTATTTGAAAATTATCAAATGCCTGTAATTTGCAATCTGTTAAGCACTGTAAGAACATATGGTCCATATATGCAGAACCTGTGTCATGTACGAAGTCAATATTGTGTGTGAGGAGAAACTAGGAGCCCACCACCCCTCTGCCCACCACCCACAGTCCCACCTGAAACCCCTCTGTCTGAAGCAAGCTTCTGAACACAAGTTCTGTGCTCTTCCTAAAGACGCCCAGAGAGACCACTGAAAGCATGGGACATGCTAAATATTACACTGCACATCTCTCTCATTTGAAAATAGAAAAAAAACGCAGAATAACCAGTGCACTATGTCTGGAATATTGCTGCATGAGAACTGGATGGTGATAAAATACTGTTCATCCACTACTGTTATTTTTAAGATCTGATACCTTTTATATACTATTAAAGTATCAGTTTGCTCCGATTTTAATGCATTACACTCAGTTTCAGCAGTCATTCATACATTCTTGTTATTCATTGCTCACATACAATCATAGACCATTGTTTCCTTCTGCTCCTGAATGAAAGAATGCAGGACTTAAGAGCCAGGGTTCAGCTTTTCTATTGCCTAGTTGTAAATTAACTGGAAAATCTCTTTTCTTCCCTTTTTCTTTTTTTGCAAGTGAACACACACATTTTCAAGAGAGATTGCAACTGCCAGCAAATACTTGGAGGAGTTCTTTATTGTATTTTATCATACATATATATAATTTCATATTAACACTCCCAATGGTATTGCTTTTTGCAACATTTTCTCACATAAAAGTGTGCACATAAAACTGTGAATGCCAAAGCAGTGCATGAGGATAAAGTAGAACACAAACGATAGAGGAAGAGGCTACATTCATTTAGAGGGAACTGGGGGGCTGCTTGTGGGTTTAATACAAGAACACTGCCTCTTGTATACGGAGAATGCTGAGAAATCTTTGTAGCACTGTTTTAGAAGGGTCACTTGTCAAGTTGAATTTCATGCAGAATGTATGCTTCGGGGAAAAGAAGCTCTTTTTTTTTTTAATTCAGCTGAAACAGTTTGCATACATTCTATTTTTCTTCCTCTCTTTCTAGCCTATTTGGCTTTAAATAAATGACTAATTAGAATACACAAATATGTAGAAACAAATGTTAACTTGACCACTACTAAGGAAAAACAACTTAGGTAAAATTAAGTACAAAAAAAACTTTGAATTTGCTTAATATTTTGTGACACCAATAATTATTCTACAAGAAAAGCTAACCAGAGTACTACTCTAACCATAACTGAAACCCCTCAAGGGCTGAAGCAGTAGACTGATATTTTAAAATACTGAAACTAGAACATAATTCTTTGAGAAGTCTGAATTAAAGGTGTTTTCATCTTTCTAAAGAAATGTAGCAAATGGCTAGAGGGAACACTACCAAGATTTTGCATACTGTGTCTGTTTTATGCACAAAATATATCTCAAATCAACTACAAAATACATATGGAGAAGTGATTTGGAATAAGGATATGGTTTTTACTCTTCACTGAGTAAAAACCATTCTATCTCCCTAATTTTCCAGTCTTCAAAAACTGCACATTTCAATTCTAACCATAATTAAAATGTACGTAGAGCACTGGAAAGAAAGATTAATTAATTAATTAAATTACAGCACACTAGAACAAAAATACCTAGCAAATACATTAAATGAAGTTCTTGCATAAAATCATCAAAATATTTTCTTAGGCTGCATACCTGTAGACTACAGGAGGTATAGGGTGCCATCAAACAAGGTTGAGGTAGGTGGGATTTTACAGTGAATTGACAGTGGAAGACCTGAATGTGATGTGTGAGATTTAAGGTAGGCTACAGGAGAATCCATCGCTGGACATCTCTTTTTTATGCAAGAGATTTTTTATTATGTGACATTAAATGGACTTAGTTTGTTTTACCTCATAAGATTAGGAAAAATGGTTGTGGAAAAGCCTCCTGCTCATCCTCCCATACATGCATCCTATCCTACTCACCAAGACTCTTCCCCAGTGTCCATGGCCACAATCTCATTGAACACTCTAAGTACACACACACATGTGTTCCCATAGATCGTCCCACCCTACTTCCAAGGGCACAGAGAGGTTTCAACAAGGACCAGCATTACATGGAACACTAGAAAGAAGCAACCTCTATGTGCCATCTCATGTAAAACCTCCTCTCTGCTCATCTTCTGTCTGTTATCACTTCTCTGTATCACAGATATCGCATGAAAGATTTAGACTTACAAACTCCTTGGTGCAGAGGAATGTCTATACTCTCCAGCAGCACCATGATGGATGTTCTACCTCTTCTCTTACCAACAGCCAACAGCAGCAATCACTTGGTAGCAGTGACAACCTTGTTATGTTTCATTCTTGAAAACATCCACCAGTCATCCATTGTGCATTCCTCTGATCAAAGAATTACTACAAAAAGAAACTTTTGTAATTTGTTTAATAAATTGAAGGAACAGTTAGAATTAATAAAAATGGGCAACACGTAAAGAAATCTGACAGAGAACACTGCAACTAGGAAACTGGAGCAATGAAAAAGCCCCTGTGGGAAAAAAACACAGGCATCCAGAAAGTGATTTGTATCCTGAGCGCCGTATGTTTTATCAGGGTCAAGATATGGTGGATAAATAGAAAGATTTTATTGCAGATGAGCTCAGAGAAGAAGAAAATTCTGCTCAACAGTCAAGAAAAGACAACTACAGACAAATTCTCCATTATCACCATGTGAATTTACTATTAAAGACTATGTAAATATATATGCAAATTAAACCATCCATCTGGAGTCCCCTGCCTTAGAGGCATAGGCCAACATGATGGCAATGAAGAATCCAGTCGTTCAAATGGATTAACCCTTCTCCTTCTCTCTAAATACCCTCCACACTCAGTTGGTCCCTTTTTCTTTTTAAATCCTGAATTTTAAGTAATTCCTGTTGTCCTTGCACAATCTGAAACCACAAAGCATACCAAGTAAAAAGAACATAGACTTGAAAGGCAAAGGGACAACTTCACATGTAACCTCACATTAATGAGGCCTGAGTATTACATGCCCACAGAACTGAAGGATCAGAGTTTCCATCCACAAGCCCTCAGTACAATACCAAGGCCCATTGAACATTACTGTGGTACTTCATCTCCCTCATGCCAACCAGCAGTTTGGGAAATGAGAGCTGCTGACACCTCTTTATGGATGAGGTTTGAGCTTCTGTCCCCATCCCAAGGGCACAGAGCAGGTACTACAGCTCAGATTGTAATTTGTTTCCTACTGCAAGTCCACCTTCTTCCAACCAGAAAAAAAAATAAAAAAATAAAACCTGCTTTACACTTTTGTGAAGTGGTTAACAAAGAAAGTACAGACAAAGCAAATACAGAGACTTCAAAACTGTCTGCTCCATCCTCCTCCGTAGACTGGTGTTCCTGGTTTTGAATGTTAAGAGGCAAACCACAGGGATAAAAATGCATTACATCCTGGGCTTGTGAAACTCATCCACTTCTGCCACGAGTTTTGACATTTTCTGCCGGAAATTCAGTCTAACTATAACAGCTTTGCTATATAAAATCGTGGGACTAATTATGAAGTGATCATTTGCTCAGTGTTGCACACTTCACAGGGTAATGATACAGGGTAGATCACATACTTCCATTTTTGTTTGTAAAAGACTATGAGATTATTGACCTCAGCATATATTCCAAAAGCAATAGGATTATTGAGGTTTCTTCTCTTTGAAAGCTACTAGTTCCCAAACAAAAGACTACTTGGAACTTACATTCTGTGGCACTTAGCAGAGACAAAATAGCCTCATTTTTCAAACTCCCCTTTGACGATGCTTTGTACTTCAGAATTTATGTCATTCCCGTCTTGTGGCCCTTCTCATCATTGGTAAATACAAATGCTTATCCAGATGTTCTCAGGAAGTCATTCCTAACGCATCCACTTTAACACACTTTTTAACACACATTTTCACCCTCACTCTCTCTTCCCTATTCTTTTCAACCAGATCTGTATCTTCAGGCTTTGTTTCTTTCTTTCAGGAATCTGCTACTGTAACTATTGCAATTTGTGCTCCCTGTGATCTATTTGGACACCTGAGTAAAAAATGTGCTTATCAAGAAACACATAGCATTCCTGTTGTTTAATGATGAAAGCCAGGGAAGATGAATACACTGCTCAAAGAGCAAGTTCCCTATTTCCTAACGTGTGCATGAAGTGGCAGAGCTCGTAATTAATCACCTCAAGATTCAAGAGACCAAGATATTCGAAGACTTCAGTTTTTGCCAACATTAACCAAATGATAGAGAAAAAATTAAGGAAATTTTACACCAGACCAGCCAAATTATTATCAGTGTACAGAACTGACACAGCTAACTTCACTGTCCTCAAGAGTTTTGTAACTTATTGAAGATATCCCTGAGAAATGTTGAGAAGCATTTTCACTGTTCTAGATGTTCAGTATATACCTATAGACAACAGTTCTAAATGATGAAAATTCAGACTGGTTGTGTATTTTACAAATTGACTTGTTAATTAGTGGTATTTTGATTACTCACCATTAAAATTTTGCTCAGAAGTACTAAAGCAACTCTATAGACAAGCTTATTGCATTCTCCCCGGTCTTATACCATATTGTGCAGGGAGTATCACATGGTATTGACTGACATTTAAGATTATTTAATAAACTGTTTTGGAATTTGCAATTCTTCTTTTATCCTTAAAAAAAAACTTAGGTCTGAGTTCAACCCCTTAAAAAAAGGTGTTTCAGGTATTCACAATTTACTGTCCTACTCTACTCTTGGAATTGGCTTGCCTGAAAATTATTCCATGCACTACCTATTCAGGTGGAGATCACAGCTTTTTTGTATTTCTATAAAATAGGATCTCAATCTACAGATCTTCTAAGAACTGAACCTCAAGCACTGTCCCACTGAGATGAACGCAATGCCCAGTGGTAGCAAGTGCTATAATAAATGAGCAGTTGCTGCATCAGACGCTCACATCTGCATTGGTATTGCCACATCCTAACTTCAGATGCAGCTGTGCCACAAATTCTGTTTTACTTAAGAAAAATATAAGTGAAATGAGAATAATCTCACACTGGTTTAAAGAAGAAAAAAAAAAGTGAACTTTTCTGTTGGACCTAAAGATCCCATTCTGGAAGCTGAGGGTGATAGCTTGGCATTTCATTTTCCAAGAAGTCTAAACAACCACAATAAATTTACAAATGTAGACATGCCACACTGTTAAATTTCATTTCACGCTCAGTAAGCAAATATTACCAAACTGTAAGTACTGTCATCCTCTGTCTTTTTAGTTAGAAATCTTGTAACCAATAAAGGTTTGACCTTGAAATATTTCACAGATGGATGAAGTTGCTTAATTTGCTAGTCACTTTGTTACAGGTTTTGCAGAACTGCAAAGTTAGGTCACATTTACTCTAATTTCACTTTACAATAACTTTACAAACTGCATCATCAGTAAGAGTTGCTAAAAGTGCATTAATGAATCGTGTCTGAACTGTCATGAAAAATTCAGTTTTGAAATTAAAAATGCTGAGAAAATATGGAAACTAAAGATAATTTTCTTTGTATTCAGTACTCCTAGAATTATTTTTAGTGCAAATACATAAAAAGTAAACCCGTACACTATTTTTGTGGAGATTCTGATACACTGACAAAACTACTAGTTTTCTTTTTATGAAGCCAGTGGAAATATATGGCCTTGTGTGAAGGGATGACTAACTGTTACAGTTCGCAGACGTAACATTCTGTTCATCAGTTTTTTTAACATGGGCTGAGTCTACACGGGTGTGTATTTTGAAGGGAAAATTAAGGGAAAAATTCCAACTCTGTTTACTCAAGGGATAGCTATTATTTTCTGATACTCCTACTGCATTTGATGTACTACACCAGAGTCGCTATACAAAACAAATAACCAAATACATACAACTGCTAACTTTGTAATGATTTAGTTAGCTAAAAAATCCTGTTCAGTTACAAGACATCATAACTCATTACCACTTCAAATCTCAGTGAATACATTAAACACATTTTTTTTCAAAGAATAAAAATTCATTTTGGTCTAATTGCCAAATAAGAAGACTAATTGAAGAAGAATTGCAAAACTCTGAAAAGGTCTTAGGATCTCTAATGAGTTGTAAACTACTGTAAACAAACAAGGAAGCGGAAAAATAAGCATTTTGCATCTTCCAAGAAAAAACAAAACAAAAAGCAAACAAAAGTTAATTTGAAGTACTGCTTGGTTGCTTCTAAGGATGTTCTTTTTTGTCCCAAATGATTCACCTCTGAAAGACCCACCATCTCCATCCCACCAACACATATCCCAATAACTGATTCCCGACATGGCATAGAGCTACTCTGAAATAAGAAAGACTCTTCAGACAATAAAATTAAGGCCCATCCTGCCCATGTCTGGGAACAGTCTCTCTTGCACTTTGTTTCCCTCCTGCCTCTATTCTCATGTAGAGAAGCCCATTCAAACAGAGTAAGGCCACTGCCCAGCACATTGACTCATACTGCCTTTTATTCCCACATCTGTGGCTTCCATTTAAGTTGTCCATGGTTCAATTTTAGGCATAAAATGCAAGATATTTGGGCCAGACTCTCCCTTGGTCAATAATAAAAAATAATTGTTTGAATTGTTTATTTTGATTACTGTTACCTTTAAAAATCAGCTCTCTGAACACTATCATCTACTGAGGCCAATGAGAAAAACTGTAATCGAATTTCAAGGAGGTTTTTGTCAGATCCTGAATTCAAGCTTTAGGTGTTCCTTTACAACAACCTAAGGGAAATCGCATGCAAGGGCAGGTGGGGAAAGACCCTTTATTTTGCTGCTTATGTTCTTGATGTCATCAGCTGTTACACATGAGCACAGAGTCCAAAAGCTGAGGCCTGGCAGGTAATGCCAAAAACAAAGCCTACAAGAGTTGGGGGATTAAAAACATTTGCAGATCTGGCCTTAAGAAGTGACGGCTCTTTAATACAGTGTATCTGCCTTACAGAACTGACGACTGTCACGGTGCCATTTTTTTTTGTAACAAGAACATAGCAATGGAATAATTTCTGTCACTAATTTTGGAAAAAGACTAACCGTCTGGTTTGGGAAGACTAGTCTATACTCCTTAATAGTATGTATGCTAGTTGGGCTAAAATCAAGTCATAGAATCATAGAATGGTTTCAGTTGGAAGGGATTTTTAGAGGTCATCTAGTCCAACTCCCCTGCAGTGAGCAGGGACATCCCCAACTAGGTCAGGTTGCTCAGAGCCCCGTCCAACCTGACCTTGGATGTTTCTAGGGATGGGGCCTCCACAACCTCTCTGGGCAACCTGTTCCAGTGTTTCACCACCCTCACTGTAAAGAATTTCTTCCTCATAGCCAGTCTAAATCTACCCTCCTGTAGTTTATAACCATTACCCCTTGTCCTGTCACAACAGGCCTTCCGAGAGAGACTGCCCCCATCCTTCCTACAGTCCCCCCTCTAAGTACTGGAAGGCTGCAATAAGGTCTCCCTGCAGCCTTCTCTTCTCCAGGCTGAACAACCCCAACTCTCTCAGCCTGTCCTCGTAGCAGAGGAGCTCCAGCCCTTGGATCATCTTTGTGGCCCTCCCCTGGACCCGCTCCAACAGCTCCATGTCCTTCCTCTGCTGAGGGCTCCAGAGCTGGACGCAGCACTGCAGGTGGGGTCTCACCAGAGCAGAGCAGAGGGGCACAATCACCTCCCTCGACCTGCTGGCCACGCTGCTTTTGGTGCAGCCCAGGATACGGTTGGCTTTCTGGGCTGCAGGCACACCTTGCTGGCTCATGTCCAGCTTTTCATCCACCAGTACCCCCAAGTCCTTCCCCGCAGGGCTGCTCTCAATCCCTTCATCCCTCAGCCTGTATTGGTATCGGAGGTTGCCCCGACCCAGGTGCAGGACCTTGCACTTGGCCTTGTTGAACCTCATGAGGTGCTCGCAGGCCCACCTCTCCAGCTTGTCCAGGTCTCTCTGGATGACATCCCGTCCTTCTGCAATGTCAACTGCACTGCTCAGCTTGGTGTCATCTGCAAACTTGCTGAGGGTGCACTCAGATCCCACTGTCTATGTCACTGATGAAGATATTAAATAGTACTGGTCCCAGTACGGACCCTTGAGGGACACCACTCGTCACCGGTCTCCATCTGGACATCGAGCCATTGACCACTAGCCTCTGGATGTGACCATCCAACCAATTCCTTATTCACCAAACAGTCCACCTATCAAATCCGTACCTCCCCAGTTTAGAGAGAAGGATGCTGTGGGGGACTGTGTCAAAGGCCTTACAGAAGTCCAGATAGATGACATCTGTGGCTCTTCCCTTGTCCACTGATGTAGTCACTCCATCATAGAAGGCCACTAGGTTGGTCTGGCAGGACTTGCCCTTGGTGAAGCCATGCTGGCTGTCTCAAATCACCTTCCTGTCCTCCATGTGCCTTTGCATAGCTTCTACGAGGATCTGTTCCATGATCTTCCCAGGCACAGAGGTGAGGCTGACAGGGCGGTAGTTCCCTGGGTCCTCCTTTCTACCCTTTTTGAAGATAGGCACAATGTTTCCCTTCTTCCATTCAGGGGGGGACTTCACCTGACTGCCATGACTTTTCAAATATCTTGGAGAGTGGCTTGGCAACTACATCAGCCAATTCCCTCAGGACTCCAGGATGCATCTCATCACGTCCCATAGACTTGTGTATATCCAGGTTCCTCAGGCGGTCATGAACCTGATCTTCCCTTACAGTGTGAGGGGCTTTATCCCCCTGGTCTGCGTCCTGTGGTCCATCAACTTGGGAGGGGTGAGGAGAAAGGTTACCAGTGAAGACTGAGGCAAAAAAGTCCTATACTAATGCATGCATTAATGATTTATGAGCAGTTCTGTCTTTTATTTTACCTAGTATATTTAATAACCTCTTGAGGGGAAAGATAAAAAAATTATGAGCCACATTTAAGTTTATGAAATGAGGATTTAAATTCAATTTAATAAGATGGCTCCTGTCTGCCAATGCAGCCAATCTTCCCAGAATGCCTTCTGTTGCCACTTCCAAGATATGAAAGGGAAAATGTGACACTGAATATTAACTTGGCAGCATTGTTTCCAAAAACTCCAATGTTGAAGGCATTGTGTGCCTACAAATATTAGATAAGCTACTTTAACACCAGCTCCTGGACTAAAGTAAACGAGAATTTCAACTTGTAGTTCAAGTACAAGTTTAAAGCATACAAAATTTAGGAAAAAAGCTTAAAAATGTAATTTAAAGACATTCTTCAAGTCAAAAGGCAAAATCCAAATAAAGCCAGACCGTTCCCTACTACATCTTTGCACCTACCCTCCCGCCACTATTTTTCCCACTTCTACAATATTTTGAAGTCCTATACTGGCAATATTGTTCAGTTCATCAAGTAACCATCTTGAGTTTAGAGTCCTTCAGTATTTGTGCAATGAGAAGCTAACCTATAGAGTGGGCTACCATTCCAAATAATCCATATTTCTAAATGGGGGGCAGGGAGGATGGGACGACACACGCACAAGAAAACCAAAATACACACCCATTCACAAAATACAAGGTGAAAAAACATTTCATATTTCTGTAAGAAATCAGCTCAGAACTGCAACATTAGAGTTGGATGATGCTTTTTGCAGAGCTGGGCAGAGCGCCACTGACTTTGAGCCAAGCATCACAATGATTCATGGGGTCGCAATGCGTACCCAACACCTTGAAACCATTAAATGACGCATATGGCTTAACCACTGCCTCATCCTACCAGTTTCTTTCCATTTCTCACTTATCCACCCTCTTTTGCCCCTAGATAGGCAGTCTGAGCTCAAAGGGCCAAATATCACAGTATCACCAACATCAGGAGTTATACACGGCCTGACAATTATTCACCAAGGAAAAACATTTTCAAGGGCTTTTTTACACTCTCAGCAAGTTAGTAGGTAGTGAATGTTCCAACTGATGAAGTCACAGTATTTGAAACAATATTAAATTGGCAGCACAGAGTTGCAGGGGGTTGTCTAGAAATGGGGTTATGCAAATGTCTGTGTATTTTTGCTTAAAAATTTACGCAGAACAATGTTTAAGTTATGTTAATGGCCTGACTGTAAGTGAAGAACTGCAATAGTCAAGCCACATGCAGGCCTTCTTCCAAACTCATGCGTATTTATTTTTAACAGGCACATCAACGTGTGTTAAGCACAAAGAGAATTAATTTATTTTGCCCAGTTACAATTAAGGCTAATATGACTTAGACTCTTACATTAGTTTAAAACTTGACCTAAAACTAAGGACCAGTCATTTGTGGTCACTAAAACAGTCCACGGCACCTTCATGTAAGACAAGCCACTACTGCTGAAGTCTTGGACAAAATCGCAGCAACTGCTGGTAATTCCACTACATTGGCATGAGGCAGATTTTCTTCACTATTGCAACTAGAGAAGCGATGATAATTCAACAGTCTCAAAGCCATTAGTAGTCAGCTTTGAGAATTCATGGAGATGCGAGACAACTAGAAAAGGTCACCTTCAGTCTTAAAAAAAAAAGCAGAGACAGGGAGGGAGGGAGAGGAAGATCTTTATACAGTTGCCATTAAACTTTCATTCAAGGAAATACTGGAATTAAAAAAATGAAACAGAACAGTTTGAAGGCACCTGGAAAAAAGAACAGCCAACCTGGATTTCTCTTGGTTAAAACATGTCAAATCAGCAGCAAGACAGCAAACCATGTAGACAAAGAGAACACAATAGATGTCATATGTGCTAACTAAATATTCTCACAAGAACGTAATATATGTCACTCTCTTAAAGAAAGTTTGCCCTTCTCAGGGTTAACACAAAACTGATTGGAAAGCTACATTGAGTCCAAACAGAAAAGCAAATAATTTGGAACTTTTTGGGTCCACTGCTATTCAGTATTTTGTTTTCTATACATTATACACATTCAAACCTTTATGTGCAATTTCAATACTTATCTATCTAGGCCATGAATAAATCCCAACACATCACCAATCTTAGACCAACTGCAAGCACTCTGGAGGAGCAGATGAGAATATAAAATAAACAGACTGAAGTAATCATCTGAAAGAAACAGGATGCCTTTCAACAGGGAGAAATGCAAGATATTCCAATAAACAGGAATATTCAGCTATATAAACCAAGGATGAAGAGCAAGTGATTAGGTAGATAGTACCCTGAAAAGCATCTGGGGACTACAGTCATTCAGAAGTTGAACCCAGCTCCATAACATCCACTATTTGCAAACTAGGGAAACATATAAATATATTTAGTAGGATTATAGCAGACACGAAGTTATTTCTCTGCTCTCTTCTACACTGGTAAAGTCTCCACTGGATGTTTCTGTCCACAGTTAAGATGTTACAGTTAAAAAAAAAAAAAAAAAAAAGTGGGCCTGGATTAAAGATCTGTGAAATCTAATCTGAAAAAGAAACAAAAAAGAAAGCAGAGAAGACTGAGGTAGAAACAGAATAAACAGTACAGAAATGTCAAAGACCATGAAAAAAAAGGAAAACCTATCTTCCATTATCTACAGGGATGTCTGGAAGATTCAGGTGGAACGTAAGGTAAGACATTCTGCAGATAAGGGCAGTGATGTCTGGGATGATCTGCCAGAAACCCCAAGAAATTCAACAAAAATAAATGCCAAGTCCTGCAGCTGAGATGGAGTAATCCCACTCAACAGCCCAGGTACCAACTGGAAAGGAAAGCATCTCTGCAGAAAAGGACCGCGCGGTCCTGGTGGACAACATGTTGAACATTAGCCCGCAATGCATCCTTGTAGAAATGAAGACCAACTCCATACTGGGCTGAATCAGTAAAAACACAGGCAGCAGATAGCGAAGTGATCAATCTCCACAATTCGGCACTTGTGAGACTGCATCTGCAGCATTTTGTCCCATCTGGAGCTCCCCAGGGAAGAAAGACCGACATATTGAAGCCAGTCCAGTGGAGAGCCACCACAATGATCGAGGGATGGAGCAGGCAATGTGTGGAGAGAGGCTGAGGAGCTTGAGTTTGTTTAGTTTCTGATCTTTAGAAAAAAGATTAAAGGAGAATCTAAGTGCTGTTTTCAAGATTATGGAGAAGAGAGAGCCAGGCTCTTCTCAGAGGTTCACTGTGAAAAGACAAAAGGCAACAGACACAAGTTGCAGAAAGGGAAACTCCAATTATTCCAATTAGATACAAGGAGGGGAAAAACTTATAATAAGGGTGGTAAAACATTGGAACATGCTGCTCAGAGAAGACTTACCATCCTTAGAGTTATTCAAAATTCAGCTGAATAGGGCCCTGAGCAACCTGACCCGACTTCAAAGGTGGCCCTGCCTTGAACAGCGGGCTGGACCAGACGACCTCCAGAAGTTCCTTGCTACCTAAATTATTCTATAATTCTTTGTGATACGGTGTCTGAGGAATGACAAAGATAGTGCCTTGGGCTAGGAGACCGACTATACAATATCCAGAGGTTCATTCCAGCTTTTTTTCCTGCAGTGCTGAAGGTACAAATAAATCTTCAGACAGAATATGTGTTTCCTCCTCTTTGCATGAACAGTGCCTCATTTATTTTAGCTAACAGGTTATAACCATAAATAAATACACAATATTCCATACTTAGAAATTTAATATTGATAAACTCATAAATTAATTTTAGATACCAGACTGCATAAAAAAAGAATTTTGGGCGGGAATGACAGTGGAGAAAGTTACCATAGTCAGCATACAAATTAACATTTTCAAATACTTCCTTATCCCCTCTGCAATTCCCAGAGAGGCTCACAGGCACTTTGCTGACAGCCAAAGCTGGAACCTCTGCTGAGTACTGGGCTGACTGTGTAGTGACAGAGAAATACACAGCACACAATCATTGCAAGCAACTTTAAAATCCCTTTTTAACTTTCAAGGCCTTCACAGCACAAAAGACAAAGGGAGATTGGCTATATCACACAGGGAATTTACCTGTGGATCTTCCAAAAAGATTCAAGGAGGGAACAAAAACCCTTCAGCTGATCACCTATAAGCTTTCTAAAACTAATTTCACACTGGAAGTACAATCATACAGCCCTATTTACTGTTATTTATAGAGTCTTATGGGCACTGGTGATGTATGCAGGCCACAGAGGAGAACTAAACCTTAAGCTGATACCTTCTAATAAAAGAACTGAAGATATTATAAAGTCAGAAAGTTCTGTAACATCCTCTCTCACATCTGGATATTGCTTTGAATGTTCAGAAGCAAAATAAAAATGCTTCTTTAAACCTAAGACCAACACTGATTTCCTTTAAGGTGCAGATACAATGCTTTGTCCTCACTATAAATAAGCTGTTGATAAATGTGTCGTGAAAAAAAATGAAAGAGTTTGGAACTGCTTACATTTAATCCATTAGTGGCACGAGAGACCACAGTAATACCAATTACAGATTTTATCTGCTTAGAAAAATAAATATTGCTTGCATGATCAAGGTCCATATTTTTTCTCATATTTTGTGTAAAAAAAACCATGACTGCCAGGTGAAATATTGGTCAGTGGTTACCTTTTTATTTTGAGACTTTTCTTCATAATTCTTTTAAAAGGCAGTACTCCCCTTCCTCCAACTAAACCTGTAAAAGTCTTTCAAAATTACAGTTCAATTTAGATTGAATACTCCAGCACAGTTCCCAAACTCTATGAAGAAAGCTCCTTCGATGCACCTCATAGGCAGGCAAAAAATCTTTTTTTCATATACGCAGAAAATAATTGAATGCTCATTTTCTGAGAAGCCTGAAATCTCAACCTGCATATAAACATCTATTTTATATACATATTTCCTTTTACAGTAATTCTTATTATTTTTAGTGTGGTGATTCAGCTATATAAAATATGCAGATACACATATTACCCACAGAGAATAAAGGCAGAAACTAGTACAATCTTTAAACTTGGAAGTGTGTATGTACAACTGGAATGAAATTAATAATGCTACAATTTAAAATTAAGCAAATATATATACCTATATACTGCAGAACCTATATGCGTATGTCTAAAGACATGCACACAGAGACCTTTGACTGAAATATGAATCTAGGTTTTAAAAGCTTAAAATTTAGCAAAATTTTGATAGTTCCATACTTATCTGAGATTAACTTTTCTTACTTCTACCATGGTAAAAATTTGCTTTTGTAAAACATGTTGTTACCTAGGAAACAAGAACAAATGCATGTGCAATACGAATAAAAATTCAAAAGTCTTGGATGAAACTACATACACTAAAAATGAGTAACTTTTCTCTCACTTCCCTACATTCAAGTCAAAGATTTCATCATTGCTATGAACAATGTATTCATGACCTCAGTAATAATTTAATGGTAAAACAAAGAAGTGTTAACCCTCCTAAATAATAGGGAAAAATGTATTTTATTATTTTATACTTATTATACCTTTTCAGCAATCATTGCTGGAAGTTTTACTCTTCAAAACCAACTGGCATCCTGTGACAAAAATTTTAAAGTAATGGTACAAGAGAACAGTATAACCCTCAGAAGTTCACAGAAAACAAAATAAATAATTCCGAACATGACAAATTGAGAGAGTGCCAAGATGTTTGTCAGAGGATCTCTCTAGCCTGAATGCTTTCCTACAAGAAAAGCAATTTCTGCTTCAATTTACAAGGGAAACCTACTATTTGCAGGTGTAAAGTTCCAGAGGTGTTTTTCTTTGTACTGTAGATCTCCCGTGAAAAGAAGAAATTGTCACAACATTTTTGTGCGCTATCTGAACATGACATTTAGTTACTGACAGAACGCACACAACCAGACAGCAGTCTTCGTCAATAATGATACTCCTCACATAAATGCTGTTTGGTTGGAGTTTTATTTTAGATTTTATACATTAATAAACCATTGTGCATCTGACAAAAAGAAAACCTCAGTTTTTATACTGTTCATTCTAATGAAATCAATTTACTTTCCAGAATATGGCAAATGGGTAATACCAATGACTAGCTCAATTTTTAAAGTATATTCCTTAGCAAACAAGAAACTCAAAATAAATGCTGCTGGAAAAATTGGTGTAACCTGATCCCATAAAATACAGTATTTAAGAGACACGCAAGAGAGGATTCTGATGCACTGACTTAGGAAAGGGATTAAGCTAATACCACTTCTCTTCTGAACACTGCATTTAGCACACTTCAATTATATATCTTTGTTAATTTATGAGTTCTCTTGTCGGGGCTAAACTTTTTACTAGACAAGGAGAGGTATGAAAAAAGTAATGGGATTAAATTAACAGCTATAAAACTTAGGTGGATTACTTTCACCTAGAAAATGTCAAGAAACCACCTGGACTACTAACTAGATATTCTAAGGGTAAAACCAGAAGTGTCATCAGACAGAGGTGCTTCATGGCGAGCTCTGCATTGCAGAGGTAGGAAACAGATCAGAAGGCTTCATGTTGTTCTCATTTCCCAGACATAAGAATCTTGATCCATCAGTTCTTATATTCTGCAGCGTTATACTAATGACTTCAAACACTCGCAACTTCAAGATCATTGAATAGTATTTTTTAAACAACCTAGAAAGTATCAAATTCTTTTGCATGGAAAATAATAAAAGGCTCCAAGCAACGTCAAAATAAATGCCTACCCATTTGCTGTAGTCAAAAGGCAAAAAACTCAAAAGCTACCCAAGAAGCTAGAAAAATAAAGCTTTAAAAGTTAACCCTACTAGTTACAAACATGTTCAAATATAAACAGCAAGCATGTGTGTTGGAAGACATGTTTTTGTCATGTGAATTGTCATAGTCTCCAGTTGTCTTTCTAGTCTCCATTCCAATAATTCTGACATTTCACACATGAAATCTGTCTGTGCTTCCTCATGCTGCTCATCCCACCTGTCTTTTGCTTGACTACAGATGACATACCTTGCAGTCTTGCCTTTTTTCTTTCTCTTTTTCAATTCTCCAGACTTTCTCAGCCATCCTTACCTTGTCCTTATCCTCCAACAATCTTTCTTCCCTTCCAAACTCAGTTTTACTCTTATAGTTGCCCATACTGTTTTCAATGACCATACAGCCCACTGCTTTTCTTTCCCATGGAGAGGTTAAACATCCTAGCAGAAACACAGCAGGAACTGAGAAGAGCTGCTGAACATCTCATGTTGCCTCTGTGCAAGAAAGAAGCTAAGGGCTCTTCCAGCCAAATGGCATTTGACCAAATGGCCAACTCCTTCAGCACCTGCCCTTCCTCCCTGCTCACTTCACCCCCAGCTCCCCCATCTCTTCCTTTCCGTTGTGCCACTGCCTCCCTATACTCTGCACTGCCTCTGCTTTCTGCTTTCTACCATATCCTATATATGCATTTTCCCCTAACCCTGATACTCAGATTTTATATATATATATACACACACACTCACACATGCATCTGTGTCTGTGTATTGACATACATCTCTATAAATAGATAAAACCTCTACCTTTCCTTATTACCTTAACTTTTCTTCTGCATCTATTTTTTTCTCAAGAAGACTCATGGTAGATCATACTCAAGAAGCACAAATTAAGCTTCCTTTTCTTACGAGCTAGTAAAATTTACACAGCCAGACTCTAATTCCTGGGTAAATATTCCAGGTATTGCAACAACTGTACTCATTAGAAGAGAACATTGCTTCTGAAATAGTAATTACAGCTGTTCTGAGCCCAAGAAAACTGCATCTCCAGCTCAAAGTCTTCTGATTCCTTTAGTGCCGAGGCTAGCAAACTTTCAAAGTAGGTTGACAAGCAGCTGTGCTTTTGTTTTTTCAAGTTAAAGATTATGTGTGCTGATAAAAACCCAGCAGGAACTGGGAGATGCTGCTGAGCATCCCATCTCACCTTGCCGCAAGACAGCAGCTCCTGACTCCTGCTGAACCAGGCTCCATGACTCCAGAAATGGTTCTGCCAGCACCAAGGTTGGGGCAAGCAGCTCCAGCTCTCCCCCCCCGCTCCCCACACCACCTTGCCAGCTCCTGCCCCACCACCTCTGCACCGCTCCCTTTGCTGAGCCGGGAGAGCCGTCCAGGACATCACACCGTGATCCAGGTCAGGGATCAGATCCCGGTTAAAAATAAGCTCTCCTAGGAGAGTCTAGCACCTATGCTATAGGCAGCTGTCCCCTCCTCTTGTGTGCCTTATAGAAATTCTGAAATGGCGACACAGCTGTAGCTTTAATGTGGCCATCTGCCACTTGAAAAGACATTCTCCATCATTAGACTGTACTTATTTTGGAAGGAACATTGAAACCTACAATGTTAAATCAATTTTCTCTTATTTTTCTCTGTTGCCGCTGCAGCTGATGTACATAATTCAACATACTCTTTGCAAAAAGGGCCTGAAATTCTCCATTTCCACATGATCTTGAGTAGACTTTTTTTCTTCCTAAAGCTCTGTAAAGGCTGCCTGATGCAGATCTCTCAAGTTGTTTTCACTGTCATCTTTGAAGCAGATTCATTTTCTTTTCTTCCCCAGCTCTTGCTCTGTAAGAACAACAGGCGAGTGAAGACAGCGTTACCATGAGCAATGCTCACCCCCATAAGCAAAGAGGGGCAGGCTGCTGCCCCTGTGCTGAGCTACGCCATGGGTGGCAAGGCAGCGCCTATTTGTGTCAGCCAGCAGCCCAGGTAAGGACCGGGACCTTACCACAAGAAAAGATAAGCAGTTGCTAAACCTGTCTGAGCTTCCTCAGTGGAGGATAAGACTATTCAATAATAATTTTCTGGCATCTGTCACTTTTGGACACATCTCGGAAAGATACAGGAGCGCTTAACTTTCCAACTCGATGCATTGCTGAGACAGGTACTTGCAATGTTTTTTAATTATTTGGCTTTGACAAGGATCTGAATGATGAACACCTAAAATGAATCTGAAAGCTGGGATCTCTATCACCAAGCCTTTCTCTCCGTTTCCTACCTGCTCACATTTTTGTCCAGCTTTTCATGTCTAATACACCCCAGCAGAACATTTCTATCCCCTGCTCTCTCAGGAAAAGGGCGATGATGCTCTGCTGAGCTGTTACTGCGCCTGTTAATCGGCTACAGGACTTTTCAGAGGATGGCGGAGGATGGAGACACTGGGGTGGTGGGAAGCTGGGGACTAGCATGCCTATGATGACACTGTCTATGGAAAACATAATGCTGTGCAACTGGCACTGGAAAAAAAAGATCTGCACTTCCATTTTGCACATTTTCCCTGTGCTTTTAAGCTTTGCTGCTGAACACCCTCCCAAACCAGACCTCTGTAACAGTACAATGCACAAGGCAGAAGTGAACACAGGTAGAGGGCAGTGAAGGACATTACCTCTTTCAACATCAAACTTTCGGACAACAGCCATATTCTATGAGCAAAGTCATGTGACAAAACAGACTAAATAAATATCAACCAAGTAAATATATAATGAGATACAGTATTTTTACTATGAGGAATTTGACTATTTCACACGTCTAAAGGAAAGATTCCAATTAAAAAAAAAAAATCATAAAATTGCAATGTGAGAGGTCATAGTTTTGAAGTAATATTCTTGGCTAAGTACTCCTGAAGTCAGAGAGCTCCTTTCCAGGGAGCCTAGGTCCTGCAAGCGTTTCTTCAAGGACAACATAACAACAATAATCATGAGAAACACTAACTGAAGACTTGGTTTGGACTGGATAATGAAATGATCCTCACTCACAAAAATGTTAAAGCAAGGTATGAATAAAGCTAAAAATACCATTTGAGCAAAGCAACAATATCAGAGAAACTATAACATTAATTCATGAAGCAGCTTCAGTGTCTGCTTTGCAGACACTTGCTCACTTGCCAAGTCTGTCAGAGAGAATTAACTTGTCAGCGAAAAAAGGGTATAGTATAGGAAAAAATATTTGTTTGAAAGTTATACTGCTATTTTTCATCTTTCCACAGACTATTTCAAGCTTTCAGGCATGATTTTCTGTTTTTTATCTTCTTAACTGTAATTCTCTGCATTGGGTTTGCATGGCAAGGTTTTGGTAGCAGGGGCGCTACAGGGGTCGCTCCTGTGAGAAGCTACTAGAAGCTTCCCCCACATCCAATAAAGCCAATGCAGCTGGCTCCAAAACGGACCCACCACTGGCCAAGGCTGAGCCCATCAGCAACAGCGGTAGCACCTCCGTGATGACATATTTAAGAAGAGGGAACAAAAAAACCTGTGCAATTGCAGCCAGAGAGAGGAGTGAGAATATGTGAGAGGAACAGATCTGCACACACCAAGGTCAGTGAAGAAGGAGGGGGAGGAGGTGCTCCAGGCACCGGAGCAGAGATTCCCCTGCAGCCCGTGGTGAAGACCGTGGTGAGGCAGGCTGTCCCCCTGCAGCCCATGGAGGTCCACAGTGGAGCAGATATCCGCCTGCAGCCCATGGAGGGCCCCACACCAGAGCAGGTGGATGTGCCCGAAGGAGGCTGTGACCCTGTGGGAAGCCCACACTGGAGCAGGCTCCTGGCAGGGCCTGTGGACCCGTGGAGAGAGGAGCCCATGCTGGAGCAGGTTTGCTGGCAGGACTTGTGACCCCGTGGGGACCCGCGCTGGAACAGTCTGTCCCTGAAGGACTGCACCCTGTGGAAGGGACCCATGCTGGAGAAGTTCATGGAGAACTGTCTCCCATGGGAGGGACCCCACACTGGAGTAGGGGGAGAGCGTGGGGAGTCCTCCTCCTGAGGAGGAAGGAGCGGCAGAGACAACATGTGATGAACTGACCACAACCCCCATTCCTCGTCCCCCTGCACCGCTCGGGGGGAGGAGGGAGAGAAAATTGGGAGTGAAGTTAAGCCCGGGAAGAAAGGAGGGGTAGGGGGAAGGTTTTTTAAGGTTTGGTTTTATTTCTCATTACCCTACTCTGATTTGATTGTTAATAAATTAAGCTAATTTACCCAAGTCAAGTCTGTTTTGCCAGTGACAGTAACTGCTGAGTGATCTCCCCATCCTTATCTTGACCCATGAGCCTTTCACCATATTTTCTCTCCCCTGTGCAGCTGAGGCGGGGAGTGATAGAGCGGCTTTGGTGGGCACCTGGCGGCCAGCCAGGGTCAACCCACCATATTCTATCATATCGGCACATTCATCCTGTCCTTGACACTTATTACAACACACCCAAATGAGAAGAGATTAAAAAAAAAAAAGGATACTTTGCAAGTTTCTTGATGGCTAAGAACAGGCAAAGGATTATATTAAAAGCATCTTCAATTTTGGGACAGAATTCAGGTTAAGGATTTGTTAAGAATAAAGAAGCCTGTCTGAAGCAATAGCTGAAGATGCGATGACCTGAACAACAGAATTACTGTCCAGGTTTCAGAGCCAGGGGCCATCATGATCACCCCCCAGCCAGCAAGGCCATATACAACCCCAAGTATCAAGTCAAAAGATTTGATTATGAGAGATCCAGAAAATAATTTAAGAAAAAGAATGTACGGATGCAAAATGATGTCCTAGGTTAAGTGTTTGAAGTTGGTTTGCACTGAATGAATTGGCTGATGGAATTATTTGGATAGCTTTTCAATCAGCATGTGAGTGGTGTCCTGTGTACCAGGACTGGACAGAAGAGAACAACAACACACACTTGCAGATTCAGGTAACCACATAAAAACCAACTTTAACTCTTCTGACCTCAAAAACGGGCACTGGTAGAGAAAGAAAAGGAAAGAAGGAGCATATGGCTTACTGCAGAAATGCCTTCAGCAAAACCAGCTATCAAACTAACTTGCATAAGTATATTATACTGTAATACAATGGAGACAGAAGGTTCATCCTCAGAAGTCAAATACTCATCCTACCAAGAATTAAGATGCAAATCAATCAGAACTTACGTGAAATAGGTTTACACGCAACTTCCAGTGGGAAAGGTTCGTCAAAGCTGGCCCCAGCCAAACCCCTGTACTGTGAAGTGCAGCACATATAGCAACAAGAAGAGACTTCTGTGAAGGAACATGCAAACCCAGGTTAGTTATCAATAGGTTGAAACATTTTCTGCTGGAGTAGAAGGAATTCTTAAACAGAAATTTCACTCTTACTGGTTGACAATCTTGTCATGGAGCTGTCCAGGAATACTTTGATTAATCTGACACAGAAGTAAGTAGCTTCCATTAAATGCAGTGTCTGACAGTAACAACCAGGTCTGAAAAACACACAGCTCTCCACTTGTCTCCCCTGTCCAGCACAATAAACGTGCCCTGACAACTGACTCATCGGTGTCCCCGTAAACATCAGCATAACTGATCAAGCAGAAATCATCAGGCAATGAACCTTCTACTTTAGCTTTTGAATTTCTTCTTCTCAGAATATTAATTATGAAACCAAAGGAGGAAAACAGCTTTATAAATCTCATCAGAACTACTGAGAGAATAAAGCCAGGACAACATGAGAACATCCACTCATGTGGGTTCATGCAGACCTCCTGCCTACAGGGGATACGTCTTCTCATGCAAAGGTCTCGCTGCCAGTAAGCCCACCTGAGGCAGTGAAGGAGCCAGCACAGTCCTGCTCCAATGCCAGTGCCTGCCAGCTAGAAGGTGACCACATCTTTGTCACTTCTGAGAGGTGTCCCACAGGCGGTCAGCTTAGTAGAGTCTCAGGTCCCCCTTCTTCAAGGCTTGAAGGATTTTGAGCTATAATATTCAACATTGAATTTGGAACTATCAAGCCAAATTCCTTCAATGCAGCCTTAAACATAAGTATTTAATATTTGCTTAATGGTGGACCAAATGATCTCCTCATTCTCTGCCAGCCAAGAGATCTGCTCAGCCCACACCTGGAATTAATCACCCTCTTGGACAGGAGCAGAACACCTTCAGTAGGTCAGACAATCTGTCCCCTCCTGACACTGAAAAAGCTGACAGTCACTGAAAGGTGCTTTCCTAAATTATTGTCAAAATAAATACAGGCTTTAAATTAAAACATCCTCCCACTCTTATGAGAAGACAGATGAAGTGGACAAAAATAAAACCAGCAGTCTCTATTTCAGATATTTATTTGATCAAGAGGTTACTAACTATCGTTATTGGGGAGACTCGCTCCCAAAAGTAAAAAAATTTTTTGTACAAATTCCACTCAGAGTTCCTCTAACAGAGCTAAAGCTTCTAACCATCATCCCATTTAGGTAGAATCCATGAATGTGTTAGTTAAAAAAAAACACGCTGGCAGTTCATTTTTAGTAAACTGGTCTCTGCTTTTAAAAATAAATACAGAATTAACATTAAAAATACTAAGCAGTGAGATCAGAACCAACTATTGGATTGTTGCACTCTGCAGAACACTACCTTAGATACTGATACTTAGATACAGCCCATCTTTTGGGGAAAGAGAGAGTATAAAACAGAAAAATCAGAGCTGACAAAAAAAAAAAAAAAAAACAGAAAGGGTATCCAGTAAAAATTTAATATTATCATTTGAAATGAAGACTGCACATCAATATTTTTTCCCAATAACAAAATTTTAATTTTGTGAGATTTAGTTGATGTTTACAAATAATAACTTTTTAGATACAAATTAGATTTACAAATTTTAGATACAAATTTAGATTTACAAATAAAAACTTTTTAAAACTTTTACAGTAAAAACTATTTAGCAGGAGTAACTTCAGTTATTTATTGTCTTCTATGTAGACTCATAAAAGGGAACAACTCCACCACTGGGTTTAACCTTGCCTGCTCTGAACCGAGACTGCTCTGCCTTCCTCCACCAACCACAAAGAGAAACTCATTGTCTTAGGTTCATCAGTCCTTACCTCATTCTCCAAACAGTGTTTTCCTTCAGTTTAATTCAATACTGCAGAGTACCCACATGGCATGGCCACAGACATATCAGGAGTGGCGGTTTGGATGCTTCACATCCCAACCTTCCTCTGACAGCGTTTCCCACAATAAAACCAGTATCATGGGACTGGCTTGATACTACACTGAACACAAAACTGCACAACTCAAGGGAGGTAATATTCAAGCCAAGACATGAGTCCAGCCATAAAGAATCAGGTCACAAAGTCACTGAATGAGAAGTCCCACTAGCCATTGCATCAGTCCAGGTGGATTCTGTTCAAGTTCACTGGTCTCCAAAATACACATTTCAATATTGATTACCCATTTTCTGGTACTCATTAGTTCAATTTAAGGCCCTCCTTGTAACACAAACAAACAAAAAACCTCATGGAAAAGAATGACAAAAATATTAAAAATACATACACTGGGAGACACTTTCAAGTTTTGTAGAAACTCTATTTTTTCTGATCTGAAAATACAAAAAGACAAAGTTCTGATAAATCCTCTGAGTTCAGACACGATACAAAGAAAATCTAGGAGAACTGTTCAAGAAATAGGAAAAAAAAAAGCACAAGATACACCTATGGGCATGAAAGAATCTGCTCTAGCAAGAAAATAGGAGCTTTGTCACTTAATATTACTGTCTTGAAAGATGATACCTAAACCAGCTAACAATCACATAGCCCCCTAACATGTTTTTACTAATTACACCCTCATTCTTTCAAAGATACCAAGGATGCAAGCGGTGATGACGACCTCCAGAACCAAATGGAAAAAATCTGCAGCCCAAACTGATCCAAGAACCTTGTGGTTAAAACCAAAAAAGGTGACTTCTGTGTAGAAATCTAGTTCTTGAAAGACTGAATAAGTGGAAACATGCTATATTTCTAAAGACTTACTAAAATGGGAAATTACAGCATTACCGGTTGCACCTACCTTTCAAATGTTCAGTTATAATTCATTAAACATAAATTAATTGGAATGTCTGGTGTTATTTCCCTTTGGAATAAACACAACAGCTTTAAATTCCACTGCTACACGTGCAAACACATGCTTTCCTATAACTATGCAGAAAAAATCCAACGATGCATCAAAAGAGCACCAACACAGTTGAAGAAAGGGCTTCTCCACTGCTGGGTTAACATTTCACTTCTTTCTGTCACCTGGACAGTTGTTCCCTGAGCCTGCTCTGGTTTGGCAACAGCCGTCTCCTAGTCCACTTGGCTTTGGTGGTGTTCTTACTAGGTATGCCTCAAGTGTTTCGTTTGCCAGTTTGACTGGGAGATGCTACTGAGGTTCACGAGAATTTTCAAGGTAACAAGATGCCAATAGAAATGCAAGGAACAAGTCAAGAGATTAAGCCAAAACCAGGGACAGAGCTCAGCAGAGGTCTTCAGGAATGCAGAAAAGATGGCAAACAGGGCTGGGATGGGATCCGTGGATCTGTAAGCAGCATGGACTATGATTAAAATTACAGCCTCGCTTCCATCACATTAATTGCATTCTGTGTCATGCTCTAACTTTGCTATATGACAAATATTTTGTTCCTATCCCTTTCACTCCATTCACCTCCCTGAGACCTGTAACATGTTCAGCAGCGGGCTCGAAGTTTCCCCAGTCTGTCACAAATATCGGTAGCTGATTGCCAAGTCCTATCTTGTCAGCACTGGGAAATCACTTGCCCAGCAGCCTGAGGAGCCGCAAGGTACCACCACCACTCTCGTGGCCCTCCTGGGGTGGAAAGCAGGTGGCCGAGGCAGGGGGTTGTGTGAGGCATTTTATATGCATCTATACTTACCCAGAAATCTTCCAGTTAATACTTTTGGGAGAGACATATAAAAATTAGTAGGTGAACTGAGGTGAAAATTATTCTAGAGAAGGATACTCTGTGGCAGGGATACCACCCAACGTCCTAAATTCCAGTGAAAACTTTGCAAATAAATAACACTAAAGCAGCTGTGAAGTAACAGCAAATACAGAGGTGGCTCCTTGTGAAAGCCAGGGAGGGCAGCAACGGAACTGAACCTCTGGGACCTACCACCATCGTATAATTAAAGCCAAAATCATTACGCAGCTTTGTTGGCAGGATCCTCAGCAGATAGCAGTAGCCTTTTCCCCAAAGACAGCGAGAAGCCTGCTGAAGTGTCCCGGGACAATGCTTTCCTCTGCGCTGTCCAGCTAATGGGGAGCAAAGTGTTAAAGGATATCTGCTTAATAAACACTCGGACATCTGGGATGGGGATCCAAGTCAAAGGACGTGATGCAGAGGCAGCATGACATTAGGTTACCAGTTTGTCAAAAACCTGATTTTAGGGGTATGTTCAGTCTCTGCAGGACTCCTCACACAGGGAACCCCTCAGAGAGGGACTATGTGCTCCTGCTCCCTGAAGCATCGCTTTTCTTTGTTTAATGAGGGGACACAAAGACTACTTATAAGAAAAGGCATATTGGTTTCGGAAGTTGACAAATTAGTGCTGCAGGTGGTGATGTTATGAAAGGAACCCAATTACGTCACTTTCATTGCCCACCATATGGCATAAAGTTCAAACACACACAAACATACATTTCTCTTTACAGGTTCAGCCCTGTTGTTTTTTTACTTCTCTTCCCTCACACAGAATTCAGGTGAGAAATCAAAGGGCTTTTTCTCTATCCCTGTGGCAATAATACCTCAGCTGACTTCTTGCCCATTGCCTTAAATATCTATTTAAAGGTTAGCTACAGTCATAAAACAAGTATCCAGAGCAAAGCAAACGAGAAAAAGATTTAAGAAACAGTTTTTACGCTTTATGAGCCATTATTTGAGCAAACGGCAACTGTCCAGTACTGAGACAAGGATTAGCGCAGAAGAAAGATCCCATCTTATGAAAGCAAACCATAAAAAGAAACTCACTCCAACCAAGAGCTCCTCCATTAGCTAGGTATCACGCTAATCAGTAATAAACTCTCCCTCTACAAATCTCTCAATGGCAACATCTGTAGTCAGTTTGTTCTTTCAGCAAGCAGGAATTGATAAACATCAGTAATAAGTGATTAAGATCTGTTACAACAATGAAGAGAAAGTAGATTTGATTTTGTAGAGGAGATGGGTGATAACCCACTGGTAGCAGCCTGGAAATTGGGCAGCTGTGCTGCATACTGTATATGAGGGGCCTTTGGAAACAGTGCTCAGGCCAATCTTTGAAAGTACAAATTGCATCTCATACAGCAAAAGTAAATTCAATGCACCTTGCACACCTCCTGTGGTTGACCCACGCCAGTGGTGCCGGCATCTGCATCCGAGATGCTAGTTCAAAGGCTTCTGGAGGCACCTCAAAAAAAGGCAAATGCTTTATTTGAACACCACTGAATTCTTTGAACACAAGGTAATGCAATGGTCGCATAAAGGTTTATAAATCTAATTTATTTCTGAATAGCCTGATCTCTGGTAATGAGCAGGGACTCAAAGTCCTTAGTTTGCCTGCAAAGGTACTCAACGCCTTTAGCCTGTCTGTTGAGTCTAACGGAGGAGGCAAATAGAGACAAAAGAGTCTGCTTGCAGATCTGATTTTGCAAAGAGATCCCCTCGTTAGCACAGCTAGGACGACAGACAGACATGCGCCAGGACCACAGCTCACCTTTGGTCAAGCATCCGCTCTACCCCGATTCCAAATCCTCTTCTCCTCCAGTCCAGCACCTGGGACAGACAGCAATCCTGTACTTGAACTCAGCAGCACACACCCCTGTGTTACAAAGCCATGAGCACGAGGAGCAAGAAGGTCACAGGCCCACAGATCACACCTCAGAGCATATGGTGGATGCATATCATTGCAGACATATTAAATCCTATGGTAATGATGGAATCAAATGGTGTAACTCTAAAAATACATGTTGTACAGGAAATCAAAGTGAATTATCTTAATGATTTTGCCTAGAGATATAAACATCTGCTGTGAACTAGCATCAAGTGAAGCAAAATTGAGGTGTTTATTCTCAAAAGCTGCTTATTTCACATCCATTTACAATGAAAGACTCATTATTTCCATGCCAGGAAGAACTACATAATTTGAAATATATTTCTGAAGTACACCTTTGATAAGAGCACCCACAAACCTTTAAGAAAAACTTGGGTCCAAAAGGCTAAGCAAACTTTATGGCATGATCCTTAGGTCTATTAAGGCATCAAAACAAAATGCTAAACAGCATGGCTTTCAGGGACTTAGATTTGGATCTTACCATTCTTGCCCTCAGCTATTCATAGGCTCTGGCAACATTTGCTTTATATTGTATTCTCTTTTGAAAATACTTTTTCATACCCTTGTTTTACTTTGCTTTCACCACCAACTGCAGAACTGACACAAGTACCAAGTCTAATTAATAAAATTATTATCTTACGGTGTGATGATCTTTCAAAATAGTACTTTAATCTGTCTTGGTCTTGAGATGAAAAGCATTCAGAGGATGTGACTTATTGTTCTTAATTTAACTTCTGTTCATCAGCTAAATTTTTTTTCTTCTAATCGTAAGAAACTGTTTCTAAATTTAGAATCAATATCTATTACTGAAACAATGAGCAAAAATTCACCTGACAGCTATAACTTACTAATAAATTATAAAAGAACATCAAAGGCCTACTTATTAAAGACCATGCTCTGGGGCTGGCAAATTTGGCCCCCATTCTAAATAATGAACAGATTATAAAAATATGTATTTTTGAGTCATTAAATTCTGAGTTTTATCATGTGTTGTCTCCCCTTTCCTGCAAAATTACTACTTTCTGAATTATTTCACTCAAGGAGAAAAAAAATAAAAACATGTTTTCCTGAAGAAATGAATCACCCAGAAACCCTTTTGAAAGAGAAACAGATTTTCATAACTGTCCCCTAGATGAACAATTTCTTCAACTACAAGAATGCCCAAATGAAAATTCTACATTTGCAAAGCACAGATGGTTGGGACTAGGCATGGCACTTTGAAAAACATAAAAGCAATTATTTTTCTAATTACACTTCCAAAATAATTCTTTTTATAATTTTGGGGCTGATTAGAAATAAACTCTCTTTTCTCTCCAGTTGCATTTTCCAGACAGAGAGTTACCCAGACTATATAATCACCTCCCCACTTCCCACACTCACCATATCGCAGGGATGGTAGACAGCAGAGCAAAAGGATTTCTGGCTGTTCCCAGGATCTCAGAAAGCAGGTGGATATACCAAGAAGAGGCAATAGCAAGACCAAATTACTAGGAGAAGTATTAGGATCCAGGAAACTAAAGTCACAGAAAGCAACGCCATTCCAACTTAGGCTTAGCCTCACAACCATGGTGATTATCTTCACCTCAGACAGGACCACTTTAGACACAGTCTGCATTTACTTCTTTTCAACCTCATAGTAAGCAGAGGTAGGGAAGAAAAAAAGATCATTCTAGCTATGAATTGTTCCAAGTCTTTGTTCCGAGGAACGTCAGCCTCCAGAGGCATTCCTTATTAATCGATTCCTATCACTGACGCTTTCTTTGTCATGAAAGAGAAGCAGCAAGACGTGCGGGTTATGAATTCAGACATAGAACGTTCCTGCCTTCCTAGTTTAGGGTGCCTATTACTTATCAAGTTGTTATTTCATGACAAAACAAATATTTTAAAGCCTTCCTCATTTTTTGGATATTGTTGATTTAAGGTAAGGAAATGATTTGTTGAATACATACAAAATAATCAGTTCAATTAATATAGACACATTAGGCCCTTAGACCTAGTCTGAATGCAAGGTATGCTTCAATGTACTGAAAAGTCTTTTGCCCTCTTCAATAAACCATGAATCACTCAAGGAGCTCCGACAACCAACGATGCGATGGCTCTGCCTCAGAGGATCCGAGCGCTGCAGCCCAGAAACTGGGCAAAGCCCTTGATGCAAGGATGGAAATGGAGACCCTCAGTTCGACAAGACCCCACTTTATTCACTCAGTGTTGGAGATGCGGTCGGACAGCAGTCTGCACACAACCTGGTACTCAGTGTGCCCATGCCTTGACTGGGATCATGGTTGAGCACACCAGCCCAAAGAGATTATATGAACTCACAAGGCTTAACTGCAGGCTTAACCAACTGACCTGCAGCAGAGCTTAGCATTGCTCCATTAAACATTCAGGCAAGGATGAGCTTTTGTCAGTTGTGCTGGTTTTGGCTGGGATAGAGTTAATTTTCTTCATAGTAGCTAGTATGGGGTTATGTTATGGATTTGTGCTGAAAACAGTGTTGATAACACAGAGATGTTTTAGTTATTGCTGAGCAGCACTTACACAGAGTCAAGGCTTTTTCTGCTCCCCACCCCACCAGTGAGTAGGCTGGGAGTGCACAAGTAGCTGGGAGGGGACGCTGCCGGGACAGCTGACCCCAACTGACCAAAGGGATATTCCAGACCATATGACATCATGCTCAGCATATAAAGCTCAGGGAAGAGGGATGAAGAGGGGACCTTTAGAGTGATGGCGTTTGTCTTCCCAAGTAATTGTTACGCATGACGGAGCTCTGCTTTCCTGAAGATGGTTGAACACCTGCCTGCCGATGGGAAGTAGTGAATGAATTCCTTGTTTAGCTTTGCTTGCATGCATGGCTTTTGCTTTACTTATTAAACTGTCTTTATCTCAACTCCATGAGATTTTTCACTTTACCCTTCCGATTCTCTCCCCCATCCCACCGGGGGGGGAGTAAGCAAGTGGCTGGGTGGTGCTTAGTTGCCAGCTGGGGTTAAACCATGACAGTCAGGCAGACACAAGAGTTCATCCAGGATCTCTTCTACATGAAGTAAATCCTCTGCAGGCTGGTGAACAGGGAAAACAAGTCTGTAAGCATCGGCCTTGGACAGAAGTTTGGGCCCTGGTTGACAAATCTTACCACCTTATTTATTTTTTTATTTATTAAGCTTCATTCCTTTAGTTAATAACAATACAGATGGACAGCAAGGGTTTTTTGTTGGGGTTTTGGGAGCTTTTTTTTTTTTTTTTTTTGCTATAGGCCATATAGGGTGAAACACAGAAGTGCTTTTAGTCAAGAAAAGCAGCACTACATGCGCTACGCACTCAGCACTGACAGCATAGTGGCCCTTTTAAGGTACTTCATACATTACCTCTTGGAAAAATGGTTTACCCCAGGGAAATATACACATCTTTGAGAAGCTGTAGATTTTTGAGCATCTGCAGGGACAGCTGCTGTGATGGTTACAGCAGCTGTCGCACTTGAATTATGAAATTGTACATTGCCCAAGGAAAGGATCAATGTCATGCAAATCTCACAAACCTGAATTCAAGTCACAAAGAAAATGAAGGTGGGAGAGATAACTGTTCTGATGTTGTGAGCCAAACTTGTTTGAATCACTCCATAATTTCAAATAATATATTACATACTGTGTGCTATAAAATATACTGCATCTCTAAGGCTACCATCTGAAGAGTCATTTTATTTTGAAATGCGTACTAAAATTTTATTAAAATCTTTGGGGGAAAAAAACCAACATTGGGAAAACAAGGCAGCTATGGATTTTTTAAATCAAACTTCACTAAAATATTTATTTTTTTACTCAGACCAAGCAGGAGATGTTGTCAGTCCTTCAGCATCGTTCTCCTGCTTGAAAAAATTATGCCTTGGTTCACAGCCGATTAGTTATGTGACTGACCTGATTAATTATGTATCGCTGCTACTTCAGAAGAACAGCCCTGAACAAAGAAACAGAAGTTACATCGGTATAAATGACCTCTCTCTATTAAATGGTTAACAAATAATTACGTTTACTATTTTTTAACTTGCTGTTCAATATTTACTGCTTTGTGTGAAAAAAAGAACTCTACTCTTAATGAAATTCAGGTAATTAATAAAGTAACAGCTGAGGTTGTCTGCTCACACATTGCACACAGGAGCAGAGGGCTTGTAAGAAAACCTTCTCCCCAAGACTCGACTTTGCTTTTGAGAGATTCCCACAAACCCAGAAAGCCCTTGGGACCCACAAGAGGTCACAGCCAGCTGCTCAAAACCCTTTAACACCCCACAGCTGGGTCTGGCCCCTTTTACAGCACAGGTATATCAGACTTTTGAGGAATTACAAAAATCACACCATTTAGTTCCTCAGGAAAACATGCTGGGAGGTTTAGAAGAAAACAGCCCAACAAGTGACAGTTGACAGGTACTTTTTTCCCGCTCCATATTTATTCTCTTTTTCTTTTCCCCAAGTAATTTCCATAGACCAAAGATCTCATGCAGTGCTACATTCTCCATGTTGGGAATTTATCAGCTTCCCCCAGCTCAGGAAGTGCAGAACTTGCTGAGGGTAGGATTTCTGGATACCAATTCATCAGTGGAAATGCCCATCTTTAAAAAAATGCTGAAAAATCTATTCTTCATTTACATAAGCATGCAATGAAGATCCTCTATTTAAATAATCTAGGACATTCAAAGACAAAATCAATACTACTTTACATCCCATGAATCAATTTCAATACTGTTAGAGGTAGAAACATCATCCTATAATTTACCCTATACAATCTAGACACTAATAATAAAGACAAAGTGACTAGAAACTCATCACAGGACAAAGATTTGTTTTTCCTCAATCAGAACTCCCCTGGATTCAAATGGGGAAAAAAGTCAATTAAGTATCTTGTGTCTGGATCATTTAATGATTTTTCCTCAAGTTTTCTCCCCGTCCACCTTTTTAAGACATGAAAAACAATTGAAGCAAATGTTTCTTCAAAATTATTTACTTATTGCAAAATCCTTAGTGTTATAATCAATATACACACTACAAGGTACAAATCAATAGAAAACCCATCTGATTTCAGTTTACAATGGTTTGCTTAATCATGAATAAAATGTAAAGTTTAAATGAATATATTTTTTTATTTTAAAAATGACTTAACTCATTATTTTAAACCAGAATTAATTGCAAGTGAAGACAAGTTCACTATTAAAATACTGCAGACCATCAGTGCTAGCAGTAGATTCCCTTCTCTAGAGAATTATGTCCACTTTGTAAAAGGGAATCACCTTCAGTTACTGCAACAAATCTAGTATGGACAAGAATGCTGAGCTAGCAGAATGTCATTTAACTATTGCCATGACAAATTGGCAAGCAGCAGGAATCAGAGGAATATATTCAGAAAAGCCCCCAATAATCAATGCAATGAACAGCAAACCAATAAAGCATTTTAGTGTCCTTTCTCAGGATCATGCAGTTGATTAATTTACTAATAGATTTACACATAAGAAGTTACCCGTGTATATCGCTGTCAATTTTTAATGGAGGGTTCTCAAGAGCGCTTCATGATTAATATCACACACCACTTTAGTTAAACAAGAAAGGCCATTAAACTCACTGTAAATACAACCTGGTTTAATCTCTTTAGCAGCACACTAACATGCATAGAAGAAAACATTCTTAAGCAATATTTGCCATGCCTAAGGACCTTATCTGCACCGCTCCATGATTATTGACAACAAACAGTTAATTCCTTGCATTCACCACATTCTTGGTCATTTTCCCACTTCAAATTTCTGCTTCTGATAACAGCAAGGCAGCAAAGCAAATAGATCTTTAAGCATATTTTTAACTCCTATATACTTAAATGTACAAGAATCAAACACCTTCCACTGACTTAAAGTTCTGCTTATAATGCTAAATAAGAATGCAACAAAACATGAAAATTTAAGAATTGCTACTTTAAAGAGAATTTAAGAACCACAGCCACCTAGGACATTATGAAGTACGCTAAGGATCACAGTCCACCAGAGCAGATTATTCCTAAATCAGAGATACAACCATGAGGCAGGTTCCTGACCAACAGAAAGGACATGAACTGGTAAATTTACCAGCATACAAACTGGCTGACTATTTCTGCTTGGGGTCCACCAGTTCTGAAAAGTCCAATGACTCCTTCTCTCTTATTTCAGTTTTACTGCCCAAGACCCAGATCTGTTCATGACTTGACCCCAAGACCCCTCAGGAAGCAGAAGAACCAGGCTGCAGCTGAACCATACCACCACTAAGCTTCACAAGAAGGGAGTCATTGGCTGTAGCTCAAAGTTTGCAGTGGCGCTGTCTACTTTCAGAAGAGACACTGAGAAGGCATCAAATTGACATCATCCTAACATCTCCAAACCCTTTAATTTCTGCTTTTTGTATGGGACGCACTTAACATTGACCCAACTTTCCCAATTTTCCCAATTTTGAGGCATGAATGACAAAGAAAACTTGCACCCACTAAGCCTTTCAGATCCTTCACAAGTCATCTAGCACTACAGATCACAAAATGCCGTCAACTTGACTCACTACAACAAGGTAGTCAAGGCTACGCTTAGTTGATGGGGCAAATTCCAATGAGATGACAGAATCACAGTGATGCCAAGTAATTTCTCACTACCCCCAGTGAAAAGCTATCCAGGTTTATCAAGCGTCTTACATATGTACATGTAAGTGAGGAAAACAAAAAAGGCTGAGGGTTGCCATTCCTTACTTATCATCATTACATATATCACTCCTCTCTGACCGGAGCAATGAGGTCAGTCTGTGTTTTTACACAGGCTGAGGGTGTGGGAAGAGGAGGACTGAAGGAGAGATGACAGCACCTTCAGAGAACACTCTCTTCCCTCATAGCTGAATTTCCTTCTCGTTTGTTGATAAAATTCACAGTTTTGGCACATTTCCTAGAGCCTCAGTTGCCCCTCCATCTCCAAGTGGCCCTCTGGCAAAACTTTTGATGGCGTTCATCTAGTAACCCAAAAACATTTTTGTTTTTTTTCTTCTGGAGCGGACTCCAGCAACTTTCTGACTACCAGATGGAAGTACTTCCATGCACACCACACACTGCTTCTGGAAACCACTGCCAACACACACAGCGGTGTCTTCTTTGCTTGACAGTGTTATCAGCAGAAACGACTTCGAAGTCTTTACAGGCTTCTTACTCCTTTCTGGATGAGACTCGAGATATTGAAGTTCTCACATGATTTGAGACATATATAACAAGAAGACATTTCTCTTTCACGCACTGTTACAACAGTTCTTAGACCCTAAAGAATTAGATTGGGGTGGGATTCTCTGCAGGTAATGGTATTATTATTTCCCCCTTACTCGTCCGGCACAGCCCATTCCATTACCTGAAAATTTGCCACACCTCAGCTTATTCCTTTCTCTGTATGATTTTCATTCACTGATTATATTTTTTTTTTAAAACACATGGCAAGTGTTCTCAGTTTTTAGTAAGTCAGTCACAAATACTGCAAAAATTATGGTCTAACGCTATCAGGTTTCTAACCCCAAGGCGAGGAATTAGTTTACATCCTTGTTACCTTGACAAATTGTTGTGGGGTATTTCGACAACTAATACTAATACATAGATCAATATACCATTGGGTTACCTGGGGATGTTACAAAGAGATCTTTGTGGTTGTTTTTGCCAGTTGAAGGGAAAGAAAAAAATAAAATTTGGAACTGCACATTAAAGGTAGTTCTAGCACAATTTTTAACTATTTACAGTAAGTTCTCCACACTGTCCTGGCAGTTCTTACCCAGCTGAAGAAGCTCCTGGGGAAATTCTCTTGTTTAAAATTTCAGTGCACTTTAATCTGCTGTGGTGGAAGAAAGCTGTGTGTGTTGCTTGACTTAAGTTTCACCGTTTTTCAGTAACGCCTAAGCTCTTAGGCATTTAGCAGTAGAGCCTCATTAAAAGCTGAAAAGATCACTGGAAACAGCACTGAACATTATTACTAAAGAACCACCAAAGCTTTACTTGACATGTACGTTACACAAGTTTACACAATTCTGCTTTAAAACACTTTGGCCTTCTAATCTTCTATCACTGTTTACAAGAAAATATGAATTCCATACATAGCTACAAACTCTAAAGGAACACATTTTTTCTACCCAAACCTCTCATTCTGTGGTTACAGCATACTGCCATCTGCTGTACATATGTTTATGTACAATTCTTCCAACTACCAAAATGACAAAGAAAACTTCATGATGGTTATTTAAAAACTTTAAGCATAAGCAGTCCTACAATATGCAATTTTGTCACTAGCATTTTATATAAAAATAAGATTAAGCACTGCATATTCTATTCTGCAAGTATACAAAAGGCTACACAGATGTATGCTAACATATGGGTGGCTGCTGAATAAAGAAATCAAATGAGACCATAGGGAACCACTGGTTTTATTTCTCTCAGAAAAGAGCCGATTTTTATGGTCACAGCTGGGGTTTACATGAATCTTCTTCAATTAAATATTAATATGCATTTTTAACTGCATTCCCTCATTAACAACAAATGATGCCACAGACTCTTAAGAAAGCTGCCAATTTTCAGAGTTCGCTTTGCTCCAGCTTACAATGTCTGTCATAAACACCTGATTAGTTTTCTTAAATATATTTTAGGGTAAAACAGGAAGAAAAAAGTATGTCCTTGGGGACAGCCAACAAAATGTTCACAGTAAATCTTTGGGATAATATATCTCAGCATAATTACTTCATCAGAGTCTGCATTGAAATGAATAATAGAGTGAGATGCACTTGCCTTATCTGTAGATATTCCTACTCCATCCTCCCCTTATCAAATGAATCACTCTCAAGGTCTCCCCTCCTTTTCTGATGAGAATTTTATCTTTCCTTGGAGATCCTAAACAGACCTGCCTTTCAAGTGGCTAAAAAGTTCACTTTGGCCTAGCGAACAGATGCATTACTTCTGCCTTTGCCACCAGAGAGACTACAGGACTGGCTAGCAAGAGACGCTAATACAGGAAAAAACCACCCTCTAGGTAGCACTTATTCATATAAGCACACATTAAAAATATCTGAGGTCTCACAGTACTTCTAAACCTCTCTCCCCATGACTTACTACCATGCAAGAGCCAAGGAAACGCAGCCAGGTTTTTAACGCAGTGCCTCATTACAGCTTCGGGGAGCCCCCGGCAGCCACAAGATGGGATGCACCCGCAGCAAGAACAGGCACCTGGAGGCGTGCGGCAGCCTCCAGGCATGAAGTTCTGCTGCTGTGCTGCTACACCACTGAGATTTTTTTGGAAATACCGGTCCACGCTTCTCCTCCTCCAACATGTTCTTATTCACGCAACTGAGTACCACAACAGCATTCATGCTGGTTTGTATTTTAAATTACACATACGAACCCATTCTCAGGAGCATTTGGTCTCCTGAAAATTAATTCCTAAAAACATAACATCTTTCATTAAATGGGTAGAGGATTTAATCTACTGCTTTATGCATTTTCAGTTTCCTTATTACAGAAACTGAAACGTGCTGCATGTACGGATACTTCACGAAGGTTACCCCAGGAGGCTGCATCTCAGTATTTCAAATACTACTTATAATTTCATCACAAGCAAATTTTTTATTAGAGCAGGTGACCCTCAAGTTTTCATTGTACAAACAATGCTGGAGAATATTGTTGGTGCTCAGGAACTGGAAGGTAAACTTCAAATAGCAAAGAAATTTTACACTGTGATTTTTCAAATGCTTGGGTTTGACAGCACTGCTGATGGTTAATAACACTGCAGCTGAACTCTCTTGACTATCACAATAATAGCAAGTGCATCTAGTCTCAGTTTCGGAAGGAGGAAGAAGCTGGAGTTCTCCAGTCTACACAGCAATAGCAGCAGGCATGGAAAAAAAGATTTTGAGGTGATGAAAGATGCTGCTGTCATATTAAATGTATCTGATTTGCCCGCTGTGATATTTCATTGATTGCAAAATGAACATGCAGAGAAATAAATATAGAAGGGTACAAATATTTCTCCAGAGCCACACCAGCCCTGCCAACCGTGAAATGTATGCTGCTAAATTACTGATGTTGCTTGCAAATTAATGTTCTCTACAGAGAGAATTTTAGAAGAGCACAACATTTCAAATAACTAACTTGTGAGTTAAACAAGGAAAATACATAAAAATAAATCATTCTGATGAAAAACTATCACAGTTAAGTCTTGAAAGTCTTGATGTACATTGTCTCAGCAAGAAGCAAAGGTTCCACACCTCATTCCAGCCAGCACCCACAGAAGTTACACAGCCAAATGCCAACAACAGGAAACTCAATCCCAGCTTTGAAGAGCCAGAAACTACTAACACTCCAGAAAAAGCAGACTACTTCCTTTGCTCTAAAAAACCCGTAAATGAAAATGATAGATACACTTACAAAGTTGTACCCTGATATCCCCACTGAAAATTAAACTGATTTTTGTAAAATAAATTTATAAATTGATACCTTACAGTTCATTTGAGAAGACAACTTTTCAAGTAAATCTGTTGAGAAAGTATTACTGTTTCCATCCAGAAGGCAAAGTTTCTGTTAATTAAAGCCCTGCTTTAATTAAAATAATAACTGTGATGTCCTATTTCTATCATTCTTATTTGTGTAATATAGCTACAGATATATGACCTAGAGAGGTGACTCTCCAGGCTCTGATTTCCCCCTATCTTTCTCCAAAGCTACTGGCTGCAGCAGAGTGCCCAGAGCATAAGACACAGATCCCCTCTACGCTACATTTTGCTATGCAGACTGTTCATAGAATCATAGAATGGTTTCGGTTGGAAGGGATTTTTAGAGGTCATCTAGTCCAACTCCCCTGCAGTGAGCAGGGACATCCCCAACTAGGTCAGGTTGCTCAGAGCCCCGTCCAACCTGACCTTGGATGTTTCTAGGGATGGGGCATCCACAACCTCTCTGGGCAACCTGTTCCAGTGTTTCACCACCCTCACTGTAAAGAATTTCTTCCTCATAGCCAGTCTAAATCTACCCTCCTGTAGTTTATAACCATTACCCCTTGTCCTGTCACAACAGGCCTTCCGAGAGAGACTGCCCCCATCCTTCCTATAGTCCCCCCTCTAAGTACTGGAAGGCTGCAATAAGGTCTCCCCGCAGCCTTCTCTTCTCCAGGCTGAACAACCCCAGCTCACTCAGCCTGTCCTCGTAGCAGAGGAGCTCCAGCCCTCGGATCATCTTTGTGGCCCTCCCCTGGACCCGCTCCAACAGCTCCATGTCCTTCCTCTGCTGAGGGCTCCAGAGCTGGACGCAGCACTGCAGGTGGGGTCTCACCAGAGCAGAGCAGAGGGGCACAATCACCTCCCTCGACCTGCTGGCCACGCTGCTTTTGGTGCAGCCCAGGATACGGTTGGCTTTCTGGGCTGCAGGCACACGTTGTTGGCTCATGTCCAGCTTTTCATCCACCAGTACCCCCAAGTCCTTCCCCGCAGGGCTGCTCTCAATCCCTTCATCCCTCAGCCTGTATTGGTATCGGAGGTTGCCCCGACCCAGGTGCAGGACCTTGCACTTGGCCTTGTTGAACCTCATGAGGTTCTCACAGGCCCACCTCTCCAGCTTGTCCAGGTCTCTCTGGATGACATCCCGTCCTTCTGGCGTGTCAGCTGCACTGCTCAGCTTGGTGTCATCTGCAAACTTGCTGAGGGTGCACTCAGATCCCACTGTCTATGTCACTGATGAAGATATTAAATAGTACTGGTCCCAGTACGGACCCTTGAGGGACACCACTCGTCACCGGTCTCCATCTGGACATCGACCCATTGACCACTACCCAATGTTACTCTGAGCTACCCCTACTTTCAGCCAAAGTCAGCTTATAAGAGTTTCAAAGCTGAGGGTAATAAATACTGATTCCTTAACAGCATGGTTCATGTATGTTTTCCATTAGCCATGTTTTTACTTCTTCTGTGTTCCAACTCATTTTTGCAGGTAAACAGAACTGAGCGCAGCTGGTGTTAAAGGAGTATTTGAACACTAGCAGGGCTTGAGCATGAGCAAGTCACCCTGACTCCCAAGGTCTTGAAAAAAGGCAGCTTATTTCAATCAATAACTTGACATGCCAAAATCTCTCTACTCTAAAACTGTGAAAAATCACACTTCTGTAGTGTGACAGCTGCAAAACCTGTAATACAGATTCACCTAAAAGTAACACATTCATTCAGGAATCTGAATTGTCCTCCTTCATGGCTTGTACATAATAATTAACCATCAGTGTCAACAAGTAACGTTACTTCTTGAATTCAAGCCATAGAAGAATCTGCTGATGCATGCTGCTGGCAATGTATTTAGAAAGTTCATTTCTCAGATCCTTTGCACAATAGGTTAATCCCACACCTCCATCATCCATCCAGTGAGCAGACTAGTAATAAATGCAAAACTCTTCAGATGGCACCTTACACGATAACTGTTCCCATTTGGGCATGACTGCAAAACATCCCCTAGAACTCTTCAGCTTGCACAACATAACAGCAGCTGAATTATGATTTTCTGAGGTTCTCATGTGAAACTGCACTGGTCCTTTGGGGGGGGGGGGGGGCAGGGAGAGGAAAGGATAATCACAGGATCTGTTTTTTATTCTGTACTTTGTTTTTGCCCTTTTTTCCTCATATGATCTGTTTCTCCCTACTGAAATTAAGGGAGTCAACACAATGCGGCCAACTAATTCTGTTCAGATCATTAGCAACTGCAGCATGAAATGCACATTAAAAGTTCTAAAGAACAGAAATTGGTATCTCTGTATTGTGCAGAAAAAACTTTGGTGGACAATACAGCACTTTCAGAGAAACTGTCTTGCCATTTAGCTCTGCTGCTGCTTTGATTCTTTACTCTTAACAACCCCTCACTTGTGGATGTTCTAAAATGGTCAAAGCGGAAGATTTATGACTCTTCACTGTATACAATATTATTTGCTGAAATCTGTTAGCTTGAGAGAGGACTGCTAGGGAAAAAAAAATGACAAATCCCTATGATCAAACCTAAAGAAATCAAATCTCTGTTAACCCACCAGAGGGTTGTTTTTGAGTTTAGCATTTTTCATTTGGTTTGGGTTTTTTTGTTGCGGTTTTTGGTTGGTTGGGTTTTGTTCAGTTTGTTGCTTGGTCAACTCCCCAGTACAATTTCCATCCACCAAGTTGATTATTTCTTTTACCAAATTACTTGAATAACAACTTGTGATTAGACAACTCCACATTTTAAGGCCAAAATCAGTATGAACTTATTCAGGGAAATTATTCAGCCGCATTCAGAAAATGTAATTATAACAAGAGTTACTTTTCAGAGTAGCACAGGGAAACACAGGTGGCATGAATTCAGCAATCATGGTCTGTCTTTCAGGCTTAGCCTTCAGAAACAAACCCTCTTGAGAAGGTGGTGCTGAGTATCTTTGTGCAGCAGACAGCCCTGGGGATCAAGGCTGCCCATCCAGTCTCTGAGGCAAGAATATAAACCTGCAAAGGATAGCTGCGATGCAGCCCCAGGGCCTGCCGGTGGTGTGGGACTGAATTACAGGCCACCTCAGCTCCGTAGCGTTCCCACATTAAACTTACTCACTTAGGCTTCCATTAAGAGGAAGTAAAATTCACTCTCAATACCTATTCCCAGGAAAACCTGCTCAGTATTGGTGAAAACTGTTTTGTCTCAAAAATGTGAAGTTTTTTCTTTTCCAGAATATTTACTAAAACAGAGCCTATGGGAAAACAGACTTATCTAAATCAGGTCTATCAGTAATTCAGCGTCAATAACACACTGCATGCCAAGTAGTAATCTAGGTTTATTAATATGTATTTTTATTACAGGGGTGCCCAGGTTTAAATTTGGTTGATCAGTGAAAGAGAAAACACTCATCTGTATTTATAAGCAAGCAAGGTGCAACTTCAATATTTGAAATGGATGCTGCAGACTGTTTTTATCTTTCATTTTGGCTATCAGAAAACTTTCACACATGGTATTTAAATGCACTTTATTTACTCCAGTTCACTTTCAAAAAGCTATTGTTTTTAATATAGAGGTATGTTTTAAGACAACACTTAAATCAGTAAGTAGTAACATAGTATCTTTTTTCTTAAGAAAACCTCCTTTTACATAGAAATGGAAGAATTTTAAGCCTTATGAAATACCAGGTTCATACACTATAGAAATCACTCACTCTAAATGGAGTACCCGAGAGCAAAAGCAAAGCTGCAATTTTATACAATAAGTACAAAAGTATTCCTGACTGATAGCTTATACTTACAAAACGAGTAAGTTGTTGTCTAGATGTGTATTAATACTACATATAGCAATAATCTGTAGGTTTCATAACTATTTCTTCATTCTCTTAGACTGGAATCAGCAGTCCTCAGCTCTCCAGGGTAACAACAGTGCCATGGATTTGTACCTTTCTGTCTCTAACCAAATGAACTGCTTCTAATACATATTTTGCGTAGACACACCAGAGCTGATCCAAAAACCAAAATTCTTTCAGTAGAGGATACCAAGACATTTCTTTTAGTTTTCATTTGGGCAACCCGCTGAAAATCTTCCTGCTTTGTAAATCAAATCATTTTACCAAAGGTGTCTATTTCTTTTTAATTAAGAAGCATTTAAGTATTTTGATCAGCCTCAAAAATGACCACTGTAACCTGTAACAGCATCAAAACTATGAGTTTATGTTTGGAAGACTGTTGGTATTTTTCTTGCTCAGTCTCCAAAACACTAAGTTCTAAAATTGAAAGTGAACTTCTTCCTTTATAAACCTTACAAAAATATCCCCAAGCAAAATATATGCACATACATAATCCTATCATACCTGTTTTGTTTTGGTTTTGCTGATGGTTTTACATAATCAGACAATCAGGAGGCTGACAGTTTCTATTTTCAATCCTGTCAGACACCAGTGTGAAAAAAAGGCATTTGAATTACTGATAACCCACTAGCATCTTCTGACTAAGACGAGACAAACGAAATGCTAGTTCCTCAAAGACCCGTCTTGTTTTTCCTAGTACAGTTACTGGAAAACATCATCGCTCTGAAATACGATGGCAGCCTACCCTCTGCTACTGAGTGCAACAGAAACTGGAATGCACGAAATAACCTGTGTAAGATTGATACAGAATGATGCAAGTAGTGCTGTAAGAGCATGTTTTCATCCTTAACAAAGCACTGTAACAGGAATTTGTAAAAAGAGGGGACATCTTTAGGAAGCAGAGAGAAGAGCAAAGCAGCAGGGCGGCACAGAGCACCCTGTGACTCCGGGGTGAAGACAGCTTTGGCCTCTCCCAGGCCAGCCTGGCATGTGGAACCAAGAGCCGGTTGTTGATTAAAAAAAAAAACATTAAAATCCTTGTTTCAACTGCTGACTGTGCAGAGGGCAAAACTGATATCTCCTGTGTTGAACAACAGGAATGATTTTTACTCTGATTATTAAAGCAGCACCCTCATTTTGAGCCAAAACTGGATGGATGTTTTTGTGATACACATTATTCACACAACTGACTCAGCTGTAAGACTAAACTCCACCTTAATTACTAGAACTAGTACATTTTCACCTAAGACAGTTAAGCGTCACCACTATTGCCCAAATGCAGAGTTTAGCTTGCGTTTACAATGTATCATCCAGAACTGATTACTCCGACTTCCACATTCCACTTTGGATTTGCCAGGAGCCTCCCAAATTACATAACTGGCCATGGAAATCACTCTGAATAAGGCGACAAGGTGTCTAAAGCTGTGAGCCTTAAAGGACCCAAGAGCTTTTCTATTATTTGCTTTCTTAACCTTAATTAACTTTTCTTGATTTTCTTAAGGGTAAAATTAAAAAAATTAATTAAAAAAAATAAAAGAAGTTCCTTCACATAAAATGGGGAAAGGGTGAAGAAAGAGACTATCAAACCACCAAAGTCACCCTGATTACGGACATCCATTTCACGTTCATTTTCTCAGACCGGCTGAGAATGACACAAAGCCAAGCAGCCAACAGACTGAAAGTCCAACTAAATTATACTTGGACAGTGACTGCTTCTATCCCCCACAGGTTATGAAAAAAGGGTTGGCCCCTATTGTTCTTCATGGGTGTGTACAGTTTACTCTCTCCTTTTCCATCAGTGCTAAAGACGATACTAGTGTCTGTCTACTTGACTCCCGTTCTGCACTGAGGCCCGTCATCCGCATAAGTTCTGATTTCTTGTCATGTCATGGAAACATCACAATTAGACATTAACACTGTTAGTCTTTTCCTGGGGCCACCTGTAAACAGTTGCAAGTACAGCAGGCATTAAAATGGGGGAAAACCTTCCAAAGGAATCAGTGCGTCAAAGTTTTCTCATAATAAGACGAAAATGAAAAATTGTGACAATTTTAATATAAGCATTAACATGTACACACAGCACATATATTAGTCCATTCAGTGGTTAACTTTGATAACTGATAGGTCGGTTCTGCTAAAATGTTAAAACCAACTGCCAAGCACCTCCACATCCTGAATTACCAGAATAAAGACTGACCATAATTACTTCTGAAGAACATTGCTTCACTCTCCAGAGCAAGGTTTCCAGAAAGATATGCGTGCAGTGGTGCTGTGGTAAGGCTGCTTCTTCAGCAAGGAATTCATTAGACATGACTCTCTCAAGCCTGCTTAAAAACCTAATGAAAGAAATGGGACTGATCCCATTTAGTGATGGAGGAGTTTAATAGAGGACTGGATCCACACACTGTGGAGGTCTAAAATTTTTAAGAGTCTGGCTCCAAGAGCAGCAAATCTGCTCCCTAAGCAGCACAGAAGACGAGTTAGGAGCCCCAGCATGTAAGTCACAGGATCAAGCAAGTGCCAGGCAAGCTGGGTACCCTGCCCGCACTCAGGACAGTGAGGCATCTGAAAGTGCTCCCATCCCTGGGGTTAGGGTCTCTCTGCACCCTTCCGTCTGACATCCACATGCACCTGGGATTCAGGACTCCACACCCTTCCTGATTTCAGGTCCCCAAGTCTCTTTTGTGGGCTTGGGCTATTTTTTTTTTTAATGCTTTCTGTTTGTTTGGATTCTTTTTAAATACTTTTTAAAATGCATTTTATTCAACAGTGTAAGGGCTAGAGCACTTTCTAAGACACGGATCAATCCCCAACTCAGCAGAGCAGCATTCCAGAACAGAGCCGTGACCACCAAGGGAGGGAAGGAGGGAAAGCAGGAAGACAGGAGCAGAAGCAAATGGGGCAAGAGGCACATTAGCTTTCAGATCCACTTTGAAGAACACAGGATTTATGGAGCCACAAAGAGACAATACAAAACAATCTGTAGCTTAGTGATAAGAGCACTCTGCTGAAAGAGGGGATACCTGAGACAATTCCCAATACTATTAACACAATCCACCCAACTGCCACTTAAAATCAAATAAATGAAGCCCTGAAGACCAGAAGTGGAGAGTTTTCTCCTCCAGCCAAATTCTCTAAAACACTGGATTAGAGGAGTTACCCTCTTCCACACATACATTTTCTCTGGCTCTATGAATCCTAAGTTTTTCCTTCACAGCTTCACTATCAGGAGATAAGAACGACCTTGCTACAATCGAGCATCTCGCCTTAGGGTAAAATCTCTTTTGTGAGTCCCTCGGGTTGATGAAGGCACTGAATCAGTTCCTTCTTTCAGAACTAGCATTCCGATCACTACACTATATAAATAGCTTAAATAATCTAATCTATACAAAAATAAGGCCCTACCATCACCTAAGTTTTCAATGGAAAGGGCTGCAGCTGTCATGCTTCATGCTGACAGTGTTAAGACACCGAGAGAATGAACCCACCATGTCAAGTCCCTCAAAGAGGCCAGCCCAGGGCCAGCCAGCATGCAGCTCAGCTCGGTCACACAGATACTGGCAAGATTTTGATTAAACTCTCTGTACTCAAAGCAGATGACAAATCAGATTAATTTCTGCAACATTTTCACTGAATTTCACAAGCTTTCATATGAAGAAACAAGACAAACATCAAGCAGCCCATTGCCACTCACATCCCTTTCCACTTCAGCATATAACTTCCTACCTCAGAATTACCAGATTTACAAAGCCTGAAATAAAATGTAAAATACGTGTTAGAAATCATTAAAGAGTTGGAGAAAACATCAATTATGATAAATAAATCATCCCCTTACCATTAGAGTTTCAGAAACCTGTAATTTTTGCTGATGTTTTTGAAAAACTCTCAATCACGATCACCTATTTGCTGTCATGCATAAATACCAACTGCAAACTAAAAGTTAAGCATGAGCCAGATGTCTGACATACATCAATTTTACAGTTTGTTTCACGAATTTATCTGCTTAAGAAAAAATCCTTATGAATTTATTACAAACGCAACATCTGTCCTGCCTTTTATTCTTATACTGACACCAGGAAAGGTGTCTGCATTTTTAAATTAAGTAGGTGTCACTGCCCTTTTATACCTAGAAAGACGCAGCTTACCTTAAGAACTCTCAGCACTGGACTTTTTCCACTGGCTGCAGTAAAAAAAAACCACAACAGGTACATACCACATCATCCCTTCCCCCTCCAGGGACCCAGGCACCCTGGGAGGGCATGTTTCATTTACTGTATATTTTATGATAAAAAAGCCAACTACCAACAAAACAATGTTAACAACTATCGGGTTATCCTCATGAATCCCAAAACTGTGTCTCAGACTCTGCAGAACCTTATTGCTACAGCCTTTTTGCTATTTTTATTGCTATTTCTTCACTTCAGTTAAATCACGTTTTCCACCTCAGAACAAAGCTGCTGGTCAAACTGCCAGCTAATATAAACTAACACAGCAGTTTCACCCATTTAAAAATAGTAAATAAATTGGCTCAAGAAGCCATTGTTTGGTTTGTTTTCTTCTCCTGTAATGCTCCATTTTGTCCTACCACGCAGCACATGTGCAGCTCCCAACCAGCTCCGAGACAACCTTTCCATGGGTAAGAGAGGCTGCAGGCAGCGGAGAGCTGGCCAGGGAGAGATGGGAAATGGGGAGGCAGACAGGAAGGCGTCTGGGAGGTACAAAGGACATCACATGAGTTAACGCTAAACCAAGCTTCTCTAATACTTTATGTTATCCAAGGATGACTGGCTGGCATTAAAAAAAGAAATAAAAATACAGCTGTAATGGGTTGATCCATCCGCCCAAGAAGGTAACAGTCTTGCTGAAAAAAAACACCGACCTAAATCCTTTAGCTCTTAGTGTTTCATTGCTGAGCAAAGAAATCAATTTTAAGAAGTGCAGAGTATCCCCAAAGAACCTCAGGCTCTTGCTTATCTTTGCCTTCAGACCTCTCCTTTCTCCATGGCCTTGACTGGCCAAAGCCCCACAGACCAGAGAGCACTCTCCTGCCCCCTTCCCCGCCGGTGCTTCCTGCCACCACTGAGCCAAAATTGTGAGAAATATTTTACATCAGCTACTGCACAGCATGAGTGGAATACCTGGCCAAAATGACATCGTATAGCCACAATAAGAGCACATATAAGCTGGGGTCCCACAGCTCAGTGCCCTGTTAAAACAATAACAGTTATTATGAAATATAACATATATGGAATATATGAATACATGAAATACAACAATTCTGATCTGTTTGAGCTACCAAAAAACCCCAGAAATATGCAGACCTATCAAGTTGAAGCGTTCTGATTTAAGGTTTCTAAAAGATATATCGACAAATACTACCTGTCACGAGTGACCTTCACGCTGGTTTCAGCCTTACCACCAGCAGCTGAGCTAATGGAACATGATGACATCCTAGCAGACCCTTTACCAGTTGTACAAGGAGTGAACCAGCATGGATATTGTACTTGACAACCATATGGTGGCTATCTTACAAGGAGGTGCTCAAAAATCTGCTAGGAGGCATCCCTGAACCAGGGCCAGAGCACGCAGTCTTCAAGCAGCGTGGCAGACAACCCTGGGAAACTTGAACTGAAACCCTAGGCACAACTGCTCTTGGCATCCTCCTCCTCCTAAAACAGAAGTATGCGAAGGCGTTTAAAGCCAGCAGAATCTAATTTCCTCCCAGACAGTCCAGAATTTATCCTTGGTCCTGCAGAACAGACACTAAAAACATTTATTTTTTTTTTTAAATTGATGCATCTTTATCTTCCTAGTTTAATTTGGGGTTTGATAGTTACAGTTGAATTTGGTCCATTTGAAGTGGAAGACAGCAAGACAAAGAGGAGATTACAGTCAAAGGTTTTAAGATGCATTTTTTCTTTAAAGAGAGCAAAAATAAAAACACATTTAAGGGTTCTGGTTTTGTTTTAAGTAAGGACTTGTTTTCATCACTATCAATAGGGAATAACGCTTTGTTGTACTACCTCAAGTCACGGTTACCACCAGAAAAGAATTCTACATCACTGTTTTAATATGCTAGAAGCAATACTTTGGAAGAGGAACTTGAGATTTTTTTCTTATGAAAAAAAAAGTAAATATTATGGATTCAGGTCAAATATCAACAGGGGCAGGGGGAATCACACCTACAATAGCACCGCTTCTCATAAAATAATCTTACCCAGAGCCGGTGACCTTTGCAAAGACAGAGGTAACTACATCTGCTACTGATTTACCTTAAGCAAATGGATCACTGTTAATAAATGACACTTTTCTGAATGATTGGGGGTGAGAGGGAGAAAAACTCTTACAGCCTTCTTATAAAACATGCATCTAGTCGATACTCATAGATAAATCTCCTAGTTGTATAATATGAGTTGCTTTCCAAGGAGAACAGACTCATTTTTGAACCAAGATGGCCATAGTTCATCCTACATCAAAAGAACAATAGGATATAATTACCACAGGGTACTATATAAGCATATTTACCAACTGCATGCTGTTTCAATGTTTGGAAAGTTAAGCTGTTCAAAGAAATGAATAAACATTGCTCCCTATGGTACACAAGAGTTTTCTCAGTATGAGAAGAAAAGTTGGAGTGGTTTTTTTACTTCTACTTTAGCAGAAAAGTTTAATTTTTACAGCTTCAATTTTTTTCTACTTTTTTTTAATTAATACAAACATGCTAGCAGTTGGAGATCATTCATAAATTCACAATTTTATTTTATTTTGTTGGTTTAAGTCACAATTGCCTTAAAAACTCTTCCCACGTAAAAGAGCCAAATACCAATAACACTTTCATAGGGGATCGTGTCAAATTTACTTAGTCCGGTACAAAACTTCAATTACTACCACCCCACCATGCCCCACAAATAATTGTTCTTGATCCATTATGAGACCCGAGTTTTCTTTGTTTCGTCTCTTTGGAAAATGCTTCTGTCTTCTCTTCTGAGGTGGCTCCAAGTATAAAGAATGAAACTAACTAATTAAAAAAATCCAGAAAATTATTTACCGGGTCAGTTTATTCTTTTGACTCAACATAATCCTACCTGAAGTCACATAGATTGTACTGAATTTTATGGAAGAAAGGTTCTTATGAAGCACTTTCACAGTTCTACAACATTCTTTTAACAGAAATACTTCTGTTAATCTGTTTGCTACAAAGCTGCGATATCCCCAACGTCTCTATACATTGTTAGTCACAAAAGCCTTTGATTCTGTATGCATGTCATCTATGAAACAAGAATTCTGGTGCAATGCTGAAAGTCTCATTCTGCTAAAATGTTTTTCTGCCTTATCTGTTATGAGGGTGGACTGACACTGAATTTATTTCATCAGGAATAATTTTTACAGGGGCACAGGGAGGAGAAAGGAATGGTGCTGCTGCTGGGGAGAGAGTTGACAGTAGGAAGTGCAGGGAGAAGAGATTAAGGATAATTGATTTAGATCTTGAGAATTCCTTTGGGCTCCCCAAACCTGTATTATGATCACTGTCTTTTAGTGAGACCACTCAAATATGAGGCACAAAACATGTCACACATTGAAATGAGTGCAGCAGACGTCTGAGGGACAGAAACAGAATATGGTTGTTACTTGCATCATGCCCAAATTCTACCCAGTCATCACTGACATATTCAGTGGCATATTTCAATAAAGGAATTATTAAATTAGCAGCAAAAGAACATTATTTTCAAACAAACATCAACAAATAGCATCTTTTCATTAATCAACAAAAAATATGCCTTCTGCTAAAGACATTTTAAGATGCATCAACTTCACAGCTGGGTCTTAAAAACCCGTTAACCTCTGCAGTCCTGCAGTACGATACAGCCAGTTTCAGAGCCAGCTCCTGATATATTATTGGTTTTGACAAAGTCATGAAAGCTCAGATTAAGCTTCGATTAAAACTTACAGTTTATGACAGATTTGTCAGGTTTAATTTATTTCTGGTTCAGTTTTATCAAATTATCCCAATTTGAGACTTTATGATATGATTTCTACCAAGGAAGTACATATTATTTGTTAACAAATGATATAAACTACTGTAGTTTGGTTCAGAGAAAGTCATCTAAAGGAATTTACTATCGGAGGCAAATATGCATATTTTATTCACTCAGAATGCCTTCCTCCACTTAAAAAATATATTTCCATATACTCTACATACATTTTATGTATTATTATGAAGTCAAGCACATTAATTTCCTTCTGTATTCATAAGTGCATGATATAAATTCCTTAGGTCAGAGATCTGGTTTCCCATCAATTCTTATGTTTCACTTGCACTGCCACTAATGAGAATTATGCACAAACAAAATACAAAAGACCCTTCATAAGAAATTGCCGAGAAGAAAACAATACAGCAAAACCAAAATGGTGTAATCCAGGGCTGGATGAGACTCACAAGACTTTCTCATACCCTCTTGTCTTAAGGATGCCCATCCTGTTCTCAACACGGATCTCTTGGTCAAACACTTCACCTCACCAGACACGAGACACTTTCTCAATTATTTGAGGAAAACATGGGAGGGAGAATAGCACAGATAAACAAAACCTCTATATTCAAATATGCAAATAAGGCTAGAAGAATTTTCTGTAGTTAGTATCAGCTTTGAAAAACTGAAGATATAAAATTACGGCAGCCAGGTCTGTCTTGCCTTTTTTTTTTTTTTTTTTTTTTTTTTTTTTTGAGCCCAGCACTGCTATCCTGCACCATCGACAGCAAAAGCCTTCCTCCTCCTTCCTGGAAGACCTGTGCTGGCCTAACACTTTCTGTCAGCAGCCCTTGGGGTGTCACCTCCCCTCACTATATTTTGGGGAGCCTCAAGAGACAGAGGGGCAGCTCCTGGGCTGAGCTGTTCAGTTGCCCCCAGAGGAAGGACAGGCAAGTCCCTTCTTCCAACCAACCCACCTGGGAGTCCCTTCCCTCCTCCTTGTCCCGGAGGACTATGAAGAAGGGGTGGCAAAGCAACGTAAGCACCGGCGTGGCTTCCAAAGGTGGAGGGTCTCTCTGGACAAGAGCAGCAGGACCCACCATGGGCAGCGGCATACACGGGAAGGTGCACCTGCTCAGGCAGCACCTGTAGGGCTCGGAAGAAGTGGGGCTCTCCAGGGACCGATGACAGTCACCAGGTCTGCTTGAAAAAAGGAAGCCTCGGAGCTTCCCTCTTCTAAAGTAAAACCCTTCCAGCAAAGCACAGAAAATGGCAGGAGGGAGATCTGCCCCTGAGTTGACCCAGTAACACAGGGCATCAATTGGAGATTGAGTTCAGGATGGTGAGAAGTGAGGACAGCCACAGGTCAGACCTAGAGATGCAGTTTTTGCAGGAATACCAGTTCTGGTTTTCTCCACCTTTTTCATTCTTACACATCACAACACACAAAAGTCTGCCAAAATGTTCACCTTAGGATTTTATGCCTATGCCAATAACTCTACGTTGATCTGTGGAAGATAATTTTCAGCACCACACAAACACTGTGTCAATTAACCTCTTTTAATTATATCACAGAATTAGTATTTACATTTAAACCTAATTATCTTTCCTCCTTTTTTTGGAGGGGAAAGGTGTTGGGTTTTTTTGTCTTTGATATCTTCACCAATTCAGAGAGAAAGCGAGAGATGCATATGCCACTTACCAGCTCTGGTGCATCACCTAAAGGCTCCCAATCGCTTTCAGATACTCCACTGGTAACACTGTGAACTACCGAGCCAACCACTGTGTCCTGGTTTCAGCTGGGATAGAGTTAATTTTTTTTCATAGTAGCTAGTGTGGGGCTATGTTTTGGATTTATGCTGAAAACAGTGCTGATAATGTGGAGATGTTTTAGTTGTTGCTAAGTAGTGCTTACAGTAGTCAAGGACTTTTTTCAGCTTCCCATGCTCTGCTGGGTGCACAAGAAGCTGGGAGGGGACACAGCCGGGACAGCTGACACCAACAGACCAAAGGGATATTCCATACCATATGGCATCACGCTCAGCATATAAAGCTGGGGGAAGAAGAAGGAAGGGGGGACATTTGGAGTTATGGCGTTTGTCTTCCCAAGTAACCGTTATGCATGATGGAGCCCTGCTTTCCTGGAGATGGCTGAACACCTGCCTGCCCATGGGAAGTGGTGAATGAATTCCTTGTTTTGCTTTGCTTGTGCACGTGGCTTTTGCTTTGCCTATTAAACTGTCTTTATCTCAACCCAGGAGTTTCCTCACTTTTACTCTTCTGATTCTCCCCCTTCCCACTGGGCTGGGGGGAGTGAGCGAGCAGCTGCGTGGTGCTTAGTTGCTGACCGGGGCTAAACCACAACACACTGAAAGGACCATCTTGGATGGTACATGAATATTTTTGGTCAAAGCATCCAGAATTTCCCTCCCTCCAAACCTGAGGGAAGGCTCTCTAGAGCCTGCCTGCCCAAGGCAATGAGAATTTAAATGCATATTTACCTCTTGCATGTATGTGTACTGCAGCAAATTATGACGTGCAAGGCTCACTACTACTGAAATTCTGATTCTCCCAAATTAATTATTAATTAAACCTACTTACTCTTAACTGTTTACTTAACACACACTACCTCTGATCATGGTCATGAATTCAACTTACACGAATAAAGCAAAAAAGTTCGATATGAAAAATCAGGCAATTGCACTCATCTTGTTACAAGTAAGAAAAAATCTCACCTTAAGTATAGTATTCGAATCTGACTAATTCCAGCATTTGCTCTCTCAGTTGAGCTAAATCTTTGCTACTATAAAGAATAATGAACTACAGTAAGGCAATCTGACGCCTTCTGACCATTAAGACAAAAACTGAATGCAGTCTTCAGTAATGCAAGACTTAACAGGCCAGCACAGGCCTGCCTCAACAACACTGGAGTGTACAGATTTTTCTGTAACGTTTAGGTGATAATTGGAAGACAAATTGAAAACAATGTACTACACTGCAGGAGAAAGAGAAGACTAATCAAGTTGGGCACACTTACTATATGTGAAAACTTAACATATTAAATGACAATAAAGTGCAACTGACTTTTAAAAGGATCCAAGAAGATATAAGGTAAAAGAGGCAAGGTTTTGAGGCAAAGACTAGCAAAAGGCCATAAAAGAGAGAATCCTAGAAAACATTGACTGGGGTAAAAATATCTAGACCTTTACAACTTCCCACTCCTTACATTTATATGTACACCTGACAAGGTGGCACAGTTTACATTAAAAAAAAAAGTATTTCTATGTTGACTAGACTTTAAGAGGGGAAAAACACCCCAAAACAAACAAACAAAAACAGAGCGGGGAATTGTAAGTTTAGTCAAATGCCTGAAATATAATTTGATATCTGTTAGCTGTAAGAAGTTCCTAGGCACCCATCAAAGCATGGATGCTGACAATTACAACAGCGTAGCTACTTCTCCCATATGTCTAGTTTTTCCCCAAACTTTTACAGTTTCAGTTACAAGCATGAAAAGACTATCTTGGTGGGACCGAAGGAAAATTTGGATTTTTTTTATTTATTTAAAGAAAGCTGCTAAGCTGCAGTTCAGCAATGCAACTGATAGGAGGAAGCTCGCATTCCCCAAGGGCAGCCAATGCACAGCTGCAGTGATCAGCATGCCCATGGCAGAGCATCAGCAACTTTGCCAGCCACACCAAGAGAAATGCCTGACTCCACGTGTGAGTCTGTACGAGCAACAATAAAGCTCAACAGAAGAGCAGGGAAGATGTGTTGTCCCAGGATGTAATAAAACAAGCAACGACTTTGTGAAATACGTGCTATCCTATTTTCATGCATTTGAAGTCTACAGGAAAGCAGAGTTTCTTTCAATTCAAAATAATTTTGAACACACGCTAAAGTTCTGCCTAATGGAAAATTAGATTGTCTAACAGAAAATTAAGTTTTGTTTAAAATGAAACAAAAATACCGAACAAAACATTATGTCTCTACTACAAACACCAAATGGTGTCATTGTGTCCTCACACTTGAACAGAGACGCAGCCTTAAATACCTTAATAAACTTAGATTCCACCATGTTGCGGTAGCTAATCAAGTTTTACCCTCCTTTTCATTTCTGTTCAGCTTTATTGCATAAAGGGAACATCCAGAGGAAAGCCATTATATGAAAATCCTGAATATTTCATTTCATTGCTGTCTACACTATTTGTTACCTTTGATTCTATGGCAATATCCCTAACTCCTAGATCTGAAACCAAATCAGCAAAACACTAACAATATTATCTTCTTTCTTTTTTTCCAGTAAGAACATCAGACAGGATATTAAAACACATTTCATCTCCAAATATGTAATTACCATATATTTAATATATGACATGCAAAAATAATACTGATAAAAAAAGGCATCAAAGCAGAATTGAATGATAATTTATACTGTCCTGCAGTCTGCTCTCACGCTCCCCCATCCCTCTTCCCTGGGCACGTGTTACCCAGTGAGAAAACGAGCATTGCTCTTTTCTTCCAGCATATTGCAACCCACCATTACCTCCTCTGAATGCAGTACAGAGGAGCTCCACATCTCCTTGAAATTATGTCAGTTAGGAAAAGCTTTCTAAAAGTGGTTCTGCTACCAGACCATCAGACCAAACACTGAGATCCATGGACTGTATCTCCAGCCCAAGTGACCTGAAAGGCAACACAGGGAAGGGCTTTTGGCTCATCATTAACTGTCCCTTCACTGCTTCAAACTTCCCAAACCTAAACAAGTTGCTTTATCAAATGAAGTTACAGTTTCACGAAAACAATCTGAATTGTCCTTTTGAGGTACAGGAGTCTACAAAAGAGAAATTTTAAACACTTCTCATGCTTCCACCTATTCAAAGTTAATATGGTCAACAATTTCAAAATCATGCATGGCTTAATGTAAGACCACAGCTGGAGGAGACCATGAAAACAGGAGTTTTGCAGGTGAGCTACTCAAAACACTCAGCTTAATTTTCTCAGCCAGCTTTGGCAATTGTGCAAGTGTTACCTCTAGGCACTAAATGCCCTCCAGGAGAGGTGCAGGGGCCCACACACGCTTTCCAGGGACCAGTGTGTGCTTTATAAAAAGCCGAAGCGTGTATGGCCCCAGTGAGAGGTGCCAGAATTCCACCCATGGTTGAGGGGGCAGCCGAACACACAGCTCCGCACAGTCCCAAAGCCCAACCAAATGATAAACCACGGCCTTCTGCAACCTAAAGGGAAAATAAAGTTTGAAGCAGGTACAAACCTCTCTGAAATGCCTTAACTACAAATATATCAACTAGATGACAACTGAGATATTGTGCACAAACAGAAGTGTCATCCGAAGTGATTGCTACGAAATACCAAACAAATAAAATCAAAACCCCACCAAACCCACACCACACCTCAATATATTGCCTCTGCTACAATTATGAAGAAAGTTATTCCTCCTTCAAGCTGTAAGAGAAGAAAAGAGATGCTCAAGGGACGGATAATGGACAGAGAGAAAACAGGATTTGGGCAGCAGCTTTATGCCCGTCCTTTTGCTGTCTTGAACTTCTGCAACTGAGGGCTCGTCCGCTCATGCAAACAAAGCGTGCACAAGCTGACCACACACCGCCTGCCGGGCTCCGAGCCCCCAGCCCAGCCTTGGGTACACCGAACAGCCAGCCCTGCACATGATGCACAGCCATCCTGCGGGCTGCAGCTTGTGGCAGCCCCAGGGACAAAAGGCAGAGTACAGTCTGCCTAAGGAGATGTCAGGAGGTTGCTGTTTCAGACCAGTGCGGGCAGACCTGTGCAGTGGCAAAGTAGCTTCCTCCCCTCTGGAATGGGGATAAGCACACTGTTCTGGCATGGAAACAAGCAGCTTAACTGCCGCAGAGCCAACTGCTTGAAAAAGCCAGGAGCAGTTCCCAAATGACATAGGACATTGTCCTTAGGCAAACTAGGAGCAATTTTCTCATGTTCTCATTCAAGCATCGTCCTTTCAATAAACAGCCTGGTTGTTTCTGATGTTTAAAAAGTCATAGACTAAATATCTGTATGCAGCTGCCACACCATCAACTGTTCCAACTCTGCCTCTCAAATGCTGTTATCCTGAGTAAGTGTTGATAGCCTTCGCTCACAATAAAATGATGCACAACCAAAAAAGGTAGTGTAGCTAGCTAGCAGAGGTAGTACACCTTAAGTCTGCACCATACCCTACATGTACCATTACTCTTATAGGTCAATGAATGTTAAGCTCAATACCCCAATGCTGCTACGATGACTTTATCCACCAGAAGATAGGAACACTTTGAGCTCAAAATGTTTTTTCTTTCTATTTGTTCTCTATAGTTCATGAACACATTATTTTATTCCACTTCAACTACAGTTTGGATTTGGCTGTTAACGCAAGCTTCCAGGAGCTGACTTCTCATCCCAAGAGATGAAAACTGCTCAACCCTCAAGGAAGAAAGCAATAACAAGTGAGGCTGACTTGCCCAATGGGCATACAAGGTCAAAATAAAGCGTCATGTACTAACTGCAGTCTCCATCCAAAAAGCCAGGCTTCACATGACAGCTTGTCCACACTATAAGAGCACCCACAGACCATAAGCACCTCAGGGCATGGACACTCCAAAACATACTGGTGCTACAAAAAACAACCTAGTATGAATAAACTAGGGCCTGATTTGCAACTCATGATATATATCACCACACCTACACCGGTAAGTACAACATTACCCTGCCTCTACCAGATGGGGCACATCTATTTGCACAGGCAATTACCATCAAATAGCCAACATATCATAAAGCTACGGGTAGTGTTCACCAAGGAAAGTTATTTGTGTAGCCATACCTTTAACTGAAAAGAGAGAATTAGCATGACCTTGGAAATGAAATCAGGGGCTTGGAAATAAAATCATGAGTGAAAGCCCTCAACGAGCAAAGTGACTGATATAAATCTGTGTGCTGCAACTCTTACTCTATATGCGGACACTTACTACAAGAGTTGGGTTTGTTGGTTGGTTTGGGGGGTTTGGTGGGGGTGTGGGTCTATGTCCTAGCATATATATAAGAAGATAGCTGTACGGAAACTGAGCAATTTATCTTTGTACAGTAACTCGACCCTAAGTACCAAAGTAGAAAGAATAATTCTTGTGATTACTGAACCGAGCAAATCAGGACACCGAGGATATTGTAGAGGATAAATATACATGAAAGCAATTTTTTTTTTTTTTTGTCAGTCTGTTTTCAAAAAACAACTTCCACTACGGAAACATTTTCATTGTGGCTGACTTCTTTTAGCTGATGAAAGGAAGGTTATGTCATTTTCTATCAGATTATCAGACAGAGTACAGAAATGTTCCAGGAAGACTTTCTCTCCTTCTGAAGCTTGAGTTGCACAGATCTTCAAGGTTTCCACTCCAGCCCATTTCTGACGGTTTCCAGAAGTTCTGATCAGATTTGATGTCTACATCCAGCATTAAGATTTCCATCTAATGATGAAGTACAGACAAAACTCCCAAATACACGCTAGCTACAGGGATATGCTACAAATTAGCAATGTCCTCTTACTGACAGGATAGGTGATGTTTGGCTGGATGCGGATTTTTTCACAATACATCATCCCTTAAAGGTTACCTAATTTTCTACCCTCATACAGTAGGGCATCCCCAGTGGTAGCCACGTAACTGGCTATTCTAGACCAGCGACAAAACCACCAAGAAGGATGAAATCATACCTACTTTGGAAGTAAAACTTTCATGTTAGGGACAATTTTTTACTACACCCATGAGTTAGGATCTCCAAGTACTATAACTTTTTCCTTGAATTATTTGATTTAAGAACTCCATATAAAAAAAAAATTTTTTAAATTATCCATATGGTTTCCCTAGGAAATTCAGCTTATTTTATCACATTATCTGCCCACTCACCCTGTAAGTCTGTTGGCTGATTCTAGCCAAATTTTACGAGGGATAAAAACCTTTCAAAATAAATTATGCTCCTAAAAATCTAACAAAAATCAGCTGCTGGGAAGCATCACTAACTAATGCCTCCACAGAGCAAAGGAGGAACTGCGGCACCGCTCATTAAGCACTGCTTGGCAGCGGCTGACTGCCAGGCAGTGTCACCAGGTGCTGCGCCTGCCGCCGCTCGTACAAGGGACAGGTTGTATGGGTGCAGCTGGGAAAAGAGGACTTTTTGCTCTGCTCTGGACAGGATGTTGGCAAGAGGGAACGTAGGGGTCAGCAGACAATTAATGAAGACAAGCTACATTAGTTTTGATGCTCAGAGACCCAACTGTTTTACCTTATGATTGCTGTTTATCTCTTGTATGCTTGCTTTTTCACTGAGTTCATTAGCCATGACTAGACAGCATCACTGAAAGAGGCAGTCAGTAAATCCTATCATACAGGTTTTGACAGGCTTAAAATCTCATCCTGTGCAGAATAATGGGGTGATGAGATTGAGACAAGGGCTTTTCCCAGTGTTTCCAAGCAGCTGGCAGAATAGAGCGCATTGGAAATCTCCCAGAAGCAAAGCCAGGATTCTTTTGACAGTGTTAAGGTGTACATGTATGAAAGATATGAAGAAGAAATGAATCTTGGGCAGTGGAGAAAAGAGGGTAGCGCACTTAATGCAGAAAAGCCACATTAAATTTGCAGGCCAAGTTTCTGGATGCTCACAGAAATCTGATCTAGAGCTCTAAGAAACCTGATGCATAGAAAAATGGAATAAAAGCTGTAAAGACACTGAAACAGAAACTGCGTATATTCCTTTTGATGGAAATAGTCTTTACTTTGTGCAAAAATGTACTATGTAAATTCAGAAACAGCTTCAATGTATTTATCAGCTTTACCTATCAGGTAAAAATGAAGTCCAAGGAATCCTATGCTTGAAGCTTTTGAAAATGACACAAAAGTGTCAAAGTCCATCACTGGTCCTGAGGAGGCAGGACGTATGGTACCTGGACTATTTGTCCTATGGTACTGAGGAGTAACAGGGAGAAGCTTTGTGCTCAGGTGGCACCATGGAAATTAAAAATGATTCAGTTTAGTCTGAACCACAAGAACTTTTCCAGCCAGGGTTGCTGTACTGCAGCCTAATTCTCACCATCTTACCCAGATTTGCTAAGAGCCTTTCCCATCTGGCCTAGAAGATTCCATTACTCTGACATTCCCAGGATCCACTCGTAGTGGTCAGCAATCACTCAGATGACAGCAGCAATAGCAGACGGCGCACACTGCCACCACGGCTCCACCAGCCCTGCCCAGAGGTTCCCCAAGTGCCACCTCCTGCCTTCGTCACCCTCCTTCCGCCAAGATGCTCCTACCAATGCACGTGACTCCTTTGAAACTCAAGTTTCTGAAACCATATTTGCAATCTTAAAATTGAAATAGCAATGCTGTTAGCCTTCTCCAGTGGCATCTGTCAGTATAACACATCCCTAAACAGCACCATACAGAAGCAAACATACATTTTTATGAGTAGAATATTTCAGCCATCATCTGTCTCATAGCCCACTGGAGGGCAAAGAGCACCACCACCTCAGAGCCCGATTTCAGGAATCCAGCCTTCACATTATTTCCTGATAAGCTGAGAGCAAAAGAACAACTCACAGGCTGCTTTTCATCAGTGCCCTGGAGTCAGCCACAAAGAGAGTACAAATGAGGCACCGTTAGCCCAGGGTGCTCAAAACACTCCACGCTGCAAGAGCCTCCACAAAATGGAAGGCTGTCTTGCTCTTTTGTTATTTTATTTTGTTGTTGGTATTTTCCTTAATGAAGCATTTTAATAATAGGGTGATGATAGCTCATCATATAGTTTTTGAAAAAGGTCACAGATGGATGAGAAGAAAATGGATGTCTGTAAAATTGAAATTAAAAAGACCTAAATTTGCTGAGGGATTTCTTTCTTTGGTTTAATACAATATCTAAACAGATGCAGGAAAAGGCTCATTCTTAAAGCTGTATTTTTACCACTCTCCAAGGACTAGATACCTCAAAGCATACACTGCATTGGGCTTTAAGGCAATAAGAGAGGTCAAATGTGTTGTTTTTACAAATGCCGCATGCACTTCAGTTTGCTTATTTTTATTCTTCCCATTTGCAGAAAGTTATGCAAAAAGGGAAGTGCTGGGAAGAAGGGGATAAATAAAGATAAGGTACGCTCCAAACAACAGAAAGTGTCTCTAAAGAAACAAAGGCATGCCAGCACCTGGAGAACTGTCCCCAGCTCTGCATGGACCAGCAAAATTCATTCCTCAGAGATACAAACTGAGGATGAAAGGAAACATTACAATCAAAAAGCTACTAGAATTAGTAGCAGAAATAGAGAGATTTATCAGAAGTTGAGAACTGGGGAAAGTTAAAATATAAAGTTAAAGGAAGAAGCAAGCACCTTCTGAGAGCCAAAACTGGTGGTACTGCTAAGGTCTGCGTAAAATTCAAAAGTTTTGAAGAAAATATGGCAGTGTAGATTCAACTACACAAGTCTCTTTTCTCATCCTATTATTTCTTTACTGCACATATACTGTGAGCTCTGGAACAAGAAATATTTATTTAGGAGAAAGGGTATAGGTTTGCCTAAATCACATGCTCCCATAGGAAAAAAGAACATAAGTACCAAATCCTGCTGAGTCAGCCAGAATAATGGCACTAGAAAACAAACATGAGGCTTCTTGCATCTGCTAGAACCACACAGATCTACCAAAAGGGCAGTGAAAGCAAGAAGGTTTTGCACCGGAGTGGTTCATACGGGAGCAGTGGAGGGGGATGGCAGTCTTTCCTTCCCTCTGAGCCCAGGCCAGAGCAGCAGGAGCTGTAATTCAGTCTCCTCTAGTGGCAATTTCTGAGGTTTTGGTAATTGCCACTTCACTTTAACCTAACTGCAAACTCAGGACTAAAGAACTCCATGGGCTGTTGGAACTGAACCGTAAAATCACTGCTAGAAAAAGCACCTCAAGTAAAAACTGCTTTTCTTTCCTTTTTAAGCTAAGGCTTGTCATCCAAATGCACATTAGATCAGTAACACATTTGCCAAATAATAAAAAAAAATATATACACACAGTAGTACTGCAACTGGGAAAAATATGGGGAGATGCTTTTAATAAGTATTTTTCATAAAAGAAAAAAAGCGGGGGGGGGGGGCTGGGGGGGATATCCAGATCAGTAGCAGAACACAAGTTCATCCAAATAATAAATTTGCAAAATATTAACTTCATTTTTGTTATTTTCATTTTTCTTTAGTGGGGTTTCAATCCACAGAAGCATATATATGCTTATTTTCTAAAGACAGGCAAATTTTACCAAAGCAATTTTCAAGAATACCAGTAGGTGGCACTTCAAAAAGAAAGAAAAAACACAAACCTGAAAAACACTAACTTACTCACAAAATAAAATTACATTTTAAAATTTTTATTCTAGTAAGACATACAACAAATCTTTTATTTTTAAAACACTCTTTTGAATGAGATCATAGCCTTTTAAGAAAAATAAAGCTCTATGTTAATGTTTATTACAAAAGGGGGGGGATGTAGTTATCAATTCTAATTTTAAATGATACTTGATTTAGCTGGTTTATGTAAACAGATACCTAGAAGACCCATCATCCATCACCAACAGGCAAAAAAAATTTATTACAAGAAAGAGTGAAATACATAAAAGGGATGTAACAATTATACTTGATCATTTAGAAAAGACAGAGGAGAAAGCACGTGGCAGTGGTAGTACCACTAAGAGAAGGCTGGGATGGGTGTGAAGAAGCTACTCCTGCAGGCTCCCTCCTCGAGGAATGAAAGGGGGCTTTTGGCAGGCTTTATAAAGAGCAGGTGCCACAGACACCACTGGCAGCTTCTCCTCCAGGAAGAAAGGTCTCGAATTCTGCTTTTTAGTGATATACACATCACTGCAAATCTATACAAATAGTAATCTGTTTAAGAGACCAAGCCGTTTTCCAGTCTATAGGTCTTTCAGCAAAAACTCCTACCTGAATATTGGGGAAAAAAGTTGGTTTTCATATGTGAAAAGCTTGAGATGAAACATCTATAAGCAAACACATTACATTTTAGCTTTCCAGTACTGTACAAAAAGCAGAGGCTACTTTGCAAGTAAATTGAACATGAAGTCAAAAGAGAGAGGCTCTATTACAAATAGTGAAATACCACGTTATATTAAATTTAAACTGAGTTTATTATGTCTAAGTGGACTACTAAACAACAGTAACATTTAGAAAGCTGTTTTCACCAGCGCATTCAAGAGGAGCAGCAGTGTAAGTTTCCAAGTAACTACCTCCCTCTCAAGGAATTCACAGTCATTTAATCAATAATTCAGTAAAGAGCAAATTACATCCATCAGCTACAGTTTGATGAGGCAGTATCAACTCAAAAGTTTTTAAGAGTGCTGATTATTTCCCACATTCAGTTAAAAACAGCGTCACCATATACATAGATCGCATGACAAATGTGCTGGAAAACCTAGTCCTGTAATTAAAGCAGAAGACTAATTATTTATAAAAAACATTTGCTCATTTACTAGATACAATCCAAACTTCATGGTCCATGAAGCATGACAGTACTCATTTCTATCTGCAGGCAATAAAATCTCAGCTCCTGCCTGAATTCCAGCTGACACAGGGCCACCTCAAAATTTAAAAAAGAGGAGTATGCAAACAGATAATACAAATGCACAGACAATAATGGAATATTTGTCATTCAAAGCAAAACATAGGGGCAACAAAGAAATTGGAAGACAGTCAAAACAATGTTACTATGTTAACTTAAAAAAAAAAAAACTTCACTGTCAACTCATTCTTTGATCATGACTAAATCCAGAACTTGAAAGTTTGATATGTTTCCTCTTGGAAGTATGGGCCTCAGCCACATCCTTACACTTGACTCTACCTTAAAAGTGAAGTTATTTGCAGGATCAGACTGTGATAAAGTATATTTTCAATCCATTACATAAGGGAACACCCCAAATTGCTGATAGACACTGTACTCGCCAATTACACATACCATGCACTCTTCATCCTCCATACCTACTGGCTGGCCGCAGGTGACCTGCTCCCATGTACCACGCTAAAGAGCCACGGGTTTTAATTCCCATGACATTGCCGCACCCCTGCCAGAGAATCTGGCTGCTGGCAGGAGCCACCGCCTCCGCCCCGGGGAGGGGGCCAGCAGCGCAGCAGGAGCGGGATGAAAGGCCACCAAAATGAACAGGAGGGGATGGGGATTACAAACACAACAGGCCCGGGGGAACAGAAGCAGGGTGGCTGCCGTGCTATTTTTTCTCCGGGATTCAGGATGAAACAGGGGCAAAGGGATGGGGAAGGGATGCTGAGGAGTACGATCAGCTGGGAGTGATAGGAAATGAAGAGAGGGAGAAACAGTGCTGTTACGGGGGCTTCCCGGGATGCCAGGAGCCAACTGAGGCAGCTCTCCCCAGGAGGGCTTCCTCCTTCCAAGGACATTCAGACTTCCCCCCTTAACTTCATCGCAGAAATTTCATTTTCATTACGAAGCGACAGGATTGCACACCTGTGATCAGTGCTTAGAGCCAGAGCTCAGGAAAAGTTTTATGAAGACAGAGGCAGACTGTTCCACATCCACTGGAGGACGCCCTGCACTGCAGACCATAATTCAAAGAATTAATGGCCCTCTTAGTCCTTCCGCCCCAGAAAAGAAGCACTGAACTGCAACAGGTCTGTAAGGCTTGCAGCATATGCTCCCCCCAGCGCAACCACAACAGAGCACGGCTGGGGAAAATGGAGGCCACAGCCTTTTTCTACGAAGATACTAAACTAGACTGCCATGCTCGGTCCTAGGCTTTCACATTCTGAAATACACAGCAAATCTGTTTAATTCTTCAAAACTCCGAAGATTAAGGGTACTCCTTTTCAAAATTAAATTTGTCTTTAAATCTCTGTAGCTGTACAGGCAACTTTCAAACAGTAAAACTCTGCCTGGTTCTCAAATTCAAGTTTTAAGGTTATGAATATCCTGTCCAGGTTATATTTTTTAAACCGGAAAGCTCTTTACATCAGTAATTACAGGAGTCTTTTACTTCTCAAAAGCAGTTGTGTCAAATTCAGGTCCCCCTAAAATTTTTGTGTCCTATGAACTCAAGGGTGTAACATTTCAGAGGTCAGCTTGTACCGTAGGAGGAAGTACTGCCTGACCAGCGACTGAGAACAGCACCTCTTCCTGGCTTGGCAGCTTTCTGACAAAGGCACCTTTTGAAGCTACGCTTATGCAGCACACATTTGCCAGTACTGACTCTGCTGCAGCCATGCACCACAGGACAGGGCTCCTCCTCCATGACAGCTTAGGAAAAGTGCAGGGGAACGAAATCTGCTAAGGAAGGAAAACAAGGAAGAGATTTCCCTCTTCAGGAAAAAATACTGTGCATAAACAAAAAATTATAAGCATTTTTCAAAGCTTTTATCACTTTTTTCCCTAGTAAAAACAAATTAACTCTTAACTAAAATGCTGACGCACTGCATGCAGAATGTAGCACAGAGTCTCCATTTAGTTTTTAAATCTCGTAAGCAGAGTCACAGAAGACAGTTTCGGGCTGGAAACATGGCTGCTTGCTGGTCCTGCAGCGTTGCCATGACTGCAAGAGGAGAAAAGCTGCAGGGGACCAAGGAGGGAATTCCCTCTGAGCGTCTGGGAGCACACTGCAGCCTCAAATCCCTCCTTCCCTCCTGCACCGTATCCACTTCACAGCATTACTGGCCACGAAGGCAGCTTGGGAACAGAGGCAGGGATGCTGGGATGCTCCAGCTGCATCCAACTGACACGTTCCTATAGTCACAGCCAGTGCGCCAGGGAGGGAACTACCACAGTATTTAATTAACATTTGTCTTGGACATTTCAAAGTGAAAAATACCATACAATTGTTACAGGCCACTTTTTTGTAAATGGAAGTAGTACAGAAGTTTTCAGGACCTAATGTCATATAGAAGTACTGATTTCAAATTACGAATCATTCTATCTAACAGCACAGTAAGTGTCATAAGGTGGGATTTAGTACTCGCGATAAAATGTTCCGTTTTTATATAGATATACATAAGGCAAGGAAGAATATCTCAAGGGAAATCTCACACCAAATAGTAAACCACAAGAGAGACATGGAGATTAAAATTCTGGAGGCATTGTGTATTAAATGAGCAGTATACTATTCAAAAAAAAAATCAATTGAAGCAAATTCAGTACTTCTACAATTATTATAGCACAATAACTGTCACTTTGAAGGATGAAGGTAGGTTATTTCAAAGGTTTCTATACAGCACTTCTCTGCCTACTTGAAATGTAATATTTTTAAACTGCAGTATCAGCCAGCCAAACAAATGTATCAGACACCTTCGAGCAATGCACTTAAATGAGAGAATATTCATAAAGGATTTAGAAAAACATCTCCATTCACTGACCTAAATATTACAAAGCAAATCACTAGACTGTCTTCTACATGCAACCATGTTGGAAAATTTCAATTACTTCTTATCTTATAATTAAACTACTGGCTTAATACTTGGCATTTCTATGGTACCTTTCACCCAGGGAGCTTAACGTGCCTTACAAACATTATCAGCTTTTACAGTTAGCTGGCTTTTGTGATGAGACACTGTATTACGGTCTTCCAGTTTGAGGTTTTATATTAATTACATACAAGTAAAAAGGGATTTCAAGTCACACCAGGTAATGTAAAGTTCATCCAAAGAATCTGAGTTACTGTAAATTCATTAACGAGAAAGAGAATGCAGAAAAGCAAGCAGGAGGAACACGCCACAAAACATATCTTCTTTGGATATTTTGCTGCATCATTGCTGCCATTTTTAAAATAGTATTTCTTGATAGTAAAAACACAAGAGGATTTTAAACCCTTTTAAAAAATCTGTACTAAATAAAGCAGGAAAAATAAACATTTGTTAGTTAGTATGTACACACACACCATTCCTTCACATTGTAAGATATGATGAAATGGATGGCATTTCAACGTTACACAACTGATTCTCCTTTCTGGCAGGGTATGTTGACTCAGCTTTTTAAGGTCTCTTTGCTCCACCAGCACTGTTAAAACCCAAGTGCTCCAAGATGTAAGTCATCCTGACTCTTCCTAAAGTAGCTTAAAATGGTAGAGATCTTGCCAGCTCAGGAAGAACCAAGCAATACACAAAAGTCTTTAAAGTTCATCTAAAACAACCTGCAGGAGTAAGTACCACAACTTCCACTGCCGGTGCTCAGCCCATGAAGGATAGCAGATAAGCACAGAATTCAAAGTTCAGCATGTTGCACGATTAACAAAATAAAATATTTAAAAAACACTTTAAGGTAATGAATAATATATATGTACAGCTCACTGCTGCAGAATCAATCATCCTTACAGGACAAAATGAAAATATTTTATAAAATTACAGATTCAGAAAAAACACAGGATGAATGCTGGAGGGCTGGGGTACCAAGTATAGACTTCTCTAAGATGGTATGACCTCAATGTTCACATGAGTTCATGCAATTCATCTCACCTGAGTCCTGATTAGAGGGAAAAAAAAAAAAGTCTTCAGACTCCAGTAGGCCACATATTCTACAGACACTACATACTTTGACTGAAAAACTACTTGAGCAATGGTTTAGAAAGCTTTCAATATTTTATTGGGACCATTTATTTTCTCCTTCCACTTGCAAAGCACAGCACTTCATTCTACTGTGTGTTCAACACTACAGGATTCACAAGGAAAGAAAAATTACAGCTAATACCTTTTTAAAACCTCTAAGAATATCCTAAAACAACTTTTCTGAATATAAAAGCTGCAGTATTTTAAATCCAAGATTTGTGCTCTTTTGAGTACAGCCAAACACTGCATCCCGATAGAAAACACAGATTATGTCCCTTTCCTAAGATATAAAATTATAATCTTTTGCCATGTAAGATCACAAGATATTGGACTCAAAAAAAAAAAAAAATCCCCCAAACCCTAAAAGCCTATCCAGGAAAAAAAATCCTAGTGGAAGAACTGATTTTGAAGAGAAATTTCACAAGCAGTAGGGGAGAACATTTCACTTCCAGATTGATATCACAAAGATACTATGAAAGGATGAAGACAGAGAGAGAACAACGAGCCGGGCATATGAGGCATTCAAAGCTTCATGACAAATAAGCTTCCAAGTGCACCGCTCATTGTGTCAAATATACAGACCTCTCTCTGCCTCTCTTTCCTCTCTCCCCATCTCCATCTCACTGCCATTAAATTGCATCATGGCACTCCCCCTATATCCTACAAAGCATGTACATAATGATATTGAAGGGATGGGGGTGATGTTTTTTTGGACACATCCACAGTACTGAAGCTACTGCTCCCTAAAGGCTATCAATTCCCAGCACACCCCTGCATCGTCCGCTCCCTCCACTTACAAGACCTTAACGAAGTCTTGACACTTAGTCACATCAACAAAACATTTCATTGTTCATAATCCATTTATTTGGAGAATTAGTCTGCTTTAACAATGCTGAGGTCACTACTATGGTTTTGAATGACAGCAGGTAACAATTAAGATATTTGGGCTCTGTATGAAACCTCGCGTGTTCACAAACCCTCTTCTAATAATCTACAAATCTGACAAGTGACCCAATTATGATGTGTGTATATTGAGTTAATTCAAGAGGAACTATGTTGGAAAATACAGGCATGAAGGCAGGTAAGAGCACTGCTGGCTTCCACCAGCTCCTACAAAGCAGCCCCGCCTGGCATAAGGAAGCCGAAAAAGGACACTGTTAAGGAAAAAAGAAAACTGGCAAGAATAACGGCAAACCCCAGCCTTGTCACTTTGACATGCTTTGTCCCTATGGCTGAAGATTACATACTGCTTTAAGAAAAAAATGAAACCAAATCAAAGAAAGCTGTTCTCTGTCACCGTATTTGCTCCTGGAGACAAGTTCCTGGGGAGGACGGTGCACAGGGCTGCCAGGTGGGCAGAGCCCGGGCGCAGGACCCAGTCCCACACTTCCTCCGGCTCTGCCTTAGGAAAGATGCCACCTGGCAGGAGGGAAGGCAAGGATGCACTCAAAGCAAGAGAGGGGGCAGCTGTGTAGCTCACTCCCCAGTGCAGAGCCAGCATCTTTGCCATTTAAAACTATCTCATATCTACCAACTGCTATTTTGTATTTTACTTCAACTGAAGGCCAGGCAAATTTTTTTTTTCCTGTGGTTAGGCCAAACATACCATCAAACAGCTTCAAGCAGTTTACATTAAATCTGTTAAATTGCACTGCTGCAAATGATGAGGTTATATGTGGCCTGAAGCGATCATTCAAAAAAAAAATTCTCTTTCAGGTCGAGTGGAAATATATGACTCGTTAAGCCAGGGTAAAATCAGTTATGGCCTGGAGAGGAATCTTTCCTTCTGTCTGAATAAAACTGACATTTGGATTCCACACTACAGATTCAACAAACAAAAGTTAATTAATTTAGGACACCAATTCTTTTAATGCTTTTGGCAACATCCTAAACCAGTAAATACAAATTTATGTATTTATAATGTTCTGAAATCTTAGAACAGGGTGGCAGCTGAACAATTCAAGACACTTTAAAAATAATGCAAAAAGCTGGGTCTTGGTCTATACTACACTCAGATTGCTATACTTCCACTCATTTGCCAAGTGCCATTTGTATCTAGATATTTCTTCTTTTCCGGCTAAGTGATATTGTTGCTTGCTTCCTTAAATTCTTACTGCTGCAAGGATAAGTTCAATTTTATAACTGATGCTCATTTATTATTTGTGAATTATACCAATAGCTTGCAGTATGGTTAGAAACAGAAATCACCATACGCATTTTATATGCACACGTATAAAGAGACTGAGAAAGAGAGAGACAATATATTAGAAAGACAACGTGTCGTAACATTTACCAGTCGCTTGCCAGAATAAATTCCTGATGAGACGAGTGGACTAATTTCCCCAGAGACAGCTCATACTGTATCCTGCCTGGCTGCAGTCTCACTGCCCTGGGAATAAAGCACAGCTCCTCTACCAAGTCTGGAGATGTGAAACAACACCTCAAGCTCTAAGCTGGCCTGTAACAAGTGTTTGTGTTTGGTAAACATGTTTAGTACTGCTGCAGCTATTTCTGTTCAAAATATTTCTTAAGTGAGATGCATGAAATTTAGTATTTTGTTGCCTTTTACATTCCAGTAATATCTTTAACTTTCATTTAAAGGTTATTCTAATTATTTACATTTTTTTTCCAATAATGGAGTCATATGTAAGTCTGGGCTTACCACTAAGTCATCTTCTACCGTGCTGAACTCTTGGGCTTAACCCTCTCCCCTCCCACAGGCTCCCAGTCTGAAGTTACATAGTGTTAAGTCACCCTAAGCTTCAACCACCTATCTTTAAAAAGGGAAGAGTAGAGCACGTTCTTGCCTACTCTTGACCTGTTCTGTAAAACCAGTTTGTAAGCACAGGCTCTTTTTGCACGTATGGCACACTGCTTAGCACAGAGAGCGCTTAGTCTTGCTCAAAGCTTCCAAGCCACAACTGCCATCCTAGCATGTGTTTTTCCTAGCACGAAGTACACAAGGAAACAAGATCAGGACTGTTCACCCCTGCATTCACAGGCTCCGCACCACCTACAAAACCAGCTGCGAGGTGACAAATGCTGTCCAGGCCCACGAAGCCACCCATGAAGACAGCCTGCAGGAAATCTACTTCCAGTTCTGTAAGAGCTCATCCAAATCAATCCACTTCTGCAAAACTTTTTGACTTATAAAAACCCGTTTGATTCAAAAATCCTCCTTTATCCCTATTCACAATGACAAAATTCCATGTTTTAGAATGGAGCTCCAAAGGAACTGCAGACAAAAGCTTGGTATTTGAAGGATGCAAAGCTAAGGCAGACAAAGTTTGATCCAGAAGAAGAAAATCCAATGCTCAATAATGGGAGAAAGAAATGTTCTTGCTTAAAAAAAAAACAAAAAAAAGCAATTCTGAGGGACTGGGCACAGGTGTGAAGACTGGTGACCAGAGATGCAGATGTCTTTGTGTCTGAACATTTCCGCTTGCCATACATAGCAGAGCACATATAGCATCAGGGCATACTCTTCCTTCTCAGCTAGAAACAAGTAAACAAGCATGCGGTTGCAAGGCTTCCATGACACATGCTCCAACTTCAGTAACTGAGAGAGCTACAAATTTTATGTTGGCAAAACAAAATGACAGATACTCAGCCACCCTCACAGAACCACTACACTAGGTTTAATCAGCAATTATTTCCAGACCCCCAGGCAGAACTTTATAGGATTCCTATACCAGAACATGTTAATTCCCCAGCTTGATTCTGGCAAAGAGCAAGCATTGCCCACCCCATCTCCAATGAAAAAACACTCCAGACACGAACCGATCACTCGTAGCCTGTGGTTAGGAAAAAAGAAAAATCTCCTATATGAATGTTTATTTTTCTGAAGGACTTTAACCCAGCAAAGCCTTTGGTGCCAGCCACTGCAGCAGTGCATCATCAGGTGATCCTGATCACCTCATCATGAGGTGATTCACTGCCCTGCTGCAGTTCCCACAGTGGAGTTTGCAGGACTTCAGAAGGGACTGACTAGAAGTCACAGATACGCTACAGAAATACAAAAACATTGACACTGAATATTCTTAAATGCTGCAGAAAATCAGGTGGAATGACTGGAATGGAGTGACTGGAGTTATAGATATGATATGCAATGACCAAGAGACAGGCATATTTTACTACACCTTCAATTGAAAACAACTGTGTTGCAAAAATAATTCAGGAAAAAGATCACAACTAGATATGCTCATAAAGGAGAAAATGGTAATGCAGAACACTCATAAAATCATTTTATATTTGCTTTTCTCAAGTCAGACACTTGTAGAAACTGTCAGGAAGGAAAAACTTTGTAAAAATTACTATGGTTAAGGTAAATAAGGAAGAATACATGAACTATTCATTTAAATAGCTATGAAGCTTACTGTAACAATTCTCTAAAAAAGAAAGCAACACATTTTTGCAAGAGGCGTACTATACCTGTGGGTTTTGTCCATAAGTAAAACAAGGGCCAATATAAAAAAAAAATTTAGCAACACTCAAGCCAAAGTTTACCAAATGGGGAGCCTCAGACTTGTCCAAAAACCAGAGTGAGGCATCATGTAATATTGACCTGAAATGAATTTCTTGCAAATGGAAAAGAAGAGAGATGGAACAAGACAAGATACTCGGTTCTGCTGCATCCTGGAGCGAAGTCTTTAAGACATGAAAAGTGAGTGAAGCACTGAATTTATAAAGAAAAGTCAGAAAAGCTGAGTATATTTCATCTGCTTAACAGAGGTGCACAGGAGCCTCCTTACACTGAGGGAAAGACAGGACTAATTCAGGAAATTACAAGGGTTGGGGAAATTATTATGAATGATGGAATAAAACTTGTCAAGTACGTAAATTCTGACAAAAAAAGTATTAGAGTATGAAACAATTTCCAAAAGAAAATGACAGACGCATCATTGCCAATGACAAGCCTAAAACTACACCAGACAAAAATCCTGAAAACAAAGACAGACAACTACTGCGATTGCTAAATAGAAGCAGTACCTAATTTACCCTTGCATAGAAAAAAAATTTTATAAAAGTAGGAAAAGATGGGTGGTGATCAGCTCTCAGAGGGAAGTCATCAGTAGTTTTGCAGATCTGTGTTAAGACCTATGCTACTCAATATATTCTTTATAAAACTAAGGGAAAAAAAGGTAAAGAGTGAGACGCAAGATTTGTTGACAATATTTGAATTAGCCAAGAAGGTAAAATTGTGGGCATATTGCAAGAAAAAAAAAGTTAAAGTTGCATTTATGAAAGGTCATGCATATGGGAAAAAAATAAATCCCAGTATCACAGGTGACATAATGGGCTCTGATGTGACCACTACCACTTGAGGTATAATTTCAGGATAATAATCATGTTCTGTCCGCACAAACAATACCCCCTCCAGGCTACTCCCAGGCCCATCAGCCCATCAAAAGCCCACCTCCACAAACCCAGAAGAGCAGAGGCACAGCTGCAGGCAGGACCCCAAACCAAGGGCTCCTGCTGAGGAACACCCCATCTGTCCCAGAAGAGCCACAGCCCCAGCATCCAGGCGTGGAGCCCAGCAAGACGAGTTATGGGGAGCAGCTCTCCTCATCACCTTTCGGACTAAGGACAGTTGCTGCCTAGGGGTGTGGGACACACGATGGAATAAAGGGGAAGGGCATTTTGGGATTGCATCAGGTTTACGAGCATGCAACTGCTAGCAAAGACTGAGCTGGAGAACAGAAGTGGCCTGGGAACAAGGGGTTTAGAGCGGGTCTCCAAAGGCCAGCTCTGGGCTTGAGAGCAACACAGGGGGACCAGGGGGCTCTTACGTCCCAGCGCCAGCAACGGGGGAGACTGGGATCTAGGGTCAGCTACTGGGCAGACTGAGTGTCTGAGCCCAGCTGCTGGAATGGTTCTCCTCGTAGGTATGCATACACATTTTCTCACTCACAGACCTCCCTCCTGCTCAGGCAGACCTGTCTGTGTCCAAGCGCTCTGTCTGCATTATCTGTGCTGGCCAGTATACACATGTGGTGCATACCCATACCTGCTGGGGATACATTCCAGCCTCTCCACCAGTTGGACATGGGGGCATGGAGCAGCAGCTGCCTCACCTCTCTCTGGCTGTTGGACCCAGCATGATGTATTTTCCTCCAATATAAAATACATGTTTTCAGGCAGCCATCAGCTAAATGCTGATCAAAACAAACCAGCAGGTTATTAGGAGTTATGCAGAAGAAAGAACAAAATAGAGACAAGCTTAACACTGCCGATAAATCCACTGTGGGCCTGCGCCTGGAATGCTGCCTACAGTTCTGCTCCCCTCCCCACACCATCAATGGTTAAACAGCTCGAACCCCGCTGCCTGGAAGGGGGGTGAAGAAGCCGGGATATAACAGTAGCCGATAAAATTCACAGCTGGCACACCCAGGATGGAGAGAGACCAGCTGTACCTCTTGTAGCCCAAGAGCTAGGGAGCAAACGGTAGCATGTTCGCAGCAAGCAAATGGAAGTCTTCTTCACACAACTTGGATCTAAGTCATGGGACTCTGCCATAAGGACACTAAAACTCTACAGCCGTAAGGAGAGGCCCAACAGATTTATGGAAAAGAAATGCAGTAAGGGTTAATAACCACACACAGATCACCCCTATGTCAGGAAAACATCCTGAGTCAGGTACCAACTGAAGGGTGGGAGAGGAGAGATGGGGGGGGCATTACCTTGTTGCTGCCATCTTCTCGAGCCTGTCACTTTCGACCGCTGTCAGAAAGGATATGGGGTTAGAAGGACCTCAGGTCTGACTCAATATGAGTAATTCCTAAATTCTGTTCTTATTTTGATTTTTAAAAAAATTGAAGATAATAATAAGAGAGGACAGCTCCACACAGTGCTGATACTTATTACGCAGACAGGTCTGTTTGAAGCTTCTTCCTTTTTTTCAGTTTGCAGTTCCTTTTTTCACCTGGATCATTTCACAGACCAAGGTTAGAGAAAGGACCAACACAAGAACTGCCACAACAAAGAAATCCAACATCCTTCTCTGCGGAAATGGAAGGAGGCAGCTGGAGAAATGAGAAATGGGAAAATGATGCCAGTTGAGATAGATCTGCTATTGACAAAACAGCGGCGTGGAGCCAAAGCACCCCTTGCCTTGCTATACATATATAGCTGATAACAGCGAAGAAAGGTTAAGGCACAGATGCACAGAAATCCACCTGCACCCCTATTTACATAGCAGAGGGTCCAGCTCCTATAGCCCTTTAGGAGCAAATCACACACATAATAGCTTAGGTTTTTCCAGTGAGGGATTTGCAACCTCAGTGCTGCCTGTAGTCCTTGCAGTACAGCTTCTAACGGACAAGATAAAAGTTAACTCTATAAACATCTGAATGAATACCAGCTGACTCTTGACAGTTAAACCAAAAGTCATGATCTTCAATTCCACCAAAACATCTGTCTCACCTGAGGCCCACCTCCTGTGCGACACAGGAGGTCCAGTCCGCACCTCCTCACACCCACACTTTGGGAGACACCTTTTTTCCACACAACCTATCCACCTCAGACAAGCACGCTGCCACAAACTGCATCTGTCCCAAGAAATATTTACAACCCCAATCACACACCACAATGTCACTAGCAAAGCAGAGAAGGGGAGAGACGGGATTTTGTTTTACTAATATTTAAACGGTTCCCAGTTTAGGTAAAAAGCACAGTACAAACTTCAAACAGTTATCTAAAACGTTACAATTATACAGAGCCACCTCAGGCAAAGCTTTTGGAAGCAGCAGAGATGCTTCTCCCATACTGGCGACAGCAACCCAGACATGATGACAGCACTTTGGTACTGTTATTTAAAAGGACAGAGTCTAGACCAAAGACACAGAATCAGCAACTCCAAACTCAAGTTCAATGAAGTCAGACAATTCAAATGCCTGCAAGTAAATAAGCAGTAAAGAAGGGGGAATGGGGGGGTGAGTATTTGAAACAGTAAACATGCACTCACAAAACTCACTGTCAATAATGGTAGCATTTCAAAGTGCAAATCTACAAGACAATGGCTACTGACTGACAGCAGCTTTCAACAAACAGACATGGAGTCTGGTCAAGTAAGAGCTCTAGTACACGAGAAGCCAATAAGCCTACTTAATAAGATACCTCAATAAATGTAACCCATTCCCACTTCCAAAAACTAAAGGCAAAATAGCATTAAGATATATTTAAAATACAGAAGATAAACAAGGATACTCCTCATAAAACTTTGACTGAATCTGATTTATTTATTTTTAAAGAAGAGCAGAACAAAATGCTGTGTCTAAATCCTGACTGAAGAAAAGCCCTCTGATACAAACTGAAGCTTACCATGCTTAGGGTCTGATGAATAACTGGCAGAAATTAATTTCCAGAACAGGCCCAGATCTTCCACAACTTCATGGAACTGGGATTCTTGACCTGTACAAACCTTGAACCTACCCCTGGTACAAACCATCTTCCAAAGTTCTTGGTGCAAATAAAGGGAAGCAGAATGACTATGCTCCATTAGCAGACACAGAAACCCAAGGTGGGGTAATTTTTAACTCTCCTGCAGTGACAGATAGGACTTTCAGCACAATAAAGGAGCACATATGGATCTCAACAATGTTGTGCCTGGTTTGGGCACACTCTACACTATCCTCATCTAGACTTCTACTTTCTTCTCAGATGGTTAATAACAGTAGGTCATCTGTAAAAGTTCAAAAAACAGACACAAGAGGAGCAGAATTCTTTTGCAGGTGGTTGCAGGCAACAAGGTATTTACTTCATCCAAAACTAGCAGTGAAGATACTCATTCCTTTACAACATACATGGCAGAGGAGAAGTGAGAAACACAAGACCATGTAGCACCTCAAAGCAGAGCACGGGAAGCCCTGGAAGTACAGTTAGTTAGCACTGAGACTCAGCTAATAAACCTCACTAAAAGCTTTGGCACAGTGTCATTCCTTTAAGACACAGCATGTTCACGTCATCCTAAAATGCAAATATAGCTTGCTGACACTGAATTTCCAATCTAATTTTGTTTCCAGCTAAAAAACAAAATATGCAACTGGGAAGCAAGGAGCTTTTTGCCAATAATTTTTATATGCACGTACACGTATTTTGTGTGTGTGTGTGCACACACATGTGTCTACATAGTCAAAATCCCATCTTATTTTGTAGTTCTGGCATAAAAACTTCAGTCAGCTGTATTCCTGACAATTTACTAACAGAATTGTAGGTTTAATTAAAAATAGATAAATAAATAAATAAAACACATACACACACAAAATGACCAAGTATTGACCAGAAGTGGGAAATCCACCCATGGTGTTAAAACATTAAAACATTTCACTTGCAGTCTCTAGCGTCAAGTGTGATGATAGAGAAAGCTAGGAATTAATGAACCATTCTATCCTTGAGATTAGCTTAGTCTCCATAAATGGTAAGTAGTTGATTTCAGAATACATAAGAATAAATCTTACCAATGTGTAGCACTAGCTAGTGCTTTCATAAGATCTTACTCTCAGATGGGGCTCCTGATGAAACCTATGTGCGAAGCAGGAGAATGGCATCACTTCTTGCCAATACCACCCTAACCTCCTCTTTCCAAGCAAGATATATATTGCACAGAATCACACAGAAAGAATGCAGCAGCAAAAATGTGATTCACATGGCCACAACTAAAACCAATTCAGCATACCCAACCAGTACACAGATTAAAATACAAAGGAACCATCTATTAATTAGGTATGTTTCTGCCTCTTATTTCCACAAAATATTCTGTATGAACCTTTGCCACATGCTAGCAGTTGAAGCTGGTCAAAAAGAAGCATGACTCGAAATAACCCCACCCTAGCACAATTGTGCCTAAAAGCTTGAGATCTGTATTTTTCTTTTTAAGTGACATACAGGTTACCTTTAATTGCTTACAATGGAAGCTACCAGAAGAGCAATTTTATTAGTCTTTCCCTTACTGCAAGGGAAAAACTACAAAAGGCAGGGAAGAATTAGATATTATTGTAGTGTTGTCTTTAATATTATGATGGAAATTACAAAAATTAGGGTTGGTTAAAAACATTAATTTCATTAAAGCTATTTTTCCTGAAGGAAAAGAGAAGAATCAAAATTTGAATTTCTGATGCAGATCGTAGCAGAAGCTGAGACTGACAGGTGAATGCAAGCCCAGCAGAAGCACAGGTAGAAGGATTAGGAAGAGAATGGTAGAATAAAGCCTGCCCAAAGGAGAGATCTAAATGTTAGAAACAGAATCTGAATGTTAGAAACAGAATTTAGCCACTACAAAAATAAAACCTAATACAGCCAAGTAACTTGCTCTGTAAAATCTGCACAAGCTGAACAGTTGGCTGCCAGTCCAAGAACAGGGCAATCCAGTTGCAGTCTATAAATGCAAACCTAAGTCCAGCTGAGTTTGCAGCTTGTCTAGTCTCAAACTACCAGCAGTAAGCAAGGACGACAGCCAAAGCTGAAGCCAGCAGCCAGCCCTCATATCAAAATACCCATGTACGGTCTAAATGAGCTCTATTCCTGAGCAGTGCCCTCCCCCAGGATTGTAACAGTGCTCAATACCAGCAGGTGGAAGAAAGCACTTAAAATACTCAGAGAAAATTTAAGACAGACAAGGCTTATGATGCTTGTTATGTAAGCAAGTAATACATGCTAAAATTGCTTAAAAAAACATGAGGAAATTAAGACAATCTGTGCTGAGCCCTTAACCCACTACACCTGTTAATTTAAAATGTTATTAAATGCAGTGCACATCTGATGTCAGACAGCCCGTGTTTTTGAAAGTGCTTGATTTTCTAAATATTTATAACTATACTTTTCAGAAATACTAAACCAGGTTTTTACAGCAGCATGGTCTTTTTGTATTTTTATTTTTGTTCATCTAATAACTTGGTAAAATTACAGTTTTTCAAAAATCAGGTAGGAGTTGTATAAGAAGTTTTTTCCTTTTGCACCTCCTCCAATTTCTGAATGCTAGTTTTGAAAGAAATCTATTCATCAAACAACGCATTGCACAAAATAAGAAATAACCAAGAAAAACAAATGTGCCACCTCATACAGAGTTTAGAATCCAAAACATTACTTAACGAACGAGTTTTTCTGAAGAATCTTATGCACTGTGTATTTTTTTTCTCCACGAGGTCAGACTGCCTAACCATCCTACATCAGAGTAATGCATGTAAAGAGCACCCTGGAAAGTTTTGCTTTGCAATATTATAAAACACTTTCAAATAATAGGTAGGATGAAAAAGACTACAGAAAAACAAAATAGATGTTTTCATTACCCCAAGTTTCATCCATTACCAAGTTCTTCCTTGTTTCAACTTCCCAGCAGACCCTTAAGTTTCTAGAGAACCTGAAGGATCATTTTCCAAAAAAGCACTATTTGAAACAAATGTATCAGGTCAAGGTATACTAGCTTTGAACGCAATTTGTATTAAATATTGTCAAGCACACTACTAGGACCTATGCTACCAGCATTCTGCAAGTTCCATTAATGCTGTTGTAAAAAGAAATACCCTGTTTGCTCATTAATCTTCTGAGAAATGACACATCAACTCTATCTCAGCTCTCCCTCTGGGAACCAGGGCTGTTGTCATGAGTATCAGCTCCTCAGGTAGCAGGAGAAGCCAATCCACTCTTACCTAGAGACTAAATCCTTTCCAATTATAACATTTATATAGGTATTTATTCTAGTTGGTTGGTATCAGCACCAATGATTAAAACCGACACTGCCTTTATGTGCCTCTTGCTTTGCTGGATTTTAACTGATGAGCTGAAATTTCTCATGATATCATGTTCAGACCTAAATGACAAATTCCTCCTTTTTTTGTTTTTTAATAGACAGTCTGAGGGAAATCAAACACCTTATATGACATTAAATTTCTTTTTGGGCAACCTTTTCTTTTGAAATTTTAGATATTCCCTTTTCGGGTCAGGGACTTGAAGCCCAGCAAAGAGGACTCTGTACTAGAGATTGGGTACGCTTCCCAGAGAGCTCAGAAACCCTACACAGCAACGCCTGACAGATCAGACAGACCTCTCACAGATCTTAATTTGCACACATCCATTAAAGCTCTAATGGAGTGTAAAAACTAATATTTTTGGAAAGTCCATTCATTTTGTCGATGCTTTTGGGAAGCTTGTCCATGGACCCACCATCCACAGACAAATCTGCTGAGGGAACCCAAGCCTGGAATGTGCTGCCTATTCCCATCAGCCTGGGACTACAAGGACAAAGACAGAATTGTCTTCTTCAGCAGTGGATAGCAAATCAGGAGCTAAAAGGGACATGGGAGAACCTGTTCTGTCCGTGAGCCAAACGGTGCTGTAACACACCCCCGAACGCAGATTGGAGCAAGGTGCCCAAGAGCGTTGCAGGAGCAGAAGCTCAGAAAACAAGGAACCAACGGGCAACAAATTAGATGAGCCAGAGAACAGAAAAAAACTACAGAGCTAGTTAGGAGTTAGAGCAACAGGCAGAAAACGAAGAGCATGCTCTCATCACACAGACTGGGAACCACTGGAAGGAGCGCCAGTATAAGCTGCAAACATCTAATAGGAGAAGACTGAAGCCTACAGGAGGCAGGACTCCAGAGTGAGTACCCACATGCCGGTCCTCCTGCCACCCCACACCACAGCCATCAAGGCAACCATTTATTTCCCCCCAAGAAAACCCTGCATCCCAGTTTCAAGCAAGACTGACTGCTGTCCTACCCAGTCTCGTTTTCCCAAAGCCTGAAACCAGCTACCTGCAGGGACCCCCTGCACTCTGCCAAAGCCTGAACGCAGCTGCAACTGAGGCCAAGGGGAGCAGTGAATGAAACTTTTACCTAACGCTGCTGTCTGATAAGCAGAGCGGAAGAGTGTCTCAGCAATGTCTACAAAAATTAGCAGATAATTTTGATTTTAAGATGTTGGTTTCTTGGTTTGCCACCAATACAATGGGGATGATAAGAGTTTTACCTAGCCTCATAAAACATTGTTAAGTAGTCAGATAACATGGCGATCAGGGCCACAAAATGCATTAGAAAATGAGTAATTCTGAATTTGAAGAAGAATATTTGAATAACGAGGCACTGGCCACACCCTGAACAATGAGAAGAAAAAAGACATTACTGCTCAGGAATAATCACTATTCATCTTTGCACTGAATACCAGGGCGGGGAGGGGGCAGGGGGGCTATATACAGTAATATATACCCTACACATATACAGTAATTAAGGAATGTTTGTAACACATGCACTCAGTGCAGTCTGACTACTGCCTTTTTCCAAGGCAAGTCTGACTTTGCTCCCTTTGTACGATCTTGCATGCACAATAAATACAACACAATGGTCTGAATTCACCCCTTGTTTCTAAATAGCAGCTAAATTAAAAAACAATTTAGAGAACAAAATAAGACCAAAATTGAAACAGGAAAGACATTTTCCTCCCAGAGACCTGTGATAAAGGCAAATTCTGCCTTTATAATGGTGATAAAGGCAGAAAGTACAACTGACACAGCAGGACAGCAGCTTTAGGACATAACACAACCAGCTGTACCAGGAGCAGCAGAACCAGAGGAGTTTGCTTCCCCACTGATGAAGTCCCCTCCTCAAATCCCACACACTCCCCTCTGTCCCCTTCCCCACTACTGACACTCTTTCGCCCTATCACACTCGAAGGTCATCTCCACATCCCTTTTAACATCCCCACAGGGCAAGCTAGTGCGTGCCGCGGCCAGTTCACAGCTATGTACGTGCTGACTGCTAGCCCACACATGCCAGGTGTCAACCCGTCAAATAAAACATGTTATTTTAATGACTATCTTAATGATGTATTAATTTGTACCTCTCTGCTCTACTCAGCCTCCAATACGTATGAAATTTATTGGAACTGCTCTACGAGATTTTCACCTCTCTCCCAAAGCATGGTTGAATATTAGGCTGAAGGTTTTAAAAATTTTACTCCCAGTTAAGCCAAAACCAAGATTCACCACGGAGGGTTGATGCAAGTTCGCCGCCAGTGGACACTGTTACTTGTTGGGACCAAGCCATAAAATCCAGTCCTCCTGTGGCACACCACCTTGACACCTTCAAGAGCACTCATGAAAATGCACCTCCAAGAGCACAGAGGTTTACAAATCACCGATCTGTGAAACCCACTTGAATGATACCCGTACTGCTGAGACACGTTCATTCTGGTACCTTGTGGCTGTGGTCTTCAGGCTCAAAGCCCTGAAAAACACACGCAGAATCTAATGCCTGGAACGTAGCTGATACCACATGATTTCTCCCAAGAACTTCTACGTATTTATCTGTTTACTTCCTAAAACAAATTTCCCCGTTCATGAAGTTTCTTTTGTGAGCACAGCCTCTGCTCCATGTACTTTGGGGAAATGAATATGAAATGGATTTTTTCTTCCCCAACCTGTAGTGTTTCACACATTGCCTGTTTTATTCAGAAGCTTGCGTTCTCCTTTAATTACATCCTCCTGAAGCAGAGTAGAGAGTAATGCCAGGTTCCTTTGTGGTTCCTAAGGGGAATTATTTACTAAAAGGATTCTTTATCAGCTCCTGCTCATTTTGGATGTCAAGAATTTTAATTACAATTTTGGCCTTTATCAGAAAGCATTTTTTTGCATTAGATAACTCTTCCTCCTTGAAAGGATAAAAGCAATACCTGGATTTGTTCATGGCAGCTTTCTTTCTCAATATTGTTGAATTCCTCCTCTTCTTCGAAGAAGGGGGTTGACTTCTATTCTTTGTCACGTAAGAAAAAAAAGCATAGACAGTAGAATTTGTACCAGATGACCTCATTCTCTATGGTATCCCTTCAAGACAGTGAAAGTCAGCTTCTGGCCACTCTGCAGTAACTACTTTCTCCTGCAACTCTTTCATTATTAGTACTACCTATCATAGTTGCTACTTACTCACAACATAGAACCTCTGTAGGTATCTGTTTCTTTGCCAGATCTTAACTGGACTGAAATCTGTGCTATTTATTTGCCTCTGGGTGATTGTTGCTCCTACTGTTCTTGTTTCAACCAAATGGGTCAGATAGTTGGAAGGATTTTATCATACTTGAAATACATGTGAATATACCTGAAGTCGTATTTTCCAAAATATCCAATACCTTTTCTTTAAAACGTCCTCCCATTTACATGCTTTAGGGTAAGGACTTCAAATTTGCATCACAAACGTGTCACGGAAAATTTAACTGCAGTACAAAACCAGTCACAAAACAAGGTATTTGGATGTGCTTAATAGAGAATTTAGCACATTAATTTCTCCGATTTCTAATACATGCCCCTAAGAAAGTATTAGCCCTGATCTCATTAAGCATGCCGTATTCCATGGCTACAAGGTCAAAACTGGACTTTTCCAGTAAGGATTACTGCCAAAAGCTTTACACTTGGATACGGAAGGTAGGTGTTAGAACACACACGATACTGTGATCATTATGACCACCGACAGCAACCTGACAGCAAACATGAAGAATATAGGAGAACAATTGTCAGACGAGGGTAAGGAAAAAATTATTAGCCAGGCATGGATTGAAATGAAGCATAAGGCTACAAAGGAAACTTCTAAGATTTGGGATTATGAGACTAGGGGTTCTAACACTATTCTCCGAGCAGACAGGGTGTTAGGCATGGAAAGCAGCCTATAGCTCGCTGCAGAAGGAGATCTGGACTGCAAGCCAGAGACAATGACTTCCCCGAGCAAGAAAGCCCGAGGTTTAACTATTCGATTGGCATCACAGGAAGTTGAGAACAAGAATACCTAATATTTGAGTAAAACAACAGAACTTTGATAAATTCAGAAATGGACAGCAATAAACATTTTAATGAGGCTTGGACAGCAGCTGGGAGCCAACTGCTGACTACGCCTGCCCAGCTACTCTGACACAACCCTGCTGAGCGTGTGGGAGCGTGTGTGCCTGCGGCATTTTATAATTGTTTCAAAGACCATTCCGTCGCGATTTATGGACCAGCAGTGATTCATGAACCACAGGCTGAATGACACTAGCCAAAATGACCTTTTCGGTCCCTTTTTTGGCATTTTTCTGCCTGATTCTACGTACATGTAGCAGTTTGCCCATACAATCAGTTATTGCTGTACTGGTGGGGAAAAAAGTCGTAAATTATGCCCAAATAACAACAAGCATCCATCTTATTTTAGTCTTCACCATTATTACAGTACAACTCATTTATAATGCACGCCTAAAGAGGTAACTCAATAAAAAGGAAAAAGAAGCAAGGATTAAAAGATGGCAGAAAATGGAAAAAAAAAGATAACAGGAACAGAGAAGAAAAAAAGGAGAATAGGTGAGATGGAAGAGGAGGAGAGGTTCAGAGAGCCTCTGCTATTAGGAAGCAGGAAGGAGAAAGCAGGGAAAAGCCCTGGGATGACAAATCACATGCACAGAATCTCAAGTGGAAAAAGCTTTTTGACATCTCAAGTAAATCAACAGCTGAAATTGTTCGGGAAGCTTTGTAGCTATTGCTGGAAATTCCTCCTGCTGCTGGGTGCAATCTACAACAATCAGTGCCCGTTAAGTTGCTGAAACAGAGAGCTCACTGCCCAGTACTGCCAGCCATGCTCCTTCACACTACAAACCAGGCCAGAGAGAAAGCCAGCTGCGGAGTAAAATTAAAATATGTACAAGCTTCTGTATTGATTTATTACTCATTTTCATAAATAATCCCAAAATTTTTAAACTTTTAATGCCGTGGCTGACACAGTACTCCCACCCTGCTGCTCCAAAGCAATGCATCGACCAGGAACACTGCCAGAGCACCTCAGTTCTGTCCACTACTGAACACACATGTTCTTCAGAGCAGTTAACCTCCAATTAAAGACAAGACAAAAAAGTGGCTTTGCAAAAGCTGCGCACACTTTTGCTGCCACCACTCAACACATGCAGATGGCTTACAGCGTAACGACCAGATCAGTTTCCGTCTTCCTCTAGAATTCACTCCAAGGCACATCAAATCATCTCACCCACCTGCAGCAAGACGACCACAGACAATACCAAGTGGACTTTTCCAACTATTTCAGTTTCTAGAATAGTAATGGTCTTTTATACTTGGTTTTCTTCCTAGAAGTTACCTCTCTCATCATTAATATGGATACTTTTCTGATATGATCAGATGGTATTTTTCTTCATTACATTCTCTCTACAGTGCCACTGAACTTACACTTCTGGGTTCAAACCGTAAGTCCACATCTTGCCAGTGATATTAACTATTTATTATTGATGCTTATAGTTCGGGTTAAAAGTTTTCCAACAAATTACTGATTTGTCAAAAATTAAACGTTTCAAGGAAGAAGACATAACCTCAACATACAGGAATTATTATTTATTTATATATATTTTTTATTTTTTTAAATATATATATATGGATTCTGGTCATTCTCATATTGAGATGCTGGATCCGTGGCTTTCGGATATTCCACCACACAGAGCGGCTAACAACAGTGGGCTCCAGAGCTCCTACTTTAGGTTTTGAAGTGATTTGGGCTTTCAAGGATTCCCTATTTCCAGCCACAGAGCTAAAAAACCCACAGCTAGAGTTGTAGCCTTAGCTGGAATAACTTCCAACTCAACAGTAAGGAATCTGGAAGCAGAGAGCCCTCAGTCTCAGTCAGAGGTCCGCAGCTTTTCCAAGCTCCCCAACACATGGGCGGACATACTTTCCTTTTCTCCTACCTCCTTCTCTTACCCATCTTCTCAAGAGTCAAGTTAACTGACTGTGATAAATAAATTTTAAAATACATATATTCATCCCACAGAAAGCAGAATCAAACATTTAGCCCAAACAGTAAGAAAAATCTTAAGTGACCAAAATAGTCTTCATCGTGAAGATAAGAAGTTAGAAGGTTCACACATGGAACTCAGTAGGGGGGAAAAAAAAGAAAGAGATGATCAGCCTTATCAGTGGTTTAACTGAATTCAAAGAAATATTCATCGACAAGATCTGACTTTCCTAAACTCCATGAACTGTTTTCACCAGTTCATACGAACCAGAAAGGACTAGGAATGTGCTTAAAGTAGGAAAAAGTGACCTTCTAAAAAAAGAAAAATACAGAAAAATATTGAAGACCAACATGAAAGAGGGATGAGTGATGAGATTAAAATGTTTACTGATCAAGCAAGAATTATTAAAGGATAATGAAGAGAAGAGCAGACTATAAGCAATATCAGGGTACCTGGGGAAAATGAATAGAAGGGTAACATAACAGTAGAGGACGGATAGACAATCCAGTGAGGAGCTCTCCTCAAAGAACAACAGTGGCTCCAAAAGTGGGGAGGAGGATGGATTTGTGAACAGTGGGAGGAGAACTTCAAGTTTACAGTAAAGGTACGTCTGGATCTTGACCATGGTCTTGGGCTCCAATCTTCCAACTTCAGAAAAGACGCTGACCAACAGGTGTGAAGGAGAAAAAAGCAACATGCATCCTAAGTATAGCAGGCCTCTACAACAAAGAACATGGACAGCAGTGACAAGGACAGATACAGGTGAGGACATACCCCAGTGGGTAACTTCTGTTTATCCCTTCTCAAGAAAACCAGAACATTCAGACATATCAAGTAATAACGTAAAGACTTTCTTCACACAATGCAAAATTAGACTGAGAATTTAATTTCCATATAATACTACTTAGGCAACTGAATACAGGATTAAATCAGGCATTTGTAGAGACGACAAGCATACACACTTTGTAATAGTAAGCAATAAAATATAAACAGAAGCTTCAAACATAATAAAAATTCTCAAACTTCAGGACAATAATAAATTTCTAACCAATATCCCCAAGAGGAAGGTTACCCTGCATTTCACTGCTACAGAGTTTATTGCCTTGAAGCAGGAAATACCAGACGTGGTCACAGACAAAGTAGATAAGAAGGACCTCTGCCCCAATGAACACGGAAAACAGAGTGTTCCTGTTTGAACATTATTTTCTCACTCCTTTTCTTTCTGTTAAAAATCAAACAACAACAAAAAAAAAGATGCATTGCAATAGCTGAAGATTGTTAAAAGAAAACAAACAATGAAATGGTATGAAGCCATTAAAAAAGACTAATAACATGTGAAGACATCAAGGTTAATATAACAAATGGAAATACAAAATATTAGATAAACTAGAGGCTTAGTCAGGGTTACTTATGTTACTAGAAAAAATATCTTTATTAAAAAACCCTTATTTAATATAACTAGAAATAATAAAATGTAAAAACATATTTTGATTATGCTTAGTAAAACACTCACAAAAAAAATTAAAACATTTGCAGAATGACCTGAGACATAAAGAAGTTCCAAGCAATTTCACCCCACAGATTTTTGCTTATTCTTAAATTTAAATACACTGATTTGACTTTTAATGAATAAAAACTAGAAACACTTTTTCAGAACAAATCATTATTCTGAATCTCAAATTATGCTTACACAGCCTATACTCTATGTAAAGAAGCAGATGAAGGAACCACTAGACCTTTAAGTTGTTCTTTTCTCTAATCAAAGTGACATTTTGTTAGTGTTTCTTTGAATGGGCAAATATTAGCTCACATCTTTGACCACCATAGCACAATCCCTATTTACTGTATAACATTTTGCAATTTTCACCTCTTTTGTTTTTTCCTTTTTTGTTTAATAAAACAGCTTATGAAGAAATATTAATCAATCTGGAGTTCTCACCACTGTCAATTTAATAAGGCTTCCGTGGCAATATACTCTACCTGTTTGCCTACCTGTGTTTTTCACTGAGCCTGTACTTTGCCTCGAAGATCCAAATTCTTCCCATAACTTCCCTAATTCACTGCAACCTTGGAATACCACAAAAAGGATCAATTATATAAAACTGCATTCCAAACTCAGTTTTAGAAAGAAGCAGAGCATGATGCCGATAGCTGAATGCAGAAGCTAATGTAAAAACTATTTACTTCTCTTTACTGGATGATGCCTACAGCTTAAGAAAAACTGAAGGGTGGTCATGTGGAAAGGGAGCAGTATCTGCTCAGGTCACACAGGAAAACAAATGACAAATGCTCTGTGTTACACAGTGTTGAGGGAGCGGCCAAGGTATTTAAGTCCATCACCATCGAAAAGACAACCCTAGAAGCTCAGTAAAGCATGAATCTCAGTAAAATTTCAGCAGTAAAACCTAAAGGTATCTGAGACCAATCTCAGAGACTATCTCCAGTGTAGTCTAAATTACTGGGACATCAGGAGGAAGGGTAAAGATTACCAGCTAAATCTGTCTCTAGGTTCTTAGAACCAAAGAATCATTTAGGTTGGAAAAGACCTTTAAGATCATTGAGTCTAACCATAACCCTGACACTGCCAAGTCCAACTTGGTACTATTCTTCTGTGCATGCTTATGTACCTTGGCGTTCACATCTTAGTATTAGCCAAGCAGACTTTTTGCAAGATTAAATGTAAATGCTTGGTTTTACATGCAAAGGAAAAAATTGTCTCCTCTCTTCTGTGCGGCTGGGCTCATAAATTATCAGTCCCCAAACTCTGCAATAGCAGATCATGAACTTGCTCCTGGAAAATCAAATAAGCAAAAGTGCTTTTATTCTTGTCTACCTTTTATGCAGCACCTCAGTTGAAGGGGAAAGATGGCATTTTCATTATGGAAATAATGCCTCTCTCCCCCCTGCAATTGGACATTTATGTTCAAAAGACTTTCCTTGAGGATTTTTTTTTTTTAAGGGAAACTTTCAATAAACACATTGAGATGCACCAGTAGAACAGGAAACTGGCATACACAAATAAATATTCATATGGTTTAGTGACTTATGCACCAATGATCTTTACTGTTGCAATACTGAAGTCTGTTTAGAGACAAATGCCTATGAGTATTTTCTGTTAAGAGAGAATATTTTTTTTTTAACCGACTGGAAAGCTATGGAGCACTAAAAGAGATTTATAGCAGTGTCATACTGCAGAAAAATATCGGGTTTATTCACCTCTTTTATTATTATTCAGCTTACTCCATGTATGACACCACAGAAACGGAGCTTCCATTTGACATTGGCTTCCTGCTTCCAAGGATGAGCAAAAAGACTTGCAATCCTTCCTATGCATTTTATTCACACAAGTGCAGCTTTTTCTCCCAGAAAAAAAGTGCCTCTTTTTCTTCTAGTTGTATTGTCTAACCAACTATTAAAGAGAAATCTTGTACAATTCCTGCGGACAGGAAAGACTACAGACCACAGTGTTCCACTGACTGAACAAGACATGAGAGAGTTCAAACTGCAAAGCAGATGTCTACTGTGATCTTGCACCAACTACACCTCCGTCTCAATTCTTTCACAAAATAATACCTATCTCCCTCTAAAGGAGGAAGGCTAAGGTTTATAAACCACTGCTGAAGATGAAACGCGCTAATGAACTCAAAGTTCTTTCTCTCTTCTGCTGGACAAAACAGAAAACATTAAGATTCGTCTGGGAGCGTTTTATGGCTTTCTTTGGAAATTTTAATATTTCTATTATTACTTAGATTTCAGTAACGCCCCCCTAGGTGGCAAAGCATTTTCAAAGCACAGACAACACATCAAAAGTTCACAAAAACAGAGAGACTGGAATATAAAATCAAAGTAGTAAGGATTATCCAGAAGCATATGTATTTTAAACTGCCTGGGAATTAAGGTACAAAGCAAAAAAAGAGCATTGCTGCTATTTTCCTCCAAACACCTTTCAATGCCAATTCACAGTAACAGCCCAACAGTGTTTAAATCCCTCTTTCTCAACAGGTGATCCTCTCGTTACATCCACCACAGTACTCCAGCTTCCAAAAATCTAAGCCAAAACTCTAGCTGTCCCAAATAACAACAGCACAGGTAACGGACTGAAATCCTACTTTCAACAAATTCAGCAGAAAATTCTCATTCATTTCAACCAAGATGCTACCCTATTTTGTACAGTTATAGCCCTGGAAGCAGAACTTATTATATTCAAATACGCAGTGCGAAAAAGCTTGCGTTTTTTAGGATCCACACAAAAGATAAATTTGGAAAACAACAACTCTCCAAGTCTTCACTCTGACAAAGATTTTTCCTCCTGCTACGATACGTAACAGCCTTTTCATGATAATGAATCAGGCAACTCTGAAAACACAGTGGGATCTCAGATCTGTTAGGGTAAATGGTACGTGTCACTTTTGGTGATAAAACTGCCGGCTCCAAGTATACATTTTTTCCACGTTACGATGCGACATTTTTCAATAAGTGGAAACGAAAAGATGTTTTTCCACCGGGAAAAAAAAAAAGAATATAAAGCATCTTGCAGTTAAACATATTTAACTTCTTTTCCAACAAAGAATATGAGGAATAAGCAAAGGAATTCCACCAAATAAAAATATATTTTACGTGTTCTCTGGGAAAAAAAGGCTTTTAATAAAAGGAGAGGGAGTAAATTTATGATATTTTAAATCCCTTTTACTGGCTTTCTCTTTCCCCCACAAAACAGTTATTAGCACTTATCACAAGAATGATCTTTAATTAAAGAAAATAAACAGTTTCTTCTTAGAATTATCCTTTGATCCACTTAAGCATATAAATTATAAGCCTAAATTTAAGCACATTGACTTCAAAAGGCTTACTCATTCTCAAGTATCTGTATACATAAGCAGCAAAGGTTTCAGTAGAGTTAAGATTAGCATCAAATGAAATTGCACCATGTGCATTATCCATTCATGCAGCTAGAGTCTAACAGTTCACTGGGTGTCATGATCTGATCCAGAAAAACGTGTATATTTTTAAATATTTTGCTGGATTAGGGACTCCACACAGGACAATTTGCTGGTTCGAGCCTTTCACATGCACATTCTGCTGATAAACACATCTCTTGACATATTATCAATTCACGACAAGTTTTTGTTTTTAATCCTTAATGTGCTATCATTTGAGGTAAAATGATAAATATTTGATTATCAACTGGAATCCGCATGCAAATAAGATAATTTGTGCATTTGAACTTGAATACCCAGATTCATTACAATAGGCTAAAAAATTTTCTGTTGAAAGAATACTATCACAAACCATGACTTCAGAACAGTTCCAGGAACAGACCTTCACTTGTGCTCCCCGTGTATTTTACTTTACTACTACAGCATGCCACAAAAGGTACATATTTAAATATCATGAAAATGCTTATCTTTAACCTTGCAAACCCTTAAATGTGTGTAACTACAACCCCAAGTATGCTAATTGTGTAGGAACAATCTACAATTCAGTATAAACTCCCCAGAAAATTACAGCGTGTTCACTAACTGCACAAAATCCAGAATTTGCCAATTACGACATTTAGAAGCTTCACATAAACACACTGAATTTTCATTTTAATTATTACAAGCAGTTAGCACTAAGGAAATAATAAGCAACACTTGAAACAAGTCAATCAAAGGCTACTTTTCAAGACATTTCTTCAGAGTATCAGCCTAAACGCCAAAGAGTTGTTCAGTCTCAATGAACAGGCCCATCATGCTATTTCTTTCTTTTTATGCTGACTTCCTTCTTTGCAGTTACAGAAAAAAATTATATATGCCTAGTTACAAAAAAGGGTCAGAAAAAAATACTGCCAACCCTGGTAAGATGAGAAAAAAGCAAGGAGTGATGGAAGAGGAAAGAAATGTCAAAACTAGCCTGATGTATATCATAAGCTGGGAAAGAAAAGAATTAAGACAAGTTTGTCAGATTACCTGGAACTCCAAGACTCAGCTACAAGGATGTTTCCATCAGTCATCATAAAATTCTCAGAGGTTGTGCTTTTTAAAATTACTTCCGTTACTTTACAAAAAAGAAACGTATGTACAGGAATATAGCTTCAGGCACTACCTACCTAATACCCTGATCTTCGACGAAAGCAGAAAGTAGAATAGAGAGCCAGCAGCTGAACCTTCTTTTTCTTTGGTCTGAAAAATTTATATCTAATGACAGAGGGCAAGTCATCTGAAAATTAAGCCTCTTTTCATATTAAAGTGTTCTGAAAAGGAAGAATCAGTTCACAATGAATATTTAAACAAATAGCAGTGAACACATCTAAAATGTGTTGAAGGAGAATGATGAACTAATACAATACATAATATCCATGATTTTTTTTGTTTTTTAAACAAACACATAAACATAGGTACCAGGGCATGCCTGAATCTGTGGACATGTGAAAGGAATGCCTTAGGCAGATAGCAAATTTCAAAAACTTTAAGGTTAGTACATTCAAGACAGACACAGGAAGTAAGATAGACTGTAAGAAAAGCCTGAGTTAGTACATCATTTTTGTCAGCAGTTGTAATGACAGGAAAGCTTGGGAATACTAAAGCCTTACAATATTCAAATCAAGACAACATGAAACTGAAGTTACAAGATGTGTGTGTTCAATAAGTAAATGTGAACACATAAAAAACACCAGTCGTGTTTTAACACTTTGCGCTTGAGGTGTGTGGGGGGTGTTTGGGGTTTTTTTGCTACTAATAAAGGTCCTGAATTAAATAAGTTATTGCCTCACAAGAGCTGCAAGTATAAAGCTACTGAATTATCCTTACACATTATCCATTTCATTCTTTCTCTCCCCCCTCCATACAGACGCCCACACCCCAGCTGAAAGCATTTAATCAACTGCTTCACTTTTGACATGCAAATCCTGCAAGTTTATCTGGCTCCTGCACATTTTGCAAACAGTCCTAGCAAGAGGTGAAGTTAAAAGCACCACAGATTATAACTTCAAAATACATTTCTGTAAGAGAGGAGATGCATTTCCTTGGTCCTGCCAAATCATGACTTAGGTAGAACCTTCTACAACACAATTTGCTTAACACCTACATCTTACATACTGTTTGTTTGGTTTGGGAAAGGTTAGTATTACAAACAAAAGGTCAAGTAATTTACGGGTATATTCCTCACAAAATTGGAAGTTTTATCAAATAAATCAGGTATTTTGAAAAGGCTCAGGCTCAAATCTTCTCACTGCATTCAAAAACACTGCGATATTTACAAAGCCACCAGAGAATGTAACAATGCGAAAGAATAAAACTGGCAGATACATGTGAGGGAGGCAACGTATTTTGGGGCAATAGTTTTCTCTGACCTTTCAGAAGAGACCTTGGACTAAGAAACAGCCTCCACTAACAGCTACAAGGGCTCAGTAAATTTGCCGGCACAAGTGAATTAACCTCCAGAATCCAGCAGAGTTGCATCCATTTACCCGGCAGTGAATTTCACTCCCCAGAGTATTTTCTGTGTGACTACCGCTCTACTTTTCCGCCCAACTGTTGTGTAAATAATCCATTCCTAACATAAAAACAACCCAAATACTTCACTGAAAATACCACTGAAATTAAATTTTTGTCAGAGTAGTAAAATGGTGCATTGATTCCACAAAAGCCTCATCTCAGACTCAGGTCCCAGCCCTGTCATGAGGAACATGGGTACTACAAGTGAGGACAAAATCCTGCCCCAAGTTACCAATGTTTTAAAGAGATTTTGAGAATGCAGAGTATAGCAGGGAGCTTGATGCAACTCACTTGTTGGAACTATCCTGGCTTTCGCTCAGATGCCAAAAAACCTTCTCAGGTGAGAGGCAGCACCTGTGAGCACCAGCTCGTTGCTGATCTTTAGCGACCAGGAGCTGGCAGTGATGATGAAAGACAGAAGCAGCAGGGGAAGCTCCTCTTTGCAGTCGCCGTACAAAGGACACAGTACCTGATCCACAGAGGTGATAACCCAAATAGGAAAGAGTAATATAATCCAAAGGGTCCATAGGTGTGTTACTCCTATTTTAATAACAACTTTCAGTAAGGCCTGCCATCAGCAAACACCACTGCCCCTGGCAGTCACTGCCCCAATGACCCAACGCACCTTCTTTCTTCCCACGTATGCAGAACACATTTATCCCACAGCTCCTGTCTTGACACCTTTCCATGTAGAACCCTGAGCAGTGGCAGCTCAGCTAATTTTGAATTATATAAAGAAACAACCCATAGTAGGGATATAGGTACGTGTAGAGATTCAAGAAGAGTTGTCTACATCTAAATTACCAAGGGATCTCGCACCGAGGCTTCTGTGTTTTAGGTTATGCCCCTCTCTAAAGTTTCAGTGCACAGCAAACCCTGATCAAGAACTTGTGTTTAGAGCTTGTACGCTTCACGGCTGCCAGATACCCACAAAAGCAACAGTGCCCATCAGTGGCAAACATTGTTAGTGCTTCAACTTCTACATACTGGTGTTCTTTGAGGGAAGCTAGAGTGTTTGCTGCCATATCAGTAAGTCATAACTCATTGCTGGCAAATCTAACTCTCCACTTTGATGAACATTAGCAAAAACTGTTTTGCCTCTGCAAAAAATAGAAATTGTTTATTGGCACCCAGTATCTCACATTTTCTTTCTATACGGGGAAACAAGCTTTGGTTATGACCCAAACACAGTAGATAATCATCTCCCAGCAGTCAGTGAAGATCATATCCTCATGAAGATTCTGCAATATTTATTAAATTATTTTAATACTGCAAGTCATAAAAAGCTGTTAACTTGGCTGTGCAGATCACAAGAGATGTAGCTGCTTTTTGCTTATTCTGTTCCTTTCATGCTAAAAGGGCACTAGGGAGCAATTGTTGACCCCTTTCCATCCCTGTGTTAGAGCCCTACCGGTCCCAGCTGATTTTAAGAGAAAGAATGAAAAAAACTGACACAGCACCGGTGCCCTTTGCATGCTGATGAAAACCAGCTTAGAGTGTCAGCTTATCCCACCTGGCAAATGGTCTTCACCAGTGTTCAGTTGAGCACATGGAGAAAGACCAACTGTCCAAGAAGCAGTTCTGTCAGACTGAGGTGAAAAGAGGCAGAAGCCCTGACAAGGACAAAATACATACCATTTGTAATTAGTGTTTTGTTATTAATGTGTCTTTTATTATAGGTGTTTTCCAATTTGAGATTTAGTTATATTTTCAGATTTTCAGAGGACTGGAAGGCAGCTATAGATTAGCCACCTTCTTACATTATGTCAGCAGCTAAGAAACGGTGACGTTTCCTTCCATTTTTGTCCTTACCACTGTTACTCACGACTTCTTCACTTTAGAAAGCAACTACAGCATGCTTCGCATAGGATAACTGACCAAATGCCCAGACTGTTCACGCACTAGGTATACGTCTGGGCTCTACACTAAGTCTAGGCAATGCCTTCACTGGGGTAGAGATGATCTTCCAAGCACCTCTCCCCCGGAGCTGGAATCCAAACGTTTGCTCCCAGCATCCAGCCCTGACTCTTAGGGCTGCCACTGTTAGCACAGCCTCTCTTCCAAAAGGTTTTCTGCCACCCAATTTATACTTCAATTTTTCAGGAGAAAACAGATAAAGAAAGACAGAAAGCCTCTGCACGTGGTTTCCAATCCCAAACTTTCCTGACATCCCAAAGTTTATAAATCAGTCAGTTGAATGCAAGCACTAGGTCCCCAGCTCTTACTTTCTTCACTTTCCAAGGATGCACTTAGGCTCAGGAAGGGAGGAATTCCTCTTGCCGTATTAGACCAGAGCTTAAAGACAACGAACAGTTATCCTCAGCCTTTTGTGTTGAAGCTACAAGCTAATTTTTTAACGGGCAGCTGGAAAGAGTATGAAGCGTATCCTCTGTTAAAGTGGCCTCGTTTGATCAGGTGTAAATTGCTAAGCCACAATAACATGATGAAGTTCAATAACAGGCCCATATCTCTCCCTTATCTGAGAAACTGATTCTCTTCCAGCTTGAGATGAGCAGACAAGCTCACGCAGCAGTAACCTTAGGGACAGATGCTTGTTGTCAGAACATCTTCCACGAGAACACGCTAGTTTTGTATGTGAGGCAGAATTCACAAAATACTTGCCTGGTTTTTTTTCCTAGAGTCCTGGGTTTTAAAACATTTCCTAACGTTTCCTTTAAAATGCTTCCTGAAGTTGACCTAATTTCCTTGACTGTCAAGAACTGTGAAGCTGGACGGAAGAGCAGAAAATAAAAATACAGTCTTTCCTTCTTCCTCCATGTAACCAGGCTACCGTGTTGAGAATAGAGGCAGAACAGCAGAACAACTGTGGAAGGCATAATACCTTTTTTTTTTTTTTTTTTTTTTTTTAAATCAAGACCAAGTACCCTTAGATGCATTCTTAAAATGAATAACCATGTACATTAAGGGATCTCAAGCAGTCCCATAGTGAACATACAAGACACACAAATACTATTTTCTGTACTTCTGTCAAACTTGATCAGCTATAAAGTTGAAACAGGAGTTCCATAAAATGCCTTCATTTAACTTGATTGGAAAGGATATTGAACAAAATTAATTCCAGGAACATTTTTCTTCTCAAAGTATTTGCTCAGCTGTCACCTCAAAAAGTTTTTTAGGTGGTTTATAACAAGATTTGATTTAGCATCTCAGGCAGAAAATTGGGGAGGAGGAGAATGTGCCCTGAATTTTAACAACACTGTCTTACACTGATAAGTCTTCACGTGTCATTTTATAAAATGACAGGGTTTACTGCATCAGGCATGCGTTACAGTTCTTTTACACCACGCAGAGCACAATTCCGTCCTCTAACGGAGAGGACTCCTTGTGATAATCGTGGCGGTGGAAGCCAGAGGCGACACAGCCGCTGCAGAGCACTGCTCAATTACAGAGCAGGCAGTAGAAACCCAGTAACTGCGCTGCAGCATGCACAAAAAAGCAGCTATCCACTTCATAAATATTGTTTTAGTCCCTAAAAACCAGCAAAACATTTTTTAGTTGATGAAAGTACTCTGCATAATTTCTGCGGTGAAGACATCTAAAAATACCTGTTGAAATACCACTGATTGCGACCCCTTAGAAGAGAATCTTCTCCACAACAAAGAACGCTCACAAATGCTAAACCCTACGTGCACACACATCCTCTGATGCTTGAAACATTAACTCAGGTTATTCTCCTTCACTCAAGGTATCAGTTATTGCCAAGGTGAGCCAACAGCATTGACCACATCTCTGCTACTTCATTTCAGTAAGGCCAGCCAACTTCCATTAGCAAAATTCTGGTTTTGTCAAGTTTTTGGATAACCTCCATTTCAGCACATGACTTGTAGAAACAACGAAGACGGGCTGAGCTGAGGACTCTTTGAGGTGGGCATTCAACATGGAAGGGGGGCTCTGAAGCAAGGAAGGGGCCAACAAGGATACTGATATACTAAAATAACCCTGCTCGGAGCAAACCCAGTGTGTCTGCACAAAGATATGACTGCAATATCCCGACAGCTCCTCGCATCAAAAAAAAGAGAAGCTTCGCAGATAGTTGAGTTGAGCCCCTCGCACCAGAAACATGTTGCTGCAACAGCACCACCATCCAGTTCCTGACATACTAGATGAACTGAGCACCGGGGGAGATACAACAGCGTTTGAAGTGTTCCCCAAAGCAATGCTGCATTGGTTTGGATGGAGACAAGAGTATCAATACCCAGTGAACCTTTTATGCTGCCTCAGGGATACAGTGAGATTTCCACGCAGCCTCTCTGACAAATCCACCCACCTCTTCAGCCTCATGTCTTTGCGTCCACAACTTCTCCCCTTTCCACAGCTGAGGACGTAGGGGCCTGATCAGCTCTATACAGGTGCGTGCACAGGATGCAGAGCCCCTGCGGAGAGGCTAAAAGGAAGCCTGTGAGGTTTGAGGGGAAAAAGTGTGGGGAAAGAGTCTGTACAAACCACCTGTGGCTCGCCATAGGGAAATCTTTGCCTTCCCAGTTTTCCCAGCACCTCGGTGACCTCTTCTTTTCCCATTCAAGCCTGCTGCTACAGCTAGACTTAAAATTAAAGCTGCACAGTAACTGTTTGTTGTGACAGAGAACGAGTGTACAGACTAAGACTAAAGGGGAAAGCCAGCAGGAGGCACATGGATAAACCAGGATTATTTAGCTACTTCTTTTCTGAGGTTTTGCTTGGTGTGTGATTGGGGTTTTGTTTCCTGGTTTGGATTGGTTTGGGTTTTTTTTTCATTTTTATAGCCTGCTTTGCAAGTATCCACCACCAAGAAACTTCAGCACCAAATTAACTGAGCAGTTGTGTCGTTAATACAGCAAAATCTCTATAAGTCTGTCCTGCTGGTGTTCATGGGGTTGAATAAAGACTAGCTCGTCTCAGTAGAGGAAAACCCTAGTTTAAGCAATCAGAGTACAGGTAGATAAAATCAAAGAAAATACACATGCATTAAGTGTTTCTTATTCTTATATTCTATATAAGTATTGTTATCCAATATACATACGCATTTGGGATGGATGGATAAATAGATATTTTATATCCTATATAGGAGTGTGCTTGTACGTGTGACATAAATACAATTTATGTTACTAAATATTTCACATCCAATATTACTCCACATCTAAATCATAGAAAATTACCGGCTACAACATCAGTTTAAAGTAAGAGCATTGACATTCAAAGTCTTCTGATAGCACAATGTACATAAAATGTTCTGCGGAGTAACCGAATGGAAATATTTTCTAGAAACAGCAGAGGGGGATGTTAGCACAACTGGCTTTGAACCAGAATTGCACTGTATCTCTATTTGCCTTTTAACTCAATGCCATACTAAACTCCCACATTAGCTAAAGATTCACCTTCATTTCATTACTGCACTGGCTGTTTTTCTGGCTAGTTTGAAAGCTTTATTTCACCCATTCTTCATACTCAAGGACCATTAAATTCAACACTGATTAACTATTTTGACCATTTAATATTTTGCCGAGTCTAAAGCAGAAAAGTTCCAGTAACTGGGATCCTGCTAAATTACTAGCTGAAATTGAGCAATACACAACGCAACATACTTTAGAAGGTAGTCATTAACTTTAGGCACAGAAGAGCTTTTTTATTTACGCAGCGGAAATACAACCAAGAAAAGCATCAGTGGTAAGACTATTAGCATATACATCTATCCAGCTTCATAATGAAGATGAAAGAGATTCAATAGAAAATAAGAATAAATGAGAACTGATAACAAATCAGTATTCTAACGGGCATTAAACCCATCGGAGCAAAACCATTACCATTGTTTACTTTGAATAAAGACAAGCCCACATGCTACAGCTCATGGCACAACCTTTATGCAGAATGAAATGAGAAAATCTTTCCAGTTTCTGACGTAGCCAGATTAGATCCTTTCTAAAGTTTCCTCAACTGGAAAAGCATTTGATGTATTTTGACAACTGTCGCCCGTCCCATTTCTGCGATCCCTCAGCTACGCAGGTTCCTGACATAAAGAAATATGACCACAGATTTTCGTAATGATGGTATTTACTAGGCAGAAAGACTAAAAACCTAGCTTTTCACAGCTGAAATACCTGCTCCCATTTCAGCCACCATTTTTATGATGTCATATGTTTGCGATGAACTTCCCATTAGGGGTAGGATTTACCGGTCAGAAGCATGGCAGCAGTTCTGCAACAGACCTCCACCTCCAACGCAAGGGTACAATACTTGTTCCACGCAGCAAACAAAACCTCCTCTCTTCCAACGCTGGGTGAATTTTTGTCCCTAGCAGTACAGCTACCTCCCCAATACGGCGGCAACCAAAACCCGACGTCCTACTTCAGCACTCCGCACGCTACCACGGAATTAAGGACCTGTAAATCAAAGATGCAAGACGACGACGGGCATACCTGGAAGTTCCCCAGTGGAAATGGTGTACTAGCCTTTTTTTCCCCTTTGACTCACAGACTGAGGACAGAGCAGCGACACGCCAACCTCCCATGACGGAAGCCCTCTTTGAGGAAACGGCAAAGTTACCTTTTCATTAGAATAAAGAGGCTCTTTTATTTTGAAAAGTGACCAGAAACCCTCCGCCTTCCGCCACCAGCGAGCCCCGCACGCCGGGGGTCGCGGGGCCCGGGGCCGCCCCCGGCCGGCGGCGGGAGCGGCGGGGCAGCTCCTCCGGGCGCTGCCGGGCGCCGCGGCGCGATCGCCGCCGGTTCGCAGAGCGGGCGCCCAGCCCCGCGCAGGGAAGTTTCGCGAAGTCACTTCGGAGCCCGCCACCGCGGCTCGCGCCCCACCCGCGCCCCCCGGCTTTAGGAACCCGGCCCGAGGGAGCGCGATCGGCGGCACCGAGGAGAAGTTAGTTGCCGCCGGGGCGGGGGCGGCGCGGCCCGGTGTGCCCGTCCCCCGACCCCCCCCGACCCCAGCCCCGGCCGCCGGCCTCCCGCCGCGGCGGCGGAGCAAGATGGAAGGCGCGGGGGGGCGGCTGCCGCCGTGCCCCGGCGGCGGCTGGGGGGACACACACGGACACACCGGCGGCGGCGCGGCGGCAGCCCCCCGCCCGCCCGCCCGCCCTCCTTCCTTCCTTCCTTCCTTCCTTCCTTCCCTCCTTCCTTCCTTCCTTCCCTCGCGGTGGCTGCCGCCCCCGGTGCTCCGCGCTCACCTCGCTCCGGCTCGGCTTGCAGGCAGATGGGGATGTTCTTCTTCCAGCCCGGCATGGCTCCGCGCTCAGCGCTGCTGCTGCTGCTGCGGTGGCGGCGGCGGCGGCGGCGGCGGCGGGGGGGGGCGGCTCATGGCAGGGCGAGGCGGCGGCGGCGGCGGCAGCGGCCGGTGCTCGGTGCGTGTGGCGGGGCGGGGGGAAGCCGGCGGGCAGCGGCGGAGGGGCGGCGGCCGCGCGGTGGGAGGGAGGGAGGACGGGGGGAGGGGAGGCGGCGGAGCTCCGCCAGCCGGGGGGACGGGGGGGGGGGGGGGGCGGGGTGGGCTGGCCCCGGTTCAACCGGGGCGTGGCGGAGGGTCTCCCGTCCCCGTCCCTCCCCGCCGCCGGCAGGTGGGACCGCCCGGGCCCCGCTCAGTCCCGGCGGGGCCAGGCGGGGCGGGGCCGCCGCCCCGGTGCGGGCCGGGGTGCGGGGAGCGGCTCCGCGCCCGCGGCGCCGGGCGGGGGGGCGGCGGGTGCGGCCGTGGCCGTGGCACGCGCGGTGACGGCTGCGGAGGCGGGCGGGGGGCGCCCGGGGCTCGCCGGCTCCTCGCCTGGGCAAGGGTCGGCCGGTCCGGCCCCGAAACGCGGCGCTGGGCGTTCGCGGCGGCGTGCGCGGCCGCCGCGCCCTGCCCTTCGCCTCGGCTCCCGCGTCGCGGGTGGGGCGCCGGCGTGGGCTCGCCCCCTGCCCCCCGCGGGTCCCGGCTGGGGAGGTCGCCTGCACCCGCCGGGGGGAAAGCCGGGAAATAACGAGTTAAAATGCAGGCAAGCTCCCCAGGAGCGGCACCGACAGCCCCTTGATCGAATAAACCGGAGTTTGCACCGTAAAGAGCCCGGGACCCGGTTGTGACAGGTCGGATTTTAGTCGCTGTTACAGCCAACTCCTTACCACCTTTGACCAAAAGACCTCGGATCTCACCACTAAAATCATTTCTGACACAGCCATGTCCTAATAGGAGACTAATGCTGCGGCGATTAAATATTCCTTTTATTTTTAACAGGAAAAAAAAAAAACCAACCCACTATAAAAATGCAAAGTGGCAGGTTTGAATGTTATTTTAAAATAATGCTAGTAATAGAAGTGAAGCACTTTTTTTTCCCCCGAGGCACTTCTGGGGGGGACTGCTACATGAGCTTCGTTCTGCCTAACAGTTATGTCATGCTTATTTCTGTATTGTCTCTCATTTCCTCATATTTATAGAAATCATGTAATTTTACATGGTCAAACAACTACACACGAACCCTCCATTCAGATGAAGATTTGAAGGGTTTCCTGGATTTCATTTCTGCTGTAAACATAATGACAGTTTCCTGACACAGCATTTCTCTGCCTTGACTTCGTGCCAGCGCGTAAAGCAGAATGTGTGTCTTGATACTCATGAAAACCCCTTGATTAAAATCCCGTCGATGAGAGCTGCCGCTACTGGCTTTTCCTTGATTGCACTCGGGCCACGGCCCCGCCATCAGTAACGCCGCAGTTGCGCGTGGCAGGATCTCTGAGTAGTACCAGTGTGATCCAAACAAGGAGTAGGCATATCCCAGGTTTCTGCTGAATTAAGAGTATACAATTAGGAGTTGCTTTTGCTGGCAACCCTCTTGCTGCCTGCGAGAGCACGGGTGATAACCTGATCTAGAACAAAATCCAACAGCATGATGATACCAAACCAAAAATCATTTTACCAAGTCAGAAGTGTCAGATTAGGTTTATGTCAGGTCTGAATTGTGTGACCACTGATATTTTTGTTTCATAGTCAGGGGTACTAAATTTGGATTTCCTGCATCTTTGAACCACAGTCTTGTGTCCTTTCTTCAAGAACAGACGTTTATGCTAATATTCTCCTTCCTTTCATAGTCCCTTTACTTAAATAATGTTGGGGTTTATTGGTATTTCTTAAGAAAAATGTGAGTATGCCTGTGAGTTTCTAAGCGTTATGAAGTAAAGATCTCCAGCCAGATTGTTTGCTCGCAGGGCAAAGCTTCCAGAAGGTGCCTTTGGGGCATGCAGGCAAAGCAACTGCACTGCCCGAGGCAAGTTCAGAGGAAATGGAGAGGGACAAGACTCTGCGGCTGCTCAGCCCAGCAGGCACCCACACCAGGAGCAGGTGCTGAAAACCGTCCCAAGAGTTGGTGGAGTATACACAGCCAGGAAACAGGTTTCAAGGCAATGAAGCCATATAGCTACTTTTAAAAAATTACTTTGGCACTTACTCTCCTAACCTCTGCCATTTCTTAAAAGAAACTAGTGCTTTAAAGTGCTATGGAATGAAATAAAACTAGAGATTATTGTGTCATCCATGTCCTAAATCTTACCTGCTACCTCTGATGTCCAGCTTTTGCTCCTAGCCTTCCCATTACGAATGAAAAACATACAAACATTGAGCCTCAACATTGTAGTTCTGATCCTCCTGCCGACTTTTTTGCCAGCGTTGGAGTTCTGCGAAATTGCAGGTCAGAGGAATGAAGTAGTAGATTGCCCTACTCTTCAGTCCACAATAAGCCATTTTCTAGCTATTTTTTTTATAGTGCCATCACTTTGAATGTAAGTAAAAATTCCTTAGGACTGAACGTGTGATTTTTCAGGGTCCTGCAGGAGTCATAAAATCCCAGCTGCTGGTTTGGATTTGCTCCAGAAATGGGTTTCAAAAATGAGGGATAAGTCCTATTTTTTCTAAATATCACTGGCTTCTCAGGAATAAGTGTACTACATATTAAATAGCTGACAATATTTGCATCATTGAGTGGAATATGTATGCTTCTCTCTGTCTTATGCAAGACTTTACAAATAAATCCTGTTAGGCGATGACACTGTAATTCCCCATTTCTGTGCTACAGGAAAAGCTTGCATGGGTGCCTGGCTCAAGTTAATTTAATTGCATTCTCTTACTCACATGAGCTGTTTTACACTGAACAACTGCTTCTGTGTATCCCAATGCTAGTAATGGAAAAAGCGGTCACCTGATTTAGATGTGCATTTTATGGTGAATATATCATGCCGACAGCATATAAACTTCCTGCCAGTTCTTTTCTGTCTACGGCTTTTTCCCCTAGAGAATTTTAAATGAATTGAATCTTGATTTTCAAGGAGGCACCCTTCCTTCTTACTTGATGCTGCAGCATGTAGGTCATCTGAAGCATGTATAATAACACCCTAGAATTAATCGAAAGCAAAAGAAGTATAACATTCCCAAGGAGAGGTTTTATTCTGTTAGTGTTCTAAAGAAGAGATGAATTTTTTTTATTTCCTCTTCTTATTTATTCCCTAAAGCTAGGTAGGAGAAACATGCAGATGGTGGAGCTGAGGGTTCAGTTCTGGAGGACTGGAATGTTTCTCAGTAACTGCAGATTTGCGCCAACAATTACCTCTGAGTTACAAGAGATGCCTTAGCTTTAAGATCTTTAAACTCTGGGGGGGTGGGGGGTGGGGTGGTGTTTCTCAGTGACTGACACTCACTATCCATGCTCACATACATGTTTGTGATTAAAAAGAGCTTTAGAAAATGGCAAGGAGAGTATCTCCTGCAAATAAGAATCCAAAATGACCTATTAAAATAACTTTGATGATAGTAAGATATTACAACTTCTACAGGTTTCTGGTCATTCAAGCCCTGGAAACTTCCATTATCATTATGAATAGATGGAAAATGCTTGAGCCTACCCTGTTGTTCTTGGTGGCTCTGTAGTATTTGCCTGTGCCATCCAGGAGGAAGGAAGGGTAGGTTCTGATCCTTTGAGATGGCCCGGTCACCAATGCGTGCCTGAGACTGAGGTATTCCTTCTAAGGGTTACATAAATGCATACGAGTCACATTTTAATGTGATGCAATTTCATTAAAAATGTGATACCAATCTTGCCAGAACTGAGCACTGGGCAGACCAGAGATGCGCTCTCCAGAGCATTATCTTCCATGCACACTGCTCTTTTATTTTCTCTTTCTTTATTTTCCTTTTATTAAAAAGGTGCCTTATCTTGAAAGCTATTTGTCACATTGCTGAACATCAGATCAAAAAGTTCATAGATGAGACATAAGGAGTATACCAACAATTGATTTTTTTTAGATGCATTTTACCACTTTTATTAACAAACGTTAACAAAAAACAGTAGGACATCCTGCCGCAGAGCGGTAGCCATTTGTTGTCAGCCTCCCTGGGGAGTATTCTCCTTACGACAGTGCAGAAGGCACGGTCCCTTTTGCTTGCTCGGTTTGTGACCCCATGAATCTCTCGCGTTGGCACAGTGGCGGACTTCAGCAGGAGAGGTGGACGTCTGAGCCTGCCTGTGGAAACGGGCCCTTCAGGAAGTTAAGACTCGGGTTACCTGGTCTGTCAATGCCAAACAGATTTAGGAATCAGATAAAACACGAATACAATTAGTTTAGGCAAGCTGGCAGCAATTCTGTGTATGGTCAGTATCAGAAAGTTAGGTACCTAAGTGATTATAGAAAAGCACTTTGGTAGACACAGCCTTTCAAATGACCAAAAGGGAACATGGGAGTTTTATGGATTGCGTTTGTGGGTTTAGGAACCTGCATTCTACCTGTTGCCCGTGTTATGTGTCTATGTGCCTTTGGATTTAGCCATCTAATGTTCTGAGGAGGCAAGAGGATTTTCTCCATTTCCCTTAGAGGACAACATTTTTAAGGTTCTGTCTCAGATCCTTGATCTACAGGAAAAAAGCATACAGTTAGCAGAAGATGATCTGTAGCATCCTGGTCATGCCAGCATCCTTGTGCCAAACAGATATACCCACCGGACAGCAGACTTCCTGGGGCTACTTAACTTGACTTTTCCTGTTTCTGTAGCCTACCCCCAAAACAAAGATTCACCATTTCCCACTATGCTGAGGTTTTAAGCTCTGGACTGATATAGGCACCCAAGTTCAAAATTTTGTTTTTTGTGTGCTGCTAAAATACAATACTGTAATTGGTGCTTGTAACTTTTTTGTCTGCACAAATATTAGTTTTTTTAAATCACTTGGAAAGGGCTACACAATTACCAATGTCATGAAAAAAGCAAATTATGCAAATATTAAATAGTCTGACTTATCGCTGCCTTTTTGTGCTGGTATTGAAGTATAAATAAAATTAGAGCATTAACTAGAAAGAGACCTAAAAAATTGGAATTATTTAAAACTTTCATCTTTGCAAAAGGTGCCTCTATAAGTAAGCAGCTAAAACAGATATAAGGAAAAACATTCAAAAGTATCTGAAAGTATCTAATGATTTTTGATGTAACTTAAGTCTCTAATCAATATACCTACATGCCAATGTGCCTAAATTCCTGACAGTACTGAAAATTGATGAATGACCTCACATACTGACATCTGCAGGCAATCCCACCTCTGGCAATGAGGATGTAGTGTACGTCGTGTTGTAAGCCCTGGCCTTGTGAACCTGCTTTGCATTTAACCTTTACCGTATGTCCTGTTCCAGGAAAAACAATCAATGACACAATAGTTAAGGTTGGAAGATACCTCAGGAGATGACCTAGTCCAACCCCCCCACTCAAAGCAGGGTCCACCAGAGCAGCTTGCTTGGGACCGTGCCTAGTCGGGCTTTGAGTATCTTCAAGGATGGACACTCTACAGCCTTCCTAGGCAACCTGTGCCCGTGTTCCACCACCCTCCCAGTAAAAAAGACTATTCTAATGCTTAAACTGAATTTCCTCTATTTCAATTTGTGCCCATTGTCTCTTGGCCTTTGACTGGATACCACTGAGAAGAGTTTGGCTCTGTCCTCTTTACTCCTGCCAGTCACGTATTTATATACAAGGATGAGATTACCCCCTGAGCCTTCCCTTCTCCAGACTTAACCTGGCTGAACAGCCCCAGCTCTCTCACCCTCACGCTCCGTATGTCAGGTGCTCCAATTCCATAATCACCTTGGTGGCCTTTTGTTGGGCCTGCTCCAATATGTCCATGTCTCTCTTGCACTGGGGAGCCCAGGACTGGACCCAGCACGCCAGGTGTGTCTCACCAGGGCTGAGCAGAGGGGAAGGATCACCTCCCTGGACCTGCTGGCAACGCTCTGCCTGATGCAGCCCAGGAGGCCGGTGGCCACCTTTGCCACAAGGGCACGTTGCTGCCTTGTGGTCAACTTGGTGCCCACCAGGACTCCCAGGTCCTTTGCTACCAAGCTGCTTTCCAGATGGTCAGCCCCCAGCTTATACTGGTACGTGGGGTTACTCCTCCCCACGTGCAGGACTTTGCATTTCCCTTTGCTGAATTTCAGGACATTCCTGTTTGCCCATGCCTCCAGTGTTGAGGACCCTCTGAACGGAGCACAACTGTCTGGTGTATCTGCCACTCATTCCAGTTTTGTGTCACCAGCAAACGTGGTGAGGGTGCACTCTGTCCCATCATCCAGGTCATGAAAGATGTTAAGCAGTATTGGTCCCAGTATCAACCCCTGAGGTACACTACTAGTGACTGGCCTTCAGCTGGACTTGGTGCCACTGATCACCACCCTCTGTACAGTCCAGCTCAGGTGCACCAAACTGCATGATACCCATCACTCAGTGCTCTGCTGCCTGCCTGGAGGAAGGCTCCAGAATTCTACTTTATTTCTGTGGTCAGCATAGGAAAGGCCTTCATTTAAAGGCATGGTTCTCAACACAGTCAAGCCAAGTTTTACAGGGAGGAGATGAAGCCTGCAGCAGAAAAGGAATGCAGTTTTGGGGAGTTAAAAGCTCAGGATCAGCCTGCAGAAAAGAATGATCTCTGAAGCATCCCAGGATGAGGATGGCTTAGGGAAAAGACTGAAGAAGACCTGGACCTAGAGGAATCAAATCCAGACCCTGGTAACTGCCATTCATTGTGTTTATTGATGCAGGCATTACAGGGAATGATTTTTGATTTCACTGTGACCGATGAGATTGTTATTGTCAAGGTTACTGCATATAGTGGAATGGGATTTTGCTTCAGTTTTGGGGACAAGTCATGTATTTCCTCTTTCTCCCTTGGTCTTTTGTGATCCAAGACAGACTCCATGGAGGGACAGGGAAAATGAAAGAGAGAGACACCTGACATTCAGTGTCAATCTTCCCTTAAAAACATAAGAATTACAGGTAACCTCAGTGGTAAACTTCACAAAGCTGATTTTTCCTGGTGTGCTTGTTTTGCCTGTTCTTGGCACGCTGCCTGGGTGGGGGCACAGGGTTTTAGAGGGTGCCAGTTGTGCTTTCAGGTCTCCTACGCTCCTTGTTCAGCAGCCTGTCAGGGTTTGCTCTGGTGTCTGCAAAAGACATAGTATTAGAGAAGAGCCGATGCAAAACAAACTCAGTTTGGCCCCTGAAATTCCCAAGGTGGTTACGCTTTCTTCATGTGCCTTTCCTGCATATTTCACTTTGATGCTTGTCTGCATTGAATACTGATAAATGTATTTACTTACTTTTTCTGGCAAGTGACCTGCAGACATGAATACTATTAATGACACTCAGCACACTTTGGGAAGCCCATTATCAGAAAGCCAGCTGCTATTTCAGGCACATTAGTTATACCCATTATCCACACACAAGCCACACAATTGATTGCCTCACACATCCTTGCTAGCCCAGAAATAACGACTTGCCAGTACTGAACCAGTCATGAACTTGGAGAAATTGGGGCAACTGTTCCCACTGCGGGGCATAGTGTGCCATTCCTGGAGGCTTAGGGCAAGCTCATGAAATATCTGTCTCCTGGGGTAGAAGATATGGAGCCACTGCTTTTCACCTCAGGACTCCATGCCAATATGATCCCACCCCTCCTGAATACACCTTACACCCGAAGAGCTAATCTGTGTGGGATCCAGCGTCTCTCAGAACATCTGCCTGTTGTATGAGCTCTTGGCCAGCGTAGAGGGCAGCTGGAATGAACTGCAGCGAGATGGAGGGAAGGAAAACAACCAGTGTGCAGTCTCATGAGTGAGTGCCTCAAGTAAGGGTAGAGCTGAGCTAAAGCCATTGACGCTTTACAGGGGCAGAAAAGATGGACTCAGTGTTATAAAATAATCCGAGAAATATTTCCTAAAATGGATGCAAGTTTTGAGACACTACATGCCCCAGCACCCCTAACACCAAATCTTTGTAACTGTACCGTGAGGGAGGAATAGCCCACAAAAGCTATGAGCAGGCTCTGCACTAGGGGCGTGAAAGACTTGACCTTGTGCCAGCAGAAGCAGGTGAGTTGGAACAGGAAAGCACACGGCAATGCAGATGTGTTCCAAGTGCCTTTCGAGAATGGGACCTCAGTTGCCTAGATGCGTTTACAATTTTCAAGTTTTACCCCAAATTTTAAAGAAAAGGGTTTTATTTTCTACCTACTTTAACAAACAGCCATAAAGCTGATGCTCAGCTAGGATGCCTAGCAGAAAAATGTTGGTCACACTTTTTTATTTTTTGAAATGTGGATTAAATTTAGTCTTTTAAGGAAATTCAGGATCATCAATACAAATTTATTCTCTGCATCTCCTACAATATCCAGAACATTGAGCTGATCAGAGAGAAGCTTTTCTTAAGGCATTTGAGATAATGCAATGATCTTACAGAATGCGTTTTTAACCCTTGCACCAGACAAGGAAGTAAACCTGCAATTATACTTCACAGCAGCAAAGACTGTTATATAAATTGTTTAAAACATTCAAGGAACATTAAGATTAGAGAGGTATAATAGATAAGTATTTTATCATGAGTTTTCTACAAAGAAGACATACTATTTAGTATTAATTACTACTATTATCCAATACTACAGCCCTGATCCAGAACAGGGCGTACAACAAACCGTAACTTTAATGATATGGTTAGTTCCACCAACAGAGTGAAAAGAGCTTTCCTGGATCAAGCAATCCAACAGGTTCTGTGTAAAGCAGTACTCACAGTGACATTTAGAGATTCATACTCTCACTTTAAAACAAAAAGGGGAAGGTGTGGTATATAATAAACTGATATGAAATACCCATATCTGTGTCTATCATGTATGTTTCTCCTTTGGACCATGGTAAGGTGTAGTTTCTTGATAATAAGCATAATCCATTTATAGATCTTTTTGTTCTCAAACTAGATACTAGTACATATCTTGCCTTAACCATCCTGCATAAAGCAGTACCACCTCAGAGCTAAAACTAGCAGCACGTTTCAACTTTATTGTAAAGTCAAAATATTACTAGGTAGTACTGTTGGTTTGTTTCAGACTTCGAAATTGTAAAAAAAGGTCACAAATATTTATTTTCTTTATAAAATGAATTAATTGCACCATTTTATATATGTACATGGTCCTGTTCTGTTCCCTTATAAATATATGCAAGCTGAATAAAGGTTTATAAGAATCAGCTGGCAGTCAGAATTTGAGTAAAGAAGTTTATTTTTTAATAAAAACCATGAAGATCCTGTGTTTTCCTTATATAGGCAAAAGACTTGCATGCACTATTTTCCTTAAATTTGGTTGACTGTAATTTACTTGCTGATCAGACCACGCTGAAAAGGAATGTTCATTTTCTACAGCAGAATTAAGTCTCTTCTTAGTTTGACCAAAGTAAGTAATCATCCAATTGCACTTGGGAAGTACCTATTTTTGAATCCACTGCACTGTACTTCCAGCAAATATAGCAGTAATGATAATAGTAGTAACAATTAATTGTGGTACATTTGTTAAGGGTTTTATTTAAAGATCTTAAATGTCCTTTCCTTTAGCCCTGACTTGGACAATAAAATGTTCAACTGTTAATATCAAGAATTTGTACATTCGATTATTCAGTTGGGTTTGCACCCAATCTATTAAAGTTAACAGAAAAAACTGGACCATTGATTACCCCTGTTACCCGTTTATGATATGATTATTTTTAGCTTACCTCTTGATTTTTAAATATGTACTAGGAATGCTAATTTTGCTGCTTCCCCTCTTGTTGTCATGCCCCTGCTAAAAAGCTTACAACACATGTTGTACTTACTGTACATTTGCTTTTGTCTTGAACATTTAGGTGCCTCTTCATAATTAATTTGATCAACTGTTATCATAAACATCTTTTTTAAAAATCAATATAGTAATTTACATTTGTGTAGGAAATCCAAAGCAGTTCACAAACTACTGGTATAACTGTTTATAGTTACTAAAAGTTAAAACCAGTGAATTTTACATGTAAAGGGAAAAAACTGAAACTCTGTCATTTTTTTGAAATGAAGGATGGGAAAACAAATTTAGAACTAAAAGTAGCTGTTACCATGACACAGTCTAAATGTTTAGGGGAAAAATACCACCACCATTAAAATAGCACCGTGTTTTTGAGAAACTTGAACTGTTGGGAAATTACTTGATTGTTTCTCAACGGAGACTGAATCCTGGAAGGAGCCAGGTGGTCTCAGTTCCCTTGGAAAAGGAGCAGGAGGAGGCTACCCAGTCTGCTGCTGAATAGAGCCTTTGGTGCTGGAAATCTTATGGTCTAGAAAACAAAGAAATGCAGGATAATGATAATCAAGTAACATATGCCTGTCAGCGAAAATGGCACCTTTATGGCAGCCAAGGCAAACACATTGCTTTGAACCTACTCTCATATAATATAGTAAGCAGATTGATATCGAATACTGTTTTAATAAAACTCCCTAGCTAGTAATTTTCACTGTGATGCAACTTCAGGGTAGCATGATATTATGCCACTTGGGAAACAGCTTTTTATTTTCCAGCCTATTCATTGCTTTCTCTCCTACAAGGCTCCTGTGCAAAAATACCATAAACCCTCTCAAAGCCTTTGTAACAACAAAGACTGACTCAAACAAAAACCTTTGATGCTCATTTGTGACCCATAGAACAGATGACAGATACCAAAACAGTGTGATGGCAATATCTCAACAACAAAGTAAAGAAGTTGAAACTACACAAACAAGGGGGTCTTCAGTTTTATAATGCAAAAAAGTGTCACATCAAATAAAGTCTAATAGAACCAGTTTAGAAATTGCAGCTAACCCTTTGTGTGGATGAACAAATTATCTATTATAAGCAATTCAAATGCAATGTTTCAATCTACTGCAGTGGCTTGTAATGGATATTTACATTGGATGTTTTCTGGGGGAAAATACCCCAGTTCAGATTTACCAAAACAATAGCCTCTGAGGCCTCTGAAAGAAATCCAATGTTACACTTCACCATACAAGGCTTCTGAGGGAGGGAGTCATCTAGGGGAGCACTTCTGACAGCCCTTCACTCACCGCTGGCTTTCTTCATACCCTCTGTCCAAAGGGCCATGCCGCAAGCAGGCAGATCCCAGCAGGCAGGTCTCAGCAGGCAGCAGTCCAGGGGCGCTGCCACTCCTGACCCATCTCCTGGGACTGCTGCAGCCTGTAGCTGGTAGGGTCATTGTTTTCACACCCAACTATTAGCTAAAACTGGCCTGACAAGGTCTGTAGCATCTTCCAAGACACTTCTCAAAGCACATAGGTAGTGCATGCCATCTACTTGCACGGCAGTCTTTTAACTCAGATTAATGTTGAGTAGTATTGCAGATTATATTATCAGGGTGTTTGCTATGGCACAAATACAGGTAACTCAGCCCTGCCACTGCCATACTCTTAACTTTAAAAAAGGAAATTCACAGGGGCAGCAAGAAACAGCCACCAAGCAGAGGATCCTGCTCTGCTTAGGTGTCACCTTCTTGCTCCTCCCAGCCCAGTGAGACTCTGAGATGCTTCTACAGGGTCTGAAAAGAGAAGATCTTTAGCTCCCTCACACTCCTGAGAGAAAAAAAGAGGGAACCAGTGGAAGTTATTGTCAACAGAGTGAGATAACGGTAATGCTGCTATTGTAGGAGGTCAAGCACTTCCCTGTGATTGCGGGCTGTGTCTAGCCCCACTGAACTGGGCAAGTGCTGAGGATACCAAACCTAGCCCAGGTCTGCAAGGGCCGTGACCGCCTCTTGCAGTACCAGCTAGCACCAGGACCATATGACAGTGATTTGTAGCACAGATTTGTTTCACACAGGATCAAAACCTACAGAAAAGCATGCGCTGCACATAAGGGAATTGCTGTTTCCACTGCCTCTCCCCAGTGGACCTCTACCAATGATATTTGGACATCAATTTTCAAATACGAGCATCTCAGTCCAACTCCTGCACACCAGCTACTGTACCTAGACATTTATGGAGCATTTGTGGTCAGTGAGTAAATAATCACTGTCTGCATTTAAATATAGAAAGTTTCCAAAGGATATTGCTGCCCATGTTTAAAAACAGAGCACACAAGCTCACTATAAATTTTTGGAGGCTTTGCTAAGCTGAAGTTCTTGGATTTGCTTTACTGTGACTGAAACAACGAATCTTTAAGGTGCTGCTGTAAAAGCACTGGTTGCAGTTGCTAATTCACACAGGAACTGTAACTGCATGAAAGGAAAAAAGTAAACAGTCTACAGTGATAAAGCAAGTTCAGTGTGATAAGTGTTCAGAGTACATCTTACTCCATCCTCTTTGCTACATACATGATATTTTCTCTGTGGTTAGTTTATACTAGTTGTGAATTCTGTTTTTGAACAAAAGTCAGCTGGCAAAAACTGATTGCCTGTTTAGTATATGTGTAATTCTCATTGCTCTCATGCCATGAACATAGTACTGTGCTCATTTCAAGGTGTGATGGATGGCACTTGAATTACTTTGCTCACACTGATGGCATCTCCTTTTAACATGGTGCGGTTGGGTGGCAAGGAAGGCTTCTGCTTGCCATGTCCTGCCAGCAGTGCACTGATTTCGGTGTGTGCCACTCCCTTTGCAGGAAGAAGAGTTTCCCCTTTCCTAAAGGCAGGAGGGGAAGCTTCGAGGATGCATGGGTGGGGGGACCAAACTTGCAGTCCCACCAAAACTCTGTGGGCTCAGGAGGCAGGTCCCAGAGACATCCGGGCCTTAGAGGTTACTAAAGGAAAGACGACTTCTAGGGTCCAGAGGAGTTTTTACAGGATTTCTTACAGCCCAGGAGGTCTCCGCTGGACTGAGAGCAGGCCTGAAGGAAGAATCTCACATTGCAAAAATGCACTTGGCAGGCAAAACGGGAAAACCGTTTACAAACCCCTGCACCAACATTTTGTCGTAGCCAACAGCTTGCTACTTCAAAAAAAGTTTACAGCTGCGGTTTCTGTTCAAACAAAATGCTACGTTTAAAAGCTGAAAGCTGTTTTGGTACACTTGAATGTTCTCTTTCAAGAGCAGATGAAGATGGATTCACCTGGGACTTCTGGCCACTTTGGAGTCCTATTATAAATAGCAAAGGAAACACAGATGCCCAGGAATTCTGTAGAAAGTGGTCTACTATTGAAATACATAACAAAATAAAATAAATTAGAAAACAAGATCTATATGTAAAACATCTTGGAAAACTGTTGTTGCTGGAATTTTAGTTCTGAGGTTTGATTTCCGTACTGTAGCACAGTTTCTTTCAGACTATTTCGTTCCTATTTGCCAAACTTGCAAATCTTGTCTGGTCTCTGAGAAAGAAAAACAAGAAGGTTGTATTAAAGTTCTAATGAATGATGAATTATAAGCCCAAAGTGGTTACAATTTGTTTGTGGATAGGTATGTAATGTCATTGAACAGCTGGAAGCCAATAAGAATGATAATTTCCCTAAGTCAGTGCATGAATATACACGATGTTTCTCCATAGACTGCTGAAATACCAAGAGTACATAATCGCACTGGGGAAAATAAATTTTACTTGCATGCTCTACATGAACTGTTGACATGCTTTTCTCCATGCCAGAAAACTTAAGGAAAACAGAGCAAATAAAGAACATTCACTGGGAAATTATTTTCATTTTGCAAAATGGCAACAAATACGTTCCTTCTGCACTGCTTGAACAATAGGAAATATCTGACAGAAAATCTTGAAAATGAATACTGACAGTATTCATTTCGCATATTTCAAAACAAACACATTCTACATATTAGGCCTGTTCTACAAATGTATCTTAAATATATGAAAGACATATAAATGAATACATCCCTCATAACTGTATGCACACATGAATTCTCCACGTTCTTTAAAATATATTGAGCTTTGCCTTAATAAACAATAGGCTGCCCTTCAGGAATGCAGAGTTTAGATGTTTCAGAGCCTGCTATGTTCATGTGCGAGCTTGTCCTGCAATACTTGAATATATAAAGTACTTTTATAGAGAAAATTGAAGCAATTCTGCATGTAAAACAAATTGAATGTCTTTTATCAGGAAAGACAATGGCATGTGGTTAAATAAGAATTGCCTCTCAATGATTATGGAAAATAACTTTGAAAAGTAAGCTGAAAGGGGTCATTGTAGGGTGCTAAAGAGTTACAGAGTTTTCAGAAGTATAATGTTCTAATACTGCCCTTCCCCTTCTTCTCCTCCTCCCTTCTTCCATCCTTCTCTCCAAGGATGCACTTCCCCCACCTCTGTCCACCTCTGTCCCTTTCAGGCCCACCTGCCCCAGGGGCCAGTGTCCTCGCTAACAGCCCTCGGCTGCCTGCGTGCTGGCAATAGGCACCTCATGAGCTGAGAAGGGAGGAGGAGGCAGAGAAAGCTGGGGGAAGCTACTGTAATCTTCCCAGTCTTACTGCACAAACTCCTCCTGTCTCCACCTGCTTGGCTCTGATGCTAAAACCAACACTGGTGGAGTAGAGGCACTAGTGTTCAGTCCCCCCATAGTGCAGGACTCGGTGAAGGTTTTATTCAACATGACTGGGTGAAGTGGGCAACAAGTGCACTGGTGTTCACTACACCCAGGAGGTCTGTTTTGCTTTCTGTATAATCTGACAGAAGAAAATGAAGGCCCCCAAAAAGCTTCCCTGTAGCCCTCTGTGGCTGTAGTACACGAGCAACCTGATCTGTCATAAATTCTATACATCAAAGCAATATTAGCACTGGGGCTCTGCATATTTTTTATTTTGGAAAGAATTCAACTATAGGCTCAGTATAGCCTGGATTTGTCAAAGCCTGACCCTCTCTGTTCCTTGCTTTTGTGCAGGTGTTTACACCAATGTAAATCAAACACAATGTAAATTGAACACAATGTAAGTTAAATACAACGCTGCTGCATTAGAGGAAAGTTTGCAGATAGAGAATTATGCAATAGATATTATAAAGAAAAATTAGTTTGTAAAGAAAAAAGTGTGGAATCTTTATTTTCTTTTAAAACAGGAAGGTTAACTGCTGTTTAATTTTTCTTAAAACATATACTGTTCTATGACAGATTCAATTCCAGACAGCTTGATTGGCAGTTCTTTTCTCATCCACACTGAGGCCATGGGAATGCTTTTGGGTTAACAACTCCATCAAGGCATCTGACTACTGTCTTCATTAGTGATTTTAGTGCTCAGAACAGAAGAAAATATGGCTGAAAATGTTTAAAATATGACAGCATTTAATATATCAACTGAATAAATACTTCCTAAAAATTTTACATTAATATGCATACCACATAATATTTTGAAAATGGAATCTGAATTTTCCTAAAGTTGTTTATGGTTTCTTTTTGTTTTCCGGTTACAATTTACGATTCCAGATACAATGATAACTTTGTAGGTACAGCATGCCCTTAATTCACGTACATAGTCAGTGGATAGTTCTTTGAATATGCCTCTAAGGTTGCTTCTTTCAGAAGCTGTATCACATCCGATACAGGCAACATGATTTGCTACTCCTAAGGCAGAATATACTGATCTCTCTTGGCTAAGAGCCACACTTTCAATTTATCAGGCATCCTTTTCACTAATGGGTTAACCCTTATAGACAGTTAATGCTCACTCTACTTCTGCTGGAATACATTTAAGATAAAATATTTATACCACTCCATTGGAATGAGCATTAAAAAGGTAAGATTGTTCAAAATAATGGTCTAAAAGAGCAGTAAAAATGAGAACCCAAAATAGGCTAATAAAATCCCTCTCAAAAATGCAGATATCCAAGGGAAAAAAAAACCAAAGTTTTTTTTTTAATTTTGACATTGATACGGAGGAAGATTTGGTATCACTGGTCAGGAACAAGCTAGAACATGCTGACAAGTACAAAGTGACTCATGAGAGTCTGCATGATTTAAAAGTGTAGATCATGGTTAGCAAAATGGATTTCATAAGAAGGAGACACAGAAAAAACTAATGACTGAATGCAGACAGTTTGGCTCTCACTGTCTTCCTCCTGATCTCATATATACATATATATATATATATACATACAATTCAAAAGCTGAAGTGACTTTTAGCCTGAGTAATTTTGCTGGTAAAAGTATTCAGAAGAATGCTTGGCATTTTCGTATGTAATCACTGAGAGGAACAGGACAGACTTTCAGGGTAGGGGGCTGCACTTCCCTGAAAACAGGGAACGCTCAATGGCGACTGATGTAAAAGCCTCAAGATAGATCTCAAATACTCATAATGGCCACCTCGCCATGATCCTTTAAAAGATAATCAGATTACAATGTCTGTATGGTCTCCATTACCTACCCAGGTGGGAAGTCAGCTGATAGGGATTGCACACGTGCCCAGAGCTGTTTCTTCAATGAACTTTGAGTAAGAACAGGAGTTTCTCTTGTAATGTAAACTTGGCAAGAGTCTTCGACAGGAGTAAAATTATTCCCCACTGTCTGTACTCCTATGCTGGCCATTATCTGCCTTGGCTTGCCATTCAGCCCCAAGCCTGTAGGATAAGTGCAACTGGAAAAGGGGATGGTCTTACCCTGGGCAAAGCTGGGTCCTCCTTCACAACTTTGCATCTGTAGAAAAGAGAAAGCCTGCTCCCGCATATGGTTCATCATTACAGATCACTGCTCCTGCAGTTTAGGGACACATACCACCGCCCAGGCTCTGCTGGTGGCTTCTCTTCAAGCCCTAAGCCCCATAATCAGGATATCTCAGTGCTACATTATGGTGGTGCAGGTAAATAGCAGGGACAGGTGATTGCTTTCAGTTTCTAGCATTTTCAGTTTCTGGTAGGAATTTACAAATGTGCATATGAAACTGAAGGAAATAAAGTAGTTTTTTCAGCAAGTACTGTCAGTGTAAAACTCAGTGCTGTGCTGCTGCACAAATCATAGAATCACAGAATGGTTTGGGTTGGAAGAGACCTCCAAAGGCCATCTAGTCCAATGCCCCTGCCATAGGCAGGGACATTTTCAACTAGATCAGGTTGCTCAAAGCCCTGTCCAAACTGACCTCGATCCCTTCCAAAGATGGGGCCTCCACAACTTCTCTGGGAAACCTGTTCCCGCATCTCACCACCACAAGTCAGGGTCTCAACATATAATTTAGGCTTAATGTGCCTCGCATTGTTAACGGTTTCTGATTTACCACGTGTCTCCAAAACCGGAAAGCTGTTCTGACTTTTTCTCCCTTGAGTTTTTGTTAGTTCAAAAGAGAGAAGCCAGTAAAAGACCTCCCATTTGGGACAACATTATTGGGGAAGAAAGGAAAAAGGGGCATGGGAGAAAAAGACAAAACAAGGACTACCTAGCAGATGGGTAGGCAGACAAAACAGATAGATGGATAGCTATACATGGCTCAGGCAAGGTCCACTCTTTCCATACTCTTAGTGACCGCTGCAAAACACACGTATCTTCTAACTGAGTAAGTACAATAATGTGATTAATATAAAATCTATACACTTATTTACAAATAAACCTATGCAATAGTTAGGGCAATAGCTGCACTAACTGGAAGCACTAGAAAACACTCTTCTAAGCCACTTTAGCAACATCATCAAAACAAAAGCATTAACCTAAATGGTAGCCATATGTTAACCAATACTCCTCTGTCTCCTTCAAAAACAGAAACCTGAAAGAATGAGCAAGAGTGGGGGTTTCATGGCACTCTTTCCAGTGCTGGATAGCTTTTGGATGATTTTGTCATCTAACTGGAAAGATAAGAACTGAATAGTGGGAGAGAGAATAGTGGAAAAACAGTAGTGCGTTTAATATAAGGTAAAATAATTAAGTTGATAGCAATTATTGTGTGAGCCTCAAGCTGTGATCTAATCAGCTATCACAACCTAAGCAGGATTGGTTTGCATTGGTACTTAAGGGGGAAATCCCATATGCTATTGGAAACACACTTGATTCAATAGGTCCAAGTCTCTCTTCTGACTCACTTAGGGAAAGAGATCACAACAAGGGTTTAGTTGTATATATTTACTACAAATTAGCATAATAGAGTCTTAATTTCAGAGAGGATACTTATATGCTCCTTGTCTACTACACTGCTGCAGTTTCATAGGAATATGGTATTTTTCACACCTCATCTTTAACTTTCTATAGCATTTTTGAGATATTAAATAGCAGCTGTATTTTATGTCAGAAGTGGTTCCAACTTTAGGGATGGGCAAAGTGATTCTCACATAAATGCCATGAGCTTTATACACTTAACACACTTAAATAGTGCTTTTTAAATTTGAAGGGACTCCTGTGAGACAGCAGCAAGGTTTTACACAGAGTTTATGCAATCAGGATGAAAATCTCTTAAGCAGACACTGAACAGCTGGGCCATGCATCAATAAATCACATGTAAAATCTGTATTCTCTTGGCTGGCAAATGAGCTGCATGGGAATGAGTTTCATCCTCAGACTGTAATGTCCTTTGGGAACCAATTCAATAAAGTTTTATGTTAATATATAATTTTAATACTGTTAGAACAATATGAATGACCAGTTAGTGAACTAAGTATAATTAGAGACACCCAGACATCATGGAAGAACATTTTGTGGGAACATAGACTAAAAGTCTTGGGTCTTCTGTCAAGCATAATGTGTTGTTACACTGGAGAAGAGGTAATAATTCATTTTACATACTGGAGATAATGTGCTGGAGGAGGAATAAATGGACCACATCAGTTAAGTCTGCTACACAATGTTAGGAATTTTAAAACCCACATGTCTTTGCCAAGAGATAAAGCCCTCCTGGAAATAGTGCTATATCAGTTAACAATAGAAGAAGAAATCTGGACGTAGCAAAGAAGTTTTATTTAAAACACTAATGAAATATATTTTATAGTTAAGAGTGAATGTGATTTCATCAGTCTTTTGTGTATCCAGACACTAGAGTGGCAGCAAACATCCGTGTCTAAGAACAACTTAAACAACCAGAGAATATGTTAAAGTTTGTACAGTTTGGCACTAGAGCAATGAAGTCTGTCTTGAATGTATGTATTATTAGAGTCTGACTCAGATGAGCTGAAGAAAAGAGGGATGTCTCACATCTGAAATTCCTCTATCTGTTTACACTTAGAAGGCCAAATTTCTTGGGGCAGTTCAGAAGTGTTTGCAGAGCATATTAGCTCAGGGCAGTGCCATGCCAATGCAGCTACACATTTACAGATCTGAACGGCTTCTGTGTGTTTCTGCACAACAGACTCTTGTATTTCCTCATCAGGTTAACTCCAGCAAAGCCAGTCTGGATGTCTATGAGTGATGGTGTCAATACAGCCAGAAATCTTAGTCTCGTCACAAGATGAGCCTTGCTGCTATTTCTTGCCAACTTTTCTGACAGTGAGTTGTGTGAAAGAGAAATATATTGTCAAATGTTATTTCAGTTATTCAACAGGTACTTTCCAATGCTTTTCAATTTAGGATACCCACTTTTAAATATATTGGGTGACAGAGTTTATTTTAATATTTATGTTTTTCCTTACCATCAGACAAGTTGAGTAGCAGTGTGCCTGCTATCTAGATAACATTCACTGAAGAACAATGGTCTAGTCTTTGGATTCTGCAATCTATTCTTGCTGCAGGGTCTGAGGAGTGATATGGAAACCTCCCCTGCAACAGTCAAAAGTGGCTAATGAGTCCCACCAAATATTTAGGACCAACTTGCCTGAGGGATGGCTCTAACTGCATTAGCCAGTGCCCTGTCTGTGTAGATTTGCCCATGTTGTATGTATGCGCAGCTGCCTTAAGGCCTGACTGTATTCCAATGTAATGGCTATGTGCTCAGGGTGCTCTAAATCTGCACATTTCACAACCAAACTCGACTGCATATTTCTAGTCTTTATACTGAATGCAATGTCCTATTATGACAGCTATTCTGGAAGTTCTCCAGAACCTGGTGGTGCAATGCTGGTGTCGTGCAAAGTGGTAGAAGTGGGGGCCCAGTGGTGAGTCTCATGGAGAAATTCAGCTCCAGATTATGAAACCTAAAGGTAGATGCCTACATGTAAGTGTCCACAGGTGAGCCATGTGTCTAAGCTCACGTGATAGTCATGGAGTCAGAGACCTGTGAAAGGGAAATTCAGCTCCTTTGAGAGAAGCCACCTACATACAGGTGGCTGGTGCTATCTGAGGTGCACTAGCACATTCCTCCTGGCCTTCCACTGCTGCTCTGGAAGGACATGGGTCTCCTGTCAGTCCTGGCTCATACCCACCATCATGGTGTGGATGCCTCAGTTACATCTCAAATAGCACTAGGTACTTCTGTGTGTGCAACTCGCTTGAGCCTCCCTGTGCAGGCCAGGTGAAATGCTCTCCAGGCTGCTGCACTGACTGTCTGCATTGACTAGATCTCCACTGCCTATAACAAGCACTTCAAACCCACATGTCAACATCCATGTATAGACGCATACTTTTAGGTATCTTAATTCTGAAGTGAATAATAGCCTCAGTGGTTGCCACACAAAAAGGATTAAGTTCACAAATCCTGAATCACTTATTTATGAAACACTTAAAGCCCCCAGTACAGGAAAGGTGCTTGGCATTTCTGAACTAAACGAATGTGGCAACTATTTCCCCAACAGGTAACTGCAGGGTTTAGCTGCTAAGTTGGTTTGAATTCAGAAGACATTGGTGAATAAACACTTACTTTTGTTTCTCCCTCTTCACCCAGAAGATGTGGTACAACCAGGACCTTAAAACAGAGTTAGAGCTGGGAAGGATTTGGGGCAGCTGGAGAAACTGTTGGTGATGTGATGGCTGTACAAGCAAATGCCTCAGAGCTGAAATTTGTATGAACTAAAGGCTACAATAAGTGAAAGAGATTCACAGAAATTTCAGGCATTGTCAGCATGCTTCTTCCTCTTCCCCATCCTTTGAAGCCAGCCAATATTGTGGAAAGCAGCCAGAGCAGAAAAGGAAGCAGTCTGCATTTATAAGACTAACAAGCAAGCATAAGACTTTGGGACTAATTTAAGAGAGTGATGGGAAAAAATGTGCCAAACCCAGTTCTCAACCACTTCAGAGCATAATTTTTTTTTAGAAACTGGACGATTCATCTTTCTGTTTGGTGTGTAAATAAAGATATCAGCAAAATGCAGAGCTTTACAGGCATGTGGATATCATGGCCACTATCATCCTTTTCTCAAATGATTGGAAAGCAGGTATTTTATCCAGATATTCACAGGCAATATTGCCTTTTCTCACATCAGTCTCTGAGCAGATAAGAGAGTTCCCTTCCGTTTGGCACAGAGAAATCCACAAAGGTCTAAAAATGGTAAGAGTGTATATTTTTTTTTCTCTCCAGTAGTGAAGTTCATAATATAAACTACCAGTCTTGTGTAGATTTGGGTGAGGTTTTGCTGGAACATAATGACACCAGAAGACTGGGTGGAAGAAAGGGAATTTTTTGATTCATCCTAAAGGCAGAATAATAACTTTTGCATTCCAGCAGTAGTACATCTCCTGTAACTAAATAATGCCATTTCATGGCTTCCTTTAATTTAACAAGAATTTCTTAATAAAGATGCATATAAGAAAACTGGCCATCTAGCTAAACAAAACCAAATATGCATGAGATTGGCAGGAGTATTATTTTTGGTAGAGATGCAATGCAGAAAAGCTATGGGCAACAATTCCAACTTTGAGAGATTTAATAGCACATAACAGTCATTCAGATTAGAAGTCAAAGAAAATGAGGATGCAATATCTACTAAGGAAGAAGCTCAGAGGTTTTTAGAGTGATCAGTAGTTCAAGCACCTTTATTTATCCAGAAATTCAGACTGCATAAACACATCTTTGATTTCCTTAAGTTGATACCTGTATGAAAAGGCAAGCTGGTTTTTTATAACGCCACACTTTCAGGAGGCAGAAAAAGTGGAGATGGCAGAAGGTGATTACATCTAACTAAACTTCATTAGGATCCACACAGCCAATGGACTGAATATTGTATTTGTTTAGGTTCTTTCATTTTCAGTGAGAGAATTTAAAATTAATTATTAAGTCTTTTACTATTAAATAATTCTCTTTATCTTTACAACAGCAAAAGAACTCACTCATTTTTCTCTTATTGCAATTAATTAAAATGCTCCAGAAAGTTGTATTTTTTTATTTTTATTTTTTTAAAAAAAAGACAATATTTTTGTTTTCAAAAGGGATTTGGATCCACAATGATCCACAGGATTCCTGATATTTTTTAATAAAATGTGAAAAGTTAAGCAAAGAGTGGGTGTTCTCTGGACTTCTTGGTCATTTGTAAACTTTTTGAAGAAGGGAAAGAATAATGTGTAAACTAGGCAAGTGTGATAAAAAATAGTCTCCAAAAGTCATGTCATGTGGTATAGTTAATGAATTTAATGCACAGTTTCAATAGCATTTTCAGTAATTGGTGGTACATTCTATATTAAAGGAGAATAACGGTATATTAAGATGGAAGCCATTTTTCATTTGATTACCATTCAGTTCTGATGAATTGAAGGGAACTTTGAAATTGTCTCACGTCCTTACTATGAAGAGACCAGCTATAATCTTATCCAAGGATATATTTTATACTTAGCTCCCTTTTGCTTTTTTTTTTTTTTGGCTTTGCCTTTATGTTCCTTCAAAAGTAATTTCTTATTGTATTCTTACTAATGAGGAATGAATTGGTCCAGATGAAATCAAATTCATTTTAAAAAGAAAAAGTCAAAATGTGATTCTCAGGGTAGATCAGTTCTACAGCACATTTCTGATATTAGTTCAGTTTCACTTTTTAGCCATTTGTAGGCAGTCTCATGCAAAATCATTTACCAGTAAAACACACTGACTTAGTGACTTGGTCAACTCATAGCTCCTCTGCACTTCATATAGCTATTTACACAAGGGCAGAGTGAATACAAACACTATCATTCTGATAGGCAGTTATTGTTCATGCATATTAATAGCTGATAAAAATCAAGCTTCAGAGTTTAAACTACCTACCAAAATAGATGCCTAGAGATGCTGATCCCTTCCCTGGTTATCTTAGGGTAAGAAAATACAGTATTCAGCTTTCATCACTTGATCGATCCACCACGGAAAATCTGACTGAGTCAAGATTCACCTTATCAACTAAATGATCAGATAGCAAATTGAGCCAACAGCTTGATCAGTCATTCTGCAAGCTTAAGAGATTGCATCTGGGAATAGGCTTTGTGTGTTGCATCTGTAAGTAAAGTATAAACTGAGGCCCTGGAGAAAAAGAGTTCTTCAAGATCTCCAGGAGAGCTACCTTCAGAGATAAATGCATTCAGGTATCAAACGAACAACAGTAACAGAGGGTAAAAAAATATGAAATCTGTTCAAGGAGAAAAAATTAAAATATAGTACTTCTGTAATCACCTTTTGTCATAAAAGGCAACAGGAACCCTTTTTTGTTTCTCTAAGATTATAATTTCACAGAGAAAAAAAAGAAGGGTACTCCTGCAAACAAATCATAACTTAATTGGGAAAAATATCACATTGTTAGCAGAAATTAATGAAACATCCATTGTCAGTTTGTGGTCTTTATTTTTCTGTACCTTTGTGTTCTGACAAAAGATGGATAGCCTAGATCACACGGAGTGGCATATGGAGATCCTTCACCTCGAGCTCTCCCTGCTCTGAATGCCAGCCGCTAGTCACTAGTGGCCAAGGACTGCTAGCCCATAAAGACCACCCCATGACCTGTATGGGTTGAGTTGGGTGGTCTCAGCCCAACGTCCATGCAAAAAACACTACTGCCATGTGTTTCATGCTAGCCACAAATGCCAGCAGCATTTTTGGCTATGAAGCTCAGAATTTGCCACAGTATGACAAAGTATTTTCTGCCCACTTCCAGATTAGTTTTGAGACAAGGCAGCATATGGAAGCTTACTTGGTTGCAGCAGCCTCTGCCTGCTCTGTGAATCCCTGCCAACTGACTGGGATTACATGTCTATCACTAGCTCTAAAATTCACATAACACCAAATGTATATTGTGCATTTCGCCTACTCCAGAGCTGGAGCCTCCAACTTTCAGAACAAGTATCAGACTTCCTCTTTCATGCAGAGTAAACAGCTATTTTTTTCTTACATAGCCTTCAAATGCCATGACTGTATCTCACTCTTGCATTTCATTAAGACATCATTTTTGATGTGTTACTAACACACCAAGTCAATGAAATATTAAGATGTGGTGACCTTGTGTTGGCTAGCAGAAGCCAGGCACAGCACAGAAATAGGAACTGAAAGTGCTCAGACTATTTGCAGTGGCTCCTTCTGGAGATGTGAGGCACGGGTTACATATCTCAAAATAAAAGTCTCTCTGTTCAGCCTCAGTTATCACGATACAACCCCTGAAGATACTGTTTAAAGCAAGGACAAATATCAAAGAAGTGGCAAAATAAGCATTTCTGAAAAGAAAGATGTAGTCTCAGTCTTTTATATTAACTCAGATGAAATAATTTGAGCTCTCTAGCCTGTACACCTTTTTTTTTATTAATTCACGTGGTCATTCTGAATTTCCCGTCATTGCTTTTCAGAAATACTTTAATGATGAGCAACAGGAGTCCTCTGTACTTGTTACTAGTTATTGTTACCTGTCCTATAGGATTGCCTAGAGATCATGCATGAGATCAAGAACTATGGTGGTAAAAGGTGCTGTATACAAAAGCAATAAAATATAATACCCACAGCAAATGTCTGCAATCAGGGATAGACAGGGCTGGCACAAAAGAAATAACCTCATTAGCTCCATTCAGTTGTACTAGTATTTCCAACTGAAATATACATGTATTGCTTTTCTCTTTTTCTGTATTAATTTCTGTGTAATAAAGAAGAAAAAATACAGTATTGCATTCCTTCACTGTTCCTTGCATATTGCCTTTTCACTCTGGGTATTCACTTACCTCTGACTCAGGAAGAAATACTTCTTCAGGCCAGGTTTAGGGATAATGATTGCATGCTAAGGGTAATCATTAGAAAAAGAGATATGTCATTATGTGCATAAAGGCTGTCTTGAACTGGGACCTTATAAGTTAATGGTCTGACTGGCAGGAGTGCTGAATACAGGAATACTGCTTAAGATCTGTTGTGTAAGGGAAAGATTTACAGGGAGCAGGGACTTGCCAGACACTGTGATTCCTGATAGCGCACTGCAGGGGGATGAGTGGCCTCGCACGTAAAGACTTCTGACAGCGTGGACATTTTCCTGGCTTTGGAGAGGGAAAAGGCCATGTAATTAATACAGAAAAATATAGCAATGCCTAATCAGCCAGCACTACCGCAATGCTTCAGATTTCATGGCTGACACGGCAAGTTCCCTCCCCTGCAACCTCAGGCCAAAGTGTCTTCTGGTAGCATGCTGACCTGGCAGGAGCTGCCGTTCAGATGTGTTGCTAAACTACCACTGCCCTCATTTCTTATAAAAATAGAAGAAAAAAGGAAAATACAGTATAATATAATATGTAAAGAAAAAATCTTTCGGGGGAAGGGAGGGCTGCAGCAGTTGGCAGGCACACCCCAGCGCCCGACTGCTCCTCTCATCTCGCCCATCTGCACCAGCCACTGCCATGATCCCAGTGTGAGAGGATAAATAAGCACTGGTCTCTGGCTTTTCTGAACATGACAGAAAACTTCTGTACAGCTAAAACTGTATGTACTTGAGGAAGATATTCAGTGTAGGGTCTGAGCCTTAAAGCAGTTGGAAAATCTATGTTAAATCTTAGCACAGGATTTTTTTTATTTTTGGCCTGCAGACATTTCTAATAGTGGAACATCACTTCCCTGCCAAGACAAATTCTACCTCTTGCTTTTATTTTCCCATGCCACTTCCTGTGCCAATCAGCCTTTCAGTTCTCCTGCAAATCCTGCTAGAAATGCACTTCTTCAGCTTCTCTTTTCATCACTGATTTCTTCTCTAGCACTGTATCCAACCGTACATAGATTGTAACCTTCACCTTAAATGCTAACTTTGGTCTCCTGTTGATAAAGATGTTACACACTGCTAAATAATGGGTCCTGCTAAATAATGGGAGAGAAACATTTCCCCAAAGTATTTCAGTTTCTTTGTGCTGGTATCATGTGGCTCATCACGTGGATGAGCTAACAGATTATTCCTTCGCACATTATACTATATTATATTGTACTTTTCTTTTACTCCTTACTTTATAAGGAATGGGTACAGTGGAGGTGCAAATGCATGTTCATACAGGGTAATTCACAAAAGGAGAGAAGCAACTGCATCCATAAAGGATCTGGTTGTGGTCCCTTTAATTCTGTGACCATAAATGCTTCTTGCAATCAGCTAGGAGGCTTCAGTGAAGAGCAGCTCACAGATATTTTTCCACCAGGACTGAGTACAACACCAGTATCATGTTTCAATAGAACAGCTGGTGCTTAAAAGGCTGGTAATTACAATTTTATTCAAAAAATCAGAACTGGTGGAGCTAAGAAGATCATTGATTCAGATGGATGACCTTGAAAGGCAGATTGTAATGAACTTGTTGAACTTTTGAAAAAGTAAAAAAATTAAATAAAAATAGATCTCTTTACAACATTTCTGGTACATTCTGGTAACAATCTACAGTCTTCAATTTCCCCCCAAATACTGTCATTATGACAATTGACTGAAAAAAATATTCTGAAAAGCCTCATTATTTTACTATTCCTTCCAAGGGTATGGATGACGTTCTAAAAACTGCACTTCCCTGTAATTAAAAACTCTGCACAATTTTAGGTTTGAAACAGTAGATCACGCTGATGGCATATTTTATAGAAATAGGAACACAAAAAGAGCTGCAATCGTTTGGGAGATGGACAACCAGTCCATCTAGCCCAGTAACCCATCTCTGATAGTACCCATAAGATGCTGCCCAAGGAAGAATATGAGATTATAGCAAACCTACGGTAATATTTCTTCTTAACATTTCCAAGTGTTTGGGGTTCAGACAGATTCCATGTATTTAGTAAACATCAGTGCATTTCCCTTTGGTGATCCTGTCCAGCTTCAGAAACCTGCATTAACCTACAGTGTCTGCAGCATCCTGCAGTGGAGTTGTACAGTTTAGCTATGTGTTGTGTGAAACACAGGATCACTGGATAATTCAGGCTGGAAGGGACCTCAGGAGGTCTCTAGTCCAACCTCCTGCTCAAAGCAGGGTCAGCTACGAGGTCAGAGCAGGTTGCTCAGGGCTTTATCCAGTCGGGTATTGAAAACCTCCATGGGCAGAGACCACACAACCTCCTTATTCCAATGTTTCATTAGTCTCATCAGGAAAATGTTTTCATTTATACACAGCCAGATCTGCCACTGTATCAGTTCATGGCCATTGTCCTTTCTTCTCCTGTCATGCACCTCCAGGAAGACCCTGGCTCCAGCTTCTCAGTAACCTAACCAGAGGCACTAGTACTGGTTGGTGGCTACTGGTTAGTTACTATTAGTTAGTAGGTACTGCTGTTAGTTACCCCAGAGCCATCTCTTTCCAAGGCTGAAGAAGCCCTGGTCCCTCAGTCTCTCCTTTCAGGGCAAGTGCTCCAATTCTGACACTCCGCCGAACTCACTCCAGTTCATCAGTGTCTTTCTTGCACTCTAGGGCCCCAACCTGGATGCAGTATTCCAGCTGTGGTCTATTGAGTGCTGAGTGAAGGGGGATAATCTCTTGGTTATGGTGCTCTTACTGACATGGCTGAGCACGCTCTTGGCCTTCCCCACCAGCATGGCAGGTAGCTGACTCATGTTTTAGCCTGCTGTCAGCCAGGAGCCCGAGCCCTTTTCCCAGAGCTGCTCCCCAGCTGCTCAGTCCCCATGTACCCATCCAGCCGTTAACCCAGGGCCCTCCACATCCATAATTTACACAGCAGCATTAGGCTACTCAGTGTTTGCTTTTCTATTCCAAATAACTCCCTTTATTCTGTTGGCTTGTTTTGAGTATTTAGCTAATAGTTGCCTAAACCCACATATATTATAGCTCCTAGAACTAATTCCTGAGTTAGGAACTCCCACTGTTTCAGTTGTGAAATTAAGACTATTTTTCCCCATGTACCTGGAATTACATTTATCCACACTGAATTTTATCTGCTATTTTAATACCCAGTTACTGAATTTTGTAAAAACAGTCACACAAGAAATAAATCAAAAAACATTTGCAAAGTGCGTATTGGATTCATGCTGTTGATATTTCCAGAGATAAAGCAGATAAACTTCTTTGTAAGGCTTTTTGATATTCTGTAATAACCATAGCCCCCAGTTCTGTGTACATTTACAGAGATGACACACTGCTTTTTATCATAGTCATCAGTTTCATGATGCTGCTGAATTCATCTGGTGTTGCCTCTGTAATGTACCTACTCATCTCTTGCTTTCTCCTTGGAATGCGGATACATGTGCTGCTAATATAGATGGCATGAAGCTTCTCCATGTTCTGGCACTTAAGTATTTGCAGACTACCAGGATGTCACTTGTCATATATTTGCTTAATATGCAGCATTCTGAAAGGCTGCCAAAATATGTACAAACATTATAAAAAAGAAATCCAAAAGAAACAATATTTCAATTAAGGCAATTTTTCATGTTCGTCCTCCAAATATTTAAAAAGGGGAAACTGAAAGTTGAAACTAAAAAAGAAATGAAAGCAGAGGAGTCAGTCATGTATCATAAAGTCTAAATGCTGTGAAATAGTCAGTGGGCTACCACTCATCCCATCATGTTGTGTGGTTATAATCTCTTAAAACCATGACCCATGGCAGATAGCTATAGTCCAGAAATAAGCTTTTGTCTTACATTTATTTTTCGGGAGGAAGGAATAGATATTATAAGGCAGAAGGGGGCATGCTCCTAGCATAAAGTCAGGCATCTTTGTCCATTTTGTTGGAGATGCAACTCTTTGCTGCAGCTGAAGGTCTCACCCCAGATGATCTGATTTGGAAGACTATATTAATGGTGCCATGGCATTTTAGTTTCAGCCCTTGGTGTGCGTGCTGACGCTGTTACACGGGTCTCAAGACACTGGGTTTTCTGCAGTCTTCCTGCTGTACACCACTTCCAGATGTCCCATCTCCAGCGAAGCCCAGTGGCTTGACTAGCAGCACGTGATGATGCTCTACATGATGAGTAATTACTGAGCTCTGCTGCAATCCCACCTCCTGTCCCCTATTTAAATGCATATGCACTATCAAGGCAAATTGTGGCAAATTGGTGCAATTAGCCTGTGCATCAAGAAAACACTGTTCTAACAGAGAATATCAATGAATGGACCTTGCCAGGTTTTGCTGATACCAGAGTTATACCTGTATGTATTATGTGAATGCAAACACGCACACATACATACATATATACATACATACATGCATTTTAACAGGTTGTATAACTTTTCTTCGAAGCTGTTGGTGCTGGAAGGCTAGATAATCATTCCATGCTGGCCATCAAGCCACTACACGGTTATCATGCTAATCAAAGCCCGCTTTGAAATGCTGTTTAGTTTCATTACCATCACAAAGGAGCAACTAAAGGACATCTAAGGCAGGCTGGGGGGGAAGTGAATGCTCTGAGACACTATAATCTATTAGAACAGCCATGTTTATTGGAAACAGGAGGGGACATTGTTTAGCATAAGCTGCTATCAATCACTGAATGGTTTCTGTTCCTTATTATTAATGTGCAGGCGGCTGGGCAGGGAAGAATGAGCTCTGTGGAAAGAGAGACATCTCCACTAAAGGGGGAAAGGACTGGTATTCCCCACACCACCCCCACCAGATGGACTCCTGCAACCTATCATAAATACTAATTTTTTCCCAGACTAGGACAGAGAAGTCATAACATCTCAATGCCCGAATGATCCTTTATTATTTTGAGAAGTTTTGTGCCTTTTTTGTATATGCAGATTGAATTGGTTTTTTGGGTGTAGGAATCTCCTCCAGAAAGGACCCTCCATCCAGTAGAGTAGGAGGCTGAATTATAATATAAATACGTAATATTGCCTGGATAACTATGCTTTGCTAGCCTCTCTGTAGGTGTAAATGTTTTAAGTATCTTATTGCATGGCTGTCTTTTATTTTTTTATTAAAGAAACACACCCTTCCTCTTTAAATCAAGCTTGTTTGAATGGCTTGCTGACTTTTTCTGTTTTGACTTAGGGTTAGCAAATTAAAAGTGAACATTGATTTCAGAGGAATTAAATCAAGTGTCCACAATTACCATTCTGCAATAGATCATAGGTATGGAGGCTACAACCTCTTCTGGTGCTGTAAAACTACTGGTACGAACAATGTGGGCAATGAACTATAGGGCTTCGATGCAACAAGTATAGCCATACAAATGATTTCCCAGGCTCCCTCATTTTGGCTCAAAAGCTCATTATGGAGCCACAGTTGTGTATATTAATGATAAATGCTGGAGGATGTTTTTCATTATACTTAAACTGTAAAGCAAACAGGAGTTTCCTGTTATGTCAGTTAGATCGAAAAAATACTTACACATGCAAATAAATCTAAAAAATACCACAGCCTCAAAACAGATCATCTCTGCTTTCCTATTAAAAATATCAGTGTAGTTGTTCATAATGAATCAAAATGCATGCTCAGGGTTGGATACTTAAAATAAAAAGTGGACATGTTTTCTTCTGCTGAGTTCTGCAATATCGCAAACCATACCTGCCAGGCCGTAGTCACATCAGATCTCATAAGCTAAATGAGTTTTGATTAGGTCAATGCTTGGTTGGAAAGACAAAGCAGGTGCATCAGAAAGGAAACACTCATCAGTAGAGAGCGGACTCCTTTTTGTATGAGCCTTAAACTAGTATTTGAAAGGGCACTATGCCACTGCAAGTCTTCAGGCTGACACAGACAGCTAAGATCTCTGTGACTCTTTAGAGGAGCAAGGACATTAAAACTATCACGACTATATTCTGTTACCTGCCCATCTTAAAGGGATCTCTGAACTTGGACCTTTATCTCAGTCTTTTCTTTCCTACTCTTATTATACAAACTGGTACCAAATTTCTTTGAGATGACTAGATTTCAGTCATAAATGTACTGAGTCTTCTATCTGTTTTTTGGTGGGATGGCTGACCAAAAAAGTGACAACTGATAGCAAGGTTTACCCAGGAGAACCAACTTTGCATAACTGCAATGTAAACAAGGCAAAGAAGCAACAGACTAAAGTATCCAAATATTAGAAAGAAATGAAGCCTCAAAGCCTGAGGGGTGTCTTCTCTTTTCCAGGCATTCTCCTTCTTTTTGGTTCTCCAGCACCATTTTCAAATCAGTGGGGGCAGGGGAAGATGACAGTAATTCTTATAAAAATGGTAGTGCCTGTACATATTCTTGTCCATACATAAATGGAAGGAAACATTTCAAGCCAAAAGGACTGTCAAAAAAGTGAGACATTCTGGTTCCTGGTGAGTCCATGATCAGAGAGATGTTCAAATACTTGCCTTGAACTTCTCATTCAGATGAGCTCTTTGTATTAATCATCAAATCTTTTCCTTCTTTGAGACAGGAACTGATTGATGAGGGTTCTGCATTTCTGGCCTAGTGACTGTGCTTGAAATGGCAATATTCTTTCTGGAAAAAAAGAAACTATGTTCCTGCAGACAGATAATTAAAATTTCTACTAAAACGAGTACAGAAAACAAGCATAGAAAACCTCCGTAGAGCTCAGTCACCACTGGGTTTCTCTGACTATGAAATATAATTTACACTAACTCATGACTCTTGGGCTATTTTCTAGTAAGAACAGGAGATAGCATGTGGACAGGTCACTCAACATAGAGTGAGGAGCAGTGATAGACGGTTTTGATTTTAGGAAACACCTGATATACTGCATGCCACTTAGGTAACCTTCTACTGCACAGGTATGATTTTATGTTTAATGCAAAGATCAGCTGGAGAAACAGAGACCACCTCAGCTGGAAGCTCCTTCGGAACAATATCAGTGCCATGAAGTCTCATTTGGTGCAGGAGTCCAATGGGCCATCACTTTCAGTCAACTCTGAATGGTAAACAGTTCAAATTATAAATTCTTTGCCACTAAATTGTCTGCTGCTAATTGCTCTTTTGCATGTAATTATCAGTGAGGATTTAATAAGTATGGAAATACTATGCCATGCCAAAAAGTAAAAATAAAATGAGAAAAAGCAGACTTAAAGAATGTCTGGCAGACAAACTCTTTAATTAATCCTGGAACACCACATTGGCTGAAGTCTCTCTCAGTGAACGTCTCTGGCAGAGAGATGGGTTTTTATAATACTTCCAAGCAAAATGAGTAATACTTTTGCTTCCACAGCTAGAAAGGTTTTGGCCTTTGCCTCCAGGTTATGAATTTGAAAATAACATCGATATAGATGAGAACAAGACTGAACGCGTCAAGGGAAACATAGAAACTCTTAATGTATCTTAAGAATAGTAACTCCTAATAAAGTACCAAATCAAATGAGAGATAGGCGAAAGCTAGGAGTGGTTTTGAACTGTCACTAGGCTTTTAAGCGTAGCTCTAACTTTCACCTTCTTTATGTGATCCATCTCTTAAACAACCACATGGTTTATGCTGCAGGTAAAACATGGGAGATGGGGATGAAGAAACTGAATTATCCTCTCAAGGATTTTCCTCTTGTTTCTGATTAGGACAAAAAGATCAAGATGGACAAATAACCTTGCAGTGACACTTTCTGCCTACTGTCAAATGGCAATGGAAGTTGAAATACCCTTGAAATGTCCCACCTGTGGTCACAGTCATTAGATAAAATTGATCAGAATGTAATCAGACTCAGCAGATAATAAGACTATACACAAACATAGTAAGGGTCCCGAATCTGGATCCTGTGTGGTTAATAGCTAAACTACTGTTTGCCACTGTGAGAGAAAAATCCTAGTTCATGTATTCCCCTAAGCTATCAAAGAAAATGAAGCAGAAGGAAGATTTGGTATTTTGCCGACTTGATTTTCACTACATTTCTTTAAAGGGAAAACATCTAGATTTAGGGTTGTTAAGCAGGTTAATGACCTGTTGCACAAGACTAAAGAATAAATTATTACTGAGAGAGGATGAGTAGAATGCAAATCTGAAATATATTTTCTTGAGTGGAAAAAAATAGATTTCTTGCTTTGATTTCCTTAGTTGCTCTTTTTTTAGCTGTCATTTAATGGTTCTATGGAGACCTGATAATGCCCTTCTAATGTTCACGAAGAATACTGAAACAAAATTGACCAAGTTTGGCTAAGCAAAAGGGTGGTACTAAGAGCTGTAGGTGGGAAATGTTGCAAGCTTTCTTTTGCTATTCCTGGCCCAATTCCTCAATGTAAATCTGTTGCCCAAAGGGGAAAAACCTACAGAACTAATGAGAATTTTGTTCTTCATGCCTGCTCCAGTCGATATTATTTCCTCCTCTGGGGATTAGGAGGGTGACAATTATGGCGAGACATTTTTTATGTGATATAATACCTGTTTACCAGGAACTCTGAGACCAATTCACCAAGAGCAGATACGGCAAAAGAATTCAATCACTGTTGTATTCACTTATTTTGGATTTGAATTGCTACCTTAGATGCAAAAGAGGCCATGTCCAATTGTGAGCACACTGAGCCTTCTAGATCTTCATACTCAGTTGTATTATTAGTAGCAGAAAGAGACATCACACTTCAGGACCTTTGCATTTGGCCAAATGAACTCTGAAGACATTCTGGTACACTCTATTTATGTTAGCAAGATTTTTTTGACATAGTTCTTTAGGCATAGGTTTGCTTACTACCATTAGAGAGGATGGTCTCAGTCTGGGAGCTGTTGTTGTAACTCATGTATGAAATTAAAGTGAAACTTCCAGACTTCTCCCTTTCTGTGGGTTCATTATGAATTCCTCTGAAATATCATTACCGAAGCTCTAAAATGAAGATAACACCACTAGGATGGATTCGATACCTATTTTCCCTGAAAGATTTCTGCATTCCATTTGTGACTGATTTTGTGATAAGGTAACTCTCTGGAGGGCATAGCTTTAGTTTTCAGATCATTTTTTTGCTTTCTAAACTAGAACAGGAAAAGCATAAGCCCTGGCTGATTGGATCGCCTTAGCAGCATATTTCTTCAGGACTTCTGCATCAGAGCACATTAGATCATTCTGCACTGATGTGATATAGAATTCCCATATCTTCTGTGCCATCAGCTCCTTGGGTTTGGTTTGAAGGGATAAGAATTAAGCTGCAGCATTTGAGTGAAATTGTTTTTATTACTAGAATCACAAGATTTTTTTACACGCAAGAGAAAAGTTACCACAACTGGCACAGAGTGTGACTCAACCTTACATATTGGGAACCTTAATTCTGTCAGCATCAATTGGCCATGAAGCACATCCATTGCTTTGAATCTTTATTTTTATGTAGCCCTACTAGCAAAAATAAACTATTTCCTGTTTGCAATTCAGTGCGCACTGGTTTTATTATTTCCTTTAACTCTTCCCCATGTTTCAATCACTGCTTATTAAATAATCTTCCAGCATTTCATTTCTAAGTGTGTCTTGATGCATCAGTTGAGCAAAGCTAAGTTAAAGACTGTATCAGCTGCTTGAAAATATTCATCAATGGCAAGTAATGAAAAAGTAATGACAGCTGAAACAATAACTGTCTGTAAAAATCTGATTTTAGCTGTTGTTGAACTTGTTGATCTTTAGTGAAAAATGAAATATGAACTTTAATGGAATATCACTCTCACTGCATCTTCCATCATCATATTATATGTTATGATTGCTACATTTTTCTCCTTCTACTATAAAAGATGACTCTTTGGAACAAGAAGGGCTGATTGCTCCATTAGTTCTTGATATCATTCAGCACTTAGGGCAACATTCATTTCATTTGCATTCCCTAATCACTGGAAATACCCTGGAAAATCTTATACCATTTGATAACCCAACCAGAGAATATTTTTTTGCTGAAGCCTTATTTTGCTCCCCTTCCTAGAAGCGCAGTCTTATTCTTTAGGCATTTATATTGAGCGTAAATTATGATGGCTCTTAAGACATACATGTGAATTATGGTAAATACTTTTTAAACCTCTTGCATTAGATTTTCATGAGAACTACTGGTAAGCAAAACAAATACACATGAGATAGAAAGTTTGGTAGATTTCAGTTGGAAGTAACTCTGAATGTATACCAAGACTGCGAGGTCTAACAACATATAAAATGGAATTACTAGCTTCCATTTTGAATCATCACCTGATTCTGTTTACACAGAAATTTTACTCCCTGATGGGAAAAAGAATGAAAAGCTGGGGCTTACTTGACTCTATACGCCACTAGTCCTATGTGCCAAAAGAGAGACAGCTCAAGTAAGTGATCTTGTCAAAACAGAAAGTACCACTAAGGAGGCACTACTGAGGGACTGAGTGATTCCTATCAGTTTGTTAAAAGCAGAGGTGTATATTCAGCCATTACTCCTTTGCCTTTTTGTCAAAGGCTCTGATTCATCAACTTTTTCATACTAAAAAACTGTGAATGTAGATAATTCTGTAGTATACTAATGTTGAATGTTACTGAGCTTATGCCCATAAAGGAATTATTCTAGAATAAGACCCGTACAAAGTTAAGGAACTGTGGCTATCATCAAATAACTTTCTTAGAGGAATATTATTTTACACGAAGAGTACCCACATTATAAGCTTTCTGCAAATATTCTAAAATACATACATTGGGGAACACCTCTGTGTATAAACCTTATTTTTCAGAAGTAGCTGCTGTTCTTACTTTCTTATTGCTCTTATGCTATACTCTACAGACATCAAGAAGGATGCTGAACTGGTGCTTGACATAAAGATTACTTTAACAACAATGCCATTAAAAGGGGTAAGGATGGCAGGGAGTAAAGTACTTAACAGAGACGACAGTGAAAGAATAAAGTATTTAACAATGAGAATCTGTAACTTCTTGGGGTACCTAACTGGTTTTTGGATGAATATAGAATTACTTTTGTGACTGAAGTATTAATAATGCAGATATATTATTGTCAAGAAATATAGGAAAAAATTATACCCTCTTTTTTTCTTTTTTCCTGCTATAAATCTTAAAGCCTCAGCATTTTCACTAGCTCCAAAAAATTATTTTATGATGAAGATCCACAGAAAGCTCAAAATGAAGAGAAAGAATTCCTGATTTGGTAGCCCTAGCTGCACAAATAAACAAAAAATGTCATTTGATAACATATGTGACCCCAAGTGACAGTGTCTTTTCAACAGATGTAGTTTGATCTTTGAGCAGCAGGTGTAAAAGTTATCTCGAGGCAGAAGCTACAAACAGAGCAATTTTACAGGAGACATTTTACTTGGTGGGAAATGTAGGAATAATTGCGACATGCAGCTCTTTTTCCTTCTGTTCTCCAACAGCAGATCACACATGACCCAATGCTTTATCTTGAAAGAAAGATATATATATATTTCTATCGCCCTCCCCCAGATTAGAACATGGTTCAGCATAATATTTGCTCCTTTGGTTAGTATTTAGCAATTGATGTGAAAATGGATTTTCATTCCATTCAGTTTCAAATCACTCAAAGGAACATATTTGTTCTGAATTACCTATCTGGACATCCAGGTTGTTGCTAATAAAAGAGAATCAAATGGATTTAATGCCGCATTCGATCAGTTCCCATGGTTCTGGAAGCGTATTTACCATCCCAGGCTTTGCTTGGTTTTGCAAATATGTCAATTAGGGTTTTATCCTGCCGGATGCTGAAAATAGCATTTAAGTTGTACAGCGCTAACTTGAGCTAAGAAATTTGATGAACTGAGCCCTCATTAAGGAAACTGAAAAAAAATTTTTTTTCCTGACCTCTGAAGCATGTAAAATAAATACACTAATTAAAGGAAGATCTGAGCCTCAGAACTTATATAGCAAACAGTGATACAGATTTTCTTCCTGCTTGATACACCTGCAATACACAGTAACATCTTTCTCCAGGAAAGTACGTAAGCACACACTGAATGGGAAGCTGTAAGAATACTCTGGTTTAAAATTAAGCAATGTGCTTCAGTGCTTTGTTGTATTTAAGCCAGACTTGAATCAACCAAGATGGCTCACACAACCCAACCATGTTCCACAATTCACTGTTCTCCCAGAAGTCTGAAATACCATGGACCGCTGCCAAACTCCTTTGCCTGCCCTGCAGGTAACTGCACTACTAGATGAGTCACCTCAAGGAAATGTAATTTTGGAGTTGACTTCTTAAAACAAAAACTCTTTGCATCAGTTTGTGGACAAATAGTTCTGAACAGAAAAAAATTACTTCCATAGGTATTCCTGCCCTTCCAGTGAAGTCCTGGTCCTGAACGTTGACTAAAATGGGACATTTCCATTGCAATAAAATAGCTATATTTACAAGCTGACCTTGAAGCATGTACAAACTATTCCTCCAAGATAGTATCACAGCTTCTCGGCTAGATGCCTCAGACTATACTCTGCTAAGGGATGATGAAAATTCTCTTTCAGCCTCAGCTGCTGATGCTGTGTAAATTTAACATAATACAAATCTTACGCTGTTCTTGGCCTTTTCTGGGTTCCCAGAATGACCCTCTTAACACCACGTAGAAAAGCAGAGCGGATGAGAGAGCAACGAATGGAAGCAAGACAAGAAGAGGACCTGAGAGCAATAAGCCTCTGTGGTTTATTCACAGTGGCAAACATGGAAGGGAAAACACCCTGTATCTCAAAAGGACAACAAACTCAGCCATGCACAAGGCTGGCAGATTACAGTAGGTGCTTCTCCATCTGTTCCTCTGCTCCTCAGCAGTAGTTCCTGCTCTCACAGTGGTTCTCTCTGGGCAGCACACTTTGATGACCTCCTGATGGAGGATAAGGCTGCAGAACTGCATCTTCCTTCTGTCCATGCCCATCGCAGCAGCAGATAGTGCCACTATTCACAGCAGGACAAAGTGACTGCAATATGTCACCAGATCAGCTTTTTCACAATGAGTATGTGCTGGCATAAATGACGTCATCAGGTACAAGAAAACAAAGAAAAAAGCTTATTTCTTTCTATTGCTAGAGAAAGCACTGCCTCCAGAAACACTGCAGGACTGGACTTTGAGGACACTCTTACAAATCGTTGAGAGACAAAATTATCTTTATCTTGCGATATGTGAGCAGACAATTGTCTCTCTGGATCTCATCCTTCCAAATGACATTGCTTCTACAATATATTTGTTCCAGGCTCTCTGAAGCACTGGCTAGTAATGCAAAGATCTTAAAAAAATGACTAATTTTGGCTGCTACAAGATGATAACAGAACAAAGCCCTGACCTGGTACCATTACAGCTGAATACAGAGATAAAATTGCACCCTTAAACTGGCAGTGTCACAAAAGTGGTAAAAAAATTTAAAATCATATAGGTCACCTTGACTGCGACAGGCAGGAGATGTTGTCTCTAATGTACGTAATAGGACTCAACATTTCAGTGCATGAAAAGACTAAGAAGTTTTGGAGAACTATTTTTGTTTTGGAAATGACATTCCTCTCTATCAGACTGTAGCAGCGTGGGTTGACTTTTGTGATAGAAGATATTAAAAAATGCTAGTTTTCTCAGTGCGAGCTACTGGCATCCTTAACCCCGCAAGAGATAACGAAACAACAGGAGACGTTTCTTAAGACTGTTTTGAAATTTAAACATATTGTTTTCAATATATGCTTTTCTTACTGGCATGTAATGGTATCAAAAGTATTATAACTAATTGCAGATGTTTTCTTTTAAAAGTCTCTTCCCACTTGAATAATGCACATGAGATATATGAGATTCTTGACTGTTATTCTTGCTTCTTTTGATACTATGTTTTGTATTTGTCATTCATATACATAAATTCACAAATGAACCACCAATACTTGGTAGTCCTACTCAATTTTATACATATTCATTATGAAGAAAAGAGAAATTGTACATACCCAGAGGGTTTAAAAATTCTAGTGGTGGCTCTGACAAGTTCAAACATACGCTGTCTCAGATATCTCCTAAACTTAGACTGTACCCTGCTATTATGATACATGGCTACTAATCCTAGAATGATATGAATAGCCTAGTAATATGCATTTAAACAACTTTCACACTTGTGACTCTGTGTTAACTAATTTTAGCACACAAACATGTAGTTAATGAATTATATCAAAGAGCAAAATCATGTTGAAAGATACTAGGCCCCAAGGTTCAACAGGTCACAGTGAGAATATTGGCAATTAAAATTAATTCTTGTTTCTGTTCAAATGGTTGTTGACACGCACAAAGCCCTTCAGTGCGGAGCGGAAGAGACTGGTCGTTGTCTCTTCTACCTGTGTGCAGGAAATGGAAAGACCCTGGAGACCCCAGCCGTTTCAGCAACCCTGCCTCCAGGGTAAAGTGGAAATGGTTGTGGCACAAATGAGCTAGGCTGAGTTAACATTCACCTGATTAACACATGGCTCAGAGGCTGGTGCCATTGGTGGAATTTTCATTTTTTTGATCATGGGGAGGTTTACACAGCACCGGGCCTGCTGGCGGCAGATGGAGTTAAGCTATCTCAAAGAGGGAAAAGGATTCTTGCTCATGTGTTGGTGGGGCTCATCGAGATGGCTTTAAACTAGGTGCAAAAGGGGAAAGGGATATAGCCAGGCCCACCAGAAAGACTAGGGGTGGTGTGCCAAGGTTGGGAGTGAAATTGATAGCCCAGCTCAAGTGCATCTATACCAATGCACGCAGCATGGGCAACAAACGGGGAGCTGGAAGCCATTGTGCAGTGGGATAGCTATGACTTAGTCGCTATCACAGAGACATGGTGGAATGACTCTTATGACTAGAGTGCTGCAGTGGATGGCTATAAGCTCTTCAGAAGGGATAGGCAAGGCAGGAGAGGCAGTAGGGTCACCCCATATGTTAGGGAGTGCTTCAGCTCTATAGAGCTTAGCAATTGTGATGATAAGGTCAAGTGCGTATTGGTAAAGATGAGGGGGAAGGCCAACAAGGCAGATATCCTGTTGGGGGTCTGTTATAGACCACCCAGCCAGGATGAAGAGGTAGATGAAGTGTTCTACAAGTGGCTGGCAGAAGTCTCACAATCAGTACCCCTTGTTGTCATGGGGAACTTCAACATAATGGGTGTCTGCTGGAAATACAACACAGCAGAGAGGAAACAGTCTAGGAGGTTCCTGGAGTGTGTGGAAGATAACTTCCTGACACAGCTGGTAAGTGAGCCTACCAGGGCAGGTGCCTCGCTTGACCTGCTGTTTACAAACAGAGAAGGACTGGTGGGAGATGATGGCAGTCAGAGGCCGTCTTGGGCTTAGCGACCATGATATGATTGAGTTCTCCATTCTTGGTGAAGTAAGGAGGTGGGTCAGCAGAACCACTGCCATGGACTTGCGGAGGGCAGACTTTGGCCTGTTCAGGGCACTGGTTGGGAGAGTCTCTTGGGAGGAGAAGGGCAAAGGAGTCCAGGAAGGCTGGGCTTTCTTCAAGGAGGAAGTCTTAAAGGTGCAGGAGCAGGCTGTCCCCATGTGCCACAACACAAACCAGCAGGGAAGACAACTGGCCTGGCTGAACAGGGAGCTTTTGCTGGGACTCAGGAATAAAGGGAGAGTTTACCACTTTTGGAAGAAGGGGCAGGCAACTCAAGAAGAGTACAGGGATCTCATGAGGTCATGCAGAGGGAAATTAGAAAGGCAAAAGCTGAGCTAGAACTCAATCTGGCCACTGTTGTAAGGGACAACAAAAATGTTTTTACAAATACGTTAACAACAAAAAGAGAGCCAAGGAGAATCTCCATCCTCTATTGGATTCGGAGGGGAACATTGCCACTGAGGGTGAAGAGAAGGCTGAAGTACTTAATGCCTTCTTTGCCTCAGTCTTTAACAGTCAGACCAGTTATCCCCAGGGTATTCAGCCACCTGAGCTGGAAGGCAGGGACAGATCACGGAATAAACCCCCCATAATCCAGGAGCAAGCAGTTTATGACCTGCTGAGCCACCTGGACACTCACAAGTCTATGGGGCTGGATGGGATCCACCCGAGAGTCCTGAGGGAGCTGGCGGAGGAGCTTGCCAAGCCACTCTCCATCATTTATCAGCAGTCCTGGTTAATAGGGGAGGTCCCAGATGACTGGAGGCTTGCCAGTGTGACACCCATCTACAAGAAGGGCCAAGAGGAGGATCTGGGGAACTACACGCCAGTCAGCCTGACCTTGGTACCGGGGAAGATTATGGAGTGGTTCATCCTGAGTGCACTCACCAGGCATGTGCAGGACAACCAGGGGATCAGGCCCAGACAGCATGGCTTCATGAAAGTCAGGTCCTGCCTGACCAACCTGATCTCCTTCTATGACCAGGTGACCCACCTGGTGGATGAGGGAAAGGCTGTGGATGTTGTCTGCCTGGACTTTAGTAAAGCCTTTGATACTGTCTTCCACAGCATCCTCCTAGAGAAGCTGGTGGCTTATGGCTTAGACAGGTGTACTCTTTGCTGGGTAAGAAACTGGCTGGATGGCCGAGCCCAGAGAGTTGTGGTGAACAGAGCTAAATCCAGCTGGCGGCCGATCACAAGCGGTGTTCCTCAGGGATCAGTTTTGGGGCCAGTCTTGTTTAATATCTTTATCAATGATCTGGATGAGGGGATTGAGTGCACCCTCAGTAAGTTTGCAGATGACACCAAGTTGGGTGGGAGTGTCAATCTGCTTGAGGGTAGGAAGGCTCTGTAGAGGGATCTGGACAGGCTGGATCGATGGGCTGAGGTCAATTGTATGAAGTTTAACAAGGCCAAGTGCCAGGTCCTGCACTTGGGTCACAACAACCCCATGCAACGCTACAGGCGTGGGGAAGAGTAGCTGGAGAGCTGTCCTGCAGAAAAGGACCTGGGGGTGCTGCTTGACAGCCAACTGAACATGAGCCAGTGGTGTGCCCAGGTGGCCAAGAAGGCCAATGGCATCCTGGCTTGTATCAGGAATAGTGTGGCCAGCAGGACTAGGGAGGTGATCGTGCCCCTGTATTCAACACTGGTGAGGCCACGCCTTGAATACTGTGTTCAGTTTTGGGCCCCTCGCTACAAGAAGGATATTGAGGTGCTGGAGCGTGTCCAGAGAAGGGCAACGAAGCTGGTGAAGGGTCTGGAGAGCAGGTCTTATGAGGAGAGGTTGAGGGAGCTGGGGGTGTTTAGCCTGGAGAAGAGGAGGCTGAGGAGAGACCTTATCGCTCTCTACAACTACCTGAAAGGACGTTGTAGCGAGGTGGGTGTCAGTCTCTTCTCCCAAGTTACTAGTGATAGGACAAGAGGAAATGGCCTCAAGTTGCACCAGGGGAGGTTTAGATTGAATGTTAGGAAAAATTTCTTTACTGAAAGAGTGGTCAGGCATTGGAACAGGCTGCCCAGAGAGGTGGTGGAGTCACCCTCCCTGGGGGTGTTCAAAAAACGTGTAGATGTGGCACTTCAGGGCATGGTTTAGGAGGCATGGTGGTGGTGGGTTGATGGTTGGACTTGATGATCTTAGAGGTCTTTTCCAACCTTAATGATTCTATGAGTCTAACTAAGTTTGGGTAAAACTCTAATGAGGACAAGGAGGTATGTAGCTTTCTCACACATTAGCAGATTCATATGTTCTGGGGGTTGGATCTTGACTTCTATCCTTTTAAAGGTTTCAGTTCAAAGCACTCAAAGATTTTGAAGGGAGAAGTGTCAGTTCTGTCCGTGCAAACGGCAAAAGCAATCTTACAGCAGTTTTCCAGCTTGTTACCACACTATGCCCTTGTTCTCTTTGCAAAAATAAGTAACAAGAGGAAACTACACAGACAGGTTCTAATCTTGAACTTAGTACTCCTCTGACAAGATTTTGTGGATAATAACCACTTACTATGTTTTAAATATACTTCAGTTCACTAAAAAAAACCCAAAGAACTTTTGAGCAGATCAAACGTAGAGCTTCTCAGTCCCAAAAGAGGCTCTAATAAAGACCAGCAAGTGTGTGTTCTGCTCAGGAGGACCTGAATGGTACAGGTATTACATGTCAGGTCTAAGAACTGCAGTCAACTATGTAAGGACGCCTGGAGGAGTCTCTCCTGCAGAGTGTATGGAAGGCAGGGGATGTTTTTAGATTCTTCTGCTGTGAGAATGTGGATGACAGTGTGTATTGAGTCCTTACTATTCATTTATTTCTCAAAGAGCAAATAGAAAATAATACATCATATATTAAGAGCCATTCAGCTCTAGCATGCGAGTTAAAGACTAAGACAGCCCTTCAGTAAAACATCCACAGAGTATGAAAAAGTCAAGACATGAGTCAGTCTGTGGTAGCCAACAGAGACACATCTTGACAGGCAGTAGACTATGTTTGTTGTTCAGGTGGTGGTAGGCTGGCAACGAGCATCATCTGCTCCAAGGGGAGAGTCACTGGGTTACTTTACCTTGGATGATCCTGTGGATGAGTCAGTTTTGCTCCAAAAAATCAGACTCTGCAAAGTGACACTCTATTCCATAGATTAATTCATTTCAATTTAGTTTTAGCCCTCTCTGTTCACCTCAATTCATGCAAGAACACTTGTATTTGTATTTTTTCATCTTTGCTGTTACTGACAGTCTCATAAATGAAGGAGGGAGACAGCACATTCATGGCCTGAAATGAAGCACTCTTAAGCAAGAATCAACAAAACAACAGCAGTGCTTTAAAATGTTATGAAATGAAACAGATTAGCCCTTATGTTCGCTTTGACAAACATTGACTCATATTGTAATTAGCCAATGTACTAACATTGAAATTTCTAAATTATCGGTATGGTCAAGGCTTTCCTGAAATGTGGGATCCAGAATAAACAAAATCCATAGCAAAACTACCTCTGGTTCTAATAAGCCTAAATAGTCCAAACACTTACAATAATTTGTATTTTTATGACTTCTGAAACACGGAGTATTGTTCAATATCCGAAGTTCCAATTAAACAAGCGCTTTTAAGTTGGAGACAAGCATCTCTAGTACAAGCATTGCTGAGATCATTATATGAAGAAAGCTGGGTGTGCTGACATAAATGGAAACATAATTGGCTCTGAAGAATTACAAATTTAGAGTAGTGATAAGGAATGAAAATGCAAATGGTCAAGCAAAAAGAAAAAACAATCTGGACTGATTTTCAGAAGAGGTATTAAGGAAGAAAAAAATCTTTTCTTCTGTAAACCAAGTTCATTTGGCATGAAAATAATAAAATGATAAAAATCTTTGAATCTAAATTTCTTGCTCATATTTCAAATCAGATTTCATTTGAAAGGTTCATTTTATTTTTTATTTTTGGGTGGTTGTGGTATGTATTTCAAAAGTTTTGACCACAGACGCTGCAAAAAGCTGTGCAGTCTTTAGCAACCAGAAGGGAGGTTTCTTTTAGCATTTTTGTGTTTGGGTTTTTTTTTTCTTTTAATTAAAAGACTGGTATATTTTTTCTTCAAGATATTATGTTTCCTGAAACTTAATCTTATGATGAGGGTGCTGCTGGAGCTCTGTTCTTTTAGAGAAGTAATTTCAGCCCATTTGACAGTTGCTTCAGTCCATTACTTAACCAGATGCATATATTATTTTCAGCACTGTTTTCCAGATCTTTCTCTTTTTAAAGCTGATGGAATCAGACACCCAAACACTTTGCTTTGCTTTAGTTTGCTTTACAGAAGAGGATTATCTGGGTTAGGAAGGAAAGGCCAGGCAGTTCACAGCTGCAGATATTATTTATCCTTCTTGGTAAGTGTGTAGAAATCTCTCCTAAATGAGACCAACAGTATCTTCTATTGTCCAGAAATGAAACAGTCTTTAGGGAGAATCAGCACAGTAGCACCAACTGCTTTTGGAAAGATGCTTTGGGATTCCTTCTTAACTTGCACGTGAACAAATTTTCAGCTTTAGGAAGAAAGAATAACTTATCTAAAACTTTGGCTTATGAGGTGAAAGGCAGCTGATGATTTATTTAGTTCCAAATGTGCCCTACTTTGGAAATTGCTATAATTTGCTAAAATGGAGTGTCATCTAACTTTAAAAATAAGGAAAACAGAAAATAAGGAGGGAAAACTCGCCACCCTTAAGAGAGCATTGTTATGATTAAGAATCCAAAGCCAGGTTTTTAGTTCTACAGTTAGAACTTTCCTCTTAATCTCTTGGAACATAATATTTTATACAATGCAATACAGTGATAACCTTAATGCCTTGAAACACACATTTACCCATGTGACTGTTCTAGTGTAGGTTATGCTGCTTTTTCAATTTGTTTGCTTTAAGCTAAAGATTTCCATACCATTCCTTTTTGTTTCTTTCATATTTAAATCCAGATCACTTCTTTGACACCATCTATGGTTTGTTAATATAATCAGCCAATAAATTTGTAAAGGCTTTCTTTCCAGGCATCTTTTTAAAAATTCGAAGTTCAGATGTACAAAGTCAGGCACGTATCTAAGTGATAAACCACAACTGTAAGGTTCTCTGGCTCAAATATCTGCTTGCAGCGGTGAGCAGCTTTTGACTTAGAGCAGCAATTTTCCTTTTATTTCCCCAAAACCAGCTGTAAAAAATGATAACCAGCTTTAAACTTGTCATCCTAAAGGATTCCCTTTAAGCTGAGTAAAGCTGTGTGGTATAGCTCTTCCCACACTGCTAGATGAAGATGCAGCACATTCCCGATGTCCTCTGCCCATCAGCGGGCTCACAACTCCTGGGTGAAGTGAAAGGGCAAATTGGTGAGGGTTCAAATTCTAGTGCTGTGAATGCATCTCTAAACTAACTCCGCTATTCTCTCATCTTCAGCATTTGGGGAATATATTTGCAAGCGTAAAGCAAGATAAATCCTTTCAGGTTCCAGCATTTAATTAAGCTTTCAGCTATCTTTGTGAATGAACCAAGAGCATCTAATATGTGTGTCTACAGGGAACAGATCAGGAGTACCACTCCATCTGTGAAGTTGTTTGCTATCAGCTGGAAAAAATCCCTTCTCAATTAGCCTCTCTCTGTGTCTAACTTCCTCTGGAACACCACATCTACTATAGCTGAATCCCAATTGTAATGAATGTGCTTGAACAAAAAAAATACTTCAACTTCTTCCACGATGGCCTGTGTTTCTGGGAGTAATAGGAAATCAGGTTTAAGCAGTGGCAGGGTGAGCTGGCTGAGATATAGAAATCAGCATGGGAAGGATGATGTTAAATGATTTTAAAATAATTTAAAAAGCGTTCAAGGTTGTATAGGAGACCAGAGCAGAATTGTTCTGTAATTGTTCTGATTTTTTTTCTCTCATACACTCTCTTATAATAAGTAAATGGATGTAGGATTCCCAAAGTGGGAAATAGCTTGGTTTAGTGTCAAATTGGAAATGGTAAGGATTTAAAAAGTTAAACCCCAACTTGAGTGGATCTGCTTACAGGGACCACTGGCAATGCTTTACTCCCCAACAGCAATCAACAGAAAGACCTTACCTACCATAGAGGATTTTCTATCGTCTGTTTGGTCTGACATGCTTATCCAACAGAATGCATCATGGTAACCATGTGGGCAGAACATTTTTGGAACAGATGATCTTTCACCACCCCATAACCACCCGACCAAAGTCACGAATGTAAATAAAGACCAGGTTAGAACGGTCTTTTCCTGCAGTTTACGTGAGAACTGATAGCATGACACTGATGTCTCAGAAAGAAATTGTTCCTGGGAACTGTAAGATGCTCAAAAGTCACGATCACCAAAATGATTTAGAATAGCACTAATGTTCACATGGCAAAATATGAATCAATGTGCCAAATGTCAAACATTTGTACTTCAACTTTTTATGTCTCAATTCTTCAAAAAGGAGCTACAGAGTTTTTCTGTGTGTGATATAATATCATCACAATTGAGACATTACAAACCATTTTCAGCTGTCACAACCAAGTGAAGACTGAGTCTATCTTCATCTGTATTGTTCCAGCTGGCTTCCTTGAATATCCAACACAAGTGTTCAAGCAAAATGAAGTAAAGAATTTCCCTCTCTAAAGGTAACCTCTATATTAAGTATTCCGAAATCAAAGGAGTCAACAGGCTATTTGACAATCAGTCAGCATTGGGCCAGCTCTCCAACTGAGCACTTTCCCTCACTGCAGTTCCTCTACCCATACCAACGGGACACCTGCCACCCCTCCTGACTCCCATATTCTTCCTTACTCCATCCCTACATCACACCCCACCGCAATGCCACCAATCCAACACCATGCTGCCCTGCTCCTTCTTAGCTGTCCATCGTCTTGCTGCACAGTGCTAACCTATCACTGAGCTGCTCTGGGGAACAAGACCAGTACACATTAAGCTCTCCCTCCAACACAGCTGCCAGTCAATTAACAGCATTAGCCTCTTCCAAAATAGCTGCTTGTACACTGTGGCTGGGTGACAGGCCACAGCAGTGATGCATGATTTCTCTCTACCAACTGAGTAAAGAGCACATGCTTTCCATCAGCTGCTGTGCAAGGCTACCTGCAAGCTGCATGTAATAAACAGCTATTTTAAAGACATTTTCTTTTTAGTTCAAGTCTTTTTTGTAATATACATGAAGCACTTAAAGAGCATTTCTTTTAGGAGTTTTGCTGTACACACATGTAGCTGAGAAGGCTTAAGGCTATTTAATGTTCTTGTATTTTAATATGAACCTGAAAGGTGTAACGTGGAAACATTTTCCCAGTTCTCCTACTGCTCCGTGTCATCTACCCATGCATAGGCAGATCATGGGTTAGGCCCGGAGAAGTGATGAGATTGACGTGAACAGTAAGAAGGCACACAAAAAAATTTCTCTGAAAGGTGCCCTTTGGCTTCCAAGGCCTCTCAAAGCAGTGGCATCACATTTTCAAGCTGCTTTCTGCAAACCACGTGCAAACGGAAGCACGCCTTTATTTACCAAGAAAATTAATTTTCACACCACCACTTTTCACTTCCATCAGACGTTTTTCAGAGCGTGCTCGGCTACGAGGGGAGCCATTGCACACGTACGGGAGGACCTGGAGCAGAAGCTGTGGCCCCTGCAACCCCAGGACACGTCGTGGGTTTGTAATGGCCGCAGTACAAGAAGCCCCACGCAGGCACCGGCAGGCGCTCAGAGCCTTGGCGAACCCTTTTTGAGGAGAGCAGCATCTAGGCTGCAGGGGTTTGTTTGGGACCCCCTTTCAGCCGGCTCCCCCTCCACGTGAGCCCAACGGCGATGAGCCCCTCCCTCAGGGACGCCAACGGCCGCCGCGCCCCGCCCGGCACCACAGCCAGGCTCCGCATCCCAGCGGCCAACGCGCCGCGGGGGCCCCGCGCTCCCCCTGAACCACAAATCCCGGCGTGCACCGCCAATAGCCCCGGGCGCGGCGCGGGCGCGGTGCACGCCGGGAAGCGTAGTCCGCCCCCGCCTGGCCACCTCCTCCTCCTCCCTCCCCCCCCCCCGCGCCGCTCTCCAACGGCGGCCTAAACTTCCCGCGCACGCTCTGCGCCACGTACGCTCTGGCGTCACAGTGCCGCGGGCACCTCCCGCCCGCTGGCAGAGCCAATCAGGGGCGCCGGCAGCGCCGATGGGGGAGGAGGGGGGCCCTCTCGACCTTTGACCCGGCGCCGAGCGCGAGCGGCCGCCCGCCCGCCCGCCTCCCCGCCCCGCCCCGCCCCTCCCCTCCCTCCCGCCGTGTCAGCCGCAGCCGCAGGAGGCGGCGGAGCGCTCGCCTACCCCCGCCGCCCTCGCCCCCGCCACCGGCACCGGCTCCCCGAGCGCCGACCCCAGCGACGGGCGACGTGGAGCCGGCCAGGCCGAGAAGACGCCGCCGCCTCCTCCTCCTCCTCCTCTTCTCCTCCTCCTCTCCCTCCTCCCGCGCCGGCCCCGGCCGGGTCCGTCAACATGGCGAGCGCCTCGTACCACATCTCCAACCTGCTGGAGAAAATGACATCCAGCGACAAAGATTTCAGGTGGGAGCCGCCGCCGCCGCAGGCCCCGCGTCGCCCGGCCCGGCCCGGCCCGGCCCGGCCCTGCCCTGCCCCCACGGCCGCCTCCGCGGCGGCCCCGGGCCTGGCGCCGCGGCTGTCAGGGCGGCCCGGCAGGTGCCGACGGCGGGGAGGCCTGCGGGGCCGAGCGGGGCCCGGTGCGGCGGGCCCGGGCTGCGCCCGCCGCGGTGACTCTCCGGGGGGAGAGGGCCTCCCCTCCCCGTCCCCGGGCCGGCCCTGCTAGCCCGGGAGGAGAGTTCCCGGGGAGGGGAGCGGCTCTTCCCGCCGCCCGGGGAGGACGGGGCACGGCAGTGCCCGAAAAGCCGCGGCCCGCAGGCGTGGTGGGCAGAGTTGCCGGGCAGCCGGAGGGGGAGCCGAGGCGAGCCGAGCCGCCGTCGGGCTTGCTGACCTCTGTGGGACTAGGCGAGGGGGGCGGTCGGCCGCCCCATTTCCGTTCTCGCAAATGCTCAAAAGCCGAAGGGATGAAGCCCTGAGCAGCCTGCTGGAGCTGATCCTGCTTTAACCGGGGGGGAATTGGGCGAGATGACCTCCCCGGGTTCCCTCCCAACCTCAAAAAACGCGGATCCTGTGATTCTGTGAATAGGAGCAGGGAGGGCCACCCAGCTTGAACATGCTAAGCTCACATGCTTCCTCGATGTTGCTTCTTGTAGACAGAAGGGTTTTGTGCTCCTCATGTAATTCGGTACTGCCTCTAAAAGTCTGTGCATCCAGAGAGAGAAGCCCAGTTAAGCCTTATGGGGACAGGACTGGTATATGTAATTTTGAGCTTGGATCTGTCACAAGAGCACTACTTAGTATTGGATCATTTGCTTGCTTTGTAATAAGTTAATAGTAGATAAAATGCAAACACTTGAAAATGAAATCAGAAAATGAAATAGTATAAGTAAGCTATGAAAAAACAGCAGAGACAATACATTTGCACAGTAGTTCTAGCAAAGCATTAGGTTAAAAATAATTACATTTCTTTGTATTGTGTGCAACCAGAAATTCACATTTGAAGCCTTTATTTGTCCAAGAGGGTACATGGGAACACATACAGGGAAAAGGCATAAAATACGCTTGGGTTTTGTTGCTTTGCTGCAGCATTACAGTGCTTAGTTTATAGTTACAGAACACATTGATGTCCAAACAAGTCTCTTATTAATATATTAAAATCTAAAGGAAAGCAGAGGTGATGATTAAATAACCATAGAGTTGGATTTTGAATAATCTTGTTTGCTTTTGACAAATGGTTGTAGCACTGGACACAGATGTGATAAATTTAGATTTTCTTCATGTCAATTTCTTTCACATTTTAGTAGCATGATACTACATGGAGAATTTAGGCTAGAAATTTTGGAAGTAGAAAGAAATATTGATTAGTCTAAAAAGAGACAGTCCAGAAATGCCTGATTTATTTAAATTTTACTAAAAATAGATTAAAACATTTTTCCTCTAAATGTTACTGAAGATTTTTTTACCTTTTTCATGCCAATCTATTTCAGTGATTAAGTGAGCTTTCCATTTTATGCTTATGGGGTGGATGACTTACAAAAAACTCTAATGGATTTGCAACTAAATACTGATTTTGATGAGTTTAAAACTTTCTGCATAAAAGGTGTAGGGCACACCTGCCAAATGCAGTTATAGCAAGCACTTTTTTCCCCAGCTGCATGTAGTTAAAACTTGTTTTGCAGTTGCTTTAGGAGAACGCACTTTAGAAATTACCTGTTCTAGGAGCTTTGAACAACTTTGTAATTCTCGAATATTAAAAAAAAATTTCTGATCCTAGGTTAAAATCTGACTTTACAAACCATAAAAATGAGTGATGATAGACCTCTACAAACTGGCTGTTATGCAATTATGTATTTTATGAAACTTTATGTGTATCCTGTATTTGCACAATGGATAAAATAGTATTTAGTACTAGGAATTGTAAGTGCATTTATTTTTAGATCATGTAGATTTGAAGAGGGACAGTGTAGTTAACTTGTTGATAGCAGGGAGCTGAGTATAAATCACAGTTCAGGTAAACACTTTACTGTAAAATTTAATCCTCTGATTTTTTGATAAACTGACTTTTCCAATGCAAATGTTTGTGACATTTATTGTCTGGAAACTCAAACTTAAATTCTAACAATGGGCAGTAATGCAAGGTGGCAGTTTACCGTGTGGCTGTGGGAGAACTAGTGCCCTCACTGGAGGAGGAGAATGATTACTCTTGAGTACAGGGTATGAGGAGCTGCTGACATGCTGCTGCTTTGCACCAGCTAAAGTTTGACGCGCCTGAGGAGGAAGCAGTTGTGACTAAAGGCCACATCTAAACTCAAAACCAAGTTTCTAAATACCAGCTACTTTAAAGTTGCTAGGCCTCCCCTCTCCATGGTCGGGTTTGGGTTGGGTTTTTTTTTTAATGGAGGAGTCTGTCAGGAGGACTTGTCAGTTGTAGTTGAGTGCAGAAGCTGCTGATGTGCTGAGGATGCTCTGCTTAGTTTAGGAACTTGTGACAAGTAGGTGATGAGTGCCTGTGAACTCGTGAGGCTAGGAAATGGGAGCTATTGACCAAGGAATTGAGGGGAAGCTATTAAGAAGGTTTAAGAAAAGGACATAAATATAGCAGTAACATGGAGGCAGTTTTGGAATGTTCTAGTACTGTGTGACTTCATGTATATCCTTATTCCCATCCTATCTGCCCATTACCTTTACTTACCGAGTAGCTTTTTTCCTTGCTGCGCTTAAAAGCTGATGCCATTCGCATTCATCATCTGTTTATACACACATCTGGTTCCTGTCAGATTACAGCCTTGCTTCAGTGGGACTGTTGGCATGAATGAAAAATGAGTGAGGTCTTATCTTAGAAACACCTTGAGACTAGTAGACTGGAATTACTGTATTAAAAGACAGGACAAGTTGGGGTCCATTATGTGAAGGCAGGCATCTGTCATTTGTGACGTATATTAAGATTATGCAGAGTCTTGGCTTACATTTTCAATAAAGAAGTATCTAGCATGTCAGGCTGTACAGATAACCTTCCAAGTATGACCTGAGCTCAAGCGATGTCTGCTTAAGGCTGATGTGTCTGAAGTCCAAATGTCAACCGTAACTGTTTAATTACAAACCATTTTTGTCTGGGGCTTTGAATGGGGGTTGGAATTGGTACCGAAGCCCATGGGATTCGTAATTTAGTAATACATCTGTATTACTTCTTCTGAGAAGGGAGGACGCTTACAAAAGAACAGATTGGAAAACAGACTTTAGAAGGAAAAGAAACAAAAGGCGTAAAAGCAATATTTTTAGAAAGTCATTTCTCAGTATGTTCTTGTATTGGTGGATGTGACTGTTATTGAATGGTAAATTAATTGAGATGAAATGATTTTATTTGCTTGATCTCTGAAGAATTAATCTTGGTCTTTAATGTGGCACTCTGGATTGAGGGCTGGATAAATGTGATCGGCTGTTGTCTGGACTATAAACAAACTAGTCTGTACAGGGCAAGAAAATGAAAAACACGTAAAATGTAGCTTCATTTTTTTTCTCCCTTCATTAATGTTTGGCTTTTGTGAATTTTATGGGAGAATGTTTGAAGAACTCTGTATTTTTCTTCTTGCTTAAAAGTTGTTGTAAAATAAACTCTGAGTAGAGGTTGGTTTTTTTTAACTAACTTTTAAAAAAAAGCCTCTTTTTTTTTTTTTTTTACAACATCAGCATAGCTAATGAAAGGACTACATAAAATCCAAGAAAGTCAGTTTTTCTTGGTGGAGATCGTTTTGAATATAATGTAAACAGTGGAAGTAAAACATGTAGCTGTTCTCATCAGGGAAGGATGGTGACCTAAATGAAAGTTATTGTCATTTTTTAAATCCAATTTTCGCCTTTTTGTTCTGTAACTAAAATAAATACTACTTGCATCACAAAAGAGGTAACAGTAATCCAACGTTAAATGTGATTTATTTGATAACAAATGGTGGAAACTGAGAATCTTGAATCCTGAGCACTGTGAATTAGCTGTATCCTTTTAGCAATAATTATCTGACTATCTTTTGTCAGGTTTATGGCTACTAATGACTTGATGACGGAACTACAGAAAGATTCTATCAAGCTGGATGATGACAGTGAAAGAAAGGTGGTGAAGATGATTTTGAAATTACTGGAAGATAAAAATGGTGAGGTGCAAAACTTAGCTGTCAAATGGTAGGTATTCTTCTTCTGTGGTGTAAAGAATTGTTTAATGACAGAACAACATAAAGCACTTTGAAAAACTTAAAGAAGGACTGCTATCCAAAATAATTGTGAAATTGATGTCCACAAAGGAACCCTTATACTTGTAGGATGCCTGCCTTAATTGTAGTTTCTTACAAAACTATCTTCTGTTGACATTGTGGATTAACATTTGGGGTTTCAGGTGACAAATAGCGCACACAGTCTTTGCTGAAAGTATATGAATGACATGCTTGTTCTTTGGTGATAATTCTTGAATGCTGAATAGAGTTAAGAGTTCCGTGGTAGTTGCCACATTGATATTTGACTGTGAGAAGGTAGATGATGTGTAGGGGAAGAATTGTAGTATTGGAGTAGTTTTCAAGCAGAGATAAAAACATAAAAAGGTAAATATATGGTCTTGGTTATCAAATACAGAACTTTCCTCTTCAGTAACATTCAGGATACTGCATTAATGGTATTACATGCTTTACAGGAACTGTAAATGTTTTATGGGGTCAGGGTGCCGTTACTTACATTTCAGAGACTTCTGTTGCTTGAATACCCTCTCTTCCTCACTTTAGTTGGCTTTACACGTGGTGTGGCTTTTCCAGAGCACCCTTTGAAGAGGTGCTATGTTTATTATGACTGACTTTTTGTTCTTGGCCCTTCTGACTTTTTGTGCCCTTTAAGGAGGGCATCTCTGCTAAGAAGCTTCTAGTGTTCCTGAGAATTTCTTGTTCATGAGCTCAGGATTTTTTTAATATTCCGTTTATGCTGTATTCCATGAGGCATGGTTTGAAGTAAACTTGCTACCCAAGAGCTTGGGACAGCTTTGAAGAGAAGGTTCACGTTGTGACTAGCTGAGTTAGTTTGTTTCAGCTTGTTATTCTTTACAATTTGCCCTATCAGACTAGCAAAGCAGAAAATTAAAGCCTGTGTGTACATCTGCTTATGTACTTAGAAGCAGTGCTTGCTCAGCTTCTGAAATATGTTAAGTGATGGTAACCAAAACCTTGCACAGAGAAACTAGTGCAGAAATAGCAAGTTTCAAACCGAAGTTTAATATTAGCAGTATAGTAATGTAATTGTCACTACTTTTTCACTACTCTCACCAGGGTTGCAGTGTTGTTAAAATGTGTCTTCCCCTTTCCTCTCCTTTTTTTAACAAACAACACGTCATGTTTTTTTTAATTCAAACTTCCTGAAATGTCAAAATTCCTTGTGGTACAGCTTAAGCGGTATGACTTTGAAACAGATTGCTTGTACTCAATCAGAAGAGTAGATTATTATGAAACTTGGCTCAGGCTTAGAATTGTCTGTGTGAAATAGCATCTTATGAAAAAGTTACGTTGCAGGCATACGCACAGTACTTGTCTTTAATGTACTTTCTGAAGTTATCCTGACGTTTAGATTAATGCACATAGACACAGCTCATATATCACAATCTTTAATGGCAATGTTAGAATTTTGGACCTAAAGTACAAGTAATGTTTATTAAAACATTAAGGAAAGATTGCAAGGAGAAGAGAATGAGAAAATAGATGGCTGCCTGTGTATGTGTGCATGTGCACGTCCTGTTGTTATTAAGCATTCTTCTGTTTTTAAAGTTTACTTTGACAAACTGAAAATTCTTGGATTTAATTAAAATGACAGGATCTTTTTAAAGTTTGGAGTCTTTTCAAGAAATCCAAATAATGTTAAAGAACAGTGTTAAATTTACTGTAATGGGACAAGAAACGTGACGGAAAAGTTTTCAGGTAAATTGTGAACATGAATCTAGAATGTGTACTTTCTTCATCATACCGAGTTTTTTTTTTGCATCCCAATCACTTTCAGATAGGCTTTGAGGACAAAAAAAAACACCCTAAAAGAGTCCTTTCTTATTAAGGCAGCTTATACTCATGGTATTGTTCCATGACAGTTTTAAGCCAGTCTAAGCTAATGCTGCTGCTGCTCTGCTGTTCTCACCCTCCTTCTCCCTTTTCTTGCACTGTTCCTTATCTGATTTTGTTGTAGACTGGTTTGGGGACTTAGTTTTCTTCTGGCTTAGTGCTCTCCTCCTGCAAGCTCATGAGCATTGATAGAAACAATAGTGGGGGTGAAGGAGGGGGAGAGGTTGAACACTATTAAGCTGTAGTTCTTTCTAAGACAGTTCAAGCTCATCTAAAGTCTTCACCTACAACACTGGGCGTGAGCCTGATTCATTGGGAAGTTAAATTCAGCCAGCAAATTTTTCTTGACTTTTTTGGTTTTTAAATATTTCGTGGTGTTGTTCTTTGCTTCTGTATTTCTATTATGGATTTGCTGGCACTTTCAGCTGAGGAAAGCATAAACTGTGTTTAGATCTCTGTTAATTTAAATGCTGTGGTGAACTTTAGAGACTATCAGCAGGAACTTTTATCAGACTGGTACTTGATTGACCCATTTAAGTATAGATTACCTCTCTCAGAAAAAGGATTTAAGACAACCCCATGTACCTTTGAATCTGTATTTGAGACAGGTTTTTATCTTGAGAAAGGGAGGAAAGATTTGCAGTTTGTTAGGGGAGCTTCCTCTACAGGTAGGTCAATGGAAATGCTGTGAATGGCAAAGGTATTGACCACTCCTTGAGGAGGTAAGAATCTCTTCCGGGACAATCACTCTTTCAAGGTCTGATTCTTGACATCACTGAAAAGAGCAGATTTAAAACAACTTGGAGCAGCCTTAAAGCAGCATTTATTTTTAGGCAAGCATAGCAACAAGCAAGCTGTGTTCCTGGTTTTGCCTTACCTGCTGCTTGCTTTTACATTTGGGTAGGAAGGGCTTTATTGGTTAAAATGCTGATGAACTTGTTTTTTATTATCTCTTCAAAGCACACTAGTGATTCTTGATCCTTTCAGTTACATTACACTGTTTCTGGACAGGATAAAACATGTTGGTCTTTGGTTAGCAGAAGTTAGGTTGAGAGTTCACGGATATTTGGGTAGCCACCTTGCAAGATGATTGTGCAGTTCATTGCTGAATAAAAATGAAAATTAATGAGCTGCCTTAGTACTCTTCGAGTAAAAGTCAACCTGCTCTAAGTTTTGACCCTACAGAAAGGAAAGGAGTGTACTTGTCAAGCTTCTGTTGTTGCAGGGAGTAGATGCAAACTAGGTCAGTAACTGTAGGTTGCTCCCCTTGTTTTCCTTAAGAGCATGTAAAATTTTAAATGTATTCTTGTTGTCTACATTTTTTTTCTGGAGGAGTTGTTTTTTGCTTCATCTGATAGTCGTAGGCTGTTGTACAGTCAGCCAATGTGGAAAATTATTTTGGACATTCCTACAGCATAGTCTTAGTTTAAGGCTGTTAGTGTAGTCCAGCGTGGTATCCAGTGAACCTTGTGGCAGTAGTAGTTATACTGCCTGTAGCTCTATCCAAGATTATGTGCATCTGGAATAGAGAAGCAGTATGGTTTGTCTAAGCATAGATATTGTGTTGGATGGACTGTTTGTTCCTCATTGCTGATAATATTGGTAATGTTCTGTTGCCCCAAATTGTACAATGTTCCATATGTTCAATGTTGCAGTTTAAGGATGAACTGCTTCTCATTTTGAGCAGTTATATACGGTTTGATATTCTGCTATTTAAACCTATACTTACAAATTTTTATTGTTTCACACTGTGAAATGTTTCCTGAGACCTGTAAAATCCCAGACAAACATGCATATATATATATAAAGTATGTGTGTGTATATATATATATATATGGAAAAAAAAAGGTGGAATTAAAGTACTTCCAGTGATTCCTCCCTTGTGATACTGTAGTTTCTCTGCATTTATCAGTGTGACTTCTCTGGGCAGTAGTTCAATATAGGGAACTCTGTCTGATGCTCGAGTGTGAGTCATTAGCATGAACAGGATGGTGCACATATTGGCTGTTGTGTGGCTGATCCGGTTCAGCAGCTTTAAAGCATTGTGGATGCTGTGGTAATACACTGCTGCACATCACACGATACTGGGGATTTGAATAATTTTTTTTCCCATTTGTGAATTTTAACTCTTCCCTGTAAGTAAATGTGCTTATTTGATAGCTGTTAAAATATGCCAGTTTGAGACTATAATTATTATGAGTTGGTGTCCCTCTTCCTAATAAGGAGCTGCACTATGAACACCTTTATTTTCAAATGTATGTAACTTAAAGGAGATAGTGTGTTATAGTTGCTGTTTATTTCCATAGGGAGCTGTATGAGCTTTTGACTTGAAGAGAAACTGGACACAAATTATTGGCTAGTGAAAGGGAAAAGATCAAAGAGCACTTAAAACAATACCTCAAACTGCCTTCAAATGTGTAAAATATATGCTTAAGTGCAAAAGCTTTGTATTTAGAACTGATATTATAAAAGAAGGTTATAGTTTATTTTCAACTTCTGATAAGGTTAGTTTGTAATCTGGGACTAAATAAGGTCTCTGAGTGATATCTACTGATTTTAAAGGTCAGAAAAACTTGAGACAGTCTTTAAAAATTTACTTCATAATTGGTATGTCAGCTTTATTGAACTACTAGGCTGAATAAAAAGGACTGAAGACACTAATTCAGGTAAAATCTTGTTTAACACTTTCTAGAAACTGTAATTTCAAGTGTTTGTGTGAATGACTTTGTCACTTCAGTGGTTTGGTCATCTTTAAAACATCAGCAAAAAACTGTTTCCTAAACTTCATTGAGATGGAGCTAATTGCCCGGTCTTTGCTGTGATTATTTTAGTTACTCATAGGTTACACTTGAAAAATAAACATATTTAAATCAGAAGAATGTAGTAGTTGTTTAACAGATAAGGTTTAAAAAAATCCTTACCATCATTTCAGATGTTTTCATTTCTGGAAAAACTGTGTTTTGGTGGAGATCTGCTTCTGGTCTGTCAAAGTCGATGTATAAAAGGATGATGTCAGCTGCAGATCTCTAGGGTGTGGAAGATGTATTTTCATAGAGCTCCACAATTCATTGCAAACTGTAAAAAGCAGAAGACATGACCTTTCTAGCAGTGAAAGGAGGGATGACATTGCTACCTGGAATCTCACCAACCAGATAGCAAACTTGCTCGCTACTGATCAAAAGCAAACTTTCAGCATTGCTATTCTGAAGGGTTGCCATATTTTTGAAAGGATACTGTTGGTCAGTTTTATATGAATATGCTTCCATAATTGTACATGTGCTTGTTCCTGCTTCCTAGTGCTTCTATTTACAGTACTTCTGTTGGAGCATGCAGTGTTACAGATGTGAAATGGTTTCTACAGATTCTGCACTTGCACCTTTGTATACTGTAGTCTGTTGACTGAAATGCACAGGGAGTTTCTTGGGACTACTGTGGATGGTGGTCATACCTTGGAGTTGTGATTGTTTCTGTTCTAGGTGATTTGTGCTTGCATCGCTTGCAAAACAATTCACTATGCACCAAGGGTAGACGGGTGCAACAACGCTGTGAGTAGCCGCTGACTGACAGTGGTGTGTATTTGAAGAGAAATTAGTGATGTGTCAATGAAACACTGAAGGGAAGGCTTGGCTGAAGAGTGAAATCAAGTTTGTGGAGAAAGCTGTGAGCTTTTTGAGCAACTGGAGAAAATGTTTCAACTTCTAGGAACGCAGTCAGGAATGGCTTGATGTATTTGAGTCTGGGAGATGATTCTTGATAATATCTGTGTGTTGGCAAATGCTTGTGTACAAATTTATCGGGAATTTATCTGTTGAAGGAAAAAGATCTTTACCTGTATCAGTGTCCAAAAGTTATTTTAATAAGATTGCAGTATTAATTTAACATGATAGAAGCAATAAAATGACCAGATTAGATTGTGGGTATGGTCCTCTAAACCCCTACTCTCAGGGGTTTAGTAGCTGTGGAGATGGTTTGATGGAATCTAAAGATTCCAGTACAGTGCCTTTTTCCTAAATTAAAGGGCAGTGTCAGGTTAGGCCCTGAGGTTTGGCTGCTTTTAACAAAGGGTGCTCTGTCAGAGCTGTTAATTTCTGCAGGAGCAGGTGTACCTAAAATTAACAGTTCTCTTGAGATTATCTGTATGCTTTATCTTCTAGAAATGTTGCACCAAAATTGTTTTTGTGTATTTATTTTCAAGATACCTGCATATCTCTGTAAAATACTCTGCAAAATGAGTAAATTGCAGTCTTTCTGAAGTTGATGCATTATGATCACCCCAGTGCCACAATCTCAAATGTCTGTGGCCTAATTTAACTAATGTCAAATTAGTTCCAAGTTTTGTGCATTAACAAAACTGAGTTAGTTTTATGTGATACTTCAGTGCATGGCTTTGGTAAATATGTTTGCCTTTGTTGCTTTTTTTTTTTTTAAATTCCCAAATTGCCAGTATTTTCAGCAGGTTTTTCCACAGGTAGGGTGATGGTGGGTAAGGAGAGAAGGAAACCAAGCAGGTTACAGTTTGTGAAGGAAGGCGTGGAAAGCAGTAGGTGTGATTGTTTTGGGAATTGCATATTCCCGGGTGTTCACTAAGTGCTGTGCCTCGAGTGCAAACACTGTTTTGAGTGTACAGGGGTAAGGCATTATGAGCACAGCCATTGAAAGTGAAGCTCCCAAGTTTGCCTAATGTGGTGACAGACCACTAATGCCAAAACTTTGAACCTTACTCGGGTTACTGTCATATTTTAAGTCATACTTAGTGCTTGAATGCAAGGGATTGCTTTATATAATAGATAAATCTCCTTTGTCCATGCCCTTCTTCTGTCTGCACTTGCTTGCTGTCTTTTGCTTCTGTTGGGCATTTTTAATGATAATTAGCTCTCACTGCTGTGAATTCTTGGACCTGGGAAAGAAGGGTAGCAGCAGTGGGGTACATACAACAGGTTTTGGGATGGAAGATGTATTTTGGTTTTGTCCTACTGTGTAGGGCCGTGTCTGCTAGCTGTCCGAGAGGGAAGGCCATAGATCTCAGCCCTTTGAGTTCAGCTGGAATTACTGGCTTACAGTCTTCTGAATCTGAGCCTAGTCTTCCAGTCTAGCTCCCTCTAACAGCTGTGTGTAACGGTTTAGTTTGAGCTGTTGGAACACTGTCTTTTTTTTTTTTTCCCCCCAGGAGTGGAGAAAATGGGTGACCAGATCAGGTGGAAAAATGATTTTTGAGGGTCTACAATTGTCCTGTGGTGTGAGCTATGTGGTGGAGAGGGATGGCTTTGGAATGACTGAGAGGACTTCTAAGGCAGGAAGTGTGAAAGGTGTGGGGAACTCAGAATGTGTTTAGGAGCCTTTGTAGCAGGAGGAATGGAAAATTTGATGCTCTGAGACTGAAGAGAAGACTGAGTTTCAGAGGAACTTGGAATATGTGGGTTTGGATTTACCCCGTAGGTGCTTCTAAACTGTGTTTGACCAAGACTGTTACTCTTTTTTTGCTCATGCACACTCGAAAGGACAATTGCTCTGACCAGAAGTGGGGATTGCTGAAGTGACTTGTTCAAAATGAACAAATTCATTGTCAAGTTTGACTATACATTCAGAAGTTAATTCAATATGGTCCAAGGTGCTAAGCCACATTAAAAAATGGTGAGATATATACAAAGCATATATAGGTCAACAAGTAGAAGTAATACAAGATGACATTTCCTTGATAACAGCAGTTTAGAATTAAGCTACACATCCTTAGATCTCCACTGCTAAAGCAATGCAGGAATTTGTCTTTTTTCCCCCAGCAGCACCAGCGAGGTAGTAAACGTGGGGTTGCTTTGCTGTCATTCTTGGCAAATATGGTACTAAGATCCTAAACTGACTTCAGTGCCTTTTTGCTGAATGTCATAGCCTCCAGCCTTTCCTTCTGAATAGTGGTCTGTGACCTGTGTGTTCCCTCGCAGCTGTCTGGCTGACAGTTTTATTAGTTAGTAGTGAACCCAGGGTCCAGCTGTGTTCTTGGAGAGTTAGACTTAAACTCCAGGGCCATTTCCAGTAAAACAAGAAAAAATATTTTGCTTGTCGTCTTGTACATTGTGTCCTTGTGTCTCAATACATATAAATTAAGAAAGGAACTCTCCTTTAGACTGTAAAGACTCAAGAGTGATTTTCCTGTCTTAAAACAGTTGTGGGTTTCTGTAATACAATAATGTGGGAATTAGATGATTTAAGTACTTAAGTGTAGAGTAAGATTTTTGCCTGAGTGGCATAACTTGATTTGGATTTTGGATTATCTACTTTCAGAATAATAGTCTTCATTGAGAGCTTAGTATCTTGCTAGCTTGGACAGAATTTCTGCTTGCCTATAGATGGCTGTCCCCCATTCCTGTCGTCCTGTTTCCGCTCTCCCCCCCGTTTTGTGCAGTTGACTTAATGCCTGTGCTTTTTTTAATGTGAAACTTGTTCTTAATTCAGAATAACTTTCAAAATTTTATGAAATAAAAGTATTTTTTTTCCACCACTGTAATCACTACGGTCTGAGAGGAAGTACTTTGCATTCAGATAGTTTCTTTCCGGTAATCTGGTACAATTAGAATATGATGTTTTGAATTTATTAATTTTACTAGAGCTGCATACTGATATTTGTTAATCAGGGTTTAGCTCTGTACCTTGATCTGGCAACTTCATTATTACATTGTACAATCAAATGTATAAAGGTGGAAGTTCTCTTCTCACCTTTTTCCTTGTGTCTTGAGATTGTTTTGTTTTTGTAAAGTGCTTTGAAAGGCTAGTTTTGGGAGGGGGAAAAAATATTTACCCTTGTGTATCAAACTAACTTGTGGCTGAACTGTTTTAAAAGTTTGATAATTGCTATTTGTTTCAAATAAATGAAAATTTAAGTGCAAATTAATGTATTACAACTTTCCAAATATTACTATTTTTTTCTAAGCATGGGAAAATAGTCCATCCTTGGACAGCATACTCCCTTTACACTCGGCAAGGAGTTAAACTAGGCAAATACTTCTCGTTGAAAGTTGTTTTATTGTTAGTTATTTTCATCTATTTTACAAATATTTTCACCAACTGCTTGTGAAACTTCTGCATACTTCTAATGTTTCAATAAGGTCGTGACCATATGGTCCTAAATCATTGCAGTCTCAAAAGTCTGACATACTTGTAGTGAATAGTGGCATATATTTAAACATTTAAACTTTGCTGTCTTGATCTTAGTCTTGTTTTGATAAAATTTAATTTGTTCATTTTCCCCCTAGGGTTTCAGTTTGACTTCAGCTCTCCAAAATCAGTGTTTACTAACCCTGTAGACATCATTTTAGTCTTAGTTAGCTTTGCTAGAATCGACTTTAGTGAAAAGCAGATCTATACAGTATTAAAGTTCAGTGTGGAAAAACCCTGAAGTTTATATGGAGGCATTACATTCTAATGTAATCCTAATATAATCAGTTTGTGATTGGCTTTAAGATGCTCCTTTTTCTGCATTTTTTCTTACATTGATTTCCACATGTTTCAGATTCATAGTTCTGATTTATAGAGAGATTGTCTGTGGACGTTGTGTACAATATTGAAGGGCAGATACAAAATTTGGACCCTCCCTGGTAAGCCACAGAAACATCCCTGATTTCTGATCGGTAATGCTTGGCTGTGTCAGTTGTGGTAGGAGACATGGCCTCTTAGCTCAGTGCTTGAAACCACTTCAGTGCTCTCTGTCCCCACAGTGCAAATCTGATGGAACTATGGCACGGGCTCGCTTTGGCTTCTGTACTGCAAGTTGGGCCCTGCCTTTCACAAAACCAGCAACAAAACTTAAGCTTTTGAAAAATATTTCCTAAAAAATAACAATTTTATGCATGTCTTTCCCCTCAAAATCTTAACCAGATTGTTTTGATACAAAGGGCTCACTTAAAATCCTCACACTTTACTGCTCATCAAAGTTCACACTGAGAACATACATGTAAAATCTCTTGAAAATCTTGTGTGCTTTCTCAGTGTGGCTGAAGCTGAATTTGATGGCGATGTGTATAACTTGAAGTGTGTTTCACAGGAGGAAAACCATTGAGGTGCTGTTGAGAATCAGGCTGTAGGCTTTCCTTGGTGGGACATCTGGAGCAGCTGTAAAACAACTAGGGGATGGTCTGTGCACAAGATCAAGTCAAAATGCTATTCATTATCCCTTTGATTCAGATATAAGAGAAAATAAATAGTAGTTGTCTGGAGATATATCTGTGTTTCTGTTCATTCTGCTGGTGGGCTACGCTTCCAGTTCCTGATTCCCACATTTTCTGTTCATGGTCCTCGCTACTGCTGTCTCCATTCTTGCCTCAAGCCATTGCTTTTTCTCCTATGCAACTGTTGCACACAGCTCCTTGTCCTCCTGCCCTCACTTCTGTCGGGGTCAGTGCAGAACCTAAGCTTGGTAGAACTTCAGCTTCATGTCACATCTCACCTCTAGTGTTGATGTCTCGTTAGTAAGCATGCTTTCTTGATTGGACAGTAGTATTACAGATGTCACCACAGAGAATTAAATACAGAATAGCTGGCAAGATCAACATACAGAGAACAGAAGCTTACAAAACAAGGGGGCTATGTCCTTCAGAGTAGTTATTGTATGCGTAGGTTAACTGTACTGTTTTTTGATGGAACATAGTAGGAATTCCTGTAGCATAGCTTGTAACATTTTTTTTTTTTCAGCATTTGATGTGTTCGTTGTTAATGTACTATGTTTGAGGGAGTTGAATTAGATTAAAATATTTGGTAATTTAAAGTCTTTCAAAACTAATTTCGCATTTCCGAGGTACTTTGAAGGCAGGTGTTTTAAAAATAGGGAGAAAGTAGATAAGCAAATTTGGAGTGAGAAATGGGAGGTGTGGTAGGAGAAAGTAAGTTCTTGGGGTTCTTATGGCAGTTTTTCACAGGTGAATGGAAGGAAATAGAAACAATATAAGGCTTGGTTTTGCATAACTTCCCTTTTGGAACAGAATATTAACAATGGAGAGATGCTGAAAGTTGATGATAGGGCTAGGAAATGGTGAAGGATGTTATATTTCTTAGCAATGAACTAGACCTTGCTAGGACATCTGTGGTTTTAGTATTTTGAACAAATGGGAGCATTTTACAAAGGAATACAAGATTACGATCCTCGAAACAGTTGAAATAACTGAAAATTCACAATTCAGAGGAAAGAGAGGAAATGATACTATGTGCTGCATGTATAGTGGTGCTTGGAGTCTCTGAAGCAGGGCATGCCATGTCATTGGTTTTTTATTTTACAGTTTGCATTCTATTCAGGAAGGCACTCTAAGGTATAGAATAAGTGTGAGTGTATATCAAATTGAACCCAAGTGTTGTGTGTAATAAAGATGCAGTAATTAAGAAGGTTGCTTACTTGTCTGAACTAAGCAGTCACTGATTGTCAAGCACATAAACTGATGGCTTTGGCTAGGTAACTTTTTTTGTAAATCTTGGCATTAATTGAGAAGTAAGAGGGACTCTGGTTTTGAGACTGAAGCAGAACAGTCATGCAAAAACAGTTTCCACCACTAGATAAAAAACATGTACTAAACCAGTTGTTACTAGATTGATGTTGGGTTGATAACCTGTCTCTCACTTGAAGGCTTTCAGATTTTAAAATTCTGCTTTACATTGCTACAAAACCAACCTTACATTTGTGACTTGAATGCAGAATACTGAAATAAAATGAGGGGTTTTATTTAAGATTGCAGATTTAATACTTTTCTTCTGTTTGTACAGCCTTGGCCCTTTGGTGAGTAAAGTGAAGGAGTATCAAGTGGAGACCATTGTAGATACCCTGTGTACAAACATGCTTTCAGATAAAGAACAGTTACGTGACATTTCAAGCATTGGCCTTAAAACTGTGATTGGAGAACTCCCCCCAGCTTCCAGTGGTAAGGCATTTTGTACTCAAGACTATCTGGTTTTATTTTTTCATTACTAATTAAAAAAGCAAAAGCTGGGTCCTGTAGTGAAGAGTATTCAGCTCATTTAACATTGGAACTAATTTCTGTCAGAGGAAAAATGTATGGCATAAATATCCTTTTCGTTTCTTCTTTTCTGACTGTGTTTCCAGATTTTACTGGTTTAAAGACTTTTTTTACTGAAGAATTGCATTAATGTAAAACACAAGCTTACAGTATACGAACTTCGGAATAACAGATTGAGTGTAAAAGCTCCTATTTTAATAATTGCCTGGTGGAACATTTCTAGGTTGTTGTAATAGCTAAATCTCATCTTGCCTTTTGATTGATAGAATACTTTAAAATTGATTATGACCTGGATATTTTTCTTTAATGATCTGATTTCTTGTCTCAGTTTCTGGTAAGTGTTTTGGAAAGTATCTTGTGTTTGTAACAATTGCCTGTTAAATTACTGAAATGCTTACCTGCAGTTTTAAATAAAGGCAACCTTTCCTCCAAAAGAGATAGTAATGATGAACAGCTCATCAGTTAATGGCATTACTTTTTTATTCAAGTGCTTTTCAGATATCATAGCGTAGGATACGAATGAGAACAGAGAAGTGATTAAGAAGGCTTTGGAAATGCAGTTTTTAGACACTGAGGTTTCTTAAATTAAAAAAAAGCTCTGATTTTAGCATCCTTTATTGAAAGTCCATATCTAAGTCTTGCTTTTATCAAGCAGTAGTGAGATGCATAAACCTTAAGTAAATAACTAATTTTGAGTAAATCAATTTAAGCTTTTATTCTTTTGTTTGCCTACACAAAACAAAAGGAGATTTTGGGGTGGACGTAAAGCTCAAACAAAAACACAGCAAAATCTTTCAATATAGTTAGTATTCCTAATACAAAAGGAACCGGTGTGTTCTTTCTTGCTCTCAACTCAAATGTAGATTGTTGTCTTTTTTCCTTAGCCTCTATGGTAACACACTTGACTGTCCAACTGTTATGTTTAGTTTTAGTCATATAGTTAAGAATAAGCCACAAACGTATATAAACTAGATTTAATATAGGTTGGAATGGTATTAATTTTGCATTGAAATTCCCAAAGTGTGATTAAAAAAAGCTTCATGCAAATGAAGATGAGCGCTAGCCACTGGGTAGCTGTTACCATGACATGAGTTTCTTTTCTCTTCTAATTACTCTGATCAACATTAGACAGTTGGGGGAGGGGGGAACTATGGAGGTGTGGTAAAGACAGTTTTACTTGAATTTTAAAATACTTTGGGTACACATTTTTCCCCTTACTGAAATGCAGTGTTTCAGGTACTTATTATTTAAGTAGCTTCTTGTGCAAAATCATTTTATTTTGCTTTTTCATTATACAGCTGTTCTTTAGAGGTGGCTCTGTCTGCTTCTGTGCTTCTCCTTACCTTTTAGTTTATTCTTTTATTTTTACCTATAGTCCTTTCATTTATTGCTCTAGACTTGTCTTGGCCTTCACTTTCCATTGCTTGCCCTGCCAAAAGCAATGTCCTTTCAGTTGTATATACCTCATGGGACAATTAAGAAGCTGCCCTCCTCAGTATGTTTCCACAAAGATAGTTTTTCAGCTCTAATGCAGAGCATACGTTACACTAGCAAACAAACCAGCTGTTCAAGCTTGTTTTGCTGGGTGGGAGAAGCTTCTTTATGTTGAGATCTGGTTGCTTTCCATAGTCATAAACATGATATCTGGTGTTAAAAACTTTTTTTTTTAATTATGAAAATGCTGACATTTTGTTGTACTTTCAGGTTCTGCATTAGCAGCTAATGTTTGCAAAAAGATCACAGGGCGTCTCACTAGTGCTATAGCCAAGCAGGAAGATGTGTCTGTTCAACTGGAAGCACTGGATATCATGGCTGATATGCTGAGCAGGTAAACATCCCCCTTCCAAAACACCGGTGAATGCTGATAAATACCCCTTAAAGCTTGAACTCTACATTTCCAAATGTTCAATTTAAATTACTTTGAGTTATGTGAAATAATATGCTAAGGTATTAAATATATGTGCAACTTGATTTAGAAAAGAAAAGTGAATGTATTGAAGATAAGTTGATTGATAGATCCATTACTTTATTATTTAATCTTCTGAGAACTATCGTTTTAAGCTTATTTTAATGTTTATTGCTTTAAAGGTATATTTTAAACTCATTTCTTTTTTTAAAAGTTCCAAAAGCTTAAATTTGAAGACTTAATTGGAATTTTTGTCATGTTTTGGGAATATTTAAGGTAATTGTTGTATAGTATATGAACAAAGTTATCTAGATTCAATTGGTTTGAGTTTGTGTTTTGTCTGTTTTAAGGCAAGGAGGACTGCTTGTTAACTTCCATCCTTCAATTCTGACCTGTCTGCTCCCCCAGCTGACTAGCCCCAGACTTGCTGTGAGGAAAAGAACCATCATTGCTCTTGGTCACCTGGTTATGAGTTGTGGCAATATGGTTTTTGTTGACCTCATTGAACATCTGTTGACAGAGCTGTCTAAAAATGATTCCATGTCAACAACTAGGACCTATATACAGTGTATTGCTGCTATCAGTAGGCAAGCAGGTCATAGAATAGGTAAGAAAAAATATATAAATTGTCTGTAACTTTAAAAGTTTTTAGATGAGAGTAATTACTTTGCTAATTTTTTTCTCTTACCAGGTGAATATCTTGAGAAAATAATTCCTTTGGTTGTAAAGTTTTGTAATGTAGATGATGATGAACTACGAGAGTATTGCATTCAAGCCTTTGAATCCTTTGTTAGGAGGTAAGTTATTCTTGGGTACCTATTTCAGGCTTTCTCAAGATATAACAGTGTGCCGTTCGGTTGTAAGCTGTCAAGAGAAAGTCGTCTTGGTACAAAATACTTTTGCAAGCTTTTGAGCTGGAACTGTTCCTATAACTCTGTCTTGTAACTTAACAGTTAAGCAGCATGTTATGTCTGTACTTCAGAAATGTTTTACTGTGCCATTGCTACTTATGCAAACAGGAGGGGGCAAGTATTCTAGTATACTTGTTGTCCAATAGCGGTGGCAAAAAATTGATATCCAAAGGCATATCTTGGTTCTCAGCAACCTTCCAGTCTAGCAGATCCAGTTACGTAGTAGCATTGCCCTTTCTGACCTTCCTTTCTGAATTACTGTAGTTCAGATGGATGTGTTGATGGTACTTGGCTCGGTTAATATCACCAAAATGTACAGTATGTGGCATGAAGTCTTTTACAAATATTTTAATTCTTCAAAGTAATTCGACATTGATTGTATTTTTGTATTACGCAGATGTCCTAAAGAAGTTTATCCTCATGTATCTACTATTATAAACATTTGTCTTAAGTATCTTACGTATGATCCTAATTATAATTATGATGATGAAGATGAAGACGAAAATGCTATGGATGCTGATGGTGGTGATGATGACGATCAAGGTATATTCTCTTTTTGGTTTGGGGGAGAGGAAGAGCTTGTGGATCTGCACTCATATGAGAAAATTGATATGGGTGGTATTTCTACTAAGTACTGGTATTTGAATGAGTTGTATATTTTTTGTATTCAATTTTTGTACTGTTTTTAAACATACCTTATGAACTCACTTTTTGGAATAGAAGTACAGGATGTTGTGGCTGGAGATAAATAATTTCAAGGGTACAAGACAAATATTTTAAAATACTTCAAAGGTGAAAAAAGGCAGAAGCCTGTAGGATGATATAACTAAAGTGAGAAGAACATCAGTTAATGCATTTGAAATACATATTCAGCATGAGAAAGGCTTCCCACTACTTTCCACTATAATATATTGTTACCTAATGCATAAAATCAGAAGAGATTGAAAATTGCAAAATATTCAGTATTTTTCTGTAGGATAAAAAAATGTGTTAGACTGAAAGACATAACATATTATTAATATGGTGGCAATACTTTGCCATATGTAAGCTTTATGAAAACTTGGACATGCAAGTAATCTGAACCCAGAGCATAACATTCTCATTACTTTGAGAACGAATGAGCTGCACAGTTGTTGCTTTGGTGCTTAAAGTCAATTTGTATTGCTTATTGTATATTTTTGTTGTCGTTTTTGGGGGCAGAGTATGGTTTCATTTATTCCTAGCAAGAAGCAAACAGAATAATTTGTTGAAACTTGATCAGCTAGTAATTGTGGCTGCATTGTTGCTTATGTCATGAATAAAGAAGAACATGGTTTAAATCGGTAGTCAGGCTGTAAATGCAATGGGAACTGCCTTGTCCTGTTTGCAGTTTAAATTAATATATGTGTAAGACTGGCGTGAAAAAAATTGATAGAGAAAAATAATTAGTCTTATGATTTAGGCAGTTCAGAAGGCTTTCTATGTATAGTTTTTAATGTACTTCTGAACCTATTTCTTTGGTGTGCCTTACACAAAGAACTCAAGTGTGTTCTTATTAATTGTTTAATGTAAAACTTGATGCTTTGATTGTCTAGACTTGAACATATGAATAATTTATTTTTTCAAGGGAGTGATGATGAATATAGTGATGATGATGACATGAGCTGGAAAGTGAGGCGTGCGGCTGCTAAATGTCTGGATGCTGTGGTTAGCACACGACATGAAATGCTTCCAGAATTCTACAAAACTGTATCTCCTGCTTTAATAGCCAGATTCAAAGAACGTGAAGAGAATGTTAAAGCAGATGTTTTTCATGCATATCTTTCTCTTTTAAAACAAACTCGACCTGTGCAAAGTTGGCTTTGTGATCCTGACGCAATGGAACAAGGAGAGACACCTTTGACAATGCTTCAGAGTCAGGTTATTTGTCAAGATTTTTTGTTATCTTTGAGAAGACACACTGAAGTTGTGCCCTGTTCATAAGGATAGTTCTTGAAATATGCCATATCATACTTTGTTCGTACACAGATTTAGTTTATTACCGTAGTACTAACATAGAGAGCAAGCCAGGTAAACTGGCTCAGAAGAATGCAGCAGTCTTGGAAACTGAAATTACCAGCTCATGCAGATGTGCTTGTCTGACTTCAGTTGTTTACCGTCACCTGTAAAAGTTGCATGTCCTATGAGTTTAGCCGAATTACCAAGGCAAAATAGTTATTTTGTGCATTCTGTAATGCAGATGTAAGCTCTAATGATCAAGATAAAACTTGATTTGCTACAACATATTTTATTTGCAGAATGAAAAGGATAGCACTGAAAAAGTTTTTCTAAGTGAATTATTTGGGTGACTTTTCAATTGTTGCTCTCTACAGTTTTATTAATGCAAATATAGTTTTGCTTTGTTCCATCTCACCTTTTAAAGTTAAATTACTATTTTTTTGGATAGCAATTCTTTTGAGTCTTCATTTCCCAGTGTTTATAACTTATCTAGTTTTGTAGAGAAATCAGAAATAGAGGGGTAGGACATGGATCTTTCTTTATATCCCTCCAGTGACTGAAGATGAAAGAAATGTCAGCTATTGAATCATTAACAGATGTGCTATGTTTACAGGTGCCCAACATAGTTAAAGCCTTGCACAAACAGATGAAGGAGAAAAGTGTGAAGACTCGTCAGTGTTGCTTTAACATGCTGACTGAGCTAGTAAATGTATTACCTGGAGCCCTAACACAACATGTTCCTGTACTTGTACCAGGTATGAGAAACATAATATTAACTTAAAGATTTATTAGTAAATTGGATGTGAAGTTTTGAAATCTTTAAGTCTTGGCTGTGCTTTTTGCAAAAGCTTTTAAGTGTTGCTTCTATTTAAAGAAATTGGCAAAATAATCAGCTACTGTGTGGATCCATATAAATATTTTTAGTGACATTTCCATTAATCTTGAAAGCCGGGGTTGGCTCTAAGATTGAGATTTTTTTTTTCTTCTATATCTAAAAAAAAGTTAATTTTCTTATTTGCAAGATCAAATTGTCTTTTTCATCTCAACAGAGCGAAATATTGTCCATATTTTAACTTTTGGGACCTAAAATGTTCAATTTTGAAGTAATAAGGAAAAAGTAAGTTTGGGAAGGTTAAAGGTTCAGAATCCCATTATAATTAAGGAAATACATGTCCTCTGTGTAGAGTAAGCTTGAAAACTAATTGATTGAATAAAATGGTGAAAGGGGCTTGGAAGCATTCAAAAAAGGCTGAGAGCAGGAAAACATAAATTGAGTATAGCTGCCTTCCTTCAGAAATTTTGAAGTGTTCTAACATAATATAAATGCCTAACCTAAAAATTTTTCTTTTTCTTCCAGGAATAATTTTTTCACTGAATGACAAATCAAGTTCTTCTAATCTGAAGATAGATGCTTTGTCCTGTTTGTATGTGATCCTCTGCAATCATTCTCCCCAAGTCTTTCATCCTCATGTTCAAGCATTGGTACCTCCAGTTGTAGCTTGTGTTGGAGACCCATTTTACAAGATAACATCAGAGGCGCTTTTGGTTACCCAACAACTTGTGAAAGTCATTCGTCCTTTAGACCAGCCTTCTTCCTTTGATGCTACTCCTTACATCAAAGATTTGTTTACTTGTACAATCAAGAGATTAAAGGCTGCCGACATTGATCAGGAGGTGAAAGAAAGGGCAATATCTTGCATGGGTCAAATAATTTGTAGCCTTGGTGACAGCCTAGGCACAGACCTGCCTAGTACACTTCAGATCTTCCTAGAGAGACTGAAGAATGAGATCACTCGGTTAACTACAGTGAAGGCTATGACATTGATTGCTGGTTCTCCTTTGAAGATAGATTTGAGACCAATCCTTGGGGAAGGAGTTCCTATTCTTGCTTCTTTTTTGAGAAAGAACCAGCGAGCTTTGAAACTGGGCACTCTTTCTGCTCTAGATATTTTAATTAAGAATTACAGTGACAGCTTGACAGCTGCCATGATTGATGCTGTCCTGGATGAGCTTCCACCTCTGATTAGTGAAAGTGATATGCATGTATCACAGATGGCCATCAGTTTTCTGACAACACTGGCTAAAGTATATCCTTCCTCCCTGTCAAAGATTAGTGGGTCCATTCTCAATGAACTTATTGGGCTAGTGAGGTCACCTCTACTTCAGGGTGGAGCACTTAGTGCCATGCTAGAATTTTTCCAAGCTTTGGTTGTGACTGGTACAAATAATTTAGGCTATATGGATTTACTGCGTATGTTAACGGGTCCAGTGTACTCACAGAGCACAGCACTTACTCACAAGCAGTCTTACTATTCCATTGCCAAATGTGTTGCTGCCCTTACTCGAGCCTGCCCTAAGGAAGGACCAGCTGTTGTAGGTCAGTTTATTCAAGATGTCAAGAACTCGAGGTCCACGGATTCCATTCGGCTTTTGGCTTTGCTTTCTCTTGGGGAAGTTGGGCATCACATTGACTTAAGCGGACAAATTGAGCTGAAGTCTGTAATACTAGAAGCATTCTCTTCTCCTAGTGAAGAAGTCAAATCGGCGGCATCTTATGCATTAGGCAGTATTAGTGTTGGCAATCTTCCTGAGTATCTGCCATTTGTCTTACAAGAAATAACCAGCCAACCTAAGAGGCAATACCTTCTTCTTCATTCCTTGAAAGAAATAATTAGCTCTGCATCAGTGATTGGTCTCAAACCATATGTTGAGAACATCTGGGCCTTACTCCTGAAACACTGCGAATGTGCAGAAGAGGGTACAAGGAATGTTGTTGCTGAATGCTTGGGCAAGCTTACATTAATAGACCCAGAGACTCTGCTTCCACGACTCAAGGGATACTTGGCATCAGGTGAGCAGTAGTAACTCATGTACATATTGTAGCAAATGGCCTTATGCTATCTATTAATAAATTGATCTAGTTTTGCAAATTATTTGCTTAAATTTTGTGATACTCTTGAAGTTTAGCTTTCCTTCTGCCCCAACAATGTGAAGCTTAGATGGCTCCATTTTTACTGAAGAAGTTAGTCATACATAACATGAATGCATTTTATGATCTGCTTTCAGATTGTGGTGTTTCAATCAGTGATGTTATTTTTAACTAAGAGTTATAAACTTAAGGGGGAAAGAGCATGGGCGACAAAGGGACAGCACTGCTTGACAAACAATCAGTTGCAGCATGTTGAGATTTTGGTGTAAATTACAGTATTCCTAGTTTTCAGATAAGAATTCTGAAATTGTAAGGGTTAGGAAGGAACACTGTGCATAATTCATTACTCGGTTTCATATCAAGAATACTGACGTATTTTCTTCATGTGCTTCTGCTTTACAGAGGAGAGTGGTTTGTAGTCCTATATGGTGAATTAAAAAATCTGTCCTAATAGGCTCATTACTTGAATTTGCTGTAGCAGATAATGTTAAATGTTTATTACAAATGTTATGGTCTCTTTTCCCCTGTTTAAAATGGAACAAAAGAACATCTATGGAGAGAACATATTGCATTGCTAGTAATAAGTAACATTTCTTCTTTAGTGTTCTTAAGAGTATTAGAAGTTTAAAAAGAATGGAACTGAACATGATTTAAATTCTGTTGTACTGTTTTAATGTTACATACTTACACTTTTATTCCATATTAGGGTCCTCATATGCTCGAAGTTCGGTGGTTACTGCTGTCAAGTTCACTATTTCTGATCATCCACAACCCATAGACCCACTCTTGAAGAACTGCATAGGTAAGTTCTTTACTTCAGTGACAGCTTCTACATTTTCAAGCAATAGAATTGCACTTAAAATTGTTTGTGTTTTTAAGAAAAAAATATTTTGCAGGTACTAGAATTAAGTGCTAATGGTAACTGTCAGAACAGTTATAACATGTTTCCATGCTAGCCAACTAGTTCTATTAATGCTAGCTTGTTTGAATTCTGAGCAGTAGAAGTTGTGTGATAAAAATGGTATGTATTGAAGCTGTGATAGGCAAAGAATGCAAGGAGTTAGGGCTTTTAGGAAGACAGCATCCAAAAGCTGGTTTCCTTTCCCAAGCTCTTGCCAAATTATATTGGTTTGATGTAGTAAGGTACTATCTTTACCCAGAAGGGTGGTCTTAGAAATATTTGACATTGTCATTTAAAATACGTATGCATTTGTGAATTCTGAGTACCAGGTGGAAAATTGTAAATTTAGGTCCTCGGGATTCTATAATGCTTTGTGATCTGAAAGTTATCAGAAGCGTGTATATTTTTACAGGGATAAAGGTAATCAGAGCTTTCAGTATAACATCAGTATGATGAAGAGCTTTGCAATGCTGTGGGTTTTTTGGTCTTTTTTCATTTGTATGACAAAGTATTTTAGTTTTGTTTAATATGCTATGGTGAATGTATTATAGTGGCTTGATTACAGGTTTAAAGATCTGTAAAAATTGTGCATACTACTAAAACTAATCAGGGGAAAAAATTAATCTTTGCAAACATACAGTTTTGTAGAGCGCAAGGTTTTTATTTATGGGGAAGTGGTGGTGTCAGTTCCTACATGTTATTTTCATCACTAAGCTTAAAATTTTTTAGTAATACATTAAAGAATTGACCATTCTTGTGGGTTTTCCCCCCTGCTGTCCCTCCCACTGAAGCTGCCTTGCCTCTTTGATTTCTGGAAATACTTCTTGATTAGCCAGTCAAAAAACTATTGGTATTTAGTACTTAAAAATTCTCAGTCATCTTTAGTTTTGTTATCCAGGTTTGGGGTAGGGTTTTTTTTTTCTGTGTAGAAGTCACTTTGATGTTTACACCCTTTTATTTTTCTCCTTTTAAAAACTTTACTCCTCTTGGAAGTTGCTAGTAAAACTTCACAAACATTGGGAAAAAATATGATATATTCCTGCAAGCATTTATTTTAACAAGGCCGTGTTATAGATCTATAGACATTCTAAATTGAAAATGCCCAGAGAGTGTGTTGGGATGGGATGAGAGAGGTGTTGCTACATTAATACTTACTGAGTGGGCTTATCTTCTGGTAATTTAGGAATTCTCAATATATGCCAATGTAAGTCTTAAAAATCAATATATTGATAGTTTCCTTAAGAGGTGTTCTCTAATTCTTGAACTGCAGAATTTAAATTGGGTTTCTAATGCATATTCTGGGAGACTTTAATGGAGAAAATGAAAGATCATGTTAAATACAATTTTCATTAATTTACATGCTATACCTTTAAAAAAAAAGTTGAAATATCATTAAGTGATAGCCATTTATTTTGGTGGTGGTTTTTTTACTTCTGTTTCATTATCTGAAATGCTGTATATCTCAGTTATATAATGCTTTTTATATGATTATAATTAAATACTTTTGTGTAATCATGCTAAAATAGCAGGTGTTGGTCTGTCTTACATCGAAATAAGTCCTGCACTAAACATGTCCTTTTGAAAGGTTAAAACTAAGCAAAGATATTTTTAAATTAGCAAATGAAAAAGATCCTCATAGGTTGACTTATTTCTGTACATGATTGCAGGTGATTTTCTGAAAACATTGGAGGACCCGGATCTCAATGTCAGGAGAGTAGCCCTAGTGACATTTAACTCAGCTGCACACAATAAACCATCATTAATAAGGGACCTCTTAGATACTGTGCTTCCTCATCTTTACAATGAAACAAAAGTCAGAAAGGAATTAATCAGAGAGGTATGTTAACTAAGAAAAACAGTCCTAAATGTAAGTAGATTCTTTGTTTTTTTAAATATATGATTTCTAAACTTTGTTTATATTCTTTGACAGGTGGAAATGGGACCATTTAAGCATACCGTTGATGATGGGTTGGACATAAGGAAAGCAGCTTTTGAGTGCATGTATACTCTTTTGGATAGCTGTTTGGATAGACTAGATATATTTGAATTCTTAAACCATGTTGAAGATGGCCTGAAGGATCACTATGATATTAAGGTCAGCTGTCATTTTTCTCTGTGTAAGCAGAGACTTAGTCAAAATATTTTAAATAGTGAATAGACTGAAATGGTAAAAATACTGCTTCATATGCTTCAGTATTTCACTATATTTGCCATTTTCATTAAAGTGTTGCTCTTAAAGGTTACACAGTGTTGTAGGAAGTCTCTCTCCATATATGTGCTGAGCATAACTGATTGTTGAATTGGTTTTCTCTCAACCTAGATGCTAACCTTTTTAATGTTGGTGAGATTGTCTACCCTTTGTCCAACTGCAGTGCTGCAGAGGTTGGATAGGCTTGTTGAACCTTTGCGTGCTACATGTACAACTAAGGTACTGTTTTAAATTTAAAATTTATTAAAGTTAATTATTTTGTGTTGTGCTATAGAAGTACAAATGAACTCGTGTATGAAGAATATTTCTGAGAATCTAGGTGTACTGCTGCAGCATTTCCTGAGTGATAGTTCATAAGCTGCAATAGGGCAATATAAATATGTGGGCCTTTTTATATGTATTAAATTCCTTTAAATTACAAATGGAAGAGTAGACTTGTTAGCTTCTTTTTTTAGCTTCTTTGTTTCTTTAATGCCGTTTGTTTTTTTCCTTTAAAAATCTAGCTACTTCTTGGGCAACTTCTAAGTCTCATTTCATTATAAATAGTGAAACTGGAATACTGAGAGTTTTTCTGACTTCTAATGATTATGTTGTTGCAGACAAGCATTTGGGTGACAAAGGATGGAGGCAGTATAAAGTGGTTCTATTATTGTTGGGTGTTTTAGTTTTGTTTTGTTTTCCCTTCATTTATATTTCAAGATTCTTGGGTCTTGGCACAGTTAGTCTTTCATTCCGGCTCTTGTCTTGATCCACCTCCATGCTCTGACAGTCATTTAATGCCTGATGTACCTTGCTTTTGCATTACTGTAATCTGTTATATTTCACATCTGGAAATTTGACTGCTTTTAATAATAATTTTTGTTTGTATCCCTGAAACATCTTTGAGAATTATAACAGAAGGTTAAGCAGTTATTCTAATGAAGGTTAATATTTTTAAAATTTCTGTTCTCTGGAAACTGGCAGTATTGTGATAATATCATTTTAATGTTGCTTACTGACCTTACTAGCTAGAGGTTGGCTGCTATAACTTTTTTGATTTGGTAATTGACTTGGCAGCTTACAATCTTTTTCTGCTTACCTTGCAGTATTCAAGTTTCAGTCTTAGTTGTAAACTGCTAGTAAAACGTCTGATAAAAAGTAGATGTTTGGAGAGGTTTCTTTGCTTGTTTTTTGTTTTCTTTGGTTTGGGGTTTGGTTGGTTTTGTTTTGGTTTTGGTTTTTTTTTTTTTAAGAGCTTAGGCCATTTTGGCAGCTGTGCAAAGTGGTAGTATGGAAGGAAATAGGTCTTTGTAAGATACTTTTTTTTAAGGTGAGTGTAGAGGGAGGGTTAAGCAAAAGTTTCAAACATGTTTTCATTTTTTTTTCCCTAGGTAAAGGCAAACTCAGTGAAACAGGAGTTTGAAAAGCAAGATGAACTGAAACGATCTGCTATGAGGGCAGTAGCAGCGCTTCTAACCATTCCAGAAGCAGAGAAGAGTCCATTAATGAGTGAATTTCAGTCACAGATAAGCTCCAACCCTGAGCTGGCAGCCATCTTTGAAAGTATCCAAAAAGATTCATCATCCACTAACTTGGAATCAATGGACACTAGTTAGATGTTTGTCCAAAATGGGGACCATTATGTTGAACCATATGATGCACTGAATTGACAGGTTATGAGTAAGAAACAGAAAAAATATCTAATCTACACATTGTTCCACTTTATTTACCTTTATGGAGACAGTTGGCTTTTCCCATTGTTGCTTTTCTAGCATTTATTCCAGAAATGTATTTCCATAATCCAGAGTTTGTTAACCACTCTTGTTTTAGTGGATTTGGCTACATTTGGGAATTAAAAAGTTGACGCATGGTGTATGGAAATAGGTTCCAACATCCATTTGCCCTGTAATGTTTAGGATTAAAATGTTAAAATTTTGTGACTGTGATTTTTTTTTTCTTTTATTCACTCTTTCTACTTGTAAACACAAAAAGGGGGGAGGTGGGAATCAAGCATCCAGGTGCACCATGTTTTTGTATAACTTTTTATTCTTTTTTGTTTCAGCTTCATAAATTGGTTTGGCTGGCAGATGAATTCTGTGTAAGATTTATTATATTGAAGAGAGGGTTTGGGCACAGTTCAAAAAAAGCAGACATAAATGGCATTTTTAAAGGTGTGGGGATTAGAAAACAAATATCCCTGTGGTGCACACTAATTTTGCATGAGCAAGTTTACAAATATATATTGTCTGTAAAACAGCATGTGCAGTTTATTCGTAATGCAAGTTAAACTAAGTTCTACTGTATCAGTGCAGTTTTCAGGTATTTTGACATACAGAACATTCATACAGGAAGGGACAAATGAAGGTTGGTTGCCTAAACCTGGCTTTTTTTAAATGCCAGTAGTATCACCCTGCAGATATTATTACAGTAAAAATGACAACTCCTGCAGTTTTCATGATTTTTCATAGTCAAAGGCTGGATCCCCTGGAATTGAGGTGGACAAACTGGAAGATCAGAGGGAAACAGATGAGATGGAGGTAAAATAAGCAGAGAACAATAGCAGCTCAGTGGCTGCTGAACTCTGCATTCAACTTTTGCTTTTGTTATAAAAGTACAAAAGGAGGTTTCTTGAGTGGCTTCTACCTCCTTTTTTTCATCCAACAGCTTTTGTTAAGGCACTAATATATGATAGTACCTAGACAAGTATTGGCAGACCATCATTTTGTGCCTGTCAGAATGTTTTCTGGCACATGGAACCACCAGTAGGTTGCAGTGCTGCAAGTGTCATTCAGTATTCTGGCGAGATAGTAAACAGGGGATGGTCTTAAGACTGGAGAGAGATAGAAAGCAAACAGATGCAAGAAAAAAAATCTGCCCTGAATACGCTGAGGTAATATAAAAGTGGAAGAGAAGGTGATAGCTGGCGGTCCCGCAATGAATTGGATTTGGGAATTTAATAACAAAAGATGGGGAACCACTGCCTCAAATTGAGACTTGTCATTTTTTGGCTCATGCAATTGCTTAGTTGTCTGGTTTTAGTCAGATCTGAACTTGATTTTTCTCTCATGAACAGGTATTTTTTAGCTAGTTTGATATTTTGGAAACCTGTTACATGGATATGTGGCATAAGCTGCTATGTGACTAAACAAACGTACGTTTTTATGACTTCAGTGATGGTTTCCTGTGAGCATCAGGGTTTGGGGGCAAATTCTTCACCTTACACGCTTGCAGCTTGGGAAAAGCAGGGGAGATATTGTTGCATTTTACTTTAATAAAAGGACCTGAACAAAGAGATCTATGAGCTCATTCAGTAGTAACAATTTTAATGCTGTAGAAATTTTTGAAACTGTAGCTTTCTCTGTCTCTAAAGTCTTCATACTAATGTAACAATTGTCTTCTAGAAGTAGAAATAAATGAGATTAAACGTACCAACATATCTAAATGTCATGAAAAAGAATGGGATGACTCTAGAGAGAAACCATATGGTAGAAAGAGCACTGTGAATTAGGTGCATATTATCCTGCTGTATAACTTATCTACTTCAATTACAGCAATATACAGGCCTCCTAATTAAGAATCTGTTGCGTTAATTAGTTGTCAAACTAATCTTAGAACTTTTTTGTTAAGTTTTCAGAATGCATTAAAATGTTTTATAGACCTAAAGCTAGGTGTGAGAATGGTATGATAAACATGAAATGGGAGGCTAAAATATGTAAATGGAGTAGGTGACAATGGTGAGTAAACAGAATACTTAGGTTTGTAGTTGAGAGATTTGTGTGTGTTTATGTACTACCATAATGCCTAATGTGGTGGATGCAAATAATCTTCGCTTTGTTTTACAGTACATTACTGTGGAGCAAGCTTAAGGACAGAAGAGAAGGTTGAGCGATATTACATAGTGAATGCTTTCTTGCAAGAGAGTAGTTTTCACTCTGACCACTGATGAAGCAGCTGGGAACATAAGAATTAAGTCTTCCCTGTAAATCACAGAGATTCTAAGACCATGGTTCTCTCCAAGTAGCAGTTGGTTATTTCAGTGACTCAGGAAGACAGGCTCATGAAGTTTGTAACTGCACCATAATTGCTGAAATCATTAGTTTTATAAAGTCTAACCAGGTTAGGTGTTCAAATTCCACAGACTTTCACTGGATCACTTGATTGTAAGGGGGGTTTTTTGTTTTTCCCCCACTGTGTATCCAAGTATTTGGGTAAATCTGGTGTATTCATGCTTTTAGTGCAATTAGGTTCAGGTAATTCTATTAAGGATGATATCAGGAATACCTGTACCTGTTCTTTATATGCTAGATATCTGAAACTAAAATATGAAATTACTCTCACTAAAACAAAACCAGAATTCTGAAAGGCTGCTCTTAAAGATTTTTGGTGGGATTAGAGCTTTCTCTAGTGTTTTTCATCATTTTGCACACAGGCAATTGAGACCAATTAATAGGCTTCCATATAGTATAGAAATGGTTGGCTAGTCCTCACATTGGAGATTCTTGCCTTTAAATATTTTTATATCTTAAAAGTACTTATGCTCTGATTTTTCCATGAAAAATCTTGCCATCCTTGCAAAGGTGGTCTCTTCTAAAATTATAAGTTGAAAACTACAAGTACCTTAAGAATGCTGCACTTCAGTCATGTAAATTGATTTTTTTAATATAATTTTCCTTCAAAATATTCCATCTTGTGTAGTAGTTGACAAAATAAGAAGAGCTGAACTATTTCCAGATTGTATTTTTGAGCTGAACAAAGCAGTACATATGCATGTAAGCAGCATTGCTTCTCTCAAATGAAGGATTATTTTAACATTTCATCAATTCAAATTAGAAATATGAATTACAAGTTCATATCTGCTACTATAGATATACTCAGTAATGATGCAAGGAACAAGTTCACCCTGCTGGTGAACCACCAGTCACCACCTGGCCTGGTTAGTAGTAGTGATTTAGCAGCAGTTCTCATATTTACTGGTACTTCCCCTTTCTTGCCTCCCCTTGAGATGACTTTAAAAGCAAAGTAACGTGTGGCCTTGGAAGTGTGTGGGGTTTGTTTTGTTAATCCTGATCTTTCTGACTGAAATGACACCTGTTTCTGCCAAATACCAAACAGTTAAGCCTGTAGCGTCTGAGTTTTATTTTGCTCTAAACTTCAGATAAAAAGTACTTTGTAATTGTTACTGTTAAGATTTATTTCAGAGAAATGAAGAATACTAGTCAGTTTATTACTTTCTTTTTGTCCTTGTTTCCTCCTTGCTATGAAATCGAAAGCTTTGCTTGCTGCACTATTGAACACGAACAGGCAGGCGTTGTGACGGCGAGCATGGCCCTCTGCTCTAGAATTGCTCTTCAGTACAGAGTTATAGCTCTTACACCAAACCCAAGCTTTTTCATCAGTATCCATATATAATTTTCATTGTGTCTGAGTTTGGGGGAGGAGGAGGAAATCGGAATTCTTGAGAATAATGAAGTAAATTAATCTTCCATGACCAGTGTTGGTGAAGCAGGGAAGTTTTCTGCAAGACGTGCTTTTGTGAGGATCAGGCAATTTTGTCTTGGTAGGGAGTTAGACTTGTTTAGATTCATTTCCACCTCGTGAGGCTTAAATGTTTCCACATAATCTCTGATAAGGAGAAAACTGCCTTCAGACAGGTCATCCATCCCCCAAAACAAACAAAAGGGTATCTGTTGATTTTAGTCTGTATATTGTGGTTTAGAATATAACCCTGAACCAGAGAAGAAAGAAGAGTGTGTTTCTGAGAACCATACAGACACTGGCTGGAAGACAGATGTTACTTGAAATGTAGCACTGAGAGAAAATTAAATTGTAAACTGAGAATATTTTCATTTAAAATAATTCTCATTTCTTTTGTGTTCTGTCTTTGATCATATTTTTGAAGAATGGGAAATACAGAGGGAAAAAAAAGTAATTAGCAAGCTGTGAACTTCTGTGATCCCACAACTTAAGGGTTTAATTTCTATTCCCTGCTGCTTCCTTTAAAAAAAAAAAGTCCAACCAGAGGTATTTTGACAAAAGTCCATAGTAATTCTGAAGACTTTTATTCTGAAGGAGATAAGTTTTTTTTATTATGTTTTCACTATTTTTTATTTTATTTTGAAGAAATTCTTTCCTTTTATTTGTGGATTTCTTCCACCTGACAACTTGGAGGCAATTCAATATGGCTCCTGCAGACTGTAGGAAATAAGCTGTGTCACTTGGTTCAGTGCACTAAAGGTATTCCTGTAGTAGAAAAAGTTTGCAATTTGCTCTTTCCCAATGTTCTTTTAATTAATAGATTAAAAAAAAAAAATTGTTCACGTATGACTGTAGTTTCCATTCAACCTCCAGTCTTTCTTCTCTTCAACTGAGTAAGTTTTGGATTCTTAATCATCTGATTACTGTTACTTTGGTGCAACCATTCCTAGGGTTTCTTGATGTTGTAATCTCAAGTTATTTAAAAGACTTGTTTTCTTTCCCCAGTCCTTACTAAGGTTATTTGCCAGAAGGTTCAGGTTTATCTCCCATATTTATGACATTTCCATTGTGCATGAAGACAAATCTTTCATGAATTGCACGTAGTATCCATTTTAGAGGGATTTTTCAGAGGTGCTATGCTGAAATGCAGCTGAATGCCATTTTTGAGGAAGTTCATAGTTCAGCCACTTCCCTCTGCAGTGAAAATCCGGTATACCTAAAATTCACGGGAATTTAGAGGCTTTTAAAAAACAAACAAATACACATTTCCTTATTTAAAAGCATACCCAAGGACAAAATAAAACAAGTTGTTCCGTGTGCAGCACAACTAATGGAATGTGGCTTCATGTAAATTTTTCTCTTGTGCAAGCATTAAGAAATTGAGGGACTGTATCAAATTATCTGCAGCGCTAGACCAGCTTGCCAATAAGAAGGTGTTTTGTGTTGTAACAGCTAAGTTCTGCCTAATGATGGAATGTACAGGAGGAACTACTTCGAATTTTTTTCCCTCCACAGCTACTGATCTTCCCACAGGTAACAAACTTTGAAATGTCAGCCACATTCAACAGAAGGGTAAAATTGACCAGCATTTAAAGAAAATATTGGATTTCCCATGATCCTGATTCCTTTTCACAGTCAAACAACTTCAGCATATTTTTTTCCAAATGTAAAGGTGATCAAATGAGTCTTTATTAGGAGGAAAATACTAAATTAAAGTGACTGAGTTGCACTGAGTTCTTGGTTTTTCAGCTACATCAAAAACACATCTCTGGTTTGAATGTGACTTGTTTACAAAAAAATCTCTTCAAAATTAAAAATGTGGAACTGAAGCTGCAGGTGGATGAGATGGTTGATTTTAGTACCTTGGCAGGGGACAGCCAAAGTAAAATGCTAAACTCTGCACTCCTTTCTTACATGGTACTTTATATTTTGGCATATAAAGTGGGTTGAATTCGGCTCTAATAAAATGATAGAATATTTGTATCTTCAAGTAGATTATATGAAAGATTAAAAAGTTGTTTGACATGGAACATTGTACACTGTTCTTTTTTGAGTTTTGGAGAATATATATGTAGACACAGTGACCTTAGTTGCAGGTTGCTTTCTAAGTTGACAATTTTTTTCAGTTCTCCTCCTTCACTCCCAAGTTTTTAGAATAAGAGAAGAAACATAATTCTATAATTTTGTAGTGGTGTTGGTGTTTGATTTCTGCAGGATCATCCTTTTTTCTTTTTTCTTTTAAGACTTTCCAGGAAAAAAAAAAAAGTAAAGCGGAAATTTGGTTGAGTGGCTTTCAGCCTTGTGCGTTCAGTTATTCTGTGTAGAGTTTTATAAGGGAAATGAAGAGAGGTTACTTATCCACAGAGAAAATGTTTTCTCAATGGTTTGAACAGATGTATTCAGGTTGAAACAGTTGGATATCATCAAGGGGTATGTAAGGACAAAGAATTTTCTGAAATCATAAAAAATTCTGATTGTCCATGAATGACTTCTTTCAGGTCTGTTAGGTGGCTGAACATGGCTGGTTCAGGAAACCTAAAGCTAAAAGGGAGGGCAAGGGCAGGCTATCGCATACGAATGTGAATCTGTATTATATTGCTCTTTGGCAAATGGTTAATATTTGTTGGTCTGGTTTATCTTAATACTGGTGTCGTTAGGCATTTATTGCTCTGAGACTTTTTCATAGCTTAGCTATCAACAAAATATTCTACACATTATCCGGGTTCTGTTTGATTAAGGGAGAATGAGTTTGAAGGATGGTTTGGGAAGAGTGCAGAAACAGTTAGGGCAACTGACTGGGTTTGTTTTTTCCCCCGTGTATCTTTTAACATATGGAAGGATGGGAAACAAAAAGGTCCATTGGCAGGTTTAGGCACTTCTATAGAAGGAGGTCAAGAACAACACTGCAGAATATAATGAATTTTCTTTGGTCAAAGTATTTTTCGTTTGCTGTCCTGGGGTGCACACCAGGGGAAAAAAAAGTCTAGTAAGGCTAACCAAATAGACCTGGTAAATCCTGTATGTCTGTGTGGAATCAGACCTTGCAACTGAGAGAACAAAAGTCTTGAAACCTACAGGAATTACTAAAGAGAATCAGACCTGTTTAAGAACAACCCAAGGCTGCCATCACAATACAGATGCCATTTTACATGCTTAGCTACATCATATAAGCAAGGTACATTCTGTACTACAGAAAGAAGAGAACTTGGGAGCTGTTTTGCACTGTGCTTGTAACATATGTGCAGCGAGGGCCCGTAGCTCTGTGTACTATGGATGCTGAGTAAAGTACGCTGTTGTAAGATGGGGACGATATGGTGCAGAAAAATCTGGTCATTTCTACTCCATCATTCAATTCACATTGCAATAGGTAAGTAAGTAGATGTAAGGGAGCTTTGTTTCACTTGAGATAGTGGAGTTATGCTCATTTGCAGGTCTATCGAGTTTGCTGTAAGGACGCAATACTCTTGACATGTATTTTTAATTGTAATTTTAGTAAGCACGCGATTACATTTTCAAGGGAAGATTCATCCTAACAATGGGTTTGCTTCACTGATCTCCTTTTGGAGAATTCACCTCAAATAATACAATTTTAAATAATACCTCTGACAGCATTTAATAGCTGAAACTAAGAGTTAATAATATTTCTAATCATTCCAATAAATGAAATTTATTTCCATCAAAGGAAACTTTAAAATGCTGCTATGTCAACTAATGAAGTAAAGCAAGGAACCACAATGCAGAGCACCCAGGCTCAGCTAAAACATTCTGCAGGAACAGAGTCAGATGTTCTGCCTTCTTCCTGCCTTTGGAAGTGGTAAAGAGCAAGTGGGAGAACATTTACTCTATGCTCATCTCCTTTATTTGAGTTTTAACATGGTCTAGTGAATAAAAGTTTTTTGAAATCAAGAATGCTTACGCTTTAAAAAAAAAAAATATTTGCAGAGTTATTTAGCAACCTGTTTAAATCAGCTTTGAAGGAGACCATTTCTCTCTTCTCAGGAAGAGACCTGCCACTGTGGTGGACTACAGCTAATATTTGAACACATCAAGGAGTAATCTCTCTGGATAGTGCTTTGAAAAGGCAAAGAATATAATACAAGATTTAAGTATTTATTTGCAAAGTTAGCCTTAAATGTCACCACGTTGTTTCTGTGCTGCTGTACTGGTTGTTTACAAGAGAAGTGTTCCAACACATGCACTTTAGGATTGTAAACAGATGATATCTTTTATTGTGAATATTTGTTTGCTTTATGTCACTACAAAATGCAATCTTGCCTGCCTTGTTTAAATCTTGCATACTTTTCTGTAGTTTTATCCAGAGTTCAGCCTATAGCAATGAAAACAGAATTCATTTCTGACAAAGCTAATGTTACAGAAACAGAGAAGCCCTAGGAAATGTCTGAGGACTGCATATGGAATAGTTTGTTCGACTACAAAGATGTCATAGTTAATGCACTCCATTTCACAGACCAGATATTTCTTTGACAAAGTAGTGGAAATAGGTTTATTAAAAGTTCAGTATCTGAGAACCGCATCAGAAGCATCTTTGATAAACCTGTTCTTGCATCTGGTTGATCGTGTGGCTGAAGAGTCGATTTCACAATGAAGTCTATCTTCATTGCTCATTGATCATCGATGGCCTTTGTTAAAATAAAACCCAAATGTTTCTTCCTGGCTGTATGAGTAAATACACTATCATATGTTGGTAAATACAGCACAGTGCTGAAGGTTATTTTTGTGCCTAAAGGCAAGATGCTGCACTGTGTGCAACATATTTCTGTAGCCCCAACTCACCCATTTGACAGGGGTTTATGAATAAAGGTTTAGTGACTGCAGACACTACGATTTTTCCGGAGGGAGACATGATGTCCCAAGACTATTATATTACATTGATATAATTTTTCCTTTTTTTTATTTTTCAGAAAGAGCCTTAAATATCAAGCTCTGAAACCTTTTAATGAAAGAAAAGTTGTTTTAAATAATTGAAGTATTTTAATCGTGTATCTGTATTTTTCATTGTCCTCTGACAACTGTAGAGTTGGATGTGGTAAGAAGCATGCTGGGTACAGTCCCACTCAATGGGATAATACACAAATAACGTTAATACTCTTGGAAACAACTATTGTTTCTTTATGATAACTTAAGTAGTAATCCCAGATGATAAAGTACACTCTTTATGCCACATAATGAAGTTTTCAGAATGCACCATGATGTAAAAGTACCTAGGAGTATTAACATCATATATAACTGCAGGATAAAAATACCTCCTTGCTAGTAGTTCTTGATTAATGTGTTCTGTTCTTTCAAGTGGCTCTCTAATTTAATACACTAAAATCTCCACTGGATATCTGTGTGTATGTATATACATGTATGTGAGAAGGGGTGAGTGTTTCTGTTTTTTCAATCTTTCAATGTTTTAATTTTTTGAAGCCACAGTTCCTCCTGGTTGCAAGTAGTCAGTATTGCATTTGTGGAAGTTATTTCAGTCATCTGAAAAAAAAATGACAATTTGATATTTTTCCAATTGTAAGTGTTAAATAAAATCATATGGTTATTTTAAAAAGCTAAAATTAATTCTGATAAGAGCATTTTTATATGAATGTAGTTTTATTACTATGAATTTCTCAGTTTTTGTAAAGAAATCAAACGTAAATCTAAATTTTTCAGTGGTATCTTAATTTCATTGTAATATTAGCCTTTTGGACCCTCTGGTTTTATACCCTCTGGCTTGAACCAGAAACCCTTTAATTTCTCTTTGGATCAAGAAATGGCCAGATCTGTTTGAGCAGGTCTGTGCTCTCCCAGTGCTGGTTCTATTGTTGTGAATCTGCTGTTGCTTCTTGAAAATGGAGCATAAATGATGCCTCTGAAAGGGTTAGCGTATAGCTAAAATCAACCTTTTCATTCTTTCCCTATATTCATTATAACCGTTTACAGTATGTCTGCTAAGGAAAAACAGGTTAATACAGAGTGTTTTGTCCGTCCAGTTACTTCACCTCGTTGCACTGTCATGGCAGAATCTAGTGTATTAGCTGGCTGTATGAGCACAGTTAAATGAAAATTAAATTTCAGAATCAATTCCAGCAACTTATTTTCTTCCAGGAGATGGCGTTGTAACCTCATTAACAAATGCCTAACAAATCTAGGGAAAAGCCAGCAAGACTTCTTGGCAGACAAGAAATTGGAGGTAATTGAAGAATGGATTTGAAATGGATCTTGTAATGTTATTTTGCTTGACAAGATACTGAAGCTTTCTGGTATGACTGGCTCACTTCAAAGTTCCTTTTCAATCTTTTACAAGTCATTTCTAAACTTCTCTTTCATACCATAAAATTTGGCAAAGTTTGTGCAGGAAGATGGTCACCATGGCAATGTTCCTCCTACAGCCAGGTGTTTGGTGGTGGTATGGTCTGGATGGCTTCGCACTGCTGCAAAGAGTAGAATAAACCACTGGCCCCACTGGCTAAGTGACATGGCTGAAAAAGCAGATTTCATAGCATAATTCCATATTTTCTTTCTACCTTGCTAATGATTTCCCTTCTCCCAGGGTTTTAGCAGGCAGCTGTAATGGGAATGGTGGCCCTTAACACGAGAGACCTAACAAAACTAGGTGTCATGTTCTGGTGAGCAGACTGATGTGTTAGCAGTGTTTACCTTCCTCTTAATGAGTGCATTAATTTCTTACCTGAAAGTGCTACAATCAAGGTGCTTGGGTAATAATACACTGGTTTGCTTCTCAGGTATAGGGTTTAAAAAAGGGGGGGGGGTGGGGTGGGTGCATTTTTGATTTATATTTCTATTCTAAGTTACCATGGCTACCAAGAGCTTTTTTTTTTAATGGGCTGACCAACAAAATCCCATCAGGTATTGTTTTAGAATTTTACCATAAAACAAACAAAAAAACCCTAACAAGCTTCCAACTCTAGCCATAATATTCTGTTATGCTGCAGAACTGGGGTTTCCATTCTGGCAAGGCATTGACCAAAAGGAGGAAGACTGTAGTAATAGAGAGCAAACTATGCAATTCTAATGAACCTCAACATGCACCATAACTATAAGAACAACTGGGGGAGGTAATTGCCCAGCAGTTGTCACTGGACATGTGTGTGTAAGCCAACGACAGCTTTGGGAGGTCACAAGCTTGTTGAGATTGTTTTGGCAGGCCTGGGGACAGGCTTGCACTGCATGCTGCAAGTACTGAAATAAACATTGCTGCTGTATCAGATGCTATTTGGGATAGGATTCAACAAAAGCCAAAGCAAAGAAGAATTTTATTTGGAATACATTGTGTTATACAGATGTGTGGGTAGAAGCAAACAAAAAAGCCCCCAAAACCAAAAAACCTGACCATTTTAGTAAAAGTCTGTACTTGATGTTGAACACTTAAAATCAAGTGATTAGTGCTTTGATTGATCTCTCCAACTATACTGCAGTGTCTGAGCTGCGATGGCTGGAGCTGGAGGCTTTCTTGCTGTTGCAGGCAGCAGGAGAGGTGGAAAGAAAGCCTTCAAATCCAGTGCGGGCATGAAGACAGACCAAAACACGTCCCTGCAGACTACCGTTCTTTTCAGCCACTGCTGTGAGAGATGCCATCATTTGGATGCCTGACTGAAGCTTGTTTTATTTCACTTTAACCAGTTTCGCATTTTCAGTCTTGCAGGGTTTTTTGGTTTGTTTGTTTATTTTTAATTTCAGCCTTTATCCTGGCCCTCAGGTGCCCTCAGAACAGGGCTTTTCTCTAGCCCCCACATCTCAATACCTCCTCAGCACTGCCTGTGGCACGATGCTTGTCTGGGTACCAAATGCTGCTGTTGCTTATGTACTTGATGCCAACAGCTTTTACCAGCACCAGACCAAAAAAAGTTCAGTCTCCTGAATGCCTTTACTGTCTCACTGAAGACCGTTTTCTGTCCTAGGATAGTACAATATGTATCACATGGTCTTGGAGTTGTAAAGGAGTGTTGTCTTAGGGTCTCATTAATGAAAAAAAGCAGAGCAGCAAGCATTGGACCTGGTGTCAGGGAAGCCAAAGATGAGACGCAGCTGTGGACTGGTCCTACTGCACCCCCTGCTCCCAGCCATGGTCATGAGCAGGCTTTGCCATTTCCCGTACCGTTTCATCGTTAGCTTCCCAATGGCCTGAAGGAGTTATTTCCTTCTCAGTCAAGGAGATTTTCATTTAGAAGAGAAGGACTCATCGCAGAAGGACTAGTTTGGTGAGTCGAAGTAGATTCTGATTTTCTAACTCACCCAGCTCTCCTTGCTATTTCAGACTGTCTGCTTAAGCTTAATAAGCCTGTGCTCCTCAACAGTTTCATCCACGATGCTCAGAGCAGCCTGTATGCCCATTGCCCTCCTGCGGGGGTTCTTTGGAGCCTCCTTTCAGTTCAGCACTGTTTGTACATGATCTACTTTGCTGTTCCCTTGCAGAGGGATCCTTTTGGTCTGCAGCATCTAACTTTGTCATTCTTATGCTGGCTTGGTCTCTCTGAATCCAGAACCGTTGGTATGCCCTGGTACTCCTTCCCTGACGCTACTACTTCCACAGCAAAAGTACATGGCATCCAGGCTTTCACGGCAGATCAACAGAGTTTTCTTGTCTGATAGGATGTCTCTCTGATCCACCTTGTTTTTCTGAATTTCACCTAAATCGAGAGATTCATTCACTGGGTGGTTTCTCCTGCCATGTACAATGCAGGGAGCAATTTCTCTCTCTGGAAAACAGCTTCAGAATGAAACTGAAACAAAATTTACTCACTGGGAAAGCTTTTGAAGATGATATGGCCTAAGAATGATTTTATTCGGATACTTATGGAAACGGGGCTCTGTATGCTTGCTGGAGGTCTAAAGGTAATAAAACTCGGTGCCTGAACATTATAGCTGAAGAACTGCTGAAAGAAATGGCAGCTTAGGCTACAATTTTTCGAGTTAGATATGTACCTAAGGAACAAAAGGGAAGGAAAAATAGCACTTGTATATATTTCAAAACTAAAATTACAAATGCAGTCTTAAGTTGTCCTACCACCCAGATGTGCTAATGCTCAGTCTGTTGTATTAGAACTTGCTATTTTTGCTAGAACCTGGTTTCAGTTTCAGGTTTTACCTTGCAGAAACAACCTGTACTTAAGGCATCAAAATTACAATGAATTTACTAAGATGGTGAAATTCTTTTTTTGTGTGAACAGCTTGTCAGGGATGACCCTTATGGTGCTGAGTGAAATACCAACGGAAATTTTGTTGAAACCATAGTGGTTAACAAAAAAAAAGTCACTTTGACAACACTAACTTTTTCTCAGTCATAGAGTGATGTGCCAAATATCATCTCTTTGTCAGAAGATGACCAAAGCAAGGGGTGTTCCTGCTGTGCTCCTCACACCTGAACTGGAAAGGACCAACTGGAACATCTTGAGACTCGAGGATTTTCAATAAGGAAAAGATATTTGTTTTTAACTATGCACTAGTTAACCGCTCAGTGCTTATTATGGACCACATCTGTGTTTATTAGCATGTGTGTGCTGTTTCTAGAAGAACAAAAGCATACAAAGCTACAGGGAATGTCATAAACATGCCATGCTTGAGTCCTCTCATCTATCAAAAACTGAATGGTTAGATGTACAAGCAGGCAATGAGGAGCTTTTTTCAGGCTTCAAATATATCGTCTTATTGTGGAGGTCCAATATGATATGGCAAATATTAGAATATGCATAAATTATTCATTTTTAAAAAACCCTGTGTCTAGCTGGCAATGCAAAAAAACCTCTCACTATGTTCATGTAATGTTAAAAGTCGAGGAGAAGAAAATCTATTTGAAGTTTAAATTCTTTTCTAATAACTGAAATTCATTATGAAACAGTTTGTACTGGTGTAACCAGTGGCAACAATTGAATGCAATTCAGCTAGGAACTGAACGGGACAAACATAAAGGCTGGTTTGATTACATGCTCCTTTCACTCAGGAACATCAGCGTTCCTATAATGGATGGGAAAAATAGGCTTTTTGGTGGTTACCTGCACTGGCAGGGCCTGCATCACAAGCTTCAAAAAGAAGTTTGCTTCTCTAACGGCAGAGGTTGCATTGCATCGTTGTGGCCAAAATGGCTCTTTATTTGCAGTTCTTACAGGTCTACTGCCTGAATTGTGGTTTCCTGGGTATGAGGGCTCAACTTGAACTTTCAGATCCAGTTCCTTGCTGATATTTATTCTAGGGAACAACAGAGAGCATAACGCTCTGATCTACCTTGTGCATAATCCTGTTGATTTCTCTAGATAGGAAAAAATCCAAAGTTTTTATAATTTTTTAAGTTTCAATTTATATTGAAAACCAGTAATATACCTGTTTTGCTTTAACTTTGGTGGGTCTTTAAACAAATTAAATCTCAGTGTGGCCACAGAGGCCATTAATACACAAGATGCGTATTCATGGGTAACAAAAGGACCTAGCATTCTCTGTGACTTTGTCATGTCAGTTACTTTTGAGAATCATGTTTTCATATTATCTCACACTTCATGAATCATTTGCTTTAGCCTCAGAATAGTTACAGGAATTGCACAAGCTAGAGACAAAAATATTGTTCCCCTTTCTGTTGCTGCGGAGGTTATCTGGTTCAGCTCTTATGATCTGGACTGCTTTATCAACTGTGCAGCACCGACGTGACAATAAAGATTATCTTCTAAGGAGGAGGAAGCATCCTGAATTTGGGAGTGAGTTACTGTCAGAGGAGAGGCAGTTGGAGGAGAAACAGTGAGATTGTGTTAGGCTACTATGGAGTCACAGATAAGTGCTTTCAGGGCTTTAATAAATATAGGTATATGGCTAGTTAATAAATTCATCTATAAGGCTGTGGGGAGCTGTTAGAGCATTCCCTGATCCATCCAGATTGCAAGCTAGCCATGAATCACCAGCAAAGGAGCTACCCTGTACCAGTGACATAAAATCCTTTGGATATAGAATGTCAGGAATAACTCTCTGTGGAGGGCGATACAAGCTGAGTTTGGGTGTAGTGGAGTATCAAGTTTTTAGAGCATTTCCTAACAAATCCCTGAATCTGTCAGGTGGCCTGGCCCCATCATGGGTGTACAGCTTTGGAGGTCTGTGTAATTGGTGGTATTCATAAAGACTGTGTTTGTGTATGTCATTCCAGAAATGCTGATTGCTGATATGGAAATCTCTCTTTAGTTTTGGTTGGTTTTTCTTTTTTTTTGTTTGGGTTTTTATTGTTTTTTTGTTTTGTTTTGTTTTGTTTTTTTTTGGGGGGGGGGGTGTTTCCTATTTTGCCATTTTCTTTCTGTGTGTTTGCTAGTTTTCTGATACAAAGCAAAGCTTGTGGAAGGAAACCCCTGCCCAAAGCAGGGACAGCTACAGCAGGTTGCCTAGGGCTGTGTCCAGTAGAGGTTTGAGAATCTCCAAAGGTGCTTTGTTTCAGCTATACTTCAACTCATACCAATTGCCCCTTGCCCTGTCACTGGGCATCACTGAGAAGAGCCCAGCCCTGCCTTCTTTACTCACCCCCGCATTGGGTATTTGTACAGATTGATAAGATCCCCCTCGAGCTTTCTCTTCTCCAGGCTGAACAGCCCCAGCTCTCCCACCCTCTGTATGTCAGGTGCTCCAATTCCATAATCACCTTGGTGGCCTTTTGTTGGACCTGCTCCAGTATGTCCATGTCTCTCTTGCACTGGGGAGCCCAGGACTGGACCCAGCACGCCAGGTGTGTCTCACCAGGGCTGAGCAGAGGGGAAGGATCACCTCTCTGGACCTGCTGGCAATGCTCTGCCTGATGCAGCCCAGGAGGCTGTAGGCCTTCTTGGCCACAAGGGCACGTTGCTGCTCATGGTCAACTTGGTGCCCACCAGGAGCCCCAGGTACTTTTCCAACAATGTTTCCCTTTATGCAGCTAGGCGTGAAAATGGGCTGCCCTGTACAGAATTAAATTCAGGTGCAAGTAATGGCAAAACTGAAAGAATCACTTTCTACACAAAAATAAAAAATGATTATTTTTTCTTTAGTGTAATGGAAATATTGATTAGTAGAGCTACTACTGCAATTTCCTTGCTAGGTTTCTCTCTGTGCTATTGCAAAATCACTTCAGAGTACTGTTGTTTTAAAAGCCAGAGAGCTGCTTGATAGGAATTTATTAAAGTGTACATGTAAGTGAATTATGAATGCTGGACCTAGCTTCTCATTCAGACGTCACTGACAGAAGGTACCATAGCACCTGCCAAGTCAGGATCCTGCTGCTGATTTAATGTCAACCTTCAAAGAAAAAAGGGCTGGGTTTTAGTGCCTTGTCAAAAAAACAAAAAACAAACAAACAAAAAAACAACAACAAACAACCAAAAAAACCAAACCCAACCATCCCATATGGAGATAAAATATTATTTTTGAATAGTTAACTAATGTTGACAGCTACAAGGGAAAATTTGAGAATGAAATGTAGCCCTTTCCTACCCATGCCCACAAGAGCAAGGAGAGTGGCTACCAACCAGGTGTAGGTGCTAGTGAAAGAAAGGCCAGTTATTTCACAGTATTGCCAACGGCTGACATACCATTGTCATGGAGTCATGTACGATATTTAATTACATGATTTTTATTTCTTTTTTTTTTTTTGCAAATAATAGCATATTTTCTGTTTCCTTTCATGTGGAAAATGATTAATTGTACAAATTAAATGAAAGTATATCCCACATTTAGTTGCACAAAGACTCTTTGAAAACAAGAACAGATGTGGTATTCTTCTGTCTTAGTGTTTCTACTGAAAAATGCTAAAAATCCAGAATAATCATTGGAAGTTCTAGACAGTGAGCAGGAGTGAAAATGAAACATAACTCTTAATTATTTTCTGTGGGTTCATATATTGACATGTGTTACAATAATGCTTAATGTCTCTACAGCACTTCACATTTCTATTAATTTCCAAAAAAGAGATTGCAGCCAGTAGTGAGAGCATTGCCTTCATCTTGTAGAGCTCAAGTCTGGTTTTGTTCTTTGCTTGACTCAGACCAGGAAATTAAGTTTCAGAGGCTTAAGCATGAGCCTGTAGGTTAGTCTGAGGTGAGTCTCCCTCAAGGTGCCTTATTAGAGCTGTTTTGCTTTGTTTAAATGCTTTTATTTAGATAGTAAATACTGGATATACAGTAGAGCTGGGACTTGACCTTTGCCTCTGAACACCCCAACAGAAGAGGTGATCACTCTCCTGTCTTGTGAGTATTCATTGCTCTGGAAAGCAGAACAGTTCAAAACAGAGATAAGAGTAATAGCCTGTATCTTGCTCTGTTATCTCATATATACAGAACATCATCTCCGGTATGGGATGTATCGCTAGCAGTCCTTCAGCTCATGCCTGCAAGCTGGTAGAGAGCATGGGCCTTGCTCTCAAAAGTTCTGCAATGAGTGCTTCACCTGTGCCCCAGGAGTCTGGCAGACCAGCTAACGGCAAATCCAGTGCCTACTTATGTGCTTACACACACGATGCTTATAACCAGAAAGCTTTAGAATGATGGGTAAATGGCATTAAGGATTGAGTATTTCATCACAAAATTGGAAATAGTTATAAAAAGGTAGGACATTAGAAAAACATTATCGGTATTTACCTTTTGCTGTAGCCACTCAGCTCTTACTTTTGAGGATAGCTCAGCATTTGCTATCAGGGCATTTCTTTTCTTTTTACAGTCACTTATTTATACCAAGTGCAAATAAATCTTCAAGATGTAGACTCCGTCACCCTGAATGTCTCTCTTCGTATTAAATGTAAATGTAGCATTATGCTGCAGTTTCCTTTCATTTTTTTCTTTCCTGCTGTCATGCTTAGAGATGTTGCATGCTGCCAGTGTGTCTGTACCAATGAAGCAGTACCAAGTGTGCATCCTTGAGGATGCTGGCTGAGGCACGCCTGGCTCCTGAAGCAGAACACGTGTGTGGGGAGGGTTTTCCACAGTTTGGCTGTGCTCCTTACAACCACCAGTTGCTTTACTGCACAACAAAATTTGATTAATTGTATTTTAAGTAATAGCTAGCATACAGGCTAATGTGAATATTCCATGAATACTGCAGTAGTCAACGGTTCTTTGCAGAAACCAGCTGTTGCATCATTTCCAATGCTGGTGTTTGTGTCTGTGTTTGGCCAGAAGGACGTTCCTTCCACACTGGATTAGCTTTGGGGACTCCATCACGTTTTATTTGAAATAATACCCCTAATTTTCTCCTTACCAGCCAGGCACAGAGACCACATTGGCATTGCACTGTGTTGCTTGCATGTGGGGCTGACAGTAGTCAGATAAAGAAAGTGTAGGCTGGTCCAAATCCATATCACTTTCCACCGTAAAATAGGACAAGTTTTTGCAACACTCTTCTAAACATCTTACCTCTAAATTTTCAGTTACACAGAAGTTAGTCATGTTCCTCTAGCTGAGTTTAAGCCTGTTACAATTATTTCTACCCTGTGAAGGGGATAAGTGATTTATTACTGTGCATTACTTCTCCAATCCTTCATAATGGAGCAATCAATTTTCAGATGTGCATTTTGCAGAAAGAATGAAGCACTGTTACTATGAAAAAATATCACCAGAGAATACAGCTTCTGTGTCTGCTGAAAAATGGTGGCAAAAATGCTTTCAGTGGGACCTGGAACAAACTGCTGAATCTGAACAGATACTGAACATGGCCTACAATTAACAGCTTCTTGAGGTGTTGCGTAAAGTCAACAGCTATTGGTAATGTTTATTCAAGTGTAGACAAAGCCATAGGGATTCTGCACTGCAGCAGGCATAACAGGATGGCTGAATATAATTGAAGTTTTCTATTGTGATATAAAAAATAATAGTAGTACACAAGAAATAGTCCATGTTGGAATCCAGACCTTCAGAGTAGCTAAGTAAAAATTTCTCCTGGATGTTTTATTTTGAGATTTTGTCAATAGCTTTGGTGCATTAGGTATATAGAGAGGGGAGATCCAATTCTAGCATCAGTGAAGAAAAACTCATTTGGGTATATTACTGTATTTGTAGACAGTTGCAGTGTGCTTCATATGAAAGTGTTTTTTCAAAAGTGCAAATCCATATTTTATGAGAAGTAGTTGAATGATTTCCATTGACCTTATAGAAATGCAATATTGCAGTGTATGTTAACCCAGCTAGAGGTTTGTTGGCTTATAGAATAAAACCAGCATTTGAGCGGGCAAGACCTGAAGTTGCCAAACCAATGTCTCCTTATTTGCTCAGTATAAAAATGAGATGACAAATTCATCTATCACTTAAAATAGTCACTTGGAATGTTTTGGGTGAAATGAAAATACTGAAGGAGAAAAAAAAAACCCAAAAGACAAGTAAATCAGTCATTGTAGCTTTGCTGCTCAAATGAAATGGTGTAGATGTTGAAAACATGTTTGTATGTCCCTGCTCAAGAAGAAAGAGTAGCTATTGCTTCCCTCTACCTGCTCAAGGACAGCTTGATGAAAGATAACAAATACAGGATGAAGGCCCTTAAAGGTGAGACATGTCTGAGTCCTTCACCAGTGGGCAGGGCTCAAGCTCTGGAAAGAGCACCCACCCTTAATCCCTAACTCCCTATCAGTTCTCTCTGTCAGAGACAGGAAGAGGAAAGTAACAGAATGAACCTTGTGATGCCATGATTCAGAATTGTCCCCTCAAACCTCAACAGGTCAAAATATGCTACTGAGAGATACTTTTGTGTCTAATCGACCAATACACCTTCTGTTGATATTTATACTCATCGAAGTGCAAGTGTTCCCCATTCAGTGCATTGGTTAATTTTAGGGAGTGAGGTGTATAGATGAGTGAAGAAAAAAAATGCCTGTGCAAGCTAGTCATTAAGAAAAAAGCAGCAATTTTTGTGGCGAGCAGTGCCGAATGAGTGGACCTTGTAAATTGCTTGACTGTGAAGCTGGAATTTCAGCTCTGCCTGTTTGCAACTTCTTAGTGCCTCTGTGTATGTACAGCATTTTGCTTAATATTAGCTGCTTAATATCTGCAAGAATCACACTGAATTGTTTTGAGTCTTATGATTTATTTTTTTCCTGGTTCTTTGAGTAACTGTGCTTTTCTCCCGTGCTCAGAATCACCAGAAAGCATCAGTTGCCCTGTCTGGCACAAGTAGCATCAGGTTAGTGGCAAGGCAATAAGAACTGCTCTGTGATGTTTTTTTACTGTGAGAGAGGGATGAGGGAGTAGTAAGTATTTATTATTCATTCTCTTGGGAAGGTTTCAAATGAAAGGAAAGGCCATCTCTGTCACCTCCCCTGGAACTCGTTCCTTTCTGCTGGGCTGTTGGCTGTTTGCTATGGGAGCAAGCTGTCTCTGATCCTTCTGCAAGTTTGCCTGTGACCCTCCCAGTTAATGGGATGCTCGGTTTTGGCAGCAGTAGAACTATTTTACAGTCACTGATTTGGAGTACAGGTTAGCATTACGTGCTTCTTGCATCAGGAAGGAAGAGCAGGACTGAGGCTGTGGCTTATAAGGCACAGGGTGGAGGCTTCCTCTGTAACCCTCTGTCCCCGGGATTGTTTTGGTGCTGTGTAGTTTGTGATTTTCTCTGAAGTTTCTTCTTTAAAGCACACAGTTTTAAGCCAGTTCTTTGACTTGGGGCTTTACAGAATACATGACAAAAATATCTTTAATTACTTTATCTTATGATAATTGTAAAGGAGTGTGAAGCTGCTCTGGAGAACATGGGCCTTGTCACCTGGACCTGTGAAAGTTTCTGTGCATTCATTTTGAGCTCTCTTACAGTACATAATTGCAAGCTATCACCTCTTTTTGACCTTTTTGAAGAAAAAACTGGTCAAGAAAATCTCTTAGAATTGAGTTAAAATTTAATACTGCAGTGTTTGTCCTTCCACCCTCCACACATGGCTGGGGATGAGTCCTCTAAGCACCTGTGCTGCCTGCTAAACTGCTATTATTCTAATACATTCTCATTTATGGGCATTTCTGAACAGTTCACTGGTTCATTAGGGATATTCACCAGAGAGAATAAGAAAATAATGCAGTCCGTGCACTTTCAGATACTCAGGCACTGAGCATACTCCAAAGTACTTCCTGAACAGTCGGCACCTGCCCCTAACGTGGTAGTCAGCAGAGAGGAGGCGTAATGCTGTCACCAACTTTTCTTGGCCCGGGAGCAGCAAGAGTAAGTAATGCATTGCAGGCAGCCTCAGACCTTACTCTCTCCTAGATCTCTATTTTAAATTTCCCATGTTCATGCATGGAGCTGGAGAACCTCTGTCTGTCTCCTGCAGGCAGGTCATCACTGTGATGCCCTTAACATGTAACAGACCGTTGAAAGGGATGTTTTCAAAAGCAGCAATAGCACAGTATAGTTCTTATGGATCAGAAACTCTCATCATTCTGGTGTTTTGAGAACAACCAAACAGACAGAATTCTGCTTGCCCAAGGCCACTTGGCGTTTGAATCTATCCTCAGCATTAAAAAGTCAAATCTTTTTCTCCATTTTCCCTGAAAAAGGGAGTGCACTTTCCATTTTGACACAGGCGTTTTTCTTGAATGACTACCCAAAATGCTCCTCCTTTCTAAACAACACTTAGTCATTAGCAGTTCATATTTTAAAATGCTGTTTATTATGAGTGGAAATATGCAAAATTTCCTTAAAAGCTGACTTGCAAATGTTAATACAGGGATAAATGAATAGTTGATGAATAAGTCCTTCAGAAGCAAGCGGCTTTAGAAACACTCCATAAATTTTCCCCATTACCACATTTAAAAAGCATTTAAAATAATTGTTGGAAGTCACTGAGTGCTGATAACTCTGCTTTATGAATGTGGACTAATGGAGTAAAGTGATAATTATTTAGCTGCTCTTGCATTTTAATTCAATCACGCCACGGCTGTTACAGTACAGCGCAGCCTTTGCCTTTTTATTTTCTATAGGCAAATAAAACCTGCTCAGTGGTCTCAGGTAATAGCCCTTGCAGTACCTTGCTGGGTCAGGGGAAGGAAGGTAGAAACAATGCTAACGACTCTAGATGTTTCTGTGATATGGAAACATCCCCGCAGTGTACTTCAGCAGAGTCTGATTTTCAGGTCCTGTGGCAGTCAAGAGGGATCAGAGTGTGACTGTCACCGGAGCCACCCACGCAGGGCCAGGGCCGGAGAATGTGATGCTGGACCTATGGGAGCAGGAGAGGATGGGTTGCCTTAGGCCATCTCAGAGCCCCTTGGGCCTCCTGCTGACCCTGTGGCACATCTGCCAGCCCACTGGTGCTAGCTGGGACACCTCTGGGCATCCCCAGCACCCTTTCCTGGTTGTACCTGGGCAACTGCTTTGAGCCATTGACTGCGAAGCTGGGGTTGTGGTTGCTTCCACCTCACAGCCTTTGCCAGTGAACTTTCTGCTGAGGTGGTTACATGCTAGTAAGGGCAATTTTAATGAATTTAAATTTGCTTTTGTACTCAGTATTTCTTTGCTTTTGAAAAGCTGAACTAGCATGAGGCAGCAGCATATCCCACTTAGAAGATGGATAAAAGCGATTGTGCCTATCTCAGAGGTAACAGAGAGCAAAGGTAAGGCTGGTGCAGCCAAAACCATCCTCCCAAACCTGCCTCTGCAAAGCATCTCTCCAGTGACTCAAAACAGAGACCCAAATAAAAAACAACATACACAAAGAAATTAAATATGCTGGTTGACTGCAGCCACATTAAACTAGGCATTTCAATTCAGCGATACAGTGAGAACTCAGTCTTTGGGTTATTTAGTACATATTGAACCTAAGAGTGGCTCTTTAGCATATTCTTGGTTGCTTGCTGAAGTGCTGTGGTGCCACCAAGCAGAGTCACACTGATGTGCCAGCTGGCTTCCCCACCCAGGGAGAACAGAAATCTCTGTGGCAATTCCAGTAGTGGTGTGCTCACAGACATGTTAACACCTAACCCCATCACCACTCAAGTAATTTTCTCATTGGGCTCAGACCTGGACCAGACACAGAAACAGCTGAGACTCTATATGGATTTTACCACAGCATATATTGTAAGGAGATGCTCATATGCTCTATCTGTACGGTTTTTGACTATGAAAGGATGTTTGTCTGTTGAAAATGCTGAAATCTATTAATTCATATGAGCTCTGCTGGAGTGATAGTGAAAGGTATTAAAATGTAATTAAAATGCCAAAATCACAGCAGTCAAATGCAGCCTTCTCAGAAAGGAGACTCATAGCATCTTATCCCAAGTAGCAACATTAAATTAGAAGTAACTGAAGAGTCATTCACAGTTCATCGAAACCTGAAGAAAGAAAGATGCAACTTAAAACACAGCAGCTTGTAAATGGGCTGGATGCACAGCTGAGTCAAGGCCATTGGGCCTCCAATGACATGATACACTTCACAAAATCATTCTCTTAGATCAGTCACTACATTTAGAAGAACAGTTGTAAAGACCATTATACTACAATGAAATCACCACAGTGCTTGGCTAGCTCTAAATAACAGCGTTTAAGAGCTGTCATACCAACGTAAAACATAATTTTCAGCATTTCCACTTGTAGAGTTTAACATATTTCATGTCACATACTGCCATGATCTCTGCTGTACTCTGTGGTTTTGCTTGCAACTGTGATAGCAAACCGGGTCTGAAAACAGGATCTTTGAAAGGCTGTAAATCTTTTTATTTCTTGGTTCTCTCTGTAGCTGCAATTCTGAAAGAATTTTTATCTGATTTCATTAAGGATTTTACAGCAAGCTAAGTGTGTTGGAAAACCCACGCACTCCAGTAGTAAACTGGTTAGCTAACTATGCGTTTGCCCATAGCAGCTGCAAGCCTGCATAGCTAATTCCCTCAGAAACGCTGATGCATCACGAACACGTGCATTTGAAGAGCTGAGGTCTGCTGCCTCATCTTGTCAATGGAAAGGGTTTTATGAATCAATATCACTCTGAATTTTAAGAGCACTTTAACAGAGCAGCTAGTTTTTTACTGGTGTACAAAAAATTACTCATTTCTACAAAGAGAATGTTACTTTTTTGTAGCGTTAGGTGGAAAAAATTAAGGGGGGAAAGGAAAATTTTGCAAAGGAAGGCTGGTAATGTTTGGGAAAGGAAGGCCAAAATTGAGAAATGAGAGGTCAGGTGAAAAATGACACTTTCTAACAAAGACTGCAAGTAGTCATTCTGTGATAATAGTTTGATGCTGTACGTGAACACAATTGAAGTATCTTGACAAAGGTTTTCTCAACACCATCCTGAGCAGCATGTCAAGCCACCATCTACTGACAATTTTGTAGAAGTTTTACTCATACAATGGCCCAACCTCATCAATGACATGTGCTAGACACCCGCTGAGGAGCACCTCCTTGGGCCATGTACAAAAAGCATAATTTGCCATAGGGAATTTAAAGACCCCCATGGGGCCATACTCGCCCCTTCATGTGCGTCTGTGGGCCACTTGTGTGGCCTGAGCACTTGGAAAGTTTCACTAGCACTAATTGCTGAGGCTCCTTGCCTGCAGCCCTGCCGTGAGCCTGGGGCTCACGCATGGCTGCTCTGCTGCCAGCTGGACTGCTCTGAGCTATTTTCCACCTGCTGCCAGCCCCAACTGGCACAGAGCTGGTCTCGGAGTGTCCCTGGACCTGATCATCCTTGCTTTGAAGTAATGATGCTTTTTACCATTGACTTCAGCCAGCTGGGAGTGAAGCCCTGTTCTGATTTGCATTTAATCAAGGGTATTTTTCTCCTTTCTTTTTTCAGCTTTGCTTTGCAGCTTGTTTTTCTTTTTTTGTGGGTATTAAAAATATGCAATAAAAAGGATCTGTTAGTGTTCAGAACTCTAAAAATCAGGGGTTTGTTGTTCCCTGGAAGGAATTTCTGAACTTTCTCTGCCTGACAGTGCCAGTAGATTTTCCAGAGCCAATAATCACAAAATGTCAGCGTTGCTAAATGGGGACAATAAATTTTCAAACAGTTCCGTAACATGATTTTACCAGACATTAAAAAGGTCAGGCATGAACTGTAAATAAATTCCTATCTTGCAGCTATATGCCTTTTTAGTTAGGGAGTAAATTATCATTGAGATAAGCAGTCAAGTAGTTATTATTCTGTTTTGTAACAGCCCTATATTTTGCTAGTTAAATGGCTGGGCTCTCCTGCAAAGATAAGGAGGCATTGTTAAAGTATGAAAATTCCTCTGCTGTAGAAAGAAGTATGAAAAAAAAAATTTTAAAAAGAATCTTGGATCAAATGTAGGTTATATAGTTAGGGATCCACTTACTGTGACTTTCTGGATCTTCCTAGGACTGTGTGGACAGACATCAAAAGACAAGTCTAAGCAAAAGCATGACAAGCAAACCCTTCCTCCCCTTTCTCATTGGTGCTGTGGTGAACATGCACTCTGGTTTCTTTTCTGAAGGCCTTCTGGATTTGCGCCTGTGCCCCTGCCAGGAGGAGGATCCACAGTGCCAGTGCTAGTCTTCCTGTGCATGATTTGCCTTTTGCATCCAGAAAGGGGCATGGCAGGAGGGCATGGCAGGGGGATGCCCTCATCTCACCTCCTCACTGAGACTGAAGGGTCTCACCATGTTTGCAGGACAATTAAAGTGCAGAATCTGCTTTTGGGTGCAGACAGGATCTGGCTTTCAGTTGAACTGTCTGTGTCCTCTGAGCACTTGCAGGAACAAATTACTCAAAAAATCCCAGAGGAGTCCAGACCGCCACATATTCAATAGCTGTTTTGGAAACAGGTCAGGATTTCCCCCATGTAGAAGTGATTTAACCAGCTCTGCACTGTATCCTTTCAGAGTAGGGGCCAGTAAGAACATGTTTTGAACGTGGCCTGCAGATTGTTGAGGCTGGCTGGAAAGCTGGGCTTGTGCTGGTGGCTTCCCTGCACCTGGTGGAGACCCAAGTCTTTGCCTGCCTCTTGCTAAGGACTTGTGTGTCCTAGGGTGGCTGCTGGTCGGGTCTGCTTGGTGGGAAACTGGCTGCAGTTCTTGTTCCTGCAGACCAAGAGGATTCAGCTGGTGACTGTCCTTGGTCTCCACCATTCCTGCATGAGCATTAACTTATATTTCAATAGAGAGTTAAAATACCAACTGAATAGATGATTTGCCATTAGGATTCAGATCAGAGTCTGATCCATTCTGTTAAAAAGTAATGGGTCACCAATTGTATGTATTTCATCTCTGTTTTTAAGTGTCACCAGAAGTCTTGACAAACAGTTTGCTTTGGAGCTGGTAGGAGGAGGGGAAGTGAATTAACTCCAGAATATTGCCTGCCACCAGGGTGAGCTCCATGCATGGTAAATTTGTATGGAAATCTGAGCATTTGATATTGTGCCAAAGGGAAGAGGGAGCTCAAGTATTCAGACATGTCTGTGTGACAGGTGTGCTCTCATGTTCACTGCAGACCTCTTCAGACCCCAGGCACTGGTTTGAGTGGCACTTCTTATTAACACCCGTATTCAAGCTTTTGTGTATTGGAGCTGTGGGACTGTAATTCTGTGTAGTGCAGTCTTGACTTTTCTACTTGGGAAGTCCAGAAAAGGTAGAGGTCTTCCTGCACTTTAGCAAAACCCCTACTAAGTTGAAGCCTCTGACTAAGTTAAGGTACAGGGAAAAGGGATACTGTCAGATTTTACCCATAACCTCCTTAATCATCATTTCCTGTAGGATTTAAATGACCCTTATAGGGAAGAAGTGGAGGAGGGATCTTGGAGGCACAAGATGGTCCTGCCACCAGCAGCTCCTCCCCTGGTCATCAGTAGTGTGTGGGGGGAGTGATTTTTAGGAGAATAAAGGAAGAAGAGAACAGAATGGAAGATTAGATGAGGAAAGAAAGGAAAAAGTTAATCACAGAAAGACCTGGGAAAACAAGGAAAAGAGCGAGGCAGGAAGAAAGGAAAAGACAGGCTGGTTTGCAAATGGAAGGAAGGGACAGAGCAACTGTGGGAGACATCGGTAATGAAAGAAATCCCTCCCAGAGCAGCAGAGCCCATGCACGCCAGCTGGCCCTGCCTTTGTAGGTGGCAATGGTGCATCCCAAAAGGTTCACATTGGGATCCTTTGGGCTGGTTCTGCTGCGGAAACTGGGATTAGCAGCACATGTGGAAAGATGAGTTTGTCATTGCAAAGAGAGCTGTGAATTGTTCAGTCTATAAAAGTGACCTGTTATTGGGTTCTTGTGGAGCAGCAAAGAAAAGATGAAGAAAGGCAATTATTTTTCATGTATTGTAGAGTTTGCTTTACAGGCACTCCTGCTGAGGCCACCTGAAGATTTACACTGCAGTTGTAACAAATTAGGTCTTTCTGCATTCTTCCATATGCAGTAAGAAAATACTAAGTGTAATATTCCAGCAGATAAAACAGAAACTTTTTGTGTATGTGCTGTAAGTGTCCATTAAAACATACAATGTTGACCTGTTGCCCCAGTTTGCACTGTGCAGAGCATTTCGTCACCTCATAGCTTGAAGAATGCTCCAAGGCTGGCTTTTCCAAAGGAAGAATTCTTGTGAGATGAAAAAAAAAAAATGAGAAGAAGGCTGCAAACTTAAGAGGCAGCTTGTCTTTGATGTAAATATATTTGTTTTCGTGGAGCAGAAATTTGAGATACAGGAATGAAAGCTTTCCCAAAAATTCACGTGGGGCACATAACTGAAAGGAGACAAGAAAACTGATAGAGCATAAAGTTTCCCAGAACTGGTGGCCTAATCAGAGGACAAAAAAACAGTTTTTCAACATTTTCATTGGCCAAAATAACTTGTTATTTGATTAATTGATTAATCACCATGTTTGCACGGGATGAAATAGCCCATGCTGGCACAGGATAGGAAGATGATGCTTTGATGCTGCTGGAGCTGATTTTGCCTGGAAGCCCTCATGACATTCACACATGAGACATCCCTGTGGACCAGCCAGTGTGGCTCAACGTAAGGGCTGGGGCCTGGCTGCGCTGGTGCATAGGGGTGCACTGCCCTTGCTATTTTGTTTCGCCCAGGCTTTGTGCCAAGCTAGCTCTGCCCTGGAGCAGGAGTTGTTCCTCTCCCAGGGTGTCTGGTTCAGCTGTGCGAGCTCCTGCTTGGCTGGTGACCACCAGGTCTGGGGAGCAGACCAGCAAGCCAACCCACATGCCGAGCCCTGCTGAGCCAGGAGCTGCAGCGGCAGTGGGGAAGCCCATTGAATGTGGTTTTAAAACCGCTGGTTTGGAAACTAGATGTAATTTTAATAACTGATTCCTCTGAGCCAGGCCAAACTGCTGCTGACACCTCCCAGAAACCTCTTAGAAAAATCACGCAATACCCCATTAACTCAGCCCTTCCGTCAGGTGTGTTTGTACGTGAACACCAGCCCTGCTGTTCGGTGGGGACGAGAGCTTGGCTCACGTCCTACCCAAGTGCCGTAGCTGCCAAATCACTCCGCATAAATAGTTTTTCCAAAGACAACCGCTTCCCTCTATAGGGAAGATTTATTTCTGGAAAATGTTTCAAAGTGTGATTATATAGCATCTGACATAAATTGCTCACACAGAGTAACTGGACAGTTGGATGATCAATTAATGTTGGCTGCTTTCCATCCTATTGTTCAGAAGTATCAGGTAATGGATGGTTCATATGCTCTACACATTATATAAATAATTCAGTTTACATCTAGGAAAATATGTCTTGTCTGTGAAGCAGAAAATTACTGGCTGTGTGGCTCAGAGATGGCTCTAAACCATTTCAGTCAAGCGTAATAAATTAGGATACAGTGAAAGAGTTTATTTCCTTCACCATTGCCATTATTTGATTCAGCTACCACAAAGCTCTGTGTGAAATCTTATTGCCTGTACAAATATTACAACATAAATTTTAGAGTAAGACGCAAAGAAATTATGTAAGATCACAAACAATAGATGTACTGTTGTAGGAAGGCTTCGTGGGATATTTGCTTACATTGTACCAAAGAAACAGAAGCTTCATACTGCTTTTGCTCAGATAACTAAAATTGTATGGGTTTAAGCTATTACTATCAACCAAATGCTCCAAAGAGGGACTTTACCTAAAAGAGTGGACTCAAAACACCACCCAAAGCCCGACCACATTTGAAGTCAGTGTTGAAATTCTGCTGAGTTACAGAACAGCATGATTTTTCCCCAGATGTTTCTGTTCTTTACTGAAGCATATGGCTACACTTCTGAAAGCAGTTGAATTACTATTGCCAAGGAAGTTGCCACCCATTGGGATGCATAGTTTGCATTAACTGTGATGTTTTAGATGTATTTGATTATGTGACTGTAACAGGAGAGTCTTTAGATTAACAGCTTGTCAAGAAAAGTTGACTTCCTTCAGAGTTTTCTCCTGTTCACTTTTCCTTTAAGAACCTTTTCTGTATGGGGGCAGCAATTGAGAAAACTCTTCTTTTTAATTAATGGATCATATCATCCATGTTTCCGTCCCAGTCATCTTTGTTACAATACATAACCTTTATTTTTACAAGCAGTGCATCAACAAGTCATAGCCATTTCTTACTCTAAAACACCTTAACCACCCCCGAAGCTATACTATTTCATCCCTCTGTGTACCTACAGCATATAGTAGAGGGGGCTGTTATACCCATAAATCAATTGCATTATCCACAGGGGATGTTAAAAAGGTAATGAAAAGTTAATGTGGTATTTGCTTCTTTTTTATATACTCATTAAAATTATTTATAACTGTGATGTTTATCTAAAAACACAATTAGAATATTAGATTAAGTGTTTATGTTTGATGTGGTGCATGTAATTTTGTAGGAAGCCAGAATACAATTTCAGCCGGGTGCATAGGGAATTGAGAGAAAAAGTCAAGTTGTTTCTCAGTTAATTACTGTTCTAATTTGCTTCACCCCCTCTCTGAAAATGTCTTTTAATTAGAAGGAGTAGGTACGATATTGCACTGGTATGTACCATCTTACAAAATCAAATTGTTGTTGTTTCCATAGGAAATAAAATCTACCAAGCATTTCAAATGCAGACCAGTAGTTAGAAACCAGGTCAAGTGACTGCAGATCTGGGCTCTCAGAGGGGCTGTTTGTGGCTAGTGTGAAATGAACTGATGGGCATAGCTCAGGCTCTCAGCAGGGAGGTGTCCGTGCTGCAAACGGCAAACTGATACAGGCTGGGAACCTACTAACGCCCCACAGACCTCCCAGGTCACAGGACAGCTGGCCCTATGGGCACCGCTGAGCTAGGGTGTTTTCAGCGGTAGAAAATCATTTGCTTTCCAAGTCCAACAGCTTCTTACCAATTCTGGGACCCCACATGCCTGGTTCAGCAAGTCAGTGAATCGTGGGTGGGACTGGGCAGTGGTGCATGAGATACTGGGTTGTGAGTCTAAGGGGACAGTGTGGCACTGCCCTACATACAGACTTGTGAGACAGTCCGTGCTACAGGCAGATGTGGGATGAGAAAGATGCCTTGTGCATGAGACTTGAAGGGACTGAAGGGCAACAAGAAGAGAGGGTGGAGGAAGGGCATGACAGCAGCCCTGGCATTGGGGGAGACACCAAATGGACGCTCATGTCCTCTTCATTGTCATCTTTGAGGCTGTGGAGGCAGGTGCTCACCCTCTTGTCAGGAACAGGCTGGAAGCTAAGGGCACACAGGGGCCCTAAAGGAACCAACAGCATTGACAGATCCTAGGTTGGGGATCTGATCCAAGTTGCCTCCCTGGCTTTGCAGTAGAACATGGTGTGGTTGAAGGATTACCCTCTCTGCAGGGTATGTGGCCTCCTCTCTGTGAGTGGTGGAGGGTGGAGGTGTGTCCTGGTTGGGTTGAAGGGACCTTGCCACGTTCCTCCCTGATGTGGGAGATGAACATTGCCCCACCTCAGATGTCCTGTAGGGGTGCTCTTAGTTTGCTTTGGGAGTGGTTTGGACGTGGCCAAGGTGCATGAACCAGGAGCATCCGCAGTGGATCGGTCCTTCAGAGTCATCTGCTGAACTGGTGCTGCTGTGGGCCATAAGAGGTTCGGCATGCTCCTCTCAAATGTTGTTATAGCCCAAACATGGGAGCCCTAGGAATACAGGGTACAGGCAAAGTCTCCATCTCTAGCCATGTTAGTTAACTTTTGTAGCATGGAAAAAACAGCACTGGAGAAATTTCTCCCTTGCTTTGGAAGCTTGTTCAAGATGCAGAAGATACTTGTCATGTTTAAAGAGCAGGGAGAGAGCTAATACCCAGGTCTCTGCCTCATGTTTTGACCTCCTTGGCTTGACTAAAGGGGAAGAGCCTGGATTTCAGTGGGACAACCTCTTCCACCTGTTGCAGAAAGCAAAAAGTGCTGGAAGGTTACAGCAAATACACAGAGCCTTACCTTCATTGAAAGGTCCTTTGAAAGCTGCAAAGAAAAGAGTACAGGGAGCTCTGTGGCTTGTTGGTCAGCTCTCCTACATCGCTGAGAGGTTTGCCATTTAGGCCATGTGATGGCCACAGGTGAGGACACCTGCCTGCTGCGTTGGTCTGGACAGGATGAGAAGCAGCCACCTGCCTCTCACCAAGGATCTGGGGGCCAGCAAACGGTGCGTGCTGAGGGCTGGACCACACGACCACACAGCTAAAACCCCTCCTGGGAGTGAAACCCCAGCATCCTACAGTGGTCCATGACCCCCCACAGCTTTTTGTTACAGCCACCCACATTGGAGCATCCACAAGGACAGGGCCACATCTCCTCTTGCAGCTCTGCAGCAGCAGGGGCAGAAGTGGGAGGGAAGAGAAAGTACTATGCAGGTCCTTGGGAAAGCAAAATTTCTGCCCTATTTCTGGGTGGTTTTGAGGCCCGTCATTGAATTGTCCTGCCCTCTCTGCATGTGTACAGAAATGACCAAAATCTGTAGTTTCTTCCTTGGGAAAAACAAAATTAGATGCAAAGAGAATGTGTAATTTCCAGCACATCTTCCACCCATGGAGCTGAGGAGTTGGTGACCGCCTTTGGGTGGTGTGGGAAGCTGTGCAACAAACTGGATCTTTGATGGGCGGGCTGGAATTCCTACAGACTGCAAGAAAATATAATAAAAATAGCTGACTGTCCCGATTGATGTTTCCACAGCCACTAATCCAGCCCCAATACTGGTAAAAAGCCTATTCTGTGTATGACAATAGGAGCAGCTGGGCATGCACCCTGCTGTAAAAGCAGAGAGCAGCAGACAGTTCCTGTCCTGTAGCCCTTGCAATAACAAGCCACAGGCAGGGGTGGGGATGCGCAGGCAAGTGAGGCGGATCATGGAAGAGTGGCAAAGGCTATGTTATTTCCTTGGCTTTTTCTGGCACGTGAAGGGTAGACTAAGAGATGTGCAATATGGAGAGAAAACTGAGGGAGATGAAGAGGGGCAAGTTGGAGGGCCAGGAACTAAGTGGAGCTGAGAAGAAGTGCTGAGGGAAGGATGGAGAAATTCTGGACTGAAGGAGTGAAGCAAATTCTCTGCGTGCATCTGCTTTGGCTGTTTCTTCCTCTGGAAGGTTTCCTCTATGCCATGGTGGGGCAGAGGCTGCAGTGACCACTTCCCTGTGGGTAAAGGTTTGCTTTTCCTGTAGCAAACATGGCGCTACCCTCAGTGCACTGACACAGGGAGGAACACAAAGCAGGCTGGTACCCAACTGAACAGAACAGCAGCTACACCTGTATCTGATTAAGTAATATTTATTGCCTTCAAATCTTATGCATTGTAATGATGGTAGCCACTCTTCTGCAGCAGGCAGATAAATAAAATCAGGACATCTCCCAGGAGCACTCCAGTGTGGGTGCCGGAAAGCGTGCCCCGATGATTGCGTTTTAGCTCAGTGTTGACAGAGGGCAGAGAGAATTCTTCACCAGCTGGGAGGATGCTACTTGACTTTCACCTGCTGATTTCTAAATGGTTATTTGAGGACTGTGAGTGGCACCAGTGATGTTCAGAAACACAGAAAACCACCTCTGACTTAACGTTGGGAGTTTCGCCTTGGCAGCGATGAGGTGTAATTAAGCCTCCATTCTCACAAGCCTTTAGCTACCTGTTTCCATTTAGCTTCCAACTTAGGATCGTCTAAGATCAAACATATTGTCAGCAGCCTTTCCAAAGCTGAGAGTAGCACAAAGATGGCACTAATGTGCCTCACATGTGGGCATGAGCAGCATTACTTCCACCAGTGTGGGTTCAATTGCAGTAACAGCTCATGATCTTCACCTGTGTCATAGGGATGCCCAGTAGTGCTGCCAGGATTTGTGTCAGCATTTTCTTTATAAACTCCTTATTTTTATCACTTGACTGACAAAGTGCCAAATGCGCGTGCTGTCACCTCTAAGCTAAACAGAAAGATGTGAGGAACAGTGTTTTTCTGCTCCTATTAACTGAAGAGAAGTGTTGGTTCAGTTTCAAATAAGTAGGTCAGATGTTGAAGTTCATGTCACTGGAGGTATTTTGGAGTGTCTGATCTCTGAGTTAACCCTTTTTTTCATACAGGAAAAACTGAGTTTGAAAGTTTGGAGGTGACCAGACTCAGGGGCATGAGCTGGGCCATGCTGAAAACACAGGCCAGCCATCAGGGCTGGTCATAGACACGCTGTTTCCAAGAGTTTGATGCTTTTGTGTCTGGGGACTGATTCTTCATTGGACTAATCTCATTTCATGCTGCTTCTGTTGCCTGAAGATGCGCTCATGTAGGCAGAACCTGCTCCTCTTCCTTCTGCTCTTCACTAATGTCCTTCTCCCACGTATCCCAGGCACACAGCAGCCTGAAATAAGGGATCCTCCACTGGTTCCCAGCTCCTGGCAAGACGGACCAGAGCACTGCCAGGCTGGAGGGCACTTGCTGAAGTTGTCTTTACCTCGCTTCACCAGCTGAGTGGAGCAGACTGGACCAGGGTGCAGCCTTGCAGTGTCTTTCCCTTGCACCAGAGACCGAAAAAATGTTTGCTGATCCCCAGGAAAACGTGTTCCCACGCCATCCCATTCTCCGGCTGGGTATCAGGGCACTGGGCTTGGTCTCTACTTTGCATCTGCCTCTTTCCTGTGTCTCCTGCAGCAGGGTAAATGCCACAGCATCAGCTCTTTTTCGTCCTTCAAGGACTTCATGGAGCTTTTGGGGCTACTATCAAATCTTCATTCCCCATCTTATTTGACCAAAAGTGGGTTTTGTTTTTGCTGAAAATTGTTACTATGCCACATAACAGCAAGCAGCTGGGTGTGATGTTGGATGGAAGGGAGTTTGTTGCACTAGCTTTAACTGTTATAAAAAAGATGTGCTTAATGTTATTTTTAGACTAGTGTATGTTAAGAGGCTATAAAGTTTTAATCTAAATACAGCTTTGTATAAACACACAGCTCTCAGGCACTTTAATGTTGAGATCAGTACGTCTCCTCAGGTTCAAGCTTGCTTACACAATGGAAAAATCAGAGTTAAATGCAGAAATGAAGAAGTCCTTTCAGATTCCCTTGCTGATTTTGTTTTTCTTCATGTAGCACCTTTTTGGAAAGAAAATCATTGCTGTGATTGATGGGTCTCATGGGCCAGGGAGCTATGCTGCTTGGAGGTAGGGATGGCTGTGGTTCAGGCTGAGGCTCACAGCTGGCCTCATCCATCCAGGGACCACTCCATACTTGTGCTCATATTCTACTTCTGAGAAATCCCCTCTAATTTTATCTCTTTGCCTTGTCTCTCGCAAGGAAAATGATGGGTATCCCACGACCCTGCCCAGAATCTTTCCCTCTATCCCCACCCTTTCATGTGTGTATGTGCACACGTGCAAGAACACACATGTTTGTTAATACATTCACACTTGAGCTTGTGTTTGGCAGTTGCCCTCCTCCAAGTCAAGTCATTCTCATATTTTTCTAGCACCCAGAAATCTGGTTGACCTTTCTTGAAACTTTGGACTTAAGCTCAGGTTTCATTAGTCCTAGTGAATCTTATGACCTAGATTTTTGCACTTGGGGTTCAAAGATCCTGGGCTAGCAGGTGTGTAAGAATATGGAGACAGCTTAGATAGTGCCTGAAGGTTTGGCTCGAGAGGGGTCCCACAACAATCTTCTCCTATTTCCTCTAACTTTTCACAGAGATAAAACCTCCAAGAATAACCTTGGAGGAATGAAAGTATCATCTTGTTTTATTTTCAAAAAAGCAATTGATTTTTATATTTCTTTTAAACAGGACTGTTGTTATTCATAAACATTTAAACAGTGGTTTCGTTAAACAACTATGAAGAGAGATAGTTTTCAATCTGGAGTTGTGCTGATTTCTAGCTGACTTCTCTTGACTTCTCTGCAAACCTCTTGCTTGTTTCTCAGGAACATTCTGCCCTCCACTGTGAGTATCAAAGACAGCTGTTCTTATTGTTGCAGGTCTTCTGTCACTGTTGGAGGAAAATTTCCCAGTAATCCTGTTGGAGGCAGCAAACAACAAAGAAATAGCTAAAATGCAGTGATGCTTTACATCCAGAAGGAAAGCCCGAGCACATCAGTCACTGCAAAGCTATTTGTAAAATGCATGCAGAGGCTCAAGGACATTCCTCAAGGTCTGTGGCAGCAGGAAGGTGACCTGGCACAGGAGATCACAAATGCTTTAACCTGTGCTGTGTTCACCGCCTGCCCAGCTCTGGCTGTATTTACTGTCCACAGCATGTCTCCTACATAATGGCTTTTGTCATTATCGCTGCATCTGCCTAAACGAGTCCTTGGAGATTTTAACTTAATGAAATCATTCCCGTTGTTTCAGAAGCAGCTTGGCTTTTCATAGCATCCCATGTTGTTGTCACACACCTGAGGGGAGGCATTTCAACTTGTCACTCACTATGAAAGCAAAAAGAGCATGTCTATGGCACTAAGGGAACACAGCTAGAAATTAAAATCTTAGATGCTTCCCCAGCATAGCTCAATTCCCTGGGCTGCTGGCGTCCATGAAGTCATGCTGGCAGAGATGCCAGCCCTCTTCATTTCACACTTGTATCTTTGGCATTTTAATGGCCTCTCAGGATCACACAGGGGTGGCAGTGGAGAAGAAAGGCTACCAGGCAAGTACAGTAGTCTGAACTGCAGAGGAGAATAAAAGAAGACAACATGTCAGACAGACGATTGTCACAAAATTATATGTATCTTTGGGTGAAATTCACAGAAGACAGTGGTTTTTTTACTCACCATGGGATTCCAGTAAGAGGCAGTCAGGTACACAACACTCACCAGAGCTGGTTTTGACCTCTGCTAATGGAGTAAATTATTTTATCCTCAAAGGTCTGGATGGAGGCTTCATCACCAGGGAGGCCCTTATTACACAGACATGTGGGGCAAAATCCCAATGCTGCTGGTGATGATGCAGTCTCTATAAGCACTGCAAGGACATTTCAGGTGATGCACAGCAATACTTTTCACTGGAGACCACAAGACCAAATTCAGCCCTTCTTACATCACTTCATTCTGGAGGTGGTCCACTGGGTTTAAATGAAGAGGAGAAGCAGTAACCTAATCCTGATGAAGCATCTCTTTCTGCCAACAGCCACAGGATAAGAGGTAAATGAAGGCAGGATGTGAGCCATTGCTGATCTCTTTCCTTCTCCTGGCTACTAGGAGGGAAATCTGTATTCTTTATTTCCTTCTCTTCCCTTGATCTTGGCAGCTCAGCAGGGACAGGTGTTGACTGCTGCCTGTTTCCACCAACTCCTCTCCTCCCCGATAGCTGAATGCCCAGTGATGCTGGCACTGGCAGCCACAGGGCTAAGTGAAAAGGAACTGCAGTCAGATTTCTGGTCTCCATTTTGCATATAGTGGTTTCTTTCAAATCCATCTTTAAATTACTAATCCAAATGGACTTCAACCCAGAAGAACTGATCCTGGGCATGGCGTACTTAATTCTGAGTCAACAAAACTCAACCGAGAGGTCCCTGAGCAACCCAGTCTCTGTTATCCCTGCTCTTAGTTGGGAGTTAGACTTGAAAACCTCTGCAGGGTCCCTTCCAGCCTAAATTTCCCTCTGAGGCTTTGATCAGCCCTGTACGGGTCAGTCCAAGTAGCACCAGCAATCTTGCACAGAAACTGTGCTGGGCTTTGGTGGCAAACAGCAGCAGAAGACTTTGGAGGTGACCTCAAAATTGCATTAGGAAATAATAATTAATGCAGTATTGGCAAACTGTGAGATATGATGCATGTTTTCCACAAACAATGGTCTGTCACAGGTGTTTTTGATGAGAACTTCTTCAAGTCTAAAGCTAAAGCCCCAGGATCCTTCTCTGACTGCTGTTTCTGCCCATTCTGGTTTTTTCTAACATCATTAACCAGAAGGATTATAATTCCCACAAACAGCACAGGTTTCTTCTATTCCTAGGCCCTTTTAATTAGGCAAAGAATATTTCAAGTTCAGCAGCATCAGCAGCTTATAAACCATGGAATCTGATGGTCCTGGCCTGGCAGGTACCACTACAGCTCCTTTATGACTGAGCACTGTTTTGTACAGATCTACACGGAGATGGCTGGGCAGTAGGCTCGGAGAATGGGCCTAGCTCGTCACTCTGGCAGGCAGAGACAGAAATAAGGACAAATCTGCTGATTCAGGGTCCTACAAACACAGCTGATCTCATTGCAGTGAAAATAGGTCACTAATCACACGTGGCCAGCATCCAAAAACTAGCCAGGAAAATTGAATATCAGCTGGCTGAAAACTCTGTTTTACTCAAACACAAAGAGAGAAAGCAGTCTGCTTTAATTTGTTTAAAACAACCACTGGATTATGTGACCAGGAGATGAAGACAGTGATCTCTCTCCCCTGTTATTTTTTTAAGCAAGTAACTCATTCATTGTTCCAGCCCATCCTTCACTTCTGTTCTCACACATTGAAATAACCTGTAGTTCATATTTCTCTTTTTAACCTCAGTTACAGCAAGCAGGACTGATTTCTAAAGAAAAAAATTAGCATTAGCCTATGTGTTGATGACACTGATTTCTTTTATAGGCTTCTGTCTAGTGAAATGACTGAGCTAGTATTGCCAGAATTAGATCTTTCTAAATAAAAATAGCATCAAGGTTCCTGGTTTGTTTTTTTTTAATAAGAAAAAACATTCATTTATTTTTAGATCATTCTGAGTTTTCTTTTTAAGCTGGTTGCCCGTTCTGACATCCTGAATAATTAAATGGGAGAGCACTTAGACTGTGGCAGGGCTGAGAGTTACTGATGTGGAATAAGTGTACCCTGATGTTACACAATGTGTATGGCAGGAGGGAAAGGCCAATCAATATAAACAAATCCCTTTTTCCATTGGATAAATGATCTCTCTCTCAGTCAGTAGCTGGGGAGAATATGGAAGCTTTATAGAGACAAGATAAGATAAGATCTGCTCAAATTTTAGATCTGTCTCTGTCTGAGATCAGCTCAGGCATGTTTTCTCTGCCGAGCATCATGACCTGGTAAGCAGGAGTGGTCTTCACCTTCACTCATGGACCAAGTGGTGACATGCCCAAGTGAAAAGGGTTATAGAAATGTGAACAATTGTTAAAACGGTCAGAGGAGTTGGTCAGAAATGATTACTTGTGCCCTTGAACAGAAGATCCAAAAAAGGCTGTTTAAAAAAAACTGCACATGCAAGTTTGTAGAAAATTATTTAGTATATGTGCTCTTGAATATTCTTAAGCTATGTTAAAAGAAGGGTGATACTTGAGAGCTGGGAATGCAAGACCTGACACTAGCTCACAGGAGCACTTGAATTGCCTGTGCATTATGCTACAGGCTTTAGCTGTAAGGTCATGTTTTGTTTTCCTGCCACTCAAGCTGGTTCTTGTCATGTGCTCTGGATGCAAACTGCTCCTCCCTCCTCCCCATCACCATCATTCCTGCTACCTGCCCTATCTCTCGTGTGCTACGAGGGGTCCAGGCTCTTACCCGAGAGACAGCCACAATGTGCTAACCTCCCAGAGAGGTGTTTCCCATCTGGGCAGGCCCCGTGCCCAGCTGCACTGCCCGACAAAATGATTCACAGCAGCCTGTGCCAGGAAAAAAGAGGGGGCAGAGGAAAATGGCTTGTCTTTCCAGCAACTCAGGGTTCGGTAGTTCACATTTTGCCTTCATTTCTTTCTCACGCCATGGCCAGTGATCTCTTGTCGCAAGTAACAGGAAAGACAGTGTAGCTCACATGGCCACATTAGATTATGAGACATGGTCCTTTTAAACTGAGGGAATTTGTAGCAACTGATGTGGTAAGGCCAGCCCTGGCCATGATGTCTCTAGTGGGAAAGCCACAGAATCACTGTCATGCATCAGTGACATTTCTGTGCAGTACTTATGCCAGGGCTAAAGCAAGAACAGATCATGTCATCACCAGACAGTGCTTAGTTTTTATTTACAAAAAGGTTTTGTGGCTCTGAGAGTCTCTCTTTTGGTAGAGGATCCCTCTAGTCCCTTAAGACTGATATCACTGATGCAGCCAGCAGAGATCAAAGACATTTTTTGACGGATGTTGTATGCCCAACTTGCTCTTACCGGAGTCTCACGCTAAGTGAGAACCACTGATTTCTTACATGCTACACAACTGTAAATGTGTCTTTATGAGAAACGTTCATCAAGTGTGTAATACAAGCAGATTTTGAACTCACTGATTTAATTACAAGCTGTAGATGGAAATCATAAAATAATTCACAGTGAGACAAAAGACTAAACAACTCAGATGAAGAACTGAAATCAAATCTGAGACTGATTTCAAATGCCCCGTCCATCAGGATATATTCTGGAGTTAGATCCTTACCTGACACAAATTAAACCTTTCTGCCTTACATCATCTGAAGCATAACTAGAGTAACATACAATACCTGTAACCTGTCCTCGAGGGTGAACACACTGCAGCAATCGAGGGACCTTCAGCAAAGGAAAGCTCACAGTCCCTCAGGAGGGTCTACAAGCCCTCCAGGAGCAGGGCAGTGTGGCCTTGGGTGAATTAATGTGTATTTTCTTCAGCATGTGCATACTTAAGGACATACTTAAGCCTCCTGTTTATTTGCTTAGTCAGGCTAGGTTTAAGAGGGAGCAGTAGAGGGACGAACACCAGAAATGTTCAAGCCCGGTGTAATGTAGGAATAAGTTGCCTTTAGGAAATATCTCCTGAGCAGTTGAAGAAAGTTAAAGGCAGCTGGAAAGAGCAAGCCCCAAGCAAAATAACCCTAGTGGGTATCCTGCAGGGTATATCAGAGCAAACCTCAAATGACACCCTGTAAACAAATCTTCAGCGCTGACTGCCAAATATATGTACATCAAAAGTCAAGCCCTTGTCCATGGACTCACATAACACAGCCTCAGTGGAGTTCATCTTTTCTGCCCTCTTTTAACCCAAAACAAACTTATTGCACAAGACTGTGAAGCAGTTCCATCATATCCTGTGTGCTGGGTTGTCAGGCAGATACTGGCAGCTCCCACTAAATTTTTTTTCTCTCCTGTATTCACATGTTTCTGCACAAACACATCCAAAAGCATTTCCAATTCCAACTTAAACCCACAGATCTGAGGAAATTCTGAGTTAAGCTTATAGCCCATAACAGTTGTCTTATTGCATAGACTGGTTAAAGCAATTCATTCTTTTATGATCCTTTGATGAAGGGACTTCTGTTAGGAGAGAAATGTGCTGGATTTCATGCTTTGAGCATTTCAGCTGAGTTCTTAACTTTGCCATAAGACTGAGCAACTTGTTTTGTTATCCTAAAAAAACAGAATGTTCTGCCTGATACCATATCAGCATGTAGTTCTGTAATTCCTGTTCTCCAAGGACCTTGAAATGCTTAATAAATCCTGTCTTGAATCTGTTGTCATGCTTGTGAGGCAGGTAAATGTTGTTAGTCATATGTTAGCATGGTGAAAGTCTGTTCCAGAGAGTACCCTGTCCAAAACCCTGATCGGTAAGTAACCATGCAGGGAAGGGGGCTGGTCTCCTCTGTTTGCAGACTTAGACCTTGTACCTGGGAGTTCAAAATACGTTATTTATAAATTGGCAGTGGAAACCTTGTTGTTTATCTTGTGACAGTTATTTGGGGGACTTCAAAAAGGATTAGGAGGATCGAGTCTGGTACCAGACTGCATCTTGGGAAGTTTTCTACAGTTTCTTTTGTAGCCTTGAGCAAGGTAGTTTGCTGTCTAAAAAAACATAAGTAAACATAAGTATGTATTAAAACATAAGTAATATTTTCCAGTTGCATGGGGCCCAGTCCAAGAGATCCTGAAAAGATTTCCTCTGATGTAACGGGATGTCAGCTGGGCTGGCAAGGATAAATTCACCAGCGGTTCCCAGGTGCTGTGAGCAGTGGTGCTCTTTTACACATTTACAGACAGAGAGGAAAACATCTAGCTATTTTTCTTCCTTGATATTTCCTCAGTCTTCAAACAGACAGTGGTTTCTCTGTGTCACAGCCTTCTGCTACAGACTGCCAAAAAAATGCGCTTCATTGTGAGCCTGCAGTTTTGCATAGACCATCCCCATTTTCATAAAGGACAAAGGATTTGATCAAACTTATTGACCTGCTTTGTTTACATACATACCGCTTTCCATGGCAGGAGAACCAACCAAAGACATGGACTGGGAAATTTATCTTATAAAGAATTGGATCTTGTCTGAACAGCTTTATTGTTCATTTTTTGTGTGGTAAAAATATTAGGTCTTATCAAAACAAACAGATTTGTCATTGAGATATTAGAAATGTGGTTAAATGAAACATTTGCTCTGTTGCCTTTTTAAATTTCTAGCTGGGTTTCACCGCCTCCCATCTTCGGTCTCTGGGGGCACAGGCAACTAAAATAATTGCGAGGGCTCCGTGAATGCTGGCGCATGGATGGGGAGGCCTGGCACTGGCTTGCAGCAGACAGACTCATTCTCGTATGGTTAGCCGTGTCTTGGGCTTTCAAAGAACATAAATTTTAAAGGTATAGGGTTTTTTTGTTTGTTTGTTTTTCAAATTAAAAAGCAAGAAAAGGGAAAAAGAAGAAGCAAACCCATGATAGATGCACTTAGAACATTGCTCCTATATTAAGCTCTGCTTTTGGGGTGTTTATTTGCATTAATGTTGCCAGGAACATGGGAACATGATTCATGCTGGCAAACTCCAGTTTGTGTGCAATGACTGACATGTCTGAAGCTAAACAGGCAGGTTTCCCCCCCATCCTTCCCCTCCAGAAGCTAATGTTGCTAGAAAGAGATGCCGAAGTGGCTGACACCAAGATGACAAGTGGCATGCCTGGATATGTAACGTTGCACTGCTCGGGAGCGGAGGGGCAGAGGTGGCCCTGTCAGGAAGATGAGACAAGTGGTGTGAGCCCAGCTCTGCCTCTCTGTCTGCAGGATGATTATCTCCCTGGCCAAGAACAGCAACACTCAAATGGCTTGTCTTTTAACTGGGGCTGCTGTGCTTTTCTAACTGCTCATTAAAGTTTATTTTTTGCAAAGGGAATTATGATTATGGTTGGTCTAGGAGCAGGTGGGGCAATGCTGGGGGACTCAAAATGACACTTGCATTGACAGTGCTGGCAGTCACTAAGGGAATATCAGCTGGTGAGCACCAAATATTTCCACCTCTGCACATTTCACCCCCCTGCTGCCCCCTCCCCTGCCTTGGCTGGGCAGGTGAGTTGGGTCCTCCAGCCTGTCAGTCTTCATTGACCAACGAGTCTAGCTAAAAGGGCTATAGGGTGGTTTTGCATGTTTCTGAGGCACCATGCAGCAGTCCTTCCAGTCTGTGTTGCTGGAGGCAGAGCCCGAATCTAACCTGGGACAGGCAGGGATCTCTTGTTTGCTGTAGAAGCCAAGGGCAGCAGCTTTGCCCTAATCCTAAGAGAGGCTGTCCTGAGAAGGAAAGCATGGTGATGTCCCTGGGCACCTCTGACAGATAGCTGAGACCAGAGAAGAACCAGTCCTACAAGCATGGACATAATACCTGGGAATAATTCAAATAAGCAAAAGAGCTCAATTTTTCTGAACTTTCCAAGCTTCACTCTTCATCATATTTATTAAATCATACTGTAGTAATGAAATACCACTAAACAACATTAGGATCTTCACTCTGGTCCTTCTTGGCTTCCACAGAGCTGCTGGCTATTTCAGCAGTGGCTGCTGAAATGATGCTCAAATAGGTTACGCTAGCTGGCCATTGGCAACAGCAGAGCATTTTCATGTTGAATTTACAGGGGAAAATGTATTACATTAATTAATTAATTAATTAATTAATTAGGGAAGTGACTTGATTTTGTATCTAAACTTTGTGCTGTGGCGGGGGGAAACGTGATTATAGTGGTGGGACTGAGAAGCTGCCATAAAAATTAGTGTCTGTTTGGAGAGGGGTGGTGGAGATTACACGCATCCTAAAATACGCAGACAATTTAGTGGTGTACATTTCTAGCTAGGATGACAAAGACTTTCACTGTGCTATCCTAGCTGAGGGGATTAAATGTCTAGCTCTAAAGCCTTTTAACTTTGCTTGCAGCTTAATATGTAATTATTTCTTTTATGTGCAGTGAAACAACTGCCATGGACATTTTATCCTTCACAAAAAGCTACCCAATGGCCTAGTGATTGGAGTACTTCCCAGACAAATTGGGGTTCAGATCCCTGCTTCAAATCAGCAAGACTGTGGAACTTGAACCTGGGCCACCCATTACTTCTACCCACATTGCCATCACCTACTACTGGATGTGAAGCCCATTGCTGTCTCCTTTTTTCCAGCTCTGGGACTTCAGTCCGAGAGAGGATTCATGACTAAAGATCCTTTACAGGGTTAAGTATTTAGCTGCCTAGAAGGAGCATTGCATTTCATGCTGTTTGTTTTTAGGTATCCAACTTTCCAAGTCTCCCCAGGTGCTGTGAGGAGAAGTGGGGACTTTATGGAATGTGCCAGCAGTGAGGGTAGAAGTGGGAGTTTCCATCCTCCTCCTTGGAGCCTAACTGCAAAAGCCACCTTTGAAGCCTTTGCTTAGGAACTATCTGAAATGAATGCCATGATGTGTTTTCACTTCAGAAGGAGTCATGGCCTATAAGTGTTTATACAGCCCTCACAGAAGCTTGGCTAGCAGGGCCTTGAAGGTTAAAATCTGTTGCTAATGCTTGATAAAAAAGGAAAGGTGAGGCCTCTGGAGGGATGCAAAGAGGAGAGCTTTGCTAGCAAAACTAGCAAATAGATCAATACAAACATGCTGATGATCACATTTGTCAAGTGCAGAGGAAGCAGCTGTAGGGGTTATGGTGATGAGCACTTGTACAGAAGAAGAAAAGGTTTTAGCTCAATGAATGGACAGAGAGGGCCACCTTTTGGCTTTGACATTGCTTTGACCAACGCCTGTCAACGTAGGTCACCCCAAAGCTGAAGCCCTGTTGCCCAGACCAGCAGGCTGGGAACATGCATGCAAGTGTTATGGGGAGTAGAGAGGAGGGGGCCCCACAGCAGCCCTTGTAGAGACCCAGAGTGGGCAACCACAGCCTCACAAGATAAAACTTCAATAGGACCACAGCAGGATTTTGTGCAAGACTTTGCCCCTAGAAACCCTTATTCAGTTCTCACGCTTAAACAGCCACCTCGCTAAGACCTCTGTGTGGCCATAAATGCTATTTGTGCTCCGAGGTGGCAGTAAATGTCTGCTTTTGGCTTGGTTTAGTGTGACTGAGGCACACAGAGGAAATTACTGAGAAAATAACAGGTTAGTGCGTGACAAGAAAACTGTGCTTAAGCAATAAGGCAAAACTGATCAATTGTGGACCAAAATGTCACGGTGAATGTGCAGCAGAGGCAGAGGGATCAGACCAACAGTGCGGATTTGATAAATCCCTCATTTATTTGGTAATTGTCTTTCTAACCATATGGAGACAGGTTGAAATACCATCACAGTTTTTCTTCTAACATTTTTTACCTTGTATGATCTAGAAATAGATATGACAGCATGTTTTTCAAATCATCATTTCACAGTAAAAACTTGATCTGGGCACTTACTTACTTGCTGAAACATCCACAAGCAGCTGATTTTTTGCTGTCTGCAGCCGCTTGAGTACAGGCTGATAAGCTAGAGAGACTGTATTTTGTCACCATAAGTTTGCATGGGTTTTTTGGTCTGCCAGCTGAATTTTCCCAGGCTTGCTTTGTGCCTAAAAGTAAGCACTTTAATTCCTTTTAAAGCTTGAATAAAATCCCTTCAACCAGGTTTTAGTTATGGAGGTGGGCTCTTGCATGGAAATATTTTGAATATTTGTAAATGTACTATTTTAGTGTCAAGTGATGAATGAGATTTTTAACTTGGCAGTGAAATGCCCAGGGACTGAGCTGCCACAGGCATTGCAGATGCCAGAAGCAGCAGCTTTCAGACATCACTTGGACTGCTGGGGTTTCTCGTAACACACCAGACCGCTGTCGGGCAGGAACAATTCCCTGTCCCTGCTGATGTGCATCAGAGATAACATGGAGGATATAATTCAAATAGCCATGACCTGAGAGGATGAGAGAAACTGGGAGCTGGCACCTGGTGTGCTGGGCAGATGGCACAATTCGTAAGGCATTGAAAAATAAACCCCGACTCTCTGCCTAGGGGTCCCATTGCCCAGTGTGCTTTCCCTGCCCATGGTCACCGGTGAAGCAGGGATGGGCAGCAGCCGTCACCACCACGGCACAAGGAAAATGGCAGTGCAGCACTGGAAGGGGTAAGCTGGAGGCTTAAAATCAGACCATTTCTAAGGGAGATGCAGCAGCATGACAGAGCCTTGCATGTTTCAGTAATTTGGGGTCTTCATTGGGCCCATCCTTCTGCCCAGAGAGGCTGGGTTCCCTCCTTGCCTGTTTCCCATGAGTGAAAAGCACTGAATGAGAGTCTTGGAGGGAAAAACTGCCAGTGCATAAGAACCAGAGGGGGCTTGTTTTCCCCATTTATGCTGTGTTAGGATGATAAAAAATGGGAAAAAAGCAGGTTGGGGTATCCCTGGTTGCACAGTTCCACGGCTAGCCAGACATTCTGTGCATCCAGAGGTGCAGTGTTTTGTCTTGCCTCTCTTCCTTACCAAGTGGTAACTCAACACAAGTGGCAACTCAGAGCAGCGGTGGGGTGGAGGCAGGGTGAAAAATGACATAGAAATGCTGGAATCTTTTAACTCTTTTCTGTACCGGGACTTGCAGGCAGTATGATTCCTTTCCTGTGTAACAGCACCCCAACAGTGACCTGGTCACACGCAGCAGTGTTCATCAAATTTCAGCACTCACTACATGATTACGTACCAGTTTTGTTTCTGCCTGCTGGTTTTATTCCCCAGCCATACTGCTGCAGCTGGGATCAATGCAGGAACCTGCGCTGACATCCTGGGGGTAAAAGCAGATGTGACCCTCCCTGGCTAAGGTAGTTTATGTGAACGGTGCTTTGCTATGAAGCCCTTGGTCTGACAGGCCACAAATTTATTAACATACGAGTAGTTCATATTTTCAGAGTTCATTTCATCATGTTTTGCCACTTATTTGTGTTATTGAATTTCATTTTTTTTCCAGGCACTGGAAAACAAAGGCAAATTCTATGAGGAGGAGGTAATTTAGAGATGGTTTGAAACTGCTATAGTTCAAATGTGTTGTCATGCTGTATCTTTACCTTGGGTGTCCTTTTTTACTAGCTCAGTAATCTAAGTAAATACAATGCAAAAAAAAACCCCTGTTCTTACATAGTGTCTCCATCTAAAATGACCTTTAAGTTTTCTTTTAAAAAACTATAATTTAAATGCATGGTTCAAGCATGGAAAATAAGAACCCTCTGCATGCAAGGGGAAAGCAGACTAATGAAAAGCAATAAAAGATAAATGTATTCCTATGGTTTTTTTCAGAGAGGTTACTGTCTACCAGCTTTAGAGCTCTTCCCCAAGCTTTTCAAATTTTAAAAAATTCAAAACCATAATGAAGTCAGTAATTTTGGAGTTTCTTGCAACATTAAATTTGGGAGTATTTGTTGTCCTGGACTGGGCAAAATCATCTGAAATGCAACTTTTTCAATTATACCTTTAATTTCCTTATGTTGCAGTTGTAATTTCAAAGTATTTGAAAATGTCAGATTGAAATGATCCAGCCTACATTTCCACAGTGATCTTAACTCAATGCTTTATTTTCATTTGCTTTTCATAAGAAATTTATTCAGAATTGGCATTTTCAGACATTGTGGTTATGGCCAAGGGATATTTCCAGACATGAAAACACTGACAGAAAGTTTTTGCCCAGCTTTTTCCTACTTCTTTGAGCAATACAGCTATGACTGCAAAGGCTGACACCGTCAAAACTTGCAGGCAGTTGCTGTGTTTGTACTGGCCTCTTATCGCTTGTGGCTTTCCAGGCTCCCAGCTGGTTTATGGTCTGGCGACGAGAGCACAGAAAGTCAAGGCTGTCAGTGTCATTAAAAACAACATGAAAGTCATGGTATCAGTGAGCCACTTACCTTAACTGTTACCTGTTGATTTAGAGCTTGCTTTCTTATCAGGGGCCAGGAGACACCTGGGTTGTTCTCCAGTAAGGAAAAAGCCAGGTTTGGGAAGAAGAGAGAAATTCAGTGCAATTCACCTATTGCCATAACAGGAGGTAACATGGTTATTTGGATTTTGGAGGTAAATTTACCTTTAGTAGAAAAAAAGCAGAATTAGTCTTGATACCTAAATAAAAAATTTTAAAAAGCTGGGGTTTTTTTACTGCCTATATTGGCCAAAAAAGCAAACAGACAAAAGTAAGGTTCCAGGCTGTGTTAAATAACTGTTTGTGAGGCAATAGGTGAAATTCTGCTGAAATAAATTCCCAGGGGGAAAAAAAAAAAAAAAAGGCCCTGTCAGGTTTATTTTAGTGGTCAGTCACTCTAGCACAGAAAGTATAATGCCTAAGAAGTGAGCACAGCAGGCGAGGCTTAGCTTGAATACCTGAAGCAGCTCTCAGCAGCAAGTGGAGTGAAACTGGAGAGCTGCCAAGGCAGCGTGGTGTCCAGCAGCTGCCAAGAGGGAGGAGAGGGGAGGAGAGGGCTGGTACAGGCAACCCTGCTGCCAGGGCAGAAGTATTGCTAATACATCATTAAGCGATGACAATAAATGATGCTGTTGTAAACTGATTGCTGTAAAGTGTTCTGGGAAAGGCGCCTCTGATTGCAAAAGCTGCCTTGACATTGGAGTCATTTCACCAAAACCAAGTAAATCTACGTTTCATGTGAATTACAGACATGACCAAGCCAGAGCCCAGCAGCCCAATCTCCCAGAGCTGATGGGAACTGGGCCTGCTCCCATGTACCTGGATAAAACCAGAGAGGCTGCAATGGTATGAACTGCCAGTGCTCTGCTAGTTGGAGAAAAAAGGAAAAACTACGTCCTGAGACCTGCCTGCACTCCACTGCATGTAAGAGGACATAGGACGTGTCCTCTTGCCCAGCCGGGAGCTGGGCAAGCGTGGTACTGGACTGACCGCTCAGCCCCTGCCCTGCCTGGTGCTGATGCCCCGGGTCCCCAAGCTCATGGGGTCTGCATGCCCAAGCCAGGCAAGAAACACTGACTGCCTCTTGCAGCCTGGATTTCAAGTCAGGAGAACCCAGCATGAGGCACTTTTAGAAAGACAGCTTGTTTTTGAGAGAAATGGTGGTGCCAGCTCTAGTTCAACCTGCCACGCTGCCTGCTCTGTGCAGCGCAGATTGACGGCAGCTTACGTGGGCTCAGGCGTGCAGCACATACGTGCACACTGCGACTCATTTTAACTTCTGATGGGCAGAAGTTTCTCATTGCAACACTCAGAGGAGGGTTTTTTTTTCTCTTATTTTGCCTTTCATGAATACATTTCAAATAGTGAACCCCGTGCCCGCTGCTAGTGACCGCACAAGGCATGCAGAGCATAGGCAGTGTTTAGCATCCCTTTTAGCAGCCTGTGAGCCCACTAGAGGTATGCACCATGGTCTGTGGCTTCCTGTGTGTCAGAAACCAGTCAATGCTTGTAGCACCACATACCAAGGCAGTGTAAGATTAGTTCACATTTGAACTTAGCTTATTTGTGGCTTATTTCAAACCCAGCAGTGCTTCTTCCATATGATTTTTGTTGAACAAAGAAGAAGAGACATCACAAATGCACAGCATTATGCCAATTTGGTTCATCTTCTGGGAGGAGGACAGCTGACTTCGCAGAAAATTTGTGCATTGTTATTCAAGCCCACAGTCAAAGAAATGAAAAATATTTAGATATTTGATATTTTCTTGTTTACTAATCCAACTTGAACAGCTGGAATTGTCATGTACAAGCCTATGTTATTATTTCATGTTAAAGTAGTGTAGCTCCATCACAATGAAGGGAGCACAGCTGATCCACACCACATAGAGATCTGGTTCACTATGGAGAGGCCCACGCCACGGAGCGGGGATGGTAACACCCCCATGCAGCACATGGTGCCGGGAACCCAGATTTTCAAACTGAGCCCTCTCTAGGGCTGAGGCCAAAGCGGTGCAGAGTGCTCTGGCCCTGATCTGATGGATTAGCATTTGCTGGATAAAGTCTCTACCATACAGCTTCTGATATCCTCTGCTGAACAAACAAATAAAAATTACTAGATGAAAAGTATAGAGAAACTGTTCTTGGGCAATGCATGTATCCTAAAATTACACTATGGAGGCTATCTAGCTATTTGCTGCTGGGTGATTTTTTTTAATTAAATAACTCAAGGAAAAAAATAAAGGAAGAGATCAATGCAATTCCAGAGCTAGTGACTAATACACACATAAAATTCTGTGGTCTCATGGGAAATCTGCGCTTAGTTAGTCTAATATTTGGCAGTAGGTAAAAAGAAAAATATTGAATCAGTAGAAAACGCCCAAACTGTGAGGAAAATCTGTCTTCTGATTACTAGCAGGTCTGCAAATGATAACAGACTCTTTGCTTATGTATTATATCCCTGGTGAAGCACTAGGATCCCCTTTTTTCCCTCGGGCCAGGTCACCCAGTTTCATATTTCCTATTCTTCTTGCAGATGTACTTAGCTGAAGGCTTTGGAAATTTTCATATGGCAATTTAAAATCCTTATTTTATTCTTGTAGATACTCTTGCTGTGTATTATGACCTTGTTCAAGAAACCTTGTTTTATAGCAGTCTGTCCTGAACAGTATTTCACCATCAGCTGAGGCATTTAAGTGATAAGTAAATTAATACTTCATCCATTCTCCCTTGTAGACTTGGCAGCTTGTGCTTTCAACATCATCATCCAAGTCTGCTGCTATTAAAAAGACCCCACACTGAACCCTCTGGTGCTTCACTAATATTTTCGTTCTAATCTGGAAAGGCTAATCTTGTTTCTTGTGCTGGGTTGAAGACAGTTTCTGTTCTCAAATGTCAAGAAGCCAGCTTACACACCTTCAGCTTTGAACTGCTGGACTGGAAATGAACCACTGCACATCTGAATTTATGGGTATGGGAAGCCTGACAAATCATTGTCTCCATTTTGATCAACAGTATCCCCAGGACTTTAAAGTAGTTCATCCTATGTATGAAGTAGTTCATCCTATGGGCTACCCTGAGTTCAGTATTTACCAAATACTCATTACATTCTTGCTCCACCTTGAGATTCTCTAATTTAGCATCTGTTTTTTCATTGTTCCTGAGTGGGATGCCTCACACATCCTGGCATCCTGAATCACTCTTCTGTTTCAGCATCATGGATACAAGAAGTGGTTTTGAGGTGTGTAGTGTCCCAGACTAAAAACCTGGGGACAGCAGTATTCAATATTTAGAGAAATTTGTGATGCCCTGAACTACCAAAGGACAGTCTGACTGTAACAGGGAAATACATGATTATCCACTTTTTGTACTGGAAAATGACTCCTTGAGCAAGGTGGGCTTTGCACTGCAGTAGACACAAACAGCTTCTTGTAGCTTTTGTTCTTTAAGAATTAATGTTACAGAATAGTGATCTCAAAAGTGCTGTTTGATTTGGGCACTGGGTCCCTGATGTCTTTTTCAAAATCCTAGCCAAATTATGGTCCATATGGTCCTTATACTCCTGCAGTATCTCAGATCTTCTGTAAAAGGGCTGGGCCCCGTTGTGCTCAGCACCATGTAAAAGAGGAACAAAAAGTAGGTGTCTGGCCCAGGCAGCCCACAGTTAATTCTAGGATAAATCTGATTCCAGATATTGTGAGACACCCCTGACTTGTTTTTAATGAAAAACTTTCTTTGTCATTCAGACCAGCACTCTGAAAACACACACATTTCTAGCCATTTCTCGCTGTATATAAATTACAGGATATTTCGGATAAGCAACGTGCTTTAGCAATGCAGTGGAAGTAACTTGCTGCTCTAGTCACCTTAGAAATGGCATGAGCAGCATCCACGAATTTCAGATATTCCAGTTATTCCAAAATCCAACACTTGATTTCAGTTCACAGTTCTCCAGTGTATTATTCTCTTTCATCAAAATGGCATTATGACCGTATGCTGGTGTATATTCCAGAAGCTGTGACAGCTGGATATGGACAAACGAGAGAGGATGCTTTTACAAGGGTACGTGGGGAGTTTTCTCCCATGTAAAAGGCTGACCTGTCCCATCAGATGTGGGACGACTTTGAAGCTGAGGCACACTGGAGAAATGTGAATATGGGTTTTGAATGTGAAGCGTCTCCTCTCCAGACCTTTTCCTGCTGATACTTGAGCTCAACTGGAGTCCCGGGGCAGGAGCCTCCTGCTGCCATGTCTGGCCCGCGTCCTGCCAGCCCCAGCCCCGCATCCCTCCCAGCACCACACTGCTTTCCAGCCGTGTGGATGAGGGAGGAGCAAGGAGAGCGGCACAGGATCCGTGTGGGTATCTTCTGGTGTATTTTGACTTTTCGTACAGATCCTCACGTTCCTCACTGATGAGGAACTTATCCTTTTGTCCCCCAAGATTTTTTCTGTGTCTCAGCTGCAGAAGACCTATTGGTCCTGCCTTAGAAATATTGCCAGGGCTTCACCCAAGGCTGCACCTCCTCAGGCAGTGCCTTCATGTCCCTGCAGTGAGGCTGGCAGGGCTGGGAAAGGCAGCCACTATTTCTGGTGTTTTGAAGTTCTCCAGTGCTTGTTCTACAATTCCACTCCCCCCCCCCCCCCGCCCCCCCCCCTCTGTTCAGCAGGACACAGACCCAGTTTTTTGGACTGTGATGCTGTCTTTCCTTTGGTTTCCATGACAGGGACCTAACTCAATGGCAACTCTTGTAAGCAGCAACCTGGGGACCACAAAGGGGTTGCAAAGCAGGGGAAGAACATGGGACATGAACTAGGCATATGGTGCTTGCCTAAGATCTATCACAAATTATTATCTCCTATGCTGGCTTTCAGAACAGCAGATCTGTTAGCTTGATATCCACACCTTAAATGCATACTGGGAGAGGTGAGCCCTTTGTATATTAGTGTACGTCAGTAAGGTGACCTTCCAAACCTGAGGGAAAAAAATGTGGCTTTGCAGCCCATGTCCTACACTTTTAGTTGTCCCTTCACTACACTTTGGAGGGAGTTTGATTGCTGCTTCCCTCACAGTTGTCTCCCAGGTAGCCCATACAATTGGCTCAGATCTATATCTGAGTCATCACATTGCACAGGTCCACCCAGAGCACTTTACAGGCCCTGGCCATGTATGAAATGCCACCTCCTCCAGACAGAGCAGAAACCAAAATCAGCAAATAGCACACCGAGGAAAGCAGAAATTCTGGCTTATTTTTAGAGCAAAGATGTCACAGGGTTTGCATATCCCAGCAGGACACACAGAATTCTGGTGTCCTAAGCCACAGCCAAACCAAACACACACACACACTACGATGGAAGGTACCAGGTCAACCATGCTGGAGAGGTACCTACGTACGGGTTTGATTTATGAAATAGAGTAGGCAAGCTTATGCTAAACCTCTCCTTCTCCTGAGAATCAAGAGATGATTGCAGGCTCTCCAGTGCCCATGTGGCACCTCTCATACAGTCTTCCCAAACAATAATCCTAGTAGTTACACATCTTGTGATACTTATGTAGTCTTGGGTTTCACTGATGTTGCTGGAAGCTTGGTCCATCCCTGAGTGTTTCAGCAGGGGCTAACCCTGCCCTCCCAGCGAGCACCACAAGGGTTTCCTCCACTACACCAGCAGGTTATCACCGGCAGGAGCCAGCAGACATTCCAGGTGACAATGCTGTGTGTCTGGGCTCACCCTGCTGAAGTGGCACTAATTATCCTGCCGGCATTACGCAAGGAGGTATTACGCACTAAGTAGAGGGCAGAGCACTGATTACATTGCAGGAATGATTACAGGAGCCTCCTCAGATATCCACCTACCCACATCTATATTCACCTGCTGCTGCTGTGTATACCTGTGGTGCATTAGCAATGCCACAATGGGCTATTTAGGGTGTGTGGGAGCCTCCCAGGGCTGCTGTCAGCAAGCCCTGCCTACTCCCATGGGGATGCCTCCTCGGCTGTATTCATCTAAGTACAGTGTCCTTACGGAAATGCTCTGGAAGGTCTCCAGCACTTTGATGGGAGCTGGTATTGCAATGAGTTAGGTCACACCAAAGGGGCAGATGCTTCATACAGTGATAGGAGACTGTAAGGAGAAGTACTGGCTGCATCACACCATGGGGCTTCCCCCACCCTCTGCTCTCCTTGCCCCTCTCAGGGAATCTAGCAAACTGCCAGGCTGCCTGAGAAAGCTCTTGCTTTTCTTAGTTGTTTCCTTTGGACCAGAATTTCTCAGCGGTTCCCGCCCTCCCCACCCAGCCATAGCTGGGAAGGCCATGAATGCAAGCAGGTTTATTTTGCAAGTATTTCATTATTCTGAAGCGATTGAAGGAACATTAAAATACATATCCCCAGTGCTAGGATTTCTTTGCTCTCTGTTGTCAACAACATATTTTTAAAAGAAACATTCCTTTTTTTTTTTTTTTTTATTGTTGGTGTGATCGCCTTGTTTCAGAGTTACTTAAGTAGGAAAATATTTCCCTTGGAAGGGATCCAAACCCACAGAAGTCAGGCAGAGTCTATCTGTTGACTTTAAATGCGCTATGGACTAGGCTGCTGTAAATCCCTAGAATGAATACATCAGTAAAGACCAAGGCACTGTTGGGTTTAATGAGGCAAATATGGCAGGACCTGCAATGGTGAGCAATGCCAATGTTAGTTACCTTAGCGGCACAGAAGAAGAGCTCTCTGGACTGCGGGTATTTATGCAGTTAATTGATGGCTGGATATTTATAGCCTGGCAATGATCTTTATAAGGCTACATGCACCAGGCATGAGTTTTCCCGTGGGGATGGGAGAGGGGGATGGAGCAGAAGCAGTGCTGATAGCAGTGGTGCAGGTTTGAGACAGCTTTTCCCCTCACTGCTAGCTTTGGTCTCCCTCTCCCCAGCTTTACTCTCCCAAATATTTGGTGTTTCTGCACGAAGACACAGCAAGGCACCGCTGTGATTGCATATCTGTTTGTGCTGTGCATCTCAGCCCCTTCAGCCTTCCTCCATGTGACTTCGTGGGTGGGAGCACCCGGCAACTAGGGAGGGGATTTGGCCCTGGGGCATGCACCCTCAGCTGTGCTGAGACAAGGGGAGGACTCGGCAGGGGTTACTGCCCCTTGGGTTGCTTGGCTGAACTGTTCCTGCCGTTGCTGCTTCTCCTCTCCCAGGCGAAAGGAGTATTTCCGTTACAGAAGTAAATTTTGCCTGGTGCTGGCTGGAAGCGCTGGGAGGCAGCCCCGGGCCAGAGCTGGGCTGGCAGTCGTAGCCAGGGAGGGGATGCCACCAGCACCCACTGCTGCTGCTGTGGCTGCCCTGCCCGTGGGCTTCCCTTGCCCCACTGCGGAAAGCGCTGGGACCTCAGCATCCCCTACAGCTGCTGATGTAGGTACCTATGCCTGGATTAAGGAAAGCGACATTACAGCTCCTGTTTTTTAAAAGGTTTGTCGCCTGGCAGTACCAAACATTGAGACTCTTACGGACACAATTTTGAGCCTTGTATCCTCCATTTGCTGATGCTAATTAGAAAAGCAGCTCCAGCACTGCACACCCAAACACTTAAAGCAAAGGAAAGCTGAAGGCTTGTAAGACACAGCCAACATTCAATGAACATTTTGGTGGTTGCATTTTTCCTAAGGCTCTGTCTCACTGGAGATAAAAGAAAAGCCAAGGAGTTATTCTAAAGGAAGAGCTGTTGTTAGCTCTGATGAATACTGGTGATTAGGACCGGCTTTGAGCCAGTGCTAGAAACCAAACACAGTTAAGATCTCTCCTTAAAAAAGAACCTATTTAATGTTTACATAAAAATGCCACATAAAAATAAATTGAATCTAGCCTCTGGAATCATACCCAGCATATCTGCCTTGGAGTATACGTTTACCTCCTGAGAATTCATACAGTAATTAGATGAATGTGCTTAATTAATCACATTTCCTGTGCTGAAGAGGTTTGATGGAAAACATTTGCTTCCATCACTTTATTAAAGCATTATTGAGTGTTGCACTTGTCATGTGTTCATCACCAGACTTCTCGACAATTAATCCTGACAAAATGAAGTTTACCAACAGCAAAGTAAGCCAGTGCTCACACAGTCACTTTGCTGTAGCTTTGTGTACATGCCTTCATGCCTCTAGGTAATTACTGGATAATTGAGAGCAGAGTCTGTTTAATCTAAAATGAGATGTGCTAAATATAAACCATTTTCAGTGCCTGATTGATACTGTTTTAATAGGCTTGGTATCATCTACTGCCATGGACATGTAATGCATGATTACCTTTATTTATTGCTTGTGTTTATTATCAATTTTAAAGTAAAAATATGATTTGCCAACATGGTTATTATACCTATGAAGGAATTATTGCTTATTTAATATTTTTCCCACACACCACGCCTGAATTAAAGCATGCGTATTCAAAATCAGAGGCCTGAATATACGATCTTAAACCTTTTCAGAGACACTTAATATTTGGCCTTGGCCACAACATTACTGAGACTCCATCTCCTGGGAGGCAGCATCCAATGTGGGGGCAGGGATACCTGCTGGAGGACTGCCAGCAGTTTCTGAGGCTCAGGAGGGGACACAGCAGAGACCTTCCCACTGCAGAGTGGGGTTGGGAGCAGAGGAGCTGGACGGGGCAGCAGAGCTGGGGAGAGACTTAGGAGCAAGCCCTAGTGCTGGACCACACCAGCCAGGCTTGAGCAGGGACACCCAGCCCTGCTCCATCCCATGCCACCCCATCCCATCCCATCCCATCCCATCCCATCCCATCCCATCCCATCCCATCCCATCCCATCCCATCCCATGCCAGGAGCAAGCACAGACCTCGCCGAAAGAAAGCGCAGATAGTGGAAAGAGTGGGAAGGCAAGAGAGCAGCGTCCCTTGAAATGCCAACACCACTGCTGGTGACTTAAGTCTCCTCCAAGAATGGGAGAGTTGACCTGTGCCTGCTCCTTTCTTTTCTCTCAGGCCACCAAAAATGGCTGGGATGCTCCAGTTCCTGCAAAACAGTGGCCAAATGGGATGGAGGCTGCCCTCAGCCAGTGCTGGGAGCTAAATGGCTCTCCAGGACTATACACCAACTCACTGGCAGAGCTGAGACTAGTTAGGAGTTGCTAACACTAGGCTGCAATGAGAATAAATCCGATGCCATTGACTGCCTCTTAACCAGGTTTTCACTGCTATGATACCGAGGCCATCTTTCTAAGGGCTATTCCCTTCTGACCACCTAAAATATTAAGCATGCAGACAAATATTAATGAATGCAAAGCAGTTTCCCTATTCTACCAAACGTCCAGTCCCAAGAAGCCTCTTATTGTAGAAATAAGCTAGCTGTCATAAGCACTTCTGCTTACATAGTCATTAGGAATGGAGATGCTTATTTCCACACAAAAATAAAATGCTTACTTACTGGTGGGCAATCAGATTTTTCTCTTCTCTCTCTGCCTTACTGCAAGAATTTTGTGTTACAACTCAGGCATTTTTATTGCTGACACATTCACGAAGTTACTTACAGTATTGTGCATAGCAAGATATCCTTCATATATAAATCTGCATTTCCAGCAATTACACAGAGCTACTGCAGAGATAATTTTTAGCCATGAGAACATTTCTTTCTTTTTTCTTGTAAAAAAACTAAACCTAGATTTGGCTGGAAAATATTTGGCAACAGTTTGACATTTTTGATAGAGTGTGCATAATACTGTTTCTTCCAAAAGCCCAGGATGCTCTTGGAAGGCAACCTGGACTGAAAGTTTGCAGCCAACTTTAGCAATGACTCCTTTATACATGCCCTACCTTGTTACCCTCTCTGTCACACACAGATTTATTCCCCAACTTTAAAAACCTTTTCAGAAAGGGAAGATATAGCCCAAAGGGTGGCTGAGTCTCTGCAAAGACAGAGAAAGAGCTGAAGAGGGAAGACCGCGCAGTCTTGCCATTGCCTATCCCCTTCCCTTCTGCTGCACTGCTAATGGTAAGGCTGAAATCCTGCTCAGTCTGTTTGGTTAATCGTATAGCTAGGCATGCTCTAAAACCTGCAGAAGTCAACAGAAAACACATCTTAAGCCTTGGTGAGTTTCAGATAAGCCTCCTTTAGGATTTGGGTTTGGAGGCCTATGTGTTGGTGCAGCACTCGGAGCTAGTACCACTAAACCAAATGAAAACACACCTAGTCTACTCTCAGTATCTTGTGAACTCCTGGAAATATCTTAAAACACCCTGGAAATACCTCAGATGGACAAATTACCCAAGAAACAGTAAGCACTTGCCACTGAAGGGAATAGGAACATCTAAATGTCTGAGGTACAAACTCAGCCCATAGTCTTGCAGCCAGAGAGCCATCTGGCTGAAAGCCACGCTTCTGTGTAATGCAAGTAATAGGGGAACCCTCTATAAGCTGTATCAGCCCTTTCAGCTCAGTTAGCTGTTGTTTGAAAAATAAGAATAAATAAAACAGGAAATCTCATAAGTTTATTCTTTTTTCCTAAAATTCCCTGGCTGCTTCATTAAGCTCCCGTGTTAGGCATCACCCTGGGACAGGCTGCCACTTGGTACAGAAACGGCAGAGAGAAGGGGCTGGTTTGGTCCCTGGCCAAGTGAAGAACCTGGGTGACCATAGTTGAAGATTCACTCGAGAGTCAATATTAAACTTTATCTCTATATGAAAAACTCTCAACTCCATCAGGGACAAGAGAAGTGAATGCAGCAGCAAGTAGCAAGAGAGAAGGGGAGGTTTATAGGAAGTAAGAAACGTGGAAAATACCACCACAAAGGTTAGGAAGGGAAAAGCCTGTGATCATCTTGGATGCTATTAGTAAATAAGATAGGGAGGAACTCACAGGCTCCTTAAGGCCCCTGTGGAAGAAAGCACTGAAGCATATGCTCTGAGCTATACAGGTATCTACACGCTTACTATACCCAAGGAGTAGGTGTCCCTGCACACTACAAAGTTGCTAACTACAGGCAAATTCCTGGCACGATTCCCCCATCTGATATCAGCATGGCTGTGCATGCACTTGCTTTCTTTATATCTGAGGAAATTCTTTTGCAGAAGTCCTGAAAGGTGCCAGGGGCCGGGGCCGCTGCCTGCCGCTGAGCATGGGGTGCGAGCGGCTGCCTGCATCTCACCTGCCTGTGTCTCGCCTGCCTCTGTGGAGGTGTGGGAGCAGGTCTGCCCCTGCAAGCCGTTCAGACCTCATCTCCTCTGTGTGGACCCGCCAGCAAGGATGCCAATTAGTGCCAACAGGAGCTTATCGAGCACTGAGGTAGACTTGCTGTTGTGCAATTGCTGGGAAATGAAAACGGCCTGTTCCTGCAGGGTTGTTTTTTTTTTTTTTTTCTCCTTTTTTTTTTGTATTGTACGGTAACTGCAATTAAATCTTTCTTGGCACGGCATTTGATTTGAGAGCTCTCTCCCTATATGACTGCTCTGCATCCCTGTGTGAACTGCTTGATGTTTCATTACACAAATAGGCTTTATTTGCAGAAATGATGCCCTGCTGGGAAAAATCAAATGCTTGAATTACAGGTATTCTGCAGGGGGGGAATCTGTCCTCAGACAGTGAGATCAGGCGTTGAGACCTGCCCACAGCTGCTGGGCTGGAGCAGTTACGCCGAGAGAAGGATTTATTTTTAAAAGCGTTTTTTAAGAAAAAGGTTTCTGGGTCTAAGGGGGAAAATAATCATTGCTCGAGACGTGCCTGAGCCGTAGAAAGCCAAGCACGCTGGTTATGCTCCAGCCAGCTGTGGGAAGACCTTGAACAGCAGCTGCTGAAGTAAGGCATGAGTTTGTCTGCAAACACTTCCCCAGGTTCATGACCCAACTTTCCTTCCTGTGCTTAAAAGCTCAAAAGAACTACCTGGGCTAGGTGGATTTCAGGTTCACAAAAAACGGGGCAGGGACTTCATGGCATGTCCTGTTCTTTCTCCCTCCCATCAGATAATATCTCCTTTCTAGGGCACTGCAGGATTTTTGTGCTTGACCCAAGCTGAGCAGGACAAACTAACAACAAGAGAGCTTGGAGGAGTATTAACAAATCTCACCCCGCTTCCTACCTTCCATTCCTCTCCTGGTTTTGTGCTATAAGGACTCAAATTAATTGTTGGCCTGGTATGGGATTCACCTAATCAAAGTCAGACATTTACAGTGGGCTCTGTACCTGGGCTACTTATCCAGAGTGCCTCTAGGTCAGAGCAGACACATAGACACCTGTGGGGCTCATGTTATCCTAAAGCAAGTCTAACACAGGTCAGATGAATTGTGCCCTAGAAGTGCCCACTTCTCTCCATTGATTTTGAAGTGGGCCTGGAGCTACTGGCTCAGACTCTGTCTGTCATATCTAAATTTTGATCAGAGGAATCCACTTTGAAGTCCTTAGCCCGTAAATCTTATCAAAATATCTGTTCTTGCTGCTGATGCAATATACATATTTATGCCTGCACTGTGACTGTCCTTGGGATTTTGTGATTCTCAGGGAGCAGCAACATTATGTATCAAGGTCATAGCTTGCTTTCCTGTATAAAATATTAGTCAAGGAAGCAAAACAAAGTTAAATCTTAGCCTTCCGATATTAAGTCCAAGAAGTCCATAATCCTTCTTTTCCAATAGTAATGCAACATATTTTTGTTAATGCTTAATACAAAGAGATCTAGCCCATCAGCCCAAAGAGGCTAGTCATGCTCATATGCAATGGGGTCATGGAGTGTAAATATTCAGGCTGCCTGACTGTGGTCTGCTCTGCTCATTGGCCCTTCAACAAGCACAACAATCATCAGTTCAGTCCCATCCCAATCAGCTGAGACTGAAAATGGTTTCCAGGGTTGGGTGCTCAGTAAGAAGCCTGCTCACAGCTCCTTGCTCCCACAGCCATCACTACTCAGCCCTTGCAAGGCATCCTTGGGTTCACAGGGAAGGCTGGAGCAGACCCTGGGCGGGAGCAGAGGCAGGAACCTGTGAAAATGATAATAAAAAGGTCTGTAGAGAAGGACCATTGGCCAGCAGGTTGGATTTTGACAGCCTTGAAGCGGATTAGCCCTGGGGTAGGCCCTAGGGTGGCAGCTGATGGAGGTTGATGCTATTTATACCTGCATCTCATTTGCACCAGGGAGACACCACGTGCCAGCGGTGAGAGATGGGAGCCTTTCCCCAAAGACATGGCTGCTCCAAAAAGCAAACTGCTTTAAATCAAGGAAAAAAGAGAGGGGGAAGAATCGAGGAACAGCCTATGCTTTCACAGTGCAGCACACATTCGCGTCTTATGAGCAAAGTGAAGTCACACAAAACACAGCAACAACCTGGGGGTGTTAACTATGGGTTTTACCAGACCAGTGCAGGCAGTAGATGAACCCACTCTTTCTCTGGGCCAGAGCACTGTGGGCATGTCTCCTGGAGCGGGGCCCCATCCAGAGTAGTGCTGCTGGGTCCAGCACTGTCGCAGCCCCATACTGCTGCTGGCAGCCTTGGGGCAGGGGCAAAATAGCCACTATGGAAGGACCAGGAGGAAGGTATGCAGATTTTGTAGTTACTTGTGTCCTGAGGGTTTTCTGCACCTCGGAAACAGTTGCTGTTTCAGTGGGACAACTTCTTTTTCAAAGAGGTAAGAAAATGCCTGGAGTCTTCTGACTGGGCTGGAGGGGCTGCATCAATTTTGCACCCTTAAGGCTTTTGCCTTCTATGTACCTCAACCAATAAACCACTGCATTTTGGAGAAGTGAAATGCATTTGTTCCACCACAAAAACAATCCCAAAGAAAACCATAATGCTTTTTTTTTTTTTTTTTGGCTCAACTTGAGATGAAAAGATAATTCCTTTTTTTCTTTTGTTCCTTCCATGCATCAAAAAGCTGCTGTTTGTGGAGTTCCGCGACATCTCCAGTCCTGAGCCGGTGGAGGTGAGCCTTTGGCTCTGCCCATGCGCCATGACAGCCGTGTGACAGCCATGTCGCGGTGGCTGGTACAGCTCTCACCCCACACCAGACCCTGTGCTCTGTGTGTGTGTACTGGGGGTGTGTGTAGCAGGCGATCAGCTCTCTGATAACAAAACCTCAGGGCTTCCAGCCAGCATCCGGCCTGGCCAGACCCCACAGGCACAGACTCTTTTGACAGTATTGCCTGGTTAATTATGATTTTAGGCTTGGTTCCCTAAAGAAATCAGGCTTCTGTGAGGACGCTGGCTGTGTGGGGTTTCACCAGTGTGCTTCAGTTCCACCCCCTGATAATTTTTTAACTTTCCCACCAGTTTAAATTGAATTTGAGGGTGGGCAGAGCTTCCAGAGCTGTTAGCTTTGTCTGAGTTTTAGGAAAGGTGAAAGGATAGGGGAGACACTGCTTTTATGCCCCTGGTGTGAGCGATGCTGTGGCATGGGCTGCGGCACTGCATGGCCACCCGGAGCACCGCCCGGAGCTGCCAGCCACGGGGAGATGGTGTCCCTGAGGCCCCCACCCCTCATGGGACAACTCCTCTAGTAATGCCACCCAGCATCCAGAGGGGATGGCAGCAAGGAAAGGGATGAGAAACAGTCTTTTGAAAGCTGAGGAGAATATTAGAGAGGCAAGCTGGGAACTCGCCGTCCTTGCTTTTCAGTCCCTTTCAGTACTTCCCAGCGGCAGAGGGAGATGCCACCTGGCCCGGATTACAACCTGTTGCTATTTCTGTCTTTCTGGCTCCTGTTCATCAGCTCCTGTGTTTCCATATACATAGGCACAAACATCTCCAGGACTGAATTTTCCAACCATTCATCAACTTGAGAAACCGGAGGAGCCAAAGGTTCATGTTGCATCCCCCCGGGGAAGTCCAGGAGGGTGGGAGCCCCACAGTCCCACTGGGGTCTTGCAGCCGTGCCAAAAAGCTACCAAACTCACCAGCTGCGGGGAGAGAAGCTGGATGGGAGCAGGTAGTGAGCCTGTGGTCCCACACAGTTAGCAGCCAGTGCCCTGGGTGCTGGCAAAACAACAAGGTGCCACTAAATGCCTCCCTGAGCTGCATCTCACTCCTGACTTGGAGAGCCGCATGTAAGGGAAAAGGTTCATTGTGGCTCATGAGGAGGAAAGCAAAGAGATAATTGGAAAGAAACGCTGCTAAATTAGATCGCAGTTACATCCCACTGCAAATACATGGTTTTCTGTGCAACATTTGTGCATCAACATTTTAGCTGAACGAGGATGAGAAGTTAACATATTCACTAGGCCCTATTACCATATTACATGTATAATTTATAAGATTTTAAGATTAGGATGATTTCTGGTGTGTTTTTTTTCTAAACTACCAACACTTTGTGATTTAATTTAATTTGCCTGTCCTTCGCAAAAAATAATAAAACCTCTTAGTGTAATTTTAATCTTTTCAAAATTCCCTTGTCACCAGCTGAACAAGATGATATTAGAACAGTTTAATAATTTATTTAAATCCTAGAAGTCCATAAATAAATTAAACTTGAAAATACACCCCCCTGTATAAAGCAGTTCCCCTTTAACAAGGCCACAATAGGCTCCTCACAGATTTGATGCAGAATCAGTTGTCTTTCAAACTGCACTTGCAAATTAAGATGAGAGTCCAAGCAGGCAGGTCAGCGCAGGGAGAAAGTGGTGATAATGGAATGGGAACTAAGGAGAAAAACTTGCAAATTCACCTCATTTGTCATTCTTCTTATTCTGTCAAACTTAACTTGCCATGTGTAGGTATGCACGCCTTTAAAAAGAGTGTCAGCATCATGTTAAAGGGAATATTATAATGATAGGACTACTTCAGCATACTGACATGCATGTAATATTCCCCCTGGAAAACAATCACGAAGCTTGCTAAAAAACCATTAGATTGTAAAAGAAACACATCTTTGTACTTTTTTCCCCTGCCTTGGGTGATTTGGGGGACTTTTTTTGCACCACCTGAAAGCCACAGACTTGCCCAGTTTCAGCTGGGATTCTTCCCGAACTCTCTGTTCTGCAGCTGGGACATTTAGAAAACCACCAAGCAATGGATTAAGCTTTTAAAGGGCTGGAGAGAGGGACTCTTTGGGACTCTTTGGGTCTCCATAGCTGAGTTAGAGATCTGGACTCCCTTACTAAGTGGCAGAGTGTGCTCAGCTCCCTAGTCCTGCCCATCCAGTGAGGATGCCTTAGGAAATACCCAAGGCTCAGCACTCTGTGAAATGCAATAAGCCATCCACTAGAAAGCTGCACTTGGCAGCTGTGCTTCAGCCCTGCAGCTGCTTTGCCACGTGGCTGGAGCTGGCACTGGGCACCTGCGTGCTGAGGTGGGCAGCAGCTGTGTGGGCAGCATCGCTCCGCAAGCACCGTGTGCGGCCACTCATGGGGGCTTCGCCCATGGGCTTAAGAAGCAACTTGGTACTCACACCGGGACAGGGACTGAGCGATTAAGAACATTCCTACCTTATTTGCCTGTATGACTTCACAGCTTTGCTGCCAGAAAGTTGTGTCGGCTGAAGCCAGTCAGTGGGACACATAATAAACAGCAGTTTACCTCCTGTGCTTCTGCTGTTGCATCCCTGGAAACGTGCACAGAGCCCCCCGTGCCCTGGGCGTGCCTCAGGGCCAGGCTGCCCACCAGCCGCGGCACTTGCATGTCTTCCTTCATATATTGAAGATCCTCACTGGCCAACTCTCCTGGGCATTTGGCCTCAATATCCTCCACTGGAGATGAGAATTATTGTTATTACTATTATGGCTATTGTTATTATTGTAACTGTTGGTGTTCCCGGTATGATCCTTAGTCTCCGGGACATGGGACTTGGGATTAAATCACACAGATGCTTTGGAAGAGAAAATGGTTTCTGGAGAGAGAGAATGAAAAAGGAGACAGTAGGGAAAAAGAGGGAATCAGAAGACAGAAGGACCAGGTGAAGCAGAAGCTAGGGAAGGGGAGGGGAGGAGGAAGCATATACACGGACGGAAACACTGGACTGGGAGCCCTTTCATGCTGATTTTTGTGCTAAAGCAGAAGGATGTTGTGAATTCCCAAAGTACAGAGAGCAAGAAATCTTCTCATCAGTTCAAATAATTTCTTATTAATTTATAGACTAGCAGACTGACACTGCTTGCCATCCCAGTTAACTAGTTTTATTTGGCTTTATTTGAAACAGTGGCAGAAACATGGCTGGCAATTTTGATTCTAGCGTTTTCTTCATCCTTGCTCATTAGGGTGATGGCTGTTTTAGGGAAAGACATGTCCAAAGCCTGTGTGGTGTGCAGATGGGAGCCCTATGAGCTGGCCACAGGACCTTCCAGGCAGGGCAGAAAGTCGGTCACAGGACCGCGAGCGGTTCACACTCATCCTGACCTCGGAAGAGAGACAGTGAGTCCAACCAGCCAACAGAAGGAAAAGTAATCCTGTAAGCAACAAAGATAAAGGAAAAACTCCAGCATTTAAATGGCTGCCTGGGCATGTGATGCAAATGGCAGAGGACAAGATGAACTAATTGGATGATGTGTAAATGAACCAATAGTTTGTACAGTCTTATGCCTCCCCTGTATTTGCTTAATAACTGTATTCTCGCTCTTTCTTGCTGCATCCATGAGCCAAGCAGCTTATTTTTAGGATGGGCTTTTAAAGGGGTTCAGAAAAGGAACTGAGAGCTGGGTGGGCCGGGAGGGCTATGTGGGTGAGGATGTGATTTAGAGCCTGGAGGGTTCACTGGTGGGGCCTGATCCTGGGCATTGGAGCAAGGACGCTGGGTGCAGTGACAGCCTCCAGCAGAAGGTAGCACAGGCTTTGCAGGGGGGCACAGGCACCCTTGACCCCGCAGCCCAGCCGCTGGCCCCCATGCCCAAACTGCCCCTCCGGCACCATTCCCAACCTCATGCACTCACTTCCCCGCTCGCCTGGCTCAAAATGCCAGCTGCTCCCACCCGAGTGCGCAGGCTGTGCACCCACTGCAGCACGATGCTGTGGCTCGTCCCAGCTGCGGGGGGGAGTGATGGCGAAAGGCAGAGAGGGGTTTGCAAAGTGCAGCGAACCGGAGCCGAACAACCCCGCAGAGGCGGAGGCAGAAATATTTTGGCAGGTGCAGCAGACGGTTTGGATAACGCTTTTGGACAATCTTCGCCACCCCAGATTCCTCCATGGCTGCGGAGTGGTTAGCACCAGCACATCGGAAAATGCCTTTGTACATAAGCAAGGCCCGTTAGGAGGCATAGCTTTCATCATGGAGAGTTTCAATTGCTTAGATATTGAGCTGGATAAATATTTTTCACAATCCAAGCAGAAAAATTCACTTCTAGCTGTAAGGCAGGGCTGCTTTTCTGCACTGTTTGTTGAATAGCCAACTACTGTTCTAAACCTAATCCTAAGAAATAAGCCACATATTATAAATAAAGCTGGAATTAGCAGAGCATATGGGAGCTAATAAACACAATATTCATAGGATTAGATGTGAAATATTAAGGTCTGACCCTGCTAGCCTTTCCCATATCAGCAGTCTCACTGATATTTCTTCTGTTCATGTGCAAAGGCCTATTTTTTAGATGGATAATAGCTGTGAGGATGAATTACAGATAAAGCAGCATGGAAATGATGAAGTCTTTAAAAGATGACTGGTGACTTTGAATTCTGGTTTGGGGTGCTTTTTCCTAACTTCCCTTAAAGAGTCAAAATTCAAGACACCCCCAATTATGACTCAAAAAATTACCTCTTGATCTTTGGGGAACAGACCCTGAAGTCTACACGGGAAAACACAGACTATAGTTCTCTACCACATCACCTTCAGAAAGGTGGCAGGGCTGAAGAAGAAAAAAAACCCAAAACATCTAGCTTAAATGATAATTAAATTAACACTTAATATTAAATAACACAAAACCCAGAGCAGAACAGCACCGCACTCTGGTGTTACTGCTATTTAGATATCTGTGATAACATTAAAAGCCTTGATACATTTGGAGGCAAGACAAGTTTGCACTTACCTTGCCTGTCTCTGTGCATTCCCATGTGTGCTCCACTCTGCATGTCAGTGCAGAAATACCAGGATTAGACCCTTGTCACTGAACCGACAATAAAGACCATTAACTCGATCTGTCATCACTGGATGTCCATTCCCAGCTGATCTGATTGATTTCCAGTGGATTAGCCTGGATACATCAGATGTTAGAATAACCCAGTAACCTATGACCAAGAACAGTACAGGGAAAGAAGACACTACGTGCAACCGCCTGTGCCTCTGTCTTGTCCTTCTTAAAATACTGAGCCATTGCAGGCACATATTGATCCTATACGTGTTAACAGCTGTTAGCCAGACACACAGATCCACTGTCTGCATTGCTGATGGCCAGCTAAGAATGATAATCACACTTGCTATGCTGGGAAAACAACAGTCATCGAGGCAGACTTGTGCTCTGAGGACCCCATGTTGCTTTAGATGTCATTAAGGGGGCATAATTCTGGCTAAATGCTGGAAGATGCCAGGATGTCTAAGCAGTGTGAAATCCCCAGAGCTGCCCTGAGAGCACCTGCTATAGGTTATGAGTATAACGATTTTACCTAATTTATCTGGGCATCCCCATGCTTCAGTAGCTGGAGTGGTGAGGATGCTGAGTATCAGTTAGAGCTACTGTAGAGCTCCTTTGCCTCCTTGCGAGTCCCAAATAGCTTGACCTGACAGTAAGTTTTCATTCTCTTAAAAGATGAGACCTTTTTATCTATATATCAACAGCCTTTTAAGCTGCAGCAGGGGGCTTGTGTCTGCATCAGCCATCTTTCAGGACAGGCTGCTGGCACTAGCCAGCTCCCACTGTTGCCTCGCTCCTCCTTACTGCTCTGGAAAGCACTTTTCTGGGCTCACATGCAAACACACAGCCAGCTATAATACTGCCTAATTTTTTCCAAGTACGAAACAACGCCATGTGGGATCACCGGGTTTGCTTCTCCTGCTCATGTGCCTTCCCCCAGCACCAGCTCAGCCTGCACTACCCACAGCCTCCAGTGCTACTTGTAGTGGGGGACTTGCAGTGGCCCTGGGGTCCCCACTGCCCTCTCACAGGGAGTGGGGGGCCTGGCCAAGGAGGACGGGTCTGAGAGGCAGCCAGAGTGTGCCAGGTGTTCGGGCTGTGCTGGGGACTGCCCGCAGGTATTGATTTTCCCAGGGATCCTAAATACAGGAGCAGACTGCAGGGCCTTGGCCAGCCTAGGTCTCCAGTTGCACTTACTTTCCTTGCACAGTTGTAAACCAGAAAGTGCATGGGCAAGCCAGAAAGCCCCTGTAATGCCACTAATCCAGCTCCCAGATGGGATTAACCTGTCTATAAAAACACACACAGAAATAGCTCAGTGAGAACATGCAAGTTCAGTCACGTAAATGCCTTCCTAGTGCAGCAACTATAGAGCAAGCACCTTCTTGAACATCAGGGTCCTGACAATACCAACAGGGGCCAGATCATCTGGAATGTCCGACATGTGCACTCATGAACACCTTGCTGTAAGCCTCAGCAGCCATTTGGTTCACAGAGTGGGAGCTGTTGTTCAGGTGCCCTGTGTCAATTTGCTCATTCAGCATGGACAGGAGTTACCTGGTCCCTTGCCACCCTGCAAGATGCTTCATGTTACAGTGTGTTGACCTAGGGAAAAGATTGGACCTGCTCCACAGTCCTAGACCCCATGGAAAGACTTCTGTTAACTTCCATGGACTTGAATCAATTTAATCCAAGTCCTGCTTGTTTTCAAACATAATGCTTAGTACATAGCCCTTTCCATCATTAAGATTTATCATGCCATTTTTCTCTGATGTCTTTGTGATCTAAAATCCATGTTTGGCCAAGGATCTATTTGACACTGAAGTGACAGATATATTCTTGTTATTAGCTCTGCACGCAGGGTTTCTCTGTGCCTGACGGTGCAGCTGTGGGCAGTGCTCAGCCAGCCACAGGCCTGCCTGGGAACTGCCTTAGTGCAGGCATTACTGCAGTTCAGTATTTCAGCATGATTCAGCTAGAAGTACCAACTATTCATCTGTCACAGGCCATGCATAATGCCAGATGTATAGGAAGGGGAAATGCTAATAAGCCCACAAAGTTCTGTTCCTGCAGAGAAACCCACTTCCTAAATGCGGTGGGATATTGATCGATGGTTTGGGTTCATTTCCAGGGAGAAAGAGAATACTGATCTCTGGGGCTTTCCATAAGAAATGCAATACAGCAAGGCCAATTTTCTTTTAAAGGTACATGAGAGTGCCAGGATTATAGCACGTGAAGGATAGCAGGACAGCTTCTGCAGGCTCCATCGAGCATAAAATAAAACAGCTACAAGGACTTTTAGAAGAAAGGGAAAGTATTTTGCCACGCATTTTTAATGCAATTCATCATTGGAAAGAGATACACTGGAAGATTAAAATATTATTCATAATACTTTCAATTGCCATACAGAAATTTAGACCCATTACCAAAAGAATCTGCCTATCAGACTGTTTTCCTAGGTGAGAAGATAACAGGATATATTTTTCCTAGTTGCATTCCCTTCATAAATCTGATCAATGAATTGCTACTGGCTCAGAGGGTATTTAAATACAGATTTGCCCACAGATGTAGCAGCAGATCTTTGGCAGGAGAACCACTGACAGATTTAATTAGCATTCCAGTTGAAGGAAATAAACGGAATTGTCTATCACAAAATGGTGTTTGTATCAAGAGGCTTTACTGCAATGTTTGTGCTCAAGACCGAATGACTTACTGTTGCTGAAAAGTGATGGCAGCAGCTTATTCTCTTCCATTCTTTTACATTATCTTCTAGGTAAGTTAAAAGAACTAGCGATGTCAGAACATGCACCTAGGACACATGTTTAGTCTATATGTATGGTAGCATGTCTCCCGTCACCTGTGCAATCAATCCTGTGTCCCTTGCTGTGACTGATACCGGTTCTTCTCAAATACACACCGAAGTAAAAAAGGAGAAGTCAAATAATTTACTTCCTCCCAGAGTGATATGAGCTGGAAAATGAAAACTTTCTTCAGAACTATTGTTTAGGCATATACAAGAAGGCTGTGGTGAGTTGACCCTGGCTGGATGCAAGGTGCCCACCAAAGCCACTCTTTCACTCCCCTCTTCAGCTGCATAAGGGAGAGAAAATACAGCAAAAGGCTCATCAGTCGAGATAAGGACAGGGAGATCACTCAGCAATTACTGTCTTGGGCAAAACAGACTGAACTTGGGGAAAATTAATTTAATTTATTACCAATCAAATCAGAGTAGGATAATGAGAAATAAAAAATAAAACTTAAAAACACCTTTGGCCTTCCCCTCCCTTCTTCCCGGGCTTAACTTCACTCCCAATTTTCTCTCCCTCCTCCCCCTGAGGGGTGCAAGGGGATGGGGAATGGAGGTTGCGGTCAGTTCATCACATGTTGTCTCTGCCACTCCTTCCTTCTCAAGGGGAGGACTCCTTGCACTCTTCCCCAGATCCAGTGTGGGGTCCCTCCCGTGGGAGACAGTTCTCCATGAACTTCTCCAATGTGAGTCCTTCCCATGGGCTTCAGTTCTTCACAAACTACTCCAGTGTGGGTCCTTTGCATGGGGTGCAGTCCTTCAGGGACAGACTGTTCCAGCGCGGGTCCCCACGGGGTCACAAGTCCTGCCAGCAAACCTGCTCCAGCGTGGGCTCCTCTCTCCACGGGTCCACAGGTCCTGCCAGGAGCCTGCTCCAGTGTGGGCTTCCCATGGGGTGACAGCCTCCTTTGGGCATCCACCTGCTCTGGTGTGGGGCCCTCCATGGGCTGCAGGCGGATATCTGCTCCACTGTGGACCTCCATGGGCTGCAGGGGGACAGCCTGCCTCACCACGGTCTTCACCACGGGCTGCAGGGGAATCTCAGCTCTGGCACCTGAGCACCTCCTCCCCCTCCTTCTTCGCTGACCTTGGTCTCTGCAGGGTTGTTTCTCTCACATATTCTCACTCCTCTCTCCGCTGCTGCCAGTGTTGCACAGGATTTTTTTCCCCCTTCTTAAATATGTCATCACAGAAGTGCTACCACTGTTGCTGATGGGCTCAGCCTTGGCCAGCGGTGGGTCCATCTTGGAGCTGGCTGGCACTAGCTCTATTGGATATGGGGGAAGCTTCTAGTAGTTTCTCACAGAAGCCACCCCTGTAGCCCCGCCAGCTACCAAAACCTGGCCATACAAATCCAATACAAAGGTATGTGTGGCCTGCCTCCCCCAAAAAACCTCTCGTCTTCTGCAATAAATGTACCAGCAAGGTTAGTTTTTTTTAAAACATCCTTTTCTGTAAGTGCCAATTCCAGTTTTGGACTGGTCGCAGTGTAGCACGTGGCTAACAGCATCTGTCAGGCAGATCCAATGGCACTGGTGGGTTATTAATTTTGCATATCATGGGTCTCAGCATCAAGTGTCCCACACGTAGATTCAAATGTAGATTCAAATTTCCATTTCTCATTTTGGTCAGCTGGGGCATAAAAAAAGGGACAGCCTGGCTTCTCACACTGACACATGAAGTCCTCAGTCCCAAAAGTTTCAATGGGAGTTGTGCCCGGGTAAGGAATCAATTCATGGTGGATGCTACAAGTACTCAGTAGTTCCAGTTCTAGCCATCCTCCCCAGCAAGGTGCTGTGCAGCCCTGATAAGACCTAAAGAAATAACCCAAGCCAGATTCCCCGGGGTGTGGCTCCGACTTTATAGCTGGAGCTGGAGTGACACTGTCAGAAATGCAAAGAATCACCAAGGATGAGGTCCTAGAAAATCTATACCTTGCACAGTCTAGTCTGGTATAAATACTGGTTTGAAAGGTTTGAAGGTAGAGTTCTCATCCAGGAAACTGTAAGAAAAATATTGCCATGATAACAACAGCTGTTTGATTAGCTTCCTAGTAATACATGAATGCATGGACTTGCTATCATATATATAAAATTACAGTACATAGGTAACATATAACTTTCTATATATGCTACCAATAATGCACTTATTCAGAGTTAACATTGTGCACAATGGTATATAAAAGGCATCTCAAAGCACTCAGGTTTGGTTTTGTTTGACATTGTAGGCATATGGCATGACTACCGAGACTCCCTTTACAGTCAGTGAAGAGAAATAAGCATTTGTGGGGTCCCTTTCATCTTGCCCTAAAGTAGACCCCAAAAGTAGGCCAAGCAAACTGCACCCTAGAAGTGCCTCTCTCTTCTTTGACTGCAAAGGAAACTTAGGGTAAAGAGGTCAACGTCTGAGTTAAAGTTTTAAAAATAGAGGAGCTAAATTCCACCCATGAGTTCAGATAAGAGAGACAAAGTGAAACAGGTCAGAAAACGTTTGATGTGTTCAGTCTGGTCGGTTATTTTTTAATATCACTGAGTCTGATTTCCAGCCACTACAATTTCACAGCACTGTCAGTAAAAGGATGACTAGGGTCCTAAATATGGAAGAAACTTTAATTAGCTATTGGTACAGCAGGGCTTAGATCTGCAGAGATCAGAGTCCCTTTGTGCCAGACTCTGTGCTAAGAAATGATGGGAGACAACACCAGTCCCAGCCAGTTTCTAGGCTGAACAGTCAGGAGCTGGGAAGGCAAGAAACACAGAGAGAAGTTGCTCACTCATTAATTTTGCATGGAAAGTCAGTGCACCATTGCACCGATGAATGCAGTAAGATGGGGTTGAGGTCTAAAAGAAATACATATTGCAGTTTTTCTGCCAGCCTTGCCCTGCACCTGGCAAGTCCCAGGTAGGATCTGGCCTCTGGGAAGTGAATTTCTTAAGGCTTCCTGGGGCAAGAGCGGTGGAAGAAGCCTCTTTAACTGTGCCAAGATACTGCACTGGAGGCAACGTGGCCATGTACTGCGGAAGGGAATGAGACTGATCTGAGTAGGAGCTGCAGCATGAGCAGGGCCTGGTGAGTGGCGTGAAAGAAAACCCAAAGGGCAGAGTGAGGAAGGGTTTCTGGGGCTGAACTAAAGCCACGAGGACCAGGTACAACAGCGGGGTGTAAACTGCAGTGAGGCTTAAAGAATACATGGGGACTCGATGAACCTGATGCGGATGCCTCTGGGAACCTGAATGAATTCACAGGTACGATGCGGCCAGAGCAATATGAAACAGAAGCAATTTTGGTAGCAGCACTTTGGACTGGCCTGGAGAAGAGCAAAGGGAGGCTGTTACAGAGGAACAAAACAGTGGCCCTTGGTGGAGTGAGAGGCTGCATTTTCAGGCAGGTACTGGCCACGATAATGTTGGCTCTGAAAGCCAGAAGAAAAGCAAACACACTGGTGGAGAAGCCTCTGCACTTCTGACAGCATTTTCTTACATCCTAGGAAGGCTTCAGTTCAAAGCTCAAGCAGAGCTGGAGGGTGCTCGGCTGTGGTGCTGTGCGGTTGCGGGCTCCGTCCTGCTCTCAGAGCTGTGGCACTGTCCCTGGCATCCCTGACTTACCCACTGCCACTAGGAAGGACCAGCGTCCATCCTTGCCACCCCAGGACCACCCTCCTGGTGAGGCTGCTGGGTGCAGTCTACACTCCAGCATCTGCTTAGAAATGCAAATAAACGCAATGTCAGCAGAGCAAGCTCCAGGACACCCGCATGATAAGAGCCCTGTCCAGAGCAAGTGCACTGAAAGACCTTTCAGTAGAGTAGGGAATTCAATGTTGGTATCGCGCATCCCGAGTCAACACTATAATCACTGACGTTGCAATGAGAGAGGGGTATTGATGGTGTTTTCTTAATGGGACCATGTGTTGGTGTGGCTTTTTAAATGGCTGAAAGTGAAATGAAATACATGGGATCTGTTGTGAATATGTAATTATTTTTGTTAGTCTTGTTTCAGTGAAAACCTAGAATTCAATCCAGATTGTAATTTCTTATTTCTGATTTTGCCATTCAGTTGCAGAACCAAAAAGAAAAAAAAACACTGTTATTTGCACAGCCCTAAATTCTACCCTCCATATGCTGTAGAAAAAGAATAGCTTAAGAGCAGCTTGTTTGATCACTCTCAAATCCCCGTCAAAGACTTGCTGCCTGGATTAGGGTCTCCCGATATGTAGTAGGTGACTAATTGTCTTTCATTTATTTTGCAAGGATGCTTTTATTGTTACGTGGAGTTGCCATCTGTCCATCTTGGAGGCGAGAGTCCCAGAATATTTTAATCCTCAATGATATAGCTTCAGGTGCCTCTCCAAAGGACAAAGATTGGCCTACTTTCATCCCTGTGGTATGCAGAGACTTCTCCATCAGGCAGGATTTGAGTGAAAGACTTGCCCTGAATGGCTAGATCGCACTTCACCTCCTCTGAGAAGGGGCTGTGTGAAAGATTTCATTCAGTCAGATGGTCAAATTTAGAATATTTGGCAAATGTAGTTTTAGGTCAGCTGCTTCCTTTTTTCTTTAGTTTCTTATTCCTCCTCTAAAAACTTTTTTTTTTTTTTTTTAAATAAGACATTGATAATCATGCAAAATTTTTCTTTTAAAATGAGAATTTGAAACTCTTCATTTTAAAGATGCCTAAGTAAGGTATTTAGACTTATTGGGAATCTCCCTTCCTTTTTTTTAGTCAAGAGCTATTAGCTAAACTGGAACCAAATTAATGAATAATATCCATTCCAACAGACTGAGCATTTTTCACCAAATGTTACACATACATATGCACACACAAAGTCAAGTAAATCTCCAAAGCTGCTACTTTAGATAAGACATATTTCCCTTCCTTCACTTCTGCATGGATGACTGCACATGGGGGATTTTTTTTTTGTAACTGGGATAATAATTAGAAGTAGCTTTTGTCTGCATGCTTTGTGACCTTTGCAATCAGGACTACAATAAGCAGGGATGTGGTTTAGTGCAACTGCTGAACACACCCTCCTGTTTGTATTTTACAGGCATCGGTACAGACCCTGGACTCCCAGATTAAAACCTGCAGGGCTGGTTAGCTCAGCCTCCCTGACTTTCCGGGTTCAGGCGACCTCACTGTAACCAGCACCAGCACCACCTACCCAGCAGAATAGACTCCAGTTTAACAAACAAAGGGAAAGTCACTCACAGGAGCAATGATGAGATCCAAGGCCATCCACAGGACACCGGCTTAAATTTGGCCTAGGCTGGCAGTGACCAAAAAGCCGCCACCATCTGACAGCTGTCCCTGGCGCAGGTGAGGGGGATTAGCTGTGTCAGCCTGGCTGGCTGATGGGCCAGCCAGATGGGCCCCAGGGGCAGCCCTGCAGCACTGCCAACCTGGCTGAAACCTGACGTCTAGCCCGGGCCGGTGCCCTCCGAAGCATCCTGGTACGGCTGGGCAGAGGGGTCTCTGAGGCACTGCCCCCTGTGCCCCCATCCCAGATCTCAGCCTGGCCAAATTCAGATGCTGAATGGTACATTTGTGAAGCGGTGGCGAAAAAAACAGAATAAAGCAGCAGCAGCAGAACTCTCCGTGGGAAAGATGAGGCAGATGGAGGATCATAAGAAAACTTTAATATTGCCTAATAGACAAATTATTGTTGCCCAAGCATTAGCCCTGAAAAAGTACATTGCTATCCTGTCACCTTGGTAAAGCAGCACGTGCCCTGATTTACGAAGGCACAATCAGTACATACCAGTACAGGATTGAAAAGGTACGAAACACAAAAAGGTTGACTGAATTTGCTGATAAATCTTCAACTGGGGCAAACTGGGTAGAAATGAGACCATTGGCAAAATTCTGGCTGACTTAAATTAGTCAGTTCAACTACAGCCTTTAAAATGGACTTTGCTGAAGTTGTCTGGCTTATAAATCAGCATCCAAATCACCCATATGCTTCTGCCACAGCAGAACGAAAGGTCTAGAAGCAGAAAGCAGCACCTTCTGTGCTGTTATAATGCTGAACTGGAGCAGCAAAGCCCTGCTGTCTCGCAGCTGTGGAATGCCAGCCTGTCACCACCGACCCTGGGCACCAGTACTGCCTGTCCACGGCTGTGGGAAGCTGCTGTCATGTGGAGGAATAGCAACAGAGCTGCTCTAAGCTGTGCCTCAGGACCACCCTGGCGACCAGACAATCAAGCTGCTCTAAATCCTGCCTGGCGCTCCCATCCCTCACACCGAGCTGCAACAGAAGCCCCAGGGTAGACCACGTACATGGGTACTCAGAGCAGGTAGCTGGAAGAAGGCTGCTGAGTTCTTCCCCAACATTGCCCCCCTTCAAAGATCTCACTCCTCTGTACTTCAATTTACTCATCTGGGTGTAAGAATATTTAGCTCCCTCTAAGGGTTACTGGCAGAAGGATTTCATATTTACACAGTGTTGAGGAAAGTGTTACAAAACGTTTTTCAGTGAGCAGCTGGAATGGCATCCATTTCAGATCTGCTTATTTTCTCTCTTGGCCTTCTGGAGAGTTATATGACAATTTAATATTGCCCATGACACCTGGCAGTGTTGAGCCAACTCTCATTTTATTCAGGGTCGATCACAGAGTTTGCAGGGGCCCAAGGTAGAGCAGAGCTCCAGGCTGCCAGGAGCAACAGAGTTCAGCCAGGTTCTGAGTCACAGCCAGAGACAAAGATCAAGCTCCAGCTCACGAAATGCCAAATCAGTGCAGGGCTTTGAGCTCCTTCTGGAGCTCGAACCCTAATGCAATCACTTACGTTGCTTTTACTTCCTACTTTACTGTCCTGCTCACCATCGTACAGATCATTTGGAGGACCAACATCTGAGGTGTCGCATCCTAAATAAACCAAATAGCACAGCTTCAGCTTTAACAGGGTTGAGGGTAGTGTACTATTCCTCGTGCTTTAGCCATAGTCTTATTATGAAGACATTTACTCGGTTCCCGGGAGAGAACATGATCAAGTTTTACTCTGAGATACTCAGTAAATGTGACAGTGCTAAATGGAAGGGGTTTCAGCCAAGAATAAAAAGCTTTAAGCATGGCAGGAGGAGAGAGAGAATGAAGGAGGGGAGAGAGAACAAATTTATTACTACAGCTGATCACATACACTGTCTCGGAGGAGACGCTATGAAAGACATGGAACATCATTTGCACTAATTAGAGGAACAGTGTCACCCCAATGTATAAATATTTTAGATTTCAACACATGTACTGTAGAGGTCATCAGCAGAAGGCCTAAAGAGAGGAGCATATAATGAGTGGAAGCAGCTGTTCGCACTTTGGTTTTCCCTGTAGATAATATAAATGACACTGATAGATTGAGCACCCTTCAGGGAAACCTTTCGAAAACAATTTAAAAAACAGAAGGGGAGAAGAAGAGGATGATCTCTAAGACAGTGAATGAGTTCAGAGGGGAAAGTTTACTGCTACCTGGGAACACATAAGGGCCATAAGGGGTTACTGAGGCTGTCCTTTAGCAGGTACACTTCAAGCAATGAAAAATTAATGTGCTCCTTGGCATCTCCCACCTCTCTGCAAGTCATTATTTCTGCCTGTTGATGACCCGAACTGCCTGTTTCAGGTCTTCCCCTTGGCACAGCCTGTTCTGTATTTTCAATTTCCCTTCTGTAAAGTGTTCTATCCGGCTTCCTTAGCATCACTTCTCACTTAAACGCTAGTCACTAACCCCTGGTTTTGAACGACCTGTTTGGTAATTGATAGGGCTGTACCGGTAAAATGAGCCTCTCCCTGCCAAATACAGCGACTGTTAATTCAGGACAGTTGTCATCTCTTTAATGGAAATTCCACCGGGCTCCGCAGGAATCTTCGCTGGTCTCTGTGGATTACTCTTGCTTCTATTATTTTCTGCTGGAAGACCAATCTGCAAAGACTTATTTTAAATGGATTACTTGTTTTACAATCTGATTTCCAGTTGAAATTAGTAGGAAAGAAGTTGCACAGCTCTCAGCTGGAATTTCCTATGGGACACTCAACCACTTCAGCTCTAGAGACTATTTCTAGCTAATCCTGTAGAGTGGATTTGATTTTACAAAAATTTCCCCAGCAAAATAGAGGAAAGATGCAAAAGGTCAAGTTTTTGCCACATCTATCTCTTGGTTACGTTTGTCCCCCAGAGGCTCATATCATACTCTGTCTGAGTTCCTGCCTCCAGCTGAGCCTATTGCTCCATAAAAAACAATATGCTAACCTTGGTGGGGAATTACTTTATAACAGGGGAGGGAAATGTGTATCAGGCTAAACAAATTGCTGACTCAGCCTCTACAGCTGTCTTGGCTATATTCTTTACAAGACCGGTTGTGCATTAGCTGTCTTGGCCCAACAAAACACCTAAAGAAGCTGATACTGAAGGTGCGTGGTGAGAACATCGAGCTTCCACCCAGGGCTTGGTGCCCAACGGGAGCTGCCCTGTCCTGCCAACAGCACTCGTGCAGCAGGCAGGGAGAGCTTTATACAGCAATGCTTGCTGAATGTGCATGGAGGGTACCGGTGCATCCAGAGAGGTTGGTGCTTATCTGATAGTGTGCTGCATCCCCCAGGTGTTAGTCTCTTTCTTATATCTTACTTATCGTAACATGAACACCAGAGAGTGGCCCTAAATACAGTGTTCTGCATGGCACAGGGCTGCCAGCTCCCACAGATTTAGACATTGCAGAGTTGAAAGCAAAAAACCCTGAGAAGTTGAACTGGCTGGAACTGGAAGCTGAACCTGGGAAAGAGGGATGGGAAATATGGCCTGGGCTATCTGTTTCAACTGCAGGGCACCTTACTCCTTGGACGGAGGAAGTTTTGTTTGTTTCACCAGCACTAGAAGAGACCACAAGTCTTTCTAAATCACAGAAAACCACAGAAAATAAAACTGGAAGTATGAGGAATAACCATGTGATTCCTAGCAGCTGTTTGTCTCATCGGTTCTTAAAGAGTTCAGATGATGGCAATTGCACAGTCTAGTCCAACACTAAATTACCCTTAAGATCAGACAGTTTTGTTTTGTATAATGTGATTTTTTTTTTGTTGCAGATTAAGAGTATTTCCTTGTCTATTCTTCTCTTTTTAATAGTGCATGTGGAGATCAGCTTATCCCTTTTCTCTTTGCTGCAACTGATAGAAAATCTTCTGTTCTCTAAATAAAAAAATAAAAAAATTCTGAAGAGGTGTTTTCTGTGTGCCTTTTTACCTCCCACAAATTGTGAAGAAAAATATATCATTTAACACATTTATTTGTAGACATAGGCTTGCTTTGCAAATGGAGTGGGTCAAGCATATGTCGCCTGCCTCAGCTGACAACAGCTGGAGAAGCGGCAGGAATCTGACTACTTTTCATCATGTGAAATTAGGTTGTTTGGACTGGATTAGATCAGATTTGCTCTGATCCATCTCGGCTGTTACTCACCACTTTGTGTTCTTTGAGATGGTCACAAAGAGTCTGATTGTTCATTTTTCCCAGCTTGACAATTCAGTGGCTTGCTTGCCCCCTTGAGTAGGTGTTAGCCTTGCCCCCTTTCAGTCTCGTGGATGCTCACTGCTCCGCCACAATTCTTTTGGAACAATTGAAAGCAGCTTTAAGGCTGTCTCAGCCAACTCCTTCACTATTTTGGGGCAGATTTCACCAGGCATAGGCAATCTGAACACATCAAGTTTATCCAATTACTTTCTAACCTGTCATTTTCCTGTCTGAGTTGCTGTTCTTTATTTCCCTGCTGGTGTTAATTGTTATCAGTCAGTTGAACAAGTAATTTCTTTTATTTTCACTTAAATTTTGCCTTCTTCAGCATACTGCCAAAATGTCAGCAGTGTAATCCAACAGTCTAACACCCAGGCCTCTAATCTGAACAGTGGCCAAGTTTTTGGCTGTTTGTTGCTGAGACCTGAAATATAACCACGCATCAGTTGTTTGAACTATGAGCCTCAGATAGCTGTCCTGAAGCTCATCTTAACACCTGAGGTTCCTTGACTTATTGCACACCTACAAAACACTTCAGGAGTTCACAGAGTGCAATATGGCTAGACAGCAAGTCAGAGGAGGTCGCACTGGCAGCTTCTATCTGAAGCAGCCTGTCAGGGTCCAACAATTAAGCCCATCTAAGGTTTTCCATATTTAAGACCTGAAAAAATCGAAAGGTACAGCTATCATAACGAATCTTTTTTCTTCTTCACTGGCAATCTATGTGCATTTTCTCTGCTGACCTTCCCCAAGGCAAGTGTTTCCTGCAGAGGACACACAGTGTTTTCCTGTCCACAGTACAAGGCATGCCTGTGTCTCCTGGCTATGGGTTGTCTTTGACCCTTGAGTTCTCCAGGCCATAAAGATTCATGGAAAGATTGTTTTATTAGAGTTCTCACTGCAATTTCCCTTCATGACCTTATGTTATTACCTTGCAATTGTTTGGCACCTTCAGATTGCTCATACCTGAAAGCAGAAGCATCCAAAATATCACCCAGATATCACCACAGTCTCTCTCTGATACAGTGTTCTTTATTATTACCAGTACTGCTTTATCTGGCTTACTTGCATTATAAGAGCACAAGCCTTGTCCATAACCAGGATCCCCTCCTCCTGACTGGGTACTAAAAACACCTGTGAGAAGCTATCATTTTCTCCTTCCCTCATGGCTTTTAAATGACCTTGAAGAAGGGGAGCATCCGACAAAGGTGGAGCGGGTAGAGAAATGACAAAGGAGAATTGATTGTATAAGTTAACTACAGACACAAGGTGCAGCTTCTAACTGTTTGGAAACCTTAAAAGCATTGGGGGGAAAGTCACCTGAACTATCTCTGATTCTCATTAGCAGGTTCCCTTTAATTATTTAAAACAGTGGATTGGATACAAAAAAGAGAGGCTAGCAGCCATCTGGTTTGGGCTCTTGGTGTGATAGCTCTAACAAAGTCACAGGGACCTTTGCAGGGAAAGTCAGACAAAAGGGCACTCACGGCTGGCAGCCCATTTAAAATAGAGATGCCAGATGCGAAAGGAAAAACATGCTGATGAACAAGAGTGGATAAGGAGAGAGGAGCAGAACTGTGGAGCATCTCAATGGCATGATCAAGGTGTACTATTCAGTATAAGCCTGAACTGCAAGCATTCAAACACAAAACTTTCTGCCCCCTCCATGGGCTACTTTGGAAGTTAAGTATAGCGTTGCCTATTGCCCTGGGCTCCCCTACTTGTTCTAAGAGGGCAGAACTATGTCCCAGTTACTAAACTGCAACTATATAGAATATCATTGCCAAAAGGGAGTGTCTCTTCTGATGACAGGGATGCTTTAGAGGTAACAGGAGTGAGTCATTTTATTCATCGGGGCTTTTTTGAAGATGCATGAAATCATCAGTTATGATGGGGTCATATCTGCAAGCTCTAGGTTATAACTAGGAGAGCTGAATTGGTCTTTTTAAAATCGATGTTTACTTCTTCTTCTTCTGGCTTTGGTAGATAAAGAGCCCTGGTATAGGCTTCTAATAAGTTGTCTTGGGCAAGTCCTCATCTGTCTTGGGATTTTGGCCAATGAAAAGATGTACTGATCGTGATCTCAATTGTTTCTACACAAGGGATTTTATACGGAAACCTTGACGCTGGTAGATTAAGATCCAGTAGAGACAAGGCTCAAGATTGTGCAGCCAAGGGAAAAACACAAGCACTTTCCCCAGTGTAGTCATCCCTTCAGAGATCAGGCTTCTAACATTAAGTCATTTCTTGTTTCTGAAATAGTAGATGCTTTTTGGGCAGCACTCCTGCAATCCAAGGAAAGGAAAAGGTTGTTGCCAGTATTCTGGCTGAATTAAAAGGAGACTGGCACAAAAGTTAGGTTGAAATGACCTATGCAAATAACTTGATTTGGCAGAGGATAAGGTGCTGTTTATAGTCACAATAAGAAGCGTGAGAATGCAGGGGTGGAGCTCCTTAGTAGATTCATAGAGATGTGGGAGAGCAAAAGTGAGAAACGCATGAGAAGGAGACTTGCCTCTTGCCAGCCTCAGGCAAGGAGTCAAGCTTGTGAGCGAGAAGCCTAGAGGACAGAGCTGCTGAGAAACACCCAGCTTCCTGCACAAAGAAATGCTCATCTGTGTTCCTCCTCCTTTCCCACAGCACAGCAATGCCTGTGAAAAATTACAGTGTGTTGGCCACAGCACAACAATTTTAAAGCTGCATTTAACACACTTGTAATATATTCAGCTGGGCTTTTTTTCCACCTAGTAGTGAGTGTTCTGGAAAGCCTGGGACCCCAGAAGCTATCTGCATTAATTCTTCTTGAAGGTTATATTTTTAGGAATATTTTTTTAAACATATTTTGCCAGCACCAGTGGGGTTTGGAGCCTCTCTGAGCTGCCCACAGGTATGAAAAGCCAAGCTCTGCCACAAAGAATGTAAGGACTGAGAGAGATAGATGACATAGAAAGAGTTTGGAAAAATCAGCTACAGCAAAGTCTGTATGATGTAACCATACCTGCTCACATGCAACAGCGTAATTTTTCTCCAATAATGATTTGAAACAGGCAGATAAAACTGGTGTGCCATGCCTGCACTTCAAACAAGCATGTTAACATGCCCTATGGAGGGAAACAAGAGAACCAGGACATCAGTTGTTTCCATGCAAGAGTGTATGCATATACATATAGATATGCATATGAACACATGGAAATATATATAGATATAAACACATGTTTATATAGAGAGAGCGTGTGTCTGTGTACATATTTATATGTAGGCAGACATTTTCAGTCCCCTGAGCCATGAGTGAATTGCTGGTTGCGATGCCCGAGGGCAGCGGGGAATTTCAGAGGCAGGAGGAGCCATCCTGCGTGGCAAAGCCTGCTGCTGGAGGAGGAGCTGGCAAAGGGGTGAGCGCAGCATGGCAGCTGCCTGGGACAGGAGTAGGAGGCTGCAGCAAGAGCTGTGCAAATTCCTCTCTCGGCATTCCTGGCTGGGCAGGGAGAATTGGAAAAGCACTTTTTTGCCCAGAGTAGAAGCTGGTGGACTTCATTACCTCTCAACTATGCTACTAGGGGAGAGCAACAAGAGAAGGGGCAAACTGAAAACACAGGCAAGAGCGAGACGACAACAAAATCAAAGAGCTTTTCTGTGGTGGAATGAAAGGACAGAGAAACCCACAGCAGGGATCATACTGAGGGGATGATAGGGTTGGCAAGATGTGGAAGGAAGATGATATTACCAGGCAAGGTTTATATGAGTCAGACAAGAATAATAGAGGTATTACAGTGCAGAAAAGATGAGGCCAATGAACTTATGCTAGTGGAGATTACAGTTCAGTGGCCCATCTTTCCCTCCTTCCTGATTTCTTTTCATTAAACAAATCAAGAGAATCCTGTGGGGAGGAGCGAGGGAATGGGAAGTGCTATAGTTTCTCTCCAGAGCCGTACTGCAGCAATGACATGGATGGCTATGGTGAAAAATGGAGGAGGGAAAAAATAATGCACAGAGGAACAGACCTGATGAAAGAAGAAGAGTGAAGAAGGTGTGAGAAGAGCAGAGGGAATGTGGAAAGTCAACATAAGAGAGAGAGGAGGACACTTGCCGCAGAGAAGTCAGATTTCTGTGACTGGCAAACATAATGTCTGAAAGACGAAAGACAGAAACCCCAAAAGCTGGAGTGGGAGTGGTATTTAAGGCAGTGAAGTGAGTGCCACCAGTCTGTCTGGGATCAGCTGAGGAGTAAAAGATCATAAACAGGTGGTTATCAGGCAGTGGAGATGTCTTGATGGGTGCTGAAGCTTCTGAAGCCAGAGACAGTGATAGCAGTGGCACCAGAGATACAGAGGAATCTATATTTTTGCTGCTTATTTCTAGAGGCACCTCACCCATATGACAATACTTTAAAAATAGAACAGATTTTAAACACTGAGAAAAAAAATGGAATTTCTCTTAAGTCTCAATCTAAAAATGACATACCAGGGACTTAAAATTGAAATCACTAGTCCATATTTGAAGGCCAGACCAAATTGCTAACCTTAAGAACTCAGGGATGAAAAAAAATTGGTTCACATGAATATCAAACTTGTGCTTTATTGTGCTTACACCTGTGCATTTAAACAGGTTGTTTTTACATTTAACACTATATAATTATGTTTACACTTTTATATTTAAAAGAAATATGCACAAAGTCATTCAAAACATTCTGCAAGTCTGAGATCTTGAACTAACATTCAACTCCAGAATGAGCAGAACTGGTGAATTTCGAGTCTGATTCTCTTCTCAGATGGCTACCAAGGAAAAGTACCTGTAAACCCAGTGGAATTGCACCAATGTGAAATAGATGGGAGTGAAAGGAGAGTCAGTTCTTGACGTCCTCAGAGGATGGTTGTAAACAAGGTGTCAACACATTTTCTCCTGATGCTGATACGAAGGCCTTGTTAACACAGTGTGATGACACTTGAATTGTCATGAAGACGCGTTACTCATTTTCGGTAGAGGACAGATACATCAAGATTGTAGACAGGATGAAAGTAGAGCTATATCTGCTTATAATCATGCATGACCAGCTGCTTTGAAGCAGTAACAACTCTATGTGCGGAAGCAGTGCATAGAAGTGATGAATGTGTATAGCAGTCCACAATTGGAGCACATTTAAATATTGAGCACAGGCTAAACAGCTTGGAGAATTGCAAGTCTTTTACAAAATTGGTATTATAACAGGGAAATGGCTGATAGTGTTTTGCTTATGCATATAGAATTGTTATCAAGTATTTACACAGTATTGTGCAAAGATAATAAGACTGGAAGAGTAGGTTGAAATCAAATGAAATGTCCCAGATAGCTTGTCCCAGAAAACCTACCTGAAACTTTAGATGCAATATGCCTAGCCTGAAAACACAGATGAGAGATAAAACAGTCTTCAAAAGCTTTGGCAGAAACTTCATGCGCAAAAATAGAAAATTAAAGTTTTAACAAATGACTGCTGATTTGTGAACACAGGGCTAATGAACAAACTGGCAGCTTTACTGAAGAAAATACATCCAGCTAAATATATACTGTGATATCAAACTCCCAGGCTAACCTACTGAAAACCTCTCATTAGTTTAAAATACGTACTATTTTATCAAGGTTGTATGCTAACAACTGCCTTATCCTACAAAAAGAATTGCTAAATTTTTTCTAATCTTGGAGGTTTCATTCTGTGAGAAACTGCTACCCTTTCATCTGGAAGACATTTCATTATGTCATCCATATAGTGCTAGAAGCAGTGCACTTTCTAGTGTCACAAGCTACCTCCAAACCAACAGCAGAGCTGAATTTGGAAATGTTTTTGATTTGCAGACTCTATTTTATGTCACCCCTGAAGCACAAGAAGGAAGATAGCCCTGTGCTAAACAAAAATAAACCAACCTTTTCCTTCAAACTGCTGTTTGAAATTTCCTGATTCATTTGCAGATCCAGACTGGTCATAGTATGTCTGTTCACTACAAGGGCAGTTACCTGTTTTTAGCCTGTTGAATCTCTGGAGATATAATCACAAATAACTCTCTAAAATTAGAAAAAAAATAGGCACTGGTGAGGTACTCTAAAGGTGCCTATGTCTCTTCCCTGATAAGGGAAGAAAAATAAAAATTAATTTATACCGGAACCAAACTTGAAGATGGCTAATATTGGCAGAGAGGACTACTGCTCCTGATGACCAAAACTCCAGCTCCCCCAGCTCTGTATCAGGAAGATACAGGATATACTCCATGCAAAATCTTGCATTGTTGTTCAACAACCCAGAAGCAATCAAAATAAAATTATTTCCTGCAGAAGAATCTGGAGAGAACCTGGTTCTCAGTAGATGGTGTCCACAATAGCCTGTAACTGTGACATTCCTAGAAAGTGGCTACATAAAGTCACAAGGCTGAATTTTGCCTATACCCAACTTTTTATACTAAGTAGTGCCAAAAATTTTTGCTTTATACAACTAATTTCAATTATTATTCAAACAGGCTCTTTCCAATGACAAGCATACTACTACCATGCTCCAGTCAGTCATGCTGGTGCTTGGAGCTGTGCCACTTAGTGCTGATCGACCTTGACAGACTTTGGCACCGGAAGATCCAAGGAGAAAGAAATCCCATAGTCAACATTTTTGAGAAGAAACTCTGCCTTGAGATTTGTTAGTCATAGCCTGAAGCTGAACCATCACTGCTGTATATGTATCTGTGATAGCTTAATCAGGCAGATTTTTTTGTATGGCTAGCTCCTAGTTATTGAACAAATTGAATAATACATAAAATGTAAATGATTTCCTTGGTAGTCACTACTATCATTAGTGTGCCCTCGAGATCCTCTCCATTTTGAAGTGCAATATTTTGATGTCTATCCTATGCTTTTCTAATTTTAGGGCCACACTGTATCTACTTCTGCCATGGATGATTTGCAAGTGTGCCAGGCCAAAGCTCATAGGATGAACCCAATGCTAAGCAGAACTTCTGGTCTTCCTGCCCAATCCCAACAGACAAAATGACAAAAGTGCAGAACATATTTTTACTTGAATACTGACCGTCAGAGCCCATCACCATGTGCACTGGAGGGGAACCTGCTGTGTGCCATAGAATGTAGAAGCAGCAGTCAAGCAACTTGTATGTACCTTTGGATAACAAGGATGGCTACCCTGCTGTGCCCCAGCTCGAGGTTCCTATGTCCAGAGACATCTTATACCAGAAAGTCTGGTGCATGTACTGTCATAAAACAAGGCCTTTCAAGCTGTGCACCTCAACTCTGAAATTCCCAGCTATATTTTGGTGTTTACCCCAGGAGCACATCCCCAGAGACTTTCTGTGCCCACCTGCCAGAACACTGCTAGGGCCCCTTGAGGGCTGGACAGCCATGTCCTACTCCCCTGCCAAGCCTGGTTAGACCTGGCCAGGCTCAATCAGAAACACTCAGACCCTCTAAGAACAAGCATGAGACTCCCTCAGGAGACCTCTGGATCTTCTTCTCGTGTGACAAGTACCTCTTTTGGTGTGGTAGTGTGCATCGTGCTCTGTTCCTGCTCTCAGCCTTGCCCCAAAGTGTGACAAGCTCTGGTGGGAAGCCAAACAGAGGCTGGTGCCTTTCTGGATCTGGGCATATGCTGATTCCTGGCCCATTGATAGGAAGAGAAAAAGCCTGAGCAATCAGGACACTGTGTTGTTTTTCTTCATTTCCCAGTAAATGCCTGAATAGCCAATACCACATTATTAATTTGTAACTGCCTCCTCTGAAATGCATTTATAATTTTTGTAATACACACGTTTCTCTTCTTCACATACCTTATTTCAATTCATGTTTCTCTAGTATACTGTGGATACTTGCAAGCCTAACTCCCATTGATATTAACCTCTCTTCTGGCTGTGAAGAGAGGTCTCAATAAGGTCATAAATAATGATTAGAGCCTCTGTGAGGTTCTTACTGCCACGGTTGTGTGAAGTCAAGTGAAGTGGTGTCAGTGTACTTTGTCTGGTCCCATTCATGTCCACAAACACTGGTGAGCAATGTTGGTGTGTTAATCTATTTTTCACCTGTGAAGCACTTGGTTTTGAATTTCACCCTTCTTTTATTCTGCATTAAAAAATGCTGCTGGAAGCATGGAGGGTAAATATTCACTATTTTTGTTGCTGCTATCCTTTTTGATTGTTCTTAGTCTGTATAAACCTACAGAAAATGTTTTTGATGTACCCTGGTACTTCTATTTATCTAAAACTACCTCAGTGTTATACAGAGATTTTTCCAAAAGCAATGGAAAAAATGCACAAAAACATAGCATCTACTTAAATGCATTCTGATTTATGTTCTGGTGGGCCCTGTGCTGTTTGGAAAGATTTGCTTTCCTCTCATTGGCTGGAATTTTTTTGAATGTACATCATCCAATTACATAGTTATATCATATACATCACATATTTTATGCCTTTACTCTTAACAGCTTTGTAGTGTGACTGTGATATATTAAATATCACACAAAATAAATACTAAACAGATACTTCATTTTGTACAAACAAGGATTTTATTTTACTGGTGAGGTAAACTGATTTAAAGAAAAATACATCTAAACTCTTAACCTGGGCAATACAGAATTTATGTATTTTTCACTGTTCAGCCCTGAGCATCAAACAAGTGAATTTACTCACTTTTTAATTTACCATTGCACTGCCAAAAGTATTTTGGAATCATCCAGAGGGAAAAAGAAAAAAATCCATACTAGTCACGTTTACCTGAGCATGACTCACTTCATCCAAAAGACTCCAAAGGCATTTCAGAGGATCCAATTCTATTAACACAGTTACACAAATAATCCTGCTGGGCTTGGTTTTGCTCCACCTTGTATTTTCTGTAGCTGTTTTGGTCTCTGACAGAGGCTGCAGAGTGCTTCTCCTCTCACCTGGGAGAATTTTAATGTAGTGCCTAAAATGCCGCTGTCACTAGAAAGAGTAGCATGGTATACCTGACAGAGTAAAATGGAATAGGATCAGACCTGAAAAATGTGAGGCACAGAATGGAATCAGTTAGTTCTAAGTTGCAGGGAAAACACCTTGTACACATGCAGAATATAATGAACACTTTTGCCATAACTCTATCCAAATAACCTTTTCCAGCTACATGATGCTACATGTAAAGGCAAGGTAAATTAGCTTTGGTATCAGAATGAAATTAGCTACAATATCATACATTTCTTTTGAAATTGAGGTAAGGGTTACAAAAATAAATGAGGTTATGCTCAGAAATAAATGGCTAATAGCTCTGGGAGGCAAGATTTGTGTCTCTTGTTACTTTCTGAGTTACATATTTATTTTCTGCTATGGATGGTGAAATATAATCTAGCAGCCAGGCAAATTTAATGAGGTTTTTTGGATTGGTGTTTTTTGCATTTCTTTTTGCATGTGTCGTTTTTCTCAAGAATCAAAACAACCTGATTTTTGCAATTGAGGGGAAGAACGTCAGGTTCTTCTACACAGTAGCAATCAGAATACAAACTGCAGGCAGCACGCATAATCTGACCTGTGCAGTCTGGGAGTGAGGACTGTTAACGTCCATTCTGAAAAAAATACATATATTCTGCAATATTTTATTAATTGACCAGGAAATATTTATTATTTTTATTGAATGTATACATCATAAATCTTACTTTTTATCTACTGACCACACACAAATGATATGCAACGTGAATGCGGGGGGGAGCCTGAGCCTTTGATAATCTAGGTGGGTAGCTGAAATTTGCTAATAGAAGGCACTCAAATCAGACACGAAATGCTTCAGACAAGAACTAATTGCTGGAAGTTGAAGCTAGACAAATTCAGACCAGAAATAAAATCAAAGTGTGGTAACAATGGGGACAGTCACTGAAGTTCAACACACAGGCCTTATGATGAATTCTCCACCACTGGAAATATGACTGATTCTTTTTTAAAAAAAGATATGCCCTATTTCAAGTATTGATGTGGGATCTAAAGAATGATTTTTCTTTAGTGAGTCCTAAGGCCTGAATTACACAGGACTTCAGACCAGGTGATCACTGTAGAGGCATTTGAACTTAAAATCTATGAATCTGCATGTTGAAACAGCTTTGAAATCAGTGTGCAGATGGGCGCTTGTCCCAGGTAGATGCTGAGAGTTCTGGGGTAATTTACATTTTGACCCATTTCCTAGACTTAGAGCTTCTGCTGTAGAATACTCTTATGACCCACTTTTGTAGTTGTCTCTGTTTCTGACAATAGCTGCATTTTCTCATACCCTTTTCTCTCACTTGTAGTTGAGATTTTGTTGTGCAAGGTGAACTTTGAAGAGGCAGTCTAGATTCAGAAGCTGCTCTCCAGCTGTCTAACAAGAAAAATGCCTGTGGGCTGAAAATAGAACAGTTAATCTAGATCCAGCTGATAGATTGGTTACACTGAGGATATCTCAGCTGATCTTCAAATACAGAACAAGGACAAGACTCTGATAAAAGAGCATTGATTAGGAAAGCTTGCAAGGTGAAGAAATGGTAACAGAGAGGGGATCAGAGTCACCAGGTAGCACAGACTTGACTAATTCTTGTCTACAGCTATAACTGCTCCTCCTTCACCATCTTGTTAGGTGTGTGGGTTTTTGTACTTTTTTGACAGACGGGCTAGAAAGACAAAACCTACAGGAAGATCTGAATTACCAAATAGAGCTGTCAACTTTGTGTGTCACTTGTGTGTGACTGGAGATTCCTGGAGATCCAAATAGTTCATTTCCTTCACATCAAAAGTGAGAATAAGTCTCACCAGCCCATTTTCACAGCTTGTAGTGTTTAGGACATCAATCCATTCTTCTGCAGTCAAGGTCATAACTTCTTTTTGAAGAAGTTGTTTGTGCCTGCCAGATTCTTTCATATTGCATATGAAAAGGGTACCCCATATGTTGTGAAAAACTCTGCAGGAACTGACAAAGATTCCTTGGTATTACTAAATGGAATAAGAAACCTTAACTGTAGCACGCAGTCTATTTACCCACAAAGAGCCCCCTCTTCCCAGAGCTCTGCTCCACAAGCATGTCCATCTATCCCTTCAGTCCGCACCTCCCCATCCACACTGTGCACTGACTTGATACTGGCAGACTGTGGCAAATACTGAATTCCTTAGTTTCCCTCTCAATCTCAGCACATCCTTCTCCTTACCACATCCTTCCCTCTTCCTGGCTTCCAGCACTGTCTGTAACAGCATCAAAGCCTGCAAAGCCTCAAAAATGAAAAGATGGGGCAATCACAGCCTGAGGGGGCAAAGTCACAGACAGTTGAAGGTGGGAGGAAAGGTTAGGGCTTGTCATGGATGTGCAAAGATGCTTTCTCCACAGCCCTGATGAAGAGGGAGCCCCTTGGAGGCTTGCAGCACTCATGTTATTCTTGCCCAGGGCCCTCCTGAAATTAGTGGCAATCTCAAAGGAAACATACAATCCTTAAAGACACAAAGCTACATTTTTTGCAAGCACAGACTATATACAGTATGAACCAACAATTAAGAAGTGGATATCAAGTCACTGATTTGAAATTAATTTTAAAGATGCAGATTTTAGAAAGGTAATTTTATTGATCCTGTGCAGTATCACTAGGAAGAGCACAGCAAAGTCATGTTTCCTAATTAGAGCTGGATGAAGAGCATATTTGTTTAAAGATCTACCAGGACTGTGCTGGTACTGAGCATTCCCATTAGGGGCACAGAGAATTCCATGTCTGGCACTTATGAGTCAGTCTCATACCAGGTCCTTCTTCTGTTATGAAAAAAGCAATGTCAGGATGTTCCATCTACTTCCCTGGGATCTGTATCGAAATGGAAATAACCCTCGAAATCACTTTAGGAGAAGAAAATGGCAGTTTTGACATTGTATGAGCCATATGGCAAAGAAGGTCTTAAGCATAGTGCTTCTGTTTCTTTCTCTCAACTGAAGATGACAGTAGTCTGGTTGTTTTTTGAGTTTCTACATTAAGGTTTGCTTATATCTAGGTGAAAAAAAAACCCAACCCAAAACCAACCAACCCTTGTATGACATGTCTGGCCTAAACTGACAAGCATACTGCATGGGTAATTTATATTAAGAGCAAGGCCCAGAGGTGTCTAAAGCAATCTACTTTCAAAAGTGGAAGTTGTCATAGTCTAAATCTGCTCTTAAAGAAAACTGGACCTCAGTGTTATTTTCTGGTTAAAATATACAATACCCAGAAGAAAGGTCAACATTTGAGAACAAACATGTGATGTCCAGAGTTTAGTAAGGCACTTGATTTCAGGATGCTTTATGCTTAGAGACAAATGGCCAAAGCAATTTTGTTTTAATCAGCGAGTTGTGTGAATGGCATTTATGCAACTGATAGACGTTCTTACACAAGCTACTGGCAAATGCATTGATTGTAGATGGCTGGCTTGGGGGGAATATCTTTGCCTTCTTCCTGGTGATGCTTATGGCAGAGGTGCTGCATTAGGTGCTGTTTTGGAAATCAATACCTTCCCCACAGCTGCTGGAACCACAGCGTGGTCCCTCGGGGTATGTTCCCTGTCTGAGCCCCTGTCTTTTGCAGCTACTGATGTTTCAAAGACTTCACATTCCAGTGCTTGGGAAAGATGGGAAATGAAAAGGCCTCCTTGTGGGAGATTTGATTGCTCGAGGTTAACTTTTGGGTTTGTTTCCCAAGCAAATGTTTCTCCTCAACTGGAGGTGTGTTCAAAGATTGTCATGTTTCATGGCTGAGATGTTCTGTTGATCCTCCAGTTATCCTCTTATGTAGACTTTGGGGGATTTAGCTCCACAGTAGCAAAGAAAGTGCTCAAATTTTCATAAGAATAGATCAAAATAAATTGAGGAAGTTTCTTTATCGCTCCATGCTAATCTGCACAGCAAAATTCTAAAAATTTATGGTATTCTCTGTAAAGAGCATGAAGCAGTAAGGTGTCATGCCTGATGTTGATGGCCACTATGAACGGTCTTCTTATCAAACAAGTTCCTCTCCACTGCTATTAGCTCCCTAGAAGTGAGCATGTAGGATCTGTTATATTCAACTGATGTTGTTAGAGCACACCTAATGCTATGATAGTTGAATATTTACTCAGAAGCCTTATCTTCTCAAGGGATCAATATGTTTTGATCATTTATCTTTCCATTTAAAAACAAATATGTACATATATGAAGCAATGATTTTCCTCTGTGCATACTTCTTTGCACTCCAACTTTCAGTTTGAAGAGAGAAAACTCTTTTGAATTGAATGCCATGGGAAAACTCTAGAAAATGGACCAAAAGATTTTGTATTCTTACAGGATTTGGGAAAAGATGTGGAACAGTGCAGAATTTCTACTTTAAGTCAAGTCTTGGAAGCAGCAACTACAACTTTGGCTAAAAGCAAAAAGAGGAAAATGATTTTAAAAAAAAAAATCAGCTATCCTTGGAAGACGTGTGCTTCGTTCTTATCAGCTCCTGTGCCTCCGGTCCTCTGGTTTGCTTCCTGTGGTTCTGGCATTTTGCCAACACAGACTTTCATCTCTTAAATTAAAAAAAAAAAAAGTTAGTGGCACATATTTATACTGAATTCCTTCATTAAAAAGCCAGAGAGGAGCATTTGCTTTGAAAAAAGTGTTTTAACTTTCTTTTCAGCAATATATGTATTACCTCTGTGTTCAGTGGCACTTCTCAGGTACTGAAGATGTGTTAGATGAACCTGTGCTTTAACCTCACACACGGCCTGTGTTAGCTCTCAGAAACAGACCATTTAGTACATACTTTTGAAACTGCAATTTAGTTTGGCACCCCATTAAAACTTCCAGGAGAAGACACATTTCTTTTCACAACATCTTTTTGCTGCCTGAATGAATCTTTATGTATCCAGTGGTTAAGGAATTCATCCCTTTGACTATGCCATTTCGAGGTGCCATTAGGTTCAGAAGCTCTGAATTTTTGCCAACTTGCCATAAAGCTTTTCTCAGGAACATGGAGACCATCATGCTATACAGGTTATTGCACAGTGACAAGAAGCTTGGTGTGCCTTACTGAGCAATTTAAGTGTAAGGTGCAAATCTTATCCAGAAAGCGAATTGTGTAGATGTCATTGCAACCACGAACACCTGGCTGTCAGGGTACCATTCATTTTATAGTCCTCCATGACAACAAAAAGCATAGCAGTGGAAGAGGAGGACCTCAGCATATGGGAAGAACTCACCCCTGCAACTGCAGACTGGCTAAATCTATCAAGTTGCGGGGGAGGGAAGGAAGGACCTAGAAATAAATGGAAAATGGGATAAAATAAAACAGATTTAGCAAAAACTGATTGACCTGAAATTAATGAGCTTTCAAGAAGTCAGTTGCTTAGAAAATGTCTTTTTTTTTATTTCTCTATCAGGGCCCCAATTCCCTCACCAATAGGCTGCCACTAGTTGGGTGCCCATTCCCCTCTGCTTCCTTGTGCTGCAGCTATTCTCATGGGTAAGTGCCCCAGCCACAAATTCTGCAGCTGTAGGGGTAGGACTAGCACAGAGCCCTCTGGAAAGAAACTGAGGAAACGGTGAGCTATTTCCATTCAGGGAAGTTCCTGAAATTTTGCTCAGACCTCTTACACCCACTGATTCTGCCCAGTCATCCTCTCACACTTCCAGCTCTCTTTTCTCCTAGCTGACACCCTGCAGATAGCAGGACTCCAATCTTCACCCACTCTGATTCCTGGAATGGAGCAGCCCTGTGATGGCACAATTTGTTGGGAGATGGATAGTGTGGCAGTGCGGGGCTGTGGCCCATCTGCAGCCTCCCTGTTGACTAAAAGACAATGCTAGGAGAGCAAATAAAGACAAGAAGTAGGAGACAAAAAGTTGGCTTAAAACGGGAGAGCACAAGTGGAAGCAGCACTGAATGGAGAGACAGAAAAAGACAAAGTTCACACTACCAGGAAGCTAATGCCAGAAAATAAAAGATGATTACGCTTTGCTTCTTAGTTTCATCCTCTTTACTCTTTCTGTGTGGCTTTCCATAATCTTTTTCATGTTATCTTTCCTACCCCACATTGTCTTCCTTTCCTGCCTCTTCGGTATTTACTGCCTATTTTTCAGTGTGTTTTCTGTTTACAGAAATAGATCATTAGCCTTTACAAACTGAAGTTAAACTCTATTTGAAAACACTCATTCTGATTCCAAATACTGACAAAAACTTTGCATGTTGTATGACTGGGGAGACAGAATATGACTGTGCTCTATGCAACATTCAAAAAACACTTTTAAACCCTAACCTCACAGCAATAGTCTTTTTCTTCTTTAGTCCAATTTCTCTTCTGTAACTCATTGTTTCTCTGGCCCAGTGAGTCAGGAATTCCTGTTTCCAGATTCAGCAGCTTGTCGTTTGATGCACACCTTCAAAAGGCTGAAGGTCGAAGGTACTGAACTTTCCCAAATGAGTGCTTTTGCCATTAGTTTATTGTACAGAAGGGAACTCTGTGATGACAGTAACTCTTTCTCATGAAAGAATATGCAGACGACATCTCCAGAAGATGTTCCTGAGTGGGCCAGCTTGTGCAGGGTGAAATCTCCGGGGCATTCCAATCACCTGTGGTTTCTGTCTGTCTGCGTTCACACCGCTTTGCAGCACACTTTTCCAAGCACTGGAATGCGCATTGGTGCCTATCTTTTCTGCCACATGTGATTTCCTTTTATAAGCTAGGCATTTATTAGACGTAGCCCCAAATGTTTAATGTTACCCATTTCACACACAACTAAACCTGTTTATAGGGAGTTACCTGTAGTTAGCAATCTCCATCTTTCTGCAAATTAAAATTAAAATCACAACTAAGCAAATAATTTGTTCTATAATTTAAAGCCCAGATCCTAATCACAGGTGGAACTGTGTGTGAGTGGTCCTTTTGAAATCAGTGGGATTGATTTTACTAATAAAGTAGCATATATACTGAAGTGTTCCCTTGGGCCTCCTTTTTCTTTTTCTTTATTTGTAGAACATCTGCAGGAATTCTCCTTTGTTTACTTAATTTTCCAAATTATACAATGATTTTTTGTTGCAGTTTTCTGAATTGATTGTGAACTGTTTTTGTGTTAATGTGCACATTTATTCCCTTGGAAGGAGATTACAAATGATGATAGTGAATTTAAGCCTCTGTTTCATTTTCATATCATGCATTTGCTATTTTTCTTCTCCCCCGCTTCACATCTGAATACACACAACCACCAAGCATTCACGCAGCAATCTAAATGAGAGGCTGGGCAGCTTAGGGTACTTCCACACCAAAGGACCAGTAGTAAGGTACTGAAGGGGGCGCTGGGGAGACCACTCTTAACTTTCTCTCCCGAATATAAATACATGCCCACACATCCCTTCTTATTACTCAAATATCAGTCTGACCATGCCCACTTAAAATACTTGTTATGCTCCTAGATGAATGGAGAAGGGTAAGGAGGCTCATTACTGAAGAAAAAGGACTGTGTATGTTGCACATACCATCCTTAGGAAACATGGCCCCGGGCTCCTCTTATCATGTGCATTCAGCAGATGTAGCCTGTGTTTCCCAAGGTAAGCCCATGCAGGGCTTACACCCTGAGAAACAGGGAGCTGAAGAACTCTCCACAGCTGTCTGATACCTTCAGTTTCCACTTTGAGCAGAGCTCAGTTTAATTCAGCACATCAGGTTGGTTGTTTTCTTGTTGCCCTAACAAACTTTGCTTATATTATGATGAGAAAGCTCTTTCCCAGCACGTAGCCTTAAATTTGCTTTTCAGCAAGTGGCTCATGGTTTAACTCAAAAGTCACCATGTAAATCCTGACAGTAGATTATACTAGTTAATAATATAACACTCAGGCCCTGGGACTTAATCTTAATGATTCATTTTCCTTTTGTTATTAATAAATTCTGCCCAGAGAAAGCCTGGGTGAGGAAAAGAACTTGGTCGGAGTTCTTTCTGGATTCTGAGTTCCTCTGACCCATTATCTTTTAATTACGTCTCACTTTTGTACTTCTGTAGAGCAGCGATTTTAATGATTTTAATGAGCTTTATCACAAGTGAGTGAGATATGTAATTTCTCAATTTCAGTGCACCCTGTGAGATACTGGGCTCCCCGACTCAGGGGAGCTGAAACTTCTCAGCACCTGACAGAATTAAATCCCAGCTTCTATGCAACGCTGCTGTGGAGAGTAACTGACTCCCATAAACCCTTTAAAGTTAAGTCTCTTTCAGTTCCACATGTGGAATTGGACAAGCAAAGGTTACCCAGGTTTCAACAGCTGGGACTAACTCTGTGTGTGAACAGCTGGTTTTGAGACTGAGTAGCCCACACAATGAGTGCAAGAAGGATTACATTGAGTTTCTGTATTGATTTTCAAGGTGGTTAGAAAAGGAAACTGAATTCAGACAATGACACAAGGTTTAACGAGTTTGCGGTTTCTCTCTGAAACACTTTGGTAGAAATCCTAACTATCAGCTGCATACTAAACCTGCAGTAACAGTTATTTTATAGGACTTTTTTAGGAAAGACTAACATTCAAGTGACACGACAGCCAGTAGTTCTAAATGATGTCTTTGCAATTATCACATCTCCCTTGTCTGCGTAGCTGGGGGAATGGAGGGGCTTCACAAAGTGGGAAGGGTCCACAGAAGAAGAAGGGCCAATGACACATACATCAGCTTTTCTTCTTTTCTTGTTCCAGATGTTCACTTTTTCCTGAGTACATAAAGAAGGGTGTGCCAGCAGCTGAAAAGAATCAGCCACCATTAGGCTTTTTCCCTGAGATTACTTTTATATTAATGCTACTCCACTGACTCCATCAGGATTGCTTCTGCTGTATGAGAGGGGAAAACAGGAACCTTTCTCCTCCCATTACACATGCTGGGAGTTTACACAAAGGAATAAGTTTAATGTTCTAATGAATATTAATGCTGCAAGAATCCAGAAATTATATAGAAAATATATACTACAGAGACTTAGAAGCATTGGCATGGTCTGGTGAAAAGGGAAAGCATTTGCCTTAATATGCAATTTGCCAGCACTCAAATACAAACATATTGTGAGATAATCTCCCGCAAAATAGCTGTAATAGCATAAGAATAAAAAAATCACTCGTATGCGTGCAGACTCATAGGATCTCAGAGTATCTCTTCAGGGTGTACACACTGACCGCTAAAACATCCTTTGTTGTGTCTTAATACTGTAATAGAAGTGGTGACTTATGTGTTCTTAAACAGCAGAAAGAGCAAACCCTTGAATGCAGAATAAAGTTTAGCCTCAACAGAACACAATCTGGAATAAAGGCCAACAAACATCTGAACCTGGCAAGCCACGTCGGTATGAATATGTGCTAGCAAACAGATCTGTGGCAGTAATTCTCTGCACTCTTGCTCTGAATACATAACCTCATTTTTTATAATTGTATTGAAATACAATTTTATCCTAAGCTACAGGTGATGCTTTGCTGGGAATTTATTTTTCTGGGGAGGGTAGAGAGAGGGTGGAGTTGCAAACCTTACATGCGTACCACACAGTGAAGAGCATGCTTGAGAGCTAGCTGAGCCCTGACCTGTGTGCTTTCCATCTGCAGTGCTAGCATTTGTAGGTTGCTGTATTTTGAAGCGCCTACACTGTTCTTGGCACGATCTGCTGAAAGACCACATTGTAGTGTACACAGTCCTGCTCATGCCTAAATTATCCACAACACATTAATGAGAACCTGGTGCTGACTGTGTTCAGGCCCTCCTGAGGCAACCACTTACTGGGCTTAAGGGTTTACTTTTAAAATACGGATCACTGGCTGAGACAACAGGCTTGGACCTATGTTTAATTGATGGTGAGACATATCCTAAGTGTTTTAATGTCTCCAGCTCAGCATCTAAGGCCTGCTTTTCAAAAACAATGGGAAAAATCATATATTTTAAAATGGCTTAGGTCCTAAAACTTTTTAAAAGATGTTGAGAGTGAGTATAGATTCTCCTTCTTATGCAAATTCTGCTTAGTATGAGAGGATGATTAAAAGGTGGCAGAAAACCACATTTTTACTTTCTTTGTTCTAGGCTTGTCTTACCTCTCCTTTTCACAGAATCATAGAATCATTTAGGTTGGAAAAGACCCTTAAGATCATCAAATCCAACCATCAACCTAATACTAACAAGTCCACCACTAAACCATGTCCCTAAACGCCACATCCTCCATCCCCATCATATGCTTGAGGAGCCTTCTATTTGCTCTACCTAGCGGTCATTTATCTACAGCCAAAATAGTTTGTTGTGCCCGATGAGAACAGTCAGAGCATAGCAAGATGCTGAGCATCCACTGCACCCGTCACTGTGGGAGCCCCCAAAGCCATCACTGCAGCTTTGGACACGCATGGCTTCTCAGGAATTCCCTGGTGTCTGACCACATAAGCGTTTGCTAATACCACAATGGCAGAGGTGCTGTGTGACTGACCAGCCAGCCTCTCTCACCCTACAACTACATAGCAGAACCCCATATAATTAAACCCTAACCAGCATCCACTCTGGAGAGGTAAGAGGGCTCACATGGGAGATTTCACAGCAATGCTAAGGAGGTACAGTGCTCTAACAGGGCAAGTAGATATGAACTGGGTTCCAGGTCTCTCTGCCAAAGAGACCTCAGCAACCCCCCACAGTTTGCTTGGAATTAATATCTGCCTTGGTCACAAGGGTCCTGACCAAATGGCTCAAGAAACACAGTGTGCTCTGTATCTCTCCTCACTGTACTAGCATACTATCTTCAATAATGCATTTTAATGTACTATGTCGGCAGGTATACAAGGTGTCACAGATAACTTGTTTTATTCTAGACTATTCTAGTTCTGCTTTTTTTAAAAAAAAGGTAATTTTAATTGTCTTATTCAATGGTTGTGATTTAACCACGTTATTTTTACCAAATACTTGATAATTTTTGTTCTAGAACACCTTGTACATTTTATCACAGGAGGATGAGACCTGTAACAGCCCAATCTGGATATTAGGAAAAATTTCTTTACTGAAAGAGTGGTCAGGCATTGGAACAGGCTGCCCAGAGAGGTGGTGGAGTCACCATCACTGGAGATGTTCAAAAAACGTGTAGACGTGGCACTTTGGGACATGGTTTAGCAGGCATGGTGGTGTTGGGTTAACGGTTGGACTTGATGATCCTAGAGGTCTTTTCCAACCTTAACGATTCTATGATTCTATGAGTCTATGAATCTAAGCCTCTTCAAGAACAGCTGCAGCAAGCAGCCCCCTGATCCCACCTGCACCTCCAACTGCTGACCTCACCTCCTTCCTTCCTCAGGTGGCCACTGTGGTGCAGAACCGGTACTGCCTGCGCCCCACTGGGCTGGCACTTTCCAGTCTGCACGCCTGTTTGGTACCCAACGGGAAAGAGAGTTTTGAGATATTTCCCTTAAAAACAAGTGCTTTGATGACACTACCTTACAAGCCCCTTGCAAGTAGTCTGACACTCATGAACACCCAGTAGATTTGTCTGCAAGAAAGGAAAGACTAATCTTCTGTCATTACAGGTTAGTTCACACTTTTGGGTAGTAAAAGCTGATGAGGCAGGAAAAAAGATCAAGAAAACCCTGATTCATTTTGCTCTCTACTTTCTGAGCACCGTACACTTTCTCCTGTCAGGTGCCTAATACATATTTCTGTCCCGGGAACTGAAGTCTGTTGATCTCATCTTGTGTAGTACTGGTCTGGAAAGTGCTGATATGTTCAGCTGGCCAGTATCAGAAAGAAGAAAGTTTTGTGGCCACTCAGCGGGACATAGTTCAGATTCCTGAGTGTAACACTTGGTGTGAAAGAATTAATCTTTGCTTTCTCTTTAAGTATTTAGGCTTTGCTTTCTTCTTTTCTTTGTAGATCTGCAACTACGATTTTGAAGGCGGCTGTCAAAGGCATTGCTATTTGCAGCCAAGGTATTTTACAATTATATTAGCATGTTCCTCCTCTTTGTCAAGCTAAATCCTGCATGAAGGAGGCTTTTAAATTGAAGTTTCTTGTATTGCATTCAGAAGGAATCAAGATGGGCTGGCCCTCATCTTGAGTTCCACTTCAGACTCCATCAGGTACTATCCTTGACAGCAGCCACCAGGATGGATTGCAGATGGAGAAAGAGACGGAGAGAAAGAAAGAGAGGCGTCTAGGCCCAAGCCCACTCTGAGGTTTAAAGACTAATGCTGAAAGCTTACAATGCACACAGTTTTAGAAAGGGAATGCCTGGACAAGTACCAATGTAGTGTGTTTCCACTGACTTAACTAAAAGATAGTTTACAATGTGATAGACTAAGTCCGTTTTTCACATAGTTTTTCATAGTGGTCCAGGACTGAACAAACTGTGGAAGGCATATTGTGAATAGTATACCTGACAGGAAAGGCGTTGAAACAGGACACTTAATGGGGCTTTCTCTTATCTTGATGTTTAGGTGTAACTAACCCCAGAACATGCATGAAGCTGCCTGTGACTTTGACAGTCAGAGGACACATCATTTAAGATGAAATAAGAACTCCTGCAAGCCCTACGAAAAGATAGTTCATATCAACTTTAGTTTTTCTTACCTAGCTTGAATGTGAACAAGCTTCTTGCCCCTTCCCAGCTCCTTAGACTAACTAGAAAAGTATCTTTTCCTTGACCATTCCTTAAATGTGTCTCACAAAGAACAATAATATTATCACAGTGTTTGTTATTCCGATGCTTTTGATGTGCGTGCACTGCTTGTGACAATGATGAGAAAATACTGACAGTAATCAGAAAACAGCATTTATACACCTGGCAGCCAGGGACATTGGGAGTGCCTGTGGATATCTGGGGGGATCCTGAGGAAGACAAAGCCTTCTTTCTGCTACAGTGAAGGGAAAAGATTAGGTGGGTGTGGGCGGGAGAAGGTATGACTGTTTTCTCTGTGTGATAGGAGGGGTTAGGGAAATTGTTTATTTCTTTGTACCAGTACAGGAAATGTCTTTGTTTATGCATGTATCTGTAGCACTGGAAGAAGCAAAGTCTTTCTCTCTGGCAGCAGGGATGGATTATGTTTTTTTTTGCTTAGGCATAGGAAAAGGCGAGATTTATTCTTCTGTCTTTTTTTGTGGAAGGGGATGAAGGGCGATCTGTCTACACATCTACCAGCTGTTTCAAAAAGGAAAATATGCGTGGTCTGTACAGACTTCAAAAAGCGTTGAGCGTAGGTAGGAAAGTTCATTGCAACGCTGTCCCAAGCTGAGCAAATGTTCAGATATCTATTTTTGGCTCTAATGACGTTCCAACTGACAAACCAGGAATTCAAAGCATTGTACTCCACAAAGCACGTTGTACAGTTTGGAAAACAAGGCGAGTAACGCCTCCCCCCCCATTTCCCTCATGCTAGCCTGAGGCCCTCAGGACTCCAGGGCAATCCCGAAAGCTCTTTCCCTTCACTGCTATTTTCCAAGTTTTCATCCCATTACACGTTTCGGGTTATGTATCCTTCCTCCCACGGTGCCATCTTTGTCCCTGCCGTTTGACACAAGTGACCCCCGCTGCCTGAGGAGCTGGCGATCCCCCGACTTCTCCCCCCCCACACGCTCCCGCACACCCCCATTTCCCCGCCGGCATGGCCCCCCTCCCCGCCGCACACACCGGCGCTGCCGGGGCGAGCGGCCGGGCGGCCCGACCCTGCCCCTGCCGCTGCCCCTGCCCCGCAGGGGCTGAGGGGAGAGGGGCCGAGGCGCTGGCTGCCTGCCGGCGGCCAAGATGGCTGTGACCCCCGGGGAGGGGCGCCCGGCGGCGCCCGGGGCCCGGCGTGAGGCGGCCGTTGGGCGGCCGTTGGCGCTGAGGGGACGTGCGGGCGCTCGGGGGGAGCGGCGGGCCGCGGCGGCGGCGGCGGCGGCGGCGGCGGCGGCAGGGGAGGGACGGAGGGAGGGGAGGCGGCCGACGGGGCGGGGACTGCCCCGCCAGTGAGCTGTTTGTCCCCGTTCCACCGCCCGAGGAGGAGGGTCCTGTCCGGCCGCCTTCTGCTGCCCCCTCCTCCGTGTGAGGGGACCGGGGCGACCGGGGCGGGGGCGGGGGAGGTGATGAGCTTGGGCCGGGGGCTGCGGCGGCGGCGCGGCTGCTGCTGCTGCTGCTGCTGCTGCGGGAGGCGACGGCGGGCCGTTGGAGGGTCTGTCCGGCCGGCCCGGGGCCAGGGGGATGCAGCGGAGGACGTGTCTGGGTCTGGGTGTAGCTGATCGGAGAAGAGAGGCAGCCGCCGACCGGAGAGGCCGAGGAGCAGCGGAGGAGAGCCACCCTGACATGCCTTTTCCTCTCCCTCCTCTCCAGCGGCCATGTTAACCAGAAAACCCTCAGCTAGCGCCGCCGCCGGTGCTGCCTACCCAGCCGGTAAGGAGAGGGCCCGCCGCGATCGCCACGGCGCCGGGCTGCGGGCTCCCCGGGCCGCGCCGTGCGGGGCCGGGCGGGACGCGGGGCGGGAGGCGGGGGGGGAGGCGGCGGGGGAGGCTTGGCCGCCCCGCGGCTGCCCCCGCAGCTGCCGCCGCAACCGGGGCCGTGCGTGTCGGAACAATGATCCACCCTCCCCGCGGCGACCGAGCCCGGGGGGCCGGCGGGGGGCTGCGTGTTCGGCTCCGGCCTGCTGTTGCTGTGCGGGGTGGCGGGTTCGCCTCGGGGAAAGGGGCGGGGGGGGGGGCGGGGGGGGAGGAGAAATCAGTTAGAAAAACGACCCAGGAAAAACTGGGAATGGCCGCGTGTGCCCGAGCGGCCGCGTTTGACAGGGGGCAGCGGTGCTCGTCCCCCCTTCCCGCTGCAGACTTGTGAACTCGCGGTGGGTCCCCGGCGGCGACGGGATTTCGCCGGGCCAGACGGCTCGGGGGGGCCGGGCGGCCGTCCAGCCGCGCGGCGTGTGCGGGGCAGAGCCGGCTCGTCCTCCCGGTGAGGCGCCTGCCGGTGGCGGGTTAATCTCGGATGAAGGGTTTAGCCGGACGAGCACGGCCCGCCCGCGCTATTAGCCGGATCGGTGCGTGTGTGCGCCGCGGCGGTGATTAGCTTTTAATGGCTTCTGCCTGAAGCAAGCCGGGCGGCGGTGCTGCCCTCCGTGCTCACCCTCTGCTCTCCGCAGGCAGGCCAGGGGACAGCGGCCGCCCGCTGCAGTCTTCCCCGGGCACCGGAGCCGGGGTCTCCCGGGCAGGAGCTGGGACCGGCCCGCCGTCGCCCCTCGCATTGCCGCCACTCAGGGCCAGCAACGCCTCCCACACGGTGAGCCCGGGCACGGGGAGGGGGCCGGAGGGGCGGGCGGGGAAGGGGCGTCCGGCCCCGGGGATTGCCGCGCCGCCGCCGCTCTTCTGTCGCCGGGTGTCCCCCGCGGCGGGACCGAGCCCTCACGGGCGCTCCGGGGCGGGAGAGGGCAGGGGCACCGCCGTCGCGGGCGCCCCGTCCCGTCTAACGAGGCGCTTGGTGCTTAAGCAAAGTGCGTTTCATTTCTGCAGACTTCGATCAAATGTGCATGTTTGTTGTGAGGCTGGGACCCTGCGACTGCAGTGAGAAGCAGCTTCCCCCCCTCCCCCCCCAGCCCCCCTTCAGTCTGGTTTTGTGTCTCATTTTCAGTGACAAATTCGATCTTCCACACTCGCACAGAGGAGCTGTTCTGGTAAATGCATTTTTTGAGTTGACATTATTTTGGCAATGAGGTTAGTCACTGTGATGAAAGGGTCACATGAACTGTGGTGAAAAATGAAGGCTGTTCTCCCCTTACATGTCTGATTAGCTCAGGCCGATAGCTGTCTTCCGTAGAAATAGCTATCGCTGTGCTCAGGGACAATGATTGGATGAATCCTACTTTATTGCTGCAGTAGTTTACCTAAAGAAATAAGCACTGATGGCATGAAAAGGATGTTATTTTCCGGTTCTGTGATATCTCACATTATCTCCCACTCCTAGTTAATCTATTAGGAATGAAACTTCCCAAGTATGCCACTATATATGGATGAGAGAGGATATCTCTGTCCTGAAGGCATGACAGAGTAGAGAGAGGGTCTATATGCTGTCATGTTAACACTAAATATCTGAAATTTTTATTGCATACATTTCCTTTTAAATTATGAAAGATTTCATACTGACCCTGAAAGGCATTGATGGCATACTTTTCTTAGAATTAATGAGTTCTTCATGGATGCTCACATACTATCTTCGTAAACATATGGCAGAGCTTTAAATGGTAATGTGATTATGGGCTAGTGGAAGGTGAAACTATGCATTTAGATTATTAGTGTTTCAGCGACTTTCTATGTAGCTTCAGGGGTAAAACCAACTTATTCAAATCCATTTATAGAAAGAATTAGCTTAAATGAAAAAAAAAAATCAGTATATGTAGGATGTTCCCAAAAGGAATGATGAATATTCTGCAAATTCAAGGTGGAGCTGCATACTTGAGATCGACATCATTGTATATTTATGTAGCTAGGGTATATGTCTGAATTGTTCATTAGTGTCAAAGGCCAATTTTTTCACATTCATATGCCAGTTAAGTGTTGGTCGATTTTAGAGTTGGGGCAGCAGCTTAATTTTTTTATAAAAACAGAAAAGAAAAAGTGTAGTACAAACAGCCTGGACACCCATCACGAAGCTACACATACAGATGGGCCCACAAATAACAGGGGCCCACATGTAGCAGAGCCCAGGCTTAATTTAGGATTTATGAAAGCACAGTGGTCCAGCTATATATTTGGGGCTACTTACTAATTTTGGAAGTAGAGAACTTTGGTATTTTTATGCATAGATTTCTATGTGTGTGTGTGTGTGTATTATATATAGTGTCGGTGCATATATACATACATAAATAAAGATGAAGTCTTTATGAAAGCATGCAAGGGGTGTTCAAGCATTACATTTCTGTGTTTTGAGTATCTTTATATATTGTGTATGTCTGCATATGTTTATATATAACATATATGCATGTGTATATAGATATGTACATAGAGATTAAATACTTGTGGAAGCACACAGGGATGTTCAAGCATTGTATTGCTGTGTTTCATGTCCCTCTAGATTCTGACTGTTGCAAACTCGGCCTTTCCTTTGTGATACAGAGCCTACTCTACAGTATTTATTTAGCCTTGGGTACTATTACAGAAATACCTCAGACTGCCTTTCTGAATTTTGTAGGTGGTTATTTTGTGGTTGGCTAGCATAACTTTTTGCGGTAAGGATCAGATGTGACATCAGAATGCTGGATTTTAACCTAAAAAAAAGGGCTATATCTGTTATGTGATCTTTCTATAAACTTCAGGCCTACTGACCTCAGCTGACACTGACTGATTGAAACCATTGGGTTTGCATCCCACTACTTGCTCCAATCATACCTATTTAAAATGGAACATTTCAGTTTTCTTAAACCATTTTCCTTCTTTGTGTTCATTTGCTTATTCTGTTTTCATCCCTGTTGTAGCTATGTGACTTCTGTAATAGCTAAAATTTGGGAGTATTTTCTCTTTGTGTTTCAAACTTTCAGAAGGTATAGTTTGCTTAAGTGGCTGGATGTAAGCATGTGAATTACATATCCACTACTTGTAAAGAGAGACTGAGATTGAAGATAGTTTTTCATTTAAGTGAAAAAGTTTTTCTTTTAATTCAGACAGAGAAGAAATCCACTACCTGTTGTATTTCTTGCAGCAGTGAGTTGTGTGATCTAGCCTCTAGTAAAACTGTTGTCCCCTACTTTCAAGTGAAGGTTCATTGTTTGATAGAACATAATAGCATGAGAGAGCATGGGTGGAAGGGGAGAAGATGCTGTTTTACACAGGCTTCGTATAACAAGGCAGAGGTTTTGGCTGCAGTCTCTGCATTCAGAGCAACCTTTGTTGCCAAGCAGGCTGTTGTGTATTGTACATGGGAAAGGGTTTGTTTATTTTTTAGAAAAATTTGTGGCTTCATCCTAGGCTTATTCGTGTCTGATTCTATTCCTGACTATTCCCGTTGTCTTCTTAATTTTCCTCTCCAAAGTCATTGCTTTCTCTTTTGAAGCCTTAAGTTCTTGCCTTGGTGATTGGAACCTTTTTCTATTCACTCTCTCCTGTTTCATTACGGTGTTTGTACATCCACTTGACATGCTGCAGTAGAGATTATCTTGCTCGCCTGCTGCTCTGCTCATGTAAATCCCCACCCGTCTGTGAGCCCCTCTCCCAGACTCTTGTCTCTGTCTTCTGCCTACCTCCATTTCTGTTCTTTCTTATTTGGCACGTATCCCTGCATTCTGCACTCTTCCTGTTTCTCTTGCAGTAAAGCAGTCTTAATCTTTTTCTCCTCCTGTCCAGTACTGTAACAACAACCCATTTACAGTGCATGATTCAGTGCCCTCCCTCTTCAAGCCCTTCCGAAGATCTCCCTACAGCAAGCCTGTTTTCTTCTGCTGCCAGGGATGAATGTCTATCCATATACTTTTGCATCAGTCATTCAGTCTTCATCTTAAAAATTTTAAATTTAAAGATTTTTAAAAATAATTTACATCATAATTGAACAGAGATTCCTGAACTCTGTTAACATGAAGATCTGGTGGGTCACATGCTGCAAATTTTTATTGTGTGCTTTAAAGCAGGTAAAAACAAAGAAAATACCTTCCTATTGTGTTCTCATGTAATAAATTGCCACAGAAATGCTGTCATGTTTGAGTGGAAATAACTATACAGTCATGACCTGGACTTTTTTATATCTATAGTTCTTTGGATATTTCTTCTTCTACATAAAACTTGTGTCTAGGGGGAATATGAAGCTATCTTAACTTTTCATGGGGGGGGTGTCTCTGAAATTTGGGCTCCAACAGCTGGTGACTGTGCTATGGGGACCGCAGTACATCTGGGCACGTCTCGTATGTGTGTACTGCAGCTTACCTGAAGGGTTCAATTTAGTGTGCGTTTGACTGTCCTTTTTGGTTTCAGCATGTGTAATACATGCAGGGTATCCCAGAAGTATTCAGGCTCACTGTACCTGCATAGGCCTGATGGGAGGAAGAAAAATTTATGAAGCAATATCAATCCTGAGGCATAGTTCTGTCTGTGAAAATACTTGCTATATAAAGTCAAAGCTAACTTTTCAAAAAATAAGCTTATATGGACCAGATATGACAGCAGCAAAAATCTAAATAGTGTGGTTTTTCTACAGCTCTTGTTGAGCCACAAGCTCTTTAGGACAAGGGCTTAGTCTTTTTCAGTGTATAAAACCCATACTCATAATAAAACCATTACAATAATCCTGTATTATTGTTATCGTACTAATTAGCAGCTATTTTTAGTTCTGAACAGAGGAATGCTGTTGAATTCATTTATCAAGGGAAAAAAGGCCTTTTGTACATTTGCTCGGGCTGTAGTCAACAAAATAGACAGTGAAGCATGCTACACCTGATAACGTGTGTGTTAGACACAGTAGGGCTGAAGCTGGCATGCCCAGAAATGCTGTAAAGTAAGGGGTATATAGTGTAACATTTATTCTTCAGTTACTACTTTGGAACACTATTTCTCCCTTGTTCTCATCTATGCAAAGTAATAGCAGATAAAGACATCTCATTCCTGTGCAGTGTTTCAGCAGGCCATTGTGATTGCTTTATTATTAAGATTCACTTTATAAACCGTTTTAGATTCTGATTGACAGCAAAATCTTTTTTCTGGGGTTTTGCTCAAAATAAATTGATAATATGTAGCTGAAGCATGTGTCCGTCTTGGATAGTTTTATAGGGTGCTAATATCACACCAAGTGACTTTTACAAAGATGGACTAGGATACAACTACATAATGTCTTGATGCTTTTAGAAGATAAAATTGAGAAGAGGTATATGCCTCTGTGGTGTTCAACCCTATAGTCATAGTCTTGTAGAAGATCTTGAAACAGACCATTGCATTGCTGAGTGTTACCGCAAAGGAATTGTCCAGCGGTTTGCCTTCTTGTTAGCAGGGTGGACTCAGTTTTACGGTACTTCTATGTTGTTACAGGCCTGTAGTCTAAGTAGGTGTAAGTTGCTGTTCTACCTCTGTCCCTAAACCCATTTCTGAAAACAAAACAATAAAACAAACCCCAAACATTCACACACACCCCCCAAAAAAGTGGTTTTTTTTGTTTTGCCTGGTGTCTCTACTTCAAAGGTTAGGTGACTGTTTTCAGCATAGCCATCAGCTTCCATAAGCTGAGCAAACCAAAGTTAAAGCAAAATTGTAGTGGCAATTTTGAAGTTACTAAAAACTACTGGCAGAGGAAGAAAAAACATTGTAACATTTGCTGTTTTGTAATTGATGTTGCCAGAAGATTCAGGAAGATTAGTTCTTTGAGTTCAAGCTTATCTGTTATTTCAATATGTTTTATGGAGAAATGTATATAACAGTAAGGTTTTGAAGATGTGTGCTATAAAAATATGTAAATCTTAGAAGGTGTAGATGGGTCTGAGCACAGGCAGTAAAATATGTAAGTAAGCTTCATAAGAAGCAAAAAGGAGACTGTGTTATAAACCTCTCAGGCTTACGGTTTTGGACAAAAGGCTGATGGAGCTTCTGCGTACAGTGAACAGTTCGGTACTGAACTAAGAAGGCTGTAGTCCTTTGTAGCTTCCCAAGCCCATTAGTTGTGGTTCAGGGAATTTACAGCGTCACTGGTGAAGCCTGTGGAGCTTGTAAGCAGTGCAAGCCTGAACTTGACAGCAATCTCAGACAGCCGGTAGCCAGAAGTAGATAGGCAGAGCAAAGGGCTGGTGAGAATCCAACCCACATCCAGGCTGGATATAGAAGAAGAGGTGGTGATTCTTGTGCAGGCAGTACCCTGAGATGGGGAAAATCCATTTTTTCGTATTGACTTTGTGGTTGTGATGTGTCTGATAGCTCTGAAACTCCTGTTGGGGTTTTTGAAAGAAAAGTGAGCTCTCTTCTCCCCCACAGCTTTTGGAATAGAGCCTGTGATAATTTGGTGTCTTTTCTTCCACAAAGAAAACCAGTGCTACTGTCTGCATCTGCATTTGCATTCCCAAGCAGCAGCTGACTGAAACTGGCAAAACCGGTCACTTTGGATTTGGGGTGAAGCTGGGATAATGCTGGTGATTTCATTCTGCTGCTTAGAAAAAAAAGCCAACCTGTGAGCAGCAAGAGAAACCATGAGGCTGCCTGAAGGTGCAGGAAGCAGAGCTACATGGTTTACACTTTAGAATGTGTTTGCAAACATGCTTTTAGGAAAAAGAACTCTTTAGTCCCTGTTGAGAGTGGATAAATGTTTGGGTTTTTTCCAAGCCCTGATGCAAAGCAAATAACTGAAGTTTGAAGAATTCCCCAGTACATTTATTGAAACAAGCAGTGCTTAGGAAGGACAGAAAATAGTTAACAATGAAAACAGGTGACTCAAGTGAAAAGAAAGTTATTTCAAGGTATGAATTGTGGCAATGGGTACTTGGGTTAAGATATTCTTAAAGATGGTTTTCTCCCCTATGCTCTTTCTTCCTCACTGTCTGTTCATTAGTATTGTCTACTCCTGGTTTGTCCGGATATGTTCTGCTTTGTTGTTCAACCAGTGCTGCAGAAGAAACGTTTTTACCTGGAATTTCCTAGCTTGAGTACTTGTAGTCTGTACAGTTACTCTGCTGCTTCGTGGTGCGTTTCTCACTAACATGCAATACTGCATGTGCTGAACCTCCAGTACATCTTACTAACTAGATCCGGTTCTTCTGAGATGCGTCATGTAGCAGCTCTTGGGGCAGAATTTTCTTTTTTTTAGTAACTACTGTTTATATAGAGGATCAGGGTAGCCTTCAGGGAACTGCTACTGCAGTGTGCTTCAAACTTTACCTGAAGGAATTCCCTGTAGGCATGATAGGCTCATTAAGTCCCCTTGATGCTTTTGAGACATCAAACTAGGAAGGGAATTAATGTCGATGCCCTATATATCTTCACTGTGCTTAAATGTTACAAATGTCTTTGCTCTGAATCGCAATTTTGTGGTAACGCTTTCTATGAGATTGATCGAATTTGGTAGTGTGAGCCCAAATTGCTCTGCAAATAAACGTATGCAATCAAACTGCAATGATGAAATAAAATGGACTAGTTATTCAATGTGAGTCAAAAGGGAATCCAAAGAGCAGTGAACTCAGCAGAACCAACCCCTTAGCCTCTTGTTCTTACGTTGTGTGGGTTTCAGAGCTGCAAATTTCAAAATGCTATCCAAAGGTGAAGCTGGTGTCCAGCTGGCTACTCCTTGGGAACAAGTTGCTGAATTTACAAAATCATGCTTCTGCCATATCAGACTGATACCTTAACAGAAACACAAGGTATGTTAGAGTCTCCGTTGCACGTCCTGGTTTTCTCACTAGGAAGCACTTCTGCAGTTGCAGCACAGATTTCATTGCCTCACGTCACAGCACACAACTGTCATTTTCTGATTTCATTTCAGCAACCTTAAGTGAACAGGGAATGTGTTTTCCTTAGGTGCCTAGAAAAAATAAGGTTCAGATTAAAAGTGCTCTCAACCCTGGCTTGATCATCTGTCTGACAGTATCAGCGAACTTTTGGTTAGTAATTTGGCATAAATATTAAGACTGGTGAACCAGCTGGAGAGACAGCAGGGGAATTCTTCCCACGTTTGTGTAAGACCAGGCAGAAGACAAACTAATTATCCTCTACTTTAAAGCAGACGAGGAATTCTAAGGACAGCTATTTTAGTGGCAAGTATATGCTTGTAAATTTCTCGTTTCTCCTTAAAAATAACAGGTTTTGAGCGATAGTTGCCCAGTCTTCCAGTGTTTCTTTGCTTGAAAATGCTGAATGCTGCTGTTTATTCCCTTGTCAAGAAAACTGTCAAGAAGCAATGTCATTTCTAAAATCAACTAATCCTTTTTTCCATTCCTTTAAAGTCACTTGTATGTTCTTCAAGGCAAAGATTTTCTTTCCGCTCAAGCCTGTATCAGGCCCCAAATCTCATCTTGGTTAAAAGTTACTATAAGACTGGTTTGGGAAAGTGCTAAAGGATATGCTTATGCTTCATTGATCTGAATGCTGTGCTCATTAGCGACTGTCTCAATTGCAAGCAGTGAATGGCATCTCTCAAACTTCAGAAATGTGCAGGTTCTTTTCCTCTTCATGCATGTCACAGCACATTCCATATTGCTTAAAATTGTATCTGGAGCTTTTGATATACGGCAAATTTAGAAACAAGTTAAAATCTTGATTTCTGAGAACAGGTGACTAGGAGAGCCTTAGCCATGTAAGTTCTAGCAGGCATTATATACTGATCTCCAGCATCAATAAAACTGCTACTATGTTCTGTAAAGTCTAATTTGATGTCCCTCAAGCATACTTCTTGATGTTACAGGACTGTTGCCTTGAAGATTCTGTGGAGGAATTGTTAGCTTATCATGGTAGCACATCTGTGATTGCCTTGTTGCAAACATTTTAGAGAATCATGAAAGTGATATTTGAGAAACAAGGATCTGGAAAATTTAATAGCATCTAGCAGCATCACAGTATACATGCTGTATTTTTTAGATTATCTGTAGACAGCTGACTTCTAAGAAAATATTTAGTTTTGAGGTGATTTAGGCAGGATGGCAGGTTGCAGAATGAATGGTGAAGCATAGAGTTCATGCCTTTCTTGTTAACTGGGTGTGTATTTATTTTCAATTTTAGGTTGGAGGCAGTAAGCACACAATGAATGAGCACCTCCATGTTGGTAGCCATGGACAAATCCAGGTTCAGCAACTGTTTGAAGATAATAGTAACAAGAGGACGGTTCTGACGACACAGCCCAATGGACTTACAACGCTAGCCAAATCTGGATTGCCAGTGGTTCAGGACAGACAGTCAGAGAGTGCTCACAGGCGACAAGGGAGCTCCAGCTCTTTAAAATCTACAGATGGAACAGGGAAGGTGAAAGCCTCCGTTATGACACCAGAGCAGGCAATGAAGCAATACATGCAAAAATTAACAGCTTTTGAGCATCATGAGATTTTTAGCTACCCTGAAATATACTTTTTGGGTCCAAATGCAAAGAAGCGGCAAGGTGTGATTGGTGGTTCAAACAATTGCGGGTATGATGATGACCAAGGGTCTTACATACAAGTACCCCATGATCATATTGCGTACAGGTATGAAGTCCTGAAAGTTATAGGGAAAGGAAGCTTTGGGCAGGTGGTGAAGGCCTATGATCACAAGATGCATCAGCATGTGGCACTAAAAATGGTGAGAAATGAAAAACGTTTCCACCGCCAAGCTGCGGAAGAAATTAAGATCCTGGAGCATCTCCGGAAACAAGATAAGGATAACAACATGAACGTTATTCACATGTTGGAAAACTTCACATTCCGCAGCCATATCTGCATGACATTTGAACTGCTGAGCATGAACCTGTATGAATTAATAAAGAAAAACAAGTTTCAGGGCTTTAGCCTGCCTTTGGTCCGCAAGTTTGCCCACTCAATTTTACAGTGCTTGGATGCTTTGCACAAAAACAGAATCATTCACTGTGACCTTAAACCTGAGAACATTCTGTTGAAGCAACAGGGTAGAAGTGGTATTAAAGTGATTGATTTTGGCTCAAGTTGTTATGAGCATCAGCGGGTCTACACTTACATACAGTCACGTTTTTACCGTGCACCTGAAGTCATCCTTGGTGCTCGTTATGGGATGCCCATAGATATGTGGAGCTTGGGCTGTATTCTAGCAGAGCTTCTCACCGGTTATCCACTTTTACCTGGAGAAGATGAAGGAGACCAGCTGGCTTGTATGATTGAACTGTTGGGCATGCCTTCTCCAAAACTCTTAGATTCATCCAAGCGAGCCAAAAACTTTGTGAGCTCTAAGGGTTATCCCCGCTACTGCAGCATCACAACCTTGTCTGATGGCTCTGTAATACTTAATGGTGGGCGCTCTCGGAGGGGAAAACTACGTGGCCCACCAGAGAGCAGAGAGTGGGGTAACGCATTAAAGGGATGTGATGATCCCCTGTTCCTTGACTTCTTAAAACAGTGTTTAGAATGGGATCCTGCTATCCGTATGACACCCAGCCAGGCTTTGCGGCATCCCTGGCTAAGGAGACGGTTGCCAAAGCCTCCAACTGGGGAAAAGGCCTCGGCGAAGAGAATTACAGAGAGCACTGGTGCTATAACGTCGATTTCCAAGTTACCTCCAACTTCAAGCTCAGCTTCAAAACTGAGGACTAATTTGGCACAGATGACAGATGCCAATGGGAATATTCAGCAAAGAACAGTGTTGCCAAAACTCGTTAGCTGAGTTTGAAAAACCCAATGCTGTTAATATGAGAGATACAATGTGGCTGAGCCTTATTTGTATGAAAAAGTAGCTCCGATATACATTTTTATTTGCTCAATAACTTTATTCATTTGTATCTTTCAGCACTCATTTTAAATGTAAGAAAAGTTGATTTTGTTTTTATAAAAACACGGGGACAATGCTTTAAGTTTTTATACTTATTTTTTAAAATGTTTGTCTTCTACAGTACAATTAGCCTTACTGTAACTAGTGTGACACAGTAATAAACATCAGTGGCAGGCCACTGGTTACAACATGACTGTCATGCATTGCAGCGTGGTGTCAAAGGTAACGTTTCTCTTCCATGGGTCATATTAGGTTTCACCTGGGGTAAATTTTTAAGACTCTGCCTTTTGGATTTTATGGGTATGGGTCTTGATTCTGCAAACACTCACACCTATGCCTGATTGAACTCCAGGGGGAATACTCAAAGAAATACAGTTAAGCACCTGTAAACTTGTAATTTGAAGTGGAGCCATAGCATGTTACATTGTTGTTTCCTGTATGGTAGCCCAGAGGAAGTAGTGGTATCACTAATGATACGGTCACCTTGTGGAATGCTTTCTCTATTCAAAAGTAATGTTTTTTGATTAAAATGAGCATTTAAATATAATGCAAAAAATGAGAACTTCCAGGGCTAAAATGAGTCTCTGACCTTGCATGGTGTGTGGTAGAGTGAGAGGAAGGGACAGTCTCAGAAAGAATGAAGATGTAAGTATGTCTCTTCCTCTAAATCTGAAGGTGGCTGTTGAGTTGGTAAAACAAAATGTTCTGGACTTCATTTCAGGTATGTAACATTGAGCATTCACACAGGGCTTCTCTCCCCGCCCGCCCACCACCCCCTCCCATTTTCTTTTCTCTCCTAATGTGCAGCTTGGTCTCCCTAAATCACATAGGCAGAAGTGCTCATTCTGTCAGTTTTACACTGTAACTTCCAGACTGTTATGCTACATGGATTTCACAGACTGCTTTTATTTCTTCTGACAGTGTTTGTCTGAGCAACTGTGACCTCTTTGGTACATTTACACTTCAGATCAAATCTGCACGTTGGGGCAAACACTATGTTGCTACATTGCTTTCTGTAGAAGAGTACTTCACCTTAGACATCATAACTCTAGATGGGAAGATCCTCAGTGGAAAGCTTTTCAGTTGGCAGACACCATCCTAGATACTTTCTAATGAGGGGGAATTATCAAAGGAAAGTTAAATGGTTGGAATTCGATTTAATCTTTGGCGTTTGTAGCTGAAAATGAACTTTGAAGGAACAGTTAGAGATATGTGTGGATTTGTTCATGTGCGTGTGCTAATGCTTGGTTTTTCTTTTTTACTTTTAAGTGCATTCATGGAAGAAAGATGGTCTTTACTGAGGAATAATGTCTAGATCTGTGAGAGGAATATTCACACGTTGTAGCATGTTTTCAACAGGAAGAGTTTGAAATCTAAGATCACTGTTTCATCACGTACAATGGCTGTGGTCTACATTGGGTGTGTAAAACATATGAAAAGGGAATTTTAAACAAAGTAGAACATAATCTAGAGATGTTTATGGATGCTAGAACAAGACATACTAGAATGGATTGCATTAAACCTCAATAACTTTATGATAAGCAACATTTATATGCACAGGTTTTACTGAGTTACTTGTACAAATTATGAAAAATACTTAAAGCATGGTCCCCTGAGAGGCCAAGGAAGTTTCCGGTTAAGTTCTCCTTCATATTCATTACTTTACCACTTACAGCTTATTTTTTTTGTTTGTTTCTTTGGTTGGTTTATTTTTAATTTAATGTAAGACTGGGGGAGGGATATAAATGCAAAATGGCAGAATTCTCAGGAAACATATCGCTTAACTTCTTGCCAAAAAGTCAACACCTAAAGAAGCTCCAAAAATAATTTCTGAGTAGAGGACGGTATTTGTTGATTGAGAACTGTAAAAATTAGAGCATCAATCAACCATTTTTCTTACTTTTTTTTTTTAAAAAAAAGATCGTTTCCTGCCTCTAGTCAAATAAATTATTTAGTGTTAAATGTTCACAACTTTATACAACGTGTGTAAGTGCAATATGTAAACATGTATGAAATCATGTTAAAAATGAAATATAATAATACAGCTAAGAAAAGTGGCTTTTGGAATATGAATATCCAGTAAGTTACGGTCAGTAAATTCTAAGTCTGGAAAAGAGATATATTAATTTTCATATAAAATTAACTGACTCTCATGACTGTGGGAATACAATACTGTGTATTTGTCGACAGTGAGTGGGAATCTTTACTTCCTCCACCACCTACTTGGCTTTACTACTCCTTTCTACCTTAACTCTTCCTGCAAAAGTTAAGAAATAGGGATGCTTATGTTAGGGGTGGAAGAATCACCTCCCTTGATATATTTTAAAGGGAACATTGGTACATGTTCCTGCTTTTTGTGGCAATTGAAGGTGAAAACATTTGTAATGTTCATCATTTGTTAATGGGCTAAAACCACTGAATTTTCTTTTTCACGTAACCAGTTCTTAATGCCAATAATGCATTTATGATCCACCTTCATAAATGCTACCGGAAACTTTAAGGCCAAAATGTAGTGTGCAAAGCTATTTTTTTAACCCAGATACAGTGCAACTTCCTCTATACTAAAGGAGCAGCTCCATCGAGGTTTTGAAGTGGTGTAGCTGCTTTTTATTGTAGCTTATTTATACCTGTAAAAAAGGAGGGAGGGGGGGAAAGGACGTTGCCTCTTGCTTTGATGTGATTTTATTCTAAGGGCTCTGATAATTAGGCTGATAGAAGTTGGCTTGGAAACAGTGCTTAGTCTCACATGTTACCATTGTCTGGGGATGTCTGAGCTATTTTCAGATTTAGTAATAGCACAGTGTTGTCTTGTCTTTGGTTGCAGTCTCACTTGGCTCAGTTTCTTGCACCACTGGAGTGTTCATTACCACTTAAGTGTATTGGAACAACAGAGTGATGCAAGATGTGTAGATTAACAATAGAGGATGGATTGTGCCCTTGGTGTTAACAATGTGCCTTTTGTTACAAATGCCATGTCGTAGGGCATGCCTCTTGGCCTCTTTAACCCTTTGAATACTGGATAGTAGGGATGAAATCTATTTTTAAATGCTATACCTGTCTTAAAACATCCTGTAGATGATCGAGGCCTTAACAGAAACAATAAGGCAATCACACTGCTGGGGTGGAGAGGACACTCTGTTCTTGTTAAAGGGTTAAAGACGGCCCTTCCTCATTGGTTGTACTTCAACATCAAATTGATTTCTTTTTAAATAAATTTTTGTTATGGTGACACTAGACAGAAATCAACTGTATTTGTAAAAATTTACCTCAAGCTCTTTAGTTTTATAGTGTGATTTAATCCCAGGGCATTTGGTATGAACCAAAGTGCATTCCTTTTATATGTGCCTGGCTCTTATAAAGGTGGCCAGGGATTTTTACAATTTGGGTGCAAGGCACTTAAGCCACTTTTAACTTGGTGGGTGGTTTGGAGTTATAAATGACTTCATGGGAATGTTGAAAACACTTTAGACATAAGTAGCATTGGGCAATATTGGAATCTTTAGGAAAGGGTGTGCATTATTTAATGCTCTCCATTTTTTTAGTATTTTTTTTTCCATCAGTACTATTCGCGATAAGTACAAAAAGATCTCTTTTTCCAGTCAGCAAAGATTAGAATATTGCCCAGTTTAATGCTATGGTAGCATTTGAATAAAATAACATTTGTGAATTATTGTTTCTAGGGGCTTGTACATCTCTGCTACAAATTGTAATTGCTCAGTTCAACTGCTACAATTACGTCTAAGCAGTAGCTTGGGTTTTTATTGGGCAACGACTTAGACACGTGACTGTAATATGCTGCAACTGTGTGTACTGAAAACGTGAAAAACGATTGAATGTGGACTGTGTATATATGTATGTATAATTTTCTGTGAGATGCTGCTGTTGCCACTTAACATTAAAGATGTTGTAGTGGGTTTTAATCCTAGTGGCCAGTTTTATGATACTGTATGTATTGTACAGCTGATGACAGGAGTTAAGACTGTTCTAGTGCATATTTGTTACATTTTATCGTTGTGGCCAGAGATCATTTCAGAATAAAATTTTATGTCCTACTTTACTTCTCTCCACTGTAGTTTGGGTTTTTTTCTGGTCGTAAAGAGAGCCCGTGGAGTGCTGGCATTTCTCACACGTGGGAAGGCCTTCTCCTAGCCTGCTGAAGTCAATGCCAGCAGTGTCCTCGTCCCCCGGCATGCGTACTGGTATCTGTAATAGTAATTACCTATTGCCGGAGGATGACTTTTCTGCTGCTTCGTGTGTCTTGACAGCCTTGAATATTGCCCAAAGGCTGCTTTTGCCCTGAGGTTTCTAAAGTTCTTCTCAGGACTTAGAAAGTAATATATTTTGTATTTTTATTTGCTCCATGCTCGAGAGAAAACATCTTTGGCAGGAATTTTGCCTGCATGGGTGTTTTAATTTTTTTTAAAATAACAGTAGATCTGATTTTGTAAGAAATATTTGATTGAGAAAGGTGCAGTGTATATTCTTAACTGCTTTAAAAAAGCCCAGGTTTCTGCACTGATTTTTGAGTCAGGCTGACTTTTCGGAACTTGTCAGACTTCATAAACTCCCGGGATAACGAGAACATGCTACACAAAGCTGGTAGGCCAGGCTGAGCTAAATTTTGTCCGCAGACACATGTGGAGTAATATCACTGTTTAGTGCAGAACTGTCTTGTGAGTAACTGGCCATATTCTCTTCTTGGTAATGTCAGTGTACATCCAGAGCAGTTTCAGGGAAAAGCTTTCTGATTCAGGTGAGCCCAGGCTGAACTCAAGGGATTTTAACTGCTCTTTAATATCTCCTTTTCAGCATATTTGGGAGATTCCAGAGCACAAAAAACATCAAGATGATATAGAGATAAACACAGTTTACAGTCCCAAAGAGCAGCAAGCCGAAAATTGCATCTTTGTGGATTAAAACCTATTTGTTCATGACTGTGCTGTTCTGAGGAAAAAGGCCTTTTTTTTTTTTTAAGTTATTTTAGCTTTTTTAATGGATTTATTTCCCTTCTAATCTCTCTCTCACCCTCTCTTCCAGCTGTCTATCCCTCTTGCCAACTCTTGGACACCTCTGCCACATTTGTTTTTTCATTTGAAGAAGGGCAGGGGCCATCTCGCCTGATTTCTGTTGTCTGGAAGTTGGTTTTGGCCTATGCCATTTGCTGAGACTCCAACTAGCTGTTGGGGAAAACTGCCTTGCCCTCTGCCAGCACTGCTCTTTCCCCGGTCTCTGACAGAGAGTTCAGATCCCCATCTAAAATGGGACCTTTGGAATCCTACCCTGAATGATAGGCTGTAATTGCTGTTATCTCCACAGTACTTCCTTTTGTGAAGAAATTGTGACTTCCTCTGGATGTCAGCTGTGCGTGTCTTGGGTTTTTTTACAGCAAACCAAGTAAAGAATGTGAGAAGTGTAATTATGATCAGGTACCATGTTCTTCACTTCTAGGTGCAGCTGCTTTTCTTAAAAATCCCATTTTGTCCCATTTTTTTTAAGATTTCCTCACTGAAAGATCCAGCCTAAATTTTGCTCTTCATCAGAACATGAGAATTTAAAAAGCAGGTAAATATTAAGGCAAGTATCTGTGTAGGCTTGTCAACAGTCAGGAGCTGGTATTTAGAGGAAAAAAAGATACCTGTAAGATGGATAGGGCCAAATTTGAGGTAAGCATGATCTTTCCTGGGTTCAGTGAAGGTTCAGTAATTACGGCGAGATCATGTTGAGGTTGGGAAAGTCTTAAATGCACCTCAGTGTCTGAAATCATTGATAACCTATTATTTCAGTGGAAAAATACCTTTATTTGAGAGCTTGTCATTTTAAACTCTATGCTAATAATTAAAAGATAACATTAAAGGGTCTTTTCTGTAGCTAGAACTTTAAAAGTATACATTTTTTAAAAAATGTGATTTTTAATGCTATTATACTGCTAGCATAGTCTTGTGTTTTGTATTTTAATGTTCCTGAGAGGAGGAACATTCCTTGTCTTTGTAGGCATCTCCCAGCCACCAGATGTGCTATAGCAGAGTAAAAGCGGCATTGATAGAACTGGTTTCTGTTCCTTCACTGAAAATCCTCTGCGACTCTTGGAGCTGGGGGTTCTCTGTGTCATTTTCCCTATTTGGTTTTGTCTGTTTGTTTGCTTGTTCATTTGTTTGCTTTCATGAAGTGCTTTCCAGCCTCTGGCTGTGGTGAGCCTTGGATTTCTGCTGACTATCGAGCACTTTGGGTTAAGGAGTACTGCAACAATAATGTTTCTTTAGCTTTTTCCCAACAATAAACAGAAAGTCTAGCTTAGTACCAAACTCCAAAGACAGGGAATGCACGTTCACCTCCAGCTGCTGGGTTCCAGTCTCCATGTCGTCCATTAACCTTGTTCTTCAACTTCTGCATGAAGTTCAGCAGAAATGCCAAGTGCTGCAGAATGAAATGGCTTGTGTCCATCACGTTGAGGGGGAAAAAGAGACTACAAAAGCAAGGTCATGACAACTTTTTGGAGAAAGTTTGGGATGCAGCTGGAGTTAGGGAGAGGTTCTGCTGAGAAATTCTTGGACTGGGAGCTCTGCATGCCACCCTGGGAGGTGGCAAACGCAGTGTTCCTGCTAACAGTGGGAACTGTTTTCCTTTTTTGTAGACTGTGTTTTCATTTTGCATTGGTTTGGTTTTCTGCAAGTTGGACATGACTATGCATACCTTATGTACCTAAAGATACCATCTGGAGTAGCTGCAAATGGTGAAGTATTACTTTATAACTAACATTGGTGCTGGGAAAACCAGAGGTTCTCATTCAGAGACTGTCTGACCTGACAGTGCCCTGTGCATAGCGCCCATAGAGTTCATATGAGACTGCCTAAATGCAAAGCATTGCAAAACAGAGGTGCAGTGAAGTATTAAACCTTGATTAAACATAACGTGTGAGAGACATGTCCACCAAGCAGAAAAGCAATTGACAATTTTATTATAAAGACTTTCGGCCAAACTCAGTTTCCAAGTATAGTATTGATTTATTTAATAAGACCTCTTTAATTTAATAAAAATGATCTGAATAAAGAGATAGTATTAAGATTTTTACTTCAGCTTCAGTGTGGCAGTAAAAATTCCACACTGAATTTATTTTTTTTCCCAAGTGTGTGAGGGGCTTGCAGACACTACAAATATACTTCACTCAAGCCATCTAGGTATAGAGATCTACTCTAATACCACCTCCTGAGAGATGAGCAGGACCTAAACCTAAAGAATGTGTGTGCGTGTGTGTATATATATGTGTATATGATTCTATGAGAAACAGTACCAAAAACTCCGCAGGCATCCTTTGTAGTGCTTTACAAAGAAGGTGTGGCTTCGTTTTCCCTTTGCCTCTTTGAAGGTTCAGTATAAGCCCAACATCTTTGTGCTATGCACACGTCAAAGCAAACTCTCACCGCTGGAGTCCCTGTTTCACCGGTGAGATGTGCAGAGTGAGCAGGAGGCAGGTGTCATCCCACGGACGGGTGGTCCTTGTCACTTTTTCCGAAGTGGACTTTCACCAACGGGAGAGCTGTTTTGTAGCTTACCCTGCTTGGCAACTGAAATTTCTCCTTTCGGATTAAAGCCCAGGTCCGTGCACTTACACTGGGTTGATGAACTTCAGCAAAGAAAGAAATCCCAAGGCCAAGGCAGAGTTTGTAAAGCCCACCAGCTGGAATAAAAATTGATTTCTAAAGATCCCAGTACTTGTCATGTCCAACTGTGGCACTTCCATAATGGCCTCTACGATTTGTGCAGAGACAGCTTTGCCCAGGACAGCCCTGGGTTGGTGGCCCTGCCTACCCTGCACACGGGTGGCAATGCCTCTGGCTCCCCTGTGAGGCTGGTGCTCCTCACGAGCTTCCAGCACTTCTGGCTTCCTCAGGGTACAAAGAACACTTCATGGACAAAAAAATAAAAGTAGCGTTGCTAAGGAGAAATGAAACACTTGTGTATCAAAGGCACTGCACGCTAGCAACGGGATGCTGTGCTGCTATTTGCCTGGCTGTCAGTCCTGTGAGCTGTTTTGCCTCGATGGACCTGCTCCTCTACGGACACCTCCCAGGCTTGCCAGCACCCATCTGTCCACCATGCTGGGGTGGACCAGCAGGTTTAATTCCTCCCGAGCTAGCCTGTCAGTGCTTGCGGCTCTGCCTGCAAATCGCTTGCCAAAGGCAGTGAATTGCTAGCACGGTGCTTTGAAGGTGAAGTTGTTGCCATGGGGTAAACTGGCACGGTGTCCCAGCCCACCAGTGGGAGCTGGCCTGAGAGAGGGCTGTGCCCAGGAGCTGTGCACGTGTGCAAGGCTGGAACTGGCCCTGGTCCCTGCGGGGTGCTCCTGTCCCTATCGGTGTGCATGAGGCGGGGATGCTTCCCCTGTCCTTTCCTGCGTGGTTCCTGCAGAACCAAAGGGTGATGCTCAAGTAAAGCTCTCTCACAGGACTGGTGGCATCAGGCAAAGCAGCTTAGCACTTGTCAGGGTGGGATGTGAGGAGGCTGTAATGCATTGTACTGCTGGCACGGGGGGGGGAATGTTTCCCATCATAAGCATTTGCAGATGGCCTGTCTTAATTAGCTTTGACAAGTACCTAAGTTGCTGTAAGTTACACCACAAATGGGATCCTGAAGCTTTCATTTTTTTGTCACTTTTAAATCAAGCTTTTTCCCTCTTCCTGGTACAGCATTCCCATTTTTCTGTCCATGTAAGGCTCTTGAGAAGAAATGAGATCTTTGCGTAGCTGAGGAGCTATATTTTGATTGACTAAATGATTTATAATTAGGAGGTAGCTCCTGCCAGTGCTCTTCATATGTTGACTGAGAATTGCCTTCAGCAAATCAAGGCAGGCAGAGCTGCCAGAAAGGCAGGCTGATGTCTTCTCATAGCTGATACCTTTCAGCCCCAAATTTCCTCTCTCCTCTCATACTGACTAAGACAAATTATCTTTATGGCCAATGACTCTACATGAGTTACAGTGTTGCACTCCAAGGGCCTTCACTGAAATACTTAGCCGTGCAGTTCTTCATGATCTATTGTGTGGGAGTAGTGACGCTGGTAGCCTTTTCAGATCCTGTGAATGAAATGTGCGTGAAATCAAGCTGAAGGCAAGTGTGCCTCTGCCTTTGAAGGATGCGAAGCAGAAACCTTTCCCCACCCGGTAGAACCTACTTGGCCCGCCAAAAAGGTGGCTCTGGAGTGGGCTTACTTGGGCAAGATCAGAAACAAGAGAAAGACAGCTGCTATGGACCTTTGAGGAGATACAATTTTTTTTTTTTTTTTTCCTCGTCTGATGAAACTATGGCATAACAGGCATCTGGGACGTTCTGACCAGGAAGGAGCTGGGTACATTGTCCATCCCCGGCTATAGCAGAGGACCAAGATAAGACTCTTTGTTCCCACTTTCTTGGTTTTCCCTTGGCTGAGGTAGGTCTGGCAGTGCTGGGCAGACAAACTCTCCTTTTGGCCAAAGCTGAAGAAATCCTGATGAGCCAGCCTCTCTGTAGATGGGCAGGTTGGAGTGACAGGGAGCATGGTGGTAACAAAGGAAGGGCAATAAGCAATAAACAAGGGATCACTTTTCTTCCTCTCACTGAGGTTCATTCAACTCTCTATTGCATTTGACTTGAGTATCATTGCTTGAGCCATGAGTACCCTATGTATGAAAAAAACACATTCAAGCCACATAAACTCAGAAGATTAAAAAAAAAAGTTACCTGTTTTCTTTTGTTTAATTGCCTTCATGGATCTCAGTTTTCAGAGTTTGCACTTTTTCTTTTTCTTTTTCTTTTCTACCTTCCAACCATGACAACCAGAACCTTTCTAGGAGCATAGAGCCTAAGGGACACCCACTATTACAGCAGATACCATGTCATAAAATCCCTTACATAAATTTACTATTTTTCTGCTATAAAAGTAGAACCTACTGCTGCTGTTGGAAGACTGTTATAAACCACTGTTTCTTTGATGGTTAGAAATGTGCTTTTAGCTTAAAATAGTTGATGACTTTTTTTGTGCTATTTGTTCTTGTGCCAACATTGTCTTACAGCTTGAATGATTCTTCAGCCCTGCTGGTATTTGGTCATGTATTTATAAAGTGTAATCGTATCCCCCTCAGCCTTTCTTTTGCTAAGCTAACCCTATTAAGCTATATTTGTCTCATCAGTAAAACTGACTCCCCATTCCCATCCTACTAGGTCTCTGCACCTGTTCTAGCTTGAGTTCAGCTTTGTTAGAGCTGGTTGTTAGGCATTCTGGTTGCAGTCCTGCCGGGGGTATGTACAGTATGAAAAATACCTCTCCCTGCCCACTGCGGTACTTCACCCAGTACATCCCAGGATTTTTCTCCTCTGTGTCACGCTGGCAGCTCAGGGCCATTCCTCAGCCCTTTGGCTGCTCCCCTGCCTCTCCTCCCTTCTGCCCCGTTCAGTTGATGAGATGCAAGTTACAGCAAAATTTCTCTTGGCTGGTATCTAACTGCTTGACTTTGTTCTATTAGATTTCCATCGCCTTATCATGAGAAATGAAAACCCATGATTCTCATGAGTATATGTAATTTAAGAAGCTGGAGCTTTTAGGAAAACATGAGAAATTATGTGACTGTAAGAAAAAATAATCATATTCAGCATCCATTTTTCAAAGATATGTTTCAGGATGTAATGCAGTTGGCTATAATCAACATCGACGTATCAAGGTGTTGCTGTTACACCAAAAAAAAATAGCAAAGATGTTTTGACTATCATGCTGCCAGCTCTCATGACCTCAGCTGGTGTTTTTCCTCAAATCCTCACTCCTAGGATTGTTATTATAACGTTTCATTTTCTGACCTTTTACCGAAATAAAAGTTTCTGGTCTCAGAGCTGTATCTGGAAATAAGTATGTCATAAACCCCAAATCCAGAGAACAATTCTTATGAACTTAAAAGGAACAGATTAGAAAAAGAAAGCAGATTTAAATTCTAGACTAAGGAATTTTCAGGACATGTATCGATATTCCTAAGGTTTTCTGAGTGTTCAGAGTCCTCAGTGTTATCAAAATCATGTGAAATAGTATGATTTGAAGCAAAAATCCTGATTTTCTACACACTTAATTGAGAGCTACTTCATGGAGAGACATCAAGCCAGATGTGGTGGTACTGTTGTGCCAAATCTGGCCATCTTGCATTGAAATGTCTTACACTGAGTGCTCAGGTGCACTGTTCTTACTCTCTTAAAAAGGCACAAAGAAGGAAGATAATAATAGTAAAGCAGCTGTGGAAAACAGGGAATACTTTAAACTGCTGGAGTAAATTCAGTCCCTATGAAGAATTAACAATGAGACTGAACTTCGTGGGCATGCTCTTATCATGGGTCATGAGAAAGTGAGATACAGGCTGGCCCCTACCTCTGCCAATTCCCACTTCTATGTCACTCATAAAAGGGTTGCAGACGGTGAGAGGGGCTGGCTGTGCCAACTTGGGGGCTTCAGTAAGATTCACTAATGAGTTTAAGTCAAGGTTTGGAGGCATGTCTTCAAAGGTGGTATGTTTAGATTGTATTGACCCCTAGTGCTAGCTGTTCTGTATGATGTGTATCCCAAATGTAGGGACTTCTCTAAAAAAATCAAAGCCCACCTTGATGACCAAGGAGAAAGCTTCAGTGCAAGTCTTCACGGCCCATTCTTTTTATTATGTTTAACAGAGAGGTCCCTCCTGTACAGAAGAATGGAATTTTCTTGCAAAGAAAGGCTTCTATTTGGAATTGTTTCTGCTCTTTCCTTCAATACAAAGTTTCCTGGACAAGCTAAGACAATACAGTGAATGGAAGGGCAAGAAAGTATTATGGATGGCTGCTTTAAAGTTGGAAAAAACTTTTTTCAAGCACATTTTGAATATTTATTTTGAAATATTGTCAAAAGCATGAATTTTTAAGTGTTAGGTTTTGCTTTTGTTTTTCTTCCCATGCTTTACAATTTTTTGTTTCTTTTCTTTTCGGCACTTGCTTATTTTGCCACAGGAACCTGGAGAGAGGGAGAAAAGAGATGAAAAGCGAAAGAAGCCAGAGGAAGTCAGTTTAAATATGAAACTAAAAACCCTCAAATATTTTGCAAGGAGCTTTCAGACACACAGAAAAGTCCCTGAAAAAAATTGTGAAACAAATGAAACAGGTCTACGTTTGGATTTTCTGTACACAGAGGTTTTTCCTGACTAAAACTCCAATCCTACAAAGATTTTATTGCCTGTTGAGCTTAATAGACGTAAACAGTTATTATTGCGAGGGTGGATTAGAAGTCATGTTCAAAGGGCTTCTGTGAAGCTTTTAATTGTTCTAAGATCTAACAAGAAGGACCTTAAGCTCAGAAGAACCCACTTCTTGCGGTCACTGGAAAACATGACAATATTATGGTCTGGCTTTGGATGAATGACTGAGGAGACTACAACCAAGGGCCATTGCTGAATAAATAAATATTCACACCAAAGCGTTTGCTTTCTTTTTCAAGGAGGGCTTAGGGAGCTTGCGGGTATGTTTGCTTCCTGAAGATGATGTTTGAATTAAGTCAGTTTAGGAGAATACAGTTGTTTCTACTTGACAATGAGCATAGACAGATACAACTATATTCTGGTCCGGGGCGGGGATAGATTTTGGTTTCGGCATTATTTCCCCACCTAAATTCATGGAAGTAACAGCATCTATTTTTTTCTTTATTGCTGCCTTTCATAGCAAGTTTACAGAAAATAAAATCAACCCAACCTTAGCCTCCAAAACAGGAAAGGGAGCAGGCTTGTAAAATAACCTGCTCCAGGAGCTGGTTGGTTTGTGTCCATTGGGTGATGCAAAAAGCCAAGGCGGAGGAGGAACCTGGTTTGATTACTGCAGCTGATGTAATTCGGTAATAGCTGATGACAGGCAGAAACTATAGAAGATACAAATGATAATTCCTTGGGGAGCTCCAGACATAAATAATTCATCAAAATGAGTTTTATAGCAGGGGTCAAAAGAAATTGAAAAAACCCTGAGTGTTAACTCTCTGAGGGAGGAATTGACAGACTGTTTTCGTACAAACTATGTGTGTGTGTGGGGAGAAATACAGGCAAGTTAAATGTAAATAAAGAATATGACATTGTTCCTATTACCTGGAACCAAAGTAAGAGAGACACGAGAAATAATAAAACGGAAGGATGATTAAGGAAATGTCAGTAACTGAAACTGCTGCTGGATAACAGTGCCAGAGAGATGCTGGGTAATGGCAACAGCAGAGTGAGTTGTCACATGTCCATACTGTCGCACAATGTATATATCATATATTCACACAGAACACTCTCTTCTTAGTAATCAGCTCGATAACTTATCCATAGTTAGGAGCTGATGAATCTCCCCCAAATACGTCCTGTGTCTGCATAAGGAAATGCTGCCTGTCTGTGTGGGAAGGACAGAAGCGCCAGTGTGGGACATTGTTGTTCCTGCAGGTGACATCTGCAAGGGGCTAACCCGCAGGGTGGCCGAAGCCATTCCCCACTGACCATGCCATGGGCTACGTCCCCTCACATCACCTGGTGGCGTTCTGGGGCTGCATCCCAATGTGAGGGGGTTTGGGTGGCTTCTACCTCCAAAAATGCCCTCAGAGGCTGGTTTTCCAGGAGGAGGAAAGCTGTCATGCCCCATGCAGCTGAGTTCCCCGAGGAAAAACAACAATGCTTCAACTGAGAAAATTTAAGGTCTGTTTCTCTGAGACTGCTTTTAAAAACATTTTTTGGTGACGCTCTTTTTGAGCTCACCTAACACAAAGTGACTATTTTTCCACATACCAGGCTATAATTCTGCAACTGTTTGTTATTGGGTTTTATGTTTGCCTTAGTTTGTGAACTCTGACTAGTCAAATAACTTCATCCTGGCTGAAGAGGGGTGTTTTTGTCGTATTTGAAGAAATGCTGGCTTAGGATTAAGTTCTTCTAAGCCTGTGAAAATGGCATGTTGCTTATGTGCAGCGCAAAGTTTTCCACTCAGGCTCGTATTTTCAAAAATGGCCTCTAATTTTGGGTATCCAAAGTTAGTCTCCTTGAGGCTGACTTTCAGAGATATTGCCCGCCTCTGAGTCTGAGCATGTATACTTTACAGTCCCCAGAATAGCTTCTCCAGGCCAGTCTGCTTCGTTGCGGAGAGCAGCCCTTCTTTTGTGCTATTCTGGATTCATATTTTGTCATTGTCTGAGAACTGCTGGCTCTCACATATAAAATGTTTTCCACACTGTAAGTTTTGTGCTCCCTAAATCTAGGAAACTTTCTTCTCTGGGGACTTTGATGTTGCCTCAGATCAAAGGTCCTCTTCCTATCCAGACCCAGAAAAAAAAAAAAGGCTTTATTTTCCTGTATAATCACTTGTGGACTGCAACTATGAGAATAAAAGGAGAGACACTTTAACTACTTCAATTATTTTAAAGCAAAAAGGTGTGGGAGAAGGATCATCCCTTGTTACAAAAATCCATGAGGCTGGCTGGTACCTCACTGTACATGATGCCATCTGAAAAAAGTTCAGTTTGGTGCGTTTTACTCCTATTTAGCTGAGAAACCCAGAGAAAATCTCCTTTGAACATAATGGGGTGAGGGGAATCAGAAAATAAAACATTTAAAATGTTAAATTTTTTTTGTGCTAACCTTGTAAAAGGCAGGGAGTTTGCCACTTTCTCGCTGCATTTTCCCTTGCCTGCTTGCACCTTTTCACAGGAAGGCATTTCTCGTTTTCTGATCTGATAACAAGTTAAAACGCTATGTTCTCTCTTATATGCTGAGGTTTTGCTGTGATTTAGGGAAAAACGATGCACATGTGGTAATGTACCAGTTTCCAAAAATAAACAGAAGGATACCCTGGTGAGTTGTGCTGATCACAGAATTAATGCTCTCTTATTATGGAATTCATGCTGGGTGCAGGTAGCATTAAAGGAGGCTGAAAAACCATGAGGGACTCTGTAGGGTTTTTTTTTTCTTTAAGACAAAGAAGCCTGCCTCTTCTGTCAGTTATACTGCAATTGCCAGAGCCAGATGAGAAGCAATGACATGATAAATAAACGCCCTGCAGCACATGACAGGACCAGCCTGTGGCTGGATGCTGTCTGTCCAGGCTGTTTCTACAGTGGGAACAGCCAAGCAACCCTTTTTACTCTGGATGCTTCAAAATCACTCCCTTTAGTCCACTAGGTAAAGCACATGCTTTTAATAGTGGGCAGCACTTTCATGGCAGTATAGCCTAGAAAAAGGAGGTAGGAAAATCTTCTGCACCACTTTTCAGAAAGCAAGGGGAGTGCGTTTTCCTGACTGAGCAAGCAGCAGAGTGTGAGAAACAGAGTGCTTACACAAGGCCACTTGCTGGGAACATACCAGCGCGTTTTTCTCACGTTTTCTTGTGCAACAAACCTGGCATTAGTTCACAATTTTGCAGATGTACATGAGGATCAAGAATGGAAACTTTCAGCTTTTATACCACGAGGCCGCACAGTGCCAGCTTTTGCCCATCTCCTGCGATGCTGGGTGTGTGTTGCTGTCTGCCCCCATTAATTCTCACTCCCTTTGGAGAAGAAGGGAAGAGGTTAGAAGTCATGGTGCAGCCCTGATGGGGCACAAGGTGGTGGCAGGACCCCACAGTGTATGGGGCAGGGGGCAGGGGCCAAGTCCCCCCAGCTAGTCCCATTGCTGTAAGACTGAGCACAACCTATGCTGCTCTCCCACTCCTCGGCTTGGCCAGCAAGCCCTCGGACTAGGAGGCACCGAACTGTTGCTTGTAAATGCCCTGAACCAAAACAAGCAGAAATAAGCCAGGAGAGTGAGTCGGGGAGGAAAAAGGTTTTCCTCTGCATGAGGTCTTGAGTGAGCAATGGCAGGCAGAGGGTTGCTCCCACAGTTGGTGTGAGGCAGGTGTCCTCCAAACAGGACTCCCCACTACATGCACAGGGCGTCCCAGAGGACATGGGCTATGTCCAGTCCACAATAAAAAGCCCCAAAGGCTTATAACACAGGCATAGGATTCCCAGCAGTGACGGGTTACTGCTGGACCATGGCTCTTGCTAACATGGACAGTTTCACCCACATAATTGCAATAGAGAGAGAACATGAGGATTTTTCTCATTTTATCTCTCCATCCCTGTACGCTCTCTCCTTTCCTGCCCTCATAGTGGGAAAACATAGTGCTGTTCTTCCTTTTCAGGGCCAGACACATGGATATGTACTGGCACTCCCTAGCTGCAGCATGCGATTCTTCTCATGTTTTTATATAGATCTCCCTTGCTGTCGGCTGTCCAACTTTCAGTGTTGGCACAGAGATGGCAGCTGGTCCCACTGTCCCCACCGGAGCTATTATAGCGTTGCCCACACAAAATGCCTTTGAAGTGAGGCACTTCGGTCCAGAGAGCACCTATCAAAAACCTGACACTCCCACCGAATAAATCCCTTGCAGCGCTCTGCTCTTGCTGCCAGGGTAGTTAAACAAAGGGATGCCACAAACCCTTTCCCTGTGTGGGGTTTAAACAAGGTGTCCACTTGCTGATGATATCTGGACATTATTGGAGGGCAATTTTGCTCGTCTAATTCTCTGGAGAGAGATATTGGTTCAATAAGTTGGTGCTGAAAAGGAGCATTCGTTCTGATTGAGACCACGACAGCCACTCTACAAAGTGTTAAGTGCTTCAATCATTTTTATGGGTGTTGCTTTTCCCTGTGCATTTGTCAAGTTTGGTTAACATTAATTTCCATTATTTCCTCTGAAACAGAGGATTAACCTGTAGCAAATTTTTATATCTAGACTGCACCGCAAAACACGGGTGTCTGCTCATTTAGATATGAATGCATTGGCAACATGACACGCTGAAAGAGTATAATGATGCAGTCACATGAATTGCTCTCCATAAAGCTCGTCTAACCCTGTACTCTTCGTATTGATCCTGGGAGTGACAAATTCCATCTGAGGAAGGCAGCACTTTGAGATATTAAAGTGTAATTTATGGATTCATTTACTAGGGTTCCAGAATTGATTTCCTTAAATGTTATGGAGCATATCTGATGCAAATCCCCTGGGATTTGGAACAATATTGTAAAATACCATCAATTCCTAGTTCTTTTTGTAATCATTTAATGAAGGCAGAATGTCCTTTGTTAAATGGGCCCTTTCATCCTCTGGGTGAATTAGGAGCAATTATAATTAAACTTTCGTTTAGAATTGCAACTAAATTAAAATCACATAAATAACTGAATCTTCAGGATTGTTATTCCTAATTAATAAGGTAACTGTTCTTGCTGGAATAGACTTTTTATGATGCATTAATAACTCCCAATTCCTATTACATATTTATCTAAGACAATACATTATATTTCAAATGTTTAACAGAAGAGTCCCGTAAGGAAGGATCTAATAAAGTACTCTCTTAGATATTGAGCAGTTTTAACTGTACTGCAGATTCTCTCAGTGTCTCCTGCTGCTTCTGAAAGATGAGACAATAAAATCTTCATTGCATCGTGGTGCAACATTTTATCTGAAACTGGGTGAGGTTCTTGGAGTGCCATGCAGAGTGTTAGCACACTGGCTTGGGTGGCCTGAGCACACACACATCCACCCCCATCAAATAGCATCATTTCATTACTTCCCCCCCCCCCCCCCGGCCTAGTTTGATATGTATTTCAGAGGCTTTGTAAGTCATTCTGCAAAGTAGTCAATGCCTAGGTTTTAGGATTCAGATTGCGTTTCAGAGTAATACAGGCATTACTGTAATGTCTTATACTGAACCTTTTGTAAGTATCTCTCTGTTAAATCAGAGTCCTCCACAGATATCATGCTCAGCATGTATTTATTTTCAAAGTGGAAAGAAAGTACTTCATGTGAAGCTCTAACTATGTAACATCCAACTACTCTTACTTCCTTCTTCATCTCTGTAGTACTGCCACCAGCTTTGGAGTCTGTGGTGTTCACTGCCCCAGGGTGACAGACAGCATGAGGACTTGGATAGGCTCCACTTGCTCCACTTGCAACCCTCCAAGCCTAATCATTTACCTTCAGCTTCCCTGAGTCCTGCCAAATCCAGCTGGGTGACCTGATTGCAGGTCACCCCAAGTGACTTTGTCTTTCCTATTGTAAGTACATACAGCCTGTGTCAAAAAGAGGGGAAAATGTAAAACAACAGCAGAAGTCACGAAAATAATCATCATTAGGACATAACAGTAGAAAGTGAATATAATCCTCTCTTAGGAGAGGATAAGAAAAGGGAAAGAAAAATTATGGAAGGTGTTAACCACTTTTTAAATATGTTTTGATGATATAGCTCATACAAATAAAACCTCATATGGAATATAATTCTCTGCTGGCAAGCAGCAGTTTTGGACACCTTTAAATCATTCTGATATCTAGCTGCTCATTGTTATCATATGTAAATGCAGCACAGTTATTCCACTGAATGTTGTACAGTTTGTGTAACTACACTTTTGCAATCTGCCTTGATATTTTTGCATGAGAAGTGTTTTTAAATATTAGACAGTCAACACCAATAAAACAGTAGCCCTCTCTGATTTAGTGAAATGCACAGAACTGTATAATTTTCATGCCAGAATGTATCTGACAAAGTTGTTTTTCACCAAGCTCAAGCCCTCTTATACGTAGATATACTGTTGACCAGTACAACATGAATCCAATGTCAATAACAACAAATCCAATAAAACCAAAATTTGATGGCCTTTTGTTGCTGTGAATTCCTACTTATGCTCAGGGTATCTTGCCTTCAGTAGATATTAAATGGAAATGAGCTTTTAGGAATGACACAAAATGAAGTTAATTTTTTTAAGCGTTCTCACTTATCAAACTGATTTTGAACAAGTGAACTGCAAATCTGCTTCATGGATTGATATAATTTAAGGTTGATATAGTTTAATGAACATATTAATGGTAAATAATGAGTGGAATTGGAGCAATATATGAGACAGTGACACAGAGAAACTTTTGTGTTTAAGACTCCTTAATTGCAGAAGAAAAAAATTTTTCTCACTCTTTGAGCACTGCGATCATTTTAGCAACTGAGCTGAATATTTTGAGGGTGGTGAGTGCAGTAAAACAATGTTGTGGTTTGCTTTAACTGCTCAGATCAAGGTCCTATGTAGCTTTCTGGCACAGATCTGCTGGAATGGATTTCATCATCTAGGGGGTGTGTTTTGTAATCTAGGCATTTAAAAACTGCAACTCTGTGAGTCCTGTATATAATTTCACGTGCATTGTTATAACACTTGCATTACTGATCCTTAACTTTGGAGGTAGGAGGTGTTGGCTGTGAGGAGGGGAGAAAAATGGGCAACGGGCATTAAAAAATCCCATTGGTCAAAACCACGTAGCTTTTTGCAGTGCTTTCTGCATGGATGTTCCTTCATGACTGTAAGTTGTCATATTCATGTGCAGAGGTTTGAGCCAATTATACCTTTTTTTTCAATTAAAATGACATCTTTAATAATAAATCCTAACCCTCCTTTCAGTCTCACTAACTGTATACAACACAACACAGGCTTTGTACTAAAGGTGCAGGATGTCTCTCTGCTGCTTGCCCTTTGCAAACAACAAGAGAACTCATGTCAAAATATACATGGGCTTTTAAAAAATCTTATTATGTTTCCCTCTCGTTTGGAGCATTCCCACCCCTCCAATCCCCCAGCTCCCTTTATTGTAGAAAATAAGAAAAATCAGTGCCTGTTTTGTATTTCCTTAGCTCTTCTCCAAACTAAATAGGTCAAGATGTTGACTTTCCAGAGGTGCCGGGTAACCACATTTTGGCAGAATTTGTGCATGGTCAAATTTTGTGACAAGCAAGCACCTCAGAGTGGGAGTGGGAGGTGTACTCCCTGGTTTGGTGTACTCGCCTCCTCTGGAGTCTCATCTAAGCATCCCAAACCTGATAGCTGAAGTAATTTCCTCTTTGGGGGACCCTCTCCTTCCTATCCCCTTTTTTAATGAGAGGCAGTGACTTACACAACGAATACAACATTGAAGGCACTATCCCATCAGCATTCACACTCTGAAATAGCTTATTTTAAAAAAATGTAATTCTTGATTCTCCCACCTGGCATAATTTTTGTTTTGCTGCAGTTGTATGGAGCTGATGATTTTTATTCAGTCATTCCCAGTGTACTCAGATCTTGTCCCTGGGATATTAAAAGCAATGCAAAACTGAACATGGTTTGGAAAGAAAAATACAAAGTTTCAACACAGCTGTGAACTCTGCATTTCTGCTGCTGTTATGGTGTCCTGCATCTACTTATTCATGGCATAGTACCCTTCCCCTGTCCCTGCAGAAACATGGAGTGCAGTGGTGTGCTCCATCTGCCCTGGCCTCTGATGGGAAGAAGGGGAGGAGGCTGCCAATCTACTGCCTGCCCCCCCTCAATCCACTGTCTCAATCCCTGCACTCAGAGGCTCTACACCCCATCTTCCCTGGGGTGCTCATCGAGGTACTCCACCACCATGCTGATTTGGTGTCATTCATGGTGCACCTTCCAGGCTCTGATTTGCCCTTCTGTTTCTCCAGGAAATGCCGGGGCTGTACAACCGAGCAAAGGGGAGACCTGCCTGGATGGATTCTGACAACAGCTATGTCTGTTTAAGAAGTCTGTATAAAAATGCCAAAATTCACTCTATCTGACATCATCTTTCAACCTTTCTAGAGAAAATAGCTTTCTAGGACTTTCTTCTCATCACATAACTGCCTTTGGGCTGGATAAGCGTTCTCTAATGCTAAGCCTATCAAAAGGAGTACAGGAAAGCCCCAATATCCCCAAGCTGTCTACTTTAAGCTGGGTAATTTTATCACAAGTCTATAAGAAATTATAGAAGAATTACAGAATCACACAATAATTTAAGCTGGATGGGACCTCAGGAGATCCTGTGAGCCAGTCCCCTGCTCAGAGCTGGGCTAACTTAGATCACATTGCTCAGGGCTGCATTTGGTTGGGTTTTGAATATCTTAAAGGATGGAGACTCCACAGCATCTCTGGACACCCGGTCCAGTGTTTGTTCATCCTAGTGGTGATTTTTTGTTCCTAACATCTAATTAGAATTTCTTTCGTTGCAACTCATGTCCACTGTCTGGATAAACTTGCTGGATGAAAGACCTTCATGCAATGTGATATCAGGCTCCATTTGCTGCGTCTGTACTGACGAAATTAGAAGTTCTTTAACTGTAGGGCTACTTGGACTATTTGAAATCAGTTGTTGGTTTCAGTCCAGTAATAGCACCTGTGTCACAGAGCTGCCAAGGTCATTTGAACAGCTTGTCAAACTTTCTAGCAGACTGAACAAAGAAGATAAGGGCTAAAAGGACAGACAAAACCATCCCCTTCATGCCCAATAGAGCTCTTTCCAGACAGGCTTAAAGGATACTTGCCAGCAGCCACCAGTGCTTTGCTGGTGTCTGCCCTGAGTTTCATCTCTTGCTAAGGATAGGGATGCCTTTTGCCAGTGCAGTCATTGGAGCACCTTCTGTGAATACCAGAGGCTGGTGCTCTGCACTCACCAAGCTCCAGTGACTGCTGCCAAACTGGTGCTCCATGATACGGCCTGTTCTCCCAGCCCATCTGCCTGCTCCATCAGGCCCAACGCTAGCCTTAAGCTAGCACAACGTTGGCAATACGCTCCCCATCCCATCACACACACCTCTGTGCAGTGAAGGGAACAAAACATTTGCCGTCCCGGTATGAAACCCGTCTACCCACGAGCCCACCTTCTGCAAAGCATGGGTATTCTCATTTGCGCTTCTGAGAAGTGCCAGGAATAACACACCATTGGATTCTGTCCTATTTTAACTATTGCACACACCTCATCTTGCAGATTATTGTAGGGTGGACCTGCCTTCTTGGCCCAAACTTTATCTCAATATTTTCACCTTAACCATCTGGACACACAGGGTCTCTACAGACTTCCCTGCAACAGCTATCAGTGCAGAGTCTGCAGTCCAACTGCATTTAACTCTAGCCATGCTTTATTTTGCCATGACAGAGTTGATTCTCAGTTCTTTGGCTATTAACTTCCCTGTTCTTTTTCTTGATGACAAGAGATCCTGCAGTGATGCAAAACAGGAAACACAAGGGATAGGACACCCTAATCATGGTAGCATAGTGTTCTAAAATAAAAAAAATTCTGTAGGAAATAATCAAGGGATATGAGAAGGTAGTGTGCCAACAGCCACTGCAGTACCCCAGACACATGGGGACATCGTTGCTGAGTAAATGTTTGGTGCCTATACAGAAAGAAGTTAATCCAGCAGAGATAACCTTCTTATCCAGAAAAAACTGAGACTGACGAGAGAGATTTTCATCTATTCATCTGTAAAGCTTTTACCCATAAGGCCCTGATCCTGGATATTTGCTTAGGGCAAGCTCGGACAGCACAGGCTTTGTACTGAAGGTGCAGGATGTCTCTCTGCTGCTTGCCCTTTGCAGAATTGTATCCGATCTGTCCCAAACCTGCTGATTCCAGCATGAAAAGTGCTATTTTTAGGTTGCCTGGAGACCCTTTCCCACCTCTGGATCCTATTAAAAACCTCTCTGGGTAGACATCCTTGGGGTCTAATGCCATTTTGATTTGTGTTCATCACTGAGGACTGAGACAGAAAGTGTCCTTGATTTCAAGCATTCCTGTTGTCATAGACCTGTCTTTGAAGGCCAGAGAGAGACTCTGCTGCTGCCTGGTCAACCTTCAATCCACAAAAACGATCAGAGCAATTTTTTTCTCTGTAACAGATGCCATCTTCTTGGGGGTGGGGGAATTTTCTCCCCTTGCTCAGTCTAATGTTTACTGGCAACAGGGAGGTCATATAATTGGAGGTAGGCTTTCTCAAGTCTGGTTTTTGGTTCTTTTTTCTTTGAAAAAACCTTCTCTGACAGATGATGGCTAATCTTGCTTGGTAACTGCCAGAGTTGTCTTCTAGTTCTTTGCTTTAGCCAATGCTTTTCCACCTCTTCCCTTTCTCATCCTCTGTACTTAAAGTCCCAGGGTCAAGACTAAAACTTGGCCAAGTCTAAAACAGAGGCCAAACCCTGTATGCTAATCATCATCAGAGATGGACAGTCCTCAGGGCAACAAGGGCATGAGAAAATCAGAGCACTGGTTTCACTGAAATGCTTCTTGTATTAGGGAAGGGAAGAAAAACATGATGGTTGCCCATGTCTTGGCTGGGGTTTTTAGCTAAGGCCTCCTGCATGCCTCTGAAACACTGAGGAGCATTCTGGACATCTTGGCCATGCTGCCAGACCTTGGCTTCTACATAACTGGACTGACTTCCAGCATACTTGGAACATACACTGACTGCAAGGGTGTTGGTAGGTTGAAAAATCCAGCTGCACTTCTGAAGCTTAAACACAGACTCAGGAATCCAACTTAAGCTTTGATTTTTTTGGAAAAGTATGCCTTCAGTCAACAAAGCAATACAGGACTTGGCCTGGCTTTCCTTCAAAAGCCAGGAGCACATTATACAACTCATGCAGTCTCTGCTCTTCTGCGAGCCTGCCTTCAGAAGACTGTGGCTTTCTCAGATAAATAGAGCCTTATCTAATTAGTTATTTATATATCAACAGTCCCCACAGAGTGCTGAACACTGTAAAATTATATCATAGGTGTAAGGAGGAAATTAAGCTTCATGCTTTGAAATGGAAGAAGGCATTAATAATTCTGGCAGTGACTTCTTTACTGCTATGTCCCTTCACATAGGCTCTCTTTGTGATGATGTTTGACTCCTAGGCTGAGCTCTGGAAAATAAGTGCAAAAGCCCCAGGTCTGCATTTTTTCAGAGGCTGATACCTTCCAGCTACTCACTGTACCCCCTCAGACCCCTCACAATAGAGGTGCAGCCCCACTAAGCCAAACAGCCTCAGCACAGCTTGGAGCAGTCCCTCCCCAGGAAGGAGCCAGAGAGAGATGAATTACAGCCCTCTCACAGCTACTGCGGTCTGCCTGATGCAGTCCAGACAACTGTCTGCTGCAAATTTGATTGACTTCACCAAAGACCTCCACAAACTACTCATTTGAGATGGTGGTCCAAAGGGCAAAGGCTCTCTGTCCTGTTTGCAATCCAGTCTGCCACTTAAGCATTCCCCCCCCCTTTCTTTAAAGGTCAGAATTAAATGGATATCTCTTTACCACTTTACAGACAAATGCTTTGATAAGTGAGTGCTCAGCAGCCATGGGGATGAATACAGAACGTGGTAAATATCCTGATAGACAGATGAGATTTTTAAAATATGGGATTTGTGCTTGTAATATGGAAAAGGAGGTGAATTTCTGATTGTTAGGTTTGGCAGGGGTGGCTCTCTTCTCTTCAAGTTATTATCTTCTGTGCTGAATGAGTACTGACGTTAGAGAGTCAAGCTGCATAACACATGGAGATTATTAGTATTCAGTAAACAGATATGCTTGCAGCTCCCCAGCCCTGGAAATCTGCAGTGAAAATGTTCCCTCTGGCCAAAGGAGGCTCCAGCTGCCGCACTGACAGCAAGAGCCAGAGGTGAGGTCAAGGTATTGCTTAGGGCCAGCCTGCTCCCAGCAACGACAGAGACTTCTCCGGGGACACAAGAGACTTTCCCCTTCAAAAGACTCCTTGCCAGTAGCCAGAAAGAGTCACGGTCCCTGCTCTCAAATGAGTATATATTTCCTCTGTATTTCCATAGGCATCTGGGTACCCATGGACAGTAGCGAGGAAAGCAAGAAGCTGGCTGTTTTTTAGAGCCACCCAGCAATGTTGCAGGAAAACTAAAAGGTTTTGCAGAAGTGTGTCAGCAAACCTCTGCCAAAACACAGCCAGAAACCTGGCTGCCTTTCTGCCAGGCTGCCTCAGATCTTCTAGGATCCTGCGTTTTGAAAGAAAGAGGAAATCAAATTGAATTTAAAAAAAAAAATAATTGACAAACTGTTTTTGTAAATCTAATGAAACACCTCTGTGCATATATTAAGTGGCTAATGCCAACACAAACACACCTGGGGCATGCTGATACCGGGACGTCCATAAAGCTTGCTCCAGCTGGTGTCACGTGCATCCCTTCCTGTCGTACTGCTTCTACGGAGGACCCTGAGATGAAAGCCTTTGCCCTTCCTCTCCCTTATTAGCTTTCTGGAGGGTGATAAAGACGGAAGTTCAATGTTCAGAGCACACCTTCCCTGGTTCTTTCACTTACTGGAAGGCTTCTACAAGTTGTTATTCTTTCTGTTTGAAAATGCTTGCTTTCATTCAGTGCTGTATATCTCTGGGTCACTTCAGTCAGCCTCTGCACTGAACTGTATTTATTGCATTCTTCCATATTACAATTGATGGTACCCTGCCATTCCTCATCTTTATAACAACAATAAACCCTTAAAATTAAAGCAATTTCATTTTGGATAGAAAAATGTAATAAGCCCTTGAGTAAGCCTCTAAAAGGTCACAGTTGTTTTAAATAAATATTAAAATTGATGCATGATCTTGGTGAATTCTGATGAGAAATCTTTATTAAAAACTGGTCTTATTTTTTAATAAGACAATCTGCAAGACTGAACATCAAGGGTCTTTATGTGTATATACGTGAGCATACACACATACGCCATTGGCACGTGGCAGCATTGGTTGTGATTCCAAATTCTGAAGTCTTTCACGAACACTAGTTAAAAGAAATATAAATTCTTAATATGAATTAGACCAAGGTAGCAAGATGATGTAAAAGGCAAGAGGAATTTTTTTCTTAAGTCTCATTACTAGAAATGTGCTACTAGTAATATTTTCACTTAACGGTACTTACCTGAAGCCAGTCATGGCAGAGGTCTCGCTGTGCAGATTGTTATGCGTAGAAAATCATAGTCTCGATCTTCAAGTACGTGTGATGTCTAAAACAAAAGGAAGCAGGAAGAGGGGCAGCGTGAACCCTCTTTTCCTCTCGTGGGAGTAAAAGAGCCAGCTCGCTGCATGACCATCCTTCCTCAGATTGTTTCTTCTGGATAGTTTGTGGGGAAAGTAAGCTTTGAGGTGGGTGGGTGAAAGTTGCTTCTGTGAATGCTGAAAGAGATTTTGCTGATGGCAAGGGGAGAAGTGGGAGAGGGTGAACACGGGCTTGTGGGAGAAATGGAGATTAAGGTGGCTGAGGATGCTCCTAGTGATGAAATGACAGTAACCTTCTCTAAATGAGACAATGTGACAGGAATTGTGTCCCAAGGGGTTTTGAGAGATAGGACAGAAAGCTGGTGTTTGATGTAGTGGAAGATGGCGTGACTTGAAGGGGTCAGGAAGGAATTATAGTAAACATGGTCTTAGCAGCAGTATTTTTTTTTTTTTTTTTTTTTTTTTTTTTGCTTGTGGTGGTCATGATGTCAAAAGAAAGGACAGCAATGTTTCCAGAACAGTTGCCAGAGAGGAGGTGGCAGTAACAGTCAAGAGTGTGGAAGAGGTGAAAATCTGGTAGGATGAGGGGAGACAGCTGGAGTTACACAGGAAGAAGCAATAACTGTAAGAGAGCCTGACTACCAGGTTTTGGTGGAAGGGACAAGCAGAAGATAAAACCAGAACACAGGCCAGAGGCATAGGTCACATGCTGCTCCTGCCATGATGGGGGAAGCAGAGATGCTAAAGGACATACCACCTTGCTAAAATCCTTTGCACCTGGAAAGCGAAGAATGAAGCTAAAGCTCAGTAGAATGGGTCCTAAACTATTGAAGTGCTATATATTTAAAAACCATAACATTATATATTACATATATATTTAAAAATATAACAAAACCTCATTTATTTATCTTTGCATACCTCTCAGCTTCAACAGTGAGATTACTACCCCTCAGCCTCTCTGCCTGGCTGCAAGCAATGAATTTCTTCTTCTTACAGCAGCTCCTGTGCGTTTTATGCAGGTCCCTCTGCCAGGCTGTGCCGGGCACACTGGTGGCACTCCAGGGATGAGCTGGCTGTTTAGTGTGGCTTGACAAGCTTCAAAGGTGTTGTGCGTATTTGCCCCTGCTTGATTTATAGTGCCAGGGCTGTGTTGTTCTCAGGTTATATTTTGTTTGTTACTTCATTGCCCATTTCTGTTCAGCAACCTCAGATACTTCTCATTGAAACTGCTCCTTGTCTTTTGCATTTCTTTGCTCAGAATGGTGTTTTAAGTACAGCTTCGGTTATCCTCCTTTTTTGATACCCTTTCTGCTCCTGCCATAGTGTAACTTGTGATGTAGTTTACACAATGTAATGAGGGTTATCATTTGGGTGATTAAGTCTCTATGTTTAAACACCCTGTTTGAGCTTATTACCACTGGAACAGACTGTGCAGTTGCTGAGATTTTCACAATGGGTCCTGCAAAATTGCTTAGTCCTCCTGTGTTTCTGATCTTCTCAGCCTGTGGACTGTGAATTACATGTTCAGAACACGCATTTTGTTGCAGGCAGAATAAGGACATTATCCCATCTCTCACAGCCTTTAGAGAACTTGCCCAGAAATGAGAAAAAGCCTCTTGAAAAAGCCTTGCCTTGCAGGAGCTGAGGTTATGGCATGGAAAGATCAGCATGCAAGCTATGGCACATGGTGTGCAGTACACGCCATTACCTGCTCCACGTCTTAAATTACAGAGCGGAAATCAGTCTCATAATCAGCCCGTGATTATGCTATTTGCTGTTGTTACGTGCTGAAGGAGGAGAGCATCTGCTTCTTCTTTTTAAACACTTGTTTATGAAGCAAGTCTTCCTGCCAAGAATATAAGTGAAGGGCTGCTTGTATCCCAGCTGTAGGAGAAAACTGGACTGGGAGATATATCTAAGGTTCATGCAGGGTGTGGGATCCTCCTGCAGATGGGATGGGGCAATATGGCTCCATGGCCAGCCGCCTGGGGAAGGGGCTGTCCTCCACCCTCCCACACATTCAGAGAAGCCTTCGTCTGCTTTGCAGCCCTTCTTCTCCAGGGGCTTGTTGCTGTGGAGCAGTGAACGCTGGCCCCACCAGCACCGGTCTTCTGCAGCTTTTGGCTACCTTGCTGTTTGTCTTTACTAAGGAACCTTTTCACTGTGGTTTTCTTGCTCTACTTCTGTCCTTCAGGACAGCCCTTTGACTTGTAGTAGTAGTTTGCTGGGTCTCTGTGGTCTTTGAGTTAAAATAGCAAAGTTGATGTTTCCTTCTTTGTACTTTCCACATCCCCTCTCTCAGTGGTAGCAGAGAGCCCAAGAACCTGGCAATGAGGAATGAACTGTCCACTTCAACAGCTTCAATCTGCACTTTCTTTCTGGGAAAACAAGCCTGGGCAAGGGCATCGTGAGCTCTTCCCTTCAGAGTGCAAGTCTCTCTCTGGTTTTGTATTATTTGGTCCGATTTTTAAAGCAATTGAGCCTCTCCTTGGAGCTTTAATAATTGTTTGGGATTTCACTTTAAAAAAATAATGGAATAATGGTAAGCTAGAACATCCAAATAACTTCTAAATTAGTGTGATCAGTGCCAAGCATATCAACACTAAGCCAAAAATCCAGAGCCTTGGACAACAGATCGTTCAGCTAGTTGATGTATATTCATTAATTAGTATGGGAGTAGGGAGGGAACAATGCACAAATGGAAGTGAATTCTTGCTTTCAGTTTATGTATACAAATACTAAAATGGGGCTGGTTTTGTTTCATTGTTAAATTCCAGAGTTTTTTTCAAAAACACACTCTTAGTCCCAGCAAACAGTTGGAGAAACAATAGCTAATTTAATTTATCATCTTTTGCATGCACAGCTGTGGATGGGAAGGAAAGCTGTGTTTTGGCATTAGAGACCTTCAAGATTGAGCTTTGCTAGCTTTAAGCCATTTTAAGAAGAATGCTTGCTTACTAATCTTTGTGTGAGGAAATTCAGAGCTCCTCGAAAGCTGGAAAGGTTGAGTTCACAGCTTGAAGTCTGTTCCAACCTGGGGGCTGGCTCCCTGTGTGTTGTCCTCTCCGTTGCTTAGCACTGCCTGTCTTTCACAACATTTAATCATAGGCTTGCAAGACCACGTGGAGAGCAGGCTACAAATAGCAACTTGCAGGGAAGAGTCAGCCTCAGAAGGGTTTCCCCTACTTTCTGAAAGCCATCACTGAACAGTGACACTAACTTTTTATTTAGCAGTTGTCCATCTCCTGTGATCTTTAAGATAAAGCCACTCAATTAAATGCCTTTCTGAGTATAATTTTACTACTAATCTTGGGTTAAGGGATAAAGGGATCAAAAAGGAAGGGTGTGTGATCTTTCACTTATTAAAAGGGTGACTGGTGGCTCATCTTGCATTTATGCTCTTAACTTGAAGTTCACCATAAATCAGCGAATCCACATGAACTCAGTGAAATTCAGGTACTAACATGTAAGCCAGCTGCCAGGCTATGCTAGTGTGTGCATAGAAAGGCTGGTGGCTTGTTCTCTACTCTTTCATGGTTTTTCTAGTCAGGAAATTGTGAGAGAAGGAAATGGGAGTGATTCCTATTTCTGCTGCCCTTCTTTTGGTGATGCTGCAGGAGGAAAATCTTCATTCCTTCCCTGTGATGCTGGTTTGACTGAGCTCTCCCAAGGCAAGAGGCAGAATGTGCACGTGGCAGTCAAATACATGGGTATGGGGGCAGTAAAATCCTGTTTCCAGACCTCTCCCAGTCCTATCAGTTGGGAGTACAACGCTCTTCAGAGAGGCACCAGAGAGAGCAAAGGGGAGGGGGAGAATTGGTCCATGAAAGGGGCATGCCATTTCTGGTACAGAGCACTGGGATGCTTAGTGCATAACAGAGACAGGAGAAGGAAAGGAGGGAATAAGGGGGAAAATGACGTGCTTTGGTGTGATCATGCAGCTAGTCCGCAATCCTGATACATATGACCTGTTTTCTGGCAGGCTGTCATGCATTATATATTTACAACAGCCTTTTCAGAGAAAGGGGAGTTAAATGTTGATCGGTCGCATTTCCTTGTTGTGTGGTTTTAGGGCCAGGTGATTCTTTCCAAAGTGGTGGAGCTCAGGGTGCAGTGCCATCAAGACCCATTTGGGGAGACCTGGGCAGCACATGTGCCCTGCGGGAGTGCTGAGCCCCAGCCTCTGCCCTGCTGGAAGCCAGGGCCATGGGTATGAAATGTAATTTGTTGGCTGGGAGAGGTACTTTCCGCGAATGCGTTTACAGCGCTTTGGCAGGGCATGTGTTACTGCTGTATTTGAACTGCTCATTGATCTGAGTGCAGGCTCCCACCCGCTCCCTTGAGGCCTGTCCCTGGCTGAGCGCTGCGGGGATGCCATCTGCAGGGATGCCGTCCGTGGGGATGCCATCAGCAGGGATGCCACTTGCAGCAGCGCCTTGGCCAGCACCAGCTCTCCCAGCAGACCTGGAAAACCTCTGATGGGGGCTCTAAGAGGGACGCACAGCAGCTCAACAAGGACAGATGCAGGGCATGATGAGTGGTCCTCGAATGCACTAGCCCACAACAGAGTAGAAATAGCAGTACAAAAAATGAGCAGGGACAGTTTTGCATACTGAGTGTTGGTGATGAGAGAAACACAAGCAGGAATTTCCTGCTGCTTTTTTTCTGCTTTGAATATTACTGAAGCGTCTTGTGTGCTGCCACAAAAGGAGATGTTCAGTTTCTAGGGAGCACAAGCTACCAGCTCAATCGTGCTCAGGCTTTTACAACTGCATACTTCGGAAAGTAAGCACTACACCCAGCTAAAAACTGCACCCGGCTAAAGGCCGAGTGAAATAAATGCTCAAGTGACTATTTAACCCTGAAAATCTATGTCAGGGTTGAGATCACTGAAGATGTGATTGTGCTGTCTGAAGGTAGCTTCGTCTGAGCTGGCTTCACTTTAGAGCCTACATCTGTTAGCCAAGATTACTGTGATATGAACATCAAGAAGTAATTGTGTTGTATGGGACAAAGCTGACTAGAATTAAAAAGCTGAGTGGGGGAATTGCAGATTTTCTTTCAAAGTGTTTTCATCATAAGTGGAGCCCTTTGGAAAAAAAAAGACAACAAACACTTGACATTTTAGGCTATTCTTTTTTAACGTCCCAGAAAGTATTTCTGCCAAAAAGATTCCCAGAACTGTGTCCAGATCTCCGTTCAGTGATATTAGCCCAGGCTTTAAAGAAGAACAGATGAGTTCTTTCTTAATTGTTTTTTAATTGCGATCTCTTTTTAAATTGTTTTAAAAGCTGCTTTGTTTGTGGTAAAGAGGACCACTTCTTCTGTTCCCACCCAGGGAATGGCAGCATGATGCAGAGAAGCAAGAAAACAGAATATTGTATTCCAGTACAATGTATCTATTAGCAAGGGACGGCAGTCACTAGTTTTCCCTTGAGATTTAAAAAAAAAAAAAAAAAAAAAAGAATGGGGCGGAGAAACCAAGCCCTGGGCACCCCAGCATTTGTGGTACAGGCTCTCGGGGGTGCAGGCTGTGCCACAGGCACACTGCGGTAGCACTGTGCCCAGGAGCATCCCTTCACCTCCTGGCTCAGAGGGCCTCCCTCTCTGCACCGAATTTGTCTGCCCTTCTGTGGCAGGGAGTTGTGGGGAGGCAATGGGAGGTGATCGCCGTGGGCATAACTACTCTGCAAAGCAGGCAGGTTTCCAGCCCATGCAAACGAACAGCTCATTTTAATTGCCATATGCAACTGTGCAGGTAGAATAGGTTAGCACTGCTGGCAACGCATGGTGCATGGAGGGAGCCAGGTAGGAGGAAACTGTCTCTGAGTGACTGTAAGTCCTTAAGCTTTCTGCAGGTGTTCAGAAGCTTTTCCTCAATGTTTTCCCTTTACGCTAATGCAAAAGTATCCAGAGAGCCAAAAAATTTCAAGGACTCTGCACAAGACTCTACATGTTAGAGTTCATTCTCACAAAGAGAAAAATCTGACTTCAAAATCGCTGGGAGTTCAAATTATCCTATCACAATATTCAAAAATGGAATTGGTTTTTGGTTTTTTTTCCCTAAAGGTTTCTACCCTTGTGCTACTTTTTGCTACTTACCAAGCAAAGTGTTATTTTCTTCTGGGCTGTTACTATCAGAAGGAAACCCAAACCTGTGGTTAAAGTGCTAAGGGATGTGTGTGCCTTCACAACATGCTGCTGTACCTGAAATCTTGTGCTCCCAAAACTCTTCATTGAAAGGACAATGCTGCAAAAGGGGAGAGGAAAGCAAATTGCATTATTTCAGGAAAACCAGGTTGCCAAGAACTTAAGGACTGGTCCAACACAACACTCAATTACATATATAATGCAAATAAAGAAGCAGTGATTCCCAAGCATGGTGTTCATGTGCTTACTTCACTGGGGCCTCAGCAACATTTACCAGCAGCTGAAATGCTATCTAGGAAATTTGGAAGAGGATTTTACCCACAGAGGAATCCCTTCTGTGTATGTGAGTCTGTATCCTCCTAGCACAAGGACCTGTGTGACTCAGTGTCTTGAGGACCCTCAGGTACACATGAGATCTGTGACCGAGTGGTTGGCAGGACCTGTTGGAGGTCTTGGCCTAAGGACTGACATGTGGGTTGCAGCTGGGCTGTATGACACTCTCTACAGGAGATTTGAATATTGTTATCCTTCATTGTCTGTATCTGGTTTTGTACTGATCTCATATTCGCAGTTATCCATCTCCTCAATCAGTCATTGCATTTTCACCTTCAGAGCATCTTGGCCTGCCTAAAATATAATATGAACCTGCTAGACCAATACTTTCCTTTTTCTGCTCCCATTTGATCCTGGACTCTGGTTTATGCTTAGCTAGTTTTTAATTTAAGTTTTATCCTGCTGCCATCTAGAAAATGCCTCCTCATCTGCAATACAGTTTTTCTAATCCGCCTGTCACTTCCTGAGTCCATCTTCAACAAATTACTCGATTTTTTTGTTCTGTGGCTAGTGGGTATAGAGCAAATTTAAGTCGCTTTTGCCCATTTTTTGTGTGGACAGCTTGCGTAGTTGGTGGAAAACAATTTTAATAGGTTTGTGCCACACTGTGAAAAATACATGAGAATGTGCTTTTAAAACTGAACCAAATAAAGCTAAAACTTCTCGTTAAAGTAATAATTTACCTTTGCTGCTATGCAGTTACGCTGATTCATCTACAGAAACACAGATTAAAAATAGCGTTCTGGTCTTTAGAGTCTCAGTTGTGTTAAGATTTTTGCATATGGTAAGAGGAAATGATTATTATATCTGATAAATGTCATATCTGTCGCTTGGTGTAGAAAAGCACTGTATTCATACCAGTCCTCTTCAGGGAGAAGAATAAAATAAGCAAAATTCCTGTATTGCTTTATTTTTCATTCAGTTGCATCACTGGTATTTATACCAGTGCCTTAAGCTTATCTCAAAGTCATTTTTATTAAAGCTGCTCTCAAGATCACCCTAATAAATGTCAGTTGTTTTTTTTACTCTCCTTCTGAAGCAGAAGTTAGTTGTGATGGGCATGAAAGTTGTGTAAGTCTGTGAGCATAAGCAAAAGGTGGGTTGGTGGGGTTTTTATCAACAGCCATGAAAAGTTTACTTTTGAATGAGGTTTAAAAGAATAAATCTGAAAATTAAATTTGACACAAAAAAGTTTGCAATGAGTAAGAAACAAACATTTGTCCTTGGGAGTTTCTTTGTTGGAACGATCCTTCCAGCCAGGCCTAGCTCTTTTTCCTGTGTTACATTACTGCCAATGCAATACAGCAATATTGTACAGATGACAAGAGGGTTTTTAAAAGCAGGGTTGTTGGCTGGTATGAGTCCCCAGGGTGCACATTTCCAGGTTTTCCCAGCTCTCCCAAGGATGGTGGTTTCCTTGCTTTTCCAACCACCCCAGCAGGAGCAGCGTGCCGGTTTCCCAGGGCGTTCGCCTGTGCCAAAGAGGGAGTGGAGCCACCCTGGTTTACAGCCCCAGGCAGCTGCCGAGACCGGGCCAGCCTGTACTCACGCTCTCTCCAAGTCCTTAGTTATGTATGTAACTCCCTTCGACTGCTGTTTGCAGAAGGCTTTGCATACGTTTGATACCGTCTTTGAGGAACAGCACTTAGTTTTTCAGATGAAATTGGAAAGCGATTTGCATAGCTCCCAATGCCGGGCTGCCGAGGGCTCAGGCTCTGCCCTGCTGCCCAGCGTCTCATCCCTGCTCTGCTGCCAGAGCTGTCCAGGTGGACTCCACTGGAGGAATCCTTTGATATCTTGGTTATAAAAAGCATATTAAGCCTGCTGAGAGGGAGGCATTGTTTGCTTATGGGGCTGAGGTAAGATTGTTAAGGCTTTAAGTTCATGTGTAAGGCAGCAAGATGATAGTTTTTCACTGGGATTAGATTTAAGTCACGTACACATGCAAATCCAAACTTTTGCAGCAAGCTCCTCTTGTCATTTTTGATGTTAAAGGTGATTGGCCCGATTCCAATAGGGGACCAATTTTAAATAATCTTTCCTATCTACAAACAAACAGTAAGTATAATTCCCTAAGCTCCAGCTCCTTATACAAATAACAGTGCATCATATCAACCGTACATATAGCTGCTACTTATGTTCCCTCTGAATGCAAGAAGGCAAAATGAGTTCTCATAGCAAAAAGCATATAGTTCTGCACTCCTTTTAAAAAAAGCAGTGTCCATTTGTAGATACTCTGCTTCAAAGTCCATCAGAGAGACAAACCTGATCTCATGCTTTTTGCCTCAGAGTAGTATTACGGAGTCACTCCAGTGGGGAAGCTGCCTCATCCAGGCAGCCGCTGTGATGGGCTTCATTACTGAGCAGGCTTTGAACTGATAGTACTGTGGGTGTGGGGGAAGGAGACCTGCTGCAGCTGAGTAATTCATATCTTACAGTATGGGCTGGAGCCCAGAGGGTGAAAGTCCAAGCAAGTCAGGTTGTTGCTCCCTGGTCTCTGCAGCTGTTTTTTCCATCATAAAAGTGAAGCCTATTGGCAGGCACGGGAAGGAAAAAGTGCACTGCTTGGTGCCATGCTTTCCCTACCCTGTATCAAGGTGCAGGTGTGCCTGAGGTGTCTCCAAGGCCTCTCCCACAAACATCATGTAGCTGTAAAATGAGCACAAACATTAAAAAATAGCCTGATTATTGTGGAGTTTTACTAGTGATAGGATACGAAAGAGAGAATGGCTTCATTTTGTTGCTATCCCTTGAGATGGGAAAGGAAAAAAGACAGATCAGAATGGACCTGCTTAGACTGCCATTTCTCTTGAGCTAAGTGTAAATTGGCAGACTTCAACCTCTGAAAGATTTTTAAGCAGTTGTAACAGAGTGGTGATACAGTACTGAACACACACACACATGCTTGCAGGTCAGTTCCCCATATTGTGTTCTTTAAATACAACTCCCTGAGCAACTCTGTTCATGGCCCTCAAGCCTGAAATTGGAGTGGTCGGATGTAAGGTTATGTGCCTGTCAGCCCAGCCTCCCCCAGCTGAGCCTTGTCAGTAAATACATTGGATTTCTCTACATTTGTGAATTCCAGAAGCAAGACTGCCAGCCACCGGCTGTAAGTGTAGGAAATTATTTATCCCTAAGATGGTAATTAGGCAAACCGGTACCTTTTTTTTCTATCAGGATTATCTACCCTCATCAATCACATCTCATACTTGTGAACTAAATTAACAGTTTTCCATGTCAACTGAGTTTTTGTTGCCCAAGCTCAGCTGTGATTGCAAAGAAACAATGGAAATGTTTGCACACATAAACACCAGGCACCTAGGCAACAAAATAGAGGAACCTGACCTGCTTGTGCAGGATGTGAAACCAGCTACTACAGGGAGGGTAGAGACATGGTGGAGCAGCTAAAGTCACTAGAACACACATAATCAAGGGTAGCCATTGCTCAGAAATGGAGGTGTAAAAGTAGAAGTAGTGACTGTCAATGAATGTCAGGGATATGAGAGTGGAAGGAGCAAGGGATGCTGTAGCTAATAGAAAGTTGATTTCAATCCAAACCATTTGGGGGAAGGAAGTAAAACCTCTGTTGGGATAGTGCTGAGATCTTGCTAAAGCACTTCCTTTCCTCTCAGCCATCACACAACTAAACCTGCAGCCTTAAAGCTTCCTTAGCCACCATTCCTTCTCCTTTGCCCTCCCTTGCTGCCTCATGAATCTCCACCTGAATTCATCTGTCCAGGTCTCTTACTGGATTTCTCCATGTTTTTCACTCCCCAGACTGAGCAGCCTCTCATTACAGCTGGCAGGTTATAAATAATGCATTGGGAAGCTTCACTCTTTGTTTGCAAAATGTTTGAGCTGGCTGACAGCACCTGCATTTCCTGTAATCGGTGTAATTGCCCAGTTTGTTAAAAAATATGCCCAAGCTTGATATTTCTGGGAGGCAGCTCTAGAGAGAATGGGACATCATCTCTGCCGAATCAAAATGATGTTTTCCTCGTGAGAGCAGCAAAACCTGGCTCTTACTGGAGGTCCCTAGTGCTGGCATCCCTGTGACCCTCCATGTACCCATCCTTCTCCATGGCATTGCCAGCACTGGTGTGGGGTCTTGTCATGCCAGACCAGATGTGCCTCATGCCCTAAGAGGGAGCGTCCTGCAAGGGCTGCCACAGAAAGACCTTTGCCAAGACCTTGGGCGAGTTCCATGGCCTTCCTTATGCTCTATGATACTCCACGCAGGACAGACCTGAGCTGATGGGCGTCACACTATCCAGCCTCATAGATGGGCTGAGGATTTTTATCCCAGTATTTATATGCTTTTCCATGGTTGTAAGAAGTCTCAGCTCATATGAAGTGGTAGAAAGAGCATTTGGCAATTGGAAATCTTCCAGACTAGAATAACTGAGGGACTAAGACATCTTAAACACATATCCCTGGGAGATTATACAGATTGATAATGGTTAAGTCCTTCCTGTCTGGACCAGATAGATGGCATTATATCTAATGTGGCTCATTTGCCCTAACACCCTCTGGAAGTCCCTGATGCATAAAAGTTACCTGCCAGGCTCCACATCCATCTGGCAGGACCATTTCTTACATCCAAGCCTGGCCAAACAGTGTTTTCTGTGTCAGTGTAAGAAAGTCCATACAAATCCCCATCTTGATTTAGATTATATTGCTGTAATTGAAAGTTCAGGATTTAAAAGAAAATTGACCAAATACATTATTCATCTAATATTAGAGAACATAAAACTTCTAGGACTTAAGCCAGGAGGCCAGTAAGAATGAAGAAGCACTGTACGTTACAAAGAATAATAATGTGCCTGTGTTAAGTGTCTGTATGATGCAGGGTAAATGAGTGGTTTTAAAATGTCTTAGTATAGATTGAATTGAGATGAATCACCTTAATTTTCAAGGACAGCCTGTCTCTGGCATGGAAAAAGCCAGCCAGTACATCCAAATGCACGAATATGGGAGTTTGTGTATTCAGGTCTTCACTCCACCAGGGGACTGGTCTGCACAGGATGCCTTTTATGCCTCAGCTGTAGGGATGAAATGGAATTAAAAGGTCAAAATATTCAGCAGCTTCACAAATGGCCTGGTGCTCATCTTTCTTGCAGTGGCCCAATGGAGAGCTGCCCAAATCAGCTTTAATCTAGCTGGCTCAAGTGCTTGGGAAGGTGGGTAAACATCAGGTATTTAGCTTGTGCCAAGCTGTGTGTTTCCCTGGCCACGCTGGTGGTAGGATCCGCTTTATGTTGGATATGGAGATGTGAGAGGAAACTGGAGGCTTCAAGGTGAGTGCCTTAAGAGGAAAGAGAGAACTGTGAACACCTTGGTCTGCTGTGGGTGAGAACTGTAGATGTCTACAGAAGTACGGTTAAGTGATCACCATCTCGGCCTCTGTTTAATGTCTTGATCAGCCTCTAATTGCTGCTTCAGAGCAAGGCTCGAGAGAGGTTGTGGAGCCACAGCAGCACTGCTCGGGACTCAGCTGCTGCTTCTGTCGTCCCACAATCATGTTTAGGACTTAGAGGTGTTACTGCTCTCTGAGCAGGACTTCTTGCTACAAATGGTGGATTAAGTCAGAATGGCACTGCTAACTTTGCTTCCTCTGCCAACAGCTTCGAATGAAGCTGATCAGAGATTCCCAGTGCCTCTACTGACAGGATCTGGCAAGATTTGATCATTAGCTCAGTTTTCCCCTAGTCAGTAAACTCAGAGGTGCATCCCACCAGACACACTCTGTCACAGCTCCTGCTGAGTGTTCACATGGCAGCTGTGGTTTGGCTGCTGTGCCATCAGTATGCTGGTGACATTCTGCCCCGTGACTTTTTTCAGCAGGTCCAGATGGTGTAATTTCCCTTTTTTCTCTGAACCTGGCCAGTACAGGGTGAGAATCAGCTGGCAGACAACCTGGCAAGAGGGGGTGTGAGGTGCAAGGTTTGAGGAGATGGGCAAAAGAAGCAACCCGAGATACGGTTGCAAGTCATGACTGCACTGTTACAGCCTGACTGTGCCCACCTTTGCCAAGGAGTTTGGCCATTTTTGAGTATTTCCAGAATCCACTGGCTCTCAGTTTCCCACCTAATGAAATTTCCAGACAGTGTCTTCCAACACAACACCTTGCACAACAGGATGTACCCTGATTTTTCGTGGTCTCACCTTCAGGTTAGAGTATTGCAAGGTGCTGGCACCTGCCTGTGACAAGCCTGGTGAGGATTCCTCTAGGAGAGGATCTGGGGGCTGCCTGGCCATGCAGAGAGCATCAGCAATATCTCACTTATTTCTATCTGCTTCTGGGATCCGTTCTACCTAATCTACCTCATCAACTCCATTATGGGATTTGGGCAGTTCCAAGTAACAATTTGAAGCACTCAACAGCCTAAGCCTGGGACCTGGAAACAAACATAGCAGACTCATATTTAAATCAGACTTTTCTGTAGAAAGCCTGGATTTGGCAACACCACCTTCTTTCATCATTTTTGTTTGTTTGTTTGGGTTTGGGTTTTTTTTTGGGCCCCCCATCCCCCCTTTTTAAATTGCCCAGCTTTTGTTTTGGGGAAGCAAGAATGAAAAGAAATGCTTGGAAACTCAGAGTTTCTGCTTAAACATTCCGAAAGTAGATTGAACTGCTTTTCATATTTGTGGAGATCTTATCTAAAGAAGTTAAACATTCAAAAACCAACAAAGTGTTGCCTTTAATATGAAATTATATATCTATATATGCAGTTTATATAGATATATGCAGTTTATATATATAAGATATATAAAATTAGGCTTTTCTTACCTGCTAGTAATCTTGAGTAGACGAGCATTTGAAGGAAAAGGAGATGAATGATGGACAGCACAACGAATGAAGTCTGCTGAGATGATGATCAACAAAAACCTCCCATGTGAGTGGATGTTCAAACTGTCTAGCTCAGATGCTCTGAATTGCCTAAATGCATAACTAAACTACCTTGAAGTAGATAAGGTGATTATCTTCCCTCAGTAAGCATTTCCAAGAGCCTCTGGTAGAGCATTTCATTTCAGAGCAATGCCTCCAATCTGTACCTTTGTCCTGGTGGCCCACTTCAGTTTACCTTCCGAAGAGAGGTATTTTAGATCACACTTTTGATCTGTTGTTGAGGAACACTAGCTGGTAGGTTGGATCGATGTATAAAGAGGTGTTTTCTGCAGTGGGGCTTAACCAAGTGATACAGGGCAATCTATTTATTCAATTTATAGTGGTAGAAACACTTACTGTAGCTACTGGCTTATTCTGACTATATATAATGTGTATTTGTCACTTTCAGTACTGAGGGAACCTGAACAACAGGAACCTCTATTTATCTGCAGTTTTTGTTTTCTCCATGCATCACTGATAGTGGAAATGAAACACAGAAGACAAAAAGATGAAAACTCTGCTATAAGCTTCAGTGGAGCTTTAACTTGCTGCAAGATGTTTCTGCAGGGATTTCCCATCTGCCTTTACCTACCAGAGTTACAGGAGCTCATCCACCCACAGCAGCCACAAAGATAGAAATGTTTTCAAGATGTAAATGCTTCCCTGAGCATTAGACACTGCTAGAGAAGACCTTTTTCCAAAGATTTTAGAATTTGGAATGTTTGGTCTCCTACCTTGCAATCTGAACAAATTGTTTCCATTTTCTGTGCGTTGTTTCCTCTCCCCACCATCAATAAAAAGGAGTGAGTAGTATTCGTGACTGTTTAAGAATGGATGCAATGTGCTATAAATGATACATTTCTAAACAGTAAATTTTGTGCCAAAGAAGTTCTTCCTTCTTCTCCTCCCCACTTTTGTACTGGTAACTGATTACACTTTGCTGCTGCTTTAAAGTTTCCTTCTCCATGCCTTTTCCATGATGAATTCTGTTTCAACTGGCCTTTGTGTGGTACAGTCTTATAAAGTATATTTCCATATAAACCTCCAAAGAGCTGGGAGTGTGTAAATGAGTGCTTCTGTTGCATGCCCAGAGGGTGCTTTTATGGTTTGGGAAACCACCGCCTGGGGCTGAAAGTCCCAAACAGTGTATTTTCAGAGCTCCTTGGTGTCTGCAGATTGATGGCAAAGGGAGCAGAGATGTTTAATGAGCTAGAGATGCTTGGCAGTTTGGAGAATAGGCTTTGGAGCAAAAGTGCTCATTGTGAGGATGAGGGGCAGCAAAAGGCCTATGCCACATTTGTAGCTTTTTTCAAGCAAGCCTGCTGACCCTCTGCAAAGAGGCGAATTTCTTCCTTGTAGCTCTGTTGACTGAGTTCCAGGATCTGTGGCTTCAGGGACTCCTGCTAAACTCATACAGTCACGCAGGAAAGATTTTAAAATTAGCAATAAAAACATTGGCAAATAGTTGTAGATGAAATCAACTATTCCTCTCTCAAATAATCTCTCAGGCTCTGTCTCCATTGCCTCCACAGCTCAATGCCCCGCAGAGATGTGCAAGCCAGCACTGCATACAAGCTTTGTCTTGCTCATAAAGCTAACATGGGGAGGGTGACTAAAATGACCCCCATGTCCATTTATGAGCCTAAAACATATTCACAACAGACACTGTCAGCATTTTGTCCCTTCTTGCCCTAACCAGATGTTTCTGCATCCTGGTTTGCTATTGTGAGACATAGGGGGACAAGTGGGAATACTCAGTGCTGGTGTCAACTGGAGGTTGGCACCATTCGGTATTGCACAGTCGTGCACTTTCGTGAGAAGCCAGTCAGCTTCTCTGACAGCTGATCTGGAGCCAAGACACCAAAAGGTTAAGGTGCAGCTTCTCTGTGGCTGCTGCTGCTGAGTTTCCCATGGCATGGGGAGGGACAATCCTGTGGACCCAGTTTAACCTCTCCAAGTCCTCCCCGAGTGCTTGCTTGTCTGCAGTGCTCTACCATATTAGGAGTGTATGGAGCAAAGCCCAGGAGCCAGGATCAGGAACTCTCCTGTCAATCTAAAGAGCTGCTGCTATATTTAGTAATGGGCACATGGGAGTAGCAGCTTAAATGTGGGAGGGGGCTGCTGGAATGATGAAATGTGTTTGAATCTACTTGACTCTTGATGGAAACTCTCAGATTGTGCTATCTTTAGAAGGTCTTGTACAGAAATAAATTGCATTTTCCTATTTTGCAATAAAAAGAAAAGCAATTCAGCTGACGTATACCTCCACCACAATAGTTCTGATGAATAGCAATTACTGCACTGCAAAATAAAGCCCTCGTTAAGTATTCATTTACCCCCTTGTTTTGATCACATGCAAAACATTCAGCAAAAGTGTATTGCATTTAAATGCAGTTATGGCAGCCATTATAATGTTAACAACAACTTAGTTGTGTTTTTTTTTCTTTTTTCTTATTTTCATGGAGTGTTACTTGAAGATGAGAGAAAGAGACACCTTGTGTTTTAAATGCCTAAATAGGAAAATGAGAAAGTACTGCTAGGAGCAGGAGGACTTTCATTTGCAATTAGCACACTTATACTCCTCTCTATAAACAAACAAGCCCCCTTGCATCTAGTGACCATAAACCAAGAGAGAGCCTCCTAAACGATTAAATTAATAAAGGATTTAGTGTGATAGCAGTCAGTTGCATCTGATGAACGACACTTTGTTTTAATAGAAATATACAGCTGTTCTCCATCCAGAACAGCAGGTTTTCTGGTTTTCAGCAAAGGCAGTGTTCTGTGGTTTTCTCTCCCCATTTTCCACCCAGACTGAGTGCTCTCCATGAAGGTCAAGTGACTCCTCCAAGGCCTGGTACTGAGTCAAGAGCTAAATATGGAACCAGGTTTCCCCTAGTTCCCACTCATCTGTGAGTCACTCGACTACATAATCTCTAGGAAAAGCATGTGGGGCCACATCACCGTCAGGAAGGCTGAGGGGGGAAATTCAGGTGAAATCCCCTTGTGGAAATTGATTTGCTCAGTGCATCCAGGGAGATGCAGAAGTTTGGCACTAATCCATGGAGGGGTTGATGTTTATTTTTTTGCTGAACCAGGAAAAAAGGAGGGTCTAGAGAGTCCTGTGGTCCAGTTCTGGGTCTTAAATGCCTGAACCCATTGCCCTGCGTCTCAGCAGCACTGCAGAGTTATACCCATTCTGCCATAGCTTCACTCTCCAGTCCTGTAGGCAACATACATGGCAGAGGCTGGAAAATCTGATGCAGCTCTAGGCAAATATTATTCCTTTTTTTTCTTCTGGGGCTGGTCAACTTCTCTCTGGGAATATGTGGACATATGAATATGTGAATATGACTGGACATTATTTTCTCCAGAAAAGACTGTCTGCCTTTTTTTAGTATATATTTAGTGACATTCCTATATAACTCCTCCAGGTACACAAGATATACCTAGTGCATACATAGTTATATATATGTATGTATGCCTTGAAGGTATACACATGCATCAATGTATGTACTTGCTTTGGAGCCACTAGTGCCCTTTGGTGAGATTTGCCTATTTTTGTGTTTTGTTCATTCTTCAAAAAATACCTCTTACTTGGGATGCCAAGAAGCACTCCTGCTCAGCCTGCTGTGGACAGAAATGCACAGCCCAGGTTAGGTAACACATTGAAACCTGCTTCCTCCTCAGGCATACACAATTACATTCATTTGGAAATGACTGGAAATGATGGTAATTCCCATTCATGCTTGGAAGTGCAATAATTAACTCCTGGGTCCAGAACTGTCGTAGGAGAAGTTTCTGCTTTTTTTATTGGACTCTCTCTCTCTCTCTAGTTATGACAGATGCTCCAGCATTATGAAGGAAAGCTGGTGGTTTTCTAGTGTAAATTCCTTTCTCTGGCTTCCTCCACTGTTTACCTGGCATTTCACGTGTATACTGCTATATCAACATGGAGTTTTTCTGAAAACCTGGAGGTAAACAGAGCAAAAAAATGAGGAGACACCACAGCTTCAAAAGGAGCAATCTCGATTGCCAGCCTTTGATTTGGCTTAAGTCAGTCTCCAACCAGTTTTAGAAAGAAGGATGTAAGAAGGGTTCTTTCATTGTCCTTACAAGAACAGTCACCCACTTTCTTTCTGTCTGAGCTGCTGCTGAGGAAAAAAAGCAAAGAAAATCATGCTTTGTTCCAAAAATTCGGGTTTTTTTGGCAGACAGACGCAGCGCTCTGTGAATAACGGGATGTGTATTGTGTGTGCAGATAAACAATCATCAGTACAGTCTGTAAATATGCAATCTATACCCAGAGTGTGCCCTGAAATTTGTCTTACCACTGCCAACTGAGCATGCCTCTGTCTGGAACAAGAGCAGCGTTGTCTGACGTGGGAAAGCTGCAGGGCTGGACTGCCCTGCCTCAAAATGGAAGCTGTGATGCACTCAAGCACACAGTAACATTGCCTTCTCCATCTGCAGGCCTCCAACACATACATCATGGTGGGTCAGTAGGTGTTTAAGCTTTGGCTTACAGTAAATTAGCAAGTATCAAACACAGTTGTTAACAGCCGGACTTCTAGAAATAATGTACTGCAGAGGTAGGAAGTGGGTGGACAAGGGTGGTTAGTCATGCCAAAAGCTTACAGGCTGGGTCTTTGAGGTCTAGAAATAATTAGTAGCTCATGCCCATGGGTGTGTATCACAGTGATGCACTTGCACACTGTGTGACAGGGTTACCGCTCCTCAAAAGCCAGCTCATGTCAGTGGGGGCTCACGCTTTGGTGTCACTGGATCTGGGGAGATGGTTGGATTCTGAGTAAGACCTCTCTGCCAGAACACAGTGCCACACAGAGGATTAGTGCAGCTATATTCAGAGCAGTGAAGTGCAGCTTTATATGTGCATCCCTTCCTCTTCACCTCTTCTGTACTGCAGGAGATTTTGAAAACAATATCTCAATGCAGCAGTTATGCTACATAAGAACAAATGCTTAAAATTACCTGTAAGCAAGGAGAAAATCACTTCATGTAGGGGATCACTAATGATAAGCATCTTTCTGTTTTCCTGTGACATGGTCACTCTGCTTAACTCATAGCCAAGTGGTACCCTACATCTGTTGACTGCCTGTACCTGGAAACACAAACTGATTGAATGATTAACACCTTCTAGCAGCCTAGAAAGTCTAACCATCACATTAAACTGACTTTCAAAAAAACTGTTTTGCTCTGCTAGCCTGATCAGAGGCATAAACTTTTCCTGAGCATGAAAAACCATAATTTGGCACACGGTGATTTACTGGTTCAAAGGCCTTGATTGGTGGGATATGAAGGAGAGGTTAGGCAGAGATGTTTCAGAGAGGTTAGAAATGTTTCCTTCCTTTGTCACTGTTAAGCTGTCCTTTTCCTCAGTGTTGACTCAAAAGATCAGAAATTACCCTGTCTAGAAGTGTTTGCTTGTGTCGGGTATCCAGCTGCTCCTCTGTTTGATCTCTGTATCTGTCTAGGTTCATGCATCACTTTCATTGTTATTATCCCTGCAGATAAATGAACAAATGCAGTTGCAACTTCCATGTCTCTCCCAAGAAAATAAAATCTAAAATTTCTCCCTTTGTCTGATAACTGCAACTGGAAGAACTGTTGGAAAGGGCCATCCTGGACAACACTTGTTTCCAGCTCAGGCAGGGATGCTTCTTAGCTCTGTGAGAATAGTACATCACTGATCTGTTCTCCTCTGTGACTCTTCCCAATCAATGTTAGCCTTGCTTTGCTCAAAATGGCTCAAGATGTCTAAAAACAGTCTCCATTTAGACACTACATTGTATTTGTAACTGGGAAGATAGATAATAGAAATACTTGCTGAGAAAATGTGAGCCTTTGAGATATAGTTGTTGGCCGTTTATTTTAGAAAATCTGTGAGATCAAGGGAAAGACTTTAATTATTTCCAGTGGCCTTCAGATATAGCTGTAAGCATCACACTGGAAAATGTGTGGGTTTTTTCCCTCTATATCCAGAACTGATCTGAGAAGGAAGATACAATAACCCCCTGTTGTGGTTTAGCCCCGGTCAGCAACTAAGCAACACACAGCCGCTCGCTCACTCCCCCACCCTTGTGGGATGGGGGAGAGAATCGGAAGGGCCAAAGTAAGAAAACTCGTGGGTTGAGATAAGAACAGTTTAATAATTAGAATAAAACAGCAATAATACTAATATAATGAAAAGGAAAATAATGAGCGAGAGAGAGAGGAAACACTAGAAGGAGAGGGAAAGAAAAAAAACCAAAACCAAAACTAAACAACAAGTGCTGCAACCGCTCACCACCCGCCGACCGACGCTGCCGGTCCCCGAGCCGCGATCGCTGCGCTCCCCCAGCCAATTTCCCCCAGTTAATATACTGGGCATGACGTCACATGATATGGAATACCCTTTGGCCAATTCGAATCAGCTCTCCTGGTTGTATCCCCTCCCCTCCCGGCTTCTTGTGCACCTGGCAGAGCATGGGAAGCTAGAAAGTCCTTGACTAGTGTAAACACTACCCAGCAACAACTAAAACACCAGGGTGTTATCAACATTATTTACATACCAAGTCTAAAACACAGCACTATGCTAGCTACAGTGAAGAAAAATCAACTATCCCAGCTAAAACCATGACACCCCCTTAAACACATCTTGCATCGCCAGCTAAGAGGGCACTCTAGGTTTATCATCCCTTGTTTCAGTGATGAATGATTCTTCAGACAATTGGTCCCAAAGAATGTGAAGAGTAAAGCAAATGAACCCAGCTGCTCTTTACTTTAGCAGGCACAAGATCTCTTTAGGTCTAGATAAACCACTAAAAACATCTCTATGAGTTTTCCTATGTAGGGTTCTCCATTCCTGAACAATCACTCTTCTCTAGGGTGGCAAGGAGGGATGCCCTCACTGTAGCCCTCCTCTACATCAGCCTTCCTCATGCCTGGATCAGCATGGCACTTATTGAGGCATTGCTCGAGGCATTGGCCCATGCCTTGGTGCCCTGACAGAGACTTCTTTGCTTACAGTTCTCTTCCAGCTGTTCTAGGGGAGCTGGGGCACTCCTGAAGCCTGAAGTCCACAGCCCTCTCTCATCAGGCAGCCTGCACCTCAGTTGTTTCCCCTTCTGCATTTAAACTAAGCCTGTTCACAGGTCTTGCATGTAAAAGGATGATAAATGTCCAACAGCTCTTCTGTATTTGTCTTCTGTCAAGTTAAATAATCTCCTCTGCAGCATCCCATGGGCTTTCCTTGAGACAAGGGATAAAGACCAATGATCCCCACCACCCCCCTTGCTGAACACTGGGTGTGCAGAGTGGCACAGGCACAGCCTTACAAAAACACCATGGTGAAGGTTTTCTCCAACTGCCAGCAAAAACTGCCTCACTCGGGACTTGGTCTGACTCCAGTCTGAAATTTCATGTGCTTCAGCCACAGGCTACTTGTCTTGCTCTGAGCAGCCCCATGCAGAAAAGTCAAATCTGTGTGGAAAAGTCAAGCTCGTGAATACTCAGGTGGGATCTGGGGTCCTCACCAGATCTAAGGGCTTTGAGAAACTAGCACTCTATAAAAAATGTGGAGGCTGGGGACAAGGGGGAGAGAAGCAGGGTTTGCCAGAGAAAAGAGGTGATTTCATGTGTAGTTGAGTGAATGTGAACTGCTCAGTCTCAGAGATGATGAATGAGGCTAAAGAAATTTGTTGTTTCCTGTGGAGGTTGCATTAGTTTTCACCAGGAGTCTTTAACTCCCTGCATGTTGAGAAGGGAAAGTTCGGGGTTGAAAGCATAGAGGGATTGTTTGGGGGGAAAGGTCTTTTTTCGAGAGGCATGATTGATAGCTGAAATCCTGGGAACCACAGTCATCTGTTTGCAGAAAGCTTCCACACTGTACACGCAGCTAGATTTCTGCCTTCATAAATATTGTCCTTTCAGGACATATTTGCTAAATCATGTCCAGTTCACTATCATTTGCCAGCCTCGTTTAACTTCGTTAGCTCTCTGGCCCAGTTCATATTGTTTAAAATGCATAGTGTTTCTTGGGAATGACACATATGAAATTATGCAAACTGTTTAGAATAGATTCACCCTAAGCATTCAGCATGGGTAAGTTAAAAGGAATTTGAGAGAACTGCATTGTACTGACATGTTTCATTAAGGTCAGTAATTAAGTAATGTGTGTGCACAAATACATGTGTTTGACAGTAAGAGAAACAGACGGCAGCAAGCACCCTGGCTCCCAGTGGAGTGTAGCCATGTAGGGCCAGATTCCTTGCTGCAGTGCTGCATGGTTTGGCAGAGTTAGAGCAAAGCTGAATTTGCCCTTTTTTGTTTCCTGTAGTGATGGCAGGCATTTATGCATATACTGAGCACATAGCCATACCGCAAAACTGGAGGGTCATTTACAATTTGGGGGAAATCAGCAGGGCTGTGTATGTTGATCTGAGATTTGATTTGGCCAAATACTCAATAGACATTGTATATTATCATTTGGCGGGGGGGTACTTATGTTTTATTTTTCTAGACTACCCTGACATTGCCTCCTCCCTAGCAGTATCAGAATGATACTGCTAAAGTATATCCATTTTACTAATGTAGAGGAAACAAAGAATCTATGAAAAAAAGTGCATGCCAGCCTATCAGTTTGGTGGACCCCGTGGGCATTGCCCTTTACTGTGCAGACAAGACCAGCTGTTCAAGGCTGACTCTGAACACAGTCAGGGCTGGAGCAGTGCTCAGGCCATGTGAAGGGCATTACCTGGCTCTTACCCACTTCCGGGCACAAGGAATAATCACTGTGGTAGTTTGTTCCCTTGCAGTTGCAAATACAACAGGGGATTGTGCTTGGCTTTCAAACACTGGAAGTGCTTCTTTGTCCCTAGCAAGGTGCAGATCACACCACTACTTTTGTGAGGTGCAATGCCTTCTGAGTCAGCAACTACTGAACCCGCTAATTGTTAAATATCTGTAATTACCTTCTAACCTCTGTCTCCCTCTTTTTTTTCCCTTCCGTTTAGCACATTCTTTGCTACTGTCCTACTAATCCAGGCACCTACCCACATGGGAGTGACTCAGTTTGTTCCCGGATTGAGCGTCTACCTGTAACTTGCATTAACTGGTTCGGAAGGGTAAGGCTTACAGTAACAGATTGTATTCTTCCAGAAAGGGTGTGTTTTAGGTCAAAGCATAAGCATGTTGTTGTAGAGACTGTTGAATAGTGATTAAAAACATTGGGAAATTGTTTATTTGATGAAGTGGAAGGCTGTGCTGGATTCCCTGGCAAGACAGCAACAGGTCAAGGCACCGTGGTGTGATCCGATTGCTCTCCTTCTCCTAAAGCCTAAGTGTCAACCGGGGCCGTGGCATGAAACTGTCCCAGGCTCCCATAGCCAGGGTGGGATGGGCTGCCTGTACCACACAATGGGCTCTCACAGTGGGGTGGGAAGTGCAATACCATTTCCAGGCTCTTTTGCTATCCTTAGAGGTTTGCTCCCTAGGAAAGCCTTGGCTGAAACAGCATGATTCCCTCTGCAAAGCTACACAAGCTGGCGTTCAGAGTTGGGGACTTCCCTTCCTCAGGGTGCAACCTAGCCCTAAATAATGTCATAATCCATGAACTTGCCCCACCCCCCCTTTTTTTTTCTTAAATGCCCCAATTCTGTGCATTTCATTTGGGAAGGTGCTGGTGGCTGGGATAAGCATTTCTCATCCCATTGTGTTTAAGACACTGATGGTTCTGCACAAAAGGCCCCACTTATGTTTCAGTCATCTGCCGACACATGAAATGTTTTGGATGCCTTCTGTTGGTGATTTACAAAGCAATAAGTGAAATAAAAATAAAGAAGAAACCGTCGTGAATGCCCATTCCACATCACGTTCTCTCTCTCTGGCTGTCTCTCACACTTTATTGGTATAATTATAGCTCATCTCCCCATGTTCCCTTAGCAACAGATGAGGAGGTGGCTGGCTGCCTGTCCGCACCGCTGCCTTGCTCGGAGGATGTGGCGAGCCGTGCTGCTCTGCCTCCTGCCCTGTGGTGGGATGCTGCCGGGAGGGGAGCTCCTGTAGGAAGACCCAGAGCCATAAGTACTCGGATATGCTGATTTGAAGTACCAGATGAGACTTGGGCAGGTTTTTCAGATGATACACTGAAATTCTCTTCGTGATTTTGAGTTTTATAAGAAACGTGCAGGCAATGTTGCCAGGTCTTGCACACTTTATCATATTACTATGTTCCTGACGAGAATAAGTTCTTTTTAAAATCTGCTACTGTTAGCACAAAGAACTGGCTAGGTCAGCTGGAGAAGGGCCAGAAGTTTCCTATACCTCCTCCCAACAGAAGGCAGCAGCTGGGCTCACTTGTTGGGCCACCTCAGCTACCAATATGGCAATCCCATTTCCAGCTCCTCAAACAGCTCCTCCCTGGCAGGCACTGGTCTGGGGCGGGAGCCCCTTGCTTCTGCAGCATCCCTGTCTGGCAAGGCTCCTGGCAGAGGGCTGCCTGGACCCAGCAGCACATCTGGGCCCCAAAGATCACAAAGATGGAGGTGTCTCACTGCCTTGGTAGTATAATCAAATATTGTTTTCTACATCTCATCATGCAGGAGTGGATTAGAAACCTCAATGGCAGAGTCCATCTGCATTTCTAAAAGTCCCATCTGGAGTGTGCTTCCCCAGAAGTCCTGGCAGAGCATGACCTGGATCAGTGTTTTATGCTCTTTGCTACTGATAACAAGGAAAATTGCAAAGTAAACAAATAAGCTGATTCAATGCCATCCCTGCTGTTCAAGCAAAAGGAAGACAGGAAAATGCTAGCAGAGCAGGCAGATATTAGCCATTTTATCATCTTCCCAGGCCCCTCACCTGCATGTCCCTCTCTACCTGTTGTCATCTTTGGGGGCAGAAGTTTGGTCACTGCACCTGCACTGTCATAGCTGCATCCACTGAGATGTGTGGGTCAGGGAGAAAACTGTTATGCTCAGGAACAGAAAGCAGATGTGAAACATAATGCCCCATAGCCTTATACCTTGTGTCATCCACAGATGACATCTGCCTGTGGCTGAGTCCTGCTCAGGACAGGAGAGGAAGGGCCATCTGAGACTCATACACATCTCCATTAGGCTGGTCTGTGCACCCAGTATGGCCATGGTCCATATTTCCTGCAGCCCCCTGTGACAGCTGAGGGGAGAGGAACAGGAGCTCTGTCCTGCAGGTCCCATCATCCCCCACCACCCTGGATGCTCCTGGCACATGGGAAATTCCTAGCTGGCTGGCTAGAGCCAAAACCTGGCTCCTCCGCACCTCCACCAGACTGGGCTGAGGCTTGACCACTCTCCAGCTGGTATCCCCTTGACTAGAGCTCCTGTATTTACTCTGTCTCTGCTTGCAGAACAAAGCTTCTTGTTCAGCAAGGAAGCACGACTGAAATAAAGGCTCAGATGTTCTCAGCAAACCGTAGTTCAAGGGAAACCCTTTGTCAGTCTCATTCTGTTAAGTTTAGCAAGATAAAGCCATTCGCATCGGAAAGAGCCTTGTCAAATCAAATCAAACCTATTCTGCTCTAAACAGTCCTGTATGGAAACAAATCATCCCAGTTTAAGCTGGAACAATCACATCTGCTGCCTGAGGTACATTTCATGTTTCCCCTTCAGGTTTCAAGGCACCCATACAGATAAAGCAAGCTGCAGTCATCTGCTGTGTAATTCCATGCAAACTATGTGCTTGGGCTTCAGTTCTGCATGTGCAAGGGCTTATTTGAGGTGCAAGAGTTTGGGACATGCAGAGCTGAAGGAAGAAGACCAGGCTTCCAATAGGTGGATCTCCAAGTAAGAGAGTTACCTCAAAAAGGTGCTTTGTCTTCTTCAGAAATGCCTGAATAGTTCCTGGTTTGGCAGGACTGAGCACCAGTCCTGCTTTCCCATAGCGTGACAGCGTGTGCCTCAGTAGTGGGGCATGCCTCTTCTGTCTGATGTATGTGCCCAAAATAAGAAAGTCTGTTGTTCTTGAAAAGGTAACATAGTTATGTGACTGTGGGAGGCTTTCCAAACTTCTCTCATGGGCAAAGTGACCTTAATAGAAAACGTCATTTTATGTTGCAGGGTGTACTGCAGTGCTACTCCATCTACATCTCTTCTCTGAGTCTGCTCAATGTCATTATTGCCAGCTAAAGCCCATATGCAAGCATAAGGACAGAGTAGCCTTCACCTGCAGACCTGGGTGGAAAGGAAGGAGAAAGTTCAGCCAACCCTTTTGTTTCTGTTTTACTCACTGGGGAGAAATTTAGAAGACTTAAATTCGGCTGAGCTTTGCAAGTATCAACAAACAAGCTCCAAGCACAGGCCCTGAAAACAGGACAGGACAGGGCTCAGAGGAGGCCAAACCCAGAGAAGCATAAAGTGCTTGCTTTGCAGGGAGGCAAGATGCACACAAGGAATATTATTCTGTTCGACTACTTGCTCCATTTCCTGGATGGTTTGGAAACAAATTTCTCCTGACTCCAGAGGCTTGTGAGCCCCTGACTGAGAGTCCACCAGAGTCAGACTGGGGGCAAATACAGACCCAAAATAGACCAGCTCTGTCAGTCCATTGACTGTGAACAGAAACCACCAGCCGTTGACAGCGCAAAATCTATTTAAAAAAATGTATACTGCCTGGTGCAACTTGGCTCCTTCCCTCTGCCATGACTGACAGATGTAGAGAAGTCTTTGGAGAGACAGAGTGTGCCTTTCCCATTTCCAAAAAGAGAACCTGCCTGACCTCGGCTGAGGGCTGCACTGATTTACATGCCAAATGCTCCATCCGGACTACTTGCTTGGTCTCAGACAGAGCATAAAAAGATATGGGATTAGTTATGATAAGCTGTGGATCCAAGTCGCTTCTTTGTACTTCAGCTCTTCCAAGAGACACATCGAGTGCATCCATTCATCTTCCTGTCTTCTCACCACCAGCTCTTATAGACTCAGTGCCAGTCAATGTCACTAGTGCTGAGCAACTGGATCCCATAGAGACACACTGAGTGACACAAACACCATGGAGCTTGCTGCCTTTGGCACAACCTCCCTGTTCCCCAGGGAACCTCAGAGACCTGAAGAGAGGTATCATGGGCTTTCACTGGCCAGCTGCACTGACAAAGGGGCCAGTTTACAGTGCTTAGACTTGGAAGTGGGTGGAAATCAAGTTATCTCCTAGAGAGCTGGACCATCTGCCCCCTTGATGCTAAGCAGCCTCATACTCCATTCTGACAAGGGCTCCAGGGCACTAAAAGACAGTCCTCATCCCTTTCTAGTCTGTGTCAGCATTTGCGCAAACTCTTTCCCTACATTATGGGACATAAAATATTTCCTGGGTTCAACCATAATTCTTCCCTGAGTTGAATTCCTCAACATGAGGAATGTTCCCACCCTCAGATCTTCTGAGAGACAGGGGCCACAGATTTAGGAAGTATTTGAAATTGCCTTTTTAATTGTTGTAGGCAATAACAGTATCTACTTCAGTGACTTAATTTGGGAGTAGTGTAAAATCCTATTGGAACCCCCACCCCAAAGTGAGTTAAATAGGTAAATTGTAGCAAAATGTAGATATTTCCATACCTGCAGAATTGTGTCCAGCTTTTCTGAATAACACTGATCTCTTTTAGACACCTCAAATGCAGCACAATGTTGCAAACTTTGGTCCTCCGATTTTAAACGTCGTACTGGCTCAAGAAGTGGCTGACTCCTTAGGCTGCAGGATATTTTAGGAAAAAGATCATCCTGGCCAAGCTGTTTTTTTAAACTCTTTTCTAAGCATCCACAAACAACCAGTCCTGGATATAACCTCTGGGTTTGATGGACTTTGTTCTTTTCCGCTGTTATCTTCTTACACGTTTAGTCAAAGTCACTGACCTGGCTTATGCTGAATAAACCGTCTCAATGGGATTTTATGGAGCATCAGGCAGACCTAATCTGACTAAATAAAGCACATGCTGGCCCATAGTTATCTATGTCAGCAGTGCCTGAAGCCACAGCTATTCTCAATATGGTAACTAGTGAAGTACCCTGGCCTATCTTGTATTATAGGTCCAAATTACAGGTCACAGAAGGAGGCAGGAGAAAACCTGAGAGTGTGACATTCTTCAGCGCAAGGAGTCCTTAATAAATCTGGAGGTCTTTAATTTAGTCCCTTCCTGCAAACTACATCTCATCACAGAGTAAGTGGATCTGAAGTAGTCCCCTTTGACCTCTACCAATACATGTACTTACTTCTGCAGGCAACAAAATAAATACATACTATTTTCTAGCCTACATCTGTGCGTGCCAATGTCTGTATACCTTGTAAAACCCAATTCCATTCCGTGTGGGGTCCCAGCCTACTCCTGCATGTGATAGAAAGTCAGCCTTCCAGACTGCCTTCTCCTTTTCCTTGTTCTCTGGTTGAGTGAAGCAGTATCAGGAAAGGAATCATCAGGACTGTCTTTTAAAACTGTTTTCAAATATCTCTTTGTTATTATGACTGGACCTGGGGCAATGCTAGATGTACCTCAAAAGTCTGCTTGAAATTAAAATGCATATTGCATGTATCATAGGTCATGACCGCAAATGGCTGACATTCACATGAAAAGGCCAGCTATCTGGGCTCTCAAGTCTCTGAGATAGATAAAAAATGACTGGTTATATTAGTCAGTATAAAGTAAAAGCTCCACTTTCTACCTTTGTGCATTGTTTATAGCAGAGGATCTGTGTATTAATGCTAAGGATATTGGATTTGTTGTAGGGTTTTCCTCTTCAGCATCTTCTTTGCTTCCCTGTGTACTGACTGCCCCTACCTCGAGAGCACTGGTTCATGTAGTGCATGCTTAGGCAAAGGAAAACAAATGTAGTCTCATTTTTCCTTGGCTGACTGTTGCTTTCTTTTGTTTAGATATTCTCATTTCAAAGATGGGCTGGAATCATACTTCTGTCAAAAATGGTAGTGGTAGCCATATAGAAAAACTAAACCTCACAATTACATGGATATTCTTAAAATTAGGGAGGAAGTGTCACCTTGCTAAATTTCACAGTTTCCTACAAGGCATGGGACCACTTTAAAAAAGTCATCATAGTCTTTTTTCTTCCCCTCTAAAATGAGCAAACATCCCTATTTTAACCACCCCTCTCAGAAACAGCCAGACTGATCTCAGCAGAGCTTACAAAACAAGTGGCTGTGTAGTCTGAGACACTGAACCCCTATGGAAAAATTCAGCTAAAAACTCAAGTGAGTTTCATAAACTAATAAGAGCACATGATCAAATGCTACAGTAATGACTTTTCAAGGGCAGGAACTGGTGAAATAGTTACGATTTCAAAATATAAATGGCTGGACACTGTTGGCATTAGGGACATCAGTGGAGGGCAGATACCATGGCCAACTTCCATCATTTTGCCTTTTGTGAGCCAAGGACTCCTTTTTTCTGAAATGATGGCATAATTAACATTCTGCCGATAGACAGAATCTCTCTACAATCAAACCTAAATAATCTGCAGAGGTGTGCACTGCGCATAGCAGTTTGTGTTGGTTTATTAACAACACTTCTGTGTATACTTCCCTGTGTTATACCTGCTTACTAGCAATGGTATGCTGTAATTAGCCTCCCTGGGAATCTTAATTCCAGGAGCAAAGTCATTAATTTCAGCTCATCCTTCTTCCAGCATATGTACATACATGCACACACACAAACACAAATACAATGTTCAGCTGCCAGAACTGTGTGTTTGAGTCCGTACACACAACACTTGACAACTGTTTTGAGAGCATTTCTAATAAAGTATACAATAACCATTAAGTTCAGGAACAAGATCAACTAGTATTTCTGAGCTGCTCTTTAACTTCTCACCCTGTAATTTATCTAGTCATTTTTAAAATGACCATAGTGTGTGTCTGTCTCGCTAAGGTTATATGGGATTTCTCATGGATACCAGTGTATAAACAGCTCTTTGTCCCAGTCAATGTGAATTTCTTCAGAGCAGCTATGGAATCCCTATGTACCTGGCAAGAGCTGGTGCACTGTGGCTAATGGATTTCTCCCTACCAAATTGGTAGCTTTTACATTCAGGCTGCATGTGATGAAAGTCATGCCACGTCCTGCCTTTGAGCTCAATTCCCTCTTCAGCCTACTTTCTCAGTCCATGCTTATAAGAGATCAATTTCCCTGCTGTCTTCTGGAAGATTAGAACCCTGTGATTAATATGTAAATTATTTTTGTTCTTTTTATTAGCTTTATGTGAATTATGTTTAACCTATTGGCATTCTCCATATTTCCAAACATGTCATACTCATCCATTTCAAGGATGTAGGGTATTTGCTGACAGAATAATCAAATCCATACCACTATGTAATAAGAGTAAGTGAAGGGAAGGATGTGATTATGTGACTGGGGTGAGCTATCATGGCTTCAGTCTCGCAAAAATGTTCTTGTAGATTTGGCAGTGCAATGCAAGGTTTTCCTTTGCATTTCCCGAGCAGCCCTTGGGAAGTAGCCCAATGTTGTCATTGCAGCTGTTTCATGGATGGTTCCAGTTGTTCTGTTATTTATTTTGTAATCTCTTCCCCAACAGTCAAGGCAGCCTGGGGAGACAAACACAACAAGTCTGAATTTCTAGGGAAAAACATAAGGTGGACACTGGCAACTTGTTTCTCCTCCACTGTGCCCCTCACCGCCTCCCCTGACTCTCGTTTTAGCTAATCTTCTCTCCACCCAGATCATTAGCTAGCAGAAAATGGTCAAGCAACACATGCTGTGTCTCTGTGATGAGCCCATGCTTGTGCTCCCTGCCCAGGAGCCACTCAGAATACAGGAATGACCATTCTTCATCAGACCAAAGGGGCCCCTACTCCAAACTGGGGATTTTCACGGCAGCAGATATCGACAGAGAGAAATAACCACATTCAGTATAGGTGTCCCCATCTGAGTTAGTCATCTAGGCTTCCTCTGGAGAAAAAATTTCATCCATGTGAATGTTTGATTCACCTACCTTAAAGCAAATGCTTAAAATAGGGCTAATGAATTGCTCCCTAAAATGTGCCTATTTCTCTCAATGGAGCATGAAGGGAGCTCGGGTGAGTAGGTCAGCTGTCCACATCTCGATTATCAGTGTCTGAAGTCAGGCAACATAATTCCCACTCACACAATATTTTAAGACAAAACCTTAGATTTTCTCAGGGCTCAATCATGAGGGAGGAATTAAAGGAAGGAAAACCAGACTATTATTCAAGTAAAAACAGTAAATGCATGAAAAAAAATTGAATTAACATCTTCACTATGACTGTGCTGATTATTCTACTTACACTCTCTGCAATCTCATGTCTTTCTTAAGTATTTAAGGTGTAGGTTTTGGAGGCATGGGCTGCATACTGCTGTGTTTATGCACTGACAGAGCCAAAAGAGGTTCATTTTTATTGGTCTTCTTTTAGGGCTCATGGAGTGTGTATATTTTATTCCAGCAAGCTACTCTACAGGGAGGATTGTTATCCAATAAACAAACATAGACTTGAAGAAATAAGGTTTTCCAATGATGGTTCTCTGCTGAAGCTATTTTTAGGCATTCTGGTCTATGCATAGAGAATATAAATTGGCCCATCTCTGTTTAAGACACTTGTCTTCGTGATGAAAGGCAGGAAGGATAATTCAAGCCTGGTGCCTGGCTTCTATTAATTGAATTTAAAATAATGAGCTAAAATATTGTGTTTTCTACCAGCTTTCCCTGAGGCATCAATCCACATATGCATAGCTGCCTAGGTGTGGAAGTTTAAGAAATATATATGAGGAAAACCCACATGAAAAAAAAAAAGGAAAAGAAAAAAAAAAAACAAACAAAAAGAACTGAAAACTTCTTTTTTTAATCCAAATTTAATTATTTTTTTTTTAAACAAACTTTCATGAGATAATACATAGGATGGGATATTCAGGGCATTTTAGTTTTAGGAGGGGAATTTGCAATTCACCACCTCTATTACTGGCCTAAGTAGGAGAGGGAAAGATGCTGCTGCCACCAGGAAGTAGGAGGTAGTGTAAGATTTACATGGGAAAGCTTCTTCTAATCCTGGTTTTAGCACTGAGACAAGTCTTCCATGAAAATGATGGGCAAAAACTTTGAATGAAGGATAATTCTTGGTTGTTCCTTGTTAATCTCTTTTTCTCATATACAGGAGAACAGGACAAACTAAAAACTGTGGGTCACTGTGAGAGCCACTGCAACACTTAAAGCACTGTGCTATTGCAACTAGTATAAAAAATAGGAAGTTAATAATTTTCATTGTATTAAAAATAATGGGTTTTTTTCAGTTCCTGTCAATTATTTTTTTCTTAGAGTAATCTTGGAATATGAAAGGCATATTTCAGTTTCCCAGTTCTAGCAAAGGTCTGGGAAATGAATAATTAAAATCAAAGAGATCAAGTCCAACTTGGAACACATAGTCTGTCTGGCTTCCCTGCAGAAATGCTTTGCAGCAGCCACCTCTGAGGTGTGTTTGACGTGCTGTGTAAGATATAGCAGCTTTGCTCTAATTCCACAAAGTAGACGTAGGGAAAAATACTTGGCTACAACATGTTGCAGTCCAACCAATAAAAAGTTAGTCCTTGGAATGTGTTATAAGAAGATGGTCCTATGGCCGAGGATTTTTATTTTAACTTGCTCCAAGACAGCAAAGCCAAGTATTTTCTCTTACATCTAGTTTCCTGAATTAATGATCACCAGAGGCTTTTGAAGGAGCATGAGTCAGTGGTTTCACTTGAGGGCACCAGACACATTCAAAGCAGAAATGAAGGGAAACTGTCTTTTTAATATGCTTTGGGGATAAATACAAACTAAAAGGAAAATTCATGCTCATCCAGCCATCAGCTTCAAAATGAAATATAAACAAGAAATGTCAGCCTTTACACTCTTCAACTTTACTCTGAATCTTTAATATTAGCATGTGCATCACAGTTGTGTCTATACAGGCACACACACATAAATAACAAATATATAAAATATGCACTTCATGTTTATATGTGCACACATGTGTGTGAAAATTGGGAGTCTCTACAAACTGCATTGATGACTTTTGGCATTCTAACTTATAAATAATCTTCACTGAGTCTACCAAGATTCCACCTAAAGCATTCATTTTGTTTCCTTTGTATCAGCATGAATGCATAAAGAGGCCTGGGAATCTAAATGAGTAAATGATCACTTGCCAGTAAACGACGACTCTCTCGTGATCTATGACAACTGGATGAAACTAATGTAAGACCAAAGAACCATAATTCAGATGGAAATAAAAAAAAAACAAACCTTCATGGAGACTGCAAACTGCTTAATCAGGGTGTTGCTCCTAAAATCTGTCTGCACTTTTATAAAATAATCCTATTAGGATAGCACATCTGGAATACATCTTCCAGAACTTTAAGCTAATGCAATCAGAGATAGAAACAGTATTTCATCCAGCTCAAATCTCTAAATCTGCTTGTCGTCTAGAAACGTATGGACGCCACGTAATATTTACTGTCTGTGCCACACTAGTAACAAGAGTTAATTATATCATATTATTGCTGAGTGGTGAACCTTTTCATTGTGATAAAATATTGAGCAAGCTATTAAAAAGGAAATAATGGCTTATAGTAATCTTATCTACTGTAATGCTTTGCAGTGGCTATAAAGTTATCCACCTCCCATCTATCCATGAGCCTGGTGATTACTTATCAATAGCAATTGAGTTGCAAAGTTCTTCCTGGGGATAAATAAAAACCCGCGGAGACACGATGATCCACATCAGCCTATTTACTGTGGTCAGCTGGTGGGTTTTCAGACACAGGGCTCACTGCGGCCAACACTGTAGTTACAAGGAGGGAAAAGGGAGAAAGAGGTATGCAGGAAGGTGTGCCACACAGACAGCAGTTTTTAAGCTCCAGCCAATATTGAGTTGATACTATTTAGGCCTCCATTTGGCAAGGAATTAAGCACGTTCTTAACTTCAAGCAAATGAGTAACGTACTTCCGCCCAACCCATGATGTTATTGGAAAGGCCCATAAGCATTTCAGCATTCCCAGTCATCTTGGCAGAATTTCTTTATATTTTCTGTATTTTCTTTATACATACTTTATATATTTTTTGCCTCTTAAACTTAAGCAAGCGAGAAGAATTTTGCAAAACCAGGACGTCTGCAGCTGGATGTCCCATGCACTAATTATTGCTAATTTGTCAGCCTGGTGAATTCTTTTGTTGCCACTCAACATACACTTCAATTTACAGTCCTGTTTTAGCTTTTAGGAGAGTCTGGGTAGCCTTGTTCTTCCTTTCACTGTAACACACTCTTTTTCTATATAAGTATATATAGTTTCGTAAATTCTTTTCCTCTTTCCTCTTTTCCTCTTTCTAAAGTTAGAAGAAACTTTTTTTTATACTTCAAATTTTCAGATATGAAAGCCTGAGGGAAATTGCCCAGAGAAGATAAGTGTATTTTTGAACCCCCTGTTTCTGAAGATGCTGGTATTCTGCTCTGACAATGGTTCCTGGGCATCAGTGTGAGTCACAATTTCAAGTCACTAATGATTTCCTAAATTAATCTGGTACAAATAAATTCCCCATTATTGTTAGCCATGAGTATCTCTTTTCCACATGACTGGATTTGGATGGGAAAAGAAAATGTCCATTGTGAAGTCATCACCACAAATATGTCCGTCTACGAGAATTACCATTTCTTTCTGTTCTTCTTAGAATCATACCTGTGTGATACAGTGCTCTTAGTTGTGCCTCATTTTGGAAGAACAAGCCTCCAGTTAAATGCAAGGGTCGAGATGGCTGATGGAAATACTTCTTTGCCATCCCTTTTTTGCTTTCCTGAATGGCCGTGAATGCAGGCTGCTCTGAGAAGGGAGTAGTGCAGGTGAATAAAAAAGCAGAGAGGAAAGTAGAAGACGTGGTGACTAACCAGTCCTGGGGAGGTCCCTCACTGGGGCATTAGGACAGCACGGGCTTCTTCTCTTCCTAGCACAAACGGCTGGGTGGTGAGCATGTATTTTGCTGGTGCTGGCTCCATGCATGAAGCTTTCATATTTCTATAGATTTGCAGTTCCACCTCTCCTTCAGGAAAGACGTGTGTTTGTTGCCTTGGTAGTTTCCTAAACAAACCCAGTGTGTTCAGAAGAAATTCGCTTCCTGGAGCTGCCGGGGCTCACAGGCTCAGGTCAGAGATTACAGCCCTGCCCTCCATGAGCAGCCCAGGAGTGCAATCCAGGTCGAGGGCAGATAAACCACAGATACAGTCCAAGGAAGTTCAAAAATCACAAACAGGTAATAAACTGGTAAGTTTGTCACTATAATCAAATACCCTTGATTTACACAGAGAACACTTTTCCAGGGCTCTGGTTGCCAGGGTACTCAGAAACTGGATGCACTGAAAGTAAAGGAAAACTCTAAATGGAAAAAATATTTTAAACAAAATTTTCATTCTTATGAATGCATTTGGTAACATTTATTACAAGAGACTAAGAAAAGTATATACAATCTTTTTTGCAAATACCCAACATATTCTCTACTGCATATAAAATTTCATTCCATATTTTTTGCAAAGGGACTGGAAAGATCATAATATTTCTTTTGTTTGTTTCCTATGGCAAAAGAGTTCCTCTTTTCCCTCCTTCTTTCCATTGCAGGCAGAGTCTCACTCCCCAGAGGATGTAAAAGCAAAGATACCATCATGAATATGTTATAAATTCCACCTCTGGACATGTTCCACTTCTAGAAAAGGAGTTATAATAAGAAGTGTTTCTTCAAATAAAAGTGCGTGTCACTTCATTTTAGAGGTCCTCAGAGTTTTGAGCAGCTGTATGAACTGGGGAAGTGCTGAGGCATAAAGCACCCTAAACACCTCTTCCGTGCAGGCTTGTGTGAGGGGGACCTGTAGGTACCTGTGGGTGTGGATGGGTAAACAGTCGCCAGAAAACAGCAGGTCCAAGAGAGGAAACATGTGGGCTGAGGAAGGTGTGAAAGCCCTGGACACTGGTGATCCTGCTTAATCTGCGAGAGCTGAGAAACTCAGGACACTTGGAGCCACCTGACAGTGTCCAAGGCCACCTCACGCTGGCTGCATGGCTCAGGCCACCTCCACGAAGGTGGCAGCTGATACATGCAGGCATAGACCACATATACACCTGACGTGAGTAGGCAGCCCTGGAGGGGTTGCTCCAACACCCACCCAGAATCTGTGGCATGTCACGATGACCCCCACTCCTGAGTAAAGTGCTGGGGCTGTTGCCTCCCCTCTTGTGTTCCAGCCATGTAGCTGCACGTGGGGGTGTCATCCATGGAGGGGTGGTGGTGGTGTAAAAACTGAACATGCTGCCTGACTAGGTGCCCGCTATTACTAGTAATAGCTTGGATTCCATTAATGATAACAGTTTCACTGGTAAAAGATATTCTACAACCATTCGTTGCGATCCGTCTCCCCTGATCTGAACCCTAGAAGAGACAACAAAAGGGCAGTGCGTACAGCACCCACATGGGTCCTTCACCATGTCGTGATAAACTCCTCTTCCAGGGTCCACGTCCCTCCCTTGACATCAAGAAGAAGCCCCAGGATCACACACAAAATTGTTGGCAGAGCTAAGAACAAAAGCAGTTTTAGAGAAACTTTAGTAATACGGCTCTTTCTCCTGCTGAAGATACAGGTGTGGTGTCATGGTTTTAGCTGGGATAGTTAATTTTCTTCACTGTAGCTAGTATAGTGCTGTGTTTTAGACTTAGTATGAAAATAATGTTGATAACACACTGTTGTTGTAGTTGTTGCTGGGTAGTGCTTACACTAGTCAAGAACTTTCTAGCTTCCCATGCTCTGCCAGGTGCACAAGAAGCCGGGAGGGGAGGGGATACAACCCGGAGAGCTGATTTGAATTGGCCAAAGGGTATTCCATATCATGTGACGTCATGCCCAGTATATTAACTGGGGGGAGTTGGCCAGGGGAGGCAGCAATCGCGGCTCGGGAACCGGCAGCGTCGGTCGGTGGGTGGTGAGCGGTTGCAGCACTTGTTGTTTAGTTTTGATTTTGGTATTTCTTTTTTCTCTTTCCCGTCTTCCAGTGTTTCATCTCTCGCTCATTATTTTCCTTTTCATTATATTATTATTATTATTACTGTTTTATTTTAATTATTAAACTGTTCTTATCTCAACCCACAAGTTTTCCTTCTTTGGCCCTTCCGATTCTCTCCCCCATCCCACAGGGGTGGGGGGAGTGAGTGAGCGGCTGTGTGGTGCTTAGTTGATGACCGGGGCTAAACCACAACATGCGGGTAGTGAGGAGGACTTAACTTTAAGATAAGCAAAGCCTGTCTTTTAATTTTGGCACCAAATTTATACTTTGACATGAGGCTTTCACAGACAGAGATCCAATGCTGAACTCAAGCAAAAGTATAGGTTGTTACTGGCACTTAACAATATCCCACCATGTACAAGCAAATGACAAGACAGCCCCAGCTCCAGGGGACTTACAGAACACATAGACAAGACAGAGCAATGCTGGCAGGGAAACCATAGCAGGCAGGGAAAGATTTTCTCAAGATCACAAACATGGCAGATCCTTTGCAGGGCAAGTGCGCTGACCCCAACTCCAGGGCGATACCCAGTGAAATGTACTTCCCTGTCTCTGTAGCTTTATGACAAAAATAGGGTCACCAGCATTCCTTCTTCATTTCTACCTTATCGTCATCTGACTTCATTTAAAATAAATAAAAAAAGAGGAGGAATTTGAGTATGTTAAAAAAAATCTTCATTTAAAATAGTCCTAGAGACCAGAGGCTGGAGCCACCACTAGTTATGGACCATAACACAGCATTTCAGGCATAGAAATGGAAAATGGAAATCCTCAAAAGTATCTGAGTAAGAGCTAAAATTATCCAGCTTTGTCTCCCTATCTTGATGTGGGTCATATAAATTATAATTCCTGTGCAGGAATTATAATTTTAATGAATGTGTTTTAATAGGAGAGCTGTTTACAGCTTTGGGGTACACTCTTTTGAAAAATACATTGGGACAGCTTCTGTGATGGCTTTCTTGAGGAGCACAGTTGACAGCATGTATCATTCAGGATTCATCATCTGCAATTGAAATCTTATTTATTCCCTCTTTTAAATTTCATTTACTTGTATGTATGGGAGCTTAAATCATACTTTTCCTCCTTAGGCAAAACATAACACGTATGAAAACCTAATCAAAAAGATGACAGCAGCCTAAAAGTATTGTGCTGGGTAAAACACAAACAGTTGAAGTATAAAAACTGAAGAGGTGTGGTAGAAACCATAACACCCATAGAAAATGGGTGGTAGGTTTGTTTTGGGTAACAGTTGCTCATGGCTCAGTTGGGCTGGGTGCTGAGCTGCCTTGGCAAGAGGTTGCTAAAGCAATGATCAGATAAAAACCTGTTCTTAATATCACTGTCTTTAAGGATATCCAGAACTTTTACTCAAGGACTTGCTTAATTCTCTGCTTATCGCTGTGTGGGTTAATTGCAAGGAAAAAGAGACTCAAACTATTTAGCTGCTCTGGGCTGTCTGCAGCTCTCATTCACCAGCAGACTCCATGAGGGTGGTGATTCTCAAGGAGTGCTCTCCCCAGGGGTTTCAGTATTTCGCCTCTTCACACTTTGTCCCCCTTTCACAGGTGCATATGTCCTGCCTCCAGCCCCCTAGGCTCCTCCAGAGCCCATTCTGTAATTCAGTAATCATGACCCTCTTTGACTTTGGCAAACTTTGCGCTTGAAGCCAGGGAAATGCTCCTTGCCATCTCTCAGCCCCTAGCCAGCTCCAGCTGCTCCCAAACTCCTGTGTTGGGCCCTTACTCCAACCCCTCTTAAAAGACCTTGCACTTGAGGTATGGCCAGGACATGCCCCTTCCTATCCTTACACAAATGCTAAAACTTCTTGATATTGGGTGCAGGGAGAGAAGGGAAGCTGGGGAGGGAACAATCAAAGACCATATGGCTGCTAACTCCTGTCCTTCCCCTGGTACGTGCTACCTGTATCTAAAAAGACATTTACTACTCCAAACGGAGTCAGATCTGCAAAAACATGGCTTCTGGTATGTAGTTAAAGGGCAGACTTCTTTGCACTTATTTGGAACAGAAGTCATTTTTTCCTGGTATTTATAACAAAGTAGGATGTAGTTGCACCTGGTCTTTCCTTGTCTAGCTCCTGCTTTCACGTGGGCTTGTGTTAAACTAAAAATGATCCAGACATGATTTCTGAATGTCAGCCTGTTCATCTGAATTTTAATTTCCCAACCAAGACAAGAAGCTTGAAAACTGATACCCCAGAGGGAAGTTGGCTGAAATGCTGTAAACTACAGACTGTGCTAAAAGAAAGCCACCTACGGAGAAATATATCAGCACTGAACATATGTTTAAAACTGACTTTTAAAATAGATGTAACTTGGGATTAACTACTGTCACTGTACTGGCAACTCAGCACCAGTGTCTACAAAGAGAGCGTGGGGATTTTAATCAACTCATTCATTCATGTCAAATCTTTGTAGCTTATGTCAATAAAAAAATTAAACTCTTCCGTGTGTCCCTAAATGCCCCTGACAGCTGACTATGATTTGATCAAAACACCTCTTCTTCTGAGTGCAACTTCCTCTTCCTTTGAAAATGAACAGTTAAACATCAGACCTCCTCTAACTTATTTCCATTGCCTTTTTAAAATAAAAGCTTAACTGAACTCATTAGCTAAATTAGTTTCTGATTTTGTTTCTGCATGCTGAAATAAATCAATGTACACAATGAAATTAAAATGACAGCATTAAACATTGATATTCTTAAATATTGATGCTCCGGCCAAAGAGGATTTATGTTCAGTGCTTTATTACTTATTAGGCTCTCCATTGGTGAGCAAAGCATTTATTACAGACTGAACCTACTCAATCAGCTGCTCGAGACTTTTGACACTTGGTGGAAAACACCCACCGAATCACTGATTAATCCTTTTGCATGAGCACTGACTATTCAGAGGGAGACAATTGGGTCAGGTATTGTGGTGGAAGAACATTCATTGTAAGTGGGATTTGCAAAGGAATGTAAAGGAGTCTATCATCTAAGTCTCCTGCAGGAGTCAATGGGGGTCTGACAATTTCAGCTCATAGGGAAAGAAAAAAAAAAAGACATTTGAAGGAAATGCTGTTTGTGGTTATGTGGATTTAGCCTCCGTAGTCATCAGGACAGCTAATGAGCCCAGGTCTTGTAACTGCAGGGGTTTTGCCAGTTCACCTGGGCATGGCAGGAATCACATTGAACACAGGTGGGAGACTGGCATAATCCCTATGTATCCCTCCAGCTTGCCCATGCAGAGATCACCAATCCAGTTACATCATAGGCTAAAACATCGCTGCTGAAAAGTACTCATATTCAGCTGTGTAATATATTTTAGGGAAGTCAGTCCCTCGAATGATTTTTCGTTGTAGCAAGGAAACCACCGCAGTTTGGTCATTGTAGAGATGGGGGAGGTAGGTACCTCTGAACATATAGACACTTGAAAATGTATCTATATGGTGTCATGGTTTTAGCTGGGATAGTTGATTTTCTTCACTGTAGCTAGCATAGTGCTGTGTTTTAGACTTGGTATGTAAATAATGTTGATAACACCCTGGTGTTTTAGTTGTTGCTGGGTAGTGTTTACACTAGTCAAGAACTTTCTAGCTTCCCATGCTCTGCCAGGTGCACAAGAAGCCGGGAGGGGAGGGAATACCACCAGGAGAGCTGATCCGAATTGGCCAGAGGGTATTCCATATCATGTGACGTCATGCCCAGTATATTAACTGGGGGAAATTGGCTGGGGGAGGCGGCGATCGCTGCTCGGGGACCGGCGGTGTTGGTCGGTGGGTGGTGAGCGGTTGCAGCACTTGTTGTTTAGTTTTGGTTTTGGTTTTTTTTTTTCCTCTCTTCTTCCAGTGTTTCATCTCTCTCTCACTCATTATTTTCCTTTTCATTATATCAGTTTTATTGCTGTTTTATTCTAATTATTAAACTGTTCTTATCTCAACCCACGAGTTTCCTTACTTTGGCCCTTCCGATTCTCTCCCCCATCCCACAAGGGTGGGGGAGTGAGCGAGCGGCTGTGTGGTGCTTAGTTGCTGACCGGGGCTAAACCACAACATATGGCTTTACTATCCTCATCCAGAGGTAAGTGGAAAACTCAGTGTGATTCTATCACTTGTAATACTAAATATTGCCCCCAAAAATGCGTGACCAAGTGAGAAATACATAGACATGCCAAGCTTTGAGATACAGCACTTAGCAGTAAAGCAATCAAATTGCCAGGACATCAGACTGCACAGGCGGTATAACATCTCAATCCCTGTGATTAGTGTCTTTTACTGCAAGAATTACAATATTTGGTGCCTAATGCATTCCTCTGCTTTTATCATGCTTGCCAACATTGATAGTGACTCACAGTAAAACAAAGGTCACACTTGACATCCTTCGCGAACTCCCACTCATCAATTAGAGACCATAAAGCTTCGACATTTTGATGTGGAAGTCAGTGAGTTTGAATGCTGGCTTGCATGGCTAATGCATATCCTTCAGTGCATAATCGGCTCAGTGCTAATAAGTTAGAAGGGCTCGGATATGGCCAGTCATGCTCAGGCAGCAGCTTATTCTAGAAAGCTGCTATTTTTGGAACAGCTGAACCATATAAAGACTTAACAGGTTGCCTCCAAAATGAGTCTCATTACTGCAATTCCCAAATGCCCATGAACAGTGCTTGTGCAGGAGGACAGTGAGAAGACCGTATGGAAGCTGGCCATGATGATTTGGGAAACCTCCCTGTCTGCATAACTCCTGCACAGGGTCTGAGGTGGGGGAGCTGCTTTGCCATGCCATGCCTCGGTGTAGGCTGAATTGGCTGTACGCTGTCAGGATGGCATATAAGTCCCTCTGAGCAGGGCTGATGGTGGGTGGCTAAACCATGCTGGCTGCCCTTCCAAAGGAGTTGTGGGCACTGCAAGCCACGCAGAGCACAGGTGAGACACATTTTCCTCATGTCCTCTGGAAGGAGAGGAAATATAAAGGGTGGTGAGAAATCTGGGCTCAGGAGGACAAGAAGTACCTTAAACTTGCAAGATATGAGTTAAGAGAAGAAGCAGAGATCAGGGGGACAGGAGCAGAGTGCATGTTTTTGTAGCTGGGTGAAGAACCTGGTTTAACTGTTGAACAACCAAGAGTTCGGGACACCAGCTGCACACGAGACAGGGAGATTGTCTACCTCCAAAGGGAAACTACATGGGTGCCTGCTGCCGTGCAGGTGTCAGTATCCCAAGTCCCACGTCCAGCAAGCCTGGATGTGCTCAAGAGCACTGACGGAGCATCTCAGAGCCAATCCAGCCCTTGGTGGTGGCTTCTGGTGTGGGCACAGGGCTGAAGGAGCTGCCTTGCTTTGCCTGGCATGTACTCAGCCAGAACCTGTGCATTCACATCATGTTTTTGGTCTGCAGCAGCTGGGGGCAGAGGAGGGTTTCTATACCTCTGGCGTGGATATACACAAGAACATTTCTCACGCTCCTCAGCAGTGGCCCAGCAGATGCTGTACATGTGGTGGCACGAGCTGTGCTGGTAGAGGGACTGGGGCTAGAGGTCAGTATCCATCTGTGTGAGGTCTCAGATGAGGAGTGCATCCTCCTAGGAGGAGTTAGTCATGCTCACCTTTGTGCTCTCCTGTTTGCAGGCTGTGTCTGAGATGAAATGCAAGTTGATATGGGAAACCATTGTCAAAATCCAGCTGCATCACTGCCAGGCATTTGGGGCTGCCTTTACCCCACATGTAGGCCTCTTTGCACAGCCCAGTACCATGTCTTGCCATGGCCCCTGATAGCCAGTACCATCGTAAAGCCTTAAAAAAATGTCTGCATTTCTGTGCCCGTCCTCCAAGATTTTTTTGTGCCTCCCACTTTTCCGTGGAGGCCAAAGTGGGCCTTGGCACAGCACTGCTGGAGGAGACTGAACTGGCAGGGGACAGATCTCCTGCAAAATCATGCTCCCTGTGCGTGCCTGCAGGAAGACGTGTTGATTCCTTAACTGCGTGCAAGCTGGAACATGGCTGTTTTCCAGGACACCACCTAAAAGCCAACATCTGGTTAGCAGGGCTGTGGCGCAGCAGATGCCAACCCAGGCAAATGGAACTGCTGCCTGGAGCTGACTGTGAAGGCATGGAAAAGCAGCTGACGGCCCACCACAGCCTTCAGGCCTCAGAAGCACATACAGGGATGTGCCTGCTGAGGTGAAACTGCTCCCTATCCTCACAGGAGTGAAATCTTACAGGTTGCCTCTATGGGAGGAATTTCACAGAGTGGTGTGGCTCTTTTTATGTCAGTGCCACCAGGCGACATCAGTGTAATCCCCTGTGGGGACTGGGTCCCAATCCCTGCCCCCAGGCTCTGGCTCTGCCACTCTGAGAGCAAAGTCTCCACATTAGCATCATGTCTTTCTCTGCAGGGCAGCTTGAGCAGGGTTCTGGGGCATGCCAGCAGCTGTCCCGTGCCAGAGGTGTTTGTGTAACAATGCATAAGAACACCTCTCACCAGCTGCACAAGGGTGCACTCATGTCTCCACTCCCTCCTGCTGCAGCAGCTTCTCAAGCAAATGAGAGTTTTAGGACTGGTAAAGCAAGACAAAACAGCCAGCACGGCATAATGTCTGAGACACATCATCAGCCCAGGGAAATGAGCAGGCTCAGTAAACCCCTTGCTTCTCTTTGCCCAAAATACTTCAATTGTGTCTCTGAATAGGATTCCTCAATGATGCACTGCTGCACAAGATACCCTCCACTGCAGGATCAACAGGTATTTCTTGAGCAAGAAGAAAGCCCGCACCACCTTACAATGCCTCACACTCAAAATTAAGGGAGCTGCTGTTACCTAAAAAGCTTCTTGTTCCACCAGGAGATTTCTCTCCGAGCTGCCCCCCAGCTCTGGAGTCGTTTCAATAAAAACTGAACCGCTGGCCATGATTTCCAAGTAAAGTGGGGTGTGAAGCCATGAATAATGGAGCTGTTCAGGTTCCCCAGGATAACATTTCATTTACAGTGTTTATCCTGCTGCCTGTTTTCCTTCAATTGAATAAAGGAGTCACTGATTTCGTTGGAAGTGCAGAAAGAAAATCTTCCAGCCTGTCTTTTGTGCTAGATGCAGAAGAGTTTTGGCTTTTCTCTTGTCAAAGGCTACTGTGGAGCACCATCCCAGATTTCCATCTTCCCTTGTCTTCTCTGGGTAAAGTCTGGCCCTTCACTCTTCGCCCTGACTTTCATAGTGCTCTTCCCAGCTTTTTTCAGCTCCTCCCCAGGCAGCTGCCAGCTGCCTCTTTTGCTGTCGTTGTTCTTCTCTACCCTACTTGTCCAAAAATCCATAATGACTAGCTAAATTTCTAAAAAGATACTTAAAAAGCTAGTCTTAATAGTACGTTTTCATTTCACATACCCTTCACTCAGCAGTGGATAAATCCAAAGTATAAAGACATGCTTTACAGAACAGCTACAAGTAATTGGTGCTGTACAGATAATTTTGAATGAATCCATGCAAAAGTCACCTAGTTTCAAGTTTCACTATAAAATTTATTAACTTAGGGTGAAACTCTGTTCAGTTGTGAGTTAGAAGTTTGGGTTATGGGTTGGTTTTTTTTTTTGTTTGGAGGGACCTGACAAAGCTTAACACTTTCACATGGTTTTGACATGAGATCAGGCAAACCTTTAAAGCCAATAGGTTCAGAGTAGTTGCAGTTTGAGGTTTTGGAGCTGTAAAATTGTATACCAACTGCCAAGTAGATTTCTGGAGGTGTGAAGTGTGCAAACAGGAACAAGAAAAGTCTCTGCTGCACCTGAAAGCTGCGGTGCTTTGCTGGCTGCTTGGCCTCACTGCTACCAGCCGAGGGGGAGGAGAGGAGGGCAATGGTTCCAGTTTGGTCTGGCACAGTGGTGGTGTGAGGAGAGGAGGTGTCAGTAAACTTCACACCCATGGGCTACACCAGTGATCTGCTGCTCTAATGTCTCAAGTGACATCCTAGGGATCAAGCCCAGATCAAGATCCCAGGCATCCCCAGCATCTTGGTCTTCGACCTCATTTAGGTGCTGCACAGGAGCAGCAAGGGTGGGCAGGCAGGGGTGAAGCCCTAGGACAGGCTGGGGTCTGTAGTCTCCTCCAGTGCTCCCATCTGGCTGCATGTGCCCTGAAACAAAGCATGGCAGAGCTAGTATTGTTGTTCCTCTGCACCTCCTTTTCATCTTGCTGACATGCATCCCAATGTACCTGCAACACCCTGCTGACACTGGAGGGCTGTGTGAGAAGGACAGGGCACCATGACCAAAGGGGCAGTGCTGACCCATCCCCTTTGGGCTTCCCATGGGCTCCCCATGCACTGTGCGACACAGAGCCCTGCTCTGGGTGCAGCCAAGATGCAGCTGAGATGCTCAGCACTTCAGCTTTGAGAGTTATGTTCAGCTGTAGGTGGGGCCTTATCCTGGCTCCCATCTTGCTTGTGCCCTTGTGCAATACAGGCACCAAGGTGCTTGGGAAGACTTCAGGTGCAAAGAGAAGCTGTGACACCTTCCAGGATGAGCAATGGCACTACTATTTCTTGCTGTAAGGTGAAAAACCAGATTGAAAGCCTGGTAGATCTGGGCTGTCTGCTCTTTCCTTTCCTTGTTGCCTTCATCATCCCTGATAATGAGCCCTAACATCTTGCAGCAAACCGCAAGGTTGTCGCCTACTTTGATTGCTTGCAGTGCATGACACAACTGGCCTGGGCCTGATTGCACTTTTTCGGTGCTGCTTTAGCAATGTCCGTATAGAAAGAAAAAAATACTGACCGTATTTAGACAGTGGCTGGGGATGTAAAGTGAATGCTGGTTTCCCCTTACATATGATAACATAACATAATGTAAGACAATGTAACACAATGTAATGTAACAATAAAATGTGACATAAAAAAACATAGCATACCAAACATACGTATGCACCTGTACTGTATACTAACCTCTCCTTGCCCTGTGTTGCACTGGGAACAGGCTCACAGGGGAGAGAGGCTTTTTTTGCTCTGCATACCAGCTAAGTGCTGGGTACCTGCACTTTCTGTTCACTGCCACCATCAATTCTCTTAAAACCAGTGTGCTATGCAGTGAGAAGTTATCCGTGGCACTACAATTCCCTCCCCAGGGCACAGGAGAAAGAGGTTTTATTTGTGAGTGGTTTGCTGCTCTTATTCCCCTTGGATTGCTACTGCTCAGATTCAGCAAGACTTGTGTTTCTAATGCTTACTGGGCAAGGTGGGAACATTACTTTGTGTATGTGGGAAGATCAGCTGTGTTTAATTTAGGTGCAGAACTTTGCCTGCCACTGTCATGTCACTTGTTTATCAGAATATATTGGAGACAAAATGAGCAATAAGAATAAATAAAGCTAGATGTCAGCTAGAAGCACTTTAAAGCACCTAAAGTAGCACACCATGCCAAAAAGCATTCCCACATTGACCTTATCGCAGTGTAGCCAGCTCTCCAGCTGTGTGCCATGAGCACAGCAGCACCACTGCTCACTCTTCAGCTGCTGCTGGTTCTCCTCTTCCTCGCCAACAGCCTGCTCAAGTGAAGGAGAGGGATGCTGAAATCCTGAGCTCCTGTGAGGCACCAGCAGTAGCTCCTGCCTACCCTTCAAGTACATATCTAGGCCAGGAGGACTCCATGGTTGCTTGTGTTTGTGCTTAAGGAAAGAAACTTTAACTTGGGCATCTACCAGAGAGGGAGTGCTACAAAAGCGGGAGGGAAGACTGAGGAGAAACGTACAACAAGAGAAAGAAAGGGAATGAAAATGCAAAGGAGAAATAAGTAGAGGAATAAAAACGAAAAGCAAAACAGAACAAAAGAATTGTCATACTACAAGGAAAATGTCTGTCTTTATTTTATCAGTGCTCACTCCAGTTCAGGTGTCAGTTTTCAGTTCTCAGAAGGTGATCTCTTGCATTTAAGTGGGCTATAAATTGCAACAGTAGAAAAAAAACAGCATTAGCCTCTCTTGTTTGCAAGGGGAGTTGTGAAAGATCAGTCCCGCAGCTGGGATAGCTCTCCATCCTGGCTGGTCCCAGATGAGATGTGTCTGTAGGTGGAGTAAGCGAAAGGGCTGACACTTTTGCTGTGCATGAAATCCGGGTAAATACACTCTCCCTTTTTCACTTTGAGAGACTTCAAGGCCCCCCTGATGTAGTGCTTCTGCTATGCAGTATCAGGAAGATGTTTATCTGTTATGGTTTTGGGATGTGCAAATGGTATGTTTGGCTCCAAGTTTCAAGCCTGAGCAGGACTAGAAGCAGTATATGGCCCTGAAATGCTCACTGTGGTCCAGAGAAATCTGGGCTTTACCTTTGTTCATCACTAAATAGCAGCCTGAGAGGAAGCTGGGCTGGGCTGGATTCCTCAAAGGTGAGTGACATTCATGTTTTACATAATATGCATTTTCAAAAAAATGCCCTTGGAGTTGGACCAGTGCCACCTTCCATGAAAAGCCCCTGGAAAACTTGCTTTGGCTCAGCAGGGGAAGACCATATTGGATATTGTCAGCATGTTAAAGTCCACCTGATATGGAGGCAAGAGGGAGAACACTCTTGGCAAAGCTGTTGCTTGTTTCACCTAAGGAACTTGGTAAACAAGGCTCTGAATAATTGCACCTTTGAGAAGGGATTTGAGATGAAAATATGAAGAGTTTCATCAAAAGAGAAATGAAGTTTATCTGCATGAGAAGAAATACGTTCAGCTTTACCAAGACTAAGGTTTAGGCTGCATGGCATGTTGTTTGAAGCCCTGTCAGAGGAGATTAGTTGTTTCATATAGCAATCATAGCTAGCATCCTAATGGATTAAAAATACCTCTCTCACCTCCACAATGGAAATTTTTTTTTTGGATCAACCTGACTTGCCCTGACAGCCCAGGGCCCTCATATTGCTCTGTCAGACACACAGCATGCCCTGCAAGGGGCAAAACCTGTCCCTGCCTCCTACCTCCAAGAACAATTAAACAAAAATAACACTGTTTTTTAAGAGGGAGGACTGAACCAAAGCAGCTCTTTGAAATATCTGCCAACTTAGATGTCAGCATTCCAGACAAATTACTCTAAATGAGTGAGTGTGACTAGGCAGTGTGATAGCTGGGGCAATTTCCATGAGTGATGCTCATCAGGAATACAATGCTGTTGAAAGGAAAGTTGACAGGGCACTGACATACCTGTAGACCAAGGTTAGGGAGATACAATCCACACCCCCCACCCCCCCCGATAAGTCCTGCCATCCTTCTCCTCGGAGTCAGAAATCTTTTTTCCAATGGATACGTCTGATACCATGTTAATATTGTAGATTTAGCAAAGTGTAAAATAAATGCAAACTTGACATGGAAATTAGACTCAGGCATAAGCTAATAATAAGCTAGTAATTCACAGTGATCTTGATATTATTATTAGTAATGCATTGCACTTCTTATTGTACTGCATGGAACAAAATCCTTCCTTTTTTTTCCCAGTGAGGTTGCTATAAGACCTGCAGAGCTGCGCTGCTTGTAAAAAGCCATCCCTTGTCCACACAAGATAGCTGGTGAGACCTTGGGTTTGCAGCCCTTCCTGGTCAACCAGAAGCATGGGCAGTGACAGCTGTGCCACAGTCAAAGAGCCTGTGGGCATCTGTACACTGGCATTAAGTTATTTGAAATCAATTGGTTTACTGTGCAGAAAGGCTCGTGCTAGGCAACAAGATGAGCTTAGGCGCTGGCATGGGCTGATCAGGCTCCTTGGCTTGGCATCGCTGCTGGACGGTACAGGACCACACTTCATGCAGGGCCCAGGCACCCAGCTTTCCTGCCTCCCATGCTGCGAAGTTGCACTGATCTGTCTGATGGAGGAAAGGTAATCTCTGCACAAATGAAATGGATAAACATGCATTTCTAAAGTGCATTCTGTTGTATTCATATTTCTGTCTCCATCTCTCCCTCATGCTCTGGTTGGTATGATTTTGGTGTAGTTTACTGTCGTCTCATGCCAGCTTTCCAAACACATCCAATCAGTTTTATAAGTCTGCAGAGGAATAACTAGTATATCTTCTTGCCAGGATAGAGCAGCAGCTTATAATAGGTTTACTTTTCTGCAAGCTGCATTCTTCAGTGGCTGGCCAGTGAGTTTTACACCAGCTGCAGACAGACTTTTGGAAGGCTTCTGGTGGGATTTGTGCTGGAGAGCACCTGGGAAAGCAGGGTTCAGCTCAGGAGACAAATCACACACATCAGCTTCAGCATCCCCAGGCCAATTATCTGACTAGGAATCTGCTTCATTTTTCAGCTGTTCGCATCCTCAACAATGTTGTTTTCAGTCTTAAAAGTACCTTTCAGATTTCTTCCTCTAGGAAGAAAATTGCTATATAATGTATAAGATTTTGAGAAGTAACACAAGGAAATGCTCCTGTTGTCATTTACTCTGTCTGATTGGGCTTTGTCTCATGTTAAACAAGGGTAGAAAAACAACATGGATTTTAAAGCCTGATTTCGTGTCAGTAGCGAGACTTTGAGGTGCTCTGGCACACGTTTTAAAAGACTGGCTTTGTCCTTGGAATGGGTTTATATTATGGATACACGAAAGAGTTCACGGTTATAAGTTTCATAATGTTTAAAATGTGCTCCTGGTACAATGATACCCCAAGCTTAGTGTTGACAATCTGCAAATATGGATGAGCTCTATGGATTAATATTGCTCACTGTTCTGAGGGCACGTGAGGAACTGGATTTCTGGTTATGTACTTGGCATGTGGCACACTTTAGGCCAGAAAATGGGTTTAGAGCTGCACAGTTTAGCTTTGCAAATGCAGATCGGGTCATTTGTATGTTTGACTGTTTGATTCATGCATATAACTATACCAGCAATCCAGCATAAGCCTGTTTGAAATGTGTCCCTGGCAGTCAACTGGGCATTTCTAATTAAGCCTGAGTCTGGAGCTACTTCCATATTCCAAAGGGATTACACTATCACAAATCACTGGGTACCATTTCCAAATGGCATAACTGCTGAACAGCAGCTGGAAGAAATGCTGCCTGCTTCCTAATTTATAAAGATTGAAAAGTCATTTGTTTAAATGAGAATTAATTCTTTATCATCTGGAAAAACAAAGTATTATATGGCAATCTAAATATGTCATAGAAGTAGTGTGTTGACATGAAGCAAGGCAGAAAGTGCTAGGAATCTGAGAAGCCTTACGTGCTGTTTTCAGCTTTGTACAGATTTTCCTGCGCGTCCTAGAACAAGACAGGTCCTTCTGGTTTGCCATTTATAAATGCCTATGATGTTACAATTTTACCTCTTTCTGAGGTCTGTTGGAAGGCTTTGTCCTCTAGTGTTTGCAAAATATTTTGAGATTCCCAATGGAATGTGTTCCGTCAATGTAAAATATGCATTATTCATCCCCTTTTTAAAATTGAGTTCTGACTTCAAGAGGAAAAGATTATCTTGCAAGCAAAATGCACAAACTAAAATAAGCAAACTAATATTTATGCTTTTCACAAGACTAGAAACCTAAGGGACTTTATTCTTTTCAGATTTTGCTGGGGTTTCATTTTATTTAAGGTCCAGTTAATTCAGATTTCTTCGAAATCAGTCTACAATCAACTCTGGATGAGCTAGCTACACTGGATATAGATCCACCAGTGTGGATATTTGTCTGATCAATTTGATATTTGACTTATCTGGAAGCATGCTAGCCCAGATTAATACATTCAGATGACTGAAAACAGTTCTTTGCAGGGCCAGCCAGGGTATCTCTGCACAGTAATCCCACTGTGCTCTGCAAACTGATTTTGCACGGCGTCAGCTCAGGTCTGGAAGGACTTATTCATCATCACTCAGCCTTGGTTCTGTGTGCTCCAAGCTAGTTACTGCTCTCTCCCGCACATCAGTCTCGGGGAGGCTTATCAGCCCAAGTACAGTGCAGTGCAGTGGGAGTATCGAATGTGACTTTGTACCTAAACAAACAAGCCAATCCAGAGCTCACTCCGCTGGGACTGTAATATAGAGACACTCCAGCATTGCTGCTGGAAACAGTCTGTATCTGCCAGAGTTACTGGCTCCCTGCCGCCTGTGCTGGACCAGTGTTCCCTTGGGGTTATGCTCACTGAGTGTCTCCCCCTGCGCTGTACAGCCAGGGCATAACATCCCTGGACACTGGCTAGTGGAGAGCTGACACCATTGTCCAAATTTGCAGAGGATCAAATTCTCGGCTGCTATAAACCGAGGCAGTGCCTTTGACACCAGTGCAAACTGTAACAGTTTGCACCAAACAGGGACTAGCACAGTGCCTAGATCTCACAAGACCTTCAGTAAGTTTTCATTGGTCCTAGAAGGAAAGAAAGGGTAAGAAAGAGACAAGCTGGTTATTCATTTTCTCATTGGTAATGGTTCGCTATGCTGGTAAAGAGGGCAAAGCCACCACAGGCAGCTCTAAAATAATTTATAGATTACTGACTGGGAAGTTCATCATGCCACAGGTCTCACTGAACTTGGCAGCATTACAGGTTTATCTTTTCACACTCATTTGTTTTTTAATGGCCTCACAGGCAGGCTATACTGGCCTAGTGCTCACCCTCCCAGACACCATTAGATATTCAGGTGCTCTTCTTGGCACAGGACCAGGACAGGGGGAATAGACAGCTTCTTTCTCTCCTGGAGATGCTGCTGTCCCAGCACCAAATCCTGTGTTTTCATCTAAAAGGCAACCCACTCCTTCCTCCTAAAAATGCTTTTAACTATAATTGCAGGTAGGGTTGCAAACTTGGAGGCACGTTCACTGGTAGATTTGGACTCCTTTGCAGTCCTTCAGCAGATCAGGAGAGGGGTACACCAAGTTTATTTATCCAGGGGAGCCAGGGCAACACTTGTCCTAATCTGTTGAATATAGAGAATGTGGTCCATTTGTTTTCATTCACTGGACTGTTCTGGGTTCCCTTCAGAGCTTCCCTGGGGATATCTGGCAGGGAAGTTGCACAGAAAGGAGAAACTCAGTCAAGTTATGAAGGATGAAGACAAGGAATGACAAGAAATGTCAAGTCCCAAAATTCAAGAAACATCAAGTCCCAAAATTCAGCTTGCAAGAGAAATTAAAGCCAAGAACAAAACAGTCTGTAAGCTGTGTGGTGGCTAGGGGGCAGTTAGGAGAAGTTTGGGTTCATCACCTAACAAGCAGCTAGTCTGCAGCAGAGAGCACAAAGAATGAAGCTAGCAATTAAAATATCCAGCAATCTTCACTAACTGTGGTCTCATGACGAATGAAACCAACATCAGAGAAAAGAGGAAGCACTCAGGTGTAAAAAGAAAAGAGTGGGCTTAGCTAAATTAGCTGCTTTGAGATTGTCTCATCCTGATGATATTCACCTCCAAGCACTCAGAGTGCTGGAGAAGGCTGCATTTCCACAACACTTCTGTGTTGTCCAGCTTTGAAGCTGCCCAGCAACAAAATCTCTGTGTGCCAAACCATGCTGCAGTTCAGCCTTCCCTACAAACTGGACTGCTGATATACCTTGAGTTGAAATAATCCTTCAAAGATGAAGAGGGAGAGTGTTATTTTCTAACTGGCAAAATTACAGTACAACACCAACTGTACTTACACAGATGGCGATCGGGGCTAAGTGGTGGTTTCAGGGCAAGAAAAAGTGACAAAGAGACAGGATGGAGAGAGATAGGAAGGCATGAGGTGCAGTGGGAGTGGGAGGCAGGAATTTCTCACGCTACTTTCTGCCAAACCTGACACAGTAAGGTGCAAGGTGGTAGAGGAATTATAACATTTATCGTTGAAAGGTTACGGTGGACAGAATAGATTGCTGAAACTGGAAAGCAGCAAACTTATTCTGTACACTTAAAAAGGGGAAAGGAAATCTGAGTAAGCTATAGATCTACCAGCCAAAATTTAATTTCTGGAGCAAACTGAGAAACAAACTATCTATGCGCACCAAGAAGCCACAATTGAAAAGCGTTTCTCAAGAACTAAGCATGACACTGTAACCTTATTTTCTTCCCAGACAGCACCAAAAGCCTGATGGAAAAGAGAAAAGCAAAAGATGTTGGATATCATGAGTGTAGTAGGGGTTTTGACCCCGTATTTCCCCTGACAGTTTTAAAAGCAGTCTGTAGTAACATGTTCTTGGAGCAACTGGAAGGTTGCTGCCCAAATTATTGAAAACCCACTCTCAAGAAGTAATTATCAGAGGTTTAGTGTCAAGCCAGAAAAGCATACCAAATGAGTGTCCAGAGGTCTGTCCAAGGTCCAGGGCACATCAGTATTTTCTACAGTGCTTGAGATGCTATAAAATGGAGGTGTACTAATGGGTAGTTGGTGCAGAGCCAGGAGGAGCTGAGAGCACTTTGAAGGCAAGCCTTGAACTTCAATATAAGCATGACAAATGGGAGAAATGGTCTGGAAAAGTAGGAAGCAATTCTATAAGAAGAAGTGCAACAGGCTGCCCAGAGAGGTTGTGGAGTCTCCTTCCCTAGAGACATTCAAAACCCACCTGAATGTGGTCCTGTGCACCCTGCTCTAGGTGTGCCTGCTCAAGCAGGGGGGTTGGATGAGATGATCTCTGGAGGTCCCTTCCAACCCCTACCATTCTGTGATTCTGTGATTCTGTGATTTTAAGATGGGGAAAAAATTAGGAAATGGAAAAGCAGTACACAAAGTTCAGTGCTTGTCTGAGCTGTGTCTGATCCTAGCAACTGCAATCAATCTCTTGTAGTATATCTAGAAATATTACAAAATAGAGTAAATTTTAAAAGAGACAGTGAAGAGAGTCCCGCACCGTTTGAAAGTCACTTGATTTTTGCCATGTAAATCCACACAAAATTTGGCCCAAGGCACTTAGCATGGACTAGCTTCAATGGCAATAGCCAGCAGGAAATCCAAGTATAGAGAAAGAACAAGAGATACAATATTTTTGAGCTCAATATTTTGCTCAATATTTTCAAGCAAAACATGAAGGAATTAGGAAATTATCATAGTGAGGTTATGTAAAGTGGAGTTCTCAATCATGAGCATGACTTCCCTGCACTAATGTTACACCTTAAAATAGTTTGGCTAAGTAAAGTCAGAGAAAAAAAATTGACCAAGCTTTCTCCTCTGCTGCATCTACAATATGTAAAGGACTATTTTCATGATTATGTGTGGTGGAAGCACACAGATGTGCAAGACTGAGCTTGGGAGTAGGAAAAGTGTGTGCCAGGTACTGTATAGACCCTTCCCAGGGATGGTCCTGTCCCCAACATGTTAACAGTTGATGTGGAAGATAGAGACAAGCTGACAGGTATGAAAATGAGCCTGCCTGAGGGCAAGCCTCGAAACATTAGCCAGGTCTCCTGAACCTTTCTCTACAGCTTCACCCATTGATGAATTGCTTTGGACTAATGGAGGTTTAGACTGGCATTTAATTCAGTGCGTGCCTGGTAGATAGGTCTCTGCATCACTGAAATCTCTGCTAACTGGCGCTATGAGTGGTAATAATCACAGAAAGGCCCATAAAAATTATCATATGGGAATAATGTTCATCCACTCACAAAATAAAGACTCACATACTATTGTCTCAGGCTTACTGGTCCAGTAGCTCACTGGTGTTCAGCATAGGGCCAGCACAGAGCCCACGGGGCTCCAGGGCACCAAGTCCTTCACGGGCACTGAACTCACTTGCAGACAGTTTCTGATACTCTGCATTTTCCTAGCTTAATTCTAGCTTGTAGACTTAAACGCCATGTAACAAATTACATTGTCAAAGCAGACTGAGAAGAAATGAATCTTTCCAGCCTCATTCAGTTAATCCAGAATAAATAATATGATACTTTTCAGTTCGTTGCACAGGGAACAGACTATGCCAACTGATTTCTTCTCCCTAATTGAGAAGAAATGGACAGTTAATGCGGCTGGGAGGGAAATGGAGAGATCTGGCACTTCCAGTACTGCAGAGGAAGGTCTCTGAAAATCCTTTTGCTTGTTGATGTGTCAGAAAGTATCCTTTCCCTTTTGAGTATAGCAAAAAGGGGGCATTTCTAAGCAGACCTTACAGATTTTATATGTTATGCTGACTGACTGTGGCAAAGAAAAGCAGCCTAGATGTCAAAGCAGACCAGTTAATCACTGGGGTTAATTAGTCCCCTGCAGCCATGAATGGCCACCGGTGCCGCATTACTCTTTTCATTGCACTGAGAAAGGAATTGCACACATCACTTGCAGAGGAATAAAAGTGTTTTGTGTTTTCCTTCACTGGTAACTCCAATATAAAAGAAAAATACAGCCTGGCTACAAATGCCCATGGGCCTGGAAATGTTGGCTGTCTTCAGTAGACTATTCTGCCTGCTAAAAATCTGCTTCTTTCCTGACTGCTGGTGGCTATCAGTGCTTTCAAAACAGATTTATTTCTCAGGGTCCAATTACAGTAGCTGTCTGTGCTGCCTCCTTCTCCCGGTGATGTCTGGAGGCAGGCACCAGGAGAGCTGCTGGCACTGGTGCCCTGCTCCTCACCGCTGGGTTGGCACCTCTGGGAGCGCTGGCTGGGAGGATGTCCAGGAGAAGTGCCAACAAAACAACATCTCACACAGCCCCAAGAACAGATTTCCCACTTATGATGGACAACCATCGCACAGCCCTTCTACCTTCGAGGTGAGGACCATATACCACATCTTCTCTGCAGCTACTTTTATATCATGACTTGCTGCAGAGCAAAGCAAGTGATGGCCTAAGATTAAAGGTGGAGCTTGCTGGACACATGTGCCTTTACAAGAGAAATGGCATTGGCAGGCTGTTATTCCACAGTTGTTCTGAATGAGAAACAGTTCTGTGATAGAAATGAGGTCTACAGCCTTCACTTTCCCAGTGTTTACCAAGTTGGAAATATAACAAGTCCAGGATATTAGCTCTACTGTCCTGTAATTTCAAGAAATAAAGATAAGGAACAACATGGCTGAAACATATACTTTTTCTTCAGTGAACTGGATTATTGATGAAAATGAAATTTGGTAAAACTTGTGAAGAGCTTTTAGCTACTGACAGAGAAAAATCTCTGTGGAAAGAAGTATTATAAATGTACAGTGTGGGTGTATGTGAGACAGAAATGTGGAATAAATCCTGTGCTGATATTGTGCTCATCAGCAGTTTAATATCCCAGTGTGCTCAGTGCTTGTGTTGACACAGCTAGCAAAAACACTTTAAAAGCTGCTCGTACTAAGAAGGAATGTGCATCTGTAGGCATCAGTCACCGGTGCACCCTGTCAGTCATGTTCCTGGGGTTTGGGTTTTGCTGAGCTGCAGTTCATGCAAGGCCAAAGATAGGAGAAGGAGGCCCTCAGCCTGTTTCACGTTCCCAGAACTCAGTCTGATCTGATCCTTATCTCAAAAATAACCTGTGGCCATCTCCAGCTTGTGCCTGCCACCTCAAGGGCCTGTTTTGGAAGGAGGGCTTTGCATGTGTCAGCAGGGCTGGAGCCAAAGCTCTTCTTCCCCATGGCACACTCTCAATGTTTGCCATGGCAGCAGTCTAAAGTCTGGCAAATTTTAGGGCTTTCAAAAGTTAGTGATACAAGCGTGGCCATCACAGTGAGATCAGTACTACTAAAGGACATGGCTTATATAAACCTGACCTGTCAGTTTTTGGCTGCTCTACTCCTTGCACATTTTCTGAAGGTGTACATTGAAGGACATATTTTAAGTAGTGTCTATGGTGCGTCAGCTGCACTCTCACAGTGTGCATCTGCCTGGCCAGTATCAGCCCACCATGTACCACTGGGTGCAGTGGTGGGCATTGGTATGATCTCAGTACCAGGTGCTCAGCACAGCTGGAAGCTTGCCCATCTGAAATAAATTCCTTGACTTTAATGCACGCACTGATAAATTAGTTTTGCCTGTCTCTGGCAGAAGGGGATGATTGTCCCATGTCGGCTTTTAATATCACTACAGTATGTCTTACTTTTATTGCAACTGAAACCCACAAATCTCTCTTCACCCTCTACTCCTCTCCCAGAATTTATGATATTCTGATATCTTCTGGGCTTTCCACCCATTGCCTGTAACCATCTTCACAAAAACTAGGTTCTGCCTCAGGGAGCACCTCAGTGCATTGTATGGCAGGTACGTTTATTCACAAAATCATAGCAATCTTGAAAATATTTCCCATGAATACAATTGTTTTTTAAATTAAAAAGAATTTATTTAAAGAAAAAAAAGAAATTTAGTTTTAAATCATTTGTATGCTGTTGTGGTGTCTCACATTCCAGCTAAACGTAAGGCTTTGTATATTATTTTTTGCTATTTCTATAACATTTTGTGATATAAGAATCAGTTGTGCATAATCCAACATTCTGTTATGACATAATAACTAAGTCAAAATGCCTGGCTAACTTACTGCTGACCTTAATTATTTAAAAATCATTATAATCAGCTGCTGCTTAATGTGTATTAAAACAATTTAATTTCCATAACACATAGAGACAGCTTGGAAAATCTATGACAATTTGAATAATAAAATAAGAATGGCTGGTTTTCATTCTTTCTTTAAAGCAGTTGTTTAACTATAACAAGCACAAAACATGTAGTATAGAAAATAAAATATAATAAAAATCTTCCACTCAGAACTAATTAGAAGTTGTCAATAATGATTTTACAAAAAAATGAAAAAATGTATTATACATTAATAGAACATATTCACTGGCAAGTAATATATGAAAATTTTATTAGAAGATAAAAAAGTATGTAAAATGACATCTCTATATATATGTTTTTCATATGGAAAATTTCAATTTGAAATAATTTCAAGTTTTTCTGAGACACACCTTACATTGAACAGATTATTTTTAAGGCTTTCTGTTCTGTTCTGCAAATTATCCACAGTTACTCCAACGCAGAGTACCCCCAGAGGTAAGATGCCAGCGCTCTCTGTGATGCTGAGCTCTGGGGCTCTGAGCATGCCCACATGTGACCTTGTGGGCAGAAAGCATCGACAAAGAGCTGCGAACAGCACAACCCCCCTGGCAGTGAGTGTGTCCATGGGATAGAGAGGACCCTTGCCGGCAGCTTCCTACTCATGCTGCTTGGTCCAGGGAGCTCAGCACCTCTGCACGCCATGGATGAGCCATTTCAAGCTAAGCACTGAAAGGCACAAGCTCCTGTTGTAACACCTTTGCTGCTGTCCTTGCAGTCCATCAGTGGCCAATGGGCAGCAGACAGAGGTGTCCCTGCCACCGAGGAGGCTGCTGGTCTGTCTTTCCTGGGGCACCCCCGGCTCGCTGGAGCTGCTCTTCACCTCCTGTGCAAGCCCCAGCTTGTGGCAGCTGTGAGATTTCCAGCGTGCGTTTAGCCTCTGGGCCTTTCCCAGTGCCAAATAGGATCACTCCCCAGAATTTATTTACTTGCATTTCAAGCTATACACCACTATAAACTTATATATAACTATATATATATAATTTTTGTGTGTATATATATATAATTTATATATAACTTAGAAAGAGGGGAGGGCTCGGCGGCTACATCCAAGGGACGGGGCTTTAAAAGAATTTGGCAAGGCTCTCAGATGTATTTTGGTTATAACCACAAAATGCAGATGAAGGTAGAATAGAAAGTGAATGCTGGACACCTGCTCTGTACAGGAAAAACAGACCCAGCAAAAAAAAATGAATGCAATTCGCACTCATATTTGAAAGTCTGTTCTCTTATAAAACCTATATCTGATCAAAAATTTATTGAGTCAGTTCAGAAAGGTAACGTTTGAAATGTGATCCCTTTTCTTCAAAATTAAACTGTTTAACAATTGACTAGAAAAAAATACAGTGGCCAGCTTTGAGAACTTTACTTCACTGACAACCATAATTAAGGGTGATATTATTTTGGCTCAACACTGGACATGTATGTGCACGTGCAAGGATGTGTTTGTTTATATGGCTTCAGCATAAAGGTAGAAGAAGTGGCTTACAAGGAGTGTTATATTTTGTGCACAAAACCCCATGAAAATATAAGCAATCTGGGTTAGACGTAACTAATATAATAAATGGGGAGGAGGAAAAAAAGTTGGTCATGAAGTTAAGTTCAGAACACTCCACAGCACAGGTCACTTTAAGAAAGGTCTGAAGTGATGCGAGGTCAGGGATCATGCCTCTCAGCTCATCACGGAATCGCGCTCTAGGAAACAGGCATGAAAAGGGAAGATAAATTATGTAGCAATCCTTCTTGTTATATGAGAGAGAAAGGAAAAAATATCAGCAAGCTTGCATTATTTACGAGACATTAAATGTTTTAGGGACAACTGCAAACCCCAGGAAAGTCAAAGATGAAGCCTTATTTTATCAAAACATTTTCAGTTTCTATGAATTAACTAATCAATTTGTGATTTTGTGTGCTGATGAAGGATTCATGGGTTTGATACAGAATTATGAGAAGTTCACATCTGATGATTGGAAACAGTCCAACCCCCCTGCAGTGAGCAGGGACATCTTCAACTAGATCAGGTTGCTCAGAGCCCCGTCCAACCTGACCTTGGATGTTTCTAGGGATGGGGCCTCCACAACCTCTCTGGGCAACCTGTTCCAGCGCTTCACCACTCTCATTGTAAAGATTTTTTTCCTTATATCCAGTCTAAATCTACCCTCCTGTAGTTTAAAACCATTACCGCTCATCCTGTCACAACAGGTCTTGCTAAAAACACTGCCCCCATCCTTCCTATAGTCCCCCTTTAAGTACTGGAAGGCTGCAATAAGGTCTCCCCGCAGCCTTCTCTTCTCCAGGCTGAACAACCTCAACTCCCTCAGCCTGTCCTCATAGGAGAGGTGCTCCAGCCCTTGGATCATCTTTGTGGCCTCCTCTGAACCTGCTCCAACAGCTCCATGTCCTTCCTGTGCTGAGGGCTCCAGAGCTGGACGCAGCACTGCAGGTGGGGTCTCACCAGAGCAGAGCAGAGGGGCACAATCACCTCCCTCGACCTGCTGGCCATGGTGCTTTTGATGCAGCCCAGGATATGGTTGGCTTTCTGGGCTGCGAGAACACATTGCTGGCTCATGTCCAGCTTTTCATCCACCAGTACCCCCAAATCCTTCTCCGCAGGGCTGCTCTCAATCTCTTCATCTCCCAGCCTGTATTGATACCAGGAGTTGCCCCGACCCAGGTGCAGGACCTTGCACTTGGCCTTGTTGAACGTCATGAGGTTCTCACAGGCCCACCTCTCCAGCTTGTCCAGGTCTCTCTGGATGACATCCCATCCTTCTGCAATGTCAACTGCACCGCTGAGCTTGGCGTCATCTGAAAACTTGCTGAGGGTGCACTCAATCCCACTGTCTATGTCATTGATGAAGATATTAAATAGTACTTGTCCCAGTACGGACCCTTGAGGGACACCACTCGTCACCGGTCTCCATCTGGACATCGAGCCATTGACCACTAGCCTCTGGATGTGACCATCCAACCAATTCCTTATTCACCAAACAGTCCACCTATCAAATCCGTACCTCCCCAGTTTAGAGAGAAGGATGCTGTGGGGGACTGTGTCAAAGGCCTTACAGAAATCCAGATAGACAACATGTGTGGCTCTTCCCTTGTCCACTGAGGTAGTCACTCCATCATAGAAGGCCACTAGGTTGGTCAGGCAGGACTTGCCCTTGGTGAAGCCATGCTGGCTGTCTCAAATCACCTTCCTGTCCTCCATGTGCCTTTGCATAGCTTCTAGGAAGATCTGTTCCATGATCTTCCCAGGCACAGAGGTGAGGCTGACAGGGCGGTAGTTCCCTGGGTCCTCCTTTCTACCCTTTTTGAAGATAGGCACAATGTTTCCCTTCTTCCATTCAGGGGGGGACTTCACCTGACTGCCATGACTTTTCAAATATCATGGAGAGTGGCTTGGCAACTACATCAGCCAATTCCCTCAGGACTCCGGGATGCATCTCATCAGGTCCCATAGACTTGTGTATATCCAGGGTCCTCAGGCGGTCACGAACCTGACCTTCCCTTATCCCCCTGGTCTGCATCCTGCAGTCCATCAGCTTGGGAGGGGTGAGGAGAGAGGTTACCAGTGAAGACTGAGGCAAAAAAGTTGTTGAGTACCTCAGCCTTTTCCTCGTCTGTCGATACAAGGGCACCATTCTTGTTCATCGGGGGGTACGCTTTCTTTGACTTTCCTTTCTGGTTGATGTACCCGTAGAAGCCTTTCTTGTTGTTCTTCGCATCCCTTAACAAGTTCAGCTCCAGCCGCACCTTGGCCTTCCTGATCCCATCCCTACATAACCAGGCAGCATCCCTATACTCTTCCCAGGATACCTGTCCCTGCTTCTACTGCCTGTGCAGTTCCTTCTTGCTCTTTAGTTTGACCAGCATGTCTCGACTCAGCCATGCTGGTTTCTTCCCTTCCTTGCCTGATTTCTTACACGTGGGAACTGAGGGCTCTTGAGCTGTACAGAACACATCCTTAAAGATCTGCCAGCTTTCTTCAGTTCCCTTGTCCCTGAGGACCATTTCCCAGGGGGTTTGGCTGATTAACTCCTTGACGTGGAAGTCTGCTTTCCTAAAATTTAGGGTCCTGACTATACTCCTCGCTTTTCCCGTAACCCTCAGGACAGTGAACTCCATCAATGTGTGATCGCTGCAGCCCAGGCTGCCTCCAGTCTTGACATCATCAATGAGCTCACTTGCATTGGTGACCATCAGGTCTAGTATTGCATTCCCTCAGGTAGGGCTGTCTATTACCTGGCTCAACACATTCTAGGAATCTCCTGGATTGCCTACAGCTCACCGTGCTACTTTTCCAGCAGATGTCAGGGTGGTTGAAGTCCCCCAGTAGGACGAGAGCCTGCAAGTGCAAAGCCTCCTGGCGTTGGAGGAAGAAGGCTTCATCAGTATGCTCCCCTTAATCAGGTGGCCTGTAGTAGACACCAACTACAAGGTTCCCTTGGTTGTCTCTGTCTCTGTCTCTGGTTCTTACCCATAAGCTTTTGACCTGCTCGTGGTTATTCTTCAGGGACAGCTCTTCACACTGTATCGATTTCTTGATGTAGAGAGCAACACCTCCACCCCTCTTTCCTCACCTGTCCCTTCTGAACAGCCTGTAGCCATCAATAGCCACATTCCTGTCATGGGATTCGTCCCACCAAGTTTCAGGAATGACAATCAGGTCATAGCTTTCTAGCAGCACAGTAGGTTCCAACTCCTCCTTTTGTTTCCCATGCTGCGTGCGTTAGTATAGAGGCATTTCATCTGGGCTGTGGGCTGTGCCTCCTTCTTAGTGGAACACCCCTTGATTCCCTTGAAGTGTTTCACAGGAGTTTCCTTCTTGGCTCCTGCTACCTCAGGAGCCCCCACCTCATCTCCACAAGACTTTGACTGTGCTGCAGTGTCCCCAGCACACCTCTGGGCAACAGGCTGAGGGCTCATACTAGCAGCCTGTCCCTCTAACCGTTGAGTATCACCCCACAGCTTGTCATAGACAAGGCTGATATGTTCCTCCTCCCCCTTTGCCTCTAGTTTAAAGCCCTGTCAATGAGCCCCGCAAGATCCTGAGCAAAGACCCTCTTTCCCCTTTGAGAAAGGTGGCTCCCATTTGATGCCAGCAATCCCAGTGACATGTAGGCCATCCCATTGTCAAAAAACCCAAAGCTGTGTCGGTGACACCAGCCACGGAGGCATGTGTTGACAGATTGGGTCCGCCTGTTCCTTTCAACGTCACTGCCCACAACCGGAAGGAGGGAGGAAAAGAAAACCTGTGCCTCAGATTCCCTCACTAACTGTCCCAAGGCCCTGAAGTCTCTTTTAATCACCTTTGGGCTACGTACTGCAACTTCGTCACCACCCACGTGGAATAGCAGTAATGGGTTGTAGTCCAAGGGCCACACCAGGCTAGGAAGTTTCCTAGTTATGTCTCTAACCCGGGCTCCTGGGAGGCAGCAGACTTCCCTGTGAGGAGGGTCAGCCCAGCACATTGGACCCTCAAACAAGATGTATTGAGTACACCTCAGATTTAATCAAAAGACCACTAATTCAGATGTGTTTTCCTAATCAGGCAGGTGTCTGGCTGTCACTTCCATTGTTGCATAATTCTCACTATTCCTTGGTAGTTAATAGCAGTCTTACAAAAAGGTATATTGTGAAAAACCTAGAAAATCTGCAAGTGAATAAGAGCTGTAGGCTCACTTGTACATGTTCCCAGGATGACAGTTTCTTTGTCCTGTCTTATGTCTGCAAGTAACAAACACCAATTCTGCCCATGCAGAAACACTGAGCTCTTCTCAGGAAAATCCTCTTCTCATTGCTCCAGTTTTGCTTCATACCTCTTTTTTGCTCTGCCTGTATCCTAACTAAAGCCTGTGGGACTTAGTCAGCACAGACAAAAAGTTCCCTGTATCTGCAATGCTGACCCCCATAGTGGCCAGTAAGGGCTATGTAAGGAAGCATGTCAGCAACAGGAGAGGAGAGGGGTACCACCTCCCCTCTGCATGGTCTGCCATCACCTCTTCATCACCAGTGGCACCAGCCAGTCTTGTTCAGTTTACTGTGGCCTTGATGAACTTCCTTCTTTGACTTTATCTAATTACGTTTAACTTCTGAAACATCCCATGGCTATTGCTCTATGCTCAAAAGTAAACTCAGCAAGGAGATATTTTATTCACATTTCTTCCTGGGGGAACAAGGAGGAGTGCTTGAATATTTCCCAACTTCAAAAATAAATGAACAAAATCTCAAACTGTAGGATCTTTACCTCCCAAACAGCTTTTCCAGGCAGAGAAACAATTTGTAGATAAAGCTTTCATAAAGGGTTGCAGCCATCCCTACTATAGCAATATCGTTGTGAGTGTTCACTCTACCATGATCTGATGGATTTTTCTGAGTTTAAGCTCACTATTCTACCTTAAATGAAACAGGAGATTTTGTAGGCTCTGCCTCTTCATCTGAGGTTTTTAACACACAGTAGCACAGTATAGTAAAGAGCAGATCTTAACGCCCATTAACCTGCTGACCACTGTGAACTGTTTTGTATAGTCCTTGTAATTATAAATTACACTGAAACTGAAAGCAGAAGAATCAAAAGGAGTAACATGTGAAAGCTTTGCAAAGATATGAAGGGCAAAAGGGCTTATGAGGTCTAATTTATTTTGAGTAGTCTGTGCTGCTTTGAAGAAATCCTGAGCAAATGATTCAGCAGGGTTATCTGAGGAAACTGGCCACCAGAAATCTTACGCCTGCCTCTGCTCTTCACTATAATCCAGTTAAATAAATATAAAACAGACAGAAGAATACATTAAGCTAAATGATGATTTAAAGGGACCATGTTGTAGCAAGAAGACCAGAAGAGGGCTGGCCACAAGAATATCCCCTTGATGTTTCTCCCAAAATGAAGCATCATGGTGGAGTAGGCACTCAGAGAGTTACTATCCTTTTTGTAGGCTCAAAATTCAAGTTGGGATGTTTCAGTTTTATCTAGGCTGTAATCCCATCCCTTAAAGAGTGTCTAAGCCAGAGAAAAGGCACCATCAGTGTCAGACAAATCACAGAATCACAGAATGGTAGGAAGGGACCTCTGGAGATCATACTTTTAGCCAAAATAAGCACAGTTTTTGCATTACTGCATTTACTTTTGCTATCATTTTCTCCCATTTAGCCACAAACTTTAGTGCCCCATTTCCACTGGGCCCAGGGCAGCGATGTGTCCTCTGTAGAGGATCTTAGCACAGAGCTGAACCTCCGGGGCAGCAGGACATCCCTTCAAACCCTGCATGACCTGGCAGCTCTACCCACCCTTTGCCCAAGGGAGTCAGGAGCTCTGTAGCTGCAGGCACTACCACACAAGTGAAGAGATTTGATGACATTACAGAAGAGTATGCAAAAAAGTCTTCAAGCCTTGTGCCTAGAACTTGAGGCCAAAGAACCTGTGCTGGCATTCATCTGTGAAATTTGGGATTTAAAGAGATAAGCATGCAGGTGTGCGCTAAGGATGAGCTAGCTGTATCAGATCATGGCAAACAGGTAGAAAAGTTCACCTGAAGCAAAGAGAGCTGCCTTTTACATATATGCTTTGACCAGGTCTTCCTTAATAAGGTGTCTTTTGTTCATAATTTTAATTAAATGGGCTGTCACACAGAAGCAGGTATATTTTAATGCAGGCAGGTTCCTAGTGGTAATATAGAGACAAGTATGTCAGAGTGAGCAGGCCACTGGGCATGGGAGCTAAATTCAGCTACAAGATTGGGTGAGTCCTCTGCAAGCGAGAGGTTAATGTCAGTGCTGTCCTTAGGAGAGACTGACTCTTAAAATATCACGTCTGAATATATGCTCTTCTCAAGCTACAAAAATCTGTCAGGCCCATTGCCAAGAGGAATTGGGTTGCAGATGCTGTGGCTTCAGTTTCTTGGTGTTTCTGAAGGATGATCTACACACATATACATTTCCAAATCCAGGACAGTGTTTTTATCTTTAAACAGCAGTGGGTGCCAAGGCACTCACGCCAGCAACCGTAGACCCTCTGGATGAACCTGGCATGGTTTCTGTGGGGCTCAGACATCAAGGAGGAAAATTCCTGATTAATAAAATCCACGGCTCGATCTCCTATCTGCTCTGTGCAGCAGCCTGCAAAGGTGTTCTTGAGCACTCATTCTGTAGGCATTCAGACTCACTGCACTGTGTGAGTAAGTTATTTTGGTGTGCTTTGAAGCCTAAACTGTTGGTATGTAACTTCAGGCAGTCAGCTGAGGCACCTGAGACAGGAGCAACATCCACCTTGGGTTTCCTCCGCAGCGAGGAGAAAGTAGACTCACCAGATGCTCATTTGGATCCTGTTTGCAAAACCATCCCATTTACACAAGGAAAAATATGTGTGTGTGTGTTTCTGTGGGTGTGCAAAGAGGTGTATGTAAGTGTACTCACATCCTTACAGTTTTACAGGACAATATGATGCTGTCTGAAAATGCAGCCTAAGGTATTTAAAAGCAAAGAGCATACTCTATGGAGAGGAATACAGTATTTTGCTAAAAATGTTATATGTCTGATCTGGGAATACTTACGGTTTAAGTGTGCTATAAATGAATACTTAACTGCTTTAGTGCTGTAAAGTGATGACCCTCACGTGGCCTTGGGACATGCTGCACAGTCTCCTTTAGCTGCCACTCCACTGAAAATAATGGGAGCGTGCATAACAGAGCTAGCCTGAAGGGCAAGACTGCCTCCGGGAACTACCAGACGGTCCTCTGCCTGATATAATGTTCTAATGTTTCCAAAACAATGTAATTCTGCTATCCTAGATGCAATAAATGCTATTTATAAATTCCAAATCAAAAGCACATGTAGGCTAAGCCCCACATTTTAATACCTGGAATAGTACTGCTGTTGCTATACAAACCATAAACCATTTTCGTAAGAAAGAGATAAATATTGATCACTTAGTATATAAATCATTTTAGGTAGCAAGGTTGTGTGTCAAAAAAAAATTATATAATACATATTTTTAACAAATAAAAGTGCAAAGTTTGGCTTATTCCAATTCATGATATTTCTTATTGGAAGCTATTTGGACAATCCCTGAACATTTATTTTGTCCTTGTGAGCATTGCTAATTTTAGCATGAATGATCATTCATCTAAGAATTCATGCCTGAAATGAAATGCTTCACCATTTGTTATTCTCTTCTCATAAATGTTTGTTACCCGGTTGCAAGAGGGAAAGCACAGAGTGAATATGCAGCTCCCCACACAGCACAAATAGTGAGTCGTAGCAAGAAGCATTCAGCCACTTTTGGAGATGAACTAAATCAGTCCAGGGTAATATTAGACATAAAGTCCTCCCCATTCCTTTCACACTGCACCAGAGAAACAATGTCATCCCCAACCCAGCACAGCTCAGTTCTTCCCAGACAGCACCTCAGCTCTACCGCTGAGTTTACTGGAGTTAGTGGCAGGATTAAACACCACACAGCCTCTCCCCCGCCAGGATGTGAGGGAGCAAAGTGTGGAAGAGGCACTTCAGGCTCTCCTGCCTGTGTTTCCCCATGCCCGTTCTTCCCTTGGCTTGTCAGGTGCCATTGGTGTTGGCCTGCATCTTCCACACAGCACCAAATGAACAGCAGGAATTTCAAAATCAGAGATGAAAACCAAATCAGGCCCTTTAACAAGGATCCTGGTGGGTGTGATCAAGGCTGAGCATGTGCTAGGAAGGACTAAAACAGAGCACTGCAATCAGGTCTTTGCATTCCCCAGCAGCACTCCAGTACTATTTTCCATCAAAGAGTACCTGGGGTGACACCTGTCTCCCTATGCTTTTCAGTTCAGCAAATCTGCACTGACAGTGTCCCTTTATCATGAGAAGATTCAGAAATCAGGATTCACAGCATCATGTGTAATGTATTACACTAGTGATCAACTTCACCACTACAAGAACTAGTGCAAAGTAGAGGTCAGTCTGCAGCCATCAGACTGGAGCAGTTGGGAAAAGTGTGTTTATAACACGAATACGCTCAGCTAAACTCATAAGTGTAAGCATAATCAGCATAAGGCAATCAATTCCTACAGAAAATCTTCAGACCAGTTATGATTTCCTCTGCATCTTTTGTAACAGTTTAACTCCTTGTCCTAACAGATTTTCTCCTTATCTTTCAGTCTTCATTTTCAGTCCTAGTGATGTCCTCTTTCGTCTAGTGGGGATCCCATTATTAATAACGCTGAAGCGGTGCCTGCTCATAATCTTTCCTGCTGCTGACCTCCAAGTCCTAGAATGTTTGGTACGAAGGACATTTTGTTTATCTGATATATTGAGCCTACCTTTTCTCCCCAGCATAAAATAATCTGTCTGTATTCTGTTGAGCAAATTGTGCCTGTGTGTCTAGTATAGACTCGGGCTAGTATAGCCAAAAAAGGCCAAAGAAAGGTGTAAAAAAAGGTTCACAGGGCAAAATAAAGCCGTGAATTTCAAAGTCTCTAAGTCTGGAGGAAAGGTATATTTGTATGTTGAATAAGAAATAAACAACAGCAAGAATGAATGATTCAGGATTTAATTGCACTATTGGAATTATTGTTAATTCTGCTACCCAAAAAATAAACCTGTAATTAAAGGTGAATACAATTCATTGCCATCAATTACTATCACAAGCAACTGAGAATGAAGGAAGACAAGGCATAGCTCATGCTGTGGTTGACATTGTGGCAGCCCAGTCCCCTGGCCTTGGCTGGAACCTCCCATGCCATGTAAATAATGATATACTCAAATGGCCTTTGTGACTGGAGCTTTAAAGCTGCACGTGATAATTGGGGCTGCTTTCAAAACTGGTAGTTCTGGTCCTTTAGAGCTGTGGCTGGGGTGACCACTGATTTTCAAGTTCCTCTGCTGCCATAAGAGGCTGCATAAGTGCTCCCTTGTGGCGTTAATGCCAAGCGGGCGAGCGATGCTGGGATAGCACACTCCTACACTGAGCATCACTACACAGGACCTCCTGGTTCCTCTCTCTGCTTGTGTTTTGTGCACCAGTAAGATGCCTTCCCTCTCCGTCTGCTTCATCTCCATGAAAAGAGGGTCTGGAAAAAGTGATTAATAAAATAGCAGAAATATGATCAACATTTCTTTTTTATATTAAGGTGAAGTGAATGTCCCCTGACTGGCCTTTAAGGCACTTTGCAAAGGGCAGAAAGCATCAAAAGACTGTGCTAACTAAATTTCGGTAGCTCTGGGCTTTGCTTTGTTAGAGATTTCCTAGGCTTGTGTCAAGGTTTTAGCTGGGATAGTTAATTTTCTTCACTGTAGCTGGTATAGTGCTGTGTTTTGGACTTAATATGAAAATAATGTTGATAACACACTGTTGTTGTAGTTGTTGCTAGGTAGTCTTTGCACTAGTCAAGGACTTTTCCAGCTTCCCATGCTCTGCTGGGCGCACAAGAAGCCGGGAGGGGAGGGGACACATCCAAGGGAGCTGATCCGAATTGGCCAAAGGGGATATTCCATATCATGTGATGTCACGCCCAGTATATGAACTGGGGGGAGTTGGCCGGGGGAGGCAGCGATCGCGGCTCGGGGACTGGCGGTGTCGGTCAGTGGGTGGTGAGCGGTTGCAGCACTTGTGGGTTTTTTTTCCTTTTCCCTCTTTTCCCCGGGTTTCATTTCTCTCTCTCATTATTTTCTTTTTTTTATATTATATTATCATTATCATTATTATTATAATAATCATTATTTTTATCATTACCATTACTACTATTACTATTTTATTTTAATTATTAAACTGTTCTTATCTCAACCCACGAGTTTTCTTGCTTTTGCTCTTCCGATTCTCCCCTATCCCACTGGGGTGGGGGGAGTGAGCGAGCGGCTGTGTGGTGCTTAGTTGCTGACTGGGGCTAAACCACAACAGCTTGTAAGCACATTCGAAACCCACACACCGATCTATTCTGCTTGGCCAGTTGCTCTCCTTGGTGCTTTCATCTCAGTTTATTGGTTCATGGTTGACTTGCACCTGCTTTGATTCATCTGTGGGCTAATCATTAGCCTTCCCTGGTAGAAGTATATTTCTGCTAACTAGCCCCCTCCTCTTCTTTTTTCAACTCTATGTACTTCTAATTACATCTCCTGCCAAAGGTGACCTGAATTTGTGTGTCGCACTGGCCTGCCTTGGAGAGAGCAGTTCAGAGCACAGCGGATAACACTACTCATCATTTTCATCACTGCATTAGTTCTGTTCCTTCATATTTGTAAATCTGAAATCAGTAAGATTTTCTTGATGTTTCAGTACCTTACATAAATAGTCCTTAGTGGGAATCACCTCATTCCAAGATGAAGACAGCAAGTAACAGGCTCAATCATTTGGAAAGAGCAATTTGTTAAACGGAGCAGAGCACTCACATTACTTTTGGTCCATCTTTATTGCTTCCAGAAGGCAACACTCTCAGGAAAGTTTTCATGGCCAGATGTTCAGCTTTTCCAGCTGTTGAAATATTTTTGGAAGGCCCATCAGTCAAGATAAAATTACAGGTCACTGGGGATATACACTGACCTTTGCAGGAAGAAGGTGGCTTGGCTCACAGACTGGCCTTCCTGGCCAAAAGTCTGCTAGGAGGTGAGTTCTGTGATGTCTCTAATTGGACCTCATTATTCAATCTAATGGCCTTGCTCAAGTGCGGGTATTACCCTGGAGTGCAGGACAGCAGAATCACAGCCTAGCAAGACCTGGTATTTTCAACCCTGGCAAAGCAGCAACTAATGTATACACTGATCATTACTGTGTGATTAACATCACCTACTGATTGCCATTTCCTAACAAATAAGTTGTGATGCCCTGGCTGGTACCAAGAAGCATCTTAAAGCACAAATACAATGTGAGGGGTCTCTGAATACGAGCCGCAATGCCAAAACCCAGTCCCACATGATGGTATTCTCATCGCAGCTTGTGAGCGGAGGGAAAGTCAGCTCTGGGAGTCCCCTCCGCTGCTTCAACACAGGCATCCAGCACCACCTGAAACCTCATCTACCCTCGCATTGCTGCTCCAGGAGTAGAGAGAGGTTTCCTAGAAGTCCTGTGTCACATCCGCCAACGCCATGCAGGTGTCCTGGGTGCCTGAAAGCCTCTTGAACGGCACTAAGTACTAATGTGTGAGCAGCTGAGCCTGCTCCTGGTGGGCAGCCAGCTGAAGGAGGCTAGCTGTGGGCTAGTGGAAGGATCCAACTGCGTGAGCCCAGGTTTCTAGTTCTGCTGTATAAGCCCCGGTCCCCACATGGTGGGGGGGTACAGACCCCGAAGGTCCTCTGTCACAGCCGTTGGTCCTATCAGGAGGTCGCTGTAGCCTGGGTGTCCTAGATGACAACTCCTTCCTGCAGGCAACCGAACTGAACCGCCCACCTCCCGTAGCTGGAAAGACAGCCTGAACATTCAGTGCACAGGCAGGCTCCTACATACTCACACACACATGCAGGTTTCTTAGTATGGAATCGAATCTCAGCCCTGGTTTTCCAGAGGCAAGTTCTATTAAGTGTTTCCAAACAGTAACACCTTTGGTCTGCTTCTCAGGTTGAGCCAAACTAGCATGGGACACAAGAGGTTCTGCTAAGGAGATGTGACTTTAGATAGCCAGGCATTTAGTTACCCATTTTTTAACATATCAGTATAAAACTGAAAATTGCAACCTTATAGGGACAAAAGTACAAAATCTCACCTGCCTGATTATAAAATCATTAACTATTTTATTGTTCTTTGCCATCTTTTTTTGGGGGGGAAGTAACAGTCAGGCATTTTTCCAGTTAGAAGAAATCACAAATTAGATTTATACTGAAATAGCAGGTTTGGTAATTGATTAAAATAGTCATTGCTTTTAACTATTCTTTCATTCAATTGTAATACTAAGGTGAAGAAAGCATCCAGCACAGTTAGATTAAGCTCTCTCAATCAGCATAAAGTGGCCTAAGTGGAGGCTGACCCCAGAAGACCTGATTCCAGCTGCTTGTGTCCTCTTATTCCAGCAGCAGTGTCCCTGCAACTGTGGGATGAACCAAGTCAGAGAATCACCAGCTGAAAAGGAGTTTTGCTGGGTTTTATACCTGGTTAGTTCTCATCCAGACGTGGCTCAGCCAGGGACTTTACAGACTCTAATGCTGGCACATGAGACACATGGACACAAGTGAACGTGGATTAAATCTATTATGAAACCACAGTTTGGAAAAATATCTAACAAATTTTGAATTTATGGTTTGGGGAAATAAGTACATTTTGCAACAGTTGGACTAGGTGAAAACTATCAATAGCTTAATTGCTAAAGCCTTTGTTTTCTCTGCGAAGCAACAGTGACTGATCAGCAGTCACTCTTGTGTGCTGATCTTGCAAGTCTAACAGTCTTTTCCCCACTGCTGAGTGAGTCCCAGATGGTTCATATAGCTATTTGTCCTGCATACTTATAAGGATCCATTTTCTGGAGAGCTGACTCGTGCAGCAAAAGATTTACCAACTCAGAATATTTCTTCTCAGTGCTCTGTGCTTTGGATTTCAGGCATGCACGCAATATTTTAATTGATATATTTATTATTTATTATGGAATAATTCCTTTGGAAAAGACCTCGTTGCAAAAGAAGAGTATGTCTAATGCCACAATCAGAACATAGTGAGGATTGAGGTTGTTCCACTGCCGCAGGGCCAGAAATTTTGCAGACAAGATTGTCATAAACCGAGCACCTGCTTCGTTCACTTTTGGATGTTTATGCCAGCGATGCTAATCTTGCAGATCTAAAAAGCAGGCTGGTGAAAAAAAGACAGGAGGTGTCTGAGGGTTTGCAGGGCAGGGCGAGGCTGCAGGAAAAGATTATGCTTGCACTGAGGAAAAAGTAGAGGGTTGGGGTTTTTTTTTTTTGCAAGCTGTCCTGCAGTTTTTATAGTCGATAGTCTTGTATTTCAGATGGTTTTTTTGAAAGATCTTTCAGATGTTTTTTGGAAAGACCAGTAGGAATGGTAGGATGCCTTTTGCTGAGGCAGGAGCGACTACCCTCCGTAAGAAACCCTCCTGCAGAGCCGCCAGTCGCCGGTTGCACCCATTCGAAAGAAGCGGCGGGCAGAAGCTGCAACCGCGCCGCGGGAGGGCGGCCGGGCGCGGCCGCGGGCAGAAGCTGCGCAGGGACACCTAGCCGTGCGCCCGCCCGCACCGCCCCCCGGGACCCCCCGGACCCCCGGGACCCCCCGGGCCCCGCCGCGGGGAACGCCAGCCCTGCGGGAGCCGGGGAGGGCGGGGGCTGATGGAAACAGAGGGGAAGAGGAGGCTCTCCTCTTTGGGAGCTAGAAGCAACTATGTGGAGCAGAGAGATGTGAAGTTGCCGCCTCTGTGCAGCTCTGTGCTGGGGTGTTTGAGGTAAGGGTATACAAGGGTGGCTGGTTGGCTTCTCCAGTTCACGGAGGCTGCTTCATGGCTGGAGAAACGTCCTCCTCCGGCAAGCCAGCTCACCTCAAGCCAGCCTGGGGAAGAGTGGCTGGAGAGCTGCCCGGTGGAGAAGGACCTGGGGGTGCTGGTTGACAGCCGGCTGAACATGAGCCAGCAGTGTACCCAGGTGGCCAAGGCAGCCAACAGCATCCTGGCTTGTATCAGCAATAGTGTGGCCAGCAGGAGTAGGGCAGTGATCTTGCCCCTGTACTCGGCACTGGTGAGGCCGCACCTCGAATACTGTGTTCAGTTTTGGGCCCCTCAGTACAAGAAGGACACTGAGGTGCTGGAGCGTGTCCAGAGAAGGGCAACGAAGCTGGTGAAGGGTCTGGAGAACAAGTCTTATGAGGAGAGGTTGAGGGAGCTGGAGTTGTTTGGTCTGGAGAAGAGGAGGCTGAGGGGAGACCTTATCGCTCTCTGCAGCTGCCTGAAAGGAGGTTGTAGTGAGGTGGGTGTTGGTCTCTTCTCCCAAGTAACTAGCAATAGGACAAGAGGAAATGGCCTCAAGTTGCACCAGGAGACGTTTAGATTGGATATTAGGAAAAATTTCTTTACTGAAATAGTTGTCGAGCATTGGAAGAGGCTGCCCAGAGAGGTGGTGGAGTCACCATCCCTGGAGGTGTTCAAAAAACAGGTAGACGTGGCACTTCAGGACATGGTTTAGCAGGCATGGTGGTGTTGGGCTGACGGTTGGACTTGATGATCCTAGAGGTCTTTTCCAACCTTAATGAGTCTATGATTCCATGATTCTATTCTATGACCTGACCTCATTCCCCCTAAATGTAAGGGGAAAAGTGATGGTGAGCAGTGGGATAAGGCGTTGCTTGGGGAGCTCAGTTCCCTCTAGCAGGCAAGCTGAGCTGCCTTAAGCTGGGCAGCGTCTCCTTGCAGACCGCTCTTCCCACTCCACATGCACAGAGTGAACGCAGGGTGCCTGCCAGCTGCCTACACAGCTCGCCTCCAAGGGCTCCCCATTTTTAAAATATGCCTTAGATTTGACATTCTCATACTGGTTCAGGAGCACTTAAACTAGGAGTGATTTGTAGAGGAAGGATAACACATGTGCCCAGGGTTATGTTACATGGGTGGGTACAAACCCAGCCAGAGCATCTCTGCCTCCAGCGCAGGACTGGACGCCCCATTGGCATGACACAGCACCCCACAGGAAATATAGCCCAGATGTGCGCTAAAGCAGCTTTACAGCTTCTTGCCTGCAACTGGCTCTCATATCTGGCCTGGCTGGAGAAGGACCTAGATGTGTCCGTAACCAACATATCCATGGACTGCAAGCTCTATGGCGTGAGCATTGTATTTTTGTCCAGTGCATGCAGAGCACCTATAGGAAAGCATGTGTGTTAGAGCAGCACAAAATGTAGTAAACAACCTCCATGTAGGGTAAATGAACAAGGTGGCATTTCTGGAATTAAGGCTGGTTGCTGTGTTGCCCTGCTCCTTGCAGAGCCATTTTCACCTTGGCAAAGGGGAGCTCAGCAATCATTTAGAAATGTAGCACAGCTGTTTTTCACTGCCTGAATCACAGAAACCCACATCACCCCGTGCAACCATGACCCCTCTTCATGTGCATAAGTCGTGGGCCCAGCCAGTGCAAGAACATAAGGAAAAGATGCCACTGCAGCAGGTACAACAGCTACTTAACAATGGATTTTTCTTCTCCTTTTCTGAGCATATTCACTGTTTGCTGAACTTTATACTGGCTCTCAGAGTACTGGCAGGTTTTCTGGCTTGGCACACCTTTGAATTATACAGTAATTCTGAACTCCCTCCCAAATCCATTTAACCCCTCTATTGGCACAGTACTTCTGCTTAGACTAGTTTAAAAAAAACCCAAAACCAAAACACAAAACCAACAATAAATGTTGAAAATTTGCTTTGCCAACAGCTACAGTCATTTGGCGCCTGCCTTCATAAATCAGCTTACAGTCCGGCCGAGATGAGCTTCTTAAAAATACCCTTTTATTACTTCACAGGGTATTAGCTTTTTGCCATTGCAGACTCAAAACAAGCTTATGCTTCCTGGAACTGCTCGGACTCCATCCCCGCTTCTACTTCCAAAACAGAGACTTGTTTTAAGATACACTGTGCTAGTCCAGACTGCACCACTACCAGGGGCAAGCACATGATAGAGGAGAAAAGGTGTGAAGTAGCGGAACAAAAATGAGGGTAGCAGTGGGACATAATCTAGTTCCTAAGGTAGAAGAAAGACAGCAAGTCCAGAGGTCCTAGGCAAAGAGGATGGAGTAGCCCTTCAGAGAATAACTTAGTGATTGTGCTGGTGTGCACAAAATGCACCTGGAACGAGACATGCTTCTGGCAGCAAGGCACCGAGACAGTTCCAGACTATCAGGTGCTTTCTTAACACCAGCACAAGTGGATAGGAGCAGTACCGAGCCCCTTTGTAACACACTCAGGTGGCTCACTGGGACCAGCTCCTGTCAGAGGAGGACTACGGACACTCAAAATGAATCTCTTTTATCAAACTCCTCGTGCAGTGCTTGGTGCATACTGAAAAAAGGCTGGTTCAGCACATTCAGGAAGACCATCGCAGATCTAGTGTTTGTAGGAAGTTAGTTTTGCTGGATTTATTCTCTTGAGTTGAATTTAAAATGCTGTGGGGGGCACAATGGAATCAACAGCAACTCTAGTTAACTTCAGGACACTTCCGGTCTTGCTGCTGTAGAGGAGGCTACTGACAGCAGTTTGACTCAAGGTGGCAGAGTACTTTTGACATGCACAGATTTTGGTTTCTCGCTTTTCTTGATTGGGTGAGGACTGGAAGACTAAAATATCTACATTTAGTCATCTGCATGTGAGCTGGGTGTCTAAGGTCCCTGTAATGGAGATCTTGTCAATACAGTCGGTGCCTGTCCATGCCATTAAGAGTCTATTTCTCGGAAAACCAAATTATTTTCTAGAATCTTTCGACTGTATTGGGAAGTTAAACACCCTTGGACATGGCCAAGTTGCTGATAGGTGCTGAGTGCCAGACTAGGTGCTCCAGGGCATTCTTCCAGGTCTCCACGTGCTGCACTGGGAGGTCCTGTGTTGCATCTGCCACCTCCTTGTTGATGTCTCAGATTCCCTGTAGCGTCTCAGGCAACATGATAAGTCTCTGTAGAAGCAATTGAATCACCCTCTGAGCTCAGGTGTCAACATCTCTGTGCAAGCACTTTAGTGCAGCTACTCCAGTCTTGAGTTGAATCTTATCTAACACAGCTGTGTGGCAGCTAACACAGCCAGTTATAAAAAAACAAGGCTTTGCTGCACCTCCCATACCAAGTGTGGTGGGACAGCCAAGCCCTGCAGCACCATGCTCAGCCTGCAGCTCGGGGGTTTTGTCCCTGTATCGCTTCTGCTCAGTAGGGAAGTTCTTGCTCTTTTGCTCTGTGCAGGAATGTTGTCCATGGACTTCTGGGTCTTGCTGCTGGTCTAGCTGAGTGGGGTTTGTTGTAGATTGTCCCAAACTAGCCTTGCATGTTGGGCTGATTTGGTCTTCAGCAGTGTTCGTGTCAGTGATGCTATTAAGTGTTGTGACCTTTGGTAGGAAATGGAAATGTTTTTCCTGTAGCTGACAATGGTCTCACTGCTGATATTGCAGCTCTGTGCTGTGACTGTTTTACCAAAAGTGCCCTGGGCCCCCACCACGGTCCCCCAGCCCCCTCCCTTCCTCCTGCAGCTCTGCAGGAGTTGTGCTGACAGCATTTTCTGAAAATGTCTGCACCCAGCATCCCTCAAAAGGGGAATTTCCTGAGATAAAGAAGAAACCACAGTAGGAGAATCTGCCCCGGGCTGGTCAGAAGGCAGTAGGTGTAACTATTGGGATCTCCTTTTCCCTAATCCTACTCATTCACACCATTGGGCACTGTTTCATTCAATGAAATATTAGAAAAAAAATGTCCCAATCAGAATTTTTAATAAGAAAAAAAAAAGAGCAAGAATATAATGATATGACCCATTCTGAATACAGAAGCTGTTGAATAATAATATTCCTGAAAGATTTCAGCTAAATGTTAGATGAAACCCCAGCACCAGAGAGCAGGTGTGAACATGAGTGGGGTTGGTGAGTTTGAGTCAAGTTACCATCCTTTTAATACCTTTATAAAAATGAAGGATTGGTGGACAACCATCAAATCTCCAGGTTTTTGCCAACCACCATGTAGCCTCAACATGACAGCTTTTTTTTTCTTTTTCTGAAAACCTTGGTGAAAGTCATGTTTAAACATGCTTCTGAGGATGTGCTGCCATCTACCTCCTGTATTTTCACAGGTAATTGGTGGACTGTGGCTCGAGAGCCAGTGATGCCAGCAGGCTCAATCCCTGTAAATGGCTGAAGTGAGGATGTCTCAGCACCCACAACCCATGCTGGGCTGAAGTAATCCACAGTGCTGGTTCAGGAGGCAAGCACTGCTCACTACCCACACTGACAAGAGTGAGGCCATGGGGCAGTGTCACTCCTCCCTCTGCTCTGCTGAGGCAGGCAAGTGGCTGGTGGCACACCAAAATGTCCAGGCAGATGTTGCACCTGAGTGAGTCACATCACACTGGCACTTGTACCCTCTGTATGAAGCAACACAGGCAGGAATGCCTCCTCCACTGCCACACATATATAACCTGTATTAACAGCACCTTCTTCCATTTTATTTCCTCACAGAGCTTCTCAGAATACTTTCTGTTTGATTTTGTTTTCATTAATTTAAAATGCAGAGAAAGGAAAGAAAAGTGGATTTTTGCTCAGCAACAGTCCACATGAAGCAAGTTTGAAAAAAAAATTAAATAACCAAGCTATGGCTTGTCATTCAGAATGATGCCAAATATATAAAATATGTAATTACTGTCATATGTAACTGTTTTTGTAACTTGAATAAAATGAAAGACAAAATAAAATGCTTGCTTCATTGTTTCTTTCTGATTCACTGCCTACAAACCTGTAGTGCTTGAAGAGGATGTCAAAACAAGAGCTGGATGGGAACTATTCAATTAAATGTTTTTCACCAGAAAATGCTGTCTCATTGAAACCAAAACTTTTCAAGGAAATCTATATCTGTAGTTGAAACTTTTGTTAGAAAGGTTGTGGGGTTCAGAATGATATTTCTGATTAAAAGGATAAAGAGACAGACAGATAACCTTAATGCACAAGACAAAGTGTTGCCTGAGTTTGGTTCCCCTCACCAGGTGACTGAATGAATCACTGCCTTACCAAGCACTTTCTCTCTTTTCCCTCATTTATTTTTCTGACAAATTTCAACAGCCTTTTGGTCATCAGTGTAACTAAAATAACTGTTGAAACCTCAAAGAGTTTTCCAAGCTAGAGTTCTCATTTCTAGCTAGCCCAACTAATAGCCAAATGTATGAGTCTTCTTGGGATGTCTCTTCAGCTCCAGTTCCTGAAAGCTTTAAGCCTATGAAAGATTAAAACAAAAGCATAAAGCAGAGAAATTTCTATAGGGAACATCAGATATAAGTTCCTGAAACAGGACAATGTGACTCAAAGGGTGGCTAAACACTGTTGTCCTTCATTTTTGGAAATGTCCAGAACTGACCTTTGTCAAATAGTTACCCGACAGCTGATTTTGGGCAGGGAATCCAAGCTAATCTCTTCAGGGTATTCAAGGATGAGGTATACCAGGCTTGGGAGCCAGAAAGTAGCCATTGTGGCACACAAGTTGTTAGCAAGCAAACTCAGGGGGATCTTCCTGAGCCCAGAAAGAAAACACCACTGATGGAAGCTGGGTATCAATGTCACTCCAGTCTTCAAAAAGGGCAAGAAGGAGGACCGGGGAAACTATAGGCCAGTCAGCCTCACCTCCATCCCCGGAAAGGTGATGGAACTGTTCATTTGGGAGGTCATCTCCAGGCATGTAGAGGAAAAGAAGGTTATCAGAAGTAGTCAATGTGGATTCACCAAAGGGATATCATGCTTGACCAACCTGATAGCTTTCTATGATGACATGACTGGCTGAGTAGATGAAGGGAGAGCAGTGGATGTTGTTTACCTCAAATTCAGCAAGGCTTTTGACACTGTCCCCCATAACATCCTCACAGACAAGCTCAGGAAGTGTGGGTTAGATGAGTGGACAGTGACGTGGATAGAGAAGTGGCTGAACAACAGAGCTCAGAGTGTCGTGATCAATGGGGCAGAGTCTGGTTGGAGGCCCATAACTAGCAGTGTTCTCCAGGGGTCTGTGCTGGCTCCAGTCCTGTTCGATATATTCATCAATGACCTGGACGAAGGGACAGAGTGTGCCCTCAGCAAGTTTGCTGACGATACCAAGCTGGGAGGAGTGGCTGATACACCAGAAGGCTGTGCTGCCGTTCAGCGAGACCTGGACAGGCTGGAGAGCTGGGCCGAGGGGAACCTCATGAAATTCAGCAAAAGCAAGTGTAAAGTCCTGCACCTGGGGAGGAACAACCCCAGGCACCGGTACATGTTGGGGGTTGACCTGCTAGAAGGGAGCTCTGCTGAGATGGACATGGGAGTGCTGGTGGACAGCAGGCTGATCATGAGCCAGCACTGTGCCCTTGTGGCCAAGAAGGCCAACGGTGTCCTGGGGTGCATTAAAAGGAGTGTGGCCAGCATGTCGAGGGAGGTTATCCTCGCCCTCTACTCTGCCCTAGTGAGGCCACATCTGGAGTACTGTGTCCAGTTCTGTGCTCCCCAGTTCAAGAAAGCCGGAGAACTACTGGAGAGAGTCCGGCAGAGAGCTACAAAGATGGTCAGGGGACTGGAACATCTCCCTTACGAGGAAAGGCTGAGAGACCTGGGTTTGTTTAGCCTGGAGAAGAGAAGACTGAGGGGGATCTTATCAATGCTTATAGATATCTGGGGGGTGGGTGTCAAGAGGGTGTGACCAGAGTCTTTTCAGTGGTGCCCAATGACAGGATAAGGGGCAATGGGCACAGGTTGGAACATAGGAAGTTCCACCTGAATATGAGAAAAAACTTCTTAACTTTGAGGGTGACAGAGCACTGGAACAGGCTGCCCGGAGAGGTTGTGGAGTCTCCTTCTCTGGATATATTCAAAACCCACCTGGATGCGGTCCTGTGCACCCTGCTCTAGGTGTACCTGCTCAAGCAGGGGGGTCGGACAAGATGATCTACTGAGGTCCCTTCCAACCCCTACCATTCTGCGATTCTGTATAGAACATCCAGTCACCAGAGCTTGTGGCTCTTAGCAGTGAAAGCCATCCCACCACCACCGTGCTCATTTTAAAAGTGTTTGGGGTTGCACTTGTTTGTACATCTTCCCTGGTTAGCTTTGTAGGCTGTTTCCTGTATTCTCTCTTCCTAAAGAAAAAAAAAAAAAAATGAAAAAACACACACGACAAAAGCAGGAGGTTTAAGATACCAAAGACCTGTGTAATACTTAAGCAGTTACTTGTAGTTCCATGATCTGACAAATCTCTTTTCCTGGACTGGGAATCCTGATTTAGGAAATGCTGTGACTGTGGCATATCTCTGCAGGACTCAGCTGATGAAGGATCTACATCCAGGAAATTAACCATCAGTTTAATACAAGCCCTGTACAGCTTGCCAGTGGCAGTAGGCAGGTAAGTAGAATATCATGATCGATGATCACAATGGCTGGTGATAGACTGGCAAGACCTAACATTGACATCTGACATGAGGCCATTATCCATCATGGCTCCAACTGCTGTCTTCTGATTACAAGGGGGCTGAATTATTGAGCAGACCTAATTCATGGCAAGCTGCCACTTGCAGTTCTGGGAAGGGCAAATGTAATAAGAAACAAATGCCTTGACTACAATTTTGTATTGTCTCCAAGTCTCTCCCATTGTGCTTCCCTGCTGTGTAAAAAAAGGCGAGGGGGGAGGTTTAGCTGCATGCTGAGTGGCTTTGCATGGTATTGACAGGTATTCAGAGGCAGTAAGACTGTCTGTCTCCAAAGAACTAGCACCAAAAAAATGTTAAGCCAGTGGGAATGCAGCACCTTTGAAAAGGAGAAGGCTCACTTAAAAGTGAGGCAGGATCAAACCCTCTATTATAGTCCTCTCCTCACCCACCAAAACTCTCAAAGAATATGAACTTCTAAGACTGTAACTGAATATAAAATCATCAGGAAAAGCATGCTCCAGTCACATAATTTATTTGGATGTGTGTCAGTATAGAAACTGGCACTTTCCCCATCTATGTTCATAGTCCAACTTCTCTGCCACAGAGAGCCAGGATCTGTGATTTTCAGTCCAAGGGCATTTCTGACATTTCAACATTCATTTTCACTGCAAAGTCAAAAAGAAAAGTTCAGGCTTTCAAGGTGTCCCCCCTAGAGGAGCATGGCTCGGTGGCAAAACAAGGTGGACGCAGTGATGCCAGTGATGGAGGATGGAGCTGCCTGTGGCACATGAGGCAGCACTTGCCTCCGGCTCCAGGCCACACGCCGGGCACTGCCACCATGCCAGGGACCCTGAGGTGGATGGGACTGCAAATTCAGTGCCAGGGAAGGATGTGCCAGGAAAGCACAGCCCTGCTGCACCCTCCCGCAGCCTGGCCCCTGACTTTCGGGTCTTTTCCAGTTAAATGAATCAGGTGTGATCAGGAGTAAATGTGATCAAATAACTGATTCCTAAATGTTCATCTGATCTTTTAAGAGAGGGTGAAGTAAAACTCTGTCCATCAAATCCATGTAAGTAAACTACCAATGGGGAAATACCATCTCTGATTCAGCACTGAAAGAAATAATTATCTCAATTATTTCTTCCTATAAAATTGACTCCATTCTGGTTCCTTTTTATGAAAAGTGCCTATAAATTTGCTTTGTATAAGAAAGGAAGCAATAACAAAACCAGCTACACACTATGAAGTAATACTTTTGTATTTAAAAAAGTTCCTAATGGAAAACCCCTTTTCCTTCTATTCAGAGGTGTTTTCAATTATCTTCAAAAAATGAGATCCCTGAATGGTGCACAACTTTGCCCTCAGCGATGCTGGTACAGTGTCATTAAAGTCAATGAGATTACATGTGTTTGAATGATGGCAGAATACAGCCCTGCATGTTTATTGCAAATGCATTTGTAAAACACATTCCAGAGGATAAAAAGTGCATAAATAAATGCAGCATCTGTAAATATCAGCATTTTTACTGAATAGATGTATGTGTTTTTAAATAAATTCATGCAAACAGAAGTGGATTTCTGGCTTTTTCCTTCACTTTGCAAATGTGCCTGGCCAGGCCTTATCTCCAAGTCCTCCAGCTGTAACTTCAGCAAAATATACAAAGAAAACTCCTGTAAATTTTCAGTAATACAACCATCACATTAACTGTGTATATATTTCTATTTTGAGAAGAAAAAGCTTTGTGTATTTTGATTAATTGTCTTTGACAGACTAATCTAGGAGCATGAATAGGTTGTATTATAGACTATTAACTTCCTAGCAGTCCCAGTGCTGGGAGTGTTTCTAGGGAGGCAGGCCCTACCAGACCGTAATGATACTGTTTGTATTAATATTAGCAGTGGCATTTTTAAAAATTCAGTATTAATTGAATCCTGATTTCTTTATTATTTTCCACATACTGTGCTTTTCCATGAGAACCATGACTCATGCCAGCAAATGCCTAAAGAAATATTTTCACCTTGCACACTGCAAAATACATTCTACCATCCAGTTAATTTATGGCAGCAATTTGGAAGTCTGCTGAGCCGGACACAGCTGGCTGGCAATGAACGCATTGTTATTAAAGATGAGCAACATGTGACATTAATCTCAAATTAATTTTTGAGAGAAAATGCATGCAAATTGCAAAAACCTATAACAAAGAAGCAAAACAAAATGGTGCAATACATATTTGCAAATGTTCATTTCTGTGGCAGGTTATTAATACACATTAATTAGTTATTCCTAATTTTATTCAGTGATTGATTGATGTAAAGAAGAAACCAGTAGAGAGACCTGACTATTGGATGTACCAGGGCTGAAGTCCTTTGCTTGGAGCTGACCAGAGGGGTTAGATAACCCTGATGATAACTCCATTTAGCTGCAGAAACGCCTTTGAGGAGCTGAGACGGATTGTTGAAGTTGCAGGTGTCATTTTGTGAAACTGCTACTCACATGAAAACCACAAACTGTCAGGTCTGCACCAGGACTTTACCTTGAATAATTGTGTGTAAAGGCTGTGCCTCTGTGAAGCACTGGCTGGGGTTTCCTAACATACTCTCCCAGATGGGCAATATAGAGATCGTGCCATATCGGAAAGAGAGAGTTTCTGCAGAAGGGTTTGGCAATAAAATCAACATTGTTTTAATTAGAATTTTCCATAGGAAATGTTGCCTTTTCATGAAAAACTCCATACATTCAAAATGTTTAAAAGCTATTTGGTTTTTTAGCCAAAACCTGCTGAAAATGTGGGGGGTTTCTAGCATCACTGTTTCAAAGAAAAGCAACAATGTTCAAAGAAAAGATGTATTTTTCAAAAGATTTCATTTAAATAAAGTTCAAGTTTTCTTCAAAAAACAATGCTTTTGATGGAAATCTTTTGGCCTGCCCTTTTGCAGAGAACAAATCTTGCCGACAGAGTAAATCCCCCTAGTCGTTTACATTGAAACCTTACAAAACATTATTAGGAAATGGAAACTCCATCAAAATCACTGCAAGTAAGCCTCTAAAGCAAGGTTTTCTGTGTGTCATCCTTTAGAAAGCCCTTCCTAGCACACCACAAAGTTTTGGTAAAAACTGCACATCTGACAGCCCAAGCCTGAACAGTCAGAAACATCAAACGGTACCTTAAAACCTGTATGGGAGGCTGTGGGGATGGGCTGTGTGGGATGCAGTTTTCTTCGATGCTGGCTGTAGGAGACTGGGTGGTCTGCAAGGCAGGTGTTATTTTTTAATTTACAGAAATCCATAGCACATCCTAGGAGGAGAGGTGTGTTTTCCTGTGAGTGCTACCATGTCCAGTGACTGTAAATCACTGGTTTTCCAGCTGTTCCATAGCACCTGCAGTCCCCAAATTTTTGCCTGGACACAGTACCCTCCATGGGCAATAAACACAGCCAATAAGGGGGAGAAATTGCACATGAAATGCTGCAGTATCTGCAAACTCTGACTTCACAGCCCCCTACCCTGTCCTACTGTGGCAGCGGGGGACCATGCTCGCCCAGGGGAACCATGAGAAGAGCAGCCTGGGTGCCTTATCCAACCAGGCTCAGGGACTTCCATGTCCAGCTCATCCTGTTCACATGCAAAATGTGGTTTTGTGCCTGTTTTTCAGGCTGCCTACCCCACAGGCAACTTGCAGCAGGACTGCAAAGACAGGTTGATGTCTGCTATCACCATAAATTTTACCCAAACCTGTGCCAGTGTGTGCTTCTGCAATCTGCCCTATGTGAGAGCTGGCCTCTCAATTACCCTCAGCAGCTCTGGGCAGATGTATCTGAAAAGGTGTGAAACGGTTATGGATAAAGACAAGGACAAGAAAACCCAGGTCAGTCCCTCTGGCCACTTGAGATAATGCTGTGGTTGCTTAAGATGTGCCAGTGTATTGCTCTTTAGACAGAGAAGACTTTGCTTTATCATTGCCATTATTTATGGACTAAATATAAGTTGATCATCTCAAAATAAATAAATAAAGTTGACCATGAAGATCAGGCTGATCTTCAGCTCTTTAGTGCCTGCTCTGATCAGAGACATGTAACTTACATAGGCTGAGGGTCACATGGGTATATTTTGCCTAGGAGGTCCCTTCCTGACTCTTCATTCCTGATGCTCCCTTGCTTTGCAAGGAGCTAATGATGATCTTCTCACACAAAGCCTGGTTGCATTTGTTGGTCAGCTGGGAGAGCAACACATTCACGTGTTCCCCATTAGGGAGGGTGCATAGAGCCTGTCCTGGCCCCTGCCCAAGTCTCCTATGGAGAAATGTGGTTTATTTGTACTGGGCAGCAGGTCTAGTGGCAATCTCAAGCTCAGAGAGGCATGGAGAGGAAACAAAGAGGATAAATAACAGCCTTCAATGGGGCCAGCCCAGCACTCCTGCACTCACATGCACAGTACCAGTGTGGGGACCGCATGCTCCCCCTGTCCAGGGATGGAGGATGGAGGACTCCTCCCAGAGCCCCAAGTCCTCCTCACTTTTAGCTCCATGCAGCACACAGAGCCAACAAGATCCTGTCAGGAACAATTTAAGTCAGGAGAAAAAGGCACAGAACAAAGTGCTGATGTGGTTTGTTCACAGTCAGGGAACCCTCAGTTACAGGGTGCTGTATTTTTGTCATTTTAAAATTAAAGAGTGTTTTCCTCCATTAAGTATGCCAGGCATAGCTCCTGCTCTACTCCTAAGTCCACTTTCCCAGGGAAACAAAGCATATGTCTATCCCGTTGGTCAGTGTGTTTCTCAAGGCTGGTCTCATACTAGTTTTAGCACTCATGGCCAATTTCAAACAGATTTGATGGCAAGGCAGAGCCCTCGTGAAACACAGAGAGCTGTGCTAAACAGGGAGAGTGTGAAATCTGTCTGATTAGCTTCATATTGATGTTATATATGTTCATATAAGTAATCTATCATAAGTATATCTGCTGTTATATTGTTAACAAATTTGCTTTGCTGATGATAGGTTGTAGTAATCAGTAACAGTACATAACCACTTGGTTGTTGCTGTTATTGGTTGTACTACAATACTAATTGATTCTGTTATTGATTGATACCATACTATTGATTGCTACTATATAATTGATTGCTGCTGGTAATATGTAACAGCTTGATAAATATATATTTGTTCCTATTCAATTTATTAATCATAGATATATTTGCTAGTGGTGATTTTTGTGGTATTTGTGGTAATTTGTAATAAAGTAGAGAGATTTGGATGATAAAACCTCCATGTCCTTGTGTATTACAGAATCCTACAAACCCATGGTCGTGATCTCTACACTAACCCCTTAGGTCGTGATACCCTGTCAGGACCCTGTGTTTACTCACTGCAGGGGATGTGGCGTGTGTGTACTGAGCAGGGGAGGTCTTAGCCCGTGGGCTCCCCGTGAGGCAGGGCTGGGAAGGCAGCTGCCCCTCCGCAGGGTTTGGAACTACATGAGGGGAAGAAAGAAGAAAACAATTTAATGTTTTCAGGTTTGCCAGAGAAGTGACTGCCCAGCAGGTGACATTTTTCTGAAGGCAGTACCACACTTTATGGTCAGGCAGAGAGAAATTTCTATTTTTTCTTCTTTTTCAATAGGTTCCTTTTTTAAGTGGTAGCAGTAGTGGCTGTAGATCAAAGCAGACTCTGTAGTATGCTGCAGATGATGCATCATCCTTTGAAATACACTTGCTTGGGATGAGCGCTGCTGGACACACAGCAATTTGATTCCCTTCAGGTGCCATAGAAATCTGTCTATTAATAGTAACAATTATTTTTTCCCTAGACTTTCATTGCAGTTTCCTGACGTTATGAGGGGCTGGGGAGCTTTGCCCCTGAAATCCCAAAGCAAAGGCACTGGATCGCTGTGCACAGAAGACTGGCACACTCCATGTGGAAACGGGTGAGCCAGGCTGTGCTCTCGCCACCTGCTTTTCAGGTGACCTCTTGCAGTACTCCTATGGAAATGCCATAAGCCAGAGGAGGCATTTGTGGGTTCTCTTCTCTGTGCTCTGTGCTTGGTGAGTCTTGCTACTTGGAAACTGTAGTGTGTAAATGCCAAAGCCAACAACATGGCAAGTGGTTTTTGTTTTCCCCCAATTTACTCTATTCACATGATTTTCTCAGGAATTCAGAAATCTTTCTTGCATGAGCACAGGCTCAAAGAGAAAAATAGCTGCATGCATAGAAGGGCAAAGCCACCTGAAAGGAAAAGTACTCTTCCTCTAATCTGAGACTCTGATATTAAGAAATGCTGGGCATCCACAGCTTCATAGCTGTGGCAGCTGCCAGTGCTTGACAGCACCAAAAAGCTAAAGCTCCCAAAACTAAAAGCTCCCTATGGGAATATATTGCTGGTCTGAGGGGACTTGTGCAGAAAAACTTTAGACAAGTACATGGGTTAGTTAGTGGCTGGCCAAGCTGGGCTAATTTTAGAAAGCTGCAAACACATGACACTCCAGCCAAGGGCAACAAATTTACTCTTGGATGAACTGCGGATAAATGGATCAGGCTTTCAAATGCCAGTCAGTGCAAGCTTGCTAGACTACATGCAACTGCCACAAAATGGTCTGTAGCGGGCTTATCAGGGCTAGATGCATCCTGATGTGAAACAGAGCGATCTTGTGATTGAGTTCTGTGTTGGGGGAGGTCTTTTTGCCTCGGGCTTCATGATGGGGACATGGTGGCTGCTGAAGAGCCAACACCACATCTCTCTGCTCCCCGGGCTCGTGCCCAGAAGGGCAGTGGTGGCCCGGCACTGGCAACGCAGCACTGTGGCAACAGGGAGGAAACCCCAGTCCTGCAGCACCAATGTCCCTTTGAGGTACCACACTAAAGCTATCTTGCTTTCACAGCATCTCAGGACACTGATCCACCTCAGACCTCCAAGGATGCACCAAAGCACAGTCAGTTGTGAGCTGGACAGAAGAGCGCCTTGGAGAGCTGGTATCTGACACTGAGGTGGCTGCTGCAATGCACGGGGCCTCGGGAACCTCCAACAGAGACCTTAAATCTGACCAGAAAGATGTGAACCCGTGCCTGAACAGAAAAAGGACTTGAGTGAGGAAGCACAGAGAGGAAAAGAGCTTTGTGGCGTCATTTGCAGAGGCTGAAGAGAAGCTGCAAGGATCTATCCCAGGCTTTTGCCTCTGTTCTCTCCTGCCTCTTCACAACTTTACTCCTCTCCTCCGCCACACTTCCTGTTCTCTTTTCATCCCTGTGGTTTGAAATAGCAATGCTGCTTCCTCTTGCTTTGTTTGATAGACTTTTATATATGTTTAAATCAATATAAATAAAACCTATCTCTATATATCAGTGCACATTGATAATATGATAATGGCAACAAATATATGTTGTATATTATGTGCATGATACATATATATGTTAATATATATTAGTATGCTACTTATTTAATATATTCTAGATGTGTATGTGTGTATATATTTATATATGTACCTAATTTTTTTAAGGCCCACAGCTTTACCAGCTTTTCTTCAAAAGCCTAACAAAACAGATCTTTCCTATCATTGGTTTAATCGGAATTTATTAACAACGATTAGTGCTAGTAAGTTAAATAAGAACCTGATTTAACTAGGGCAGGGCTCCCATTAGCTTTTTACTTGCATTTTCTACCCTGTTAAGCATCACAGATGCAGTAAAATCAATTGTCACCATCTGTCCAGATGCCTATTTTCAGTTGCCTATCGGTAGAACCTAATCTCAGTTAATGTTTCAGCTCACGCTTTAACTTATCTACCAGTGGCTGCATACAGTATTTCCAATTCCTTTTTCAAAATGTAAGCATGAAACAAAAACTGAATGGAGGTCTCCAACGACAGTATTTTTTTTCCTAAAGGAAGCAACAGCAGCAGAGCAGACCTGTGCCCTGTGAGATGCTCTGCATTCCCTGAGGGACTCTGCGCAGCAAGAGCCGACCACGTACCCCCAGGGGTAAGCCAGGTCTTGTCTTGGGGTACAGTGGTCAGCATGGGTCAGTGTGGAAAGATGAAGAACAGGAGAGAAATTTTCTGCATGACGATGTAAAGACAAATTTTACGTTACCTGTGAGACAGCCAAAATGTAATGCATGATTTGTTTTTCCAGAGGTACCAAGCGCTGAAGTCAGCGGACATGAAGACACTGAGAACCTCAGCAAATAAGGCCCAAAGAGCATCATTACAGAGAAAGTATCTGTGCAGGCACTGAGCGGGGAGATAAACTGCGGAGAGCACAGGAGTTGCCACCCAGTACTAATCATCTTCCAGCGCTGGGCAAAAGAGCCATCTGTGTTTATTCCGAGATGCCTAGGGAGGGCTGCTTCCCATCCAGCCCAGATCAAGTGTGTCCACAAAGCTCTCATGGTCTCAAATTAGCAGTGCACGCTCATGTCCTCAGCCTGCTGCCTGCATGGAGGCCTCACGGACACCTGTGGACCACCAGCAGGACACATCCCCCCAGGATGTGCCCTGCTCTGCCCCAGTGTGCTAACACGGCATTAAATCCACAGCTGACTGTGGATTTGTGCATACTGCAATCTGTGAGGGCAGCTTTGCTTTATGCTGCCTTTGAAGAACCATTTGAAGATTGAGGCCACTCTTGGAGCAGTGTGGGGACCTTCTGCCACTTTGTACCTGTCCCTCTCAGGGGTCTCCTCTCCTGCAGACCCCCTAAATTGTAGGACACAACCACTTCTGTCTTTGCACAGCAACCAGCACAGGGGGACCTGAGGCAGTCCTAGGGCTCCTCTGGCTGTTGCCATCAGGCAAATAACAACAACTTTGTACAAAGTACTCTTACAATTCAATTGATTTCAGAAAACAGATTGGACATATAGTGTTAGGAAAAGCCTTGGGTGGGGTAGAATATGGCTGATCCTCGGTGCCTCACTGTGTGGTGAAGCCTTGGTGAGCTGAGCAAGCAGGTGCAGCAGTCTGAAGGCACTTCCTGTTTTTTATACAGGTTTCCCTCTGCGTTTTGCAGAGAAAGTCTGTTTTTTACAAAATGAGACGCAAACAGAAGTGTTACTAACTCAAACTGCAAGTCCTTGTTTTTACAGGGATCTTCCTGAGAAACAGACAAGCACTGAAGCAAATAGAAGGAAAAAAAAAAAAGCCTAAATCGTCTCCATGTCCCTGAGAGCAAGTGACAGAAATCACCAGTGCCTGCTGAAGGTGAGCAGAATTGATTTGCAACCAGAAGAAACTGCTTAGCTGTGCATGAAAGGCTCGATCCTGCTTTGCTGACTCAGGCAAATCTGCTGCTTAAACATGCAGCCCGACACTTCAGATAAGATATTTTTCCAATGCTCAAGATCTCTGTTCAAAATCAGAGCAATGACTCTGTACCCTGCACGTACCAACATGTGTACACATGTGTGTATGTCTCTGTGGTGGAGCAGAAGTGGGATTCTGCCAGCTGTGGGATGGCTGCACACCAGGCCATCTGACTTTTTAAAGGCATGTGTCAGCAGTCGTATTCACTGTGCACAATTCAAACATAACCAGTGGGCTTTTCAAAGCTGCCTGAAAAATCAGTCAGCCATTTCACTGTGCCCACAGGCACCAGAGCCATTCCTTCTGAGCAGGGTTGCACCATAAACTAAGGTGACCCAGGCACTGCCCTCAAACCCATATCCTGTGCTAAAAATTGGTCTCCCAGAATTTCAGAAATAAGGGGCAGGAGGCAGAGCAGTTATTTTTCCTAATGGAAAGACTGTTACGAAATAGTCCCATCTGTGGGACACCACTGGCTTCTGAAATGCAGAGTGACCTGGAGAGGGGAGTGTATAGTGGATGGCAAAAGTTGCAGATGACACCAAATTATTCAGGGTACTTAAACCTGAAGCTAATTTGGGAGACATGCAAAAATATTTCATGGTGCCAAGTGACAGGGTAATATGCAAAAAAGCTGATAAACTGATAAGCAATAAAAAAAGCTGATAAGCACCGAATAACGTACTTTGGACAAAAAATATGTACAAGATGATGGGCCTGAACTGCTAACCGCTGAGGAAAGCAGCTTTGACATCACTGTGGAAAGTTCTCTGAAAATTTCTGTCAATACTCAGGATCTGTTAAAAGGTAAATTGAATGTTAAGACTTCTTAAGAAAAGTGTAGAGCACAAAATGGGACTCGTCCTTTTGCCAGTAAATAAATCCATGGTGTACATGTACCTCAAATACTTTGTGCAGCTCTGGTAATGCCATCTCACAAAAAAACCACCAAAGAGGATGATTGGAAGCATCCTACAGAGGTGCAGGGTGGCTTCCACTGATGGAGAGCTACAGCCTCAGAGCCTCCTGTCTGGAAAAACAACAGGTACAGCAGAGGCCTACAGACATGAGTGGTGCGAGCAAGGGATGGGGTTTTTATCCCTGCCACCGGGTGCTGTGGGAGCCACAAGTGCAAAGACGCTGCTCTGGGGCAAGACAAATTCACAGAGGTTTGGTCCCGTATATGACCGCCAGGGTGCAGCCCTGGCTCAGCAGGGGTCCACCTCCCTGACCGCTTGAGGCTAAATGAGATTTTTCTGTGCTTCTGCTGATGGCCACTTTCACAGGTGAGATGCTCTCCAGGTGGACCCTTGAGCTGACCTCCCCTGACTCTTCTTCCCTTATGCATTCTTGTGTTGAATATATCCAGACAGGGAAAGTTGTCGAGATTTATGGAGGAAACCTAATAAAGTCTAAGCAAACTAAAGACATATCTTGCTTGTGCTCTCTTAACCTAAATGTATCCACTGAAGATAATCCTGTGTCCTCAAGGATTCATCACACACCTAACAGATTTGTGGTGATTTATTGGCCATGATTTATTCATGATCTAAGAAGTGGTTGATATAGTCATTGTTTGCAAAACTATTACAGAAGCCTTACTTTGATGGCTTCTTTCTGGCCAAAATTCAGGTTAAAGTAGACTATAAGTTATTATATTGTGCCTCAAAGACTTTCTATTCTGATTTTTTAATTTTCCCTTTCACAGTCTGGAGGAGCATCAAGCCTGTAGCAGTGTGTGAGTGAAGGAGTAACAGTGCAGTCTTTGGTGACTTTCATATGTAGTCTCAGCAGGAGACTCTGTACTATTTGCCCTAAAATAATTTTTATTATTACATTACCTTATTCAAAAGTTCATGGAGACCCATTTCTACCCTGATCAATGGTCAATGGTATCTTTATCCAGAACTGAAGAAGCATGAGACACCCTTCCACACTTATGGAGTGTGTAAGTCCTTCACTTCAGCACGTAAGGCAGAATCTGTCCTGATTCATAAGGATGCAAGAGCCAGGTTCATCAGCTCCTGCTGATACCTGCTGGTATTTTACTCCACAGGTAATCTGTCTGCCCCTGGCAGTGCACAGGGATCGTCAAATCCGGTCTTGAGTGGGGCTCTTCATGGGAAATCTTGCTGACCGCACGTACGATGTCCTCTTGAAGGCAACTGGGCTACCCTTGAGTGATCATCACTGCCTGGTAGAGTGCCTGTTGGTGAGTATGATTGTTGTCTACTTATTTAACCAGCTTGTTGTTGTTTTTTGTTTGAAATTTTTTTTGCTTCTTTGAAACAGCAGTATGGGTGCCCATAAAATTGCCACTATTTTGTGTTTAAAGCATACATCATTATTTTTTTCCCCCTAATGCTTTAGGGTAGCATTTTTAATGCTGCAGGTTTCAATAAAATATATAAATATAGCTCACAACAAAACAGCTCTTCTTGTTTCATTTTTTATTAATGGTGCTTGTTTATCCCTATTGACATGGACAGAGACACTCATTGCTTTTTACACAAAAATGCACAAAGAAAAAAATGAAGTTGGGGAGTATAAACAACTATGTCTTCCACATGTAGACTCAGTGAGTGAGCCCATGTCCCAGCACCCTCCTGCCCCACATGCTTTGCCTGCGGGGAAGGGCATCTTGCATGGAAAATCAACGTCAGCTGAGAGCAAGCTTTTTCCCAGTAAAAAAGCACTGTGGGCACCCTCCTGTTCATTTCCATTGGGTGACTTCAGGAGCAGAAGGCTGTTCATTGCTGGTTGGGAGTATGGCTTTGCTCAGCGAGGTGTCAGCTCATTGCCAGCTACAGCTTTGGTGGAAAAACCTCTAAAATACAGCAGCTTGGGTCAGGACATGAACAGCCTGCTTCAGAAAGTGCTGTTTTCACTCTCTGATTCCTCACTTTTCTCAGTGGTAGCTCAAGTGCATCCTCCCTGCTAGTGCAAAAACTGTCCCCTTAGCAGAAAGAATGTTAAAAATTTTATCTACGAAGTGCTACAGCCTGCAACATCTCCATCTCCCTTGGGGGTATTGCATTGGGTTGTAGCAGCAGAGCAAGCAGCAAGAGGTCATCACAGTTGACACTACTCCCTTGTGAAACTGGGTACTGAGAAGTGTACAGTGTCCTCAACATGTGCTCTTGGATTGACTGTAGGCAGCTATTTTTAAGAAAGATTGCTCATGGCTTTTGGAATAATATACTCTGTAAAGACCATGCCATGTTTAAAGTGATTAATAGGTGGAAGATATTATGTAGGGATGGGGTAAGCTCAGCTTATCCTTTGACACATGGGTTTATTCGAATAGAGCATGAAGCATGGCGCTGTACTCGTAAAAGTGGACCGGGGCCGGCAGAGGTTTCTCACTTTAACCCTCTTGCTTTGGGTGTACAAAGTACCTACAAGTTCAGCCACTACGGCTTTTAGAAACCATCTCTCACACCTTCCCACCACTGTACCCACTTGTTACCAAATGCCTCAGCGGCGCTTTCCTGCACTAGGCCCAAGCATTAAGCAGAAAACGTCGGATGCGTGTGGTAACAGCTTACTCATAGGAAAATGCTGCTGAGCCCACGAAACACACGCAATTGTTAAAAAATTGAAAGGTGACAGGAGAGGCATGAGCAACCCCTCCGTCACTCCACCTCTTCTCATCACAGGAGGAGAAAAATGCTTCAGAGAAGATCGTATGCCTCCAAAAAGCTCACTGCAATGTGCAAAGGAAAGGCTGTTTCAGGAAATATTTTTCACCGTCTGCGCACTGGGGACGGTGGAGCCGGGCAGCCTCGGAAAAGGCTGATGAGAAAGCCATGGGGGCAGGGGTGAGGGAGGGTGGAGGGGGCCGGCATGGGGGCTGTTGTGGGAAAGGCGCCATGTGTGCATCCCTCCGCCCACAAATCCAGAGAGGGGAGTCCATCAGAAAAGCCCCAGGGGTTGCGTTACTCTCATCATACCCGCAACCACAAAGAAGTTTTGCTAGAAACTCCATGCAATGACTCAGCCCCCACACCCACTTTGCTCTCAGGTGCTTGTCCATGTGCCAGTGGGTGGCATGGAGAGCCTGTGCTGGTCGAACCTGAAACATGTGCACATCCTGGCAGAAAGCAGTGGGCTGAGGTGGCATGGGAAGCCAACAGTCCCATGGGATCAGCCAGAACTTTTGCTGTGCTAGGTAGGGAGTCCACACTGCTGCCTCCACGGCCCCCACCACAGCACAAGGCAGTGCTGATGGGGGAGCGAGACCTAACGCCCTGGGACACAGGGTGAGAACAGCCCCGCAGAGGCCACCAGCCCACCCCTCTGCCATGGCCGTGCCCAGCCCCAGGCTTGTGTCACAGCCCAGTGAGCATGGGAGTGGGGTTTAAGAGTGGACCAGGTTGTGCAGATGTTGGAATAAATGTGACCTCTTATTCCTGAGTGCCAAGGCTGGCACCAGTGCACACGGGCAGGTGCCAAGGGTCACAGGGCTTGTGCCTGGCCAGCAAAAACACCGAGGAGCAGCATGGAGCTACCAGCCCCACTGGTTTCCAGGTGTGTCTCTCCAAATTTGTTAGCCAGAGTGTTTCTGAAAACCAAAACCTGAGTTTGGACAGAAGCTGGGATGTTGTTGTTCTGCTTTCTGTGCTTTTGGAAGAGGATTTTTCATTCCTTTTATTCATTGAGCTGCTAAATGGCACAAAATGCTAATTTACTCAAAAAAAACCCAAAAAACTGCGTTTCGTGAATTGTAGAGTGACCCACAAAAAGACAAAACAGAGAGGACGGTGGCCAGTTCAGCGCCTTCAGTGTATGTGTGCTCTTTGCAGGGCCATAATCACTGCCCAGCTGTTCTTGCGGGGTGACATCTGCCAGGGTAATTAGGGCAGACCCATGCTTGGCATAGGGCAGCCCTGCCTCACCGTGGGTTTGCTCCAGATAATGAACTCGGCTGGGCTGTTAAGAGACATGCTTTCTTAGCAAGCCGTCAAGAATTAATGGGGAAGAAATTAGTGTTTCCTAGCTAACACTAGAGAAAGAAATGGTATTTTCCCATTTTATCAGTCACAGACTCTCTGCTGACTGTAGGTATACCAAGGTGGTGCTAACATTAGCACTGAAAAAAGCCGCTGGGAGTCTTACAAACCAGTGGTAGAAAGGGAAATGCCTGGCCCTACTTCTCCATTCCAAGGCTGAATTTATATCAAGAGCAGCCTCTGATGGGGCTGGTTGGGAATTTTCTCTTGGAATGATTTCTCTCCAAATATGCAGTTTTGTTTTATAAGCTGTCAGAGAAATTAATACGGAACCACCGGCTGCCCCACCGCATGCCCCAGGGGCTGTTTCTGAGCTGACATGGGTGACCTCTCCCAAGCTCTCTTCCCCATGACAGCATGGCATCCCCAGGTTTTGGGGATGGGAGGCAGCTCCCTGAGTGCAGGCAGGGTGGGGGGATGTGCAAGCACCCTGGTGCCCGTGGGAAAGCCAGCCCCACTGCTCAGCTCTCTGCACAGAGATTTGGCTGCTAGCCAGCTCTACCTGCCTTGCAATAAATTTGGGAGGTGGCAGCAAACCCAGGATTGCCAGCCCCAGCCTGGTGGCAGTCCAAAAGTTGGGCAAATAGGGAAAGGGGCAGCTGCCTCTTGCTCTCCTTGCACCGATGCTGTTCCTGATGGTCAGCTCACCGGATGCGTGGCTTTCTGAATGGGAGTTTCTTGTTTATGTTTTGTTTTTCTCCCACTTCAGAGAACCTCATGGAAATGAGATTTTGAGCTTTCACCAGTTTGAGTGTTTTCGTTTGCAACGTGCCTAGAAAACTGGGGAGGAAAACACACATAGCTATTTTCATCTTGCTTCAGTTCAGTTTTGCTGCAGAGTTTGAGCAAAAGCTGGGGTCATTCACTTCACCCTAAGCTGCTGATGTGCCAAAATACCTCAGAAAGTCTATCAGCACTGCTGGAAGCAGGAAGTAGCAGAAATTTCTGGAGCAAGATTGTTCTCGTGACCATCCTTGGTCAGCTCTGCAGATTCAATAGTACAAAGTTCACATGCAGTTAAAATATTTCTTGAATATTTTTCTGGATTGAACCTCCACAGCATTTGCCATTTACTCACTGCTAGGTCTTTATAGCACAAGGGGTGTTTGTTGCCTCTTTATTTTACGTTCTTTGGTTATCTCCACCTTATGCAGTAGCATATCCTTGTCTCAACCTGGATCCATGCTCCCATTTCAAGGATATCTAGTCCCAAAAGGTCAGAGACTCAGGAGGCCAAGCACATCTCCCAGGCTTATCTTAAATACATTCCTCAGGACAGTGAGGATGCTCTGGACCTGAACAACCCCTAAGGTAACAGCTGGTAGGAGGGATGGAAATATGCAGGCTCTGGGGTCCTGGCTGTATAGGTCTCTTCCCTATTTTTCTCAGCATTTGTGATAAGGAGTTTGCAAGCAGTGACTCTTGCAAATATCTGTTGAGAGGTTTTTTCCCAGAAATGGCAGAAAGGAGGGAGGAGAAATGCCTCAATGAAAAGGAAACCTGTTGTGGAAAATACTGAGTGCAGTCAGCTAACTCCAGGTACTCCTGGAGCTGAAGAGAAGTGCAGTGTTGTGCATAGCCATTTTCTTGAAAGTTCATGGCCCCGTGCCCAGTCTGTAGTCCAGCAGGCTGATTGCTGGAGCACATCTGGGACAGATGGCACTAAGGTACTTCAGGTTCAACGCTCCTTTCCATATTCCTTGGCACTGACCAGTCTATTTTGAGTATTGCAGCATCTAAGGGAATGAGCAGGACAATAATATTCTTCTGGCTTTGGAAAACTTGGGTTAAACAAAGCATTCAGGTGGATCATCTCCAAGCATGGACACATGCAGATTATCACTGAATCCTTTGCTTATACTTGATGGTAGACAGATGGATCTCCATTTGTGGCAGCCTGATACTTCCCCTCAGAGAATCACTGTTACAGTGTCTTACAATTTTTCTGGGTGAGATGCTTGCCTTGGGATCTATGTTCCTGAATGTTTTGACTAATGTGATTTGTTAATATTAAAAATAAGGTCAGGAAAAATATTCCCTGCTTTGCCATTACAAAATAAAGAAATCAGGGTTTTTTTTGATGAGTTCTACTGTCTTGTGATTTGCAGTGGAGACAGAAAATCAGGCTTGTGATTCAAAGTCAGTCACAAAATTTCAAACTAGGGAAGCCAATACATTTTCTGTTTATTACTTTTTGTTTGTTTCTTATATACAAGGAGGAACTGCATTAACAAAATCTCAAAAAAACTTAAAGGTTTGTAAAGTCCAGCAATCAGAAGTTAGAAATGGCCAGGATCTAGGTTTTCTGTCACCTTTATTTTTTAAATTTCTCTCCTTTCTTCTCCCATTAGCATGTCATGCATAGTGTTGTCTTTAATTACATGATCACGTACTTTTTTTTTTCAGTCACTGTGGAGTTACGAAGTATATAATCCCATAACTGAAGACTATTTCATACTCCATGAGCATGGATAGATTGAAGCATGTGACAGAGATGACTGATTCTGAAAGTCCTAACTTTTGACTTTGCACTAATATACTTCTTTTTTGTAAGCCTGAAGCTAAATTTCTTCTGTTATACATTCACCAGTTTTGTTTTGTTGCTTCCTATAATTTTTTTTAACTGTTCAGCTCCTCTTTTTTGGTGTTAGAGCAGAGTTTAAATAGTTCACAGAAGTTAATCTGAAAGTGCTGCCAGTGGTGTGTCAGGGCTCCTGACTACTAGGAACCTTTCAAGATCCCAGCTTGGGATATAATTATTGAATTATTCAACCTAAATTGTAATAACATTCAGTTCCTCTTTTGGACATAAATAACACCTAACTTACCTGAAAATCTCCCTTCAATCATACAGCTTCTGACAAAGCTACCTAATAATTGTCCATTGACCCTTTCATTCAGAAAATTCTCCCAGGAGCTCAAAAGCATGGTAACCTGTTTAGAAGATGCTTGGTCCTTCAATGGGGGCCACAACATTAATTATGAAAAATACAAAGTGGAAATACTAGAGCAAAGAAAATCAAGCTCCTCACTAACTTGAGGATGCTGTATGAAGCAAGCCATGTTAGGAAAATTTCCCACCTATCTGGTAGCTAATTCCAGGAAATAAACTCCACAAATTCATTTATACCTGTGTGGCTAAGACAACACAGTCAGCAGGGAGGAATCACTCGCAGTCCCTGTGCGTTGTTTCCATTCAGAAGACGTGAGGATTACAGCTGGGTATCTTTGATACACATTGCCAAAACACAGGAAGAGGCAACTCTTTTCCAACCAGTACTTAACCCACAAGCTCTCTTTGGGCTTTCCTCTGTGTCACCACCTCGCCTGCTGGGGTGGTGTGTCATGATGCTCCTGAAGGGTTTCTCTTCCTCCCTCCCTCCCTTCCCAGGCAGTGATGGCTTTTCATCCATCACGTTCAAGCTGTGAGTGGCTTTGCCTGCCTGCTTAGCTTTGGGAAGTGACTGTCTCCTTTGTTTAGTTTTGCAGATCAGGTTTAAAGCATTAAGTAGCTTTCCCTTGCCGTGACCTGGGCGATTTTGGTTAGTTCATTAGGCTGTTATGATGGTGATTATGCAACTAAGTACATTGCTGCACACTGGACCTCTTTCTACAAATACTGTCTTTTCAATGAACTGCTAAATATTTTCCTCATCCTTTCAAGTCTACATTTTTCACTAGAGTAATTGCTGCCTACATATCCATCTGATTCTTGTACATTCAGTAAAACAATCTGGGAAGATGTTAACTGTATGAAAGAGTGAAATATAGGATAAGAATATTTTGATCAAATTTTTTGTTGCTTTTCTTTCATCCTTCTAATGTTAAGAAGAGTTATTTCTGCCTTAGGAAAAAAAAGCCTTAAAGAAAACCCCAGGGTCTGGAGAAGGAACCCAAACCAAAAAACCCCCAGGAAACTACAAAAAGGAAAAACAGGAAGGGAACATCTAGAGAACATGTTAAACATATTTTATCACAAGAGGGCAGTGCATATTAACAAGTGAGGAAATAATCCACCTTTCACAGGAGGCTAATCCCTTTCTTTTAAAAATTTCCAAAAGCTTTGCTGCTAGTGATAAAGAAAAAAAAAAAAGGCAGAAGAGTCTTAGCACATAATAGCAACAGTGCCTTCTGAATTTTGTTTTTCACTGGGACTGCAGGAAACTGCGCCTAGTACCTAGTGTTGTGATTTTGTAAGAGAAGTGAGAAACCTCTAGGTAGCACAGGAGCCGCTGGTTATCCCTGATTTGCTGTTTCCCTGGCAGGCAGCAATGCCACCTGGTGAACGGTCATTTTGATTGTGTGCACCAGCAGAATGACCACTCTCACATCAGAAGTATTTATCCTGGCAACAAAGAAAGAAATGAAATTCCCCTCTCAGAAAGACGGATTTCAAGCACAGGCATACTGCAGTGAGGTGCCTACTTCTCCAGTGGCCAAGCTGTGTTTTAACTCCAAGTGCCTGTTTTTCTTAAGGAAAAATGAAGCTGGTTTTCCCTCTGAAAAATGACTAAATGCTAGCCATGGAGGCTTATAATGCCAGAAGGATGGAACTTCCACTGTTTGCAGTTTTTTTTCCAAGAGACTCCAGCAGCCGTGGACCCAAACCATTAATCCTGCACACAGTAAATTTGGCTGAGAGAAGGAAGTGCCTGAATTCCTGTCCCACCATGTGTTTCCAGACACCTCTGTCTGAAAGTCAGATGCCCATGCTCAGAAATGTGAATGATGCACCTAGCACAACGCATGGTGAGAAAAAAAATCAGTGCCAGCAACGCTTATACTTCACCCACACACTGTCCATTCAGTTCTTTTTCCAGCATAGAGCCTTAAACATTTCTGCCCTGAAAGGTCTTGAGGTTTTAACTGTACTCATATAGTTTAACTGTACTTCCAGGTCTTCTGACTGACAAAAGCTGATACCAGCAGGTTGCCAAAATCAGTCCACTCCAACTGACGTTAACCCTCCAAGGCAGCTCCCCACTGGCCCCAGCCCCAGCCCAAGATGGGGAGAGCCCTCGCCCTGTCCCTGTGAGCTGTCAACTTTTGCCCATTGCCTGCAGAGGTGCAAAGGCCTGCGCTGGTGCCTGGGGGTGACCCTGCAGCATGAATGCGTTGCTGCTGCCATAAAGCACTGGGATTCAGCTCACCTTGTTTTAGAGGTCTACCTGAGAAGGAGGTGAGCTGAACTCAAGAAGAGCTTTTATTTCTTTCTATTTTGGCGGTAGAAGTTTTGGTGACTAGGCCATGTATAGGTAAGAAGAAACCCACCCCACTCTCCTTTCCTTGCTTGGGAATTGTGCTGGGGAATGGAGATTTAATTGCATGTTAAACCCCCATTAGCTCTTCCACCTACTTAAATGTATCTAGGAGGGAAAAATCACATGCCTTTTCAACATAATTTTTGTGGTTACACTCTCAACCTGGGCCAGAAGATATACAAGAAATTATCTCATATATTGTCTTGTCTTATATCTTGTGTATTGTATTGTCTGTGTAATCCTAGATGTGAGATTTAGATAGCATTTTGTCTTTTCCATCTGCCTTCAGGAGGGATGTGAGAGGAGGAGGTGCTGTGCAGCATAGGGGTGTGCTATAATGGGTCCCACTGGCCATCAGGAGGAAAACTGAAACCCATGTCCTTCCCTCGTTGCTCCTATGGGTCTGCCCTTTTTGACCATGCAGCCAACCTCCCAGGAGTCACCATGGAGCCACCATGAATGTTTGCTGACCCTCCCATCCAGCCATACCCCCACCTCCCCAACACCTGCTTTGGAGAGGAACATGCTTTAGAGAAGAGCCCATAGAGGTGAGCCTTCCACACCCGGGTTATTGAAGACAAACAGAGGAAGCATCTCAGTCTTAAAGTCCTCCTCTGAAGATGGGGAGATTGGGCTCGGCATTATGTCTGCCAGCGTAAGTGGAGATGGTGTCATACGATTGCGTTACATCAAAGGTTAAATTTGCTCCTCAGTCTCTCTGATCACTTTCTTAACTATGTGAATTTGCAATGTGCAGGATGAGCTAGATTTTCCTAGAGATATATGCCCTCTTCTTTGCTACACTGTCTCTCTTCATGTTTTTAGAGGACATGTTAAGCAAGCCAAGTGGTGCCTGCTCAGAACTCGCCTGTCTTCAAGTGTGAGGAAACCCATACAGTACTTTTGGGGAGAGAAAAGTAGGTTTCAAGGAACTACAGAAGAGCATAGAGTAACTTTGCCAGCATCTGTTTAAGGATCAGACAACTCTGATACTGACCCTTTACAGCCAGTTACCTCTATTTGCCCAGGAATAGCAAACTTCTATAGTGAAGAACTTGGTGTTCAAGAAGGGAATTACTGTGAAAAGTTGCCACTATTTCTCACACTCATGCAGAAGGCACCATGACAAGGCATGCACCCAGTGCCACTGCTAGCCAAATCTGGGAACTGAGAGCCTGCAGCTGTGCAGGACTCAATGAATTGGCCCACTTAAACCCTTCTGAGCCTGTATTTTGGAGCTTTCCTGTATTTGATTGTGAAACAAGATGGGTGCAGTACGAAGGGATATGCTTAGTCCAGCATGGAACATCCACAGACTTGCATCAAGTACACCATTTCCTAATCGGTTTATCAACAAGAAAACAGAAATACAAACCCAAGAGCAGATTTAAAGGCTTTTCTAAGAAAGACAGTGTCTCTATTAAAGAAGGCTGTGTAAGTGAAATCGCAGAGGCAAAAGAATACACATTCCACCATGCAGAGGCTGCTCTCTTACTTAATCTAATACAATGTGGTTCAGCATGAAGACTTAAAAGGCAACTCTGTGTGCCATGGGACCATGCAGTGCTGCCAGCTTCTGGCTGATGAGTAGCATTGTCCTCTTTTGGGGAATGAACATCCTGTGTCAGCTGCATGCTGCAGTGCAGCCAGCTAAAATATCGTCATGGCTTCCACTGGGCTAAAAGAACTTTTACTGGCCTCTATTCTGAAAATGACATGCCTGATAATGTAATTTATGTCAAAATCATATCTCAAAACATTTTCAGATATTTACAGGCTCAGTGGTGTAGTGATGCTCCTCTAAGGAGCGCTAAAAAATAAAGTATGTATTTGACAAGCAGACAAAGGAAACCAGGTAGCAGTCAACACAAACTAAAGCTACTAAAATTTAGAGAAGAAGGGAAGCTAAAGAGAAGTCTGGCAGACTCCAGTACAACAAAAGGGATAAGTAGTAATATGAAATCAAGCAATGTAGTTGATGGAGATAGTAAAGTGGTTAGAAATGATAAAGAAAAGGAAAACCTCAGTACATATTTCTGTCATATTCAATAGGGAAGAGACGGTACACTTGACTATATGAGAATGATGAAGCAGTTTCCAGTCCATAAGTACCTAAGGAAGCAAAAAGGAGTTGTCTGAACAAACTTTTGTTCCACTGACAATAATTTTTGAGAAATACTGTAATACTATAGTGAGTTACAAAAGAGCATTGGTAAATTGTCAATATTGTGCTAATACTGAAAAAAGGCAGAGAAGGATGTATGAGGTAACTGGAGGATAACTCTATTCCTGAGCGAAATAATTGAAAAGCTCATAAGGGAGTCAACAAACAAAGCCTTAAAAATGAGAATGTGAATAATTCCAGTCAGTTTTTGGAGAATAGATCCTATTAAGCAAACCCTAGTGATTGACTTAGTATCAGTTGCTATTTTAAATAAAAAATAGCTATATAAAATACTAGTAAAATGCACTGACTGGAAAGAGAACTGGCTTAAGATATGATTGTCCACAAGGAGTTATATTTTAACGGAGGTGCTAAAGCAGTCCTATGCCCAGATTATTTAGTTCAGACTAAATAATCCAGGCAGCCATATACAAAGCTGGTTTTAATAATGGAGGCCTATTTAAGTCAAATGCATTTTAATACAGCCAGTGTAAAGCTCTACACGTAAACTAAGGAATTCAGATCTACAGAGAAACGACTGCATGTTGGAAAGTGATAACTAAAACCAAGGAAGTTCACAAAGTGACAGTTCAGCATAAGTTTCCAGTGTGATAATACAGAGAGAAAATCAAATCACAGCCCTCAGATTTTCTAAATAAAAAATTAGCAAGAAAAGGAAAGGAAGTGGTTTTATTTCCAGATGAGATGTCGATAAGAATGAATATGGTGCCTGCAACTTTGGTATTGATAAATTGAAAAGAACCATGACAGATACTCAAAACGTGGAGAGAACATCTTTGAGTGAGAGAATCAGAGTACAAAATCTGCTTAGATTATCAAAATGAAATTGAGAAGTGACTCTATTATAAAGATAAGTAAGAAACTTCTCAGAGGAAAAAAAGGGTAATTAAGGTCTTGCTCACATAGAGGAAGGTCAAGAGAGACAGTCCAGTGGTTTATCTGACTTTACAGCATCTGAATACATAACTTTCCAACTTCTAAGGCCGAATGTGTTCTTTTTCATTGCAGCTATGTTTGCCGAGTTACCTGTCTAGTCTAAGTTCTTTAGATTCCTGTACAATTGGTACATAAGTATTCATAAAAGAATATTAATTTCCCCTCAGACATCTGTTGTGGGACAGGATGATTCACCACTGTAGATTCCTCTACAATTTAGAATACTGCATTCCATTCATTGTAGTTTCACTGCAGATTCATTGTGGATTCAGTGGAGATTCATCTACACTGTGGAAGGGTAACACCATATGTACGGTGAATCACAGCCTCATGCACTGTCAGCAGCACTTCAGGACAGCCACTGCACAGAGCAGGACTCTCTCCAAAGGATGCCATGGGATTTGAAGCATTCCTCTAAGAAGGCACAGCCAAAGAGACTGACCAACTCTCACAAGCAGAGCAGCCAGATGATATCTGTAAACCTCAGAAGCATTCTGGCCCCACTGAGATGACGATCCTTTGCCTGAGGACGTCTGAGAGTAAAGCAGAAAGGGCATGATGAAAAGTATGAACAAAATGTCATGGCACCAAATTGTTTAGATGTCACAGGAACATCTCTGAAAGTGGCTGGTGATTCTAGATGTCTCAGCCTTGTGTAGCCAACTTTGAGATGCATGCTAGGAAATCACACCATAGAAGTCATACCTTTGGGTAGACAAAACCAGTACTGCATAGACTAACCACGAAAAAACTGGTTGAATCAAATCCCTGCCTAATTTGGGAACCAAAAAGTATCTGTTATTTGGTTCTATTACTTTTTCAACATTATTGTGACTGAAAGAAGGCTTATTTTACTGACGATTGCTTTGATGATGAAATAATACAAATATGCTATCTGGATTTGATAGATTGCTTATGCTCTGGGTGTCAACAATTCTAATGTTGACACTGGTGAAGGTCTTCAGTCCACACACTTCTCTGTGCTGTATTGCTATATAAAATAAGTGTTTGTTTTAGAAAAAAACACATTTCCTATGTATGCATGCTGAGTATTCCCTCCTAGCAATTTGTTCATTTGCAGAAAGAAAGTTCTTTTTATAGTCATTGCATTACTGATCATAGACTTTTCAGTTGCTAATTATTACAGAGGTTTTCTCCAAAAGAAGGGCGGAGGAGGAGACAGGCTTTCCACAACTCTGCTCTAGATTAAAGATTTCTGCATTTGTAATATTGAGCTTATTTAGCTGCTGCTTCTCCTCAGAGATCTCAAAGGAAATGCTAATACTTGTTAGATCACTTTACCCTGTAGAGAGGAACTATGATTTCTTCTTTAAATAAGATGAGAGGTACTTAACATTTACACAAGATCTAACATGAACCTATTGGAAGAAATTTGAATAATATTAATGGATTTTGAAAGACATTTATCTGTTCAAATCACTCATCTTTATCTCCTGGGTACTCAACATAAATATATATTTACCTGCTTATTCTTTTCATTACAGGAACGTACTGCAAGTCCAAAAGCATTGCTCCTAGGCTCTTGTTCTGCCCAGGAAATCTCTCAGACTGTATCACTAAGCAGACTGGCATTTGATTGGATTAAAGATTGACTAAATGTTAAAAGAGTATGTTGTTCTTTTGAATTTTTGTCTTTTCTTTTGAATTTACTTACACCTTGTGCTTGCACAAGTACTATCATAAGTGGTGGTACCATACTGTCCACAGAAAATTCAACCATCGGGTGAAGAGCATGAGATAAATTTGGGCTTCCTTCCATCACTGGTTTTCCATTTTTAATAAAGTACTGTGAAGACTAGGACTCTGTTTGAATCCTGCCTCAAATGACAAGGTGACATCTGTAGCAGAAGATGTCTTTTATCTGAATTCCAGTATGAAACTTTGTCTTTCTTCCTGCCTGAGAGCCAGGCCATTTTCCCTCTGCTGCTGGATTCCTGTGATTTATTCTAGCTAGAGCTGAAACAATCTTGAAACACAAAACGTGGTTGTCTGTGTCCTCCCTGCTTTAGGACTCCTCATGAGACCCAGGGAGAAGTCTCTTCACTGATTCCCGTTCATTACTGAGGGCTAACTGAATGATACAACCCTAATTTCCAAGTGATAATCAGGTCAAGCCCCATCTTTCTCAACGACTGAATTAGAGTGCAGGTGCCACCACAAGAGCTGTGTTGCTCTGCTCCATGACAGAACACAGAAGTCCAGGCCAAAGTGTCTGGAAGCTATGGAAGAAGCATTTTTGATCAAAACTTGCAGAGGTAATTGAATGAAACCCATCTGTACATCTTTAGAATAAGAGTTTTGACATAATTTTAAAACTTACATCCAGAAACCAGTTGTTAAAAAGGAAGCAAACAACCAAACACCCCAAAATGCTGGGGGTGGGAGGATTGCAATAAAAATTAAAAAAAAAATATGCTGATGTCCCTTTGCACACACATGCACACACTTCCTAAACTGAGGTTTTCCCTAAAAGAAGCTGCAGAGATTCCAGGAAGACCTCTTCATGCGTTGGGTGTCCAAGTGTTTTTCTGCTGCTACATATTTTTACTGTGAAGGTATTCAGATACCATCATGATTGGTTGAAGGATAAAACCCTGAGACAGATGGAAGAGAGAGATACTGTACTTACACAGGACATGGTTTGCTGAAGTGAAGTGTGGTTATTTCTTGTCTAAAAAAAATTATACTTGACCCAGTTTAATTAACTGTGGGTTGCGGTTCAACATTTGAAAATTGGTTACTAAGAAATTATACTGCTTTAAAAAAACCACTATAAAACAATCCTTTTTGTGGTCTGTTCTCAAAGTAGCAGCATAGATTAAGCCACTCAAACATGTGTGCTGCATTTCCTTAAAGGCAGCAGTGCTGAAAATGCAGGTGGTTTAATACTACATTTTAATAAGAAGGTGTTATCTATATGTCACTTAGTCTGAGAGAGCGAACGTCTCTCTAAAGCAGGCAGAATTTGAACACAGTTTCATTCTTCATGGGTAAACTTGCCTTCATGCCTATGTGACTGTCAACTGTAGCTGGTGAAAGACAGTGGTTATGTAGATCTTTATTTTACAAAACTCAACTTTAAAGTTATGCTTAGGTACAGCTTTAGCTGACAGTTTTAGTTAACAAAGTGCTTTAGTTAACAAAGTGCTTTCCTGAGAAACACAAGTGACTTCCACCATGAGATCTACCTGTGACTGGTCACAAGACACATCCCTATAAAAAACCCCCAGCATCTTCTGATCATTGCCAGCGTGGGTCAGATGTTAACTATTGACAACTCTATCTCTGAGCCACGCTGGCAATGATCAGAAGTTGTAAGCAGCAACAGGTTGTTTTGGTGGTCTTTATTAAGGACAGTAAAGAAAGAGTCACTTCATGAGCTACTTCCCTCCAAGTGGTCACATTAGATGTCAGCCTTGGCTCTGAGGACTTGAAGGGTATGGAAGGGGCCTTGGGATGTTTCTGAACCTGTTGCAGCCACACCAGTTGATTCTAATTGCTGATCAGCTCTTTTTATCTCTGCAGTGATTACCAGCTAAAGGCCAGATTTCATAGCACCTGCTCAATTTCTTTCTGTAAGTCACAGAACCCTTGTTTGAAACACAGTTCGTCACAGATAACAGGACCACATAATGCAGGCAAGGAATCCTTTGGGGAAAAATAAATGAGGCTAACTGGGTAATCGTAAGAAGAACAACTGGGTCCACAGCTTGACAGGGTTATTATTATCACTCAGATTTGTTTTCCCTCCAGGATTTTCCATTCCTCAATAGTAGAAAGGGTGGAAAGCATGTGTGTTGGTACAGCTAAGGCAGGCACTGGACCCTTGGTGAATATTAGGCCAGTGTGTTTTTTAAAACATCACAGCTCTCTGAATCCATTTACCTGTGGACTCTGACTCAACAATTCACTATTTTTGGGATGGCAGCAAGTTCTCTCTGTATATCTAGAGAGTCCTGAATTTTTATTTCTTTTTGGAGCAATGTTGTATTTAATAATGCTCCCAAAATGCACCTGTTCTGATCAACTGAATGGATTGGCTGGATGCTAAATGGCATATTTTTTGTGGACTTATAGTACTTGCTACCATGGCTTAACACTGGTTTTTGAAATCAGAGTTGCTGAAGTGGTATATTTTTTCCAAAAGTTTAGCAAGCAGCAAATGGCACTTGTATGTCCAGAATCTCATGTCAATTCTAAATAGTGGCACAAGGAAAAATGTCTGGATCATGCTGGAAGAAGCAAGCTATTGATGGGGCAGACTGCCGCACAATGAGAAGGAAAATTCCCTACTTGGCAGACATTTTAAAATCACTGAATTAATTTGGACTTACAAAATGGTAAACTTGAAAAGATAGCAGTTTTAAGTGCAATCGAGAAAGCAAATACAGTGTTTACCAGGAGCTCCGAAACATGGCTTATCAAAAAATGGACTCTTAAAGGTATGTAATATTTATTGTTATGTGGCTATTGCTAAAACATCCAAGCTTGGCTCATTGTTCTCATATTAGTCTGATGTAACTTTATGAGATAATTCTTATGAATTAAACTTTCCCTGAGACTTTAGCTCCATCATGGGGTTCTGGTCCAGTTTTATCCAAGTTTGAGTATAAGCTCATTGAAGGATGTTCAATGAGATAAGGAATCTCAGGAGACTTATTTTGTGGGGATGAGATTTGCTCCCCCAAAGAATAAGACCCTCTTCAGATCATCTCCCTTTTAGACTCTCTCCTGAAATCTTTGAAGGGTCAGGGAGAGTTTCTAAAAGAAAAAGGTCTACTTGTTGGTCATATTTAGGTCCATACATGAAAAAAGCAGGAAGAAATTGCAAGCCCTTTCGAATACACCAGACACCTTCCCTGAAAATTTAAAACGGTTAGTGCCTGATATTCACCACTTTCTCTAGATACTATCATATGTCACTTAATTTGGAACCTCTAAATTTGGAAGAGCTGGTCAGTTGCTTCCCTAGGGTCACTATTTTATTGCTATAGACTAACTCTGTACCTTCAATTGAACCAGTAAGTTTTCCTAGCCCTAGTTGTATTTTCCCTTTCCATAGCTACTAAAGAAAGAACATGTCGTTATGAGCAAGAATGTCCTATCTCTTATCTACCATAGCAAATGCAATTTGAAACCCCACTTTAAATGTAGGTGGAGTGAGAAGTTTTTCTGTAAGTCTGCAGTAGACTAATAAAGCTTAGGAAAAAAGCTCTTTTAAGATAAGGTCCAAATGCAGTTTCAAGATACGAATCTCTGTAGTGAGATAAGACTGCAACCAAATACATGGTAGTATTAGATCATAAGTAACTGCTCACTCATTTCTGAAAGCTTAATTCTAATCACAGCTGCATATGACACATTCCTGTGGGTCTCTCAACTGAAACAACAGAGAGTGAGGTGTGTTTGTAATCAGCAGGTTTTGGAAGGTGTAGAACAGTATACACCTCTGAATAATCTGATGTGAATAGTTGTCTTTGACCATATTAAATAAACTGTAATTCATAATAACTTGACCTTGCAGCAATGCTCAATCACCACTTCATTTTCATGTCCTCTCCATTTTTTATGGTATGTTAGCAAACCTAAAGCATGAGGCTGTCTGCACTTGTATTAGATTCTATATCTATGCATGTTCTATTTTTCTTTTTAATCCCTACTAGGTGCATTTAACTGTGATGCTATTTCGAAACTTTCATATGGTTTAGGAGCCCAAAATAGAAATGTTATTTCTTATCACAAGAGAGCAATGCTTTGCAAAGCTGCAAAGATGGTAACTTTGCAGTTGTGGCTTTGTCGTACAGAGCTTCTGGATATGTAATTCCTCCTCAAATGGGACAAGCCTTAAGATAAGTAGAGTTCTCGTTACAGCTCTTGGGACCTTTCCAGGACATGCAACACCTCAAGTTTGTCTTGTGATGAGGGAACAGAGGGGGCATTCACTGACTCCTCACAGTGGGGCCCAAACCTGAATAGCTGCACAGGTGCATCCCTCCTCCATGGCCTCACAACCACCTCCTTCTTCTCCCCATATCTCTGGGTGACAGTGCTCCCCAAACCCAGCTCCTCACCCACCATCCCAGCTGTGCTGCTTGCCGGAACAGATAGGCTCCCTCCAGCACTCACTTTCCCTGAGTTCCTCACAAGTTACAGCCACCCAGTGGACACCCATTGAGTGTTTAGTGCCACTGTGAAAGCCAACTCTAAAATCAGCATCATGCAAGTGAGCCAGTGGCCACAGGGGTAGAGACAAGATGAGGGTATGATGGATGCAACTTGCCCTTGCTAAGAAACACAGAAATAGGTGGGCTAGGGATTTTGTCTTTTTGTTACATTTCTTTTAAAAATAAGCTTAGTGTGCTGTGTTGTTTGTACATGTGGTTCTTACTGCAGGTGTGTGTATACGCACACACATATCTATGGTAAGGTTGCTTAACTGCCAAGTTTTTAAATTTGATTTTGTTGACAAAGATGAGGTTTGCCTTTTTTATAAGGATTTTGTCCTTTGGCAGCTTCTGGCAAAGACAAGGTGGAAACTGTTTAAGCTGAAGTTGTGGGCACAGTCCTTTCCAGCTGGTTGTAAGACTGTCAGAGGGCAAAAGTCTGAAATATTCCACATTGCCCTGAGAATTTATGTCAAGAAGAAAAAACATTTCTCACCACCTTCTCCTGGTTTTATGAAGCTGAACTTGGCTGCTCCTTCTCATGTGAATTTGGCTTGAATAGTATCACAGAGGTTTTGTTTTTCACTATTTTCCTTTGCTCCCCTTCTGCCTAGGTGCAGCACATTTTTCTTGTGGTACCACACCTGTAGAGGAATGAGATTTCACTCTTGCCAATCTTGGCCTGTGTTATTACACTTTCATTTGCCAGTGTATTCATAACAAATATAACACTTCTGTTAGCTAACCCTTAAACCAAACCTGTGACCATCTGTGTGCAATAAATAGCTTAACCAGGATGCTTTCCACCTGACTGACTCTTTTGTTGGAAGAAGCAATTTTAACCTTTTTCCCCCTTCTCACTTCAAACACCTCTCTTGTGAGAGCTTTTCCCCTCCTTCCCTCAGTAAGCCTGAGCAGGCTGCAGAGAGATTATTAACTTGTGCCTGCCAAAATACCAGGTAACTAATAACTAGTTCTTCAAAACTTCAGATCTGTTTAGCTCAAAGGCCCTTCCTCTGGGGGTGCTGCAATGTCAGAGGGACAGCAAGATTTTCACGTCCCCTGCAGGAGCATGCACAGACCCATTTCTGACCAGCTGACTCGCATGGCAAACTCCATGCCTGCACATCCCGTTGCACACGTGCACTGTTGTTTTGCATCAGGATGATAAATGTTAGAATAGAATAGAATAATTTCAGTTGGAAGGGACCTACAACAATCATTTAATCCAATTGCCTGACCAGTTCGAGGCTGACCACACAGGGCTGTTAGTCCCTGTGTCATGGGGCTGCAGCACACGCTGGGTGGGATGGGGAGGTCCTTCAGAGAAAAAAGGATAAATGCAGTTGATCTTCAGTGACACAGATCCCTCAGACAGCTCAAAGCAGGGTGGAGGAGTTATAGGGGCTACTGGTTTGGAGACTACCATACCGTACAAGGTCTGGTGAAGAAATTTCTCTCCCACCAGAGGATGTGATCAGAGGTCCCTAGTCCCCAGTCCTGTCCAAGTACCTTTTCCAAGGTAGAAATAACAAGAAGCTTTTGAACATTGAATAATTTAGTCTTTTCCATTATCTTTAACAAAAAAATCTTTTAATGTCTTATAATGCTTTATTATGAATCTCAAGAATCTATCTGAGTCAATGTCTGAAAAATCCCCTATGCATTTTTCTCTATGGCTAGATGGAAAATCAATATTAAGATTTTAGTTATCTGAAAGTTAATTTCAGATGGGGAGCATTTGCTAAAGCAAGAGGTCACCTCTGAAAGATGTTTTATATAATAGAAAGAACTTTAGCAACTTATTAAAGATAAAAATGCCACACAAAATTTGCTCAACAGCAAAGCCAAGGCTCTGCTCCCATACTTTGCTGTAACTTCTGCATTTCATTCATCAGCAATCTTAGCTCTAAACAATATTTCAGCCAGGGGGCATTAGCCACAACTTTTTAATCAGACAAAACTGCTCCAGAATTGGCAGTATTTTGGTTTATGTAAGGTGTTTTTATTCTGAAGGTATTATACATGAACTCCACAATGCTTTAGAGAACTGACTGCATATGTTGCCTCATCAAATATTTTAGCAGTACTGTTCCTGATGGCCAATGCACCCTGTGACAGAGTGAAGTTCTGAAGAATATGCAAAACTGGTTTCAAAGCAAGCCATAAAACACCAAACTTTATTTTTTTACCAATAATTTTAAGTACTTATTTTCTGATTAAAGCAAGTTGAAATTTTGGGCAGAGGAAGCAGTCAGGACTCAAATTATTAGCCAGCTTCTGCACACACCCTCTAGGTTTTTCACAATGATCAAGGAGATGATTGAAGCTCACACTAGAAACAAAGCTGCATTTACACTTTGTTGGGATATAGTAAACATTCCTCAACATTTCTTAAAAGTTTTACCTTACAGTATGATATTGCAGATTTCTAAAAAAGCAACTTATCTCTGGTTTTATTAGGGGATGGAGGGGTTTGACTTGAAGAAACCTATCAGTTCAATAACCATTTGGAGTTATATGCAGCCATGGTTCTTGCTATAGAGAGAGCATCATTCACACTGCAGTGATGATCTCCAGGCACTTTCTGATATCAGTAAAAAAATTCCAGTTTGTTTTCCTCCTTTTACTTGGAGAACTACAGCAGTCTTTTCCCAATTACTCCACCAGATGAAGGCTATCATAAGACTTGATGTCAAATTGGGAAGCCAACATGGTATTTATAGCCCATGTTATGGTATTATATTTTATATTGTAAGATTTTTATTTGTTTTATCATTTGTTATTTTAGTCATCAAAGTAATTTCTCATCCATGTTGCAGCAGAGTTGAAGCATCTTAAAACTATAAATTACTTCATCAAGTAGTTTAAACCTGAATTCCCCCTCTGCCTCTTCCATTCTTATTTTCTTTCCCCCAGAAGTATTTCAATATGCTGTTGTTGCTCTCATGGGAAAGACAAGGTGGTTAGAGCATTGCTAGAAGTTTGGTTGAAGGACATCAAAAAGTCTGATTTCCATTCTGAAGCCAGGGAAAAGCAGGTTTCCCATGGTCAGTCCCATGATCAGACTTTTGTGAAGTGGAACTGGTGTTTCCTGGCCAGCCTTCCTGAGCATTGATTCACGTGGCAGAGGTGTGTGTCAGGATCCAAAGGCTGTAACTCTGCTCAGCCCCACTCTTAACAGTTTTTGGGGTGTAGAAGAGCCACTCCTGAGTTTGGGATTTCTTTAAATAAAGTAATTTTCTTAAAAGCCTGGGAAATTGCAATTACCAAACTAAAAGAATGTTAAATTGTTATTAAAACCAAGTTGCCAAGCATAGAAAATGCTACAGCTCAGGATAATCATATAGCTGTCATTTGTCTCACTTCTGTTTATACATCATAGAATAGAATCATGGAATAATTTAGGTTGCAAAAGACCTTCAAGATCGAGTCCAACCGTTAACCTAACACTACCAAGTCCACCATTAAATCATGTCCCTAAGCACCACGTCTACACATCTTTTAAACACTTCCAGGGATGGTGACTCCACCACTTCCCTGGGCAGCCTGTTCCAATGCTCGACAACCCTTTCAGTGAAGAAATTTTTCCTAATATCCAATCTAAACCTTCCCTGATGCAGCTTGAGGCCATTTCCTCTTGCCCTATGGCTCGTTACTTGGGAGAAGAGACCAACACCCACCTCACTACAACCTCCTTTCAGGCAGTTGCAGAGAGCGATAAGGTCTCCTCTCAGTTTCCTCTTCTCCAGACTAAACAACCCCAGCTCCCTCAACCTCTCCTCATGACTTGTGCTCTAGACCCTTCACCAGCTTCATTGCCCTTCCTTGAACATGCTCCAGCACCAAAATGTCCTTCTTGTGAGGGGCCCAAAACTGAACACAGTATTTGAGGTAACTGTAATAATCTTTAATTAGATGACAGCCCATTTTAATCTTCCTACCCACAGGACTCCAGGTCAAGCGGGGCAGATGAAGGGCTATGTGCAGAGGAAGACTCTGAGTTGCATAGTGGACACTTCTGCTCGTAAGAGCTCTCCCTCCCTTGTGATGAAAGTTGGTAAATGTGCAGTACATGCAGAAAAAAGGATTTCAGAAAGAGAAAAAGGCTGATTTAGGTTGTAGCACACTACCCTTAAGAACTACCCCTACCAGAGAGGTCCATTTGGGTGGCAGGAAGGCAGCAGAGAGCTCTGTAGATAGTGGTGAACTCTGGGCTGGTTTTTTAGCAGAGCTTTCTCTTTTACTGTCCATAAAGAGCATTCACAAGCAGCAATGCAGTGGAGAACAGTGATTTCATAGATTCATAGAAGATAAAGTTTTGTAGGTTCCAAGCAACACAGAAACACCAAGAAAGCCACAAGTTACTAATAAAAATCTAGTAGGAGGTAAATTACAAATTATAGCTGTAACCACAGATATTAGATAATTACATTGAAACAAAGGTATTCTAGAATTTGTGTCAGATGTACCAAATGAGATTGTTTTCATTTTCTGTTTTCAGTGAAATGCAGTATGAATAAGGAAAGTGTGAATCATTGAAGCTCTACATTCTTGAATTATTGTTCAGGTTGCAAATTTTATAACAGTGTACAAACCTTCTCTCTGATATTTTTAACTCATTTACCATTAATGATATAAAAAACAGTAATCTGATTTTTTCCTCAAAGGAAACAGATTAATATAATCTATATAATCTACATAACCTATATAATCTACATAATCTGTATATAAACTATATAGATTAATCAATATCTTTATTAATCTAAAACAAATAAGGACACATTTCAAACTGAAGAAAAACTAGTCCTCCTTCCTCCTGTAATGTTCTATGTTTGGTCAAATGCCTGTGCTATTTCACTGCTTTTGGGACAGGAAAACCTGCTTCCCAAAGTCTGTTTAGCAGGATGGGATGTTCTCCATCTAGCACAGGGTCTATGCACCACTTGTTACGGTGTGTCTGGTAACTTGCGTTGGGCAAAATATAGTAACTGTGTTTTCAATAAATGGAAAACTTTCCAAATTTTTAAATGAAAAATGCAAATGTGCCTTTTCTATTTGCTGTTCCCATTCCCAGTGCCTCTGTGTATGTTTCCAGCTCCCCAGTGGGCACAACTGCCTGGCTTGCAAGAGATACTTTGATGCTGCTCTGGCTACAACTGGCTTGAGGTTTCTTAGCAATGAAAGCAAAATTGAGGTTGGTCATCCTGAAAAGAACTGCTGCTGCCATGAGACACAGAGGGGTCGGGACAGGAGGAAACTCACACGGGAAAGGGCAAAGAGGGAAGACCCTTAAGTGCGAGATGTCAATAATGATTCACATCACTGTTATGTCTGTACCCCTGGTTCAAACAGTTTTCTTCAACATCCTACAACTCTGCAAAAGACTCAGGTTTTCTGTTTACTTCATTAAAATGTGATCTAAGGTTGACCCAGTCTTACCCCTTAGGAAGACCTGAAAATCCTGTATTTATTTTCAACAAGAAGTAAAACAGGCTATGCTGTGCATCTTTATGGCTTAGTAAGTCTTACTTTGTTTCAATATGACAGATCATGACTCTTTTTCTCATGTCTTAAAAGAAAATAACTTTATCATTAAGCCTCAAAGAGGCTTGAACCCATTCCTATTTCCATTGAAATTACTGACTTTCTTTTTGTCTTATAGGGCAGTATCAGTTCCCTTTTTTGTCACACAGAATTAGGGTTTTTTTCCTTGGTTTAGTTGTTATTATTTATATATGCAAAAGAATGAAGGGAGAGAATATAAGTGGCATCACAAATGAATATTCCAAAATCCAGGTTAGTCTGTCAAATAGCAAGGAAACTGATGATGAAAACACCTCAGGGGAGGTGTCTTTCCTCTTTAAATGCAATACCCTGTGCATACCCTCTTTTCCATTTAATGTGGATTACAGTCTAAAAGAGAGCAACTGGCCATCATCACTAGATTACAGCAGACGCATGCACTGATCATTCTGACCTAGTTTTCTTCTCACATCCAAATGGCTCTGTCATGAAAATGGTGAAAAAATGATTGTGCAGAAATTTGGACAGTGAATTGCAATAGGAAGCTTTGCAAACTGAGATCAGATGTCAGGAAGTTTGCAAGTTAAAAAGTGCTTTTGTCCCCTCTTAACACTGATAGCATGGAACATATTCAGAGTTCACTTCAAGCTCTTTTCCCATACAATCATTCCCTAACTGGAAAAAGGGAAATATCAAACCCATTTTTTCAAAGGGTAAAAAGGAGGACCCTGAGAAATACCAGTCAGCCTTACCTCTGTGCCCAGTAAGATCATTGAACAGATCCTCCTGGAAGGTATGTCAAGGCATGTGAGTGACAGGAGGGTGATTAGCGACAGCCCACATGGCTTCACCAAGGGCAAATCATGCCTGACCCATCTGATGGCCTTCTACAATGGAGTGACTGTGTCAGTGGTCAAGGAAGGAGCTACTGATGTCATCTACCTGGACTTCTGTAAAGCCTTTGACATGATCCCACACAACAGTCTTGCCACCAAACTGGAGAATTATGGGTTTGGGGGATGGACTATTCAATGGCTGAGAAAGACTTTTTCCCAAGGCCTGTTGTGACAAGACAAGACGTAACAGTTTTAAACTGAAAGAAGGTAGATTTAGACTGGATATAAGGAAGAAATTTTTTTTTACATTGAGGGTGGTGAGACACTGAAACGTTGCCCAGAGAAGTTGTGGATGCCCCATCCCTGGCAGTGTTCAAGGCCAGGTTGGATGGGGCTTTGAGCAACATGATCTAGAGAAGGATGTCCCTGCCCGTGGTAGGGGGGTTGTACTAGGTGATCTTTAAAAGTCTCTTCCAAGCCAAATCATTCTGTGAACCTATGATTCTACTCTTCCTGGGGGAGGCTCATCATGCTGCTGGAGAATTTATGCTTTAATGATGCACAAGAAAATTCTGTTAAGAGAATATTAGCTAAGTAGGAAGGCCAGGCATTAAAAACCTAGGAAGAGGCAGAATTAAAGTTGCCTGTGGAAGCTAATCTTCCTGGATGGTCAATGTGATGCAGTTAACGATCATACTGATTGTGTAATGCACTTCCCATTTATGCTGCCAGGATCATGGTGCTCATTGGATAGGTACTCAATAGTCTATTTGGTGCTTAATATAGCCTTAAGCCAGTTGTATGGCACCCTACTCGAGTCCTGCTCTAAAAATACTGTTCCTAACATCTTTGTGAGCTTTTACTTCCCAGTCAGAAAAGAAGATTGTATTAACCCTACTTTAAAAAGAAGATAATGAAATGAAAAGAGATTTCACCCCAGGGCAGTCATAGACTGCTACCCTTTGCATGGGACATGAGGCAGATGTCTTGTTCACAGGTTTCACAGCCACTCTGACAGCATGAGACCACCTCAAATGTGGTAAGCCAGCATCTGCATGGGGTCAGAGGGGCATAATGGCCCTGTGTGCTAGTCCAGCCTCCTCTGCCAAATGCCAGCTAGCGCCAGTGAGCTCAACAGGCAGATGAGCAGTTCTTCAGTTAAAGTTTTAAACCCAGTTCCAAACTGGGGACATATTGGTGGTTTCACTGAGATTGTTGAAGATTTTTTAACAGTGGCAAAAAAAAAAACATGTCCAAAAAACATTTTGCTGAAATCTCCAGTCTAAAGGCAAAATAACAAAAGCAAAGCAATTCAGTCTGGGGCTGGTGTCTCTAATGAAAACATCCAGATCAGAAAGCAAGATCTGAAAGAACTAGAATCCAAAAAGCCTTATGGTAAAGTGTGGGGGGACATCCTTGCAATGTAGGCTTTGCTAATTTTATTGCATAATGCATGAATATGATAAATGGTATTGCCGTGCATGACAGAATGGTAAAAATACTGCAGTACCTAGAGGTCAGGCCTTTTTTCTGAGCAAAGGATGCTGACTTCCTTTATCTGCATACCAGCTGCTTAACTCAGGCCCATCTCCAAAATATTTCTTCCAAGGAAGCCAAGCTTTTGGAGGGAAGCAGCAGCTACAAGAACAGAGATTGGAGTTTAGTGGTCAGCATGCTATTAATATCTGACTAACAGCAGCGTACAAAGATAGCTGCCTGATACCATATCTTGCACTAACAGAGATACTATTTTATGAGAGAAACTGTTCCAAGAAGAGTTTGGCCTCTGTTTTATCCTGGTGCTTTCACAAGTATATTGGTACGATTCCAGGGTGATTTTGATTTCCTTGGAGCATAGCAGTGAGAGGGAGAAATAATACTTTTTCCATATCAGATAATCACTGAGTCCTATAACCTGTAATCTGTGAAGGGCAAGGAAGAACTTTAGGTGACCTCAGTCTACACCAAGCTCAGGGTATGGGCAGGTGTGGAAGGCAAATGCCTGCCCCCTTTCTGTTGCGTGAGACTGGACGTAGCCAGTGGGATAGAAGTGAACTGTTTAAGATGTTTAGGCAGATCCCTTAGATACTTTTCTCCAAATGAGGGAGATTCTGTCTTCTTACTGAGTAAAATGAGTCTCACAGATGTAATTCAGGCTTTTAATCTCTCTCCTTCTCAGCTAAACTCTGCCCTCAGATGCAGCCCCTGCAATCAGAGGTTGTGCAGGCTGAGTGTGGTGCTGGCTCCTGCTTCAGTATCCCTAACTCAGGTAGTGACTGAACTGTGCAGGAACCCTCCTCCTCCATGCATGGAGGAAGTGGCTGGGAATGGCCCTCGTTTGCACGTTGCCTCCTGTTTTTCGGATCAGTGATGTGATAGGTAATTTCGGCTCGTCACATTCTCCTATGTGCCCCAGAAAAAAGAGCTCTGCACATCTCTCTGCGGACACAAATTTTCCTGGTCCTTGTACAAAACTGGATTAGATAGTAGTACAAGCCATCCCAGCACGGGAAGGCATGGACCATACTCATTTTCTGACTGGGATTCTCATGGTTCACTTATTGCTTGTAAACTGTTTGAACAGGCAATAAAGAAAAGCTTCTTTTAAGATATTGGATGCAAAACAAGTGGCCTAACCAGTTTTGGTATTAATGATTTATTTGTTATTTGTGAAAGAGAAATATTTTTTCACTGTTCTGTCTAAAGTGTACAATGGTGGTTTTGAAGATTTACACAGTGTATAGCAAATAATGTCTAGCACTTACAAAAGTTGTGTAATTGGCCAACCAACTGCCAGGAAAAAAACTATTGTAAAAAAGGAGCATACTGAAAATGACAGCACAGGGACAAACCGTACACGCAAAATGGAAAATGAAAATGAGTGTTGGGAAATAGTGTGCTATAGTTTGCGATATTAATCATCTCGGGATCTAATATTTCCTATTTAAGTAATCCTTTGCTTTCTAAGTACTACCAAACCTTTGGAATCTGTATTTTAGAAGGCTTAAAGCAAAGCATGTATCTACCAAGTGACAAAGTTTAACTTTAACCCCGTATTTTTAAACCCAGTGTATATTATTTTAAATTTTTTAATGTATTTCACACCTTTTATATCAAAGTTGTTGTCTTTGTCTCACATATGCACACATACTCATAGTAACCTGTTCAGAAATCCCCAGCTTTAAGAAACTGCATATCAAGCAAAACCTAAGTGAAGGTTAGAAATCTTCATTTTTTCAAAGACCAGAGAACAGCTATTGCTACGTGGCTTGTACTTCTTTTCTTACCATACATACAAATGTAATGTTGGCAGTTTCTGGATTATTACTTTCTATTTAAACAAAAAAGTCAGTTTGATGCCAAATAGGTTGGTTGTCATAAAGTTCCAATTCCCAGTAAAGGAATATTATTATACTCTCTCTACATTTTTCTATTTAAAAATGCAGGAATCATGTGTGGCAAAGGTGCTACGCTTAAGGCAGAGCAGGTCATACTACCTAATGTTTACATTCCTGGGCTCTTCCCAACGGAAGATTTTTTTAATCGTTTATAACCCTGTTAGACTTAAACTGTTCAGCTTTTCCATGCTAGGAGTCCAATCCAGAGTGATTTTTTTTTTTTTATTTCACCAAAAACTATTTAATCACTTCCAAGAAAATGCTAGGGGGGAAAAATGCATTGCTCTGCTGGTGTTAACAGAACCTGCTGACCTCTCCAACAGCTTTTATGCTTCTCTGCCAGATGAAACCTAGCAGTGAGTGCACTTTGTGTCAGGATTCCTTTCTCCTGCTGCTTTGAGAGCTGGACCAACCATAGCCAAGATATAAACACTTCAAGAAACTGTGGTTTACAAATGGTCAAGAAAGTGCAGTTTCCTTCACTTTAGGAAACTTCCATTTTAATAGACAAAAGATCTGACAGGCCTTTCTCCCCACTGAGCACTCTGCAACTGCCTGGTCCTTCCAGCTCCAAGCAAGCCATACATGCACCTTCTCAGAGCTCTTGCAGGTGGCAGGACAGGAGATGTGCTATCCTCATAGAGCAGCGAAGCAGGTTTCTCCTGGTTGCTGCTCAAAAGACAGTAGCAGGATGTTCCCTATAATAACAGTTGTTTCCTGATCTTCCAGGCTAGGACAAAGCTCAAGACTAAAAGTTCCCCCAGCTGATATTCTGAGTTCATTGGAAATAGACTAGTGAAACAAGCAGTTTTGGCAGAAATATTTCAAATTTTCAAGTTAAAATGCTTTGCAGAAACTATTCAGCTTCCATCAGCTTGCAGGGGAACTCAGGGGAGATTCCACCAGTATCTGTGAGATGTCCACTAGAAATCTGCCAACTTTCCTGCCACCCACCACTCCCATGCTGTCCCCTCATTTGTAGCCACTGAGTGAGGACCTCTGTAGGTTGCTCTGCCCTCAGGTCTTACTGAATGCAACCAGCTCCACTTCGAAGTGCCCTGGGCTGGAGGCTGCTCCTGTCCCTGATGAACCACCCCTCAGATTTACATGGTGCTGGAGACTCCAAAACTCATGGTAAATGATGACTAAAACTCATTTCTCTCTTTGTAGTTTTATTGGTTTTCACCACTGATAAAATTGAGTAGACTTGTCTAACGTGACAAGAAGATCCCTGTCACCAGCTCTGCTCCAGCCAACCACGGTTGTATTTTGTTTTGGGAACGGCAGCATGGGCATCTCTGAGATGTGTTCTTGCAGGACTTTTATTTGGTCAGTATTGTCATGTGCTTGGCTTTCTGTTCTGATTGAAAATGAAGTCTGTTTCTGAAAACCCAGCTTTTTACAGCTGAAATGAATTTTTCTGTGAGCTGGGGTGGCCAATTCAGTGGAGTGCAAGCAGAAGGAGCAAAAGCCAGAACAGGGGAGAGAGAAAGAGTAGCTGGGGAAGCAATACAGTGAGGTGGGAGGTGAGAGGGGCAAAACCATCAGATGTAGTATAGCAAAGAGAGGGCAGGCAGGAGGGGAAGAGGATATCAGAACTGTTGTGCAAGAAGGAAACCAGAAAGAGAAGGAATTAATTGGGCATGAAGCCTGAGACTGCAAGGAACTGTGGGAAGATGGGAAGACACTAAGGTTTGGTGAAGAAAGGTTGACTGGAGAGGGAAAACAGGAGGAAAATTGTAGGGAATAGGAGCTAGTGAGAAGGGGATGAAAAGAGGAGAACTGAAACCAGCTAGACAAGGAGAGCAGGAAAGCAAGATATTGTAGGAGGGGACAGACTGACATTCAGACAGTAACATCTGGGACAGTCCAAGTAAGATGACTAGAAATGGGCTGACTCTGAAAATAAGCACAGGAAAGAAAGCCACGTATGAGGGACACCAGGAAGGACAAGGAGGTGACACTCCTTATTCTGGGACAAAGCTTGGGAGGAACAGGCAGAGCAGTCTGTGCCCACGAGACCACGCATTCCCCCAAAGTCCCTCCCTAAACCTGCTGGCAGACACATGCTCTGTCCCCTCTAACCTTGCCTCACACAGAAGATGGCAGTGCACTAACACCATCAGTTACTTCATTAGCTCTACCAGCAAAGGTCTGGCCTTGGACCAAAGGAGAATTACAGCCCCCTTTGTGGCCATCACTAGTGTGTTTACTTCCTACTGAAGACTGGAGCTAAACCTCCAAACCCATCACAACCTAAACAGTTAAAAGACAAATGCTGAATTTGCCAGGCCAACATGGTCCCCTGCCTCCAAGTAATGGAAGTCATAAATGGGAAGAGGAGAGGGCTCAGCTTTCTTTTTGACAAACAATGCTAGAAAAAGACATCCCTCTTTTTAAGCTAACTAATTAAAAGTACACATTTAACACCATAAAAATCAAAGGTTAGCGGATGCCCAGTGTAGGGCTGTATATGACTTTTCCTCTGTGACTGCACCAAGGGACCTATTAATCAGGATTGTGTAGGGAAGGAGACATATGGACACAGAAGCTCCACCTCAGTACAGAAACTGGAAGGTAGCTGGGGGACTTGTGAGCTTAGAGAAAAAATAAAAGAATAAAAGAATTTTACATTCAGCAAGTAAAAGGCATGACAGTGTGCAGGTTTTTATCCCTCTGTATCTCTGCTGGAGAGGTTCCTGTGTGATTTTGGACATGTCACTTAAACCAAATTTTTCACAATTGGTCACTAGTTGTGTTTCTCCTTTTTCATATGTGTTGTCCTTGATGTTGGTGGTGCAATCTGCAGAAAAACCACTCATCCCCATTGCCGCAGATTTACAGTTGCACTCCAGGAAAGAGGGCTTGAAATATGTAAAGAGCTAACGTATAGTACTTTGTAATCCAGAAGGTAACGTCACTGCAAACTGGGCAGCCAAAATTGCCTCAGATTCCAATCTGTAAAATGCAGGGGAAATCCACCTTTTATCTATATTTCAGAGCAGTTGTGAGGTTTTATTAGTTTGTTATTATGTATGTGTGAGATGCCCTTAGTGATGCAGGAGCAAAGGACTGAAAGCAGTGCTGGGTTCTGGCACTGCAGGGTACGCTGTGCCAAGGGGAGGGAAGTGGACTCTGGTGGCTGTTCCTGGCACATTGCCCTGGGCCAGGAGAAGGAGCTGGGCCAGACCCAGCCATGTTGAGATCAGGGGGTGAGGGGATGATTGCCCACCCAGCACAACCATCTCACTGCCTGGGGCTCTCTGGAGAAGCTGCTGTCAGTCCACTGGTTCCCTTCCTCTTTCCTGGGACCTCGTGTTTGCATAGTGCATGATGTGGGTCCATGGGTACCACTGCCCCTAGCCCTGCCTCAGGGAAACAGTGGGAGAGGAGAGCTGCACAGATGGACCCATACCTCACCAGGGGGTTTTGATGAAAAAGTGAAAAATAGCAACCAAACAATCTCCTTTTTCTCTTATTCAGAAGCAGGTAATAATGATTTGAGTCATATGTTCCAGATATGGGAAAGCACACCCGCCACTTGCTTTTAGCAGTCCAAAGTTGAATTTGCAATCGTTTTGGTATCTTCACCTTAAAAATAACCAGATTGGTGCTCAGGAGTTCACTTAAAAATCTGAAGTCCATCAGAAAGGTCTGCACTGAAAAGTGGCTTCTGTGTGCCACCATTAGCTTTCTTCCAAAATTAGGCATACTTAGTGCCAAAACAGGTGTCAGCAGCTTACCATATTGAAGTCACTACCTGAGCACTATTCACTGTCAGATATAATTTCTAACACCTGTCCTCCCACTAGTTTTACCAGTAAACACCGTGAAGCATTAACGTTTATCTCCTTCCTAGTCCCAACTTACTTTCCATGGGCCAGGTTACACCTTACCCACAAAGCAGTCCACCATTTTCAAAGGATTTAAGGACTCCTACTCAAAATGGAAGTATTTAGGAAATATTTCATGTTGTGCATTATTTGTAATGGGCAGTGTTAGTGCATCAACTCATGTTACTTCTAGGTTAGGTCCTAACTATAGGTTCCCCTGAGCCAAAATAGCAAGGAATTAGTGCAGGCTCCAGCAGTAGTATTCCCACAGCAAGCCAGATGGGCTTCAGTAGTGGTCCTGTCACCCTTAAAAACTTGTTATGGGCAAACAGGAAATTCATTTTATGTGTAAAGATGAGAATTCATTGTTAGCGTAATTGAAACAAGGAAGGCCAAGGCCCACGTGGAACTAAATCTGGCAAGGGATGTCAAGGGTAACAAGAAGAGCTTTTTCAAATACATCAGTAGTAAAAGAAAGACTGGGGAAGCTGTGAGCCTGCTGCTGAATGAGGTGGGTGCCCTTGTGACACAGGATGCAGAGAAGGCACAGTTACTAAATGCCTTCTTTGCTTCAGTCTTTACTGCTAAGGCTGGTCCTCAGGCATCCCAGCCCCCAGCGGCGAGAGAGAAAATCTGGAGAAAGGAGGACTTCCCCTTAGATGAGGAGGATTGGGTTAGAGATCATTTAGGTAAACTGGATCCTCACAGATCCACGGGCCCCAATGGGATGCACCCACGAGTGCCAAGGGAGCTGGCGGATGTTCTTGCCAAGGCACTCTCCATCATCTTTGAAAGGTCATGGAGGGTAGGAGAGGTGCCCGAGGACTGGAGGGTAGCCAATGTCACTCCAGTCTTCAAAAAGGGCAAGAAGGAGGACCGGGGAAACTATAGGCCAGTCAGCCTCACCTCCATCCCCGGAAAGGTGATGGAACTGTTCATTTGGGAGGTCATCTCCAGGCATGTAGAGGAAAAGAAGGTTATCAGAAGTAGTCAATGTGGATTCACCAAAGGGATATCATGCTTGACCAACCTGATAGCTTTCTATGATGACATGACTGGCTGAGTAGATGAAGGGAGAGCAGTGGATGTTGTTTACCTCAAATTCAGCAAGGCTTTTGACACTGTCCCCCATAACATCCTCACAGACAAGCTCAGGAAGTGTGGGTTAGATGAGTGGACAGTGACGTGGATAGAGAAGTGGCTGAACAACAGAGCTCAGAGGGTTGTGATCAATGGGGCAGAGTCTGGTTGGAGGCCCATAACTAGCAGTGTTCTCCAGGGGTCTGTGCTGGCTCCAGTCCTGTTCGATATATTCATCAATGACCTGGACGAAGGGACAGAGTGTGCCCTCAGCAAGTTTGCTGACGATACCAAGCTGGGAGGAGTGGCTGATACACCAGAAGGCTGTGCTGCCGTTCAGCGAGACCTGGACAGGCTGGAGAGCTGGGCCGAGGGGAACCTCATGAAATTCAGCAAAAGCAAGTGTAAAGTCCTGCACCTGGGGAGGAACAACCCCAGGCACCGGTACATGTTGGGGGTTGACCTGCTAGAAGGGAGCTCTGCTGAGATGGACATGGGAGTGCTGGTGGACAGCAGGCTGATCATGAGCCAGCACTGTGCCCTTGTGGCCAAGAAGGCCAACGGTGTCCTGGGGTGCATTAAAAGGAGTGTGGCCAGCAGGTCGAGGGAGGTTATCCTCGCCCTCTACTCTGCCCTAGTGAGGCCACATCTGGAGTACTGTGTCCAGTTCTGTGCTCCCCAGTTCAAGAAAGCCGGAGAACTACTGGAGAGAGTCCGGCAGAGAGCTACAAAGATGGTCAGGGGACTGGAACATCTCCCTTACGAGGAAAGGCTGAGAGACCTGGGTTTGTTTAGCCTGGAGAAGAGAAGACTGAGGGGGATCTTATCAATGCTTATAGATATCTGGGGGGTGGGTGTCAAGAGGGTGTGACCAGAGTCTTTTCAGTGGTGCCCAATGACAGGACAAGGGGCAATGGGCACAGGTTGGAACATAGGAAGTTCCACCTGAATATGAGAAAAAACTTCTTAACTTTGAGGGTGACAGAGCACTGGAACAGGCTGTCCGGAGAGGTTGTGGAGTCTCCTTCTCTGGATATATTCAAAACCCTCCTGGACGCAGTCCTGTGCACCCTGCTCTAGGTGTACCTGCTCAAGCAGGGGGGGTCGGACAAGATGATCTACTGAGGTCCCTTCCAACCCCTACCATTCTGTGATTCTGTGATTCTGTGGAATCTTAACCGCATAATCAAGGTATCAGTATTAGCACAGATCTAATTATTATGGGAAAAGAGAGAAAAAGTAAATGAAGAGAAGAATTCTGTCACAGAGGAAAAGTTTCAGTAGAAACTATACACTTAAAATTCTTATACACACATGTCCTGGCTGTTATGCCTTTCTCTGGTGTTGTGCTCAGCTTTCCACTGCCCCTTGGGGTCCTAATGTTGATGGCTTCAGTCTAGGGGATGGGGAAGGGTATGGCAAATCATCCACAGCCCAAGTCTGTTTCAGGGAAAAAATATGTTGCTGGTCTCGATGCCTTCTTCTTCCTCCTCACTCTAGGATCTACATGGAGTCATTTTCATACTCTACATGTTGCTCTTTCTTCACGGGTCTGCAAGTCCGCATTAAATCTGATTTTATTACACACGGTGTCTTTTACATGTTTTAGATGCTTTTTGCTGGTTTTTTCGCTGTCTTCATTATCCCTAAAGCTAGTTTTGCCCAGCTCCAGCCCTGCATTTCCTTATCTGACCATTGGTGAGTTGCTTACAACTGTGGGGTCTCCAGTGCCAGGTGTTATTGCCCAGTCTTGAAGTCCTCAGCACCTCAGCCTGTGTCCCCACTTCACCACACCTCCACTGTCTTACCACGCCTGTGTTTCTCCATACAACATCATTATGTTACTCACAAATACCCCATTCTACACAGAATAACTGCATGTAACTACTGCCTGTATAAAATGATGATTGTATCATGTGAAGATCAGCAAATTAAACAAATTTAAAGCATAGAATCATAGCATCATAGAATGCTTTGGTTTGGAAGGGACATTTAAAGATAACTGAGTCCAAATCTCCTACCTTGGGGCAGACACATCTTTCACTAGATCAGATTACTGAAAGCCCTGTCCAACCTAACCTTGAACACTGCCAGGGATGAGGCATCCACAACTTCTCTGGGCAACCTGTTCCAGTGCCTCACCACCATCAACATAAAAAATTTCTTCCTCATATATCCGGTCTAAATCTACCCTCTTTTAGTTACCCCTTGTCCTGCCACTACAGGCCCTTTCTCTGTCTTTCTTATAAGCCCCCTTTAAATATTGAAAGGCATCCCTGGACCCTTCTCTTCTCCAGGCTGAAGAACTCCAGCTCTGTCAGCCTTTCTTCATAGGAGAGGTGTTCCAGCCCGCTGACCATTTTTGTGGCCCTCCTCTGGACCCACTCTAACAGCTCCATGTCTGCCTTGTGCTCGGAGCCCCAGAGCTGGATGCAGTACTCCAGGTGTGTTTTCACAATGGTGGAGTAGTTGGGGACAATCACTTCCCTCGACCTGCTGGCCATGCTTCTTATGCAGCCCAGGGTATGACTGGCTTTCTCAGCTGCAAGTGCACATTGCCAGCTCATGCCCAATTTTTTATCCACCAGAATCTCCAAGCCCTTCTTTGCAGGACTGCTCTCAATTCATTCTTCCCCCAGTCTATACTGATACTCCAACTGAGGTGCAAGACATTGCACTTGGCCTTGTTGAACTTCATGAGGTTCACATGGGTCCCCTCCTCAAGCCTGTCAACGTCCCTCTGGATAGCATACCTTCCCTCTAGGGTATCAACTCTGCCACTCAGTTTGGTGTCACCTGCAAACTTGCTGAGGGTCCACTCAATCCCACTGTCTATGTTATTACTAAAGATATTGTACAGTAACAGTCCCAGTATGGACCCCTGAGGAACACCACCTGTCACTGATCTCCATTTCAATATTGAGCTGTTGATTGCAACTCTTCAGATGCAGCCATGCAGAATTCCTTATCCATCGAATAGTTCATCCCCCAAACCCATAATTCTCCAGTTTGGCGGCAAGAGTGTTGTGTGGGATCATGTCAAAGGCTTTACAGAAGTCCAGGTAGATGACATCAGTAGCTCCTTCCTTGACCACTGACACAGTCACTCCACTGTAGAAGGCCACCAGATGGGTCAGGCATGATTTGCCCTTGGTGAAGCCATGTGGGCTGTCGCTAATCACCCTCCTGTCACTCACATGCCTTGACATACCTTCCAGGAGGATCTGTTCGATGATCTTACTGGGCACAGAGGTAAGGCTGACTGGTATTTCTCAGGGTCCTCCTTTTTACCCTTTGAAAAAATGAGTGCGATGTTTCCCTTTTTCCAGTTACTGGGGTCTTACCTGACTGCCATAATTTTTCAAATACGGTGGAGAGTGGCTTAGCAGCTACATCTGCTAGTTTGCTCAGCACCCTGGGATGCATCTCATCAGGTCCTATATGTTCAGGTTCCTCAGATGGTCTAAAACCTGGTCTTCTCTTACAATGGGTGGGTCTTCATTGCCCCCACTCCTGCCTTGAGATTCAGGGGCTCAAGAGGTGTGGGAAGAGCAATTGCTGTTAAAAACTGAGGCAAAAAAATAATTGTTGAGTACATGTCCACTTGATTCGAAAAAAATTTCTGTTACAGATAAGCAAGTGAAAATGAAGCTTTAGGCAGGTCAAGTCAAGTTCAGACAAAGCAAGTCTGGAGGCTTTGTGAACTCAGCACAAAGCCTGTGGCCTTTTCCTAGGAGTGGCAATAATTTATTTACAAGGCTGCAGGGCCACACTATAGCAGGGGTCTGTGTAACAGGGTCAGCCCAAAAGTATTTCCCCAGGCAATCATGAATGTCCAGAGAGCCTTTTTGCTGTTGCACCGTTGCCTGAGAAGATCCGATTCTCACACACCTCACATATCCACTACTTACTGAAGTCAATAGGAAAAATAGCCATTAATTTCAGCTGACTTTTGATTCGTGGTGCAATAATGCCATCAGAGACAAAAGTGAATCTTTGAGGAATGAATGTTCCTCCTGCACATGAGATGCTTCCCTGTGCCTACAGATAAAAGGTTTACAAGAGGTCAGAAAGCTGTGCTGCCCACAGGGCACATCCTGCCCCTATTAAAAGCAAAGCAGGAGAATTCAGGAACAGTCATTTAAAAATAACAACAATATTGGTGGTGATGATGACAACAACAGCAACTATCAGGGTATTTTCATTTTGCAGTAAAATACTGACTTTCTGCAAAGATGAGTTCTGCAGCTGCTAACCTGTGGGTAGCTTTAGTCCAAAGCCTTTGAATTTAAGGTGAGTAATTTTATTATGATGATGAGGCAGGAACTCGTTTTCAGTGAAGCAGATGATGAGTAAGCTGAAACAAGGCAGTTTTCAAGGAAACACCTCAGTCATATATGACCTGGTGCAGCCACTGAGGTATAAATGACTTTGCTGGGGTTCTCAACAAAGAGAAATGCATAACCACAGGAAGCAAGCACCCCATTTCACATTAAGAGTTTATTCTTTCTGCGCCCGAGTACTTCTACAAAGAAGGTACACACAGGGAAAACCAGAGGGTACCCTTTTCACAGTGGGTTTTATTTTACAGTAAAGAACAAATAAGGAGTCCCAGCCCAGCAGAATTGCTATGGAAAAGCAAAGCCCCTGCCTTTGTGTCTTCAGCTGTCATTGCAGTTACACTCCTTGCTTATTCCTCTGCTGTTGTTTTAGCAGAAGTGAAAACATTTGACAATACACAAAGTAGCAACATGGGAAAGTTGCAGAAGGAAATTATTTTTAATCCCCTCATTTTTGCACAATAGTTGGGTTTTTTAAGGAAATAAGGGCATTGTCCATTTGAAGCCTGTGGTACAGATTTCTAGTTACACGCTCACAGCATGGAGAGCTTCCAAAAATAATTTCCTCAGATCAAGACCTCAAAATCAACACATTAAATCTTCAGGTCCTTTCCCCAGTGGAGGTGAACAAGACCTACCAGCAGCTGCTATTTCAGAGGGGTGTTGTGTAGTCTGCTTAAACAGTCCTTGCTACCTCCCCATCCCTGCCTGCCATCCATCAGCAGATGCTTTCCCTTGCACTCACGTAACTGCAGCACCAGGCTGTAATCCTGGACCACGACTGCTCAGCCGCCTCTCATCTTTCACTAACTGCCTGCTGCTCAGCTTTCAATACCCCCTAAGTGGATTTCACTGACATTTCAAACTATTTGAGGTAGAAATTTATTAGTTGCTTTCTGTCATTCAGATGTTTGCTGTACGGCTATATCATTCTGGCAGCAAAAAGAAGGAGCATCTTAAACTAAGTAGTGAGGGTCTCCTTCCATGACCTAGCTGTCACACTGGCAAAGATGAGGGTTTTTTTCCACCAGGGAAATACTTGCTGAGAAAATCTGCTACTGCTGGCCTATGAACAGGTTTGCCTGATAGCCAGTCAAGCCTTTCAGCATAGCCAAGAGCACCTCTTCCCACTCCTGAGATCTCTTGTTTGCAATGTCACCACCTCCTGGAAAAAAGACTCCAGACAGGAAAGGCAGAGGAGGTCTTTTTGATGAATTCCTGGATCTGGGAAATATCAGGATGCTCTACCCCAGCTGTATGTCCCAGGCTTTTCAGAGAGTGTCCAGGGTGGCAGGGGAGGACTACCTACGTGCTGGGCGCTGTGCTCGGCCCTCTCTGCACACCTGAGCTCCACACTGGCAGAACACCAATCCATGGCTTTGAAGCAGTTCCTTCAAATCTTTTTCATGTTTCTAGAGAAATTTGCCTATGTACTTGTCTTCTGCAGTTCAACTTAATCGCAACTTTTAATCTGTCTTCTCCTTTCTTAAGATACCCTGTGTAAAATCATATGAGAAAAATCTCCCCCAAAGCTTTATAAAATTTTGCAGAAGCAAATAAATTACACCCAGCAGCAGGAAGATATATCTTCACTCTTTTTCCTTCTGGAGGAGCCACAGAGCTTAAAATGAAAGTAAATGCAGCAGGTAAAGTGCATTTCCACCTTTCCCCTTCTCTACTAAAGAGGGAGCTAGCTAGAAAGCTGAATGTGGGGGGGTTTGTTGTGGTTTTTTGTTTTGTTTTGTTTTGTTTTTTTTCAACTAACCTCATAACCATTAATTCAATTAATTTTCTATTATTTCTTTAAAATAATGGAGATGGAAATGATTTTACTTGCATTCAGTGGTTCTTTTAATCAAGTTTTAGGCTGTCAGAAAAAGAGCTGAGTGGCAAAGTGCTAATAGAAAAAACTTAATGAACAGATGTTTGATTCATCTCCAGGCTTGGCTTAAATGTGGCATATGTGGTTTACTGTAGCTATTTTTTATGGATTTTACATCTTAAAAATAATAAGTAGAAACAAGGGAAGCTTTCCTAAGTGCCATTCCAATATTCCCACACTGACATTGAAGGTCAGATATTGTATTTCTGCAGTAACATCCCTGCTCCCCGCCACACCTCGATAAGTCCCAGTCTCTGAGGTGTCAACTTATTGCCAGAGAAATGAAAATAACAGTGTCGTCTTGTCTTGAACACTATATGCAGTTCAGAGCATGCAATTCTGAGGAAGATGTATTGAAATTGGACTACGTACAGAGAACAGCAATATACGTACATTGCTCATTGTATGTGAGCACAGGGAGGGAAAAGTATTATTTAAGGAAAGGAAAGTCCTGGCTGAAGAACAAATGGATAGGAATTGTCTTTAAATGTATTACATTAAAAGGTGACTCCTGAAAATTAGAGCAGCCTCCAGCTGAACAGGAGAGACAAGAACGTCATTACTTCCAAAATCAAATATCACCATGTATAAGCATTTATGAAGAAGATGGTGTGGTTTCCACCAAAATAGGCACTAGATACAATTACATCAGAAATCCCTTTTAATCCCTATTCCTCCAAAGAGGGATTTTTTAAAAACAAAATTAATGCTAGCATTGGGATAAATAAAAAGGTCATTCCCAAGAGATTTAACTACTGATCTGTACATGTCTTTTTAACCCTTTATGCAGAAGACTGGTGGTAGCAGTACATGCCAGATGTGAGCCCACCTTGACCTTCTAGGATGGACTATTATTTCTACATGGAAGTTTCTTCCCTGAATTTGAAATGGAGCTTATTAAAAAAAGAATATGAAGCCACTTTGTTTATTAATCTTACATACCTGTATCCTGGGGAATTAACTAAATTATCCTCTGCTATTCTGGTGGAGATCCTGGTTTTCATTAATATAGGCATCTAACTGAGGGAGGAAGCTGAAGAAGGCTAATAAAAATATTATCAATATTTGTTTTGATGGTGGTAACATCAGCAAGCCTGCTGACTTGTTCTGTGTTTTCCTCTGGTCTTTTGCCAATTATTTTATACTTTTTTATTTCCATTTCTCCTTCTAAAGATGGAAGTAATAGTCCCTGCCATCTCCTGTAAAATGCTGTGAAACCTGGCAAAGCAAACTGCAGTGTCTGAATGAGAAGTTTCTATTTCCTAGAGCACATCTGTTTAACAAAAATCCCATCTGTAACATGCTGTAGATTTAGCGCCTGATAAAGAAGGGCCAGAAATCTCTGGAATTTTAATGTGGTTCACCTTGAAAGAAACGAAGTGGCAGTAAAATCAACCACACTTTTAGGTTTCTTGAATAAGACAGTCAAACACTTCCTCTTTCAGGGATGAGCTATGAACCTATTCTACCCTCTACGAGAATCTTCACACCTTCCCCTAAAGAAAGATATACTTCAAATGCTTACCTTTCCTGTTGAAATTGCCTGACTTATGCAAGTGTTGATCCAGCCGGTAATCATGCATGATCAATTTAGGCAATTTCCTATTAACCTGTTGTGGTTTTGCATGCTGCAAAATCTTTTTTGGGGAGTTTTAAAACAGGTTTGAAAGTAAGCTAACAGAGTTGAATGCCCTGATGAAAGTGGAATTTGGATACTTTGTATGTTCTTCTGGAATTAAGGTATTATGGAGAATTATTGAAAAATTATTACAAAACTCAGGGAATAATCTGAGAAATACACTTGAATTTTCCCAGCAACTCTGCTAGCTTCTGTAATGATTTCTCTGATGGGCTTTGTTATCTGTAAATCTATGGTTTGTGCTGTTAGATTTTATTTACATTTGATTCACTACAGAGGATATTTATCTCAGAAAAGAAATATCCTAACATAAAAACAACACATTGCACAAAAAGGTATTGCTTTACTTGACTGGAGAGAAGCAATTCCTAAGTCTAGGCATGGATTTTATTATACCTTGTAACTGTGACACAAATAATACACCTTTTAAATTTAAAATAAGAAGTTAATTTCTTTTCCATTTTACTCTTTTAATGTTCCTGTTGCTTCTTCATTCTGGGCCTGATTCAAAGTTTACAGAAGTAAAAGGATTGCTATCCATTGAATAGCAAGGAGGTATTGGATTGGTCCCTAGTAGACTTAACAGAGACACAAAACCCTTTAATAATGTTCAGAAAACCTAAGTAGCTGCCATATATGCCTTTTTGTGGTTAGTTAGCACATACTCTTGCTGCCACAAAGGTTGCTTGAGACGAAGTCTTGGTTTTTTTCTCTCTTTGACAAACGAGCTCTTGTACTGTAACTTGAAACTCTACTTGAAGATACTGGATGAGATTTTCCTGGTGCAGTTAACTTGCCCATCTAAAGCAGCCAGAAAACACAGGAAGTTTCCTCCTGTGGTGGAGATATTATCCCTCATTTGCAACTGAACTGCATTGCTCCAGTGAAGCATAAATATTATTTGTATAGTACAATGCACTACCTCATACTAGTAAACAGCTAGAAAAAAACTTAATTGCTGGTACTACTATCTGACCATTTGAAAAAGCAAAGTAATTGCATTCCAATACTTTGTGTGTATGTGAGCTGTCTCAAAAGGCATTTTTTTGACATTTTGGGGCTTTTAGAAATTTAGATTTAGATATCTTCAGCTATTTAGGAGACAGGAACGCTGAGCTCACAGGCAAAGGAGGAGAAAATTGTAAACAATCAAGGAAGATGCCCAAAGACATGGCCATTTTAGAAAACATCACCCTTGGTATTTCTCACTCCCCTTGGCTGGCGAAGCCTGTTCCTGTGATCAGGTGGTAGCTGTGATTAGCCTCACATTTATACCATGTTTTTTTATGTTTTCCTGAGGAAAATCTTTGAATTGATCAGTCTTACCTAGCTAGAAAAATTGGCACCTGCCTTTGCATGGCACGCCCTTGTCTAGTGCATTCTGACCTCCTGCAGGCCCTATACGTCTCAGTCTGTCATACGTACCATATGCTGGCTCAGCTAATCATACGTCAGGTCTTTACAACCATCATATCATTCATCTTTGTGTTTTGCCGAGGTCAGGCCTGCTCTTGTTCCTCAGCTCATTAAGGCTATGCTTTCCACAGAGCCAGTGGAAAAATGCTTCAAAAAAGATGGTAATCAAGTGAACTGGATTCCACCTGGAAAGGTAGAGATATAATTGTCAAGAAATCCTATTTTCCACAGAAGGCAATGGGATGGATTACTGATACATTATGAGTAACCAAAACAGGCTACTGGGGTTTTTTGAGGGGTTGGATTCCTGTAGTTCACAACAGTTTCATGAGGCAGCTACTGGCACCTTGTGGTTGCCTTTGGCTGAAGACATCATGGTTGTTTATCCCAAAATCCCTCAGTCCCACGCTTGCTGGTGCCATCTGGTCACATCAGATGTTCTGGCTGACCAAGTTTCTGAGGTGAAAACTTTCACTCTCCTTCTCTCTGCCATGAGCTTGGAAGTCATTTGGGAGGACTCATATCCAGCACAAAAGTGCCTGAATTCCTTGGTCTTCTCCTGTTGCACTTATGCACCCAAACTCCTGCCTTTTGAAAGACAGGTGTGGAAAGGCAGAGACAGGCTGGTCCTCAAAAGCAGCTGCCCAGGTCTGTTTTGCAACACCTAGTACCAATTTGATTTGAGGGTAGCTTAAGTTTTTTCTCTAACATTGTTAATTGGTTTTTTGTATGGTTTTGGTTTTTTCTACATTGCAAATTGAATTAATAAACTTTGCCTTCATAAATATTCTCATCATGAAATCCCAAAATACTGTTTACAGAGCTCCTGAAGGCCATCACTGGAGAAGTAAGCAAACTAGCAGTTTTTAAGGATAAATAACAGGCAATTTGTTTTTGCACCTCCCTCCCTCCCAGAGTTTTCCATTAGGAGACCATGTGCTCAACCTGTATTTTTCACTCCTCAGGCTGGTTATAGTTCAGCTTCACAAGAAGGTGTGGCTTTTCTAACTCAGGGTCAGGTCTTCAAGGATCCTGCACAGTTTCTGAGATTTGAGAAACTGTGTGTACATATCTGGTCTGCCTCCCTCCCTTTTCTTGCTCTGTTTATATCAGCAATTTTTATTATTCAAATAGCCAAAGTCATCATGCCAAAACAGTAAGAGAAGCTCTCTGCCCCAAAGAGTTTCTCTTAGCATAACACTGGGAAAATCACATGAGGGTGGACACGACCAAATAGGAAAGTAGGTACATACGAACAACATGACCTGGAGCACTGAGAACTGCATAGGAATTATCTTTGTATACATATATGCAAGTGGAATGTTATAGTGTTTGTGTCTCACAAACGTGCATTTTGAGTTACATGAGCTGATTTCCCATTAAATTAGGCTTACAGAGTTGCTTCACTGTAGCATGTATAAGGTCCCAGGAGTCACATGGCCAGGTATGCTAATGGGTTTTGCTCATTGTGGGCTTCCTACGCCTGTGGGGACACAGCCTGATCACTCTGTGACACAAGTGAGGGAGGGGCAAGAAGGGGATAAGGGATGGATGAGCTAGAAGAGGGAGAAATGATCAGGCAGGAGGAGGTGGACAGTAGTCATGGAGTGACTACTGACCAGCCTGTAATAAAACACCCACTTTACCCCAGGGGTTGGGAACAGTGCATGTCTGGAGATAGGCCAGAGGCAAAAATATAATGAAAGAAATTAATCTGAGGAGCGTATGGAAGGATACTGAGCACTTGGCACATATGAAGACAGACCACATTACGCATAGAAGATGAAGTGTGGGGAAAGAGGCAGCACGAAAAGAAGATCAGATTGGCCAAGGGCAGTGTAATTAAGGCTGAAAGAGTGTATCTATGAAAGAAGAGAGTCATGATGACTTGACAGTGCTGCTGGTCCACTGCTGCTTGCAGGTGAGGAGGAGAGCAGGACAGCCACGGTGCTGGCAGAGGAGCATTTCCACAGCTGAGCAACGTGAACTTCAACTTCAGTGACCACCTGGGATGCTCAAAGCTTATGCCTTTTCCAAAAAGCAAAGAGGAGCTCTATGTAACATCTGCCCTCAGTTTTGGTGTCCGAGCCCAAAGTTAGAAAATACATTTTGGTTTTGGGCCCAGCTCTAGAGCTCTGCTTGTTGTTTTTGGATGAGGTTCGTGGGGAAGAGCACTTCCTTGCCCTGCCGGAAGGGAAGGACTGTCCCTAGCTCAGCTTTTTGCTTTGTGTGCCCGTAATACATCCCACCAGTCCTCAGAGCAGTATGTTATAAGATAACAAAACAAAAGCATCATTCTTCCCTGCAGTTTAACTTTTTCTACCATACGTCTTTTTCCTTGTGGGAATTTCATTAGAATGCATGGTGTTCATTGGAGGTGTAGTATACATTTTTTTTTGAGAGTTGCAGGCTTAAAAACCTGTGGTAGCATCAGGCAGGTTTGTTTCCTGTCATTTATGGCCCTGCTGGTATGAACACTTATTTTTTTTCTAAAGCGCGTATCTTGTGGTCAGCTGCATCTGGTGCTAATACACAATTACGGTAAATTTACATTTACCAGCTGAAATTTCCTGTAAGCCTTCTGTGGGCTAGCAATACAAAATGAAACTAAGCAAGCCTGTTCTAACAAATGAGAAATATTATTTGATTTGATTTATTTTTATTTGTTTGTTTTTTATTAACAGTAACTGGACTGGCTGCTGTCCTACCACAGCTTGTGCCAAGCATGAAAAAACATATGGCAAATAATAATTTTTAAGATATTCACAGACATTTTCCTCTGTCACAATAAACCTTGATACTCTGCAGGGCCTTATGGGTGGGGATGTTTCTAGTGATCAGTCAGCTCTGAAGGAGCTTGCGAAAGATCTGTTTTGCTCTGTGTATCGGTCTAAGCTGTGCATAAGAAGAAGAACGTCATGGTTTCCTACTCGTTATCTCACATTAATGTGTGCAGCTCCTAGAGGTATAGTACCCAGGGCCAAAGGGGTTTGCTTTATATGACTTAAATAGAAGTGGCTGGTGCCATTAGATATAGGTAGTATAAGGTATTAATAAGTATTAGATAGTATATGTAGCTGAAACTTCATTCTGTAGGGCTTCAACAGTGACTGAAGATTCCGTACTGTGGTACATATAATGAATAATGCTGGTAACAAAAATTACATTTTTTTTCCTTTCCAAGGGAAAAAGGAAGGTGATCAGAACTAGCAGCATCCATGTTGGTCAGTTGTTCCTATGTAAAATGCTTTCCTATGTCCCAATGTTCGCCATCCAGAAGAGAGGAGGTTTCAGTTTGTTCAACCCGTTGCTCTCCATTGACTAGAGAAGCCAGGAAATGTGAGAAATCTTTTTTCTCAGCTGACAATCTTTCCTCAGGCTGATCTTTTGTAATCAGGGAGATGAAGATAAGCACTCACTGTGCTGGTCCAGGACGGAGGCAAGGACTACTGAACCCTGCAGCCATGGGGCTAGCTGAGCACCTCGCTTGCCTGGAGGGCTGAATCCAAACAGCACCGCCTTGATTCAGTTTGTGCCCAGGCTGGCTGATGTAAAGGGATTTGAGGACCCACCATTCGACCTCACATGGTGCTTTGAGCCACACTTGGCCAAAGTGTGTTTTATGTGCTGATGCGATAACTGCATGCGAGAGTTTCGCCTTAACATTGCATAGGTGGGTGAAGAAACAAGCTGTGTGGTGCCATATAGCCCTACACCTCTGCTGAGCAGTTTGCTTTTGCTTGGAGGAAATTGTTTCTGCAGTGCAAATGTACCTGGGAACACTGCACATTTTCTTTAACGGGTGGTCCTTTGTGGCCTAGGATAGCAGAAAGTCATGTCGTGGAGGCACTGGGGACCTTTCAAACAGGCTGACAGAAAGTGGGGAGCAAGAAAAGCATTCAAACCACCTTTTTCTCTAGGTGTATTTTCTTGTTTTAGATATCTTTCCAGCCTGACCTTTTTGAAAACCATCTGTTTACACATCCCACACACAGCTAGATCAGCAGTGTGAGGCAGTGCTGGCCCCTGGGACTAGAAATGCAGAGCTGAGCGGGGTATAACTGCCCCGCTTGCACCACACCAGCCATGTCTGCCCTCTGCCTGGCCTCCTCAGCTGGGAGCCAGGGGCTGACCCAGGCCTGGGAGATGGCGGGGCTCCTGCACTCTCCTTGGAGCTAGTGTAGAGGCTGTGACTGCATGGGACTGTAGTTTGACCTTTGTCATCTCCCAGAATTTCCCGGCTGCTGTGTATGACACCTCAGTGTCCCATGGCCTGGGTTAGATCAGTCATCAAAGGGCTCTTGGCCATCAAGGGCAGCATATGGTGTGCAGCTGTGCCAGGATGAGGGGGCTGCGGAACAGCCTGACAGCTCTCCTCCCTGGTGTGTGACACTGTGAGCCTTTCTGGAGTGTATGCGTTTTCATGGCCATTTTCTCAATCCCGACTGTACTGGAAACTATAGGAGAAAGAGCTTCACTAGCCTGATCCTTAACAAGAATTTATGGCTGCTTGTTACTATAGTTGCATGTTACAGAGAACAGATTCACAAAAGGATGTATCCAAAGGCATGGTGCTAATCAGAGCCACAGTACTTTTAATTTAGGCATCCGGATCTGGCAGTGCAGTTCCCACAGCATCTGCCCTCCTTATGCAGAGAATGTGGGAGAGTAGGAGAGGGGGAAAGTTTCCCAAGAAAGTGGATTCCTTCACTGCGGTGTCACAGAAATCATATGCATCAAATAGATTTTGCTGGTAGGAGCCTTCTATAGCTTAGCTCTATGACTAAAATCCCAAAGATAAAGTCATTGTGTGGATATGCATGCACATATGGACATATATGAGTAGCCCAGACTCATCCCAGACTCTGCAAGCATGAGATTTTTGGATGCAATTTCAAAATTCCTGACTGTGCTTTGTTCCAATAATAGTACTGAACTATAGTCATTTAAAGTTGTAACCTGGCTTGGGTGAGGATAGAACTGCCTCCGAGGTTTGCCTGAGCTGCAGACTCTTTGCTTTCTTTTTCACAAGGTGCAACTTCTCAGTGTACAATCAACTTGAAGAGCAGACTTTTATTTTGATTTGGGAGGAAGGAGGAGGCATCTTTGACAAACTCACTGTGGAAGATACACTAGGTGAGAGTACTTCCAGAAGGTCACACAACACAGCAGGGGGACCTGGCCTCATCAGGCGAAGCAGAAGATGCATCACTATTAAAACCAAATGGCAGGATGGTCTGTAAGAAAAGGTGGGAGCTGATAGCCATCCATTGACCTCCAAAGTTGGTGGAGATCACAGAACAGCATATAGGAAGAATTCAGTGGTCCCTTCTCTAGCATTTTGTACACAGATGCAAAAAGGACTTAGTGAAGGCTGGCACGCACGAGTGATTTGCATTGCACTTTATCAAGTACCAAAGGAACGAATGAATAGTTTCATACCACACCACCAACTCCCACTAAATACAAGTTGGTATTTGGCATTAAATTAGAAAGAACACCTATATAGTTTGCATGTAGAGCTACAATTTAGAAAATCCAAGATCTAGCAGGGTCCTTGTGCCACAGGATAAATGTGCAATATCAGACTGACCCTTAAGTGGAATTAACAAATGTGAAGTCTGATTTCACCCATTTGAATTTCAATGGCTTTATCCTTCCCTATTTAGCTTTCATTTTCACTCACCTCCGTTGATGGTTATCATTCATTCTTAGATCCTCTTTATCTGATATTTCTTTAGTCATACTTTTCATGTTGTTTCATGCCATATCAGTTAAATTTGTTGAGGGTTGATAAGCCTGGCTTCAGATTTTCATGAAAAGACACCTGAGGAGATGATCCTATCCACATATAGAACCACTAGTTTGCTTTGAAAATGTCCACCTTTCCAAACAATAGACCTATCTTCTGCTTCCTGTACTCCACTGGAGTAGCTGTTCCCAGTCTTTCCTGACTTTTCCCTGGCCAGACTCATAGTCAGTATCCCAAACTCATCCAACAGCTAACTGCCATTTTTTTTTCTCAATATCTTGGCTTTTGTGATACTTCCTTTCCCTACTTGTATCTTCATCTGTTTGTTTAAACTGAGAATCATCCTCTTCACCTGTTCCAACTTGCTGTGGTGGTTTCTCAAGCTATGTTGTGGATGCCTGCTCTTGCTCTTTTGGTAGTTTATATCCTTCACTCTTATTTCTTAATAATCTTATTCACAGGCATTCAGCTTTATCTCTGTGCTGAGGAAAATTCACTCCACCCCTTCAACTTGTCTTTTTATACCCAAACTAAAGCCCCTGTGGTCTCTCTATGAAGGGCCAACACCAACTTCAGTTCAGTATGGTCAAATGGAGTCATACTTTTCTTCCTAAGTCCAGGCTAGCAACCTTTTCTCAGGCCTGCAAGTCAGGTATCTCCTTCAGGTCAGCTCTCTTTGAGATCCCAGTTGTCACTGAGTTTTGCAAGTCCTACAAATACACCAACACCAAACAACACTACTTCCATCTACACAATTAAAAATTAACAGCCAGGTTTTTAGTGTATCTTCATTTTCATTCTTGTTCTACTCCAGAACCGTTTTTCTGGCCTTGAGCAATGCAGTCTTCTTGTTTATGCTGGTTCAAGATGTTTCAATCTTAACTTTCTCAGGGTGTCACATTAACCAGGTTGCCATTCCCGCTACATCCTTCACATATTTCCCTTTCTCCTTTGTGTCAAAATCTACCTGTATGCATTGGCATGGCTTTTTACCCTCCCTCTCATCTTCTGTGCATTGTAGAGATGTCTTTTACCTGGAGACCCTTTTTCTGCTGTTTCACACATTGAACTATATCATTGTTACACATAATTTCTAAGAAAGGATCCGGGTTGTTTTAGAACCTGATGGTGTCCACTTTCCAGCAGTATGAGAAAATGGACAGGAGTTTCCTCACTCACCTGCACATCTGCTGGCTTGGTATAAATTATCAGCAAATACTGGTATTACTTTGGGGATAAAAGTCTTATAGACCATATGTCTGCCTCAGATTTGTCTTCTAAACTCAGTCCTACCAAGTTTCAGTCAAAAGCTGCTCAGACAAACATGTGCACTCAAACTGGTGAGACCTACCAGGGTCCTACCAGAACTACCATTTTTCATATATTTTCTTGAAATTTTTGGTAGCAACTCCCTGGATAAAGGCTGCACTTATTTGAGGCAGTTGTGCTCATAATACAAAGTTAGCATGGGCCTCTTGTAAGTGCCTTTGACCCCACAGCCTCCTGTGTGTGCAAGACTCAGGAGCCGCCTGTGGTTTCACTAGATATTTTTTCTAGCAGAAAAACCCGTCTCAGAACTGTAGCCTCTGCTATGGGGAAAATGGTTAGCCTCATATGGCACACCCTGATCATGTTTCCCGACAGCATAAAGCTGAGGCAGAATATCAAAAAGATTTAACAGCTTCTACCTGGAAAGTCCTGTGTCTGAAAATGGAGAACATGAGGTCAGACCATTTGTCTCAGGAATTCAGAAAGTCCTACAAGAAATTGAAATTTTCTAGCCAACAGAAATAACCAGTTCAGTAAATCCATGGTATTTTCTACAACTTTTTCATTAAGAGGGGAGTGGAGAAATGAAAGCAAACCTCCCAGGGTTCCTGCTGTACATATGAATTTCTCTTGTAAATCATATCACCAACCTTGTTACCTTCACTTTGAGATATCTGCCTTGCTATGTATCTCAAGAGGAATATGAATGTAAAATTAAATATCTAACCCTACACTTTGAACAACTTGGAATGAAAGAAAGTAAGAAAAAAGTTCCCTTTTTATTTTCATCCTTCCCAAAAATGATAACCATGAAACATTGTGACCCAGGGTTCCAGCTGGGAAACTCCAAATTCCATCTTAAACAAAAAGTAAATGAGCCTTGCCAGGTAAGCTCTGGCACAAAATTTAGCTTTTATACAGTGTAAATTAACAAATCCTAAAATTCTGCAAGAGTAATGAAACTAGTCCTACAGCTTTGCAGTCCAGTTTGTCATCTCTCAGGAATCCTGTTTGCTCAGCAAATAGTTTTACTATAAGACAATAACCCCAATGCTGCAGTGATAACTGCTCAAAAACATGAAAAAGTCATTTCCAGCTGAAGTCATATATGTAATTACTACTCCAGCTTAATGGTAAATGAGTAAACCAGCCTGGAAAATACAGAATTAATTAAATTACAGACATAAATTGCTTTATTAGTCTAAGATATTAAACATGGGTAAATCAATGTATATAGGTTTCCACTTGCTGAAAAATGTTATCTTCCTTGGAAAACAGGTAGGGGCCAGAAAGAATGGCTTGAGGAGCTGGTTGGAAACATTCAATGAATTCAGCCTCTCCTGAAGTAGCAGGCACTGAGTATGGATGCTGTAATGCTCCACACACTCATGCACACACCCCATCCTTAGCAGCAACCTCTGAAGCTGGGTTGATTTACCCCTCAGCTGTGGAAGTGGTGATTCACCTGCAGCATTAAAGGAGATCATGACAATCAGCCTGCATCAGGATGTGACCCCAGAGCTTCAGGCTGCTTTCCTCAGTCCCCCAGAGAGGGGACCACGGACCTGTTCCCTCATGGGTCCCCATCTCTGTGTGGGCTCACTCAAGACATGCTCCTCTCTCCACTCGCACCTGTGAGGTGAACACTCACAATCACTCTGCACCTAAACAAGTTTATCTCCAGCCATATTTTCCTTCTCATTCTTCAGCTGAGAGAACCCATTTCCATGATGTTCATTTGCTCTGCCTTTCTGCATTGGCAATACAGATGTGTCTGAGCAATTTTTAATTACCATGGGTGATATCCCTTTTAATGCATTTCTTAAAAATCTGATTTTTAAAGAATATAAACCATTAATTTTTTTCTTGTAAGGCATTACAAATCAATAGGTAATACAGTCTCTCTCTATACCCTTGTAGTAATAATCACCCCTGACCTGACATTAGCCACTCCTTCTCACTGTTTTCTTTACTATCTTGGAAAAGTAACCACAAACTGTTCTTTGTTGCCCATATTTTTTTATTACTTTATTGTCACTTTGCGTTTATGAGTCAGCCAGACAACTTGTTCAATAGCCTTGTGACTAATTTAGTGCCTTTTTTTCTACAAACAGCTACACCAAAGAGCACCTAAATAAGATCATTTAAGTGCTGCTTTAATAAGTTGCGTTTTAACTCTTTGCTCCTTCATTGCAAACGGTGCTCGCTGCTTCACTTTGACCACAACTGAGTAAGATCACAGTGGGATTCATTCCTCTTCTTAATAAAAGTTTGTTCACCTCAAAATTGTTACAGTTGGCTAGATCATCTCTGCTTGCAAGCGGTCCAGCAAGAGCAGGTCTGTAATGCTATGTATTAGAGATATGCAGGAAATCCATGGCTCCTTTGAGCAATACCTTGCTGTGAGCTATGGTAGCAGTTACCCTCCATTTCACAAGGTCTATGGGTTGGTTTTCTGTTGTTTTAGCCACCTGTGCAAGCTAAAGGCAGGCAGGGGTTGGAGCTGAGCTGCATGCAATGTTTCTGGCAGGTCCACACAGCTCAGCAATTCTTAAAATCATGTATCTGGAAAGAAAATTTGGCTTGCCTCTGGTACTCTGAGACAGATGTGGTGATACAAAACTAGGCTATGAGATGGTAGTACTGCGTTGGACCTTTTCTTCTGAATTTCTTTCCAGACCTTCCCCTCACCACAGCCTTCTCAAACACACAAGAGCTAGCATTTCCTTTTCAACTATTTTATTTAATGGTTAAACTCAAGTGTGTAGTCCAGGTGCTAAGTATAAATGAATTAATTCTGCTGCAGAAAAGATGTTTTTTGGGCAAGTTGCATGAATGTGTGCATCTCAGTAAGATAAAATGTTGTGTTCCTGTACTTTGGGCGGCGAAGCAGGACTATAGCAAAAGGAATTTAATCTTTCTTCTTGGGCTAACCCTCAGTCAGACATTTTTAAACTCCAGGCCATCTATCCCCTCTCAGTCCTCCTTGGAGGTGAAAAACAGTAACAATGCTCATGCTGATATGTCAGAATAGCAAAAGCTACTCTGATGCTGAATTTGTTATACATGTCTTTGCATATTCCTGTGGCTGAGGAGGTATTGTACAGAAGGAGTCCTCTAACTCAAATAGAGACAAACTGAGAATAACTACCAGGAAGAAAATAACAGCAAAAAGAAGCAAAACCCACAGACTTTCCTACGAAGATAAAACCAGTTAGCTACAGGTAAGAAATAGCCAGACAAGAAGTAAAACTCCCACACTTAATTGTTAGACTCATTATTTCTTATGTGGGTGAGGAAGAATCTCTCCAATTTATGGATACCATAAAAGATGAAAGGGACAGAGCCTACCAGTATCAGCTCAAGTGAATTAGCTAGCAATATTTGATAGGATCTCACAAGATGCTACTAAGTTTCATAAACCCAGTATGTAAGTGAGTGTGATAAAAAAGAATAAAGAATAGAAAGAAGATGAGGATGGTTATAATGAAGTTGAATAATCATTTTTAGAAACTGCTAAAGTGCATGGCTGAATGATGTGCAGTCTTCTTAAGATATTGGGGCTGAGGATGGAGAAATGGTGGTTTGGGCTTTTCTGAAAATAAACATGCATATATTAATACAAACACCCATACATTAATCTGATAGAGATGTCCTCTGTGCTCAGCCAGCATTATTTGGGTCACATCTCATGGGAAACAGTAGGTCTGGAAAAGAGATCTGCAAGAAAGGATGAGTTTTGGCCCTACATGGACTCAGGAAGGCTGAGCTCTGGAAAAGGCCAAGCAGGGTAAAAAATCGGAGAACTTTCCTGGGAGTGGGAGAAAAAGAGAGCCAGATGACCAGAGAGAAAAATGTCTAGTTACAAAAAAGTCACAGGAAAGCAGTGGAAATTTGGAACAGAAATGAGGACTGAGGAAGAGGGTCAAAACCAGTCCAAAACATTTTCCTATCTGAACCACTACACAGATTCTCAGCTGTAGCTCATTCACTCTGAATATGAGGCCAGAGAAGGTACTGGGGAGCACAGGTGCCAGCAGGAGCAGAGCTTTCCATGTGGGAAGAGGGGCAGGGCAGATGTATTTCATATTTTGTCCCACCCGGAGGCAAGTGCTGACTCAGATGGAGATCCTCACTTGGTATTTCCCAAGCCCCCTGCCACATCATTGCATTGCACTTTCAGAAATGCCCCGCAGAGAAAAGCACACAAGCACCTTGCCCTGGAAATGCTAGATCATGCTGACAAATAACTCAGAAAGAAGTCTATCCAGTATTAAAAACATCTTCTTGAAAATTCTTCTTCTGTATTGTCAGCCATTTTCTAACACAGTTTCAGAGAGTTTATCAGAAATGCCCCTTTCAAGCAGAAAATGGCCTAGCAAAATTGAAAATATGTTAATTGATGTTGTACATGGTGTAACAAAATAAAAAATATGTGAAATTAGTGCTGTATGGATAAAAAGGGTGCCTAGAGCTATTAAACAATTATAGAAGGAGGACAGACCTTCAGACTAGAGCTATTCCTTGGCTCTAGTCAGAGACTAGAGGCCAGACAGTCCTTCCCACGTCTTCAGAGAGCACCTCTGGTTTGAGACAGGGCTTTCAGTAGGTGGGTTGCATGGGTAGTCAAACATCATGTCTGTAAAATTGCAAATGAAATTATATTTGGATTTGTAATATTTTTTAAAGTTTTTTTTAAGGCATGTAAAATGTTTATTAGGAAGGAACTTCTATCACTGGATAGAAACTACTTAGCTGAAGTGACTTTTACTTTTCATCTGAGACTCTGTTTTTCTCTGAGCAGGTTAAAAGATACTTATTTTATCCATTTGTGTAGAGCTTATTTTGGAGATACGGGCACAAATGCATGAGAATTTCTTCTTCTAATTGCTGATCTTTCCCTACAGTGTGTTCATGTATCATTTGTGTGGTTGGTCTGTAAGTAATTTTAGAATTCATAAGAACTCTCTGAAAATGAAAAGCTAGCTTACTAAGACGGGTGCAAGGTTTTAAAATGAATAATGTTTTCCATTTATATCCATGTCACTAGCCACTTGTGATAAATATCATCTCAGAAGTATACCAAGTGATTTTTTTGCAGTGTTCAAGAAACAAATAGTTTTTTACAAAGTCTATGGAAAAAAAACAGTTGATAGATAGACAACATGAACTTCACCAGCTATGTAGCACATATGGACTTTCATCACTGTTTGTTTGTTTCAGATAAGAAATCTCAACAATTTATTAGCTCCTATATTATTTTTCTTAAAATTCTCTGTTAATCTACAAACTAAGAGAACAAGCACATGAATGACATAAGGCAAATAACAGTTTTATATATTTTCTACAAATCTCTGAAAAGTACCGTACACATTTTAAATTAATTGTTTTCTGGTATTTTATGTACTTTGAGAATTTTGTCATTTATTAATAAATTATGGCCTGTCCATAAATTCACAGGCATTTTATTCCAAACGTTCTTCTACTGGGCTCAATGAGGGAAAGAACTTTAGCACATTTATTTGTAATCAAAGCCAAAAGAGTTTAGCTTTACAGTGAGTAATAAAATCTTTCCAGCATTAAGTAAAATTGTTCCCTGAGTGTCTGGAATGGCCAAAAGAGAAGCACGATTCAGGAATTGAAAGACTGCAAGGCAGGACCATCCAAATTAAATATAGCCCATTGTGTGGAGTGGGTTTCTGATGATGTGAAGTAACCCACATTCTTCATACTTCTCAAGACTGTATACCAGGTGCAAACATGAGGAATTTTGAGACTATTTAGGGAAAATAAGAATATTCTCAGGAAATAATGTGAGCACTCATGGTTCTTTTTTATACAAAATCATGAAAGTGCAGGATCTATACTAAAGTCTCAACATCTTCTACACTCTTTCTTTTATTACAGTCATTTGTTTGGGCCCACCACTCAAGGTTAAAAAAAAAAAAAAGAAAAAAAGCCTTATATGGATATCTAGAATCCAATTACCCAATTCAAATCACTTTTAAATCAAAATTAATCTTTCCATTGACTTCCGTGAATTTCTGAATCAATCAACCTGTAACAGAAATCTCAAGCAGCACCAGTTGCACAAGGAATTATATACTTCAAGTGAACAGCATCCAACTGGCTTTTCATGAGAGATAGTAAAGAACTGCTCATGGTCATTGCAATAAATTGGGTAAGACTGAGTTCTTTAGCATTTGTTTAGGCTGGTAGTCAAATTTTCAATTCAGGTAAGTATTTTAAACATTAGTTGCACCACTCAGTGGTTCCTTGAAATAGTGTAGTCATGTAAATACAGCTCAAGTGGGGAGGAAATATTTTATAAATCCCTGAAAATAAATTTTTAATTGATAGAAAAGCATTATTTGCATAGTGTTTCTGTTCAATGGTCCTTTTAAAGATGAAGGTAAAATGGGTAGTCTAACTTTGTTCTTATAAGAAATAAATCATTGACACCTACAGTCTTTGAGGATGCAGCCAGAAATCTGTGGAGGAGGACACAGGATGATAATGCAGGGAGACATGAAAGCTGACTGAGGACAGAGTTGTGCATGCCCTAGAGGGAGAGATGCCAGTGAGCAACATCTGTTGTTTGACTTTCTGGACCCTATAAGAAGGGTGACCGTGGGGGAATTTCCTTACCACTGGTGACATTAACAGCCTGAGGATAACATAAAATCGTGAGTTGTGGAATGACTTTCCTTCAAAATGTCATTGGCTTTGGGTTCATTGCATGTGATGATACACTTTTCAAGAATACTTTTCTGTGGAAATGATTATGCAAATAGATATATTTTATTGCATCTTGTTTACATACATCTTGTTGACATAGATCCAATCTGTGAAGAAGTACTGAGTGTCATTTATTCCTGTTAACAACATCTTCCAGAAAACTGCCAGCTCCTTATGAGCATGATCCTATAAGCAGCACACTGGAAAGAATAGTGTATCCAGCCATGAACAGAGAGAAATCCTCAGCCATCTCTGAACAATATACTACTGTATGTATCATTGACCAAAACCTGTATATTGTATCACATGTGCATGCTGTGTATCTCCACGTACTCAACAGACATATGACTTCAAAGGAGATCCAGTTCTGTACAGGACCTGATCCTGGGAAACACTAATACATGCAACCAAGAGGTGTTGGAGTGGCAATAACACAGCCCTGGGTTGATTTAGAGACCAGGTTTATCTGGCTGTTTTGCTTTCTGTTTTGTACGGTCAAGGTCATCTTAGACCTGTGGGGAAATCCTGCAAAGGACACATTTGCCTGTAAGGTAGCAGTGAGCATGGAGTGAGGCAGGAGGTTCCTACCCACTTTGTGCAATGGAGAACTGAGCCCTCTTTCATTTTGATTTCCCTCTGGCATGATGTGACCACCAAACAGCCACAGTTGGTTTTGTGATGGATCAAGGAATTACCCTGCTTACTTCTGCAGGTAAATTTTTGGCATAGACCTTCCTTATTGCTTCCCAGGAAGAGTTTGCTCACTGTGAGAGGGAGCCTTGGAAAGAAAAGAGTAAAAGAGGAAGGTGGAAGAGAGGTGACCTTATTTTGCTATCTTGTATCACGACCAACTGCTACATAATGCACCCAGAAGTCGTATTTGTTGCTGCTGCTAGACCATTATGCTGCTCCTCACCTACTTCAGCAGCCTACGTACATCCCATGCATTGCAGAACTTGCTGTTATCACTTCTGTCCCACGCACAACAGCAGAGAGGTGAGAGTTTTTGCATGAATAGCTATTTTGGGCTGAAAATCCCACACCAGTCTCCAGATTTGGGTTTTTTCCACCTCCAGACCTTTTTAGACTTTTTTATTATTCCTGCTTCCCACTGACCAAAATCATACCATGGTCACTCCTAGACTGGTGGAGGAAGATGACCGCAAGGACAGATTTGAGCTGACAGCCTTCACCCAGGAGTACTGCAGGACTCAAGGGTGAACAGCTGAACTACAGGGTGTGGGGGATATAATTTGCTCTTGAGACTGCCCCTACACCAGGGATGCACAAGGCTATTAATTTTCTAAAGGGCCCCATGGGAATCCCAGAAAACTGCAAACCACTAAAGCTGACATCCCTACCACACAATACCAAGACAGAGTGGGCCCGTAGATAAATGTGGTGCACAAGAGAATGGTAACTATGACATTTGTGACAGGGTATAACACACTTCTTGGTTATACTAGAGTTTACTGAAGAGCCAGTGAATATACAGACAAGGAGGAGCCAAAATAACATCATGTCCTTGGATCTTTAAAAGAATCTCAGCTGACTCTCACTGTAAAGCTACCAAAGAAGTTAAGCTATTATGTTTTAAGAAAGTCCTTGCATAAATATGCAACTGGTTAAAAGATAAGAAGTAAGGGGTAGGAATCAGCAAATGGTTTTTGCAGCGAAGTGGGTTCAGTCATGAGAGGGCTTGCCTGGGGCCTGGGCCATTTAATGTAGCCATCAGCAATTTGGCAAATGGGATGGTCTGTGTAATAACTAAGTTTGCTGATGTACTAAGTTATTCATATTAGCTTAGTTATTCATATTCATAATTAAGTTTGCTGATGTACTAAGTTATTCAGGATACCAGAGAGGAGGTCTGGCTGCAAAGAACTATTAAAGGACTTCAAAATACCGAGTGACAAGGCGATAAAATGGCAGATTAAAACCAGTGCTGTTAATATGCAAGAGTAGAGAGTAAGGACAGAATCAATATGCTGCAGAAGTGATGCATAAACTGCAGCAACTTTCTGAGACAATGCTGTCTTTTCTTTTGATTTTTCCCTTCTCTAATTTTAACTACTAGATAGTGGATAATATCTTTTCACTCCTGTGCATGCACATCTATTAACTCTCTTTCTCAGGTTGTGTAGCTGGAAAAAATAGTGCTGACCTTCAGTAAAAATGTCCAATGCTTCTGCTATGTTTCTCTTTGGAAATATTTAGGGTAGCCTTTAAAATTAATTTCCAATTTCACACTTAAATTTAGCTTGGCTGGAAATGCCTTCTTCACTTGGATATAGTGAGGAATGACACAGAAGAGGAGATCCAGGACTCCCATGGATACGAGAAAAGAGATGAGACGTTTTCATGTTAAAAGTGATTCACCCCAGTTGTATAGTACACAACTGAGGGGAAAAAATGTGGTCTTGTGGAGGGTGATTTTTTATGACATTCTTCTCTAACACTATTATATTAACAGAGCAAAGTGAGGAATTATTAGTTCAGCAGTTTATCTTAAGCACCCTGTAGAAAAGGGTCTCACAGATTTCCTGAGTAGGGAAAAGTCAGGGGGAAGCCAATATAAGAAACATATTATTTGGATTCCTTTGAGTGGTTAGGTAACTATGGCAGCACTGGTGAATCTCTGCGATGTCTGGTGTCAGATTTAACATGAAAGGTTTAAAGATGCTTTAAAAATTTCCAGTTGGAAATAAGTATACTTTAAAATAAAACAAACAAAAAAAACAAGAACAACAACAAAAAAAAAAACACCAAAAAAACCCCAAACAAACCCAACCAACCAACCAACCAAAAAACCCCCAAACCACCAAACTACTGAATCAGAGTGTACAAACACATTTTGCCAGTAGTGCCAGCTGCTACTCCATCTCCCAGCTGCTCATTCTTTGCCTACTTCTCTGCCTCTGCTACCCAACACTAGGATGAGGAGAACCTGGGAAATTATGTGACTGAGCAATAACCTCCCCCCAAAACCCTTGCTGTTTTGAGTCAGATTTAATGGGATAACAGCAGAAATGCATGGGACAGCACAGTACAGAAAATGGCACAGGCTTGGGTACATGCAGCTTAGGCAGGATGGATAGGTAAATGTTATTCCTGCTGGATGTATAGCAATGGCCTTAATTGTTTTTCCACAGACCCCTTTGGCAAAATGTGGAAGGACTGTAGACTTTTCGGTTTATAGTCTACTAAAGTAGCTCCTAAACAGTCCTGGCTTTAAATTAAAAGAATAGAGTATTAATTTAATCAGGAGTAGTGGGGAGACTCACTGCTTCACTGCCAATTGCTAATGAAACTTTAACCTTCCCTGTTAGGTTTTTCATTTTTCCTTCTTCCCTTCTCTTCTCTTCTCTTCTCTTCTCTTCTCTTCTCTTCTCTTCTCTTCTCTTCTCTTCTCTTCTCTTCTCTTCTCTTCTCTTCTCTTCTTCTCTTCTCTTCTCTTCTCTTCTCTTCTCTTCTCTTCTCTTCTCTTCTCTTCTCTTCTCTCTTCTCTTCTCTTCTCTTCTCTTCTCTTCTCTTCTCCTTTTCGCTTTCTTCTTTTCCTTTTCTTTTTTTTTCAATTGAAGTTGCTACAGTTGGCTTTGCCTCCCTGGAGGACAGCCAGTCTCTTTTAAGTAATACCTCATGAAAGAGCATGTTCACAGAAGGACACATTACCTATGTCAAATGCATACTGAGGCTCCTTGTGCTTAGTCCTGGAATGGGAGAAATCCCACGGCATTATTTCACTTGCATCTCACACGCATACGCATGTCTGTGATGAGTACAAACAAGAACAGCTGTTTCCTTCAAAATCAGTTCAAGTTTCCAGGATTACTGAGTCACTTGGTTTTGACTGTAAAATGAGGATATGAATTAAGGTATCTTACACCAGGGGAGACAGATGGGCCCATGGAAGTAGGAAGGGCTGCAACAATTACAACTAAATTTGTTGGTCTTATTACAACTAAGATTTGGGCTCGGAATTCGCTGATTCAGCCAAAGTTCAGGGGGAAGTTGGAGGTCCCATGTTGGCAGGGATCACAAGGAAAATCTGCGCCATTCGCAGTCAGCCCAACCAGTCTGCTCCCAGCTAATTTGCTTGGTAAACCCCTGAGGACCTGAGAATTTGGAAGCCACATCAATTCCCTTCCCCATGCCCAAGCCCAAACCCAAACCCAAGCTGCTGAGACTGGCCAAAGCCTGAGCAGCCCCAGGCCTCCAGTTTGTACCACTCACAGAGAGCCCAGCAGATGGGCTGACCTTGATCTAGGCTCCATAACCTTGACTTGCAGAGAAATTCAAAAGTGTCTATTATTTTAAGCCAGAGTAATAACAAATTTCAAATGATCAATGCCTTCTTATAAGCAAAATGATGTTTCCTCATCCAGATACAAGCAGAACTTGAAGATCTTGGGAATTTTAGACCCTTCTGCCAGATCTCTTCAAAAACATTATCCATTTCCAAATCTTGGACAGGCAGGAGGAAATAAAATATGTTTTTATATATCTGGGCAGAGCCATCTTTTGTGACAACATAGAGCAAGATTAGCATTCTACTTTTCACAGAGGTTCTGGTAAATAACTATGCAAGCACACTTTACTTATTTATTTTTTATTTAATATCCAAATTTCAAAAAGTTTCCACTGAGAAATCCAAAGTTTTAAATAATATTCCCATACAAAAATATAGTCCTTGAGATAAAAACTTCCATACTACTATCTCCAAATAAATAAAATTACATCAGACACATTTAAATGATTCATTAAAAAACAAAATACAGAGCTTCTCAAAATCAGTGCGTTTAAGTTAAGTCAGTGCAATACAGTTAGTCACATTTACTGGAGTTGCTAAGTAGGCTGGCCTCCTGGTAACTTCAGTGCATAACAATAATTACCAGCAATTAATCATCAATCCCCTAGTTAAGAAAAGTGCTTCAGCATTTGCTTATCTTTAAGCATGTCTGTTTGTTTGATTTGGATTTAGATATGCTTAGAACTAAGCAGATATGAATATGTTTTTCTGAATACATAAACTTCTGCATATTGGTGCTTGCATGTCCATGCCAAATAGAGGAATAAGACTAATCGTATAGCAGCCCTCTCTCAAGACAGCACCAGATGGAAAGCTGGGTATCGTATCATGTCGTTTCAGGATTTCCATATGGAAACTGGGTAAACATTGCCTCATTTTGTATTTTCAGGTCAACAAACATATAACAGAAAGACAGGGTTTTAAGACAGTTATTTCTTATATAGTAGTAGGAGGTATAAATACTTTGATTGGTGTTTCTTTATAAATAATTATTTAAAATACTTAAATATTAATAAATAAACATATAAAACTCAATAAAAAGATTAAAATAAAAAATGTGCATCATAATAAAATTTGCACAATAACTCAGTACAAAAGGTCATATGATGTCATTAGCATTTGCACCTCCTCTGAGGCTGACTCCTTTTCCTTTTGAGAGAAGCTGAAGTATCCACCAGTTTTTTTAAGACGGCAAACAGCTCATTCACAGCTTTGCGTTGAATTGTCAAGTCACTCATCTGTTATAAGTAAGAAACAAATGGAATGAAGGTCATGTCAAGAACTATAATTATTTACTGATCACATCCTACAGGCTACACTGCTACCAGGGTAAACCAGATGGACATCTGCAGTTTCCAGTTACTCTACTATCTAATTCCTACAACAAAGAGCCACTTTGTCACATATTTTTGTTTTCTACTTTCTGTGCTACTTTGCAACATGCCACAGACCAGCCAAATTCTGTGAAATGGAGCTACTCTGTAGTTATTGCAAAGATATATGAGTTACCCACAAGTAGCTAACTCCAGCGGGGTATTTGTTGCAGACCTCTGCAGAGGTTGGTGGTTCATGCTGTTGGCACTCGCTTGATAAGCCAAATGCCTCCATAGCCCGTGGAGGCATGCTGTAGCCAGGCATAACTCTCCCACCTGATTTCTAAACCACAAATGGCCGTGTCAGTGGCAGCTCTGGTGGGCAGATGATGCGGCAGCACTGCTTGCACCTCTGTGCCAGATTCTGCCAAGACTCGGGGAGGGCAGCCCCCGCGCTGACACCCCACACCACAGACCCACAGCAGCCCCTGCAGCTGGAAACATTAGGTTTTCCAGTGTGAACTGAGCCAGACAGCGGTTACCAGATGGGTTACTGAAGCATTATTGGCTTGAGTCACACTCAAATCTCAACTGGAAAATATAGTGTCATGAGCCTTGGAGGCAGAAGAAGAGCCTTACCTGAAGCTTTGTCAGGTCGATGAGGTATTTCATCTTATTTAAGCCATCAGGAAGGCTGCTTTTCAGAGTATGGAGCTCCTCAAATATGTGCCTGACGTGCTTCTTTGACGTGTCAGTTTTTTCAAGCATTTCCAAGTACATGGAAACAATCTGGCTCAGGATGATCCTTTTTTCATTTCTCTGTTGAAAAATACAGTCAGAAAGAAAGGTCTGTGAGAGCCCATCAGCAGGAAAATGAACAAAGCTAAAACGCAGCACACTGGAGTTCTCACTGCCGCTTGAAAGAGGATGACAAAGAAGATGCTGCAATTCATCTCCTGGGCTTGGCTGTATCTCAGGATCAGTTCATGGTGCAGTATAAAGCACCTTGATCCTTATGGGAAGCATTTTTATGGGATTGTTTTCTCATTTCCAAGCTACTGAAGTGGCCTCTACTCATGTTCATTCTACCCCGTCTGGTTATGCTGGTCGTGGGAGCTGCTTTGTACCAGAATTGCTCTGCAAAGTGCCCGAGATGCTTTGTCTTATCTGGTTCTGACTCACCTCTGTCCAGTTTGTCAGGTTCCCTGTAAAAATAGACCCACCATCAGCTACCTCTGAAAGACTTGCGTTCTGCAAAAAAGAACAAACATAGCTGTTATACAAACAATACTTATCACAAGGCAAAATTGTGTTCTCTATTCAAGGAGCAGTAAAAACCAGAAAGACATGATTTTTACACCACTGGCCTATAGCTATTACAATGCTTTCACTTCTCTAAGCACCAAATCACATTGGATGACTGCCTTGTACCAGAAATGGCGTTAGTCTGCTTCTCAATGTCTTCTCCTGCTATAACTCTTCCGAATATAGACATTTAGCACCATCTATTTTACTAAATGCTCCTTGCAAGTATTGTACTGACAGCTGAAAATTAAACTTCATAAGCATAGCAACTGACTAAAAAATTGTCAGATTTGATCTTGGCATGTTTTCTGCTAAGTCGAAGACCACCACTATGTAGTCTGTGGCCTTGAATTTGTCCAGTCTTAATAAAATTTCATATGGAAAAGAACTAATTAACTCCACTAAAAAACTACAGTTTATAGAAGTGGAGAATAGCCCAGTAGCCCACAATCAGGCATGGGGATATACAGGGTTAGTGGGCTACTGAGAGGCTTGCAAGGATGGAGTTTAACCATCAGATGTTAGCCACACACTGTGGCAGATTCTAGGAAACAAAGAGCTATACAATTCTCCTACCAAGGAAAGGTAAACTGAATCATTTCCTCTTCTGTGTGTGTCTTTTTTTTTTCTTTTTGTATACAATAGTCACTATTTCCTTTTTTGTCTGCTCAGTAATTTAAATACAGTGAGTGCAAAGGGAAAACTTGCAGGCTGACAGAAACCTCGTAGCCTGATTGGCTCCCCATGCTGAACACATTGCCAAACCTTGTTTTGCTGTTCTTCTGAAATGTGGAGAGCACCTGCTGTGGACTGGAGTTTTTAATGTCAGTGCAAAAAGCTCACCATGGCTCAGGTTCTCTCTGACAGAGTTATATATAGTCCAGTGAGAATCTCTCTGATCTATGCTAATGACAAATTTAAGATATAATGCCAATTTTACAGCCAGTTTCCTATCAATCTGCAAACACTGAAGTATCACACTAGACTTCTTTGTGTGATACTTCAGGGTAATTCTTTGACTACTAAATTTCAACTTTCTTATGCACAAAATTCTGACAAAATCAGAGCTGAAAGTAGGAGCAGATTCTTGCAGTTGCTTTCATGCATTTAAGGAAAATACCAAAAATATATCGAGAATAAAAGCTGTTAATTAGAAGTGACTCTATTGCTCTATTGTAGATCTGTTAGCTCTATGACTAACCCCAGCTGAAGTCAACTGTGAACTACTTTAATACCTCCTAGATGAAGATAGGTGAATTAACTTTTCAGTTATCAAGTTATCAAAATTCTGCCTGAAAAGAAGTTATATCATGCTGGATAACATTCCCATGTGGGATCATCGTCACAGATATGGAAGCAGAATGGCTGGAGGATGGAAAAGAATAAGCAGAAGGAACCACCCTTGGGCAACACACTACTACTAATAATAAGCACCAGATGCATTTGTGAAAGCAAAAGTTCTTCTCCGTTTTGTTTATATTGCTAACTAATACTAAATCCCCTATTAACATTACTAACCTAAAACCAAAAAAGTGTCAGTAAATTGCATCTGAATAGAGAAGGATCAAGATTCATTCATTCATCATAAATTGCATTAAGATTTCTTGTCATAAAACATTCCATGTAATCAAAGGCTGAAGGGAGCTAGGAGAAGCTCTTGTGAAAGGAATAATGCCCCTGAAATAAATGCAAACTACTACATTAACTATGACTATTGAAAAACTGAATTATGTTAGTGAAAGAGGTTAGCAACACCAAAGAAATTGTCCATATTCTTGTTTAAAAAAAGGTATAACAAAAAAATTTGTTCCATGGTTACCCTCTATTGGTACACATTGAGTATGTCAACCAGTGCTCAACTCTGGACTATATCTAAAGAACAAGCAGAAGGAGAAGAGAAATGCAGCAGAAGACCATACTTACAAAGTCAGCTTTCAGTTTGTCTATATCACCTTCAAGTTGAGCAAGATCTAAGCTATTTCCAAAACGTCCAAAATAAATCATGATGACAGAGAGAATAAACAAGCTGTAGGTCTGGCAAGTCATTTTCTTGGTGATGGTTCAGTTAAAATGCTCAGATAAGTTCTGGGATATGTCAGTTCTAAGAGCAGTGAGCTTCAACTTCTAATAGTTAAATCTTCTATTAGAAGAAAGTAGACGAATGAACTTCATCTGCCTGTCAGTGGTATTTATACCTGGTCTTGAAATTTTTTATTCCGTCATCACAGGCTGTATATATTTAGACAAGATAGTGTTAGATAAGAACCCTTCGGTTTTGGCTAATCAAGGGAATCCCTCGAAAGCATCTTTCTTAAAGCATGGTCCTGGAAAAATTTTCAGTGGTTCGTCAACGGGTAACATTTACGTGGCAGATTCTGAAGTTTCTTTTACACGTGGTTTGGGGAAAGGGGGAAATTATGATACTGATTGAGGAGTATGCATTGTGGCTCAAGCATATTCTTACACGCTGTCTGAAAAAAATCATATCATGTGGTTAAAGGGTCAGTATAACAGTCAACTCATTTCTGATATTCTTTTAAAGCAACCACTGAGATTGCCATAGCATTCTTCAGAGTCACTTAGAGATCTAAACGTTCTCCCTACTGCTGTCCTTTTGTGAAACACTATTTGCATTCTTTCCATGGTCTAAAGTTCATTTCTGCTGCTTTCTCATTCTTCACCTCCTGATTCAAAATAGACTCAGAGAAAATGAGGTTCCAGCATGGATGCCATGATGCATTGTATTAAATTTCTCTATGGTTGTCTACTATCTGCAAGAGCAGAGTATTTAGTATTCAAGACACTCATTTTTGCTTGGCAATAATTGAAGTTCCCCACCTGCCCATTCATTTGCACTTATGTGTGTAGAATATGAAAACAGAAAGACATGGATGAAAAAAAGCCCAGTTGAAGAAGACAGACAGGATGGTCTCCAAGTGCATACAGACCCTTGAAATAACTGTACTGAAGATAGCTGGGGAAGATGTTTTTGTATAGGAACTGATCTCTGCTTTGATGTATGTCAGGGGAAAAGAGCTTACTGTGAGGAGTCTTACAAAGAAATCAGAGTAATTTTAGGCTGTAGTATAGAAATGCAGGGTGGGCAGGAGCCTAGAAGGAAAAGAAAGAAGGAGCCCACAGGGAAAAAGAAAAGAGAGAGGATCAGGAGGAGGAAACCTGTGGGCTCAGTTCACACAGGCTGCAGTGGAGGATATCTGTAGCTCATCAGAAACAGGTGAGAATTAAACTGGCCCCCAATAAGTATGATTTGAGCTCTCCAGCACAGCTGTGTGTGGCTTTTTGTGTGTTCCTTGCAAGAAGCTGGCCCTTTCCCCAGCAGCACCTCCTATCTCAGCAAATGACCACTAACGCCATGAAATATTTTTCATCTGCAGCTTGAAAGAGGAGCTCCATCTGTGGAATAGATCTAGCCTACTACTACCATTGCAAACAGGGAATTGCCATTTTGCAGAGACGAGAACCAAATTTCACCAGCAATTGCAGGCCCAAAAACTGCATGCTAAAACTCCCTGGGAATACCAACATAGACAGATGGCACATATCGCCCAACAGGTGCAATACTACACAAAAATTAGAGCTGTAATCTGCTTGGGGTAGTAGCACTATGCAATGACCATCTTGGTTTTAGTTTAGGAAATTAAAACTGATTAAGCAATAACTTGATTGCTGGAAGTGTTGACATGGAGGTGAGGTGACAGTGCTATTCAAGGGTGCTTCAAAGCACTATAAAAAAATGCAAAGTTATCATGCCTGCCCATGGCAGAGGGGTTGGACTAGACAGTCTTCAAAGTTCCCTTCCAACCAAAACCATTCTGATTCTATGATTCTATGCTAGAAATTAGAATCACAGAATCATAGAATTATTTAGGTTGGAAAAGACCTTTAAGATAATGGAGTCCAACCATTAACTTAACACTACTAAGTCCACCACTAAACCATGTTCCTAAGCACCACATCTACATGTCTTTTAAATACCTCCAAGGATGGTGACAAAATGGAAGTCCCACCAAGATTCAAAGTGGACTCACAATTCAAAGTGGACACACAAATGTCAGCACACTGAATAAACTTATTCGTAATGTTGAAACATCTGGATTGCTTTGTAAGGCAAGCACAGTCAAATGGCATGTTGTGGCACAGGTAAATGCAGTTTTATACATACAGGAAAACCAAGCATATTTTACAAGGTGGGAGACACATGCTGAGGCACATCAACTGGCTATGAGCCTATGGAGCAATTCTTTGGCAAAGTGTTGGAAAGGAGATGTCAAGTGGCAGAAGGAAAATTATTCCTGTTACATACGGCACTCTTTATGCTGTCATAAACACACAACTGGAAGAGGGACTGGGTCATCAAGCCCAATTTTTGCCATTACGGGTCTTAATTAGAGCAGTGGTTTTCTGTTGAATTATTAGAGAGTGTGCAAAGAAGAGCTGCAAGTAAGGAGTTTGGGAGAGATTCTTTATTCAAACAGCTCAGTCTTCTTAACATGTTGAGGACAAATCACAGCACAACTGAACACAACTAATTGCTGTAATTTATCCAGCCAGGCAGAAGATGTAATTCCAGGAGCTGAAAGATTAAGTCAGTAACACTGCCTTCCTCTGCAGAGAACTATTCATCCAGAGTGACTGCAATGGGTTAGACTGCCTTGTTAAACCTGTCAGACATGCATCTCATCCACAGCAGGCTGTACGTCTCAGGTGACCTCCCTTTGGTCTCCCATTACCACTAAACTTTTAAGAATAACAGGAGGATGAAACACCAGAAAGAAAAGATTTTTCCACCTCAGCTTTTGTAGATACTAGTTAAAGTTTTGGGGGTTTATATGGCTAATTTTAGCACTAGATCTCCTCACCTTTCAGAGGAGGCCACTGTCAAGCATCCAATTCTGCAGGTAAGAAAATGGAAGGGCAGAGCAATAGGATGATTCATGTTCATTCAGCACCTAGGAAAGGCAAATCTAGGAACACAAACATGGTCTCCCAGTCCCATTGTGGTCCTTTGCCCACTAAGCAGCGCTACAAATATTATACCATAAACCGAGGCAAGAAATTAAGCAAAGAGCAAAGAAGAAAGCCATGATGTCTGGCTCTGTCATGCTATCTTCTGAGTGCAGGTCTGACTTCCACATACCCTCTCCTGCCTGTGGAGGTTAGATTCAGGCCTTCTCATCTCCACATTCAAATTCTCACACAAAGGGTTGAATGTTCAGTGGTAAATCATCAGCTGGACAGAAATGTATTCTAAGACAGAAATACAGGATTCCTTTTCCAAATCCTTTACTTTTGAATAAATGGCACCATGTTAATGTTGACATGCTCGTCTCATAATGTTTTCTTCTATTGACACACACCATCACCTCTCTCCAAACCACTTTGAAACTAGGCAACAGCCTACAGCAGATAGTCAGAATGTGAGGGTCCTTGAGTCCCAGGGGTCCTGCATCCCTCCCAGCCCTGTTCTGCTTCCCATTCCACCCAAAAGCGATGAAACAGATCACCATTGTCTAGTGCATGCCTTGTTGCCCAAGAACCATGAACAGTACGGTTGTGAGGAAGGCTCAGGTTCAGATGGCTCCTCTGCACTGCCTTTCCTGAGCATCAACACGGTTACAAACAAAATAGGGGGTATCCTGCAAATATCTGCCCTTTACTTGACAGAGACAAGGGCCTAAGAGCATCCAATTTTTTATCCATGTTCCTTAGTAAAAATCTGTTGAGTGCATGCTGGAGAGGACTGAACAGTCAGCACTAACACAAACTCTTTTCCTGAGCACTAGTCCTAATCTAGCAGAGAGAGATGCCAGAATAGTATTGAAAAGTCTTGTGCTGCATAGAATTGGAGTGGTCCTTCTGTGTGGTTCCATAGTCAGAGCTGGACTATCATCTGTTCCAAACACAGTAGGAAATGAAACCAAGGCATTTTTTCATTTTGCTGCCTGGAAATCATCTGACTCTTCATGCAAAGCAGAGGTTTCACACCCTTCTGTTCATACAACACCTTACACTAATTGCTCGATGATCTCCTTGCAAAGACATGTCAGATTTCACTTTGACCACTGATTAAAGGTTTTTCCCTTTCATTTTTCGTTTTATGCGTACACCTCAGTGTGCTGGCTGAGGGGTTAGTAAGGAACTGCCCTTGCCAGCCCAGCAGATCTCTGCCAGACTTTCATTTCTCTAAAACTCAGTGGCTTTCTCTATTACCACTGCCCAAGGAAAGCAGCTCAGGGTTGGAAATCCCTCTCTGAGTTGTCATTCTGACCTTACATCACACTTCACCTCTTAGCCTCCCTTTCCTATAAAGCACCAGAAATAATTCCTTTGGTTCCTCCTTCACAATGCTGGGGGCAGGAGGAAGGGGAGGGTAAGGGATTTAAGTGACTAAAGTTTTCATATGCATCCGCATTGTACCAGTGCTATGTAATTTCTAAATATTGTTATTCATGTCACCACTATCTGCAAAGCAGATGGCTTGATAATCGGGCTTCATGACTTTGCAACTGACCCTTATGAACATACCGTAATACTAACATTTTTCCCTACCGCAAAGGAAACCCCACCACTCTTCTATAGACATGGGTATGTTTCATCAGTGTTACACATTGTGGAGGGTGTAGCAGTCTGCTCCTTGTAACCACCGATCTCTGTGATTTAGAGGATGTTTCCAATGATCATTAGGGATAGTGTTGGCATAAAACAGCTACTTTGTTTTATAACAAAAAAATTTTGGAGCAGAGGCAAGTTCTGAAATTCTCAAAATGAACTGTTTTGACACTTTTCTAAATAAAATACCCTATCCTGCCCATTCCAAGCACTTTTTGGAAATGTTATTGTTTGAGAGAACTGGAAAACCAGTTTGTACCATCTGGAATATGATACAAGGAACATCCTTTGGCTTCCATTACATACTCCTGTCTGCACACAATCGGCAATGGGAAAATGTATATTATTGATCCCTCTTTCTACTCACAAAATTCCTCACACACATTAGCTGATGAGTCTTCCAAAGAAAGGGAAGGAAGAGGAAACTAACACCCAGTGGTGTTAGGCATCTAGAGAGATAGATGTTCAGACAGATAATGAGCTGATGGGTACAACTTTAAGTGATTAGAGTGTAAGTTCAAAATTATTAAAATCATGGTACCTTGACTGATACAAGACATCTGTTTCATACTTCCCTTCAGAATTTCAATTTGGTAACCCCATGCAGGATGGAAAAAAGTTTACAGATTGGGAAAACCTTTCCCCACAGAACACAAATGATTACTTTCTGAATTAGTAAGAGGAAATCACTGTCCCCTCATGGTCTGAGTATTCATCCATCCTATAAGTTCAAGCTTTTGCCTTGCCCAGGAAGAAGAGGATAGCAGTCAATAGCTGTTCTGGGCTGGCCTTTCTCACACACTATTGCGGACATTTTGGCCACTTCTAACTTTATGACTATCAGTTCTGTATTGTCTAGAGACTCCAGTAATAGCATAATGTGACTATTCAGGACTCGTGTTAAAATAATTTACTGGAGCATATGGAAATGTTAACAAATATCTTTCTCAGAACATCTGTCCCCATTAACAGCAGTTAATGTCCCTGTTTATAAAAATGAATATAATGCTGTCTCCCTTCCCTTTCCTTGAAAGACTGTTGAACTGATGTGTATGAGGAATTCTGAGACTGGACAGAGGGACCTATAACATGTGTTTTCTCATTGCTGATTGAGCATGTACAGCAGTATGTAATGGAGACCAAGGGGTCCTTCTTGCTTCTTGTGCCATATTTCAGGTTGGTACAAACCGGTTTTCCAGCTCTCCAAAAAACACAGTCTGCATGTATGAAGGATTAAGAAACCATGAGTTACCAGTGGGAACTAACCATAAGAAAGGGAGATACAATCCTAAAATGCTATTTTTCTTGTAGTGAAGTATGGAAAACAATTATAGCATTGTAGAAGACATTAATGGAAGAACACGGTGTGCGTTTTTATTCTGTTCTACGGTTCAGAATCTTTTCACATATCCAACTCCAGATTAAAATGTATTACCCATAAAATAGAAGAAGATTCCAAATCTTATTCAATTTTGGTTTAAATCCATATTAATGGAAATGCAGCCCAACTGTTGGCATGGCAGCAGCCCAAAATATGGCTGGTGTTGCATAAAATACCTCCTGTGCTAAAACCACAGAGTGTCTACGGATTTTTCCACATAAAACCTTTCATTTTCACCAGTTCATCTTCATTCTTCCAAGAAGAATAAAGCACTTACTCTTGAAAGTTTTCTGATTTCAGCACCATAATATTCTTTGGAGGTACTGCCGGTTCTGAGCATTATTATCATGAATCTTACAGTATTTGTCTCCTTTTCAAAGCCCCAGCTTCTTGTCTTATGTGATTTCATGAATCTCAGGGTTTATTTTAGAGTTTTGGGGTTGGGATTTTTTTCTAGTCACTTTTTAATCATCATGGTTGCAGGGGAAAGATTGAAAAACTTCTAAAAGTATAAAAAGGCAAATAGAAAAAAATACAATTCAAGGTTCTTCCTAAAGACCTTTGAAATACTTCCACCTAGGTTTTGTAGGCACTAGTGGCACCTGCAACATGCATACACTTGATTTTTAATGTTAACCAAGCAATGTTATCAATCCAATGCTATCAGTACAACACACTGACTTCAGATAAGGCATTTCATGCTTTGGTGGGTGTAAAGTCTTCTACAAACTGAAGATGTATTTTATTAAAATAGTTCTCCCCAAAGTGATCTTCCAAGGTTTTCTAACTCTTCCCTAATATCCCTGTTCTTCATAAGGCCAGCACACAACTATTTCCATAACATTTTCCTCAAATATTTCCATTAGTTTTACGGTAACATTTTAATTAACTTTAAGAGAAATAATTCATTAAGAAAACAATTCCACTGTAATTTGGCCTGACTGTGTTCTGTGGTTCTGACTTTCTGCTGTTTCCTGTGAATATATATGCATATGTCTACCTTTGCTGTACATTAATAGATAGAAAAAACATCACATGTTTTGCTCACAGTGTTTTTCCCTAATTCCCAGTTAATGAGAGCATGTTTTCCTCTATATGTTAACTCTCCACCCAGAGAAACATCTGGTATTTTCACAGTCTGCTATTCAGTTTCATGTTCATAGGATCAGATCCACCTTCAAAAGAAGCCAAAAAGCCATCTGAACTTCTGCATCCAGGTATCTATGATAATACCTCATGGCACCTTTTCAAAAGGACCATGTTATTTTTAAAGAGACAAGACCAAAGGATGCTAGTCTTGGATCAGCTGTCGGTTTCAGTATGTGCTGGGTGAATCCAGTTAGGGGTCTCCATTGACCTCATCACAGGCCAGCTTGCAACCTCCCGAAATAGCAGGGACTCTGCTGAAAATTTGTTGCAGATTGATAACGTTGGAAATCATAGCCCTCCAATCAACATAATACTTTCCATACATTCTCAATACTGTATCCAAACAGTACTTTTCAGACTTTCAACCTGTCGGTGAGCCAGCTGCACTCATCTTCCCCCCATTATGTTTACTGCATTTTCTCCGCATGTTGGGGTTTGTGATTCATTCCTTCTCCTTATGTTGATTTTCTGCGTTGTGGGCTTTTAGTTGCATTGGAGTTTTTTGGTCTAGTTTTTAGCAAGGAATTCAAGTGTCATTCAAGTTTTCATTGTACAGTTGCATTTGTTTTCACAGTTTAAATACCTTTATTGTACAGACACATTTGTTGTTGGAGATTAACACTCTTATTTAAATTTGGAGGAAAACACTAGTGAAAGCAATCCTGTAATGCTTTAATTTTTTATTGAGTATTCTAAGTTGAAATGTGAGCATTTGGGGGGAAAAATCTGATCATTTTCATGTTATCCCTTACACAATTTATTACAGTTAAATATCATGTATGTACATGCAAGCACAAGTGTGTGGGTGTGGGCATATGTTGGAGGCTAACTCAATGACCAAGCAAGCAAGCATCAGTAAGAAAATATCCATGAAATGTTTCAAACCAGCCTACAGAGTGGGCATTTCTTGTCATAACCATTCGGAAACATCCACGGGAGGTTTCCTAGCAGAAATCTGCTGTGTGATGCAATCCTTTCTTCTAAAACAATCCAGGAGACAGTTTGGTGGGGATTCCCCTTGCCTGCCATTCTCTTTAGTGCCATTCATAATTGTGTGACTAAGCAAGCCAGTCATCTTTACTCACAGAAAGAAGCAAATCAGTATGCAGGTTTGGTCCTACCTGTTTCTGTCCTGCCTCCAGAACACTTATGAGAACACCAGAAAGCCAGGCGTAGAGGCAATCCATCCACAGATGACATTTTACTTAGAACTGGAGTTCTTGAGAGCAATTTTCTTGCAAACACTTTCCAGTTAGATTCAGAATTTAAAGTGAAAGGAGAAATATGCCAGACCTTTGCTTTTTAGGAGTTAAAAAATAAAGTGCTTCACACCCTAAGTACATTTCCTCTTCATCTCCACAGGAAATAAGGCTGCCTATAGAATTGCTACTGTGGGTCGAGTGTAGATGCACTTTATTTTAAAGTCACATATCTTCTTTTTTCAAAGGCCTGGACTAACAGCTATGAAGTGCTCTAATGGACACCCTCTAGTCCACTTTAGGCAATGTAAAGATTCAATTAGTTAGTAAAAAATACTTAAAAGACCAAGAAATGAGAGGACTAAGTTTCTGTTGCTTTTTTGAAGAGGCTAATGAGTCTCTGCCCCAAAACTAAAATAAAGCAAGTTTCTAAAAAGACAATAATAAAACCAAATGTTGGAGAAGAACAAAATAAAATCTCAAGTAGCATACTTTAATGTAATCAGAATGTAAGTACCGTGGCAAGTTGCATTGCTGGAAATGAAACTTATGCAGTTTCTCTAGCTGTCAGTTCCTTCCTTGTCAGTAACTTCTGAACAGAGTCAGCAATTTGATCCAAATTTGAGAGACTCAGAAGTCTCACAGCTAATTTAGCCCCTGCCACTTTCATTAAAATTGACAGCTAAGCAACAGGAAGATTGTTCTACTAATCATGGACCATGTGTTGCTATTTTAAAGTGTCTACATGAGTTAAATGACCATAAGGAGGGGAATAGCTTTCCTAGCACAGCTATTTGATTGTTGTGAAAAGATATTCATTCCATCAGTTACTCAAGAGTTAGTTAATATCTAGGAAAGTCTATACGGCAGTTATGAAAAACTTTCAAAACTTATGAAAGAGAGTTATGAAAGGAGCCTTACACTCCCACTTAAACTAATCTTATTGTTTCATATTAACATGTACAAGGCTCTGGACTCTTACTTCATCCTTTTTCAATACTTCTGGTTTGCCACATCAGCCTATTCTCTGCATATCTGTGCAGCAAAATTGAAGGAGAACCTGTAACATGCGCTACCATAGCTAGGGTTGTTTTATTTTAATCTAGCTAGTGTGGATATCAGTAGCAGAGGAGCTATGATACACCAGGCTCTAGCTGTGGTATACTCTCTCTATCTCCATGTACACAGGAAAAGTACAATAGTCCTTTCAAAGCTTTGCAAAAACAGATATACAAGTTGAATTTCAATTGCAAAAGGCTCAGAATTCAGGCACACCAACTCTAGTTTCCATCAGCACACTTGAAATGCTCTGCCCTTTCCATAAGAGATTTTTCTTTTGGACAACCAGCAATTCTAGTTCGATAGTTGCTAAAAAACACACCCAAAGAAATTTTATATTAGCTAATAATTTTTTTCCCTCACATATAAGATAAAATGGCATATCAGTGAGATCATCTACATTAGTGTGCCATTTGTTCTACACATAGGAATTTAAAACCAGTCTCCTGATCATCCCCACTCACCATACCTTGGGTTGCATTTGGGAGTACTCTTGGAGCCTGCAAAAATTAGTTTCTTTCAGATAAAGTAAAACTGGAAGATGTTTTTGGAAACTCACTTGATGTTCTCCAATTGTTAACAGGAGCTCAGGCTGCAGGACCAGACTAGAGCTAGTTCAAAATAAACTCAAAACAAATGCAGTGTGGAAGTTGGGTCCTCAATGCCAGTTTTTTTAACTTACAGCTCTGCTCCCATAGCATTGCTCCTTTTGCTAATGAAGACGTACGATACCTTGCAACAATTTCTGGTATCTTATTTGAAACGTTTCAGCACTGAAGTTGAATGGTCTAAGCAATGGGAAGGAGGAAATTAAAATGTTGCTTGTACCAGACCCTGAACCAGAATAATCAGGCACAAGTAGACAGATAGGTGTACAGAAACAAATATTTGTGGAAGAAGCAATTAAATATTTAGAAGTGGTAATGAATCTTCTCATACCTGGGCACACATGGAAACCTATTAAAAAACCCTATAATTTCTGGCATTGCATCTTGAATTACACTAAAAAGAGGCTGTGGTGTGATGCATCAGTTCCTCCTCTGCTTCCAAGAAGTATTTGCAGGAACTGTATGGCAAGGAGTCAGCAATAATGAAGTGTTGATTAGCTGAAGAAGGAATGGATTCATGTTGGTTTTCTAGTCACCTCGAATCATAAGGTTATGTTTTGTTGATAATCACAGGCTTAGGAAGTCTGTAGGTCTTAGAGTAACTTCAGAATTACTGCAGAAATAATGAAAATGACTAGTGAAGTAGCAGGCATGCCTAGAGCACAGACAACAAAGTTTAGGAAAAGCAGGAGTGATGAAGAAATTTTGTATGTCACAGAAGGAGACAATAGTCAAAATGTCTGAAGGAATATCTTGCAGAAAACAAAATGGGGCTCAGTAAAATACCATAGTAAAACATATTCCTCTGGAGTCACATAATGTGTCCACTATCCAATCCCCTGGTTGGATAAAAATAAAATATAATAAAACACAGTATGACTGAGAAGGTAAGTACTACTGGGAAAGGTATCATTATGGTAGATGTTAATTCTCTGAATAAGACTGGATGTTGTTACATGAGTTGTAACTTTTCAGTTAAAACATGATATTTTCATTTCAAAAAGAAACATTTCGAGAAGTTAGAGGAACTAATCAGTGGATCTGAAGGTAAAGGTATACATGAAGTCAGACTGAAGTTTCTGCAAGTCAAAAGTGCTAAATTCTTTAGAATTTGCCTCAAAAGTAAAGGAGAAAGATACGACAGACAGGAGTGTAGGTCTGCCAAAGAGGACCTGGAAGTGCTGGTGGACAGCTGAACGTAAGCGCATTTCATCTTTGCAGCAGCAAAGGCAAATGGTATCCTGGGCTATATCAGCAAAATGACAGCCAGCAGGTCACGGGATGTTCTCTCCCCCATTCTCCTTGGCACTTGTCAGGCCACACCCAGCAGAGTGCACCCAGTTTTGGTCCCCCCAGCTCAAGAGAGACACTGAAAAATAGAAGACAGTTCATACAATAGCCTCCAATGTGATTAGAGGGTTGGAGACATCTACTTATGAAGAAAGACTTAAGGAATTTAGTTTGTCCAGCCACAAGGTGAGAAGGTTTGAGGGTATCTAACCACAATCTTCCACTACCCAAAAGGTAGTAACAGAGAAGATGGAGGTACTGTTTTCACACAGATGCATGGTGACAGGACAAGGTGCAACAGGCTCAAATTGCATCAGGGGGATCTTCAGCATGAGAAAAATTAAAAGTCACTGTAGGTTGCCCAAAGAAGTGGTGGAGCCCACCTTCAAGTATTCAACACCGTGCTTGACAGGACCCTAGATAACTTAACCCAAGGCTCCGCTTATAGCAGAAGGTCAGACCAGATATCTCCAGGACTCCTTTTCAACCTGAGCTTTTCTATTATATTATTCTGATGAGAGCAGTCAACCCAACCACCTCTTCAAGAATAGCAGGAACATAGCAGGGCCCTGAGGGACAGAAAGTAGGACTGATCAGTAGTGATAACTGTATCTTCGATGTCAAAAAGGGGTGCAAAAGAACTACCCAAATTCATACCAAATCAGTCCATGTAAAAACAGAAGTAGAAAAACAGTAAATCATGCCATCATCATGTAAATGAGAGGAGCATAAGGAAATAAGTGAGGTTGGTACAGGTTAAGACCAGGCTGGATGCTTGTATACATTGTAGTCCAAAAATTAAATCGACAATACATCTCAATTTTTAATACTGATGGGGACATTAAGAAGCATTAGTAAATGTAGTAGGTGAGAAAGATCATTTTGAGAGTTGCTGACACAAAACACAGAAGCAAAGTCAAGATGACTGATACCGACAGGAATGGGAACAATCTCCTCTAAGGCAAAAGCAGAAGCAGGAAGGTAGAGTTAAATGTTCTCCCATCAAGGAAACAACCCGAACAATTGGGCACATAAAAGTGCAGCTGCGGTAGGGAGAAATTTTAATCAATCTATCAAATGAGTGGTAGTACTTTCAGATTTGAGAGCAGCAAATGCAATAGCTGTGATTAAGAAAGGGAGAAACGACAAGCAAGGCAGATAGAGACATGCTATCTGACAAGAGTGGTGTGAAAGGCTTTAGACAAATTATAAAACAATCAACCATTAAAGACAAGGAGGGGAAAGAATAAAATGCAGCCTGGGTTCAATCAAAAGCAGATTGAAGTGAGAAGAACTTTATTTACTTGAGGATGGAATTAATAAAACAAGGAGAAATGTGACTGTGCAAGTGCCAGTCCAGGTGTGTGGCTTCTAGTCAGAAGAAGCTGGGAGGGCACCCTTTGGAGGAGGAGAACAACCCCATGGTGCCACTGCTTGCCACAGAAACCATTGAGGCAATGCTGTGATGGAAATGGACACCATGAAGGTTAACTTGGCAAGGTATTTTCAGAAGAAGCAGGAAGGGAGTAATGCAAATGTATAGTTGTGGCTTAACCATGTGCTATATAAATGAGTTCAAACTAGAAATTGTCCAGCCAACAGGTAGAGAGCTCCTGTTTTATAAAAGAAGTCTAGAAGAGTTTTGCTTGTTCACCTTCAGAAAAACAAAAGCTGAGAGAAGAGACAGTTGTTTTCTGAACTACATTAGAGTGGGAAAACAGCAAATGCAGTAAGTCATGTAAGCTAACAGAATAAACTGATAGTGGATGAAATGGCTATAAACTGGCCATGGGTAAATTTAGACCAAAAGATGGAAAACTTCTGGCAATCAGAGCATGAGATTCTGGAACAGCCTTCCCAAAAGAACAGGGAAGGATTCATAGGTATAAAACTTCTTCAAAGTATCTCATTCCACCCATAAGCTCAGTATCTGGTAGATGCAGCTTATAAAAAACTGTACAATTTCCATTTATGGTCTTAAAAGTGATCATTTATATCAATTGGTCTGGTGAATGGCTGTCTTATTGATAGTTCCAGGCAAACTGGATTTTCTGATTTTAGTACTGAGGAGTAAATCCTTGTTGTGCTTTTTTCCATCTGACTGGAGAACCATGGAGTTTCTTTTAAAGTCACTTTTGTTGATGAACTGCAGTTTAGGTGATTTTCTTCGCTTCCCTCTCATTAATGGGATTGAACTGATATCTTTAAAGTTTTGGTTTTGCCAGAGGCCACATTTCCTTATAACTCTCCTTTAAATACTTTACGATACTCCAATGTTTCCAAAAGTTGGAGCAGACTCAGAAAACCAATAGTGAAACCACATGCAGAAGTTACATCATCTTTCTGCTTCCTCTCAGTAGTCCTCATTCATGGATGAGTTGAGCACCTATATTCACTCTTTTTGCCATAGTACAATATGGGCAGTTTATAACAATTCTTGTCTTTTTACAGTCATCAAAACAACCATCCTAGAGTTTGGGTCTGGGAAATACTCTTTACTAGATTGTAGCCATCCAGCACATTGGTGTGGCCTCTTCCCTTCCATCTATAAAACCTCTCCCAAAGATTCACTTGGTTTTCCTCTATACAGAGGAATAAGCACCAGGATCTTGATTTCTGTGGTCTGAAAACAGATTGTTCTGAATGTAGCTATCAGCTGAGTGTGGTTCATATCAACAAGATATTTGCCTTGATTATCCTTTGGTATCAGCAGGCCTTCTTGGGAGTACAGGGGATGCGAGCCCAAGTTGCTTGTCTCAGAGAGTCTGAGTCACTGACTCAAATCGCAGCCCTGCACCCGATGCTGCGCCCCCTTTCTGTAGTCATTTGCAACCCTGCAATTTCCTCCAACCTTTGAATGCCCTTAGTTTTGCCCAAGTGGGATGGGAAATATTTCTAAAAACCCCCCGACACTTCACAGAGCAGGAAACCTGCTCCCATTCCTGCGCTGACGTCAAAGTTGCCCCAAAATGCCAGAAATAGCCTGAAACCGAGAAACGGCACAGCCACACCATCGCCATCCATGTTGCAGCTCCCCTCCGCACAGGAGAGAAAAGGGGAACCTCCCAGAAGTGGGGGCGTTGCCCAGTACCTGCCCAAGAAACTCTGACTTGACGGCTGGCGTGGGCTGCCCTTCTTCAGCTGCCGCCGCAGTGGTCTGCCAACTTGGGATTCACATCTGCAAGACCTCATGGGGCGGTGTTGTACATGAACCACTCTTTCCCCTGCTGCGGGTAGAAAAACAGGCTGCCTTTTCCACTGACAGCATGTGGTTTCTCATTCACAAAAAAAATTTTTCCTCACATCTAGGAGGCTCGATTGTAAATAGTTTTATCAAGTGACTAATTTATCGCGCCTGTGGTTTATCTCTGTGAGCTTTCTTCATCACTTGGAAAGTGCTACTGGTTATTCCCTAATCATTATACAGGAACAGAGAAAACATTTACGCTGACATGACAAAATTTGTCTAGGAGACGTCAGTGGGTTCTTCGCTTGCGGTTAGGGACAATGAGCTGGGCTGGCACAAATCACTTCTTTCATGTGGGAAGGGAGAAAACAGGAAATAATTGATGATGATGCTTTAGTAATGACGGACAGGGGCTCCTGAGCTTCATCGGCAATGATAAAACCACTGTGGTGTATTTTGCTGTTAACTACTGCTCATTTAATCTTTAGGAGAAACAAGCAAATAAAAACCCTCTCTGCACCTTTGCTTCTTCAAGGAAGTTACTTCCTTCTCATCAGCTTGGTCAAAAACATGGTTGCACCATGAGTACCAGAACAACTTAAACAGGCAGCACTGGGGGAAAGTGGAAGGAAAAGCATCAATCAGTTAATGTTAACAAGTGATGCATGCTAATAAGCCAAAACTGTGCTATTATGTCATGCATCTAAAGGTCTTTGAGGCCTTAAAAAGAAGCAAAATATGATAATTGACTAAAAGGCTGTTTGGAAAACAAAACCAAACCTGCTTACACCTCAAAGGAAAATTAAATTTTGTGTACCCATATGACACTGGCCCACCGGTGCTCACCAGTTAACTGCTTAAGCTCCAGATAAAATGTTTGCAGCCTTCAGCTTGTTCAGCTCAGGCTTTGTAGATCAGGAGACATGGCAAACCACCTGCCTCCACGACCGGCTGTAGAAGTTTGGCTGGTGATGGGATCCGAGGCCAAAACAGGCAGGTAGCACAGCTGCTGACCCCAAGGCCAGGTAGCATTCTAGCGAAGTTCTCTTCTGTTTCTCAGGCTGTCATGGCCAGTGATTTTGGGGAGAGTGTTGGAAGGGACCCCATTTGCTGCTGCTGCAGAAGCACTGAGTATGGCCCAAGGGAGTTTTCTCTGTAGCATCTTTGGTCTAAAAGAAAAATTTCGGCTTCCACTGTGATGTCTGTGACAAGATTATTGACAGCTTCAGTGAAGCTCACTAAACAAACTTCTGCAGATCATCTTCAGTGACAGAGCCGCCTTTGCAGATTTCAACCCCTGCCTGGACAGAAAACAACACAGCTTTTGATGCCACCACTTCAGCGCCATGGGGTACTGCATCTGAGCATGTGCCTGAAAGAAGCAGTCAAACTACATGATCTTCCTCCAAACTTACCTGCAACTTTTATGTGTTGTTCAGAGAGGACGAATTGCCATTGATGAACTCATTTCTGAGATAATTAAAAGAGCACAGAGTAAATACAGAGCTTTCCAGAATCAGGATGGACTGCAGAAATGGCAAGAATCTTCCCACAAGATCCCTCAGGTTTATTTAATCGAAATTATTTTTATCCTTTTCATGAAAAATATTATGTTGCCCTCTCTCTCTTTGAAAATTGCAGGCCCTGCCCCTACCACCATCACAACTATAGACTATTTTGGACACTCTTTTTATACCAGTAATGAAATTAGTATCTATATAAAACCTCATTAACAATCTCTAATTGAATTTCATTATTTTCTCTGCAAATCCAGCTGCTGGAAGTTCCACTCCCTGCTGTCTTTAAACAGATTTTTTAATGTGCAAAATACAGCAACACACTGAGAGCTGAACACCCCAGACTCCTCTACTCACCCATCGTCACTCTTCTCCCACACTCCCATGCCAGCTTCCTCCAGTTCCCTCTCCCTTTACATGCCCTTTCTCACTAAACCATGTTAAATTTAGATTTTCTTAAGTTTTTATCTCTGAGAATTCAAAAGCAGGGGACGGTAATCAGGTAGCTGTAATTACTTAAATATTTTACCATGGCATGTTCTTCCACTGGTTTGCCTGGTTGCTGAGCCAGAAAGCTGCTTTCACCCACCAGGAGATGACACGTCTCTAAAAAAGACATCATCACCTGGGGCGAGGAGGGGCAGCACTCTGGAGCCAGCCAGAGTCAATGGCTGAAGAGCAGGAAGATTTGCATGACCCTTTTATGGGTGGACACAAGAAAATCCTCCCTGGTGGTGCCCATGCCACAAGGAGAGGAGTGGGAGCAAGAGCAGGAGCAGTTTGGTTTCCATCCCAGGGCCTCAAACCAGAAGTCTCATCATTACTGGCAAAGGGCCTGCTTCTTCAGAAATAACTTAAAAAAGAGAAATGTCTGTGACTTCTTATCTTAATTGCGTTTCAAAATTCATTTGACCCTTTCCTCTTGCAGGACTTGACACTCTCCTGCGGTTTGTAGTTCACCTTGCACAAAGGTTTTGTGGCCAAACAGTTGCTCATAGTTTTCCTTTCTACTATGGAAAAAAAGCCCCTTGCTCTTCAACTGCCCTTTTCCTGGAGGCAGTGACAGCCAACAGTCACCGTAGGACTGTGTTTGATTAAGTTACATCTAGATGCAGAGGTGGGTTTGCCAGGATGAACAAGGGGACTGCCAGGTGTGATGTGCATGGTTTGGTGACAGGACAGCATCTCTGCAGCTGCACGGTCCCACTGCTCACACTGTGGCTGCATCCAGCTCTGTAACACTTTACCCTGTCCAGAAATGATGCAATGGCTCCTTCAAAGTCAGCCTTCTATGGCTACCCTTGGAGGTCTTCAAGATCCAACTGGATAAAGTCCTGGGCAGCCTGGTCTGACCTCCTGGTGGACCCTACTTTGAGCAGAAGGTCAGACCACAAGCCTCCAGAGGCCCCTGGCAGCTTCATTTAGCCTGTGGCCCTGTGGCTTTATGACTACTGCTGCATTTCAGAGCTGCAACCCCATCCACAGGAGTGAAAAAAAATTATCCATAATATTTTGCAGTTTAGCACTCAAACCTACCACCAACATATGTCACCAGCATCTTTATTCCATTATAGTCTCCAGGTTCACTTGATGGTATTATATTTCCATTACCTCCCTTGTCCCTCTGGCAATGCTCCTCAGACCTACTGCCTGCCTTTATAGTTCCTATTCTCTCTTCCACTGGAGCCAACAGAATAGGAATACCAAAGCTAAATATTGATTTTTAAATGAAAACTGAATTAAGGCAAGACCATTCTCCATGCGTGTTCCTGGAGAGTGAGTCTACCACAGCTCAGCAGCTCCTGTTGGTTTTCAGGAACAGGTACCACCATGGCAGTCATTATTTACAATATGAAGAAGCTTTGCTAGAGATGGGGAAAGCTGCAGAGTGACCACAGCACAGCTGTGTGAGCTCTGCTCTAACCTTTCCATTCCTGTAACAGCACTGCCTGCCTAGGCATCCTTTCTCTTTGCAACCCTCTCCCATCAAACGCACTGCAGTTGCTGAGGGGGAAGATGACTCAAGTGGTATCTGGGCTTGGTGGCTACAGGCGTCTATTTTGGGAAGCGTCTTATTAATCACTAGACCAGAAGTCCATGCATTTCATCTTTGGCCACACATCTTTGCAGTGAGGAGGCTGCTATTGCAGTCCCCAGAAATTGGGATATGTTGTGGGCATGAAGAAATAGTGACCAAATGGCCAAATCCAACACAAATTACATCATTGTCCAAATCCCGTTCTTATTCCCATGTTTCAGGAAAAATTATCTTCCTTCTAATGCTGTCTGAGGGAAACTATCCCAGCATTTGCTAAGGACTACATCACCTCAGGGCTCCAGCTGAGATCAGGAATTTGCTGTAGACGATTCTGTTTACAGCAGAAATTACTTATTAAGGGATAGTCTCTGCTCTGAACATTTTGCACTTCAGAGAAAAAAGCACTTCAGGGAAAATAGAGAAAATTTGTACATGGTCTTGTCTGTGATGGAAATTGTTGTCTTTGCTGACTGTTGCTGTATTATTTACATAACGCCAAAACTGCATGTGCAGCTGCCACTTTCCACTAGATCAGTGTTTTTCAAGAAGTTATGAGCTAGTGCCAATTTTAATACACAGCCTTATATTTTTGATTCTTCCCTTTGCATTAACAGTCACAAAATATCCTTTTTTCCATGTAATAAGTCATTACTCCAAAAAGACCAAAACACTATAAGACAAGCCACGCTATGCAATAGTGACAATAATTAACACTACGCAGGTATTAATTTCCTTCTGATGATTTCTGTACGCAAAGCAAAGATAAATTAATTTAGGCAAATAATTGATAGACAATTTTTCCATTTGCCCAAGGAGAACAGTATCTTAATGAAGCAACTTGCCTATGGTCACATAGGAAGTCTGTAGTAAAACCAGGGACTGAATTCATATCTGATTTATAACCCGTCTTTGACTACATGCCCATCTTTCTTTCCCTGCATTTTAAATTTCAATTCTAAGTTTGTGGCAAATGAATTTAAAAAAACCCTTCAAATCCAACTGCATATCTATCTCAGTTTTCCATCCAAAGAAACTACTTATGAAACATACTTTAACACTTTCTACATCAACTGGAGTCAGAAGTAAACTGAGACCAACATGAATCTTGTTTTCTAAGAGTGACACCTAGAGTTTCATCTGAAAAATTAAAAAGCTTTCCTTTACTCATCCAGTTTTAAAAGGCAATAAGCTTCTGTCCATACTTATTGCTTCAAATCATCAGTTAAATATATTTAGTACTAATTATTTTGCTATGTTTTTGTGAAGATAAAACACAATATTTGTTGCTAAGTGGCCCGAATATGGCATCTGTCATTTATTACAAGACTTCTCTGCTAAATAATGACCTTTATTCTGCAGGTGCTGTATTTTGCCTTTCAGTTGGGAGTGTTTAATTGCTTTGGAAATGTGATTTGCATTACTGCATGAAGGTATGCACTATGCCCGGAGACTGAGCCCTGGGAATGAAGCGTGGCAGCTGGGCTTGCCCTTCCTCACCCCTCCACCGCGGGGCATGGCACCAGTCACTGGGGAAGAAGGTGCTACTTGTGAGTTGATATATAATTAGACAAATCACTTAAATACATCTGAAATCTGTAAAAATTAGCTATCTGAACCACTTAAGCCCATTTCAAAGTTCATCTGTCTCTTTGTGTGTCACTTGTGTACCCCTGCATCCCTTTGAAAAGCAGGCGGCAGTGTTTATTTTGTGAAATTATTTTTAGCCACAGAGCTCATATCCACCTTTGCACCTTAGCACAGCAGAAAACACAAATAATCCACATGCAATCATTGTAGACTGCTTCTGGAGTTCTTCTTTTTCAACTCTGAACATCCACAAGGGGAGAAAAAAAAGAAAAAAAAAAAAAAAGAAAAAGAAAAAAAACAGCCCTGAAAATCCCACTGACTGGATTTAGTAGCTCAGCAAAAAGTCCACAACAAAAATATTCAGCAACCTGAATCACCTGAAAACATTGCCTATGGATCCTCTGAATTAAATGTGGAAGTTCTGTTTGCAGGTGTCACTGGCTCCCTTCTGTGGCAGAGAGGCAGCAGCCCCTCTGGCTCCTGCAGCCCTGTGGGCTCCTATGCTGAGCCCCCAGGTCCCAGTTACTGCTCCCTGCCAGTGGTGAGGACTGGACAGTGACATCTGATGAAGGCTGGTGAGGCCGTGCCCAAGGTCATTGCTAAATATGCAAGGCATTCAGCTGGAGCTCATATTCTTCTGGAATAAGGGGCATAAGGCAGCTTTCCTCACCTCACCTGCTCCTTTTATATTACTCTATATGTGTTCTGGATTGGGAGGTCTCTGTCAAATTTTAAATCACCATGTAGGATGGCATGTTAGGTTTGCTGTCTCCCAGAGTAAGAAAGTATATGCATAAGAACATTTTTTTTTTTCAGGCATATCTATTATCCTTCATGAGGAACAGGTTTAAATTTATAGGGCCAAATTTAGAAATAAATTTATTAGGAAAAATTTTAGCAGATTTTTGACTGGTTGGGTCCTTTCATGTAGTTTTTTTTGTTGGAGTTTTTTGAGAATTATTTACTGACTTTTATATGACAGTTTGCAACTGAATTTATCTTGCAAAATATTCTCACTCTTCTCTTTTACTCCTACCATGGTCACCTGGGCAATCTGTTCCCAAGCTCTGTCCTTTCATGTCAATGGCTGAGGAAGCTGGAGATTGAAGATGATGAGAAAATGATACAGCTCAAAAAATGTGAACTCTGCATAGGGAAGCTTTTTATCGCTATCTGACTAGTTATGTGAGAGGTAACATTGGTTTATCCATGTATTGTATTTCCTTTTGTCTGCATAACTGATTTTCCATCTTTAGAAGAGTAACAAGAAATGGAGTTTACCTGAGAATTGTCCACGGTAAACACTGTTGGATTTTTCCCTCCTTTAAGAGTTCTTCGAGTCAGCCCTTCTTTTTACCAAACCTGTGGGATATATAATCAGGTGAAATCATGGTAACGGAAGAAAATGTTCAGCAAACAGAAACTACCATGCATGAACATTTCTTTACATAAGTGTTAGACTAGAATATCTCCAGTGTTTATCCTAATGCATTAACAGGCACACCTAGTCAGCTCCTCTGAACTGGGGTGGTTTTTAATATGTATTTTAATATGTAATGACTAAAGTCAACACAGGGACATCAAGATGCCCCTTCAGAAGATGTGTACCAGTGCCATGGCACTGACTGCTGAATTCCAGAATATGCTGAGCACACAAAGCGCATGCTGTTATTGCTATCCCGGCACCATAGTCATTCAGCAGTATTTCCCAAGAGCATCCACCATTGTACTTTAACAGAAAAATGTTCTGGACAATATGTTACATTTCAACATGTAACTAATACAATTCCTTGATGTTAATTGCTAGAATACAAAGATAGAAAGCCAATGGTATGACAGATCATTGCTTGTGCTGAAAGGCTCATGTCTTTATTCCACCCTTCTTCATGTTAAACGTAAGTATAAAGAAATTGCCTTGTGTTCTCATTGAAGATAAGCTTTTGTATCTGTCTGTGATCATTTGTTATATAAAGCACCAATGCTTCAAAATAGTGTATTGTCATCAGAAGCTGCTGTCACTGAGATTTGCTGAATGCTTTGCAGGTTCCCAAAATGATGGCATCCTTCCTTTTTTTAATGAAGTAGAGGGTGCTAATGAGTAACTTGGACATTGCAATTTAATACTGCTTTTCCTTGGCTTTTGCCACAAATGGCCAGTGCTAATGCAGTGTGTTGCAAAACTATGGAGAAGATGGAAGAGAATGCCAGACACACTCCAGGTCTCTGAGGTATCAGAAAGGGCAAGTCACACACAGTTTTTGGGCAGGGAGAGGTGAGGTGGGGTTGTAAGGACCTGCTGGACTACAGGCTAGTATGTAGCTCTGATCCCAACAGAAGCAGGTCACAAGCTGGATTCATTCATAGCTTCATGCTTTCTCCCCTCCAGGATGCTGGGCAGTGATTTGCAAGTTTAAAGAAGAGATCATGTTCCTCTCTCTCCTCAACCCTCACCAGCCACTAACAACTCACCTGGATGAAGATCAACAGCCCACTAGCAGCAGTGGTGGCCCTTTCATGAGTTCAGGAGTGAGGATAACCAGGCTGCCTTCTACCGCTCTAGCTACTGCCCATGCAGGGATCCCAGAGAGCTTCTGAGTGGTTCCTGAAGGAGTAAAAATGAAGACATGCTGCCCATAGCCTGTTCAGAAAGCACATGTAGTTGGACCCTGGAATTAAAACATCACCTGTCAGAGACCAACCACCACCCCTGGGCAGCAGAAGGCCACAACACAGAGGAGGAACTGGCTCAGGTTCTTCGATGTCAGCACTCCGATGTATTCAATGCTCCCAACATACTAGCACTATGAGATCTGAAATTTTGCAGAATCTCACCCCTGTGGAAGGGCAAACATACAGATTGGGAATATTTTCATCACCTAGATAGTTTCTTCTGGCAAATCTTTTGAAATGTGAGAAAACTAGAACTCCATCTTCATTCTGTACTATATGAAAGACATTTTAGAAAATACTACCATCATTTGAGTAACAACTTCCTATAAATCCCTCTTAAACCATTTTGTGATCCTAGTCAAAGGCAATCTATTTATTTTGTTTTCTGCATTGTGTAATCTCATGTAGAGCATGTGACTTTTGAAGGCCATGAGTCACAGACCAAAGTTTTGACATTAATTGCAGTATGTTTATTAGAGAACAATTATTACCTTAAATTAATAATGATAAGCAGTATATAATTAATTTTCTTATTTATATGTAGAATGGCTTGTGTATACTGTTCTATAGCTATAACAAAAAAAACAAAGAAGTATAGCTTAGGGGAGGGATTTTCAAAAGAGGTCCTCGTTACTTTGAATTGTAATCACATGGGATGGCACAAGGCATGGCTAGATCGTGCCCATGGCACACGGGACATTGTGTCCGATCCACATGATAGCAGATTTCAAGTTACGCTCGTGCAATATGTCCGGGGGCTGCCTGCGAGGCAGCTGGCAGGCAGGCAGGGCGAGAAGTACCTCATGCTGTAACTACTCTGGAGGCTGCTTTCATACTGCAGGACAGGTGGAGCTGCTATGCCAGGCCAGCCATGAAAGCTCTTGAAAAATCCCTCTTCATGATGCTGTATTACAGAGGGTTTCCTTCAGTGGGATGGAGTTACTGCCAGGCCCATTGCACATCCAGCTCTTGGTTGATTTTCAGGCCTTTTGGGTAAGGATCTATTCTTAGCACAGAAGCATGTTGTCTGTTGCTTCCTCGTTCTTCATAAGATGGTTTGTATGTAGGCCTGAATCCAAGGAAGGAGAATATCCAGCTCATGGATGGCCTTGTAGATTCCCTTCTCTCCAAGCTGTCAAGAAGATAAAGATGTTAGAAAAGGAACCACACACAGCCCTTGAACAGTACAGCTGGGAGCCAGCACCTCCTGCTCTTACCTTAAGAAAGGTTTTCTTTAATTTTTTGACTGCAGAAGTTAACCTTGCGGATGGAGCACATGGAAGCTGAAGGGATGAGAAGAAAGCGAAAGAGCTTGTTGCAGCAAAGATGCTGATGTAAAGACATAGTGATGAGGAAGAGTCCAACCCACAGTGTGGCACCATAGGACTACTGGTAAAATGTGTGAACTCAGCATTGTTTCAGCATCTCCTGTTACTACAAATGTGTTATTTTACTTGTGTGCTTCCTGGAAAGTTCAGTTCACAGCACAAAAAACTGTAATATGTGTACTACTAAGTCTTGTTAAACACTTTCTATTTATCTCAGGGATCTTTACAGCAGTTGCGGTTACAGCTTTTGTACAGTGCAGCCTAGCTCTAAGATTCAAGGCACTTTAAATTGGAACCTTCAGAGAAGGTGAGGCTAAGGGCTAAAGATCTTTGCAAAGTACAGAGGGCAATTTTGCAGATTTCTGCAAATCCTTCAAATATGTTTATAAAGTTACGCTTTCCCCTATTTTCCTGCCCTTTCCTCCACTGTCTGGCTAATTACAGGCACCCTTTTGTCAAGCTAAGTTTTCCATTAAGATTGCTGGGAGTTTTGCCAGAAAGACCCTACCCAGCTCCCAGGCACCCCACCCCAATCAGTCAACAGCATCTTACTTGCAAGTTCTGGCATCCCTCTACCCCCCGCTGTGATATCAGAGACACAGGACTATGTTATCCCTGCAAGATTTGAGTTGGAAGCTGGTTTTAGGAAGGAAAGACTCCATCAGTTCATCCTACAGGAGCCGAAGGCTGCACTCTGGGTTGGGGCAGGGCAGGTGTGTGCCCCAGCCAGGAGCAGGGGCAGCGGGGGAGACCCCAGCAGACACCCCACCACGCCCAGCCCTGTCCTCACTGCCCAGCTCCAACAGGCCAGTGCCAGCCACCTGAAACTGCTCTGGCTGGGCTCTTTGGAGCTGCCTGGCTGAGGATTCTGAGCAACACGGCTTGCTGACTCCCCGGCTTTCCATGTTTTCCAAGGGGGGAATCATTCTTTCTGGGGAAAAAAATGGAAAAATTTGATGTTTTCCAATCTACGAACAAGAACAAGATGCTTGAAAAGGCAAAAGGCAAAGGCCTGAAGCCATATGAAAAGAGGTGTGACTCTGCTGAAATGGTTGGTTAGTCCTTTCTACCTCACACAGAGGTTTTAAAAAGGAACAATGAACATTTTCTCTTCCAAGTGACCTTTTGTGCTTCTTAAAGACACGTCACAGGATGAAAGTGTAAATAAAAGCAACTCTAATCTGTAAACCTTTAAAAATCTTCTAACTAGGGCAGTTCTTTCTGTCTTCGGCCTTTTTTTTTTTTTAAGGTCAGCTTGTATGATGCAGATTTCCACAGAGGTCGTTCGGTGGCAGAACTGACCTTAAAAGACTATTCTTGCTTGGGTGGTAATACACATTACAAACTCTGTTCTTCCTGCAAAAAGAGCAAATAAACAAATTGCGAGCAACGCTGCAATCTCTGCTAGAGGTCTACAAGCTCTGCCTGCAATGATAGAACAATGATTAAAAATCCTGCAGTGAATATATTGCCTTTCCGTACTCCACTCAAATGCAAGAAAAAGCCTCCATATTTGCTACTGATGTAGGAACATAAGTCCATCCTCAGAAGCAACTTCATACTGCTCTCAGCACTGTTGCCAACTCAATAGGGCACATGAAGAAGTAAACAGGCCTTTGTTGAGGCCAGTGGTGCTGCAGGTGGATGTTCCCAGTACCCAAGACAAAAAATCTGTTCCCTTTATCGTACAGTCATACTCTAAATGAAAGAGCCTGATTTTACTGCAGAAAAGGGATTTAGAGATTTTAGTACTTAAGTGTTTTTGAAAAACAGGGCCTGGGCTTCTAAATCATTGGAAAATATTAATGTTTCCTTGTTTGGACAAAGCCAAGAACTAGCAGGGTGAGAATTGTAATAATAATATAGTACAAAGTCTTTGGAAGTCATTTTGAGACAAATATTGTTAGGATTTTTAAATAGCATGCCTATTAGCATGCATGCCTTTGGCTGGCTGGATTAGGGCCTGAGTTTACGAAAGAATATAGGGCAGGTATATAAATATATATATATGTATATAAAGGTATCATTCTTTCCCTCAATTGTATAAAGAACTTCATCCTTGAAAGGTAACAAATTCAATACATAAGTATGTTGCCATGGTAGAAATCCCTTCTGATAAACATTTTATAACTCAACTGGATAATAAAAACTAAAGAGCTTATGTAGATGGATGGATGGATGAATAAGTTTGCTAATTTATTGAGGAATAAGAGGATGGAGAAATCCCAGACTTGGTATTAGCAAAGGTTCCATTACTTTCATTCTGTTCACAGTTTCTATTATTCTTTCACATGGTTTTGTACTGTTGGCTTTGAGTTGATACAAATACTTTAAAAAATGTTAGTTTCCAGAAATAAGATGTCTCTTAGGAAATCATGATGAGCTGTCATTTCTCAAAGAGCTATTGTTTTTCTACTACCAGAGCAAGCCTTTTCTCTGCTGCCAGTATTTTTTAAGATCCAGAAATGTAAATTGTTATGTTTAGACTTGTGTTGGGTAAAACAGTGGCACTAATTATGAAAAAGTATGCAGGAGCTTTAAGAAATCTCCAGCATTTTGTCTCCATACAGCACAGAAGCAAATATATTACTAAGTTATATAGCAAGCTCCAGTCACTGATGGTATTTCAGAATAACTAGTATTCCGAATTCAGTCACAGTTGACAGTCTGAACTCCTCAGTGTGTACTGGCACTTGTATAGGGTGTAATTGCTTTTTCAGACAAGAATGAAATCTCTGTAAAGTATATTATTGCATACAATATCTGGAATTTTGACAGACAGATAACCACAGCAGTGTGTTGAATGCTGTGAATAATGACTGTAAATTACAACTGTTTAGCATGGTTTTAAATGCAGAACCTGAAAGCTGGGGGAGTTTTCTCCCACTGAGATTTGAATCTTTTTACATTATACAAATATTTTTGTTGTGTTCTTAGTTATAGCACTGCAAAGAGATCACTGAAGCTGCTTATTTTTGCATAGCAAATATTTGTGTGCATGTAGAACCAGTCTTTTTCTTTCATGCTATCATACAATTCAGATTAGACAATGTTTTAATTCATTAACATTTCATTGGCTTCTCATCCTGCCCTCACTTTTTAAAATTACTATAGATATTTAAAGCCTGGATATCCGTGGCTATATTTCACCCTAAGTCACACTCCACTTCTCGGGACACTGTGGCTTGTGAGGACTGCAGGTTTAGGGGAGAAAATAAATAGCCATAGGACATAGAGTTTTAAGGCACACCTTGTTGTTATTCATCTACCCTTAAAAATACGGTGCAAAGAGAGATGACCCACAAGTGACAGTGTCATCTTAACATTATAGTATGTTAGTATGCGTATTTGCATTGGCAAAAAGTGTGATTTAGTGGCTGTCCTGTTGTTATTTACAGGGTGAGATGGTGACATGGTATTGGTAAAAGTGCCTCTTCCCTGGGACACATGGTTCCACTCTAGGGAGATTTTACCAGTGGGCAGCATCACTCCCTGACAACCTGCTCTGGCTGCAGGCATAGCCGACACATGGAAACTGCTCCAATATGCTTCATAACTGCAGTCCCTGCTTACTCATAAGACACCACCAGCTCTTTCAAAATTCAGTATGGAGGAGCAGAGATGACATGTGAGTAAAGATTACATAGGTCTAGTTGGTACGCTGTTGAAGAAGGAAAGCCTAACCAGTGCTACACCGTGGAAACTTGAGGAGCCACATTTCTCCCTGTGATTACCCTGCCTCTTTGCAGCTTTGGTGCTGAGAGGGCAGCACAAGGCAACATCATCAGCAGGGAAGTGGCTTGTGTCCATGGTATCTCCACCTTGTTGCCTGCTCCCCGTAAGCTCACTCTGGGAGGAAATGAGCAGTGTTAAACTTCCCCGGCCCCAGCAGGGAAGCCCTTGGGAAGTTGGGTCCTCTGTAATGTGGAGCACACTGTGACTCTGAATCACCCTCTCTATCTGCACAAAAACTGTGATGGAGCCTTCCCTAACCTTTCAGCTGGACAAAGTTAGTTTGACCTTCAGGAATATACTCACACAGGCGTTCATGTTTGCTTGCAGGACCTGGAAGGCACTAGTAATGTACAACTTGTCACTTCCTACTCCAAGATGACTGAAAACATTTTTCATGTAGAAGGAGAGGAGCTGATCTCGAACACTGCAGTTTGTCTGAAAACAAAGCAGGTAAAGTGTTGCCAAATGAAAACTTTGCAAGTGAACTTCAGCCTAAAACTTCAGCGTCGTAAAAATATGCATGTTTAGAAAGCGTACAATCAATAAAAATATTTTCATGAATTTTAGTATCCCATTGGATTGTTTCTGGTTTTTTTTAAATAGCTCAGTGTACCCCTGTGGTTTCTGAAGGAAGGGCAGGAGGATGCTGTGCTGGCAGCCAAAGGAGTATTGATAAGACCAACCATGAACAGAAGTGGCAGCAACAAATCTATTTAACATACAATAAATATATGGAATATAAATCGGGGAGTTAAGTCAGACCATCTTGGCCAAATTGTAGAAGTCATTGTGGGTGTCACTGTCCCATTCCTCCATGTCAGTGTCACATACCATTTGAGATGCTGTAGGGTCTCCTGCCCATCCCCAAATGCTGCTCTAGAAGAGACCAATCATCCTGTACACCCTGTGTCATATCTGCCTGGCCTGTGGGATCTCTTGGATACTCAAAGGTATTTCAAATGGCTATATGTCTATTTTTAGGCAATGGAACCAAGTATCAGGTGTGAAATTCCCATGGGAGGGTAATGCAGCTGCAGATTAAGCCACACAAATGCAGGTGTCCATGCATAGGTCCCACAGGCAAGTGAGAAGCCTTCACTCCCAAGGAAATTAATGAGATCCAGGGGAGTTCAAAGGCCAGGAGGTCTCTACTTAAGGATAAACTGACTCAGTTAGCCCTGCTGACTAGATCTCTGTGTTAAGGAAGCTAAAATATCTGACACACTTGTAGTCACTTACAAATAGGCACCCTAAGTTTAGTATCTCACTCCCATGCCAAATCGCACTCGGGAACTCTGATCTCCCTCTTCCAGTGCACCTGCAGAGGTCAAAGCCCAAAGCAGCTCCTTGGGTGTCCTGGCTGCTCTGCAGCATCACTGGGCTATCCGTAGTACCACACACCCTCAGCAGAAGCTGTCTCTGCTGCTGGGATGGCGGCTGTGGCCCTGGTCCTGATGCGAATGAGCTGGTGCCTGGAAAGCATTGCTGGGGAGGATCACACACAGCCAAGCACTCACAGGAGGAGCAAGCGCCACCACAAGCACACTCCTCCCCGACACAGCAAACGCCCTTACCCCAAGTCTCCTGGCAAAGCACCACTGCAACCACCTAGAGAGAAGCGCCTCCAGACAGGCTCTCCAAATCCACCTCTTTCACTCCGTACTGTGCTCAACTGTCCCCTCATGTCCCAGAGGAAAATCCATTTCTATGGGGCAGAGATAGCATTCTTCCTCTAAGTGGAGGACTTCTTTAAATGTATTACTCTCATCAATATAATGTTCTTCCCAACTAAACACAAGTGATTTTTTTGTCGGTTATCATTCCCTTTGATCACGCATTCCTATCTCTACTCTCCAAAGGAAAATCAAAGTAAGAAAATAGAAAACCAGTAGTATAAATCTTACCATAAACAGCATTTTTGTTGTCTTTTTAAGCAGTCTTGTGTTCTTGATGAGATCCTTCTGTAAAATATAATGTGCTAGTATTAATTAACCTAAGCAGAGGAAGGGAGACAGAGTTTTAAGTCTGGTTTCTACAAAACTTAGTAGTCATCATCATCATTATCATCTTATTCAGATGTAGGATGAGGACTCAGCAAATCTGTGTTCCAATCCCAGCTTAGCTACAAACTTCTTCCATGGCAAACTCCTCGGCAAACTCATCCCACCTCTCTATGCATCTTCTTTTTTCCCATCTTTACAAAAGGAATAGCAGCATTACCCTGTCTCTTAGGACTGTAGAGATCACTCAGCTTATTAAAGTTTCCAGGTGCTCAGTAATGAAGCTGGTAAAGAAGCATCTATAAATAAAACAAACTTTTCAACTAGTGGGATCAACTTACAGGAACAGATGATTTTAAACTAGTTGCCTTGATATACAGGTTCTCTGTCACTTGGGAGAGGAGTCCTTTTCGGCAGGTATGCTTTCCTGTAGGTGACTTTTTGCCTTCCACAGTGAAAAGACAAAGCAGAACTAAAAAACGCCCAGATCTGAAAATAGAATATACTTTCATCTTCACTCCCAAATCTTCGAGCCTCTACAGTCACAGCAGCGTATGTGATACAGCCAGACTGGTTAGATGACAGAGGTTAACCTAATTTTGTTAACCCTCAAAGCAGCTTCTGCACTGAGATGCTCACGTAGATAACCTATTGCTCATGTGCTGGCTGATCAGTATTGTTGCTGTGCTTTTTTATACATCTTGCTCCACTTTCAACAAATTTGACCACAATCATCTGTGACGTTTTTCTAAACGCTATCTCCATATTTACTGGCAGCAGGGTCAAGGTTTCCAAGAAAGAAGAACTTCCCTCTCATGTAAGAAGTCTTCTTTCATTTAAGTGGTGGTCAAGTGAGGAAAAAGTAGTTGAGCTGGTTAGTTTAGTTTCGTAACAAAATATACCGAATGTGTGAATTTTTTCTTATTTTTCCACAAAACCTTATGGGAGCACTTTTCTGAAAGATAATGGCCTGGAGAGAAAAAAAGCTTTGCTAATTTACCCTAAGAAGCATGAGAAAATCAGTTATCTATAAGGAAGTTGGACTGGACAGCACTGCCTTTAAAACTTCACTGTCCAGTCTTTGAGAACTGTTTTGTTTCAGGGGTACAGCAGGTAGTAGGAAAGGAGCTTGCTGCCTATTTTAATCTCTATAATTAGTCTTTTGCCAGGGCAGGATTTGCCCTGATAGAAGCAGCAGGCTCTTTAATGTGAAAGGCAGGGCTCCAGGGAGGGCTCTGTTCAAGGATCAGGGCATGCCTGGCTATCAGGTTGCCTCATGAGCCCATGAAGAGCCACGGGCACTGGGAAATAATGTGCAAGGTCCCAGTATACCCGCCATGGGTGTGGTAAATAAAAACAGTGGAGTCGGATCGTCACTATTCTACAGAGTTGCTCAAACAGAGATTGGGCCTGTTTCTGAGTCAGCCAAATTCTGAGGGTTTCTTAGGTACCACTCCAGACATGCAAGGAACATCACACCAAGGATAGACTCGGAAATGCTGAAGTGATACCAGCAATGTGAGGCTGTTAAGCCAATGAAGGATGCAAGTCAAATGTCAAGACCCCGGGGACTGGCTGAGGTGTATGCAAAAAGAGGGAGAAAGCAGGTTTTGGTCCAGCATAGCAATACTTCATCCTACAGTAATACCATCTTTGTTGGAAGTAAATACAAGCTCTTGAAATGTTCACCCAGGACAGAGTTTTATACTTCTTTAATGTTTCAAGAGCAACACAGAAGGGCTTAAACAGATCAGAGAAAATTACTTAAACTACAACTTTTACTAGTCAAAGGGACCTTGAGTTGCCAGTGCCAGCAGCAGAGCTGTATGCCCCTCTATGGCACTACCAGTGTGCCTGCACCAGTGGCATGAGCTGGCTTTGGGAGGAAGAAGGGTGAGATGAGCTGGATAATAAACTCACCCAGCCTTGATCCCACTGGCCATTTACACAAACAAGCATGCATGCAGCTTCCAGGCCAAGCTGGAATCACATCCACCGTCAACGATCCCACCTGTAACTGCTCTGGGAAATGCATTTTACCACAGGACCATTCACACATCCCAGTAGCTTCACCAGCACTGAAGTGCTGGTCCAGCACTTTGTCCAGGGACAAAGAGGACCAACAAGGGGAGGAGAGCTTAGACTTTTGGAACATGGAGATGATGGAGACCTAAGGTCTTATGTGCATTTTAGTGCTCATTTGAACTGGGGTCTGTGCTCTCTAAATGCTGTTGGGCTTCCCAGATGAGGTGAACCAAACTTCAGCATACAAGGTATATGGACAGCAGATTAGCCACTAACTCCTAGTTTGTTCCTAGAAAAGGATCTCAGGCGATAGCAAGAGTACAGTCAGAATGCAAAACTGCCTTGGGTTCCCAAGGTGTGGTACTCCCTGGTCAACAGTTTTCCTCTAAATGGAATAAATGGGTCATGTAGCCAGTCTGTAATGGCTTTTCACAAGAAAATCAATAATTTTCAACATCTCTGAAACTTCTGATGTTGCTGGAAAACCCTTGAGCCCACAAGTTTCATTTTGTCTGTTCTGTGAGCTCCTATCACTGTGCTTAGAGGACTGTAGCAGTGACACGGTTGCATTGGGCTCTAGAGACCTCCACACGTGAATCAGCAAACATCTTACTGAATTGGCTAACTTTTCAAATAAGTGGTGTAAAAGGATGCAGATGCATGGTGGCCATATTTTTTAAAAAAATATTAAATAAGAATTAAATAAAAATTAAATAGGGCTTTTCTATCTTTCCTGTCATAGAAGGATGGTGGGTACCATTTAATATCCGATCCTGTAAAATCGGTTATACTTCCACCTTTTTTGATACGCTGACTTAATTACTAGTCAGAGAATAGCCAATATTCTTTAACTTTCTCATCTGTTACTTGTTCAGAACAAAGATGGTCTTTTTATTTGGGATCTTGTGTCGCACTTTGTACACTGATTTTAGTGCCGCTTTGGCACTCAGACATAATTATGGCATAAATAATATAGAATACCAAAGAACCAGTATTATTCATTATTTTAAAGTTATATGAAGCAAAGAAAGAAACAAATTCAGGGACTCCAGCCCTTTTAGCCATACAGACAGAAAAGATCTGCGAAGCTTTGTATGGGCAGTGAAACTGATATATCCAGAGCCAGTCTGAAGATAACAACAAAACACACCACCAAGCGTGTTGGCTTCCAGACCTAGGCTGGGAACCAGCCTGGGAGCCTGCCCCAAAGGAAATGGGCTCTCTCCATATGGAAAATTTTAGATGTACAGTATCAATGAATACTTAAGGAACAATATAATACTGATAATATATGCAAAGTTCATGTGTTACATTAACACGAAATGTGTAAGGTTTATGATCACAAGAATGAAAGAGAAAAAATAATGAAGAAAAAAGAATAAGAAAAACTAACAGAGTAGCCAACTTATTAGAGAAGAAAATCTTGCCTGATTTACACTGGCTAGGGACTAAGTGTCGAAAAAGGCTGTGTGTGACCTATGCTCCACATGAGTGCATGAAATCACCAGCCTGGAGAAGATCCTTTCTTCACCTTCTTATTGTGAACCATGGAATTGTCTTGATCTATATGAGTTCAGTAGATATTATTAATATTAAATTCTCTTGATCTACGTAGAATAAACAGATACATCTACCACTGCTGCAAAGTTCCGTTAGTCTATTTAAGGTAACAATCATATCTACTGGTTGTTTTGCAGCTTAATTGGCTTTCTGATCTCCATCCATAAAAAGCCTCATCTAGTTTCTTACTTCTGAATCTTCTCACCTTTCACATTTTCTGTTTATTTTATTTCCTGTTAGTATAACAAGAACTAAATTAGTCGTGTACTTCCTATAAACGTTACTCATATTTGCTTAGCTGCTGCTAATGTTATGCTGTCTCTTAAGACTATTCTCTATTTCTTTTATTCCCTTATCCTGTTTAACTCGCTTTGGTCTTCTGAAAATTAATAGGTCTACATGAAGAGCTGCAGTATTTGCGCTCAGAAATGTGATTTAATGAGTAACAATGAAGTCTAGTGAGACTTTCCAAAAACTGAGGGTGACAGTGCTACTGTAGGACATTAAAAAATTGAGATACCCTAGAGCCTCCATTGGAGAGAGAAGTTTGGAGTGGAGCAGCTCCTAGCATCCAAAACTGATTCTGCAATTTTCTGAACATGGTTGTAATGAACATAGGCACAGAGGTAAACACAAAATACCCACCAGTGTTTAAACGCTGTTTCTTGTAACCTTCTATTATTATAAAAGGAACCTTTTGAGCTGCTATAGATTTTGTACAATTACTGAACAATTATGAGCCAATTTTTCAGACCCAGATACCTAAATTAGCCATGCAAACACAGCACATAGGCACCCAATGATTCACTGCCATCAGCTTCAATAGTCACAAAAGGTAGGGGAACAAGAGAATAGTATGAATAGATGGTACTAGAAGCTCCTGCTTAAATAGTGTACATACACTGCTCTGGTTAGGAAAAAAATTTACATAACTGAAATTGGGACAGTGTAAAGAAAGCTAAAAACATTGGGTGTCTAGGATTGGATGTCAGTCTGGTGCCTTTCTCATCCCTAACTATGAAATCATTACATTTGTTCCCATGACACACCCACACCACATGGTGCCTGTCTGGTTGCCCCTCAACTGCCTTTGTTGAGGAGCAACAAAGGTTGAGGTTGGAAGGGCCCTCTGGGGGTCACCTTGTCCAACCCTCCTGCTCAAGCAGTACCACCTAGAGCCAGTTGCCCAGGGTTGTGTCCAGTCAGGTTTTGAACATTGCCAAAGATGGGACTCCACAGCCTCTCTGAGCAACCTGTGCCTATGTTTGGTCACCCTCACAGTAAAAAACTGTCTTATTGTGTCCAGATGGAATTTCATGCATTTTAATTTCTGTCTATTGCTTCTTGCCCTGTCACTGGGCACCACTGAGAGGATCCTGGCTCTCTTCTTTACTCCTCCCCTCATGTATTCGTACACATTGATAAGATCACCCTGACCCTTCTCTTCTCCAGGCTGAACAGTTCCAACTCTTGCTGCCTCTCCTCACGCAAAAGATGCTCACGTCCATTAATTATCTCTGCGGCCCTCCACCACCAGGGACATATATCCACCACACTCAGAATTTTTTCACTCTATGCTTTAGACAAACTTAATAAAAATTTTTAGGCATTAAGTAAAGCAGAAGTCAGACTCAAACCTAGATGAAGAAGACAAACCAAAAAAAAAAAAAAAAAAAACCAACCCCGAAACCCAATTACATTTCCTCTGGGCATTTGCATCTCTTTGCACTTTATGAGTAACATATTTGAGTAAGCCTCAAATGTGAATTGCTATAAAATATACTGTTAATCTCTCATATTCAAGAAACAGCACAGACTGGTTCAAGTGGTGGATCTCCCTGTGCTACTGCCCTGGCTCTGTTTCAGTTTGGTGACAGATGGCCGACAATTGTCTGTCAAGCTACTTTTACTTCAGCCATCTGACAGGAAGGTGTCAGCACATTCAGTCTTTTCAGACACAGATTACAGAGTATATTCGGGGTCCAGTTTGCAGTCAGTGCGGTACTAAAAGTAAAATTTTCCCTCTGTGCACAGACAAGAGTTTAAGTTTTCAAAGCAGTAGTAAGTTTTATGGCCAACAATTAGCTACTTTAAAAGAATGCTCAGCCCCCCCTGAATATCTTCAAATGTCTCCAGCTGTGTAATTAAAATCAGTAATCTCTTCATGGCTAGACAAGGAGCTGAATTTGACAAAAAAACTTTATGTATATAGCCTTTACTAGTCACATTCTTGTAGTCTGATGGGTAGACTGCTGTTTGAGAAAAGAGATTATGAAAGAAAGAGATATGAAAACATGTTCAAGCATATTCAGATCGTTCCCATCAACCAGTCAAGTGATCTCACTTAACGACAGTGATTCAGTGCCCAAACTCTTTAGAAAACATTCATCTGCTACCACTAAACTCACACTAGGAAGTCCCTGTGCAGCAGTATTACTGCAGAGTGTACAGATGTGCTTGGCAGTAACAGACAGCTCAGCTTGTCCACGTAGGCAGGCGGCTATTCCAAACTCTTTGTTTCCTCTTGCAACACAGAGGAGTGTTCAAGAGTCCGTGACCTGCTTTCTCCTGAAATTTCATCATGGCTTTATAAAAAAGTTGTACTAAAATTGTGAAAGGAAAAAGCAAACCGGATGGAAACCTGGGCCCAGTTCTGGGGGAGGTGGATGCTGGCAGCAGCTAGCCTGGTAGAAGTGGGTCAGTTTGCATGGCACCACTCTTATACTGAAAAGCTTCTCTCTCCTTCTACCTTTGTGCACCATTATTCAGTTTTGTCTCTCCCCTTGACTTTTTTACCCTTCTTGCTTGCTTCTCTTTTCAAATTTAGTTTTTAAAGGGTTTTCCCCTCTGTTGTCTTAACCCAGGACATCCCTGAGCTTCCTGGCAACGCCAACACAGGGTGCCCATACAGCTCTATGAGTAACATCAACTGGGAGCTGGGCTAGAAGATTGTGAAGCTGCCGAAACTACAGCTTCCATCCCAGAAAGCTTTCTTGGTGTTGGAAAAAGTCATTATTTAAGCATAAATTGAGCAGACTACTCAGAGGCGGCTGCGTCACTAAGGTAAAGTCCTGAGAAAAACAAATTTTGAAATGTAATTTAAAATAGTAATAAAATAGAATTTCTGGACAATATTCAGAAACTACAGTTATAAATTAGGACATACGGAGGTATAAGTAACCTAACCAGACACTGGTGAACAATACTGGCATTGAATCTTTCAGCTGGCATGGCCATGTTAACAGCAGGCAGCAAAACAAACTACATTAAGAAAAATCATTATAGTTGATCTTTATTGGAAAGAATAGTCTTTCATTTATAAAAGAAAAAAACTATATAGGAAATGTTTGCTTGCAGTGTATTTCCATAGTTGGACTGATTGCCACAGAATGGCTGCGACTTTGGTTCTCCAGTGGTAGCGCCAGAGAATAAGCGAGGAAAGCAACAGGATGGTAAGGCAATAAGATGATGTTCCAGAGAATTTTTCCATTGGAGATGCCATTCTCCCTCCAGTGCGGTGAACTTAAAACATTGGTAATAAAGGTGCTTCCCTCAGTTACATTTCCCTTGCAAGCAGTCCTCAAGCCCTGAGAAGTCTGTGACCTTCAGTCAGAGATTGCTGCCATGGTGCCATCTCCCCAGCTCTGGTTCAACAACCCCTTCATGTCTCCACACTTCTCTGCTTCCCACTGTGTATCTGCCTTTTTGTGAAGTAGTGCTTTCAATGCATCTCAGCAGTAGGGGCATTTTTTGTGGAAAATTTACTTATTTAATTATCAGATATGATCACGTCTGGAACGTCTTTGCTGGAGAAGATATAGAAGCCAAATAATAAATTATTCATGAGAAGTCCATTTTCCAAAGCATGCGAAATCCTGTGGCACAGGTAACAGAAATGAGTACTATAGAAGTACCTGAGGGTGAAGTATAATCTGTGTGTTTCTTGTTGGCAGTATTTATAAAAAAGGGGTTGTATTGTAAAGACTCCTGAAAGTTATAGAAAAATAAAATATCACAAAATCTAAGTAGCACTTAGAGAGAAAGAACAGATGCCACACGACAAAATATGCATTGAGATTTTTCACTTCTGATCAGGGAAATTTTGAGGTTTTTTTCCAATTAAAACAATGGGGAAACTTTATGTTACCATCTAAAAGATAGCATTGCTTATTGCAATTAATATAATTATATCTAAATAATGGTTAGATCTAGAAACCAAGGAGATAATAATGAAGTTCACATTTCCTACATTATCTGTAATTTATTTTAGAAACTCAGGAAAAAGTAAAGTACTGGTTATATCTGACTTTGGATAGCTTGCTTGTCTGAAGTTTCACTCTTAGCCTATTTTTAGGCTTTACCCTTTGCTTAGTCCATACAACAATACATAAAAACATGCACAATGTTTTAAATTATGGAAGAGGTGTTTGTTAAAACACCTTCCTTAAGAGCTTCTTAAACAAATCAGAAATATTCCATCTCATAATATTTGTAGATTTAATAAAATTTTTAGGGAATTCTTACATGCAAAATTACAGTTAGAGAACTGAGCATTGACTTTACAAACTCCCATACATCCTATTAATTTTGTAACTGTGACAGAAGTTGAAATCATCTAATATTCTTGTAGGAGTGAAGTGAAACTAATTAGAAAGTTGTTGATGTTCTCCATAGGAAAATAGCTACTTTTCATTTTTTAAAACATAGACCCATAGTTTCCAGTGAACAACCAATGAAGACTTTTTTTCCTTTTACAATTCAATATCAGTACTGGGCTTTCCAATTTTTGAGTTTCTGGGAGAAAATCAACACTTACGTAGAAAAGCTGCAAAACCATTAATTTCTTCACAAAGCCCATTTTCTACCAGCAGGAAAAAAAAAAAAATCCAATGGAAAAAACTTCTAGTCTTAATCAAAGTTTCAGCATTACCGTTTGCTACAAAAAAAGGAAAAAATTTCCTTTGCCATCATTCTTCTGATTATTTTTATTTGTTACATCAGCAGAAAGAGGTTAAATCTATATCCTTCTGTACAGACTGGGAAAATCATATGGCAGCCTTGATTTTAATGGCTTGTTTCCCATCTCTAATAAAAACTTCCAGTACTTGTACCCATTTGGGAAGAAGCTTTTATCAGTCTCACTGCAAACTTTAGCGAATTTTGACCCAATACCAGACACCAAATAAGCTCTCAGGGGTTGTAAAACATTTCTTTACACTTCCAAGTTTAGATTAGATTATTTGAAAGCAAATTTTTCCACATGAGAATTCCTTTCCATGGGAACAAGCATTTTTCTAGCAGATTCCCCTTCATTCATCTTAGCAGTTCCATAAAATTCAGAAGATTTGTTGCTTTGATATTCAGCCAACCTGTTTCAAAACCTGCAAGCAAGCTCTGAAAAGTATCCCAAGTCTGAAAGGTTTGCCCAAACCTCTGAACATACTGAGGTTTATTTTTACTAATCTGTCACTTCTGAAAAACAAACATTTTATTTATCATATACTTCTGTAACCACACAGCAAAGAACAGGAGATAATTTATCAATCTGCAACATCTCTCTTACCTCGTTCTGATAATGAGATTACGGCATAAACCTAACCCTCCCAGTCAAAACTTCATGCTGCAGCTCTAAGAAATTCTGTTTTACTTTGCAGAAGTATAGAAAAGATGAGTTGCTCCCTTCTTCCTATTTTCAAAGAAACTTCACATGTTCATCTCACCTAAAACACGTTCTTTATTATTTATTCATTTCCAATGTCACCGGGTTACCAACATAAACTGAAGTTCATAACTGCAACTAGTGTAAAAAGTACCAATGGAAAACAGTTAAGAAATGAAAAACAAAATCTAAATTTACATTCTTCCTGCCAAAGGGTTTTCAAAGTAAAATGGCATAAACAAAGCTGCTTGTTTCTGGTTCTTTCTCTTGCCAGTATCTTGACCCATGAGCAACGTAACACCCTGAGGTACACGCCTGGGATTTGTCACGCCCAACCATAGACCACGGGAGGTTGGATGTCTGAGTCTGTGCTCATCAGCTGGGGCTGATGGAGGGGACCAGGCCCTCAGATGACACCTCCCCTCGTCTGCCTAATGTCCTTGCTGCTGACAGAGCTAGAGACAGGCTCTCTGGGGACCTGTGGACAGCACCTCAGAATTTGCTAGCTATTTTCTGGCACCAAAGCTAGGGCAGATGACTCATACGAAGCTATTGTCAAAATCAGGAAAAATTGTGGTGTTTTACCAATTTGCAGGATCAGAGGCTTGGTCGCTGATTTGTTTTGTGTTCCCAGTCACTGCCCAGAAGTCTTTGTCATGTAACAACTGAATCATTGAGAGATTAAAAATGAGAGCACAATGCCAAGGTTGAGCAGCTCCCTGGTTGGGAGGCTTCAACCTCACATGTCAAGTTAAACCAGACATTTCACGTACAAGTAACTGTCTTGCATTTTCTGAGACACACATGGGTCCCATCAAACTAGGATGCTTTTCTAAACTTAATGAAACCTCTGTTACATGCAGGAGCAATGATCACTGTGTTGAAGCTGACAAATTAATGCCTAAAAAATAATCACATTTTTTGCCAAATGCTGTGCTTGACAAACAAGAATTCTCCATTTTTTAGTTACCAGAATGAAAATTAGCATCAGAGTTGATAATCCCTGAATCTGGGATTATCTACCTAAAATCTGTTATCATTTTTCTTTTTTTTGTGATAAAATTTAAAAAAAAAAAAGAGAGAGAGAATCTGAATTTTCTTCTGCTATTCAAGACCAGCAGCATTCACATTATAAAGGATAACTACTAAGGAGAAAGTTTTGTCAAACCAGAAGTTTTAGAGACCTATTTGATAAGAAGTATTAACCTAAGACAAAGCCTGAATAGTTTTAGACCAACAACAAAAAAAAAAGGTTACTGCAATGACAAGCAGTGTCTAATCTTTATTTTGGAACCTCTGCTTCAATACATTGGACTTTCTGGAACAAGCCTTACATCAGAGCAGTCCAATTCATCACTTCCATCTTAACATCTGTGTTGAAATCTTTCATCTTTTCTTTGTAATATAATTAACTTGATACATGCACAAACTATAAGCCTGGTCTTATACACTTTGAACTCAATATTTTCTTTCTGTCTTCTGTGGAGCAGGACCAGATACATGATGAGCTAAGCCATTGGGGAGCCCTTACACATCAAGGCCTAATGCACAAGACAAATCAGAAAGTCAATCTTCACAATTGCATAGCTTTTAGACTTTACCACAGATACATGATTGCCCCATTCCTTTCACAGTTTAATGAACATCATCACCACTCCTTAAATGTGCTATAGGAGTAGGAAGTGACCCTCTTTTGGAAAACTATAGAACAAATAAACTTTAAATCAGTGCAATTTTGCAGTTTTTGGAAAACAATACCATTTTGCATTCAGTCATCTGAAACTAGAGCTACAATTTCCATTGAATAATTTTACTAGTTCTTGCAGAAACAACGATAACAGTTTCAAGTCAGCTAGTCAAAGACACATTTTTCAGTCTGTTTTTTCAAAATATTTCAATTCACATTGCTCTGAGCAAAACAGAAAATGTTTTTAGTTTAGAAGATTTGCCCTTTCTTTTTATTCAGTCCTAGAGAAAAAAAATGACCTGATCTTGGAAATATTTAATGCTGTGCCTTAATCCTTCATACTCAAAAAATGTTCACATTTGGGTCTAATGAGTTAATTTGCTGAAGATAAATGGACAGTTCTTCTCAAAATAATTTTTTTTTTATTTCTCCTTAGAGGAGGAAAGATGTAGGAATATATTCTTTTCTAAATCATTCATCAGCGAATTCCAGATTAAATTATAGCAATTGATATCTGTTAATTTGTCCAGGGATTTGGAATTTAAAGGTTAAACAGAAAGAGTGATTTCCTAGACTTCAGAAGAAATCTTTTCACTTACATAACAGTTTAACACTTTTGCTAGTGCTGAAATTCATGCAGTTCTTCTGATAAGGTCTGCAGCTGTGTGTTAACCAAGAAAAAGGTGTCACACATGGATAAGTGTTAAGAAGCATGTGTAGCCCCAGAAAAGCCATCAGCCTTAGCATAGTTTGTATTTTGTAATTTACCTCACCCAAATAAGACTTCCTAATAAATTCTTGAACGGCATAGAATCCTGGTCTGGATCCCCTGAGAGGTTGCATTACTTTCCATCCTAAATATTTTATGCAACATGTCATTGTGTGGTGGACTGCCAAAAAATACTTTGGGTCCCACAGAACTGCATTGTACGTTTTCCTTCTTCTTCCTGGTGGCATCATTCATAAGCCTGAGATTGACCATAGTGTCTCTGCCAATCCTGCTTCACATTAGCAAGCCAGTTCTTCTCCAGATTACATCAATTTTACAAATATCCATTGGGTACTGATGATGGCTGTGACTGAAAAGGTTATCAGGCATTTACTATTGTTCAATGCAGTCCATACCTTCTTCAAAGCAGCTAATTGCTTAGCTAATTGTGCTTTAAAGCACAGCCTGACATTATCACATGCCGCTGGTTTACCATCAAGACAGCTTCAGCTCTTTGCATTGTCTAGAATATACTTCTAGCAGCAAATTGGAAATATCAACCTTCTATTATTCTAGGTTATTCAGACATTGACTATGTAAATTTCATAACTGAGTAACACTCCATGCAATGTATTTAAGAGACGTTTCTTAAACTGTCACCAATACTCACTCAGCAGGATGTGGAAACTTCTATTCATGCTTTGGGTTCCTCTGTCTTCACAATATGAAGTTTCAGAGGTAGTTTAAATGCTTTATAATTACCTATGTAGCAAAAAAAAGTGCCTGTTCTGGTCACCTAATGTAAGCAAAGGGGAAGAAGAGCCAACAAAATGCAAATTTGGCAGTATGCATCTCTGTCCATTTTTTTTCGGGAAGAGGTCCTCCAGCCTCTGTAACGGAGGTGTCCTCAATGAAGGCTGTGGAGCAGATGCCTTCCCTAACAGTGCTAGGTTGAGGACCTCTGGGAATTACAAATAGTCCATGACTTGGAGGCGGGGTGAGGAAAGGAAAATAGGGCAACGGAAATTGAATTGCGTGAACAACGGAGTTTCTTTTCGGTGTCCCAACTGAAAAATTAAACCAAAAAATTCATTTTGGGTCAGCCCAAAGCACTTGTCCAACTCAAAATGAAACACCTTATTTTGCTTTTAGATCTCTTCTCAACCTTTGAAAGAAAATTTGCATAAAATTCTAAACCAAAACAATGTTTTGAAGCATAAAACTGAAATATTTTATTTAGAAAATGTCAGAATGAAATATTTCAGCATGATTTTCCTTTTTTGATCTGTAACTACTGACTGAATTGAAACTCAGCTTGCCTGACTGAAACGACATCTTTATTTTCTTTTGGTCAGTAATTGTTTGTCCAAGACATTTCCCCTGTTTGTAAGGAAAACCTCCTCTGACTTCTACTTCCTTCGTCTGTTCAAAACTGACCATCACCCACCATCCTTCACACACCCACAAGTCACACGTGCCCTGCAAGAAAACCTATGAAGGAAATTCTGCAAAAATTGCTGTGTGGCATTTTCAGGGCTCCAGCTCATGATGTTTCCATGGTAGAGTCTTCCAGCCGGTGGTTTTCAGGGCTGGAGAAGTTAATAAGCAGTTGACTTCATTTTTACAATTTTGTGGACAAATGGGTTTTCATCTGGGTTTAACCCCAGTGTGGAAAGCTTGAGAGATTGATTTGACATTTCTGGGTAGGGCAGCTCAACAAGGACAATGTGAAAGAGTCCTAAAGGAAGTAGAAGAAGGAAATAATTTAGTCATCCATTTGTGAAAGGATGATATCAATGAGGAACAGCATGTGTTGTTCATGGTCTAGTCTCTATTTATAAACAGGGAAGAAAACAGGTACTTTTAGGGCAAAGTTACATTATTCTGTCCAAAGGCACAATTTTTATAAGCCTCTAGTGTAAATGAGATGAATGACACCTGGATAATTCCTATTACCCTCCACTGATTATTAAGGGAGTCTCGTAGCTTGGGGATAAGCTGTATCTGTCAAAGGTTAGCGAGATGAACTCCCCATTTGCTACTTAACTTCCCTCCCTTTGCTGTCAGCTGTCCCAAGTTTGAGTAATAAGAGAAAGGATGTTGGCCAACAGCTCTTGACAACATCATTGTTTATCCCACAAGAACAAAAATAAATATCCTACTGAATATAGCAAAAGGTTAAACCCCTAACACTGTAATATGGTACCAAATCCTGGCTGGCTGTCACTGTTGAGACACTTCTGCCTTGACTGTGAACAGGCATGTAATTCATATATAGTGAGATGCAAGTGACAGTGTGGAGCAAAGTAAACCATGTTGATTGCATGTAGTTTGACAGGTAACAGGCATCCATCACCCAGATGGATTGTATGCCAGTCTAGTACATGAGTTCCCACAAGAAAGTGTTATAATTTCAGTTCACATGAACTTTGTTGAAATTAGGTATGGAAGGATGCTTTTATCTTAAAATCACTCTGGTTCAGGAGCAACATGGGATAGTTTAATCCTGCTTTAATGCCATCTAACTTCAACAGCTGGTGTAAAACATGTTGAGACTAACTGGTTTTGGACTAACTTTAATTTCTCTTTTAATTTAATTGATGAAGCTACCAAGGTAGATCAAGGTAGATTTCCTGCCAACATTTTTCCCATATTACAGTATCTATTTATGGGGTGTCTTCTAGATATCCTTGTAGCAAGATTTTTTTCATATGAATGTCCCTGATATGCTGTGTTTGCAAAACTTCACCCTCCTCACCTGCACTGCCACCCCAAGTCTTTTTGAGGACTTTTTTTTTTTTTTTTTAAGATGTGGACAGGATGCCTGTTGCCTTGATGAAGAAATGGTAAAGCCTTGCTCAAGAAGTCTTCACCAGTTGCCGACAATCCACTGTTATATATTTCTTCTGGCTTTCTCACTATTTGGATGCTTCTCACCTCCTTAACCTTGGTCCAGCCACGAATGTCCCCGGCTGAACCAGAGCAAGGCCTCTGTCTTTGCCCAGGGGACATTGCTGGAGGACCTGATAAAGATGGATTAAACTGCTTTTCAGTGACTTTGGGTTTTTTCCTATCTGGGAGCTTGCACTGAGAGTAGGCACCAAGCACTTCTCTTCTGAAGTGCTCTCAAATCCCTGATGCTGCAGAGTGCCTTTTGTGCTTGGTGTGCCTATGGAGCAGTGAGAACACAGTGCTCTGAGTTAGCAACTGCTGCCTGACTGCTGTTGTGGTTTAACCCCAGCCAGCAACTAAGCCCCACCCAGCCACTCGCTCACTCCCCCCACAGTAGGATGGGGGAGAGAATCAGAACAGTGAAAGTGGGAAAACTCATGGGTTGAGATAAAGACAGTTTAATAGGTAAAGCAAAAGCCATGCATGCAAACAAAACAAAATGAGGAATTCATTCACTGCTTCCCATCAGCAGGCAGGTGTTCAGCCACCTCCAGGAAAGCAGGGCTCCAATCACACATAACAGTTACTTGGGAAGACAAACGCCATCACTCCAAACACCCCCCACTTCCTTCTTCTTCCCCCAGGTTTATATGCTGAGCACGACATCATACAGTGTGGAATATCCCTTGGGTCAGTTGGGGTCAGCTCTCCCAGCCGTGTCCCCTCCCAACTTCTTGTGCTCCCCCAGCCCACTCGCTGGTGGGGTGGGGTGAGAAGCAGAAAAGGCCTTGACCCTGTGTAAGTGCTGCTCAGCAGTAACTAAAACATGCCTGTGTTATCAACTCTTTCCAGCACAGATCAAAAACATAACCCCATACTAGTTACTATGAATAAAATTAACCCTGTCCCAGCCAAAACCAGCTTGTCTCCATCTCATCTGACCTGGGGCGGGGCAGTTTGGGACTTTTCACCAGCAGCTATTCAAGACAGGATCTTGTCTATGGGTATACTGAGGCAGAATCGATGAACCAAACCAACGACTCGCAGGAGTGATGATATTTTTCCCACTGCCCCCCGCCAAGAAAGGCTGACCCACATGGCCCTCGCTATGTCCTGGCCTGTGATAAGTTGAAATTTAAGACTTATGGTGAAGAAGCATGTCCCCAGACCAAGACTGCATCCTTTCTGGATACAAGAATACAGCCACTGGCCCAGTAGCCCCACAGGCACAGTATGTATCATCTCCCCTGCATTTGAGTAAAAGAGAAAAGCTCTGTAAATGGCAATATTTGAGGACCAAAATATTTATTATAATAAATTAAAGAGTAAGCATTTATAAAACAATCCATTTGCATATAAATATCACACAGCAGTTTTGATTTCATAGTTCACTTAAAAGGCTCTAGTACAGCTACATAAATACATTTCCTTGGATATTTTTCAATTAATCTTTATAAATAAAAGTACTGTATTGTTATTACTTGAAAATAAGTTACCATTAAATATGAATGACAAAAATAATTTCTGAATTCATCTGAAATACCAACTTTTCAGGTAAAGGTCAGAAGGGGGCAACATATGCAAGAGAGATTTCCAGGTAAAAGGCTCAAAACATCCTGGCTATGTACCACTGCCTACCTTGACCAAAGCTGAATCACAGGTGTCAAATCTCAGCCTATAAGATACAGAAGCAGTTGCCTTATTCCAGTGGAGATGAGGAAGACAGGAGTGTGCCTTTGAAAATAATTAATGCCCTATGTTGAAATGGAGCTGCAAACACTCTCCTGGAGTTTTCATTTTCAAAGGAGGCAGCGATATGCTTCCTGTCTGTGCCCACCTAGGTTGCTATTTTTGGCACAGGTAAAAAATATACTGCGTTGGGGGTGGGGAGGGTGGTCCACAATAATTAATCAATTCAAGTTATAGCAGGAGTTTTTTGGTGACATCTCCTCAAGCCTGATCTGAAATTCTTTCAGTTTTTCTTCTTATTCCCTCCCTTCTTTGGGGCATCAGTACAGGCATTTTCTATGTAGTCAAACAGTAAATCCAGTTCTCCAATGGCTTTAGTCTTTCCATTCTCTCCCAACTAGAAAAGAGCAGAATGTAAGTTTTAGCACCTCTTTATTTCTCAGAAAATTTAAATTAGGCCTTTCACAGAAACTGAATCAAGAATTTACTCTCCTTATTCTCTCAAGTAGTTCTATTAGGGTCATTATACCATAAGATATAAAGTAGCTCATTCAAATCCAGTCTAACATACACAGTTACCTGCAACCTGATTTCTGACGAACAATTTTAAAGTACCATAGCACATGCAGAGAGTTAACAGGACAAGTGAAGGAGGGATGGAGGTAGAAACATCACTAATCCCCTCTTTAATGCCCCTGTAAGCTTCACCTTCTAAATAATCTCCAGAGTTTGTTTCATAATTAGGTCAGCCTTAATCAAACTCAATGACTGCAGTTTGGAACTGCTCTTTTTAAATGCTGGGTAAAAATGTACCTGTTTCAGTTTGCTCTTCAATTCTTCCAGGTTCTTTTCAATGTGCTCTCTATGTCCTGAGAATTTCTAAAAGAAAAAAGAAACCATCCAGACATAACATTGGCAGCTGTGTGCAACAATGTGCTTTTTTTTCTTTGTCACACCTTTCTATCAACCTCAAGTTTGATATTTTTGATCTGAGGTTTCCTTTCATATCACTGTCTTTTGCTGCTGTTTGCAGCATTCAGATTCAGGAGCAGTGACAAAAGTCACAAGAAGATAAGGAAACCCAACGCTACTCACACATCTGTTCAGCTCTGAGGTCAGGGTGGCCAAGAAATGTGCAACCTCCTCAACATATGGGTACTGGTGCTTGGTATTGGTGAGGAGGACATCTTTCACCACAATCTCCACAGCCCTCTTCATCATGTAGCAGCGGTTGTTTTCCTATGTATGCAAGTAAGAGGTCACGGTACATCATGGCAAGAGATCAACAAGTGCTGCAGAAGGATGCAAAAAACAGCCTCCTGGTGTAAGACTTACCTTGATGTTAACATAGAGCTGCTGCCCAATGAGCCTGTTGTCCGTGTCGTGGTCCAAGACCCTGGCCTGAGAGGGAAAAAAGGAAATGTGAGGTGGGGATGGGAACCTTACCTAAAAATTAATAATAAACCCAAAGGTTTTCAGATGAAATGAGGGAATGCACACCAAAGACAGCCTGTTACAGGTAGATAAGCTTGGACATTATGTCTGTTTCTCCCCTTAATTGGGTGAGATTCAGGGTCAGTATCACTGGAAAATAAGTAAGCAGAAGTCTGAATTCCTGTCCCCCTCTTAAACATCAGATGTTGCAGTGGTTATGATGACTAAACCAGATGCCGCAGGTGGCACAGAGCTGCTGGGAGATGCTGCAGCACTCGATGGCTTACCTCGGGGGGACCCACCCATAGTAAGAGCAGTCAAGAAACCTGCCCAAGCAGAGCACCGTAAGATGCCCGAGGAGCTGCCTGGCTATGGCTGGAGTCGTGGGCAGGGCCAGCTCCAAAGGGACTGGGCAAACAGAGAATTTTAAGCTCATTTTTCAAAATTGTCCCAGTCTAGCAGCAGCCACTCAAGAGAAGGAGCTGTGCTGTGCTAGGGGCAGCCTTCCCCTTGGGGAGCAGGAGGAGAAGCAGCAGCTTCCCCTGGCTACACAACCAGCGAGCAACAGACCCACTCCACACGCCTAAGCTCTGCTTTACTGCAAACGCCCATTTTTTTTCTGGAGAAAGGCATGAGGAAGAGAGAGGAATGCCGAAGACAAGAAACCAGGCCACTGGCAGAGGAGGAGGCCCTCAGATCCCACCATGAAGGACACGCGGGTTACTGTACCATTTTAGCCAAGGTATAGGTGTAATTCCTGATGCGGAGCTGCTTGAACTTGGTATCACTGAGCCTGCAGGCATGATGGGCAGTAGAAGCCAACCCTGTCCCTTTCAGAGGCAGAGGGCTGGTGAGAAGAAGAGGGAGACAGCAACAGCAGCAGAAGATGACCCATCCTGAGAAGCTCTTGGTCAAGGTCTGCAGGGAGGCCATGGCTCACAATCCAAAGTTGTCTGTCCCAGCAGGTTGCAGCTACAGCACTCAGCACTGATGAGAGAGAGTAGTGTTAGCATTAGGGAGAGTGGAAAAGGAAAGGTGAGGAAGGCACAAAGGCTGCAAGCCTTACCTTTGCTGTGATTCTTGATGTGCTCTACAGGAGGTGAGGCACACCTTATATAGGGCCACCGACATCTCTCTCAGCATTTTTTTTTTTTTTGGGTACTGGTGGAGAATTAAAAATGACATCAGCAAGTCTCTTACTTTCCAGTATCCTCTTCTGAGAACTACCTAACCACTACAAAACCCACAAATACAACTTCAAGGCCACTGTAATCTTTAGTTTCTTATAAAATAAACCAAATTTTCTTGCAGGGCAAAGCAGGGGCTTTTACCAGGGCAGGAATCCTGGTAAAAGACTGGTGCTCCACTGGTGCTGACTGGTATACACAAGAGGTCAGAGACTGCACCAGACCCAGAGCACTGACCACCTATAGTTCCTACCCTGCAAATACCCTTTCCCACACAGTGTCCCACTGGAGTCTCCAGGCATCTCCCCATCACTGTGCCCACACCCTCTCTGAGAAATCAGAAACTGGGTAGGACCATCACTGCCTTTACTGCATCGTTGATCTCCAAATTTCCATTTTGCAAAAAATTATCCATATCCCAGGCTGTAACTGGGGGTAATGACCAGAGCTATGGTCATGCACTTACTTACCCGGGTGATTTCCATGTTCCTGACCTGCTAACATAAAGGCAGCGCTGCACCTTCAGTCTGAAATATTATGCAAGGTGCTAAAGGGAAACTGTGCTCTCTTTGTAGAATAATTTGCAGCCCAGCTGAGATGGTAACATATGAGGACACAGAACTCGTACAAGTACAAACTCCGGGTTGTCTGATACCCACAGGGCACTCAGGTGACAAATGTGAGAAATCAGACCTGGCAAACCAAAGCTCCAGCTCTGCCTCTGAGAGTGAACAGAGGCATCCCTGGGGCTGGGCTTCACCCCTCATGGCTGAGGTTCTTGGGGCAAGAGCCATAATCAGCTTTAACCCATGGGCTAAAACACCCAGGTCTTTTGCTTATACCTGAAAGGAAGCAGGTAAGGGCTGGCTGGCACCAGGTTTATGCTTTATCCTCCCCTGATGCCTCTGTAGCACAAATTCATCTCTCCATGCCTCAGCTCTGCCTCATTTGCCTTCAGATACCTGCCACAACAGCTATGCACAGCTCTGTACCCTTGCAGCTGCATCCCCTTACCCTGGAGTCATCATCACCACATCCCTTTCTGTGCCTCTCTCAGGGTATCCTACTCATTCCTGTACCTGGCCTCCAACAGCATCCTGACTGCAGTGGGCAGCAGAAAGCAAGTCTGGAGCCAGCATGTTCACAACCTAGTTCACACCCCAAAGGTACCACAAAGCTATTCAAGAACATGTTTGCAAACACTTTTCCATAAATTTTTCATTTGCCAAGCTAATAGGTCCAGTGGGGGAACAGGTTAAATGAGAAGATGGGAGGCTGAGTTATACTTAGTCAAAAGACAGATGTTAAAGACCAAACTGGGAGAAATCCAGACAGAGAGGCTGTTTTGAAGGATTTGCCTTCCCTGAAGTGCAATCCCACAAACTCCACTCCAGGTGTTAAAGTCTGCTTCTAACTGAGGTTTCTCGCATTTCTCCACCAGCTCAACTAGCAGAAGTCCCGACCCCAGAACAAAACCCATGAATGGGCATTGGGACCCTCCCTGAAGGGGGAATGCAGCCCCCCTCCTGGTCCAGACCCCCTCCTCTCCCACCCTTCTGGATCCCATCTCTCCATCCCTTTGGTCACTTACTCCTGTCAGACAAGGATCCAGCTTGCCTGACCTCTTCTTGTGGTTCCGATCCCATGGAAAGGGTTCATGACCTGGGTAAGCAGGTGCTGTGCCACTCACATCTGTTCAAACTGCTGCGAGGAGCCCACCCTGTCCCAAGCTTCCCACACCTCCTGACGGATATTTAAATGACATCAGGCAGAAGGATGAGGAATTAGGTGCTGAATCTAATGAATCTTCTGCCCTCTTTTACGCAGTGATTACAAGATCTCTTCTCTCTGTCTTCTCTAGTATTAGAAACCATACACTGGGACATACCTATTTTCATAGAAAACATTAAGTTAGACTTGATAAGGCTCTCTTTCCCCCATCAGTGTTGCTAGCCACCTCTCTCAGTCATACTACTTTTTGGCTGTGCCATGATATCCTCCTGATGCTTTAAAAAAAGCTTGATTTCACTTGTTTAGTTTACCTCCCTGCCTCTGGCATGACACTGAAATGCTGAAATGCCCATTGCAAGTTTGTTAATTCATATTTCACAAATTCCTTTTTTATAACATTCCTAAAATCTTCATATTATTTAACCTTTTTTTTGCAGTTGTGAGTTACAACAACCGATCTTCCACCCCTCCATCTTGCTGTGAGTATGGTCCAGCCCAAAAATGAATGTTCAAAATCTTGCCGGATGCTAGTTTTAGCAGACTGTATAGTTCCGCTGCTCATCAGTCCACTTATGGCCTCTTCCCAACCACCTTCCACCAGATGACTGCTGATCCTGGATGTACCACTGCGTTATGGTACAGCCACAGTTGTGGCTACAATTATTCCCTGTAACATGTCAAAAGAATTTGTTTGAAAATGGAGATATGCCTCCCATTCCCAGTGTCTGCTATTCCTGTTACGAAATTGCATTAAACAAGGATGTGACTAGGCACTGCTATCACCTCTTCTGACTAGCTCACCACAACCTGGATGGGAGATACATGTCCGGCATTACATCCTACGGAAAGATGGGGCTAAAAACCTGCCCAGACCTACCACTGGAATTTACTCCAGTCCTCAGCTGAAGTCATAGAATGATAGAATTATTAAGGTTGGAAAAGACCTCTAGGATCATCAAGTCCAACCATCAACCCAACACCACCATGTCTCCTAAACCATGTCCCGAACTGCCACATCTACGCATTTTTTGAACACCTCCAGGGATGGTGACTCCACCACCTCTCTGGGCAGCCTGTTCCAGTGCCTGACCAGTCTTTCAGTGAAGAAATTTTTCCTAATATCCAGTCTAAACCTCCCCTGGCACAGCTTGAGGCCATTTCCTCACATCCTATTGCTAGTAACTTGGGAGAGTTAACCTCCTTTCAGGTAGTTGTAGAGAGCAAAAAGTCCAAAGAAGGAGGAAGGAATGGGAGGCTTTTCTGCTGCAGTTGAGGAAGAATTCTCTTTCTTCTTGTTTGAGGAGGAAATACAATAAACTTCTGAAAAGTAATGGCTTGAGCCAGCACTGAAGGTGAACCTTGGAGAAATTGCTTACCTAGACACCCCTCTCCAAACAGGCTGCTCTGAACTGTAGACCTGGCAGAAGAGATCAGTGGAAGCAAAGCTGTATTTAATTTAAAATATGGTACCCTGACTGAAACCACCACTGGTGGGTCTTACTTAGGGGAGAAAGAATAAAGTGGAAAAACAATGTCTGAAGAACACGTCTTAAAAGAGCAGTCTTTCTCACTAATTCTTTGCTATGTTACCATTGTCAAGTACTCTAGCAAGTGGTATGCAAACTGGTAATTTAGTAAGTTCTCTTTGAGCATGAACGACTGATGTCTTATGATGCATGGTAGTCCCAAGCTTTTCTTTACAAAAAAATGTTCTCTTGGGAAAAAAAAAACCTAACCTCCCAAAAAAGACCTCTCCAAACTCGGGGGAGGGGGGGGGGGGGGGAGGGGGAAACAATTTTCCATTTTAATTTTATGACTTTTTGTAGGCTTAATATTATTTTTAATGTTTGAGGCTAGTAGCACTGTTTAAAATGCAAAATTCTTATAAGAACACATACCTGCCATGCCTTTTATTTTAATTAAAAACTACCAAAAACTTCTGAACTTCTATAAAGTACCCTTGTCATTGTTTTTTATGTATAACTAATTTTTAAAAATTTTGAAATTGTTCACAAATCATATTTTCTCCCCGGTGCCATCCCAAGCATTAAACGTCTATCACTGACCTCACTGATAAACTTTTAAAGTGTAATTATATGGAGTTTCCCTAATTCATTAAGAAACCATAGCGGTTGAATATTCTCGACAATGACTTCTTGACCCATATTGAAGACAGAGGATTTTCTGAGGAGGACTGGAACTCTGCATCACGTCTGCCTCAAAAGCCACAGACACTTCCTTCTTACTTTGAATGAGGCCACAGGTGAATAACCAATACTGTACTTTGATGTTCACCTCTTGTGTACCATCACCAGCATGCTGGTATGCAGGAATTTTCTTTAGCTTTAATACATTTTCAGTCAGCTAGGATTATATTGCATTATTAGAAACATCTTCAGGACTGGACGCTGGGCTAGAAACATTGTCAAGAGTAGGCATGTGGAAGAGCGAGCCTGTGTATCATCCTCTTGGGTCTTTTACCTGGCGATGAAATTCTCCCCCCTTAAACATCTATATGAATGGACCACAAGTCACATTGTGCCTAAAACTGAACAGGCAATCTATCTGGAGACATCCTCACATTTCAGATCACACTTACCTCCTTCACTTTTTTCCAGCTCATTTGTGAGCTAGTTCATTGCATTTTATCTCAGTAGTTCTCTGCTTTTGCCTAAATTTTCAAGCTTGAAAAGATTAAAGCAGACTTAAAACATGTTTCAGCTCAATCTCCAGTGGAGCCTTATTTTTGTCAGCTCTCTGCCCAGCAATGAAAACATCAGTAATGGAGGGTGATTCTTCTTTATAAAACTTGAAAATAAGCTTTTCTGTAATTCAGCTGTTCATTATGGAAACATCCCAGTACAGAGGCAAGTGTCTTCTGGGTATGATCATTAGGAAAGGCGGAAGGGATTAATTTTCTGTGGAAGAAATTATATCAACACAGATATTGGGAGAGGACATATAGCATTTGACGGTTGTATTTTTGCTTTTTTAATGACAGGTTTGATGTTGTGTAAGACACTGTGAATCTTTTGGAAGGAAAAGTAGTAGTATTATTAAAATTGCTTAGCCTGGGAGTGTTAGGTGGCTTTGGAGAAGGCTCTTCTGTCAGATCTCAGCACAGACACTGCTGATTCAGACTTTTTGCAGAGGATGTACGATTCACCTACCTCCCCTGACAGTAACACTTCTGTTACACAGTGAGTAACACATTTCCTCTGACACTAACACTTTTGCTTATATAGCTAATATTTCATCAAACATCTTTGTTTGTGACATTCACTTGGTTCTGTTACATAATTTCTGGGTCTTCTAAGTGTAAGATGCTATTAATAAACTTCATAAAATTGTTCTTATCATAAAAAACCTAAGTGGAAGAGAACTAATAGTTCATTGATGTCTCAATTTTCAGTTACATTCTGGGGCAAAAAAAACTCCTTGGTTTAAATAACTGTATTCTCTCCTCAGAAATACTGTTGTAGTGGAGCTCCAAGAGAAAGCCACCCAGAGACACTCTGAGACACTATACAAATACTACTGACATTACCACTGATACTCCAGGACCACTGATGTGGTAACTTTTGTTGCAGTGGCAGGAGGATTCAGCAATTAATATGAAAACAAACAGGCAAAAAAAAACCAGTGTCAATGGAAGCACAATTAATACTAGTCCAGTGGTCCTGCCTCTGCAGACAACTGCTGCTGACATCAGTAAAGCATAAACAAAAGTTCTGATAAGACTTGCCGATAGGAGCCATCACTTAGCTCACACAGACGGGAGAAAAGATAATTCAGACCATCTCAGTGCACGCAGCCTCATGCCACCAAAGGCACCACTATTAACCCTTCCACCAGATGGCCAGTTCTTTTAATTCAGAGTGTAAAATCACACATGTATTATGAGACTCTGTCACTTTATATAGTGACCTACATATATCCAACTATGTCTTGCGAATAGTCAGATCAGGTGAACTGAAACTTCTGTGCTTCCTGTTAACGTGGTGTGGTTGCACAGCAGTGACTCAGCGACATGGCAAAGTGGAATTACTTAGTGTATCTTAAAGAAAACCACTCTAACTGGGAACAGAATTTTGCAAGATGGCTTATAATCCAAAATTCAGTGATGAACAGTTACTCAGATTAAGATAAAGCCCCAGCATTATGCACCTGAATTACCAAGTACCATCAGTTTTCTCATGTAATAAATCCACACCATCCTGAGTAGTTTCAATAAAGTCATTTTGTAGGGAAGCAATATTATTTAAGATGAAGTACTTGTGCCCAGACACTGCCCATACACCGGCACTTCCACTGAGGCTCTGAGCTCAGCATCACCTCCTGATTACAGTTATTCTGTATAACAGGGCTGCTAGAGAAGGAGGCGTTTCCCATGTTGTTAACAGTAGTCTTCTAGTTAGTATCCGTCCCTAGGAAGTCAACAGCCCATGCCCCAGCCCTTCCTAAGGTTATGCTATTGCCCATCTCCCGGGAGAGCCTCTGAGTCAGGAAGTTTCCTGTTGGAGTGGGACTGTTGTCAAGAATGTGAGATTTATGGGGCCAAAAGGAGATCAAACAAAATAGCTACAGAGTAGCAGTTAGGATGCTGTTTTCCTGGGCTGTCTGTTTTTAGCCACATGTCGTGTAAGCTAAAATACGTAAACAGGCTGGAGCCAGCTTCCCACTGGAAACACAAAGAGCACGCTCCTCACGAGAGCGCTGTTCTGGGAACTCAGGGACCCACTCCAGCCGGGGCCACCAAGCCTCAGCAGGTTTCCCCTAGCCCCACAAGAGACCTCAGAGCGAGAGCTGGGCACCCAGCTCTCCAGAACATGGTGCAGCCACAGAAGCCTGTACGTGTGTGTCGCACCAACCCAGCGACCAGAAAGGGAGAAATCCAGAAGTACGGCCTTTCTGGATCCTGTCAGCTATTCCTATTCTACCTCAAGTCTTGAAGTAGGTGCTTTGGAGACACCCCAGCACATAACAATATTAAACAAAGTCACCTTGAACAAAAAACTATTTTTTATATATATGCACACACACACATATGTATATACATACAGAGACACACATACAGTATGTGTGCAGATCAGATACAAACACAGTTTAAAAGAAAAGCTTCGAGGCTCATTCAAAACCTGCACAGGTCATTGCCTTTGTTACCTCAGAAAAGGTAAGCTGGCAGAAATGTGAATCAGTCACATTTACAAAGCTGATGCATGCTTACCAGAAGACTTTATCAAGACCTCTGAAGAAAGTGGGGAGCGAGAAGCTTCAGCTGTCCTTTTCCCCTCCACCAAAGAACTGTCTGCGCTAAGGAGGATTTGCTGCCATGACTGAACCACCAATCTCCCCCACAAAGAGCAAGCTCATACCAGCAAATGAGTGCTTTTGCTCTTATACATTTATTCCAGCCCCATGAATGGAATAAACTGATCCAACAAATGGTGTGTAAGCTGTAAACACTACCAGGTCCTGCTCACCTCTCCAAAGGACTGACAATCTCAAGGTGAATCTTGTGTGGTTCTCAGTCCTCAACCCTAACAAGACACTACTGGACCACTGAGGGACATCATTCACAGACAGGCAACAGGCTTATTATCTGGCAAGAGGTAAAGGCTTTTGAGAAGCAACAGACTGGAATCAAGCCTCCTCTTCATGGGCTTGCTGGGGGAACACTTTATTGGCAGGAATACTGGGTAAAGGAAGGCCTTTTCCCAGCTGGCAGTGGTCAGTGAGGAAGAGACAGCTTATTTACTTCTAGAGGTGGTGGAGAGCTGTGAACCCCCAGCAGCAAGATTCACCCAGCAGGTATACCCAACTTGGGAACAGGAGCTGAAGACATTCAATTCAACACTTACGGACCGGGTCCATTATTAATGCGCTGGTTTTGTAAATCTTGACCTTAAGTCGACAAGCTCCCAAAGCTGTTTATTCCTTAGATATATCTCCTATTGGCAACTGCCTTCCTCCTCGTTTATCTACTTGGTCTCTCCACTTCAAGGCTTCTAAGATTTCCTTGACAGAAAACAATACACATTCACCGTACAGCACACATTTGTAATTATTAATAAAGGGTGCACTTTTGAACCCTTTTTCCATGTTCAGCTCGCTGGAAAACACAACAGGAAACATGTTTGAAGGTTGGTCTGAAACATTCAGAAAAACAAAACAAAAAGCCCTCTTGAACTAGGATAAAAAACAATAGCAGAAAGCAGGCACAAAGAATTTTGTATCTGCCTTGAAGACTACAGAAAAGCATCCTTCAGAAACTTTGCACTAGCAGTACTCAGGAAAAGGTATTTTGTCCACATTTCCCTTGAATACTTCTGTCCAAAAGTAAATTCAGTTAGGACATTTCAGGCAAAAGCTAAAATTTGTTCAGACGGGAAATGTCATGCTGATGTGTGGGACACCAGGGGCTTCCATTCTCATCTCTAAATTGGGTTTGTACCCCCATGCAACAAAAATGTGCCCCTCCTTTGCCACTTCTGTTGTCTCCCTGGCAGAAATCAATATGCATGTACCATACAGTACAGCGCACATGTAACAAACTCGGACCTACCCAGGTGTACCAGACTCATAGTGCAATACTGTAAGCAAAATTGGCACAGATGCTATTATAATATCAAATAATTTTTATATAAAAAATTATATAAAATCAGGCCTGCACAAAAACTCTGACAGAGCTGTCAGATAGCCAGGAATCCCAGACAAACCTAGAAAAACAAAAATAAAAGATTTAAAAAGAGGGCACAGTTCATAAAGCTCAAATTACGGGTACCACAGAGGAGAAGTAATGGATGATGAGAGCTCTGGCCATGAGAACCATGAGAACATGTTGAATATGAAGAATGTAGAGAGAAGACACCCAAATTAACCCACCCACAATACACTGCAGCAACATTCCCTCCTTAACAAAAATATTTCTATTTTTTAGCCATTAAGTTTTCCACTATAAAACTATCATTTGAGAGGAAAACTAGCAATTTTCATAAAGGCCGTTGCACACAAATACAGTTTCCCTTTCAGCAGAAACTTTCTGACGAATTACAACTTACATATGAAGTGCATGCCACAGAATAATCCTAGAAGTCCTCGAGAGAAAATAAAATACCTTCATTTGTTTCAAAAAAACGCACTGGTAGGAAGCTATTGCAATGCACAATTTCTGGAAGAAGTGGACACTGTTTTCTAAGACGACCAGTGCTGGATAGCACTCACTCTTTAAATCAACACCTCATTTGTTGGGGACTGGCCCTTTGGGCACTGCAGACTTCCAGCCTCTGTAGCACCTATCTGCTCTGGGTCACGATTCTGCGTATCTGTAGCCAGTCACGATTCCAAGTATCAACATATCTAGTTTTAGTAACTTATTCTTTCTGAAGATCAGTTCCGAGGTAACATCTTGTCTTTCAAAAGTCCACAGATGTTCCAGCTGAACAGGCAAAACAGAGGACTAAACAGAGAAGTGCCAACATAATAGGCTCTACCAATTTATCTGGCATAACTTGAATAGAAGCAAATCAAACAACCTTTTTTATTTTCAGTAATATGCATACATAATTGTGTACAAAATCTAAATGTAAGCAAATGTATACAGAATTCAAATTGCTCTTGTATAAAATTTCCAAATGAAGTAATATTAAAACTTGAAGCCACACAAGAAGAACAAAACTGCCTGCTAGCCACCTATTTCCTCTACTTCATGTTAACTTGTTTGCATTGCTTGGAAAGGTTAAACAAGCTGTCAGCATAAATCACAAACATTTTTCACTGTCACAATCATAACAGTATGCCAGTCTCCCAGCAAAAGGCAACTAGGAGGAGAGGTAATTAAAATGTCAAAGTCAAGAAAAAACATTCTGAGTTTACTTTAAGATATCAACTACCTCTAAATACCTGAGTTTGAAGTGGGGCTGGGGAAGGCCACTGGTTAAGGTGGCTGAGGTTGCTTTTTCTAGAGAAGTTGAAATTAACACTAAACACAGGTCTTGCTCACAAAAAGACAAATGTTCCCATCAGTACATCTGACAAACTGCAGTACTGTACACATTGAACTCAATAGTCAACCTGGCCAAAAAACTGTAGACAATGAACAAACGCTAATGCTTAGTGTCCTTTTCTCAAACTCCTGTATGTTCCATGTTAGCTTTATTCAGAAATAATAAGAATTTTTTTTAACAGGTTAAAAGCAGTAAGTAGTAAAAGAAACTTTTTGTTAGGGGACTGTGTTGTACTGACAATTCATATAGTAACATAAACAAATATAGCACAGCTGCCTTTAAGATAGCTGGCTAAAATCAAGCAGCTGAGGTGTTTGGTGAATGATGGTGTTGCCCCTGAATACTGTCCCGGGTCATACTGCATGACTGCAGCAGAATACCTTGAAAAGTAACACACAGGTTGCATAAAAAAAAAATAATCTCAGTTTCAAGAAGTGCCACTGTAAAAAAAAAAATAAAACCCACATGGCTGTTGTGACACAGTGAATTGAGACATAACTCTCAGATATCAAGGACCTACATTTTCAACACAGGTTTAAATATTGAAATTTTAAATTCGGGTGGCAAGTCCTAAAAGTTGGGCCATATTAGTGATAAGTGAAAGGATGCTTCGTGATATCAACAACCCCAAATTTTTTTAAAACATACACTACAAAATATAAAAAATAAATAATTTTATGGAACAGTTTCTATACAACAGGTGAGAGAGATTATGTCTTGCTCCAGAAATCCTTCCTCTTCTGAGCTCGTTCCAGTATCTGAGATGCAAGCGAACTAGATGCTGCCGAGCGAGCAGAAATCTGAGACAACCTGTCATCTGTGGGGAAAGCAACAAGGGAAAAAGTAAATAGGAAGATTAAATATACATATTAAAACACAGTTGACGTTCATGGCAGACTTTGAAAGTGCAAATATTTTTATGCCCTCTTTCACAATAGATGCTAAAATAGTACCACATTACACTTTAATTCTATTACTTGGTAACTGACATGCTGGAGAATAATCTCACTAGAAAGCTACTTGGATGCCAGGTAAGTTTTAAAGAGAACTACATGCCTAATTCTTCTCAGACTCCAGAATGAGATCCCTACTGTCACCTGGGAATTGCCCGAGTCATCTTTAAATTTACTCTCCTGTGTCAGAAGACCTCAGAAATCGTTCCACTGCCACTGAAGTCTGTACAGACTAGACTCTGATAATGACATATTCATGAAAGCAACCCACCGCTTCAAGCAAAGCGGACAACTGTAGAATAACACAACTAATAAATCAGAACCTGTGCTGCTGAAAGATCCCTTCTGTGCCAAAACCAGCTAGTGTGTCACAAGCTGTTAAAAGAAATGTGTCTTCTGAAGAAAACAGGAAGTTTAACACAAAGACAACAAGAAGCATGCTTTGAAAGGTCTTCCTTTTGAATACAGAGTTCACGTCACACCCAGCCGAACTCCTAAAATTAAGCAGCCTGGATGCTGCTTCTCTGATAAAGCCCATTATACTTCTTTAACATCATTATTAAATTGCTGCTACAGCTCTGTCAAGATGCTCTCTATGAAAAATGACCTTAACTACACCCATTCTCCTGCAATGGATTAAGATCTGCATCACTACTTTCCATGCCTCCACCAACAAAAAAACAACAAAAAATTCCAGAACTCAATCCTAATAGGACCTGTACTTTGTCAGTGTTTAAATTAACTTTTCAGCAGCATTTCTAAATTCTTGAAATACAGCAATCCAAACAGCCCATAACAGGCTCACACACTACACAAAACAACTATATTCCCATGTATGAGAAAACTGCTAACAGCACTTCAGCAGACAGACATGTAATTGGAATAATTCCCCAGTTTGTATGTACATGAACAAACACTGTTTCTGAAAGCTCATACATCATCACTCAGCTCATAGGAAAAAAAACAAAAAACAAAAAACAAAAAACAAAAAGAAACAGCAGTTACAGCATTTGATCTGTATGCAGAAAGCTTGTGGGAAGCTGCAGACTACTGTAGGATTTTGCATGTTTTATGTAGATACACAGATGCTTGGCTGAGCCATCTGCACAACCCACACATTTTCCAGCCAACTGCAATGAGTAAAACAGAGAATCGGCCTGAACCTTGGTTAAAACCAAGGAGCAAACAAGCGTAAGGGGTACAGAAAAAAGCTTTTGGTTGCCCTGGGGTGTTATCTATAAATAAACTGCAATCAGATATAAGATCGCTCTGCCCATACTCTAATCTGAACCAAACACAGGTGATTGCTACTAGCACAGCACCACACCAAGCTCAATCTCATACACCATGCTAAGAAACAAAGTATAGCAGCTCAAGCTAATGAGGCTACAGTGCCTTTGGTTGACTCATGCTACTGAAAGAGTTTATTTGTGTCTGCCCACAAAAGGGCCAACAAGATGCACTGGTGGGCTGTGCCCTGGCTGCTCCCCCAAATTAACTTTACAGTAAACAGAAAAAAAGGCCAAAGCAGCAGTCAGAATAACAGGATGCCAAAAGTACCCCTAATACACTGAGCAGAAGAACACGTGTGAAAATTAAAGTCGGAGGAATCATTTTATGCTGCCTATCTGGTGCTGAACTCTCACAAGCAAAATCTTTATCTTAAGATATTTGGTACTTTTTAAGTTGCATCCAAAGTTACTGCAGCTGCCACCTGGGCTGTGATCACTTTCCAGTTTGCTTCTGTTGCTATCAACACAAAGGCTTAAAAAAAACGTATGGGGAGGAAATGATTTTAGGTATGGAACTGAGCAAGCTATAGTAACCATACTGAGCCATAATGGTCTATTTAATTTTCAGCCACATTTAATGGTTCATTCATACTAGAATATCTCTTCACATTCATCCTTCAGATTACTAGGATGAACATTTTCAAATTATTTTGATGAAACAATGCAGTAGTTATTCACGCAAACACATAAACCAGGATTACTTACTGCATTCAGAAACCTCTTAAATTAGTGCAAAAGTTAAAATTAATCTAGGTAATATACAGATGATGTACAATAATACTTTGGGACAAGACATACCTTCATCATTATAGTTTCTTTCCTGAAGGGGTAACTGGAAAGATCTCATCTTTGGATTGCCAATGTTCCCTAAGATAAAAAGTCAAAGGCACAGTTTTGAATCATTTCAAAAAAGACAAAGGATAATATTTCATTTTAGAACATTTAAAAATGTTAAAACATCATTTCCAAAACACAAGTCTGATAAATAGCAAACATACCAAAAACTCCATGAGACTCCTTTACTCCAAACTGAGGTAAAATAAACTTACTCTGCTGTATTCTTCTCAAGGCACCTATCTTCGGTAGATGCTACAAGTTACTTCGTGAACTGCACTTGATGTACAGAGACAGAACACAGCACCGATTCTAACCTCTTTCGGAGGAAGTTCTCTGGATTTCATCATCCCACTTAACCTGACAACTACTTGTTCCATTCCAGAATGGAAATACTACTCTAGTTTGGCTAATCTTTAAATTAAAAGGACCGAGAATTGTGGGACCTTAAGCAGGAACAGAAAGTCTTTCTGGAATGGAGACTTAAGTACATAAACTTTATTTGACGAAGGGGTAAAGGATTGTTTTCTTTATCAAATTTATGGCCCCAGTACCCCTAAACATTGTTAAAAATCTCTGAAATGCTCCAGCACAAATGCCTCCTCAGCCAAGAAATGGCTTTTCTCAATAACCAATAAATCTTTTATAGATGGCTTTTTTGTTTCCATATCCTGCAAAAATATTTAAGAAGCTTATCTCTCAGAAATCCACAACTCCTGCAAAGTCATACCACACTCTAAAGGTCCCCAGTTACACACCGCTGTTGGTAACAGCACCTGGAAAAGCATCACAGCATCCAGTTGTAGCCTCAAGATTAAAATTACAACTGTTCATGCTAAACCAAATTATTCTCATAATAAGTAAGTACTTATTGAAATTTATAAAGCAAAATTAGACAACAGACCACTAGAATACAATGATACTAGTGGAATCTGAAACTAAGGTGGAAAGTTGTGCACATTTCCTCAGCAAGACTAAACGTACAATAGAAAAGCTTTTGTTTACAAACAACATATTCTTTGTAGTGTCTGTAAGGCAGCAAGCTCAGCATTCTTCGTCTGAACACTGCACAGTAGCCATTTCCATCTTGCAGCACTCTAACACAACCAATTAATACACAAAACCCACCGTTATGCTGGAATTCTGGATCCTTAAGAGTCCCTTGAATACGACGAGAGGGACTCCAGCAAGGCATAGTGCAGCTTTTGGCTGACTTCAGCATAGGAATTGTAGAGGAATGCTCTTGATGGGCTGAAGCAAGAGGAACTTGCTCATCAGAAACACTGTTAGGAGGCCACTGATACTGCCTAAGTGGCAGAGGATCCAAAGTTCCCAGCCCAGCAGGTGGAGAGGTAAGGAGCGAAACAGATTCCACTTCCACGTCAGGCTAAAACACAACAGAAATAAAAAAAAAAAACAAAAACAAAAGAAAACCAAAACCCACAAAAATCCAACATCTTTTATACAGCCTTCCAGTACAGATCCTCACATATGCAGCAACTATTGGCTTTACACTGTTACACTTCTCATGAGGGTACTGGAGGAATAAGCATTTCAAGCTTGTGAGACAGCTTAAAGAAAATCTATTCCTAATAACAAGTGTTTAACATGGTCTGAAAGTAACCTAGTCAGGTCAAACCAAAAGCTTATTTTCCTCACAGCAAAAAACTTTGTTCTTAAATTTTAACCAACATAACTAACTTCTCATGCAATTGTGTCTGCTTCTATTACAGAACTTACTACAGAGGATGTATGCAGTGAAATGCTAGCTCTCTTTGTAGAACTCAGACTAAGCACAACTTGACAAAAAACCACAATTTTGAGAGGAAGACAGTTAAACAACTCCTAAATGTTTCTATTTTTCTTTTAGTAACCATGCAAGCTGCAAAGTAAAAGAAGCACAAAAGTAAAGGAAAGGGAGAATGAAACTATTATGGCACATTTACCTATCTTGTACATAGGTACCCAACCTCTCCTTCTTGAATTTCTTTCAAGTCAAGGAATCTGGAGCTGTGTGCCCTATGTCAGTAGCAAGCTACAGTAATGTTAATGGGGAAATCAACAGCTCCTGATGGCAACTTTTTTTTTTTAAACAAATCCTGTGCATTTAGCAGAAGAAGCCAAAATGGAGCTCATCCAATGTCACTCCAACAGCATCAACTCCTTTGCTTGATAACCCAAAAAAAAATTATTTTTTCAGACATCGGCCTTTTTTAGTCACAGATGCTGAGAATTTTAGAATAGTAAATAGCAACTCAAGAAAAAGATTTATCAATTAAATTATTCACAATTACTTAAAAAGCACATTCCTAAAATGTGTAATGGTAAGTGTCTTTTCTGGGTCACCTGGAAGGACCTTCTTTTTGAACCTCCTCTTGCACCTTGCTTAGCTGAAGAAGGGTCTGTTCCTAAACCTCGAGTTCTCTGCTGTGAAGATGAAGACTTGAATTTAGGAGGAGACACTAGAACCGCACCTCCTATTGTAGTGGAGAAGATGAAAAATGCATTATTACCTTAAATAATCTAATAAATTAATTCATACATGTCTTTTTTTCTTTAGTTCTTAAATACTGCTTTGCATTTAAAAGTCTCTTTTTACCAACAGCTGGGGTAGTGAGATCATGATGAGTCCTCTGAGCTCCACCAAGTGCTCTCAGCTTCGGAGTAGGAAGCCTGCCACCTGTCCTTGAGGATACAGAAGAAGAATCTGACCCAGCTGCAGAAGAATTCAATACTAAGGCATTCTCACTGCAAAAATGAGAAATTATTAAAGGATTAGCTAAGGACTCAGGAGTCTTGCACTCAAGCTTTTTGTTTCTAATACATTGCTACAATGAAGCCTAAGGCAAGACAGTTAGGGCCATGAAACACCAAAAGGGTGTAGCTAAAACATCTGCTTGCAATGGGGAGTCCTGGATTCCAGCCCTTGAGCCTCAGTTTCTGTATTTTTTTTTATGTAACTGGATAAAATACATGAACGGTCTCAAGCTGCAAATTCAGGCTCCCTCTGTCCCAATAAACCTTGAATGTATTGCTGCACAGGAGCAGAGACTCAACAGGAGGGCTGGAAAGAGTATTCACCCAGAAAAACTTTGAACCTGGTTGCCACCTTAGAAGTAGGAATGTGGGTTTGACTCTTTTCAGTCAATGTGGTGGAACTGAAACCAAGTATCCCACATTTATGTAACCACTTTAGCCCCCAGGTTATTAAATAAATCAGCACTACCACTTCTGTCTTCCTCCTCCAGACGCATTTCAAAAGGAGGTGGTGGCATACCCACACTGTGCAAGGAACTTGATCCTATCAGTGCACGCTAGACGCGCTCTGAGGACATCTGGGCAAAGAATGCCTCATTTCTAGCTCTCAAGCAGGCTTAGATAACATGCAAGAGTTAAGCTGCTCTGCACAGCCAAGTCCAGAGCATATCTCAGCACATAGATAACCACATTGCAGGATGACAGAAAATCTTCAATGTCAATCAGAGCCACATCTATGAACTAAATAATCTCTACAATGAGGTAGAAACTTAAAAAGGTTTTCAGGATGATAGTTTTGAAAACCTGCATTTAATTTCTATTTGAGTCTAGCATCTCAATCTTTCTTTGCCTGAGTTTTGCATACAGGATATTATCCCCAAAGGAGACAATTACAATTCCTTACCTTCGATTCATGCTGCAACACGGAAGATAAAACACAATGAGGAATACAAAATGCTTCAGTGGTATGGTAACAAGGGCCAAAGTTATTCAGATTTAAATATCTACCAAATTAAAATATTGTTTTACCAAAAAAAGTATTCAAAGCTTGCACAGGAAAAAGCCAGAGACTTCCTTAACTAGATACACTTTGGATCTTTCAACTGTCAAATACAGTACCATGCACACACTGAACTGATCTCTCTTTATTTCTAAATACCCCTCCTCCTTTTTCCCACCTGTACTCCGTAACATAATCGCCAGTCATTAGTGGATGCTAGTTATTTTCTTGTCTCAAGTCCTTTATCTTTGCCCATGAATTTTTTTTAAGAAAAACAGGTGCTTAACTACAAGATTAGCATGTATTCTATCCTTTCAGTCCTATCAATCCTATGCTGTCAATTTGAAGCAAATTGTGAGCTTTTATTTTCACTACATTTGGCTGCTGTATAATGAACAGTCTGTTCTGAGAGGCCCATACTGCAAATTTTATAGTTTTGAAAAAAAAAAAAAACATTAGAATTGTTCACGCTTCTACAGACTTCTGTCTTGCAAGTTAGAATGCAGTATTCTTAATGACAGACCCTTTTCCATCAACCAGCTCAGTGTCTTGAACTTTCTCATTCCTTATCATACTGTTAAAAACAAAAGTAGTGTTACACCAACTTATACTCTCTTAAGCAAATCTGATTTAAAAACAAAAATCAGTTAACCTACAAATTTCTGAGATGTTAGAGGAAAAAATTATACATATATACACCACAAAAATGTTCAGTTTTACCCTTCCATTTTCTTATCTTCATTAGCATCCTTATTGTTTTCTTCTAACTGCTGAGCCACGACTGCAGCCTGTTCATCTTGTTTTTCTTCCTCTTCTGTTGATTGCTGGTTCTCCCTTTCTTCAGTACCTTCTTGTTCACCCCAAACTAAACGCCTTTTGACTGGAACAGTTAAAGCATCTGACATGTCTTTCTTCTCAGAGCTGTCCTGGTGTGGCTGTTCTCTGGAGTCAGGTTGCTGCAGCATTTTGGGGCTTGGTGCAGTCTCTTTTTCAGAAACTCTAGGTGACAAGGAAAGCATTTCATATCATTGATTTGCACGATATACATGTCTATGTGGAACACATTCATCCAGTTCAGTCCTTTGCCAGAAGTACAGCTCAGATATTAAGACGTGGTACAGCTGACATGATGAATGGTTAAATTTCCACTGAAGTTTTTAACTGATGTTTAAGCACAGCCCATTTTCAAACTAGATTCTGTGAAAACTCTTTCTGGATTACCATTTCAAAAAATGTAATGTAAAATTAGGGCTCTAACTCCAATTTAAACAACAAGTTAGATTATCAGAGTGCTCAAAAATAACTAGTTCCATGCATAGGGACTGTCTGATGGCACAGTTTTGAAAGCCAAGGAGTTTAGAAGACTCCTTTTTAGGCACAACTTTTGAAAGTTTTAAACTCTCAACTGTTCACAGAAAACAGCGCAAATTAGCCCAGTGCACAGAACTGAGATCAGTAAGAGGATCTGTATTTCACAGGCAAAAAACCAAAGCAGTAAACCAAAAAAATTTACACTATACTTAATATCACATATTATAGTGTAATACTCTCTTATGTGTCATCCCCCAACCCTTATTAGAGGTACAGTCATGCAAATGGGTAGATCTCTCCCACACACACAAAACAAGTAGAGCGCATACAGCAGTCTAAGACTACAGACAGAGGCATCCAAGGCACTGTTTTTAAATATCAGATCTCAGAGAAGACAGAAATGGCTTTTTTTTCCTCTTTGCTCCAGCAATAGCTGTCTGTACATTTTACTAAAATACTAATTCTGAATTTTCCTAGCAAGGGATTTAATACCTGCCAATTCTGATGGCCATCAAAGAAAGGAGAAAACAGATGTAAACCATTCCAGTTCCTAAGCCTTAATCTCAGAACTAAAGTGTCTAAGACTCAACCACAAGATGAATTAATCCTGACAAGAACATTGATAACATCTGAGTAGGCAAAAAATATTTCATATCATTCCAGTGGAAAGAAGAAGATTACTTCAGTATGACTCAGTGCAAAATTCCTCCAGACTTGATGAGACTAAGGTTGCCACACGAAGTATGCATTTGTGGAGAATTATAAAGGAGTAACTTTCTCTTCTTTCAGAAGACTGGACTGTGCCTCATTTTCAATTTGAGCACCTATCAACTGATGTATCTGTGAAAAGGTAAATGCCCTCATCTCTTCTAGAGAATTTACATATCAGAGAATTGTAGAACAGCCCAGGTTGGAAGGGTCCTCAGAAGATCATCTGGTCCAACCTTCCATGGGGAAAGGGAGCCTAGATGAGATTATTGAGCACCCTGTCCAATCGCATCTTGAATATAGTCAAACATTCAAGATCTCACAGCCATGCTAAGCCTATATTCAGCATTTTGCTCTGTTTCAAGGCTGCAGAATAATAGGCAGGAATGACAACCTTACCCGGCAAGATCTAGTGCTCTGATGTTGTTGCTGATGCCTTCTTCTGAACTGGAATTTGAGGACACATCCCAAAGACTGTTATTATCCGACAGGATCTGATTGAGATGGTATCGGGAGAAGTGTGTTCCCTCTACTCGTTGCCTGTAAGCCTTTGCTCTTTCTCGAAGTTCTCTCACCTACACATCAAGGTTTCATAAGTTGCATGCCTGTTTAAAGTTCACTAACAGGCTATTATAAAGTATTTGCATTAGCTAATGGCAGCTAGAGGAGAAAGGCAAGTTACTCATAATATGGGGCCACCCACAGCACAAACATCGCATGCCGCAGTAAATGCAATAAAAGAAAAGCAAAAATAACAGAAGTGTATATTTAGTAAGCATGTTTGAGCCATGAAGCCAAAGCAAAATTGTCAATTATTCATTCAATGAGCAGAAAAAGTTATGCAGCAACTATGAATAAGTTTAGTGCTGGATTCTAGTTTTTCCACCTGAGCACTAAGACACAGTGCTCCAAACACTGACATAGGAACTTAGATGCAACCAACCTCCATATACCACATGGAATTTAGGGAGTTTTGAGATGCCTAAGGAGAAGAATACAGAATTATTTTAAAATTTCTTATTTTTCTCTCAACACTGTATTGTTATTATCACCCTTCTAACCTTATTTCAGTCTAAGTAAGAAATTAAATACTAAAAACCAGTCAACATAGCTCTATGCTGCCTCCCTGAGATTCAGTAAAAATCTGTAAAACAAATACATCAGTACTGGTATTTCACCAGTTTTTGCCAACTTTTAGGAAGTTAATTCAGAATTCTAAGCATTAACACTCAAAACTATATTCACCACCAATTTATGATTATTTCAAGTCAACAGATCTATGTGCATGTATAATACTGAGTTTGTATGTTGTGAACACTGCAACTCTCTCTGGCTCCATGATTACATGAGGAGCCGATGATTACATGAGAACTCTTGGCGCTATTGTATGTAAGACATAATATCAAAATCATTCTGGGCTATCAGTAACTGTAAGAATGAGATAGAAAACTGTTCAGATGTCAGGTTCAGTCTTAAAAAAAACAAAAGTGATAAGCCCTCTCTTTAGACATTTTACTGCTGATTATAGACTAGCATTTTTATGGTTAAAACTATTTGAACACTCACACTGTCTTGTGTCCTTCACTCAAACACAATTAAAGTGCAGGAAGAAAAAGCAACAACAAAACTTTTATGTTTAAATTATTAAAAATAACTTTGTGATATTGTTGTGTGAATTCTGGCTCACTAAAAATGGTTCACCGGAAGTAAGTACTTTGTCAAAGAGCAGGAAAGTAATATTGACACTTCCTCTAGCACATTTTCCTAGCTTTTCTTATTTACTCTTCTTTCATGATACACTTTGCATCATTCTTCCTGCAAGGAACAGAGTTAGTAGGCCATATTCCGCTAAACCCACTAAAAGTAACTGGTGCAGCAGATGGGAATCCACTTAGCTCACACCAGCTAGCATCCCACAATTCGACCCACTAAACTTCCAAAGAATAGCCCATTAAAAATATATGCTTGTCATTTTAAGAGGAGAGTTTAAAGTTTGAGGTGCAAGTGATTTACCAGATTATTCACTTAAATTAGAAAAATGAAAAATTAATTATGATAGCCACAACAGAAGGAATATAAATCCAGAGCAACAGGACACTGCAGGGGGAAGAAAAAAACTATGACTCCAGTGAATTGCGAAGAAGTCCAAAGGACAACCGTCTCCTTCAGTGACTCAGTGGGCAGCATTATCTCAGCAGGACACAGGCCCCAGAGAGTCCTACTGTGATTATGAATTGCCCGCATTAATTTTTCAAAAGCATAATTCAAAGAGATTCTTTCATTCGACTGCTGAAAAGCAACCCTTAAAAATATATTGTAGCATAGCAGTCTAGGAGTAATCACTACAGCTAAGGTCATACCAGGATTCTATTATGCGATTTGCCTGCTTGGGCTCAGAACTTCAGAAAGTCAGCTTTGGACCCAAGTTGCCCATGTGTGGTCCCAACTAAGGGAGAAACCAGACTGGATCACTCAGAGCTTATCATCTAATCGCTTATGCTAAGCAAGAGATGTTCTGTAGGCACCTTTGGCAGGGGTCAGTCTCAACAACCCACCAGACATAGAGATTAGATACAGCTTTGAAGAACATTTCTCTTCATGTCAGTGCATTAGTATGGGAACAGGTATAGAATCATGTAGAAACCAAAAGGACTGTTGGGCAGCCTGTACTATGAATGGCCAAAGTACCTTTGTTGCTTTACAGTAAAACCGATGTGCTTGACACTTGTTTTCAAGTTACCAATACTTTCATTAATCTGCTGTTAATATATTTCTTAAATGGCTAGATGCTTTCTTATGTCTCAACCATGAATGAAATATTTCATTCAGTCCTAATATTTTAGCCATGCTGGATCCCACCTTGTAGTTCTTAGAACAAAAATATTGATGGATGCTACAAAAAGAAAAAAAAAAAAAAAGAGCCTGGCCAAGAATCAGGTCTATCAGGATTTTTATTCTTGTATTAACAGAGGTTTTAAGAATTAACCTTGGTTTTCTTCCAACCAGTCCTGAAGACCAGAAAATTCCAAGCTTTATCCTTGGTCTTTGCTTTCACTACACCCACAAAAAGACTTATAACCCTCAGTGATATACATGGAAATATTTCCAAGACAATAGCAAATTAAAAAAACTCCATATAGAAAAAATCCCACACAGTAACACATTTATACAAGTTAAATATTATTCTTTGTCTACTAGCAAAACTAGTTTGATATGCTGTACTTGTTTTGGCAGGGATAGAGTTAAATTTCTTTGTAGTAGCTCGTATGGGGCTACATTTTGGACTTGTGCTGGAAACACTGTTGATAACACAGGGATGTTTTTGTTATTGCTGAGCAGCGCTTACACAGAGTCAAGGCCTTTTCTGCCTCTCACCCCACCCCACCAGCGAGTAGGCGGGGGGTGCACAAGGAGTTGGGAGGGGACACGGCTGGGAGAGCTGACCCCAACTGACCCAAGGGATATTCCACACTGTATGATGTCGTGCTCAGCATATAAACCTGGGGGAAGGAGGAGGAAGCAGGGATGTTGAGAGTGATGGCGTTTGTCTTCCCAGGTAACCATTATGCATGATGGAGCCCTGCTTTCCTGGAGATGGCTGAACACCTGCCTGCGGATGGCAAGCAGTGAATGAATTCTTCATTTTGTTTTGTTTGCATGCATGGCTTTTGCTTTACCTATTAAACTGTCTTTATCTCAACCCACGAGTTTTCTCACTTTCATCCTTCCAATTCTCTCCCCCATGCCACCGGTGGGGAGCGAGCGAGCAGCTGGGTGGTGCTTCGTTGCCAGCTGCGGTTAAACAATGACATATGATCACAGGCATGTGATTTAAAGTCTAACAGAGACAGGAGAAATTCAGGTAGTTCCAGTTATAAAAGTCTCTTCTATATGAACTCATACTAGGATCTAATGTAGGTATGCATACATAAAAATGTGTATGTAATCAAAAATGTGTATGTAATCTAAGCACATTTGTCATCAATAAAATTTCCATTATTATAGTCTTAAAATTATTTTGGCTCTTCCAGCTACCCAGCACAACTCCTTCAGTTAGAAGGCCCTAAAAATCCTAATAATTCTTTTTTGAATTCTTCATGCCTACTGCCAAGTGGCTTCTTTCTAATTTCCTGCAATTCCCTTGTCAGCAAAAAAATCTCCATGGAAAAGTCAGACATGTCCAAAACACTTACCTACAGTGTGGGAATTTCTTGGTTTGTCATACAATCTAATTAAATGCCGCATATATTTACTTCCTACATCTCTGAAACACCACCCATAAAGGATCCTGCCTGGTAAAGCAGAACATCCATCCTCCACTTGCAGTCTCCTCATTCTTTCCCTTGACTGTACTGCAGTGACTCCTCCCAGCTGGCTGTGCCACAAACACAATATACTCCCAAGGGAATGCGCCCCTTTCCCTTTACTTGCCCACCAGTCAGTTGCTCTTGAAGCTGAGCACTGCTCCTGGCTGTTTTGAATGTTACTGATGCAACAGTGTCACATGCCAGAAAAATGACATAATATTCCACAGAAGCATTCTGTATACCACTTAGGCTGCATGCAATACTTCAGAATATTCTACAGCCTTACTTACAGTAAATCTAATGCATGTATCAATACGTATCAAAAATAAAAATATTGCTTGTTTTTAGTCCTCTAACATTCTCTTGAGGCTGTTTTCACAAAATGGATTATCTCATGCATGCATACACAAAATCTGATTATGAGTCATGGCATACTATGATATATTATATTAAACTTTGAGACCTATTTCTCATTGAATATTTTGTATCTATTCAATATATATTTCTTTTTTCTTAAAAAGAAAATTACTTGTTAGATTAAGTCCAATGAGAAAACACAGAACTGAATGCTACCACACTACTCCTGCAATTCTCAGAGAATGTTATTATCAAAATCTCAAAGCCCAACACCCTAGAGCCATCCGCTCCAGTTTTACCTTCCACATCAGCTTGGTCCCAACTGATGAAGAAACTCACATGTCCAAGTATTTGCCACACATTTAGCAGTGCACAGTGTCTCACAAACGCTCCCTCCATCAGCTGGGAGAAGCCTAAGTCAATTCAGTGAAATCTGACAGTTGCAGAACTAGCTCTAGCAGTTTCTTAGCACACTGCTAATGGTTTTGATTTCCTTGACTGATTCAGGAAATCAATAATCCTGCTAAGAAATCCTATGGTCCTGAAGTTGTTCAGCATTTTCAGAGTTCTATCAAATGAGTTCCTACACAGTATAATACTGATCACAGTTACTGAATAGACTACAAGAAAATACTTAGATTGGCTGAAACTTGCAAGAGGAATTCTCAGTTTTACGTTGTGTGTGACTGAATTCAGCTGACTGCTTTGAATGGATTCAGCATGGCAAGCTAACTAACTGAGCCTATCAAGCTGACCTAGGCTGATACATATGTTGGCCTTTTCCTTTTATTCCCTTGGAATCTCCTATCATCCAATTCTGCATTTTGAAAACTTCTGCTTGTTAAAACTAGGCTGAATATCAATGCTGAGATTATCTGCTCCAAGAGACTCTGTTCTGAATGATTCTGATTGTAAGGGAAACAAAATTCCTCCCTCACTTTGGATGTCACACTAATACATTCTTTAAGTCACACCAACTCTTATTTTTTCTTGCTATATATTATACTGACTTGTCAGAACCTAATCATCTTTGTATGCTCACCTTTGGGAGCTGGAGTCGTTAACATTATAATCTCAAAACTGTATCTTACAAACACCACAATTCAAAGTTTTTTGCATCTAAAAATCAAAATACAAAGCACACTCAGGCTTCAGATTTTTTAAGGCTACTCACCTGGTTGGGAACTTTACTCCTAATACGAGACCAAGCTCCATCTTTGTAGAAATACTGGGCTGGAGACAAAAATTTTGACCTGTATTCAGTGTTCATCCTCCTAAGAAATCAAGGACGAGGAGAGGAAAAAAAGACAGAAAGAGTAAAGCTTGATATCCAGAACACTCTTTAAGAGCACTTTTAAAGTTATATCAACAATCATAAATATACTTGCACTTAAATGCCAGGGCTGAGATGTGAAAAACACTTGCTTTGAAACACAGCTCATCCATACTAACACAACTAGGAAAGCTGTGACAAAGCCCATTCACAGTTGGTGGCTCTTCAAGCAGTTACTCCTGTCGGTTTTTCCTCACAACCCTTCTGCCAGAAGCTTTTGCCCTGACAGCCAAATCAGCAGAACATAATACACACATAAGCATCAATTACTTCAATGCAAAGTGCAACATCTTGGTTTAAGTCACTGATGAAGGTGCATTTAAGTAAAAATGCCTGGTTTGGCACTAATGGGTCCAAGACATTTCCTTCTATGAACTCTAAAGGCGCTCTGCATATGGGTAGGGTGAACTGCTAGGCCTAGAAACATCTGACTACCAGAACAATGGTCGGTATAATTCATCTATGTCCTATCAGCTTTGATCTTCAAAAGGCCTCAGTACTTGAAAAGATGGATTCATTTTCCCTTCTGCCACACACATACATACACAGAAAAATTAACATCATCTAACTTATAGCAGGCAATAAGCAATACTTCAAGTCCTTAAGCACTGAACTGTGGATTTATCAGCTTAAATCTAAAGAGGTTTTTGTTTTCAATCTTGCTTCAGAACATTACTAGCTTTATTTTAATACATTCAGCACTGGGTGAAAAAGCCCTCTTTTTCAGTCCATCTTCAGAAATAGATCACAAAAGCCTGAAGTCAGAGAATAAAATGCACCTTGTAAAAAGAAAAATACCAAGGCAAAAAAAAGTTTATATTCAAAATGTCTTTCCATATATGCCTTTCTTCGAAACTGACAGAATTCCTTCAGTTTTGGCTGCAAAACTAATGGATTAGCTCAAAAAAACACATCACTGCCATGCCTTGATCTCAATCATTCTGCTGCAAAAGCAGGTCATGCAATGCAGCTTGCATACAAAGTGACAGTCCTGTTCGCATAATGAGAACTTGCGCATTTTGACAGCTATTTGCCCAGTGACTGTTTTGGAAACTTTTGTCTTGTGCTACCACACTGAAGGCACAACAGGCAGAAATTTGTCCTTAAATGAAAAAAGTCATAGCAAATGATCAAGAATTTTACACACTACTCACTGCAAAATTGACTACAATCTACTGCATCAAAAAGCTATGAAATCCAAAGAGTTAAAGGTTTTAACTACACTATATCCACTCACATTTTCATAAAGCAATTTTATTTCATAGAATTTTGGCTGATCATTTTGTAATTATCTCCCAATATCCAACAGCATTCAGATCTATGTAAGTCTCCTCTCCCATCTTTAATCTAATGCCTCAATGCTGCCAGAAAGTCATGTGAATGAAAGCAATCACTGGGACATACATCAAGCACAAAGACAGCAGAGATGGATTAATTTATGCATTTTAAAACCTATATCCATTCCAGGCTTTTATTTCTCTTAGCGTATCTCAGATGTGGAGAAAATGGAAACATGAGTTCAGTTCCTGCTATGTAGGTATGTGGCAGAAGAAAGATACTTTGACAGCGCTCAGTGACACACAATTTAATTTTATTTCCAAGCTTGTCAGATTACCCTAAATGGGACAGATCTCTCTACTTCCCTTTACCTCATGTGTTTAGTTTTGCTCCTCTGGGACAGAAGGTGGTACAGACTAGAAAAGCAGACATCAAGTACAATCACCACAGTTTTAAGGCATGGGAGTAAGCACAGGAGAGCAGTTTGAACAGTGACTACAACTTCCAAAGCACTCACTGAAAGTTTAGTAGCAGCACTGCACCAATTTAACTTCATTCATGTTAAATGTATTAATAATATTATTATTGCATCAGAAGGTTCAACTGAATGAGTGTGGTTACAAAGCTTCCGTTTCCACTGCCTGGAGAAGGGGATGGAAATTAGGTGTATCCACAGGAAGCTCAATCCCAGCACTGCAAGGGGGCATTTGCCCCTGCAACTATAGCATGGCATGGTTAAAGGACTATCATCCCTCATTCCAAATATTAGGCTGCTGTACACCTATTCACTAGGCTAGGTTTTCCTATTTTATACATACCCACGACTTGTATGTAAAGAGAGGGGCTTTGGACTGATATGTTGCTTATTTTTTTGTTTAGGATGTTTCTGTTCTGACTTCCCTTGTTTTGCTGCATCTTCTGCTGGCTTTTGAAACGGTTCTTCCCTCTTACTCTAAGGCAAAGATAATTTTAAAAATACCACATTAGCTAACAATCTGAAAACCCTCATATTCCTTTTGACATCAAGCTTTTGCAGAAAGTTCATTTTACTTTAGTGTTAGCTGTTTTGCATATTTAATATGAACAAGAATATTACATTCCTTTGTTAATACAAAAATAAACTAGCAAAACGCCAAAGCTAAGATTCTGAGTGCAATATTCAGTTAGTTAGATGATGTATTTTGTACACTTTATAAAAAGAATTTAACATGAAACACAGAAATAAAATAATATGATACCTGTGCATTCTAACCTGAGTTGTTTAAGACTTAACATGTATATTTCTGGAATTTGTAATAAATAAAAAAAAAAAGGCAAATTTTTAATTTGCTGCCATTTTGGTTTATAAAGGGTCAGACTGACTTGTTCAGTTTTCACATTGAAGATCTTTTTTTTCCTGCTTATTTTATCCTCTTGGAAATCTCATGTATGACTTCTGATTCTGCTAAAGATCTTCACAGATATTGTTCAAATTCAATAAAAAAAAAAAGGAAAGCAAAAAACCAAAAAGCCCAGCGAAATCCCCAAAACTTTTTCAAGGAAGAGATATCAGTATAAACAAAAAGTGGTTTAAACACTTTCACCAAAATCCCCTTCTCATGCCTTCTTTTCCTTTACTTTATTAGCTCTCTTGGGAAAACATAACCTGAATTTCCAATATTAAAAACAAAGAAATGTTTCCTGAAAGCCTCATGCCTTTCAAGCTTTCTTCACACCTGCTAAAAGAGGCAAAAAGGGACATAAAACTCCTCATTCCCAGATGAGACTTAAAGTAATGGGCCGGTCTGAGTTTTAAATGATAAAGCCTCCAAGCCAACAATCATCTTTAAGAACATCAAAAGTACCAATGGCTTAAAGTGAGCCACAGGCACTTCATGTTATGTGTTTTGCTCAGTAAAGGTCCTTGTGAATACATTGCCTGACAACAGCTCTTTCTGTTCTATCAAGGAACAGAACTGGGTACTGAAGAGACTCGTATGTGGTCCTTCTACCTGAAGGATGGTTAGATAACCTGCAGGGATTTAGACAAGACTACACGTGGCACCTTGTTACTAAAATAGACATTCATATGCCCACCTTGCAAAATAGGTTAGCTGTCATGTAGTCTAAATTGCTCTCACCTATTTTTGGAAGGTCTCAGTCTGAAACACTTCCTTTTCATTAAATGTGTCTGGTAAAATGGCCACAGCCATATTTCCTAAAAGTCCACTTAAGTTTGTCCAAGCCAAGAGCAAGGCAAGGAAATGCAAGGCCTCAGACAGATGAATTATGTCTTCATAAAAGACATTTTAATGTTTCGAACTGAGTAACAGCCTATGTAGGCTCTACAATGTCCTGTTATAGCCCTGTGCTAAATAGAGTTACTTACCTTTCAACTTATCAAGGCAAAGGCAAATTAATTGTAACCCATCCTCTATGTTTCTTCCAGTTACAACTATTGGGTGAAAATCAGTTCCAACTGTAGTATCTTCCATACATCAAAATATTTTAATTCACACTATGTCTGATTTATGAGATCCAAAAAGTTCCAGCCCTCCCATCCAGCCCTCCTGCATACCAAGAGACTACAGTGGTATCAATGAGAGTATAAATCAGAGACTTAGATTTCAGAAACTAACCTAATGACTAAAAACAAAGTTTCAATTTGGAAAAAAAAAAAAAAAAGGAACCCACTTATAAATTAAGGTAACAGGAAAAACACACTTAAAATGTCATTGTAAACTGAACAAATGCATGACAGAAACTACAGAACACACTACAGAAACCCCTAAGAGCAAACAGAGCTGTACAGTGTTATTTTCAGTCTTTTATAACAAAACCACTACTAACTGAGTGCAGTGCCATTAGCAACAGCTCTAAAATGTAACTAAAATATTTCAAAATAAACCCACCCCCATATTATAGAAAAGAACAATCAAAGTTATAGAAGTATACTAGTGCCTTTCTTCTAGGGAAATATTTACTTGTTCACAAACTGGAAATTCTTTCTCTTCTGAACCACCTCTCTCTTGTGGACTCTTAACAGGAGGTGACCCTTTGAAATTTCTCTCACGTGCAGTCTCAGAAGTAATTTCAGGAGATTTAAACAGAGGTATGGATTTACTTGTGTTGCAAATAACCTTTTGGAAAGAAAACAAACACACAAAAAAGAGTGTGATTTGCTTACCTGAAAGCTAAATTTTCAAAATCAGTTAACCAATTCATGCAAATACACTCACATATGAGCAGAAAGATGGTCATGTGTACAAATACAGCATGTGCAGACTAATTAACTTCTAGGGCAAACTGAAGAGAAACTTAATCTGTTAAAAACACATTTAAAATTGACAGTCAGATGCAGTTAAACCTGTGGTCGAACGCTGTTCTTACTGCAGTTCACTAACAGGTTTTCTTTATTTGGGAAGACAGTTCACCTTCAGAGTTGTATGTAAGATCATATTTTTAAAACACGTGCCATAAAACTTCCCTATGAGTCCTCAGTACACAGCCAGTCCATCAGTAACAGACAACCGTTCTGTGTTTCAGAACTGGATGCTTAGAGCTTGGTAATTTGAGCTACCCACTATTTTCCTATCAATACTGTGTTATAAACCAAGGTAGAGAATTTGCCTAATACATGGTCAGGTGTCATCTCCTCATGGGGTGCTGAATTAAAAGACCATGCCATATGTCACAAGCATACATTTTCCCCAGCTTTGCTATGAGAGTTTTGGTCTGACTTACAACCTAACTCGGATAACTTCGACATTTTCACAGAATCTTGTCAAGGGAAAGGTATTGTCAGTATTCTCCATTGTATATTGTCAGTACATTCTCCATCGTATCAATAGCAATCAAAAGAAAATCAGTTTGTTAATATATCTAATTTTTATCATGAAACTCAAATATTAAAGTTTAGAACCTGCAAACATTTATACATATTTAGATTTTCTCTAAGTTCTATTTATCTAAGGATTTACAGTGCCTACAGACTTATTCTTATGGCTTCTTATTCTGTATAAGCTGTGCAAAAAGAGTTTGCTATTTTAGATTCCACAGTCATTCTTCTGAAACAGCACAATGTTCACAAGCATCAATAATGAAATTATCAAACTGATTTCTAATAGAATCAAGTGGAATTATCTATGAAATTTTCCATAAGGTGACGTTCTGGGACCTGCCTCTTCCTCAAATAGTCCTTTGGCTTCTATACTGTTGTCATGCATTTCAGTGAGTTTTACTTGGATAAGGACTGCTGGGAAACAGATATCTCAAAGTACATCCACCTGCTTGGCATTCCAACAAGAAAAAGGCAGGAACAGTTTTTATAGCAATTGATCCTAGTTACCAACATTTATTGCCTCTGAAAGCTGTTAACTGAACAAATCTGCTACCTGTGGGTAAAAACAGAGAGAGCGCGATCTGTAATAATCCCATTAATGTATATGCTCCCAGTGAAGAAACAGAAGACAAAATAAAAGCAGAAGTGCCTATTTTGTACTGTAAAATGGCCAAAAGATGGACTGAGTCTCCTAAGTCCTGATCGCAGTAATAATGAATTGAAAACACAAAGCAGTCTCACAATCAGAGTTACTCTTTGTGGTCTGATCAGAAATAGCAGCATTTCCAATCCTACAAAGTCCAAGAACGCATGATATATATCAAAATGCCACAAAAGTGTCTTAAAATCAGAAGATTCCATTTTTAAATATAAGCAGTTCTCATAAAAGAAAAAAGCACTACAAAGATGCACTTTAGGGCCTACAAGTATATGTGCATAGAGATGGAGACTAAGAAACTGTGGTAACCCATAAAAGACCATGAGAATAAATAGTGAAACCTGAATGATTTCAGTGGCAAGACATGTTATTACAATACAGAACACCTAAACATTCATCTGTTGATTAGCTATACATTAGAGAACACAAAAATTATAAAAACAAAGGGTAATATTGAGTAGGATCTTAGAGGTCTTAAGGTAAATTAATGCAAACAGAAGAAAATGGTCCTGTTAGAAAGGACAGAATACAACCACGGAGAACGAGAACAAGTAATCAGACCTGACTACGATAAAGAATCACAGGGAAACAAATCTAACTATACTGCACTTTTGTATATTGGAAGTAAAAAAAAATACCATGTAACAGCATTCAAGTTTGGACACACACCCCACCCCCCCAAAGAGGAAGAAAGGAAATCTTGGAAATGAGCAACTTTGCTGATACATAAAAGAAAGTATTTGTTTACTTTTTGGGTTCTTTAAAGTTACCTGTTCAGCTGCAAGTATCGGTGACTTTTCATGAGGACTCTTCCAAACAAATTGGCTTTGGTATTCCGAATTTCTGGGGAAAGCATTTAAACGTGAAATATTCATGCCTGCTTTCCTCTGAAGGACTCTGTGAAGCTGACAACATAAAAAAGAAAAAAAAAAATTAACACCAATTGCTCCCTTTCCTACAATGTTTTGCAAGTCAAGTATCTTTCAATGCACACTTTCAAACCAATGGTTTGGGGTTTGGTTGTATGAATTAAATGAATGCAAAGTACATTTTCTCATTATAGCCAACAACCCCAAAAAAGTCTATACATTATTGGCTAAATCCTTGTTTAACTGAAATCAATAGGGACAGCATATGAAGGGCCAAATTCCTATTGACCTAAGAAGAACCAAAATCTGGTTTCAAAAGTACTCTTCTCCCAACAGAGAAGCTACAACATAGAAAAGCATCAAAATACAGAACTAAGGAGAGAGTTAGGCAACAGAGGCTATTTACTGTAAATATCAGATTAGTAATTTCTATACTGGTCAATTAAAAAAAATATTTTCCCTTACCCCATTACCCATTTTTTCTAATCCCTTTTTTGGAGATGCAAATGTTTCATTTTGATTAGGCAGAGCTGCAGAGGGTGATCTCTTCATGTTGTTTTCTGCAAGGGCAAGAGCTGTTTCACCTCTAGAATCTACCGAATGTGACTGAACTTTTGGGGGGAGTCTGGGTCCTTCTGGCGTTTCAATTTCTTCCTGATTCACATCATTGTTGTTGTGGTCTGTGTGCAACTCTGCAGTCCTAAAAGCCTCAGTTTCAAGTGGGTCATTCAAATCACAGTCTGCTGTCCATTCAAAGGACTTTGAAATCTGTGGATTATGGTAAGGTACCCTTCTCTTGGAAATGAAGTTTGGTTCTCTTGTGATTCCTGAAAAAGACATATCAGGTTTAACAAAACCATTCTACTGAAGACATAATATCACTCTATTACAAGAACGAACTGAAAGTTTATCATACAACTGATTATTAGAAAGAACTATTTTAGTATCTTTGAGCAATGACAGCCTACGAATTATGGGCACGGCTGTAAAATTCTGTCTTCCTTCCTATCTGCGAATGCCTTTCCTTTCCACTAAAGAGAGATGGGAACATGGTGCTCCAGGACCATGTTGTATAAAACCCTATAAGGCAAATATGACCACAGGACAATCTTTTGCAACTTGTTTCTGGGATTTGAACAACAACAGCAAAATTAATACAGCCAGAGAAAAGAATGTGGTTAACACAGATACAGAATAACCAACCTGCAGGGATAAAAAAATGCCACAAACACTTCTCATTGCACATGTACAGTATACCTTGCTGAACAGGTTCTCACCTACTGTGACAGGACAGTGACAGATCCCTATCCATCTAATAAAACTGCGATTTAAAACCATCTCAGATAGCTGGTGGCTTTTTACAGTACGAACACAAAAGCATTTCCCAAATTCTGAAAAACACTATGTAACAAAACCAGGTATCAAGTTATTTTAAAGAATTGCTGGCCATTACACATGCAGATGAAAATAAAATTACCCTATCATTTTAAGAAGGGGATTGAATGACTGAACACATTTAAAGAGGGAAATCATAATCCAACTGTGAAGGACAAACAAGTGAAGGCCCCTAACTGGCAGAAAGAAACACTTTCTAGGAGAGAGAGAAACTCCTATCTCATCAAAAAGCAATGTAGAAAGAGAGAACAACCTACAGCGAAAGGTATACTCAATGTCTGGATGTCCATGTACACATACAGGTGGTAGGAAATAATTCCAGTGGAAAAACACTGGAAAAGTAGCAGGATGGAACCCAGAGCACCTGCAGCTGTTAACTTTTTTTGGTGATGTTCCAAGTCATTCTTAAAATTGCGAACTATGTGTTTCAACAGGAAGAACCATAAGTTTAAGTTAATTATCAAAAACAATCTGCAAACCCTATGAGGTGTCAAGCGTGACTTTTGAAGATGCACATGGTTAAATAGCCAGAAAAGAGGTGCGAGTGAAAATGAATGCAAAGGTGGAGGAAAACTACACCAAGCACACACAAAAACACCGTTACAATGTGAGAAGGAGGAGAAAGGGCTGTATTGCTAACTCATTATTTTATTGCAAGTCTTGCAAAATTTGCAGTTTAGTTCAACTGGAAAAGAAGCATAGCTTACTATTTTAAAAAGAAGCTAATGTGTTTGGATGTTCAGATGTTTCAGAATTCATGGAAATTATTATCTTCAATACAGGTGCCCATACACAGAGCCATGTACTAGGGAAAGCAAGGTTAAAGAAATATATGTTTTTCCAGTAATGGAAGAAAGCAGTAATATGTATAAAGCATAATCTTCAGCAAGATTAAATTATTTATTAAAATGTCTAGTATCTCAGCTGAAAACAAACCATACTCCTAGTAGTTGGTTCTTAATTACTAGGCCATAATTTAGAACACTTATCATATTGTAGGATTGAATATACTGGACTCTAATTACACAAGACTGCATAGTGTGGTTACACTGAATTTCACAATTTTGTTAATCTGTCTTGTGCTGCTACAATAATTCCTATTTTTCACTGCTCCTTTTCAAAGCACTGCACTTGTTATCACTCTGCAGCTTACTCCTTTTCCTCAACTCTCTATGGGCCTTTCAATCCAGATGCTATTTTCTTTGTGTTCTACCTTCCAATCCCACATTTTCCTGCCATTATAACGTCTACAACCCCTAACTCCTAGACTACAGCATCACAAGGTTCTCCATTTAGTGCTCATCTTTTCTCTAGTTAGCTGCCCCTGTAGGTCTTCATAAAAATTTTACTTTGTATCAAACTTTGCCCTAAATTAGCCTCCTCTTAAATAGGGAATTGTAGTTACTGTTTCCATGGACCACAGGTAACCCAATGCCTCCTTCTACACACCCTGTACCGGTTAACACTGAATCTGTGCTTCATGTTTGGGACTCAGCTTATGCTGCATGTCAGAAACCACGTATTCTTGGTGTTTTATATAAACAGCACTAACATTAAAAGAAAGTTTTGGTGTAGCCAGAAAGAATACAGCATTCAAAAACACATTCTAAATGATGACCAGGAATATACTTTTATCCGTATAAAGTGTACAAACCACAAAGCCTACCAGTTCACTGTGGTCATGCACTCAGTCACAGCAAATCTCTCTAGACCTCCTGCAGCCCAGGCTCGTCCCTACCAGAGCCAGCTTGGACAGCGCCGGCGTTTGCGATGAGGGGGCAGCTTTCAGGGGCGCTTACCGAACTGATCCGACCGAAGTCCTGCCCACAAGGATTTCTGCTGTTGGGACGAGCTACAAAACTCTGGGGTTTTCCATTTGAAGTTTCTCTTATATTCACTCAGTCCCTGCAGCAAACAGAGAGGTGTCTGTCAAGTGACCGGTGGATATCCTGCTTCCTTCTGTTGGTACGAGATCTCCAAGGGGAAAAACACCAACAAAGCAGCTGCAGGATTCAGCCAAGCTGGCAGGTTGCTCTGCACCATCCAAACCCACCCCCATCGAAGAACAAGAACTGCTTGACTGCTCTCCGAATAGCAGGAAACAGCATCGAATAATTTCATGCACCAAAAAGTATGCAAAAACTTCTGTGTATCTTTAAGTTAATAAAATTTCAGGGACAAATACAGCCTGAACCCTGTCACCCACGCGACTGAACTCTTCCTGTCTTTATTAGCCAGCACTCCCCAGCGCAAGGGTCTCCCCTTTCCCGCCTCGCCGGCGGCACCCCAGAAACGCCTGTACCCCCTCCTTCTGCCGGCTGCAGGGGCCGCCCGGGCCCGCCGCCCCCCGGGCCCGGGCCCCCCCGCCCGCGCAGGGCACGGACACGGACACGGACACGGACACGGACACGGACACGGACACGGACACGGACACGGACACGGACACGGACACCGCTGCCCCTCCGCGGCCCCGCGCCGCCTCACCCTGAAGCGCACGGGCATGGCGGAGGGCCGCGGAGGGCTGCCCGAGGGCTGCCGGGCCGCAGGCGCCACCGCCGCCGCTCCCCGGGCAAAGCCGCCGACCCGGCCCGCCTCGCCTCGCCTCGCCTCGCCGGGCGCCTGCGCGGCGGCCGCCCAGCGGGGGCGGGAACTGCCGCGGGCCGAGCCCGGCCGCCGCCGCCGCTGCCGCCGCCGCCGCCTTCCCTCACGGCGCTGGGCTCGGCAGCCATGTTGGCCGGGTGCGGCCGCCCCCCCTCACGGCGCTGCCCTGGGGGGCCGTGGTGGCCGGGTGCGGCCGCTGTATATTATCCATATGGAAAACCTTTTCCCTTCCCTATGGCAGGACAACGGCGCTATATCGCCGGTGCTGCCTGTCTGGAGAAGGACGATGGGGAGGCGCGTGAGCCCACCAGCCTGTCAGTCAGCAGCGTGCGGCGCTTGGCGCTAACGCAGCGCAAGGCCAGGGGAATATTGGACGCCCGGTTAAAAAAAAATCACACGCCCACGCGTGCAGCGTTACGTTGGTACAAAAATAGCGTTTAGAGGAAGGAAATACAAGTTCCCTTACCTTTCTGGAGCCTGGGCGATGGTGTGCCTGCTGGTGATCCTCCTTTGCCACCTCACCCGACCTCGCCACTGGTCAGGAGATCCTAATCCACCTTCTGCAGATCTTCCCTCAGGGCTCGCTTTTTTGACTGCCTTCCCACTGCTAACCTCCATCCTGATTCTTTTTGACTGTAAAAAAGAACTGAGAGGGTGGTAAAAAAGCAGTAAGATAGATGCACTAAACAAAATGGCTTAGGCAATCTCTGCACTCCCCCTGCCTGACTGCTGACCATCCTTGTCTTCCTTCTTAGTAGGGCCTGTTGCTGGTCGCTGATGCCTCTAGTGCGGCATAAGCTTCTTGAGCAAGAGCTTTGTCACCTCTATGTCTGCGAAGTACCCTGCCAGGCATGGGAGGAATGATTCGGTGCCAGTCCCCCTGACTTAAGCAGAGTTTAGGTCCAGTTAGACCCTGTATAGGTGAGCAACAATTTTTCACTGTCGATGCGAGGGACAAGAGAGCACCAATCTGTAAGGAAAGGCTTGCAAGCAAAGTCAAATGTTCATCTGCAATGTAAACAGCGGGGGGAAAAAAAAAGGAAGAAATGTGCTGCATTGATAGCGTTTCCAAGTTTCGCACATCTTTATTAATGAATTTCAAGATCAAAACAATAATTTTGTTATAATTTGCTTGCTGATTACGCTTGAAACTGTTAGGTCCACCAAATAAAGGAGTTTGTTTTGTTATTACAATGGTTTATTTCGTAATGTTCAGTCAGGTCTAGTTCAGTACATTTTCTAAAGTAATGCGTAAACTTGTTACAGAACGTGAAAAGCCAGCTGGCAAACTCCTTGTTCAAAATACAGATTCCAGGTTTACCAGGAATCTCTCCCCTTTGATATGTATGGAAATCAGGCCAAACATAATTTTAGTATGTTTTGAGGGTGTTTTCCAATTAACCAAACTATAATAATGCATTTATAGATGGTTTGGGGCTGTCTGGATTCAGAGATGGGCTTGATTCTTTAATGCAGAAACATAACATGACACCACACCATCCTGAAATGCAGAATATTATTTTTCTTAACAATGTCTTTCCCTTTTTTTAAGATAAAGCAAAATAAATTATCGTAAAACAATGGAACTCACATTCCTCTATATGCACTGCTTGGTTTAAATTGCATTTTAAATCTTCTCCTTATGGCTAAGAGATAGGAATAGCTGATGTGAAAGAAGCACTTTAGTAAATATGTCAGCCACTGAGCTACTAGGATCTTTGCCTCGTGCTCTTTATCACTGCTGATGTATACTAGCTACTTAAAGTTCAATGTACATAAATTACTGAACACACAGTTATTCAAGGTAATTTGCTGTAAGATGCTTAGGCTGGTAAGAATATTTTCATATGAGTGCTGAATAAATAATGAAATCATAAAAATGGACCCATGTGTAGAAAAAGTTACAGTGCATTCACAAACTCATGATCCTGAAAAGAAGGAAAAGATTGTTTCTAGTTTTCTGGAAAATAAACTATCTGGGACTGATTTAATGTGCATCCCTCGGTAACTGGTCTGTATTATTTATTGGATCCCATTGTTTAAAAAAGTAAGCATTTAAAGCTTGTTTTGCTACTTAACACATTTAAATAGTTTTCAGTTCAAGTCACTTACATTTCTGTAACCCTTGAGGGGTTGATCATCCTCCTCCTTCATTTTCTGTAAAGCAAATATAAGTATTTTATTTTACCTTACTGATACTTACTCCAGATTTAGATCTTCTTGTTGCTGTTCTTCAAATGAATCAGCAGATGTGGTTTCTCTTGCTAAACCAAATAGGAAAATTCTTTTAATTTTTATGTGTATAATTTCAAATGGATAATTTGTGATCCATATGTTTTTCTTTTCACATCGTTTGTTTGCCTGGTAGCTTCACTATATCTTGCTGCATATCCTGACCCTTGTCTTTGACCTTCTCTGTCTCTTGACCCCAGCGCTCTTGAGTCCTGACTTCAAGTGCATGATTAAGTTAGATTTTCCCTGAGCACCTTTCACTTGAACGTCGGCCTGTGAATAGCTAATTGTCTATTACATCTAACTAAATGGGGAGCTTTTTATGACCCATTTCTCACATCGCTTGTAAACTTTTACACCACAAGCAACCCTGCCTTAAAGAGTCGGTAACCTAAGTCTCTTACTTTTCTTTTGCTTTAACATTGATGGTCTCTCCTGCTAAAACTCAAAGCACGATGCTTCAGCCATCCTCCCTCCAGCCAAAGAAGGCTAGACACAGCTTGCCGTGGAGCCTGTAAACTCCACGCCATGTGTCAGCCTGAGGGAGTCAAATGAGAGCAATGAAACGTGTTTTCTACCTCCAGAGTCTGTAGCCTCTGGCACCTACTGGTACAGGAGCAAAGGAGCTGCAGTAGCACAGCTGGCCTGGCTCAAGTCCCATGGTTTTACTCTTAATAGCAAATGTTTCTCATGCAAACTTGTCCCAGCTTATTTTACAACTCATTTAGAAACTGCAATGTTAAGACTACTTTAATTTTAGTATTCATTTCAATCCCGTTTTCAAGTGACAGAGCTGATCCAGCAGTCAGTAAAGGGCAGTGTTCTGTTGCTTTCGGGGATCTGAATTCAAAGATATCCTGGCTTCATGCCTCAGCAATGGTTCTCAAGCTTGGCAAAAGCATTAACTGTTATCACCTTAAACTAATCTGTCCCTCTGATACAATTTCATTCTGAATTGCAGAGAAGCCTATGTAGTAAAAGAGGTCATAAAATGAATGTGAAATGTGGATAGATAGCTCCAACTCTCAGCCCACCGTCCCCTTTTTTGTGCATTGTGTGCAATCTCTTAGGGCAGAACACTGTCAAAAGTGACTGCTGCCTTTGAGAATGTCATCTTTTACCCACCCAAGGTCAGACACATACTGCAGAGCTTTCCAATACCAAGGGCTACTGGCCTCCATGACAACCCAGGGTGATCTTGAAACTCCAAAGTGTTTCAGATCAGACCACTTTTGAAATCAGCATCCTTGGCCTTTCTGTCATTCCTCCCTGTCTAAAGTGAGCATAATAAGAGATTCCTAAACATAGTTTGGTATCTGCTAATCATAAGCTTATTTTGATTATAAAAGCACAAGATATTTTTTAAAAAGTGTAGAATTCAGGTTCAGAAACAGAACAAACTATCTCACATTTGTGTAGCTGATGCAAGGGCGACACTGCCTAACTTCATTTCTTATATTAGAAGAAAAAGTAGGAAAGCATGTGTCATTTTGATCTAATTTTGATCTAATGTTTGCCTGGAGAGCACAGTGAAACCACAGCTGCTCATCCTTTAGCAAAGAAGCGTGCACCCAACTTGTAGCTATAAACAGTAGTGATCTCTGTTTCTGTAGGAAGTGCAGGGCGTTACTTTGTGATATATGTGTGGCTCTACACGCTCGGTCATTATTACCGGTCTATGTGGCTGTGCATGATGTAGAAATACTCTCCTTTCTGTTTTTAAAGATGCGTTAAGATTTACACACTGCAGTAGCAAAATTGTGCAATGATGGCATAAATAATCTGTTATGACAACCCCTCAGGGAGTAACTCCTGTTGGCAGGATGTGTGTAATCCCGGGATGGGCTGATGCATTGGTAACTGCACCGTAACAATGGAGACGAGAGCTTGGCCTCGGGTATCTATTTCACGGCTTGGGTTGGCGGGCTCAGCTGTGTTGGCAAGGTGATGCAGTTCAACTTTGAAAGGGAAGGAGAGAAGGCTAATAGTCACTGCAGAGGGCCATCTGCTAGATGGCTAAAACTCTCTATGATACATTAAGAAAAGGTTCTGTAAGAGACACGCTGAACTTCCTGTTAAATGAAACTTTTGTCATTTTTCTTTTCATTTCTTACTTTGCTCTGCATGCTGTCTGTAACAATCACCAGCTATCACACTATTGGTGCTATATACATACATCAATAACAAATCACGCTTCTGTGATGCAGGCTCTAACAGACACATAGCCATTTAGAAGGGAAGGCTCGTTAAGGGAGTGGGAATTAGCCACACTGTCTGAAGGAGGTTGTCCTTTACCTTTTGGAATCCAAAAGTGAGCAGCTCTCCCTCTTCCCTGGCACTCCTGGCAGTGTCCTTCAGGAGGTGGACAGACAGAAGTCTATTTCAACAGCCCTGTAGGACAGAGTGAAAATGATCAAACAAGTTCAGGTTTTGTATGTCTAGGTCAACACAGAGGCAGATTTTTTTCATCTGGCAATTTTGAGGTAAAGGAACCTCTAAAAATTGTTCTTGCTCTGCTAATAATGATCTATCAGTGCAGTTTGCCGCAGTGTCTGTCATCTGTGCTGATATTTGTGTCTTAGCTGTTCTCTATAAAAAAGATGATAATGAAATAGAGTCGTTTTGAAAAAAAGTTTGTAAAACCGCTGTGTTTTATAGTACAAATACTGAAAGAGGCATTATTAATAGCTTGAAATACACTGTACCCGCAGCTGTAACAGTGTTGAGGACAGACTGGGAAGGGGACAATACGATCAAAGAGGAAACAACTTTGGCACCCAGCTGCAGGAAAAGTCAGTATTGGCATTTGCATAGATCATATATTCCCCCTCATTATCACGAACTCATTTGCTGTGGATACCAGGGGTAGCTGGCTCCAGACAGAGAGCTTGTTACCCCCTTTCTCCCTTACTGGTAGGATCTGGAGAAGAAGTTGCCTATCCTTCTGCAGTATGCATCTGGCCTTTGCCAATTTCTTGGGTCACCATGGCTGTTTATGGTGATGGCTTTCTGTCACAGAGATGCACAGAATTATTTTTATGAAGTGGCAGTAGTTCTCAAGATTCTGAGTCACATCAACTTTTTTCCCTGCCATTTTATCCATTAACCCTCCAGGAACTGCAATGCAAATATCCTTGTTCTTGTTTTCACTTTTTGTTAAACAAAAAATCGGCAGATGGCAAACCTTCACTGGTGCAGCTTGACAATATACCTATACTAAAGACAGACCAGACGTGGATTCTTCAGCCTTTTTCAATGGGCGCCTCTTCCCTCCTGACTCCTGCCAGCCCACAGGATTAATAATAATGCTCCAAAGCAGTTACATATACAGACCTACATTTATCCACAAACTACAAAAAGTGAGATATTACTGTGCCAGCTACATCGTGTCTAGGAAAACTAGACACACTAGGATGCACACAATTACTTGACTAGCTCCAGTGCCTTCTAATAAGGTGATTTGAAGGCACTGATTATAGTAGCGCAGCAGAGAGGATCCCAGATTGTGTCCATGCATTCTCCTCGAGTGTTTATGCTCTGCAGCCAGGTATAGGACCTGCTCTCCCTAGCAGTGGCCACACTGTGGTGTCCCTCCTAGTGACGGTACTTGACTTTAAAAGCTTGTGAAAGCCAGATTTAGAAACTTGTCTCCTCTCAAAGAGTGCCAGTAAATATAGTAAGCAGGTGTGCTGGTTTTGGCTGGGATAGAGTTAATTTCTTTATAGTAGCTCATGTGGGGCTATGGTTTGGATTTGTGCTGAAAACAGTGTTGATAATGCAGGCATGTTTTAGTTACTGCTGAGCAGCGCTTACACAGAGTCAAGGCCTTTTCTGCCTCTCACCCCACCCCACCAGCGAGTAGGCTGGGGGTGCACAAGGAGTTGGGAGGGGACACGGCTGGGAGAGCTGACCCCAACTGACCCAAGGGATATCCCACACCGTATGATGTCGTGCTCAGCGTATGAAGCTGGGGGAAGAAGAAGGAAGTGGGGAGTGTTTGGAGTGATGGCGTTTGTCTTCCCAAGTAACCGTTATGCATGATGGAGCCCTGCTTTCCTGGAGATGGCTGAACACCTGCCTGCCCATGGGAAGTGGTGAATGAATTCCTTGTTTAGCTTTGCTTTTGCATGTGTGGCTCTTGCTTTACCTATTAAACTGTCTTTATCTCAACCCATGAGTTTTCCCACTTTCACTCTTCTGATTCTCTCCCCCATCCTACTGTGGGGGGAGTGAGCGAGTGGCTGGGTGGCGCTAAGTTGCTGGCTGGGTTTAAACCATGACAGCAGGAGACCTGAATGTGCCCTGCTCTAGCTGCCCTCAGTGGACAGCCCAACAGAAATCTGCAAGTAGGCAGGATGTCGTAGTCCTGGACTACAGCCAGCCTGAATAGCTCCTTGTTCTCCTGGTGTTTGTCTTCATTAGGTACTCACAGCAGCTGATATAAATATGTCTCTTAGCTGTATTTAGGTGTTGCAAGGAATCTGTTTTACTGGGTACCTGATTCTGACAGGCTGTTCACAAGGACAGGAGCTTCTGAGCACTCTGTATAAGCCTTTGGTTACTGCAGCTCAGCTTTTCAGTTGGGAATATGTTAGGCCAGACACCAGAATGTTTTAGGGCACTGAATACTGGACCAAAACACTGCAGCCTTACGGTGCAAAGTGCCACAGGCATGTGATCTGATTGTGCTAAAAAAATGTTCTGGTTTATATTGGTTTGGATATATTCTGTCCATAGCATGCCAGTTTTTTGCCAGACTAGATATTGCCAGTTCCCCCCAGACAATATAAAGCCAGTATAAGTACCAAATTGTGTACTCTGGGTAATTCACCAGAAGTGCCATCATGTGCTCCTGCCCCATCCATTTGGACTGGTAGGTGATCCAGTAACACACAAATCAAATCTTAACAGTCTTGTCAACATGTCCTTACTAAAACTGAGGTTCTTAATCGTCTCAGCCTCTCTTCTGTCTGGCATACATATGAGTGGAAACAAATCTAATATTTACCAGCACAGCTGTTTCCTACCTCCTTCCCCATCTGCAGCCCCCCGGGACACCATTCTGATAGAGTTTTGTGTAAAAGGCAGTTGGCAAAAATCCTGAAGTCCCTCCTAAGGCAGATGTGACATCACTGTGACACACGTATCTTGAGTTTCTTCAGAAAATTATTTCCTCCAGATAATGCCCCCCAGAGAAACTGAGCAAGCTGAGGGTGTTCCTGGAGGACCTCATCCATCTCTGGCTGAAGATAGAGTCAGTATTCGGGTCGGCTCTGTGGGAGGCAGGCCTGGAGCTACAGGCTGAACCTGGACCTGCCCCTGCTGGTCCCAGGAAGAGGCCCGGTGGTCCCTGTTGCTCTTTGTGGACTTAGTGGGATTTGCCGAATGCAAGACTTGTGCAGTTGATTCTGTCTGCGCTTTCCCAGCTAAAGGAAAACCGCCGCATGGGGACGGGCTGAGGCCAGGCATGGCAGGAGCTGGCGAGCGGGCAGGGACCGAGCACCTGGCCTGAGCTGGAAGCAGCTCCCTGGGGCCAGGGGTGGGTCCCAGCTGCAGCCTCCCTGCAGCACTGCCTGAGGGCCTCTCCCCACGGACACTGGTGGGAAGGGGCCACCCTCGGCTGCACGGACTCTGCATTGTCCCACACCAGGGCAGCCAGACCTCCCAGTGGGGGGGATGCTCTCAAGGCTTTACAAAATGGGCGCAGCGGGCCTTGCCGTGTTTACAGCTGGTCTGCACAAACACAATGCTTTCTAGTATTTTCTTTCAATCTGTAGCAAAATCTAAAGCTCCCAATATTGTTGGAAAGGAAAATGCCACTCAACCAGCAATCTGGTCCTTATCGCAGCTGCTGAGTCTCAGTGCCCAAAAGTCAAGTTTCAATCAATCTAGACTTGGATGCCTTTTCAATTTCAGATAAACCAGAGCCTTCAGTACTTAACAGCTTTTAGAAAATATATGCAATTAAATGAGATACATTGGATTCATTTCAAAATACCTGACTTGCAGCGGTACACTTCCAAAGATAATTTCATTAGGGTTCTTCTTTCCATGACAGTACCTGGAACCAAATCCTGCAATCTCCTTCTCATAAGTAGCTCTCACTGAAATCAATGGAGTGACCTCGGAGGTACAGCCTGCTGAAGGTATCCCTTTTCTTTCCACAGACCAAATTAACTGCCTTGCAGGCCAGATCCAGACATATGGTCATTGGCTGATCATCTCTGCTAAGAGATCTAAAAAGAATTACATATTATAACCTTTTATGTTCTAGTCAGTGGCTTGAACTTGGCCCCTATGAGCAGTGGCTTTTGTCATTCATGGGAGCAGTCTGTAGTTGTGAATTCTTGCAAAGCTTTTTCTGAAGTAAATAGACTGTCCCAGGTAAAATCTGAATTAATTTTGTAGGTTTTTTAATCTGAAATCTGGAATGGCAGCAAAAGGTTTTGTGATTGAAACGTATAGCTCCCCACCTGCAGATGTTCTGGGTCTCACCATCATCAGCTGGAGTGAGCTGTCAAAATCCAGCCCTTGATTACAATATCCAGTGAAGAGATAAAATTGTAACTATCATGTCCAGAAAGTCTTGCTGACGTAAGGAACAACATTCCTGATGACCTCAAGAGGAGGAAGAGCTGTCCTGTTCTGAAAACAGGGATGGTGAAAGCATTAATGTAAAGAGCAATATCATAGTGAGTTAAAACACACAGTGGTGGTACTTAACTGTTTGTAAAGGTTAATTCAGGCAGGTGTTCCACCACTTCTGGTAGCATAACCGAACTGAAATGCTCTCAGCAGAACAAAACCGTTCTTCATCCCCACCAGGATGTAAAGGTTGCAGGAAAGAAGCTGTGTGAGCAGTAGGTAGATTTTTAAATATAAATTTTAAAATAGAAATGCGTAGGAAAAAACTCATTCTTTTGGCTGACTTGAGCTGGAAGTTTCCACTTGGTTTTGGGTTTGTACATACAAAAAGGTAGGGTTAACATTTTCAGAATATCCCATTGGTCCTCAATTTTTTTTAACATGTTAATACCTACCTCCCTGAGTGCACAGTCTCCAGTGTAGCAGCACGGTAAAGACAGGCTACTTGTGACTAACTAATCCATTCAAAAAACTGTTGGGTCCACCAAGGCAAGCAGAAAACTATAACTGACCTTATATTTGGAGAAAAGTGTCCAGGGTAAAGCATTGCTGAACGGTAGTAAATACTTAGCTGTGTATCCACATGAGCCTCCAGTGTGGCATTAACCTCCCACAGAGTATTTTCTCTGGTGGATACGATAGTACATGGAAATAACTGGAAGTTAAATATTTCATATCAATCACCTGATGAAAAAAAAAATCTAAATTTTCCAATTGAAAAGCTTCAAATTTTCAAAAAACTTCAATTTTTCTGTTGGGAAAAAAAGAAACAGGAGAGTCTCGGTCTACTCTGGTCTTATCAGATATTAGACTTTGTAGAAGTAATATCAGAAGTTTGAAAATCTTTTGACATGCTAATTGAACAGTAGCAACAGGATCCAAGAAGGCAATCCAGCTTGATTGCATTATCACAGCTGGTGTATTGGTCTTGCTTGAGAAAATGGGTATTTTTTGTTTTCTCTCCATTTTGGGTGTCTCCTTTAAGCATGGCTCATGCTGGCAGTCTCTGTGAAGTTGTTGCCTTTTCAAGCTTAGAAAAATTATTTGAGAGTTAATGTTTGATTTTTTTTTCTGCTCACAGCATTATCTCCCTCCTAGACATAGTCATCCTCAAATAAACAATTTGCTGTTGAAGAAGATGTTACGTTGGTTTCTGTCATAACATGCTGCATCTGTCCTTACTTTAACTTTAAAATGTAACTCTAATGCAGCAGCTCTTCCAAGTGATTTTCTTCCTAATGTTTTTACACCTGCACTTGCTCCACCCCTGATACTCACTGAACACTGAAAGCGTGGTATTAAGCCAGCTTAAAGAAGACATATTTCTCACATTTTTTCTGTCTATCCAATATTTAATCCTCAATAAATGATGCTTTTCTAATCCATTTTTTACATTCATTGAGAACCATGGCTCATCTCTCAGACTTACTTCTTGTTGTCTTTTGAATTGGATTATTTAAGAAGCACTGATAAAACGCCTAAAAAGCCTTTATTGGCATGGTATCACTTCTGTTAGACTCAGAAGTTGTATTTTCTTCCTGGGTACTTCGGCTAATCCCAATGGCAGAAAGACTTGCTGGAAGAAGGGTACACAGCAGAAAAAGAGACGGGGGACCACACATCACACAGAGAGCGGGACCAGCTACTGAGGTGCTGGAGTAAAAGTTATGTATTAACAAGAGCTTTTATCAACAGTTTCTGTCAGATGAACTCATAGGGGATCCCAGCATTAATTTAAAGTTAATCGCCTAACAGTTTCCAAAAAACGTGGCAGAAGCACCATATTTTTCTGTGCTCCTGGGGATTGACTTGCGAAGCAGCTGAGGGTTTCAGATTGCTTCCTACCTCCTCACCAGGGCAAGTCAAATCTTCAATGTCTGAATGGGGACCATGCAGATTTTATTGCACGACGGTTCCTCTGAAGACTTGAGTGCTGACTTTCTTTTCAATATTGGCCTGAATCCATTAAACTGTACGTGAATGCACAATGTTAGAAATTTTCCACCGCAATCTAGTCATTAAAACGGCAGTCTGTTCTGTGGCTTGCTCAGTGCAGAAAGATTGAAGTCAACAATTTCTTCTGTTGTGTTTTGGTCCATAAATCTGCTGGTCCAGATTCATTCCTGGTACAACTCCAATGCTGCAATGTGGATAGATGTTGTCTTTTTTCTCCCTCCCTGAATTAAATTGTACAACCAAAAAGATGAGAAATCTTCAAAAGTACTTTGCCTAAGTGAGGCTGAAAATGTCATTGAACAAAGACAAATGGAGGAATTTTAATTTAAAAATTTACTTCAGGTTTCCTGACAACTGGTTGTTAAGCAGCTCTATTCCAGATTAAGTTTAGACAATAATTGTAAATCAAAGTGAAATACAAAATCAGTTAAATAAAGAGAAGAAATAAAAAGAAATATTTATTTTTTAAGATATACCTTCCAAGGCTTCCAGGCAATGCATGGACTGTTGACAACTGTATGATGACTTGGGCAGATGAAGAGGTGTCAATGAGCGAGAACTGCCCGAGTGAAGCACTTCCCTATTCTTCTGTTTTATTACTGCATTGCCTCTGGCTTCAAGACCCAGGCAGAGGCCAGCTGGAGTGGGCAGGGAAATTTACAGATGTTAACACTTGCCTTTGTCATTTTCTTCCACCAAGGCCCAGGATATCATCTGCAGTCTTCTGAGGCCTAATGTGCAGTTTGGAAGCAAAAGACAAAACTTACCTGAGCATCCAGGGTACGGATTAATAACCTAGGACATTGTGCTTTGTCATTTGAAAGTATACTCTGATTATTATTGTTTTTTATTAAGAGATGTGAAAACCACTGTCTGCATGACCGATGGGACTTGGCACGGTGGGACTGTCACCGCTAGGTGGCACGAACCTGATGCAGCAGAAAACATGTCTGAAAAAGTGCTGAAACATGGAATGCTTTGCTGAACAGCTGCCATCCAGCAAATGAAAAGAATACCACCACCACGCTAGCCGTCAGCACAGGGCTTGTCTGGAAAGTCCACTTCATTCTGGTTTATGCAACTGTCTTCTAGATAACAGGGAAAGGAGTACATGTTTGGAACAGACCGCTGTGTTGCCTCCTCCCCCTGAGCAAAATGAAAATCCATTGCTACTAATAAGTTTTTTCTGTATTTCTGCAGCCAGGTATTTCAAGCAAAGATTTTTTTCCCCCCCCTGGAGCTACAGTGGTGTGGACAGCTAGGACCGCACCATAAAAATGAGGCTCACTGGCTGCCATTGCTCTCCCATTCCCTCTGGCTGTGGCCACACAGCTCACTCGGTACAACCTTGCTTTTAGACCTCAAGGTTGTAAATTGAAGTGTTTCAGCACTGCTTCGCCTCCAGGCCAGCGCTGACACTGCACTGCAGGTCTCGGGAGAGCTGCTCTCACGGTGTCCTCTGAGCAGGTTGTCAATCTGGAAGCCTTGGATGGCTCCCCAGGTAGGTATTGGAGATCCCAAGATACTTCCAGTTAAAGCAAGTGATCCTCAAGATTTCTTTAGGGACATCCACTCTGATATACTGCTCATTTTTTCTTCAGATTTGCTAATATCTAATCCATTACATTGAGCAGCATTTTTAGATAAATATGATAATTCTCTTAAAAAGTTCTTAAAGTTCTCTCTTAAAACACAGGAAAGCTGGCCTCGCTGTTCACGACAAAGGAGCCTGAGAGCTACAGAAATATGTTCTGGTTGGGCTTATAGCTCTTGGTTAAGCTTTTGTAACAATTTTTTATTTCTATAGCATCATAGATGTGGAAAGCACTTTAAAGAGAGAGACTGTGTGCTTTAAATGTGGTGTCATATATGCAGAAGGCACTCAAAGAAAATGGAAGGTCCTTGCATAAAGCACCTATACTTTAAATGAGAATAAGTGCAGGATAAGATGACAATAAACAAAGGGCTGGATGAAAAGCTGGCAACGGTGAACAGTCAGACTTAATAATATGACCATATCTTATTTCCTCCTAATACAGTAAATTTATTGTAATAGGATTTCTGAACAGCATCCACTTTGAAAGCCTGTGCAGAAATTAGCAATAGAAGATTGGCTGAAAAAAAATTGAGGCATGTCAAAGGATTTTAAGGGAGTCTGAGGTGGCAGGAAGCAAAAGATCGGAGGCTACTTTTTTAAAAATACTTTTAACCATTCCCATTTCTTATACAGACAGCATGTTTTAATACATTACTCTTATATAAGTTCCTGAGTCATTTGTGTCAAATGTGAATTTGGTTTGGTTTCCTGGAAGTGTGATGCTACACTCAGACGCTACGGTGACGGAGGTTATACACATGAAGCCAATCAGAAGCTGCATGCAGGGGTACAAAAGAGTTTCCTTACAGGAAACTTGCTTTTTGGCAGCAAACAAAGTTCTCAATTTTGGCCAATGAGTTAAAAAAAAGGGAAATGTTCTTTTTTATACAACATAGAGGAAAGCAAACTATTTCTGAGAAAGCCTTCATTTTGCCAAAACCTGATTTTTCATCAGCACAAGTTTCAGTCAACAATTCTCAAACATTTCTAAGGCACGTATGTGAATTCTCGCACTGTAAGTCCCTTGCCTGAGAAGGACCGCAATTTACTTGCACTTGTCAATTATATGCAATTTAACTACAGATTTATTGTGGACAGCACTTAGAAACACATGATAATAGCCACAGAAGCCCTGAAGCTTGAAGCTTGCACAAGGGCAGAAGCTTGCTCGAGGGTTTTTGCTTGGAGTGGGCTTTCTGCTCAGGCAGAGATGCTTCGCCAGCCGTTTCCCCTGTTCTGTGGTCAGAGCTTGGTCTCACCCTATTTCCCATGGGCAGCGCCTGGCCCTTGCGAGGCACCAGGCTGCCGTGGCCCCACGGCAGTTACAGGGGCACAGGCAATGCAGGGGAACAGCCCAGGGAGCAAACCTTGAAACAGCACCTGCAAAGGCAGAGAGTGACTTACTGGGATTCAGTATTTGCCAAAGTAAAAAAAAAAAAAAAAAAAAAGAATAAGCCTACCAGCTTACATCAGGGATGTATGATCAAAACTCTGCAAATTCAAAACATCCAGTATTCACACTCTTCCTTTTTCAGGAGAGACTGGAATTTGGGTTATTTCACAGACAAGCGGTGCGTGCTATTTCAGAGCAAAAGAATCAGGAAGAGGCACTCATCGTTGCCACTAGACCCCAAAAAGTGCAGCCCTGCATTTCCTCATAAAAATCTGCTTTGCCACTTCCCAGCCCAGCCCTTCACATACTCCCACCCAGAGTGCAAAAAGATACAGCATTTCTTTTCTGCACAGCTTTCCTGAGCGAAACAGCTGGGCCTATTGCATTTGGATCTGTGTTACGGTCAAAGGAACAAATTTTGACCAAATTTTCCTGGGAGAATCTCCCTGCCGATTAGATCTTTTTTCTAATGTCTGTTGCTTCTAAAAATATATATAGAGATCAGCAACTGGGAATCTATTGTCCTAGTAGCAGCAGTTGAATTATTAGTATTTTATTTTCCTGAAGGAAAGTGTTTTCTTATGTCAAAACATTGCATGATAGTGCTGTCTGAGGTGCTACACAAAACATCTGTACTCATTTCCATTAACTGCTAGCACGCTGGATCAATATTCAAACAGGGTCATTTGTTCTCTGTGATACCACCAAGCATCTAAAAACTGTCCCTAAAAACTGGGTGGTTAATGTGAACCAGGCATTTTTAAATAGATCAGCCAGCCCACCCATGATTATAAGCCTGAACATAAGGGAGCATGTTTTACAAGGTCAATTCCAATTAAAGCTCCTCTCCCAACCCAAATACCTTTAATCTCAGAAGACTACTTGTATGCATCGTTTCATTTATGCAAGTCTGTTTTGTGATTACTTCCAATTACTTCCCTGCCCATGTAGCTTTCTCACCCTCATCCGCCACGGTTATGAATACACACGTAAAGATGAAACTGGCCCTAGCGTACTACAACTGCTTTCCTCGAGTGCTTTTTTGTAGGGCAACCTTCACGGTGTGATTTAATACTTGAGAACAAGCCGGCACATGGGAGAAGGGGAAAGAACTGCTCAGAGGATGGTGCTCAGTAGATCATGTCCCTGCTATTTTCATTACTAGTTTTACTCTTTTACACTACAGTTTATACACAAGCATAAAGTTGCAAAGATGCTAAAAAGAGCACAGGAGAGATTTTTTGATAGCAGAAATAGAATGAAACTATAGTCTTAAATATGGATCAGAGCCAAAACTCCCGATCTAAACTGGAGGCAGGCACAAATGTCAAGGGCAGATTTTGATCTTAATTCTCTGCATGGAAACCTGAAGTAGCTCCACACTTTGTCAAATGTAGTGTTTTGTTGGAAACCTCACTGAGAGCACAGCTTGAATCAAAGTGTGTGTATTTGGTCTTCAATGTTTTGATTTGGGTTGCGAAAGAAACCCACTTGTGAACTCTGGCGCAATCCAGGACCGAGAACGGAAATCTGTTCCAGCCCATTTTAATTAAAAAATATGTTTTAAAATGTTAATACTGCAAAGGTCAATCAGGACACAGACCATTGTATTATTTGAACAGAGTAGAAAGGCATGTTTCTCCAAACTCTCCCAGAGTATACTGATTTCTTTCTCACTTTCCAACAGGCATAAGAAATGACAGGCTTCTGCAACTCTTTTATGCCAGGAAAGGGGAGTGATTCCATCTGATTCAATATTTGCTTCCAGGCTTTGCATCAGCCCGGTAGCACAAAGGGAGGTGGGAAACGGCCGGTCTCCTGAGCTGACTGTCTGCTCCCTGGGGAGCTCCCGGCTAGCACCAAGCTGCCACATACCCCCTGGCACACGGGAAGAGGAAAGGTGGGGAGGGAGGCGGCCGAGCCTGCCATGCTCCCATCCCATCCCATCCCCAGCTGCTCTCCAGTGCAGAGGGTCACCAGTTCCCCAGGATAGGGGAGCAGTCTTCAGGTTATAACTGGCTTTTCCGAGGCATCTCTTCCCAGCCTGGGTGTGCCAGAAAATCAGGCCCAGTGGAGTCACACCAGTATGCGTGAGAGCAAATTAGGGCCCTGGCTCTTTAGTTTCATTGTTTCTTGTTGGTGATGCAATATGACTAATTTGTTAGGGATAATAGCACTGCGCTCAGATATGCCCCTCATGGAAATAGCTTCCCCGCAGGCTCATTAAGAATAACCTTTTTAAAAAAAATGAATGCATTTGCCTTAGTTCCTGAGAGCAGAATGGTCTTTAAAGTCACAGATACTCCTTTCAAACTATACCATCTTGTTGATGTATTATATAAACGTATTAGGTGGCACCATGCTGCATTTGAATGGTGCTTTTGGACAGGCCATTTCTCCACCCCCTCAAAAAAAGTACATCTCCTTTCTACCAGACATTCCCTCCAGTACCAATGCTTGGGGTTTGCTGATGTGGGACTGTCACCGCCCAGTATGCTGGTAGTGCCAAGACCTTGAATTAAAGGTCTGAATTAAGGAAAGCAGATATTGAACTGAAAGGAGATCCCAAGCATACACAGAATATTTCTAATCAGTGTCCATAAATACAACTGACGGTGAAGGAATTCTGCCTTTGAACTGATTGCTCCAATCAGATTTGGGTTTAATTGAGTTCAGATGTAAATGGTTTTTAAAAAGGAAGCAGTACTGTAGAAATAATTGGGGTTTGTGTACTTCCAGTTGGGATTGGTTGTGAATTTTGAAATTCTTCTTCTACTTCTCTTTGATGATTGTGTCAAGTATGTGAATTTCTAGCATATTTTTCTTTCTTTGGTGTAGGAAGATGACAATATCTGTATTAGTCCACCTTACACAAAAAGGCTTCACACATGCATGTCCTCCTACAGATTCAGTCTTCATGATTTCTGCAGGTCTAGCAAATCTAGCCCCAAGTGTCACCAAGCTGGTGATTGGATGAACATGAATAAAAATGGCATAAAATGGCATAAAATGGCAAATGTCCTGGGACAATATCAGTCTCAATATAAAAGGAATTCCTTTGAACATCAAAATATTTTTGGGAATGCCTGAGAAATTTTCCATTGCCCACATAACAGTTAATCTGTAAAGTCTGCCTCACTGATTCCCACGTATTTCAATTTGAAAAATTTTTAAGGTCATATTAGAAAACAAGAGGTACTAGGAAAGATACTGTATTAAATTGGTATATTTATTACATATACCTACACATTGAATTTAGGTTTTGAAGAGAAAAAGAACATATACACTTGAATGAAGCAATATAGCTTACAATTATCATCAAAGTTTGCTGCATTGAGCGTGTATTTTCTATGTCTTACAGACAATCTCCCAGACAGCTCTGATCTTTGCAGAACTTACTACAATAAGTGGGTTAGCAGGCAAACTGTACCTGAAATGTTATTCCCGATAAGCACACTTGATTGGAGACTATGTCTGTGCTTACTTTCTGCAGGAGCTGCCCACGTTCTGAGGAGTCAGGAGTTATACCTGTTTTGACTAAGGCAGACCTTTGAGGCAGATGTTGTATTGATCAGATTTCTAGGACACACATCACTGTAGAGTCCAAGTCACCTTAGGCAGCATATTTCAGAGCTATGTATAAAGAATATTGATTTTTGGACACCTATTTCTAAATGGAGAAAATGCAACATCTGCATCTTTCTTCTCCCTGAATTTGCACCTGGTATTTCCAATTCTTTCCATGCAGAGATAGGCTGTAAATCACTTTCTTGTATCATCCCCTCTTCATGTTTCTAATACCTAATCCCACTGAAGTCAACAGCAGCCATCTTCATGTGGACAAGATCAAACCCTGAAGATGTAGATTAAGACCAGGGTGAAGGAGAAAGGCATACACTACTGCTTCACGGTTTCACACTGGAAGCTCCTTTCTGCTAGTAAACTGTATGTAGTGCTTTGTCGAGACAAAAGTACTTTGGAAGAAGGCATGCTGTTGCAAAGGATCGGACAGCAAACACCTGTCCTTCACCCATTACCCCTACCAGCTCATTCTTAACTGATTCCCAGATTAGGAAGTGGGGCATCATCACAGAAATAGAGAACACAATGGAAAAAAATAATGGTTCTTTGAGAAGAAAGGAGACGTCTCACAGCCCAATCACTTAGATCCCAAGGCGGAAGCAAAGGGTTACGCTATTATTGGTACCCTCGTCACCTTGGCCACCGATATTTAAGAAAGCCTGCCTGAAAATTATTTTCTTCACACATTTTTGCAAGTGCAACTTGCAAGTGCGATGAAAAACATGACTGCAGAATAAGTTTAGGTTTAAATTGGCAATAACTGTTGTGGAGTATAGACCGTTGTTATGTGATGGTACTCAGTGACTCTTGTGAATTAAGATGGTCCCTGCAGGGAGCAAACATTGCAAATGGCCACGTGTAAACACACTGTGCTCTGCTTCTTTGAGCAACATAGGCATGGCCAGACTCTTTAATAAGTCCAAAGAGTGGGCCCAGCTCACCACACAGAGGCATATAGCATATTTAAACTTATGTCTCAAATTTTTATCCAGTGTTGAGAACTTTAGACCAGCTGCTCTTGTAAGCTACACTGATAGATACAGGGGACTTGCATTAAAATCCTGGGCTTGTTGACAAATATAGGCTATTAAAAAAGTCTTGTGTTAGTAGTACTGGAGTTAGATGATGTATGACTAAGTCAGGTGATTATGGAGAGAGAGGGAGAGAGTCTTTATACTAATTGATTGGTTATGTTCTCTATTAATGTAGGGAGCTCATCCACTATGCTTTAGCTAGACATATGGAAGGTTTTGAAAGTGCCTTTGGCATTAGAAGCTAATATGAAATATATTGCAACATAAAGTTCTTTCAGAAAATCTAGCCCTGTTTATCACAGTGAGGTTAGGAAAGTCAGAAAAGATTATTTTCATGAGCAAAAGGTGCAGAATTTGGCCCAATTTTTGATGTACTGCCTGAATGGATCTATGTGATTGCTGCTGCATTTATTTCTGTTTATAACTGAAAGCAAGTTGCTTTCTGTGGGAATTTGAATTGAGCCCAGTGTATTATTTACATGTGTTGAAAGAAGCATTGATGTACGATAGGAGACAGTATGAGGCTGTAGCAGGGGAAAGCTATTAAAACATATACACGCTGAACTCATTAGCTAAATTTATCTTGTAGTATTTTTAGTAAAAGTCCAGATGACTGTGTATCCCCATTACATCTCCCCAGGCTTGTAAATGATCTATTTGTTAAAAAAAAAAAAAAAAAAAAGAGGCTTAATGCAAATTTATCAAGTTATCTTTCTCTCAGAAACAAGTTTCATCCACAGTCTAGCACAACACTGAGGGGCCACGGAGGCTGCCTCTGTAGCTCAGTGGTTGCAGCAGTAGGAAGACCTACATCAAATCCCACCTTCAGCCTGCATGTCCTGCCTCCCCAGCTGAGTCCCCTTAATTAAGGCACAGTTACTCTGTGTACGAGGGAACCTCTGCAGTAGAGGAGGCAGTGCCATAAAGTTGAAGCCTGGTGTCTTGCTGGTCTCCAGCAGAGGAGGTGTGGAGTCAAGCATCCTCAGACAGTGGAAGATGTCCAGCCTGCATTCACTGCATCTTAGGCATGTTTCTCTCCAGGAGAAAGAAAGGCAGCAGAGATCATGCAGCAAGAAATCCTGAGCAGAGACACTTTACCAGAATCCCTTAGGAAGACAGGCTCCCTAGCTGCAGTGGCTTTTATAGCTCCCCTGGACAGGTACCTTATTGTCTCCATCTCCATGCAGCGCCGTGGCTCAGAGCTGTGGCTCTAATAGGTGACAGCTGATAATTTACAGAGCATTTCATCTTGGCCTGTAGCAAAGATTTTTCCATGCTGCAGTGAAAGTCAAAACTCAGTTCTAATGAGAACACCATTAATTTCTACCCAGATCTCCCAGCTGAACAAGGCCCTCTGCACCAGTGCTTGCTCCACCCCGGCATCGCACTTCCATGCTTGTCTTCCCAACTGCTCGAGTGTGAAGCACCCTCAGGATGCCGTCAAGCCAACATTTTCTTCCAGCACCCTTCCTCTTCTCAGATGCTGTTCACTACATGTCATTCAAAACCAAAACAGGCAACAAGAGCACCCTGGCTAATTATGCTTTGTCCCACTGGCTCCTGACATCTTTACTCCTGACAAAAAATGAGATACTGACTGTGGCTGGGGAAACTGGGACCTGCTGGAGGAGTTATACCGCAATTATATCTATTTCAGGATAATTCAGGCACACCTCGTTACTTCTGGTGTACCATTGATTTTATTGCAATTAAATCCTGGAGATTTCAGACTTGGTTGAAATGTCAAATATCACGTAAAAAAAAAAAAAAATCTCAGACATTCACAAAATGGATGCTTCCTGGAGATGCTTTAGCAACACTTCACCCCTCACCCCCTTTTTGATTACCAGCTCCAATAAACTTCAAACAGGAATCTTCCTCTGATAGTGTCAAAATGTTGGCCAAAATGGCAGGAAATCATTAATACTTCAACCTTACTGGCTAAATTCATACACATTAGCCAAGGAGAGGAGGGTACCCAGTTGCCAATGCAGGTCAAGGACAACATGGAAATGAGAAAAATAGTGCTATCATATGGGAGCCACTGCAAGGTCAAATTAAAATACACAGTGGGAGATGCTTCTCAGGAGTCAGGCAAGTTTTGACACACAGAAAAACATACGATAGCAGAGATGATGCATTTCTGTCCCTCCTAACTAGAGCTGGTGTCTCGTGAATGGCCCCATGCGAGCGCTGTGGACCAGCTGTGTTGACTGGGGCTTGTGTGTGGACTTAATGCAAAAGGCCATGTTGGCTGGTGCTAAAGCCAGGCTCTGGGCTGGAGGCTCACATAACCCTGCTTCCACCCCCCTGACTTTTCTGTGTTGGTGGGCACATCACCCAGACCCTTCACTGGGAATTAGATCATTTTATCATGTTTACTTACCCAAGAAGAGCTCATTACACCAATACCACTATCATGCTCACACAGGAGAATTTGTGTTTGTTTCCAGTGCACGTGTGCTACAAATCCCTCTTGCATCTTGCCCGCATACTAGGAACAGCTTCCCTTCCTGCTTCTGCTCCTGCAGTGGAGAAGGGGAGAAAGAAACGGTGTTTTCATAAAGGACATGATAAACATCACTGATTACACTCAGAAGATCTAGAGGGTTAATGTTTAAAATATGGTGCTCATTTTGTTAGACACTGTTTGAAAACATTCTAGATGGGGATTAATGAAAACCAATACTTTACTAGCTATGTTTATTGTTTTCTCATTTAATTAGGGACTTAGCTCTACATTCCAGTGTCAACAGAGCCAGCAAATATTTAAATGAGATTGGGATATTCATTTCTTCATTGCTTTGCTATCGGGGGAGGGGGCACTTGGCTCTCTGTCTCTCCATTTAATATTTTATTATGAGGCAACAAAGTAAAGTTTTTTCCATCATCCCATTGAAAAGAGGTGGGGGTAGAAAGCAAGGCAACAGACACTATTTAGGAGGCTAAACCACCCTGTCCCTGCGTTATACGGGAACACAACCAGATTATGGCAAACTGATGCCCTAGGCAAAAATACAACACAGAGCTCCCTGGGGCTTTCTCTGCCCGCCAAGGACACGCTGTGTCTCCACTGCTACATGGAGCAGCATTGACAGGGGAGTTTGTTTCTCTGACAGGCAGAGACTTGCCTTCCAGCCACTCCTGGCAGCATGCTAGAAGCCAGGGGAACATCTGAGAGCATTTTCCTGCTCTTGTGTGGGGTGGCCTGAGATGTCCCACTCCTCCAGCAACACATTCCAGCTGGAGTGCAGTCGCTCTTGGCTTTTAAGGTTTGCACTCTAATTTACCTTGGGCTAGTCTGGAAGGTGCCAGCAGGCTCAGGCATCACTGCATCCATTACACACTCATCACCCTTCAAAGATTTTCCTCCTGACCATGAGACCTAGAAATATGTATAAGCCTATGTTCAGATGCAGCCACGCGACTCCCAGACACAGAGACCAAGGCTTAGACTTAAAATACAGCAGCTAGCACCACATATAGCATGGCAGGACTTGGGACCCGTTTCACGGAGGGTGAGATGTATCCCAGGTATGAACAAAGTACAGACAGCAGCACTGGCAGACCGTTGCAAGGCTGGGCTTTCTTCCTTCATGCCAGCATTCCCCTGGCACGCTGAAAGATTGGGAATGGAAGACTGCTTCAGAGGTAAAGGTAGCATCCATTTGTATTTAATAGCTAGCATTGATTTCCAATTTCATATCTGCTGAACAGTAGCCACCGGCCACATTAAAATTCATCATCGTCTTCACTGCACCTTCAAATTCAGACTCTACCATCACCCCTAATGAATCAATCTACGTCAGCATACAATGCATATGGTTTTAAACTATTCTTGGTGACTTCATGAAGTTAATTTGGCTGGACTCTGAACAGCCTGATTTTAGTTCGTGGGGCTACAAGGAAGATTTAAATATAAAACACTCAAGGAGTTGAACGACATGTTCAATCTGTATTGAAAAAATTAGTATTAGACTACTCTCTGTCCTTAAACCACACATGTTTAATGCATGTTAATAGTGTTTATCCATCATCATGAAGCTTTACAGCTCCTTAAAGCAACATGGAAAACACCAGATCAGCTGTGTTATTCTTTGGCAGTATCGCAGTGCAGCTCTCTGCATGGCTCACCCTATGCACACCATGAGCATGCACCAGCACAATCTGCCTGGGGGCTGGGTACTTTGGAAGGAGGAGGGGATCCCAGTTTTTGTCCTTCAATCAAGACAGGGAAACAAATATTTAATTTTGTGGCTCTGTGGCTTTGTAGCCAGCGGTAGGATTTGTTCCTTTGTGAGAGGGTTGCAGAACCTGCTATCCGGTGTCCTTGCTGGTAATGCCAGTGGAAATGCTGGAAATGTCAGCGGGGCAGAGGAGGGAGACCTGAGGCTTTTCCAGCCTGCAAACCGAAACGTGGCGTCTTCGGCCCAGGGATCAATACACGCTGCTGATTGCTTTGTTTCACGCAACCTGGAGCCACTCTACTTTTTTCACCTTATTACAGGACAGCAGTGAAGCGCATGTTAATGCGTAGTCTCCTCAAAGGCCTGTGCAGCCCTGTGTAAGGAAAAGGCACAAATCTTCAGTGCAAAGGCTTGTGAAACACTCTGACAACTGACAGCAGCAAGCTCCCATGATTGCTTGGTGCCACATTCAAATGGGGCTTTTGTTTGGGGAAGGGCAGCTCTGCTTGTATCATGTTCTCCTTCAAGAGATTAGTTCTCTCTAGACCTAATGTTAGCACAGCAAGCCCAAAGATATTACTATCAATTAAAAATTCAGTAAAAATAAGCTGTCATTACCATAATCCTTCATACTGGGAAATGTGGAATTGAGAGCTTTACCATCCTGGCCTCTGACAAAAGCCCCAAAGACTGCCGGCTGTGGTGTTAATTGATTGGTGTCATTTATAAGTAATCTAACAATGCTGAATAATTTATTTTGCAGTGACATATGCTGAAAATATACAGCTGCACAGATATGTGCACAGCTTCGGAAGAAATGGTGCTAAACAGCACGTAAGGCAAAGATTAAGATTCAGTGATCTCCTCAGGAGCACCTTCTCATGTGCTCTGCTCTCCTGTGCTTTTATTACGGCAGAAGTATATAGATCTGACAATAGGAGTGTATAGATCTGACAATAGGAGTGTATAGATCTGGGTGGTCGAGGCATACAGGCTCGATACTCGCTTTCGCAGCAGATTACCCATAATGAATTTTAGAAGCGAGGAAGGTGGATGCCAAGCAGGAAATATGCAGCACTGAGGACAGCCTTGCCTAACTGCAATAAAAATTGACTGCCGTGTTTCCACAATGAGGATGCTGATGATGGGAAAAAGTCTAACGATTCAATCTCTCTCCGGCCAAAATGGAATAAAAATTCTTGCCGTTGAGTGACTGCAGAGCAGGTTTTCCAGGGGTCACCTAGTGGGGAGTGACTCTCATCAATCCGCATTGTTTTTACAACTGCATGACTAGCCCCAGCTGATACGCTTTGAAATCTATAGCAACCACCCCAGAGAGCCAGAAAGACTGAAGAGGCTGGTGCTCAAAGCCAAATCTCTTCCCTTACGGACGCACTAATGAAAAGTTTGTGTGAGCCCTTATTTGCTCAGGCAAAGCTGCTGCTGAAGTCAACGGCTGATGACCTGGGCCTGTTTCAAGTCCACATCACCCCTCGCTCGGGGTGAATCCCACCCCTGCAGGCCAAACCCCACTGCTTTTCGGTTCTCTGAAGCGCAGAAAGCTTTTCCCTAAATTCCATTTTACTGGAATGATTAACTGCATTGCTGGGAGTTGCTCTGAAAAATGTTCATGTGCATTGTAACTGAAAAGCCTAATCCCACGCAAGTTTGTAAAAGAACATAGAAATCAATCCCAAAGCATGTGTGATGAAAGGATGGGCTTCTTACGGCATCATTTCTGTGCTGTCGTATCAAGTTTAAAAAGTAGAGAATTATATTCTTGAGACCTGATTCATGTGGCTAGCTTAAAATCGCATTTGTACAAAATATTTGTATTTTAACAAGTGTTGCAGGGCGGGGTATGTCTTTCAGAACATTAGTTTGTGAAGTGAAGTGATCATGCGGAAATCCTAACTTTCATTTCACAAAGTTTTTAGTTCTTCAATCTGCTTCTGGAACGGAGCCTAAAAATACAACCAAATATAGCTAAATGCCGCAGAAACTAGAATGTCAGGGAAAAAACATGCAAACCTTTATTTTAAACCTCTTCTTTTTTCCCCTTCCTCCCAACTTTGACCTTGTTTTGAGGCCCGGAGCGTGATCCTTCTAAACCTGAACCCAGTGAGCTCTGCCTTCTCCGTGGGACTTTTCCATCTGCACGGCATTTCCAGAGCTGTGCTCATTTGAGGGGAATGCCGACTGCAGGCAGCAGATCCCATCTTGCTCCAGAGAAGTCAACAGCAGAGCTCTCCCTGACTTCAGTCAATGCTGGATAGCATCCAAAGAGAGCAAGGGCAGGAGGGAATATACTTGTTTTCATTATTCATGTTGGTTGTGTAAACAGCGCTCACTTCTGACTTAGAAATATGTGACTATTTCTATCATTTTTAGAAAAAGCATTTACCAAGAAAATAATCATTACTACACACTGATTGCTCATTTTTTCCATTGCTCTGCACGTCGGAGCATGCATTGGTACAAATACAACTGATCTGGTTAAGTGTTTTAATACACAGGGGAGTAAATTGTTTGGGATGAAAGAAATTCATTATCCACAGTTTGCAGAGCTGAAATTCTGGCTGTTTTAATGTTACTGCCGAGTAAAAAATTTAAAAGTGCATGCTGCGACAAGCTGAATACGTCTTTAGATTCTATTCTAGTACAGTAAGCATATTAATTAGATTATTGTTCATTCTTTCAGTAATGCTGAACCCCAACATGGTTAGTAGGATAACTAAAGGTAATCAGCCAAAGAATAGCTAGTTTTTTCCTAGATTCTTTTCACATTAATTTAATTCACAATGGGGAAAAATCCTGGTGCCCTCCTGAGTTAGGGTTGGGGAAAGCCTGAGTGATAAAGACAGAATATCTTGAGAGGTTACACATGAATCCAAGAGATAATGTATTTGCACAGGGAGGCAGGCGAGCGTGTTAGGCTGTGGACTGCAGCAGCGTGTGTGCTCCCACTCCAGGTGATACAGATTACAGCCTCTCCTCCCCCTGCAAACAGAGGGCTCCTGTACGCAGCAAACACAGCCAGGCCTTAGGCAGACCTCTACTATTTGGACAAGAGATTCTGCAGTAAAATTAAAGGACCTCCTCAAGTAGGCTTTCACATCAGCATTTTCTTATAGGACCTTTATTTTTGTCCATACTACCTTCCAGCTCCTGTATTATAAAGGAGAGAGAGGACACATTTATTTACTTGTTTGTTTATATTTCACCCCTACTTTGGCAGAGTTTCGTGATCCATAAAACTTACCTTGCATTATCTGAAGCAATTCCTCTTCATGTATACTGTGGGAGTAACATCTCAGGAAATTAAATGTTTCCCACCTGGGTTTTTGTACAGGGCTGTTGCCAGATCCCTCTTTGAGCCCTGAGGTTAAGACATTAAAGAGAAATTATTTCCAATTCATTGAAAAGCTTTGTGGGGTGGGATGGCCCCATGGTTCAGCATAGAGCTCTTTTTATAAAATTAGGTTTGCAAGTGCTGAGTTAGTTGGCTTCAAAAGAAATAACCACCTAGGATTTTTTTTTAAATAGCCTCAGTCTGTTGTTTTAGAAAATATAGCTAGACTATGTGGCTATAAAGCTACAGCATCGCTGTGCACAACATGCACTAGAGACAAGGTGTAAAGTGTAGAAGACCCGTATAAGGTTTTTGACTGCCTCAGAGAAACTATACCCCCCTTAAAAAAGGCCTAGACCATAAATGCCCCCTCCAGCTCTCTGCCTTGCCCTCTGCCAAAATTTGCAACCTCTGCAACAGGGGTCATCAGGAAGAGACCTGTGCCCACACTGTGGTGCTCAGAGCTGAAGCAGCAGGGAGAGAGCTTGCTCCCTGCTGAGGGCAGCCAACAGCAGCCCCGAGGGGCCTGAGGCGACAGCGGGGAGCAGGAGTCCCTGCCATGCGGCAGGCCCAGCTGCAGCACCGGAGCAGTCGCTCCCAGCTGCTAGCATCAGCTCTGCGTGGGAGGTAACTGCTCGCGTTGCTGCAGAGGGTCTGCCTGCACCTCAGCTGCCCCAGTTTGTAGGCTGGCGTGTAGTGCAAATGACGGATGAAAATAAATTGGCGGCAGAAGCACTCGTGGCACCAGCACGCTTTGCTGCCCTTCCCAGGCTGCCATCCCGCCTGGCTCCTCAGGCTCACCCTGGCTTGAGCTGAGCCCAGGCACGTGCAGATCTGGAGGAGCAAAACTAAAACTAAGCACCCTACAGATATTCCCAAGCAGCCCCCAGCTACAATTTTGTGTTTAGGCAGACCCTGCAGTTAATAGCTAGCCCAGTCATGCTGCTGGGAGCTCAGCACCTCTCCAGGTCAAGACCTTCCCTGCATCACAGCAGAGCTCCACGCAGGATCACTAGTCCTGCAGCTGAAGGCACCTCGGCAAAGGTGCTGCAAGGAAGTGAGGTCGCTACGTATTCATGGCATTTCCTTGTGCTGCTTCAGAGCCACTGCCGGTGTCGCTGCCTGGCCCTGTGCTGGGCTGCGCGTTCGTGTGAGGGGGGTCAGACCTTGGGAGTGGGACCAAGGCAGTGGACAGAGAATGGGTGGCTTGTCAGTATTTGAGCCTCACACGTCTTTCGCTCCGTTTCTAACTCAAGGGACTGTTTCGCATTTGCACAGAAAATGATAATAAAAACCAATGGAGTGAAAAGCCATTAACTGGGATGTATCGCGTCTCAGTTTTTGGGTGCCTAAGCGGAGATGCTGAACTGTGCCTGATTAGTCACGGTCAGGAGCTGGCACCATTCCAACGAGCATCAGTGGAAAGGTGAGGCCTCAAAAACCCTACCTGGAAAAACAGTCAAACAATTCAAATTGAGAACCAAAAAGCAGGGGCACCCAAGGCCAGGGTGACGGCAAAAACTGAAGGAGGCTGTGTCTGCTGAGGGGTTCACTGGTGCTAAGCCCAGTGCTTTGCATTGGAGGTTACAGAGATGAAAATTTGTCATTGTCTGTCTCACTAATGCTGATTTTGGGGCCCTTGGTTATATTTAAGTGTAAGGCCTAAAAATCAACTGGTACAGAAGTGCTTCACATATATGCCTCAAACAGATCTTCTTTCTCAGGCCCTTCCTGAGAAACTGGGTTTGGGCTAGCAGGGGCAGAGGAGGAAGGGTGTCCTTTCTCTGCTGCTGCAGTATGTTCTCTAAACTGTTCTCTTGCATCTGTCTCTTCTCTGTGTACTGAAAAGTGCAGCAACCTCTGTAATTTTGGTGCTCTGACCTGATACCACCAGCAGTTTTATCTCTACCCCTTGCCCCAAAGGCTTTGGCAATTGCCAGTGCCAAAGGGTCACAGTCCTGTCCTCTCCCCTTGGTCCCTCCAGCTGGAGAGAAGGGCGCAGGATTTGCTCCTTCATGAAGAAAAAAATAATGAGTTGAAAATACAGCACCTGGTTGCTCTCAGAATGCCGGCATGGCCCCAAGATTATGCTGTTTCACACTGCAGAGCTGCACAGCCCTGCTTCAGCCAGGAGCTGCAGCCCTGGCCCTTATCAGGTATTGACTATCTAGGAGGACAATAGCACAAGGAATTTTGTTTGCTCAAGTAATGACAGACTTTATTATAGAGCAACTGTACCATACCAAACATGTTTAATAATTAAGCAATGAGATATGACAAGAGGCAAATTCCAGCACAATTTTTACATGCCTTGGATTGTATGAGAAGGCCAAAGGCCAAGGAATTTTCATCAGAGGATCAAACTATTTTGCATTTGAATCACCTATTCTGTCTAGTTTTCCGCACACTGTAGCACAACAGTGATATTCTGTCATAAATATTGTAAGCATAAAATTTCTCATGGTCTGAGACTTTGGAATCTATTCTCCCAATGATATATGTGTATCACCGGCATGCAGAATGGTAGAATACACCCCTCTGTCCATGATTAAGTCTGGAATTGATTTTCAGACCTCAGTTAACAGGTCTGAAAAACAGGTTTGCTGATGGAATCGCTGACAGATTAACTATGTCGATGCAAGGGACATCATCTCAGTGACCATGGTTGCTAACTCTCAACTATTTCTCCTTATGCCGTAAAAAAGAAGAGAAGAACTTGAGCTTTCAAGACAATGCTTGTTGTTATCTGCTGCAAGTTTGATATGAGTTCTGTTTGCTTCACACTTGTCTCTCTGCTTTAGAACTTGAGCACATTATTATGAAATAAAATAATTTCCACAGAAACGTCACACTAATGCAGCATCAACTCTGAGACTTTAATCCTTTAAAAAATCAGGTAAAGCCAGAACGAAGATTCTCACATTAAATTTACAACAAGGTCTTTGTGGTGTGTTTTGCAAGGACTTTATTTACGCAGAGAACATAATACCGGGCAGTGTGACGTGCTGTACAACAAATATTTATTTTTCAGATAAGCATGGAGGCTTGAAAGGTCTAATGAGCTAATTGAAATAAATAAGGCTCTCCTGGAATTCAGGCCTGGATGCGTGTGGCGGTGATGGGGAAGCTGCCCAGCTGCTCTGCCACTCCTTCTCTCAAGACCAACTACTGGTGGGCAAGATACTATAGCTTTAGGCTGCTTACCCCTCCCCACCTCTGCTCTGGGTAGTCCATACCTGCAGGAATAATATAAGCTGTTCCTGGCATTAATAGACATGACATACTAATATTTAAGAGAGTACCTACTTGATCAGGGCAATTAAAAGTAGAGTCCTGCTCTTTGTAATGGCCAGAACATGTTGTTCAAAGGAAAAGGAGCAAACCCAAAAATTAAATGTTGAATATTCTGTAATAGTCTTATATATCTATAATGTCCGTCAGAGACACCGAAAACATAATTTTGATTCCTGCCCTCAAAAGCTTCTGCTTCAGCAGCAACCTGAAGTTCAGGGTGTGCTGGAGACCAAGCCCACAGACAACCTCACCTCGAGGCAGAGAGCCATCGTGCATAGACTGACTGTGGCCATGTGGTAGGGTAGGTGGAGGCAGACCAAGCAGGTAAATGCTGGATGTTCACCAAGTGTCGCCTCAGAGCTGCTCTTAAACATAGCGTAGATGAAGATCTGATTACACTACAGAGAGGCAAGGGTGAGGAAAGAAGGCATCAATTAAGACGTGATCATCTGGCTGCGTGGTTAGTTATATGCACATCTTCCTGTGTGCTCAGCCAGCTGTGTGTGTGCAACATCTGGAATTAGGAGGGGGAGTACAGCTGGGACACAGTCCTTTCCTGATTCCTGCAGATAATCAGCTTTTGCCCTGAGGCACTACACTTTGCTAACCATCTTCTTGAAATCCAATTTTAAATGGACTGCGAGATCATACTGTAACACTGGCTGGCTAGTACAGCATATAAATGCATAAGCTCAAGGTATGACCTGTACATTACAATGCATTTCAGGCATTGGGAAAGTGCAGAAGGAATTCTGTTATATTAGAAAAGACAACAGCATTCTTTCTGCGTGGCTATTCTTTTTATTAGATCAGATATCTAGATTTTTACCATTTTCCTGAAGAAGTAAGGGCTGTTTCACAGAAGCTTCAGGGAAATGGCTGCATTTTAATACAGTCTAATTGACTTTTATGGTTATCTCTGAGGAGTCCTGGTCATAAAAGCTAATTAAATTATACTGATCTACATATTCAAGAACCATTCTATTTCTCAACCTTAGAAAAAAAAAAAAGAAAAAAATGGAGGCTCATACTCATGATTAGGACACGTTACAATCTCCTGACACCCCTCGTTGTGCAGTTTGATTTCCTCAGCGTTGTAGTATATATTTAACCTTCCTGAACAAGTGACTGCCCTAGCCAGTTTTAAGAATGTTGGTTATGTTATTTCAGATTTCCCATTCTGCAAATATGTAGAAAGATCTATATACTCAATTTACAAGTCTACATTCATCTATATAATTCTCTAGTGAAAAGGTTACAAAAAAAAAAGAGAAGCCAAAAGTAAATCTTCTGAATCTGCGTGATGGGGACTTTATAGACTTCCTACATTTTCTTCTTTCTTTTTTTAGGTGGCTGGGGTTTGTTTCTACTTTTTCGTTCGATGCACCTTGCGAGAGATTCTGACTTTGTTGTAATAACAGTTTAACAGCATGCCAACCCTGATACTGTAAAAAACAACATTGCTGTTTTTTAATCTGAACTCCCATTATTTTCCTTTATTTATTACCCACACAGTGCCAGATTTCCAAGATATTTAAGTGCCAAACAAATCAGACATGTGCCAAGTAAAATTTTATGAAGCAGACAATTTTCTGAAAGTCTTAACAGAAGTCTCACTCTACCTTTCAGCATCTAAATACCTTTCAAAACCTGGCCTAAGGCAGTAAGAAAAACTACCACTTAGAGTTATGGCCATTTGCCCTGACAAAATTTGCAGAAACCAGTTCTTCTAGAGTTAGTATCAACATATTTCAACCAATTTTTTAAAAAGCCTTCTGACACAACACACCATACAAATCCCTGTCCAAATGCCTTAATCCAGCTAACACATTATGCACTAAATAGTTACCAAGAATTGCCCGGCGGCAGCAGCAGCTCAGAGTCCAGCAGGCTCCCTCGTGCTTGTACCCACCCTGTCAGGGGGTATGAAATGCTCTAGATGCCAGCAGTGAAGTGGTAAATCCCCTTTTGCTCTTCTATTACAGATTGGCTGAATGGCTCTGACCATCTCTTTCACCCTCTACCTGCCTGTCCCTCCTCCTCTCAATGTCTTTGGCTCCAAGTATCCTGGGGAAAGCTGGCAACATCTGGTTTGTATATCAGAGCTACCTGACGATACAGTGGGCAAGCATTGCCATTTCCACCTCTTCTCCGTACTGCTGACCCACCCTTTTTTACCAGCTCCAAGAAGCTTTTAAAAACACCCATAACATGGTTTTTTTTAAAGCTCGTTTAGTAAACATAAAGTAGTAGAGGAAAACATCAAGGAACCAATGCAATTGGCACCTATAATTATCAGCACCACCAAATCCCTCTGAAAAGACCCTCAGTACTGTGGGAGTTTATAATGAACATGAAAATCTAAAGGTCACTTCCAACTGGAAAAAAGAAGAAGAGGAGTTGATTTGTCAAAAGAAAAAAAAAAACACCTACCTTTTTCTACAAAGTAATACAAAAAAAATACCAAAGTTTGGCAAAATGTCATGAACTTCCATAGGAAAACACGCGAAGAAAAGGAGGTAGGACTTCTTGCTAATTTAACCATACTGGGGGCAGTGAGGGACCAGCCTCAAGGTTGGCCACTGCCTGTGTTTCATACTCTGTAAGGCCATACTGAGCAACAGGAGCCACTTGATTATGTCAGGAGCTGTTAACCAGCTATTAGCCACAGTAGGCAGAAGAGCTGGGGTCTCCATTTCTTCAGTGAGGACAGACCGATAACAAAGCTTCATTGTGCTGATGCCTAGTAGTCCTGTGTTGTGTGATGGAGAGGTTTCGATGCCAAGTTACTAGCTAAGGATCAGATTGCAAAAGAGAAAATCCCTTTGGGGAGAGAGCCTGTACAAAGCAAGGGCATTGTGAGACAAAGAATAAGGGCTTCTCTTGAAACAGGCACCTCTCACGTTCTTGTTGGCATGCACATACAGCACCTCGGTGAAAGCAGAGCCATGTGCTCTGCATTGCTTTCTCAGCTCAACAAAATTCAGGGTCCTGTGCATTGTCTGAGAAATTACTGGCAAAACCAGACATCTGCAGATGCAAGAGGTCCTTGTTTACAAAGATCCTACCCAGCAATGCTTCCCTGAGCGTAGCTGCAATCAAGCAGTGGAGTGGCAGTCCCACGCTTCTGGCCTGGACTTTGCCAGGGTGTTGCCTGGGCCAGCACCTCCCTGGGGACCAGGGGCTGCAGAGGCTCACCACGGGGACAGGCAGGGCAGGACTTCACCCTAGGCAGGGAGCAGGGCAGCTGCGGCCAGCTGGTTCAACCAAGAGTCCAGATCATCAGGCACCTCTGTGGTGGTGAGGTGGGTCTAAGGTCACGCCAGAAAGTCAGTCCATAGGCCAGGATCAAGGCGGTCCATAGCTGGGCACAGCTGTGGTGGCACTGGAAACTGGCACCCCAGCACCACAGCTTGGATGGAGGTCTAAAGGCCTGGGCTGAAATGGGGTCCACGGGTAGAGTTTTGGTCCTGGTGAGGCTGGGCAGGGCCAGTGAGGCTATTAGCACACACACGACCCTGAGAAGCTCAGTCAGGAAACCTTGCTTACTCAGCTGTTTTCAAGGATCCAGGGCTTCTCCTGTGGTCTTCATGCCTTTCCTGCCTTTCCAGGATTTCTGTGACCTTTCTTGCTGCATTCCCTGTAGGCACACGGCGGCACAACTGAGGTTATCTCCTGCACTGTCATCTTGCATTGGTGTCCCCTTGGGCATTCCCACTCCAGCTCCACTCTAACTTTGGTAGGGGTAGGGCTCCCTCCCATTCCAGATGAGCTGGTGGTTTTTTTATGTTTATCCTGAAGGGAAAGCAGCTGATAGGCTCAGAAGTTTAACCCTATCCAGAAAAATATTATCAGGGACCAGGCAGTCTCAGGTACTGTCTGCAGTTCTATTCTAATAGAAGAAGTTCTATTTGCTTAACACCAAGCCCCTCAGGTACTAATAAATAGTAACATTTCAAGGGTCAGGTTTCAGTGGTGAGTTTGTGCACATAAAAAGAAAGGATATTAGCTCTGCAAGGGGTCTGGTAATCTGGAACCTCTTTGTTTTTACCTGGGAAATCTGACCCCCCACATTCATACTTGGCAGGGCTGGGCTGCAGGTGCTGCTGACAGCCGCAGCAGTGTGCGCAGTGCCCCTCAAGCGATTCCCAGTGACCTGATCAGGCAGGTCAATAAATATGGCTGATATATTTTAGTTGAGTAGTTTCACGGATCAGTTATGTCCTTGTTTGTAGATGGATTGCTAGGGTAGAGATTCACAACTTTTCTTATTAAAAATGTCTGAAGCTGTTCACCACCACTGCCATAACTCAGAAGGAAACTGCCCCAGCTGGACCTTTTTCTTTTTAGCAAAGCCACTCATCTGTGTGTGTGTGCTCTACGGACAGTTATATTGTATTAGCATGCAGGATCTGATAAGCAGGGTGGACAATAAGATTAGTCTGTGGTGTTGACAGAATCACGGTCCATCTGCTAAAACCTGCACAGTGCTTAGTGAGGACTCAAGAGAACCGTTCCCCAGTGATCGTATCCTGCTTCTACCTCCTACGCACCCTCACCCACTGTTCTGTTTTGCTGTTGTCTCCTTCCCACAAGGCACCACAATTTCTGTAACTATTGACTTTTATGACTCAAATGCTTTTCCGAATGCAAAGCCAGGTTTCAGAAGAACTGGTGAGGCAACCACAGCCAATGTTTTGGTTTCTTCCAGAGACATCTTCTAATGCACCCCTCAGAAGACGTGGAGGTATACACTATTAGCATAAGGGCTGTAATGTAGCTATGAAGTTTCTTGGTCTTTTAGGAAAGCTGTATATCATCCATTAATCAAAGTGATACAAATCATCAAGTTACTGTCTGACTGTACTATGCCTGAGTGACCAGGGAATGCCAGTTTTTAAAATATAACTCATATTTGGGAGCCTCCCTTCCTATTGGAATCGGGGTATATTGGTCACTTAAATAAGAATTAGGAGCCTAAATGCCATTTAGGGTCTAGTCCTTTGCTGCTTCTCAGATGATGGCCTGGACACAGGGATGCATGGCATGGATTTGCCACTAAATTCATTAATCCTGAAGCGGGTTATGAAGGTGATGAGCAAGATTCTGTGCAAAACAGACATGCCTCCTGCATCGTCCAGGCTGTTAAAAGTACCATCACACCATGGTTCGTCTGTTCTCTCTGGACCTCAGTAGCCCTTATTATGACTTTGGTTCTGATCTTGTTTCTAGGGGTAGATCTAAATCCAGCAAAACCTGAATTTAATATATTAACAACACATCTGATGTGTATTGTGCTGGAGAGCCAGGAGGTGTCCATGCCAGGTGTCCATGCCTCTTTATATGAGGCCTTGTTTAAATAGCACATGAGAAGACAGTCCTGGCCCCCAAAAACTTACACTTTAAAGTTAGGAAAAGATGCAGCAGATAGGCAGAAAAGCAAAGAGAAGAACAAGCCTAAGCAAGTGATGAAACAAATATTTGTCAGTCTAGTAGGTCTCATGCAAACTCATGGAGGCAATGTGGCAAAAGGAGAGTTTTAAGGGAGGACTGAAGAAAGATTATGAGGCAGCTCTGCAGATGTTTACGGAGAGCTTCTCCTGAGTGTTGGGGACAGCATGAGACAGCATGGAGGTATGTGTTCGAAAAGCTAGCAGGAGGCAATGGGCATTGATACAGTGGGCTTGTCAAAGACAGGAGTCAGCTTCTCAGCCCTGAAGGAGATGGTAGGTAGGATGAGGATAAGCCATGCTTCTCCCCCCATCCCCAGTCAGGGGGAATCTTCCTTACCACACTGTTCGTATTTGCTAACACTCAGCAACCACTTCTTGCTTCAGCTGCACTTTTTTATATCAGTGTAACCACTTTTCTCATGGTCTCTTGGTGTTTGTTCTCTGCTTCGTTTGGATTAAAAAAGAAGGACTTGCACTTATAATCCCACCAATCGCTACTTGAATATTTACCAGTACCTACTTTTAAATTCCTGAAAGTTTTAGTGAGTTGTGCATAATTGTTTTGATTATTATCTCTATTGTCCTTTATAAAGGAAAACTTGTGCCAAAGGCATCACTATTCTGCATTCTTCCAGCTCCAAAAACAACCCTAAAGTCAGATGGAACAGGTGCCTGGATTTGATGCTGCTAGCTTGGGCATCGGTGTCTTTGCCAGGTGTCCAGGTTAAAGCATGGCCCAGACCATTAGAAGTGCAAGTAGGAGGCAACTAGAGTTGCAAGGAAGAGACAGCCTTACCTTGTTACACTAGGGACACCACGTTCAGTATCTATTCACACCCCTCTCTCAGAAACAGAAGACATCTACCTAACTTTGCCAAGGTCTGTGCTCTCTCTGAGGAGGTCCTCTGTAGGGGTGAGACTCAGGCAGGATGCTATCCTGAAAAAAAGTTGTGTTGAAGCTTGGGCACAGGTGGATGTAAAAAAAATTGACGACTGTCCTAAATACAGCATTGTTACCTTCCACACAACAACTGCTGGCCCTTTTTTCTCTTCATTCTTCTGTTTATTGTAGTCACCTTAAAAGTCTATTGGAACGTGCAAGCAAAAAAATCCCAAATTATTATTAAAACTTGTTCCTTCGTGATTCTTTTGGACTAACTGATCTCTACCATCTGTGCAGTGCACAGATATTTTTAGCAATTGTAAACTATAGTGATGGGCCAGAAACATGCAGCTTAGTACATTTCAGTCAGAATCTGAAATTGTGCCATTTGGGTCAACCACATTCAATGTGAGTATTCGTGATAGGTCACCTACATCAACAGTGTATTTGTCCTCTATTAAAAATTATGTATTATGTAGATTAACATACCACAGTTCTCTTTTTTTTTTTAATTTCCTGTTCTATAATTATGGTGATGTGACCATCAGAAGTCAGGGGCAGTGTGGTAGGTCAGAGGGTTGGCAGCTACAAGCTCTATCCCATTAGCTGACCATAAGCGGATTGTATGAACCCACTGGGAAATGTACATCCAAAGGCTCAAAAAGGAGCCCACTCTCACTGTTCTGTGTCTAGGTACTTATATTTAGCTAGCATTGCTTTAACTACAGGAGAGAGAACATTTCAAAGGGTAGTATTTAAAAATGTCTTAGCCACTTCATGGTTTTATGACCTGTTGATTATGCTTTACGTATAACCTACAAATATGGAAAAGGAGAAAATTCAGGATTCAAAAGTAGGTGACAGCAAGATCCTTCACCACATTTCAGTCCCTTTATGCCAAATACCATATTAACGGCACAGCAAAAGAGGTCCACAAAATTGGCAGCAGCAAATATCCCTCTGGTTAAAGCACTGCTGAAGACAGTAGTAAAACCTGGACACTTGTGCCATAGGGGAATGCTAGGAAGGGGACCAGGGGCAAGGCTGGCTCCTGGTTGTGTTTTGGTGATTGGATCTAAGCTGCAGTACCTTTGAAAAGTCCTGGGAGCTACCCAGTACGCACCACTGATGGTGTACAATCAGGAGAGTGCCCCCAGGCCTATGTCATTTATACCAGATCTCCTGGAGATGCAGCAAAGAATTTTACCTGCACATTTTGGAAACCACTGCTATACAATATTGACAAACAGCTGAACTATTTGTTACAAAGGATGAGAAAGAAAATGGTCCAGCTGGTATCAACACAGGACTGGGCGTCAGGACGGCTGGGTTATGTCCTGGCTCTGTCTTTAAAATGGCTGTTTAATTGTATAATCCTCTTAGCATACATGCACATTGTCAAGTCCATCTTTTAAATAATAACGCTCATCTGCTGAGAAGTTTATATAATTTCTAAGAAAGTCATTTAGATACTTGGCTGACAGGAGCTACGAGCATGCCTTGCATTATTGTAGGCCCATGTGGTCTGAGGCTATCTTCACTGAAATATTAAGCAATGATCTGATTGATTATTCTTATGACTTCTTGAACCGAGCCATTACCCAGAGTTACAGGTCTTTGACAATTTGACAAGAAGCCTTGAAGTAGGTCCCAGGTCTCTCTTTACTTCCAAAGACCTGAAAAAGACCCATTTTCATACCTACAGGTTTACCGGACAAGAAGTCACCATTTTGCTGCCTGTGGGTCAAAGAACAGATCTCCATGCTAGGCTCTTCTCAGGGCTTGTTCAAGCCTTGTCCTTGCTTTTTTTTAAACTCCACCTCTGTCACTTTGTTGCTGGGCTGCGAGAGGGTTATTTTTACTTCTATCTGTCAAACATATTTCTCTTCCGAAAGTGTCATCCAGCATGCACACACCGGCTTTATATGGGCCTTTCTTGTAGGTGATAATTTCCTGACTTCTTTTTTCATTTGTAGAACTCCTATTTTTTAAGTTCTCCAGCTTCACTAAGGTGCAGCCTTACACACAATGTTTGTTTAATAGAGTAAAAGGCCCTTTTTTCCCCCCACAGTGTTCCCACTGACTTCAGCAATAATCTCACTACAAACTGAGATCAAAATTTGCCCTGCGTTTGGGAGTGCCTTGATTTAGCTGCTAGCAGAGACACTGTTTTTCAAATAAATATTTATATTTGTGTTTTATTTGTGGTTGATTCTATGGGAAATAATTAAGTGCGTTCTTTTCCCAACTAAATCTGAATGATTCATATTTGGGGCTAAAGAGTTCATTGTGCAGTTTTTACTTGCTTTGCTATATTTTTATTGCTGAATTTGTTACATTGAAGAATCATGTGTGTCAGAAGTAGTCAGCAGGCAACTTAATTAGTCATGAGTATACATTTCTGGATGTCACATGGATCGTCCAGAAGAAAGCGCAGACAGCATCAGAAGAAAGCCAGCAGCATCAGAAAACATTCCTCTAAACAACTGGAAACTTTCAGGACAGATAAAGGCTTTTCATACATAAAAATAACCTCCTAGATAATCATTCTGCCCATATGTTGAAGGGCTGCTGCTTTGTCATTTCCTTATGTTTGTTTAGTTTATATGTTAGTATATGCAATGTGTAGACAGATTATGGATTGTTTTCCTGACTTCAAAACTCTGAAGTTTCACCTAGAATTTAAAAGGGAATACTAAAGTTACTTTAAATGGGAAAGAGATACTACTGATATTGAACAGTACAGGCTTTCATGCTTCTGACTCCAAGTGAATGCAAAAATCATTAGACAAGCCACCCTTAATGTTGAGAGTTTCTCGACGCTCACAGTGATCCCATGAAAGCAGAAAAGTAAACCGCATAATCCATTTATATAAAGTTAGCTACAAGAAAGTGCAGTTCAGGGAACACACGCACACACAATCTAGACACCCCACCCACAGTCCTCATGCCAAAATCCTGCTGAGGCAGCGGGAAACCCCTGTGCAGAGAAATGTAGCAGGTGTGGGCCTTATCTTTGTGCCTTCAGTACATCAACTTTGTTTTCCCAGTTGCAGATGCTTTTGCCTCTCTGAAATTTTTGTATTGAACTATTAACATTTGTTGATACGTATCCTATTCAAAAGTGTAACATTTTGTATTTGCATTTATTTTATAAAATTCCCTACTCTTGGTACAAGAAATATAGTCTTAAATGGGTATTCCATTGACCGCGTAAGCAGTCAGGGCTTTAATACTGCCTTCAGCGAAGTTTCAGTTTTCAACAGACACAAGAACAGATCTGCATTCATGACTGCTTTTTATAATTAAACCAAAAAAGAGGAGCTGCCATTAATGTAATACAGTTTTACAAATCAATATTGTGGCTTCTTCCTCCCTGATCTGCTGAAATACAATTTCAGAAACGCAGAGCACATCGTCGCTTGGGGGGAGGAAGGCACAGAGTACCTAATGTTCCCTCAACTGCCTAAAAAGGTAACATCTAGGTTGGTGGATCTTAAAGAAGAGAGGCCAAGGGCAGCTGGTAGAGCTAAGTAGTTTTATAAAGCAAAGGACATCAGCTTAAGCCACTGTTGTGCCTGTGATGGTTCCCTGCAGGAGGAAGGTATTATCAACCTCCTCCTTGCTTCCTCATTAGTTATTTTTGGCTCCAGACGAGTCCTTCATTCCTCTTTACCAAGAATGCTAGACTTCCGTCACCATCATAAGAAGAACCACAGCAGCAAAACAATGTGCATATCTGGGTGTGCTCCAAAGAATGAAGCTCAAGGATAGAAATTGTTGTGACATTTTAACAGAATAAAGAGGGTTTCTAATTTAGCAACTGTGTTTATGTCATAAAATGTTATACTGGCAAAGATATAACATACTTTGTAAATACATTTTCCAAGTTTTCCCAATTCAGCTCATGCTACACATATTTCATCTTGTCATTAGGGTATCTTGCAAAGTTCAAGAAGTAACATGAATGTTTCTGAAACAGTGAGGCCTGACATTGCAAAGTACAGAATTATAGAAACTGGCAGGGGACTGTTTTCCATCAGAGGACCAAGTTTTATCAAACACTGCAAAACTGCACCAACTTCACCCCTTTTTTTTTATTTTTAAAAAAGAGAGAGAAAACCATGATAAAACAAAACAAAAAAAAATCAGTGAAATACTTTGATTAAAATGAGTTTTTCACAAAATATTTTGGATGATGGGGCATTTTTTTCCACAAGAATGAAACCTCCAAACTCTTGTGGAATTCATATCACACACCTGCACTTTTGGACATTTTCAGCATCTTCTAGGTCCAGAAACCTTATCCATGTCTGGGGCTCTTCTGAACAAACATACATGTCTACATTGTGGATGTTTTCATCTGAATTAGTCATCTAAGCTTTCTGCATAGCCAATCCCAGTGGGAGAAACAGACCCTCCTAAAGAAGTGGTTAATCTTACCTCAAACTAGGCATCGAAAATAGACCTAATAAATCAAGCCCATTCAAAGTGCCAAGGTGCTTAGCTCAGATATAGATGTTTGAATTGTAGATGACTCAAGTTAGGTGAGATGAATCCTGCCCCATATGTCTTCTTGATTTTACAGGCTCTCTTGGAAGCAGAGTCTGGAGTAGGCAGTGAAAATACTGAGATATTTTTGTTCCGTAAACCAGAAAGTTTGGTGTTCCCCAGTCAGGTCTACTCACCATATGTCTTTACATTTGTTCTGCATCACAAAATTGATTCTTGTTGCTTGGTTAAATACAACATTTTTAAGAAGCTAACATATGGTAGTATCACGCCACTTTTCAGAACTGGGATGCTATGGAGAGCAATGGGGAATTCTGTTTAAAAATTGGTGTTAAGAGCTATCCTCAAAAAATCTCTGCTAAATGGGGAAAAGGAGAAGGTTTTTTTTACCAAAATGATCTCTTCTTAAAATATTGGTAAGTTACTTAACATACTATGAGTGAGTTGTATCAGAAAATGCTCATGGCAGTTGTTGAGTATTGCACGGAGGTTTTGGTTCTGTGCATCCAAATGCATGAAAATTCTTTACACATAGACAGATGTTTAAGATGCAAATACATTAGAGCTGAACCTGTCAGGTCTAAAAAAAAATCTTTGCTTGCTGTTTTCTCCATCTTTAAAATAACATTCATTTCGTTATTATTTTTATGTTCCAGGGTAAGGAGTAACTAATATAATGGCAACCAGCTGTCTCACTGGCACCAATCTCCCTGCCCCCTGAGGCTTCGACACAGTCAGCAGGTGTCCCATGCTGTGAGAGCCAGCAGAAGAGAGATCAGAGGCAGGAGAGAGTATCAGGAGGAAAAATGTCTCTCTGGTTCAGATTCGGCACACTTTGGGCCAAATTCTTGCCCTGAGGGTACAGAAGGTGGGTCTCCAGACCTGTGGTGCTGCCCATGGGCAATTCATGTGTAGGGTAATGGCAATAACAGGGATGGCATCTACACAGCTCCAGAAGGATGAGGCTATTTTACGGAAGCTTTTGGAGTGTCACTGTTTCCCTTTGGACTAGGTTGCACTGAACCGCGTTCAGGGGTAATGTGGTAGGAAATATCAACAAAGCTGCTTGCTCCCATGGTGTAATACTGCCTAGATCCTAATACTTCAGATAACTAGTGTCATCTTCAGAGCCTTCCACCCACTGCCTTAACCGCCCTACATGTGAGCTGAGGAAGTCTCAGCCACAGGATTCTCCATCTGCACCAATCAAGCCAGACCTTGGGTTCAGAGTACCCGATCTTGTTTCACATGAGCTCCCAAAGTGATGCTGGCATGCCAGCATCACCGCTGAATCACCAATGTGTCTTAGTCAGCCTGCTTAAAATGGCATGGCTCTGAATTGTCTGGTTGCCTCCTCCAAACTGCATCTGACCTTCTGCCAATCCCACTTGCACATTTCTAGCTACCGGCCTCATCTCTTGAGTTTGCACCCCCAAGCTCCTTGAGACATCTATGGTCCAAAGGCCACACGACTGCCTGCGGCCCCTTCCTCTGATGAGGTACCAGGGCTTTCTTCCATTTGCACTATCAGACCATAAACCCTTCAGGGCAAGGGCTTACTATGTGTTAGGCACTGACCTCTTCCTCTACCGCATCATGTACATTTACAGCACTATCAATTATTTAAAATAGCTCTGCCTTCAGTTCAGCCACATGCTGAGTTAAGCTCCATAGCCTTTGGGTATTTTGCAGCAATTTTATTCTTCTTCCTCAACGTCTCACAAATTGCTTGCTGCTCTGTAGCACTTGTTACTGTTTGCTAAGGGAGATGATATGGTGTGTTATCACTCGAGAGAAGTGTTTTTGCGGAGATAGTGTTAGCTTTCTTCCCAAAAATTCAGCTATGCTTGCACAGGAGTGGAAGCCCAGACCCTAGCCCCAGGGGGGCCTTGACTTCATTAGCACTTTCATTTAGCTCAGACAAGTAATTATTAATATCAACATCCAATTCGAACAAATCTAGCTGGATGTGCCACAAGGTGACAAGATGTAATAAACATAAAACAATATAGACTTAAAAGAAGGGAAAATATTCCTTTCAGTTAACAAGGGACAGACAAGAGAGCAACAGCAACAAATGGTGATGCATATAAGCAGTTTTATATTTTTTGACTTCATCTTGTTCCCATACACTAAGTTAATTTTTTAATGTTTTTCCCTTGAAGTGTTGAGGACAATTTTAATTATTTACTCAGGTTAATGAAGAAATTAAGCTCTGCCTCCTAAATATAAATACCAGGATGTTAGATGACACAAATGCTATTTTTGTTTAGCTCAGGAATAGCTGGAGACAAATGCACAGGACATGGGAGAGTGCTCTGGTAGGATGCCGCAATCAGCTCTGGCCCCACACCCACTCCATAGGCTCTCACTTCTCCAGGTCTACCTAGAGCCTCAGGAACTTCACCTCTCCCAGCAGCCCTTCAGCTGGATGACTAAAGCTTGTCAGGGCACATCCCTCTGCTTTTCCACCACCTCCCTACCTCCTCCTGTGTAGGGCTGTCCATGCCTCCACCTGGAAGGTGGTGCCTCCCCTCCCCAGGGTCTGCCAGGGGCTGGAGCTCTCCATCTTCCCTCCTGTGTGTGCTCAGGGCTAAACCAGGAACAACAGGGTCAGGGCACTCAAGGACACGGCAAAAGCCAGACAGGATGAGAGAGACCTTTCTTGCATTGTGCACTCTGTGTGTGTATGTGTGTGTGTATAAATGTGTGGTAATGTCCAGGAAGAGGAATCTAGGAGCAAGACTCCTACCAGGGGACCACAACATCAAATGGCTCATGTTATAGCCATAAGAGTCCAAAAACATTGTTGTTCTTATTTTTCTCACTCCACTCAAGCCTGGACCTCTAAAAAATTACTTCTTTTTAGCCACTGTGCCAAAAGCATTAGACCCTGAAACTATTGAGCCTCATCAGAGAGGACACAACCCTACTCCCTCTTTTCAGATAAGACCCCAAATCAAGACGTAGGGTGACTTGATTAGGCTGCTCAGACAGCGCACTTGGTTAGTACAATACATGGAAATCCACCTTTTAATGGGAAAGCTCAAAGGAAAATAAATATCACCTGAACCACTCCTCATGGCCTGCAAGACTGTGCCCAGCCTCCAGCAGTCTCATAGCCATCACAGGACTGGGTCTATTGGGTAGCTGGCTTTGGTGACAGCCCAAGGAGGTCTGCAAAGACCTTTCTTACAGGAATGTCTGTGCTGAACACGATCAGCTATAGCTCAGTCCCAACTCCCAAACCCGCTAGACTCAAGGACAGGCAGAAGAATGGACAAAATCCTAAAGCATAGTTCTTAAATTTTGCTTACATGTCAAAACCTCTATGTTTGGCAAATTCACACCAGGAATGACAGAGAAGAGTCTTTCTCCCTCTTTGAGCCTTTCTCTAGGATGTAGCAAAGCTGAGGTGGCTCAGGGCAGGGCTCTCGGGGGCATGGGTGACTAACATCGGCTGTGACAGCGCCTGGCTGCATTCTCAAAAGGAGTACAGAGGAAAGAGGAAGAGCCTGAGAAATTAGAGGTCTAAGCCAGCTACTTGAATGGTGCGCCTCAATTTTCTCCTCTGTTTCTTTAGGCCTGTGGCCAGCAGGGCTCCTTTATGCCGTATGTGAAAGCACGTCATCATTCAAAGTGTTTTCAAATATCTGACCAAGAAAAACATCCTTCTTGCTGCAATTGAAGCCCATTTCTTCTTGTCTAACTGGTGTACTTTACACTTACCTTGTTAAAAGAATATCTTTTTTTTCTCTCGTATATTCAATATCTCAAGGTTACTTTTAAATTCTCATCCTCTCCGCCAGTGTACTAACAGCCTGTCCTCACATGGTGTTTTCTGCAAATTTATTAAGCTGTTTTGTCAACCAAGATGTTAACAAACGAATTGAATAGTACCAGACTCAGAGAGGCCCTTGTCCAAACCTACTGCGTACATCCGTACAGCCTGTTGGTGAACTATCAATTATCATTTTCCAACATGGTTATACAATGAACTCGGCTAATCATGTCATGTATTGCATTCAGGGTCCCCAGTAACTTCACCATCAGTCTCGGGGGGTGACTCAAATAAAGACTCATCACAAGCCTTCAGGGTCAGTCCCTCCTCCTCACAGACTCCTCACACTTTCGCTGCCTTCCACACTTCCTCCCATCCATCACCTCCCTGCTGGCGTCATCACAACAGCAGGAGGATAGTTATTACCACTGCCACTCTGAGGAGCAGCTACTGGACAGTGGAGCCACGCATGGAAGACCCTATGGCACCAGGCGGGAGAACTCAGGCAAGTTTTCAGTCCTACATTTTGTCTAGGGAAGAACCTGGAAGTCCTGGAGAAGGAATTAAGAATGGAGTAAGCTTTTACACTTTCACCCCAGGAATCTGACTCTGGGGCCTCATGGTGAAACACCCAAAAGAAGACCTTAAGCAAAACCAGACCAGAGACTGCAAATGTTGAATGAGGAGAAAATAATGCTGAAATTTTTCCTTGTCCACAAAGCATATTAAAAAGCCACAGAAGCACAGCAGAAATAAGGCCTCTAAAGGAAACACTATAAAACTGTACCCTTCATTTGACCCATGGCTCAGAGTTTAGATAGCCTGGGGCTAGAAGCGCATGGCATTCTTGTCCAAGTTTTAAGTAATCATCATGGTGCATTTGCCATTTTTCCTATGGCTGACCAACAAGATCCAGTTGAAACTGCCCACATCTTTTTTAAATTGTTTTTCATTCTTTATTCAGTGAAGCCAAGGTTTTACTCATAGTCCCTTAGCTCAAAACAGGGAAGCAATAGAGGAAGAGCAAGGAAGTATAAGCTTATGATTTCTGTAAATGGCTGGTCCTCTATGTATTCCCCAAATCTCTTTTACTTGCCTATTATGCATAGACTGGTTTCTTACTGGCCTCCTAAAAGACGTATGTTTCGATGAGGAATTTGAGCAAAGGGAACAGTGGCCTTAGTGACTCCTTAAGGCAGTAGCTGCAATAATCTTCTCAGAACAGAAAACATACATACATATAACTTGATAAATATTCTGCAGCATAATGTATTGCTTTTAGAATGACTTCTTACATGAATAGCTGAGCATCCTCTAACATTCAAAGTGGTTTTGTGCTAAAAGCAGTGTGCAAGTCACATAGCATGACCTTGTAGAGCACAGTGCAGTTACAGGGCATACTGCTGTGAAATGCATGCAGTATCAACAGTCACATGACCAAACCTGTCCCATATGGGTAAAGTTGTATGCCTAAGGCATTTGCTGGATATAGCCCCATAGCTGCAGCCACTGTGGAAGTTGTTTTATAGCCTGTCTTTCCAACAGAATTATTAAGCTTTCCCAAGAATAAAATACTACAAACATTGTGTCTTTGCTATCAGATTTGGGGTAACAAAATAATGCTTCTCTGAGGCATAATGTGAGGATAATTGTGTGCTGGGAGTGCTTTCCTCAAGCACAAAGTCATTCTTTCTCCTGATTAGGGACCCATTCAGAAATTACTTGTTTTCAGTGACTCCAAGAACCAGACAATTGCATCCCTCATACCAGAACATACTCTTCAGGTGTATTTCTTTTTTCCTATGTTCCTCTTCAGGCAAAACGATTTTACGACAGGTAAGCACATCCAGACTAGTGTTAAGCTAGTTAGCAAGTGTAAAAAGAAGTGGTGGCATCGGCAAGTGACTACTATATGTGCCCAGGCTGCTTGTATTCTAGTCGCTAGCCTGTGCTGTCATATCTTTACTGGTGCTGTTACCAGGATGAAGTATATTAAAATTAACATGGATACCTCATAGGTGTGTCAAATCTGCCTTGAGCAAATATTTATAGTCTGTGTAGACATATCTAGTTCAAAAGCCAAAAAAAAGTGGAACAAATGTCTATAAAGACGCACTTTTCCTACTCTTTTTTCTTTTTGTGCATATTAGCAAAATAAGCTTCCTTTGTGGAAGTTCTTATTATAGTCTTACTTAGAATAGACTGGCAAGCAACGGGCTGAGTCATATTTGGTTTGATCTCCCTTATATGGCAGCAAACAAGGAGTCACTCTGCTGAAGTTCATTGGAATAAAACTAGGCTAAGTGGGATCAGAATCAGGCTCACAAACTTGTGCAAGGGTGTTACAGGTGCTGCTGGTGATACATGTATTTTGGAGTTAACCCTCACCTCATTCATCACCATCACAGTGACAATAACAGTTCTCAGAACTGAACAGGAGTCCAAATCCACACAGAATAGTATACAGCAAAATGATCTACAGCCTGGGAAACAGGTTTTGCTTTAGTATATGATGTATGAAAGTCTCGCAAACACACACTTGATACTTGCATCCCATAATGGTAATAGGACTAAAAGCATAAGTAAGGGTTACAAGATAATCCCTGACATAATTTTACTAATGCCTTCCACTCATTTTTTCCGACCCTCTAGGCTGTCATATAACTAAGTATTAAAAACTACCAGGGGATTCCTTGTGATTTAGCTCTAAAAGCTGGTTCATGAGTCTTGTGGTCTGACTAGCTTAAAAGGCCAGTTGTTCCCTGACATGTAAGCAACATTATAACAACATCAAACAGCAAATCATCTCGTCTTCAGACAACTCCTGAGCATTTATTATTGCTCAATTGCTATAAGTTTTGTTAGCGAAGACTCTACCAACTACTTTCCATGGTGTATTCCTTTCCAACCATTTTTATTGAGGTCCCTGCTGTTCTTCTTCATTATTTTTATCCTCTATGGGCCATGCACCACTTTGCTGAATCCAATGTCTTTTTCTTAAAAGCCAGTTTTCCTTGCTAAATTGTTAATTTTTTTTCTGCTGGCTTTGATGTCTTTCTTCAGTTTCGCGGTGCATCTTCAGAACTCCAGTTCATTTCAGGCTTTTATTTCTGTTGCTGCCTGCTCTTTAATTTACTACTACATATACCAGCAATTTACAAGTGTCTGATTTCTTTAACTTGAATTTTTCACACAATAATAAGTAAGACACTAAGTTGATGTAGCGCTATCAACCCAAGGTGAAAAAAAGAAAAAAAAGGGAACGTACCAAACAACATCTTCAGTTGCTTTATGATTCTAAGCCTTCATGACATTTTTGGTCTTCTAATCTACAGGTAAGGACAAAGATATGTAAATTGCAAACAACAACAAAAGTAACCCTGAATGAAAGTCCAATGTATTTGAAAACATAACTGAGTTTAGCAATGAAGCTAATATACTCATTTTTTTTTCAAAAGGTATTCTAAACTTCAAGCCAAAATGCCCAAGGCCATTTGAAACTCACTTTCAAGAATTTTTTGAAGGTGAACTGCTCTATCAGGGTAAAAACCCCAGACCAACCATGCAGCGCTTGCACAGAGCCAGTGTAACACCCTTCATGGGGGTTACAGAATGGGAAGAAAGCACAAGGGAGAAGAAGGAGAAAAAAGTAGAGGATGGAGGAAGGAAGAAACAAAGGCGTACATAATTGTCCTGTGGCTTCTTAGGTACCCCCAGAACACAGTCTACATCCCACCATTCCGCCTTTAGCTCATTGCAGGGCACAAAAGTATAATTTCTCTGTGCTTTGTAGTTCACCCTTAAGACCTTGCTCTCCTGAAGCTGAACTCTTTGTAAAGCTCCGACATACAGAATCATTCTGCTTGGATCACAAGGAACAGACTTATATTTTGTGTTGATGTAAACTATAAAGGCAGCGGTTTTTGTATGTGGTTAAAACAAAGCATGGAGAATTTAGCATGCCTAAATTCACAACGAGAAAACCTGAACATACTTCTAAAGGAAAAAAAATGTCAGACACCATTCTTCTTGTCATGTTCACAAAACTAACATTTCTCTGTGATTCCTTTTAAGTTCAAAGCACTGGGTTTTTTAGTAAATGAGACAAGGGGGAAATGGTGAAAACAGTTTCCCTGAGGAAAACTATTCCCCAGTTCTTAAAAATTTTGAGCATATCGAAACCTTAGGGAGACGGAAGCATTTTCTATTACATTTGTGCTTTTCTTCTTGGTTTTTTTTTAAATTATTTTTACAGAACATAGCACAGCGAGAAAGAAAGGAACAGATCATTCAGATGCATAAACCAGCTTTTGCTTTGGCTGACACCAGTCTCCTCCTTCTCACAATGTTTTGAAAGGTTTTCCACCATTTTCAGTGGTGTGCCATGGTGCCTCTTGCTGTCCTCACACAGGACCCTCATTCAGCTGTTTCAGGGCTTTGTAAGTGTTTTGTGCCTGGTGTGTTGATTACGGAAGAAAATGCAGCACAAAAAAGAGCTAAGAAGAGTAGTTTCAGTTATGTCCCAGATTTTTTTAAATATATTTCCATCTGAAATACCCTGGAAATCTTTATATATAGCAATAGACTCACAAATAGCAGGCAGGAAGGGACCTTGGGAGGTCCTCTAGTCCATCCCATTACCCACAGTAGGATTGACCATACCTGTGCCACTTAGGATCACAGAATCATAGAATCATTTAGGTTGGAAAAGACCCCTCAGATCATCATTTCTCACAGATCCTTCTCCAGCTTCCTCTTAAAGATCTCTAGAACTTAGAGATCTGCTTCCTAGGACATATACTCTAGTTCTTCACTCTCCTTACCATTAAAAATCTTCACTAATACCCAAACTGCATGCTGCCCTTGCATTATCCCCCTTAGCACATTTTTTCTGGTCTTATCCAACATGAACACAGAGGTCAGACAATTTCCTGTCCTCTCCCTGGCAGGCCTCAATGTGTCTGAAAAAACATGTTTGAAGGCTGACATCATGTCACTCCTCTCTTTTCATTTCTCCACAGAAAATCAACTTGGTTCCTCCTGCCTTTCCTCAGACTCTGTGCCCTCATGATTACTTCTTGAGCTCTGATCATTCTTGTTGCTTTTTGTCATGAAACTCTGCCATTAGTCACCCCACCTCTTCTGAAGTGGGATATCCGAAAATGGATTCTGTATGGATGATGAAAAGATTCCACCCTTGTCAGACCCTGCCTTTGCAACTCAGTATGGAATATCAATATGGAAAATCTTCATCAGCCACAGTAGAAACAAATAGTATTTAAGGGTCTATTAAGCCCAGCTTTCAGGACATTGCACTTTGGTTTCATTGTGTCTTTTGCAAGCATTAATAGGCATTAAGGCTAGTACCACATACACTCGTATAAGTGAATGCGCATCCAGGGGGAAGGAAAGTTTTAGGTGCTGTTGGATTCAGACATGGAGTTCCCCTAACTGCCATGTAAGGGCCTCCACCACAGCATCCCGCTACTAAAGGTCATTTGCCTTCCTAACATACGAAAAAAGAGATGCAGAAAATCTGTGATGAGAGGAGAAAGTGCTGACCTGCTGTAATTTGATCAGTGTGGGTACAAAATGATGCTTGGATAGCAGGATCGTATCTTCATTCTTTCCTTCTTTCACAAAACTCAATCCAGTTCACAGTCAATTAGTATAAAGTTTGCTGGAGACTAACTTTCAGAGTTTATCTCCTGAGAGACTGGTCAGTAGCTTTAATAAGAGGAAACCTTGTGCTGTGTAGCTGCCCAGGCTTCTCTCGTGTAGTATTTAGGATTCCATTCAAGAGCAGTTCCCCTTTGTCTGCTGCCTTCATAAATAATGGATATATCTTGCATTAGAGATTAGCAAAGATTGTTAAGCTTCCTTTTTTGCATGTGTAAGATTTGGTAGCTTTTGAAATATTGATATAGTTGTGCAATTTGGTGCACCTATTATATTTTTAAGCAAGAATTAAAAAAAAAAAAAGAAGCAGAGAAGAGAAAAATTATGGTAGATGTAAAAAAGCAAATCTTTGACACAAAAACATCAGAAAACATGATCCTTCCATTTCTAAGTCTATGGAAAAATAGTTGCATTACTAAATTTTGTAATATTTTTTTAAGAAGACTCTACAGAGATTGCTGTAGGTTTCAAAGCAATTATGGTAGGAGGTCATGAAAAGCCTTCAGGAAATGCTGCCAAGGTACTGCACCATCTAAAAGGAAGAACACAGTGCTGGAAACTTTTCAAATCTGATTGAGAATAGACAAAGGAAGACAAATTTTCAAAGTCCTCTTTACTCATTTCACTGGTTTTATTTTTAATGTAATACATTATTTTATCTGAAAACACTTTCATGTTTAACCTTGCTATTCCTTTTTGGGAAAAAACACAGATAATTCACTGCATGTTTTGGTAGGAAGCAGCTTTATCAAGTCTGGTGACTTCTGTTTTTTGCTTTTGTGTGCATGCTACTGAGTTTAACTGTCTAAGCAGTGACATTGTACTTGCTATTGTGGTTCTTTGTATGCAGAGAAGTCCTATTTCCAGCTCTCTGGCCCATCCCTTCCGCATATCCCACAGACAGGACTCTTAAGTGCAGCTTATTACAGGGACGAGTTAACCGGTAATTTCATTGTGCTCCGTGGCTAGGATCCTGAAATGCAGGCTGCCTAGCCAAAAAAGAGTGGACAAAAACTGAAAGACTGCATTAAATAACCATAAAAGTTACAGGGCCTGATAATACATACAGTTATGGCAAAATCACTGCTTTCATGCTGTGGCCAACTTGCCATTATCCAGCACTATGGGAGAGGAGGAGAGGAATAAAGGCCTGAAATAACCTAGCTAATGGAAAATTGCAGGCAATATGGTACTGAGCAGCTTGGTGCCAAGGCATTTGAATGGCTTACTGTAAAGTCAGCCAGGATGGCTGGTGCCACATTAGTGCTAATATGCCCTCCTGGAGCGTGTCGATTCCTTCAGGACCACACAAGTGTGGCCTTCCATCCATGCCCCATGTTGCAAGAATGCTCAGAGCTGGCTGAGGAGCACAGTGCAGTTGTATTCAGGGCTCTGCAGGATTGAGCTCAGGTCCAGCTGGACTTAATACCTCAATCTCAATGCCAGACTTGCTAAACTGAGGCTGGCTTCGTGCAAAGCCACCTTGAACCATGGGGTGCTTGGACACCCAAGTTGCAACCTTCAGTCTCACGTGATTAAATAGTTCAGTCTTCAGTGTACAAAACTGGCTGAGCTTCCTCAGAGACAAACTTACTGTAGATATGGTATGGCTGTCTATGCAACACTGTCGAAAGTACTGAGCCTGGCCAGATCCAAACTGCCTCTGTAATCATAATATAATTTAGCCTGAAACTACAGATCACTGAGAATGGACTGCTTTAAAGACAGATCATCTGAGACACACAAAACATAAGAGATTTACTCAAAGTCTCGTTGTATGTCAGTAAGAAGCCCACAGCTGCTATCTCAACCATTTCCCAAACTTTAGGTCTTAGTCTGGTCTACTTTGTGAAAACAAGGCTGGAGTCCCTGTCCTTATTTTCCCCAACTGCAGAGACCGGCCAGGTGAGGAACTCCTAACCTGTGAAATAGAAACTGCAAAACTGATCATTCAGCAGTCAGAGAGCGGAAGTAAGAGGACTGAGTTAACAGGGACTGAAAAATTCAGCTTTCCTGGCTGCACAAGGATACCACAAAAACAATCAAAAAAACCAAAGCTATTTGGAAGTTGGAAAGCAGGGGACAGGTACTCTATACCCAAATGGATTAGCTAAGGCATGACTGACTAGAATTACATGTGTTTTTTTAAATTACACATTTAGCAGCACTAGGGATGTGAAGAGAGCAAGAGAGACTGACCACATTGTTTTCTTTTGACTCCGAGGCAGACTGTTTGGACTGGAAGCAGATCAGAACTTGCAACAAGCTCTTCACTATTCTAAGATTCATCAGGTTAAACACAATGCATCCAAACTTGGCTTAGCCTCTCCTCACACCATAAATATGTTATGGAAGGAGAGTGGGAAAATGCATAGAGAAATGACAATATTTGGAGACCTCTATTCAGTTTCTGTATGAGTTATTATTTGATTCCTTTCTTCCTCCAACTTTTCCTATGAAGAAACGTGAAATAACTCACAGAAATATTTAAAAACATAGAAAGAGGGACACCAAGTCAGGGAACATCAGGACAGCCCAGTATCCTATCTCTAACAGTGGGCAACAGTAAATGCCTAGAAAATAATTTAGGAACAGAACAAGTGCATGAAGTTGTTCCTAAAATATCTATTGAGCACACAGCAATTTGTGGTTCAGAGGATTCCTGAACCAGATATGGTGATTTTGCATTTAATAGCCCCAATGGATTAATCTTTCATTAAGTTGTCTAGTCACTCTGGAACCCATGCTCATTTTACTCATCTATAGGATTCTGTGGTGAGGGTAGAAAAGAAGGCTCTGGGGAGACCTTATTGCGGCCTTTCAATACTTAAAGGGGGCTTATAAGAAAGATGGGGACAAACTTTTTAGTAGGGCCTGTTGTGATAGGACAAGGGGTAATGGTTTTAAACTAAAAGAGGGTAGATTTAGACTAGATATAAGGAAGAAATTTTTTTATGATGAGGGTGGTGAAACACTGGAAGAGGTTGCCCAGAGAGGTCGTAGATGCCCCATCCCTGGAAACATTCAAGGTCAGGTTGGACAGGGCTCTGAGCAACCTGATCTAGTTGAAGATGTCCCTGCTTATTGCAGGAGGGTTGGGCTAAATGACATTTAAAGGTTCCTTCCAAACCAAACTATTTTATGATTCTATGATTCTATGATTCTATGATCTTCAGCATTCTGTCCTCCTCCATGTTGTTGCTTAAGGTTCTTGGGTTTGATATTGAAGGAGATATTTCAGGAAATATTTCAAGAATTGACAAACAAGAACTGACGTCTTTGACCTTGAGATGAAGAGAGGAGAGATGTGATTCTCCTTCAGAAGATCAGACAAATGTACCTCTACCTTTAAACAAACAAAAAAAACCCATAACTGAGCACAACAGTAGCATAAGTTTTTACACGGTGAAAGTACTTGAGTATGGTTTCAGGTGCAAGCCTTTCATCATGCACAGTTGAATCCATTAGAAAAGTTCTCAAAAAGTTATCTAAACATGGCTGCATAGTGGAACTGTGCAGATGTTATGGTTTTTGATAAGTATTGAACTGAATTTATGCTGCAGTGTGGCTAGACAGACTGACTCCCATGGAGTTTCATAAGCAGCATCTTCTGTTTTCCACCATTCCTTTTTGCCAAAGGAGACAGTTCCCTGTGCAATTCCTCATAGCATTCAAAGGAATTCACAACAGAAGCATGAAGTCTATTGTATACTGAGAAAAACCAGATCCTTTGTGCCATAAGGTAGTGGAGCATATCTAAAATAATACAGCACAAGTATTAAACTCAGCAAGAAAAGTTCTGTTCTGTTACCAGCAGCTTATTGACAGAAAACGAAGCTGAAAAATTTGGCCAAGCATATTTCTGTATTTTCTTCACGCCTGGTTGTTGTGTTCAAACAAAGGCCTTCTCTTTTCCACACAATATAAATGCTCCTTGTTCAAATCTAGAGTTCATAACTTAAGAATTCATTCCTAGGGAAATTGTTTTATTGTTGTTACTAGCACTACTGAGAAGAAGAATAAAAAAAGGGGGGGTTACTAAAGCATTTAGGATTCTGTATTATATTAATACAGACAGAAAGAGGAGAAACACTAAAGCAGTGTGATGGCTTTGGGCAGCCCGTCTGGCAATAGTCTCTGCACCCTGCTGGCATGCCCAGTTTGACCTGACATCTGCTTTTGCAGTTCAGGGAGGGCAAGATCTGTTTTCTGCTTCCCTCTGAGGACACCAAGGGCCCAGAACCAGTGGGACAGTGAACAGCAGTGGTGTAAGCAGGCTATGGTCCAGCAAGCAGGATTTTGCAAAGGAAGGGTGGGCAACTAGACCAAAGGGCTGCCATTCAGCCTCTCAGCAAGGCAACCCTTTGTGGGAGCTGCAAGCAGCCATGGTACCACAGCCATCCGGAGGGCTGTGAAGTCCATGCTGAAAGGAGGAGAGAAAATGCCTTCAATTGCTGCACCCTCAGATTGAGTGGATAAAGATTTTGCCCTGAGGAACAGACGTAGGTTGTTCTTCAGCCACTGCTGTGCTGTTTGCTGTAAACTTACATTCAAAACAGAGCTGGACTTCTGAACTGGAGGCCCCCAGGGAGGCAGAGCTATGTACCATTACTAAATTTAGACACTTCTAAAGTGGAAAATGGTAAAATGTTTTGCAAATAGCAAACTTTTCAGGATGCAGTGTACAAGACTTGTTCCACACAGCCTGGCTGCTACAAACAGACGATTGGAAAACGAGCAATCATTAATCTCCTTCTGGAAAGACATATAGATTCCTGAACTGTTCACAGATGACTTCAGATACATCCAGAATGAAAGGCCTGATTTTTCTTCCTGGCTCCAGTTGCACAGAGCATTTCACACTGGCACTTCTGCCTAGGAATCACTGTTCCCCAAGGAGGCATTTGAATCCTCTGCAGAAACAGATGAGTCCATGTAAAAGCTGACGCATTTCCTGACAATATTTGGGAAGGCTGTTTTTACCCTATAGTTGGCTTTTTTTTTTTAGAGGCTTTATAGGTATCATCAAAATTGGTAATCTACTAAGTCAGATATTCGTGGTATTTATGGCCTTTATCACCTTCAGCTCACTTCAGAGTATTTAATTATACTTCAGATACAACTAACTTTTCTGTACGATCTTCAAAGTCATTGTTCCGAAAGCAACCTACAGCCACCTCCTTGACTAAGTTATTATTTCTTAATATTGGGATACATAGTGTTAATTAGGATACTTTACTACTTTGTGTCTTGCTGCAGCATATTTACAAAGATCTGTAAGAAATCCAGTGTTGGATTTCTTGACCATTCTGAGAAAGTTCATTCACTGCATTGCATCACAACATCTGCCTCATGTTAGCTCCTTGAAGTTCACTGGGACACAGCATAACAAGTAGGAACTAGAGGTTAGCTGGGCTGGTGGAGGCAAGCGAAGATGACTGCAGAACCTTTCTGACAAGCACCGTGGTCACTACAAGTGATCTGTGTATTTCCATGGATATTCAGAACTGTAAGTCCCAAGTGGCTCTCAGGATCTACAAACTGGAATAGATAAAGAGGAACAGAAAGAGCCCAGAGCTATGCTTTCTCCTTTAGTTTTTATTCATTAACAATAAAGAAGCCAGACGCAGTGAAATAAAATGTGTGTACTTAGACAAGAATGCTTTACTATTTAGATAACAGAATTATTTAAAAACAAGAGGTAAAATCCTATAAAAATTAGCATTTTGCCTCTCTGATGTGGAAGATATGATGCAGACTGGTGGTTCGGAGTAAAACTAAGATAATGCAGTTGCATGAATTAGGAGGCTATAATTTAAGAGAAAATGTAATTCTGTTGCAACACCATCTCTTGGTTTAAGTTGCACAGCAGGACAAGGGTTTCCTAAGACAAATTTGATAACCACCATGGAGGTTTTTCTTCTTTTTTTAGTTGCCTAGTTACAGAGTTTGTAAGCATATATTACAAGGTTAGCCCATTTGTGAGGTATCCTACATATGTTACGCCTGAAACTATAGCCTTGGCAATGTACCAGAGACCCAAAGGTTTCTTACAGGAGACTCTGATGTGCATCAGTTTCTAACAAAACCTACAGATTAAAATCATTTTGGCATACAAAAAGGTCCAGGCTAGACCCAGATGGACAATGACCCAGTGTTTCTCCATGGGTTAGTCATTAGGTTTCTTTGTGATTCAACACACTTGATATCTATAATGTGCAAAACAAAAGTATATTTCCTTCATTTCCATAAAGAATTATAAGACCTACAAATAAAAGAGTTGTAGGACAGAGCTAAGTACCATTATCCTAAGTAACTCCATTGCTTTGTCTTAAATTGATATATCTATATTCTGTGAGTCATAGATTTGTTCTCTTTTTAGTAGTGGTTTATATAGTTCTTGTGTTTTTTAAATTATTGTCAATATTTTCTGCTTTCATGCTCTAGAATTTGCAAGGATTCACTTTCCTCAGGACTCTGGTCTAGAACCTAAATTGCCATGGTATCTGCTCCTCTCCTGTGTGGTCGCAAAGGTAACCTTGAAACTGTGATGGCATCATCAACCAGTGCAGTAATGTCTTCCTGAGGCTGCAAACAGTCTGAGTTTAGCACAATAAACTGCCTGTTCATATTCCAGGTGACCATGCATACACTGTGATTCTGTGGCTAGGGTATAAAATTTGTCTAAGAAAAAACAGGCAGTGCTTTTTTACATAAAATATTTCACCTTCTCCAACCTCTTCTCTCCAACACTTTGTTTCCTCTTTTTCTGCCCTACCAGGACCTCTCTGAATCTGCCCTTTTTTCAACCCTCTAGTAGCAAATTAATTGAATTAAGCGACTCCTCCTTCAACCATCAGGAAAGGAAGTAGGGTGTTAGAGATCCCGTCTGCAGCTCTTTGGGCAGAAAGCCATGCATGCAAGAGGCAGAACAAGGCAGCCCAAGGAGCAGCTGGGAAGCTGGGACCGGCAGAGTCCCAGCACGGAGCTGCTGAAGCCGCCTAAAAGCAACCTCTTTCCATTGAACAAATGGAAGGGAAAGAAGGTGCTGAATAAACATCAGCTGAGCCAAGACCCAAGGAGCAGAACCTAGCCAAATGGGAGGTGTAATGTAATAAACTCTTCCTCTGATATAACGTTTGTTGAGAAAAATCACCAGTTAGTTTCACTGTCAACTTCAGCAACAGTCAGCTGTCAATTAGCCAGCACTAATTATCCATCCTGCTTTTGGTAACTCCTAAGACAGCTCTGCACAAGCCCAGGTCAGGTCCAGAAACAGTATGGGCCGTTCACAGGGAACTGTGCCTGCCTGGTAGGCATAATGCTAGTTCACTGTTTTCTTCTCATTGTATGTCTTTATAGCCTAATTTAGATATAGTTTGTATTGCTCATTTTTTTTCTTCAAGCCAAGCATTCACCTCTGTCTTCCCTGCCTGCATTTTGCTAGATAATTAGCAGCTGTGTGAACCATACTTGGGATGAAGGTGGGCATGGAGAGCTGGGAGCAAAGATTAAGGCCCCATTCTTTCACCTTAGAAACAGCATTTTGTTTCAGAAGAGCCCATGAGTGTTGCCATGGCACTTGGGGATTGTTTTTGTGCATTGGGTTCCACTGTGTGGCGACTTACATAGAGCTTCTTTTAATTTCCTGACATTTTCAGTGATGGGGCTAAACTATAAATTCTCAGAACCCTGAACTTTGCTCCTATTTTGTGGTTCGAGCTCATTTTATTGACTGGTAATGATTTTATAATAAGAGAATTGTTTCACTCATTAGCAATGCAGTGACTGCTCGAGGTCTGTGCCCAGTGTAGATTACTTAATCCAAGCTGGCCAGATACTTAAATCAACCATGCATTTTAGCTGTTCCAGATGAAGACTGTTTTCATTGAGTTGGTTTATATTAATTTTCACTGCCCTCTGACAGCTGCTGCATCGGAATTTCCTTTCTGCAGTTAATTGTTGCAAAACTGTATATATGAACAGTTTTTAAATACAAAAGGTAGCTGACACCGGTGCTGTTCGCACTGCCATTTGCCCAGCAGGAAAATGAGTGTAGTAGGGAGAATATGGGAGATCTGACAGAAGTGAACTCCTGCCATATGAAATGTCATTTGATGTAGCGAAAGGCCCCAGAGCCGCGCAGCAATCACACAGTGTGCAACACCCTCTCCAACCGCGTAAAGCCGTGGCACACCACAACCAACCAACGCTCCTCGGGAGCAGCTCTCTCACGCTCTCCTGGATCCCTCTGTCACAAAGTTAACTCTGCTGCCATGTATTTAGCAGCCCAGATATACCATAGATTGCAACGAGGAGTTGACACGAAATGCTAGTTGGCCATGAGTAAGTGGAGTAGAATAGGGCCATGGAGAAGTGAGGCTGCCAGGCTAGGCTAGCCGTCAGAGCTCTCTCTACCAAGACACCTTGAATGGACAAGTCACTCACCATCTTCCAGCATAGCAAATGTGCAGCATTTCCACTGGCAGTGACAGCTTAATCAGGTCTCGTCATTTCTTTTAGCCACTCATTTCTGTCCCCACAAGACTCCCTCAGCAGGTCAGCAAAACTCTGTGTTGCCGCTCTGACCACCAGATCAAATGACCAACGTGGACTAACAAGAGTTCTCCTGGATTTCCCAACACAATTCACTGCACACACACCCCCCCCGTCCTGCAACAACAGCTTCACCAGCACCATAGAACAGTGCAGAGGAGCAAGAAGGCAAGGAGACAAAAAGAGGTGCAATTTAATTAAAGCCATCGCTGACAGCAAAGGAAACGTGTGGAGCCACTGCGTCGACACTGACTGCAGAACGACCGAGCCTCCCCTGGTACTTGTCTCTCTCTGCTAATACAGACAGAGCCAAGGAGACCTCCTCAGGCTGAACACCTAACTTGGAGATGGTTATAGTCAGATTAAAAAACCCCACCCAAAACATCTCTGGGTCTTTGGTGTGAAAGCACCACATCCTGATACCTTGTTTGCTAACCATTTTTCAGGCTATCAGACACTTCATTTCTAATCATGCATCTATCTTGGTGCCCCCTCACTACCTACTCTTTTTTTCTCTATATCCTTTCAAATTGTATTTTGACCTTTTCATTTGCTCTTGCTCCTGTTGTACTTCTTCTACCCTTTTTTTCATGTTTTTTGTCTTTTTTTTTTCTCCTCTGTTTCAGCTTTATGTTTCTGTACTTTGTTTTCAGTGCGCCACTGCCTTGTGGGTTGTCACAGTAACACCTTGTACATAATTAGCTCCTGTGCTCTTCGTGGTACTGTCGGGTAGACATCTAATTGGCCTCTCAGTTCCCACACTACAATCCCATGGCCAGGCCAAAGACAGCCTTGGTTGTCCCTTCCCCTTCATGCTGATGTAGCTCCAGAGCCAGCCAGCTCCCCGCTTTGATAGCTCATCGAAAATCTGCATTCCTCAAAACCTAATTTGGAGCTGGCAAGTCTGAAGCTGAGCATCAGCAGTCGGGTGAGCACGTGATTTCAGGCTGGTGTCACTGACTTTTGGGAGTTGCACGCGCCAGAACCTCCCTTGGGCCCTTGGCATCAAAACCTCCAAAAGATGGAAACAGAAATAATTCTGAGAATTGAAGCAAGGGGTGGCTGGGAAGGAGGAGGGAGGAGGAACAGACATGCTCCTTGGTGTTTGCCAAGAGACAGCTTGCTGTTCAATCTGGTTTATAACCATTAGCTTATAAAGAGGTACTTCTCAGCTCTGCTGTGCAATAACACTGAAGAGCCAATGCTCTCCAAGATGTGAAGGGCCCATGCACAGCCTGTTGTAACCAAACAGTGCATTTGATACACTTTCTCCAGATATTGCCACACATGAAAAATATCTTGGATTGTTTAGTTCCATTAAAGAAAGCAATTACACTGTCTTCATTCAGCTGGACTGGCAGGGCAGCACCACTGTAAAGGAAATTCATCTCCAAGATCTGCAAACGACAGAGCTGGCTCCCCTGTACAATAAAGATTACTGCAGCAGCATTAGCTGCAGTACCTTTTCTTACAATCTGCTTACACTGTACAATATTGGGTAACTTGATATTTCTCCAAGTGACATTTAAAGTTAAGTCCAGAAGAAAGCTGATTGTCATCTTTTGTGAAAACATTACACGAGAATTTTAGACACCTATGTCACTTGATGTAAATCAGCTCTGTATATAAAAAGCTACTGAACTACCCTCAGACCGTGTAAGGGCTATAATTTTCACATAATTTTGGTGTGATTATTGTTCAGCCATTTATGTGTGACTATGATAAACATATGCCCTTGGAATTAGTCCATTTAAAAACACATTTCCATGATCAGCCTGCCCTTCTTAGCCCTTCTTGACCCCCACTTGGTAATTTCTTCTAAGTCATTTTAATCATGTTTTATCATTACAAGGTTTCTTAATAGGACAGTCTAGCCTTTCCTTCTCACTGCATGAAACATTGCTGCTGGAGCTTGATTTGCATGACCTAAATGATTTCTGCAATCACTGCTCTCCAGTTGTTTGTCCTGGAGGGACAGTGAAGGATTATACTGTTTTAAAAGCATTTCTATTTAGCAAATACCTCATTTGCAGTAAGACATCAGCATTTACCACATTCATAATGCAGCCTGTCCTGCTAATAAATTTCATTTCTGTTTCAATTTTCTTGCTTCACAGAAGACCAGAGACAAAGATTGCATAATTGAGATCCAAGAGCAGGTAATAATTCCTTACCCATTAGCCCTCCAACTGCAGAGCTGTAAGCTCTTTCAAAACAGTTAATCAGCAGCTTGCACCACCCATCCTACCACAAGGACCCTGCATGAGGACCTCCATATCCCTCTGCAAAAAATGGGAGGAAGACCACTCTGCTGAAGTCATGCTACTCATGCTACTGTTCCTTTCTACCTCAGTTTCCCTACATTTAAAAACAAAAATGAAATAAAAAAGAGGCTTTTAGCACCACCAATACTTTGAAACTAAAGATGATATTTCTTCTATTTGAGGGACTGATCTGATCAATATGAATCTCATTGCGGAGTTAAATGACTCCTAGTCCAAGCCCATTTTGGGGGATGGGGAACAGAAAAACTGTGAGGTGAGGTGAAGGGATGGTGTTCAAGTCTTCTCCAGCTGCTCTCCCAGATGGGCTATTCTCAGTACCAACAGCTAATGGAGGTAATACTCACTAGGCCAGGAGCTATTAAGCTCATTTCCTTTGCTGCCACTACACAGATACACTGAGGAAGAGTTAGGTGAGAGGAGGAAGGGTCTAACCTGTCCCCATCACACTGCAGCTATGCAATACAAGACGCACAATTTTCTTCATAACAGTAAGCTAAATGAAAGTTTGAGTTGATTAATGACCACGACAGAAAAAGAACCAATAGTGAAAGCATTTACAAGTCACTGTATGCCTTCCAGTCCGGCAAAGGATTCTTAAACGAACCACTTCATGCAGTGGTTGCTGTTAAAGAGAGGCATTCATCTTGCGTTATTGATTTTGTTTATTCATACAGGTCTTCACTATAACCACCAATGTTATGTCAAAAGCAGCAATAATGGATTTCCACATCTTCTTGAAATAGCCTACATCTTGCTTAAAGCAGGGTATATCTCTGCCACGTTTCTGTAATGCCTAGGACACTGATATTGGACCTGTTAAGACCTCATCATGGTAGAAGGAGTAATTGTTTTATGACCCTGGTAAGAACAATAAAATTTAATAAAATATTTCCTTTTCTCAGCTTCTATATTTAGTCAATGCAACAGCATCCAGCTCCACAGTTCTTTTCATAAAACAGGTCTGTTTCTGGCAAAGGGAAAGAACTTCTTTGGGGAAACATTTTTTTTTTCCATCTGTCATTGAATCCAAAACAGCGTTTCCCTCAAGACCACCAGCAACCCAGAATATTGCTGCTTGGAGCAGAGCACACTGTCCTCCGCACTGCAGGCCTGCCTTTGTAGGGGATAAAAAAGTGGCTGAGCCAGCAGACACTTGTTGAATTTTGAGCATTCTCCATCACCCACCATGAGCAGTGAGGGCAGCTCGCTGCTGGCTGCAGCAGGAGCCACACAGAAGACGTATTAACAGAATAGGCTGTAAGGCATCTTATCAGGTTACACAAACACTCACACACAAGTACACACACAAGCACTTACACACAAGTACACACACACACACACAGAGAAATAATAATGGCCCAAGAGAGACAGAAACAATTTATAAGGTTTCCACCTTGCAGTGGCGCAGCAAGTTAAGAGACGGACAACTCCCCAAAACATGGCAAATGGCCATAACTGGAAGTCTCACTATTTGCAGTCTGTTTCTCTGCTAAATTTGGATTAAAGGAGGAATCACAAAATCTGTTGCTGAAAAGAGCAGAATCTCCTATAGAGTCAATAGCACTCAGAGCAGGTGAGGCTTGCAGTGAATTCTTACAGCACATGCAACATCAGGCAATATGAAGTGTCATTTACAAAAAACGAATATTTGCAGATAACTTTGGGTCTGTTGGCTGAAGCAGAATAAACAATCAATACATGTTGGCAATATTTACCCACTTACAGTACTGCCAAATGTGAATTTGCAGGAATGTATTGGCTGTTTTGAACCGATCTTTGACTTTGTCTCTTCACAGATGAATGTGGACTGAAACTAGAATAATCCACATTACAGAGAGAGAGATATGGCAGGAATGCACAGCGTCACCCCTATTATTTGTTCTTGCCGTAAGAGTCACTGCTGAAAAAATTAGGTCAGATACAATTTCCAAAGGGATTAAGTGAGGTAAATCAGATTGATATCTGAATATGAGCCTGAAAAAAATCACTATGTCAGACTTGATCACCGTTCTACCTGGAATAAAACCTAGAGTTTTTTTAAAAATTGGAACAGAAATTTTGGATTTTAAAAGAATGAGCCCACATCTGGTACATTATCTGTTTCCAGCTCTCTCACTCTCCCTTTCTCTCTCCCTTCAGGCAGTGGCGTTCAGATGCACCCCCTCAGAAAGACTGAGACACCAATATATGATGTGCTGCAAGTGGACAGTAAAGAAGAACACCTGCAAGATAGAAATGCATCCTATGGCAATAAAAACTAGCACAAACATGACTTCTGCTTATTTAATTTGATTCATGATTGCTATTACAATCCAAGTGCTATGAAAATTTCACTGAAAAACAATAATAATTTCAATTATCAGGTCCTAATTAAGAGTAGCAGAAATGTCCCGCAAAGTCAAACTAATGATCCATCTCATCCAGTATTCTGTCTTCAATGTGGGCAGTGGAAGATGTTGTTCATGGAGAACACGTGAGTCTAGACTCTTTCTGCAGTCCATTCTTCTCCATCTCCCAACAAGCAGAATTGCTGTTTGAGGGATGTTAGATGGTGTGTTGCTGCATTGTGCTGTTAGCACATTTATGGACTTTTTATCTGCAAATTTGCCTCATCTCTTTTTGTCCTGCTGATACCATCTGCCTCCCCAACCTCCTGTATCACTTGTGTAACACAACAAAGCCTTTCCACTCTCCATCCACATCTTTGCAAGGAAGGTCCAGCTGACTCAGAGATACAGGACTTGGGCCATGAACGCCAACATGCGGGTCCCTTCCTGGAACAACGTCTTCCTTCTCATTCTGCAGAGGCCAAGAAATAGTTTGAAACTGAAGAGCTGGTTTCTGTGGGAGAGCAAAGGCAAGAGAGGAAAGTTAGCTGCTTGCAAGTCGCCAACAGAAAGAGGGCTCTCCTATGGTCATACAGAACTTTAAAAAAATTAAGCAACAAGCCTGAGACATGGAATAAATCAAAGGAAAAACTAACTATTGTTCTAGGGCTTTTGCTAGCATTTCTAATTGTGGAAAGAAATGAGAAACTGTCAAGTGGAATCTCTTTGATACGACTGCATTAAAGGATAATTTCCATTCCCTGGATGCATGATCTAACTCCTAATGTAAGGTGTGTCCTGAAGGACAGAATTTGGCCTTATGTGAATCTAATGAACCCAACATCTTTAGCAGGCTTCTCAAATACTCCTTTGTTCTGCAAAGTGCTTTACTGTACTGTTTACATGAAAGAAGCTGTACAAAAAAATGAGTCAGATTAAATGCTCTAGGGCCAGATTTCATCTGACCTTCCCGTGATACCCTAGTAAAAAATTAAAGGATGGTCTTGTACAGGGAGTATTTCTTTTTACTGCATGAAGCAGTGGATCTGCTCCCTCACTGGGAAGGAAACAAGGACTCCGGTCTAACTTGCCTCTGTACTGGAGGTGATACTGAAAAGTTGAGGCCATCTGCATATTTCCCCCACATAGCAAAGCTAGGGAAGAATAGTGCCCAAGGTGTAGCCTTACCTTTCAATAATATCTAGCTTATAAAAGGATTGTGGCTTTCCCTAAAACTCTGTCTGCAGGGTGGGGCTGCTTGCAGACTGCGGGGTTGAAAGGCCTGAATGGAAGGTTGGTATTACCTGTACAAATTTGGAAAAAAAATTCAAAATAAAATGAAGTTTTAATGAATCACAAAGCTATACTGTCTCAAGCAGGTGATGAATTCTGAAAACTTAAGAGCTTCATTTCTTTTACACTGCAGATGTATTTATTTTTAAAATTTCCTTCAGTTGTACTGATATCACCTTATACTCCAGCTACTTAATGACAAATCTGCTTAGGTCCCTGGATGACTAAGTTCAAGCAAGCAGAACAACAGGCACCAGGCCTCGGAGGACCTATAGTTGACATGTAGCACTCTGGAAGAACTGCTGCTAGGTATGAGCTCTGTTCAACAGCAGTGCAAAAGAGATTGGGAGAACAACAGTAAGACAGACTTTGCAGGTGCTGTATGATCCCTGGGGAATGAAAAGTATTTTGGAGGTGATTTTTAATTTATTGGCAGAGTTCTTTAAATGTGCATGGTAGAAAAGGAGGTATGTTTTCTGCAGCTCAGTTAAAAAATTAAGGTTCTGATTTATGTGGACATTCATTACGAAGAACTGTTAACCTGTAGATATGGCCAGACTCTACTTAGTGGCAAACCTGACAGGGACTGAAGTTACAGCTCTGTGTCCCCCACTCCTCACGATCACTAACAGCCAGCTTTAAAGTAGCTTTAAAACTACTGACTATATCTCAGCAGCAGAGCAGCACAACCATAAGGCCAGGCAGAAGGACATGCTGTTGCACAGCACACTGTGTAGCTGCTGGCTCTGATCTGGTGGGGCTACCCCAGCTGCTTCGTGCCCTTGCGCCTGACTTTGGGGGCCCAGCCTGGGAAACCCCCCGCTGTGCCTTGCACTTTCCTGGGCACTGAGGAAGGCAACCAGATGGACCTCCGTGGCCTCGTGGCCCCCACAGCAAAGTCTCTGGACACACACCCTGCACATTGCCCTGGTCCTCCCTGGAGAGGTCCTGGTATGATCTACCTCTAGCAGGAGGCTCTCACCAGCCTGATCTCGCAGTGAGCGAGATCTCAACTTGTCTACAAGTGAGGGATGGACATGTGGCACTAAATCCTGGGACTGCTTCAGGCATCTGTCCTGGTGCCCTCTCACTTGGCCACTGAGACTTACTAACATTTAAAGGTCCAAAAGAGACTACAGTGCCAGATGGGAATTGGCAGATTACCTCTGAATTTTGGCTTTGCCCCTCCCCATAACTCTGTATCTTACATGGTGTTTCTACTGACAACCATAACAGAAATTCAGGCACGTATCTCAACTCTCCCATGTATTAGAAGCCACCACGATTTGTTTGCGAACGCTTTCCCAAGCCTCCTAGTTGAGAAAACCACGTGAGAAGCCGCATATGATATCCAGTTTAAACATGAAGGGTCACAGATATTTTTTTTTTCTGAGAACCACTTTGAAAAATCTTTGTGAAATAATTGCAGTATAGTGCAATGAGGCAGATGACACTAAGCTGTTTGCTTTACAAGATGGATGCGCAGTATAAAAGGAAACATGAGTACAAGAACCAGAAAAGAACAAAAAAGAAATAGTGAAAATCTAATACGCAAAAGACATTCAGGAATTGGAAAGAAGGAAATGTGTACAAAGAGGTAGACTGGGAATCTTGCAGGAGTCAAACAGCAACAGTAATATGATGAAGTGCTACAAATAAGACACGGAACCAAGGAATTTAAAGGGAAAAGATATAGTCCAAGAAGCAAGAGAGAGAAACTGATTTCTTTGTCTTTTCCCACGACTTGTCTTCATGCTGATAAAACTGCCACTATTTAGTGCACAGCATTAGAGGCAAACCTTTCATGTTTTTTCAGGCATGTAGTCAGATTTCAGCTGAACAACAGTTAAACAACTTCCAACACATGCAGAGGCAAGAGGTCCATAAATGAGTATCAAAAGTACCAGGTACCCTTAACACCCCCAGTACAACAGTTTTGGATGTTGGGGGTATATGCGAGGAATGGACCACAGAGAGCATCAGGGCTCACTTGATCTTCTACCTGTACAGTATCTCCCATTTGTGTCAAAGGCAGAATACAGGACCAGACAGATCATTGGTCTGACCTTGTAGGGCATTTCTTATGTGCTTGTCCTCTTAAATCCTTTCAGAAATGTTGTATTACATGACCGAGTAAACTTCAATTTAAGCTCACAACCCCGCTCTTGCTGTTGTAGTGTCCTATGCTATAAATGTACTGAGGGTGTTGAGGAAAGCTTCTGTCACGCTTGGGCAAAAGATGTGCAGGATGGCCACAACAGGCCTCATTGCCAAGCTGTCTTCTCGTCCAGACGAAACCTTTCAGCAGATCAACATCTCAGACTGATCGTAGGGAAAACCTCGTGGGCACAATACAGCACATGTGGACTGGAGAAACCCAGAAGAAATATTACATTACTGTGGCAGGACAGGAGAAAGGGATAAAATTTTCATTACTTGAAATCCAGCAGCAAGTTTCTTGCACCTCTTTTGGCCATCAGTATAAATCTGAAAATTCCTGCTCTGCTCAAAAGAGCTGCTGGTTAATATATATGCAGTTTTCATCTAGGGCTTTTTCCTTAGCATTGCCGACTATCTTTGATTCTCATGTTAATACTTTATTAGCCAGTAGGAAAGGAGCCGGCACCATTTTACACTTGGCCCACAGGTTCCAGTGTGAGTAAAGTGTACTCATCATCTCCTACCATTGCACCCAGTAATTATCTTTGGGATAATTAGCATATGTATCCTGGAGATCTCCATCAAGACTCTTCTTTCTATTGCAGACTATAACTATTAGGTTGGATCTCTGGCTGGTATGAACTGGCATAGCACCCTTAATTAATATCTTTTCCTCTCTCTCCGAGCTGGGAGGAAGCCTTAGGAATAGATGTTGTTAAGGGATATTCAAGGCAGTTGTGAGCTGAAGATATGAGTCTTTTAAAATCTGATTATGCATTCCTTGTGCACTCAGAGCTCTGAAAGTTTCAGCTTGGTCGTAAATATGAGAACAGACCCTCTATTTGTTTAAATGGAGGAATATCTGTTGCATAGAATGCAGGTATCATTAAACTGCTAAACTTTGCACTGATAGAAACATTTTTTTAAAGACTGAACAAATGATTTTCAGACCTTAAAACGTCACAGCCTATATCTATGATGCAAAAGTGCTTGGTTCGCCATCCTTCTCATTTTCATCAATATAATTATAATGGATTACTTTGTATTATTTAAACAAGTTCACATATCGTCATCTTGCAACCAAAATACCAGTGGCACTTCATGGACCCATCCCAGCTTGAAAGCAGCTGAGGTCATCATTGTTATTCCTCTTTCTCTGTTTGTTGTAGCTGTTTCGTTTTTGCTGCTGAAACACAACTACAGCCTATTGTGGCAGCGGATCTATGTGCAACCTGGGGAGCCGGCAGTGGGAACAGGGAAGTCGTGTACCCACTTCCTTTCAGTGATAAAAGCCTCAGCATAAAATGTCTGTAAAGCCGAATGCTTCTGAATGAGCCGTTCAGAGGAGCTGAAGCAGGCTGGATTGAAGTCTAGCTATTAATCTCTTCCCACAGCAGATTTGTGAGTGTTCACTCTGTAAAGAGGAGAGGCTTCAGAAGCCATCAGTGTTCACAAACCACAATGTTAGAGCAGAAGCGTTAACGCCTTTCTGTGGCAAAGCGCTGTCTTTGTAAAAAGTACAGTAACTTCTGCCTACAGAAAAATGCTCACAACATGCATCTCAACTTGTGGGGAATCTATTAGTAATAATAGTGGGGTTTCTGTACCTCGTAATATTTCTCTGGATTAAAGTAAGGTATGAATTTTAATTATAATGACAATTCCAGGACAGCTACTTTTTCAGGCACACGTAACCCACTACAGTTATTTTGGTTAATTTTCTCTCTGCAAATTAGTACCACTAGTAATAGCTAGTGTGTTGTTACAATCCTCTTACAATCTTTCTCATCACATACATTTATACACAATTGTAATTATTATTATTATATAGCCCTATATAATAATTATATATGCTATAGGTATGTGTAAGTATATGTATGTCATTAAAATAATGTGTGTTGTATAAATAAATGGCAAATATTAGTGTATATGTATGTGCTTTCACACATATATGCACAAGGGAGTGATGGATACTTTGACATAGGGTATGATATTTTGAGACACATATGCATAAAAATTTGAGAAATAAAAAAAAGGAGCTATGTTAGTTCAAACTAAATTCCCTGGAGACAAAACAAGACCAAAGATCTAAACAAAAGCAGCATATAAAACAGCCTAGACATAGACTCTGATGGCAAGTCAGTGCTATAGATATTCTATCAATATCCAAATTGTTAGTGATTAAGTATTTTTGAGGACAGATTAACATAAAACGTCCCCAAAAGAAAAAAAAAGTAACAATCAAACTGTATTTTTTTTTCCCTCATAGAATGACTTTGATTTTTACTGTATTAAAATAGATCCCAACATTCAGGAACTGCCATCAGGCCATTTGTTATTCATGGGGAAATATAACAGAACTTGTCTTTCAGTAAATGAAACAGGAACATCTGATATTGCCAGTATAATACCAGCACCTTCTATTTCATTTGGATGCAATTAATCTGGAAATACGGTAAGGTCCCAGGAAACCAATCTTTCCCTAGTTTTACATAGCAGAAATAGATGTCATTTACTGGAATAGTGGCCTCACTTATGTGGGACAGACCTTCCAGTTGGAGTTTCCAAGCACCCCAACACTTCTACTTTGCCAGGCTTCCTGAGGGGATATATATACATTTTCTGTGCTGGCAGTTACGTGAGCTATGAACTCCAGGCATAGTGACACTGGGCCACAGCCTCTGCACTTGAGCAGGGGGGAAACTACAGGATGTTTATATGAAGAATTGGATGACACATGCAGGAGGACAAACTGGTGGATGCGTAAAAAGGAGCAAACACACACTGAAGATGTGAAGCTGAGAGGCAAAGAGGGTCATCTTCAAAACACCCCTTGTCAACAACACACTGAGAGGACAACCACAAGGTCTCCTGCTCCAGTGGAGTTATTGGCCAGTTTTGAATCTGTGTGGTGGCCCTGGGAGGCTTAGAAGCTCCTCACTGGATCTGCTCTCTGTCACTACTGCAAGCACGACGATGGTGGTTTGTTTCAAAAAGCTGCTTAATCAGGGAGTGAAGATACCTACCAGGATGCCTCTGTTGAGCTTTGCATCTTCCCAGTACCACCCTCAGCTGCTGGCAGCTGTTGCTGGCACTAGCCAACACCCAGGCATAACTAAATGTCCTTTACTGTTTGGGGATGAGGTATTCGAACACAAAAAAAGGCAGGTAACCCCCGAGTCTATAAAACTGCTATGAATATATTGACATTTAACTATTTTGACTTAATCAAGATTTGTAAATACGTTAGAATGAGTAAGTGATACACTCAGTGTCAATTAAAACAAGAGGATGATGCAGCACTGAGTTGGTATTAGCCAAAGATACTTCCTGATGATCTGAAAACCACACCTAGCTACTGCTGATGCTTGGGGCAAATTATTTCTGTAGGCTCAAACAATTAGAGACACCCTTCTGAATGATATTTATCTAACACTGCTTTCTTCACCGTAAGAGACTGTTAATGCAGCAGTTGAGCAACTCCAGGAAGGCACAGTTATCCTGAGATAATCAGGAGCCTGAGGGCTCAGAGGCAGTCATCTGTGTTCTCTGCCCCAATTTCATCGGTATATTAAATTAAAAAAAAAAAATCTGTATGTTAATACATCATGAAGGTCAAACATTTCATTGCAAAGAAGTGTAGAAATTCAAAAATAGGATTCCCAGAGCAATCCTAACTGTATGTTTATATGTATATAGGTACGGTGCATTTTCCCAAATATTATTACTGCTGTCACTCAAAACCTATTCGAAATGTGGACAAGTTATTAGGAAACTGATGTCTCAAAAACTGTTTATTTGTTTATTTGCCTCCATGTAGGACTTGTAAAAGGGGGACAAACATACTGTTTATGAAGTGTATGGGTAAGCAAATAACCAATTAGTTCAATTTCACTTTGGACATGTATTTAACAACATCCTTTGATGAATTTTTAAATTTGTTTATATATTATGTGATTGCATATGTAGGAGGGCAGAACTGAGGTTGATCTGTCCATCTTACAAATTCCATGTAACTACATGGAATCTGTTTTATGCGATATGGGTACCAAACCACAGGACAGTGGGTATATGATGTGTTTTTAACTGTCTTTTAGGGAAATGACAGTTTCTGTACAGGTTCAGCTGGCAAGCTTTTCGCCACTGATATACTCTGAAAGAAAATGAGGCTGAGATATATTAGTGGTGTTTAAGTTTCCTAATTACGGGCCAAGCCACCTTGGAGGTATATTAACAAACCTGAAACGAGCTGTAACGAGCTGACAAGCATCTATATGACAGAATCGTTCATGACTCTGTTGTGAATAGGTAGCTTATTACAGAGCACTTAAAAAATACATCTCCAGAATGTGACTTGGACAAGTACATGCACAGCTTTTCAACACAGGTGTCACGAATGTATGTATTTGGCAAAGAGTCATGACTGACTGTCCTCCCTACGCTGCAATCTGAGAGAGCCATCTAATCACACTCTGGCTATATGAGCAGAAACCCCGAGTATGGAAAATGCTGAGAATTACTGGCCCAGTGAATTGATAACACTGGGTGTTCTCTGTACATTAAATAATGTGGGCAGCTCTGTTCACTTTCTGGAGTCCATGTGCCCGTATACTGCAATCCTTCATGAACCACCTAAACCATCCACAGAATGTTTCTGGGAGCTAAAATATGACGTTATGCCCGGAACAGGGCAGATACACGGAGAGCAGGACATGGGCCAACCTGGGAAATCCTGAAGTGCCTCATAACTTCTCCTATAAAAGGAAGGATTCCCTCCTGAGGGCTTTTCCTCCATTACTGAATGCCCAAAGACAGACAAAAAATTCACTTGAATGATAAAAAGCTATTTGCAAGAACCGGTTATAAAATGACTGTTATGTCCAAGGCGCTGCTCTTTCTCTGAATCCACTGTTATGTACCAAAATTGTTAAATAACATGGTGCTAATCTAAGAGTGTTTTCAGGAAAAAAGCTACAGTCCTCTCTTTTCATATCACGGAAGGAGCATAAGGTAAGTGTAAATGCTGACCTCTGAGCATAAATTTCAGTATTGTAGTGGATGAAAGGAAATGTAAAGACTATCTTGAAGTTGATTATATCACACAACCCCACCCCAGAACTAACTTGCGATCTTTAAATTGCTGTGTTAAAGCAAAAAGGGAGACAAGATAAAAGATAAAGAGAAGAAGAAGGGGGGAGGGGGAAAGCTGCTGTTTTATAAAATAATGGAATTATATATAATCAAGCTTAGACAAAATTATATAAGTTAGAGAAAGATGGCATGAAATCCATTACTGCAATTCATTGTGTCCACACTGGAGTCTGAAAACTCCCATAATTTGTTCATTTTTTAAGGAAAAGGAAGAATGGAAGGAAAAGGAAGAATGTAGAAACAACAAGAGTTAGGAAAAGCAGGGAGCAAAACTAAAAACTCAAGCGGCAATACCATTAAAAAAACCCTAGAAGTTTTATTTTATCTTATATCATTAAAATCCTGGCCCTCTGTCTTCTTTCACTTGAACTGAATTTGGAAATGCCACACGGCTGCACAACTAGCACAGCCAGTGGAGTATCACCTTAGCATGTGAAACACAGCACCAGGGCAACAGGAGTATCGTCTTCACAAGGAAACACAACACCAGGGTTACAGCTTCCACTCCATCCCTATCTTTGGTAATGATTCACAGGGCTCCTCTTCAACCAGCCTCCTCTGAATGTTAAAATACTGCCTAGAGCTCAAATTAGAATAAATTTTATGCTGCTTGAGGTTGTATTAGAAGATTCTGTGTAGCGCAGACATAGTTAAAAGGCTTGGGACCTTGGAGCAATTCTGAATTTATAAGAAAGGTTTGGGGAAGACAGCATTTTCATTTCAAATGCGTATTGTTATTGATAAAAATTGAATGTAGCAACACATACATCTCATGGGAATAGGATATTACGAAATCTTCAGTTTGAAGTTCAGCAGAACTGCATAGTATAACAGTAGTAAAATGAAAGGATTCATAAAATAAATCTATTACACAAATAACCTATTCAGAACCTCAGGCCAGTTAAGGAACAAGAAGGGATTTGACCCCTGAGTCCTTCTGAAAGTGACAGCAGAAAGGGGCAAATAGGTTGTAGGCCTAGTAGCTGATAAACCACCGTGAAAGACAGGCTAAAATGAACCAAGCAAAGCTGCAAAGAGTATGGCAAGAGGGAGCGAGAGGAGGCAGAGCAGGGCATCAACACGTCTCTGCACAGCTCCGATGACATTGATTATCATAGCGCACATACGACACGAAAAAACATCAGAACTTTTCCAGATCAGACTGTGAGCCATGGCCTGTGTCAGATGTAGCAACTTATTTGGAAATGGTTTGAATACATGCACGCATCCAAAATCAGCACACTTGTCAACATTTTCCTGTTTTTATATTTGTTATTTGGGGAATACAAAGTTTCACTAAAATGTTACCTTCCAACTAAAATATAGAGTTGGATTAGTGGTAAACACTTTAATGAAATGGCTGTTTGAGGGGTTTGCCACTTATGGACTTGTTAAGAAAGAAGTAAAACAAAAATTTTTACCAGCTAAAAACCCACAATGCATTCTTTCTGCAGAAAAGATTAATGGAAAAAAAAACTACCCTGCTTTTTGACTAGCTTTAAAAGGCAAGGAATATGTGTATTCCTTGGTGTAGACTTTAACAATCCTCATTAAGACACCTCTCCTGATTGTAGTTGCAGCAGCAGCTTCCATGGCCAGAGGAAAGATATGGCACAACAAGGCCATATCTACAAAGAAAGCTTAGGAGAAAATGTTCTAACAATGTTATGAAGTAAATTCTCCTTTCTGTGCTGTACATTTTGTTCTTCTAACCAAACTGACTACCAAAACTAATGAACTGCTAACATAACTAATGATTTCAAGAGATCCCTGTGAATGCTTTTGGCCCATTGTGTTAATTAAGGCTTGATTCTGAAGTGGACAGAAATGAAAGGAAGCAGAGAAAAATCATATCTATATTTCAGTGTAAATTGCTACGTTAATTGGGATATAATACGGCTGCTGGGGGAAGCAGGACAAAAAACACCGAGTATTTTTAGACCTGTCATCATTAAATATACTTGCTCCTGTCTTAATATTGATGTAAACCAGAAGTGAATATATATTTTAAATGCAAGTATTGCTAAACGTTGCACATCCCTCAAGGACTGAATTTAAATCCTGGTATAAAGCTCATTAAAATCAATAGTAACTTTTCCTCTGTCTCCAGTAGAGTCTGAATCTGGATTTCAATGAGTTATTCTAAAAAAGAGTAACAACGAAAAAGAAAAAAAACAAAGAACAAAAGAAAGGTACAATAGTTAAAATGTTGGTACTGACATTCAGTTATAATTATAAACACTCTTTTTCCAAGTCAAAATTCTGTGCTTTCACATTCTGGTAAAGCAGAGCCAAAAGTACCCACTGCCCATACACTTGATTAGCACTACCACTATGGTCCCCATGCTGTCTTTGCTCAGGCTATTCTACTCTGCTCAGTGCATTATTCTAAAATCTCTGGTAACAAGGTGAAGAATGACATTCTCCAGAAGAGTGCAGAACTATGAAATGGGGGAAACGAAGCCTTAGTTTAGAACTTTACACTTCCATGTTATCTAAATTGCGAATGTATCAGTCATCATCAGTTAACTGCTGTTGCTGCCAGGACTTTTAGGGATGACTTCAAAGAACTCTCCAGGTATCACAGGAGCTGGTGATTCAGAAGGTTGCAACCCTCTTTCTGCATCATGTGCTGCTAAAAGTGTTCTCTCGAAAAGGAGGGAAGTAAAACTTCTGAAGCTTTGAAAGAGTTAAAACATGTGTGACTTTTTAAGAGAAGTGTTCACCCATATCCTGGACAGATTCTGCTCCAGGTAATTACATTCCCTCTCTAGTTCCAATTGGATACATTATTCTTCATTTACTCTTTTAAAACACTTATGTTGCTGTGACAATCCTGTTCCTTATCTGATCAGCTGGTTGTCCAATGCAATTTGAAAGATCTTTTCAACACAGGATAAAATAAAGTAGGCTTTTCCTTTTACCAAATTAATCCTTGGTTTTAAGAGTTTAAATTCCAGAGCTCAGGGCATTTTCTTGAATCTCTCTGCAATTCAGAGTACTGTGCTTTCACAACAGCCATGTTGTGAAACAGCTATTCCTTGCTTTATCTGAAGTAACTGCAGTGATATAAAGAGTAGTGTCTCAAAGACAGGAGAAAATAGATTAAAAAATGAGACCCCTGTAAATAAATGTTGACATTTACAATTCAGATTGCAGCAGTGTCCATTGCCTGTTCTTCCCCAGCTTAGAAAAACAAAGGCAAATTTTGCTCCTCAAAGCAGTTATCATGGGGTGGGGAGGGAGGAAAATCACAAGACAAAGGGAGGGCTATACTATATGAACAAATAGTAGGATTTGGGCCAACGGCAGGGAAAAGGGTTAGCTCAGTAAGAGATATTGGCAGATAAATTGAAAGAATCATGGAACACCCCTAAGAGACATAAAAAAGCATTAATTCAAGATAGTTTGGAGGAGGAAGAGGAGCAGAGAAGTGGCTGAGGATTTTCCTCAGCAATGAGGTAAACATATGGAAAGTGAAAAAAGACTTGGGGAAAAAAAATCTTGGAGTTAAGTTTCAGTCAAGCTTGTGATTAAAACCCTGTTTGAACAGCTTTGATTAGAAAAATGGCAATGCATCAAGAAGATGCAATGATGCAGTCTTAACCTGTCCAGGTTAAGATGCAGAACTGCACAATGGAAGCTATGTCAGAACTGAAGATGATGAACTGGTAGAACCGATAATTATCAGTGTAAAAATCTCAGGTTGAAGCTGTATCAACAGATATGAAGACACAGAGAAATTGCATTGAGTTTGCAGGGGAAGACACGTCTCTGAAACGTCTCAAGGAGTTATTCAGGCAGGCAGGTATTCCCACTCTATGTGACTAAATCTTCCGAGTGTGGAGAAATACCAGACGAAAATCATGCTGAAGGATAAAGACTGATAAAGGTATCTCACGCATCTGTGTCTCAAAAATAACAGACATTTTTCTTCAGTGTTGGAGATGTTGTCTCCTTATTGCTCTCAGAATCCAAAGCACATTCTGATCCAGTAAACACTCTCTCACTGGAACAACCAAGTCTCTGAGCTAAGAATCAACCCCGTACAGTCCATTCACCAGAAAAGACGAGAACTGTGCTTCCTCTCTGAAAGCAGGGCATCCTCCTAGATTAACCAAATGACATTTCTTTTCCCTTCAGGACAAATTTCTAGAGGAGTTCACAGCTAGTTGGCATGCAGCCAGCGCAACATTCCCTGGCACCACATGCCCATTAAACTTCAGAGTTTGCTGGCACAAGCCAGCTCTGCATTCTGTCCCAGAGATGGCTGTATTTCAGGAGTAATGAAACTGCAATACACATAGAGCCACATTCTTTGCTCCAACACCCATGCAGCCCCAGTGAAAACAATGCAGGCAAAGTTAGAAAAATTATATGGAGGTGACCAAAGGCCACCCTGTCAAGCTCTTAGTAAAGTGTCGTTTAAGAAAAAAATTCCTTTGTTTTCCCTAAGTAATCTATCAACTTCCCCTTGCCCCCCACTAATTCCACGGAACTTTTTAACAAGATCTGTCAGTATTTTCCTCCTCTTCTTCCATCAGAGGGTATCTATCTTCTATGCTTCCTTGTAGCTGTTCCTCACAACAACCGTGACATTATCAGTCAGCTCACTGTGTTAGTGATGAGTAGGCTGAATCAGCTCCAGCTGAGCACTGGTCATTGAAATGAGGTTTTTGAAGTACAGGCAGGCAACTGGTACATTGGGAAGTTACAGCCCAAAGGACAAGTGGTACAGTGCTTTGGAAAGGTCTATCTGTCATTAAGGTTTATGAGCATAAGCAGGTCTCTGCTGTTTTTTCATCTGGCGAGCTGGCAGCTGGGTATTTGATCTCCTTTTAAAAACTCCAGAACAACACTGGGCACAGGCAGGCCCACTAAGCAAGAAAGCTGATGCAGCTGTGTTGTTCCTATTTAATACAACAGCACTTTGGCCCTATCTCCCCCATTTCTTCCGTATTCACAGTTCTTTGGGCAGTTGCTCTGTCACAGGGGCATCTCTGTACTGGCACAGTTGCTTGAGTAACCATCAGCGAGTGGCTCAGGCACATGTGAAATGCTCAACAAGCTGAGCAGAACAAGCCCTGTGGAGTACTGGGTGAGTATGCTTAAGAAGCACACCAATTTCTATTTGCCAGTCACACTGATATGAGTAAAGCTGGTTTAAGAATTGCGCTGAGGATTAGCTAGATGATTCATAGGAAAATCCAAACGTAAAGGCCCAATTTACACCCAAAGTATGTGACTGAGAGAGTTAGGAAAAAGGAACACTCCGTCTCTTGCTCAGAATGGATCCTAATTGCCTATTTCTTCTAGTTACAGCGATCAATCTTCAAGCATGTCTGTATTAAGTAAACCATATCTGTATATATGTGTATATACACTTCTTTTAAAATATTGAGTTTCAGATTCCCTTGTATGAAACTCAAAAGGCCAAGACCTGCTCACAGAAGACTCAGACTCCCAAAGGCCCCCCTCCTGTTTTCTTGTTGTGTAGCAAAGACCAGTATTTGCCCCACTGCCTATAAAACACAGGGCAATTAAAGGTACACGGTAACATATTATTACAGTAATGACACACATCTGTTCCCGGAACACTGCTTGTTATTTGTGATTAATCTAGTTCACTGAAGAAAGTTGTGCAGGCAGAGGATATATCTTTTGTTTGTTCTTTTCCTCTGTACAATGAATATTTCTGGGAGGTGATAATAATATCTACTGACAGAAAAGACTAAAGAAACAGAAACACTTTTCTGTCTGGTGAGTAAATATACTATACAGCTAATAACTGGATGAGATGCTGTCATGATTTTTACTTGAGAGATGGTATTTTATGTGTTTTGACGTCTCTCATTCATGTTTTTTGCCCCGCTGAGAAACAACTGGTTTCTATGTGCTTGATTTCTCACAACCTGAGCTCTCTTGCATTATCCGTCATTTACAGGGATTGATTATCAAAGTACTGCACAAGGGTTTAAGCTGTAAAACGCCAAGAGATTTGCCTGGACTTTGGAAGAGATTTTATGACGTTTGGGATTTAGGAGCAACACTCTAAAGAAAAGTATTTTTTAAACGTGTCACTTTCTGGATGCCTCAAATCTAGATGAAGCTGCTCTTACCAAGGGCAGTTCATTTCTCCTGTCATTCTTTGACTTCGTTTGCTCTAAGCTCTAATATCTCCTACACATTAATTTGAAGCTGTACGGACTCCAAACGTTTATAGCAAGGGACTCTCCATCATCCAACTTGGGGAAATGTAATCTCTCTCTTTTTTTTAATCCCTCTTCTATCTCTGTGCTACAAACAGAAAGCCTGTGCTTCCTCCACACCCACTCTCCAGAAGCCTCACTGCAACTTCCTGTCAGTTTTACACATGCTGCTGTGGACTTCCTCTGAGCAAGTTTTATCTGCATGTACCATGTTAACTATTTGCTTACTAAGTGCTTCCTAAACACATAATGCTCATTTAGTTTTAACCTTTATCAGTTAAACCCTTTGTGACTGGAAAATATTAGTGATGCTCAGAAAAAGAGTGGCTTACATTATTTAGGACTAAAATACAAGGAAGGCTAAGAAATATTGTAATTATTTGCAGGCAGTGGGCATCCTGCTTTGTATCAGCAGGGCTAATGATAGGCTGTTCAAAACAGGAGGCGTAATAATCCACATAAGGACAGTAGTATGTTGCGTTTCTAAAACACCCTTCGCCAATGGATAGGAACGGAAGAAATACTGCCCTGGCACTTGTTTCCGGCTCTCGATGTTCTAAATTAACTTAAAGCAACCAAAATGCGTTTTTGACCCCTTTGAGCTCTAACTGACCTATGGCTCCTGCTTGGAGCTTACAAGAACTAGGGGAGAGAGGGACCACATTATTCCAATGAGAACTTGGGGAGAGAAGGACTGCGTTATCCCGACAGATGTGCTCCTATGGCGTCTGTGGGAATGTGACAGGGCTGGAGCTCGCTCTCCAGACCAGAGGCCTGGCACCGCAAGGCCACCCTGGACTCGATCTCCAGCTTTAACACGCTTTCCCAGCCCCTGGCCGCCGCAACCGCGCGTCTTGCTGGCGCTCCATCCCCCAGCAAAAATCCCCCCAAGCCCAAAGCAGGGGCGTGTGGACGCGGACGACGGCGGCGTCGGCTCACGCGTCCTGCCCCCGGGCCCGGGCTGGGCCTCCCTCCCCGGCTGTCACCGCGGGCGGTGGCGGCAGGCCGGGGGAGGCCGCACGGCGGGAGGGGAGGCCCGCCCCGCCCCGCCCCGCCCCGCCCCAGCGGGGTTTCCAGTCAGGGCAGCGCGGTCGGAGCGGCGGCCATCCCTCCCGCCTTCCCCTCCGGCCCGGGGGCGTCCGCCCGTCTGTGCGTCGCTCTGTCTGTCAGAGCCCCGCGGAGGCGAGGCCGCCCCTCACCACCGCGGGGTGGGGTGGGGTGGGGAGGGGAGGGGAGGGGAGGGGGGAGGGGCGGTGCCGCGCCGCGCGCCTGCGCAGGGGGAGCGGAGCGGCGAGGTCACCCCTCCCCTCCGTGCCAGAGCGAGGCTGGGCGTGCGGCGTCACGGCGACGGCCCCAAGCCGCGCCCCGGCACAGGCGGCCAGAGGGAGCCGAGGGGAGCGGGCGGAGCGGCGCGGAGCGGAGCGGCGCGGCACGGAGCGGAGCGGCGGGCTCGGCCGGCGAGGCGGCGGCGGCGGGGAGCGGAGGCGCTGTCCGGTAGGTCGCGGCGGGGAGGGAGGGTCGGGTCGGGTCGGGTCGCCGTGGCGGCGGGGTGGGGAGCGGCGTGTCTGGTACAGGTGGCGCGGCGGGGCGGGGACGGGCCGGTGGGGGCGGTGGCGGCGGCGGCGGCGGCGGCGGGGGGGGCGGTGGATCGGGAACGGCGGCGGGGAGCGGCGCGCTGTGAGGGAAGGGGCGCGAGCCTGGAACATGGCGGAGGAGGAACTGGGAGCCGCCGCCTCGTCCGGCCTCAGGCACGGGGGGACACGGCGCGGGGGAGGGGGGGGAGGGAGAGCGGGGCGCTCAGGGGTAGCCGCCGCCAGCCGGGCCGAGGGCCCGGCCCTGCCCTTCGCCGCCACCCCCCTCCCGCCGGTGCTCGGAGCAGAAGTTAGAGCGGAAGCGGAAAGTTGTAACCCCGGCGGCTCGGGGCCGCGACGTGGGGCCCGGCCGGCTGCGGGGAGGGGCGGGTGACGCCCGGCTCGGCCCCGCCGCGGGCGGGGAAGGGGACGGTCCCCGGCTGCCGCCGTCGTTGTCAGCGGGAAGTCCGAGCCCCACCTAGTCCGGTCGTCGGGGAGAAACTGCTCGCTTTTTCCGGCCGGTGTGTGGGGGCGAGGCGGGGGGGGGGGGGAGGGGGGGACACGGACGGGACACAGGCCGGGCGACCCGGCGGTGCTTGTGCGTGGGGTGGCCACGGAGCGGGACAAGCAGTCAGCGTCGTGGCCGGCGGGTTCCCCTCCGGCTTGTCACAAAATAAAAGGAAGGGGATGACGGGGATGTTGGTCGCGTCTAAACAAACCCCGCACCCGTGTCAAAGCAAATGGAAGAATTTGACTGACGCTTTCTGCGCCAAACCCGTCTCATAACCCCGAGGTACCTCGTACCCTTCTGCGTGTGCGGGTGAAGAAGCGGTGAAAGGAAAGCGAAGTTTGCAAAGGGTCGAACAAAACCAAATCCGAGTGTTTTTGCCTTGGCCTCGGATTACAAAAAGAGGATAATAAACCAAGGTTTCCTGCAAAAAAGATCAGTGTGCTTTTACTCCCTTTTCCGTCTTAAAGGGATGGGTTGTCCTTTTCAGGGGTTATTAAAAAAAATAGCTTTTTCTATACTGCTTTGGGGGATGATAGTAAGGTAGTATGGTTCCAAGAGAGAGGGGTGTTTCAGAGGTGCCCAGCTTGAAAATTGCACAGGTCGTGTGTGTGTGTTCCTGCATTTAGATGTTTTGATTAGTGTAATTTGTTATTTCCAGCATGTAACAGCTACATCCTACCCCAGTGTGAAATGTGTAGATAGTGTATGACAAAGACTTTTCAGTACTCTTTCACGGTCAAATATACATTGAAATTACTCTTATAAAAGGGAAGACACAAAGCACTCTTCATAAATTAAAAGGCAAAGAAGCAATCACATTGTCTTATATAGTAACCATTCAAAAGCAAATGTACTTCCCTTTGGAAAGAGATTCTTTTATTCTCTATGGAAAACTTAGAAAATGATTCAAATGATCGTATTTGGATGACTTGCCTCAGTGTTAAAATTGCAAGCTTTTGGAGGAGAGGAAAAAAAAAACCACCCCGACTTGCTACATTCAAGTGTTTTCACTTTCTTTATTCATTGTGTGTTTTTTTTCTACTCTCGCTCAAAGTCTATCCTGTGGACTTTATTCTAGATAAAAATGAGCTAAGTGAATGGTGGAGGTTACCTTGGCTGTTCACGTCAAAGGCTTTGCAACTAAACTTTCTAACTAATTAGATGCAGTGTTTTATTCCTTGGTACCTGCATATTTCCAGGGTTGCTTCTTGTAGTGGTGTGAACTACTTCGAGTTCAACCTGCAACGGTAGTGTAAAGCTTTATGATTATCTTTAGCTAAATAACTGAGTTTTGAGTTGCACTGTACAATGTAAATGTCGTGTATCTTTTTTGCGACAAAGCTGATCGTACTTGAGCACCTGTCTGCCTGGGGGTGAAATAATCTGCAAAACAGAGTTGAAGGACTAAGTGTAAAACCAGAACTTGTATATGGGGGGGAAAAAACCCCAGTAGTCTTTTTACTGTCTCTAACAGCGTATCTTGCTTCTATTACTACATACCTGCACCAGATAAGTTTTCTGAGTGGAATTAAAATCGTGCTCTTTTGTTCTGAAGCTCTGCTGCAGGACAGTTCATCAAAAAGAAAAAAAAAAAAATCTGAAGTGAGCCATGACAGTTCTTTGTGCTGTGCCAGTTTTGCAGAGTAAAACTGCCTGGCTTTTTAATTGAGAGCCTTTCTGGAGCAGAGGCAAACAGATGGGAATCTAGGTGAGGGCCTACAAAAGGAGAAAGAAATTACTTGTATGGCTGAGGAAGGAAGTGTGCTGAAGACTACACTGTAGCTTGTGATCTAACAGTTAGTAAATGTGACTGGGAACTAAAATAAACAGTTGTCCACCTATCGTCTGGGACGTGGGAAGTGCAGGAGTCACAGAAGTACTTGAGTACTTAATGCTTACTGCTGTAGTGCCAATCCTGTCATCTGCAGAGCTCTGCTAGCTGCTCAAAGTTAGGTATGGAGAGATGCTCTTCAGGGTAAGAATATCTTGTAGACAAAAACAGGCACACTCTCGTCCTGGGATGTATGGTGAGTGGGTAGGTGGGTCCTGAACTGGCCCATCCAGGTAACGCTTACGTGACTTTCAGATACCAAACTGATGTTTGAGAGCGTTCTTCAGGGTAAGGTCAAGTTGTGAGTTTTAATCAAAATTGCTCTCTTCGTGAACAGATCACTAAGCATACCCTGTGCAACAGAAGTTCATGTTTAGCTCGTGGTTGCAAGCACTGCCACTCTTTTGCCTCAGAACAAATATAAAAGCAGACTGAAGTGCACTGTGTAATGTCAGTGCATTGAATCCCTGCTGAGCTGGGGCAGGCTTCTGCTGTGTTCTGTTGCATCTAGGTCAGGTGGAGGGATATTTTAGACAGCCTCCTTTTTCGGAGAGGTTGAGGGAGTATCTACAGTAACTACACCTTCATATTCGAAGGCAAACTTTGTTTTCCTGCTCAGATGTGGTTAAGATGGTCTGTTTCTATTCTTGCATAAAGTAGGGAAAAAAGGAAGGTTTTTTTGTTACTTGAAAGCTCTTAATAGGGGACCTGTTTTCAAGGTGATGGAGTTTTCAAAGTTGTTCAGCAGTTGCTAAAGTGGAGCTTTAGTATTTCTCTTGAAGCATCTAATGTATCACTTTCTCCTTAGGGCCTCTCACCCATGAGAAAACCGAGTGGGATGGGCATAGTAGAAGCAATATCCTGATGAAGCTATGGCAGCCTGCTTATAGCAGGCAAGCACTCTTTGGAGAAAGTCAAGGACCCTGTCTGCTGGCACAAACTGTTTCTTCGTGGAACAGTTGACTGAGGCTACCTTCAAAAGTGGCAGTAGGTTCTGGCTTGAAGCTCTCGTCTCTTGAGCTTTAGAATGCCTAAAGAAACACTGGACAAATAAAAGTGAAACGTTGGGGTTTTTTTTCTTATTGTGTGTGCCTGTTTATGTATGCTGTTGAGAGCTCCTGACATACTACGTGTTCCTCTCCTCTAGCAGCAAGGAAAGGGAGGAAGGCTGTAAATGCCAGGTTGGAAATCTGCCTGTTGGGCAACTTTTGAAATATAAAATGATTTGGGGACCCTCTAGCTATTCAGGATGCTCTTTTTTAAAGAGCAGTGTTTTAATAGTAATTTTTGCTACTGAAGCAGTAGAGTGAAAGTTACTATAAGATCCTACAGGAATGTGTCTAGCAGAGTTAAAGGAACTTTTCAGAGTTGAACCAGGAAGAAGAGGAGGCATTCGAGAGTATCTTGTACACTGTCCCACTCAGATTTCTAGTTATTAATCTAAGGACTTGATGTTATTTGAAGTAAATTCCTGCTATGCAACTATGGAGAGAGACTGCCAATTACAGTACAGATGGTTAGTTCATTCTTGGCCAAGGGAGGAAGGCCAGACCATAGTGCAGGCGTGGGACAGCCTAGCCCTTCTAATGGACTGGTGTTTGCATCCTGTGGCAGAGAAGCAGCATCTCATGTTTCTCTCCAGCCTGAGATTCTCTTCAGGGGACCCCTAGTTCCTTAGATCACTTCATATCATTCCTGCAGCTGTTGCAACACAGGACGGTGTCCGAAATCTGAATGACTTGACCAGGTCTTCTGCAAAAGGGATATTGTGTGCCACTGTTACTTCTTCATGAAATAATTTTCAATATAACTCTAATCATAGAGCTGTGAGAAACTTTATATCATGATTTCTGGACAGTGTTGAAGAACTGGAACAGGAGAACAGTTTATTTTCGTAACTGAAGACAAAGCAAGGATCTGTAGTTATAATTCTTGTCTTTTTTCATAGAAACTCTGAGAAGGTGGTCTTTGCATCAAAATGTATTGACATTGAGGTGAATGTTACTCTTAGTTGCTTTAATTTTGACAGGTATTATTAAGTCTTGATTTCAGTAGGCAATCTGGATTAAACAAAAAGATGAAGTTAAATAGTATCTCCTTTAGTACGGCTTACTTCATAACTTTATGTGAAATTAGATCATAAAAGTTTTTTCTTTAATTAATTTGCTGCCTATATCCCGAATAATGTATGTTGGCTAGCCCCCTCTTCAGTTAATCTAAAATAACTTGTGAACACAGATAGTCCATGCAAGTGTTTCTTTTTGTTTCTCTCTATTAGTTGTCTTAGCTTTTGAAGTCTTGTCCTATTTTTTCCACTCATAGTCTCTGTTTCTGCAACCTAACTGCTTGTGCCTTCATTTTTTTTTTTTTCATGTCTGCAATGAAGGGAAATTTCTAAAAAGCATCCTTCATATATCAGGAAGAAGCAAAAAGAGTGCCACCACACCTGTGTTAAAGATGAACTGCAGATATATGTGAGTTACCTGTGTGAAGTTCAAGAGGGGAGGTACAGGAGACAGAAGGAGGGCCTGTATGTTGCTAGGTGTGGCACTTAGCACTGCTGAAATCAAAGTGTTTTCGGTAGCTGCAGGGCCAGACCAGCTGCTTGTGTTTTTTCTAAAGGTTTCATGTACGGTCAGTATTTTTTATTTAAGATGAAGCTAGTATGCCGAAAAGTGCTTGGACTGCATCAGAACCCAGACAATACTTACTCATAGTTAAGTTGTGCAGTTGTACAATCCTTGCAGTTAATCAAACTTCTATAACATCTGGTCTGATACTTCCCTCCCCCCCCCCCCCCCCAAAGTGATTCATTAGAAGACTAGTGGAAAGTTGCAACATGTTTTTTCTGAACGTGGAGAAGGGTAAACTGGGACATGGCATGGAAGTAATCTATTAAGTGGAAGTTATCTAAGAATCTTATTCTCTGCAATACAGTATTTAGGACTAGATTTTTTGTTTATAATGTGACATTTACAGTTGAGACTGAGCTGTGCATGGCTGCACGTCCAGGCTTACGTGGTTAGTTGTGGGCAGCCCAGCAACATACAACGCAGGAATCTCTTGCAAATGTGAAGTGGTTAAGGTGAATTGTTAGACGTTGTAAGATGCAGTCAGTAACCCTCCTCTGATCTTTGGTTGTGAAGCTGCTTACAAGATAACATTCTGAAAACTTAATGTACGAGATGACCCGTAAGCATACCCTACTTGGCTTCCTGTGATTGCTTTTTGCATACAATATGGTTGAAGGATTTTCTTGGGGATATAAAAGCGTATAAATTAATACTGCATGCAAAGTCTTGAGTCATGCTTCTGGAGTTACATTTATATAGTTAGTATGTATAAGGATATAGCTATCATACTGTCTTTCTGTGACCCTTCGGACATGTTTAAAATGGAGAATTGATGGGCAATAAGCATTCTCTGAGTGTGGTGGTTTTATTCCCATTCAGGGGATGGTCTTTTTGTTATTTACTGCCTATTGTTTATATTGGTGCAAGTGTACAGAAAATGCTATGTGTTTTCATGGATTTTTATGATGAGCAGCAGCAGAAATGAGTTCTTGGCAAGTGTGACTTCACCTTCAGAGTTCTTGTGCATATTATACTGGTCCATAGATGAATTTCCAATATAGTTTGATATCAACAGTATTCACTGAATATAAGTATATAATTTGAGATGCCTTGGACTTGTGTTCTTAGTGTGCTGCGAAATGCAGTGTTCAAAATCCAACTTCTGCTGACATCAGTTATTTGAGAATATGCCATGATTCTAGAAACTGATGTTCAATTGTCATCTTAGCACTTGGTGGAACATAAGAGACTGTGTAGTAGTCCTGTGGCATCAAGGAGGAGCACTGGAAGAGGCAAGAATAGCTGACTGTCATGCTGGAGAGTCACTCTTCCATTTTTCTGATATCTTTTTTTGACTTAAGTAGCAGATTAGGCGGGGTCTTACCAAAGAATAGACACCCTGTTACTTGATAGAGATCATCCTGGGCATTGAGTAAGTTTGGAGGCCAATAGAGAGAAGTCTGTGGTACTATAATAAACAGGCATTCATAATTCTCCTTTTTTAACTGGATGCTCGGTCTTCAAATGTTCTTACTTTTGGTGTGCAATTTTCTACTTGCTTTTTATATCTGAATACTAGAGAGAAACAAGCATTTCTGAATGATACCTATTTCTGCTTACTGTGTGTTCTTAAAGTTTGTTACCTTTTTACCTTTCTTTATATTTGAGCAAGTACATTGCTTTTTTAATGATCCTCTTTTTTTTCTTTCTGATTTCCCTAAACCTTTTATTTCAGGAAATGCCCTAAGCTAGGTTGAGGTTCAGCCAGAGATCTCGCATAGAAAACCTAAGTGTGATAGTTGAAGTTCTGCAAAAACTGAGTAGCTGAAAACAAGTTTTACAATTAAGGGCTTTAGGCCACTGTATGTGCTGGTGTTTGGCATCCTTTTGATCTGTGTGTTGCTCTTCATCAAACTTTTACGAGTAATCTCAAAAGAAAAGTGCTGTATCTATCTGAGTAGGCATTAGACTGAGAAAATAAAACTATTTCATGTGAAGCCTAGAATGAAAAGATCAAGTAGGTTGTACAGATCTATTCTTGATGAACAAAAGAAGTCCTGATGCTACCTTTTCCTTTTCTGCCAGAAATCTGGGTCCTGTCTAGCCAGGAAACTGATGAAGAAGCAACATTAAGTGCACGTTAGTTTGGACTTAATTTAACTACAGTAACCAATATTTTGAACAATGTGCAGTCTTGCTAAATGAAAGTACATGCTGCTTCTAGCCAGAGGCAAGATCTTAAGACGCAGTTTGCAAATACTTTTTTCAAAGACAAATATATCCACTTGAAAATATTTGTATTTTCAGGTAATATAATTCTTCCAATACTTAATCTTATTGTGGACTACTTTTTAAATGAAATTTGGTGCTGTAAGTTTCACAGAGGAAAGCTGACGCCTCTCTTCCAAGCTGAACGCTGAATCTGCTGTGATAGAAGAAGTGAAAATAAGGAACTATTCACAGCCTTATCTACAGAAGGGTGAAGTCAGAGATCCCAAGAACCTAAACAGAGGGCGCAGTGGGTAAACAGGGAGCACCCTAAGCAATGTGGAAATACAAGACTGGGGTTTCATGAAGGATAAACTTGCTTCACTGGAACGGTCAGGGAGGACCAAAAAGTCATTCTTCTACTCAGGCTTTGCCCAAGATATAGTTTGTTTTGAGATGCATGTATTTAACTTGCTGGAAGTAAAACTCTTCTTCAGTAAAAGATTTAGGATGTAGTAGTAACACTCGTTCAAATGCTGTAGTGATTGTCATAGTCTAAATAATAGATGACTCTTAGGAGACCAGACATTTGTATCTGATTTGTATTTAGAAAGGTCTTCCCATCCAAACCTCGGGAGTCGATTTTAAATTTCAGCATGCTTTGGACATCTGCTACCTTACCAAATTACATGTTTGATTTGACTTAACAGCAAAGTGAGTCTTAAGGTATAACAGGTTTCTCCAGAAAATGGCAACCTTTGAAGATGCAGAAGATCCAAAAAGTATGGCCTAAACAAGAACTAGAGTGATCTTAAGATGATTCAAACAGACTCTTGTGGAGACTTGATTAAACAAGTTTAACCCTTGTTATTTTGGTAACTCTACTAAAGGTCTAGTCCATGTAGTAGAAAGTGGTGGTGGGGGTGAGCATGATTCAAATTAATTTGGTTAAAATTATTCAGCTTTTTCTGTAGGTGGTGTTATGTCTATGAGCTCAGGCTTGCAAGTGTGAATCGCTTACCTTTGGGTTCTGGCTCATAACTGTCAGATTTTTCCCTCTCTTGGAAATTCCTGACCCATTAAATGAGACTTTTTGGGGCTGTCTAAGATACATCAGCTGCTCACAGAGCAGACACAGAACTACAACAGTTCACAGCTTGGCATGGTAAGATGAGCCAGCATTTGTTTTAGTGATTTTTTTTTTTTTTTTTTAAATACCCTCATCTGAAGTTTGTGACAACTTAGCAGTTGCCTCAGAAACAACCAAGTTGTTTGTGCCTCTGCATATGGGCAGAGGTGTGGAGGTCAACTTCTACAGTTGTCATCATCTAGTCAAGGTGTGTTTGTGAGTTGGGTGTTCCCTGAGGAGCTGCCATCCCTAGGTTCAAGATGCTACTGCCTCACTGCCAGAAACAGGACAGGATGTTCTGGCCAAGTTTTGGCCACTTCAGTTACACATTTTAGATCTTTTGCAAACCCACCTTCATCAGTGGATTCAGCTAATGAAGTTGGCTGTGAAAAGAAGCAGTTAAGGTTGCACCTCCGTTATTGCAGAGGTGGCAAATCCATGTGGCAGAAGATGGTAGTTATTGCTGGGCGTTGGTGTATGCTTTTTTCAACTTAACCTCAGGACAGATGTCTCAAGCTTCAACAAAAGAACTCTTTGTGAAATTACGTATAATTTGGGTGACTTTGACATTTGCTGCTCACGTTCAAATACCATGTTTCTATTAGGGAAGTATTGATTGAGAGGTCAAAACAGAATTGAGCTACAATTACTTGGGACTTGGCTAGTGTGGTTCATTTATCGTGGAAGAACTAATTTTATTCCTGTTAATGAATGCTAGTAGCTAGTATTCTCAATTTGCAACGAATCAGTGTCCTTTCAACAGATAAAACTTCTAATCTTAATTAAAATGATGTATGGGAGTTTGTAAGACAGCTCTCAGGCTACCAACCTGATTTGTAATAGAATTACTGTAAATCATACTATGGAAGGATACTTTGTATGTAAAGGGCCTACACCAGCCAGTCTTAAATGGCCAGTAACAGAAGATCATATAATGAAGGAAATCTATATATCTGTGCTTTGATGGTGTGTTAGTAATCTAAACAAATCTGAATTGAAACCAAGCTTTGAATAATGAGGACAGTGCAAGTAATGATACCTTGGCATGCAAGCTCTGGCATTGCCAGGGATGTATATGATGTGTGGGTAATACGGAAAAACAGGAGGAACAAAAATTCGGGTGGTATTGGAATTGCAGTTGAACTGAGCATTGCCTTATGTTGGTGGAAGGAAACCTGATACGAAGGGTTTACTGGTTCAGCAGCCAGTGTCACCATCAGAGTGGAGCTGGGATTGCCAGATGTTAAGCAGATAACACATGGAGTTTGAGGCTAAGTCTTGTTTCTGCAACAGAAGTTAAGCTGCCTTTTTCCAAAGAAGAGTATTTTAAGCCAACTGGCAAGTTTATTCTTGAAGTAACTTCCAAGCTGCACAAGTGCATTTTTACAGAAGTACCTTGACTCTGAAAATTTCCATGCCTTACTTGTAGTCCTGCTGTTTTTAACTGTTTTTGTAGCTTGAAAGATAAAATTTACTGTAACAATTATGTGGAGAAACAAATGCTTATATCTGCTTTTAATCAGAAGGATGCAGGTAAAGCACGTTGGGTATACCATGATGTGGCAATCCATTAACTGGTAAATGTTTTAGAGCTAAATAGGGATCCTTCTCTGTAATGACAGTAGAGCCAAATTCACTGCAATAAATTGCTGTCTCAGTTTTCAGAACTTGCTATATGGTTGAATACTTAGCTTATGCCCAGCAAGATATCATGATGTGGTAATTATGCATTCTCTGAATTTAATATACTTGTATTTTTAAAAATCTTGAGTGTTGTTCTTTCTGTTTATTGTCTGCCTGGATTTTCTTTGCAGGCGTAAAAAATATTTGCAGTGCAGTGTCTTCAGAAATTCTGAGATCATCGTTTTAGCTGGAAGTCTGACTGGTAGAACATGCACAAACAACTTTGATGGGGGATGGTGACTATTTTACAGAAATAGGGAAAAAATGCAAAACCATGGCAAACTGTCAGCAAAAATAAGAATAAATCTGATAAATGTTACAAACTCCAGTTGAGGCTTAAATAGACTCTATAGCTTAGGTTTTACAAGGGACTACAAATTTGAATTGACAGAAGACTTGAATTTTTGCACAAAGTTGAAACTTGAACTCAGTAAGTGTTGAAGCATAGCATATTTTTTAGTAGCTTAAGGACGTTCGTTACATCGCTTGCTTTGAAGTGACTTTTTACACTTTGTATGAAACTACTGCAAGTTGCACGTGCTTGTTAGTCTCTCACGTTAGGAAGCTTTCATCTTGAGATATCAGTGGCTTCAAGCAGACCAGTTTTCATCCTTAGAACCTGCATTAAGTTTGTGTTCAGATTTAAGATCTAGCTGGGAGTTAACTTTGACTTAAGGGGAAAGAAAAACAGATTTTATTCAGCTATACTAATTAGAGACAGTGGAACCAGTCTCACAAGGTAAGCTCACATTAGCTGCTTTGCAGAAATTGTCCCTGTGTTTAATATTAATCAGGGTGGCTCCCTTCAATGAAAGGAGACCAACTTGGTTAAGCTATCTCTGTGGGTAAGTGTCCCCGTGGGCAGTTCAAGGAGCAACTTAAACCTCGGTGCCCTGTTTGTGCTGCAGTAACTTGTTTTCAGGTCTCAGCCTTTTTCTCAGGTGGTTAGTATGATTTCATGTCACTGGATAAGCTTAATCACCCAGACAACTTTTTGAAAATCCTCTGAAGATTCTCTGGCATCAGTTAAAATATTTGAAGATAATTGAAGGAATATTTTTGTCCAGGAAAAATTACTGTATTAGTGCCCAGAAGAACTAGCTGTCCAACTGACAAAATACTTGTTTGTCAAGACAAGAAGCTATCAAAACCAGGTAAAAACTAGAAATAAAAATTGCTTCTAGCTTTGTTTACTGAACAGTTGACTTGCTTCCAAAGAGTCTGCATTAGTAATGAAATAGCTCTACTTCCAGGAGTCTTGAGTATAGAAGTCTTTAATTAGACCCAATCAGCTTTTCAGTGTATCTTGTCTTCAGAATTGATTTCTGAATAATGTTTTCTGTAAATAAGTGTGAAAGTCAGCTCTGGCATATTTTAATTTCTTCTATAAGAGATACTGCTTACCCTGTCGAGTAAGGATTATCTGAGTTGCTTTATTCCTAAAGCATCTAAAAGTTGGTGAAAATGAACAGGCTTCCACTTTGGGTTATGTTGTCCAGATGCTGCTTAGGCACTGAAATTTTTCGGGTGGGGGGTGGGTGTGGAACACCAAAACCCAACTCCTTGGAGTTGAGGCATAAGAATTTAGGACTTCCCCTTACATTATTTGGGGAATATTAATAGCAGCACACATCCTCTCTAATTAGCTGCTCCTTGAAGAAGGGGTTCTAAAACAAGAGATTGAAAACTTATAGGTGTCTGGATGGTACAATTAGAAAGATTTAGGTATGGCCGTCTGAGACTGCTCTAGTAGCAGAAGTGGGAAACATCTTGTCTGGGAAGACTTAATCCTCTGACCTTAGCTGGTCCTATGACTGACCTAGAGCTATTTTTCCAAATGTCTGATCATTGTTGTCTTGTTCCATCTCAGGGTTAGTATCCCCCCTCTGAGGAGCAGGGGTTTTTTTTCTTGGCTTTTTCTCCATCCACTGCTAATTGTAAGCAGGTAAACCAGTCAGTTAATTTGCTTCTTCTGTCATTCTAATGGTTGAAACATTTTTTTTTTTTCTTCTCATGCAAACAGCTGAGATTAATTTAGGAATGCTATTCCCAAGGTGGTTCTAACAAAGTGTCTATTCCAGAGAGGTAAATGTGCTGGGGCAGAAGCATTATGAAAATTTTAGAGAATACACTGCAACTTCACAATACAACCAGACTGTCAGGGTTTGTGCAAGAATCATGGTGTCTGTAAAGTGCTGAATAATCATGATCTCTTCTGAAAATGATTATGCTTCTGGGAGGGACTACTTGTTTAATTCCAGACCAGAACAACTAGTTCACATAAGCAAGTCTCAGGGCTATCTTCAAGTAGTGGCTGTATTTAGTTCATGTCTTTGGCCTGGGGCTGAGCTCCAGTAACAGGTTCATTTGGTTTAATGTCACTTGGAAAGATTGGATTATTAGCTTTCCCATTCCTCAGGTAACAAAGTTGAATCAGAAACCAAAATTTGAAGCTGAAGGAGTCGAAACAAAACTAGCAAACTAAATTCTAAAAACAAACAAAAAAACCTCCCCAAACCACTTAATTGGGCTTGATATGATATTTAATAACCAGTGGTGTTTGAACCTTGATGAATTCTTCATTGCATGGTTGCATTTTAGGAAAGCTTTAAAAGCAGCAAGTGTGCAGTTCCTACTTCAGCAGTGAATGAAGAGTTTCTTATTCCTGAACTTTCTTAGCGTCATCACTTTGGTTTGCCTTTTTCTGGAGACATACTTCAAGACATTGTTCAAGAAAATGTCCAGGAGGCACTTTTTCCTGGCTTACCTTTCAGCAGAAGCTGAAAGCAAGTTCTGTGTTTGCGGTTCTTGACAGATGTGAAGCTTTTAAAATACATTTCTAGTGTGTTGTTCTGGTTCACCTTTCTCCCTTCTGTTCAAATGGTGTTTATTCAAACATCTGCTCAACCTTCAAAGAGAATCTTTATTGGAAAAAGTGTCCATGTGCATATAAAGCTCTTGCGACTCTAGTTTATCAAGTACTTTAAGTGTGCCACTCAGAAGTGGAATTAAGCAGTTACTTAATACACTACACCATATGCATTAATACATGCATTAATTAGAAAAATAATATGAACAAACTAATGAGAGAGGCTGCACAAATGTGGTGTTTTTACGGACTGTTACATTTCAGGAAGTATGCAATGTAGTTACTGAAGGCAATCTGAAAGTGAGCTCTGTACTTTCGAGAGATTGTGTACTTGAGACAGCATTGGAGTCCAGTTTATGTGAAAACACTATTTCTTGAAGAAGAGTAGCTTCCCTCATTTTTCTCTTTCTAGCTAAATCTTGCATTAGACATCTCCAGAGTTCACAGTTGTGTCAAATATCTGTGCATATAAATATTTGACTCAGCTGTTCAAAGCCAGGACCCACTCCAATTAAGAGGGGGGGAAAAAAGCCTTACTTTTTGCATGCTTCCTAACTTCTTGTTCTGTAGAGCCTGCATAGAGACCACAGTTGACAATATTTTCCTGCCTAAAGAAGGAGGAGTAGAAAAATGGAAAAAGCAAAGGAAGTTGGCATTGCTCCTTGAAGGTCTATCACCTTAAAAGTAGCCAGCCTTCAAAGCAAAATTTCTCTCTTAAAATAGACTCCACTAAATGAAGAGGGATTCAAACAGGTTACTTGGTTTATTTAGTAGGAATAAGTTTAAGCTTATATCTAATCATTGGGTGATTCGGTGGATACTTCTCATCAGCTGTCCAAAAATCCTGTTGTGTTTTTTTTGCTTATCTGTTACTCAGTTATCATAGTATCATCATTTCTCTTGTGCCTCTTTGAGTATATCCATTTTACAGCCCTGAGATTGGGTGATCTGGGGAGTACAGATAAATATTGTTGTTGGACTTAACCCTACCCTGTTCTAGAAATGCTGGGCATGCTGTGATATAGCTGTAGCTAAGTTTTAGACAAGGAAATACTTAAACCTAACTGTCTCCTTATTTGAATGACTGAGATCGTGTGATCTAATGATCCTTTTTCCTCCTTTCCAGTTAATACAATTGCTTTCTGATAGCTTTAAAACTGAAGGGTATTGTTGAAATTACTGGTTAGTGCAGACTGAAAATTATTCTTAAGGTGCTACATTGAGCTCCGTCTTGACTGTACAAATGGCTTCATAATTACATATTCTTCCAAAATTCTTCCAGTAACTTCTTTTTTTTGGGGGTGGGAGGGGATGATAATATGTGAAGTGCAAGGCGCAGACTTTATAAAGAGATATTGCATGCACTAAGTACAGTATCTGTTTCAGAATGGCTAGAGAAGTGCTTCTTCTCTCCCCAGACAGAAAAGGAAATCCATGAGAAGTTTGAGCTTCCATCTCAGGTTTTATAGTTTGCATCTCTCAGCAGTTGAACTTTTTGCCTTAATGTTTTGCTTGAAGCTTAATGGCTTCTGTTGTTTCAAATACTATCAGGTAACTGAAAGACAGGGTGCTTTATGGCTTAAACCTCCACTTTTACACTTTGTCGTCTTCCTCCTCTGCCCCCACTCGTTTGTCATAAATGAGTCAAAAGGAAATCGTGTTGGCACTGGTTGGAACTGAATACAGTATTAGTTCCAGAGTCGAGCGTTGTGTCAATCTGAAAAGTAAAGAGCAAGACTGAGGTTTAGGATGTGAGCACTCTCTACAACATGTGATATGGAAAAATAGGTTTTAGCTAGAACAGAATCAGGTCAGGCTAGTTGGGAATCACGGGAAAGTCAAGTTCAGGCAGGATCAGAGCCCTAACTCAGTCTGGGGCACACTTGCAGCCAACAGGCAATACTGGTCAGTGAAAAAGTGCGTGCTAGGCTTTTATTACACCAATACTGTGGCAGACCACAGTGTCCTAAAGCAGCTCCTAGCTTTGTGGGCTGGTGGCTTCTTAGCTGAGAAGGAGGCAAAAACCTCTAACTAGGAAAGTTTTCTTAGGAAAGTTCTCTTTGGGAATTGAGTTTTTCTTTTCTGTTAGAAAACAGTAAGAGAAAGGTGAAGTGACATCAGGACTGCTGCTCAAAGCCAATGGGGTGGTAGATCTAAGTGGGAGCGGATGGTAGATGGTGCTTCTGCTGCTGCGTGCTGTGGTAGAGATGTCCAAGTTAGCTTTCTGAAAGCGTTTTGGAGAATACTTTGGTTTGTGTTTCATTCCAAGATGTCATTGCCAGACTACCTGAGAAAAGAGCAGTGCAGAGATGCCAAGCTACCTCTGTGCTGTATAGGTGTTTGCATATATAAAGGATTACTGTGTGCTTTCGGTGAGTTAAGGAGTAACTGTATAAATGACAAAACAGCTGTCATGGGGAAAGAGGAAGTTACATTACATTGCTCATTGCACAGGTTTGGAGGGAGGGTCAGAGAAATGTTTGAGTGTACTGCAACCTGGCTTTGCCATGTCTTCAAAGATCTTGGGGGGGGGGGGGGGAGGGAGCTTTTTGCCTAGGTGCTTCAGAGATTAAGAAAATTGGTCAATGAAGCTGCAATAGTGTATATATGTGCTTTAAACCACCACCTGAAGTAATGAAATCGGCTTCAGAGTGTTGTACAGCAATTGGATGTTTAGGGCTGAACTTCCAAATCTGGATGCTGAAGGAAGCCTTGGCTTGCATTAAATTCCTGAATCCCTGTTGGAGAGCCAAAGTGGAATTGCTACTCTCTCACTAAAACCAAGTTGTTTGCTTCTTATTTCAGGGTTTGGAATTTTCTCTAAGGAGTTGTAGATCAGTCAGTAAGAAAAAGTCACAAATGATTCAAGCCACTAGGTAAAACAGATATTTGGTAGCTGCTGCTTAAGTTCTGTTACTTCTAAATTACTGTCAGCCTTCGTTACTGATGTCTCCATACTTAGTTGTTAACTTCAGACTGAAAAATTCAGCTTGAACTGATCTTTTCAAGACAGTGAAATTGCTGCAGTTCACCCAGACTACTGTGCTGGGATTTCCTCTACACCCACTATGTTTGTGTCATTCTAGTGACACCTTTCCAAAAATAAAGACATAACTGAATGTTTTAAAGAAATGACAGGTAATGTAGTTATAGGCTTAACTTGTCACAACTTTGAAGGGTGCATTAGAGACAATCCTTTTTCCTATTGTTTGTAGAAGGGCTGGACAACTTATGGTTTGTGGATCTAACTGAATGTTTACAGTGGTGCCAAATAGATTAAACTTGTGGTGTGAATGGTTCTGGTGGTCCATGTTTGTAAAAAAAAAAAAAAATTCGTGTAGGGAAGGAAACATAGTTTTTAAAGTCAGGAGTGAAAAGATGTTCTATTACATATGAAAATTACTGAGGAGTCTCAAAATTTATTGGTAACAGAAGCCCGTGGAGAGACGTGCTTCGCTGGACATCAGGTCAATTATTTCCTTATGGCTTTCTCCTTGCATTCCTTTTGCTTACTTAAGGGGCAAGGAATGGTTTAGCTAAGTTGAAAGACTGCTCATTATGTATTTGCTAGAAGAAAATTAAATAGGACCTGGTGCCTTGATTTCTCAAGTCTTCTGACAATATGGAGTGATGGCAGAGATGGACACTAACATGGATGCGCTCTAATTTCTAAGAATCATCATAGTATTTTGTGCTAAACACCTAACAGATGGTGTGACTCTCAGAGATGCTGTGAGATTACTGTTGGTAAGAGGGGTCTTTCTTACCTCGCTTCTGCTGCTTACCTTGTACAAGTGCCTGTGTTGGATTCCGTGCACTCCCCTTCTCCCCCAGCCCCCAAATTATTCATCCTTTGGGGAGGGTTTCATCTTTCTGTGTGCGTGGAGAGGTGAGAAAACAGGTAACTCAATCTGGTAAGTGCTAGAGGCAGTACAGGAGAGGCAGGGCAGCAGTAACAGTCCTATTAGCTCAGTTGCTAGCCGGACTGTGAGACGTTTGTTTTCTTGAGCAGTATGACCCAAAGACATGTCCCGTGTTGCCACCAGTTATTCATGAAACTACGGGCATTATAACTGTGGTTTGATATCTAGAAACACATTAATCAACTTTCAGACTTAAGAATGGATTTTTTTGAAAGCTTAATTCTGGGATCCTGCTGTTCTTTTTGAGAAATGTTTGTCTGCTGGGAAGAGGTTGGTTTAATTTTCTTATACAAGTCTCTCTCTGTGATTCTTTGTTTAGCATTTAAGTGTTTCAGAATGAGAAAATGCTTGCTATCTCCTCTTGGATAATTGTTTCTTATCAATAGTAACGGTTAGCTTTACTATAGCAGGGTTTATTCAATATTTCTTTATGGGAGAATAATGAGGTAGAGGAAATACTATATCTGATGGTTTGCAGCATTTTATTGTAGCTGCATTAATAGCTGATAGCTTGAAAATGGCCACTGTATTAAAAAAAATTAACTAAGCCCTTTTATCAAGCCCTGCTTAGTGAACTGGATTGTGGTGTCATGGTTGTACTTTCTGCATGTAGATCAAACTTTGGGTCAGTAGATACAAACTTTGGACGTTATTTCAAGTAAATGACAATACAAATAAAGAGATGCTGCCACCTAAAGAAGTTTCCCATTTGGGTTTAGTTTTTTTGTCAGCATGCTGATGCTTTCAGTTCTTTCATGCATGTGAGCTCATAGGAACAAAATCACTTACATGTATGTGTGTACATGAAATTACAAAACCTTGTGGGATGTGAAATAAGTTTGGGGGATGGATGAGGAAAGGATGTAGTAGCTGTGACATTTGAGATATGTTTTTATAATTACTGTATCAGTACCATAGGTAACAAAAACTAGCAGCTGTTCACCTGATAAACCCATTCAATACTGTGAATGTCGTGGTTGTAAAACTGCAAGCTCTTTGGGCATCTCTGTGACTCTTGGGAATACTGGTTTTGGTCTGTTGTTGCAAAACATACAGTGCAAGCAACTTCTTGTGAATGAATAAAAGATCTTGAGAAACCTGTGAAATACCTTAATGCTTGCTGTGACTGTAGCTGAGAGGTGCCACGGACTTGTTTGCATGACTAGAAAAGATTTTGTAGGTTTCTGGAAAATGTTATGAGGCGAACACACCTCACTGGATGGTATGCTGTAATCCAAGTAATTGGCCTATCAGTTGGAGTAAATCAATTTCTATGCCTGGTTCCTCCTTGCTGTAAATAAAGGAGATTAATCTATCCAGAGACCTCTGAGGAAGTGATACATGCACATGGGTGTGAGCAGTTCTTCCAGATACTTGTGCACTTTCTTTGAAACACTTGTGATACTTTGGCAAGATCATGATACTGAGGTCTTTATTACAGAGTCTTAATCTGTTCTTGCCTTTTCTCTAAATTACTGTTTCACGGGATATCAAAGTCTCAATTTTAAAAAAATTTTCCAAGTCTGTACTAGCTTGACTACGAAATCAGACTAGATAATAAAAAAATAATGGTTCTTCAAGTGTTAAAATCCTGGTAACAAGAAAACCTTGGAGGTACTTTATTTGTGCTAGATGAAAAAGTAGCATTGTTCAGCAGTTACTGTGTCTTGAATAAATGTTCATAGTTTCCGTATTGTGTAATAATTAAAGTGACATCCTGCTTAGGTTATACCTGGTTATAGTGGTATATCTCGTGCATTTATCAGTTGATATCAATATTTAACTGTTCATGTCTTGTTACATGTGTGACCTTACAGTGGTTGTAGTAATGCTAAAATAGTTGCCCTGTTGATCAAAATGGTGAACAATTTATTGTGTGTTTTAGGTATTGAGGGTGATTTACCTCTTGCATCATGCGTGAATACAAGCTAGTGGTTCTTGGTTCTGGAGGTGTTGGAAAGTCTGCTCTGGTGAGTACTCTGTGAGGCAGTTCGAGTAGGTTTTCGTAGGCTTCTCATGTCTTTTTTTTTCCTCTAATACACTCTCTACTAACTGATACTTCTTTTATGTAAGTGTGCACAAATAAACATAAATTTAAGTAATGACTGCTGAGGGTTCCTGGTTAGAATAGGTACATCCTTTACTGGGCGTATCCACATCCATTGGTGCACTCTCGCATGCTAATGTTTTTGCACAGGGTTGGTTGATGGTGCTTGGTCAGATCTTTGCCTGTCTTACACAGTGAAGTGCATAACCACAGCGTTACAGAGGTCTCTGGCCTCACTGGGTAACCCAGCCAGAGGCCTGTGGGAAATAAGCTGCTTTGTGAAGCTCTCACAGTGAACTGGTTTGTCTGTGTCTGGACTTGGTAACTCCTGTCTCTAGAAAGGTCTTCAGGGTGCTGTTTGTTTAATGTTTGATAGCAATCTTTGAAGCACTGATTTCCTTTATGCAAATGCAGATGTATCATTGCATGTTGATAGGAAGTTTAGCATGTTTTCTACATCTTTTCCTGCAGGTAGGTGTATAACTGTGCTAGGTGGATGATCATAAAGCTTGTGCCTTTTAGTTAAACAATTACAGAGAATTTTAGACCTAGATTAGCACTGAAGAAGTTCATAGAATATGATGTTCTCAACCCACCTAGGAACTTTATGATAAGGTGCACAATTAAACTGAAAGATGTAAAGTAAGGTCTAGAGGTCCAGTCTATGAGGTGAGAACTATACTCTTACAAAGCGGTTCCTAAAGGAAAACTTAAATGACAAATCATCTTAGAATGTGAAAGAACTTTTTCCTTTACCTCTGAATTCTTTATCTTACTGCAGCATTTCTGGATTTGAACCTGTCTGCTCTGACTTGGCCATTGAGTCTTAAAGTTCCACTTGACTTGTGCTAAAAGCGTCCTACGTGCTAGGTACACAGGAATATCCTATTGAGTCTAGTTAAGTCTAGTAAATGCTGGCAGTCGTTTTTTTGACTAATTCCTGTGCTGGCAGATAAATAGCAGAAGATGCAGTAGTTCTAAATGCAAATGTAAAAGTGTTGCAGCTGTATACAGTATCCTATTCAACTAAAAACTAATAATGATTCCAACAGTTAGACAAACCTTAAATCAATGCATGCTTTAATTCCTACGCTCCAAGTGAGAATGGATAAAAGAAGGTGTAGCATTGCTTCATCTAACAGTATGTAGTCAAATAGGCATATACATCTAACTTTGTGTTGTTTCTTATAATTTATAGTTACGTCAGTCACTTAATTTGCCTTCAAAAATGTAATGGATAACTGAGTATATACCTAGAACAGTAATTTGTGTACAGTGTTTACAAAATGTCACTATACAAGAAGAATCTTACAAGAACTTTTGTGTTGCAGACTGTACAGTTTGTTCAAGGAATATTTGTTGAAAAATACGATCCTACGATAGAAGACTCCTACAGAAAGGTATATGCAAAAGATCTGCCTAGTGTTACAGAAACTTAAAACTGCAGTACGCATTGTCAAATATTTGAGACATTGCTTGAAAAAGGGTATGCCTGGTAATGCCATGTAATACCTGATAACTTAACAAGTTTGAAATATAAAGGTGCTCTTAGTCTGTCTAAAAGGAATAATTCAAGACTAGCTTTTTCATGTTTAAGCATAATGCCTTACTAGCTAGTCAGTAAAAAATGGTAATTTCATTGTCAGAATTGGGAACATTGATTTTTTTTTTTGTTAAAGTAAAATGAACTACTGCTTTTTATTTTTTACAATATTTATTATTATTTTGTGTGTGTGTGTTAGTATCTGTGGGGAGATTTGGACCTGTATGTTGGAGGTTCTAAGCTTCTTTCTGCTAGGAAAATCTGCTAAAAACAACTTGAGACTCACCTTTAGAACAATGGAGGCAACATACTGCATTCCTAACAGTTTCACTGATAGCTTGATATGCTTCCATTAGATGGGTTGTTGTTTTATTAATAAGTTAACACAAACCTATCGTAAATGAACAAACACTTAACAGGGGCCTGTTAGTTTCTCTCTTCCCATCTTCAGCATGACAGGCTGAAAGGTCTGACTCTGCTTGCATTATCTTGAATCTCTATATTGCTCACTCTTCAGTTTCAGCTGAGACCCTGATTAATATTCCAGGCTAAGATAACTTACATCTGGACTGCTACCAAAAGAGTTAACTATTTGGTGAAGCAGATTAGTTTTTGGCTGTGTCAGTTTTTTAATATTTTTTCTTCTTCTAGCTGAATTACTTTTCAGATGCACTGATGCTCTGATGTAGCTCACCATGTGGCCACAAAAATACCAGTGTCTATACAAGGGAGGCAAGATGCACAAACCCTAGCTGGGAATGGGCAAAAACTGCAGTACCTCCTCTATCAGCACTGGGCTACATTTATATTGGAATAAAGAGGCTGCATTAAGAGCCATTGAAGCCTATTGTTACCAGAATCTCTTCTGAACAGAAGGGGAATTAGTGAGAGCAAAAAGATAATTTTACACTTGTTTTCTTTGACCTCATAGAAATCTATATGCTGGAAAAATCCTAGTCTTTCTTAAGCATGTGGGCTTCCAGCCAAAGCTAGAACTCTTATTAATAAAAGATACAACAGCAACAAAAACTTCTATATAGCCACTTGCATTTTCTGTATTGGAGGAGAAGGAATTTTGGATCCTACCCCAATGTTAGGTGCAGACCTTCGCTGGGTCAGCCCCAGTAAATGACTCCAAAAACATTCACAGGCTGTACTAAAGTGAAATGTTTCCTTTGTTATATATTTACATTCTTCAGGTCATACTAGATTCATGATGTTTGCTGGGTAAATTTTTCCAAAGACTGTTTCCATGGAGCCCGAAGTAAAGACATCTCAAGAAATTTTGCCTTTTGCAAAGTAATTTTTTTAGCAAAGATCTTGTAACATTCCCTTCAGGTTTGGTCCTGAAATGACTAGGAATATCTCTGTCTAATCTTCTTTTCAAATCAGCCAGATCGTTGAAGTCATGCTTAAGTCAGGACAACGCTTTATGCAGTCATATTCTTCCCCTTGCTGCTAGTTACAATTCTAACTTGCTGCTTGACTTGGGACTTTAAAATGTATTGGTTTGGCAGTTGCAATTCTGTACTATTAATCTTAAATCTAATTTTATAATATTTGGAGTTGAGAGGATGTAGCTTGAAATGTTTTAAGTTTGTCTGGAACTAAATAATTTGAGCATGAAGTCTTGAAGTCTTGAAACTTGACACCTTGGTTTACTCCCCAAATATTTCTCCATAGGGAGAATAGATACTGCTTAATTAGCTGAATAACTTTGTCAGCAATACATGCTAAAATAGTGGCTATTGAAGGAATCTCCATCCCTAGGGGACATGGAGGAGGTGTGAGAGGATTGGAAGTACTCCTCTTCTCTGCCCCCAAGCTCAAATCTAGTTACGAAAGAAAAGCTCAAAGTTAAACTAGTGATAATGCATGTATGGGGAGTAGGGGACATGAAGTTCTTCATGAGTGCTGATCTGCCAACTAGGAATTTCACATGCAAATGGAAAAAAGGGAAGTGTACCAACAGCTTGAAAGAAAAAGAAAAGAAAATGTGGGTAGCCTGCTTGAAACAGTTTGAGGGCACTTCCATGTCCTTTGATACCCTCAAGGCCCGCCCGCCCCCCCCCCCCCCCCCCCCCCCCCACTAGATAGAGGAACTCAAATAGGTACAGAAACTGATCTGGCTTCTTAAACCTTCTATTTTTTGCAAATTTTTCTAAGCTGGATCAGGTTCCTAATTAGAATCGCTAAAGGCTTGTTTTGGGGACACCACTCTTAGTGGTTTGCTTGGTTTATTTTTTGCTGTGTACTACTTATTTTCTTGTTGATCTAAATTACTATTAAAGGAGCGTTAGTATGCCAGTCCACCTTCTGGCTTTCACCTGTGCTTTTCTTTCAATCTGTGAATGATCCCTGAAACAAGTAGGAATTAGTTGTGCCAGTTGCTGATAACCGTCATTACAAATTTAGCAGCCTCCTTTTTAATAATCAAAAATCCCTAATCACTTTGCAAAGTGGTACTTGGCAGCTGATGCTGCTTTTGAAAATGTCACTAGGGCTCTTTGAAAGGCTTCTTCCTGCTGTTTTCAAAGTGTATATCCATATAAACTTCTTAAGCCATTATGTTGCTTTATACATTATGAATTTGCTTATAAAAATCACACAATTCCTGGTGTCTTCAGAGGGGAGAGTTGCAAGAAGAAGAACTAACCACATCTTTCTCTCTTGACAGCAAGTTGAAGTAGATGCACAACAGTGTATGCTTGAAATCTTAGATACTGCAGGAACGGTATGTAAAACGAACTTTCCCAAATACTGATGTTCAGTGTTAAAACCATCAAAAGCTGTAGGGTTGTAAATGATGATACGTTTCCTTCCTCATTCTCTAAAGACTAACTGTGGTCAGTGCATTGGATTAAAGGCTGTTCTTTAACATACTAGTATTTAAACAAAACTTGAGTATTGCAGCAGAAAAACAGCAAGTTTCCTGTGAGCTCATGTTCTGTAGTAGGAGAAACATGAGATTGAGAATTTTAAGAGCTTTGCTGCTGTTTTGAGTTTATATTGCCCAGAGGAAAATTTAGGCCCAATTGTTACTTGGGTTTGGTTTCTGTTGCTGTAGAGAATACGTGCTTTCTTCTCTCCTTTTTCTTTTGTGTGAGAGAGATACTCTGACATGGGGATAAAAATAGTATTGCTTTAGTCAGCTTATGTGAACTCAAAGCGCAGGGTTTATGCTGACCCTTTGCATACTGGTCAGGTTTTTCTCTGACTTGTTCCGAGTGAAAGCAGTCATGTCCCTCATTGATTCCAGTGAGCACAAGCTGAAGACCCTTGGAGTGTAGCATGTGTTCTCTGAACTACAGTAGTAATCTGGCCCAATAATAATTTATTTAAATTCCATATTAGAGTAAGGCCATGTTAAACTACAGAAAGATGGAGTGGCTGTCCTCTCAAAATGTATTGGGCTTTTCATCTGATGTACAGCAAGGGTCTTGGAGTGATTGATCGGTCACAAGATAGCCAAGTCACTAATGCAAGAAAGGCAAATGCCGTTCCACAGTCACGCTGGTGAGAGTTTTCAAAGAGGCAGAAGTCCTAATGCTGCTGTGCAGTGCACTATATGCAATATCGTAGTTGTCATCGAAGTCTAGGAAATGTGACAAGTCTATTGAGCGTCTCCATCCTCTAGTCAATCTCCTTGAAAAGGAAAGTAGAATTTAACACAGGAAAGTGCCTAGACTACAAAATGGAGGCTGAAAAGGAATGCATTTACTTTGCGATGCGTTTTAAAGAACGGTCAGATGAGAAAAAGTTGGTACGTAAGGAAGGAAGGATTCAGGAGGAATGTAACTTTGTAATCTACAGATTACACTGTACCTTCTACTGTACCTTCTCACTTTTGAAATCACTTTAGTTTCTGTGATTTCTTCCCCCACCCCCCAGGATGTAGCCCTTCGTAATATCTAGGTATTGTTCAGCCACCCCGGATAATGTTCCAAACCAGATTTATTTAAAAGTGGTTCCATTTACTGTAATGCTTATAGTCAAACAGTAAAATATCAGTCAGTTTAAAAAGGGGGGGAGGGCACAAATGCATTATGCTTGTGATCCATTTGTGACCTGATGTATATGGCAGTTCGTGTAAGGAAAGTGCAAACTGAATGCAATGCCTGTGTCTCTTTGTTTTTTAATTACAGGAACAGTTTACAGCAATGAGAGACCTATACATGAAAAATGGACAAGGTTTTGCATTAGTATATTCCATCACAGCACAGTCCACGTTTAATGATTTACAGGATCTAAGAGAACAGATTCTTCGAGTCAAAGACACTGATGATGTAAGCATCTCCTAAAAATGCTTAATACTTATATTTACAGTTTTCATTACAGATGTTGTAATGTATACACTGATTGGATAGCTTCCAAGCTTTAAATTAAGAGACAAATCAACCAGTAGATATATAGTGCAGAAATGCAACTCTTAAGGCAAAGTGGAGAAATCGTAAATTGTCATGTGGTGTATGAAGAGAATTGTCTTTTTAATCTCTTCCTTTAAAGTACTCTATTTCAAACTGTATATAACCTTATTCGCTAGTACTGTAGAAAACATTTCTAAAGCAACTCTATTCTTACCTCAGTTACTATTAATGAAGGTTTAAAAAAACCTACAGTTCAATTTTTCTCTTCTATATGCCTACTGTTTATGGTATTTTAAAAGCACAGAATTCTAAGTTCTTACAGAAGACGGTACTGTAAGCTTTAAACATGCATGTTTTGTAGCTTTTACATTTTGTGTGTGTTCTTGCAAGTAAGTTTGGTCATACTATTTCCACACAATTTCAGTATGCACCTCTTAGCATTATTAATGCTATAATGTGAGGCTAAAACATTCCAGTTTATAACTGACGAAAAAAAAACTTAGTCCCTTAATAAAAGGAAGAAGGGATTTCAAAAGTGAAACGGCAGTAAAAGTGTGTTTTTAACAGACACCTTCTAGGTTGTAGCCATCAGACAGAAAATCTTCCCTGAAAAAAAAAATGTAAGCAATGACCAGTTTTTAAGTGTCCTCATCTCATTTAAACTGCTAATGGAAAATTTGATCCCTTCCTTACTGCATGTATCCACATATGCTTCCCCTGCCAGCAGACACAGAATGTATTAAATGTTTCAATTTCAGAGAAGTTCATTGTGACTCTTACAATACAAACCACCTTGCACTTTCTTAAGCATTTGCAGGTCTTGCCTGTGTTCAGCAGATTTCTTCTAGAAGTGATTTATTACCCATTATCACAAATGTATCTCAAAAGGGTAGTATTTAAGTTGCATGTGCCTTTCCCATCCAGAACCTACCAAGTTACAGCCTTGTTTAGCATCAAATTAACTTCGTGCACTACAATCAAGATAAATGTGACAATATTTGAAACCTTAGTTGACATGGTATATTTATGCTGATTGGCATAAGCTTTCTTTGGTAGTATTTTGGTAGTATTTCCTTGGAATTCTGTTTCTCTTTAGAACACTCCCCTCAGTCTTGAAAGCCATTCCATAGTATCAGGAGAAAGATAATGAGCTTCAAGTTGCAACTTTAGTTCTCACCAAAATTTACATAAAGTTTTTCCTGTGCCGAAGCTTAGGCATGACTTGCTTTCTCAGTGGGGGGAAATTAAACGATCAAAACATTGAAAACCTTTTTTTCAATGCTTGAATTTGGAAGAAACTTAGCAATGTCCTTAGATTAGTAAAGGGAAGAAAAAGAAACCCAACCCAAAACCCCTACCTTTTGTATGATTGCCTTTTCTTGCCACAAAAGTCAATTCGGTGTTTCCTGTAGTTAGTAATTTTGGTAAGCTAGCATGTTTCTTTCCTCTGTGCGCATCAGCTTACTAATAAGAGCTGTGTGAGCAAACTGCTCTTGAAAGGAGTGCAGATATGCTGGAAGTAGAGGAATGGTGAAAGGAGTTTTAGTGTCCTTCATTGTGCTACCCAGAACAGAATCCGTTCAGGATTTCTGAACGTGTAAGAATCTTGTAGCAGATTCTTCAGTAGACTTTCTTGGGACCTTAAACATCTAAAAATGAAATCTCATTAGGTCTTCTAGAAGATGTGATATTTTTCTCAATTGGCAGTGTACCGAATCCTCAAACCATTTCCCCCACCACCCTGCCAAACAGCGGGCAAAAAATGCAGTCACTTCGATTTGAAGATTAAAGTCTCACACAACTGTGAACTTAAGTTTCTGTTATACCAGAGCTTGATTATTCTGGAGGTCAGGATTCTCTAAGGATTCAGATAGGGTTTTAGGTGCGCATTTACATTGTGCCTTCCCAAAATGTTAATGAATTCTTTGCTGGTATTATATTTTTTAGGTGCCTATGATTCTGGTTGGCAATAAGTGTGACTTGGAAGATGAAAGAGTTGTGGGAAAGGAGCAAGGTCAGAACCTAGCAAGGCAATGGAATAACTGTGCATTCTTAGAGTCTTCTGCAAAATCAAAGATAAATGTTAACGAGGTAAGGCACACTACCTATGGGGGGAGGGGTGGCAGGGAGAGAAGGATGGGACACTGTGTTCGGGTCACCAAACATTACTGTTTGTCAAGAAAAACGAACAAAATTATGAGTAACGTTCAGTATAATGGACAAAACTATGCAAAGCTATTGTGAGCATTTGAGAGATGTTTGTATTAAGGGATGTAGTTAGCTTTGACTTAGGGCTTTTAAAAATTATATTAATTTTAGTATAATTAGTTTTCAAATCATATTCATAGGAATTTGGGATAAATACTTTTTCATGTTACGTTCCTTAGTTGATATCATCTCTGTCCACTGAGAACGCACTGCTAGACTACTATATTTAAAAAAAAAAAGACCTTTAAGAGAGTAATGTCCTTAAAACTAATTGATTTAAGTTATTTGGTATTAAATTATTTGAGATAGTAAGGACAAAAACTCTTAAGGGTTTTGTCCAAATTAGCAGCTGATTTACAGACCTAAATAAGTTCTCTGTGTAAAGGAAAAAAAAAAAAAAGGCAAAAACCTGTCTAGCAGCTTATTTATTTAGAAGGAGCTAGGCTAGGTGACTGTTCAAACACATGCGTTTTTAGGAGTTGCCATAGTGCATGCCGCCTTATCTAGCGTGGGTGCCAGCATAAAGAAAGAGATGCAAAAATTTTTAGAAAAAGAAGCTGTGTTAGTGTTTACATTTCTGGAACAGCTTGAATATTATGGTAAACCCTTCAATTCATTGCATCCTCTGGAAAACATCGTTCGCAGCATCAGTCAAGTTGAAAGGGCCTCTGTGCAAGACTTGCATGTAATCAAATGAGTATGGTGGTTTTAAAAAGGAGTAATGTGTGTTTAATTGGGAATTTCTGGAAACTATTCAGTTTTTCTTAAATACAAATTAATCAGCTTAACTATATAAAAGTCATATGTTTTAATAAACTAGAACTTACTTCCATCAAATACTAAAAGCCCTTGTTGGAATGTTTGCTGCTTTGCAGCCAGTGCTTAGGAAACTGCTAGGATGGCTTATTACGAGGACCTCCTTGATTTAGGAGATGAAGAAATAATTGGAACAATGTCAGTTATGAACGAAACAGATGCTGTTTAATTGTAGTATGTAGACTTGTCTTAAATTAGCCTTTCAACAAAATCATGTTCTAATTAGAATTCTAGGAGATTCAAAGTGTGAGAGTGTCTTATACATGAGTTACTTTTCTAGGAAATGTTATGCTTATGTCATGCTGTAGTCCTAGAGAGGCTGCTGAATTAATTCTCTAGACTTCAGTATTTTTAAAGTATCTGGAAAAGCATGATCTCATTCGAATACATGAGACTCTTACAGAATACATAGTGTACTTGAGTTACCATGAAAATGTGGAGTTAAAACTTTATTTAAAAGAATATCTTTAGAGTGTTTTGAGTTAGAAAGCTGTGGCCTGTTTCTTGACCTCAGTGCTAAATTGCAAAGTAATATCATATAGTAGTTGATTATTGATGTATCATGCGTGTTCAGATAAATTTGACCCAGAGATTAAACAGCTGCAGATTACAGATGCCTTTCCAGTTTGCTTCTGAGAAAGTAAAAAAGCCTCGACAGACAATTATCTTAAACAGAAAATAAACAGGTATTAAGTACACAACTTTCTGGCTTTGTGATAACTAAATGTTTACGGGGGTTCTTGAGTATGTAAGTCCATTATGTGTGAAGATTCAAGGTTTAAGGTTATGAGAGAAGCCTCTTAATTCCAATAACCAACTGATTTTTATATTTTCAGATCTTCTATGACCTTGTGCGACAAATTAACAGAAAAACTCCAGTGCCTGGAAAAGCACGCAAAAAGTCATCATGTCAGCTACTTTAATACATAGCTGTACTGTAGCTCTGAGCCAGGTAAACCTTTTAAAACTTTCTGTGTATTATGACTATTAAAAATAAATAAAAAACCAACGAAAACACCTAAACAACTGTGGCAGCTGTTGATGCAGAACAGCATTGAAAATTCTTGACTTATATTATCATAGAAATTTTTACAGTTTTTATTTTGCCATTCCAAAGTCAGAACTACGAATATGTGCAAGATACGCTGTTCAAACTAGTATGATAATATTTTCCAAGCTGTAAAGTGTTGGTAGAGCTCAAATTAAGGATGTTTGTTCTGATACTTCAAAACTTTAGCTTTTAAAAACAGGGTTTTATTTTTTAAGGCTGATAGAATATACTGCAAGAGCTCAATTATCAGGAGTACACGCTGTAAAATATTGCTGTTTGCACATTAAAATGTCACTTTCTGCTTTGAACTCCTGCACGTACTTGCATGATGTCATAGGAATTTAGCTTACTTTCTTTGGACTATATGGATATTTTGTAGGCTGCACTGTAATTAGTACACTTGGAACACTCCAAATATTTGACCTGGAGCTGTTGGTTACTAGATCAATTTCTTACTCCTTGGCAGTTGGCTAATGTTCTACATGACTAAATCCATGCTTTAAGAATGCTGCTAAAGGCTCAAGCAAGCTCCAGCCTGCTCTTTAGGCAAGCCTTTTCAGAAGTTAGTCAGCAGGCATGAATTTTTTTTCCTGCAACTTGTTCTTGGGCAGGTTGTTTCCCCCTTTCCACCTCTGAGCCGTAGTATGGACAGAGGTCTCTCTTGATTGACCTGGCATCATGCAAGTTGCCTATTCATCTTGATTCCCTTCAGTCTTACTGGATGTATGGTGGTTCGGTTGCTTCAGTGCTATAATCCATTATTTTGTCATCTGATAGACCTGTTTGATATACTGGAGGATCCTGGTAAGACATTTTGCTGTCATAAATTGCAGGCTTTTATTAATAATCAGATAGTTCCATGTTTAACTCTTTTTGGTATCGACATTAAAACTTAGTGAATTTGAACAACTTGAATCAGCTCAAAGTAGAACTGAGAGGACTCCCGAAGCATTAGCTAAGGATGGCGGAAATGGCGGCTGCATTTCCTTACCAGGGCTTTCGATTCAGGAGCTTTGATCCTCCAAATGTGTTTTTGTTTTTAAAGCCACTGGAACTGTCATGCTCTAAGCAAAACTAGTCCCACCCATCAATACTACTTCCACAGTTCAGCTTGGATTACCGTATGTATCCCAGTTCAGTTTTACTAATTGAGATAGCCTGTTATTTGTAAGTATACAGTAGAAATAATATTAGAGGAGAAGTGATAACCTTATCTTCTAAGTCTGTGTGCTAAGAACTTTGCTAGTTCCTGCTTTAGCTCTTACAACTAAAGAGAGATGACATATAGTTGTTAGTGTTAGTACTAACCTCTGGTTTTGTTGTTACAGGTCTGAAGAACTGTTGCCCAATTCAACAGTGCCAGCATTCCAACTTTATTAAACCTACCAACATCTTAAATGGACTTTCCTGTGGTGGTACCCTTTAAGAAATGGATGAAAGCTACTACATCAGTTTGCACATTCTAATCACTTTCCAGTGTCACAAGAGATTTTTACTTATAAATATTCTAAGTGTATGCAACTGGTAAAACCAGAGCCTACATCCAGTATTACTGATAAGAGACATTGTTCATCCACCAATGTTGTACATGTATGAAAACTGTGTACTGTATACTTCAACAATCCCCACTTTCTATTGGAGAGTACAATAATGTAAATCCTAAAAGCACCACTATTTTAGCATAATAAAAGAAAGTCCAAAGAGCTCCTATATAGACTACTCCAGATAACTTTGCTTCATCGGTATTTGTAGCTTACTGTAACTTTTTTAAAGAAATACAGGATCATCATCATCGTATTGTACAAAAGCGCTTTGATTAACACAACAGCTATATAGTTTTTTAATTTTAGGAAAAACCTGTGGAGGCAGTGATATCTAGTCTTTAAGAGTCCTTTCAGTATAACGTCTGACTAAAGACATGGCCTTTAATATCTGTTGGGAAGGAAATGTCCAGACTTTTCAACCTTTTATTGTATGTTTCCTTTTCCTTGTTTACATAGGGAACAATGTTTATAGTTGTGTGTACAGTGGGGGTCTACAACAGGAAGTGTATATTTTAAAATGATTTTTTAATGATTTAACAATTTTTTGTAAATCATTTTCGGGCTTCTGCAGCTGTAGATTCTCACTGTGAATTCCCTTGCTTGCTCATGCATAAGTGTATTCGCAATACCAAATATACAGGTTTAGTACTTTTGCCTGTTAGTGATTGTTTTACATGTGTAACGTTTTGGTTGAGATGTTAAATGGTGGAAGAGTACTGTGGATGTGAATGTGGGAAGTAATTTTAATCATGTGTAATTGGTCACAGGGCCTAAGTTGCAGTAATTAACTTTTGCTGATTTATTTAACGATGCCTTGTTGCTTTGTATGCATCAACGTTTGGGTGTAAAGATTGTGTGTATATCCAACAGGGAGCCACAGTATTTAAATTGACCAACCTAATGTTACAACTGCTTTGAGGTGGCCAAATGTAAACTAAAAGCCTTAATTAAAGTGGTGCAATTTTGTATGACTTAGCATCAGTAGTTCAATAAATTTGGATTGCCATGCAAGGGCTTGCATTACAGTTATATACTACTTGAATGTTTTGTGTTTTAGTAGTGCTAGTAAATATTGATTTTTTTTTTTAAATCTCTTGCACAGTGCAGATTCATACATGTTAGGATGAAAAGGAACTGTTATGACTTTGTCTTCTGACAAGTACATGCCATAGACATTTCTTCTAATAGCATCCCATGTGCTAGGGTGGATGAATTTCTGACTGAATGAAATTCCACTTACAGTTTTGGACTTGGAATATTCCAAGTTCTAATGTAAGGGAGAGTCTAGCAGAAAAATAGCTGTCTTCAAAGGTTAGACTATCAGTGGCTGTTTTGGGAACTTGAAAATATGTTGCCTGCTATTTTCCTTCTTTCCAGTAAGAATTAATTGTTAAAATTGACTTTGTGTAGCTAAAAAAAAAAAAGTTCTCTTGGGAGAAAATACAATTTTTCTGCATGATTAAACCATTATTTGTTTGGTTTCAAGGAAAGCTGCAGAAGAGCATTCTTGCAGTATTGAGTGTAGAGTTTTGCAGACTGTAAATATCTGTTAACGCTGTTGGACTGTGAAGTGGAATGCGTGGACTGTGGATGATTTCCCGATCTTGGCTGTGCTGCTGAAAGTTGATGTCACACCCAAATACTTGGTACCTCCTGTTTCTCTGGCACAGAATTATCAGAGCTTGTTTTAATCCATTCCTGCAAATTCAATCAGATTAGGTTAGCTAATACTGGTAAGCTTTGAGATAGTTTACGTTGCCCAAAGTGAATTAAGGAGCCCAGCTGATCCTTCCTGCTGGTAATTTCATCAGTCATCGCCATTGTTTACTGGAAGTAATACAGTCTTTCACTGTGCAGAGTCAGAGTTAAGACTGAAATTCCTTTTCATTTATCATTGGAAAACAGAGCACGTGGTTAATGATCCCCATAAATATCTCTTTTGGTACTCTCTGCATCTTGATTGGTCCCCAGAGTAGATGAGACTGGAGCACTGGATGCTCTAGTTCCTTTTTCACTAGGTACCTTCCTCCTTGATGCGCTAATCAGTATTTTTCCTCCCTTCACTTTCAACCTCTGCTTATTCAGGTCTTATAACACTTTTATGTCCTAATTGTCCTTTTATCTGTGTTCTTTTTAATGTATTTCTTTTCCAGGCAGCTGTACAGATGGCACTGGGTGGGAGGGAGAGAAAATTCTTTCATAACGTCAGAGGGGGCACCATGGTCTGGTCTCGGTGTCCAGCCAAAGAGTGCTGATTACAGAGAACATCAGGCTTTGTCCTGAAAGCTCTGTCCTGAAGCATTCTTGGTTGCTCTGTGGAAGTAGTAAATGTACAGTTCCTCAGCGTTAGAGGTAGTCAGTTTGATCAAACCCCAGGAAAGTAAAATTTTCAGAAACTCCGGGCTTCACCATCTAAAGATTGTGCTAAAAAAGTGGAATACACTTCCTCCTCTATTTAGAACTTAGGCCAGATTTGTAAGATCAACACATCATACCCCAGGTAATATCTAAAAACCAGTATTTGTCTCCTTGAAAACTTAGCCAGGCTTCAAGGGAGCAGTGTCTTGGTTGTTAAAGGGATGATACATGACAAAATGATGCTGAGGAAGTGATGGACATGAAGCGTAAGGAAAAATGCATGAAAGAATTTTCTTCATATCCAAGTAATTATGGTGTAAGAAGTTGTTCCTGCTGAGGAAGTGAACATCCAGTTCCCCACAGGAATTGGAACTATGTAAGCAGTTACCAATTCTAGAAAAGAATCCTGTCTGCTGAAATTTTTGAACAAACCATTACATATCTTCGGTATAACTGCTTTGTGTACCAGCGCTTAAAAAGTTCACGCTTGAACTACTTGTACAGAAACCGAACACTTCTCAAAGCTTTGGATGAAAACATTGCATAATTCAGTCTTGAACTGATGCAGTAATGTTCCAAATTCAGTGTTAATATACATGTATTACTGCTTGTAAAGTTAGCTTATGCTTACAGTGCACACACAGGTTGTGACTGCTTTATTTCCACCCTAATCTGAAATTGGTATATGTCAGTGTTTAAATGTTTGAGTTTTCTATGGGAAAAAGTAATGTTCATGTCCCAAACTAGAGAAGTATTATTTAATGGAATTGCACTCTTCCTAATAGGGATTCTTTCCTGTCAGTATAAATTTATTTCTTATACCATACCTTGTTACTAATGCCCTTCTTCATCCTCAAATTATCCTGTGAAATGAGTGTCTACTTGCCAAACTTAGAAAAACATTTTGAGACTTTGCAAGATGTTTTCAGGTGTCCAAACAAATGCACTGTATGCTCAAACTACTACTGCTCTTCTGCATAAGAGAAGGTAACTTGTGGAAAAGTATTGTAGAGCTAGATATTGTTTCATAATGTGTACTGCTATTGCAATGCTAGAATTGGGAGGTGGGAGGAGAATCCTGCTGGAATTTGGATCAAACTGTGCGGTTTTCTCCTTTTGTGGTGTAATTAGAGTTGCTGTTTCCTCATGGGTGAACACTAAAGATAAGGATTTTCTTCTTTTAAAATGCTCAACAAACTAATGGATGAATCAAACTTGATAGGGTTGGGGTTTTTTTCTGAAGTTTTCTAATCTTTGCCAGTTTTGGGAATAACTTAGAGGGGGAGAAACCTTTCCACAATACTGTACTAGTTCTAGATGGACTTCAGTTTAGACATATCAACAATAGAAAGTTATTTCTAGATGTGAATAGTCAAAAATAGTAGTCTATATACAGCTCTGTGTAGCACTCTGAATTGTAATATGAAGATGCAGCCAAGCATCAGCGTAGACAGAAAGCTTTTTGTCCAGTTTTAAACTGCTGTCCCAGCAGCATTAGGCTGTACTTCAATTTATAGCTTTTATTTTGCCTGCATATGGGGAAGAGAACGAAAGCAAAGAAAAAGTTGCTGAGCTTTTAATCAAATTAGGTTCTTATTTCTGAGTCTCAAGCACCTTATGCTTTTCTTTGAAAGGTTTGTGAACAACTTGGAAGATTCTTAAAACCTAATTTAACTTCTCTGTTCTATAAAGTAAAACTCTGGAATGATACTTATTTGTCGCAAACTTTATATTCTTAGTGTGGAACTACAAGCAAAGTTGTGTAGTCTTGATTTTTGTTCTCAAGTGTTGCAATATCTGGGCTTCAGACAACAGATAAATGTGGATTTTGCTTCTCTCTCTTTTTTCTGTGTTTGGCATTTTTTTGGGTTTGTTTGGGGGTGGATTTTTTTTTTAAATACCCTCCAAAACCATCTATTTTTCAGAGTTTTGAATTGTCAAGCAGAGGGTGGCTTCCTGTTTTCAGTGAGATGCTCTTTAGGGAAAGATTTGTGAATGGAGAAAGGAATGTCTTCCTAATTCCACTGTACTCACTTCAGCCTCAAGAAATATTAGTTTGGCCGAATAACAAGCTCTACAGCTTTGTTGTTTTAAGAAAGCTCACTGCCACCAGGATTTTTTATTTTTTTTCTTTGAGGTTGTGGCTGGGGCGAACTACTTCATTTGAATGACACTGTAATTTCTAATTAATTCATGTAATGTCTTTTGGCTACCATAAACTTGGGAGGAGGGTGTACTTCTTCAATCTTGGATACTGAGTGAAATGACAGTAGAAGTTACAGTTCCTTCTTTGGTCAGTATACTTCACCTTTTCATACTATGTAGCATTTTTACCTTCTAAATCTAGCAGGGAGCAGTCAGTAACTTCATTCCCGTACTAAGTACAAAAATCTACATGTGAAAGAAATCCCAGCTCTCGTAAACTGGGTCTACTGCTTGTAACATTCCCAATGCAACTAAGACCCCTGGCACTACTGTCATGATTTTCAGATACAAATAAAATGACAGTTACAAATTTGTCTCTTTCTTTTTCCTTTTTAATAAAAAAGGGGGCGTTAGCTGAGCTTCCTCAATAGTAGTAGGCATGGGAATCAATTTGTTTAGGATAAGACTCCCCAGCAAACATTAATTTGAGACTCAACACGGGTATTCTAATACTAAGCTAACACATAAACACTTCAGTTAAATTCCTGAGATTGGCTTTACAAAAAGTTTCCTTATATTTAAATTTTAAAAAGTGAAAAATTACACACTTCCAGCAATGTGTTTCAACTAAGAAAAGATGGGCTAAACCATGAGCTTTCTTCCTTCTCTCACAAAAAGGCAAGGTATAGCGTAGACTCCACGGTTTTCTTCGTACTCAGTGCAGTTGCGCTGCTGTCACACATTGCACAAGGACTTTGTTGTGCTCTTGCTTTTGATAGTTCTGAATTAAGACTCCAATTTTGTATATGCAGGTGCTGGGTAGCAGCTTAGCAATGCATTAGGGCAATTTACTTGATTTGTGAGCTGTCTATATTAAAACATATTTTCTAAAGGGTAATTGGAGTTCTGAGTTAGCTGTTTAATTTTAATCTAGTATATCCTGAACTTTAACCTAGTAACCCTTAGGTTCCTGTAAAGCCCGCTAACCTCACAGAAAGCCGGTAGGGTGCAGAGGAGTCTTAGGCGTTGGTGATAAACGTGCCATGTTTCTGTGTTAGTCGTGCTAGCTGCCAAGTCGTCTTTGCTTCTCGTGCCTCTGTGTATGGAGCATTGCTACCCCTCGTGATACTCTGACAACATGGCTGCAGTTAGGATCAGTGTTGACGCAAATATGTGAAACTTAAAGATGGATATATAATTTTTAATTATAAATTTAAATTTGGAGTCCTTTATGTCATTGACTGAAAAATTTGCATTCCCTTCTGCTTCTTGGAAGTGTAAGATGCTTGTGTGAGACTTTCAGTTCTTTTTTTCTCCTTTTTTTTTCCCCTCTTTCCCTCCTGTTAGATAAATATGAAGTAGGACACTACTGAAAAAATACTGCCTGAAAACTCACCTCCAGGTTTTTGCCTTGTTTCCTGCCCCACACCACCACCACCCACTGCTTTGCCCCCTTACTGGAGCCAACTTGAAGCCTCTAAGGTGCTTCCCCAGCCTGCACTTAAAGAGGCTGTATATACCTAAGACAAGGGCCCCAAATCTTTTATATTCTTTTACAAGTTGGTTTGGTTTGATTTTTTTTTTTAAAGCATGCATGCTCTTAATTTCTCTTCAGCCTTATTTCTTTTGCTTTGTTCTCAGCTGTCATTACTTGGAATAAACTTGAGGCAGCATGCAAACAAAGCACTTTCTCTGTCATTACATTTCTCATTTGTTTACACTTTTTTGTGCCCTGAGAAAGGGCTGGCCTGAGAGCTTGAGCTGTTGGCAAAGAATTGAACCAGATATTAATTTGTGCATTACTCTGAATTTCTCGCTGCACGATAGAGAAAATGCTACACTTTTGTGAGGATGTGTTGAGAGGTAAATTCCAGTAAATATGTAGTACCGAATTAGGATATAATAGTTCCTTTAACATTGTTTTAGTTTTCTGCCATAACGAAGGTTGTTGCCTTTGCTTGTGCTTTTGTGATAGTCTACGTGCTAGGACAGCTTTTTCTTTTTAAATCTAAAACTACATTTCCTGAGTGATTGATCTACTCTCTATGAGTCTTCTGCTTGGTTGTGTTCTTGCATACCCAGTCTTCATTATGCTTCTCAGCATTTCCCCTTCTTGTGAAGCCTTCTAAGGTCAGGCTCTCCAGCAGCTCCAGTGAGCCAAGGTTGGGTGCCATGGTGTTTTATCAGCATCTTAAGCAAGCTGTGGGCCTTCAGGTGCTGTCTTGCAATTCTGCTGCCTTTTGCAGCTGTTTTCAGATGCATCCTCTCTAAGAGGAATTTAAATAAGCAAATCAGGCGAAGTACCCCCTTGTAGGTGTAGCCCCAAATACACCAGAGTACTTGTAAATGGTTTTCAGAACTTGCCTGCCTACACTAAAAATGCAGTTTGGACAGTTTTCCTTGTACTAGAACACAAGTAAATGAACTACTGTTGGTAGTAGCGTCATTTGTAGTGTTAGGGCAGTATTTTCCTGTAGTCAAGAAGTGTGCAAAAACCATTTTGGGGAGGAAGAGGAGAGACAGCTTTGTAACTCTTGTTAGTTTGTCGAGGGAGAGAAGGGCTGAGTGAGCCAGCATGGTGGTTACTGCTCTACCTCTTGGAGCCTGTGGTCCGAGTTAGGCTGGGAGAAATGGGAAAGGAAGAGAAATAAACCCAAGTTTGTGAACTGGTGGGAACAGCCTCATCTTGTTGAAGCGAAGGCGGGGGGGGCACGCTGCCCCAGCTGAACGTGTAAGAAGATACCTTGAGCACTGGCTGAGTCGTTCTCTGTGGAACGACAGAACCTGAACAGCCTCTGAAGCATCGGAACTGCCTTTTTTTTGCAGCTCTGTCTCTTACCCGGCGCTGCCCCGGCCGGCCCGGGGGCTGACGGGGCGGAGCAGCCTTCGCCCGGACACCGGAGGGCGGGGCGGGGGGGGGCCGTTACCCACCACCACCACGGCCCGGCCCGGCCCGGCCCGGCCGCCTCACGGGCGCCCGGCTGCCCTCAGCCCCGCGCGCCCGCCCCGGGGCCGGGCCGCCGGCGGCGCTCGGTGTCCGGGGCGGCGCAGGCGCAGCGCCGCGGCCCCGCCTCGGGCGGGAGGAAGCTCTCCCGACTCCTTCCGGGCCGCCGGCCGGCGCTGGCGGAGGCGGGAAGGCTCGACCCGGGCTGCGCCGAGGCGGAGGCCGCCATGGAGAGGTGGGAGGCGCGGGGAGGCGGCCGGGCCGGGGCCGGTGGGGTGTCCCGTCCCGTCCCGTCCCGTCCCGGGGGAGCGCGGCCCCCCGCGGCTGTGACCCGTCCCCCCGCGCCGCCGCGGAGGAGCGGTGCGCTCCCATGCTGGGCTGGCAAACGCAGCAGAGCCGGAGCGGTTTCTGAGGGGCATCAAATGTCACCCGAGAGCTTTGACCCTGTCTGAATTCTTCTGGAATATGCTTATATATTAAGCGGGAGTTGTTAATTAGGCGGGAATCCTTGAGCCGGGCCTTTGCAGGGTGCTCCGCAGGCGGGCCTGTGTAGGCAGGCACAGCTGTGGCCTTCACAGCCCCCCTGTAGCTTCTCCTTTGCCTTTTAGGAATTGTTAACGGTTTTTTGTTCCCCTTCTTCAGGACACGTGGACTTTCTCAATCTGTAGTGATTTTGTATGTGTCCGAAGAAAAAAGTCAAACAGTGAAATTATGTCATTCTTTCAATTGAATGTTTAAATTCAAAATCAAATTTCATACTATTGCGTATATTACTGGCTTTATTTTTTTTTTTTAATGAGAACATGTCTGTCGTGTAGGAGGAACAAAGTGTGGTTTTTCAGATAAACTCATTTTCCCAAGCTGATGAGGGATACTAGCTGCTCTGTAGAGGAAAGTGGACGTCAGTACTAGAACTGGAGATGACTTACGCTTTGTTTAAGTTTGCTGCTCGTGGAGTTACTTGAAGCAACAAAAAAAATCCTGTTGCATGTTCACATGCTCACTTTGTGTCTATGTTGCTGTTCTCTAGAAATGATTTTGGAGACATGTCATCCCCCCATGATGCAGAGATGGCCAGATCTGGATGGAAGCAAAGCGCTCAGAAAAGAGTTTCTAGTATCCTTTTTCTGTAAAAACTTTCTTCTCTTTAATTGTTGCTTGCTGTGTTCACAAGCTGTGTGTATTTTTACCACTGCTCTGTTTTTAAGTATGTTGAGAACAGATTTCAAATGTACAGCAAGTTACTCTTTGTTTTATACCTATTTAAAGTGAGGAATGCATGAATATAATATGAAATTGTTATCTGATTTACGAGGTATTATGCAGTCAAAATTTTGCTGTTGAACTGCCTCATATTTTTCCCTTCTGTAGTCTGTTTTCTTTTCTGTGTGGTATTTTCATGCCTTAAGAAGGAGAAAAGTTCAAAAACAAAACTATGTTTGCAGTATCTAAAAACTAGTAGGGCAGGATATTAATGAGTGGCTGAAAGTGTGACTAGGATATCTGGATGAGTTTCATTTAGAAAAATACTGCATTTTCAGCAACCTGGTACATTACTTGGCCTTTACAGAATAACTTGGGGATAAGCCAAGAGATGTAATTCTTTGCCTTTTCACAAAATAGTATTTCCTCTGAATGGAATTTTCTCTCTCCCCTCCTTTTCCCCCATTGTAGTCTCAAACCATGTCAAAGCTGTTTGTAGTGATGGCTCAGAAGATTATTCACTAGACTTCAAGGAAAGTAAGAGATTGTCAGAATGTTTGTCTAGTCAATTCTTGGCTATATTTAGATTGTTTTGGTTGTGGGTTAAATAAGATTGCAGGGATGTTGCATTGCCTGTCTCCTAAACTTGTGCCATCACGTTTGTGTAGCGTGATGTTCTACACCTTTTCATGGGCTTATGAACTCAGGTTGATGCTAGCCCAGAGAACTATGTGAGCCACAGTTGACTCCGTCCCTGAGTTTTTGAAAAATGAAGTTTTCTTAACTCTATTCTATCTTAATTTTATGGTTTTATGCTCTTCTGCATGTGTTGTGTTATCAGAGTATTGTGATTTTTTAGTGTATCTTAGCTTTCCTTCCACAGTAATAGCAAGAAGAGTGCACAGACATAGATTTAAATTTCCACAGAATTTTTTTCCCCACTTATTTACAATAAGAAAAAAATATCATGTAATTTGACAGCTAATGTAATGGTATTTTTCTGGCTATGATGGCAAAGGAATCCAGTACGTCTGCCTGTCCTGGTTTTTGCAAGAAGAGTAAAACTAGTGAGATATTGGCCCTGATTACATTGTCCCTAAGAATCGTGATGCTCTTGGATGCTGATATAACATAGAATACTGAAACTTTTACACAGCTGCTTCTTAGTAAACCATATCTAGAGCACTGAACCTAGTTGCTGACAGGAAGAAGCAAAGTAGAGCAACAGAGACTTTTTTGTTAAAGTCATCAGCATCCTGGAACCAAGAGAGAGAGAGGACTTGTTTTTTTTAAATGTATTCAGTCTCAGATTTTCTTGTTATGGTTTCTGTAGCATAAAGCAGCTCCTCATGGGGCAAAAGTATTTTCTTTGATCTGAGCAGTTGAGTCAGGAGTCCCAGACCTGTTGTGCTCAGGTTTCTGAACTTTACTTTGCAGTGTCCCTTTTTGCCCTCCAGCTTTAAGCTTCTAGTGAAACATTTTATGACCTAACTTAGGCTTATAAATGGGAGTTTCTGCTTTACTCTGAAAGACAAGATGTGTAATCTTCATAATATTTGAGCTATGGCGAAATATTTTTCCCTTCCAAGTATTCATAATGGTATTGAATAGAGCCAAAAGCATGTTTAGGAGAGTGTTTCTTAACTTGTTTATTAATCAGTTCTTACATCCCTGGATGACACTATTGGAAACATGACGCCCAGAGGCCAGTTGATTTTGCGAACTCCTAGTTCATTGCTTCGTCAGCCAGGTAAGACTACTTTCTTTCTTTAGTATTCAGTTAAAGGAGTAATATGCTTGGACTTCATAACTGATAACAGTTCATAAGGGGAAAGACATGGATGTATTGTAGTGGGTCCAGTGAAGGGCCGTAAAGTTGATTAGGGGATTGGAGCATCTGACATACGAGGAGGGGCTGAGAGCCCAGGGCTGAGGCTGGGATTGTTTAGCCTGGGAAAGAGAAGGCTCCGGGGGATCTTGTCAGTGTATATAAATGCCTGATGGGAGGGAGTAAACAGACAGCCAGGCTCTTCTAGGTGCTGCCCAGTGAAAAGACAAGAGGCAGTAGCCACAACAGGATATACAGGGAATTAAGAAAAAAACGTTTTTACTGTCAGGGTGATCAAACACTAGAACTGGTTGCGCAGACGGACTGTGGAGTCTCCATCCTTGCAGATAACCAGAGCTGACTGGACAAGGTCCTGAGCAACCTTTTCTAGTTGACACTGCTTTGGGCAGGGGGCTTGGAGCAGGTGATCTCTAGAGGTTCCTTCCAACCTCAACTACTTGCTGATTCAGTGATTCTGAAGTTAAACACATTTATAAATATGGAAAAAAACCACCTAGTAGCAGTCAACATATATGTTCATATGTTATATATTTATGCTGTTGCTGAATGCCAATGGATTTTTGCCGTTCAGTTTTTAGAGGGTGTTTGAGCTTTGTTTTATTTGCTTGGCACAAGACTATGTCGAGTATCGTTTCAGTTTCTCTCAAGTTCCACACTGAAAATAATTCTTGCCTTACTAGTCAGCGACCTAGTTTGTTGTGTTTCCTTCTTTTTCGCAGCCTTCTTCTGGTTTTGCAGTAGCTTTTAATTCTTCAAGATTGCCTGTCATGTAATGTCTCTTGAGGTATTTTTCCATCTGTGTTTTTGTGGCAGGTTAATTCTGTTGCTGACCTTTCTACCACGTGTATTTACTGGTTGCGCCAGTAAATGCACTTTTCCACTAGCAGGAGAAGAAATTAGATGGTACACCTCACAGAAAGGCTGTGGAACCACACATGGTGGCTAGGGTCAGATGCCCTGAAATCTCAACCCCCATGTTCTGCATCAGCTGACCTGTATTAGGAATGTGTTGGAGGTTATTCCCAAACTGGCACTGGTGCGAAGATACCAAGTTTCAGAGAGACTGATTCTTCATGATTTCTCAGGGTTCCTGGCAATTTCTGTGTAGCCCCTCCTTGTTCTTGTTTAGTGTAATGTATCTAGTGGCTTCTGTTTTCGCGGCCAGCAGCAAAGATAAATGCTGTTAGCATCAGCCTTCTTCTCAAGCACGAGCTACTGTTGTGTCAGCATTGATAGCTCTCGCAGCAAAACTGCAAGTTGTTCTTAGTGTTGACACTAAACATACTGTGGAAAGGTCTGTAATCCTCTTAGAGCCTCCCTCACCAGTTGTGGCTCAGATAAAGAAACATGGCCATTCCTCGCATTTCCATGTCATCACCAGGGCTTACCTCCCTTTTCCTTGTCACAGTTTCTTCCTGTAGTCTTTATTTTGTCATCATTCAAGCATTTATATAAGGGATTCCTCTTTTTTTGTCATCATCTAGCCAGTGTGTTTTCCAGAAAGCTCCAAGAGGGTGGTTGCACCTTCTACTGCTCCACATCCTCCTTTCAGGACTGCTTGGAGATGGGTGATGTGCTAGTTTTTTTGAGAGAGAGGCGCTATGTGTCATACTGTGACGGTCAGAGACTTCAAAATCAAGTAGATCTTTTCCCAATTTTGTCTTCAAATTAGAATATGTGTATACCATCTTGACCACTGTCTGTTTTCAGTGAAGATCATTATTTCAGTTAGCGTGTTGACCTAACAGCTTGCCATGATTTTGTCACTATGAAGTTTCTGTTTTATCTATTTTCAGAAAGTTCAACAGTACAGAATTTCAGTAAGAGGTAGTGTACAGCTTGCTTGCGCAGCAGCTGCCCCCCAGGAATATAAAGATCGCAGATGCAAAGTACTCTGATCCAGAAGGTTTAACGTTGAGCAGTTCTGTTCATTTGTATGGCTGGTCATCGTAGAGGTTTACATCAGGAGATGTTACTAGACAGCATATACTCTGTAAACCTACCAGCTATTTTTTAATAGACTTCAGGAGACTTTCTGGTTTCTGAAAAATGATTCTCTCTGCAAACTTCCCTAAACACAGCTGACAATTATCCACGTGCGTGGCTATGATTTGTGATAAACTTTCTTCAAAGAGCATTATGAGTGGACAGGCAGTCCTTACAAAAGGTTTGCTATTTGACGTTCCTGCACTCTTCAATGTAAAGGCTTCTGCGCTTCTTCATTGCAACCCTGCATTTCTCCTCGGCATCCTGGCTTTCTTCTGCTTTACCTTTGCTGCTGCACTGTACAGGTTTTCTAAGAGTCAGAAGTGTCACCTGCTACATAGGCTAGAGCTACTTCTCTTTCAAACCGTCTGACAATTCTGCAACGAACAAAAGCATCGGCATTTTCACTCCTATTTCTGTTCCCGTTGTACAGTCTCATTCCTACAGTGGAACATTTAAAGTGTTCTTGTGAAGTGTATCCATTATCTCCTCTCCTGGGGACAAGGCTTTTTTGCTTCCTTTGATGTCAGTTGCTCCTAATTGTGGATTTGGGGGTATTAAAACTGTATTTGAGGATTATTCAATGTAATTCTTTTTTTTTGCCACCCTGTAAATTCCTAACGCTGGAGTACATTGTATCATATGGGTACGGGGGTTTATAGTGATTATTTTCTGGTACCATGGAGGAGAGGAGAATGATGATCCATTAACAATTTAAATGCTTTGATCTGCAACTTCAGAGTCAGACTGTTAATGTTAGTAGCCATAATCCTAGTTCTGCAGACTGGGAATTGATTTGTCTCTTTGATCTTCAGTATGCCTGACTCTCACGTTTCAAGAGTTAAGGGAGAATTTATTTGTGGTGATTCAAGGTATGTGCTAATACAAGGACATAAACCTTGGGACAGAAACCTTTGGTTCTTCAACTTTCTAGATCTGTGTGAAACTGATGCATGGAAAACCAAATCTGCCTATTGATACGAAGCTTTCTAGGGTCCCTGTATCTGTTTGCAATGACCTTGCCCCCTTATTATAATTTGACAGTGTCAATCATCTGACGAGATACACTCTTGCAATCTTAAAAGACGAGTCTGATGGAGACCCTGGACATGCTCTTTATTTTGTGGTTGTATATGCTGTTGTAGGCATCTTTGATGCCTCTGATTCCAGCGGTCCTCAAGTCCAAAAGGAAATGTTAATGATCTCAAGGCTGACTGAAGCTATCCTAGTATCAGGAACTGCTGCTGAGGGCTCTACAGGCACTTCTGTCTCCAAATTTGCTAACAAAACTGGGACTACGTGTCACTCCCTCTTTGCAGCTGCTGACGCAGCTCCTGATTTGGTTGTCACTGTGTTGATGCAACCAGTGGTTTTAGATGACTTTCCAGGCTGTTTGTGGTTGATAAGAGGACCAAAGCAGCTGCTGTCTCGGTGCAAATTCTGTGGTCTTTGGGCTGTATGAAGGTCTGCTGTGGCAGAGCACCCTGTTGCCACAGGATGGCATTTATCATCTCGCAAAGCGATGTCTCTGTTTTTAACATGGGTCAGATATTCCTGGGAACACTAGCCACTGCACTGATATGCAGGAGTATCTGGAGCAGATGTAGTGCTTGGTAGAGCAGACTTGTTGCCTTTTGCTTTAAGGGTTTGGAGACCAGTTTCCAAGAAGGAGTGACTGGAGATTTATTGCTATTTACGCTCATGGTGTGAATATACCAGTGAACTCTTTAGTAACTGAAGGTGTGTTGCACATTTGGTGCATATATATGCTTGCCTTCAACCTGGCTTCAGACTTTGATCTGGAGCGCTGCTGCACTTCAGGAAGAACTGAAATGACAGTAGCTACACTTTGTCTTTGTGTTTATACATGCTCTACTTAGAAAACTAGGGCTTGAGTATGCTCCAGACTTGGTTAACAGGGTGTTTGTGTAACCCTAGCATAACGAGATGTGTAGATTATTAAGTTCCATTACTGATAATTAACCTCTTTATTTCTAAGTGTTGTTGGGCCCAAGATTTGTTTTTCTTTTATAATTGGCATTTGTGGGTTTGGTACAAGCCTTCTGATGGAAGGAAAATGAAGATGGGCAGGAGCAAGTTACTTCTCCATCAGGTTGGTTTGTCCGTTTCTTGCGTGACCGAGCAGGATTTCATAAATACTTTGATCTCCGTTACAAGATTTCCTTTGGAGCTCCTCGATAGAGCATAGTGGCCTTAAATACTTTTTCTTTTCAGAAAAGGCTCTCTCTCTTTCAGTTACTGCACTAAATCGAAGCTCCATGAAGCCATCAGATATGTCTGCCATCCTGGGAACAGGAGGAAAATCTCCTCTGATTCTACCCACTCCTGGACTTTTCGGGAATCTGTCAATGGTAGGATGGTTAGAGCACCTTTTCATGTTTTGCTCCTGTGAAACTTGTAAGAAACTGCAAAGTTACAGTGTTTCAGTGTTGTTTGCACCAAGGACAAACTGTGGGTGGTACAAGCTTGCTATTACTACTACTGCTGCTTGCTACTAGTATTATTTATTACTGCTGTGTTCTTTGAGATGATGCAGTGAGGAATAATAGAGAGGTTTAAAGACTTGCTAAATACTCCGTGTGTGTTAAGCTAGTCCTTATAACATCAGCTTGTGACTACAAAAATCTTGACTTTGAAGAATTTGTAAACAAGCAAAGACAACTGTTCTATGTCAGCAAGTTAAACCTTCAGAATTTTCTTGTTTTATCACTCTCCAGTATTAGGCTTCACTTGGATGTTAAAGTTTGGATTTCAAAGAACAAACTCTTCTGATGACGTTAATCATCTCCTACTGTAATGTCTTTGGAAAAACACTGATTAGGAAGGTTATCAGTAAGGACGTCGGAAGTAGTTTATCTCCGTTTATTTTTAAATTCACTCAAACCAAGTTAAGATGTCTTTCTGTACGTGCATTTTAATTCACTCTCCCTTCTGGTTGTTTCTGTAGTTTGTTAAAGCCCATTTGTTTCTTTAAATTACCAGGCTCTGGGACCTAGTTGATCAACGTGTATACAGCTCTTAACAGTGACACTTCTCCTCTGATTCAGAGCCTCTTGTCATTCTGTAATTAGAGTTTTGTGAGCGGAGTACACTTTAGGTTAGCATTTAGTGTTCTGACTTGAATCCAGTTCAGATTAGAGGGGGGAAACTTGGGACTAGGCAAAGGCTTTCACAGGACAGTGATGGAAAAAGGACTTAAAATTATGTCTTGTGGAAATTTACTTGCTGGTAGATAAGAACACTCATCAGCCCTTTTTGTATTTCCCACAGAGACCTGGTATGATTTTATTGGAACTGAGTTTCTTGTTATTTTTACTCTGCAATCGGAGTGCTATAGCATTCTGTTCTGGTTGGCTAGAGGGCAGTAATGGCAGAGAGAAATCAGGCAAGAGGAATACTGTGGGTAGAAACTGGGGCATAAAAAGAAGAATAACAGGTATATGTCCACAGTTTTTGGGTACGCTTAAGAGACTGCTGCAGCAATGTCATGTGGTTCTTTGTTTGTACTTGTTTGGGTGGGACCCTTTTAAGAGTCTGGAAAAAGAATCAACCAGTGGCACATCTCTAGGTCTTTGTATAGCATGAATTGCTGCTGAGAAAGCAATCGCTGTCATGGCAACAGCTATAGGGAGCTGTCCTGGCAGTGCAGTATATGTACAGTCTGTCTTCTGTTTTGGCCATTTTGGTGCTCTGGTATCAGATATGTTATCAAGTACCTCCCCTGAAATACCCCCCAAAAAGTATACATATGTCTTTATTTCCCCCTTTAATGTTCTGATACTTGCTATTATTTTAAACACATATTGCTTCATTCGATCAAATGGTTTTGAGCAATTCACCAAGAAGGTTGAAAGACTGTGGTAAATGGTTCTCATTCGAATTTTAACTATTTTGATTAACTTTGCACAGCTGCTTTACAACTTAGTTGTAGTTGTAGTCAATGTTATTCTGTCATTTTTTACTTTGAATGACAAAACACTAAGTAAACATTTAGCATAATAGAATATGGAAGTTTAGAGTGATTTATATGTTTTAAGATGAAAAGTGATACGTGGTGTTTTAAAGTAGGTCTTTTTAGATTAGCTTCTATTTTAGTTATTTCCTGAAGAAAACATTGAAAATTTCCTTTTTCCAGATTAAAATTTATCATTTCAGAGCTGTTTGTTAAAGGCATAGTGGCACCTTATCTAAAGGCAGTTATTTCACTACTAATTTTTATAATTGCTCTGTTTTTTCATTCTATATAAATGGTATAAACTTGGAGCTAGGCTTATGATAGTCTGAGATTTGCTATTTATTTTCCTTATATCATTTTTATGCTTTTAGTTGGATGAAAGTAGCTGGACAATGGCACTCTCACCCCAGCAGACAGGAATGTTTGTAAATCTAGACATGTCCAATATGACAGAAGATGTCACTATGAGCGCTGTACTGTTGCGTGAGGATGATCCTGGGGAAGCTGGTGAGACAATCTGAAGTTTTCATAATAATTGACTACATTTTTTGTTTATGGGATATAAATAGATATGTTCTTTTTTTTCTGTATTATTTTGCTGAGATATTTCTTTGTCAAAAACAGTCTAGTTTAAAAAGTTCAGAAAGTTACCTCTTCCAGTTATTGGAGTTTTGAGATTTTGTGTCTTGTCTGGAACCTGATGGCACAAATGCGATGCTCTGGTGATGTAAGATGCAAACTGGATTAGTTTTGTGGAGATATGCAAATGAGTTTGTTCTTAAACATGTCAACTGAGAGAGTTTTTCAGCAAAAAATTTATAATTATTTGACTTACTTCGTAGCTTCTGTGTATCTTACTTAGCTGATAATTTCTTCTGACTTTATGGGATATAAATAGTTCATGTCATCACTGTCCTCATTTAGATTTGCGGAAGACAAGATACCTTGTCATCAGAACGATTTTTTTTGTAGCATGGTGAGTTTTTTTTTACCAAGTTGTGTCTGACTAATATGGCTGTTTCTTCTTAAATCTGTTCCAGCTACTATGAGCATGTACTCAGATTTTCTGCATTCCTTCCTGAAGCATACCTCAACTACCATTTTTGATCTTGTGGATGAGTATGAAAGTATTTGTAACAGTCAGGTAAGTAGTTTGCTTGGGTTTTTATTTACTTTGTTTTACAGTCCCTTCCAAAGTAGTGTTGCTATTTTTTCTTTAAGCTGAGAAGTCACAGTGCCTAACATAGATAATTTCAATCTTCCAGCTGGTTGCAGTCTTATGAGTCACTGAACACTAGCGTTGAATAGCATCTCTCTTTCCTCATACGCTACTTTGGCAGAGCAATAGCCATTGTGTAGCTTGCTGAATACTAAAAATGTCATCTGGCTGCCATTCCACTGCAAGTGTCAAGTGACAATAAACATGAGCAGATGTATAGATTTTTTTTTTTGTTAATGATAATAAGCTGGATTTAAAAGTACTTACTTGTCTTGGGTATAAATAAATAAAATCATTGTATTATGATGCTTTGAGAGTTACTACATTACTAACAAGCTGGCAGTAGAGGGCTCAACGTTACATTTAAGGTGTCTCTGCTTTTAGACACAGGTTTTTATTTGATTGGCTGTTTACTGACAGTTCGGGATCAGCAGGGATTGACAGTTTGAAGGGAAGAAATTCTGATGTTTCTGTCAATAAGTGTTGATCACAAAAGGGGGAAGCGGACAGATAATTTTTTTAAGAGACTTCTTACCTTTGTCTATGTTAAGAAAATGCGTTCTTGGTAGAAGGTCACTAGCCCTGTTTTGTGCAAATTTGTTGTTGGGCTGAGTTGGAGAACGCTCAGATCCTTAATGAGGCACGCACCACAGTTGTGTTCCCAAGTGGGAAGCAGACAAGAGAAGGAAAATAAACATGAACTTGATTATTTTGTGAGGTGGTGGAACTTCCAAGGCCTTTTCCATTCCTCCTGTTTGAGAATATGGATACCATCTACAAGATCATGGAATACAGAATGGTTGTTCTAAGCCACCTGGAACTGTGGGGAGTTGATTTTATGTTGCCAAGGTCCTACAAAAGTAGAGTGAAGGATGTTGCTCCAAGGATTGGCTTGGATGTTGCTGACAGGACTTGGGACAGGGGTGGAGGGACAGCCCTGAGCTCTCATGCTGCCTCTTAGCTGTACCCTGAGATCAGTCCAGTGGCTCCTAGCAGCCTTGAACTCTTTTCATGTTTTCTGGGAGATGATAAAAGGGAACAGAAGATCATGCTCCTCTCTTGCATTGTGATGGTACGCTTCATTCTTTCCTCCAAATCTGTTGCTCACCTCCCACTTGAAAACTGGTGAATAGATTGATACCTGACAGATTGGGTACTCCTAAAATGTAAGAGTTTGGGGCCATTCTAAGAAGTAGTAGGAGCTCTGGAGCTAGCTACTGATGGAGAAGACTTCATTGTCTAAGTTTTCTTCATAATAAATAAAGGAAGAGGTCATAGAATTTGGTTTTGGTGATACTTTAAATTACGTGGTAATCAACAGTTTGGGCTTCCTCATTTACCAGAGCTAGAAAGGAAAAGGTATCTTTCAGGCACTGATAAATACTGTCACGAATACCAGTAGGGCTGATTTTATGTTGGGTATTGATGTATATGGAAACAAAGTTGGGGGGTTTTGGTGGTTTTGGCTTGTCTTTTGGATTTTGGTTTTGGTTTTTTTTGGGTTTTGATTTTGGTTTTTTGTTTTTGGTTTTTTGATTTTGGTTTTTTGTTTTTGGTTTTCGGTTTTTTTTCCCCAGTGGTTGCCTTCTCTCCCTCCCAGTCTTTTGGTGCTTTTTAATTGATTGACATAAGCTGTTTTTATCCTGGGTTTGTACAGTGCCTTGCAAAACAAAGCTACTGTCTTGGTTTATGCCATCTAGGCTGTGTTGATAATATTTTTATTAATAATTAAGGGAATTTATGGTGTGGCTTATCATCTACCTATTTTGAAGAGATGGTAATCAAACTTGGTTGTTGAGAGCATTCGGGATAATGGAAAGATTGCTGTAATGGCTTAGAAAAAAATACAATGATGGGCAATATTAACTATGTATAAATTTATTTTCTTCAGGTGAATATACTAGGGAAAATAGTTTATCGGGCAACTCCCGGACAGCAAAAGTTTTCAAAAACTGCCAGTGTCTTGTGGCTTCTCAAGCAGGAGATGGTAACTTGGAGACTGTTATCCTCACTTTATAGGTAATTCCTTTGAAAAGCATGTTACGTTTTTGCACTGAGCTGCCTTTCTTGGATATATTTTCAATGAGTTTATAAATATGGAGAGAAGCAATTAAGTACCTATTAATAATCTCTTTATGGAACTAGGTGCTGATATATATGTCTACTTATTATCTATTTACAGAAATGAAAGTTATAAATGGGCCTATTCTTATTACTTTTGCAACTTCCAGTATTTTTTTTAAATAACGTTTTTGTAAAGGTATTTTTAAGGGCTTTCACTTATGCATTCAGCTGAATTTTCTCAGCTTTATTTTAATCATTAAGGTTTTGTGCTTTTATTCCTAGAGACAGAATACAGTCTGCACTGGAAGATGAAACGGCATTTGATGTCACAGTAAGCTTGGGCTTTTTTTTTTTTTTTTTTAAGTAATATAATAAGCTAAATACAAGCTAAATGCTTGTATTTTATTTTTACAATCTCAATGTTGCAGCCACTCAAAATTCAAAGGTGAAAGAATGTAAACAAAAATGAGACTGATTTGATTTTTATCAAGACAAACAGTAAATTATTTCATGCATTGTGAAAAGTGAATTTAAATATTCAGTTCTAAATATAAAATGCTAGTGTAAAAAATATTATAAACTATACTTCATGTTTTATTTCCTTAAGTATTCCACATACACTTGGAAAATCCACTAGCAATAATTATTTATTTCCTTTAAAAAGTTGCATCTTTAGTGGTAATGTTCCCATAGGTCAGAGATAATTTTGCTTTGCCTAAAAGAACATGTGGTCTCAAGCTTTCTAGCCTTTGCAATCCTGATTCCAATTTGTCTCAAGAGAAATCCAAATTTTTTAACATTCTTGTTTCAGCTCTAGTCTTCTTGTCTATGTCAATACAGTGCTTCTAGCCTTTGCCAACAGAATATGCTTACGAAGACAAAACAATAAGTAAAGTGACTCTGCCGTTCTAAGATTTATAATTGCAGTTGCTTTTTTCTCAGTAATAAAATAGCTTCCTCTAGGATTACCACAGCTAGGTTGTCACTATTAAATTAAACACTGTTGTGCCAAAAACCAATCTCCTTCTACCTGTGTTTTTTAGGAAAATGCATCTTCTGTTCTCTTTTTTGTTGCAAGTCTAATGAAAGCTAAATTGATGCAGGAGAGCAAAGAGAAGGATCAGGGTTCTGGGGTTGGGTTTTTTGGGTTGGTTTTTTTTTTTTTTTTTTTCCCCACTTGTTCATGTTAAGTATGCGTATGGTCTTGGAAAATGTCATCTTTTTTATGTATACAGTAATAAATGGGATTTAGGATAATATGAGTGCAGTCGGTGGGATCAGTGGATCTACTATGTAGCATCTTTCTGTGGTCACACATTTGTGAATTCTGAATCTCATTTTTACAGTTTTTAGTGTAACTGGATGTAAACGATAATACAATAAAACAAATGTACAGCGTCATCTGTTTTTAAAAAAGGGGTAGGGGAGTGATAGCATACTGAACTTGTAGGAATTTTATGAGTTAGTATGTCTTCAGTCTGGTATTCGTGGGTTTGTGGCAAGTTTTCTTTCCCATGAAGTAATGATCAGCTTTTTCTTAAATAGGTTTTAACTGCTAGTGAAAAGACAAATGTAGACAACTTGTTTCAGAAAGATTCACTTGTTCGACAAAGCCAGGTATGACGGAAAGTTTTTAAGATAAGAATGTAAATAGATCTGTAGACACTTAAATGTTTATAACAGTAATGCTCTATGCACCTCATTAAGCTGTTTCTAATACTTATTTCTTTAGATTCACTGAAGTACGTTATTCTTTGTATGCGTAAAAATAATGCTCTCTGGCTTCTAAAGATCAGAAATGTTTTTCAGGCTAGCTTGGAGAGGTGGGAAGGCTGAGAGCTATTCCCATTTGGAGCATCTGTTACTGCTGATAATGATTAATAAACTGTTAAGTAGCGTTGTAGTAACTGCAGCATCTAGTGAGAAATAGAGATCAAGTACCTAAACAACTTTCATATTGGATACTTAAAATGAAAATGGAATAGTCTTCAGGATGTGTACGCCTTTGGTTATCGTGTAGATAAAGAGTAGATCCAGAGATGAGAAGCAGACAGTTAAAATATTTTGTTATATGTTTGCTTTAAAAATGCAATTTAATTTTATTCCAGCTGGTGGTAGATTGGCTAGAGAGCATTGCCAAGGATGAAATTGGGGACTTCTCCGATAATATTGAGTTTTATGCAAAAACTGTATATTGGTGAGTTCACACTTTATTTGACTGTATACATGCTCCCATCAAGCGTAAGATTCACAGGCACAGACATAGAATCACTCTTAAAAAGAAGTGAATTTTTGAAAGTTGTTCAGTTCATTCGCTGCTTTTCTTTAAATTCTTAGATGTAAAAATTGAGATTTTCTACCTACCCACTGAAGTCTGTCTTCTCAAAAGTCAGTTACTGCTTTTGGGAGGCCAGGATGAAGGAAAACCATCAAGGCAACGTAATTTAATCTTAACCTGGGTGCAGATTTTATTTTTCATAATATGGCACAATAAGAGATGATCACCTGCTGATCAGCCTGTTATTTACACTGGTTAAAACTATTTTTATTACATGTTTCTCAGGGGGTCACTTCTTTGTCTGGCTTTAATTTTTGCCTCTTTAAGTTCCTGTCATCACTTTGTGTCATTGACCCTTCACCAGAAGCTGTTATTGTCATCTTTATTATCAATGATGGGGTTTATGACAGAAAAGACCAAAGCCGACCTTTGATTCTAGATGCCTAGAATAAACCTGCTTTTAATGGCCAGTGAATACAGGCTTTTGGAATCACATGTTCATCCTAAGTTGAATTTCTGTCCTAGACTGACTTTATAGTGAATGCTAATGGGAAATTTTGCTCAGGTGGAAATCAATTCATAGTTAAATACGCGAACAAATGAAAAAATGGATGCATTTGAAAAAAATTAGAGAGGTGAATTGATTCTAATATTGTACTTCTTGTGAAATGTTGCATTTTTGCAACAGTAACACAGTCCATTGATAAACCAACCAAACCAAGTGTGTCTCTTCTGTAACCATATTCTATCTAACAAAAAATATTTTTCAATATTTGTGTCATAATAAAAGATGCTTTCTTAAAAAAAAAAAACCCAAACATTTTTCTCAAAAACATTGCACTGCTTTCAGGGAGAACACACTTCATATCCTGAAGCAGCGACAGTTAAGTACATACATTGGAAGTTCTCGAGCTCTGGTAACAGAGTTGGTAAGTGTTATATAAAATAAGGTTTGGTTTCAAACCATGTTAGAGAGAGCAAATATGCTATTTTCACAGCCTTCCACCAATTTTTAAATAGTTGTACTATCCAAAAGTAGTTGTACTATCTAAAAACTGCAAAACATTTAAGTTGGAAAAGATGAATATTAGTACAGGAATTGTGAAGCGGGACACCTCTGGAGTTCCCTTTTGGGATATGTGGACTTTGCTTTCTTTCAGGAGTCACGTCCACGCCTCCACCCCACCCCCCATCACAAGTACCTGGTGTCTATTTGGTGAAGTAAATGGCTTTATTAGTACTTTTTATATCTGAAACAAACTCAAGTTCCTAACCAGAAAAGCTTATAAAACTGTTTAGAAGCCCTTGCAGATAAGGGCGTGCTGTCTTTGTACAGTAACTAGTGTAATGAAACCAAGTCCTGATGGGATTCCTTGAGAGCTACTATAGTAAAAGCTAATAGGAGGGAAGTCAAGGAAAGAAAGGACTGTCCAGTAGAAGGAGGTAATGAACTGTCTCAGTGACAGCAAAGCAGTCGTAGAAGATTAATTCAATAGGGGAGTGAACTGAGGTATTCTTTGGCTTGAGAAAATCCGTTTGGATTAAATAGAAGCAAGTACAGCTGTTTTGAAAAGCGTTCTCAGTTAGAAGGTGAAGGAGGATAAACAGTCTGGTCGGTGGAAGGGGAAAGGATGTTTGAAGGTGAGAAGAGCTGGAAGATGAGAAGTTTGGGGCAAAAAACCAAGGTGGTGGAGTAAATAAAGAAATTGCAATGGCTCGTTCTGATAGGAGCAGTGACAGAAGAGGAACAGACGAAACGAGAAAGGAAAGACGGGGAAGTATCATGCTAGATATTATGTGGGTTGTACAGATTGTTGTGCCAATGTGAAAAAGTGACTCCAGATTATAAAGCAGGGCAGGAAATCATTGGAGGAGACAGATAGGCATGGTGTGGAGGCATGGTGACTTTTTTTTTTTTCTTGTAGGATCCAGATGCTCCTATAAGACAGAAACTGCCACTTGATGATTTGGATCGAGAAGATGATGCAAGGTTATTGAAGTATCTCTTCACTCTCATCAGAGCAGGAATGACAGATGAGGTAAGCTGCAGAAAGTTATGGTATCTTCTTGGTTTAGTTTAGCTTATTTTAAATATTTAAATTTAAATTTGAAGCTAATGAAAAGCTGTGGACTAAAGTGTCTGTTTAAATTTGGCTTGTAGTGATTTAATTTCTAATTTATTATCAATAGTGACAGTGGTAGACTGCTAAATTATTATTTTAATAAAATCTTGCATTTGGTTAAGCAATTTTGGGTGTAGAATAGATGTTACAGAAAAAACATTATATCATTGGGTTTTTGGTTGGTTGACAATAATTTTTTACTGTAGTGGCTCGATACTAAATGCTACCAGACAAACACACAGAATGTTTCAAAGAGCTTCCTAATTGCATCTCTAATAATCAGTGGATTATCATACAGGCTTCCTTCTAGCTATATTAGTGGAATGCACTTGCAATTTTAACTAGAGAGTTTTGATGTATGCTTTCCTTAGAAATAGCATTAAATTACGCAAACTTTACTTGCTGTACTCCTCTAACATTCCCTTGGGTATATGATCTGAGAGGAGTTCAGGGAGAGAGTCAGGGCTATTTTGTTTTTACCTTGTTCAAACCATTGCAGTGGCACTTTTGGAGGTGTGTCCCAGGACTGAGAACCAGGAACCAGCGCACAAGCTCCATAGGCTAGTACTGCCATCAGGAGAAATGTAGTTATTTACAGTGGTTACTCTTATTAGTTAAAATACCTTTTCTTTCTTGCTTTCTACCTTTCCTTTTCTTACCTTTATTGTTTGGCAAGGTCTTCAGCAGTGAAAACTCTGCTAGACTTTACCTGAGTATTCTAGAAAGCACATTATTATCCTCCACTAACTCTTTCACTCTAAGTCTGCTTGTTCCCCTACCTAAGAGAGAATATATGACGTGTATACTTTGCATTAATCCTTAGCTGAGTAACATCCAGGCAGTTCCAGTCCCGAAGCTGTTCTGAATAACGATTCCCAGTAGAGGAGTGGCTTTCATGATTTAATCATATAAATACTTCTATTGTGGTGTTGTCTAACGGCCTCAGCTGGAAACTGATTCCCTTATACTAGGCTCTATGTATATATGATGACATTTGAGTAATGCCGGGGGTGGGAAAAGGGACTTGTGCCCAAGACCTTAGACTTAGGAATATGGCTGCTTGCTAGTATTCTGTTCTACTGTGATGCACATCTGTTCGTTTTCTGATAGTATGGGCACATGAGCATGTTCCTGCAGGGCAATATGAATATAAATTTGCAGCGTCAGTTGTTCTGCAATCGCTGCTATGATGTCCCTGCTGTCTGATAAGCATGAAGTGGGTTAGTCACTACTGAAAGAGTAAGTTAAAATACTTTGAGTTTACTCTGAATTAAGAATGAACCTCTGTTCATTTACCGTACAATAGGTACTACACAGCAGGTAAGCTAGAACAACTTGCTTGTCTGTTCTTTAAATTTACTGTTTGACACCATTCCCAAAATGGCTGAATGTCTGCAGCCTTCCAGTGTGAAAAGGACAGAATTTGGCTAAACAAACCAAGACTGCATATTGCAGTTCCTCTCGCTGTTCATGCTGTTTTGTCAGTCCTGGAATGGTACCAGTCAGACTACTTAGATCTTTAGCTGACATTTTTTTGTAGGGGTGTAGGATTGGAAGAATTTTAGGCAATCTTTTTTGTACAGTTTCTGTTCTACTTCCCATGCTATTCAAAATAGCTTTGAATTAAACCTGTTTGTGCTAGTGCAGAGACTTTTGAATATCATTATGGGAAAGGTGGGATTGCTATTTTAAAAGTGCATGAAGGGTTTGGAAGGCTGAGTCAACTGGAAAAGTAGATGACCGTGTGAAGAGATGGATTATACATCTAAGCAACAAGACAACACCGTAAACTAAACTTATCAGAAGGATGCGTAACAGCTGTTCAAGCTAGCAAAGATGCAACTGTAGCATATTTCTCACGTTGCTATAAATACTGACGGAAAAACTAAAATGTTTGGTGAAAAAAACACCGATGCCATTTTATTTACTTCGAAATCTTTCAGTTGTTTTGCATTTAAGATTCTTTATGCTTATTTTTTGCATAGTAGAATCTCTACACAAATTATCTATTTTAATGATGATCAAATTTTTAAAGGAGAAGCTAGTGGTTTTCCTACGTTGTAGCCTGTTGCTGAGAAAATCCATTATTTTTCAGGCACAGCGCCTATGCAAGCGATGTGGTCAGGCCTGGAGAGCTGCAACTTTGGAAGGATGGAAATTGTATCATGATCCTAACATAAATGGAGGTATTTATTTCAAAGTGCATTTGAGACAGTGTAAAAACAGGGCAGAGGGCTTTCTCTTAATATCTGTCTGTGGAAAAGAGAAATAACTCTTTCATCTTAAGAGCCTTTTTTGTATCTAAAATATTTTACCATGTCTGAATGTGTAAAAACTAATATGAAATGGTTTTAGTTGAAGGTATGAGTTCACTGAATCCACTTAACATTTCTTTCTGAAAGTCAAGCATAATCACTAGGAAATAGGCATCTCAGAGCTCCAGACAGATCTTCTCCACTTCCATATAATATTTCAGTCCGTATTTTCTCAACATCTGACTTGTGCCACCTAGCAAACATTTTGTTGCTTACAGACTCAAAGTTGGACTCTATATCCAGCTTCAGGAAGGTATAGTAGGACTAGAGTTCAGCAAATGTCAGTGCAGGAAAAAGAGATGCTTTTGAAATATTTTAAAATTGTTAAATTACCGTTCTCCTTGGTTCTGGGGTTCCTTGCACGCAGTCCTATGTATTACACAGTACCTTTCTTCTCTTCACATTCAGGACATCGCAGGATTTAGCAAAGAATTTAAGAACGTGTCTAAATGTTGTCTGGAATGCATAATGCTTTCCTACTTTTCAAATCCTGATAGCCTGTTACTTTTATTGGCATGCTTCACCAGTGTACTAGCCTTGTTTTGAGTGTACCCCCCTAGCCTGCTGTTATATGGGTTTTAATTCCACGATTCATGCCCTCAAGCAGATGCACGCGGAATAGCAGCAGTGAAGCAGTGGCGTTTTTTAGAAGTTTGTACTCCTTAAGATATAAAAATTCCTTTTCTCCATAACTTTGTGTTTTCCAAATGTAAACACTGTAGATACGTTATGGTCAAAAACAGTATTTTCTTCAAAGCTAGGTAGCAGCTAAGCTTTCGAAATACTGTAACTTTAAGATGTGCATTTACCAAACTTCCCAGAAAGGCCACCTCGCAGTCAAGTTGAAAGCATCAAAATGCTCTGGGAAGAGTTCCAAAGAGATTGAAATTGGGTTAATAACAGAAAATAGGCTTTACCTTGAAACTGGTTTCTCTTTTTTTAATAGCATCTTTTTCTTTTCCTTCCCCCCTCCCAAATTATCCTTTGCATGTAGGAAAAGAGCTGGAGCCTGTTCAAGGAAATCCATACAGGTGCATTTGGAAAATAAGTTGTTGGCGTATGGCTGAAGAGGTAAGATAATGCTGATTTGCTTCATATTAATATATAAATTTGAACTTTTCTGAACTCTGTAACATGACTTTAAGTAAACCTACCTCCTTGGTGTTTGCTGCCTATAGGATTTGCCGTTAACATTTCTAAGAGGACTTCTGAAATAACGTGTTTATGTTACACGTTTTTGTAGTGAGAAGCCTACATAATCAGCACCAAGTTTTCAGACTTAGGAAATATTTGACTTTTTTTATTTGGTTGAAAGTGAAACTGCTGACACTAACTTTGACTTAATGAAATGGGAAAGGTAAAACATTGCCTTCTTTCCAGGTCCATATAAATTTTTCGGATAAGTTACAAGGGGATACCAGTGAAGGGGAAGTCACTTGCAATTCTCCTGATGTGTCCTGTGATTTTCCATCTTTTCTTGGAAACTGTTAGATGGAACATTTTTGTAATGGATTAATCTCTAATAAAATGTAAAGTGACTAGGAAACTTACATGCTTTGTAATTAAAAGTTGTATTTTTTTACTGTTTATTTTAGGAGCAGTTTAATAGATATGAGAGAGCAATCTATGCAGCACTGAGTGGAAACCTCAAACAGGTATACCAAGCCTCCTAGTTAAGTGTGTTTGGTAGTTGTGTGTTTTCTTTCTCATACGTGCCAGTGGTATCATCAGAAATACTGCTGTTACTGGTTATTGTACTTTTAAAGATCTAGTAAACAGGACAATAGCAAACATTGCTGCTTTAGTAGACATGTTCTTTGTAGGATTGTCGTGCCTTAATTAAATATATAATAGACTTTTCGTGGTATTATTCCTGCTGACTTTCAGTACAAACAGTTCCAATGTTATTTTAGTCCTTTGCTAGTTTAGTATTAAGAGCTCATATAGTCACTTTCCTGCTCATGCACAGTATTCTTATAGACGAGTTGGTGTATCCAAAGATTATTCTGCAGCCGAATTTCATTATCAATAGGTTTTATACTCTACAATGCTCACTTTTATCTTTAAGTAGTTGTCTCTTTTTATTAGTTTTAATCCTCCAGATGTTTTTGTGCTCTCCCACTCCTAACTACTGATTTTTAATTTTTTTTTTTATTTTTAAGAACAGTGAGGAACATTGCGCACTGTCGTAAAAGTTTCCTTGCTGTGACAGTAATCAGTGGTAAGCTCCTACTTGAGGAGCTTGATTTCCCGTGTGTGCCCCTCCCCCCAATCTTGGTATGATGTAATAGAAGTAAAGATAATTCAGAAAATAAAAAGAGGGGAAATAGGGAATGTTTTCAGGTTTTATTCATTGAAATTTAAAATTAGTTCTACAGGAAAAAAGGCTTTGTAAAGTTATACAGACTTAGAGAACAGAAGATACTTACCTTCTTGTGACAGAGCAGACACATTTAATGAAATTAAATTTCAGTAATTTCAGTAAAATTCAGTAACTTTAAAATTACTGTAAGAGAGAAGCATTTCATGAAATGCAATGTTTTCTCTGGAGCTTATCCCAGGGTTTCACTTCTGAAAGAGCCTAGCAAGATTCAGAGAAGAACTGGATATAAAATTCTTCACATCACGACAGCAGGCGGTACTCCCTTCCTCCTAACCTTTGCCGCTCACTGCTGCACTGTGACTTGTGCAACCATGACATAAACCAGTACAGCAAAGTGATCCTGCTGAAAAATCATCAGGCAGAAAAGTGGATAGTCTTCATCTGAATTGGTTTTCCGAGGTGGTACACAAGAAGGGGAATGGTGTCAGAGTGGTGCTGCCTCTGGAAGGAGGATAGGATGCTTTCTATTGGCTACCTTTGATATAAAATAATCAAGTAACTAGAGCATTATTCAGTGAAAGGATTTTTTTTTTATCCTGCTTTGATGAAGGAAAGGCTGCTGTTCAAGATGGTTATTAGTCTACTTTAGTGCCTGGAAACCTGATCCTAAATTACAGTTGCTCTGTTCAGATTATGATAGTTTTCCATCTCTTGATAATTTTTGCTCTGTTTTTTTAATATGTAGCTTCTTCCAGTTTGTGATACCTGGGAAGATACTGTTTGGGCATATTTCAGGGTCATGGTGGACACTCTTGTTGAGCAGGAAATACGAACCTCAGTAATAACTGCAGAGGAGATGGAAGAGCTCCCTAGAGATTATTTAGAAATGAAGTAAGTTTTAAGTAAAATTATGCTCCTGCACTCAACAAAGGATCCTGTATGATCTGTTTGGAACATTGACGGTAATGGTTTTTTGCCTTTTCTTTTCTACTTTGAAGCTGGACTTCAGAAAAAGTTTTTGAAGAACTTCAGGCAACAGACAAGAAGGTACATACTAATTACAGTGTTTCTCCTCACTGTTTACCATTTTTAACTATTCACTAGGTTCTACTTTTACTACACTATTTAATGAAATGCTCAAATATGCAGAGTGACTGATATACTGTAGGTTTTCTACCTCTGTAATGTGTAATTTCTCAATTCAAATGGATTTTTCTATATGCTGCCACCTTTTAATGATGAAAAATGTACAGGTTTTGTCTTGCTCCATATCTGCCAAACTAGCTGGGTGCACTAAAGAAATAGCTGACTGTCAAGTGTTGTCACACGCACAAAACAGACAGAGTAAATCACCTATTTAACACTGATAAAATGTGCAAAGAAAACATGCTGTTTTCTTTATAGGAGGTTGGGTGCATGTTTCAAAACAGGTCTTTCAAAATTTAAAAGTGTATTTGCTTAAACAGACTGTTTCTTTTACTTTTAACACCCAGGAGATATTTATTTTATTTAAGATGGGATATATAACTTATACTTTAATTTTGTAAAGATTAAATTGAAACTACACTTACTTTTATTTGATGGAATAGGCATACAGCATTTATCATATGGCTAAGACAAAGACATGTTGAAAGACAGCTTACAGATTGATGCAGTCAGCCACAGTTACACCCAGCTGCCTTTGCCTTTCTAGTGCAATCCTCACCATATACCAACCTTACAGGTGCATTTAAATTGCATTTCATGCATTAATTCCTTTACCAAAAAAAAAAAACCCTCTTCCTCCTCAGGTAAGTTTCACATGCCTTTTCTTTAAGGATTTATACACATTGTTGCTGCTTCTGTGACTTTTTAGAATTTATTCTCTGTAACATTCTTATTTATTGGTCTCTTCAGAGCAGAAAACCCTTAGTCTTGGATCTCTTCCATGAAAGTATTAACTCCACAGATCTATATTCTGGTTCTTTCTTTCAGTTTGTCAATATTCTTGTAACTTGACATTGAGATAGCAAGTGCCTTTTCTCCTGCTCTTTATGCAGAATACCCTTTGAAATAGGAAAGCTTTTTCTCCCCTAAGGAACCTTTGTTTTATTTATAAGTTTGCTTTCTTTATACATTATGCTATAAGATTTTATTCCAAGTTTGAACTTTCTTTTTCTCTCCCCAGAGGGTTATAGAGGAGAATCAGGAACACTATCACGTGATTCAGAAATTCATTATACTGGGAGATGTGGATGGTGAGCTTTTCTCTAAGTGATTTTTAAATGTCAACTGACTATATTATTTCTAGTGACCTTTCCAGAAATTTTTATGTGAATGGATTTTAGAAGCACACAGTAGGCAAACTCCACCTAAAAGCTCGGCTGCTTCTTTAATCAAGAACTGTAGGGACTTTCTGCAGTTTGACATACAAGGTAGTCTCAAAGAAGTCATGAAATCATGTAAATGTGTCAGAATATATGAGAGTATTGCTATAACTTTTTCCGAGAAATTACAAAATACGTACAGCAGATAGTTAAGCCAAACAGCTGAATCTTTCCAAAACTGTTGCTGTTCTGTTTTGTTGGGTTTTTGAGGCTAAATTACATTTATTTAATAAATGCATAATTTTGAAATATTTCTTAGGTGTTTTTTTCCCCGTGCTGTGGCTAATATCGACATTCCCTTGGTGGCTATAGGTTTGATGGAAGAATTCAGCAGATGGCTTTCCAAAGACAGAAGTGTGCTCCCAGGACACCTCCTTCGTTTCATGACACATCTTATTCTGTTTTTCCGCACTTTGGGTCTGCAGACTAAGGTAAGTTCACTTGTATTTGGTTTGTTGTCATAGCAATAGCTAGTCTTTGAAGTAGAAATGCTTGTGTGTAAATATATAAACTACATACTATGATGATAAATTACTACCAGGCTGATGAGGAGCTGCATGCTTAGTGTATTTGTTGATCTTGGAGCCTAAATGCAACAGTCAAAACCAGAAAAGAGGACCCTCCTCCCCTGCAGTTCAGCTTGAAAATTATTTTTTGAGGATGATGGATTCTGATCATAAGCCCTTTATTGAGGAGGACCTGACTCGAACTTCAAAGTTAGGTTTATTCATAGCAGCCATGATGCTTTGAATATAACCTAATCTTACACACAGTCCTTGGAATTGTACCAATTGCTGTAGTCTCATAAGTGTTTTTGCTTGAGATAGTTGGTACTAGCTGAAATTTTCATATTTTCTCAAAATAGATACTAAGTATAGCCTACTAGCTACCTAGCCTATTTATGCTAAATATGCAGATGGGTCACACAGCTGTGATTACTCTTTTCTGAGACAATCACAAGTAATTAGAAACTCTCCTTTTCTACTATTCTAAAATTCAGAAGTGCTTATGTATCAAATAAGTTTCTGAATGTAACCTATTTTGGCAAAAGACAAATCTGTGTTTTCATTAGGTGATTTAAATACAGCTCTGAGTTATTATGTTTTTTCATGCCTCTAATTATTGCTTCATTGCCTTCTTGATATTTATATTGAAGTCAGCTAACATTTAGCTAATTGAGAGGAACTTGTATGTTTGTGTATACATACACCTTTTTTAGCCAGACTCAAAATTTGATAGAGTAGGTCTTTAAGCTAAAGTGTGGTAGAACTAGTCATTAGCATATATTTAACAGAGGGGACAAAAAAGGTGCCATTTCCTACATAAATTCCATTGTGGGATTGTGAGTAGCTTGATTACTGCCTCTACAATTTTGGAGTAGGTGAATTTACTGGAAGATTACTCAATCAACCCTCAGCAGACCTCAGAGGGAAGAGGCAGTTGTACAAGCTTTTATGATATTCCTTATTTGATGTTTTGAGTACAATTCATATAGGTATATGCTTAGATGAAGATCTCTAATTTACACATATAAAACTAAAATGATAGTTCTTCACAGTAACAAACATTTGAGTCTTAGCTAAAGCAGTCTCAGGCGCTCAGACTATACTTTGGTTGTTTATATAGGCTGTTACAGGTGAGCCAGGTGATATTTATACCCTGTACATAGGAACATTAGAATTTTCTGTAATACAACAGTGCATATAGCACACTGCAATAGTCATCTGTTCACTTGTTATTTTATTTATTAATTTAAAAAATATGGTAAAATGGAAATATTTGAAAAATGATTTAAAAAGTAACTTTCCAGTTAGACAAAAACCTATATCATCCAGTTGCTGAAAAAGAAAATCCTTGGAACACTAAGTCTTTGAATCAAAAGACTTTTTTTTTTTAACCACTCCCTAAGAGAAACAGTTCTTCCAGCTGAGCCTGTTTGAATGTAGATTACTGAAGCAGGGATAAGCAAATAACCTTTTGTCTTTGTAATAGTAGTAGCCTGTAAAGTTTTTTTGTTGGGTTGGTGTCTGTGTCCCCCCCCCCATTATCTAATTTTAAATTGAATTTGTATTTGTTTGCAAAAAGGAGGAAGTTTCTGTTGAAGTCCTAAAGACCTACATTCAGGTAAGCTTTCAAAAATAGTTTGCTTTCTCTGATGTAATTTAGACGCAAAGGAGGAAGAAAAGGAGACTTAAGGTTACAGGATGGAAGGAGCTATGACGCAGTTAATGCTCTGTTCTCAAGAGATCTATGGAAGCTTGCCTAACATGCAGAGTTTCTGTCAGCAGTGCTTAAATAAGAGACAGTTTTATTGATCCTTGTTTAGAAGCAGAGGAGCGGAATCTTCCTGTATCAGAACAAAATAATCAGAAAACTGTTACATGTTTATGTTTTTACAGAGGAATATAGTATGTTTTTCTAAATATTTGCTTCATGTTCTGCAGCGGATGATATCTGAGAAGCACACAGATTTAATAGCATTTTATGTTAGCCACTTGCCCCCAGAGCTAGCTGTTGCTCAGTATGCTTTATTTCTTGAAGATGTTACTGAAAGTGATCAACGCCACCACTGCCTTGAATTAGCAAAAGATGCAGGTGAGATATGATGATATTAGAATTATCATTTTATATCTTGCGTTATTTTGTCTTTCAGTAGTTTTTAATGCAAGACCTAGCTATGAAGATGATATTGTTTCCTTCCTGTGTCTCTTCAGTTTTCAATTAAATTAAATTAATTTGCTGCTCACGTCTTCAAGTAGGTGTATTGTGGTTTTTAACTAACCTGCAATTGCAGTTCTTTTTCTGAATTAAACTAAATATCACTTTTGCTTCTGGATTATGTCCAAACACAGCAGGAAGTAAATGCCAGCTGCCTGTCTCAAAATATGTGCTCTGAAGCTTGACATGATTGTATTATTTCAGAAAACTAATTATAAAAATGTGCACCTGTTTGGATTTAGGAAGGTTATGAGCATCTTAAGTTTTTTGTCCTATTTATAGTGCTCTTTCTTAGCTGTGGTGGATTACTTGCATTAATTGTAAGCTTCCTTCCAGGCCTATACATCAAGCTAAAAGGGACTACAGTGAAGCAGCATGCCGTCCATTGTTTGACAATGCCTCTGTGCCACTCAAAATTCACAAACAGATTTACTGCAGAACTCAGTGTCTAACTTTTCTTCAATCATTTTTTAGTCATTTTCTTTTAAAAACTTGGCTAAGGTTTCAAAAATAAAATGTCCTGCTTCAGCATCTGTAAAAGAACTATTCTGAGCTTTTCCTGGTACATTCCTGTCAAATCATAGCCTTACCGTCAGAACTGTAGGAATCAATGGTCTTAGCAAATATAGCTATATGCTGGTCCCCAGCACAGACTGAAAAACTTGTTAGTTGTCTTATTCTTTTTCCCATGTTTGATGTTCTCTGTTATCTCAAAGATCATTCTTCTGAAATACCTGCAATAAATTATGTATCCCAAAAGCTTATAATTTAGTCTGACAATGCGAGTGTGAACAGGCTGATAAGAGTTACTAGTAGTAAGGAGTAAGATCAACAGCTGGAGTCTGAAATGCATTTTGAATTCACGATCACTGTTACGTGGTTCTCTCTTAACCTAGGTCTGGATGTTGCAACCATAACAAAAACTGTTGTTGAAAACATCTGCAAGAAGGATGCTGGTGAATTCAGTCACCATGACCATATGTTAGATACAGGCACAACAGAGGTGAGTATACTTTGTAGGGCAGATGTTCCAATTTGCAATCAACTACAGAGTCTTTTGCCGTATACAATCCATATTTCTCTTTCAACAATGGTGGTAATTGCTTTTAAAAAGCCTACGAGGGAAATGCACTTTCCATGTGATCAAATGAGGAGTTGAATTGCACGAATTTATAACCTCTGTTTCTACATATCCTCGATCTTCTGGGCTGTGGTGTATGTTGCTCAGCAGTATGTCTGTATGCAAACAATAAGTGAAGGTAAAGCCCATGAAATGACTATAACAAAATATGTTGTAGCTGAGAGTAGGATATGACGTACTCTAGCTAGGACGGACATGGGCTTTACTGACAGTTTCCTTGTCATCACTATTGAGTGTTGCTGGGATCCAGCTCAGTACATTAGTGACAGTGAGGTACTGTTAATAGCTTGCATTCAAAGCACTGTTTAGAAAGCAACTGATGGCAGTTTTTTGCTGTTCAGTACAAAGTTTAAATTCTCTAGGCCAAATAGGAAGTTTATCTATTGCAAGAGTTAGAAAATCGAGGTTGCAGGCTGATGGCACCCCTGAAGATTGTAGCAAGGGCTCCGTAAACCATGTTTGTACGGTGTATTCATATTAAAGTTTAAGGAAGGTGCATGGTAATCTGTAAAAATTTTTGAGAGCTGATGCTCACCTTGGTCTGAATATCTTGGAAATACTTAGAAATGGATTTTTGAATGATTCTAGATTGCAGAGATTGTTTTCTAAGCTTTTGATACTAAAGTTGTGAATAAAGCAGTCCTTGTTAGTACATCGTAATGCTATGCAATGAGCTCTAGAAACTTGTGTATTTCATTGACCAGATTTAATGTCTAACATCAGCTGTATGTCTGAAATGTTAGTGAATCTATATGTTGGTTTTTACAGGCAGATCGGCTGAAAATAGATGTGATTGACTGGCTCGTATTTGACCCTGCGCAGAGGGCAGAAGCACTTAAGCAAAGCAACGCAATCATGAGGAAGTTCTTGGGTACTAAACTTCACAAATACTGTAGACTTTTTAAATGTTGTTTTTGTTCTCATTGGTTCTTGGCACTACGTTTGATATAACTTTGAACCTAGTCTATTAAAAAGCATGGGTTTGTCAGTTTCTAAGAATGAAGTACGGAAATTGCAAAGCTGTTGATACTCAGTTCACATTCTCATAGCATCCAAGAAGCATGAAGCTGCAAAAGATGTGTTTGTGAAGATTCCCCAAGACTCTATAGCAGAAATATATAACCAATGGGAAGAACAGGGAATGGATACTCCGCTTCCACCTGAAGATGACAATGCTATAAGGGAACATTTATGTATTCGGGCATATTTGGTGAGTTTCAAATACGCTGTATTCCAAGTTATTAGTTAGAAATGATGATGGCTTTGCCTTGGTGGTGAAACTTTAAGCTTTGTCCATTTGATTTAACTTCTGATTCCTGGCTGCACTACAGTTAAGAGTTTACAAAATAGCAAGGTTCTTTCTGTACTTAAAAGTAACTTTTGGCTTTTGTGCATTTAATGACATTCCTGTAATGATATAAATGAGTCAAAAATGTCAAAACACTGTTTCCAATGCAATCCAGGAAGCCCACGAAACCTTCAATGAATGGTTTAAACACATGAACTCAGCTCCACAGAAGCCTTCTTTGTTACCACAAGCAAGTTTCACTGAAAAGGTGGCCCATGAACATAAAGAAAAGAAGTATGAGGTAGGTAAATGTTCAAGTTGTTATTTACTATAAACATTTATGTTCTTGTTTAGGAGGCAGTCTCAGTTTAATGAAATGAGTAGAAGTCTGCTAATTCACATTGCTTAGGAACTCTATTATGAATTATTTCTATGTTGAAAAGAGGGAGTATGAGATAGAACAGTAATGCCACCGCATAATAAATTCCCATGCTTTATTATATGACTCGGCTTTACATAAAATATTGTATACTGTAATAGTAAATATTCATTATAATGTGTTGACTGTCAGCGTTACTAGTAAATCTGAGCACTTGATTTTGCTATTAACTCTTCCCTGGAAATGGAGGATGAAGGCTGTCTTGCGTTCTTGCATTTGTCACGTTTTCTTCTCCAGAAGATGCTGCAGTTCTGTTTGTTTTGCCAGAAGTTCTTTTTGCATGTCTGGCCAGTGTGAATTCAGTTTATACAAGTGTTTGTTACGTAAGCATGGCAGAATAAAATAAGTTGTTTAAAATTATCTTCGTCTAGTGGCTTCGACTACTTCTGAACAACCTGTCTGACTCTCTGGACAGGGAATTAAGCCTGCTGCTAACAGCTATTGCCATCTTTGCTTTTAGGTTTTGCCAATTGGCTGAAGATTCTAATTTGAATTACAGCTGCGCTGGCTGTTGCATGCTAGGTGAAGAGTCTGTGTTAAAATAGCCTTGGAAATTATCCTGTTCTGCAGTAGTTTATTTTTTTGTTTCTTTGCCAGATGGACTATGGTATTTGGAAAGGCCTCTTGGATGCTCTTACAGCTGATGCGAAAGAGAAAATGTACAATGTGTTGCTGTTTGTGGATGGAGGATGGATGGTTGATGTTAGAGAGGTAAAATGAATTTTGTATCGTGGCATAGACCACAAAGCCAGATTGTACCCGGTTGTACCTTTGTCATCTTTAGTTTGACGTGCTTCTGTTTACTCTGTTGTAATTCACTCTGGCCTTACAGTGACCAGTTGCAGATTGCTTCCCCTTCAGTTACCACATAAATCGGATCTGGCAGTCCAGTCTAGGCTGGCTAGTCCAGTTTTTTTGCCTCTGATGCTGCTAATTACGTGGTTATGCTGAGTTGCCTTTTAAAGGTAAACGTTCATAATACTAATATATTATTTCGCTGCGGTCAGGATGCCGAGGATGACCCTGAACGAACGCACCAGATGATTTTGCTACGAAAGCTGTGTCTGCCAATGATGTGCTTTTTACTGCACACGGTGTTACATAGTACCGGACAATATCAGGAGTGCCTACGACTGGCTGACATGGTCGCTTCTGAGCGACACAAGCTTTATACGGTGAGTTATTGAGAGCTGCAGACAGCTTAGCTTCCATTTAAAAGCTCTGTGGGTTGACTGTGGAAAAAGCTTCTATATGGAGAGGAAGATGCCATATGTTCCTTAACATCCTAAGTTTCTTCATCTCTTCCCATTCACTGCAGTAGGAAAGGGTTTCCTTGTATGCTGACTTAAGGTATCAAAGAGTTAACACTGAAGATGATGCCAGTGTTTTGACAAGCAGTTCTTCTGAGTAGTGCAGTTACTAATTTTTGGATGGGGGCTACTGAACTGAAATAAGTTGAACTGTAGCATTGCAATTGATTTTTTTTTTTTTAAATTTCCATTACATTTCAGAACATTGTATAAGCAGGTTGTGTTTTGGAGCACTTGGTTTACCAAACCTCCTCTCCCTCCAGAAGCCTGAAAAAAAACCACAAAAAGAACTTTATCACTTGGGGGGGATTAAACCACAACACTTCCCCCCACACACAAAAAAAACTCCAAGGATTAGAAATCTGCAAAGAAACATCAAGTCTAAGAAAAATACTGTGGTGCATTTGCCTGGATTGGCTTAAGATCTCTGCCAGCAATAACAGGAAAATGAAATTTGGCTGTTTACCAGTAATCTTTGTAGTAGTTACGAGACAGAGCTCTCTTGAGTCTACCTTCAGGTTTTGAATACTGCTACTAGCTTCCAGTCCTTCACTAAATGCCATTCTGAAATGTCTGGTGTTCACACTGTCTTAAATAGAAAGAACGAACGAGCGGAAGAAAGAAAGAAAAAATTTAGTAACTTAATTAATGACCATTTATTTTTATATCAGTGCTATTTGTTGCAAATAAATATAACTTCATTGTGTCTTCTTTATTCTTAGGTATTTTCAAAAGAAGAACTCCGAAAGCTTCTACAGAAGCTGAGGGAATCTTCTCTGATGCTTCTGGACCAGGATCTTGATCCTTTGGGATATGAAATTCAGTCATAGGATTTCATGCAAATACTGGAAAAAACTTCTGAACATGGACATTCTGGTTATAAAAAAGAACAAAACCATGACTCAGATAAACTGTTCTAATCTTTGGGGGAAAAAACCTAATCCTCAGCTTTTACTTTCAACTTGAAAAGTTCTCACCAACTTCGGAGAAGATATTTGTTATACACCCTTTTCCACAGCGGGGTTTTTTTCTAATAAAAGTGCTTCACAAATAGAAAATGTTTGTTCATTGTAATCTATAATGTCGTTATATAAATACAGTGGTTGTATGAAGCTCCTTACTCTCTTTGCTACTGGTAACATTACTTGGCAGAAGAACGTGCAGGGGTACAGGGGAGAGGACAGCGCGACGGGAGGAGGATATACGTGGAAAGCAGGGGAGAAGAAAGCAGCTGCAGGGAGCTGGAGGAAAGGGACGTCAAAGGAAGAGAGAAAGTGAAGGAAGAGAGAAAGTGAAGAGCTACCCCCAGCCCTTCAGGAGAGAGAAGGGCTTGCTTCGGGGCTTTGCCCTTCTCACGTACATTGTGCAGTCGCTAAAATGCGGATGTAATCCCGAACCGGCGGAAAGGTGACCATACCTCAAACCTCCCACGTCTGAGATTTTTGTAATTTATTTAGAGATCTCGTTCTGCCCCTGTTTCCGCGTGTAAGCGCAGGTTTAGCCGCTTTCCCCTTAACTGGAGAGTGCAGAGGCTGGCGCTGCAGCGCAGTTGGGCGTCTCGCAAAGGACGTCACTCGTGCGGTGCCTCTACGGACATGTATTTTTATGCGCGTGTTCCCAGCAATACCCAGCCCGCTTGTTGAGAGGGTGCTCGGGCCGCGGCGAGAAGGCGCGTGTCGGCGCGCGGCGGGACGCGGGGGGGGCCGCGGGGCGCCCCCCCCCGCCGCCAGCGCCCCGCTCCGCTCCCGCTTCCCGCCGAGCGCCGCCCGCGGGGCTGCGCCGGGCGGGCGGGGCCACCGGAAGGCGCGAGCCCACGTGCCCCGCGGAGGCGGGGGCAGGCGGCGGCGGCCCGGGGGCCGGCGGGCTGCCCGAGCCGCTGCTGGGCTGCCCGAGCCGCTGCTGGGCTGCCCGAGCCGCTGCTGGGCGGCCCGGCGGGACGCCATGGGCTGGATGCCGGCGCAGGGTCGGTTGGCGGCGGGGTTGCTGGTGAACCTGGCCGCCTCCATCTGCATCGTCTTCCTGAACAAGTGGCTGTACGTGCGGCTGGGCTTCCCCAACCTCAGCCTCACCCTGGTGCACTTCGCCATCACCTGGCTCGGCCTCTACCTCTGCCAGGCGCTCGGCGCCTTCTCCCCCAAGAGCCTGCAGCCCTCCCAGGTGCTGCCGTTGGCCCTCAGCTTCTGCGGCTTCGTCGTCTTCACCAACCTCTCCCTGCAGAGCAACACCATCGGTACCTACCAGCTGGCTAAGGCCATGACCACGCCGGTCATCGTGGTCATCCAGAGCCTGGCGTACGGCAAGACCTTCCCTCTCCGGATCAAGCTTACCCTGGTGAGGAGGCGGCGGGGCTGAGGGGAAGGGGCTGCCCTCGGGGGTCGCCGAGGGACGGGCGGGGGCCTCCCTCCCTCCCTCCTCCCGCCCGTCCTGAGGCGACGCCTCAGGAAGCGGCTCGGCTTAAACCCCCTCTCTCCCCCTCCACAGGTCCCCATCACTTTGGGCGTCTTCCTCAACTCCTACTACGACGTGAAGTTCAGCCTCCTCGGGATGGCGTTCGCCACCTTGGGCGTCCTGGTGACCTCCCTCTACCAAGTGGTGGGTAATGGCGGGGGGAGCGTTGTGGGGGTCGGTCGTCAGCCTGCTGTCCCTCGGTTAGAGCGCCTTTGAACAGCACCCTGCCTTTCAGGAAGCCCTCCGGACTCCGTTAGTTATTAAAAAAAAAAAAACAAACCAAACCCGAGTTGTGATAATCCACCACAACCCCTGGGAAATTAAGTAATTGATTGTCCTCGCTGCTAAGAATCGGAGTGACACCTTTAACGTGGTCATGAGCATATTTTCAAGGGATAAAGCTAGCTTCATCAGTAAAACTCTGTTTTTCTAGAGAGCATGGATTCTCCTTGCCGAAGCAAGTGCCTTGTATTTGGGCCTTTCCCTGTAAAGGACGTTTCCCAGTCCTTCAGTTAATCCCATGGTTTATCCTTGAGCTGTTTCCATTTTATCAGCATCCCTTCTTTAATTTCGACTGTACACAGTCTAAGGTGTTTTTGTAGAGGGTGCATTAATGCCAAATATAGGCACAATATAACCTTCCTGATAATGGTCGAAAAAATAGCTGTGTCCAAGGACTGCCTTAGCCCTTTCTGCTGTAGCATTGCACTAGCAGCTCATGACCAGTTCGTTATCGTCCATGACTGTAAAAGCATCCCAAATTAGAGTCCCCTGTCATGTTGATGTGATAGTCATCACCAATTTAAGCATGAATTTCTTTGTAACAAACGTACCGTGCCTCCAAAAGAAGTGAGGCTCTTTGACCTGCAGCATGCAAGATGATATATAATGGTCTCTTTCCCTGTTTTGGGGCAGGAGGAGGAGGAGGAGAGAGATGCGCTGCATAGTAACTTTAGGTGATGGTGTGCGTGCTGGAGAAATGATAGTACCTGAGTGAAATTATCCTATAGCTTTTAAAAACACTTAGCAAGTTTATAGTGTATACACTGGAATTCGTGTTACCCATGAGTGTGATTTATGAAGTATTAATGTAAACATCACTCTTCAGTATAATATAAAGCTGCATCCTTTTGCCTATAGCATTTATCTTTGTATCTCTAGATAACTAATGTCTCTTAAAAGCATGCTATGATTATAGTCAATATTGAAATGAAATCCAGTAAAAAAAAAAGCCAAACGTTTGCTAGTTCTGTTAGGTTCTGTGAGGAGGAAAATGAGAAAGAGCAAAAGCAGATCTCTGCTTAGGCAGAGGTGCTCAGCTCCATCATAGACAGGATCTGGAATTTATCTCGAGAATAAAAGGGAGCTGGCATTTTCTTCCCAGCTCTGCTATTTTTTTGTTCTTCCTCAAGTGTAACACCTTACCCCTAGGCTATGGGAAAGGAAAGTTTAGGCACATAAGGGGGGTTTCACTGCCCCCGCGTATGCTTTCCTCCTTGCATGACTGTACTCTACAGCTTGTGTGCTCACAAGAGACAAATATGTAGGCCTCTGGTTAGGCAAAGGTGGAAGATGATGCTCAACAGTCCGCTATGTAGTACTGTCCACATGACACTCCCTCTGCGTTAGCAGGCAGTTAATTTTGCTCAGGTTTTCAGTTTATGGGGTTTTTTTCCTCATGTTTTAACAGCTTTTTCTTTTGGTTTTAGTGGGTGGGAGCTAAGCAGCATGAGTTGCAGGTTAACTCTATGCAGCTGCTCTACTATCAGGCACCGATGTCCTCGGCTATGTTGTTGTTCATCATACCCTTCTTTGAGCCAGTCTTTGGAGAAGGGGGAATATTTGGGCCCTGGACACTTTCTGCTGTGGTAAGGCTTTTATTTACTTTATTTAAATATAAATAATCATCACTGATGTAGTTAAATTTGATACTAAGATCTGTTTCTTTGTGAAACAGGTTTTTGTACAGTTATTGACTGTGATGAGATGGGAGGGGCATGTGCAAGAGAAAAAAAAAACTTGTTGTGTCTGCCCCACTTCCTCCCAGGGGAGTCTGTCTGTCAATCGATTTACCTCCCTATTCTAGTTTCTGCTTAGAGGCCATCTGAACAACAGGAAAATCCGACAAAATCCAGAAGCTTCCTCTAGTGTATTAAGTTAAAAATCTGTAAGTGCCCTAGTTCCAGGTCTTACTGTCCACTCAGGAAAGAGATAAGCATGTTCACTTTTGACACTTTCGACTCCTCCTCCATGGAAGGATGCCAACATCGGTTGTTCTCCAGAATTGCTATTCTTTTCACCAAGAAGGCTATAATCTCTCTCTTTTCCTTCTGTCCTAAAAAGACCCAGTGGCATATTCTCACCGCTGCTGATCATGCCCTCAGTGGTGGGTCATTCCTCATAGCGCTGCAGTTTATGAATGGAATAGCAAGTATTCACAATAATAAAATCGGATATTTTTCCAAAATAGTTTTTTTGAGTGACCACAAGTAAGACTTTGTCTCAGAGGTAAGGAATACAACTTCTATGTGTATGAGTAGCCAGATATTCCAAATCGCTCTTAGAGGTTCACTGAGAGTAAAGGAGAAAAGGCTTGTGGTTATATCAGCATGTGCTGTGGTTTAGCCCCGGTCAGCAACTAAGCACCACCCAGCCGCTCGCTCACTCCCCCACCCTTGTGGGATGGGGGAGAGAATCGGCAGGGCCAAAGTAAGAAAACTCGTGGGTTGAGATAAGAACAGTTTAATAATTAAAATAAAACAGCAATAATAATAATATAATGAAAAGAAAAATAATGAGCGAGAGAGAGATGAAACACTGGAAGAAGGAAAAAAAAACCAAAACAAAACCAAAACCAAACAACAAGTGCTGCAACCGCTCACCACCCGCCGACCGACGCTGCCAGTCCCCGAGCCGTGATCGCTGCCTCCCCCGGCCAGCTCCCCCCAGTTAATATACTGGGCATGACGTCACATGATATGGAATACCCTTTGGCCAATTCGGATCAGCTCTCCGGGTTGTATCCCCTCCCCTCCCGGCTTCTTGTGCACCTGGCAGAGCATGGGAAGCTGGAAAAGTCCTTGACTAGTGTAAGCACTACCCAGCAACAACTAAAACATTAGTGTGTTATCAACATTATTTTCATACTAAGTCTAAAACACAGCACTATACTAGCTACAGCGAAGAAAATTAACTATCCCAGCTAAAACCATGACAGTATCCTCCCCTTATTCCATACCATTTACGTCATGCTCAGGTCTCATACTATCCAATATGACCTCAATAACCACCACCCGCCTCCCCATCCTTTGATAACATACACAGATATCATTTATCATCCCCTTAGTCTATGGACCACCCCTGTAAAATGTCTGTAGAGGGTCCACAAATGTCCACTGAGTTCATTTAGTCTCTAACTTTGGGCTCCATCTATCGTAACAGTCTTTAAAGGCTGGAGAGATGGTCTGTGTGGTGTTGGATTGTTGCATGCTGAAGTCAGTCTTTGTTCCACCACCGCTACACGTTGCTTGGTTCAATCAAAGTTCATTCTTCATTAATTTTGGAAATTCTTACTATGATACCATTGATACGGCATATAGCAACCATAGGAGTGATGACATACAATATCATATAGCAATTAACAGCATACCATTCAGTTCATTGGCTATTTTCACCCAAAATCAAATCCCCTTGAGGCACACATCGAACTCCTCCATCCTCCCGCATCACCCACCAAGTGCACCCAGGTCCTCGAGCAAAAGCAATCCCACAAATGGGTTTGCCTTTGCCTGAGACAGGAATAACCCAGACAGTTTTCCCCAGCATATTTTTTACATGCACTACAGGGACTTTATCCCCTTCCACAGTACGTAAGAGTTCTGACTGGGCAGGCCCAGCTCGATTGGCAGATCCCCTAGTGTTGACTAACCAGGTGGCTTTTGCTAAATATGTATCCCAATGTTTGAATGTCCCACCCCCCATTGCTCTCAGTGTAGTCTTTAACAGTCCATTGTGTCGTTCAATTTTCCCAGAGGCTGGTGCATGATAGGGGATGTGATACACCCACTCAATGCTGTGCTCTTTGGCCCAGGTGTCTCTGAGGTTGTTTCGGAAATGAGTCCCGTTGTCTGACTCAATTCTTTCTGGGGTGCCATGTTGCCATAAGACTTGTTTTTCAAGGCCCAGGATAGAGTTCCGGGCGGTGGCATGGGGCACGGGATATGTTTCCAGCCATCCGGTGGTTGCTTCCACCATTGTAAGCACATGGCGCTTGCCTTGGTGGGTTTGTGGCAGTGTGATATAATCAATCTGCCAGGCCTCCCCATATTTATACTTCAGCCATCGTCCTCCATACCACAGAGGTTTTATCCGCTTGGCTTGCTTGACTGCAGCGCATGTTTCACGTTCATGGATGACCTGTGCAATAGTGTCCATGGTCAAGTCCACCCCTCGGTCGCGAGCCCATCTGTATGTTGCATCTCTTCCTTGATGGCCTGAGGTGTCATGGGCCCACGGAGCTATAAATAGTTCACCTTTATGTTGCCAGTCTAGATCTACTTGAGCCACTTCAATCTTAGCAGCCTGATCCACCTGCTGGTTGTTCTGATGTTCTTCAGTGGCCCGACTCTTGGGGACATGAGCATCCACATGACGTACCTTCACAACCAGGTTCTCCACCCGGGCAGCAATATCTTGCCACAATGCAGCAGCCCAGATGGGTTTACCTCTGCGCTGCCAGTTGCTCTGCTTCCATTGCTGTAACCACCCCCACAGGGCATTTGCCACCATCCATGAGTCAGTATAAAGATAGAGCACTGGCCATTTTTCTCGTTCAGCAATGTCTAAAGCCAGCTGGATGGCTTTCACCTCTGCAAACTGACTCAATTCACCTTCTCCTTCAGCAGTTTCTGTGACTTGCCGTATAGGACTCCATACAGCAGCCTTCCATCTCCTTTCCCACCAGACGACAGGACCGATCAGTAAACAGGGCATATTGCTTCTCATTTTCTGGTAGTTTATTATACAGTGGGGCCTCTTCAGCACACGTCACTTCCTCCTCTGGCGATATTCCAAAATCTTTGCCCTCTGGCCAGTCCATGATTACTTCCAAGATTCCTGGGCGACTGGGGTTTCCTATTCGAGCCCATTGGGTGATCAGTGCGACCCACTTACTCCATGTAGCATCAGTTGCATGATATGTAGAGGGGACCCTCCCTTTGAACATCCAGCCCAGCACCGGCAGTCGGGGTGCCAGGAGGAGCTGTGCTTCAGTACCAACCACTTCTGAAGCAGCTTGAATCCCTTCATATGCTGCCAATATCTCTTTTTCAATTGGAGTATAGCTGGCCTTGGATCCTCTGTATCCCTGACTCCAAAACCCTAGGGGCTGACCTCGGGTCTCCCCTGGTGCTTTCTGCCAGAGACTCCAGGTAGGGCCATTCTCCCCGGCTGCAGTGTAGAGCACATTTTTTATGTCTTGTCCTGCCTGGACTGGCCCAAGGGCTACTGCATGAACTATCTCCTGTTTAATTTGTTCAAAGGCCTGTCGTTGCTCAGGGCCCCATTTGAAATCATTCTTCTTCTGGGTCACTTGATAGAGAGGGCTTACAATCAGACTGTAACTTGGAATAAGCATTCTCCAAAAACCCACAACGCCTAAAAAAGCTTGTGTTTCCTTTTTGCTAGTTGGTGGAGACATGGCTGTTATTTTGTTGATCACATCCATTGGAATCTGATGACGTCCATCTTGCCATTTTATTCCCAAAAACTGAATCTCCTGTGCAGGTCCCTTCACTTTACTTTGTTTTATGGCAAAACCAGCCTTCAGAAGGATTTGGACTATTTTCTTCCCTTTCTCAAAAACATCTTCTGCTGTGTTGCCCCACATGATGATGTCATCAATGTACTGAAGGTGTTCCGGAGCTCCACCCTGTTCCAGTGCAGTCTGGATCAGTCCATGGCAAATGGTAGGGCTGTGTTTCCACCCCTGGGGCAGTCGATTCCAGGTGTACTGGACGCCCCTCCAAGTGAAGGCAAACTGTGGCCTGCACTCTGCTGCCAAAGGGATTGAGAAGAATGCATTAGCGATATCAGTTGTGGCATACCACTTGGCTGCCTTTGACTCCAGTTCGTATTGAAGTTCTAACATGTCCGGCACGGCAGCACTCAGTGGCGCAGTGACTTCGTTCAGGCCACAATAGTCTACTGTTAGTCTCCACTCTCCATTAGACTTCCACACTGGCCATGTGGGACTGTTAAAGGGTGAGCGGGTCTTACTGATCACTCCTTGGCTCTCCAGTCGCCGAATGAGCTCATGAATGGGAATCAGGGAGTCTCGGTTGGTGTGGTATTGCCGCCGGTGCACTGTTGTGGTGGCAATTGGCACCTGTTGTTCTTTGACCTTCAGCAACCCCACAACAGAAGGGTCCTTTGAAAGACCGGGCAAAGTAGACAACTGTTTAATTTCTTCCGTCTCCAAGGCAGCTATACCAAAAGCCCACCTGTACCCTTTTGGGTCCTTGAAATACCCTCTCCTGAGGTAGTCTATGCCAAGGATGCACGGAGCCTCTGGGCCAGTCACAATGGGGTGCTTTTGCCACTCATTCCCGGTTAGGCTCACTTCTGCCTCCAATACAGTTAGCTGTTGGGATCCCCCTGTCGCTCCAGCAATACAGATGGGTTCTGCCTCTAGATAGTTTGATGGCATTAGGGTGCACTGTGCACCAGTGTCCACTAGAGCCTTATACTCCTGTGGGTCAGATGTGCCAGGCCATCGGATCCACACAGTCCAGTAAACCCGGTTGTCCCTTTCCTCCACCTGGCTGGAGGTAGGGCCCCTCTAATTCCAGTTGCAGAATTCCCAACCCACTTCTTGTGAATGGGAATCAGAAGTCTCTCTATTAAGATCACAGATAGAATCAGCGCTTCTACTCCTCTGTCTGGGGAAATGCTTACTGGAAACTGGAGCAGCAATTTTCCTGGAGGTCCTCCCTTGAGTGGTTGTTTTTCCTCGCAACTCACGTACCCGTGCCTCCAGGGTCGAGGTAGATTTTCCATCCCACTTCCTCATGTCCTCTCCATGGTCACACAGGTAGAACCATAGGGTGGCCCGTGATGTGTATCCTCTCTCTTGAGCAGAAGGACGCTTACTCCTAATGGCCAAGATACTGGTCCGTACAGGTAGGGAGTAGGACATATCCTCTTCAAGCTGCTGAACCTTCCGGGACAGTTTCTCCACAGCTGAGATGAGGGAGGAAGAGACATGTGCTTCATAATCCCGGAGTTTATCAATCACATCCCGTACCGTTGGTGCCTCTTCATCTTTCCAGGACACTACTACCAGGGATTTTACATGGGATGATGGTGCGCTCCGTACAAACTTCCGCCACATGGATCGTGTGCGCTGAGCTTCATCTGGATCTTTGGGTGACCATTCGCTATGGTCACCATAAATCACCTCAAGCACAGCTAATCCTCTCAGGTACTGGATACCTTTCTCCATGGTGGTCCATTTTCCAGGGCGATACGTAACATCTTCCTTGAAGGGATACATTTCTTTCACAGCAGACAGGAGTCGCCTCCAGAGGCTGAGGCCTTGTGTCCCTTTTCCAATTGCTTTGTCAATGCCCCTGTCCCTAGAAAGGGATCCCAGTTGTTTGGCTTCCTTATCCTCTAATTCGAGGCTACTGGCCCTGTTATCCCAGCATCGGAGCAGCCAGGTGACAACATGCTCACCTACATGACGGCCGAAACCTTTTCCTATATCTTGCAACTCACTTAAGGATAGGGATCGGGTAGTTTCCGTCTCTTGTACGAGTTCTTCCTCTTCCTCCTCCTCTCCTCGTGATGGCACTACTTTTCCATCATCTCTTTCTAGACGAGTTGACTTTCTCTTCCAAGATTTCTTCTTTTGTATAGGGGCAACTGATACTGGCACGGGTTGACTCTCTGATTCAGCTGCAGTGTCTGTTGTGGGTGTTTGAGGGGCCACAGTGCCTGTCGTCGGGCTTGGAGCAGCCGCAGCGCCTGTTGTGGGGGTTTGAGGGGCCACAGTGTTTGTCGTTTTCCCTTTCTTTGTCTTCTTAGATCCAGAGGCCTTCTCTTCCCCTTGGGGGTACTGAATACTGTTGAACAGGGCTCGGTAGGCATGGGCCAGGCCCCAACACATTGCAGTGATTTGTATCTCTCTGAAATTGCTAGGGTGACAACATACTTCCTCCAAATATTCTACTAATTTTTCAGGATTCTGCACTTGTTCAGGGGTGAAGTCCCAAAACACTGGGGGTGCCCACCGTCTCAGGCATTTGCCCATACTATCCCACATACCCTGCCACTCATAATTATTGAGCCTTGGGGCAGATCTCTGGATGATATTCTTGAATTGCTTATTAACCTTAGACAAAACCGAAACAATCTGCCATAGGAATATCAACAGATGTATCTTAACTACCCAAGGATGTTCAAGATACTGAAAAGTTGTTGTAATGAAGGAGGAGACATTACAGAAGACGGTAGCTAAGGTGCCATTCTGTATTTCCTCCATAAAAAACCTCTCAGAGGAGGAGGTATAATTGCTAATTGTCTCCATGAGGTGGTACCCAAAGTACAGTAACGGCTTCCATGCAAGACCCAAACAACCGATAAAACTCAAGGCCAGAGTTTTAATAACAAATCTCCTAGGCAAAACATCTCTAACCACTGCAGAGCACAGCAAACTACAAAACCCAACACCAATCTTTAACATGTACTTCAAAATCAGCATGGTCTAGGTCTGACTAACTAATATCGAGAACAGGTGAATCAATGCTGTGACCAGCAACTGTTATTATCTCAAACCCTTCGTGCCCCACGTTGGGCGCCAAAAAGGACTGTTGTGGTTTAACCCCGGTCAGCAACTAAGCACCACACAGCCGCTCGCTCACTCCCCCACCCTTGTGGGATGGGGGAGGGAATCGGCAGGGCCAAAGTAAGAAAACTTGTGGGTTGAGATAAGAACAGTTTAATAATTAAAATAAAACAGCAATAGTAATAATATAATTAAAAGAAAAATAATGAGCGAGAGAGAGATGAAACCTTGGAAGAAGGAAAAAAAACCCAAAACCAAAACCAAACAAGTGCTGCAACCGCTCACCACCCGCCGACCGAAGCTGCCAGTCCCCGAGCCGCGATCGCTGCTTCCCCCGGCCAGCTCCCCCCAGTTAATATACTGGGCATGACGTCACATGATATGGAATACCCTTTGGCCAATTCGGATCAGCTCTCCGGGTTGTATCCCCTCCCCTCCCGGCTTCTTGTGCACCTGGCAGAGCATGGGAAGCTGGAAAAGTCCTTGACTAGTGTAAGCACTACCCAGCAACAACTAAAACATTAGTGTGTTATCAACATTATTTTCATACTAAGTCTAAAACACAGCACTATGCTAGCTACAGCGAAGAAAATTAACTATCCCAGCTAAAACCGTGACAGTATGTATTCATGGACATCATACCCTGAACTACTTACACACATCACCAGTGTCTGTACTGATTTGAAGCTGTTTCTATTTTTGTTCTCCGTATGTTTTTCTTGCCTGATACTTTGCATTTGAAAGTCAGGGAAACTAGCGAAATAACCTGAAATGTATCTATAAATGGCCAAAAGTGTGTCGGATTGCTGACTGTGTCCATTAATCCACAGATAATGGTACTGCTGTCTGGTATAATAGCCTTTATGGTAAATTTGTCCATTTACTGGATCATTGGAAATACGTCACCTGTCACGTATCCTTTGTAACATTAGTTGTTTCTCCTGTTTCCAGATGAATTGCATTAGCGTTCATTTGGGCTGATTCACTGTGGGAAAATTGTGTGGTAACCTGCCTGCTTTATCTTAAATGATGAAGCTGGAAAAGGATGTTCATGTTTTAGTGTATTTTCTTTGTTGGGGGTTTGTGTAGATATGGTGGTTAACTTACTGAGGTGACCTTCATACCTACAGAGAATATTTACCCACACTTTGGCTACCTTGAGGAAGTGTTGCCGTGTCAGTTTGTAGCGTGCGATGGGTGAGAGGCTTTACGTGGAGGTTAATTCTCATAGCTGCAGAGATGCGGCAAAGTTGCATGAGTTGAAGTTAATGGGACATACCATGGCATGCTTTGCATGGAATTAATGACATTCCCAAGTGTTTCTTTTTACAAAAAATAATACTGGTATTTGCTATTATCCTTAACAGATGTCTAGGTATAACATGTTTGGACATTTCAAGTTCTGCATCACCCTCCTGGGAGGGTGCCTCTTATTTAAGGATCCACTGTCTGTTAATCAAGGCCTTGGGATTGTGTGCACATTGTTGGGCATTCTAGCTTACACCCACTTCAAGCTTAGCGAGCAGGAAAGCAGTAAGAGTAAATTGGTTCAGCGTCCATAAAGCAAAGGTTTCTGGCGATTAATAATATTGTGAAGGAAAACAAGTATTTAAATATGCATTGATTCTAGAATGCACAGAATTGCCTCGTTTATTTAGATCTATGGTTTTAGTTTAACTGCCAGAATTGTTATTCTGTAACTAAACCAAACAAACTGAATTATGTAAAATGCTGGGGTTTTGCCATCTCAGTCCATTGTATCGTTTTTATTAAATTTAAATGGTACCTTAAAAGAGAAAACGGCACACTTCAAATTGCTGTGGAAATTGTACTGAAGTAATTATATTTTTTGCATACCAAATGAGATCATGATGGCTACAGTTATAATAGAGAAAGAGAGAGAGAAAGAAGAGGAATCCTGTCTTTGGGATCATGCCAGTACTACCGTTGTGAAGAAACCTGGAGGCATTTTTATGCAGATATTCTGGTATGTAGTGATGCTTCCTCCTTTTTGGCTGGTGAAAGATGAAGAGGAAACGTACAAGCTCATTCCTGTTTCTTCTGTGCTTTCTTATGTATGTTTGGCTTCAACACATTGATAAATTTTGGCTGAAGAAAGTAGATAAAATTCAGGTGGAGAGAGACTAGAAGAGATGTTGGAAAACTTGAAGTCACAGGCCAAGCTATAGAGAAGTAGGAAATCAGGTCTAAACAGTTAATCTTAAATTTTTCATTTGGTCCATCAGGACATTGATAAGCCATTCATGTTTTAGAAAATTCTGTTACCGCTTTATAATTTTCTCTATGCCAAAACCAAGTCATTATGTGAGATCTTGTAAATACTTGTGAGCCTAATAAAATCTGTGATTTTGTGGTAATAACCAAATATTTTGCAGCCCTTGCACGCAGACACCCATGCTAAAATATTTTTGGAGAAATCTTTGGAAAGGTCACCATCTGTAATGGATGTGAAGGTTGCCCAGTTCTCTCTCCTGCCTTCATCCCCACCTCCCTCGCTCCCACACCCTTCCCCAAGAGTTACGTTCAGTGGGATCTGCAGATTTGTCTGCTCTTGTTCCCCTGGGGAGGCCCTGGGGCTGTCGGCAGTGCTGGGTAGGCAGCAGCTCCTCAACCGACAGTCCCTGGAGATGTATCAGAGTGAAGAGTGTGAGGTGGGACCTGCTGCTGCTCTAATTTGGGAACGCTTTGAAAATTATTTTATGCCAGTATCAAGCACTGATTTTGACAACGTGGAAGGAAGAAGTTGAGTGCTGTTCTATTTAAAAAAAAGAAAGAAAAAATAACTGCTTTTGGTAAATCTGGTGAGAACATACGTACACTAGATTGGCAGGTTTAGAATTTATTTGCAGTATCTTAATCCTTACATTTTGGGGTTTGTTTTATCTTCATCTACCTCTGGCAGATTTAAAGAGGAGAATTACATGAACAAAAACAGGTATTTTAAGATCTACAACCACTGACAGAAATGATACTTAGTTCCTCTAAGCTTTTTATGATAATAGGTAACAAGTCTTTGTGTAAGAAACAATGCAGACCTTCTCAAGCGTGTAAATTATTTATTCTGTTACAGAGTTCTTGATTTAAGAAAAAGTTATTTCTCTGTGTAACCTAAGTTTACACCGTAATACTCTATATCATTTTGGAGTTAGAAATACCTGAATAATTTTACATCTTTACCAACTGTGTCTTAGACATTGTATTGTCCAAGGACAATTTTTTGTATACGTTTTTATAAATCTATAATTAGTTTAAAAATACAGCCTGGACTACTGAAGGATGTGTTCAGACAGTCAATCTCTGGATGCATATCCTTCAGTACGTACACTGAGAAAGCCATTTGCATTAATTTGTGCTGTGCACAAGTTTTTCTGAAGTGTAGATAGACTGCAGAGACTCTTAGAGTTAGAAAACAACAACTGAATTAGAAGCCTGTACGACAACAATATTTGGGATGAGACTGATGTAAATATGAAGTGTTAGAATGAACAAAAGAACCATGTCTGAAAGTACAAAAGACTCCTTAAGGAGAGAAGCAGATCTGCAAGAGAAAGTCAACAGCATCATCAAAACAATACATTATAAATAGTCTGTTGCTGGAATGTGTAAGTTGTGGAAGTCACTTAAGTGACATGGGTTTTTTTCATACGTTCAAGAACTCTCCTTTGAGATTTACCTGTTGTATCTAACAAATAAAGCGTCTTGAACTTTGTCATATGGTTCAAAGTATTAAATCCAGGAGGCTTGTGTAATCATGGGATAAATAGATCTTTGTATGTATTGTTTCTTTGGATACCATGTGTAGGGTGGGAATAAATTTTTAATCACTTGACTGATACCTGTTTATTGCAGGGGAGAACAGTTGTTCTTGTCTTTTTTCAACTTCTGCTTGAATTGCATACACTTTGGGAGTCTAGGTGTGTGTAAGACAAAGTGGTGCCACTTGGATTTCTGTCTATATAAATATTTCAAGGAGTTTGCATGTGTTGGGGCTGAACTCATGACACAAATGAGCGCGGCTGCGTGCCTCCCCTCCCCACGCGCTTACAGGGACCTGCAGGTAGGTATGCACACGCTTGCCCACTGACAAACTGCCTGCGTGCTTCCCTTCACCCAGCTCTTTCCCCCACCTAAGCCCTTCCTGGAAGCTCCAGTTTCTGCATGTTCTCTATTTCCTTCTCTGTCCTGCACAAAGGTCCCCAGTGCCCTATGCTAAAACTGTGCATACTTCCCTCACCACCGCTCAGACCTCTTACCCACCCCTTAGCAGGGAAGTCCCGTTGCTCTCCCAGTGGTACTGGGGAGGAGGGCAGGAGCAAAACCAAGTTAATTACTACGATGCCAGAGAAGGGTAACTCTGGCATCAGCCAACTCCTTCCTTCAGGCAAGTATGTGTAGGGTTTTATGTTGGAGGGACTGAATCTTTCTTCAGGAGATTGTAAAACAACAAAAGGAAGGAAGGGGTAAGAGAGACTTTCAGTTTAGATGGTTTTACTGCAAGCACTGTGATAATTTACTTAGCCAAACTTTTAAATCCTGAGGTAAAAGTAGAGTTTAATAAAAATTACTGATCTTTACCTGGTGGGAAATTTGCTTAATCTAGTTTTCACTCTATCACTTTAATGTGTTTTCCTGCTAATTATATGTATTTCCTTCAGTTTTGGCTTTCCTGAAAGAGAAATCAGAGACTTGGCATCTTTAATAATATGTAGTCATCACCCTGCGTGTGCCATCACAATTGGAGCTGTACTGTACAAACCCCGGTGCTTATGTTCTGCTTTTCACTTTACTTCATAGACTACATATGACTGAACTGTGGTAACAAGATGGACCTCGGTCCTTTTCTGCCATTAAGTGCTTTGCTGCTTATTTGAGCGTTTTTACTTTAAAAAGCTACCATTGACGTAGTTCCAGTGGAAAAGCTAGCATAGATACCAGGGTGGCATTTAAAAATTAGAGCAGGCCCATATGATTCTGATTAAAATATGAGTGACTGGTGGCAAGTTTTCTTTGCTAGCCTTGTCCCTGAAAACACTTAGAACAACGTACATGGGTTTTTCTCATTTTCCCCAAAGGAATAGGAAGTATGCCTTCACTTAGAGATACTCAATTAAAAGCTTTGTGTTACCTTTAACGTTGGTAGCTCAGCACTTGTTTGACAGATATTGCATCTGGTTTTGTACTTGCTAAGTTCTTGCAGGCTCTGGGGGCACTGTGCCAGAGGAGTTTTCCTGTTGATGGGTGAACAGCTACTCTCTTGGGCTTGAGGTTGAAGGAGAGCAGTTTGCTGCTGCTACATGTATGAAAAGGAGGTTTGTCTTGCAGGAAGTCTACCTTCAAGACAGAGCTGCAGTTCAGCAGGAATGTGTCCTCTCTCTGTCTCGTTTGGTGAAATGAATGCCCAGTGATGGCCTGGGGCTAAAGCAACATTAAAGCCTTATTTGGGCTACCCACAGTTTTTATTAAACTTCTTTGAAAATATTAGTGGTAGTCAATGCTGGTTAAGTATTAAGGTAAAAATCTCATTTTTATAATGTCTTTTATACTAGGAGCTTCAGAAGAGTGTTTTATAACATTTTGGAGTACAGCTAATGTCTAACCCATGCCTAGTTTGCCACATTTTCTGCAAAATCTATCAAAAGGTAATGATGGATTTCATAACTGCCTGTATATATTTATACAGCTGGTCTGCTGAGAAGGGGCTTGCTCTTGAGCAACACTGTGCCACAAAACACTGACATACTGTTAATGTATTTAGCAGTGGTTTAGAAACATCCAGCCTGAAATTCACCAACGTACTTAGGAAGGGAAAAAGAAGACTCCCTCTGATAGGTGAGAGAGCTTTTTATCTTGCTTTTAACAACAAACCTGCAGCTTGCAGTTTAAGGGAATTCGGAGAGCAGGCCTTACTCTCCTTCAAATCACCTTTCACAATAAGATTTTTCTCCTAAGATGTCTGTTTTGCTCCCAGTTACATAGTTGGTGTCTTACCTGGATTTTAAAAGAACACAGTTTGGATTGCAGACTTGCAGGTGTTTGCTTGTGTTATGGGCTTTTTCTCTTAAAATTTGATGTTAGCCATCCACAACCCTACTTCCCTGTTTAACGAGAAAACAAAAAAGAAAAGAAAGTTGAATAAATGAAAGGTAGACTGGACGTATAGGGAAAATATGTTTTGTTTTGCACAAGAATTTCACTCTTCTAGCTGTAAAGATGCAGCTCTTTCTGTTTGTTTCTCTACTGTTACAATCAGGTAGATGCACAGAAGCACGAGCTTTCTGCTCCATACAAATCCACTGTCTTCCTGCTGGTGCTGTCTCTCTCTCATCGCAGTCTCAGCCTTCCATCTGACAGCTCAGTTGCTGCAAAGATGATTGGGATGTCAGCTGCAGAAGGTTAAGAACATGAAGTGAAAAACTATCAGCAGGAGCTGATACAATCTTGGTTAATGAGGAAATCCTATTCTAAGACACAGAGATTAAGACGTAGAGACATCTTACCGAAAAGACCTGTGCTAAGCAGCCAAGAGAGGTGTGGGTTTATCTCCAGGCAGGTATTGCAAAGAATGCAAGAGCTGAATTGTGTGAATTCTTGTTGTGCTGCAGTAGTCAACAAATTCAGTTTAAACTAGCTTTAAATAATATAAAAATTGAAAATATAAATGCCACGCAAAATAATAAATAGCTGGATTCAGACAGTATAGAATCTTTGCCAGACCCGTCCCACAGCGATGGTTAACCTTCCTGAGAGAAGGGAGGTATTGTTCCACCTCCCCTTCACCCAGCGGTGCCTGGCTTAGTGAAGGAGGGTTTGTGTTCCTGAAAGCTGGTCTGCTTGTTTTCAACTGTATCAGCTAGTCCAATGAAAACATATCACCTCTCCCTACAGAGCTTGTCTCGCTGAAGTTACTCTTTCTGCTCTCATCTAACTGACTTGGATAGTGTTCCTGTCTTCCTCCAATGGCTGAAAAGTCTAATGGACCTTGGGGCACAGAACATACTGCATCGCCTCATGTAACTGCAATGTCCAGTCAGCCCTGCTGCAGGGGATCCAACCCAGCCCAAAGGGTCATAGTTACAAGATACGGTACAATGCGAACTGAAGAAAAGGGCAATGCAATCCCTTTTCACTGTTCTCGTTGCAAAGCAGTTACTAATCCTTTCAAATTTTAGTCTTTGATTTCCTTTTAGTAGTGCATAAGAAAGCTTCCTTTCCTGTTTCAGTCTGCTCTTACTGTATACAGTATAATTATACTATATTTTAATATATACTATATTAAGACAGAAGTCATAGTCACTGCTCACATAAATATATTGACCGCACCCAGCGTTGCTTCTTTTACCTAGGGCCCCTTAACTGCCTTCCAATCCAGAAAAAAATTGTCTAAAATACAGGAGGAGTCAGGTTAACCTGAATTAAGAGGTAATTTGCCAGCCCGGGAGTTGCATGTGCCTTCCCAGCTGCAGTAGCTCAGTACTTAATAGGCACAATATGCTGCCTTTATAATGGAAAGGCAGGAACAGACATGGATGGATTAAAAGTAATGTAACGAAAGCAAATTATGTGTTTAGAAGCAAGTAGTGGGGATGATCCAAAGGTTGCTTGAGGATTAGCATTGCAAAGATATATTCTGATTTGTTAGTGGCTTCACTGGAATGTGAATATAAGCTTCTCATTTGAAGGCACATGGTTATTATATTTAAGGAGCTCCAAGAAGTCCAGCACGGCTGTGTGGATAACTAGCACATGCAGGATGCACATGCAGGATGCACATGAAGGCTAGCAGTGTGTCAGAAAAGAGCAGGATTATTTTTAGAACCATAGACGGCTGTGTCACATCCAGGAAGTGCAAGGAGGAGATCTCTGGTTGAAGCACAGCTTAAGAATGTAATTTTTAATGGCCTTGGCACTGAAAACAGTTGTATTTTTTACTTTCTTATGAAGCAGAGGCTGAAAAGCAAACTTGTTTAAAGGAGCTGTGTTCTGATCGGGTGAAGCACATGGATTATCATGGCTACTGGGAATCCGGAACAGAGGTGGCTGTGTATTTTAAAAAGAAACAAAGAAAAAAAAAGTGAGACAGTGGATTAAGAGACAACTGAGTGTACAGCACGAATGCCTCTAGGCAGATTTTTAAATATAAGGTCTAAGTTTAGATGCTTAACTCCACAATTAGGCATCTGAATAGCAGGGCCAGATTTGTCAGTGTGAACTTCTTCCCTTTCAATTTACTTAATGGAGAATGGCATGTGCTCAACATTTCCAGAAATGAAGCTGCATAGTTGACAAGTTTGACATTTTTTTGGTCTCCAAGTAAATTAGGTATGCTGTTTAACAAAGAAACGTGTCCTTGTTCTGCTTCCTTACTCTGTCCACAATGTTTTTAATCCTCCTTACACTTTGGGGAAAAAGAAACCATTTGCTCACTTTTATTTTCTGTTGCGTAACTAACTGCAGTGACTGAATAGGTTTTGTTTTACAAAATGCTGGAGTTCCAGATTAAAAACTTTGACTGAGATCTTGTAATTTATCTACATTTGCGCATGTTGATTCTGCTCAGGTTTCTGTCTCTGAGCTGAATGGAAAAACCACTCGGATTCTACAGCCTCAACTGTTGTAAAATAAAGCGCTTCTCTCGGAGGAGTGGAAAGGCAATGTTAAGGTCTTCTGGGGTCCAGAGTGATTTACTTGTTAAATGCATTTCTTGTGGCAGTTAGTCAAAAACTGGTTTCCTATTTGTTAATCCAGTTGAGAGGAGAAACCGATAGTGGTGGTCATAAATCCTTCAGGCAATTATTTCTGAAAACACATGATCTCACTTTTCTGAATGGTAGATGATTCTTCTGATCAGGATTAACAAGGTACCAATGTTTTTTAGCTAGCATCATTCCCCAGAGACCCACTTCTTCAGCTTTTCTTCAGGTGCTGTTTGCATTAGACTTTGGTCTACACGTAGAAAAAAAGAGGGAGAGAGATATAGGAGATTTGTTTCCCAAACAAGGCCCAAGCAACACTTTCCCATAAAGGCTATTTTGATTCATGGATAGCTTTGCCTTTATCAGGGGTGGACAAGTAAACCTTAATTCTATACGCCTAAACCTACAGCCTCAGTGAGGTCCAGCCGACAGCAGAGTGGACGGACAGATAGGAGGATGGCACTGGGCTGGGGTTGCTCAGCACCCACCGTAAGTTGTTTTTATAGAACTAGATGCAAGGGTACAGAACCAGCTGTACTTGGGTGTCATTCGGACCTCATCTTGGAGGCCGAAGAGAGAAATTAAAATACAGGTAGTTTGAAAATCAGAAACTTCCAGAAACTAGCAGATTTAGTGAAAGACGTGCCCTTATCACACATTCAATGAGATGGCAGAGTCAGTGGAACGACATGTTACTGCTTAAAGGCACGTGTCCTGCTCCCCCCACCCCACTCCGTGAACACAGCTTGGGCACTTGCTTCTGCCCCTTGATCTGTCTGAGCTGGAAGATTATCTGACCCTCTGCTAGGGCAAATAGCCGTGACAGGTTCAGACAGCAAGGTGATCGCCTTACTGTGCAGTGCTGGGACAAGGAGAAGAGTGACACCACAAGGCTAGAAACAGGACTGAGGGAAGCAGGGCAGGGTGGGAGGCATCTCTTACATTAGTCCAGATGTAATGTCCACATGCCCACCCTCAGAAGGCAGGTTTTGAAGAAGAAGGTTTCACACATAAACGAAACAGCGAGAAAGCCGTATTTTCATGTGCAGCTACCAAGCTCTCAGCCAGAAGCTCTCAAAGAGTTTCTCAAGCACTCCACAATGCATTTATGTGGCTATAAGTGGTCTTGAAGTCTTTAGAAGACTGGCTGGCTGAGAGCCTCGGTGACTCGTTGCCTGCCTCTGCAGCCTCCCGTGGACTGGCAACTCTCTATTCTCCTTGCCCTCTGTATAAAGGGAAGATCTTTGTGTATTGGTCCTCTTTTTCAGCTTGCTCCATTTAGCTGAACCAGTCTGTGCTACATCAGCTGTTTTGCTTCTGTGAAGACAGCTTTACTCATTTGAGAGCCTATAATAATTCACAGGGTGTCACATAAATCAAAAATCATTGGGATATTACTTTTAAAGGCTAGTTAATTTTCTAGCCAGTTACTTGTCCCTAAGCGAGCCAGGATTTAAATATCTTGTGGTTAAGTATTCTCAGTGTTTTCACCAAGTGTAAAAGTAAGATAAGGACTCCCCTGATCTCCAGAGTTTCCTTTTAAAAATGGATGTAAATCAACGCATACAAAGATATCTAAAGAAGTTATTTTAGTATGTGACATTCTTATTAATGGGATTTAACATTTTGGGGCTAGGAATGACTGAAATGAAACAAACTTCTGGAAAGACTTTTCTGCAAAAGTGGCTTGACAGGATTGGGTTGTAGCAGAAGAAGCCAGAGACATTGGTCTCTAAAGAGGCATTGCTTGCACTGAAAACTGGAACAAAAACCTATTAAAAATGGAGAGCTGATATGCGTATATAAAGCTTAGAAAAACCCATAAAGTTTCCTTAGTTTTACTGCAGTCATCTTTTTGGTCTTGCATAAAATAATTGTATGGCTGTGTGGACCAAAAGGACTCTTAACTCATTCCGCGTGCGCACACTGACAGTGATGTGAGACAGTACCGCTCCCCAGCTACCTGCGGCTTCTCCTCTTCCAGAGACCATTGTCCTTTCCCATCTGTGTCAGCAGAGAGGAATGCGTGCCCATGCCACGGTCTCCCTTGGATGCGATCACTTGAGTAACAGTTTAACATGCCAGACTGTGAACTGAACCCACTGAGATGTAGGTAGTGATCCCTCCGACTTACTGTGTTGCAAGGGCAGTAACTTTCTCTAAGAAAGCACTGTCAACAGCAGAGGGAAGTGATGTCTTGAGCTGGAGCAACTTTATTTGCTAGAGCTGCTTGATCAAAGCTATAATAACAACAGCAAATCAGGCCTGCTAGTAGGCAAAGAAATATCAAGATCATAATTTCGGAAGTGTGTGGGGATAAATCTTTGAAAGCAATGGAAAGACTAGCCACAAAATGAAAGAGGACCTCACTTCTCAGTCTTTTATCAAAAAGAAAAAGTTGCCACAATAAAATGTGTGTATTTGCTATCACAAAGGAAAACCCCTTAATACCTGCACAAGTGGAATGCAAAATACACAGCTGAAACATGCTCTCTACAGATGTCAAGATGCACATTTCCAAAGAAGCTTTCACAGAAAAGAACAGGTTCAGCTTGAAGTACAGAGCAAATGAGCTATAAAACAGAACGGCCTGCAAATTACCATCAGAAGTGTATTCAATGATACAATCAACCCAACTCATCCTGCAAAGAAAGCTTTCAGCTCCTTTGCAACAGAAGAAAAGCTGGCTAGCGCTAGCTAAAGTAATTATCAGTAGTAACATGTGCTCTTTACTTCTTCTAAGTAACACCTGAGGGAAACTTCTGGGAATTTGGACCCACTTCTGTCACAGGAGATACTGCAGGGGCTTATCATTAAAGGTGTGGTTAGATGATAAGGGAAAGACCACTGAATGGCTCCCTGCCTTCAGAAGGGGATATTTCCCCATTTCCATCTCCAATGCTCTGCTTCCAGCTGTGTGTTCCTGCTGTTTTCCTTGTGATGTCTCATGTGCTCAAGTGACAGCATGATAAAGCAAGCTGACATACTAGCAGCAAATAAAAGCAAATAAATATCCTGCTGTTGAATCAGCTAAATCTGTGGTCAAATATGCCAAAGTCAGCTGAAAAAAAAATTAGTTGGCTGGGAATGCACAGCTCCTGGCAAGGCCATTGTTTCAATAGGGCATTAGATGGGCTCGGGACATTCTTTCAGTGAGATATTTGATGGGCTCAGCTGCATCACCTAACCATACCAGGTGGCTGAGTCAATCCAACACCACACTGCTTCCAAAAAAGGTCTCACCATCGGAGCTTGTAGCTAGCGAGGAGAAGGAGGACACCTCTTTGGCAGTGGTATGCTCTGAAATCAGCCCAGCTTTCTGTAAGCTTCACCTTCAGTGGTACTGCTGCCTAAGCTAGCTGAAACAGATCCTGCCTTTTCCCCTGCCTACCTGTCTGCCACCATTCCAGTGATGTCCTGGCCCAGCCGCTGTGTAGCTACTCAGGATTACCTCAGGGAGCTGATCTGGCTGAGAAGTAACCTGCAGGAAAAAATGCGCTATTTCTCAGGTGTCCCACATCACTTTATCCACTTTATGCCATCAATGCACAAATATCTGTGCCAGTATAACAGAAGGGGCAGCAAGTGGATGGAAGAGGTGGATGGGAACAGATCTCTGTGAAGTAGCATGCCTACTAAAGAAATGCATGCTGAATCTTCACTATCTCACCATTAAACACAACCGTTTTAGTATGGCTGTAGCTGAGTACACTCCACAACTGATAGGTTTCTTTGAGCAGAGCAGGTATGGTAGATAATGTGGCTGATTAGGGATCAGGGAGAGGGTAAGACAGGCCCAAGTCAATGAATCTTTGTAGCTTTAACTACATCCCATCTGGTAAGAAAGAGGAAATGAGATATTGCGGCATCTCCTGCCTTGAATGAGTTACAGATCAAGGTAGGTAATTATTTGCCAAAAGGGATGGTCTGTATTCCACCAGACCTTCTTCAGTAGGTACTGGGGAAAACACGTGTTCTCATGAATCTTCTTGAAACTCTGTATTTTGGCACTGAAAGCCGGAAGACCTGTGCTCTCAAATAGCTCACTGCACTGCATTTCTGGATACGTTTGTGTGGGGCTTATTTTACTTATGTGAGGAAACTGCAGCCTGTCTCCTGACAGCCAAGTCATGATGCAGCAATATGTTACAGACCCACAGCGGTGGGTTTGGGATTCCTCCCTTGTGAGTAACACTACTGTGGTGTATTTCTCTCAAAGCATTCTACCATGCTGTGTCCCTTCTGGCCTTGGCTCATATCTGAACAACACGGTGTTAAGATAGGTAAGGTGGGTCAGAAGTCAGAGCCAAATAGCTGCATATCTCTCCAGGTACACAAAGAAAGGCAGAAGAAACTTCCAAGAAAAATGCACAGAATCAAAGCTATCACAGCTAAAAAGATTATTTTAAATGACAGGGGTGACCTAAACTAAGATGCTAAGACGGACCTTGTGAAACCAGCTGAATGAAGAAGGCATGCCAAAAAGTCCGCGCGCTTGCTTTCTCTGGAGGCAAGAGATAACTGAGATATTAATACTTCAATGGAACCAAACAGCACAGAACAATAGTTTGCATGGCTTCTTCACCTGCAGTCAAAGTTTAGTTTGTGCCCTGCTTTTCCAGTGGCATCAATGGGTTTGTGCAAGCCTTCTCCGTTTATTTCTAAGAGCCTTTCTTTGCGTGCTGTAGATGGAAAAACCCCTTTTCTCCGCCAGATGGCACAATCACCAACAAACCTTCACTGACAAACCTTACAAAGCCAGCGTGGTCTTCAGGCTGAAGGCTTGTAAACCGAGGTAATGTCTGTCAGACCAGCCAATGGAGCCAGGCGAGGCGGCAGAAAAACAAGCTTAATGGCACACACATCCTTCAAAAATCCATATACCATTTGAATTAACACTTCCTCTCTCTCTCCTTCCTGAGAGAAACCTTGCCTTCCTGATAAAGACTGTGGATGTTATTCTGATCTGTATTGCCCACCAGTACTTAGAAAGAGGTTTCAATTTGTAGGGCAGCTGGGGTGGGGGATTCCCCTTGCTTTTCCTGTTTCATACTTAGTAAAAAAGAAAAAAATATTCTGGTAACAAAAACAAGTCATGTACAAGAACTACCTGTCTTATTCAAGTTTCTCTAGTGCAGCTGGACCCGTCAGAGTCCTCCTCAGGCTAAAAAACATGCCACGTACTGGAAACCAGTATCAGGTGGCTTTCAGGTGGAAGCTATGAAGAACTAAAACTCTACAATAAAAGAAGAAAGGCAGGGTATGAAATATATCGATATTAAAACACTTTAAAAAAGGAGTAAACCCTCTTGCTACATGCTGCTTTATTGATCCAGTTCTACAAACATCTTCACATGTAATTACCAAAAATTAGGACATGTAAGATTATTTGCAGAATAGTTTGCAAGCTCTTTGTATGAAACTATTTTTTATACATCTACAGAGTATATATATTAAATATACTGTGGAAACATTAACAAAATCCGAAAAGCAGCAATGACGTGGAGGGGAGGAAGAGACAAATAATATGCAAGACTGGGAGAAAAGCCCCTTAGGGAGCAAAGTGGAGAAATTCAGAAGTGAATGTGAAAAAGAAGCTCAAGACAGTGCTGGTCATACCAACCAGTGTCTGGCATTTGAATTCCACGAATGCCAGAATCCCACTTTCTTAGTGTTTCTCACTGCAGCTGTGAGAGTGGAAAAGATGTATGAGAGTTTTCCCCTTGATACAGGGGGAAAACATGTATGAGAGCTTTCCCCATGATTTCTGTGACTGTCGTGTACCAGGGCCTCGGCACCCAGCTTGGCACAAGCAGATTAATCATCAAGGCTGTTGCAGCAGAACTGCCCACGACCTCCCAGGAACACCCAGCTACCTTCTTAGCCAGCTCAGTTCCCTGAAGTTGTCCAAGCCTTTGGAAGAGCCTGGGTGCCTATGTTTAACCCTTGGCACCTGGTCTTACAATTTTCCACAGAAGAAGGGTTTTCTCTATGGTAGATTGCCATTGAAGGACAAATAATTTTTGCAGATACCTTTAGATCTCCAAGATCTTTAGTGAAAATTGCCTGTTCTGTTACAGTGCAGAAATATTTCCTGCTTTGGTCTCCCTTTACAGTAGTAGTCCATTAATTCTGGGAGATGAGGTTTAGTTCCTACTTTCCCAGCCCTTTCTTACCAGACATTTGAATAAGAAAAAGGAGCTGTAAGATGAACTGTGAGTAGCTGCAGAATGGGAAATTGATACAATTGATGCACAGATGGAGCCTAAATGCTGAGGCTAAACAGCTGCTTTCCATGTTTCAGGTAGCCTTTGTGAAAGCAAGGGACAATCCTTGAGGATCAATGGAAGGAACAGGTCAAACAGGGCCATTAAGAACATCAGTGAATAAGCAGCATTTATCACATCCTTAACATTCATTAATATGATTATGTCACATTGATAAGGTACTTTGACAATTCTGTCAGGTTATTGACAATGGAGAGCAAGATGACTAGGTATGTTCTTTGTGGAGATGCAAGTACACAAGAGCTACATGTGGACTGGAGGAAATAAATCACATGATCAGCCATAAATAAAAATGAAGGATGCAAGTTCTGAGATATTTCAGAAATCTAAACCCTCCAATTCCAACTGCTATCAGAAGAAGAAATCTAGGAAAAGATGACTCAAGATGAAAGTATAATGTGTCGCCCACTACAACTATGTCATAACTAGGCTGTCTGGATGTTAGGGCAGTTAAAGAAGAACCTCTGTATATGTTATGTGTAAATCTCCTTCCCTTCAGATCTTTTTAAAATCAGACCACTAATATACCACTGGAAACATGTAAATAATTAAAAAAACAACTTTACTGCATATTCATTATGCTATGCAAACTTAAAAGATCACAAGACCGCATGCTTCAAGATGACTGCCTCTCCAGTATAGCCTGTTTTCTGTGTAAAGCTCAATATGCTTGAGATGTAAAGCACTGTCTCGCAGACTACTTTGCCAGCTAGGTAAAAGGAAAACTTGGTACAAGTTTGTAGCTGTCTGGGATTCATCGGTATATTTATTTATATTTATTTATTTTATATTTATTTATATATATTTATTTTCTACTCTGCCAGCCCATCATTCTTGTACATATACGCACCAGTTCTTAATCTAGAAAACCCGCCTTTTTCTTCTGTGTCTTTCCCATAAGAGAGTCTTTCAGTCAGACCAAATACAGCCACCGTTTTCAAGTGGAAAGGGCAAGAGGATTGAATAACCACTGTCTGGGCATGAAGTTATGCAGTGTTTTGGGTTTGCTTGTTTGCAAAGAAAGCAATGCAGTGAATACAAACTCAATATTAGGAGCCCGTGGATTCAGTCCTTTTCTTGGTTTGGGTCTCAAGTGGAGTTCGGGTAGATTTGTTGACTGTCTTTCAGGATGTTCCAGCCCCTCTGTGAACGTCAGAGTTCATGGTTTTCACCAGATGGACAAAACGGCAGTTTTGTGTATTCGTCAGGAAAGTCCATATCATTATAGTCACCAAAAGATGACACAACTAGCACAGATATAGCTCCCCTCCTAGTAAAACTGCACCAGTTCCCTCCCATATGTTGGGCTGATGTTACTATTCCCTCAGTCCACAGAAAGAACCTTTCTGTTTCGGTGGCATGAATGTATTCCTTACTTAGATGCTGTTGTTTCATGTTTCTGTTTAAACAAGTGCTAATTCATGGGCAGGCAACTGGACACTATAAAAAAAAACTTCTCTTCTTGCTTTGTTTTCCCGACAAGCGGGTTCATTCGCCCGGTGTGCAAGACGCCAGACTGCACGCAGAGGGGAGGTGTTTTAGTCAATTCATTTTTGCGCAAAGATGGGTGCTCGGTGGTAACCCCACAGAGCTAGCACACCGCGCCGAGACACTACGAGGCATTTACACAGTGAAATGTGTCAGTAACAGCCAATATTCGCACACCCCCACCTCAGCATTGTTAGTTTCTTTCTCATTTCACCTTAAAGGTACAGCTCCCTCTAAATTTACCACGAGTGCTCAGAGAGTGAGGGGCTTATTTGAGTAGGGGGTTTTCTGGCCCATGGGCGTGATTTTTAGTGTTCTAATGAGGATAGTTCACCTAAAGGACACTTACTTTTAGTTCTTATCAACATCCCAATTAGTTTTCCTCCTTGAGGACATACTTTATCACCCAGCTTTCAGTGTCTTTGGAGGCGGGATGTTCCCTTTTATCAGTCTCTCAGCTCTCCTCAAGGATAGAGTCGTAAAACAAATGCTTCCCTATCTCTCAGCTCCCTTCTCTGGCTGCCAAATTCTATTTTGCCAGGCTCACAGGGTTCATTGTTATTACTTAGCAGAAGATCCCATTTTCTTCGGGATATCATCTTGGCAACAAGTAGTTGCAGGCCAGCAATTAGATGGTGAGGTGACATTTGATCAGGATCCACCTGAATCAAGAGAGGGCATATAAATAAGGAAAAATGCAGACTGGGTAGCCAGGAAAGCAATGTGGCCCTTCAGAAGGACGACATGGGTGAAACAGTTTATTTCAGGAGGTATAGAAATCCATGCCTGATTTGGGAGAGATTTAATCTCAAGGAAACTTTGAGGAAACTCCTCTCCTCAGCAAATCCACTTCCAAAACGGGCTTTGGAATATACATCCAAGATGGATAACATAGCCCTGTTTCTGATGGCAAGGGACTCTTGAAGGGAAACTACTCAAATTAATCTTCAACGTTTCAAGTCGAGGCTACCCCAGACACTAGTAATGCCTCTAGTAAATGCTTCAGACTACTTGTCTGGCTACCAGCATTGTTGTTTAACTGTACGTGCTGCAATCTGTATGTTAAAAGCTGCATTGCCAAAGCTATGCTCTCAAAAGTTGAGAGCCATTTGATACCAGCAGAAAGGTGAGTTTGTAATTCACAAGCAAAACCAATTATATGAGCCAAAGAAGAGTGCTGAGGCTTTTCGCAGGAACGGATAGCTCATTCTTCGTCGAGTAAAATAGTACACCAGTCAGTAAGGCTGCATCAACCAATATTAAACGGTGGAGCAGACCACAAGAATGTCTGCAATGGAGGGTGGTATAGCAACTTTGTGGTCCAAAATAAAGGATATTATTCCTTGTAGAGCAGGCAGCTAGAAGCAAGCGTAGGAGCTGGGAGCATGCAAGGGAGATGTGGACAAATGGTTTTGCAAGGCTGGGACAATTCTCGGAGATACGTCATCAGTTGCATAGAACGGGTCTGAGTTAAGAAGCTGCTTGCGTCGTGTAACACCCTGCTGTGTTTTGTTGTTAGTAACAAACAGTTCAAATAACAGCCAGACAGTTAAAATCAACTTTTTGTCTTCCCCTCCTCTAACCCAAACTGTAGCCTGACTTTAACAGCACTTTCAGGCCTGACCTCATCAGCAACCACGGTTCTGTCCACAGGTGGCATCCCAGACTGGATTTGGATTGCATGCTACGTTTGCTCTCAGCCTCTCCTAGATCCAGATCGTCCCTGAATACATATTAGTGTTTCCTCAGGAGCTTCTGAGAGACATCTCAGTCTTTCACTTGAGTCCTATTAGCCTGTGCACACCCCACACACCCTTCTGGGCCACTCCCTTGAACAGAAATGTGTTTTAAGCTGGACTGAATAGTACATTTGAATGACAAATGAGCACTGAATTAATAGAACAGTTCTAAACTGAACTGGGGTCACCCTAGTTTGCTTAAACAAGGCAGACGACTTGTTGAAGAGGCTTTCTCTGATCTAATTACGTGCCATCAAGTACTCCTACAGGAGAGATCACTGGATTATTTAATTTTCACAGCTACAGATTAGTAAAGCAGGGAAATGGTCACAGCCTAGTCACATACTTGACCCCTGCTTAACAAGAGTAGAAGAAAAACACTCAGTTTCTTCACCCAGTGATGTTCCTAACCAAAACTATTAGGAGTAAGCGGAGATTTTTCCTGAGATTTTTCCCTTTCAGTTCTTTAGAATCGTTCCATGAGCTCCAAAAGCGAGGACTAAACAGAAAACTAGAGGGGAAAAAACCTACCCGAACCTTTCATTCCATGTTAGATATTGAGCAGCTCTAAGCAGAAGTTCAAGATGATTGTTTTATATTTTGCCAGTTGGCCTCCCTTCAGAAGGCATACGCTATTGTTTTGTTTAATTTTGCTTGTGGATGATTGAGCTGCTACCAAATAGGAATCAGATTTGGGCAGACATACCAATGTCTCCCAGATGCATGAAGGAATGTGTACGCCAACTAAACAAAAGCAGAAGGACTTCTGTCTTCTGATGTGGGATTGTTCCAGCTCCAGGTGGTTTTGAAGCAGCTCGTACTTAACGCTGGCACCTGAACTGAGTGCCTGTGGGAAGGAGGTAAGAGCTCATGAACGGCTGCTAGAAAAACATTTTGTTTGAGACCATCTTTGCCAGTCTACCTGAAGTAATTTTACGTTTTTCAAAGTAAGCAAGGTTGACTCTGAAGTTATGGAAATGTAGGAAACAGCCGATCTCATATCCAAACCACCCATAAAATACTGCAGCTATTTAAGCCTAGGGTGCAGATGCAGGTGAAGCTGCAGAACGCCTGCCATGCTACCCAGTCTGCAGAGCAGCTGGGATTGTTGGGAAGGGCAGCGCAGCCCTGGGCAGCTCAAAACCACAGCTCCTGTGCACCCAAAAAACACAAGTTTAACAGCAAAGTACAGCTTAGCATTCCCTGGGAAGTAGCTGCAATAGCATCGCATGTGGTCTTTGGGTTCCCACTGCTGCTACAAGCCTTGCTTTTGATTTCTGCCTGTCATTACTGTCTGTTCAAAATTGCCCCCAGGAAGGCTGCATCCCCTTTTCATTTAGTAGAATTTGGGTGTCATTTATAGTAAGAAGCTTCCGGTGGTGGTACTATACGTACTGACAGACCTCTCCATTGGGATAGGTCTTGGCTTATAAAGTCTAAGTTCTCTGAGCCGAATATGCTATTACTGGCATGAGGATTTCTTACCAATGTGCTTTTTCTTACACAGCAGAACAGAAATGTCAAGAAAACAACAAAACTCTTTCTCTTGTATTTGTACAGAAGTGTACTGACCCACTGTCCAGCATGTGGGGTCACGGCTGCAGCAGACAGGCCTGGCAGAAACCCCCATTAAGCCACACATGCCCCAGCTGCATTTCAGTGTCCTTTTTCCCCTCCCTTTATCTTGCCGTGCCCAACAATCTGCAGCACGTGCCTGATCGCAGCTTTGTGTCACACTGATAGAGATGCAGTCTAAGGCTTCGGAAAGGACACATCAGCACAGTGTAAGGCCCCAGAGGCTTTTTTTGAATTTTGGTTTTTTTTTTTTTTTTTTCTTTTTTTTTTTTTTTTTTGTCTGGAGCAGTTGATAGACAGCACATGAGGTTAACTCATCTGATAGCCAAGAAGCAGCAAATGGGTTGGAGATGAGACCTGACAAACCCTGGCCACCCATGCCTCTGATCAGCATCTGGGAAATTGGGACCATTTCATGTATGTGCCAGATGCTGACTAGGCAGCATGTTGGGGCGGGGGGAAGTATTACAGCGAGGAACAAAAACCTGAAATGGAAGTGTTCAGTGGTCCGTCTGTTCACTTGAGCTGGGCATCCCTGCAGCACAGCGACACGTCTTTCCTCTGGCATATGTGCCTATAGGTAGACTAGGTCCATCTCAGGAAAGAATCCAGCTTGCAAGCATGAAACAATGAAATGTCTACAGTTAGAATCTGAATTTATACTAAAAAGGGTCTCATACCATGTTAGTTAACCACAATGTAAAGTGGGTATCTCCAGTTAAGGCAGTTGGGCTACATCTGCTCCAGGTATTTTCTGTAACATTATAAATAAAATACACAGGTGGGGTCTTGCCGTAGCGATGTCTCCTTTTCTTTTTGTGACCTTGAAATAGTGGGGAAGTCAGCTCTCATAACTATACAAGCTTATTACTCACCCTTCAAGAAAACTTTTTCATTATATTTGTTCAGAATTATCAAGCATAAGAAAATAAATATGCATGTTGATGACACAGCATGTGCTGTATTAGTGACAAACAGGACAGAAGTGGTGCAGCACTGCATGTCAGAAAATATCCCCTGATCTCCCCAAGCAAGCAGACAGCATGTTTTACCTATTCGCAGCCTCCCCTTATTTGAGATTAGTCTGTCTGAGAAAAGAGATAAGATTGTCCTTGAAGACTGATAAAAATTCTAGACAGAAACTGTTTTTTAGGCATTTGGTTTTTTTATTATCCCTAGGAGTTAATGAATTGTTAAGGGAAGTTATTATTTAAGGAATCCCAATTTAATCTCAGAGTCATTGGTCACAAGATGCTTATTGGTTGAGAAGTGGAAAAAGAAAGTCATAGTTACCAGTTTGGTAAGTCTTGGACTGTAGAAAATTTACTGCTAATTTAAAAAGCACCTTAATTTCCACATAGCCTTAGCAAAGTGATACTGTGCTTAAGACAAGGCTCAATAATGTGATATATTTTTGGGAGAACTACATAAACACTCTATTTTTGGTTTGCTTCAGTTCAGTAAAATGCATTTTGTGTAGGAATTAAACAGTTTTCATGCCACATCAGGACAAGATTGAGCATCGATAATACTGCTATTTGGTGTTACATCAATTGAATGTAGCCATTCAGTTCTACCCTCTTGCATTTTTGCGTAGACGTAGTTTTCTCCTAATGATGAAGCTAAGGATCTCAGTAACTGGGGTGCTGGGTGGACATGAGCAGATATCTGACTTTGCTGGTGGCAGGAGATTCTACTTAAACCAGATTTCTGTTTTCCTTGGAACTCTGGTGCTAACGGGAGGTGAGCATGCCTTGCAAAATTCTGGCAGCGTCTTGGCTGTTCCTCACTAGACCTTGAGCTTTACGCTCTAGAGGGATAAGAAGCTCATCTTGAAAATCTGTCATCACACAGATATCTAGGTTTAAACCATTGCTGGAATTTTTACAAGGTGCCATGGTTGCCGAGAATCTGTATTTGGCCAACGGACAAGTCCAGGCAGTTATCCACTACTTGTTTGGACAAGTTAGTTGTCATGGAAAATTAGCATTATGCTCACTCTGCTCTAGCATATCTTTAAACACTATCTGCAGCGCTCATGTTCTCTAACAAATCTTTTCACTATTAAAATATAATTTTAAGATGTCATCACAGGCAAAGAAAAAAGCTTAGAATTAGAAAAGGGAGAAATATCAGTGCAAGAACAACTTAAAAGGCACAAACGAGCATTGCAAATCAAACTAGTACCCGAAGGTGTCATTACCCATTAGCCAGGCAGGCAACACTTTTATTATCGTGTCCCTGGATTTATGTGGACTATAAGCAAGAGTCTCTGCCTTTATTAACCTCGATATAAATTGATGTAACGAAGTCTTCTGTCACTAAATTACACTGCGGCGGGATCTACGGAAGTCAGCCTTGCCAACCAGGGGCTGTTTGTCCCCAAAGAAGGTCTGAGACTTTCAGAAGGCGCGCTGAGGAAGCGGGGGGCCGGAGGGCTGCCACCGGCGGGACCGCGCCTCAGCACTGCCGGGCCTGCCTGAGGGGAAGTCGGGGAGGTGTTCAACCTCCACACAAGGTTTGTTTAAATTTTTTAATAAAGTGAGGCTCCGCCAGGAACATCCATACTCTCTCAGGGCCACCACGGCCGGCCGCCGCCTCCGCCTCAGGCCGGCGCGCGGCGCTCCGCCGCCCTTGCCCCCGGCCCGGTAGGGGGCGCTAGAGAGACGAGCGGGCCGCGCGGCGCGGGGCGGCTAAAATGGCGGCGTCGGGCGCGCAGCGCGCTGCCGCCTGGTAGGGCCGCCGGTCCTCCGGCCGCCGCGGGCCGGGCAGCGGAGCGGGCGCGGCTGGTGGTGCGTGGGGGGCTCCCGGCTCGGCTCGGCTCGGCTCGGGCGCAGGGCTGGGGGGGGTCGCTCGGGGCTCGCTTTTGGCGGGTGGCGGTCTGGCTGCGGGGGAGGGGCGGCTGAGGGAAGCGCCGGGGCTTCCGCCCGCGGGGGGGGGGATGGGGGAGGGGAGCGGGGCCGGGCGGGGGGTGGGGGTGGGTGCGGAGACGGGGCTATTTCTGCACGCCGTCGCCACCGCCCCCCCCCCCCCCCGCCCGCCTCTGGCGTCCGCGGTGAGTCAGCGCCGGCCGCCGCCCGCCGTGACTCGGCAGCATCGCCACCCCTGGTCATGCTCGGGCATGTCGGGCCGCGGCCGGCGGAGGAGCTAAGCCCCGACTTGCCTCCTCCTGGCAGCGCTATATAAGGCCCGGCCTGGGCGGACTCGGCCCAAGATAACCCGCCGCCGGAGCCCGGTGTGCGGGCCGGAGGGGGGCGGCGAGGTGAGCGGGCACCGCCCGGGGTGTAGGGGGGGACCCCGGGTCGTGCAGCCGTTTTCCACGATTTGAGGTGGTTCTCCCCTTAATTGCAGGCAAATGTGCAACACCAAGATGTCCTCCCTTACGGATGCCTCGTCTGTCACTGCTTCGGAGCAAGAGGCGCTGGTCAGTAGCTCTGCTGGACGCGCGTTTTTCATGCTTTTTGCAGAGTTTTTTATCTGCTAATTCAGAAGGGCCGCTTTGCTTGGCGAGCGATGGTTAGAGAAAAGCCAGGAAATCCGGTGAATATGGTACCTCTTTGATCCTGTAGTTGTGAAGCAAATCTTTTTCATTCGCGGTTGAGCGTTGAGGGTGACGGTTTAGGTCTAGACTGTTTCCTGGAGACCTTTGATGGTCAGGTTGCTTTCTTTTAACAAAAATGATCTTACGGTCCGAGTTGATCATGGTAAGTATTTTGTGATGGAAACTGTTAACAGTTCATAACTGAAGAGTTGTGGAAGATCTCCGTGGTGCAAAACATAACGCTGTCAAGTCATCTTGTCATTACAGCCGAAGGCTTTTGGATTCGGCATTTTCACTTTCTCCACTATTGGAATTCGTAAGCAAGTTGTAATAAGAATCTTCGTTTGTGTTTATGGCTTTGCATATCCAGGCTTTCCGTGATACAGCGACAGTTACGCTGTCCTGGCTTTCTACATAAGTTTTCCTGAGGATGGAAGCCTATGTGTTATACCCGAGATACGAGTTAAAAACGGCATGTGTACAGTAACGGTTAAACTAGATTACTTTTTGTAGAAGGGTGAAGCTTAAAAGTGTAGACTGATAGCAGAACTTCAAAAAAGCGAAGTAACAGAACAGCAGGCTGTTCAAAAGTTTGGGATTTTTTTCGTTTGTCCTTTTTTAAAGTCATAATGTGTAGCTACCGTCTGCTGTCAGATCTGTGTGGCAGAACAACTTCATACTTGCAGGACAGGGAGAGAGGGCTGGGGAGTAAAAGGATCTGAACCCATGGGTCTAGTTGTGGATTCAGAGATCTGAAACTGCTTTGTCCTCCTATGCTCAGCTGTTATTTGTGGTTTAATAAGTTTCTGCTTGCTTCCTTTAGGAAACTGTAACACATACCGCCTGCTCTAAATAATTCAGTACTTTGGAAGGGGTGAATAGACATCTAACATTGTCCACAAGCCTGTTTATTGTTTTCATTGTGTGTGATTCTTGCAACTAATCTCTTGTTAATGCACCAAAACTTAACGTTGGTTTTAGTAGATATTTGAAATGGAATATAGGGAAGTTCCCCCCTTTTCCCTTAAGAATTTATTCCTTGTCCAATGATAAATATTACCCTGTTCTTAGAATGGTTATGCTGTTGTTAAAGTGGCAATACTAGAATATATGAATATACTGCACTGGGAACCATCAGTGGGTCCACAGGCATTTTCTTTGCAGTTGTGGCAGCCCCTGCAGCTTGTTCTCATCTCCTGCACTGGTACTGGCACAGCTGTTTGTCAAACAGTGCAGTGAATGGGATCAGGACACTGGTCTGGCCAGAAGGGGGGTGGGGGGCAGGAAGAAGAGGTGTGGGGAAAGTGTTCTGGTTTTGTTTAAGTTTTCCCTCCTCTACCTCAGAAACTGCTGTAGACTGGCTGCAGATAGCTCTGCTGGCACAGTGGGTGGGTGGGGGGCCCTTAGGGACGTAGGAGTGATTGAAATACGATGGAAAGGACAGCGTGTGCTTATCCCGGCTAAGAAAAGTCTTCAGAGGTAAAGCAGCCCAGCTGGCAGATGCAAAACTGCAGCCCCAGAAACTATCACAGGAAGAGACTAGGAAAGAGGTGGACCGGTGCTTACTTTGGTTTGTGACTTACGCTCTGGACCTGACAGTCACAAAGGTCCGTTTGCCTTCCTCTCTCCCCTTGGGAGTCTGCCATGACTAAAGGAGTGAAATGGAATTCCCCACGACCCAGCCCTGTACTTGGAACCACCAAACGAGTCCTGTAGCTCAAATCGAGGAATCTGTATGCACCAGTGAAAGACTGGGGTTTGAGCTAAGATGTACAGTGTACAAGAAGTTTAGTGTGATCGGGTTCGTGTTATTTTCTTTCAAGTGTAACTTTGCAAAGCGGAAAACTTGAGTGCGGATAGGTTTTAATGTAGTTGTGTGTTTGTATATCAGATTAATACAGAAGGAGAAAGCCAACCTGTATAAATAGTGTTTTGTTTGTTGAAGAATCGGTGCATACTGTTTTTCTTCTTCCCCACGCAGGTTAAACCAAAGCCACTGTTGTTGAAGTTGTTAAAGTTAGCTGGTGCAGAAAAGGACACTTTTACTATGAAGGAGGTGAGAACTTTTAATCACTAAAGGTAGTTTACAGTGAATACAGATAGGTTGTTCTTTTGTTTTGGGTGAATGGGGGCAGTGTAGTTCGCAGCTTATTTAGAAGATACTGAGACAAGGTATTGTTTTCATTCTCCTGCTGACTTGTGAGCAAGTTTCTCAAAATCTGAACAAAAGTATCTGGTGGTCAGTAGAATAGCAGAGTACTTGGGGAATGACAGATGAAAAATCGCAGCTCAAAGGGAGTTTTAGGCAATCGAAAAGTCAGAAGAGCAAATCTCAATGAATTTAATGTGTTTTCTCTGAAACTTAACAGAACCTGGGTGTTTAATGTCTGTTTATGTCATTTGTTTTACAGGTAATTTTCTATCTTGGACAATATATTATGTCTAAACAATTATATGATGAAAAACAGCAACATATTGTACACTGTGCAAATGATCTCCTGGGGGATTTATTTGGAGTAACAAGCTTTTCAGTAAAAGAACACAGGTAAAATGGGATTCTTTTCTGAGAGTCTGGTTGTGAAATAATGGAGAACGTAATGCGTATGGCCTTTTTTAACTCTCTTCAAAGATGGTAAGCTCTCTTTTGTGATTACATGTAGCTAACTTCCAAAATCTCTTTCTTTATTCCCACCTAAGGAGACTATATTCAATGATTTCCAGAAATCTGATAGCAATCAATCAACAAGGTAAGCTACTTTGGGAGGACTTTTTGTTTTGGGAAGTAGTAGGGAAAATATAACTTATATTAATGCATCTTGCATTGTAGTGATCAGATAACATCAATCTCTCCATAATTAGCTCTTTGGCTTTACACACTACTGTCCAGAGCGATCACAAATAGTGAATCAAAGCAAACACTGTTTCTTCTGGGGGAGAAAAAAAATAAAAATCCGAACAGCATTTAGGTAGTTTAGTCTGACTAGAATCAGAACAAGTGCAATCAGAGCTGAACACAGAGGACTAAACTGAAAAATTAGTCGTTTGCTTGTATTTCTTACAGATAAAGCCCTCAACAACATAACAAGTTTTAATATAAAAAATCAGCTTCTTGAACTTGTGCCAGCAAGGAAGTCAGGGCAAATGCTTTGTATTCTTTCTGTTAAAGTTCTGGTTTAATTTTCAAAACTGAATGTGGAGTACCTTTAGAACTGGTCGCTCTCAGGTATACTGAGTCCCTCTTTTAAAAGGTCTGTACACTCAAAAAAAGTAGCTTTGTGGTAACTGCGTGGATAGCTGCTCCATAAATGGAGGTGTGTTACATACAGTCATCTTTCCTGCAGTGTAAAAGTGCTCAATATAGCTGTAATTTTTGGCTAATACAAGGAGTGAATCAGAAGAGAAGCAATGGAAGCCATTTTGTAAATTGGCTTTTAAATCCATATTAAGACACCCTTTGTTTCTGATTCTTCCTAAAGGCAAATGTTCACCTGCTGAGGATGGAAAACATGCTCTCTTTATTATCCCTTATTGTTATGCTTGTAAACCTAAATTATCTCACAAACTCTTTTCTTGAAAGGTAATTTATTAATTCAGGGTCTGTCTGGTAGTAAGCATATATAATTAACAACTTATTTTTTCTTCTATTTAATGTCTTTTAATTCAGTGTTCCCATAAGATGATAGCTAGTAAAATATATTTTGGAGAGGAAGGAGTGTGAAGTATTTCCTGCCTATATTCTTTCATATCTGCAGAATCCCAGCTAATACATAGCCTTCATTTCAAGGCATTTATAATAAAATTCTGAGCTACTTTGCGGTCAAGATTTCTTCTTCCCCCCCACTTTCCCACTTCAGTAATGTTGCAGTCAAAGTGCCACACACCTGAAAAAGCAAAGGAACAGGGTTGTGTTTTCCATTGTTGCAAAATGTCTGGATTGTAAGTTCTGTTTAGAATTTACTTTGTAAATGCTGTGCACAGTTAACTTCTCTCCCTTGCTTTTACTCTAGTGTTTCTGAGCCTGAAATTGACTTTCTGCTGTGCTGTATTATGTTTTTTTGTTTTGGTTTCAGACTCTACACTTGCTGACACACCTGAGGAGGATGCCAGATTTCAGCTTGCAGAAGAAAATGTTCTAAAGGTGATTTTTTTTTTTAAATAAATGTTCTGAGATGTAAATTCTATTTAGTTTTGCATGATGGTGTCAGTGGTTTAGATGCAATTAGTTGGTTCTAGCCTTTCACCTCATATTCATGCTCAGTATTTCTGTTAACCAGGAATCTATGCAAGAGTTGGAAGAGAAGCAGACTTCATCAAACGTGACTTCCCGACCAACTACATCTTCTAGGAGGAGACAACACAGTGAATCTGGTATGTGCAGACTTATGATGCAGAGCTTTCAGTAGCATGGCCACTTAGGGAAAAAAACCAAGTACATTCTTTTGCCCTACTGACTCTGAAAGATGCTGTGAAATACTATTCATGTTCCTCTGCTTATCTAAAATGAAATGTTGAGTCTGGAAGAAATACACGATTCCTTGCATTGCTCCAGTATCATGCTACAGTTCAGATCTTTAGAACTGTTAGTAAGATGATGGAATAACTTGTTCCACAGATCTGTTAAGCTCGTTCACATCAGCAGGGCTTAATCAGTTGTGTTGTCTTCACGACAAGAACACTTTTGCTTGTAATAGACTGATGTAGTCAAATTCATTTCAGTTCCCTCTGTAGACAGCCACAAAATTTTACGTTTTGTTTGCTCTCTAAAAGCGGTTTTCATTGGATTTCAACTGGTGGCATCAAAGACATCAAAGATCTGGTAGTAATGTGGGATGGTTTTGGATATATTTAGGTACCTTACCATTCCTTAAGCACTTTTTAAAAAGTCTGGCAACTTAAGCGTCGTATTTGTCTCCTCTTTCTCTCTACTGTGGTTATTCAATAATCACTGGCAAATACATTTTCAAAATGTGGCATGTTTCTTCTGATAACGAGCAAATAACAGCCTGGTCAGCCTAAACCTGAATAAATTCCTCAGTGGAAGTGTTCTCTACAGTTCTACTTAAATACTGTTCTGTGGAATTTCTTACCGTAGTTTGTTCCATCACTTACTTCTGTTACCTCATGACTTGATGGCTGTAATTACCTGGGCAGTGATAACCTTCTGTTGCTGCATAGAACTTTCTTTTCTTCAGTTGCTCGAGAACGTTTCCCAGTTCCTCAGCCTTTGTGTAGTATTTTTTTTGTCAGTCCAAAAACTGTGCTGCATTGCTGAGCGGTTTGCACTAAATTAAAAGAACGTTTAATGTTGTAACAAAAACTGGTGAAAGGATGGAAAGTCTCGGTTAAGCATCACAACCTGTAATATTTAGGCATGACCCAGAGCACATAAGGTCCTGTGTTGTGCTTACTTATTGTAGGTTTGATTATTAACTCTTGTCTTTGCATCCATTTATTAGTTTGTTACAACCTTAAAAGTTCTTTTAATATAGTGTTTTTATATACACTTTTTTTCTAATTTATAGGAAATCTTCCTTTTAAACCACTATTCTTGTTAAATTGGGATGGTAGCGGCTCCTTTGGAGCCGCTTATATAGTGTATAGAAACCTTGTGGTGATACAGTATCAGTACAGCATGGAGCCATGACAACTAAATGAGGACAACGATGGACAGGAGCAACCCTTGGGCCTGGGGGCACCAAATTTGGTGGGGCTCTCAGGGCGGAAAAAGAAAAGAGAGGGGCTGAGCCAAGAAGCACCAAGGGAAAGTAAGAGAAGTCTCAAAGTATGTACAAGTGTTTTGTTCTCTTTTCCTTTACAATGAAAGATTCAAGACGTGAAGACTCGTGGATTGTCAGGGTGTGTTTTGCAAGGCAAGGGAGAAGCTGGGCAATAGAGGGTGGGTGCAGAAGGCACCTGTAGGGGGGCAGCAGGCTCTTACTTAGGTCTGTTGAACCAAGTTGTCAGGTCTGTTGGGGAGTTTTCACTCCGCTGCACTTACATACTGACTTTGCAACGCCTTTTTAAGTAAAATTGTTTCTTACCAAACGCTCTGAAAGTCAGTGGAGCTGAATTTTGACTTACCCCGAAAATGCTGTCCCCCTATTCCTTATGCTGCTGCAGGTGGTTGTTTCAAAACGTGATGTACTTAAAAAGCATTGTCTTTTTGCCTTCAAACCAAGCATAGTTAATAAACACAGCTTAAAGCAATGCTTTCAGAGTTCAATTTTTACATAGTATGCCTTGAAGATTTTCCTGCTAGTGTGTGGTGAAAGTCATAACGGTTTGTCATAAAAATCCTGTTGAGGTAAATACAATTACGTATAGTGCAACTGTTAACTGCTAAATCTGTTGAGAGATCTGAAACTTGAACCTGAACTTACCTTGCCTAGCATGAGGTCCTTTGTATGCATGTGACACGGGAGCTAGGTGCTCTTTCTCCCTGCAAATTCTGGGATGGACTCAGAAGCCCTCTGAAAGTGCCTTTCTGTCTACTGACTGTAGAGGGAGCTAGGACAATTCCGATCCTAACTGGATTCCTTAAAATTAGAAGGGGTTTAATGTGTCATGTGTGAAGTGGAGTAAAAATGCTTCCAAATTTGCGATTATTTGATTTCCTGCATGTGGAGACTGCCATTTACAAGTGGTGCTGATGGGACGAGTGGGGAAAGCCAATCAGCACAAGCGGGGAAAGCCAGCCCCTGAAATACTGGTTTTGGGAATATTTCACACTTTTCATGTTTCTCAATGCTTCTGTGTCTTTTTAAATAAGTTTTTGGTGCCTTTACTTTTTTCTCCATAAAATAATACTGAATGACTTTAAGAAAAATAAAGTCCTATATAAGTAAATTATATTTTAAGCTTCTGTTAAGAATATTCAAAACTGCACACTGTATAGATGTGTTTGGAGTAATAAAAATTCTTGAATGTGCCCAGAAGAAAATTCTTCAGACGATCTGCATAGTGACAGAAGAAAACGACACAAGTCAGACAGCATTTCGTTGACGTTTGATGAAAGTCTCTCATGGTGTGTAGTCAGCGGTCTGTGCCGTGAAAGAAGCAATAGCAGTGATTCGACAGATTCTCTTTCCATTCCTGTAAGTCAAAATATATATTTTTGTGGTACAAATTTTGCATATGTCACAGGTGCAAATATGCATCTTAAAACATCGTGTTCTTAATTAAAAGCAGCAGTGGCTTCGGTGGTGTCTGAGGAGAGAAAAGGTGGCGTGTGGGTGGAGTGGGCTCTTTCCTAGATGAAAAAGGTGCTGACAAAGCTGAAGTGAAATTTTTAAAAACATTAACTCTGAATATTCTTTAAAAAACAGATTCTTACTGCTTGATGCAGTATTGGAAAAAAAAATGAGATCTATTTTGTGTTTTAAAATAAGTGTTTCTTAACACGCTGAGAGAAGAAAAGCGGTCACAGATGTTCCATAATTCAGAGTAGTTGGTACTTCTGCGCATCTGGTGGTTCCGGTACAGCTTCAGTAACGGTACCTAGTGGTGCCCTGATGATCATGCTGTGTTCATTTTCCAAGCCTTTACTGTTTCTTATTGTTATTTTCAGCAAACACTTGAGGCAAATTATCTGTGGTTAAGTCAAGTCATGAAGAGCTAAACTAACAGTACTCCTAGGTTATACTGTTCTCTGAATTGGCAGAACTAATACTGTATCTTCGCTCTCGCTATTTTACAATTGTTCAGCCACTGTTTCAAATTAAATTTTCTAGTCTCCTCAACTGTGTTAACCTTAATGACATGCAGCCAACAGGCACATCTTCTTGCATCTGTTCTTTCACTTCTGATAGGAGAGCCTTTGTGAAATAGTAGCAAGAGTTTTCAGGCTGGCTGGAGGTTGGCTGCAGCCTCTATTACAGAGCTCACAAAAGGCATTGAGATCTGGCTTTGTTTTTACCTACCTATGATTCATTTGTCTCATAAAAGATGTTCTATCTAACAGCAGCTGGTCTCATTTCTTCTCTAGCTAATTAAACTGAGTAGTTTGGTTTTATCTTACGAGCCATTTGACAGTAGTGGTTATGGATATGGACTAGTGAGGTTGAATGTGTGCTGTCTTTCTCTTCTTTTCAGGATCTTGATGCCAGTTCACTAAGCGAAAACTCTGATTGGTTTGACCACAGTTCTGTTTCAGACCAGTTCAGTGTAGAGTTTGAAGTTGAGTCTATTTATTCAGAAGATTATAGCCATAATGAAGAAGGACAGGAGCTCACAGATGAAGATGATGAGGTACGTATTTGTTCTGTTTGGCAGGGTTTTTTTTTGACTCGGGGTGGGGGAGGTGGTGAGAGGGGGAAGGAAACTTACAGGAATACTTCATGTTGAGATTCCAACAAGAAGTAGTAACTCTTCAGGTTTATTTCAGGACTGCGTGTGCTATGTCACGAACTGCACCCAGTCGTTCATTAAATCAAATTACATGCCTGTGCAGTTGGGTCACTGTTATACACCCACCAGGCAGTAACCAGAACGGTGCTAAGGCTTTCCACAGGCTCTGAAACAGGCTCCTGACGGTCTGGAAAAGTCTGTCTGTTTAACTTCACTCACTAGCTGTTGGAGTTGATGGCAGCATGTGTACGTGAGTCTATTCCTGCATTTTTAATTACAGAAATACGTGTAAAGCTTTGACAACACTTTTAATACTGAATTAAAGCTCTACTAGTAGCTCTTTGCAAGGGGATGCTTCTGAATCATTCGCCTCCGTGCTTATAAATGTTCCATAGGGACGCTGAAACACAATTTTAGAAATTTTCACGAGGAGGCAAGACAACAATAAAATTGTGTTACCATCATTTTCAAGAGATCTAGATATCCGGAATGTCAGGAACGAAGTGGGAAATAATTTTTTTTGCTGGGTTAATTTTCTGTTACTTGAAAGAGGTGAATCAGCTCATGGCAAGGTCGGTTCAGTACCAGAGGCGGAATTTGCCAGGGACGTACCTGACTGTGGTACTTGAAGGGCTGAACGGCACTGACGGTACTGATGTGCACTGGGTTACAGTGCTGTGGAGCTGCACCCTGAGATGAGAGTGATTTGGAGGTGTGCTCCTGCCCCCAGCAGCAGAGTTGGGAATGGCAGGATGGCTGAGGTTGGAAGGGACCTCTGGAGCTCGTCTTATCCAACCTCCCTGGCTCAAACTGAGCTGGTTGCCCTGGCTCAAACTGAGCTGGCTGCCCAGGACCGCATCCAGACAACTTTTGAATACCTCCAAGGGTGGAGGCTCCACAGCTGCTCAGGGCAACCTGTGCCAGTGCTCGGTCACCCTCACAGTAAAAAAAGTGTCTCCAGATGTTCAGACAGAACCTCCTGTGTTTTAATTTGTGCTGGTCACCTCTGGTCCTGTCACTGGGCACCACTGAAAAGAGCCTGGCCTGTCTGCTTTACGCCCTCCTTTCAGGTATCTGTACATATTGATAAAATACCCCCTGAGCCAAGATCTCCAGGCGGAATGGTCCCAGCTCTCTCAGCCTTTCCTCATGTGAGAGCACCTCCAGTCCCTTAATCCCTAGTGGCCCTCTGCTGGGCTCTCCCCGGTAGCTCCATAGCTCCGGTGTACTGGGGAGCGCAGAGCTGGACACAGTGCTGCTCTGGGCGTGGCCTCACCAGTGCTGAGCAGAGGGGAAGGATCACCTCTACTCTAGAATGTGGTACCTTCTCTCTCTCTGGTCTACGTTTTTCTTCAAAGCATGTGTTACAAGTGTGAACGGAACTATTTCCCCCCAGACCAGTCGTCAGATTTTGTGGAATTACTTGCTAACATACATTAATGTATATGCACTATTTATTACATTTGATTAAAAGTCTGTCAGAAAATCTATTAGGTTAAAAATCTATCAGATTTTTAATTGAATGCCAAAAATCAGTTGCATCAATACTTTTTTTTATTTAAACTAGGTGTATCAGCTGACTATTTACCAGGATGAAGACAGCGATGCTGATTCATTTGATGAGGATCCAGAAATTTCTCTAGCTGTGAGTAAAAACTTGGCTGGCAAAGCATCATAAGTTGGGTGAACTGACAGAGTAGATCAAGGAGGATAGATAAATTCTATTGTAACCAGTGTTTGGTTTGTGGGGTTTTTCTTTAATTGACTTTTTCTTGCATGCTTGAAGATTCCAAGATAATGATTTAATTACTGAATACATAACTATTAAGGAACCCTGATATTTAAAAAAAAAAAAAAATCAGTAAGCTTCCTAATCCATTTAATAAAAAAAAAAATTAACTTACAGTTTCACTGGCTTCAGGGAAGGAAATTATTTGGAGCTTAAATCTGACTTTTTGCACAAAATGCAAAAAAAAACCCAAACACCAAACCTTAGTCATGTATACGGAAAAACTCTTCTTATAAATCATAACGCCTAGTTTTACTGTCCAACCTGAATCTGTAGCATACAGATGTGAAGGCAAACCTGTTTGCAGAACAGTACTGTAAAATTAATAAGATTTTGAGGCTTTTTGCTAAATTCTGTGAGACCATTCTTGAAGTATGGGAAGAAATTCAGGGGGTTGAGGCAACATATGTAGAAGTATGTGAAAAAAGCAGACACTAGAATTAAAAAGTAGTATATCTTTTTTTTTTATTTGTACTTGCTTTTCACAGTCAAAGCTTGAACAAAGCTGTTGTCCAAAACTGTCTGAAATGCTCCAGTCCCTCGATGGTCCGTAGGGACTTCACTATGTGTGTAAAACACAGGACTAGCCGCCATCTAAAAACGTAGCACTGCTTGTGTACAGAAAGATATGTCTGTACCTTATTTTTAGGAATTAAAATTGGTCTCTCAAGCTTTTGATGTCGCTGATGTTAGTTAGGACTCAAACCAAAAAGTGTTTCAAATCTTCTAAATAAGTTTTGGTTGGTTTTTTGTTTTCGTTCCCCCTGTGGCATGGATTATTTCTAAGAAGGGTCTCTCTCCTTAAAAATGGAGTGAGTTTTTAATGAGAGACTGGTGTATTTTCAGTGTAGCGTCTGGAGTAACCTCAGACAGTGATGCAGCCTTTTTTTCCTGTTGTGTTTTTTTTTTTTTTTCTTTAAATGGCCGATGTTTTCTGTTCTCTACTACTTCTGTGTCAGGGTGCCCTCACCCGGCCATTTTGCACACCAACAGCTTAGCGTCCCGCAGGTTAACTGTCCCTTCAGTCTTGAATAGTTTCCATTTCAGAAATCTGTTGATGAAAATAATGGGAATGGTGACCATTTGATCAGAAAGAAATTTTCATTAGGTTCTCTGAAGGCTTTTGTGATCTGGTTTCTTCAATTTTGCCTAAGAAGTAATAAATCATTGTTGTTCTACCTCTATTTTTATTTCACAAATCTACTGCAAAAAGGAAGTAAGTCGGAGCATCTTTTAAAAATCAGGCTATTTTAATTTAGAACCATAAAACGGGACCAAACACTGAATGGAATTTTTAAATGATACACAAGGTGATAGCTCCAGATAACTATTGTTTTGGCAGTTATAAATTGTTTATAATCTCTGAATACTTCAGTTGTAAGCATTCCAAATAGCTTAAGCTTGTTCCAACCTTTAATTCACTGAAGGATTATTGGAAGTGTCCAGAATGTAGCGAAATGAATCCTCCCCTACCACGACATTGCCACAGATGCTGGGCCCTTCGGGAAGACTGGCTTCCAGATGAAAAGAGTGATAAATCGGTGAAGAGCAAGTTGGAAAGCTCCTTCCCCCTGGAGTCTGAAGAAGGTTTTGATGTTCCTGACTGCAAGAAGGTGAAAATGACTGAAGATAAAGAACCAGCTGCAGAGGAGAACGAGGAGAAAGCAGTACAAATTTCTGAGTCCCAGGAAAGCGAAGACTATTCTCAGCCATCGACTTCGAGCAGCATGTTCTGTAGCAGTCAGGAGGACTATAAGGAACCTGAGAAGAGAGAAATGCAAGACAAAGAGGAAAGCGCGGAATCCAGTCTGCCCGTTACCAGCATAGAGCCCTGCGTCATATGCCAGAGCAGACCTAAAAATGGCTGCATAGTGCATGGCAAAACGGGACACCTCATGTCGTGCTTCACGTGCGCAAGAAAGCTTAAGAAGAGGAACAAACCCTGCCCGGTGTGCAGGCAGCCCATACAAATGATTGTACTAACTTACTTTAGTTAGGTGGATGGTGACTGGAAAGCGGCAAACGGAACTTCATAAACTGGTTAAGAGAATAAGAAACTATTTTTGTATGCTTACTGGAAAATGAATATTTTGGCTCTCTCTATATTTGGTATGAAAAGTAATTGCTGCAGTAAATGCACTGGAGTTGTTAAGAGGTTAGCCTAATAGTCATAAGTCAACTTGAAGGTTTTTAAGTCCCACTCTATAGAAATAACCAATTCCTGTAAACTACCCGCCTTTCCAAGTGCTTTTTGTTCCAAACAAGCTAGTGATATTTGTTTTACTGGATTAAGTACACACGTTAAAAACCCCAGTTCAGTGATTATGAGAGGAGATACGTGTTATAGAGTTCCTTAATGTGAGTTCCTCCTCTTAAAAAGTTAGAAGATTCTCCAGATTCCGGTATCTGGTGCCAGGTGAAGACACCAGGCTCAGTCAGAACTGTCTGAATAAGTCAATAAAATAAATAACTAGAATCTTATCTCCCTCGTTCCCAAAACTTAAATTCCTCCAAGTAACCAAATGACGGGGGAGATCTTACCCGGAAGTGGGGGAATATGCAATAGAAAATCACGTAAGGTTTTGGAAATAGAAGAGGGTACTGCATGCCTCCTATTTTCATAGTGTGCGTTGTAAACTTCAGGGCTGCGTGCGTCCTGAGAAGTCACTGATCCGAGGGCAGTCTCGCAGTTGTCTCTGGAAACTGGCTTTTAAAATGCTTTGTGGCTTTGGAGGTCTGTACTATCCTGGTGGTTTAGCAGCGTGAGAAGGGACTTGAACAGGCAAAATAAATGAAGGAGATGCTATGTAATGGCAAGTCAGGCAATATTAGGGGACAGTCTTACTCTTTTTCTACACTTGCTTTTGGTTTCGGCAGCGGAGCATGCAGCTTGATCACTAAATTCGCTTGAATAAAAATAGTAAGGAAAAAAGGTCCACCTCCGTCTGCAGAAACAAATAAGCTGTGCAGTTCCACTTCACATAGGCGTTCTCTAAATCCAGTAGTCTTTCCAATTTGCGCTGTTTTTTATCTGTATCACAAGAATTCTGAAAAATCTGTTGCAAGGTGTTTGGCCAACTCAAAACTGGTCTCATCGGACCTGTCCTTTACTGCTTTTAGCCATGGTCTCCTCGCTGTGCTTTGTCAAAAACTGTGTGCAACTTCTCAGTTCCTTTATTGACGAGTCTGCTCACCGACTCAGTTCTGTGGTGTGTTCAGAGTAGGTAACACGAGTATATTTTTGTGAGCTCAGGTACCTTCAGGATGTAGTTAGACTGCTCATCTGAGCTGTTTTTCAGATGGAGAGTTTCTGTACCAGTGAGTTGCGTTTATTCCTTCGGAAAACTAGGTTACAAGAGGAATTGTATGTTTCTAGCACCTGTTAATTTTACCGGTAGTTGCTGATTGTTTGCCCAATAGGGAAGAGCAAATAAGTAGTTTCCGCATCAGGGGAGCTCCGAGAAGGGAGACGTGGCCTAAACGCAGGAATCGCGCTGTGCGACCGTCCCGCAGGCCACGGTTACACAGCTCGCTTTGCAACGCCAGCGTGGAACTGCTGATGCCTGTGTGGTAGCACAAAGACTGGTACTGCTCTAATTGCCTCCATGTTGGAGCTGAAATGGTTACTCTAGTATAAAATGTCTGTAAACCAGGGCTGCAAACGCCTGGAATACAAGGAGGTGCCTCGCAGAGGGACGTAAAGTCGAGAGGCTCAGTAAACCCTTGGCTGTTACTTGCCTGCAAAGAAATACCTTTGTAGGTAAAGACTGAATTACCGGGCTCAGTCATGATCTGTTCGTACGTTTGAGCTAATTTTTGAAAAATACTACTAAAAGATACTGGTATCCCTGAAGTTTTACCTTAATTCATTTTAACCAAACAAGTTGTAAACCCCAGTTGTCTATCTTTCTTCAAATTCTTACATGCAAGTTTCTTGTCCCTTGTAATAAGCTGGAAGTTCCTGAAGTTCTCTGGTCAGCTGTACCCCTTTGTGGGGTTTTATAATCCTTCAGTCCAAGCCAGAGAAGTCCTGTGGGCAGATACTTAAATTTTTCAAGCAGGGATACTTCTAGTAGCTGGTTACCTGCCTTAATCCGCACTGCTTCCTATTTATTTTTTCTTAATTTTTGGTTTGGTAAACTTAAGCGCAGTGAAGCTTGCAGAGGCTCTTCCGCTGCACCCGCAGGTCAGACCCAACAGCAGCTGAGAGAGAACTGGAGACGTGTGTATGCAGGAGAAGCACCGACAACACGGGGACTGGACTTAAAAAGCTTCATCCATTACGTTGTCTCCTACGTCTTACGCTTTTTCAGTGCAATACCTTCTCTGCAGGCACGGAAATGGCTGTGTAGCTGAGCAGCTGCTCTTACCTAGTTCCTGCTGGGACAAATTGTACCGTTCCGCTTTTGGCGTTCTTGTCCGCTCCCCTTCAGCGATCTCTGTGTTTAAAAAACAGCAACAACAAAAGAAGTCAGCTCTCAAAAAGGTGCGTGTGGTCAGAGCGACGATCCTTGCTGTTCGCAGCCACTCAGCTTTGAGATTTTTCTTCAAAAAAACCCAATTTTATCTCTTGCTAATGCGTGATGCTTTGGCAAAAGATAAAGTGAGAGAGGACAGCGTAATGAATTTTCCCTTTTATGATCTAAAACTGTACTTCCCTGGCATGCTCTCTGCTGCGGAGGACAGCCCGGGAAATACACGGTGCTGAGGAAATAGGGAAGTTTGGTTTCTGCAGCTGTGGCCAAACTCCTGCATCAGATGGAGCCTTTTCTTTTAATTATACTTTCTGACTTTAATATTATTTGTAGTAACTTCTAGTAAAACTGTAGGGCGTTTTGTTTGTGGTTCCCCCCCACAGCATGCCTTATGGATAAGGGAGAGACAAGTATCGGTGTCCGTCCCAGTTCCTGCAGGAGATGCTGGCAGGCCAGTGCGTACGTGGGGTTTGGGGGGTGCCTCCGTGGCGTCGCGGCTCCGGCCCCGGCCAGGGCGGGCGTTGGGTCCCGAAAGCTGAAACCCATGGGTCTGCCCCCGCGCCGTCACCCTGCCCCGCGCTCGGCGTGCGTGGGATGAGCGGCGCCGGCCCCGTGTTTATCACCGTGCTCTTTCTGGCCTATAAATGCGTTTCTGGCCTTGGGCAGCGGCACAAGCGAGCAGAATTTTAGCACAGAAGTTGACAGTTGTTCTTACTTGATGAGCCTTTGAGATCCTTATTTAATAGCATAAGCATTTTAATTTATTGCAGTTTGTAAATATTCTTGTGCTTACAGTGAGTGTTTTGAGCTTTAATTTATTGAATTAGCCTGTTGGTACTCGTGTAGATACGTAAATATACCTACTTGGTGAGTCAGAGTCACAAGAAAAAGATGGAACAAATTGTAGCATTAAAATGAAGAGAGGTATTTGGGTTCCGTTCAGACTAAGAGGGGCATAGGAAGATATATGGCTTTGTTTCCTTTTTTCCTTCCCTTAAAACAACTTCTGCATTGAACCTATTTATTAACTAGAGGTGGGAGCTGGTGCAGCATCGGCGAGTGAAAGCGTTTTGCCGGTGCTTGTTTTCCTGTGGAATACTTTAGCACCTCCGAGAACAGCCAGGAAGCCAAGTGGCTGTTTTGCGGTGCTGGTGGGGCGGGAGGTGACGGTCCGGAAGATGTGGGGAGGTATTGAAGGTATTGAGAGGTTTCAGGGTTAATTTGCAACGGGTGGTAATTGCTTTTGCCTTTGGACCTGTGACCAAGCAAGCTGCAGGGGCGATGGCCAGGTGCTGACAAAGCGTGGCAGTGCAGTTTTCCAGAATTGTCTCGGACTGTTCCTTCCTGCACTTCAGGTAGACAATAGTTACCTAGAAATGTTGCAGGAACTTGCAGCTGGTCTTTCTTACGAAGTGTAGTTAACCCACTTTTTGATTTAAATACGGCTTTTTCCACTCTGTAGCTGTCTGTCAGTGCTGAAATTCAACTCTTGACCCAAGGCGGCGAAGCACAAAGTGAAGTACTTGAGGCAGATGGCGAAATTGCTTTGTTTCGCTGTGACGTTTCTCAAAAAGGCAAGAAGCATCGGGTATTGAAATATTTGATATATTTTAATATTGCGCCTTCACGAAAGATTAATTAGTTATGAAGCCTGCTGCTTTTGTCCTTCAAAAAACTTGCACAGCTGAAACAGAAGTAGCCGGATTGCTGATAACATTGAACACTCACGCCGCAAAGACGAGGCTTTTTGTTGAGCAGCCCCTTGAACGCTGGTCGTGTGAAACACGTGCCGTGCCGTACCGATGCCGTGCTGCGCAGGAGGCTGTTAGCGGGTTGATCGAGAAAGGGTAAAAGTGCTGCAGAGTTTTTAATTGATGGGAAGCGTTACATTTATTCTAACAGCGTGGTACAATTTTATCACCGAGTTCTGTTTGCTGTAAATTTGTTTAAATGTCGCTGCCTCCGAAAGGTCGGTCTGGGTTCGAAGCCACGTGCAGGGGTTCAGGCAGGTTTTTCCCCTTAAAGACTAATAGGAGGGAAAAACAATTCCTTATTCTTACAGAAAGTGTCAACAAGGATAATTGTTTCTGAAAACTGTGTTCTTAAAAAAGAGTGATTTGAAAATTATTTGAAGCGTAATGAAAATGAATAAACTGAAATGAATAAATAGGATTAATATAGCGGTGAAGAGCTTTTCTTCCCCGTCTTAATTTAAAGCTGCTGTTGTGTTGTTAGGACTTAACTTTAGGACTTATAATTAAAAGCAGTTAATGTAGGCAGCATGTTCACTTGCCCCACGCGTGGTGGGGCAGCAGTCATCCCAGTAAGATGCAACATCTTGTTGTGCAACACTCAGCCTAAAAAGGGACGCTTGCCGGTGTGGCGCTTCCCTGCGGGGAAGAGCTTTGAGCACGGGCAGGGGACTGGCGGACAGGCAGCCTTGGTGCCGGGCCCGAGCTCTGTCGGCCGCCCTCGATTATTGACAGCGCCGGCAGGCGGGTGCAGGCTTTGGGCGTCCGTAGGGTGACCCGCGTGCCGACCGAAGCGCGGTACGTAGCGTGTTTGTGCTCTTAACGCGCGCCCCCTGCGTTGTTGTAGCTCCGGCTCCCGTAGGCCAGCGCTTCCACGGAGCGTCGGCTCTCCCGGCCGGCCGGCCGGCGGGCTTGTCTGCGCCGCGGGGTTACCTGCCCCGCTGATGGAACTTTTCCAGCGCGTCTGTACCTGAGTCAATGTTTTGTCTTGAGTTACTGGTTGTTTAAAGGTTGTGCAAGCAATGTAAAGGGAAAAAAAAAAACAAAAAAAAAAAACCAAAAAGAAAAACCAAAAAAAAAAACCAAAACCCCAAAACAAAAAAATATCCCCAGAAACCTGGGCTTAAGGGATTGTTTAACAATGGATTGCACTTACTGATGATGGAAAATTGTTGCTTTTAACTAATGTCTGCTTTTGGTTTTTTTTTTAATGTAGCACAGGTACACTGGAAGCTTCAGGTGACTGCCTCTCTGTAGTACACACGTATATATATTCTACATGTAAAACCTGTTGGTGATACGTAAGGTGGTGTCTCCCCTTTTGAGTAGAGTTGCTTTAACTTAACAGCCCGACTTTTAAAGGACGGATCTCGTTTTTGAGCTAAAATAATGGCCGTCAGCGCGACGGTTACGTACCTGAAGCACCCCATAGCTTTTCCAGGAGCCTTACTTTGCTCTCTGACTTGACATAGGTGGAATGTCCGTCAAGCGGACTGATTTCTAGTGAATTCAAACTACTATGCAATTTCGCCACCACTCCTAGATGCACACGCTTTCAGGACCTTGCCACGGCGCCCGCTGCTCAGCTAACGCCTGCGTGCCCTACCGCAGTAGGTGACCATGAAACCACAGATGTCTGCTCAAATTGCACGGAGTACAGGTCCATTTATGGTGAGAGTCTTCACATCTATTGAGTTTGTCTTTCGGTTTTCAGTTTTTCCTGTTCTGAGGAAGCTAAATACTGTGTTGCATTTAAAAGCTTTAAATAAAGACTTGTTTATATACTCCTTGGTGCTCTTTTTTTCCCCGTCAGTGACTTGATTGGTAGAAGTTCTCCTACCTGGTTTTTCATATGGATTTTTAATTCTGTGAACCAGCGTGCGGGCTGTTTCTGCCCTCACTCAGCTTCTCACAGATCTCCTGCTTATGGGAGATTTTAAACTTCAGGGGGTCTCTAGTTCTTCGTGCTGCGAGTGACAGAATCGGAACCAAGTATCAGCGGAGGCGTTAGTAGATAACTGTTTACTCCCCTGGCTGGTAAATCAGCCACAGCAGTGTTAAGAGGGGGAGAAAAGGTAGAAAATTCAAATGGATATGAAGAAAACACTCGAAACCCAGTACCGGGCACACACAGCCCTCGTTCCAAATCGGCATCGCTGTTTCAGTTCCTAAAGTGTATTTACAACCTCATACGCCGCCCAGAATCGAGCCGAGGGGAGGTGCTATGTTTAAAAAGGCATCAAAAGATGAACCGCAGCCCTGCAGTTTTATCTACTGGGCACAGGAAAAGACCGCTGTTTCCAAAGATAATCTCTTCTGGTTACTTTTGGAATTGTTTAAGGAAATTTTAAAGTAAACGCAGGAGATGGTGCTAACTGGCTTTTCTTGCTAAATTTTGTGTCTGTTGGACTGCTTCAGAGGGTCCTGAAAATGCCTTGCAGCTGGCCAGGCGCAAGGCAGCTGCTGCTCCCGCGTGCCGTACAGCCTGGCCGGCGGAACACGGGTAGCGCAGCCGCCGCCGAAACCCGCCTCTCTGACAGGACGGGGTTCGCGCCTTGCTGAGCGTGCCCGCCGGCTTTGGGCGTGCCTGTTAGATGCGGCCCAAAGAGCCTATGTGGTAGCAGGGCTGTGAAGCACACTGAAACACGCTAAAGCCATGGCTAAAATGAGTCAGATTAAAAAATTCTGATCCGTGCGTGGTTCTGTTCCACACCAAATTCAGTAAAATGGACAATCAGCGACAGTATAAAGCTGCCGAGGATGGTTTCCTTGTTGTTTTAACAGCTCTGCCTTAGAGAAGCACAGTTTCCAGAGACCGGAGTTACTCCCTTCCACCCGCTGGCACAGGCTATCGCCAAGCTTCCAGCAACGTGGCCTCTGGGCACTTTGTTCCCAACTTCTCGTCTTACACCGCGTCTCTGTGACTGGGCCTTGCCCCATTTCAGCCCTGAGCATTCTCATCTGCCCAGGTAAGAAAGAGCATACGTAAAAATGCCGTTCCTCGTTTATAGCAGTGGCTTTATTATGAGAAATCAGGATTGAGCTAATTGCTTACAGCTGTGTGGCACGTTAGCTCTTGGTTCGACGACGAACCTGAGTTCGCATGAAACATTTGCAGTACAATCCTCGACTTTTTTTTTTTGAACTCGGGCAACTTCTTCAGAATGTGTTTGCGCTTTCTGCATCAAAATTCTACAGTTACGTCCACAGGCTGTAGCGGATTTCTTTAGAGTATACTACTGATGTAGAAAAAATACGATACTCTAGTATAATTAAACATTTACTCATCGAGCCAGTATTTTACAAAATACAGTAAACATGGTTGTAAATCTGAGAATTTGGTTTATAAAAACGCACATTCTTGCATACATGATTCCTTGTCAGAAAAGCCACATTTGTGCAGGAAGATTTTTGCCTTGCCCTGTCGTGTCATTCCTGACTTTATTTGAAAATGACAAGCATAACGGTCATTAAACCCAAGATGTGTAGAGTTGGTTTTGCTGCAGCTGAAGCCCGTTGGAGCTCCTGGTAGAGGGGAGTTTTGGGACATGAAGCAGCTATTGATCCGATAGAGGCTTCCGAGAAAGAGAAGTCGTGTTTCAAAGCACTGAAGTTCCCAGTATTGTCGGGTATTTCCACTGTCTCCAGCATCGATTTAAATCCTGGTACAGTAGCCTAGGAGCAAACACGCAAGATTTCTTACTTGGTTTGAAAAGCCGAGTTCAGCTGTAAAACAGGCATTCGCTAATGTGCTTATTTAAGCTTTCAACGTTACAGGCAAAGCGTTCTAAGTGTAAGTTTGGGAACACGGACTGAGAAAAGGGTCAAGTTTTTCACGTTACAGCAATAAGACTAACTCTGTTTTCATCTCAGGGGGCTTCGGGGTTATTTATTTATGACGGGGGTGCGCCCTGTGCTGGACCGGAGAGGGAATCCCGCAGTTACGTGTCAGCCCAAGCCCTTGGTTGGCAGCAGGCAGAGCCTACGCCGCACGCGTTCTCTAATACCAGCTCCCGCCGGCCTCCGCGGAGAAGCCACTTTGACCCAAGGAAATAACTGCCACCGATGGCGGTGTCCGCCCGTCGCCGCCTGGGGCTACGCGGACGCCAGCCTCCGCCTCCTCGCCCTTCAGGAGCTCTGCGGTTTGTTTCAAACGCCTCAAGTCAGCGTCACCGTGGTCCAACGCTCGCCCCAGCTGGCTCTGCCACCCAGGTCGGACGAGTGCTCGTCTCCAGCCACTCTGGGGACTCGAGAGCTTACTGTATCAAAGCAATTTCCTTTCTGCTGACTCATGTTTTAAGATACTGTCGTAGACTCACAGAATCATTAAGGTTGGAAAATACCTCTAGGATCATCGAGGCCAGCCGCCAGCCGAACACCACCACGCCGGCTAAACCATGCACTTTCTTTTAAATCTGCTAAAGAGCCTTTACGGCTCTTGCATGTGACTCGAGCGAGTTCAGCTCACTGGTCTGTCAGGCTGCAGTCCACCGCGCTCAGGAGCCCGGTGCAACGAGAGACGGTGATTTGGTAAGGCCGCACACTTACGTTGATGACGTAGGTCCCAGGCAAAAGGAGAAGAAAGTACTCCCCTTGTTCGTTTGTTCTGTAGGGGCAGACATGAGGCCTTCCTTTGGCTTCCACGATGGCATTGGGAATAGGATTCCCGTTCTTATCCGTAACTTGACCCTTGACACCTATGAAAAAGGGAGAGGCGAGAAAGATGGCAGCCTGTAACTGCGGTGAGCCGCCTTCGCTGCGAGAGTCAGGCTGGTGGTTGCTGGATGCACTCCAAGGCTGTTTGAGTGATTTCAAGCACATTTAATATCACTAGTCACTTCTGTCTTACTGAAGGGAATTAAAACAGAAAATCCTTCATTGTTGTTAATAGTTTACCCTCACATGAGGTTTGAAAGCAGCATTGTCATCTCTGCTTCTGAGTCTCATTTGCTGAGAGCACCATATATACTTACTGTACGTGTCTTTTACTGATGGGCTTCAATCTTCGGTACTGGTTTGGGGGGTTGCCCCCCCTCCCCTTCTTTTAAATTTAAAATAAGTCAGCCTCTTTTCTAGTACTTCCCAATGGCAGAATACCAACAATGTGACCAATGACAGGACCCGAGGGAATGGCAGGAAGATGTGCCGGGGGAGGTTTAGGTTGGATGTTCGGAGAAGGTTCTTCCCCCAGAGGGTGGTGGAGCGCTGGAACAGGCTCCCCAGGGCGGCAGTCACGGCGCCAAGGCTGACGATATTCACGAAGCACCTGGACAAGGCCCTCAGAGACACGGTGTGCATTTGGGGCTGTCCTGTGCAGGGACAGGAGTTGGACTCGATGATCCTTGCGGGTCCCTTCCAACTCGGGACATTCCGTGATTCTATGAATGTCTGCTTACAAAATAGTTTCCCTAAATTCTCTCACACCGCCTTCAAGGCAGCGCTGGCATTAAGCAAAGATAAAACAGCAGTCAGACATTCTGGGCAACAAAACACAAGACAACCAGCAGATTTCTGCAAACCCATCAACTCACTGTAAAATACCACTGCTTCACTAAGCAGCAGCTCTTTCTTCCAACTCTGAAGGTGAGATCGCACCTAGAAAAGCATTACAAAATACCAAATCCAAGCAGCAAAGACCCGTGAAACATTGCCCAGGTGCACGCATACATTTCAAGACCTCTGGAACAGATGATGGCCTGAGGCTGCTCAGGAAAGCAGACTCCCCCTGGGAGCGAGGAGTGAGCGGGTGTGCGGTGAGCCAGCCCCAGGGCCTGTCCCTTGCTCCTGCCCTGGCAGGCTTTAAGCCCCCGGCACCGCTGCAGTGGTGCCCATCGCCCCCACCGGGCACACGTGTCAGCTCTCCTCCCCCCGCTCGTCCCGGGCCTTGCAGCACTCGCTGTAGAGAAGCCACAGCTGCCAAGCTCACACCAGAGCTCCTCCCCTGTGAGCTCTGACACCCGGCCAGGCTGCTGAAGGGCTCCCCTTCCCGTTCTCATACCCACCTAGATGTACTTGTTTTATATATTCGATCAAAGCAACCTTGTTGTCTTGCCAGAACTTTTCCAGCTGGTCTTCTGGAGGATATTTACAACATGACAGCTCCAATGTAATTTCAAAACATTGTCCCCAGACGTAGTTGTAATCTTGCATTCCGCCTTAAAAGTGAAATAAAACAAACAGTGTTCAGCTGCAAAGAAGCACCAAGTCCAAGCTAGAAGAAAAATAGGAGCGTTAGAGTGTTGGTACTTGCATCACACCTGTAAGAAGAATAAATCCGATAAATTATTCCTCAGTGCCACACTTGGTTTTCCACAGGAGGCAGTAAATACAACTTAACTACTCTAGTTACATGTAGAGCGTTGTGTTCTAAAGCACAGTGGCATTTTGGGAATGATGATTATTACGGCTGAGGAAGAGTGGGTCTTTGACTTAAATCTGTTCAAGCACTCTCAACTAAATAGGGGCAGATAAATTCACAGGCTGGCATGGAGTTTGCCACTGCCAAAGCCATCCTAGGGGCCTTTTAAGGCTTTGAACCCAGACTGTGAAAGCAACGCGCAGTGCCGCAGTACACAGGCCCCATATTCTATTTGGCTACACATAAACAGTAATGAAAAAGTTTCAGTAATCAAACATTAAAAAGGATGATACATGAACAGAATATTGGTTTTCTTTCTGAAAGGACAAGACCTTGGTGCAACACCAGTGCGTGGGTGTAATCTACGCAGGCCTGAAGAAAGGGCACGGCAGCCAGGCAGCAGCCCCTGCCTCACTCACTTGTGTCACCGCTGACTGGGGGAGTCTGCAAACAGCTACCTCCTGCTCGGAGCATCCGCATGAATGCGTTGGCTTACGCCCCTCATGAGCCCCCCGCTCTGGGCACAATCACAGCCCTTCCGTTATCAAAGATGGCAGGAGAAAGCGGGAGCATCATATCCGAAGCAGCAGAAAAAAACCATCGCTGATGTTCTTACCTTCCAGCTGGTACCAAGAGTACCCGTTGGTAATGCCGTCGGGAAAGGTTTGTCTGTTGTCGCACCCAGTCCCTTTGTACATGCTGGTGTGTTTGAAAGAATAGGTTTTTGCCAGGTGAATAAAGACATCGTCATCTGGAGACCTGCTATAGCCGTTCAAAGAGCCGGTAACTGCAGGGTAAAGGTAGCCATCATGTAACTCTCATTACTGGCAAAACCTACAGTGCTGGCTTACGTGCAGGATAAACGTCTGCCAAATAGCCATGTCAGGCAGTGAATTTTGATGGGTTTATCAAAGTCTGCCCATCCCAGCTCAAAAGCTGGCAAAACCTTCCAGAAATCCTTATAAATTTTGCTTTGGTACAGCTAGCGTTCCTGACCAAAATCAGCTGTGGAGAAAAGAGTTTGTTCCTGGCTTACCTGAGTTACCATTATCAAAGGTGTAACTGGCAACCAGGGCACCCCCGTGCAAGTTTGCCGAAAGAACAAATGTTTCATTTCTTATCCAGTTCATTACTGCTTGGGTCTCTGGCTGAATGTCAGCGTTGTTATTTTCAAAGGCATCAGGAAAATTTCTGTTCAGATCTTCTCCGTTCTTATTGTACCTTAGAAAGAGAGAAGACATTCCCTTTACTGTTTTGCCTATAGACACTTCCACACCGCCAGCCTCCCAGCACTTAAGGTCTGTGGCTTGCTAGCGTCTTCAGGAAACAGGCAAGATGAGCATTGCAGATCGTCTCAAGCATTAAGAAGATGGACTTCTGTTTGCTTTCTGGCAGCACTGGAATTCTCATAGGACACAATAAAACAATTCTTCTATTGTATTTTGGGTGGAAACAGTGAATAATATTTAACACGCATATAGCATCTACGCACCTACATGTACATGAATTAGAAAAACCTAAGCCAGACAGGGAGGATGTTGTCCTTCTGTATGTTTTTCAGACTTGTAAAGAAGAACAAGGTGGATGTGGACATAGAGCAAAAAATTTGACTCAAATACAGGACATATTCTCTTCCCCCTGTACTGGAAGGTCCAGCCTGTGCAAATGCTCTTCCTTGTTTGCTCAGACAGGTCAGTACAGAGAGTAGAGAGGGTATTTAGCATCAGCTGTATTAATTTTTAAACTCAGTTAGTTAAACTCTATTTGAGAGTGAGGGGATAAAAAAATACCACCCTCCATAGAAGTCCTATCTATTTTCTGAGGAATAAATTTATTTCCTAATAAAAAGGAGGGCCTACACCAGTCACCTAAAGCACTAAACTACTTAAACTACCTTTTCACTAGCTTGTTAAACTTTTCCTCCCCTTTTTGGTCTCCACAGTAGTTACATTAAAGAATGCAGAAGTAGCACAGGACGCAATGCTAGGTTACATTTTCTTCTGCGTAAGTTTTTTTCCTAGCACTAGGGTTAGCACAGTACCTATTATAGCCAGCTCTGCCTGCCTAACTCCTCCCTCTTATTAGCTCTGCATTCAACATGATCTTTAAACGCGTTTCTAGAAGTCCATTCAGCAAGCTTAGACACAACTTTTTCCCATTAAGAAGAGTTACAGAGTTCTCCAATTGAAACAGATCCCTGTGGGTGGAGTTTTCCTTCTTTTTTTTTTTTTTTGTGGCACCCTAAAGATCTAAATAGGTTATTGTGCTTCTATTTGCAGTGTGGGTCTCCCACCTAAAAGGTTAGCTCACTACACCATTCTGACCAATTTCCTCCAGCCACCCCACACACAAACACCAGTCTGACTCAGTCTTCCAAAAACTCTACACCGTAACTGTGCATCTTCAGAACAGCACCGGCCAAAATCAGCCCTAACACATCCTCTAGGCTATCCTCTCCACCAAGGATGATTCAGTCTCTTGGCTATCTCCAATTATTACTCCCCACCCATTTCCTTTACCTACACCCACCCTCCTAAGCCACCCTTACCTTCCTCGTGTGTAATAACAATCAGGTACTTTTGTAGCTTCAAATCCATCAGGATTCATTGTTGGCATTATATGAATCCGGGTATTATTGAGCAATCGGGTAATAACTGGGTCACGTCTATAGCTGGTCACCAGGAAGTCTATCAAATGGAGCAGGATTTCTCTCCCAACAGTCTGTATAAAGAAGCACAGATTTTATTTTAAGTCTGCTATGGAAGAAGAAAGAAGAAAAAAAAAAAAAAAGACCCACCACCTTGCACTTACAGGTTTTTCTCACTGGGTTACACAGACATAAGGCATACAAGAGTATTCTGGTAAACACTGTTTTGTTTTACGCTCTCCCCTAAATATATTTTAAGTATTTAATAGAAGAAAACAGTCACTGGAGGGTTTTCACATGGCTTTTAAACCCAGATCAACCAGAGCTTTTTCTCTAATGGGAAACGGACTGTGTCAGCCGCACCGCTTAAATCCTGCACCGATAAGGACCAGCCTTATCAAAAACTGTAACGGCATAGCCTGCCTGTTAAAGAGCCCGTGGGCCTGGAGATGCACCACTGCGTCACTTCAGTTGCGCTGCAGAGTCAGCTCTGTGCCGATGCCCGAGGGACCCTGGCCCTGCAATGAGCGTCAGTGCTGTGCATCGCCACTTGGCAGTGATGGTTCGGAAGAAAGGAAGGAGACACCTTCCACCTTTTCTGGGGTGCTACAGAGCAGGACTTTTTCTTGCTGATCCCTTTTTATGGGATGCCGACTTTAATACAGGATCAAGAGAGGCCCCATAGACACTTGTGTTATATTCTCTGTTGCATTGCTTTACTTTAATGCCATGAACACAGGCATTGGGGAAACCAAACAGGTGTGTGTATATATGTATCTCCTTAGAGAAAGAGATGGAAGGACATTTGGATGCAGACTTTGGATCAAGGAAAGGCAGTGGCAGAGAAAAAGCTAAATACGTATTTTTGTTCATTTAAGCTTGTATAGGTTGTGAAAGCTGGCAGGACATCTCCCTTTGGTCTACTCTATCAGATTTCAGGCAGAACAGTGGCAAGTTCCAGCTTCAGTGAGTGAAGACCAATCCTGTTCTACCCCAGAAACCACCAGCAGAGTGTTCACTGGACCATACTTTCCAGCAGCACTTTCTGTAGCACTGTGACCCATTCCTCAAGGGCGCTGAAGGGTTCCTAAGCCCTGGCTGGGTTGGGAACAAATCAAGACTTGCAACTAGACATGCTCTGGAGATAATTTATCTCTACTTTATCTCCAAGAACAAAGCCTGGTAAATGACTGCAGGCTCCACCTCAGAGCTACAGCATCTCAGTATCTTTTAGAATGAACCTTGCATCACTAAAGTGGAAATACTGCAAAGAATTATTTTTTCCTAAAGCGAGGAACATGGAGTGGCATTACTGGATGAACCTGGTGTCACAGATAAAGATCTTCTTGCTTTCAGACTGGGACAGGCTAAGGTAAAAGGTAGGTGAAATCGGGCAGGGGAAAAGGAATATTTCTCCACAGCTATTTGCTGCACTAACATCTTTTTAAATTTTCACATCGGTGCATTTTAAGTGGCAAATCCTGCTCTGGGTGTTGAGGTGAACAGGAACACAGGCACTGTCCAGCAGGAGCTGGGTTGGTACACGATGGGCAAGGAGGGCAGGGTGTAACTGCTGATCAGGTTGGGAGCACACCATATCTTGACAGTTAGCTGGCAATTGCTGTTTCATCACAGCAGAAACAAAACAAACAAACAAACAAACAACGCAGTGCCAAACATGACTCCGCAAAGTTGTGGATCGTGCCATGTTAAGTGTCATACCTGAAGGCAGCCACGGTCTCTGAGTTGGTGCTTAAGCCATTCTGCCATGCTCTTTGAACAGGGAAAAAGAAGGATTTCTTCCCAGCCTGCCCCCCAGCAGATTTGTTCCCAAGTTTTCTAACCCTTGCCTGTCAGCTCCTGATGGTCTCCTGCAAGCCAGTAATCTGCTAGGGGAAGCTGCGTTACACAAATGCATTTACTGTCCCAATAACTAAGTGGTTCTTTTTCTAGACGCTACAGTAAATGGGCTTTGACAAGGGGGGGGAGGGGGGGGAAAGTACCTAATTTCCTCCGTTTCCAGTAGTTTTCAAAACAGCACTGGAGTATGTGAAAGCAGACTGCACTGAAGGTTTGATAAATTTACTCCATGAAATTTAAGAAGGGATGCAACAGAACCTGTCTTGTACAGGCAGCTCAGTTCCCGCTCTGGGTGATAGACATCTTGGGAAGCATATGGAGCAGGGGGGAAGAAAGGAGGGGAGAGAAGTCAGCCAAATCATGGCCCTGGGCATGATAGATAAAGCTAGCAGACTCAGAAGCAACAAGAACAGCCCTACCACAGAGATAGCTAAACTACAGACAAGACCGGACTGCTCTCTGGAGGAACTGGGAAAGTGCCTTTGCTCCTACCGTACTTCAGTGCCTGACAAAGAGACATCCAGAAAAGAAAGGGTAGAGAAGAAGGAACAGGAAGGGGAACAAAGAGAAAGAAAAGCAACAAGAGAAGGTGGTGGAAAAGGAAAACGTTTATGAAGAATGGAAAATGACCAGTTTTTCATAGATGACATTCTTTGCACTTAAGAGCTAAACCCAAACTTACTTACATATACAGTATTTTAAAAACTAACCCTATTTTATAGAATTCCATGTGTAGCTATTGCTGTACCTGAGTACCTAAGAACAATTCAGCTAATCTCTATCACAGAGGATTGGTACTTTGATCATTCCCTGGTGGGGGAAGAATATATTTATCACCACTCTGTTTTGGTGGAGTAACAGCAGGGTACGTTTATTGTGGTCCAGAGTACACTGCATTTCTTGAGAAAGCACATCTGGAGGTGTTTGAGGGGAGGGAAGTTTTCATTTCTGGGAAAGTATAACTCAAGTTTTGACCAAGCCCTTGGAAGGCACCCCCTGCCCAGCCAAGCTCTACCCTGTTACTAGAGAGGTCAGCTGTACCTGTGGAGAAAACTTATGAGACATTTATTTTTACTTTAGAGCTTCCAATAAAGGATCTAGACACAGTGGAGGTAGGTTGCTGGCAGACACCTTTACCTGCCTCTACTCTCATACAAAGATGTATAGAGCAGAGGCCTTTATGTGCTCTGGGGCTTTGAGAAGACATGATAAATATTTGGTTTTAATTGCAGTATCCCAAGGGCGATGCCCAGGTGCATTGTTTCGCTGTAGCTCAGATGAGGGGTGACACAAAAGCAAAGAAAAACCCTTTCTCCCACCCCTAGGGAGACAGACATTAAGTTTCTCTGTGCACTTTCAGCTGTCAGTTTCCTTGCACGCCCCAAAGGGAGATCATCCGCAGGAAAGGCTTTCAGTGATGCTCAGGGGAAGTCCTGAATGAAGAAGCACGCATATGTCAGGGCATGGATCAACACTGGAGAAAAGGGCGTGACTGCCATTTCTGTAGACGTACCCCTTAAACTTGCTGACTATCGCTTCTGGCGTGGCTGGGTCAGCACCCTGCTCAGCTACTGAAGGGCTTGCTCAAGAAGCCCTAGCGGCAGCCAGTTAAAAGATTAAGGTTAGCTCCAATTGCACCTGCACTGTAACACTTTACTGCAGCACCCCTGTTTTTAAAACATTTTTGTTACCACATGATAGGGACCTAATACCAGAGGACTATGGGTGGATAGACTCTGCCCATTTTTATGATTAAAATTCTTTCCTTAAACGCGGCCCGGTTTTTAAGTTGAACTATGTTGAAAGAAAGATCCAAACCATCAGGTAGGACCTGTTTCAAAGCAACACGGTCTTGCCAGCCTCCTTGCTCCAGCCCCGACTGCTCTAACAGACCTAGCGCAGCATACCAGGCGCAACCCCGCCTAAGGAAGCGGAGTTGCAGCAGAGAAACCAATTGTCCATCCTGGTTTACCACTTAAAAAAGAACACCTTGTAAGTGGGGCATTTAACATTTGTACAGCAGTCATTATTATGCACGGCTGCGACACACCCCACTGTGCTTGTCGTTCTTTACCAGAATGCACCAGTGTTAAAGTGACTGTTCAAATACAGTTTGGCACGTACCCATTTATCTTGACAGCAGTAATCACTATAGAAATATGAGAACTACCACATGTATGACAGGGAATTGTAGTTGCATGGTTTATCACTGAAGGAAATGGCAACATAAGGCCTGTTTTTGAACTAGTAACTGGCATAAGATGTTACCACCTGGACAAATTCCACAGGCTTCAGGCTGCTCAGCACAGGCTTCACCTGGCTGAGAAATGGATTACTTTTTCTTTTCCCACTCAGAAGAGTGGGAGTCAAGATAAGGAAAAAGGTAACTGGGGCAAGGCAGCAGCCCCACCTGTGTTGAAAGAGATCTCAGCAGCATCCAGCTTTTTTTTAAAGTCTGAGGTTAGCAAATAGATTTGGTATCTTTGAATTCTGAAATCTCTGGTGCTTCTGACCTTCTTTACATCACATCAGCTGATACCGAAGCCAGGCGGAAAATAGTTCACTCTACAAGAAATATTTTTTATTCTCTTTTCTGGAGCATGCATTTGTTCCCCTGCCATACCGCTTCTATACTACATTGCACAGCACAAAGGACATAGGAATTATGTGCTGAAAACTCCTTACAGCAGATGGTACAGAATGTGGACACAACTCTTTCTGCTCAGCCTGGTGATAAAAAAATGCCTTTTTTAATAGTGGCATTTTGATAGTTTAAACCTCTCCCTCATCTTCCTCAGTGCAGACTTTATTAACATGTCACAGGCTTGTGCATTTTGTGCAGTCTATTAGCGCTGTTTTGATTATTAAAGTCTTACATAGCTGCAAGTGACTGAACTACCTCTAATTATCAGTTTTAATCTGGCTTGGATTAAACAAAAAGTACTGCTAAAAATGGCGTCCAACTTCATACAGGCACAGAAAGAATGGGAGAACTCTTTTGCTGCATCTCTGGGGATGTGGGGTGAAAGTTCACTCTATTTGGCAATGGTGATCACAAAATAAAATCATTTAAACCTTGGCTGGTCATATCTTACAGTATTAAGAAAAATTAAAATATATAAAAAAAATAAATCTTTCCAGTTCTGAAAAAAATACTCTCTTCCTAGCATTGTGTACTCACATTATTTTACTAGAACCTTCCTGTTGGGCAGCTCTCCAAATAACCTAAGTTTTCTTCCAGCAGCACACGTGAACAGCCTGCACACATGCAGTTCAGGCTCCCCCTCAACTTTTAGGTTTTAGGAGCAGCCGGTCAGCTGAGTCAAAAAAGAAAAGTGTCATTTGTGTGACCATGACACGTTAGAAGGGCAGCATCACCAAACAACACTTGAGAACAGAACTCTTCTCACTCTGTACCATTTATGGAAAGCATCACTGAAGCACAAAAGACCTAACTAGATCAATGAAGCCATAATCCTGCAATTTTAAGTTATGAAAGACTGTGGAACACAAGTTGAAGCTTGTCATACAGTTAGTGCAAAGCTTATCTGCTTAATATATTATAGGGGTAGCTGAATCTTTCCCCAGTGACGAGTCCAGCAGAATCTTAGATTATGGGAAAAAATATTCAGGTTCTCCAATGCCTCTCTATATGAGGTATTCATTTTCTGCCATCTGAAATACATTTATGGACTGATAGGAAAAACAAACACCAACTGTGCGTTATATCCATACACAAAAAAACGTCAGGCAAAGATCATCATGAGGGCCTGAAAAGGAGGAATAGCTCTATTTCCAGAATCTTCCCTAGGTGCGTGCTTGGCCTAATAAACAAGCTAGAACATAGCATGGCACTTAGTGCCACATGGTACCTAGGCAGCTCAAGGATCAACCCTGCTCAGACAGACTCAGACACAGTGCCAGATACTTCAAAAAGAAAAAAGTCTCACCTCATTGCCTCACAAAGTCAATATACAAATTTAGATGCTAGGCAGTGATCCAGGTTGCCTGATCTCCAGCAATTCCTGACCCTGTGGATATGCGCACAGTGTGTTTCTCCATGGTCAAAGTTCCTTGTGCGTATCCAGCTGGGCAGTGATAACGGCAGGAGTGCTGCACTGTGGAGGTTCCAATAAGAGGACTGGCCTTCGGCAGTCCCACAATATTGGATTTGAGAGCCAGGCCATTCTGGATGAGATCATATCCTGCCCTCCATCTCTTTCCCACCAAAGCTGGCTCATCTCTAGCCATAGGTTTGCAGTTCCCTTCCGCAGTCTGCGGGGATTGTCACAGGGAGCCTCAGGTCCTAGGCACCCTGGCCTACCCTGCTGACACACACCAGGTCTTAAAAGTTGCAAACCCTGTCTTGGGCATCCAGTAACACATGTACCCATTTGAAACCATGAATCAGCTTCCTCCCACACAGAGTTAAATTCCAAAGCAGTCAGACTCCCAGCAGCACTTTGAGCACAGCCACTGTCAAACAAGGTGAAACTAGCCTAACTTGGGGAAAATTCTTGGCACACAGAGTCACAAGTGCCTGTAGGTGTGCAAGTTCTCACATACAGTATTGGTAATAGCAGTAGCTTGTGATATGCTATGCTTTACACAGGATACACTTCCTACTACATCGGTATTTCTTAGTTTTGGGAACTCAGTGTAGCATGTGTGTATATATATATAAATATAAATTTTGCCATTTCTCTGTTGAATTATTTACCCTTCAAATTAAAGACTGCACAGAAATGTATTGTGTAGTTTAAACTTACCCTGAACATGACTAATAAAAGCAGGTAAAGCTAAAGAATAAGGGAAGTAGAAAGCGAGAAGAGATTATAGAGAAGAGTGAAGCTTTGAGTCTTTCTGTTCCAGATTCACGTACTATACCAGGAAGGCTCGCAATCACCATTATCCCCTTTATCGTTAATAAGTGGGCATTCTTTCCACAGCAAGTTAAGCCTGAAAGTGCTTTTTGTTTTGTACTCACTGTGTTACTGCAGGTGAATCTAGATATTCCTAGCTTAAGGTTCCCAAGAGAAATTTTCTTTCTAAAATAAGTCATTTGGTGCTTCACATGAATTATTATTCAATCTTAGGATGTATTTGAAGAGTTCTATCAGTCATACTTCATGCCTAGGCAATAACAGTGTACAAACTACTGCATCTGACTCATTGCCAGGAAAGTTAAAGCCTCCGGGTTTATGCACGTGGAGAAGACAAAGCTCTCTACTTAAGAGAGATCTTAGGTATAGGATTCTTCACTGTGATGTAAGGTCTCCTAAAGCCCTTCCACCAAACCAAGGGAACTTTATTCTTGAAAGTCCTCAAGAAATACACACATATTAGGTCTCCTTTGAGGTATGTCATACCTTAATAATAAGTAGCACACACCTGAGAGAAGTTCACTCTACACCTCTGGTAAGTGTATTTGGTATAAATGACATTGCAAAAGTTGAAACGTACCTCATCCCCATGCATATTAGCAACATACTTGAACTCTGGAATGCCAATCTTATGATGGGTTGGAAACCTTCCCAGAACAAGAACCCACAGGTCTCTACCTTTAAGAGGGGAAGGGGAAAAGACATTTTTTTAAACAAGTGTAAAATCATACAAACCTTAAAAAAAAAAAAAAAAGAGTTGGTCATTAAGACCACCATACAAATTCTCATATTCCATTGCTGCCCAGTCAGTCCTATATACAGCATATCAAAGCAGACTGTGGGCTTTTTTTATCCTATGAGTACTTGCTAAATTAGTTATAGGAATAAATATGTTTTGCCTTCTGACCAAAAGTGTGTAGCGAATCCTGCAATTTCAAAAGCATTTAACCAGTGCCAGAAAATAGTTTGGGGTGGTTTTTTTTTTTTTTTTTTTTTTTTGTTTGGTTTTGGTTTTTTTTTATAAACATTTTTTCAAATCAATTTTAGCAAGCAAGATCTTGTCAAGCAAAATCACCAAGCAACTAAGGAGTATTTAAAATAAAAGACACTCTTCCCCAAAAAATATTAAATCATAAGGGTTTTCTGAAGTGCACACAGATGTTTCCATTATCACAAAGAAAGAGCATAATTTTTTTGTATTAATGACAACACAGAAGAGCTAAACATATTCATGAGTTACTGCTCAGAAAACAGAAGATACCAGGCAGAGCTGTATCAGAGACATATTCCAAAAAAAATCAGCAGGGAAAGAATTAATAGCTACAGAAAGAATATTAGTTAGGACCACTAAAGCTGCACAGGAAGCTGAACTTTAAGTAACAAAATAAACATTTTGGAAATCCTCATTTAAAGGGGGCAGGGGGCATTGTTGATTATTATTTTTAGTGATGTTGTGGCATTTCAGATCTCATCCGCAAAACTACGCCTCCTGCTGCTACTCTGCTCAGCGAGGCAGAAAGCTCTAGTTTCAGTAGGTGGCAGCAATGAAACTGGACCAGGTCCTTGACAAGCAGTCACAGCCTATATATTGCTAATGCCCAGACCTTGCATGCATGCTGCCTGTCCCCAGCTCTCACGCAGGGCTTGTTGGGACCCACGAGCTGTCTCAGCAGGGTCCAGCCATCATTGTTACTTACAGGAAAGAAGAATGTAGGTGCTGCTATATGCAGTACTATAGAAAGCATTGTTTTCTAAACCTGTGTGGATCACCAAATCTGCAGTAAATAAACTCTGGAGCATAACAGTTTCCCAGAGGTGGAAGCCATGGCCCTCATGCTATAGCTGCAGTGAGCCAGTCACATAGCTAGAAAGGAAAACAAAAATGCTGCAGCAACTGCAGTACCTTCAGGAATGGGAGAAAAATGTTGAAGGACAGAAGGAACGCTACGAGATGCGCTGAAACTATACTGAGGCCTAATGGTGTCCCAGCTCTCTCTTCTAGATGGAAGCAGATACAACTAAACTGTAAAATGCATGGTTTCCTACAGAGGAGATATATATCTTCTATAAGGTTATAAATTCATTCAGCCCTGGGACTGCCCGTTATCAGCATGAGTACCAAGCACACAGACAGGGCTTCAAAGTAGCTTAGAGCCAATGGGTTCAGCGAATTACATGTAAAAAGCCCTCTCAGAGTCAAGTGAAATAAGTGCTGATTAAAAGCATTAGTTTCCTCAAATCCTTGTCGATTTCCTATACAAGCACAAAGCAGTGACCGGGAAGGTGAGATAGCTTAGTGCAGGATCAGGACATTAAACCAACCAATATACTTACTACATATATATTACCTTTCTGTACTTAATTATTATCTAATATATAAAACACCCAACCAATCACAGCAGCCAAACAATACTGTAGTCCCTAGAACATGAAGCATCTTATTCACCAATAACCAGACATTAGTATTAGCCCCTGGTTTTATTTGAATGGAAGCAGATCACAAGGGCCATTTCAAATCCAACTACTAGCAGTGACGACATCCACATCCATTACATACAGACTTTTTTGAGCATCTCATGAGCCGATGTAGAACACCGCCATATTCTTTAGCCACTTTCTCATAGTGGTGCTGGCACTGATTCAGTACTATATATACTAAAACAACAAGAGTCCAAGTATGGCTAAAATGCTATAGCAATTTCTGTCATTTAACACTTTCTACACATAATATTGTATTCTGATTTCAAATTAAAAAAGGAGATTTCCAGTGCCTTGCGATTAGCAATGCTCATTCCTGCTGCTATCACTGTGAAATTACACTCATGGGAAACACAAGGAAGAGCTAAGTATAGCCTAGCATTAAATATTGATTTAAATTGGTCTTTCCAGTATTAGTGTTCAGACTGTTTATAGTTTGTGTGAGGGCCATCTAAATGATAAACACTCCCATGAACTGAGACACCAATTATTTCCTGGCATTTCCAGCTTGTGAGAAGTATTAAACCTACCATTAACAATTAAAATAAATTCCTGGGTCTGCTCAGCCTGCAGTACTGGATAATGTACCTATGAGGGATGATGTAAGATTTCTTCCCATACAGCAGTAATTGAGTGCATATAAAAAGATTCAGCATAGAGATAATGTTTCCTTTAATCAGTAAAGCCTAGATAACTCCGTTTTTGTACCTGAAATGAACAGCTAAGCTACCTCCCATGCTTTGAATCAACTGAATGTATATCAACAAGCCATTTCTCACTGCCAAACCAGAACTGACTTCAACTAATTAGTGAAGTATATTTCAAGTAATCAAGACAAACGTGTATCTAACTGTGTCTCAGGACAAGTAACAAGGTTTGTATTGGAACAGAGCCAGCTCACACAGCTTCTAGTTGCATAAGCAGTCTTTTTTAAAATTTTCTAGCATTGCCACAGTTCATGGCATAGTATCAGTATCCTAAACAGATCTATGAAAACTGGGAATTAAGATGGAGAATTGAAACTGATCTCCAGATATAGTGGGAAAGAAACCCAATCATTTGTAGATATTGTCGTCTGGATTGCACTTCCTGGTTTGTCTTGTTTTGAAATTTATTTCTATTTTTCTTCACTTTGTTCTTTGCAGCTTCTTTTATGAAGAAGAACTGTTGTTCTTTTTCAAAGAAAGTTATGGCTAGGAAATTGAGTTAAATGGCTGGGCAACGCACCAGACCCACTGTCAACACCGCTCAGGTTAGGCTACTGATTTAAAAGTTTTCATGGAGGTCCACTTTGACCCACAAAAAGCAATAGGCTGACTACAGTCCTCCTGGGCTGATCACGTGTTGCACTCTGGCTTCATGGGTAGGAACCACAGTAATGCTGATCCATGTCGAGGTAGTCCCTACCTAGAAAGGCACAGGACAGAGAGAAGAGGAAGAAAGACTGACTCTCATTAGAATCCAAGGTCCAAGAACAATTTAATCGTAGAAGCAATCACAGAATCATAGAACAGCCCAGGTTGGAAGGGACCTCAAAAGATCGTCTGGTCCAACCTTTCACGGGAAGGGGAGCCTACAAGAGATTGTCAAGCACTCTTGAAAACTTCCAGTTATGGGGACTCTACCACATCCCTAGGGAAGTTGTTCCAGTGAATGATTGTTCTCACTGTAAAAAAAATTCTTTCCTATATTGGGATGAAACCTCCCCTGGTACAACTTGTATCCATTGCCCCTTGTCTTTTTCCACATGGCTCCTTGTGAAAGGAGAGCCTCTATCCTCTTTGTAGCCATGCTTTAAGTACTAGAATCCTGTGATGAGGTTCCCCCCGTGCATTCCCTTCTCCAGGGAGAAGAGCCTGAACTTCAGCCTTTCCTCACAGGGCAGGTTCTCCAGCCCTTTGATCATCTTCATGGCCCCCCTTTGGACCCTCTCCAGTCTGTCCACATCTTTCTTGAATTGTGGGGACCAGAACTGGACACAGCACTCCCAGTACAGCCTGACAAGCACCGAGTAGAGTGGGATGATCACATCTTTATCTCAGCTAGTAACGCCCCTGCGGATGCAGCCCAGATTCTGATTTGCCCTTCTTGCTGCAGCGGCACACTGCTGACTCCTGTTCAGCTTGTTTTCCACCAGGACCCCCAGGTCCCTTTCAGCAAGGCTGCTCCCCAGCCACACAGATCCTAGCCTGTACTGGGCTCTTTGGTTATTCCATCCCAGGTGCAGGACTTTGCATTTGCCTTTGTTCAAGTTCATACTGCTCATGCTAGCCCTGTCCAGGTGTCTCTAAGATGGTTCACCCTTCTGACTTGTCCACCTCACCACCCAGTTTGGTGTCATCAGGAAACGTGGTGACAGTGCTTTCAATCCCATCATCCAGATCATTTACAAAGATGTTGGATAGTGTAGGCATCCAGTATTGATCCCTGGTGGGCCCCACTTGTGACAGGCTGCCAGCCTGAGTAAACATTATTGGTGACCACCCTGTTAGCCAGTTTCCTAACTATCTCACGGGCCACCTCTCCAATCTGTATCTTGCCCGTTTGTCCAGGAGAAGGCTGTGGGAAACAGTGTCAAAAACTGTTTACTCCGGCTCCAGATCTGAGTAAATACCTGTTTGAACAGTACAGCACTGAACATAGCTCATACCAAACTTGCTCTGACACTGGCTAGAAAATTGAGTTTTTAGATGTCTAAATCCAATCTCAGATATGAATCCACTTGGATCCATCTATGTTACCTATAAAATGCATAAAGCTAGATGATGAAAAAAGACAACATGTCACTATACCAAATCAAAGTAATGACCTCAAAAAACATACCTTTGAGTTTTATTCAAGTCACAACAATTCTCTTTGTATTTCATATTCACTTCCTTAAAACTTACTAATTTTTACTCTTACTTATCCCATGTTTGGCAACAAACTCTAAAGGCCAAGTAGCATATTATCAGGGTGGCTTGCATATTACCCAGAATATGTGGCCCTGAGATGTAGGGAAGGCCACCTTACTACTAAGAAAAGAAGATAGAGAAGTTAAATAGAAAGTGCAAACAACTCAAAAGCTTTATCATTATTCTTCAGATTTTTAGTGACTGCTGATATTTCAGCAGTCCTGAGAACTTGCCCCATCAAGGCTTCATTCTATCGTGCTCCACACAAAAACTTTTAAAATATATGTTTCTGACCCCCAAAGCATAAAATCAAAGCACTGCAAAATAAGAAGGGGGACCAGACGGACAAGGTTTTATTCAATGAGAACATAAGAGGGTGGTGGCTATGCCTCGGGCATAGCTTGTATCAATCCTGCTCAATTTCCGTATAAGCAGAAGAGCTTCAGCCTAGGTTCTATGATGAGAACACTAAGTAACAGTAATGCAATAAAGATACCAGCTGATTTTTATAACAGCTTCCACTGCAAGAGCAACCACTACATAATTACAGTTTGACAGAAGAAAGAAACGATGCAAATAACTAGCATCTGCATTACTTATACAAAATATTGTGGGGAGACAGATGGCATGAGAGTCACTCCTTGATAAATTCTTCTGTAGATACTCCACAATTCCCACATAATCTCTCATATACTCTTTAATCCACTTTAACTATGCATAGTAATGTTGGAAACATTTCCCTAACTGCATTTGGCAACATATTCTGCTATGTCTTGGGATATTCCATCCTTACTGGCTACCTGTAATACTAGTGTAAATCTAGGTTAATTGTTACCATGCAAGATACTAAGGCATCTTTACAGTTTTCTTTTTATTGCAGAACTATGTCAGGGTATCTTCCCAGCTGCATCTGACACCTATTTTCTGAGACTAAGTCAAACTATGCTTATTACTACATAAGGTTCCTTATCTTGCAGGAAGAGAGAGGTCAAGAAATCAGTCCTGGCTTCATCACTTCTAACTTTTAAATCACATTCATGGTAAATTTGTTTCCGTGCTTACATGAACAATTCCTTGGCTTTTAGGTTCTCTGATCCATACTTGTATTCCCTGCAAAGCTCAATACTGTCAGTGTGTAACACAGGAGTGCAATTGCCACATCTGTGCACACACATAGGCAAGAAGACGACATTAAATGCTTGAGTAACTTAGTATTGTAGTTCCAAGCTTCAATACAAAGACAAAGTGTTAGTTTCTCCATGGTAACGGTGGGGCAACACCGTCTTCCAGCAAAACACTACCACACTACTAATAAGGGACTTCAGGAGCAATTCCCTTTTGCTAAGCAAGCACCAGCAGCATCCTCGCCCTGTGGTACTCTGATTTGCCATCACCAATTCAAGCTGGCAAATCTAGAGCTAGTTTGGAACTTGCCTCCTGCAAGGGGACTGCCCAACAGCACACATGGCTCGATCCAGATTCTAACAGAATTTGAGTTACCAACACATTATTTATATAACCAGAACTGTTTAATCAGAATGACTGATGTAGTAGCATTGCAGAAGTAGCCTTACGAACATGAACAAATATGTGAGTTAGATCTAGCCAGACTGATGAGGAAAGCACCTTCCAGATTATCATAAGTAATATAAAGGTACCCTTTGGGGATATAAATTTTGTAGACTATCAGCCAGAAAAGGCAGCTGTCTGCTTGGAAAACAGACACTTAAAATGCCTGGTTCATAAATAACCTACATACCTGAAGCTAGGATCAGATAGGCATCTGTATGAACAACTGTGTACATCAGATTCTTTTGTAATTTTATCCTCACTGTCAGTGTACCACGTTCTCATGGTCCACTGAGACAGAAAGGATTATCTAAAGAGTCAGCCTGGATTAGCATTACTAATGAACAAAGTTGGTATCCCAAGAAGAGCTGGGATACTTTAAATACAAGAAAGTCTTCAAGGTATTTTGAAGGATTAAAAAGATAGAGATCAGTCACATATGTTAACCAGGCATACCTGGAAATATTCAACATGGCGCATAGGTAAGCAGAACAAATCCAAAAGAGCCCAAGGTAACATTAGACTGCAGGTTTACCATGGCCACCCCTCCCCCAAACTGATAGCACTTCTTATTTGGGGAGCTGGGCAAAGGTTTTACTACTTGTTTTGTTTCCCCAAGTATCCTGCTTAATGGAGAGACTGTAAAAGATATCATACTTCGCAAGAACTATTCTAACCACACTGTTCTTAATAAGCTATTGGAAGAAGTAAAAATCACTGATAAGGAAACAAATGCTTGTTTGAGGGTAACAGCAAGAGAGACCAACTGGCACAATACCTGTGCAGCATTTTTTAATTTTATTTCAAAGTGTTAGGACTTCCTGTGCTCTGTACTTCTACTTGTCAACTTTCTGAATGCTAATACAGACAGTCCCATCTCAGCCAGTTTGTGGTACTTCTTGAGATACCAAGGACCAGAATGTTTCAGCAGCAGATGCGCTGCCAGTGACACAGTTACTATGCTGGGGCCACTGCTTAATTTAACACTTCTGGTCTCTTCCCATGTATCCCTTCTCATGGGCATAGGGCTACCTCTCTCTCTCTCTCTCGGCAAAAAATAAAAATAACAATTTCCCACTATTTAATAAACACTTATCTACTTCCAGAGATTATACCAGCCAATCCAATTTAGAGTCAGTACCTTATAAGCAGAACTGTAGGAATAACCAATGACTCTCTAAAAAACCTAGATACAGTTTATTTGTAACCAAAGCACTTGAGAAAGGAAGGGAGTCAAAACAGAAACATGTTTATGTGCTTGCTTATCTTCCTAAAGGTTTACGACTCTTTGGTTGATTGGGACATGCATAGCTGCTTTAGACACTTTCACAGGACTTGTATCTTACGAGAACAACCCTTTCTTTCCTACACATACATGACTCATCACACTGTACCATTTCCAGTTCTCATAGTGAAGCTGAGCACACTCTTTATACACAAAAAGATGAAAAATTGCCAATCCAGAGCACAGTCTCTACAATAGCACCTTGTAGTTTATTTGAACACAAATCAAGCAATAAAAATAAATTTAAAAAAAAAAACAAACAAAAAAGCAACCCAGAAGGGAATACTTTTTTTAAATTAATATACACTAACCTTACTCAGTATTGCTCACTGAGAAGAAGAGAACACTACAGACACATAGAATTAATCTAAACAGGCTTTCCCCACTATTTACAGTAACTGATTTCATATTCACTCCCAGAAACCAAACAGATTATTTTTCCTTTTCACCAACTCTTGCTTCTACTACCACAGGGAACCTAGTTTTGAAAATGTGCACTTTATTTTCTGAGAAAGGTGTGAAACTGGTACGCATCTAGTAATTTTCCAAAAAGCTATTTTATACATAAAAGAACAAACTATTACCCTTTTCACAGTAGTACCATTGGATCATCATGAGCAGAATGATTGCTTATAACACAAGCCAGGCACAAGGAGGGGGATGGTTTGGTTTTAGGTGCAATTTATCCAGGTGCAACAGTTTTATTTGGCCTACCCTTTTACCACCAGAGGCAGAGGAGGCCAAAACTATTCCTGCTACTTGAAGGCAAGAGAGGGAGTAGAAAACCACGAGGAGACTACAGGTTGTTGCTCCTACGTGGCTGAGAAGTCACTGTTGCACTTTGAGGGTTTCAGTGCCTTGAAGTGCCTCTTCAAGAGAGTTGCTATGCATATCCTGTAAACATCCTTGGCAGATCCCAGACATTATGTTTGCTCCAAGAATAGGAGGCTCCAACCAATGCACGTCTCAACATTGGCAAGCAGAGTCCTATAAATTCAGGCAGTGAGCCCCTTCCCACCCCACCCCCCTGGCTGGAGGGAAAAAAATTGCAAGACAGATTAACTTTTTTAAAAGAATCCAATCCTTATCATCATCATCTGTTTCTGGTTTAGTTAACAAGCTACATTAGTTTGACCAGTTGCTTCCAGATTCTCTCTCAAAACGGGTAACAAAATGTCTCCGTAGAAACATTAGTTACTGCCTTTTAGGAAAGACAACAGACACTACAAGGAACTAAAATTCAGGCAGTGTTACTACCTACAAACAGAATAACTTAATCCTTTTGCCTCTTAGGTAAACCTGTTCTGGTGGCCTTTGTTTCTTCTTGGATTTTGAGATCAGCCTAATGCAGTTGTGTATCAAAGCAAGTTTTGTACTTTAACCTACTTTAGGTCCACCATGATTAGGAAATACTCTTTGTCAAAAACAGCCAGGTTGCACATTGCCAGAAGTGCATACTGGGGAAGTATCATTCTGTGCCTACGCTACTCCTAGACTTTTCTCTAGCTATTCTTGGAAAAAAGAATACTAGACCAGACTGGACTTTTGAACTGACACAGTAGGACTATATTTCTTATTCAGTTGCTTTTATTTTAGCTTTAGGATAAATGTTACTTTTCCAGATCTGCTCAAGCTGGTAACTGCAAGACCTGCGGATGTAGAACACATGGGCTAGAACAAACAGGAAATGTAACTCAACTGTCCTAAATCCACTGTGAGCTAAGGGTGTTACACAGCAGCTACAGTAATTTAATTAAGTAAGTTCAACTGCCATAGATTGACCTTTCCCATAACAAGAAGTAAGCCCTAGACATCAAACTGCAGAATCATCTGCTTAGAAGCATCCTGTAACTTCTTCCTCACATCTGAACCACCACATAGATTGTACGAGTTACTGTGCCAGAAGTGGAACAGTTTACAGGGAGGGTAATCTCTCAGATGGGAGGGGAAGAGAGCTACAGCCAGCCCTATGCATTATTTGTTTCCATCTCCAGTTGCTACATAATTTATAAAGTTCAGAAAGCAGAACTAGCAATCGTGCACATCCAGCCTTCATTTCTTTTCTTTTTCAAAGAAAAAACCCAGCCTTAAAAAAAAAATCTAGATCTCTCTTCTACGCAAAATCATGCATAGAACAACTGCCGAAGGAACAAATGCTTCAGGGTAAGGAGTCACACCTTGCCTATCAACTAATTGATGTATTATGAGTAGGTCTCCATTTGTACTTACGCGAACTAGCTGAACACAATATGCCATACCATAGCTACACACAGTAAAGCTTTAATTAGGCAGCCCTGAGAATCAGCAACATCGGTAGCTTCAAGGACCTACAGCCAGAGGTCTAGGCAGAAAGGCCATCCAGAAGGGATGCAAGGTGCACTGCTCTTCTCCTTTTGTGGGACTTGGATAAAAAGCTACTAGAAACACTCTTCTACTAAAAAGCCTCATCCCCTGAAGTGGGGTAGGAGGGATGTGTTACTGTGCTCTCCTCAAGTAAGAGAAGAATGCAGACAGATTGACTATCTGGGTAAAACACAGGCATAGGATGAGTTTTATTTCTTGAAGTCTGTGATTAGAATTTTTTAAAAAATTAACAACAGGATCACAAGCTGTGTTTCAAGATCACACCTCTTATTTACATGGCCAAAAATTTATGTACAATGCTGCAAAAAGCAAATCCTACAAGAAGTGAGGGGAAGAAAACCCCAGGAGTTTATCTGCCCATTGTGTACCGTTCTGAGTATCCTGAGCTCTGTGTTTTTGTGTTTAGTTGGTTTTTTAAACATATCTTCTATATATTTACTTTCTCAACACCAGCTAAAGGATATGGAGATAGGCAAGACTCAAACTGCACCTACCAGCTGCATATTTTATGTTACACAAGCTCCCTAGCATTGCTGACTTCACTAGCATGAATTACAATATCCAGTTGTCAATCCTGTCTACTTCTAAACAAACATGGAAAGCTGCAAAATCTTGCTGAGGGAAAACAGGATGGCTGCAGGCTTAAGACCTTTACTGCTCTGAAGAAAAGTCTGACAAATACGTGCTGCAGCTAGACAACTACAAAGCAAAGGGTAAAGGGGAAGCAGGAGAGCAGAGATTCTTCCCACAACACTGGTTTTGAATAAATACCGCTCACAGGAACAGTGAGCTATTTCTAAATGGATCAGATCTTCCCATTTCAAAGTTACAACAGAGATTCCAGTACTAGATAACAATTTTTATACAAGAAGCGTTTGACCTGTGTTGCTAGGATAGGTACCTTCCAAACAGTTGTTTGAAATTTTTTTTTTTTTTTTTTAGGCTGGGACAGGAACCTCTGCTATGGCAGGTTTCACAGAAAAAAAACCTTCCCCCAAGACTTCCTGCAAGAACTGTATTTAAGTTTTATTTGTGTGTGTGTGTAGGTGTGCAAAAAAAACTGCACAATACATACAAATACATACTCACACTTTCATTATTATTTTTACGTGTAGGAGATAGCATAGAAGGCAAGACAAAGATGATTGACAAATTCACAGCAATCATAAAGAAAAGATTTAAGAAAATTATTTTACTTTCACTGCAAGAGAATATGAACATGCTCAGAGTCAGTGACTGCATCTCTAAGAGTAACATCTTAACTTATCTATCTTTTAAACATCTGACGTTGACCAAGCTATGCCCTGTTTATAAACTACTTGTGTGAAAAGCATAGCCATACTGACAGGAAAGCAATGTTAAGTCATATTACCATCAGGCAAAATCTTAGTACTTGGCTATCAGAAGATTGATTGCACACAAACTACTTGGGTTGCATTACAGTAGTCAAACTACTATTGCAGAAGGCAGAAGTGCTATGGCTTTTCTCCTATAAATACATGTACACGGTATTCACATTTAAACTAATTCTGGCAACTAAATTGCTAGAGGATGCAGTCAGATGAAATATGAAACTACGTTTCAACATTGGAAGACTTTTTAGCTTCAGTTAGGACAAATGGACTTAGAAATTAAAGCTAATGCAGTAATGGTGAGTTCTATTTAAGCACATGGTTTAGAGCAAAGCTCAGTTGGAAGCTGAAGGTTTTTAAAAATACAGGCTAATACTTCTTGTTTTTAAAGCCATGGTTTAGTGCTGACTAGATGAACCCTGAAGGAGCCAGTCCTCCTCCTCTGGGTTTTTTTTTCCCTTCCCATCACAGTGACTCACACAACACGCCACAAATAGACTTTACAAGGCTGTTAAGGTCAAGCCCATCCATGAGCCCAAGCACCCTTTCAATAATAAAATGAACATATAAACCTACCTAGAATCTTGTTAACATACATTTATATGCCACAAGTACTGACAAAGACTAGAAGATAAAGATGGTTATGAAGGAAGAGACCAAAAAAAGGAAGTGGCACATAAGGGGGAAAAAATTTCAGAAGAGAAGCAGGCAAGAATGGGTAAAAGTTTAATTATCATGATAAGTTTTAGAATGCCCATTTTTAAACAAAACCCTGGACTTGAGCCAAGTGACTTTACTGTGCTTTACATGAGGCCCTTTGAGTGGGAAATGCCTCATTCATTCTTGTTTCTAAAACTGAACGTTGAAAATCTCAATGCTTATATTATCTACACACGCCATGCTTGCACGATGAGTCTGTAATTCACAGTAATAAGGAAATTTGTGGGGTGGGAGATGGGGGGGTGGGAAGGGAAGGGAAGACATTATCAAGGACTGGAGACAGGAGGAAAGCCATCTGCAGCAGACATTCAAGTGGAACAAACAGAAGGTAATACTCTTCTGCACAAACACACCTCGTATCATGTAACCACAGAAAAAATAACTGCAATATTCTCTTTAAAGACATCACATTCCCTGTGGATTTTCCTCTAGACAATTTGTTTATTTTCAAGACAAAAAGAGTCTTCTTTTCACCTTTTTTTTCTTCCTTCTTTTTAAATACACAGGTACACACCATTTAATAATGGGTAACACTGAGAAACTTGCCTCAAAGTACACTGGTCTATGTATAACCTTCTCATTCTATTTTCGTACAGTGCCAGGACCCCTGAAACTAACCTGATAAGAACAATTCCAGTAGAGTACAAATATTTTATGGATACATATTTCAGTTTTGTTTCTTCTAGCAGTAAAACGTGTTTTCTCATACTTTAAACAAAGTAAAGACATCGAGAATATAAGCATTTCTAATGTAAATTCAATAAAATTTTCAGTGCGTTTTACTATTGATGGTAGTAACCCAAGCTCCTTCCATATTGTATCACAAGAAATGTCTGGACATAAGTTCCTATTTTTCCCCAGGTAGACATAATTTTTCAGCTACATACACAGACTATCAATATATTGACCAGACAAGTACAATACCTGGTCTTTTATTATTAAATATTTTCACTGGAGTGCAATGAACCTGAAGTTAGCACTCCTGTTGAACAGCCTCCTGTAAATGCCTAGAAGTATCAATCATGCTGTGTCAGAGCAGTCGGGAGTTTTAAACTGATCCCTGGCATATCTTGGGCACACGTTCCACTGATGTTTGTGCAGAATTGTCAGGGGCAGGTTAGTTGCCTGGGTTCTCTATTAACTCTATTACCAGGCAAGCACACACTTCCCACTGCACTACTGAATCCTAACACCTAATGAGCCCTTTTGCTGAAGTCACAGCTGCTTATCAGATGGAAACATGGGCATGCGCCATTCCCTTTCTGTTTTCCGAGGAGGGAAACCCACGAATACAGGCAGGAAGGAGACATAATGAGCTCCAACACGCACCTTGTCTGAGCCACTGAGAAAGCTGGCCTGCTGGGAGCCCTGCTGAGTTCACCCTCCCTGTAGTACATAGTATCCTCTATGCACACATCCATGTGGAAGTCCTGCATGAACTTTAAAAACCAAACCACCCAAACACACATACCCGGCGTGTGCTTCAGCCTCTCTGTTTATAGAGCAGGGATAGCAGAATGCTAATATGTGAGATTTTTTTGGTAGACTAATGAAAGCTAGCAAAGTGCTTAAGATGAATGATGGAATGTGCCAGTTCAAGGGCAACAGAGAGAGAGCAACTGAATAGTAAGCAGCAGACTCGGATGATTAAACCACATAGTTCTCACCTAAAAAAAGCTTTCAAGACGGCTCTTTTTCAAGAAGCTATTTCTGAAAATTCATAATGAAGCCACAATGAAATGTGGTCAGTTTGTTTTGTTTTGTTTTTTGTCTCTCCAATGACAGAATCTGCAAAAGAGACACTAATCTGTTAAGTCACCTTTGAAGCTCTTCACTAGGTAAAGACAGAGGTACTTTAACCATACACAACTTTTTGCTCAGTGAGCAGGATCTGGCTTAAGGGTGATGTTTACAACTATTCCCATGTGACTAGAATTCTAAAAATGCAGGCTGGGCTCCAGAAAAGCTAAATCTAAAACATGCTGTAATTGGTATGCTATCACTTTATCTGAAACCAGAGTGTATCTGAAAAGCATTTTTAGAGAACTACTACAAAAGCCAGATGGCTCTTTCAACATTGCTTGCCTTTGTTCTTCTAATAAGATCACCAGGTCTACCTGTTAGAACCCCTTCCCACCACCCTACCACCCTCATTTTCTTTTTAAAGAAGATTAACAGCACAGTATCTTGAACAGTGAAAAGCCACAGATCATACGTATACATCAAATATTTTCTTTTCGATAATGCGCACTTTAAGATTTGCTTGCTGAAGAGTCAGTCTGTTTTTCACTGGGGTAGCATTTGGCAGGACAGGTTAACGTCATTACACCAGGTTCCATTCTCCAGGCTGACGCAGCTCTGCAGCCTCCTCTATTATTATAGAGCGCACATACGTACAATATGCAACCTCAGTACGATATTAGAACACAGAGCTCGTGCCAAAGATCTTTTATGAGCTCATTCAGCAACACATCTGAAACAATATAAAAGAATCAAGGTATTTTCTGGGCCATCACACATCTCTGCCTACCTGCTTATAAGACCATAACAGGTTTCTCACAAACATACAAATCACCTACAAATCTTGAGATGTTTGAGGTTACCTACTATATTAGACCAAACAGATAACGCTCAGTTTTGTCAGCCAATGGACTACATCTTTTTACGCTCCCTTCTCCCCTTGTTTAAGGATAATAGCTTAGGAGATGAGATGCATAATTAAATATCATAGCTTCTAAATGTACAGAGCTGGAGACAGAACAGGCCGTCGCCAGCCTAGAACACATTCTTCCCAGTAATCTGGCAGAGGTGTTCCCAGTAATCTGGCAGAGGAGCAGTGAATTTCCATATGGTGATGTAAACCACCACCAAACAGATTGGGCACCTTTTAGTTTGTTTTCCAGTGAGGCTCTTGCTACTGGTTCTGTTGTGTACATCGCTGTTATAGTCTACATACATCAAATAAACACACTGTGTAAATCTCGCCTCAAATTTATCCATGACAAATCATACTTGACTGCTTGCTTTTTATGCAGAAATGACTGGCTTAGTTGGAGAGCGGAAAGCACTCTATTTCTTCAGCCTTGACCTTAGGAAGGCTTTCAATAGAACCACAGAATCAGCTGAAAGGGACCTCTGGAGGTCACCTGGTCCAACCCCCCTGCTCAAGCAGGGCCACCTACAGCAGATTGCCCAGGACTGTGGCCAGATGGCTTTTGAATATCTCCAAGGATGGAGGCTCCCCAACCTGTCTGAGTGTTCAGTCACCCTCAGAGTATCTATGTAAACAAGTTGGGAACATATGGATTAGAGGACTGGACTATAGTGAGGTCAGAAGCTGGCTGGACTGAAGCAATTGGTGCTTCCAGTGACAGCAAATTATTAGCAGCATTCCTCAAGGGTCCATACTGAAGCTGATACCATTTAACATCTTCGCCAGGGCTGCCAGAGGGGCCTTGACAAGCTGAAGGAATTTGTCAACAGAAAACTCATGAAGTTTGACAAAGGCAAATGCAAAGTCCTGCACCTGGAATGGAAGATCCCCATATTGGGATTATCAGGCCAGGAAGACAATCCCATGCTTGTACAGGCTGCAGACTGGCTAGGTTGCGGCTGTGCAACCTAGGGGTTGCAGGGTGTGGGAGGAACGTCCGGGTGGACAAGATAAGTGTGAGTCAGCAGTGTGCTCTCACAGCAGAAAAGGCAATCTGTATGCTGGGCTGCATCAGCAAGAACATAAGCCAGCAGTTTGAGGAAAATTATTATTCTCCTCCACTCAGCATTAGTAAAGCTACATCTGGAATACTGTGTCCAGCTATGGGTTCTCTAACACGAGAGAGACACCACCACACTGGAGGAAGTCCAGCAGAAAGCCACCGAGATGATTATACTACATCTGAGAGGCTGGAGGAGTTTGATTTGTTTAGCCTGGAGGATGATACTTCCACTGCCTAAAGGGACATTATAGAGAAGACAGAGCCAGACCCTTCTTAGAGGTGCACAGCAAAAGGGCAGGTGACGACTCACAGCAAGGGAAATTCTAAATCAGATGCAAGAAAACACATTTCTACGACAAAGGTGGTTGAGCACTGAATCAGGTACCCAGAGACCCTGTAGAATCTCCACCCTTGCAGAAATTCAAAACTTGAGCATCATAATCTAACTTTCAATTTAGCCCTGCTTTAAACAGGAGCTCAAACTAGATGGCCTGCAGACCGAAATTACTTTATGATCCGCCTGGAGCGTGTGAGGCTTCTGACACTAACAGAAATATCTAAACGCTCTTCAAGAACTACATGCAATCACTTTCTGAGGTGGTAATATGCAGGTCCCTATCACCCTCCACATTTGGACTTCTAAGAGTGGATTCTATACCCTTGCAGAGCTCCGGGTCTACACATGCCAACCAAAAGTCAAGCCTTTACTTCACATTCTTCATAATCCAAGTCTAGATGGCAGTATATAATACCAGATCATTAGATAAAATTAGAGTAAAACCTAGATTAGTTTTAACAATAACATGGGAATAATAGCCATTCATGAAAACAGTAAAATTACATCTGGTGGCTTTATAGCCACCACTTGAATTCATAGGATTTTGTATTCGTCACCAAGAATTTCCACATCAGGATTGTCAACAGCTTAATAGAAAACTTACTACATCACATTGATCTCAGTTTTATAATATTTAAATTAATTTCTGTTTCTCATTATCAGTAAGTACATTTTGCTACCATAGTTTAGCTAATTGGTAGTGGGACAACACTAGTAAACCCATACGAGAAAGTGCATGTTCTTGTGTCAGCTTAACTGAGAAAAGAGGAACAGAAAACCTGTTAACAAAAACTGAAACTTTGTTTTCACCAAAATTATATAACCACTGTTGTCACAAAACTTTCTTTCAGTATGCACAAAAAAAAATGAGACCATAATTCAATACCATCCTCTACCGTATTTCAGAGGACTCTAAAGGCACGTTTCTTAACAAGGGTAGAAATCTCTTAACATTTAGAAAAAAGAAAAGAATAGAGAAGCACTGAACATTTTTCACTGCCATTCTGCTTTATATAGCATTGAGAGAGTTTCCACTGCCTACCTATTCCATTCAGAGGAATCCTGCAGGACATGCAAAAAAGCATAAGCGATCACTTTTTTGTGAATCGTGATGGCAGAACAAGGGAGAGCCCACGTAATTCTCTTTTCTCACACAGTTTGGCAAAGCAGAAGGCAATATACCAAAATCTGAATGAAGTTTCAGAGCACTGCTCACTCATTAATCTCAGTTTTCATGCTGATGGAACTCAGGCAAGTTGAACACTTCATGTTACCAACTTTCAGATGTCTAGATATGTAAAAGCCGAAATTTCAATCTCTCGGGTTGGATGAAAGGTTTTGTCCTACCTGCATAAAGATAAGCCAGCAGAGCTCGTGCCAGAAAAGTCAGAATCTAGTCCTATCATTAAAATGTTAGCTAAGTCACCTCAAGGTAGGAAAATGAGGATGCAGATAATTGGTAGTTTGTACCCAAAGGAACTGTACTTAAAGTGACTAGCCTTCCCTTGTGTGGATGAATAACATAATCCAATATGATTCTGCCTTTGATGAAACCAAGAACACACATAACTTTAAGACTCTAGTTTGAGTCTTCCCACAACAAGACTTTCTAAAAGAATGAGTGCAGACGTGCACAGAGACAAGATCACATATCCATAGCAATATGACAGCTGTTTGATATCTCCCTGAAACACAACCCTCTTTTCAACTAAAAGCGATGTCCCAGGCAAATACAAGTATATTTAAAAAATTTGAAGACACACATGGTAACACAAGGAAGGAGGTATGAAAAGAAACTGCTAGCATTCTTCATGATTATCTACCCAGAAGGATGTAGATTTTTTTTTTTTTAAATGCAAGCATAGATTTGATAATAGATGCTACAACCATCTCCTTCCAGTGGTATGGAATGGGATTAGAGGAAGATATGATGTTTCTGAAGAATGAATTTCTCTATCCAGTTTTATACCTTCTATCACAGCGATTTAATTTTCTGAATTGAAATCTACTTATGTTTTTTTAGCTTAAAACTAGACAGATGTACACTATTTATATGAATAAACACTAAACTTTCTAATCTCTTTGAACAAATGAAAAAGTCCTTTTTTTTCTATAAATTTATTGTAAGAAAGTACCAATCAGAGAGAGATAAATTAGGATACCTATATAAGGCCATAAAGGTGACTATTGATTGAGGTATATTTTCCTCTAGGATTTGAGAATGAAATCCTATTTTTCATTTAGGACACAAGACCTTGTATCAGTATGGAATTTGAAGTCCTTTTTCTAGTCAGTTCAGATTTACTGGAATAATAGGTAAAGCCAAAAGAGAAGATATTTTTAACATACCCACAAGTTAGAAAACACACATTCCTATTACAGCCCCACCTAGAACAGGCTTTTGGCAAACAGGGTACCGCACATTTTAAGCTCTTTAAAGACAGCCCTGCTTCTGAAATTGCCACTCAGGAGGTTTCCAATTCTCGAAAAAAAAAATAGGTGTTGGGACAACTTCTACCCTAGCTGAAGCATCATACGTGTCATCAGAGTTTGTGACTGACGCTTGCGCAAGAGGAAGAGGAAACTTCAGAGAGATTTAAGCAGAGAGGCACCCGGCATTTGCCATGAGAGCAGCCCCGCAGCCAGCAAGCGCTCACAAAACGCCACCGCAGCCACCTTTACCCACGTTTGCCCCCATTTCAACAAAACAGAAAGCTTTCGCGCCGCCTCCCCTTTTATCCCCTACCTTCCACCGAGCGCCCGATGCTGTGCAAGTGTGTGAGGGAGGGGTAGGCGGCATGAACCCCCTTCAAGTACGCCTCCAGCTCCTCGGCGTGGTGGTACTTGAAATCCAGCGCGGCCGCCACAGAAACCAGGCAGAGGATGCCCACCACGTCCTAGAAAGAAACAGATCAAACAAACAACCGCGACAAGCCCGCGGAAGGAGCCTTCCCGCCTCAGCCCGCCTCCCCTCGCAGCGGGCAGGTGCCTCCCGCTTCCACCCGCGGCCGCCGCTCCTACCCCGGCGGCCGCCCGCATGGTGCCGCCGCTCTTCCACTGAAGGACTGAAACCCCAGCGCCGGGCGGGAGCCGCCATCCCCCGTCGCCCGCCTCGCCCTGCCCCTGACTGACGCGGGTTTCATCCACTCAGGTCCCCCCGGCCCGCCCAAGGGGACAGACGGACGGACACACAAACACAGGCAGACACACACACCCCCCCCTCTTCTCCCCTCCCTCCTTCCCGCCTCGCCGAGGGTTGTCACCTGTGCGCCGCACGGCTCCTGTCAGCGCGGCGGCGGGCGGCGCAGCCCTCCCCGCCTGTCCTCGGCAGCCCCTCGGGTGAAACCAACCTTCCTCCTCCTCCTCCTCCTCCTCCTCCTCCTCCTCCCCGTGTTCCTTCTTGTGGGTTGAAGGGAGAGAAATGGGTTGGAGCGTACGGCTGGCGGCCGGCTGCGACCCGCCGGCTGGCCCGGCTGCTGGCCGGTGGCCTGAGGAAACGGCGTGGCCGCCTTTTGGCCAGTCCCTGCTGGTTTTACCTCATCTTTCTGCCCGGAGGGGGTGAGGGGTGACTGGAGGGGGGAAAAAAAGTCGGGGGAGGGGGGCGGGCAAAAGTTCAGGTTTTGACTTATGGTGATTGTTTTGATTCGCAAGAAGGCTTGTTAACAACAAAACTAATTTTTTCTTTCTTTTTTCTCTTTCTTTTCTTTTTTTTTTTTTTTTTTTCAGCGGGAGCTGTGGCAGCTGCCTGGCACCCGCTGGCACGCACCCTTCACACCGCCGCCCTTCCTCGGCACCTGTGGGGTCCTGGGGTGAGATCAGGGTGTCAGCACCCACGGCCCACAGACAAACCCTGCGGAGGGACTCTCGGGAGAATTTAGTTGCCCAAATCTAACAAAATCTCTGCCTAGCTTTTTTTTTTTAAGATGAGTTTTTAATAGGCTTGTATTCACTTACTGAAAGGACTGGATTATATCTACAGAATTAAATGCTTTTCTTGGTTTTGCGCTAACCACATTGCCTTGGGGATATCCTAGTCTTGGGATTCACCACAAAGACTTTTTCATCACCTTTTATTGTCTTTTAGATTGAAAAGGACTAAGAGAAAAAAAGTGAAGCTGGCCTCCAGCAACAAAAATTAGGATAGCATCTACATTTATTTTAAAATATGATGTGGATATAGCTGAGTGTTATAACACAACTATTTCTAAATTCTGGATAATTTTTCTGAGAAAGAAAAACGGTGGTTTTCATTATAACCAGCGGCAGGATTTCATCCACCTTGTTCTGAAGTTTGCTATACTGGACAATGTCAGAAAAAGGATATTGCAGGAAATGAATGTATGATTCAATCTCAAATAACAAGACCTGCATTCCAAAAAGAAGACACTATTTAATAAAAAGTTCTTGTTAAAGAAAAAGTTACCGGTAAATTAAAAGGTACTATTTTTTTACCCCAAAGCTTTAAGGAAAAAAACCCAAAACTGTAATTTAATGCAAGTATCCGTAGTATCCCAGTGTACCAGAAGCATATACATCTAAAATCAGTGGTAAGATATCTGTGTTCAGATCCCTCAAGTACTCTTGGTTCGTGGGAGGGACTTCCATATCACATATCACATATGACATGGGATGTATGAATGCACAAGGCTGCTCACTTAAAGAGAGGTACATAATATTAGGCTTCTGTTGAATAATAGTAATGTTCCTTCTGGCATGGCATTTTGGGGAGAGGACAGCCCCAGAGCCTTTCTCCCATGCTCTGACTCCACTGTATTTTAACTCTTATAACTTGACAAGACCTTCTCTCATCTATCACAAAAAAAAAAAAAAAAAAAAGAAGTTAATGGTTGGTTGGAGTTACTTGCATTTGCTACATGGAATGGGAGTGAAGCTGTGGGGTTACACTGCAAACATGTCTGCAGAGAAGCAGAAGGAAGGAGTCAAGTATGTGAACTTCACATTTGAATTTGTGAGGCTTGAATATATATATATTTATAGGGTCCTTGAAAGATGATCTGGAGATACCTCTTGAGTAAGCAGGGAAGAAAATACACTCAGGTGGTAATCCAACATGTACATACTTGGAAACTGTCCCAAGATAATCACATGAAATCAGAGGACCATGACTCCAAGACAGAGTAGGGCGTTGGCAACATGGTAAAAATCACAAGGGGCTGTAAAAGCTTAATCTCAGTGAAACGGTTAAAATCACCTTTGATACTAGGTAATCACACAGCATTATCTCCTTTGGAAATTACACCACCCTTTAATGTAGCCAACATACTCATGGCTAAATGAGAGCATTACTGTGTTTAGGAATGTTGAAAATGATAGACTGTTTCCATGCCAGGTGCTTGCAAGTTAAGACAAGTCAGCCTGTTTGGCAATATTTGAGTTATATGTGACAGAATCAAACACCCCCCCCCCCCGAGCCTGCGCAAACCCCAGAGATACCTGTTGCTCTTGAATCACTTTGTAAAAGGTCAGTTTAATCCAACCTGGGCAAATAATATTCTGGTATACGCAGTTGTGGGTAAAAGTCAGTAACCAAGACCAAATTGTGTAGGAAATTAAGTCAGTGATAAATCTCCCACTGGCATCAGTAGTTCAAAATCAGGAACTACGTGTCTGAAACTGATTGCAGTTATTTTTCTCAGCCCTGCAGAGGACAATGACCTCTATGCAGAAGTGAGCTAAAGAGACAAGTCCTAGTGCTGTAAAAAGCGTTAACTCTTATCAACAGTTACATTAACAGTAACATTAACATTCTCCTCCTAGTGACGTTCGGGTTCGTCCATTCAAAAATATTCAACAAGTAACTATTAAAGCTAGCACCTGAGCATGGGTTTTGTAGGGGAAAAAAATGCGAATTTTGACGTGAAATTTTCACCCGTGGATCTCAGCAGAGAGTTGCTTGGGAGTATTTCGGGGTGGTGTAATGACGTGAGTAGCTGTGTTGCCCTCTAGTGACAGGTAAAGAAAATCCTGTCACAAGTAACAGGTAGGAAAAATTCTTCTTCACCCAATAAGTTAGGGAGCACCATAAGACTGACACTTCAGAGACACACAGTTAAGATAGGTCTCAGCTGTAAAAAGATCTTCTGGAAGCTTTTGTGATTTTGGAGAGCCATTCACAGAGCCGATCTTGGAATTTGAAAACTTACTCAGTGTTTTGACACCTTTTGTGCAGGATTTCTGCACTTTCCAAAGATTAGTAAGAAAAAATAAGTGTCCCACATTATAACTGAAGCTTCAAAATATTTTTGGCGAGAAATACAAAGAGGTCACTAATCTTTTAAGGATCACTGCTGCTAATAAAACTTTCTCATTTGAAATCATGTCCTAGGCATACAGACTACAGCTTCATGGTCTTTGCACCGATGTAACACCAAGGACCTGACAATCAGATTTCTGGTGTGGGAAAAACACAGGATAAAGGCTTTCTCCAGTGAGACAGACCAGACAAGTGAGTTCAGTACAAGTGACGACACAGACGTTGTGTGATGGCAATGAAGCCATCCTGGTGTACAATACCCACACCAATGAATTAACAGGCTGATATTAGTATGGCGAAAGATAGATTCCCTGTATGAAAGACACAAAAGCACCAGAAATCGCTCAAGCATTCACCAACTTATTAGTTGGTGCAGGCAATTCTCAGCTGAGGTTTGCGTACTTGCTTCATAAATCTCCTTGCCTCCATCCCAGTACAAGGATTACCCCTGGAGAAGAAAGGGATGCCCTGCTGTGTCTGGTAATCTGCAATTAGAAAATGGTCCCGAGGGAGACTATTAGCAGCTGGTATAGTTTAGAGCTGTCCAGACAAGCACTGAATTAGCTGGAGAATCTGGAACCGCAACTTGCTGCCTGACAAGCCTCTCACTCATTCCATCTTGCAAACAGCAAAATCTGCATACAGCAGAGATTCTGAGCTACCGTATGACAACACGTTGTCCTGTGCTATGGTGGATCAGGTCAGTTTTGCTCCACAGGGGTTTGAAGTGTGGGAACGTGATCTCGTACAAGACAAACATCTTGAGTGTTGTGCATTGGGTATTGTAATACAGTTGTAAAATGTTTTGGTTTTTCTTTCTCCTCTTAAATTGGCTTATACTTGCCCTTTCAGTAGTTCACACAGAATTAGATGTAATTTGAAAACAAATTATCTCTGGAAAGGCAGAACTTAGTTTTGCACCTGTGGCATAATGGGTCCCTGGGTAGGTAAGAGCACAGGACTAAGAATGGGGAAAGCCAGGAAGGTTTGGTGGGATGTTAGGTGGGCTAGGGACCGATGGATTTCAGGGAAGTAAATGGGAATAAGGAAGGTGAGAAATGTCCGTAGAGGTTTTGAGGAGGTGGGAGGACTGGAGGCTGGGGAGAAGGGGCTGGAAGGTAGAAGGGTTATGGATACTGTTGTTGGGAAAAAGCAATTCAGAGGATTAGGAGTGGGGTCATGTGGAAAAGGACTGAGAGTAGTCTTTCTGCTCACTAACATCTTGCTAGCCTGACCCTAGGATAACAAAATTTCAGGGATAAATCATTGACATAGCATCTTGTCAGGTCTGCTAATTTGTATATGAAATGCGTTGCAGTTAATACCACAGAAATTACAGAGATTCTTCATAGCTGATTTCTTGTTGATATTAAGCAATACTTTTGAGTAATCTGAAATTTGTCCCAGGAACTGGACTGATTTCAGCTTTTCAACATTTGGAAAATTCATCAAGTTTTGGAATAGCATTTTGCCATTTTTGCTAATTACCATCAGATCAAAATATCTTCCTAATTGCCATTGTCAAGAACAATGCAGCACTCTTACTCACAATGATGGCTAGGCTGTCTCCTTAAACAAAATTCCTCCAGGTCACTTAACATATCTATTTCAAGCGAACAATTGTGCCATTTCCTGAACAAGAAAAGAAGACATTTTTGGAAAACTTCATTGTGTAATAAAATAATCCTCTGTTTCTCTGCACTGATTTATACATAATGGGCCTCTACACAGACAGCCGAGTAAACAGTATGCGCTGAAATCTCCTGTCAGTGAAAAGTACACATTGTGATGTTTCAAATTAACCTTTTTCTTTTCGGAGAGAAATTAAAAGGGAGCTTTCTAGATATACAGTATCTGTGAATTTGCTGATCAGCAGTTTAAAAAGGAATGTTTAGTGGTGCAATAAACAAATATGCCACTTGCTTGACTTCACTGAAAGCAACTGGCTTAATTCTCAGATTAGTCTGTACTGGCTGCATACTGGTTGGACTGTCATTTATTAAACCATAATAATGGACCAGGGAAGGGGTGCATTTGGAAGCTAACCCAAACACACACACACACAGAGTCCAAAAAATCTTCTCCTTTTCACTTGGCTCAGCTCCCTGATCCAACCCATACAAGCACTGGCCTTGGCTGGGGGCACAGAAGGGCTAGATGGCCCATGGAGGGTGAGAATGAACGGAGAGTGAACTGCTGGCTTCAGGTAGATAGGTATGTGATACTGCAGGTCAGCAGAGAGTTTCTTCAGAAGAATGAGACTCTTGTGCTGTGCCTCAGTTCTGGCAATGGCTCGTTTCTTAGAGATAGGCTGGACATGAAATCCTGTTACTCTCCTACCCCACTAATGATATGGCAATAGTAATGCTGAATTTAACTGTAGATTAATTAGTGCTTGTCAAGCAGTTTTGTAATGCTGATTAAATAAAAATTCAAGAAGGAGAATGCTCTTTCAAATATGGAAACCTCTGTTGGGCTTAGTCTGATACTATTACTTGTTCTGCATAGAAAGTGATAATGTATGGATAGTTCCTCCAGCCAAATGAGCCTTCCAAGGCAACCTGTCATGTCAGAAAGCTTACTAACGTTATCTTGATACAAACAGCATTTACAAACACAATAGCCTGCACAAAAGAGCAAGTAATATATAACTTTTATTCACAAATGTTTGTAAGTCCACAGAGAAAAGCTGCTCCCATGGTGGTTATGGAGGCTAGCTAAAGAGCAGCCCTTAACAAGACACAACCTGGAAAGAAAGAATCTTCCAATCCTCAGGCTTTGAAGGTAGCTTATTGGAGGTCATGCATAACCTAATCAGAAAATCAAAAATCAGGATGAAAAAAGTTGTTGCTGACACCAGAGAACTTTTTCTTTTTTTTCCTAGTTCATGTTTTACGCAATAATTAGAAAACTATAAAAGTAGTCAAGCTTTGATATGGAGCAAGAAAAACCAAGTAAGCTTTAATTTGTCTTGGCTTATGGAATTTTTATACAATTAAGTTTCTTCTAATGTTACTTATTTACAAAGACTTTTAAGTGATTTCTTGCTTTAGAATATTTTGTACTTAAACTAAATCATGTAAGAAGAATCCTTTTGCTACCATGATGCTTCCCTAAGAGTAACCACTCAGCAATTTTTCCTGTTGAATCCATGCTTAGAGAAGATGTGTAGGATAAGGGACACTCTTGCATTCCTGGCACATCCTTGGAACGGATGTTTCAAAACAACATACATTACAGCAGCCTTAAGCATGGTCATCAGGCACCAACCTGACATCTGAGCAAGCCCCAGACTGGAACAATTTCCTGTACCAGCCTCAGAAGGAGACAAACCTTAGGGGACAAATGTCTTCATTTTTGTTTTGTTAATATATGACTATGTAAATATAGTATAAACTCCTCCATTTGGAACATGGATTTCAAGTGTTTAAGAAAGAGTATCCTCATCTCATTTGCATTAGTAATCCTTTTTGGCAGTGTCCTACACAGGAAGCCTGAAAATACAGAAGAAGAAAAACATTGATTCCCCAGACAGTCTGTGGTAAGATGATCATTTAAATTAACATAACTTGAAGGATGCCCTCATTTCAAGACATCTATTCAAATCTCCATAACAGATAGCAAGGCTGAATGTTGCATGCACTGCAAAGATTGATGTACTGCATACCAAAAGCTTTTCTGTAGTTGATTGTTTTTCATGTAGTCCTAATTATTGTTCATCCTACAGCGTTCTTCATGGATGATTATGGAGCCTCAATCTGCCCTTTTCATTACACACCAAGCAACTTTTTTTGGCCTTTCCTTTACCATGACAGCTCCTGTGCAAGCCTAGCTACATGAAGGATTCTGTCTTTGATCAAAGATCGGACTGTTTAGAGAATTATTTGGCCCTTAAAACAATCTTGTTGTGGGCTAATATTTTAAATTGCATTATATATTACAAAAATTGCCACAGATTGCCATGGATATAGATATTTGATCATTCAAAAATTCCCACTTCCCATATCTGCCTTCTTTGAACATAAATTATTTCATTTTGTCCTAATATTCACAGATCTCTTGTGCTCCGGCGTTTGGTATTATTTCAAAGTGGCTATAACAATTAGAAATGTATTACAGTACAAGCCTAATGTGATTGTTGGCTTACAGACTCATGGTACAGATCTTAGCTTCATAGTGGCAGATAGATGTTTTACAGGACTGGAATGTTAGCCAGTTCTTATGTGAACTGAAGAAAGTTCTTGTTTTTATTTTACCTCTAATCACTTTAAATAATGGACTGAACTTACAGGAGAACCTGAGTTGGCAGGACTTATATCTTCTCCTCATTCTATGATGTAAGCTATATTATTGTAAACTTGGATTTTTTATTTGTCTTGGTTCCCTTAGATTCACATTTCATGAGATTGGACCTCTAAATTTGGCCTTTTAGTCTAAATGTAACCAAAATGGGTGGTCACTCTACTAGGTAATTTTTATCAGACTTCTTTCTTTGGCTTTAAACAAAGGATTATTTCTTTTCACTGCATGTGAGAAAAAAAAACCATAAAAGATATTATTCCTTGCCTAAGTATATATCCATGACATTATAAAAAGACCAAAATCTATTTCTTCCTCTCCAGCCAGTATTGTACTAATTACTCTCAGTATTTTTGGTACTTTTGTCTAGATCTAGAATTACAAAAAAAGATCTTTATCTCTATCTGTTGTCCAGCCTTACACAGCTGCAAACAGAGAATCTGAGCCAGTAAATCACACAACCATATGTTCAACAACTTTAAACTTATGCCAAAGTTCTCTTGACTTCAATCACAGTTAAGCATATTATTAAGATGACACATGTGCTGTCTTGTAGGAGAGGGAGAGCGCTTGGGAGCTTTCATTGTTGGGGCTTCTACTGGAAATGTCTGTTATCGTTATTCACTCTAGAGTTTACATTGCTTTATATAAAACCAAAGTTGATCCGTGGACATACGCATCTGTAATTTCTATTGTGTTTTCTTTTAATGATTTGGGCCCAGAATTTTGGTCATCATTAACTCCTTCCACCTTATTTTGAAACAAAATTTTAGTGAGTTGCTAGGCCAATAGTGGTTTCATGAACTTTCCCTGTCCCCTATGGGCATTTTTTCTGGTTAAAATATGATATTGTTGTTTACTTTTGTTTGAAGATCTTTTTCTTTCTGTGTTTATGTTCTGTACAGAACTGATTAATGTGGAAAAAGATCTTAATCCAGTGTCTTCAAAGAATTGAAGAAGTGGGAATGATTCATCTTTCTGCTCCACTCAAGATTCTAGACTCTCTAGACTCAGTTTTGCATTGCCCTGTGTTGTCATTTATGTACACAGAGTAATTGAAGAGTGTGCAAAAGTGATAATTTAGCATTTTCTATACATTTGGCACTGACGTATTGATTGGGCTGTGAAGAATAGGTCTACAATCATTTGACATTCTGCAAAGACTGTGGGCAAGCAAAATGAAAGCAGAGCTGCTTGCAGAAGCTTTGTGTTTATTTAATTGCTGAATTATGTCAATACGGTTAACTAGAAAGACATGATGCTTGTACTTCTGCTGACTTTAGCTGAACTTGTATGTAGCAATAGCTCATTTAAAAGGTTTACTGAAAGTCAAAAATGGTCTAAAAACAAGGCAACAATACACACATCATAAACATGTTAAGAACGTTGGTTCATGTGTATGGAGTAACTGATGTTGAACTGGAAACTACATGACCTTCCACAGAATATGGAGGCTATGGTAAATTGTCTTTGCTTCTGGCTGCTGGAAAGCCAAACACCACCATATTGTTATCTATGTATTCTGTGACCAACAGTTTTACGACTGGTTTTACTACTTGCCACAATGCTGTGGGACGGTTCCAGTATCTGAATGAACTTGAGACCAGAGGGACTGGACTCCCCAGCTGGTGGGAAGGGCAGGCCTCGGAGGGGATGGAGCTGTCTGGGGATTAAAAGAACCCTCAGGTTTTCAGTTAGGTTGATCTGTCAGCATCTCTCACTCACTTCCTTTCTCTCCCTAGTCAGAAATTACCTCAAAAGATGTCCACAGGAAAGTGTTATGAAAATAGATGTATTTCCACTAAATATTTTTTCTTTAATGAGACAGAATACATGGCTAACATGCTTTGATCAACTCTGAATTTAACTAATTTTAATGGAAGATTTTAGTTTATATTCTCCACCCTGTTCTGCAAATCTCAGCCATGAATCTATTTTCAATATGGTTAGAAGTACAAATGAATAGTTTTTAATGCAATATTTTAGTTTCTTCCTTTGAAGTATCTACTATTTATGAGTTCATAAAGGTTTACGTAAAATCTCTTATTATACATGGGTTTGAGTTCGCTGTGGAGAATTGATAGTGTGTTGATCTCAGTTAATGTAGCGATCCTCTACCTGATGTATACACAGAATTGAAAAAATATTAATAGAATTGTAAAATCTAGCATAGAATAAAGATTTAAAGAGTAAATCTAGCATAGAACAAAGTTTTCTGGGGCAACAGTTACTCTGATACTTTGTGCCTGTATTATAATATTTATTATATGAACTCAACTTTTTTTCTGCACCCAAGCCCCCTTTTTTGGTCAAAGTACACAATAAGTAGTGCCACTTGATGAGCAACTATTTAATATTTTGGTTTATATTAATTTTTCAGAGGGTGGCCTGTTTTCATCTGAGGCATCAGTCAACATTCAAGATCTTGTGGATGTTCCCTCTAAAAGGGGAGACTAATGCTGGAATCAAGGATTTTGTCAATTCATTTCCTTTCATTTAGAAATAATGGACAGTCATGAAGTGATGATATTTTGCTGAACTCAGTAGGAGTCAGACAAGAAGCATTTCCTTACATTTCCGAGCAGTATTAGCATTAATTCTGCTGCTGTCAGTTTCTGTCCTGCTTCCGCTGGCATCTCCATCAAACAATACCTAGTCCCTCCAACTAATGTTCATCTAGGCAGGGAGCTCAGCTTCTGACCAACTTTGTATATAACTTGTATTTACAGCTGACGCACTTTCAAAAGAAGTGTAACTCTCCTATTTTGCATTCAGGGTGAACTTTAAAAACAATTTAATTTACATGATACAGGTACGTTTCAATAAACTACTATTTTAACCCCCAAAAGACATCCCAAACCCTGTTAGGAGGACCAAATTGTTAATTTCCTCAGTTTTTTTTGTCATGTTCATAACAACTGAATATGAATAATTCACAAGAATTAACATATATTCATAAGCCTCTCCGAAGATTGATGTTATCCTCATTTTACAGATGAGGCACTGGACCACAGAAATAATAGGATCAAAAGTTTTCATCAGTCTTAGGAACCAATCTGAAATACCAGCAAACTGATTTTTGAGGATAGTTAGCATTATTTTACTTTCTTTATGCTTAAAAGATAATTATCACTGACTTCAGCTGCAGCTGTAAATACCAGAGACTTTTACAAATTTGACCCCTCCGTATCAGTCTAGGTCCCAAAAAATAAGGAACCCAGCACGTTTGGTAAGTAGTGTTATGAAGTGGCATCACATAGTAGTGGCAGAGACATGATCCTGTTCAACTGGACAGTATTTGCAACCTTAAGCACATAACTGTGTTTTCTTCCTGCACTCCGTGGTCTCATAGAATTCCTTGCAGCTTCAGCAGCAAATGAGACTAAATTCAGCTATGACCATTATTTACAGCCTGAATTCAAGTGCCAGTTAGTAAGTCTGTTACAGGGCCTATACATGAAGGAGCCAGGAAAAGGATGCATGGACACCCTAGTTTGCAATGATACTCTTTAGTGAAGAAACTTTATCTAATCTTCCACATGAAAAATCCAGAACAAGTAGAAAGAACAGGTATTTGGTCCTGTGAAATGTCATCCTCTATACGGTTCATGAACAAGGTCATATTTGCTTTCTGCTTTCTGAGTTAATGAGACCAGCAATGGTTTATTACCTTTTGTGTCAACAGGTTCATCTGGGACAGTGCCAGCACCTTTCAAAGATATTTGGTGCCGGCCAAGGTTTGGGAACCTCAGGGATCCTCCTTGGCCTTGAGGAGGACACAGAAGCTGTTCTTACCCGGCTTGACTTCTCATACCCTCTGCACACCGACCTCCTTCTTTTCCGGCCTGATTCACCCTGGTGCTTGGCTTCTTTTTCCAGTTCCATTTTCTTTACTTAACAAGACTCACAAGTTGTCCCAAAGACTTTCCTAGGCCCAGTTTGCCTCCGTTTACCTAAAATAGGCTATTATATTACTTCTGTATTGTTTCACCCACTGTATTTACTGACTGATTTTTAGCCATTTTCTGGAGATAGAGAAGCCGCATACCTCCAACTGAAGCTGACGTTGTGAAACTTGAACACTAAAAGTGCTCATCTGCCTCAAAGCTATCATTGTGACTTCTTTTCTGTAAAGACAACAGCACCAGAAAACATCCTCTCACTTTCAAGATCATCAGGCCTAACGAAGTTCTGTGCTTACATTTCTATTCACAGCATTGTATTCAACTGAATACTCAAGGAATTCAAATAAACTGAACTCCTGTCCCCTGAAATGACTATAACTCTTGCATGTCATGTTAGGTGACTCTGGACGACACTTAAAAGCTTACATGCTGTCTTTTTCCACAGTCAGGGTCCATAACATTATTCAGTTGATTTGCTTGTTTCCTACCACTTCTGTCTGCCTTATCTATATTAGCTCAAGTGAATTATTGCACAAGTATTTGGTAACTGCTATTCTCTTTGTAACATGGATTATCATCTTATCTTATTTGCTAAAAGCCTAATATTTTGCAAAGACAGCACTGTGAAGGCTGAAAAATCAAGTGAACTAAGCAGTTTGCTGTGGAATCTTCAACAGGCTTTTTTCCCCCTTCAGTCTGATTACCCAATACCACAAGGTGCCCAGCAGCTCGTAAGGGCACTCTTCAGATTGTTCTTAAAGACTACAAACAATTTTTCCTTTCTGTCTGTTAACACTGGGGAAAAACTGATGGCCTTCTCAGAATTATTTAGGAAGCAGTCTAGGTCATAGCAAGCCAAGCCGTTCTAACCATTTCATTGATCAGCCGCTCCACTTCTCTTAGATTTCAATGTGCCTTCGTGTCATCAGCGGCCACATCTCTCAAGCCTTTAGTGACTTTTGGCTCTGTCATTTCTATTTTACCTGCTATTGCCCCACTAACAGGACCGTGACAGTGCCATGCGGCAAAAAGAAATGCTTTGTGGTTTTTATTATTTTGGATAATACTTAGGAAATTAGGAAAATACAAGAACATAATTTCCACTCTATGTCATGTTTTCAGGGTGAATCAAAAATGATACTGGGACTTTTCAGAACCCTGGTTTGATGATCTAATTGATGACACTGATTTTCTGTGTCACGCCAGCTACTGATTTCAACTTTAATATCTAGTTTGACAGGAGATGCATGTTTTTATATACTGCAGTGTATGAGTTCTCACAAATCTGATGTCTTCTTCTCTTTGCTCACATAATTCTCCCCTTTTGCTGAACCTTCTTCTTGCTAACATATATAAAAACGTTTGTTCACCAAATACAAAACAGTTACACAACTATACAGATAATTAAATAAGTGAGTAAGTGAGCATTACATGGAAGAATAAATATTCTTGAGTTGCAAAAATGCTTATAAAACCTGTTTAAACTGTTTTTTCAGCAATAATCACAGCATCATATATTAGCGTCCAGTCACAACCCCAAGTAGGATGTTTAAACAGAAAAATTACCTTTGTTATCTGAGGCTGAGCATTACACAACATAAATACTTTTCCAAAGTTTATTAGCTGGGGTGCTTTTGGGATTTAAAACCAGTGGGCTTTTTTCCAGCCCAAAATACTCAAGGATCTTTTATCCAGGGTTCACTAGGTGCCCTCCTCCCTGCATCTTTAAAATTGGGTAGAAATCTTTCTTTCAGTAATTTTTAAAAGTTCTTTTGTGTTACTTCAACTAATATAAAAAGTATCAGTCAAATGCTTAAGTTGGATAGTTTGGCTTTTAAAGAAGAGTAACATTAAAAGCCATTGATATTTTAATTAATCTATTTCCTTAACTTGCTGGGAATGGCCAGTGTGTACTGGAGCTTCAGCCAATTTTGATTACTTCTGTGAAAAAGATAAAAGTGGGGGAAAGCAGTCAGGAGGTTATTAAAAAGGAGTGTGCTAACAAGCTTTGGGAAGGGACAGAAAACATCTAAATGAACCAGGAGAGAGCAGATATGTTCATTTAAAAGGATAAATTATCAGCAAAAATGAGGGAAAAAGAAACTTTGACTTGGAAGTGCTCACTGATGATACACAGAACATTTTCTGAGCATAGTGTGAACATATCTCTCCCCAGCCTTCAAAATCTAACCATTTTCACATTTTTTATGTTCCCATTACACAGTTCTGATTAATGGGAGACCCATAAAACCGGAGACAGCAATCAGGCTGGTAACCTAAGGATCTCGGGTTCTGATTCAATACCATTCATCCAGCAAAAAATCTGAGCACTCAAGCATCTTATCAAGAAAACACAAAAAGCATGAGTTGCTAAGCAATTCATGTGTGTGAAGGCTTTGATGTATTTATGTAACATCAGCAAAGTAATGGGTCCAATGAATTTTGTATAACTAACGACGTGATTCATGACTAATGACCTAAGCTCCTTGTTGTTCCTTATTCCTTATTCACAAAGAAAGCAGTGGGTCAAGTTCAGGTTTGCATAAATACATACGAGTGCTGTCAAGTTCCTGGGAGATATATACACTGACATAAGGGCTGAATTAAGTCTAAATATATATATATATATATAGTTAAAGATTAAATGTAAGTTTCATAAAGAAGATACTGGGAGTAGAAAGAAAGTCTTCATTAAATACTAGAACATAAAGAATGACAAGACATACACAGAGAAATGACATTATCAGGACATTAAAATAAAAATACTAAAATATTAATGAAACTAAAATATTCGAGTATTAAAACCCAAGGCAAAAACACTAAAGTTTTTGGGAAGTCATAGAGAGCAGACCTTAAGACTAAATCCAAGACTAAGTCTTGGAACTGGCTATCTTGGCTCATCCTTTTCTCTGTAAAAAGACAAACCCAATACTTCATACTTTGAAAAGACTCAAAAATCAGAACCTTAGTTTCATGTCTACTAAAATTTCCTATAACAAACTCTCCTATTACAGAAGGATACTGCCACTTCATTGTAATCAGAAAAGGCTTTAAATTGAATTATCAAATAAACTGCTTATCCTGTTAGTGTAAGATTGCTCCAGGGCACAGAACAGAGTTTGCAGCAGCCCTATTGCACCTTTGGCTCTTTCAACTTGTAAGCAAAGACTGAAATCCAACTTGGTGCCCTGTTTACTTAAAATGTACATCTTATGGACATTTCAAAATGATCTGCTCAATGCTTTGAGAAAATTAGACACCAAATTAAAAACCTCAAGTAGTATATGGTGAATCTGTGCTTACACCCTACAAACAAACACAGAAAAAGAGGGTAAGTTTAATATAGCCCTCTATGGAGTGTGGAAAATGATGCTATTTTGCCAAAACTGCCATATATTCAATTTGGTCTTATTTTACAGGTGCTCTGCACTTTATCCTATAATAAATGTTGTAGCTCCACTGATATTACTGTAGCTCCACGAATGGTAAGTTAAGGTAAAGAAAGAAAAATGCAGACAGATTTAAAATGTATGAACATAGTATGCAGGAGGATTTATCCATTTAAAATGTTGTTACAATTCCCGGAAAGTGCTGTTACAATTGAGAATACTATTTGTATACACTGTAGTAGAGGATCAGGCCCTGACACAGGAGGCTAATGTGACCCTACAACTTTACTGGGAAACAGATTGTTAGATCCACTGTTACATGATGCTAAGACTGCTGAGACTAATTTGGGAACACCAGGCTCTTGCAAACTGTGGTGTGACTAATTCTGTGTAATAAATTCATTGAGTGAAGAGTCACACAAAAGTCATCCTGTGTCAATAAATGATCATCTCTATCTGTGATGGCTTGCGGGGCTGCCACAAACTCATATTAGGTATTGCATATCTTTGTAATGACATGGACTCTGTAGATAGCATTTGAACAAGTTTCCTGAGAAGACTCGCACGTCAGGCTCCCTTACCCTTCACTAGCAGTCTTTTCAAAGTCACCCTGCTTTGCAGGGGCATTTTTCTATGTTCTGAAAGATTTAATACTGTCCGTGAGCCACTAACACAGCACTATTGCCTTCTTGTATGGGCTGTTACTGTGTTAGTCCTCTGTATTCACAGAATTAAGCTACAGTAGGGCTGTTGTCCTGCCTTTCTGGGATGCACATCACTCTGAGCCAATCTTGTCCTTTCACTGGTGGTATCTGGACTGTTCTGAGGTCTGGGACACTGCAGTTTTGTTTCCATTTCTCTGACTATATGCTTTGTAATGCTGTTTCCTACCAGCATGCCCTTTCCATTCTGGTACACAGGAATTTGGCCCCAGAATCTCTTTCTTCAGTTGAAGGCAAACTTCTACAAAATCTGTCTTGTTGCATCACAAACTTATTACTTGGCAAAGCAAGGAAGCTCAGAGAAGTGCTCTGTGATTCCAGGAGAAACTATTGCAGGGCCAGCCCATGAAACCTGGTTCACTGTTACCCGTCCTACAGCAGGTATTATTTCTAATGTTACATACACAGTGTTGTTACAGGCAATCAAAACTTCCCCTTCTGATAGTCTGCAAACTGCAAGCTATATCACTTACAAGAACAGAAAGGATATTGGGAGCACCTTTTTGGCTAAAGGCTCCTGATCAGAACTGAGCAAAGGCTCTTCTAGGAGTCATCTGCTATCTCCAACCTGGTCCTGCCTCATAATGACTGTTACAGGCCTGTGGTTGGCCTGTAATTCACAGCTTTGGTTACTAATTTTGCTAAGAATTTTATAGCCAAAATGATTTTCATAGTTTAAAAATCCTTATAACAATTAAAATGACAACTGTAAAAGGGAAAGCCCCGTTTGAAAATGCCTGTAACTGTGGGAAACCACCATTAGCATTCTGCTATTCAGCCATCATTAGATTCCCACCATGGCTGCAATATGAGTAATCTTGTTATTCTAACAGACTGTAATTTCTGGAAAGCTATCTAGCTGATGAATTCAGTAAAAGTAGGGTGTTTTAGCACGTACCTCAGTAGTTTAGCAGATACCTGAAGGCACCGATTTAAAGTTATCGAACAACAGCCTTTAAGTGATGGAGTTTGATGGTCATTTCTATGCATGTCATGTAACTGTAATCATGTCCCTTCATGGAGATTACACTAGAAATACACATATTTTTGTCACTTTATGCACTGAAAAGATTTACATACACAGCTGACCTGTTTCTAACCAATTTCTAAGGTCATATAGGATTAAGTTAAAATATAAGCAATCATCTGATGGCTGTAGGTGCAGGTTTTCACAGATGTTTTGCACAGGCTGATTTGCAATTTAAGCTAGCAATATCTGGACAGTAAAGCCATCCAGAAAGTTTTCTTTTGCTATATTCTTTCTTGACTGATAAATAGAAAGGTTAAAACAGAACATATTTTGGATTACCATACCCTGAGTGAGCAGGTGGATTTGCAATTATATGACCCCGGTGGCAACATGTTTTTCTTTTAACATTGTTGTACATTTCTAACATTACCTGGTCAGCTCTTTTAGCAAAGAAACTCCTTTTTCATTAAATTGGAATGCTTGCGTATTGTACACATACAGAAAGTTTTGATTATCAGTCTCCACAAATGACGAACCTCTGGTTTTGACCATATATTTCCTTTCCATCAGTTTCCTCCCATAAGCGTTTAAAAATATCCCCAATATAGCCCTGCACAAAGCGACTTTTTTTCTAACTTCAATGCTGCAAAGCTACACATGATGCTACACAATCTTTCAAAGTACTTTTTCCTATAATAAGCATTTCTATACTTAACCAATTCACCTTTTCTTTTTTATAGTGCTCAACATTTTACAGACATGAAGCCACATCTACCTTTATGTACTTTGTTACATACACAGACATTGTTCATTTACGTATTAGTGATCTGTTAGTCATGACTCCTATTAATAACACAGGTACATTTGTCCTCATTGAGAGAAACAGTTTAATGTGTTGGGAGATGGAGGCATGGTTAAAGTGGGATCTATTTCTCCATGTGACCTCAATTTGTCAAGATTTTTCTCTTGTTTTTAAATTCAGCTATAGCAATCAATCTGATAACAATATTATATCTTTTCCGTCTCACTTGCACGTACATGATAATAAAACCAGAAAAAAACCCAGTTAAAACAAAGCTGAGGAACCTCTCTCTTCACTGGTGAGTTTCTGGTGATCTGTTTATCAGCCTTTACTTTGTGTATGTTATCCATTGCTTCCACCTCTTCTCTATAACAAAAGATGAACTTTATGGCTTAACTTAAATCAACAGTCCCTCTTTACATAATCAGAAAAATTGGCTTTAACACATCAGTAGAAACACACACTTAGAGAGCTGACTTCTGGCTATCAAAGCCAACTGTATCCCTCTTCAATAAGAATATAATTAATTCTCTCAATCTCAAAGCTTCAAATACACATGCTAAACTCACAATTCTCTCAAATCTTAACCACTTCAGTACCAACAGCACTTATTCACGTTCTCATTTTAAACTTCTCCTTTTTCCTTTCTTTCCACCCCTTACTGTGCAGCTGATGTACGCACTCCTCCAAGATCTTGTTCATGCACGCACTCATATATTTACTTGAAAACACATTACCGATTTTCATAATACTACTGTCATTAAGCCTGAACTACTAATTTTTATCTTGATACCTCTTAGATTTCCTTATCTTGAATCCCTCATTTTGGTTGCCTTAAATTTGCTAACAATCAGGAACTTTTTTGTGTATAGCTCTCTTACTTCCAAAACATTTTGGAAGCCATGTTAGAGATTCCATGTATGTAAAAAAAAAAAATCAGCAAATGAAAATATGGGGGAAAAAACCAAACCAAACCAAAAAAACCCAAGCCTAAGAAAAGCAAACGGTTCTCTTCTTCTCTTCTACCTCAATTTTTTTTTTTTTGTAAGAGTAGATATCTTGTATCTAGGCTTCTTCATTATGCTGCTGGATATAGAATGCCAATATCTGGCAGCTAATATCAAACAATATCCCAATATCCAGCAGCCTCCAAGGACTGTTTGGTCCCTCTTGACCCGTTAATTCCACCAGAATGGTGAGCCTTTCACAGTGGTCAAATTGTAATTTCACTATGAAGCCCCGGGAAGAGCCTCTGTATAGACTCTAAATCATTCCTTTCTCTGGAGGTTTTCTTTTACTTGGTCATCTTTCTCCAGGCTGGTACAGCTTTTCTTATTTCTGTTGCTAGTTTCTCCCATGGTTTCTCTCTTGTGCCTTTTGCTCTAAGGAGTGGAAGATTTATTTCGTTCTCTTAGAAGGTCTGTGTGTTTAGTTGGAGACAGCAACCATGTTCACACAAGAACAAACCTGATCTTTCATATTAACTACTTTTACCAATCACTAGCTGATTGCTACTTAGCTGTTTTCTTGGAATTCAGAGTTTGTAGTTTATTCCATCAGCAGTGGCAAGGAGGACAAACAGGGGAAACAGCTTTCTAAAACTCGCGGTCTCCGTAAATTATAAAAGACACATATTTTTAATAGATAATTGGAATGCTCAAGATTATTTTTTTATATATATAATGAGATGTGCTTTAATTTGGTGGTCTGCAAAAAAACTGTGTTGTGGCTTTCAAAGCTAACTCTATCCCCATTCAATTAGGATATTTTATTATTCATTGTCTCCCTGTCAAACCTTCAAATACACATACAGCATTTATTACAGTGCCAGGACTTTATTGGCTTGGTCAGGAAAAAGCACTCAGCCTAGTTCAGAGCTAAAGACCTCCTCTACTCTCTAGATAGCATCTGGCAATCTTTTCCCGATAAATCTTCCTTTTCTACCTTGTTGCCATAAAGCACACAATTCACAACGAGAAACATATAATTTTTGTTGATACACCTCCAGTTTGAAAAGTTCTGACAGCAGGCATAGACAAAACCATTCCCTGTGTCACACTGGAAATAAAGTATGATTGATAAATTAATTAAGATTTCCAGTTTTAATGGAATGCTGAGCATCATTTCAACAACAAAAAAAAAAAAGATATGGGATTTGCAATCAGGTTTAAAAACAAAAAAAAAAAAATGAGGGCCTATTTTTGTTTAGTGAACAGTTCCAGGTCTGGATTACAGCAGTTCCACATGTTGATGTTGGAATTATGGGAAGACCTGCCCTTGCAACACCATCGAGTCATGACAATAGGTTATTTACTCTTTTTAATGAGATACAGATAAAATGCAACCTCAGACAAACCAACATGATGAAGAAGACATAAATAATCTAAACCCTCTAACATGATGATTCTTCTGCTTTTATTTGGACATATGCCACAAACTGTGCTTCTATGATCACACGTCTTTTTGATTTCCAGAGCTCTTCATTCCAAAGTCATGGAGGTAAATCTAACATGCAAAGACTGTGAAGGCTGTTTCTGCTATGTCTTACAGCAGTCCCTGGGTGGGCTTATCTTGCTTTTGTTTGCATAGGAGCTTTGCCATGCACATCCTGGATGTGCTCAAAACCAGGGAACTAATGCTCCTTGCCTTTATTTACAGGTCTTTTTTTCCTTTTTCAGACCTTGGCTGCTAGATGACCTCCTTATAGTGTATAGTGTACATAGCTCCTTCTAATGCACAGCAGTGCTTTGGATATAGTCATGGTGATCTAGTTGATGGGGTTTTGCCTCTGTAATGCTTGACATGACACTGGTGGTTCTCCAGCAAAACTGTGGCCAAGAGAACCCCCTCTAATTGATAATATATAGGAAATTTTACACTCAGTAAAAGCTGCCCTTAGGCTCCTGCTACACTTGGCAGCAGAAGCAAAACAAAGCCACCTTCCGTCTGATTTGTTGTCCACCCTGGGGAGCACAGCTGGAGGGACCCCAGGAGGGCCATGTGGCCCGGAGGGACATACTCTGCCAGGGTCAGATGTCTCTGGATACCCACTTACCTCCAGAGTTTCCATCCAAACCCTCCAGAATAAAAGACTGGGTGCCTCAAAACTTTTAAAAATACCATCAAGAAAGTATCTGGTGACAGAAGACTCTGCTGAAAGACAAGAAGAATGGAGAGTCATCCTCTCAAACAAGATGGCTGCCAACAAGAGCACCAAGACCCAGCTGAAAAAAATTACTGTAGTCACTTTGAAAATTAAAATCAGTGTCCAACAATACTGTTAGATGCTACTTCAATTACTTCTTCTTGGCAACACTACTGGGACAGACGAATGAACCTCAAGGGGGATATTTGTGGTGGAAGATGAAGTACAAGACATCCCTGCCCAGATCCAGAAAAGTCTTCAAGACAGATATATCTTCTGTACATCTGGACTAGCCAAATCCTGCAGCCCACAAGGAAAGACAAACCCTTAAAACTTGTCTTCCTGTTCCTTACAAAAGTGCTCAGATGTCTGGTAGATGGTGAGTTTAATTCCAGAAAAGCTCTGCAACTGACTCCAGTTGCAAATATAATGTACTGATATTTACACATCTCAAATCAATTATGAGAGGGGAAAAAAACAACTTGGTGAAAAAAATTCTTTTGGGGATGCCACATTAAAAATGAATCATTTCCCACAATTTAGCAAAACACATTATTGGACTGTAATCACCCCTTTAAAAAGTAGGAAATCTGCCAAGTGGCAAGGACTTAAACTTTTTAATGAAGTTTCCAGTTCAGCTCTATTTCCAGATCAGTGAGGAGCTGCGTCTTTTCCAAAAGCTACTTGTTTCTAGTCTTCAACTTCTGCTCACTGGAAACATGAGAGTTACTTCTATTCTCAGTAAGACATCATGAAAAAATGTCAAATGATAGCTCCAGCAGTCAACAGAGTAGAAGAGATCAGCACAGGATGATTCATATCATCTGTGTGATCACCCACTAATCCGTTCCCATTCTTCAACTGTCTGTACCCTTCCTATCTCCCCTCCCTTCCTCCCTTCTTTCTTCCCACTCGTTCTTCCCTCCCAGTTTCTATCACCCCACCCTCCCTTTGCTTTAATCCTTCATTCTCTATGCCCCTTTGCTCAGCCTCACACCCCGCATGAATCCAGATGTCCCATGCATGAACCTGGAGTGAAAAGCCCATAATAAAGTACCAGTCACTGGACTTAATTGTCTGTACTTTTTGCTGCAGAAGTTTACAATTTATCCCAGCAGCTAGATTTTTCCCCTGATAGTTGAATGTTTGCTTTGCATGGGGGAAGGAAAGAGACTGCCTGCTTATGAAGAATGGGGAAGGAGGACTCTGCTGAACCCTCCCACTCCCCCAGCACATAACATCTCACTGAGAACACAAGTCTGTTGATGAGGGTATTCAGCCCAGCAAACGATAAATCACAGAGACGGCATAATAGGCAGACACATCCTCAGTTAAAGAGCATGCCTGCAGAGTGTGACTCTGCTCGCACTACGTGCTCACCACTCAAGTGCTTAGCTCCTAACGGTGCAGGCAACGTCCAAGGGCAGCAAAAACACCAGCAAAAGGGTGAGTGCTGCCCAGGTGGCAGGGCAGTCACCTCAGCTCCAGCACCTGCTCCCAGAATAGATGTTTTTGGTTTATTTGGTGCTATAATAAGTGTCTTTCATTGATTCTGTCTTTCTTGAAATCCAAGTCTTTAATGTCCTTCCTCCCTAGCCAGCACCTCCGGCCACACTGCTATCTGTGCCAGGATGGCTGCAAGGAGCAGGGGGACAGGGAGGAAGGTGGGCACACACATCCCTCAGATATACCTTCTGACTCCTTATAGCCACTTCCCATTGCTGCTGGTGGCCCTCTCCCCAGTGTCCTTCCCAGCTTCCTCCAGCTGTCCTGCTGCTCCCAGCGGCAAGTCTCAGCCACTGTCTGGAGAAACAGCAGCTGGTGGGAACTGGTCTCTCTCCAGTATCGAAGGAGCCGCCTCTAGGGCAGGTTGAGCATCCTACCCACCAGTGAGAGGGCTGCAGTCACAAAGCCAGGCTCCGCCTGGGTATTCCCTCTGGCCTTAGAAACTGTTAATTCTTTCTTCATGGGGGCACAGATTCAACTGGAAGGTGGAGTAACGCATAGAGTAGTGGTTAGGCCAGTCTCTAAAAGAGACGGGAGATGTGAAATAGGAGTTGTTAATGCTCCCAGGCAAAGGAGAGAACTGCAACTCTGGTGCAGCCCTGTGAAAAGTAGTGACAGTGCCACACCAACCACACCACAAAAGTAGAATCAGTAGCCTCTGAGAATGTCCCTCCTGGTGCATGAGGGAGAGAGGCTTTGGCATCTCCTGGAGCAGACCACCAAAGATACTTCAGTAGAGAAACTCTTGTTTCTGAATTCTGGTGAGGTACATGCAGTACATGCATGAGACAGAAAACAATTTGCTGAGCCCTGTTGAAACTGAAGTTTTTCTGCACATGTCCAGAGGCTGAACCTTCAGGACCTTTGAAAAGCCAAGGATTTTAGATGCCTCCCTGCTGAGGTCATATCTGAGCACCAGTCTGAAGGGTAGCAATTTTGGATGATGGTGTTCACGGTCTACTACGGATACCAAAGTCCTTCCCAAGATCTGGTCTTTCAGCCTTAGGAGCAGATGTGCTCATCAATATCTGATATTTCAGATTTGAAAAATCCAGGCCAAAGTACAATAGCACATTTGAACCCATCTCAATTAGCAATGAAAGAATATGTTCCTGCCACAGAAATTATGCACAATTTTGGACATATTTTGGCTTTGCTGCTGGGTCCTATCTTGCAATTCTGCTTCTGAGAAGAATTGTGGAATTGCTTAAGACCTTTGGACACTCTTTGGAGTGTACGGCATTTAGCAACATACTTCAGCTACAAACTCTGGGTTTGCTTTTTAAACTGTTATTCAAAAATAAGTAGTACTAATAATAGCAATTACATGGCTAGGATATATGTACCATATGCTTACTGGCACGTAGGGTTGTCCATGCCAGTGAGAAATTTGGCACGATGATTTAAATACCTACTTACTTAATATATTAAAATATATTAAAATGTAGTTTGTTCCTCACACAAGGCCAAGCCTATACCTAGCTTCAGTTTCATGTTTGTAGCTCACCTCGACAAAGATGAGGTTAGTCCTGACAAAAAAGCCGACTCACTCTCCACTGTCATGACATTTTCTGGCTTCACCTTATTGCAAAATCATAGCTGTACTGTCACTAACTGACCCCCACCAAAGTCCTGAAATTCATTATAGCTTCTGCCTTTTTAAATACCACCTTTTGTAGGGGAGAAATTGCTAACATATTATTTCAATGACTTCATATCTGTATTCTCTATTGAATGTTCAAGAAATTTGTTAAAAGACACATTCAGCATTCCCAGCATTCACTTGGTTTTATAAGGACTGCCAGCAGCAATCACCCAATTTGCATGTTAGCTGTAATTCCTATCTATTCTTTGTCTATTGTAAACACTAAGCCACAAGACTGTATTAGTAATTTTTGTGGATTCCTCAATTGTAGTGCTAACAATCTGGGAAGTATGCAAATGTTTGTGTTTTACCCCATCATCTACGCATATTGGTGTTGCAATTCCACCTTTCTTTCATAAAATATGAACTTTGGAGGGAACACAGAAAGAAGACAAGGACTGATTGGAATAATCTCATGAAACTGATAAACCATTTGACCACTAGTTTAGCATTGGCATTTAATGGCCTGACCCACTTTTAATTGCACAGAAGATTGTTTGGATTTAATCATAGAACCATAGAATCATAGAGTCATAGAATGGTTTAGGTTGGAAGGGACCTTTAGAGGTCACCTAGTCCAACCCCCCTGCAGTGAGCAGGGTCATCTTCAACTAGGTCAGGTTGCTCAGAGCCCCGTCCATCCTGACCCTGAATGTCTCTAGGGATGGGGCCTCCACAGCCTCTCTGGGCAACCCGTTCCAGGGTTTCACCATCCTCATTGTAAAAATTTTTTTCCTTCTATCCAGTCTAAATCTACCCTCCTTTAGTTTAAAACCATTACCCCTTGTCCTGTCACAATAGGCCTTGCTAAAGAGATTGCCCTGATCCTTCCTATAGTCCCCCTTTAAGTACTGGAAGGCTGCAATAAGGTCTCCCCGCAGCCTTCTCTTCTCCAGGCTGAACAACCCCAACACACTCAGCCTGTCCTCGTAGCAGAGGTGTTCCAGCCCTCTGATCATTTTTGTGGCCCTCCTCTGGACTCACTCCAACAGCTTCATGTCCTCAGCTTGGTGTCATCTGCAAACTTGCTGAGGGAGCACTTGATCCCACTGTCTATGTCATTGATGAAGATGTTAAAACAGCACTGGTCCCAGTACGGACCCTTGAGGGACACCACTCGTCACCGGTCTCTATCTGGACACCGAGCCATTGACCACTAGCCTCTGGATGTGACCATCCAATCAATTCCTTATTCACCAAACAGTCCACCCATCAAATCTGTATCTCCCCAGTTTAGAGAGAAGGACGCTGTGGGGGACCGTGTCAAAGGCCTTACAGAATTCCAGATAGATGACATCCGTGGCTCTTCCCTTGTCCACTGATGTAGTCATTCCATCACAGAAGGCACTAGGTTGTTTTCAAATCCTTGAAAATTGTGCTGTCCAAAGATTACTGGATCAGATAGCAGACAATGAGACATCGCCACTGAAGGCTTACCTACCTGGACAGGTTCAATACAAGATAAGGTATGCATTTGAACAAATTTAGTATATGGATATAATAACTTTTCTTCAAAAATTGCTCTGTGTGTGTTGGAGTCATACCAAAGTTAGCTTAAATACATCTGCTTGTCTATTCAGGTGCTATTACACCAGTATCATCAGTAACATTTTTACACTTTAACAAGGCTTAGTATTGTCCAAAGATTTAATAAACTAAGAGGAAGACTTGAACTACATATAGTTGCCTGGGCTCTATATTTAGGATCAGTATATTTACAAGTAAATGGGACTTTCTGATTTCTCGCATATAATCCTTACAAGCACAATGAATACAGAAGTGTAAGTGAAAAAACACATGTATTTCTAGTAAAACCAATTGTTAAAAATTGGAGTGCTTGGATGTATTGAGACTCAATGACGATCATTATTTTCCACATCTATACAGCATAGTCACATATATATATGTATTTGGAGTTTACAAAAATAAAAAAAGTATTTCCATTTTCAGCACAGGCAGCCAAAGTTGCCACAGTTTCCAAGGCTTAAATGCAGTATACATACTGTTAAGATCTCTCTAAGAGTCTTTCAAAAATCACCAGTCACAAATCACTTCATCCCATTCTAAACATATGGTCAGAAAATACAGAGCTACAGGGGTTTGTTACTGCATGAGAGAATGTAAATTAAGGAGTGTGGAAATGAAAGGTGAACGCTGCTCTTTACGGAGTAATGCAGTGCACTTGGAAATCAATGTGATTTTTCCCATGACTTTCCTTCTCTCTTAGCTGCCCTAGGAGCGCCTAGTGCTGCCTAGTAGTGTAGGAGCTGCTTAGGATGGAGTTTAGGAAGAACTGTACCTTCTGATCTGCTGACACTGGCACCAGCAGAACTGCACTTTTAAGCGTGAGGTTCTTGACTCTGTTTTACTCCCCTTTCACTGAGATAGTCTTACCAGTAAAAGCAAAATGCAATCTTAATTTTGTTGCAGTTGTTTTCTCTAAACAAAAGACTCTAATAAGTGTAGCTGAAAACTGTGCTGAACTTTTGCTCTGCTCAGAAAAAATAAGATGCATGGATGGATGCATGGATGGATGGATGGATGGATGGATGGATTGATGGGTAGACAGATGTACTAAACATTTCACCCTGTACTTGAAAGCTAATGGAAAACACATTTTGTGGCTTTGACAAATTAACAGAGCAGAGCAATCTAGTTTTATATATCACAACCTTCTTATTTCCTGTTTTTCTAGTGAGCTTTGGCTTGGAAAGCAAACAGACTTGTGCACAGATGAGTAATATGTTTAGCTTTAGATTTGGCCAGAAAAGAAAATCCCGGAACATCTTTTTACTTGGATGGAAATAACATATATTGCTCTGCTGTTGTTCTTTGGGATTCAGCTCTGTTGCTGCTTTTATAGTGGATTGCAATGTGCTAATGTGATACGGTCAAATCTCAGAAGACTTAGTGAAGTCAGTGGGAGTTTTGACTGAGTAAAATTGAAATGATATCTGAAGAAGAATGTTAGGACTTGGTTTATCCTCAGATTTTTCATTGGCACCCTAAAACCTTTATGCCCTGAAAAAAATGAGAACTATTTTGGAAGAGTCCTAACCACTCTGCAACTGAGATGGTTTCTGGAGTGCGGGCAGGCACTAAGGAAAACAGCTGCAGGACTGTCTTCCAGTAATACCACCAAGTCACAGTGCAAAGGGCATTGCAAGGACAGAGCAAAGGATGGCATGTCAGAAATACAGTTGTAGCACACAGCACTGAAGTCAGGTGAGTTCTTTGGGCAAGCAGGGTAGCACGCAGAAGACAGTCGATGTCAGACCCATCCGTCCTCTCATGCTGGCCCCTCTACGTTACTTAGGAAAGAGGGATGATCTATAGAGCAGGGTGAGCAGTTCAGCGCTTCAGAAGAAAGCATCAGCTTTCTTCTCTCTTGAGCTGAGATCTCTGTTAATAAAAAGCAGAAACTCATGCCTTAGGTTTGGTGGGTTTAATATCATCCTGTGTAGAAGGTATTGATCTGGTTGGACTAAAACTCCTGGGCCTGACTCTTACTTACACCAAGGCCCTTTGCAGCGTAAAGACCCCGTCTGTCAGTATAAAGCCAAGCTCATAGTTCCATTGGGTTATACAATGGTCTCAGTTGCTATCTGTTTGCTTTTTAAGTAGTTGCATTTTTCAATAGATTTCAGGCCTGTGTAGCCAAAAAAATGTGAACTAGATGGATTTTAAACCAGCAGAACAACAAAAAGAACATTTACTACTTTTAAACCCCCTATTTTTAAATTAATCTCATGAATCATTAGTTTATGTCTCTGGGGTTTTGAAGGGTTGCGATTCACATCACTTCCCAGCTCCAGAGGGTGAGAACTGTTCAGTGTTCTCCTCTCCTTGAAATTTCCATTAAATAAATAGATTAGTGTACACTGCTATGACAGCTTTGTAATCAGAACTTCCTTTCATGAGAAGCTGGCTGGAGCCACAGATGTTTCTTGTATTACATATCATAAAATACTCACCTGAATGTACAAATTCTAGCCTTTTTTAGACGTTAATCTGGTTTGGGTGTTAGCCAGCTGGGCATTTGTGAGGGTCTCTGTTTAACCAGCAGTCTTCTGCATTCTCTTCAGCCTTCCACAAATATATATACTTACACACATACAGCACGGTTAAAAAACATAATTCAGGAATCCTGGTATGAATATTTAGAAGTATCAACCTGAAGCCTTTATATGCTTCTGACCCATACAGCTTCCTGAAGAACAATATTGGCTCACCAGCATTCACCAGTATATACACACACATTTTTCACATTGAGGAGAGTCAAACACTGGAACAGGTTTCCCAGAGGTGCTGTGCAGTCTCCATCTTTGGAGGTTTTCAAGACCCGACTGGAGGGAGCCCTGAGTAACCTGGTCTGATCTCATGGCTGTCGCTGCTTGGAGCAGGAGGCTGGGCTGCAGACTTCCTGACATCCCTTCCAGACTCAGTTATCATGTAATGCTGGGATTGTAGGACTATGCAGTGAAGATAGATATATATAATTTTTTTTCAGTGGGTTTAGGACTTTTGCTATCAAATATTAGATAATCTTCACACTGCCACATTGTAAGTCCTGGTTGTGTAAGCAAATGAAACCAATACAATATCCTGTTTCTCTTTCAAGTTACAGTGTTTGTGATAATTTTAACCATTCATACTAACCATGCATAGAGTGTAAATATTTTTACAAAATATGTTTAAAGATACACATTAAGGTTATCTTTTTTTTCTGCCCTGAAATGCATACGGAAAATATTTCAGTCTTTCCAGTTACCATAACTGCAAGTTCACACTATATATGACAAAGGATGCTTTTAGAGTAGAGGTGTACCTGTTCACACACAGAAGGGTAAAAGTAGAGGATATAAACCAGAGAGAGATAAACCAGAACAGACAAAATAATGATGAATGCGAGAGAAAAGAAACAACATCTGGTGATATCTTTTCTCAGTTAAATAGTGTTCACTGCTGTCCTGAGAGTCTCTGTTGCCTGCTTTAGACACCGATAGCATACAACTCCCACTGATTCCCTTACAGAAGACATTTCATGCCGCTTGTGATGTTTTTGCTGTATTCCCCTCTGTTCTCTGGTTCATCTTCCTTCCTCCTTTTGTTTCTCTCCTCAGCCCTATAAGGACAGGATTTTTCTCCCCTCTTGGTTTACAACTTCTCAGAGTTCACACCCTTTTCATCCTCTCTCTCAAGAGCTCTTGCAGTGACCTTTCCAGAGAAAATAAACTTTCAGATTGCATAGTGATTAGAGAGATTATCCACATCAAGCATTCCCCTTGTGAGCATGAACATAACAAAAGCTCATTTAAGAAACTCCAGCACCCTGTTGTAACTGGGAGAGGTACTGCCTACCTCCTACAAAAGTGGCCCTTTTATTCCTCTGCTAGATTTAATGAACCATTTGTGTTTGTCATCTCAGCAAGAAGCCTTTTGCATCCTGAGGTTTGTATGAGTTAGAAATGCTGCTGCTAAACCACCAGAACAATTGTATTCATTTCTAGTTTTTCTTCAGATTTCCTATCTGCTTACTCCATGCTTAGCCTATTTTAAGATCCTACTAATAATTAAAAGCTCACACATGTTATTATAAGGTAGAAAAGCATTAACTGATATGTCTGAAAGCAAACAGAAATGTCTGCTGTTTCTTCAGAATATTTCTTCCTGATGTTCTGCCCATCTCCATCACTGTAGGCATTAAAATGACATGGCATGAGGCAGAACCAGGAGAAAAGTTCATTTACTAGGAGACTTGACTCCAGTGCAGAGAACCATGTAAGTCATAAATCTTTTTTACATCATCACCCTTTTTTTCCAACCAAGTATCCTGTGGTTCCACCAAATTATCTACAGGGCATCATTTGTCCAATAATTTGTCTCTAAGATAAATATTTTGACATTTTTCCTCCTTTCAGAAAACACAGGCAATGAGGTGTTTTCAATTAAGGCTAAAGAGTTTGCTGAGGATTTGGGAGATGCTTTTGTAGTTGGGAGAAAAAGACCCATTTGACAACTCTGATCACTTTGGCACGGCACCAAGAATTACAAATGCAAGAAACCATGTGATTGCCTGTTACTGCTGTCTCCAAATGCAAGTGTCACACTGATGTCTTCCCTCTGTTCTTGTACAGTTCTTAAGCCTTTCTGTTAAGTGAATGTGCTTCATTTGGCTTACGGTTGTTAAATTCACCATAGCAGGTGGCATATCAACATGTCTACGAGAAAACAGTCATCTACTGAGGACTCAGATGTTGAATTTCCCTTAAAAGATAAAGAAAACCAAAAAATGTCAGTAACTCCCATGTCAATCATGGTCAATATGGTCATGTATCAGATAATACATGAAATCACACAATTATTATAAACTTACTGTTTCTGATAAGTGTGCTAAACACAATATAAAGCATTTGCAATTAGTTTTACATTTTTAAAAAAAAAAGTATTCCTAGATAAAGAAACACCTTTGACTGTATGAGAAAATGTGTTTACTTTCTGTAATAGAAAGTATAACCATTTTCATTTTGATCTATGGGCTACATTTCCCGGATCATATAGGTAGAAAATCTCACCTATTGTCAGATTAAAACTGAGTCAGAGCAGTACACAAATTCAGCTTTTTGGCCAACATTTTAAATCATAAGGCCTTAATTTAATACAGTTTTGCGTAGGTGTTACATTCCTGCAAAAGAAGTATAAAGGACTAAATTTTTCCAGCCCCAGATGATGAGAAAGCAGAAGAACTGGAAAAGAAGCAAGTGAAGATCAGGGATAGGCACTGTCTACACGACTTTCTTTTTTAGGAAACAAACTGCAATGCAAGTTTTAAGGGGTTAGAAAAGATACGTGCAAATAATGTGTTAAAAAAAAAAAAGATATAAGCATTCTAAAATGAACCTTCCAAAAAGTCAAGTCGTGAGTCTGAGTCATCCCAAATTGTTCAGGTGGTCAAAAGCAGGGCAGTTACACTGCCTAGTGGTATGGAGCTGGTAATGAATAATTTTTTCAAGTGTTTTTATAATCTCACAGTACCTGTGGAAGAAATAAGGGACTTTAGATAATTCTGGCAAAGCAGAACCAAACAGTAGGTTGAGTACATCCATGGTGAGCTTGTTTTAATTTGTAAATCTGTTATGGGCAGATGAAAAGAATCACTCTGCCTATAAAATTAATATAGCCACTACTATAAGAACATATTTTCAAGATTATTCTTTCAGTTATATGTATAAATGGCTTATATTAAACCATAATCTTTTCAGAGACACACTCAAAGCAGTCCCCTGGTACAAACTAAGGATTCTGACCCTTTTATTTCATAGTTGTAGTTTAATAATGTAATTGTCACATCCAATAAGCAAGTTATTAGAATAGTATGTAATGTTTCAGTGAAATATATTATAAAATTATAGCAGCCTGAGAAGGATGCTCACACTACTGGAATTAAGGCATCTACATCAGGAGCCCCTTGTAAATGGAGTGGGTGAGTCTTCTCTGCAGGTTAGCTCAGGGAACTTCAGTTAGAAGCTTATTTCCAATAATTATACAAAGACCTTAAACATGAGGTATATGAAAACCCTCATTAGATTCATTTTTAAGACAGTTTCCATAGAAAGAAGATACCTGTGAAACTAAAGATAAACTCTCTCTATTGTATTTCACTGTGGATATACTTTCCTTCAAAATTTGCACTGTAAATTTTTATTTTAAAATTGTCCTTGATAACCACTCTTTTTGGAATAAAAAAAACATGCCTGCAGTTTGCACTTATTTATTCAGATTCACTTTTTTACTTCTTCAATTATTTGTCTTACCCAAGCCTAGGTGTTTACTGTTTCAAGTTATGTCTTGAATAGTTGCTCATTTGAGGTTTCCTATATGATTGTTTATGTGTCAAAGCAAGAAAAAAAATCAGTCTTATGAAAAATGTACATTATGAATAACAGTTCTGAGGATTTTCCTTGTTCACATAAAAGTGTGCTCTCTGCTTTTATTCTGGCAATCTAGTGTACCCTAGCACAAACCTGAATCACAGAAGATTTAGCTTTTGGAAAGGCTTTGTGAGCTCTTTACAAAACTAATAATATTCCTAAGGCAGCACTGCCTTGTTTTCACTGACTTTCAGATTCAGCTCTTGTTGTCTTTAAATCCCTTTCATTTAAACTAGAAAAGCATGTCCTTGCATTATAGGAAGTACTACCAGCAGCATAATTGGTCTGATGAGCACAGTCATATACAAGCCTATCCAATATAAACTAGAGTCCTTTCTGCACTTCTTTCTGAACACAGTCAAAAAAAACCTTACACCTCAAGATTCGGTTTTATTTTGGCTGTGTATTACTGAAGAAACAAAGGTCCATACATGTCCAAAATTATCTTGAAGAAAGTGATGACCCTGATGGAATGCAGTAGCTGCCACAGCTGTATTTCGATATACACTGAACAATAAAACGATACATATAGGAAGGTTTGCATCTCCTATGCTTTCTTGTGGAATTACTTCTTTCTCTGCTTCTTGGAGAGATTCAATCTGTCCTTTAAATATATTATCAAGTCAGCGAATTAATTTATTTACAGCCCTGTGATTTTTTCAATACACTGGAAAGAGATTTAATAACAGCTACAAATGCCTCAGGCTTGTCTAAAGCAAACATCTTTATATCAGATCTCCACTATTTAGGGCCCTTTCCAGTATATAGGGCTTAACAGCAAGACTCCCTTCAGACCAAGCCTTCATTCTGCAAAACACCAGAACAACCTAAATACCAGTGTAATGTAGACTGTTTTGTTCAAATGGGATACACAGAACAAAAATGTGCTCTATGTATACCTGAGATACAGATATATTCCATACATAATGCAAGCCTCCGTTCTAACACAGTTCCTATGTGAACAAAGCAAAGCCATTTGGCCTATTTGTTCTTTGATTTTCTGTTTGGAAATAGGAGTAACATTGCCATCTTACCTCCTGGAATATTATGAGACCACAAGCAGTAAATCATTTTGGGGTGCTCCAATATTATGGGTAAAAGGGTCAGTTACACATTCTAGCTCAGATAGATCAAGTTAATGTGCAATTCCAGAGTACATGCAGTATCGTCCCAGGATGTGATCCTCCGAACTTCTAGTAAAACATGATTAGTTTTGTTAGTAATGATAGCAAGATTAGATCATTATGTGCTATGTTGCGGATAGTGATACAAAGATTTTCACAGAATTTAATAAAGAAAACAAGGTATGTGTTTTCAGGTGAAATAGTAAAAGGAACAAAAATAAGTCTCTGAGTGGAGGAATGCAAGCAGATGGAAAAACTATTATGCAAATGCATGAATCATAGTTTTCCTAAGGAAATAATTTGACCTGAAGAATCTAAAACTGGAATTTGGCCACAACACAGATGTATGCCAAAGGCCTGATCCTTACTTACTTTGTTGGAATGTTCTTTAAAATTGCACAAAGAATCCTATTATTTAGAGGTTTGCAAGGTCCCCAGTTCAGCTGACTTGCTCATTTGACTTAAGTTATAGTGCCATCTACTGTAGTAATAGCCACAGAGAGTCCAGATAGACTATAAAATTTCCCTCTCTTGAGTTTATTTTTCAATTATTTTCCACTGTAGCTGTAATCAAGTCAAGCTATGAGTTTTGAAGGACTCAAAAACGTATCAGATATGAATATAAATAAAGGGACATCTGGAGTTACAACAACATAGTTAGAAACCAGACAGACCTACAAACTACAATGAAGAATTTTTGAGGGTGTATTACTCTTGCTTCAAAGTTCAGGATGGCCAAAAAAGCCAGTCTTTAGATACTGAAATTAGAAGGAAATTTTCCTGCTGTTGGGTTTTCCCATACCTGCCAGGTTTGGAGTTTTCATAGCTTCTTTTGAAACTTCTGAGAGTGCAGCTGCCAAAGAAGATAGGTACCCTGAGATATGAACCATTCTGCTGCAGGAGGGATTTTTTGTCTGTACTCTGCTCTATTAAATGCACGCCATGCTAACCTTCATGATCTCCCTCCCAAAAAAGATGCCACAGAGTTGAATTTCATGCCCATCTGCTAGAGCAGGGATGCAAAGTTGTACATTTCCATACATATCCTCCCCCAGTGCCCCAGTGTGATGAGCATATGTAAAATACCACAGGACATTGACATTGAAATCTCAAAGACAGAACTGGGGATGAAAACCTTGTCTTTTTGTAGACAACTGCAACACACTGAAGGGACAGATGCTAGTTAGAGATGGTTCCCGTGATTCAAGCAATGTAGAGACAGATAAAGAGTAGCCTCCAAAGAGCCTTCTGGCACGTCGGTATCATGACTGGGACACAACCAGCTCTTAGGACAGGGACAGTTGACTCACAGCCCACAGTTTTGCAGCCCATGTGTTCATTGTGCTACTGCAGTCTGGACAGCCCTGCGGAGTAGTCAGTGATATACAATCATCTCATTTTTCTACATGTTCGTTATACCAGAAGTAATTATGTTCCACAGACCCTCTACATTGATACAAATGTGTAATGACATCACATACCATATGAAGAAAAAGGTGCTAGCACTATTTCTATATCAGGATTTAGTTTTCTAAATGCAAAGAAAGAAATCTTCACCCTGACGACTGACTGAGCGTTTGTAGCCTACGATTTCTGTTCATACTCCAGACAACATCCACCAATTTACTGAACCTGCAGGCAAACAGCATTTCATATTTTCCTCAAAACCTTTGCATCAGCTTCCAAGTGAAGTCAGGATGATTCACATCTAAAATGCACCTGGTTGTGTCACCGAACATCAAATTCAATACAAGACTATACTGCTTTGTGTCTTAGACTGATGGGACTCTGTTCTTTTTGCTACCTACTTCTTCAAACCAGCCTGCCCTTTCTGCTGATTCCTCAAACTGTTTTGCAGTTGATGGTTGCACTGCAAAGGCAGCCGAGATTTACAGCTGGTTAATTCCCTCTTTCCAGTGAACTGCATTGTATGCCCTTCTCCTTTTTGCTTGTATTGTGAATGATCCCCCTGTTGGAATTTTTATTGAGCAATGGAAAACAAACCTTAAAGAAGCACATGATATTGAAGTTCACTGAGAGGTCATCTCATATAAAGACTGGTGGGAATTGCTTGTGCCCCAAGATGAGGCTTCCTAAGGATTTAATTCCGTATCAGCCGGTTGAGTTTGACACTGGGCATTTTAGTAAGCTGGTGTGAAAACACTTTACTGCTTGAAGGCGCCCTTCTCTGAAAATCCTTTGTTCAACACATTTATAGCACACATGGCTGAAAAAAAAATGGCTATTTTTTAACTGGGTATGGCACCAGAACTTCTGGAAAAAAACCAAACCTTTAATGAACTAAAAGGCATGCTGAGGTGCTAAGCAAGGCCATAGTTTCACAGTTGTTTGGAACTGGCATAAACCAGAACTGACACTGAAAGAGGTCACCCTGCCCTTCCCTGACCCTTGCGCGCACAGCCCCCGCCACTCCCATCTGCTCATACAAAGGCTCATACGGCCTCATGTCAGCTTTTTTCTTTTTACCATGGTAATTTCGAGCCAGACCACTGCTCTGACCCAGTTCACCACGGTCTATGTGACTTATGACTTTATTGCTAATTAAGAGAGTGCCAAGCAGTGCAAAGGGACTTGCAACTACTCTTTTTACGGCTGGTCACCTCTGGAGAACAGCTTCTTCCCCTCCACAAACCACCTGGCCCTTGGTCTTCTACAGATCACACATTGTGCTGTTGTGGCCCCAAGACATAATTACTCTTTTGTCTGCTTTTTTTCAGTTCAAAGAGTCTGAAAGAATGGGATGGCCATGTTGCAGCTTACCAGGAGAGGTTTTTTATTGCATGAAGCAGTGGGTATGTGTTGCACGCTCTGTGATAACGTGGGCGGGGAGGGGACTGACGAGCAGGGAGTAAATTCGGGGGAATGTGTAGGACAGCGGGACTCAGAATTAGTGAAGTCTCATCCATCCTGCCCAGTCAGGGGGATCCTGTGAACTGTGAGTGAACCTGCCCAGGCACAGAGGGGAGGTGCAGGCAGGAGAAGGAGGGGTTGCAGAAGGGCAGCTCCCCTTCCTCCGGTGGCAGCGTCCACTTCAAGTGCCTGGAGGACTTCAGCTGGTCTTGGAAAGACATTGTGAATCTCATAGCAATGATGTGTAATAAACTGATCTTAATGAAAGGGAATGTAATTCCAAGGAGTTAAAAACTGCTGAGTTGGCTTTGGCATATTTAAAAGATGGGTGAGCACTGGTGGGCTTTAGTTCAGAAAAGAAATGGATCAGGGTTCTGGTTTACTGCTCAGGGCAGAGGGGCTGAGACTCTACCAGGGACCAGTCCCTGTCCCTAGAAGATGTTGCAGGTCATCTGTGTGAAATTATATGATGGTGATACTGGATCTTTACATTCTCAAGTCTGGGGCAGAGAATATCATTTGGAGTGTGTGCCAGTAGACAGCAATGTTAATGTCCCTGCTGAACAAAAATACTGAGTTTATCTTCAGGGCCATTCATTTTTAGTTGCCATAGAAACAGCCATTAGAGCCATTTTATATCTGGCTGACAAACCCCACATTTTCTGATCTCTCTTGCTTTTCTTTCTCTTTTTTTTTCTTTCATATCTGATATTTATTTCAATGCAAAATGTCTGGCAGAAACAAAACTTTTTCTACCTGATACATGGATACAAATTTTTTATTTTTGTCCATGAAATCCTCCATTGCTCCTCATATATATGTGCTCAGTTCATAATAAAAATATATATTTCTAGTTAAAAACAAACACACAAACAAAACGAATAAAGACACACACACAAAACAAAATTACAGTTATAGATACTTTTCCTTTCCTTTTCTGTTACAATAAAGTGAGTATCAGATTAATTTTAGGATGATATCTCCCTTCTCACTAATCTAATGTAGATTCCCATCTGTTCTCCTGGTTTGCTCATCTTCAGTCATTGCAGATGGGTTACAAACACAAAACAGGAGTTCGTATTTACTTACTTGCACTTTAAATTAGTCAAATTATATGTTTTTTGTGACTGTTTTCATTGATTGAGGTGTTCTTCCAATATTTCTGAAATTTTCTACTTCTTTTTGTCTGCTTTAGTGATGATATCTTATGACCTCACACCTGCAGGAAGAGAAAATCAATGTTTTTAAAAAGTCCACTTATTCTGAGTAGCTCAAATACATAAAGGTGCTAAATTCCATCAGCGTTTACCAACTTCTGCTAATACTGCAGTGGCTAGCACTCTAGATGTCAGATTCTTACAAATTCAGTAGGTGCTTTTAGAAACTTGAACCCAAATGTCTCCTTTTGATTAAAATAAATATTCTGGTATACTTACCTAACTTACAGAGAGAGAGTTAATGAATATATTATAACATTTGTAAACTATATGATAAACTCAGATTTAAAGTGTTGGGAAAATGCAAAATAATTACGAGTACTTTGTGTATTTTCTGTAACACAAAAGGAGGTTGGGCTAAAACTAATTCAGAATGAGACCTTCCACACCAGAAGTTAATTATTACATATGAAAATTATTTATTCCTAAAATACCGTTAAATTTCCTGAAGAAATAACCTTGTTGAGAATAATTTTCTGCCACTAAGCTGTTAACAGCAAAAGCATGTTCAATTTAGACACATGAAAACAATGCTGAAGCATTCCTTGAGAATGGCCTTGAAAAGCACAACTTTGCTGTATCACAAGCATTCCGATGGCAAGTCTGGTGGTGTCAGCTCGCCAGTGCACACAGCTTTCAGCAATTCGTATTCTGCTTGTATCCTTCCCTTTGCTGTCTTTAAATCTAAACCTTTGTCCTGTAACAACTGTAATCAGTGCACACGTAATTGTGATTTATGGTACGGGCAGCGGTTGATTGCTCCTCCTCTGGGGTGAGTCCTCTCCACCCTGAATTGTAGGGCAGCAAGAAGCTGCTGTGGGGCTTACAGCGGTGATTTATTCTGCAGTGTCCTCAGGACCAAACCCCCTGGCTACCTGCGCAGCCTCATCCCCCGGGCACTCTCAGGTGATGTTGGAAGGAAAACCTCTGAAACACTGTTCCTCTCCGCTGTCTCTGCAGGGAGAACAGCCCCAGGGAAAGCTGCAGATGAGAGAGATCCCTGTTCCCCGTAGCACTTCTGCAAAGGTGCCTGGTGCAGCCTGTCCCGCTGCACTTGCCTGCCATACCCCAGCACAGCCACTCCTCAAAATCTCGGTGGTACAAATGGGACACCCAGCCCTTCTGCTGCAATCCCAGCAGCGGGATAGGGCTTGGGACTTGCCATGCCACAGAAAATGCTGTCCCAGCAGCAGGAGCAATGAGCTCCCGGAGGCACAGGCATGGGCACGTCCCCTCTGACTATTGCTAACCGCTCACACAGACATCGCTCAGCAGAGCTGCGGAGATGTGGACAAGGACCAGCGTGAGGCAGGTTGGCATGTTATTTGAATAAGATACATTGCTTTCCAGTTCCAGCCTAATTCTGCTTATTTATAACACAGTAACAATACATATTGCCACTGCTGGAAGTGTACAAGTTTCAAAAAAACAAACCTGAATGTTATGGAGGAGGCTTCTCTTGTCAGAAAACGTATCTCTAAATAGCTGAGCTTGAAAGAGAGGAAGCCTGGAGAACAGTGTTGTACCAGCCTGTGCTCAAAGCGCTAAGGCAGGTGCAATACATGAGTGAGCAGTGAAGATTTTTTTCAAATTCAGAGTGACTCCTGATATCAGAAGTAAACAGATATTAAAAAGGGAAAAGAAAATGAACAGAAACGTATGCAACTAAGTTCTCCCAGAGCTTAAATTCTTTGAAAAATCAAAACCATCTGAAAGTGATCTTGATAGTTCTGTTCTTTTGTTTGTATATGCATATCGCCCATTCAGAGAAAGAACAATACGTTTAATGCACTTAACACGTTTAGGAGGTTTCAGTCAATTTAAAAGAGGAGATTAACTGCAGAAAGGTATTGCAAAAAATAGATTAGTGCCCATCTTAATGGTAAAAATGAAATTTTGGAGAGAGGTTTTTAAACAAAGCGAAAGCGAAGCTATCCAAAAAACAGTATGCGATTTAAAGCTGAAAATTCAATTTCATACCTTTTCTGGAGGTAGCTAAGCCTTCTGATTAGCAGCTCATATGGAAGTGGATTCAAATGGGGCAACTGAATTTATTATCGCCTCTTGCACTACACTTACCTTCTCTAATACACCTTCCTGCCTTGAGGGTTGGGATATCCACGCCATTTGTGAATCATCTCCTGATTACCCATAGTTTTCAACCTGGCTCTGAACCAGAGAGTGAACAGCTGAACCAAGAGAATGAGCAGACTGACGGGCAGTTATAGGGGGAAAAAAAAGATGGAACACTATGCTCACAGGTATGAGCCCAGAACAACTGAATACCTATAAGCAGACAACTCTGGGCAAGAGATTAATAATACCAGCTATTCTCCTACAATAGCTGTGTCAGTAGGAGTTCTTGTAGATGCCCTTTGGATGCAGTTTCATGTTACACTTAATCCAATCTAACTGTGAGCCGCAACCAAAAGATGAAGTAATACTCTTCCTTTCCCAGCATAGGCTGTTGCTACCTTTGTTTGGAAATGGGAACATGACTGCCTCTTTCTTTGTCAGCCTGCAGTTACATTAGAGTTAATAAAACCTGAAATTTTGGCCTTTGAAAGCAAGTACACAGTCAAGGATTTGTGCCTATTTGCCACCTCATTTGGAACACTTTTTTTCTTAGTTGTTGTCTGTGCAGTTTTATAAACTGAGGCATTTCAGTGGGAAAGACAATATCCCACTTTACATTTACAACTTACATTTACAATTTACAGGTTAGAGCGTACAGACTTGTACCATTTGGATTATTTTACTGAGAGAAAAACAATAAAAGAACGTGCACTGTGGCTCCAGGCAGCTTTGGAACGATCAAAAGCTTCAGGACTACAACTAAAGAAACAAAACATATTCAATGCCGTTGGACTAACATAGCTGGGACGTTAACTTTATACAACAAAACATACACTGCAGATCTCAGCTAAGCTAATGCCTCTTCTTATTTTGAGTACTTTCCTGATTAACACAGCATTTTTTCTTATATCTTATCTTTTCACTTTGTTGTCTGTAACGTTACTGCATGAACAGTTTACTCTCATATTAAAATAAGAAGTCTGTTTGAAAATTCCTGTATCATTCTCAGTCTCAATTTCTCAGGGAAATTTCTAAGACAAATTTATTTTTTTAATATCAAGATATAGTTTTGCTGTGTTGAGGTTAGCAAAAATAGATTACTTTTAAAAAACGTTATTATATTGAAACTGGTTCTGCCACTCTTACCTAAAGCAATACATTTAAATGTATTTTGAAGTAACCACATACAATACAAAGAAGTGGGAAAAGTGTTCTCCTCCCCTTTGTCTTGCAGCAGCAACATCCTAGTAGAAGAGGCTCCGAAAGGCCTGGGAGAAGAAAGCTTGGAGAGGTCCTGTGGGCTAACATGACATGCGTCATAAGGTTCTCAGAGCACCAGCTGCTGCTCTGATGTTCAAAACGAGGATTATATTTGAATTTGCATCGTTACCACACAAGAGACCAAAGGAACAATATACAACTCCGCAGGCTCTTGTGGATCCATGAGAAACAGGGACTTAACATATAAGCCACCTTCTCATGTAAAGCTGCCAGTGTCTCTCTTTCCTCCTGCTTCTGGTATCGAGGGAGCTCCAACTGTTGCTGTCAGATGAAAGAATATCCCATGGTGTGAAAGAGGAACTGATGGAAGACATCAGCTCATCTGCTGCCACTTGTTCTCATGGTGGGCTATGGGTTTGGAAGGCGTGCAATTAATTCACAACCTGTGGCTTTTGCTGTCCCCAATAAACCTTACCAGGACTCTTCTCCCAGACCAAGTTGTACCACTGATAACTCTCCCCTCATGACCACATTTCTATTTCAGCCCATGCTCCACCTCTGCCTTCTGAATTTTACTGCGTGAAGGCAACATACGGTCTAAATAATTTTGGTGTGTACAAAACACGAAGCATTAACATTTTCACTAGAGTGGATCAACTCTGAGGTTGCTCCATGGAGAGATAGTAATTCACAAAGAAACTACTGCTGACCAGAAGAAAGAAGAAGACATACTTAGTAAGTCTACTCATGAAAAGAATGAAAACACAGCAGAAAATAAATAGAACAGCTTGCATAATATTTAGTCTCCTACACTGTTTACACCATTTGCTTAATGCTATGTATAGAAGAATAAAAAATATCATAGCCTATTCTGTAAATGCCTGTGGGCAGTAAATCTAGCAAGTCAAACTATTTAGGCTCCAAAGTGGAAAAGCCTCCTGAGCAAGAAACACAGCAGGGGGCGGGAGTCCAAGGGCTTCATTGATCACCCTTCATTATCTTAAAGAGCAGAGAAGAGGCGATGCCTTTTCTGGCCTCTTCAAAGGCCCCTGGCTGGATCCTTCAAATGCTAGCGGCAATCCCTGAGGTGGTTTCTGAGGTGAGTGTAATGACTTTCTCATTCATATTCCATTTCCTTGCCCTTTGAAACACCATTACAATCTATGCATAACTTTCTTAAGATATACAGACCCCTATAAAACACTCAACTGCACACATCCTGCAAACTCTCCTGTGGATTTTTGTCAGATCACTAGGATAGCAAGGGTTAAGTTTTCTCGACTTCAGTAACTTTGTTCAGAGCAGCCAGAAATCTTGTCACAGTGCTTCATTTTGTTCTGTAGAAGACTAGTCACTATATCATTTCATCATTAAGCAAATATGTGAGCCCACTTAGATCTCAGTACTTTAACAGTACCTGTAGGCACTGGGGCAAATCCAGAAGTGAATCTTCTTTGCAAAACCAATGAATCATTTAATTCACATGCGACTTGTGCATTTGTAGATGTGAACTTGTACTTTTAACCTGTGATCAAACACAGTATTATCAATCATAATTGTAACCAATGCTAAAAGTTCAATTAAGGCTTTCTGTTCGTTTGTTCCTATCATCTCTAAAATGTTTTTTTTTCAGGTGATACTCTGAACTTTTCCGAAGGGTAAGGGATCTGCTAGTTCCTCTAACCATGAAACTCCAAGAGAGTTGAAAACAAACTCAATTACAGGGTTTCTGGTTTCCAGAATTATTAACACCAGGAATGACATGAAATCTGCAGCTGATAAATTTTAACGTGCCACAGGCTGGATAAGAACTCCTAAGCATCTCCATGCCTGAGGTATATCTGGACTGTTGGCAGGTGTGCTGCACAGCACATCCCTCGTTGTGGTTCTCTGACTTTTTAGCTCCTTTCTGGTCTGCTCAGCAACGGAGACTATGACTTGGGGGGCAGCAAGGTAGACAGGGGTGGTCTGTACCCAAGTCATGGACCCAACGTGAAGTGAGGACAGTTTGGGACAAGGATGCTGATCCAGGAACTGGGAAATACTCCCAGCCGTGGAAAAAGAAATTTTCAGTCAAGCTAAAAATAACACTTAGCATTTTTATTCCTTGCAGTAACTACTCTATTTTAATTCAGTTTGAGAAACACAAGTTTCTTATTGTCAGCTCACGGTAAGGTAAAAGAAGCAGCTTTATTTTTGGATGTGCAACATGATGTACAACGCAGAACATAATCAATGATGTAGAACATTACACACATTGTGCATTATGTTCCAGGAGATGCTGTTTTTTAAATCACCTGGAGCTTAAACACAGACCTGGGCAATAGGCATATTCATTCAAAAATAATTTGAAGCTGTCTTGGCAAACCTAACAGTTCCTAATGCATTAAAAAAATTAAAAAATCTCACGACTAATTTATCTTTGCTTTGTGATGTTAAAACTGAGCTCTGTAACAGCAGAGTACTTCAGAGCCCGGCTAATGGCAGAAGAGTGTGTGCTTGTCCATCTCCTTCCTGCACGTTATACTGCGTTCCTGAGCCCAGCGCCTGCATCCCTGGTTTGACGATGTAGCACTCTGCTTCATTCTACAGACGCTAATTACAGTCCCTGGCTATTAACCGCCGCGATGCCCCTCCGCTGGGCAGCGTTTTCCCTGGAGCTGAGGCTGGGCGAGAAGCACGAGTAAGCAGCTCACCAGGCCTGCACGACCCCCTCCCCCGGCACCGAGGAGCCCCCGACAGCCGCCGTGCAGCTCGCCCCGTGCGGGGAGAGCCGGGCCCCGCCGGCACCGGGCCCCTCGCAGCCCGCGTTCCCGCCCTCTCCCCTCGCTCGCTGAGGCGCCGCCAGCCCGCGGCCTAACATGGCCGCCCAGAGCAGCGCAGGTGCGCGGCGAGACCCGGGGGCGGGAAGCGGCCCTACAGGGCGGGAAACGGCTCCAGCGGATGGGGAAGCGGCTCTTGAGGACGGGGAGCGGCCTCACCGCCCCCGAGGCGGCGCCGGTGGGGCGGAGCGGGACGGGCCGGGCCCCACCTCAGGCAGCCGCCATCTCTGCCGCTGCCGGAAGCCCCCCTCCGCTGGCGCGGAAGTGACGCCTCGCGCCCCGCCCGTCGCTCCCCTCCCTCCCTCCCTCCCTCCCGGCGGCGGCGGCGGCGGCTGGGGAGCCGGGCGCGGCTGGCGGCGGCCCGAGGCGCGGCCGGGCGGGATCATGGCGGACGGCGTGGACCACATCGACATCTACGCCGATGTGGGCGAGGAATTCAACCAGGTACGGGCGGGCACGGCACAGCGCGGCGCGGCGCGGCCCCTCCCCTCCCTCCTTCCTTCCCTTCCCATCCCTCGCCCGCCTTCGCCGCCTGCAGGGCCCTCGGCGCCGGGCCGCGCCGCCGCCATCGCCATTGTTCGGTCGGCTCCGCCGCCGGGCTTTCCCCCCGCCGGAGTGCGCGGGGACGGCGTGGGAGCGCGCCGTGCCTCGGGCCCGCCCCGCCGCGGCCCGTCCCGCGGGTGCTGCGGGGGCCCGGCCGCCGTCTCTGAGGGGAGGCTGCGGGAGAGGCCGCGGCGCGGCGGGAGCGAGCGAGCGCCTCCCTCCCGCCCCCCCTCGTTCCCTTCCCGCCCCGAGTGCCCGGGCAGGAGCGGCGCCGGGCCCCTTCCCGCCCCGGGCCGGGGGGGGCCTCCCGGGTGCGGCGGGGAGAGCGGCAGTTCCTTCCCGGCAGCGGAGGGGGGGGTTTGGGGGAAGGGGAAATACAGCCATTGTTCGCAGATGAATAAAAAAAGCCGCCGAGCGGTAGCAGTTTCTCGGCCGCTCTTTGCGGGGGAGGCAGAACTAGTGCAGCTTTATTCTGCAGCACCGAAGAAAGTGTCTTCCTTTTTTATTGTTGGGGTTTTTTTATTTGTTATTCTCTCCTAGCCGTTAAGAGAGTCGCGTAGGCCCTCTTTAGAGGACGAGCTTGTCTTTTGGTGAGGAAGTATGGACGAAATAAACAGAACTTCCTGACTTACGAGTAGTCCACTTTTCTAAGCCTTTTTTTTTTAACCCCTCATCTTTCCCCCACAGCCGCGTGCCTGCTTTCCTACCGAAACCTTATGTCCACATCAGTTTTGTTTGCCATCTGCCTTGTTTGTGACTCCTGCTTCTCCAGGTTGTGTTGCTCCGGGATTGCATTGTTCCCGCCCTAGAACATAAATAACCGGGAACAACTGCACTTTCACACATTTACTGGGCTTACTGAGCGATGCCCCGTTGTATGCCTGCCTGCCCGTCAGAGAACTGGGAATGGGTAATAGGTTATGGAAGTCACAGTTAACTTGGATAGCAATTTATAACTATCTCGCGGAACTTTAATTCTTTAGATATTTATTGGTAAAGTAATTCAGAAAACTACTAATCTCATAAAGGTATACTATAAAGAATGCCATACCAGTGAGCAGATGATGGAGGGGACTGATTTGCTCTTAGTCTGTCAACATGTGAAGGTTTCTACCTTGGAGTTGAAGACCCGTTATATGAATTTAAATTGGGGTGAACCCTAGCACAAATATCATTTAGCATAAGAGTACATCTCTTCAGTTTCTTTAATAACTTCATTTTGTTTTAATCAGTTCCAGGTAAAACACTGATAACAAATCAAGTTTTTCAGAAAACACTAATTTGAATCCAGTAGTCTTTGTGTAAACTCACATGTGCAGAAGCCCTCGGAGTACAATAGTTCTGTGTTGTAAATACAGCGCAGGCAGATACTGCCAGAACAAAAGTGATGGGGATGGTGTGTTTCACACGGTCCTGGTCTACTCAGGTTATGGTTAATATTGATATTCCCTATAGCCGTGGTGCAAGGAAGGATGATGGTACAGATGAAGAGAGTCTTGCGATAATTTGGCTTAGCTTATTCCAGCAGTCAGGAGACCCTTTTGCTCTTTTCACTGTATTTACCCCAGTTTCTCTCCTGCTGGGGCTGCGTTTCTGCAGTCTGCTTCCTCAGTTCATGAACCTTGTAAAATACAGGGCAGCAAAGTGAGTTCGTGTCCCTCTTCCCTCAGCTTGGCTTTGTTTTTCTTGTGGGGTTTTTTTGTTTGCTTGGTTGGGGTTTTTTGGGGGGGGGGGGGTGTTAGCAAAATTTTGCTGTTTGTTCTTTTCCAAGTTTCATATTTGTGATTTTCATGTTGTCTCAGGCCCTGCTGAGTGTAGTATAGTTGAACTATATTACTTTAAAATAGATAATTTTACTGGGAGAGATTGACACATCTGCACTTTCCCATTTCCTTCTGTCAAGTACTAAAGAAGGCTAGTTGTTGCTGTCTACAGTGTTACTTACTGCTCCTAATTCTGACATTGTTGTGATGGGTGCTCTAGAAGCTTCTATTCGTGAACTACTGTTTCTGATTTGAAGCTGACAGCTTAAATTGATAAGATGGGACATGGTTCTGCGTATCTGTGGATGGTTGAAGATGACAGTTGAGAAAATGCTGTAGGGAGAAAGTGATTTGTGGACGTTTTACGGAACACCGTATTTGTAAGGAAAAATTGCTTTATGTGTAAAGCAATAAGTTATTGTTTTTGGACTCTGTTGCGCTACATTAATTTGACTTACCAGTATTCATTCAAGTTGGACTATAGGAACCCTTTCCTCTAGTTTTGCCAGTAGCAGGGACTGAAAAATACACTGTGTAGCTTTTTTGTTCTTCTGGGTGCGATATACTTGTATGTATACCCAAGCTGGGACACAACTTTTGTTTGCATCTGTAGTAAGTGGGTCATTTAGGATTTGTGGCTAGATGAACTTCCCTTGGTTGTTTTGTCGTGTTCTGGGTCTCAAGGTACTCTTCCTTCAGGCTCTTCTGGGATTCTTTTTTTTTTTAATGCCTCTTTCCAGGAGAAGGCGGGGGGGGGGGATGTTCTGCTTGATTAGTGCTAAATGAACCACAGGTTATAGGGTGAAATGAAGACGGCAGAGCCATGGGTTTACAGGCTGGCTAAGATGGATCACCACTGAGAACTGTGTTAGGTTGTATTTAATGTTGGTTGCAATGAGCTGGCTAACTTGACTTGAAGTCAGATCTTTTTAGTGAAAATGCATCTTTCCCATTCCATCTGGAGCTCATCAAAACTATGTCTGTTTGTGTTGTCTCTTACCCTTTCATTATCTTATTGTTCATTATAACTGTATTCTTTGTCCTTGGGCTTACAGCTTTACTCAGTTTGGCTCTGACCAGTTGTATTTATTTTTTTTAAATTGTGCTGTCCTTTTTTTTTCTTTTGCTCCCTTCCTCCCCGCCTTTTTTTTTTTGAGAACTTGCTTAAGTCATTTTCCATTTTGTTCTTCTAAGCTGGCTTCCCCATCCAGCAGTCTTTCGTATTTATTTCAAGTCTTGTTTTGAGATGAGACTCTCATAAATGTAATAATTCCTGCATACATTGCTTGTGACCTGTAAGAATAGGTATTCTGTGGCATATTTGACTTTGACCATCTCCCTACATGTTACACTTGCTCTTCAAGAAAAAGAGATCTGTGCTGCACTGAGAACTGCATTATCTGCATACAAATGGCTGAGGCTGGCATCCTCTTGATGGCAGAAGGCCGCAGTAAGATTAGGGGTGCTTTAGCAAATATTCGTGTGTGGTTTTGTACACAAAAACCTAGAGTATCAGTCCATGATACTGAGATAATGAGGAGCCTTTCCATGAGGCCAGCTTGGGTCTGACTCAAGGTTGCCTGCAACTTTGGCCAGCAAACTGGGTTACTTTCCTACAGTCATAAAGATGTGACCATGTATTGTCAAGTTCTCTGATGCTCTGATCAGCTTTGCATTGCCCAAGGTTGTGGTTTTTTTTTTCATATACACACATGCACATAATTGAACAGTAAAAAACTGTTTTTATTATACATATTACACCTATGTATACACAGAAAAATCCTTCTGACCAAGCAGAGGATACAAACCAATTTAAGGATCTCTTATTTTAATGCTATGGAAAAAGCACTTGCTTTGTTTATCCTCTAATGAGTCTACTTGCATAGTTGCATTGTGGATATGTCTAAACATGCCTGTAGTGTTCTAGTTTGATATTTAAATGCTAACAAATTAGAAATGAAAGAGTTCTGATGTTGTATTTTGTAACTGGATAATAAAAGTGAATTAGATGGAGTAAGCAGCTAAGAGGCTAATTATCTGGAAACCTCTGTGGCTACAGATTCTTAGGAACCTGTTAGTTACTCTCTTGACTTTTTGTCTATAACACAGAGAAAAATATTTTTTTTGTGTAATAAATAATAAAAGCTAGCATTTAATGGCCATGTAAAACAGGTTACTAAAAACAGCCTTTATATCAGGAAGACAGTTGTCTCGTTATGGGGGGGGATGGACACATTGTGGTATAATAGATTTCTACCCAGAAGGGCAGAGATGTCCTGGTCATAAAAAACATAAGCTGGCAGACCTGAATTTATTATAAAATGTATGCTCAATACCTTATTGCATATGTATTTTGTCAGTTCTGTTGATCTGGTGAAAGGGGCCTGGGGAAGAGATAACCTTTGTATATTTGCAAATATCAAACTACAAAGAAAACCCAAGACCATCTCATCTGGCACCTTTTAGCTTTGTTCTAATGCAAACAGCAATACTACCTATGTTTAATTTATACTTTTGACTGCTTGTGAATTTTCAGTTACTCTATTTAACAAGGGATCAGATTGCTTAAATTTTAGTGGCATGCCAGTTGTAGAGCCAAGAGCATTTGGGCCTGTAGAGTAAGCGTGACTCTTGTGGTCTAACAAACTTGCCCACCGTGGTGGATGTTTCTGCCACAGGCAGTGTGCTATTTTAGAAACATCAAAGGCCTGCTGTTTTGTTAAGGTTCCTGTCTGTGTTCAGGCAGCTAATAGAAACCAGAAAGATTTTTGTGTATCTCTTTAACTTGTTATTCTTCAGGACCTAAAACTTTTTTTTAAAGTGAGCATGCTAATGTGTATTTAGAGGTTTTGATCACATACACTGTAACTTGAATGCAAAAGTGATGAGGGAGAAGCTGAATAATCTGCTTTTTCTTAATTGGATGTTTTTTTCAGAAACAATAACAATTTTTTAAATGAAGTTTTATTTACGTCACCAATTTTTTTTCCCTCCAATGTCTTTGGAGGTGTAATTTAGTGCTTAACTCTTAAATTGAACAGAGTTGAGCAGAAAAGCAAGTCTCAGGGATGTATGTCTAGTTTAAAGAAATTCTATTTAAAAAAAAAAAAGCCGTTTCCAAAACAGCATTTGTAAAGGGAGTGACCAGTTCTTCTCTGCAACTCAGGAGTATGGCTGCTAAGTTCCAAAAAGAAATAACACTTTTAATTTGTCCCTTTTGGACATGACCATGGTGTTCCATGTGTTTACGGTTTTCATATTTTAATGTTGCAAAACACTGCAAACAGTAATTAAAATACAAAGTATTGAGGAAGGGTTGAGTAACTGGAAGTGTAACAGCTAGTCTGGCTTGAATCTTTGAGAGTGTATCTTTTCAGTACCCTTTTTATTTACCCAGTCCCACTTAATAGCGCATGTGGAATTTCAGTCGTCATTTTCCAGAGCAAACGACCTAGTATTTCAGACTGTGGTCTAGTTAAAACATGGGCTTTGGAAATGCATTGGTACTGAGTCGGTTGTAGAGGGGGCTGGAGTAACGATGCTGACTTTGTTTCTTAGTATGTTTAGCTGTAAGATTGTGAATGACTATAATTGAGAAAAAATAATTTCCCTTCGTGCTTGATGGTCTTCTCTTAACTAAGGAAGTCAGAAGAGGTCAAAACCAATTCCTGGTACGGGCAGGGCATTTGTTGAAATAGCTAAGTCTAGAGGAGTAACACATCCTGTATTCTTTTTCTTGCTCTTCCGCATCCAGGAAAGAAGGGCGTGTTTAGGTAAGTTTCCATGGTACACGTATGAAGGAGGAAGGGTTGTTGGATCTCATGTGCAACAGCCATCGAGACACCTCTCTTCCATCTCCACTTGCAGTTGCTGACTCAGATCATTCTTAAATCGTCTAACCACACACCTTGTTGACAGACTGGTAACTGAATGAATTCCATGCTGGCTGCAAAACCAGCACAGTGTAAGAAGAGATTATGGTGAACAACGTCAGGTTTTCTGTTGTGTCTTTACTGATTTAAATTAAGGCACTGATGCTGTCAGGCACTTTGGGCCCTCCAAAAATTATATGCAGACTTCACTGCCCTGATACTTCTCTCCCTCCTTTGATGGTGACCTGAAAGCCTATGTGATAGAAACTTGATGTGTTTCAGAGAGGTTTTCTTGCCACTCTGAAGGTGCAGCAGAGCTGTGGACTGCTGCCTACTCTGGCATTTTGGCAATACTGACCTCAGCCTTCTCGGAGAGATGGGTTAGTGTACATCTGCTGTAAGACTGGTGGCTGCCTGTTTCGATCTGTCTACCAAGACTAAATTCTACTTCCCTGAAGTCATCATCCATACACACAGGCGACTAGAATTACTGTACATTTAGGAGAGGATTTCCTAAATTGCCTTGTGACATAATCCTTAATCTTGCTGTACAGTGTCATGTTTAGGCCTGTCCCAGGCAGTTCTTTGAACCTACTCTCATTAGCTATGATAGTAGGAGGACTCAAACTGAGACAGAGAAATGGACAGATTAGGTGAAAATATGAAACCCTTACTTAATTCAATGATTATAAACTTATCCTGAGAGAGATAAATTTTCTGTTGAATTTTAGGGTGTATTGGGACAGTGCAATTTACTGAACATCAAATCTACTTGATTGACAATGCCAAAACTTAGCTTATCTGGGTTTTTTGTTTGTTTTGGGGGGGGTTGTGAGTTTCGTCTTTTTTTTTTTTTTTTTAATTTTAGTGATACTCTGTATGAGTAGCGGTTGATTATATTTTCAAGACAGCTGATCATGCGATGATGGTTGTGGATATACTGGGTTTTCAACCAAGATTGCTAGCTTTGCAGCCTGTTTTCTGTGGAATCCAACTTGATTCTTTCTAGTTGCCGTATCTGGTACCTTGAACTATTCTGTCTAGGATGCTCGTGTGGGTTTCTAGATACAAATTCACAAGATAGTGGATGCTGAAGTATCTCTGATATCAAAACCTGGTGAGGTGGTTTCTGTTCTGGATCAGGGTGGAAGAGTCCAGGAAGCCTCTGCAGGCTTTTGAAGTCCAACTTTTGCATGTGGCAAAGCAACCTGTGAAGGTCAGTATAAAAGCTGAAGGTTAACATTAAATACTGCTAGGCTCTCCCAAGCTTTGTCAGACCACTGTTGTTCACTGAGAAGTTATTGCCTTCCTGTCAGTAGACATTTAGATGGTGCCTCTGTCTCACACAGATTGGGCCATTTGTTCGTAAGTGATTGCTAGGGTAGTAAAAAAGGATAGCAGGATCCCATTGTGGAGTTGATCACCATTGAATATGAGTGATAGTATGTAAGATGAAAAATGGCAAGTATCAAAAGAAGTCTTTGTTTTAAAAATAGTTCCTTAATGCAAATATACAACACCCAGCTTCATTCATATTCGCAATTAAGCGATCCCACTGATAAAGGTTACACTGTGTTTTGAAAAAAGTTTTTGCATGTTTTTGTGAAGGAGATTTTTATCATGTACAGTCAGCATGTTTTACCCTTCTCTTAATTCTGTCTTTGGTGATGACAGCACAGCTGTCTTTATTATAAAAAGTAATATGGCTTGGTAGCAACATATCAGCAGATTGAGGCAGCTGGTGCTCAGGCCCCTCTGTCTACCTAACACAGTGTTTGCATAGTCTGCTTCAGACTAAATTTAGTCTGGCCTCTTGGACCAAATATTCCTACCACACTTCTGAGTTGAAGCTGTCTGAAGGACCACTGATTGATCTTGACCCGTCTGTTCCCATTTAGCAGGTAGGATGTAGTTGTTGAGCACATGAAGCAGAGCTTCTGGAAAGAAACTCTCATTTCCATTCCCTCTGAAAGGAATCTAGTTCACTTGGCCAGAACTGTGCTGTAACCTGTACCAACCCAAGGGAGAAGGGAGTGTGATTCACGCCAAAACCCCATGATGCTTTTCTGAACCAAAGTGTTCCAGAGGCAGCTGTGATGCGGTAGAATAGTCCCTCTGTAGCCCATGAATAAATAAATGTTTAATAAACACAAACCCTTGGATATATTAAATTTGGTGAAACAAAATGGAATTTTGTCCCTGTCTGGCCCCTCTTGTGAATGAGGAGATAAAAATCAACTTAGGAATGCAGTAGAAATCTGAAAGGTAGAATGTTGTGTTTGTCAGTAGGGCTCCTCTAGAAGCACGGTCTGTTTACTTTACCAAATGTTTTGATGGAAAAAAGATTTGCTTGAGAGTGGATGTTAGCCTCTCATTTTGTACGTTGCTTGTGCTTGGCAACATCTATAATTCTGGGTTGTTGGATTTCTGTTTATATTACAAGGGCAGAAGTATTGCAATGCAAAACAGTGGCCAGAAGTATTTTTTGTTGATTTTTTTTTGTTCTCCCTGTCAGTTTAGAATATAATAGAAATCCTAAGAATTTTATCTACTTTAATGTGGATGAAGCTGGGGCTTAGCTTTTCACCAGGTATGTTGTGTAGGTGTTGGATCAGACTTTCCATGTCAGTGGAAAGTGGCAGTTATCACAGCAGTTTGTTTCAAGTAAGTTTTAAGAGTGTTTAATATAATCAAGGTGTCTTTTGTATTTTAGGAAGCTGAATATGGTGGACATGATCAGATTGATTTATACGATGATGTAATTTCTCCATCTGCAAATAATGGAGATGCCCCAGAAGATCGTGATTACATGGATTCTCTCCCACCATCTGTTGGGGATGATGTAGGTAAAGGAGCTGCACCAAATGTTGTCTATACGTATACTGGAAAGAGAATTGCCTTATACATTGGAAATCTTACTTGGGTAAGTAACTTACTACTATTTAGATGTAGCCAGGAATTTTAAAATTATGAAAATAATTATTTGTAAATATTTTTGGCTTAAAAATAATTTGATATGAAATATTAAGAATACAGCAAAGGAGGTGGTGTTTTTGTTGTGGTGGGTGTTTTTTTCCTTTTACCTGAAATTTAGTGAGCCTGTCTGGAGCTCTCTTGATGTCTAAAAAATCGAGAGAATCTTCAGTAAATATAAAGTTTCCTCTCATGTTTTAAGTGTTATGAAGGGATATTTGTGCTAGTGTCTTAAGGTTTTCAGAGAACCGAATGAAAGAGGAGAGCAAGCTTAAGCTCCGAAATACTTTATGCCTGCAGATACTTTAAGGCTACTGAACGAACCCATTTTTTAATAAACTCTTGCTGAAATTTTTAGTTTAAAAAGGAGGTAGAAGGTCTCTGGGATTTTCTTGAAATTACTTTTCACGTTTTTCCAGGGCTTTTTTTCCACTTCTCTTTTTGCAGGGCAGTGACTCTTAGAACAAAACTGTTTTCAGGTATTTGCCTTGAGGCTTATTTTTGCGGTCCCGGGACTAATAGGTTTGGGAAAACTCACTGAATTGCAGTTGCCCTTAAGCCAATTACTTTTGTTAGCATTAAAGCATTTTAAAATCAATTGCAGTTAAGCAAACAAAGTGCAGGAGCTGGTCAGTAGCTGAGTTAAGTGGAGTTTTTATCAGTTTACCTGAAATCCAGTTCTTCCAGGTCCGCACATGCAAAATTCTCATTCAAGGTTTTTTCCCTTCTGATTAATTTCTTACTAGTGCTAAACTTAAGAAAGGGTGCTTTATGGGTGCTTAGGTGTTTTTTCACTAATTATGTCAGTATCCTAATTTCAGGAGCTAATATGTAAGTAAAGGAGCTGTTGACTTAACAGTTGTGCCATTCTAAAATGTATGAATGGAATCGGTAAAATGCACATGAAATAGCTGAACTCATCCAAGTCAAATGTCACAATTTCTGAAGCAGGTAGGCCAGTGTTCAGCAATTTGTACCTATGACTCATTATTTGGCTTCACAAATGAAGTTATAAACAAACACTGGATTTATCTACTTAAGCGTTGCTGTTGTGTTTGTTTTCTTTGCGTTTAGCTCAGCAATTTGTTGAATTTAAAAAAAAAAAAAAACTTGATTTGAGGGAGATCAGATAAGTAGTTCAGAATCTTGAAAGTCTGCTTTGCAACTCCTGTATGAAATTTAAAGAAGTGATGGAGTTACAGAAGTAGGAAGAAAAACATAAGTATTAGTGTATTTGTGTATTTTTGGATATGAGTGAAATTGTTGAATGTTGCATAGTAATTAAGAGGAAGCTACAGCAAGGAGGTTTGGTTAAGTGGAAGCAGCTGTTTCTAACCATAGTGTCTTTACTAGTTTTCAGTCTGTTGCAGGTAAATCCTACTATTTTTATGCAAATAATATGTAGTTGACTAAACACTCACTAATCAAAGCTCTCATAAAGAGCACATGGTTACTATGGTGTTTTAAATTGACTTTTGTGTGGAAATAATAGAACCAGTGGGAGAAAAAGATGGATTGGGTGTGGAAAAATTAACAGTTATTGAAATAGTCCAGTTTAAGCCATATACCTTCAGAAGACAAAAGTTACTCAAATACAAATTTTTTTTTTTTTTGGCATACTGTAACTGGTATACTGTATGGAGGTGTTGATGCAGTGTAGCATATGGGGAAGCATGTATATTTTTAAAATTAATTTTCTGAGAATGTAAAATATAAATGATTGCTCTCCAGAAATCAGAAAATATTGGCCTGAATAAAGTATTCCTCTTGACCAATTTCACACGCACAAAAAAAAAAATCCATGGAAAATTTAGTTGCCCTTTTCCTGGTGTTTTAGATAAGCTTTCATAGTTGAATATTAAAATTATTTTTCAGTGGACAACAGATGAAGACTTAACTGAAGCAGTTCATTCCCTGGGGGTAAATGATATCTTGGAGATAAAATTTTTTGAAAATCGTGCTAATGGCCAGTCTAAAGGGTAAGAACTTGTCATTTGTGTTTTCTGTAAATGGACTGAAGTTTGGGAGGGTGGAAATGGGGAAGAGTTCTCAATTTTCATATATGTCAGTATGTGGACTGATAATCTTTGTTCATTGATATCCAGCAATGATTGGGTGTATCATTTCATACTAATGACTTAAATTTCAGGCATAAATTTTTATGACGGTGTTGTGTGTCTCATTATTTTGTGAGTTAAATATTGTTGACCGTGTTCATTAAGACTATTCCTAGATTTCAGTTACTGTGGTGGTGATACTCCTTGTTCCTCCTAGTGTAAATCCTGTTCCCTCAACCTCCATTACTAAATCTTTCTTTACATCTTTATTTTCCATTAACTGTTGAAAGTGAGTGCTTGAGCCCATTTTTCACTGGCAGCCTATCTTCCTTGCATGAATGTGTCTTTCTCCTTAGTAGTAATGAGAACACAGTGAATGCTTAATAATAACTTGGTCATATGAGTTCATATATAGTATATTGATACTCTACCAAAAAGCTGCCTTTGTTGTGATTTGTACTGGCACTTTTGGTGGTTCTTACATGTCCTAGAATGAATTTTATCTGTCTGAAAACTGGACTAAGACCTGTGAGACAGTTTCTGTATCTAGTTCTCAAGTATGCTTTTACTTACTGTGTGTAACCTTTTTCAGGAGGCATCAGGATATCCAGGAAATGGAAAAACTGAGGTGTAACTTTTTTTTTCTTCCTTTCAGGTTTGCCCTTGTGGGTGTGGGATCGGAAGCATCCTCCAAAAAGTTGATGGATTTGTTGCCTAAAAGAGAATTGCATGGGCAGAATCCTGTTGTAACTCCATGTAATAAACAATTTCTGAGTCAGTTTGAAATGCAGTCAAGGAAAAGTAAGCCTTTCTTATGTGCTGTTTTGGAAAACCAAGTTTATTCTGAAAGTAGTATGGCAGTTTTTCTCTCAGCATCTGATCATTTCTACACAGTTTAAAATAGCTATAAAATACTTAGAGTCCAGGCACATGAAGTTGCATCTTTGTTTAAAGATGATCCTCTTAAATAAAAATTTTAAAAATCACTTAATATGCAGAAGAGCTGCTGTTTTGGCAAGAGATAGCACTCACTGAAAGAAGGCTGCAGCTTTGTGAAACTCTTACCTTACAGCTGGAGAAGCTTTCTCAGTTTCTTGTGGATGTAATTTTTTTTAAGAGCATTTAGAAATTTAACATTTGTAGACAAACTGGACTGAATTCTGATGCCAGACAGGCTGCACTTATGACAGAATGGGGAAGAGAGATTCTGTGTTGTGCTTTCTTCCAGCACCTTGTCTTGTGGTTCCCAGTCCAAATGGTTTGTGGCCTTGGGCTGCCTTAAAGGACGGACTGTTAGTCTCCCCAGATGCTATTCCATTAGTATGGTGTATACTGGAACACTGCCATATTTTAGGAGAGTACTTTTTCCTCCCCAAACGCTTTGGGTTTGGGTACTGAGGAACAGGTTGGTGCTCATAAGGTCATGCTGTAGTGCTACATAAAACTTCAGATCAAGTGTTGAAAAGCTTTAACCTATTTTGATTTATGTAATCACACTTTTGCTTTTCCGTTGCAGCCACACAGTCTGGCCAGATGTCTGGGGAAGGTAAAGCTGGTCCCCCAGGAGGAAGCTCACGAGCAGCATTTCCACCTAGTAACAGAGGGCGAGGCCGTTTTCCAGGTGCCATTCCAGGTGGAGACAGATTCCCTGGACCAGCAGGGCCAGGAGGGCCACCACCACCTTTCCCAGGTAAAATAAATCATATGTGGAGTTTCAGTTTCATTTGTGTTTTCTTGTATTAATGCGGCATACTTATTTGGGAGTTTATAGAGATCAAGGCAATTCAGTAATGTGCTGTAGTCAGCATTCACAGCTGGATTGTAGGATTCAACAGTATTTCTCTGTTGCTGTTCAAACAGGGAGTTGTACTTCCTAAATTTGACAGCAATATAATAACACTTTTTAGAGACATTCTTTATAATGTGTCAAGGTATGTATTTTTAAAGTATAAAAAAATAAAGATAGATCATGTTAGCAAGCAGACCTGTCTTTAGTGTAGTATAGTTCTGATTGTCTGATTTGCTATATGGGGTGAGAATGCCTGTGTTGCACAGCATAAAGTAACTCTTTTTCCTTACTGCATTACAAGTTTGCACATCATCAGAAATTCAGCTGTGATTCATGCCTGCTGACAGGTCAGTTAGTTGGCACTTAGAATATCACAGATTTGAAGAGGAGGTGTTCATGTTTAGTCAGGTATCTGATACAGGAGAAATCTCTGAACAATCAGGCTTGTGCTGCAGTGAAGTTCTTATTTCAGGTTAAGTATTAATAAATGTCAGTCAGTAGTAGATTGTCTACTAACAGTCAAAGGGACACGGTCAAATTGAAAAACCACTAACGATGATCTGAAAGTAGGTTTGGATACTGTATTTATCTTGCCTTCTCCCATATAGCTTTTCCAGTATTTTTAAGATACAACATATCTTATGCCCCATATGAAAGTCTAGCTGCAGGTGTAAGCAGGATGCAATGTTTTCTAGCTTTTGTAAGCTTTTGAGAGTTTTAGTGACAATAGCAGGTGATTAAGTGATTGGGGGGGGTTAGTTGTCAGTTTTCAAGTTAATGTTCTCTTTAGATATTGATAGTCAAGCAACTGATAAAAATATTCTAAGCTACTGGACCCAAAGTGGGACCATGCATGTCTTGGGTAAGTTGTAAATTGTTCAGTGAGGGTTGTTTTTGGTTTGTTGTCGTTTTTAAGAATTAAAAAAAAGGCAAGGATTTTAATTGTTTCGTCATGTCTTTTATTTCTTTATATTTATTAACTCTTTTTTTTTTTTTTTTTTTTTTTTTTTAATTTTAGCTGGACAAACTCCCCCACGTCCACCTTTAGGTCCTCCTGGCCCACCAGGCCCACCAGGCCCTCCACCTCCTGGTCAGGTCCTCCCACCTCCATTAGCTGGACCTCCTAATCGTGGTGACCGTCCACCACCACCAGTTCTGTTTCCAGGACAGCCCTTTGGTCAGCCTCCGCTTGGGCCACTTCCTCCAGGCCCTCCACCACCAGTTCCAGGCTACGGGCCACCACCAGGTCCACCACCACCTCAGCAGGGTCCACCTCCACCTCCGGGTCCATTTCCCCCTCGTCCGCCTGGCCCTCTTGGGCCACCCCTGACTCTTGCTCCTCCTCCACATCTCCCTGGGCCACCTCCAGGTGCTCCACCACCTGCACCACATGTGAATCCAGCTTTCTTCCCCCCACCTGCCAACAGTGGCATACCTACTTCAGACAGCCGTGGCCCGCCTCCAACGGATCCATATGGTCGACCTCCACCATATGACAGAGGTGACTATGGGCCACCTGGAAGGTGAGTGCTTCTGGTGTAATGTGCTTGGTAGCAGATTTTATTCCTCTTGTAGAAAGTGTTTGATTTTTTTTCCCTTTTAATGCAAATGTTAGAAATAATGAAAAATAGGACTGGAAGGGATCCCAACAGTCTTCTAATTTGCCCCTTTTCACTTCTCTCAGTGAAATATCTCTCAGAAACATGTTTGTAGCAGTAAGAAAATCCCGAAATGCAACACCAGTAATCTCACTTTCCCTTTTCAGCTCTGAACTGTTTGTCTTCACTGTTTGTATTTGGCAGTGTCATCATTCCACGTGTTCTACATGTAAACTTAGATATTGCTTCTTATGCAGCAGCTTCTGGTTGTGCTTATGTCTTAACTTGAAATTCTGACTTGTACCTTTATCATCATGCTTTGCAAGCTGTCTTTTTAGAATGCTCGGGAGCTCTCGTTTTTGAATATGCACATATGTTGAGTACAGTGCCATACCAAGCTCATACCATTATCATCTTTCAGCAGCTCTGCTTGTCCCCTTTTTTCTTCAGGATTCAATTCAAAGTTAGTCTTTGTCTCAAAAGCCAGGTGTGAATTTACTGCAAGACTTTTATCTTCCTTTCCTGTCAAGGTGCTTCTGCTCATTTGGTACAATCTTGCTGTGTTTGTAGCAGTGGCTTTTTCTGTGGTTAATCCTATCTGGGACAGAGTTCTTGAGTCTCTCTGACTGGACTTGTCAAGTGTTTCACATCTTGTTTGAAACATCTTCATCTGTGTTTTCAAGCATCTCTGTCTTGCTGCTGTTTCTTGATTTTTCATTGTATTTCTATTTGTCACAGAAAATTTTGGGATAAATTGTAAGAAAGACACTTTTTACGTAGTTACATTTGGATTTTTTCAGTTGTGATTTTACTGCTAGCATGAGAGAGACTTCTCTTGCTTAAAATGTTTTCTGCAAAGACACTTTGCTTTGATTCTTCTTTTATCACAAAGTTTAAAAAAACCCACACAATCTGTACATACTGTGTTCATACAGAAACTAGAGAAAATCAATCATTTGGCTTAATTGCCTGAAATGTAATAAAACGATAAGGTGTTGGTTGTTTTTTGATGGACAAAATTGAGGTTGTCTGCAGTTAATAGAATGTCTGGGGAGGGAAGGAGTGGGAATAGGTCAGTATAACTTACTGTCCAGTATTTTCATTAAAAATGTTAAAACTATCATCCATAACTATTTAAATTGTCATTAATTATATATCATAGGCGTTTCACTGGAAATAACATGTCCATAAGAGAAAAATTACATATTCCATTCTATGGGAGGCACACGAAAAATAATACTCAAAACTCAGGGAGGTATGAATTTTTAGACATTTCCTCTTATGCTAAACTGGCTATAGGATCTTGTTCCACTTCTTGCAATTAAGAGGATAGCATTGCTTATTATTCTGCATTTTCTTTCTACCAGAAGAACTAACACTGTTCTAGAAATATCAAGCAGTGGGCCAGTTTAACAGTCTCAACATTTGTCTGTAACGCATTTCTCCAAATTTTCTATATGATACAGAGACTGGCTAATAGGACACTGCAAAACTTTTGGGAAAATTTTTGTATAGGTTAACTTCTGTTACGTTGGAAACCCTATGTAGGTAGCTAATAATTAAAGTAAAAAAAAAAAGAGTAATGAGTACGAGGATTCTGCTTTATTGCTTCCTCCTTACTGTGACCAGTTTGGAGATCGAATTGGAGCACCTTGAACTTGACCAGAAACAAAAAAAAAAAAAAACAACCAAAACAAAACCAAACAAAACTAGCTGTAAAATATTGAAATATCATTCAGAAAATTGAGTGTTTCAAAGATGATAGACTATATTTGCTTTTCATAAGTTATAGCATTCTGGTCTTAGTTAAGATCTGGGAAACAGGATCATATAGTTGTAATTCCAGTACTGTTATAAAAATGATCTCTAATTTTGCTCAAAGTTGCATTGCCTATGTACATGTATTTCCACATCCGTTCAATTGGGATAATATCTACTTACATACCTTCAAGGATTTTATGAAAATTATAAATATTTGTAAAGCACAATATTAAGTGCTGCTGAATCTTCAAAACAGATGGGATGAACAAGAATAAGTCTATTTATACAGCAATGTCTTAATTGGTTTTTACTTTTTTCTTTTTTCTTTTCCTTTTTTTTAGCTTTCAGGATTTTGTACTGTAACATGGTCCCTAACAAAAACCAAAACCAAACCCAGATCCTGCTTTCTTTTCTGTTTGTCACTTTGCTTAAAGTTGCAAACTTGGATTGTTAAAACTGCAATATCTTAAGTTTTTCTTAACCTTTTAAATACTAGTTTTATTGCTTGCAGAGAAATGGATGCTGCAAGGACACCACTAAGTGAAGCAGAATTTGAAGAAATCATGAATAGAAATAGGGCGATCTCAAGCAGTGCCATTTCGAGAGCTGTATCAGATGCCAGTGCTGGTTAGTAGAACTCGTTTAATGTGTTTGCTATTCTACCAAACTGGAAAGAGTTTATAGTTTTTCTGTTAGGAAACTTGCAGCCCTGAAGCCACTTTTTTCTAACAGGAGGCTGAATTTAGGTACAACCTATGACTGATTTTGTACTATGCTTCAGATGGGTTCTGAGAATGCCTTCTGAGTACTGATCTGGACAGTATTTTAACATTTGGTTCTGTAGTAAATGATCTGGATGGCTGTTGAAGAGAAGATACTTGAAATGGTAATACTAGTACAGATAATAAAGTCTTTGTTTTAGTTTGCATAATTTTCTGATCATGATCTTATATCATTTTCAGGAGACTATGGAAGTGCTATAGAGACCTTGGTAACTGCAATTTCCTTAATTAAACAGTCCAAAGTATCTGCAGATGATCGCTGTAAAGTTCTCATTAGCTCTCTCCAGGACTGCCTTCATGGAATTGAGTCCAAGTCTTATGGTTCTGGATCCAGGTAAAACTTTCCTCTTCCATATGCCCTTACTTCTAAAAGGGAAGGTGTGGTGCAGGACTGGTTCACAGAGAAGAAATTAAGTCATGTAAGAAGCTTAGTGATTTGCTGAGTTGCACAAGAAATGTGTGAAAGAACCAAATAGGGGTTTCCTGAACTTAGCTGCCTTTTAATTAATGCTCTTTTCAAAATTGATCTGACTAGCCTAAGTTTAACTCTTAGTTTTATTTAGTAGCCTTTCCTACGTGGTACTCTTGCAATGTGTAGACTTCCAGATAGAATTATCCTTTACCAATTAATATGTCCAGTGCATAATTTTTATTAGAATTTGCCATTGGAAATTAAGGTTGAGGATATTTGATGCCAGTTTTCATTTTGCTTAAAAGTAATTTTCTCTACACTTGTCACAGTAGAAATGCACTTGAGTTGTGGGGAAGAAAAGTTGGGCAGAATGATCTTGCCTGTTGTCTGTCCTTTGTCATACAACCTAAAAATCGAGAGTAGGTGGACTTGAAATTCATGGACTCTTCTACCTAGTACAAATAAGAGATTGGTATTTCTTTCAAAACTTAAATAACACCCCTTCCAGAGTTGGGACAAATACTGAGCCTCTAGTTCATTTGGATACTGTAGCAGTAGTGTAGTTGGCCTTGAATATTAAAAACACAGACAGCTGGTTTTGGCACATACTTTCAGTACACAGTTTAGCAGCCATGTTGTAGTGATCATTTGAGGTATGGTGCATTCCCCCAGCTGATTACAGCTGTCTTGTCCTCTGTTCCAAGTATGTACTTTGTCTTTTCCTTGATAGATTAGAAGGTGGATGCACCTTACTATCTGTAACTGAGTTCTTAAGCATCACCTTTTATTCCAGCTATCTTTCATGTTATATACAAAAACATATCTGCATCACAGTGAACAGATATTTCTCTCATATCCTTTTTTGATGAAACTCATAGAATACAAAATTGGCATGCAGATGGCTTGTATTTTGAAGACAAATTTAATGAAGTAATTTCTTTTAGAAGACGTGAGCGATCCAGAGAGAGGGACCACAGTAGGTCACGAGAAAAAAGTAGGCGCCACAAATCACGCAGTAGAGATCGTCACGATGACTATTATCGGGAAAGAAGCCGTGAACGAGAGAGGCATCGTGATCGCGACAGAGATCGCGACAGAGAACGAGACAGAGAGAGAGAATATCGTCATCGTTAAAGAAGGTGAGCATTTGTTTCATGTTCTTGAACTTTACTGACTCACTGAAAGTAACTATTCTAGGTTTGGGATTATTTACACCATTAATATCTGCATTTAAATAATCCTGCAGTATGTACTGAATCACTTTCTTCTTGCAGCATCTGACACAAACATAGGTAAGTAACGGCAGGTAACTGGTCTTGGGAGGGAAGGGAGTATTTGTGTGAGTATCTTCTGCGGTTTGCATGCTGCCTTTTTAATTTTAGGTGGTATTAATGTTTGTGGTTTTTATGAAATGCAATTAAACCAAGCAGTAAGCCAGACTGATAAGTCTGCTCTCTTTGTAATCTTAGAAGATTATGTTAAAATTATGGTTGTATTTCTTATTTGTATTTTAAAATACTAATTTTGTATTTTAAAATCTACTTGTGTAAGGACTGCAGCATTGAGCCCTTCATATGTCATGTGTGGATTATTTCCATTTAGGGAACAATGTACGTACAGTTGCTGCCCTTGCACAAGTACAGCGTTGTTTTTTGTGTTTTGGGGGTTGTGTGTTTTGTTTTCTCTTTTTTCCCCCCTCCCCCGCAGTGAGTTTTACTCAAATAACGGGAAATAGAGCCAGACTTAAGTCTTTATTTTATGAAATGTGACCTGTCAGTATCTTCTGCCTTCTAGCTGAATTCAGGTGTTTATCTTCAATAAGATTTATGATCAGTTGTTCCCCACCACCCTGATTTTTCATTCCCTCCCCCCTCTGATAGTAAAGTCATTTTCTGAAGACTAGTAAACAAATGTATGACACAAGGATTGTTTCTCTTCTGGTTGTTTACGAACTAATGTGTTCTTTTATTTGGTATATCTGCAGTCTTGCATGCATGAACTGTCTAGATAGCTACAGAGTAGCATGCTAAATAATACTTTTTTCAGTGTACTGCTGAGAGCTTTAAAACACAGAAATGTTCATCGCATTATATAATGTACCATTTTGAAGACTGGGAATTCAAGATACCCATAATTCCTTATGTGACAATTGGGAAAAACCCTACCTATTAGTTCTCTGCAGTAGTCTTTATCCTTTCTAGAAGAATTTCCCACTACATCTACACTAAAATTGAAGCTTGCAGAGTTGCCTGTCTGCCCAGCTTCTGTTTCTTACATTTACCCTTAGATTTAGTTTCCAGATTTTCATGGAAGTTCATTTATGGAAGATAAATAGAGCAAAACCTGTTAGAAATCATATAAAATGTAGTATGCTCCTAAGTGAAAATAAAATTTTGTATTAGTTAAATGTCAGTTTTTCAGTCAGACTTCTGTGTTGCTGACTCCTTTGGGAGAGAACAAATTCTGATACTAAATGCTCTAGTCTAAGTATTAAGTGGGATGTTGTCTTGGGTTCATATACTAACAGGGACACAAAGTGGTAATTGGCCTAGAGAAGGAGAGTCAAAGGCTTAAGTAGGAAGGTGAAACGTGGCAGCTGAAATAAAGTTGACAGTATATATCTGTTAATGCCACTTTTTTGTCATGAAAATGGATTGGTAGAAATACTCTGCAATTGCATAAAAATAGCAACTGTGGTTCTTTAATTGTAAAATATCAGAACATAAAAATACAGATTTAACAAAAGTAAATGTAGTTTCTTTTGTTGAGCTGGATTTTTACCTTTTATGATAATGAGTATTTGTGATATTTGCAAATAGTTGTTGTTAATAGGAGGTAACCATTGAGCTGAGTGATGGATGCATTTCCAGAGTGTGTTCCTTCTGGTGGAGATGAGCAAGCCATACTAAAAATTGTTAATAACCTGGAATTTAAAGATAACTTTTTTACCCTTGGCATACTTTATTAATCTAGCTTTAATTTTCATGTATTTACTGTTGTGCATGTTAGATACAGAGTTTCTGTACCAAGTACAGATTCCCTACTCTGTCTCACCCCAAGAAAACATATCAAATAGATTAGGTTGCATTTTATAATTTCCAAAGCACAATTTTAAAATGAGACTGTGGTTTCAGTCTCAGTTCCGGTGGGATTTATATATGCAGCTTTCTTCAACTTTGTTGTGTACTGGGACTTTTTTTTCAAAGGGGTTGAATAGGTAAGATTCCCTTGTGCAAAGAAAACAATAGGTCCTAAATACTTGATTTAAAGGGCAAAATTAATATGCTGCATGTAAATTAAAGCATTTGGTATTTTTTTAAAGTTAAGTTGTAAACATTTTGTCTTGTTGCTGTCTGAATGAAGGGCTTTATTGTAGTTTTGTTTTTATATATATATATATACACACACACACACACCCCCACATACATATAAAAGAAATACAGTTATCTCCTGGTTTATATGTTTCATTTTCACTAAGGTGTATGTTGCCATACATTTCTTTTGTTTCGTTCTTTACATTGATTAATATTCATAAATGGATTTAACAGTCTCAGTCATTTAATAAATATCAGCAGTGCTGAAAAGAGTTACTCCCCATATTACTGTGTTTTGCCAGATAACATGAAGTTGCCTCTGTGCCTGCAACCTATGAATGGCACCTATACTTCTCCTTATTGTGTACCTATAGTCATAACTGTGATACTGTACTGGCATTTTTTAATAGTGTTACACATCTAGTTTAGAAGGATTTTAAAGGTCCATTGTGAACATTTTTGTATGCAGTGAAATTCAGTTTGTACTGTATTACATTTATAGAGATGGGTTAAATTGGAATAACTTACTAAATGTGTTTATAATAATAAAACTCTATTAAAAAGTTTAGATGTACCATAGCAGGTATTTACACTTCTGTTTGTACACTTTGTGATTTAAAATTAAATTCTTGCAAGATTTTGTGCCTTCACTTGAGTAAGGCTTCATGTACACTGATAATCCATTCTACAGAATTGCTATAAACTGAATGTTTTCTTGAAACATCTTGCCTTTGCTTGTAGAAAGCCTATACATATAAAAGAGAACAATAGATTTAAGACAAGTGTTGAACTTGTATTAGTCAAGAAAACTAAGAATACAGTAGAATGATATTTAGAAGGATTAACAGCAGAATTAATGTGTACAAACAGAATAGTAATGTAACTTCATCAGCATGAGTCCTGACTCTTTTTTAGACAGGTTTTTTTTAGTTTAACTGAAATTCAGTGATGTATTTCTAGCTGATACATTGTCCTAATCTTATTCTGTCTGAATTTTTATAATTGCTGAATGTTAAGTTTTTCATTTTATGTTTTTGTTACTGGGTTGATTGATTATTTCCTATTTAAACTGGATTTGGACTGAATTGCAAAGACAAAACCACACTAACATTGTAACAGTTGATATGTATGTAGACTTTGTACTCCATATTTCATGTTTTTTCTCTGATTTTTCTGCTCTCAAACCACTGTAAGCAAAACAATTTAAAGTCTAATGTACTGAGGCTCATATGCTTCTTCAAAAACTGCTCTCAGCTCTCTCTGAAATAGTTTCAGCTTTGGAGTGATCTAAGAACTAACGTGGTTGGATTTTTTTTTTGTGTCAGTAGGAGGGGAAATGTTACTGATAGTTTAAATAATTTTCATTATATTTTTGCCTGTATGAGTAGGAACTGTCCTGTAACAGTGTGTTAGCAACCACTTAAACGTCAAGTGAAGTATAAAATTAGCCTTTTAAGAAACCTTGTAAATTAATAGGAAAATGCCTATTTTTGTATGTTATTGTAATAATAAGCTTCTAGTTAATAACGGAATTCTAAGTGAATCGTGGAGGCATTGTTCAAGACTGGGGTATATGCACCTGTCTAGGATTATTTCAGATCTTCTTAGTGTTAGCTATTATGAACACTATTTACCTAAACTCTCTTTTAAAAATGTGTATTTTTGAGGAAGCACATATGTGGGGCTGGCACTATTCTATTGCATCTAGCATTTGTCAGAGAAATAATGTTTTGTGCATCTGAATCAGTATCTGAAAACTACCAGAGAGTGAAAGAGGCAAGCAGTGCCACTGTTTTATGTCCTTCTTGAAGTCTATTTTATGGCTACTCTGATGCTTTACAGAAACATATAGTTTGTTTCTTAATGTTCAGTGATTTTTCTCATTTTCTTGAGGGTGATAAGATAATTTGAAAAACGAACTGAAAATCTTATGCCATTGTTTATTTTCAAATGCATAATTGCATAATTCTATTAATTTTTTCCATGAACTTGTTGCTGTAATTTTGTTGTCTTCTGAGGTGTCTTTAGACACGCTTGTATTTTGTGTTCCCCACGTCCTGTGCTTTTTTTTCTTCTGTTTGTGAAATCGCTAGTTTTGACAAACTTAAGCTGTGTGAAAGTTCCCCAAGAAACTTTAAGGCTTTATAGCATTTGAAACATAAAGAAGTTACTTGCAAGTGAAAATGTTGGTTTGATGCAGTGTTCTCCAAAGAATGAACAAATTTGTTTTTTTTTTTCTTTTGCTCATTGTGGTTTGAGAACTAAGATTTCTTTTTACAAAAAAAAAAAAAGAGAGGTCTTCATTTTTATGTTTTCCTGTGGCAGCCTGATCTACCTTTTTGTGTCTTCCCCATATATTAATGTGAAAGAGACTTGCCAATAATTCACATCTCTTTAATTTGTAAACTAAAGATTGACATTTCTGAACACACCTCTCTGTTCATCAGTTACTTTGGTGAATAGTCAGGCTGGGATAATAGGAGAAAAGACATATGATGAATGAAAGTAGTTTGGGAGCATGTAAAATCAGGAAATTGTTCTGGTGTTCATTTTAAATTATACACTAAGATTGAACAAAGATACCAGGTAAGTACACTAATAATAGGGGGGGAAAAAGTATGCCACAAATGGAAGAAGGTGCTAGTGGTGGTAAAATAGTCTGTTTGTACATGTATGATGAACAGAATCACATGTATCTCAGCTTACATGCAGAAAGACAAATATAGAGTCAAGTTTGAAATTGCTTCTTTCTCACTGTGTTATGGCTAAAGCATCACAGTATTTGGAGGTTTGTGGTGATCTGGAATGTAGGTTAAGCTAAAACCAATTTTGGCTTTCAAGCTGATACTTTCTGTGGGATTTTTGCTTTGTGTATTTTTTTCTTTATGTATAGAATAAAATAAAAAAGGAGAATTACATGAAGTAATTCTAAGGAGCTATTAGGATATAATGACAAATGTGTATTATGCATTTTACTGAAATGTGAACATGTTGGGAGGTTGAAATTTAGTGTCTAAAAATATCAGAAATTACTACACTTCTATAACTAAACTTGAGGGGTGTATGCACATACAGCTTTAAACTACTGCAGAATTTTCATACTTCTAAAAGCTGTTTAAAGCTTTTTATATGCTTATTTGGGTAATTGAAATTAAAGGAAGAAATTATAGTTGCTACTGCAAGATGCTTTCTACATAAAAGAAATCTATTGGTTTTTGTTGTAAGAGTCTGAAAAACAATGCTCAAGTTGCATCTTGCATAAATACAGAACTGTTTGATCACTTAAGTTTTGGGATTTCATTTGTGAAATGTCCTGGCATAAAACCCTAACTCTTAAACCACAAAATAACTGTTTAACAGATAAGTCTGAAATTTGAGTTTTATTAGTAGAAATGCTGAGAAACTGATTGCTGTATGGTGTTAAACTGTACAAACCTAACACATGCTTGGGACGGGTAGCTTATATGAGCTTGAGGCAGATGGAAAACAGCATTGCCAAGAAGTACTGACTAGAGATTGAATCTTTTTTTTTTTTTTGAAGTTGTTTCTTACTTCAATATTCTACTTGCTTGTAGAATACTGAAAAGGGCTGAGCATGAAGGTATAATCCATACAGATTTATTCCTTCCTTTTGGAACCACAAAGGTTTCCGGTTTTGCCGAGCTATAGTGGCAGAATACTTGGAACCAAAATGTACACACCACTTTGGATTTTAGTTGGTCATGTTTTTCAAGATAAAGGTTCGGTGTGGTGCCGACCATCTTAAGAGCCCTGTATTGAAAAGCATTAATCCTAAATCCAGTTTATCATGCATTCTTTAAAGTTCCTGTAGTGCCATAAGTACCCTTACAAATCTAGCAAACTGTTCCCAGGAACTGAAGCTTTCTCATGCTAGTATTATAAATCATATATATGGTGCTTTGGATCTGTTAACTGTTGCCATAGAAGTGATAAAGATCCATAAATCTTGCCGCAGGAATTGTATGATGAGAGCAGCAAATTCTGACATGCAGTCTCACAGCTGTCATATACTTACTTTCTCCACTAAAAAACCTGAGATTCTCCTGTCTGTTTGTGCTAACTTAGCTCGCAACTCTGAACGCATCTTCTTGTGGAGACGGCACTTTGTCACTGTGCTAAAAAGTACATAACACCTATGGAAATTTTGGTCTCTGGGGAAGGAACTTCCCCAAAAGTAGTTACTGGTTGATACATTGGGAACTGGTTGACGTGGGAACAAAGTCTGCGAATAACAAAAGAAATTCCAGTCGCTGCTTTGGATTTGGATTAGTTTATGGGCATACTGTAGTGTATAGAGCCTACTTGGTTTTGCTTTTTTTTTTTTTTAAAGTTGTTATTAACAGTCACTTTGAGGAAGGGCAGAAGAAATGTGTCAATTGTTCATGCAAAAATTGAGTACTTTGTTTTCCCAACTGCTTTGAAATTCTTACACTGGTAGAAGAATATTTGACAGCTGTGTACTGGTGCACGTTCATGAAATTGCTCCTCTAAATGTCTTGTTTTTCAAATGAACAGTTTAATGTGTTGGTTTTTGAACAGCTTGATTTAAACTATTTTGAAATTATTGAATGTTGAAATTGTGAATTAATAATGAAATGAAGATAGCTAATTGTTTTGTAATGGAATTCAACTGAAATCCAGTGTATGGAATTATACCATCCCAAGTATTTTGTGAACTCTTACAGTAATTAACTCTGAATGGTGTGGTTCCTTAATTTGCCAAAATAGATGAGAGTAGAAATTAGGGCTTGGGTTTTTTTTTCTAGGGCAAGTAGGCAAGGAAACCTGCAAATCTATGTTGTATGATTTGAAAAGTGGGTTCTTGTGATTAAACTGCAAGCGTGTATTTTTAGATGTGCGAAGCCCATCCTGCTTGCCACTAGTCTGAAAATTTTGAAGTACTGGTATCAGATTCTGTGCATTTCTAAATGTTACTGAGCTGTGAGCCATCCACATCATTATACAATCAGTGCATTACTTAAATGTCAAACCAGCTTAAAACTTCTGTAAGTGGGCAGGTAAAAATGTAAAAATCTAGTTGTGGCAAAATTACCTTACGTGCTTGTTCATTTACTCTTGCAGAATGCATACTTTAGGAAATGTTCTATATAAATGTTTCCATCAGTCACAGGAACAGTAGCTATTTCTTCCTTTATCATTCGATACTTCAACTGTGAAATTTTTATTCTTTCAACTTTGTTGTACAACAACATTAATTTTACTTTTAATTCTTGTATTAGAAAACAATTTCATGCACAAACGAGTAGCTACTGCTTCCGGGTATTTTGTGTTAGTTTACATTATGGTGAAGTAGATGCACGACTTGTGTATGTATAGATAAGCCAACAATTTTCTGTGTATTATGGGGACTAGCAAAATCTACATCACAAATTTTGACACATTACAGCTGAAGGAAGAGGAACAGCGTGCAAGACAAGATTCATTCTTCAAGGAAAGATGCTTGTCCAGCAGTTTGCTTCATGTGATTGAACTGAGCCTGTAAGGATTCATGGATAAAATGAACAGGAATAGATCTGAATAAAGCAAATCTGCATACATGGTAACCAGTAGCTCTTTTACTTTTTTATGTTGCTTAACTGTTTTATTTGAGGGAAACCTGTGTGATTTAAACCTTATAGCTTTTGCAACTTTATTACTGGTTATATACATTTGGCAATTATAATGTGCAAGCAATTGGAAAAAGTCAAGTAAATGCTTGTTTTTATAGTAGTTTGTTCATGTTAAACTGTTCATATGATAATGTCTGTACACAGCACCACTTTGATTACAGTAGATGTAGTGTTGTAATAAACTGTTTAATGGGGCTGATGTGTAAAGCTGTTCAAGTTATTTGATGTTTACACCTCAGGGAAAGTCTTGTGTTCAGCAATATTTAAAGATAATGTTACAATGAAAACATTGATGCTGTCTTTAAAAACATCGCAATAGTTCTTGCGTATGCCTCAACCTAATCTTGCATTCAGTGAGTTAAACATACTAATGTTGCTCTCACACATTCAACTTTGATATGAAAATAGGTGGTTACATAAAACCTTTAATGCTATTTTGCTTTCTAGCAGTGTTTACCTAGGTGGCTTGTGAATTTGCTAATTGACATATAAAACTGTAAAAACTGCAGCTCTTTGTGGTCTGTTGTTTTGAGGAGAGGTGGTCCCAGGTCTGTGATTTTTAGCATGCTTAAAATTTTATCTCTCATACAGCCTTGATCCAGATTTGACACTACAGTTAATGTAAACTTAAACTGTTCATATGAACTTAAACTGTTCATAATAAGGGGTGGAAAAGTTAGCTTTAAAAAACAAAACAAAACCCTGCAGTTGTTTACAGTTTTATAGTAATAGTGCTTGTGTGTGTTTCCCCCTCCACCCCCAAGGCCGTAGCAGACTGTACATAGTTGTATATTAGAAATGTGCCAGAAGAAACCAGATGTTCCCATTTTTCAGACTTTCTGGGTTTGGTATTTTCGTAATACTTCGGGGTTTATTCACACGTGCATATAAAAGAGAAGGTACACTTGTATGTCCTTGTTCAGTGATGGGCAATATTTAAATGTCTTAGCAAAAAGTGGCTCTAATTAAATCGGTCAGATGAGGTTTTGTAAATTTACCTAAAAACAAATTATTGGAGGTCACGGTGAAAGTTGACTTCAAATTATAAGAGTTTGTTTTAAATTTCATTGAGTGTGAAATGCAAGTGAATAGAAAGTTCATTTTCTAAGTTGCAAAAACTTAGTTTCTGGCAGCCTTGCACAAAGGCTCACTCTTAGTCTACTACTGTAAATCATTACGTAACGGATTTATTCTTGAGTTTTCACTTATTCAAATAGCTGCACTTAATGTTTTAAGTTAAGTTTCAAGACCTCAGATGGCTTTACGAGGCAACTCTTTATTTCTTTCTTTTACCAATTTTGAAGATTTTACAGCCAACCTAAAATGTTACCCAGTTCAGGAAAGCACTTAAATCCATTTGGTTTTCCAGAGCATTTAAAGCATGTGCTTACAATCCATAGATTTCAAGAAATGTAAACATATGCTTTAAGTACCTTATTTACATACGTGAGTGATTTTTATGCTTTACTGAGTTGGGACCAGTAGCCTGTGCAACTGCGGAAGTTTTGCCTAAGTCTGAAATGCTCTAATATTTTTGTCACCTACCACTCAGCCAGGTTTCCTGCAGCCAGGTCGATGCTGTTGGACTTGGCTACAGCTTCAGACTCCCCCCCACCCCCCCCTTCTTTTTTTCCCCTTAAATTGTGTACCTCAGTTCCTCATGCATGGGATCACTGGTGTTTATTGAACTATTTGCTACTGAGAAGATATTTGACATGTTTGTTTAATCCTGTTTGCAAATGAAAACTGCGTTTTAAAGTTTTGTAAAACTGAAAGTTGTATCAAACAAGTCATGACTCATTTCCTGCTTTTTGTGAATAGGTGTTGGTTACGAACAGAACAAGTACTGTTGTAATTTTTTTTCTTTACTTAAAAACATTGTTTACTGCTGTGTGTAATAAGTTTAAGGAAGAAATAACCTGCCTGTAGCTGTTACGTGGGGAATAGCTAATACTGGAGAGGCAGCAGGTAAGTAATGTTCCATTGCATAGATATATTAAATCTTAAAATAAAAAAGTAAATTTACAAGCATTTTATGCAGGAACTGATATTTTACTCCTCATTGAAATAGATTTAAGGAGACTGTTGCTCTTCTTACACAGAGTGTAATTTCTCACTCACATATAGATTTCCATTGCTGGCAATGGAAATAGCAGGGAGGGAATAGCAGGGGGAAAATAAGTTAAGCTGAGCAATCATTGTGATTTGAGAGATGAGGTCCCTGTATGAAGCCCCTTATTTCTGCCTGTTCTCCAAATACTCTAGTTTTAACTGATAGATGTACTGTGTGTTGCAATTTAGATGAAGCTCACAATAACAAGAGAGTATTATTTGTTAGATTTTTTTAAATGAAACAAAAAAATGTACAGAAAAAAATCCAAAGACCCTGATAGACACCAAAAAGGAATATGTCTAATGCACATCATGTATAACTGGATCTGTAGTAGAATTTTTACCAGGTTTTGGTTTATTAAAAGTTACTGGCAATTTCCTGTGCACACTCAGGAAATAGCTGTTAGGTAATTTACTGACTTGTGATGATGCCATGATGGCTACTGCTGTGCTCTTTGATATTCATCCAGTTGTATTTCATCTCCTTTTGTGGATGAAAGGACAAAATAGTCTGTGAGGAAGTTCTTTATTTCTTTCAAATATTGATTTTTATAACTAACATTGAAAATAATATCTTAAGGCTGTGTCCTTTTGAAAGACAAAACCAAGTAGTGACTTAGGGGTGGCGGCGCTTTAGCAACAGAAGTTGTTTTACTGGAGGCTTGTTTTTTAGAAGTAGAGGGTTTTTTTTTTAAAGTAAAGTTTCTACTGGACTATATGTTTTGACAGGTCAAAAACACTTCTTCAGAAGAACATACCATTTTGGAAACTGTACAGGTTTTTTTTCCTCATTCCCTTTTTGCTTTCTGTGCCAATGATTTTAGTTCTGATTGCATTTCGAAACATGTTTGTCAGAACTTCTTCAAATTTTTATTTACTGTGTGGCTTAGAAGCTTGGATAGCTGTTGTTGTGTTAAACAGGATACTAAATTTAGTCATTAGCTTGATATTTTTTTTTAAAGGAGTGAGTGTTTTCTATTTTTGTTCCTTTGAAATTGGTGAGGCTTAGTTTTTCTAACTGTATTTTTTTACATGACTGTTTAGTTGCATACCCAAACCCTTGTAAATGTTTCCTAGTTGTGTGTGGATAATTGGAGATTGAAATGTTGTATATACTTGTCATCTGTGTTCCTAGTAAAAATACATGGCATTCTTTATAGAAATACTTAATTCCCGATTTCCTTTTCTTATCCACTTGCTCTCTTTGTAGAGGTTAAACAGACTTTGCTCCTGTTTTTATTTATAGAATTTTATACATAGCCTCTTAAAGTTATCATGGGTTCTTGTGCAAACTGAGATACAGCCTTAAATTTCCTAACAATGCTCATTAAGATACTGTTAGTCATGTAGATTAAAATATAAAACATGCATGTTTAAGACTGGTACTCTTCGGAGATCCAAGACATTAAATTGCTTCTGCATTGAAATATAAACCCTTCAAGATCTTAGAGAAGGAAAGTGCAGGTCACTGTGCATATACTTAAAGCAGATTGAATTCTTTCCAAAACAGGTATTTTGATGCAGGAGGGAAGCAACATGGATTTGTTGATAAGATTTGAATTATTTTGGTAATTAACTAGATAAGTCTTAAACATAATGGTTGCAGCATGCTAATTAGTCATGATGTTTATGCAGAAGTACTGTCTCTTGCAACTGTTTACTGTGATGCCTTGCAATTAATATTGCAGACAGGCTTGGGGTGGGTGGGGGTGTTGAGGTGGTTTTTTGGTTTTGTTGTTGTCGCCCCCCCCCCCCCCCCCCCAATTAAGAACTGACATGCTGTGTTACTTATAGGTTCATTTTAGCTCTAGAGGACGAATTACTAAGGAACAGTTTGGAGCATAGAAGTTACTCAATTTGATGTTCTCGTGGGATTTTTTTTCCCCCATGTTGGACAAAATATGATAAAGCATCTCATTCTATTTGTATATTATGCACTTGTTAGTTCTTGAATCCTTTCTATAGCCTCAGTTATTGCAGCGGGTTTTAGGTTCTTGTATGACCTATGTCTGTGCTTAAATCTTTTAAAGCTTCTTTGGTAATACACTAGTTTTATTGACGTCTCTTGGAAATAGTAAGCAGTATACCTTTGATCCCAGTGAAATGGAGCATTTAAGTTGTAAAAAATCCCATCTCTTCATACCATGTAATGTGATTTTACATGCTTACACTTTGGAGTATATTCAAGTAATAGACTTTGGCCTCACCCTCTTGTATACTGTATTTTGTAATAGAAAATATTTTAAACTGTGCATATTATTATTACATTATGAAACAGACATTCCCTTGATCTTCAGATGTAAGAAAATGAGGAATGTGTGTGCTTTTATAAATACAAGTGATTGCAAATTCAGTTTCCTTACTACTGCAGGTGTCCTTTTTTAAAATAAAAAAAAAAAAAAAAGGAAAAAAAAAAAAGCCAAGTGTTTTAAAGGTGAAATACATTCCTATTTGGTAAACCTTAATGTTTTTATGACTATTATCAGCACTGCTGACTTTCTAAACAAAAGGCTGTATTGTCTTCCTGTACCATTCCATTTCCTGATTCCCATTTTGCACAAGGATGTACGAGTAAGCTATTCAAGAAATGGTTTTGAAATACAGCAGCGGGGCTTGTCTAAGTTAGAATGCAGAATTTCGATGCAAAATGTAAGGAAATGGATGTCTGTCAGAATGCCTGACTCCAAAGGATTTTATATATGTAGTAAACAGTTTCCTGATACCGGCAGGCCAAAGAGTCTGTTGAATACTTGAGTTTCTGAAGACCTATATTTCTCAACAAGGTAAGATGGTATCCTAGCAAATGCGGATTTTAATACATTTTCAGCAGAGGTACTTAGTTAAGTTTAGGGATCATTTCATCTTTTTTAGATGTTATACTTGAAATATTGCATAACTTTTAGCTTTCATGGGTTTCTTTTTTTTCAGCCTTTAGGAGACTGTTAAGCAATTTGCTGTCCAACTTTTGTGTTGGTCTTAAACTGCAATAGTAGTTTACCTTGTATTGAAGAAATAAAGACCATTTTTATATAAAAAAATACTTTTGTCTGTCTTTATTTCAGCTTGTCTAATATCTTTGCACTACTAATTTTGTCGGGGTCTTTTCAAATATCCAGACATTAAAACTTAAAGTGTGGACATTCATAGCTAGATTCTGTGCTATAATTATTTCTGAATCTAGAAATAGCTCTTGTCCTTCTCATCTGGTCTTTAAAAACTTTTTGCAGAGTTCAAAATCAGTGAGAAGTGCAGACTTTTTTAAGCCAACCTTCTTTTTTGTCAGTCATTTTTCTGTAAAATGCAGTGACCCACTTGTAATGTGTCAGCTGAAGAAAACAAAAGCCGACTGTGTAAAGCAATTTTGGTCTCTTTAAAATTATATTTTCAGAATCAAACGTGTACTAACGTTTGGAGCTGTGGGCCTGCTATTTAGGAGGCATTAAACCAGTGATGATAAACCTTTCTATTTTAATCTGGCTTCTTGAGTTGACTAAATCTGGCAAATGTTAATCATTACAAAGCGTGTGTGTTAAACACAGCAGTGGTAAAACGGCCGTATGGCACGTTGAACTGTTGTCAGCTCATCTCATGCGGACAGTTGGTCCGGTACCAATGACAGTTTCCATCCTGTAATGATTTAAAACTGCTTTTGGCACTGTGGTTTCATGGCCAAATATTTCACTCTGCTGCTAAATCAGAACATTGTATATGTAAAACACACATCTGTGTGTTATATACAGGAAGTCATTAGCATTGCCATACTGTGCTATACTAATGGTGAACATTTTGTAATTCATATTTGTTGAAGTTCATTTACTATAGCACAAAACGAGCTATATCCATTGTACCTGCTTAGATTGCTGGTACCATTTTGCAGTGTTGTTAGCTCCAACTTTTTTCTGTGACAACCCTCCAGCATTTGGCAGTGGTAAGATTGTGAGAGAATGCTGATTTTTTCATTTGGGAAACATATTTTTTCTAATTTTCATAGCTTCAAAGAGAGGTCTGAAGTCCAATCTGACTGGCTTGGAAAATCACAATATTCATGATTTTATTTAAACATGATTTTTGAATGAATGAAGGTGGGTGATTGTACAGGTCTGTGTAGAGGAAACAAAACGCTCATTAGAAAATGAACCTGAATTTCTTTGGCTAGTGCTCTAACCCTGTAACAACAAAAATGACATTTGCTTAGTCTAAAGGGCTCAAATTTTACTTGTTCAAAATAGTTTTGCTATCCTGATGCTTGTCAGCTTGGCCACTGATTATTTACTGCACTATGTCTGAAATTCACAGTTAAGCTGGGTTTTTAGCGTGGGTTGTAGCCTGGCTGTGTTGACAGAGTGAAGGTTTGGACGGAGGTGGAAGGAGCATTGGGCTGTGGCTGGTGGGGTTCAAGGGACTCCAGGCTTCCTTCTGGGTGGAGAGCACAGGGGAAAAATCATCGCTAACTTGCTTTTAAAGTACCTTGTTGCAATTTTTCTCCAGGTTAGGGCGTTCAGCAGTTCCTACTGCTGAATGGGAGAGAATTGTAAAGCATCCTGTCCCCCAAAACATAGGATGTGTACTCTAAGATAAACACAGTGAGGATTCAGTAGTACATGGATGAATTCGTTGTGGAAGCATTCAAGCATAGGTCAACTAGCCAGGATGCCAGATCATCAAGGTATGATTTGAAATGGTTTCAGAAGAACAAGGAAGGTAAGCACTCTTGCGCATGGTTTTTTTTATCTTCCGCATAAGCTCTTTGGGGAAAGTATCATCCCCGGAGACAAGGAAATAATTTGATAATGCTTACTAGGAAAGCTGCTTCTTGCTCAGTTCCACTTGCAAGAACCTTGCCTCCAACCTTTTTCAGTGTCCTCTTTGTAGCTGCTGCAGATGGGAAGACCTAGAGCCTGAGGTGAGCTGGAGGGGAGAGATCCTGCTGGAATCCAGGCTTCAGCAGCAGATTATTGTCCTTGTTTATTCTCCCCTCCAGTGCCCGGCAGTGTGGAAACCAGTGTGGAAGCCTCCTCTCTGCCACCTCTTGCTGCATGCAGACTGGCCTCAGAGAACAGAGCTAAGATATCCCATCTACCTTATCCTCCGAGGGCTACAAACAATAAAAAAATTGCCAAAGACCAAAACTACCCCACCAGGATAAACCTGCTTTTGAGCACAGCTGTACTGGCTGAGTAGCATAGCTCTGTGGCCCTTAATACTGATGGGCAGGTTTTTGGGAGGAGGGGGAGGTGGAAGGCATTCGTGAGGTTTAGCAGGGGAGCCCAAAATAGTTGTTTGTGTGAGCCATGGGTTCTTGTGCCAGCTGCAACTGAAGGGTCATTTCTGGACTGCAGGAACTGTTTCCATGAGGTAGCTCTGGGGTTCTTGTGCGGATGTTCTGCTGCGGGTTTTGCAGCCCAGGTGGTGGGACAGCAAAGGCCCCAGGATATCTATGCAGAGAGAAAGTCCTCTGCTACTGCACCCGTTCTGAGCCAGCCTCGCTGAAGGCGCTACTGAAGTTTCTCCTCTTGCAAAGCTGTCTCCTTACTTCACTTCCTGCCAATAGAGGAGTGTTACCGATCGGGGAGAGGCTTGAGTTTTGAAATTTGTCTCTGTGGAAATGAAAGACACCTAAGCACCTGCCGGGAAGCAGACATTGAGTAAGTAGTTAGAAGTGTCCTTTTTGACCCCTGTTACATTTAGAGCGGGGAGAGATGCTCAGGTTCAGAGTGTAAGTGCTGTTCTCTACTTTTTTTATTCTCCCCTGGTTCATCCTTCAAACCTTTTCATAATATTGCAGCTGGTCCAAGGGGGATGGTAAGTTGCAAAAGAGAAGAGCAGCAGAAAGCAGATCAAACTCCAAAATCAGCAACCAAAGTCTATATGAAGCTGTGAAAGGTATGTTTGTGCAGGGTGAGTAAAGGAGGATACAAGTCGTAGCAGCTGTGTAGCTGATGATCACAAAGGTACCTTTTTTACAAACATTATTACAGGAGAATCAGCTGCAGGTACATGAATGTCTTTATTCCCAACTTATCCTGAAATGCTGGACTCCCAACAATTCATGCCATGCCACGCAAGGAAACACTGATTTAATAATTTTGGGGCCAGAACGTCTGTTTTTCATGGGGAATTACCTGAGTCCTGAAGGCCTGTAGCATCACGCTCTCAGAAATAAGATAGCCAACTGAGAAAAATGTTTGCCAAATTAACTGCTGCATTTTTCCGAAGATAACCACCTGGTGGCATAGCATATTTGTTAAAGGAATGTAGTCTGCACACGCAACACCTCCAACAGTGGATTTGGCATGTCCTAAAGTAGTTAAAGCATGACACATCTGCCTGACTTTCTCATCTTGGCTAACAACGTGGATTACTACAAACATAGTGAAGAGTTTAATTTTAAAGAGTTGATGCCTGTTCATGTTCTACGAGAGCAGGTAAGACCGCTGCTGCTCACGAGAGTTCGCTGTGTAAGAGATGGACAGTTAACTGGGACTGCAAGAGGAAGAAAGTGTATCAGTTACACTGAATTTTTATCTACTTTACCTCTTGGAAGATCCAAAACCAAGCGATTGCTTCTGAAGAATGTGAGTAAATGTCTGGAGATGGGGAGATGCCTGCCTCACATCTCAGAAAAGTAACTCGTTGGGAGATGTATTAGGAGAGCTTTTGGAGAGGCAACGGAAAGAGGCCAAAGCGAGGTGGGAATATACTTTCATGCTTTGACTGGAGGTGAAAGGAGGGGTTTGTGAAAGGTGCAGAAGTAGTTTGATGCAGCAGCAGCTAGGGGCGGGCAGGCTGTCGCAAGCTGAGAGGTGCGGTGCTGCCCCTGGGCCGAGGGAGGGAGAAGGGCTGGTGCTAAACAGGTGGAACTTTCGCTGGTTAAGTTTGAGCTGGAAGTGAGTCAGAGAAGAAACTCCGTTTTCTTTTGGTCAGGTAACATAATGTATAGTATTATAGAAAACGGTGTGATGCCGCTCAGCTTGTACTTTTGATGCCGAGACCCAAAGTATATGGTGTTCAAAAGCGATCAAAAAATTTTCAGCCTTTCTTACTCTGCTCTTTTACTGCTTCTGGAGAGATGGTGTGAAGAACAATTGCAGACCATTTTTATTTGTAGAAATAGAGGTCTTTTTGCTGCAGGTAGAAGATTGTTGACCCTTTTAATTACCTGAATCTGTTTATCCATCTCTTCAGAACAATTTGCAGAAAATTTTGCTAGCACCGTGCTTCCCATCAGACTGCAGCAGCTGTAAGTCTTGTAAACCTTGTGCCCTTGATGTAAGTGGGAAAGAGAGAATTAATTTATTCTCAAACAGGGTTTCCCAATTTTAAAGAAATGACCTAGTGTAAACAGGTGTTTTTAAAAAATATATATATTGCTGAATAGTTTTTCCAAAACACTTGAATCTACTTAGCACTGGCACTCATTCAGTAGATTTTCTCTTTTTATCCTGTGTATTAGTGGTGAAGTTGGGCCCCTAGGTGTTCTGTTGCGCAAGGAAGGATATGTTCAAAGTGGTGGAGATGTGCACAAGTGGTGTAAAGGGGTCTCTTCCTGCCATCTAGTGGCACGAAAAAACCTCTCCACTCCTCTTTGCTTGATTCATAATCTCATGAATTGTTATGTCTGTGACACTTGTTTGACTAATTACTGGGACGGCCACACGCTGGTTGTTTATCCCACACGGCCACCTCCTTATGAGTTATGAGCTTTGTCAGCAGAACGAGATTTGATAATCCTCAACTGCCCTAAATTTAAGACGACAAGATGGCAGTCGCTTCTTCCCCTTTTCCCACAAAATAAACAAGCTGTATTTTTTTTTGTCCTTGCCTTGACACCTCATGAGAAAGTCCTTCTTTCTTGTCTTATTTTCCGCATATTATTTTGAATGCCTTTTGAGTGCGTTGCTGTTAAATTCCTGTGCATGTTTTCCTATATAATACACTTGGAGTGAAAGAAATACGTTAATGCTCAAAAGCCTTTGTTTGACACTGAAAACACTGGAAGATACTGGCCACACAGGCAGAGGAAATGTTAGCTGTAGTTGAATGCATCTCTAAAACCCGGCAGAAGATGGGTGGGTTCCCGTGTGCAACAGGCAGCGTTTGCCTCTGAAGGAGCGGGGAGCTCTACAGGGTTGTTCTATTTCAGAATGGTTAAACTGATGCTTAAAACTGATTTCTAAAGCTCCCTGGTATCCCCTTTCCCTGTTTAGCCATCTACTTCTTTTTGGCAGACAGGCAGCTACCCTCACCACCTTTTACAATCTGCAGACTGTGCTTTGCTTAAAAAAATACGTGGCTCTGCCTGGATTTGTTACAGCTCCACACTGGTGGGAGGGGATAGAAAACAGAGACCATTCATCCCAAACAGAATCCTTATTCATGGGTCAAGCTGTAAGGGACTTGGGCTCCCACCTCAAAAAGCTAATTGGAGCCTATACATAATTAAAACTGCAGTTCTCACTTTCCTAAATCATTTAGCCTGGAATCTCTGCAAGATGTAGGTCCTCAGCCCCCATTTTCTCAAAGACCCGTAGTGTAAGGGTAATGAAAATGGTGAACGGTGTGGAATGGCCAACAGAGCCCTGCAGAAGAAACTGTTGGAGATAATGTGTAAATTGTGTGCCAAGTTATTTTATTAATACATGGAGTACTTTGAATGAAAAGGGTCAGAGAAGGGCAATATTTTATTAGCAGCTATAAAACCAGATGAGAGTGGTTAGCATTTTCTCTACAAGAAAAGCTGTATTTTGAGTTTCTCTGGTAAGTATACATTCTCCATAACGATTAAAGCTATCTGCTGGCTGGCTTCCATCTCAGCTGGAGTCCAGGAAAATTTTCTTGGTGTTTCTTTCACAGCGGTAACAGTGCGATACTTCAGAAAAATAACTTTTCTTTTTCTGTCATGTGGGATCCCTACTGTGGCCTCCTAGTTTTAAGTTATCCCCTGACTGTTCCATTCAGTTATTTATAATATTAAAGTAATTGTATGCCTTTTACTCAAAATGAATTGAGAAATAAAACTCCTAACCTCCACATTATCACCTCCTTCGGCATTCTTTTGGTTATAATTAGAGCAGTAACTAGCTCGGATTTTTAACTGTGAGGGGTTTGGGTGCATTACTGAAGAAGCGAAAGTTTCTAAAAATCCAAGTCTTCATTTAGAAAACTGGTAGGTTGCCAAAACCAAAAAAGTGTTACCACCAAATTAAATTAATAGTCTGTTAAAACCATCAGGGCTAGCAAGAGGGGCAGTGGTATGGTGTTCATTGCTGGAGCTAGGTTTGAGCTACCTCCAGCTGCGCCTGATCCTTGGAGCAGGCGGCCTCTTCCCCTGCTCAGGTTTGTCCTTTCCAGGACTGGAAGAAGTTTGAGGAAAGTCTTAAATGACACGTGCAAGGTCAGCCCCGATGAGATTTTATGTAATGCCATTAAAAAGAATGAAAATGTTCCCACCTCTTTTTGACTTGGGGAAAAAATGGCAAATTTAAAACCACAGTTCTGGAATTAAATCTTGGGTTGACCTAACTTGGGTAAGGATGCTGAGGCACCTGGTAATTTTGGTAACCTCCAGTTTCAAGTTGGAGGTTGTTCTTTATTTATTAAATATGCCAGTATCTGTGTGCCAGATGAAGGTGAAGGGCTCAGCTCTGTGAGGAGCAGCCAGCTGCCTGTATGTGGCTCATTTCTTCCACACAGGGGCATATGGTAATGCTTCACCTGAACTGCATGCTTGGGCGGAGGCTGGGCTCAATGGTTAGGTTGTGGTGGCAGATCACGTGCAGCAGGCCCCCAAAAAAGGTTGGCAGAAGCAGGTTCAGCACCTGTGTTCTTCAGGGCGCTCCCAGCCCTTTGTTGTAGGCAGGGACCTGGGTAACACGGTCTAGTTCAAACAATCCCATCCATTTCCAGTCCTTCCCACGTCATCTCGTTGCGCAGATTTCTTAATTCTGCTTTTGTTCCTACAAAGGTGTCCGTCCGTCGTCTCGTGTCCCCCCCCATAGCTGGTCGTATGTCACAACCTACTTGTGACTCTGAAAGTGACAGCTTTGAAGATTGCCCCATATGAAGTGATTTCCTTTATTTCAGTAGGCGCAGAGCACGCGTCCAGTGCCAGTTTCTCCAGTTCTGCCACTTTTTTTTAAATGTGCTTCTATGCTGCGAACAACATTCAAGCCTGTGAACATTCAGACAATGAATCCATTAATCTCTTGGTGATCAAGTCTTTGTATGGGGTTTAAAAAAAAAAAACTTTTTCATTCTCCCATTTCAGTCTTCTCTATGACAAGTCATGTCCAACGTGGCAGATTAAAGGTAAGAGGGATTGGGAGTGGGATGGGTGTCTTTTAGCCTCGCATAATTCATTGCAAGGCCGCAGGAGAAGGTGAAGTAGCAACACAGGACTGGAAAGTGTCGCCTGGGAGATGAAGTTCAGTCCCCTCCTGGGGCAGGTAACAACATCTTATCACCCCTTCTGAGACTCATCTTAAGACCAGATAGGGTCTGCCTGGGGTTTTTGCTCCCGCTGTTCCTGCGGGAAGGCTGTCCTGCTGTTCCCCTGCTCCAGTGGTTACAAACCTTCTAACTTGCTGTCTGAATTTCTTCTTGGCCAGATGATATTAATTTGATCTTGTGCTGATTTTGTTCGCTATATAGTTATTTCCCTTCCCATTGTACTTAACCCCGTAAGGCATTTACAACTACTAGTTAATACTTATTTTGCCTTTATTTTGGTAAATTTGTTTAAAGAGGCTCTTCCCTTCTTTAGGACAGACTGTGTTACACCCACTTGCCCCATTCTTGCATATTTGCCTTTCAGTTCATTTTTCCTGTAACAGGAGAGGATGTATATTCCTCTAACCGAAACACGCACGCTATTCCAGATGGGGTCTTAGCGGGGTTTGTACAGTGGCTTTAGCATTTAGTCTGTTTACTGAGATTACCTTCCCTGTCACAGCCTCCTGTAGATCCTGTCATCACCTGGGGTACATAGTCTTGTCAGATGCTTAGAGCAGATAATTTTTTTGTCTCAGCAGAGCGCCTAGGTTCTCTGATGCTTTTAAATTCTGTTCTGTTCCTACTACACCATTTTCTAGATCATTCCGTTGTTCCTATATGAAATCCTTGTTGTCCTCTGTTCCTTCTAAGTTTGTGTCTTCAACAAATACTCTGTTGTCTTCAGCAACTGCTTAATTCTTCAAACTTTTTTCTTCCCATGCTGTTGCTACCACGGGAACTGGAGTGGCTGCAATTTTGCAATGAAAGATGTCTGGCTGAAAGCCTTCTGCCACTTGCTATTCCTGCCAGTTCCTCTTACTGTTTGGAGTGATCCCTAAAATACTAGAGGAACATCCTTGTCACAGAGTTTGTGCATTTTATTGCTCCTGCTATGTAGTTACTTTGAAATAACACAGACGCTAATAAATTTTGCTGGGGTTTCCAGCGCATCTTTGTCCTTCACAAACCTTGTTTAAAGTCTCATACTTTTTAAAAATCTTGGCAAACTGTTCCACTGTCCATCGCAAGAGAAGCTGGTCTTTCCTGTTTCCTTCTCTTCAGTCACCAAGTGAGATGTGAGATCACCAGAAAACCAGCAGATTTTGGGGCAGGCTGACATCAAATGAGAGGTGAAGTGGTTGGCTAGCTCAACGGAAGTGAGAAATAATAAAGCTGCAGCAAACAGTGTTGTGGGATTTCTATAGGCACGCCCCGGGTAGCGTGCCAAAGCTGCTCCACAGTGCTCCACTTGTAAAATCAGTCGTATCTAACCTTCCCCGTGAATTGCGTGCAGAATTGTCACAGCATTTCCTGCTGTTTTACTACAGCAAACTGATAAAATAGGAGATGGCAGAGTAACGCTTGTTGTTCTAGGTGCTCTGCCATCTAAACAGTGATTGCACTTGCAGCCGCACACCCGAAATGAGGGATGCTCTCCCCGATCAGGAGCACTGGTGGTGGTGATGGGTTACTGTCCTACCTGTTCACTAATGTCACCCAGGAGTGCATCACCTCATCCAGAGAACATGCCCAAGCTAAAGCAAAGCTGTTTGTTGTCTGTCAAGCCTTTGCTGCTGGTCTGATTGATGCCTCCCACGTGCTTACGTGTAGTTAATTACACCTTTATTTCCCTATGATTTGGAGTCTGAACTGCCAGATTGGAAGGGAACAGGTAGTTGGGAATTTTTAGAATCATAGACTCATTAAGGTTGGAAAAGACCTAGGATCACCAAGTCCAACCACCAGCCCAACACCACCATGCCTCCTAAACCATGTCCTGAAGTGCCATGTCTACCTGTTTTTTGAACACCTCCAGGGATGGTGACTCCACCACCTCTCTGGGCAGCCTGTTCCAATGCTCAACAACCCTTTCAGTGAAGAATTTTTTCCTAATATCCAATCTAAACCTCCCCCAATGCAGCTTTAGGCCATTTCCTCTCGTCCTATCACTAGTGACTTGGGAGAAGAGACCAACACCCACCTCACTACAACCTCCTTTCAAGTAGTTGGAGAGAGCGATAAGGTCTCCCCTCAGCCTCCTTTCTCCAGACTAAACAACCCCAGCTCCCTCAGCCACTCCTCATCAGACCTGCTCTCCAGACCCTTCACCAGCTTCGTTGCCCTTCTCTGGACACGCTCCAGCACCTCAATGTCCTTCTTGTAGTGAGGGGCCCAAAACTGAACACAGTATTTGAGGTGCGGCCTCACCAGTGCCGAGTACAGGGGCACGATCACTGCCCTACTCCTGCTGGCCACACTATTCCTGATACAAGCCAGGATGCTGTTGGCTGCCTTGGCCACCTGGGCACACTGCTGGCTCATGTTCAGCTGGCTGTCAACCAGCACCCCCGGGTCCTTTTCTGCAGGACAGCTTTCCAGCCACTCTTCCCCAAGCCTGTAGCGTTGCATGGGGCTGTTGCGACCCAAGTGCAGGACCTGGAGTTAATTATTTAATTAAATTAATAAATACCTGTGTTCATTTCTACAGTAAGAGAGCACAGGAGCTCTGAATCTATGCGAACATGCCATTTTTAAAATGACTCTACAAGTTCCTCTCCTCAGAAACAGTGCAACCTCTGGTTGGTGTGAGGTGGCTGATGGCCACTCCTGCATCTGCTGTTCTTTGAGTCTTTTGCCACTGCAGTGACGACTGTCCCCAGGGGTTGCTCTTCGGGAGTGTATTGCTGCAGGTGTGCCACCACCAGTCCCGCCTAGCCCCTTCCCTCACCAGTAGCTGGAGCATTCCTGCTGGTGCATTGGGCAGGTGTCCTGAAAGCCTCTTCCCAGCCCAGCTCGGAGCAGGAAGGAATGGTCCTGGAGAAGGAATGTGATGCCCTGCCCACCATCGGTGCTCACTGACCCACCTCCAAGTGCCTCCTGCTGCTGGAAACCCCAGTCCCTCGCCTGGCCGCAGGCACGGGCTGGGGGATGTCCAACCCTGTGAAGAAGCAAGGGGAATGCAGTTCCCCACAAAATACCAACAAGGAGGGCGTCAGCAGACAGGTTAGAGGGCACCACTTGCAAGGCTACTCCCTCCCACTGCAATGCTGTGGGCAACAGCAGGGTAAGAGCTTGCAGTTGTTTGCGAGGTGGAGGTAAAAGAGAACGAGGCCATGGGCCAGGGAGAAGGTGCCCAGACCATCAGGTGGTAATGGGCTGGCCTGGAGGGAGGGGGGTAAAGAAGGTTTGGAATTTTCTTTCCTTTCAGTTTAAGCAAGTGTGGGCAGGGTGATTGGAGGGTCTCACCCTTAAGAGGCTTAACAAGAACATGCTTCATGGACATCTTGCAAAACTTCCTGTGACACGTTGCTGTTTTGGCAGACTTCATAGGAATTTGCAGTATCGGTTCAAACAGGAGTCAAATTCCTGCTGGGGCTGTGCTTATTCACCTTTGTAACGGGCTTCCCCGGGTTGCGCTGTGGGCTGTGGTTTAAGGGCATTAATTCCTGTACATGGCCATAGCCGGTGAGGAGTGAAGCAATCTCTGATTAACAGGTTTGCAGGTTGACAGGACCAGAGGCAGTGGGCACAAACTTAAGCACAGCAGGTTCCCTCTGAATATCAGGAAACACTTTTTCACTGTGAGGGCGACCGAGCACTGGCACAGGTTGCCCAGGGAAGTTGTAGAGTCTCTATCCTTGGAGATACTCAGAAGCCTTCTGGACACAAGCAGCTGGCTCTGGGTGGCCCTGCTCGTGTAGAGGGGTTGGAGCAGATGACCTCCAGAGGTCCCTTCCCACCTCAACGGTCCTGTGATACCCTGAAGTTCGAAGCATGGCTTCAAGTACCCCATTTGGCACTCGGCAGTAAAACAAGCAGATTGGCCAGGGTTGGTACATCTGCAGCTGGCAGACCACCACCGGCAGGAGAATGAGGCAGTAACGGTGAGTATTTCTGTTTGACCAACAGCCAGCCACGCATTTCTGATCTGGTATTTAGAAATACTAATTGTGGACTGCAAGACAGGAGTTTCTTAAGATTTTTGTTTCTTCCCTGTTGGTGACAGCACAGCTCTAGTTATTAGAGTCAACTTAAAAATAAAAGGATAAAAATAATGAGGATAACAAATCTAAGTTTGAAGACTAAGAACATTTTAGCTGCATTTAGCATGAAGAAATCGAGACCTTTACTGGATAGCTACAGTATTAGGTGTCCCCTTGCCTAGTTACTTATTGCCCTTCACAGAGGTCAGATAAGAACCCAGGTCTCCCAGGCCACTTGATTGACTATGAGGCAATATTAATCCTGAAATAAAGAGAAAAAAGTGCAATTTACAGCTATTAAAATGAACTAGCTGATATCATGATGCAACCAGTATCATCGAGGGGCTTAGCGTGGAAGATGGGAGTCCAGGGGCAATGTTAGAAGTTGCTGTTCCCTAACAGAGTTGCAGTTTGAAGTGAGTCACTGTGACAAGCTGATCTCTTAAAGAGGTTGCTGAACATGACAGAGTCGATTTTCTAGCCCACCTGTCAAAGTTCCTGCAATGCCCCACGCAAAGCTGCCCTAACAAAGCAAATCAAGCAAGACTATGCCGACATGCTGTTTCTTGCCAGCACTTTCCTTCTGAAATGAGTTCAGAGATCTGAATTTCAAAGTCTAGTAAAAGGTAACCAGCTTTGAATGTCATTAAGAAGTAGATCTTCTGGTAGTAATTCAGCTTCCCCATGCCCACTGAAAGAAAATCTGTACAAGCTGAACCTCGGGGCTCCAGATTATCTGTAAAACCCACTTCTCCATATTAATTCCACTATTAAAACATGAACAGTACGTAGGTGCTGGTGGCTGGTGCAGGGAGCTTTCCATGCTTCACCATTTGGGGAGGTCTTAGATGAGGGTTGATTCACCATGGGTGTTAAGGAGGCTGCACGTGCTTCTTCCTCCCCCGTTACTCCCGCGTGACGCTCCATCTCGCTTGCTAGCGACTGGCTCCGCGGCTCCCTTGCACCCCGAGCCCTGATAAACCCAGCATTGCTCCTGATGCCGTGTAAGAACGCGCAGCAAGCGGCATGACGAGGTTCTTCATACCGATACACAAACGATGTATTGCCGTACTTCAGCACTTGACTAGAAAAACCACCGTTGCAGAGCCGGAGGATGACACAGTAATTATGCCAATTAAAACTTCGTTATCTCCTAAGGCTATTTTTGTTAGGTCGTTAATGGTGATAGATTTATGATAAGCAGTAACCGTGGAGTGAGACCAGGGCTTTGATAATAATTTCATAACAAATCTGAGTAGCAGAGTTTAGAAAGCCATCTCCCTCTTTGGTAAGTATTGCGACAGAGTTTAAACAAAATTCTTCTCAGATAACGTTACTTTGCCCTCCTATGGCTTCCCACAATGTATAAGAAATTTGACAATTTTGGAGTGACGTTTTAAGTATTGGGAAATGCCCACCTACTAAAGAGGCTGAGTTTCTGGTTACTACAGGGCAGAGGAACCAAAAAGGGGGTGGGAGAAGGTTAAGAGATGAGCCAAGCTCAGGAGAGCCCACGGTCTCAGTGGTAGGAGGCTGCATGCACTACCCTGGCAACATCAAGTCTTCAAATCCTTGCGTTTTCCCTCCTACCCCTGGCTGCCCAGGGGAAGGTCTATGAGAGGTGTGAGCTGGCAGCAGCCATGAAGCGTCTTGGACCGAATAACTTTGGGGGGCACAGCCTGGGACTCTAAGTCTGCTCTCCTGACTTCCAGGGGGCACGTGGGGTGGGAATTTTCATTTAACAAGCTTTGTAAAAGTGAGCAGGTCCATGTGAATGCCTGAGCTTAGAGGTTAAGATCCCATCGGATTAGTCCTTCTCTGCTGGCACGGACTGCAGCTATTTTCTACAGCTTTTCTCCTTGCTGTCTCTATCCCTGCTGCTCTTCTGCAGACTAATAGAGCTGTGGTCATCAGGAAGCTTTTCCCAGAAGCAGCCTGTCTCATCATACCTGCCCAGTTCCCAACTGTGCTGCTTTTACTTGCTGCGGTTCCATCCTCTGCCGGTCATCTGCCCGCGGTGGCTGCGTAGCTGGAGCGGGGCAGGTGGCTGGGCAGAGGCACTGCTGTGGGACCTACAGACAAGGAGTGGTGGGACTATTGTTAAACCCATGTCATTCGGAGGGACGCACGCACGGGCTCCGATCGCAGGCCCGGGGAGCAATCCATGTGCTGGCCATGGGACGTTCATGTTTCAAACGAGAATCACTGTCCCCATCCCTCCTCCTTCCTGCTGCCCTGACGCAGATGAAGCGGAATGTGAGTAGGACAAAACAGGGCAGGTAAGTCCTAAGGAGGGAAAGCCAAAGCCCTGAGCGTGGCCCCTCACCAAAACCTCTGCTCCTGCCTTGGTGAGCAGGTATTTGTGCAGCGAGAAGCTCCGTGGGAGCATGCCTGGCGGCAGGAGCAAAGTGAGCAGGTCTGTTTGGATACATCTGCAGTGGTTGCCAAAAGCACCCTCAGGCCACCGGTGAGAGCAGCTCTGATTGCTACAGCTATCGACAGCTTCCAAGCGTGGCAGGAGCTGCTGCTGCAGAGCGCACCGGGCCTGCCACAGCCCACCGCTAGCCCGCATCCCATGAGATGCGTGTGCAGCTGGACCACGCGCGCTCATACAGGCAGGAGCCAGCAAAGAATCAAGGCTATCTTTGGCAGGAATTATTTTTTTTGGCCATTCCCAGTGTCCGCATTTTCACTCTTGGGGCAGTAACAGCGGTGAGAGGGTCCCAACACTGCACTGGTTTCCCGAGTTTCCTTACTTGCGCTTCATTTCTGTCCAGGTGAAGGCCAGCATTGAATGAATACGCTCAGAACCACTGCATAGATTGGACGTGGTACTGTTTTCCTCTGTTGTTTTTGTGGATATGTATGTTGGGCTTGATTTGTGCTTCTATATGGAGCAATGTACAGAAGTGTACTGGAATTTATTTCCAAGAGTAGAAATCCTGTGTTGGGTTTTCCAAGGACATCTTGAAGTTAAGGCGTGTTGAATGTGTTTCTCATATTTGGTTGGATTGAAGAATAAAAGCACTCCCTGCGTCATGTGCATTCCCTGTACAATCATCTTTTTGATTTTCTGTATCTGAATCAGAGATCTTACGGACCAACAGCCGCTGCTGGTGCAATGGTGGCAGGACACCGAGGGCCAAGCGTGATGTCTCCTGCTCAGGTGAGCTCAGTTTCTGCAGGTGGTGCCGTGATGGGCTGCCCTCTCATATTCCAGCTGCAAATAGATTAGCAAAGGCTGGTTACAGCCCTGTCTTTAAAAAACAAAGCAGACCAACATTCAAGCCCACCCTTCCCCCCTTCCACAGGATGATCTGCAGGGCAGTCAGCGCACAGGGGAGGAAAAGGTTTCTTTACAGCACGAACCGCACTGTTCCCCTTTTTGTTCATCTTAATGTTTCTAAAGAGGTTTCCATAGAAGCTGTTTTTTAATTAGAAGTTACACTAACCTGAGGAAATTTTTCTTTGAAGAGAGCTTGACCCATGGGCCCACATGCCAGCCTCGCCAAGTTGCTTAATTTTAACAAGAAGAGCTGTAATACTTCAGAGCTGAGCAGCACTGTCCACGTGAGATCCAGTTCATGCAAGGAAAGGGGTAGGGAATTTTTGCTTCCCGGGAGATGGTTAGGCATGGCGTTCACCATCTTCTCATCTGCCAGGAGCCCCGACACACGCTTTGGGGAGCCACGGGAAGGGGGCTCTGGAGAGCGGTTTGCAGGCAGGGCCTGGCTGCAGCTCTCCAGGGGAGTTCCCTGAGTTATCACAGAATCATAGAATCACGGAACGTCCCGAGTTGGAAGGGACCCGCAAGGATCATCGAGTCCAACTCCTGTCCCTGCACAGGACAGCCCCAAATGCACACCGTGTCTCTGAGGGCCTTGTCCAAGTGCTTCGTGAATATCGTCAGCCTTGGCGCCGTGACTGCCGCCCTGGGGAGCCTGTTCCAGCGCTCCACCACCCTCTGGGGGAAGAACCTTCTCCGAACATCCAACCTAAACCTCCCCCGGCACATCTTCCTGCCATTCCCTTGGGTCCCATCGTTGGCCACCAGAGAGAAGAGATCCGCGCCTGCCCCTCCTCCTCCCCTTGTGAGGAAGCTGCAGGCCGCCGTGAGGTCTGCCCTCAGTCTCCTCTTCTCCAGGCTGAATAAACCAGGTGATTTTAGTCGCTCCTCATAGGGCTTCCCCTCTAAACCCTTCACCAACTTTGTGGTCCTCCTCTGGACACTCTCTAGTAGCTTTATATCCTTGATGTACTGTGGTGCCCAAAACTGCACACAGTACTCAGGGTGAGGCCGCACCAGCGCAGAGTAGAGCGGGACAATCACCTCCCCCGACCGGCTGCAATGCAGTGCTTGGTGCACCCCAGGACTCGGTTCCCTGGTCCATCGTAGGAATGGACAGAGCTGGGCCAACCAGAGGGTGCAGCTGGGGCATGGAGCAACCCTGCAAATCAGCAATTCCCTCAGACTTGCCTCCTCCTGAAATGGGGAAATTAATCACCCCTTGGGTCAGCACAGCCCCCGATATGTTACCCTGCTTAGAGGAGCCCCACGGGCATCGCTCCAGAGTCACCAGCAGCTCAGAGCGAGCTGGTGGGCTTACCCAGAGATACAGCGCAAAGCCACGGCACCACGCACCTCTGGCTTCATTCAGCCCGGCGGGCAGGCGTGCTCCCTGCCCCAAAGCGAATCAATAACGACAAGTAACGTCAGATGCTCTTCAGGCCTGCCACCTCTGGTAATTAACATGGTTTTAAAGAGTCGTCTGTCCTCTGCTGCTGTTCGGGGTACCGTGGGAAGCTGTCTGCCTTCCTACAAGAACAAGGAAACGTTTTGATTGTATATTCTGTTATATTCAGCTGCACTGCAAAGCAATGGAAATAACGGGGCCTGCCAAGCCAACTCATTTTGATGGAGACAAGGACCGCTGACGCAAGTCGCTCACACCTAAGCAGGACGAAACGGTGTCAGTTAATTTTTAATACCTCGTTCACCCAAAGAACCGTCAGGTTCACAGAGCAAACAAATCGGCAACGGCAGGAGTCTTTCCTTCTCGTGTCTTTTTATACTTTTTTTTAATTATGGCGTGCAACTTTGAACCGGAGGCGTCACCTGTCAGCCTGTGGTGGGATATCCCTTCTGCTGTACTGCAGCATGACTGAAGAGCTGCCTACCAAGATCAACTGACAACGCAGTTATTTACCCATGGGCGAAGGAGCTTGGTTGCAGATCAAGCATCAAACGGCGGCAGAAACTGGTTTGTCGTCAGCCTAAGAAACTCATTCTGTGTTTTATCTTGCAAAGATAAACACATGAAATACAGGATCCTCTTGCGGCCTAGTTTATTTTGCATCATTTGCGGGCTTGCTTCACTGGATTTATTCTGCTCGTGTTCTGGTAATTGAAAGCTGCCGGAGGGAAGTTCTTTGCTTTTCCTCAGAAGCTAGGAAGAGCACAGAAATTGCCAGAGACCTCCGGCTTTTGGTGCCTGTCGCCTGGGAGACAAGATGGTGTCGTACCAAAGGAGGCGATATCCTGTGCATTCCAGGGACGTACACCAGTTCCGGGAGCCGCCAGCCCACAGACTGAGTACCCTGAAGTTCAGAGTGGCCGCGCAACTCTTAGCACGCCTGCCGCCTCCCTTTTCCCCTTTTTTTCCCCTTGTGTCTTCCACAGGCCTTTCCCGCCTGCCGAGCCGGCGCGCGCCGCGCCCTCGCCGGGGCCGCTCGCTTGGCGCGCGGCGTCCCGTCAGCCCGGCCCGGGCGGGGCCTCGGGGGCGGGGCCTCGGGGGCGGCGCGCGGGAAAGCCGGCGCGCGCTGGCCGCGGGCGCGCCGGAAGCCTGTTAAATCCGAAAAGAAGGCGCGCTATTGCCCCGCCCCGCTGCTGCCTTTCGGGAGCGCCGCCGAGCGCCGCCCCGCCCCGCCCCGCCGGTGACGCAGCGGCGCCGCCGGAAGCGGCGCGGGCGGGGCCGGGGGTCGTTGCGCGGGCGGCAGAGCGGGCGCGCGGCTGCGGGCGCCCCCCCCGCCCCCCCGCCCCCCCCCCCCCCGGGGCAATATGTTCAAGAGAATGGCCGAGTTCGGGCCTGACTCCGGGGGGCGCGTGAAGGTGCGGCGGCGCCGGGGGGCGGGGCCGGGCCGGGCCGCTCGGCGGGGCCTCTGCGCGCGCCTGTCAAACGCCGTCGTCTGGGGGTTTTCTCTCGGTTTTTTATTTCTGTTTTGTTTTTAAGGGCGTCACCATCGTGAAGCCGATCGTGTACGGCAACGTGGCGCGGTACTTCGGGAAGAAAAGAGAGGAAGACGGCCACACGCACCAGTGGACGGTTTACGTCAAGCCCTACAGGAACGAGGTGGGCGCCGGGCGCCGCTGCCCGCCCGGGGGGGGCGGGGGGGTGGGTGGGTGGGAGCCGGCGCTGCAGCCCTCAGAAAGGCGGTTTTCCAAAAAGGGAAAAGAGAGGGAAACCGCTTCTCCTCTGACGTGTTTGGAGCGACCTTCCGGGCCGGGGAGCACGGGAGGGCGTTCGCGGTGTTCTCCCGACAAGCGGGTTCATTCGCCCGGTGTGCAAGACGCCAGACTGCACGCAGAGGGGAGGTGTTTTAGTCAGTTCATTTTTGCGCAAAGATGGGTGCTCGGTGGTAACCCCACAGAGCTAGCACACCGCGCCGAGACACTACGAGGCATTTACACAGTGAAATGTGTCAGTAACAGCCAATATTCGCACACCCCCACCTCAGCATTGTTAGTTTCTTTCTCATTTCACCTTAAAGGTACAGCTCCCTCTAAATTTACCACGAGTGCTCAGAGAGTGAGGCGCTTATTTGAGTAGGGGGTTTTCTGGCCCATGGGCGTGATTTTTAGTGTTCTAATGAGGATAGTTCACCTAAAGGACACTTACTTTTAGTTCTTATCAACATCCCAATTAGTTTTCCTCCTTGAGGACATACTTTATCACCCAGCTTTCAGTGTCTTTGGAGGCGGGATGTTCCCTTTTATCAGTCTCTCAGCTCTCCTCAAGGGTAGAGTCGTAAAACAAATGCTTCCCTATCTCTCAGCTCCCTTCTCTGGCTGCCAAATTCTATTTTGCCAGGCTCACAGGGTTCATTGTTATTAGCAGAAGATTCCATTTTCTTCAGGATATCAATGGGGACAAAGTAACGACAGAGCTGTGTGGCAGCACCAACTCCTGGATTTACCCTCTAGCTTTCCTTCTGTCTTTAAAGGTGGCTGTGTCGGAACAGTAGGCACGTGGGATGATGGATGAATAAACAGTAGTTTGGTGTGCTGCGTAAATAATCGGAAATAACGCCATTTGTATTTCAGGATATGTCTGCCTACGTGAAAAAAATTCAGTTCAAGTTGCACGAAAGCTACGGCAATCCTTTAAGAGGTGGGTTTTGCAGCTGGGCATTTGTTCCTAGAGCTGGGATCCTGATGAGTTCCACTGAGGCTTTATCACCCGCATTAACGCTTCTGTTTCCTACTGCAGTTGTTACCAAACCACCGTACGAAATCACCGAAACAGGCTGGGGTGAATTTGAAATCATCATTAAGATATTTTTCATTGATCCAAATGAAAGACCTGTGAGTACACTGAACTTTTAACAACACTTAATTAACGGTGGTGGCCTAAAGCTGTGCTGTAGGGTACTGCTGGTCAAAATAAATCCCATCAGCCATGGAAGTAACGGAGCCTGCTCTTGTAGGAAACGCATTTAATGGTTGGCCACGTTTTCCTGTTTCTGTGCTTTACTGCTGGCATTCATGACCGCTTTTCCTGCACTTGGCTTCTCTAACGGTTACTAATATGTGACCGTGTGTCACACCTTACCTGGGTTGAGCACACGCTGAGGGTTTCTCCTCCATGTAGCTTCCCAATTCTGGGATATTTGAATATTTTAATTACCTTTTTTTTTGGTCTATCAGATTTGGTCTAAATCGGCCAGAAAGCAGCAAAGGTATTGTGCTAGCATTAGTCTCTTACTTAAAAACAAAAACAGGTTAAGACACTTTTCTAGTTGAATAAAGCATTGGAAAGAATTTCTCCCTTCCCGTCCTGTCTTTTAGACATATCTTGCAGGTTTCTTTATCCAGGTTTAGGTAGGAAGCTTGATTACTGTATTTTAGGGGAAGGGAGTGTTTATTTCTGGAAAGGCTGAGTTCCTTCTGTCGCATGAACTACAGCGATCCTTCTGCTTTAGCCATTTTCTGAGGCTAAATGAGGGGAAAACTGACTTTGCTGTTTTTCTTGAGTATGTGAGAATTGAACCTGGAGTAGAAAGGACTTCCTGCACTGTCACGCTCCTTAGCACCCCAGCCTGTCATACTAATTCTGTTCACAGCTTGACCAAGCTGTCCTAAAGTTGGTTGGGTGTTTTTTCTTTGCTGCTGTTCTCGGACAGCTGTTTCGGTGCCTGTCATGTTCTTCCTTTCCAGGAAGTACCAACCGGAGTAAGGTGTCACTCTCTTCCATGACCATGCGAGGACAGAAGGGCGGGCGGGGGTGGCATGCCCTCCTCCCAGGTCGTGGCCCAAGCGGTCAGTGGTTCCTCAGGGCTGGACAGGGGAATTCCGCTCCTCTCCAGCTCCTGCCGTTTGCAGTGTGGCAATAACTCTGCAGAGAGAAATTCCAGTGAAGAGCTATTCACAGGCCCCCCCCGGTGCTTCTCCTTCACAAGAAGGGATGATAAGGTCACAGAAAGCGCTTTCTGACTGATTAATTGGGAAAGTCGGCTCGGACTAAATCATCTGTTTGGAAATGTTTACGAGAAGTCTTCTTAAGTTTTTAGACACCAATTCTAAACCACTTGCCCAGACTTCTTTGAAGTATCAAGAAACTTTTGGATAGCTGGTGGGCTTAACACTCAAATTTAGGTAATTCCGCTGAAGTTACATGACATTTATTTTTGCATTCCTAAAAGATTTTTCAATCCCATACCACTGTTCAGTAAGAACAAATACTACTCGTTGATATCGAGAAAAAGATTTGTATTTCCCTACAATTGTTGAGCTAATAAAATTCTGTCTTTGTGTAGGTAACCTTGTATCACTTGCTGAAGCTTTTTCAGTCTGATACCAATGCCATCCTGGGAAAGAAAACCGTAGTTTCTGAATTCTATGATGAAATGGTATGCAAATTTTTAATGTAATCCTCACTTTATTTTGAAGAGTATTAGTGATAACCGTGTGTTTTTCTCCTTCATTAGATATTCCAAGATCCTACTGCAATGATGCAGCAGCTGTTAACGACATCTCGTCAACTAACGCTTGGTGCTTATAAGCATGAAACAGAGTGTAAGTTGAAAATGAAAATATTTTAATTTTAGAAATAAACAGTAATTGGTTTTGCTTTTGATGTTTCTTTTCTGGGCTATTAACAGCACAGCAGATTTGGATGCTGCTAAAAAGTGCTATTTTTGCATTAAATTATCTTCAACTTTGCAAAGGTATTAATACTTATTTGAAAACTTTTCAGATTTTCTGATCTGTATGCCTGCTGGAAAAAAAGGAATTATGAATTACTCAGTATGAAGAGCGATGGCATGGTCTACACCTAGTTTAACATATTTTGAAATGAGTTAAAACAGAATAAATTAAGGCCACTGTGTTTGTGGTACAGTTCTGTTTAGCTCATCAGGGTGTTAACTGCGAGCAAAGATTGCACCGAAATACGGAGCAGTTAGTACTGTTTTAGTCAAAGCTGCAAATAATCTTTTGGGATAAAGAGTAGTTTCTGAAAGCTCTTCCTGTCTTTTTCCCTTCTGTTTCATTCTTTAACTGTAGGTCATTTCATAACATACTACTTCAGTATAGCTTAATGTTCTTTGCATCCTTCTTATCTAATCTGTCTTTAAATATACATATTTATTTATATTATAATTAATTCCCATAATATTCTGGGGAATTAAAGAAATGAAAATACATTGATTCACAAAATATAACGCATTTAGTGATGGTTTGTTTCGATCTTCCGAATTTCATCTCTTATCTTCTACCCTCAGAAAGCAAATATAGTATTTATTGAGCCCAAATCCTACCTTGTTCGTTACAAACTCTAATGCCATGATAGTCCGGCTCACCTGGCCTTTGGCTTTTCTGCATGTTCCCCTGACAAGAAATGTCAGGTATTTTTAGACACTAAATGCCTAGAGCTAAGAGTGGTTATGAGCTTGAAGCCCTACAAAGTCAGGCTTCTGATTTGCCTTATGTCTCTTTGGGTGTGTGGACATGTGAGCTGCTTGTATTTTCTCCCTCAGTTTAGCCAGTCTTGAGGGGGATTTTTGTTACGTTGCATGTTGTTATGGTTTATGCGTAGAAAGTGTTTAATCATTTGAACCATAAAAAAAGGATGTTTCTCCTGAGTGTAGACAGAAGGTCTTAGTGGTGGGTTTTTTTAATATATATTTCCTTAAAATGTGCTGCTGAAGCAGATAAAAATGAAGATTTTGTTGCCACTGCCTACAATTTTGTAACATATGGGACATGAAGGGATATCCATGGCCTCCATAAATTTGTTGGCTTTACCAGCTTTGTCCAAAAACTTGTGCATGAACAGATAAAAATAATGAGGACATCTCAGTAAACCAGACTGAGATGTCCTAATGCCAGATATTTGTAAAAGCGAAGGCAGCACCACTAAGTCTTTTAGATACATAGACTTAAACTCCAATTAGACGGAGAGTAGAAAGTGGTTACGGTACATGGAAGAGGAACCACAGAAGGGCTGAGGTTGGAAGGGACCTCTGGAGGTCATCTTGTCCAACCCCCCTGCTCAAGCAGGGCCACCTACAGCAGGTTGCCCAGGACCATGTCCAAATGACTTCTGTTTATCTCTAAGGATGGAGGCTCCCCAGCCTCTCTGGACAACCTGTGCTGCTGCTCGGTCACCTTCGCAGTAAAAAGTGCTTCCTGATGTTCTGAGGGAACCTCCTGCGTTTCGGTTTGTGCCCGTGGCCTCACGTGCTGTCGCTGGGCACCACCTATAAATCATTTGTAATTCTCTGTAATCTCCCATTTATTTGCTGTCACCATGTCGGGGTTCTTTCCCCCCCCCCCCACTTAATCTTTAAAAACGATTCAGTGAATTATGTAACTCCATCCACAAAACTGATGGGCTGAATGAGGCCACTCAACAAACTTACTTTTTTTTTTTTTTTAATTCCAGGGGTTTTTTTGGATACCACTTTGACTACAATCATTATATATATTACATATTACAATAGCTCTAAGGCTAACAGTAGTAGATTTCTTTCAGGACAGACACCATCCAAATTACTGTTGCAATTAAAAAAAATTACATCTTTTTGTGGTACTTAACAATATTTATTCTTCTTTATCACCACCATAGTTGCTGATCTTGAAGTGAAAACCAGGGAAAAGCTGGAAGCTGCCAAAAAGAAAACTAGTTTTGAAATTGCTGAGCTTAAAGAGAGACTAAAAGCAAGTCGTGAAACCATCAACTGTTTAAAGAATGAAATCAGAAAACTTGAAGAGGATGATCAGTCTAAAGATATGTGATGAGTGTTGACTTGATAAAGAGCCTATACTGAAAATGGAAGGACTTCTTCAATCATGGAATTGTAGGTGTTCTCCTGAATTCTGTAACTGAGACTACGCAAATTTCACTTGCAAATGATTGAAGTGTGTGGCAATCGACTTCATAAACGGAAGAAAAAAAGAAAGAATGTATCCTTGTTTTATAGTTGAAATTGCTGGGTACTGAACCATTTATTTCAAGTAGAAGGGGTCTTGGAGACCAGACTACTTCTCTTTTTGTTGGCTTTTTTTTTAACTGCATTTGAGTGGTATATGAAAACTTTGTATTAAGTCTTGTATTAGTTCGGTGTGACTTTAGAAAATGCTGGTATTTACTTTTTTACTTGTTTTTTATACTGATTGTTTAGAGATGCGTCTTCAAAGCTGAAAATAAAATACGCATTTTTTTATTTTAATATTTTTTTGTCTCTGTCCGGTTGTGGGCTTCAAGAACAAGTGTAAATAGCATACCCTGATTTAAGGCCCAGGTTGAAATATAACGGTATGCAAGTTGCTTAAGTCTGGTTACAGGGATTTTTGCATGTCTGTCAGTTATCAGCACAGTGAAAGAACTTCCTGAAAACAGGATTTGACATAACTTTTATATCTACAGATAAGAGTTTCAAGCCCCACATCTGCTTTAAAGCATATAAACACATCAATTATACAAGTTATGCTCAGAAGCAGGAAATGATTCTGGTCCTGTTTTGTAGAAGTTTAATATTTGTACTGTACTGCGTTTATTCTTAAGTAACTAGCATGTGTTCCTCCTGAAAAATCGATATGTTATCTTTTGCCTGTAACTTTTTTTTTTTTCTTCCCCAGTTTGTAGAGGTAAAAGAGCCTGATAGAGGTGGCACTACCTCAGGTTTTGGAAAGGTGTGGGCATCTTTTCTGTTGCTTCGGGATACCGTGTTGCAGTAAACTCTGCTAGAGAATCAAACATCCCACATCCCCTCTCCCATAAGGAAACAGTATTATCAGTGCTTTGAGAACAAAGCACTGATTTCTTCATATTTGAAACAATTGACGATTGGCTTTTACCATGGCTTGGTAAAGATTTAGAACTGAAACAGTTTCAACACTCAATATGTAAACAGTTATTTTTCTGAAGTTTTTCATTAAGTCAAAACGTGGCACATCTAGTTTATGGTATTACATACATACATATAGGTTGAGGGACAGCTTGCAGCAGTGGTGTCCAGGCAGATCCTTCCTAGCACTGCAGACTATCCAAATTCTGGCTACCTGACTGGTTCGGTTTATTGATTCAGTAGCCAATTTCCTTTTAAGTAGTAGCTGAAGAAAAATGCGCTAGGCAATTTCAGTACAGTAGAATGTGCCATTTCCAGAGCTGTGCATTGAAAATGAGACTTGCATGGGCCACAGTATATTACACGTTTTAAGGCTGAAAGAACACGCTTCAGTGAAAAGCTAAAAATATTAATACAATTTCTTTTATGATACCTTATTATTCAAAGTGTTTATTTGGCTGCTTCCTTGTCTTTGATGATCATCAGCAGATTTTTAAGGAAAAATATATTAGGGTTAGCACAACATGAGTCCTTCCACATGTATTCTTTCAGCTTCTGCAGATTTATTCCATTTCCTGGTGAGGTTTTTAAGGTCCATCTGTGCATACTGAAACAAAAATACGAATGGAAAGCACAGTTTTGGTGATAACTAGGCTATATTCGACACTGTTATCTTCATATTTGTCAGTTAAAATAATACTAATGTAGAGTAACTCAGATGGACTTCTGAACAGGCTCAGCAAGAGCTGTGAGTAACAACAACAGAGCTGCTGCAGCAGGCTTGTACAGACCAAAAAAGAATGGAGTGGTACCTTTTGAATCCAACATTTTCACAGCAGGCTAAAGTATTCTTTTTGTTTACAGTTTTAATAACATCCAATAACCAGTCCAGTATTCAACTTTACAGAAGCAATGATCCTGGCTCCACTGTTAGTAGCCATCAACATGCTAGACCAGTGATGTAATTTTTGTTTGTGGTTAGCGGGTTTTCTTCCCCCAGTTTTTTCTTTCAACTCTATATTTTTTTTTCTCCTCCTTTGTGCTCTCTGTAAAGATCATACAAGAGTCGGTAGGTTCCCCTGTCAACACTAAGGCAAGAAAACGGTGCTAACACCTGCCTGTGCTGAGCAGTTACTGTTGACAGAAAACAGGAAGAAAATCTGCTTTACAAAGTTCCTTATTATGTTCTGTGTTTTCATTAGAAAATACTTTCTTCAGGTGCTGAGAAAGCAACTGAACCCTGTATTAGGCAGTAATTAAATTCTGGAAAAAGTTCATGAGAATTAAGTGGTTGAGGATTTTGGCTTGAGAATAATATGAAAAAAATCCACCTCACTGCATTTGACAAGTAAATCTACAGCTCCCTTCTCTACGTGCAGTTGCATGGTTCTCAGTTAATAGATAGGTTATGTTTGGACCTACGTGTTCTGCCATTAAAAGAGTTGTTGATGCAAGCACCCGAGATAGCATGTGGACACAGTAAACGTACAGTACAGTGTTGACCTTCTGGTGCGTATTGTTTTCAAAGTTACTGGAACTGAAACAGAGTGGGGCACCTAGGGATGCAGTTGCATTTGACCTCCTTTGCCTTGAAGAAAAAGAAAAACCCAAACACTACACTCCGCTTTATTTTTGGCAGCCCTATGGAGATGTGATTCCAGACAAAGAGTCACAGTTTGTGCTTGCCAGGGGTTCTAACTTAAATGCCAGCTATTTATATTGCTGAGAGTGACTTCAGACTGTGGTTTCATCCTGAGTTATAATTGTGAAACACAGATGTATTTAAATTTGCTTTTCAAAGGAGGGGAAAAAATCCCTCATTGTGCTTTAGGACCAGTCGATAGGACTGAATTGCACAGTAGTTTGTCCAATTGCCCTTGCTGAAGCTTTAGGCTCCACCTGAAGTAACCCTTTGGTAGGTAAAGATAAAACATGGTTTATCTCAGTTTACGTGCTTACTGTTAATAGTTTTACCATTGAGGAACGTTTACTTCAGGCATCAAACACACAAAACTGGTAGTTACTGTCATTGCTGCTTCTACTATAAAGACTTGGGGTTTTTAAGTATTTTAGCTAAAACACGTTAATAGTCATCACAGTAATTTCAAACACTGACTGCTTACTCACTAACCAGTATTACTTATCGCTAGTCCTTTTTTTACCTAGTTCCATCTCATACAACTTACTTCTTTCCTTTGCCTTTGGGTTTGGTACACTGTAGTTTACAGTTAGACTGTGAAGTTGTATAAGGCTGTGCCTGGGAGGTTTCTCATCAAAAGTGCCATTATCTGGCAGGAGATGTGTAAATACACTTAATTCAAGGATTTACTTGAGAATTTTTGTGGTCAGTAGAGATGGGACTGGAAGGAATGTTAAGTCACCCTGTTCCTTTTCTTTCTAGACAGATGCTGGTAATAACACCAACCTAAAGACACTTTTGCTGCTTATGCATTTAATCCATATTAAATACATTAGTGTTTGCTTGCTTCTTAATGGGAATCCAGAGTTAAGAGCATTTCAGGTTGTTTTCCAAACACCAGGTGGCAGGTATGTCCAAAATATTCTCCAGTCTCAAGAGCATTTTAATTACTGGGATTTTGGCAGATCTATGATATCTTTGGTTGATCTCATTTGCTTTGAGACTTGATCATCTGATTAGACAACTTGTATTTGTTTCTGTGAAGTTGACCAAATTCTCTCGTGTGTTATGAAACTGTTCAGCAGCCTTGTAAGCAAATCGAATGTACTGTGCCAGGAAGCAAAAAAAAAAAAAAGTGAATGTTTGTTTGCAATTTTTGTTCATTTGGCAAGGGAAGCAGCTTTCAAATACAAATCTCTGGGGTCATTTTTAGGGTTTTTTTTGCTTTTTCAGGCCGAGATTGTGTGACAATATGAATGAACAAAACATAACTTAGGTGCTTTACTGGACTGCATACTTCGCTTGCATTCAGTATCTTGCACACAATTGAAGGTGCAAAATGGCAGGATTTTCCACAAGTAAAAGTAATTATTTTTTTAAGCTTAATGTTAATAGAGTAAATAAGCTTCTTTGACTACTTACTGCTTAATGAATACTATGAACGAACCTTTGGCTTCCAAGAAACTTTTGATTTTCCTGAATACAGTAGGGAAGAACAGCTTAACTTAAGTAAGGGGAAGAAGAGAAAATTAGGATGGTAAAAAAGAATAGCAACAATGAGAAATTCTTGTTACATATGCATCATGATATAATTAGCTGGCATTTATTTTAACATTCATTTATGATACATTTATACTATTTCCGTTTTAAAATATTTTAAGCTAGAACATGAAATCCTGTAAGTTTCTAGTGAAAGTCTTACCTATGCAAATAGCTAATACACATCCAAAATGAAAATTTACATTTCCATTTTCATAGGAGAAAACCTCTTGAATGCCTAGTGATTAGGCCATTAAAAGAACCCATTAGCATTGGAACATGCAGTATTTGTCCTACTCCCTCCCTGATAATCACTATACTAAGCTGTTCATGTATTCAACGAGTGGCTGGCACTTCTTATTCCCACAGTTGCGGAGAATTCTGTACTTTAGGACGGAAACAAATTTCATCTGATCTATTGGCTTCTGCTTTGCGAATACTTTCACCTGAAGTGATCAATAGCTTTTTTTCTTCAATGTCTAATTCTGCAATGTCTGGCAATCTCACATTTTTTCACGCTCTACAATTCAGCTTTACTTCAAATAGCATATTTCATTTAACCTCTCATCTAGAATGTTGTTAAAATGCATGGTGGAACATGCTTCTAAGTTTCTCACTGAAACATTCTGGTATCTTTATTCATCGGATCAAGAAATGAGACATATGGCTAAGAAAGGTATTCTTCACCTGCTGAACTGATCAGACAAAACCGCATCTCAGTTTAATGACTCCAAAAAAAGATCTGAAAACATTTCACAGTTAAATCACAGTTTCTAAGCTTTCGTCTTTAAGCATCACTAGCATGCTGGGTAAATACAGGTATTAAAAGCTGGCAAAACCAACAAGGTTTATGCCTCTATGCATGTAACAAGGGTGACAGCTTTTGGACTTAAAATTGGAGAATGAGCAGTGCTGCAGCACTCTGCTGTTCCATGTGCTGAGTCTGTTGAATGTAGCAGGGCTAGCATGTGACTCCTTTTTCCTGTCTATGTTTATTAAAGCAAGAATTAATCCAGGTCATTTTTGTTTTAATCATAGTCCTAATTAGAGTGATAACTGTCCCACCTAAAGCTCCCTTCCGGTCCTACGCCACCTGAACTCTGAGTAGCTCATATGGACAGCCTTGAAAAGTTAGGTTTGAGGGGCTTGTCGTTAACTTTTGGTGTTATTTCCTGGTTCCTGTATGGAAGTCTATGTAGTAGTTAAAGCATTTACTCCGTAAACTAAATAGTCCTGAGGAAGAATATCACCAAGGGCAAGTCCTGCCTGACCAACTTAGTGCCTTCTATGATGGAGTGACTACATCAGTGGACAAGGGAAGAGCCACGGATGTCATCTATCTGGAATTCTGTAAGGCCTTTGACACAGTCCCCCCCAGCATCCTTCTCTCTAAACCAAGGAGATATGGATTTGATGGATGGACTGTTTGGTGGATAAGGAATTGGTTGGATGGTCACATCCAGAGGGTAGTGGTCAATGGCTCGATGTCCAGATAGAGACTGGTGACAAGTGGTGTCCCTCAAGGGTCCGTACTGGGACCAGTGCTGTTTTAACATCTTCATCAATGACATAGACAGTGGGATCTGAGTGCACCCTCAGCAAGTTTGCAGATGACACCAAGCTGAGCAGTGCAGCTGACACGCCAGAAGGACGGGATGTCATCCAGAGAGACCTGGACAAGCTGGAGAGGTGGGCCTGCGAGCACCTCATGAGGTTCAACAAGGCCAAGTGCAAGGTCCTGCACATGGGGCAGGGCAACCCCTGATACCAATACAGGCTGAGGGATGAAGGGATTGAGAGCAGCCCTGCGGAGAAGGACTTGGGGGTACTGGTGGACAAAAAGCTGGACATGAGCCAGCAACGTGTGCCTGCAGCCCAGAAAGCCAACTGTATCCTGGGCTGCATCAAAAGCAGCATGGCCAGCAGGTCGAGGGAGGTGATTGTGCCCTCCTACTCTGCTCTGGTGAGACCCCACCTGCAGTGCTGCGTCCAGCTCTGGAGCCCTCAGCAGAGGAAGGACATGGAGCTGTTGGAGCGGGTCCAGAGGAGGCCACAAAAATGATCCGAGGGCTGGAGCACCTCTGCTACGAGGACAGGCTGAGTGTGTTGGGGTTGTTCAGCCTGGAGAAGAGAAGGCTGCGGGGAGACCTTATTGCAGCCTTCCAGTACTTAAAGGGGGACTATAGGAAGGATCAGGGCAATCTCTTTAGCAAGGCCTATTGTGACAGGACAAGGGGTAATGGTTTTAAACTAAAGGAGGGTAGATTTAGACTGGATAGAAGGAAAAAAATTTTTACAATGAGGATGGTGAAACCCTGGAACAGGTTGCCCAGAGAGGTTGTGGAGGACCCATCCCTAGAGACATTCAGGGTCAGGTTGGACGGGGCTCTGAGCAACCTGACCTAGTTGGGGATGTCCCTGCTCACTGCAGGGGGGTTGGACTAGATGACCTCTAAAGGTCCCTTCCAACCTAAACCATTCTATGATTTTATGATTCTATGATTCTAAGACTGGATCTGCATCTCACAGTTTTAGAAGTTCTTAACCACAAGGTCATGAGAGTACTCTGCATTACTGCTATTCACTGTGAGCAGTAGACAGTCAGCTCTGCAAGACTCCTCCAGGACTGGACAGTGAACAGGTGAAGGAAAACCGTAACGTCACTTGGTGATTAGGGCATTGCAGAAAACAAACTGGGTTTTTTTGAGCTGAATAAAGCCTCCAACTCAGAAAAGGGTTAGATCCTTAGTAAATGAACATGTCTAAATTAGATGGAATTAATTTCCCATTAACTTCAGAAGCTACACACCTTTTTAGTGATTGTAGAAGAAAAGTATATATTGGACAAATTGTAAATGATTTTTTTTTCCTACTTGCTACAAGTTAGTCACATTTGCATGGTGAGGCAGGACACAGGATAGGCACTTAAACTAGACAGACTGGACTCCTCCACCCTCCTGCGTGGTGTTTGGAAATGATCAAAGCATCCCCTGCTTTGCAAAGCTTTGTAGTTGCTCTGAATTTTCCTTTTTTAGCCCTTATCAGCAACAGCCAGGAACTGCAGTGTTAGACGAACACCGGCATTGCCCTGGATCATGACAGAATGTCGTGGGCAATGGCAGAGTGCAAAACTAATTTGGTACGCAGTCAACTGCCAGGCGTGCCGCTCCTCTTGGGTAGTAAGCAGTTCATACTCTTTAGGTATCTCATCAGTGATCAGTCTGCTAGTCCTGTTTCCTGCTAGATTCATTCTATAGTATTTAACAGTCATAAGTCTGCAATTTCAAATAGCTAATGCAGTCTAGCTGAATTTAAAATAAACTGTGTTTTGAGTTTGGCTTACTTTTTATTAATAAACAGAGAACGAGTCCTCATCCTTGTGCATTTGTTGAGGATAGAGAAGATACATTTCTAAGGCTGTGAATTCTTTCTAGTGCTTGCCCTCCACCTAGGATAAAAGGCAGAAATGAAGTCATAACTGTAAAGATGATTAAATTAATTTGTATGAGTTTCAGTGTTACTTTCTTGGAACAGGCTGACACAGTATGTGTACTTTAAAATGGAAAAGCAGGAAAACTTTTCATGGTTTCACTGTCTGAAAAGTGAATTTTAATTAAAGTTTGTTCATAGTCTAACCTGACCCCACATGGTCCTAAATGTTTGCAAGTGCCTTGCCTCTACATTTGGAGCTGGAAATGCTTAGTACTTCGCTAAATAAACCTGATCTTCGATCGTTGTTAAGTCAGTGGGTTTCAACCAGACCTCTGGTGAATGAAGGTAATAAATGAGTAAATGAAGAAGCCACATTTTCATAGCAAAGGGCCACTTGAGAAAAGGGCCACTTTGGTACTGTGTTATATTTCGTGATAGTTAGACTTTACAGCATTCCTTTACAAGCATTAAGCTAAGGCTTTTTGAAGTCTGATAGATACCTACACATAAATTTAAACAAACCATTTTTTCAGTTTGTCACCTAGCCACTGCTACGGTATGCCCTCTTGTTGACTTTGCAGTCAAATTATTTTCTTGTGGCATACTTTGTACATTTGCCCAAAGATTTGTCCTTTATAAGTTCCATTCTTCTCCTTGGTTCTATGCTACAGCTCCTTCACCACTCAACAAGGAGCACTAAAGAGAAAGGATCTAAAAGACAAGAGCGAAGTACAACTTGTTTTTGCTGCTGCTGCTGTTAACCCCAGAGCTTTATCTGACACTGATGCTGTAGAGTGCTAGCTTCAGAGTCTTACCTAAATCTAGAGATAGTTTGTGTGACAACTCTGAATATATTTTGTGATCACCTAACAGCTGTCCACACACAAGCATGTTGAACTTGGTTAGCGCCATTACACCTGTGTCACCTCTCCATGGCCTTGTGTAAAAATACCCCAAAAAAACAAAAACCTGTGGCTGAACCTCTACTGTAGTGCCCCTGATACAAAAAATTAAATTTGGTGATCTACAGTATTTTAATAATAGCAACATTTTGTAAACTGCATCTAATGCTAAATCATTGATGCGCTGTGTCAGATACTTACTTACTTGTTATCATTACAGCTTTGGTTGGAACTTCTGCCTAAAAAACCCCACTACCAAATAAATCAACTCAGTTACTTGGGTGCATTCTGATCTCTTTACTGCTCCGTAGACATATCTGTTTTTCAAGGACTGACTGTGGTCTGCTCCACTTGGACTAGAATTGCATCAAAACTAACTTCAGTAAAGACACTTTGTAATTGTGAAGCAGAACTGGATTTGAAATAACATTTTCATGATCAAAGATTCTAAGAAGCTTTTGTAGTAATTGGAGAATAACAACTATATAAAATGTGTTTGCTTCTCATATTTAAATTAAGCACAAAGATAAAATGCATGAGAGGCTTATTAAATGAACATACAGATACTGCATCTGATAAGATCAAAGCAATTGAGTGGTATTTTAATTTAGGCATTTGACTGACTTTGTCTAAAAAAAAAAATGTTTTTGAAGTAATGCTGGCCATGTTCCATAGTATCTGAGAGGTTCACTCAGTTGTGGATTGCTCCACCAGGCTATTCCCTCCACTGCTGATATATTATTTATATTGTACCCTGAGAATACTGTACATGGCAAAACGCGCAGGCAGAGTTCCAGGCCTGAAGGCCCTCAATCTAAATGGGCAATATAGGATGGGTGGTATAATAAATTGCAGTTCTTTACTTGAACTGTAAGCAATGTCTTTCAGCTGTAAAATTATAGCCTTCAACCACTTTGAACTGAAGAAGCATTCAGTACAGTTCTCATCCTGTGGCTACACAACTCAGTCTGACTACAGTAGATAAGTGAAACGACTGCTGTCTATGGGTTTCACCATCCTTAACAAAATAGGCTTCTTTTAAAAAAATTAGTATTCCTGGAAGTCACTTGCATGAAAATTGTTCTTATGGTTTTAAAAAAGGAGAGATGGAAATAAGATGAGCCAAAATTCTCTGAAAATCTCCCATATTTATCAAAAAGGCTTTGATTTGGGGGTTGGAGTGGGCATGCAGTTGTTTGGTACAGAACTAAGTAGCCTTGGGAAGAAAAACTAAGAACAAAAACTCTAAGCATCTTGCTTCATTACTCTGACAAAATAAGCCAGTACCCACCCATCAACTGTGAAGGTAGAACAAAACCCCAAATACGTCACGCTGCTTCATAGAGCTTTGCACTAAGTGGGTCATAAAGAAGATCAGGATATGCAGCCTGCCCTGAGCTCTGTCACGAAGAGCAACTATTTGAACATCTCAGGGAAGGCCAAGGCTATGACAGAGAGAGAAGGAAAACATCAAAGATCAACTATGACCCACAGTTACCAGTTTGGTTCTTCTGTTACAATGAAGGTCTCTTCTGTGAGGGGGCTGAAGCTTTCTCAGCAGTGGAATGAACTTCCCCGAGTCATAAACTTCAACTTTTCTCACTTCATGTTGATGATCTATTTCTTTGGGGTTCTTTAATATCAACGCAACCCCTTTTTTTAATGCCTCATTAAAGCAAAAACTGTTCTGTCAGCTTTCTCTCCTCCTGCTAACAGGCAGTACGGAAAAACAAACACAACGGGACAAGTATCTCTTTATAGTAGAGTGAGCTAGCCCTGCCTGAGTCACACTGCTTTGGGAAAAATTCCATGAGCAGGACCTCCTTCGTCTCCATCCTTCAGACTCTTCCTCATACTTGTTTCTGCGTGAGAGAATCATGTTGGTATATATTTTGATTCTGTCCCTGATTTGGCTTAAAATATATGCTATTATACATAATTGAAGGGAAATCTAATTATTTCTGCTTAAAATAATTATTGCTTAAAATGCCATAAAATTAACAAGTCTGCTTTTATTTCCCCTGTTTCAAGCAATTATGTAGTTTGCTTACACCAGCTTTATGTGTGAATTTAGGCAGTCCTAAAATTGAGAATTAATATGCTGGCTGCAAAATGAGACACTGTAAAAGCAGCGTTCTATTACATTACCAGTACTTCTGATTTGCCATACTTTATCTGTTCTTCTTCTATGCCTCTTCTGAGGGAACATGCCCAAAGTTATCACATAGACTTTCATGTCGGCTGTCTCAACTCTAATTTTAAAAGTTATTTTTTCAAGGGTTGGAGTGGTTCCTCACCTTGGATGGCCTGTTACCCTCACTTAGTGGTTTCTGCCCACATGGTAAGAAGGTTCTTGCTTTCCTGAAGGAGCCCACTCCTTATATAGTGGGGAGAAAAAAAAACCCTGGCATTTATGTTCTTCTCTTAAAACATCAGGCTGTGATCAGCAGTTCAGCAGCGGCTTCATAAGCTGAGCCTTGCCCCAAGCAGGGGTGGGACCCTTCAAGGGAAGGGTAGGCGATATCTTTCACAGCCCTCCAATTTTCATCTGTCTGTGTAAATCACGATGCTCAGTTATCCATTCACATCTAGTTGTGATTTTGGAGTATGTGGGACAAAGGCACATGAATGAAGGAGAGCAAAGCCTGCTGTACCAGTGTTGAGAACTGTTGATCTTGCACTTTCTCTGACCACTGCTTTCACTAACAAATTATGATTAAGAGGCAGGAAAGAAGAGTAATCCTGCCAGTGTGAGCTTGGGTTCCCTCTGCAGATTTACTGCTCAGCAGGCAGAGCTGTTCTGGAAGACAGAAAGGGAAAGCTTTTCACTGTTTTTCAATGTGACAATTTGACTTCTTCAGAGGAGCTCTTACTTGCATAAAGCAATATATCCACCCCAGAGAAACTGCACAAGGTCACTGTGGGTCCAATTTACATCACTATTTACATCAAAGTTAATTTAAAGTAATTTATTTTATCTTTTCTACTCCAGGTAGGAAAAACACTGGATGAAAACAAACACAATTATATCTGGTTTTGCTAAGTCAGATCTATCACTGCTAGGGAAAAAATCCAGGTTGCAACTTTAAATGTTCCTTTAAACGTTCTTCCTGAGCACACCAAAAGGCAATTTGCTTGCAAAAGCCAGGGTATCTCTCTCATTGCACAGGACAGAATAACTTGTGTGTTAGAGAAAGATGTTTCAGAAAGGCAGATACATAACTCTGGTATGTAATGTAGATGAGAATTTGACATTAAAGACCATTTCCCAAAGACAGTTCAGTCATTCTGCCAACCGCAATGTCCCTTAGTTGCACAAATGACCAAGTACAGCAGCAATTATCTGCCTATGTCAATGCAGGTCTTTCCACCACTGCTAACTATACATTTTTGTGAAGGTACCTGCTGCCCCTATAGGCACTGTGCCCCCTCAGAGTCGTTTTAATAATCTCTGAGCATGAAAAAACAGTTTATTTAAATGTAGTCCTGGAACCTGGAATGATTAATCCATCCATTCATGAAAAGCATTAAAAAGATACTTCGGAGGTTTTATGAAAACAGTATGTAAGTAATTCTGTAAGCTGATGGCAAAATACATACCAGTAACAGCTGTTCTAGTAAAAGTTTACATCAATTTGCCAGTTTTCTTTTCTCACTGTCTCAGATCCTATACGTTGCCATCCTATGGCCAGACCTTTTGTAACTGCAATGTTTTTCCTGACTGGAAAACGAAGCAGGACATATTCTTGTAAGGATGCAGGCCCAAGGAAAAAGTGGTGTTATTTTTAACATTTTCTCTCTAGTAGTCACCATTCATAACTTACAACATACACTGTGAAAAGACTGAGAAAACCATTGATTGATTTAAATCTGCCTTAATTTTTTACCAAAGGCAAAAACTGCACACACTGGTGCTTAATCATACTTTGCATCATGTACAAGCATGCACTTTTCCATACAAATTCCATCAGGTGTTTAATCTGCTATTGCAAAAATACTTATTTGCATACAATCACACCCTGCTGTGGTTTTAAATGTTTTCTGAGAATACATTTTGAGCCTATTATCTTAACCTCACTGCCTTTCTACCCACATATAGACTAGCAGACATGCAAACCCTTTAATTTTTTATTCAGGCCTGACTGCAATTAAGTTGAAGTGCATTTGTTCTTTAAAACTATAGGACTCAGCTTATTGCATAAGTATTGCTGGTGAATACACTGTTGTTCAGCTGCTGAGCTCTAGCAGAGTCTGCGTCTTACAAAAAGAAGTTGTTATTACAGGAGAAAACAGTGATGGGCAGTTCTGGGTATTTTTGTAGTCTGAAGTCTGTGTTCGTGCCATGCATGCCAGCTGTTGAACAGAAGCAGTCAGCCACAAACAGCACTATCTTATCTTTCAAAAATCTTAACCCAGATACCAAGAAGCCCTGACCCTAGTTAGAGAAATCAAGGTGAAGAACATCTTTTTATCCGCTTTCTTGTTGGAGACAGGTTTGTTCCAGATGCAGAGAACATAGACTTACACAATCACATCGTGTGACAAGGCAGTATGCTAGGTATACTCTTCCCCATCATTCGGTGTCTGACAAACTAATTATATATCATTTGTTTAAAGAAGACATTGGAAATAAAAACCAAAAACTCTTAAGTGTGGACAACAGTGCCATTTACTGACTCCTGCTATAGCTGCACCCTGAGAAACAACTCCTCTTCTTGATGTATTTTTACAAGGTATTTTAATGACTACTGTCAAGCCACTAGACAGAAAGTACCATAGCTGACTCTTGCTTTCGTTATGGCAAATCCAAAGTGTCTTGTCCCCACTATGTTCTTGCACTGAGTTTTCATGTATATTAGTTAACCCAGACCAAATCTATTCTACTTTTGTCAATTAATATACCATACGGAAAAATGTATAGCTAGAGCACAAGCACATGGTAAGAACCTATCTTAAGAAGACAGAACCACATAGGTTGCAATGGGCCTCAGGAGGCAACCTAGGACCACCTACTGCTCAAAGCAGGGCCAGTTAGAGCAGATTCCTCAGGAACGTTTCTAGTCAAACTTTGAGTATCTCGCAGGAAGGAGGTCGCACAACCTCTCTGGGGAACCTGTTCCAATATTTGACCACCTTCATGATATAAATAAATAAATGAATAAATAAATCTATCTTTGTATCTAAGCAGAATTTTCCACGTTTCAACATGTGTCCATTCCCTCTTGGCCTATCACTGTGCACCTCTGAGAAGAATCTGGCTTGGTCTTCCATGCAGGCAGCAGCAGTAAGATCTTCCCTTAGCTGCCTCCTTAAGGCTGAACAGTATCAGTTCTCTGTCTTCTACAACACACCATTCTTCCAGTCCCCTGACCATCTTGGTGTCTCTCTCCTGTACTAGCTGCAAAATGGCCATACTGTATTAGATTACACAGGTATGCCTAACTCACTTCTGATTCTTAATGACCAGGACTAAACAGTCAGGAAAAGAGTATAAAGAATAGGTCAGGTATAGCACAATCCTTCCTGATATATATTCAGAGTTTTCAGTAAATCATTGGTTAGGGAAAACCTGAACCAAAGGCCACTATATTCCATTCCATTTACTAGCTGCCAACACACTCCCTCCCTTTTGAGTTTAGTCCCTTATTGAAAGTAATGATAGTTTCAGCTTCCACATTTCTGGAAGCAGTGAGCTCCATACTTCAGTTCTACAGCATCTGAAAAAAAGACCACCTTTTGGTTGTTTTAAACCTGCTGTCCATTATCTCCCCCGTGTGCCCACTTACTAGAAAAAGTGAATGAGAGCTCCCTACCATCTCTCCACAAGCCACCATTTTATATAGTTCAATCATCTTCCCTCAGTCACCCAGGCATTGTCACTTTGGCTTTTTCAAACTGAAAAGTCCAAGTGTTGGTAGTCAGGTTTTAAACAGAAACTGTTCCCTATGTTCTGTTATTCTTTACCTTTACCTTCTTTCTGACCTGGGAAACCAGAGCTTCATACTGTTCTCTAGATGCGGCCATACCACTGATCTACACAAAGATGTCGCAACATTTTCTGCTCCATTCTGTCTTCCTTTTGTAATAACTCCTGCTATTTTTGACTTGAAGCTGGAAACGAAGTTTCCAAAGAACTACCTATAGAGACTCTAAGAACTCCTTCTTCAGCCATAACAGCATATGTAGAACTTACCACTAGGCACATATAATTAAGATTGGTTTTGCCTGTATGCATTACTTTATTATAATTACACATTTATTGAGACTGAATTTCAACTTCTAGTTTAACACCCATGCTGCTCAGCAGAATGAGATCCTTTTGCAACTCCTTGCTGTGAGCTTCATACTCCACTGCTGTAAAGGATTTTGCATCAGCAGCAAACTGTGCTGCTTCCTTACTCATTCGCTTTCCAAGACCTTTTCTGAGTATGCTAACTAGTGCAGGTCCCAGCACGAATCCCTGTGGGAGTCCAATCGTAACTCTGCCGCAGTGTAAAAAAATTACTATTTATTGCTACCCCATTAACCCTTCTCTTTCAGCTAGTTACTAATTCACAGGACAGCCTTCCTTCCTAACTTATGACAGCTAATGTTCTTTAGCAGCACTGGTGAGGGACTGTGCCAAAAGCTCTTTTGAAATCACTACAATGAATGTATCATCCTGGTTTATTAGTTTGTTGATTTTGTCAAAGAACGTCATAATTATGACAAAGTTTCTCTATCTACAAAAACCCATGTTGATTTTTCCATAGTCTGATGTATTTGTCTGTATGCTGAAGCCTCACCCCAGCTCTCATTTGCTTGTGTCACCTGAGACAAGTCTCGGTGACTACACCAGTAAGAGGACTCAGATGCCGAAAATGAACACTTATGATCCTTAAATCCCACACAACTGCCTTCAAAATTCTCATCCAGATGCTCTCCAGCTATGGAGGTGCTTACATTCCACAAATTCTTATTTCAGTGAGGTTCCCAAAACATCCCTTACGGCTTTAGCATATACTTCCCAGCAAGCTAATTCTACTCCTAAAGGTCCAGCCCAGACAGTCACAATCAAACTATTTCAGTGGCTAGGATTAAGGAAGCTGTAATAACCGTATGATGGTTATAGAACACCCTAAGTGAAGGAAAATATTAATTTGTATGTTCACAGGCTGAGGACGAAACCAAACCCAGGTTCCCCACAAGCAGAGTTTCGGGGTTTCTAATCACTGAACTATAGGAAAAGGACAGGATGGTTTTTCCTACCCCTTAAATAAATGTTCATGTCCTGTATCAAGGGGCCCCCTTAGGCATCTAACATGAAAGAGTTTACTGAAGTGAACTCCAAGTAGAGCAAGCAGCTCCTTCCAACTCAGTTAGTTTTGAGGATGTTGAGAGACGCCCTTCTAAGTTTTGCAGCTGTACTCGCCTGCCTGCTCTGCCTCTACATTGAAGCACCTCCCATGTAGCTGTATTGGCAAAATGGACTATTTGTCAGTGTCCTGGTTATGAACTTGCAGTGTGGACCTAACTTAACATTCCTGAATTAGCACTGTAGTGGCTGAGGCAGATGCACGTAGCCCATCTGCCTTTCCAATTGCAGTCGTAATACCTGCTTGTGGGACACAACAGACACAAGCCCAGCATCTTACAAGATTCTCTGGCACTAAGCCCCGGTCACTGTGACTTCAGTCACATAAATGTCATTGGCCTTTAACTGTGGAAAGTTTAGCCAGCCTCTTGGTCAGAGTGGATCCCACGTGATCCCATTCCTCCGCTTGCTTCCACCACGTACCATATAGGAAACCTGGATAGAGAGCTAGTTGCGATTGATTTCACCCAGCAGCAAGGTTCTTCAATGCTAACTGCCACAAATCGGAGCACTGCAGGATCAAGACCCTCTGCAGACCTAATCCACACTTCCTTGTAAGTAAAATGAAACTTTATTTCTTCTCTTGTAAGGGGAACACAGAAATAATTCCACTAATGCTAATGAAGTATCAACAAACGACAAATGCCCTAAGAATACCTAAGTAGTTATTTACTCAATGCATAAATAAACAAGGCAAAGGGCACTTGCTGCACACAGAGGTTTAAAATAACCAGCTGTTTTCTCCTGTGAGAGGCATCTATTCTGTGTCCTGAATGAGGAAGGGGCAAAATAGAAAAATGGTGTATGATAGACTACTTAAGTCTATCCTACTTTGTGCCCACAAGAGAGTAAAAATTAGTTGCACAAGTTGCCTAATTTTTAAAAGTCTGACACTGTGACAATGCTCTTTGAACGCTGTTTGTACATAGTCAACTGTGCACAGTTCTGAGGCCCTGAAAATCTGAAATACGAAGGGGTGAAGTAAGGACATAGCAGCAATCTTCACTTGGAATTTCCTTGCTTTTGTCAGCTGAAGTCAGTTCTTGAATGTTATTGCAACACACTGTAGCTTTTTTGCATTTAATTAGATTTACATCCCACTTGGTTATCACAGGCTAGTTGGAAACAGACGTGTGTACATTCTACAGTCAACACACTGATGCTCCTCCTGGGAAACAGCCAACAAGAAGTTACAGGAACTGCATGTGGCACCCTTTGTTAGGGGAATGAAAACAGTTCAGTTTGGTTAAGCAGAACATTCATTTGTGAGGAGAACTGAATTTGTATATATACTTGGGAGGCCCAAAAGGCAGCTTCACTTGCAATGATGTTTTTTAGGCTTTCAATATTCAAATGGTAAGGGACCAAATATCTAGTATCTCAAGGAGTAAAACACAGAGTATCTCAGACAGCAAGCTCAGTCTAAAATAAGGTCAGAGAAAATACCTAAGTTTAAAATTATGTTTTTGCAGCTCAGTGTATTATCTTTAAAAGTCTACCAACCAACTGCCACAGCGACAAGTATTCTCTCCTTTACAGTACATTACCTAGAGCTCATGGATCCTTTAAGCATGTCAGTGGTATATTTGTACAAGAACAAGACATCTGAGGAAAACCAAATTACAGTACAAACAGCCACCTGAGGAATTCCTGAATGGACTGCTCCACTTTCCCTGGATATCACAGGAATAAGAGCAGAAGGTTTGTCATATTCCAGCAGTCATTTCAGGAAAAGCTTCAGTATGTGAATTAAAATGTCCAGCTGCAAGACGCCTTTATTTACTATTGGATTGAAATTTCTTTTTTTCATTTTTACCTGAAATATTGGCAACTTAACTAATGATGACAGCATTCAGTGAAGTAGTGAACTACTTCGTTGTTTAAATTATGGGTAAAAATGGTTTAAATTATGGGCTCAATCTTGTACTTCCTTCTGAAAAAGACTATTAACTTCACCAGGGCAATGCTCTTCCTTAAGAAGTACAGGATCAGGCCATAGGTGGATGCTGCATAGCCCTTACTGTATGCAGGGGCTTTGTTTGACTGGGAAAACAGAAACATCTTGATTTATATACAAAGGGACATTTTACTTAGTGTGCCACACGAGGGGAGGCAGAATGTGACGTGACTGGCGTTACTCTGTTCAGCTAGCACACTAAGTCCAACTGTCTCTCTTTGTAAATCTGTTTTCCAGCTCCTGAAATGTAATTATAGACTGAATGTGTGGTTTTTTTAAAAAAGAAGTTTTTGTTACAGCATCAAATGGATTTTGGAATGAGGGGGTCAGAATAAAATTACACTCTAGGTAGCCTCTTACAGCAGAGAAAGAAAGCGAGCTTCTGTACCACATTTCAACCAGAAACACGCTTTCGTTGCTGACTCATAAACCCCAAAAGACAGTGTTTCTAATAGAGCCCTCACCTATAGCTGGGTTAGGTGGTGCCTATAGCAATATCAAAGGCCTTCTTTATTACAAAACAAAGTGACTGCAAAGTTCTATGAATTGTCATGAGGCTGTTGCTATGGTTTTATTTTTAAGGGAAACTGTTTACTCTCCTATTTTTACTCCAAGAGTAGAATTTGTAGTTAAAACATTAACTAAAAATACACCCACGCTTCGTGCTGTGGTATAGACATCTCACAGTGATCAGAAAAGACTTCACTGATGAGAAGAGAAACTATACATGAAATGGGATAGGTTCCAAAGTTCTGGGAAGAAGAAATATAACTCCTTCACTTCATACCCTTGAGAAGTTTGTTGCCATGAATCTCTGAACAACATATAAAAGGAAACTACAGAAACACAATGCAGAATTTGGCATTCTATTCCCCAAGAGCCCCCTCTTTGTCAGGCCCAGGCATTAAGAAAGAATACAAGATAAATAAGGGAACACTTTCTTAATCAGATAAATCTGCTGTTAAAATGTTGTATGTGACTGGACTGCTCTCTTGCTTACAGAACTGAATATTGTCTAAATCAACAAAGATCACAGGCAAAAGCACTTGACCCGCAGAGTCCAAATTTCATGATAAAACCCACCACAAAATGTTGGTACTATCTTGTAAGAATCCAGGAACTGGAACAAGAGGGTTCTATGAACCGATACTGAAATACATTAGGACAGTGAAATGAGAACTTCTGGAAATACAGGCTACAGTATATCTGACACAGTCCAATCTTATTTCCTCTTCAAAGACTAAAGATCTTTTCAAAATATTTATATGACCTTCTAATTTTTAAATAAAAAGGAGGTGTTAACCTGAAAATTTTCATTTGTGATGAAAGTTTCATTATTAATAAAGGAATAAATTCTAAATAGTACTAAAATTTAACACCTCTAAAGTGAACATTTAATTGGGTAAACCAGTTATGAATCAGAGAATGATGAAATGTATGATTTCTTTTGTTGCCTCAGAAAAACCATACATTTAGCACACCCAGTAGCCGCTGTATAAGACCATATAAGAAATGCCCAAGCAAACAAATGGAAATGTTTAGCTACTAAAGTAATAATTTTACAAATTTTAGCTACGCGCTAACCACTTACGGAGAGCTTTAAGGGTGGCAGCAGCATCTAATTTTTAAAAAGCTATAGTGAAACAACAGAGGAGGTGCTTGAGTCCAAAGTTCTAAGATGTAAAGAAAGTTTAGGAAGATCTAACAGAACTGAAGATGCCAACAAAGGATTTAAAGCACTGTAAGTTCCTAATTTGCAGAAATCTGCAAGCAGCTATGCAATCTTCGAAAGACTAGCAATCTGTACAGCATCTGGATGGAGCTGCAATAATCTTAGTTTGGGATGACAAAAATGATTGTAGGTTCAACCAGCGACCAGTATGTCACGGATCCAAAAGATCTATGAAGTGAGAAAGTGAAGCAACAACACTGTGACCAGTTAGAAATTCCCAGCAGGAATGAGACACAGCAAGGTTTTAAAAGCCAGAAATCCACCTGGAGAAAGATCTCAAGAAGAAGATGGTCAGGGGACTGGAGCATCTCCCTTATGAGGAAAGGCTGAGAGACCTGGGTTTGTTCAGCCTGGAGAAGAGAAGACTGAGGGGGGATCTTGTCAATGCTTACAAATATCTGAAGGGTGGGTGTCAAGAGGATGGGGCCAGACTCTTTTCAGTGGTGCCCAATGACAGGACAAGGGGCAACGGGCACAAGTTGGAACACAGGAAGTTCCACCTGAATATGAGGAAAAACTTTACTGTGAGGGTGACAGAGCACTGGAACAGGCTGCCCAGAGAGGTTGTGGAGTCTCCTTCCCTGGAGACTTTCAAAACCCTCCTGGATGCGGTCCTGTGCACCCTGCTCTAGGTGTACCTGCTCAAGCAGGGGGGTTGGACAAGATGATCTCCAGAGGTCCCTTCCAACCCCTACCATTCTGTGATTCTGTGATCTAACAGACACAGAGCACGGCAAAGCCCCAGTACCTAAGTACACAGTTAGACTGTCAGTAAACCCGGGTGAGCTAAGTAAGATGATGCTCAGGTAAACAGTGGAGATGACCACTGTGACAGGTGAACAAAACCAGCACTTCACCTTTGATGAAGACATTGAACTTGACTGTCGAGGAGACACTATGCTATCCAGGTTTAATACAAATCCTGACATACAGTTTAACTGCAGCCACTCACATGAGCTGGTGAAGACATGGTGAGAGCTAGGGGGAGTAGAAAAAGAAATACATGACCCAGCAGAAGAGACATGTGGAGGCTTTATTCCTTGCTCATCCAGATGCTGCTGAGAAAGGCTATGGAAAAACTGCAGTGTACAAATACTTAGTTGGATGTGGACTCACAGATCGAGATCAACAACTGAAGCCAAGCAGACTTTAAGGCAAGCCTGCATAACCTGAAGGTCACGAGAAATCCTGCAGATGTTTGGACTAAGAGCAGCTTGTTGCTTTGTCGCCCACTGCTACGTTACATTGATGGGATATGAGCACATGCAGTATGTTAGATGGCAGAGTTTGCTACGTGACTTCACACATTACGTGACTCAGCTACAGGAAAATCCCATTCCCTCTGCTTTATCCATCCAGCTCTCCGAGCACTGACTCACACGCACAGAAGCCAACAGCTGTAATGGTACAAACATTAAACCACAGCTGTGTTCCCTCTCCCCCCCGCCTCCTTCTAGATATTATCACCTTTCTAGCAGGTACCTCTGAAGAAAATCTCTGCATGGACTTCAGCTTCTCCAGCTCTCATACCACCTACAGGTTAAATCAATATGGGGGGTAGTAGAATACTGTCATCCATTTGCTTCTGCTACAAAGCAGTAACAGTCAAGGGAAAGGTGAACGACTGTCAGAGCGAGATTCTCCATTCTCCCTGCCAAAGACTTTAGATAACTGAAACACAGTCAAAACATGAGTTGCACAACTGCTGAGAAAGTAAGATACATAGGCAGATCAGTTCAGTGACGTAGTTAGGTGTGAGGCATTGTTTGGTGGAGAGGTCAGAAGTCAGAGCGAGGCCAAAGAAACTAGACAGCAAGAGGGAAACACATGTAGCGTGACCTGAGACAAAGTTGAGAGTTTTGTGCTGGCTGCTCTAACTGCGAGCAATGTGTTTGATTTGTGCATGCACTGGGACATTAATTACACGTTCAAGATGAACTGAGATTACAAGGTCTTCCGGCCAAAGAGCTGCCACACGTATTGGTCTATAAACAGGCAGCAGGCACGACGATGTACGGGTAGCGAGAGTAAGAACAAATGCAAGGTGTTTTTTTGCACTGGCTAACAGGAGCGTGAAGTGTTTCCATAAAACTGCACAAGACGCAGGCGTGGCACCTTCCCTCATTCTTCTTATTGTTTCCCACATTTCTTTTCGCAGTATCTTTGTTTTTAATACATATGCCGCCTACCTTCGCTGTCAGTTGCACGCAGCGGACTTTCTGAAAACAGCGGCTGCAGATGAATTACCGCAGCGGCGTCTAAAATAAGGCTGCGACGTCGCGTCCAGCACAACCGACGGAGGCTGCCCTCCCAAGAAATTTCAAACAAACCACACCAAACCGACTGAGCCAATCCTTTCCAACGCCGTGCGCGCAATTACAGCTTTAATCCTTTTCTTCTTTTTACCTGAGAAACCAGTAAGACCCGCTTCGTGGCCGCCTCCCTCACAGCTGGGGCCCCCGCTGCGCCGCCCTGAGGCGCGCTCTCCACTGACCGCCGCTTACCGGGGCCCGGGGCCGGTGACAGGCCGGGTGACAGAGCCGCCGCCGTTTAACGGCGCCCGCGCGCGCCCCTAACGGCTCCCCGCGGCGCGCGAGCAACCCGGCTCACCGCCCGCCGCCGCCTCCCGCCCCTCTCCCGGCCGCTGCCCCCGGAAGGCGTTCGCGCCGTGCCCCGGAAGTTGTGGCGGGCAGAGTCCAGCCCAGAGCGAGGCCCTGTTGCCGCCGCCGCCGCCGCTGTCGGGAGGCGCAGCCGTTACCCGCGGCACGGCGCGGGGCCGCCGTCTCGCCCCTCACAGGCGGCCCGGCCGGCTCGGCGCGGCTCGGCGGCCAGCGCGGGGCTGATGGCGGAGGTGGGTGCTCGTCCTTCCCCCCCCTCCCCCCCTCCCCCCCGCTCCTCCTCCTTTCCCCGGCCCCGCGGGAGGGGGCGGCGGCGGCTCCCGGGGCCGGGCCCGTAGGCGGGAGCCGCCCCGTGTGTTGCCTTCTCCCGCGGTAGCCGGGCTGGGACGTGCCCTGCGGTAGGACCTTCCCTTCTTCCCGGTCCGAGGTGTGGGTCCGGGGTGCGGGGGGTCGCTGTGGGGGCGGGGGGGGCCGGCCGGCGGCTGCCCCCCTCTCCATTCCCCCCCGCCCCCGGCCTGGGGCGGGAGCGCTGGGGCACGGCGGGGCCGGGGCGGGGGTGGGTTGCGGCCAGGGGTTGTGTGTGGGTGGGGGAGGCCGGGGGGGGATCACCGGGGGGAGCGGGCGGGAGTGGGGGAGCGGAACGTGAGCCTAAAAACAAAAGAGGAGCCGGTTCAATCCGTCCTGGCGGCCGGTGTGCCGGGGCAGGTCCAGCGCGGGGTGCGGGTCCCGGCCGCCCGCCCCCGACCCTTACCCTCACCGCCCGCCTCCTCGAGGCTCGGTGCCTCCCATCGTTCAGCCTCATCCTGTGCGTCCTGTCAAGCGCTTGCACCCTCCTCCGGGCCGGCTGCTCCTGCCACACGCCTCTCGGGACAAGCGCCTTCCCTGCCCCGCGTCGCCGAGTGAGGCCAGGGGCTTGCGAGGTGCGAGCCCCGAGGCTCACGGGGAGCCCCGTCGGGTCAGGGGGTTGGGGCCAGCGGACGGAGCCTCCCGAGGGGAAGGTGGTCCTCCGGGCTTCTCCGAGCAGTGCTGAGGGCATGTGGATGAAAGGGATACCTAGCCTACTTGCTTGTCCTTTTTAAACTCCCCTTTCTCTGACATACCCCGATGTGCGAATGTAGTAAGGGTAGGTCTGAAGAATCACAAAGGTCAAAAGGTGTCTCGGTACTTGTTTGGCTCGGTTCTCCGTCTAAACTTGATTTTCTGGAAAACGAAAGGACGTTTTGTCATCTTCCTGGTCACTGCATCTTGTTCAATGATAATGCATAAGAAGTGATCATCATGATTAGAAGTCACTAGGAATGTTGTTGGACTGTGAATTAAAACTAATACTGTTACTGCAGTGAATACATACTGTAGCAATCGGGGTTGATTTTAGTAAGTGCTGAAAAAGTTGCCAGCTGTGGTTTGATATTAATAATTTTTTTGAAAGTTTTTTATTTGTGACTTTTTTTGAATAGCCTTTGAATTTTTTTTAGCTTTCTTTTTACTTAAAGTGCTAATGACAAAGTGACATTTAGTGTAACGAGCAAAAAAGTTTTCTGAATAAGTATTTTTTTATCTTTCTTTAATGGTGTTAATGTTAGCAGTAATTCCATATTATGAATCTGTCATTAAATCTTCTCTGCTAGCTCTAAAACATATTGCTATTTAGGGGAATGAAAAACTAATTTTTTTAAGATTTACTGCTGTGTTAAAAGTGACTTGGTATTAAGACACATGGGTTCAGATCCATTAAGCATCCTGTTTTCTTGTTAAAGTCAGCAGAACTGCCAGGGAAGTTCGTTGTCTGTTTTCCTCGGTTAGCAAGTGCGTTTGAAAAGCACACCTGTCTACGCCTGCGTAAAAAGAAACCTGTATCAGTATAAATCACCAGTTCAGGTCCAAAAACTGTTAGCTCCATTTCAAATGGAAAGTGATTAAGAACATTATTCCTTGACTTTGATTCCCTGAGTTTATTTGCCTCTATGTCAAGAATGCTTTGAAAATGCGTTGAAACAACGCGCTGGCAGTTGTCTGTATATCCGGGTAAATGGCTTTCTGAGGTTTTGCTCACTTTCCAGTTCAGTGCCTTGTCTTAAATGTTGGTGGGGAGTTGTAGTCAAAATAAACTGTTCTCACTTCTGTATAGTTCTTAGAGGCAGAGTAGTTTGGAACACTTTTGCATCATACAAGAAATTTCTCTTAAAGAGAAGAAAGGCTGTCTTAAATTGTTGCAATGGGCAGGTGGTAGTTTGTGGAAGAGTCTGTCCTTTTAAGAAAAGGAAAATTTCGTAAGCTGGAAAAATATCATATATGGCGCTTGGGAAGACTGGTTTGCGGATGCATGAATCCGATTCTGCACTTCAGTTATACGGTTCTTAAACTGTAATGTTGGTGTGTTTTGTCTTTTGAATTGATAGGGTTCTGTTTCTTTTTTTTGTTAACTGGATGAACATAAACAAATATATGTACTTGCCGTGGACGTAATTCCCTGCTAAATCTAACAATCCAGTAATAAATTCTATTGTTTGGAAGGTAGCAAGATTATTTCTAACAGTCTGTCTGCACTCCTACTTACAATACTTTACTGTTCAAAAATTGGCTTGAAAGTAGGTATATCCATGTTTATTTGGGGTCTAATTCTGAACTCATTGACATGAATTTTCTTCACTTCTGTGACCATTGGGTCTTGTAGTTTAAACAAAACAGCTTTTTGAATGGTAGTTGAAATTCACGCCTGAGCAGAGCGGTTTATAAGATCACTTTAATCACCTGAACCATTGTTTAAATTCCTTGGAAATACTAAACTACAGTGAAGATAATACTTAACATGACTGCATTGGTTTTATTACGTGTGTGTTTTTCCTATGCAAATATTGGAGGTGATTTAATCAGTGCTATTTAAAAGACTGTCTGGTGAAAGTATCATTAAGTTAGAGTAACTAACACTCTATCTTCATTTTATTAAACACAAAGAGCAAAACTGGTTAATACAGTGAACTGGCCTCACTTCCTGCTGCTTGTGCCCAAGCAGACTATGGCTGCTTAGGTTTCTGAAAAAAAATGGGACAAGGTTTAATCTTGGGAACAAATTACTTAAAAATAATCATGTCCAGCTGCTCTGGCAAGTTTAAATTTAAAATGTGGTGGTGTATGAGTGCGTTTCCACAGTGTCGTAAGCTGATCAAAATTGGACCTTCTGCCTTCCCAGCCTTTGAGGAAGAAGGCTTCCTTGTGCCGGTAAGGATTGCATGGGGAGCTGGTTCAGGAAGCTGAACGGGCTGAAAACTAGAAACTCCTTTTTTTTTTTTTTTTTTTTTTTTTTGTATAGTTTGTTTTTAATTGACTCAGCGCCCTGACCTGACTCACCCTGCAGTGGCATACCTGTCAGAGGCTGTGTGAGCGAAGAGGTGGGATCCAGGAGAGGGATGGGAAGAGTGGCGCTGCGTAGGCCTGAACCTGCGAGACTGACGTTAGGGGACTCCAGCCTGCAGCCTACTGCTTTGCATAGGCGTACAGCTGGGCATGGACCAGCTCCACCATTGAAAAACATGGTCCTGTTTGTTTCCACCCCACTCTGCTGCTTCCTCCTTTGTGCAGGCAAATACTTGTATGGTTATGTGGTGAACTGGGTTGAGGTTTGAACTAACTTGGGGGAGGGGCAGGGAGGGGAGGGTTAGGTTTAAGCTGGATCAGTTTGCTGCACAAACATTTGTGCTGGCGCAAAGATGGGGGTGGAAGCAAGCAGTAAGGGGAGCAGGGTGTGTCTGTTTCTTTTGGTGACAGTGACACATCATGCCGGTTTAAAGTATATTCCGTGCTGGCCTAATTCAGTGAGGTTAAGCTCATACGGCGCTGAGGGTTTGAATACATTGTTCAGTTATGGTGCATGGGCATATTTTACCTCTAGGACCCCTTAATCCATGGCAGTGTATCTCTGATTTTGTGATGTACTTTGAAGGGATTTTGAGGGAAGAATCTGGCCTTTTGTATAGTAACTCGCTTTATTAGTATTTTTATTTCGTACCTATTGTTTCATTTAGCATTGCTTAATGGGAAAAATATGCCCCTGTTTATAACTGCTGTTAATCCATCAAATTCTTGAAACAATGAATTTGTTCAGCATGTATATTGAGTTTTTAAATTTAAAAGACTAAAATCGGAAAAGATGGTGGTCAGACTGTCCACTAGGAAGATATTTTGCAGTAATAAGTAGATAAAAAAACCCAAACAAACTGATCTATGAAAATTATGAGGCTGACCTAAGACATACAACTTCAGACAATTTCCTAGGAGGCAGTATGTGACTTTTCTTCTTAAGTAACTCTAATGGTTAGTGGTTTTCAAAATCTGTCTTAAGGTTTTCAAGCTATCACAGAAGTTGTACTTAATGTTTCAGGATATGGATAGGCATTGATTTTTCTTTTCTTTTTTTTTTTTTTTTTTTGGCAAACATCCATGAAAATTGTAGATACTGTACCCCCCAGCCTTTTGTCTCTACTGCTGTGCGGTAGGTTGCCATACTTAATGAATCCTTCCACCGAAGAAGCTGTATGCAGTCTTATGTGCTTTATGTGTAATCAGCAGTTAAATGGAGAGTATTAACTCAACCTACCTTCACTGGTCAGTTACCTTGATTAATTTTTCCTTAAGTGGATTAGTGTGTTCTTCCACGATTCACTCCCTTGCAAGTCTGTATGGGTGGTAACCTCTCTCTGCAGGGTGGTAATGAGTAACTGGCCAGTAGCTACGGCTGGAAGAGGTGACCTATCTGCAGCTTTTCTGAAACAAATATAACAGGGTTTATTTTTGTCTGCTACTGAATAACATTTTTTTTAATCAGAGCTATTTGAGGAGCTGTTGGCTGAAAACTGCTGTCCAGAGATGTGTCATTTCACACAGCGTATGCAGATGATATTTTAGTTGTGTATAAGCTGTAGAACAGCAGTCTTAATATATGAGATTTTGAATTTTCTGCTCTTAAGCATCACCTTTTCTTGTTGGCCCTTCTGTGTAATGTGTCAGATGTGAACATTCTTTTTGAACTTGAACTGGTGATAAACTGGTGTGTGGTGTTTTCTCCTATAAGTATGTATGCATATAAGTGTGTGTGTATATATGTCACATATTCTCCAAGTATAATGTACTCTTCAAAGTTTCCTCTTCACTGCTTCTGGCAAGGTGGCAACTATCATGACAACCAATTTAGTTCACTCTTTATTGAGGCACATCTTCCTGGAGTCCTGAGATTCTCCAGAATTTCAGTCTTTCCCTCAAACTTGAAATGACAACAGCAATAATTATCCCTTGGCTTTAATAAAAAGAACTAATAAGTTATTTCTGATGTTTATACAATAAAATTTCATGATTATAGCATGTTTGGGACTGACTATACGCATTCTTTTCTAATTAGTGGAAATGGCATTGTGATTACTAAATGTTTTCTTTTCTTGTCTTAGAGTACTTTAATTTTATGTCTCATTTGTTCTTCTAAAATGCTTTCACATCCATATGTGGGTAGTGAAATGAGAAGCTTCTTGTCACATGAGCTATGCTTAATCTGTCACTGGCTTCTCAGGTGGTCCAGTATAATCCCTAAACTTTTTGCTTGACTCTCAGTTGACAAAGTAATACTAATATCTGTGTTAGGGAGCATGTTCTTCTGAATTACTGCAAGTGTAAAATGGTTGTGTTGCGTGTTGTTGCTATCATAGCCGCCCATGCTGGACAGCCACCTTTATTGACTTCAGCTACCAGAGTCAGCCACAACTGATAGACCTGCCACTTCTTCTCACAGAACTATTTTTTTTTTTTTTTGATGTAAAAGTTCAGGTTCAGTATTGGTTGTCGGTAGAAACACCTCTGTGTTGGTACCTTTTTAAAATGGGATTTTAAAAAAAGATCTAAAATGTAGGTTTTAGTTTATCCTTTTTCTTTTCCTTTATTTGTGGTAAGTGTGTATCTTACGGCAAAGGTACTCAAGTATTTCTTGCTATTCAGCTTTTTCTTGTACTTGTGTTTGTTACTTTTCTGTTGAGGAAAACATGGTTCAGAAATACTGGATGAATTGTGTGTGCTTGTAATAAAAGCTGAGAACTATAGGGCAGTTGACATACATGAAATAGTGATGGTTTTCCTGGACTGTACTCTAAACTCAGGAGGGACTGGGGTACCATGTTTTTAGTCTGAAGAACTGACTTCTTTCCTTTGGCTTTTCTTCACAGTGATTTTGGTCCTGGCAGGGTTGAGATGCTACTGCTGCCATTCATACAAGGGTGACGGTTGCTGTAAACCACTGATCCGTTACTGTGTGCTGACTCAGTGGTGAAAAGTTGCTTTAATTTCCTGCCTTTTCAAGGGTGAAATAAACCCTCTATCCCATATGCCGGTACCTGGATTCCTGTGTTTCTAATGGAAGATACAAAACTTGGATCTAGCTCTCACTGGAGCTGCAGTTTCAGCTGGTGTGTTGATATTTCCAGTTTTCCTGTGGCTGCTGCCAAAGGAGTTAAACTGCGTAGTAGTTCTTATCTGTTGGGATTACTCACCTTGACACGAAGAATTTTCTTTCAAGTAAACTTTCTTAAATGCTTTGTACAGTGGTACTGCCGTCTTATGCGTTAGTATGACACCTGGCACAGTATGCAAGTGGGGACATTTCATTCTTGCCACAATTTAGTCAGTAAAAGTGATTGTAGTAATACCGCTTGTTTAGAATCATAGAATGTCGTGAGTTGGAAAGGGAGCCATTATGTGAACGTTGGAAAGATGTTAATCAGCACAATATTAGATATAATTCTGAGATGGAATGTCTTTACTTCATGACTTGCAAGGTGTTTGACAGGGTGGAGAGTTGAGTGGTTTTGCCATGCCTTAGGACAGTGTGACATCTCTTTCCCAAATGGAGATGTTGAAGCAGTAGCTTTTGAAGGGGAAACTCGCGCTCTTTCCCTTCCCCACCCCCCACCCCCACCCCCTGAAATGCAAACTTTGGTTTATATATAAGCTTAAAGTGAAAAATGAGCGATCTAGTGCTGTGTTCGATCTTGGTAGCAATGTATCTTACCCCGAGCTTTTCTGAAATGACAGCAGTAGCTTTTTGCATAGCTGCACAGCAGAGCATAACAGAACTGACTGTGCAGCAGTTATCCTTCAGACATGTCTAAATTTTTCAGTCTATTTATGAGTATCAACAAACACTTTGTGCATACTTTCGCCATGCGTTGAATGCTTCTATTTTCCTTTAATTTAGCTTAAAACTAGTAATGGAATTCCTGAGGTTTTGAAAGGAATAGCTCTTGGCAAGCCTAGAGTTTTGAAACCAAAGGCAAATTAAGATACCAAGCAAACACAGGGAGGGCTACTTCTTCAGGGAAGTATGTTAAGATTCTTCCGACATCTTAGAGTTTGTTGTATTTATGTTTTTTTTTTTTTTTTTTTTTTTTAAAATCTATTTGAATTTCTCCTTTAAAGCACAGTTGTTTTTACTTTTCTTTTAAAAAAAACCTCTTACTGGAGCACACGGGGACATTTTTTTTTCCCCTTGATGTCACTCAACAAGTTTAGCCTTTTCAGCCAACCATTGGAAGTAGAGGGTGCTCTTTGTAGCTGTCTGTATTTTTCAGTAACTCAAGCACTGATTGAAGCATGTAATTAGATTACAAATAGTAGTTTAATAAAATATGCTCTTGCTTTTAAATCGCCACAATAATTGTAAATTGAAAGGAGTTGTTGTTATGCATCTGTCAGGTGGTACAATAATACAATCAAAAAAACTATTTACATTTTCAAAGTGTAGTTGAACTTTTTATAAAGCATATAGCTAAGCTGCTCTAGCTTTATGGGAATAAGAGGGGATAAGAGGTATGGAAACCTGCCTGGCTGTCACAGCCTTGTCCCTCTTCGGCATCGGCAGTGCTGCTTGCTGCAAGCATCTTCCCTCTTTTGTACCCTCTTCCGCTAATCCCAAGGTGTACCACGTTCGTAGAAATCTTGCATGCCATCTCCTTTATTTAGGTTACTGCATTTCTTTGTAGAGTTTCATGGCGTGATGTGCCTTCATTCAGTCCTGCTTTTTCTTGCAGTGTTTCTTATTATCATAAACATTTTGAATGTCCTGGAGCTCACTATCATCTCTCTCAAACTTAGCTCGTTTGCTCGCCATTTACAATGCTGCTGACAGCAGTATAATCCTCCCTCACCCAGGGCAGTTGTTTGGGAGTAGCCTTTTTTTCTTTTTTCCCTCTTCTCCTCGAATCTCCAGTCATGTTTTATTCATATCCTTCTTCTTCCTTGTCCAAACAACATTTTCAAGACCATGTTTTCTTTTTCTGTCTTTACAAATAAAGTTTAGGCCTGTATCTGTCATCTGGAGTACTTCAAGTACCTCCTCCCTCTTCTCCTGATAATCCTATCTCTGCAAGCTGTTTAAAATACAGCTGGTATGATTTTTCAGTAGTCTAACTGCTAGTTTCCTCATCAAGCTAGAGCTGATTGTCTGTGAATTCAAAGACCTGTATCTTGTATTTCTGTATCATACTCTTCTTTTTCCCTGCTACTCTTGGTGCTCTGTCTCCCCGCCCCGGCCCCCTGCCATGTCTTCACTTATGTTTCATGTCATATTCTTTACTTTGGTTTAGGAAACTTTTGAGTATAATTGTATGTTAATGACCCTACAAGCGAAAATGACCTCACACTTTTCTTCATGGGTATTAGAGTATCCTGTTGTCTCTCCGCGTATACAGATGAACTATGTTTTTATCTACCAAAGCTCACAGGGATGCATGTTACCTTTGGATCTTTTCTTACAGAGACCTTTGAAATGTATGTTGCTGTATATCTTCCAATTCTGGTGTGCTTGTCTCATTACTCTACTTTTTACTTTGGGGTAAGCTAAGAGCACTGGTGGCATGCTTTAGGCTCTGTTGTGTGAGTACAGTGGCAGACTTTGTGGACTTTTATCATACGTGATTTCAGTTAGTAATTTTTTTTTTTTTTCTGTACTTGGCAGGTTTCTTTGTTGAGACAAATCAGATGTATTCTGATTTACTTAGATGATACATAAATTGAATTAAACTGGCAATAGAAGTAGTATTAAGTGCCATGTCCTATACTTGACTTATTGCAGAACTAAAGCTAGTATTAACAGAGGTAATACATTTTTATTAATAAGGAAAGCTAAATGACTCTTATTTTTTTTTTCATGTCTCATGAAACTTTGGGTCACGAGGTTTTTGAGTCTGTGACTTGGGTTTGTTTTTTGTTTTGTTTTGTTTTTTTTTTAGAAAGTTAAACTTCTGGGGCTCCTCGTTATTTGAGTGGTTTTGGCTGGTAATACAATGAAAAAGTAAAACAATTATAATAGTTAGGATAATCCATTTTAATATATAGCTTGCTGTACCTGTCTTAGAAATGTGTTAGAATAGTAGAATTAAAGCACTGTGAATCTCTTCTGCGTCATGGCAGCTGCCTTGTGTCTTGTTCTCTTAAAATCTGCTGAGTAGACTTTCACGTCTTGAAATTGAGAGTGAAGTGTATGTGTTACTCATCAATTTGTATTGCCATAAGTGTAAAAGGACTAGAGCAGTGGTAGTTCTCGTGTTAATTTTCTTAGGTGTAAAGATATTAATGCTGCAATAAGCTGGATGTTTCATATTGGTCTGTACAGCATTTGTGCAGCTAGACTGGAGGTAGTCTTACATTCTTAAATAATCGGATCTTACTTCAAGGTTCCTAAAAGCTTTTAATTGGAAAATGCTTGGATACTGTGTGTGAATATGAATGCCTACTTCCTTATCTTTCTGATAGCTGATTCTTTCTTCATCTTCATTTACTGTATAAGATTTAGGTGATGGTATTCAGTTCCTGAGAGAACTTCACTTGGAATTTTGCTGGGAAGAATACTGTTACATTAGACTTTGTTGTTAAAAGGCATTTGGTTAAGACATTTTAGATCTTAAAAAGTAATGAACAAGGTATTATGAAATACATTATTATCCAATAAATTGTGCTCTAAACTTGAACTTCATGGTATTTATTTAGTAGTATTATAATAGTCTTATGCCTATATTTAGAGAAATTCAGAGTAATACATGCCAGTTGGTCAGTCCTGCAAGTCCAGAGGGTGGTCCATTCCTAAAAATTGCTGGACTAGAAAAGAATGTATACAGGAAGGAAAAAAATGGAATGTGCTACATAGGTTTAGACAAACTATTTTTTCCTTTTTTAATGTTTTTCTTCTCTTCTCCTCCTTTCTTTAGTAGGTTGGTAGATGGGAGAACCTTTCTTATCCAGTGCTTACATCCTCCCTCCCCAAGTTCCAGAACTTTTTCTGGTAACAGAGGTGGGGAGAGTATTTCCAGTTGTCCTCTGGGTCCTCAGTTCTAGAGCAATGTGTGTGTTGTCTCAGAGGCACAACATATACCAGAAACTTAGATAAGCTTCTGGTTTCTGTTTAAGTGTATATTATGACTGTTACTTTTAAGATACTTATGGCCACTTAGGATCTTGAAATATTTCTACTAGTAAGGGTCAACAAAGTGCCCTTCAAAATCTAAAATTCAAGTTATTTGTCTTGGATTTTCTGTGCCTACGGTGAACATGGATCATCTGACCTTCACAGATGTGTTTTCTTTTACTGTTACTTTAGTTCATAAGTGTCAGTACGTTTGCTTAATAAATATTTATTTCTTCTGGCTTCAGGGTTCTGTTAAGTCCCAACAAACTGGTCCTGTAGAGCACAACTTCATGTCTGCTAAATTTAATTTTACTTCTCTTGAAGAGTTTGTTTCTTAATGTCAGCTGTAATGTAGAATTCTATTTGTTAAATGGATGTAACTTACTAATTTGAAATGGTATGGTTTTTAAATAGTTTCATATTAAAGTAAAAACTCGTTTAACATTGCTAGTAGTGTGACATTAAAAAGAAAACTACCCATCCAAAGGTTTGATTGTGCTAATAACATATCAGTTTAGCATTTTTCTGTGAATTCTTCACTGCTGATGTTAAAACACATCAGTAATACTTGTTTATACTAAAGCCTGTTCCCTGTCCTGTCTCTTCCCTTCAAGGACATAAGCACCTCTGATTTACCCCGGGGCTCAGCCTAAGGCAAACTGTGAGTGTTCATGTCCTGGATTAAATATTTGTGAAGTTTTAAGGTTCACAGGTACAAACATGTAAAAATTTAACTGCTTGCCAATTAATTTAAGTTTTATGTTCGCATCTCACCTCTGATAGCTTCCTGTACTCTTATCTATTGATAAGTAAATTGGAGCACAGTTTTGAGTGGCTCTTTATTTATGTAGATCCTGATTAATGTAAGATTTTTGTGTAGTGTTTTGACTTCTCATTGAACTATAGGTGACAAAACTTAGCCAGATATGTAGGAAAAATAAGGTTCAACTTAAGCATACGCTGGCCAGTTTGGAATTTACTGATTATAAAGCTCTCCTTAGGAAGGATGATTTCTTTGTAGTTTGGAGTAGGAGGATGTCTGAAGAGGAGGAAACCTGTTCAGCTGAGGCTTTAAGGACAGACTGAAGCACTTAGTGATAAGCAGTGTACTCTAGGGGAAGCTGTTAATAAAGTGATTAAATGTTGACTACCATGAGATACTTTATGCTAATAAGTAGAGTGATATTAACCAGTTGTTTCGTGGTATGTCAGACTGCTCTTGCATTGATTATAAGATGACTGGTTGCAGTGGTATTATTAGATTGATTTGCTCTAGTGCTGACTTACAAAGTGAGCAGTGCGTTACGGATGGTGTATGGGATTCTTATGAAGGGTTCTATCGTAAGTGCAAGTTTTTATATTGTACATGAAATATGTAGTTTTCGGCTTCTAAAGTTAAGTATTTGTTTCAACATGCTACGCATTTAGTAGCTAATTATTTTGAAATTGACTGACACAGTTTTTTATGAACTGCTGTAGTGCTTGATTACGTACAGTTCTAGAATTATTTCAAGAAAATAAACATTTGAAGTAAGACCTATTTTCTAATCCTGCTGTTAGATGTCAAAATGTCTAGAATAGGTATTTCTTCATGTTGCTTTCCAATGCCCCACATAAGAGTGTGTGACCTAGATGTGTGGGGGTTTTGTTTTTTCTTTTAATGGAGTCATGCAAGTTAACATAGCTTTTATTGTTGATTAACAGCTAAAATTTTTTGGGGGGAGTAGGATGGGGAAGGACGGCTAGTGTTCATTCTTTTACAGAAAGAAAATCTTCAGCTCTCTTCCATCACTTGGGTGCATTCAGCTTTATGTTCTGCTCCATCATTAGTCTGTAGAAATGCTAGCATTCAGATTGTCAAAAATTGGACATAACCCAGGAGCTGCAAAGAATGTGAACTCTTGTGTAATGAAATATATAAAACTTCCTTGTCAGCTAAGGCAGAATAAGTGAAATACTGTGTTAACAAGGTTTTTAAGTAGTTAGATTTTAGGTTTGTTCTGTATGAACTGTTATTTCCAAGTGTGCTATACCAAGGAAATGTAGCTTCAGAAAGCCTTCTATATTGTTGACTTCAGAACAAACAAGGAAGCATCACAGAAGAATGCACGAGGGGATGGAATAATAAAGCCTAGCACTGTACGATGAACAGTAGAAGTATTTTACATATTACTTCTAATAGTAAACGTCGTGGGCTGGCTGTCAGTGATTTGAGAGAGATCTTGGTTTACATTCATTGTAAAGGCTTTCTATGAATTAATGCCAATACAAACACAACTTCAGTGAAGTTACCTCGCTGATTACGTTTCATTATGAATGGACTATTTTGAGGTGGGTAGTTAGTGGAAATTTTGTAACTACATAGGGGCGTGTAAAAAGAACATAAAACTAGAAAGAATAAGAAGGTGATGTCTTTGAAATGCAGATCTAGGGTTATGAATAAAATGTAACTAAAACTGTCACCAAAATGTTTGATGTTAAATTTTGTATACTAAAAGCTACTTGCCGAGTTAATAATAGTCTAACCCTGATAATAAACTTTATTTAAACTTTCTTTGGGTTTCAGATCTGTATTTGTGAATATATTGCTTTTATCCTACTTGTGGGAGTGAAACCATTGTTTTATGGTTTACGTTAAATTTGGTAAAAATCTCAGAAACCTAGAAGCAGAGTTTCTTTTGCTCTGTGCTAAAATCCCATCACACTTTCTTTCCAAACCAAGATATGGAGAAGAAAAAAATTCCACCTTTTTGTTGTTGTCATTAAATAGTGTGTAATTTGGGACTAGGGACTTCTGTTTTTTTAAAAAAAATACTTTTATAGAAACACGTTATTACTGAGACTTGAAACTTTTGTGCTGGTGCAGATACACAGTGAGTAGATCATTCCCACTTCCTCTGAATATAATTTTAAGTTGTTTGAGTGGCACAGTTTTGCCCAGCTGCTTTACACTTGGGTGAAGTGTTAACGGTTAAATTGGAGGTGAGTAGGTTTTGGGGTTTTTATTTTAACTCAAAAATAGTGACAGCATAGCTTGGGGCAGGCAGTGCACATTTTCTGCCGTTTGCTTTGCACAATCATCTTGTACATGGATGATTAAACTATTTGTAAGTCGGTTTACACTATGCCTTCCAGTATGTTTTTGTTTATTTGCTTTAAAAGGCCATGATGTGATCTGCAGCAATTTAGCAGCCGATTTGTGAGTGGTTCAGTGTTTTGTCTCCTGAATGAGGTAGGGATTTTGTTGGGGGGCTGGCACCTTGTGAGGATAGTGAATTTATGCACTGGCTCCTTGGTGATGGTGGTTGCTATTTCCCAGAACTTCATTTTATTTCCGAGAAAACTATAAATGCTTCCCTGTGAAGAGTGTGCATTCACAGCACACGTTAGGCCTGTGCCTAATGTAATGGATTGTACCAACGGGTTATGTGGTGCCCCACGATTTTTAATACAGATTTTATGCGTTATTTATATATCTATTTTAATACTTTTTTTTACTACCTAAACTACTAGAATGCTTCACCTAAGGTTATATTTCACTATTGATGGCATAAGTCTGTAGCAGTGACTTGGCAGAGATTTTAAACACTTACAAATGTAATTGTAATGTAAATTGCAATGTATGTACTGCAAAATGTAAAATGTAACTGCTCAAAAGCGTCAACTGTAGATGATTCTCTAGGGAAACTCTCAAATGAGTCATGTACAGTACCACACAGGTAGTAGGCTGAGCTCTGAGGATCTTAAGATTAATTCTTACTCTTTAGGCTATCTGAGGGCCAGCAAGGAAGCCTAGATGTGCTAGAGGTTAAAGAACTCAGCTATCGCTTCAGTACATAGTGAGTTACAAAAATGGCTAAAGTTAACATACCCATACAAATTTGTTCTATCCAGTTTGGCCTTAGTTCAGTGAATGTAATAGACAAAAGGTATCACCTCAGCAGACAAGAATTAATGCATTTTAGATTAAATAATGTAAAAATTACACCACTGGGACTAACTGATCCATGTTGCTGCTGTGTAGGACTGTTAGAATGGGGAAAGTTAACATGCTCATGATCCTGCTTGAAGCAGGCTAGTGTGATAGGACTGCCTGCAAAGGTCACTGTCTCTGCTGCAGAAGAATTTGCATCAGCCTGCAGCACTAGGCAGGCTTCAGAATTTGACAGCAGCTTTCCTTGCAGCATACCATAGGCTTTCAGTTGGTGGCACAGCAGAAGCAAGGGATGAATATAATCTGGCTGTGGTTCCATCATGTATTATTTAAAAGTTTTTGAACTGTTTGTTTTCCCTTCTGTATTACACTTTGCTGCCCTCTCACTTGGGATGTTATAGATGTATATAGGGTGACTGAAATAATGTAAATTAAAAGTCCTCTCTCCTTCCCAAGGAAAGTAACATCAGTACACGTGCTTCGCATAATGTTCTTGCTGCTCTAGTTACTTTCCAGAACACTTGCTAAGCAGTATTGACTTCTACATGAAAACTAACAATTTTCTCCTACTGTAATTTAGGGGGTAATATACAGAAATTGATCTGCATATTCAGATAGTCAACATAAATGGGTTGGAATTTATGAAGGAGTGTAGGGATGTTAGGTTAATAATCTTTGAAATATTTGGGGTTAAATAATTTACTTGAAGTTGTACAACAGTATCAAAACACATATGTTTAGAATAAGCAAATTATTGCAACACACTAATGATCAGCTATTTTAGAGAATACATCCACTTCAGATGTAGAACTGGACCTGTGGAAACCAGGGGTGTTTCACATAGGTGAGCAGCCTAAAGGTTGGTGGGGTTAAACAGAAGTTGAAGGAGCCAGGCATGATAAGATAAGGTGGTGGATGAGCAGAGGGAATTGAATGAGAACTGATAAAGAAAGGGGACTAGGAATCAGTTAGGAAGAAGCTTGATTTTTGGAATATTTTGAATTTTGGGTGCTTGGCTTAATTTATCCTAATATCACCTATTACATATAGAATTTGAATTAGTGTTTTACTGTCTTAGCAGTAGCTAATTAACATGTTTTAGTTCTAAATTACTTTCTAAATATCTGCAGTATTGTTAGGTAGGGATAAGTGGCTTCTGTACCTTTCATAGAATCGTAGAATCATTAAGGTTGGAGAAGAACTCTAGGATCATCAAGTCCAACCGTCAACCCAACACCATCATACCTCCTAAACCATGTCCCGAACTGCCACGTCTACATGTTTTTTGAACACCTGCAAGGATGGTGACTCCACCACCTCTCTGGGCAGCCTGTTCCAGTGCCTGACCACTCGTTCAGTGAAGAAATTTTTCCTAATATCCAATCTAAACCTCCCCCAATGCAGCTTTAGGCCATTTCCTCTCATCCTATCACTAGCGACTTGGGAGAAGAGACCAACACCCACCTCACTACAACCTCCTTTCAGGTAGTTGGAGAGAGCGATAAGGTCTCCCCTCAGCCTCCTTTCTCCAGACTAAACAACCCCAGCTCCCTCAGCCACTCCTCATCAGACTTGTTCTCCAGACCCTTCACCAGCTTCGTTGCCCTTCTCTGGACACGCTCTAGCACCTCAATGTCCTTCTTGTAGTGAGGGGCCCAAAACTGAACACAGTATTCGAGGTGCGGCCTCACCAGTGCCGAGTACAGGGGCACGATCACTTCCCTACTCCTGCTGGCCACACTATTCCTGATACAAGCCAGGATGCTGTTGGCTGCCTTGGCCACCTGGGTACACCACTGGCTCAGGTTCAGCCGGCTGTCAGCCAGCACCCCCAGGTCCTTTTCTGCAGGACAGCTTTCCAGCCACTCTTCCCCAAGCCTGTAGCGTTGCATGGGGTTGTTGTGACCCAAGTGCAGAACCCAGCACTGAGCCTTGTTGAACCTTGTACAATTGGCCTCAGCCCATCGATCCAGCCTGTCCGGATCGCTCTGTAGAGCCTTCCTACCGTCGAGTAGATCAACACTCCCGCCCAACTTGGTGTCGTCTGCAAACTTACTGAGGGTACACTCCATCCCCTTGTCCAGATCATTGATAAAGGTATTAAACAGAACTGGCCCCAAAACTGAACCCTGGGGAACACCACTTTTGATTGGCCGCCAACTGGATTTAGGTCCGTTCACCACAGCTCTCTGGGCCTGGCCATCCAACCAGTTTTCTACCCAGCGAAGAGTACACCTGTCCAAGCCATGAGCAGCCAGTTTTTCCAGGAGAATGATGTAGGAAATGGGTTAAAGGCTTCACTGAAGTCTAGGTAGACCACATCCACAGGCTTTCCCTCATCTACTAATGGGGTTACCTTCTCATAGAAGGAGATCAGGTTAGTTAAGCAGGATCTCCTTTTCCTAAACCCACGCTGACTGAGCCTGATCACCTGGTTGTCCTGCACGTGCCGCGTGCTGGCAGTCAAGATGATCTGCTCCATAACCTTCCCTGGCACCAAGGTTAGACTGACAGGCCTGTAGTTCCCTGGATCCTCCTTCCAGCCCTTCTTGTAGACGGGTGTAACTTTGCTAATCTCCAGTCAACTGGGACCTCCCTGGTTAGCCAGGACTGCTGATAAAGGATGGCAAGTGGCTTGGTGAGCCAGCTCCCTCAGTACCCCATGGGTGGATCCATCCGGCCCCATAGACTTGTGTGTGTCTAAGTGGTGTAGCAGGTTGTTAACCATTTCCCCCTTGGATTACTGGGGCTTCATTCTCCCTGTCCCTGTCTTCCAGCTCAGGGGCTGGGTACCCAGAGAACAACTGGTCTTACCATTAAAGGCTGAGGCAAAGAAGGCATTAAATGCCTTAGCGTCATCACTATGTCTTTCCCCACATCCAGTAAAGGATGGAGATTCTCCTCGGCCCTCCTTTTGTTGCTAATGTATTTATAGAAGCATTTTTAATTGTCTTTTACAACAGTAGCCAGATTAAGTTGTAGTTGGACTTCGGCCCTTCTAATTTTCTCCCTGCATAACCTCACAACAGCCTTGTAGTCCTCACGAGTTGCCTGCCTTTTCTTCCAAAGATCATAAACTCTTTTTTTTTTTTTTTTTTTTCCTTTCTCCTTAGTTCCAGCCAAAGTTCCCTGTTCAGCCAGGCTGGTTGTCTTCCCCGCCAGTTCGTCTTTCGGCACATGGGGACAACCTGTTCCTGCGCCTTTAACGTTTCCTTCTTGAAGCGTGTCCAGCCTTCCTGGACTCCTTTGCCCTTAAGGACTGTCTCCGAAGGGACTCTGTCAATCAGGCTCCTAAACAGGCCAAAGTCTGCCCTCCGAAAGTCCAAGGTGGCAGTTCTGCTGACCCACCTCCTTAATTCTCTGAGAATCAAAAACTCCATCATTTCATGATTGCTATGCCCAAGTCATCAACCATCACATCACCCACAAGTCATTCTCTGTGATCGACAGCATAAAGACTAATTTAGACCAAGAACATAAACTTTAAGTCTTCATATGAAATAGCACATTTCATATCAGATCTCTAATGGCAGTGCAAAATAAATGGCTTGCTTCTACCTTAAAATTAATATTCAGTAAACTAGAGGGACAGTAGTATGTTTTAAAAACTTATTACATTACTTAGGATTTCAAGTTGAAAGGATACCTTTGAAATTATAACTACGTATTGTTTGAAAATATTTTGGCGCTGGCACAGAATCTGCAAAGAATAGCCCAAGCTTTAACTTAATTATCCTTTTACAAGAATTGTGGTTTGAGAAAATACAACAACTTCATAAACATAATAATCACTAAGTGTAATAGCCTTTGGCAATAATGTTCCAAAGCAAGTTTGGGTAATCCAAGATAAACCATGACTTCTATTCTTTCTCTCTGTACTTTTGCAGTTAATATAAAAAATTCAAAAGCAAATGAAAATGGTGTGTCTCAGACTGTACGAGCAAACAAAACACAAGCTTCTGTCAAAGCAACACATTACATCCACCAATAATTGAATTAGTCAACAAGAGTATGTTACAGTAACTGCAATCCAACAACAAAATCTGCAACAGCTACATTATTTTCTAGAACAGAAATAGAAAGGAACTGAAGAAAATTTAGACACAGTTACAGAAGCAGTGTGAAATAATCACTACACTACTTACAGTGCACTTTAATCCCAGATACTCTATCCATTTATTGCAACCCCTTTGTCTACACTGGAAGACACCCCCAAAAAAATGTTTAATACCTTTATCAATGATCTGGATGAGCGGATCGAGTGCACCCTCAGTAAGTTTGCAGACGACACCAAGTTGGGCGGGAGTGTTGATCTGCTTGATGGTAGGAAGGCTCTACAGAGCGATCTGGACAGGCTGGATTGATGGGTTGAGGCCACTTGTACGAGGTTCCACAAGGTCAAGTGCCGGGTTCTGCACTTGGGTCACAACAACCCCATGCAACGCTACAGGCTTGGGGAAGAGTGGCTGGAAAGCTGTCCTGCAGAAAAGGACCCGGGGGTGCTGGCTGACAGCCGGCTGAACCTGAGCCAGTGGTGTACCCAGGTGGCCAAGGCAGCCAACAGCATCCTGACTTGTATCAGGAATAGTGTGGCCAGCAGGAGTAGGGAAGTGATCGTGCCCCTGAACTCAGCACTGGTGAGGCCGCACCTTGGATACTGTGTTCAGTTTTGGGCCCCTCACTACAAGAGAGGCATTGAGGTGCTGGAGCGTGTCCAGAGAAGGGCAACGAAGCTGGTGAAGGGTCTGGAGAACAATCTTATGAGGAGCGGCTGAGAGAGCTGGGGTTGTTTAGTCTGGAGAAAGGAGGCTGAGGGGAGACCTTATCGCTCTCTCCAACTACTTGAAAGGAGGTTGTAGTGAGGTGGGTGTTGGTCTCTTCTCCCAAGTCACTAGTGATAGGATGAGAGGAAATGGCCTCAAGCTGCGTCAGGGGAGGTTTAGGGTGGATACTAGGAAAATTTCTTTACTGAACGAGTGGTCAAGCATTGGAACAGGCTGCCCAGGGAAATGGTGGAGTCATCATCCCTGGAAGTATTTAAAAGGCATATAGATGTGGTGCCTAGGGACATGGTTTAGTGGTGGACCTGGCAGTGCTAAGTTGATAGTTGGACTCAATCTTAAAGGTCTTTTCCAACCTAAATGGTTCTGTGATCTTTTGCGGAGGGGGGGATGACAAAAATCTTGCTCTTCACAGCTATTGTTGCTGAACAATTCAATAATCAGGTTTAGCAAATCACTAATTTACAAAGGTTTCATGCTGTGTCTTTATGTGAAGTATAATATAATAACTGAGTTGGATAATGCTTGAGCTGGAGTTTGTAAGGGTGCTTGACATCCGTAGTTGACTTTTTAAAAAATGATGAGAATGACTTCCATCAGTCAAATGAAACAGCTTAAATGTCAGGAGTTAAGATTAAACTTGTACACTTAAGTGAAGTTTTAGGTTCTTCTCTGAAAAAAAAAAAGCAAAAGTGGACTTTTTTTTTTCTTAAGAAACAAAAACTGTGCTGGCTAAATGGTCACTAATCCTGCTCCTAAATATTTAGGAACTTTTGAAGCTGTATTTGTGCAGAATTTTTGACGCTTTTACTACTGCAGTGTAAATGGAAGTTAGAAATAGCACTGTTAGAAGTTGTAGAATGCCAACATGCTGCTTGTATAAGTCTAGATTTAATAAGCCTTATCAATAGCATTTTTGATGTTGCAACTGAAATGCTATGCTTTTTATAAAAATCTTGCTTTTCCTAACCTATAAACAGATTTCAGTATTTGCTTGAAATTATACTTTGCACTCATATAACTGTAGCTTTATATGAACTTACATTTCCATAAAGTAAGTTGAAGGGAAGCAGTTTTAGAGGCTACAGCCCATTTTCTTTCCCATTAGGTGTTCTATAGGTTTCTGTAAAAGTGGTATACAAGTCGATCTATTTTAGCAGATCCCTGTAATATCTCTTTACATCATAACAAAGCTGTATTTTCACTACCACTTTAAAACAGTCAAAGTATGGCCTGTTGCCAAAAGAGAAGAGTATGATTTCTCCTTAGGCTTCATGGCCCGGCCTGCCTGTTGTTGACACTAGTAATAGTGTGGCCTTCTGATCAGCAAGATCAGTGCAGTGGTTTGGAATGAAGCTTGTCTGACTGAATAGATTAGCCAGAGCAGGAAAGACCATGTCTTTCAGCAGCAGTCACCTTTAGATCAGCTGAAGGTAACACAAAATAGCATTCTGAGAAAGAACACAGCATTTAATTTAAAATATCCCATCTCACGATGACTGTTTAATTCACAAAAGGAAAACTTCACACTACTTGGTAGCTGTGCACCTATTTTGTATATGTGGGAGGAAACAATGTGCCCTTGTTATAAATTGCATTTGTATTATCTCAGAAACATAGGCTTGGTTTTGAAAGGGGTGTTTTTGTTATCTCTTAGCTCCTGTCAGTTCTAGTAGACATAATTCTAGTAGAGAATTACAAATTTTTAACATAATGGTTTCTTTTTGGCATTTTTCTGGGCTTCAGTGTCAACATATAAAGAGGAACAAGTTGAGTGGGACATAGATACGTAAATATTAGTATTGAGTCATTTGGACTTCTCTGTGATTTCACAACAGTAGTAAGAAATTATTTTAAGTTGGGGTTGGGTTTCCCCTCCATCCCCCTGGGAAGCAAGCAGGAGTTGGCAGTGTAAAAGATAATGGAGTAGCCCAATATTGAATCTGCAACATTTAGAGTGACCTTTAGTGAGTGTTACACAACTGTGTTGATTATCAATATTCACTGTTTTGGCTTTTTTTTTTTTAACAGTGTACATCATCTTAGTTATTCCCTTTATGTAACTAATATCAAATGCTCTGGTTAAAGTATATAGGTACTACTCATAGTAGAAATGATATATGAATAGAATACAACTGAATTTCTTCTGTAAATGAGATTTTTTACATCCTTTTCCCCACCTCCCAGTCATTCCTGTACCACACATACTTAAATATGGCTACTGGGACACAATTAATGTAGTGTGGTTTTTTAAATTGTGAAAGAGAATATTTAAGAGAAACTTAAAACTTTTAGAAGTTTAGCTTTAATCTTGAGTATGTGGTTAGAACAGCTTTCACAATTCCAACTGTTCTGAAAGCTGTCTGCCTGTTAATGTTAAAATCTTTGACATAAAATGTGACCCTTATTAACATGAGCTTATAAGAGTAGAAAAAGCACCCTTTTCTTTAACCTTAACCATAATATTTCCTTTTCAGTAGAAATACTTGTTGCTACCTATAAAATAATTGTGCTTTTGGTTATGTTCAGCCTTTGCTTGTTTTGTCTGCCTAAATTAGTGCTGTTCCTTTTTGCAGAATAAGATGCACAATTATTTGGGATTTGTCCTTACTGTTAAGTTCAGAATGATGAAAAGATTATTACATGATGATTAAATTTTTAATGCTGACTTGTAGCTTTACCGACTGTGAGGGGTGGTCTTAGACACAGCTGTTCATAGGAATTTTTTTCTCTGTTCTCCCCAGAAACGTCCTATCTGTCCCTGTTGCTTGAAGACAACAGAAACCCCAGGTTTCTGGGGTTGCGCTGAATCAGTAGCAAGCTTGTGATGTTAATTGTGTATTATTAATAACATCTGGTTTTGCTATTCATACTGCTCTCTTTCTGGATAGACTACATAAGCAAGAACACTTAAAATATTTTGAATTTGAAAGCATCAGTTTCTGGTAATAGAAGATGTGGCTTTTAAGGAATGACTTGTAAAATACACAAATCTTGATGGCATCCTTTAATGGTTTATATTTATCTTGATATTGTTTAAAATATTATTATATTGTATGTATATAGGTGAATTCCTATGGGAAAGCGTGCACAGAATATGATGTACATGCCTGTACTATCGTTAATTTGTTTAACCGTTTTTTGGTGGCAGTTTGTGGGGGGTGTGTGTTAACTAAATGTGAAATGATAATCTTTAAGTTAGTCCTTGCAGATCTGTTACAAGTTTTTGAGAATCCATGTTTATTTTTACAAGTAGTATGATTTATCTAGCTAGCACCGGCAGCAATAGCAGCGAAGAAATGGAAGCACTGGCAGGCAGTTGGTGCCTTAAAGTTTCTAGAAAGCTCGAAGAGACTATTCCTTTTTAAGAAATGAAGACCAGCGACCTATTTCAGAGTTAGTGGAGTAAATACTATATTTGTAGTCCTGCTTAAAACCAGTCACACTGGGTAGCTGTGGGGTTCTTGTGTGTAGTAAAGCTTTGGAAATGAGAAACAGTATGCTCAGGAACTAGCTGTATCTGTATTACCATGCCAGTGGGTACAAATGATCATGTCCTTCTGCCTGTTTATTGTGTAGCTGTGGTAAAGATTGACCTTTTTGCATTAGAGACTGTTAACTTGGGTAATTCTGTGTATTTTGGGACTAGGTAATTAATGGATGTTTCAATCCAACTGATGGCCAAAGTTCTTTGAACCTGTCAAGCATACTTGCTGATGTGTTTCCAAAACATGCCACTATCCAAAATTACAAGCTTGTTGGGGCCCCCTGAGCAGATTGATGAGATTATTTTTATGCATTTAGTAGAAATAAGTTGCACCATCCTTTAGTGAATAGTCATTGGCTCTTGATGGTTCTTTACGGTGTAATCTGTACTGATACAGGCTCAACTTCATTTGCCATACAGTAACAGTTTTCTTAAATGTTTGCTGGGTACACCGTCTCCTGACCCACCTTCTCTCCTTGCTGTATAGACTTTCCCTTGTATAGCCTTCAGATTGTAAGGGAACGGTGAGAGACTTTTCGACAAGATGGCCTTCCTGCTTTAGTATATATGAGAAAAACTCTAAAAATGGTTATGAAAAATATTTTAATCTCACATGATTAAGCCTCCTGTATATGGACCTTTGGACTCCATGTTGTTTTCTCTCTAAGAACACAGTTCCTGTAGGAAAAATAAACTGCTTTTGGCCCAGCATGTCTTGAGAATATCTTTATTTCAAGGTCTTTCACCATTACTTTTTTCCCCTTTTCTCTCATACTGTTGCAGACAGAAGTTTTAAACAAAAATAAGAGTGGATTTGTCAGCATGTGTGCTGACTGTAAGTAAGGTATAGCTGCAGTTCCTCCGGAAGCTTTGTCTAAGTCAGGTTTACTGGCAAGTTGTATGCTTTCCCCTTTCCAAGCCTGTATCCATCAGCTGTATGTTTGATGTCTTTACAGTTGTGGGTTTGAAGGGTTATAAGCAGTACAATATCAAATAATACCTCTGTTTAAGCATAGAATTGCACGTAAAAACTTGTAACTTGTACTCAAATTAAGGGTTAACTGCAAGGCACTTAAATTGTATGATAAGCATGACACTGTTTTAACATAGTTGAAACGAGTCTGCTCATTGCCAGTTCTTGGACAGAGCATATTTTCACTGCACAGGAACAGACAAAAGCAACAAGATAGCTGTGCCATAAAACAGGGATGCCAGTTTAGACTGGTAGAGGTGTTCCTGCCAAGGAACTGTGGCTGGACATATAGTTTTCATGTCTGTTACACTGTATGTAATGGTCAGCTGAAATTACATCTCTCTTGTGGTAGCTGCAGTATATATATTAGAGCAGGAATTACCAGCTGTTTTTTAGAGTTTGTAGTCTAAATGGATAAGACAGGCATGCAAAATGAGAAAAATACATGTATTACGTAAGCAATTGTAGATTGACAGCAGTGGTGGTAGCAGGGTCCTGGGTATGGACTAGGGATGAGCTGAACAAAGAAAATGGAATGAGAGGCAGATAGCTGAGATGAGGCATGGTGAGAGGAGAAGGAGCACAGAAGTGAGATGAAGTCTCTAACAGAAAGAAAAGATTAAGCCAATGTAGGAAAGACAGTCGGTGAGATGTACAGAGAATCCTCCAAATGCCCTGGAAACCAAAGGTACTGGCCTTGGTCGCCTCTGGTCCTGTCACCTGGGGTACTTGTCCAGCTTCATGTGACTGCCCATCTCCACTGGACAGAATATTTGGCAGTGTGGTGTTACTCATGACCCTACTGGTTCACTAAACCCCAAAGTTGGTACAAAAGGGCTAATTGTTATCTTCAGGGTATTTCCCAGTGGAAGTCCCTGTGGCAGGAGGTGGAATGCTATAGAAAAGGCATGAAAAAAAACCTGAGGTAGACAGAAAAGGAAAGAACACTATGTTCAGTCAGTAATCATGCTTTATGAATCAGTTGTTGTATACAATTGTTACCTGAACTGTGTGCTTCTGAAAAACCTCTCTTGTACAGTACAGCTAGGTTTTTTCTTTATTTAATAGCAGAAGCTCATTATCAAAGATACTAGATCAAAAGTACCAGTATGTTAATGAAGCCTTAAAGTTTACACTTCAGACTTCATAGCTTTGTTACATAGCAAACGTTTTGATTTTTCTATCCAAAGATGCACATAATTTCAAACTGTGTGTATTCACTGATGTTATTTCCACTGTTCCATGTATCCAAGTAATCGCTTCTGTAATTTATATCAGTCTCGTATGTAATGTGGTGATACGCTAAAATGTAGTCCTTGGCAGGAATATATTTCAACACCAAGTTCAAATGCAGTTTTTATTCTAAAACTGCTTTTGAAAATCTTTAAATATTGGAGAAAGGGCTTGGGTTTTGTTTTGTTTTTTTAATGCCAACATTTATTCTTATAAGTTGCTTAAGGCTAGAATGGAGGAACCAAGTCTGACTCCTTTGTGTTCTGATAAGATACTACACCTCACCCATTTACTCTTGAATTGAAAGCAGTTAACTTTCTACCTAAATACCATATTCCAGAAAGTTATCTGACCTTGATTTTGGAGCTATTCAAGACTTGAAAGCTCCACCAATTTTCTTGTCAGCTTATTACAGACACTGATTACCATGCATTTATTATATGTTTAATTATTTGGTGTTTTTTGTACTTAATGGCTTTTAAAAACATTTTTTAAAAATTCTCAAAGGTTCAAGTTATCTCATCTTCAAGTGTAAACTTTTTTTTCCCATTCAGTGAATGATTTTTGGGTGTAAATATTTATTAAACTGTAACTTCTAAACCCAGAAGTCCCATCTTAATACATTTATAATGAACTTACTTGCTTAGGATAGAACAGCTCGGGTATTGGGCAATGTCCCACATCTTGAACACAAAAGAGCACCTCAAAAACCATTACTGCATTTCTTCTCAGAATAAAACACCACACAGGGGTTTTGAGTGACAGGGTGTTCAGTTAATAAAATATATATGAAATAGTCCCTCAGAAATTACTGTTAAATTGCTGTATTTTGTTGTGATAACTAGTAAAAACAAATCCTCTCTGTGGACAGTGCTGTTTTAGTTTAGCTGGTTTAGACTTTTTGTATATCATTCCCTGTCTGTTCCTGAGCAGTTGAAATGTGTTGTAGGGAGTGAGAAGATCCTTTAACTGCTTTACAGGAGTTTGAATATTAATAGTGGTAACAAGCAATTTCCCTTACTTAAAAAAAATTGTTAAAATGTGTAGTTCACTGCAGAAATGCTAATAAGCTGGAGCAGAGAAGCATAACAAGGGAAGTCAGTACTTTATATAGATATTTTACTGCTATGAGTTTTTACCCAGAGGGTAAAATCTAGAAGGGACTTAGTACATCGACTTAAATATCTGTTGGAATTGGTTTTTACCTTGCATTCATCTGTACTTGAAGTCTAGTTTAAGATGTTGAATCATATAAATTAATACTAAATTTAAAATACAAATCTGGTTCTTAAAATTGAGCGAATTAGAATAGATTTTTGTTTTCTTTCCATTCTTGTCTAAGTAAGTGCCAGGAAGCTTAATGGGCTTGTTATTTAGGTGGGGTTTATGCCAAAACATTTTACACCCTGTGTTTTTAAACAAATTGTGCTGTTTTGCTACAGACCATCGAGTTTTCACCCATAAAATGCTGTAGTTGTAGAATCTGTGAATGATTGGTTTTTGTATCATCTTTGGGCAGATTTCTAATACCCTGAAGCAGTAAATTGGCTGTTTAAACTATGTAACTAAAGTTACCTGCCTCCTAGAAAATTGTTGGATTGGGATGGTATCCATTTTGCTTGTTGCATCTGCTTTAAAATTAAGCTGCAAGCCCCATGATGGGTCAGAATTGTAACTTTTTTTAATGTTTCTGTTGAAAAAACCTGCCTAAATCTGAATTCTTCTGTGTTCTGTCCTTTCTTCTAAGTTTAGAGTGACTTTCCATTGATAATAAGGTGTGATTGACTATTTCAGTACAGCACAGAATAGAGTAAGTACAAAGGTGTATCTGTGGGTGGTTTCAAAGAGCATTTATGTTTGTGGTGCTGTTGGTCTAAACAGTGCCACCCCCTTATCTGTGTTTGGGTGTTCATGTGGTGAACCTGATCAGGAAGCTGGTCCAGATTAAAAAATAGCTGAGCAAGGAAAGTAATGATTATTTTTAACCCAGATCAGTTTTGAGTGACATACTGATATTTGGAAATGATGGGTAACTGAAGAAACATTTCTAGAAAGTAAAACCTGAGGTAGCTGAAATTCAGGTGGGTATGGGGCTTTCTTATAAGTGTTTTGTTCATATTTCATTTCTCGGTAGCAATAAATTATATTTTGCATACATTTAGGTGGAGATGTACATATCATCTGGAGGAGGAACATAAGTCCGTTTATCTCTAGTCAAGTTGTACTAACGAAGCTGTGATCTGGATATGGCTTGAAGTCCCAGCTGAGCTAAGCACGCGGCTAGTTGTAGTCCTGCTCCCCCCTGCACGTTGCTGCCTTCTCTTGGTTGTGCCAGCTCTGTCACTAGGCCAGCAGGGAGGCAGCTCAAGAAGCTCAACTGGCTGAAACGTAACCTTCCAAAAATATATTTTCTGTTGGCCTTGCTCTATGAAGCAGCTCACCATGGAGACCAATGAGAGCCAGGGCTTACCTGTGGCCAGGAGCAGCAGGAGAGCCCATCGCTATACCTCCGACTCGTGTTATTTATTGTGTAGCCTTCGGGCAGCAGGAGTGTGACCTCCTGAAAGGCAGCTGCATGTATTCCTAAGCAGTCCTTGACTCTGCACTGCCTGCCTCTCCTTCCACTGTATGACCCCTGCCTGGTTTCGGCAGTCACCTCTCCTCTCTGCTCCCCGGCACCCTTGCAATTCTCCATCGCCTCCTGCAAAGTGCTGCTCAAACTGGAGGGGAGAGGAGGAGGGGTGGAAAGGTGAAATGAGCCTTGAGCTTGTGGACTTCAGTTCGAGGAGTGCTAGGTTAGGAGATGCGGTGGCTGGCATATGAATAGGGACTCTTCATATAGGAGACAACTTGTCTGCTGTAGCCAATAAAGCAGTTAAACATCAAGAATACTTCAGAATTGGCAACTCCTGTGGAGGTCTGCAGGGCTTTCAGAGCATCAGTAGTACATTTATTTTGCTTTCTTGTTTGCAAGGCCTTTTTGAAGTTTAATAATAAAAATTGTAACAGAAGAGCTACTGTTTGTACCTTTTAAGTTAATGTACTCTACCAAGTGGTACTACTTCAGTATCCATTAAATAGCACAGCTAGCACAGAGTAACGAGAGTGTGATCTATTTGGGTAGTGTTACTGATGAAAGAGTATAATATAAATATGAAGAAAATGTAATGTACCCTAGAAGCACACATGTTGGTTGGTGTGTGTCCACCCACCCCTGCCTTCAATGTATATATTTTCCATTGTGGAAGTTCATCAGAAAAAAAACAAATTTTGTAGCTGTGGAGGGTAAGTTCTGGAGGCTTTAGTCCCAAGTAAAGACAAGACCCTGTCGTGGAATTGATACCATTTTCAAAGGGTGCTATGGGTGCTGCTTTGACGTAGTCATGGCTAGTAGTGGTAATAAAGTCTTGGCATCTTCAGCAGTCTCTAGAATTAATCCTTTATGAGAGAAAATGGGCATTCAATATAGCTATCAGATGCTAGCAAAATGGATGGGCAAGGACCAGCTTGTCCATGCTAGCTATAAACCAAATCAGCTTGTTTTCCATATGCAAGAGTGTTTGAAGTTTTAGTGTGGTATTTTAAACTACGTCGACCTCATTCTTAATATCTAGAAGTTGCAGAAGTTTGCAGTGTGTAAGATTCACTCATAAAATAACACAGAATCATAAAGCCAGTGTGAACTCATATGTGGAGAGTACCACTGAATGCAGTTGGTAGAGAAACAAAAAAATCTGTATGTAGGCTTTGAGAGCTACAGTATTTCAGGTAAATTTTTGACACTGTACAGTACTCAGAATTCCCCATAGCCAAGGAGAGGTGGAGGTATGTGAGGCTTGTCTGAGGCGGAAACTTAAGGCTACTGTCCCAGCACCAGGAAAGTTAGTGCACTTCTTAGGCCTTTCATTTAGGATTTTTTTTTAACAGAGTTGTGTCACTGTCTTGCTCATTCAGAGAGGATGATAGGTGAGTCTTCAGATGTATTTATGAATCCCAGTCTTGGATATGATGGCTGTGTGAGAGCATGTGCTGCACATATTCAGGCATCACAGTTGTTGATTAGAAAACGTGAGTGTGCTATCAAGATGAGAATCCAAAAAGGTTATTTTTATCCTTAAAAATTTTCTGCCACTTAAGATAACAGGTGATAATTTCAGTACAATAAGGTGGATATGACTTTTCTGTATAGTTGAACGTACCAGTGCTTATAAATATCATGTGACACACACAGCCAACAGTTTAATCCTGAAAACCTCCCACAGAAATTATTTCCAAATAACACCTAGTCAAACTTGTTAATGGAAGGAATCTTATGGAAGGACTTGTTTAAATAAAAGTATATATATCTTTTTTGGTGAGGGAAGCTTCATTTTACTGTAAACTTCTGTTCTTCAAAATGGGCACCTTCACTGTACAAACAGTCTTTCAAACTACAAATTTGGGATAATAAAATGCCTGAAGAGGAGCCTTCAGTAATGTCTTGGGAAGAGTTAGGTCTTACAAAAAGATGAATAAAATCAGATTTTTTTTTTTCCTTTCCCACCATCTCAAATCATCTCACCCCAGCTAATACTCTTGCAGGTAATAAAGGCATAGTTTATAATAGAGATTTTTAGAAAGGTGCCCCAGGGAAAAATATAGTTACATAAATAGTAGGAAATCGTGAGGTCTACAACTGATGGTATTGAGGAATTTAAAAATGTGGCTGTGTTTGTAAGCCATGTGTGTGTTCTTACATTACAATCCATTATTTTGAAAAGTAAAAGAGAGCAAATGGTTACCCAAGCTAACTTTGTCATGAAACCACTGGTTCTGTGGCAATTATTTTACAACACTAATTAAAGATAAAATCAGTTTATCTTTTTAGGAGGAGTGATATAACAAAATTCAGTCAAGATCCTAGGGAAGGGCAAGGTGGTATTTGTTTCTCTGATCTCTTAAGTTACTTGATGCTTGTTCTCTGACAGATTTCATTTGCTTACACTCTTGTGTCCACTTGCTCAAGACTTGTGCCCAAGTGGTTTAGCCAGGATCCCTTGTGAGTGACACAGGACAAGAAAAAAAAGCTGTCAAATCCTCATGACATCTCTGGGGTTCCTCTTGACTGATAATGCCGAACTAATTTTTGGATGATCTTTTATATCTTTTGATGGCATTGTGGCGTGGTTGTCTCAATGTTCAGTTTCCATAAATCTTAGGACTGGCAGCTGTTCATTGTCTGTTTTTCCTTTTTTTTTATATATGTACTAAATATATGTCAGTAGTCTGTTTGAGGGTGGGCTAACAGGAAAAGGAACGATACATGCGATGTGATGCAACCTCAGTGCCATCCTCCTTGCGTAAGGCTGCAGGCTTTTCCACTGGCAAGTTGTCTGTGCTGTGGTCTGATCAGAGAACAAGTCTTACTGCTGGGACAACTGTTGTGGGAACAGTGCTCTTTCTTATCAGGACAAGCTAAACTTTAATCCTTGTTCTGCTGCTTGTTCTGGTGTGTAGACACTGACACGCAGATACAAACACCCGTTTCCATTTGTGCTGAATATCCTTCTAATACTACTTTTAGAGATCTTTACAATACTAGGAAGAGGTTTTTTTTATACAAAGTGGGCAATTCGTTATGGATTTTGTAGAAAGGTATGTTTATTCTGTGCTGAAAAAAAATGCTGCATGATGTCTAATATGGTATAATAGTCATCCAACAGAATAAAGCTTTGTAGGGCTCTATATGGAGAGATCTGGGTCGCTACAGAAATTTCTGTAGTGTTTCAGCAGTGTTCAAGAAGGAGACATTTTATAAGACCCAAAAAGGAGCGTTTTTAAAAAATGGAAATATAATGCAAGAAAATGGACCTTTTAGCTGTGTTGTAGAGCACTAAGAAAAAAGATTTTTCGATTAATGGAACTTTGCTCTCTATTGTACATGTAAATCAAACTATAGTTTTTTGGTAATTTCCATTTCAAATAGGAAAATACTTTTTAGGGCAGGGATCAGCTAGACTAATGGAGAGTGTGTTAAATCACTAACAAAGGAGTAATCAGAACTAAAGAAGATGTTGTAGGGGGGATGACAAGTTATTTAATTGTGTAGAAGTTGACTGTAAAAGATTCAGCAGTGAAAAAAGAAAATGGTTGCTTGGATGCACAAATATGATTTTACTTGGGTTTTACTTAAATCTGCTGGGCAGATCCTAGTAATCAGAATTTTAATCAGTTGGTGTAGCCCAAAGCACAGACAGGCATCTACACAGTCAGGTTGCCATGGTTGGACAAATCAGCCACGTTAACTAAATGTGCTTACACTGTTTTTCATTGCAAATGCAAAGAAAAAAAAGTTAACCTAAACCTGCTTTTTGGCAGATGCAGTTCAATGGTGACAGAAGGTGGCTCTTCTCAACAGCTACCAGTGAAGAGTCTACATAGTTTTGATTTAGAGGAGTGACTAGCTATTGTTAATCTTCTCCTTTTATACAATGAACTGGGGTCATGGGAGAGGTAAAGTTAAATGATTATTAGAATTCCTCCTTAAAGTGGGAAGAAAAAATGTACAAGAAGCACATGAGGAGGCATGTAAACAGAACTAAGAAAATCAGGAGTCTTTCAAGTGTGATGAAGAGAATTCTGTGCAGAAAAGGGAGAAATAGTAAATACAGAAGACAAACTATTTTTAAAACCCCCAGATTTAAGGATGTCTTGGGAGGATGGGATTGTCAGTTTTCCAAGAAACAAAAGCCATGTATAAAAGCCACATGTTCAGGTAGAGCCAGGCTCCTTGTACGCAAGTGGTAAGAACTTGCTGATGGTGAAAGAAGAACCGATGGGTGAATGGAGAAGGGCACATCTTGGGAATATGTACTGAAATGGTATTTATCTATTTATTTATTTTTATAAAACACAGTGGTATGCTCGTAGTTTTCACTGAATCTGCTTAACATTTTGGTAAGAAAGACCTTGCAGGCTTTTCAGTGTTGTTTCTATTAATGTATTAGAAGACTGTGCAAAACATGTCAAAAACATAAAAGCAAAACTTAACCTTTCCTGAAATGTTTGAATGAACAATATTTCAGAGATTAAAATATTACAAAATATAAACTCAATGCCATTTACTTAATTACAAAATTTGGCACTTTGCTGGCTTTGAAGACTTGGCAAGAGCTGTGGGCCTTAAGTTTTAGGAGGCATTTGTGGTTAAATATTGGAGAGCTGACTCACCATTTAAACAGTTTCAAGCCAGGCATCCTTTTCAAGAATTAAGCTAGATTCTCTCTTCCTCTTCGGCCCCATTACTTGACTTAATTGTTGTAGCCTTCTACTTTATTTTCCCATCTCCTTGCCTCTCCTTGATCCTGTATCCAAAAAGCATTTCCACAGCAGTGATGCTTAAAACTTCAGCTCTGTTTCTGCTGTTTTGTTGTTGTGTAACAATGATGCTTTTTGTATATGCTGTTCCTCAGAGGACATTTTTAAAGAGATTCAGAATTTCCAAGAATAAAATAATTTAGTAGCGCTTGCTTGTTTAATGTAATGTCGCGGTTTGGAGTTTGATGTTCTGGCTGTTTCTTTTAAAAGGATGTAGTTTATCTGGCAGACATTCACAGAAAACAATATGGTGATGTTGGTCTGGAGAAATTGTTTTAGTAAGAAATTGAAAAATATTTGCATGTGTGTAAGTTGTTTTAACAAATGATACCAAGTAAAATATAAATCTTGTTTTTCTGGAAGTTTAGAGTAAGAGGATTGTTTTTTGGAGAGCGATTAAAGAATAGAACAAGGAACGTTGTCCCACATCCTCAGAAGGATTAATGGGGATGGTGGAGCAAACAGCTTGTATGCTCCTGTTCAAGATGCATGTTCATTAAAGACCCAGACCTTTCAAAACGTGCTGAGGTGAAGATTTGAAACTCCATTTAATGCCATGTATATGTACGTGTGCACCCATTGAATAGAACAGTTGTATCAACCTAGTACCTGGATGAAATGTGTGATTACCTTTTATATTCCATTAGGATAGGCCAAAATATGGGGTGCCACACCTCAGGATAAGGGAGTGTGGGTCTTAAAATGTCATGCTAGAGCAAAGTGGAGAGGTGTAGGATCCATGTCAGATACATCAGTCTTAAATGTCATGAAGTATTTGTTAGCACAACATTGCTGCCTGCTGCAGTTCTCTCTGCTTGTCCAACTCAGCCATTTGAGCTGGTCTTTAATCTTCAGTTCTGCTGTAATTGTGGTGAACATAAGAGCTTTTCTGTCAGAAAGAGCATTTTTTTTAAGGGATTACTGATGAACAGTGTTCCAAGAAATGTTTAACTAACTTACCTAAATTTGAGCATTTTGCTAAAATGATCACTTTCAAGGAGAACTGTAGAGAATTAATTTAATACTAACATGCCATTTCAAAATTTTACAGAATGACTGTTCAAGGTCAGTTGGCAGTCCTGAATTTAAACAAACCAGCAAGGCTCCTAATTTGCTTTTCTTTATGATTTTTTTCCTGTTTTTTAAATGGTATTGGGTATTTTTATATAGCACCAAGGCGGGGTGGGGTGAGGGGGAAGAAGTAAAAAGTTGCTGATCATGTTGAATCCAAATATACTGAAACATATGCAGCAAAATGGATGAAGTTGTGAGGATCTGGGTGTTAAAAATGAGGAGTAAGAAATGAAAAGAAAGCCTCCTGTGAGTCTGAGGAGCCGGTTGGCAGCGACAGGAGGTGCTGGCAGAGGAATGCTGCTGAGAGGGCAAGTTCCCGGTGCGATCCTGCATCAGCCTCCTTGCCGCGTGTTCAAAGAGGGCTCTGAGGGCGGCGCGCCGAAACGGCAAGCTTGTGTGCTGAAGCTTGTGTGTGGTTGCAGTAATTTTGTTTTCATAGGAGCCAGAAGGCTTTACAGTTTAGCTTGGGTTTTGTGTTTTGGTTTTGTTGGGGTTTGGTTTTTTTTTTTTTTCCTTTGGAAAGGGCTGAAGAGAGAAAAGGAGCATACATTTATTACTGTATTTTAATCATAAGTCTGACAACATGCTCATTTAATAAAAATCTTGAGGTAAAACTCCACCTGTTAGCATAAGCGAAGTTAGAAACTTGATTCTGCAACTTCACCTCTACCATTCATAGTTTGTTTTCCATAATTGCAGCCAGCGGCATCAAACTCTTTCTCAGCATGTTTAGTTTCTTCTTGGATCTCCTTCGTTGTCATTTTTAACTCTGTTATGGTTTGTTAGCACTGCTGCTTTTTCATCCTTCTAGTACTTAGGCACCTTCAATATTAATTTTCTTAGTAATCATTGCCAAGTGAACGAAGGGCAAGGATTATGGCTGACCTTAGTTCAGCTTGCTTTACTATTAAAATGCCATCTCCCCAGAATGCATTTGCTGTTTGGGGGTGAATTGTTGTTACGTTGTTGTTCGTGAGACTGTGCAAGACAAGGGCCTTCCAGGACACCTGAAAGAAGAGGAGTTGATTTGAAGGACGGTGGCATGTGTGGGCAGGCAAGGAGAGCCTTTCATGCCCCTTTTGCTGTATTTCTCAGGGGTTGCTTCCTGCTCTGCTGAACACTAGTATCCCTTTAAACCCCTGTGTTTCCACGTGTAACATTCCAGCTCTGGCACCTCTTACGTCTGTTCTGTCTCCAAACATTAAAGGGAATTAGTCAGTCTTTGCTGATGTACAGAAATCTTTTATTTTTTTTCCAAGTAATTATAAAGTGGAGAGGTCCTTTTTGTGACCATTGGAGGAATGAGGCTCTTGGAGCTGACCACACTCAGTAATTACTAGTTCAGGGCAAATGCTGTATTTTGGTGCTACATCTCTTATGTGCATGTGAGGTCTGGTACGTGGGAGTCCCGTGTTCCAGAAACCTAAGTTTTGTTTTCCAATTGAAAGAACTTGGCTCCATGGTAGTGAAAATATGCTAGCCAAAATAAATAGAAGGTCAAAGTATGGGCTATTTTAAGTCCTAAGTAGGATACCAGGATTCTTAAATAATATAGAATTTGCCGCCATGTATTACATCATGACTCTGAAGATGCAGGATTTGCCACATCAGATAAATAGGTTATCCATTTAATCCGTTGTATTAGCCAGTTACAAAATGGGCAGTATTCAGCTACCAGCAAAACTCAAAGTACTAATTGTAATACAGTTTCAGCCTTCTTCACCTATATTCTGGAAGGAATAACATGGCAATAAAACAATCATTATTCTACTCAGTAATTTTTTTCTTACGTGGTAAGTTGGTTCCTCTGTTTATTAGTCTGTTTGCTGTCTCAAATGCCTGTAGGACTTCCACTTTCATCCAAAATTTGTTCTGTATGGAAAAATTAAAGCTGCTTTGCTGTAGTGACAAGTCTGGTTAATGAGCAGAGAATGTAATGAGTTACTTAGAAATTGTCTGTGTATAACCTGAAACGCTCAGATTTATACTCTCAGTTTGTACTTAATCTCTAAGGTGACAGTATCCAGTGAAATTATTCCATGCTGTAGAATCACCATTAGCATGAACAGTGCTCAAAAACTCTGAGCTGAGAAAATTACTTATCATCATGTATCCGTAGGGATTTGGCTGTACTTTCTTCAAGTATTTCCAACTTTGAGAGTTTAAAAGAGGAGAAAGATGTACTGGAATGAGCTTCAGGGAGGGGCAGGTTCTATGCTGTGTGGCTCATCATAGGGCAAACAGAAAAACAGAACAGAAATTGAGTGGAGTTGCTAGCGTTCAAAGGAATCAAGTATGTAAGCTTCAGGTTCTGTCATAAGAAGATTTCAGGCTGGTGAAGGTAATGCAAATTTTGCCATTGTTTGGGTTGAATTTTTAAATAGAGCATTTAATCCACAATTCATGCAGTATCTCTTAAAGCATGTTTTCTCTTTGACATATTATATCCTCAGTGTTCTTCATGAAGGATCTAGAAAAATAGGCTGCTTTATAAATTGCATCCCATCCTTGCTGCTTATATTTTTGCAGGGTGAAAATTCACTGTTAAACAAATCTAAATATACCAGTTGTAAATAAATATCAAGCAATATTTAACATGGTATGCAAGGGTGGAAATGATGAAACATGAAGGATGTCAAATCTGAAATAAACCAATTTATATTTAATATCATTCTGTAAACGTTTATAAGGAAAAATAGGTCCTTAAGGGAAAAATGAGGGACAGGGAGATAAAAAGTAAGTTGCGGAGTGGTTTGTGTCTGTAAATGTTTCACAGTGATTTTGTTTCCATATACTGAAAGCCTTAAAAAAGATTAAAAATAACTTCTGTTTTAAAAGAAATCAATGTTAAGACATCTGTAACATTCCTGTAAGAAGCCACTCATCCAACTGTAATGAAGTTGGATTTCTTGTTTTGAATAGGTCACCTTTGTCACCAAGTATTCTGTGTCTGAGATTAGTCTTGCAGCACATGCCGGGCAGGTGTACTGATGGTCACTGTAATACCCACTCTGAGTTGGGCTGCTTCTTGTCTGAATCCCTGTATAAATGTAAACATCCCAACACTTGGGGGCCACGAATTTTGAACTTTGAGAGGAAATTAGCAAAGGTAGCTTCTACTGTTTCGATGTGTTCGGTTGCCTAGCAAATTACTTGTGATGCCTACTCCTAGTGTTGAGTTTAGATGCAATTTAGACAACCAAAATTTGGACTCTGTTTCTTACATGCTAAATGGAAGGAGGTCAGTCTCTGTGGAGTGAAGGCATTGATGGACAGCGTTCAGGTTAGTGACCTAAAATACAGGATGAATCCGGTGTCTACTTAAAGAATAATAAACCTTTCTTCCTTGCTCCCTAGGTTTTCCTTTACACCTTCCCACTTGAAGAATTTGCTGCTTTTTTAAATTTTTTACCCCAGGTGAGATAGAAAAAAAATGGGTCTATAAGAGGCAAAATCTAGAAATGTGATAGGTCTATTCCTGCACAAACTATTTTAAGTGTTAGCTATCTAAAGTAATAGTTTTGAGGAGAATGATGTTTATTTTTAAAGAGTTTTATAAGAGGTGACCATATGCTTGGAAGAAGGGAGAAGGGGGAGTCTTGCTTAATATTAAGCAATTTGTGTGTGTTTTAATATAGATACAAATAATTTGCCATTGCCATCACTTTTGCTAATTCCTAACTCCAAGGCATCAGGAGAAAGAGCCCTTTCTGGCCTTGGGTCAATCCTTTGTGGAAAGCTAATTCTACCTTTAAGCTGCAAATATAACAGACTTCATGTCTCTTAGTGGAGACTTTATGGGTTTTCAGAACAAAAAAAAAAAAAAATTTGTTGTCTCCCACTTGCTTCTGTAGTTTGTAGTTTGAGGCTACATCCTCTTACCTGGCAGGAGGTTAAGGAGGGGCACCCTCAAGCTCTCCCATTTCAAACAGGCTCACACAACCAGCATCAAGGAACAAAAAACCTGTTTGTAGCTTGCCTTTGCTACAGTTTATGTGTGAGGTTCAATTGTGTTGCAAGAAAACATGGCTCCGACCTGGCATATAGCTTAAGTCCACAACAAGGCAATTGTAAAGGTTTCACGAAGGCTTCCCAGGAGCCTCCTGATTTTCCTATGAGGTCTGATCCCTACCGCTGTTACAGCCATCAAACAGAAGGATGAAATTTGGCTCTCGGCCAAATGTGCTCCACTTTACACAGGTTATTATGTCTGCAAGGTCATGGTTTCTGTGAAAGACACCATTTTTGTTAGGTATTCAAGTAAACTTGTGTGGGCTATTGCCAGTTCTTTAGATGAGAGTGATGAAAAGTGCCCAACATTGATGACCCTTGGATGGAGAGTCATGTGCAAGTTAAAAATTTTTCCTTTTGTGATAAAGGTCTTTTGCATGGTACATGTAAATTGAAATATGGCACAATTTGAGTTTGAATAGCTTGTAGAGTCTGTTCTTTCCAAGTTTTAAGAACTTAGGAAGAAAACATGCTATCCAGTTTTAAATTTTCTTACTCCCACAAACACTGGCTTCAGCAGAATACTTTTTTTTTTTTTTTAAGTAACAGTCGTCTTTTCATCCATTTATCTCATTTTCCTAAATAACTTTTAACTTTTAAAGAGGACCCAAAATTGGGAGGAAGAGAAATGGTTAGTCTCCTGCTTTGTCACTATTATGATCAGGAAACATTAAATTGAAGGGAGCTAGCAAACAAAACTCTGCAGCTAAAAGAACAATATGAAAAAGTGAATTTGAAAATATCAGAGAACTTGTTTTTTAAAAATAAATAAATGTTTGTCATTCTGACTGACTAGGCAATAATATGAATTTATTTCATAGAAGGTAGCTATGATACTGAAACCTTCCTAGCCTTGGTACAGATGACAACCACTACATTGTCTGTTCCCTCCACTTTACTCCTAAGTATTGTGCTTTTCCCTTTAAAAAACTTAAGGATTTCTCCTGAAGCTGTCAAGTACAACTAATTTCTATTTCTCTGTTTGTCTACTTGATTGATCTGAGCATTAATTACGAAGTTAAGAAATGGGTGTTGAAACCATTCATATAACTTGCATTTAAAGAGTGCGTTAATAAAACTTCAAATTGAATATAGTCTCTTTGTTCATTCTTTGATAGTAAACAGCTGTGAGAACCCAGTCCTGTAGTTCTGAAATAAAATGGACTTAATTTTTTAGCTTTCTGAATTTTAATGGTTGATTTCAGTGTTGGTATAAAGCCCGGTGGCTAACATGTTTCAAGTTTAGGTAAGGCATGGCTAACACTTTACAATGGTTATGGAACCCATTTTGAGAAAAGTATTTTAGGAAGTGGTAGAGTTTAGACTACGAAGGTTACATCCTTGCATTGTTATTGAAGACAAAAGAAATATGAAGTGCCAGGCAGTTACAAGTTTTTTGTTTAAAGAAATGAATGAAAAAGGTGAATTACTCCTGATTTTGATTTATCCGTCAGTGAGTTTGCAATTTTAATATACCTCCAAAACTTGCAGCATTTCTGTTGGTTTGTTTTTTTATCATAACTGCTTTATTTCCACAGAAATTGATGTTGAATGTAGAGGGTTTGATAATACTTCTTTTTACTCTACCTTTTTAAGCAAATATTTTAAATAAGAGTAGGAAATAAAAATGCAAAGGAGTTCGGTGTTCTAGTGGTTGGGATTACGTCTCTTTGTTTTTGTTTTGTTTTGTTTTGTTTTTTAAAATAGCATAAGTCAACCAAGGAACAATCTTTGAAAATGGTTGATGCTGACACTTTAAATTTAAAAGTGGATGTAGTCTTCTAAATTGGGTGATTTAGAATGTTATAGGCAAAAATGACAGTATAAGCTTAGCTGTGATCCAGATATTATCAAGTGCTTGATAATATGCTTGATAACCTGTGAATGAATAGGTTCAAGTGATTGTCAGCCTGAGTGCTAACAACCTGTACACAGGCACCTTTCTCCAGTTACTGCATTGCATTCATTGGGCTTTCTAGATATTAAAATTTCTGAAGGAGGAAAAAAAGCCCTAGTCAACTCTTTCTTTTTTTTTTTTTTTTTTTTTTTTTAAGAAAAAAACCCTACAATTTTGTGGTATAAAACGCCTTAAAATTACGTTAATGCACTTCAGTTATGTTTTCTGCTCTCTATTTGTAGGTCTGAGAGCAAGACATATAGAGGATCTAGCACTGTGGCAGCCAGTGGTTTGAAAGGCCACTTTTTCATTCAAAAAGAATATTTGCAAAAGATCAGTGTACAGACAAGACACCTTTGCTTCTCCCAACCTCTTCTGAGTCGTGCTATGATTTGGGTTTTTTTCTTGCCTGATTTTTAAAAGGTGTGTGCTAGGAATTAATGCATGCATTAATTGATGTTTGATTCTGCAGCCAGAGAATGCAGAACTAAGTTAATGACAGTTTTCAGATGGGCTTTGCAACCATGAGCTGACTTTAATGGGGCGACCAGTTATCGTGAGTGAAAGGAGGAGTACGAGTGCAGCTTGTCCATGTGGCCTTTCTTACTCACGGGGAATGCACATGTTGTTCGGACCATTCCTGACCTGGGGAGATTGCAGAATTCTAAATATTACTTGTTTTTGTTTTTTTTTTTTTGAAGTCGCAGTCAAAAGCTCTCTGCTATGTTTACACTGATGCCTTGTCTTTCTTGGCTTTTGAGAGATTATTGTGACTTGTTGCCACTGCTTAATATATGAGGGAAAGAGACATGTTTTACTTTACAAAGCCAAATAATAAGTCTTACTGAAGTTGTGGCAGTTCCTAACTTTTACTCCTGTTAACAGTTTTAGATAAGTGCTGGTCCTGGTTTCTCTTGCCTGGGATTTTTACCTTGCAGTGCAGTAATGAATGTGTTGGGGAGAAGCAGCAAATACTCTCCATCCCCTTCCCCCTCCTTGCATGACTGCACCCAACCACCACTGATGCTTCATGGACGGGAAATTACAGCTCCTAAATTTGACATTGTAGACATAACTGAAAAGATTAACTTTTAGGGTTATGACTGTGAAAATGTCTACATCTCCTTGTATGTTTAAGTTTGGGTAAATATTTTGCATTCTGGGAAGATTTAAGAAAATCCCAAACAGAGTAAATAGCCAACTTGTAATTGGAAACAACTGGCTGGAGAATTTTGTTATTGCTTTACATTTAAAAGAAGTTAGGTGCTGTAAATTTGTGTGCTTTCTTTTATCCATTAAAACCTCTGTTTAGTTCATTTAAGAATCATTCTTAGGTAACTGAAACAGGCTAGTCTGCTTTAGGTAGCCAAACCACGTGAAGGCTTTAAAACTTTGCTAGAAAAATATCAGGGTAAATACCAATGCAAACATACCTGCATTAGTGTAGCTTGCCTGTGAAAATTTTTAATTTTATTATTTTTTTCTAGTGACCACCTGTAAGATTCCACCAGAGTGAGTGGGTCAAGCTTTCTGTTCCCTCTTTCCTTTCTCCCGTCCTGAAGATTTTAGCAGGGAATTTGGTAAACTAATTAAATCCCAGTAAGTAGTGAAGGGGCTAAGTTTTCTGAAAACTAGGCAGAGGTAGCTAAGGCTCTGATTCTGTCCCCAGCTGGCTCTGGCACTTGCTAGAGTCTCTGCTGATCTGGTTTGGTGTGCTAAGCCAACAAAAACCTAACCCGACCAAAAGACATAGTTAAATAATACCAGCTAGTTTGGGTAGGGCCATCACAGGAAGCAGAGCCTACATGTGTTGCAGAGGGATAGGTCTTGAATATAACTGTGTACAATTTTGTCCAAGATCAAGACACGTTATGGCTAAAGGGCAAATAAATTATAGGAAGGGTATGTGACTTGCTGCAAGTTCCTGATACTAAATACCACTTATGCACAGCAGAGAATCTTTGTTTAGTATGTGTATGCAAATATGCATATCTATCAAGCAGTTCAATAAGTTTATCCTTCTGTACCTTTGTGGAATCTAGGTTTTAGTTTCAAGTTAAACACAAGTTGTTAATTCCTTCTTTTTTTTTTTTTTTTAATGTCTTACAACAGTGCACTCAAAAATTTACGCTGAGTCCATGTCATCCTTTTACACTAACTAGAATGGCTTTTTTGGGTCAGACTTGAAGTATCAGTTTGTCCAGTATCCTGTTTCTGACAGTAAACAGTGAATTCTGACAGCCAATAGCAAAATATAGGGAAGGGAATAGTAAGAAGGAACATTTAATGATAAATTCACTAACAGCCTTCTGAATAATCTGCAGCTTAGGGCCACATGTGACATCCTTGAGTTTAAAAGTTCTTCATGGAGCTTGCGTTTGTCAAATTACTTTCTGAATATTTAAATTTTTTGGAACTCATTCCCACAAGATGTTATGGATCACAAAGTTTAACTACATACCATGTGCAAAAAATACTTTTGTGTAGTTTTTTGAACCTGCTCCTTAGTAATGTCAACTGCTGCTTCCTAATGCTTGCATTTGGAAAATAGTTGTACTTTATTTATCTCCTCCATGTCACCTGTAATTCTGTACTCATCTTTTTTGTCCTGTGTGGTCCCTTTTTCCAGGCTGAGCAGTCCAAGTAGGATATTTCTGGTTTTACTCTGTCTTTTTTGACAGGGGGAGGCATGATTACATACATTACTACCTCTGTGGGTGCACTGTGGATTCATACAATAGATTTGCATTTTTGTTTTGGCTCTTTTAGTCCTCTCCGAACAATTCTGTTTCATTTGCTTTACAGTAGCTATTGAGTTAGTGTTTTCAGTGAACTGCATGACTACATGACTGATCTTTCCTAACAGATAGAGCTCCTTTGCTAGATGCGTTATTTTGCATTTACCAGTATTGAATTTCTGCTATTCTCTTGCACAATCCCTCTACAGTAAGAGTGTTCTGCAAGTGTTGTCATGATGCCTAAGACCTAGGATGAGTTTGGGACTGCATTACATTTGATGCTATGCAAAAAAGAAGAGTGCCTTGGGTTCCTAAAATGCTTTTAATCCAGGTGCAAGGCAGAGGACAGCAGATGAATACAAAGAATTGCAGCAATATTGATAAGCAGAACTGCAATAGTCTCAAACAAGTTTGCATAGATATCCTGAAAGGCTGATAAGAAAGGCTAATGATAAAAGTATTTTTCTGAGAATTTAGCACTTCTCTCAAGTTTAAGAAGCAGCATAAAAGGAAACATCAAGTGTTCGTTTAGCAATTTTACAAACAGAGAATGGAGGCTGCCAACTGTTAGCCTGATGGAAGGAGCAGCTGAGTTTTTGGTGTTACTTGTGAGTGGATAGGTAGTATCACAGTAATCGGGGGGGACGGGGGGAAGGGAGAGCAAGCAATTTATAGTTAATGTCATGGAGCAAGAATCATGAGGGAAGCAGAGAAAGGGCGATGTGTTAGCCATACAAGTCAGCATTGGTATATGTTCAGTAGGATAAGCAAGAGGGAGTTGAGCAGAATAAGTTGTATGTGTTCTTCTGTTTGTCTGCTGTGATTTGGTTCAGTATGCGCTAAGGATAATGGGAGCTTTGCATCTGTCATTTCCTCACACTAAATTGGGTAAAAAGTGAGTGGAGAATTAGTAGAGTCCCCAGTGGCTACACTGCAGAGAGGGACACCAGATTATTATCTTCCAAGACCCAGCTAGGCACTGAAATGCTGGGGGGAGCTCTAAAAGATCAGTCTCTTGTCTAAAACTCCACTTAAGATGCACTCTAGCCATGAAGACCTCACTTGAAATAATACTGCCAAAATAAAAAAAAAATAAATTATATTTTTGTTAATTTAATAACTGGCATCTTGAAAACAAGAAAAATTACATTTTTATGTACTCTTCTAGTTCTAGGTCAAATGATTAGTACTGTGACAAGACAGCATGACACTTTGAGTATGACAGAAGCCCTGATGCTGCAGCAGAGGCTGGGAATATTAATGGCCAAATCTAGGTGAGTGATTTTTGATTCTGCCAGTTCCCTAGCTGTTTCATTTCTTCCTCATAGCCTTGGTTCACATCTCTTCTTTGAAGCAGCATTGCAGTTCTTGGTTTTCTGAAGTATTAATATTAGAATATATTGGAGACAAAATAATGAGCTTGTCTGATTATTGATTACATACCCTTTCTTTGTTGTTCTTGAGATACAGTGCCTATACTTCATACATCCTCATCTACTACTTGCTTTCTACTTGCAACTCTAGTGATTTTTCCCAAACTACTTCGCAGTTAGTTCTTTATTGTTTTTTAAGTTTGCAGGCACCTGCCTCTAACAGATTTGATCAGTTATTTTATGCTGAATGCAAAGAAAGTCATGATACTGTAACAGCATCCTGCTTTCTAGTTCTGTTTCCACTTTGTCAAAACGTTTGGGGAGGTCTAAGACTGGGCTTTATTAAGTGCAAGCGTCTGTGCCTGAAGGCTGCTAGAAGCATCTGTAACTATGGCTGCTGTACGGACCAGAGCTTGAAAACCTTTGCTGCAAATTTATATATTCATTGTTAATCTGCACTGCAGCTGTTGTCACCTGTTGCTCTTTTTAGCAGTGAGTTCTCAGAATAAATCGGGTAGCATCAGTAGGCTAACAAGACCAACATCTGAACGTTACTGTAGCAAGGCATTGCGGGGTGCCAGGGTAGGAAATCAGTAATAGGTGTTACCTGTATCTCCCTTTCTAAGCAAAACAGGCAGAATTCATAAGCAATAAAATGCAATAGTTAAAATAATAATGGGATGTATGTGTGAAGACTATTAAAAGTAGTCTGTAATTGAGAGAATGATTGGACTGATTAATAAAATTCAGGACTTCTCTTCATTATGCAAAAAAACCCAGTGTCTGTAGCATAGCTTCTCTCTGCAACAGTAGAAGCAAACAACCAAACCCCCAGTTTCATGCTGAGTTGGGAGAAAAAGCTCTGTCAAATTAATGCATGTTTTCATGTTATGGCCAAAAATGAAATTAGAGAATCTGTGATTTTTAACTATGTGTCCGGTGCTCTGCCTCTTTCTTACTGGATTAACCCAAGGCATGTTGTTACCCTTTCTGATTAAGTTCTCCATTTCACCTCTGCAGGGGTTTGGTGGCAGATTTATACAGATTTAGACGTTCTCTAGGGTAGCAGTATCTCTTTTGAATGGCTTTTCTGGTCAAGAAGAGGGGAAGAGTTAGCTGCTCTTCATTGTATTCCTTGCCCCTTATTTCTCAGCAGACAAGTGCTACTTGGATACTACTGCTGCATGCTAATGCAAATGCCTGTCTAGAAAGCAAGTCCTGTATTTCTTAAGGTGACATCAGATTTTTTCTCCTTTTAGTCAGGAAAAGTTATCAACCAGCTCTGTCTTCCTTCTTGATTCCTGATGTCCTCTCTCTTGTTGACTTACTAGCTCTCTTCCAGGATTTTGCTCCACTTCTCATTTGTGTAGTGGAAGTTTTAGTTCTTATCCAATATAAAGATGATGTAAATGGGTTAAGTTTTCTTTTGTCTGACTTTGATTTAAGAAATACGAGACTTACCACTCTCTGCAAGGTCATAGTGGGAGGAGAAGCAAGTTGTGAGACTTGGTTCTATGAACACTTTATCATACTGTTTTATGAAAGTTTTACCATACATACAAAAAAATCTTTAAATGAAAATATAAAAAATAACAAATATTTATTTTTTGTTTCCTTAATTTAGCCATGCTCTTCTGTGTTAGTTGAACATTTTACTGTTTTATAGCAAATGAAGTAGACTGTGTAACACAATTTAATCCAAATGGAACTTAAAAGAAATAAAAAAAACAAGTTTTAAAATATTTGTGTTCAATGTGGGTTTTTTTCCTTCCCTTGACTTCGATTACATAGTTTTATGTGCATTGCTCTATGGGAAGTATTTAAAAGTGGAAGCACAGAGCCTCGCTTGCATGACTGCCAGCACAGGGCAGCCTCCAGGCCTGGAACGCCTCCACCCTCTATCGCAAGCCAGCCCTGGAGCTGCCGAAGCCAGGGCAGCCTTTCAGGATTGCCATGTGGGCTCTTTGTGTTGCCTGTGCCTGGTAACCTCGTACAGCCCAGGGCTTGTATGGGCGTCACTAGGGCTGTGCTCAGCAGCTGAAGCCGGGGAGCGCTCATTTAGACGGAGCTGGAATCCAGGTAGTTGCCTTGTGTAAAGGCCCTGCTTTAGGAGATGAGGATGGTACCCAGTACGTTGCTGGTTTTTGTTTTCCCCCAAGCTGCTACCATGGGAATTAAGGTGTCAAATCAAATGGGTCTGTTTGGTAGTAACCTCAAGTTGAATTATTGGTAGGACTTTAACAGCTCAGTGTTGCCACTCCTTAATGCCAAATGTAGCTTAACTCTTTAAAAATATTTGTAATATTTATGTTGACTTTTTTATTACTTATGACTGCAAAATTCATTGTGAAGAATTGTAATTTCAGAGAACAATTTGTGTTGGGTTGTTTGTTGATGATACTGTATTTTTACTTCAACTAAATGATAAATTTGTTTTGTTTTTGTTTTGTTTTCTTCACCCCCTTTAGAGATCACATGGTCTTCTAAAGAAGTCATGGGTAGCTGTTGTAGCTGTCCAGATAAAGAAACTGTCCCAGATAACCATCGAAACAAGTTTAAGGTAAGCAACTGACATGGTATGCTGTGAATTATTTTGTTGCTTTCTTGCAGAGTAGGTCTGTGATAGAGAAAATTTAAATGAAAATAGGGTGAAAAATACTGAACTGTTAAAACATTGCAGAGTTGCAGGCATCTGTGGCTACAGGTTTCTCTTGCCCCTTTGAGAAATCCTCTCTTACCAGCAGTGACAGGAATTCTCTACACAGGGTAGGCTTTTTGATGACAGTTTTGATCTTCAGGAAGGAGGAGCAGCCCAGTGCTTTTAATGCATCTCCATTTCAGTTGGTAGGGCCCAAGTAAGCGTTGTTGCCTCTGGGAGGTTATGGAAGTTAGGAAGGGAGATGTAAGTGTAAGGGAAGAGCTATTGGAGAAGCGTGATTATGAACCTGGACACGGGGTCAGGAATGGAAAATTTTAGGACTGCTGATTTTACTTGAAGATCACTGATTATAGCATTTTGAGAACTTTTGTCCTTCACTTGAAGAAATTTTATTTATAAACGTGCTTCTGTCCCTTATATCCCTGGAATTTATAAGCTTGTGAACACTTGTTCATGTGCTTAACATGAAGCTGCTGAAGTCAGTGACTTTAAGTAAACATACCTTTGCAGAGTCATACAAGTCAGATTTGCTTCCGTGCTCCAAACTGTCTCTGTGAGTTGGCAAAGAAATGTAATGCTTCCGTAGTGAAAAATGATTCATGCGTTGCCTTAGGGCAACACTGAAATGAGCTTTAAAGCCATGGGAATTTCTGGAAATGTTTAATAGTATCAGTACAAAAAGCTGAAGGATAAACTACTTCTCTGTTTTCTTACTTTTTGTGCATTTGACATCACTTTCTGTAACTAGTTCTTCTTTTCTCCTCGTAGAATTTCTCTGTTGTTTGTGGGGGTCACTGATTAAGCAGCGGGGGGAGAAGATGAAAGTATGTAATTTGCAAAATGAAGAGAGTTGGCATAAGCCTCAGTGGCAGATGAAACTATTCCTAATTCTTTTCAACTGACTAGATTTCAAGTTGAAAAATGTCTCTTTAAGGAGTAACATTAATTGATACCATAGGGAAGATTTTTTTGGTAGCCTTTTTGTTGAGTGAGAAAGAATCCCACTAAAAGCAGTATTGTGATATAAAATACATATGGAGGAAAACATACATTATCCAGATTCCGTAAAGGATGCAGATGACCTCAAACTGATTTAAAAGCAGAAAGAATAAGAGTTTAAGCTTTACACACATGTTTTCATGCAGATAAACATAGGATATTTGAATTATTTGTTGACTTTAAAAAGGCAGGAAAAAAAAAATCTAAAACACTGATGATTCAGCACAGTGCAAGGCTAGCAAGGCTATACAGGTATGTGAAGGAAGCTTTATCTTGGAGCCCCTTATCCTTTTTCATTCCTTTTCCCAACTGTAAGTGGGGTTATATGACAAAGCAAATACTTTTTTTTTTTTTTTAGAAATGGGGCTCTGAAAGATTCCATTATCTGAGGTATGCCTTATCTGTGTGGAAATACTAGAATATGTACATAAAGCCAGTTTAAAAAAAAAATTTAACTTACAAATCTCTTCTATTTTAAATTTCTCCTCAGATTTTATAATAATGTTATGCAGTCTCATTCATATTGCTTTTAAATATGTATTATTTTAATTCTGGGTTGGGGGAGCAAAGGAACTGGTTTGGTGAGGTTGTTTTTTTTTTAAACTTTTACCTCAAGGATCATAACTAACATGACGGAGCAGATGGAGCGCATCAATGAAACATTAAGATTATTAGTAGTGGTATTGGTGCTCAAAAGAGTACTTACCTAATGCTATTTAACTTCCTTTTTATAGGTTATTAATGTGGATGATGATGGTAATGAACTGGGTTCTGGCATAATGGAACTTACAGATACGGAACTAATTTTGTACACCCGTAAAAGGGACTCTGTAAAATGGCACTACCTCTGTCTCCGTCGCTATGGCTATGACTCAAATCTTTTCTCTTTTGAAAGTGGCCGAAGGTGTCAAACTGGACAAGGTATGTGGAAATTTTGTATATAAAGCTTTTTGGAAATTTTGATGTTGGGAGACAATTTTGTTTAAAAAATAAGTGTATTGGCCTGTCCTTTGGCAAGGATTATAAAGGTTATAGTTTTCTATATGAATTTGGTTTCTGGAAAAAAAGTAAGTTACCTTATGAGGAATTGTTTTATGGTAAAACAATGATTTGAGTTGCACACAGTTTTTGGCATTGTACATCTGGAGCACTTCATGCTTGTACGTGTGGATACTTCTGGTCAACTTAGGAGGTGGTTTTGACAGGGAAATTCTCCTGCCTCAGAGGTTGACTTGACTTTCAGGGAGGGGCAGTGAAACCTGGAACAGTGGAAGAATCTCCTTGGAATTAAAAAAATTCTCTATTTTTAGATTTTTAAAAGACTGGAGCACTGATATGAACTGGATATCCTACCCTATTGTCTTCAGTAACACACTTGTATTTCATCCTCTTCCTAAAACAAATACCACTTTCATTTATGTCAGTGACATCATTCTCAAATTTTGCCATATTTTTGTATAAAGTGTGTAAACTCCAGCTATGCTCAGTTATTTTCTGTGTGGCTTTAATTGGAAAAAGATGGTTACCTTTCCAGTTCCCAGATCATGCCTGCCGTGGCCAAGGTTGGCTCCCAGTGAGAAGATTTAGGCTTTTCTCTCCCTCTTCACTGCAGCAGTCCCCGAGGGAATAGCTGTTTTGGTTGAGATCTCAGCCTCATTTTGCATCTTTTTACTGTGATGTAGCTGTATGTAGTTGGAATTCTTATGTATTCATACGTTGTAAAATTAAGTTGCATTTTTATTTTCTTACAGATTTTTAGCATTTACTAGTGGTTTTTTATCAGTAATGATATTTAGCAATTGCAATTTTTTTTTTTTAAATTTAACTGTAAAAAGATCAGGAAGGTGAAAGAACTTGATCATAAACAAAGCTGGTCAATCTTCATTGTCCAAGCAGAGGTAAGGGCAGACAGGTTTTTTTTATAAGAGTTTAGAAGGCATTCTCAGTTCATCTCCTAATGAGAAATGGACGTTTTCAAATATTATAGTATACTCCATATTAAACTAAATTTTCAGACTTCTAAGAAGAAAGTTTTGAAGAAAATCACTTTAATTGATTTTGCAGGTTTGATTTACTGCTTCTTCTAAACGTGTAAAATATACTAATACAATTCAATTGAAAATACTATTTTGAAGATTCTTTTCCATGGCCTATTAGCAAGTCTGCAAAATTTTCCACTGAGTCTAATTGACTTCTCTGCTTCCCTCCTTATTTCTTTTTTTTTTTTTTTTTTTTTTTAAATACAGAAGATTAAGCAGGCTGTGTAAGCAGCAACCCTTTCCTCCCTCTTTTGTTTCTTGCCTTCCTTACGTAATATTAAAATACTGTGAATATGGAGGAGAAAAATATCTGGCAGAAAATGTTCTGTCTGTTGCCTTTTTGCAATGGAGCGTTGTTCCTGAGACACTGGGTTTTGTGGGCACAGTTGCAAAACTTCATCTTCACTTGGTGAAATGACCAAGAGGTTTTTCATTTGAGAATACCCTGAATACTGCCCAGCAACTGTTACTGATTGCGTTAGTCAGTATTCTTGTTTGTGTTTTCCATTTAATCTTAAATTATATCTACTGATAAGCTGTCAGAGTGTACTGATGGCAAAACATTGAGCTTGTGCTACGTATTAGAAACCTTGAAGACATGTTTTGGGAGCCCAGCTAATAGATAATTCAGGATAGAAAACTTGGAGGAGCGGGTGTGTCATCATATTGTGTAAGAGACAGATCACATTGTATTTAATGTGAATCTATTTAATAAAAATCAAGGTTTCATCAGGTTGTTTTTGCTTGCAGTTTCAGTGCCAATTTTGTTCACCTCATATTTTAAGGAAGCAATAATTTGGAAGCACTTTTCTTAAACAAAGGGGTAAAGGCAGCTGAATTTCTCAGAAGCATACTGGGAGCTTTTTAAAGCTTGTGAACCTAGATTTTTTTTTTTAAGTTTTATTTTTTGTCCATTAAGATTTAAGTATCCAGTGTGAATTTTCAGAAATACACAAAAAATTAAACATGGACTATTGTACTTGAGCCAGATCATGGGTTGGGGAAATGTAGTAGAAGAAGCTCTACAGCTGCTGTGTTGCAAGCATGAAGCTTATTCACTGCACCAGCTGAATATTAATTGTTGAGTGTTGTTCCTCTTAGCCCATTTGGTATATTCCTAGGTGGGATTTTGTGAACTTCTGCCATGCAGAGCATTTCTGGTAGTTGTGATCTGTCACAGTTCTGTGTCCTTAAATAAATATTAACAGCATATTAACATAATTGCGCTTACAGAACTAGCTATAGAGGTAGGTAGTTTTTAGTAAAAAGTGTTTTAAGATTGTAATACTCACTTTAAAAACTGAGCACCTGCACCTGCGTTTAACAAGCATGTCAACTTTAACTTCATGCTTTCAATGGAAGAATAATCCCAAAGCTGCGACTTTGCTGGTGAGGGTAAGTTGGGGCGCTCCCTGCTGTTTAAAGGCAAAGTGGCACAATACACACGCAAAATACACGGTATTGCTGCTAACTTTGTGTTCTGTGTCTATCCTTTAGCCTAAAGCAATTGGTTTGTTACTGTCCGTTTCACACAGTTTGTCTTACTAGCTTTTTATTTTAATCTTCTTAAAGAAACTAGACTTTTACCCAGTGTTTAAATCCTTCTTTCCTGTTGTGCAGGTATCTTACTTTTATGGTAATTTAATAGCAGTCTGGTTTAAAAATATGACCTTGTAGCACCACAGTAGTTTCATTTAGTGTTTTTATTGATTGATTTACCAGGAATCCTTTTTATCAGCTTAAAAAAAAAAAAAAAAATCTTGCCCTGTCTTGTGCCTTTTTTTTTTTTTTTACCACTCATTTAGCACTTAAAACTTAGTTTTGCTTTTAACTGAATCAATTTTCTGTTCTAATTTAACTTCTGGTGCATGGTAAACTTATTCTTCTATTAGATAAACACTGTGAAGGTTCTCACAGTAATTTTGTGTGTTTTGGTGCAATAAAAATTTCTTAACATTTTTGCTTCTTTAACAGGTATTCATTATGTGGATTCCAGTTCTATTGTTTGAAAGTTATATACATTGTAAGGCTTGTTTCTTATATTAAAGGATTTTGATTTTTTTCTTGTGTATTTATAGGAATCTTTGCCTTTAAATGTGCCCGTGCAGAAGAGCTATTTAATATGTTGCAAGAGATAATGCAGAATAATAGCATAAATGTGGTAGAAGAACCAGTAGTAGAAAGGAATAATCATCAAACTGAGTTGGAAGCTCCAAGAACCCCTCGAACACCTACCAGTAAGTATGGTTACGCTGTCAAACGACATACCTGAATATAATGTGGTACTTAGCTTTAAATTAGTTTTTTTTTAATTACCTAAAGATTTAATGCAAATTAAGTGCTATTTTCAGCTACGGGGCTAATTACCTCTGCAGTAATTACTGCAGAATGCAGTAATGCATTCTCTTGAGATACTTGCTGAGGATTCTCAGAAGAGAATCCTGTCTTGGGAGCAAAACTGCCATAGTCAAGTTCTTCAGCTTTCAGAAATAAGTTTTGGGAACTTAGTTGTTGCATAAGAACACAGCTTCAGTATATACCTATTGAATTGCTTTATAATATATCATCATATTTTGCTTGTAGCATTTCTGAGAAATGTTAATGTTGTGCAATGTTCCAGCCTTTTTAATACGAAAAAAGTAATGGTAATATCACATCTACAGTGAGTTTGGAATCTTTCTTTTGCTGTGAGTAGATGGATGGGTAGAGTGAAGTCCTTCAAAAAATACTGGAGGATTTGAAATAATCCCAGGCAGATGGCTTGATAATTGATTATTTCAGAGAAATGGAAGCTTAAGTAAATAAGTCCCTGTTTAGGGAGACAGGCTGTAAATGGTAGAAAGAGAAGTTGGATAGGGAGTTTCCTGGGAGGGCTATGGTGCGTAATACACCTAGAATTCAGTGATTGCTTCGGCCATGTTTCCCAGTAAATACTGGGATGCTATACTCTGCAATTTGCTTTCGCTTTCCTTCCCCCCGGCAAAGTTGAGTCTTGTGAATATTTAATAATGTTTTACATATTTTAATTTCCCTTTTGAAAATAAAAAATGAAGATATAAAGCATCTTACTCATATACAGTAAAATGATCTATTTTAATATGGTTTTGCTTGTTTTCTAATTCAATCAGCTCCTGGGTTCAATGCACAAAGTTTACCTAACGGCTATCCCAGATATCCATCTTTTGGAGATGCTTCATCACATCCTTCCAGCAGACATCCTTCTGTTGGAAGTGCACGCCTCCCCTCTGTCGGTGAAGAATCAACACATCCTTTACTTGTAGCAGAGGAGCAAGTGGGTATCTCCCCCCCCCCCCCCCATAACTTAGGTTCTACATTAATTGAGATTTTTCTGCTGTTTATTCTGTAGGCTTTCATTTGTGTTTTTCAGTATCAGGTGTAATGTATTTCTACTGTATGTTAACTACCTCACCAAAGTGTTCGCTTTGCCTCTTTAAAATGATACTTTGTAGGATAGCTGGCTGAGGAAGAGTAACTATTTTAAGTTGCTCTTCATATTTATATACAAATAAAGATACAGAAAGTATGTATTTGCATGTACTCTTTTCAAAAATTTCAGTAATTGTTTTTAAACACATAAATTGTATTTTATAACGAGACATCCTGGTCAAAAAGCTTCTTTACATGTAAGTCTTCTATTTGGCGCATAGAAATCGTGGAATAATTTAGGTTAGAAGGGATCTCTAGAGTCCTTTAGGTCAAATTTTAAAGTTAGAGGAGGCTGCACAGAGTCTTCTCCTGTCATGCTTTGAATACTCCAAACAAGGGGATTCCACAGTGTCTCTGAGCCATGTGTTCCAGTGTTTGACCACCTTTGCTGTGAAAGCGTTTTTCCCTAATACGTAATCAGATTTTTTTCCTCTTACAGCTGGTGTCTCTTGCCCCTTAGCCTTTTGCTGAACATCTCCAAAAAGGGTCTGGCTCTGCCTTTTCTTTATCTATTGGGTAGTTGAAAACAGCTATTAGGTGTTTTTTCCTGGCCTTAAGACTGAACATGGGATGGCGCTCTCAGCTTCTCCGTGTATGTCACATGCTCCAGCCCCTCAAATCATGGCTCCCCACTGGATTTGCTCCACTATAGTGGTCTCTGTCTTGTACTGGGGAGCCATTTACTCTAGGTTCAGTCTCACAAGTGATGAACTGGTTGTAGTAATCTCTTTCCTTAACCTACTGGCTGTGCTTTTGCTAACACAAACCAGTGCACATTTGGTTTTCATTGCTGCAAGGACACATTGCTGACTCACATTCAATTCACCATCCACCTGGACTCCTGGTGCTTTTCTGCAAAGCTGTTTTCAAGGCGGTTGGTGCCTAGCCTGTACTGTTGGTGCTGTTCCATGCCAGGCACTGGAATTTGCATTTGGTGTTGCTGAATTTCATGAGGCTTCTGTGAGGTCTCTTCTCCAGGCTGCTGAGATCTGTCTTAGTGGAAACCCTACCAATCTGGGATAGACTGAAAACTTTCTGAGGGTGTGTTCTCAGTCATTCAGGTTGCTGATGAAAATGTCGGTCAAGTTTAATAAAATATAATGTGGTTTAGGAAGACTCTTGTGCTTGACAAGAAACAGTGTTGGAAACGAGCGAAGGTAACCAGAGCAAAGCGCAGTGAACTGCCTTGTGAGAAAGGCTTTGTTTGGAGCCCCCATGGAAGAGTCCAAGTGTTGTTGTTGGAGTTATTGAAGAGTAAACGAGTTTAAGGAATCAATGTAGGAGTAAAGTGAGCTGTAAGTAACACTTCAGCTTGTAGAGCTTGACAGAAAAGTTGGGAAGGCTAGGTGACTGCTGCTGTAAAATACTACTTTTGCTGTTTGGGTATCCAGACACAGAATTAAAATTCAGGGAAAGACTCCTTTACTTCAGTCTTTATCTTTCAGCTTCATGTTGATCCACTGTGGGGACTTGGAGGCATAAACCAGTGGTGTATTCCTGCCTTTCTTAGTGGCGTCTGGTCTAACTCCTGCTCCTTCTTAAGGAGTGCCATAGTTCTTATGGAAGCATATGTTCGTTTCAGTTTCTGGTATTAGGAGGCTGTTGGCTCTTAAAGAAAGAATGGACTGTTCTGCCAGTAGAGCCAACCTCTTCTCTTCTCATTACTTAAGTAGTATACAAGGCAAGATGTTGGGGTTTTTTAGTTGGGTTTGGTTTTGTTGTTTTTTTTTTTTTTTTTTTTCAAATGGACAGTAAATTTCCTTTGCAGTGTGGAAATTAAAGATAAATTTAGCCGAAGCAACTATTGAACTGTTGGTCACTGTCACGATAAGGGACAACAAAGTAGAGCTCTGCTTCACTGGTTTGTCCCAAGTGAACTAATGAGCTAAGGTGGAGCACCCCAAGGTTGCCCTGACGAGAGCAGAGCTAGAATAGAACCTGAGAAGCTGTAACTAGAGCACAACTGGGATAAAACATCAAATCAAAATGATAATCAATGTAGGATGTAAATTGCCTTCTGTTGTCTGCCTTGAGTACCTCCAATTTTATTTAGAGTAACATTAAGAAAACCAACAACAAAATTTCAGGGGAAAAAACCAAAACTGAGCACAGTTCAGCAAAATGTGAGAGAGATGACCTTTGCTCTTAAGAAGCTGCTATCACGAGATTTGGTTTTCAAGTATTTTGATTAGAAAAGTGAGGAGTTAAGAAGGAAAGAAATTTGGAGGGGAAAAAAAAGTGCAAATAGCATCTGAATTTCTTTCTTCTTCCCCTTTTAGGTGCACACTTATGTCAACACTACTGGGGTACAAGAGGAAAGAAAAAATCGATCAAGTGTGCATGTGCCACTGGAATCAAAGCTTTCAAACACTGAAACAACTAAAGTGAAAGAAGATCCAATGTGTACTGATGACAGAGATGCTCAGGTTCTCCTGGAGCCTGAAGGAGTCAAGTTTGTTTTAGGACCAACACCTGTTCAAAGGCAGTTAATGGAAAGAGAGAAACTGGAGCAACTTGGGAGAGACCAAGTTAGTGGCAGCAGCACAAACAACACTGAATGGGACACTGGGTACGACAGTGATGAACGTAGAGAAACACCATCTGGTAATAAATTGGTGTATGAAAATATAAATAGGTTATCAATCCCTAGTGCCTCAGGGGTCAGGAGAGGTCGTTTGACATCAACCAGTACCTCAGACACCCAGAACATTAACAACTCTGCTCAGAGGAGAACTGCGCTGTTGAACTATGAGAACTTGCCATCCTTGCCTCCTGTTTGGGAAGCCCGCAAGCTGAGTAGAGATGAAGATGACAGTTTAGGACCAAAGACCCCATCTCTGAATGGCTACCACAATAACCTAGATCCAATGCATAATTATGTCAATACAGAGAATGTAACAGTACCAGCAAGTGCTCATAAAGTAGAATTTACGCGACGTCGGGACTGTACCCCAACAGTCTTTAACTTTGACATTAGGCGTCCAAGTTTAGAACACAGGCAGCTCAACTATATACAGGTTGACTTGGAAGGTGGTAGTGACTCCGACAACCCTCAGACTCCAAAAACGCCCACCACTCCACTTCCGCAAACTCCAACCAGGCGCACAGAGCTGTATGCTGTGATAGACATTGAAAGAACTGCTGCTATGTCAAGCTTGCAAAAAGCACTGCCCCGAGATGATGGTACTTCTAGGAAAACTAGACATAACAGTACTGACCTGCCTATGTGAGCCTGGGAAGCATTAAATCATTTGCACCTTTTGTGAAGTTTATAAAATTGAAGATGCAAATACTTTGCATTTCTTAACACTAACGCCTTTTATAGACTAATAGAACTTTTTCTGCCTACTTCATGTACTTGTCTAACTAAAGGGAATTAATGTAGAGCAAGTATTCATTTAGGTAACACTATTTCATTCTACAGTAGTAGTAATTACTGCATAGCAGCATCACCACCTTTCACAGTGCCTCTTTAAACCAATTAGAATCTGAGTGACATGCCAGTTTTGAATTTATAAATATTCTGGTCCGGTGCCTATACTTGTTAATGGCATTTGTAACACTTGTTAAAGCCTCTTGATATGTGCATTATTAGCAAGTAAACCTAATCTTTCAAGATACCTATCTTATGTTCATTCCTCATTGAAGTGGCTCCTCCAGAATGAAATGTATGTAATGCATTAATTCACTCAGTTTGGCATACACAGGATATATTGGTTCATCTCAAGGGATATAAACACAACACCTTTTTTGTCTGTCTCTCTTTTTTTTTTTTTTTTTTTTTTTTTGAGACCACATGGGCAAGAAGGCCTGTAATTCCCGATAGTTTTCTTAACTTGTGTGATATTTGAGAGGTCACATCAAAAGTTCGCTGATCAGTTATAAATGCATCTAAACCCAGCCTTAAGCTCCTTCACTAGGAGAGAATTCTGAGTGGCGTATCAAGTTCCCTGTGAAATCTAACAGAATTTTAATCTCATTAGAGTTTTGGGGTTTTTTTTTGTGAAGGAATTCACAGGTTGGCTGTATGAATTAAGGCTCTCTTGTCATTTCTTAGTTCAGTGTGCCTTCCTTTCTTTGCATTTGTGTGTTTTTTATCTGTTCCATAATGTCTTGTCTTAAAAGTCAAAATTTTGTACATAGCTTTAATTATTGTTCAGGGTCGTTTATGTGTTTGTCTTACTCTCTGCATTTGACAAAGAAAGGCTCTTGAAGGTCAAATGGTTGTCTTTGTCCAGTGTTCTACTTTTTTATGCGTGACAGAAATATCCCAGCTCTCCAGCAGCATGCATTATTGCACAACTGGAAAGGTTTATTATGCAGTTATTGTCTTCCTCTAAAGCATCAGACACAGGTTACACGGGAGGCAGGGTACTGGACTCAATAGTTCTTTATAGAAAACTGTACATTCTAGCAATGTGCACCCATAGTTGATAGTGTAATTTAGAAAGATACGTAGTAAATTATCTGAAGGTAGTATTATCTACAACCATACTTCTTTTCGTTTTGCAGTTGGTGAACTGTTGGTTACAATGATAGCTGCTCAGTGTTACAGGTACATCCAGGTAGAATGTTGTTTGTTGAATATGCCAGGTGCACCCTTAGCAGAGGTTTTGGGGTTTTGTGGTTTGGGTGGGGGTTTTTTTGTTTTTGTTTTTTAATACTCTGAATAATTTTAGAATTCTGGCAGTATTGCAGGTGCACCTTGGTACTAGCAGCAGAAGAGATTACTCTTGAGCCTGTGATTGCAAAGGAACTGACACTTGTGTGAACTGGTGTGATGTAAAATAACCCTTGAACTGTGAGTGAGAAAAAACATGCAAGAAAAGCCATTTGGAGATCTGAAAAAGAATTAAGGGTCTTCATGCAATATTTGAATTGAAGTTTTATAAAAAACAAACTACAATTTTTTTCAGTCTTTTAAATTGGAGTGTATCCCTGTTCCTTTGTTAACTTTTTCTTTGGTCTTGTCTCAGTTTAGTAGTGGCAGCAGCGGTAGCATCTGAAATACATGCATCTTGCCACACCATTAAGGGATACCAGGCAACCTTTTCACTCTGACTTCCATTATTCTTTATAGACCATATGGTACCGAAATACCAGATGCACAAATAACATAATTTGCAGGAGTAAAAGACGGGGGAGTCATTGAGACCATTATGAGGAACTTAAATGAGATTTGAAAAAAACCTCATTAATGATTTCACGGTCAACCTATGCATACTCTTGTGATAGACCCGTTGACTTGTGGGGAGACCTTGGTACTCAAGAAGGTAATGACTACCTAGAGCTAGACATTTTACAGGTCTGCAGTGTTAGTGCTCCTTCACATCTTTGCCATTGCCTCACCTTACGCTATGGTCCAGTCTTTTGTCTGTACTGAAAAGAAATTGTCAGGTATTGCAAAATACTTACTGGGTTCATGATACTGGTATGATCCTTGTTCTTAGCTTATAGCTCACTTAAATTTGTAAGCTGAACTAATGCTTCAGCATGTGTTCTGAGGCAAACGTGTTTGACCTAGCTAGCTGCCTAGAAATATTTGGTCCTCATCTATATAGTATGGGTGTTTCAGAAATACTAATAAATTGGACCCTTAAAACACACCTGTGAGACAGGGAAGTAATATTCTTAATGGACAAATAGGGAAACAGAGGCTTCAGGTAGATCCTACGTGACCTGCCAAAACTACAGCAACCAACCATATCCCTCCTTAGTTCCGGTGCACTGTCCTGTGTTTATCCTGAATAGTCTCAGATACAAGGTCCAGGTTAAATTTTTTTTTTTTTTTTACATTGTTGCAGGTTTCACAGTACTTCATAGGGGGTGTTTCCTTAGCTCTGGTTCCCAGAATTGAGAACATACTGAAATTTCAGCTTTCTGTAGCCTTAATTATATTAACAAGTCTGATGACATATTTTCCAGGGCTATTTATTTACCCTCTTACAATTTACAGGTGGGATAATGCTTTCTCATTTTGTGTACGCTGCAGACATATGGGATAGTCCCTTTTACCCGCACTACTCATCTTTAGCATTCCTTATTTTCTGCCCCTTGAAGTAGATGTAGTTGCAATGCACTTTACCTCTTGAGACTTGGTAAATATTTTTTCAATTCAGTCTCTTTAAAGGCTGTGATGTTAGGTTTTAGTGTCTATAATCTAGGATTCAGTTTTCAGCTGAGATCTCTCCACAGCATTTGGATCGTATTTATTTTGGGCCCACAGGTGTGTAGATAGAGAAACTACAAATACATAACCATTTTCTTTAGTAACTGAGACATGTGAAGTTTACATAAACTAGGTCCTGCAAAAATTGTAGCATCTCTATCAGTTCTGCTTTTCATCCATAACATGCAATTTGGCTGCTGCCCTTCAAGCACATTTGACAAGGGAAAGCTTTAACTGTAGGTGTTCCTTTAATGCAATGATTTGGGAAAGACATACATTAGTGTATCTTCTAAAGAAGGAAACTCTCAGTTGAAAAAAAAAAGATGAAACAGCAACCAAAAGTACATAATAAAGATTGTACTAGAAATACAGTTAGTGAGAATGTAACCCATTGGTCATACCAGGAAAATATTTTTTTTTTTCAAATTGATGTCAAGAGGAGGACTAATTTTTTAAATTTTGTGTTGTTTCTTGGTGGCTCCATAAAACAATATAAAGACCATTCTGAAAACCTTAACTCTCATTAGAACATTTTTTGTTTCCCCCGATACGTACGTTTTTGCATATGACAGGGGTTGAATGTAATGGTGTGCGTTGAAGCACTATTCCTGTTCCTGTTAAAGTCTACAGGACTTTTAGAGAAATCTGAAGTGTTCAGATAGACATTTCATATCATCAGCTGCTTAATTTGCCCCCCAGATGTTTGGATATTTGTGTGTGTGTTTACACTCTGACTAGGGCCACAGAAAGGTGTAAGCTGTACAAAGTCCAAACCAATGTCAAAACAGGGCTGCTCTTTTGCAGGTGACAGGCCAGGAGCTGATTTTGCTGTTTTTTTAACAGTGTGTATTGGCTCAAAATCTGGCTATCCTTGGATTTGTTTTGCATTTAACCACTTCTCAATGAGACAGAGCCAGGAGAGAGCAGATTGTCTTTATTCACTGTTGGTGAAGTAAAAATGCAAGTTCTGATTAATGTCAGTTACTATTTTGATCGTGTAATGATGTATTTGATTTGGACCTCTATTTCTAAGCAGTATTCTCCTCTTCGTGTAAGGTGGGATCAATGGTGAAATTCCATTTCTGCACTATACTAATCTATTTAATGGCTGCAAACAAGATGAACCTGATTTAGTAGGAACTAATAGTGGACTTAAATCTGAAATTCTCCTATTTCCCCTAAAGGTTGGTCCTTCAGTTTGATAGACAGAATCAGCTATTTTTGGAATTTAATTATAAGATCTTTCCCATCATTTCCTTGAGGTAGCAATTCAGGCATTTATATTTGACAGTATTTACTTAATATAAACATAAGTTCATTTATGATATCTTTATTTTAAATTCATATACACTCCAAAAAAAAAAAAAATCCAGAAGAAATTCCACCACAAAAAACTGCGTTAAGATGGAGTCAAGGTAGCTGGTGTCCTTCTTACAGAGCATACACGAAAAAGACAGGAAGTCATAGGTTAAGGTTCTTTCACAATCTTTAGGAATTACTTCCTCTTTCAGACAAAATAAGTGAATAAGAAATAAAAAAACTTAGCAGCTGTAACTCTGACCATGTATACATTATTTCTTGTGATATTGTGCTTTAAGGTATGTGACTAAGTCTGTCAGATGTCTTATGAGGATATTATGCTAACACGGTGTTTACTCCAGATTAACGCAGTATTTTGTTTGGAAATATGTAGGTGTACAGATAGAAATAGAATATGAGAGATAGTTACCTTTAAAGTTGATGAAACAAGTGTTGGACATTTCTATATTTTTATATATTACAAAGGGCATTTTGAAATTTTTCTTGCAGTTTTAGTAATTATTTAGTGTGGTAATATACATATATTGTGACAACGTTTTCTGCTATATCCATTACTTTGGTGTAATTCTATTTTATGTAGCAAACGTGTATATACAAAGGAGATTATGTAAAAATATGATTAAGAAATAGGCTCGAGCCCTTCAGAACAGGGACTGTCTTCCTCTGTGTCTGCAAAGTACTTAATGCCTTGGGGTCCCAGCCACAGCTCACGTCTGAGACCCATGGTGACCGAATTGCCAAGCGACGGGCGTGGAGGAGCAGCTTTCCACGAGAAGCCTTAGTACAAAAGGTGCCGTGAAGCTCACCTTGCCACTCCCTGGTGCCGGGGCTGTGCTCTACACGGGCATTCCCAACGCCACATGCCAACAACCCAGAGAGCCCAGAGTCTGTCTGTCCTTTGCTCCAGTCCTTCCCTTTGGCAATAGGAAAGGAAGTCTGAGGTAGGAGCTTTGATGTCATCAGGGAATCTTCCTTGTTAGCAGGGCGATCCTTCCGGAGCTTGTTTGGGCCTCGTGCAGTGTCCTTTGAAGCCAAACGAATGATTTCTGTTGACTTCAAGGGCCACTGGATGTGCTCCTACCAGATGAAGTTCTGCTGACCTAACAGCTCTGTTACACCTGAGGACCTGGTTGGTCAACTTCTTCAGGAATGGTCTAAAATACTGTAAAAATATAAATATATTTAATTACATGTACGGAAAAAAAAATCCTGTTTGTCGTGGTCAGAGTTCAGATTATTATGTGAATTTTGATTTCTTAGTCATACTTGCATATATATTGCTTTAACTATTATGTATGAAAGAGGAAGTGATTCTAAAGTGTGTGAAAGATCAGGATTACACCTGCTTTCTAATGGTTATGTTATTTAGGAATGGATGTCAGCAAATTTAACTCCATATTAATGCAGTTTTTTTGCATTAGAATATGTGTGTATATCATACACCCACATTTTATATATAATATATTATATATTTGGTACTAACTTTGTATTTCCCCTGAATTTTTGCCAAATCTCAAACACAGATGTTCTCACTTGTAAGACTTTGGTACTTAATAACTGAATGTATAAGAAATGCTCTGGTATGAAAGGAAAGTGTGTTGTACGGTGTCCCACAATACAGATGTCTCAAACCAGCAGGCACTTGCCTTTTTCACATCTCGCTTCATTGCAGCATCACCTTTCGTCTCCTGAAAAAGTCTGTGTTTTTAATTAAACTGCAGACCTGCCGTTACAGTACAGCTGAATACCGCTCTAGCATGAAAGCTGACTGCTAGTAGTACGAATACAATAGTCACCAGTGTGCCACAAATGCATTTATTAAATGCAGAAAATAGACATTTCTACAAAGGCCAAAATCTTATGTTGTATGTTCCTTTCTTGTCATTACATTGTATGATATTGTAAGATTACTGTATGTCCTAATTTGCATTATAAAATGTTTTTTCCTACTTAAAGGCATAAATATAGCAACTTTGTATAAAGGTAGCTTTCTAGATTTTTATTTCTTTTATATAAAAAAGTCTAAACAGTGGGACCATTGCCAAATTGTTTATAAAATTTCAGCTAATTTGCCCTGTTCAATGAATTTGTTTTTACAAACATTCTGTATTTCTTTTACGAAAAAAGTGATATTATACTATGCAGAAAGAGTGTATTTTTATGCCATTCCACATTAATCCTAAAGAAATTGATTTCACTTGTTTTAAGCTGTCATTATTGAGAAAGCTTACCAAATGCGCATTTTTTTAAAAATCTATTATGTATTATGACAACATTTTTCCCCTTTACCAGTGCCAACTTCATTTGAAAAAAAAAAAAAATTGTAGCATGGCAATAAACTATTGATTTTACATTGAAAATCGTCTGTGGGTTACTTCAGTATTTCCCAGTGTTAGTGTTGCTGTATTGTATTTTGTTAGTATGACCTTTTTTGCTTTTCTTTAAACGGTTGCTTCAGGTACCTGTCTCCCTCCCACCCCCCTGTATTCCAGTCATTACTCAGTGGTAAAAAAAAAAAACAAAAACAAACAAACAAAACAAACAAACAAACAAAAACAAACAAACAAACAAACAAAAACCACAAAAACCAAAAACAAACAAAAAAACCAAACCCACAACCCAGACCATGAGGGCCTGGGGTCTGTAAATTTTTCTCCAAGCTTTTGTTTCATTTCTACTAGTGTTCTGTCACATCTTTCTCATGTACGTAGCCTTAGATTTTTTTGTTGTGGTAGTGCTGTCACTATCGACTGCTGGCACTGTATCTGGTGTATTGAACACCAGCGCTGTTGCTATCGTCTACTGGCTGGTGAATCGCATAGCAGTAATTTGAATGTGCTCCTTTCTCAGTTATTAAATGACTAAGATTTCAACAAAACCCAAATAGACTTTGTTAGCATAGTACTGATAAATTCAGAAAGGAAGTAATAAGAAAATAGAAGGTTGAAGTCCTGTCCAGATGGCCTTTTTGCTTTCTTCTGGAGACTAATATGGTGGTGATTTATCAAAATTCAGTATTTCCTCTTTTCTCCCTCCCAAGTCACTGTTTTAAGGCATAATTTCAATAAAGATGTTTCTAGCCAACCGATGAACAAAACCCGAGAAGCATCAGATGTTGTTTCAGAACCCCTTAAGAAACAACATTTTGTGGTCCTTGTGCAATATTGGTTAGATAACTCAGACATCTGAAAACTCAGTACTCAAGAAGGTTTTCATATCCCTGGCCAACAGTTTTGCAGCTTTCCTACCGGGAATGGCTGCTTAGCAGTCCATTACGCTTAACATTTCCATACTAACATGACACAGAGTTCAGCAGAAACTTTGGTTCTTTGTACCTTTGTTTCAAATAGAAAGCAAGCTTCCTAGTAACGTTTGGTTGAAATGCTTCAGTGTGCCAGGTCTGATGGCACAGTGGGTAAAATACACACAGTTAGAGAATTAATTGCCAGCAATCTTGTAACTAAAACATCATGCAACTGATATAAGTGGTTCCAGTTAAAATAGGCATATGCCTCGCATTCTTGACGTAATGATGCTCTCTTCTGAAATAAAACTTTTTGAAGCCGGCTCAGAACAGGTGGCATTGACCAGCCAAGCATTAAAGAGCTGACCTGCCAGCCATACGTGCCTAGTACGAGGATTTCCAATAGTGGTGTGAACTGGCCTTGTTAAAATCCCTTTACATAAATCCCGATAATACATCAGCTAATTTTCAGTTGTTTTTTTGTGAAGAGTCTCTGTTCTTCCTTCCTTCCTCACACTCATTTCTGCTCAGAGGCTGAAGTGACTGGTTCAACAGAAGTTAAGCCTCAAACTAGATACTGTGATCAATGCCTGAATTATTGCTCCTGGAGAAACCAGGGAACAGTTGCTGCTCTATTATTCCTACATTATTAATAGCTCGGCTGTAAGCAGAAGGTCTCGATCTGAATTAAAGCACTGTCAATACATACTGAGACACGTGGAGCTCTGAGAATTCATCCCTGAGCAACCAAGCCCGTGCTTCGCTGAGCTGTCCTCTGCGCTGAATGGTCTTTGGGACTGAAACACACTCTTGTTTCTTAACCTTGAAAGAGATGAGGTGATTTACAAAGCATATGCATTTATAAAAATATTAAAACGAGGCACTTTTTCTTTTTTCTTTCCCTTATTCACAGCGTGACCTTAAAACTTGCCATCGGCACAATGGAGGCGAGGGCACTGCGTGGCTGGAAGCAAGAGGCGGGAACCCAGAACTAGCGCTGTTGCTGGGCTCTTCCTAGTCAGGTCTGTTGCTGCTTTTACACATTGTAAATCATCACTTAGCAATAGCCAAAAGCCCCTTAAACCAAATTTATAGGCTGGCTGTAGTAAGTTTTTCTATGAGTGTTCAATCTTCCAAAGGCCATAACTTGGGTTAATTGTGCGAGGCACTTTAAAATCTTTTTTCCCCCCAGCTCACACCACGGTAGCAGCAAATGTGAATTGAAATGAATCATTAGTTCAGTGCAAACCTTTATGAACGCTCTAATTCTGAGATAAAAATAGTTAACATTGTTTTAGCTGGGTTATTAGCCCAAGCCAAAATTTAAGATACTTTTCTACACAACTATGAGGAAAACTGAACATGTTAAAATTCAAGCAGTACTCTAGTTTTCAGCACAAGGTTAGGGGGGTAACGTATCTAACTCTCTCAAGAAAACAAAACAAAAAGCCCAAAGAACTCAGGAAAAATACTAACCGGGTACTGACATACTAAAAAACAGAGGCAGATGTGAAAGCTGGCAGAGTTCTAGTCGTGGTGTTCTTTGCCATCTCTGTTGGGACGGATACCTGTCTTTGGCCAGTTTGAATCTCGAACAAACAGCTCTGCGTATATCCCAAGAGATTTGTATCTGGCAGCAAGAAGAGGAATACCAGCTAGGACTTAATTCTTGAGGAACAAGTCATACAAACTAATTCACTGGTTTTTGTATGACTGGGGAACTAACAGGCTTTTTGGGTGGAGGAAAAGTAGCGACAGAACAGGGCTTGGATGCGGTCTCACGCATCTGCAAAGCTGCCAAGAGGAGAGTTATACATTTTTTTAATATTGAAATGAAGCGCGGACTGAGTGGGTTTGTGCCAGGGTACCACTGCTTTTAACTGGGGATGTGGGTGACGTAACAGCAGATACCGGGAACGGTCCGGCAGGCGCACTGGAGGCCAGGAGCGGTGATTTAACATGCTTCTGACCGCCCTGAGAACCGGCCTCCGGGAATATGATGAAATTGAACCGGGGAAAGGGCAAGCTCCTCCGCTGGGACCCAACTAACTCAGCACCGCCCAGGCGGCAGCTCCTCGGGAGAAGGGCCGGCGTGCCGCCTTGCGCTGCCGGGCACACCAAGCCCGGTGCTGCCGTACCACCGGCCGCCGTGACGCGGGGCGGGGCAGGAGGCGACAGGCCTCCAAGCGACGTCACTCGTTACGAAAAAAAGAGGAAAGATGCCGCCCCCCGCAGGCCGGGCCCGCCGGCGGGCGAGCCGGGCCCCGCCGGAGAAAGGGAGAGGCGGGGAGACGCGGGGCCCCTCCCGCCGGAGGAGGGACGGGCCGCGCCTCCGCCCCGCCCCGCGCGCCGCCGGAAGCGGCCGCTCCTCTGACGCCAGTTCCGCCGGGAGCTCGTGGGCGGGCTGCGGAGCCGCGCGCTGCTTCTCTGGGGGAGGCGGCGGCTGGCGGGACCTCGGCGGCGGCACCGGCGGCACCACCGGCACCGGCACCATGGTGAGCGGCGGGACCCGCGGCGGGGCGGGGCGGGGCGGGGCGGGGCGGCGCCTCGCCTCGCCTCGCCTCTGCCCGGGAGGAGGGCGGGGTGATGTGGCGGCGGCGGCGGCGGCGGCGGCGGCCGCGCTCCCCGTAACCACGCGTGCAGGGCCTGGCGGCCGCGCCCCTCCCCCGCGCTTTGTCCGGTTGCAGCGCTCGCGTGGGGGCGGCCGCGCTCCCTGCCCCGCGCGGCGGGGGCGGGGGCGGGGGTGGGGGGGGGGAAGAGGAGGAGGAGGAGGAGCAGGCAGAGGGGCGGGTGTTGGGCCTGGAAGGTTCTAGAGGGCGCGCGAGGCGGGCCGCTGCCCCGTCTCCTTCGGCCCGCCCGCAGCAGCATGGCGGGAGGGAGGGCGGGAGGCCGCCGCTCCCCTCCCCTCCCCTCCGCTGCGCTGCGCTGCGCTGCGCTCCGAGGGGAGCCGGCGGGGCAGCGCCGAGGCCCCGAGCCGGGGAGGCCGCCCGAGGTCACGCGCTGGGAGCCGCCGTCGCGCCGCGCGGAGCCTCGTGCCGCACCCTTTCCGCTTGTCTTGTCAAAGCCGTGACGGAGCGGGCTCCGAGGTGGTGGGAAAACTGTGTGCTGGTCACGCAGCGACGTACAAAGTCACGGAACTCTCTTAAGTAGGGTGATACCTACTTAAGAGATAGGTTCCTATTAAGAATTCCTAATTCCTATTAAGATAGGAATGGCAGGAAGATGTGCCGGGGGAGGTTTAGGTTGGATGTTCGGAGAAGGTTCTTCCCCCAGAGGGTGGTGGAGCGCTGGAACAGGCTCCCCAGGGCGGCAGTCACGGCGCCAAGGCTGACGATATTCACGAAGCACCTGGACAAGGCCCTCAGAGACACGGTGTGCATTTGGGGCTGTCCTGTGCAGGGACAGGAGTTGGACTCGATGATCCTTGCGGGTCCCTTCCAACTCGGGACGTTCCGTGATTCTATGATACATCTGTTCTTTTACGATTTGATCCTAATTCATTTAAGGCCTTGAGTTCTTTCTGAGTATTAGTCTTTAAAGGCATATATTCATTACTGTTATAACTAATTTCCATGGCAATGCGAAAAAAGATTAGGGTTCAACACAAATATCAAAATATTAAAGACCCAGTGTGCTCAGTGACTGGATATTTTTAGGTTCTGCTGGCTGTACTTATCATTGGGTTGTTTGGATCTGATGGTTAGCCGGGCAGAACAGCAACACAGACGTTGCTGTGAAGTAAGGTACTGGTAATGGCCTTTCAGGCTCATAGATCTTATCAGAGAATATGGGATGCGGTCTCTTGGAGTGGATTGTAGTCACTCTTGTAATCTCTTCACCTGATTACGAGATTGCAAGATAAATTCACCTTGACTCTTTCTTAAAAATCTATCTTGAATATACTTTTTATCAAAACCAAATGGGGTATAGAAATAAATCATCTTAATAATAAAAACATTTTTTAGGTTGTTAGTGTCAGGGATTTGTTTTTAAAATACATTGTTTTATTGAAGCTAAAGGAATATTCTTATGTTAACTCTGTTTTAGGCATCCATTTCCCTTGCTCCTGTGAACATTTTCAAGGCAGGTGCAGATGAAGAAAAGGCAGAAACAGCTCGGTTGGTAAGTTTAATTGTCTAAGAAACTGGTAATACTTGGGGAAATTAAACTTTGTCTTTTTTACTGTTAAAATGTGCTTTCAGCTTATGGTGATGTAGACTTTCATCTGTCTCTTCCTGGTTTTTCTTGTTGCATGTCTGAACAGAAGGGAGGAGGAGTGTTGTTTATACTAACTGTTAGAGAAACTCCTCATAATTTTTCAAAAACTAAGTAACTGTACCTTAGCTCAGAAGATTAGTGTTCTAATTGGAAGGCATTTCTTTTGGCTGTGAGACAGGCGTTTATGGTTTCTGTGAGAATTAAGTATATTTGATCTGGTCCTCAAAACGTAGCAGTTAAGAAACTTGGACCCAGACTCTGCTGAAAGAAGTGTGGCTGTGGAAGGGTTGGGTTAAGATGTCCTCTTGGAATTTATGGGCTAGTGTATAATTCTTGTATTAAAGTAGAAATAAATCGTTCCCTAAGGTATATTTACTTTCATTTCAGTCATCCTTTGTTGGTGCCATTGCTATCGGTGACCTGGTCAAGAGCACTCTGGGGCCTAAAGGCATGGTAAGACAGCTGTGAGTTCTCAGTGGTCATACCTGTTAATTTCATTTTAATAGTTACCGTACGTTTTCAAGCAGTATTCCAAATCTTGCGTCTTGTAGGACAAGATTCTTTTAAGCACTGGGAGAGATAGCACAGTAACAGTGACCAATGATGGTGCAACCATCCTGAAAGCTATTGGAGTTGACAACCCAGCTGCCAAGGTCTTGGTTGGTGAGTTTTTAGCAGCTTGTTGTTGCATTTCTTGTACTTGGCATTTCTTCATTTGTAACTTTATTTTGTAGTTTTCATTTGTTCTTATTCTTCAAATAATGTGAAAAATTGAAGGGAGGGGGAGCAGAATTCCTGAAGTAAGGAGGCCAAGGTGTTGCAAGAGTTGTGGAACTCTGCAAAAGCAAAATTGAGGTATATGCTGCTCTTGCAAAACTGTTCTGGTGTCTCTGTGTTTTCCCTCAACCCTGGTTTGTCCCAGGAGTCAGAAGGGACAAAAGGCAGCTGTCTGACCCCCTTTTTCCACTGGGAAAATTCAGAACAGAAATATACTGGGGTACAGAAGTTCTCTCTCGCTCTTCCTGATTTAAATCTTTTTTTATCAATTAATCAGCATTGTCCTCTGGACAGAGTTTTACCTTTGTGATCAACTGTCTTAGTGTGCGGATGGTCTAGTTCTCATGACAAGCAGGACCCTGAACAATTCGGTGTCAAGATTCTGAATGATTTTGTGTTTGCTGTCTCCTTGTTTATCAGCAGTTCACGCGGCATGCTTGGTTATTATATTCTCTGATCCTGTATGTGTATCTTGGAGCTTCTATCCGGCCCTACTTCTTTTGATGACCATCTTTAGGAACAGGGAGAGAGGGGAGCAGCTCTTGACCATCGCCAGACTGGAACTGGTGTCTAGGTTGCAAATAAAGAGCAGGAATTTAAAGGACGCTGAATTTGATTTGCGTCTCAGGTTTTTCTGTGACTTATAGAGTGACCTCTTCAGTCTGGAGAAGAAAAAAGAATCTTACTCTTTGACAGTTTAATGTGCGATAAGAGGAATTGTACAGAAGCTGGTACTGGCGAGCATGGTATTTTGAATCAAAATGTTAATAGAGCATTTTTCTTCTTTAGATATGTCAAAGGTTCAAGATGATGAAGTCGGTGATGGAACTACGTCTGTCACAGTGTTGGCAGCTGAATTACTGAGGGTGACGTATTATAGTTTTTCAGATGTATTTCTATTTGGCAGTGTACTCCTGTGATATCAATAGGAGGTGTGTTATTTGATGTTTATGAAGAGGGCTCCCAAAGCATAGGAAAACCTTGCTCTGTTGCCATTGAAAATGAAAAGAAAAAACCCCCTTAGATAGTCCATCTTTTTTTTTTATTTTTAGATTATATTCCTTATTTTATTATTTATAAATTCACAAGTATTTTAATTTGGTACATTTCAGAAAATTATTTTCTCTTATTTCATTATGCAAGTGAAGTAGAGAAGTATTACTCTCACAGGTTGCTTCCGGGATGTTGCACTGGGCAGCATGCAGCACTGCTTAGCTGTGAGGTTTAGTCCTCTGAAATCCTTTTTGATGATAGTAATGGGGGGGGTGGGGGGGGCAGAAGGCATGTTAAATTCTGTTCTTGAGTGCACAAGACCTGTATTTATATTGTTCCTTTACACTCTGCATGGGTTTTATATTTACATAAGAGTTTACACTGCCAAACTCTAAATCTGAAATTACTATGAAAGAGACTTTGGAAGTGAGGAATACTTGTTAGCAGAGCTGTGCCAGTGAATCTAATCATCTCAGATCCAGGAACTGTGATCAAGAGCATCTGAATCTGAGAAATGATCCATCAGCTTGCCTAGTTCCTCACAAAAAGGGAGTTTGGAGATGGTTGGGGTTTTGGTTTGGGTTTTTTTTTTGTTGTTCCCCCCGCCCCTCCCAACTACGCTTTAAGTTGCAGCTATAAGTGAACAGGAAACTGATCTCAAACATGAAGTGAAAGATGGCTATTTTGAAGTATATGTCTGGTTGCTATTCCTATTGAGTTAGGATTTGTTTTTTCATTAATCAAAATTTCTTGATGATATTCCAAGGGCAGGTCATATTTGCCTAGATTGGAAAAAAAACTGCCAGTAAGGTGACTTTAATTTCATTGTTAGAGCTGTCAGGCTTTTACTGCTATTTAGAATTTTCTGATTACTTGGAAGTGCCTTTCCTAGTTAGTGTCAATGTACCTTGCCGGGGGGGAAAACTAATGATTAATTTCATTTAACTAGGAGGCAGAATTACTGATTTCAAAGAAGATTCATCCTCAGACCATCATTGCAGGCTGGAGAGCAGCCACAAAAGCTTCGAGAGAGGCACTTTTGAAAGCAGCTGTGGATCATGGGTTAGTAATGTACATTTGCTGTAACTCTTTATAAACCAGCCGAGATTAAAACATTGGTGAGAATTAAGTACCATTGGGAAATTCTTCGCTCTCTTTTAACTAGTATAAAGGCTGAATTTATGAATTTTAACAGTTTTTTAGATGAACTACAGAAGGTTTATGAAATTATTTTAAAATAAGTTATGATGTGCAGAAATAAAATATAAGCAATAATTTGCTTGCTCCCTAGAACAAAAATCTGAGCTGTTGTTTCAGTTTTTGTACTCTGATTTTAAATGTGACTATTTTCTTTCACCGACACTTTGAGAGCGCAGACTTTCTAAAGCTGAATGCAAAGGTTCTCCTAATTGAACTTGTATTTCAAGTAGAAGGTTGTATTCTGGGACACTGGAGGGATTCTGTATAGCATTCCTCAAAGTGGAATGTGGTACACATAGATAGAGGCTCGAAGAAGCAGAGAGAGACTCACAGTGATAGGTTAATGACAGTTAAGGCTTTCAGACTTTCCACTTTAACTGTACTGTTTTTATTTTAGTGATGATGAAGTGAAGTTCCGTGAAGACTTGATGAACATTGCGGGAACGACTCTTTCATCAAAATTGCTTACTCATCATAAAGATCACTTTGTCAAGCTGGCTGTAGAAGCTGTTCTTAGGCTGAAAGGTTCTGGTAATTTGGAGGCTATCCACGTCATTAAGAAACTTGGTGGAAGTTTGGCTGATTCCTACTTGGATGAAGGTGAGTCTCTGTGTGTTGGCTGTAAGGGCGCTTGAGAAATGAAGGTGTTAAAAGTTATACATCTCTATACAAATTTCTTCTAGGAAAGGCTGCTATGTTATTGTTAAATTTAATAATAATTATGAGGGGGTTTTGTAATAGTTTAAATGAATTGTTCTCCTTTTTTAATTTGAAGTCTTACAAGACCTTTCTGTTACTGCAGGCTTTTTACTTGACAAGAAGATTGGTGTAAATCAGCCAAAAAGAATTGAAAATGCAAAGATTCTTATTGCAAATACTGGTATGGATACAGACAAAATTAAGGTGTGTTACAGAACTACTGTTGTGAAATGATGTTTTTGTAAATGGAATTCATTTTTAGACTGAACTCTTTGTTTTCTTTGATTTAGATTTTTGGTTCTCGTGTTAGAGTGGACTCTACTGCAAAAGTAGCAGAAATAGAACAGGCAGAAAAAGAAAAAATGAAGGAGAAGGTAGAGCGTATTCTTAAGCATGGAATAAACTGCTTTATTAACAGGTATGTATTTTCTTGGAAAAGGCAAGAGTTACAAAGTAGCAAGATTTTAATATTGTATGAGTGTGAAGAACATTATGCCTGTATCTGTAAAATTAGGTGATTTTGCCTAATGCTTAATTGATTCACCTCACTGAAGTTGATGTTATTTCATGTGCTTCCCCTCTTGCACCATCCCCCCCCCCCCCCCTTTTTTTTGTTTCGTTTTAAAGAGGAAGAACTGATGTTACTTAATCAGGGGTCCATGTTTAAGTCCAGTTGAAGTGATGTCACTGTGCTTTGATACTAACAGCTTTATTAAGTTATGAATACCAGCAGCATTGTCCACATCCATATTCTCCCTTTTGCGGGGGGGAAATTGGTGCTGAAAGAGTCTCTGCTGCTGAATGCATTTAGTTCAGATTGAACCAGCTATGTTTTATCCGGCATTAAAATGCTGGTGCTGGAGTACTGCTCCAAATTCAGGAGTGTTTCAGAGGCCTCTCTGCTCCCTGCCATGAGCCTTTTATACACATCTTTGGAATTATGAAGGATAACCATTTTCATGTAATGATTCATTCAGCTCCGAGGAAATGTCACAATCTAAGGTACTTATTTTTGTTAGCAGTGAACTTCTCTTTTAAACTGTGACAGTGCAAAAAAAAAAAAAAAGGCATGTGGTTATTTAATGATATGAGAAATGCTTCTGCCTTTCAGTAATTCTCATTTGGGTGCAACTGCCATATGTACGAGCAGCTTGACACCTGGTGTTTCAGCTCATCATGTAGTCTACTAGGAAGCTGATTAGCTAGTACTACCCCAAAGGATGGGAGTTGTAAGAGCAGCAGTGTTTTCCACAATAGCAAAGATTTACTCCTTCAGGACGTAGTGCATCTTAGAACTCACCTTCAAAATCTATGTTAAACATTGGTGAGAACCACTGACAGACTGAATCTCATAGTCTCTCCATATATGTCGTGTTTCACATAAACTGTGTGCAAGTATAGGCAAAATGAGCGTTCTGTCCGGTGGAATTGGTACAAATACAAAGACTCCTAGAGTCAGGAGTCCTGTTGGCAAGCTGATGGAAGAATCCTTTGAGGTATGCAAAGAAAAAAATCCTTCGCTCTATGGCTGTTACCCAGTGTGCTTGTAACACAGGTAGTTGCCCTAAGGAAGCTCAGGTAGCAGTCAGTCGCTGTAGCCAGGCTAGTGGTACTCCAGTTAGATTGACTCTTGACTTTCAGATTTATTCCCTGACAAAGTTTACTTCTGCTTACAGGCATACTCTAGATCCACTTCACATCTGATACTGCAAATGTTAGCCAGCTCAATACCTCTGAGGAGATGCTTGACAAAGGTCAAGGCTATATGGATGTAGGGTTGAATGCATCTTCTCTGTGCATACCCAGTAGTGCCAATTGTCTCCTCTGAAGATAGGTTAGAAACATCTTTTGTGGCAGAGATGGCATCTCCCGGCTCCTGCTGAATCTCTACTGCAGACAGTCTCTAATTTGGAAGGGGAAAAATAATTTGGCTTAGCACTCCTGAATGGTCGTTGACCATTCAGCTTTAGGTGACAACTTTGTTCTAGAGACAGTGGGATACATATTAATAAGAGAGCACATACTCTTCTCTGTGGTTTGCTATTTGTATGTGTTACAAGACTGGCCATTTATTGTTCCCATAGAGTTGTCTACTGTTTGGATTTTGTATTGGTGCAGGAATTAAAGGCATTACTTCACATGTTATTCTAGTGCACTCTGCTAGAATAGGCAGTTAAGTGCCCAGCAGGCACTTAGGTTCAAAGGACTTAGAATTTAAAGCATACGGGTCCCTGTGTGTTGATAGTGTGTCTTCAGGGGAAGGGTATTTCAAAGAGCTATAACAGCTTTAATTTTTTAATTTTTTTTTAGCTTTGTATGTTTTCCTGTCACTGCGTTTGCTTCTGTGTGGTGTAATGTTCCATGTGTGGCAGGTGCCTTACATACCGACTGCTTTTGTAGCTTTCGGAAATCTGTCCGTGTCCATGCTTACAGAGAATCGGGTGACCTTTTTAAATACCAGAGTAACAAGGTTTGTTCCATGTGTAATGAGAAGATGTGCCTGTGTTTTAATTGTAGGCAGTTGATCTACAACTACCCTGAACAGCTCTTTGGAGCTGCTGGTGTCATGGCTATTGAACATGCAGACTTTGCTGGTGTAGAACGTCTGGCTCTTGTTACAGGTATGTAGAGTACCTTGTCGTATGAAACTTGGTGGGTCACGTTATCTGTTTGATCTTTAGTAAATATTAATGCTTGATCACCTAGTTTGTACTTTTTCATATTAAGCAGATCTGTGAATGTGAAAAATAAGTTTTATTGTACAGTACTTTAATACAAACGTATATGGAGGATCCTATGAAATTGGCCATAAGAAACTTTGAAATGACTTTGTTTATTTATCAACTGCTATATAACTGTATTTTTTCAGAAACAGGTAACTCAGTTTCTGTCTTTAGTATGTTACACTTACATGTAAAATGTCTGTTTTGATTCTGAATCATGCCTGCATAATGATTTAAACTTTTTTTTCTCTAGCAACTGTGAATGAAGGATCATAGTGCTAACTGTGGAATATAATTTAGCCGGTTAGTGCCAGTTAGTAATTTACTTTCATATTTAAAAAAAAATTTCACTGAAGTCCCTTCTTGATAAACTTCTGAAACATTTGTTTTTCCAGGGAAAAGATGAAACTTAGCGATAGAAAGAATAAGATGATAAATCCACAAGTTAATTAATACCATCTTGTTATAAGTGGCTGTTGTTTGACTGTAATAGCAGAGAAGACTAAAGAGTCATCCTTTGTTAAAAATGTGGGCCTGAGTCATGGACTTGAGGTGGACCTCAAATGACATGAACAACCTGGATATTTTTAGTGGTGGTTAGTGTAAAGGTGACTCTAGTAACTAATGAAAACAAAACATCTGGAATGCTACAGATGATTCTTATTGCCGAAGTTAAAGATAGTTAACTGGAACATCAGAAAAAATTGATTATGAAAGTGATCAAGAGAATGGATAACTTGCTTTGCTGGGAGAAGGGAAAAGATACTGACTTGTTTAGCTTAACAAAGCTGAAGCAGGAATTGTGTATAATGGTCGATAGGCACGTTGACGCAGGCAAACACTTGATTGAGAGGAATGTTGCTATGTTCTGGAACAAATTCAAAGCAAACTTTGTAGACGGAGCAAATGGACCATATCAGACCACACTGCATCAAATAGTATAGCTGAAAAAAAACAGACAAACTTTTCGTAAGCAGAAACTCTACTACAAATCTTGTCTTTCCTTGTACTGCTACAACTACAGCAATGCTGCAAGCTCACTGGAATAACTGAGCATACATTGGGAGGGAATACATGTAAATGGTTTTCTAATGTGAAGAGCAAAGTACTAGAACAATATTCCATTCAGAGACGTTTTGGTCTTTGTAATATCCGATTTGTTTACGATATGGGAGTTTACGAATGGTGTGCTATAATCACTGCTACAAGATGGCATGAGACTCATGATTCAGGAGAGTGGTGGCCAGCGGTTCTCAGCCATCGTCAGGCAGGCGAAATGAATGCTGGCACAAGCTCAAGTTTAAAAACATAACAAACGATTTAGTATTTTCTAAATACTTCATTAGTAAATACTACTAAAACTTTTAAACAGATTGACATTTTAATACTGGTGATATCAATATTTCGTCTCTAATCAAGGCAGAACTCAAAAGCATTACAGCTGTTGTAGTTCTTGTGATGTGAAACAAAATATTGGTGTTTTAAGGACTTGTCAACATCAGTAGAAGGTTTCTGGTGCCGTATGCTGACATTGGAAAAATTCGGCTTATCGGTATCGTTAATTTCAATTTATTTTTGGGCAGTTATGAAGATGATCTTTTTTTCTTCTCCCCCCACCCCGCCCTTGGTTAGACCTTGCCTGAATGGACGCTTTCATCATAAGCTCTTTGACTTTTGTGTGATCTTATATTTGTAGGTGGTGAAATTGCATCAACCTTTGATCACCCTGAGCTAGTAAAACTAGGAAGCTGCAAGCTTATTGAAGAAGTCATGATTGGAGAAGATAAACTCATTCATTTCTCTGGAGTAGCAATGGGTAAGTGTTTTCCCACTAACGGAGGTTTGTAACATTTGTGTTAACCCTCTGCTAACACTGTTCAGTTACCAGGATGGCGTAGGAATTTTGTAATGATTCATGTAACCGTTTTTATCAAAGCCTTGCTCTTCAGTAAAAATCCTGCAAAGATGTGTATTCATGGTTGAAATTGTTCATCTACATAACATTAAACATAGGCATAAACATTTGTAAGGATGGGAAGCAAAATTTCTGCTTTGGGAGATTAAATTGACAAGAAAAGTAGCAACCTGTCATGCTTCAAGAACTTGAGAGCTTGTTCTGTAAATGCCAATACTGTAAGTTTCCAAAGGATTGTTTTGAAATAACATTCATTTTCTATTAAATTAAATAAGGAGCTGTGGAACAGTTCATTGATAAAAGCAATAGCATGGTGTACATCGTTTTGTTCTACCTGTGAAATGTCATCGTGCTTTCTTCTCACCCCAAAATTGATCTGTGTAAAACTCGACTGCAGTGATAGCAAAACCGTTACAAATGCTTTGTGATAGCCTCTTTTTGTGTATTTGGTTTGGTTTTTTTAATCTTTTTGCATTTGCACTTTTTAGGTGAAGCTTGCACCATAGTTTTGCGTGGAGCAACACAGCAGATTCTAGATGAAGCAGAGAGGTCTTTGCATGATGCTCTCTGTGTTCTTGCCCAGACCGTGAAGGACACTAGAACTGTGTATGGTGGAGGTGAATATTAGAATCTTTGTATTTTGTACCTGATATACATTTCGTATTACTGTTCAAGTCAGATATAAAACATTGGTGTGTCTTCAATGAACAGGTTGTTCAGAGATGCTGATGGCTAACGCTGTGGCAGAACTTGCCATCAGAACGCCTGGCAAAGAGTCTGTTGCAATGGAGTCCTTTGCGAAGGCTTTACGAATGGTAAGTTTATTTAATCAGTGAAACTTTGCATCTCTTAATCCAGCAATCTAAGTTTACTAACTTCTGACATCAGATAGTTGCTCTTCTTTCAAGGTTTTGGTTTTCTAAAAGTAAAAAAGGTGAAATTTAGCAATGTATCTTGGAGGAAAAAGGGGATAAAGGTATGGTTTTCTCTCTTAGAAAGAAGTATTGGTGTGTTAATAATTTTTCGTGTCATAGAATGCTGAATGTTCATATGCTAGCCCTCTTCTAATTGGTTCTTGTTCCTCTTACCTGCCAGGTTAAAAGTGCAGCAGAAATAGCACATTAAAATCTTGGCTGAGTCACTTGGCAACTGATAAAGAAAAGAGCAACACTTCTGTTCTATTGATACTCTAGTGCTATTTGATTGTATTCACACTCTAGTACTACCTAGAAGTTTCTAGACTTGCATCGGAGATTGCGTCTTAGTAGGAAATGAGTATTGCAAGAAAGGTTTATAGAATATTATTGTGCTAACAGACTGTCCATTTGAGAAAAATTGCCTTCCTGTATATTAGGGAAAACCTTCCTTAAGAAATGAAAGACCATAGGAAGACATTTCTCCCAAGAAAATGAAATTAAAAAGCATGGTAAGACTTGGCATTACCTCTTCAGAAATAGTCCTTGTGTCAGGAATAGTGTGGCCAGCAGGAGTAGGGAAGTGATTGTGCCCCTGAACTCAGCACTGGTGAAGCTGCACCTCGAATACTGTGTTCAGTTTTGGGCCCCTCAGTACAAGAGAGGCATTGAGGTGCTGGAGCGTGTCCAGAGAAGGGCAACGAAGCTGGTGAAGGGTCTGGAGAACAAGTCTGATGAGGAGCGGCTGAGGGAGCTGGGGTTGTTTGCTCTGGAGAAGAGGAGGCTGAGGGGAGACCTTATTGCGCTCTACATCTGCCTTGAAAGGAGGTTGTAGTGAGGTGGGTGTTGGTCTCTTCTCCCGAGTAACAAGCGATGGGACGAGAGGAGACAGCCTCAAGGTGTGCCAGGAGAGGTTTAGATTGGATATTAGGAAAATCTTCTTCACTGAAAGGGTTGTCAGGCATTGGAACAGGCTGCCCAGAGAGGTGGTGGAGTCACCATCCCTGGAGGTATTTAAAAGGCGTGTAGATGTGGTGCTTTAGGAACGTGGTTTAATGGTGGGCTTGGCAGTGTTGGGTTGACACTTGGACTTAATGATCTTAAAGGTCTTTTCCAACCTAAATGATTCTATGATTCAGTCAACATGTGCAAGTTGCACTGCTGTCACTTAAACAGTGAACAGAATGATCTGGCGGTTAATGCTACCAGCAAGCTTGTGTTCTTAAAATGAAACCATTTATTCAGTTGTAGTCTGAAATGATAAGAGAGACAGATTTCTTTCTGTCCATGTAAAATGAAGTGACAAATCTGCTAATGAGCTTCTGTCCTCTCATCTACTGTCTTAACAAGGTCTTAAAGAAAATCCTTTGAAATGTAGTTTCATTTCACACCCCCGCCCCCAAACTTCTGATCACTGTAACAGATCATCTGCCATGTTTTTGAAACTTCCTTTTTTTGAAACTTAATAGTAAACCAGTAATAACAAGGTGTGTTTCACGTTTACTAGGGATGAATCCCTGCATTCATTAAAAACAACCTGTGTTTATCTCCTTAGATCCCAACAATAATAGCTGATAATGCTGGCTATGACAGTGCAGATCTGGTTGCTCAGCTCAGAGCTGCTCACAGCGAAGGAAAGACTACTTACGGACTTGGTAGGAGGCTTGATACTGCTTCTGTTACTGGGTTGGTGTTTGGGAGGGCAATGAGGCTTATTAAACTTGGCCACATCTCTTTGTCACTGATATATTCAGCTGGAAGAACTGAATATGTTGATTTCTGTTTGCTTTGCATAGAACATAGGCATACAATGTTATATTCCTTTATTTTACCAGGCTTTTCGAAATAAAGTGAAAGGCTTTGTTTTTGAACGGGAGGGTTTCCTCCTGTAAAACCACTTTCCTCACTTATATTGTGTCTAGTTATATGAAGCTCAAAAAGAAAGGCACTGATATAAAGAGAAACAAAGAACCAACACAACCCAACCCTTACCCACCTCAGCTTAAAAAAGTTTTTGAGAAGAGTTATGAAGTTGATATACCTAAGGAAATAGCGCTGAGAGTCCTGTTGGAAGCTTGTCTCCTTTTCCCAGTGGATAAATTTTTCATCATTAATTTTTTTCATGTAATTGCAACATGATAGGCTTAAATCAGGAGCCTCAAAGTGACAGACTTCATTTAGTACTTCCTTTACTACCAACATGGTTCATTTGAGCAGGCAAGTTACCATACTGCCAGCGGCTTGTAATTTTGTAATGTAATTCCTTAAAAAAAAAGAAAAGTTAAAAAACCCCCACCCCAAACAGAGTCTTGATGTGTCTCTTCTAGATATGAAAGAGGGTACCATTGGAGACATGGCTGTCTTGGGAGTAACAGAAAGTTTCCAAGTCAAGAGACAAGTTTTGCTGAGTGCAGCTGAAGCAGCAGAAATGATTCTTCGTGTAGATGACATTATTAAAGCAGCACCAAGGTAGGATTTGAGTCAGTTAAAATGGTATAGAGTAATCTCCTGTGGAAGAGTAACTGTGTAAGAAAAGTCTTGTCCAAAAAAATATTTTATTTCCAATGAAGACTAACATCTGACATGTTACACGATTTTTTTGCGTTAGGAGTATGAACAGGCCTTTAGAGCCATCAATGCGCTTAAATTAGCGTGCTGAGCAATGCCTAGTTAACCTTAGGTCACCAGCTACTCATGTGCCATATATAGTACTAAAACATCTGCAAAAGTGGCTGACCAAAATGTAAGGGATCATGCTGCTTTTTTGTCTTTTGGGAAAAATTGTAGTTAAACGCGCAGCTGTTTCTGAAGTGGAATCGGCAGCTAAAGCAAAACCACAGTTGTTAAAATGTTTGGGAAGAAATTCCACTTGTAGGCGGGTGTAACCCATGCGTGCCCACTGCTGGGCAGTGTGCGCTGTTTTGTGAATCACAGGATTTTACTGTGGTCAGAGGGGGTGTGTTAGCTTTGAGGTGATACTGCCTTTTGTGCTGTGAGATAAAGCTAGCACTGAACACAAAATATCAACTAAAAATTAAAAACAAGGGTGGGTAGGGAGGTTGGTGCAGTATCAGAAAATTCCCCCTGACATTTTTTTTCTCTTTCTCCCCAGAAAACGCGTGCCAGACCATCGCCCTTGTTAAATTTTCTTCAGTAGCTGAGGATGTGTGGACCAGATCTCACTGAGTAATTTTTTTTTAATGATCTAATTTTTGTGAGGCTATGGAACAGAAGCTTGAGACGAGCATCTCCATCAGTGGCATGAAATAACTGTCTTCAGTTGGTTTTAACTTATTTCAGTTTATGTATGTTGTGGGGAAGATTCACTTTCAAGTAAAACAGGGGCTTTATACAACCCTATTCCTTCTGTTCCTCTCCAGGTTCCACTTAAAATACACAGAAATAAAAAAAAATAAATTCAAATCCACCAAAGTTGTATTTGTCTTTGTATAGAACCAAGAAGGGCAGCTCTGTTAGGAGAGCGGCGGTGCGCATCCTCACTCCTCGGATGCTTCAAGCGGTGAGCAGGCGGTCAGCGCTAAGGATAACCTCTCAAGCCCTCATAGCTTGCTGGTTCGGGCTGACTTGGTGCATTTTGTGTGAGCGGTTTATTCCAGTCCTGGCTCTGCAGGTTTTGAATTGGAATCCTAGAAGTAGGCTCTGAAGTTAAATGTTACCCTTTTCTAGTGATACTGGAGTATCACTCAGTTTTTGATGATGAAGAGAAAAAGCTGAAAAGGAACCTTGGTCAATGCTCAGAACTACAACTTAAGGGGTTTCACAGCTTTTTACACCACAGATTTTATGTAGGTAGGAGTTCTGCTAAGGGGGGTTGAGCGGAATATGCAGTTTGGGAGAGAGATCAGAATCCTGGGCCAAACAGGCTGCGTGTTTGACTATGACGTACTGGGCTCGGGCTGACTGTACCAACACCTATTAATGTCACAGAGGGTAGTTGGTGGGAAATGTGCCAGGCTGCATTGCATTCCCGTTTTCTCCCTGCCCTTTCATGTCTGTTGTGGCCTATCTCTACATTCTCTTTCCTATTCCAGTAGTTGCTGCAACGGCAACGTGTTTCTTAATTGGACTGGTTTATGCTTGGGCTGTAAGGAAGTCCGTGATGCCTGCAGCAGTCTTCACGCAGATCCTCAATGACTGTAAGCAGAGACAAGCGGAGGCGCCATGTCTGCCTGGGAGCCCGTCAAGAGGTGCCAGCTGGGCGTCGTGACCCTTCTGGCCCTTGCAAGTGTAATGCAGCACCTTGGCAAACACCAGGGGAAGTCTGCCAGAGCAGGAAGATTAATTGGAAGTCAAGAAAGTGTCTGTGCAAACATTTTTCTCCCTTAGGTTTCCTGAAATGAAGAGAATCTGCTTACAGAACGCTCCTCCAAACTCAAACCAGACTCTCTTCAGATCTCCAAAAGCGGCAATATGGTGTAGAGAGCGCTGTGTTAAATACAAACCATCGGCAAGCAGGTGAAGGCGCCTTCTTCCCCACCACCTCAGGTAAACAAAGTGCCAATCAGTTCCATAGAACATCCAACTATCTAAACTAGAATTTTAACATCCAACCGTTGCATGTTAACCCCAAACATCTTGTCCTGTTGACTAATTTTGTTTTGTAGGAAGAAATAGTTTGTTGGAACAAGGTTAGATAAAGAATTTGGAAAGAGAGAATTCAGTTAATTCCAAAGAAGAATGGTTTGAACTCAGTGAGATGGTAGTATGCTTTATTTCATTTAATGAATAGTAAGCACGCTACATGGATGCCAGCCAGGTCCAAATTCATACTTCATTTAACAAGACAGCAAGTGCTAGCAGAGCCTATATATTTCCAGATAATTCTTGAAGCATGTAAATGATGTTAAGTAGTCACGAACTGGCATTGAATCAAGCCTTTTCTGGGAAGTCAACTGCCGCTTCTGCAGGCCACGCTGGTGAGACAGTTCCACTGACGAGTGAGGCAGAGAGGGGGAAGTGGCTGTTCTGCGCCACCAAGGGCTCCCCACCCTTAAAAAAAAACAACCAAGCTGTCTTTTACCAAACTCAGTGATCCATGCTATGGAATCAAAAGCTAAAAATGTCATTCTGGGCCAGGTTTCTTTTCTGCGTTACACAATTAAAGCAAAACATACTTTTAAGAAAAAGAGAGTTTACTGCATTTCCAAGGGAATCCGAACTGGTCCGAGTTGCAAACTGGAGAAATGCCCAGCTGAAGTCAACTGAGTAAGGTTCACCTCAGGTTCTGTGCAAGCCTGTAGCAGCAGGCTCCCAGCCCTGGGTTTTATTCATGCAAGTTTACCTTTGCAGCTCACGTGTTTTTTCTGTTTTAGTCAGGCTTTGATTTTCTTCTTTGCTGTTGCATGAAAACTCGGCATGTACAGCTGCCCTTACAGGCAGCGTTGTTAGTAACACAAAAACTAGCAGCAAAGGCTCCAGCTTTCCCCACCATCATTTAAAATGCTGCTTGGTGGTAACAAAACAAGAGTGGTTGCTAATTTTCCAGGAAGAAGGCGGCAGCGGTAAGAGGAGAGCTCGCTGGTACGTACGCGCCATTTCCTTGATAGTGCAGCCAGGGCTCTGCTGCCACATCCCACACGGCAGGCAGGGAAACCTTCAAGCTGCTGCTGGTGCGTTTCAGATAAGTCATTTGAGGCAAATGCTGTGGGTTACTTCAGAGCTGTGACAGCAGCGATCACCTTGAACAGCAGCAACACCTCAGCAAGGTGAAAGGGAGAAAAGTGAGCCCATGGGCTTCCCGTGGGAGAAGAGCAGCGAGTCTGTACGTGTACAATCCACCCATTGAAAACATCTAAACCGTGTCTTCATCTACTGCAAACTCTTGAGTGGTCCCTGCGTGGGAGGAGGGGGAAAGGGAGAAATTCTCTGCTCAGAGAGAGTGCGGGGTGCTCTGCAAAAGGGCGTGTCTGTACAAGAGAGTTTTGCTGTCACCTAGGTCTAAACTGGCGCATCCACTCCTGAATACTAGCCAGGCGGCGTGGTGCTCCCTGGACACCAGCAAGTGAGGGAGAGGGAGAGGTTGGGTGGCATTGTGGGTGCGCTGTCTTTGCCAGCATGGGCGGCTGAGCATCAGCAGGGCTCGGCTTCTGGCTCAGGCTTGGTGGCAGGAAGTGGCGATGGTCTCTCATCGAGCGTGATTTCTATCACTGCCCCAGACCGCTTGCGGGGCTCGGGGGACTCCTCTGACCATCTCCCCACCCTGCGCACCCCTTTGGCCACCTTGGGTGCATTCCTGCATGGGTTGTGGTCATAGATCACCAGCTTCAGGCCGGGGAGGTGAGCCAGGCTGGGGAAGAACCGGATGGAGTTGCGATCCACGTCAATCACCTCCAGAAAAGGCATGTCCAGGAGCACGGGAGGGAACTCAGACAGCAGATTGCCTGAGAGCCAGATGGTGCGCAGCTCCTGCAGGCACCGCAGCTGGGTGGGCAGCGTGCGCAGCGCGTTGGAGCCGGCGTGCAGCGTCTTGAGCAGGCTGAGCTCGCACACCACCTCGGGCAGGCACTGCAGGCAGTTGGACTCGATCCAGAGGGTCTTGAGGTTCTGCAGGAGCCGGAGCTCAAGGGGCAGGCTGCAGAGCTTGTTGTTGCCCAGGTAGAGGATGCACAGCTGCTTCAATGTGCACACGACCAGGGGCAGCGCTTTGAAGTTGTTGAAGTCCAGCGCCAGGATCTGCAGGTTTTGCAGCTGCTCTAGCTCAGGGGGCAGATGGTTCAGGTTGTTGTCGCTCAGGTACAGCTTGACCAGTTCCCTAAAAGAGCAAATGTGCAGAGGCAGCCGCCTCAGCTGCCTGCCGCTCAAATCCACCATTTTATCCACTGGCATCTCTTCTAGGTCTTCCAGGAGGTACTTCTGGCACTCGTCGGAGGGCAAAAAAGCAACCATGGCTTTCAGACTGTTGCCCATCCCGGGACTTTGCCTGGGGATCGCCGGGACTGCAAGGGACGGGGGCCTGCCTTGGTCTTCTCCGGCTGTGCACTGGCCTGCTGGTAACTCTGTCTTCCCAATATAAGGCTCTGTTTACATGGCACCAGCCATTAATCTCAAGGGCTCTGAAATGTTTCTGATAACTGAATGAGTGTTTGGTGACGGGGATTACGGACAGGACGACTCAGAGTGCAGGTCTCCCTCTCTTGCCCACACCCCCACTCGCTCCCCCCCTGAAAACATTCTTCTCGCCTCTCCTGCACACTATAGATGTCCACAGATTTTGCCCCAAACCATCACCCTGATGCCCCAGCCCCACACCTCTCACTCCGGCTGTGCTGTCTGTGCAGCTGGTGCTGGCTGCGGGGATTGGCTTGGGAAAGTAAACGCCACAGAAGACCAAATTTTTAAACTCGGATGTTTAGCTTTCATGAAACTTTCAGCAGAAATGTCGGATGTAATCGAATTGTTGTTTAAAATACCTGTCAAGACTTGACTGACTTTCCAGACAAGTGGTACTTTTAGGGATTTACTTTGCAAGGTGCCAAATACATAATTTCAGCGTGTAACTTGCCGCTCAGTGCTTATCTTAAACCTTTAATACAAATACTTGGCAAACTGCTATCTTGAGCTGTTCTACTATTTATGTTCCTAATATAACAGTGTTTACTATAGCCTCTGGCACTTTTGACTGTGTAGGGCCTTCTTCATTACATTATATTTTGCTTCTTGTCCGAATTCCCATTTAATAAGCTCACTATCATAACCTGCCAGGGCTGTTCTCCGGCCGCCTTCCAACCGTGCTACTGCAGTTCCCGTGTCTGTATCGAAACCTGGCAAGAAACTGCCATGGATTTAATTCCATCAAGATTCTCACTTGTTATGAGCAAGATAAACACAATGTTAAAAGTTTAGATGTGACAGTGTAAACTGTTCCCCTCCTCCTCTCAGCAAGACCCATTGCCATTCAGGTCAGGAGCACCTCTGATTTCTAGGAGCCTTCCCATGTGTAGGCACTTCTGCATACTTCGGCTTCTGGAGCTGCTGCTGGTTTAAGTTTTCTTGGGGATTGTCCCACCTGCATGTTGGCCACAATCTTTGGTTTGAAAGCTGGCAGAGTGTTTTAAGGTGAAACAGCCTTTCCGGCAGCTGGCTCTCCTTTGATATTTACAGCTCATTGCTGTCGTTTTCCACACTTACACTCCCATTTAGGGAGGATACTTTTTTCAAACAATCTGCAGTTGGTTTCCGGGCATTAGCTGCTACACAACCAAAAAACATGATTGCTGAAAGCCATGTATTCTTGGAAAAACAAAAGGCAGAACAAACAGAAGATTGAGAAAAAGGTAATATCAAACAGTTAAGGTGGCCGCTGGATCTTTGGTCAAATCTGGTAATACAGGTTTGTATTACCATCACTTGCTTTCAAAGGTAAAGCAGCTCTTAGCTATTGATTGTGTATAGGCTCTAGGGTGTTTACTAGTCCTTTCCCTGCGAGATGAGTGGCTGTGGCATGCAGCAGTGATGGTATGAAGGATGTATGGAGGGTTTCCTGGGGGAGGAGAACATCAGAGAGGGCATCTGGGGACCAGTATTGCAGCGTGATGGAGAACAGCAAGTGCTGCGACCTGAGTGCCATAAAATAGGTTTTGGACAGCGAAGCTGGGCAGAATATCAAGCCTGGAGAACAAAGATGTGTCGCAGTCATCTGTAGCCATGCTGTGGAAGAGAGGCGCTGACAATACTCTCTCTCACGACAGAAGGCGGGACATGCTGGGCGAAACATGCCAGCAGCAAGAGCTGGTTTGCACCGAATGAGCATCTCAGAGTAGCCACTTCTTTACTGCTTTAACACTACGTGCCCTGTCAGAGGACTGCTGTGGGGAACGTGTCATTCCTGGATTTCACAGGGCGTCCTTTTCCAAGCAGTTACCCTGGAATCAGATCTGACTTTTAAGAAAATATTCCCATGGCCCTCCGCAGGTTTTTGTATTTGTTTCCATTTCTAAGCACCTGTGGCACCTTCTAAAGGCAAGGCTCCCCGCTGTGTTGAGACACTGCATGCTTCAGGTGTGGAAAATCAAATGCATTTGGTGTAAATAATAATGAATTTACATCCATGGCAAAGATATGTCCCTTAGGCAAATCCCTTCAGATCTCCTGCTGATTGGAACAACATAAAAGCCTGAGTAAGAATGTATTAATAACATAGTTTAGGTACATTTTTCTTTATAATCTTAAATTTTTCTTTATAAGATGGAGAGAAATAACTTTGCAATATATCTTATGTCTATAGACACAGATACCTATATATTTTTTTCTACTTGAATTATTTCTTCTTCATAAAACCTTTAAGCTGAAGGCAACTATTTCTTAGGGATCCTCTGCATTGTAGTTTAATCATTATTCCAACTTATCAAAAAAAGTCACGATGACCTTTTGTTGCTGCATTTTTGTACCTCTATTGGCTAAATGAATGTCTGCTTGGAACACACTGTGAGATCAGGGTATTTAGGAAAATAACCTTCATGTGGTAGGATAATAAAGGGCTACATTTGCAATAAAATGAACAAACTTGATCCTTCTGAGAATCAGTGACTCGGTGGAGGCTCTAAGGCAAAGGCAGTCTCCTCAGTAGACCTAGGGTGGTGTTTTGAAAGCCATTTCACATCTTCAAAGTTATCCTGATGCCCTCCAACATGAGCATTCATGACTTCCCAGAACAATTTGTGGCATTTGAGGAAAAGTTCAAGCGATAAAGGTGCTCAGCACAGACATTGTCTCGCTCTTGTCAAAGCAACACTGCCCTACCAGAGGGCATGACATCTGCTCTGCTGCGTGTCAAGTGGCGCGTGTAGGCTCCTTGAGAAATGCCTTTGCTTTCTGAAAGTTCACAAATGACCTCAGCTTTCGCTCACCATTCTCATTTCCAGCACGCAGCTCCTGCAGCTCGGTGGCTGGGACAGCTGCAGGGCAGAAAACGTGGTTGCTTGCTGAGAACATGTGTCAAACCTCTGAGTCCAGAAGAAACAGGGAACACTGCTCAGAGCTAGACAATTAAAAAAAAATCACAATAAAATGGAAATCAATATAAAAGCTGTGTGTTATTATTCCTGTATTTTTTGAGACTTTTTTTTAAGAAAAACCCCATTAGACTAGAGATACTGGTGCTTTTCTAGATCCAAAGCTCTGCACACAGCTGTGTGATGACACCAGGCTCAGCCTTTGCTGAGAGCAGATTGTGTAGCCCTCACAATTTTGGAGGTAAGTTTGAAAAAGCAAGTCATGTATTTCAAAATCCAGGGGACTAATTAAGAGAGCTCTAAAACTGTTGATTTTAAGCCTCTCATGCCCCTCCTCAATCAGGCTGACATAGCAAGGAAGGAGGCTTAAAGGAATAGTTTTTAAGAATGTCTTCAGTATGTGCTCATAACAGTTTACTTTACATTTATTTAAAGCCTGTCACAGGCATTTAGACCCCTTCTTCACTCACAAATGCCGTGTGTTTGGGATTTTTCTGCTGTTTTTTTCTTGACTGGAGCATTGCCACTAGAGCAGGTGATGACTCCTGCCTCCTCCATGTTCTTGACATTCATTCTTTGTGACACACTGTCACACATTTGCTCTCTTTTGGAGGGCTTACTTAGTTCCAGTTCACCTTGACGTGGTGAGCGGTCTAATTTAAATAAGTGATGTATTGCAGGGGAATAATCATCATTGTATTGCTCTTTTCCCAGCATCCTAGCTGGGTCTTTTGAACAAAAATGGCTGATTATTCAAATTTAGCCTTAATGTATTCTAGGCTGCAGTATGTAATTGCTCACTGCACTTTCTCGTGCAGAGGAAAGATTCAAAAAGTCTTGTAAGTAAATTGCAGACTCAGTGCTGAGCTTCCTCCCAGGCAGCTAATGGGTTTGGGGTTGCTCTCTGTCAGATCAGAGTCTCTTTTTGACGCCATTATTTTTCTGCCAGCTTGACTTGCACCTAAGTGTCAGGCAGGGGTGGGAACCACGAACCCCAGGAAACTCGCAGGAAAATAAATCCAAGCGAGCACTTCCAAATGACTTGCTGAAATGTGTACAAAACCGCTGTCTGTTTATTACTGTACGTTGCAGCCTGTCATGCTTTTTACTTTTAAGACCCATTTTTTGGGGTGGCAATCACATTTATTTTTAGACTGGGGCTTGCCCACAAATGGGGAATTAAACTTCAGTTGTTAGGGGATGACTTGTCATAACCTTATCAAACGTCTGCCTGCTCAGCCCTGCTGAAATGTCTCCGTGTAAGAGGGAAATGGTTATATATTTTGTCCTCTTTCTCTGCATTAGACACCTCTGGGCCACTTGTCACTAAAGTGAGCTTGAAAAGCAGCTTACTCAGAGGGAACCAGGCAAGTCCTTGGACTGCCTCCTCTTTCTCATGCTAACGGGAGCCAAGCTCACCCCATTTATTGTATTTATGTGAAAGACGTTAAGGATTGTTAGTAAAATGTCTATTTGGTCTAGACTGTACCCTGGTTATCTGTGCCTTAGTAGCTTCACTGGACACTGATATTTGCACAATCCAGTGGTTACTCTGAGAGCAAATTAATCGGTTTTCTGCCAAAGCACTGACCTCCTGTGATTGATTGACCTGGCGAATGGCCCTCTGCTGACAACGGGGTATAAAAAAGGGACTTCTGAGTAAATGAGCGTCATTAGACTCTGAACTGCTTGGAGCCATGAGGGTGATACTGTTGGCTGTGGTTTACATCCCCTTCACCGTGGCTGTGGAACGGTAAGAAAACATGTCTAGCATCACTGACGTGTGTCTCAGCTGGCGTCCTTGGGTGACCCATGTTTGTTGCTACCTGAGGTCTCAAAAAGAAACAATTTTTTTAAAAAAGAGTGTATGAAAACTCTAGAAAGGAGATCCAGTTAATTTTTGTGTGTTTACTTTATTTGCGTAGAATCCCTCTCATTCGATTCAAATCTATCAAAAAACAGCTGAAGGAAAGGGGAGAATTAGAGGAGTTCTGGAGGAATCACCATCCTGACATTTTTGCCCGGAGGTACCTGCATTGCTTCCCTGCAGATATTGCTTTATCCGTAGGAACCACTTCAGAAATGCTGTACGATTACATGAATGTAAGTACAGTTCTGGTAATGCAATCATAAGGACTCGCTATTCTCTTGAAGGCAGATTTCTTTCCCAGCACATTTGAAATCTAGTCTCTCAATGAAATTATAGCGCTTGAGATGGCTCATTGCTCTACGCTATAAATACGAGATCATAAAAAATTAGTTTACCGGTCTGCAAAGTAAAGCACATACGGAGCTAGGTTACCATGGGTGGGACCTGGGTGGAAAGCTGATGTAATCTAGCAGTGGTAGTCCTGTGACAAGTTTTATTTTTGTATAGATGTGTGTTGGACTTGATTGGGTCTCCAAGCATATAGGGAAGGTTTGTCTTTATCAGTCTTGGTTCAGGACTGGGTTTTTAGTAGCAGAATCTGATTACTTCATTTAGCTGTATTCTGTTTTCAGAAGCTTAGATGTTTGCATGTTATAAAAAATTCTCCAAATCTCATTTAGTTGGAGTGCAGTCATAAATTGGTGATAACAAAGACCCAAGTAGAGTTTTTATTTTTCTTCTTTTATCTCCTGAGCTTAATGTCTATTAAATTTTTGAGACTGACCTGGGTCTCACACTAACCTGGCTGAATTTACCCTTTAAACTGAGACAGGAAAAATATGAGTTTCATTGGTTCTCAGACAGGCAAGTCAGCAGGTCAACCATTTTGTAAACTGTCTTTCCTGGGTTTAGCATTTTGTCCATTTCGTTGGTGTCTGTTTTCTGTTTTAGTCAGTTCTTCTGTTATGCTTATTTAGAGGAAAGCTAAGTTGCAGAAACGTTGCAGAGGCTGCATCTGAACAGGGAAGGGAAGGGAAAGCCAAATTAATTCAGCAAGAACTTCCTGACACTTGCGGGCATTAAAGCAATACGTCAAGAGGAGCTAGAGATGTGTGTGAAGAAGAACAAAGGAGACTGAAAAATTTCAGCCTGCTCTAAAGCATATCCAAGAGGGATAAATATCAAAATAACAGAGGAAAATCCACTTCCTCAGCATATCCAGCTAGCACCAGCAACAGCTTTGTGGAGGTTTCAGTGTGGTGTGTTTATGGGGGTTTTGGGGTTTGGTTTTTTTTTTTTTTGAACCAACATGAGTTAGACCTGCCTTATTTTACAGATTAATCCATAAAGGTTTGTTTAACACAGGAAGGAATAAAATCCTACTGTACAGCTGGATATTCTCTTAAATGGTGTGCTTGCTTGCCTTGTCATAATTATCTCATTCAGACCGTAAACTCCAGGGTCAGAAACTATATTCAGTGTATTAATTAACAAGTATGCACTTGAAGATACATATTCAAATATTTGTATTGCTACAAAAGGCTTGGCACTGGGTATTGCTTTTCTATCTGCGTTTGAATTCCAGAAATGCCTCTTCCTAAAAATAGGTCTCTCAATGCTGAAGTGCTTTTCCAGGGCCAGATAGGGGCACTTAGACACTTGCATTCAGGATGTGGATAAGCTCTTCACTCCAGCATTCACGTGTTCACAGATTATCTCTAGCTTCACTTGGTATCCAAGGACGGTCAGTGGTTTCTTTATCCACTGGATGAACTTTGTTCAGTACATCAGATACAGTCTCTGCAGCAGAATTAATTTTTTAACTTGCTAATAGCTGATAATTACAAAGGAAAAAGCCCACTCACCTGTGACAGCATTTGTGCAGCCGATCGGAGCCCTCTGGTGCTGGCAGAGGTGGGTCGTGCTGTCTTTGTATCACTGATGTGAAATCACCTGTTGTGGGGAATGGAGGTAAATTCAGTGGTGTTCCCCAGGGCTCAGTGTTGGGGCCAGTTCTGTTTAATACCTTTATCAATGATCTGGACAAGGGGATTGAGTGCGCCCTCAGGAAGTTTGCAGATGACACCAAGTTGGGTGGGAGTGTTGATCTGCTTGAGGGAAGGAAGGATCTACAGAGGGATCTGGACAGGCTGGATCGATGGGCTGAGGCCAATTGTACAAGGTTCAACAAGGCTCAGTGCTGGGTTCTGCACTTGGGTCAAAACAACCCCATGCAACGCTACAGGCGTGGGGAAGAGTGGCTGGAAAGCTGTACTACAGAAAAGGACCTGGGGGTGCTGCTTGACAGCCAGCTGAACATGAGCCAGTGGTGTGCCCAGGTGGCCAAGGCAGCCAACAGCATCCTGACTTGTATCAGGAATAGTGTGGCCAACAGGAGTAGGGAGGTGATCGTGCCCCTGAACTCAGCACTGGTGAGGCCGCACCTTGGATACTGTGTTCAGTTTTGGGCCCCTCACTACAAGAAGGACATTGAGGTGCTGGAGCGTGTCCAGAGAAGGGCAACGAAGCTGGTGAAGGGTCTGGAGCACAAGTCTGATGAGGAGTGGCTGAGGGTGCTGGGGTTGTTTAGTCTGGAGAAAGGAGGCTGAGGGGAGACCTTATCACTCTCTCCAACTACCTGAAAGGAGGTTGTAGTGAGGTGGGTGTTGGTCTCTTCTCCCAAGTCACTAGTGATAGGACGAGAGGAAATGGCCTAAAGCTGCATTGGGGGAGGTTTAGATTGGATATTAGGAAAAAATTCTTCACTGAAAGGGTTGTTGAGCATTGGAACAGGCTGCCCAGGGAAATGGTGGAGTCACCATCCCTGGAGGTGTTCAAAAAACGTGTAGACGTGGCACTTAGGGACATGGTTTAATGGTGGGCTTGGCAGTGTTGGGTTGACAGTTGGACTTGATGATCTTAAAGGTCTTTTCCAACCTAAATGATTCTATGATTCTGTGATTTCATACTGACATCAGCAGGGAGCTGCCTGAAAGCCTGTGTGGTCATGCAAGAACTTCATCTTGGGGCTGAACTTGCCACCACGGAAGTCAGTGTGAGAGGGCTCATTGACCTCATGGGGAGTGCGACTGAGCATTTGCTTAAAAGGCTTTAAAAATGCTGCACTGTTATGCACGCAGCTGGAGTGAAATCTGCTGCCCACAGCCACTCGTGGAGCCAGACACACTTCCTTATGGCGTGCATTTACGTTTAGATGAAATTGCACCAAACCCCCTGAGAAAGCAGTGCGTGATGCTCCCGAGTCTGTTTTTTCCTCGGGAATAGCTCAGCAGGAGGCAGGCCAGGGCTGACTGGGTTGTTTACCTCCCCCAGGCACAGTACTACGGAGTTGTGAGCGTCGGCACGCCGCCACAAAGGTTCACCGTCGTGTTTGACACCGGCTCCTCCAATTTTTGGGTCCCTTCTGCATATTGTATCAGCGAAGCGTGCAGTAAGAAACATTACGCTCCCTTACTTGTGTCTCGGGTACCTTGGCCATTTCTCCTTTCCCAAGGAGCTTGCCTGCAGCAGGGATTTGGGAGGGAGGGATTTGGAGCACCCCTGAGGGCCTTGCTCCCCTCCCCGGCTTGCTCCTCTGTCTCTGCCCCTCCGTGCTGTCCCACCGCCAGGGCAGGCGCCGGCTGCAGCTGCCAAACATCCCTCCACACCACGAGGTGCCTGAGGTAAAAGGCATGAAAATAAACCTGGGAGAGCTACAAATAGCAGTGGAAATGCCCATTTTTGTTTTGATTTGCTTTCAAAACTCAAAATAAGCTCTGAGGTACAGAAAAACAGGGGTGCCTTTGGGGATCAGGCATCTCCATCAACACCTTCTTCGTAAGACAAGCAAAAATCTGCCTTGCCTACATCTTGGCTGGCTCTGCATCAGGGAGCAGGCGCGGTGCTGGGACCTCCCCTCTGTGCACAGGTGTCATTTGTTTTGTGTAGGGGTGCACCAGAAATTTAAGTCCTTTCTGTCGGATTCGTATGAGCACGGAGGGGAAGCTTTCTCCTTGCAGTACGGCACAGGACAGCTTCTGGGCGTTGCTGGCAAAGACACTCTGCAGGTGAGCCTCCACCTAAAATAGGTGCCAGCCTCCAGATCAACTGTTTTCAGGGCAGTTCAGACACTGGCCTTGCCCTGGAAGACCTTGCCTGGTTCAGGCAAGGGCAGCGGAAGGTCCCACGAAGCCGGGTGCTGAGAGGTGCGGGTGCTGCTCCAACTTTGGGCTACTCAGACAAATCCCCAAAATTTTATTTTGCATTTCTACTTCTCTCCTTGGATCCTGTCCTGGGTTTATGAAGAAACGTTCACGGAATTAAGGTATTAAGAGGAATCGGTGCAGCCTACCCACCAAATGGGCACCTGCTATGTTGATGCAAGTCACACAAGGATATCCAAGCTTTATAAATGGAATGAATCCATTGTTACAGATCTGAAATGTGGCTAATTTCTTGTAACTGATGGTGTCTTTACTTTCACTTGTACCAAACAGATAAGTAACATCTCCATCAAGGGACAGGACTTTGGCGAGTCAGTGTTTGAGCCAGGAACAACTTTTGCCCTTGCTCACTTTGATGGTGTGTTGGGCTTGGGCTATCCCTCCTTAGTAGTGGGCAATGCTCTGCCTGTGTTTGACAGCATCATGAACCAGCAGCTGGTGGAGGAGCCGGTCTTCTCTTTCTATTTGAAAAGGTCAGTCTTTAAAGTGACACTGCCAAAAAGAAGCAAATCTATTTTAATTGTTGAGACAACTGTGCATCTGTATAAATCTTCAATTCTAGAAAGTAATTTTCCCCATTTTTTTTTTTTTTTTTCAATTTGACACTGAAAAATATGGAGTGAAAAGGAAAAACGTGCTGGGGAGGACCATGAATTTTTGGATGAAGAGTTATTCTTGTTGGAGCTAGTCATAAACAAATGAAAAGCTCCCAGCTCAGATTCACCATGTCTGAGTTGGCAGAGGTTTCCTTCTAGCCAGTGGAGATGAACAGAAATTCTGTGCTACACCCAAGTAGCCCCATCTCAGAAAAGAAATATTGTTACCTCATCTGGACCTAGCTGTAACTCCACCAATTTATCTAGTGTTTATTCTGAGGTGAGACAGCAACTGGCTTAACCTGCTCATGATGCCTACCTTAGCACTTGGCAGCCTACAGTAAGTCTTCTCAGAGGTTGCTTGGAGGCTCTGAGTTGGGACATCTGCAGTTATAATTTAGAAATAATCTCTTTCAGCCATCCATACCTGAATTTAGAAAGGGCTGTGACTTGTATTTTGCTTTTCAAGTGTAACCTCATCAGCACGTGCTGGCACACTCCCACATCTGTGTTAACCTGTCTTCTGCTTTCAGAGGAGATGACACTGAGAATGGTGGTGAGTTGATTCTGGGGGGGATAGACCATTCCCTCTACAAAGGTTCAATCCACTGGGTCCCTGTCACCGAGAAAAGCTACTGGCAAATACACCTGAACAAGTATGTATGTATGTATGAAATACCTGGTGGAATTCATCTCCCCAGGTAAAACCTGCAGAAACAGAAATGCCTACTGTTACAGATGCAGGAGGACTTGGCTGCAGTGTTTTACCCTTGTGCTTTTCAAAGAGAGGGTTCGCCAGGATGAGGGGTTTATCAACTCTGTAAATCTGCTGTGATGTGGGTAGCTAGCTTCTGGGAGAGCTTGTTAATGTGTTTTAATATGATGCACCAATGGTGGACTATTCAGTTAAGAGGTTAAGGTAGCCAGGAACTGAATCCAGCTCCAGGTCCTGCTCTCATCTCTCCTGTTAACCTTGGTCAAGGTAGTCAGTGAGCCTTCGGTCCTTCTCCTGCTGCACAAATCGATGAGGACAAATACCTGTGGGTGAGGACAAATTCATCAGCAGGCAACAAACGATTAGGGCTGCAGGAGTCCTGAGAGAGATAAGTGGCTCCACAAACGAGAAGAGTTCCTCATGCTGTTTCCTTCTATTACTTTCTTGTCTTCTAAAGATATTCTTTTCTTTTAAGACTGGGAAACTTGGTAGCTAGTTTTAACTTCAGACCATATTCTGGTACTTTAGCTAGCAGTAATATGCTTCTTCAGTCACAGTGTATATGCCATTTGCTTAAAGATGCTTTGTTTTTCACTCGCAGCATAAAGATCCAGGGCCGGGTGGCATTTTGCTCCCATGGCTGCGAAGCCATCGTTGACTCAGGCACTTCTCTTATCACCGGCCCCTCTTCACAAATCAGGCGATTACAGGAGTATATTGGGGCAAGCCCGTCACATACTGGAGAGGTAAAAACTATACAGCCAGAAAACAGCCAGAGAGGAAGAGAAACTGCTATTCAGTCCAAAGAGCTTATAGGGTGGGAAAATAACCGAAATAATTGCTCAGAAGGGTCTCAGCAAAAGCCTTGTTTCCAGGACAGCACTGAACTCAGAGCCATGCTGGTTTTGACCTGTCTGCCTTGCTGCCCTAGCCCTCTTCCCAGGTGTACACCTCCTCTCCCATACTCATCAGTACTGGTGTGTAAGGAAATAACGGGGGCATCAGTTTGAGGAATTGATCCATACTCTACATCAGAGAGAATTTTCTTTTGGAAAATCAGAGGAGCACTTCCTTTCAAAGTCCCTGGCTATAGCCATTGGCTCGCTCAAGCCAGGAGGGGTTCAGTGCTGATGGCCAGCCCCGTCAGCATCAAATGGAAAGGGAAAGGTACTGTAATTGCAGGCCTACAATGATTCCACTGACAGGACCTCTCACTGTCTGCTTGCAGCAGAGCAGGCGGTGTTGTGCTGGGGCTTCTGGCAGGAATGCACATCTGTGATGCTTGCAACACTGGCTCCTGGCAGATGATCCATGGGGTGCAGGACAGACCTCACTATCTCTTATTCTCCCTCCTGAACCTTATTCCTCTGCTCACTGGTTTTCCTCTCCTCCCTGTTGCGTTCTTCTGCATCCCCCTCACTGGCACTCCCCACCAGTCCTCCCTGTACTTGCCTGCCCACTGAAGAGCACCACCACCTCCTCCAGCGGGCCGAAACAGCCTTGATGTATCACTTCATGGCCTCTCTGGCCCCACAACTGCAGCCCCCAGCCCCCTGTGCCTCTCTGGGGGGCTTGTGTGAGCTGAGGTTGCTCAAGGTAGGTTAGGCTTTCCCACTGCCTTGCCTGCGGGCCAGGCTGGGATGTCTCTCTGCCACCCTTCACATCTCCCCACTGGCAATTTTCAGATGGCATGACTGAACCTTGTAATATCTAAAGCATTGAGATAACAAGCCTGAGATGGCTGAACCCACCCACCTCCAGAGAGAGAGCAGCTTATTTTTACTGTGTCTTCTTGCTGGCCCTTGGCTGACTCCCACGGGTAATTACCACGTCGCCACAGCTCCAGTGCCCCAAGTAAAGCTGCCGTGTATGGTTGCTGTTAACTTTGCAGTTGTCTTGATCCTGACACAAAACTGCACTTGGAAGAAAATTAAGAGTGTTACTGTTGCCCAGTGCACTGGGCAAAGATCAAAGACAAAAGTGGACTTCTAATCTGCCTCCTTTTGTAAGAGGGGGACTTGGAGTTGCATCTGTGTAACTTGTGAAGCTTCTGATTCTTTCTCAATTAAACCTTAAATTTTGTTTTATTCAAATTTTCAGATACATGTCAAACAGTATGCTTTAATAACAAGTTGGTTTTATAATGGTACATATGAATGGATATAGATATAATATGTTTTTCCAATGCACTTATATTAGTATAATATAAACAAGAAACAGGTCATTGCAGTATAAATTTATATACTCCAGTGCTGACGTAAACGAACTCAGCCAGCATCTCAGATTCTGCAAAAAAGCATCCTGAAAATAAGACTTTCTATGACTGTTTTTGTAGCAGCCACAGACAGGCTGAGTACATTGGCTCAAATTTATCCCAGTATAAGTGGGTGCATCCGTCAGTGATTTTACCAGAACTTTTACCTCTTTTCAGCAAGGATTAATTTGTTCTGGACGTACTAGCTATGTAAATTAATTATGTCTTGCTTCTCGTATCCTACAAACCATTGTACTGTCTTTTTTACCCTTGTCCTCTGTATCTCATGGTTTATTTTGTACTAATGGTATGACACCTGATAAGTATACACAGGATTTAGGGCTATGTTTTCATAAAGCAGATTTAACAACAACAACAAAAGTAGAGTCTTCCTTATAGGAAGCCTCTAAGACAATGACCTTAAACACTACAGTTTACAGCAAAGATCCCTCTGGGGCTTGGAGCATTCTGCAGGGTCATTTAACACGCCAGTTGTTTCATGACATAACTAGAAAGGCCAGGAAATTATCTTCTGTGTTACTGTAAGTGAATGTATTATTTATGGAAATTAATGGCAATGCCAGGGTTTAGTCCTTCTTCTGCTCTTTACATCCCAGTCCACGGCAGAGTAAAAAGTGCCATATTCCTCACTGACATTTTTTTCCCTAAAACTGTGATGTTACGGGAGGGAGAGGGGTGAGCTGCAGCTGTAGGGTGCTCCCTGCATGGGCTGAAGGCAGCTCCCTCCACCCAGTCCCAGCCAGAGCATTGGAGGACTTTTGCTCAGCAAACCTTGCTAACATGGGCTCAAAGGGGCTCACACACTCAGTTTTGCTTCCAAGTTGTACAGGGGGGACGTCAGAGGCCTCCTTCACCTTGGCTCTTTTGGGGATCGCGAGGATTTTCATCAGCCCTGGGCCCCTAGGGGCTTTGGTGCAGTGGTCTGGGCTGTTAGGCTGGTTTGACCCAGTGCAGGAGCTGGAAAGCTGGAGGGCAGTGTTGAGCCATAAGTCAGACTGATGCTGTTTCTCTGTAGTAAATGCACTACTACCTGCCGCAAAAGTCTTGAATTCAAAGGGCAATACTTAAAAAAAGGCAAACTGATCCCATCCCAATCAGTGCATCGCATACAGTTTCTTGTAGACTGCAGAAGACTGTCCAGCTTGCCTCACATAAGCTTCACGATCGGACACCACGAGTACAAGCTGACAGCAGAGCAATACATCGTAAAGGTACATATCCGTGGGCTCCCTGCTCCCCTGTCCCCGAGCTAGGACTGGAGCAGGCGGCTGAAAGGACATGTGCTTTCCCTTCCAGGAGTCTACTGAAGACCAAACCTTCTGCATGAGTGGCTTTCAGTCTCTCGACATCACCACTCGCACCGGCCCACTCTGGATTTTAGGAGATGTCTTTATGTCTGCGTTTTACTGCATTTTTGACCGTGGGAATGACAGAGTGGGATTTGCAAAAGCTGTTCATAGGAAGGATTACTACTGAGTTGTAATAGCATTTATACTGCCTTAACCCAAATGTTAATGTAATGATCTTCAACGCACGTGTGAAGAAGGGCCTTAACCAAAACTCTGGACCTAAATGCAGACATATTTGGGCTTTGGAGTGATCCCTGTCCCAAATTATATAGTTTCACTTAATCTCTATATGTTTACAACTGAGAAACAGTATGTCCTGTATAACTGATGGACACCACAGCTCTCAGGATGAAGCAAAAACATCTCAGCACTCAGATTTGCAAAAGAACAGGAAGGATACAAATGCTGAACAGTGCCAGGCTGACAAGAGAGCAGTTACAAATGGGGGAAACTAATCCCAGTCGGGTCTGGTCTGGGTACCCTTTTTTCTTCTCACGTGGTAGTTTCCACCTTATTTCCACTGCTTTCCTTCTCCTCACCATTATCCATGGTTGGGATTTTGTCCACCCTCGTTTCCTTAGTGCCACATAAATTTTCTTTATATGCGCTTGCTCCAACCAGTTTATATAAAGGGGAATTTGACTGATGCCTGGGTGGCCAGTAATGTCCACTACTGTTCCCTGCGCACAATTTCCTGCTCTTTACGCCATCTCTCAAACCTGCTTTTTCCCTTGGGTTCATTCTCGCTTCACAGTTTTTTCCTCTTTTGGGTCTTGGTGTTTAATATCCATGTCTTAGGTCAGATGCTGCTTTTAGCGTCTGACGCCTCTGCCCCTTGGCAGTGTGGGCAGCTGGGAACAGCATCTATTCATGTTACAAAAACCAGACCACAACCCTTGTGAAGGGAGCTGCAAAGGGATACCGCAGCGTCCCTCCACCTCAGATGAGTTACAAGATCAATGCACCAGCACTAGACATCTACTGCCCCTTCCTCAGCCACTTTTTGTCAGCAGTGGCAGCAGCTTCAGCGCTGGCAGAGGTGTGAAACAACCCCAGGTAGCTGCGCTGATTTGGCAAAAGAAGATTCACCAAAATTATATCCGTTGGAGTATTTGGATTGCTAAAGCTGACACTGCCCCCATACATGTGAATAAAACTTAACCAAGCAAAATCTGCTTTGGACTTAGCACTGTTTCAGTTTTGTTTTATGTTTTCTTACAGCAGTTTCTGTGCGGTGAGGCCGGAGTGGAGGGGGAAGGGAGGGTGCAACAGTGATTGAAAATCCAGGTTGTTCTGTGGCCTGGAGGGAAGAGATGGGACATGTTGGGGCTGCTTGTGTCTCCCTAAAGCTGAAAAATGTCTGCAGCCCCAGCCCTGGGGCACTGGGCACCCCCCAGGCAGGGCTGGACTGTGGGGAGCTGGAGACCGCCCTGCTGCGGCATCGCTGGGGCAGGGGCTGGCGGCCCTGGGGGACTTGCTGCTGCCACCTGTCTGGATGTGCTTAACACAGACCAAATGCAACATCCATTACTGGCCTTGGCAGCATTACAATCATGGCCTCTTAGAATTTGAGGCTTCAGTTGTAAGACTCAATAAGTATTACTAAAGCAAGACAGTTTGCCTGTAGGTTTCTCTGAAATACTGATCTTGCCTGCCAAGAAATACTCCCTCTCTTCGGTGCACATTTTCATGACTCTCTATTTGCGGCCACATTGTGTTACACTTTTGGCATCCAGGCTATCAACCTCTAGCAACAGGGACTCTGCCACCACTTGTCTCTTTTCACAGACAAGATTGAGCTGTACGAAGTTACCATGTATTTCAGGCCAATCTTGCCTTATTTCCCCTTTGTCCACATCACTCTTAAAGAACAGAGTGACCATGAGCTAACTTATTTGTCTAGAAAATGTCATTTGTTTGGTTGTAAACCAAGACAGATAAACATCTATAAAGCCCTATCACTCCCTTAACAGCAGCGGGGTATTTTTGTTTTCTCTATATGCAGCAGACTTAACACTGGTACATTTCCATTATTTCTAAAATGCATACTTATTGCTCAAATATGAGCTTGCAGTCAGAGTTAGAGATCTGTTATTTATGACAGAGGGTTTTAAGGGTGGTGGGACGTGTCCCTGCACCTGGTCAGTCCCTGCCCTGGCATTTCAGTTCTAAGAATTCCAGCACAGAGCACGAACACACTAGAAATAGGTGGAAAGCCAGGCAGTGGGTGCAGGGACTGGCCCTCTCTTTGTTCTGATATATCTCATCCTGCTCAAGATTAACACCACTTGATGGGAGTAAGCTCCTGCTCTGACCTATTTATCTGTCCTAGCCCTATTCTTTCCTCAGTCTTTTCCAGCTTTGCCAACTTCTGTAGGTCTGCCTTGTTATTCCTGGTAGACATCAAGTTGACTTGCGTGGTAGGTCAAACCTTTGCCAGAAGTGCTTCTTGACAGTTCAGTTCAGTCAAGACGACTGTGTTTCTCAAAACGTCTTTATTCATGCAATAATTTGACATTGTTTATACCAGTGAACATGAATTGTAAATTGTTAGGTTTGCTAAAATAGGCCATTTACCATGCTAAGGCAAATGGTTTACTGAGAGAAGTGCCTAAGAGAGCACATAATCCCAAATGATAATTTAATACAAATCAGAGCCCACGGATGTTTGCAAAAGTGAGATAACAGCCTAAATGTGGAGAGGGAATTTTTCTGATAACTCATCCCAGCACTAGCTTCTTTACAAGCAACAAAGAGAATATTATAGCTAACCTGGAACTGGCCTGCTATGTCTGAAATGCTATTTGTGTATTGCAGATTACATCGTGGGACTTCAGAGCTGTCATTCCTAATTTAACATGCATCTACATGTCTAATAGGCACCACCGTGGGACTTAACTGACACTTTTATATACCTAATGGCTACTGTGTGGCCACCCTTAGCCTCCATCGAAGAACAAACACAGTTGCTGGGCCACGAAGTGCCCGCAGAGTGAGTGGGAGAGGTAACAAAAGTCATTGCTCATGAGATGCATAACGTCACAGTGGAAAGCAGCACTGTGCATCCTAGGTAGTGGCCAGGCTGAGAAGAAGATGGTGGAAGATGAGCAGAGTTGGATGATGAGAAGCTGGGAAGGCTTCTTCAGGCTTAGCAGGGCTGGGATGAAACATGCTGATGTCTGGGTTGGGGGGGATGAGCACTTGGCTCCAACACCTTAAGCCCTGGTGGAAGCTGTGTGAAGGAGAAGAGTGAGAAGGTGTGATGGGATGGGACCCTTAGTGCAGATTTGTAGCGGGCACTTTACAGTCATCTCTCATTTCTGGCTTAAATTCCTTTACAGAGAGAAGCACAGATCCTCAGGCTTATGTCCTGTGAGGAGAAAGAACTAGATAATAGGCCAGACTTTCTGCATAGCTGCTGAAAACCCTTCCTGTACATGTGCAGCTGGGAAGAGTACGGCCAAACTGCCCGGAAACCTATAGTGCTCTCCTGTCTTCAATGAAGCGCTATGGAGGAGTGCTTCAGGCTCCCAAGGAGAGCAGCAGTTACTTTATCTTTGGGTCTAGCTGTCTGAGTAGCCTTAAAACTTCTAATTTACACTACAAATTTGCCATTTGTTAAAGTTAAGCTCATTGGTAAATGGAGTTCCTTGACAGTCGCAGATGCAATTAAATTGAGAAAATATTGAATTGAAAAATGGCTTCAGCTAAAAGAAGAAATAGGGAACAGAGAAGAAAGAGGCAATGCTGGAGGAAAATCTTTTTTTTTTTTTTTCTCTGTTGATGTAGGGAAGGGAAAACTATGTGTTTTCAGCACTGTCACAGGCCAAGAGAGTCCTCTTCACCAGGGACAGTCAGCAGTCTGGGGCTCTGATGACTGAAAAGCTAGAGGATGCTGCCAGAAGCTGGGTATTGCCTACTAAGAGCCATCCAGAAAATAGGACTGCTAGGCTAAGGTGCTGTTTATTTCAACATAATTTCACTTAGCTGGGGTCCTCATTGTGTTGGTCAAACATGAACACAGCAACTTGATTTGCTTGAGGACTTGTTGTCAAGTGGCAATGGTGAGGTTGCACCAGAACGCCTTACCCCGAAACTGTGATCAAACCTCACTACTCAGCTGCTGGCAGACACCGGCATTGCCTCCTCTCACAGTGTGAAGAAGTGCCTCTGTAGGTGCCTGGGAAACCTGTGCTTGGCTTTTCTGCATACCTGAAACTCCCATAATATGAGTTTAAACAGCTCTTCCTTGGGCTAAGTGTCATCTGCTTCCTAAACTGATGGGGATACATGTGCTTTGGTCTAGTGCCTTTGAAGGATTTGAAAGGGTGGTGCTGCTCAGACCGTCTAATGCACACCAACAGGAGCCAGTTCCCAGACTGAAACAAAGCTGGAAGAAGTAGAAGTGGGGAGGGTGGTTGATTTTTTTTCAAAGCCTACCCAGATGAGATAGCAGGGTCCTGCTGTATGCGATAGCCTGCTGGAAGGGCTCCTTCCCTAAGCTGTTGGCCAGAGGAGCAGGAGCAGGCAGGTCTGTTCATTCCCTTCCTAGCTCCAGGGGGCCCTGAAGACTCCCAGGAGCCACTGGTGCTACCAGTTACCCTGGTAGAGATGCTGGTTTGTTGTCTGAAGTGCAACCTTCTGAGCAAAAGAGCTGGGTGGACTTGCTGTCTACACCGCTTGCTGGCTGTTGCAGCCCCATAATTTTCTGTGGCTCCCCCTCTCTCTGTTCTTCCCAGTCCCTAAGACACCTGGTCTCTCCCTTGTCTAGGGAGATCGTCTGCTTGGATACTTACTTGTGGGGGAATGCCAGCGTCACGCTCTGGACTGCATTCATGTAGATGTGGGTGAGAGCTAAAAACAAAGAGCTGGTGCTGCTTTCAGGGCCTGCTTTGAGACTTTTTGCAGGAGTGGCAGCTGAAAGGCCAGGTTGCTACCAGAAGGTGTAGGGAGGTGGCTTGGCCACCCCTAGAGCTGCAGGAGCCACCTAATGCTGGCTCGGATTTGGGTTAACGGAGAATATGTGTGTAGTAGGTCTGGGCAGCATGGGAACGGGGGAGAGGGGAAGGAAGCAGAGAGCAATTTTTGCTAGCAGTCCTGGGCCATTTGGTTGTTTCCCTGGGATGACTGCAGCCTGTGCACTTCCAGCTGAAGATCTCTGCAAGAGTGGACCCCTAAGCTCAGTTGCCCCTGCCCCTGCAGCTCCATCACCTCTTGAGAGAGCGCCACAGCCCTTTCATAGCTAGGGAGGCCACATGAGAACAGCATTTTACAATAAACAGCCACTGGGTACCCCACATACATGCTCCAAGGAGCAGAGACCAAGACTCAGACCTCCCATGCTCAGTTCATCAGCAGCTTTGACTCTTTCATTTTTCTTAATAAAGTTAAGCATTTAATCCTTTTACTTTTCCACTCTGTAGTGGCATAACTTCAGCAGGAGTGGGATAGGCTCTTGCCCCACACAAGCAAGGAGACTGATATTTTTAAGCATTCCTCCAGGCAGTGAGAGATGGTGGGCTGAATCTCTCCAGGCTGAGAAAGGAATTGAGCCCACATGTCCCCTTCTAGCCACCTGAACAGAAACCAAAACTGTTGGTGGGTCTTGCAAGGATGTCATGGACCTTAATCTGAAAGAGTGGCTAATGGTAGCAGTGTCCAGGGTGGATCCAAAGTGGACAGAGCCACCTCCACTCTTCTGATAACCTTAGTGTTTCCTCTAGGTGAGCCTACACAGCTCACTGCTGCATGCACTGGCTGGTTTGCATCCACTCCTGAGGCTCCCAGTTCTCCCCAGAAATGTTTTCCTCACACGGTCTCAGATTTCAAGCCAGCGCCCAAGTGGCTTAAAGCATGTCACCACAATGCCGCCTATTTAGGCACCCAAATCTTCCATTGGATCTTGCTCAGGACTTGTCTGAGCATCCTGTCTGCCTTTCTGCACTTTCAGCAAATCTGTGTGAGAACCACTTTCAAGAGAAGACAGGAAGTTCAGTTAGACTCAGGGGAAGCATGGTCAAAGTTTTCTTTCACTTTTCTCATTAGAAAATTCTACTATGGCTGTTTCTTTAGTATCCAGGTTTTCCCATAAGTGCTGCATCTCAAACGTCTCTGGAGCAGCAGCAGAAGTAACATTTTTTCCATCACTGAAGGTCCTTTGCTGTGAAGTTGTCCCAGAATCTGTTAAAGGTTGTGCACCATTGGCATTTGACACTGTACTATGACTATGGAAGCTCGGTAAACTCCATCGCTGAAGGTTTCTCTCATGATCTCTTATGAAACCAGCTATGTTACTACCGTGGGGTTCATGTTTGGGCTCCCCTATCACAGTTGGAAGTGACTGATGCACCTCAGAGCCTGGGAGGTATGTAGTAATTTCTGGGGGGAAAAAAGGATGGTCCAGAAGAGTCACATTTGCCTCAGTTAGGCTCCTTTGAAGTTCCTCTTCTGGCACGCTTGCAGCGCGCTCTGTTTGCAGATCTGGTTTGCCCGGCACATCAGGCGCTTCCTCCCGAGCTTCAGAGATTACGACCTCAGGAACTGGCTTGTTTGTCTCGGATGAGGTGTCACTGTCACCAAACTGTGCCTCATTCCTTGAGGTTTCAGTTATGGGTCCTAGATCTCTGCTGCTATGAAATCTGTTACTTCTGTCAACTCCTTCATGTTTCTTCTTGAAGCTTGAGGTAGAGTGTCTCCCTCTTGTGTGCATTTCTTGCAACCGTCTGATGTGCCCCTTTTCATCTGCTGGGAAAAACACAGAATTCTCACTTGTCTGCCGACTGTAGCGCCGGTGAGCTGGGGACGAAGGGCCCTCATGGACGCTGAGAAATCTCTTGACTCTTCTCAGCACTGAATGTTGTCTTCGGTGTTTCTCTTCTTCCCAGGGCCACTCCTCTCCATAGAGGAATTCAGTATCAGCCAGCCTGCCAAATAAACCAGGTAGTATGTGTCACTTAAGTGTACGAAACCTGTGGTCTACATGCACATATATCCCACTGTCTCAGCAAGAAGACATAGGAACCAAGGCCCTAGTGTGTCTCCAAGGAGGAGCATGGAAGGGGTGAAAAAGGGGTGAAGGCACCAGGAGATAGTGCCTGTGCCATTGGACCAGCTGGATCACCTGGAAATCTCTCCATGTCCAGATGTCTCTTATCCTGAGGACCAGGCTGGGAGGGCATCCAGCCAGGCACCCGGCCTCATTTCATATTTGGGCTGCAGCCCTCTGTGGTGGCTCCACATGGTTAGGGTTGTGCTTAGGGTGATGAAAGAGGAGAAGAAAAAACCCTGCTCAGTGCTGTAGATACTTTTTCAGGAGAATCCTTTGGGCAAAAATAACAACAGTGAAAAAGCTACTCCTCGAAGCAGAGGGTGATGGTTTCAAAAAATGTTGGAATTACTCAGATGGCCAAATCTCACTTACTTCTGGGTCACGACAGTGTGTCTGAAAGTCCCACCTGTACCTGGTATTCTTCTCCTGCCCGGTCTCGGTGGTTCAGGAGAACGACTATTGCTTCGTCTGCCAGGCAATTCAGTAGGTATTACTGACTCAGTCCACCCCAGAAGACAAGTCAAATTGGCCCAGTTACCTTGTCCTAAGGGCAAGGATGGCAAAGGGGCTTGGGCCAAATTTGAGGTGAGGAGCACATGGAGGGTACGCTAACCTGGAGGGACAGAGGAATTTCATCCAGCATTTGGGAAGATGTTGACTTGAGGGGACTGGAGAAGACTTTGGATTTGGGCTCAAGTTTTTTATATTGGATGACTCTTTAGACCTTGTTTTTGAAATCTGCATGAGAACTACCCAGTTTTTTTAGAACGATGAACAGCGAAACAGTTCAAAGGAGAAAATAATTAATAAAAAAATCAACACACCAGAGCTGTTTGCATTTCACAGGGGCTAACACAGAGCTATTTTTCATTCATTTCCCCCTTCATTTCTTGTGTGAAGTGCTTCTTACTAAAAAATTGTTTGCAGACTTAATAATATTTCTTCTTTTCTTTGCCACTTTTTTCCCCTAGCAATTGCAGCAAAATAAATTATATTCTATGGGATTTTCTTCTTTACTGTTTTACTTTCTCCTTTACTTTTCTTTTGGCCATTTTATAGTTTTTCCAGAAGGAAATAAATTCTGAAAAGGCTGTGTGTGATAGAAGTAACTCATATAAACCATTGTTCTTTGTACTAGAATGCATGCAAAAATGGAAAAACAAGAGGAATAAAAATGAGAAAACACCAATTTCATTTTGCCAAATGAAGCAAAAAATTAAGCACCTTTAATTTGATAAAGGCTGGAAAATTTTGGAAAAATTGAAAAATTCTTGAGGCAAGTAGTAAAAAAATGGCTACTATAAAGTTTTTAAAAAAGATTTTTCAGATAAAAATATCCATTTGCCCTGGTATTTGTTCAAGCACAGTGGTATTTACACTTACTGACCTGTTCTATATTACAGCATGTCATGAGTGTTTAAATGAAACAGCTTCTAAGCTGACTGGCCTATCACTGATATCTCATACAGGTTCTGATGACACAGGGCAGTCCTATATCCTCTATATGTTTCTTTATAAGGATGGTTCTTGTGTTGATCTCTGCAAAAGCTGACCACTCCAACTTCCATGCCTAGATTATTAGCCAATGGAAATCATACAATGTTTAAAATAATTTCTTGTTTATCTTCACAGAAATCTGGACGGATTTTAGCCATCATCTGCTAATAAAACAAGCAAAGGAATAACTATTCTGCTAACCGGGGGGTGTAGGAAGAAGATGTAGTAAATAAATAAAAAAATATTAAGAAAAGTCAGTCGTTATCTTCCGGTGCCATCCTGTGCTCAGAAACTATCAACAAACCCTCCCTGCAAACACACTCTATTTATTAATTATATAATTTAAGCTATGGGTCCACAGTTCGTATGAGCACATGGACCACTGGAGACTACATCCCACCAACACCAGCCTGTCCACTCCCTCCTAACATCATCTCCCATCTCCATCTTCCCCGTTCACAGTATCGTCACAGCCCACAGCCCTGCGCTGACTGTCCGTCAGTCAACATGGGCCATAGGGGTGGTGATCTTTCTGATGGCATTAAGGACCCTTAGTGCCACTCACCCCATTTCAATAGTTGAGCCAAGAAATGAAGGAATACAGTAATCAGCAGCTGCTTTTGTGTAGGGTGGCCGGGCAGAGGAATCATTCCAGTATATATCTTTCTCCAACCTTGGTAAGTTCATGTGCATCTCGTCCACCGCCAGAAGTGAGACCTTAGATTTTTTTGGTATAAATCATGTCACTTTCAACATAGTACAGTATATGAAAGAATATGCTTTGTACTTCCTGGGTCAACATTTCTTTCAGAAACCCTTTAAAGTAAGATGTGTATGCTGGTCTAGGCATTGGAAAGAGACTCAGTATTATAAAATATACCCCTTATACCCTCCTATAGTCATGAAAGCATAAATTTTAGTGTAACTTGTCTTCTATGCTGTGAAGATATTTGCGTCAGATTGAAGTAGTTTCCTCACGCATGATGTAGTTAAATGGACATGTGATCCTCCATATGCTATGGGAAGTCTGTGTAGAGTATTACTGGTGCTCCTTAAAATGTCCAGAGGTTGGGAAGCTTTCTGATAGGCTTTGTCCACATTTTAAGACATTCAGAACCAAGTATGTGACGATCCTGTTCTAAGGCCTTCCAATATATTTTATACAAAGGGCTCTGAAGCACCGTAGCATGAGTAGCCTGAAGTAGTGTTAAGCCAGACAGCATCTTTGGCTGTGTGAAGGCCTTTCCCACTCCTGCATGTACCTGCATTGCTTGCTTTGCTTAATACACTGGTTTGCTTGCCCTGCCCTTGCTCCCTTTAACACCCGGGCTCTGCTTTGCTTTGCAGTCTCAGTGGTCCCCAGCAAATGTGGGGTCTGACAGCAGCTCAACCCTATGCTTGGCTCTACCTGCAAGGGGAGCAGCGGGTGCCATGGGACCTCTTCACGTCTTTGGGCTCCTTCAAGCCACAACAGACAGGGGCTGTTTAGGAATTGGGGAAAACTGCAATAAATCTGTACCCTGTCCATCTCACAGCTCCCGCCACTGAGGACACTGGCTCCTGTGCTGACCACAGATGCTGCCGTGGGCAGCAGCATCATGACATGAGTCATGGTATGGGCCCTGCTTATTAGTTCAGGGTCCTGCTTGGTGTTTTTGGTATCTTCACTGCCATTTTTTTTTTTTTTAAAGGAAGGTTCATATACAATAATGAAATCTCTGAATGAAATTCAGATTAGCAAAATGTGTTCTTATCTGTGTGGGAATAGACAGCTTTTGGATTTTGCAGGATTGACCTACATTATGTGTTTTTCCAGGCATGAAGTGAGCTTATAGTTTGAGGTCAGCTGTTTGCATGTTTAGTCAGGCATCATAAATGTCAAATACCAAAGTCAAGATGCGTTAGCTTGTAAAAACAAAATCTGAGGATCACAGCTATAGGTACTCCTTCAGGGAAAGAATTTGTTTTGCTGACACTTGTTGCCCTTAATTTGTACCTCAGTATAAGAAATAGGATTAAATGTAATGATAACCTATGGTACAGTAAAACTGGAAGAGGAAATAACAACAGCAACCTGTAAATTTCTATCGATGCACCAGTTAGTTTCAAAATCATCATCGTCTTCTCCAAATGGATTAATAAGTTGTTCAGCGACCTGAAAGGAAAATGAGACAGTGAATAGAGGTTGGCATGCCATGGCAGGACTGCTGCCGCAGAGAAAATAGGATCAGATTTTTCTCTCTCTCCCTGCCTCTCACTTGCAATCATAGCTTGAGCTCCCATATGATGGTTTTGCCAGCCTAGCAAGGGAACATCTTGCTTTCCCTATAGATTCATACCTCCATGCCTCGTTGGTGCTGTCAATCATAATTGTCAATGCTGGCATACTGGGAATTGAGACATGTCTGGGCCACAGTAATTGTCACATAAGATAGTCATTACCTTTCCTTACTGTTGTCTTTGGCTGATTTAGATGAATGGTTTAGCAGCTAGAGGCTCTGTTATTGCATTATGGTCTACGATACTCCACCAGCCCATTGGGTCAGTACTCCGGAGCCCTACAGCTGATGTCTGCTGGAGGGAGCATAGCTCATCTCTCCAGCTCAGCTCTCAGCCTCTGCTTCTTTATCAGGCGTGATGCTGATGGCAATCCTCTGAAGCTTTTCAGGAAAAGCAGCCCACCAAAAGGCTGGAGTCAAGTGGACGTCATGCATCATGCTAGCTAAAGCCCAGAGATAGGATCTGAGTTTGTTCTTTAATTCAGCCTGCTGTTCTAGGTTTCTGTACATGAAGTGATTAAAACTGCAGGGGAGAAGCCCATCCTGTGGAGGAGACAACCAAACAGTAAGCTCAGGCACCTTTGTGGTGAGGCACCTTACTCTGGGAACTAGGCTGGGAAAGGAAACCTCTCTGGCTGCCCATAGCCTTATCCGGTTCTGTCACCTGCAAAGGAATAAATAAATAGAAAAACAACCAGACTGCCCCCCCATCCCTATGATCACCAAAGTACATTGTGGGGAGAAAACTCATAGCTGCTGGGGGAGAAAAAAAAGATGAAGTAGGAAAATTTAAAAAAAAAAAAGAAAAGAAAAAGTTTTAGGAAATTCAGACTGCTTCTCTATTTCCCAGTTTCTTGTTACACTGAGGTTAAATATCCTCTCCCCTTGGTGCTTTTCTCCTGCTTGCCTTTTTAGGCCCCGGTTTTGAAGCCGATCACATTCTTGCTGACCCTCCCAAGCCTTCCTGGTGGTCACCAGGGCCATGCACAGGAGCAGTGGCTGGGTCCTTGGTTTATCATGGATATGGGTGAAGAAACTGTATGTCTAAACTGCCCTGCTCATGAACCTCACTATGGACAGCTATGTTCTAAATAACTTACAATAGTAAGGCAGTCACTCCCTGGCTATTTATTCCTATATGCCTCTAGGCTGTACCAGTGGGTAAGCACTTGCTGAGTCTCTTAGGCCACCACTTCCCAGGCCAGCAGTGGAAGGCAACAAATGAACTGCGGAGCAGACTAACATGACAAAAACACCCATAAGGCAGAAGTAACAAAAAGGAGACAGGGCACCTCTGCTCATACTCGCTGGCCTGGCCTGTGGCATTAAATTTTGGGTAGAGCTATGGAAGTGCTGCAATAGGAATGAGCCAGAAAGCAAACTGTGTTGCGGCTCCCCAGGGAAGACACTGGATCAGTTTGGTGTAAACAGGGGATCACTGCCCAAAAATCCACTGCAAATCCTGTCACCTGACCTAAAAAAATTGAGCAGGGCTGGGACAGAAGGAACAGCAGCGGTGGTCTTTTGCTTGGCTGACCAGGTCCTGGCATGTGAGACATGACTTTATTCTCCAGAAAGGAATGTAATGCTGGACAGCTAAGCCCTGTATTTGGATGGTCCGTCTATCCCCATAAAGAAAATGGGGACTTAGAAGTGCCTCACGTGATGGGAAACTTTGCCCCTGTATTGTAGGTAAAACAAACCAGGCCCGAGGCCAAGCAATGAGCTCAGTTTAGCCATCATTTCTGAGGAATTGCCAAGTTACTGGAAGTCAATAGCTTGGGCCCCTTTCTGCAGCCTGGCAGCCAAAGCCCAATACACTCAGCAGGAAACAGGCTGTAACCTTCAGAAATATCCTGACTCAGGGGCACTGCAGTTTTGGACAAACCTCCAGCCTGAGGGAGCACTGCCGATACCAAATTAACTTTTAAAAACTGCTTCTCCTCCCTTTCATTTCCTTACGCAGAAGATTTTTCAGTTACAATGGCATCTCGTAGCTGCCTTAGCCAGGAGCTTGCTGGAAGCCCTGAGCCTAACTGGAGGAGATGCTACTAACAGCCTTGGGTGCTGACAAAGGGGAAACCATTCCTCCCTCAGGAGCACCAGCAGGGCGGTCAAGAGGAACAACTTACAGTTTTGTAACCTGCTGGTAAACCCCTGGAAGACATTTCCTAGAGAGAAAGCCTCACATTTCTGGAGGAGCAACGTGCTCTCCCTGCTGCACCAGCCTCCCTTCCTCTCTCTCCCACTCCCCTCCAGGCTAGTCCCTATGTTGCAAACCCCTTTCCCCCTCCCCGATTTCCTAGGACACAGGACTAGAGGAGCTTGCCATGCAGGCAGTTTACTTTCCCCCACAATCCGCCAGCTCGATGTGCTGCCTTCTCTACTTTGCCCTTTGGAGTCGGCTGTGGGAAGGGGGCTCTAAAACTGGCCGATTTTGTGCAATTTATATTATAACAGAAAAGTTAGCTCTACAGGTCCAGCCGTGATTAATAATCCCAAAAGGAAATCTTAATGCACACAGTCCCTAATGTACCATTTTTCTTTTTATTTGAAACTTTTTTCCAGTTAGTCTACCTTGATACTCACTGCAGAGAAGAGAACCACCATGAGGTATGTGGCTTAATTACTCAACTATCAGATCAGTGACGATATGTTAACTGAGCAGGCATCAATGGACTCATGGGTAGCATCCAATTCCTTCTATAACTCTTCTTTTTAATGAACATTTTTATGCGGTGGGGTTGTAGCCAATATTGGCTGTCACTGTTTGATAGCCCTCTGGAAGTGGAGACCTTTAATTGCCTGCATCTGATTAAGTTAACAGCAGATACTAAAGTCTGGCTTTGATCATAAGAAGAAAGTATGATTCAGTCCCTTTCAGACCATGTCAGATCTGCAGCTGTATTTCCCTGCTGCACAGCGGAATGGGAGAAAGGTTTGTTTTTTTTAATCTTTAATCTGTAATTTTATAGTCCAAATCCTGGGACCTGATTTTGCTGGAGTAATACTCCCTTGGGGAGTTGTGGCTGCACTGGTCCTACTAAAATGAGCTCCTTCAGGTTCCCAAAAGTTTCTTACTGTAAGATCCATCAGGAGGAATTAAAAATGTATTGCATGATGTTTCTTTATGACCACAGGACACTTCGGGCTGAATTCAGTTTTGGTGTAACTCCATTAATCTTCAGTGATTTTACAGTGTGCCACAAATCAGACACCCTGAGTTCAGCTCCGACACCTTCACCAGCTCCCCTAGGGAGGGTTCCTCTATACCTTTCCAGAAAGTGAGTTTACCTTGAGCCATCCTGCGTAGAAGAAGAACTGTAACAGTGTGAAGATTGGAATGTAAAGATCTAAGTCATGTCCCTGATACCCTTGGTCAGTATCCAAAAATTGGCGCCCTATCAGGCAGGCAAAGAAAAAAGTATAGACTGCGAGAGTAACAACCTGCAAAGAACAAAATTTCATTGAAATCATGCAATAATGCAATCTTATGCAAAAGGCAACACATACCCAAAGGCCTCTGACTGCCTTTTGCCATATAATTTACAAATCTGTAAGGAGGTATTACAAATAGAGAGGCCGCAGGAATAATTATAGCCAGGAAGAAGACCCAAGGAACATAAAAACATCTCAGTGCTTCCCTCCCCTCTCCCAAATTATGCAAGGCCTTCAAAACATCTCCGCATTAAATATGACTTAAATAGTTAGCCAGGCATCCATGATCCCCTGGGAGTCAATGAGTGCTCAACAGCTCGGAGACTCTGGTTGAGTCTATGGATGTTTTGCACCAAGCTCCCCTTTTATGGAAATAGTGTTTCAAATTTTGTACAGGGTAATAGCTCGGTACCTGGGTATAGACCAGTGGAATTCCAACCCAGTCATAACCAAACAAAAGACTACACCAAGACCGGTACTTATTCATCTCCTAAAAGGGAAAAAAAAACCAAACAACCAAAAACAGAAAAAACCAAACCCCAACAAACTAAAATTGCATGGGGTTCAATTCTAAATTATAAATATTTTGTTACAGTTCATTTTTGCACATATAAAAGGACAGAGAAATATGAAAGGGTAGTATTTATAAATTGATTCCATAGCTATATCCAGCACCTCATTGTCACATTTGAATATTCACTTAGTTTATGGAATTGGAATGCTTAGTATATTACCTATTTCTTCACAAATTATCTATTGTTTCTATCTTATCCACAGTCTAGTGATACATGAAAGAGAATATACTATATCATAAAAAGGATGTTTGACCATTTAATGAAATATTCGGGGAGATTATCTTCCCTGAAACTGATATTAAAGTCTTCAAAATGTCAAATTATTCTCATTTTTTTTCCCTGCAGCAATGGAACAAGTATGAATTTACAGCAATATTACAATAATTTTTTACTTATCAATTTGTTGCTTCAGTTAATACCTTCTTAGTCATATAAACACAATCCCAGTGAACTGCTGCTGTGTGTGCTTGAGTGTACATGGGTACACAAAGAAAAGTGGTAAAAATCCCGAGTAAGATCATTTAGATGACACTGGAGAGCTCTGCGTACTGAATCAAATTATGTAAATGAAAAGCTACCACATAGCAATTTCAGATTAGTTTTCCGTAGATTTACTTTTTCTACTTACGTTCATCAGTGTCTGCAGATCTACACTGTCTCGAATTCTTCCCTCTTTTCGTGCCTTCGATGCCAAGTTTCCAAACCACACAAATGGAACCCAGTATTTCAGGTGGGGAGACTTAAGGTCATCAAAAATTTTCCTTTCATATCTTGTCATAAAACCTGTTTACCCCCCCAAAAAAAAAACACCTTCATGTATTCTGTGCTTTCAGTGCTACTGATATTATAAATTTGAAATATGTTTGAACCTGTTTATGTGATATTTGCATAGAACTATGCAAAACACTATTTATAATTCCTACCAGTAGCCCTTTTTTTTTTTCTGAGCTTTTTTGCCAGGATAGATCTTGCTTGAAACAATTTCTTTTTGCAATAACTACCTAAGCAAAATCCCTCTTGATCAATATATGCAATAATTTGCTACTACCGTGTTCTCATATCTGAATGCTGACATATTGTAGATACATATAATACTAAAAATTGTACAGATAACTCTCTAGTTTCATATTCTTCTTTCAGAAAAATAAGGAACCGGATATATCAGTCAATAAACTATCACTTTTCAGCAATGATGGCTTTTAGCAGCATCTTAACATATGTTGTAAGGGCAGTCATGTGACCTTCTGATTCTGATAATTTTTCGGTAAATCTGCAAAGCAGTGAGCAAGCAACAGAGGATACAAGTGCACACATGAAACAGAGCTCAACAGAGAGTGTGCCTTCTGCCAGCGAAATAATTCCCTGCCAGATTGTGTTTCATGTTTTCTTTGGGGTTACGAAGGCGTGCAAGGAGATGGAAAAGGAATCATGCACAGAAATCCTGCTGCTAGCAGGACACCGGGCCAGATGACGTGCTGTGGGGCTGCAGGCTGAAGCTGCTCTCTGCCTGGCAGTTTGCCTCGCCGGGGTGCTGGGAAGGTATTAAGTTTCCTGCAGAGTTCTCCTGGCCTTGTGAAGCCTTGCTTCCCCCTGCTGCAAGCAAGTCCAAGGTCAGATAGCAGGGGAGCCAGGGCTGTGTGGGACAAAACCTGCAGCAGAGCAGCTCGCTGCCTGGGACTGGCACAGGAGCAGCTGGTTTTTGGAGCAGCACCTCCAGCCCCTTGGGCTTTGTGAGTAAGAAAGCTCTGCTCTTCTGTCCTCCTTCCATCCAGTCTTTGAGAAAAAAAAACCATCAGAAAATTCATGAGGAGGAACTTCACATTTTCCTTAGTCCAAATCCTGCATTTTCTGGAATTGGAGCAATCTTCAGGTTTGGGGGATCTTAGTTTTTGCTCAGGTGTGTGTGTCAGCTACCAGAGTGGGTATAAGGCTTCTTTTGTTGTGCTGACATTAGCTCCGAAACAGGACAAAGTTAATAACATGGTAGCCCCAAAATAAGGGGCTCAGCCAATTAATTACAAATTTGAGTGCTGAAAATTCAATAAGAGAACTGAGAAGAGTCAGAAATCTTTTTCTAGTCTCCAACTAGTAACTAAGAGTTAGCCTGTTGTTACTAATATTGCTAATGATACACGAAGTAGCAAAAGAATAAATATACACAAACCAAGTTGTGTTTGGTATAAAAAAGTGAATAAGGTAAAAGGAGATTTGTAAAACACAGCGACCTGCTTAAATATTCTGTTGTTGAGGAAAATGCCATTGTTGTACAGTTGCAACAAGTCAACACAGGAGATATGAAATCCTGCAACTGAGAAGGAACATCAGGGCAGCACAGAAAATTCTGTGGAAAAGTTCAGCAGCAAGACACAGTACTCCTGCAGTATCCTGGAATTTGAGAACAGAGTAAGATACAGCTTTTAAAAGATCCCTTGGCAGTTTGCAGCCAGCTCTCCAAATCAACTGCACTGAAATAATCAGGCAACCAGACAAATTGACCTGCTAGTTATGACTCCTGACTCCTAAAAGTCAGTCTTTCAGGCTGCCTTTGATTTTTGGCTGGCCAACCTGCTTATTATGGGACAGGAAAAGATGTTTCTATCAGGCTGAAACAGAGAGACAGGATATCAGAAAATTGACAGTCTGGAATAAACGCTGGATGCAAGTCCCTTGAGAGGCTCTGGGCAGTCATTATCTGGAAGGACACAGCCTCATGGGTCACGAAGAACAGCAAAGCTCCAAGGATCAGTTCAGCACTCCACTAAACTGTGCACCTTTTTGTACAGAAAAGCTCAACAAAGCCTTGTTCTTTTAACAGTAACATTCACATTGTCATTATTTTTAAAGTTAAGGTGTTAGTGTTTATGTTAATTAAATATTCTCTTTGATGGATATTAATAATGCCTAGTATCCTTATCACAGAAAATATGAAACAATTCTGGATTGCTCTTACTGCTGGTGAAGGTTAGGGCAATGCAAACAATATGCAGTTCAGAAATGCTTGCTGTTATTGCAGTAGTAAAGAAACACTTTATATTCTGTTAAATACAGAGGAGGATATCAAACCTCAGTTATTAAAATTAAGTTGTTTCTAAATATGGTCATACTATTTTTATTCAAGAGTGTTCAAAGAATTAACTGAGGAACTCTCTGAACAAGAACGGTGGTGTTGACAAGCACTGGAAGACTGGAGCAGTTCCAGAGAACTGGAAATATTTGGTAAATACTGTGTCAAGATCTTGAAAAGGATGATCTAAGGAATGACAGGGCACTGAATACTTGCAAAAGTATGAAAAGCTTGACATGGGATGCAATCAATAAAGAATGAAAGGACACTAATGTGAACAGCATCAGCCATAGTGGTCTTACGGCAAAATTATCGATGAGAACACAAGCTTGGCTAGAAAAAGCCACCATGCTCTCCCTCAAGTGATTCAAGGAGTATTCAGCTCTCCTGTCAAAACTGAATGGTTTGAGACAATACTGGTTCAGGGCACCCGTGCCAAATAGTCTGAAGGCCAGTGATTGGAGAAGAAGGAACTGAAAAGAGGCCATCTCCTACATCTCCAGAGTGCACTAACAATGGTCAAGTAGATAAAAGTTTCACTTTCTGCTTCTGTGTTATGTGGGAAGGAATTTAGGTACTTCACTCCAGTAGAGGGTCTGGGACTGCAAACTTCAGCCGTTGGTAGGTACTCATGTAGTTGGGCTCACACCTAATGTTTTTCTTCAGCATTTCCTCTCAAATGTTTTGGGCTGCTCTCTGCCCAGCTGCTACCTCATTACTCATGTTTTTTAAAATTTATGTTCTTGAGCACCCAACTTCCCTCTTGCACCTTGCAGCCAACAGGACTGGTATGCTCAGGACTGCTGCTAGGCATCTGACGCTTACGGCATACGTGCTGCAGTACCCAGCATCATAACGTCATGAATCTACATGCATCTACTGCCTACAGCTCCATAAAGAATGCTAAAAAATGAGAAAGAGTTCAGAAAAGAGTTAGGAGGAAGATCCAGCACTGAAGACTGTATCTTGTAGGGAAAGACTACGGATGGTGAAGCTCCTAAGTCTATTCAAGCCTTTATGCACTCTACTAACAGGTAACTATTGAGAGAAAAATGGTGTTTTCATCTAATTAGAAAAACAACAGCCCAAACCCATTAAAAAAATCCAGTGACTAGAAGATGACTCTGTGCAAGTTCAGACTGAGAATAAAATTTCACTCTTCAACAGCGAGTTCACCGTTGTGAATGTCAGTTCACCTAGGATGCAGTGTAGTCTCCAGTATACCCAGCTGAATTTTACATCAGGGCTGGTTATATTTCTAGAAGGTATTATAGTTCAGTCAGAAATTGCAACAGGATAAAGGATGTTGTGAGTAAGCTTTTATGCCTTGTGTTACCGGTGAGTCAGACTAGATTATCATGATACTGTTCTCAGATTTAAAATCTATTAATTTAAGCAGTTCATTTGCTGAGAAATGTGTAGCAATAGTTACACTGTGACAATTCTCAGTTTGATAGCGAAATGCAAAATTGGCTCAAGTTGTTTCGATGATGACTGTGCCATAAGCATCAGATTCTGCCGCTCACATTCATATTATGGGACTGCACTCCCATGCAGTCTGATATGTAATGCCATAGGGAGCTAGGGAGGGGATAATTGCAGAGTACTGACTTAATCACCGGATGTTAATAGGAGCAAAAGATACCCTCAGTACTGCATCAACAAAAATTCAGTGGCATAATATGCATTAAAACCTACAGAATAACTACTGAAATCCACAGAGCTGACTACACTATCAATGCTTAGTTATACAGTTTATAGCAGAATATTTTCCACTGTTAAAAAAAAAAACAAACAAAACAACCAAAACTTGTTTTCCAGTCTACAATTTTTGTACAACACTGCGACATTTTGTCTCTTTTAGAACAGATTGTCTTTAGCTATAGGGAGGCAGAGCTGGATTAGCCTGCTGGAAATGTTGTAATTTTCCAGTGCATACTAGAAGCAGATTGCTGGGGAGAGTGACAGAAGCTTCCTTGACCTCTCACAGGCTCAGGTAAACAGTTTTGTTGAACAGCACAAGGAAGAGAACCTCACAATCCAACTGAATCCAACATAGATGATTTTTTCCAGTAAGATCAGTGCATTCTGCCTGCATTTTTTTTTAATATCCAAAGCTTCTCACACATATTTGAAATGTGTATATGTATATACACACCGCATATTTTAATTTGCTACAACTTTGCTTACTAATCTCTGCCAAAGGAATAAATTTAAGAAATGCAAGACATTCAGTAAAAAACGTATGACTTCTATTTGGAGCAGATCCCCACATCTCTGTGCTGGTGTTCTACCCCTGACACTGACCACACCAGTCAGAAGCCACAGCATCACACCTTGCCTCTAAATACTCAGTGGTCAGTCCTTCATAGACAAGCAAAGTCTTACGTGATTGAACTTCTCTTCCCCATCATCACACTCACTGTGTTATCAAAACAAACAGAAAATAAAGGCATGCTTAATACTTAGTGTATTTATCCCTGAAAAACTAAGCTTAAGGTGAGGTTGTAAATTTAAAAGAAAAAACCCTTGGCATTGGGATTTTTAAGTACATCACAACAATTAAAATATGCAATCTACTTAAAATAAATTGAGATAAAGCTGTACTTGTGAAGTGCCCGCAGAGATCAGTCTCTGCTACACAAGACAAAGTTATATCCTAGACATGGAGGCAATGCCATACAAGTCACCATTCCTACTGCATACTATATCGCAACTGCATTATTTTTCACGCTTTGGAGAATGTTGTACCTGCTCCATATGCCTGTGTGTTTGGGGCAGGCCTATTGCCTCCATGATGTCTGAATGCAGATCCATGTAAGAGTCTCAAACTCATTTGATTTCTATAGTGTCACTAGATGAAGACTTTAGAGCATTAAAGATGCACACTTAAGGGAACATCATTTAAGACACTGACAAAAAGGTGGTAGCTTTGACACAGGTTAGCGTGAGGCACACATGGGGCCAAAGAGGAAAAAAAAAATGAATCTGCCTCCTTACCCCCCTATGTGCCCACCTCTGAGGAAATGGAAAGAAATTTTGAGGAGGACTCCAGTACCTGCTCCTACCACGTGGTCCATGGTGGGGAACCTTTTGTACACGGCTGTGCTCACTGAGCGAAAGATCAGCAGAGATGTTAAATTCACGTAACGCATGAGAGTTCTCCTTAACAAGCGCCCATATTCGTCTCTGCCCTGGACACAGCTGGAGATGAGGAACATCAGACGATCTGGCCATGGCAAGTTCACAAACTGGTTCCACCAGCGATTCACCACCAAAGTAACATAGAAACCTGGGGGTTAGAAGGAAAAAAAGAAGTCCAGTGCCTGTCAGGATTTCTTCTTAGGTTACTTTGATTTAGTTTGCAGAGTGTTATTCATATCACTAAGATGCTACATTTCCCAGAATAAATGCAGTCATGTCAAAACCCAGGATGCAATCAATGCTAATTATTTAATAGACGCTGCAACTTAATGGCCCGTTCCAGCTAAGTATCTCATGCTCATGAACTTCCAGATTTCTTCTTCTGTAGTAAACCTTGAGTGGATTTAGTGCTGTGAAAGATCAGGCAAAAGGTATCAGTGTTAGTGGGCCGATATACACATATATATATGTTTTTATACATATATTTATATATAGTGTATATGGAAATGATATATATATTTATATGTATATTTTATATATATAATGTATATGGAAACTTTACTCTTTTGTTGGTATATTAAGAACATGAACATAAATGTTGATGTGACAAAAGCAACTTGAATTTAAGGAGACCTGTTGGAAGCTGATGACTTTATTGTGAGCCTCTCTCCTCCCATATGACCCTCAGCTCTGAAATGCTTCCATGCACGGACATTCACAAATGCCTGAACAAAGACTGTGTTGGAGAATAATTTCACATGTAACCGGTACTTACCAAGCACAAAAGTTACTGGGATTTGTTCAGCATATTTGTCACAGTAAATTGATAATTTTTCAAAGAACCGTTTTTGGCTACCTGTAAGAAAAAATCTGCAGCAAAAATAAAATGTATCTGTCCTTTCAAAATATTCTGCCACTAGCTACAAAGTGCAAATATGTATAAATAATCAGCTATGTGCAATTGGGAGCAACCTTGGCTAATGTCTTCAAGCAAATTCTTAAAGGTAGAGTGCTGAACACTTTTGGTGTTTAATAGAGAAGCTGGAGGAGAAGACAATATTATTCCCTGGTCTTTTCAGGTTTCTCATGACTAATTTGACTGGCACTACTAATTAGGATCAATACACCTGCAGAATTAGCTTGCTATCTCATACAGACCAATGATGATAGCAAGCCATAAGTCTGCAAGTAGAGCTTGCTCTCCTTTTTCAGAGGGCTGCTTAACAAAAATGCTGAGGTCTGCTTGAATTGCAAAAGGTTACCAATCTCTAATTGCTCTTGTTTGAAAATGCTATGTTGTCACAGCAGGTTTTTTACTCTTACTCCTACAAAATTTTTCTTTTCCACAAGATTAAAACCACAACAACAGTATGTATTTTGCAGTGAGGAAAATATTCACCAGATGATGGAAAATGAGTGGAGCATGGCAACTTCTGCCCATGGAAAAAGATATCTAATGAAATACAACAAGCTTAAATATAAACAATTTTTAAATTTGTATAGATGAGTATTACAGTTATTTGATTTCATATAAAAGGAACACATGACAAATATTTGGTGGGTTTTGCTTACAATTGTGCAATGAAACCTGGCGTGCATATAGAAAGCTTTCCATGGTGTATTTACCATGGTCTTTAATTGCCTAACCTTTCAGTAAAACTAGATTAATTTAAATAAATGGGACACTCTGGTGTTTCTTTACCTATTAATGCTGTAATTTTCTTTCTGAGTTTACAGATATAGATTACTGAACATTTTGGAAAATCAGTGATTAATCACAGACAAACTGAAGCTCATTTTCTCCTTGTGTCACATAAAAAGCAAACACTGAGGTCTAATTACATATCAAGGTAAGAGCTGAATCATGATTTTGATACTTTTGTGGAGTGTACTTCATCAATTAAAAGCTTCACTGTACTAATTGATGCATTGCACCTGTCAGACCGGTGTTTAATTCACACCCTGGTGGAAGAAGCAACTCTTCTAAGGTGACTGCCTCCACCCAGGCGCTGGGTGAAACACAGGTAATAACCCATCTGGTTTCCATGCAGTTTTGCTTGGCCTCCTGCAAGCTTAAAAATAAAGTTTGCCACACCATCCTAGCTTTAGGCAAAACTTTGCTTTTCCTGACTATATAACCTGGCTCACAAATTATTACCTCTCAGGGCTGTTAAAGAAATTACCACTGAGCAACTGAAGACACAGTTCTGCAAGTAGAACGAAAGGTCTATACTTATCATTTAAAGCAGAGAGGCACGCTCGCTGCTGCCAACTCAATGTCAGAACGATAAAAGCTATATAACATAGGCCAGCTATGGCTAACTTCAGTAGGGCAGTTGCTCAACACTGGGCTGAAAGTAGAATCAGCTGAATATGATAGACTGTATGTTATTTATACCCTATGTCCATTCTCTGGAACATTAAAGTAAACATGGAAAGGAAAGTACATTAGAAAAGGTCCAAGGAAAAGACAATAATTATGTAGTAACCTCCCGCCCAACCATCATTCATCAGCCTAACACTACGAAGCGTGAAACTTCAGTATAACATGTAATGAGATGTGAATTGGAAAGACTGTACCTGTATAATACACTTATTGCTGTGTAAAGAGTAGCAAAAAGAATAAATTCTCTGTACAGCAATTTGTAGATGCTGCCTTTCCACTTTAGGAGTAATCTGTGAAATCCAAAGAAAGTGGCATTTGCTACTTTGCTGGAATAAGTGACTGTCATCCTCTTGGCAGGCTGTGCCTAGAAACAGTAGAAGAGAAGCAGGAAACCAAAAACATTTTAGACAGCATATTCTAACCTGAATGCACCCTTGTATAGACAGATACATAGATATACACACATATATGCATATAATAGTTTACATATACATAAATACATGCTGTGTGTATTTACATATATAGAAAGGGAGAGAGAAATAAAAATCTTGCAGTTACAAGCCCCACCGAGACTTGCAGATTGACTGATGCAAAGCTGTATTTGTGCTTTTCCTCAAAGACCACGCAAAAGCAACAGCTAGCATCAAATGTGGCCAACCACCAAGGTGGCAGCGGCAGGGACACATTATACCTCTGAAGCCTCTGCTTACTCTCAGTTTGCTTCAGTCCAGGGTGAGCAAAGAAAAGGAAGAAAATTTGCTTGAATTTGTTTTCAAAACTTCGTCAGCACTCCAGCAAGAAAAGTAAAGCTAAATTGCACAAACGCACCTTCCTCCCCAGCCAGTATTTTTAGCTGGCTTTGGTAATTACACTCGTCTAAAACCAAATGAGATTTGGAGACCGCCTCTTTCATCAACGGTTACGACAGCAGCTGAGATCAGCTGGGGAACCCTGTTATTTCTCAGCTTGGCAGCCAGGCATACTCATCAATACTTCAGCAGTTGCATGGCCATGCAAAAAAAGCCATAGGGTTGGGCAGGTAGACAGCATGTGACAGAATGTAATTAAAGCAGTACTAAAAGTATACAGGTAAATATTTGTCTCTGGGTTTGTTACTTGCTTACCCAGTGTAGGGAGATGCTGCAGGAGCTTTTAGTTATTTACTTATTACAGGAACTTTAGGTGCTTACAAAAAACAAACTATCTCCAGATGTGGATGAAAGCAGTTTGGCACAGCATGCAAGATAGGGAGTAACTAAGACAAGCACAAAGCCTCAAGGTAGTTATTGTGTATCATAAATATGATTCTCGTCTATATTTTCTTGATGCCACTGTAGGTCATTTACTCTCAGAAAAAAATCTGAACCCCTAGTTAATAGACGGCCTGATGGTATTTTATGCAACTTGGCTGTGTCTCTGATGCAGAGCATAAAGTAAGCCATTAAAATTCAGCTGTAAAAGTGCCACTTTTTCTTTTAGTCACCAAGGGAATCAGCAGGGAAAAGATACCATAAGCCTTCTATAGCTGACAGACTGTCTCTTCTCGTCTGCAGAATGGCTGCTCGAGGTTTGCCAGTGTGGCCTTGGAGGGCTTTTTTTGTGTGTGTTATTGTTTTTTAAGATGCATGGGTTTTATTCTTTAGCATCCAAATGATAGTTTTCCTGTTTCTGAGACTTGGCACAGGCCTTTAAATTTTTTGTTGTCGTTGTTGAACTCAAAAAAGTTCAGTTCAGGAGCCAAACTGGCTGACTGGCATGCAGAAATGCAGTCCTGTCTGCTAAAAAGCCTGTGGTCAGTATGCAACACTTAAGAAAATGGAAGCAGAGATTTCCATTCTCCAGCAGAAATGGGGCTTTATAAACAATGGGAGATGTCTGTGGCTGGGCTATCGGGGAGGAATGAGGTAAAAAAATACTCTTAACTATACACTGAGTTTCCTGGGATCACTGTAGGAGGCTTTAGTCCTTGCCCATTGATGCTGGGGAGTATGTGTGTTCAAGCCATATTGTCAAGAAGTGTGTCTCTATCTCCCCACTAATATCCAATTTGTTATGGAAACCTCCAGTGGGACTGCCTGCGTGTAGGGACTTAGATCTCAAAAAGATATCTGATAATGTGAGGGCTCATAGCCTGGTGGGAACCTAGACCCCCAGAGTAACACAGTGCAACGATTAGAAGATGAAGTTAGACAAATGCAGTCTGAAGTAAAACATAAATTGCTAACTGTGGGGGCAACCAAGTATCAGAACAGGGGACTGGATAGGCACCCTGTGGTTTAGGATCTTTAAGATGAGAGCAGATAGTTGGACAAAAGATGGTCGACAGGAAGAATTCCCATGGCTGGGACATATAGAGTAGGGGCTGTGTGGTTCTGCTGGTCTCTCCTGGTATCTGGACATCTGTGAAACTTGCTGGACAGTCCCTTCTGTCGTGGGCCATGGAGGGAATAAGACTGCTTGCAGCACCCTCACAGCATCTGCAGCTCTTTAGGAAGGCAGTGATTAGTGTCAAATCCATGGCTTTCAGTTTCTGCATATGGTGTTCAGGAAGGAGTCGTCCTCCCAGGCATCAGTGACCGGACAGTGCCAGAAACTGGCCAGTAGCTGAGCTGGACAGAATGGGTCCACCTCCTCTACGGAGCTGCAGCAAATCCTGTCTTGCAATGCCTAGTGGACGGGTTTTGGCGACAACTGTAGAGCTGTAATGATATTAGGATTCAGGATCAAGAATATTCCCCCCTGGTTAGACTGGGAGAGGAAAGTTTTCTCCATGAAGTGCAGTTTGCCTGCTTGATTCAAGCAACTATATTTCACTTAATCAGATTCCAGCCATCTCTCCTAGAACTTTACTCGATGCCCTTGGCTCTGAATAGAAACTCCTCACATTAGCTTGGGAGGCACTGGATGTCCACAGCTTTTTCTTTCTGCCTCTAAAATGGGGCAGAGAAAAGTGGAACCATTACAGGATTTTCAGGTTTCGATGCCTTGGTTTCCTTGCCTTGCCTTGCCTGTGATGTACTATATTTCAGTTTCCTGCTAAGCAAATGCTTTATTGAACATTTATCGTTGGGTTCACATAGGGACTTCAGGGTAATATAATGTAATGTCCTAAAATATACATTAGGTCAGATTAGGTGATCTAAGATCCCTTTAGACTATATGAAGCTATGAAAGACAGCTATGTGTCTGTCTGATGAGATTTCACAACATAGCAAACACAGATTTAAATCTGCACTTGTGTTTTTTCTCTGGGAACAACTACAACCACTTGGGTACAGCCCATCCACCAGCGGGAAGTTTTGGCATAAAGACTTGCGCTGGGTCTGGTTCTTGCATAGTGGTCCCAAGCCCTTGGTTCACGGGCAGCATGTTGACTGAGAGTCCTTCCAACATTACTTATGGTCACAGGAAATTAAAAAGCTAAAACTGAGATGGACAGGAAGAGCAAAGCATAACAGTGCCCCCCAGCACATTCCTGCCTGAGCGCTGTTTTGACTGGGGCCACAGAAGGACAGAGAGCGTTAGATTAGATACCACAGGCACTGGTGCCGTGAAAGACTTTCCTATTAGTCGTGTTGCCCTTAACTTCATTAGCAGATACAGGGCTAGGCTTTCCGCTGGTGTGGATTTGCGAGCTTTGAGGACATAACACAGATTATGCCCATTTTATGCCTGCAGAGACTTTGGCTCATATCTATGACGCTGCTTTTCCCTTTGTTCAGTGTTTGTTCCCTCTCTGAAACTTTCTCAAGCACAGGCTGAAATGTGAGTTATATATTACTCCACTTTTGCTCAGATCATCAGAAGCCTTTAGGCATAAACACCTGAAAATAAAAGTTTTTTTTTTCCCCCTACTAATATTGAGCCCAACTCTAAGTGGGATTTTTGCCTGGCTGAGAATTTCAGGATGCATTAGGATTCAGAGAGAAACCACAGTAAAAAATAACAGCCATCAGTTTTTCCTAACTGACCATGAAAGGCACATTACAGAATGTATAAATAAATAGTGCCTCTGTGCAGCCCTACCCCTTGTCATTGTATCACCTTATTTTTTGGTTTATGGCACAGTAGAGAAAGTGAGTGAGAGAGATTTGAGTTAAGCCAACTATAAAAACATATTAAGCTCTCGCTATATCCACTGACCTGCTATTTTGGTTCAGCAATCCAAGCCCAAAGGCAAATCCCGACCCTTCCTCTTCTTCAGACGTCCCAAAGTCCCCTTTGGGTCTGCAGTAGTCACCTTGCTCTTCCCTTAACCTGAAGCAAGGCGTTGCTGCTGCCGAGCCCCAGGAGGAGTGGACTGACAAGAACAGGGGTTAAAATGTCTTTCCACTTCTGGAAGTCTGTTTTTGCCAAGTACTCTGTCCTGTCAGTTACAGAGGGAACAAACGCAAGCAGCAGCAGCAGCAGCAGCTGCTGATCTTGCTCTTTTCTAGTCTATAATTATAACACCACTTGCCATCGGAAGGACCCCTTTCATTTGAATGAAGAATCTTGTGATGGTTTGGCTGGCACCTCCAGTTTTTTACATTTTATTTCCCATCCCCAAAGTGGGACAGACAAGAAGGGAGCCTTTTCCTCTGAGACTTCTCTTGAAAAGAGTGATGTCTTTGAGCCAGCCCTGCGAAGACACATCAGTGAATAGCACTGACTATATCTGAACAGGAAGACCGGAGACAACCCCACCAAACTTGGGAATGTGCGTCAGCTGCACCTCGATCTCACCCTGGAGCACACCTTTGCTGCATTGCTGATTCAAATTACGAAATCAGGACTTCAGGATATGCTGTAAAAATCACCCATCCCTCCAAATAGGCAGAATTGCTGGTACCAAAAGGCCCATCAGACTCAATGAACCTATTCATGATGGTACATTTCAGCATGTGAAAGCCTTTCTGCAACTGGAGGATCTGCACAGGACTTCTTTCCCCCTTCCCCTTTGTAAAATGAGATGAACTCTGTCTTTTATGACCCACGGCATTAAGAGGGAGCTGTAAAAGCTGATAGACTGTGAAAGCCCAGGAGATGTCATATAATGTTGCCATAAATCTCTATGGAAAATGAAATAATGCAGCTGTGAAGTAAATAAAAAATTACAGGGGGAGAGAGTAAGCAAGATTTATAGATTTAATACATTTTATGATGAAAGGTTTTTTTTCCCCTGCCTTAGTCCCATTAAGCTATTTGAGACCACTTATTTAATTAAAACCCTCTTGGAAATAAAATCAGTTGCTGCCACTGTTTGCCTTTCTTCTTGTTGGCAATGGCAGAAGGAAGACACTTTGATGCTAAAGCAGGGGAGACATTAGACTGTGGCATGTGTGTGTCAGGCAGTGGCCTGTGGCGAAAGATGACAAATCATTTTAGCATTCTGTGACTTGGCATGAAGAAACATACTGCCTGATCCTATTACAGTCACTGCCCTCTGCAAGGAAAACTCCTAACAACAGGGATATTTTAAGGTCACTGGTAAAATAATTACTTAGACCTAAAACATTTTTCTTTGCTGAGTATAATCATCCGCTGCTCTCGCTGAACAGTAAATAATAGCACTTCTGTGTGTCAGACAGTGGGTATCAGGTGGTTTTCCTGGAGGCTCTTTGGTCTTCCTGCAGATTGAAGCGGCTGAGATCGCTCCACTGGCTCTGAGCTGTTTTGCAGAAGACGAGATTTAGAGCTCCTGTGTGTTCAGACGCAGAAATAAATACAGGTTTCCAGCCATGTAGCTCCATTGTGACTGGTTCTGTAGGAAATACTCCTCTTTTAATCACTAAGGTGCCCCTAAGCCCTTGCTGGTTTTTCCCAGACAGGTGATGTTTTCATCTCTTGTCCATTTCCCCCCTCCCCACGAGAAGCAGACTCAATTGGTGTAGAGCCCTTACTAACAGAGGTTGCTGCATGGTCGTACTGCACCCTCTGACTTGGCTGGGCACATCCTTTCCAGCTAATGGTCCTCCCATTTTAAGCTGTCCAGACCCATAGGTTGCTTAGGTTCACCTGAATGTGGGAAGAAGGAGGAGAAAGAGTGATAGCTTGTAAGTGCTATTGCAACATCCCCAGTTAATGAACCTACTGCCTTTTCTAGCTGATGCCGATACCTCTGTTAGCATGAGTGAGTGGAGACCTTTACTGTAAATTTTAAGGCAGTCTTACATTTTGATTCAGCTCTTCAGTTTAGCTTTATATTGATATTTTGAATCTAGAACATTAACAACACTTTGGTGGTGGACTCCAAAAGCTCATTTATTACAGAAGGGCTGTGAAAGCAATCACAATAATGTCTGTGGTTCAGTAAGGACTAGCTACAGAGCTCTGCAAAAATCCTTTTTCTCAACACATTAGAAGCTGCCTTCTGCTTTAGAGGCAGAGGATAAAGACGGGGACTCCGGAGGAAGAAAACAGCAGCAAATGCTTTTCCCAGTCTCTGACAAAGGTGTCAGCTAAGGCTAAGGACTGAGAAAATATTGGTTAATGACAGTCACACTCCTTTGCTTCTGGGTGATGTTGACATGGCCATGACAGTCTTATTGTATAAGAAACGGCTGCTGGAGCTTTGAGAGGGCTGGTGGCAAGGAAGCTGTGCGCAGGACATTGCTGCAGTGAGCACACAGCTAAGCAGAGCTGTAGGGAGGCATCGGGGCAAAGGGAGGCCTGTGGCATCTGTTCCTCTGCCCCTCCACCATTGGGCTGCAGTCTCACAGGGGTGGTACAGCACTGGGGATGGAGAGACACTGGGCATAACTGTCCCATGTCCTCCTCCTCCTCCCTCCCGTTATTGGCCACCACGTGCCAGTGGCCAGAGACAACATGGCTGCAGTGGCAGTGGAAGTAGGGGGCCCAACAGCCTCTTTGGGGAGAAGAGATGGAGCTGGCAGACAGAGGGGTGAAGGGAGCTATTTCATGGACACCGCTGATTGCCCAGCCTCCTCCCGGGTAGCAGCAGTGACCAGTCGAGGCTGGGTGGGGTCACTCCCTTATGGCAAATCACCCTCCAGAGCAGGGCTCTTCCATGCAGCCTCCCATGCCTAGCAATAAATCCCTGTTGCTGCGTGATGCTCATTGCTGATGATCCTTCAACAAGGTTGGGATAGATACGCTGTGTTAGGCCAGCAGGCATTAGCTGGGCAAGGCAGCCTTGGGCAATTTGACAGGAAAGGGGACATGGGTTTTCTGGAGCATTATCTGCCTGGAGTTAACATGGAACAAGCCTGGACTAGTTCCCAGAGATTCAAAAGAAAGAATTTTTTAAATAATTCTGATTATTTCTTCCAAGCTGGTACAGTAAAGACTACTTCATCAACCACTGAACTTGAGAACAGACTCTTAAGAACAGAGAGACCTGCAGTCTGTGACCTGTTGTTAAGAACTAGACCTCCTCTCTCGTACTTTCTCATAACCCTCTCTTTCTGCTGAATTTGTTGAGTGAGCAAACCTATGCTACAAAGAGCCACTTGGGCAATCTGAGTGATCTCCTAGCACTTCAAGACACTATTTAGTGAAGAAGTGCATTCAGAAAGGGTGCCAACTGATTAACTGGCTAATAGGCAGCTGATGTGTACAACGTAACAGAGGAAATAAATAAATATATATTTTTGAAGGAAAAAAAAGAAAAATTTCTGTAAGGATTTGTTTTTGTATTGCCTCCCCTCTGCTATGTAACTGTTTCTACCATAAGATGTATGTATAATTATGACCATTTATTAGCTTTTTAAACATAACTGAGTCCACTGCAACAAATGAAGTTTTATAGCAAATTCTTAAAATCTCATGATAATGAGCAAGGGCCTGTAAACTGTTGCTAGAATTCCAGTGCTCTTTGTATTATAAACTACTAATTTTTTCACCCTCGTATTTAAGAAATGATTTTGCAGGTCTTGGAGATCACTTAAAATCTACATGGAGTCTTATTACAGACTATTAACCTAAATGAAGATCTCTTCAAGACATGGTAAGTAAGTAATACTTTGTTAAGATATTCACACCTTTGCTATCACATGCAATTATCTTTAACGGGTGTCATATTGCAGATGACATGCAGAAATTCTGTTTGCATACACTATGTTCCTAAAAGGTTACCCAAAAAGGATGGATTTGTGAACTGTGTAAAGTAGTATTTCACATTTGCGATAAATAGTTTAATTCTATCACTTCTTGTCCTTTTTCTGACCTTTCCTAATGGACATCCTTAGCAAATGTTCTTGCATTGTCATCAAATAGGAGCAAAAGAGGTTCTTTTGTTTTACAAGTGTATATGGTAGACAAGAATTTGAGAGGTCTCATCTACAAAAATAGTTTTCAGAAGTTCCTCTGTATATGCAGCTCTACTACTGATCACTGCTAATGGTGTATTTTGCATTCACGTTGTCTTGATGTTCTTTGGACACATACAAATCACACAGAGACAAAAACATTTTAGCACAATGTAACTAGACAGGTTTCTGCTAATATCATCCATGGGTGTTTAACAAGACAGTGCAGTGCAACAGATGGTAGAAATCCATCAAATACAAGTAATTTCACTTATTTATGCTTCCTGCTCCTCTTTCCTCTTGATTTTTGTGCCCATTTATACTGGAAGAGATATTAATTCATATTGTGTGCTAGTGAAGCTCCAGGCAAACACTTCAGTATCTGTAATAATAATGCATAAGGCCAATATCCAAAGAAATGCCATAATAACTAGGCTAACATGTGGTCTGAACAACATGAAAGAATTTTCTTATTGAAAAGAAGTGAATAATTAAAATGTTGGGAAGAGGGCAGTATTAAAGAAGCTGCTGTCAGATTTTCTCAGGCGAGAATATATTGAGTTTTGCTTTATTTTTCTACTTACTGTCACTTGCTGCTGGAATTCCTGTATTAAATAAATGAGTAAATTAACATAAAATGTCCTCTGCCCATAGAATGAATGTGTAGAGAGCTGCTGTGATATCTCACGGTCTCTTTCATGAGAGAAATTGCAATAATTAAAAGTTAATCTAGTGAGAGAGATACCACCGTACTTAGCATCACTCAGTGTGGGTTGTGGAAATATACTTTAAAGCAGGCTCTTTTATCTCTGAAAGTCACATGGTAGAATACTTCAGAGGATTACAAATGAATTTGTCTGCAGGATAAAGGCTGCCCTGACAGATTAATTCTCTGAGTACTGTAAAACTGTATTCAGAAACATTTTGCTTTGCAACTTCCTTGTAATGAAATAAACGTCATTTGTTACATGGTAGTGCTGAGTTCGGTATTAGAAATATTATTATTACTGTGACTGTTATCAGCCTCAATGATCCTTTTATTGCCGGAAGGCACAGACACACAAAAGCAAACTGATGGCATGGCATGGGTCTTGTCAGAGGGAAGACGGGATCAACAAAGCAACCAGGGATAAGGTGGCCAGGAACCAGGCTTAAAAGCCGGCACCCGGATTGACTGGAACAGCTTTCTCTTGACTTAAGACCTGCCTCTCCAAAGTGCTACTTATCTTGTTCATCTGAAACAGGCTGGGTGGGTTAGTTAATATATGCTAACACAGCTCCAGTGTAAGTGGAAGCTAAATGGTCAAAAGGGCAATGACAGGAGAGGTGCTTGATTTCGCTCTCAGGACTGGCCCTTCTGAAGTTAGTGTCATTCTGCTTCACAAGATGACTGGGGTTTCAAATCTTATTGCACAATGTCAAGCCTTTGATATCAGATAATTTCCTTGCTTGCCTAAAAATGCTGCTGATTGCACAGCCATTTGCATAATCATCCTTTTGTACATGCGGGACCTCGCAAACCTCTAATTTCTTTTCTTTTTTAATGAAGAAATTATGTTAACAGAATTTTATATTGTAGTGGACATTAAAGAATATCGATGGTTGATAGTCTGTGCTTTATATTGTATATTAATGTCTCCTGCACCTCTTAGGGAGTTAGATTTGAGAAAGAGGGATCTTTTCTCACATCAGAATGTTTCTAAGAATACCAAAAGCATTTATTTGTATTAGAGTTAATAATGCATCTTTGTTTGTACAACAGGCATGTTTGTGCTCTCAGTCTAGATTTTTGAGGTATCAATGGAAACATCATAAACTCATGTTCCTTATGGCTTACGAGGCTAGGTTTTCAGTGGGCGGTGTTACATCTTTGAGAGTAGCAGATGTTAACTCTTGTTCCCTGCATAGAAATATAATAGTAGTGGTAAATAATAACACAGCAAAACAATGGACACTACACACAACAGTACAGCCGAATAATTCTGTTTCTCCCTTTTAATAATTAACATGGACAACTTTGTTTATTCCTTGAAGAAACTCTCTGTATGAATGTATTTTGCTTTGTGAATATGAAAAATCACCTGTAAGAAAGGCGATCCAGATTAGTGCATGACTTTAAAAGATTAACACTGTGAAGTAATGACTGATGCAAAGCTGTGGTGCAGTTTACCATATACGACACTGTTAGAGGTGTGATTAAACAATGCTGCAACTGATGGAAGAAACTAGACCCTTCATTACCTGTATTCAAATTAAAGGGGGCCTCAAACCAAAATGTAGAGACATGTTACCACCGAATGCAACTGGGACCGTAAGAATGGAGGATTTTCTTGAGCTGTGTCTTGGGCAGAAAGATTTGTGGGAGTATCTGCTTGTATGAGAGAGAAAGGGAAAAATAAGACAGAAGAGATTCAAAGAACAAGCTGGAGACTAAGAACAGACAGAAAAACATTTTCAGGGAAAAGTGTTTAGAAAAGGGAAGTGCTTTAGAGTTAGGTATTGTCTGGAAAGTACTTGGAACAGTTGCTGTTGCTGCATTTGTGAGAACAGGATTATTGGTATTTGTGCATAAAAAAGGATAAGCGATCATCAGGATGGCTGACTCCCATCAATTTCTTTTTGTAAAGGGAACAACTCGCGTGAGTTCTTTTTCTTATTTAGCCAGTTTAAGTTCAGAAAAACCTAATAATACCTACTGCTATTAAAAAATAGTACTTGATATACACGTGGAAAGGATAAAAGTGAGGACATTACTGCATGACCCAGGTGGTCCTACCAGTCCTGTATTAAAGCTAGCTCTGGCTTTCCTCCCTTGCATACTTCAATACTAAACATTTTCCTCAGAACTTCATTTGTTCACTTTGCAGATATTGATTAAGAGGGGGAAAAAAAACCCAGCCCAGTATAAAAAGAGAAAGTAGCATCCAGGAAAAAGAATAGTGAGTTTAGTGAGCCAACAGAGAAAAAAACCCAGCCTTTCCTTTTTCTGGGGACAACAAGCCCAATCATTTCCACCTGAACTGCAACAAACCCTCTCATTCTCTGCTTTCTGCAACTTTTCACTTAAAAAAAGCCTAAACAGCCTTAGTAGCTTTTGCAAAATACGCACTACGCTGTTTGTTTACCTTAGTTCAAAATCAAAAGTCTCATTGCTCCCCCAGACATGAGGTTTAGTCTGTGAGCCAAGAGCGGATGAAACAAACCCTGCGCTCACCATGTCGCTGCTGAGCCAGCACATGGTCCAGAACACACATGGGCATTGAATAGTGCGAGTTGGGGCATTTATCCTTCACACTCCTCTGGGCAAATCTACGCTTTGACTATTTCAGTGACGTTAGGGAAAACTATTCCTGCCATGGTGACCGTAGGCACATTTCCAATCAAGGTAACGCAGATGCAAATGCTAGTGGAGACAAGACTCCTTGGGGCCCTGGAGCTTTTAAGGTCACTTTGGGAGGTGTAACAGAGTAATCCCTCTCTTCTGTGGAACTGGAACTGCTCTGGTTTTGATACTACTTCAGCATTTTTTACCATCTACGCAACTGAGTAAAGGATTCGGATTACTTTTCAGAAATACCTCTCTGCTGCGCTGAATTTGCAGAGCACTGCCACCACGAGTGTGCCAAGCTGCAGAAGACAGAAGGAGACAAGGAGAAGAAAAGGCCGCTCTAAACTGGGAGGCATTCCTATGCCCAGTGGAGTGACATCCATACCAGCTAGGTAATGCTGGACAGAAGATGAATAAAGCAGTATTTCTATCACACAAGGAAATGGTTGGTACCTGCAAAAACTTTTCTATAAGACCAGCTTCACCCCGCAGAGCAGAACGAAGCAATAACAGGCAGCCTTGATTGAAGTCTGGTTTTGAATCTCTGTGTCATTGAGCGAAAATAAAGAAAAATAAGTCCATTAAAGCCAAATCTTCCATTTTTATAGCAACTTTGGTCTGAAAGAATGAGTACCTTCAAAAAATTCATTATTTAAACTTTATCATGTGACCACATGTTATGAGGAAGGAGGAAGAAGTCTCATGAATTTCAGTTTAGAGACAGATAAATTAAGGCACACGGAGGGTATCAAGGTCCAAAGCAGAATAGTGAATAAAACACAGGATTCCTGAATCCTCACCCTATGCTTTTCACTGTTATTATTTGGAGTATTTAGTGGAGCTATTTTTGGAGTCTCATCAGGTAAAAGGATTCTGGAGTTTTAACTATAGGTTTGTCAGGGCTATGAAGTTTGTTTGGCTTTCAGGGGGTTAATTTTCAGGTGAAAATGTATTTTGTATTTTTATTTTCTGATTTCCGAGTTCAGGTTTAGCATCTCTGCTGTCTTCCAACTAGGGATGAACATGTTGTACTATGTTTAATTACACTCTGGTTGCATCCCTGTCTTGCTTCTAAACATAAACAAACCACACGTAGTCCTTACAAAAGTTGGTAAGGTGTGCTGGTTTTGGCTGGGACAGAGTTAATTTTCTTCATAGTAACTGGTATGGGGCTATGTTTTTTTGTTTCTTCCACTTAGTATTAAGTTACATTTATAAGAACCTTCAAAAAACCTAGAAGTGTTATTTATTTTATATGCAACAGCAGAAATCTGCCTAGTTGGGCAGCTTGTTTGCAGAATCAGTCTTACGGTCAAAGTGGACAACTGTAAACTAACGTGCTCGAAGGGAAAATTTCTTTTTAATCCTTGTCATTTAATAGTTGTCATTCAACAGTTAATAGAGAATTTATATTCTTTATTCAATTGTATCTTCCATGATTAGACTGTGTTCTTTGTAGTCATAGAAAGGTTTTTTTTTTAACACAGTAAAGAATTTGCCATTCTTGTTATATTGTGTCAATGAGTTCTGCAGGTTGTATATAGATATATGCTGCGTATAAAAGGAATTTATTCCCCAAATTTAGATTTTTTTGGTATTCAAGCCTTGGCTTTTAATTAAGGAATACAGGGCTTTAATGAGCATTCACCTTTTAGACATCATTTTAAGCTCTTATTTCTGACGCTGATTGAGAAGTTGACAAGTCTAACAGAGGAGAGGACTATAAAGTGATTTGAGGTTTTGATGCTGCAACAGATTTGTTGTGTGATTTGACCACATCACTTGAGTCACTCCAAGACAAACAGGAAAGAATCAATATATGTGATATAGATAGAGTTTGGTAAGGCTTTTGAAATTCCCTCCTATGACATCTCATAAAAAAGGAAGGGACATGCTGTCTGGGATAAACTACTGCAAAGGCAATACAAGACTGATACGAAAACTGTGCTCAAACCATGGGCTTGGATGGCTAATTCTTAAAGTAAAGCATCTCATCTCAGAGGATCATTCTGGTCCTGATGGTGTGCAATAGTTTAATTAATGACTTGGCTGATGGAATAGGGAGTGCGCTTATCAAATTTGCAAGATATGAAGGGCCATAAACATATTTTTCAGAACAAGATAAGAATTCAGTAAAAATCAATGGACATAGAAGAAAGTTCACAAGTGAACTCACACACAAGCTGGAGGAAGACTGGTTAAGCAGCTTTCTGCTGCCATCAGAAAAAAAGCAAGGGATCTTTGCTGGGATGTACAAGCAGGTGTGTGATATGTTAAAGCCAGTGCTGTTCAGACCTCAGCTACAGTGCTGTACTCAGACTTGAGCACTGTTCTTCTACAAAGATAAGGACCCACAGAAAGAAGCCCAGAGAGAATGATAAAAGCAACTGGAGGTCTAAAACCCGTCACCTATGAGGAAAGATTAAAATAACTGTGCTTATTCTTTGAGAAAACAGAGGGGATAGATGATGCCATCAAATACCCTGAAGATTGTTGCTTCTGCATCCACTGAGATAAGCTCATTACCTCTTGTCCTGCACTGCAGCAAAGGAGATTAGGTTAGACTTTGGAAAGTATTTCTAACTCCAAGGTTAGTTCGGCACTGGGATGCACTGCTTAGGGAGGCTGTGCTGCCTTCCACCACTGGAAGTTTTGAGAAAGAGCTTCAGGAGCAGTCAGCATAAATCCTGCCTATTTGCTCTTATTTTGGGATTTTTTTAGTGGGTAGATTTGAAGAAAAACACACACCTCACTGGTTTTAACATTATATCAGTTGCATCAGGGCAAGCAGCAAGAGGATAAGAGCTGTAGTTTTAGGACTCCCATAAGCTGGATGCTTATTTATGCTAACGTACCAATTAGATTTGCTTTCCAAATGCTTAGCTAAGTGTTGAAGAAATATGCCTGACTGGGGAATTCTTGTCAATACTATGGTTCCCAAAACTGCTAGCACTGATTCAGCTGAGCTAGTAGAAGGGGGGAAAAAAAATCTCTAAAATAGGTAAGATTTATGGTCTCTGTACCTTTTTTGTACATAGTAGATCATTCTTTGGTTCTTTTCACTTGTACTATGGGGTTGCAATGCACATGTGAATTCTATTAATAGATTCATCCTTTGGTTTGCTTGAGTTTATTGTTTTGTAACATCTTCATTGAAAGGGAGGTAATAATTACAGTTTATTCAATATTAAGAAAAAAACAATAAAAGAAACAAGTAGGAAATACCCAAGGCAAGTAGAAAATAAGATTTCAAAGTTCATCTGCTTTATTTATCTGTGAAATTGTTGAGACATCCCCACCACACACTTGAACATCTTCTATAAAGAGAATAACCGTTTCATTCTTTTATTCCTCCCAACCTGTAGGAGACAAAATTTGATTAGCTGGCATTTGTGTTTGTGTGTATAGATGAGAAACTTTAGTTAAAGTCAGATCAAACAAAAATGCTGCACTTGGCTTCTTTGAATTCCTGCAGCCATTCTTGCCTTTGACAGAGAAGAGGGCCATGGTTTGAGGCTACCTTCTGTGAAACACCTTTGTCTCTTGTACTTTTACCTCCCTGATACAGACTTCTTAGGTCCAATGGATTGTAACTGTTAGTGAAGGAAACAGACACGGTCTCTCAGATGGATGGTTCAGATGCAATAGAAGACCTGGACAGACAGAGATACAGTACAGGGGGACTCTGTGCAGTGAGGGAACTGTCTGCAATGTTTACCACATTTTGCACCAGTATGACTGGAGAGAAGCTACGCAAGTGAGACTGTCAGTTGTTAGTATATAGATTGCTGTGGCCAAGTCTGTGCCGACACCTATCCAGCTTTCTATCTAGCTGGAGAAGGGGAATTTCTGATTTGGGGCATTTAACCACACCGAGGAATTCAAAAGGAACAGATGAACTGATTTAACAAGCCAAGTGAATAGATTTGATGGGAGCAGCAAATACTGATGTTCATTAGAAACAATGCAGTTTCAGTGAAGTCTGTCCTCCAGATTTTGTACATTGAACAAACCTTTGTTCATAGAATCATTGAATCATTTAGGTTGGAAAAGACCATCAAGTCCAACCGTCAACCCAACACCACCATGCCTCATAAACCATGTCCCAAAGTGCCACGTCTACACGTTTTTTGAACACCTCCAGGGATGGTGACTCCACCATTTCCCTGGGCAGCCTGTTCCAATGCCTGACCACTCGTTCAGTGAAGAAATTTTTCCTAATATCCAATCTAAACCTCTCCTGGCACACCTTGAGGCCGTTTCCTCTCGTCCTATCACTAGTGACTTGGGAGAAGAGACCAACACCCACCTCACTACAACCTCCTTTCAGGCAGTTGTAGAGAGCAAGAAGGTCTCCCCTCAGTCTCCTCTTCTCCAGACTAAACAACCCCAGCTTCCTCAGCTACTCCTCATAAGACTTGTTCTCCAGACCCTTCACCAGCTTCGTTGCCCTTCTCTGGACACGCTCCAGCACCTCAATGTCCTTCTTGTAGTGAGGGGCCCAAAACTGAACACAGTATTCGAGGTGCGGCCTCACCAGTGCCGAGTTCAGGGGCACGATCACTTCCCTACTCCTGCTGGCCACACTATTCCTGATACAAGCCAGGATGCTGTTGGCTGCCTTGGCCACCTGGGCACACTGCTGGCTCATGTTCAGCTGGCTGTCAAGCAGCACCCCCAGGTCCTTTTCTGCAGGACAGCTTTCCAGCCACTCTTCCCCACGCCTGTAGTGTAGCATGGGGTTGTTTTGACCCATGGCATATGTTACTCCACTAAAGCTGTAAACTGTACATCACTTTCCACAGGCAACAGTGACTTTGCTCATTTAGAACAATAGCAATGCATGGTTTTGTTTCTAAAAGGAGCTCAGTTCTCCTGATTGCTAGGGACCTAAGGCCTTAATTGCCCTGATCAGCTTCATCTGGGACCCCTACTGAGGCACCTTCTTCCCTTTGTGGGAAGGGACTCCGGGGGTCCATTTAAGCTCAGGCCCAGGCTACCAGGATATGTCTGTGTTGTGACTCATGTAAGCCTGTCTTGATTGCTCTCTCCTTGGATGAGCCTTAGACCTATGTTATAGGTGTAGGCCTACATATAGGTCTCTTGCTCTTCCTGACAAGACTTTCTGGATGGATCCTGGACTTGATTTGACATCTCACCTTGTGTGATGGTCACTAGGTATGTGACAAAGCCTGTTGCTATCATCAACCTAGCCCTGCTCTTGCCTGTGCCTTCATTGGTGGGGTTACTCTTGGCTCCCAGCTCATGATGCCTGGAGGAGTAGTCCTGCTCTGATGTGCAGCTCAGGAAGGAACCAAGCGTTGGATACAAGTACTCTTTTTAAAAAAGATATTTTTTTTTTTTTTTCAAAAAAATGCTTACTTCTCTTATTTGTGTCTCTGGATTTAGTCCAAATTGTTTCAACTCTTAATTTTAACCAAGTTATATTTTCTGTGGTTTGTTACTGCCTGACTTTTAAAGTATTACATACAGCAAAATACACGAGTACTTTGACAAAATAAATCTGCTGGTGATTAATTTTAGCACATTCAAATGTCTTTGGAACTGTATTGCTTTTATTTCTTGAAATGCAAGATGTCTAATGTGGTTAAGACAGCAGATTGTCCTGCCAAGTACAGTCGTTGTAGAGGATTAAGAACTATAGGATTACAGATCCTAATTATAGACTCTTGTCCATTTACTATGTCTTAATACATTGTTTTCAACTTCTGATTCCAATTGTCATGTCTCTTTTGCAGTCATGTTTTTAATGAACTTTCTGACGCATCTCCTAATTTGGCAAACCTGTATTCTGATAGCACTGCCTGGGTTCTATTGCATGTCAATATTAGCAAATTAAATCATATTAAAGCTCTTCAAACTGAACATCTCTGCTCTGTGAGGCTTTTCACAACAAACTTCAAATTATACTGCTAGTTGAATGTTCTACTTCTTGTACTGCTTGGTTTCTTGGCTTTCACATTGTTTCCAGAAAAGCTGTGGATGATTTTCTGTAGCTATTTTTGCTGCTTAAGCCCCCTTGCAGTCAATGTAGATTTACATACTGAAAAGGAATTTAGAAGATATTACTATTTATAGGTAATATATTTACTTTACAATGAATGGCATTGATACATTCATCTTTTGACATCTTCTTCTTTGTCATATTTATTTGCCCTAAATGAACTTCTTGCCTGCTGGATGCTATGGTGAATATGCCACAGAGAACACTATTTGTTTGTGGCTATGTCCTGTGGGACTGGCCAAACAGGATTCTTTCACATTCGGTGGAAAGCTGTCAAGATAATTAACGTTTCAATTATTGACTGGAATGTGGCCTAGATTCCTTAACTGATGAATGGGACAAGATCTTGTTTATGTTAGTTTTTTGCTGAAGTTCCTCACCATTGCAGCACAGGTTTCAGTTCAGCTGCACTAACAACAATGAAAGCACACTGTCCAGCCATGACTGCTGTCATGTGAAGAATATTTTTTTGCAATCTAATTGGACCAGTGGTAAAATGGAGTCTTGCTTAGAGTGGCTTTGCAACATTTTACCTACTGCTTTTAAAGACATAGAAAACAAAAACCAATTCAGACCAGAACTTCAAAAGGAGAAAAGTGAAGGCTGCATGTTAATCTCTGAAAAGCTGGAAAATTGCCTAAACTACCGTGGTTGTGTCAGGGTGGCAGTAATGATGGCTTAAGGACATAGGCAAGCCAAGATAAGAGCTGGTAGTAGTAGTAGTATCTCTTTATCGGACAAACTAGTAGAGCTGGAAAAACACATCTTTTTAGCAGGTGAGCCCTATTTTAGCTATGTGGCCTTATTTCACAAGTCTTGTGCATATAAATTACAGCTCAGTCGTTAATTATTACGTACATTAGGGAGGCTCGGCACCTGATTTGAGGCAGTGCATGTCCCATGAATGAAAATTGCTGCATAATGATCTGGCATAAGTTTCATTTTCTCATTTTTAATTGTGTAATCCTGTGCCTTTGTTACTGTACACCATTAAATACAGAATTATTAACTTCCTTGTGTTTTTTCACAGTAACAAAGCATTCAGACTTCAATAGCCCTGTCCTCATCTGCCCTTGAAGTGTTTTAACCCTCTCTTCCAGGTGATGTTGGCTCATCTCTCCTGAAGCCACAAGCATTTGCAGCCTGTCCGTCTGCAGCCTCCCTTCTTGTGAAATGGGGTGCCTGATGGCACTTGTGCCCTGCACTGTGCCAGCCGTGAGCCTCTGGTACCTTTCCAGCCAGGCCCTAAGGAAACAATCCAACAGCATTTCGTGGGCAGAGCGTTCACCACGGCCGCCCTGGCGCTGCTTGCGGCCGAGGGACGGAGGCTGCCCCTGACCCACGCGTCCCGGCTGCGTAGTGCATCTGCCTGCCCTCGGCCTCCCGCCTCCGCTTGCCAGGCCTTCTGGCCCCTGACACCCAGCCGCCTGTTGGCAGCGTGGCTGCCTACCAAGCGTGCGGAGGACAAGCCTCCCTGAGACCGTCCCTCAGGAGTATTTTGCGTCACCGGCAGGTGCTCTGAGGGCAGACGGCGAGGCCCAGGCGCCACTGCTGACGGGAGGCTGCTCCGGCTGGCCTCGCACCCCAGCTCCTGGGGTGGGACCCGGCCTCCGGAGGGGCGCAGCCTCTGCCCCGGCCGCGGGGCGCCTGCCGTGCCCGGGGGGGGGGCCCCGGTTCCCCTCACGCCCCCCTCAGCCGTGCCCCCGGGGCCGCAGCCGCCGCCGCACGGCGGTTCCCCCCACCCCCGCTAGGGGGCGGCGGGGGTCGCGCACACCTGCCCCCCCCTCCCCGCCCCGTCCCTGCGCGCATGCGCGGCGACTGCCCGCGCCCCGCCCCCCCCCGGGCTGGCTGAGGGGACGCGGTGCGGCGGCGGCCGCTCTCGCTGGGCTCGGCAGGTACGTGGCGGCGGGGCTGCGCGGCCCCGGCCCCCCGGGCGGGAGGGACGCGGATCCCCGGTAGCGCCGCCGTACCTGCCCGCCGCCGCGCTCCCGGGAGACTGCGCCCGGGCGGGCGGAGCCGGCGCCGCCTGGGAGCGCTGCCCCTGGCCGGGGCGCGGTGGCCGGGGGCGGGCGGGCTCCCCGCTGCGCGGGTGCAGCCGGCGGCAGGGCCGCGCTTGGCCCCGAATCCAGCCGCGCTCCGAGCCAGAACTAGGCAAAAGTAGTTCTCGGGGGTCACCGCGGCAAGTGCCGGGCGTACCTGCCCCGGGAGGGCCGCCGGCGGCGGACAAAGAGCCGTCGCGGGGCCGGGGCCGGCGGCTCGGGGCAGCGTCCTGCCCGCGGGGCGGGGGCGGCCCGTCGCGGGGCCGGGGGGCAGGGGGCGGCAGGGCAGGGCGCCCGGGCGGGAACGGCTCGCGTGGGGGGGCGGGGGGGGCGGTGTGAGAAGGGGCTGAGCTGGTGCTGAAATCTTCTCCTCCGCTCCCAAAGCTCTCGGCCGGTGGGGCGGGGAGGCTCGGCCCGGCCCGGCCCGGCTCGCAGGCTTGGCCCCGCTCCGCCTAGGCTGGGGCGGCGGAGCCGGGGGGTGCCAGAAGCAGCGCGGTTGGGGACCGGAGGGGAGTTTTGCTCTGTGGGACGGTGGAGCTGCCCTCGCCTGTGGTGCCTCTGGTTGCGTTCAGGTCTTCGGGCAGTGTTGAGGTTAATACCTGGTCGCCGATAAGTAGCCTCGTAAGCTGTAGTAGTTAAGTGGCCGAGATTTCAGTCAACCTTAATTTCATAACGCGGTTGCGTTAGAGAATAAGGCGCGGAAAGGAAACCCTGGTTACAAGTTGATTGCAAGTGATGAGCTGTGCAGAAATTTGTGCTGCCGAAGTGCTGATGCTCCACTAGTTCTCTGCGAGTCGCAGGGCTCTGGAAGCGGGAGAATGCCGAGTGGCCAAATCCTTAATGATGCCCCCAGTGCTCCTCTTGCTGACAAAAAGCAACAGTGTTTTCACCGAGAGCGTTGCCTGCTTTGTTTGCAGGTAGCGCGTTAAGCTTTATATTGCTCGATTTGTTCGCCGTGTTCATTTGTGAGCGTGTTCTTAGGAAGTCTCAAAAACAGCGACCTAGATAGCTAAAATAATTAATCTTCCACAGGCTTGCCGTAACTGTGAAATTATCAGCTTCTCTTTTGAAGCAGATGTAAGCGTTATTCAGTCTAGAAGCATGTACTGGCGGCTACCATCTGTTCAAATATTTGTATTGCTCGGTAAAATATAGGGCAAAACCTGAGGTCCTGTTGCTTTAATAATTGTATTGTTTTTATTGTAGATCTGTTTAATGAGTTCTGGGAAGGGTTAAAGTCACACCTTCTGTATTTGTGTCTTGGCAGTCATTCTGCTGTGCTTGGTTAATGTTACCTAGAGAGGAAAGAAGGATAAATAATTTACCATTCTCATTAAGCTTTTAATAAATAACAAATGGGAGTGTACCTCATAGCTGTGACTGAAATATCCTTCTTGTTACACTATATTTAAAAGGAGATTTTTTTTCTGTAGGAAAACAGTCATGATAAGCCTTTTGATTATAGACTGCAGCTATCCTCATAGCTTTTATTGACTTGATTTAAAATTCATGTAAAATGCCAAATGAGCTGGTCTCTCACTGTTCCACTTAGGTTTATGGATTTTCTCCAGGAAAAAAAAAAGTGTACTTTGGATTTTTAAGACCCTTTTTAATATGGCATTTAAAATTTTGTCCCCTGTATCTTGACTAAAAACTTGTATTAGACACTTTAATTACACTTAATAATATGGTAACCATTTTTTCAGAAATTAAGAAAATGTTTCTTTAAATGCATTTGCAGGTACATTCAAAAAGCTTTCCATACTGTGAAAATTGTGATTGTTTCTACTTCAGTTTACTAATTGAGTATTTTCAGGGGTAACTGAAAATGAGGGTCTTCAGGTCCAGGTCTTGGCAAGAATGACACTGCAGTCACAGTCACTGTGATCAGGTTTAAACCTCAGATGGGACTGTGAAGTTGTTTCCAAGTCAAGGCAGAACAATGCTCTGTCTTAAAAAAACAGGTTCCGTAAAGAGAACTGTATTTGCAGTTAAATTAGCTTGGTTTAGAGAGTCTTTGTGAACCGAACAGCATTCTTTGAATGTTTGTTTACAATAAAAGTTTGCAGTGTTCTACCTTGCAAAGCACTGATTTTTCTCTCTAGTAAGAGGTGTACTATCTTACCAGACTCTGAACCATGTTTATTTATGGCTTTTGCAAGCACTTCATAAATATAGGTCGTTGAATCTTGTGTGCTGCTTGTTTTTGTGAGAGACTTGCAGTCTGCACCTGTATTTTTCTAGTTTAAGATATTGCTATAATAAAGTTTTCAAAAGAGATTTTTTTTAATCATCAGTTCAGCAAAACAAAAATTCTTTTAACTTTATAAAATCTTGATATCAAATAGACTACATGTTTCTTTTAAAACAGTGTGAAATAGTGTTTTGGATGCCTAACTTGACATTAAAGAATAGAAAAAGACTGTCACCATAGCATTATATGACCACACTAGTGGGAATGCAATAGAAAAATATTCTTTGGCTGAACCAAGTGTGATTTTGCTAGCTCTTAAATTCTGTAGACTTGACTAACTTACAGTTTACCTTCTATTTACCATCTTGCCTAATTTACCATCTATTGGTAAATATGTAGTATAAGGTCACTCATAAATAAAAGTAGAATATGTAAAGACTGGAGTAGTTCAATGCTTTCTTTTCTCCCTTATCTTACTGCCTCAAAAAAAAAAAAAAGTGTTGTGTATTTGTGCTCCTGAAGTAGAAAGTTCTATCATAATTGCAAAATTGTAAAGGTGGGAATTGTTTTTTGCAAACCTTAAGGGGATTCCTATGCCAAATCCTGAATTGTGTTTGTGCAATGAACTGGCATCGATAACAGTGTTTAAACTGGGTTGAATTCTGTGGCTAAAACAGCTGGGGGGCGGGGGGGGGGGGATCCACTCAACTTCTTCGTTCCGTGCCAACATCTGATGAATATCTCATACTGGATAGGTGTAATTGAATTGGTTTTGAACTTTAAATTAATGTCCATATGTGCCTTACAACAATTTTATTTTTTCAACTGCCTGCTTGCATCTGATAGGTATAAACATGGAGTAGCAGTACTTAATCAGACTGCTTCTTTAAAAGGTATTTATTAGTCTGCTACTCTAATTCCCTCTGGAGTTCTTTAGAGCTTAAAACATATTACATTCCAGACTCTGTAATGCCAAATATTTCAGAACTTCTTTTTTTTTTTTTTTAAACCCACTGAGAAGACTACAAGCCCAGTGGTGGGCTAATGTCAGACCTTTTGAGGAACTGCTACAAAAAAATGCACTTCTCTATCCCAAATTAACTGAAGCAGACATTGGAGTCTAATAAATGAAGTCGTTGAGACTTTATTACATTTTGAAAGGCCTGCTGTGTGTAGATTAAAACACTATAGCTAATAGGCACCATTTTTTTGGTAAATGCTGATTAGAATTTACTTTTCATCAAAATGTTTAGAAACAGTAACTTTTTCCTTGTTGATTTTTTTTTTTTCACTTCAGCAGGTAACTGTTCTGTTGTGATGGTGCTCTTTACTATTAAAGCTAAAAATGAGATTTTTGATGTGTGAAAAGTTTGGTGCTGGCATTGTTTTTAAATGGGCTATAACAATTAGGAGATCGCTCAAAGTTGTCATCTTCAACCTGTCTTGTATTTAAAAGCAATCCGAAAAAGACAAACTCCAGAGTTTGTAGTAGCTGGTTTTCAACAATACTTTTTTTTTTTCTTTTTCAAAAGAAAAACCACAATAAAATACTGCTTTTCAGGGAGCTTTAGTTATTGACTAAATTTAGTTATTGACTGCTTTGATTCAGACAAGTAGCTGAACCCCTCTTAGAGTAATAACAGGAAAATTAGATTGTGTTTTGATTTGACTGCTGTTGAAAATGTTTGCAGTTCTTGATTACTGTTAAAAGCTATAGAAAAGTGTTAAACTGACCATTGTTAAACTGATTTCTTTGTAGTAGGTTTTTGTTTAATATTAGATAAAATAACAGGTTTGAGTGTAGCTTCCTCATGAAGTTATGTGGATAGTCTGCAGTGCAAGTGTGGCAGTGGAGAGGTAATAAAAAGCTGCAACATTTTGACAGCTTCCACCAAATTTGCGCTTTTTCCAGGTGAAAGTACAAGGAAATTAATTTATTTTGTTTTTTTATCCTGATTTATTACAGTACTTGAATTTTGTATGTCATCCAAATAGCATGCTGTCAACTAAGACAAAAATAATCACGTATTTCATAAGCACTAATGCTATTCCAAGCTTTCACCATATATTAATGTCGTAGAAAAAGTATTAAGAAAATTCATGATTTTGTTTAGTAAGTGTGCTGCCCTGAAATGTCAGAATATCAGCTTTTGTTCGCAGTGGCAGAATTACTACTGAAGAGTGCTATGTCAACACTGGGGTTTTTTTACACACTGTCAGCTTGGTTCCTAGTAAAGCTCTCAGCTTACCATGCGCTTCATGTTCCTTCACAGCAAGGCTGTTCGCTGCTGCCTTAGTCAATAATATGAACCCTCCTGCAGCCTTAACCAAGACACTGAAATTTAATGTGGGCTTTTTTTGCCCCTCCTTTTGTTTACCGTTACTTTGAGGAGTTCTTTCCCAGAAGAGAGCTTTTATTTTTAGGACCGCCTAGCTTTTTGCATGCATGTTTGGTTTCATTAATGTGTAACGTGTTCAGCTGACATCTTGGTAACAACATAATGGTGTTGGTGAGTCTTGAAACGGAGATAGTTAATATAGGCTTCTTTGTCTTGTATGGGTGGTGTACCCAGCTTCTGCCTGCTCACTGCTAGGTGAGAAGTAATGCTAGGAAAGAAAAAAGTTGTGAATGGAAAGTGTTTTACACAGATGGTATGCTTACGAGTGCCCGTTTGACAGGCTATGGGAAAAGTTTAGCCGAGGGACTTTATTTTCAGCTCTTCCAGGAATAACTTGTATAACTTTTTTACTTACTGTATCAGAAAGAGCTTGTTTTCTGATAAGTGAGAAGACATGCATGGATTCATTTACTCATAAATCTCTCTTGTCTGTTTAGGCTGAAATTGATATTTAATGTATAAGCAGAGTGATAGTCTTGTAAATAAAATTCCATAATCTTTTTGGGTTTTTTTTGACTATTAAAAACACTGCAGGATATAGGCAGATTAGGTGGAAGAGCTGTAGGAAAGGAGTGAAGTGGAACATTTCTTGTAGGAGTAGGAGCATGTAGGTAGCATAGATTTGTTTAATTTTTTTTTTTAACATACTACTTTGCTTATCATAGATTGATGTGATGGTCTGGAGGGGGAGCTAGAAATGCATTTGAACATTTGGAAGATAATAAGCAGGCTTCTAATCTTTTTTTCTCTGTGTGAGCTAGCGTGACTTTCTGCACTTCATAACGTAGCTGAATTTCATAGAATCGTAGGATGTCGTGAGTTGGGAGGGACCCACAAGGATCATCAAGTCCAACTCCTTTCCCTGCACAGGACAGGGACAATTTGTGTAAATTATCATAAAGATATGGAATGGCACATCTTTGAGCCTGTCGTTTACTTGATGTACTGAAAATATTTGCTCCAAACAGAGAGCCCTAAGATTTGTACAGGAATAGTAAAATACATTAAAAACTGACAAATAAGTTTTTCCTGAGCCTTTTTTTTCTTGGAAACGGCTAAGTAGTATGTTTTAAAAATCAGTTTGGGGAAAATAAATCTTTCATAGAGAATTTCAGCCCAATGGGGTATGGAACTGAAAACAACCAATGGTACTGGTGATGCGAAAGACTGTGGTACCATTATTGAACATCAAGTCAGATTGTGAGTTTTCAGTGGAACTATGAATGTGTCTTTCAAACTTGAAATGGAAGCTAGTCAACAGAAGGGCAGATGTGGCAGAAGAGTTGTTCTGTTTTGCTCTCAGCTGTGTTCTCAATCTTTGCTTCTGTTGGGTGGTTTTTGGTGCGCTTTCCGAGGTGCCATAGGCATAGAAAAGGCAAGGCATCCAGGCAGCCTTTCTACATCCCTTGTCAGAAGCCTGCATCTTCTGTTAATTGTGAAGACTGGAATCCAAAGAATCGGGAAAGTGAACAGACGTCTTGGCGGCATTGCCAATATAGTAGTATTGGGTCTGGCTTCCTTGGCGGTCGAAAAAGAGGAGAGCGGTGGGAACAATGAAAGCGAACGTGTTTGTGTAGATATGAGCCTGACTTTGAGACTGGCGAGATGGGTATTTTTCAACTGGCCCATTGAGCTTTAAAGGACCGTTCCTGCAATTTTATTTTTTCAAGATGGCAGTATTTTAGCTTATTAAATGTAAAACAATGACATGTAATAGTTGCACTATAGAGCTGAAAACATTTTTGAAGTGCAACCTTGAAGAAATGTCCTGTAGCTGTGGCAGTCCCTCCATTTAAATTTGTTGACTCAACAGACTTTATCATCACATAAAGCATGTAATTAGAATGCTTATAATAGTTAAGAAGAACTGTAGGGAAAACAAAATAGAATATTTTTCAAACTTACTTAAACTCAAAAATAAGCTGCTCATCTCTGTGTTATGGTAGAAAAGCTCCAAAGCACAAAACTGTGACAGTGTGCTTCTGTGTAAATCATGTTTTGATAGTGCTGTTGATAGTTCAAAATAAAACAAATTTCTGTATAAAACGGGGGGAAAAAACCCAAAACCCAAACCAAAAAGCATCCCTTTTTGTTCCCGTAAGGTCCTTTTTGTCCCTTAAGTCTGGGAAGTTTCTTAGAGTTAGTTGGGGTTTTTTTGGTTTGGTTTGGTTTTTTTTTTTTTTTTTTTTTTTTTGGTGGGAACAATTAACAGAGGAAAAAGTAACAACATATTCTTGCTGTCTGAACAAATGGAATTTCTTCCTGATGTGCCTGATAATGTGGTAAAGCAACTTATTTAACACAGATGTATACTCAGTACAATACTTGAGATGCAAAACAGCTTTGAACAGTGTTCTTTGAATATAAGATGACCAAATAGTATCGATGTAAATAAAACATTACTGCAAATACTGATTGGGAGAGTCCATTCTTGGTGTTTTCCATATGTACTATGAAGTAGCTAATGAACTGGACTGCTACATGTAAGTAGATGGCATCATCTCCTCATGGCTATGGCCATCATCTTTCTAGATCTTCTCTCTGCCTTGTCTTTTCAGTTGTAAGATCCCAGCAGATTTCTTTGTAAAATGCAATGTATTATTTCATTTAGTTGCTACAGTTCTTTTTTTTTGCATGTTAAGTACCTTTGTGAAGCCTTAATTTTCTGTTCTTTATTTATATACCATGGAAATGTTTTTTTTTCAGTGAATAATCACTGCTAAGTAATTCCTTTGCAAATTTCTCCATACTACTTCCAATTTATAGTTTTGAATCATGCAAAGATTTTTGTATCTCTGATAAACTGCTGGAAAATAGGAGCTTTCTATTGGGACTTGTAAAATTCATGTGTTGTACTTGTTTTCTGTTGATCTTCTGAAAAACATATGGAATTAAAAAAAATAAAAATAAAATTAAAAGATACTGTCAGTTAAATTGCCAATTCATAGTACACTTTTACCTGTAATATATTTTTGGTATGTTACTTATTCACAGTTGTCATCATCCTTAATCATGTGATGTATTAAGCAGACATCATCATACTTCATGAGAAGTCTTATTGGCTAGTTCTATCATTTCTGTGAACTGTGACAAGATCAGATGTGTGATTTAACCAAAACTGCTATGGACTGTAATTATTTAAGGGTTCACTGATTTCTGTCTCGAGATTATTTGCTTTGTTGAGATTAAAAGGAAAAACTTTAGGTTTGGGGTTTTTTGGCTGGGTTTTTTAATTTTTTTATTTTTTCCTGCTGGTTCCCGGGTCTCCCCGTCTTTCATGAGTATATTATACCTGTGTTTTGATGCAAAACAGCTCCAGGCTATATCAAAGATGACTTTGTTTTATCATACAGACTGTGTTCTTGATTTCATCATCCCATTTAGATGTGGAGTCTGCTATTAGATCTTCTGGACTCAACAGTCCAACGTGTGGAAAAAACATTTTTTGATGGTTGAAGTTGATACTTCTGCAAGATTAGTCCACAGTTTCCATTATATCATGAAGTATTCTGAACATATTTGTCTGGGTGGTTTTTTAATTCACATAGTCGTCAGATATAATTAAATATTTCCTGTTTACATCCTGATTATGTGATTATTTAATTCAGGGTTTCATATGATGAGGCTTTTATTATGGCCAGTGACCCCTTGGAAGGCTTTCATGAAGTGAACCTCGCTTCGCCTACTACACCAGATCTTCTTGGAGTAAATGAGCCAGGGACTCAGGAACAAACTACCTCACCCAGTGTTATCTACCGACCACATCCTTCTGTTGTGTCCTCCACACCAATCCAACCCAATGCATTAAATGTTTCTGACCTTCCCACGCAACCTGTTTATTCATCTCCCAGGCAACTGAATTGTGGTGAAGCATCAGGTGTCAGGTAAGTTCTGTGTGTCTTTTTATTTAAATTGCTGATGTTTGTTGCATATAAACTGCTTGCTTTACTAAAGATATAATTTTAATACCACTTAAAATGTTGTAATATTAAAGTGTGTCCCTAATGGTGCATTCAACACCACTAGTGCCATTTCTAAAATATTTCTTCTTAATGTGTTATATGAATAAAATGTATATCGCTCTCTTTACAGCATCAATGTTACCGACGCAGTACTTTGTTCTACCTCTGGACCCCAGGGTGGGTCATTCAATCACAATAATTCCAGAAAGGAGAGCAATAACACAGAGAGAGAGTTTTTGCAGGGTGCTACAGTAGCAGATGTTGCTGAAGGAAATGAAGATATTTTTGGGTTGAGTACAGACAGTTTATCTCACTTACGGAGCCCATCTGTACTGGAAGTAAGAGAAAAGGGCTATGAAAGATTGAAAGAAGAACTTGCAAAAGCTCAGAGGGTAAGGCTCTTTGTCTTGTCTCCTCCCGCTTTGTCTCTCTTCAAAGTGCTTCTAATATTGCAGAATGATAGATGGGCCAGAAGGTGCAGTCTGAGTCTACTCATTTCTTATAGAATTACTAGGATGTAATTATTTTATGTAAAGTTATTCTGAATGTGTGCAGTGCTAATGTCTTAGACTTATTCCTTGGTAGTGTTTTTTTCTAGTGCTGCCACGACTTAACCATGGAAAGCTTTTGCTGCAATATCTGGTTAAACACGCTTTTTCTCTGAAACGTAGGCCACGCCTTCATTCTGGCATTTGAGAGTAAGAGTAGTTTTCTGTCATTCCATTGTTACTGTATAAGTATTTATAGATGCTGATTATATATCTCGAGTTGTTTTTCTCCTAGAGTATAAAAGTGTAGCATGTGTCATGGAATATAGAAATGCTTTAGAACAGGGGTACTGGTGATGTTTCGTAGGGGAATGCCCGCATAGGAAAGAAGCAATAAAGATGTCTTTGGTCTTCTTTAGAGTACTGTTACACCATGCTTCAAATTGAATATGGATACCTTTGAAGACACTGTGGCTCAATTTATTAATATTTGTAAAGCGCTTTATCTTGTTTGGATGGATGGTGCTATATAAATGCAACGCCATTACTTATCATTTTAACATCCCTCTGTGCTTAAAGAGTCGAGTAGATTTTGTGCTATTTGTATCTGTGCCCTTTCCTCTACATGATTCCATTCTTGTTTAGATTTAAGCTCATGTTATCTTGTGTTTGAACTTGTTTCCTCTGTTTGTTACCTCATCTTGTTGAATGTAGTCATAATTTCTGTCATAGTTGCATTTGCTCTTGTTGATGTGAATCTTCAATATGGATTCTGACATCACTTCTGTTGATTGTTTTATTGCTGAGTAGTTGCTTCCTTTGCTCGTTTGCTTAGCATTTGACCACTGAAAGGAAACATTAAACTGAGATAGGTTTGAGGACCTTGCATGTGAATATATAATCCTAGCGGTTAAACTTGGAACCTTAGAAATAAGAACAAATTAAAGTTTAAACTTCAGAAAAGCTCTTCCAGCTCCTGACAGTATACCAAAGTACAGGTAACGTACTTGAAAAGCACAACTCAGATCTGCTACTGTTACCTTGGAATTATCTGAAAAATCTTATTCCAGTGTATACCACTTTGACTCTTAAAGATTGAAATATTTCTTATTTCACTCCAAAATTTGTTAAGGTTGTTTTAAGGAAATGGTATTAAGGCCGCTAGGACATACTAAATGCGTGTTATGTATTTTCAAACCCTTTGGGTCATCTTAACAAAAAGCGGTTCAGCACTAACATCAGACTGTTGATGTCAAAGTTCTTGCTAATTCTCAACCCATCAGGTTGATTTTTACCAGTGTTATACTGGATGGGTAACTTATTTTGTCTGCTTGTCTTCCTAAATTTGCCCTGTTTCAGAATTGCTCAGTAACATGGGAGTCATAGCAGGAGTCTTTACAGACTGTAAAATGAAAAACCCTATTCCTTCTGTAATATCTACTTGCTTGCACTTCCTGTATAAGGACTAGGTTTTTTCCTATCCCTAATTCATCTCTGATTGCTTTCTTTCAAAAGTTATGGCTGTTCACACAGGGCTGTGCCCACTCTGCAATACTCAGTGTGTCATGCAGTCTTTAAACTTTTATTTCTAAGTATATTCACTTTTGTCAGTAAGTACTCTGTTTAAAAATCTCTAGGGATATAATTAATAGGTAGTGCCTGTGTATAGCTGGTGTTTTTTGCATAAGGGTTTTTAATTCTCTGTAAGTCTCTGTGCTGTTTATTAGGAACAGTGAGAAAAATGAGAATTACAATTTACACTTGAAATTTATGAGCTCATTGAGCCTGGAAACCTTAAAGACTACAGACTTTGCAGGAGTGAGCAAAGTAAACACAAATTTGCTATCTTGCATTTTTCATTTGTTCCAAATTTCTTACCCAAACTGTATGTTATCGTAATATGCATTAAAGATGGATTTTAATTTGTTGCAGTTGTGATCAGAAAGGGAAGTAGAAAGGAAATAGGAATTTTGAAGCTTAGGGATCCACTATCTAACTTTTTTTCATGTCTCTGCTTGGAGCGCAACTTTTTTCTTAATATGCTCTCAGTTCTTTATATTAGAGAATATATGTATGGTGTGTAATTGTGAGACATTTAAGTATGGTTCCTGAAGAAATTATTCAGGAATAGATTTATTCTCCTTTATGTATGCCTTGTATTTCCTAAGACTTCACTTCTCAAAATGAACAGCATTGCTGGCAAAACCGTTAAACAAACAAACGAAAGTCTTTCAAAAAATTGTTTCTTGATGAGAGGAAATATACTTTCTACTTCAGTCTAGATTGGTTGCAGCACCAATTCATGTGATAAGATTGGGAGAAAGGTTGGGTCAGAGGTAACAGCAGGGCAGCATTCTATACTAATGGAGCATATAAGATTGGACATACGTTTGCCTTAAAATGCTCCTTTAATTAAAATGACATGGGTTTTTTCACTCCTTGTTGAGACCATTCCGGTTATTTTTGCTTGTTTTTTCACTGAAGACTTAATTTCTGGCTATATTCTGTAAAGTGGAGCTGAAGAGCCCTTGCTTTAGATGGTCTGAACCTTTCCCCTTTTTTTGCTACCCTTTCAAAGCAGCATCAGGAAAATTGAGAAGGTGTAAAAAGGCTGACTCAATGCTTGGGACCTCACGTGTCTCTGCGTTTGCATTTTTTGTGCCATGTTTGGTTTGAGCTGTGTCACTGTGGTTACTGAAGGTAGATCAACCGCATGTAGATAACATGAGAGAATAATGATGGTATTTTGATATGTGGTATTTCTTGATGTGCAAGTTCAGTGGAGTCCTTGAAAAGGAATACCTTTTGTTTGCTTTTCATCTTAAGTAATCAGCATGTTGCACGTATTTTGGATAGCTTGCTTGTAGTTTCTGAGCTGTAGCGGTTCATAGTTGTGTTTTCCTCAAATTTTTGTGTGGTTTGGCCCTGAAGTTATTTCCTCATCAGTCAGACTGTCAACATAAGATGTCATCCATGACTGCAGAGGGAAACTTAGGTTTCTGTGTTGATATGTTTTCTCTTGGAGTGTTGAAATTATCAGCTGTCACTGATGGTTAGCCCCCCTCTCAGATGAGGAGAGAGCAGTCTACCAAGGATGTGGGTTGCAAATACTGTATTTGGCGTGAGAATGCATTCCATGCTTTCCACAGTCTTTAGAGTAAGGCCACGTTTGACTTTCTGTAGTAGAAATCTGAATTACTGATATTGCCCTAGTAGAGTGAAATTGAGAGTTTTTTCCACACTGATACAGTGATTCTTGTGAAAGAGGTGACAGTAGAGAATATGGTATTGTAAATCTCAGTATAGTGTAAGAACCTAATCCTGAGATCTAGATTTTTCTTTCAAAGGCTTTGATTTCTGTATGCATTCTTCATCTCAGAAACAAACAGTGTTACAATTTCATCTCTTGTTTTCAGATCTTGTGTGGTGATACAGGATTTGAAGTAGACTTTTTCCCCTCCTTGTTCTGCCTGCTTTGTCAAAGAATCCAGTGGAACAGAGGCTATTGCCATTATTATAGGGTTTCTGCACAGGCTAACACTGGAGGTTAAATCTCTTCAATCTCTTTTCCACAGTAAAACATGATATTTTAAAACTCTGCATGGATTAATGACTAAATAGATTCACAATAACTATCCAGGAATTCCAGCAGTACTATACAGGACGTTCAGCATTTTTAAATTGCTGTTGTCATTTGCTTATAAGTTAACAAACCATAAAAATGAGGATGCTTCAGAATAACATACCATCCCAGAACTCCACTGAACAGTATGCTTTCAAGCTTTTCTAAAACAAAATTGCAGTTGAATTGTAAGGCCACTGGCTTGTGGTTGTTAAAGAGGGGTTGGTTCTCTGAAGGTGTTTTAGCAGTTCCTTGCTGTCTTTGAGTGGTGAAAGTTTACAGTTTCCACACCTCTGATGCTGTTGTAGTGTGTCATAGGCCTAGAAATTTTCTCAGGCAAGTAAAGACTACACACAGGCAAAATGGAAGCATCTTCACCCACACTATAAGATGATAATTCAGTAGTTGGTGAAATGCTCTTATCTCTGAAAAGATGTTCTGCGCCTTCTCTTAAATTAAGCACCCTTCTAAATGTGGTTGCAATGGACTAATTTTTATGTAGCTTGTTTAACTTGGGAGCTGAGTGAAGACCAGTCAAATAGAAATGTATTCTAATAATAATACAAACTCTTTTGACAACTTCAGAATTCAGCAGTACCCCACAGTTCTGATTTTAGCTGAGATCTGTAGACAATCTTTGTTCTTTCCTTGATCTTCTGCAACTAGTTCTGACTTGGTTAAATTGCTGAACTAGATGCAGGATGATTTTCTTCTTAAAATTTAAAATATGAATGGTTTTTTAAGCAGTAATTTGCATTCCTTATCTCACTGGTTCTTTCTAAAGACCTACCTTGTAGTCTGTTTGTGAAGATCAAAGTGAAATAAGGAATAATACCACTCGATACAGGATTTTTTTTTTTAAACTTTAAGGGTTTGGTTTTTTTTATGCAAGTTAAATTTTTTTATTACCTGCTTTGGTAACCCTGTGTGTGCTTTATAATAGCTCATCTTCTTCATGGAGTTACTTTTTCAGCACAGTAATGTGGGAAGGACCACAGCATGGATGACTAGTCTAGCACATGCAGTTGTCTTTTCTGCCTCTATGTTGTGTATGGCTGGGAACTCTGCAGTAATGCCTTTAAGACAAAGGCAGTAGTAATGTTTCTAATAACTGCTAAGCTTTTTGCTTGGGGCACTCTTTATTTCTGCCCTGCTTAAAACACCCAAGTTATTAAACTTGCTTGCAAAATAATGTGTTATATTATGTTCCTCCTGAGTGGAGTGCTTTCCATGAATCATGTCATGGAAACTTGCCCAGTGTTTGACAGATCTTGCTAAGCAGCCATGCGTAGTAGACTGCTTGGTGTTGTCTCCTCTTTTTTGTTTTCATTAAGTGGCTCTACTTGTCTATCTAAATTTTAATCTTAACTCCCCCTAATCTTTCCAGTTGCGGGCAAAACTGTAACCATCTTACTCAAAATAGTGTATTGATAGTGGTAGCCCAAAAATGAACCTGAGGTAGTTCTGCTTTCATTGTGAGTTTGATAACTCTTGACCTGATTATTAATATAACCTCCTTTTAAGATGTATTGATGTGTATGTAGCATTTTCCTTGCAAATCAGTGAAGTAAACCAAAGGAAATGTATTGATGTACTCTCTGCATTTATAGGAACACATGAAACTTGAGCTTTAAGCATTTTGCATCAGAATCTTTCATTTCCTCATTAAGAACCATGCTTTATATGGGAAATACTTTTAACGAACACAAAATTAATTAATGAAATTTTGTTTCCCCTTTCTTTAACCTCTTCTTCTTTTTTGCAGTAATTTTTTTCTCTTTGGCTTTTTGTATTCCTTTTCCCTTCTCTTTCCTCCATCTGTAGCTATTTTCCTGCCTTTTTTTTTTTTTTTTGAGAGAGAGGTCACTGTGTGCTGAACGGTAGCTAGTAAATAAGAGTTGAGTACTATTTGAGAAATACCATGTTTGGAAAAAAAAAAAAATCACTTCGGTGGTACCTTTCAAAATAGTTAAAAGGTTGCATATGGAGAGCAAAAAATCAAAATAGCAAACGAACTAGACTAAAAATCAGTCAAAACGTCTAAAGTTCAAACCAAATAAAAGAAGGGAGAAATAATGCCTTTGACACTAGATGAGTCTAGAACAGTCCTTAAACACTTGTTGAATTTAGGGGCTGAAGTCAAACAGGACCTTTCATCTTAGAGGAAAATCTATTGCCAGTGTCACTGCAGAAATTGAGAGCAAGACCTAATACCAGCATGCTACAAGGCAAGATGTAGTTTCCCACATGATTGTGTACAACATGTTACTCAGTCATGAAGACTTTTGGAGAAATACCAGCTGCCTTGCAGAAACACAAGGTAAGCTGCCGTTTGGGCCTTTTTATAACTCTGTAGTGACTGGCGTTCCAGAGTTTTCTGAAGGCAGCAGTTTTCTTTATTGCTTTCTGGAGGTTTTCAAAGCAAATCATTGCTAGATTGTATTTGGAGTCTTTAACATGTCAGTGACAGGCTTGGGTCTTGCATTTCAGGAGCTATGGTAGTGTAATAGCTAGCTTGTCAGGGGGAAAGGAAGAGAAGGAAGAACTAGATGGGGATGGGGGAGTTCTGGCTGGAAAAAATGCTTGAAAGGTCAGTGAGCTTTCTGCTGCTTTTCTTTCCCTTATTTTTCCCTTGATCATTCTCTTTCTTGCAAGAGATTCCAGGGTTTAATGGTTGGGAAAGTGGAGAAGAACTCTTCATTCAAATTCTTTGTTGAACTTTTTGTACTTCTCTGCAAATTACCTCACTTTTCCCTCAGACTTGGGATAATACAGATGAGATTGGGCATGCGTAACACTTAAACTGCCAAGTCTGAGTTAGTATCTTACTGTACAAGTGGTATGCTCAGGCCTTCCTCACTCAAATTTTAGTGGTGTAGACAATTTACATTTTGAATTTCATTAAGTTGCTTTGATTTGATTTGTATATCTGCATAAACAAGAGCAAGGATATAATTACAGGATGATTTTGGAATTGTATTAGTTGTAAGGAGATGTGCAGGAGACAATATTTATAGTAAAATATGCTTTAAGTTTCTTTTAGAATTGGGGATTGTCTTGAGACAAAGCTTTTTTTAATTTTTTCCTTAAAAAAAGGATTACTTCCTTTAAGTGTGTATTAAGAAATGGGTAAACAGAACTGGTATTCTGTCTGTCCCAATGATTAATTTGAGCTATATTTTAAGTGACTTCAGTATTCTATACTTGAAGGAAAAAAAGCTTTTTTACCTCAGAGGATTTTGGAAATGCTGATGTCTAGGTTGGAGATACTTTAGATTGGCCTGGTATATTGCTGTTTAGCAGGAAGAATAGCTATATGTATGTACAGCATTAATTTAATTACTTCTAGTGTTAAGATTAATATTTTGAAAGGCTTTGTTTAGCAAAGGTTTTATGTTCCTCTGATTATTTTTTTTTCTTTTTCTCCCCCCTCTCTGTGGTATTAGCTTTAAAAGGCCAAATTACTACTTTAAGTCAGAATAAATAACTTTCAATTTTCCATAGGAGCTGAAGTTAAAAGATGAAGAATGTGAAAGGCTTTCTAAAGTGCGAGATCAACTTGGACAGGAATTGGAAGAACTTACAGCTAGTCTGTTTGAGGTTTGTTGGAGTCTTCGATGTGATATACTTAAAGGAAGCTGAGCTAGATGTTTTATGTAGAATCAGTATACTGTATGCTGAATTTTTCTGCAATAAGCTTATAAAGGGATTTGTGTCCTGAAGACCCGGGTGTGTTGAAGTAGAGGCTTAAGAGCAAGCAGTAGACTTTTCACTTAGATGAAAGACACCTTGTTGAGCTTGTCAATCTGCCTAGACACAAAATGAAGAAAGTGAGGAAAATATATCAGAAAGCTTAAAACTATTTAGGCTTATTTTTTGGCATAACTATTTTGAGACAGCTTCTCTGACAACAAGGCTATCTAGATAAGAGCTAAATTTGGGGTTGCCATGGTGACTAAATAAAAAAATAACGTAGTTCCAGATCAGTGGAGGTAGCAAGTATGTAACTTAACCATGCTTTCAGCTTTTGAATTTTGGGTCTGGCAGCACGCTACTCCCACAGACTTCAACAGAAGCATTAAAACTGAGTGATGCACCAGGGTGGAACCTGGTTACCAAGTGAGAAGCCTGAACTTTAAGTGGGACCTTTTCATTCGAGAAAAAGGCAGTAGTGCCAGAAAAGATTGTGCGTTTGTATTACACAGAAAAAATCTTAAATCCATACTTGAAGCAGGATCAGTTCTCATTTTGTCATAGAAATATATATAGGAATGCCTAGAGGCTAAATTGTGATACCCACAACTGTCAGAATAAATTTCATAATCCAGAGATGATTTATATGTTTACCAAATTGTAAGTATTGGTTTTCAGCATATGCATACAGATACATTAGGTATATCTTAGAAACTATTGAATCCAATGATTGTATTGGTATAAAAGTGCTATTAAAACCTTGAAAATACTGACATTGAAAAATCAAATTACAGACTGCTCTGTGGGTTGGCAATGCATTTTATTTCATCAACTCAGTAGGGCAAAGTTGCTTAAAATATTAAGTAGCTCCTGTGTGTAGAGAACAAATGGGAGACTGGAAAGGTACTTCTTAGCATAAATACTTGTGTATGTTGGTGGGGAGGAAAATGTGGGGCAGGTATTTTAATTTTATTTTTATTCCTCTACAGTTATCAGTGAAATTTTATATTAGTGACACTTGATAACTTAGAACAATGTTATCAGTTTGTTAAAGCTATGTTTGAAATATAGTGTATTAGTAATAATTGTTTGAGTTTTAATTATTTGGAACTCCCAACTGTTGTGGGCGTGTCACTTGAATTTTCTTTTGTGATTTGATTTTACTAAGAAGCCCCAACAAAACACAGTGTTGAGGTTTCTTGATTTTTTTGCACTGGGATCTATAGCCCTTGAATTCATGTTTTATTCTGAATCCCACTAATTTCAGTGACCATATAAGTGGATATGCTGGAGCTTATATTAATGCATCCCAATGGAGGATGGAGACTTGTTTTGCACAGCTGGGTGTATATATTACATTATTGCATTGTAATAGCACTGTGACGTGGTTTGCTTTCAAAGGTGCATCACTAAGCAGAAACTGCATGGTCAATGTTAAATGTACTTGTACACACTGTATAAATGTGTATGTTCCCATTCCTGCATGTGTCTGTTGTTACTTAAGAGAATTTTACAAACCCTTATTATACAGCTGTGTTGTATGCCAGCGGGAGCCAGATCTTTTGGTATGATGATGTATGAACTTTTTTGTTTTATTTATATAGCGTCCAGATATGTGCTAGGCGCTTTACAGATATGAGAAGGATCTTACTCCAAGTAATTTAGTCAGTGGGCCCTGATCTTTCAATCTTTGTTGCCTTCAGAAGTACCAAGTAAGAACAGTAATTTGATCACAGGTGCAAATTCCTGGATCAGAGCCTAAACAAATACATTATGCAGACAAAAGGCTTAGAGGTATGAGGTAAAAGGATGTGTAAAAAATTCCCAGTCCTTTTACGCTTTCTTCTTTATTGGCTTAGCGCTGTTTCTTTACTTGGATTGTGTTTTAGTGCTTTTTCTGTTCTGCTTAAGAAATGTTTATTAATCGATAAACTATTTTAAGCTGTTACTTTGTCTGTTTTAGTGATGGTAAGAATTTAGACTTCATAGTTGTTTGACCGGTTCCTTCATGCAGAAATTTACAGTTGACTATAACTGGTTATTCTGGCTAGAAGAAGGGAGAAGTTCTTTTGAATGTGCTACAGTGCTCATGTTGCTTTTGTTGCTACTGGTTGAGTCTTTCTCTTGGGGGTCAAGAAACTTGACTTGTCAGCCACCGAAGTGTGACTGGAGCCTGGCGTCTATGACAGGTATTGTTCCTGCTGGAGGGGGGTGGGTGGAGTTGCTGATTTCTGAATCTGGGCTCAGGACCAAGGAGAAGAAACTTGGTGGGCCAGCGATGAATCCAAATGATAAATTTGTAGGTATTTTTTTGATGTGTAACTATTTAATTTTAGATTGTTGCGCAACTTACTATTCACAAGTAGTCTCTGTGAAGCAAAAGTATGTCCTTAGGTGTTCTTTTTGTGTGTTTTTGGTTTTTTTTAACTGGATCTTGTAAATTTGTGTGAAGCACTTATACTAGCTAAACATTTTTTTATAGGAAGCACACAAAATGGTCAAAGAAGCTAATGTCAAACAAGCTGCAGCAGAAAAACAGTTAAAAGAAGCACAGGGAAAGGTGAGTTTTTTCCAACTTGCTTGCTTTGTCTTTTCACATGGTTATAAATCTAACGTGTGAATCATGAAGATGTAAATAGAGCAATACCTGTATGCATTATTAAACTATGTACTAAGTTGTTTTGTGTCACCTTGACATATTCTTAGCTAACACCTATGGGCATGGAGCTGGTGTTTCAGCATCATATCAGATAGCTAGCGAGGTGCATAGGAAGCCAGTGTTACTACAGTGTGGAATTGCATAGGCACCTGTGTGTTAGTACTGCTGGAAGATGAAGTCTTGATTTGAACCAACATAACTGGAAATTTTGTTAAATGATTTAACATATTCATAGCCTGATAAGATATTTTGGTTTGTTAATGACTTTTTTTTCCCCTCCCCAAGATTGATGTCCTCCAGGCTGAAGTAGCAGCACTGAAAACATTAGTACTGTCTACTTCACCAACATCTCCAACTAAGGAGTTTCAGTCTAGTGGAAAAACTCCTTTTAAGAAAGGCCATGCAAGAAACAAGAGTACAAGCAGTGCTATGGGTGGCAGTCATCAGGACCTTACCATGATGCAGCCAATTGTAAAAGACTGTAAAGAGGTAACAGTACAAGGATTGTCCTCTTTTTGCTGATAAGTTGGCTTTATTATTTTGTTTTGCTTACAGTAAATCTAGTATATATTAAATCTTCATGTAATACTGACTATATTAGATATATTTTCATTAATGAAAGAAAATTTTTCTTACATACCAATAGGTGGTTATTTTTCCAAGTTTTATTTACCTTTAAATCATTAGGGGAAGATGAGATAAGATTTTAAATATTGGAATCGGTAATTTAAAGATGGGAATTTAAAAACAAACAAACAAAAAACAAACAAACAAAAAAAAACCAAAACAAAACAAAAAAAAAACCAAAAAAAACCAGAGAAAAGAAAAATACAGTATAACTGCATGATAAGTCCTGGTGGCTTTTTACAAAGTCTGACACTGAATGTTCAGAAACTTTCACAGAAAAGAGGAAGAGTCATTTTATAGATGAATAATGGGAGAAGGGGGCCAGGGAAAAGATGGAATCAATGATTTATTAGAGAATAGGAGGAGAGTTACTACTGGAGTCCCAGAGAGGCCTGTGATTTTTTTTTTTTTTTTTTTTTAAACCTACTCATGTAATTGAAAATGGGGAAATAATGAGGTGACAGGTTGGTGCTTGAGTCCTTGGAATGGTAGTAGCAAAAAGTGACCAAAGAGTTGAGAAGGATCTTATGATACTAAGTGGTTTGTAGAAGAGCAGATGAAATTCAAAATCAGTAAATGAAGTGAGGCATGTAGGAAAAAATGCAACTCTAGCAGACATGCAATGTGGACTTAAAAATACCTACATTGTGCTGGAAAAAAAAATAGTGCACTTGTGGATGATTCTCTGAAAACACCATTTCAGTGCTCATGAGTGCTCAAAGACCCAGAGAGCCTTAGAAGTTGTTAGGAAAGGAATAAATAGCAAAAGTAAAAGTATTATACTGCTGTATAAACATGTAGTAATTGTGTGTCTATGCATGCAGCTATGATATCTTCATCTCAGGACATAATGAAAATAGGAGGTGTAACATAGATGGTCAAACCTATGGAAGTATTTCTGTGTAGAGGGACACCTGAGGTAGAACAAAAATCTATACAATCACAGATGACATGGGGAAGATGAATGGTGAACAAATTTTAATGATTTCTTGTAATAAGAAAACTGGACGCTAAAAGGAGAATCATTTTCAGTCAGTACACAATGAAACTTTACAACTCATTGTCACGAGGTAGCAAGATTAAAAACATAAATGTGTTCAAAATGTAGTCATGCCAAGTGACAAAAGAAAAGCCTGTCAAGGTATATAGAAGGATAGATATGACATTTGGCTTAGGAAGCAGCTTTAACTACAGACTGCTAGAAGTTAGGAGGCTGTGAAATGAAGACACATCACTGTCTTCCCTCTCATACTGCTCTGCAGTCAGCTCTGTGACTGCTGGCCGTTGTCAGAGGGGCAACAGGCTAACTGGAACTTTAATGTGATTCACAGTGGCTGTTTTTATACTTTGTTTTGCCAGTCATCATTAAGTGCATTTATACTATACACCTTTTTACTATAAATCTAGAAAATAAAGGCATTTTCCAGTTTCTGTTTCATACCTGGGCTTTAAAAAGAAAAAGCTTTACAACCTGCCTGCCCACTTTCAGTGGTATCCAGGGTGTTTTCCATATTAAAATTGAATCCTGATTGCTCTTCAGAAAGATGCAAACAAAAGGGAAGAGCTGGGATGGAATCCCATTACTTTGTAAGCATCACACTGAGGTCATGACTCAACGAAATTTTTGTCAGGCAAGAGCAGGAGAGGGGAGAAATCTGTTTTGCCTCAGTTTCTTATGGAGGGAAAGTGGTGAATGTGAAGGACATGCTGCAGAAGGTCCAGTCTGCCTGACATTTTTCTTTAGTTCAGTCTCCTTTCTGTTGGCTGCATAAGGAGACACTTTGGGGCTGATCAGAACAGGTGACTTTCTTCCAGTGACAGCCCAGGGAAATCGGTGAGAAACACACTGATTTTTTTTTTTTTTTCACCCACTGGGATTTGAGTCTTTCTCTCTCTTTTCTGAGCAGGAATATTTAATGGAGTGCAACATAGGGTGAAGAAAGCAAGACTGCCTCTGACAAGGTGGTTAGCATGTTGTTTTAAGCAGGGGAGACCTGCTTTCGTTATCCAATGCTTTGTGGTTTTGTTTACTGTTTTTGTTTATTGCTGGTCTAAGGTAAACGTTTTCGCATTTCTGGGAGCTGGGTCTGAAACCCTAGTTCTGCCCCTTCTTGCTAAATTGTTCTTGCCACTGAGTTAGGTTACCCTTTGCATATTGTTCTTCTGATTTTGAGTGACTCTTCTTCAAAAGGGGATGCTGAGAGTACCCTTGCTCAGGGGTATGTAGTGGCCCTGTGGTGTGCGGAATATAACTTTGGACCCTTACAGAGAGTCTGCCACCCAGAGATGTTGGGTGGAGATGTTGGATGGAGCTGGGTGTAAATACATGTCAACTCTCAGGTTTCTTTGTGGTATGTAGACAGAGTTAGCGTGGCTGTATGCCTATCTGCCCTAAATTGCAGTAGACCAGAAAGGTGCCAGCATCCCAGAGAAATAATTCCTAGCATATGGGAGTAACTTCTACGATAAGTAGACATGTCTAATTAATTTAGGTATTAACAGGATTTAGGCTAGCTGAGTAGCTGCCTGGATCTTAGGCAGGCAGGTAGCATCCACTCAGTGTAAATGCTGATAAAGTGTCGTTCAAAGAGCTGACATGTTTCTCTGATGTATTTTACTGTAAAATGAAAGCATTAAAAATTTAACTAGAATTATTATTACAATTGGCTGTATATTTAATTGCAGGTAATTAAAACTTTGATCTAGTGAAAGTGCAAGTAAAGGCATGTACCTTTAGGTGCACATGTAGCGCACAGTGTAGGTTGGAAAGGAAGAGCATCAAGCTATATTCACTGAGCAGTTTTTTTCAAGGCAGCTTCTTTATAAATTGCAGGTTTGGGTGAAATTGAGTTAAATCTAGAAAATAACCGAGTTAATAAGAAATGCATGCTAACTTTTAGAATCATACAGTACAAATCCAAAATGGATTTTTTTCTGCTGATATCTCTTGATTGTACTCGTTTTAAAACCAGACCTGAGATGGGTTTTAAGGTATGGGAAATATTCCTTTAGGGAGCAAGTTACGCCTATTGAATTTCATTTGTACAATGAGGTGGGTGGCTTAGCAACCAGAACATTTATGGACTAACTTAATTAAGATGGTTGTTCCTGATTGTACCTGAGTGTAAGGCAAGTAGCTCTAACGGAAAACAAATTTGCTAGTCTAATTTTTGTAGATTGAAGAAAAAAAATGACAAAAGAAGTCCCTAAAATATATATGTAAAAGAATGGCGAAGTGCTGGGAGCTCAGAGAAGGGATAATGCACGGGGAAAGAACAAAAGACTGGAAGAGGTTGGTTCAAAGCAGTGTACTGATCTTTCTAATGGGATTAAAAATAAATTATTTTAATTTTTAGCATATGTTATTTTCCATCTTTCATTATCCCATCTATATTATTTATTTTTAATATTATGAAATTTTAAAATCACATCCTGGCTTATCTTTGGCCTGCAGCGTGCATCCGTTCCTATAGCTTTAGGTTTGGGTTTTAGGAGTATAGGTCTGCTATGGTACAAGAAAGGGATTTAACAACCAGTTGGAGGGGAAAGGTGCTGAAGTATGTGTCAGCAGAATGTCAAAATCAGTCTGAGGGTTCTGTTGCATCTGAGGAGCAAGACGATGTTGCATATCCCACTAGGGACTGGCTTTAGTCTTTTACACGGGATTAGGAGTATGCGTCGGAAGCACTCATCCCCACTCTGCTTCGTTCACCTCATGGAGCAGTGTTGGTGCCCATGACAGGATCCTTCCCAAGTAATGTTAAACCAGATGATGTGCTCTGGGAGTACCTCAATGTGCTCTAGCTGTTAGTAGGTAGCCAGCCCATGGGACAGGCTGTCACGTAACGCAAACTAGGTCGCTATTAAAATCCATGTACTGGTCCCCTGAATGCCAGACTGGATAGGTGCCTTCCCGCTGCTAAACCGATCTCAACATGGAGATGACAAAACAAGGTGCTTTCAAAGCAGATAAAACAACCTCTTCCTAACACGGAGCATGCTTACTCCTAGCATGATTTAATGGGTTGTTTTAGCATTTCCTCATTGGCTAGAGGAGCTGTGGGGGAGCAGGCTTATAAATCGTGCCCAGTGAATATCCTTGCCTTCCTGTTGTAGCACGGTGTAGGAGAGAATTTGGGCATAAAGATGAAAAATGAAGAATAAGAGTATAGTTTTAATTGATTTGTACTAACACAGGAAAACAGAAATTCAATATACATTTAGTGTGTTCAATGTCCATTTTCTTTCAGCATTTGGGTAGCAGTGTGTTACGTTCAGATACTGGGTGAATGTATAAGATGTCTAGGACTGCAGTTGTTTTCTTTAGATTTCTCTGCTGTTCTGTAACTCACAGAAATGGAGATGGACTGAAATACTGTAATGAAGACGCGTCAAGAAGAAAATTTTTTTTGGCTTTTTTTTCCTGTTAATCAGTTAAGTTTTTCAAAGCTATCCTGGAAGCTTAGGAAATGGGGGAGAGGTAAATAACTTGTCCTTGGTGTTGTGGTGACCAGTGAATGCATTACCTCTGTGTCTTGCAAATGATATGTTTTGATTTGCTTATATTTACAGTCTTAGGAAAGTGGATTTAAGGAGGTGTTCCTAGCTGGGGCATGGTAGCATTCTTTCACACTGCAACGGAAAGCATTTGGTTTTAATGCTCATTATTTACCTGTGGCTATTTGCAAATGATAGGCACTAGTGTGATAATTGCAGTACTAAAATATGTGTGTTCTATTTGTGTGTGTTCTAGGCTGACCTGTCTCTGTACAATGAATTCAGATCTTGGAAGGATGAGCCTACTATGGACAGAACATGTCCTTTCTTGGACAAAATTTATCGGGAAGATATTTTTCCATGTTTAACCTTCTCAAAAAGTGAGGTAATGGAAATAGTCTAAATGTGGTCACTGACACTTTTCCCTTAAAATGTTACATGAAGCTGATAGACTGTATTAGAAACATTTTCATATGAAGTTTAACCATTTTTGTTTCATTGGAGTGTGACAGTTTACAGTGCAGTGCTGAAGTTTAGTTTGGAGTACTGCAATGATAATTTTTTTCTTCACTATTTCATTTATGCTATTCCAGATATGGCCTTTTAGGGTCTACTCCTTCAGATGTTACTCCTATCTGGCAGAATCTGATGTTTGTAGGAATACATGGTGGTTTTTTCCTGATATTTCAAAGATACTGTTTTGTAGAAATAGTGTCCTGTTACTGTGTCTTGTTTATATAGGGGGCAGTAGAGACCAATGTATTTAATTTTGTGGACCAGTTTTCTCTCATATCAATCAGAGCAGGCTGCAAGCACAGTCTGGACGTTTTTTTCAAGAGAGGTTTGAGTTACGAGAATTAAGACTTCAGGATTTGATGTGATTCAACAGGGGCAGTTTGGGAATATGGTTTTAGATGAAACAAATTATGAGACTTTTTTTTTTTCCCTTGTGTTATTCCCACACACTCTCCCATACAGAGGAAAGACTGGAGTTTTACCCACCCTGGGAATAATGTGGAACCAATTCCAGCTCCACTGCTTTACTTAGTTTTTGTTCTTAAGCAGCATTTACAGGCTGTAGTTGGGATATCAGTTTCTAGGGGAAAGGGACCATATCCTTAGATCTTCATTAAAATAAGAATAACAAATTTTAAAGCCCTCAGACTTGATTATTTTTTCCCCAGTAAAATTAAACAGTTCACATGGAAAATGCTGTATTTTCTTCATAATGTTTATCTGTTGTTTTCATGTGGTGTTATGTTCTTTTCCCATGCTTTTCATCTCCTGTTACTTGCTGGCCATAAGCATGCACGATCTTTCAGTTAATTGTGTACCAGTTCATTATGGTTGGTGTACCGCATCATACGAACCTCTCCCACTAAAAAGTTTACTTGGTTACTATGGGAATTAAATTGCTTCTGCAGTATGTGTAAGTAGGCCATCCTGTTGTCTTTCCCAGCAACTTCATTTTGGTTTTTTCTGCTTCAGTGGTGATATAATTACTGTAGATTTGTATCTCCTCTTAAGGAAAGAACGAGGCTTCTAGCACTTGTCAGTTATATCAGTTATTGTTTCCAAATGCTGTGCATAGTGACCAACTTCTGTTTTTACTTGAGTATTGATAAACTAATGTGCAATTAAACCAAACAATAAACTATACATGTATTGTGTTTTTGAATAATTGGCGATGCAGTTATATGAATGGTTGAAGTATTACATTAACTCTCAGTAGCCTCTTGTGTCTATGTGTAGTGTTTTGCTTTTGGGAGATGGCGGAGGTAGAGTATTTCATATGAACTACTTCAATAGTAACATTCTGTTTTTAAAATATTCAAAGTACAATAGAAAGATATCTTTATTACTCAGTAGGAAGGAACCTTGGCACAGAATTATTTCACTATTAATGTAAATTGCACCTTCTTTTAAACCAAGTAATGGCTATTACTTGTCCATGCTTAAACGGTAGTGTTGGGCAAGCGTTGAGTCCAATCGAGGAAGATGAGCATATTTCTAGTGTCTTATGATTGTGTTTGTAAAGAATTAACATAAAAAGCCGGAGCAAAATTGCACTTTGTTTTGTGAAGGTGATGTTTTAACTAGACTAGTGTTTGAAAGTTGCAGCTGGCTTTTCTATATATTATGTTGGCTTTTCTATATATTGTTCAGTCTTAATTGTTTGAATACCTTTCTAAAGCTATCTTTGGCTGAAAAGCAGCGTCATAATATTTACTTGTTTTTTGCAAGATAAGGAAGCATGCTACATCATTGTGTGTTTCCATAGAACACAATAAAATCAGAGCAATTTTTCTAAATAAACAAAGTTCCAGTCTCCGACAAGAACACTGCCTGTACAAATGTATGTGCTATTTGGGCTTATGAGGAATGACTGAAAATACAGTTAGCCTTTTAAACATGCTTGAGTGCATTCCTGGCTGTAAAGGTGGTTATCTTGCCTCAGGGAGGGCAGGGTTATTTGGAGGGCAGAATTTAAACAGGAGCCTGGAAATGGGACCTCAAAATGAAAGCCAAATCTCATTTGTAATTGAATTTCTGTTTGGTGAGTTGATTTTTTTTTTTTCTCTTGCTGTTCCTAACTTTACAGAAGAAGAAATATGTCATTGCTTTGAGGCAATGGATAATGCAGAGCTGTTTTTAACTGCTTTCTAAATTTCTCTTGCAGTTGGCCTCAGCTGTTCTGGAAGCTGTTGAAAACAACACTCTGAGCATTGAACCTGTTGGCTTGCAACCTGTTCGATTTGTGAAAGCTTCTGCAGTTGAATGTGGGGGACCAAAGTACGTTAAGCTAACAGACAGAGGGGGAGTCTTGACTCATTTGAGATAACTCTTGGATTGAGAAGACTGCTATCAACTAATCACCTCAGTCAAATTTGTCTACCTTAAACTTTTATTTCCTAAAATCTAAGACTTCAAGATTGCTGTTACAAAATTTTATGGGGAAAGTAAGCAACTAATAAATTAAACTTTAACAAAGACTAATACGGAACAAACCTTTAAAACAAATTCCCTTTTTGGGAGAGCTGTTTACTTCACTTACGATGCATTGACCACAAAAGTAACATTCACTTCTTTGGAGAATACCATCCTTACAGTTAAAACAGATGCTTTTGAACTAAGGGCTATCACCTGGAAAGCGTCATGAAAGAAATAGGTATTGAAGTAGTACAGGCTTAATACTGGACATCTGGAGTATTTGTGGCATAAGAAATTCAGGACATGCATAGCACGCTGACAAAGGTAGTTGAAGGATTTGAGAGGAGATACAGAGTAAATCTCCTGAATTTGAGCAGGAGGAATATGATAAAGCGGGAATGAAGGTGAAGAAGGTGGGTTTGAACCTAAAGCAGGAAGTGTGCTTGAATGATAGGAAGGTTGTTTTAGAAATTTTGGAATGGTTCTGGAGGAATCTGAAGCAAGACTTGTTGTCAGGTACTGATACAGACATTAAAGTTACGTGGGGGGACTTGCCTGAGGCACTGGGGCTTTGATGGACGTGGAGAAGGAAGGGATTTGTAGTGTGCTTTAGTGTGTGTCAGGGTTAAGCAAGCAAGGTCAGTGTTAATCTGGAGCCTTCCAAATCTTGAGAAAGCCTTGACTTTTCTGTAGGAGATCTTTTGGACAAGTTGACAATTCTCTCTGTAATAACTTGTTTTGACAGAGCTTAAGGTTCTGATGGACGTGCATCAAAATGTTTTCATCTGGCTCTTAAGATTTTTTTTTTGTCTTTCTCATCACATCTCATAATGTTGTTTTTTAGTTCTTGTTTTTCGTCTGGTTTTGAGTGGGAGAGAAAATACATTTAACATATTTCAAAATTTTTTTACTTTCTCTTTAAAGAAGCTGTATAAAATGAAAACTGTGTTTTATGACTTAGTATTTGATCCTTTCTAGCCTACAAAATTCAGGCATTCATATATTCTTCAGCTTACTCCTGTCACCAGAAAACATGCTCTTTGAGCCATAACAGCCCCTCATCAGAAGGACCCACCACCAATAATGGAGCTACTCAAGGGGTGGTGATTTCAAGTCCAAGATGCACCACTGTGAACTGCGTTCTGTGAATGCAGTAGAGAATCTGGACAGCCAGCAGCTACTGAAACAAGTCATGTGTCATTAAAGAGCAATTGGCAAATTGATTTAAAATCATTGTGGTTCAAGCAACTTCCCTATGTCTTGACATGATTAAATATTTACCTAAAAACAGGAGACTCCGTTGCATCATTCAGAAGTTTTGTGAGATTTTTAACCTGTTTTCTCCACTGTAAGATAAATTTTTAATTAGAACTTCTGTAATCCTTAAATAGTTGGCTAGATATAGATTAAAGTTTTGAGATGACTATGCACAAATTGTATTTTAATTACTTTAGATGTATCAAAAGGCCAGGTGTATGCCTTTCTTTTCCTGCTGTCAGGTAGTGACAAAAACTTTTGTAGTATTGCTTGTAGATAACTAATAGGTAAGGAATATGCAATATTGAAGTGTAATTTGACAGCAAATGTGCTTTGCCTTATTTATGATTACCAGCACTGAATGGGAAACAGGTGTTCCAGTTTTCACTGAATCAGAGGAGCAGTTTCACATTTTTTTTTATATTGTGCAAAGCACTATTTTTATTGAAACCATGTTCTTAAATAGGTAACAAAATATAGACAAACTGTACATAAATAATAAGAAAAACTAGAGTAATGTTTTTAAAGGAATGATTTTATTGTACAATTGCCTGGAGGATGGGGGAACAGTTGCATAAAATAGTGGGTAATAGCCCAACAGCAAAATAAGGAGTGGAGGGCAGATAGCTGTGATAATAGCGAAGAAAGGTTCTTGATGTACAGAAGTTATTGAATGGTGCCTGTGATGGTCTGTAGTAAGTGCTGCCTTAATGAAGGACAGCTGGGTTTCCTCACAGGATATGAATAATTGTCTCCATGGGGAACAAAGCACTAAGCTGCATGTGTGCTGTACAGTGCTGAACTGAGTCGTCAGTAGTAACTGCCATGCCAGTATTTAACCTGGTGTGATGGAAGATAATATATAGAAGGTAATTCTATAGCCAGAAGGAAAAAAAGGCTTTATTTTCCTAGCACCGAACATCTGTCTGTCTGGCTGCTCACAAAAGCTTGACTGGAATTGTGATTAGCTTGCTTCAGCTACTGTAGGATTTCTTGGATCAATGGACTGCTGTCAGTCCTCATAAATTGCTATGGAAAACCATATACACTCTTCATTTTTCTCGTGTCTTACATGGTTCTGTGGGCCAGCTGCAGGCTATTTAAAAGGGCCTCTGAGCCACTGTTCAGAACCACAAAAGCTTTGTAATTTTTGTTTTGCTCTTGAAAGGCTGCTTGTTCTTAGACTCCCTAATTTTGTGAGGTAGAAGTGGAAGAGAGCAGAGCCAGCAGCTTTTAAAATCAACGAAACAGTGGATGCCATGACAACCCAGTTCATCTGAGAAGCTGCAATATAGAAATAAATAAAATTCCCACTTTATTTACACTTATTAAGATTGTATTAATAGCAGTTTATTTAAAAGATCTAAACCTTCTTTTTCTAAAGAATGTTGGAAGAAATTTTTAAAAATTCTTTGCCTTTTCCTGAATTGTGTTTTTGGGAAGAATTTGTGGTGACTACTGACCTTTCCTTGTTCCTGAGTAAGACATACCTGCAATACACCAGAAGTAGTAAATTTCATTATTTTACCATTGCTTTTTATAATGATAATGGAAAGAATTATTGCCAGACAGCCTGTTTTCCTTTGTCTCAAATTATTTTATACTCTGAATATAAAATATTATTTCAATTTGGGCAGAAATGCAAAGCTGGTCTTAAAATGCATCCAAGAGAGGCTTCAGAGAATTGACTGCTATTCTGTAGGGCTGATATTTTTTATGATGAAATGCAACATCAAGCAGAATTTTTAAAAACTCTGTTTAAATGTTGGCATCAAATGATGATTTAAACAATATTTATTTCACATATGAAGAGTTAATTAAAGAAATCCCACTGTTCAAGAGTTGTCAAGCCAGCTTAAATTAGTGAATATGGAAGTACATGACCAGAGTTGAAGAAAGTTTTAAAAATCAGAAATGCATCACGATGCACTGGTATTAAAACAAAATTAGTCCTGTGGAACTAAAATAATTCACAACTTAATGTAATAATTGCAACTTGTAAAATGAAGGCAGAGACTGGGTATCTGTGCCAGTATGAAGCAATTAACATTAACACCTTAAACACGTGCAGGTGTTTAGACATTGATGTCAGACTTGTTTATTAAATCATGCAAACTTTATATTTTGTAGGAAATGTGCTCTCAGCGGACAAAGTAAGTCATGCAAGCATAGAATCAAATTAGGAGATTCAAGCAGTTATTACTACATTTCTCCTTTCTGTCGTTACAGGGTAAGTAGATTTACTGTGATTTCATTTTGAGTAGTAATTATTTTTCCATACCATTATACAAAATGATGTTAACCACCGTTTTTTTTTTTTTTTTTTATATGGGTTCAGATCACTTCTGTGTGCAACTTCTTTACATATATTCGATACATCCAGCAAGGACTGTTGAAGCAGCAAGATGGTGAGTAGGAAATTGTATCTGGCATATATGAATAGAAATTTACATAGTGCATGAGCCTACAACTTGCTATCTGTGCACAATAGCAGTGACCTGACATTACAGGAGAGCTATCTGTTGGTAGTCATTGTTGTAATTATGAGAATGTGGTGATATCCCACCCTCAAATAAAGGTTGTTTTTTGGGTTTGTTTTTCTTTTTTTAAGAACAACAAATTAAAAAGCAGTTATTTTAGTCCATCTAAACTCCCTTATGTTATTCAGTAAGAAATGTTACAAAAAATTCTGTAACGAGAGGAGTTAGTCATGGTTTTTCAACACTGTATTCAAAAATCAAGGCTCTTTCACAGAATATGGAGATATTTTAGACAAAAAACCTTGAGTTTGGTTTGATCTGGGCCTTTTTTTCTTCTCTCACTTGGTATTTTGGTGTGTCTTCTCATTTCATGCATCGAGCATTCAGTCAGCCCTTCTTATCAGAGTATCTTTCAGGGAGAACTGGCAAGGATGACAATATTTTGGATTAAATTGTAGAAAATAAACAGGAAACCATACCGTAATTGTTCACCTGAGTGCATCTGAGAAATGAGGTCTTGGTCATTGCTGTGGCATGGCAAAGTCTCTTGATTAGGGCTCTGGTTATAAATGTATCTGACAGCGTAACGCTTGATTACCCTCCACCCCAAAAGGGAAATGTGTTTTGTTTTTTTAACTGCCATTGCTTCAGGCTGTTTTTCCTTCCCCTCCCCGCCCCCACCAGAGTTACCCAATTGCTTTGTTCCTGTCAGAATAGCATATCCAACAACCACCTAGTTAAACTCTGTGCAGTAATTTGGAAATTTGCTTAACTGTGCTATTCTGTTTCAGTATGTCCATATTAAAGAAGATGGTTATGAAAATGTACGCACTGTATACCTGGTTACTTAATTCTGGAATTTAAAAATATATTTTGTGTTGGAGTTGTAGTTATTGGTCTTCATCTGCAAGACTATTTTACGTGTTTATCACTATAAAAGAAAATTATGATTTGATTGTGTTTAAACTGTACAATGATTTAATTGTATTTCCTGTCCAGGTCAAAAACTATTGCCCAATAGCCTTCAGTCCAAGTTTTTTTTGAAACAGACCATATCGCTTAGGCTCCTGGATTTGCTAAGCACAGATAGTGGAAAAAGTGTCATTAGCCCTGTGTCAATAGTTAATTAAAACAATTGTGTTCACTTCTTTTAATTTTTTTTTCTTTTTTCGTTGCATTTTTGAAAGTAGAGTAAACCAGTGTGGTAATATTTATGGATGTCTATGCTTTTCATTCTTCTAGTCTTTGAGCCTATGCGGACTGGCTTCATCCAGAATTTTGCTAGAATTAGCCCCACTTTGATCTGCCTCACCTATAGTCATCGCTTCTCATGTTTCCCAATTTCAAGAGCTCAGAATTTTAGCTACATCCAAATCTTTTGTTTCCATTTCTAACCTGAAGTACTCCTGAGGTGCTAAGTAGAGAGACTGTTCCTTACAAAAAATAATGCTGTTAACTTCCCTTGTTAAAGGGAATTATTTTCATGGAATTCACCAGAAATTCACCTATTTAATACATTAAATTACATTTAATAAAACCTTCAGATGGTGGTAATTTTTACTAATTTACTAGCATTGCAGAAGATCTGGGAAGTGTGTTAATTAAGTTTTAATTTTGTTTACAGTGAAAAGGCTTTTTCTTTGACTAAAAGGATCTATATAGTTTCAACTAAAAATTGTTTACTTTGCTATTGAGATAAAGAAATCAATATTTTTTCCATCAAATAATGAAATATTTTCAGCATTATCAGAATTATTTATTCTTGACAAGAAGTTTTGAAAAAAACTGGGTTTACGGTTTCAGCTCGATTGTCATCTTCACTATTAAAAACATAGTATTTGCATTTGTAGCTTTATGTAAATATTTCACCAAAACCTTTACAAGAATGTCGACACTCATGATAATTGTCTGCATAATGCATTGCATGTGTTGCTACTCAAGCACCATATAGTTTTTGAGACAGAGGTCACTTTTACCAAAATGGTTTTTGAAATATGGTAGGGAAGACCTTGTTGCTCAGGTTAATAATCTTTGTAGTCATTCTACATCATGATCTTGACTGCATGGAAATTATTTTTGTCTCAAATAATTATATACTCAATAATTTTGATTTGTATTGCTGTGGCGTCTAGACGCTTAAGGTATGCACTAGGCTCATCAAGTTCAGCAAAATACAGGTGAAATTAAAAAAAACCCTCTTTTTCCTCCCCAATTTATCGTTGCTGACAGATTACTGGTAGAAAAAAGAGGGAGGAAGAAAGATTACAAATGAAAAATTGTAACAAAATTACAGGTTCTGCGATGAATCAATTCTTATCCAACAAGTTCTACTTTTTTCTTCTTGTAGTCTTTTAATTTTACAGAAAATGAATCAAGGGGCAGGGCAATTAAAATGAGAAACTGCAATTAATTGAAGCTGATAAGAAGTACTGATGTATTTTTGTTCCCCAATTTAAAAAGAAATAATCTAAATGATGGTCCTATAAAAAATGCCCCAGATTTCAGAGATCTAAAATAATTACTTTCACAAATTTTGTCACAGTCAAGCACAAATAGCCCTCACACACATTCATTCTGGTTTTACTAGATGTTTGTTACTTCGGAAGTTCCCCTAAACCGACACACAGTAAAGCAGCCTGTATACATCAGTTGAAATAAAATATGAGTTCAGTATGTTTAATGATATTTCTGTCTCTTTTAGTGGATCAGATGTTCTGGGAAGTTATGCAGCTGAGAAGAGAGATGTCACTGGCAAAACTTGGCTATTACAAGGAAGAGCTCTAAATCTTTTTACTCTTGCGCATGCATGAACTTCATTGAATATACATAACTAATTGCTGAATCTTTTTTTTTGTCACTTGATATTTATTTCCACAAAGTGGGTCCAAGATCTTTCTCCTTTTGCAGATTGCACTAAGAAGTACTGTGATTGTTTTAAACTGACCTATGCTGTATATGCGTACATATAATACTTAGTTGAACAAATGTGGTAAGCACTTGCAGGTGTATTAGTGATTGTAATTTACATTTAAAAACAAAACTTCTGATTAAAGTGATAGTCTGAAGCAGTGTCTGTCTTCTGTTCTTTGTGATGCAGGATGGTGTGAACCTTCCTGATGAGTCATTCCAAAATGTAAAACTGAGGTGATGTTATGAAGAGGGAATAAATGCCTGACATTGTCTTCATTGTAGTGATACATACAATGATAGAGATACATACCTGTATCTCCCTGTGCATGTATGCCAACACAGTTAACAGACAATTAGGGGAACTTGGAATTCTTTGAAGTGCTGCTTTCCCATATTTTTCATTTTTAAAACAATGTAAGAAGAGAAACATATAGTGAAGAGTCAACAGCATAATAAATCTGGCTATCTTCTCTCTAAAGTAGGGTGCTTTTCAAACATCAAGGAACAATAAAATTACTTGGTCAGTCTTTGGTTAGAAATCTGTCCTGATCCCTGACTGCTAAAAACTTTCTCTTCCCCTCAGATTTTCTTTCATCAGAATTTTTTCATTCCTTTAAATGATTTTTTTTTCTCCTGCTTTTTGGGGATTTCCAGTTTCCAGTGTTTTATACATCAATTTCCCACAGCTGTCCTTGAAATTGGCTATTTCAGTACTGATGAAATATTTTTAACAATCTCCTGGGTACTTCTTTCTGTTGTAGAAACCTGGAGGGATTCTACCTTACGTTGTTAAAGAGTTGTTTATTCTTTCAGTAATGCTAAGGAAGTCTGGTTTTACTCACTCTGAGAAAACAAGCTGTATTTGTTGGTATTGTGTTTTATGTTAGGCTCGTAAATGCTTCCTAAATGATTGTTAATCCTTAGTTGACATGATTAAATCTCAGTTTCCAGGATTAGCTAACAGTAGTTAAATGATAGCTGGTAGCTGCTGCTATTATGACTTAATAACCCTTTACAAGTGTTGCTCATTCAAGCAGAGAGAAGGGGTCCTTTCTATATATGATAGCATCAAGACATAAATGGTATCTAAAGGTTTTTATGGTGATGTGATTTTCTTGTACTAGAGATTACACAGGTGTATCCAACGTGTATCAGGGTAATGACTGGCTCGATCACATCAACATCTTGTTAATACTGATCGGCTTGCTTCTGTCTTCAAGTCTCTTCCCTGAAATTCTTATTTTTAATATAAGCTGCCTATCGTGAGAAACCTGCGTCACTGTGAGCGTTTGGGGCTTGTAAAAATTGCACAAGAGTTAAGTGTCTGGTGACTAACTATTTTAGGAAATGGCCTTATTCTAGACTTCTTGACTTCACAAGCTTTTGTTCAAAACCAAATGCCTCTTACAGATGCCTGCTCAAAACGTCTTGAGTATTTTTCTCCTGTTTGCTTAGGGGTGATGGAACAGGAGCAATTTTCAGTTCACAAAGATCAACTTAAAGCAAAATAGGGTTTGCTACTAGCCTTCAAAGGCCTTTGTTCAATGTTCAGCTTTCCCATATATTTTTCAATGTTATCTTAGACAAACAGCTTAGTAATTGTTTTGTTAATAATAATTATAACACAGAAGTTCTGCTTCCCTATAACCAAACCGTTGTGAGAGATAATTTTTTAGAGCTGTTGGATAGTCTGACGCTCAGCTGCTTAAATGGGCTAGTGCATATGGTGAAACTGGTGATGGCTTTGCTCTTGCCTTTTTGATTACTATTGCTTTCATCAGTAGTATTAATTACATCACCTGTGTGAAAGTACAGAGACAAGATAAGTAATTTTTATTGCTGCATTTTTTGCGCATGTGTGATTATGGTTAGTACTGGGACCAAAGGTCCTTAAAACAAGAACATTAGACATACTGAACGGAAGAATGCACATCACCTTCATCTTGCCTCAAAAGCCTTGTCAGATTCTCCTTTATGTGTAGCAGAGTTTAATATCGCCCCTGGCTCTCATAGTTATGAAGGAATGAAGTCAGCTGGGACAAAGTCACTGAAACCTCCAACAAAAACATGACACGTTCCTTGGCAGGTTCATAATCACCTGGAAGAGGGACGGTGCATTTTTCTCAGTGGGACTCTTCAAGCAGTAGGAAAGCAAAACACTTCTACTGGTTTTTCATGGACGTGGTGGGAGAAAATGAGGCATTGCAGCAGTTCTTTGAAGGTAAGAGTCAAGTTTTAAGAGAGAGTCTTAATTTCTGGTGGCAGCAAAGAATACAGTAATGGTTTGAGGTTAATTAAAGAGCCCCGAAATCCAAAGCTCTGTTTACACAAAGCTGTCGTGTAAGGCAGTACTAGAATAAAATAATACAAATGGTACAGATGCACTGTGGTGCCTTTCTCTTTGTACTTTGGCCAGAAGACCAACGGGAAGGTGGGCTCAGCAGAGCCTGCAGTACCGCCCTGGTAACTGCCAGGGAGAAAAACTGGGAAGTGGCTGAGGTTTCCTTTCAATTTATCACTTCTGAAATCTTATCGATTTTCATGAGGTTGGAGAGCTCCCTCCCTGCTCTGTCATACTATGTCAGGTTAAAGAGGGTTTTCTGTCCACTAATGCCATTCTTCTGAAACGGCCTGATTATGATTGGTAAAATGGTAATTGTGGCAGTATCCTCGGGATCCTTCTGAGAAGTTAAACTCAGATTTTTTTTGTCTTTTGGCTGGGATCTGTCCTTCTGCCTTTTTCCCAAAGACGTTTTATATTCAAGCAAAGTCCCATTAGTCTCCTGCCTGTCTCTTACCACTAATAGATTCCATAATCAAACTGCTTTTCTCAGGCCCTGCCATAACGTGATTCAAAATGGCTGTTCAAAGGCTTATATATTTTTTACTATTTTACTAAATCTTTTCCTTCTTCCAATTTACACTTCAATTTTTTTTTATACTAGCCTTTCAATTCCAAACTTCTCTTTCTGTATTTGTTTTCCTTCTATTATCTGTGCAGGTATTCGCATGATACTGGGCTCAGAGTAACTTGGAAAACTACCTTTTCTGTTTTGGATAACATGGACAATTTGTGTTTCCCTGCATTTAATTTCCATTCTGCCAAATAAGTGAATTTTTTTTTTTTTTTTTTCCTGGCACTCTTGGCCTAGGTGAGGTGGCAACTTTTGAGTTTTAATTTCAAACTAGGAACTTAAAGATTCTCCAGCATTCCTCAAGAACATGTGTTTAAGCCAAGAAATTTAAAGCAGTGAACCACAATCTAGTGCTGTTAACCAGCAAATGTGTTGTTGATAGATGCTAGGGAATTCATACCATGTTTCTTAAGTTAGCTTTAAGTCATGCAGATCAAAAGCTAACAAACTTCCTTGGCTTTGCTTTCAGCAAGGTGTTTGTTTTTATCAAGCTATTTGTTCAAGTACTGTACTGTATAGCTGTTAAATACTCAAAATAGTGTTGGACATGAACGATATAAAAAAAAAACCCTCATAATCAGAAAAGTTGTTAGGAACTGACAAAAAACAGGACTCTCTAGGGAGTTTGGGCTAGGTCCTCTTGGCTTTTGTGACATCGATGCTTTGATGGTAGGTTATCTCAGATATTTTAGCTGTATGAGCTTTTTAACTAGAATTAGTAAATGTAATTCTAGAATTACTAATATAACCTTCTAGAAGGTAGTTTGGTAGAACATCTGTCTGGGCAAGTGAGGGGGAGAAGCCCTGTCAATTCCATTTAACTGCAGGAAAAGAAACATCTTGGGAGGTTATGTTCCTTCAGTAACGTTGTGGTTCTGCTGTGTAGTGCTAGAAGATGACAAAGGTCTGCTAGTGCAATGCAGTGTGCAGGGAATGCTGTTAGGTGGCTGATTTTCACTATCTGGACTCAGATTAGATATGTGTCAAGGCTACAAGAGCTAATCGTTCTTTTATTCAGCACGTAGTAGCTAGGCTCCTCTTGCTGTTAAGCCGTAGGTAAATCTGGAAAGAGAGCAAGCTGATTTAAAGCAGGGTTTGCACTCTTCAAAGCAGGGGTTAGCTTCATTGAATATAAGACTAACTTTAACTGATGGCCCCTCTCCAGCTTAGCACTATGGCATGTGGGTTGGCTTTACAATGATACCTCATGAGGCAAAAGCAATAAACTGCTAGTTCTAAGTTGGTGGCCTTCGAGACTAGTCATAGCAGTGCTAGAACGTTGTCTTTCAAGGCTACAGAAAAGCTGAGTCCTGCAATGTCAAGTGGAGAATGCTGCCACTGGGGAAGTTTCTCTGCTTTGTCAGTTGTTCAGTTTTGGCTTCCAAATGCATCAGCTGGCAACCTGGCACATTTATAGATCTGTTCTGTAAGATTATTTGAAATTCATGAGCAAAAAGGATCCCATTTTTCCTGTTGCTTTAGTTCCTTACAGTGCATATTTGTTTTGACACTTATTAGTAACATAAACTCACATTTGCAATGTTGAGAGGGGACAGTCTGAAAAAGGAGTGTGTTTTCAAGGAAAATGAGATAACATTTGTTTTCCTGTTGATCACTACGTTCAATGGTCGATAGACCTCTTAGATTAGATATGACTCTGACTGGGATTTGACCTTGGATTTCTCTCAAGAGTAAATAGCTTTTCTCTTGTCGTGTGGCTGTTCTGGGAAATTCTCTTTTTCTGTCTCATTTCACTCCTCCCACACTAGAGATTTCATCTTTGAAGAGTTTTTCCTATGATTTCTGCTGAAATTAATGCTTTTTAATTAAAATACTTGGGTTTTTTAATCAGTAACTTCCTATTTGTCGGGAAGGTCAGAGCTCCTGATTAGCTCTTGTACCTGTCTGTGTGTAGCAGAGCAATCTGTTCTTGCTGATGTTATCAATGGGTGAGAAACTGAATGAAGGCCAACCTGGTTACACTGTTAAACTCAGTCTTCTCTCTCTCTTTTTTCTTTTTTTTTTTTTTTTCCTGTCGGAAGGTGCACTGAGGTGTCCGAAATGCATGTGTTTGGTTTCAGTACTCTCTGTGATCTGAAGAAGTCTCTTCGTGGAATCGCCACCTCTCTGTACACCCATGCTCCTGCATGGGCAATACTGAATATATTTTAGGGCTCTTGGTAAATAAATTAAGCCACAGAACACGCATGCCATTAAACACAAAACACTTAAAACTCAAAAGTCTCTCGTAACATTTTAAGGATGAGAGATTGAAACAGGAATAAGAGAGGACATGAGAAATTTAAAATATTAAAGATAAGATTTGTTTCTCTGGAAAATGTTACTTTGGGAAAAGCCATCTATCTTGACACAAGCTCACTCCTTACCACTTGGAGTTATAGGTCTTCCTGATGTTGAATAACCTAGACTGTGATACCTCCTGGCTGTAGTTCTGCCAGCTGCAGCTCTTTTGTCCTTAACCCTTTCCTGTTTCTTGCATGTGGCCAAGGTTCATGTCCATAGCTCTGCTGGATCAGCAGCTTTTATCGATGACTCCAGGTGTGTTCCAGTCAAAATGAACTAGACTGTCTTGAGCACTTTAAATAACGACTAGTACTTGGAGTCCGTTAGCATGAAAGAAGTTAAGGAACTATCAACCCCATAAGTAATACTTATTTTAGTGCAAGTCAATGAAGTTCAGCTGGACTTTTCACTGAGCCCATAAAGTGGAGCTCATAAAGTGCTGAGGCCTGTTTTAGTGGTAAGTATCTTCAGATGAAAATCAGTTAGAAATTCTCAAGCTGAAACATTTCCCTCAGGTTGCAAGGGTTTGTAGCAAACATTATGAATTTGTTCTTTAATCAAGCAGGTATTATGGAGCACTGACCGTACTCTGTGTGCCATTTTTACACCTCAAACTGTATTGAAGGATTGTTCCCTGCATACAGTAGCTGATGTTTTAACATGAAATCTTACTACAAATAGCTGGACTTGGCTGGGAACTTCCTGGCATCTTCTTTTAATGTCAGGAAATAATCAGTTTAGTATTGATTTTTAGTCAATACTAGAAGTTTGACAGAATACTTTATTGGTCGTGGACTGAATTTATGTTTGCAGAAAGAGCACCATAATAGCCTGGTTATTTGGGTACTCCTTTGGAGGGTGATGGCTGTGGTTCAAGCCAAATTCAGAACAGCGTGTGACTTCCTCTGAAATAGCTGCTCTGGGAAAGACATAATACTTACTGCAAGGAATTTCTGGTTCTCCGTCCCCCCTCCTTCACTTTGCATTTAGACACTGTTGAAAAGGAGGCAGCTGATTTAAATGCAGTCATATGTAAGGCACTACATGGAAATGTTGGGAGAATTAATTGAAGCAGGTAATTCGGGGATTGAGGCTGATGTCTACAAGTGTGTAAAATGAAGCTGAGGACCCAGGTGATGAGCCTCATGGCTGGAGGAAAGGAGGGGATGTCTGCCAAAGAGAAAGAGGTGAAGCAAGCAACTGTCAGCTTGGGAGGCTGGAGTTTGGACTACCCCTTGGGGGCCAGGGGCTGGGAATAGGGACAGGCTAGGCAAGAACGGACGGGGAAACAGAAGCCAGTGGTAGAACTGACACATTTTAGGCTTCAGACTGAAGGAGAGGTAACAACAGAGTATCAAGCTTATGGAGAAACGGGAAAATAGCATCATATTCTGCCTGTGACTGCAGTCTCTGTTCTGCAAACAACTGTGTATGAAACCCCAGTCACTGTCTTCGCCTTTCATCTTCATCAGTTTCTTGGGTAGCTGGCGATCCTCTGCGCTGTGACACTAAAGCTGAATGTGTCACCCAGTGCAGACTCTTCCCAAGGGAGACTGCACATTGTGGTATGGAGTGTGGACCGGGAGCAGAGATCCCCAGGCGCAAGCTGATAAAGGCTGCTGACTCCGCATATCCTCTGGCAGCTCTTAGCCAGGCACATGGTTCTGCGCAAGAAGCTGTGTGTTCGCACGGGCCTCTCATCAGGGCTTGTTCTGATACATACACACAGTTCTCTGCTCCTGCAGCCATCTCGTGTCCAGGTGAGCAGCTGGCTTGCATACTACCTGTATCTAGTAAGTACTTACTGTGATCAAATGCCTGTGAAATGGATGCCACCATTTAAAATAAATTTGCATATGATCCAACAGCTCCTCCTCTGCTGAAACAGATGCCAGTGCAAGCACATGATGCTACTGACCTGGAAAGCACATTCAGAAAAAAAGAATAAAGTTCTGCAGGGCAGCCAAATGTACTGGCTCTTCTGTGCACCTGTATTGCATTAGTGGTGGCCTATCTTCTTCCTGGTGTGCTTCCTTCCTCTCCCAGCACAGAATTACTTATTCCTTCCTTCTGCTCCTACCCATTTAACTGTTTATGCAAAGTGGAGAGATTAAGAGGGGATGATGCGTATTGCTGTTGTCATCACTTAGCAAGAGAGCCAATCTCTGGACTGTGGGATGCCCGTATTAAAAGCCCTGTCCTTGTTTGATTCATAGCTGCACTTCAGAAGAGCTTGTCTCTGACCTTGGTCAAAATAAGGAGTTCTTGGTTTTGTGGTACAGGAAAAACACTTTGTATTGAACCTCTAACCTAATGTTAATAACAAAATTATATCACTCTGCATGAGAGCCAGGCGATTTGAACAGGAGGAACAGGTGGGTAAAAGGAGGAGAAAGTGATTGAATCATTTTCCTGTGGACCACATTAGCAAAAGGAGAAGTGTTTGAGGTTCAAGCAGGGATATCCTAAATTCAGACATGAAAATGAAAAGATGAGAATCCAACAAGTTTGAGGAAGGCTGCTGAAGAAAGCCAGGCTCTTTTGTACACTCAAGCTGGTTTTGCAAAGTACCTTGTTCACTGCTACTTCAGGGCTTTCCATGTTACAGTTTTGCTGAGGCAAGTAAGTATGCTGCACCTATTGGGTCTGTTTTCTGCTGTGCGGAGGACAGGTTTGTACACAGTGGCAGGATGTTGGGATGCAAGTATCTCTCAGTAGCACAACTGCAAGTTGCTATCTCACAGCGAAAAGCAGCCAAAATTAAGTCTGCAGTAGTGATAAGCAAATGATGCCTAGATTAGTTTGTGATCACAAAGCAATTTAGGAGATGTTTATTAGTAATGTGAATTTGCGTATTATGACAGACACACAAGGGAATTTTTGTGCAAGGTGGTGGAAGTGGATTCTTAGATGCTGCTTGCAGTTAAGTAATGTCTAAACACCGGATCAAGAAGGAACCATGTCAGACAGGGACATCAGGGAAAAAGAAGAAACTTTATGATATGCCTTCTTACCATGCACATGTCTGATGTTAGTACAGTGGTAATCTAGACAGTAAAAGCACCAAAGGCAGTTACTGCTCCTGTGCTCAATGACAGCGATTAACCTGTTGTGTTCTCCCACTCCACTGCAGAGCTGAGGCGAAATGGTTGGTGTCAGCCACTCGGGACTGAGCCATGCAGCTCTGGATTTATAGGCTTTTGTCTTGTGTAGCAGTGGGACAGAGCCATGCACAGCTCCTCTGCCTTGCTGGAGAGAGCAGTAATTTCAAGGTCCTTATCTTGTTTGCTTTCTGGCTGGCCACACCTGTATTTATGGAAGGCTTGCTGAAGAGGTGGGGAGCCTACAAAGTGGTTCTGTTTGTTTGGTATTTTTAGAGAGTTCTGGCTGACTTTCTACAAAAGTTGTAATGGATTCTGGAGACTTTATAATCATAAAATCTGTTTATAGCCTTCAGTTACCAAGCAACAAAGGACAAAGTACTGAACCTTTCCATTCATTAATACATTTAACATGTTAGTGGGCTGATTTTGGGGGGCGGGGGGAATAAAAGGAAGCCACCAATCAAACATTTCTAAAGCTTTATTTTTGCTTTCTTTAAGCTCAGGATGGTGGATTTTTAAACTGTTTCAGGAACTCACTTGCAGTACCAATGCAGAAAGTGGATCTGTGTGAGACAGTGTCTGAGCTTTGACCCAATCACCTGTTTTGGTCCCAGTGTAAGAGAGTACGACATTATCTTAAAACCCCCTTTTCCCAGTTGCAGACTGGGGCCCTTCATCCTCTTGCTGCAGTAATTTAGTGATGCCTTAATGCCACGCATGAACTGGTGTTTGCCTGGTACTGTGTCATCTTCATCTTCCCCTGCACATCCTCTTTGCTCTGCATTTCCTGTCATCCTTTCTCCCAGAGTGACTAAAGCCAGAAGCGTAACCCATCCGTTACAGACAAGACAGGATGGATTTGGTTTTCCTTTGTGTTGGAGAGTGGGCAGTGTTACTTAATCTGAAGTATTGACGACTCCCTTCAAATTCCACTCTTGCAATTTCTGTCTTTTTGCATTTTTAATTTTAGGGCAAGATGTCCATGGAGCCTTGGAGAATCCCATGGTGGATACAAGTATGTTGGAAGAATTCATCAGTAGTGATGTAGAGTTTGGAAATTTGTAAGTATTACAGCAACATGTACTTCCTCCCCTTAGCAAATCGGTTAGAGACAGTAATGGAAATTTGTTTGTCTTGTAGTTCAGCAGAATGAATGATAATGAAGTCTGGGATAGTTCACAACTATTATGCTAATTGTGGCATTAAATGCAAAGCTGTTATTTTAATACTCCTGTAAGTGCTGGTTTAGTGTTTATGTACAGAATAAGTGATTGAAGTGAGACTAATGTATAATAAATTGAGAGAATAATGTAAACCTCCCAGTTTGAGAGAAGCAGGGCTACTGCTTTCATCCTAATGCTTCATTCAGAACACAGAAACTGTCCATTAATCTCTTTTGAGACTAACTTTAAGAGATGCAAAGGATACATAATGCAAAAGGTCATGCTCAAGGGTGGAAAGTTATGCAGCACAGATCTATCAAACACTTCAAACCCAAATCTTTCATCTAGACAATATCAGATGACTGTTGTTCAATGCAAAATATTATTAATGGGCTGACATTTGCACTTGCCATGAAGCAGAGCAAGAGGGGATGTTTTAAAAATAATTAAACATGGGATTTTTCATTCCAGACACACTCAGCAGTACACATATTTGCTTACAGTGGGCTAAATAGGCTCCAACTTGCTCTAAATCATGAATAATGAATTGATTCTCTCTCTGCCCACACTATAAAAGTAAAGAAGAATGAAGAGGTTGTATATAAATATACATAACCTTTGTTTTTAGAGTAACTAAACATGTATCAGGTTAAACAGTTTACTGAACTCCTGTATGACAACTTTAAAATGTTATTCTTTTGCTTTTATACACAAAACTTAGCAGAAATATAAATGTGTATATATGCTGTTATGTACCTTAGGTATGTTAGATATTCTACTTGCAGTGCTACTAAGCATTTACATGCAAGAAAATAATCTGGAGGCTCAACAGGATTTTACACTGATACTACAGGAATACTTCATTAATTATGGGATTAAGAAGAACATTTACTGAATCATTAGATCTCTAAAAGTAAAATTATGACGTATTTGTATTGCAGACTATTTGTACGTAAACAGAATAGAATCTCATAAAAGAACTTGCCAAAATGTGTCAAAAGAGAAAAATATTAAAAGCCACTATATATATATATAGCAGATCAACATAATGGCACATGTAATGCAGAATGCAGTGAGAAGGGTGCTGTCACCACGAAGGTCTTGGGTGCATCTGAAAGTATCCTAATGTAATGGAGGAACCCTCTGTAGTTCCTTTAAATGGCAGTTAGACGGCATAGGATTTTCTTCCCTTAAGCTGCTTTGAAAGCACCATCATGAAGGACTGGAAAACTTGAAATAAAATAGGAGATGTGACAGACCTATACCCTCAGCTGACAGGAGACAGAAGTATAGCCTCTCTGAAGCAGTCTACTGTTGACTTAGGATGCGCCTATTTTCAGTTCAGAAGGAATGAAGTGATTTTGCTGCGTAGCATGGGTACTCCTCCTTGTTGCTGAGAGCTACTCATGGAGGACTTGGTCTAGCTTAAACTATGGTGTAGTTCCAGGTCTCACTCTAAGAGAGTAATCCTTTACGCAATGTCTGATAGGACAAACACTTTAAGTGTAAAAGCAAAACAGACTATTACAGGGAGATATATTTACAATATAATCAAGCATCTATACCAAAGAGTAAATAATCAAGAACCTTCTTTCAAACCTCAGGCATGCGAATGGGCTGAGCTGTTGGAGACAAACTGAGAGCAAAGCTCCTAGTGTCAGCTGCACACAAGGGAACATTCACTTCCTGCCTTGAAAATCAGGAGAAAGCTGCACAGTAAAATACGGGCTGGCATGTTCTTGTACAGAGCAGTGTGCATGATGTTCTTTAGAAAGGAATCAGGAGAGGTTGTGTTTTCAGAGATTTACCTGTTTGAGTAACAAAAAACCAGCGAACGCTAAAAATCACAGAGCACACTTTAGTTGTTTGGCTTTCCATGATGACCTCTCCAAGCAGGGGTGTTAAAACATAAATCTCTCCTGCTTAGCTATGGGGTTTGGCAAAGAGGTGGCTATGGATCACATGGAATTTCTTGGTTCCCAGCCAGGATTCCTCTGTCATGCCTCCAGTCTCTGGCTCTCATACTGACTGTCTGAGCATAACTGCCTTCCCATCTTGTAGTCCCCATGCCTCTGCACTTGCTCCCTGTAATGCTCCCACCGGGGGGTTGAAGGTGCTGAGCTATGTGGGAACCTCACCTCACCAGGGTGCCAAGGGCCTTCCTCCTGTGCAGCGCTGATCGCCAACAACCCTGAGCTGCTGTGGAGGTGGCCCTGCTTTCCAGTTCATAGGATGTGAACTGGGAGAAGACCTCTTGCTTATGTAGCTCCACAGAGAGGAAAGCAGCCCAGCTCTGCCTGAATTTAGCATGGCACAGTGTTACTCTGCAGGTGTTTTCGTGGCAGGTGACATGGAAGCTGTTAGACGAAGGTACTACGTGGGGCACTGCTTGAATCTGCACTTTGTGAGCACACTTTGTTGTGGGCAAGAGAGCCTAGGCTCAAGAAATTTTTACTTTGTTACCAATTTAATTTTTAATTTTTTAATTTGTTACTCATTTATTGAGAAAAAGAAACTATAAACAATTAAACACTTAGAGAAACATCCTTCCTTCCCCCACTTTGAGGCTCAATTTAAACCGAGTGCTTCTCCCTCCTTCCTCCCCACCTTGAGTCTGTGCTCCTCACACTCGGTCCTTCCCACTGTCGCCAGTGATGGGGGGGTTAAGCCCCAGGTTAAGCATCCAGATCTTTTTGGTCAGCTTGTAAAAGTTTTCGTTTCAAACTGGGCAAATGCACTTCCCACCTGTGCAGCATCTCCAGCTCCCCTCCACGCCTGGGCTGCCTCTCTGGTGAGTTAGGGGCTAAAATGGGACCTGCTAACATCGGATAGTGGCTGAGAGTGCTTTGGCCAAACTAAGGTCTTAAGAGATTGGCTACAGTTAGTGGACAAAGATGCTATAGATCTTTAACGCGTGGCCTAGAGAGAATGAGTTTAAAGCCTATGTGAGCTCCATGTATTCAGAGTTGCTGGTGTGCCTGGAGGTAACTGAGGAATGGCTAATGGGAAGGAAGGAGGATTGAAGTCAGCGGGTCATGGAGGGGGGTTTGGGCAAAAGCTGGCAGGGATGGTACCTCCCTGCATGGGGGAGGGGTGGAGGGCCATAGAAGATGGTCTGACAAAACACAAGTGACGTTGGTCCTCTGAGAAGGGACAGCAACCACAATGAGCAATGCTGCCTGAAAACCCATGCCAGTAGCCTGGTGGTTCCCCTCCAGCTGCTTTCAGCATTGTCTTGTGGTCGTCCTCAATGTCTTCTCCCAATAAAAATTAAAATCTCTTTTTCATCCCTAGGCAAAGACAGTTGCCAGACTCCCCACCAGATTCTGGATCGGAACAATGCTCTCCACCACAGCTCCAGAGTAGGTCACATGAATTCTGCCTCTCCCAAGCTCATAGGAAGGTTTCCAGCTCCTCTTCTTTCTCCTTACTTTATTGTCTGTTTACTTCTCGCAGCCACATGGTATGACGCTACATGGCCCAGTGGGCTGCAGCCTCCACTCCCATGCCCATCTGCTGTGGCACCCAGCAAGCTTCCCTGCAGGTTCATGGAGACTTACTCGGACCCCAATGCCAGTGGGCATCCCTGCAGCATTCCCCAAGGCTGCTGTCTGAAGGCAGGAAATGCTGTGACTCCTTGGAATAATTCTGCATCCTCCAGCTGTTTGGGTTTTAATTATTCATACTTTCAGCCAAATGCATCTCAGATTTCTGGGTAAATGATAAAGCTTTTATACAAAGGATGAGACATAGAAAAAAAAAAAAGTAGAGCTGGTAGAAAACATGGTTTAAGACTGGTGTAAAATCCTGGTGGGTGTAGGGTTTTCCACAGGATGGCAGTGTTTAGACATTTTTGAGACACTTGTGGTTGAGGGTGCTTTAAACATCTTGATTGAAGTTCAGATTGGAAGTAGAAACGGTTTTCAATTTTTAAAACATTAGAAGGTGCAAGAGGGGTCAACAGGCACTTCATAACTGGATTATAAAAACATTCAGGCGTTTTGCAATACCTGTTGCAGGGATTTGTCCATAAGGATCTGTTAAGTGTTCTGACAAGTGGCATGAGAGAAAAAAAAATTGTCATATCTATGTAAGCAAGTGAATTGTTTTTGTTTGTTTGAAGCAATTCATATCCCATCTGCCATATTCACCCACCAGCATGTTGTGGTTGCTTAATTATTTAAAATACACTGGCTAGTGCAAGCATCCAACCATGATACCTAGTAAGAATGAATTGACTGACGCATGCCAGAGGGGGACCTCCCTGGTTGTGGGGAGAGAAATGTGAATTCATCGGTGTTAGTCCTGGGCTTGCAGATGCTCTGTCCCTGTCTCCTCTTCTGTACAGAGCTCAATTATGTGTTATGTGTGATGTGGGGGAAGGAAGCTGTGCCTGGGTTTCTCAGGGAAGCTATTTGTGTTCTTTCTTTCTTTGTTTTCCAGTAGAAGGTGCCAGTTAGTCAGTCGTATTATTTTTTGAGGGAATACTTTAGTTATTGGAACTTAAGATACAAAATACTTCTTAACTAAATGTGGAACTTTGGAACAAACCCAGAAAAGAATAACAATGTGATGGGTGGGCTTTTCTTCTGCTCATGGAGAAACCTTATTATGAGTATTTACCTGGTGTGACTGAGACCTGGAGTTTGGCTTGGTTTTCCCCCCATCCAGAAGGAGTGACCATCTGTCAGGATATTCTAGCTTACATTTTATAATATCAAATCTTTGGAATAAAGTTTTTTCCATTTGCACAAAGGAGCATTTTTTGAAATCTCAGTTTCTGGGAAAGGGGAAAACTGTTACCCATCAATTGCCCCTTGAGATCTCTTCATTGACGCATTAGTTTATCTGCTACTAGTGTCTTCTGTATAAGAAGGAAAGTGAGTTCATGCTTGGAGTACAATTATTTAAGATAAAGCATTTTAATGCAAATGTCAGGTGACAATAAAACTGTGCCACATATGCACTGTGTAAATTTTTATAAAGAGATCAGCTTCTCTATTCATATGAAATAAAAAAATTAATTAATTTATGTTTTGGAAGGAGAAATTGCATAATTCAGTTTTATAAAGCCAACAGCAATCCCCCACCCCCGCAAATCAGAATTTGGGTGACAGTACAGTTAGAATGAGATACCTGAGTATTCTCTTGTTGTTATTCTGTAATATCTGTATTTATACTTATAAATGAGTAATGCAACATGTGTTTTTAAAAAAGTATTTCTGCAGCATCAGGCAAAAAAAGGAAGTTCTCACAATTACTGGGAGATGCCTCTGATTCTCCAGTCCGGTCCCAGGACTTCAGACAAGGTAAGAAACCTTTTAATGTTTCATACCATAGAGAAGTAAATGCTTCAAGAGCACAGCTCCTGATGGCTCTGAAAAGGTAGCAGTATTAACAGTCTGTGCTCCACTACCAGGTTTGGAGGAATTTAACTTTCCAGTGTTTTTGAAAACCAGGACTTATTTATATTTGGCAAGGAGAGAAGAAGCATTAGAAGTTCATGTTTCCTGAGGACTCTGTGGGCAAAATATTCTGCCCTTCTCCATGTGTGAGCCTGCAGTACACAGATGATACCATACTCTGACTCTGCTTGGTGCTAAATTGACTGGGCAAAGAAACCATCTTGGGTCAGCTTAACAGGGAATTAATGTGGTGGATGAGCAAACAGATTGCAGTTTCCCTTTATCATCTCAACTCCACATTTTTTCTACAAAGTGTATCCATGCACAAGCTTGGTAAAAGCTGTGTGTTCTTCCCCTCCCCGTCTCCAAATTAATTTGGTTCATTGTTCTATCAAGGTGAAAATGCTAAGCGTATACCAATTGATACAAAAAAGCTTATCAGGCATGTACAGAAATGGATCAGCTTCTGTGAAGTGTGAGGCTCTCTGTGAATGAACAGTTTGTAATAAACAGTTTATCTGAGGAATTTCACCCTTGTCTGTTGGTGGAAAATCTGAGAGTTGCTTGTTATTTCTTCAGAGTAAGTTTTTTTTAAGCATTAAATCCATCTTTTAGAACACTTCTAATGAGTAGCAACTGGATTTAATAGGTTACTTATCCTTTGGTATCTTTTATTTGATCAGTGGTGGTCGATTGTGACTAGTCCTCTAAGTCCACCACTGCTGGAAAGAGAAGATGAGCAGATGCTTCTGTATCTAAAATTGCTATTGCTGTTTTTAATAGTTAAAGACACAGCTTTGAAATATGCTTTCCTTGGGAGTAACTGTTAATAAAATGTCACTGACACACATGCTATTGGAAAAAGAACACAGCCATTGGTAAAAAACAGCATGGGGATCGTTTAGAAATGAGGTGTGAATTTCTTTACTGTGGATTTTTATATTTTCACTGTGCTGTGTGTCAGAAGTGGGGATCTGCAGATGAAGCTTGGGTCTGAAATGATTCTGTAGGCTCTTTCTTACTGTGCTGCCACTGGCTGTGGACGGATCTCAGTTTATATGCTCAATGACATATTTTCTCCTGTCCTTACTGCATTCCATTTATCTGTCGCTCTTATCACATTCTCCTCTGTCTTCATAAAATGTATAATATTTCAGAGAATTATGGTTGAGCCTGTCTATCTCAGAATGCTATAACGTATAGTCTGAAAGCATTAACCGGTCAACCAGATGTAGCGGTCAATGTGCTTGCTATTAGAAAACTGTGCCTCCTGTTCTGGAATGAAGTACCTCTTGCAGTGAGTTGGAGTATATTCAGTTTAAACCTGTAGTAGAGAGAATGGGAAACATACGTAACTATTTTGCTTAATTGCTTCTTGCAGTGTTGCAGATTTACAGTAAAATGCTTAGCTTTCCTCCCCCTCCCCCGCACCCCCCAAAGGGAACTACCCATCCTTTTGGAGAGAATAAAAGTAGGAAGGGCTACTTGTGCAATATTTTGCGAAACAGGAATGCTGAAAAATTTATTTTCTAGGGCAAGAGAATATAACAATCTTTTGGAATAACTGCAAAGGACAATCAGATTTAGATATATATGCAATATATTTGTGCTTTACATGTATGTATAGATATGTAAATACATTTATAAAAATGTTCATGCAGGATTTTTGGCTAGTCACAAAAGTAATAACTGAATTGTCACTATCTCTCTACAGCAACTGTTAAGGACTGTGCTGCTGAAGTGCAGGAATATGACAGTGATGGACAGAATGCAGCTTTGGAAAAATGCTGTCAAGCTCTAACATGGCAACCATATCAAACTTCTCAGTGGAACAGCTTATTTAACTCTAATTATGAAAAACTGTAAGCACTGATGTTTGCACTTAGAAAAAGTGGTTTCTTGGTGTGGTGTTTTTTTTTTTTTTTTTTTGCTGGTATTGTAGTTTTGTAGGAGTAAATGATACATTTGGCATCCCTTGTCTTCCTGAAAATAAGACTGGAGAAGGAAGTATAGCAGGCATGATGGAATATGAATCTGCAGATGTATCAGATAAGCAGAACTTTAAACACTGGTTGAGATTCATGCCAGGTTTTCTGATTTCTCTTCAGGGATTTAAGGGCAAAAGAAAAATGAGTTTAACTTAAAATACCTGTTAATTTTTGTTTCTTTTGTCACACTGAGCATATGGCACCTTTCCCGCTACTGGCCTAAAACATTAAAGAAAAATGGAAATAGAAGATACCCGTATTACTTCTGGGCTCATATAACCTAAGTCTTAATAACTGTAGACATATATATATATGATGTGCAACTGTTCAGTCAAAGATTTAGAGTTTTCCTGTATAAATCAGGACCGTAAATCATTTTTCTGCCACATGATCTGGCAAAGGTCATTCCAAGCTCACTTTATGTCCCTGGTTTTCTCTATTCTAGTATTTAGTGAACAATCCCTTTTAGCAAAAGCCCTCTCGAGTGTCTGGTTTATTCCCCAGGACTGGTGCAAACAATTTGTCACTGTCTCCACAGAACGTAAATAGCATAGTAAATTTTAATTTTCCTCTAGCCCAACCTGCTAAAAGCACTCATGGGAGTTTGGAGTGTTTCAATGTCATTGCTTCATGTTGACGTTCCCTGTTTGTGCACAGCGTGATAGGGGCAATACACATCTTACTGTGTCCCACACAACTGTTCTCCTAAGGTATTGACATGACAAAAGAGCAGACAGCTGGGTGTCCACATCTTTCTGTTCCTTGGGAGCTGGACGGGCCAAGAAATCTCCAGCTTTGTTTGTCATGAGAGTTGTCACTCTAAATGAAAGTGACTTCCAACTCCTGTTATGGTTTCAGTTAATGACTACATTAGAGCTGTGAGCTGATGGTGGGAGATTGCTCTCCTGCCACTACCCAATTACTTGTTGGTTCCCATACACTTAAAATTGAGGTTCCAGACTTATATCTCTTGGTGGCTTGTGTCAACAAAGACAGTGTGATGCTGAGCATTAAAGCATCCAAATACATGTCCTTGTTGCCATTACTGTGGAAGGGGATTGAGATATTATTTGCAGAGGAAGTCAGTGCTACTTTTAAGTGAGGTCAATGGCAGTGCCTTTGTTCCAAGATGCACTGTAATTACTGCACAGTGCACAGATTTTCTGAGTAGTGATCCTGTATTCTGTTAGCCTCAGAAGAGTCATGTGCTTATCACTGCTTAGTGTAGATGGATTGGTCCTGAAGTTGAAGTTGCTGTGCCCACTTTAAGGGCGTTTCTAAGGTTAATGATTATTTTCCATTTTATTCATCCAGTATTTTAACCCTTTGATTATTTCATTTTCACAACAAAATGCTGTTAGCTGAGGTAGATTAATTAGAAAAGGTTACTCTACTATTAATTATGCCCTGTGTTGTGTCTGGTGAGCACTTTCTTAGCCTCTTGCCCCAATACTATTGTGAATGGTGGGACTCTATTCCATAGATGTTGTCTGAAGGCTCAAATTCTGCATAGAAAGAGGAATTTGAAGTGTATTTCTAGTAGGGACGCTTGTGTGACAAGGCAAGGATATCCCTTGCTACCTAAAAGTTCTTCCAAGTTTTACTGTACTGCTTGGTAAGAGTGATCACTCTTGGGGTGATCAGATCAAAATATATATTTGCTCTTAATTACTCCAAATGGTGTACTCACAAGATGATAAACATGAAATTCCTCTTTGGGAGTCATTGTTCCAAACAATTCAACTTGGAGAAACGGCAATTTGTTCTTTTGCTTCTCAATCTGATTGCCTGCGTTTAAGCAAATACTCTGAAATTGCTTTAAGAATATCAGCTAATGAACTTGCTTCACACTTAAATTGGAAAAACTACTCCTTTCCCTGCTTTGAAATACATGCATTTCCTACATAAGTAAAAAGAATTACCAGTTGTAGGAAGAAACTGAAGAAGTTTTTCTTCTTTAATAACGATGGTTTGAGGAGATGGTAGACACTTCATTATAATTTTAAATATGAATTAACATAAGACTTAGTAGTTTTGAAGTAGTTACAAAGTAGTTTTCTCTTCATTTCCTGTCACATATAATCAGTGATTGTTTGAAAGGGACCTTTTGTTCATAATTTATGAAAAGTTAATAAAGCCTGTACGTTTCTTGTAAAGTCTGTACATTTTGATTTTTCCAAATAATAATGTGCAAATGAATGGATTGGTTCTGAAAAGCCATCTTCAGTAATTGCGTTAATGAGAGGTTCTCAATAGCATTAGACAAGGTCATCATTATCAAATTTTCATTAGCAAGAAAAGCCAATGCCCATGTAAGAGAACCTTGCCATATAGTCCTATTATTTCAGAATTATCCATCATTTAAATCAGAGGAATGGAAACATTGTTGGGATAGTGAGTTCACTGGCTCTTTTGGAAAGATCTTTTGATACCTTTCCTTGTTTGCTGTGAATCATAAGGACAAACTACTCGTTCTCTTTGACAAATTAGCCCTTTGAATAAATAGAATAAGGTTTCCTTAGTTGGGGTAGGATGGACAACATTATAAAGGAGAGTTTTATAGTCATCTTGCCAGAGTGTCAGTATCCATAGCTTTTCTTTTAGCCTGAGTAAAGCCTTATTTGAATCCCAGCAGCTTCTGGAGAAGCACTTGGTGTGGGAATTTGGGAACAAAATAGGGAGTCTTGCTGGGTCATTAGCACATTGTCTGCAGCACTCGTTCAGCTCTGTTGTTTGTGGCAATGTTATAATGAGTGCTTGAATACGCTAAAGGGTTTGGTTGTGCTTTTAGGTGAACAGAGTTCCTTTATACCAGATTTTTAAGTGAGGATTATGTAAGCTTCTCCACCTCTGGTTTCCAAACATTTCATGTGTCAGACTAGAATTAGAGTACACTTTATATGCATTTTCATTTTTACACCTCTGAGAGGCTAAGAGGAAAATACTGGTAGAACAGGTGACTGTAAAGATGTATTTTGGCTCCCATTTTGTCAGTAAAAATCAGTTGGATTTTCAGACCACATAAAAAATAGGAACTCAAGATGTCACTCAAATATGCCTGTACTTAATGTTGCTTTTCTTCTTGTTTTTGTAGACCTACTGTAGGATATCACATTGTCACAGATAAAGGATTTAATTTTTCAGCAACAGATGATGCCTTTGTGTGCCAGAAGAAGAATCATTTCCAAATCACAGTCCATATTGGAATCACTGGACATCCAAAATATGTCAAAAGTCAGCTGGGGGGGAAACCAATAGAAAAGTATTACTTGAAAGCTTTTGGAGTAAAGGTAAGTATTTCTCCTCTTTGTGATTATTACTTTTAACAAGTTAGTATGTGATTATCCATGCCAATTCATATCAGTTGCAATGAACTCTTTTCTTAGTCATTTTTGACTCTTTTAAGTTACCAGTATCTTCCGTGTGGAACTCTTTTGCAAAAAAAGTGATGTTTTATGGGTGCTTGTGCTGATATATGCTGAAAGACATCATGTTTGCCTGTTTGCCCTGGTTTTACTGACTTCCCTCTCTTTGGCTGAAATTTTGTTCCTTCTGTGGGCAGTGCAGGGGCATCATCTGGTGTGTAGGTGGCCAGTCTACCCATTGGTCAAAAGGATGTGTTGAAAAAAACAATTCACAAAGCAAAGAAAAAAATCAAATCTGTTTTTCGCAAACAATTCACATGTAGAAAACCAACAAAATGTCCTCATTTCTTCTTGCCAGGCTTTCCATTTTCATTTTAAGAACTGAATTCTTCTCAGCCAATATGGGTCCCCGAGTTTGCATATACAAAAGTAGTAAGCAATTTTAATCTTTCTGAAAGATTTTACCAGGTTTTTTACTTACTACCAAGATTCAGTGGTTTAAAAAATCCATGTAGCTCTTTACGAGGCAGTTGCTACCGGTTTTGCTTAGTGCATTCTAATGCAGAAGAGATTAGCGAATATTACTGTCATCTGTTCTCATCTAAAGCAAAGTGCCCTTGGTACCATTCCAGAATGGTACAGAAATCTACATTAAAATAACTTATGGAACTACCTTTCATAGGCTCAGTTCTTATGTTAAATACCTACATTTATGCTTTGGGATAGAATGACCCAATAACAGTCGAGATTCCGAAAGCGATTTTTCTTTTGTAAATTAATGCATGACCTTCCCCCCCACCTTTCAAATTACGTCCACGGAATGATCTGGTGCTTCAGACTAGCTGGAACACAGCACTGTCAGGTGTCAGTTGATCAGGAGTCAATTCCCATGTTACTTTCCATACAGTTCCATGAGAAATGAGAGAGATTTCACTGTTTTAGACACAATTTGCCTATTAATTTCTATTACAAATTTTATGTATTTGAAAATTTAATGTTCTTGTTGTTTTTGAAAATTCTTTTTTCTTTATAGGTGGAAGCTCCAAATCAAACAATTGCTATTGAACAGTCTCAGTCAGATCGAAGCAAAAAAACTTTCCATCCTGTTAAGTAAGAATTTTGAGAAATGTATTTCATTTTATTTCAATACTTGATTGGTCAGAAATATGAAGTAGTTGTTTCTTGGAAACTTAGAGTAGCTCTAAGCCAGTCTTCTGGTCTTTGTCCAAATTCCATTCTGGGTGTGCACATAGAATGACAGTAGTAATATATACCTGGTCTCCCTTTATTAAGGAATATTTATAGCAGCTTTACAAATGTGTTAAGTATGCCTATCCAAAATATTTATATTCAGCTAGCAACACTGTTGTATGGTGTTCAGAGCTGTATGGCAGATGCATTTCCCATCTTAAGAAATGTCAGTGATGTTCCTGTTCTACATGGGCATGAGATGTATTTGCAGTGCTTTTAAGGGGGAGAGCCTCTGCTAGAAACATATGTGCAGCTTCTCCCTGGAACTCTCTGCCGTTCTTCTGCATCTTAACTCAGAGGCAGAGTCAATGTTTGTTCTTCTGGCATAAGTGTCTTCTGTTGTAGCTCTTCTGTTCTCTATAAATAATTAAATAAGCCTTAAAACAGAAAAAGATAAGACAGAGTCAAGTTTGACAGGATACTGCTGGGATAAAGGCTGCAATATATAATCTGCAAAAATGAACTTTGAGTTTGGGAGAAGAGCTCGATTTTCACTGAATTATCTCTATCATGGCATTTTTCTTCTTTTTGCATACTGAAGAGTAGACTCTGGGTGTAAATTGTTTCATGGGTGATGATGGTATAGTTTTCATTTATATCAGATGAAGATGCAGTTGGTAGACTGTTCTTTTCTCCGTGCAAACTCTTTATTCATATTATTTATCACTTACAGGAGCAATGCCACTATGTATTTGAGACATAGGTCTATATTTCATGCTTCCAGACATAAAAATTAGGTGAAGAGTCAAGCAGTAAAATTTATTTATTTTAGTGTGGAAATTCAGATCCAATTATAAGCAATTTTACCCTTGGCAAGCAACAAATACCCATCATTTGGTACATATACGGTTTTATTACATTCAAGACTGTGTACAAACAGACCAAGAAACACAAGACTCCTATTACTCAGAACAATTTCCCAATGCTGGTGCTTTATGCTGTTTGTTTATCTCCTTGACAATAGTCACTGTGTCTTTAATGCATTTTTATAAACCAGGGTTACTGCATTTTTACTGGGGTTCCTCTGTTTTTTCATTTGTCAATTTTTCTCAAAACTGTTCTAATGAGTTTGAGGAAATCTGGCTTGAGCCAGGTAGATTTCCAACTGCTTATTTCCCTGATCTTGTTTCCTTTTCTATTTTAGAGTTGATCTGCCAGGGGACCAGATAACTAAAATAACACTGGGAAGGTTGCATTTCAGTGAAACAACAGCAAATAATATGAGAAAAAAGGGGAAACCTAATCCTGACCAGAGGTATTGCTGTAGCTAGTTGGCCTGTGTATGTGTGAAGTAGAAAAGAGAAGGTCTACTTTAGAATGGAGTGGATGTTTGTGAAAAAACTCAGTGTTGCCAAATCCTGTGATTTTTTTAAATTTCAAATTCTGTGATACTTGGTTTCTGCTTAAAGGCCTCTCTTCTAGAGTCACAGAATGATCTGAGAATAAAATAAAATATCTTATCCTCATGGTTAGGAATTGTTTCAGGAAATCACAGCCAGAATGTTGGCTGACGAAATCAGGCAGCCAAAAAAAAAAATAATGATAATTTTCTTCTGGGGAACAAAGGCTCTTCATCTTCGAGTCTTCATTACTTAGATTTGTCAAAATTAGTGTAATCTTTGTTCATTTTTAGTGATTGTGGGGCTTGAAAGAGCATATTATTTGAGAATGAAGGAAATATTTTTTCTTTCGTATTGTAACATAAATATATTTTTAAAACGTTCTGGCTATCTTTTTATGTATCACTAATAGCAGTTGCATTCAAAACATTTTATTTTGTTCTGTGAGAAGACATTACTTCAATTATTATCTTGATTAAATCAATTTTGAATTAGATACTTCATGCTGGTAGTTGGACTCTATGCTGTCTCTCAGGACCAATTCTACCTACTGTCTGCAAATGTCTCTGAAAAGATCATTGTGAGGGTAGGTAGAAATTTATATTGCTTTCATGTGAAGAGTATTTACAAAACCATTTTGATATTTACAGGAGACTATGGGGGGTGATCCTTGGGCATAAAAGTTACCATTGAATCAAAAAGATTGAGTAAAAAAATTACAGTTGCATATTGTATAAGTATGTTTATCTTTTAATTATTGGGATTTTAAAACATTAGAAGTAGAGCTATAGAAGAATTTTAAAAGAAAGCTTGTTGTGAATTCCAATACAAAATAAGTTGGGTTTTCCAGATTGTTTTTTCTTTGAGGTGAAACAGTTTCCTGCACGTGCCAGGTGAATGCTTTCATTGGCTATATACTTCATTTTCAAAGGAGGATGAGAATGAAAAAAAAAAATGCAAGGAAAGAAGGTCAAGCAGCTCTAGGAAGATTAAGACCCATAGCAGCCCCTTTCCAGTGTGTTTCCAGAGTGTCCCAGCACTTAATTTGGTGGCTGTAATACAGGTTTCAAAATAGAAAAAGGAAGAATTGGTCTCTCTTCCTCATGACCATTACTCTTCGGTCCTCTGATCCACATAAAGTTTTCCTTTTAGTACTCAGCTTTAGCCTCCAGTTAGAGTTAGACTTGGAAGAGAGAAAAACTCCAGAGCTCTATTGTAACAGGAGCTGTGGGAGGGTTAGGGTTAGGAGAGAGAGAGAAAGCACAGAGCCCCAGCATGAGTGGGGTTGCGATGGGGCTGCCAAGGGAAGGAGTGGGCTGCCAAAAGCTTTCAGTCCTGGTCCCTTTTTTGTGTGACCAATAGCTGGTGGTTAACGCTTGAACTGGGCATGGCCTAGGGTTATGGTTATTTCTAGGGTGAAAATTACATTTAGGGCTTAGAAAGACAGGAAATCCATAGGAACGCTTACTTAGAAGTGACTCCACTCTTTTTAATTTTTCTCTTAGTTTGTTAGAAAAGCTATTGAATACAATTTAAATATTAAAGATTTGGCATTTCATTTTCCCTGAATTCCTGATGGAATAAGCAATAGTGCATCTATTCTCTACTATGTCTTTAGACATAATTTTTTTCTTTCAGGCATCTAACCCAGGGCAGTTTGAGAATGACAGTGATGTACTGTGGCAGCGAGGACATGTTCCAGAGACAACAGTCTATCATGGTCGAGTAGGAATTAACACAGATGCACCAGACGAAGCACTGGTTGTCTGCGGAAATACAAAAGTTATGGGCAGAATCATGCACCCATCTGACAGCCGAGCAAAACAGAATATCCGGGAGGTGAGGGCTGTGGAGTATTTAGGGCATTAATGTTTGCACCACAGCATGTGTGGATTGTTGTTCTGACATGTGAGGCAGCTTCTTTACCCTGGGTGTGCTGAAATGCTGGCCTAAAGAAATTGGGTGTACTGCTGTGCTCTGTAGAGCCATTGCCTATGGACTTTGGAAGAGGCTGACCATAGAAACTAGGGATATGTGTGTAAATGGGAGTTGTGAGACTGAAGGGTAACTGGCAATACAAATACAAATAGCACTCTGCTAATGGGGATTGTCCGTATTTTTTGTTGCAAAGGTTGGCTAAGTGGCCATGTCAGGCTTGTTGCTATCTCACTGAACTCCTAGTTGCCATGAACATTCTTAACGTTTCAACATATGAATCTTGGTGTCTGTCCAACTAGGTCGATACGAATGAGCAGCTGAGAAGAATAACACAAATGAGGCTGGTGGAGTATGACTACAAGCCTGAATTTGCATCTGTTATGGGAATAAAAAATACCCATGAAACAGGTATTCAGTCAGTTCTGTTCCCATTTTTCATTTACTTCCACTGTTCTTGATTGTGCCATAGTGCACTTTAATACCCTGCTATTTCATCCTCGTTTCTTAGGATACTACAATTTTACACTTTTCTGTGTTTTTCTTGTGATATAAAAATGCCATAATTAAGTATTTCTGGTAATTTTCCAACTTCTGTTTCAATTTTTAAAGATAGGACGTTTAATGAAAATGAAGTATGTGATCACAAACAATTTTGTTCTTATTGCAGAGAAATGGGACTTCTAGAGGTTTCTGTTTGTTTTCTGTGGAATGGGGAGGGGGAGGCGGGAAGTGAAATCCTGGATTTTCCTACCACAGAAAAATTCCAGATCATGTTTGGCCCTGCCTGTAGCTTTTAGGATGGTCCACTCAAAGCACACAACCATGTCAATGGTATGCCACTGCGTTTCCTGACTTTATGTTATCTTGTGAACAGGAATAATAGCTCAGGAAGTGAAGGAGCTTTTACCTCAAGCTGTTAGAGAAGGTGGAGATGTTTCATGTAATGATGGAGAAAAAATAGAAAACTTCCTCATGGTTGACAAGGTATGGTCTTGAGAGAGAAAGTGGAGGTGTGTATTTATACTGTTCCTTTCTTACATGGAGCTATAAACACACACTATGCTTTATACAAAGCTGTAGGCATCCACATGTATTTGCAAAAATAGTGTTTGGCAAATCATTGAGAAAAACTGAACCACCAGGTGTTAGTAAATGGCTGAATCTTTTAATGACAAAAAGTATTTACATTAAAATCTTGTTATAATAATAATTAAACATACAATAAAATAGAAAAGGAAAAAAACTAACTTTGCTGAATAAAGGTGGATAGCGGTTTCATAACATTGGTTCAGCAAGTGGGACTCCAAAATATTCTTTTGTGTTTAACTGTCTAAGTTAATTAAGTGTTCCAGAAGTGAATTAAGCAATGATGGCATTCTGTTTGTTAAATAAAAACTTCCTTACTCTAATACTGGTGTAATCACTTCATACCAAATTCAAATGCTAACTCTCTGTGTTCTGTGGGAAGGTTTTTTTGGCCATCTGAAACCCTTATTATAGCTTCAAAACCATGTACTATAAAATGTTTATGGCACATAAAGTAATTACCATGCTCAGGTTGGAAACAATGCCCTAGTCCTGTGCTCTCTTCCCCTACTCTTCCTGTAGGAATAAGACTTTAAGGAACTGTCATTCACAGAGTCCAGTCATGCATGACTGCAGACAGCGCTTGTCCACAACATTGCTCAGAGCGGCCCCTCTGTTGTGCGCTCGTTCGCTGCAGGTCAAGGACCACTTCCCAGCTTTTTCCGGCTTACAGCTGATTATGGGAAGGGGGAGGTTTTCGAGATTGGTAACCTAGTCTTGCCTGGGTGAAGTCATGAACATGATCCTGTATTCATTATAATCATGCATTCTTTCCTTATTCTATAGAAAGCACAAGTTTACACCACCAAACTTGGAGAAAATATCAATAAAAAACATTGCATTTCACTTGTCTTCTTTTGCTAGGCTACAAATAAGTTAAAATCATAGGTTAAATCTGCTAGTCTGTAGTCCATATAAAGGAAGCATGAATTTTTTGAATAAAAATTTTTTGAATAAAGCTGTGGAAAGAGCACTTTCTAGAGGTACTGTTGAAAAGGAGACTCTTAGAAAATTTGCTGTATTTGGTCAGGGTTCCAGCCTTTCGCTGATTTCTCGATACTCACAGAAGAGCCAGTGGTGTTAGTGACACTAGGTTCATTTTGCCCTTTAGCCCTTCCTGTTACATTGTGTGACAGCTGCAGCAACATTTGCATTTTTGACCCCCCACAAAACTGCTTTGGGTTAGTCAGTTTTTTTCTGACAAAACTTTTAGGTTGAACAATTGAGCTTTTGATTTGTATCTCCCTTTGCTGAAATATCACACAAAATACCATCTGTAACAGTGCCTCACAGCACTGCTGTTTGGGCCCATCATGTTCCCTTTCTCCTCTGTAGCTTGGGTCTCTTGACAACATTTGCCAGGATGTCTTCCAGGGATGTGACCTAGCAAATGGACAAAGCTTGCTGCACCCCACAGGGTGTGATTCTGCCATGGATGTGGCCCAAGCAAGAATGAGTTGTTACAGCAATGGCTTATTCGATGCTTAGTATTTTCTTGACTATTTGGCTAGGTCTGGGATCACTTCACAAACACTTTGACATTGTTTTAATACAGTTAGGTAAATCTGTGCTTTCTCCTCTTTCTCCTAACACCTGTCGCACAGCATGAGAACGTCAATTTTGTGACCTTTGAGGTGACAAGGGCAGGAGAGATCTGCGTTTAACACTTTAAGATGTATATTGAAGTCAGATTTGGAACATCTGATGTCCAGGTAGAACATCTGCTTTAAATGTCTGGAGCTCCAAACTCTGGAGTAGCTCAGCACCTTGATTAGTAAATGGACAGTGCTTCATATCTTTGCTTTCAGTTAGGCAGGTGATGAGGCCTTGAACTTTGTTGTCTCACATTCCAAGTTTAGTTCCAGATAAGCAGGATACTGGCTGGTTTGGTTGTGTCTCTTTGTCAGTTATCTGTTTGGAGCTGTCAGACTCTGTAAAATTAATTGATTGCATTACACATTTGAACCAGGCTCTGCTACTTTCTAGAGAAATGTCTCAACCTTGTGGAAGTTTGCTATTTTGGGACAAGAATCTCTCTTCTCAGTCACACTGTGCTTAGTATTTTGTCATCAGTGAGGCAGTAAAAGTCTAATCAGTCCTTTTTTCCCAAAGAAAGTATTCCTTCATTTTGCCAGATGAGCCATTTTCTCAGCTATTTGAAGTCACCTAGAAGAGATTCATGCACGATTTGAAAAGAATGGGAAGGACAGCTGCTACATATCATTGATATAAGGAGAAGTGACCGTATAAATGATTTCACAGTTCTAGGCACAGGAGGTTATTTTGAAGTCACTTTTTAGTTAAACAGGCTGTTGGTCTTCTGGCAGTAGACAAATTTGCAACTTACCACCGATACCTGTGCTCTGGTTCTGTTTATACAAAATACTGTCTGTTTTTTGTGGAATGCAGTCACCTTTAAAAGAAAGGTGTGCATGGCATTTACAATGTGAAAGGCAAAACTCTGCTTTTGCCTTACTTCTGCATGACTTGACTAGACTGGAACACTTAGCAACATTAACTGCAGTAATAGCTTCATCCAAGGTTTAATGGCATCGGTCTGGTTGTACATTAGTATGAGAAAGCCATTCTTTCAAACACAGAAAAAAAAAAAAAATGCTGTTACAATGCTCCTGCAGTGGATCAGTAACCATTTTTGGCTCAGAAATGGGTAAAATACTTATTACCTGGATGGTTGTACTGGGAGCTTCTCCAGCAGCAGATTGATACCTAGATGATAAGCAGGGGCTAGAAGAATAGAAGGCTTTTCCTGGGTAAAATATTCAGAAGGAGTAAATGGAAGGTGTCTGAACTGTGTTAGTTGTAGAGCTGTTCACTGTATTTGAACTTAAAGGACTCCTGTAAGGGGCTGGAGAGGTGGAAGGGGAGAACAAAATATAATGCCATCACAGCTTGACCTCTGGTTTGGATCCTTCCCTGTCTCACTGATTCCTGTGTGATTCACACTATGTGTACAACATGGATAGAAATTCTGGCTTGTCTGATCCAGGTTAGTCAATCCTGTAGGTGGATGGTTGGATGTACATTTTGCTAAGGGATTCTGAAATCTGTGTTCAGCTGCAGCACTACCAATCAAATAGCACTTTCACAACAGGCATCTACTAAGGTTTAAAATTCAACACAATATGAAGGTAAAATATAGTTTAAACTTCTGGTCTACAAAGCCCTCTAGCTTCTTCAAATTTTTCTGCAAGTCCTTATTTTCAGTTTACTGCCAATTGAACATAAGCAATTTTTACAATCTAGCAAAAGGGTTTTATAGTCATAAGTGTGTCCCATTTACAGTGAGATAACTTGTGTTTGCATTTTAAATATTCAATGTATCCTTACATAGGTGAATTCTGTACTCGTTACTGCTTGTTAGATCTGATTGATGAATATACTGTGTCTACTTTTGTCATTGTTTTGCTTCACAGGATCAGATCTTTATGGAGAATGTTGGTGCTGTAAAGCAGCTTTGTAAACTAACCAACAATCTTGAAGTCAGAATAGAAGAATTGGAACAGTGGAATAGGAAACTGGCCAGGCTGAAACGGATGAGCAGTTTAAAGTCAACAGTCAGTGAAGAGAGTAAATTCAGGTACCTCTGTCTGGAATGCTCTCTGATAGTTGTGACAGAAATTGGTAAAGTGGTCTCTGTGGTAGAAGTGAAAACCGATTTTGTTTGACAGTGGAGTTCAGCTCATTTCCAGCATTTAAGTTGTGCAAAAAATGCAAATGTCCCATATTTTTTAATTCACTGCCAAAATTAATATTTGAAATGTCCATTAAATGGCAGTCATTTTTGTAATTGCTTCAGTTGCATAAAGCAGGAGTAGATTATGTCCAGTTCCGGCCCTGGAGCTTGGAAATTGCAGCTAAGAGAAATCTGCAGAGCTGTTTCTGCAAGAAAGAATCTTCATTAGTGCTTCAGTGGAAGTGATGAGCATTTCCTATTTCTAAACCATTTCCCCAAGTTTTCTTTGAAATCAAATGTAGCGTTTAATAGCATTCACCTGAATGAGTTAACTGGAGGCCTTTTGTTCTTGAAAATGAATCTGATGACACTTCTGCCTTTCTCTTTTTAAATGTTAAAATTGCAAAAGCAAGTGACATTAACACCCTATTGAAAATGTCTCTTTTTCATTTGTTAGTTGTTGAAGCATTTGAATGTTAAAGAGATTTTGTCTCTTACAGCAGGTATAGTCGAGCTACTAGTCTTTTGTCATCAAAAAAATCAGTCCCACTAAAATCCAGCAAGGTGAGTGAAATTAAATATGTGAAATATGCCTATGAGAGAGTTTTTGTAAGTGCTGAAATATTGGTGAAAGCTTTCATGTTTCTAAATACAGAATCAAATTCCTTAGCCAGAATTAGTGTCATGCTAGAATCTTAAAAACTAACTGTACTGAGGTAGAAAACACATATGAGACACTTCCACTTCTTGCCTATACATTGTGTGTGTGAGAGTAGGTCCATGTTGTGTGATGGTGTGAAGGAGGAGACCTCAACAGGAGAGAATTGTTGAGCCTGTAGGTGTGCTCACATGTGCACTGCAGCCTTACACAAGAATGCTCGTTTCAGTTTGGAAGTCTGCACAGTGATAATTCTTCCTCAGCTTTCTTCCTTGAATGAGTCTTTTACTGTGGTTTGCAGTTAGCATCTCCTGTTTTGTACTGGATAATGCTGTCTTTCAGGTGGTTAAGACCTCGATAGGATGATGTTGCTGTTACTGAATGACTTCCTCTTGCCCATATCCCGGTATAGAAAGAGGAGACCCCTTTTCACAGGGATTGAACGAGTTAGGGAATATATGTTGACCTTTTTCAAGACAGTCTTCCTGGCCTGCTAAGTCCTGTTCTTTAAGATGAACCAGCGCTCATGAGCGTACTTTGCTTTTGCCAGTGCCAAAGAGCAAGAGAAAACAATAGGTCAAATGTTCTTTATTCCATAATGACAATCAAATGCTCCATCATCTAAGATCATCCTACTTGTTTGGAAAGTGCCTTTCTTCTGTATTTACACCAGCCCTGGTTTAACATGGTCTGAGCATATATGGAAAGCTGCTCATCTTTTAGTTCTGGCCACTGCTTACTGAGTTCTTCATTTGATTTTGAAATACTTCAAGAGTATGAAAAATGGCAGGAAGAAAAGAGAAGGAGCTGTTATTTTTACCCACCCTTTCTTCCTGTGTAATGTTTGTGTCCCCAGACTATCAACAGTGTGCAGTGCACTCACAGTTTTAGGGAGCCTTTCATTACTTAAGGTTTTCTCTTTAGATGTTGACCCTGATATAAGGATGACTTGTATGGTTCCTCTGAAAGAAACAAGGTGAACTTAAAGTCAGACTAGTGTAGTATTTATTAGTAGTAGCTTAATTATGTGCCACTTAAATTAACCAAACATTTCTTTTTTTGTAGGTTGGTTTGTCAAAGAGGAAAGAGTCTTGTTCCATGAAGATTTTCCGGGTGACTATAATAGCTTTGATTGCTATTATGGCACTATGGTAACAATTAATTATCAACAAGTTGTCTTGTTTCTCCCTTCCCTTTTCAACTTATCTTATCAGAAAGAAGATTGCAATTTTTTTCTTCTTCTCACCCTTCCTACTCAGAGAACACAATGTATTAAAATTAACAGTGAATATGCCTAGTAATATTGTAAAGTTAAAATCATTTTGGAAAAGTGAGATACTCATGTGGTGCACACACAAATAATCTCTGTCCACATTACAATGTATGGTGCACCGTGAATGTATCTTGGTGACTCATACTACAGGTCCCAAGCTGGACTTGTGAGACTCCGCATGTTTTATGCAATCATTCTGTGCCTAAGTACAATTTCTGATGTATAGAGTGATTCTGTTGTGTGAAATGAAGCTGGACTTGTTCCCAATGTGGTGGGCAGTCCTGTGACTCTGAAAGTTCAACTTGTGACATTGGACTTGTGGAAAGGAAAGTATGCTCTGGACTTTAGAGATTACCATTTTCTGTTTCCAGTCCATAAACCTGTGTCTTACAATCTCTCTGTGAACTGAGTACTTTGAACTGGTATTGTGATTCTATTTACAATGAAAAACTGACCATATTTTGTGTTGAATTTAGCTGTTTATCACTATCTAACCTAAAACCCGTTGAATTCAGTCAAAGTTTTTCCCACTAAAGGGGAAGTGACAGATAGTTAACTCTTACAGTATTGCATTTAAACAAAGTGCTGTCAAGGTATTATTCATAACATGTTACATAAGAGATGGATGTAAACCCATGTAATAATTCTCTTTCTACAGTGCTTTGACAATATCAACCCTATATTTACTTAGCGTTCATGAGAGACGTTTTGAAAAACATCCGGTTTACAGGCAAGTAGTTGAATCAGTGTTAGTGAATTAGAATTAGTAATAGATTGTGGACCAACCTGTTTTGGTCCACAGCTCTGATGTCCATTTCTGAATGAATTGTTTTTCTTTTTCTTCATCAGCAGTACCTCAAGTTCTGTTGCACTCTTGCCCTCTACCACTACAGCAGGTACTGTATCTCTGCTGGTCTGCACACACGTAACAGGCTTTCAGTTTCTGTGCTATTATAAATTGCTAATTGACACACAGCACTAGTGAGAATTATGGTTTTTTTTTTTTCCCTTTAGCATTGCAGGGGGAAAGCACAATTTCTCAGAGCACGCAACCCATCAGCAGGATCCCTGAAGTGAGTTTCTGTGACATTTTGCCTTGTGACAAGGTCCATTGTTGTCCAATTCATCAACAAAAAGTCAAATATCTAAGTTACGAGAAAACCAATGCAAAGGAGAAATGTAAGTTGAAACATTAATTTCTGTTATTTACCATTTGAATGAAAACCATATGAAGAGTGTGGGGGAAGGGGTAAGAATCTTTAAAGGTAGTTAGCTTCCAACAAAAGTGCCTAGTCCAGAGGATTTAAAAAATCCTGAATTAACTGATTATCACTACAGTCAATATGCTTTTGAAACATCTGACCTGGTTACCTTTGAGTACTGTGTCCTAAGATGTTTTGTCAGGTGTCACTGTTCTTCCTGGCCATTCCTGGTAAATGATTTCATGTGAACCAGAAAGTCACTAATGCTTTTAATTAACCTTTGGCTACAGTTGGCCAGGAACTGACTGGGGGTAGTGGAGGGTGAATTAACAGATGTAAAAAAATCCAGAATACTTAATGGTGTCACAGTGTGGTGATACTACATCTTTCCTGTGGGCACAGACAGAAATTTAATTGCCAGAAAACATAAAACTTAGAATTAAAATTCTGCTCATTCAGGCAGGGGTTTTGAGTAGAGAAATGTTATTTGAAGTCAGAGTTCTATGAAATAAATTACTTTTACTGGAATGAATTCTCCTTCAGATACTGTTTGCCAGATGTTACGTGTAATATATGAGTAGGTGTATTGTTTACAACTTTTATACTATTTATAAAAAAGATTTTATACATAAAGGTATGTACAAGTTGTTGGAATCTGTATTGCTCTTTCCCAGACCTTAACATTGTCAGTGTCTAGAAGCAAGTGTTAGTATTACTAAAACCCAGCATTCATATTCTTCCTTTCTTGGCCTTGGGAACAATTTTTGCACCAACTACAGTTGACAAGTTGAGGTGAAATCGGGGGTGACTGCAGTTCAGCCTCTGAAGTACAAATGTCTACCAGGGCAGGCATTGCCAATTGCTGTGACACTCTTACCGCACAAACTGTTTCAGTGGGATTCACCCACTGGCCATTCTTTATACTGTAAAGTGCTGTTTGCAGACAAGCTGCGTGTAAGTGGTCCTTGAGATTCTTGTGATTAGTGCTGCAGTAAGCCCTGTGGCAGATATAGCTCAATACAGTGCTTTCAAGAGGTAATACCTAAGTGATTTGTATTGCTCTGAAGCCTGAAAGAGTGTTGATTAATTAAAAAGACATTAATCTCATTTGCAAATGAGGGAACTGTAGATGGATGAAAATGAAATATGAAAACCTCCTGTCCCCAGCTGGCTGCTTTTGATATTAGGTGGAAAGAGAAGATAAGAATAAACACAAAGCATTACCTTCTCAAGGTCTTATGCTCCAAATAGCATTAAGTGTGGATCCAAGAGTGAAAAATCAGCACAGTACACAAACTACTGAAAGATTTCAGATCTGCACAAGTTTAATGAAGCTGAATGTATCCCCAGATGGAAGGTAACAATGTCAATATGAAATCCAAACAGAAGGAAAACCAACAAGCTGCTTAATGTAGCTGTAGCCAAGATAAATGAAAAGGAAAATGTTTTCAGAACAAAAAGCTGAGAGTTAAATATGGGGAATAATCAAGATAAACAATGGCTATTTTTAGAATCGGCTGATTAGCCTGATTCATAGAATTATAAAACTATTTGACATTACAGTTGAATTAAATGCTAATTTAGAAGTTCATATTTAACAGACCTTTTACTCTTTCACCATGCGATATCTGAATTCTGTGGGTGCAGGCTACTACTGAATGCATCCTGTGTAGATCCTAATCCCTTGCATCTGAGATTTGTTGAGAAGGCTGTTATGAGTGTTGAAGTAGAAACAAAAGCATTCATAGCAAGAGAAAATTTATTAAACAAATATTCAGCACATCTTTATGTAGTCTAGCTTAATGTGGCCTTTTCCCTCATACTTTATTTGTTTTAAGGACTGGTTTCTCTGAAGAATTTAGACTTTCGAACTCCTATTGATTTCAGTGGAAAGGAGGAGCATGAAGACCCTTCAGCATCTGGGCCTTTTCTGCTCTCTGCTATTAGTTCTCATTTCCCACCCCTTTGTGTTAAGTGTCACTGGAACCAGGGGCTGTCCATACTTTCTCTTAGAGTTCTGTTTCTCCCTGGTGTCTCTCCCCTCGCAATTAAAGTTTGGTGAGGGCTCCTGCTGGATTTTAGTCAACTTCATGTGTTTTCATTTATTGTCTTCAGATGATAGTTAACAGATTCATAGCAAGGTACTACCACAAGAATTTATCAGCAGTTTTTTTCCATACTGCTTATAACATATTACAACTCATGTGAATTAAAACCAGAAAGTGCTTGAGGGGGGAAAAAAAAAGGATACCATATCTATTGGATGAGTTTATCTGAATCTTATCTGAAGATAACTGTTGTCCTCATTACATTCTGGTCCTGTTCATACTTTTATATTTGTTATTGGATCTTCACACCTGTCATGGTTTAACCTCAGTCAGCAACCAAGCACCACGCAGCTGCTCGCTCACTCCCCCCTGGTGGGATAGGGGAGAGGATCAGAAGAGTAAAAGTGAGGAAACTCCTGGGTTGAGATAGAGACTATTTAATAGGCAAAGCAAAAGCCACGCGCACAAGCAAAGCAAAACAAGGAATTCATTCACCACTTCCCATGGGCAGGCAGGGGTTCAGCCATACCCAGGAAAGCAGGGCTCCATCACGCCTAACAGTTACTTGGGAAGACAAACGCCATAACTCCAAATGTCCCCCCTTCCTTCTTCTTCCCCCAGCTTTATATGCTGAGCGTGATGCCATATGGTATGGAATATCCCTTTGGTCAGTTGGGGTCACCTGTCCCAGCTGTGTCCCCTCCCAGCTTCTTGTGCACCCAGCAGAGCATGGGAAGCAGAAAAAGTCCTTGACTAGTGTAAGCACTACTTAGCAACAACTGAAACATCTCCACATTATCAGCACTGTTTTCAGCATAAATCCAAAACATAGCCCCACACTAGCTACTATGAAAAAAAAAAATTAACTCTATCCCAGCTGAAACCAGGACAACACCCCACATGGGCCTTTGAGAGAGCCTGCAGAGTTACTGTATGTGACAGAGTGGAAGTTTACCCCAGTTTATTGAAGGCTGCTACAGTGTGTTTTGATGGTTCCTGGTGCTCTCAGTTGGCAACTTGAGCTCCAAATAAAACTAACATCAGGGTCCTGTTTTCTACATTTCATTTGGATTGCATCAGCTTAAAGGACAATGAAATAATAATTTTATGAAGAGTAAAAAACAAAATAAAAATTATTTTCTGTACTGGTTACTGACTTAGTTTAAACAGTTGAAATCTTAGTGAAGTAAATCTGTCTTCATCCTAGTTTTTACACAAATTTCTGATACCCACTTAATGCTTTCTTCCATCATCTGTCAAAGAATCACAGTATTCAATGTTTAGTAATTCAGAGTATCTAATAAATATTCCTGCCAACACTTGCACAGCTGAAGTATTGTATCTACAGGGAGAACATCTTTCTTTCAGTGAGCAATCTTTTACCTTTACCAGGGAATATAGGTTTTCCTACAAAATAATTCTCTGTTAATGAAAATGTAAAAAGGCAAGGAACGTTTAATGTATTGCTAACCTAATTAGACTATTAAGAGAAAACAGAAGAAAGTGAAAGGAAGATGTGACAACTAGTTTGTAAATTAAAAGGAAGAATGACAGAATGAATAGGTCTTTTTTTAGATCTGCCTCAAGACCTCCTGTACATGTATAACTGATTGCATGTGTTCAGCAGTCATTTTTCTAGGTGTGTGGCAGCAGATCATCACAGTGTAAAGAGATGGGACAGCAGATGACTAATAAATGCAACAGTTACCACTGAAGTTGGTAGAACTGGCAAATCTGTATAATGATCAAGTAAATAAAAAATGAATTCGAGGAATAACTTGCAGCAGTATCACAGATTCATATCAAAACACAAAAATGATGGAAAACCCAGAGATTATTTTGTATTACATTGCTTCTGTGTCCTCAGATTCCAGTCCGTTAATGTTGTTCATGCTCTCAGTCACCTACTAGCATGAGGAAAGTCTGAATTTTCATATTTCCCAATACTGAAATGAAAATCAGAATCTGGAATGAATAATAAAACTGTCAGATCAATCCAGCTTTCTTGTTTCAATCTCAGTGAAATAATGCATTTTCATCCTTCCTTTTGTAAAATAAATTTTTATATAATGAAGCAGTGACTTCTGTTCTAAACAGTCATTTTGAAATCAGAATGTTTCCTTTGGAAAATGTGGCAATGGACCATTTTGGTATTCTAGAAATACATGATTCCATTTTTTCCCACATGAAATGGTATTTGATAAGCATGTTAATTTAGGCAAGATCAACATTTCTCAGTGCCAGTTTATTGGTAACATGTCTCTGGACAGATTCCTGGCTGACAATTAGTGTAAAAGCACAGGAAGAGCTTTAAACCATTTCCCATGGACTTGAAGGGCCCTTTGCCTTCCCCAGGTTGTATAATATGATGATTATTCAAAAGATCTTGTGAAGGTCTTTTAAAGAGAAAATGGATAGAGTTAAAAAAAAAAAAATCATCAGCTTATATTTCCCAGCCTAGTTCAATGTTTGAAATTACAGAGGTGACATCAGTGAACATGGTGATCACGTTGTTAGAGCTGTGTATTAGTTTCTTTAATTTGGTGACTCATCCTTCTCTCTCTGAAGTACTGTGTCTCACTTGGGTCAGCCTTCAGTGTCTTACAACTCACATTCAAAAAGCTAAGTTATTCCCCTGGCTTATGCTTGTGTGGCAGATGCCTATCTATTAATTTTCTTACTAATAAGAAAGATGTGGCTTTATGATCAGATTTGTGCTCTAGTACCTGACTGGACGTTGACTTTCGCTTTGCCTCTCTATTATAACAATTGATGATATTCTGTGTGTGGGATGAAATCTTTTCTATTAGGCTATTTTTTGAAATGTTTTGGATAGCCTGTAGAATTTCAAAAGCGTGTTTCTTGTTATCTACAGGCTTCTTTTGATTGTATATATCTTCTGAATAGAGATGCTTTGTATTTTCAAGGTTTCTCTTGTTGGTTATGCATGCCTTCCTCAGAGATAGTTAACAAAACATCTTCTGGTGTTGTATTCATATTTTGCTGTTACAACTGTGCAAGGCTAACCTGGGGACATTTGTACATACATCCTTTCACAGGCAACAAAAGTAACATGTTACCTGAACAAGATCCAGTCAAAAAATCTAACAGAAGACCTGATCTTGGAAATGACTGTAAGTCCCATATTTTTTAAAAAAAAATGTTAAAATGTGTAATTTTATAACTTTTAAGCTTGGAATTCTGCTGCTGGAATTTAGAGAAGTTTCATTTATAACTGGTCATTATAGAAAATTAGCACTTAGGAATCTATTAAATACCAGTGATTCACTATAATTTTCTTGTCATTGCAATTTATTCTTACATCTTCATTAGATTTTTATAGACATTCTGGCTGCCTTCTCTAGAGAGTTCTTAGTCTTCGCTTCAGGTGCAATAAAATGACAAGTGACATTTTCCTTGACGGGGACTGAAATCTTGTAAGGTGCTCAACACTGCTAACCCTTATACAGCAAAATGATTAAGCATATGAGTGGGATATTTGTGTGCAGGAAATGCATGGTACAGTATAAAGGAAGTGTTCGGGGTTTGGCCCGGTTGACCTAATGGATTAAAAATGTCAGCTGCTGAAAGGGGCCATCTCTACCTTAGGATCCTGCCACTGCCTGCATCAGTGGAGATGCAATGAAGTTCTTCAACACAGGGTGTTTGGCTTGATTTCAGTCTGCCCTTTCAGTAATTGCGCACTGCTGTCAGGGCCAGTCTGGGCTGAAAATACTGATTCTTTTCTGTGAAGATGAGTAGCTTCTGATTACCTATGTTATAATGGCATGCTCTGACATTCATTCAATATGAGCAGAATTATGCCTTGTCTTTTCTATTTATGTGGATGCTCTCTTTTAAGGTTTGTGGTTTTTATAAATGTTCGATTAAAGATTAGGCAATATTTGGATGATAAAACATCCATACACTGGCATGCATTTAAAGCAAGTTGCTACCTGGGGCCACGTGAGGAATAGAACACAGGTTCTTGTTGCCTGGATATGCAGAAGCTGTGCTGCTGTGTTAGCACACTGGTTCTTGCTGCCTAACTCTCTGCAGGGTTACTCTGCCTTGGGGAAGAGCCATGTCATCGTGGCTATACTCTTCTCACCGTAACTGGCCACCTTAGAGAACATCTGCATGGCACAAAGATGCTGTCCCAAGGTATCACAGGAAGCCTGTGGCAAATAGGAGAAGTTAATCCAGCCTGGTTAGGGACGTAATCACTCTGGTAACCAGTTAGTTTCATCATCTTTCCTGGTAATCAGTACACCAGCTATGGTTTGAGGTTGGTTTTTACTCCAGAAACTAGTTTTTCAGTTACTAGTGTCTAGATACCTAACTGCATTGCATGCTACCCTGAAACATATTTTACATGTGCATATGTATAAATAGAATGTATATACATCAGTTTATAGATAGGAAGTTGAGCTAATTCTAAAATACAAATTTTTGTAGAGCTTTTATTCCATGTTCCCATTCCTCAGGCTGTAAACTTGCTCCAAGTTCAGGATGTAAGTGTTCAGGAGATACCAATACAGTATCCTGCTACAGCTGTTTTTAGTTGTTCCTATTGCCACAGTTTACTTAGGATCAAAGTGCATATCTCTTTTTGGTTAGCTGAGCATATTTTGATTCATATTTCTTGATATTCATATATGTAGAATATTACAAAACTCTAAGTTCTTGCAAGTTCAAGGCAGCGTTTTATGAAGAAATTATAATACTCATTAGATTTAGATAGTTTTCCTGCGCATAGGATTAGAAACAAGTTTTGTTGCATTCCAAATTATTTCTCTCAGCAAAGATAATGTTTTTGAAATTAGTGGTTTCTTGCATGAGCATGGCTTCTAGTACATCAAAATGAGCATTGGCACATTTGTATCCTACTCAGACTACCATCAAAATAGCCTTCAATGTCAGCCCCAAATAAAATGTTACAATTTTACGTGCCTGCCCAGGATATTTGTCCTTGTAAATCAAACAAAGATCTTATCTCCCCTTTAATGGCAGAATGAAGGTAATCAACCACAGGCTTTTTACTGAGACCTAATTTAGACCTGTAGCAACTCCTCTAGTGGCAAGCAAGGGAGCAGATGCCACTGTATTAACTGCAATTTTATTATGCTTTTATCTAAGACTTCTGAAATGATCAAGAGGAAACATTATTCTTAATATTTTTAGGGATTGATACAACAATCAGTTCGATACAGATTTTGGAAACTCATCAAAGCATTGACAATCAGTATTATAGTAAAAATCTACAGTGCAGGTAGGTAAATTGTTTTATTATGCTTTATTATGATGGAATAGAATACCATTAATGTGGCGTGGCTGCTTGGCTGGCTTGTTCTCACAGTTGTTTCCTCTAGTGTGCAGGAGGGGTTTTTTCTACCTTTTCATAGTTTTTCTTTTTAAATTTAAATGCAATTTCCATGTTTTTGCAAAGATACTACCTATCTCAAAATTTTATGTGCATTAATGCCACCTTTTTCAGGTCTGGAAATTACAGCTATGTTATTCCTGTTAACAAGTATACACCCATAGATGTAGAAATCTCACTGGAAATAAAGTAAGTACAATTAAAGATAATACATACGTAACAAGACAGTGGTTCATTTTTTTTTTTATAGTAATTCTTGCCTGATTTCTATTGTGACACTAATTTGTCCCTCTTCAGAGGAGTGGAGCAAATCTATGCACAACTAAATTCTTAATGTAGACCTCTGGGTAGATCCTTTGCTGTAGCATAGGCCCAATACCGCTCTCAGCCCAATGACAATTTCACCTATTAATGCAGATATTAAAACCTGGTAGTCTTAAGGTTCAGTTTAATAATCATTTGAGCAGACATGTATGCATATATGAGCAGGATTGTGGCCTGTAGACTAGGAATTTGAGCTTTTTGGTGTAGAGAAATATTATTAGGAACATATATATATACACACACACACATACAACTCCAGAGAACACCTTTTTTGGCCTGTTGTGCCAAGCACTGTAAAGGGGAATTTTTGTGCAGGAACCTCTGGTAATCATAGAATTGTGACTTACAGCGGGAATAAGCAGCAAACTTATTCCTCTCAGCAGATATTTTCTCCTCAAAAAGAAGCTTAGCTCCATTGTGTTCTCCTAGAAGTAACATGTCCTTTCTTTTGGGGGGGTTCTCTGAGAAAGGCCAGCGATAACCAGAACAGCTGCCAAACACTCTGCCTGATGACACTCCATGACTCCAGTCTCTCCAAGAGAGGGCTCTGTGAAGTTACAGTCTTTAGGTCCAACTTTTGATCTTGAATATTATCCTTGTAAACATCTGCCTTTTGCAGATAAGAGGAAATATAACAGTACTCCTGAAGTGCCTGCTTGTTTTCTACAGCAACTGAAAATCTGTCTTTTCAGTATATGCCTTTATAAACTAATAATGCAACCCTCCCACATAGGGATTAATACATCAAACTCAGAGTTTCACTGTAGCAGGTGCTGAATTTATTTTGGATATTGGTCTGTGGGTTGCAGGGAGGGGGATTTTCCATATATACCTTTGCTATAAACCCTCACTACACAAAGCCACAAACTTAACAAAACCCAGAACACTTAAGAAAACACAAATATATTTGGATTATTGCTGTGTCCAAATATTGTAAGACACTGTAACTACTTCAAAAATTTTGAAAACTTTTATGCCCGCTGAATAAAATCAAATTAAACCAACACACACTATTGACAGCCTGGGTAGGACAGAGAATCTGCCGTATATGAATTATCTACTTTAAAATTGATGTTTCTTAAATATTTCATTAAGGTTGTGAAAGCACATTTTGCTGGGGGTGGTTCAGTGTTCTCCACAGCATAAACTGTAAATATTGATGTCACCTTTTCCCTACCTTCTACTTTCATTTTTTCTGCTAGCCATTCTCATATCTGAGTTCCTTTGGATCTCCAAGGCATTTTTGTTTGTTTGTACTCTTCTCAGAAAAGCCATCTGGTAAGCTAGGATAGTTTGGGAAAGATATGACCATGGGATCTTTGCTGTTGAAGAATTCTGAATGAAATTCTGTTTACCACTGCTTTCCCAGACAAAGTCTGGGATGTTTTTACTTCTTTTTAGTGATATATTTGCATGCGTACAGTAGCAAAAGGGAGTTATAGGTCCCTGTTTTAAGTCTTATTATGGGTTTGTTTTTCATAAAATTGATTTTGTGTTTAGATGCCCAGGTACCCTCTGGCACAGGTATGTTATGCCTATGCATGATGTAAGCCATGCAACTCGAGCATGTCATGACTGTTAATTTGTATAAAAAGTCGTACACAATAGCTTCTGGCATGAATGTGCTTGAGGTTTGAGGAAGTTTAGTGTACATTTCTAAATTTATCTTAACAACTGTAAAGATCACCCAGGTTTCCAAATGCATAACACCCTCCATTCGTGGGAGGGAATGGGACAAGATTAGAGTTCGATGGTTAGGTTTATCTCTTTCATATAAATCAGTGAAGTAAGCTCCTCTGCTTTATTTCTCCACAATTCAGTTCTTCAGATTTTTTTTGCCTTGTATGTATTTTGTATTTATATATAAGATTCTCTTATTAAAGAGCATCTGGATAGATCCTTATTTTTCTCTGTTTCTTGAAGCACCACAGAACCATTAATTATATTTCTCTGCAAAGTCACATTTGGAAATTATTGCTCCCATTATTCTTCAAGTCAAAACAGTAGGAAGGATTTCCTCGAAACCACACAGGTAAGATTTTTGCAGCAGTACTGTGGCATGTGGGGATCATCTTTATATACTGCCCAGCACATGACTCTTTTTTCATCTCTTGCATTAAAGGTACCATGCAAAACTGAAAATAAAATTGAACTTTATGTAGGAAAAAAGTTCATTCTTCTGATAGTTTTGGTGGCTGAAGCCATACAGTGCTGAAATAATTTGTTATTAGCCTTAACCTCTCCTTGATCTCCATAACAGTGTTCACTTCTATTATCTCTGTTTGCTTTTCATAAAAGCATCAGAGTCTCCTAAGTAAGATGACATGATCCCTTGAATGATGCTCTTGATTCAAGCAATGTTGTGTGGATGCATTCTGGAGTAGAGGGAGATACAGAAGGTGGAAAAACTTGTTACAATACCTAGTTGTGCTGAACAGCCTTATACACCACCGTTGGTAAGGAACGAATCAAGTGATAAAAGAGACCATGAAGATCTTTGGCTCCAGAGTGCGGAAAGGAGGGTAGCTCATGCCAGCTAGTCACCTTGGCCTTGTTAATAGTGTATTTACGGGCACTTGGAAAAAAGAAATTGTCCATTAGAACCTGACTTATAAAATTAATGGCTGCAAAATTCTGCTTTTGATTAAGGTAGTAGAAATCCAAATGGTACTTTGAGTCTGCCAGTCACAGCTGGCTTTGGCATGAACATAATGAGAGGCAACCTTTTTGCAGGAGTCAGTTTTCTGCTGAATATTATAAAAATCTGTCTTGTGGCTCTCTACAAGGACAGTTTTGAATCTACTCACCGCTATAACTCTATATATCTCCAGAGATACTAAAGAAATAGGAGTACTTTTCACCCAGGGCCTTAGGAGACAATCCTCTAAATTCTCAACTACTCTACTGTTTACTATTATTGTCTTGTGGGTAGTGAATTCCAGTTTTTAAGTCTTGAATTCACTGGAAACAATGGTAGTATTCCCCTTTATTTCTGTGGGAACAGGAGTTTACTAATAAATCTCTCTAGGGAAAGTTCTTCATTGTAAAAGCAAGAGTTGTTTACATGTCCTTGTTAAAACACGTTGGCTTTTCCCAGTAAAAAAATACTTAGAGTCTGGATTTTGCAAACTTTTGATCATCTCCAGTAAATTGATGAAGGCCTTAAACTTCCTTCAAATTAGCTGGAAATAGAAGACTTTCAAAGCCTTGATTTGTCCACATCCACTTGGAAATGTTTATTCTGGCTAAAACAGTAGGAAAGGCAGAAGCAAGGATAGTAGCATTTCTGAACACATTGTAGGAGAAATCTCCCTGAAGTTGGAAGTCATTTCAGTCTTCTTTAGATTTCTGATCTATGGTGCTATACATGGTATGTTCGTAATTGATTTTAAATTACTTTTTTGGTGGTTTGTCAAATTAAAGCAGTTAGGATACTCTCACCCTTAAGCTGACTTTCTGATCAACTTCTCAAATGCCTTTGCAAAAAGTTACAGGCTTCTCTGCAACTGCTGCAAAGCCATCAGAAAGCCAAAATTGTCCCAGTTTTGACCTGTCTGCTGTAATTCCAAGAGAACTGAAACTGAGTTGGACCCAGAGAGTTTTGCAATGCAGAAATATCCTTGAAGCTTACTGCCAAAACTGGTCAAAGACATTTCCTGTGTCAACCTGAAATACACATCAAAAGAGTAATGCTAAGTAGCCTCCAGCAGCAGTGAGCATTCAGGTTTGATGTGACTCAGAATAGAAATGCTGGCTAGTTGAAGAAGTTTTTTCAATAGGATTTTCGTAACAACTGATAGGCTTATTCCCTACCAAAGGGCAGGACAGCAATCATTTGGACTCAGCAGTCTCACATAAGTTGTGTCATGTGAACATACAATCTCCAACAGAGAATGTGTCAGAAAGTGAAGGGAGGAGGGAAAGATGAAGGAGTTAAGATACTAGAAACTGATGAAATAAAAGTTACCATGGATCGTTAGGTTAAAAAGAGGTGAGGATTGAATTTTATTTTATTCAATGTAGCATAAACATTTCAGGTACAAAGTATGTTATTTCATTTGTACATGGCGGGACACTGCAATCAAAATAGCATGAAATCTTGCCCGTGTCTGTTTCTGAAATACTGAGTGAAGACGATTCTCATATCTTTAGAATATATAGAGATCTTTCACTGCCTTATGAGGACTACTAAAGTTGCTCTATCAAAATCAGCAGAATTGCCATTTGCTACAATTACACTCTAAAGCTATCGGGCCACCTGGCATATCGGGAACAATCCTATTTATTGTGGGATTTGCTTGGAAAACTAGAGGGGGAGTTCAGTTATTCAGAGCCAGCTGAGTGTCGCTGGGAGCCAGATGTCTGTCAGTTCCTAGGCAGAGCTGATCAGAGCAAACCCACATTTGCAGGGTTTAAAGTCAGCACTTTGTCTTTAAATACTCTGACTATAGCTATCAAGTCTTGTTATCATAATTGCTTTGCACTGCATTTGTCAGTGAAATGTTTCCAGAGCCTAACCTTCTCTCCAATTTAATGTGAAATAAGGTTATCTAATCTCTCTCTCTCTCATTTATCATCTAGGGACGTCAGCATATTTGGACTCTCCCTGTAGCTAAATTGTATGACAGTGCATACTATTTCCGTGTAGCTGCACCGGTAAGCCTTTTCTAATGGCAACACAGCAAAAGACAAATAGCATTTGAACTGAGAGAAGATCCTATCTGAATCTCCTTTATTTTTCTTCTGCAGGGTCTTGCAGGCTGCTCGACAGATCCTTATTTTGCTGGGATGTTTTTTACTGATTACTACTTCTATTTTTATCGGCAGTGTAACTAAAATGTTGCTGATCTTCCTCTTCTTTGGGGAAAGACAATGAAGCTCTTGATATGAAAAAAAGACTTATGAATGGCCCTGGATATTTTTTTAAACTTCTTGCTGAGTTGCGTGGCACTTTCTTGTTTGTTTCACTTCTAAATTAAAAAAAGGGAGAAAAATACAGTGTTTGACAATGACCATAGCTCTGCATTTCCAGGAACTGTTTCTAAAAGCACATGAGGCAATGGAGTATATGATATGTAAATGAATAATCCCGTTGATCATAGTGAAGTTAAATGATATTGTACATATAGCAGACAAGGACAAATGGGTAGAAGCTCTGCTGAACTGGGATACACACCAGCCCTCAGAAGATAGTAAGACAATAAAATGTTATTTGCAGTCAGGAGACCTGCTTCTGTCCTACAGGCACTTACCTTCTCATAGTATCAGCTGCCCTTTATTTATATATGAATCTATTTTTTTCGTAACAAAACCAAAACCAAACAAAACTTTGAGATCGAAATGTAGCACTGTGAAAATGCCCTCTAAAAGAAGTGCTTTTAAGTTAGGGAACAATAGGTCAATTCTACTGTGTGTATAAGCATTTCCATTTCAGAAAGCAGTACCATCATTACCATTACAATTGTGTGATTTAACAACGCTGCTGCTGCTTGAATGAGATATGTTTCAGCTACCTTTTTTTTTTTAAACTGTACGGCAGGAATCAACTATTTACTCCTAAATTCAGGTTATTTTTTTTCTTGGTGTTTGTGATTTGTGCTAGTGTGATGAAAGAACAGAAGTATTTGAGAAGAATAATGTCTTGCCTCCATGGCTTTCTAAGATGGATGTGGATACACACTTGCATGGGAGAACTACTTCTTTTTATATTTTGGAAATACATTTTTAAGGTAAAGGTATTTGAATGAAATTTCACATTAGTTGCTCAGACAGAAGGAAAACAGATGTAATAACCAAGTACAGTATAAATAGTGTTGTAGGGTATGTTTAGAACAATCATTCATTTTGTGTAGAGAAGAGAAAGTAAATATAATGGAGAGACTGTAGGCTTTTAAAGATTTATAATGTAAAAGTTACATGAGAACAACCTTACTCTGAATGAAATTATTTAGCAGTGAAAGGGAAACATTAGGAAGAAAAATTAATCTCTAAAAAAGAGCTGACCACAGCCTTTGTAAAAACCAGTGTGTCTTAACTGTGTATTTATTACCTGATGATGCAATGGGAGAGTTTAATTTGTTTCTGTGCCTTTGTTTGGCATTTCTTTTGTCACTATTTTGGGATTTCCTTTAAGGATGACCTTCTCACTGATTTTTTTAGATGTATTGCTTCAGGTGGAGTTAACTGCAATGTCTGTGCGGTTTTTTTGCCTTAAAAGACTCACTACTTCGACCTTAAACATCTACGGGTTTAGGTTTTGGTTTCCTTTTTTTTTTCTTTTTTTCTGGGAAGTATTTATTGTGTAGACCACATGTTCTGTAATATCCTAGAGACTAACTGGACTTGGAACTCTGGAACCAAAAGCATCAGAAGTTTGTGCCTTTAGTATTTTATGGTCCATACTTGGGAGTAATTCCTAAGAAGTGTCACCTGGTCAGAGATGATAGTGCATGTGAACAAAAATTGTACATTTCTAGACCCACCTGGTTTTTGTCACATTGTTCTGGGTTGAAATACTCTTCCCAGTGGCACAGAGCGCTGCAGTAGGAGAATATCAGCTCCCACTGTTTCCTGTCATCAAAAAACTTCCTGTGATTAGAGTCTGGGGTGAGATGCATGTGGGATAGTAAATATTTTCTTTCTGAAAATGCTTGTGGTGATTTTATTACACATTACTTTGCTCATTCAAGAATTTTCAACTAGTTCTTTACTCCTGTCATATGCCTTTAGTAAGGTACTTTTGAAGATTTTATTCAGATTTAAGATGACAAGTTTCTGTATGAAGGCTGTGTTCTAACATGTCCGAGGTAACAAAAATCCACCTTGGCAAAAGCTAGGGAGGAACTGGCAGAAATGAAATACTTGGCATTGAAAAAACTGTGATAAATAGTCTTCAGGCTCCTGCCGTGAATGACGGTGAGCTGAAAGACTTTTTAAAATGGGATGACATTAACAGTAGTGTTTTGACCGTTTTAAATGTGGATCAGATTACTTCTGTCCCTTTGTGACACTAGTTATATTGGGGTTACCACTGAATGAGTTAGTGGAGCTTGGGGCCAGGAGAAAATACCAGTAGTGTAACAGAACCCTGAGCATCCCTGAGCATGTCCTGGTTTTCCATCTAGACATTTACTCTAGTTAAAAAATAAAAACTTTGCTATTTGTCTGGGATTTCGCATACACCACGTCCAAAAGTATAAGAGCAGATACCCAATATAATGATTCAGCCTGTACTTGCATTATGGCTCTTTTGTCTGAGAGTCAGCCAGGTGCTCGGTCACCTGGAAATCCCAGAAAATGTTCCAGTTCTCCTTCCCCCTGGATAATGTCTTCAGAATACATTGGATTGCCAGGTGTGTGCTCACTGGCTGTACAGTGGATGTACAGTGGATTCAGCAAGTCCATGAGTGTCAACCTGTGACGGTTTTGGCAGGATAGAGTTAAATTTCTTTGTAGTAGCTCGTATGGGGCTACATTTTGGACTTGTGCTGGAAACACTGTTGATAACACAGGGATGTTTTTGTTACTGCTGAGCAGCGCTTACACAGAGTCAAGGCCTTTTCTGCCTCTCACCCCACCCCACCAGCGAGTAGGCTGGGGGTGCACAAGAAGATGGGAGGGGACACGGCTGGGAGAGCTGACCCCAACTGACCAAAGGTATATTCCATGCCATACAGTGTCATGGTCATCTTGTAAAGCTGGGGGAAGAAGGAGGAAGTGGGGGACATTTGGAGTTATGGTGTTTGTCTTCCCAAGTAACTGTTACATGTGATGGAGCCCTGCTTTCCTGGAGATGGCTGACGACCTGCCTGCCCATGGAAGTAGGGAATGAATTCCTTGTTTGCTTTGCTTGCGTGCGTGGCTTTTGCTTTACCTATTAAACTGTCTTTATCTCAACCCACGAGTTTTCTCACTTTTGATTCTCTCCCCTACCCCACTGGAGAGGGGGGAGAGAGAGCGAGTGGCTGGGTGGTGTTCAGCTGCCTACTGGGGTTAAACCATGACACAGCCCCACCAGGTGCACAGTGGGTGATGCACACGCCCAGATTTTGGTCCATTTTGGTGTGAAAATACAGAAGGCCTCAGAATGATTGTCACTCCCATATCTGCTGACTCTTCACTTTCCTGCGTTTGGGGAGGTGGAACTCATCTTGACACCACTTGACCAGTGACATTCTCTACCTTGTGCAGTCCTTCTCCGTTGTACAATACTAAACTAGGACTGCCATAGAAGAATAGGCAAAACTTGGACAGCAACATTTTCCATCCTGAACAACTAAAGGAAGTATGGATTGATTTTTTCCAAAAGAAAAAAATGGTTCTAAGAAGTTCAAGTGTCCCAGTTGTTTTTCTGCCATTTCTGTGGGCTCAGTGATAAAGTTGCAACAATTTTTAACAGTGGTAATTGAAATTTGAAACAAATTTTGTGATACCTAATAATGAATTATTAATGTGTTATGTACATTGCACTTGAAAGAGGAAAACCCCTTCCCTTGCCTCTTTTTAACAGAATGTGGATGTATTGTAGAGACCTCCAGCCATCCATCACTGGAATATTTCCACCTAACTTGAAAGGAAGCTGAGGCAAAGCAAACTTCCTGTGTGAGTGATACGCACAGCCATAAATTGCAAGGGGCAAAGCTAGAGCTAGAACAGTGCAATCTGGTACAATCTGATCTGGGTTTCAATCCAGCTGTTCATACCAAGAACATGATATGGCAATTCACGTTTTTACTTGACTGTAACACAAATTACCTAGCCTTGCCTTCAGTAAGTTTGATCTAGTGGTGGCAGCAGCATTTTAAGTGAGGACCCGAGACCACTTGAAAGCCCGGTGCACTAAGTGGAGAGGCTACAGAGGGAAAATCCTGTATGGTCACCCCATGGAAACCAAGTACAAGGCAGAAGAGCAGAATGAGCGGTTCTGGGGTGTGAATCTGCAGCTGGAAGAGCCAATAGCCTTCGGGCACAACCCCAGCCAAAGCATTAGACAGCTGGGAGCAAAAGGGCATTTTGCTTTCTGACTGCAGCTCTGTTCAAATGACTTTTTAGGTCAGAAGAGGCCTGGCAGGTAGTGAGGAGGCTATCTGGTGAGATGATGTGAACCTACCATGAGAAGCTAGCAATTCCAAAGCTGAGTCTGGAGTCCTGCACAGCACAAGTCTGAAGGGAGACCTGGAGGTGAGCTTTTGATCAAGTCTTGCTTATCTAGATTTTTCTAGGATCATAGCTTGCTTTCTAGCACCAGAAAAATACTTGCATTAAGAACTGCTAGCAGGTTAAATTTTGCCCACAGTGTGAGAAGTTGCTCACTCGAGTCATTCACTTCTTAAATTACAAATCCATCACATGGAACCTGAGACAATCCAACTGCAAAATGAAAACCTGATTTATATCAGGTTTACTCTTTCTGTTTACCTGAGTGGTGGAGTATGTTTAAAAAAAACAAACCCAATTCATTGTAGGTATAGAAACTAGTTTCAAGATACACAGAAAATTAATCGTATTTAATAAACTAGTTGCAGTGCTTTAAGACTTTTATATGATATGTTGCTTTATATGAAGACATGGCTTTTACATATGACATTATAGTACACTTCAAAGCATTGAACACAACTGATGGAAACTCATTATAGGAATCATTTACAGATTTTGCCTTCATCTTGGAATAATTCTACATAATGTCCCAGCTAAACTGTGCTACAGAGAAACAATTTTCTGCAGATTTGTGTCCTGTATCACTGACAGCCTGTCACTGCAGAAATCCCAGCCACTCTGCTGGCTTCTGTGGGTCACTCTGCTTCATCATTTTTGCTTCCCCCTCATGTTCCCTATCTGTTGGATGAGGCAAAAGGCAGGACCAACTCTAATTTGAGCTGTTCTCATACTGATGGGGAAAGCTGGCTGCTCCCTCACACAGGGAATTCCTACCTGCCTTTGGAAATATTGAATTGTGCTTGTCTGTTTCTTTGTGTATACACCAGTTTGGGTCTTTTTCTCTTCTTGACTTCAGATTTTCCTCAATCTTGTAGAAACATAATATGGCTGAGCCTCTACCAAATTTGATTGTAATTGGTCAATGCATTAAAAGTTATTACTAAGCAGAACAAGGAGATTGATCATACCAGCTTGGAAATTCGATATTCTGTTTAAAGCCAGGATTTAGTTCATTCCAGACAGAATAATTTTGAATGATGGCTCTCAGTTTTCTTAGGGGAGATGGTGCTTTTTGAAACAGGATGTTTGGGAAGTTTTAGTTTGTAGATCCAGAGCTTTGGATAATGTCTTTGACACTAAGGAACCTGGGATTCGGTCCTGCTCCTCTGTAGACCTGGGGCCAACGATGAAGGTTTCGTGCTTCCATTGCTCACTAATAAACCTTTGCTATATAGTATTTTCCCTTCTTGAAGGGGAAGAGGAAGTGGGACAGTGTTGCAAGAGTAAATGTATTAAACACACTGAGATGCTCATACGTGTCAGGATGATATATGTTTGGGACTAATCAAACAGACCTTCTTTTAATAAAACAACGTGCTCAGCGCTTTTGAAAAATCAGGCCTAGTGAGAAGCATATAGGACTTACTTTAGCTTTTCAGTTTGAATGCTTTGATTTTGGCATGTTAACTCAAAATCCTTGTTAGGCTATAGAAATGTTTCTCCGGAAAAAGCGTGAACATTTTTTTTTTTTCCTGGACAATGTTGATCAAGTATTTGGAAGAAACAGTTTTCACTGTTACATTTCCATACCCCCTCCCTTGCTGTTATGCATGCATAGTATTTGTTAAATGTTTCCTAATCTGACGTGGGTGTGTTTGCTCACTGTGGAATGAGTAATTTTAATTAATATCTGCAAGCCACCAAATAATACCTGGAGTGGCAGCTGCTGGCTATGTCCCACACTCTCAAAACCATTTGGCTGAAAGAAGAGTGCTTTCTAAGGAAAGGCCAAGGCATAAGCATGTCTCTGTCCTAGATTACATATATTTTGTCCCCTGACTTGCTGCCCCTCTGAGCTTTGGGGAGTGCTGAGTGGTGGTGGTCGTGTCCTGGTAGCAGGCGCCAGCAGCCTGGCTGATGCTGCCTGGGGCACTGTGGGTGCTGCCAGGAGGGGATGGGCTCAGGTACGTGCCTGGCCCAGCCCCAGCTCTCCCCAGTGAGACTCAGGACCTGGAACTTGAGCACAACTAGAGCGGCAGTGAGGTTCAAGACATGTTAAGGCACTTTAGTTAGTCCTAGTATGTCTTGTCCCGACCCAGTGTAGGTTAAAAAACAGAAAAAATACACTCACGACACTTCAGGCACTGACATCCTTATAAATGTAGTCTCCTCTCCCTGCTCCAGCTTCTCCAAATAGCATGTTTTCTGTCAAAATAGCATGAGTGAACATTTTCAGTGCAAGACCAAGCCCTATATTCAAACTAACAGGTCTCACACAGGCAATCCTGACCCAATGTTAACCCTGGTTGCTATGGCACTCTGCAGGCTGGGCAGTTGGCAGGGCAAGGCGATGTGGCGATGGCACATAAGCCTTTTGTTGCTCCTTGGCCTGGGTCCAGCCAGCTCGTTTCGCCCCTTCTCCCTCCACCCCGCAGCAGCTGGCAGCAGCCTACATCTGCCAGCCAGGAGCAGCAGTCAGGCTGCAGCCTCTGCTGACTCTCCGGGTCGGTCTCCTGGAGAAGCCACCTTCTCACGGGCACCCAGAGCTGTTCCTCTGCACACCAGAGCTCCCATCCTTTGGCTGCATGCCCCTGTACTGGAAAAGCCTTCACCTTCCTGCTCCCAGGCTTTGAGCAGGCTCCCTCTCCTCTTCCCTCACTAGTAGCTTTCCAGCTGTCCTGTCCCCTACTTTACCTCCTTCCAAAAAAAGGAACACGTTACAATACTTTTAAAGGATGAGATTTAAAATAGGTCATCTTTTTAGTAACAGATAGAAAGGAAAGTGCCTTTTATGAACAGGATTTAAAACAAAACTCATTATTTTAAAGGTGGATATTTTAATTTCTAGTTGATGTTAAATATATTACAATTGCCTACATGTAGTAATATAAGCACAGGATTTGCAAATTTGAGTTTAATGTTAATTTAGCTGGTAGAGATACTCTGCAGGGTAATCAGTGCTTTGCATTTTTCATTCAATCTTAATGTTACACTTTCTCTTCCACAACATAATCTAAACCACAGACCAGCTGGCTGTGTTGATTAAAATCCTCTTTCTGCTTTTTATTAATCTTCATGGTTCTGCCCTAGAATTATGAAGTGGTCATGGTCTATCAGGAAGGAAATCTGCTGGGCCAGAATGCAGTATTTACAAATCAAGATTTCTGCCTAAAGCATATTGCTGATTCCTAAAATAAGTTGTGTCCTCAATGCTTTGTTATATCCACAGAGCCTTACAGGAGTATGTAACAAAGCTATTCAGATTAAATTACTTACAAATAATTCATTATGCATTTGGCTGACACATTACCTCACTGAAAACCTAGATTAAGAGAATGTCATTAGGGGATAGGGGTGATAGAGGACTTTTGTTGTCAATAGGCCTAATCCTGCCTTTTGGAGGCGTAGAGTCATGCAAACTCTTCATGTGGACCCTCATTGCCTTTACCTTGATGGCAGAGGGAGAATGGACAGGGTCAGGGTACTGCTGCAAGGGAGAGGACTGATCCAGGAGTCCGGGGTTCCTTGGGATGCACAGCAAAGGGGTGGGAAACGTTCTCAAATGGAAGGTGGTGGAGCAGCGGGAAGGATGCTCTGATTCCCAAAATTCATCCAAAGGCTGCTTGGGCACAGCCTTGATCTTCCTTGCTCTGCAAGGTCCTTGCACAAAGGCCGTTTGTCCAGACTGGATGAGATTCACCCCAAACAAGTAGTGTGCTCTGTGTGTTGTTGCTTTTTTTGTAAATAACGCTTTGATCACGATGAACTGGGTTTTTTTTTTTTTAACTAATCTGATGTGATGATTAGGCAATCACTTTAGCATGTGTTTTTTCAATTATCTCTCATTAACAAAATGAGGCAGTAACTAAGCATAATCTATCTTTTCCTGATTTCTCACAAGGTTAATTAAGACTGCAAATATTCTTGCTGGGGGGTTTGGATATCTTTGGATCTAGGGATGGTTAACGTGGTTATATCCTGTAGTTATGCCTCCTATACTTTGGCCGAGATCCTACTCTTAAAGATAGTACCCAGCGAAAATGTTACATAGGTACAGAGATCTGCCTACAGGTCTTTGCTGCACTCTTCCTTTCCCTACTGTACATTGCTGTTGGGGACTGTGTCAGTGCATACATTGGGGCAGAGAGAGCACTAAATGATGATGGATGATTATAAATAATGCATGCTAATGCCACAGAATTTTGCTACAGGGAGTGAAGTTTGGTCTTAGGCTTTACTCTTTTGTTTCCATAGTTGCACTGAACCACAAACACCCATTTTCACCTTTCAAAATAAATTGCCTTTCAAAATCTATGCTATTGCTGTCTGTTTTGAGCTTTAGCAAGGGGCTGTAAGAGTTGCAGGTTGAAGAGTCAGAGCCCCAAAGTTTTCTAGAAGCTTTTCTCTCACTCTAAGGAATGATATGCCTTACCTCAGCATGTCTCTTACCATTGCAGGGGTATCCAACCTATAGCAGAGTAGGATGGTGATAGGCCATGAAGATGTGAAGTACCTGCAGTGTTAAAACCATGGCTTCTCATGACACGAAGAAGAAGGAAGTTTCCTATGCGCCAGTTCTGCTATGACTTGCACTGTTGAATACAAGTTCTGACTATTTGGGAATTAGTCTTTTGTGAATGGAGCTGTTCTTTCTCCATCCTCTTGCGGCTGTCTTAAGCCTTTGTAGGGTGCCCTTTCCTTGAAGTCATGTTTCTCAGTTTCTAGGCTGGTTTGGAGTCTGCTGCAACCTTACGATTCTGCATTTTTAACCTTCAAAAAGCAATTTCTTTTTCTTGCTTTGGAGGGTCTTGGTTGCAAAAAAGTCAGTTCTGACTTCCCTTCCTTTTAATTTACTTTTGTCAGTTTTCCAGGCCTTGGTAATAGTGTTTGAAGCTCTGATTTCTTCAGGCATAGAAACTTGCACTAGCAGCTTGCTGTGGTAACCTCATTGCTGATAGGGTGCTGGTGAGCATTGCTTGGGGGGCTGCTACAGGTTCATGGGCATTACTCAAAAAAACAAGACCCAAAAGGCTACTGGGGGCAGGTTAATCACCTTGGTTTTCTCCTCATGACTGCAGAGTTCTTACTTTCACTGGACTTTTGCCATCTTGGGCATTTTCTTTAATATTGTGAACATAGCAACTGGACTTCAGCTGCAGAACTGACTGGTGGCAGCATTCAGTCGATGCTCTTCCTCTGTAGCCTCCTGTGTTCCCATCTTGCTCTCCCCTACAGCGTCATGGCCGAAGCAGCTCAAATTACCCTCTTGGCACTTCTCTTATCGCTTTCTTTTCTGATCTCCTTGCTTTAAGGTTCAGTCTTTTGCCTCATCTCTTGATAAATATCATGCCAAATTCAAAATTCATGCCCTTATCTTCCAGAAGTGTTCAGCAACTTGGGATCTCTCTGCTGGCTTTTGTGTTTCTTCCTCCTTTTGGGCCATCACTTCCTTTTGTCCCTGTGCTTTCTCATGTAAATCCCTCTTCCAGTCCACTATTTTCTACAAATACCAACACAAATCATCAGAGGCTCAGCCACGCGACCAAATATATATTTCATGAGCTTTCGTACTGTAGTGTTCTTTCTTCAGTGGGCTTCTGTGCTTGTGTATGGTCTTACTGACTTCAGCTGGTGCTTCATGTAGCACTGGTGGTCCTCTGGGTACACATAGCAGGCTCCCAGGTGCTTTGTACACACACGCTCGTCAGTACAGGGCACAAGCTGAATGCTTCACAAGCAGAAAATACAAAAAGGCACAGAACTACTTAACATACTCTGCATTTCTGGGTCATTTTACTGTCCCTTAAGGATTTCTTTTTGCATTGTTATGTGGTTAAGTGTATTTTTGAAGGCAGCAAAAAAACTGACATGAAGGATCTCACTCAGTCTGTCTTGGTGAGGAAGGGGTTTAGTCTCCTTGCTTCTGCTCAGACAGCTACCAAGAACCATACCCCGCCGTGTTTACTTATTTAAACTAAATTAGGTATCATGGTTACAAAAATCAAAACAAAACCAGTCTGTGTATACAAGAAGCAGCTGATGTTCTGTTTATAGAGTAAAATATATGTAATTTTTTTTCAATGCAGAAAAGGGAAAAAAATACAAACTTGTCAAAGTCAAGAATATTAAAGGAGATGGTTGCAAGAAGACAACCCATATGCTGTACATAATATATGACTTTCTTCCTCTTCTATGTCTGCCCTCCAAAAGATGAAAAATTACAAGGGCTGCAACTGAAAGCATCATTAAATGTTAATCTGCTGGGGCTTCCTTAGTGCTAGCGAGGTCAGGCTCTGCCACAGAACATAGTGACAGATGGGGCGTCCTCTGTGAAATCATTCTGTGTTGCCAAACGCTGTTGGTAGACAAGCTGTCTGTCGCCGTGCACGTGCTCTGGCCGCGCGCACTGTGAGCTCCCTGCCCAGGGGTGGGAGCGCTCTGAGGAACCTGGTCCCCGATGCAGGAAAACGCCAACGCGGGCATGTCATGCAGACACCGAATCAGGAAGGATGAGCTTTAGATTAGGGCCAGTAATGAGCTTTCTGCCTCTGTGAACGTATCGTAACCTGCAGGCAGGAAAATGCAGTTTTGAAAATGGTTTGTCCTGGCATAGCGCTGAGCCGGGGATTTCTAAATTGCTCTGAAGGGCACTGTCCCTGCTGAGCCTGGTTCCTGTGTTTTTCATCACCTTCTATGAAAAAGACTCAAGTCTTGGAGACTTACCATGTTTGCAAAATTAAGTTGAAAGCTCCTGACTGACAGCCTTAAGGGCTTTTCCCATGAACACATAAAGCTATACTGCAGCTTAGACGGAAGGATAAGTTTTGCTTGATGTCTAGATACACCTGCTTGTGCCCAGGCTTCCTATGTTGCTGTGCTTTTGGCATCACCACTTCGTAACTCGCCAGCTTATTTAGCGATGAAGCTGCTGACAGGAAAACAAACCAGTCAAGTTCCTCCCTAAAGCTTTGGCACAACAAAAATGGGAATGATCCCCAAATCAATGCCTGCCCCAGCTCCTTTTTGCCAAAATCCTTTGTGGCAGCGGAGCTGAGGCTGTTCCCCAGGGCTGCCACAGCCAGCGTTGCAGACACTGGCCTTAGGGCCTGTCTGCTCTCGTTCAGGAGGGAGATAACACAAGCGCTAGTTCAATGTGACCTACCCCAGTGACCTTACACACAGCTGGTCTGCAAGCCTCATCCTCTTTCTCACGCACGGAAGAGAGCTGTTCTCACTGCACTAGCAGAGGAGGCAAAGAAAACCTAAAGCTCTGATGTCCTGTCTTTGGTGTCTTAAAGCTCTGGTGAAGTGGTGCTGGTGTCATCGCCTCAGTGTTACCTGATGCATTTTGGTGATGACCTGGGTTGCAAACGTAGTTCAAGCAACTTGTGAGAAGCACTGTCACCATCAATAAATTATAGAATGTTTAGTGTTTTAGCAAAATCCTTAGAAAACAGTGGAGCTTTGCTCAGTTACTGCTGCTTATGAGTCCACTAATTTCAACTGTGTCTAATCTGGGTTGCACATTTTCCCAGCATGGGCAATTTCTAGAAGTCATTTGCTGGGCTCGATTGCTTGTGAAGACCAAGGACATTTGTGGAACCTTAAAATGAAGCTTTTAGACTTAAGTGTTAGATCAAGAATTTTTGTATTCAAGCTCTTGCCTCAGACAAACCGAACAGCATCAAACCTGAAACATATGGGTTGCGCACCTTCACCTATGCAACACAGCAAAGAGGAAAGCAACATAATCTTTGCTTAACAGAAAGACATTACACTTGCCAACAAAGGTTGTAGTTATTTATGCTTTTGAGGCAATTGCAAGTTTTCACTCACAGTGGTTATAAAGAGGTAAATACCCAGTATACGAAGGTGGCTCAGCCCTGAACAGAATAATGTCTAGGGCAAACCAGTACTGGTGGTGGTGTACCTTAAAATATCAATACATCAATGGCAGTTAGACTGACAGGCAGCTGAGATGTTCATGAAGTGGGGACAAGGTGATAAATTGTCAAGCTGAGGTAGGGACAGCAGAGACTGAGACTACTATACCTGAGGTTACCCAAGAGGGCCCTAGCAAAGCAAGGAGCACAAACCACATCTTCCAAATTGCAAAACAGCCTCTAAGCCAACGGCTCACTTTTGGTCTCTCACGAACATCTCCTAACCCCTCTTCATAAGCTCTGCTGTGTGCCTGCCTTTCAGTAGGTGCAAAGAGCCAGCTCACGTAGGCTCACAAGGGATTTGGTAGTCCAATAATATTTCTCAAAACAGCAGGCATCACACTGATGGTATGGCAGACTTTTTCCTGTTGGATGAAATCTCACTGACTGTGGGATTAAATTTATGTTTCTCCAAAAAGGCTAGTACAAAAATGTGCTTATCTCCAAACTGTATTTCTCCCTTGGCTGCGTGGAGTCGTTAGCTCATCTTCTGGGGAGGGAGGAAAAGTGGACGCTGTTGCATGGGGTGTCTGGGAGCACAAGCTCTACATAGGATGGGAAGAGAGAGCCAAGGTCAATTCCCTTACAATTCATCTTGGACTTACAGCATTTCTGTGGATTGTGGAGGTATAAATTCCCGGCACCTGTGTGTTTTGTCTTTGCTTCCTCTTCCTACAGGTTTTATTCAGACTTGTGTCAGTTTTCTTCTCCAGCTGTATGCCCAGCTGGATTTTGAGAATGCCTTCAGAGGCTCCTGTGCAAGTCTCTCTTCAATTACTGCCTCCCCTCTGGGAAGATTTTACATTTCAAAATGTGCTGAAAAGGACATTTCCCACATCTACTTAAACAGTGCTAACAGAGCTCCCTCCCCAGGCTCTAGGGACTCCCAGGACACAGGGTCAGGGCGTTGCCCTGCTTCAGTGTAGCCATGTCAGAGTTTGTTTTTTAAATGTCTTATTCAACATATCCTGGAATATTAATCCTTTCTTTTCAATAGATAAGCCCATGGTTTTGGCAGCACATGCAGCAAAATAGCCAGTATGGAGAAAGAACTGTGTGAATTTGCTTCTACTGAATGCTGTATCATGCTAAGCCACTCTGGTCCAGATGGGGCTCCAGATGGGGGTCAGAAATCCACCTTTTCATGTCTCTGGAGCAAACGTTCCCCTCTTTCCATGCTTGCATTTGCAGGGAGCATGCCACATGTCTGAGCAGGGAGATGGCCATTTGTGTAACAGAGCTGCTGCAATGCATTGCAACAAAACATGCACTGTGCTTCATCCTGGAGGCCTTACTTTTTTTCTTTCTTCTTTAATTGTTTCAGTGGACCTAACTAAGCCACTCAAACAGAAAGCCTGTGGCTGTTCCATGTGCAAGAAATAGGCAGAGCCATTGTGAGTGGGTGACACAGTTCCTAGAGCTCTGCAGAGGACACCCCAAGACCAAGATGCTGTTGTTTGTCCATGTCCATTAGTGATCTGTAGAAGGAGAATTTGACTTATTACCTTGGCTTCCTCCGTGCTGTTGAGAGTTCATCTATGTGGTGCTTTTCAGGGAGAAGTAGGCAAGCCAGCTAGAAGCCCACCCCAAAATGTAAGTGAGGTCTCCACAAGTATTGCTGATGAGCCCTGCTGAGGCATGACTGAAGAGCCCTCACAACTTGCAAAAGCTCTCCTGGCATTTGTATCAAGTATCAGGCAAAGAAGAACAGACTTCTTGCCTCCTCAGGAGATGTTTTCTGACATCTGCTGCAGGGTAATGGTGGTTCTTATCACAGTTTGCATAACTGCAGATATTTGTCCGAACTATGAATTTCACTTTCGGGAATCTGGGGAGGCGAGTTTATGTCAGCTGAATTATTGAATGGCTTTGCGTTGTATAATTTGCTGAGTTATCCAGATTAAACATCAGCTCCCACATCACTGGGTCATTCACTGGACATTTTTCTTCTCACCTGCCTTGCATGTATCTGAGCCCTGGCTGCTGGTTGCAACTGTGAGACAGAGAGCCAGAGGGTGCAGCAAGGTGGCTTCTGTGGGGCATGAAGGCCACTGGGTGCCATCTCAAATCTTCCACGAGCAAACCCATTCCCAGTACTGATCATTAGCCCTGTTTGTGACAAGCAGCAACTCTTCTCTGGTTTTCCTCGTTTGATGCTTTTTCCTTTGGAATAAGAATTGGTATTGTGTTATTTTGTCCCATTATTTGTTGTTTTTCTTAATGAGTGTCCTGGTTTCAGCTGGGATAGAGTTAATTTTCCTCCTAGTGGCTGGCATAATGCTGTGTTTTGGACTTAGCATGAGAATAATGTGATAACATACTGATGTTTTAGTTGTTGCTGAGTAGTGCTTACACTAAGTCAAGGGCTTTTCAACTTCCCATGCTCTGCCAGGTGCACAAGAAGCTTGGAGGGGGCACAGCCAGGAGACCTGACCCAAACTGGCCAAAGGGATATTCCATACCATACGACGTCATGGTGAGTATATAAACTGGGGGGGAGTTGGCTGGGGGGCGGTGACCGCTGCTCAGGACTGGCTGGGCATCAGTCGGTGGGTGGTGAGCAGTTGCATCACTTGTTTTTCCTGGGTTTTGTTCCTCTCTCTCTCTCTCATTGTTTTCCTTTTAATAATAATAATAATAATTTTTTTTTTTCAGTCATTAAACTGTTCTTATCTCAACCCACAAATTTTCTTACTTTTACTCTTCCTATTCTCTCCCCCATCCCACTGGGGAGGGGAGGGTGAGCGAGTGGCTGTGTGCTGCTTGGTTGCCAGCTGGGGTTAAACCATGACAATGAGTTCCTCTAAGGAACCTTATATAAGAAAACAGAACTTGAAATTTAAACTTTAGACATACTTAACACACATATGTGTCTTTGGCAGGATCCAAGCCCAGAAGAGAGGGAAGAGAGAAACTGACAGATGGAGAAGGGTGCAGCCAAAGAAATTGCTCGGTGAAGGAGCCTCTTTAACCTCTATGGCTGCCTTGTGCTTGCTATTTTTACAATCGTTTGGATTGTAATGTCAAAGTAACTAAAATAACTGAAGTACAGACAGTTGTACTTAAAGGAAATGACATGATTAAGGATTCCCCTGCTTGAGGAGAAAATAATGGAGCTTCGTTACCTTAGGCACAAGCTAGATGGTGCTAGAGCATATGAGTAAGATGGTGTTCACTTAACAGCTGTGTGAAATTAAAATATGATGGTCAGAAGAAACTATAATAAGGAGAACTCTTCAGTGTTAGAGTATTTTTAACACCTGGTTTTGCCTGTTACTTTTGTTCTGATTGTGTAAAAGTAGTTTCTATTCCCTGATCTTCTCAAAATGCCCTGTCAAATATGTTAACTTATGGAAACCTATCTTTGATATTCTTACACTGAACTGATTAATACAGATGTCCCTGTTCCATGACTTGAAGTAAAGTCAGTTTTGTCTTTCTCCTTCACTTCTCTGTTTGCGTTACATCGGGAGAGCAGTCAGACATTCCCCAATGCCAAAGGGCAATGCCACTCAGTGTGGAGCTTACAAAGAGGGACATGCATTAATGGAATAAGTGTTCAAAAGTATTTGTGGGACCAAAGGGCATAATGCCCTTTGAAAACCAGTGGGAGCTGTACTTTGTTGTTTCCTACACTGCAGAGCTTCCTCTGGCATGCTTTTGTTGGTACTTCCCCTGTTCAGACTAAGGGAAAAAAGGACCGTTGGTTGTGAGCGATTTAAAAGATTAAGTGGTTTTTAAAAGTTTTGGCTTGCTTAAAAATGAATTAGTTTGACCACAGGAATGAAATAATTTCACTCTTTTAGCTTTAACTCCAGTCAAAAATTTGTGACCATAAAGATAGTTGGAGGATCAAATCCCTCTGCGGCCTGGCCAGCTGCAGATCCTGTGCTGCTGCTGTGTGTTTTGATGGGTCCTTCAGGGCAGCGTACCCCACTCGACAGAGCCCAGAGTGCCATTGGATGGAAGTGTGCATTTGCTTCAGAGCAGAGAGGAAAAGGAAATGGACTGTTCAAGTTAAACAAGTCTCCTTTTTTAAAAAAAATTATTCTTACAGATTTTGAAATGCAAGATCTGTACCCTTAAAAAAGCATAGCCTATGAAGACTTAAGGTGTATATAACTTTATCCATGTAAGCAGTCCAACTGCAAGCAAAGAGGCTGTTCATTTAGATAAAAATCCCACTTGTGCTTTAGTCTGCGCACTTAGCGCAGTTAGTTTCTCTGAACTCGTACTATTTTATCACGTGGCAGATATGGTAATGTCCCTACACTGAACTGTGATGTGTTGGATACAGCATTGGATGGCGAGTCAGGAACCATATCTTCTGTTTCTGGCTCTTCCCTTGACTTGCTGTATGATCTTCTGTAGGACTTAGTCTTTACTGCTCTTCATTCACAAATGGTAGAAAGATGTTTTCCTAGCCGCATAAAGCACCTTGCCCTTTAGAAATGGACAGTGCTGTGACATGTATATGTTACTGAGTGTAGCAAAAGGAGTAAAACTGGAAAAGCTGAATATGTTCAATGCATTTAAATATGCCTGTAGGTTAATAATTTAATTGGCAGAGCACCCCAGATTTCTGGCTAATAGGCCTGTTTTCATGAGCTCCTGCAGCATCTGACATACCTGCCTGCTGCTGTTCAGATACAGTTGTACATCTGGTGATCTGAGCTGCGCTGCTCCATCTCTTGCGCCCCTTTGGTGAGTGTGTTGGAGCCGGGGTGATGCAGAAATACTCAGCTAAAGGTTTGTGCTTTCATCTGAGGCTTGAGGATGTGCTGGAAGTGGTCCTTTTTGCAGTGTGCAATGTGATTGGCAGGCACAGTGGAAAGCTGCTGTGATGAGCGGAAGAAATGGCACTGGCACAGCACTGGTGCTGCTCTGCGAGGTGTACACATGGGAATATAGGTCAGTGAAACATCCAGAGGGGTTGCACAGCTGCAAAGGGCACAGATGGCAGGCTTGAGCTAGGCAAACTGCTGCCGCTGAGCACCCTGGTTTTTGCCTGGGGAATGGCATGCCAACACACACCGTGTGAACCTGGTCCTCAGAAATGGCTACGGTGTTTTAGTCCAGAGCTGCCCTCAGGCTGGCATGGCTATTTTGGCTCTGGAGAGGGGTATCTGTGGCACAGGGCTGTGGGGCGCGTGGACTACCTGGCATCTGTGGCTCCCCCGGGAGTCCCAGCAGGACTACGTGCCTGGTTCTCGGAGCTGCATTGGGCTTGGTCACTGCGAATGTGAGTGAAGTAAGGCTTGGAGGCTGGAGCAGGTATTGCCTGTGTTTTCCAGCTGTACCAACTGATCTAACAGATGTGGTTTTGGACCCACAAGTCTTTTTTCCAGGCCTGAAGCAGTAGCAGCCAGTTTTGCTCTTAAGCAACCCAAAATTGTGCAGCTTCACTTGCATCAGCTGGTGGACTATTTAAAGCTTCCTACTATGAGGTCTCCCCAGTTTCTTGGTCCTTTCCTGCTTATGTCTGTGTGCAGCATCTTGTAAGGTGTCTTAATTCTTTGCTGCTTGCATTTGTTTGAATGCCATCATAATTGGGGTCTTTTTTTAAGGTCTTAGGAGAACTAAAAGACTCAGTTGTCATGTTTTTTTTTTCCTAAATTTTATGAATTTTGTCACAGACTTTCTAGGAAATTTCTTTTCAACCAACAGAGCCTACTGAAAGGTCCTACTGAAATATCAAGTCACTAGAAGTTTTGTCCCCGTTTGACTGAGTTTGGAAGGCACATGCAGCTTGGCTGGGAGTCTGACTGCCTTTTAAGAGCGTTGGAGGTTTTTGGGTTGAACCACCTGCTATTACAATCAGCTGGGGACAGTGCCTTGGTAAAGGAAGCCTTTCATAGCCTTCTTTCTAATACTTCCTATTTTATTTGTTATTCTGTCAAGGCCATGCTGCAGGGTCCTGACTGGGAGTTCTCATTAATGAAGAAGTGAGATCGCTATCCATTCTGCAGCAGGAACATCTCAAGCTGCTGCCTACAGCTTTCTTCATGGTCCTCTCCTGAGACCAAAAAGAAACACCCAATTCCCAAACTTCCAGTGAACGCTTTATTTCCCTTGATTCTCTCTACCAGCTGACTTGCCCTTAAAATTTGCTTGCAGGGAAGGACTAGAGGCTTGCTTGTGAATAAAAAAAAAATATGGCTTTAGACTTCATGAGACATTTGCTGCCAACTTGAAGACCACCAAAGCTTATTGTGCTATTACTGAAGAAAATATATTTTTCAGAGGAGTTACTTTGACTAGCTCTAATTTTCTAGGCAAGAGTGCCCTTCCAGAGTTCTCAAGCATCCTCTTCCCTAATTCAATAATAGAAATTTTCTGCAATCAATTTCCCAACCCTTGAGCAGATATTAGTTTCTTTGGATCCTTCACACATTGGTCTTCACCAGAGTGATGAGTTTACTGCTCTTATACTGACTTCATTTTCTCTCAATAAGGGAAAGAAAGAGCAAGGCATTAAAAACCAGCCCTCCACCCTATATGTTGAGAAAGTATGCTAGCATTGACAACAGGCTGGCTGATATTCATAATAATATTTCAACTGGACTGCAGTGAAAGTTTCCACTAGTCTTTTGGCTGTTCATGTATATTGTATGAAAGCATCCATATTTCTCAAAATCAGTCTGTAAACTGGAAATAATTTCTGGTTTTGCAGTAGAAGAGTGGAGGTTGAGAAAAAACCCATGAGTTTAAAGGAAGATGGGATTGTGTTCCTGCCACTCAGTTTACCATGTTTGATGTGTTCAGCTATCTGCTGCTTGGAAATCAACCAAGGATGTTACAACAGATGTCTGACTAGTCATTCAGCTTGGTACTGAAGATTCAAGCAGTGCTGAGCTTGAAGTCAGCTGGTGGTAGCACTTGACCCAAGTTCAGTGATCACACCCCAGGGCTTATTGAGCACGCAGTGATTTTGGGTAATGTTGTCGAAGCAGATGTTCAGCTGCCGAACTTGCCTTGCTCTGTTGTTCTGTCCCCTGGAAAACATACTATGCTGGGTCTTCCTGGAGGAGAAATTGAGGCTGTGGGGAGAAGAGCTGGCAGCCAAATATTCCCACCTGGAATTCAATGTGCCCCCCGTCCATCTCAGAGTGAAGCTGCGAAGTTGGGTTCACTGGCAGCTTTTCTGAGTTTGCTGCCTGGTCTGGTTTATGAGACGAGCTCTGCAAAACCTATTCCATATGTTTATTTTACCAGAAATCCTATTGGTTTGTGGTACCACAACTGAGCGTGTTCATGGATATTTGACCCCTATCAGGATAAGACAAAGATTTGCTCTACAAGGAATTTTAAGTCAAATGTTAGTTCTGCCTCAGCCTGGATTATATATGTGCTGACAAAAATTAATTTGGTGTTTTATTCCTGCCATGAACAATACAAGATTTTCCTTTGGGATTCCTAAGATTGTACTTACCTAGTAATTAAATCTTAATCATGTTTTTACCCAAAGCAGTATGTTTGGCTCCCAAGGGGGGAGATGTCTTAGTGTCCATCTGTCCCTCCTCCTCCTCCCAGTTGCATTTGCCTTGTCAGCTGTTCAATCCCTGACTCTGCAAACTGATACCTAGATCCGCCGTGCATGAAAATCCCTGCTCTGCATCCTGCCAGGAGTCATTTCGTTTTGTTCCCCTGGCATCCAGAGGAGTTTTCCTCCCCGTGAATGACACGCTTCCTCTGCCAGGAGCCACAGACGCACAGTGTGGCTGGCGCAGGGCCATCATGCGCCAGTACCTGCCTACTGCTAAGGGGGCCATGCGGCTGAGATCAAAGGGCTCTGAGCAGGAGGCCCCAGAGACCTCCTGCTTCTCATCCATCCTGAGGGGTTTGCTGGCAGGGTCACCTTGGGTAAATGGCTTCTGTCCTTGTAACAGTGAGCCTGGAAAACTGTATGTGCGTGACGGAGCAGGGAAACCTGCTAGATTTAGAAAAAAGGTAGTACATAATGCAGTGTGCAGATGTTTTGTATATATTTGTATATATAGTATTTCATCAACATCAATGATTGTAGATGCTTGTCCTGTTGTGAAATCAGTCCCTTATGTATCTTGTCCAGGATTCTGACATTGTGTTTATCTCCTTAGGAGTTGAGTCCTTTCTTTGTTCTACCCAAACCCAAATCCTTTAGTGTTAATGTGTAAGAAAATGCATTGTTCTTATATATCCACCCTTTTGATGCTTGAGTGCTGTATTACTATTATTATTTTGTTTCTAGAAATGCTCATAAAAGCTATGTACTTGTACTTTTCCAGGAAGGTGGGTAGCTGTCTCACTGGCTTTCAACACCATCACCATCATCAAAACAATGATGTGCAGTACTGGCAGTTTTGGGATGCCTTTCTTTGTACAAAAAGGATAGTCTTCAAAAGCATAAATTCGTTAGGCTCTACAAAGCCTTTTGTACAAGTAGTTAAGTTTATAGATGAATTAACTACTATGAAAAAACTGAAACAACAGAACAAATAACAAAATATGATCACCTTTCCTGTTTCTTGCTCAGAATACTACATATATTTTTCCCAATGACAAATCTTAAAAATTAATCATGGATTCACTTTTAGCTAAGGACAAACTATGTCTAATACAGTCTGTTGGAATGGAGTTTTCTTTTCTTTTTTGTTTTCATTCTGAAACCGCATTCTGTGCTATAGAGCTTTCCGATTTCTTTTCCAGCCAAGAGCCAAACATATATTATACATATGTGTATGGACACTTATTTCTGTAAGAATTCATTATTTTTACATTTTAAAATGCACATAAATGTTGCTAGATATGAAATGTTTAGAGCTTGTAGGGCTGAAAAATTTGGTGATATTACTTTAGCTTTTTCACAGCTTTGTCCTTTGCATGACTCAAGGACTTATTCTGCTATGAAAATTATATGCATATCCTTGGAGAAACCTTTTATTTTTCCTTTCTTTTTTGTTTTCTTTTGCAGACATAATCTACACAATGGTAATAAAAATTAATCTTCGGTAGAGTTTTGCCACGAAGAATATTAGGATGCTTTCCCATTCTTCTCTCGTTCATCTTAGAGGACTCGGGGGGGATTTGGTTCGGTTCTGTTTGCCACAGACATGTGCATTGCAGATGCCAGAAAGACCTCTGGGAGACTCGAACACTGTCATGCAGGAGCTACTGGTGGTTACGACTGAATGCAACTGAGAGAAGGCAGTCACTAATTCCTTTTGTCCTTCTGACATGAGTTGGTGAAAACAGACTGAAATGGTGATTTCCACTGCTCAAACCAGTGACCAGTGTGAAGGAATAGAGCTTTTTTTCTGAGACGAATTGTCTGTAGCATGTGCCAGTGTTCAGAGTCATGACCCCATAGCCAGATCATTTCAGTATGAAGCGTGTTGCAAGGAGAAGCTTCTGTCACCCATTCTGAAAGATCAAAGGCCTCCAAGATGTGCATATGTTTCACAGTCAGCAGTAATTGATTTTATGTCGAGCTTCACTACAAGATTGGTTTTGGATTTTGTCCATCTGAAGTAACATAGCAGTTAAGATTTACCTAGCTTATAGCGTTAGAATTGTGTTAGAAGTAATTTGCCTAATGACTAATATCTGAACTATTTCCTTCAGCCACTCCTTTTGGGCAAATTCACTGAAAATGGAGATGCTGCCTTCAATCTCCCAAAGATAGGATCCATACCCTGTTCTCTAGCTTGGATAAACCTCCCTGTACTACGTAGGGCATTCAACTTCTTTGTGTGCCTTTAAAAATGGAAGTAACTGGATGATGTTTGGACTTCCCTAGCTGTGTTCGGTGTTCACTCTGGATATCTCAGTGTTCTGCTCTCTTCCTCTCCCACCCACAGACCATCAGAGACTTCTTCAGTCCTCCTCCTCCCATGTGTCCCTGACTTCCTACAGCTCCTGAGAACTATCTCCAGGACCCCCCTCCCAGTACCTTGCTGGGCGATAGCAGAAACAAAGTAAGCTGCACCTAGTGTGACTCAGTGTATTTGCTCCCATTTTGTGCCCGCCAGCTTGTGCTTGGGTCAGCTGCCTCCCTTGCTTTGCCCCCAACACGGCACTGCTGGTCCTCCCCATATTTATGCAATGGCTGTCATTTAAATGCATAAGCCCAAAGTGCTCATAGGAGCGGAGCCCGGGGCTGATCTGCACTTGGTCCAGCTGGAGAATCAGTGTCATTTAAGGGAGTATGGTCATTTTTCTGGTGGTTGAAGAGACAGATGAAGGGTGGTTGATAAGATACACACTGATCAATGCCAATACCCTGGCGAGCACCTTGGCAGCGCAGAGTAACTACATCCTTAGTGGCTTCCTTCAAGTCAGCCATGAATATGCAAGGATGAAGCCAGGACTCAGTTTACCAGTAAGTCTGGTTCCGGAAATCCAGCTGAAGTTTTTTTTTGGTGGGGGCTGGGAGGTGGATTCAAGCATTACCAGATCTTGAAATCACAGAAGGCACTCAGTCTTGCGGGTGCCTCCTGTGCACTTATGAAAGGAGGGCTCCTCCGGCTGAACATGGAAGGGTTTTGAGGGATAATGTAAGGAGTACATGAGCTCCTGGTGAGGAGGATTGGTGGTAAAGGGGTGGCTTTTTCTGTAGCATCACAACCAGTTGCTGTAAGCGTGGGAAAGATGCTTGTCTTGGTTCTGTGGAAAGACACCTGCCTACCTCTGGCATGAGCACCACGGGAAGCTGTCTGCCTGCTTCTGCATGCACGTGGACTGTTTCCACTGCCTCTAATTTTTACCTGTATTGTACCTAGGTGAGCATGAGGAGAAGAAAAAGTCAAGGTTGATTAGTTGATTAAAAAAGTTGTTTAATTTTGCAAAAGTTGATTATGTTTTGGCAGTGGATTGCTCCAGTGAGAGAGCGTTACTGATGCGATGGGGCAGGGGGAGTGAGAATGACAGGAGTTACCCGCCCCTGGCTGGTTTACTGCCTCTTAGGATAAATCTACAGCTTGCATTTTTTTCTGCAGCCTTCATCACACTGACATTGATGTCAGTCTGTGCCTACTTGTTTTCTCACAGTGAACACAAACAGCACTTGATGAGCATATTGTCATTTTCACAGCCCATATGGTCTTCTCAGGTTCCTCAGGTGCTTGGCAGAAAGGGGTTATTCATCAGCATCTTAATTTAAGGCTCCCTGGGGAGTCAGGGATGCTCCTCAAGGAGGGCGAGCAGCTAATCCCAAGCCTAGCTCTAGCCTCCATCTAGGATGGTCTGATAATTGGCTATGTGGAGCATGGGAATAACTTAAGGAAAAAATGAACCTTCTCTGAGGAAGGAATGATTCCTGAGGTTGCTGTAATCATGTGTCAAACACCTGGGTGCCCATGAGGGAGCCCAGCTGGCTCTTCTACAGTAGCTGGGGCCACCAACTTTTACCCATTAAACACAAAGTTGGAGCTGTTGTCCAGAGGAAAGGGCAATGAAGTGCAAAAGCTTCAAAGGCTTCAGCTACTCTTTCCTTCTGCCTGGGGTCAACCCCCTTGAAAGTGAGACTCTGGATAAACACGCCCAGGAGGCGCGGGAATTTCTGCCAGAACAGAGAGGCTGGGTAATCAGTCACATTAATTTGGGTTAAGCGAAGCATGAATGAGGCCTTTACCATTCATTCAATGTTAATCATATTGTTAGCTGGAATAACAAAACTGACTCTCTAGAAATCCAGTCTAATTTCCTTTTGTTGTAAAGTTAATCCAACCATGTTGTTATCGCAGAGAAGTTCTGTCTTCCTAAAACATCTTTGACATTGGCTTAACATCTCTTTCATAAGCTTAATTCTCCTGATTGAATACTGTTTTACTATTTAGCAGAGATAACCACTCCACATATTTTGTGAAAATAAACTTGTAATCATGTGTATACCCTTGAAAAGGGAGACTACCAAACACGTGTCCAGGCAGAGTATGATAACTCTGAATTAATAAGGAAGAATCAGATCAGAAATAATAATATATATAGTGACCTAGACATCATCCAAAAGGTAAAATTGCATGAGAAATATTAAGGTGTATCTTCCCCAAGGGAGGAGACAGACAGATATGTGTTTATACTCATTTTGTGGGTGAGAGACAACAAGACTTGGAAAGGACGTCTTAATCACTGTTATTTAAGGTGTATTTCAGCTCAATAAAGAATTAGATCATATGTATTACCTAAATCTTGGCTAATGATGGTTCCTCCTTAATATGTCCTTAAAATACAGAGTCACACTGAAGAAAAGGTTTAGGTCAGTTAATCCAAACCTATCCCAATCTCAACCTCTGATGCTGAGATAATCAAATGAGTTGAAAAATACGATTAAATACTATCTTCAGGTCTGGCTTTTGAGCATGCCTTGTGCTCTCCACTTAAAATATTGCCTCCAGGTACCCTCCATACTTTATACACAAAAGCATGAAAATATGCATACAGAGACACACAGTAAAGTCACTGACAGCCAATGCATTTAATTCTCAGCCAGCCGCACTTGTGTGGTGCTTGTCCTTAGTAGACCTTCTTCTGGTTTTTCTTTTGTGTTTCAAGCCCATGTACCATTGAGTTTTCATCGCAAAAGCGATGGGGTCACATTCGGTCAGTTGTTTGGTTCAGTGTGGAGAGTGGTACTGGTTTTCCTTTACATCTAAAGTCTCAGTATAATTGTCTTCTCCAATATTGCCTGAGTCTACCTTGATATGCTTAAGCAGATGCAAGACCACGCCACCCCAGGAGGGCTGGGTCTGCCCTTTCCACTGTACTGCTCCCATCATCTCCCTGTGTTGGTGTCAGTAGCTGTACTACTGTGCCACTGTGCGGTACAATGGGTTCAGGTTGAGGAACACACCAAAAACTAATACAGCAAATGTATAAGCCAAGGTTAATGCCTGGTCAGACCTGTGAGCTGATCTGACGGACCGCGTGGCAGCAGCATCCCCAGCCCTGATCCAGGAGCGGCCATGAGAACATGTAGCCAGGGACCGGCTTGTGCCTTTCAGCTACAACATGGTTTTGCACTGGCTTAAGTTGCCTGTAATGCCTTTCGTTAGCCCACATGACTGAATTTATAGACAAAAGGGGAAATTTAGTAAAAGTTTTTAATTCTATCTTTAAAGATAAATTGCTCTGTCTAAACCCAGGGAGCAAATAAAAAGAATAAACCCTTCATTTTTAAAATTCCTTTCTCTCAAAGCTTGTTGCATGACTTTTTGACAGGCTGACCTGTAATGTCCAAGGCCCTAGGCTCAGTAGCTTTATGGATGAAGCACCCTCTTGGAGTTATCTTCCAGTTAAGTGGCAGATCAGAGTAGCGCTTTTCATTTTCATATTTAGAGCTGCTCTTTTAGTCCTGCTAATTATCTTAATTCAGTACACTTCAGCAGAGGTCCTAGCAGTGCTCTTGTCACTGCATGTTTTATGACTGGCCGTCAGACAGAGCCAAGGTTGTACCTCAGGCTTTTGCACCTCCGAGGCACAGACTTCCCTCCTACTCAGGGACTCCCATCTATGCTTTGGATGTTGTTCTGGCAAGAGAGGAAGCAATTCACCATTTAACTTTATCTTCTTGCAGACAGCAGGACCAGATCACCCTCCAATTCAAAGACTTGTGTCTCTGGTGCTGCTAGTGCCTGAAAGTGTCACGGGACTTTCATGCAGTGTGGCATGCCAAGCTTGAAGCTCTTCTCTCCAGCCCCTCCAAATACACATTGTGTGTTGCTCCAGATATCGCTGGCTGTAAGAGCGTAAAATGTCCATGCAATGCTCAGTGTCACTAGTGCAATTCTTTTTCCTGTTAATTAACTAAAGCCAGAGAAGTTTAGAAAATATGTTGTAAGCTGAACTCCCCAGTTGCCATCCTGCAGTATCACGGACAGGAGTGGTTCCAAATCTTCCTAATTTTAGTGGATTTCTAGGCATGAGTGAGGTGCCAGGTCTGCTCTGACGTGTTGTTTTTCTCCTAGGCAGAAAGTGGCACCAAGAAAAAGCACCCCAAATTCCAGCACCTTTGAAAGTGGGGGAAGTTGGGCTACATTTTAGCTCACCGCAATCCTGAAGACTTGTTGCCTGGAGGTTCTGGTTGTTATCAGCACAAAGTGGTTGTCTCTCTGCCTGCAGGTACCTAGGTGGGATTATATGGGTCCATAAATTGCTGCTGGGGAAGTGCTTTCCCTGGTCTTTGTTCTCTTTGGGCTTCGTGTGTCAGAAAATAATTAACAAATGTCTGTGAGGGATTCTCAGTAATGGGTTGTTGTCACTGTTTTATGGATATAGAAACTGCCTTCCAGGACAACCCCCAGTCCACACCTAAGTCAGTGTCCTATATTCGATACTGGCCAATGTTGCTGGGAAAAATGCCCATAAGCACTATAATAACATGTTGCCCATGCGTTTCCCTTGACCTTATGTGGGATACCTGAGTACCAATAAAACTTTTATCTTTTCTCCAGTGTGTTGAAGAAAATGAGAACATTTTTGCAGGCTGCATTTTAAGGAAAGTATCCCAAGGACTCTCTAGTTCTCCCAAGCTTTCTGTGAGCTACAAAAATATGACATATTTATAAATGTGTTTCAGTTGTAATGCTAATCAACTGAGGCTGACAGCCAGTGATTTGTTGGGAAAGACTTTCAATCCTATAATGCTGTTTGAAGATGTTGTCCCAGGTACATCTGTTACTAGGGTTATTGCTTGGTACGTGGTCCTCAGTACTCCCAGTGTCCTTCATGTGTGGGTGAGGGGCATTTTCTGACTGGGTGGGCAGAGGGTCATCCTCATCTTCAGACGTGCCTGTTGGGGCTGCACCCCAGGCTACTGTGAAAGGGAAAGGTGTGAGATGTGCCTTGCAGGTGGTCTCCAGCCCGGCAGCTCAGTCATGACCCACCCCAGCCACCTCAAACTGTCTATCGGCTGCTTTGGCAGACAAACATAAGTATGAGGTCAAATGGTTGCCAGATCTTGTGTGCTAGGATTATGCCTGAGGTGCCACTTCTTTCATTTTCCTTAGCTGGCATCATATTTGCCCACTTGTATTGCAGAGATGTTTTTAATTTGCTATTTCAAAGTCCCATAAGTGGGACAGTCTTAGCTGTCATACCCTTTTTGTGGTTGTTACTTCTTATTTCTGCTCTCCTGTGGGACTTCAGATTTCTTTTTTTTTTTTTTTCTTTTTCAGTTTTAAAGATGGAACCTGGTGGCTGGAGTTGTTTGGTTTTGATCCTCAGTGCACAGAGTAAGATGGCCCATTAATTTTCTGCAGCAGCTGTTGGGGGAGCATTGTTCACCTCTGGAGAGACTGTGACCACATGAAGGCCAGCACAGATGACCAGCATCTCCTCACACTATCCTGGAGCAGTTTCATGAGACAAAGGTCTCATTTATCCTTTGCCTCTCAGGATAAATCTGACTTCTGATTCATTCTCATTTTACAAGAAGTTGGGGACAGAAACTTGTCTCAAGAAATTTCATTATGAAAATGTAGTTGGGGCTCTGGCTATTTTGTTTAAGAGGGTTGTTAACAGATGGGATCAAATGTCTGAAATTCTTTTAGTTTTTATTGAATGGGACAATGGTATAAGGTTAATTAAGTCCCGACTGATTTTTTTGCAAACAATATTGGAGAACAGGAATTATGAAACATAAAATTAGTTGCAAAGTTATCAACCTTTGAATGTTTTTAATCAGGTGGCTTTTAATTAATCTACAATTGTTGCATTGTATTTAAACATGTATTGCAATTGCTAAATTCTAATTAAATAACAATTGATTACTTAAAATAGAAGAGGGGAAAACAATCTGCTCTGATAATGTCTTACTTGAAGTGTAGATTGCTGCTGCCCTCCCTGCGTCCCTGCCAGCGCTGGCCCTGTCTGATATCAGTAATATTTGCTGTTGGGAGAAAGACCACTTCTCACTAAGATGTAATTAAGCAGTAAATTAGTGTTGGTCACGTGAACGATGAAAACTCTGGAGTGCTTTGCTGGTGTGTGTGGTGAAAGCTGCTCCTGGCTGGCAGCTGAGGGTGTGTGCAGCTCGACCAGCCCTGCCCGGGGTAGATGCTTGGGGTGCAAGTGTGAGACAGGGACCCCTCCTGTGCCCACCCTGCCAGGGCACCCCGCTCTCCTTCCAGGGCCGTGACGAGGACATGCTTTGGTGGTGAGGAACGTGGCAACCCGGGGCTGACTTGATGCAGATGGAAAAGCAGTGGAAGCTGGTGCTGTGTCCTGCTGTTCCTTGGTATGAGTCTTTTGACATGTCTTTCTTAGTCAGGCAAGTTGACAGTTAACTTTTTGGTTTTCTTCTCATTGGTCTATTACGAGAAGAATATGAAAGGCATACAGTGTCTGGTGCATTATGAACAGGAATAGAGAAATGAGTTATATCAGTAAGGAAGGTATCAGGTGATACAGGGATGTCCAGCAGCAGGATTTTGGAAAGGCAAAGCATGAGAGGACACCGAATGGACCTCCCTGTGGATGCGTTAGGGACAAAGGTTGCTGTCCGTCTAAGTTTTCACCCATAGCTGTTACAATCATGGGATGCGGGGTCATGGGTGTTATTCTGCGTGTTATTCAACCACCAGTCAAGGGGACCTGTTGCAGAAGCTGGTATTGCAGAAGCACTCTCCTGCTTCCTGTTTTGGCAGAGAGACCAGGGGTGAGCAAAGGAGGGATTTTTTCATGCTCTGAAAGCCACAGCCTTTCCAGATAGACATGGAAATGTGGAGATGAGCCAGTTTGCAGGAGCTGATGCTGCACTTGTGTCTCTGTAAGGCATCTCTGAATAAAGAAGTACAACTTCCAACTTCCAGTACTGCCAGTTCAGCACTTTGTCTACTTCAAACACAATGACAGGTGTTGTTTTGAATTAGTGGCAAAGTAGTCATCATCGAAATTACACTTGCAATATGATGAGCTTTAGCATTTACCAAGAGTTGTACATCTTCAGTATGTTTATTGGTATTTAATCTGCAACGTTGGATCCCCTCACCAGAAAAGTTGACATTGAACTGCTTTCTGGATTCTCTCAAGCACCATAAAACACAATTATCTTTACTCAAGCGCTCTGCAGATAAACTAGAAAATTAATTATTCTCAGGTATTATCCTTTAAGAAGCTTTTTAAAAGAGAAGAAACAAATTTGTAAGTCCTGCAAGGAAGGGTAACTGTCTCTAGTGGTATGGGAGTATTTTAGGGTCTTGTAAAAGCACTGAGATAGCTCCTGTAACCTAAAATTCCCAGTGAAGGCAATTTTTCTTATTCTACTGTTGTTACTTGAGGCCAAGCCTATATATTGTTTAGCTGAACTTCACCTGAGTGGTATTCGGGTGAAAACTATATTGATCAGTGTGTTGTTTCCATCAGATTTTGCACTCAGCCAACCAGGCAGGATTTGCTTTCTCCATGAGGATGCTCTTTTGCCTTGCTGAGGTTGTGTCGCCCAAAGTCAATGCTTTGAGGCTTGAAGTAAGTCTGATCTCTATCCGTCAGTGGTCGCCATGTCCCAGCTCTCCCCAGGGGAAGGGCTCCACAGGACATGGCTGTGTCCTTTCCATGAGCTTGGAGGGAAGGGTCTCCATTGGATAGAGTAGCTCTGATGCCTCCAACGTCCTGCGGAAATACGTTGGCTCAAATAAAGGAAGCAGTCAGTAGGCAAAACAAAGAGACTTTCTTGTGACCTTTTCCTCCTAATCAAGAGGGAGAGAAAATTGGTTTTGAAACTGGCACTGTTCAGCAGACCAGCACTTCCACCTTCTGTAGGTGAGCCACGGAGTTATTTGCTCGATGTATTAACTATCTAAAGAAGGGATGGAAAAAATTTAGATGCATAGTTTGCAAATGACGTCAAATATTTAGGTTAGGAAAGAAAACAAGAAAATATGCAAATGTACAATTTATTATTCATTGGCAGTAGCTATTTCCCATTAGAACAGGCAAATTGGGAGGAGCAATTAATTAACAGTCTTGTGTTTTGGTGTGTGCGAGGGGGAGCACAACCCATTTGAGTTAGAGCACATGGTGGAGGCAAAAATTACTTCTGCCGCTCCTGGATGATGAATGAGAGCAAGCCCCGAGCATGCCTCCTGCTGATAGACAAAATTCACAGTGGCTTCGTGCCTCGGGGTGGCCTGGCCCTCACTGGGGGACAGGACCCAGCCTGGCATGGCACCGAGCAGCTGTGTCCCCACCGAGGCGATGAGGTCTGGGATCAGTGCTTGCACTAGTGAGCTGGCCAAGACCTTCACGAGCTGCTGACAGGAATGATTTGAACAATGGATTTACCCCAGGGGATGCTGGATTAATTTGCAGGCGGGACAGAGGGAAAAAGCTACATGTGACTGTCAACAGAGCACAGAAAACCTCTAGCCGATGTTCTTCGTGATTTAAAAATAACAACCGAAGTGCCAGATTGTGTAATGGACAGAGTGGAAAAAAAATTACATGGGATTATTGTTTTTCCTTTCGAGGAATTTGCTGTCCACCTTACCAGAAACGCAGCTCCTGTTCTGTTTGCCTGTTGTTTAACAGAGCAGAGAGTGCTCTGAACCGGGCAATAAAAATTAATGAGAGCAGGAAAAGATCTCCGGGAAATTCTGCAGAAAAAACCCAGATTTTTTTCATCTAGAGAGGAGATGAGATGAATGCAGAGACATGGTGGAAAGATGTACAATAACAAACAGTACAGAGAAAGCAAATTGGCCCAACTGAATTTCTTTCTAGTACTAGCGTAAGAGGGGATTTTGTAAAATGAATGCTTTAATATAAAACGAATGACTTAAAGTGTTAGCAATCTTACTGAAAGGAACAAAACCAGTGTATTTCAAAAGCTCTGCATATCCTAAATCATCCAATTATACAACCTTTGCAGTGGCCATCACAATATTACCATTTTACAAAATATCACATTGAAATATGCTTTTTTTGTTGTGAATACTGGTTTCAGTAAAGAGCAGGGTGGTTTTACAGTCAGAATAATCTTAATATTCTGCATCTCCTCTTCAAATACGTAATTGTGCATTTGTTTGATTGCTAGCTTGGGGTGAGTGTAGTGGAGATTTTTTTGTCCTGCCTTGTAAGTGAAAAGAAATAAAACATGGAAGAGAGATTTTTTCTTGAGATGCGGGTGAGATCCAACACTCACTTCTCAAGAAACAAAGGGGCTTTGTGCGAGGGGCTGTGGGGCACACCACCGATCTGCCCAGGCAATGCCGTGGGGTAGGAATAGAGTGCTCCTGTTCCTGTGGCCAATAAGCAGTGGCTATTTCTTCTTGATACTCCCAGGAGAAGTCTTTTTGAACTCTGCAGTCATAGGCAGGGACGAAGTCTTGCTTCAGAGCTGAGGAGCACTTACTTTGGTGTCATTAGAACGGCTCTCCTATGTCAAATCAGAGGTCCCTCACCCCTTGTCTTTTTTGTCTCAGGCACTTTACTATGTGTCCACTAGGTTATCGTGTGGTTTCCAGTGCCTCTCAGTGCCATTCAGCACAGCCTGTCTCCAACCTTCTTTGTTTTTTCTAGATGACTGATGAACTTGTGGGAGAGCACACGGTGAGGCACAGGTCGTAACTCCTGCTAAATGGAGAGGTCTGCAGAGTTGAGGCTCCCTAGGTTTCTCACTCAACTTATCCAGTGAGTTTTTTGTGTAAAAGGAAGCAAAATCCATCCATTTTTTTCTGTTCAGTATCTTCATGGGTATTTCTCTAGAATTGCTCTGCTGGTCAACTAAAAAGTGTTTTTATTGTTGTTGTCCTAGTGTAATGAGATTTCTCTCTGAGATGTTTTTATGTACTTTTCAGAGTAGAACAGAACCAACTACAGTTTTAATGTGGCTTCTTATCAGATTGAAATTGTACAGACTATGGAGATTATTTTTTTTTCCTCTCTCTCTTTTTAAATTGGTTTCTGATCTATCATTGTATATAAAACTGCTTACCTGGAACAGCCATTTTTGAAGTGTTGCCTGTTCTACTATTTCCATATTCGTTTGGTTGTTTTTTTCCTGAAATATGGCACCTGTTTTTCCTAGTAATTAGTGCAACTGTTCATGCCAAAGCTAACAAATTAAAGGCTTGGTTTTAATTGCATCAGGTTAATAAAGCACAAGCTCATCTCTCTATTTTATTCATCTAATAGTAAGTAGTGTTGCCAAAAGTACTCTTCTAGTTCCTGCACCATGCTCAGAGCAGACAGGCACCTGTGGGAGGATATTTAACCTGCAAATCTTAACAGGAGATGATCTGCCATTTGGAGATGCTCTCTTTCCCCTTTGGCAGGGGAGGAAGCCTAGACGACTAGTTTAGACTAATCTAGCCTACACCTAGGTAAGACAAGTCCCATGCCAATTTAACAACTTACTTACTTAGAAAGATCTTCAGACGATGAGGTTGTGCAATATCTCACTGGCCAGAGTGTGCACTGAGAATGCTCAGACAGTCCTGGTTTGGTACCTGGACTGTAACTAAAAATTTATTCTGGAAAAATAAACCCTCATAACAATGTTAAACAAAAAGTGCTGCCTTATTTAAATAGTACTAAGTGCCATAGTATTTAAATTGTATTAAAATGTCTCATTTTCATAAGCAATTGTTTCTTTATCTCCTGCCTTTATTCCTCTTATATATGGCATTTGAACAATGAACAAATTAAGAAGATTCCACAAATATTCTTAAATGGAAACTGAATTTAGCTATGAATAGAAATGACAAATCAAAAGGTTAAACTCCAGTTGCTTCAAGAAGTACGTTAAAATCCCTCCTGTAAAGCAACCATACATAGCATCTCTGGATGGGGCTCTACAGAAAGTAGGCTTTATAGGTTTTGAAAGGTTGGGTTTTTTTTTTCACTTCTGCCTTGTTGTCTGGTATCTGCTCTGGGCTTCAACCCACCTTCTCTTTTTTGGTGGAAAGGCCCAGAGATTATAGCAACTCGGAAATTTCATAGCAGGGGAAAGCCATTTCCCAGCCAGAGTTAATCTCAACCACAGCGCCCTCAGAGGAATTGATGAGGTGAGCTAAGCTTTTTTTTTTTTTAAATAAAAAGCATATTCATTTTACTAGCACTACTTTTTCTATCCAAATATTCAAGGACCACAGCAAGATAACCCACCAAAAGCCATAGAAAGACACTGGAAAGTTTTAATCCTTTTTCTTTTTTCTCTTTATATTGTTGTTTAGCAGCTGCCTCAGGTCAGACCTCCTTTGGTTTTCTCCTCATTTGCAATCCTTAGCATATGAAATCCACAGCCATGACTGGCCCCAGTGGGTGACAGCTGAGCCTCTTCTATCAAATAGCAATGCAAGGTTTACCAGCTTTTTCTGTCAAGAAGCGAGTCATCCATGGTTTGATAATGCTTTACAGGTCCAAGAGTGGTGTCATTGCAAAGGGGATATAGTTTTTCTCTTCTGAACTTTGTATCTTCATTTCTTCATTTCAGATGTGTTCAACTGGACTGCTTTTAATTAAAATATTAGTCAAAACATTCCTATTACTTATTTGGCTCAAAAATCCCTGGACAAGGGACTGTTCTGTCCAGGAGGCAGCAGGGACATGTCCTCTCAGCCTTTTTTCCTGTGATTTCTGAGGCTGCATAAGAAACTGCATGCATCGCTTAGGAACAGTACAAATCTGCCTACATCCTGATCTGATTTAAATTATTATGTTGTCTAGAGAATTGACATCCAGATCAAACATCTTTAAAAAAAAAAAATCCCATATGCCGCGAATTCCGAACAAAGCTGGAGTTTGTCTGGGACGTAATGACACCAGCCTGTTGTGCTCTTCCGCAACAGCCTGTAATTATTTCTCTCCTCAAACTGTGCATACATCATTGAGGAGGCTGATACATAAATAAAAAGGCTGCATTAATTTCAAGCTACATTAGGAACACAGGAGTAAAAATAACTGAAGTCTGATAGATAGAAAAAAAAGGCAAAATTAGAAGAAACCTTACTGAGAGGGTCTGGGGGAGTTATAGACCAAGGAGGGAAAAAAATTAAACCATCAGAAAGCAAAAAAGTTTGCCATTGCTGCAGGATTAGACATGACGTGGGCTCTGCAGGTTCCTGCGGATCTTACACTTGACCATTTACAGGCTGGGCAAAGGCAACGCTGCAAAGCTATGGTGTAACCCCTGGGTCTTCATCTTGTCTTCTTCAAGGCCATGAAGAAAATGTGATTGTGTGAAGCCCAGTGTGATTTTCTAAATTGCACTGTTTCTCCAGAAGGAGGACATATACTGGGAAAATGGGTAGATGGAGCTGACAGAGGCTGCCAGGGAGGTGTTGGGTGCTCCTGCTTTTCTTCTGCTATTCTAAGTCTGCAGTTCAGCTTCAAAGGCTTTGGTGTGCCTCAGTACCAGCTATGTGAAATTGTGGGTTAAATTGGGACTGGAATTTCACATGACGCTTGGATTTGACATCACAAGTCAAGGTATCTTCCCATCCTCCCCGTCTCACGTCTGGTCAGTTCATCTCTCGCAGCTAAACACGGATATCCTCCATGTGCTCCCACGAGATGCTGTTTTGGCTGCCAAAACAAGCTCTTTCAGGCTAAGGGATATTCTCTGTCATTTTTATTTTTTTCACAGCTGTTATGTATAACCAGGAAGGAGGTGGCTGTATATTTGAAACCGGCACGTTAGAAGTTAAGCTTTTAAATCCATAATTAGGTACATAAATCTGAGCTATTCAATTCCTGGAAAAGCTGAGCATTCACATATTCCGCTGAAATCCCAAGGGTGACTGTTTCAGTTAGCAGATAATGTATGCTATATTCAAAGTTTTTTTAAAACAAACCAAATAAATTCTAATCTCAAATGTTCAGAAATCAAGGCCCTTTTTAGAAGAAGGGAATGTTATGATGAGTAACCCGCAGCCATGTCCTTCCCAGAGAACTCACTGTCGCCTGAACCAGATGTGCTTGGCAATTCGTGTCACTGCTTTCTTTTTCCCTGATCTCATACACCAGATCCAAGTTTTCTGGCTAGGAAACGATTAGTGACTCTCACCAGCATCACCCTTTGGGAAATTTCCCTCCAGCTCTCTGGCAGCGGCTTTTCCTGGAGGCGAAGCCCAATGCTCCTGGCCCTGGAAAGGGAGCTGGTGCCTTAAGCCAGGAGGGAGGACAGGGCTGGTGGCTGAGATGGGGGTCCTGCAGAGTGCTGCTGTGAGCGGTGGGATCTGCAGTGCTGGGAGGGGAGGAGGGAAGGGGCACTGGGGTTCAGGCGGTCAATGCTGGAGCCGAGCAGGAGGGGCAAGGCCTGTCCTCGAATCCCCATCGGAGCCCTGACCACCCCAGGGTCTGATGAAGGTGCGAGCTGATGGCTCTCCAGCATTTGGGGGCTTTCCTGTGCTTTTTCTGAATGTGCAAGGCCTTCCTTTTATTCTGTTCCCAAAATATAACAGGAATTTTTTTTTCTTTCTTTCGTATTTCAAGATTTGGGAAAGAGAAGTGGGCTGAAAATGAACATGAATTTCTATTTAATTTTGAAAGGACCATGTTATTAATTGGTTTTCCATGCAATGTACTAATGCTTAATGAATTACCAACTAGGGGCCAAGGTTTTTTTATGCAAGGTGCTTTACAGAAATTTATTAAAACCCAAGTGCTGACAGATCACACTTTCCACTAGAGTTTAGGATTACATGGCTGCTACTTATGTTATGACTAGAGATGTAGCCTAAATTCAATTATGGGTATTCCATGGCAGGTTTTACTAGACTGTATATCCAAGTTAATCTCTGTAGCTTGATCAAATAGCACCAATGAGAAACCTGACTCATGCAACACAAGCTAACAACTTGCTTCTCTATAAATACTTGAGAACTGGCTTTTTTTTGAGTGCTAGCAGGAGCCAATCCAGATAAATTCTTCTTCTGGCAGAGGTTGCTGAAGGACACCAAAAGTTTTCCTCTGGAGTAACTGTATTTGTCTGAAGAAATACTGAAGTAACAAAAGATTGTTTGGGAAATTGTGTTAAATTATTTCCCCCCCTTTCTTTCTCTTCTCATTATTGTCTGTTGCTTGCTCTTTTACACGTCAGTCCCTTTAAAGAGAGAGCCATTCCAGCTGCGTCAAAATAATTTTCTTTTAAGGGCGCATGCTCTCCTTTTGTTGATCAAAAGCAATTAGAGAGAGAAGAGCTGACAGTTTCACTGAACTGTCAATGAAAATATCATAATAAACAGTTCATTTTGAAATAACCAATTCTCCCATTAAATGATCTGTAGCCCTGGGAGGAAGAACTGTGTGGGAACAAGAATTATTGTTTGTTGCAGCATCTCTGTGTTGATCTTTTGATATTTTCTAGGAACACAGTGGTATCAGTATTTTGAAAGGAACACTGGGAAGTGTGAAAGACACTGCAGTGTACCAGGATCTGACCTCACACTGGTGACCACAAGAAGTATCCTTCCTTCTTCAGGAGCATCTAGGCATTTTGCCTCCATCAGAGCTTTGCTATAAGCACAGAGCTCTGTGAACCCCTGTAAAAAGTGGGAAAAAGATGTCAAGTTCAGCTTACTGGTTTTAAATAACCTTATCTGGTTAGTTGCTTCATAATCCCAACTGTAGAGGTCATTAATGAACCTTTTCTTTTAATGATCATGAATCGTTTGAAGTGCTGTCCTCCTCCCCCGGGAAGGGTTTTGTAGGACACCACGTATCCATGATGTGGGCAGTTGGGTATGCATATATACACCTTTATCATATTTCATAGGCAGTTGCATCCAAAGAGCAGCAGTAGCTGAAAATGCAGCACATCTTTGCAGTGGGCACGGTCCCTCTGAAAGACCCCAATGGCACTTTATGGCCATGCTCTCACGTAAACGCCTGTGCTGCGGGTTCTGCCTGCCCTGTGCAGAGGTGGAGAATTGAACAGACCAGGGAACTGCTTGTGGGGAGAGGTAGTCGACAAAACCAACCACTAGAAAGACATTAAACCCTTGGTGGAGTATGAGAGCAGTTTGCTCAAGTGACGCAATGTGCTCAATGTGTTTTAGATATACCTTGTTTAATCTAAAAGCCATTAAAGAAGAATGTACCTGTCCCTAATTAACTGTACTAGGAATAAAACTTGTTTTGTGCTCTTAAATCCTCCTTCTCCCTGACTGACTTCCCCAGGACCACCCATGTGCAGGCTTTTACTACTTTCTCTTTTTGATTCCATGACCTCCCACATTTTATATATTTAGGGCTTCTCCCTCTAGACAAGTTCACTACTCTCCTCTCCGCCCCGTCTCCTCTCTCCTGTTATTCCTTCCTGTCATGGTTTAACTGCAGTTGGCAACCAAGCCACTCGCTCACCCTTCCCGCCTCAGTGGAATGGGGGAGAGAATCAGAAGAGCAAAAGTAAGAATATTTGTGGGTTGAGATAAGAACAGTTTAATGATTGAAATAAAATAATAAAAAATATAATACTAACACCAATACTAATACTTATAATAATAAATTGTAATAAAAAGGAAAACAATGAGAGAGAGGAACAAAACAAGTGATGCAACTGCTCACCACCCACCGACTGATGCCCAGCCAGTCCCTGAGCAGCGGTCACTGCCCCCCAGCCAGCTCCCCCCAGTTTATATATTGAGCGTGATGTCATATGGTATGGAATATCCCTTTGGCCAGTTTGGGTCAGCTGTCCTGGCTGTGCCCCCTCCCAGCTTCTTGTGCACCTGGCAGAGCATGGGAAGCTGAAAAGCCCTTGACTTAGTGTAAGCACTACTCACAACAACTAAAACATCAGTGTGTTATCAACATTATTCTCATGCTAAATCCAAAACACAGCATTATGCCAGCCACTAGGAAGAATATTAACTCTATCCCGTCTGAAACCAGGACACTTCCCCAGACAGCCTCTCCCCAGCAAAGGCTGATCCTTGGGCTTGTGAAAGCATGAGGGAGAATAGTCTCCTCTGCTCCTCGCTGTCTGATCCCGACTGACTCACTGTTGTGATGGCGTTTGACCTACTTCCAGGCCAGGAGCCTGCAGGGGCAAGTGGCTGCTACCCCTCTCTCTATCCCACAGACATAACCTATACCATGGTGCTTTACATCCACAGTGAAGTGAAACAGAGCAACCACTTCTCTCTTGATCAGCTGATCAGCCTACCTCCCTGACAAAGAGGGGAGAGCAGCTTATGCCTGGTATTACAAATCACCTCCAGGTAAAGGAAACTTTCTGAAAATGCATCTGAAAGTAACCTGCCTCAGAAATGGTAGAGCTCATCATTTCTGTTGTAAATGTTCTCTTCCTATCCTGGGATTTGAAGGACTTCTCCACTTTGCTCCTGGGGCAGGGCCCGGACTGTTCTTGCCATGACCTTTTAGCAGTGTATCAGACAGTGAATGACTTCTCCCAGCTACAGCATACTGAAGCACTTGGTCTCTGTGGCACACTCAGGATGGCACCATCTTCACATCTGCTTATTTGGGACATATATATTTTTTTTTTCTGCAGGGTCACACAGAAAGTGTCACACTGCTCAGCTTCACACATCTGATTTGACCATCCATTCTCCCTGTGTTGTTGCCTCTGAAGCTGAAGAAGAGGTAGGTGCACTGAAAACCCCAGAGGGGTGCTCGATCTGCAGCAGGTATGTGCACAGCTCAGGTGGCCGGCATAGGTGATGAGTGTCAAGCTTGACAGTCTGCAGCTCTTCCCTGGAAGGTCTCACTTCCATGACTGTTTGGCACTTATTAGACCAAATTTATGTCTTGCAGCACAAGTATCAGAAATAGCTTGTACACTGAAATGACCAGCTGGCATCCCTCACACAGAAAGTCAAGCCAAACGGTTGGTAATATCATTATAACCATCTTTCTTGATCCTTCCGTGCCTCTTGGCACTGCTTTTATAAACATATGTCACAGCTGCAGCTCAGTCACCGATAATCTCATTCAGTCAGGCATCTGCTTGAACTACCAGAAGCTCCAAAACTATGGAAGTAAAATTGCCTTCTGCAAGTATCTTGTGGTTCTAGGGTATAGTGCCCAGCGTTTAGATACCTTGCTGCAATTCGCAGTAGGCTACTTTAAAGGTATAATAATTCAGTCAATGTAATTAGTAAGAGTTCAGAAATTAGCACGGAGTGCTGCAAAAAAAATGGATGACCAAGTTGGTGTCTTGTCTCCCAGAGGTCTGGAAAAAGGAACTTTGTCTTTCCTGCCTGACTGGCCAAATCCCCCAGCTGTTAGAACAGCTCTCAAGCTACTGCTTCATTGCCCCACTCCAGAGCATACATCTGAGAGTTCAGAGCTCATTACATATTTTTCTAGTTATACCTAATTTTTTTAGCACGATTTCTCTCATGTACTCTTCAGGGTGTGCATTTTATGTTAATTCCTATGTTAATAAGAACCCATGAAAAGCCTTTTCAGGAGGGCAAAATGGATCCCAAATTATTAGCTCTGCCTGGATATTGCTTCTTTTCCCAGTTATTGTTTCCAAATAAAATTTGTCAGTTTATGCCTCCTGACCCAGATGTAATTATAGTGTGGCTGTCAAATAAGAGCTGGTTTAGTGCCAGCAACTAGGGAAGCCTCCTTTGTAGAGACATAAGGAGACCGTTACTTGCAGTGTCTCTTACAGGGTTTGGGTCCTATTTAAATAATGAGAAAATAGCTGTCTGTCTCCAGGAGAATAGTATAAATGGCTGCCTTTGAGTGAAACATTTGGTGCTGTTTTTATGCTTTTCATGTTGCAACAGCATGCTGCCTCAGTGCAGCCTGATACAACCACTGATGTGTCCAAGCTGGAGATGAAAAACAGCAAACATAACAGTTTTACTGTGCTGTTTGTTAGGATTTTATATGGAGTTCTCCAATGGGAACCAATGCTACTGGGGTCTTGTTGGCAAACATGAAAGTACTAATTATAGATGAAAAGTGCATCTCACTTTGATTTGAGCTCTGTAGGCCTAGGTTATTTTTATGTAACTCCTGGAATGTCATTTCACCCTAACATCAGAGATATGGATGGATCCTCTCCTTATTTTGAGGATGTTCATGAAGAACAGCGGTTTGCACAAAGGCGTGGATATGGTGGGCCAAACACCCTTTTTTGTTTTGGTTGCTGCTCTGCTGCTTTTCATTTATGGTCCTGTATTGTGTGGCACGAAGAGCCAGCATATGAACATGGTATTTTGGCATCCTATTACAAATTCTCAGCAAGTCCAAAGCTAAGCAAACATCACGAGCATGTCCTAAAAAGGCAAATTGCCTCCAGAAAATGACATCCAAATAATGGAGTTTTTCTTCTTGTCCTAGGGGTTAAGCAACCATCTTTGGTCAGTTTGTAGGCCAGAGATCTGACACAGAGAGGTTCAGTTCCTTTTAGGCATGTTTTGCCTCATTGCGACATCCCTCACAGAACGCAACTTCTGCAAACTGACTTCTGTAAGAGATTGGTGTCCGTATGAACCGGGGCAGCATTCACTGGAATGGGGTTCACTGCTCCAGGGAGGGCTGCATGTGGCAGAGTGTGATGATGCGTTATCTTAAAACTAGAAAACAAATACACTGTCAGGTCATTTAGGTTGCATTTGGGATGAGGCACTCAGTGAGAGTGTGTGCCCCTGCTTGGTATCCTCAGGCACTCTGGAGCAGACTGGTTAGGAGTTATTGCCTCTCCCTGGGCAAGATGCCCTTGATACCTTGGCTCTGGCAGTAACAGGAGGGTCTGGGTCCCCCCTGGAGCTGCAAGAGCCTGTTGCTCATGGAGGGAAGCTTCTCCTCTTCCTCCTCAGTTCCAGTGGGGGTCCTGATGCCCTCGGAGCTCCCGACTCTGCTAGAGGCAGGAGCAACTCCCCACTGCTCTCCTCAAGGTCAGAGCTTCGCTGCTCTGAGGACCTACACAAGGCAAAATCTCCAGGCGCCTACTGATCCTGGAGCCATGCCAAGTCTTACTTCTCTGTGCTGAGCATTGCCAGAAAGATCAAAGCACTGTTGAGAGGTGGAAATAACAATTACTTATTAAAATTAACTTCTGCCTCAGAAATTGCGTCTTCCCCTTCTCATATAACTTCTTCTCAGTTGCCTCTACCCTTACTTGGAGCAAGGAAAATCTCCAAGGCCCAGTTTTGGATTTCATTAACACTCCTGGAAAGCTGGGACAAAGCCACTGGCTCCTGCAGGGTCGCTCCAGCTGCACACCTGAATCCGGTTTGACGATGGCAGAGCTGACGTGACAGCCAAGAATGTGCAGGAACAATTTAAAGCAGGAACGGAAATATTTCCCCTTTAAAGAAAAGGAGGTGATACTGAGCCCTTTCCACATGCTAATACTCATTTCTGAAATGAAAGCCAGGCTGAGAGCAATAGATATATTCTGCACAGATTGCAAATCATCTCATCTCGTGTCTGGTCGCCCAAGTCCTGGATTTCCTAAGCTCTCTTTCCAAACTTAAAAAACTTCTTCCTAAATATTAAATACAAGGCAAATCCATATGGTGGATTATAATAAATGCACTGATGTTGAAAACCAGCCCTCAGAATAAATGATGTGATCATCTTAACTGAAAGCCTTTGGCCTTTGTAGAAGCTCTGCACTGGAAGACCTTCAGTTGCTGTTAATTTTGCTTGTTTATGGGAGCTGTAAGAACTTAACAGCTGCACCTCTAGGGGCACCTCTCACTAAAGTGGCCCCTTCTGTGACCCACATCAGTGCTTATACACAGGGACAGAGAGAGGGTGAATTCCCACTGTAAGCTGAGAAAAATAGATTGCCTTTCTCCTGATGATTTCTGTGTGATTCCCGCTTTTTCCCCAGAGCTCAAAATCCAGGATTGGGTAGCCAGTTCTAGAAATTAAACTCTTAACATGTGGTTAGTCCTGCCAAGAGGGTGAGGAAGGGAAGGAAACTGTTAGCGAGGAACAACCTTCTTCCTCCCTGCTCATCTGAGGGCTTGTTGCTGGTGAAATCCTCCCACTGGTGCCTCTGAGCAGCAGCTCTCAGCCCGTCATCTGGTGGCGCTCGGGGTGGGGGGTGTCTACCAGGTCCATGGAGGACAACTAAGAACAAAACCAGGAATGCTGTTAGGAAACCCAAATTCTCTGCCAACATTTTGGAGGGCAGAGTTGAAAATTATCACCTGCAGGGCCACAGGTTGCCTGCAAGGTACCAAGAAGTGACAGGGCTGTCACTCCTCCTATTCCATTACCTGCCCTACGGGGACGGTCTCCCTGATTTTGCTTTGCTTGGTGGCACAAAGCTTATCGGTGTTATCCCTGCCGCTGGGTTGCAGCAGCAATCCTGAGTTTAGTGCATAGATAATATACCTTTGCCTTCCACTTTCCAGAAAGCAGTAGTAACATAAACACAAACCTTCTTTTTCTTAGTAGTCCCCATGGTTGAAGAAAACAGTGATCGAAAATCATAACTTCCCATGCATCTTTTTATACCATTTGAAGGGCTGGGCTGTCCACTGCCCCCTCCATGTGGAGGTAAGGTATTTCCAGTCATGGAAGTGGTGCTGAATTTTGCACACTGGGCTCTACATGTGTGTCATGCTCTGGAGTGATCAGCACTGTATACATAAGAAATATCCTTTGAATGTTACCTGTATTGGTGCAACCTGCCAGAAAGAATTAGTATCAACACCTTGTAAAGCAATGCAGTGCTGGGCAAGGACACAGTGACAGTGGGTGGTTGGATACCCTCTCCCAAGTGCTGTGGCTTCTCTTACCCACCTCTCCCAGGTATCCGTTCCTGTCCCAGGACACATCCTTCCCACCCTAGCTATCTCCTGCCCTAGCTATGCCCTGGCCCAGCTGCACATCAGCTTCTGTGTCCTCCGCAGAGATCCAGCAGCACGCCCACTATTGAGGAAACCAGACGTGCCACCTGCATTGCCTCTGTGTGCAAGGGCCATGGCACACATGCCAGGAGCACCACAGCCTCTCTTCTGATCCCCCCTGCTGGGCAGAGCAAGTTGCCAGGTCTCTGCTGACTGCATTGGGGAAGGCTGCAATGGACGAATGCTGGAGCAGGGACATGATAGATACCTGTGCTTCCCAGGGGTGCACTGCACTGTATGTGGGAGCCCTGCGTGGAAAGCATGCATCCAGGGATGACCTTAAGCTGCAGCCACCCGGTCAAGCACCTCTGCTGGGCAGTGCCTCTGAGCTGGGGCTGGGCGCCTGACTGCGCTGCAAAACTCACATTAGTGCGCTGCCAGGCAGCACTGTACAAAATATCATAGCCTGCAATAATTCAGCACGATCAAGTGATTAGCAGCTCATAAAGCACCGTGTAATCCCATAAAGCTGTTGGACTAATAACACAGGCACTTGTGGCCTGTAAGAACCAAGTGATGGTAAATGAGGTACCAAGGTATTATTCTCCAGTCTGTCGTTACCCTAGTTTGTTTGTAAACTTGCAGGCATTAAGCCCCATATTGATGACAATGGAGCTGACTGTATTTGAAAGGCTGGACTTTAATTTTCAGCAGAGGTACAAAACCCACAAATGCAGCAAAACCAATCTGCAATTAGGAACATTTTTCTGAACATCTAGATTTACTCACAGCAGTAGAAAATTAAGTGCCCATCACTGTGATTTTGGCACTCAGAGCTGGATCAGTGCCTGGTGCTAAGGAAAGAAGATATTTTACAGCACTACAGTTCCACCTTCAACATCAGGTTAGTGAAATTACCCTGAACTGGAAAAGGTGTTTTTGCAAGGAAGGAGGCTGAGTGCACTGCAAGAAACTCTGCTTGTAGACTGATAGAATATGTGTGAACTGGAGACTCATTCCCATCATATGTATAGTCTTAAGGGAATAACAGAATAAAGAAAATATTTATCTTCAGGTTATGGTTGTCCTGATAAACTCATTAACACTGGTTAAACTGCATATTTCCTGGGTAGTGTCTGATAAAGGATGTGCATATGCTGGAGATTCAGTTGCCACTAATATAATTGTTTTGTGCCACTGGAGTTTTATTTCACAGCAGGTGTATCTACCTTGCCATCACGGGGACCTTGTTGTGTGGACACAGCAGAGTGGCCTCAAGTGCTGAATCCTCATTTTTTTAGCATACATGTAAATGTATTTTCTTTTCTCTGCTTTGATGGAAAATCTTTACAAGCCCCCAAACCTTGTCCTGACCATGTGAAAGTGGTGCTGGGTGGGAGGTACTGAGCACACAAGCCTAGCCCACTCCCTTATTTGATATTTTTCTCTCCCTTGATAACTGGGACGTTTCTGCAGGACCTGTCCTCTGCAGCCACCACCCTGACCTCCAACTTGGATTGCAACTTGCTTCTGACCCAAACAGTAATACAAAGTCTCATGCTGTTAGTATGTATTTTACATTATTCAGAAGTTAATTGATGGCGAGAATTTCTCTTTCTTCTTCTCTCTGCCTTTCAGGGGTCTGTCCTGGTCTGGTTATAGGCTATGTTTTAATGACTTGGATGATGGAAATGGGTGTATATCCATGAAAACAGCAGACAACATTAAGGAGTGAAGAGCTGCAACGAAGTTTGGACTTTCAGCTGGTCTCAACAGGTTGGGAACAGGGTTGAGAACAAGGAGATATGACTCAAAAGGACAAGAAAGCAGTTGCATTCAGGTAGGAATAACCACATGCATTGATTCAGGGTGCCAGTATCTGGATGCCAGTCAAGGCAGCTGCCCCCCAGAACGGGATGGAGGGTTGGTAATGGATCACAAATGGGCAGAAGTAGATGCTGTGCAGTTAGGAGAAAAGGCAAAAGTGATATAAAAGTATGAGCAGTGGTATGGCCTAATAGGCACCTGAAGTTATTATTTTTCATTATTTTTGCACCAAAAAGTCTCCAGACTGAATGCTGGGACCAGTTTTGGGCTTCGCTCTTAACAAAGATGCAAAGCACAGAGCCTAGTGCAGAATGTGCAGAGGTCTAGAAAACATCTCTTACAAGGGAAGGTTTACAGAGAGAGTTTGTAATAGATAGACAGGAAAGAACTGAGGAGAAACTGAGGAGTCATATGACATGTAAAAGGCAACTGGAGGGAGGAAGGAAATCTTATCCCACTCACTGCAGATCAGACAAGTAAGGCGCATATGTTTCTGCAGGGAAGATTTTGGCTTTGATGTTAGAAAAATAATTTTGCAAAATTGTAGCAGCAATGTAGCACATCTCCATGAAAGACCTTATAGGGGAATGTGTTTATATAAATTTAAATTGTTATATTTTATTTATTTAGTATAAATTTATTTAATATAAAATTGATTTCACTCTTTCACACATTTCATAGCCACATACTCACAAGCACCAAAAATGAGTATATCACAGGACCATAGGGTAATCCGTGTTGGAGGGGACTCTGGAGGTCTCTAGTACAGCTTCTGCATTAGTGCAATGCAGCAGTCAGGTCCACAGAGCCAGAGGTGGTGATTTCAAAATTTTTCTAGGAAACCTTTTTCCTTGGTCAAGGCAGAAGCTCCACAATCTTAATTTATAACCACAGTTTTTTTATCCTCCCACTCTACACCTTTGTAAAGAGCCTGGTTTTGCCTTCTCAGTAACCTTCCTTCAGGTACTGGAAAGTGGTATCCAAGTATCCAGCTGGTCTCGTCAGGATCCTTGCAATTACGAGGAGCACAGGTGACACCAGCTTGAGTTCTCAACACCTCTCATGGATTCCTGAAAACAGCCTGGTGACCGTGTGCTGGTTTTGGTCATGCTTTTTGCACCCCTTGGGAACAGACAGTAATTAGGATCTTCTGTTTCTCCACCCTGTCCCACCTTTGTGTGCAGTATTCACCCACTGTCCTTGGTCCTTATCTGGTCATGGCAAGGTTCCAGCCCTGTTCTTTATCTTCGCCTTTTTTGTCTTCCCACCATCACCTCTTGACTTTTCTTAGTCTGTTCCTAGGCTGTTCTCTGTTTCAGGTAGTTCCTTGTTTTCTTAGTTTGGGTGTCTGGAGAAGCTCCTTGTAGATCTAATGGGATCCTGATGACCTGCTAAGAAAGGGGTTATTAACCCCTGCTATTCTTCCGCTGTTTCTCCAGGACTTTCCACACTTGGACTTTCCCATCCGTTCCCCATTCATACTTAGCATTTTTGTCACAAATGGGAATAAACTGCATTTATGGAATCTCTGCAGAGATTTCTGGAGATCTTTAAGAACCAGCCAAACCAACACCTGACAGAACTAGTTTAGGGAGCGCTGAGTCCAGCCATCAGGGTGAAGGGTTGACTACATGATCCTTGACATCCTTTCCAGCCCTAGTTCTGTGATCCATGCTTACATGGCTTTATCCGGATTTCTTCCTTAAGGCACAAAAAGCCCTAAAAACATGAGTTGAGAATAACTAAAACATCCGAATTAGAATGCAACTAAATAACTTTGAAAATAATATATTCACTTCTAAGACAGTGTCCTGATATTTTTATGCCTAGCATGATTTTCTGAATGCTTAAAATTAGCAATTTTAAGTATAGCACATGGCATATAGGATTCCACAACAGCAGTAAATAAGTACAGGCCTGCATTTGCATCTAGAGTCCCCTTCATGTACTAATCACATCCATTCCACACCTGCACCCCTAAGGGCATGAAGGCAGTTCCCATTTATTCCTTTTTTTCTTAACATTTAATGGCAACAAAAGCTAATGCAGCTAAATATTACAGTGGGAGCTGTAACTGAGGTTTCTAGGTGCTGTGGTATACACATAATTTAATTGGGTTATTACACCCTTTGGTGAGGAATCATTTGACAGATGAACACTGGTCTCGGCAAACTTAGTGAAAGCCTTCCTGTGGTAATGCTCTCCTTCTCCCTGAAGAAATCAGGGTGAAAACCTCGAGTCAGTGGTACTTTTGTCCTGGACATAGCAGTCAGGTCCACACAACCTGCTTCACATTGCAGATGTGGTAGACAGCTAACTTTCATGCAGATCCAAGCACAGCTTGTCTGGATAGCTGTCAGCCAGCAGCTCATCTGAACTGATAACCGTGACTGAATTCACACCTTTGCTTACCACCTCCCTAAAATAGCCTCGATATTGCAGAGAAAGTCCAAGTGAACTGTCTTAGCTTAGCACTAAGAGTTCATTTATTATAAGTGGAAAGAAAGGGGCCCAAGGAAATGCAAGGAGAGGTTTTATTTCTTACCGCCATCCAGTCCTCTTCCTCCTCAGGCCACTGATTGCTGGTCTGCTTCCAAGGTCTGTTCCCCAGTGGGTATTTTAAGGCTTAACCTTTTATAGGAAAAGGTGGTTTTTTAATGCAGAAGGGCCAGGAAGTTTCCTGAAGTTACTCTGGGAATTAATCTGAAGAATAGGACAAGTCCTGGCAAGTGGCCAGCCCTGCCTTTGAGCCACCTGGGTTGGGGAGGAGGTTCCCAGGCAAACCCCCTTAGCAAAGGTTTTCTCCTCAAATGGTGCTTTGCCCGCATGTAGCTATTTCAGGCTATAGTCAAAGCTAAATTGGGAAGTTCTGCTCCAAGAAACTTGGCTCCACTCTAATTACATATTTAGTTACACCATTACTAAAATATTATAAATATGTTTAAAAGTAGAACAACAGGCTGCACTTTATGTGCATTTTGGTAGCTCCTACCTTGGTCAATGTTTGCCTGTGAGCACACGAAACACTTCTGAACCCCGGAGGGAGCCTCTCGCATACAGGCACAGCAAGAGGTGAGGTCCTCTCCCCTAAATTATTGCTGGTGTACACAGAAGCACAGGCAGCTTGGCTGCCAGCAGGCATAGGGATTCAGGTCACTGCAACCCAGGTGGGTGAGCAGGCAGTTCATGGCAACCTTTCCTGTGACTATGTCAGAGGGTTTGGAAATGACTAGGAAAATATCGCTGTGAACTGACAGATGGCTTCAGGTGTTCCTCTGGATGTAACACTAAACCTGCCTGAGCTTTTACACAGTTTTTTTCCTGATGACCACAGCTGGATGGAAACAGAAAACAAAAGAAACCCCAGTTTGTTTGTCATGAAAGTGGATATTATTTACCAGACTCTATTCCAGCTATCACAATGGTATGGTTACTGGTTTTCTGTAAAATAGATGTCAACTGTCAGTTACAGGCTAATGGAAAACAGATGTTGTCCAGAAAAAAACCCTGGTGCACACAGCATGCAACACCAGGCTTCCTGCTGCTGTGCCAGGGCTGCCGCATCTGCAGGGAGCAGGGCATGCTTGGTCACAGTGTGGAAAAAAAAAGCATTATGTGTTACCTTACTTTCTACTGATTCAGGAATTTTTGAGACCAAGCACTCCTTCATCAAAGATGTTTTATTTCATTTAAATGAGAGCATTTTCAGAACAGGTAGCAGGGTCACAGCTGGGAGCATCATACACAGGTTCAGGCTCCATCCTTAAAACAGCAGCTCTCCAGGGCCCTCAGTTCCTTCCAGCAACCTCCACAGCTGAACAGCGTTCAGCTGAGAAATCAAAAGGCTTTAAGAGCAGTGAATACAACTGTGAGTTTCTGTGCAACAAACAATTTGGTAAAAAAAAAGTTACCAGGTTTTAGCATATTTTTTGGGCAACAGGGCCCTGGTGGATGGGAGCTACTGCAGGAAATCTAGTGAAACGTGGGGTTTTGCGGTTGCCCCGTTCTCCGAGCAAACCACCATAACAGTTGGGTTCATTGTAGTGCACCAGGTGTACCCGTGAGCATAGGGAAAAGGCCAGGCCAAATGTTCAGAAAAACTGTTTCCCAGTGAAGATATATAAACATTTATAGCCAGCTTGGTATGCAATAAGGACAGGGTAAACATTTTTTCTTAGCAAAATATTATGTACATTTCTTTGCTATGCACCTATCTGTTTGCTGATGGTAGGTTAAAAGTGCCTAGCTGTATTTAGGTGTATTATATCTTATTGAGAAGTTTTGAACTGAAACCAGTCCACCTGGCCAGGGTGTGTTGCTGGTGTGTGCTCCATACTGGTTATGCATGCTGATTTGCAGCGCCTTCTGACTGCTGGTGCGTAGGAACCCGTGAAAAGGTGGGAGGTTTGCTTTATGAGACTACCTCTGGAGCAAAATAAAAGTAGAGACAATATGTACTTTTTTTTCTTGTTTTTGTAATCAGTAGTGGGACTTCTGCACAGCAGAACCTTGCTTCATTTCTGTAACTCAATGGGGCCTCTGTAGATTGGCACTGAAATTGTTTAGCCATTGTAATCTTGCATTGTAATGGCATCACCAGGAGGTCCTTCTGTGCATATGCAAGGTCCATTACACAAACACCCACCTCCTTCTGCTATGGCAGTCCCACCTAATAATGACTTTTTAACGAGTTTTTCCAGCGCTAAGGGTTTTTCTTTTAAATCCAACATTTTAATGACATTTTTTATGGCATAATCAGACAGTCTCCCCAGACCATCAGACTATTTGTAGTGTTACAATGTCTAATTGTGAATCTCAGCAGCAGAGATTAAGCGCCTCCCTCTTTCTCTGGGTACCTGGTTTAGCACTTAAAAACCCCATGGAAGAAAAAGGCAGGGTTGTGCAAGGGACAGTTCGAAAAATAAGGTGATACCTTGCCCGTTACAAAGGACTTTACCTCTGTAGCAGAAAGACCTCTGGCAGACAAGGGGAGGCAAGCAACAAAGGTCCCCCACTGTCACCCAGCCTGTGGCTCTGAGTGCAGCATCAAGGCCAGGATGCTCAGGCCAGACATCTCTGTTACTCAGAAGGGTTTTATTTTGAATTTATGAACTGGTATATCGCCCTAAGCTGTCACTAGCTTCCAGTTTCCTGGTTTATACCTTGCATATTTTCTTTTTTTCCTCACAATTGCATTCCCTCCATTTTAGAGTAGGGATTAGCAGTTGTCCCCTTTCCCATTTATGAGTGTGAATTTTTATCACAATCAGGCGATTGCCTTTTTTGTATGAGTGATAAATACTTCTGTGTGGAGGGAGAACTGGTTTAAAATCCTTGTTTTGTACAACCTTCTCTACAAAATAAATTTTTGCCAGTTTTCCTTCAGCTCGTGTCTGTCCCACCACCTCTACCCAAATCCCTGTGCTCAGAGGAAGACCTCAGGTCACAATTTTGGTGACGGTTTCCAGGCATTGCAGGCTATCGGTGCCTTGCTGTGCTAGCCCAGATTCACAGGGGAGGCTGAGTAGCTGGGCTTAAGCTCTGGTTTTTGGTGGGATATGCAATTGCTTAGAAACAACATCTCCCTCTGGGCCTCCAGGAGAGCAGGGGAAAGGGGCCCTTCCAGTCCCAGACCCAGCCTTTCGGCCTGGGGCAGCCCCGTCCCTGCTGCAGGGTGCAAGGCACCTGGTGGCAGCACCCCTGTGCTGATGCAGCACCTCCACCTCTCAGTCCCATTGGGAGGTCCTGGAGTGAACACACTGCAAAACTTTCACTTCCAGCCCCTGGCTTTTCTTTTTGTATCAGCAGCTTTGCCTTCCTGGGTTTTACTTCTCCTCTTTCCTAGGTCTGATTTGTTTCTTTAATAGAAAGCTTTGTGGCTGGCTTAGCACAGAAAACATTCAGGGTTTTGCCATGAATTTGCTGGTCTTGTTATTTTATCTGCTGTTGAACCTGCATCTGCTGCTTTGCTCAGCAGCCCGCCCCTTGGATGCTCTCTGCCCAGGTTAAACAGGAGCTCTGACACCTACAGCCCTGTGTGATAGCATTTGAAACCCTCTCTGGGCACAGATTAACATTCATTTCTTTGACATGATGGTTCATAGCTCTGATGGGCAATTTGTGCAGCCACAGCAGCTCTGGCCCAGGGCATGTACGACACAACCTTTACAGGTCTCAGAGACCTTCTCCATTAGAGAGCTGTGCAGAGGACATGGTGCACAGCATGGTGTTTGTACATCGCTGAGCTCTGGCTGAGACTGTTGCAGGCTCGACACCGAGTATTTCCAGCAGAGCATGGGTCTGTGGTGGTGCATTCACAGCGGCTGCTCTATCGAGGCGGGGTGGTCCCTCTTTGCAGATGAGGATTGCCCCTGCCCTCCTGGGGTGGCATGTTCTCCTATGACACCATGCTCTGATCATGCTCCCCAAAGGGTCAGAATCTGTGTCTCTTTACCAGTTCCCCTCAGGCACTGTGGCCACCAGGCTGCGGGAGGGACAGGGGAGAGGGGCCGGGATGTCTGCCGAGGGCACTGGGGAGGGTGAGCCAGGCAACGAGACAACGCCTTTCACCCCCATATGCTGTGCCATTGGGCATAAGGAACCCCAAATTCTTTTCCGTATGGGGAAATAGCTTCAGTGGGATAAATGGTGAGAGCAGGAGAGCTTTCTGGTAGCAGATAAGGTGCTGTGGAGTTCAGCTGAGCAAATCAGGGTTTGGGGTTAAGGTGCCACATTCCCCTTCAGGCACCTTTCGGATCTGTCCTGACACCCTGTCATGGATTTGGCCCTTTGCATTTGTGGCCTCTTCAAAATTGAAGTGCATCTTTCCCTGATGTTTCAATGCTGGTTTTATTTTCTTTATAAAATCCAAATTGAACCACTCTCTATAAACTCAATTCCCATTCTTGACAAGTACACAAAGATAAGAGATTTTCTTTGGCCCTTGGTACTGAAAGCTCTCACAGTTCAGCTTAGCAAAATGGGGATTTTTTGGGCTAGAACAGCCCAAAAAGTACTTTTCCAGCTCTCTTGCAGGGAATACTTTAAACAACACCTTACTTTTGTCTCAGCATCTGCTTAGGTCCCAGCTTTAGTCACAAGTGAGAACAGGAGTTCTCACGAGGGAAAAACAGGAAAAAAGCAGAGCTTCATTTTCAAACTGATCTTCAGCCAGGTTTTGGCAATGAGGAGCCAGCTGGTACCCTCAGAAGGGAAAATGGCTTTAGTGCAGTGAGGCCATGAAGCGATGGTGCTTTTCCTGGCTGAGCAGAGTCAACTGTGTGTCATCTGGGGGTTGTCCTCACTGGAGGAGCACCCACAGGCTATAGCTGATAACTGCTGTTAATCCCTCTCTTCTCACACCCCCCTGCTCCTGCTCCTTGCCTCTTTTCTCTTCCCAGCCACGGAGAAAAGAATGTTTTCTGCACCCTGACCCTCTGCCCGAACACTCTCTTTCCTTCACCCCCTCATCTCCCCACCACCAGCTTCCAGTGCCTTCACCCCCTCATCTCCTCCCAGCAGTCCTCTCCGTGCCCCACTGCACACCCTGGCTCCCCCTGCACTCCCTGTGCTCCCCAGGGAGTGTGGCTAAGTATGTCATGTTTTTGGGAAGAATCATCTCAGCATGGGAATTCATGTGAATGGATCCGCACTGGAAATCTGCAGCAGTGACAGCACCTTTTATTTCTCCAGTGTGCATGTTTAACTTTATCAGCCATCAGACCTTGAAATAGCATTCTACCCTTAAATATACTGTTGGGAAATGAATTCTGCTGAGTAAATTGCAGCTCCCTCCAACTGTGTATAGGCTTGGGTCAGCTAATATTTAAACTTCTTTTTATCATACACTTTTTTATGGGCCACAAAATGTGCGTGTGTACTTCAGAAAGAAAAAAAAGAAGGATTCTGCTGCAAGCAGATCATTTGCAAATATTGAGAGAGTGCATATGAATTTTACAGTGTAATTAATATGATGAAGTTGGTGTTTACACAAGGAAGTTGGTTTGGCAAACCCATATTTGAGCAATGCATCTGTAGGAATTGCATTGAGAGCCCCAGGTTACGTCTCTCCTCTGAAATGAATCTTCTGTTCCATCCATCCCGATGAGGATCCCTGAGGTGCAGAATTCCTTCCAGTACAAAGTAATTAATTTTTCAATATTGTTAGCTTCCTGGGGAGCTTTTGGGTGTATATATTCAAAACCTATAACCCATGCCCCAAGCATGTTGCCAAAGCCACAAAGGCCATGCTCTTCAAAGATGATATATCTGAAGGACTTGAAGTAAAAGTCACAGGTAAAAAGCAAAAAAGAAAGAATGGGACACAGCTCAAACAGCAGAAAGAGAGGGCAATTTGTATACAGTAAGCAGGCAGGTGTCTCTTTAGGATGGCCATGAAGAAGAGTATTCACATTACCTATTGTCAGGCAGCAAATGTGGGGGCTGCATCAGAGATGCATATAGCCATGGGGGAGGATGGAATTGCCTCCTTCCCTATTGACTCTTGAGGGCACTCAAGAAATGGCCCACTGAGATGTAAACTAGCACCCTGAGAAGCTCCTTGGAGGACCTAAGGGCCTCAGGCCATCCGACCTCTGTAATCCTTGCCTTGCTCCTTAAAAAGAGTTTTTGCTGCCTCTGTTGGCCTCTTCTGAGGTTGCTGCAGAAGCAAAGCATCCTGCAGGGCATGGTCTGTCTGTCCCTCCCATGGGGGTCAGTGAGGAGCTCTGAAGGGTTGGACTCAGATGGCTACATTTTAGGTGGCTATAGTCAGTTTATGTGTGTGTCTCCCCAAAGGCATAGGGTGCAGTGTATGTTACTGAGTGCATGCATCCAAAGTCACCTTAAGGAATGCACAGAGGGGACAAAGCTGGTGGTTCACATCCAAGTGCTAAGCATCTCTCATGGCTTTTTTTGCCCTGTCACCGTAACCAGCCACCCACCAGTCCATCCGTGGTTGTGGCAATTGCTCATGTGCAGTGCTCAAAATGAAACAGTCCCAACACGAAGCCTGCCTGCCTCGCAGGAAAGTGGCAGTGTCACAGCTCGCTGCTCTGAGCAGCGCTGGCCCAGCGGACCGACTGTCCTGACCACTGCCTGTGTGAACACATCTCCTGAGGACATTATGGCGTTAAGGTAAGTGACTCCCTCATCTGAAAAATCCACTGCCCACTTTTCTTCCTGCTCCTTTCCTGCTTCTCAACTCCTCTCTCTTGTTCATCCTTATAGGAAGTTCTGACAGCTCCTTTTCCCTAAAATCCTATGTTTTCCTTCTCAGACATATCTTCCCATTTAAAACACTGTAGTACATCAGCATTACAGAATTAGAAATATGGTGCATACTGCATGTAGCCCTTCATCACTATAGAGGTAACAACTTAGGGTACCGTGCTGAGCAGATCTTACACTTGCACCCTCCTGCTGTACCTGTTATATGAACTGAGGAACTTTGATTCTAAGTAATTTTGATTAGAAAACGTAAGGGAAATTGTAAGAAACTTGTTTAAATAATTAAAATAGATTTATATATTGGGCAATATGTATGTAACTGTAAAATGCATGTAAAACTTTTATTTGATTAGATATAGCAGGTGTGGATGTTAGAAAAAAGTCATATATTCATATGTTGCTGGTTTCTAGGGTGGGTCTATGGAAAACACTGTAAGAATTTCTGGGTATCAGTGAAGTGTACAGCAGCAGTGAACATGAAACATTAATGCTGATTAAATACTGATAAAAACTCATTAAATAGAGATAGAAACTACTGAACTGAGTAGTACAAACAGAATGTATGTATGTACGTATATAAATAATGTATCTGGAATTTTTTTTTCAATACTGTTTCTCATCTCAAGAAAGAACATAACTTAGAAAAGACCCAAGAAAGAATAACACAGTTAGAGATCTGTTGAGACTTACATTTAATGAGAAGACTACAAAACCAAGGAATGGTTATTTTCTGGAGAAAAGCAATGTAGTGAGAACTTGATTGATTATGATGGGTATAACACAGATCAATCTGTTCTCTTGACTGTATTTTATAATAAAGGAACAGAATGATGCTTACATGAAAATTGTAAGCAATAAAAGGACTTACTCCCACAGTAAGTTTGTGGTGGTCAGTGCTGGAGGAGGTCATCCGAGCAGGCGCTGGGGCAGGTTTTAAACAAATGTGCATCACATAGAACGAACAGGTAATGTGTTCTCAGACAGCACTGTCGGCACCCTCACCCTCCCCAAAAGGGGTCCAGAAATAAGCCAAAGAGGAATGAAAAGCAGCCCTGGAATGGCCTTTGGGGCCTGTCATGCCCATGGCTTCATAGACTGAAAAAAAAGGTGTTAATATATTCCAGGATGGGAGGTCAAAGGGGATGAAATGAAAGGTTGTGGTAATAGGACCCGATTTGCTGAAAGTGAATTCCTCCACTCCATGTCCATGCAGGATTTAGCTGCATGATGCCTCTCATTTGAAACTATTGTAGTCAATAGCAATTCTAGCTTTATCATATACACATCAGTTTAAGATTACTGAAAATATATGAGGTGCACAATGATTAATATGTTGATGTGGTTTCATAGTCTGCATGTAATATTCCCTCCTTTCATACATTGTAAAGTCTCCATCGTATCTGCTCACCAGCAGTTGCTACATCTTGGTTTATACCACCACTGGCTTAACAGAATATTTGTGATGTAATTCCTCTAATTAATGACATTAAAAAAAAGGCAAAGATTTTTCACAAAGTTATTTTTACAATGTTGGGTTTGGATTGTTGTTGTTATTGTAGCAAATTTCTTAATTATCAGGCAATGTGCTAATTTAAATGAGGATCTACTTGTCTCTGGGAATAAGGTTCTTAATATATAATTAGCTAAAACAACACATTATTTAGCTGTGGTTTTCAGAGCCATATTACATTTTTAAATATGCCTCCAGTGGGATGGTGTTACACTTTTATTTTTCCCTGGCGGAGTTGGCTCAAGTCAGTTCCTGCCTCCAGTGACTGCCAGCTTAGCCCCCTTTATCCTGGTGAATCTGAGGGCCCAATAAACCTCATATCCACGCACAACCCTGGGTTTGTCCCCAACCAGACACCGGAGGAGAGGATCGCTGCAGCTCTTTCTGTCTAAGCTTGAAACCGTGTTTCTTCCTGTTTTACCCTGGTTCCTGCTTCTGACCTTGCTTTGCTCCAGCTCCTGGTCCAGCATGAGTTCCTTGTCTTCTCTACCTCTAATGTCTGACCATGCTCTTGACTTGTCCTCTGGTCCAGTGTGCAATCTGTTCCTCTTGTCCAACTCCCAGCCGTGCCCCTTGCCCATACCTCTACTCAGTGCAGCTTTTGCAGTGACTTTGGTTGTCCCACTGTAGCACACTGTCCCAAGTCTCAGGCATGAGACCAGCCTTGCTCTAAGGACTGGGACAACCTGGCAGAAAACAAAGTATCCCCAGTAGGCAGGGGATCTCAGCCCACGTATGTGGTTCCCCAGCAGTCCCTGGCAGCCCCAGACAGCGACCCCTCCAGCCCTGAGCTCCCTCTCCCCTGGAGATGATGATGCAGATGTTTTATGTTGCAGTTGAGCTTTGGGGTCTTCCCAGACCTTGCTCTCACCATCTGCTGGTGCCTGCCTTCAACAAGGACTCCTGCGCTGTACAGGGAAATGATGCCTGCTCCCATTCTCATCTCCCAGATGGCCTCTGAAGATGAACACTGGATTAACTAATGGGATCCTGGGTTAGCTGCTGAGGCAAGGCAACCTCTTTAGAGAGGGGGAATTTATACCCAGCCAGAATATGTGTCACTATTTGTAGCAGTTTTAGCATGCCGGTATTATTCTATCAGTGAGGAAAGAGGAGAAAGTACCCATCATCACAGCTATGCTGGCCCTGTGGAAAGTACCAATATTGCATTTGCTGTTCCGTCTTTAAGCTGATTATATCCATACATAAAAGCTTGTGGAAAGCAGAGATTCACATTAGATCTATCCACGCAATTCAAGATATTTAGCAATCCCTCTATCCTCAATTAACCCTTAGCTTCTACCAAGTCTAGGCGCCCTTTGACAGCTGTAATGCTATTTTATGAAGGTAAGGAAGACAATCATGTGGGCTGAATGGCTTATTCCATAAAGTCTCTTTGTCAGGAGGCAATTAGTTAGGCTATTTAAATGTCTAACTCTTAGATATCTTATTCCCATTGGGACTGGTGCAAACTGAGTGCCTAGGTAGATTATTATGTCAATTGTTTCAACAGGTTTGTGGAAAAGGAATAAAAAACTATATCACTTTTTTTTTTCTTTTTTAAGAAAACCACTTAAATCCATACTTGTTAATGAAAACATTTCATTTTCAAGTCACAAAACCCAGAAAGTTTTCCAAAAGAGAAAAATATCTGCAAAAACATGTTTGTGTGAGAAACTCATTTTACGTAAGGTAGTTCTCATGCCCTTTCCCCCCTGCATGGTGATTTGACAAGGGAGAAGGGATATGCTAATGCCAAGTAAATAGATGTAATTAAGTTTATTCAGGTCTTTGCAGTGACAAGGAAAGAAAAGGAAAAGTTCTTATATTGGAACAATGCTGGAACCAGTTTTGTAAAAAGCTCGCTCTCTAATTTTTATCCGTTTTGAGCAATAAAGCTCAAAACAAAACCCAGAATTTGTGAAAGTGAAAGAAACCCCAAGGAATAAAGACATGTAATCTGATAAAGCTGATGAGCTCGCATTTACAGGACCTTCCTTTGCCTGTTGCGAAAGCTGCCCGTGGATGGATGTTCTCTTTGTGCATGCTGCAATTTTCTAGCATCCTTTGTTCATGTTTCTAAGTATACCCTGGTCTCTCCACTTTCCGTTTCCAGTCATACCTGAACTCTGCACCAAGTAGGGTGGGAGACCTCGGGGATTCCCTCCAGCCTCGAGGCAAGCACTCAGCGCTGGATCCTCCACAGCCACCCCAGGCATCTCCCTGCCTCAGGGCAGCCGCTCCAGCGTGCACCTTGCCTCCCATGCTCCAGCTGCCTGCCTGGAACTCATACCTAAGTGGAAAGGAGATTGGGAAGGACAGAGGATTGGGCTGAGGTCCAGATACCCATTTGTGGAGCTGCTGCCACATTAACCTCCCTCAGAAGCCAGGAGTTTGCTTCCTCTTGCTTTACCCAAAATAATTCATGAGGCTCTTAAACTGTATCCTGCATGTACTAAACAGGGAAGCACATACAGGGCACCTGAAAGATGGTATGAGAAAACAGGATATCTGAGGAGGTGCTAACAGTTTTACTGGGTCTTAATGACCACGGGGAAAATTTTAAAGGCTGCTAGAAGACAGAGGTTTCTTTTTTCCAAGTATAACAACATGCTCCTCCCAGGCACAGCATGGAGGTGTGGAGGCCCTTGGCTGGCCTACGCATAAAAACGATACTGAAAACCCTCCAGTGGGGCAATGCAGCAGAAACTCAGGCAGCGATTCGGTGTGATCTTACTGTCCCACTTGCAACAGCATGTGTGACAATACCCATGCCCACCCAGCTACATGCTGCCTCAGTACAAGCGAAGCGTCCCACATAGATGTACTGCAGGTTCCTCCAAATTGCCTGCAGACCAGCTACCTTCTGGGAATTCTTGTTTTACAAGTTTTAAAAAAACAAACCCTCCACCAACCAGCTCTCTAGAGAGTCTGGCATGCTGTCAATCCTGAAATGTCCTCAGGCTTTTACGCCTGCCTGAGAGTGTGTGTGTAGATTATTCTTCTGTATTTCAAGTTTACAAGCATGCACATGCCTCACTTTTGACATGTAAGTTAGTCACAGTTACATCAGTTGTCCTCCTCCCATGTAGATGCATAGGCACTCACAGAGTCAACACCTCCATCTGCAAAAAGCAAGTATTATAATATTGTACATGATATACAACCAAATGTACTCATACACACACACGGTGGACAATCTATTGCTTTTCTTCATTCACAACTAACCCATATTTTCCTAGAGAGACACCTGACCTGCACATAATCCTCAACACATCCTTGGTACAGCAAGCCCAACAGATATGGCTATCATGAGGCCCAATAATGAAAGGCTTGAAGAACAGCAAAATGCTGTTGTCCTAGCAAGTGACACATGCTTTATATAGTATATATCTGCTTATGCCAGGGCCCTCGGTCAGATGCAGACTCAGCTGCTGGTGCTTTACTCAATAAAGTGAAGGAGTCCATACCTTCTGCATTATCAAACTGAACACTGGCCTTCCAGCTGCTAAAGACAATTAAAGATTACACTGTGAAGGAAACAGAGATTTCTGAGGGCAGGACAGATCAAGGCAAATAGTTCCAAGGACAGACAAAACAGAGAGTTTCTTTTTTTTCCCCTTGTGGTTATGGTGGCCCCTGTGAACTTGCTTGTTAAAAAAATTATTTCTTCTAGCAGGCAATTAATGGTCCTCTGCTTGGCATGCTTTTGCACTGCCTTGCGGTTTATGAGCCATTTCCATTTCAGACAATGAAATTTTGACATGTGACATGGGATGTATGGAACTGCTTTCAACTGCCTTTGGGGCTAATTTTAAGCCAGTCAGTCTAGAGTTTAGCTGTTGCTAGGAGCTTCAAATGGGTGCATCCTTTTCCTTGGCAATTCCTTTTATGCTATGTGATCTTTTTATGGGCATTAGCTGCTTGGGATGCACACAACTTCTGTTTATTATTTGAGGTAGCAACTGATATTTTCAAAGATGCTAAGAAGCAGATCATTAGCTCTGAAGTAGTGGTATGAGTGACTGACATGCAAATCAGCCCTTAACACGGTTCATCCACCTCTCTGAGGATTTCTCCAGCATCGGGAACCCCCCAGGGGACACACAGCTACTGCATCTGCCTGTGCATAGCCCCATAGGCTGGGGGCTGGCATCTTGGCATTCACTTCCAGCTCAGCGCCACTGAAACAGCCCCCAGGACTGGCAATGTAGTTTACGGCAACCAACAAGTTCCCTAATTTACAGCTAAGACGTGGCCAGCATGGCGCTGCAGCAGCAAAGGGAGCAGCACAGGCAGATGAACCATGTTCCCCCTCACCTCCTGTCACTCACCATCTGTGTCTCTGGGGTCCATTGTGCTGCCCGCAGGATCAGGAGAGGGTGCAGCCAGTGTAAAATTTCAAAATTATCCTAATATACTCTGACAAACAAGGGAATGGGACAGCTCTACCCCGTCCACCAAGCCACCTCCACCCTCCTTAAGGAGGACAGCTCATTCTACTACTGCCTTTTGAAACCCGGTGGGCTTCCTGAGCACAGCTGGTGACCCCCACGGAGTCTGCATGCCTTGTTACTTACGTCTATGATTTTCAAATTCGGACGCACTGATTGTGAAGGATTTACACAGCTGACCTGATTTTCCAAATTACTGAAAATTAACATTAGTATCTGCAGCAGCGGCAGCTTGTGGACTCGAAATCACTTGCTTATCCACTGAGATACAGAAATTGCTCTTCTGTCTTTGATCAGAGGTATCTCTGAGTACCTGGAACTTACTTAGCATACGATAAATATTTGCACTTTTTGCATCAGACCTTAAGTTAATAGTGCCAACAGAAAGCTCTTGCCCAAACACTTCTGTCTCTCTCTGTGTGCAGTCTAAATTTGGTGTGCCCCTTTACTGTTTGAACCCAGGCCGTCTTCCCTTATAGTTTGAACTGTTGATGATCTTAATAAATGTAAGATATTCTCATCACATTTTGTAAACCAAATATTTCATGACTGGTTATATTATTGCAGAATATCACAACAGTGCAACTTTTCTGTCGGGACCACAGTAAAAATAAGGAACTCACAGAGAAATATCATATTCTCCTGGGCTCCTGGTACTGATGAACCTCCACTTGAAGACTTTCAGAAGTCACCCAGAGGGAAGATGCCCTTAGAAAGTGTGCAGATAAAGATTTTACATGGGAATACCAGCACAGAATAGATGATGGCTGAAGTTTCCTCTCTGATGCTAAGGCCTCTTGTTCACAAGGGTTTTCTTAAGATAATTAGAGGTTTGTTTTTGTTTTAACTTCAAAGGACTTTATAAGCTGAGGAAGGGACTCAGGAGGCCTGGAAACATTCATATACATTCATTTCATGATCTATAATCAGATGTATCTGCTCCATATGAGAAACTAGCAATTCTGTGAGTAAAACAAAATGAGTTTTGAACTCATCTTTTTGCCAGTAACCAGGTACGATGCTTATCTCGTAAAACATTTCAAACCCTACTCCAGGGAGGAGATGTGCAGGCAGTTCTCCACTATAGTGATTTTCCTAACTCTGGTGTTATTTAAAGCCTGTGCCCCACCCCAGGACCTTCTGAGAAAGACACCAGTGTGTCTGATACTCTCCATGTTTTCATAGAAGAAGAGAGTCAGTGGATAAAGCTGCAGCAGTGCTGAACATCGGCGCTGGTGGGATTCATTGTCCCACAACGTGTCAGCAGCAAGACACTCTCAGAGGGGCTTTTGTAAAGAAGAAGTCTCAAAGAGGACTTGTCTTGCCATGGCAGGATTTGTGTAGCCTCTGTCTTGGAGAGCTCGGGCCATGCTAATGCTGAGTCCTTTAAAAAATGTTTCCATCCTCATTTGCTTGTTGTTTGGGGCCTGCTGCTGAGGGAACTCAACAAGGAAAATGAGGTGAATGAATTAAGCTTCATTGATAACAGACAATTCCCATTATCTGTAGAAAATAATAAGACCAAGTTGTCTAGCTGATGCAGTAGGTGCTGTTTAAATCACTCCCATAAGCAGTAGGGCTTAGTAAAGTGCAAGTAGTGCAAGTTATTCTACATTATGATAGTGTATCTTTGTGTGTAATTGGAAGCTGGAAGGCAAAATGCACAGTGGAAACCCAAATTCTGCAGGGTGAGCAGTAATGAAACAAAAATATTTTCTTCAGTGTTCAAGATATAAAAATTACCCAAATGAGATTTCTCAGTCTACCAGAAATAGTAAGAAATGAAGAAGTAGGGGAGAGAAACTATCTAACTTCAAAAGAAAAAGAAACAAATGGAGAAATAGCCTCATGCTGTGGTAGAACCTGGTTTTGCATTGAGCAAGAGGCAAACTTCCTTTTGACTTTTACAGGAGCCAGACCTTACTTCTCATCAGAGCTGCATGTGGCGGGCCTGTGACCATGTGTCCTCCTCCCACATAGCTGTAGCTCATGCTCAGATTATTATTCTGCTTGGGAGCAGCCAGGCTTAGGATTTCTCTTATCAGAGTGGGAGATAGCATTGTGTAGCCTAAACCATGTGCCATCATTACATGGGAAGGCTCCAAGTCCACATGGAGGAGTAAAACTGGCTTGGACCATCACAGAGCCCCAAACCTCAGGCACTGTCCCTCCATTAAGAGTATAGATGGCAACCTTGGGAGTCTAGGCTTTGAAACCACATTTGATTTATGTTTAACAGGCAGTAAATTCATAACTGTATAATGAGAACACAGTGTTAGGAAAAGCTGAGAGAAAGATGCAGCTCACTCTGAGAGAACCAATCTGTATGACAAGGGTGATGTGTGTCAGTGACTCACCTGTTGGTGCTGGGAGAATGAACCTACCCTCCAGATAAAGATTGACAGAGAAATTATAGATTCTTCCCCCACGTATTATTTATGAAGATGGATGTGCAGAAAATGCTGCAACACTGAGAAGCAAGTGTAAGGTACCATGTACAAAGAGAAGAGCTGAAAGAGCAATGTCTGCAGGGAAAAGACTTGCGAAGAGTAAAGAAGGGGAAAGTAAAGGCAAAAATTGATACAGTAAAGTTGTGGTAGTGAAGGTTTTTTAAATTTCTGTAATATTAATAATGACCATTTTCATAATAGCTTTTTATGTTTATCAAATAGATGAATAAAAGAAGGGACCAATAAGCATGCCAATAAAGATTGATAAAGTAAATGATTAAGGAGAACATTTACAAATGTATTTTTCCATATATTTACTTGAATAACTACAGATATAACAACCGAACTTAGTGACAAGAGATCATATGATGTGATTACGTTCTCTCTCTATAAGGAGACAAGAGCTACTATCCTAAGGCTAGCTGTGGTTTCCTGACAACTGCATTGTTATTTTCATCACATGATGTGATACCTGGATGCTACTGAAGTATTTTTTTCCTCTGGGAGGACTATCTTGATGAAATACAACTCTTTTGCTTCTTTGCTATCAACAGGTTTGAAATTTTACAGAGTGTGTTTTCCAAATCCCTGCTTTTACAAATTAAGTTAGACTAATGTAACTAAATAATATTGCAGCAGCTATGAATACAGAAACATTTGTGTATTTCTCACCACTTCTTAAGTAATGCAAGGATTTTTTCATTGCTTATGACTAATTGTTGTTGTTTCAAAAGCAGTAGACAGGAAAATTGGTGTTTCTTCCAAACATATCATTACAGTCACTAAAGTAATGAGAAATACATCAGATATTTTTAGGTCATCATTTTTTGTCAGGGAAAATAGCAACCTTTTTTTATAAACTGGAAATCATTATTGCTTCCACTGGGATTCACAGAGAATGCACTAATTATGGTGAATTCATTTGGTACTGACAAAGTTACAATGAAGTAATTTCATGGAAGCTCCATTATAAATTGCAATGGGCCTGGTTGTACCCGGGCCAGAAACTTGTCTTTTGGCTGTGCCAGGCTCCCTTTCCCCAATGGGGACAGATGGGGTGCCGGAGGGAGAACAAACTGAGCTGAGGGTGTGGTAATCCCACCCCCCAGCAATCCCCTGGGATTGCTTTCCTTGCTCCCGTGCCCTTGGGCCCCATGGCAGGAGAATGAAGAGCACCCTGGGGCTGTGGAAGAGGCTGGGGGCAGCTCCTGTCCTGCTGCAGGGCTTTGGGGCATCTTCAGGAGCAGCACTGCACGTACAGGAGCACTCAAGGGCTGCCTTTCCAAAATAACTTTATGTATAGGCACATCCTCAGGAAATTAATCTGCATTAACTAGAGGTAAGTGTGTAAAATACCTCATTAAACCACAGCAGACTGCAGTGCACAGATGTTCATTAGACTTTCAATGAACCAAATTAAGGCTATTTCACTTCCAGCCAGGAGAGTTTCAGTGCAGTCTGGTAAGTGCAGATATCAAGCGTGGTGCTTGATTCCTCCTTCGCATTCCTCAGCCACAATGTCAGCTGCAGGCTCTCCTGCCCTGACATGTCCTGATGACGTGCTGCCACCACTGTTTGTGGGGCTGAGCAATGAGTCCTACCGGGGAACTGCTCTGGGTGGAAAACAAAGCCTTCTCCCTTTTCACTCAGGTTTACTTTTATCCTGGAGAAATTAACTGATATAATTTTACCATGTGGCCCAGAGGCAGATGGGGAGGCACAGCTAAGAAGGTGATGGGGAGCAGAAGTGGGTGACTGAAGGCTAATGGAAACATTTGAGCCAGTATTGCCACAGAAGTAAAACTCTGTGGCACTTAGCCATCACTTGCCTGTTAGTATCTTCTCCCTCAGAGTGGCTTTGGGATAATCTGTGCTTTGACGATGCCGAAATGCTCAGGTACTGTCCTAGTATGGACATGGGACCTAATTTATGCAGTAAGAAACATCCACAGAAGCAACAGCCTTGATGCCTTTTCATAACTACAGCTTGCAGAACCACCAAAAAAGATTTCCTTTTTTTTTTTTAATGTGGAAATTCCCTAACTGGGAAGGGAAGGGAAAGGAAGGGAAGGGAAGGGAAGGGAAAGTGCCTTCCTAATACCACCCTTCACTTTCCCTGGGTATTAAGAGGATCACCTGCACAAACAGACCTGATTTGCCAAGAATAGAGTTACTACTGCAATCATTTCCCTACTTGAGTCCTCCTCATCATAATTTTTTGATTTGTGTTGGAATCTGTTTGCTTTGTACAGGTTCCATAAAGGCAGCCTGCTCCTCACAACATCCTGATGGGACTACTGTGTGAAACATCCCAGGGGGAAGTAAGTAATGTTGCCAGTCAAAAGCAGCTGAATGTTCAAAGCTAGGAATATTTAATGAAATATAAAATTTCCAAACACAGTCTTAGGAGAAACAACATTTTCTGTTACTCTACATAAATGAAAAGAATTTTTTCACTTTTTACTGATTGCTTTTACATTCTAAACTAGTAAGTACTTGCCTGATCTAGAGCAATAACGTTTTTTTTGAAGCAGGAAGCATAAAAAACATAAATCGATTGGTGTCATTATTTATTTAGAATAAATATCATGGCATTCACTGAAAACAATCTCTCAGATGTTTATTTAATTCATATCACAGCTTTACACTTTCTTACTTTCAAAGCTTAATGGGCTGAGATGAGCTGAACAAGTATTGTTAAACTTTGTCCATCAACTAAAACGCAATTCTGGAACAAAAAAAAAAAAAAGCTATAATATATGTTAAAAAATACTGGAAGATGTGGAATGACTCCTCTGTTAAAAAAAAAATCAATTGAGCTGTAAAAAAGAGGAAAATATCTCCAAAGTCAAATTATCTAAAAATCAACATGTCTGTGTAAGTCATTCCACAGATGCAAACCACTAGTATGAATATATCAGCCTATTCTTCAAATGTATCACAGATCAAAACTCAGTGTTATTTTCCTGAAAACACCTGGTTTCTAAATTAAATGGCCATACTTAAAGTATTTATGTTTGCTTAATTTTTTTAGACCAAAGATTTGCCTCACAGAATTGTTCCCATTGCAGAGCAGGAGAGGGGTCAGAAAATGAGGATGGATTTCACTACAGTAGACAGAATTAAGCTGAGCTACTGATTCAGCTTAATTTAGCAGAAAGAGAATTAATTTTTTAAATAATGAAATGTATTGCAAATTCATTTATACTTACTTCCCTGGAGCCCTCTTTCTTTTATCTCAGTTCAGTATTTGGAAGCTCAGGACTGGATTTTTTTTTCTCCCCCATTGAAGTAAAAGGTCCATATTAAAGATTTCCTTTTGTGATCACCAAACAGTTGTGTTTTGCAAACCCTTCTCCTCTGCTGCATTAGCCACTATACCTCTATGGTCATTGGAGACCAGAGGAGCTTTCCCACCACTAGACCCAGCATAAAACCTCTACATTCTTCAGCCAGCATTGGGCCCTCAGAGCCCTGTTGACTTGCTCCTGTGGGCACAGCAGGGTCCACAGGGGAACCTGCAGAGTACGGTATCTGGATACCACAGAACTGTGCAAAGCTCTTTGGAAGACAACCTAGCAATTTTTTTGGTTTTTTTTTTTTGTTTTGTTTTGTTTTGTTTTGATACAAAACTGCCTGTTTTTGTGTTTCACAGGCTCAGACAGGATGGCTATATTCCCAGAAAAATAAGTCTATCTGCATCAGCCAGCACTCAGATCCAGGAGGCATTGCAAAAGCATCAGCCTCAAACTATGAAGGGCAAGTATCAGCTCAGACACCTTCGAATATGTGAATAATCTCAACTTCAACATTCTCTTGATGCACCAAATTCTGGCAACTAATGGGGAAGAACCCCTGTGCAATGCTTGGGTATGTTTCAAGACTTTCAAGAGAGAAACCTAAGGAGACTTACACTCTTAAATCACATCATGGCTTCTGAGGATGCCACAGTCATACTGGCAAATAGTAATACAAAATTAGTAGGAAAGATAACTTCAGATCACTTTCTGTGGTGTACAAAGACTGCCCTACAGAGCTTTGCAGCTGCACACCATCAGTTCTTGCCATTTGCTGAACCTGCCATTCAGATATGGGTGTGTGCCATTCCAGTGGGGACCAGGATTTCAGTCTTCTGTCCACAGGTACATATGCATTAAAAGGCAACCAAGAAGTGCAAATCTATTGCTAGTAGGCTGAAATCCACTGCGCAAGGATCGGCACCTCAGCTGGAGGTCATCAGCATGTACTTTGCTACCTATAATCAAGTGCCTTCATAGCTTCAGAAAGGTACTGTATTAGGGAAGAACATCTGGATGAAACCTTGGCACTGCTGAAGTCAACGAGAGCTTTAATTGTGATTTTCTCAGTCTTTATCCAAAATAATGCTTCACTTGTTTGAGGTCAGCTGGAATGGTCTGGCAGTTTTATGCTTACATGGTAACATGAGGAGAATGACAAGGCTGAAAAGCTTAATGATAGTTAATTCAAGAGTACTTGGAAGGCTGAGTAAAAGACAGTATTTAGAGATATAAGTGGATGAATTAATTTCTTCAAAGAGGTAGAATAATTACAGTATCAGAATAGGTGTATTTTGCAATAGTTTTTCAGAAAGTGTCTGCTCTGGGACAAAGAGAACATTTATATGTTGTTCTTAAGCTTTCATATGTTTATATTATAAACCTGCTCTCCACATTAATTTTCTTGCAATTATGTTTAGTGACTTCTCTTTTTTGTATCATGAATAATAAACCCTCTCAATATTCTTCATACTTTCGCTGGACATAAAGACACAGTTTAAAGCCCTTCTGCTGTCTGTGGCTGAAGACATTTTTTTTAATGCTGCTTGCTTGGTGACTGGTGTCCCATTTTACAGCAGGGTTGTGAACTACGATTTATCATCCTAGGCACTGCCTTTGCACAGCAAATGGAAATAACTGAGTTTCATGACATTGATGATGGACTGCAGAGATGTGTATGCATGCATGTCCTCCTTTTGTATGCACAACCTCCTTTTTAAAAAGAGGAGACATACACGTTGCCAGATCTGTTAAAACTATAGAAAGGGCAACTGGCACAGCCAGCATCAGACTGAAAGTCCCACGTCCTCAGTCTTTACTTAACAACTAGAACATCATAGAATCATAGAATCATAGAATAGTTTGGGTTGGAAGGGACCTTTGAAGGTCATCTAGTCCAACACCCCTGCAGTGAGCAGGGACATCTTCAACTAGATCAGGTTGCTCAGAGCCCCACCCAACCTGACCTTGAACATTTCCAGGGATGGGGCACCTCTCTGGGGGACCTCTTCCAGTATTTCACCACCCTCATCATAAATATAAATATAAATATAAATATAAATATAAATATAAATATAAATATAAATATAAATATAAATATAAATATAACTTGTCCCACAGTGATGGGGCTGTATTTTTCTGGATAGATGTAGCAACTTGAAATAATTACATAGAGTCTATAAAGACCATATTCTTATCATGTTAAATGCAGCCAAATGGAGACTCATTCCAGTTTGTGTCTCTGTGTCTGTGCCATCGGAGGATAATGCCTCTGCTGCACAGCACATTTCACTGAAATACAGCTCCTGAATCAATTTAGCTGAGTGTTATATGTAAAAAGACATGTCATTTTGGCTTTGCTAGCTAGCTGCAAGAACAGTGCCACCAATCATAATAAATGAACTGTCTCACTCAGCTTAAAGATGCCATTGTATTTTCTCTCCACTGCCGTTGAGGGCAGAGGGAAAACAGGAAGGCCTGAAGCCTGGAGAGGCACAGAGGTGGCAGGAAGAATATGTAATTCTTCCTAGAGGTAAATGAGAAGTATAAATTACACCTTTTCAGTTTATTAAGTACTAATTAAGGGTTGCAATCCTGGCATTCTTCTACCAGATGTGTGGTGCCAGAGAAGCAGCCACCCATGCGTTCAGAGGTTGATTGCTATCCTGTGATTATACAGAATCCAAGCATGGCTTTTTCTTTTTTGGGTATTGCTGTCATTTGAATAATAGATCATCAGCATGCCTCACTGCAGCGATCCATTATTCACAAGCAGTTATCATCCAAGAAAGATGTGTGACGGCTTCAGAGAGCTCATGTGATGTGCAGGCAGCATGCCTGTGTGCTGGGAGCCTCATGAAGGTCTGACTGACCTCAGGAGGTAGAAGGAAAGGTCCCTGGCCATTCCCGAGAAGCAGTGGAAATGAGCTGATCCTTGGTATGTTTAGGCAGGATATCCCTGACTCTGAATGGAGCCATCACCACTAGATATACTATAAATCTTGATGCAGCTCCAGGTGAAAAATACATGTTCCCTGAAACCCTTCTCTGTGAGGAAGGTTTCTTCTGCGGAAGGTTTCTTCTGATTTTCTTCTGCAGAGAAGCAGTGAGCTACAGCACATCTGCAACCTGGCTGCCACCAAGTCGCTTACTGCTATCAAAGCAAGGGGGGATTAAGAAAGGGACCACAAGAGGACAGCAAGATAGCTCTGTAGGTGGTTACAGGGAGCGTCCTCCAAGCAGGGAAGTACGTGTGAAGGACGCAGTTTGAAAATTAGTGACAGGGGTTAACATCATGGGCCAAGATGAAGCAGAAGGTCCCCTCCTGATATCTAATGAAAGAGGCAACTTTGTCAGGGGGGTGGGGAACAGTAGAGGTAGGGAAGGGGAATAACCACTGAGGAGCTGCACCAGCCAGGACAAGCACCCTGTGCTGGGGAGGAGGGAGGGAAGGGGGTGCCACTGAGGAGGCTGGCGAGAAGAGTGCTCTCTGCAGCCTTGCTCTGCCTGGGTATCAGACCAGGTTTGCTGAAGCCCAAGAGGAGCATGCTGTGGAGACTGAGATTTGGGATAATGAGAACTCAAACAGGAGTTTCATCTAAGAGTCCAGCTTAGCCATCTGGAGCCAATCTAGTCTTACACTAAAATGTTTTCCTCCCACACTCCAGCCAGAAGAACACAATAGTAACATAGCCGAAGACTTTTTAGTGGCAGTGGAGCAAATCTGAGTTCAAGGGTGGCTAATTGGGTCATGCACCATATGATCTGCAAGCTTCAGACACAGAAGCTGACTTACGCTTGGCTCTTCTCGCTGTGTCTTGCTTTGTGCAGTTGCTTTGTGTTGCTCTACAAAGGCAGCTCAGTTTAAACCATATTTTACCCATACTTTGTGGATGTTTACAGCGAGCATCTCCTAGACAGGGAAAGAAGCATAAGGGAGGTTCCTGCTAAATCCAATACCAGCTAAACCCCAGCTATCTGAGCATCTTCAGCATAAATCCAAATAATCCACTTGACTGAACTACAGATAAATAGGAGAAGGGTTAGGCTTCTTTCAATGTTTTAAACATTTTGCTTTCCCTCCCTTGAGTTGCATTAACAAACGGTAAAATTATTCCTTCTTTTGTGACTTATGGCAACTGTTGTATGACAGATTTTTCAGTTTACTGGCAAAACCATTCAAAAAAATGCAGGAACCCATCCCCAGACCCCATTAATTTTTAAGATGTTTCAAACTGTTTTCCCTTTCTTACAAAGATGAAAGCATTTGAAAAAAAAAGAAAAGGTTGAAGACAGATGAAATTTACTTATAGGTTTATGCTTGCATAATAACAGAAGGAGAATGTTTAGGCGGAAAATCTTAATGACAGTTAATTTAGGATCGTTATTTAGCCAAAGTATAAGGTAGTATTTAGAGAAAAAAGAAGATGGAATTTTTCAGAAAAGGTGTGTTCTGGGAAAATAAGACTACAAAATGTGAAACCACAGTGTGCACTTCCCTTAATAGTTGAACTGCAAAATTATATCTCACTGACATGGCAGACCCCAAGGTAATGACTTCATACCTCTATATTAGCTTTAAAATTAACCAAGTGGTAGTGGTAGACGTCATCATAAAGCTGTTCTTCGGGTTGACTACATCTAAGCTGGTGTCTGTAAAATGGTATAATGTGGCACGAATAGGGGAGGGTATAATTTCAGAGAGATCCCTCCCCAGGTGGCATTCCTTAATATTACAATCACTTTGTTTCATTATGCAAATGCTACTGAGAGTATTAAAGGAAAAGCTGGAATCTCTAATTGCATGGACCTCCTTGTCTATATTCTGGATATATGCAACCGTTTGGCTACAATGCTTTTGAGGCTATTTGCTGTAGCAGTAATGTTGTGCTAATTGTATTCTGCACACAGGAATTACTGAGTCTTGCTAATTTTGAAAAAGACCACCCCATTTTTGGCAATCATAGTTTGAACTAACCAGTACATAAATAATTAGTCCATAGATAAGAATTTAATAAAACATTAGTTTTAACATTTTTTAAAATATCAAAAAGAAATGAAACCCAAAATGATAATTTTTGAAGCAAAAATTAATTTTGAATAACTAGAAAGATTTCCTTTAAAATGTGTGGAAACAAAAGTTAAAATTTTGACTTAAAAATAGTAGGAATTAAATAAACCTGTGGACCAAACACAATTTTTTCATAAATTTTCATTCAAAAAATGTTTCCCACCTCAGTTTACAAAAAAGCAACCAAATAAATAATGTGAAGGTAACAAATCCCCAATCCTACATTATTATTAATATGCTAGCTAGAATAGCATTAACTAAGTATAAAAAACCCCACACATTGTAAAAACTGTCTTTGCATCTCACATCTGGGGGGCAGATGCCTTACCTGGCATTCAAAATATAAGCAATATCAATTTAAGTCTGCATTATTTTGAGGTGTTTAGGTGGAGGGTTTGGTCTAAACCCACCACCCACCAGCACATAAGCCAGAACTTAAAAAAGAACTGCTCATCTGAATGAAAACAGGGTGGAAGTCCTGTACTTTGATCTCTGAATTCGTATTTTTTTTAAAGGCTTCTCTTGTAATGAAAGGTGCCTGCATAGATGATCTTTTTGTCTGACTTATCAATATACCTTGGGATACAGAAACAAATTACATCATCTTTAACAGATTTTTGCAACTGGATGATTATAAATTTACCTTATCCAAGCAATTTACCTCTGGGATAGTGTTTGAATTTCCACTACCGTTTTGCGGCTTGCATCAGGAGGAGAGAAGGAAGAATACAATCAGGAGAAAGCCCAAGCAAAGCTGCTGATGGCAGCAAACAAAGGTGGATGGAGAAATTTGTGTTACATCGCAGTGAACCAGCCCTTCAGCAAGAAAGGGGATTAATTACTGCATACACATACACGGTGACTAATGGCAGATAATTTGGAATGAAGATGAATTGTTTCCCTAATATGTCATGTTTGCTGCCTACAGGCTGTGTGCCTGGCTGCCACAGTCCTGTCGGAGCCTTGCCAAACAGCCTCCTAGGACCTTTTAAGAAAAACTGAGGGACTATCCCTTCATGTGCCCCTTATGGTCACTTCCAAATATCTTAGCTTAAACTATGTCCATAGTGTCCAACTATGTCCATATGTCCACTATGCCCAACTTAGCATCTAGCTAAGACTGTCTGTCCCTGAGGCTGTCCCACACTATGAAGCTCTCCGTTTCCCTGGGCAGAAAGCTTTTGAATTGGAAGGATCTGGGAAAACTGAAAAGCCGGTCAATAAATAAGAAAGATCATTTATATGGAAGGTCGGTATTCATTCTTTAAGGATCATTTTTCTTTAAGGAGATTGTGATTTAGTGAAGCTGTCATTGTGAAACCCCTGCCTCCACCTCGGCAGGGTCCCTGCCTGAGACTGCTATGTGGTGCGTGGCATCAGGGAGGTAACTTTCAGACTCAAATTCATCACAGTTAATGCTAAAAATGACTCATCTGCACAGCCTTGTTTTCCCCATTGACTTGCATCAGCCCTGCACTTACAGGTTTCCTCTAACTCCAGTGAAACTACTCACCCTCTATAAGGTGATTTTGGAGGAAGGGAGAATCAGGACATGTTTCTATCCCATAAAAACACTCTCATCCTGGAGCCAGCAGCATCTGCTATGGCTTAAATTTTCCTTACAGGACTAGCAGCTGTTTTTTAGAAAAATGAGGAGTCTTCTCAAAGGAATATTGGAGCCTGGAGCCTCGACCAGACAGATCACTAGCTTGCGTTAAAAGTACAACAGCAAGGAAGTTGAAGTATACATTCCATAAGCTTAAACACTTGGAAACTTTCCATTATTTTTTAAACAAAGTTCCTCACAGTCTGGATGTCTTGGGGATTTCTGATATATACAGAATCATTCAGCTCTCCGCAGGCAGTTGACCAAAATTCACCCAGGTCTTTATTAATTGATGCTTGCAAGTTACTCTTTGGACCTGGCAGCATAATTCCCCAGGAACGTTTGGATGCATCACAAAAACAATCAAGAACTGCATCCTTGCCTGTAACCCCATTTGAAAGACTAAGTAGTAAATGGACGTGTGGCCTGGATTACCCTGTTCCTTTCGGAGCTGGTTCCTGCAGTTAAGGAATGGCTTGGTGGAAGATTGCTTTGAATTCTCAGTTCAGGTGGTGTATCTACATTAGTTCTTGCCACCTACTTGCCTGTAATAAGCACTGCATTAATTTTCACAGCCCTAGATTTGAAATCCTACTCTTGCACTGAAAATATAAATACCAAAGAAAAATAAGAAGCAGCAAAGATGTCAGGAACTTAGAGGGATAAATCCTCCTAAGCACTGGTGTTATTTTATATGTCCTTGGTGAGCCAGTAATTCCTTGTTTCACTGGACTACAGAGATGTATGAAGAATTACTAAATTAATGAACATGATATCCAGCAAAGTAGGAATTTTCATGAATGTCATATATTAATCCCTCTGATCTAATAGCACAGTTGCAGAATGTAATTAGTAGCTCTATGAGCAGAAGTCTACATTTGTCAAATCACCATTACATCAAAATTGGCTTTACGTGCCCATCTTGTATAGTCACGGAGGCAAAGTTCTTGCATACTTTCAAACAACAAATACAGTTTTCCTGTAGAGGCGATTCTACTGACTTTTTTGATGTGCTCCAAGAGTTAAGGTGATACAGAGCACCTAGTTAAGGTGATGGTTATTCTGGCCCTAAGCACTATGTAGTGCTCTTGGTTGCCTAGATAAAAGGGAAGAGAGTGAAAGCACATTGATGTAATTCTGATGCAAATAGCTCCTTAGCCCAAATTATTATGGCTCTCCTCACAAGAGCTATGACAGAAAAATGTAAGGATGAGGAGATTAGAACAAGAAAAGAGGCATGTAGCAGTAAAGAGATCAGCAATCTATAGTTCTTAGAATTTAATTAGGTCCACAAAAGATTATTTTAATTTTAAGCAATGACTGGACAGATCATTGATAAGGGCTGGTTATAATCATGACTTCTTGAGAATTAAGACTTGTAAATTGAAGCTTCTAACTGTGCTACTTGCAGAGCTGTTTGATCTGTATCCAAATATACTGCTGCTGCAGTAAGCCATGGCCTTTCAATGTAGAAAGTGGTTTGATAGCTTTGCTAAGACTAATGTTGCAACAAAAAGTTGCTGCTTTTTAGTGTCATTTGTTACTTATGATTATTAATGAATCTCATACATAAGGCTATCTGTACTTAGACATGAGCATTCTTACCAGTCCTCATAGAACAACATTATAAACCTTTCCCTTGTAGTGGTAAAGATACGTTACTTCGACATGTAATTTAATTAACACTTTAGGTAATGTGAGGTTTTCTGCTGAATGAATTTAGATGCCTGTCTTATGGTTTAATATCATACACATACAGTGCCAAATTCTGCTCTTGGGTTTATAACTTCAAGCTTGCTGGCACTTACTGCATCTTGCTGAAATGACACATCTAATTAAGTGAAGCATGTATTCAACCTGTTTCCTTTCCTGTCAATGGAGAGATTTCAGTGGACTAATTAGCCAACTGGAAGATGCCTATGTCCCTTATTGATGACAGAGCACACCCAGCATGCCCAGACCCTGAAACAGGTGAGATGAATCTGGGCCATTGACCTAAGATATCCTTATATGCCTTAAGATAGACCTCAACCCTTAATATTTTGAACTGTTCACCTACAGAATATTCATATATTCAACAAATTAACTCACAGAATATTCAATAAAACTGTCAAAAATATAATATCTTTCTTGTGAAAAGAGAAAAAAGTCCATAACAATAGAACAAAGTTAGGGTTTATTTTTTCTCATGTTGCTCCCCTCGCTGGTGGTGTTGGTCACAGATTGGTATACAGATAGTTCTTTCTTCTTTTTACTTACGTCTTATAAATATAATGAATTGTTAAAATAATTTGTGGATTTTTTCACTCATGAGGGGTGAACACATGCTATTTTATCTCAGAAAGCAACATCAGGAACCAGGTCTGAGTAGGAAAACCTTAGGCATGCTCCTTCAAGGCAAGATGTTGGCATTGCATCAACAGTCACTTAATAATGCATCTAAAAGTAGTATTTTGGACTGAAACCTGATGGACAGGGAAGATCAAAACCAGCAGGAATAAAAGAAATTCAGCTTGTGTTGGAATCTTCCATGAAAAGTAGATACCACGCAAAGGATGATGTTGCAGGCTAACAAAATTAATGTTTAACTGATTGGTAAATAGGATTTATGCACTGCATGGATGTAGTGTTCTGGTGCTCTTTGCTTCTTGTCCTCTCGTGATTGACGTGGTGTAAATTAATATATAGTGAGATTTGTGTTTTGTGATGTAGGCTTGTCTTGATGAAGAGCTAGATTGCAGTCACCAGTAGAAACTTCCACTCACCAGTTTTCAAGTGTCTTCTGCCATTTCCTCTCTGGGGTGGGTTATGTTTGGCAATCAAGAAGTGAACAGATCTATGTTAGTCTAACATCTTTAAATAAACCAGTCTCAGGTTTGGAGTGAAGTTGATTCATATGGCTGAGCCAGTTGTTTTATAAATTTCCTGACTGGCAGAGTTTCATGGTACAGTCCTCAAAAGTCCCTGTCAGAGTATTGCATGTAATATTTCTTTCACTTAATGCTTACAGAATAGGCCACGTTCATAAAATTTAACTGTGTCTTTTGCAGAGGTCAACTGCTTCTTTTTTTTTCCTAAAAAGAAGCAATATTATATAAGTGAAAGTCCCCAAATATGAAAATCAGTGAAAACACCTTCAATAAAACAGGTATCCCAAAAACTGATGGTAAATTCAAAGAAGAAAGGCAGAGTTTCCTCCAAGCTAAGTTTAAAAAGCCATTATTTGATTTTCAAAAATACACTAAGAAGGCCGTTTCTATGGGTGTACAGACTCACCAAACTTTTTTTGTTTTTGAGAAGTCTCCTAACAGTGTTGAGTTACTTGTGAGAAAAATGTTTATCTGTATTTTTAATTTCATATTGGTGGTTGTCTATACCTTTTTTTATCCCCATCCCAAATAATTTTGAAAGGTGTTTTACGAAGAGATAATAAAGTCTTGGGAAAATCTTTAAAAAGTTGGAGAAAATATGGATATACAGATGAAACAGCTAATCCTATTTTTTCTTTCTATGGCCATTGGGTATCCAGTTACATTGGAAATATTGCCATGTGTATTCACTGTTAGTAGAGAATGAAGAGAATGAAAAATACAAGATATTGGAGATGGCAGAAAGAAATAGAAATTGACTGGTTTAAATATTAATTTTGCCCTGGACCACTTTCATGTTTTTGTCTTTTAATCAAAAGTACTCTCTTTCCTTCATATTGATGGGGATCTGTTACATTTAGAGAAAAAAGCCCTCCCCATGTGTATTTTTGCATAGATGCATACACCTTTTCAGGAATAATAACAGAACACTCTGCTATGTGGAAATGTCTTCCTTGCTGTCAATAGGAGGTACATTTATAGGTGAAGGTGAAGGTGATACATTTTCACCTTAGGTAATTCGAAAGTGAGGCTCACTTTCTTCCCAAAAAGTAGGAGACCAGAGCATTCCCCTGGACAGTGAATCAGAAACCCACAACAGACTGACTTATGAATGGATAAGAATTATGAATTATGAATGGATAAGAAAAGAAAGGTCCTCTTAGAAGGAGGAGGCAGAAACCCAGCTGATGTGGAAGGACAGAGCAATACTTCTCCTAATATGGACTTCCAGCATCTGGCAATATTTGCATTATTCTTGGAGCTGCTCCTGACCATGACGTATCGGGTTACTTGCAGCAGCTGGAATCAACTAGTATATGATGGTATGCTAACCAGCATTTAAAACACCATATATGTCGGCCAGTATTATGAAATAAGTTTTACAGCAGGAACTACTGCATTCTTTTCCTGTAATATTAAATTTCTATTTCAATCACTAGCATCATGGAGCTGATCAGATAATGTCTTTGCACTGGCTGGACTTCGATCCTGGGAACTCCCTGCAACAACATAGTACACCAAGAAGACACCAAGAAGGTAAATTTGTGTACCTTAATGAAAGCATTGAAACTATTCCATTTATTAATGGTGCCAGGAAATTCTTAATGATAATAATAAGCCTCCATACATAAAGTTGAAAAATAATTCTGTGCATAAGCTTTCTCTCCTTTTTTAAAGGGAGACTTGGGAGAAGAAACTCACAGGACCTGAGGTAGTTTCTTCCAACAGGAAAAATCAACATAGAGCAACCCAGAGATTAAAACTCTGAAAAGCAAAGCATACATTTGTTTTCTGTTTTACAGTGTTGATGTAAAGAAGTAGAACTGTTTGACTGAATATGAGGAGAAACTTCTTTACTGTGAGGGTGACAGAGCACTGGAACAGGCTGCCCAGAGAGGATGTGAAGTCTCCTTCTCTGGAGATATTCAAAACCCGCCCTGTGCACCCTGCTCCCAAGTCCTACTATTCTGTGATTCTGTGACATGTGTGATCTGTACATTGTCTGGGCTAGTCTAGGATAGGCTTTGCTGGAAACCTTACCTCTTTCCTCAGCCTCCAGCTCTGCTCCCAGAGACCCCTCCCAGCGCCCAGGCACCTGGCTCCCTACCTCTGCGTCCACCCTGCTCCTGGGCAGGTCTCGTGGTCCTTGTGCCAGGGACATCTCCACTGCAGGCTCACCATGAAGGGAATGGGGACTTCCGTACCTTCTCTTTAAGGCAAACCTCAGCAAAACAGGCTGCAGGCAGACTGCCAGGGCAGCATATTTTGTACTCTCAACAGAGGGTTTATTGCTGAGCAAAGTTAATTGTCAGTACCACAACCTTCATGAGGACAAAATATAACTTGAAAAAGGAAGTATGTGTGTTTAAGTCAAACCAAAGGCTTACAGAGACAACCTCTCAGGCTTGGACACAACTCTTTCACTAGTGCTTATTAGTCCTTCATGCTGTCCTGCAGAAGTCAGTGAGCCTGCCACCCCTCATTCATTAATACCAGATTAATGTTGAAGCCTGGAGGAACACAACTTCAGCCTTGTCCAGGCATGCCACAGGCTGGAGATGGGCTAACCCAGGCACATGACAGAAAGTTCATGCTTCCAGCGCAGCTGCAGGAACACAGGCATTACCTGATCCGATAGAAACTGGAAGTAGCCCAGAGAGACAATACGTGATCAGACCTAAGCACTGCTGGTGCAGAGTTAACTTCTTCATACTTTCTGAGCAAGGTTGAACTAGTGAATATGTTATACAGGACACATGCTGGTGCCCAGTGCGGTTTTGATCTGGCTCCAGGAACCTGACAAACACCTTATTGCATGGCCCAGCCACAGCCTGAGGTTTGCTTGCACAGGTTGTGCATCCCACTTCCCAAAGAGCTGTCAGGCAGCTTGGAAAGAGAGCGGCCAAAGTACAGGAACAGCAAATAGTCTCAAAAATGGTTACGCTTCAAATCTGCTTGACATTCCCGCTGTCAGTTATATAAATGTAGCGGTGTTATTATTGTAGGGCAGGCTATTTTAAGACAGACAGACTAACAGAGCTGGATTTCAACATTTATTTAGATTCTTAGTTTTGCCATTGCATATGTTAGCTCTTGTTTTTTGTCAAAATGGCTTGACTAGAACTAATGTCTAGCACATATTCCCTAGGGAGGGATGCCAAGCTGAACTGTGAAATAGACTTGTCATTTCACGCTCTTCTACTGTTACTTGGGGTGAATTTGGTCATGCCAGTCCCACTCAAGCTCTTCCAAAACAAATTAATCAGATGGAGTCTGTGGTCCTCCACAATTTTTAAGAGCCAGGCTGCAGACATGTCAACCCAGGCAAAGAAAACGAGTGATCACCTGTTCAAAGACTTGTGTCTAACTTCTTTCAGCTCCCTTCTTGATAAAATAGGGGAACTTAGGCTCCCTGCTGAAGCAATTTAAAGTCCATGGGCAAAAGTACCAGAGAATGAGGTTTGGGTGTTATAAGACTTAGCTCTCAATAAAAAATTTTCTTCCTTCCCAGTGAGATTGCTGTTCCTTTCCATGTAGATTGCCATCATTATTTTGTTCTTCAATACTTGCTTGCATTTGACATGTTTTTCACTATACCTGAGAGTAAAAAAGACCTTACAGTGGCTTCTTTACAAGGAAATTAATAATTTAAACTCCCTGAGAATGAGAGCACTTTTGTCACTTATCCTCATCCCCACATACAGGACTTTCTTAGGATATGTAATCTGATCTCCCATTAGACTTTTCTTGTGTCTTGAATCTTCCCCCTTTCATGTCCTCTCTTGCTTTTTGCCACTGTGGAGATTGTCTGAAGCCAGCAGCAAGCTACAGAAGTTTTTCACTGCTAGCATTTCTTCTTCAGAGAAGCCTTGCTATGGCCACCCAGTCTCTGCTAGCAGACAAAGCCTTTGAAATGCATGAGGTTCCACAGCATGGTCACAGCAATGATGAGCATTAAAAAAAAGAAAAAAAAAAAAAAGAGCTGTTTGTTTAAACTGTTGGTAGCAACCATATAATTAAAGAGATGAGAAGGTCTGGAGTTTGTTTGTGTTTTAGAGGACGGTTACCCACGCACTGGCTTCTGCTCTACTACAGGTTGGGCCAACTATAGCCCTGCCACTCACCCAGTGACTGCCTTGTTATTGCTGCCCAGATGGATTTGGCTCTTGTGCCTTGGCACAGCCTCCGTACGTGCCTGCTAACCTGTGACTGTCTACTGCAGAGTAAATGTGAGGTTACCCAGACAGTGCAAAACCTCCCAGAGCAACCGCAGGACGTCTGGGCTGGCAGGCTGCCCACTGACCTTAGAGTCCGACAGCAACAGGACACACCGAGAGGCGGTTTGGCCCTGGCCCCATGGGGGTTGCCATCATTCAGCGAAGCAGGTAAAAGCTAAAAATACCCCCAGAAGCCATAGGATGAGCCCAAAGTGGGGAGGGTGAGGGTCCTGTCATCTGGGCAAGCTCCTGGGCAAGCGCTTCATCTTCTTGGGCCAGCGTCCTGCCAGTGGCTGCCCCGCTCTGTGCAGGCAAGTGCCAGCAACAAGGGACTGTGGCCAGAGATGTTGTTAAAACACATATTTTGCTTGAGGATGGGCCTTCAGCTGCAGGACCCGTCAGGGAAACCCCCCCTGGGAGGTGAGAGATCGCCACAGCCTCTTGCCAACAACAGTCCAGGGATAAGTAATTTCCAACAAAGTAATACAAATAGAGCAAAGAAATGAGTCAATCTGCTTATCCTATCTGTAAGCACGCAAAATTTCTCAGTTACTCTGTCAGGTAATCCTGTCCTGGATAGAATTAATTTTGTTAGCCCCTTCAGTAAAGCAGCATTAGCTAAAATGAGAGTGTATTATATTCAATCTATCAAGCTAATCTGCTGTGCTAATGCGATAATCTTGGAAAGACAATTTGTGGGAGATCTCTAGGAAGCTGGGTTTTACTTTTTCTTTCCTTTTGTCCTTTTTGGGAGAGTTCTAGGATAAATATGTGAAACATCCAAGTACTGAGAAGTTATTGGAATAAAAAAGGATTAGTATACAACAATAAAACTCCATCTGTGGAATGACAAAGAACTTCACGGTTGCAAAATGAGCATTTTGCTACTGTTGTGGAAATGCTTTTTTTATACTGCATTTCAGAATGTAGCCAGGGAAGATTAGACAAATGTGCTAATAAGAGAGGAGAATATGTGAGATTATATGAGTGTAGGAGAAAAAAAGTGATGTAGATTAAACACGGTCTTGCTTGTTCCTGCAGGCTAGCCTCTCCACAGCATCTGTTCTGCCCTGTCATACCTGAGAACTTTATCAATAAAGAAATACAGCTCAGATTTGGAGGTGTCAAGTTTTTTAACTTCATGAAGTTTGGATCAGGCCTGGAGGACCACAGGGCACAAAATGATCTGTAACAAATAACAAAGGTGTTTTGAGTTGAGTGAAATCTGGAGGGGACCACTTTCATGACAAAATGAACCGCGGGGATGTGGATACCTCACTGATCAGGCTTTGCCACAGGCAGGTAAATACTATGATTCGCTCGGCAAACTCAAGTGATCTCTTGGGTACTTCCTAATGCTCATCTTACACTTTCTGAAATCTGCAGCTATGGGTAGATTTCCTCTCACTTAAGCTTTTCAGGATGAGAAATATGCAATAGTCTACACTTGCTGCTCGGGGTGATGGGGAGCAACCTAGCCTCCGAGGGTGGTTCAGCCCCAATGCTGTAGAGCACCTCCATCTTCCTGGGCATCTCCATTTCCCCACTCCCCGTGAAGGAACCTCAGACAACCAGTTTAACCTCAGATCCCAGCTTTTGGAGGGCTAGAAATGGCCTGGCTGAATCAATCCTTCCAGAAATAACTGAAAGTGGGATCCATCTCACCCTGCTTTAGTGACCTAAAAATTAGGTGTCCAGTCTAAGGCAGCTGAGTCCCTCTTCTAGCCGATGCAATGAAGTAAATGCCTACAGAGATCGATTTATCTGATGTGACTAGGTAAGACAAATTACCCTCTGGTGGTGCCTGTTCCTCTCCAGAAGAGAAGAATGATGTCTAGGGTGAGCAGCAGATGCTCTGCCTTGTCAGGTCCTTATAGTCTTGCAGAGGCATCATGAGTTCCTCATTACAGCAGAGCTCCATACCTGCACTGCTGCAGAACACCACTGACCGCATATGCAGAAAGCGACTTTGTTAATGTCGTGCTTCAGTCAGACCACTTAAGCTAATGTATTCCTATTCGAAGGAACATCTCCACTATAATACACTGAGTACTGTATGTAATGGGTTGGAAAAACCTGTCTGTGCTGTAATCACCTTGGACATCCAACGACAGTACAGCTGCAGGTGCTCTATACATGTAGCCTATAGCATTCCTGAATCTGAGTAGACAGATGTGTGAAAATACTTGTATTTTATTCACCAGTGGTATCTGGTACTTGCTGAAATTTTTATTTTCATTAAACATGCAAGAACACTATGTACTGTGGTGTGGTTTGAATGCATAATTCAGAGGGAAAAATATTTTTTTTACATTTTATAAGGGTTGTTTGCTGCCATTCCTGCCTAGGGTTTATTAAATCAAATTTGTTTGTAAAACAGCCACATCTAAAGTGAGGATGCAACACTGCATTTACAGATTTTTTTTTTCCCAAAAGCAATACTAATCATGTACTTACAAAACTTTTTTAAAGACTTTTGTCAGTCTGCCTTTAAGATGAGTATGCTCACCATGGAGAGAGCAGATTATGAATATTAATATCACAAAATATAATTGCAGTGTTTAGTGTGAAATTCAAAACACAGATACAGATATGCGCCATAAAGCTCTTGCTTCCACAAAGTCCACTGAAGTAGAAAATTATTTTGAAGCTAAGCAAGGCATGATCAAATAAAATCCCTTGACTGATAATCTGGGTTTTTAAACTTGCCTAAGTTTTGTGTGACTTAGTCAGGTTTACAAAATACTAACAAAAACACAGCCACAAAATGTAATCATATTTTGAAGATATGCATATTTTAGTCTAACTCTTTCTTTGCTTTTAACAAGTTTTTGTGTGTCTGAGTGAGAAGCTTTCACCAATATCCTATGATTTTTTTAATCTGGTATTTCAAGGGTCTTTTGTCAAGAAAATATGTCACTATATGTCATACCTGTTACAAGGCATTAACATTTGTGAGTATTTTGTTTTGTTTGTGGGATGAACTACTTTCTCTAAACTACATAAAACCAGCAGAATCACTACTCTTCTGTTGAAGCACTTCAACAAAATTAAGAAGATGTTGGATAAATTTTTATTTACCAGATTTTTACTGGAAAAAAATTGGGAACTAAAGTGGAGAGGAAGGGAGAAAACCCTCTATTTTTCTCTTTTTCCCTTTTAAAAAGACAGAAAAGGACAGAATAAAGTGAAAAAGCCAAGGACTGTGTGAAGGCAAAGAGCTTAGCTATATACTTTTTGCTGGAAATGCTGTGTGTATTAGCATGAAGTGCTTGTAATGTTCACTTTTACAAACTTTAATAGAAAAAAAAGTCCTGGCTGATGTGCAGAGCTAGAGAAGAGATGGAGAGCTCGGCTTCATCTGTGCCATGCAGGTGCCGAACCATGGAGGGTCTGCCTCTATTTCAGGACCAGGGAGGATGTCTTGGACCGGACGTGGATGGGCATTTTGTCCCAGGACTTAGCATGGGATGGTGATGCCTCCTCCTCACGACACGTGCCTGGACCTGGTGGGGTGAGGCAGCAGTGAGTGGGGAAGGCAGCACCCATGAATATCATCTCGTGTCCTCCCAGGATGTCACGCTGCCGCTCAGTCAGCCGTGCTCCATGTTCTCACTTGGCAAATGGACCCTTAAATCGAACATGACAGATGACATTTTCCATTTTCATACTCCTAAGCTCTGCTTCGGCTTTGCTGAACCTTCACTGATGCCCTGAACGTGGGCTCGTCAAAGGTCGTTCGTGCTAGCACTGAGGTGTTGCCACCAAGCTCTGGTGCCTGTAGACTGTGTCAGGGATAGCCAAATTTAGCTGTGTTTATCTAGCGTGCTGCATGATGGGGGGTGTATATTTGTCATTCCCATGCTGTAACATGTGCTGTCACAGCATTAGCAAAGCGAGCATTTATTTTGTGGTGGTAACGTACATGAGATACTAGAAGAGATCCATGTGATGGGATGTAAAGTGCTGTTATGAGCTGGCTGGGCACCTGAAATTATCTCACTAATGCTTCCCACTATAATGTGGTAATCACGGTGGACTGGGGTTATTTATAGCCAACTAGGTGGGGAGTTGCAGAAATTGTTTTATGCACACAGGGAAAAGTACTCAGGCTGTTTCTGGTTTTGAGACTCCCAAGGAACATGAAAAAGAACTAAGCATTTGGCCATAAACATTAAGGACTGACAAATGAGTCGTTTTGAGGCAGTTGACGTGATTTAGCAGCTAGAGGCAGTGGCCATGTGCTCTCAGACTTAGAACTGAGCTGGCGAGCCCAAAACCAGTCCCGGTCTTGTCAGCTTGTACTTCCAACCTCATCTCCTCATATCACCAACGCGCACCCCTCTCGGCTCCCTGCTGGGAGGGAAAGCAGCGTGAATGGAGGCAGCAAGGCCCCCTGGATGCTTGCTCACCATAATCTGAACATGCCCATAGCTACTGATACGCCTGGAAGCCCATAGGAGACAGGGGTGGCTGTGACGGGCAGCAGCAGCATCCTGTTTCTGTATGACTGTGTGTGCTCTCAGGCCATTAGAAGGGACATGAAGCAAAAGGCAAGGACACGCTCTCTGTCTGCACCCCCTATACTTGTACCATGTAAGGGGTACTTGGTAATTTACTAATGGGTAATTGGTAGATCTGGTTCCCTGGCCCTGTATACTGTGAGAAGTCCATCTCAGCACACACGTGGCATCCCTGGTGGCTAGTGAAACACAGAGAGGGCCACTAGAGGGCTCAGAAACTGCTTACTGGGGAGATACCCAAATCCCATGTATTGGCATGTGCTGCAACTCAGACATCACCGCAGCATGCACCTGTGTGATTTACCGTGGTGTTGACTTCATTGACTACTACCAGGAGTCAATGACATCTGCAAAGTATCTTCCTGTGGGTTTGACACATCAGTCTATTTACTCAGCGATGCATCTCAGCATCATCAAGTGATATTTGTAAGTGCAAGGGATTAATCACCACTGAAACAGAGTCTCCAGAAGCTGAAAGCAATTATTAAAGGAGTGAATGAATTCCAAGTTGCCACTTACAGGGAATTTCCCATTTTGGAAATGTTTTTACTTTCATCTTACTGAAAAAAGAGGTAACAACATATTGAATACTTCAAAGGTAATTTAATAGGGAAACATGTCACAGATTCAGGTTATAGTGTGCACAGCTTATCTGTGTTTCTAGATTACTGAATAAAAAGGCAAGCTGTTGCTTATGTTGAAATTACTGATTCCTGCATTTTTTTTTTAAAGTAGTATGTGAAAAGCTGGTCAGAAGCATTTTGGCTGAACTGTTCTGTCAGAAAATAGTTTCATTAAAATAAACGTTTTGTAGGAACATGTAGAACATCCTCCACTGAATAACTAAAACTAATTGCTATAACATGTCCACTTTTTCTGGGATAATTCCTGGGCCCTAACCTGCTGAGTTCTGACACATAATAATGTGAAGTAATATACCTCTAAAATGCTAAAAATTTCCCACAAAAGCAAACTGTATAGCCTGATGTGCTCCTTTTTATTTTTACAATTTCTTAAGTTGTAAGTTTAAGGTACAGAGTTCACAGTTTATTTTCTCGTTGTCAGGTATCCACCTACAGAACAAAGCATTGGCTAGGCATCATCAAATCATTGCTTAGTTTTGCGGACAGGGTGCTTGTGCTCATTTTGATTTTAAACATAATAGAGTTTATTTTGTTTTCTAAAAGTAATATTATAATGAAGATGGTACACAGTTAAGGAATGTCAAGGAAACTAAGTTTACCAGCATAAGTAATGTGATCTAATATTGCTGCCCTTAAAATAAAGTAAACAATGAGACACCTGATGGCTTGCATTTCACTTCTTAGCAGAAAGTGTGTAGGTATGCATAATACTTTTTATTAAATCAGCTGATACAGTTGAACTAAATGAACATGCTGTCAGACAAACAATTCTTATCTCAGTCTAACAACATTATATCAAAAGCCAATGTTTCCAGCCTTGGGTTTTTGACACCTCTTTGTCAGAGCTGATGGAGATACTGTGTGCTTAAAAGTTTCTTTAGTTTTTGCAGATGGCCTAACAAAAATATTACCTCTTTCTACAAGCATTTGTTTGTTCTGGATTTTGGAACATCATTCTTACAACACCACTATGACAGGTATTTGCTATAACATTGATTCTTTGTTGCTTGATGTCATTGGCCTTAAGTATTATTTAAAATATGTATTTTTGTGCATCATTGATTAATTTTAGTTCACTATCGTAAAATATTTATTTTAGTGTTCATATCCTCAAGGAAGTGTGCTGTGGAATTTTACTTTCTTAGACCCAGGAAGATTCTTGTGCATGGCAGTCAGGGTTATAGCCCCTTACTGTCCACACCAGTGAATTACACTGTCCTTCCCATTATGAAATATTTCACTGAAGTGGCTTGATCTAAAAATCTATGGCATAATATAACTTACTGTCAGAGTGTTAGTGCTGAAAAATCTCAGAGTAAAATTCAGCACATGCCAGGATTCAATCCTGGTGGAAGGTGCCCACTGCATAGTTGCAAGTTACTGCACAACATCAGAAACTCAGGTCAGGAGTTCTATTCAGGTGATGACTACGGGACCCTGCTGTGAGTTCCCAAGATCAGAGACCTGCAGGAACCTAAGCACGGTGCAGAGAATAAACACAGCGTGTTCCGAGAGAGACACTCCTGTTAAAGAAAAGTTTTGCAATTTCTCCCTGGTTCTCTCCAGGTCAGCCAGCAAGCACTGAAAAACCTGTCAACAAGTGACTTTCTTGTTGGTTTCAGGACACTGAGACACCTCCTACCAATGCCTCTCGGCATCCTGACGGGGCACTGATTCAACCATGACTCACAAGAAAATGTGTCACATAATGAGTCACCAGCGTTGCACCCCCAACACCTCTGCTCTAGTAGTTTAGGTCTCCCGTCTGAGAGCTGACAGTGACCTCATTTTACTTGTGGTTCCTGGGGACAGTGAAAGCAATGGATGTTATCACTGAGGCAAAAATACACTAGAAACTGTTCAGCTACTACTCTGGAGTTTGACATCTAAAGCCCATTGTACTCTTCATTTTTGTTTTCGATAAGAATGGACAACTGCCTAGGTTTTCAAGAAATGAAAAGCTAGGGTAGCATTTACAGTACATTGGTGCTATTACCAGGATAACGATCACTCATATTTATGAACACTGCATTACCGTAGGCCATGGGTATCTAACTATGATCCACAGCTGGAGAAAAATTGGAAAATCATGTGTCATTTTCTTTCTAGTTGTTTTTTAATCTATTAAAAATATTACTACAGGGAAGAACCACTTATAAAGACAACTGGACATGAAGAAGGTTGGGCCATCAAAGAAAACAGAAAGTGCCTGAAGGGAGCTGCTCCTAGATAATATCACCTCGTACAGGGGTGGATCTAAAGCAGTAAAAAATCCCTCACTTTGTTTCCATTTCCTAGATAAGTATTTCTGACTTGGATAAAGGTTTTGAGTGTTAATGAAGCCAAATGTCTGTCTCTGTGGGTCTGGGACAACAGGTGGGTTGTTCTGTATTAATATTGTCTTCATTGTAAGTCTGAAAAAGGAACAAAGATTGCTGGACGGTTTGGGGAGGGAGAGATGTGTGGCCATAGTGCAACCTTTGTCATACTCTGCTTAATTTAGAGTAGGAAAAGAGGAAGACAAATGGGGGAAAAAGGAAGAGGATCTTTTACTTCTACAAGTGCCTTTTCAATGGGAAACAGAATCTATCTACAAAACCTGTTTCCTTCCCTACCTCCCCACTGTTTGAGCTATTTTCTATAGGGTTAGGTGAGATTGTCAACGGTCCTCTCCCCTCTTCTTCCATAGTCTCATTATCTTGTCTGTTAGCAGGAGCAATACAATGTCATAGCAGATATTAAGGCTATATGTCTACTGGTAAATCAAACAAGGCAGGTAGGGACTTGAGCCCTGGGTCAGCCATCCAGCACTCAATTATTGGTGTGGTCCCTTGTCCATGATGCCTGGTACTCTCTGAGAGATGCCTGGGCATGGTCTTGGGGTAGCATGTCCCCAGCATACATGCTGAGTGTGCCCGCTCTGCGGTTTTGAAAAGTCAAGCTGGTAAAGGGCAGCTTTGAGGGTGCTGGTCAGCCTCAGAGGCAGAGAAAGGCTCCCTGGCCTGTCTTATTTAGCAGAATAGTTGCAGTTGGAGATGGTGCAAACAGACAAGATGGCAAGCAGCAGGAATGAAGAGGTGGACCTCCTTCTGTGGTCACAGGTTTGGGTGCTGTCCAAACCTTCTCAGTCTCCTAGTCTCCAAGATTCCCTAACTGGTCCTTTGTGACCACTATACTCTGATATATCTTTCCAGGAGGTTTCTTTAGTACAAGGAAACACTTTAAAATCATCCATCTAAATGTGGAATGTCTTGTGTTCTTATACTGATTTAATCTGGTTTTCTGGAATAACCACACAACTCCCTTTCTTGCTTTTTCACCACCTGAGAGCCAGGACTCTTTTCTTCCATCCTGTGGTAATATTTTTAACAATCACCCTACCTTCTGTAGTCTGGCTACTCAGAAAACACAAGAAAATACAGTGGCACACCATCAAGGGGAAGATACTTGTCTAAAAGCTGGTATTTCTGGTAGTAAAATATCATAAAACCTTTTTTCCTTTGCATCTTTTACCAGAAGTGGATCATATTCTCCTGCGCATCTTAAATCTCTTTGTTTGAAAAGGCACCAAGCCCATTAAGGGCACCTGAAAAATGAGAGCCTGCCATAAGGTGCCATGCGACCTTTGCCTTGTCACTTCAAACCCCATCCTTGGTGCCACAGAGCAATGACCGCTGATGTCTAAAAGATGGCTGGGGTCAAAGGGCACGATCAGAAGTGCTGCTGTGCCGGCATCAGGCATCCTTGCGAAATTTAATAACCTCATGTAATCAGCGAGTTGCATTGTATAAGACAGAATTTCTGAAACATCAGCAGTTTGTTGACGTACTTCTATGAGACCTGTCATCAACCAACAAGCATATAAAGGCTTTTGATTTTCTAATTAAAAGGGTGAATTTATCTTGATTCCCCATATGCTAAGTGAGGTTGATTAGTGAAAGATATAAGGGATCAAAACTTTAGCTGATTATAATTAAGACTAAATTATTCATTGCAAATAAATTATCTGACAAGTTGGCCATTATCCTGCTCCTGAGCCGATCAAAAAACAATCAAACATTTTCAATCCCATAATTATTTTGCAAGTTATTTCCTAGTATTGACTAGTACACAGGACAAAAACATTTCAGAAGACAAACATGGACCCTTACGTTGATTGCCCATCAATGTAAGATGGATAAGTCTGGAAAAGTTAGACAGTCTTAAAAGTTTTGCTGCATGTCTGAAAAAATATATAGATACATCTTAAGCACCATCCAGTACCACACTCTTATGTATGCATTTTGTGTATCTTGCTAAAAGATATTTAGTTGTAAAGGAACTTATTTTCAATTAGAAGAGGAGCACAATGAGGCATTTACTACTGTATTTTATTTTTCTGCAGAGGTGGGCCTGAGCAGCTGCAGGTTGCAAGATGGTGGTCAAGACCTTATGGCCTTTTTCAGGTTTTTCATGCAGTGCAAGGCTGCAACAACCCATTTTCCTTTTATAAAATCAGCTTTACACCCAGTAATAGCGCCTTCTCTGCCTAAGCCATCTCAAAGCTTCCTGCTGCTTTCAAAGGATCAGCCCAGCAGAAGCTTTCCTTATTTCCTGCTGGCAGGTACCTAAGAAAGCAGCCTGACATACCCACTTGCTGTGGCACACCATGGTGGCAATGGGCCTTGGTGTACCGGTGGGTTGTGGCCCTGGCTCTGCCAGCCACCCCCTGCAGAGCTGGGAATGGCACCCTCCCAACTGCTGCCTGCTGGCCCTGGCTCCCTTTGAGGCTCAATAGCCACTGACCAGGTAACACTGCAGGAAAGAAACCCACAAGAGTGAACAAAGGCATTCGTAACCCCCAAAATTCCATTTTGTTGTGGGATAACAGATATCCTGCTGATGCCTGTATGGTCAAACAGCCCCCCGCCCCAGCCACCCAAATACAGTGCTGCCTGTGACTGGGACAGAGCTATCTACGCCCATGTCATGGGATGCTCACCAAAACCCTTCCTAGTTTAGCACTGGTGAGTCATTAAGCCTGGCACAAGCCCTTGCCAGTGGGCAAGGTGCCATGTGAACAGATGAAAAGCAGCACAGTCGTGCCAGGGATCTGGCCAACTTCACCTCAGGAGCAACAGCACTGAGGTTGGCTGCATTGCACCTGTGAGCTCTCAGTGCCAACGTGCTCGGCTAATGATTTTAGACTGAGGTTAATATCTGCTGGGCTGAATGGGTAGAGGAGCAAGTTCGTGTCACTGCAGGCCAGATCAGATTATCCTGAAAATTTTAAATAAGAAGTTAGTGGCTGCATGTGAGAAACTGTTGTATTGAATTTTTAAATGAGCAAAGAAGAAACAATATTTTGCAGGGTTTGGGTTGAGGTTTTGTCTTTTGGGGGGTTTTCAGGCTGTTGTTTTTTTTGCATTTCAGGGTCATCAGATTAGAAATACTGTTTGAATTCTTCATACTAGAGGATGACTTACATGACTGGTGTCTAAATTTTGATCAGGTTCTTGAACATTTTTCTGCTTTCAAACCAAAACATCTACATAAACGCATCTTTCAGGGAAAAATGTCATCCAGTTTGTTCATAATTAGAAGGATGTTTCAGGAAAGCAAAACCTTTTATCTACCTCTTAAACATGAACACTGTGTTTCTAGCTGGTTAGGAGGACTGTTAGAGTTTGAAGCTGAGATGCATAAAATGCATTTCCCAGGAAAGAAAGTGCTGTGTTATTGAGCAAGACTGCAGTTATTTAGACCAAGTCTTCCTGTCATGGTTCTTTCAGACAGTGGAAGGTGTGAGCAGCAAAATGTCTATGTGAAAGAGCCATCTACAGTGGAATCAGTGTCTTTAGTCTTCTCTTTTATTCCAGTCTCCTTTTGCAAGAGAAAGGGAATAAGAGTGGCTAAAGAGGGGCATAATTTGCAGAGAATCGTGCTCCTGTAAGCATTGTATGTCCTGGGTTTCCAGAATTGTGCATGTGTGTCTGTGTGCATGTGTATGTAGCTACTAATAGTAACACCAGACTTTTGTCTAATCCAAGCAGTTTTTAGCTACTCTCCTTCTCACTGCCAGGATGCAACTTCACGTGTGACAGCAAAGCATGACTGTAAGCACAGCCAAGGCTGAGGAGAGCCAGAGCCAGACCGTATGACAGGCAGCATGCTGGTGAGCCTGCGGCTGCTCTCCAACCAACATTACCTCCCACGGTGAGAGATTTCATGATGAATAGTCATGGTTGCCACATCCTTGGCCTTGGAGGTGATCCTCTGTGATATGTTGAGGTTAGAAAGAAGCAGCTGCAGCCCAGGCAGGGTTCCCAGATGCAAAAGCTTGTTTTGGCACAGTGGGGAATTGGTACAATCCCTGATGTATCAGTATGCTCCGATGGTGCTGAAGAAATCTGTGTACAATCCCTTCCCTCTGAGAACAGCAAAATAGCTAAAGGCTTCTAAGAATCCTGTCATGCAAAAGAGTAAAGTGGAGAGAAAGAAGTCATGACTTCCCACTGAGAAGAGAGAGGGGATGCTAAAGAGTGTGCACTAGCTGGAAGGATTCTCTTTGTCCCAGGCAGCTGGATGGAGGCAAGTGTAGAGTGCAGAGCTATACCAAGCAGGGAACATGAAACAAATAAAAAGGCCTGAACAAGTATCCAGGCTATCCAAATGCTTGCCAAAAGCTGAGGCATTGAGAATAGTCCAAAAGACAGAGGTTTTATGGGCACAAATGCCCTTTTCCACTGATGGACCAAATGGAGCTGAAGAAAATGTACTTCAAAAGTCAGAAGAAGAGAAAGAGTCCCTGATTAGATGAAGAGAGTAACCTAGAAGGGAATCCCAGAAGAAGAGTGAGGAGGTAGGAGGAGGAGTATCATGAACAATAAAAAATTACTGACCTAATTCCCAAAGAATGCTAAAATGTGGTAGAGAAATCAAGCAGAGATTTATATGCTAAATTTCATATCCTGCTTAATATGAAATTCAGTTGAAGGAGTTTAATTCAGAATGAGGGTTTCCACAGAATTTGGATTCTGGGACAACACAAGCTAAACTAATAGGATGTATTCAGTGGTTATCACCGGTCCAGAGGTGTTCACCACAGCTGTACTGGAGCATCCCACATGTAGGTAGTGGATCATGATATATAGATCTATATATCTATAGACCTATACTATCTATATTGATACATGGATCCAGGGAGCGAGCTGGAGGGACTGACGACAGAGGCAGTGCTGCAGGTTACCCAGCCTAGGAGAGGCTTGCAACCATGCAGGTCAGTGCTGGCACCCAGCACGGAGCCATGCAGTGAATGTCCAGCAGGGACTTCTGGCTTATGTTATGACACTCCCTAGACATTTCACACAAGATCAGAATTTAATTTCAGAAGGCAGACCTAAAATAATTAAATGCTGAATATATGATTTAGAAAGTATCGATGGATGAAAGATGTTCCTTTTATAAGATGTGAAGAGAAAATCACTGCAGATCGCTCCTTTGTGAAGGTAAACAGAAAGATATTCTTATATGCAAGCGATAAGCAAAGTAGCAATATATCTACAGTAGAAATGAAGTAGGGAGGTGAATATCTCTGATATTTCTGTTGTTTTATGACATATTTGTTCTTTTTGTATGTGAAGCGAATTTCACTTCTCTGATGATTTTGGTTTGGTGTAGAAATAGTGTTTCAATGCTTCCACCACAATAATCAAGGTGTATCCCCTCTGGAAAAGTTCCCAGTCTAAAATAAACAAGTATTAGCACTTGAGAAGTAATTCTGTTGGCAGATGAGTGCCAATGCCAGCTATATCGAACAGACAGTGGAAATCAGAATATATTAAAAAATATTTTGTTTCTGGCTAGTATATCCAGTTATTTGTTATACAAGAATTCAAGAGAGGGAATGATTATGTGAAAATTAGAACTGGGCATCTCCTTCTTTCAAGAAACCCCAAAGAAAAAGAAAGTCATGAGATATGTAGCGGCATGGATGACTAGTGAGCTTTTATTTTCATCCCAGGAGATGGGTTTAGAAAGCAGGATCCACAACTGCTCTGTTTCTCTCCAGAGAACTGTAACAGTACAGTATTCACACACACAACACACATGCATGTGACACAGCTCTTAAAACACAATTGTTAGTTATTTTCCTTGCTGTGGGTGGGTGAAGCCCCAGTGCTCATAAAATGTCTCTTATAAAGGAGAAGTGAAAGACTGTTTGCCCAGTTTAGAGAATACAAATGAGGAATTATTCTAAACTAATTCAATAGCTTTTCTTCTCCCTAAACAACTGTAAAATGTAAAATATTTGATAATACTGTAAACAAAAAAATTATGGCTTGGACTTTTCCAGATGAATTTGTACAAGTTACTGCTGTATTACACCACAGGGATTTTAACTATATGTTACAAATGATAAATTCTTTAATGCATTAGATATGATTAAACTTATGAAAATGATCAACGGTGAGCTTAGAAACATATGTTTTAGCACTAGTGTTACTCCCTTCCCTCCAACATAATTTTTATCTAGCATCAGGAAGATCTACTGAAACTAGCACGAGGCCAAGACACAGAAGTCACTTCACAATAGGCTTGAATTAAGGTATTTTTTTCCTGATAAATAGTGAAAATTTGGTTGACATCACGCATTTCTTTATTTACAGTGGCAACAGATAGTGGAAGGAAAAGTTGATGCTGGACACTTGGACAGAGCAACCATCTGGAGAAACACAGATTGAACAGTCTGCTTCTGGCTGTTAGATCTGCCTGGGAAAAGGGCTCAAGCGATCTGCCCCAGGCTGCGCTGCAAACCAATATCCCCTGCTCCACAGCAGCTGACTGTCACACTGGGAACCTTCCAGGGCAGGTCCTGACCTAACACATTGCAACCTGGGCTCAGTTAAACACAAGTCTTCTACAGGCAATTAGCAACTATAATAATGATAATATCAATAACATTGAAACTTATCTGCCTAAATTCTGCTTAAGAACATCTATGGGAATTGCAAGGGAGTATATAAAACTACTTCTGTAAATGTGAATTCACTCATGAAGAGTTAAGCCAGCAGCAGTTAATGCCTAGTGATCGGTGTTTCAGTTTCAGCTCAGACCCGGATGATTTTGGCAACGAGTGTCCTACACTGTACTCCCTTTTATTGCTTTAGTGGTTTGAAAACCAGAATTGATGGCTACAGATATTTCTTTAATGGTTGATAGGTCAGTAAAACCACTATCTGCACCAGAGCAGAGAGCAATGCCATCTCAGGTATCCCAAAGGCAATGAATGATGACAGACTCACACACTTCACCCAAGAAGAGGGGGAAGAAGCGCAAAGACCAAACTTCCCAGTGCTTCACCACACAACAGAGCAGTGCACAGGCTGTGCTCGCAGGGTAGGTCTATTCGATGTTCTGCAGGCAGATGTGAGGCCTCTCCCACAGCTCATCCTCCCTGAAAACAACGTAACTTTGTCAGCCGAGCACAGAGGCCTAATTATTAGGGCTGCCTGGGCTAAGCAGCTTTTTGTCAGTTTGCAATGTGACTAGTCATACTAAAAAAACTTACCCAAAATATGGCTAAATACCCTTAGGCCGCAATGCCACGATTGCTCATGCTAGATCTGCACACTCCTGAGTCACGGCACACTCTGGTCCATCCCAGTAAGGGCTCGCTGACCCAACCAGAGCTAATTCATAGATTTTCCTGATTTTATGTTGACTGCTGAAGGATGGACAATACATGGCCTGGCATGAAGCTAGGCTCTTGATTTGGCACAAAGCCTGTTGCTACAAAATTAATCCATTTACATTTTTTTAAACAAATATGAACCAACAGAAGAGGGGCCACAATTTTTAGAGTCAATATTGGGAACTCTGAAGTCAGATTTATTTTCTGACCAAACCCTAAGTGGTTTCAGGCCTCAGAGCACCAACTATCTTTTCACTGGATTAGCATAAGAAATCTTCGTAAATGTTCTCAATAAAGAAACACTCAGTGCTGAGTGGGGAAGTTGGGACAGGGTCAGAGTATACCTGGGCTGCTGAAGAAGATGTCTCAGATTATCTCATATTTGTACACTTTTTAAAAAAAAGCTCATACTCGGCAGCCTTCAGCTAGTATTTTACTTGGGTGCTGGTACGGATTGCTAACAAGGATGTGGAAACCACAACTATTAATCACAAAATCTTTTTCCATGCTAACAATGCTAAAAATCATAAAAATCTTGCTTAGGATATTCCATGTCTGAATATAAATCTCTTGTCGTATTGTTTTTCTCCCTAGGGAACACTGTTCTTGAACTGGAAAGGCCAAGCTAACCGTAGGGTAAGCTAGTCCATCTGCAGTCCCAGTCAGCAGCTTTACCCCTGCACTGGATCTTGGGAGAGGAGACTATTACATGACTTTTAGCAAGTCACTTCAGCTCTTTTTCATCATCTCCTCCATTTCTGTCTTGTCTGTTTTGACAGTAAGCACTCAGGAGAGGACTGTCTCCAGCTATGTATTATAACACTAGAACCTTGATCTCTGCAACTCATAACAGCTCTTTATGCTGGTGAATTTGAAATAAATTTGCCTTCATACTAAAAAATAACACATAACTTAATAAGTATGAAAACAGAGGATGTTAGAACTGCTACTTACATTTTAAGAAGCTGTCTTGGTTTAACCCCAGCTGGCAACTAAGCCCCACCCAGCCACTTGCTCACTCCCCCATAGTAGGATGGGGGAGAGATTCAGGAGGGTAAAAGTGAGAAAACTCGTGAGTTAGGATAAAGACAGTTTAATAGGTAAAGCAAGAGCCACACACGCCAAAGCAAAGCAAAACAAGGAATTCATTCGCTGCTTCCCATGGGCAGGCAGGTGTTCAGCCATCTCCAGGAAAGCAGGGCTCCGTCACATGTTACTGTTACTTGGGAAGACAAATGCCATCACTCCAAATGTTCTCCCCTTCCTTCTTCTTCCCCCAGCTTTACATGCTGAGCATGATGTCATATGGTGTGGAATATCCCTTGGGTCAGTTGGGGTCAGCTGTCCCGGCTGTGTCCCCTCCCAGCTGCTTGTGCACCCCCAGCCTACTCGCTGGTGGGGTGGGGTGAGAGGCAGAAAAGGCCTTGACCCTGTGTAAGTGCTGCTCAGCAGTAACTAAAACATCCCTGTGTTATCAACACTGTTTTCAGCACAAATCCAAAACATAGCCCCATACTAGCTACTGTGAAGAAAATTAACCCTATCCCAGTCAAAACCAGCACAGAAGCTAATAACAATTTCACATTAAGAAACTGTTTTCCTGCAGATAATTTTTCCAGCCCTGAAAAAGGCAGGGTCCTTCTGAAATTGTTTTTAGGAATGTACATTATGATTACATAGTTTTATATCTAGGAGATTCTTATTAAATTAAATCTTGCAATCAAGAGAATACTTCCCATTCTCTTATGCCAACATAATATTTCATGACCAGATTTACCATATAGTGCATAAAAGGGAGAACTTCTTGCATACTTTCCAAACACAGGCCCTGAGCAGAAAATCTTTATATTTGTGCACAAACTTACTTTTTAGTATACACCTCCTAAATATGCAGAACAAGTAATATTCAGGCTTCCCATTTGAGTAAACAGACTCTATAAGGCAGAATTTCTCCCAGCCAGTGCTAGCCATCTGAGTGCCACACATCCCAAATATGCCAGTCACCTGCAGCCGGCAGAGACACCCACCCTCTGGAGGTAACAGGAGTGAAAATTCCCTTCTCTCTCCATTGACTTGCAGGAAGACTGGATAAAGAGTTTAGACTAGGTGCCTCCTTTCCAGACAGCTATAGGTGGTGAGATGAATCATATGCTTAGCTTTCAAATTCATCTGACTTAATATCAAAAGAATAATATAACAAGTAAAATGTATTTGCGTATGTGAGATACATGACTCCTGCCAGTACGTGATACTGTATCATTTCAGATACCACTGGGAATCAGTGTTACACCGTTGGTTAGTTGTAAGGGGAAGTGCATATACTCCATGGACTTGCTGTGAACATAAGCTTGCTGGGACCATACCTAGGAAAAAAAGAATTTAAAATGTGCAGGGTTGTCTCGGTGGGTCTGCCCCTGTGCCCAGCCCAGGCACCACCTGCCACAGCTTCTGCCTGAGAAAGTGCTGCAGAACTAGGGTTTTAAATGCTTTCGTTTGTAGCTATCACAATGTGTAATGAAACAGGAACCATCCTGCATGTAGAAATCACAATTGTAAGTTTTGCACAATACAACCTGCATGTTTCAGGCCCTCGCTGAAATCTTTGGGGCTCCCCAACAAGTGCAGCAGTTTGTTTGTGCAGAAGCCTTGGCAGGAGTGGGGTTAGTCTCTTGTACTAAAAAGATTTGGCTGCTTATTGAAAGAATATTTACATCACTGTGCGTGTGATTTCAAAAAGACAGAAAGAGGAGGGAAAGAGATAAATCAAAAGAGAGAGAGTTGAGAGAGAGAAAGGACAAGGTGGGGGGGAAAGAGGGGGAGAGAGAGAAAATAAAGAAAATCTTACTTTTTTTCTCTGAAGATGCTGCCACTTTTCTCAATGCCAACTCAAGCAAGAAGCAGAGCTAGATGAGGAGCAGGGCTCCAATAGGAACCATGGGCTCTGCTGGAGGTGATGGGAGCATGGCAGGCCACTGAATTTAAAATTCAGCTTATTTCTGCTAAGAGACACGTCCAACTGGGGAACAAGCAGACTGCCTCAGTCAGTTGGTCTGCCCATGCAGAGTGGCTCCCTTGCTTTCAGATTTTGGCAGCTCCTGCACGAAGAGTATTGGAAATGATGAGCAGGATTGGTGTGGGAAGAGGTGGGAGAGGTTCAAAAGTTTGAGCATGCAATATTTACAGTTGAATTTCTGCATCATGAGATTTCATAAATAGCTTGGCTGCACAGTGAAAAAAAGTCTGAATTTGTGGTCCTGAATGAGACAGGAGTAGGGAACCATCAGTGGTATCCAAGGCTGTGGGGACAGTTTTGTAATAAACTAGCATCCTATTGGCTGCAGCAAAGCTGAGACTTCTGGAGGGTCCTGAGCTGGCAAGTGCACATAGTTATATCTCTTGCTGAGCAAAGAATCACAGAATCACAGAATGGTAGGGGTTGGAAAGGACCTCTGGAGATCATCTTGCCCAACCCCCCTGCTTGAGCAGGCACACCTAGAGCAGGGTGCACAGGACTGCGTCCAGGTGGGTTTTGAATGTCTCCAGGGAAGGAGACTCCACAGCCTCTCTGGGCAGCCTGTTCCAGTGCTCTGTCACCCTCACAGTAAAGAAGTTTTTCCTCATATTCAGGTGGAACTTCCTGTGTTCCAACTTGTGCCCATTGCCCCTTGTCCTGTCATTGGGCACCACTGAAAAGAGTCTGGCCCCATCCTCTTGACACCCACCCCTTAGATATTTATAAGCATTGCCAAGTTCCCCCCTCAGTCTTCTCTTGTCCAGGCTGAACAAACCCAGGTCTCTCAGCCTTCACTCATAAGAGAGATGCTCCAGTCCCCTGATCATCTTTGTAACTCTCCGCTGGACTCTTCCAATAGTTCCCTGTCTCCAGTAGTTCCCTGGGCAGTGTAGTGAAGGCAAAGAAGAGCTCAGAAGTACCTGCTACTGCTCCATTACACAATGCTATACTACATGATACAGCAGGGTTGTTGCTCAGCTGGGAAGGCTCAGTCTCAGCCCTGCGATGGTAAAGGCTATTGGAGATTCCCAGGCATGCTGGGGGTTAGTTCTATGCAAGCCAGAATGATAATTAATTCAGTTCAGGATACTGGCTGCAGACACAGATTAGCTTTGATGCAGCAAGTTCTCTCTCTCATCGGCCTAGCAACTTGCTGCTGCTTGAATTGGCTAAGGAAGCAAGCAGAATTTTTGGACTTACGATCTGGGTTTCAGCCTTCATCGGGATGAACAGGCAGATATACCAAGGCTGGCAAGAGCAAAAGGATGTGCTTTTTGCTCTTCCTGCCTAAGTTTGTAGCAAATAAGTCTCAATTTAAAATATGAGCTGATGGTGGCTTTGGGAAATGAGGTGGCTCAAGCCCTTCCAAGCCCTTGTAAGCCTCATTCTGTCCTGGATCTTCAATCCAGTAACACAAACTGGTGCCGTGCCTGGTGGCTGGTCTTTGGCCTTATCACGGGAAAAATGTAACAGACTCTGCTGATGTTCAGAGTTATCCAATGTGATAATCAGGACCCCAGCAAAGCTTTCAAAGTAGCTTAACTGCTGACTCTCCTCTTCAAACAAGCAGAAAGCCCAGACAAATACTTCTGCAGTCAGCAAGCACTCCCAGGGTCTGTCCACATGTGAAACCACCTGCAGGCTACGGGGCCGGCATGACACATGGGTAGGTAACAGCACCGCTGGGGAGCTCAGGGACCCTTCTCCAGGCACCATCAAACTCCTGCCAAGTGGCATGAGTTGGCCTAACTTCTGTAGCTGCACGCTGGCAGCTGGCTTGAACAGGGCTGGGGCCATGCTCCCAGCACTCTGCCCAGTGGGATTGTGATGCCGGAGTCCTCTGGCTGCTGGTGGGATGGCAGGCTATCATCATCTGCTGTAGCCAGAGTTCATTTGCTGTGCTTATTAACACTTATTTAGGGGAGAGCATCCTTTTGGAAATAGGCCTGACCAACAAACATGAAAAGCTGTCAAAAAGCAAGAATAAGAGTCCAGCACTTTCCAGACCCAGGCTCTGTTCCCTTCCCCCTGTCATAAGGGAGACTATTCCTCCTTTTACCTTAGATACTGTGATTGCTTTCCCGAGGCTGCGGGTTACACATTTGTCGCTCATTTTTTACAAAGCCATTGTAATAGCTCTTGCTTCCCAGCTTAACTTTTAATTATGACCATCTTAAACACTTAAGTCTTTGTTTTTATCAATGGGGACTGCAGCTTAATGCAGAGACTGTCCTATGTAGCACATATTCATAGTAACTACATCAGTTAGTCACATGGAAAAATCATGCCAAAAAGCCCACAACGTCCAAAATAAAACACTGTCTGTCTTTTGACATGATTTAATAGTTTAAAATGAGAAACAGCATGTCTGACGAGGCAGATCTCCAATGACCACCAGCAAGAGCACCGGTGACTGCAATCTTGAGAACTGAGATAGGAAAGGTTCCCCTGTCACCACCACTGTAACTCCTGTCTCCCCGGGGATAATCATGCTTGGGAATGTCAGTCAGCACCTGCTCTGGCACCGGCTTGCGTTTCTGTAATACTTTCTCTCCTCTGGAAAACATATTTCCATCTGTAGCATTATTCCTCTCTTTGTCCTAAGAAACACTTGAAACTGCTGCTATCTCTAATTCTTGATTTATCCTTGCATTTACTAGCACTCTGGCAGACCTCTTAGTTGCTATACGGCAGCATGAAGCATCTCATTTTTGGAAAACTTTACATTTTATCTCCTGTTTGGGGTCATATTATTTTCCAGAATTGGCAGATTTCTTTTTAAACTTAGTATTTTTTTTCCCTGATGCTCTGGTATAATTAGCACTAAATCAGACACTGAAGGCACTACAGCAGAAGGCTGAGATAGGGTTTCCTGATAGTAAAAATATACGAGAGACTGAGAGAAAGATACTTCCGCTCCCAATATTCCCCCCTGGAAACTACAAATCCAGCAGATGAGAGGCCATCTGTGTAGATACCTTGTGATGTGTTTTAACACTAAAACAGTAATGGAGCTGCACTTCTAGGGCTTCCCTTGCCAGCAGCCATCCCTGGAAATCCCCTGTAGGAGTGAAAGGATAGATAAGGACAGTGCCATGGAAACAGCTGATCCCTCCCTTACCTTTCCTAAATAAACTAGAAATTGGAGAGTAACTTGCAAAAGTCAACCTCGCTAACCAAATCCTCCCAATATAAGTATTTTGTGCTCCATTTTAGTGTAATAATTAAGAATGATGAGATAATACACTAAGAAAATGAGAGGCCTTAGTGCTTATATTCTTGAAAAAATGTTTTAACACCTCTTTGTGGTGACATCTTTAATATCAGATTTGGTGTACACTTTGACACACCTTTATCCTTGTGTTTTAGAAATATTTAAAAAATCAAATAGGCTATATTTATGAAAAAAATCTGCTATGTTCTTTTAGAGCAAAGATTCATGCAGAGCAGTGTTGTAACCCTACAGCTTTCTTCCAAAGAAAGCAAACCAATGGACTTTTGAACATCATGCAGCAAGAAAGACATCCATGAGAAGCTGCCATTCCCCATTCATGAGCCTCACATAGTTGTGAGTTCAGGGGAAGCCAGAAACCTCTGTCTCTTTCAGAAGAGGTGTTTCACTGTTTTAGCTTATCAAATGCACCTTGCAATCGAGGGGCACTATCTTCTGGTTCAAGCTGTTTCTTCCAAAGGACTTAAACCCTAATTTGGGAAAGAAAAATACAGCCTGTTTCACCACTGCTGAAAAGCCGCTAACCCATGCTCTAGGTGATTGCACTGTATTTGTTTTTCCTGAGGAATACTGGGACAATCTGTAGGTGGGAGAAGGAAAAACCCTTGCTGCGCTCCAAAGCATTTTTTGTTGTATTTAAAAATGACTTACAAGGTTGGCTATTCACCATGTTCTGCCTCCACTCATGACTGAGGATGATCTTACTATGAGTAATTTAATTTTATGTTTTGGTAAAGTGGAACACCCTAACTGTGCCCTGCGCATACTCTGGGCAATTCACATTCCCCCCACTTCTGCAACACCATTGCCTGCATCTATTGGTGACACTTTGAATGGAGCCAAAGAACATCCACAAACTCTCTGGAGCAAAGGTTTAGAAAAACTGCAGAGAATTTCCAGTGAACACCCAGAGTTGTGACAATAAAGCATTTGGGGATTCTGAGCACATTCATTTCTCTTGACAATCTCTTCCCAAGTTTTCCAGCCAGATGCTGTAGGCTTTGTAGCCCTCTGTGGGCATTAGCAGAAGCAATAGCCAGCTGGAAATGCAAATGGCTACTAGATGAGTGTCATGACTGCTTCAGAATATGCACATTAAGGCCCAGCCTTCACAAAGATTAGGTAGAAGACTGTGCTGATTGACTTTAACTGCACCACATGAACTGTTGACTGCATGGGCTTGCACATGCAATCAGCTGCAGGACGGGTTTCCTCTAATTGCTGCTATCATGTATTAAAGCTCCTTCAGCTGTGCTGTAATAGACAAAGGTTTGCAGATTGACTCCTATAGATTTTCTTACATTGATTAAAAATTGATCTGTATCAGCCCAGTCTGTGAAATAAGTCAAGGAAAAAAAAAAGAGACCATTGATTAAAAGAGATTAAAAATGACAAATGCATATCTGTTTATAGACAAAGACTCACACAAGGAGGTCAAACCATACCATACAAGGTTCAAAACGGATTAGGAGTGTCCACACACGATTAGCAGCCATTGCATTAAATGAGCTCAGGATGCCTCTTTAATTAAGCAGGTGCAACTATGCAAAACAGGCCTCACTATTGTTGAAAAATGCCAAGACCAAAAGTAGCAAATGTATGAACATAGCACACATATGACAACACATCCTCTTTAGCAGCTTCAAAGGTTATTTCGAAGCATTAAAATGCTAACAGGTTTCACTTTCTTTAAGAAAACGAATGAGGAAGTCAAATACACACCTACTACAGCCAAAGCGTTGATGTTGCTCAACTAAACACATTGTTTTAGGCAGAAGGGCAGGTCAGATTTTTTTTAATTAACAAAATTTAAATCACAATTTGCACACATTGTGATTGCTAGTTACGTTGTTTTACTAAGCTAACCAGTCTAGGACAAGAAAACCTTTTTTTTTTTTTTTTTTTTTTTTTTTTGTTCCTTAGCTCTGTTGAACTATACAGGCTTCTTGTCATATAAATGTTAACTGATTTGCATGTAAGCTGTAATTTTGTAATGGACAGAGATCAACCCCCATAGATGTAATGACAATGTCAGGTGCTTAGTTAACTTGCATCATATCATTGTATCATATGTCTAAAATGACTTCTCTTTGGGGAAATATAACAAAAATCAGCTTTTGAAAAAGAAACTCAGACCATTGATGTGTAAAACGAAACATTATGAAGCAAAAGTGTTTATAAATGAATGTAAATGGGTCAGTCAGACTATAGAAAATCTTATTTAACAACAGTAAAGATTAGTAAGATTCATTACTATTTTGTCTAAAAGTACTGCCTTTATATCTGTCATGTGGTGTAAAGAAATCTTTGGTTTTTCAGACTGAACAACAAAAGTACTCTGGAAGTTCACAGATACTGTACTTAACGCTTATGGTGTTTTATAATGATTTGTTTATAGCAAATGCATGAATAGTTGAGTGACAAAGGAAAGGTTAAAATACCAGAATAATAAAATGCAGTAATTTCCTGGACAAAGTGTATAGACATGCATTTCAATGACATGGGACCTATGCTGAGCACGCAATTGTGCTGCACAAAAAGGTGGTGGCATTAAGAAACTGGTCTCCAAGTTTAGATGAAAGACTGTGTTCTTTCATCTTCAAAACGTGCTTATGTTGACAGACATGTTACTGTAGGTACTAACATTTCTATAAAATATTAGTGTTGTGTAACCTACTGAATACTTGATTTTTAAATTCTGTTTAGAGCCCCAAAATCAAACCTGAGAAGAAAGCACACTTGTGAAATTCTTGGAAGAAACCTGCTATTTCTGGCAAATTATTATATGCTCATCTTTCTGTCTGAATTTGTAAACTTATTATTTCGTAACAAAATCAATTATTTCATAATTATTTTATATTTAATAACAAAATTAAGGTAGAAGCACAACTGTTTTTCTTGCCGGAGCAGAGAAGCCAGTTCACAAATAACATTGACCTCGAGCCCGCAAACACTCGTGTACAGGTTCAGCTTTTCTACCGTTGACAGTCCCATTGAATTCAAGGGGATTATTTGCATCATCAGTGTTTTGTGCATCTGCATTTGCTATACTTGAACCATTGTCACAACATACATGTTTTCAGGGTTGAACAAAAAAGCCCAGTTGGGTCATCTTGGCAACGCTTTTCCATTTCAATAATAGACAAAGTGGATGGCAAGGCCTGCCCGCCCAACGCTACCTCACCCGCAGAGAACATAGGAACTTTCACACAGTTTATCTCCTCAGGACAGTAGTTCCCGACGCGGATCCCCGGCAGGCTAGCGCACAGCCTACAGCCGGGCCAGGCCGTGCCCCCCGCGCCCCGTAGCCCGGGGAGAGCCGACAGGCCGGGGCCGCAGGCGATGGGTTCCCCCCTCTGAAAGCTGGGGTGCTTCCCGGGGGAGCACGACCGCCGGGGTAGGTCTGCACAGCCCCCCGGCACCCCCGGGCTCCTGCCTCTGCCGGGTGAGAGAGGGGCCGGGAGACCCCGCTGCCCCCACAGCCCCGGTCGGGCCCCGCGCAGGCCGGGGGCGCTGGGCCGGGCCGGGCCGGGCCGCCCGCTCGCTCCCCTCACAAAATGGGGTCCGGCGGGGGCGCCGCCGCCCCGCGCCCCCGGCCAGCAGCGCCTCCGCCTCCCCCGGACCCGCGGAGCGCGGCAGGGCCCGGCCCCCCCGCGGCCTGCAGTGCCCCGCCGCCCGCCCGGCCCGGCCCCGAGCGCTGGGCCGCCTCTCCCGCGGGAGGCGGAGGGAGCGCAGCCGAGCGAGCCTCACTGCTCCTTCCTCCCCCTCCTCCTCCTCCTCGTCCCCCCCGCGGGGCCGCTCCGCGTCTCGCCGGGCCGGGCCGTGCTGCGCTGCAGCGCCCGCCCCCGCCTCCCTCCGCTGGCTGCCGGAGCCGAGCGGCGGCGGCGGGGTCACGGCGGCGCGGCGGCGGCCGGGTCAGAGGGTAAAGGTTGCTCCCCCAGCATCCTCCGTGCTGGATACTCAGCCATCTTGGATCCGCGGGACAAGAAAATTCATGCGGTGAGTCCGGCCCCGGCCGCCCCCTCCCCCGGCCCCCGCCGCCGCCCCGGGCCCCGCCGCCCTCCCGGCCGCGGCCCGGTGAGGGAGGGCCGGGCGGCGGCGCGGCCCGCGGCGGGGCCCCGCGGGCCCGGGGCCGTCCCGCCGGGTTTCCGTTTGCTTTTGTCTCCGAGGGGGAGCGGGGGGGACGCGCGGCGCCCGAGCCCGGAGCGCGGCCGCAGGCCCGACCCGGCCCGCCGCCCCCCGCCCTCCTCCGCGCCCGCGGGCGGCGGCGGCCGCCGGGCGCCGCTCCGGGGCCGGCCGAGGCCGCGGCCCAGCGTTGCCTGGGCCCCGCATCCTCGGCAGCCGCCGCTGGCAGCCCGCCCCGCGGCCCGCTCGGCCCGCCCGGGACGGCTCCTTCCCGCCGCCGCCGCCCGGCCCGGGGCCTAGCGGCGGTGCCTCCGCGGCCCACCCCGCCGCCCCTCTCCTCCTCCGCCGGGCCCCGTTTCCCCGCCGCGGCGGAGGGTGCGAGGCCGCTCGGCCCCCGCCCGCCCCCGGGCCCGGCGCCGGGGCAGCGAAACCGGCCGCCCACGGCCGGGGCTGCCGCCGGTCCCGCTCCCGGGCGGCGCCGGGCTGCCCGCCTCACTGGGGTGGCCCTGCGGCCTGCTCCGCCGGCCCCCGGGAAGGCCCGGCCTGAGGAAGGCAGGGGTACTGCGGGCTGCTTTACTGTCGAAAAACATATATTTTTTTTCCTTTTTTTTTTTTTTTCTTCTCTTCTGCGCCTTTTCCACTCTCTTCCTGGCGGCGGTTAAGGCGGTGTGTAAACAGGTTCTGGTGTTCCCTTCAGACGCGTTTGTAAAACAAAGTTGAAAGGGAGGGAGACGCTCTCCCGAGCGCGGCCCCCGGAGGAGGCAGCCGCCTTCCCCTGCCCGCCGGGCCGGGGTCCGCAGCTCTGCTGTCAGCCCGGGTCGGTGGCAGAGGGTGACAGGTTAGGGGTGAGAGGGTGACATGAGAGCCCTGGGGAAGGGTGCAAGAGGCAGTGTTTACGCTGTAGTTAGCGTACATGTGCTCCTGACGGAAACGGGGATTTGCTTACAGGTATCCCGGATTTAGCATTTCTGTTTTGGGGTGGTGTTTTTTTTGTGAAGTTGCAGGTAACTTTGTTTTGGAGGTTTTGTAATATGAGAAAAGGAAAACAGCAAAGCTGCTGATCCACATCTAACACAAGCATGTTTTCCTTTCTGCTGTAAGTCCGTTTCATCAGGGGAAAAAAACTTGTTTCCAACTTTGCACTATTTTATCCCCAGGGGAAGATAAGAACTTTTTGCGTCTCCTTCTTGTATATAGACGTGCGTGCGTGTGCCTTGAGTGTGTGAAGGAGACATTCCTGTGTGCTTGCACGGCAGTAACATCTGGTGCTGGTGACTGGCTGCTAGTCTTAACTCTTCAGCTGGGGGAAGGGAGTTTGAGATGATCAAACCTGCTGTCACATCAGTTAGTGGAAACTTTTATGTTTCTGGAAACTTGGATGTGTTTCAGACTGTTAGAACTTGTAAAGACCTGCAAGAACAAAATAATTGTTTAGGTTTATATTGCAAAGGCATCTTTGGACCTGGAAGAGCTGTTGTGTGTCTGTTGATGTACTTTGAGTTCTCTTAGAGCGGTGGTATGTTAATAGAACACAGCTCGCAAAATCCAGTTTTATGATCTTCAAGACCATTATGTGTCAGACCTCCCCCCCGCCCCCCATTGTTTATGTTGAGAATTCAGCCAGTGTGCTAAACTTCAGGGTGTCGACTGTGTCTGATTTTAGGAAGGGATTTGAATACTTGCTATCATGAGCTGACTGACTTGACTTGCAAGTGTATTTCCATTTCACTTTCAGGAAGCTGTTGATAAAGCTAAGAGTGTAGTAGTAGATAAACCTTGTCTACACGTCTCTCTAGAAGCTTAATATTGCTGTCAAAGTAGTCATTGTTATTGTAACCCGTTTGTGTGTCAGTTCTACCAACAAATAAAAGCCAAAGCCCTTGGCTAAGAAGTGGGGGCGGGGGGAAAATCCCTGGCATTCATAAAAAAATTGATTTGAATTCTCTTTTAAAGAATCTAATTCTAGAGAGTTGGTATTCAGTGGAAAAAATAGGGCAGTTAACATGTCCTGAAGTTTGATGCTGAAAACTGGTCCCGTAAGTGGCTGTTTGCACCTGAAAGTCTTGGCCTATACCTCAGCCCCTTCGTATGAAAGTTGTGTGTGCCCGCAGTGGAATGGTAGCTCTCAGAAAGTATTTCTGCTGTGTTTGCTGTACTTCTAAATGTATTTCTGTCTAGATAGAAATTAGCTCTGAAATTAGAGACATTATTGCATTTTTAGCCTCTGCTGTAGCTTTTTAAAAAAAAATTTTACTTCTTTTTGTGTTGGTGCAAGGGTCTGTCTGTTGTGTAGAAATTGCAAAGTTGTAACCTCGTTATAGCTTTAAAGCAGTCTTGTATCATAACTTTGTTTATTCAAAAATATCTTGCACCTTCTTGTTATTGACTCAAGAAGTGAATAGAACTTAAAAATACACCATAGTTGAATTAAAATAGAGGTTCATTGCACCTGGCTTTCTGACTTGATGTGGAAACTTAAGAGAAACATTGAATTGCTTGTTTTGTTATGAGACAGTATAGAAAGTGTGCCTAAGCTTCCAAGTACAGAATTTTCTTCTAAAGTAAGTAGATCCGTGGATTTAACTCTCTTTAATTATGTCCTCGCTTAAAGCTATAATGTGCTTGAATAGAGATATTTAAAGAGCACCTTAAAAATTTTATTAAAAAACATATATAAAAAATTCTTAAATTCTTGGCAGAATACTTGCCATATTTGTTGTGTGTGTTTCTAAATGTTAGCTTAGATAGAAAGCTCTGTGCCAGTTTATATAGAAGTACAGTACCATAGTAAGTCAAAACAGTATTTTTTGCCACAGATTTAAATGATTGCTCTCTAAGTGGTAGGTTTTTTGTTGGTTTTTTTTTTTTTTCTTATTATTAATACAGTGTATACATGAATTACAGTGCTTGTTGGCAAAAGCCAAGAGGTTCAGGTTAGATTAATTTTACTTCATCTAGGCTTTTGAGGTATAAATAAATAAAAAATTGTTTGTAGACATTCTTCTACACAACAGAGATCTGCTAATATTTTTGCTTGAAACTTATCCTGATGTCTCAGATATGCTGTACTGAGCAATTCAAAACAACCTGTTTCAGTTGTGTTTCCTGGGCAGGCTCGGCCTCTTTTTTTTTTTTTTTTTTCTCCTTTGTTTATTTCCAAATGTGCTTTAGCACATACGTTCTGCGTCTGTGTGTGTTGCGTTGGTCTCCTGACCCAGGTTCCTTTAAAAACAGACTAACAACCGAAAGTCCGTGGGTAGTCTCATTGACTTAAAAGCACCTACTTGAATGTTGACAGTTAACTTCATGTGTGAGAGTTTTCCGGATGGATGCTGTATGTTGACAGCTAACTATGCTTTTATTGAGCGTTTTAACAGCGTAGGAAGAATTGTGTCAAATGAAATTATTGCACAGTAGGATGGTTAAAATTGTCCTTATGGAATTACCTTGTTTTTGGAAAAGGTGTGTGTATACCAAACATGGTCTGTGCTAATCAGGAAGAGATTTCTACATAGAATTTAAAATCTTTTTGTGTTTGTATCAGCAAAAACAAAAAAAAAACCCCAACCATAAAATATTTAGATTGCTTTTAATTTATATTTTATCTCTCATTTATAATATGCTGCTGCAGATTGAATATTTTTATTGTGGTAGTGTGTACTAGCTCAGGTTCTGGTCTGGTTGTGTAATGGACCTGAAAGCAAGGTGTAAATGATCCTTGCCCGAAGAGGTTACTGAAACCCCCTGATTGGTCTTGAGATAGCGCTGGTTATCAGTAGTCTTACAGAAAAGTGTGCATTATTTTTTCCCCTTGACTTGCTTGCTCTGCCATCTGACTGCTCTTTACACTGCTAATATGTTTAATTTCACAACTCTGTACGTTTCCTAGGAGGATTCCTTTCAGATTATGCTGGTAGGTTAAAACTTGATTATAACTGAGACTTTTTTCAGACACATCCTTCTCTTGTTGAATTGCAATGCAGGAGTTGTTGTTCAGAAATTCATTAATAAGGACACCATTGTTTCCTTCTGCTTTTCCTTTTGTTTTGGGATTACGGTGCGGGTTTTTTTGTTTGGTTGGGTTTTTTTGTCTTTTTAAGAATCATCTTGTACCTCATGTCACTCATGATTCTTTTTGGTTGCAGCGAGTAGTTATTGAACTTCTGAAGTGTTTTCAAAGTTCTGCCTTCGAATTTTTTATGCATTTGAGATGAATAACAGATGAATATAGTTGGCTGAGGTCAGGTTATTTGTAAAAAGGTATAGTTTATTTAAAATGAAAACCAATATAAAACACTGGTGTATTTGTGGGAGGTAAAATGGAAACTCCTACTTCGTATTACTCTTACTGAGCAGACAGTAATCCAGTGGATTGAGCGTGAACATAGGAGTTGCTTTCTGTCTTTCTGAGTTACCTACTAAAGTGATGAGTGACGCTGGGTAAGTCGTTTAACCAATTTATAGCTGAGTTCTAGTCTGTAATACAAGGATAATGCTTTCCTGTGTTTTACTTCGATGGTTCAAGGCTCCTGTGGAACTAGATACCAGTAGTAGTTAACATACATAGTTAGAGAAAGAAACGTTAAAAACCCCCAAATGGTCCTATACCAAATTCAGTAGGTGGCAGTTGTATTGTTTGTCCTTATGTGTTTCAGAATTGTATGTCCACAACATTTTCATTATGGTCTAAGGATGTGTGTATTTGAAAAGAATAGCAAGGAGTTTCCAGGCACCAAAAAGAAGCAATATGACTAATTACATTAAAACAACCGCAAGTATTTTAAATTATAAACTGTTAATGTTTAGATTTGTAGGCAACTTCTTGGCAAACAAGTTTTTCTAAGGCTGCCTTCATAACACAGACAATGATAATGTAATACCATGCATTATCTTTCCTAAGGATTGTAGGAAGATGCCCGTCCTAGTGCAAAATAACTAATTCTCGTGTTGGTGGACCATGTACTTGTCATACAGTCTGTATGACTGTGTGAGTTTTCTCTACAAGCTTCACTGGAATAGTATTTTTCCCTTCCAGCCTACTAAAACCTCACATTGTTTGAGGTAGACTGATTATTCTTTGTAACTATTTTTAATGCGTCTTTTTGTTCTAATTGTGAAAACTGTTCTTGCAAGGGAAGTGTTGCCAGAGAATTATAACGTCTGCCAACCTTCCTTCTGTTGCTCTGTTGTGTAGGGGACTTGTTCAGGTATATGCTTGGAGTCTTTCACCATTCAGTAGTAATGCAATTTGTGAGAAATTACTTGTTGCATATAAATATATTTAAAAAAAAAGTATGAAGTAGGAAAACAGCTGTGAAGCAGGTATTTTATGTAATGACTAGGTAGGCTAAAAAAATGTGCAGAAGAAGGTTGTCTCTCTTCTTCAGAGTGTGTACTATGCTTTGTGGTATGGAGAAGTGGAAATCGGAAGGGTTTCCAAAAGAAATCTAAGCTGTACACAGTGCTGACTTTTGAAAGACTGAAGACATGATGAGCAATTCTGAACGTTAAAAGTGCCTTGCAATATTGTGTCCACTTGTAAAACAGTCTGCAGTAAAAAAAAAAAAATTATATGAGGTATTTAATTTGTTGCAATGTTGGTACTGTTCTTGATACTGTGCTGTGTGGTGTAGCTTTTTCAACATGTCAAAAGCATCATTACAAAGTAGAAAGGTACCTTACACTGAAATCTTAATTTGTTGGCTTATTTACTGGATGCGGATGCACATTTCGAGTAAGTTGATTCTTCAAGATCAAAATGATTAAGATCAGCATTATACAGGATAATAAGTCAGTATTGCCTTTTATTTCATGGTGGAAGTTGAAGTAAATTCAGGTTCCTGTGCTATTGTGATATAGAGTTAATTATTTTCTTTTTTTAAGAAGATTTTTGGCATTTTCAGGATGATATGTTTTGGGCAATAAATAGATGATTTGTTTTCCCCCTAATTCATGGAAGTTCAGTTATAGAAGAACATGTATGTTGTGAGGCACCTGTGATGAAACAGGAGGTATTCCGAATTTCTTGGAAGGATGAAACATAGTTTTCAAGAGATTGATGCTCTTCTGAGTTTTCATTATCTCAGGTAGGTAGGTGTGTTTTGTGACTACCAGCAGTATATGCTTGATGGCAAGCGGTATTTTCATAACAGTTTAATTAGGAATTTGCAAACCGTTGATATTAGCTGTGATCTTAATCTTTTATTTGTCTCCAAAAGTCACATAACTTTAGTTTAAATGACATTTTTTTTCTGTTTTTTATCAAAGCATCTGGCAGTTCTTTTAGGTTCCTAACTGTAGATTCAATTTCAGACCTCCCTTTCTTAAATACACTACTAGACTGAATTTGTTTTTATAGGAACAGCTCAACAAGTCTTGAAAACTGGGATAGCCAAGTGTAGATCTGGCTGGCAACCAGGAGTGACTCGCTGAGAGCAGGTGTCTTTAACTGCACCTTAACTGCAGCACATGTGTATTCCAGTGTACAGCTGATGAATTTTTCTATGCTAGTGGATACTGGCATCTGCAGAGTCTGGTTCTTAAAAAAAAAACATTTTGTGAGGTGTATTTTTAAAACTTGATAGACTAAGTGTAGTCCACAGGCCACGCTGTTAATGTACTTAGCAAAGAGCCTGAAGAGGAATAGCGTAGGCTGCAAATGAATAAGCAGTGGTAGTAAAATCTGTTGATAGTAGGATGCGCTTAATGGATTGTTTTATGATAAATTCAGGTGGGGTTGTTTGGAAGAGCAGTGTAATTTTTTTAAAATCGATAAGGGTGAGAGGAACAGTGAAAACCAGAGATGGTGAGGGAAGAGCAAACTTTAATCTAGGCAAATGCATGCTGGGTTCATTCTGCAGTATCTAGTACTGTTTAAAGAAAGCAACCACCTAGGAAGCTTTGATTTAGTTTTTGTCAGGAAGTGTGATTTATCAGATTTGACTGTCCCTCCTCCCCAGTGTGTGTGTATATATCTATATATGTGTATATATAAACATTGAAAAGAAGATAAAAGTTGGATTACCTATATATAATTGCATATGAGTTAACTCAAAAGTTAAGCATTTAATTTATCAGAAAGAGGAATTAAGACTCAGATTATGGTCCTACAGGCCCAATAAAAATGTGTCTAGGTAGGGGAAGGAAGTCCAAATTAGTGCACTCTCTTGGAAAAGAGATAGTCCGACCTGATCTGGTATGTATTCTGTAGGACGGCACCTGGTCCTATGAGCACATGCAGACTTCCAGAGTGTCTGCACCACGACTGTCTTTTTCCCTGGAGCAAGACAGAGAGAGAGTCATGAAGAGATGTGGAAAAGAGGGAAGTTGAGGGTTATCATGGTGTGGGAGAAGTATTAAGAAACAAAAGAACAAATCACAATACAAAAAGAAACCAGTTTTTATTAGTTCTGCTCATGGAAAAGAATATGTCTGTATTTATAATTAGCAGTGTGTTTGGTGGTGGGTGTTTTGTTTTGTTTTTGTTTTGGGTTTGTTGTTGTGTGTGTGTTTTTGTTTTGTTTTTTTTTTTTTTTAAAATGAACCCAAATTAACTTTCTTAGTCTCAGATGGTTCAGTATTTTGGGGATTGGCAGGAGAGAACTCTAATCTGAATCAAATCTAATATTCTGCTCCAACTGAGCAATTGTTCTTTCTGCACATTGATGTAACTGTCCATGGCTCTGCAACAGATTCCAGTGCAGTACTTAATTTTGTAATGTGCTTCTAAAAATAAGTGCATAGTCTTATGTAAGACTTCTTGTATTGTTAGCACCTAGAGGCTTCATCCCCACTGGTTTGAAGCAGAACACATCATACATAATTTTTGATTGTGGGTATTTACATCTGAAATATTTTCCCTGTCAGTGTCTGTGGCCAAACAGTAACTTTGCTTGTGTTTTAGCAATATCAAATATCTTGCTTTCACTGTTAGGTATGTTACTCCTCTGCATTTGCAGAGATTTACAGTATTATTTTGGCATATCTGAGCAAAACAACAGTTAGAAAGTGCTGTGTAGTACAGTAGACATTTGTTTCTCTAATTTAAAGAAGCTCAGTGGATTCTGGCTTACAGGTATGTGCACTTCATACATTATGTGAGAGGTCTCTGAGAAAGCTTAATCTGGCTTGGCACTGTAACTCTAAGACTTCTGAAAGTCTGTGGATGTTGCAGACATGAAAAGGAGATGTTAATGGCATTAATGCAACTTTGAGGGCAAACTTGAAATATGCTTGAAAATAAACCTCACTTTTTTCAGTATGTTAGGTGACATTTATGATCAAATACTATTCTCTTAGCTGTTGTACACCTCTCGCTGTAGTCTTAGCAATGTTTTGATCTCTTTAATGTGACTTTCCTCATGCTTTTTGAATTCAGCCTGCAAATAACATGTTAAATTAAATGACAGAATGCATCATGTCTTGCTGATAGGATGACACTTGGGCAGAACAAAGTTGTCATATGTAAATAATTTAAGGGACAGAAGTTGGATTTATCAAGAATTATAGCTTTATTAGAGAGTAACTTGGTTCTCATTTTTCACCTCTTTTGAAGTAGGTGCTATATTTCTGTGTTAAGACCACAGCTGAAGTTTGAGTAGAGGATCAAAAATTGAGAATCTCAAAATCCAAGGCCAAAATAGGGACATCCATTGTTTGTTCTGTTACTGTCCTTATAAAAGTTAATTTTCTATAGCGTTGTTTACCGACATCCCAAGTGCTTCATTTTACACAGCCCTCCTCTTTCCCTGAGGGATCCTATAGTTCAGTGAAGAGTGAATTCAAAGGGATCTAAGGTCTGAAGGAATAGATACTTGTAAAACTGAACAAACAGGTAGTATCTTCATTAGGTCACAGCTTTAAGAGTAAATGAGATTTTGTAGATGCTTTTAATGACTGTTTTATCTGAACAATTCACATTATTTCATTTTCTAGCAGTGTCTAAGTCAGGTATCTAGAACTTAGGGGCTGGGGAAGTATTGTCAGCCCTCAGACTTCCTTGTCAGCTGTAGAGGTCATCCTGAAAGACTGAAAAATTTGTAAAGCTTGGTATTTATGACACCAGTAGCCCACGCTTCAGAATGAGGGTTACCCTTGGCAAAGTATGGGTTACCTTTGTCCTTCCTGAGGTCAAAGAGCATATATACATATTCAGATAGGTAGATATGTGCCATTTCTACGTGGATAGGTTTTGTTTCTAGGTTGGACTCAGGTTGTTCAACGGGAGAGTGGGCAACCACAGTAGGTGACGGCGTGCTGTAAGGCCTGTCTTCCTGTGCCTTCACCCTTTGGTCATGGATCTTAAGAAATCCTCTTGACCCAGCTTGCATATTGGGAGGGGGAACCATAAAGCACTGCACCACCCTTCCTGGAGGCCTATGAGCACCATCTCCTTACCCTGGTGATGGGGACACAATCCCTCCTGTTCTTGAGGAACTGATGAGTATGCCTGTGAGGGGAAGGAGCAGGATGTCCAACACAAAATCGTTACTCAGCTTTGCCTTGTGAATAGTGAGTATTTTGCATTTTTCTCAGTTTTAGGCTCTCCAAAGAGCCCTGGGACACAGCTGGAGCACTGTGGCTCTGCGGGAAGGAAGGACATTCGTCTGTGGGTGCTAAGGGACTCCCGAGTGCCATGTTCCTTGTATAGAAAGGCCTGGACTGTTGCCTAGCCGTGGTGGAGGAGGCAAGTGCCTCTGGTGGGCAAGGTGAGGAGCAGGAGGGCAAGGGAAGGAAGCATCCCAGAAAGGAAGAGCCTGTGCAGGCCAGGCCATGTTGTTCTGTGCCTGGTGTGTCAGCCTGGGCCTAGCCTGGCAGTTAATACTGCGTTTGTAGAAGAGAAATGCATTGTTTTTATAGTAAATACGTTCTCGGTTCTGTTTGGTATTGTTTCCTCTTTTTCTAGAGTAGTAATCCAGGGAGCCAAATGCAAGAATAATACATTGGTTGTGTATTTCAGCATTTATGTGCCCAGTCTTCTTTTAAGAGTGTATCCCCGAGTTTCCTCGCCACAGCTGTCTGTCGTCCGTATGTCCACTGCTAAGAGAGGACTGCTAACGTTGAGGAGGCCCTGGTGGTTGTTGGCATTTTATCACTGAGTCTTCTTGGCCTGCTTTGAGCAGGGCTGTGTCGGGAAACTGTTGGTATCACTAGGTTTGCAGGGGGTTGTTAGGAGAGGGGGAGTTTTGTGAAAAGAATTTCCTATTTATTTTTGCGTAGAGTCAGTACACGCTTTTTACTTTAAACGCTTAATTGTCCTGTTAATATAATTTAATTTTGTGAAGTTAGTGTATTTGTCCTACACTCCTTGTATAACTTGCTATTTATAAAAAGTTTTAGATTTTTGTGGAAGATGGTGTAAATCCCCCCTTCCCTCTCTAATTAAGTAAAACTTTGAAATTTTATGTCAGGTTTCTTCAGTGTCTGCTTTTGTGACTTGCAACATGTAAAATGAATGAATAATCTTTTCATTGACTAATGCAGGGTCAGAATGAGCTCACATCTCTCTAACGTTGCCCCTGCCATGGCACTCTCTGAAACTGCACGGCTATGTTTTGATCTTTCTGAGGTATGGATATTTTGGTTGTGAACATGTTTTCTGTGAAAATTCTTAGTCACTAATAATTGTAGTGACACTTTAAAATATCTGTTACTGTTTTTACTGGAAAGGAAAAAAAATGTATAAAACCGCAAGAGAATGACAGATTATGCTTAGAAGGTAAGCTTCTGAAATTGTTATGCATGAAGAGCATTTAAAATAATCCAGTTGTCAGTATTAAACTCTAATACTGAAACAGGAAAAAAAAAGTGAAAATGATCTTGCCTAATCAGTTGCCCTCATGCTTTGTAGTGTCAAACCCAGAAGATGTACCAAGTTTTGCCTTGGTTAACAAAGGAAAATTCCCTTTGGTGGTGTGTTTCTTCTCTATGAATGCAGCTACCGTGGTTCTGCCACATTATCCTTTTTTCTTTTCTCTTTTTTCTCTCTCCTCTGAAGAACCACTTAGTATTTTTCTCTCAGAGGTGACAGTCCAGCGGTGTCAGGGTAGGGGGGCTATCTTGGGACAAGATGGACAGCTGCTGATAGAGTGGGTTTGGTTTGGGTTCCACAGCAAGGTCTTGTCATTCATTGGAAACCTCAGCAGTTCTTGCTCCTGTCAGCAGTCTGACCTCTGTGGACACTGTCAAACTGGCAAAATAAAATCGGCAAAAAATCAGAATTACAAATGGCTGGATTTCTAATGGAAATACGTCCCTTGAGTAAGAATGAGACTCCTAGTGATACCTTGTAATTGTACACCTGTTATGAGGAGCTAATTGAAATTTGGGGTTGATGTATGAAGTGATAGTGATAAAAATCTATGCAACAGTGCTGAGGTGGTCATATCCCTCACATATTGATTTTTGTAATATTTCCTTTACATTTTTTGTAATATCAAATATGCTTTGAAATTTTAGCTATTAAAAGTTTAATTTTTTTTTTTCACTTAGTGCGAGAAGCTTTGAATTGGGTTACTATATAAATCTAGAGAGGAGCAGTTCTGTCCCATCAAGTGATGAAAGCATTCCCAGTGTTAGTATAGGCACATGATGCTCTGAACTTAATTTTTATCTGAAGACAGGCTTTTAGGTGAATGCAGAACACTGTAGCTAGCCTTTTTTGTCTCCTGTGCTCCCAGAATGCCTCCTTTTTCTACCTTATGTATTCTTACAGTTTGGTGTTTTGTCCCTGTACTTTTCTTCTCTCTTTCATCTACTCTTCACTCTGTTTCTTTGCCTCCCCAGCAATTTAAGATTGAAAAGAGAAGTTTTGGATTACCTCATTGTTCTTCCTGATGCTTAGTCTTTGTACTGCCATGTCATAAACTTGTCTCACTTTCAGTTCATAAACTGGGAGGGATGTAGGTCACTGTTTATATGCGCATTTGAAGTTCTGTTACAAACAAACCCTTCCCTCAGTCAGTACATAACCCCCTGCTTCAATTAATGTTAAAATTGCAAACTCAAGGCAATCTGAATTTGAATTTAAGAAATGCTGGAATGAAGGTTTTCTTTCCTAACTATGGAACCTATGCGGGTTCCATCTGCATATCACTATGATATAGTTTTTTGATCAAATGCTGTTTTTCCCAGAGGTCTCTGTCCTCATTTGCTGGACAGGATGCATGGTGTTAGCTCACTGGGGTTTTTCTTTTTTAATCCCATTGTTCAGATCATGCTATCCAAAATTATACGTAAATTCTGGATTAATGTTTTCTCCCCAGTTTCTTCATTACAGCTTTGTGGAAGTGCTTTATATATGTTTTTGAAAAAAGTTGTATTTCTATATTGCCTCACTGAAGTGACAGCCATGCATTACAAAGGGAAACTGAGGCATTGGCTTAACATTTCATAATGGAAATACCTTTCACTTAATTTGCAGCTGTGAATAGTTAGTGCTTCTGCATAGACTCTTCATTTCAAGCAGAAGGTACTTGTGAAAATCTTTGTGTGGCTCCCCCAGCATTATTAAAACTACAAAAAAAGAGACAAACCTTAAGAGACATGCATAAAATCAGTTTACATTTGTGACATTTAAACATCTTAGCTAGACACTTTTTCTTTCTATAGTCTCTGCTCCATTAATTAGAAGAGGATAGAGGTACACCTTGACAGTGGTCCCTGGTCCATTGACTGTACACCAAAAGAATGAGGAAATCCAGAAATGGTGGGCATAAGTCCAGGGTCTGAAGCTCTGCATGCTGTAGTGGCTGGGTCTTTGGGACTCTCTGCTTTTGCATCAGCATCTTACACATCTGTCTCCTTCTCTGCAGTTTCTTTTTCTGTTCCTGTTCTGAACTATAATTCCTCTTCTGGTTTTCTCCTCTCCTGTGTCCTAGCTATCCTCTTGATGGCATCCAACTGATTTTTAAGAGAATTCAAGTATTTCTCAGTCCTAGGATTAAGTGTCCTTAGCTATCCTGTAGCTAGACTTACATCCACACCGTTGCACAGAGGTCTCATTCAAGAACATGAAACAGATCAGCAGAGAGAAGTTGTGAAATCCTGTACTATCTCAGCGTAGCATGTGAGCAGGGTGGTGGTGCAGAGCCTTAACAGCTGAAACAAGCTTGAGCAGGTCCTCCTTGTGGTGGTACACAGTGCCTTCTTAAGACAAGAACATGTCCTGCTTGTCAGTGTTGCACAGCGTTCAAGTGCTAGGGCATCCCAACAGACTGGATTTTGAAGTGTTTTCAGCTGGAGGGGGGATATTTTCCTGTTTAAAAACATTCAGAAATGATTGAACTATCTTAGCTACTTTAAAAAAAAAATCTGATCAGTTCAGCCTGATAGATGGTTAAAGGAGATATTTGGGCATAAAAGGCTTGTGTGTTCTGTAATTTGGCCAAGTGGATGAATATGGGGTCTTAAAAGCAACAACTAAGATTATCTAACACAGTATTACTGCCTGTGCTGTCTGTAACAATGTAAGTTGCTCCTACAAGTAAAACCTAATCTGTATGTTTTCATGGCTTTTTCTTCTTCCAACATAGTGCATTTGAAGGCAATTTTAAACAAAGCCCAGATTAAAGTGCATTTCATGTGCATGCAATTTATTGTGCAGTTTTCTGAATATGGAGTGTAAGAAGAGCTATAGAAAATTCCTGGAAAATTGTTAGTCTAGAAGTGTTAGATAAACCTCAAAGTAAAGGATTGTTTTCAGAATTCCTAACTAAAACATGATACAGTTTTCAAAGTGAGTTATCTGCCCAAGATTTCTTTTGAAAATGGTGCTGGAGTTAAACATTTAGAAAAAGTATTTTTGCTCAGTCATTTGTTGGGATTTTGTTTGTTTAGTGTTTTTTTTTTTCTTTTCTGAAAAGAAGCTTCACTTGAGGAGAAAAGTTGTATCCGTAAGAAGATTACTGGCATTTATGAAAATGGGTTGGAAAGCAGGGTTAGCTGTAACTTTGTAGTTAAGGAATGACTACCATTGCTACATTAAAAAAAAAAAAAGAGATGTTTGTGTTGTAAATGAAGCTGCTTTAGCTGTAATGGTGTATATATCAGAGGATTGCGTAATGAGGAAAAGGGTGAAGCAATTAAAAGAGAAAGTGTTTGTTACAAGAGGAGTGAATGCTCTCAGGTGAGGTGAAGGTTTTAGTTTTATTTGGTGTGTTCATCTACATTAAAACTGTCGTGAAAATAGTAAAGATGTCTCTTCAAGTAATATATGACTCATTTTCTCCTCTTCTTTGTATTTTACAAGTGAGACAGTTAATACCCAGACTCAGCTATAAATCTTTGGGTGTCAGTTTTAAGATCCAGATTCATCCCACATATCTTCCTGAACTTAATTTTAGTGCTTGAGGTGAAATTTCTCTCTTCTGACCACAGCTGGCTAAAAGGTAGGCATCTAGGCCTCTGGAAGTCCAGGGAAAGAAATGGAAGAACTTCCTTATGTATCCTTGAAAACACATGCATATACCAGAGATGATTGTTTGCTCTCTGAATGAATAAGTGTAACTGAACAGAGTACGTGTGTTACTGTAATGTGTATAACAGATCGTACAGTCAATGTAAGCTGTACCCTTTGCCTCCTTTTCAGACTCTACTTGTGGCAATACACGTATAGCAAATCTGTATGTTATGCAAATATGCTGCAGATAATGAACAATCGGTGATTTTCACTAGGATGGACTAACTGTGATATTGTGAGTTGCTGGAGTAAAACTTTCCCTCTTTATGGTTCAATTTCCAGGTAGAGATATTTTTTCTTATTATGCAGATCTCATTTTCTGCCTGTAACCGAGGGTTTTGGTAAAAATCTTCCTGTATAAATAGGCAGTAGCAATGCTAGACTTGTGCTAAAGCATAAGAACCTAAATAAGTCTTGTATCACTACAGCAATTATGGTATAATATATTAACAATTGTGAAACCTTTGAATAATCTTTTTTTTTTTAAAAAAAGCATGCAACAATATATAGTCAGTAGAATCCCTATGGGATTATGCTTTTTTTTTTTGAAGACTGCCTCTGTGTGCCTGTGTGAGTAGTGTTTATTGAGATCACAAATGAGAATGTGGTTAGCATACTTTCCTGTGAGGGATCAGTTCTGGACTCATACTTTCTTCCCCCCCCGCTCTGTCAGGCCTGTGTTGTGGTGCTCGTCCTTCCCTGTGAAGGGCCTGTATCGAATTATGGTTTGTTTACTGGATCTTCCAACCTCAGGCACAGCGCCTCTGGGATCTTTCCTCTTAAACCTTCTTTGTCTGGGAAAACCAGAGTCTGTAGTTTATAAAATTTATTTAGATTCTTTTGGCTGAAAAGTGTGATAATTTTTTAATGTATAATTTTATAATGACGCGTAGTGTTGGTGCAGAGTTTTGTTAATTTTGCAGACTCTTAATGTGTGGTTCCTCCTCCAGTTGCGTGTATAAATCATTGCCAGTTTTGACTAAAAATATGTTTAAGTTAGTTTTGTGCTTATTTTTAAAGAATCGGAACAGTATAAATTGGATTAGGTGTAGAATATGCAGAATAAAAAGTTTGTGAGCTATGTAATTTTTACTTGGTGAATGACTCTTGTGTCGTCTAATTTTGCACTTCTTTCTAGATCTATTGTGAGAAAGCCCTTACTGGGCCACCATGCTAACCATATGAAGTTAGCCCAAGGTACTGACCTTGCTTATAAAAACCTCCTTAAAATATGAGGTACAGTTCTTGTCACCAATTTCTGTGTCCTAACAAAGTTCTAAAACAGGCTACATTGCCTTTCAGGGTTTTTTTTAAGTTTTTTTTAATTGAAGTTTTGTTTTTCTATGTCAAGTCAACTATGTAACATACTCAAAATTGCTAAAGTTTAACACTGTTAAAACTTATCTTTATGATGTGTTCTTTAAATTGGCTGTTAGATTTTACAACTCTAGAAATGTGCTTGGGACTGATGGACTTACTATAAACATTTACTGTGAAAACTTTTTTTTAAAAAAAGTTCTGGATCAGTAAGAAATGTAATGGTAAAAATGTAATTTTCTGTAAAGAGGCAGATATGGAAGTGGTTCAAGGAGCCTCTGTTAGGGCAGCAGAAGTATTTTACTCCCATATACATCATGGAACTGACACATGTTAATCAAGATGCACTTCAAAGGAGTAAACTACTGAAACAATTTCTTTCATTTAGGCTTTTATCTTGGGATGTTTGGTCATAATTTAGGAACACTCTACTCTCAAAGAAAAGTATGAGTGGGTTAATTGTATTTAATTGAAAACTTTTTCTTGAAGGATTTTTTACACTGGAGCCGTACTAAATGACATTAAATAGTAACTATGCCAATTAGAAAAGATGATGATCTTTCATACTTTAGTTAAAACTTTTAACTTAATGTTTCATGTGGTTTTGAAGATTCTTGAAGGGCCAATTCTTCTAAAAGGTGAAATTTCTTTTGTGTTAAGCATTGGCCTCACTGGATTTAATTTCAGTATTAAAACCTATAGTTTCTCAACATTGCAGATAATAGATTTAATAGTGAAAATGATGCTTTTTTTTTTTCTTCGTGTTACAGAGAAGTCTAGAGATTTCTGGATTTTTTTTTTTTTTTTTTTTTATTTCTATAGTGAAAAGTATATGTGTAGTCTTGATTTGCAAATGTGAGTTGCAGTCTCCAAACTGATATGCCATCAGGTATATATTACAAAATTGGGCAACTGTTTTTTTTTTTTACATACAGATTTGTTTTGAGGGATAATATAACCTTGTGGCTTTGCTACATTTTGCATTCTTGCAGAATTTAGTAAGCAGTTCTCAAGTGAACTTCTTCCTTATAGAGCTTTGTTATGGGAAAAGTAAAATTTAGGATTGCATGTTGAAAGGTGCCTCAAACAAACAGTGTCACTTTCATTAAACCAAGTTAATAGTTCAAATTTTTATCCTTCCGAGAAATAGCAAATCATACCACTGCAGTCTCATACGGTGCGGAGAAGTGCCTGTGAGATCACTAGCTATTGCAGAGGAGTCCTATCCTGACCTCACGATCAGAATGTTGAGTAAAGGAGATACTGAAATTAAAAGCATGATATCCACTTAAAAATATCTTTGGCTTGTATCCAGATAGGAAACTGACAGTACCGTCTTCTATTTGTTTCAAAGACACACATTTGTTAAGCAAATGCTTTGGATTATTGGGCTGCTTAAAACTACCTGATGGACTTCCTAAGTAATGTATCTGTTACTCCTTTAAGTAAATAATGTCTCTGGTAAAGGGTTAACAGAGACGTTCCTCAGGAATTAAGTCTAGCTTTCTTCAGTTAGCTCAAAGGACCTGCCCATAAGGTTGTTATGGAATGTAAATGTCCAGATCCAGGGATTCCCCTGCTGCGGCCGAGTTAGGAGAGGGACAGCTGATTCTCCACTGACACTTGGAGATCAGTGTCCTGGAAGGTACTAGTATTGGATAAACAGGTACCATACAAGACTGTAGGAGGGTGTCCCGTGAAATGATGTTTAAGGGTTTATAAAGCGAAAGTCATTAGACTGTTCTTTGTTTATATGATTTCTCTGATTCCTTGCAGCTGGTCTTGCAGCTTGCCATTCCAAGGGCATAGAGGAATAAGCTCTGTCTCTTAGAATTATTTTTACTTCTCTGCCTTTCTTGAAAATGCCAGTGTTACCATTCATAGCCTGCAAAAGGTGTTTTGTATAGGAATTGAAAAGCATTAGATGGAGAGATTTTAGAAAAATTGGGGGGAATATAAAAAGCAATGAAGGTCTTGGACAATGTGGGCTGTTCAGGACGGTGTCCTGTTTTTCTCTCTTGGAAACAAGAGATGGAAACCATTTACACAAGATGCTGGTTTCCCCTAGAAAGAGATTAGGGAAGAACAATCTAAACCTATTCTGCTTTACTTATGTGGTGTTAGCCTTCCAAGTGAAATGTCAACTGCAGAGCGATAGCTGTGATACAGCCATGTCTGAGCAGACTATTCATGATCACCACTGCCACAAAGAGCTTTGCTCTTCCCCCCCCCCCCCCCCCCCCCCCCCCTTCATTCATAAAGCTTCCTGGCAAACAACGGCCTGCCAGCACAGGTACCTGTATGGCAGGGAAATGAGCAAGTAAACATAAACCCAGGAGATCCTGCCAGTCCATAAACTGGCTACAAAGTTGCTGTGAGAACCGGTGGAGAAGTTGGTTGGCAGAGCCTGCTCTGATGAATCTGGAGAGTCGTTTTTTCACTGTTCGTTGCTAGACAGGCTTGCAAGCACTGCCTTAGGCTCTAACAATTATCTCTGATTTCCAGCAAGGCAGCTGAATTAAAGAGAACTGCTACATCAGGGAAACACAGGAACAAGTTTCTAAAGAGATATTTCAGGTAGTTTGCTGGGCTCTTCTCCAGCTTAATCGTCATCTAGGAAGCTATTGCTGTTCTTGGTCCTTCTCACAAAATTAGATTTTGGAGGTCGTAGATGGAATATTTCATAGATGGAGCAAGATCCTGGCTTGCCAACTAATTTAAACATGTCACTGAAGTAAGATGTTGTGCGTCTGTTCATGATATGACTAATATGATACTTCACGGAGTATCCATTTGAAATTGCCTGAGTTGAGGTGAAGTCCAAGATCCTTTTCTGTATAGGATGCTTTTTTCCGTAACTGTCGGTAGAGGATACGCTTCTTTTGGAACAACATTTTCAGAATAATTTCTGCATTTTTGTTCTGCTTTGATGCCTACTTAAAGGTGCGTGTCGTGCCAGTAAGCAAATGGGTAGAAAGGTCCTGTTGTTTTCCATGCCAGTATTACCTTTTTACAAAAGTCACTTGATAAGCTACTAACAAAAGATAGAAAAGGTATGTTGGGACAACTCTGCAAAATGAGTTATGGTAAAATAAACTTTATGGTGGAGGAACTTCAAATCTGTCATCTTGCATTGTTCTAGACTCCCCTCAGGTTTCTTCATTTTGTTTTTGTTCTGTTTTTATCTATATGCCTGTCCTATCCAAAAGTAGCTTTCTGATATTTTCCTAACAGTCAAATTACTTCTCAGCTTCTTTAAGTGTGTCTGTTTCCGGGAGCCAGACCTTGCACCTTTCTGGTAGCGAGTCCTATGTCTGGCTCTTAGCTGCTGCAGGCTGAGTATTCATTATAATAGGCTTATAGAATTTATTTCTCTAGGAATAACAGTTTTTATAGTAACTTCTGTTTGTCTCGCTTCTCAAACTTTAGACAGAGACACAGAAGCTGCATTCCTTGCATTCTATCCATAGGGAGGGAATGAAGGAGGGAACCCATGCCATTCAGTAAAGAGCATGAACCTGGGATTTGCTGTTCTGTGTAGTAGCAAAATATGCTAACAATTCCCCATAACTTCTGTTTGTGTTACTACTCTGAGCTGGTTAAGATCTATCTAGTACTAACAAATATTCAGTGCAAAATTTCAGCTTTAGAGACTCATTGATAAATTTGCAAAGGAAGGAAAAGTAGAATAAGTTGTATCATATTAATTCTTAGTGTCAATCTTTGATAATACTGTCAGCCTCATTCTCCCTATCTGTTGCTTTTGGTGTTTAAGTGGTACTGTCTGAGACCTTTGGGGTTTTTTCCCTTGTCTCAGTTGCTCTTTATGCTCTTGTCAGACGTGAGTGAAAATGGATATAGGGCATGTCCAATTCAACTCAAAGCAAACTCTAAAAGAGACCTGATATTTAGTCATCTTTTAATCTAAACATAAACTGTTCTAGTACGCATTTTTCAAATCATTTATTATGAGAATATATTGAACTTCCCAAAAAATGGTTTTGCATATTGATATTGTAACTTAAGATGTACTCAGAAGTCCAGATATGTACAAGAGCAGAGATTTTACCAGCATTAGTTTTTAACTGATTTGTCATGGAAGGTTTTCAAATACTTTTTTTATTATGGTATTGTTAACAGGAGCTATTTTTAAGGGATGAAAGGCCAGCAAATGCGTAGCAAGAAAAATTTGAATATGAGGGAGTCTAGGGATGATACTGTTGGGGAAACTTATTAAAAATATTATATATTTTTATATTTAAATCTATGTAAATATCATTAGCGTTGACTTTAAAACATTCCAAAAAATGCTCCATTACACATACATATCTTTTAATCTTAATTACATATAGTCAGTCAAGAAGATCTCTGGGTGCTCATTCCTAGAAGCTTAATTGATTTTAAATACTGAAGAAGAAGGGGTTAGCATACGTAGCAACATTTGTAATACTGAAATTTGATGTAAAGCCTTAAGTGTTCTAATGTATCTTCCCTTAAAAGAATGGTTCTTAATGTATTGTAACATAATCAAAGCAATGCTCTGTTATAGCTCTATTTATAAGAGTGCCTGTGTAATAACACATTTTAAATTACAAGATCCTTGTGCTTTCAGATATATCTGTGCTTACTTTAGAAAGTGAGCTTTTTTTCTTTAGCTGTCAATTAAATATTACTAGTGCCTCTTAAGAACTGATGAGTGGAATTACTGTTCTGGTCCATCAACAAATTAAGAGTGTGAAGTGACATAGACAATACCGAAACAATAATTTGACTTAATGAGTTCTTGCATTGTCATCTGCAATACATCAAAACAAAAGTTTGCCATTTAGCTCTTCCAGTTTAAACAACAAAAGGCTGAATAGTTTTGAGACTTGAGAACCGAGCATGTTTATGAGAGAGGAGACAAATAAGCTTCATGCTGTTCCTAGGTACTTTGGATTTACCTTTCAGGAATGGTCAAAGGCAAAATAACCTGGACACTGAGCAGCTGGAAGAGATGTGCACATTGGTTAACTGACTGTGCTATCTTCTTCCTTCCTATAAAGGGAATGTAAAACGTGGGTGTGCTTTAGAAGGAGTAGTTGTAGCCACACTTCTACTTGTTAAATGCAATTAGACTTTTGTAATTTTGCTTGATAATTATAGGTACTCTGCAAAGACTGGAATGTTTGAAGAATTTTCAGTTGTTACCTCTTTCCCAGTGTTGCAACTTAAGCGGTAGAGTCCAAATTTTTAGTTTACCTGGCAAGTGACCGTTATGCAGGTAAACATTCAGTTATGAAGGAATATGCTATATTATTTAATGTGAAAACCAGCTTTTCTTGAAATTCCTGTATGAAGGATATGTTATTTATGGGGAGTTTAGATCACGGTGCTTTTCTTGCATTTTCTCCTTGAATTTTTTTTCCTTGCTGTCTGTTCAAAACAAGAAGAGGGGAAAATGAAGGGAAAGGGAGAAAGCTCTTCTACAACCCTCTTTCCTTCCTTACAGAAAAAAGGGGGGGGGGGGGGCTAACTTAGTTTTCAGATCTTAATTTAGAATAGACTGGGCCATGTTGGTATTGGTAGGATTCCCTGTGTGTAAAAGCGTCTGCATTCAGGGAGACATTGGCCCCACTCCCACACTAAACATCGCTTGATTTAAGGCACATGAGTTTCTGATTTGACTTCAGTGAGGCTAATTGTGTGTATGGTGTTTCCACTTGAGTAGGTTGTGTAAAAAGAAAATAGAAGAGTGATTGAAGGGACACTGCTGATTGTTTTAAGTTGACGTTTTCTAACAATTTTGAATTATTACAAATTTAAAACAAAATTACAAAACATTTTGAATATTTTACCATGAGGCCTTTTTATTATTCAATTTTTTTTTTTTGCCCCCTGCATCTCAGTTGCTGATCTACATTTTGCTGCAGAAACTCTTTTATATGTCAGCAGAGGTATCTCGCTAGTCTGTTCACCATCTCCTCCTCCTTGTGAACCCTCTGCTTCCTGCTGTCTCTTCAGGCGCAGGGCTGTTTCTGCTGTTTGTTGCTGTTGGACGCTGCAGTTGGTCTGGGTGCGCGGGAGTGCATGAGCACAGTGTCGACGGACGAACCAGGAAGCGGCAGCAAGAGTGAAACCAGTGATCTGCAAAGTGCTCTCAAACCAAATAAGCAAAAATACTAACACTATTTTGAGTAACTTTCACTGATGATTAGGCATTTGTTTGCAAGCAGAGCTCACAACTGCATTAACCACTGTTTCACGGTTTTAACAAAGTCTGCAAGAGGTATTTATTGAAGTCATGTACTCTAGTCTCTTTAAGGAGCGTGTGTGTATTAAGGGTGAAGGCATGTCTCCTATCTTTGCAGTAGTAAGTCATACTTAGGAGATGTGTAGCTGATTATCATGAACTGCACTTTTATTTTGCTCTGTTATTGTTGCTGCATTACTGTAAAATTGCTGTACTGGCAACCTAAAAATAAGGGCATTTTGATATTGTCTAATATCCACTTAGCAGTGGGTAGAATGCTTGAAACACTCAAGGGATGTTGTACTGTGGTGTTGGGTTAAATGGAAAGATTGTGCACCCTTAATTGAAGAGTTAAGGGGAATGAAACTTGGAGAGATATAATCCATTAGATGAAGTAGAATGAAACTAATTTTCAGTGTAAAATTTGATTTAGCTGCAATGGTGTATACAGATAAACTTCAAATGAGAAAGCAGGAATAGTGCAGGTGTGCTCAGATAAGTGATGTCGATTTGCGCTGAACTCCCAGTGTGCAGAAGCTGAGTTGTCTCTGTCAGTACTGTCTCAGTTCCGTTTCCGCAGACACTGTGCTAAATGCTGCTTGTGCTGTAAAGCAGGGGCTGAGACACTGCATCCAACAGTTTGAGAAATATTTAGTTAACTTGTTGATGTCTTTGCCCCTACTTCTTATTGAATGTAATACTCCTTTAACTGTACTAAAAAAGAAAAAAAGAAGTTGCTTTTGTAGGTTTCAGACAGATCTGAGGATTGTTTTACCTTTGAGGCATGAGCCACATGTGTGTTTGCACAGAGATCCTTTTATGCCCACAGCCACTTGAACCAGAGACCTCTTCTCCTTTGCAGTTGGTGTTTAGGTGGAGTATTCTTGGTGCCCTCCCCTCTTTGCTGACAATACTTTGCTATTTTTGTTTTTCCCTGAGCTGTGCAGTTTTTCCCTCGGAGTTTCTGGCCTTTAAATCTACTCGCTCTACTTGTCATCAGGATCTGTGGTAGTGGCTTGATGTTCTCTTCAAGCTGTGCGTGGTGCAGGGCCAAAAGGTGGTGGCTAGGTGCAAAAGCTTCTGTTTACCTCGTTCTTAAACAACAGATGAGATAGATTCCTATTAACTTAACCTGCCTGGGCATGTGCTCCAGGCTGTGGATTTGCGCAGTATGTTAGTGGATCTCTGTCTTCCCCACATCATCTGGCAGTAAAATATCTTCTCTTTACAATACAGGTCTTCTGCCATCTCTGTCCTTCAGACAGAGCACCACCTCTGGGTGCTAGTGGGGCAGTGGCTGTGCTTCTAAGATTTAACTGCAGGCACTGCAATGTCCTGTGCATTGGAAACAGAAGAGGGAAGGGAAGCATCCCACAACCTCATGGATGTTCTGCAGTAGCTGGCAGTAGCGAGGTGTTCATACCTGCTGGTGCGGCCAAAGCACAACTGTGCTTTGCAGACTTCTGCTTCCTTGGCTGTTGGAAAGAAAGGTTGGAAGATCCAGGCTTGTACGAGGATATTTTTGGTATTGCCTTCATGTCTGGCTGTCTTGACACCATCAGAGAAATTTTAATAGTCAGATTTTAGGGATAGGTGTTCCAAGAAAGCCCAGGAAATGCAAGAATATACCTGCGTTTTGCCAAAATGCTTGTATCTGTTGTAGAGGATCTGCCTTCTAATAAACCTGTGTCCTTTGGCCTAAAAACAGATGATTTTTCATTTTGTCAGGGTTTCTAGCTGACAGTGACATCCACTGAGCATCTCGTCTTTTGCCTTTTTATTCCCCACCCCCTCCCACACACCCCCCCAGTAAGGTGGCTTTTACACTGCTTGGAGACCTCAGCTTCAGCTTTTCCTTACTCTCTGTTCACACTTGCAGAAAAATACTGTCAGAGTTGAAGGCTTCACAAGTGTTACCTCCAGTACCTTCTATATTCCCTCTGTTGGTATCACTCTGGGTGTCCCAGCAGGTTCATATCACCTGCTTTGTCCTACAATTTCCTTTCTCCAAATTAAAAAACAAACAAACCACAGCAGACTCTCTCTCCTTTTCTTGATACGCTAGCCCCAAGTCTTACCAGTTATGCTACAGTTCATTGTTGCCTTTCTGTTTCTGAAGTCAGTGTGGACTTTCACTGTATACTAGAGAAAGTATCATTGTGCTGTAGAGGGAAAGGATTTTACAGCTTGTTTTTTCTAATATCAAAAAGGAGGAGAAAGATGGAGGAATTTTAGACGATGCATTCATCTTCTCTCCCTTTTCCTTAAGGCTTCAGGACTGGCCGTTCTCTTGGCCTGTCAGGGAAGAAGTTGGTGTATCTCTTGATTTCAAGATAATGGAATACGGAAGTGAGTGTTGCAGAGGAAGTATCTGTATTTTTTTGTGATGCAAATCTGCTAACAGTAAAATATCGGGTTGATTGGCTTCTTTATGACACCAAGGTACGGTGACTTTGTCTCCTTTCTCTTCATAATAATGAATTAGAGGTCTCTTAATTAAGAGACTCAAGAAACTGTATTGTTGACTTGAAACATCTTTTTTTTTTTTTTTTTTTCCTCCTCAATGGAAGACTTAACTTCAAGCCCAGTGCCCAGAAATTTTGCTTACGTCCTGTGAATTGGATGTAGCTGACTGGGGTGATTCTGGACACAGTATCTGTGAAAGCTTCTCCCCCTTGGTGGATTCGGAACCGTTAAGTCTTGGTCTAGATGCCTATCCTACCACCTAGAGTAAGGCTCTTAGGATTGTTTTCATAATGGGTTACTCTTTCCAATTCAAAGTTTAATTAGTTTTACTTAATCTAGGATGGGATGCACAGGTCTTGCAGTTTAGAGTTGCTCATCTGAGCAAAGCAGAAATGTCACATCAGCTTTCCGGAGCTCTTCAGTGAAGCGGAGTGGCTGACGGTTCACTGTCTTTGGGTGACAGTGATGGTGTGTGTCGCTACAGTATGGCAATATTGAAGAAAGTATTGTGAAGTCACATGGTGTTTACCAGGATCAAATAAATTAACATGTCAGGGATTGAGTTTGCCTTTAGTTTGTTTTCTGAGTACCTTAGCAAAAGTCTGAGTCACTTCATGGCTTTGAGTCTGAATGGGAGATTTGGACCAGTGTGTCAGAGGTGGACATCTACTGATGGATCTCATGTCAGCTCTGTTACACATTCAGAGAAAAATTCATGAAATATCAATTCTGTTAATTTTAGTGCTGCGGTGATGTGTGTTGGTATTTGCACACCTTAGCACAACAGGGTCAAAATTTGCCTTGGACCAGTGAGAAAGTTGGTTGCTCTTTTAAGTATGATCTGTGCTCCTGTTTGGACCTGCTTCTGCATCTTGTTGGGAGCCTGAAAATACTTTTTAGTTTCCCTTTTCCAGCAGTAATGCCTTCCAGATTTTAGGATAATATTAATTTAATGTTTCTTGAATTAAAATTTGGGATTAAAATAATGATTGCCTACAATGGATATTTTGAAATGTCCTTTATTGATAGGAGAACCACTGAAATACAGCTTGAATGGTTTGGGTAGCTGTAAGTTCCAGATAATGGAAAACAAATGTATGAGACTGTAAATGCATGCAGTATCAATCAGAAATTGTGTAAATTCATTGATATTGTAAATGCTTACCTATGCTGGCCCAAACCAGAGAGTTACTTTTTTTCACTCCTTTTTGACCATATACCCATGTGAAGTTCCTTTTATCTGCATGTTTATTCTTAGGGAGCCTGTGTTACATCTGTGCAACGTGGACTGAGTCAGTGTCTTTGGAATGCTGCAATTTTATGCATTTTTGTGGTGACGTTTACTTGCCCTTTCTTATCTGTTTAGAAGATCTTTGACAATCTGAAACCTAACTAAATAAATGCTTCATCATTTTTAGTCATCTTTATTAAAAGTAAGTAGTCTTTCCACTGGAAATTCACCTGAAGACAGATGAAGTCTTCAGTGTATATACCCATCCCAGATACTGAGGAAGACATCAGTTTGTGCACAGATGAGAGATGTGGATTTTAAAGTTATGTTGTCAGAGGTGCAATATGAGGGGAAATTAAAAATGAAAGACGAAAAGGAGTTGTCAGAGCATACAGACTAATGAAGAAATTTGAAAGGAGCAAGTTGCAAAATGTTATTGAATGTGAATATTGTTAGCCAGAAACTGAATATCTGCTTAGGTTTTGACTTTGAATATGCTTCCATTACTCTTTTGTGAACTTTTTGGAGTAGGGTGGTAAAAGGAAGCTTACGTTATAGGAGTTTTAAATTCTCAAATTAAAAAAAAAAAACCAAACCCAACAAAAATAAAACAACAAAACCAAATGTAACTGCTACCAGTTCGTAAAGCTTTTGAAATCTGTAGTCTGCAGGGAGACTTTTTTATTCAGATACACATGTACATACATATTTGTGTGTAAGTGTGTATAACTTGATACATGGGGTTGTTATACCCCTGCCCCCTAACTTTGGTGAAATGAAAATCTTTGTTCTGCTAGGATTGTTCGGTCAATCTGTGTGATGCAAGTGAACAAGAATGTGGTTGCAAGGTGCCAAGTAGAGGAGTTTATTTTTTTTTGTCAAGTAAACTGGACAGAAAAGTATGCAGAAATGTGAATAATTTAGGATGATCTCTCCATTAATATGTTAAAGCTATTAATTAAAACTTTCCTGCATTATTTTTCTTCGTAATAGTCAGATGGTGATTTTTTTCTGAATGGAAACTGTTATTGTATTTTGGACTTTTTATACGGGAAGAAAGATAATACTTTGATATTTAATTCCTGAAGTGGTTAAAGGGGGAACTCATACTAGAACAAGCTTAAAGTGTTTCTTTTTTCCTACTTCATTTTACCTGCAGAGTAGGAAGTTTTAGAAGCCTTATTTGGATGTTTCTATGCATTTGTACTTACCAAGTGTGACACTTGGGTCACGTAGGTGAACTTGTCCGCAAAGTAGCGGTGGTTCTGCTTTGGTAGCTGTCTCCCACTCAAGTTAATAGCAGCAGGGTCTATGGTAAAAGATAATTCAAGATTATGGGTCCCTTGTGTTTAATGTTTGTTTTCTGTTAACTAACTTTTGTGCAGTCCTTTTGTGCTCCTGCCAAAGTTCTGCATGTTTGAGCAGTTTGTAAATAATTTTTGACTGTTTTAAGTGCAGATCATTGGTGTCTGTTCTACTTCAGGCTTCAAGTGCTGCATCCTGAGATACTAATAGCAATTTAGAGGCATCTTAGATGAGTGTAAGATGCTGTTGAAATAGAGTATGTGAGAGCATAAGTAAATGAGCTGCAGATAAATACAGTAAGTGGTAAAATTTGTTTTAGTTTATTGTGCATTGTTAATTAATCATTCATTTTAGATGGTGGTTGCATTTCTGTGTGACAAAACAATGATATTCTCTTTAGCGTGAGCCATTAGAATTTTGGCCTGACAAGTTTAGGATTATTGGTTTTGTACCAATCAGTAAGATCAGAGGAAATGTAAAGTATGCTCAGCTAAATGCAGTGAGTAGGTCTGCCTTGCTTAGATTTGATTACTAATAAGTTTGAAATCTGGTTCACTACCTTTTCAGTCTCCCTTTATAGTCAGTGGATAGAGGTCACTCTAGGGAGCGATTCCTCCCCTGATACTTCTCTTGGCTGACTATAAAGTAAACCTAAGTGTTGCTTTTGAAAGCAGGATTCTTCATGCAGGTGTCTGTTTCTGATCTCTTCCATTACTGACAAAGACCTTATGCTGTGGATTTGCTTGGTTTGGTGGGGCATGCAAAAGGGCCTCATTACCTAGAGGAGCCTTTTCTTTTTATTTATGTGTTAGTACAGACAGGAGGAGGGAGCTATTTCTCTGTTTTGAAGAAAAAAAAAAAAAGTTCTCTTGACAGTTTGTTCCTGAAAATGACCTGAAGTGGTTGGGATTAGGATCACTGATCAGCTAAAGGTTTTGCATGCAGGTGAAGTCAAAGCAGGATAGGAATATCTGAATTTGAAGGAAGATGCTGAAATAAATTTAATTTTCAACTGTAAAAACAGCAAGTAAAAGTTGAAAATAATGAAACTGTTCATCAGTCAAGACTAATGAGTATGAGACAACAGAGAAAATATCTTTCGAAGTAATTCTATGGGGAAAAATGCAGGCAACCTTCTCCTGTATTCAAAATGCAAATATTAAACTAATGGATCACAAATAGAAGGAAGCTATATTATCTGAACGTGGTGGAGAGGAAGTGTTATGCAAAATGACATGCATATTTTAATGTGTTCTAGTATAAACACTGTTTTGATATTTTTACTGGGATTTATAAATTAAATAATGAAACCTTTCCAATAGTGAAATACTTCCTGTTGTCCTTACTGTATGTAACCTAAGGTCTTAACATCAGAGGTGTCTTTGTTTTAGCTTTGCATTAATCCATGTTAAAGTTTGGAATGCATGAAGAAGTATTTTCCAGTTTTCCTGGCCCTTAACGTGTATTTTTTTGCTAGGATGGGGACAGTTGTGCAAGCTGTGTAGTCTGGAATTCAAAGTGGGACTGCGTCAGTATGAATACTGCATAGTATTCCTGAAAATCAAAGTTGGGGGAGGGGAGGCAAGGGAAGCTGATGTTTGAGAAAATGTTTGAATTCTCTGTGGTTCTGTCAAATTTATCGTTAATACCCATTTTCTCTTTTTTTAAAAAAAAGATTGTTACTTATTTTTCTGTGACCTTTATTCCTCTGTGTCTAACTTTCTTTTAAAATAAGATAGTTCTTAGAGTGTATCGTCTTTGTGGTTTTTTTTTCTCTTGTTGGTTTTTTTGTTTGACACTCCATTCTAACAAACTGAGAAAAAGTGTAGTCACTTGGCTGAGGTTTTGGAAAACCTAAACCTATGCTGTAGACTGAATTTGACTTGGGTGTTGCTCTTGAAGCTTAATCTGAAAGAGATTTAGTACAAAAGCAAACTGGGCTAAAGCAATCCAGCGTCATCCTGTGGTGGAGCAGAAGATATGAGTAGAGGAGAAGCAGTAGATACTGCGTATTTTAAGAAGAGCTTTTGGCACACGCTGGTATGGTCTACATAACTAAGCCAAGGACGTATGTCCTGGTTTGCAGCTACTACAAGTTGTCTGGAAAACGATAGTATGAGTACTTCACTGTGAAACTGTAGGGATAGAGGTTTCTAGTTCTTGTCAGTGAATTGTTCCTGAATTGTTGGATGATAGAAGAGGAAGTAAATGTACCCATTTTGCATAAAAAGGCAAATACAGAGATGACAAACAGTACAAACATATAATAAGGAGTACTGATTAATTAGCAGGAAAGGAAGTAGTGCTTGCAGTGTGTAATAAGGCATTCAGACTGGCGGTACGTTGCTGAGGGAGAGAGGGAAGCAGTCGCCGTTCCAGGATGTATACGTAGGAGTGCCTGTATCCAAATAGTAGTGATGTCCTATTATGGTGTTTGAAGACTTTAGGACCTCACGTGGAGTACCGTACTTACAGAAGTTAACATTAACTGTTAAAAGGACTAAAAAGGAACATGGGTCTTGCAAAGGCGGCCCAGAAGAGCAGAGCAGAAGAACTGGAGTTGCTCTCCTCTGGGAATGAGTACAGTGCTGTGCCTTATACATGCAAAAGGAGAAGAAAAGCTGTTCTTTGCCCTCTGGGAAGGGATAAGATTTTCCTGATGTTTGTACAGAGGGGTTTTTTGAAGGTTGGAGGGACTTTTGGTCAGTGTGGTCAGACACTGGCATAGGTTCCTCGGGGAGGTTCTGTAAGGCAGGTCTGTCATGGGTCCGAGAGCCAGTAATGGTGTTACCAAGTAGACGATGGCTCCTCCCTTCTGCAGAAGCAAAAGCTCAGCAGGAGCCAGGGACTATCATCCGGGAGATGGTAGCAGTTGCTAGCCTCTCTTCAGTATGAGGTATCTCTTTGCTAGGGAGAATTTCCCATTTCCTGCAAAATTCTTAATCAACAAATTAACATCCAATTTGGAAAAGAAGAATACAGCTTGATGCGCAGCCTTTGGACCGAAGAATTCTCGTTTGTCGTAAAACATGGAGAACAAAAGCCCTGTGATGAGGTGGAATTACAGTGATTTTAATCAGTATAGAGCTTGTGTGTATATATGAAATAAGCTAATATTTGTATTAGCATGTTGTCTTCTCAATATAACATTATATACATACATAACAAAATTATGAAGATTGGCATTTTCTCATACAAAATGTATTTATTTTCAATTTGTGTTGACTATAACTCTCTCAAATTATATTTTGGTACTCTTACTTTCGTAATCCCTGTCCCAGGGACAAGGCTGGAGTGTTGTGGAATTTCATCAGTGCTGTTTGAATTGGCCTGGTAAAGATTGCATTATAATGTCATGATGTTTTTCTTCTCCTGGAACTGAACACAAAGCTGCTTTGGTGTAGTTGATGCTGTAAAGAGATGAGAGGGAGGAGCTGAAACCCAGCTACTTCTGTTGGCACTGCCTAGAGAAGCTTTGCAACCCAAGTCCTTTCCGTTCCTGCAAGGGAAAGGGAAAGTCTATTTTGTGCTGAAATTATGAAATTATTACACATTCCATGTTTAGCAAGTCTGAATTTAATGAAATCAGAAACTTATTACAGTCTGGATGGTTACAGTGTTAGAAGAAATACTTAATATTTTCAACTGTATGAATGCTAGAACTGAAATCATAATACTTTAAGACAAGTAGAGAAAGCAGCATTACTGAGTGTGGGGTGATGCATTCTGAGTTTAGAACCTACCTGGAAGGGAGTCTTGGAAACTCTACAAAGTTTCATGTCTTACGGTGTTGGAGCTCTCTAAGGATCCAGTCCCTCTTCAGGCAGAAAGGATCAGTCTGCCTGTAAGACTTCAGTGATATAATTTGTGTTATTATAGCAAAGGTAGTTCTTATAAAAATTCCTTCCTCAAAAAATAAAGCTGTGGGTTTTTCACAGTAATTGGTACCATTTCCGTTTTGTCAGGTAAAGAACCAGCTGTCAGGCACAACCTTATACCAGCGGTGCCAAGTCCTACTTGCATCAGGCAGTGCTGCTGCTCTTCGCTAGTGCTGGCAAAGGGAGAGTCTCTCTGGATTATCTGGCGTAGGCACTTGACTTGTGAAGCCTGGTCTCTTCACAGAGTCAGGCAAATCTGAAAGTTTCTGCTGACTTTATTGGTGGTGTGTATTGACTTTGTAACCTTTGGAAGTGGAAGGAGGAGGGCAGCAGCTTGCCTGGTGTCCTACGGTTTCTTTGTGGGACATGTCAAGGCTGGGTGTACACCCGCGTGGCATAGCCATGTCAGAGATGACAGCCTCTCATGCTTTGCTTCCTCCCATCGCCTCACCATTGGCAAACTATGGTTTTGATTGTGTGGTGCAACCCTGGCACTGGGGCCACACTTGAAGTGCTCGGCGACCACAGGGGTGACCACTGTGGGCCTAGGGAACTTGCTTGCTTTCTTCAGACACCTAAGTCCATGTTTAGTGGTGACGACTTTGAATAGGTCCCCTGGCGTATCAGTGCGTCAGTGATATTTTCAGGGAAGTGTTTTTGTTGAGTTGCTTAAAGCTGAAGAAAAAGTTTTGCAGAGTAAGTGTACATGAATTATTTAGCAAATCTACTTTGAAATTTTGCTGCTCTTTTGAGGTGAGGAACCTTAGGAAAGTATTGCGAGAAGGGATGCTGCAAAACGCTCGGTGGAGTTTTATCCTGTAGCTGCAGTACCCACAAGTGGTTGTGCTCTGCCTCTTCTGGGCATCAGTCTTAACAGTGTGAATGTGCCTTCTGGTTTTTTCGTGGAAAAAAAATTACAACTTTATCGTTGCATGCAACAGCTGGCTCCTTCACTAAGCTTAGGGTCCTAGAATACCGCTCTGTGTTCAAGCCTCGGGTGATGTGGTTTTTCACTGATGTAGCTGTTCATTTCCTGTACCAGTTACAGCCAGAACATACTGATTCTGGAGATCCTGAAAGGTCAGAGCTTCGGCTTTCCCAATTATTTTTTGGTGTGTGGGGTTTTTTTTTGTTTGGTTGGTTTTGTTTTTGTTTTGTTTGCTGGGGTTGTTTTTTTGTTGTTGTTCTTTGGGTTTGGGTTTGGGTCGTTGTGTCGTGTCCCCCTCCCCCACATTATTTCTTCAGTGAACCAAAATTTCTGTCGGGAATGGTTTTGGTTTCCTTCCTTCACCTTTGCATTTGGAAACACGGATTCTGTGCTTCCAGCTTGTGGTTGTGGTTTTTTTTTTATGTCACCTCTGAAAACTGTTGGGGCATGAATTTGTGCTTGTTCCCCTGCTGTCCCAAGGTTGGTTCGGAAGCATTTTTGTATTTCTTGTTAAGGAGGCAAAGTTCCCTTTAAGGTGTACAATAGAAAGAATCAGCCTGTATTCAAGTTTTATTGGGTTTAGCAGAGAATAAAATATATGCAGCTAAAAATAATTTTGGGACCATTTGTGACTTCTTATGTGGTTTTCTTATGAGACTAATTCTGTATTATTTTTAGAATAACGTCTTTACAGGATCAAGGCATCTGTGCCTTTCTGTTTGGAAAAAGGATCTGTAGATATGTTAGATCTCTGTAGCCTTTTAGTTCATGTTGAGAATGCCTTTCTTTTTCCGGGGAAAAGAAAGCTTACTACTGATTCATCTCTTTCCTAAGCCTCCAAAATAGTAGTAAAATGAAACTTTGACAGTTAATGACTTCTGCTTAGTTTGTGTGTGATTATTGCTTTTTATTGCGTTTGCTTTTTGCTTTAAAACCGCTCAGAAGCTTTTTATTTTAATTTTATTTTTATGTTTAGTGCACAAAATGTTTTGAAATTGATTTTTTTTCCTGTTTATGGAACAGTAAGAATTCTAAGAAGCTTGGAAGATAACAATATATTTTTACTAATAATGTTTTATTAATCTACTTCATTTACAGGAAGTGGTCATCGGTCAAAATTTGCTTACCTCAGCAGAGACAAAAAATTAATGGGCAAAAGTACAGTGTGTAGGTAGGTAGCTATTTTCAGTGCACTTAAGGTTCTTCGAGGAGAACCTTATTCTAAGGGAGTGGGGTAGCTATCAAAACATAAGATTTTGCTCTTTAAAATATTCAGGCAGTAGATTCAACAATGAGGTATTAAAGGAAGTGGCTTTGAAGTATATTAATGTGCTCCCTACTTTTCTGAGATTTTTATTAAAAATGCCTTGGAATGATGCATATGTGCATTTGCGCAGTAGAGAGAAATTGAAACAAGTATATTTACTTTTATATGTGCTTTTAAAAATGTTGCAAGTATTCTTCTTGAAGATTTTTAAAGAAAGTGTTCTTTCTGATAGTTTTTCCCAATTTGAACATAATTTGCTAATGTAAATTATAAAGGGATTGGGCATGGGCATCTTTGTTTTGTTGACTGTTGGTGTTTTACTACATTCAGTGCATTAAAATGTAGTGCAGTAATTATTACACATCAGTATATTCTTTTCTTTTACAGTATTCTGTAATCATAACAGAAGTTAGTCAAGGCTCCATGATTGTAAATTTGCAGCAGTAGTACTGTACAGTGGGTGGACTGTACAGTAGTACTGTACAGCATTTTGGAATGTGAATAACAATCACATTTTTTTATCACCTTAAGTAAAGATACAAAATAAATCCTTGATTAAAATTTTCATATTAACATAGTCTGCTCTGCAAATAAATGTTCTTTAGAATCTCTAGTGTTCCTTTAGCTCAAATGGCAAAAGCTAAAAAGATCCCCCCCAAAAACTTGGTTTAGTTCATACAGAAATGTATGGAGTTCATAATTATATAGGATATTTCAGGATAGCATTGCATTTAATTCAATAAAATCATCTTTGAAGATGGAAGGTTCAATTTCAGGACTGTTTCGTTTTATCTTTTACATGACTAAAGCAAAAATTCAGTGGCTTTTGTATTGCAAGTCTCAAACCATGGTGCTATGTAATGTAGCCAGTTTTTATATTTATGGCCTAAAAGTAGAGTAGGAAGGAGGTGACATTTCTAAATGGGGTATTACGCCATTTTCAAAGTAGAATTTGTTAAATTCTTGTGAGTTAGGAAGGAATTTCAGTGGACTGCAGACTGTGGGTTAATTAGAGCCTACAAATTATTGAAAAAAAAATGTGAATGTGTTAAGGAGATGCGAAGTTAAAACATATGAGTTAACTTTGGGGTTTTGCCAAATGGCATGTTAAAGTAGCATGGACACGTTCCCAAGAACATGTCATGACAGGCTTAAGACTCATTAAGATGAGCAGAAGAGTCAGTAAACCTCAAGAATAGCTTGCTTTTGCGATTACTCTTTTACATTTTGGCAATATGTGTTTGAATTTAATGATAGACTGTGGAAAGTCCCAGAGGTAATTTTGAAGAGTTTTTTCCTTTCATTTGTCATGTAGTGTTTGTTATGTTCAGTTAGGCTTCAGTTTGAGGATTTAAACATGCATGTGAACTTTTCTCCTATGTGCTCCTATTTCTTGTCCCAGAATCCCAAACTGGTTGGGAAAAAGTTATGCTTGGCACAGTTTGGTTTCTTCTTCCTCAGAATAATTTATCAGTGGGTTGCTCTTGCTTCCAAAGCAGTCTCCAGACTGTTTTGGCTTTCCTAGAGCAAAGCTGGGTTAAGTAGTTTACCACTAGAGAGTGTAACTTTTCACTAGTAGTTTCTGAGACTGAAGAGAAACACATTTTGCCACAAAAATCAGTCTCCCATGTAGTGCATGAAAGAAGCTGAGATCTGAGCAGCCTGTAGTGTGGAATTAGTTTCCCACACAGGTGAAGGCTCAGCTTTGAGAGCCAGTGTTTCAAGTGCAGCAGTGGAGTATGCAGACTGGTAACCAGGAGTTTGAGAAGTTGCAGTTACAGATATCCTTGGTATCAGGAAGACAGAAGCTGTCCTGACTTAATTGCTGTGATAAGGAAGGCAGGTGTCTGTTCTTGTTTATTAATTTATTTGCTCTCAGCCAGGCAATAGGATCACTTCTTAAAGCCAGAAATCCTTGAGACAGATGCAGACACCAGGGTATGGGGAGTTAAGGACTGGTATAGCTGGGGTGCTCCTAGGCATGTGATTTAGGAGTGGCAGTGCAGCCCTGCTTATTTAAATTTGGACTAGATCTGATACTTCATGAAGCAGTACCAGACAGACCTGTTTTGTAATACTGGATTCACAGATGAAAAGTCATTCATTTATTGAGAGTAATCTTCAGTTCTGTTCTTTTTAAAGTATTAAAATGGGTTTGTCTTGTAAAAGAAACCTGCTTTGGTTGTCCACTCTTCTCTTTCTGTTGTCTCTCTCTTCCAGTCTCTAGCGCTTTTGATACCAAGAAATTTTATAGAAACCTCTCACAGAAGACTATACCTAATATATGTTTTGCTTGTTAGAACAGAACTTAGAACAGAGGGATGCTTTTGTGAAAATGTTTTCAGACGTGGATTTTTGTTTCTATTAAATCCTTGAGAACAGGTTGGTTGTTTTGAACAAGAATGAAGTAGTTATATTTCAGAAGTAGTTATATTTCAGAGACCCTGATCTAGAGGATATGTCAGGCCCTATGAACATATATGGGGGGAGGGAACAAAGTAATATAAATTGTAAGACCAATGGTAAGAGTTAGTAGTCTTTACAGAAAGAAACTGGAGAATCCTTGTAGAGAACAGCACACATGCTCTGCTCTTGATGAGAAGAAATTAGGAAGCATCAATACAGAGCAAAAGATCAGATAAGAAAAGTTGGAAGTCAGTAAGTTCCCAGAGGGACTCCTGTCTTTCTCCTTATTAGGCTAAGCCCCAGCTTTTCTTCCTTAGAAATTTGTTGGACCACTATAAATAATTGAGATTTGAAATAATTTTTCCTCTGAAATTTATCAGAATCATGATAAGAAAGCAAGCTGTTCAACTGAAAACCATAATAAAAGGAGGAAAACAGAACTGACCAAAGATGCACTTCCTACCCAGAAAGTAAAAAGCCTAAATGGTTTCATTTCAGTCTTCTGTGAATTAATCGGAGTATAGACTTCACACGAAGCCCAGCAAAATGAATACACAGAGGATGCAGAATACTTTCAAAGTTCACAGAGCCATAATATACGGAAAAACCTTTGTAGAGTTACTTAGTTCCAAAATAACCTGAAAAGTAGAAACTTCAAGTTCTCTTTTAAAGTTTATCTTTTAAAAGAAAATTTACAGTTCCTCAGTTTTATCTGCGTAACTAGGGCTATGCATGCTCAAACCAGCTATCTAAGCATTTAATCCAAAGTTTAGCACATTTATCTTTATAAAAAAAAAAAAAAGAGCTTCAAATCATGCATCTTTTCTCTGCATGTCCTTCATGGCTTGCTGACAGATTCTTTTCCTTTAGCGTTATTTTCTCATAGCACACTAATTTTATTACCTGAAGCACAAATTAACTGGCATTGGTCAACTTTTTCTTTTTCCAGTTGAAATTTTAGACTGAGTGTTAACACTTCATTGAGAAGCATGTAGGTAACAGTAGTTAAGATCTTTTAGGATACATGGCTTTATTGGGTTTTTTGTTGTCATTCTTTCCCAATGAGAAGGGAAATGAGCACGTAAATGAAAACAGCACAGGCAGGTGCTGCATGGCAGTTTGCACCCTGTGGAGTGAAAGGTGGAGTGGCTGATGTGATTACCACCCTACTGTCCCAGAGGTGGTTGTACCCGCTGTAGGGATGGTTGGCCAGGGTATGTAGCAGATCCTGTGTGAATTTCTGTATAACCTACCAGGAGTAAATTAGTGGTAGCTCAGTTGATACTCATATTCTGCAACTTGTCAGCAGCCCCTGGGGAGGGGGCATGATGGAGAAACTTAGGATGGCAGCTCTGTCGGCCACCCTAGTTCAATCCACCACTGCATGGCATCAGTTACATGTTATACTTGCTTAACAGTGTTGTCCATCATACAAGGATTCATTCATCCTTTTGGTAAAGTGAATTTGGACAACAGGGTGCTTGCCTTTCTTCATTTCCTAGTACCTTGATCTCCAGATACAGTACTTGGCTGTTAAGATACTGTAAATTGTGGCCATGGCTATTACATTGTCCTGCCTCTATGGTGTGGTGTAGTCATGGCTGCAACTGTGTAGCAAAGCTGCACCAAGGAACCCACTGGCTGAAAACTGGCTAGCCAAGAGCAGGACTGTGATGGTAGACTTTGCTGCTGTGAAACCTTATGCCTTGTGAAAATCCTGCTCGGTGCTAATTCACACTGTAGTGGATTTTTAATTAAAAAAAAAAAAAAATCTTCCTATGCAGCCCCTTACTGTAAGAACTGTCCAGTGAATGTGTAGAAGGCTTCTGTTACTGGAAAATGCAAAAACTTTGCTTATCATCAAATTTCTGTAACTGCAGCCTGTAGTGGATCAAGGTTATGTGTATTCTTCCTACTCCATAACTTACTTGCTGTCAGTTGTAAACTGATTTTAGAGTATCCTAAACAACATTCCTATTCCCAAAGAACACTTTGAGGTTGCTTTCTACCAACCATCAGTAGTATATCTGTTTTTCCTTGTTCTGCTTTCAAAGCTTTCATCAGATATTAAGTTTATTGAGTCATGTAGACCTTTCTTTGCAGCTCCTTAACAAAATTCTGGTCAGTACTTCAGAAGCAGTGAGTGCTAATGGATCCTCCCTTCCAGCATTCTCGAATTTTGGAGGGAAGTGGTTTGTCTGCAACAGAATTTGCTAGAGAACTGTTTAAGTTCAGATTCCTAAAAAGAATAATTTGTTTGTGACTGAATTTTTTTCTGCATTTCACTTAGATATGGGTGACCCAGCAATCTCGTCAGGTTTTTTTTGGTTAATAAGCAGAAAGCTTTTGATGTATGATGTATATCCAGTCACTATAAGGAATATATGTGTATGGCTGTATACATTAAAGGTATTGCTGTATCTAAACTAGCTTTTTTAAGATAAACTCTGGTTAGAGCTAGAAAAACATACTTTTTTGTGTACGGCCAGGTTCTGGAAGTTGTGGATTGTGCACAGTGCTGCTCTATGGGCTGTTTATGTATGCTGCCTCCAGGACCATTTTTCTTTGTAGCGATAAGCATTTTGATAACTTCCCTTTTTAAAAGGGGGGAAGAGTTAGCAAAAGTGGTAAAGAATACATTTATTTAACAGTGCAATGAAAAAGCTTATGGCACCACAGAGATTCAGAAACCATTTTTTAAAAATTATTACAATAATGAAGGAGATCAAACTCAAAGAATATTTCAGTATTTGTAAATGCTGTTGCCATTTGTAGTTTTTGAGAGCTAATTATTGTGCACTTCTTGTCTTTGAAAGACAGCTCTACTATGTGGGTGACGTTTTGTTTAATTTAAGAACAGTTACAAATTTGTGTGACACGTGACTGCCTCCAGTTATCCAGTATATAGGTTCACGATGAAATTCTCACCAGCCTGATGCTCAGAGGAAGGCATAGCCATGCCTTTTAAAGTACTCATTTGGATTTTGAGTTCTCTGAAATTTATTTTACATTTTGAAAATGTGGCAAAGAAATTAGTCTTTCTCTTATCTTTCTTGAACAAGATTTAATGCTGGAACAATGTGTCTTTTTAAAAGCAAAACTTTTAAGAGTCCTGCTTCAAGATTGTGCAGGGTGGGGAAGGGATTGTATCACTCAAGAAGCAAGAACTTCTTCCAGGACTTGGCTGACCCTGAGAAGACTTGAAAGAATTTGGCATCAGATTGTGGTGTAATGATGTAAATCCTTATATTTTCCCCATCTGCAATACTGGTAAAATGGGTTGAGACTAAAATTGATTTAAGTGTTTTGCTATTGCAACTCTAGATGAAAGCATAGTAATGCTGCTGGTCAGGATAACTTTTGAACCTTATGAAACCAGCTGTAGGAAAAGGAAAACTGAAAATTGAGGTCTTGCATTTGCAAGCACTTCACCAACTACAAAACTTTAATTGTGAGCAAGACTACATACGTTAGCTGAAGATTTGAGTAGTCCTGTTTTCAGTAAAAATACTCTTTTATTTGTTAATGAGAACAGAATAATGGGAAGTAATGCCCTGTTGCTTGTTTTACCAGGCTGTTGAGGCACTACACGTTGCTATCCTGTCTTGGAGCTCTAAATACATGCAACTGTTTTCTGAGAAACTGTGAGGAAGGTATGAGATAGAGGGGACCATCCCATGTCTGGGACTTGGGCCAGGTCTAAGCAACATTTGCAGTCTGAGCTTAGACTGCCAATTTGAGGTAGCTCTATTTTAAAATGTTGTGGCATAAAGTCTGTTGCTTCAAAGGGGAATTGCTTTAAAATGAAAAATGACATGTTATTTCAGTTTCTGATATTTTAAAATAAGTTTACAGTACATATTGAGCCAAAGTTTTACAATATGGGAGTCTGACTGAAGTCCACCTGCTTAAATGAGAGAGTGCATAGCTAGATTAATTCATTTTTTGACAACCTTAATGGAGAACAGAATGATTGAGGAGGTTTAAATTAAACGTGTGGAAGATTAGTGCAGTGAAAAGTCATGATAGGTGCATTTACCACTTTCGTAATTTTACTTGGTGACTGTATTTGTGATAGCACGGTAGGGATCTCAGAATCTGTAATTTATCTTTTCCAGTGTGGAGTGGTTTCTAACTCTGAAAATTCTTTACTAACATCAGTTAACACTTTAATAAAAAAATCAATGAAGATTTGCAGCTCAGCAGTTTAAAGTCTTAAATAATTCTGGTACTTATCCATTATCTTTAAAATAAATCCAGTAATTATTTTTGTTTTGTTTAAGACTGGTTGTGTCCTTGTTCTTCAGATATGATGTAAAAACATCAAAGTTGTTTTGTCATACTTTATTTTATGGCTGAACCTGGTACAGCTGTAATCACAAACATAGCCTGGCTGCATAGTTATAAGTTTACAAGAAACAGGCCCTGGAATATTTTGAGAAACATGCTTCCTAAAGCGTCTTAAGGTTTTAATTTTAAAAAATAATAAAGAAAAAACCAAAGGATAGAAGTCTTGAATTTTAACTTTGCATTTTTGCGTTAGTCCTGAAGAGTCACAGACTCGCTTAAGCATGTTTTAGGAGGACACGCTAAAAAGCCATACATGAATTTAACTTTAACCTGTCTGTGCTCTTGGGAAATGTTTCTGCTTTTGCAGAATGTGCCATTAGTCTGGAGAAGGAGAGTCACTGAGACGCAAGTATGCTGCCAGGAAGTTGTGGCAGCTCGTAAATATTTTTTTCTCTTCAAGGATTCAATATATTAAACATACTTAATGTTTTGAATTTTCCAGTTGTATTTTAAGGTAAGACAAGATGTTCGATGTGCTGTGTGTGCAGAATGAAATTTTTGGCCAGAATATTCTCAGCTATTTCTATTTTTAGAATACCTCTGGGAAAAAAAAAAGAAAACCTAAACCAAAAGGAACGATGTATTTCTTAAAATTCAACATAAAGTAAAAATAGTGTTATTACCTCTTTCTTGAGAATGCTTCAAACAAATGGTCAGCAGCTTACATTAAATACTGTATGTGTGAATATACTCTTAGATAAATCTTTAAAAATTAGTTGTGTTCTTTCTCAGTTGTCCTCTATCTTGTGATCCCTAAACAAAAAAACCCCAACAACATAACCTCCCCACACCTTACACCCCATCCTGGCAAAAGCTGGAGTAGAAATGGTCTAGTACTGATTTACTTAATGTCAACAAACTCCATCCGACTAATGAAAAAAAAAAAATTCCTGTTGCTACTCCATTAATTATGATCTACATCTGACTGTGTAGTGCTTAACTGCAGGAAGTGCTTGGGAAACCAGAGCTTATTTAAAACGCAATGTTTTAGATCAACTGAACGTGAAAGTTTTGGCTGTATCCAGGAAAGAGTAGGTAGGCAGTGCTGCTGTCCTAAAAAGTTAGTGGAATTGGTTGTTATACAAAAAGAAAAGAAAAGGGGAAAAAAAAAAACAACCCTGCAGTATTCCTGGAAAGAGGAGCCTGTTCAAAATCAATGTGGAAATGTCCTGGCTGGAGAGATGGTTACCCTTCTTTTAGTACAGATGAAGAAATCTGGCCTCCTGGCTGAGAGTCTAAGCTTAAAGCAAGTAAAAAGTCAAAGGACTCCTATTCTTTAATTTTTAATCCTTTATTCTTCTCCCAGAATGGAAGAGATTTGATGCAATGAAAACATGTAAATCCTCAGATTATGAACCAAATTTGAATTAATTCAAAGTTTGTTTTTTCCTCTTGGTTTATAAGTTTTATTTCCCTGTCTGATACATAGTTCAAAAGTTTTTAAACGGTAAATGAACTAGCAAAAGATAGTGTCCAGTGAGCAGATACAGGCTACCTAATAGTTATTGCAACATACATAATTTAATAAGGCTTAATATCTTACAGAAGTACAGATCTAGAAAGCTTATCAATGGGCATTTTTGGCTTCAACTGAATCAGGTGTGTAGGAACTGTCAAGAAATAGTGCTTGAAGAGTATGTAAGGTAATTACAGAGAAGGCTGGAGGACACTTAGCAGATGAAACAATATGAGCTTGATTTAGATATGGTAATAAGGGACCACATCAAGATTAAGAGAACGGGGAAAAAACACTCCCAGCGATAGAGCGTGCACGTGGTTTTCTTACTCGCTTACTGACAAGCATATTGACGCCATCCTCCTAATGCTGCTCGAGAGTGGCTTCTCAGCTGTGCTATCAGCAACCATCTTGCCTTGCCTGTGAGGCCCAGCTGACCTTCATGTTTCCAACTCATCTGCTCCCGTCCCCGTGCTACCACCCCTTTGCCCTGCCAGTATTATTGCTGCTGGCGGTCTTCAGTTTTGCATCCCCTGGATGGACAAAGCCTCCCTAAGATCTTTGAGAGCGTTGTTTTCTCTTTCCTCACCACCAGTTTTCCTTCTAAAAGTTTGGAAGCAGTGGGATGCAGTTTACGTGTGAATTTAAAGGATTTAAATTGTACAAAATGAGTAAGATGTTTGGCTCTCAGTATGCAAGCTGTTGTTTTAGTGTGCTGCTTAAGGCTATTTTATTTTAACTGTGTCTTACCATTTAGGAGGCTCAAGTATATACTTTTTTTTTTTTAAGTATAATGCCACACTGGGCTGGTGTGTAACTGAATGTGTAGATGTTTTTAAAAGAGGGAGCGTAGTGAAGCTTGCAGATGAATTTGTAGAGTAACACATGGTTGTCTGTTGTTGAAGTACCAAAAAGTAGACCCTTTGCTTGCAACAATGTTGGCAATCAAATATGTATCTGTCCTCAACATGGGCAAATGGCTTTTCTCGCTTTCAGTAAGTGGTAGCAGGGGGTTGGCTTGCTGAACAGTTGAGGACTCTTTCTTGGGAGGAGTATCAGCTATTAACATACTAGTTACAATGGGCATAATTCAGAAAAATGGTTACCACCTTATTTCAGTGTAAAATAAGGTTTGCATGTTACTTTGCCAAGGATTTTCTTTTGATTTTATAACTTCTTAGGGGACTCATCAACATAAAAGGTTTCTGAGATGCTCCTTATTAATGAAACCTTTATATCATTTCTGTAATACTGGAGCAATTATCTCTGCTTCACAAATGGGACCTTAGTGAGAGCAATTGGCTGGGTTGGACTAGATTAGGGCCTGGTTTGTTTTCCAGGTTAAGCTCTGTTAGTCCATGTGTGCATCATCTGAGTTGTCTGTCATTTCTGGAAGAAGGTGTTGAGTGGCTAGGAGTGATACCAAGCATCAGAGGTGGCAAAGTATGTCATGTTGATATTGAAGCTGTAACACTTGGTAGAGAAGTATTTTAGCATAGCAGGTCTCTTGATTATGAAGCTGAAGTCCGACCTACTTAATCTTACTAGTTAACTTCCTGTTCTAATTGCTATTAAAAATGTGTTTTGTGTGTATGTGATGACTACTGAATACCAATGAAGATTGAAAACCTGTTAAAAAAGGTTTTTTCTTTTTTTTTCCTTAAGCTGTTCTGAGCTTTTAATCAAAAATCATACTTAATTTCTTTGCATTTTTTTAACATATTTGTCCTGTCTGGGGATTCTATGAATTAAGATGCTAGAATTACAGACCTGGTTTACTGCCTGTCTGATTGTCACTTAACCTGCTTAATTCTTTTTATAGGAGTGCATTTATCTCCCTTGAGGATCTTTTCTTTGCTATAAGCTCATACACGTATCATGGAACATACATGAGTAAAGCAACTGTTCTGTTTTGGTGCATTCTAGCAGAGGGGGAGTACAGTAAAGAGAGAGCTGATAGTACCAGTGCTCTGACAGCAGACTGTCATTTCCCTGTTGAAATCCCCTGTTTTCTGTTGCTTATACAAATTGCAGCAGTTTTTTCAGGCTGAAACTTCTTGTTCCCTGCATCTGCTTTGCCTTGTTGTCTTGCACCCCTCCTTGAGTTTTCAGCTGAAGTTACTTGAATTATAACTAATTCTACATCTTATTTCATGCAGAAATGAGTTTTTAGAGTAGGAAGTGCAAATTTTTTAACTGTTGGCTTTTTTTGTCACTACTTTCTTTTTTGCTTCCATGAGAAGTGCATAGAATCTGTCACAGTTCTAAGTCTTTGAGAAGAACAATTTGTGTGTGCTTAGTATGATTTTATTTTATGGGTTCAATTCTCCAGTTACATGATCCAGCTTTCAGACTGCACATATATCATGTGAGTTTGGCCATATGCACAATTTGCTGCAGCAGAATTCTGCTGAACACAGAAATTGCATTTTTATCAATTTGGTCCAAGTATTGCATTGTTTAAGAAAGTGCCGGATTCCAACTTCTTTCTCTGGGAACTGGAGGGAACGATAGGATTTTGTTATTTCTGAAGAGCCTAGTGCAGTAGCTGATTTCCTAATCTGTTAAAGCTGGGCTTTACCATTGTATATGTCTTATTAAGGAACTCTCTAGAGTGCATCTGACAAGATCTAGAATTTCTAACTGGGTAAAGTGCCTTTTTATTTATTTTATAAAAACACCACACCACAAAGCAACAAAAGGCAAACTCAGGCATTAAACGGAAGGTAAAATCCAAATAGATTAACTTGCTCAATTAGAGGATATCTTATTCTAATTTGTTATGAAAGGGTAATTTCTGAAATACAGCAAAATGTGTTTTGTCTACAGCAGAATACTCAAAAGCACGGATGCAGTCCATATAGCAATCTGCAATGTTGTTCAATTGCAAAATCAATTTTTAGTTAAAACTGCAAGTAGTTTTCAACTGCATTTCTGAATTACCTAATGGGATGAGTCAAAGGTTATCAAACTAAATAAGGTAGGAAGTTGTCATTCTGATATCTTTCAATGGCAATTTTTTTATGGTCAATGTGCAAAATACTGGTTGAGAGAAACTCACAGACTAAACTTTTGAGGAGCCAGGAGAAGTGCTACTGTAGTAATAAGTTTATTATAAGAATATTTGAAGCAAATTTCATTATCTTTCCAGAATGCAATTTTGGTTTTTGCTTATTTATTTACAAACTTGACAGCTGAATTTCTTCTTTCTAAGACTGACCCATTTCTGTATTAACCAAGTACCAGTTTTCATAGACAGGTTTACTGTAATAGTTATTAGAATTGCAGGTTTGTCCGTCTGTTATTTTATGTGCTTCTTTGCTTGTTTGTTGGGTTTTATTTTGGTTTCCCATGACAACATAGGTACTTCAGAAGCTTGTTTGGTTTCTGAACTTAATTTTGGTTGTCTGGCTTCTTAATGTAACTGATTTCTTCTTTGATGGTATTCCCAAAAGACAATCAGTAAATAAATGTGATATACAGATAGTGTTTATCTAGCTGTTAATGGTCTTGATGGATCATCAAATGGGAACATATTTTAAAAGTTACTTTTTCTTTACAAATTGCACTAGTTTCTTTTTAAAAAAAGAATATTATGGCTGAGGAGTGTCTCAAGTAGGCAACAGTAGTATGCCAGTGCATCATTTATTTTCAAGATTCTTGCTGTTGTTCACTTCATGCATACTTAAAATAGTATTGAATTTAGAAGTATGAGCCAACATATTGGCCCCTAAAGTCACTGGCACGATTGTCACTTTTTTCTAAAATGCAATAATCTTTCATAGTGAAACCTTAAGAGATGAAGGGCATTGCACAGCCAAACATATTGCGTTCTACAATAGTAAGTCAGAAATGCTATGTTAAATTAAATCTAGAACCATGCTTAGTCTTGAATGGACTGTAAGTACTACAAATGACTGGAAGCATCAAGAAGAGAGAAAGTGGGTAAATACACTCACATTTTGGATAGGCTCTTGAAGGTGATATATATTGGGTTTGTTTTTTTTCTTATTATTGAGTAAATATTATTATTTACAATATTATTAGACAAGTAGTAGTTCTTCCTGATCAACAAAATCCTTATACCATGTCTTTGACAGATAATCCAGCTGCATGTTTTACAGTACACGTGTGGTATGCGTATGTGTGCGGTTAGTCAGGACTTGTGACTTCATTGCCGTATCTACAAAGGACATGCTCGTGCTTCTCCTCAGGTCACATCACTAAGATGCAATGCATCTGGCAGCTTCTTGGTTTCTCCCCACAGCTGCTCTAGATGGAGTGCTGGTTTGTTTGCTCTCTGGTCACTTTTGCAGAACCCTTGCTGCCTTTCTCGTCTTTGAAATGTCTTTCTTGTGTGTGTGTGTTGGGATTCCGTTGAATGGCGTGTCTGAAGATTATTTCCTGAGTGAGTACATCTCGTTGATCAGACCCATAAAAGGCATCCACACAACTTAGTGCAAAGTCATAGCCCCAACTACTGTTGGTTTCTCACATCTTCCAAATCTTGTGTCTGTGATTAGTAGGAGTACAACCTGTGGAATCTGCCCCAGGGTGGGCATGGTGTCAACTGTGTTATGAAACCAGATGGAGCTTCTTGTAATCTAAAGTTTCAAGTTCAGCTTTAGTAATTTCAATGTTGGCTTATTTTTATTTTAAAGTACGGTGGTTTTTCTTGTCCTTCTGTGCTGTTTTATTTCGGGAGTGTTTTTAAATGTTCATTTTGTAATAATTAAGGATGGTTAAAGGTTTAAAACAGTTAGCATGTAGATCTTGGTCAGGAGAATTTCTGTGGCTTTTCTGTGGCTTGTTTGATGTTAGGGACTGCACTTACCTGACATAGTTTGCGTGCAGCAGTGTCATGGTTTTAGTGTAGCTCTTGAAAGTACTATTATACTTTATAGAACACTTGAAAAATTTTACTTTGTAGATGGCTGTTCTTGAGAATATGAGTGGAGGGTAGTCTAAAATCAAAACTATATGTTCTTTATTTCCTTCATGCTCAAAATTTTTGTCTGGAGTTCCTGCACAGAAGTCGCTGTGCATCTCATCTGTCATATTATTTCCCTTTTGAAAGGAAAGACCAGGCAGTGCTTTAAGAAGACTGGTTGTATCTTGAACTACTTTGAAACTTGACCTAAGTAAGTCTGTAAATCAAGTAGCTGCCTTATGGCTGTTATTTTCTACCGTGCTCTGTGAATTTGGAAAATAATCGATTTATGAACCATATGACATAAGTACTATGAGATTATTCTAAAGGCTATCCAACCTTCAAGGTGTTCGGCAGATTTCTGTCTTGTGGTGGTCTTCATTTCAGTCTTCCATATTTCTGAGATTTAAACTTAAAAATACTTAGATAAGTTCAAAGAATATAAAGCCCATTGTTAAAAATGGACAAAACACCTATTTTACTGTTGTATTCTTACAGTGAGTACAAATCTGTGCCAGTATTAAGCTCATAAAGGAAACCCACTTTTTAACAAAAAAGAGATATAGTGAAATGTTCTGTTTTCCATGTTTATGTACTGTTGATAAGTACAAAGTTGTTATTTGAAGGGCTACTGTAGCAAAAGGATATAGTACACTGTTAGAGGTTTTCAGTCACCTTGGAAAAAGAGTGGCTGTGATTGTGAAATGAAATGAGGGAACAAAGGATCTCAACTTCTAGTTTTGTTTTGTCTTTCATCCTGAAAACAAAATGTATCTATTTGTACTGGTGTACATTTCACAGTGTTTTTTAATAGCTATAACTTATCACTAAAGGATTGGGATTTGAGAGTTCCTTTGCATCTGTCAAGTTGGTAGTATATAATCTATTGTATATCAGTTCCAGTTTGGGCCAAATAGGAATCATCTTTGACACCGAGAAATAGGATCATAAACAGTAGCAGTTTCTACTATAAATTGAATTTATGTTATCTTTTACCAACAGATGGAATTCCAAATTCTATATTTTGACTGAAATGAAAAGAAATTGCAGGCTGATTTGGTGGTTACCAGCATGTGACTTTTGATAGACAGTTTTTGAGACACTTATTTCTCACTGAAAGGCTCATTAAGGGTACCTTTGTAGATACTTTGGATATGCAAGTATGTTACCTTGTACGAAAACATTGATTTGTGACAGAAGGGAAAAATAGAGTAAATTATTAACTTTGCTTAGTAAGACCTAAACAGCAACATCAAAAGCCTTAGTATATAGATGGGTGGAATCTCTGTAACATCACACTGAGATTACAGCTTCTGATTGCCCTCATGTAATGATAGTGTGCACGTTGACAAATACCATAGTCCTTGGGGAAGCAGGAAAGGGAAGATATTGCTAAAATTCCTAAAGGGTTTTCTTTTTATACAACTTGTATTACTCTATATAGTTTTCAGCTCTCATAAAGATGATGAGTTTAATCAGTTGTAATGCAATGATCGATTTTTCTGCTCTGTGCAAAATTAAAAAATATTAATTCTCCAGGGAGGTTTTGTAGTATCCTCTTAGTTTAGAGTTGGCTTTGTTAATGTATGAGTGAGCTCTCCTTGGGCACTACATATAGTAATATTGCAAAACAGAAACATAATCAGTTTTCATATTTTAATATTATAACTTGATTCAGGTTGTTAAAGTAATTTAGTATACAGTCATGGCATCACTTTTTAAAAGTGATTATAGAGAAGATCTTTTTGCAGCTTAAGATGACAAAATTTTTAATATTTTTTCCTTACAAATTCTGTGTCAGTAATGTATTTTTAGTTATTGCTAACACACACGTTTTTGTGTGCTGAAGTATGCTATATTGCTGTATTGCTATATAGTGTATCTTGTAATGAAAAGGATTTTTCTTGAAATCTGGTTTGGTTTGTTCTTTTTTTAAAATTTTTTTAAAATAAGTATTGTTGGTTGTCATGTGTAATGTACTCAGCTGAAGGATAAAGGTCAATGACCGCAAATAAACTGCTTATTAGATGCTTCAAGCGGCTAACATTTGTATGGTGCTTTTAGTTCCACTGTAGTGGTTGTTGATAGGAAATGTTTCACACAAATATTTAAAGGTCTTGTCAGGTTTGGGACTGTATTTTGCTTGGTTAACATTAACTTGAAGTTGTGGGCAAATCTGATTTTTAAACACAATGTGCTTGTACTTTGAAAGAAGCTCTTGTATTCATCTGATTGGAATTGGGCATGGTTTGTGGCAGCATGGCTGGTTAGTTCTCTGAACTCCATCCTAACATGTAGCTCCTTCCCTTTCTTTCCTCTGTTACCATGAATATTTTCTAATAATATTTGTACATGGGTCTACCAGTGGGAGTTGTAAGTACTTTTGCAATATTATGCTAAAGGATGAACTGACAGAAGTGCACCGTTTTTACATTTTTAATGAATGGTTACGCTGCCAATGTGTCTTGTGCAACAGAAGACTGAGTTCCCACAGTAGAACAGGAAAAGTAGTAACAGGATTAGGAGAGGGATCTGTATGAAATTAGGCTGAGTAGACAGGAATTCTTTACTTAATAAAATTGCCATGCAACTGGAGTACCATTTTTGTGAGATTATGTAGGCATAAGTGTGTGTGGGTGTGTGTGGGTGTGTATATATATATAGGTATATATGTATGAATTGAGGGACTTAAATACAAGAGCTGATTTCTACCGTTCACCTCATCAGTCTAGACGCTGTGAAGGTACAAAACCTCAGGTCAATATTACTTTCCAAAGGATTTAAAATGTATAAGTGTTGCATGAACAGTTGCTGTATTTACTTTTGTAGCTGATTGGACACTAATTTATCAGTCTGTGAAAAAGGAGTTGCAGTCTTTGTGTATGAGGTTTCCTGGTGCCTTCTTGTCCTGAGAAATAAGCAACAAAGTTCCATCTGCAGATCTGCCTGTGTTTGGCACAGCCCCAGTTGTTCTCACACCTTCTTACAAATAGTACTGCAACAGTGTTTTTTCAATATCTGTGCATATGCTTGTAGCGTGTCTGACTAATGAATATGTTAGTGAATACTGGAATAAGTTCATGTGGATAGGAAGATGCCTACTGCTAATTTGGCAACCATCTGACACTGTCATTGCGTAAACATGCTGTAATATTATAAAAGTTTGCATGGGGATAAGTGCTCTGATTCAGAAGTTTGCCAGATGTTTACTGTCACTGGCGACTACTGGGAAGTAGATAAACTGGTTGCTGGTGTTAGCCTAAGAACAAGCAAGAGCTAAGCAGCCTGGCTACAGCAGCTGCAGCTTCAGTCCCTAATCCCAGTTCCTGCCCTTTCAGTTACTGGTCTTTAGCGGCTGCCTCATTTTATCATGCTGTTAGTTTTGTAACAGGGCTGGATACCAGTGTGAATTGCAACACCACACTTCTCTGTTGTGATCTGTGCTGTGGTTCACCCTGAGAACAAGTGGCAGTTCTTTCTAGTGAAGTGAAAACCTGTTAGGGGTGCAGGCGGCTGCCAGAAAGCTCTCCAGCGCCTGTACTGCTTCCCTCAGTGGGAGCATGGACAGCTTGAGCACTGTACACAACTGCTTCGCTTTGCAGCATTGAATGACACAGAATCACTTACAAAAATGCTGCTGTGAAGAAGTGTCAGTCTCTGCAAAAAGTTTTTGAAGGTCTTCAGAGCCGTTGGGTGCAGCGATGCAGCTGGGCTGCGCGCAGGGCTCCTCCAGTCTTCCCTTCTTCCGTGCAGCTGCAGCCTGCAATGCACTGCTCTGCTCTCTGGAGTTCATCAGCACAGTCCTGTAAGGTGTCATGTAAAAATACTGGTTGCCAATAAAAATATCAATATTTAATCTATCTTAATGATTAAAAGTTTTCTTCATTTCTTTTTTAATAACCATGCTCTTGTAAGACTCCATAATAATATCAGTGCACTTCATCAGTCTTCAGGGCATAATCTTGATTAGTTTTTGGGCCACTGTCGTATGCAATTATCAATACAGAAAATAATCTTTCAGACAACTTAAATTTAGTGGGGAGTGTTTAAAACATCTTTCAGCTTTTCAGTATATAGACTTCATATTTGGACGTGCTAGCTTTCTTGCAGTAGCTTTAAACATATATTTTGAGACTGAAAGCTGGGACCTCACCCCACTGACTCAGAAATCTTTATGGTGCGTGTGTAGCCAGCCATGTGTAAACCTTTGCGGAAATAAGATTAAAAGCTACAGGGTCAAAGACAGAGTAATGTTTTGAGAGTAATGTACCCTTATGTAGGTCCTGTACTGTAGTTCAGGGTTAGGTATTGCACCATGCTGTACCTAAGGTATGCTTCAGTGACTTGCTTTCTATCACAATTAAATTTTGTTATTCTGATGATGTATCACAAGAGAAGATTATGTGGCAAAAAAAAAATTCTTCTCTTATCCCAGGTATTGTTAAAGGAGCACCAGATAATTCATCAGGACTTGTGAGAAGCTGCCTTTTACCTTCTCAAGAACAGTAGTTGATTGAGACGCTCAGCTTGTCCTTGTTGCTCAGGATAGCTTCACCAAAGCATTTCACTATCCTTTTTACAGCGGTTAAAGGCAACTGCTCATCTCGCTGCACTTTACTCAGGCAGAGCAAAGGACAAGATAATCCCCTTAGCCTGTTAAATGCTCCATCCCATCTGGTAGGTGATAATTGCATTGTAAGGGGATTAGCACAATGGGATATGCTTACAGTGTAATGAAAGCTTCACTACAAGTGTGAAAGTCAGCTAAATGCATTTGAGCAGTTTGGGACCTTACATTTGCACATTTTTGTAAATATCATAAAATATAAGTTTCATGTGGAGAAGGTGGCAGTACCTTTACATGCCTTCACATGTGTGTAACACTATAAATTTGTTTTGAGACATCATGGAATCATAGAATGGTTTAGGTTGGAGGGGACCTTTAGAGGTCATTTAGCCCAACCCCCCTGCAGTGAGCAGGGACATCTTCAACTAGATCAGGTTGCTCAGAGCCCCGTCCAACCTGACCTTGGATGTTTCTAGGGATGGGGCCTCCACAGCCTCTCTGGGCAACCCGTTCCAGCGCTTCACCACCCTCATTGTAAAAAATTTTTTCCTTATATCCAGTCTAAATATCTCAAACCCTCTTGTAGGAGTAGTGGGATAGACTTTTGGTTAGCTGAAAGTTTTAGAGCAATTCTGTGATGTAGCTGTATTAAATGCATCCCAAGTGTTGACTTTTACTCAAAACTCCTATGACTTTGAAATTACGGGATTAAGTTGTTATGGGTATAGGAGCACCCATGTTATTAAACACTGCCTAGAAATCTTCATCAGTAACAGTGAAATTTGAATAAGCCACAGTGTGAGGAATATCAGAGTAATTTTGTGTCAGTAGGGATAAGAGGATTTCAAGCTGAAAGTAACTCTCCTGGCAGCCAACCAGAATAAATGTTTTGAAATTTCAGTTTCAAGCATGAGCATAAGGTGAAGTGCAAAATGACTCCCTAAAAAACAAAACAAACAAACAAACAAAACAAACAAAAAAACTTCAAAAATTGTCCTGTGTGTTTTTTAAGTTTAGCTAATGCTGTCAGTAGTGAAGATAGTAAATCTTAGGGCTTAGAGCATTTCATAAACTAACTGTAACTTAAATTGCTTACCTTTCAAGATGTTAAAGACCCATTTGAAGGTATGTTATGAAGGGCAGTAACTCAGGGTTGATTACCATCCTGTTGGTTGCGCTCTCTCCAGTCTCCCCGTATGGTACAAGAAACTGGGCGAGTTGCTCAGTGCTGACCAGTATGTGCCATTTCACTGGTTTGAACATTAACCTGTTAGGTTAAAACAGGGCTTGGTTAGCCCACGCTGTGCTGTGATAGTGTTTTGTAGCCAGATGGCTGAGGAACTGAACAGAGGTGTATGTATTTTTACATAAATAAGAGAGTCAGGTGTACAAATATGCACTGCATGCAGTAGATGCTTTAGCGATGTTGTATGACCTTGCTGTGGAATTAAATTTTCTAATGAATTAAGGTTCTGTGAGCAGCTGTGTGGTTGCTGTTTCTTCAGTTTCCAGTTCCTGACTTAGCAGCTCTGTTTGTGTGTGTGTGTGTGCACGCCTCTGGGAGTAAGGGCAAAATAAAATCTAGTGGCTTTTTATGGGCTGTCTGCAGTAACTTTGCCAGTCTGTGAGGTTGTTAAGTGTGGTTAGCTCTTAATCATGGCTCTGAGTACGCAGGGTCGAGTAAAAAGCTGCTTTTCCAAAGTTGTGGTGATGAGACATGGAAGTGATTTTACAGATATTTTTTTTCTTCCTTTTTTATTATTGTTATTTCTTATAAGGTGGCTGATGTCTAAAGAACATTCCTTAATTTTCTTCTTTTAGATGGAACGTGTTTACCTGAGGAGAGGAAAATTTGAGAAATTTGCTGTTTTGTTGTCTAACATTCTGTAATTTTAAATAAACCTGAGTGAAAGGTCATGAGACTCAAAAAAACGAACCAACAAACGAACGCGCCTCCAAAAAACGAAGCGTGTGCCCTCTCCCCTCCCAATCCTTTTTGAAATATGAGTTTCTGTCAGATGAAAATCCTACTTGGAAGAACCATTATGCTGGCAATATACAGAAAATATTTTTAAAGTGGAATTTTCAATTGTTTAGAAACAGGTTTTTTTTAACAGTCTTTACATATATTTAAAATGTATAGTATTATAAATGTGTAGCAAACCAAATCATATATGGTATATAATCGTTTTTGTTCTTTAGGTGACAAACAGCATGTTTGGTGCTTCAAGGAAGAAGTTTGTAGAGGGGGTTGATGGTGACTACCATGATGAAAACATGTACTACAGCCAATCATCGATGTTCCCACATCGGTCAGAAAAAGATGTAAGTTGAATAAGCTTATTTTTTCCCCTTTCAATAGCGAGATAGTTTCAAGTAGCTGAAATATACCTGAGGAAGGGCCTCATTTATAGCTTTAAGCTGTGAATGATGGTGTTTTCAGTGGCAAGTGCTTTAATTTTAGTGAGTTTATACATGTAAATTTCAGCCATATGCTTGCCAGAGTTTTATTTTTTCATCTTTAAGAATGTATTAGTAACTTAAGTTGGGTTATTGATTATATCTTGTGTTTGCATGTTGAGTCTACAGTAGTTTTGTTGTGGTTTTGCATTTTACATGTGTAACTATTTTTCTTTTCTGAAAAACGCCTTGTGCAGCTTGTTTGTCTGCTCAAGTATTTTACTTGTCATTTGTAATGACACAAAGTTACAAAACCAACTGTTCTTAAACATTCTTTCCCTTAATGCATTATTGTGTGTTAGACATGCATTGGCATTACTGAAGCTCTGCTTATTATTGAAATAAATAAATTAGCCAGTAAAGTATTTCACTTTTATATGGAGTGGCGTGTAGAAATATGTGGAAGACTGAAAGCATGACTTGAGGTTCATGTCATCTGAAGGTCAGTAAAACCATCTCATGACAGGCTTGCATTTAATATGTGTAAGCAGTATATATGCTAGATTTTCTTTTTAATTAAAAAAAAAAAATCCCTTCAGACTTTCAGAAGGATGTCATTGCTTCAACTCCGCCTCCATGAGCATACAGAAATATAGTTGTTTAATAGCAGATATGAATATAGTCTTGATAGACCTTGACCTATGTAAGCATAAACATTTCCTATAGACTCTTAGTTAGTTGAATTTTCATCCAGATTTTCAAAGATAGAAGGAAATAGGTTTAGAGTAGAAGGCTTTTTAAAACAAAACAAAACAAAATGCTTAAATGCAGCTTTGCAATTCAGTTTCTTAAGTTATTTTGATGAGAAATTTCAGGTGAGCCAGCAAAGGATTAAAATGTACTACAGTGTAAATAAAATTAAGTAGGCTACTCCTTTCTGTTTATGTCCATAACCTGTGCATGTACCACAGATGCACACAGGCACATTGGAATATTTATAATGTTGAACATACTTTCCTTTCTGAGAGCACTGAGAGGTGCAGCTAGCGCACTCAAAACCAGTAGACAATATTTCTCCAAAGTGATTCTTAGATATTAAATCCCCACTTTTAGATTTGATGTACTGAGGGAGAGAAATCATTACAGTGTAGTAAGAAAGGTAAAGTGAGATGAATGCTATGCTCTACAGTATACACAGTGAAAGCTGATGCTTGGCACGTTGTTGACACAGTGAATGAGTGTTTTAGTTGCCTACTCTTTCTGTAGGCAATGTTGCAGAAGTGGATCTTAGAATGGGACTTCAAGAAAAGGAAGGTGGGTGTTCCAGACACCGGGAATGACAAATGAGAAATCGTGAAAGCTTGTGGGAGAAGTGACCAAAATGGGGCATAGAAGCTGCTGTAGTTGGGAGAAGAGTGATGTCGTTCCGACAGGAAATGGAAGAGCGAGTTTTGCAAAAGCTTTTTTTAAAGTTTTATTTCCATAATTCTTGTTACGGGATTCCCTACCCCCACCCCCCGTAGCTTCACTATTGACCATTACAACTTTCTGAGTTTTATGAAATCTTAAATCATTATATGTTATTGTAATATTTTTTTTAAAAGTTGATCAAAATAAATATATGGTGGTGATGTTGACATTGTCTGTACATCTTTGGTCACTCATGTATAGCTAAATGTATATTCTGTATTACATGTTCCTTCTGATATTCATTTGGCTCACAGTAGATGAGAAAGGTTGCAAAGGTGGTTGTATTCTTCTAGTTTCCAACCAATTTTGCAGCTTTGAAAACCTTTTCCAATTGAAAATAACCATGTTTTCAAATAGTCTTTCAACTGGAATTCTACTAAAGATGTTCTGTATATGAGAACACAATAAATATATTGACTGTGTTGTTATTTGGATAACGCTTAGTATTGACAGACAAAAATAAATTTGCTCAGAATTATCTCTGAGTAAGCTTAAGCTAATAAAGACTAATGTTCAAAACCTGGATCCAGTTTTATGAACACCTGCGGGGAAAATCTTCCAGCATTCTAGATCTTGAAACACTTTGAATCTTTCTGTCTTCACATGTATATTGAAATGAAATAGGTAAATGTGGGGAAAAAAATAAAGGTAGACGAAACTTTGGGGAAAGGAGTACATCACTTTTATATTCAGAAAATCCAACTGGTAATAAGACTAAAACAGCATACACAATCTCTTCATAAGCTTACGGTCTTTATGCCTTTTTTTTATAGTAGAATTGTCTAAACAAGGTGCAGTTTTACTGCAATTTAAATTATTGCTCTTTTTTTAAACTTTCGGTTTCTTATATGTCTTTACTAAAAGCAGGTAAAACTAATGTATTGCAGGTTTTAGCTACAAACCTGTAGAAAATGAGTTACATTAGAGGAAAAAAATTAACATTTATCATATATACGCATGAATCATGAGTCCTTCATTTATGCTTCATTTATCCTCTAGAGTTCTTCAACCTGAAATAGAGTGGTTCTAAGGGAAGCCCTCTCTGAATGGCCTCCTTTAATACTTCTCTTCAGGAAGGGCTAAAGCTTGTTTAGTATTTATGCTTGTCCTAGTTATGGACATAACTAGGTGGTTTTCACTTTGTTGAAGTCTTAACTGATTCTAACCTTAGAAGTTGCTGCTTTCCAAGGAATTGTTACTGTGTATGTATACTCCAAGCACAGGAACATACAGAATGGTGTAAGCTTCCTCAAAGTTAGAGTAGAGTAAGGACTATTACTGCAAGCATATTATTTTATATAAACTTTGGAACCTATTTTTCACTTTACTTTTACAGTAGGGTTTCTGTCCTTGTGAAGAGGCATTGTCTTCAGGTGGGGTACAGTAATGACTTGCACACAGTTTGACTCAGTTGGGAGCTTTTCAGCTTTCTACCTTGTTTTAACACCTAAGGTGGAGGTTTTAATTTTTTTTTTCAAATTATATTAGGAAATAGTCCTTCACTCGTTAAATGAAAAAAGAATTTAGAACCTATCTGAAAAAGATGTGAAAAAATACTTTATGCCTTTTAATAAACAATTTTCATAGCACGCACTGATGTGGTATTCCTGTGACTTGTTGCTTTGGTTAATTTGAATTTTAAAATAATTTCCTTTACACATAGGTAAAGTGAACTAGGGCTGCTCAAGTCCTGTCTTAAATTTTGAAGACTTTTTACAAATGGGAAGAAGTAGCAGCAAAGAGTTTAGGACATGTTATTTTTATTTTGGAGCCTCAGTGTAGTGAAAAATTAAAAGCTTTCTTTTAATTTACCTGCTTTTTCACTAGGGAATACAGTTCTAGAGAGTCAGGATTGATATGGTAATTGAAATGGAAAAGTTGCATGTTATTTGTGTGCACAAGTGCTTCCAAAATCATATGGATGCTGTTTGGGTCTGTTTTAGGCACAAAATTATGGTTCCTTAGATGAGATTAGATCTTAAGCCATCTAATGCTTCCTTTTTACTAAATGAGTGGCTTTGCCTTGAGTCATCACAAACCTTGCTGTGCTAAGTAGGAAAGTAGAACGGAGTATATCCATGAATGCTCTGTCTGAATTCTGCTGCACTGAAGGTCAGTGCATGATAAACAGGTCAATAATCCTTTGGCAAAGAAATTACTTATTTTATAGAACTTGCAGAAATTAGAACAGTTTAAGAAAGAAGTTTAAGATTTGGCTTGAAACAAATGTGGTCCTGTTACTTAAATTGATAACAAGATGCACAGTGTACCCACAAAATAATTACAGAGCTTATTTGTGGCCAATTTCACCAACTTAATTGAGCTGCCTATGCACTCAGCAAAATCATTTTGAGGATGGGGTACATGTATTTTTATTTGGAGAGAGTGACAATGGTAGAAATTAGTAACTCAAAGCCTTCATCTACTTTTGAATTTATTGTCTTCAAATGGGGGGGGGAACCAATGATCTTTGAGAAAAGATGGCACCTGTTCAGTCTGAACTTCTTTGATTTCTCATGTGTAAGAATGTAAGAATTGCACTACAAGGTTTGACCAGTCTAGCCCAATCCAGTGAAGGTGCCTATGTGAGAATATAAGATCAGGGCATCTTCTGTTGTTCTGAACTGCAGTCATAAATCTGACAGTGGACAGACATACTTTTTAATGAAGATATGCCCAAACTATGAGGAAAGTTAGGATAAGTTTTTCAATGAATGCTTTTTCCATTTTTTGGCCCAGTGCTTTGCTGTTCATTTTCTCTCCCAGTTGCTCAACAGATGATAAAATGCTCACAGTAACATAGTAATAATTCTCCGATTTGCACTTCTGATAGGTTAGTTTGCTGAGCTTCTCCTCCTCTCTGAAAAATCTGAATGTTTTAACTAATTCTGGACTTCTCAGTTGAGACCTGGTGTTCTTTTGCATCTCAGTTCTTTCAAAACGTGGCTTCTTGTGATGTCAAATAAATTTTAACAATTGGGGCAAGTAAGATCTAGTCAGCAGATTAGATTTGGCTTGTTGCAACTATTAATCTAGCTCCCTGACACTACCTTTCCTGAAGTAGGAGGTCCTCAGATTTGGATACTGAGCACAGTGAAATGGGTTATTGATTCTGGTACCCTGCTTTCCAGAGGTTTTTTCCATCCTGACGTAGTAGAAGCATGCCTGTGATGGATCAAATTCAGGTGTTCCTCTGTCATGAGAGAGTTGCATGAAGGCAGATGTCAGTGGGTTTGTCTTGTAATATGCACCATGGTGGTGATACAACAAAGGGGTGGTCGGAAGCTGTGATCAAAGCCTTTTCCTGCACACTTCCATTAAAGTAATTTGTAGAACCTTTACCTAACTCTTACTATGTTTTGAAATATATGGTCTTACCAAGAGGCAGTACTTTTACAAGAGATAAAACCCTGAAACAAGACTTAGCTTACTATGGAGATAGAGATCCAGAATCTAGCTAAGTTCAGTCTTCTGGAGACAGCTTTGGCTTTAGGGTTGCTGAACACCACGTTGTTCCAGCTGGATTGTTGACTTTCTAATGCTATTTTTTCAGGATTCTAAGGAAACCTATGGTTATGTTGTTTCCCAAGGCATCTTGCTTGCTATTTGCTTTAGTCATTGCATGAGAGTTTATTAGCTTAGTCATAATTTAACTTCAGATGCTGCACATGGAGTTGTTGTAAGTATTTAAGAATTCCCATGGAATCCTCTTGTATCAGCAGCAGTCACAGCATTCTTGCTAATGCTGGCTTGTTGAATAGAGCTATTTAATATTAATGTAACTTAACTTTTCATAGTCTGAACAGTTTTGATCCATTTGTGGAGAAAAAAAAGTAAAGCTTATTTTTGTGAGAAAATAATTAATGTCTTTAATTATAAATGAGGAATGAATATTTTCCTATGCGTTGCTTTGCGTGGAAACATTCTTGTAGATTTGACTGAATAGTGGGTTGGTTTGCTCTGCTTGCCTTGTGAAACATGTAGCTTAAGCTTTTTTCTTTGAAGTGAGAGTTGCAAAGCAACAAAGTTGCTTTTTACCTTCCCAGAGAGTGATTAAACATACTTTGTATCTTTTGGTGAGAACATAATCATAATATGTTTAAAAAAAATAAACAAAACCAAACTTTAAACGAATGAGAATTGCAATGCCGTTGATTGAAAACAGTTGGAAGGACTTGCAGGGGATGAGATTAGAAACAAATTTAGGGAGTTATTGTGCTTTAATGCAGTATACCCTTTCAGAGCCTATTGTCATTCTACTTACAGCTTGCCTTTTCATAATAAAGTTATACAGTATGAACAAACCCCCCAAAGTTAAGAATGCAAAACGCACCCTTTTACTGTGTCACCTACAAGTTAGTACTTGGATGGGTTTATCAAATAAAACAATATATGATAAACTAATTTTACTTGGAGAGGAAAATGGGTTTTCATACTCTGTCACACAGTTTGCAGGAAGTATATATCTGAATTAGTCAAAGTTATTTCGCATCGCTTACTTTACAATTTGAAATTATGTCACAACGAAATTAATTTCACTGTTGATGACTGGAGTATTTACTTCTCACCATGGTTGAGTTTGTATTTAGATTTTTCTTATAGAAGAACTAAATGACTGTGCTAGATGTTGTTTCTATACTTTATCTAAAAGCTGTGTCTTACTGCATCTCCACTTAAATCAGCAATATATAATAGCTTTTGTATGTCAGCTTCAGCATTTGAAGTGGTTCCTCGGACCAGATTAATTCCATGCATAAAATCCCTTGCCTCTTCTAGAAGGGGGAGGTTATGGTTTGTTACACAATAATTCAGTTCACTGAACATATTGTATTGTAATATTGGTGGTTTACATGCTCAGTGTGTGGGTGGCTTTTTTTAGCTTTTCATATGCAACTGGTTATTTAATTAAAATTAAATATTTTCTTTGTTGTCCTAGTTCTTAATTGCTTATGGCATTTTTGGTAGCAGCTTTCAACGGGTTTTCAGTCATCTTTTGGCTCATTAATGCACTGCACCATCAAACTGAATGTCTCTACACAGGGAGAATTTGGTTTTGCAGTTTTACTTTAATAGCCATGTTAACCTCATGTTAATAATGTCATTGTCATTCCAAGGCAACATCTTGCCTTTATGATCTTGAGATGCTGTTGCCAACAACAAAGAATTTCCAGATAAATGTTATGCAAAAGGTGATTCTTGCAGTGCAGTCCTACCTCTGTGTGCTTCCCAAGTGCCACTGGAGGCAGGAGACCACAACTGTAAGTGATGAAATCTGAAAGACTGAATAAAATTTCATGTATTTTTTAGTATTGTATTTGGTTTTATATTTCACAAGTAATGTATATTAGCAGCAATTTTCACTTGCAGATAATACCCAGCAAATATAAGGCTTTCAAAATTTCTTCAATGGTCTCTGATTTTGAGATTTGGAAACATTTTCTTGTAATATGTGAATTTGTGAACACTTAAAGTGGTTTGTAATCTAGAGGAGGACTAATAATAATACTAAATGTTAAACTGGCAGAGTATAGAAAAATCTATATTCCTTTGATCTCTTATTGGTTGGTTTGATTTATTATTTTATTTTATGTCAGTTATAACACTCTCTCCTTTCGAGGCTGTGGGTCAGCTGTTTTATTATTAAATAGTGCTGCACAGATGGCAGATACCAGAAATAAAGTAGTGTAAATACAAAATGATGTTGGTGTTTGCACCAGTGAGAAAACAATCATTTATCAGGCCAGGTATTACTCACAGACTTCCTTGCTTATTTTAACGTGTTTTGGTTTTAGTTGGCTTTCTAGCATTGGATTGATGTATTTTAACTTCAGCTTGCTTTGCGTTTAAGAAAGTAGCTTTAGGCTATAACTGCATAATGTAGCAGCCTTCGCAGAAGTGTTGCTTTACCGAGTTTGCTTGGTGCCACCGTGCCGAGGTGGGCTACCGTGGCAGTCATGGTGACAGGCAGCTGTCCCCATCGTAAGTTGGGGCTTTGCTTGGAAGAGGCAGGATGCTGCAGTGCAGGGGGGAGGCGGGAACCCTGTCAGCCAGCTCTGCTTCTGGGCCTCCTCCCACCGGCTCCTGCTTTCAGGGAGGCTGCAGCTTGTATTCATCGCTCTCCTGAGAGGGTTGTAAAATGCAGCAGTTTTTTCACAGTTCTAGCAAATTTAAGCAATTGCTGGTGCTGTTTTTTCGAGATTGTTGACACTCTTAAATGAACTTACTGCAGTAAACCCATCAAAAGTTAACGAAAGCAGTTACAATAAAATCTGATTCATCACTAGGGGTAGGAAATTGCCTGATAGCACGTTATGGCTTACTGATTTTTCATGTGGACCAGTCCAGAAAAATTAGGCCATCTGCTTGGATCATCAATTGGTTTGAGTTTAGAAGCAGAATCTTTCATGATCAGAACTGCACTGTGACTATTTGAGACTTGGGAGTAAAATGATGTTCACATCTTAGTCAACTATCATCAGCTCAGTCCTTCAGCCTGCCAGTACTGAGTGTCGGTCCTTCCATACGCTAGCAGAATAACGTGCACCCTTCATGTTACACAAGGTCTTGTTTGCTCAGTTGTCTTCTTGCCCTGTGGGAGATGCAAGTGTTAGGCCTTCTTCATCTCCTAAGATGCACAGGGAAAGCCAATTGAAACAGTCTGTCTAGTTCAGTCATATGAGGTTGGAAGAGAAGCAGAAACCTTCCATGCTATTTCACAACTGGGTTTTGTAGTTGTTAACCACTGGCAAATTGATTTAAACCTAAATGCCAAAGTTTGAAGAGTGGAGGGGGTTGTTTTGTACATATGCAGCAAAAGCTATAGGTGTCAGAAGCTTGTTTAACAATTGCCTTGACTCGATAGAAGATTATTAGTCACTTGTTTTAAAAAGTTGGTATTGTATATATACTGCTAGAATATGCTCTTCATTGATGTGATTTCAGTAATTTGGTAGGGTTGGTTTTTTTTTTTTTTTTTTTTTTTCCAAAGGTTGTTACAGGTATAATTCTGAACATTTTTGACATAATATTGACATAATTAGGGAAAACTTAAACGATTTTACCAGCTGGAAGAGGCTTTAATGACCTCAAGGGTTAGACTGCTTCAGTTTTTATTAAGATTATCATGACCTTTGGCTGTTGTAGACCAAAGAAATTCAAGAGTGATGGAAGTACACTCTTGGAGAGTTGTTATATTTTATGTGTCATGTGGCTAGTAGTCCACTCAGATAAAATAATGGTTGCAGAATGTCAGAAGGGATGTTTTTAATACTGCTAATAGCGTTCATCTTGAATCTTTGTTATCTCTGGTAGACCCAAGTTTGAATAGACTATAACAGTGACTCAGGGGTTGTGAATGCAAACAAAGGTCCTGGTAACATAGGTTAAGGTTTTGGCTAATTTAGTTTTGTTATTGTTGACCTAAATTATATGGAAATAATAGAAAAAGAAGACAAAATTTTAAACTGCTCCTTAGTTACCTATGACAGAAAAAAGTGTTTAATACTGGGGAGGGTTTTTTGGCATATTATAAAATAAACTAGAGAGAGAATAGGTGAGATACACATACAGCATAGTCCTTCTCCATGAGATCTGAGAAATGCTGCATTTAATCAGCCTGGAACAGGCTTCAGGCTTGTTATGTTTGATGTTCTAAGTATGTTATGATTTTAAGACTAGTTGTTAGACTTACTGAATTTAATACTTGGCCTTTATTATGGTTTTCTATAAAGCTTTCTCTGCAAGTCATTTTGCAATTAACTTTTCATGTAAAAGCAAATGGCAGAATACATGTGACCTACTTTGCAATGTTTCAAAAGAAAATCCAATTTCTAATGAGCAGTGTTCATTAAATGTTATTTGCCATTCCTTTTCTCTTAACTGAATTTAAAAAGTCAAGTAGTACTCTATAGAAGAGGTGAGATTCTTTTTCCTCTCTTTCAAGTAATGTACTACATCTTAGGTATGTGAATTTTTTTTAATTATTATTTTACTTTTTTTTTAATCTAAGTTAAATAAAAGGTTTTTATGCTGAGATTTGTACCAACTTCTGTTTATTATATCACATGCCATCACAGCAATTTCTTAATGCCCTGAGCAGCTGTTCTTACGGGATCTTCTTTTTGGCTTAACTGTTTTGTTTACCTGTCCCAAAGCTAGGAGTACTTTTTGACTGCAGTTTCTATCTCAATGTCTGGTTGGTTTGGGTTTGTTGGTTTTGGTTTTGTTTTTTTTTTTTTTTCTTGTGTGCCTTTGTCATTTTCTCTGGAGGTGTCTCATAACTTTGTCTCTCACCTTTTCCATGGAATTACAGTTTGCCACACCTTGCAACTTGTTTTAGTATTTTCCAACTTGTCAAACTTGAATGTTTGTCTTTTTTACCTCAACATTTTACTTTTTCTTTCCTTTCTTAAAACTATTGTATCAGCTTGTTTTATCAATGTTTAACAAACATCAGTTTGTTAGTTTGGGCGAGAAATGTACTTTTGAAGTCTGTCTCCCAAGTTTCCCCACTCCTTCATGCTTTGGCTCACGTTGCAGAGCAGTCTTGGTGTGAGTGAATTTGATTCCTGCTGGATCAAAATAGGCTGGAAGAGATGCTCTAAGAGTGCACCAGACGTGTTCCACTCGCTAACGGGCAACCAGTCCTTGGCATTGGGTGTTTTTTGTCATGGCTAACACCAGTTAGAAATGCACAGTATGTATGTTAGGTCCTCAGGACCAACGTTTTTGTTTTACAAATGCACTTTTCTCTGGCGGCATTACTTGCTGATGCAGATGTGGCCTGTGAACTTTGCTGTCTGAGTGCTGAGGTGAAGCCACCGGTAGTTATCTAAAATGTTCTTTTGTTCATAGCCAGTTCTTCATTAAGAAAGGAGAACTTTTGGTCCAGTTTGGCATATATTTTAGTTGTGTTTTTTTCTGCAGGAAGTTTTTGTCTTATTGTTTCAAACCTCTTCTGTATGCAAGTGTGGATGTTTACTGCTGTAGTTGCTTACTATCAAATATATGCACTTTGTTCAAAATATGTGAGAGTATATAATATTTTGGGGTGATATTTCTGATACATCTTCTGATGGCCTACGGTAATTGCCTACTGTAACTTCTCATGCCTTCTGTGTGTATTAAAAAAAATCATAAATGCTTTGTGATTTACAGATATGAATGCTACTTTTGACATTTAGTGTCTGCCCTTCATGTCTTCTTTCTCATTTCTACCATCTAGATTTGGCTTCAGTATAGAAAACTAGCAGATTCAGTTTATAAGGTTTGTTTAAGTTTTGCATCTGTCTAGATTAAGTCACCAAAGCAATTTGCAATTTATCACAGTAAAAGTTATCTTGATTTGAATTCTTTACTTCTCAAGTTGAAAAGGCTTGAAATCCCCTTATGTTTAAAAATTCAGGCATTCCTTTCCTTGAAACCATCCTAAAATTCAATCCAAGTCCAGACCACTGCACTAAACAAGCAGACATTTGCCCATGGGTTAGTAAGTACGAGTAGCATATTCTGTTGTGAGCTGGATGGATTAGGTCAACTAGTACCTCTTCTTGCTCCAGGGGACAATCAGCTCTACCTAATGTTGATGAACATCTCATCTGTTCTTTAAAAACATCCAGGAATGGATGTTCCAGTGCTTAACTGTCCCTAAGAATGCAAAGGGCTTTCCCCCCCACCCCCCCCGACATTTTAGGCTAAATCTCCTCTTTCTCAAATTTGTTAATACCTTCCATTTCTGCAGCAGCATGGAGGGAAGTTTATTCTTTTCCTCTTACAGCAATGACTGGCAGTCTGGTGCCATGTCCCTACCTTAGTTGCCTTCTTTTTGGAGTATGCAAACCCAAATCTCAATCTGTCTTCATAGATCATGATTTCTTTTTTTTTTTTTTTTTAATCCTACTGTTCTCGAGAGTCTCTTCAGTTTGTCACATTTTTCTGTGTGATGTCTGAAAGTTGACAAAGTTTTAATGGAAGTATTTGGTAATATGTGATGTCTCTAAAGTGGGCATAATAGAGCAGGAAAGGTTACTTCTGGCATTTATACATCTTACCTATTCATATGGTGTATACAAGCATGAAGCTAGCTCTTAAGGGGGTGCGTTGTAATATTAACATTGGAATCTTATCTGAAGTTCATATCTGTTTCTATATATCTGCTGCTACCTAGCCACTCATTTCCCACCTTTTGTTACTGTAACTGATAATATGAAACTTTGTACTTGCTGTTATTACATTGAATGGGGATTGATCTGCTTGTATGATGCATGTTTTGTAGGGGGGAAAAAAACCCTATATTGCATTCAAATAACTGAGTATTCCTTCTTCTGTAAAGATGGGTCTCTTAGCTACAACGGTAGAAGAACTGAAAGCTTTTAGATCTTCTTCCTCTATGCTATTTGTTGCAAGTCAAAGAACGTCTGTTTTTATACATGTAAGGTCAATAAATTTTTATTGACATGTAATATACTGTTAGAGTTGTTACTGTGCAGATGTTTTGGGGAGTTTCAAAACCTTTTGATGACTTAAAAGGAGTTTTCAGTTGCTGTTTCAGCTTTCTTGGCAAAACAATATACTGTTGTAAACTTTCAGAGCAAGATAGCACAATATTGTGTGTCTTTAACCTTTTATTATTCTTGCATTTTAGATGCTGGCATCACCATCAACATCAGGTCAGCTGTCTCAGTTTGGGGCAAGTTTATACGGGCAACAAAGTAAGCATTCTTTTTATTGATGATATGTTTATTTTATGCTAAATATGTTCTAGTTTCACGCTCTTTGGATAAAGAACGTGCATATGGCTTTGTTTTCTGGTGATTGTCAAAAAGACATTATGTCTCTATTGGTGTGATTTTTTTTTAAGATATATTTTTGCTTTGCTTAGTATGCATTTATGCCGTGTTTAGTATGCAGAGTGTCATATATTGACACTGTATAGCTGTTAAATATCCAAATATAATCGTCCTATAAAGAATGCCTGTGATTTAACTGTGACTCTCTGAAGGAAAAACTAAGGAAAGTGAGCTGGGCCAAAATGAACCTAGTTCAGAAAAATATGTAAGGAATAGAAGGAATTTATATCTTAAATTATAACTAATATTTCATGCTCTACAGGAGCAAATTAAATCTTCTGTACATGCTTGGCAACTCGCATTTGGCAAAGAACTGTGCCCATAAGATTATTGCCTTCTGCACTACTGTTTTTTTCTTTCCCATACCTTGAAGATTTTTTTCTGTATCTGCCAGTCTTGTGTGTACTGTTGCAATAGAAGACTTACAGAGCAACAGTCCCGGCGTGTAGCGCTAGCCGCCTAACTTAAGGGCCAGCACTGAGAACTGAACCTCCTTGCAGCTGAGAAGTGCATCCAGAAAGTGACTCAGAATATCTGAGTTAGATACAGTTACACAAGTAAAGTGGGTTTCTGAACATCTTGCTCTTATAACTGTATGCTTTTGGATGTTTGCAACTTTCTTGCCAAGTGCATCTGACTCAGATTCTAAGAAAAAATGTCTTTGGAGTATTTTACAAAGTCTGGACTTTTTTATCTGGACAAACTAAAAGCTTTGCTAGGTGCATGGCCTTCACAACTTCTTCAAATAGTTTTAAAAATATAGTGATTTTTTTTTTTTTTAAACTATCTCAGTGGCTGTTGTTGAGTGACTGTGTAATATAAGCTGGCATTTGATTATACTACTGAGATTTATATGAGCAGTTTCTGGCCAGTCTGACAGTCATGTTTGGCTCTTGGCTTTTTGGGTCCTGAATCTGGCACTATTGAACCTTTCAGACATAACTGTAAAAAGATACTGTGAAGTAGTTTATTAATTCTGTTTATCACAGTTGTTTGTTGTTTATTTTTAAGGTTAACTTTTTCCATCCACTTTGGTGTTCATTCAGTTGATTGTGGTGCCTAGGACATAATCTCTCTAACATGGAGACATGCATAGCTAAAAACTAGAAAGTAAATATTATCAGTGTTCATTTTCTACCAAATATTGAGAAAAAGGGGTGAGAAACCTCTGTGTTGAAGTCAATGCTTATGATTAAAATACTTTTGGGAAAAACAAAGCTGATAATGCCTATGTGCTTTTAGATTGGTAGCGGTAAGTCATTCAGCAAGACATCATGTTATAGAGTTAATGTAACTTAAATTTAACTATTAGGTAGAGAAATTGGCCACTTCATTGATCAGCCTCCAGTATAGCCCATGCAGATCTTTTGTCTCAGTTAAAAAAGTGGAAAAAGCAAGCATAAGAAAAAAAGATTTTTTTCTGAATGTTTCAACTGCCCCTACTTGCCAGCCACAGGAATTTAGTTCTACTTCACTGTCACAGCCCTACTCATTAAAGATTCTACTTTAAAGAAAGCCAATAACAAGAAATAACCATCAGTGTAAAACTGGCTTTGCTGAAACAAATGCTTGCATAAAATTAACCTGCATATTGTAATAATGTTTTCAAGTGTACTGTATCTAGTTTGGAAGTGTATGTATTTTTTCTTTACCATTTTATTTTTAAAATTCCACCTAATTGTTAATCAGCATGAAATAGTCTTTATAATGTATATTTATGGTCATCGAAATTATTCTGATGCAGCAAATTGCCAAAATATTTACAGTGAACACCTTGATATAACCAGCATCTGATTAAGTCTTAGGAGGCTTGTTATAGCAAGCCACACTACCTCTTAACCTGAATGTATAGAGATAAATTTGAGTGTTATCAAGCTTTGAGTGTTATTGCAAACTTCTTGGATTGCAAATTGTAGGGTAGGACACAGACAGACAACAGTTCTTAAAGTGTGAGAGCTAAACGACTGGGAGGTTTCTTCAGACCTTGTCCTTGATAATAACCTGAGCGTATGCTACGTCCGTTCTTCACATTCTTTTTATTGCATCATGTTATATACTGGCATATTCAGCTCTTATGCAGGGGTGATCTCCTGTGGGAGAGTGCTGATTCGTCATCATTTTTCTTTTGTTTGGTCTGCAAGATAAGGTTTTGAGTTCTGTGAGTCTACCTCAGCAGCCTTATGCCAAAGCAATAGGGACTATTACTTACAGCTGTCACCTATATGCTAAGTTTGTTTTTATTGATATGTTGCACTGAGTGACTTTTTCTTGTGTTTGAACAACATTCTGAAACTTCATAAACACAGAAAAGCGATGTGAGAATGATGAGAAACTTCATAAAGTTTTTGCACATTTTGAGATGGGCAGCAGCTGCTTATCTTTTGCTGTTCTGAGTTAAAGTGATTTCTTTTTTTTACCTCATTGAAGTGCTTACTATATTCTGTCACACCCAACTGTTCGTGTAGAAAATACCTTTGATCACAATGTTAAAAATCTTCTGTATATTTTTAAATACTAATAGAGGGCGGTTAAAATTCTGCTTGCTTTCTTTTGAGAAAAGATTTAAGTTGATTTGATCATGGACAGTGAAGTTCTGTTATCAAAAAGAAGCAACTTAAACTTTACAGAGAACTGGCCTAAAAGTTGCTTTTGTTGTCCTAAAAGCAATGTTATTGTTAACTAAATATTAATAATTTTCTTTAATAAAAAAAGATTTGTTTAATTTTTAACAAGACAGATCAGTGTTCTAAATACTAGCTAAACATATACCAGCTTATTCAAAAGTAACATATTTCTTGAGTGCAGTTATTAATTTCCTCAAAATGCTGCTCAAAAAATTGGGATAATTTGTAGATTTCCATGCCCTCATCAAAAAAGCAAAACTAAAACCTTTCTCTCCAGTGTGTATCTCAAAGGAAATAAAATTTTGTTAGTGACTAAAATACAGACATTCCTTAAAAAGCCTTTCTGAAGTTTAACAGCAGTGGGGCTAAATTTGAGACAACTGGGCTTCTACTATGCAAACAAGGACTTAGTTTTTACACTGCACTTTCCTTCAGTCTTTACACTTTTTTGTAGGTTGTCAGCATAAATTGTTTCCATCTACACCTGATGGAGAAGACTTTGTTCCTGATTGCTCTGTATCTCCACCCCTCTGAATTTTTTTTCAATAGGTGCACTAGGCCTTCCAATGAGGGGAATGAGCAACAATACCCCTCAGTTAAATCGCAGCTTATCACAAGGCACTCAGTTACCGAGCCACGTAACGCCAACAACAGGGGTACCAACAATGTCACTTCACACGCCTCCATCTCCGAGCAGGTATTTATTGATAGCCAATATTTCTGCAATTTGTGTCTTTTTGCAGAGCACTTGTTAAATGTTCTGCATATTTTACCTTGACTACTTTACAGTCTGATTAATTAAAAAAAGAAGAAAAGTAGTTTCTATTGACCACTGCCTATGTTAGGGAAATAATACTGTAAAACAGTAAGAGAGGACTTACTGTAAGTATTTGATTTTTGTATGTAAAGGACAAAGTGCTGGCAAATTCTGCTTCAGAATGTAAGAGGCTGTTTTTTGGTTGTTCTGGTAAATGTACGGTTAAAATTTTTATATGGATGTCATACACTGTAAAAGAATATTAAGGTAGTAGGTCTGAAGTGCTCGTTTAAAAAAGAGCTGTAAGACCTTTTCAAATACATAATATTTAAGTACTTACCGAAACCTGATCAAGGACTTGATCAGTATGTAATGGGTCATCTGGTATTTCTGAAGAAATCTAAAACTACATTAATTATAGAGAGTAATCCAAACATGCTGTTTTGATGCTAAGCACAAATTAAGTTGCAACAGCTCAGAGTCCATCCTACATTAGTAATCTAAATGAGTAACCAAATATTATTACACAGATTCATCTCTGTGGATGGTTTTTCTCTTTCAGGGGGATATTGCCTATGAATCCTAGGAATATGATGAACCACTCCCAGGTTGGTCAGGGCATTGGAATTCCCAGCAGGACAAACAGCATGAGCAGTTCAGGGTTAGGCAGCCCCAACAGAAGCTCTCCAAGCATAATATGTATGCCAAAGCAGCAACCCTCACGACAACCTTTTACTGTGAACAGGTAAGTCTGCTTAGTCAGACCATCCCTGTACAGCCATGGACATGCTTAAATGCTGCTCGAATAGAATAAAGCTCGAAAGCGCTGCTTTGTGGGTTCTCGTCTCTTGGCAATAAACTTTGAAGTTGCTCTTAATATTCACACAAGCTTTTTGAGGCCTTTAAGCTACATTCTGTTTCCAACTACTGAATTTCTGCTGCTGCTTCTTTAAGATATGTGATGCTTCTCATGTTTGTTTTTGAAACATACATTGATTTTTGGGTATATGCTTCTATTTTAAGACTATTCATCTACGAGTTTGGGAAGAAGTAAGGCAAGATTTAAAAACACAGTAGTTACTCTGGAAGAATAGTTAACTGATTCAGATGCAGTAGGGACCTAGTGCTTTACTTCTTTAAATTCTGGAGTAATGTGGAAAACAGTGGTTTGCCATTCATTTAAGGATGTGGTGCTCATTTGGATGCCGAAAGCTTCTCAGTCACTTCTGCTCTTTTTTATAACTGGGCAAGACTGTAACATCATAAATCATTAGGCTTTAACTGCGTTTTGGTGCTATGTTTATGCTTAGCTCATACTGATAAACTTGTAGTAAAAAGTGGGTTTATTCTGATTATTTAATGTGTGTGGTCACAGCTTCACACAGCTGACTGCTTTCCAAGCTTCATTCCATAATCTCACGATCTCTGTGCTCCCAGTTTCATCCTTTGTCTCCCTTCAGGCCCTTCCTTAAGGGACTGACTCTTAAACAGAGCACAAAGAAGCTCACGGCAGTCAGGTGCCACCTCTTACCCAATCTAGTATTTTACAAAATGGATAAAGGAAGGTGAAAACTGATGTCATGGTTATCTGAAACTTGGTCAGGCTATTTAGTTCTGTAGTTTCACAGTGATCTAGGCATAAAAATGCTTTTCTCAATCACAGCAATAGAGATTTGGTAGTAGCGGTTTATGTTCTTGGAGTGTGAGAAGACTTTGTATCTTGCCTCTGATTACATAGAATTTGCCTTTTCTTTCCAGTGATGTATAGCAGCAAGTAAAAGAGATGATCATTTAAAAAGATGATTTTACGTTTTGAAGTATTTTTGAAACTTGAGCATCACAAAAGGTTGAAATAGTAATATACTTAAAAACTCTACATACAGAGGACAATGATTTTGGAGACTGATATTTGTTTAGGAAAGTACTTGTTTAGGTATCATTCAGCTGTAGGGTAGATAATGAAATCCCTGTCTGTAGAAGCATTTGAATTAAAGTCCTTATCTTTCACTGTTTGCATTGTATATCTCATTTTCAAGAAGCTATAATTTTTACAAGTTGAGAAGGAAATATCACTGGAACAATGACAAGTTCTTATTCCACAGTTTGTTTAGCCTAGAGAAGTATGGTAGTAGTACATATCTAATTGTTAATTGATATATTAAACAAAATTTTGAAGTTATACTTGGAAAAAAAAGTTGACGGTGTTTCCTTGAGAGGTGCATGAATTATGTGACTTGCAAGAAGTGTTTTCTGAGTGGTTGCCTTAGTTGGAACAATGAAAGTTTTTAGGTTTTTGAACATAAAAAATACTTCACTTCCCCTTTCTTAGTTACATTAGTAAAACAGGTTACAAATAATTGTAGAGAAGTATGCATTTTGTGGCCTAATCGCTTTTTTATCCCTGAAATTCTTAACATGGTTATTTCTAATTACTTTAAAAGCAAACAAAAAACCCCTTGCATGAGAAATACTGTCTGTCATCAGGCTACATTATACTGCCTAAAGATCGAGTTGTCTCCTGTTGGTGCTCTCATCAGGCCTAGAATTCACAGATGACACCAGGAACGCATTTCTTCAGATGCGTGAGGTGTCAAAGATCTGGATATCTTTCAGATACACCACCTTGGGGAAGCAAAGCAGGACAGGACCAGTCTTGGCTAACTGTTCCCTTTCTTGATGGCTCAGTACAAAATTAAGCATTTAGGGCTATATAAATTGGAATGAAATGCTTCAGATTTGTAACTGTGGAAAAAGTCTGTGTAGGTAAAATTTCCACTAGGAAAATATTTGATGTTTTTATTTATGGAAACTTCTAAAACATCAACTTCCATCCTGTTACAGGGGGAAAATGAATGTTGTGATTTCCCACAGGGCAGAAATTCAGAATTTCACTCAGCTGAGGCCTATCTTTGGCCTTCTCAACATCTCCAGCTTGCACAGAATGAATCGGATCATTTGTGAGGGTGTCTTTCTGACCACAGTAGTCCTATATGATATTTAGATGTCTTCAAACATTTTTGCCTGACTGGATGAAACTCTAATTTAGCTGGTGTCCTTGTGTGGCAGAGATCACCCCATGCTCTTAATAGTGCCATAGGTACATGGTGATGATTGCACAGCATAACTGTTTAGCTTATAGCTGAGTCATGACAAACTTGATCAGTGCCATGATCCAGCTTCCCATCTGCAAATGAATGGATTGCAATCTTGACTTTTCATTATTGCATTTACTGCTGCTTCATTTTTGTATATGAAATTACTGAGTAGTGATCATGTTTGTCATAACTTGTTGGGCTATTAAAAAACTAAGTTATTTTAAAGTCATTCCAGTTGTCTTGATTGAGCAGTGCATGCTGCTGCTGCTCAGAGTTTTCAGAAGTATAAAGGAAAATAATTAAAAACTGAGTTTAGGCTATTGTGCGTTCCTTAAGCTTGGAATCATTTAAGTGTCTTAGGTTTTTTTTCCCCTTAATGCCTTCCGCTGGAAATTACAAAGTATGTATACCCTTTTGTCTGACTTCCTGGATTTTTTTCACAGTATGTCTGGATTTGGGATGAACAGAAATCAGGCATTTGGAATGAATAACTCCTTATCAAGTAACATTTTTAATGGAACAGGTGAGTTCAGTCTGATTAATGTTGATCTTAAAGTCCAGCAGAAAATTTTTTTTACTAAATAAGTCTAATTGAAGATACTTTGTTCTGTTGGAGTGCAACTTTGTTAAAATTTTCAGTTGTTCCATAGAAATGCTGCTCCAAGAGCAGTGCTATGAAACTGTTACTACTTCATAACAGTGGATTTTAATAATTTTGAAGACAAAGTGAAGGTATTCTGTAGTGTGCTCACTGTATATCACGTGACTATAGATTATACCTAGTCAGTTAGAAATGTAAAATAACTTATGGAATTGAAAAGGGGATTGAGAAGAACAGATGTATCCATGTTCTATGAAAACATTTTACAGGGTAAAAACAGTGGGAAGGCATTTTTTGAAATCTGAAACTCCTTTTGAACAGCTGGTTTATAATGTGATCCTTTCAATCGATTGTTTCCATTGTGATTTTTCTCTGGGAATTAGTTCTTCACCTGAATTCAATGAACTAGAGAGGGGAAAATATCCTTGTGCATAAGTGCCTTAGGTTTGTCCGTACTAACGTTTCTGTAGGTTGCTGTGCGTATGAAGCATCTTGAGATGCTGGTGACATCACAGAGTGGAATGGTTTGGGCATCCCCTAGGACCTGGTGACATCTTTATAAAGCTGCAGCTCAGGCCTTGCCTATGAAGTATTTTCTGCTGCAAATGAAAAAATGTTACCATGTAACTTGCACTGCTTCAGCTTTATCTTCCCTTACATAAGGACAAAAGAGCTCCTTTATGCTGCTGCTAATATGGGTTATTACCTTCTGTGAAATTTATTCTTGATAGCTCCTTAAATTTTAAACAGGCTACCTATCCTAGTACTGTAATTTTGATAGTGTGGCTGTATTTTACGCTTGCAGTCTTTAATTCAAAATGAGTAGACCTTGTTACTAAATACTGTTGACAAGGTATTGTCTAAAAACAAACCCCAAACATCTTGATGCTCTTTAGGCTAGTCTCATAACACAGAGGCTGTAATTACTTGTAATAATTACAGTAGGAGTAAAAAGATCAACTTGAAGAAAGAAAACATATCCGACATTTATCTTGCACATAATGAAGTCTTTGATTAAAAAATGTAAGGGAATTTAAAATATCTGGTTTTTTTGTAGATGGAAGTGAAAATGTGACAGGACTGGACCTCTCAGATTTTCCAGCACTAGCAGACAGAAACAGAAGGGAAGGAAGTGGCAATCCAACTCCATTAATAAACCCTTTAGCTGGAAGGGCACCCTATGGTAAGACTAGACTTTTGAAAGCTCTTTGAATGAAATCAGTATTTGCTTGATTCACCTTTTGCTGTTCATAAGACAATAGGTAGTCTTTTCAAAAATGCCAGATATTTGAGCTCCTAAGTCTCATTATTTAAAATAAACAATATATCTGTGATTGGAGGTTCCCCTCAGGCTTTTGTAAGTATTATAACTAACCTGTTCTAGTTTCACTGTCAATAGAGGTTGTTGGGGTTTTCAGTCTGTATAGTATGATTATTCTGAAGCTGCTCACTCTAGACATTTCTTAGGCAATAGGTTGTTTTCTAACTGCATGTGTACCAGAACTGTCAAGGTCTGAGTAGTAAATTTTAGAAATAATATTTGATTACTATAGGTTTTACTGTTTAAAAAGTCAGCAGCTGTAAACACACTGTATATTTTCTCTACTTATTGGTAGTACTTGCTGTAGTACTGTTCACTGTCACTCTTATGATGCACATCAGATTTCAAAAAATAACCTGTAAGCATCAACTATTATCAGTTAGATTCCAAGTCTGTGTCTTATATAATTCTTGCTGAACAACTTAAAAAAATAAAAGGGAAAACTTTAAGGTGGATACAAATCTTAAAATTTGGGTCTGGAAAAAATTCAGGTAAGCTTAGTGTGAGGCACAATACTTTTTTTTGTTACTGCTTTAGTAGATTTTTGCCATGCATGTTGCATCAGCTACTCTGAAAAGTTGCTTTTATAACCTAAATTTATTTTTGTGACACTTGTCAAATTTCCAACCAAAAATAACCCAGTGTTTTCTAACTATAAAAAGCTAGTGTTTTTCAGAGATATCTCCAACTTTAACTGGAGAGAAATAATAGATACCACATTATCAGGAGAAAGTAGCCTTATGGATTGGGTGTAACCAGGGCGCTCTGCTTTAAGATAGCGGTGAGAAAGAGCTAAACAAGTTAAACTGAAGAGCTCCTAAACACAGGGAAAAGTCCCAAATAAAGTCCCCAAATGAAGACACTGAAAAGTCACACTGAGAGCGGAGAGCTATTATGGCTTGTGGTTTACATGAAGTTTATGTGTCTTAAAGAGAAGCCATTACACGGAAAACTGATAGAAGGTAGATAGGAGATCCACACTGATGGACTTCCAGCATGTGGCTGGAGTTCAATATTCAGCAGCACTGCCACATAAAGAAAAAACCTGTAATTGCTCCCGTGCTTACACCATTTCCCCATTTTGGTGCTAGCATAGCTGTTCGCACGACTGTGAACCAGGAAAGAAATTTTGCTGTCTGAAGAGTTATCTTGAGCATCTGCTTAAAGCAGGGGATGGGTATGGTGGTAGAAACAATCAAGAAATAAGGATATGAGATGCACTGGATGCTGTCTCCAGCAACAAAAGTGGAGAGCACTTTTGGTTGTGATCAAGAAAAAAAAAAGGTCTGAAACTGAGCAGAGACATACTTTCTTCATGCTTAGCTTATTTAGGAAAATTAGACTTCAAACAACTTTTTAGATAGAATAAGAATACACAACACAGTTAATTCATTATCAGTTTTATTCATCCAGTGGAAGAAATCATAGTAACTCCAGATGAAAAGCAGAAACAAGTTTAACTCACTGGGTTTTTTTTTTCTTCAAATAAAGAAACTTTGATCTCTAACTTCAGAATACTAGAGAAAGCCATTTATATTGTCAGCTACTGGAGTATTTTAGAGCCTATAAATCTATTAAGAATCTTTGAAAAATAGGCCCTAGACTACTTCTGTCTTCTCTTCCTCTAGTGCAGTGTTGTTTGCAACCAAATCACTGTATTACTTCTCTGTCTCTCAGTAAAGAATATTTGCCCTTGGGTGTGTGGCGTGGGGGCTTTTCTTTGGTTGTTTTGTTTGGTTTGGTTTGGTTGGTTTGTTTTGGTTTTTTTTTTAACTGGCATTAAAAAAAAAAGAATGTTGCTTTTCAGTAGTCGGAATCCATGTTCCAATGTGACTGGCCTACTTTTTTTAAATTAGGGTCAGAGCACTGAGAGTTGCAGGCTAAATGCTTTCAGTTTTCATACTGAAAGTAGGAGTCGTTCTTATGTCACAGGCAAGTATTTAATTGGTGATATGTTCTGTTGCAAGTTAGCTGGGCATCCTTTAAGAATACTTGCTTCTAGAGAGATTATGCTAAGAAATCCTTCATGCAATTAGGGGATGGAGGAAAAATGTATTATAATCTTAAAAGCAGTACATCCATCCTTCCTCAGTGGATTTCCTTAAATACCGCTTTAATAATGCCTGTAAAGATTATTTGATTATTTAGAAGTGCAAAACAGGTGCTGTTCCTGGTAAAAGTACTGGGCTTCATTCATAAAGCAGTGGATGTGTCTATGAATTTAACCCGGAGTGTTTCTCAGCTCTCACTTAAATAAGAGGCTTTAGTCTAATGTGTGTGGATGTCTTAAATGAATATGCTTTGTTTTGGTTTACCTGGTTTTTTGAAAGTCATTTCTGCTGTACAACTTGCACATAATGAAAATGGACAGTAAGCAAGATCAACAGCAGAAAATTCTTTACTTAGCAATCATTTAATGTTATTCCTGCTTTCATTTTGATGATAGTTGGAATGGTAACAAAACCAGCAAGTGAGCAGTCCCAGGACTTTTCAATACACAATGAAGATTTTCCAGCATTACCAGGCTCCAGCTACAAAGACCCAACATCAAGTAATGATGACAATAAATCTGTAAGTAAACCTGAAATCTTCTTTTATTTTGAGTATTCATACTTCTTTTGATGGTGACATTTTTAAAATGGGAAGTGACTATATTTGTAATACAAGATTTTCAAATTTGCCCCTCTAAATTAATGAGAAATTCTGCATAAGCAGCATTTCATATGTAACTACGTAAATGGAATTTCTCAGGAAGTTTTTTGGTCCCAACAGTCACTGAGATCTTGCTTTCTTAATTTCATATGACTTCCATATATCCTTTTGTATTTTGGGGAGGAGCTGGGGAGGAAATAGCAAGAACACCTCAAAATTTGTTTTTGAGAATTGATATGTCTTTTTCTAGTTTTGCAGTTCATAATTTCTTTTTCTACCAATTCCAGCTCATTTTTTGCTGTTGGTGCGTCTCATCAGTAGTAGTAATTTACACATTATAACATCTTTCTTCAAAGCTGTCAAATCCTTTAGAAGTTAGGTGGTAGAGTGTCACTTCAAGGTAAAATTCTTGATGGGAAAATGAAATCACAGGGAACGAGCTCTATTAAAAGAGAACGTTGCATTCATGGGTATGTTGTAGACTAGTAGGATACACTGTATCTTAAGTATTGTAATTATCATGCATTACATATATAGCTTAGATCATAAGATTATGGATTTTTTCATTGTTTTCTCTGAAGGATTTGTAATAAAAATTGCTTTTTTATTACCAATGGAAGGTCAATAAAATTTGGATGACAGAGAACAGTTTCCTACAGTATTTGACAAAATGTTTCCAGTTTCTGATTGTTTTATTACTTATAATTGCAAACAATATGTTAATCAGCGTGGCATAAATACTGATGAGTAGGTAGTAGGTGTGACTACAAAATCATGTGAACACTGAAAAATACAACTGTTCTAAAAAGGGATGTGGGGAGGCCTAGCCCCCAAATGTTGTGGCCAGTTTTATTGTGTGGAAAATGTTCTAATACAGTAAGGAAGGAGGGAGTAAATGTGATTACATTGTGTTACCACGGACTTGTTTTAAAGAACAATGAAGAGTAAGGAATAATAGTTACAGAAGATATCTTTTGTCAGTATATGTGCTCCAGGCGCACAGTCGCAGTTTTCTTGCCAGACATAGTGTTTACATCACTTTCCTGATAGTTGCAAATCTGTATGTTGCTTGCACCTGAAATTGGCTTGAGTTATTATCTGTTGTTACCTCATAGCGTGTTATGTGGGAGCAAGACTGTATGGGAAAACTGTATTACATGATGAGTCCAAAATATCCTCTAGTCACAGGCACTTGGGATATCCATTGTGTATTCAAACTCAGGTGTAAAATATTTTCTTATCCTTTTAGACTGCAAGCTGTAGGCTCATTAATAACTCATTGTACGACAGGTATACTTCAGGAAGTGGTGAATATTACATAAGGTTTGTCAACAGAACTCAATAGCTTCAGCTTGGTTCCATTTTAGTGCCAAATTTATTAGTGGCTTGACATATTGGTTTAGAGCACTTGACTGAAAGCTATGGTTAACAAGTTTTTTCCATTTTGGTTTGTTTCCATCATACCAACTCTGCAAATTATTCTTAATAGAATTTGAGTACATCAGGCAAAACATCATCCAGCACAGATGGGCCCAAGTTTCCTGGAGATAAAAGTTCAACTACGCAAAACAACAACCAGCAGAAAAAAGGGATCCAGGTGTTACCTGATGGTATGTGTCATTCCACTTTTTCTTCTTTAAAAGTTTTGACAGTCATTTAGATCACCGTGTTGATTCCTCCACTTCCTGAAAGGAGAAAATTAATTTGTTGTTCTTGCCCAGGTCGGGTTACCAACATTCCTCAAGGGATGGTGACGGACCAGTTTGGAATGATTGGCTTGTTAACATTCATCAGGGCAGCAGAGACAGATCCAGGAATGGTACATCTTGCATTAGGAAGTGATTTAACAACACTAGGTCTCAATCTCAACTCTCCTGAGTAAGTTTCTGGTTTTTAGTACTATCTTCAGTTTTGGTTTTATTATGCCGTCATTCCTAATAGGCTCACTTAGCTCACACAACTATCAAACCCACAAGATATTTTACCAAATAAAATTTGAAAATGTAATGACAGTAAAATAAAATTTTCATAAGCAAGAAAATTGTGCTTCAAGGCATACTGAGATCTTGTTATGCAAGCTTTCAATAAACCTAGTAGATTTGCTTATTATCCTAAATTCTTTAGAACTTCAAGGAATTGACAGTGTATTGTTAATAAATTTCATGTATATGTTATTTTTCAAATAATAATATTCCTTGAGGATATCTACACTTAACTCTCAGCAATTTGGGGGGTAAATCTGATTCATATTAATGTAGTAATGAACAGAGCATCTGCAGTGTTACCCTGCACCAAAGATTAATTTAAATGAATATATAGTTTTATAGATAACTTCTAGTCATTCAGTTCACCTAAGTTTAATCATTAGGCTTCCTGTAGAGGCAGTGGGGAGAAAAGCAGTTAGCAACTGCATTAATGGTAAGATAAGTGCTTAAGATAGATGACATGAATCACCAGCCCAGGGTGCCCCTCTTTCTCCACTAGTTGTAGAAGGAACCTGGATCAGTTTGGACAAAAATGCTGTGACTGTAATTGTGAGAGCAATTTCTGGTACTCTGACTTTCAGCTGAGAATCTCCCATCATTTTGTTTCAGCAGAGATTTACATAGCGTTAGCCTTATTGACAGAGTAGTATACGTAATATATTAACGAAACAAAAGACCAAACAGCGTACACACACACAGTTTCCATGTTTCACAAATTTGTATGGAGCTGCACTCTGAATGCACCAGTTCAGGGAAGACTGACAAATCTGGGGATCACCATGAGAGGGAAAGCATAGGAAAAATGGCTCCTGATTTTTTTTCTGTCTTGAAATAATTGGCATGAATTTACTTATTTCTTTCTAGAGGTGTAACTTTTTAGAAATCGCCATTTCTAGAAATTCTTTCTGTAGAGCTTGCATCAAAACTTAGTCAAATTGTTATGCCATTGGCACTTTTAAAAATATTTCAAAACGATCATCCAAAGTCAGCCTTCTAATACAATTGTCTGTAGTTATTTGCAGAATGTGTTACGTTAACATAGGATCTTCTTCACTTGTACTGTTAGTCTCACAGGACACTCCTCCATTGAATCCAGTAGTTTCCCAATCCGATCCCCTTCTCCCGCAAATAAAGAGAATGCACAAAGAACAGTTATACTGACCATGGGTGGTTGTTTTTCCTTGGTAGTCCCAGAGCTTACAGCACTGACTGGGAGATGGGTCTCCTGGATCCACATGATACTGAAGTAATTTGCTGTTCTCAGTACAGATTGCTCAAACATAATTTGAGGATGATCAGCTGAAAGTAGAATGCCTTTGCTCATTAAAATAATTTCAAGTACATCTGTGTCTGAAATCTTGAGCTGTTCCAGACACAGGTGGAATCTAGTTATGTCGTTTGGTTATATAGCTACTTTATCTAGATGTTGGCATGCAGAATAGTAGTAGTGATACCTACTTTTGGTGATACTATTTGATGTTTTATTCAATGTTATTCTTTAGTTTTAATGACCAACATAAAGCTTAAGCTTAACATACCTATTGGAAAGTCTACATAAAACTAGTACCTCATTGCAGAGAGATACTGAACATGCTTTGATGACGTGATGACTTATAGCTGTGTTATGCAGCTCCTGAATACAGCATCCAAATTATTAGTGTGCCTTCATACATAAGCAGTATATATACATACACCTGGCATGCTGCTGCTTTTCCTTAGCAGGTATACTGTAAATAGTTTGATTTTTAAAAGCTTTTAACATTTAATTTCTGTGTATAGGGTATTAAGGGTCTTGGAGGGGGTAGGATTAATATTTTATCCAGACAGTTCTGTATCAGAAAGCTGGTTTTATTTTATGCTACAGAAGAGATTTGCAAACAGCCTGTGCAGTCCTCAGTGTCTGGCCTGCCATCTTGCCTTATGTTAAACATCCTTTGCTTCCTTTGTGAATTGTCGTTTGAAAAACTAAAAGCATTTCACATGTGAAAAGCCGAAATTTTCTGCCTTATGAGATACTTCTGATGGTGAAGATACCTGTCTGACTTAAATACTTAGCACAATAAATGTGCTGTTAGAAACAAAATTTTAGAATTCTGTATATCTCTCTAACAGTTTGAATTAACCCTTCTAACTCCTAGTTTTATATAGATTTTCTGTGCAGGTAGGTTAAGATTTATTTCAGTTGTTGAAAGAATGATTATGTATTGTGTGTACAGTCCTGTATTTCTTTGTTAAGAAATATGCTTCTAATTCCTTAGGATAACTTAAAATTCTACATAAACAGAAATAAAAAACATAGCATTACTACATTTAATTCTTTAGAGATTATGTAGCTGTTTGTTCATGTTCTGAAGCTTTCTGAAATATTCATTAAATAGACTGTAGGCTGTCCAATACCTCCTTGAAAAATGTTAGTAGAGTTTTATTTGTATCATAGAGGGGACACTGTGCACAAAGTCTTCAGTTTTTATTGCATACAGAGGTGCAGTCCCAAGTGTGTAAAATCCTGGATTTTTTGCCCTGGGAAACCTAACCTCTAGGGCGTGCCTGAGGTGATGGAGTTGCGGGGTGTTCCTCTTCTTGGGGCAATGTCTATCCATACTTTCAGTAGAAAGAATGGTTTATTTATTTTCAACATCTGCTGATTTTTGCCACTGAAATCTTCCTTCAGGCTCTAAAGCATAAGTTTTTGCTAACAGTAAGATTAACTAGCCTAGAATGACACCGCTTGATCCAGTGCAGGTTTTGGCCCATATAGCTCAGCTGGGAACTGGTTGTATTCAGGTACTTTGATAGGTTTCTGATTTTTTTTTTTAATAGTAATTATTAGGCCCTTGACAAGAAGGAAGCAGGTATATGATAGGGTGTACTGTACTCAAGTTTAATTTACAAAACTTACTATAATAGCATGCTATCATGGATGATTAAAAACAGGCTGTAGCTACCTGCCAGAAGTACATTTTGCTCGGTTCTTTTTTTCACTTCAACTGTTAATTAGAAAATTCATTCCTCAGTACATCAGTCATTGTAGTAGAGTTGGAAGGTTCATAATTTTCTCTTTTATTAAACTAATAGCTCCATTTTCTTAGTATATGTTAGCAGAATCTATATAAAAGGAAAATATTAAATCGTAATAAACTTATGTTCATGTTGTGCTGGGATTCCATTTATTTGTCATCACTGAAATTTAGAAGAAGAGTAAAATCTCTACTGGTTAGTTAAAAACAAACAAACAAAAAAACCCCAAAAAACCAACCAAACCAACAACAGCAACTGCCAATATAAGCTTTTCCTCACCTTTTAAATCATAGGCTAATAAATTAGAACCCACCAGGCTTGTGACAGCTATTCCTACACAAATTGAAGTGCTGTATAAGATTGGATACCTAAAAAGGGTTGGGATCCCTAAAAAGAGTTGGGATCCCTGGCACCCAATTTAAAGGAATGATAGATTAAAAAGGAAATCTTGGCCCTGTAGATTCCCATGGCAGTTTAAACACAATCGTACTCCAGGTATTACAAAGAAAATGAATAAATGTAGCTGTTTTAGGAAAGTGGGCTTGAAATTTCCTTTTTTCGTGCCTTCTCACCCCAGGTAGTGATTTTGGTTGTGTGGTATTGTTTTTAGGTTTGTGAACTTGATTGTGGGGATTTTCTGTTTGGTTTGATTTTTGTTTTTAATTTTGATAAATTTTTGCCCTTTTTTTCCCCCCTCAGAAATCTTTATCCCAAATTTGCATCACCCTGGGCATCATCACCTTGTCGACCTCAAGACATAGGTAAGAGAGAAATAACTATTTAATTCAATATTAATATTTGCTGCAAATTTTATTCATTTACATGTCTTAATAGTTGCATCAATTCCGATTCTTTTTTAGACTTCCATGTTCCATCTGAATACTTAACTAACATTCACATTAGGGATAAGGTGAGTACGCGTGTGTGTGTGCTTATTTTTTGTCAATTTGTTACCGGTAATTCTCTAAATTTTCTTTCAGATAGGTGATGTTCAAAATCAGTACATTTTATGGATGTCCCCAGTCGTTTTAGGAGCAGTGATGCATTAACCAGCTAATTAGACACATCATGCACCCATTCCACCTTAGAAAAAGAAAGGGAAGACAAAACTGAGAATGGGCATGGTTAGCTAAAGAACACATTATGTTTTTTAAGGGTATGCCCTTCATGCAAAGCAGAAGTTTGTTATAATCCATATACTGTAGTATTCAAATGCCGTATTAAATTGAGATATTTCTTCTTGAGATAAGCTCAGAATTGCGGTTCAAGATATTCTCACATTTACTTGTTGCTTTCCATATCTACATGAATAGGGGTTTTTTTCTTAGATGTATTATCTTTCAACTATTGTAGTTCTGTAAGAAGGATCACTGAGAAATATTGTAAGAAGTTGTAGTAATGTTACTTAACAGAGTGTGAAGTGAGCAAATACATGTAAATGTGGTTTTTTTTTTTTAAAAGTAAGTACATGAGGATACACACAGGTGCAGGGAGAAAATTCTGTCTTGCTGATTAATTACTTCTGTTTATTTTTCTGTTGTATCTTTTAAGTTGGAAAGGTTAAGTAGATATGAAGAAAAAGGATTGTTTTAATAATTACTACTCTTGTTATATTAGTGTATCATTTGCAACACGCTTAGGGTGGAAGCACGTTCTGGATGTATCCTTGTGTTATTTAAGTGGGATAGTATGTTTAAAACATTTATCTATTGTGATTTTTCATCCTCATTTTCTTCAATCTTTTGCAGCTGGCTACAATAAAACTTGGCCGATATGGAGAAGATCTCCTGTTTTATCTCTATTACATGAATGGAGGAGATGTATTACAGCTATTAGCAGCAGTAGAGCTGTACGTTCAAACTATTTTGTCAGTCTTACATGATTTAATCTATTGCAGTAATGAAGTAGTAGATGTAAAAAAAAACTGCCATCAAGTTAGACACTGAAAACAGAAGCTTAGCCAATCTAAAGCTGAAAACATTTTTTTAAATACCTCCTCCAACATTGGTTCCATTTTGTACTTTTTTTTTTTCCATCCATACAGCGGAAATCAAGTCTGTCTCATAAATTTTGTGTTACTATGAAGCACTGTGAAAAAGTGGCAAGTGCCAGTCATCATTAAACATCTAATTTATTTTCAGCAAAATGAAAAACAGTAAATAATCATAATAAGGATTTGTTGTTTGAACCTACCAGACTTCTTAATGTTTCATATGTGATAAGTTTGAGGTGTAATAATTGTATGGAAGAGGTATGAGATTGCAGGTATAATGATGTCTTAGAAATTTTGTTCTGGTTTTGAATGCATTGTATAGTTTTGATCGAAACCCTTAAAATTTATTTTATGAAGTCAAATTCAGATAACTAACACTAAAAATTATTTTTCCTTCCTATTAAAACCAAAAGATTTAACCGGGATTGGAGATACCACAAAGAAGAACGAGTATGGATCACCAGGGCACCCGGCATGGAGCCAACAATGAAAACCAATACGTACGAGAGGGGAACATATTACTTCTTTGACTGTCTTAACTGGAGGAAAGTAGCTAAGGTATCTCCTTTCCCTTGTGCAGATTTTTTAAGTCTGTCAACCATGTATTTTTGAAAGGACGAGTAAAACCCAACCTCCTCCCGAAAAATCTCAAAACTTTTTAACCTATTGTTTAAGTTCATTATGTTAATTTCTGATGTGTGAGAGAATAGAGATTGCCTAAAACACTGGCTTCTTTTTGGAAAAGGAGGAGATGTCTCTATTTGCTGTGTTCTTTGGGAGGTACAAGGACGTAGAACTTACAAGGTTTGTTTAGGTCGAAAGCTTTTTTCAAGTATGTATTTATAGAATAGAAAGAGTTATTTGGCACTTTAGAAATTGTGCTTGCAGATATTTTATTTTTTTGCTTTAGATAATTCAATAGGGAGCTACCGCATCTCACTTTGGAATTAAAAATAGGTATGTGGGGGTGTTCTTGGGGTGGTTGGCTTCTTTGTTTTGTTTTGGGTGGTTTGGGGTTTTTGGGGCGGGGGGTGGTGGTGTTTGTTTGGGGTTTGGGGTTTTTTTTCCCAAGTATTTTCTCTCCTTGAGCATACTACAGGACTTTTGTGCTCTGTTGTTTGAACATCAGAGTACCTTGAACTAAATAATTTGTTTTTAGAGTGGAGGCGTATTTTCATAGTGCTTGTTTTCTGTGTTCTAGGCCAAGAGGCATTAAAATAAAAATCTGAAAACTATGGTCTTCTCCCTTCCCACTTCTTGATAATCTATTTGTTCCTTTCTGTCCATGAATACTGTCAGTAATGTTCACCCTTTACTTGTTAGCTAAAAAAATTGAGTTGTGCTTCATTTTCTTCCCCTTCCTGCAAAGATAATTAATTTTCAGTATCTTCCAACTTCCAAGACCATCCAACTTCCAATTCCAGCTTTTAAGACCATGTTGTACAATGCCTTTTCCTTGCTGGATCCCGATTTCTGTGATTTCTCCACTAAAACAAAGATTTTTCTAATGCAGATATGTGCCAAAACACTGCCTGAGAAGTCAGGAGTGCTAACATTCACTAACCTGGCAAGAGGTGTGCTCTTTTGAAAATAGCCTGCCCTACAGGGTGATGCATTCAGCTTCAGCTGGAGCTGGTTCACAATATACATACAACTGTTAGACCTACCTAGAGTCTGAGTTAAATAGATTGTCAAGAATCTCATTCGCCAGTTAAGTTTGGTTATATGAGATGTTATGGATGTGACATGATTTTGCCTCAAGTTTTAACTGACGCGTTGGATTCATTGTTGAAAGAGCAAACATAAAAATTCCATGTCAGACCTTCTGTAGATATGGTATCACACTGTTGCTTTTCTCTGAAAAACACTTAACAGATCAGACCAGATTAATCTTGAAGCCTTGAACTCAACAGATGAGATTCCAGCATGTTGGAACTGTTTTGTGGTTCCATGTGCTTAGGTATTTCATTTAATCAGAAATCTTTTCACCTGGAGCCTAGTTTATGAATTGTTTGCTGAAAAGTCATTTCATTTCTGTGAGTTAGTTGCATCTATACACTTGGAGATTATGAAATATTGCATTAAATAGTTACATGTCTGTTGATGTGTTTTTAACCAGCAGCTTTAAATTAAAGGCAATAGAGTTCAGTGTATTCTCCTCTGTTAAGTGCATTATGTTTCTTCCTAGACAGTATATTGAAGTTTGCCATCATCTAGAGATTAACTAGATATGATGCTCTTTTTTCTTTCTTCCCCCTCACCCCAGTAAATTTGCTTAGTCTGTGCAGGCTCCCCTCAGAAATTAACGTTTTAGTTGCCCCAGACGATACGGGAGGCTCTTCAGTCCATTTGCATGCGTGACTCTTTGCCTCTGCTGCCTTTCCTGTGACCATAAGAAAACCAGGATTTTGTAACTGAAGGTTTTAATGGCAAGCCCTACTTACATGGTTTTTCGTATGTGCAAGGTAATGCCAGAACTTCTAAGCAAAGGCATCACTCCCTTCAAAAGAAAACCCAAACAAAAGGAAAGTTTTAATTTCTACTTGAATTATTTATTTGTTGCTTGGTATACCTTCTTAGGCTTCCCAAGACATTGTTTAAAGCTGTTTTGTTATTGCGTAAGATCATCAGAGGGGGAGTAACTACCTTTGGAAAGGATAGATTTCTTCTTTGGAGTCAACTGAATATGTTCCATCTATTTATGAGCAATAAGAGCCTCATGTAGGTTCATATATTGATGGATCACATTGAGTTTTTACCCTATGTGGAAACACGTTTCTTTTACTAGGAGGTAGTCGTGCCTGTTGTATAAGATTTAGTAACCTCTTCAGCATCTCTTCTTTTTCTACCTCTAGTTAGATGTGTGAAGCTGCTACTTGATGCTTAAGCAGTACTTTTGAAGGCAGTATTATCTCTGTTTGGAGTCCTGAGTGCTGTCCTGAGATTCAGCGTCTAGTGCTTGAGTTATTAATTAGCACACTGCATCCTTCCTCTTTTAAAGACTAGAGCTGGCTTCATCTGCTAGACATTCCTGGAGACACTGTGGTGAAAGACAGATATGAATCACTACTGTTCTCCCAATGATTTTGCCCAAGATCTACACGGATTCTCTTCTCTTTACTTTGCATACTGAAAATAATTCCCCCAACGATGAGAAGCAATTGGTAGCTAGTAAGGAGAGGGATAGTATTTTCTGAAGTTTTGCACTGGCAGCAGTAAGCTAACAAGCAACATGATTTCCCCCCTCCCTGCCCCGCCAGTGTCCATAGGAACAGATAATATGTTTTCTTCTAGGCTTCTATATTTCTTAATGTAAAAGATTGGAACTGGAATATTATTTTGAAATTTTTATTTAATTTTAGTTTGGCGCAAAATACAGCAGGCAAGTTGAGTATTGATCACGGGAAGCTAGAGAAGGATTTGGGGAAAAATTGCTATTTTGTTACATGGAAAAGGAATCACTTGCTAGAAATAATTCTGTGACGTTTCCATCTGATAAATAAATAAGATCTTAAATGTATGTCAGGTGTGATCTTGGCACTGTATAGTAATGTTGTTACCTCTGATATTAATTTCTGGGTTGACATTTCCTTGGAGGAAGACTAATACAGACTTTACCATAACAAGAATGGCAGTATTTGATAACTCCATATTGCTTTGAATGCACAGAAAAGTATGGCCAAGTATTTTTTTCTAACAGACGCAGAAGTATGTATTAATGTTTCAGGAACAAACTATAACAAAATACAAGAAGCTGAAAAAAAAGAAAGAATCCTGATAAATTGCAGTCTCTTACTATAACTGCTACATTATTAGTGAATGCTAAGGATATCAGTTCCTTAGAAGGCCATAATAGTAATTGCTGCTTAATGGTTTCATTAGTCCTTTCTTGAAGCAGTCAGACAAGAATTTTTTATATGTGCAAATTCAATTGTTTTTCAAGGTGCTTTGTAAATTTTGTCCTAGTGTATATGCTCAAATACAGGGCAGCACATAATGTGTTGTGCTTTGCAGACATGGTGCATTATGCATTATGAGCTTACGTATTTATTGTACCTATTTTAAATTATACTGCATTACGACAGATACAGTGAAATATAACTGCTTACTTTGGATAACATTGCTAAATCTTAAGACTAAGTTGGTAAAAACATAAACCAGACACGGTTTTAACAGATTTTTTTGATAGTGTCCTAGACTGGTTTTAACAAAGCCCAGTAAAGTAGACTGAATAACTTCTTTCAAGAAAACATGAAATATAATATAATTATCTTTTTTATTAAGCTGTAGGCTCTATTTTTATATTCCTAATAGAGAATAGAAGAATAGAAGAATAAACTGTTAGGAAATAAAATCAAATTCTATGTTGATGCGTGATAGTAAATAGTGAAAAAATATGAATGACAATAAACTTCAAATTCACCTGAATGTAAAACAAAATGCAGGAAAATGCTGATTACAGATGTGTCTGTATTTATGGTTTTTCATCCTAGGGCATGTGGAAAGTACAGTATGGTTAAAGACACTTTGATTTTCCCCCGCCCCTCCCCGTCCATCCCCCCCAAGGATTTGGCTATATAGTTTGCTGCTGTTGAGGAGACATGAGAGAGAGAGAAAAAATAGAGAGGAAGGGAAGTGGATATGAGACCAAAAATGCAAAATTGCACATTTGCTGAAACCCTGATTTAAATTGTCTGAAGTAAACTGTCTGGAATTTCTCCTTTGAAAAGTAAGGAGAATTAATCCTGTTTTAAGGAACAGGACTACAAAACTCTTTCACTTTGATTTTTGTACATATAAACATGGAATTCTTTGTGGGAGAGAAGGTTAAATTTCTAAGTGGTTATTTGCTTGTAAGGGTTGTTGCTTATATTAAATTACTTCCTATCCTTTTAAGATCAATATTAATTGAAATACTTTGATAGAAAGTTAAATTTGTTCTTCTAATAGACATGTGCCATAGCATTTTAATTCAGCCCCTAATTTAAATTTGGATCTTTGCATCCATCTTTAAGCCAGTATACATGCTGTTTTTTCAGTCCCATTTGGAATTTTTGAGCCAGCCATGGGTTTTCTGTCATCTCCTTTGGTAGACTTACACAGTCCAGAATATTTTGTCCTCAGGACACTTCTTATTTGGCTAACTTTTCATTTTGTTTTGTCTATTAATGCTATGGATCACCTTAAGCAATTCTCTTCTGTCTTTAGTATCCTTAACTACTATTGTTTGTACATGTGCAGGCTGATGCAACTTTACCATCAAAACAAGTTTTCAGGATGACACGAGAAGTGATTGATTTCTTTGCATAGAACAGTTTATTTAGTGTCGTACATGTGCCATAAGTTCCCAGGCACATTTAGTATTCATTATTCTTGGTTAATAAAAGGTATTTAATTTCTTCCGTGCGGAAAATAAAACAATTTAACAGATGTTTGTCAATGGATAAATGGCATTTTTACTCTTTATTTGTATCTGTTTATATTAAAAATATCAGTGCTGCTGTTCACATCCTAAACCACAGTGGCCCCTGGAATCAAAAGCAAAAACATAAAGTATACCTGTAATACAAGTATTTTTCTATATGTAATAAATAATTGCCTTTTAGTTTTCAAAAATATTTGGTCAATGAGTTCTTTTTTTTTGGTATTGTCAGATATAACTTTAGTGTTCTTATACACTACTGGACATTGGACCTTGGCATTGCTGACACTGGGATGCAAATCAAAAAGGCTGCTTTAAGCCTGCTTATTTTAAAAATCGATGACAGTTTTGGAGTATCAAGTAATGTACTTTCTTTAGAAGCTTTGGTAAGGAATCATATTCCTTCTTCTAAAGGAGGGGCTTCTGATTTGAGGCACACAAAGGGCTGCTCAAGCTCCTGAGCGTTTCTATCAGAGACATGCCTTGCTCGCAGCTACTGCTGCCAATAGAGGGACGCCACCACCTGAAGTTTGGAAAGCCCTTTTTAGGCTACTGGTACTGTCTTACCGTCTTAATTACTGAAGATCCACCCAACCGAAACCAGCCTTTGACACCAAAGTACCCGCATAGTTTTGTACACCTTGATCTTGCTTTTGACAAAAGGAGGGAGCAGGCATCTCTTCAGTATCGGCACATGTGTATGTATCTGCACAAAGAGAGAACATACTCTAACTGGCATGCAGTGTTAACTAGGAATGCCAAAAGCAACTGACTTGTATATGTAACCTAAAAAAGCCCAAACAAACAAAACAAACAAACCTACCACCAGGATGAAAAAAAAGCCCAACCAACTGAAAACCCCCTTGGTTGGAGGAGAGAGTGGGGAACCAGAAGTGAAGCAGATGTGCAGCACTTCAGTGCAGATGGCTGTAACCTCATGTAGTTTTTGCTAGGATTTTCCAGCTTTAGGGACAGTATTCTCTGGGGAATACAGGCTTACTGAATGCTTAGCATTTTCCCTTTCCTTGTTTCCCTACCATGCTGAATGTTCTTTCTATGCTAGATGGACCTTGTTTTGCCTTAAAGAAGAGAGGTCTGAGAGTTGGATTTCCTAGATTTTTATTTCTGGTCTTTCATTTAGTTTGTCTACCTGTAAAAACTGAAATATTGCACTATTTAATCACTTCAGGGAGTGTTCTAAAATAATCTATTCACTACGCCTAGTGTATTCATCTGTTTGTAAAACTAGCGAAACAAGTTTGCTCTGCAGATACAGGTGATGTTCTGCTGAGGTTCTCCACTGAGTTAGGCAAAATAAATTACTGTGCGTAAAACAGCTCCCAGGTAGCTGTTGTTGAATTACCAGGAAGTACCCTTAAAGAACAATTCCGAAAGAATTTAAGAATTTAGTTAAAGAACTTCCGCTTACTCCATTTCTTGAATGAAGATAAAATGAGGATGAGACACAGTTAAACTGCTGAGAGGATCTGAAAAATATAAGATTTAAGTAAGTCCTTGTACATTTTTGCATGAATGAAGTAACAAGCATCAAATGTCCGTGTGCGCTAATTAGGGTTGTGTGCACAAATTAAGGTCACAGGGAAGGAAGCTGCTTTTTTCAGTGCAATAATCAGGATGTATTTAGACATTAAGAGTGGTTACAATCTGATTTGTAGTAGCTGCTATAGTCAGAATAAGAATTCCTACAGGATCACTGAAATGTTTTACAATTACGCAAACCAGACACCCTCAAACAAAAGTCAGGTGATTGTGCTGGTGAGACACTAAAGCTGCTTATTTATGAACCAGTACCTTGTGTGGCATCTGAGTGCATAGGCAAAGGTTTTTGGTTTGTGTGATTGTTTATAAAACACCGGAACAAATTGTTCTGAAAGATGTTGGCAAAGTGCGATATAGGAGCAAGGAATTCAGGATGTACAGGAGGGTTGGGTGAGTCTGAAGCTTAAATCTGAGTATGAAGTATGTGGAATATTTTGTTAAACTCTGGCTTAAGTAGGTTTCAGTAGTTTGTCTCTAGCATTTTAGATAATGTTTCCCAATTTTGTACAAAGAGGGAGAAACCTAGCTAGTTTAACTTACAGTTGGGTCTGGTAGTATGGCACAAAATATCCCGTAACTGCAGGTCAGCCAAAGTAAGTCTCTGTACGTCTGAACTGTGGAAAGACAGAAGCTTTTATTCATAATTCAGCTCATGCCATGATTGTGTATTTGTTTTGTGTGTGTGTATATATATAAATAAATATATATATATGAAAAAGATTATTTGAGATCGTGACTAGGGTTCTAAGAGTAATGTAACATTAAAAAGGAGAGCCTACCTGTTGCAGGTGTAATGACTTAGGATGTTGACTTTTTCCGAACTAAAATACAGAATCCCAGAGAGCAAAATCATGTGTTTCTGCCTTGAGATAAGTTAGGACTTGATCTCTTCCATATTTGTGCTTTTCAAGTATGGCTGGTAGAACAAACGGTTCTCAACAGGTAAATGATAAGTTGTTTTATTTGGTTTTGTCTTTTTTTTTTTTTTTAATTGTAGGAGTTCCATCTGGAATATGACAAATTAGAAGAAAGGCCTCATCTGCCATCAACCTTCAACTACAACCCTGCTCAGCAAGCCTTCTAAAGACTTCCCTTTTCTTGGGGTATGGCTGTCTCAGCACAATACTCAACATAACTGCAGAACTGATGTGGCTCAGGCATCCTGGTTTTAATTCCTTGAGGATCTGGCAATTGGCTCATGCGAAGGGTCACCATTTGAGGTCCTGCCTTACTAATTATGTGCTGCCCAACAACTAAATTTGTAATTGTTTTTCTTTAGTTTGAGCAGGGTCTGAATTTTTGTTTTTGTTTTATTTTCTGCCAGCAGACAAGCTTGGGTCTGTAAAGACAAGCAAGTACACTGACAAAAGTTTACCACTTAGTTTTCCAAAATGTAAAAACAAAAAAAAAGAAAAAAGACAAAAAATTAGACAACAAAATTTGCATTGTTCATTGTAGCACTATTGGTAATAAAAAATGTTTGTGCATTTTTATGTGAAGATCCTTCTCGTATTTCATTTGGAAAGATGAGCAAGGTTTGCTTCCTTCATTTTACTTCCCCTTCTGTTTTTGAAAGGCAGTTTTCGCCAAGCTTAATGCAAGAATACCTGACTGTTTAGAAGAAAGATATTGCCACAGTCTCTGGTTAGTTGCCAGAGTTGTGTATTACTGAGCTTCATCTTTCCAGAATGAGCAAAACACTGTCCAGTCTTTGTTACGATTTTGTAATAAATGTGTACATTTTTTTTAAATTTTTGGACATCACATGAATAAAGGTATGTATGTACGAATGTGTATATATTATATATATGACATCTATTTTGGAAAATGTTTGCCCTGCTGTACCTCATTTTTAGGAGGTGTGCATGGATGCAATATATGAAAACGGGACATTCTGGAACTGCTGGTCAGGGGACTACTTTGTCGCCCTGTGCACTAAAGGGCCAGATTTTCAGCAGCCAAGGACATCCATACCCAAGTGAATGTGATGGGACTTAAAGAAGTGAACTGAGACAATTCACTCTGGCTGTTTGAACAGCAGCGTTTCATAGGAAGAGAAAAAAAAAAAAGATCAATCTTGTATTTTCTGACCACATAAAGGCTTCTTCTCTTTGTAATAAAGTAGAAAAGCTCTCCTCACTGCAGTGTTGACTTTGATTTGAGATTGTGAAATTATTTCTTCAACAATGAAAAATGGAAAAAAAAAAGTTGAAGTATTAAAACTATCGAGCTGTACAGTGGTTAATACACTTGAAGAGTCTTTTTGCTGCTGACAAGTAAATTTATGAAAGACTTTGATATTCTTTTCCACAGTAAAGTTTCCACAGCCAAAAAGTTTGGTTAACCTTGGTTTCAGATCCCCTCTCTGTAATAGGAAATAGCACATCATTTTTAGAAAGGTGGGTGGGTAACAAACATTTCAAATGACAGAAAGGTGTTTGAAGAATTCACTACTTGGAAGGAACACTTGGAAGAAGCTTGGTTTAGAACTGATCATAGCTTAGTTCCAGGTTGGTGTTTTCCCACTTAAAACAGAAATACATTTCATTTGATGATCACTAGTGCTTGAACTTCCATATGCAGATATACATGAATACACACTGGTTCTGAAAATTGTAACTGTTCTCTAGAGCAGAGGAAGAAAAACCTGAACCGTTTGGATAGTTTCCTTTTTCTTGCCACTTCTCACCGAGTTGCCTCTGGTGATGCAAACCATATCAAAATACCAGAAATTGCCAAAACAAGACAGCAAAACACATCGGTGAATTGTGGGGTTTTATTTTTAGGTTTTGATCTGTTTTTCTATGTAGTGCAAAACCCGCTTGTTGGCATGTGTTGAATTATGCCTGGAAATTGGACCATTAATGGCAGTGCTGTGGTTCTGTATCAGGTGTATAGCAATTTTAAATTCTACACTTTTTTAATATCTATTTTAAGATGATAGACATAAAAATACAAGCCTGTTGATTATTTTTTTTATTATTAAAGCAAACTGCTTTCTCAACTTGAAAGAGGATGATGGTTATAATCCAGATGATGGCTAACACAGCTGAAAAAGATGGTAGCTTTTTCTCAAATCAGAGCAGATACAAACATATATTTGACTATTCAAACATAAATTTATAAATTTTAAAAAGGATTCTTTTCCAAAAGCATCTTGCTCACTCCACGATTAGTGTTACATTTTTTTACTGTCAGAGGTCTGCTGTGATCTTTGCACTTTTTTTTTAAGGATTCCTGAAACGATGTTTACATCTTCAAATCAAATGCGATTATTTCTTATTATATGGGCTTGGGGTTTTTTTTAATGTCATTTTTCATCTTCATAGCCAATCTCATGGAAATGAACAACAGACATGGTAAAGGGAGCAAGATGCTACATTAAAAATCGTATCTTATACTACTAAATACCTATGGTACTTCAAAAACAATTAAGCTGAAACTGGGAACCTAAGTTCTCCAAAAAGTTACTTTGATGATCAGTTGTATTCAACTGCGTGATACTTCAAAAATGTGAGACACTTGATTTTAGCAAACTTCTCACCTGTGAGCAAGGAACGGGTGCTTCTTCCAAGGGGAAGAACAGTCTGGCTCTCGTTTGTCGATTAAATAAGCATATATGGAGACTTTTGAATCTGTGACTTAATTTCATGTTACACTCTGGGTTGAAGCAGGAGAAATGGGTTTAAACAGAAAACAAGATGTAAAATAGGAAACACTTCTTAGCTGATATCACATTAATTAAAAAAAGAAGTGGAGAAAACCCCCATACTGCCTTTTTTCCTGAAAGGAAGAAAACCTCAGCCCTCACTTACACATTTACACACACGGCAAATTGGCAGCTGAATTGACCTGGAGATTTTTAACATTGACAATTAAGGTCTGAGGCTTACTGAATATGTTTTTACATTCCACTAACACTATGAATAAGGGGAGAGAATAGAATGCTATTTTAAAAAAACATTTCTTTGAGGTGGGTGTTTTTTCCCCGTAATTGTAGTGTTGTACAATGACACGCAAGGTGAGCTCTGAGTAGTAAACCAAGTGTTCTTGGAAACAAGTAGAAGCATTCCTATTTCTGGCCTGTTTAACACACTCATATTCATTGCTCCTTGTTGCATATTGTTTATAAATATTGAGTAGTTGGCTCCAGTTTCTCTGGAAATCCACTACCCTGAATTTCCAGGGTTAAAATGGGTTTCACCAACTTGATTATCCCTAGTATTGCAGAAAACACTTGCTGTTGTTATTTTAACAGTTATTACTCAAACCACCCTGCGTGTGGGAAAACTGAGGGTACCCGGGAGTCATGGAGGAAGCAGGTAAGGACACTCCACCTGGGTGTTAAAAAACAAACAAAAAACCACCCGGGACTCAATCTCCTCTGCCTTAGTACCTGGTGCCACAAATACTTAAGCACGTGAGAACCTTTATGGGCTTGAGTAATCTAACTGAAGAGCCGAGTAATCCGGGGAGGCCTGCAGATACTCACATGGGTAAAACTCTTTTGCACGTGACTGAAGTGTCAGCTGCATGTGGGTCAGGATTCGTGACTGACCACACGGCTCTTTCACAGGTGTGACAGCCATACGGCGCAAAGGTGTAGAATCGTATCACTTTGCCACATGTCACATCTGAAATCCTCTCAATCCCTAAGCCAGGTTTTTTTGTACTTTTCTCTTTCCATTTTACAGTTTCCGTGAAAAAAATATTACTGAGAATGTACCCAAAATAAGAAACTGTAGTCAGATATGAAGTTGTTTGCAGGGTGCTGAGGGACTCCTTCTGTTGACCGTAAAGAGACCAGAAACTATCTTTGGCAGGACCCAAGCAGTGCTGGAAGGCACAGAGGTCTGTGGAGCAGTCAGCTTGATCCTGCATGACTCGTAGTTGGCCATGACTATTGAAGAAGGGCGTTCAGTTTCTAAATAACATTTTTTTAAAGTTATTTGTCACCCAAAAGGAACACATTTTAAATTTTTTTTTAATTAATTCCCCATAACTTCTGATTGAAAGTACTTCCACGGCTGGACATTGAGTGGAACAAAAAAAAAAAAGCTTGATTGCCAGCTGCCATGCTCGAGAAGAGCTTCTAAATGCACAGTTGCCATGCGGTAGCTAGACGGAGCATTTGATCTAAAATACTAAATACAACAACAGCTTCTATTAAAACAAAATTTCCTTGTGTGTTTAGTTTTCAAATACTTTCATCATGTTCCTCAAAATTTGCTGCTGCCTAAGCGTTACGCTAGTAGAAGTTGAATTCTGGTAAAGAATGCAGATGGGACTAAGCAGTCTGGATTGACAAATGATGCTTTTATTCTCATATAAAAGTTCTCATATTACAAGAGTTAAAATGGTGTAGCTGTTGTCCTTTCTCTTCTCCTTTGATAAGCGTGCGTGCTCTCGTTTCCACAAATCGCAAAGCTTCTAGTACATTTGAAAGACCAGAGGAAATGCAGGTGGATGACTTATTTTGAAATTGTGGTTTGAATAACTTCAGTAGGTTTAGCTCTTAAAACCACTTTACTGTTGGAGTTAAACTCTGTTTTTTTGAAAGTAACGTTAAAGCGCATTGAACAATAATTTTGAGTATTACTGATTAACCCACTTCAGAACTAGCAGCGCTACCCAGGCTTGCATATTATTTTCCTAGTTTTTTCATTTGTTTTTTTTTTTTTTTTCTAGTTTATTACTTTCCTTCAGTTTATCATTTACATTTCATATTCCCTTGTCAGTATTAACATGCCAATATTGGACATCAGAATTTTCCTGCTGAAGCTGCCAAAATAATTTTCTGCAAAATCACTTCTCTGAACTCCCTCTGGTTTAACAGACAAACAATCCAATGAAGTAGCCAATTTTCACGATTGCGCTATCCTGCGTCACCTGTAGAACAGTCCTGATGAGGAGCGAAGGGGAGGCAGGCATGCCGGAGCTGTTTTGTCTGATGCAGACATTGATGAAATTCTGTGGAAACTTCAGCTTTTTCTACAGCTCTTTTTTTGGACAAAAGGGCTGTTTTGGTTCTTCCTCCGCCCCTAGGTGTGTTTTTACCAGCCAGCTGGGATCTCCCTCCCTTTGAATGCCAGTTTACTTTCTGGTGGGCATCACAGCATTCATTTCAAAAAGGCATTTTGTTATTGTGTATATATATACATTTGCTATTCAGAAAGGCGGTTCATTACTGGCACTTCCATGGAAGACAGTGCGAGGCAGCTCCATGATCGACGTCACGAGGACCGCCGCTGGACTTCTGCAAGCAAACAGGGACGTGCGAGCCCATTCCCCTCGGCTGGTCCCTGTAGGCGCGTGGCTGACAGGGCCCCACCATGGCCCGTCCAGCCTCAAGATACGCGACCGACGTGGAGGCGTCCTCGCCATGAGCTGCCTTCAGGTGAGTGATCAGTGGTTGGCCACAGGTAAGCCTACTCAGTTGCGGGGCAAGGAAGGGCCCAAAAAAGCAGGTAGGAACCTGTTTTCGTGCCTTGGAAATTTCTTACAGACATTTAACTTTCTAGGCCGGCTTTCTCAGCCCTGGCTGCTCCTGACGCAGCCCGTGGTCATGGAGCCAGTGTGCCGACTCCTGCTCTCAGCAGGTGACAGCCAAGCTAAAATCTTTGCAACAGGCCCCTAGTACCCAACTTTACTCTCTTACAAACGGAGCATTAATGATCATTTTTCATTTCTGACTGATTCAAGAAGACTTGGAGTCCTGACCAAGTTATCTGTGCAAAGCTTCAAACCCAATGAGGCTACCTGGTAAATGTTAAACGCCCTTCCCAGTCAAAATACAGTCTCAGCATCTCCTCAGCCCGCGAGCGATGTAGGGGTTGGATGCACACAGACTAACTCAAGGTTACTGTGTTACCCAGTGAGCTGTTGCCTTAGTTTTCAGCTGATCGCACTTTATGTACAGGGAACAGCAAGGCATTGATCCAAATACCGAACGCAGGGAGACTGAATGCCGGCTGTTCAGAATGTAAGAACGACAAGAGGTCACAGACCATCTAAACTGGGAAAGCAGGGCTGGAGCTTTCTTCAGGAAGGTGGCTTCAGGTGGCAGGCAACTAATCTACGTGATTAAAAATTTATTTTTTATAAGATGAAAGCTCTATGCAGCAAGCCCCACCATTAAAGAGTGCAATCATCACAGGCGCTGTCAGCAAAGACTGACTGATGGGAAAGGATGAACAGAACCAAGGACCAGCCACGATGCGTTCAGTTTCTGATATAAAAACCTATTGCAGGTTTAAGAAAAAAATTAGAAAGGAAAAAAAAATCCCCAGCTAAGAGCCGGAGTACTTTTTCTGAAACCCTTTGGTATTAGGAAAGGCTACTACAGAGCAGCTGGCCTGAGGGCAGCGTGGTGGTGCACTGGTGCAACTAAGGACAGTATTTGCCTCCATTTATATTCATGTCACAGTGTGGATGCTTAATAGCCTTCCTGCCAAACCTTGCTCAATAGTCCATTTGGAGAACCTATAGATCAACTTTATTTTTAAAAGTTTGACGTCGCGCTCTGCAGTGGGAAAGTGATTGAAAAAGGGGGCCAGAGGAAAGTGCTATTTCCCATATTTATTTTTCTATTATTTCTGTACCTTGTTGTCTGCTGTATCATCAAACTCAGCTATCGGCTCCGAAACTGTCACATTTTGTTCTACCTAATTGCTTATGATAAAGACTGTGGAATAAAAATATAACTATTGCTTATGGGACTTTGGCACTGAAGAGCTTGTTCTGTTGGGTTGCCATGGTGGGAAATGCTGGGTAATAACCAAGTTTTATCTGCAAAATAAGTGGATTTTCTTGGATCGACTGCCTTTCTGCAGACCTGCTTCAAAGAAGTCACTTCTTAAGGTGACTGTTCAAAGGTCAATACCTTCGTCTTGAAAGCAATTCCCACCCGAAACATTTGGACAGCTGTTATCTTGCTTACCTATTATCTTCAAATAATGATGAACGACTTGGAGGCTGGGTCTGTCTCTGCTGCGTGGATGCTGGATTTGGGGCTGGCCAGAGCAGACAACTTGCCCTGCATCCCCGAAAAGTCCTGTTGAGGCAGGATAGTGTTCGGCCAACTCTCATTATTTCCCTAGTTAATAAGGTGACAATAGCAGCTGCTTCCTTGCTTCCAGTGTTGGGTTGACGGTTGGACTTGATGATCTTAGAGGTCTTTTCCAACCTTAATGATTCTATGATTCCTTTCATTTCGGTCCTGTCTCCACATATACATAGACACCTGGCAGATTTTGACACATGGGGGTACTGAGCATGACTTCACACGAGCTCTCTGGGACTTAACCAAGCCGGCCGTGAGAACTGGGAAGCACAAACAATTTTCATGGCCTGGCTCAAGCCATGATTTTATTCTTCTGGATTTACGTGGAGGGTCGCTACCTTGTCTGGTGGGGGGATGTTGGCTTAGAGGGGGGCGGGCGGGTGGGGGGCCGCAACGCGCCCAAAGGGCGCGTTGCGGCCCCCCACCCGCCCGCCCCCCTCTAGACGCTGCATCTTGGACAGTAACTGGTATTAATCCGGACTAACCCTCTCCACAGCAAATCTCCCGGGCCAGATAATCCCGTTGCAAGCTGTCCCTTCCACCCCCGGAGGGGCTTGAATTAGGTCAGCCGGGTTTACAGTTGCATTTTCTTTCTTTATCTGATTTTTTTTTTTTTTTTTTTTTTTTTTTTGCCGTGCTGCTTACACGCACACCCATCCCCCGTGGGTCCCGAAGGAGGCGGGGAGGGAGGCGGGGAGCGGCGGGAGCTTTAGCCGATGGCAGCGGCTGCCCGGCGGCGGATGCCAGCGGCAGCCGGGCGATGGCGCGGAGCCGGGCGATTTACGAATACACGGAGGCGGAGGACAAAAGCATGCGGCTGGGTTTCCTCCTCATCGCCGCCGGCTTGCTTTCCCTGTTGGGGTTGGGTTGTTGCTGGCTTCGCCCGGCGCTGCAGGAACGGGGAAGCGGCGGCTCCGCCAACTGCACGGTGCTGGCGGTGCGGCAGCTGGGGGAGCGCTTCCCCTGCACCTTCTCCTGCGGGGCCGCCTGCCGGGGCACCGCCCGCTACCCCTGCCTCCAGGTCCTGGTCCGCACCTCCCGCTCCCCCGCACCCGCCCTGCTCCACGAAGACGAGCGGCAGCTCCGCACCAACCCCAAGGTAAGACCCGCGCAGCCCCGCCATCCCCAAAACGAGGGGTAGAGCGGTGGCGGGGGGCAAATCCTGCCCACCCCCGCCGCGGTGCTGGGTGTCCGTTCGCCCCCTCTTGTGCCCACCCGTTGGGGTCCTCCCTCACCGCCCTCCGTTCTGGTGCGGGTTTTTCCTCTGATGGGGGGGATGGATGAAGTCACGGAGCATCCCTCCAAAGTGCCCCGGTGCTGTTACTCTGCAAAAAGTATATATATAGTACATCTATAACAATGCTACGCATGGTATGTGTGTATATATATGGTATACAAATATATAGCATGTATATTTATATATTCTGTATATTTATGCACGCTATATATGTGTATACCATGCATATATCATGTACATTTATACACGCTATATATAGCATAGTATAACACTATAATCTCTATATAGTATAGCACTATACACACCCCACCCCACCCATGTATGTGTATACATATATATATATATGTGTGTGTATATATATATATACCCGACAGCCCAGGCCCAGGCTGGGTCCCGGCCCCAGGCAGCCCAAGTGCACCCCACGGGCAGTAGCGCAGCGGGGAGCAGTGGGGCAGCCCCGCTGCAGGTCCCCGGGAAGCCAGGGAGAAAGTCCTGCTGCTGGCGAGGAGGTCTGCCCGAGCGGTGACCGATGCTGCTGCGCTGTGTGTCCCGGAGGGCGAGGGGCTTCCCAGACCAGCTCCCCGGAGCGCAAGGAGAAATTTTAACGGAGCCGCCGCTGGTGGGGTGCTGGGGAGAGGGCTGCATGCAAACAGAAGTTTCCTTGGTGCTGTGTTCATTCTTAAGCTTCTTCATCACCCACATGAAACCGGACCGAATGAAAGCGTCTTTAAAGTTGCATCTTCTAGCAAACTAGGATAGTCTGAAGGCAATGTGTGACTTGTGCTTTTTCTATCTTTAAAGGCAGTTTTGCTTTCTCCTTTATCTTTTCATGCTGAGTAAAGATCACCTTACCAGCATGCTGCCTGAGTGGAGATGATTTTATTAAGCAGTTTCCAGAAAATAAAAAAATTGTGGCACAGTGCGCCTCCCCCCCTTTCCCCTGAAAGAACCTGAAATCGTGAGTGTATTCGAGAAGTAAATTTTGGCTCTTCGACCAAGATGTGTATGTAGCGCAGTGCCAAGGGACGTGCGAAGCGTGATGCAGGGGTCTGCGTGCAGGGGCTGGGGAGCACACTTGCGTGTCCAGTTTGGGATGTGCAGCCTCACATCTCCACAGTCATAGTTACACTAGTGTGGCTCTGTCCCTCGGAAGGTGGGTAAAGTTGCAAGCTCAGGGTTTGGGGATTGCTTTTTTCCCCTTGGCAGCTTCTGGGCTCGGAAAAGTGGTCAGGGCAAAAATCAGCAGAGTGAGAAGCAGGACGGTAAGTCTGACAGGATTTGGATTAAAATGAAGCAGCAGTGCTGGGTGGTGCCTGACAGTAAAGCGGATGAAAGGTTGGCCTGTGAGGGAGCTTTGCAAACTTCTCCTTTCCCTGGGAATGCTGCTGGCAGGCTCCCCGCAGAGAGGGTCGTGGTTACAGACATGCACTGTGAGAGCCCCAGCTGTCCGAGCACCGGGACTTCCCTGAACTTCTCTCCATCCTCAGGCGGACGGGGGTAGTTGGTGAAATGCAGGAGAAAAGCCACCCTTTTGACATGGGGTGAAGATGCTGTGTTGCTGCAGAGAGTGCAGCGTGGCTGTCCCTGAGCACGGCCCGACAGCCCCGTTGTGGCCATCTCCAGCAGGGACGGAAGGTGGGTGGTGAGCCATGCCACCAGCGCCCCTGGGCTCAGCAACTCCTGCAGCATCCTCAGTTTCGGCAGAGGCATTCAAACGGGGCTGCAACCGCAAGGTCTCCGTGAGTAGTCTGAGTGTTTTGTTTGGGTTTTACTTCTTGACCTCATCTTCTCCTGCCTTTCTGGTAGTCTGGTGGGAAGAGGAGGATTGCACCTGCCCGCAGGCTGGATTGCGATTTCTGCAGGGAGGCACGCAGAGCTTCAGAAGGAATGCCTGTAAATGTCACTCGGAAGCCTATTTATCAATTAATAAGGAAACACAGGACTGTGTGTTGGCAGCGCGTTGTACTTGCAGGCTCTAACAAATATAATGCGTTTTCATTAGCTTGCACCTTGCATCTCTAGGTGTGGGCTGTTTACCCTGTGTGGTGGCGTGCTCCCCCCGCTCCCATGAGCAATAACCACAAGCGAGGGTGGTCATGGCTGCACCCAGCTTATGCTGGACTTCAGGGACGGATGGCAACACAGTAGCCAAGGGCTGTCTGGAGCAGTGACCCCAGCATCTTGCTGGTATGCAAATAGGACTGTAAGTCAATCATTTTACTCTATAAATACTGGACAGCCCAGGGCTCGTTGAGCTTTCCTGCACGGCAGTGGGTTGCATGCCAGGATTTCCCCTTGAGTAGGGACGCCTCTCAGGGTTACTCCTTGAGGTTGAGAGATTCCTTGCCGCAACAGAGCCTCAGTAAGTGACTAATAGCATGCTAAACTTCAAAATCTTAACTAAGTGATATAAAGGATTGATTGCGCATATATAATCCTTTAGACATAAACCGTTGATCAAGTCTGGGACTAGGACTGGATCCAGCAGCACCTAGACTCCTCTCTGAGAAGGAGTTTAGAAAGCAAGGGGGTCCTTTCTGAACCTCATGACTCAATGGGAGAGTCTCCCTGACGGTTTTGTTTGACCCTGTCCTCTATGCGGTAAATAATCAAGTGTACCTTGCCATCGAATCTTGTTAAACCACTGTCGCATTTACCAGCGAACTTTGTTAACTCATGGTTTTATATCAATAAAGCATATTTTTGCTTCTCTCTTCTGAGTGAAGTGCATTCTCACTCCATCCACGACACCCTGGAATATTGATTGCTGAGGATTAAATCTGATTTACCAGACGAGACCAAGCAGAAAGGATGTATTTTTTGATGTAACTGCATTCTCTGGTAGTAATTGAATTTAACTAAGTGGAAAACAACATAGAAAAAAAATGCGCTCCAATTATTTTCCTTATCTTGAGAAGCTTATGTAAAACCAATACAAAATAAGAAGAAAAGTTGTTTAGGTCTCATTAGGAAAACATACCCTTATAAGGGAATGAAATATGTATAGCTGTCGTTTTGCTTTTCCCCTTGTTTTCCCTAGTTTAATGTCTGCAGAGCTGACCAGTTACACTCTCCTTCTAATTTTTGTCCTAAAGTCTCACCGTCTTTAAAAGCTTTCAGGATTTTGTGCTGAAACGGGATAGTCATAGCAACAGAGTAGGAATCTGCCAGATTTAATGCTTGGGATCCAGTATGTATTTATGAATGAACACTTACGGAGCCGTTCAGCCCTTCCTGTTTCCATCGCCGCCTTGCAGCACGCTTGCTTGTGTTCATGCAATTAGACATGCAACACACTAATCAGTGCCAACTACCTAGAAAGAAAAAAACCTGAATAATTTTGGTTTGAATGGTCTTAAAATTTTACATTGTTTAGCTGCTTCTCTAGGTGGGGTAGCAATTCTTCCTGGTAGATCAACGGTGCGGAAAAGGCACAATTCAGGCTCCTTACAACATGCAACAATACTGAAGCAGTTGGTAGCTTCACCCCAAAAATCCCCAGTGTATTGGACTAAAAATATTCTGCTTTCTGTAGTAGAGTGGGCTGGTGTATATACATACCGGCAGCTATGAATCTGTCTGTTCTAGTGAGGTCTAGCTGCAGGAAGAGAAATTACTTCTTTTTTTTTCTCTCTTGCTTCCTAAGATAATCACATCATTGTACAGCCCAGGGTTCATTTTAGCTCTTAGAAGCTTATATAGCTGGGTCAGAGTTAATCCAGAATCGTATATATGAAGCACCGGGCACAATGACATTTGTGTTCAGTCCGAGTGATTTGTGGATTTCTTCTTTTTATCTTTTTTTTCATTTAATTCTTGTCTCAGAGGAAGAAATTTCAGCAGAGAGACAGTAGCCTTTCTTCAGCTGCCTTGATAGCAATAATAATCTCTGAGATAAGGCTTAAGGGGGATTAATTCCAAAGTCAATTTGTCACTATCGTTCTGGCCATCAAGTGCGTCGGTGGTGCATACAGCCAGCGCAGGGGCCAGGCTATAGTTTTTGTTGGGTGAAATGACAGCAGAGTATGTCAGCTGCTAAAAAGATCTGCCTTCTGGCTTTTTAGACTTTTCCCTTTCTATGCTTGAAGTTAAGCGTAGTGCTGGAAGAACTTGCCGACTCTTTTGTTGAAGAAACTTTTAGGGGAGTGAATAGTGAGCCTGATGTTAGCAGCTGTGCAGCAGGACCCGATTCTCCCTGTCCCTGTCCCCGTTCCTGGGCAGGGGAGCAGAGCAGCCAGCCACTGCTCCTTGTCTGTGCTCCACATCCGTGTGTGCTCCTGTCACGCTTCTTTCTGTAACTGCTCAGCCTGACGAGATGATACACACTTATCTCTTCTGTGCATTTGTAAATAGAATTGGTTTTGGGTTTTGGACTCTCAAATATGGCCTGCGACAGAAGAGTTTTAATACGACAATATGCCCAAATCTACAATAATTTTGGGAGGGTCTGGTGCTTCTGGTGAAGCATCAGATCTATGTTCGGGCTGGTGCCTGTGACAGGCAAACTCTGCAATTGCTGTCTAGCAATTCCTCCGGAAGCAGCTCCAGGTGCTGCGGATAAACCCCACCGCCCTCCCATCTCACCTGGGGTGCTCCTCACTGCCTCGACCCTCTGTGAAGGGTTGTGGGTTTGGTCACTCCTGGTGGGTTTGCCTCGGCTCATGGATGCAGGTGAAAACCAGACGTGATGCTCAGCTCTAGCTCCCTCCAGTCAGCTGGAAGGGGGGCATTCTTTTGTGCCAATGGAGCGAGTCACCCTGCTCATCTTCTGCCTCAGCGGGATGGTTGTGGCAGCACTTCCTCTCTTCCAGGGCATGAAGGTCACCCACTAACGCGTGGAGATACTCACGCACAAAGTTGGGAGAAGTTCGTACATTGCTTGGTGTGGTGGGTTGACCTTGGCTGGACACCAAGTGCCCACCAAAGCCTCTCTATCATGCCCCCTCCTTAGCTGGATGGGGGAGAAAAAACATAGCGAAAAGCTTGTGGGTCAAGATAAGGGCAGGGAGAGATCACCCACCAATTGCTGTCACAGGCAAAACAGACTCAACTCAGGGAAATTAATATAATTTCTTACCAATCAAGTCAGAGTAGGGTAATGAGAAACACCTTCCCCCCACCCCTCCCTTCTTCCCAGGCTCAACTTCACTCCTGATTCTCTCTGCCTCCTCCCCCCAAGTGGCGCAGGGGGACAGGGAATGGGGGTTGCAGTCAGTTCACCACACGTTGCCACTCCTTCCTCCTCACACTCTTCCCTTGCTCCAGCGTGGGGTCCCTCCCATGGGAGACAGTCCCCCACGAACTTCTCCAACGTAAGTCCTTCCCACGGGCTGCAGTTCTTCACAAACTGCTCCAGTGTGGGTCTCCTGTGGGCTCACAAGTCCTGCCAGGAGCCTGCTCCAGTGTGGGCTTCCCACGGGGTCACAGCCTCCTTCAGGCACATCCACCTGCTCTGGCGTGGGGTCCTCCACGGGCTGCAGGTGGATATCTGCTCCACCGTTAACCTCCATGGGTTGCAGGGGGACAGCCTGCCTCACCATGGTCTTCACCACGGGCTGCAGGGGAATCTCTGCTCCGGTGCTTGGTGCACCTCCTCCCCCTCCTTCTTCACTGACCTGTGTGTCTGCAGGGTTGTTTCTCTCACAGCTGCTGTGTTGCAACAGCTTTCTCCCCTTCTTAAATATGTCATTCCAGAGGTGCTACCACCATTGGTGACTGGCTCGGCTTTGGCCAGCGGTGGATCCGTCTTGGAGCCGGCTGGCATTGTCCCTGTCAGACATGGGGGAAGCTTCTAGCAGCTTCTCACAGAAGCCACCCCTGTAGCCCCTCCCCAGCTACCAAAACATTGCCACACAAAGCCAATATACTTGGAGATCAGGAGTTGGAAATTGTTGGCTTTAGTGGTGCACTGTACTTTTGCAATGATGCTTACCTAGATTGTCCTTTCCACTCCTTCATTTCATCACAAGCTTCCCAACCTGCACAGCACGTGATGTGGGGGCTCTCTGCCGCATCAAGCAAATGGTACGTGCTGTGTCCTGTGGTTCACCAGCAGCCAGGAGGATGGTCCTTGACAAGTTGCTTGGAAACTGAGGCTGAAGACTTGATTCTTGGTGCCATTGGTTTGTCTTCTGATGGGACTGATGTCTGCTTCTACTTTGGGCCCTTATGTCTGTTTACATTTGAGACTTTCTTGGTCTCATCTTGCAGTGTCTTCCAGGCTTGAGACAGCTTCCCTCAGAGCCTACCAGATCTGCCTTCTTTTTCATAAAAATGTGACTGAATTAGGCAAGAATTAGTCTTTGAAAAGCATGAAATGCAACCTGGAAGCTAAACCATGTTAGAGAGTTCACACCTCTGTCCCTTCTCTGTGATGTGGAAGAATATCTGCTCTCATGAAGTGTTCAGAAGGACTGGGAATCTTCCCAGGCATCTGCAGAGACACTGGAGTGGGAGCATCCAGCAGCAAACACAGATACAAATCTTACAAAACTTTGGTGTAAAGGTAGACTAGCTGCTTGCTGATGTTTTTACTGAACTGAATCCTGAGTCATCTATCCAAACACTGGCTGTGATTGAAGGGGGAATATTATTAGCCTGATACTAATTTTGAGCTGTGTAATTGAGACAGTATTTGAATTGCATAATAATTTTATCGTTGCTATGACATAGCGTAGGAGGTGCGATTACAGCACCGTGTACCAATAGATCCACTGAAAAGGCCTCCGCTCCATTAGATTTATTCTGAATGTCTAATCTTAAGTGCTGTTCTCCAACTTCATTGTAACTTGTTTAAGAAAAAAACCATCAAAGTAATATAGATTTGGACACTTCCGCTGAAAATGGATGTCACTGCATGAGCCGCAGTTGAGCACAAGACGTCCTACCTTGCTTTCCAACACTTGGCATTTATTTATGTTTTGATGGTAGGATTTCAGCCGTGTCTTGTGGGGGAGGACTGTAGAATTAACCTTTCAGAAACTGCCTGTTGCCAAAGCAGGAGGTCATTTCAGGTTCATCCACCAACTCACTCAGCAAAAGTTGCCAGGTTATGATTCCTTTTTATCCATGCGCTGACTGTGCTTTGGAGTGCAATACAGCTGATCAAGCAAAGCACACAAGAAGTGTGCTTGGGAGGCTGAGAAAAGAGAGATCCATTACCTACATGGATCAGAAGGGGCCAAAAAGAATGTCAGGTTGGAAGGAACTGTGCTGACATCCTGGGGAGGCAAACCAGCTCTTTGCCAGGCTGGAGTTGGACCTCGGGTGTTCACCGTGGCTCAAGGCCTTCATCAGGTTGAGATGTTTCAGGGTGACCCCTGGGATTCATGTGATGACAATATTGCCTTGGGCAGTGGCCAGTGATCCTCGAGAGGCTCAAGCAATGAGGTCCAAATAATTTATCACAAGACCCTGGGTGTCTCCTTTGTTTTTTTTCACATGAAGATAAAGAGGAAGAGATGGGAATGAATCCAGTGTGTTTTCTGTTACCTGCCATTGGGATTACTTGTGCAAAGAGTGGTGTGAAGTGCCTCTACACCAATGCATGCAACATGGGCAACAAACAGGAGGAGGTGGAAGCCACTGTGCTGCTACAAAACTACGACCTCATTGTCGTTACTGAAACTTGGTGGGATGAATCCCATGACTGGAGTGTGGCTATTGATGGCTACAGGCTGTTCAGAAGGGACAGGTGAGGAAGAAGGAGCAGAGGCATTGCCCTCTACATCAAGAAATGGATAGAGTGTGAAGAGCTCACAAGCAGGTCACAAGCTTACGGGTAAGAATTAGAGACCGAGACGCAACAAAGGGAACCTTGTGGTTGGTGTTTACTACAGGCTGCCCGATCAAGGGGAGCCTATTAATGAAGCCTTCTTACTCCAGCTACAGGAGGCATCACGGTCGCAGGCTCTCGTCCTGCTGGGGGACTTCAACCACCCCAACATCTGCTGGAAAAGTGGCACGGTGAGCTGTAGGCAATCCAGGAGACTCCTGGAGTGCATTGAGGATAACTTCTTAAGCCAGGTAATAGACAGGCCAACCAGAGGGGATACAATACTGGACCTGATAATCACCAACACAAGTGAGCTAATCAGTGATGTCAAGACTGGAGGCAGCTTGGGCTGTAGTGATCACACACTGGTGGAGTTCATTGTCCTGAAGGATATGAGTCAGGGAAAGTCAGAACCCTGAATTTTAGGAAAGCAAACTTCCAGCTGTTCAAGGAATTAGTCTGTAGGACCCCAGGAAACTGCCCTCAGGGACAAGGGAGCAGAGCAGAACTGGCAGATCTTTAAGGATGTTTTCCATAGAATGCAAGAGCTCTCAATCCCCAAGTGTAAGAAATCAGGCAAGGAAGGCAAGAGATGGGCATGGCTGAGTTGAGACCTGCTGGTCAAACTAAAGAGCAAGAAGGAAATGCACAGGCAGTGGAAGCAGGGACAGGTATCCTGGTAAGAGTACAGGGATGCTTCCCAGTTGTATAGGGGTGGGGTCAGGAAGGCCAAGGTGTGGATGGAGCTGAACTTGTCAAAGGATGCAAAGAATAATAAGAAGAGCTTCTACAGGTATGTCAGCCAGAAAAGGAAGGTCAAAGAAAGTGTACCACCCTGATGAGCAAGACTGGAAAACTGGTAACAACAGACAAGGAGAAGGCTGAGGTACTCAACAACTTTTTTGTCTCAGCCTTCACTGGCAACCTCTCTTCCCATACCTCTTGAGTGGATGGAGCACAAGGCAAAGTCTGGGGGAGCAATGTTCTTCCCACTGTAAGAGAAGATTGGGTTCATGAACACCTGAGGAACCTGAACATATTTAAGTCTATGGGACCTGAGAAGATGCATCCCACAGTCCTGAGGGAATTGGTTGATGTAGTTGCCAAGCCACTCTCCATGATATTCGAAAAGTCATGGCAGTCAGGTGAAGTCCCTGGTGACTGGAAAAAGGGAAACATTGCACCCATTTTTAAAAAGGGTAGAAAGGAGGACCCTGGGAACTACCGACCTGTCAGCCTCACCTCTGTGCCAGGGAAGATCATGGAACAGATCCTCCTAGAAGCTATGCTAAGGCACATGGAGGACAGGGAGGTGATTCGAGGCAGCCAGCATGGCTTCACCGAGGGCAAGTCCTGCCCGACCAACCTAGTGGCCTTCTATGGTGGAGTGACTACATCAGTGGGCAAGGGAAGAGCTATGGATGTAATCTGTCTGGACTTCAGTAAGGCCTTTGACATGGTCCCCCACAACATCTTTCTCTCTAAATGGGAGAGATATGGATTTGATGGGTGGACTGTTTGGTGGATGAGGAATTGGTTGGATGGTCGTGTCCAGAGGGTAGTGGTCAACAGCTCAGAGTCCAGATGGAGACCGGTGATGACTGGTGTCCCTCAGGGGTCTCTACTGGGACCAGTGCTGTTTAATATCTTCATCAGTGACAGACAGCGGGATCGAGTGCACCCTCAGCAAGTTTGCTGACGACACCAAGCTGAGCGGTGCAGTTGCCATGCCTGAGGGACAGGACGCCATCCAGAGGGACCTGGACAAGCTCCACCTGTCCTCAGCACAGGAAAGACATGGAGCTGTTAGAGCGGGTCCAGAGGAGGGCCACAAAAATGGTCAGAGGGCTGGAACACCTCTCCTATGAAGAAAGGCTGAGAGAGTTGGGGTTGTTCAGCCTGGAGAAGAGAAGGCTCGAGGGAGACCTTATTGCAGCCTTTCAGTACTTAGAGGGGGTCTGTAAGAAAGATGGGGACAAACCTTTTAGCAAGGCCTGTTGTGATAGGACAAGGGGTAATGATTTTAAACTAAAAGAGAGTTGATTTAGACTAGATATAAGGAAGAAATTTTTTACTATGAGGGTGGTGAGACACTGGAACAAGTTGCCCAGAAAGGTCAGGTTGGACGGGGCTCTGATCAACCTGATCTAGTTGAAGATGTTCCTGCTCACTGCAGGGGGGACTAGACTAGATGACCTTTAAGGGTCCCTTCCTTTGTGGTAGCATTTCCACAGCAGTATATGAAAGGCATCACGAAGAAAAACACCGGATTGGAGAAAGTTGGGAGTGCTGGACACAGGGCCGAGCAGGGAGGACCAGCAGGGGATTAGGTGGGATGGTGTGGCACATTGGTGGCTGTCAGGTGGACTTCACGGAGTCAGCATTGCCCTCGGGTGTCTTCGTGCCAACTCTGCTGACTCCATCCAGCTGCTGCACAGATGTGTTTGTGCACTGGGAGGGTGGAGGAAAGAGGAGTGTAGTTGATACTTCTAAAGTATGCAATCAAAGCAAAAGCATTGCTGGCCAAGCAATATTATCTAAGATGGAAATAACTGTGTGTATGATAAATACTGTGTTCTCTTTTCTGAAGCAGAGTGGTTTTGCTGCTTGTCTCTGTCCTTTGTCATCAGCAGTGATAGAATCCTTGTTTAGGGTCATCTGAACAGCACATCTGTGCTGTGGCAACTCCAGATGTGGGCCCATGTGAAAACAGAGGCCCTTTCATGTGAAAAAGGCAAGTTTCAGCTTGGAAGCAACAAGCAAGACCTTGCAGATCCTTCCAGTTTGAAGCATGGAAGCTACCGGCAGCAATTTTAAGTGCTGACAGAAGTGGCCAGGTTTTACATGATCAGGCCAATAAAATCCTGAGGTTTCTCCCATCCCCCTGGAATGGCAAAGATTCAAGCTGTTGTACAGTGGAGATGGGCTTCTAGGTCTGTACAGCTCGGGTATAGTGTGCGGCTGGGGGCACAGTAGGCCCCTGTGAAACCTCACCAGGTGGAGAGGGAGAGGAAAGCACTCGCTAGGCACAGTGAGTCACGGTGATCTTCATTTTCAGGTTAGAGAGGGTATATCTCTCCTTGTTGTTATTGCCTTCAAGATACTGTGAGGAGACTGATGTTGTGATCATATGTGGGGATCCCTTTAGGGACGTCCCACAGCCTGCATCTCCTGCTTCCTCATCCTACCTAAGTAGGAGGCTTTTTAGCTATCTTCCCAGTCACTTTTTTTCTGCTTGTGCCTCCCACCTTTAAAGGAATTAAAAAACTGTATGTGCACCTGTAGCCTTGCTGTCCATGCGTCCTCCAGGGCGAAAAGCCTTTATGTTATCCAAGGATCAGTTAAGCTGTGTTACTCAGTTTGTTTCAACATCTCCTGTAATGATCTCCCATATGGATGCCTGGTAACAATAGGAGGGATTTTGCTTGGACACTGAGATCCTGATACTGCCAATATAGGATTCAATGGAATATTTGGGTTTTTTTCCTGCTTAACTCCCTGTGGCTAGGAGGGAAGGGTGGTATGTCAAAGCCGAGACTTGGAAACACAGTATGTAGGTTGTGTGTGGCCCAGAGCTGAGTCTCTGAAAGCCCGGTCCCAAGTGCACTGAGCTGGGGGAGGAACTCCCCTTGATCTCTTTGGGCTTTGAAGCAGATGTCTGAGGGTGAGATCTGCAGATAGCTCAGCTGCACGCTCAACTCTTGTTGACTTCTATACAGCAGAAGCAGATGCTCAAACCTTTCTGCTGAAGTGGGGCTTTGAACTTTCTGTGCTTGTTTCCCCACGTTGTAACAGTGGAAGAATACCTGTCTTTTGCCAATGGATATCAGCCAGATATCAGGTATCCCATTATCTGGGAAAGCTTGCTGGAATATTTTGGTTATTTATTAGCACAGTGCTAAACAAAACCTGTGATTACATGCCTCACTGAAAATAGGAAGTCAGTCAAATCCAATCCATGCAGCTGACTAGGAATACGTCAAAATGAAACAATCATTTTTAGATTCATCATGCAAAAACCCAAGGTGTTACATGCCAGGTTGGTCTGATAATGGAGCAAAACATGATAAAGCCTTTATTTTGTTTCTGAATGCTGGCATATTCTTTTCCAGTACCTGCAGGGAGTAACTAGCAATTGAAGAAAAGTTCAGCTAACTTCTCTTTTTTGTTTCTTTGGAGCTTGTACTTATTATTCTTTGCCCATTTCACTCACACTGGTATTATAACGAAAATGCAGAGATAGTGAGTTCTTGAGCACCGAAGTAACTCTGTTGCGTACTGTGTGTTGGCAGTGTTCGTACATCCCTCCCTGTGCAAGAGATGATCAGGAGAACGCTGAGAACGTCACGTACAAGCAGAAATACTGGAAGGAGAAAGTGGGTTCGCAACCATTTACATGTTATTTTAACCAGCACTTGAGGTGAGTAATCTATATTTGCATAGGCAGAAGTGCTTATGCATCTGTTTAACAGCTGTCCATTGGTTCTCTTTGAAAATGTATATAAATGCATACATATGTATACACACACACCCCCATATAGTGATGTGGTTTAGCACACAGAGTTTAGTGCAGAACTTTGCAAGACAACTCTATTGATGAAAAGCTACACAGGAAGCAGAAAAACTTTTTTTACTATTTGAAGTAAAAATATAAAACTCTGAGGAAAGTTTCCCTCAAAACATGTCATTTTATGGCAAAAAGCATCTTGGCTTTTAACACTCAGATGGCAAATTTCTGGCTTGGATATTAACATTCCTTCCCTCTGTGGAAGAGAAATCCTACTGTGTTCATGAGGGGCTGGAAGAAAAGAGGAGATCAGTAAATAGTACAAACCAACTCAGGAATTGTGTTCATAAAGGATTGATCAATCAGATACATGTAATAAACCTTCACAGAACTGCCAGTTTTCATACATGCTTGCAGAGTAGAAAGTTGTAACTTAAAGCATCTCCTCTTCTATTTCAATTCTTACTTTTAATACTGATGTTGATGTGACTTACATGTGTATAAGGAGGTGGTAAAGGGTGTAAACATGTGGTTTCCTCGTTTCCTTCCTTCAGTAAATAGGAAGAGGAGGGAGTCCTTTTGCCTGTCTCTTTCTGATGATGATGTGCTGGAAAATAAAAGGTGATGTGGCAGCAGCAACTTCCTGTTAACCCCGGTGTGCAGGCTCTCTGGAGGACTTGGGAGAACAGCAATGATTGGGATGACAGATCCGTGTAGACAGGGAGGCAGAAAGAGAATATTTAAGATCTCCAGATCAGCCAAGGTTTTATGGGGTTTAGACTCCAATTCTGGAGGCATATGACACTTGCTTAATTTGATCAGCATGAGTAATTTTGGTAGAGCTGGGGAGACTGCTCTTGGTTGCTAAGTTAAGCACTCAAATATCTGCCACATCAGGGACTAAAGGAGGAGGTTGGTCCTACCCCACCAGCACTTAGAAGTTAAACAGACGAGGGACACCTAGGGAGGAATACCTCAGTGCTTGCTGGTGCAATTCAGGGCTCAGTGTGGGAGTGTTGGCATCAGATATTTAAGCTCATTAAGACACACAGGAGGAAAATGGATACCAGTGTGTGCTAGGACCTTGGGGGGCAACCATGGGACTGGAGCAGGGTGGCAGGCACAGAAATGCCCGACTCTCCTGTCGGTGGCCCGCTAAGTGCCTTGGGGGCTTCAGGTTTGTCCTAGGCTGGCTATGATTGTTGCCCCCTCCCTGCAGAGACCGTAGACCTGGTCGGCATGCCCAGGATGACAGTCTATTATCCCTGGGTAACTCTTTGCAGAGGGAAACTACCAATGCTTTGCAGCAAAAACTAGTTGTTTCTTACAGTGGGGAAAGAAGCACTGTCTACAGCATGTAGAGGTTAAAACTTAGGGCACCCTTTGCGATGACATCAGACCTGGCAGGGATCTTCTTGGGAGCTGCTTTTGTCCACAAAGTGCCAAAGCTTGGGTCTGCTAACCAGGAGCTGAGTGATGATGCTGGCTTCTCCGGGCAGGCAGGTGCTGCCAGTTCCCCATGCTGCTGAGACCTGGGGGCTGCAGCAGCCACTGCCTGAGTTAGCAGGATAGTCAGAAACTTCGGATCTTCTGCATGAGACATCATGGCTAGGATTCGTCTGAGCTGGTGTGGACAAGATGCTGTGAAAGTTAGCTTTTATAGTCAGTGGAAAGAAATAGTAGCCTTTCACCTTACCCAAAAATAAATGCCTGATATAGGTTGGATGCCCAGAGATGTTTGTTTCTGTCCTGTAAGGGAGCTTTGGGTGATCTGCTCAGGTGCAGGCACCTAGGTGGTAGGTGTCCAGAGCTAGGTGAGCTGGTTCTCACATCAAATCTGTAGGTGAAACAAAGGCAGAATTTTTCTGAGGCTGCGTACTGCTTAGGGTCTGCCATTTATGTAGGTTGATGCTGAGGAATTGTGCAGCACTCAGGCAAGGTTTTTTCCTTATAGTTGTTGCATCCTATATGTTAAATGTCCTTGCCAAATGCAACAGCTGCCTTGAAATGCTGCCTTTTGCTGATCATACAACAATTTATATACAGCAGAAGAGAGGCTCACTGCCAGAGATACTTGAAGATAGTCTAAGCTGAAATGTGTATACCATCTATTTTCTTCTAGAGATAGGAATGAGCTTTGAGAGATAAATTTTGCTGACTAGCAATGTGCTTGCTTAGGTATACTTTTAGAGCTATGATGACTAAACAGCTTGTGAAACAGTAAAAAACCCTACAAACTGAGGGAAAATTCTGTTCACTTCAAAATAGAAGTGTGCATATTTTCTGTCAGTATTTTTTTAGCTGTGTGGATGAGCCAGCTCTTCCATGTCAGTCTGTATAAAACATATAGAATATAGTGGTAGGTTCCTTAGAGAGAGTAGTATTTGCAATATTAATACTGTCTCTTTTAAAACGGCAGAATAACATTCTAGGTAAATATCTAGGCAATGAACGAACATTGTCTCCTTTTCATCAAACTTAATTTAGCATTATTCTCAGAGTTGTTGCCACATGCAGAGCACGCTGTTAGGTAATGCCTCCCTTCAGTTTGGTGGGGCACATTTCAACAGGCTGCTTTGAAAAGAAGAAGGAAGTGATGCCATTTGTACAGTTCAAAGTTATACGAAAGGGGTGAGAAGCAGACTTGGCAATTTCAGTCATTCTCAGTTAATACAAATAGACAGGCCCAGCACAACTAGCTGTCTGACATTTATCTTAGGGAACCAAAGCACAGCTTAGCTTGGATCTCAGGGCTTTACTGAAAAGCGAGGTTTTGCTTTGCCTCTCTAGGCGCTTACCTTTAGTGTCCCACTCTTCTCTGGCTAGCTTTGGGCCAGAGTGGTGCAGACTGCATGGGAAAGTTGTTTTTCCAGACCTCCGGTGAAGGTTCCTGTCTGTTGGCGTGATGATACTCTGGTCTGAAGGGAACCCTGCCCAGCAGAAACCAACCCCAAGTGTTTCAGAGCACAAAATAAATGACAAATTCAGATAAAGTTCTCAGGCTGTTGCCAAAGGTTTGAGAAGGCACTGAGCTCTAGCACTTCAGTATTCATGCATCTCACAGCGAGTGACCCAGGGGGTCTGTAGTCATAACCTCATGCAAACGTGCCCTAAAGTGGGAGGCCTGTAGGAACAGGTAGGATGGGGAAGATCCTGTCACTTTATTTCTTCATGTTCCAGGTCTCATTGACATCACAACAAGAAAAAAAGAGAGAAACCAAAATCTCCATTAGCTCAGACCCCTCAGTCTCGTGCCCTGCAGAGATAGAGAGAGCAACATGTGTCAGCCATTTCTTAGCAGTGGCTCATTTATGTGGCATTATTGCTTTTTAGCTCTGGGTTCGTCCAGTACGGCAAGAACACTCCGTGGTTCCTTGCCGCAGCGCAGCAGACGAGCCAGCCACTCTTTGTACTTCTCCGTGTTTGGTGCTGAATGCTGTACACAAATTCACCTGAGATTTGAAGAGCAAACACTGTCTAGTGATTAGCTACCACCTGTATGTCATTGGGACACCCTGCAGGCCATTTATCTGGGAATAATTGCCGGAGAAGCCAAGGGTGCTCAGGTAGTAAGGCTGCTCATTCATAAATGGTGGAACAGAAATCTCGGTTTGCTTTGGTACTTCACAGTTTTCTAAATTAATTCCCTCCAGTCAGAAGATAGTGTTGCTATTTCCTATCCTTTCCTTTACTGTATCACCTGTGGAGCAGTGCTCAGGCCTGAGAGGGAAAGGACTTTACTGTTAGTAAGACATAGCACTGCCCCTGCGTGCAGCGATCCAGCTGAGGAGCTCTGCATCTTGCAACAGTAGGGGAAAAATATACTGATGAGTGCTTGCCATAGTGAAGGGATATGAATCATTGTGGGCAAGGTAAGTGTATGCAGATTGCAAATATCTTTAAATCCAGATTATTTGAATACAAAAAAAGTACTTGTAAGGTTTCCCTTTCCCATGCCCCTGCCTCTGTCAGCTTTCGCTCTGTCACATAAATTGCACAGTGTGGTGCATAAGTGATGACTGAAATGTTTACGTGCCTGTAACTTTCTGGTCCTACATGACTTTTTGGTAACCCCTGCACTGCAGTTCTTCCCATGATGTTCGGTCATTGCTCTGAAGGCTCTGATGGAGGCCTGCTTTATTCAGTGTCTGTTATGAACTGCTTGGCAGGGCCTAACAGGGATGTGTTGCATAATGCAGCAACTAATCCAGTTAACCCCAGTCAGAGACCCACGAGGCTCCAGCCTGGAGCTCAAAGTCCTGCTAAAAATAAGTACTGGTCTCACCTTTTAGCAATGAAAACAGAATTCCTCCCTCCTTGTCTGCTTAGTGAAAGGGAAAGGTGTGTTTTCAGAGTTAAGGTAGAGACTTCTCTAGGGCTTTTTTTTTAGTTTGTTCATTCTTCTTTCACCCTGGGGCTGCTGCTGGGCAGTGATGGTGCTGCTGCACAGTGGCCATCACTATTCGCAGCAGAACCAGGTCTTGATACCTGAGCAGGGCTTGAAAATATTCAGGGTTTTTTCCCCTTTTGTCCTACTAGGTGCCTCTCTTGCCCCTTCCACTGTTTTGTGCACTGATAACTGGTGTTAGGAGTTTGGGTGCATCCCTTCGAGAGGCTTTGCATTTACTGGAGAAGTGAATGGCAGCGTTGCTGGAAACAAGAGCTTAGGTGGAATATGTTCAATATCTTTGAATTGAAGCATGATAGGGAAGTCACAGAACAAAGATGGGTTTATTAAATGCACTATACTTGCAGGGACAAGGCAATATCTTTAATTATATCTGCTGATTTTTACAGGGAAAAGAAACACATTTTCAGGCATGACATACCCCCTTTGATTCAGCATTGCTGCTTCAGCACCAGGGGAGTGATGCTGTGGGGGCTTCTGGCAAAGCCACATCCTTGTCATGAGAGGGTTTCCCCTGGGGACAGGGGCACTTTCCCTTTTCTATTTTCAAGCCAAACAACAAGCCTTCAGACTCTGGGAACAGGCAGGTCACCTCTACAAAAGCAGCAAGAAAAAGTCAAAACTGCAGTTTTAATCATGCTGACCTTGCCATGCAAAACCCAAACAGTTATGTTACTGTGTTTTGGGTGCCCTGATAGCTATTTATTTTTCTTTCTGAGGAAAGGGCTTGTTTGCTGTGGCAGTACAGCCCTCTCTCTTCTCTTCTTTTTCCTGCTTGCCTGTTAAATACATCTTTCTCCCTTCCCCTTACCACCCCCCTGTTTTCTCTGCCCAGCCCTGCTAGCCTCCTGTGCTGCTCCCCCCGATCTCACGGCAGCTCTGTGGCTCCTTTCCAGGCTCCTGCTCTCCCTGCTTCTGCTGTTGATAAGAGTTATTGTTTTAGAGGCAGAATCCAGAGATTTCAGCTAAAATTTTCTGTTCCTTTGGCCTGTATCTAGAATTCTTGTGTGGCTGTAACATTTTCCTGCTCCTGTGGGCTTCTGTTTCATGGGCAGGAGATGACCTCCCAAAGGCTTATTGTCCTGAAGGCCTTAGAGGTGTTCTGGTTTCTGAACTTCTGGTCTTCTCCATCATGGTGCAGCACAGTCCTGGGAGTCTGCCCCTACCAGCACAGCGTGGCTCTCGCTCCTCTCGTCTCACAGCACAGCCGTCGTAATTATCTCAGGGCTCAGAAGTGACTGTGACAGGCCGCATAAAACCCGCAGCTCATTGCCAGCAACTTTGCTGTCTTGGTGACACTCTCCGTCTGTGCTTGGCAAGACAAGTACCTCTGTGTGCATATTTCTGATTCAAAAACATGCGAAGCATCTCTCTTGTGTTAATCACTGTGTAAGCCTCGGAGCGAAAGCCAAAGTTTTTTGTACCAGGGCAGCAGGATCCAGCTCTTGCTGATCCCTGACAGGGGCTGGTGCAGCACCCTGGTAATGAGCTCAGCCCCTGGCAGGATGCCGCAGCGAGCCATCCAGCAGCGTGGCTGTGTCCTGCAGGCCAAGCAGGGCTTCTGCAGTCCTGGCTGCTGCTCTGCGTACTTTCTACAAGCAGACGTTCTTCCTTATCCCTCAGGGTTTGTTGCAGGATCGCTTGGGAGTTGTCCCAGGGATGTCCCCAGAGACTCTGCAGACTCGGGGGTCAGAGCACAGCGGCTCTGCGCATCTCGCCAGTTCCTTCGGAGGCTCGCCGGGTGGTGGTGGCCATTCTGCTCTGCCCGAGAATTCATTTCTTCAGGAGGTGGAGGATAGCTCTTCCCCCTAACTGATGCCACACGTGAGGATAACAAACAGCCTGGAAGAAGTGAAATCCAGCCCCTGTAGGCTAACCTCTTAATTAATCACTAATGACTTTGCTATGTTTAATTCATCTGATTAATTCTGATTCTAACTCCCTTTACCTTCTCCTAATTTTTCCCCAGTCTTTTGCTTTGGACCTTACAGATCTCACATGCAATACCTATGGTTTTTAGTCTGGCACAGATCACCTGAAAACAAGCACAAACATGTTTATTCTTCAGGTTTTTAGCCAGGCAGCCTCCTAGGCCCTCACTCACACTGCCCGCCATGCCAGTCCTTGGCTGCTGAGCTGAGACTTGCAAATCCAGCTTGCAAGCCACCCACCTTGTGCCTCCCTACCCCTCTTTCCAAGGAGCAAGAAAAAACCTGGGGGTGAGCCCAGTTACCTTGTTCGCAGGACGCAGCACGTGGGGCTGTGATGAACCCCCAAGCCCCCACGGTTACCTCTGTGCCTCTCCTGCAGAGCCATGGGGCTGCCGGGGCTGCGGCGCTCCTGCTGCAGAGGATGTCTGGCTGCCTGGCCCCCGCTCCTTGGGCGAGCAAGTCCCATATAACCCATGTGCTGCTGAGGTGTTTTTCCTGGTCAGGGGTGTTTTCCTCTGCCTGGGTGGGCCTTCTCAGGTCGTATCAGCCAGCTTGGCTGGATGGGCTCCCCACCAGCACCAGCCCTGTGCTACGGCAGCAGGGCGGCAAGCTTGGGGTCTAGTGCAGCGCGTTGTGAGGGTGCAGCAGGGCTGATTTTCCCTCCTTGCTTTGGAAGCTGTTATTTGCCGTTGTTTGCAATCTCAGCACCAAAAAGCAGAGGTAAAAGGAGTTATCTTGTAAAGGAAAATAGTAAACATTCTTTTTCAATAACCTCTCTTCAGGTATTTCCCTCTGCTGTAAAAGCTGCGTTTCAGTGGGACCCTCTGCTGCCGTTACACCCTCTAAGCTGTTTTCCAGAGCACTTTCCATAACTGCTGTCAGCTCTGGTGACAGATCTGCAAGGAAGGGCTCCTCAACTGGGCACTGCTGAGCCCAGCCTCCTGTCCTCTGCTGCCTCCTCCTGCCGCCCCAGCACTCCCCAGTGCCCTCCCCTGTGCCCTGTGACATCTCTGCATGGATCAGCAGATGCAGGGAAGAGGAACTGGTCCTGATGGGAGAGGGAGGGAATCATATGAATGCAAAGAAATGGCACTACATTCTGCCAAAGCTGATCTTGATAAGTTTCCATGGGCTGTTACAGGCAGATAACTGGGACGTTGCCATGCAGGAGCATGCAGTTTATCTGCCAGCAGCACTGTCTGCCTTTATTAGCTTTTCTCATTCACTCCGGGGGTCTGCACTGGAAAGTTAATTTGGGCAGCTGAAAGCACAGTAGCTCTTCCAGAATAACCATGCAGATTAAACCAAGTAGGAGCAAGGCTGAGATTTGACCCACCGTTTTGTGGCACCAAGAGTCAGTACTGAGAGGCTACACCCTGGAGGGTCCCTGAGCTCTCCCATGCACTGGGTCACCCCCCAGGAGTGCTTCTCCCTCCCCTTGACTAAAGAAGGGCATTTAATGTCTTAAACGTGGTGCCAATAGTCATTTAATGATGTATTTTTGGGGGACCCAGTCATAACGATGCATTGTCTGAAGAGATGCTGTGAGCAGTTGACAGTGAATTGCTGCATGCCTTCTGCCATGTAGGAATTGCACAGGGACTCACTGTAGCTAAGAATAGCAATAATACCCATCTGAACCCAAACCTCATCCTGAGGCTTCGTTAAAGGCCTCTGTAAGTCTTTGACTCTTTTCCGAAAGGGAAACTCTTTTAAATTACTGAGTTGCAAGAGTTACAGTTGCACCTATAATGAGTGTTTTGGCATCCATCGCTGCTACCTTTGGTACAGATGTTTTCCAAAATATCCAAGATTCAGTCAAAAGGATATCTTGCTCTCCCCAACCACACTTTCTTCTCTTTAACTGAATCCAATTTTCTAGTTCATTTGTTTGCCTCTTATTTTTGAACTCTTTGAGTACTATCCGCTTTAAAAAAACACTTAAAATTCAATGTCACTTGTAAGCTGAGAGCTGCAAGGATTGAGTGCTGCCTACTTACGGCCTCCTTGCCAATTAGCACTCTGTTATTCATAGATGATGATACAGTAAATATGAGGGAAGCAGTATTATACCTCCTGTGAAAGGATTTTTCTGTTTGGGTGCTGTCATTTATATGGCATAGTCTGGTGAGTTTGTGCCCATAAAGTTAATATTATTTTATTCAACTTATGATCTCCACATGGGGCTGATTATGTGTCTGGAGCACTTCAGTTGGGCAGACTTCATGTGTTCCGCTATTGAATACACCTGGGTTTCTTTTGATCATTTTTTATGTTTCCGAGTTTCAACTTTTATATAGCTGAGCTGCTCATAATCAGAGTCTTATTTTGCTCCTTACTACACAAATAAAGAGAGATGTGTGGTACCGGCCTTGGGGACTTGCAGCTGGCACAGTGCAGAGGAACCTCCACACAGCAATTTTGAGGGAGAAGTCCCCAAATGCAAATGTGGGTGTGATTAAATTGGGAATCAGGTGTAGCCTGGCAGTCTGGCTCCACTGACTCCCTAAGGATGGATAAAACCCTGTAGATTTGGAGGCATCTCCATTAATTAACTTCTCGGTGGAGGAAAAATAGTTTCTTCTTGTCTCCTCTACAGGGAATGTTTTCCTAGTGCTGCTTTCTGATCAGGACAAAGCTGTTGGGGGAGAGACAGCACAGTGATTGCACAGGTATCTGTTCCCTTGTGCCACCACATTAGGAGAGCATAATTCCCAGGACCTAGCTGGATGAGCCTCGGTTGCCAGGATTTTAGGCTGTGAGGTTTGTTGCTCCAAGGAGCGTTGGGTAGCGTTGATGAAGCACCGTGGGATGGGAGTGTTCAATGTAAGTGAGAACCAATATGAGTCAAGACTATGTGTATTTTCCTAATTAGAGAAAGTTCTTTTTCCTTCCTTTGCAGATAGTTTTCCAGCAGACTGTGTGTCTCTGGCTGTAGATGGGAAAGCAACAGCAAAGTGCAAATGCCACAAGACTGCTGTAATAACTCTGTTAAACTTCAGGAAAAGCAGAAAGAGCCAGAGCTGAGGAAAACCTGCCATCAGATTTCCCAACCAAATTCCCAGACTTGGAAAAGGCAGACGGACATCTGATCTTTCAGACATGTGGCACGGCTGAATTTCCAAGCCTCTTGAGATGCCTCCTCCTTGCTGTTCCTTCTTTGGAAATGCATAAGTCTGTCACAGACCCAACCATGACTCTGTGTTAGATGCTGTTGGTGGAAGCATGGGGGTTCAGATCTTCAGGGGAGGCTTCCCAGAGTGTCCTTGTAGGAGCATATGTGGGTCCACTGAGCAGCTGGTGTTTGCAGTACCAAATCACGGCTTATTGCTGAAGTAGCCTCTGCTGGGAAGGAGCTGAGTCAGGAGCCGCCAGCACCCCAGGGCCAGGCAGGAGTCCTCCTGGGGGTAGGTTTTGTTCAGACCCCTGCCTGCCAGTGTGGCTGGGCTAGCCTGGGCCACCAGCAGAGCAGCGCTAAGGACAGGGACTGGCTTTCCATCCAGACCCAAACCACAGCCAGGGTCTGGTCAGGAGCCTCCATGTAGCCCCATGAGGGCTCAAAGAGAAAAGGGAAGATTTAATTGCACTTTAAACTCATTGCACAGTGTCTGATGCCATTTGAGGTAGATATGTATAACTGCTGCCTTGGATTATGTTTTCTCTGGAGTGGTTTTTCAATCCAAAATGCGAAATTGTATCTCTCACAGCTGTTTGTGATGACTACGACCCCTGGAAGACCTAAAGTACTGATGCTTTTTTAATTCTTTTTAATCTGAATGAACTTCTTAGCCTGTAAACACTACAAGTGGAAAGCCCCTGTGGCCTGCCACGAATGCTGGTGGTAGATGGGCAAATAAAAGCAGTAAATGAAATGGTCCACTTAATCATTTTCTAACACGATTGCAAATAAAACACCTTTATTTTTTCCATGGCAGATGCTTTCCACTTACAATGAATTGATGGTGTCGAGTTGATTTATATTTTCTCCCTCTTCTGTTCCTCCTCTTCGTAGGCCAGATGATGTAATGCTGAAGCGTACCCATGATGAGACTGTCCTCTTGCACTGCTTCCTCTGGCCTCTGGTTACGTTTCTGGTTGGAGTCCTCATCGTGGTCCTGACCATCTGTGCCAAAAGCTTGGCTGTCAGGGCAGAGGCAATAAAAAAGAAGAAGCATTTGTAAATGGCAAGGCTCCTGCTGGAAAAGAACAACCTGCAAGAAGGTTTCAGGTGGGGCAACTCGACACACCTGTAGGTCTGCAGGGCACCCAGCTGCGCCTTCTTCCAGTGTCTCATCTGATGGTGGAGTTGCTCTTGCCTCAGGATTATTGGATCGGGAGACTACCCCATGAAATGTCAGCTAATTGCTTCTTCTGCTATGACAGTAAATAAGTATACTCTACCAAAAAATAAAAAAATCTACACTGCACCAAATATGCTGTGCGCTGTTAGTTCTGAACAACAGCTAGCCAGGTCCTAGAGGTATTGAAAGACAGTTTATAAAAACCCCTGATGTCATTCATTTCATCTCCACAAAGTGATCTTTACTATTGTTTAATATTAAATATTTAAAATATTTACTTTATGATAGACTGTATTTCCAAAATAATAAAGTTTGGTTGTTTGGGGTTTTTTTAATCTTTGTTTTGTTTTGTTTTGTTTTATTTAAAAAGCTTTAAGACAAAAATAACACTGCTGATCTTGGTTTTTTTCACCATGTAGAACTTCATTTTACAATTCAAACCTGGACTTCTGTCTAGACAAAATCTTTCATCATCACCTGTTCATTGTGAAGAAATGTAGAAATATCTCAGAAATACTTCTGCAAAAAATGAAACAATTATTGGAAAAGGTGATTAAATACTAGATGTAATTTTATTGCCTCAGTGGTATTCAGTCCCTACAGGTTTTCTTGTTCCCTTTCAGTTACCCTCTTCACCAAAATGCTCTCAGGTTATAAGGAGCAGGGATTCGGAGTGGTTTTACATGAATATGTTTTACTGTAGTGGAGTGCCTGAGCGCTTGCTGAAGGGAGCCTGTGAGCTGTGGTGTCACGCATGTCACCGGGCTCCAGGAATGGCCGGAGAAGAACGTCAAGCCTTTGTAGGGCTGTGGGTGTTTGCTGCTGAACTGCCCGTCCCATTCACGCCAGCCCCATGCAGGGTCCCTCCAAGGACATCCTCCAGAAAATGCAAGGCAGGCTGGACACAGCACGTGGCAGCTCGCTGGGTTGCCTCTCTCTGCTTGTCCCTGCAAATTGCTGTGTACGGCAGGAGTGCTGGTCCTTGCCCGCTTGCTCGGTGCAGACATTTCTGTATGTCTGGCAGTTTCCCTGAGCACATCTGAGACCAGAGTAGCTTCATGGCACCCGTCCTCGCCCCTGCAGGGCTGTGCAACCCTGGGGCCAGCTGTGTGGCTTTGCAGGGCTGGCACACAGCGAAGAAGAAAAGCCACATGGCTCAGTCAGGAAAGTGATTACTGGCAAAGCATTTTAATCTACATTAACAATTCTGCAATTCTAACCATACTGTTCATTGTACTAATCTCTGGTATCTTAGTATTATGTTTAAATACCTTGAGTTTCGTTGCACTTTTAACACATAGGAGAGGTATTTCCTGAGGACGAAGAAAGTGCTAGATATGAAAGCCTGAAAGCTTTGTTGGCACAAGATGCAGTGACAAACCTGATTGTATGGCCTAGTCTCCATCTCAGATTAGTCATATTGTGCATTTAAGAACTGATTTCCATACAGCTTCTTAGTTTGTAAACTCGCACATGCTGTGCATCATGGTGCCCAGTGATGAGGGCAGCAGGGCGGCTGGAGGTCATTCCCCACTCCCCTGCTTACTTGCTATATAACTTTCAGAGAGTCCTGCAGTTGCAGTGCATGCCAGGATAGCTGTTCCTTCAAAGGAAGGTAAGGAAATCTGTGGAGGTGGGTACTTGATGCTTCTTGGCTAGTTACTCTGTATGACAGATCTGATTAGCATTAGTTGCACGTGTTCAGGCACTTCCAGTTCTGTGGATGAAGAGTGCTGCTTCCATGAAAATATCCCAATTTTCTCTGTTTCAAACATCACCCCTTTGGAGGTAGCTGTTGTCAGGCTCACACAGGTACCCTCTGTCTCAGCCTGCCAAGAAGGATAGCACTGGATATACTGGATGAAGAGAGGTTGTGAGTGCTCAGCCTGTCAGATGAAAGCCTGCTGACTTCTGGAAGTGCTGTCCTGCAAAGGACATGGTGTTTCCTTTCACTTGTGTCTCACTGCTGTGGCCTCGCTCGCTTCCCTTGCCTTGGCAACCCACAGAAACATTACCCAGGTGTGTCTGGTTTCGGGTGGAGGTGGGGGTGGTTTCTATATATATATATATTTTTTTTATACATTACTTTTTCACACTCTGCAAATCGTAGTAAGCTGCTGCTGAGGGGTAGTTTGGTTATCTGGGTAAGGTGGTTACTTCTTACAGGTGAGGGGAATAACCCTGATTTTCTACATATATACATCCTTTGTTTTCCAAAGGGAGAAGGAAATACATGGTGACACAGATTTGTCATGGATTTTTAAGCCAGTATCTTGGGGCTCACAAATCCAGATTAACAAAATCCTCTCTAGCTTTGCTCTGGAAGCTGTTGTGACTGAATTGTGCAGCTGGTTCCCCAAGCAAAAGGCAAGAAGCATATTGAGTTGATACAGCTTGCTTGATCAGCAATCATATCTTTAAATCTGTTAGAAATGCCATTTGCAAAAGCCTCTAGAAGTAAGTAATGGTTGCGAAGAAGATATTAAATAATTTTGCAGAGAGATTAACATCCCAAATTAAACATCTAAACCAGTGTGCAAAGACAGGCAGTAAGTATCCCCCTGGCTTGGCAGTATGTGATGCTGAGGGGGGAAAAAAAAAATCCTAAAATTCATTCCTCTGTCCCAGCCTGCACCTTGGTGATTTAGAAATGTCTTTTTAATCCCCACAGTTGATTGTGGAAGCTGAGGATTTCCTTCTAGCGGATTATTCACTGATTTCTCCCTTGGCTTTGTGGATTTCCAGTTTTTGCAGGGTATTCTCTGAAGCATATATGCAGCCAGAGTGGCTGCTTTTTTCCAGAGCCATCTGAAAAGTTGACTCTTGCATTTTATTCAATATTTATATGCTATAGCTTTGAGGAATCATTTTCTGTCATGCTGTCTGCTGCTCCACTTCAGTAATATCTGCCTTCTCTTTCACGTAGTGCAATTAAATAATTTTGTCTGTACAGTATCTTTCTCTGTTAGCTTCTTAGGCTCATTTTAAAAGTTGAAGTAATAGGAGCTTTTGTTGCATTTTTCCTGCTTTGTGTGTTTCTGTGTTGCCACTAAAAGATGAGATTTCACAGTGCATTAGAAAATTTAGCTACTGAATGAGGAGCTTATTTCAATGCTCGGAGCAGATGAGGGATGTCATGGGGGTATCCAGGGGAATTTTTAAAGATCATTACCTGCCATTTCTGGTGTAATCATAGCCCTTTGACAGGGGTCCAGCATAGTCTGCTGGATTTGAAGGGCTTTTACCAGCTGGTCTCTTTGGTAAGCATCACAGGGTGCAAGCTGGGAGGCGCAGTGGAGAGACAGCGCAGGTCTCAGTTTCCAAACTCAAGCTTCCAAGTATGTTTTGAGGGATTTGTCCTAGATCAGAGAAAAGATGTCTGTGAGGCATGGGAATGCAGAGCTCTCCATGCACCTGCAGCTTCAGCTCAGCCCGCTGCTGCCCACCCCAGCCCTGGTGCTGCTGCCTGCAGGGTTTCCCCAGCTGCTCTTTGCCTCTGGGAGCCCTCCACTCCTGAGCCAGGGCTGTGGTGTCATCCTCACAGGAACAGGTATGTCTACAGAGGGCCATCTTGGCTCATTTCACGTGCTATGTCAAGCATGTGTTATCCTGTCAGAGTCCAGCTGGGAAATCTGGAAGGGGAAAAACTGGTTAATGTTTAAAACTCTTTCAGAGTTAAGGTGTAGGGATTAAGTAACCTTGAGGAAGTGTCTAATGCAGGTTGCTAGGGGTTTAGGCCTTACTTGAAAAATTAAATCTCTTTTAAAGTGGGCAGTCGACACCTGTGTGGGTCTGGTATGCCAGTGGGACAGCATGGATTGCCCGTTAACAGAAGGAACATGCTGTGCAAGCATCTTTGCTCAGCATTGCAAATAGGGGAGCTGCCTGCCGAATCTGCGTTTCTGCAAACTTTAGCCTAAATGGCGAAAAGTATCTTAAAGCCAAGAATAAACACGTGGAAAAGGAGACACCTAGAAGAGTGTTTAATAAGAAAAAACGAAAACTCAGGCCATGGCCTATTATTTAAGCAATCAGATGAAAGGAAGCACAGCAGAATTCCTAATTACGAAGTCTATTGTATCATGTGAATATTTTCTTGCAGTCCCTGACAGAAATCCCATAGCTGGAGTTATCAAAAAATCAGCTTATTTCTGTGTGTGATTTCTTGGAGAATAAAAAGCTGCTTTTTTTTTTTTTTTTCCTCAGCATGGAGCAGCTGCTATTCCTCCATTAACTTTCAATCAGAACCCAACCCCTTCCCTTTCTGGCATCTTAAGAGGTTGCTATGCTGATCTGTCAAGCTAACAATCTTTGCCGCAGAAAGCACGAGCGGGAAAACCTCTGAGGGAATATGTGTGCAATTAATCATACTGCCTTGTCAGGTCACAGACCCACCGAATGAATCAACCCCAAAGTTTGATATTTGAGAGGCTGTGCAATTTTCTTTCTGGTTTGATATGCTAGCATGAATACTGTCATTACTTGCACTGTGTTTAATCCACAGCTCTTTGGTGGTCTAATGGTTTTAAGTCTCGTAAGCCAAGAAATTGCTTTGCATGCCTTGGATGCATGGCTGGAGATGCAATAAGAAGAAAAAGAATAGCCCATTAAATTATATAGCTGTAATTTGGATATAAAATTTTAATATAAAATATGTTGACATAGCTGTAAAATTGCGTACACACCTATAATATACAATTTCCAAACAGCACATCCAGCAATCAACCTGAAATAACCCTCCCAGAAATGCAATAAAAGTTACTTAAATCACCTTTGATACTGCATTTAAAAAAAAAAGGCAATCTGCCTGTAATTCAATTTAATGAGCTAATGCAGTGTCAAACGTTATCTTATATAACATAACTTTTTCATAACTTTTCAGCTAACATAAGGTTTATCCCTTTATTTGCATGCCAATTGCCATTCACTAAAAGCAGTTGGAAAAAATCAACTATTAAGCTTTTTCATATTACTGCTTGTTCAGCAACTGACAGCAACTGATGGTTTCTGGACAAAATACTTCAAATATTTGGACCACATACAGCAGGATCAATTCAAAAAGAGACGCGAGTAGCTAATGTTTTGTTTCAAAAGCCCTTGAAAGAGCCAACTTTTAGGCCATTTCCATTCCCTCGCTGTGGGATTAGGACAAATCCAGACTTCAGATAAGGAGCAATTTCTGATTGAAGTCTGTGTCTTTTCAATATACACACATGGCTGCATTTCAGTTCAATGCATTTCAATGCAAGAAACACAGGCCCCTACGCTAAAGGTTTGTGGGGCTGCAACCTGAATTTTGCAGGTCAGCTGCTTTGAGAAGAGCCACAGCCTTTCTCCGCTTGGCAAAAGAGCAGCTCTTCCCTGGCCCCTTTCTCCCCTTGCAGCAATCCATTTTGGCTCGCGGTACCCACAGGAGAGGGGGCAGAGAGGCCGCCCTCTCCGCTGCCCTGCCCGCTGAAGTCAGAGGCAGCATTATCTCCAGGATGTAATATTTGGTGTTTGCCGGAGGTCTGGATATCAGGAACCCTGCCAGGGTGTGGGGCTGTGGGACAAAAGCATGTCCCGGGGCTGTCACAGAGAGCGCTCCTGCCTAAGGGCAAATGCGAAATGCTGGAAGGGGCATGGGTTTGCCAACAAGTGAAATCTCTGGTGGAATTAAAAGGGCTGAACAATCTTTTCCTTTACTATTCCTCTGAAGACTAATGTTTGAAACAATTAAAAATTAACCGTGAAATTGTCAGGAAGTCTGTTTTTAGGCAGGGGGAGACTAGTTTGGAAGGACCAAATATTACAGTAGTCAGTACATCTAAATGGCAGGTAGCCTAGGTCCTAAACATTTTTTTCTGAAAAATCATGAAAAATTGGTCTGATACAAAAGGAAAAAAAATAATATGGAAATTCTGGAGTTAGCTAACGTCTCTTGCTTTTGATGGATTAATTTTCAACCCTTAACGAAAACATAGAGTGTATGCTATGAATCTACAAGTATCCAGACAAGTGAATCACAGGCAGTAAATGGTTCTAGTGTATTAAAAGCAAATAGTGTCCTGTGAACTTTGCTGCTTTTTTACAGCCAAACTGGAGACTAATGGAGACATATACGGGAAGAAATACACCGCAGGGAGCATTTTAAATAATGCCTTGAGATCTTATTTAAAAAATTAATTTAGATCAGGCTGGCAACAAATGAGAGGAGATTGAAAATGGGCTGCAGAACTGTCAACACAAAGCAATAATGAACAGCGAGATACCGAGCACAGGTGTGGGGTGAGGTGTCTCGGTAGCTTTATTCATGATATGAAATGGCAAGGTAAAGGGCAAATTAATTGAATTTTTTGAAATATGCCAGATCAGGAGGTTTGTGAGCTCCAGTTTGATGGGCAGGTGATTCAACAGCAAATATGAGGAGCTAAGAATATTAGCAGAAGAATAAAGTGTCTTTTCTATTCCTGAAAAATACAAGGTAATAAATGAGGACTGGAGGGACAGAGCAAATATAACATTTGGTGGGAGGAAACGTCTTGGCAAGTAAAAATGTGACTGTAAAGCCAGATAGATATTAGACAGCATGGTGGCATGATAGCTGCTAGCTAACCCCAGCTTTGATGGCATTTAACTGGTGTCTTGGGCTGAAACCATAGCCTTTTCTCCAGTAGCTGTCACTTAGTCAATTCTTGGGGGAATATGGGGGTACCACATTGGTTTTTTTAACCTGCTTTAACCTAATTTTTTAGCCTGTTTTGCCCAGAGCAAAGTGTATTTCCCATTCTTTTTATGTTGAAATTGCTGGGAAGTTTAAAGCAGTGTTGCATGGGATTTTTGCAGCAATTCAGGCAGTTTCTGGTGCCTGAGGCTACGTGTTGGGGGCAGCATGGAGGGGATGGAGCCAAAGCTGACAGAGCCTGCACGGCTTCAGCTCTGTCATTGCAGCATCAGGACCATCACACTGATTTTTCTTTCCAAAAAGCAGTGTGTTTCTGCTGCAAATCCATGCAGGGCTGCAGAACTCCTACCTAAACACTTTCCCAGAGGAAGAAGTTTACACAACTGGATGCAGCAAACAGGACATTGCTGGGGCTGAATATCTCGGAATTCACTGGTCTGAGTGTCAATGGGTTTGGGGTTAGGTTGGATTTTCGTCCAGAGGTATTTTGGGCATAAAACACATAGGCATGAACACAAGTCACTTGACAGTAACCTGTTTTCCTTGCTTACAAGACTTGCTCACATGCCCAAGGAGTTCTCACCGTGCAAAGTGAGCAAAATTAAAGAAGGTTTAGGCAAAACTCCATATTTCAAACGAATTTCTAATGACCTACTGTTCAAATTATGTTTGACCTATCTTGAAACTTTGTGGGAATTATTTCTTTTTGTCTAGAATACCTGTAACGATTTACAGCCCATTTTGTAGCAAAAGGGCAGCTAATGTATGGCTGCATAATGGAAGCTCTTTGCAGCGTTAACTGTGCCTCCAAGTAAGATCGATTGGGAATTGTTCCTTCCTTCCATCCTGCTATTGGAGTGACGCACATACTCTTTGATTTCACTCTCTTGCTTCCTTCTTAAACACTCTTTCTCCAGGCACACACATACATACATATTGTGTGGTAAAGGTTTACCAAACTTATCATTATTCTGTATTCATGCACACCAAGCTGTGTCTCTCAATAATTAGCTTTATAATGATCGAAGACATTCTGTACCAACTTGCATTCCTCCTCATTTTATTGGTCCTCTATTACTCCTGTCTAACACTTCTTATATTACATTTTCAAGGTTGCTTTTATTGATAGCTAAAACAAAAAAGCAAAATAAAAGTGAAAAGCCAAATTGATTATTTTTATATTTATTTTGCAAAGACATATTAAAATTAATTTTTTTGTTTGTTTGGTGTACATTCTGTGTTTTGCTAAATAACCTTGAAGACTGCGTTGCCAAGTCAGGCATTGCTATTAGCAATACTCATTATGTAGCTCAAAAGCATTCTGATAATTTGGCCATCTTCATTTAAATACTACCTATTATCCCCTATGAAATCTGAGAAAAAAACATGAAAGAAGTCCTGCAGCCTTTCTGACAATGAAGGGTTAGCTTTCCCTTTCAAGAGAGTACGTTCTGGCAAATGTACCGTATTAAAATCTGCTCCTTGGGTGAGGAAGAAGAGGGCTGGCAGCACAGCTATTTTTCACACTGTCTTTCAAACAGGGATATTAATTGGACTGTAGGTCTCCTCACATCCCCGGGAAGTGAGAATTTCTTTTACAGGCAGTTGAACTGCTGCTGCAGAGGTTAGGTGTTATGCGCAAGGTTGGCCAGTGAAACGGAGATGGATCCGAAATGCAGGGATCGTGGTTCCTGAGTCCCTATTCCAGTTACTAGCCCAGTTTCTCATCCTTTGCTGACACATCCATAAGAAGATGCAGGTTTTGTGGTCGGATTCAGCATTTCTTCACATCAGCGGCCCCATTAAATGCTAATAATGCTCTGGGGGAGTGGGCTCTGCCGGCTAGGATGTGCGATTGCAAGTGGCGGCACTTGTTTCTGCTTCCACCGCGGGCGCTGGATGCGAGTTTGGCAATGAAACAGTGGTTCGCTGCGCTAGCTGAGGATGGCAGTCATGCATCCAAGGGAAGGGAGGCAGCTTTTCTTTCCCTTCCTCCCTCCCCTGGTTGCTTTATCCCTTACTGTTCCTCTGAACAATGCCCTCGCAGTTTGATCTAATTTTCTTTGAACTTCAGGCACTGCATAACTCATACTTTTGCCTGTTATTCCTTCCCTAAACATCTGCCATTATTTTTCTGGACAGTTTAAACTCTTTATGTTCAATTTATTAGTCTCTCTGACAATTACCTCCAGCTTTGTGTGGGAATATACTCAGCAGTGGAAACAGCTGCCAGCCGTAGGGCTCCCCTAGCTCCTTGTGATGGTTTTCATTACAACAAGGCGATCTCCAGCGCTGTTTCAGAGGGTGGGATTTGATGACCATGCCATTTTCCTGGAAACAGTCAGCAGCCCCATCCAACACAAGCTAGCACAATCTCTTTTACCATCTAACTTTTGAGCAAAGACATTTTTAATGCTGATCCAGAGGCAGATGTCATTGACAAAACCCTTTCCTTGGCTATGTCGGCAAAAGAGCTCCCTTTCTCCTTTCTTGCTGGCGTACAGCGGCCAGGAGGCAGCGGTGGGCTCCCACAATGTGGTACTTTGCCAGCAGGTCTGGGGACACGGCATTCATGCTGCCAGCAGCTGTGGCACCTGGTCCTCTCCCAGCCCTACCCTGTTGCGTTCATGCCGTGGTCTTAAATATAAGAAGGACAGCAGAGGAACAGGCTTAGAGCCTCACATAGATTAATTAATAATCTGCTCTTTTTGTGCATCATTCTTCTTTACTTTTCAGACTAGTGCTAGGCTAAACTGCTTGCTTCAAGATTCCATCTTGCCCAAATCCCATATTTCCTACCATTGACATTTACCAGGAAACAGCTAGTGTGTCAAATTAGACCAGCCACAATGTTTGGAGAAAAGCTTGATTTTAATGCTTAATTGCGAGTATCAAGTTGGAGGCTAGAGGGCCGTTCATTTCTTCTGGTTAAAGGCCATCGCACAAGCAGCCTTTGAAGTTCAGTTACTTCAAGGCCCATATACCACCCAAATCTGTCTGTGTCTCTGCTGTAATGTTTAAAATGCACCACTGTTTTCTATAGCATCTTGCATACCATCTGTTTTCCAAATCACTTTCCTCAGCTGCATAATTTAATTACTGAGATAAGAACTAGAGCGGGGAGGATATGGAGATGTAGGTAAGGAAAATTTGTTTCTGAAGTCTCTTCACCCAATTTTCCCTTTCAGAGTGTGGGTACTGTAAGAGATAAAGTGGCATTTCAGGAGCAAACGGGACCTGGTCACACTAAGACGACCTTCAACTTCCCTGTCTCCCTGGAGGAGGTCCATGCAGGGAAGAGTCCCACTGTAGTGGGGCTTCATGTGCTTGGCATAACACAGGACATGAACCAATATCCATCCTCCTCCTGCTGACAGAGCTTTTTTTTCCCTTTCTCTGGTCCCCTCTTCTTTGAGGCTGGTTCCCAGTCATTGGGCATACTTGCATCTATGGGAATGTCAGGGTTAGAGCCACTTCTTTTAAAATCCGTCGTTCCTGCTCCTCACAGATGTAGGTGGCAGGTTGGGAACCGAGCTGGGTTGGAGTCTCCTTTTCTGGGGAGCAACCTGGTGGGACTTGTGAGCGGCAGGTAAGGCTCTGCCAGAGCAGGTGTGCTAAGGGAGCTGGGAAAGGTCCAAGAAGCAAAAAGAGTGAAGTCTGACAACCCACGCCCTGCCAGCCCGCAGCTTCATGAAAACCTCAGACACTGTCTCCTGCAACAGACTGGGGAGAATAAAAATAGCCATTTGTTTTTGTTGATGACAAGGTAATCTTAACACAGATCACTTCCCCAGTCTGTTGGGCTGAGTGGTAACAAGCAGAGGGATGTGGGAACGAGTGGGTGGCACAGGGCCAGAAGGGAGGAGGCAGGTGAGAGCCACTTCCTTGGGGACAGCAGCAGCTTGCACAGACAATTCAAGTGTGGTTTTCCCTGGTGAGGCTGAGTGAGGAAGGAAGAGTGGGTCCCACCTCGGTGCAAGGACCTCCTGGGCGAGGTGCGTGTGTTCCCGCTTGCCCCACATGACCTCAGCAGCTCAGCCTGACCCCTGCTCAGAGCATGACGGGGTCTGGCCCCTGCAATTGTACTGTATGGTCCTTCACAGGCTTTTCTTTCATCTGGTCTCTGACGGAGTGTTGGATAGAGAAGGGAAATTAAATAAAAGATGTCACCACGAAGTTGGTGGAGGTCTTTGGTGGCTTTACCCTTCTTCCTAGCTGCCTTCCCATCCCAGGATTGATGTATGTGCATTTTTCCCCACTGAAATGAATGCATCTTCCTTAGACAAAAGCAGTAGAAGTTCACTCACCATATTTTCTCTCTTTTCTCCCTTTCCTCTAATGGACTTAGTACAACAAGATGTTTAGGTCTAATCCCACCAAAGCGAACAGAAATCCATGTTCAAGAACATTGCCAGGTTAAGGATCTGAAATTTTCCTACCTACCCTGGTTCATCAACCACAACATATTTGACAACAGCTCTTCCTTTTGCTTTTTCCCTCCTCCATTTTTGCCAAATGTAGGAAATTTCAGGCATTTTAAAGACAAGATTTCAACCATCCTGAGAGCTGCTGGAGGGGCTGAGGGAGTTGCTTGTTCACCAGAATGTTTACAGAAAATTTGTCACAGCCTGACCAGATCTAATTGGCATGATGTGTAAGAAATAGGCTCCTTGGATATTTTTAGTGCTCTCCAACCTTTCTAGCACAGATCTATAGGGCATTAATTAATTCTAGTTATCTGCCAGTTTGTTCTCTCGCAGTCGGATTCTCGCAAATAATTTGGCTCCAGGTGTCTTTTAGATCCAGTGATAAGATAACAGGATGCTGGCATTTATCATGTGTGGTGTCTTAAGCATATCCTTTCTCATCTGTTTGATACTTTGGACATTATATACCTCTCTATTGCCCTTGCAAGCCTCTGTCTTTTTCTCCTAGTGGTTTCATTACTGCTACTTTAGTCATTGACAGGCTGGAGAAATGCCCCCAATTAACACATGGACCTTTCTGTAGCTGTCCTTTATTTGCATAACATTTTCTTCCCTAGCCAAGCTGTGTGGAGCATTCTGACCACCTTCACTTTGCTTTCTGCATCCAATTATATTTACTCTGTGTTTTTACAGTGTAGCTCAGCTCATACCGAATCTATTTGGGTAGCTTTACTACATGCCATCTGGTCTGTGTTTGATTTTCCAGGAAATTTGGGCTTTCTTATCCATAATGCCACTAGTCTCTTTTTTAATTTCAGGATTCTTTACTCTCTGTGGGATGGAAAACAAAACTGAAAGGCTTTCTTTCTGTGCTGGCTGCGTTAGAGCCTCAAACTTGGTCTGGGCAAAAACCAGACACGTTTGTCTCGTGTATCCAATGGGAGTGGGAGATACCACGAGATTATAGTGGGAACAGATAATTTTTAAAACTTCTAATAATATGCTTACAAAGTGAAAACAATTTTCATAACTTTGATCATGTGGCAATGCAAACACATGGATTTGAAATATATCCCCATCCCTGTTGACATATATGTATATGTGTGTGTTTCTATGCCAAAGACAGGGAGAATTTCTAAAGGAATATGTATTCCCTGCTGATTCCTTCATGCTTGCAGACTGATGCAGGGATCTAGTACTAGTGTCCTGTGGAGCCACCCAACATGGTTGCTTTCCTCTCTGAAGAGGTCTCTTGGCACTATTTTCCCCCAGTACTTTGCTACTCTGATGACCAGTGACGGCACTTGAGCTGCAAATCTCTCATGCTCACCAGTTGCAGGCCTGGGGAAGAAGCTGAACTAGCATGAGAGCTGGGCTTGGGTCTTAGTTTAGCGGCAGACCTCTGAGTGTGACTCTAAAGGGCATCGCTTATTCAGAGCTTTATTCTGAAAACGCAGAGCAGCTCCTGCAGAGCTCTGAAGCCCCCAGGGGGACTCTGGGACCACCTCCACTGGGCAGGGTAAAGATGCTCAACTCCTAGTACATCCCTAAATGTGACTGGGATACAGGGATAGTAACCACTCCATTTAAGCCCACGGATGTCTACATTAGGCACTATAGATGTCTACTTAGATGACTGCTTTGTCAGTCTAACAGGTCTCTGTGTCTTTGATGAGAGACAGACACTTCTGGGGTATGGTTCTTTCAATCCCCTTTGGCTGCCTGGGTATAAGCAGTCATAAGGGCAGCCTGGGATGATTACCCCAGACAGATATCTCTCTGCTGGAAATCTTTGTGTGTGATCAGATGGAAGCAATCCTGGTGTTTGCTCTTTCTCCACAGTCAAGGAGCTTCTCCAGAAGGTACTTCAGATCTGAGATGCCAGAGGCGACTGCCATAACAGGTTTGAGAAGATGGAGGGAGCCAGAGTTAGGCAGTGACTTGGTCAGTGGCTCTTGAGTGCAGCCTGTATATGGCATAGAATCATTTAGGTTGGTGCATTGGGTTTGTGTGGCAAGGTTTTGGTAGCAGAGGGGCTACAGGGGTGGCTTCTGTGAGAAGCTGCTAGAAGCTTCCCCTATGTCAAATAGAGGCAATGCCAGCCGGCTTCAAGATGGACCCGCTGCTGGCCAAGGCCGGGCCAGTCAGCAACGGTGGTGGCACCTCTGGGATAACATATTTAAGAAGGGGGAAAAAAAAAACCCCTGCTCAACTGCAGCTGAAGAGAGGAGTAAGAATATGTGAGAGAAACAACCCTGCAGACACACAGGTCAGTGAAGAAGGAGGGGGAGGAGGTGCTCCAGGTGCCAGAGCAGAGATTCCCCTGCAGCCTGTAGTGAAGACCTTGGCGAGGCAGGCTGTCCCCCTGCAGCCCATGGAGGTTAACGATGGAGCAGATATCCGCCTGCAGCCCATGGAGGACCCCACGCTGGAGCAGGTGGATGTGCCCAAAGGAGTCTGTGACCCCGTGGGAAGCCCACGCTGGAGCAGGTTTGCTGGCAGGACTTGTGACCCCATTGGGGACCCAGGCTGGGGCAGTCTGTTCCTGAAGGACTGCACTCTGTGGAAAGGACCCACACTGGAGCATTTTGTGAAGAACTGCAGCCCATGTTGGAGAAGTTCATAGAGGACTGCCTCCTGTGGGAGGGATCCCACGCTGGAGCACGGGAAGAGTGTGAGGAGGAAGGAGCAGCAGAGACAACATGTGCTGAACTGACTGCAACCCGCATTCCCAATACCCCTGTGCTGCTGGTGGGGGGAAGTAGAGAATTTGGGTAAAGTTAAGACTGGGAAGAAGGGAGGGATGGGGGGAAGGTGTTTTAAGATTTAGTTTTTATTTCTCATTACCCTACTCTGATTTGATTGGTAAGAAATTAAACTAATTTCCCCAAGTTGAGTCTCTTTTGCCCATGACGGTAATTGCTGAGTGATCTCTCTGTCCTTATCTTGACCACCAATCTTTTGTTGTATTTTAATCTCCCCTGTCCAGTTGAGGAGGCAGAGTGATAGAGCGGCTTGATGGGCACTTGGCATCTAGCCAGGGTCAATCCACCATGGTTGGAAAAGACCTTCAAGATCATCAAGTCCAACCATTAACCTAACACTGCCAAGCTCAGCACTAAACCATGTCCCTAAGCATCACATCTACCATCTTTTAAAGACCTCCAGGGATGGTGACTCAACCACCTCTCTGGGCAGCCTGTTCCAATGCCTGACCACTCTTTCAGTAAAGAAACTTTTCCTAATACCCAACCTAAATCTCCCCTGGCACCTTGAGGCTATTTCCTCTTGTCTTATTGCTTGTTACTTTGGAGAAGAGTCCAACACCCACCTCGCTACAACCTCCTTTCGGGTAGTTGCAGAGAGCGATAAGGTCTCCCCTCAGCCTCCTCTTCTCCAGGCTAAACAACCCCAGCTCCCTCAGCCACTGCTCATAAGACTTGTGCTCTAGACCATTCACTAGTTTCGTTGCCCTTCTCTGGACACGCTCCAGCACCTCAATGTCCTTCTTGTAGTGAGGGGCCCAAAACTCAACACAGTATTCGAGGTGCGGCCTCACCAGTGCACAGTACAGCGGGACAATCTCTTCCCTAGCCCTGATGGCCACGCTATTCCTGATACAAGCCAGGATGTTGTTGGCCTTCTTGGCCACCTGGGTACACTGCTGGCTCACATTCAGCCAGCTGTCAACCAGCATCCCCAGGTTCTTTTCCACCAGGCAGCTCTCCAGCCACTCTTCCCCAAGCCTGTAGCGTTGCATGGGGTTGTTGTGACCCAAGTGCAGGACCCAGCACTGAGCCTTGTTGAACCTTGTACAATTGGCCTCAGCCCATCGATCCAGCCTGTCCAGATCCCTCTGTAGAGCCTTCCTTCCCTCAAGCAGATCAACACTCCTGCCCAGTTTGGTGTCATCTGCAAACTTACTGACGGTGCATTCAGTACCCTCATCCAGATCATTGATAAAGATATTAAACAGAACTGGCCCCAGCAATGAGCCCTGGGGAACATGTATAACTAACACTACCTCGGTACCTGGCTCCCACATCCAAGGGGCAAAGCAATTGTTTCTGAGTTGATAGAAATGCTACACTAGAAGTGAAGACAGCCCCACTAGAAGTGGAGACAAGGAGTTAATGAATGTATTTGTTCTCCACAAGAAGGAAGGACCAGGCCAAAGCCAAATTTGTGCTCCTGAAAACCCACCAAAGGGTTTTTATGGAGGTATTTTGTTAACCTAATCATCAGCTTTCTTCTGCCCAGGTTTTGGACATCTTCAGGAGGATGCACTTGGGCATCACTCAGCAAATTTTTTTAATTTTAAGGCCTGATGAAAACCAGCCCAGTTGAGTCAGGTACATAGAAAAAGAATCCATGAGATCTGTCCTGTGAAACAGGGCTGCTGTGAGACACGTGCCTCCAGGAGGGGCTCACCCAGCTCACCCCTTTATGCCTGTGCTCCGTCTTCTAGAGAGAATAGTGCCTCTCCTTGAGCAATGGGTGAAGATTTGTAGGGACAGAAAAACCTGGTTTCAGGCCCCTTCTTGTCCTCAGAGGACTCAAATTGCGGGTCCTAGGTGGCACCTGACGACTGGGTTGTGTGGCCTCACTGCTGTGGGGAGAGCAGGAAAACTCTGCCTTTACCCTCAGTGAGAGGTAGCTGCTCTCTGCTATTGGTTTGGCACATAAGTGAGCCTGGGTGCTTGAACAGCAAAGACAAGCAAGGACACAGCGTGTAACTTGGCAGGGATTTTGGCATGAACGCAGGGAAGGCCCTGTACAAAAATGTCTGGCCCAGCCACTGCAGCACTTGCCAGCAACGCTCAGCGCCCGACATTTGGCTGCTGCACAAGGCCACGGCTGTCGCCCTCTGGCCCGGGTCTTGGCAGCAGTCTCATGCCCTCTGGAGCGTGCAGATCCCCGAAAGCCTGGGGCTGGGCTTGGTGTGGACCCTCCCTGAGCTGGTGGCAGAGACACTGCCTGGTCAGTGACAGCCCTCAGGGGGACATGAGCCTCCTGTGGCGTCCCCAGGACCTCTGCACAGAAAAACTGTAGGTATTAACGTAATGTTTTGCCTGGAGACTTAAATACTTTGTGGTCTGCCAAAAGCTTTGCCCTCTTGGACCTTGGTGCCTCCACGCCTGCTCAGTGCTGCTGACTACTCCAAGCCTCTGGGAGCAGAGACCATCCCTCATCCCAAGCAAAGCCGCTTGTTGTGGCAAGGTTTCGCATGACACAAATGACAGTTAGCACCTAACTTGGCTATAAAGAGGACGTCAAGAACCTGCAGGAGCCAGACCCCAAAAAGTGTGAGGAACACACGCCTGTTCCTGCAGATACAAGCAGCGATGAAGGCCCCGGGGCTGTTTGTGCCTGAAGACCCTCAACTGCACACGCTGCTGGGCCTTGCTCTGCCCTGTGTGCTCCCAGACATGCGTGCCCAGTGATCAGAGATAGCGCCCACGGCTGTTGCGTGATGAAAACCAGCAGATCAATTCAAAGGGGCGGCCATCGGCGGCTCAGCGATCAATACAGCCCAGCGGCTGCAGCAGCGACCATGGCATCACTGCCACCTCGCTCCCAGCGCTCGAGCGGCCGTGCACGGCCCTGTGGAACCCACTGCAGAGCTCATTCCCCCAGCCCCACATATCGCTGACCCTGAGAACAGGAAAAGTGGATCTGGCTTTTGCAGCTTCTCCAAAATGTGGCATTTTCCACCAATTAATTGGAATGATGTTTTTTTCTCTTTTTCTTCTTTTGCTGCTGGGGGTTTTTGCACAGGTTGGGACTGGTATTTGTGCTGGTTTTGGCTGGGATAGAGTTGATTTTTTTCACCATAGCTGGTATAGTGCTGTGTTTTGGATTTGGTATGAGAATAGTGCTGATGGTACATTGAGGTTTTAGTTTTATTAAGTAGCGGCTAAATGTCCCCAGGTAGTGCCTATACTAGCCAAGGACTTTTTCAGCTTCCCATGCTCTGCCAGGGGCAGAAGAAGCTGGGAGGGGAGAGGACACAGCCAAGGCAGCTGATCCAAAACTGACCAAAGGCATATTTCAGACCATATGATGTCATGCTCAGCACATAAATCTGGGGGAAGAAGAAGGAAGGGTGGGACATTCGGAGTGATGGCGTTTGTCTTCCCAAGTAACCGTTACATGTGATGGAGCCCTGCTTTCCTGGAGATGGCTGAACACCTGCCTGTCGATGGGAAGCGGTGAATGAATTCCTTGTTTTGCTTTGCCTGCGCATGCAGCTTTTGCTTCTCCTTTTCATTATATTATTACTGTTGTTATTATTATTACTATTACTGTTTTGCTTTACCTATTAAACTCAATCCTTGAGTTTTCTCACTTTTACCCTTCTGATTTTCTCCCCCATCCCACCACAGAGGAGTGAGCGAGAGGCTGGGTGGTGCTTAGTTGCCACCTGGGGCTAAACCTCGACAGTATTGTACCTGAGTGATGCGCAAAGGCTTGGGCAGTAACACGTGAAACTTTCACTTGTGGTATTTGCTGACATATCATTATTGCCACATCACACCTTCCATAAGACGTCTGACACCAGCAGCTATTTCTAGGGCTTAGGAAACCAGCTGATAGTGCAGACTGGGACTGGCAGAAAAAGGAAATTATTATCTAGCACTGCTATAGGAAATGACTTACCAGACAAAACAGACAGCTCACAGGTATGAAGCCCAGGTAAAAATCAGGTCCATTTTGTAAAAATAACAAAGTTAAAGACTTGATTCTGGCAATATTTTAACAGGAACCGACCACTGTGTTCTTGCCAAGCTAGAAGAGACCCTCTGTGTTTGTGTTGTGGTTTAGCCCTGGTCAGCAACTAAGCACCACACAGCCACTTGCTCGCTCCCCCACCCTTGTGGGATGGGGGAGAGAATCGGAAGGGCCAAAGTAAGAAAACTCGTGGGTTGAGATAAGAACAGTTTAATAATTAGAATAAAACAGCAATAATACTAATATAATGAAAAGGAAAATAATGAGTGAGAGAGAGATGAAACACTGGAAGAAGAGGGGAAAAAAAAGGGGAAAAAAACCCCCAAAACTAAACAACAAGTGCTGCAACCGCTCACCAGCCACCAACCGACACTGCCGGTCCCCGAGCCGCGATCGCTGCTTCCCCCGGCCAACTCCCCCCAGTTAATATACTGGGCGTGACGTCACATGGTATGGAATACCCTTTGGCCAATTCAAATCAGCTCTCTGGGTTGTATCCCCTCCCCTCTTGGCTTCTTGTGCACCTGGCAGAGCATGGGAAGCTGGAAAAGTCCTTGACTAGTGTAAACACTACCCAGCAACAACTAAAACACCAGGGTGTTACCAATATTATTTGCATACCAAGTCTAAAACACAGCACTATACCAGCTACAGTGAAGAAAATCAACTATCCCAGCTAAAACCGTGACAGTATCCACCCCTTATTCCATACCATTTACGTCATGCTCAGGTCTCATACTATCCAATATGACCTCAATAACCACCACCCGCCTCCCCATCCTTTGATGACATACACAGATATCATTTATCATTCCTGTAGCCTATGGACCATCCCTGTAGAATGTCTGTAGAGGGTCCACACATGTCCACTGAGTTCATTTAGTCCGTAACTTTGGGCTCCATCTATCGTAACAGTCTTAAAGGCTGGAGAGATGGTCTGTGTGGTGTTGGATTGTTGCATGCTGAAGTCAGTCTTTGTTCCACCACCGCTACACGTTGCTTGGTTCAATCAAAGTTCATTCTTCATTAATTTTGGAAATTCTTACTATGATACCATTGATATGGCATATAGCAACCATAGGAGTGATGACATACAATATCATATAGCAATTAACAGCATACCATTCAGTTCATTGGCTATTTTCACCCAAAATCAAATCCCCTTGAGGCACACATCGAACTCCTCCATCCTCCCGCATCACCCACCAAGTGCACCCAGGTCCTCGAGCAAAAGCAATCCCACGAATGGGTTTGCCTTTGCCCGAGACAGGAATAAACCAGACAGTTTTCCCCAGCATATTTTTTACATGCACTACAGGGACTTTATCCCCTTCCACAGTACATAAGAGTTCTGACTGGGCAGGCCCAGCTCGATTGGCAGATCCCCTAGTGTTGACTAACCAGGTGGCTTTTGCTAAATGTGTATCCCAGTGTTTGAATGTCCCACCCCCCATTGCTCTCAGTGTAGTCTTTAACAGTCCATTGTATCATTCAATTTTCCCTGAGGCTGGTGCATGATAGGGGATGTGATACACCCACTCAATGCTGTGCTCTTTGGCCCAGGTGTCTATGAGGTTATTTCGGAAATGAGTCCCGTTGTCTGACTCAATTCTTTCTGGGGTGCCATGTCGCCATAAAACTTGTTTTTCAAGGCCCAGGATAGTGTTCTGGGCAGTTGCATGGGGCACGGGATATGTTTCCAGCCATCCGGTGGTTGCTTCCACCATTGTAAGCACATGGCGTTTGCCTTGGCGGGTTTGTGGCAGTGTGATATAATCAATCTGCCAGGCCTCCCCATATTTATACTTCAGCCATCATCCTCCATACCACAGAGGTTTTATCTGCTTGGCTTACTTGATTGCAGCGCATGTTTCACATTCATGGATGACCTGTGCAATAGTGTCAATGGTCAAGTCCACCCCTTGGTCGCGAGCCCATCTGTATGTTGCATCTCTTCCTTGATGGCCTGAGGTGTCATGGGCCCACTGAGCTATAAATAGTTCACCTTTATGTTGCCAGTCTAGATCTACTTGAGCCACTTCAATCTTAGCAGCCTGATCCACCTGTTGGTTGTTCTGATGTTCTTCAGCGGCCTCACTCTTGGGAACATGAGCATCCACATGACGTACCTTCACAACCAGGTTCTCCACCCAGGCAGCAATATCTTGCCACAATGCAGCAGCCCAGATGGGTTTGCCTCTGCGCTGCCAGTTGTTCTGCTTCCACTGCTGTAACCACCCCCACAGGGCATTTGCCACCATCCATGAGTCAGTATAAAGATAGAGCACTGGCCATTTTTCTCGTTCATCAATGTCTAAAGCCAGCTGGATGGCCTTTACTTCTGCAAACTGACTTGATTCACCTTCTCCTTCAGCAGTTTCTGCGACTTGCCGTATAGGACTCCATACAGCAGCCTTCCATCTCCAATGCTTTCCCACCAGACGACAAGACCCATCAGTGAACAGGGCATATTGCTTCTCATTTTCTGGCAGTTTGTTATACAGTGGGGCCTCTTCAGCACACGTCACCTCCTCCTCTGGCGATATTCCAAAATCTTTGCCTTCTGGCCAGTCCATGATCACTTCCAAGATTCCTGGGCGACTGGGGTTTCCTATTCGAGCCCATTGGGTGATCAGTGCGACCCACTTACTCCATGTAGCATCAGTTGCATGATGTGTAGAGGGGACCCTCCCTTTCAACATCCAGCCCAGCACCGGCAGTCGAGGTGCCAGGAGGAGCTGTGCTTCAGTACCAACCACTTCTGAAGCAGCTTGAATCCCTTCATATGCTGCCAATATCTCTTTTTCAGTTGGAGTGTAGCGTGCTTCAGACCCTCTGTATCCCTGACTCCAAAACCCTAGGGGCCGACCTCGGGTCTCCCCTGGTGCTTTCTGCCAGAGGCTCCAGGTAGGGCCATTCTCCCCGGCTGCAGTGTAGAGCACATTTTTTATGTCTTGTCCTGCCTGGACTGGCCCAAGGGCTACTGCATGAACTATCTCCTGCTTTATCTGTTCAAAGGCCTGTCGTTGCTCAGGGCCCCATTTGAAATCATTCTTCTTCTGGGTCACTTGATAGAGAGGGCTTACAATCAGACTGTAATTTGGAATAAGCATTCTCCAAAAACCCACAACGCCTAAAAAAGCTTGTGTTTCCTTTTTGCTAGTTGGTGGAGACATGGCTGTTATTTTGTTGATCACATCCACTGGAATCTGATGACGTCCATCTTGCCATTTTATTCCCAAAAACTGAATCTCCTGTGCAGGTCCCTTCACTTTACTTTGTTTTATGGCAAAACCAGCCTTCAGAAGGATTTGGACTATCTTCTTCCCTTTCTCAAAAACATCTTCTGCTGTGTTGCCCCACACGATGATGTCATCAATGTACTGAAGGTGTTCCGGAACCTCGCCCTGTTCCAGTGCAGTCTGGATCAGTCCATGGCAAATGGTAGGGCTGTGTTTCCACCCCTGGGGCAGTCGATTCCAGGTGTACCGGACGCCCCTCCAAGTGAAAGCAAACTGTGGCCTGCACTCTGCTGCCAAAGGGATTGAGAAGAATGCATTAGCGATATCAGTTGTGGCATACCACTTGGCTACCTTTGACTCCAGTTCGTATTGAAGTTCTAGCATGTCCGGCACGGCAGCACTCAGTGGCGGAGTGACTTCGTTCAGGCCACGATAGTCTACTGTTAGTCTCCACTCTCCATTAGACTTCCACACTGGCCATGTGGGACTGTTAAAGGGTGAGCGGGTCTTACTGATCACTCCTTGGCTCTCCAGTCACCAAATGAGCTCATGGATGGGAATCAGGGAGTCTCGGTTGGTGTGATATTGCCGCCGGTGCACTGTTGTGGTGGCAATTGGCACCTGTTGTTCTTTGACCCTCAGCAACCCCACAACAGAAGGGTCCTTCAAAAGACCGGGCAAAGTAGACAGCTGTTTAATTTCTTCCGTCTCCAAGGCAGCTATACCAAAAGCCCACCTGTACCCTTTTGGGTCCTTGAAATACCCTCTCCTGAGGTAGTCTATGCCAAGGATGCATGGAGCCTCTGGGCCAGTCACAATGGGGTGCTTTTGCCACTCAGTCCCCGTTAGGCTCACTTCAGCCTCCAATACAGTTAGCTCTTGGGATCCCCCTGTCACCCTAGCAATTCCAGAGAGATACAAATCACTGCAATGTTTTGGGGCCTGGCCCATGCCTACCGAGCCCTGTTCAACAGGAGCTGCGGCAGCTCCAAGCCCAACGACAAGCACTGTGGTCCCTCAAACCCCCACAACAGGCACTGCGGCTGCTCCAAGCCTGACGACAGGCACTGTGACTGCTCAAACACCCATGACAGACACTGAAGCTGAATCAGAGAATCAACCCGTGCCAGTATCAGTTGCCCCTATACAAAAGAAGAAATCCCAGGGTCATGGGTTCAAGCCCCATGTTGGGCGCCAAAAAGGACTGTTGTGGTTTAGCCCCGGTCAGCAATTAAGCACCACACAGCCGCTCGCTCACTCCCCGACCCTTGTGGGATGGGGGAGAGAATCGGAAGGGCCAAAGTAAGAAAACTCGTGGGTTGAGATAAGAACAGTTTAATAATTAGAATAAAACAGCAATAATACTAATATAATGAAAAGGAAAATAATGAGTGAGAGAGAGATGAAACACTGGAAGAAGAGGGGAAAAAAAAGGGGAAAAAAACCCCCAAAACTAAACAACAAGTGCTGCAACCGCTCACCAGCCACCAACCGATGCTGCCGGTCCCCGAGCCGCGATTGCTGCCTCCCCCGGCCAACTCCCCCCAGTTAATATACTGGGCGTGACGTCACATGGTATGGAATATCCCCTTTGGCCAATTCGGATCAGCTCTCCTGGTTGTATCCCCTCCCCTCCTGGCTTCTTGTGCACCTGGCAGAGCATGGGAAGCTGGAAAAGTCCTTGACTAGTGTAAACACTACCCAGCAACAACTAAAACACCAGGGTGTTATCAACATTATTTGCATACCAAGTCTAAAACACAGCACTATACCAGCTACAGTGAAGAAAATCAACTATCCCAGCTAAAACCGTGACAGTTTGTTTCCTTGCTGTACCTTGTAAAAACATTTGTATTTCTTTTTGTCTGCAATGCTGGCCACGTTTTTCCTGTGTGGAGATATTAACTGTACACTATTTTATCTTTACTTCTCCTTTTTTGTGTCTACGCTGGCTTCAGGACAGAGTATGGCTCAGAGGTAAGCTTTTATATCACAAAGAGAAAATCTAACAACTCCCTCAGCCTTCAGTACACATCCCCTCAGCAACTAGCTCACAGTACGAAATATAAGCTAATAAATCATTCTTCCTTTTAAATAAACAGCATTAACTTGTCCTAAACACTTCTGACGACAAATAAGGAATAACTGAGACACACAGTGTTGGCAATAAGCATGCTACTGCCAAGCACCCTGAACCCACAAGAATGCTAATGGTTTTTAAGCATTGTGAGAGCGGGAGGGGAAGAAAGATACTTGTTAGAAAGCACGGCTCAGATCCTCGGGTGGTAGGCAGTGATGGAGCCCCAGTGCGGTGTTAATTGGTACAACTGCCTGGTGAAATGCCTCTAAAATAACAGGCACTCAAGTTCAAGACGCACTGTTGTTTCAAATACCCATTGTACAACCCAGACAGTATTTGGTGTATTAAAGGAGGGCAGAGCACCGAGGAGCCGAAGGGAACAACGGTATCTTTTCGCATGGGCACTAATGCAGCCAGCGGGCAACAGCAGAGGCCCCCTTCCACAGCAGGCTGAGGCTTCTGATGAATTTAATGTTCTCTGAAGACCGTCTCACTTGAAATCAAACTCACTTATGACCTTTCCTCTGAGCAGCAGGACAACAAAATCCATAATGCAAAGGCAGTCAAACAGAAGACAAGGATGTGATTTTTTTTTAAAATGAATGTTTTATTCATGAACTATTTATAAAAATGTGTAAAATACACTCAAATATATTTGATTTGTTGACTGTAGCTAAAAATATAAAAATATACTTAACAAATGCATAAATTAAATTGACAATAGTGGCACAATTCTGTGTTCACTCAGTGTTTGTTAGGAACACAAATATAATTATATAGCATATGAGAATGGAATATGTGCTGAAGATGTTTTTCAGACACTTTAATCCAGGCACTGGCAAAGAATTTATGGCTAGCCATATTTCAAAATCGGGTTTTTTTTCACTATAACATACCGCCCTGCTGTAGGGCAATATATATTTAGCTACTTGACGTTACTTACAGTATTCCTTTAGCTTTCAAACAAATCAAGAAACAACCAAATCATCATGCATAAGAATCTACCAGCATCATTGACACTGTACGTGCCCAAATTCCATAGTATTTGCTAAATTTAGCTAGTCCCTAGTTTTTAGTATTTCCTGCCAGTCTTAAAAACCAAATCCCAGTCTGTACTGGCTGTTGATCTGCGAGGTCATTGATAACAGACCAGTTTTCTTTGGCCATAGTGGTGCTATCAACAGGTCAGGAGTTTGATTTCATCAGCCTGAGAGGGACAGCCGAGGGCACGGGGTCCACAGCAAGCTGCCCAACTACGGGGGGTGCCCACTCATCTTCTATTCAAAGTCACAGCCTCCTGGGACTACAGGTCCCAGAGCTCACAGCTCCAGAGCCTGAATGTCCCTGACAGGGCCATCAGGGGAGTGGTTGTCATCTTATATTGCATTATATTCACACAAACTGCATGTCTGAAGTACTGAAGGAGATCTGAATACATGTAATCACCTGCCATGGCACTCCTTGGTAGCAAAGCTGTGGCTGCCCTGGGCTATATCTCTGAATGTCAGATGCGTTTCTCCGATCCGTGGCCCTGGGAGATGCTAATACAGTGATTAGATGGTTATTGTTCTCATCCCTCTAGCTCATATATTAACTCCCAGGCTGAGGAGCACGGCTAAGTGCTCATGTACTCCTATCTGTCCAGTATTTAACTTTTTGCCTTCAAAGTCAAAGTGTAAATAACTGTATACAATACATAATATAAACTTAAAGCTCACACATTTTCTTTGTTCTACAACTGAAAGGCAATTCATAGTATATCATGGCATAAAATAATATTTCTGGCAATTTTAGGCACGTATATAAGCTGTATAAATAACTATAGCAGCAGAGAAAAAATGTATAAAGTTGCACTTCTATGACATCTTCACAGTATGCCTATTTCTCACCCACTTTTGTGTTCCATTAGTAACAAAAAATATCATTTATCAACTCCAGCTATGCAAAATCTTTTTTTTTTTTTTCTACAATCGGTAGTGGATCTTGTAATTGTATTGCACAGATTAAAAAACATTTATTACATTTTTTTCATTATTAAATAACTTTCAATAAAAAAATTTGAATTAACCTAAAAGCCCAACCCTGCAAGTGCATCAGAAGTGGAATGATATTCTTCAGGCAAGCATTCCAGTTGACTTTCATTAAAGTACTCAGGTAGCTTTGTGGACAATGCAGAGATTCACAGGACTGGGCTCCAAGTGTGCAAATCAGCTTATGGATCAGCGATAACACTAGCCTTGCTTTATAACATTATTATTGGGAAACATCAAGAAGGGAATTCTGAACATCTTTCATGGACATTCAAAAGAGAAACAGCCTCTTCAGCAGAGGATGTCTTTTTCCTTAAGAGCTCTCTTTGTTCAGTACATAGGCTCCTTCAAGTTCATTCTTGGTACATTAACAATTTCCCATCGGTCCTGTTATTCAGCTTAGAGGCACAGTAAATATAATTAATTATACTGATAAGTAGATGACTTATATTAACAAAATGCTACATAGATACTTTTTACTTATTCCCAGCAGATTTACACTGGTTTAATATGACCACAATTGGCTAGAAAGCAGAACCAGAGCAATAATGTGTGTCTAGTCTCACGCGTGACCTGGCCAGGCAGAGATGTAAAGCTGCTCAAGAGCATGTGCCAGACTGTTTAAGGTCATCTGTCATGTTATCAAGTGATGACAAGGAAGAGGCTTATGAACTGTGTCCGTTATTAGCTGAGAAAAAAGACGAAAATAGCTGTCTGCTACAACATCATCATTTTGGGTACAGATTTGTGAACTGTGTAGGTGCGGAGGAGAGCGTTGAGAAACATTGTTAAAAGAAAGAGCAGAACGATATGTGTCTTTCTGAAAATGATGAACAACGTGCATACATAGTATACAATCAGACTTTTGCCCTTAGATCATATATTATTGAGCAAGTTCCATTTCCCTCAGCATAAAAAATGACACAGTAATATATAGTGTGAGATAATTTATAGGGTACATTTGGTACGTCTTCACAGTGTAATTGCACTGCTGGTAACTAAGATGGTGATCTTCATTCCTCAGCTACGCTGCAGAAAGGAAGGACTAAATGCAGTGCACGTAACACAATGGCAATTTTCATGATGCCCTAAGTTCAGCTGTTATTAGCAAGGTCAATGATCGATCTAAAGCTGCCATGCTTGTTTGTCCTTGCTTGCTAACCTACAATCTGTCTAGCAAAGGAAACAGGGAAAAAGGGGGCCTGCAGAAAATTTGCACATTTCTTTGTGGTTTTGCTTAGATTTCCCTCTGTTAAAATGGCTTCCACTATAATGCTAGTTCCCTTCTTCCAATCCCACTAAGGGTGGTGAATCTTGAGGTTTGTCTGGGGCCAAAGAAGATGTACAAGAGGAATGAGCAGTATTTTCATACAGAAACACCTAAGAGATTAACCGAGCTTATGCATTCTGAGCAGCTGTGAAATCTGATACGAAGGGTGGCTTCTGAGGCACACGAGGATATTGGGTCAAGAAAGGATGAGACTCCACATGGAGTAGGAAGGAAGAGAGACTATCAGGCTGTTTCCTTCTCTCTAGGAAAACCATGGATGTTTATAGTCCTGCTGGGTCTGCTTTGGAATGATTTAAGAAAACTATGTCAGAGCTGCTTTGCAGATTTCTTCAGCCATCGTCAGGCAGGTGTTCCTACCACAAGGAGAGTGTGGCTCCAGTAAGTCCTGGTGAAACCACAGTATTCTTGGCCCAGGGCCACAGCAGTTCCTCACTTAGGCACTTAGGTGTATTGGCTGGTTCTCTGGAGGCCTTCAGAAATATTTATTTCTCTCCGAAATGAAAGTGGAATTTAGGCACTTGTCTTCAGCAGCAGGCTAAGTTTTCTCTAGGTAAAGTATGGGTAGATATATAAAAGGAGAACTACCAAGCCCTTCCTTCTTTTTGTGATGGAGAAGAACTGTGCACTGCCTCTTCTCTATTTGTCTGAAGAGCGTTTTATAAAGACAAAGAATAGCTGAACAGAGTGTTCAAACCAGTCCCTTGAATGAGAAGCCTCTTTGCAGAGGACAGAGGATGTGCCTAATCCGCTTGGCTGGGCAGGATACCTGGTGAGTGCTTTTCGATTGTACTTCTTGCTAATCACTAAATGCTTTGAGTCATCCGATGATTAGCACAGCCCTGCCAGCCGACATCCCTGGTTTACTGATGAGCCTTTTTCTGTTCCAAATGCCCTTGTGGTGGTGACATCAGGCAACATCTAAGTGGAGGAGTCTTTCTATGCTGGGGCCGTGCTTTCCCTTTGTGAAAGCAACTGGCATTTGAAGGAGACCAACACTTAGGTCAAGGCAGCTATGCTGCAAGCAGCTTAAGGCCGAAGCCAGTTGTGTAAACTGTGGGACATATACCTTTATATGTCTTTATTTCAATACGTTTATAATCTCTCTATTTTTTTAGGTGTCATGGTACCGCATTGTTTTTAATGAGCCATGGAATTTGCTAGACTTCACATCCTTACAGGTCTGTTAATATGGATGTCTCAGGCGTTTCCTTGAACACCTTTCTTATTATAATTGTATGCAGGTGAAAATGCACAGACACAGGCTGTGGTCTGATTCTGCTCTCTTAAACCAGTGTAAAGAAATCAGAATGCGACCTGTCTCCCCTCAAAGCGTGTGTGGAGGGGGAAAGGTCTGCTAGACTTCATGGCAGCGTGTGTTGTTTGATATTTTTCTGCTACGTCACATTAGACTGAAACAGTTGCTTCTAGTGAGGTGGACCCTGTTTTGCTTGGCTGTTAATGAGTTCTGTAAAAGGTATGTCATTGTGTTATGGGTTATACCCATTTTCATCCGATCACAAGCAGTAAGTTTAAAGTGTAGAGTAGCATTGTAATTCCTATACAGGACTACTGTTCCCTTGCTTAATAGTAGCTTATTTCATCTCACAAACACTGAACTAGTTAAAAAAAATGAGGTTCTCCTTATAGGATTTTTCCTGTGTGTTACATGCCAATACATAACCTGCGCCAAACGCAGCAGTCCTGTTAGCCATACAATTAAAAATAGTTTATGTAGAACAGTTCATAAAAACTGTGGTAAGAAAAAAATAGTATTATCTGAAGCTTAATATTAATATAAACAATATAGAAAAAATACATATTTACATAATGCCAAAATACAATTATATACATTAATATCTATTACACTTAAATTATATATCTTTAAAAAAACCACCAGACCAATAAATTATACAGTCTCAACAGAAAGGTCTGGCACCTTTCTAGTGCATGAAATACATACATTAAAAAACCCAGACAAAACCCTTAGTTAACAAATGTGGTCACAAAAGCAGTTCTCCATAACATTCTTAGTGCCTCGAATAAACAGCATCTGAAAGCAAGGAAAACTGAGATTAGAAAAAATAAAACAGCCCAGGTGGCTTCACGTTCAGCTCTGTTACCTGACTACAGTGCTCTGAAAGGTGGTTGTGTGGCAGCAGCGCTGGCTGGTGACTGATGTGACAGCTAAAGAGTAGATCCCACCCCTGCTTTTGCTAGCATTCCCAACTTGTGGAACCCGCGTTATTTCAGTCCTTGGCCTCCTCCAATCCTCCTCTACCTGTTGATGACAACTCTGATTTCTACTTTCTAGATCAAGAAGATTATTTTGATCTCTCATCATATAATCTCAATTCCCATTGTCCAAATTTGAGGAGTTACCGAGACCCCGCTGTCTGACTCTGAAAACTTCCACAGCCCTTAGGAATCAGCTCTACCAGGACACACAGGACACCTCTGCTTACAGCTTCTCCAGACTGGTCCTCTGGCCATGAGAACAGGAGGTGAAGGGCAGTGCTAGTGCCAGGTTTGCTACTCCTGCAGTTCTTATCTGGATATAGGCTAGGGAAAAGGGCTGATAAGGATGGAGAGTTGGGGGAGGAGGAAAGAGCACAGCCTTGGGCCCCTACATTGTCCAGTCAAGGCAGATGGGAAGTCTGCTAAGGCTGCCTATACAGTCAACAGAAAATGAAGGTGATTCAGGACAGAAATTGAACACCATCAATGACAGAAGAGCCCAGCAAGCCCAGCCAGTAGCCTCAGTGTGCTTAAAAGTGGGTGATGTAAACACTGGTGAGGTAAAGGAGGAAGCCAGTATCATGATGAGGACGAGGTTCAGTTCCCCCAACGGCACAGGAATCATGAAGTGTGAGACAGGGAGAGCATGAAGGTAAGGTAGGAGCAGGAAGAGACATTCTGATGACTACTAATGGAGGAAATAATGATGCAATTGCAAGAGTGAAAAGAGCAGAGCAGTGAAGAAATGAAGGTTCGGGAAGAGAACAAATATCGATGGCAAGGGATAGCACAATTTGCCCCCTCAATTACATTGTCAATGAGCTATTACATTCGAAACACTCTGCAGTTTGATAAACTTGCACTCACCTCTGTGATACTCTGGATTCACATTTTCATATATCGGAAACAAGGGATTTTCTTGTTCACTGCGAAGTTTTCTGGCTCTTAACACATCTCTCACACATTGATGTAGATATACATATTGACACTGCAAAGGATTTTTTTTTTAAGTCACTCTGGGAAATTTTGTAATTTAATATTCTGTATCGTGAAAAATCATTACAGGCTAACTCCCTTACACAAAATCAAGGGTGGTGTTAAAAATGAAAATAAACTTCCAGAATTAATCTCCTTTTCACATTAGTAATAGAGTAAACTTTTGTGATCACCTGTTTTTAGAAATACTACCAGGAAAACATAAATGAACATAATACGTTTTGACAGATCATGCCATAAGTGAAAACTTTTACCAACTGTAAGGCATAATTTGACATGATGCTGTGTCGGATAGCTGCTACTTCTGAATGCTTTGGTATGAAGTATGTGTAACAGAACTAATGTGTACAGGGAAGCACACAGAAGAGACAAACAATTTCCTGATTTTTTGTTCTGAAAAGAAATATTTTCCACAGAATTTCATCACCATACATAAATATTTCACAGAACTTCGATGAACCCAAATTTTCTGGCAAAAGCACTATTTTTTTGGTCCAATATAAGTTGCTTCTGACTATGTGGCGAATGACAGACTGTCTCTTCCGAAGAGTGCCTTTCACAGAAGAGAGCTAAAATGACATTCAGAATGGAATTAGGGAGGATCAGCATGTTATTGACTATTTATCAAACTACCTTGATAGAATAGATTGTTAAATCCCCATGCTTTGCTGCTTTTTGTGGTTGATGACATGCATCATTATTGTTTTTTGATTAGTGTAGCATGGCACCTCAAAATTAGTCTGAGCATCTTTATATATCAAGGTGTACCTTTTTAATATTACTTTATCTCAAAAGACATAATTTCTCCAATAAGCATATGCGTTTTCTCCCCCCACATCTTCTACTTGTTTTTCACAAGAGCTATTGCTCTGTGCATTTTTCTCAGTGTTCGGGCTCTGGGAAAGTGAAGACGCCTGCTGTTACGCACATATGGCTGCTGTCTCTGTGGAGCAGAATCCTGCACCTCACCCACCAATTCCAATTCAGTGGAAAGTTGGCCAGGGCATGGAGACTTCTTTTGGCAAAGACCATTTGGGACCGAAATGGTGGACAGCTTCTCTGCCCGTGTCACAGCTGCTGTGCTGAGCCCACTGCCTTTTGAGCTGATGGACACGATCTCCTGTTACTCCTCTGCATGTCTCCAGCTGCAGTCTCTTGTCTTAAACAGCTTTCAGCAAGTCTGAAGCAGGGGCAGTGTTTTGTTGCTGCTGTTTTACTGTGCCCGCATAATGTCAAGAAGGATGGTGCTGTAACCTTTGGCTGGAGCATCTCATTGCAAACAGTCCTATCTGCTGGCCTGTGCTCCCCAGTGGGATTTGGCTACCACTACATCAACAAATGGGGACTTAGCTTTTATCTCAACCCTCAAACAGATTGTGGAAGCCAAGACATGAGCGATAACACCAGGAACTACGGTCTTCATGCATATCAAATGGAGTTTGTGGAGCAGATCTTTTCTTCCCCCTCTCCTCACCTCCCTTACTTTTTCTTAAAAGATGTATAAGAATTACTTCATAATTCACTGCTCATTGCAAACTTTGAATCCTCATAAAACTCCAGGATAAATTTACTTCATTTTCTTGCAGGAGGATGAGAGATTGTATTGCTTGTGCCTCAAGCTACCTTGATGAAAGGCAGTTCCAAATCAGAAACTGTACACAGATGCAACTGACAGTTCAGGTTAATAAGACTTGCTGAGTATACAGCAGCTCAGTGGCTGTGCACTGACACAGCTACGTGGTCAGTCTGCAAGCACGTTACAGCTCAAGCGGGGTGAGTATGTGTGAGCTGCAAAAGCTTGCTGTCAGCCTGCCCCTGGGATGCTGCTTGTGAATTCTTCCAGGGGCAGGACTGGTTACAACAGGGATCTGGGTAAGACTTGAGCCACTGCTGGTTTGGCGCAGAAGTGCATGTAGTGCTAGTGGTGGCATAGTGCTTCTCACTATTACTGTAGATATTTTGCTTGGGTCTGGCTGCCTTTTGACTTAGATGTCATGTCAAGCTCATGCCAAAGGTGGGCTTTATACCACACAATTTTAGTTGTCTAAAAGCCTGGTGTCAAATATAGGCTCTTGAGGCAGTTGCCTCTTTTTTCGAGCTATGGAAAAAGAGCCACCCTCCTGAGATGTCTGTCTGCCTTTGCTTACTATGGCTGGTGGAATATAGAAGGTAAGATGGTTCTGTCTCTGAGGATGCCCAGATCAAGCTGAGAATCTGTCTCCCCTCCAACAGTAGGTCTTCTGTGATTAAGATAGTTCCAGGAAATCTCTCTTTTGCTTTCCCAGTTGAGCCTCTCTTTATACCAATGTGTGACTTTTACATCTGTCAGGAAGCGCTGTCACTGATATTTTCATTTCCAAATTGCAACAAAGAGCTCCATTAGTATCAAGATACAGGCAGATCCATCAAACTTGTTCTGATTCCCCTATTAACAGTTCACAGGGAAAATGTAAAGACTGCCTCCACAACTCGCCTTTATTAAATCAGCTCCTAAGTATTTAGCTGATATTAGTGTAAAGCGATTTTTTTACAGCTTTAAAAGCACAGAAAGAAATCCCAAACACATACTTTTTCTGCACTTTGAGAATAAATGTACTTGCTTTTGCACAGTATATTAGAAGAATGCTGATCAACTTTCCAATACCATTAATGAAAATGACAGAGCAACTCAATAAAAAATGAACTGCAAAGCCACAAGGTCAGAGTGCTTAGAGTTTTAAAATTATGTACATCTAATTTTCTCTGCCCTCCATTCCTTTTCCCTATTATGTTGACCTATCTGTCTGTTTTAGGCTTGTCTTCCAAACCCGTCCCTGAAGGACCTGTCTCTGCTCAAACCTCATTTACTGGACACTGCACTAACACAACAATGTGCTGGTAAGCGTCTGCTGCGTAACACTGCTGGGGTGATTGTGGGCCAGTGCCAACAGGAGAAATCTATAGGAAGCATAGCCACCACTTGTTATGGCTTGGACCTGTTGTATGAGAGCCAATGGAAACAATCCTGAACTAGAAATTCTCACAGAGCTAAAATATATCCAACTAGTATTTCACAGTGGAGTAACTGTGAAGTGCTTTGCGACCCTTTAAGACGAGAGACTGATTATTATACACTGCAGCTGGTGTTGCTGTATTGTAGGCTATCCAGAACTTACCTCTGTCTGAACCATGTGAACCCGGTGAAGCCTTAGATCATGTACTGCTGCATAAATGTCGACAGTGTCCTTTGAATCCAGCTGCTGCAGAATTCGGTCCAGTGCAATGAATGTGCCAGTCCTGCCAACACCAGCACTGGAACAGAAAACAACCCAAAAGATTTAAAAGGAGAGGGATCAAAGCATTCACTGTCTTCATGTGATACTTTTGTAAAGTTCAGATCTCTAGGGTGAGAAGCTCATTGTTCAAATGGCATCTCTGGGACTTCAAACACTTTATAGTGGAATTTGTTTAGGAAAGAGGAAAGGATAGCGATGGTAGAGGTATCTGCTACTGCCTATACTGTTTTCTGCTGTGGATTAACTCAGTCATTGAGATACACTGAAAGACTGCACCTGACTGTAACTTTTAAACCTCCTCTCTCCAGGGATGAACCAGTAGGCTCGGTTCTGGAAGATAAGCTGGCTTGTGCCTTATGGAAGGGCAGAGTAAGGCAAAGTATCCCAGAGTCCCCAGTAGCTGAAATGCTGGAAGGTGGGGTTTAGAGGCAGGAGGCAGGGAAGAGGAAAGTTGACCTGTCAGTGATACAGTAGACATCTGACATGTTGCAGCACATGATGTACAGGCAGACATAGGTGGAGATGTCAAATACTACATTCAAGTAGTACCAGTGAGCATATGGCTTTATCAGAAGATACACACAGCACCACACTGCACTCTCTCACTCTGTAACCCTCTGTTCTGCTGCAGCTGGCCAGTGGATCATGGATCAGGAAGTCCAGTTTTGCCTTTTTTGTATCCATGTGTAGGGGTGGATGACAGAGCAGAGGAAAAACCTGCAGTCCTATGGCTGCCAGAGATGGCAAAGACAGAAGAGCATGAGAAGGCAGTAAGGACACAGAGTCTTAGAATGGGACAGAGGATGGATCTGCCAGCTAGTCTCAACATCCATATGTAGCCAGATTCACCCCTGGGTATATCTTACCTTTTCAGAACACCCATTTGTGATGCAGATGTTGGGCCGCAATAGCAGCACACAGGCAATTTAACAATGCAAAAGCTTATGAGCAGTGGCAGCTGCTGACACCTTTAGTGCTCTCCAGTGGTCCCACAGAGACACAGTGGTTCCCTGAGAAACATTTTCAGGGCACCTCCAGGGTGAGGTTGTGAGTGAGTGCATGTGCATTGGGAATGCTGCTCTGATATACCTGGAGGCTTAAGCCCATCACTGTCTCTCAGGTTCTGTGGCTGCCCATGGCCTAACAGGGATGAATATTTGGGATCTTCCCAAAGGTATGCACAAAGGCTCTGTGCCGATGACCCTTTGCTGCTGCATATACCTGCAGTGCACAATAGTTGGTCCTGTGTCTGGGGTCCTGTTGATATAATCCCTTACAGTTCTGACAAACTGGATCAGGGACTGGGTGGTCTCTGGCACACCATGATCTGGCCAGACAGTGTAGTGGAAGTGACGAATGAGCTTCGTTGAGTCAAGCTGCTCTTCCTGTTGGGACACAAAAGTGTGGGTCATCAGAACAGATGAGATAGGAGAGGACACACATAAAATGCACCTTCAGAGCAAATGCTACAGCTGCCACCAGAGATGAGCTGGACATGATGCAACTGTGCTACAGCAGAATAAACCTTCCTGATTAACTTTGCAGGTGTTTTTATGCCAATTAATTAAAAAAAAAAAAGATGAAGACAAACGTACACTACAGATTTTAAACTCTCGTATTGTCCATTCTGGGAGCACTGATTCAGACAGCATCTCAACGATCAAGTCTCCATAGTACAAGGAATCCTGGTCAAGGGGCCAGTAGTGATCACACTTCACCTGCAGGGACACAAAAAAGATAGATTTATTGTCAGTAACAGCTGTAAACAATGCCTCCATCCAGCATTGGCAGAAGCAGACTTCAGACCTCCTGTGCCTGAGGATGAAGGAAGAACAGCAGAAGCTGAATTCAGAGAAAGGTGCCACCCCCTGCCATGTCAGCTCAACAAACAGGGCCTGGGATGGGAACGGGCTAGGACGGGGCTGGGAACTGCAAGTTCTCATCACAGATGTTTGTGGGGGGAGGAATGGGAAGCACTTCACTGATGCCCTCTTCTGAATGCCACAACATTTTCTGCATCAACTCTTTTCAGAGCTCTGCTTGGATGACAGCTAGGCCTCCAGTGCTCGCCTCACCACCTCTTGCTGAGACATGACAGTGGGGTCCCACTCAGAGCCAGTGAGGTGCAGGAGGAGACAGGGGGCTGCCTGTCCTGCATCTGCTTTCGCCATCTCCTCAAGAAAAAATAGTAAACTGGAAGGAGATATCCCCATATGTGCCACTAGATGATCACTACTTCAAGTTGGTTTAATCTTTTTACAGATCTAGTTCCTATCTTACAAAGGGTCCAGGATGTGATCATACTTGGGGAGGTGGATTGCTGAGACAGCTAAATAACCTACCTACACTTGCACTCAGTAAGACTGTTAAGTGTGTGAGTAGTCTCTTTGCTTACTACATCAGAGAGAATTCCATGTATTTAATGATCAACATTTGCTCTCTAGAGCTTATATTTAAAGTAGTAGTTGATTGGAGTTGATGTGATAAACAGGCATTTTTTGCTGGTGGTTGTCCTTCTGCATGCTTAAGGGGATTATATTAGTACTACTGAGCAAAGTGCTGGATTAGAGACCAGAAGCACTGAGCTCTGTTCCTACCTCTAGCTTTGACATGCTGCATGATCTTGGGATGGTCACTGCATCCTCAGTTCACAGCCTTAATCTGTTTCCAGTCTTTAGATTATACCTCTTATCTCTTACTGTATATCTCCTTGACTGGGGCCTTTGGCATTAGTGTGATGCAAATAATAAGCACAAACTTTTAACAGATGTTAAAACAGTCATTAATAATAAAGAAGAGTCACTGCTTACCCGGCCCTTCTCAACACACTGGGTTACCATGACAATATTGTGAACATTTTGTTCCCATGCCATCTTCCAGAACTCATCTTTGGTACCAGGCAAAGGGCCCTGAGTTGCTATGTATTCCCTGCGGAAATTATTGCCCTGCAAGAAAAGAGAACTCCATTAGTTTCCATAAAGGCAGAAAAAAAAAGATCTTCTAGCAACTGTACAAGCCATGCGGTTGCATCCAGGGCTCTGCAGCAACAATGCCCTTGCTGGGACAATAGTCCAGCTAAATTTTGAGAGCTAAATTGTTGCCTTGGACCTGGAAGTAGAAGGCTGGCTGGAGCAGAGAGAAGGAAGAGACTGCAGCAGTATGTCTAAATACTGTTCCTTTTGTGGCAGTCAAAGCTTTTCATTGTTCTATTGTGCTCAGCACAGTCTCAAGCAATTTTGGAACTACTAGGGGGTTTTGTTTTATTTACTGTTTTGAATAAATTAGCTGAGTTCTGGCTTGAAATCTGGATTGCTAAAGCCATTGCTATTATCAATCACAACTCTCTGGCAAAGGGCATTATTGTAATCTCAGCCAGTTTTACCATCTTGCAAGGTGCCAACACTGTCAGGATGAGCTACAGCTCCACAATGAGGATGCCACCTGCAGTGATAGCTACAGTTGTTGTGGACACTGTATAAAATCAGTGACCTTTAAAAATATGTCCTTGGCCAATTAGACTTGCTATCTTACATAACTATACCAATCCAAGAAAGTGTCCTTAAGTGCTGGCTAAATCACTCACAGTTAACTTAATGGCAGCCAGACATAGCCTTTCAGCACACCCACCAAATGAGTTCTCAGACTTTTAGCTCAAGTGAATAAATGAAGGGGGAGGGGAGCCTTAAGCATCCAGCTTTATATTCAGTCTTAGATGAAGAACAAATTACCACTGGAGGCAGGACTGTAAAATACCATCCTTGAGTCACTTACTGGTATGTAGCTTGCATTAATGTAGTCTGAGCAAGGGTCATCATCCACATTGGAAAGCTTCACTCTTGATGTATCATCTAGGAAGAAATTGATTAAAAGAGGCTTATGGCTAAGTCTTGATTTTCAGTCCCTCTCCCATTTATAGAAATGCATTTGTGAAAGGACTGGCAGCATTATTATAAGGATTTTATATGGAGGGCTAATTTAGAGGAATAACTGTTTAAATTTGTATTGCCTCCCTCATCCATGGGGGCTGTGGACTGTTTCAGGTGAGAAGGAAGCAGTGAATATCCAAAAATTCCTCTGCTGAGTTGCATAGGATTTGTTATGGCAACAAAAGAGCCACAGCAGCATCCTCCTTTGATCCTGACAGCAGTGTGCTGTACTGGAGAGCAGTGCCCAGCGTTGCCATTGAAAGAGTGGTAGTGCTTCAGTGATCTGCACAGCTTGTGACCTAACATATGTGAGCAGGCCAACCGTCTTCCCTGGGGCCAGTCGCATCTCCAGTATTACAGAGAAGTACAGAGTGCCTAAGCCACCAGGGCACTGATTTCTGAGATAACGCCATGTTGGATCTCAGTCAGGCATTGTTTCTTGTACATTGCGGGCATGCTCCCCCGCCCGGCACAGCAGGCAGAACACAGGAGGTGCTGCAAGGCTGCGCTCCAAGCACATACCACATCCAGCAGCAGGGCAGCATGTGGAGCAGCGAGTCATGTGGTATTCTTCCTCAATGCAGAGCGTGTGTTACCTCCAAAACTGGCAGATGGGAGATTAAAGGGGGAACTCTCAATGACAGGTCTTGCCTCAGGAGAACAGGGCTAACCTCACACATGTGTCTTACCATGCAGAACCACACTAGCTCTACATTGTATAGCAGGTTTTCTGCAGCCTCTGGAGAAGAAAGATTTGGCAGGGTTGTCAAAAAGCACTGAATGGATGACACCCTATATGTAAACAACCCTACTGTTATTTCTACTATCCTCGTTATCAGCGGTGACTGAATGCCCACAACAGCTGGAGCTTTTTCTCTCCAGACTGAATGCTAGTCATTACATCTCTAGTGTGAAATGAAATTACTGGTCTGTGTGAAACCATCCAGGGCCATACATCATCTGCCTCCAAGCACCAGAACCTCAGCTGGCAGAGGTATTTAATCTCTGACAGAAAGGAGGGAAGGGATTGGCTGCATTCTCTTTTCCACTAGGCTTGCTGAAAAAAGTGAAAAATAGCTATTGTGATGTAATATTACACAACCAAACCTAAAACTCACAGGGCAATATATTATTGTATCGATTTTTCCCTCTGTTCTCTGGCAGAAGTGCTATGTCACATGTCTGGTTTCGACCCACATCTTTTAAGTCCTGCAAAAAAAGTAGGAATAAAATGTGAGCTGAAAATAATTAAAGGACATGACAACACAAGAGGACACAGTGCTTATCAGCTCTCAAAGGCCATGGACAGAGAATGGGTGGTTTTTTAAAAGAACAAACTGAAATTAAATAGCTAATCATACCGGTTTAAAGCAAGCACATGGCTGGCAGGTGCTTTCCATGCTTTAGCACACAGATGTGCCACACAAATAAATGCTCCTGACCCCAACCAGACAGGTATCAGGCAGAGGCTGCCAAGCAGAAGATGCTATGCCAAATGAAGAGTTGGTTTCTGCATTAGGACAAGTGGAGTTCAGGTAAGACTCTCAAGCTTATTTGGATTTGTGTGAATAAGACAAACAAATGCAAGTCTTTCTAATGCATTAACCCATGCCCGCCCCTTCATAAAGCAAATCCTTTGCCTAGATTAGGATCCCACCTCATACTCCTTGGACAGGAGGTAGTTGGAGTCTGCTTGAAGTTTGGTGAAGTGTGCTTCAAAATGACTGACTTTGATCGGACTAAAATATTCAACAGGAGGAAGAAAATCACAGGATGAATCACAGTCATAATTTATCCAGTTGGTTATCAAGAAGCTTTTTTAGGTCTTAATATTGTCTTTTTACCTGGAAGTTTTCCGGTTTCTAGAAATGATTTCAAAAAGAAAAAGAAACACTTCATCAGTGAGTGACCAGATGTGACTGTTCATCCATGATGCCATGTTAAAATAGTGCTCTTAGAAACAAAACTTTTTATTTTACCCTTTTTGCCCCAAGTTCAGATGGACTGACAGTGGTCTGTCCCTGCGAATGCTCAGCCTTGCTGTAGGTCTTTCGTGGCCATTGCTGGAATAAAAAGGAAGGTATTCTGTTTTACCATTATGTTCTGATATTGATAAGAGCTACCAATAACATAACTTACATCATTAGGTTGGAAAAAAGGAATTTGAGAAAGTCTTCTTTTTGACTTGTGGCTCTGATCATGTGTATTTAATGTCGTACTTAATGCCGTACTTAATGCCTTCTTTGCCTCAGTCTTTAACAGTCAGACCAGTTATCCCCAGGGTATTCAGCCACCTGAGCTAGAAGGCCAGGACAGGGAGTGGAATAAAACCCCATAATCCAGGAGGAAGCAGTTTACGACCTGCTGAGCTGCCTGGACACTCACAAGTCTATGGGGCTGGATGGGATCCACCCGAGAGTCCTGAGGGAGCTGGCGGAGGAGCTTGCCAAGCCACTCTCCATCATTTATCAGCAGTCCTCGTTAACAGGGGAGGTCCCAGATGACTGGAGGCTTGCCAGTGTGACACCCATCTACAAGAAGGGCCAGAAGGAGAATCTGGGGAACTACAGGCCTGTCAGCCTGACCTTGGTAGCGGGGAAGGTTATGGAGCGATACCTCTTGAGTGAGCTCACCGGGCAAGTGCAGGACAACCAGGGGATCAGGCCCAGCCAGCATGCCTGCATGAAAGGCAGGTCCTGCCTGACCACCCTGATCTCCTTCTATGACCAGGTGACCTGCCTGGTGGATGAGGGAAGGGCTGTGGACGTTCTCTGCCTGGACTTTAGTAAAGCCTTTGACACTGTCTCCCACAGCATCCTCCTAGAGAAGCTGGTGGCTCATGGCTTAGCCAGGTATACTCTTTGCTGGGTAAAAAACTGGCTGGATGGCTGAGCCCAGAGAGTTGTGGTGAATGGAGATAAATCCACTTGGTGGCTGGTCACAAGTGGTGATGCCCAAGGCTCAGTTTCGGGGCCAGTCTTGTTTAATATCTTTATCAATGATCTGGATGAGGGGATTGAATGCACCGTCAGTAAGTTTGCAGATGACACCAAACTGGGCAGGAGTGTTGATCTGCTCCAAGGTAGGGAGGCTCTGCAGAGGGATCTGGACAGGCTGGATCAATGGGCTGAGGCCAATTGTACAAGGTTCAACAAGGCCAAGTGCCGGGTCCTGCACTTGGGTCACAACAACCCCATGCAACGCTGCAGGCTTGGGGAAGAGTGGCTGGAAAGCTGCCTGGTGGAAAAGAACCTGGGGATGCTGGTTGACAGCCGGCTGAACGTGAGCCAGCAGTGTACCCAGGTGGCCAAGAAGGCCAACGGCATCCTGGCTTGTATCAGGAATAGCGTGGCCATCAGGGCTAGCGAAGCGATTGTCCCCCTGTACTGTGCACTGGTGAGGCTGCACCTCGAATACTGTGTTGAGTTTTGGGCCCCTCACTACAAGAAGGACATTGAGGTGCTGGAGCGTGTCCAGAGAAGGGCAACGAAACTAGTGAATGGTCTAGAGCACAAGTCTTATGAGCAGTGGCTGAGGGAGCTGGGGTTGTTTAGCCTGGAGAAGAGGAGGCTGAGGGGAGACCTTATCGCTCTCTGCAACTATCCGAAAGGAGGTTGTAGCGAGGTGGGTGTTGGACTCTTCTCCAAAGTAACAAGCAATAAGACAAGAGGAAATAGCCTCAAGGTGCCAGGGGAGATTTAGGTTGGGTATTAGGAAAAGTTTCTTTACTGAAAGAGTGGTCAGGCATTGGAACAGGCTGCCCAGAGAGGTGGTTGAGTCACCATCCCTGGAGGTGTTCAAAACACTTGTAGACGTGGCACTTTAGGGCATGGTTTAGGAAGCATGGTGGTGTTGGACTTGGTGATCCTAGAGGTCTTTTCCAACCTTAATGATTCTAAGATTCTATGTGACATTGCTTTTAGCTGTGGCACAATTTTCTTGTATTTTAGTTTGGTAATAGTGATGCAGAGTGTACACATGTGCATAGGCAATAACACTTTTTTTTCTTGCTCTGAAACATTCACAACTGAGCCTATCATTAAGGAGGGTGTCCTATGTTAAGACAGGCCCTAAACTGGTTGCTTCTCTACATGCAGAGATGAACAGGTAGGTATATTTTCAGACTCTGCAGACCAGGCCTGTATGAGATGACCAGATTCATAGCAGGAGTAAGTGGCAGCACCACAGTGGGCTTTAGGAAAGCCACAGAAGTGGTACTGACTCCATACAGTTAGCGTTGCCTTTCATACTTTCACTGCCTTCTCCTCCTTCAACACACCCCCCTTAGAGACCACTTTTTCATCAGGTATGATAAGGGAAAACCATACAGTTTGCAGTCCTGCTGGCTATATAACTCACAACAAGAAACCACTCTCTATCTAAAGTTTATCTACACTGAAAAAATGCAGTGGGATGCGCAAGGTGGAAAACACATCCATCTGCACTCTATTCATGCTCTATATGTGACTATGTACTGAGATGGTTAGGAGTGCACAAGTCTGTATGTGCATAAGCAAGCTTTATTTACTATTGTCAATGATTTATGCCTCTTTTTTTGATGGCTTGTAGAGGAATACACTGAATTTGTTCATACTGCCTAAGAATAGCACTGCTAAAGGGTAAATCCCTTCTGGCTAAAACGTACAACTAGTCAGAAGACAGGGTTTTTTCAGTGTGAATTTCTGGCATCTCAAAAGCAAATTAGAAACAAAATAAACCTAATCTTGTATCAGTAAAAGATCTGAATTTCATATTTTCAGTTTCCCAGTTAATGAAAATGCTGAATTTTTTTTTATTTCAGAAACAACAAGGAATTTCATATCAATCATGTCATATCTCTTTCAGTCAGGCCAAATGGTTTAAATGGATAAAGCTTTTCTCAAAGTTGAGATAGAGTATTTCACTTTTTAAAAACATATTTAAAATTCATTATTTAAGATTCATCTATAATATGAAATATACAACTATAATTGACAAAAAATTAAGAAGCAAAGTTTGAAGTAACCTTTTGGACACTGAGGTAATGTCACACCTTAAGATTTTTGAACTGAAATGATAAAGTCTAAATGAACAGTTTCAAGAGCTTCCCATCTACAGTGCAGATGAAATTAATTTGAAACATTTAATTTTTCATAAAAGACATTCAGTTTGAACGATAAACCAGTTTTTCAGAAATATTCAAACTCCTACTGAAAACTAGAAGTCACAAGGATCCTCTGTGAGGTAATTCTGACTAACATCAGTAGGTATTTGAATCATGAATATATAGGTCTCTTAATATGTAAATCATTAGTTCTATACTTAGTGTGTACAGACGTTGGGGAGTCTTAGATTTTATCTGTTGAACAGTTCAGTGCATTCCTCCAATTTTACCGTTACGCTTTAAATATTTTATTGCTTAAATGAATATACTTTGACCTGACTTCAATAACAGAGACTGTTAAAGGGACTCAACTTACCTAACTTTTTGTCTGCAGACAAATAAAGCAGTAACAGCCACTAACATCACAATCAGAAACATGCCAGCACTCACACCTTCAATAACTCCGAACAGAGGCTCTAGAAACAAAACAGCATATTTATATATCTTGAGGAAAAGTTATGAAGAATCAAAGAATCAATAACTTTCAGGGGGTATGTTATTAGCAGCTAAAGAAAATGGTTAAATACAAGGAAATGTAACCCATTTATACACTTAGCTAAAACCTGGCCTTGATTTTCTGTCCTTATTTTTTCCAAACATAACACAAAATCTTTCACTCCCAACCACAGTAAAAGAAAGCGCAGCCCCACTACATGGGAGTTTGCTCTCTTGCACTTTGAAGTTTTCTTGGTGATAGCTTCACGCTCATGGTTCTCTTCCACTTTGAACTTTTCTTGGTGATGGCTTCACTGAGCGTTCAACCTTTCCTCTACTATCAACAGCTCCATCAAGCAGCCCTCTGAATTTTCAAACTAAGTCTGGATAAGCCATGGTTCCAGCCTCATTTCAGAGCAGCCTTCAGGACATGCACAACAATCTGTTTTTGTTCTACTCCTTGCAAACAGTTCCAGATACCAGATTGTTCTGAGGCACAATATATAATCATGTGCTACAGTCATTGAAAAACAAGACTGAAACTAACCTGCCTCTGTAGTGATCGGTAAAGAGAAGAAGGTGTCTGCAAAGAGCGGTTTAGGGAGTTCCTTTGGGTCTTCACTGAAGAGCTGGGTAAAAGCCCGTATGCTGATCCTAAAAAACCAGTACCGTTACAGTTAGAGCTTGACAGAGATTCAGAACCAACAGCAGAAAAGTAAGAACTCATTCACACCTTAGAGATAACTAAAATCTTTTCACTGACCACAGACATTTCTTAATGCAGGCGCCTGAGTTAAATACTACAGCTGGGAGAGCCCAGCTAGTACAGATGGAGGGCTCTGAGGTACCCTGGCAGAGGTAACAGATGAGGCTCTGGCTGCTGGCGCGCACAGCCTGACCATGCCTGAAGGCAGGACTAGCAGAAGCTGCAGTGGGGAGAGGACTCAGAAATGCTTCTCAGCGGGGACATATTTTCCCTCCACATGGCCGGATGGGGCTGTGCTAATGGAGAAATGTTCAGTCCTCTTGGTTCTCCTGGTAACATGGGTATTCCCCAGACTGAATTTTTGGGAAATGTGCCCTAATGAGACCAGACTGTGGTAGGGTAGCACTGTCTTGATCGTGATGAAGAAGCTGAGAGGCATGATGTGCATTGCCTGGCAACTGCCTTCTGTCCATGTGGCTGTCCAGTGAGCAGCTTGCAGATCTTTTTGGAGAGTGTTTGCCTGCAGGAGGGGCGTGACTGAGCTGCACTGGAGCTCAAGTTTGGTCTCACAGCCTGCGTATCTGCTGAGTCTGTTCTTGGCACTCACCCTCTTCCATACCCTACAACTAATCTGTGCCTAGCTCTGGAGCTCAGGGATGGTGCCACAGCTTAGAACGATCTCCAGGTTTTTCCAGCTTGTTCCAAAGAACTGGTGTCAGGTAGTGGTGCCAAACTGACCGAGTGAAGCATCCTTGCCTTCTCCTGTTAAGTACTCTTCTGACTTAGCTGACCGTCTTAAGTCCTTCCAAAGATTTAGCAGCTATAGCAGTGCTCCCCATCAAGCTGGGGGAAATAAATAAGCCTATTCACTGCACTGAGTTTTGTGCATAATTAATTGTATCATTCCCATGCTAGTGAAGGACTGGTTCATATTTATGGAATGGGGGCATGGATAAAGCTTTTATAAATTCACAGTGAAACACAAAGAACATTGTACAACTCAGTTATTAATCTACAGAAACTCAAGTGTATCAGGCATCCAGACAGCACCATGCCTAATAATGTGACAGAGCACAACTATCGATATAAATCTAACCTATAAGCAGTCCGAGGCTTTAGAGGTCCATCGCAGAATTTTTGCTGATCTGGATCACACCTTCCTCCCAGATTTTCCATTTCTCCTCCAAGCTTAATGTCAAAGCTTTTATAGTCACTGTCAGGGTTTTCAGCACATCGACTGGCAAAATAATTCGTCTGGTAGATGCGTATAGAGTCATTGTGTTTGTAGTCCAGGTAGGAAGGTAATGGGTGCTGCTCATCAGGCTTTGGTCCTTCACTACCTATATCATGTGCAGAGAAAGGCAGAAGGTTTACATATCACAGCCATTAATGTGATGCAGTTTATAGGCTCAAGCTGTTGACAGACATATTCTTATCCAACTTTCTAGCATTCCTTGGAGACTGCACAGGCTACCTTGTGAATACAAAGCTCCAGTGGTTAGGGTACCTTGTTTCTAGTACCAATCTTACTATTATTTTTCTGGGGAACTTCAGACAGATTTTCTCACAAGACCTTAGCACAACTTTTCTAGACACAATGCTGCAATCGGCATGCACGGGTCAAATTCAACATTATGACATTTTTTCCTGTGCTGTTGGGAATCAATGTGATCCAGAATCCTGGATCACCACCTATTTCAAAAAACAAGTAAAAAAAAAATCCACACAAGTCTTCTGTAGAAGAAGACAGAAGAATTCAGACAAATCTTCTGTATAGAGAGAAAAGCTGCAATAGGAAATGACAGGAGTCTTCTGAATGGAAACTCAGGATAGTGTGTAGAAGATTCAGGTAGGCAAAACCATGGCAATGAGTAGTCCCTTTCTCAAAGAGCTTTACAGTCTGCACAAACATGACAGAGTAGGCAGTGGAAATATTATCTATGCTTTTTTTCCCTAAGGGCTGATGGATAGAGACATTAAGAAACTTTCTCATGGGTCACAAAATACATCCTGGCATGCCAGTAAATGAAGCCACTTCTAAAAACAAGGAATTAATTGTTGAGACGTCCACCTGTTTTGTCACATATAGGTCAACTGCAGAAAGGGAAGTTTACATGCATGCTGCAGGGGCAATTTCTGTTCTGTTTCACAGTGCTGCTTGCAAAGTCATTTTCTTCAGTAAGCAAACGCCACCTAGGAGATGCTACCTTTGCCTTCTCAGCAGGGCTTACTGAGGTTCTCCAAAAGAGTTGCCTTAGCGTTCCCACCTAACATTTAAAGTACCTTTTGAGATCTGTGCCCAGCAAGGCAGTTTCTTCTGTGTCCGCTGCCAATGGCATCCAACATGAATCTCCTGCTGTGGAAATTTCCTGAATGTTCATGAGACCATAACCTAGAGTAAAGAAGCTAACCACTGCTTCTGGCTCTGCAGTTGCTACTGACCCTCTGAGGAGAAGACTGAGTTCCTAAGTCCCCAGGCTAGGAAGCAGGTATAGATCCAAAACCTCTGTGAAACTCAGACACCAGATGAGGAGAAGCTCCTTTGCTGTGTAGTGATGGGGGTGTACCTCCCCATGTAAATCCTACAGGCCATAGAGAGAATGGTATTAACTCATGACACTTACCATCAGCCTCTCTCACAACCACAGTAAAGTACTTCACAGCTCCATTAGTATCACTAAACCAGCTGCAGTTAAAAGTAAAGTTGATGGATGATTTGGTAATCAGCACCTCTTTTTTGTTCACTCGTATGTCTGGAGGTGGCTGAGGGGGACCTGAGTAATTAAAAAAAAAAAAAAAAGAAAAAAATTAAAAAAAAAAAGAGAAAAACATTATCTATGTATTTGCTGTGAGCTAGACCTAGTAAGGGAATGCTAATCTTAACAAAGCTCAGCTGACTGGACCCAAGTCTCTGATTCTATTCTCTTTGTGATCAAGAATGTGTCTTCACCTCCCACTGGGAAACTGCCAAAGAATGAAACAAGCCAGCAGTGAGTTAACTATAATAACAGTGGCAGCCCCTCAGCAGGAATTCCTGCAGAAGCCCACATGGAAATGCATTAAAGTCTTGTTAAATCTACAAAAGCAGAAATTTTAGCTGCTAAAAATGACACAGGTGTAAGCCTGGTATTTGGAGGCCACACAGCACACTCACTACAGGAAGTTACCAATTTTAAGCATCTAAATTTCTGCTTCTTTTTCCAGAGGAACAGCCTGAGTCAGCCAGACACAGCATTCAGCTATAGAGTACCATCTTCCAGACTGACTGCAGAACTTCTGTAGGAAATGTTCTTCATATGATAGAAAGCTATACCTCAAACAATGACACAGCAGAACTAAACTGGAAAGTAAAGTATGTAAGGAAAAATATAAATACATATTAATATTTTAAAATATAAATGCAATAGGGATTATATAGTAGTTATTAGATAGTATTAATATTTTTAAATACAAATACAATAGGGAAAAACCTTCACAGAACCAGTGCAGCAGAAGTGGGGGTTTTAAGGATCTACTTGCTGAATCTTTTAAAATTCTGTATTACTGAAACTATATTGCATGTATGGCAAACATACAGAATATGTAAGCAGGTGGCTAAACTTCAAAAGGTTTTAGATTGCAAAAAGAACCAATAATTCACACATTTATATGTTGTTTAGCTAAACCTCTTAGATCTACAAAGCCTAGCTGCAAGTTTTTGTGTTCCCTTGAGGTAGGGCCTCCAGTGTTAACCACAGCCTGGCAGGGCAGCAGTGTTCAAACCAAGTAAGAAAGAACGTGAAACAGCTAACTTTCAAACAGGACTCAGTCTCCCTTCTTGTGATATGAGTAGCTAGTTCTTACTACGTCTGAATTTGTAGCATCCTCTGTAGTAGAGGAAGGAGATGACATGGTTGCAGTTAAAAGGCAATTGATCAGGGAAAGGAGAAGGTGGGCTGCTGCCTGAACTCTGTAGCTTAGCTCACTAGCTCCCAAACCAAACACAATTTTTATGATCTAGCATTTCACACAAATGTGGCTTTTAATAAGCAGCTATGGAGGCATCCCTGAATAGGCTTTCTGGCCGTCCTGTAATTTTTGAGAAGTTTAGCCCTGGAGCGGTTCAGGCCCCTGTGTTGTGCTGTGCCACTGAATCCAGAGGTGCTGCAAAAATCAGAGCAGCTCTAGGGCCCACAATGGCAGGCCGTTGACCACGGTGATACCTGGCAGTGCAGAGGCACCAGCAGATGCCTAAGGGTGGAGAAACTGCAGTAGCTGTTTCAAAGCACATGCTTTGGAAATCTCTGATCTTCCCTCAGGTCTAACTCCTACAGGTGCTTTGGTCAGGTAGCATCTCAGAAGAGTGTATAGAGAGACCAAAGAGGACCCAGTGCCACAATCCGATGTCCTCACTGTGTGATCTTTTTGCTGAGGATTGCTACTGTCTCTGAGGGGAAACAGCCAGCCACAGGAAGCCAAGCAGCAACCATGAGGACAATCAAAGGTGTGGGATGACGAGGACATCTTTGATGCTGAACATTAGAGCGACAGGATAATTCTTCATGTTTCTCAGGCTATATTTCATGAATGAGCCAACTAAGCAGGTCTGACAATGTAATGAGAGACAATATAGTTAAAATCCTGCATCGTCTGTCACAACAGGGACCAAAGGACAGGTTCACCCTTTTTTGGCCACCAGATTACGAGTGCCACAGATTGACAATTGTGGAGTTCGGAACTCCTTTGGCTGTCTAACCAATACAAGCAATTACTTATTGCTGCTCACTGCTTCCCTTCATGGCATTCCACTTACGGTCGATCATTGTGATGGTGCTGTCTTCAACTACTTCACTCGTCATGTCTGCAGAATGCACCTTGATGGACACCAGGTATCGCTTGTGGGGAACGAGGGTCATGATATTAAGCAGAGATTTGTCTTTTTCTATCCTTTTAGAAAATTCCACTTCACGGGTGTCCAGTTTTTTGCATTCGATGCTATACCCATCAAAGTCAGAATCAGGAGGTGTCCAGGAACACGCAATGGCAGTAGAGGTCTGGGGCCGACAATGAAGACTTTGTATCTTGTCTGGTTCTAGAGGAATGTTGAAAAGTTGAAGCTCAGTGGGAAAAGGGACAGGCATCATGCACTCTGCTCACCACACGGCCCCTAGATTCTGCATCAACCATTTGGTCAGAGCAGGAAGCTGGGAGCCAGAATTCCCACGTCTCCTGCAAATGTGTGCTGCCTGATTATTAGGCAAGGCAGTCCTACTCGTTTTAGCCCTCTGAAATTGGACCTAGTGACATCAGCCTCATCAGGTTTGTGAAGCTTCAGTAATTGTGAAACCAAGCATACAAAACTACTTCCTGAAGTCTTAGCAAGAACAGCAACACTGGAAAGCAATGGATTTCTACAACTCTGCTACAACTTACTTGAGGTTACATGTCAACAGTATCAGCCAATACTAATATTGTCATCTCATGACTGATCTGGTTTCCTGGGCAGCATGTGGTGTGTCCATATTACTAGAGCATACCACAGAAGTGTGTTTTATCCTTGTAATACTGGAGCATCATTTATAACATGGGACACGTAACAAGAATGGGATTTCACTTTCAGATGCCAGACACCTACATTTAAGTGATTAAATACAGGTGAAAGACGTAGCTACGCTCTCATTTTAATTAATATGCTGAATGAAGTCTAAAGAGCTAGTCAGCTTACTAAACATAAATGACAGTTTGGAGCTGCATCCCACCCCAAGTGACATGAGGGTTTGCCAAGGCTCAGTTATTTTTACAATTCCAGGTCACTTTTTCAAATCAGCCTGCTACTGAGGTTACTAGAGACAGCTAGAGATGATGTGGATCCACAGAAACTGACAGAAACGCAGAGCAGTGAAGCACTCTGATTCCAGTTTCAAATCTAGTACAGCAGGGTTTCATTCACCTTTCCTGTCTGATCATTCAGAAACATTTTGATTAATTCAATATCCTACTGTCCCTAATGCCAGAGAAGTTTGGATGTTCAGCCTTATTTTACCCCTGAAACTGATTGATTCAGGCTCTGCAACCAAATAGCCCCACTCTGGATGTGAAGATTGCAAATGTATGTCTATTTTCAACCTTTATACGGTTGACCTTGCACACAGCAAGGGCTCAGAGTCTAGCTGAATTCATTGCCAGTCATTCATGAATTTATTAATGGAAATTACTGACTGTGAAAGGAATTGGTAAGATTTAACAGTTTTGCATCTTCTCCAGCTGAGTGTCAGCGTGCAATGGAAATTGCTACTTACTTGTTCTCACACTTGCAGACTGTGACTGACTGTAGGTCTTCCAGCTGTCGCCACTGACCGTTCTGACACTAAACTTATAGAGTCTTCCTGGTCGCAGGCCGTAGATGATGCGTACTTTTGATTTGCTGCTGCTGTAGGGATTGAATACTGTGAGGGGATCTTTTGGAAGCCACTGCAACTCAAAATCGTCATAGTCTGTCCAGTCTGGAGGACCCAGCCAAGTGATTGATGAAGAATTGTTTGTAACATCAGTAAAGGATACAGTGTTAGGGGGTCTGGGTGCTACACAGAAAGCGGGGAGAAAAAAGGAAATAAAGAAAGAGATCCTTAACAAATTTTTACACAAGACAAATAAGATCAAACGTACTATTTTCTTCATGCATCACAAAGTGGTTTATATTATCCCATGTACCGAGCCAGTTACTGCATCAGCACTGATGGCGGTGACTTTCACAGACATGACATATTCCTGAGCCTTTGAAAGAAAAACAGTGCTAACAAAATCACACTCCATTGGTTTAATACCTTTAAGGATATCCTTAACTCTACACCTTCAGTGACTCCTTCAGAATAAGTCTGATGCATAGTTGTGAACTAATACAAATTCAGTCAGGACTGAATTGTTTTGTCAGACAGGACTAAACAAAAATCATGAAGCTTTTGTGTCTTTTACCTGTTCTTCCTTCAGCGTTTGCTGTGTTGGTCAGGTCACCGCTGTGAGTCACCACAACCAGAGTGTACTTTCTGCCAGGAATGAGCCCCTGGAAATGCCATTCTTTCAGGTCTTTCTTGTGCCATGTTTCTTTCTGTGTCCCATTTGGGTTGTAAAGATTGAGCTCATAGAAGTCAACATCTCCTGCTGCTGGACCCCAGGTGAACCACAGACTGTCTGTCGTGTTTCGGTTGGATGCCTTGAGACCAACAACCGGGGCTGGTACTGAAAGAAAGGAGATGAATATTACTTTATGTAGAACATCCCTAGGGTGAGGAGAAGCAACAAGGTCGAGCAGACCTTACACTTATTCTGTAATGACAGTAATGTAATAAACCAGACAGCCATCACAGCTGGCTAAAAAGCCAGGATGTATCAGGAATTATATCTCAATAGTTTCCTTTCTTATTTTGAACTGCCACTGTCCCCAAATGATGCTGAAATGTATATAATGAATAGATTTGCAAATGTTAAGCAGCTTTTTCCCAGCCAGTGTCTGGAAACATCCAATTCTGAGGTAGCTGAAGAAAGCGCAGAGGCAGTGGTACACAGCAGTTACTATACAGTGCCTCAGAAGATAAAGGTTTCACAGAGTGTCAGGGCTGCTAGAGCTGCTTAGGAAACTCTGCTTCCCACATGTGGCTAAACAAATATAGAGGTGCAGCCAGAGCTCCCCATTGGAAACAAGTTTTACTTCACTGGTAGATTGTCTACCCCATTAATCCTACTTGCTTTGCCTTTTGTCTTTTCCACTCATAGACCAATATTGCTTCTAGGATGGGAGACGGCTGTTTTCCTTTAAGTCTTATGCAGCATACGTTGGGATGTCCTTCTCCTGACCTGAGTACCTGGGAACTATTGCTTCATTTTTCCTCTTGTAACCACATCATTCAAAATTTACCTTCTTTTTTATCTAATGCTTTCCATGTATAAGAGCCAATTTTGGTGTTTCTAATAGTTGCTCTAATCTAGCATGAGCATCAGACTCAGACCAGCTCACTGGTGTCCCTCATTAGCACCACACTGGAGATGGATGATTTTCTTAGATGTTCTTGCCTGTTCTTCCAAAGACAGATGACTCATTAGTGAGGTCTCCGCTGTGGGTAACAATCACCATTCGATACATCCTGCCTTGCCGCAGGTTCTGGAAAGAACAATGCTGGAGGTGCTGCTCTCCTGAAATCCTGTCATGAAGGGACTTGTCTGGGTTGTATAGGAAGATGTCATATGAATCAAGCTCCCCTTGTGAGGTGGTCCAGTTGAAGGACAGTCGGTCAGTGGTGGTCTCTGTGACCTTCAGATTTGTGACAGCTGCTGGAACTGAAAAGAAGGATAAAAGCAAGAGTAAATATCAAAGTGTCTAGCCAGTGAGCTGAACCTTTAATAAAGTAACAACTCATGGCTGGAATACATTTCAATTAAGCCACAAGTAGCTAAGTAATGTCAACATCAACTTTCAGAAGCAACGGCAGGCATTTATGAGGTGCCGCTGAGTCTCTCCAATACAAGGTTTGTATTTCCCAGCAGGCCTGGTTCACCAGCCTGTGCTCACACAGAACTGTCTGTTAGTTTCTACAAGAAGCTTTAATTGAGTAAAGACTGCAAGACTTGGCTTTAAGTTTAGAGGTGTGTATTAACAACAAATCCTGGGCTAAGAGCCTTGAGATTGTGAATTAAAAACTTGATGACAATAAAGCATTCAGGTGGTTCCATAACAGATAGAGTGGGGGAAGTGTTCAGCACTTTGGTTCAATATCCTTATTATGAACTATGGCCACATTGTTATGCTAACAAATTTCAGATTCACATACCAAGCACATATCAGGAAAAATGAGGCATAAATATCTGGAGTCTGTTCCTACTGGAATCTTTCCAGAATCAGGATATACAAATGATTCATGTATTTAATTATATCTGAGTGAGGGAGCTATAAATAAACAGACACGTTCTAATTACCTGTTCGACCAACAGTTTCTGCTCGTTTACTGAAGAGCCCACCACTGACTGTCAAAACTTGTATTTTATACTTCTTGCCAGGTAATAAATCTTCAAATTTGTGCTGTTTGGCAGTAGCTGGCTCTGATTTGTTGCTCAGGAGGATTCCTTGCTCATTCAAGAGCAGAATGTCATATCTTTCAGCTACACCAGGAGCTTTTTGCCAGGTTACCAACAAAGAATGACTGCTGTAACCATGATCGGCTAATAATTCCTGGACAGAGGCTGGAACTGGAAGCAACAATTAAAGGCAGGGCATTACCAGGTGAAATGCAGACCATTCAATACGCAACTGTGAATAGAGTAATTAATAGAGAATATCTTTATACATTTGCATGTTCACATGTGGAAGAAGGGATATCTGTGCATGTGTTTGCACAAGCAAATAATTCCTAGACATAAATACAATCAGATGAAGTTACAGAGCATCATGGACAACTGAGCTGGGCATGGAGAAGCAAGAGATATACACAAATTATCATGAAAAGAGGGAGAAGTAGAGTGAGATGAACTGACTGAAACAGTTAAGAAAGACGTGAAAAAGAACTGAAAAAAAAAGAAGTGGTAAATTGGTGCAAAACAGTGGCACAAAATAGAAAATGTTAGGCAGCATCTGTTGCACAAAAGTCAAGGCCACAGCAAGCACATGCAGGTGCTAAAGACAGAGGATGGATTAAAACCAAGGTGTTCCACTCTTTGTGTGTCCTGACGCGTGGGATATTGGGGCAATACGTTGCCTAACAAGCCTTGACCATGCAATGGGCTCTGCTAGAACACAGTATTTGACTCTGTGCAGTCCTGCAGATGCATGTGTTGGATGGATACAGGCACAGGACTGGGGAGGGCTGGAACTGCATTCATCCGATAAAGGCACACTTTGGGCTGGGGACCTGAAACCCACACACATTTACCCAGGTAAAGCTACTCGCATGACAGATCTCACTGGTATTAACAGAGCCATGCCTAAGTGTTTGCAAGAGTGAGGAGTCACACTCTTTGAGATAAAAAACTTCTTGTCAGTCCAGGCCTCCCCATACCCAATGGTACATTCATAAACATTATTAAATAAGGGTCAGCTTCTGGGAAGACATAATGCAACTTGCTCCTTGTCTCAAAAGAAACGTACTTGTTCTCCCAAAAGCTGCTAAGCTGTTGTGCAAGGTCCCACTGTTAGATTGCACCACCACACGGTACTGCTCCCCAGCTTCCAATTTGTGAAATGTGTGCTCAGAGACGTGTTTGGAGACACTCTGGGAATCAAGCTGATGGTTTTGCTGAAATATAGTCACTGTGTAGGAATCAACATCTCCACCTCCAGGAGTCCAGCTCACTTTCAGACTGTTTGTCATGCTGTTAGGTGACACATGAATGTTTCTGACTGCACTTGGAACTGGAAAAAAAAAAGAAACACAAAGGCACCTGCTCACAAATTTCCTGTTTGATTCAGACTTTTTAATTCCTACTTTTTTATGGCCACAGCAAATGATTCAAAGGACAAAGAGCATTTACAGGTACAAGGAATTTCACTTATGGGTAAACGCAAGTAAAGCTGAAGGCATTTGTGGTAGGATTGTGCCATTTTAGAAAAGCAATTCTATGTGTTTACAGGAAGAAAAGTGAAGAAAATATAAGTTAAACAGAAAAAAGTTTGTATGTTCTTTTATCTGGATAACGGCCCTCTTCTCCGAATGAAGCTTTAGAAACATCTCAGAAAATCAAAGCTCTTTATGTACACTTACTTAGGCATTTTGCAGTTATAATCTCACCCATTCATTTCAGGTGGGTAAACAGAGGCATAAAATAGCTTAAATGATTTAGCTAGAGACACTAAGCAAACAACTGGCATGCATGGGAATAACAGAAACCCAAACGCTGACATCTCAATACCATTCCTATGCAACAAATAAAATTATCTGCCAATAATCAAATATTGGTGCCTGTGACATTTGTTTATTAAGCACAGATCAAGTTGGCTGAAGTACTACTGTGATTTTCAATGAGATCTGCTATCTTTGTGCCAGTGTTACAGGAGCTCAAATAAGATCATGGTTCTCCCTTGATTTTCTGTGCCTCATTCTTTCCCCTAGAGAAGTTTCAATGCATTTTAAATACCACACTATTTCTTACTTGTCAAGCCTTCTATGAAAGTAGCACGTTGTGCATCTCCACTGATTGTCAAGACAAGAATTTTGTATAGACGTCCTGGAGTCAGAGCTGTGAACCAATACTCCTCAATGGTGTTCCCGAGGAAAATGGGTGGGAAAATCTTCATGTCATTGAAGAGGAGCTGAATCTCATATTTATCAACATCTCCCTCAGCCTTTGACCAAGTTACCTGCAGATCTTCTGTGCTTCTGTTACTAAGAGTCAGTTCCTTCACTGACTCTGGCACTGAAGAGGTGAGAATAAAGAATAAAGGAAACTTCTCAGTACTTATTACCAGATCACAGCAAAAAGATAACAGGCCATGCTCCTGAGCTAAAACTTTTCATTCAGTTCCCTAGGAAAAGCAGTAGATTGCACTTATTTGCACAGGTTGCTGTTTGTGGTTTGCACCATATCTGACACTGGAAGGTCCCATTTCAGAACAGGGAGTCCGCAATCTATCAGCACAAAAATAATAGCTGAGTAATAACGGAGCCTGCAGGGAGTTTGCATAGCCAACAAAAATTGAGTAGGATCTGCATGTACAACAAATGTGGTGCAAAGAGGCATGAGCTAGTGGAGGTCCAAGGCAAGTCATTTATGTGATGCAGCACCACGCTGTGCTTTTCCCAACTCCTGCCAAATGCAGGTCAGTTATTTTTGCCCAGTGCTACATCTGTGTTAAAAACCTTGGTTTCTTAGGATGGCTCATTAGCCTACATGTAGTGCTAGGTGAAGACAGGCAGATTGCACCCAGATCCCTGCCGTCTCACAACTAGCCACCTTACCACTCGTGCTCCATGCTCTCCAACTACAGTTCTGGGGGTAATTTGAGTAGAGTGAGGTCCAGCCTGTCTTCTTCCTTATACATTTCCATGACCAGAAAAAACTGTCTGGTACATTCTGCCATAGTTTAAGCATAAATACTAAGCTTATGTGGAAATCTGTACTGCTCCTTTTCAGTTTGCCATGTTTCAAGATTTGCTTTCCAAGTTCACAGCACAGGTCTCTTCTTTCACTTTCTATATGTCTGTTACTTAAACATTGGTCATAAACTAAATACTGCTTTCCATATTTGGAATGATACACATTCAGAGCCACACTCAACATCCTATGTTAAAATCATACAAGATTTTTGAGCCCACATATGGTAAATAGAAAAAAATCCTGGATGTCTCAGGATGTTTCTGGGGTATTTACTTACTTGTTCTGCCGTAGACCCTTTCACTAGTTTCATATTTTCCACTCCTTGTGCTGACTGTGACACTGTACTGCCTCCCTGGGACCAGATTAGTGAACACACATTCATTTTCATCCTTCGGGACAGCTTTTGTTTGGATGAAATCATTGTTATTCTTGATGATCACCTCATAATTATCAAAATATCCAGAGGCATGTAACCAGGACACCTTCAAGTAGTCACTTCTGGCTGAATTGCTGACAGTAAGTCCCTGAACACTTGAAGGGACTGAAAGAAAAAACACAATTAAAGATTCAGAAAGCAGTAACTTCCTGAAGTAACAGGAGCTGCTGTAGTGGACTATATTTGCTGTAATTACCAGACTTTTCTGAGGAAGTTGCAAAAAGGCCACAACGTGGATTTAAGCAATACCCTACCCTCCAAAGTAGTAACTCTGCAGTTTCCAGGCTGCTTTACATCATGACAATAGTTTGCCTTTCCAATTTTTGGTCTTTTGGAACTTGGTCGGTTTTGCTTATAGCAGTGAGTTCCACAGGTTCACACTAGTCCTGAATTTGCTTCTCCTCATTTAAATGGCTGTCCCTTGGACATTCACTTACATCATGAGAAGGCTAAAATTTCACTAACTTGATACTCTTTGCCATTTTAACACCCCTTACCATCTGGTTTACCAAGTGTAAAGTCTCAGTCTTTTCAATCTTTGAGGAAGTTTTAAAAAGTTTTCCATCATTATTGCCATCCTTCTCTGAAATTTCTCTATTCCTGTTATAAACTCCTCGAACACCGCATGACCAAAACCATAGACGTGGGTGTTACTCATTTATGTGACACCTTATTAATATTTTAATAGTTAGCTCCTATCCTGTTCTTTCAGTGTTTGAGTAACTTTTTGGGGGAATGCTCTGCAGGATATACTTGAAGAGCCAAGTAGAGGTGTTAAGAGCAGGAAAATGCATTTGAGCCAAAACTGATGAATGATTTCTGCTCACTCACAAGGACTGACACATGACTTTTATTCATGCTGAAGTAATTTTGTACGACATAAAGCAGCAGTTGGGGCATAAGAATAACACTAAGTCTGTAAAGCTGTAATTTTATGGTTTGACCCTCCAACCTCTACTCACCCACCCCAGTTTGGTCAGATATTGATAGATCATTGATAACGGCTATACAAAGTGGTTATGGTGACTGTATTCACTCAGAGGCTCTCTTTACCTGTTCGTTCCTGGCTGAAGGAATAATTTTCATACTTCCCACTCTTCGTGGTTATCATCACGTTGTAAAGTGTCCCAGGAGTAAGGCTGCTGAAGGAGCATTCACTGAAGGATTTGGGAATGGTGAGAGTCTGAACAATCTGGCCTTCATGAGAGAGTGTTACCAAATAACTGTCTACATCTCCAGAAGCTGGCAGCCAAGAAACACTGAGGTAGTCACTGCGACCTGAGTTATTTACTGTTACTCCAGTCACGCTGGAAGGAACTGTGAAACAAAGAGGAAAAGCCAGAAGAGCTTTAACTGCCAATTACTATTGTTGTGAGAATGCCTGGAATGCTATCCTGCAAAAATAAGCCACCTGGGACTCCTGAGAAGCTCTGCACTGACTTCCACTCAGCAGCACTCATCTGCTTTTTGGAATACAGGAAAGGAAATTGTCTTTGGTGGCATGATCCCAGCACTTCTAAAATTGCAGAAGATGAGTTATCCTCTCAAATTGCCACTCATCAGTAATAGCAATAACTACTGATGGTTGTATGAAGTTGAGGCCCAGAGCAGAATGTGTTCCATTTACAATGAGTTCTCTGACGCCTAGTGGCCAAAACACGAATGCAAAATTTTTTCAAGACAGCAAGGTGAGCTCAAAGGCTCCACATTGCCAGAACTACCATCACTCAGGTACAAAATTATCAGAGTTATTACAGAGGCAGACCTTAATCATAATGAACTGCCACATTTTCACTGGACTTATGCACTAAACGGACTTAACTCAGTAGAGGGGCTGCCCCTCAGTTGTCAGAGTCAAAAATATTAGAAGATTTTACAAAATATGTCTATCTACTTTAAGCCTTTTAGTGTTACTCTTCTCCAATTGTTTTTCTTTTTTCTTTTTTTTACCTGAAAATAGTTGTTTGCAAGGAGAACATTGAAGCAAACTGCAGAATACCTAGCCTTTGCCAAATTCACATAAAGAGTGAAATTGCACTGTGCTGTCAATTTTTCCCTCTATTTAAATATCCAAAGGACTGGCATTACATTTTATGAGTCATTAAACTTACAGAATTTGATGCAATAGTAAATCCTGTCCTATGCAGTACAGAAGGGCCTCATAATGAGTAATTAACCCTGGTGGACATTCTTTAATGTTGCACTGGAGAAAAAGAATGGGTCATGAGAAACTGAGACACAAATTCTTCCCACCACCTTTAGGGAGCTAATTTGCACACCTAAGTAAGGAGCAATCACCCTATGCTGCCATCTAGTCAACAGAACAAGTAAGTCCCTTCCAAGGAGCGATTCACCCACCACAGCTGTACATCACTCTCAGGGCATATTTTTGTCTTCACTACAGAGCGGTCCTGCTGTACAGAGTTCCTGTTGTAGGCAGAGCAGTTAGCTCCCTAAAGCTATGTTAACATGAATCTGGACCCACAGTGTGCCTGAGGCCACACACAGGAATTATATGGCTAAAACTCCAGTACTTCTGAATTCTCAGTCTAGTGGCTTAATCACAAGACCATTCTCTTTAATAAATGAATTCAGCTTTTAGGAACTGACAAAAGACATGCTGGAGTATTTTCCTTTTTACCTGTCCTCCCCTCTGCAATCGTTTGCCTTGAAGATATCCCCCCGCTGACAGTGGTGACAACAACTGAATAAAATCCTCCAGGTTTCAGGGGATAGAAGTGGTATCTGTTGGTTTCACTGGGAACAGTCTCATTTTTAATGACAATATTCTCGTGAATCAGTAGCACTTGGTATGAGTCTACATCTCCCAGCGCTCTTGTCCAGTTGGTGAACAAGCTGTTGGTTGATCCCCGACTTGCCACGGTCAGACCAGTCACTTGGGCTGGCACTGCAAAAAAATTGTCATAATGTTACTGAGGAGAAATAAAATAAAACAAAACAAAATACCCCAAATAACCCAAGTTTAGTCACACTGAGGAAGTGCATCGAAAGAACATTCCAATTTGTAGCCAGACTCAACAGGACTAAAAATAATCTGACTGTGGACTGCTTCCTGTCTGATGGGATGTGGTCTATGGGAAACTATCTAAGGGACAGAAAGGTCTTGCAGGCTTTAGCACAGCTTTTCTCAGTCAGATCAAAATGATTCAAGATCAGTGAACGGGAAGAGATGGCATTTTACAAATACCATTAAACAAAAGCCATGAATTTAGGAAATTGCTTGTTTTTGTGATGACTATTTCAAATACAGTGTGTCTTTCATTCTCCCTTTTCTCTCCTATTCCCCATCTCTCATTCCTATTAAATGGAAAACTAGTTTGATGAATACCTCAGGCACAGTCACCTATACCTCAGAGAAGTGTCAGACCCTTTAATTCTGGGGGTAATTGAGATGGATCATTTTGGTTTTATTTTTACGTCAGAAGATCTGCAGGATGCTAACTTTCCTAGCATCAAAAGATGAATTAATTTTTAAACTAACATGACATTTGTCTAAGTACCAGCTGGTGAACTTAGCCAGACCAAAACGGAAAAAGAAAGAACAGAAAGGAATGGAATATCTAGCACAAATTTTACCCAAAATATGCTTTTTATTTGACAATATTTGGTCAAAGCAAGGAAGTGCAGTTACTTCTTTCTAAGGATTTCTGTTTACATGAACAAGCACAACTGAAATAAAGAACACTTTAACTTTACAAAATGTGATAGCAAACTTCATCTCTTGTTTTATATAAACCTTTTTGCACACATAGTACTGGATTAGCAATCATTAACAAAAGCTAGAAAATTGGCCACATAGCTGAAAAAACATAAAGTTCATATAAAACTGAATCAAAAATCCCACCCATTTTATAATACTGTCATAACATAGCAAGGTCCAACAAGAAACAGAGTGCCAGATTTCTATGCTAAAGGCACCTTTAGTGACACCTCAGGCTTCACTGGAATCTGACCAATCTGGGAAGCATGTAAGACCTATTTCTGTCATATTTACAGCAATATTTTGCAAGCCTAGTAGGTTGTGCTACTGAAAAGAAGATTCAGAGGTCTGGAATGCTTATTAAGACCTATGCTCAAATTCATTGATGTTTGTCCTTTATCACTTCAAATGTAATGCTGACACACTATCCCTGTTTGATGTGTTTTCAAGCATTGATTCATACTAGTGAAGTGGGACACTGTAACCTTTATGCCTGAATAGGCCTCCTAAAGGGGCGTAAGGCAGAAGGAAGTGAAATCCCAGCTATCTAATCACATAGCAGAGAAATAAAGTGTAAGTCAAACTTTTCAGGCCTTGGAAGGAGTTACAACACTTTAGAAAGGACCACTATCAAGCCATAGGCATGATTAGATTCATACACTAGCAGCTTGTTTTTCTCTGTGCTGTGCCAGACCAGAACTACATTTTAAAACTTTGCTTGCAGTCTACTCAAGCAGAGTAAAGCAACATATATGGTTTAAAACTTGTACACGTGCACAAAATTAGCACCCTACAAAGGGTGGGAATGGGACTGCCCTTGTGTCACAGTCATCATCCTGAGTTACACATACAGATTTTGGAATCAGAAGAGCAGAGATTCAAAAAACATTTTCAAGGTTACATATGTTTTGTGTCTGTCAACCTTGGAATGTTCCCCCTAAAGCAACATTTTCCTGTGTGGTGGTGTTTTTCTTTTCCAGATGATGAATGTTTTGAATCAAGGAAGTGACCTTCCTGAAGATACCCAGTGAAAATTGTTCTTCTTATATGGAATCTTCTGCTAATGTAGATTGATCAGTCGTGACACAGTATTTCAAAAAACTGTTTTGCTAAGAATTACATATCCATTTCCCCAAAACCTTAAATAAATACTGCAAGATAACTGACAGAAATGAGAGACTCAGAAACATAACTTTTCTACTGAATAAGCAAATGTAAATTCAAGACTTTAGATATTTAGACACTGAGTTCCTTCTGTTCACTACAAAGCAAAGAAAGTTGTTAATGGTTAACAGAAGTAAAGATTAAAATAGTTTGACAGGATGATACCTGTTCTTCCTTCCACTGAAGTCCAGTTGCTTAAAATCCCACTAATGGTAGTGATGGTAGCTGTATATTTTCTTCCAGGTACCAACTCAGTGAAAGTGAATTCCTTAGCTTCTTTTGCAAGCCCTTTTTTTATGACAGTAAGGTCCCTGTCTCCCAGTGAAACCACATAGCTGTCCCATTCCGCAACAGGGGTCATCCACATGACACTAAGCGAAGATTCATTAGCATGCTTCACACGGAGCTGGAGAACGGGCTCTGGAGCTGTAAAAGTACACAAATATCACAACGAGAATGGGACTTTGTAATGAACACACATGTCATATCCCAAGCTGCTGTAAGGAATCTGTTCTGTAAGACAGAAATGTGATAGCAACAGAGTATTTGTAATCAAGAGGAGGTTTTTACCTTTCTCTAGGAAGCCAATCTTACAAATCTAGTATTTGTGCTACTCTTCCAGTAAAGGGCGGTAGCAGCAGACTTCAGCAATGCATTATGCTGTAATGCTTAGGTTTAAACTTATGCCAGGATATGTATTTTAGTACAAATGGAAATGCAGTGAAGTCAGTGAGCCTCCTCTTGAACTGTGGGTGCTAGACAGGGATATAAAACATTTGTACCATGAAACAGATCTACACCAATTTAGCTGCAACAAACAAGGATGCAAATTATAGGGTCAGAGTAACATTGATTTTGCACTGGTTCATAGCTCAGTGAAGTTGGGAGACACTCCAAACTTACAGTGGTACTGTCCTGGTTTTGGCTGGGATAGAGTTAATTTTCTTCCTGGTAGCTCGTACAGTGCTGTGGTTTGGATTAGGATGAGAATAATGTTGATAATACACTGATGTTTTAGTTGTTGCTACATAGTGCTTACACTAGTCAAGGACTTTTCAGCTTCTCATGCCCTGCCAGCGAGAAGCTGAGAGGGGGCACAGCCAGGACAGCTGACCCAAACCAGCCAAAGGGGTATTCTATACCATGTGACGTCATGCTCAGTGTATAAACTGGGGAGAGTTGGCCGGGCGGTGGCAACTGCTGCTCGGGAGCTGGCTGGGCATCGGTCAGCAGGTGGTGAGTAATTGCATTGTGCACCACTTGTTTTGTATATTCTTGTATCATTATTATTATTTTCCCTTCCTTTTCTGTCCTATTAAACTCTCTTTATCTCAACCCGCAAATTTACTTTTTTTTCCCCAATTCTCTCCCCCCATCCCACTGGGGGCAGGGAGTGAGTGAACGGCTGTGCGGTGTTTAGCTGCCTGCCAGGTTGAACCACAACAGGTATAAAAGAATGAATTTGATCAGCAAACATCTGTGTGTGTTCGTGTGTGTGTGCATGCATGCACACAGAGGGCATCTGTTACCTAATGTAGTCCCCTGATCTGATTTTGTCCCTGTTACGCTATCCAACTCACTTTCCAAGACTGTAGGTTTACATGAAAGAAAATGAAGTAAGAATAGGGCCTAATACATATGCTTCATAACAGGTACGCTATGTACTTGACTGTGAGTCAAATACAGTTGTGATACACCCACTGCTGGATATTATCTATCGCACTATGTTCTAATCACTTAGCTGTGTCAATTAAAAGTAACACCATAAACTTAAATTATTTATAACGTATATCAAAGTGAGCAAGATGAGATTCTGCCTTCCTCTGATCAAGTTGGCTAGAAGTTAGAGAAAGCTTCAGTTCTATAGTGTCTACTGGTCTTGCCATTGTGCAAAATCAACACAATGAAGTCCTCGGAATGACAGGTAAAGGCGTTGCAGGAAAGGCAGGCACCGGGAAGCATGAGGATAGAGTAGCATGGCTCCATCTTATATCACATTCTCCTGTGAGATAAGGCTCAGGCCTGAGCCTTGCCTGATACTCCCCCTCCAGGTCTTCTTGTGCTCTGAATTGCACTTATTTCGCATTCACAGAGCAGAACCATTAACAACTAAATTGCAACTATTTTTTAAGTTTGAAGCAATCGGATGTGGCTTTGATTAGCATGCTCCAAAAGAATTCCAGTAATGTCACTGCAGTGTATATGGATTTCCTTTGGAAAGGCTGACTTGAACTGGCTAACCTCATTTTATTTCTGGAGCACAGGAACAAGAATTGGGACATTATGGATCAGCCACACTAACATACACCTCAGCCAGTTTTAGTTAACACTATTGATACTAACTGATACAAGCTGGCAAGTAAACCAATTTGCCACTGAACACACTGATGAACAATACAGGAATATCTATATTACTCTCCTTCAAAAACTACATGGGGTGCCTACAATCAGCTACAAAATGTAACACATGTAGTGTTATGCCTCAGTCATGACAGAACGGTGATACAGTTCCCAAAACTTTCATTAACAATAGATTTACCACAAAAATAACCCTGCAAGTTTTCACAGAACTACTAAAAATAATTATTTCTCTTTTTCACAAGGGAGCTCCTTTTTACTGTATTAATAGTGAAATTCATCTGTGGATTCCCAGGTACTATTTCTTTCTGATTGTCCACAGAAGCCAGCTGAACATTTTACACTTTTTTACTTCCCAGATGAGCACGCTGACCTGTTCTCCCTGTGCAGCTAGTCTTGCTCTGCAAATTGCCACTCTCCACAATGATGTCCACGTCGTACTGCCTCCCCGGGATGAGGCCCACGTCGTGGACGAGGTACTCCGTGGTGTTCTTCTCGAGGGTGGTGTTGAGCACCAGGGCCGAGTGGTTCCACAGGAGCAGGCGGTACCTCTCCCAGTCTCCCGCAGGGGGCAGCCAGTTCACTCGCAGAGACCTCAGCCAGCCACCACCACCAGCTTTCAGCTCAGAAACTTTCTGTGGAACTGAAATACAGAGATTGAGAGAGTAATTTTGAAGTGGGGTGTTTCTGGTAAGACGTAACTGCAGACTGGCAAAACCTGTCTCGCAGCATAGCTATTGTAGAAGTACTTGCATCAGTTAGAGCAATGTGAGGTATCTTGTTATAAAGGTTGACGTTAACTTTAAAGATATTTTTTACTCTTCCCCACACAAACCACACTTTTTCACTGTTGGTTTCTGACATCAGAAATGGGGAACCCTTTTTAGGGCAGGCAAAGTCTCCCCCATGCACTTCTTGGATGCACCTTGCAGTTTTCAGTCAGCTTCCCAGTTGTTTCCTGAACTCAAGTTCACTTAGAAACTGTCAACCAATTTTTTCAAAGCTAAGGCCAAAACTTCAGTGTCTATGGGCCAAGTTCTGGTCTCAGCAGCAGAAATGCAAACTCTGATGGCTTCTTCCACAAAGGCCTTTTATGTCCTAGTCCGTCCCAGCTGTAAGGCACGGAGGTTCAAACTGAGGTCCATTAAAGCATCCACTCTGTCATGTCCTCCACTTCAAGGATCCTGAATTTACATGCTCAACCTACTGCCGCAGGTCACACTGGATCACTGAAGCTTTTCTTATTTTCATGGAATAATTAAATATTAACCACACCAAGCAGAGATTGGAAGACAGATGCAGACCCTTAGGTTAGGATACCTATAGCTTAGTGTTAAGATACTCAGAGATCAGCATTGGAGCCCTGAGACCATCAGCAAGTATTAACTGTAAACTACAAGGCTAGAATCATGTTCTCATGTTTTCTCTGGCTTAGTTAACATTTAATTGCTCAGTACCTAGCAAATGATCGAGAGATTTCTACCAGCACCACAAAATACTGGTTTGGCTTCCCACAGGCATAGCTGGGTACCAAACCTAGATCTCCCACATGCCAGTGAGTATGGGAGATGTGTTTCATTTGCTGAGTGGGTAGATAAAAGCATGCAGTGTTTTGTTAGGAAGCACAGATATATCAAAACAGATAAAATTCAGCCTTGTGAGACTGGCTGGACATCATTACATCCTTACGGTACAAAGTTTCAGTCCCTGAGATGGCCATATTCCTTACCACAACATTCCTCAGCAGGTTCTGCTGCTGTAGGCACCTCTCAATACACAGGGATGTGAATTATGTTCTTGAGCACCTGGCTCTCTGTGAGTTACAGAGGGATCCTAAGAGTCTAACCCCTTCAATACCTGTAGACCTGACAGCCTGGATTTAAAAATTTTTCTTTAGGCCACAAAGCTTCTGTTGAAGTGAATCTGTTTTTAAAGCTCTTGATATCTGTGGAAAAGTCAAGGGAAGGAATTGCACATGATCAGCACCCTTGGAAATGGGACTTCTAGATCACCAGCTCTGAAAGTACTGGGTCTAGGTCACAAAGTTGGGGACCAGTGGTTTGAGTGAGGGCCTGAGGCTCTCCCTTCAGATGGAAATAGTAATCTTAAAGGTCTTTAATGGTAGGCTAGACAAACAAAAAACACATGCATATAACGAGTCCAGCTTCATACTTACTGGACATGAAAGGCTTTTCAGGTCTCTTCCAGCCTGCACTGAGAATGGGGTAGCAGCTAGATATGTCAGTGGTGTGCCTTTCACATGAGATGATTAGTTGCAGATAATAGATCTTCTCTAAAATAAATACTCTGCTCTCTTTCTCTCACACACATATTTTATTATTTTTGGCTCTGAGTCTACTAACACTTTATGTATGTGTTCTTCACCCACTTATATAGTTTTTCTCGTCTGAGTTCTGCTTGGGCTAGGCTGGTGTGGACAAGATGACACACCTTCATGGACAGTAATGCTGTGGGACAATTATGCCAGGGTTTTTCAGGTTCGGAACTCAAACAAGAGATACGTGAAAGAAAACTGTACTTCTGAAAGAAGATTAAAAAAACACAACCCAGCTCTACCCAGGCTGCCACATGCCTTCCTTAGTCCATGCTGTTGGTAGTAAAGAAAGCTGAGACCTAATCTTTTCCTATTTGTAGATTTGTGTCTGGAGCAAGGGATAATATTAAACCTTGCAAAATTACTTAAAAATCTGTTAACAATTTGACTACATGCAGACTTCTCCATAACATAACTAATTTTAAATGATATGTTGAGTTGAATTCAAGATAACAAAGTTGGTCAGAAATGCAGTAGTGTGCAACAGTTTTGTAACAGACTCACCCAACTATAAGGTCCAAAATACATTATTGTTTCCTGCTCCCAAGCTGTGCTGGAGCTGCTTTAGGCTGCCAGATTAACTGCCGCCAGAGAGTCAGGAAGGGGTACTCCCGGAACAATATTGTGCTCTTTATCTTATTTTGCCTGGAATCCAAACCATTTTGTCTCCTACAATGATCTTCTACAAGGCCAATGTAGGCAAAAATAGCATTGGTTACAATGTTCTTACTGAAGCAGAAGACTTACATGTCCTGCCAGTTGCCATCCGATCAGTAAACAGTTCGCCACTGATTGTGCGGGCAGTAACCTGATAAAGACGTCCTGGAGTTAGCTTGTCAAAGTGAGTCTCTGTGACCGGTGGCTGTACAGTTTTGACTTCTTTAACTGATCCAAGATGAGACAGAGTGATATTATAGAAATTGAGGTTTCCTGAAGGTCGTCTCCACTTAACTTTTAAAGCATCTAAGCTGTCATCGTTAGTCACCATCAAATCTAACACTTCAGCTGGGGCTGAAAAAAGAAAATAAGAAGGAATAAAATACTTCCACCACAGAATATATAAGACCTGCTGCCTCCAAACTGCAATAGTTAAGTTTTGCCTTTGAATAGTTATATGAGATGCCTGAATAGTGAAAAGGCAAAGTCTGGTCACAGTGAAACTGAACCCAGCTCTGTTTAAGACATTCTGCTGCTGAGAGTGACACCTCTTGCGATGCCCACTCTTGTTTCACAGAATAGAAAATCTGTTAGCCATGTCTGCACTCACACTAATCATTTTGATTATAAAATAGACCAGGCACATGCTCCTAAGAACAGAGACGCCTGCATACATTTTGGTAGAGTAAACACTACAGCATCATTGGAGCTATGCCTGATTTACACCAGTGTAGAAGGGATTGTAATCAAACTCCTTTATTCAAATACTCCACCAAAAGAAAAGCATAGCCACCTCCAATATCTTCATTTCTCAGGCTTGGGGCACACTAGATACTGAAATGGAGGACCATGTTGCAAGTGGGATGGAGTGCTTTTATGTTCTGAGAAAACCTGTGAGATTTAAAATTTTTGCACCCCGCAACAGGAAGAAATAAAAAATTCTGAAGAAATAAAATGAAACAAGAGTATAATCCCCAGAACAGCCAGTGCTAGGTGACAACAGCACTGATCTGTGTGCCCTAGATATCACAATAGTGTTCACTTAATATTAAATTATGTTTACATGGTGAGATTTCTGTAGGAGAAACTGTACCTTACGTTTCCCAGAAACTAAGGAAAGCAAAGGCATGACCCTGTTTTTACTTACATGAATGTTTCAGCCATTGGACTGTAGTAGTATGTCACCTTATCTTTCTCTTTCTGACCACAGAACTCTATCCTGGAAAACCTTCCTGAAAAAAAACTTCATTTCTAAAACTCTGGTTCTGTGAATCAATACTTCTCTGTGAAAAAAAACCCCAACATTAAATTTTAAAGTTCTTAACCTGCTCTACATTTGTTTTCACTTCCTTTTCAGAAGTGCAGCTATTTCACAATCCAGAGAAAAAAAGTCACAGAAAATTTTTTTTTGCAAAACTCACAAGCTCTACATCTTCCATTCAGCTAAGTAAGAATCACGGAGTTAAACTGTCTTCAGTACTGTGAAATAACCAGACTACGCACTGCCTCAATTCACTCCAGAAGTTCATAGAGGAGTCAGATGAACCTCTTTCACAGATATGAGGTGATACGAGGACACTTGGGCTCCAGTTGTTAACACCTAACTTTACATGTTTAATGGACCTACCTACATTAAGCAGTGCAGCTAAGTTAGCTGCAGACACCCTACAAGCTAATTTAGCCGCTAACTTTGCTGCAGTGCTAACTTAGGGAGCTAAATAAGCTTTTGGTGTCTTTAACTCCCTCTATAGCCTTTGGAGAGAAACACCTGCCAAGGGTAATTCAGCCACTGGAGTCTGAGAATACACACTTGGAACACGAATCATTTATTATTCTGAAATATGTCCTGTAATATCATTAGATTATGGCCTTAGCTTCTTGTTCTGTTGTGACAAATTCTGAAATCATACCTGTCCTGACTGTTTGAAAACTGTTGCTCTCCAATCCTGCAGCCTGGGTTATGATAGAGAGGTTATACAGGTGGCCCGCTGTAAGTCCTGAAAAAGTGTAGGTCAGAGGATCTTCTTGGAGAATCTCATGAACTCGGACATGATTATCCAGTAACACCAGCCTGTAACGATCCACGTGCCCAGAGCCAGGAGACCATGAAGCATGGATAGTGTCTGTCTTGACACTGACTTGAATATTTTTCACAGGGGATGGCACTGTTGGAATAAAAAACACATGCTTAAGCCCTAATGGTTATCTCCACAATTTCAGCAATTTTGAACAGATTTACTTTTGAAATATGTTGAGTCTCTTTAGGGTTAATGACAACCCAACCCCAAATTTATGTCCAAAACCACCATAACAACATGCCTCCATTCCTAACAAACAACTCTTTATGTTAGTCAGAAATTCATGTTTTATTTATTTCTGTTTATAATCAATAGATACTTACATATATATATACATATATATATATATCTTGCGAGGTTGAAGGATTATATTTATTTGTTAATTTCAGAATGTAGAACTGCAAAATACCGTAAGTGGTTTTATTTAGATGAACTACAGTAAAAGAAGTCCTACCAGTAGATCCACTTATGTGAAGTTCCGGGGTACTCTTATTTCCAGCAACTGCACTGAGGACAATGTTGTATTTATTCCCAGGGATGAGATCGGAAAAAGTATTTTCTGTTTTTGAAATTCTTCCTGGTACGGAGACTTCTTGTATCTTTTTATTATCACGATCAAATAATACTAGGTTATATAAGTCCACCTTTCCTGAGGAAGGATCCCACTGAACCTGCAAGCTTGTGAGTGTAGTTTTTTCCTTATTAATTTCAAAACGAGATGGTGGTAAGGGATCTGTAGTTAAAAAACCCAGAAAACATAAACCAGTATTTCTTGCATTGGGACTGTCTGCAGTTTTACACAGCCGCACAAAAAAACTTCCAAATCACTCCCTTTATCATCATCATGCTGCCAATGCTTTTCAAAAAGTCTTTTTCTTTCCATTTATAAACATTGTATCACTGAAACTGGTATACAAGAGAGTCTTGCAGAATTCAGAAACCTTACTTGTGTATATGCGTACTCTCACTGTCACACACACAAACACACGCAGAAAAACACTTCCAGTTGTGGATGTATATAATAAGCTTGGAAATCTCCTGATAGTAAAACTGTAACAACTTTAATAAGAAACAGCAAACATGAAAACCCAGCAAATTATACTTAGTACCTCAGTGTAATGTGGCTTTATAGATACAATGGTACCAGTGGCTTTCATTTCCTAGCACTCATGCTAAACACTTTATCAATAATGGGCATGACCATTTATACAATTTTAAGGGCAACAATCCTTTGTTTTTAGTACTAACTTCAACCACTTCAAACAGATTCCAATAGAATATGCTTCTGCTGTGCTGTAGTATCGTTCATATAAATTTAAGCAGTACATTGGATAAACTCTTAGGAACTCCACTTAATTGGGACTATTTCTCTGGGAAACCCTCAGCATTCATTATGTTGTTTATTAAGGAGCTCTCAAGTAAAATTACTTGTAAAATACGATACACTCCAAAGGGATGGCAAACATTGACCAAAACAAAAGACTCTGGTTGTTTGTATCCTCCAGGTGTATTTCATCACTCACATCAAACTAAATGTACTACATGTTGATGTACTAAGGTATTGACATTTATGTCTCCCAATAAGGTTAAGCAATTGCATATTAAAAAGGTATCATAAAACAACTGAAAGCAGCAAAATCAAGTTGAGAAGTTAAAGAATAAAGGTTTCCCAACAATTTAACAATTAAATTTGGCTTCCACATGAGTACAGTCTGTGTTACTCTTGCCTAGCACCAGACAGGGAGTGTACGGTGCATCCTGGCTGAAAATTGAGGTCTCCATATGAACTGTGCCTTAAACATAGAAGAATAAGACCATTTTTCCAATGCAGTCATTGCTGCCTGGTTCCCTGAACAAGGCAGATGAAAGAGTGTGAGATCACATAATTAAAAACTGCACTGTAAAGGCTGAAAGGACAAAGTCGAACCTACCCCTACCCTACGAATACAGCGGTAGGAGTATCATTGGGCTAGTAGCCTTTAAGCTGTTTTTTCTTCAAAGCCTGGATGGTGCAGAGGGCTTAATTGCTTCTTACAAAGCTCTGCTGAGAACATACTGGTGCCAGGTTTCTGTGGTATGCTCTATCGATCAAGTATATTAGGAATTTCAAGGAAATATCTCCCTCCTTGGAGACATTCAAAAGCCACCTGGACATGGTCCTGGGCAACCAGCTCTGGATGGCCCTGCTTGCTCAGGGGCTTGGACCAGATGACCTCCAGAGGCCCCTTCCAGCCTCAACCATTCTATGATTCTGTGACTCTGTGAAAAAGACTGTGTCCCTTTGAACCCAGGTCTCTGCTTAAATTTGGACTTTTGCTCTGGACCACAGAGACGCTAGTGCTCTTCAGAAAAAAGAGATGAAAATTAAATTAACAAAATCAATAAATAAAAATAACTATCTTCTTTTCTTGACCTCTTTCTTAGAGGCCAGACTAATTCTGCTTAAATCTGGGAAAAAAAAAAAAAAAATTAAAAATCAAATCAAAGACCAAGCACATGAAACTTCAGGCCAAATAGTTAAAACTTCACCCAGATACAGCAATTGAAACAGGAGGTTTTAATGAAAAGTGTCAGGAAATCTTAACAATAGGCTTGACTACCAGCTCCACCTATAATATATACTAAGCCACTAAAGACCATTATGTTGGCAAAAGTGAATAGTGGGGATATAATCTTGTTCCTTGAAGGCAATTGTTCTAATCAGAAAGGTCAAACTTTGGGAGTCAGAAATAAATTCCAGCACTATATATGGTCAGATGCACAGCCAGCCGAAAAAGTTTTAATTTGACTGATATGAAGAGAACAGTCACGGTCACTGTCAAGAAGTTTAACTCTCTCTCTGGCAAAGTTAGGAGAAGGTTGACTGCTTGTTAGTCCTGCAAAAGTAACCAACATTGCAATCTGCGTTATCTGCCAAATTCGACAAGAGAAGACATCTCCTACATTTTTAGAAGCACTTATACTGTCCTGGGTAATCTGTCTTCTAAGGGGCCTTAGCGAAGAAAAGAGTTGCGTGCCTAGAAGGTGAAGTTCAGAAATTCAGACTTTATCTAATCTATCTGGTCCAGAAAACAAAACACTCAGTGCTTTGTACATCCGCTAGAACAAAGGAACAATGAGATTGGGAAGTGCCTGGGCTGAAAGAGCCCTGGATGGAAACAAACACTTAAAAAGCCATTTACATTGTTACACAAGTCTCTGCTGGCAACGATACAACGCTGATATATCACAGAAATAAAATATTTTCACAAAGATATTTTTATACCATTTGATACTATATGAATTAATGTCTCCTGGTCTACAAAGCAATCTTCCAGAAGACTTAATGTTGTTTGAATTATATTGCACCTCCATTTTCACTTTTTGGGAAGAGGATACACTTTCTGTGCACGGCTGCTACAGATACATTTTACAGAAATGATAGATAGGGTTATGTCCAATCCCAATGACATGACTCCCAAATACAGCCCGTAAGCACAGAAACACCCCTGCCTTATGCAGGAGAAAAAAAATAACTGAGAGACACGAGCCCCGGACTGAGTAACAGGGAATTCCTGCCAGCCTCAGCCATCTTCCTATCAAATTATCAATTCTTTTCCCTAGCTTTTCCTATTCATAAAACAGTAACCTACTTCACAAAGACTTTTCTGAAGATTAAGTAAAGAGGGTTGATTTCATTGTCCTCATTAAGTACGAATATCCATTTCCTTGGGATGATATGCAACCTAGAAAATCTTTAAAACATGGTTATTCATTTTCTTCTTGTACTCTGCCTTTTGAGACAATGATCATAACCATTATGTGATTATGGATGATAGGATTATACAGCCTATAGTCAGAGCCATGTCACAGTAGTAGTTCCTAGAGACGGCTAATAAATCAAATTTGCCCCAAATAATTTGAAATTTACAGGAGTGAACACATGGCCAAGCCATGCTTCTGGCATTTACAGAGTTACATATTACAATGGAAAAATACTCTACCAGTCTGTCTCTTAGAAGGTAGAATTTTTAACCTCTTTTTTAGTCAAATATTTAGCAATTTTTCTGACAAAAATTTATTTACCTGTTAGTTCTCTCAGTGCAGGTGGCTTTGATTAGGCAGTAACATAATGTATCACTGCAATATTTTTGTAGAAAATAATGCTGAAAATGGCATTTATAAGCCTAGTTTAGAAGATATATTTGAAAGCGGGGGAATTGCCTAGTTGTTTTTCATGGCTCTCAAGACCAGTATTTCAAATCTGAATTTCTATTCAGAATTGAAATTCAGAAATTTAACTGTAATTTAGGATCTGTTCATATGCTATTGTTTTTAACCAGAATTTTAATTAAAGACCTAGTCATTCACTGAAAATACACTACTGAAATACACAGTTATGCTGGTGCACAGACATTTGGAGAATTGAGAACTTCAAAAGTATTTTATCTGAAATCAGGAAAGACACAATCCTACCATCTTTTGTCCTAGAGTAGCTCTCAGTCACAGAAATAGTTTTCCTGAGAACAATAAAGAAGATAACACGAAAGGACCGACAGGTGCATGTGTTGTCCCAACTTTACAATGTCAAGCGTGTTGACTAGTAGCATGGTTTTATGTGCTGGTTTATGTATATATATTCAAAAACCATAACAAATGGTAAATACTAATGTGAAATAAATGTACAGACTTGTGCCTACTAACATCTGTAATCTCAGGTTTGCAGGGGAAAAATTATCTGTAGCTTAGAGCTGATAAATGGTGTTATCGGCTTTTTCTTCACTTCCTATTCTACCAAAATAGCACAACTGCCAACACTCTATGTGTGTTTGCACGCCTGTGTATACCTGGCTTATATAGTGCATATGTGAGTGTATTTTCCATTGTTTTGGAGGACCTATTTTAGTTCTGCTCTAGAGGATTAAATAGTTGCCATTTTAAATTGATAACCCATAGAGCAAAATCTCTTGAGTAAAGAGACTCCACCTTAGTGGACTACTGTAGATTATTGTACCAGTATTCCATACATTATTAGATTTCAGATCTATGCATCCACAAGTGAAATAGAAGCTGCTTCTCTACTCAAAGATTCACGAAGGGTCTGGTGTTACTTGAGAGTTTATGCAGTCTTGGTGAGCTGCGCACTTACTCTATTGGAATATCAAACTTGCAAACAACACAGACTCAGCTCATTGTCATAACTATGATTTTAATGTGAAATTAAATACTCAAAAGGCCAAATTAAGTCAGGGATTTGGTCCTCTCCAAGCCTCCACATTACAACTGCAACTACAGTATGCATTATTCATCGCTTTCTCTTAACTCCTTAGTCAGAACAGATCACACTCAAAATTTAACAAAATATTTTGGTTGTTATGGGCTTAGCTACTCCAGTGCTTTGTATAAGAAACGTGATGAAAATTGAACTCATAACAGGAATGAGCACATGAAAATTTTAACATGATTGAATATGAGCAAAAAGTTAAATTTTCTGAACTAGGTATATAAACGAAACTGCAACTTTCTCTGTGTACACTTGTTGTATCAAGACAATACAGACGTTCAAAACCTCATTTTGCAAAAGTAAACACAGGAGATAGGATTCCTCTGACTTAACTTCAACCATCTAAACTTCAGGTGCCTGGTTTAACCTAGGCTCCATTTATAGTCAGTGGAGAAAGCAGGGCACCTCCAAAGGACAGCTTAGCCCATCTTTCTTAGACAAAGAGCTCAGGAAGGGAACCTCACCGAGTACCAAGGTCAGACATCATATTTTCAGACAGCCCATGATAGCTCAGTTCTGCTACCATTCAAATCAGTGGGAAATGGCTGAAAATATTGCTCATACTTCCATATTCACAGGGTAGTTTCCAGAACACATGCCCATGGACATTCAGGCTCAGTAGGTCGTAAAACAAAGCTACTGACATCAGTTACAAAGGAACAGGTGAAAAAGAGCTTCCAGAAAACTGGTTTAAAATGCTGCCCCTAGTGGAAACATACAGAGGAATAATCCTCCATCATTCTCCATTGAAATGCGTAGTATTGACAGTACCACATGGGTTGTTGATAAGCAGAACAAACCCGACATATTCTTTAGAAAAAAAATAAATTGACAAATTTTTGAGCTAATTGCGTATGTTGGACACCATCAAGCAATGCAACTGATGTGACTGAATTAAGGGAAGCAAGGAATCGCGGAGTAATCAGAGAAGCTGTCTTTGCAGGAAACCTCTACGGTTCCTCTATTCTTATTTCATGCTTTTGACTGATCGCTGCTACCCCAAATCCAAACATAAACCTCACTTCAACAATGGTCAACTAATTTGCAGTGTTTCAACTTAAACTTCAACCAGTCTTTTCACTCTGACGTCAACTACATGATATGACTATAATCAGCAGTTGCTTCCAATCACTTTTATGTTAAAGTCTTGCAAAATCTATTTACTGATAAAAAAAGTCATAAATGGCATGTACAAGCTACTGCCTAAATGATTATGCATTAATCAAAATGCAGTCTAAAGTGGTATCTTTTTCTCTACTTCTACGCAAGTGTTCAATAATAGATCTCTACTATCCAGTAAGGATGGTGATTTATACCTGCCACCCTGATAACGGTTGATTTATTGTTTTAATTTTCAAATTACAAGCCATCAATACTAAAAACAGTTGGCACAATGCATGGCACGGATTTAAATCACTGTTTGCATAGAAACCATTATTCATTTTTACCAAGTGACATGACTTGCCCTTAATGTATCACACCAGCAGACTTGTCACTAGACTTTTTCTAACTTGAGTTACCAAAGCAAATTAATGGCGGGTATTTAGTGCACTTGTACACTAAATCTGACAGTAAATGACACCTATGAACCGGAAATGGTTAAGTATTTGGCTGCTGTAATCTTCAGTACTAATACTGCAAAGTACCTCTCCGAAACTAACACTTTAGGAGCAAATCAGGGAGGCATTTAATGATGGACCTCATTTAAGACATCTCTGTTTCGTCTTGTGTTACCACCATTAAGAGGTTGGACAATACTGTATTTCATCATCTTTAAAAAAACACTAATAGAGGTAGAAAGAGTCCAGTTCTGTCACTGCAGCCGGTGGCTCTACGTTGTTCATTGCTTCACAGTTGAGTTGTTCACATGCACACACAAACACGCATGCAAACATGCACCCTTGGCAGCACTCTGGCAGCCTGCTGGAACATTTTTACAGCCAGCCATGGATGTGACACCCTAAGTGCTCTGCACACAACTGTACGTCATAACACCTCAGTGGTTGTGCCCAAGGAAAGCATACAAGCCAGAAGTTTCAGCCTTACTTTCTGAGTTTTAGACTCTGGTTAGACAGAATAAAAGTACAGAAATGGGCTGAAACAGAAAGTTATCCTTGAACGGGATCTACCTGCCATGAAACAGATTGTATTCTAAACACAGTAAATAAGCTGTCACCTGAGGAGCTGTGAAGCCAACAGGTTTGCACGAGCGCAAAGGATGTTGTGGGCTACTACTTCTTAAAAGCATTCTGCTGGACGGCAGCTTAAGGGAGCGGCAGAAACGTACTCCCAGCACTGACCTAGTCTCCTCTCGGCACCTTCCCCTTTCAAGCCTGCCGGGTTACCTTCTGGCAGCGGTTATTTCTGGCAGCGGGGTAGAGAGGACTCAAGCGCAGGACAGCTACGTTCAGCAAACACTGCAGGTTTACAGTAGCTGTGAACGCATCGCCCTCCTCCCCTGACAGCCGGCCGAAGCGCGGGGACGGGAAGGAAAAGCCCGGCGTCCCTCCCCGAGCACCTGCCGCGCCCTCCGCCCGTACCTGTCTGCACGGAGACGTTGACGGCCTCCCCGCCGGCGAGCGGCTGGATGCGGAGGTGGTACCAGGTCCCGGCCTCCAGGCCCCGCAGGCTGCAGCCGTAGGAGCCGTTGCCCGCGGGGGCGGGCTGGCAGCCGGCCGCCTCCCCGTCCTCGGAGCGCCCGCTCAGGCTGAAGTTGCAGGCGCGGCCCGCGGCGCCCCACCGCAGCCGGACGCTCTGCCCGGCGACGCGCCGCTCCGTCAGGTTGGCGCTGCATCCCGCCGCCTCCCCCGGCGCGGCCTGCGGACAGCGGGGAAAAGCGCTGAGAGACCCGCCGGGCTCCGCCAGCCGCCGGTGCCACCACCCCCCCCCCCCCCGCCCCGGGCTCACCCCGCAACCCCGTCCCCGCTGCTTGCTGTGCCGCTGCGGGGCAGACCCAGACCCGCCTGCACCCCTCGGGCTGGGCTGGGGGCTGAGGGGGGCGGCCCCGCACCCCCCCCCCCCCCCAGCCGCTCACCTTGGTCAGGGCCAGCGCCGTCCACAGGGCGAACCCCGCTCCATAGCTCAGCATCGCCGACAGCTTTTAACCCCGAAAACCCTCGCGGGGAGGGGAAGAGGGGAAGGGAGGCGGCGGCGGGGAGGGGGGGAGTATGAAGAAGCGAAGTGGCCGCGGCGGGCCCCGGGGGCCCCCCGCTCCCCGCCGGGCTCCGCGCGGCGGCCGCCGAGCCCTCTGCCGGGCCGCCCGCTGGCTGCATGCGCTCGGGGCTGCCCCCGCCGCCTCGCCGCCTCCCTGCCACCGGGGTGGGGTGGGGGGGCTGCCCGCCGCCCGCCCGCCCGCGGCTGAGGAGGAGCGGAGGAGGCGGGGGAGGCGGCCGCCGCTTCCCACGCTGCCATTCTGACCCGGGCTGACTCTGCCGGAGCCCTTCCCGCCGACTTCCGCAATCAAGAGGCGATTTCCTCGCGTCTCGCTGCGGGGGGCGAAGCGCGGCGACCCGGGACCTGCCGCCCGCCGCCGCCCCCCGACCGGGCAGCGCGGGGGTGGCGGCGGGCGGCTGGCCCCGCAGTGCCGCCCCTCGCTCCGTGCGGGTCCGACCTTCCTCCCGGCTCCTCTCCCACCCCACCTCCCTTCCTTCCTCGCCCCTTCCTCCCCGCCTTGGCTCTCCCCGCTCTCCTCCTGGCTCATGGGGACCCCTCGGCCCCTCAGGCGGTTCTGTTGGTGGTGGGGGAGGCCGCACTCCCGCCTCACGCCAGCTGCACCTCACTTGATGCCGCCTTGCCTTGCCTCGTGGCTGCCTCTCCTCGCAACCGCCTCTCCTCGCGTCTGCCTCGCCTCATGTCCTCCTTGCCTTGCATCTGCCTCGCCTCATGCCCACCTCGCTTCATGTCCACCTCGCCTCACACCCGCCTCGCCTCACACTCTGCCTTGCCTCATGGCCGCCTTGCCTCGTGTGCCCCCTTATCCTCACACCTGCCACCCCTCATGGCCTCCTCGCCTCATGCCTGCCTCGCTTCATGGCCACCTCACCTTGCATGCCTGCTTCTCCTCACACCTGCCACCCCTCATGGCCACCTTGCCTCGTGTGCCCCCTTCTCCTCAAGCCTGCCACCCCTCATGGCCATCTTGCCTCGGGTACCCCTTTCTCCTCATGCCTGCCACCCGTCATGGCCGCCTTGCCTTGTGTGCTCCCTTCTCTTCACGTCTGCCACCCCTCACGGCCACCCTGTCTCCTGGCCCACCCTCCTCTTAGCCTCAGCCATCACTAAACCGCCATTCCAGCTCCCATGTCCCAAACATTGACATTTTTAGGGGTCAGCTGTGGACTGCCAAGGCCTCCGCCCTCTCCTCAGCCCTGTGACTGGAGGCACAGCGGCACGGAGACTCCCGGCAGAGCCCAACACCGAGCTGCCGCACGCGGAACCACACACCAGCAGAGGAGTCGCTCGTCTGTCAGCGGCCAAGCTATCTCAGCTTTTTGTTTTGTTCCGCATCAACCTGTGTCCTTGAAACTTTTCCTTCCCACATCCCCTGAGTAACTCCCAATCTAAAATTACACACCATGGAAAGCAAGAAAGTCTCCCTGTTTTCAGACTGCACCAAACGAGCTGTGCGCAACCCTGAATCAGCTGCAGCCATGGCACAGCTCTACATTTGTGTCACGCATGCCCATTTCCTTCTTGTTTAGATTTCAGCCTCTTAAAACTCACATATATGTGTATGTGGATGAGATGTATGGGGGTGAGGGAGAAGAAACAGCCAGAAGTGTTTTGGACCTTCAGATACTCAAATAGACAATAAGATAGCAGCCATGGGGTAAATTTGAGATTGTATAAAAGGGGAGGAATTTGACATTTGCTTTCTTCACATGGGAATGGCACTTTTCTGCATCTTTCTGTACTGTCTGATGCACACGGGATTTTAACTTTTAAAAGCAGCACCTCAAGACAATTCAACACCATCTCGGTTTCACTTTTGCCCCTTTTTAGGGAGAAAAAGGTGCTAGGGTTTACAAATGTTAGACTGCCTTTTAGGGGAGCTGCCACTGCAGGATTTTTCTGGGCATGAACCTGTCAAACAAGGTACAAATATCTGAAAAACCTTAGCTTTTATTCAGAAATTCTCGTTCAGAAACTGAAGGTCTGAGCACTCTTGGGTGGTACCTGCACCTTCATCTGTCCCAGTGGAGCTCCATGCCTGGTCCTCGGGACATGGCACTGAAAGTGTTGGGCTTTACTCTCTAAAGGTTTGGGATGATTAATAATGTCATTATTATCACCTTAAGTGATGATATAAATATGCGTTGGTTATTATGCTGTTCTCAAGCCCACTGTAGAACAAGATTGCCCTTGGAAGAGATGCTTTATGTACTTCAGACAAAAGAAGGGACCGTGCCCCAAAGAGCTAGTACATCCATAAACAAACCATTGATGGAAAACACAAAGTGTGTGTATTACAATAAAGGTGCCTTAGAATCAGTTCATGGTGTGAGATTTCTTACAGCATAAATTCATCTTTAGATGATTGTGCTTTTGGGACCTAATGGCATAAACCACAGCAATATTTTTCCAGCACTGAAGAAGAGCAAATCTGAAGGCTTATCAGGATGTTTGGATTATTTCAAACCCCTCTCTGAAAATGAGAATATTTGGAGTAACCTGCCTTTTCTTGGAAAGTGGAGCTCACATTGTAGGGGGTTTTGGAAACATACATAATCTGAATTTGCAGGGAAGATGTAGTTCAGATATGTAGGTGTAAATTAGTTAAGTAGATGCAATATAAGAAAGTAAAAAAAAAAAAAAAAAAAAAGAAAATCAGTGCAAACTTACAAATGTCAGGAAAGAAATTGAAACTACCACAAGTGAAATTTAAAGACCTTGGAAATGTCTGCCTGCCTCTGCAAGCTAATGTAAGGTAATGGGTGGAGAAAAGGGATGTTGCTGCTTCTCAGCATTGCCCATAATTTAGAAGTTCCTACTTCATTACTCTTATTCTTGCTATTGTAAAATCTTTAAAGCACTCTGCTATATTAGTAGGAAAGGACTGGTTTATTAAGGGTTTTGAGGCTTCCTTCTGTACGTTATCTGGCACAAAGCTGCTGTAAGGGTAAGGTCTACTGCAGATGTCTATGCCAGCACTGGAATAAAACAAGAGGGGTCCACAATTCACTGGTGGCAATATATTTCTATAGAATAGCCAAGATAATACAAGTAATTATTTCCAGACTGAATAAGTTGAACAAATGGGTTTTTAGCAAATCAGCAGTCACACAGCATTTAACACTTACCGATCTGTGTGGCAAGCCAAGAAACTAATTAAGAAAGAAAAAAGAAAAAAAAAAGAACTGGAAGTGAGTTTTGGGAGTGGCCGGACATGTCTCTAATAGCAGGCTCCAAAGTCCCTTTCAGACACTTTCCCAAGGTTTCCTGACTTCTTTTTTTTTAACACCAACCTCCCTCTCTGCCTCTCTAATCAAGAGGAAATGGGCTTTGCATAGCTTTTGTCATGGCTTGAAAGTGCAAGCTGCAGTTTTACTTGAAATCCAAGGCTGCTCTAAACTAAACATTTTGTTCGATTGAAGTGTCACCATTGTCCCTCCCAAATGGGTACACTCACAGCCAAATAACATCAAGGCTTTACTCCTATAAACAAGAGGACCTAGCCTGGCAAAATGCAGTTCATAGAAGGTATTGTCTTCCTAACCACAATACTCAGCGCTTACTTAGTCTATGTGTTTTCAAAGTATCATGTTAAATCTGGATAATCCTTTAACATCCCTGCTAGTCTGACAAAAATGTTTTAACTCCACTCTAAAGACAGGGAAACGGAGAGATGGAGGCCAAAGATTTTAAGTTTGTGTGTCTGAATTGGTGTATCTAGCTTCAAATGTCCAGACCCAGCTGGAGGGGTCTCTAAGGGGCAGATATTAATGATTTTTTTTTTTCATGGATACGCTTAGAGTGCTTATCATCAGGATTCTGGTTTGAAAGCTTTGACTGAAGCAACTTGCTCAGTGCAAATCATGTGAATCAGGAGGTGAACTGGGGTAAGAACACAGGAGGCGGTAGCTTCAGTTCAAATGGTGCCATTTCTCTAGCGCTGGTGGGATTATTTAGCAGGAGTGCTGGAGGCAGTTTGGGGAATACCAGATTATATAGGACATTTCCATTTGGAGGAGACCAGTATTCTGTGCAGGAGGTATGCATATGGACAGAGGGCATGGGGAAATAAGTCCAGCCTGCCAGCACCAAGGCAGAATAATTATATTTTAAAAGAACCGTCTCCATCAGCTATGGAACGGGGTGCAGTCCATCCATCATCACCTCAGTCCTTTCCCCTCATCAGCACTACAACAGCAGTGTCAGGGTCCATAAAGCTTCAAGCTGGTTATTTGGGTCAACGTAGTCCTGGGTGACACTACTTCCCCTTTCTCCCTGTCTCTAGTGATGCTCTTCATACCAGATTGTACAAGATTGCTCTGTCCACAGCCCTCCCAAATACAAAACACATTGCTTAGGCTTATCCACAGTAACACCGACACCCAAAGTAGTAACTGAAACAACGTGTTTGCCTGCCCCAATACATTGAGTGCAGTGTGGTCTGCTGGAGAAGAAGCCACAGGGAATTTAGGGATTTTCAGTTCTAAACCACTATGTGTTGATAGTGGTACAGTGACCAATAATGTCCTGCATGCTTTAGCTCTAACTGCCCGTGCACATTTTGCCAATGGTGATTCCAGATTTGCTCTCGGATTACTTAACCGTGCCTTGTAGAAAAGGAAGAATGGCAACTGATGTGGAGGTACCGAATGCCCACCATTAGCTCCTTCTATGGATGGGGCTGGCATCCCCGTCTCCCTCCTCTGCCGGGGCTGTTTGTGGTTGGACAGAACAGAGATCAAGGAGCGGCTGTGTGTCTCCACTCTGCCTATCGGTCAGTAGATAAGCTGACCAAGGTCAAGGCCAGGATTCCTTGTAAGGCAAGTTAAAGATTTCACTTACTTTGATCTGTAAACCATGTATGTAATTTTAGGACTCAATTATGCTAAATAAGGTCATAAAACATACTGTGGTTCTTAGAGCGTAATTAGAGATAGACCCTTATGTCGTGCAACAAACCAGCGGCAGAGTCTAAGTCACTGAGAGCTCCTGTGCTCCTGCCACATCCTTGAGCTTTGCATTGCTCCTCACGTGTCCTGAGCATTTCCCCCAAGCTTAGAGATTTCCCCAATGCATTCTGCACACCAGGACTGTGCTATACAGAATTTTTCTGCAGCTGTGCTTCTAGCAAAGGGCATTATCAGCATGAACAAAGCATCCCATTAAAATAAAGAACATAGCTTAGTCCTGTAGCTTTTTTTTTTAGTCCACAAAACATCCACCTGTAATAGTTATTCAGCTTCACAGAGAGGAGCAGGCTTAATAAAGATCAATCAATAATTCTTCTGCCTTACCTCTTCTGTAGAGCTAGAGTACTGGAGAGTAGTTGTTGGAATCCAGGTTTTCTCTGTTACTGCAGATTTCAAGTCAAAGTAGGGGGTTTCAATGAGATTTTTACTGAAGTGTTCACTCACATTTCTGATGAACATCTCTGTGCTACTACTGTTCAGCAGATTTTCAGGCCTAGAAGTAACAACGTTTAAAGGTGGGGATGTAGTGTTTGCATCTTGGAGATCTAAGACAAATAAAGAAAAGTAACTAAAATTAGCTCTACATTTTTATAAATGCTTCTTTAGATGCCAATGAATGTGGCTGAGATGACTTCTAAGTATTTTAAATGCACCTGTCAGTTCTACAGTTTTTTGTTTTCAGTGCAAACATGTATTTTGCATCAACACCAAAGCCTGTGCAAAACAAAAGCAGAAAAAAATTAATTTCCCTGAACATTCATACCATTCATTTTAAATACAGTCCATCAATGATTCTGAAGAGAAGGGTTGTACTTTGTCATTAACAGCACAATGTTTTCACTCGTAGCTTTTTTCACTTGTTTCAGGCTACCAAACAGCACAGTTTCAGCTTTATATGGTCACCCCCCCCCCCCCGCCTTAGTAAGTACGTGGGCCAGATCCTCATCTGCCTTTTGTTGGCGTAAGTTCAAATTATGGCTTTGTTCCAGATAATTTTTCAAGATAATTTTTTTGTTCAAGATATTTGTTCAAGATAAGTTCCTTGTGCCCACGTGTGACATTCCTCTTGCATTTTTACATCAGTCCCATGCAGAGACCATGCTAACCCCCGACTGCTTTCTTCCCAAGGTTCAGCTAACAATCGTATCAGTTAACTGAAGTGTCTGCAAATATAATGGGGGATTTGCTTTTTTAGTCACGTATCCTTCAGAGAACGCCAAAGTTGCAATTAGAGCGCAGGAAAGATTTTACTACACATTTTTCCTCCACATTTTCATGGCTCTTCCTCCCCATTGGTATGTATTTAATATCCTTTCTTTGTGGCTGTGAGGGCAGGGTTCAAGCTGTGGTGGCCTCTACATCTGGTAGCATCACATTTCAGCTAAACGATTGGAATTACTCACTGGCCCCTTCTCCTCACAAAAAGCTGCCCTGCCGTTGCTGGAGCACAGCTAGTGTGCATTGGCTCAACGCCCAAGACACTTTGTCTGTCCTTGAACTGGGGTCTCCAGCATGACAGAACCTTGTTTTGCTGCTGAGCCGCTGGGCTGGTTGCCATTTATAACAATTTCAGCTCACAAACCCTCCAAAAAAAATGTAATGACTGGGTTAAATTGCAGCAGCAGCTTCCAAATGTAATTACTCAGTGTGCAATTATGATGTCTTAGCAGGCCAATGTGTGATTACCTCTTACCCAAAGGATCAGTGGGTGAGCTTCCATGAAGTCAACATGATGGGTTTTTTGTATATGTGTAAATATATATGTAGACATGTTTCTATAAAGAAACTTGCAATACTCTCATTTGCATCCAGAAATAGAAGTGAGATTGTAAGCCCTTGTAAGAGACACTTTCATGCATGTGTTTCCTGTGCTTGACAGAACAGTGCATTCACCTGCTGCATGGTTTTGGATCCTCTTGAAAAGGATTGGTTTGCTGGAATGGGTTGATACCCAGATTAAATGTTTCCCCTCCTTTTATCTAACTGTGCTCTTCTGGGAATAAAAATCTCCAAGTCTCCATGTAATTTACAAAAAATGCTGATCAATTTTTTTTCCAAATCAAGGCACTGAAAACAATACTACAGATCTAATTCTGCTCTGTCTTACACCTGTGTAAAGTGTTTCATCAAACCCTCAGGTCTGGTCCAACACTGCATGATCATCCTCATGCTGCTGCATTTACAGAAGTCCCTGCAGAGTGCCTGTGGTGCAGAGTCTGCTGTGGTTCTAAGTCACATACTTTCATGGCCCTCACCTAAAGGACAGGGAGGAGTCTGGCAGGGGCAGCCCTGTGCTCAAGCTGTCCTTAGCTGCTGAAATAAACCCATTAGCTGACACAAGACCAGACTTAGTCTAAATTCCATGTCAGTCATTGTTCCTGGGGATGTCCTATTGGTTGGGGGTCTCTGAAAGTCTGTGGTAGGCAACTAGAAATTCTAGCCCCAAGGACTTGGAAAGAATTAGGCCTGCTGGCTCTGTGCCTCTCAGATATCTCCAGTTCATCAGGGAGCAGAACTTAATGATAGAAAGGCGGCTAAAAAAAAAGTACATCTGAGTGGTCAGCAGCCACTTAGAAAAAAAAGGCTACTCAATTGGGTTCCTAAATATAGATTTACACACCCAACTTAAAACACATAAAAAAAAAAAAATCTTGGCTTTATTTATGGACAAATAGCAGTGATTCCAACAGGAAGACGTTTGCATTCCAGTGCAATTGTGCTTTAGGAAAGCTGCTGCTCCATAAAAGGGAAGCTGGTGCTGCCAGTGACATTTATGGGACTTGGCAGCCAGGGGATAACCGGCATTCCTGGTGCCGGAGCTGAGGGGAGGGCTTGATCCTCCTGGAAGCGAAATGCTTGGTCCTCAGAAATGTTCCACCAGCCCAAGGAGGTACTGTGAACAAGCACTTGGTCACTGCACAATCCGACTCCTCTTGCTAAGCTTGGGGCTACCCTGGGTTTCCAGCTAAAGGATCTTTCCCAGCAAAGACTGACAACAGCCTGTTACCTGTAACCTACGGATGGAGATGGCTTGTGCACAGCACTATGCCATACTGGAACTTCAGATATATGTACCAGCACTTTGCATTGGACTGACTAATAGGGTTCATATCTGCTCTCACTTCAAGAAAATCAGGATCTAGGTTTATATTCCCTTTCTAAGGAAAGCCACTAAGGTCCTAGCATCAGGACCCTCACAGCCCTTCTTCAACAGCAGGCACTTATAAAAGAAAACTGCATATTAAAAGACCCAAGGAAACAGATTTCTTCACAACTTGAGTTCCAAATTTTTAAACCAGAAAAAACTCACCTCCCATCTGGACATCAGTAAAGTACACAGAAATCTCAAGAGTGGGATTTTTCAGAAGTGTTTAGCATTGTTCTAGCAGTCTCTTTGGAAATCAGTCATAAAACTGTTCATGGGAACAGAACTGCAGCACTGACACTGACGTTGATCACTAGTGGCTGAATGATATACAGCGTGTGAACATACCATTGTAATCATCAGTAGCACACCCAGGAGAAATTATGACATTCTGACTAAGCGCATATTTCATCCACGGGGTGTACTGCAGACTGCATCCATCTGCACAGCAGCAGGCTGCTTACAAGAAAAGGAAATCCATACATTTTGCCTGTATGATGAGCAAGAGCGCTGATTAGTTGTCAAGTACGGGGAACCCTACAGTGGTGCCTTCAGGCTCAGACGAGCCGGCATGGTGCAGCTTTCTGAAATAGTTTGCATGGTACCAATCTGCCTACCCTGTTAAAGCACAATTCCAGAAAACTAAGGCTGAACTGCTAGCGAAACATAAATTAATCGGATATCTGTTGTACAAGAAAAAATACTCTGTAAGACTGTGTCTAACTCGCTGACAGCAAGACTTGAAACTAAAAGGGGTTGGTTTAAGAGCTCTGTATGTGCAGGACAAAATTAATTGTCTTTTTAGCTGTCTAACTACTTGTAAATAGACTGCAAAAATAAAGACTCCATTTAAAAAACATACTCCAGATTTCTGTTGTGTATAGGAGTGTGACAGAAGAATGAAATCCACTAAATATCCCTTCTTTCCCATTCAGTGTAGACCTTTTAAAAACCGCAAAATCTATGCTACTTGAAAAATTTTTACCGTCTTTATCTGAAATGTTGTAGAAGTTAGCGACGTTTGTATCTCATGTCAGAGGTGTCAAATGTCTCCAAACTCCAGTCTAATCCCGAGCTCCTCTTTTACTTGCTTGTTTTTGAAATGCTGAAGTAGCCACTTAAAGGCTCTTTCAGCACCAGTGGTAGCAGAACATCCCCGATAACGATGGTGATAATACCGTAGGTCTGTCAGCCCTATTTCTGACACTCTGGATAGCCCAAGCTCACCCTGAAGTGGATTTTTGGTCACTGAAAGGTATCTAGACTCCATGGATTACATCTCTACTGAAGAGAGCTCAGAAAGGCAGCTACTATGTAGACACCTAGGACTTGGTTCAACATAGTTGCCTCATGCAATCTGAACTGCCCTAGGGCATCTGAGACATCTGCTCAGGGCTCTCGTAGCACCTGTTGGAGACCTATGTCTTTCTGGGTAGGCAGTCGGAGGTCAGGTGGGATTTCCTGGAGCGCCACAAATGGCAAAAAGCACCTATGTTGAGGGAACTGAAATAAGCCCTCCTTCAGACACCTACATTTAGACACCTAGAAGTTGAAACTCCCTCCAGCTTCTACACAGAGATCCAGTCAAGATAAAGGGAGAGAACATAGTCATGAAAATTAGCAGTATGGTTGTCTGAAATAGGCATCTTTGTTAGCACTTGCAGCAGAAGATGAAATAAGAAAGCAGGACTTGCCAGCCTCCTGGTTGCTCTGGGAAGCTGTTCATATCATTCCCTTTTTTCCCTATGAAAATAGCTGAGCTTTTTTGTTCTATAATCTGCGCGGTGGCTCTCTGAGACTTTGAAAATTTACGAAAACCAAAGACCTAGGCTACACTGCAGATTTTTCCATTTCTTTTTTCAAAATGTAGAAACACATTTATCTTTGAGCTTCTGTTAGTATGCTATTGGATTGTGTACAAGGTGTGTAATTAATTCCAAGGATCTGACATTGATGCCTTTCTTTTTCCAGGTGGAGCTGAGCAAAAGTGGTCAGCCATGTACTGCTTTGACCAAAGAAAGAAGATTCAAGTCATTTTTTGTATTTCATGGGTTCATATAGATGCTAGCAAACTCTTCTACTTACAAAAATCCTATCAAATAATTATCCAGGGAGAAAAAAATGGGTTTTAGGGAACATTTTTTAGGAAAAAAGTTTTGGGTCAACTCAAAGGTGGAATGAAGATATTGATTCTCACTGTTCTAATTTATCCTGGAGAAATTTATAAAGGTTACACATACAAAAATCCAACCTGCTGTGAACCTATGGATGGATTGTTACAGTCATTACAAACACTAAAGATGTGGAAAAACTAAAGCCCAGAGATATTAACATGATCACAAAAATGGGTAAGAGTTGCTGCCTTTTCTGTGCTTCTGCCACCTTTCTTTGGTGCTCTTCCACTTTTCCAAGAGTGCCAAGAAGATGCACGTGTCTTCCCTTATCATGTTCTGCAGTTGCTACTGCTGCTCCAGGGGTTTGGAACAGGCTCTGAGTGTGTACTGCACGGGCCTCTTCTACCCTCCACCTCACCCACTGAAGTGTCAGCAGCGGGATGCAAACTCAATAAGTTCGGGTTCTGTTATGAAGCAGACAAACTGAAAATAGGATAAGGGGAAGAGAGAAGCCCACGTAAAAGAGAAGACACAGGGCCAGAAACTGGGGTAGAAAAGGAGGAAGGACTATGGAGGTAACAGTTTGAACATCAGATTGCACACCAGGCTTTGGCTTATACACAGTATCTGATATTTTGTCTGTTTTAGACTGCAAACAGAACAAGAGATAAAAAGATGCTGTATTTGTTATTTGAATTCCTCGTCCAACTTGGTTTATATCTTGTAGACCCCACTACGGTTCTTAAGTACTTGGCACATAACAGTAAGTAAAAAAACCATTCTCCACAAAATCAGCTGCTCTTCTGAATGGGGCTTTGTCTTGATATCCACAGTTCTAGGGTTTTGCAGCTACAATTCCTTCAGGAGATGTCCCTACCATGTACGATATGGTAGAAGAGAAATGCAATGCAGAGCATCATGTTACAAAACAGTTCATGTTACCTTCTGCATCCAGACTGCTCTACAGGCTGCGTGACAGTCTCTAGGTCTCAGTGACTAACTGCAGCATACAGCTTGGACTTGTGTCTCTCTCTTTGAAGTGATTCTTCACTTAGCGAATAATTTTTGGTCTGCAGTGGTTTTGAAGTTTGTTGGTAATATTCGAGGTGCCGCATAGCATCGCCTCTGTTCTTTAATTGGGTGTTTCATTGAAACTAACCTACCCAGAACAAAAGAAGCTTGTAGGAATTGATTACACAACTCAGAAATGACATCAGCATTAGTGTGTCAGCTCTGGGTGCTTTCCAGCCATGCAAGAGGAGACTGAGCTTGTTCCACAATTGTTGCTTGCATGCAACAATTTTTGCTCTTTTCAGTCATCCTACCTTCTAACCTCTCACCTTCCCCATGTTTTCCTCCTCCCTGTTTCCATTCCTGTCCCTTCTCCTGGATCCTGGGCTTAGACAAGCTCTGACCACAACAGCCGGCTAGTGAAAGGAAGGCCTTAGCGCTATAGAGACTATTCCTGTCTCTGCCCAGAATCTCCTCATGAATTTGATGAGAACTGAAGTCTCACTATCTCAAGCGAGATTGATGCCTCGTGGCTCTTCTTCATGTTAGCTGTTTCAGCCAGAGGCCAGATTCAGCCATGGGTTTGTGTGAGAAGGACCATCTGCTGTTAGATTTAAAGTGATCTCTGACTGAACAGAGATGGGATATATATTTAAACTGATCCTGATTTCCACAAGGAGCCATTTAGGTCAGCATTATAGCAAAAAATGTGTATCCAAACACATCTCAGATGGCTGATCTGAAATCCAAATCCAAGCACAGACTTTCCCCAGGCTCAGAAAAATCATGGTTGGCATTTGAGCTAGGTCCAGAATAAAAGGTAGCTGCAGTTGTTGGGTTTGGAGCTTGTACTATATCTGGGCTGATAAGGTGTTCGGGATGCAATTCAGTGAGTTATTCTTTTGCCAAAATATAACTATTTTTATGAGTACTATGAAAACAAAGGGTAAATTATATCAAAATGTGGTGTTAGTCAGGAGTAGAAAAACTTGCAGCCACTTCAGCTCCAAAGACTTTGCTCAGTTTTTATTATCTTAGCTAAATATAGAGTGAATATATTATTTTAGGCTGATCCACTACTGCTTTCACTGAAATTAGACAGATGTTCTTGGAAGACTAATTTTACACATTTGACATTAAAAATTTTGACATGCATTTGGATGTCAAGACCAGCAATGTGGGCATTAGATTTTGTTCTTGTAGTATTATTATTATTGTTATTATTTGAAAAATTAATCTCTTTGCACTACTTCAACTCTTTATGAGTTTCTTATATACTTGGAATTCTTAGTTAGGTATTGAGGATCATAACGTACTTTTGATTTCTCAGCAGAGCTTCCCAGAGCTGTCTAAAAGGAGATAACTGACATAGTGAGACTCTTAAAGTGGATCTACAGGCCAGTCTATGGAGTGAATTTCAGGAAAATTAAGGTAAATTCATTAAAGGACTGAGCACAGTAAATAGATGAGAAGGTGCTTTAATACCCCGTGACAATTGTCTTAGTACTCAGTGGTCTTAAATTGCTTCTCCTCTGAGGATGATTAAGAAAAGGATGTAAGGTTACTTTAACTCTGTTAGGCCACACTTCATCCAATTATCTAAAGAAAATAACACTGCCTGCGTACCTCGTCTTAACTTTTCATGGCGTCTTTGAATAAGCAAGCCATACTCACCCTATACACAGTACTTCAAATGATTTTGCCTTTTTAATCTCTAAAATATATGGGAGGACTGGAATGGCATCTTGGCCAGTTTTCCATTTCCTGATTCTGCAAGCTGTCCTTTCAGATCTCCACTCAGATGAGTAGTCCTGCTGCTGTGAGTAGAGTTCTGCAAGTGCAAATTTGCTGAAAAAAATAGTACCCTGCCTTACAACGAATGGGAGGTTAGAAAGGTTAGAAAGAACAAGGATTTGTTTAAACATCTGAAAACTAGGTCATATGCAAAAGTATTGGGTCATAAAACATGTTTTTTAATCCTGTAAAGACAAGAATAAATTGTGTGTTCCCCAATAAAAAGCTTAACTCTGCAGGTTATTATTTACCATGAAGAACTGCTTAATAGGGTGCAAGAAGAATGTCAAGAGGACATGGAAGGATGTCAATCTGGAAGGATTGACAACAGGACATGGAGGAAAGTGTTATTGAGTAGTATTCAAACTGTTCTACCTTCCCTTTTGCTACAGATATGGAAACATATAACCACACAGGTATATCAACACATAATATAAGTATGTGCACAGACCCATGCATCTCAAAGTGCTATTGCAAGAATTTCTGAGATTTTTGATTCAGTTATTTTCAGGATTTTGAGTGTTCTCATATGTATTGCATCTAAGGACAAAGTGACGCTGTGTAAACACATGAACGTGTAAGCCATATGTCTGTTCTTATAATGCATTTGGGTTAATCAGAGAAATAATTATGCATGTGTTTGATTTTCAGATGTCTTCTTGCTCTTGGTAGATTGAATCTGGATTTGTATGATAAAATGAATGGGAGAAGAAGGACTTTCATACATGCATATTTTTTAAAAGTACTAGGAATTAGTACCCACAATTCTGTTTAAAAGTGAAAAAGGAAATGACGCAGGAATAGTGAGCTGAGCTTACGCATAAGCAGTTTGATCCAAAGATTGGAAGTAGAGGAAAGGAGAGACATCCTGAAAATAGAAAATGGCTTAAAAACCCCACCAGTTGTGACAAAGACAGCACTATCTCAGCTGTTCTTTTTATGGTTCTCTAAGCTCTTTTTAACTATAAAAAAATGTTTTTCTGTAAGAATAAAATATCATCACTTTTAACATTTGAGTTAGCATAAAAGAGACATTTTTGTTACCAAAACTTCCAAGATACTTCCTTGAAGGAGTAGCTCACCTTGCTTTGAGCACAGATTTACATAAAAAGGTTTTCCTGTCTCGCTGACTTCTAGCTGCATCCATGTATGAAGGTATTTCTTACTCTGCTTGGCCATCACCTTCTGACCTTGCTTTGTGAGAAAGAGAGAGCTGTTGGCCACCTTCAGGAGCCAATCCTTCTCATGGCAAGTCCACCTGACTGCCCGGGGACAATCAATGATGATGCTGCGAGATGACAGTGCAGAGCGTGTAGAGATGCTCAGGCACTGGTCAGAGTTCACATGGCGGAGTCTGTCATCTGCTGTCCACTGCCACTGCTGGTTGAGGTTGGTCATATTGCACTTTTCCACAATGACTCCTTTCTTTTCTGAAAGACACTGCTGTTTCTGGATATGGATAATCAGAAACCCTTCTGGAAGAGGAAAATTCCAGAAAAATACAATAGATTACACATGGTTATTTAACAAAAAGCAAATTCTTGATAATTTAAAATACATCAGCAAATAAATCTCTCTTCCAACTTTCTATATGTTGAACTTTTCATGAGCTTTCCATGTGTTGAACCTATTTTAAAAAAACCCAAATGTACAACCCACATGATGCAAACGCTGGGAATGTAAAGAGTGAGAATGCAAAAAGCAAACTATTGTGGCAAAGGTCACCTTGACCTTCATTATATATCAAAATGAAGAAAAAACTACACTGGATATAAAAGAAATCCAAGAACTATTAACTTTAAATACCAATTCTAAATACCCCACTTCCCCTGCTTGAAAGCATACCGAGACCTACGCAAGCTCTCACTCTTTTTTTCCATTTTATGACACGGTCTTTCTACAATATAATTTAGTGCCTGGAAATTGCTTTAGTAAAACTCAATAGTGTTTTTGAAGAAAACATATAAGAGGACATTCCCAAATCTGTGTGCCTGTCAGTGCCTATGCTGTTACAGGAATGGAGGCTCTTTACTGATAGGAAGTGTATCTATTTTACTGGATTTACTCCAACATCTCTAGCTGTTAGTTTTGTGACCATCCTAATTCACGTTAGATCAGCTCTTTGTACCACTACACTTAAAGATCAACACCAAACACTCAAATGAAGAGAACTACAACCCATTCATCAAAAAACCTCAAAGTTACCAATGCAAAATCCATACTTGTTACAGAACACGGAACTGGATATTTCAAATGCAGCCTCCCTGTCATATATTGTTTAGGTTTTTCTCTTTTTATAATCTCACTTAAACACTTCCAGCCTCATTAGTTACACAGTGCTAAACCCAACATGTGTATTTATTTCCCTTAGTTAAGGTTTGTCATCCCCCTGTTTTTACAGACCTGGGTATTTTCTAACTACACATCACAGAAAGCTCCTGTCTCTGGAAGTTTCACAAAGTAGGAATAAAAAATAGGAATCTCCCCTTCGAAGAGCTTGTCCCAAAGCTCAGCTCCTGGATTATCTAGCAGGAGATCTCCTTAAAAAAAAAAAGAGAAGATATCTCCAGCATAGAAGGACACAGTTTATTTTCCTCTGGAAAGAAATCTAAACAGAACGGGCTAGGTTGGCCCTGCCCCCCATTCCTCTTGTATGAACCCAAGCGAAGAAGTGACTCGGTTTTTGTGAGTCGCCAGCTGCCCCGGAGGGCTGCTCGGCGGCAGAAAGAGCAATACGGCAGAGGGGAAGTGGGAAGAGAAACTTACCTGAGAATGTCAAGGCAAGACAGGTAGAAACCAGGACGTGAAATAAAGAATCCATTTTCTCTCTAACAACTCCCCATGCTTCTCTTAAAAAAACCCACCTCAGATAAGTGAAGCGAAGGCTAGGAAGGAAATGTGCCTTCACAGGGGGAAAAAGTCAGTGACGAGCACTTCCTTCTATTCAATTGTTTTGGGCAGTTTTACACCACTTTGTCCTTTCATATGGTTCTTCGGAGTTTACTAGTTGCTTTATTTTGGAAAAATACAAGCAAAAGAGAGAGAAGTTTTCAAACACCCAGGAAACTAGAAGAGATGATGTTGAATAAAGAAAAAGGATTATACCTTTGTGTAATTCCTTTTCAGGGGTGTGAAACATGCCTGTGAAATATTAAAGGTCTGCAGGTGATCTAGATGGTGCTGAATAAGAATATACTGTATTATCCAGAGAACAAACACATTTTTTTGTAACTATGTGTAATCAAGCAAAATCTCGATATTGATACTTCTAACTCCACAAGTTCCAAAAGCCAAGTGGAGAAGGGAAGGAGAAGGGGAAGAGGAGGAGGCAAAGCTCTGAAGTCTGCACTGGGGCTTACACAAGCTCCCCCCAGGGGATCAAGGGATGCTGGTTTTGCCTTCCCATCAGGTGATCCACTTTGCTTCATGTCAGTGGGAGCTTGTCCGTGTCCTCTGGATTGGCTCTCCAGTGGTCTAAGCCACGGTGGAGGCTAACCAAATGGTACTGGGCTGTCCCTGTTTATGGAGGTACAAAAGTGTGTGGTGCATTAGCTGCTCTAGGCAAGAACAGAGACTTCAGTAAATATTTTATATCAAGTGTAATTTATTAGCAGTATGAAGCAAAGTCAACATCACTGTATTAAAAACTCATTATACCCTGTAAACAGACCTCCCAGTGCTGTAAGTCATAATGCGAACTTTGCATTTCTCTTAAAAACAAGCTCTTACTGAACGGTGAAGGAAACAGTCATAGCAGCATTTTCTTTCTTGTATAACCTGTCGTGGAACAGTTCATATCACTAAAGGCCTCTATCTCTTACTGAAAGAAATAGATCAGGTAAACAACATAAGCAAAAAATCTGGTATTAATAAAAGACAGACAAATATTTAAAATCCTTACCATTTAATATATGCTACAAAGTTTCTTTTAAAAGTAAAATGACCTACACAATTTACAAATACACTGGATTAGGGTCTGTAGCAGAAGCACATTCTAAGACAACAGTATAGGGTAAATACACACACACTGAATAACAGACATTGTGCTCTGCAACTGCTCTGTAAGACCTACAGTAAATACACATTTAATAGTTAATAGTATGAAGAACATATACTTCCATATAAAATATTAACTGCTTTTGAATATTTTCAAAAACAAGATTTTTAATTTTTTTATGATCACATCTTTTTTTTTAATCCATAATTGAACACTTGCAATTTTAGCAGCAAGAATATTATGTGGCCAAGAAACAAGCTCACCACATAATCAGTAATAGCACTTTACAGTACAGTTGACAGTCCATTCACAAGACAGTTTGCAAACGTTAAAGCATTTATACACTTGATAAACATTTCTTCTGTGGAAGTTCCAATGTCCATCCAACTGCAGCAGTAGCACATACATACATTCCATATGGCAGATATCAGTATTACAGAATTAAACCCACCTTTAGATATATACGTGAAATCCATGTGTAGTTTCAGTACGGTACCTTCTTTAGAAATCATTTTTGGGAAGCTCACAATACATTCATACACAGTAAGGGTCCAGCAATCGCTATACTTTTGCCAAACTGTCCACAATCCTTTCAGAAGTTGGCCTCAAAGCCGCTCTTCCCACTGCAGTAAACTTCTTGAAGAAGCTGCTGGTAGGTAATGAAACAAATTACCTCAGGAGACTGACATTCAGGTTTACCCTCCTTGGTTTCACTGGACAGCTTCTGCAGAAAGTCTGCTTTCATACAGACTCAGTGCATGGTGAACAAATTCATACTGTTCGCTGGTCTGAACCATTCCACCCCTGAGAAGGAAACACATCGGAATGAAATCTTATTTCTTAAGAATGCAACAACCTCCAGGCCCTACCAACCCCATGATCACCAGATAATACAAGCCCTTTTCTCAATTTTTGTCTTAGAGTTTGCTTAAGTGGCAGATTTGCCTGAGCAGAAATACTTTCTTCGTAACTTACACCATCCAGAACATGCCCAGCATGAACCAACATTCCCGATTCTGTCAGGGTAAGAACTAGAGAGAAAAACATCTGGCATCTACATTGTTAAAACCTAAATTTCAAATTCAACACAATAATAGAGAATTTTGCTCAGTCGCTTGGGCAAGGAAGGCCAGATACACAGATGCAGCGTTACTATTGATGGAGCAAGGGAGTATTCAGAATCTGGCCTTTCATTTTTGTCCTTTACTAAAATGTAACCTTTGGTGACCCTCAGATCGCCTGTGCAGAGAGCAGCTCTTCCTGTCCTCTTTCTAACGCCTACAATGCATCCTGTCTGAACAGCAGCCACCTAAGAAATTTTACAGCAGTGACTCACTTCAGCACCAACAATACAAAAACGTTTAACTTGACCACAAAAAGGACTAGTTAAAGCCAGCTTGGATTAGATGCCTACATTTAATACATTCACCTGACAACAATCCCTTTTTTAGGTCTAAGCATGAGGATCAAGTCCCACATCTCCAGTGCCAGTTGCGGTGTGGTAGGAAGGGGATGATGTCCTACAGGAGGTAGGTGTGATATTTAGTAAGAGTGGTACCATTCAGCTCTGAAATTAAACTGAGCCTCTTTCTGGCAGTACTAAGGTCTTCCAGGTCTCACTTCTCATGGAGTGAAGCCTCAAGTTTACTTAATTCCACTTTCATTACCTCATCTGCCAGGGTACTCAAAGATACCTACTCTGCTTCTAGAACCAAGCCCCCAGCTCATCCTCAGAGTACCCTGGAGCAGCTAGTTATCTTTGTGGGGATGAAAAAGTAAATGGCTGTAGTGGAAGACATTAAGATGCGTATTGTATTTGGCTTCAGCTAGATATTCATTGAAACAATCAAATTCATGAGGGATTTGGATCCAGAGCACTGTTGAAGCCAGGCATCTTACAGGAGGTCTGACAAACCCCTATGTGATCCCTTCAGACACTGGAGCAACAAAAGGGTCTACTGATATACAAACCTATATGAAAAACATTAAAATTGCTTCAACAAGTATTGTCCTTTAGTATTAGAGAATGTTATCTACAACCATAAGGTCCTTTTATTTTCCTCAGTGCTACAGGATAGTTAAATGCTTGTGGCAGGAAAAACATAATTAAAATAACACCTACTTCTTTAAGCAGCAACCAGCTGTCTCTGCTCCTCCAGTGAGCTCAGGCAACTGTAAAACACCTTTTAGTGAGCTGCATGTCTATTATGATATGTTATTCCTAGGAATTAAATTACAGGCCCTTAAATGGTCCCGTCCAGTGCAAAATGCAGCAGCCTCTTAACTTTGCCAACAAAGACACCCACAAATTCGTAACTCTTGGCTGCCTGCAGCCTTCAGCTGTTCTCCTCTGTTCCTGTCCCCTGCCTGTAGATCCAGCGAGAATCTAAAGGTGATGGGAGGGCTTTGCTCTGGTCCTCTGTGCTGCTTAGCCTCCTTCCTTCCTCCTCACTGCTGCGTCCTGCCCTGCCCACACAACCCCTTCCCAGCCAGCTTCCCTCCCTGTCTCCCCCACCAATGTTCCCCCAAGATGTGCTCTAAGGGAGTGCGTTTCCCAGGTTAGATCTGCTGCATTGAAGGGGTGGAGGAAGGGAACATATCCAGGGAGAAGGACTTGGCAGGAAGGGCAGGTTAAAACAATTTTGGCTGCACTCGGCTCTTCGTGGGGGTGATCCATGCTCCTTCCTCTTTGGTGCTGAAGTAACATACAAAATCTCCGAGAAGACATGTATAAGCCTGGCTGGGGCTGAGCCCAGCACTACTGCATTTGCCGTGTGCTAGCGAGCAGGGTGCTTCTGAACCTTGCCTGGGCAAAAGAGTACACATCCCTGTCAGCTTAGGGGCACCTGAGTCTTACACAGAGGTTCAGACAACTTGGCCTTGTCAGTACTATTATATATAGGATTCATAGAACCATAGCATTATAGAATGGTTTGGGTTCAAAGGGACCTTAAAGATCATCCAGTCCAACCCCCCTGCCATGGACACCTTCCACTAGATCAGGTTGCTCAAAGCCCCGTCCAACTTGACCTTGAACACTTCCAGGGATGGGGCATCCACAACTTCTCTGGGCAACCTGTTCCACTGTCTCACCACCCTCATAGTAAAGAATTTCTTCCTTATATCTAATCTAAATCTACTCTCTTTTAGTTTAAAACCATTACCACTTGTCCTATCACTAAAGGCCCTGGTAAAAAGGCTTTCTCTGTCTTTCTTATAAGCCCCCTTTATATATTGAAAGGCTGCAAAAAGGTGTCCCCAGGGACTTTTCTTCTCTAGGTTGAACAACCCCAACTCTCTCAGACTTCCTTCATAAGGAGAGGTGCTCAGATCATTTTTGTGGCCTCCTCTGGACCTGCTCCAACAGCTCCATGTCCTTCTTGTGCTGAGCGCTCCAGAGCTGGATGCAGCACTCCAGGTGGGGTCTCACCAGAGCAGAGTAGAGGGGCAGAATCTCCTCCCTCAACCTGCTGGCCACGCTGCTTTTGATGTAGCCCAGGATATGATGGGCTTTCTGGGCTGCGAGCACACATTGCTGGCTCACATCCAATTTTTCATTTGCCAATAATCCCCAGGTCCTTCTCCCCTTTGTTCTCATGGAAGGCTCACGTTTAATAGCAAAGAATTATCTGTGACCCTAAGACATCAGTTTGTGCAAAAGGCTGCGTGGAAGAGCGTTTCAGGAGGAAATCTGCTCAAGGAGGGAGGTTTCCTCTCCTGCGTCCCTAGTGCCCAGAAGGGATGTACCTACAACTACAGCATCTCCGGGTGTGCAGCCTTCATCCTCTGCCAGCCCACACTGCCAGCTCCTCTGCGAGCTGCTGGGGTCTCTGCTTATTTGGGATTCTCTGGGGTGGTGCTCAGAAGAAACAGCCCCTGGTATCCTGAGGGCTCAGGGACTGTGACCAGCTCTGCCTGGGCAACCACGGGGGAGGGAAGGGTCCTTTACCCTGTCCCCTGGCTTGCTGCTAGTGCAGCTGGATGCAGTCTGCTCCAGAATGAATGTGATGCGGGGTTTGGGATTTTTTTTTTAACCTGAAGCAATTAGTCAAAACACTTAAACAATGAATTGACGCACACTGGAAACTCTTTTCATCCTGTCTGAGGAGCCAAGAGCAAAGTTATTGGACGTCGTTCCAAGAATGTGCCTTTAAGGTTAAGAATGTTCAAAAGTTTCTCGATATCACAGTAAGTGTTGAAGATGCCTCACATCAAACATTTCCTGTTTCTGTTGCAGAACATAAAAAATGAACTGGGAAAAAACGTAAGCTGAGCAGACCTGTGGGTCTGTCCTTCTACGAATCTACACTGAGCATGGCTGTATCTCTATCCTGGGTCAAGATTTTGAGTGCATGGTCCATTTCCTTGTGTTACGACAGCACAGATGATTCAGTGTACCTCTTGGGCAGGGTTCTAGCTCCTAGGCGGTCAGATAAAACCACACTTTTCTGATGAACTCTATTTCTGTGTTTTGTGAGGTCAATCTGATGTACAAAGAATAAATTGGAGCTCAGCTGCTGGCCAGCATCATGAGGAAGACAGCCTCATGTCTGTTCCTGCTCTGCTTCTGGTTGTACCCCATTGCTAATATTGGCCACACTGGTAACTGAAGTGCAACACAGCTGTGGCCAGAGCCAGCTCTTGCAGCCATGTCTAGTGGGACATTCATTTTGCCAGCTTCATGCCACATGTAATGACCCTATCTCACACACCACCTGCCAATAACCACCACGTCAGGATGGGGTCATCAGGGGAAGCTGGTCTTATGGAGCTTTGTCCATGTAACAGTGATACTCATCCACTTTATGAACCTGCGATCTGCTTGGGTTGGCAGTGGCTACTGTAGTCTTAGGGGCTGTTAAGTTCTGCCTTCTCAGTCCTTGCTATAAACTGACTGCCAGGTGAGTGAGATCCATTCTGTAATATGGCCAGGTGGAAAAAGGAAAGAAAAAGAGGTTTTGGTTACTGAGTTTTGCCCAGAAAAATATCTTTAAAAATTAAAACACAGATATACTCTTTGTCTCAGGCAATGCTTGACAATAGGAAGAGCTGAGGTGCCTTAAGCAAGATCTCTGGAGTCTATTTATATAATCTGAAACTCAAAAAAATACAGAAATGTGCAAATCACAAGACAATTTTTATAACAAGCTTTGTGTCACTGAGATTGCTGTTATGAATGTTTATATTTGAGTGAGATTTTCATTCTCTTTCCAAGTTTATCTAGGATACTACTACATATAAGAAAGATCATTAGTCAGATACACTTGATGAAATTTTGCTGTCACTTATAATGCTGAAAATGTGGATTATTTTTTCTATGGCTGAAATAATGACGTAAAAAGTGATGTAGCTGAGACCAGAGTTTGCTTCCACTTCTCTACAGTGGAGTGTAAAAGCAATAAGAAAAATAACAGAAATACTAAAATGGGGGAGACCACTACAAACCTTTTACAATAAGATGAACAGATAATCAGAACGGAGTGTTGGAAATTTGGAGTTGATAATTTAAAACAGAGTAAGCATTTTTCCCTCAGCTCTTCCATCTTTTTTGTTGCTGAGATTTTTAGGTCAGGAACTCCCTATGGAGATTTTTACACTCCAAGTGGCTCATGTTGCCCGGTAAGGATCACATTGTAATCTCTAGTATGATGAAGGCATGTGGGACGGGAAGGCAGTGGAGGCGATCCATAAACATGGTCAACTAACTATATGGATTTTGGTTCTTCTGCAATTCATGGTTCCAGTACCTTTCAGAGCTCTTCAGAACACAAAAATCCTGTATTGTCCCTTTGACCTGAGCTCTTTTTCAGCATTTGCATCCTTATGGCTTATTTCCATTTAAAGAAGAAATGTATGTCAGAAGCAGTTAATATACTTGCAAGGAGATTATATGATCTGGTACCTACAGCAGGAGAGGAACGAGACTTCTCTGTTCTTGGTGCAACCCTGTTTATTTACTTTATACAAAATCCTGTTTCCCCAAGCAGAATAAGAAAGAAAAATACAACCAAACCAGCAGCTTCCATTGTGCACAATACCCACATCCTCCCTTCCAACACAAATCTCTCTTCAGCCATGGTTTCAAAAAACAAAGCACTCTGCAACAATGCTGGCTTACAGTGTTCCTGCTCTCAAGCTGTGAATTCAATCAGGGAATTGATCTGACTTAAGAAAATTCTTCAACAAATGCCTTGCTATTTTCTTAAGCTGGGTAAGTTTGCCAACCCAGTTCAAAAGGGCCCCCAGCACAGCTGAGGGAATAGTAACACCACCAGATTTGGCCCTCTCTGCTGCATAAAGAAACTACACACTGAGTGAGCCTGGATGTCCCTGTCAATCCAGGCTCAAAGACAATCCCTTGCCTCCAGATTGCCCTGCGTCTCCTGTGTCCTAGTGGGATGCCACAGGCAGCAGAAAGCTCCAGGAGGGAAAAAGAGGAGTGCCAAGTGCCCAGTAACCACAGGGCTGCCATCTCAGGAGAATTTCATTCAGTGGAGTCTCACCCAGTTTCACCCAGAAAACAATATTCCTTACTCAGGATCTAAATACAAATGTTACTTTGAATATTCAGCTAATGCTGTCATAGGAGTCAGCAAAAGTGATGGCAGCCACTTCATGTGAAGCAACATTCAGCTGTGAAAAGGTTTTCAGAACCATTACTGATTCATTACTGATCATTACTGAATCATTTCAGTAATGGTTTCAGAATTATTGACTGATTTTCAGAATCATTGACTGATTTATGGTTCTTCTGGAACTCACCGATCCACTCGTAGCTGACAGACAATGCTCAATGCATCTACAACTCCCTCTTCCTTCAGCTGCTGACAACCAATGGCTGTAGCAATAAAACATCCAGTCCTTCCTATACCAGCACTGAAAAGAAGGAAAAAATTGATAGGTGAATGGAGCTCACAGATCAAAGGAGTTAAGTGGAAAACACTAAATAGATACAAAAACACTAAAAATACAAAACATGGAATTGCTAGAAGCCACAGTTCCTGGGTGCATGACTAGCAAGGGTAACTTCTCAGCTCACTTCCTTAGAAAGAAATGAAATTCAATGGTTCTATGAAAGGGTGCACTGTTCCAGCAGCCGAGGTGTTGTGGGAAATTTGTGAGGCTTACAAGTTTCCAGTTTGCACACAAGTGTATTGTAAGAAAAACAATCTCCATTAGCACCACAGAGTCCAAATATTAGAATCATAGAATCATTAAGGTTGGAAAAGACCTCTAGGATCACCAAGTCCAACCGTCAACCCAACACCACCATGCTTCCTAAACCATGCCCTAAAGTGCCACGTCTACAAGTGTTTTGAACACCTCCAGGGATGGTGACTCCACCAACTCTCTGGGCAGCCTGTTCCAATGCTTGACCACTCTTTCAGTAAAGAAATTTTTCCTAACATCCAATCAAAACCTCCCCTGACGCAACTTGAGGCCATTTCCTCTCGTCCTATTGCTAGTAACTTGGGAGAAGAGACCAACACCCACCTCGCTACCAACTCCTTTTAGGTAGTTGTAGAGAGCGATAAGGTCTCCCCTCAGTCTCTTCTCCAGGCTAAACAACCCCAGCTCCCTCAGCCGATCCTCATAAGACTTGTTCTCCAGACCCTTCACCAGCTTCGTTGCCCTTCTCTGGACACTCTCCAGCACCTCAATGTCCTTCTTGTAGTGAGGGGCCCAAAACTGAACACAGTATTCGAGGTGCGGCCTCACCAGTGCCGAGTTCAGGGGCACGATCACTTCCCTACTCCTGCTGGCCACACTATTCCTGATACAAGCCAGGATGCTGTTGGCCTTCTTGGCCTCTGGCACAGTCCAAGCAAATGACGGAGAAATGCACTGAGCTGGGGGGAAAGCTAACCTGAAGGTAAAAAGGACCTAGAACCATGATGATGAAGTTAACCCCTTCTCCTGTGATTCTGCAGTAGGAAGAAGGATTTGGTGCTGTAACTGTCCAGGTTTTCTTTTTGTCTGCTTGGAAACAGCCATTTTGACATTTTTTTTACTCTCTGGGCCTCCAACACTTTTGAGAATCTCTGCCCCACTCTGTTTCTTGCTTAAGTAATGTGGAATTCAGTGCAGCTCATCCCTGTCATGCTGCATGGCAGGAAAATGTGAGGAAAATAGTTAAAACATGGAGTCAGGGGTCCAGATCTCCATGCCTGGCTTTATAATAAATACTTAACCACTTGGTGCCTTGCTTTCTTCATCTCTGCAATGGGTGTGAATGCTACCCGCCTCATAAGAGCACTGCAAGAGTTATTTAAATTAATGCCAGGAAGAATACATTGAGTGTCTCAGATGGAAGCTTGATATATCTGAGTGCAAAGTGTTACCAGGAGTATGTCTATTTGCTACAGCTGAAACAAATCACAATCTACTCACCACAGAATGAAAGATAGGAGTGCTTTAGAGAGTCGAGAGCCCTCCCATCTGGAAGTGAGAATTTCCAAGAGGACTCAGAAATATTAAATATCTGAGGATGTCTAAGCCAACCATGAGAGGATAATGAGATGGAAAACCAGCAGCGTAAGAAAAGATCGAGTGAGGTGAAGATCCTGAGTTGACAGCCTGTTTCCTTGGACATCAATATGCATGGGATAAATGTATCCAAAAGGAGAAAGACTTAGTTTATAAAGAGGGCTTTGGAGAAAGCACTCTAATGCATACCCCCATTCTCTTCCTCAAATATTTTGAAACCCTTGAAAGTGAGGCTAACAAGTTTAAACAATTCAGATGTAAGCAAAGTTGGCTATAATGAAGGGTTCTTTTTTTCCCTTTTTTTTGGAGGGATCAAGTTCTTGGACAAGTTCTTAATGTGTATTAAACAAAGACTAGGGTTTTCTACTGTATTTTCTACCTCAGCTCAGGTGTGCTGGTCCTATCTTATTACACAGCTTTATTTCAGACAGTACAAGATAAAAATGACATTGCCATTTCTTTCCTAGTATATCCAGAAAATATGGAGAGCTACTTATTTTGAAGTATTTTCAAGCATCCAAACATGGTATATATATTTCTATTATATATATTTCTATTTTCCTCTGCTTTTTTTAGGAGTTTAATGTATAGTAGCTCATTCATAACAACTGTGGTCTGTTAATTGGGAGTGTGGAATATTGGACTGTTATGATTTCGGGATTAAGAGATGCAGGTGGTATGCTTTTTATAGAACATATTCATGCACTAGCTGATGAGGAAAGAAAAGCAAAAATTACCAGCAATAACTATAACAGTGTCAAGTTTCTGAGCATGAAAATTTTATCCCTTATTCTCATTTAAGAAACTCTTCCAAGTCCTCCAATATGCCAAATTACTGGTTCTTCTGGGAAGTAGAAAATGGCATTGTGGTCCAGATTCTCAGACAACTTGTTTTCACTGACTAAATGGGGCTAAATTAGTTTTACATTTGCAGAATATAATTCTGTGTCCTAATTCTTCCTTATTGATTCAATTTAAATAAAAAAAATCTTTTCCCTTTTTATTTGAAATCTCTCAACTGAAACTTGTATTTGATCCCAAACCACCAGGGTGCCATTAAATCCAAACTTATTTTGATATACTAACTACATATCCAAAGGAGAGATTAAGGAGATATTTTCCATATTTACCACATGCTTTTGATGAGTGACACGAGAGAGGAAACATATACCTTTCCAGCGAATGCCACTATAAAGACTGGTAAGAACTTAAAACTTTCTTCCTTTGGAAATCTGTGCCCTTGTCGTGTATGTAATCAGATCTGCTGATTTTAAGGACCAGAGGAGAAGTTTACTCTTTTTCCTATTCTTTTGCAGAATAGGAACTACTTTACTAAAAGAAGTCAAGTCCTTCTTATATCCTGAGTCCTTAATGGGCTCATCACTGATGTGTGTAAGACAGCTGATAGGCTGCAAGAAGACACGTACAAAAAACTGAATTACTTTTTTTCCATTTGTGTCATACTAAGAAATTATTAAAGCATTTTTGCTTCAGATTAAGGATCATTGTTTGAGTGTGCACTGTAATGCTCCTCTGGAAATAACTGAGAATTGTGCAGTTGTATCTGAGGTCCAAGTTTAAAAGTGTTCACAGGCTCTCTAAGACCTGGATGACCTCAGCTGCAGCTCAGATTGAAAGGAAAGAAACTACCTGACTAGAAAATGGAGTGAGTGAGTTTACCCATTTTGTAGACCATAGTGTAGTGAGCGTATAGATAGCTGAGTTGTCACTGAAGAACTATTTTAATCACAACCGAGATGATATCTGTGTCTTTAATAATGAATAAATTCCTGCTCATGATTACAGACCTTGCTGTCATACCACTCACTTCAGAAAGACACCCTATTCTTCTGACGACCTTAATTACTGAAGATCCTTACTGGAAAAATGGGACTTTCAATAGCCATCCACAGATTTGTGGATTGTTTAGGGAAACTACAACTCCTGATAAAAAAAGCTGCATAAAATTTGGGAAAGTTCCTTATTCATCACATTCTGGTTTTGAAAAGTGATGGGTGGTTCAAATCTGGCTTCCATTTCTCTTGATCTCCTAAATAGGGAGTAGAAAGGAAGTGGTTCAAGATAAAAAGTTCTGGTTTTGATGTACTTCTAGGAAAAAAAGTACTATCCCAACAGTAAGAGATGTATCATCAGAGTTATGAGACAAAGCAAGTAAGGAAACACTGATTGTAATTTTTTTTTTCTGTTCTGCTTCACCTACTTCTTTCCACCAATTTAACAAATCTAGTACTACTTCCTACTACTTAAATTGCAACATGGGGCAATGAATCAATACAAAGCAATAAAATGGAATTCAATTAGAATGATTAGAAGGACATTCTCTGGTTCATTGCAATTTGTGTGAATAACACTCTGCTCTTGAGTACTGAATAATACTTTGCTCTTGAGTATCAAACCAGCTGCCTTTGTGAAAGCATTCACAAATTTTAGTACTGTTGTATTTTGTTTTGATGCCTGCTGTTCAAAATTGACTTGCTTTACAACATTTTAGCCAACCAGTCACAGGGCATTGCATCTGACTTAGGTATGCAATTATGCAACAAGCCTAAAAAGAATGAAATCATGAATAAGAAACAGAAGCAAAATATTTTTTCCATCTGGTCTTTCAAAAAGAGAGTTCATTAGCAGAAATGGAGAATGGTTCAGAAATTATTTGCTAGCAACAAGGGAATTCTCTCCAAAACTCAAATCCTCAAATATGAACAGAAAAAGTCAATTAGCATGAAGAGGATCTGGGGAATTTTACTCTTCCCAAATAGATTCTCTGTTTAGGAGGAGGACTTTTTGATGTGATTTGCTGTTGCCTTGCTTTGGGTAGTCATTTAAGAGAAGGATTGCAAATTACCTGCAGTGCACGATGACAGGCCCTCTGCCAGGTGATTCCACCCTGTCCTCTTCTACATCCAGCATGAGCTGCAGCAGAGGCTGAGCACTGTCAGGGGTTTTGTGGTCCGGCCAGGATGTGTACCAGTAGTGTTTCACACTCTGGGACTGACTCCCTTGCTGAAAATCATGAAGATTTTATATGCACACTTGTGGTGAACAATTCTTTTTATTTCTTTCAATATTATGGTAAAAAGACAGTAAAAACGTTAAGAGAGATTTAACAATTTTTTTTATTAGACTCGGAGGATGAAGTTGCAGGGAACAGGCGTGCTTCCAGGGACACAGTTGTGAGAAGGGTTTGTGCACCTGAAAACTTAGCTGTTTTTCCAGCTACGTAAATTCCGCTCTGTCCATCTGACTCGTGACTTGCTGATTGTGTTGTCAGCTGGGAATTGTCAGAGGTCTGTGTTAGATCAGCAATAAGATCTACAGAGATTAGCCTGATCCAGACTTCTGAATCTCTAAATTATTGCATATTTCCATGGCCTTTTAAGGACATTATCATAAGGGTCTGACATTAAAATTACAAGAGTATTTAAGTTAAAGGTGCAGAAGCACTACCCTTCTAGATTAATCAAACATCCCAGATTGTCCAGTTATTCTCTTCAAGAGAGGCTGCTACCACTTACTTCAACAAGCAAAGGGTCTAAATACAGGCTAGAGTAGTTTGTGTTGGACGATATGACTTCTGCCCACTTCTCACTGCCTGGGCTGAAACACTGAACAAATTTTCCCAATTCATTATTTATTGTAATGGTCTGTAAGGAGCAGCAGATGATGCAATCCAATAGCACGTAAGTGTAATATGGGGAGTAACTTAGAAGAGGAGCATCTGCCTTATTTTGCACAGTTAATGTTTAGTCAGAACCATGAAAGCATGAAGCTTTCCTTATACACTCCTTATATTTTTAAGCTTCTCAAATGGGCTATAGATGCACTTAGCACACAATATGAGCAGTGTATCTTTTTCAGAACGATGCTATGCTAGTTCTTTCATTAACTAAAATCCCTTTACATTGCCTTGGCAATGCTAAAAAGGCCTCAAAGCAAATGTAATTCAAGAAAGTGAAACTTGCACTCTTTTTGAAGCCTTTTTTATTGCCAGAGTGATACAAAGCAGCAATACGATAAGTGTTTCAGTGCTTTGGTCTCAATCATAACTTGCAGGTGTGAGCTTCATAGCTCAGTTACTCCTCCTGTAAAAATTTATGCCCTTTAAAAAAAAAAACACTTTAACTTCATTTAACATTAAAAAAATAAAGCATTAGGAACAATGCTTCTCAGATGCAGATTGTTACCTTTATTGTAAGCTGACGGACAGTATAGTTCTTGCATTCTTGTACACTGTTAACAAGGACTTCAACCTTCCCATAGATTCCTCTTTTTTCTGGCCAATAGAGCACGCATTTCTGGAAAGGAAGAATCAGTGTTGTCAACAAACTGGATCCTGGAGCCATATTCAGTATCTAATTTTTACACAGAATATATTTGTCTGGAAAGTTCAGATGAATTCAGCTGAGGTGTTATTCATGTCAGAAGCATTCCCAAATAAGATATTGCAGGGTTCTTAATGAATGACTTAGGCCTGATTTTCAGGATCTGAGTTTTTCAAATATGGATCTCTATCATGGAACATTTTGAACAGCTATTTTTATTTTTAAAAGCTCAATAAAGTTCAGTTAAAGGAATTATTTTCCACTTTCAAAATTAAAGATTTTTTTTTCTAAAACATTCTTTAATTCAGAGAATTAAATTTATAAAGTTTACTCTTTCCAAATGGGATTTCCTTCTGAGCAAAAGATACAGAATTTGTCCCCTCCTCACAAGACTTTTTATCCTCTTTACTATCCTGAGCTCTGATAAAACAAAGCATGTCAATGTGCCCTTAGATCCTACTGAATTCAATGGGACTTAATGTACATGTTAAAGTATTTTGCAGAATCTGAATTGTCTACTATGTAACTTACTGGAAATGAATGTTAAAAAAATCCATTAGTCTTGCTAGAGCTACACAAAATTATGTACAGAATTCTTAATGAATCAGTAGTGTTATGATATTTCAGCAATGTATCTGACAAGCATCTCCTAAAAAGGAGATGAAGAAATATTATTTACAATATGAACCATTTTATTTTTCCCTGCAATAGTTTGCTTATCTTCAAGTCAACTGCAACTTCATATTAATTTCCATCAAAGTACTCTATAGTCTACCTGAAAGTAAACATCCCCTGTTGTATAAATACTTCTCTAAAAATAGATGCTTATTACCTTAAGAGTGTAAGATGTTTGAAAGCCACATTTTCTGAAGTAATGCTGGCCAATCTGACTTGTTCATTAAATAAAAAAAAAACAACCCAACAATTAAAGAAAACCTTCTTTTTAATATCCAATGCACAGGTAAAAACAACACTGAGAGAACAGACAGTTCTACAATAGGAATCCCAGAAAGAACTTGTTTGTATTTCCTCACAAACTCTTGCTGAAGAAACTGGTATATATTTAGACAGTAGCCTACATTACGCGGCAAAATGAAACAATCTCTTTAATATAATTAATTGCCATAAAGCATAACTCCCAGTAAATCCTCCTAAAAATGAACGAAAAAAAAATTATCAGTGAAATGCAAGGCTTTACCACCAGGTGTGATCTTTCAGCTACTACTCTACTTGATAACCCAATAGCTGATTGAACCAAATCATCTCTGTTGTATAAATACTTTTCTAAAAATAGATGCTCATTACCTTAATAGTGTAAGGTGTGTGAAAGCCACATTTTCTGAAATAATGCTGGCCAATCTGACTGGTTTCGTTCAAATCCTGTCTTTTGCAGAATTACTCGAACATCCTAAATTTGCTGTCTCCCCGAAGACATCAAGAATGGCAATAAAATACTCAGACATTTGTATGAAAAAAAGTGTTCACAAGTTCCACAGTCCCCTCATGTGACACATATAGTGACTATCATCTGCCAGATCTGCAGTTCATGCTCCTCCCTGGGAGTGTAGTTTTCAGTGCTAATATGGGAAAAAGAAAAGTCTAAATACACAATTGTACCCTGACAATCAACAATAGTTGAGTCAACCCCTGAGACTTCTTGATAAATGCGAGCATGCGACGCTCACTACAAAGCCTTCAGGCACTCCAGAAGAGTGTTTTTCTTGACTCTTTCCCAGAACTGGAATTGGCAACTTGCGCTGGGTGGACAATGAAATGGGGCTGTTCATTAAAATAACTTTCATTTAACAGTCCGTCTACATTTAGCGAGATACAATGGATTATTTTTAACACAGTCTCCGTGCATCTTTCTAAAATACTGTTTGTTACTGCTTTAAAAAATAGCCTTGAAAATAGAGCTGGGATCAGCTGGTTCAAGCACTTCTAAGAAGACAGATATTTGGGGGAATTAGCATATTTTTGAAAGTTAATTGTAATAAAGGGATAAAGATGAAGATGGGAGGGATAAACATATCAGACATACAAAAAATAATATAGAAAATTCCAGGAGCATCAGCAAAAAAAAAGTAAACTGCCTCAAGCTATTGCTTGAACCTTAGAGAAAATTCCACTGGTCACAGGTAGGTGTATTTTAAACCTGTTTGAAAGCCAAACACAATGGTTAAGAAGGGTGCTCTCTAGCCTCATGTCTGTAATCAGTAAAAACTTATCACCTGCAGTATATATCAGAAAAAAGGAAGAATTAACTTGTTCTTATCACCACGTAGTCCTCCACCTCCACTCTCTGTGCTGGTCCTGATTCTGGTCCTTGCTGTTCTTTCAGGCCACAGAGTTTCCCTTTCAGCATATTCATCTATTACAGTACTTTCTAAATAGGTCGCATATTTTGTGAGCTTGAGATTGAACGTACAATCCTCTATGTAGTCAGCAAACATAGAACAGCTATGAGCAGGTTTTTTAAAAGAGGCTTAAGCTCAAAAAAAAAAAAAAAAAAAAGAAATCCTAACCAACTTGCATGGCAGCCAAAAACCTGGGAATCTTCTTATTTTCATGTGGAAATTCTCATCTTCCTGCCATCTTTCAAATTCCCCCATCAGATTCATTTCCATTGGTTAGCTTTTTACTAATAAATGATTATTTATTTCTGATCTGGTGCCTGACCTTTTTTTTAAAAAAAAAAACCCAAACCCCACAACATTCCCTGACGTGAACAGGAAGTTTATACAAGAGTGTCTTGCATGACCTTTAATTGATTTCAGCCTTTGTCCTTCCCCCTGTGACAGGGCTGCAGGCTTAGTCGCTCTCTGTCCCTTGTCCTGTCTCCTTGCACACCCCATCCCACGCCCGTTGGGTGCCAGGCTTCATGGGACCGCTCCTGAGGTGGATCTCCAATACTAAGTAGGGTCTGGCCCTGCCTTGGACTGGGGCTGGCACCTGCTCTTTGCTGCCATCAGTCTGTGCTCAGGAGCACAGGGTTTTTTAACTTGCCAGAAGTGCTCCTATTGCAGCCTGGTCCCCCAGTTTTGCTGAATTGAAGAAGGCTCTCTCAGCTGACATGTTATTTACATGCTTTAGTTTCCCTGGATTTGGACCCTGAACAAAATTAATTTAACAATTCTCAAATATTTGTGAAGTTGCTTTACTTCAGCTGCACTTCTTGTTTATATTTCCATATAGCTATGCCAATAAATTTGCACATTAAACATCCCAATAACCAGGCCAACACACAACAGTAATGAATAAATACAACAAAGCTTCAATTCCAGAATCGCTTTTTTACTTCTGCCCTCTATTTACTGTCACTACTAACTCAAGCATGAGAGGTATGCTTTAACAGGGCTTGCAGGATTTGCCTTCATATACTAAAATCAGCAAAGTTAGGACCTAATATTCTTCAGTTTTTCCAAAACCTAAGACATATGTATGGTGCCAATACTCAACTTAGCTAATAAGTAAACTTTAAAGACGCTTATGTGAATTCTGTAAAAGGTAAGATTTCTGAATTCCAAAATCTACTTTGCTATGTGTAAGCGTGTCTATAGACCAAGGGAAAAAATGTTACATGAAAAAGAATACGAGCTTTAAACAGTGAGTTAACAAGATTGTCCTAGATAATTACTGACAAGATTTACATTATCTGAGTTGAATAAACATGGATTGTTTAATGCATCTGTCAGTACTACTCCTTTCTTCTTGCAGAATGTTGCACAGTAGTCTTTATTTATGCTCCCCAGAATATGTTTCCTGGTTAACAGGTAATAAGTTTTGAAGGCAAACTATGTACTCTATGGAGTACAGAGCATAACTACAAAAAACCACTGATACAACAGAAGTCTATAAACTTCTCTATAAAATTATATAGAAGTCTATAAAATTCTTACACTCCACATATTTGCCTAATTTCCATTGCTCAGCTGTCTTGACTAAACTCAGTAATATAGGAAGCTTATATGTGCCTCATGGATAAAACTTTGTAAGATTGTGTCCTAAAATATTACTACAGAATTAGAGATGGTCACCTTCAGTGGGTGATTTATCTCATTCTCTTAGAGTGGGATGGATCACCCTCTGGAGGTGACTACTGCTCTTCAGTGACCAGGGAGGGTACCCAGATCACTAGATGAGATGTCTTTTTCCTCATATTAACCCTAAAATTATAGCCTAGAATTCCAACTTTCTCATTGTTTACTCAGGCAGAAGCTCCTTTGCTGTGGACTCTCCTTGCACAGGTAGATTTCCAATCTTTTTAGCCATTGTGTAGTTTTGACAACAGGTTTTACAGATTCTGCTTAAAATATTCACAGCACTCACAGTTCCTTCAGCATTATTCTTGCTTACAAATCCATCTCCTTTCTTTCATCAGACTTCAAAATGAAAAAGAAAGAAAATCCAATAATTTAATGCTCCACTTCTTTTCATACAGCTGAAATGAGTATTTTGCTCAGCACTCTACTTTAATATTATATCTTCATTCATCTTACAAAGCAAGTCTTAACCATTTTTTCATCTCATGGAAAGAAGTAACTCTACAGAAACCTTTGTTTATCATCATTTCACACAATTCCCATTGTTATTGCAAATTTATCACATCGGTATATTGAACTAGAACACTAATGTCCCAAATAATTTTACTTATGCTAAATAAATGAATTTATTGTTGAGATTAAGGTTTTTCATGTCTCTCATTTGAGATGTCCCTCATTTTACATGACTTTATACATTATTATACATTATAGCTCAAATGGAGGCTGACTGATGTTAAACCAACCGAGGAATGGAGCCTATATCTGAGAGTCAGGTATGGGGGTTTATTTGTGCAGGGGTGGATGTGGATGAGTGGATGAATATACTTTCAGACATGAAGGTATTTCTATGTGTGTATACTGCAGATGTACTTCCCTGAAAATGATGGAAATAAAGCAGACCACAGAGAAGAAAAAATACGAAGTGCTATTTTGCTAAATAACATCTGCTCTTGCCTTCTCTATAGAGAGCAACTACTTTAACAGTGAAGTTAATACACTGAGCATAGCCACTAACTAAGCTGTTTTGTTTTCAATAGCAAGTAAGGTTTCAGAAGGAACCCGCTAACAGTGGGAGAGTTCCTCAGGTTTCTAGACAGGGCAGGACAGCTTGTGCAAACACAGACTCTCTATATAGCCTGGGAATGAGTTGAGATTCCCCACCCTTTCTATTAGGAGGAAATTACCACTGCCAGGCCACAACAATGCGGATAAACACCAGTGCCTAGAGCCTGCCTAACTCAGGTAAACACAGGGCTTCCTGACATGATGGAAACCACTGGGCACTTCTTTCAAGTCATTATTCTTACACAGTGTCAGATGTAAGTGTTTAAACAGTCAGCATTTCCTCAGTGAAATACTTATTCTTTTGGCCAATTAGGCTGGAGTAAGTGTTCTACGTTTTCAGGAGTAATTTTTTTAATGTAGGCTTCTGGACACTTGTTTGAACAGTCTAGTGCAAAATGGCACCTGGTTTAGAAATATGTCTTGGGATATTTTACAGGACCAACCTACTTTTTACATACAGCCTTCTTAAAACCCATTGGATTTTAAGTTCATCTTAGAAGCCCAAACTCATGGTGACAAAGTGCCAAGCAGTGGTCAAGGGCAGAAGAAAGAAGAGTATGTCTACTGAGTCCACATTTAAATGGAGCAGTGAGTTTGAGCCCTGGGAATGCACTGAGGATCTTGGTCCCTTGATCACTCAGACTGGGAACTTTGCCTGAATAAACTCTGTTTGTCTATCATCACATGCGTCTCAGTTTGAAGAGCAGGGGTGTGAGTGGAGCAGGGGCAATATGGCCCTGGTGCTTACCTGGAAAGGTGCTGAGTCTTGGTTGAGGCACCTACCTGGAGTTGGGAATTGCTACCAAATCTAGGACTTTGGACTCAAGAAAAAAGTCAAACTCCTTTATGTCTGTGTCTCTCTTGTCCACAGCCCTGTAAACCACCTCTTTAACATTCAATCTTCCAAAACAGAGCTTTGTGTTGGCCCTGTGCATGGGAGAGTGATTTTCATTCCTAATGTCTGGCAGTCACAAATATGGACTCTGGCACTATCAGGGAAAGCCTGGCAACAATTTACGTGAATACTAAATAAAGCTATTAAAGATGTAGTTGGGAATAGATCCAAAAGTCACAGAATGTATAACAGGCAGCTAGACAGTCATTAGCAATTAAAATGCAATTGTCATCTCTACTTGGTACTAAGGTAAAGAGCCATGTAAAGAGCTAAGTCCCTCCATGGTACTGGCATTTGGAAGTCCAAAATGAATTTTTTCTGGGATGGTCCTGAAGATTTGTAGTGTCTGGAATAGATTCAAAACCTGCCATTATAGCAAAGTGCAAACTTCAACCATGTCAGGAAATCTCAAATCATAACGCTAACCATCTACTCTTTCTATATCAGAAAATAACGAGAAGTATAGAGGTGACCAACAGATAAATGAGGTGTTTCTTAAAAAACTATGAACCCAACAGCACAGATCTAGAAAATGGAATTCCTTTTTGTCTTTTTTTAATACATCTCTTACGATTGCTATGCAGTTGTAGTTGCTGTATTTGGCTACCCCAACATTACTTTTCACATTGCCCATTACCAGAGTATTTAAGAGCCGATTATCTGCTAGCTTCCTTCCATTTCTGCTAAGGTTCTTTCTACAGTATACAGCCATAGGAATAATTTCTCAGTTTGGCTAGTTGTCATACCTCATTTTTTTCTTTCAGCTTTGTGATCATAACAATGACAGGGCTGTCTTCTTGCCAAACCATCTGCCAGAAATCATTCACGGTATTAATCATGGGTCCCTGAGTTGCAATGAAAGCCTTCTCTTTACCTCCATATCCCTGGTTGAGAAACAGACACAAAAGCATTTACTTTAAATTAATGTGGTTGACCAAAATTGCAGGTGAATGTTCTAAAAGAGCAGAAAAATGAATCAGGAATTAAAAACCAAAACAAAACCAAACTTATTTGAACTGAAAGCAGTTATGACTAACAGTAGGGCAGATCAGAAATTTTTCAGTAGAACAGTTTTTCCTCTGGAAATTGCTGATTTGATGGACTGAAAAGGTCCTGAGAATACATCAATCCCTCTCAAATTTCCCTGCTTACTTGGCTTCTTCTAGCTTACTCTGTTTTCCAAGCTGTTCGGGCTTTCCATCATCCAGTGGCACTTTAATCCATTATTTATATTGCTGCAGTGTTTACAAGATAGTCTACAGTCAACAAGCCACAGAAAAAAATGAGAACTATAAAACTGGTTTCTGTGAAGATTCATGACAGGAAAAAAGATTTAAAATACATGAATGGTTGTGGAGTCAAAGACTCTGCTGTGCATCTTTGCTAAGGGAGAAGCACCTTTATGAGAACTTATAGGAGGGACAGAATATAAGTATAGGGAGTCCTGAGACGCACAAGTGTATAGGAGGTCAAAGAAAGGTCAGGCAAACAGCAGGGAAGCAGAGGAAAGGGAAAGGCAAGAAGAAATGGAAAAAAGAAGAGATTGCCTTCTTATTTTTTGGGTTAGAAGGAGCACTTGTGAGTTTGTGCAGTGACAGGGTGCCCAACAGTAATGTAGATCAGGAGAGTCTGGCAATGTCTGAAGGGGATGAGTGAATGGAGAATGGCTGGAGATAGTGCTGGAGCCTCTAGCCGTGGGTCTTCCTTTTGGGTGCCTTTCTCCCTGACAGCTGTTACTCATTGCAGGAACCAATGGGATAAATCCTCAGCTGGTATAAACAGTCCTCCTTCTACTCACCAATGTGCCTGAACACACTTTATCCAAGACAGGTCTGTTAGGATCCCAGCAAGCCTAATGATATCGTATACATGGATGTGAAATTTCATTTTCTCGCTGGGTTGTATTTTTTCTGCAGTTGCTAACAGTTCAACTGGTGTTAGCAGCAGGAGAAATCACAATATGTTGGCCTGAAAGGTGGTGGCATGGGGAAAAGGGAGACCTCAGAGGACTCAAAACATGCCCTGGCTGATGGAAGAGTTGCTCTCCAAAGAGAACCGCTCCACTTAGTTACATGATGATGTCTTTCATACAAAACACTGAAAGTACAGGATGTAAAGTGAGGCAGGGTAAGGGGCATGGGGGACGTGTACATATATATTCATGTACTGTTATTTAAATAAGCAACATCACTGTAGAGCTCTAGGGCCAAATTTCAGTTGCACTATTACATTTATTCCAGCTGAGAATCTCGTATGTAAATAATCAAAACATTTAATTTTGCAGGTAGAAGACTACATTCCTAAAACATGACTGAAGTAGTTTCTTAGTAGTCTATTCAGCATACACTGTGCCACGAGTTCAAGAAGGCTCTCTGTGTGTGCGTCATCAAGGTTTATAACATAGCTGACATAGCTTAGAAATAATGCTTTCCAACAGTGTTCATGCTGGTGAAGTCTTTGTATCATGTAACCATTCAATATAAGGAGTAAAATGTGAACAAGTGTGTGTGCTGGTGCACGTGTGTATCTTTAACATATCTGTTTATGCTCCTTTTCACAAACTTGTTACAGTAGTTATTTAATTACTTAACTGGTGATTTCAGGACTATCAATTGATATAGTTATGCATGAAAAAAACCCATCACCACTGAACTTGTTTGTGGATAACATGACAGCAATGATCAACCATACAGCTTGCATTGCTGTTGACTCTGATGATCTCTTTACTAAAATACCGGTGTCTGTCACTGTTAAAAGGTAACCCTCTTTTCCTTGCTATAAGGCAGTAGGACAATATTAAACGGTAAATACTGAAGAAACAAATAGTAATGCATATGTTTCTTAATGTTTTTTATAAACTATTTGATAAATTGTTTTCTTGCTGCAACCATTTTAGAACATTCATGGCTACATGGTCTTTGTTACAAACAGCTCATGAAACTATTTCTATCACACCAATGTTGACAAAAAGATTAGGAATTATCAATGAAGATGGGTAGGAATAAAATGTGTGGCACCTTGGCAAAATCAGCTATTCATGTGAAAAATCAAATATTGTCTCAAAAGCACACAAAGAGTGTACATTTACTTACCCTAATGTAGTTAGCATTTATGTAGGTACTCAAGGAGTCAGATGGATTTTTTGGTTTCAAATACACTCTGCTTAGAGGATCTAAGAGCACAAGGAAGATGGAAATTGAAAAGAAAACCCATAATTAGAAGATTTCTATAGAGAATCAAAGACTTGTTGAAGAAAATAATCTACTGTTATTCAGGGTTGTCAAGCACTAAAGCATTATGCATCAGATTCCTCTCTCTGCAAAGGATCATCACATGTAACTAAGGTACATTTATACTGCACAATGCTGGGCTGTGTAGAAGTATCTCAGCAAGCTGTGGGCACTGAGGCAACGCTATCAGGTTCAGGCAATGTTCAGCAAGGTGTAGTCTGCCTGTGTTGAGTATCAAGCTGACCTGCCTAGACTGTATCTGAAACCTGTGTTGTATCATTGTACAATGCTAGATGATTGCACCAAGTCCTTTGGATTCAACTTTGATATCTTTGCCTGGAGCTGTACTGTTCCAATGACTACAGCTGGATTTAAATTACAAAAAGGTCCCTCTGCCTGGGATGAAATCAGTTATGTGTTTTTATTCCAATTTAAGTTCACTGTAAGGGGCTGGACAAAGTAATCTATATCCTTCCCTTCAGTCCTGTGTTCTCATCTGACACAATTTGTGACCTTTCTTGTGTACTAGACTGGAGACACAATGTCAAAATACAGAAACATTTTCCTTCATGCTCTTCTTTCCTTCACTGTCTTGGACGATCTAGAATGGAGTGGGGCCCAGTTCTGTTGAGTATAGAGCTGGGGGTTACGAAATCCCTCCTGCAAAGGAAGTTTTTGCTTGCTCATTTGTGACGATGTGATCCCCCATGTATTACCCTTTTGGAATTAAAGCCAGTAAATTCTCAATTACACAGCATAACAGAAAGGGATAAGGAGAAGGGGAGTCAGGTGCCTATGTTGTGGCTGTCTAGGGGCACACTTTGACTTTCTTCACACCTTTTCTGAAAAAATATTCTACTGTTAATAAAATGTTATGGAAACAGTTCTGTACTGAAAAAAAAGATCTTTTATTCTGGCAATTTGCTTAAATAATAAGAATCAGCAGCTTTTTGACAGTATGCAGACACCTATTGGTTTGGAAATAGTCTCTGGATAGCTGCTTTGCTGAGTGCAGTCTAGGCAATGTGTTCAAGAATACACACATGGATGCTGAACTGGAGAGTAGTAAGAAAGCACTATTTATTATGTTGCCCTGCTGCTTACACAAGGAATATATAATTGATGTACATATGCTGTAGCAAAAACTGGTATTTTCAGAGTTGCTTTTAGATTTCTTTTGTGACTTTTCACACTGTTTCTAAGAACAAGATAAAACCTTTGCAAATCAAAGGGGAGAGGAGGGATGATCCCAAACACACTTTATGTCCTTTTCCCACTGGAGGTCACAGGAGCATCTTTGACAGGAGTGGAGCCTTTGCATGACCCAGGCTGGTGTTTTGAAAGTATGTTTCTTAAAATGTGCAAATGAATGCATGACTTCCAGTTCAAAGTCTGTGCATGGAAGTCTTGTCCTCCGCGTTAATAGGACAACATGAATCCTAGTTAGCTTGTGTTAAAATCTCTTTGTACTAGCTTTCCCAACTTTTTCACTTAGAGCTATTTTTTTTTTCCCCTTAACAATATGAGGACAGGAAACCTCTCATTCCTTTTCAGCACAGAGTGATTATTAGCCATTTCCACAAATGCCTCAGGCTACGTGGCCTTGAAAAAACACCCACTTCCTCTAGCTCATACAATGCCTCTGATTCTGGTGTAGCTTGACCCCTACCTTAAAAAACCTCTTCCAAGCAGACTCAACATCCAGTTTAATTACCATGTCTTGAGATAAATCCCTCTGTTACTAAGGAGCAGCTAAATCAGTTTCGCAATTTCTGAGACCTTCTTCCAACTCCAATCAACGAAACAAACACTGCTTCTGAATGGGAATCTTTTATAAATTAACAGTCCTGATCAGTTATGAAATAGGTAAGTGCTGTAAACTCAGCTCTGAAATGAGGAAAACCTAAGCGCTGCTAAAGATCCAGAGCCACTAAGCAATCATCAGACACAACTGGAAGTAATTAGCTTCCTCCTGAATGACAAATACTTTGAAGGTAATAATCTTTTCCTCAAGGAGGTCAAAGTCTGAGAGTAGTCTGTAGTCTGAAGCTACAGCAGAAAGACACAGATGGTGGTTGGAAGGCTGAATTCATCAATGTTTGTAAAGCATCTTGAAACGCAGCAGAGCTGTTAAGCACTTATAATTACTAATAAAAAATGTCTCCTACAATTTTGACTGAGGCAAAATTACTGCTGTTTTCTTCCATGTATCCAGGAAGTCTGGAATAGCCCTCCCAATAGAGTAGAAGAAGCTTCCTCTAACTCCATCTTTATCAAATTAATATTGGTCTGAAGTTACCAGGCTGGAGGAATAGGAGGGTGTTAAAGGGGCTGTAGCTTGCCCACATGAGACTGCCTGGTGCAGGGAACAAGCTGGGCTATATGGTGGCACTGCTGGACAGCCTCCCCCACTGCCATCCATGCTGGAGGTTCATCCATTCCATGAACACCACTTTGTCATGAAGACCCAGGGCTTTCTCCCATTGCAAAGGCTGTATTCGTTGCACGATGGGTTTTCTTCTTTTTTCTTCTTCCATTCCGACTGCTACTATAGTCTGAATTATTTAGGGCATAGGTGTCTTCACATTTGTTGCATTTCCAAGATAAGTTGTTTGTTACTCCTAGTCCAGTCCTAGTTGCCTTACCAACAGTAGGACTGAAATACTGTGAGAAGGGCTGTCCTTAAAGTCTGTTTTGTGAGCAGGAGAGGAAGATGAAAATTTTGTGAGGCAGACTGCTCTCACACTTGCAGATCAAAAGATCATAAATCTTTCAGATATTGAAACATTTTGAAATTTATCCACCTCTATTTTGCCTGGTTTTGCTTGCAGTCTATAAATGAATTACGGATACTGATATTATTTGGTAAACATTGTAACACAGAACGTGGAAGCATCATACCAGACTGCATTCCTAATCTCTGCCTGGTGGGGAATAGGCTATTAGACTTGCAAATAATACAACTGCCTCAAAACACCTCATGTATAAAACACCTGTAAACTATGCATCATTTTTTAATCTCATCTGAAACATTTCCTGGCACTTCCAATATAATCCAGGATTTCTCAATGGAAAACTTAACAGATTTATCATGGTGAGTACTTCTGCATTTTAAAACATGCTTCAGCAATACAAAATAAAGTTTTATTAATGCAAGAGGAATCTTTCTTACCTACTAAAAATAAGGTCTGCCTAATATCCGTTTACGTTAACTATGCAGTCTAACATAGATCAATTATTATAAAACTGGTTATTTACAAATATTATAGATGTTATGATACTGGTGGCCACAACTGGGACACATTATGTTGACTCACATGGATATACAAAAAAAGCTTTGATGAATCCATGTTGAATTCTGCTAAGATTAAGCACTTTTTCTCCTTCTGCATTGTAAATATGATTTTTTTTCCTTAGTCTTTGAAAGCCTGCTGGTGATCCTATTGCCTTCATTAGGGAGCAGGACTGGAGCAAACATGACCGTTGGTAGTCAGGACTGTAGTGCAAGGGAGCTTGAAAATTCCCCACATCAAGAGAACGGTTTTCCAGCATCTGTCTATAAGCTTGCATAATAAAGTGCTAAAGTTTAGATTTAACTTTCCCCTTGCCTTTAGCTGGAGTGCCAGAGCCAGTTTTTGCACAAGCACTTCAAGCAACAGCTTGTGGATTTGTGGGTCTGACCTGCCAAGTGCTTTTACCTTCATGTTACTGTGAATCTGCTGTTCTGCTGTGAGTGTTTTCATGTAGGCTTTTGCCCTGAGGGTACTCTTCAGAAAGGGATAAAGAATAGCATCCATGTACCTTGGACGTGTTGCACAGACAAAGATACCCACAGAACAGAGTTAAACCACTTGCTCCTTTGTAAGCAAGAGCCCGCACATGGTCTGAAGCACCATGGGAATTCTGCTTCTGGTCTGAGGTGGAAAAGTGAGATAGGAAGGGGAAAAGATACAGGACTTGAAGATGATGTCCTGCTGCAGGGCATGTAGCAGGGGCTGCAGGAGACAAGCTGGCAAAGGTGAAGATGTGGAGTAAGAGGATGAGGAGGGAGCAGCGGGGCTGCTGACTGTGGAGAGAGACTGGGTAATCTGTGTGCAGGATTGGGAACCTGCTCAGAGGGAGTAAGAAATGCTGTAGGTGGATGGCAGAGGGAATGCAGCTGAAGATACAGAGCGAGGTTTGACAGGACCAGTGAGTGGGGTTGCAGTCAGGAGGAAGGATGGAGAAACAGTGATTTTAAGGAACTGTTTAGCCACTTGCCTCTGATCTCACACTGTCCCCTTGTTAGTTATATTAGCATATTATTATAAAGCAAATAATGCTTAGAAAACTTAAAGAAGCGTCCTAGTGTTTGCATAAATTGTTGGCTATGTTATACTGCAACTGAAACATCTTTCATAGAAATGTAACTTTTCCTGTACTTTATAGTTTTCCATATAGAATAATTTCCATTAGGCATTCATTTTATTTCACATGAGTGTGTCTGGCTGGGTAGTATCTATTAACATAAACCTGCCCTCATGCACCCTGTCACAGAATTATCTCTTAGAAAACGGGAACATCCTCCACAGCGCAGAGGGTGGAGCTGGCACGACTGGGCATTTTTAGGAGATAATCCATCAGTTCAAACGTCACGTCACCACAGGTGCTCCGATTCAGGAGACCCACCCAGTGCTGGGAATGGAAAAGCTGATGCAGGCATATGAAGCAGCAGGTTGATATCATCGGAGCAGGAAACCAGGAAGGCTGTTCTATTTAATCACTCAAATCATTTCCAAACGCTCTCGGACTGGGTGCAGGGTGTGTGAGTATTTATTATGAGCATGTGCCTCAATCCTCAAAATATCTTCTTTGAAATAGCTTGGTGCTAACACACAACAGACCTTTGATTTCTGTCAAGGATGGTTACAAAGTGCCTGTCAGTGAGTAGCTGTGGTGTACACCAGCAGTGCGCTTGGACTGAAAATGCACCGCGGAATTAGCGGCACGTCCCGGCTAACCAGAGGTGAAAACACAAAGGCGTGCTCAAAGCTCATCAGCATCAACCATGGCCCAGCTGTTGTGTCCTGATTCAAAACACATGCTGCAGTGAAATAGGACTCATTGCATTTACAAGGCGTTGCTGAAGAAGAACCTGATGGTGGCTGGGGCAGCTCAGACACAAGATGCTATGGAAAGGGAATACTCCTTCCAAAAATCCTGCCTGTCAGGTGGAGGGAGGCTTGGCAATATCCTGGCTCCACTGCAGCTGATGGCAAAACTCCTGCTGTCGTCAAAGGGGTCAGGATTTCACCCTCTGTGTATATCCTGTTGACACTGGGCCAGAGTCTAAGGGACACTGAATTTTCTGATTGCTTGGTATATAACTTGCCTTCTGTTACTTCCCTCCATTGCACTCAGCTGTACGCAGCTATTGGTTGCAATAGGTGAACTAACATTGAAGTCAATGGGAATTTTACCGGTGGCTGAAGGGAAGTGAGAACTTCACACAGACAGTTTCTTTCCCAGCTACATATCACATTTCTGAGACTAATCTAGTGGATGAAGGCCATAATTTTTCATTAATTTTACTGCAAGGCCTTTGTATGATGTGAACAAATTACAGTGCTTTCAGGCTTGCTGAGAGAAATCTTGTCATTTAAAGTGTGTGAATTTGCTTGACAAATATATAACATAGGCCTGCAAGGACATTCTAGAGATGATAAGAAAACAAATTTCGAACTGGCAGGATATGCTGTCATTTTAAAAGTATTCTCCTAAGCAAAGGGATGCGTTTACATTTTTCTGTGGGAGTATCCCCCAACATTTTGACTCACTGAACTTTTTCATTTTGGTGATCTGAAAATATTGTAAAAACACAACTATTCATGTCTATATTTAGTGCAGTGTTAAAACTTCGGCAACCTATTTTGAAACTGAAGACAAAACAAAATGATTAATAAAGGAGAAATGGAATATCTCATTATCCCTGAAGAAATGTTATGAAAGTAGTTGCATTTCAGAGAAACGTGTATTTTGAAGGAAAACTATTCCACTGAAAAGTTTTCAATCACCTCTAATTATAATAAAGCAACTGTTACTTTGTCAGAAATAAATAAATTGGGCTAATGGAAATACAGAAGCATTATAGCAAAGCAATAACAAGTTTACAGCAACGATGAGGCAGCACTGTGTGAGAGTTTTCTTACTACTGTAAACAGATTTCCACAAAGCCATATGGCACATGGAGAAGAAAAACAACACCAGAGGACTTATAAAGATGGAAGTCCACTACAAGAAAGGATAGGATGCACTTGCTTTTTTTAGTCTGGGCCACTTAATGTTAGACAGGATCCCAAGTAGCTTGACTGAACGAGAGGGAATTCAGTGACTGCAAAACAGTGTGGGCTGTGATGGTGGCAACAGTCTTGGTCCTCTCATCCTCCAGATCAGGGGAGCTACTGTGAGGCACAGCAGACCCCTCCCTACCCATCTGCCTGACCTGTCCTCCAGAGAAAACCAGCATACACCCAGGCTGCATTTCAGTATGCGGTTGGAATGCCACCAAAGTGTGTACCTACTAAGGCATCCAGTGAGAGTTCTGCACTTGCCAGTCCTACAGCACGGGACTTTTGTTGTCTTTCTACATAGACTATAAATATGTTTATGAATAGGTACACAATAATCAAAGATAAAGACAGCTAGATTTTCACAGCAATATGTTCTCAAAGCAGAACTAAAAGTCATAGTAGGAAACCATGGGCTAACTCACTTACTTGGCAAAATCGTTTTATAGCGGTTTTTAGTTCCATGACTTGGGATGTCGATTTCTTTGGGATCCACAAAATTCATTGGTATTTCCTATAAAAAATAAATTAAATCAAATTTGTGCTTCCAAAGGAGCCATGCAGGAAATTATCACCAGAAGGCCATCTGCTGTTACACAACTGTCTTTTGACATCAAAGTTATTAAGAAAAAAAAAAGTGGTTCCCACCTCAAGTCCGTCAACACCCTTCCTTTAATAAACACAAGGAGTTGCATATTGAAGGGGTGACTTCCAAGGAACACTTGTGATAAATTATTAAAAGCAAAGTTTTTACAGGATTAGGAGAGAGGTTAAAATACACAATAGTTCGAGAAAAGTGGAGTTGAAAAGTGCAGTACTGTAGCAGAGAACTGAACATTTTACATAATTGGGGGAGGAACTTTCAAAATAATTAGATATCAATATATGGCAAACATTTTTTTTATTCTGTGCAAAGCCCTTAACAATGTCAAAGACCTTACTTGCTTTTTATAGAAACTACTACAATGAAGTGCCTTAGTCTTTTGCATTCAGTGACTCAAAAGTGTAATAAAAATCTGAAGCTTGATTCTCATTTTGATCTTTTAGTGACTGACCCGCGTTGTCTTCTTTAAATATACAGACATGCAAGTAACTAATGTGACAGTTTGCTTGAAGTTCCAAAAATATACAAATTAAAAACTCCTGATCAACTTAAAATTACTTTCTTTCAAATTGTTTGTCAGTGTGAAAAGTAAAAGTCTTCCAATATTTCATTGAACAACATGTTCCACGTGGTCTACGGGGGAAGAAGAATAATTTTGGTTTTGAGGTCCTGAGACATTGTTAGTGTTCTTACAATTGAATAAAACCAATCATTTGAAATATGTAAGGTTTTTTTGTTTTTGTTTTTTGGTTTTTTTTTTTTTTTTTCTGATTGTGGGGGATGTTTTACCAACGAAAACAATCTGGCAAAATCACATTTAAAAAATGCTTCTGTTGACTCAGTTCTTCATTTTTCTGATGTTCTGGTGATTTTTTTTTGGCCACAACTATTTAAATTATCTTAGGGTAAGCTGGAATTTGATCTTTAGTAAATTAATACTTCCACTTATAAGGACAGTCATTACTAGTGACTTGTAAACTTCATTGCTAGCCTGGGACATCTATCCGAAGAGACAGCAGCATATTAAATAATTGTCTCTTACAGACACATAGGAACATGAGGAGGCACAAAAGGTATATTCCTGCCCTATTCAGTGCAAACCTCCTTTGACTTGCACCATAGGAAAATTTAATTCAGGATTTTCCTCCAAAATCAGGGACTTTCTAACTCCTGTCCAGAGCTTTGGCACAGATGAGATGCATAGCCGCTGCCCTTCGGACCCAAGCTCTGGTCCTGCTGAGCATGACTAGCTGCTGCAGGCTTTTGTGAGAGGAATAGGGACAAGACCCCTAACAGCTTGCCAAGGATGCATCCAAGAGTAGATCTTTACATGGGTTCACCCAGCAGGGGAAGCTATCCTCTTACTTTTCTGGTTGAAGAGAAGGCAGAGTTAAATAAAATTTAGATGGGTCAGTATGAATTGCTTTGATTCTTTTCTGCTTCCCCACTTGGCTTACTACATGAGGCTGCAAATTCTGTGTTGGTTTTTATTTCTCTGCCTTCTCTGCCTGATGCCCATGTGTTTAGTGGGCCTTCTTTATTCTTCCTCTCTTCCTCACTCAGTTTCTTCTTCGATCTCTTCCTTGCTCTTCAGCTGACTCCTCAAGAGAATGACTTGCTGCCTCTCATTTCAGGCCAGCCAAAGTGTTGCTGCTAAGATATACCTTTCTTGCAGGTACTTCACCGAATCTTTTTTCATCTCCATATGATGCCTGCGCTAAGGGCAGGATGTTCTCACTTGTAAGGGTCCACTCCTCAATAAATCTCTTCTCATTCCTTCAGGTCAAACCATCTCACCTCTGTCCTGCTTATGATGGCCCTTCCACCTCCCCAGAACTACAAAATGAGCTCACACACCCCTCTTATACCCACCTCTGGCTTTCACCCCTTCCCAGTGGTGACCTCTGTGAGACTCTTCCTCTCGGCCCTTGGGCTCAGAATTGTCCTAAGTGGCACTGGTATGGGCTGTAAGCACCTTACACTGGGCTAGTGGCTGACCTAGACCTTCCCTGGTTCAGCTCTGGCTTAGTATAAACACCACCAGTGCACGGCTTCTGAAAGGTTTCCCTCCTCAACTCTATACCAACTGAGAGCGAGCAATATGTTAAGCTTTTGTTTAATGTGATCTACGTCTGTCATCTAGAGACTGGAAAAAGATGTGAGGAAAAGTCCACTGCCTGCAAAACAAGAGACGGTGGTCAGTGGGGCTCTTCCAGCCACCTGGCTGTCTCCCATTTGATGCCTGTTGAAATTTTAAAATAGTTCATCAGTTGGCGAGTTACTGACAGATGGAGAAATGCCACCAACTTGAAAACAGAAATGCATTTTTCTGGGCCAGCAAGGTCAATTAATCACTTACATCCTGTAAACACTTTCTAGTAGTGGGCTCCTCCCAGTAGTAAGTACTTGTGGAGCCAAGGGCATAGACAGAAATCTGATAATACACTGTGGATCACAGCCACAGACAAGTCACTTACTCTGAAGCTGGCTGTGAAACGGAAGAGATGATTCCAGAAAAAAATTCAGGGTATTATGGGGATAATGTTCCTGCTAACATGGGGGAAAATAAGCCCAGCAGATTACAAATGGCATGAATGTGTGCAAATTAGCATACAAAGTCTGTAGCTTTATAGACAATACATATAAATTTGTTTTATTAAACATATATACATATTATATATAAATAGTTATAAATAACTTATAAACTGCACACAGTCATTTGCTCAATTGTATGTATGCAATTATACATGCATATGCATATATGCCTTTGCTCATGGGCTACTTCACCTCTCTGGGCAATACTTTTCTAATAACGGCTATTCTGGCTCACATTAGCCTTTAAATATTACAAATATTCATATACTCAAAGAGATATGGCAAAATGTGGCAAAATTTACAAAAATTCAGGCAAATGTTCATTGTACCCATCCTTCGATTTTTATGAGAACCAATCTTCAGAGATTTAACAATCTGGCACTTTCCCATGCAGGACTATATTTCCTGACATTCCAGTATTTCAGGAATAATGAATTTTTCTGTTCTGTCACCAGCTTCAGACATTCTGTCTATCGAACAGTAGCAGCTCAGGCTACTAAAGAAGTGTATGATGGGCAATCTATGTTTCTTCCTCCTTCCAAATCAGGTATATTCTCCCAAGTAAATGTAGCCAAACTTTTTGTCAGCATTAAAAAAAAGAAGGAATATAGCTCTTTTTTCTTAATAATATGGAAAAATATCTTGATAGTAACTTACCAGTTTTTGCAATTAAAAAATAAAGTTAATGTCCCCTAAGTTGTTAATAAAAAAATTAAACTTTAATTAAAGAACTAAAAGTAACTCAAAATTGCTCATGTTTCAGTTTCCCATTGAAAACTTTGAACATTTCTCCACTTTTTGCACACTTGGAAGGCTTTCATGGGAACTAATAATTTTAGAATCGAGAAGACTGTCTTATTGTATTTCCTTAGCTAGTTAAAACAAGCTGAGTGAGCAGAACGAGTGAGGGTTATATATTGCGTTCTTTGCATGCTTCAAGTTCCTGTTATCTGAAGCAAGGAAGATATTAAACAGATACTGTTCAACAGCTTCATTCTAAAACACATTTTAAAAATGGTTTAAAAATGGAATAGACAAGCCATGATCTTTTCAATAAAATTCTGTGGAAACACTGAATGGCCAAAGTCAGGTTGTGCCCCCCTGAGTAACAAATAAAATGTGAGTCTCTATTGCCCCAAAGCTGTGCATGGATGCTGTGTGAGAGGATTCGGGTAAATAGGATTCTATGGAGGTGCCAAGTTATCTGTACAAACTGTCTCCTAACATGGGGGGTTTAAGCACAATGAAGTTATTTCTTCTGGCTTTCCTGACTAAGCGGCAGAATGGCAGAGAACCGATGGCATAACTGGTGATAAAAGTATGTTGGATGCTTATAGTTTTTTCCACGTACACTGTCTGACCAATTTTTGGTAAAACAACTGAGGGATTTATTTTTCTTAAGCAAATTACTTTTTCTATAAACCCTGGCTTTTTAAAGGTGAATGAAAGGACTGCTTCGTAGGATGCAATTATTCATAATGAAAAACTGTTTTTAGAGTAAGATAGCACTCATCATCTATTCTGTTGACATACATGCACAAATTGAAAACAAAATGAAACCCGAGGGATCACGTGCTCTGGCATATTTAATAAGAACTGAATTGGTTGTATGTCTTTGTTAGACCTGTAGTATGCTCAAGGGGTTGTATAGGTCTTCCTGCTCTTACCTGCCTTGTTAGGATACACATTTCTGTGTGGCTCTGTTTATTCAATTTGAGCTATTAAACTTCTGTTAGGGCCTTTCACAGTCTCTTTTCTACGCAGAAGAGTCCTTGCCTATTTAGTATCTCCTGATACAGAAGCTGCTTTAGTCAGTGATTATGTTCGCCATACTTCTGTATGTGCTTCAAGATGGAGAGATCAGAGCAGCATGCAGTTGTGAATGCAATATACATTTTTCCAATGTCATAAAGATGTTTTCTATATTATTCTCTAGTTCTTTTCCCAAGATTCTTAGCTTTGTATTTCAGAACCCATAAAACTATAAAGAAATATTTTCTCCCAAATGCATAATATTTTATCATAAAATCCTTCTGTAATTTATTTGAAGTCTATTTTTAATTTTACTACTGTCAATAATTCAGTGTAATCATCAAACTTCACCACCTTATTATTTATTCCCTTTTCCAGATGACTTAAGAACATCATGGTCAGTATCAGCTCCATAACAGATATCTCTGGGACTCCACTGGTGACCTACTTTTACTCTGAGAAGCAACCAAACCTTCCAGTGCTACTGTGTTGATTATTCCCCACTGTATTGCACTTGTTCATATATCTATTGGCTTCTTTCTTTGTTATAATTCTTTCCGTTTTCTCTGATTTAGACATCAGATTTATAGGCCTGCAGTTCTCTGGATCTCTTCTGGAGCCCTTCTGAAAAACTCCTGTTACCTCTGGCCCTCTGACTCCTCAGCTGCTGGGGCTCAAGTGCTAGGTTACACCTACCCAGTTAATACATCAGTAATTGCATATATGAAATCCTTTAGGGTTCCTGCGTGAACACCAGCTTATTCCAGTGAGTAGCTTTTATTCATTTTATTGATTTGTTCTAGAATCTCTTCCGTTAACATTTCAATATCAGACAGATCCTCCAGTGATCTGTTTGAATCTCCTGCCACAGAGGTAGGAAATTCCCTAGGTTGTTCTGTGGTCAACACAGATGCAAATCATGCAGCCACTTCTCTCCTATTGCTTCACCTTCTCCAAATCCCTTTTCTACCCTTTTGATCCTCTGTTGATCCTTGTACTCTTTGGTAAGGTTCGTGCTTTTGATCTATTTAAAAATGAAGTTACGATTTTTTTTAATTCAAAACCTCTTTTGGCCTGCCTTATTCAGATTTAACTTCCAACTGGCTTCAGTTTATGCTGTTCTATTTCCCTTGTAACGAGTGTCTCCTTATTTCTGATAGCCTCTTTCATCTGTATGTTTTGCAATACCAGTCTTTTTCAGGTCTTCTTAAAGAAATATTTAATAATGTGTTTTCCCTGCCTCAGTTTTTCTGCTCTGACTTGTTCCTACCTGGCGACTGTCTTCATTTTAGATTCTTACCCTTTTTAATATTAAATAAACTTGTAGGAGACTTCAGTTTTTTTGGTCTAGAGTATATTAGGCTTGCTGTATGGAGTGCTTGTTAAAGATATTTTGTACTGACTGACTGTGGGTGTCCCTGTCTGCTCCAAAAAAGTCATTTATAGTGACTAAAAATTTAGTCCTCAAATTACAAACTTACGTGATGTTTACATGGAAATAAACAAAATCTCCAATTATTACTGTGTTTTCTGTCATCACAGCCTTTATGATCTCTTTTTGAAACTGTCACAGTGGTACAGTCCTGGCTGTTTGTACTGTAGATCTGATATGACATTTATCCCATCTATGAATGAGACTTCAAACCGAGAGAAATCTGTATTATCTATGGATATAACTGACTGACTTATATGTCTTTAGTGCATAAACATAAAACACCACCTTGAAACTCTCTAATCTGCCCTTCGGAAATTATTTGTACCTCAACATTCGAGTGTTGCCCAATTATTTTTTCCCCACAGTTTTTGTTGTGCCAATTATGTCAAAAATCCTCATTTAAAGCTTGTTGTTAAACTCACCATGAATTCTGTTTGAAGTAAATGAGAACATGCAACTGCATCTCGAAGCTGCTGCCGTGTCAGGACGCGGCCGGCTGACTGCAGGTATTCCATCGCTACTTTTTCTCGTGGGGTTGGCACAGTGATGAAAGGTTCAACACTTCCCAAACTGCTCATATCCAAAGTCAGTGAGACATTGGAGCCTCGTCTGTGTTAGAAAATAATTAAAACAACTATATCAGATCTGTGTTACTGTAAGTCCCATATTCATGCAGCTGATCCTGAGTTATTTATGCACCTTGACTTTCTATGTAGTCACTGGGAGATTTGGGTGTGCAAAGACTGCAAGACTGGTTTCACCTGAAGCACTGGGTGGCCAGAAAACTGAGATTTTACATATCATCCTACCTCTTGAGCCTGACAACTGATGCTGCAAGAACATTGTGCTAGGGAGCAACTATTTAGATTATTCTTAAAAGTAGAAACTGCTCCCTATATGGTACTTAATCTTTATGGATGTCAAATGTGAAAGTGATATCTTAGTAAGAAAGAAATGTTTCACAGAAAAAGAGGTGATATATTTCTAACATATATATAACAACCTGGAAATAAATATATTGCAAGTCAGCTATATGTTTAAGAACCTACTAAAATTAAATATACAGCATGGAGGGGAAAAAGTGATAAAATCACCAGAAATAAGTGGAAAGACAGTGCAAATATCATGACTACCAAGACAGTGGACAATGTCTCATGTTAGGTAAGAGAGAAGGGAGAGGCAGTAAACCATAATAAATGAGCTGCATCCCAGGAGGAGGAATGGTCACAGACTTAGAGGGGTTATTCAGAAATGCCAAACATCTCTTGCAGGACAATCAAAGTCATCAACATTTCACATTTCTACAGGAAAATAAAGCTGGATTCAACAACACCTTTGAGCTGTGAAAATACAAATAAAGCACACCTCTGCGTGCTTGGTATGAGCTCTACCCTTTTTGTCACTTTCTCCAAACAACACTTAAGAATACTATCTTTTTTCTTAGTTTCAACCCATCAGTCAAATGTTATCTACTCAAACTTTACCTTTAGGCATATTGATTGCAATAAATCCATGCTCAGCGAATTGTGATGACTGAACACACATTTGTAGGCATCAATCAAAGTTTTTGTGTTTACTAATCAGAAATCAGTACTATAAGACTGTAAGATTCAGCTGTCTGAACTGGACTATAGATGCCCAGCTCAGTGTAAATGTCTCTAACATTTACCAAGCATCTTTGCACATATAGAGATATGACAACGCAAGTTTCACTCCTACCTCTGCACGTTATCGTCTCTCCATTAATGTATGCTTACAGGGGAGTTCTTTAAACTCTTAGTTGCTCTACCATGCTTGGATATATACAATCACAACATAAGATCTCTGTCTCAAGTCTCTCCTAATAATCATCCTGCCAGATGAGAATACAATTCTATCCCTTGCCCATTTTTAAAATCACATATGTCTGTGATTAACCATTAACTGGTTAATTCATTATCCAGTGACTCCAGTTTTCCTGCTAGAACTCTGCATGGTTGGGTGTATTTCTTATCAGTGGGAGAACTCCCACTGGGTGCGTGTAACTGGAAACTGGGATGTTGTTAAGGTACAACTGCCCCTTTTGCAGTAATACCACATATTATTATAAATATCATACAGACATAATCAGTATCTGTGAAGCAGGTGCTATTAATACCAGGGGAATGCTTTCCTCTAGTCTGCAGCAGAAGTTGCTTGTGTTACTACTTGCTTTTTACTGCTCTTTCATTATTTATGGGTGGCCCATAGGTATTTGTATGCACACATATTTAGGCAAATTACTTGTCTTTTCAGACACTGTGACTCCTTACTTAGTGCTGGTGTTGCTGTTCTGTTTTCTGATCTTTTTCTGCCACCAGCATATGTATTCTTAGGGTTTATTGCTTTCTTCTTTGTTTGTAACCATATGAACATAACACTTTTTTTTGTTCAGACACAACTTTGATGCACTTCCCTTCCTCTTATACATGTCAGCAGATCCTTCAGTAACTTTATTTTAAACAAAACCATTTCTATCACGTCAGTCTGCATGAATAGAAATTACTTCAGTCACTCTCCTGTCACTTAGCAAAACACAAAGCAACAATGGCCAAGAGACAAGACCACCTGGTGGAATTGGTGAATCTCACATTGTGCCATAGTGTCCATAAGCCAATTTCTGCTTAGCTGATGTGTGGGTGATAGCAAGAGCTTTGCTGCCCAGGCCCACAGATGGTAACAGTGAGTCAGCAACAGAAGCAGAGGTGGGAGAGGCAAGATGGATTCAAGGCAGCTGGCTGCCTCCGAGGTGTACGGGGACAATTTCTGTTGGAAGAGGGAAGCAGGTAGGGTATGATTCTGCTAATTCTGCTAGGAGGTAGGCAGAAGTGAAGTAGCATCCTGAGCAGAAATTACTAGTAACTGATATATGCATAGACTACCAGTAGTGCTCTGTGGCTTGCTACACACCCTGCATCGTACCGAAGCCCCAGCTGGCGGTGCCAGTGCTCATACCCAAATCCAAAGCTGTGACAGCCTGGGAGGTGGGCACGCCGCAAGCCAGCTGCGGTGGCCGCTCTCTGCCAGACCCTGTGGAAGGGACCTGGCTCATGTACCCATCCCACCTCCCTGGGGACTGCCCCCCCCAGCTTCACGTCGCTTCTCAAGGAAAATATCCTGTTAGACCGCTTTCTCACAAAAAACCCTCCTGTGAAAGCACCTCTTCTGACCATGACTAGCAATTTATTCCACGGAAAAAGGCAGTCCCTCAAACAGGTGGCTCTAAGGGTGTATATTGCAAGTCCAATCTTTTGAAAACAATCCAGAAATCCACCAAAAAGGTGTGCAATGAACCACTCCAAAACTGTTTAGGCTACCTTTGACTGAGAAATGGGTAGCGATTTAGACCCAGACATACTTCTGGGAGAGCCCACTGAGATCTCCTAATATAGCGGAAAAGTGTTTGCATTGTTCAGTAACAAAGTATGGTGAAAATGTTAATATTTTCTTTGGCTTTTATGCTGTTATCACTGACAGTCTTGGCAAAAAGGCTATTTCCTTTCTAACAACAATAAAAAATATACCTGATCTAATTATAACTTTGAGTTTACAGCTTTTACCATTTATGGGGATTATTGACGAATACCGGTGTTGAGAATCAAATAACTTACTCTGAAAAGACGAAATAGTTTTTAGCTGCTTATTTAACACATTAAAAGCTACACATTGAATAAAAACTGAATATAGGGCAGAAAATAATTACCTAAAGGATAGCGGTCTTTTTACAAAGTCCATAAGAGGATATACAATACATAAAAACTCTAAAGGTAATTCTTCCATAAAATGGGCATCTCAAAGAACACTTTTGAAGAAGTATGCTTTACTTAATAAAAAGATTTTAATGATGTTTACATTAGCAATACCAACTATTGCCAAGATTAACATTAATCATGTAGACTTCTTTACTGTATTCAAGACCATGCTGAGGAATAGGCTGAGAACAGGACATTTTGCCTTGTCTGGAAAGGTCAGGGAGGGCCTGAACCCATCATGCTCTTGTATGTCCTAACAGAAGATGTTTATAGTCTCAGGTCCTGCTCTGGAGTCCAACAGTTTCCCTGTGTTCCTCCAACAGTTACATTCTTCACTTTCTGGAGGAAAGAGCAGCAAGGAAGAATTCTCTTCTCTTTTACTGATGGAAAGAGGTTAGGCAGTGAGCCCACCTATTCCCCCCTTACTGGAGGGACTGCACAAGGCTGGCCACAGAGCAACAAGGAGGTAGCACCTAATCCAATGCCTACTGATGTTTTTCGTAACTATGTCTTGTCTCCTGACAAGGAGAGAAAAGCTCCTGAACTGAAACTATTTAGGTTTTGAATAAAGAAATCACAATGAGACCAGTGGGACCAGTGACACTGCTAGAACTAATTTTTCTTGGATCCCTCCAAACATATATACACACACACACACACACATATACATCTCCTGACTACGCAGAAGTATCTTTCCATTTCAAATTAGAATGAAGGAGCTGTACACATGGGTTTTCCTTTATTTCTGAATATTTACAACCCTTTTTTACCTTCTAAATAATGTTATATTCTTTACGCTCCCTGTATTAATTAGGGGCCAAATTAGAGAAGATTGTCTTATGATACACCTCCCCCAGCATCCCCTTGAGGTTGTGTCTTGATGGGGAAGAGCATCATGTGAGGAATCTGAGGAATTGTAAACATTCGTGACAACATTACATTAAAATCAGCATGAGACTAACTCTTCTGACGTTTAACCAGCTGGGACAGCCACCTCATCACTTGGTACGTGAATAAATGCAATCAGGAAACCACTTGTGTCTGTGTATTGTCTAGTATCCCAGAGGGGGTCTTACTACTTACTCACAGCCCTCTTTTCAATTGGGTAATAGGAACAAGTCCACTGATGAGAATCCACTAGAGTATTTTTAATAATACATTTATAGAAGCAGATTTTATTACAGACCATGATTGAAAAAAAAAAAAAAAAGATTAATGCAATGTTTGTTTGAAAACTCTCAAAAGGAAGCTCCACCTGTCCACCTTGGAGGACCACCAGGTTACTAAAGCCTATTAATCATTAGTAAGGTCATTTCCAGGTCTTCCCTAACCCTAAAATTAAGCCATAGCTGGTGATTATGAAAATCCAATTACCCAACACGTTTTCCCAGTTGTTTATTTAAGCTGGGTAATTTCTTTAAATACACGTTCCCATGTTTATTCAGCACTCCTGAAAAATGCAACGCCCAGATTCCCAGTCCTCAGCTTTTCATTCTCTCTAGTAGTTTTGGAAGCAGCGGTGACGGCTGCTGGCCTCCAAGAGCCATTGCCCTCCGACCCCGGCATTGCAGACGTGGGAGGCGCTTCCTTCTGCACCCTCGGTCCTCTGTCCCTCTGCTGAGCTTCTGCGCAGCCGAGGCAGGAGCTGTGTCAGCTGTGCAGGTGGAAGGAAGCCATTAATTAGTGGGAAGAGCAGTGCTGGCTGTGGCTGCTGGGGAGGGAGTTTGCTTCAGGTCCTCAGATCCCGCTTGTACCAGGAGATGCTCTGCATGGCTACTCTCCCTGGGTTTTACTGCAGCGATGATGGGAAAAACACTGTGTCTCCCATGTGCATTTTATTTCTCTAGTGCTCACAGACTAGGTCTAGACATAGGTCCTGATTCTCTTCCCTTGCTTGTCCATCTCATCAGCAAATACACTGAATTCAAGTGGGTTTTGCACTGCTGCAGTTGTACTGAGAGAGCGCAAGTAGGCATGTGGTTTCCACCATTTAGTACCTTACCCAGACTTCACCTGCTCATCTAGTTTTACGTTTCAGTAGAGTACTTGAAAGGAAAAAAAAAAAATTTGTAAAAAAAGACAATGAAAAAAATACAGGTCTCAGCTTTCCTGCTGCTTTGAGCAAAATAGCTCAGAGAAAACATGGTTGTGTAGATGAAAAAATATGATACAGAAAGCTGCAGTGGGGTGTGAAAAGGACAGTAAATCAGAAAAGGACATAATGTTGTTATTAATCCTGTATTTCAATATAAAATAAATGAAAATAGGGTACTGCATAACTCCCCTTGACTTCATAAACAAAAATCAGTGTTGAAAAAAAGAAAAAGTAGAAAAGCAGAAATACAGAGGGTTAAAACAATCTTTGTGAAGGACTGAATATACTGCCATTTTCTTTCAGCCTTGGGTAAACAGTAACACAGATCTTCTAATATATGATTGAGACTAATCTTCACAAATCCAGATTTACAATATCCATTACAGGCAGTCCTCAGGAGGTTGAGATGACTGTCATTTGAGGTGAAATATAATTTTATAAATTTTAAAGTAACATTCACAGTATTGACAAATAGTTGCTTCTAACAAGCATAACAACGGTTTATGTATTTTTCACAAATGCTTATATATGATTCTGGCTCTGTACATGCTAGCCTGAAATATATATCATCACCTTGTATTGCTTATATTACTGGATGTCTTGGGAAACTAGGGCTGAATGAGAGTATGGTTACATTAACAGTTGCAGTAATCTCTTGGGTTTTTTCCGACCATCAGCATACTATCTCAAACAAGTCTTCTAAGCATGTGGCAAAACTCCATTATTGACCACCCAAACTTGAAAGAAGAAGATTCATTTTTTTCTAGGTCTACATTCTTTTCTTGGAAATGTAGCGCTCATAAGTTTCAGTTTTCTGTTGTGCTGCAGCACATATTAGAGAATATTCTGATAGAAACCCCCCCCCAAATTCTGATAATAGACAATACCCATTAATGTAATTATCCTCTTATTTACTCCTACTTTCAACAAAGGTCAAGCAATATCATAAGTATCAGTTTGAGAAAATAATGAATAAAAAATTCATTATGTAACTATGTGAATGTCATCCTAATAAATAAATATTTGCACATAGTACTTATTGCATATAATGTACTTTTTATTTTTACACTCCCAGGTGCCCTATGTAGCATTGCTTTACAGATGCTATGCTTGGCAGATCTGTGATGATAACTCAGTTTCCCAAATGATTTCTGCTTTGCTTGCTGACAATTCTGGGCTGCCATTGGTTTTCACTTGAAAAAGTGCTGCAGCTTTTAGGAACCCACTCAGGCCTGGTGTTATCGATACTTTTAAACAAAACAAATGCACATCACACCCAAACTGAACTACTCAAAAATCAGAAGCTGCGGTCAACCAATTAACAAGGCCAAAAAAGAATTAGTGTTAGAAGCAGGACTAAAACCCAAGGTTCCCTAAATCTGTGTCATTTCTTAAGTTACCTTAAGTCATTTTGCAATCAATTGTCATAGGTACTCATTTTTAAAGGAAATTACTCTTCAACTGATTTCAAGATTCAGTATTAATGTCAATCATTTACTTAAAAAACAACAGCAGAGGAATACAAATTGATTTTGAAAGAGAATCTGTAACTATGAATATAAAATGACATTTACTTTGCATCAAAGGAAACTATGCATTATCACCAGTCTAAATTGATACAGCCTGATACCTTGAATGACCTGTTCCACTCAACTCATGTTTGGTCATTTTGTAGCAACTTTACTATGCATGAAAATAAAAAATGCAGGACCAGAGTTCTCCTTTCAGCATTTTGGTGTGCAGGTCGTCAAAACTTGATCTTCCCCCCTCTCCTGCTACCCCTGACATACCAGTGCTACTTAAACACCAGAATTTACCTACTGACCTCCTACCATGCCTAGGAACAGCAGGCCTCTCTTTTTCTAAAGGCTCCTGGCCTCAGTTCCAAAGCCTTATTCCTATCACAGATTAACCCTCCTCTGGCTTTGATTTTACCTCTCCAGAGAGGAGATCCTGGACAGATAGGTAGATATTAGCCCGATGTTTCCACAAGCATGCTTAGCAATTCAATCGTTAGTATTACTGATATTTATAATATTTCTACTCTGCCTCAGTCATCTGCACCCAAGACGAATCCTGAAGCCATTTGTGTGGGCAGCCCAATCTCACCAACCAGAGGACCTCATTTACAGTGCAGAGGGAGTAAACTGGATATAACACTGAAGCTAATACCTATCACCACAAAGCCGTAGATGGAAGATATTTAAGCTCAGGACCATAAGGGAGGCAATAGGATGAAATATGCGGATCCTATGCATCTTCTTGGAAAGAATATCTGCCATTTCTGCTCATGTTTGCTCTATCACTTGGTTCTCCTCATAGTATTCCAGTGTTTTATTATTTTTTCCCCACTTATTTGTCACTTGAAAATCTGATGCTTCCTGCCTCTTACTCTGAGGAAGGGGTCTGGAAGAGACGACAGCAAGCTGTGTGAAAGGAGAAGAAGAGGGATATATGGCTGCTGTGAGGCAAGACTTCCAATCCTTTACAGCTTCCTAGCTACAGGAAACCTCCTGGCATCAGCTGGCAGCATCCTCCAGCCTGCTCTGAGTCCATAGAAACTTATGAGGAGCTTCGGCTATGAAGTTTAAATAGCTTTTCTGGAAAGTGGAGGCACTTCATGTTCTCTCCAGAGGGTCTGGAGACCACAGCCACGAGCGAGAGCAGGCCAATACCTCTAGCACTAAATTGCAAACAATTCTCAGGATCTACTCACAGCTCAGCATGTCAAAATGAACTGAGGAAACGGTTTTGACAAGTACTTCTGGACTAAGTTTTAAGCAATCAGTATCTGGTTAGGACAGGAATGGCTCAATATCCTGTAGAGGAAAACAGCTGACATGAGAGTAGTTTCAACTTTCCCTCTTTTAATCATGCTTTCTAATGTACTGCCAATTCACTCCTGTTCTGCCCTCGATAAGGCTACGCTACTCAGCTACGGGAACTGACTGTTCAAAAATGCAAAGCTTATACAAGCTCCCATCTTTTCCTGTAGATTATTTCTACAATCAAATTGCATTTTGTCACGCGAACTTCTCTCTCCGATAAAATTGGAATGGTAACATAAAGCTCTATTTCTGATTCATATTCACATATACATGTTTTCAGCATGAGTGAAAACTGAGTTAAATGTTCAGGAGTGAAAATAAATGAAGATGCTAACTTGTGCTTATTTGAGCTGTTTTTCAAAGAGCTGAATATATGTTTACTAATTTATGGTTAATTTGCTTTAGATGGTAGAGCTTTAAATTGAATGCAGTCTTGTTTATTGCTATTATTATCTGCTTGCATTGCAGCATTGCTCTATTTCATACTGGAGGCCTCATTGCACAAACATACTGGATGACCTGTTCGCTCTCTGATTAATGCACATGCTAATTTAAACCAAGCTACAATGAATATAAACAAAAGGAATTAAAAGAATAGGGAAAGGGAAAGAGAATGGAGAGGAATAACAATTAGCTGCTCGGGCTGCACAGATTAAACAAATGCACAGCATAATGAGCTCAGATAATGCATTTATATAAGGTAAGCCAACAAGAACTGTTAAAAAACACCAAATATTTTGTCTGTTCTATCTTTTGCATGAAAAGTAGAAAAGAAAATAAATTTTCAAAATATTTTTCGTCATACTTGTATGAGTTGCCCCTCTATGATTTCAGTTCATAAGTACCTCCATGATGCCTTGGAGGAGCTGTAGCCAGGCACCATCATTCCCCATTTAGATCTCTTGTCCAGGTGCAAAGCCTGAGTACTTTTCCCAGCACATGCAAGGCTCACTTTGCCGAGCACTACAGCATGCCCAGAGGGTGCTTGCCTGCAGTATTCAGAGGACTGTAGCCTATCGAAAAGAACTGACCTAATAAATGACAACAGAGAGGTGCAACACTACAGCAATAGCTTCTAGGAAGTGTTTTTTTAAGACTGCTTAACTGAGATTTTTTGCTATTTAGTTGGTCAGCCCTATGGTAAACAAATAAACAATGGACTGATCTTAGATTTTTCAGCTTTTAGATGAAAAAAATGTTTTGGTTTCTTTTTTTTTTTCATAACGGGAGCCCTTATCAATAAGTCCATTCAGCTTTATGTATTCCATACTAATTAATCTCTTAAGCACAAACTCTGCCTCTGTCCTATGCCTGCTGCTCATTTAAGGAACATAATCTACAATCCATAAATCCAAACAAGCAAATATATAATCTATTCACACATTAATGTCCTTCAATACTCTTCTGAGGCTTTAACCAAAACCAGCTGACCTGGAAAAAGACATGGGTAGGAGTATTCTTAATGTAAATGGACAGCATCTTCAGACAGTATCAGTAAGAGAAAATTATTTTTTATTGTGACTTGAAGACTAATCAGTACAATGAGTTCTTTCCTGGTGAGTTTGCCATTTGGGAAAGACAGGAAGGAACATCTGGGAAAAGAGGCGTTTACTACACCCTGTCAACCTTAAGATAATAAAAAAGCACATTCCTTGTTTATTTGACTTGGTCTTCATTATCTTTAAACTACTGCAAGTGTCACACAGAAGATTTCTAAGCAGACAAATGAATTGCTAGTGCACTTTGAAGAAATTACTGAACAGCAGCAGTTCCTGAAGAATGTAAAACCTCCAGACCCGCACCATTGCTCAACAGAGCTGCGCCATCTATGGACATTTCTAAAGGGAGCCGGCAAAACTGCTCCACTCAGTCACACAGTGGAAAAAGCATCTAAGGCTGCCTGTACGGACCAAAAATCCTTTAAGCTCATACACCTTGGAAGGCACAGTCCCATTTCCAGAGTGACTTATGTGCTTAAGTTATACTACAAGTTGATGGGATTTAGGGTCTTAGAGACAGGAACCATATATGTGCACTTAGGTCTGCCATTTAGCTGCTTCTGAAGTTTCCAGAGCGGACATCTAAGCTAGGTGTATAAACCTTTCTTTCTTCCCAGATTTTTCTTTGTGATTCACTTTAGTAGCCTGGCTTTCCCTCCAGCCTTGCTTTCTATGCGAAGGCTTGCTCAAATGAGTATATTGATGTGCAAAGTGCCTGGATTCCCTTTGAAACTGAAATTTAGGAAATCCACTTAGGCTTGCAATTTGAAATGGAGAAATGCTTAAATGCTTTTAAAAGACAGCTGTAAATGTCTGCATACCAAGGTGTACTTTGTCTTGCACTTCAGAGAGATTAGATAGACCTTTAAAAGAGGTATTGCCAATCTGTACAGTCCCATTTAGGGCTGAGTAGCTGATGAGGAACAGACAGGTAAGTGACCTGGAGCTAGCTTCTACAGAGGTCAGCAGATCCCTTGAAGGCCACAGCCCTGGTCACTGCCTGCTTTCATCAGAGACGTTCCTATAGGGGAGTGCATAGGCTGGGCTCCAGAGAAGGGAAATGCATCTGAACCTGTGCCCAGAGATGAAGGCATGGGCCAGAGCGAAGACTTTCTGGATCTACTGATCCTCATACACACCATCAGTGAGTCAGTACAGATTGGAAATTTCAGAATGAAATAATTATAATTGCTTCAGATTCATAGTTCTCTGTTAGGAAAGTATTCATGGCATTAAGAAACTTAAATCACTTGATTTAAATTAACTTCTATGAATTTGAATAGAGGAGGGAAATGTAAGGACTCTGATAAAAGCAGTGTTCCTCTAAATGCACATTGCATTATGAAATAAAGAGAAAGGAGGAGAAGTCATATCTGAAAGATAAACCAAACTCCCTCCCAACCCAACCTCTACCCCATCTATCTCAGTACAAATGCTCTCAACAGACAGGGCTCCATACAGCTAATGATGTAACACGGGTTAGATTAACACACATTGAAGGGAATGATGTAGAAATATGAACATAAATTTGGTGTACTATGTAAGACCAAAGGTTGACCAGTATCCTGTTTTCAACAATGGCCAGTGAGAGGAGGTTTAGGGAAAGGACGCAAGAACAAAGCAAGCAGGAATGACTGATTACTTAGTTAACACTGTTACTTATTTTTAGTATGCCCTCCAGCTTCTGGCAATCTGTAGTTTAGGAATGTCCTGAACCAAAGGTTGCTTCCACATCTTTGTGTCTGGTATCTTCTTTTCTGTGATATTTCCTTCAGACAGCTTTCTTAGCCCACCTCATGACCTCTGCACTGTCCCAGGACAATGAGGTCTGTAGCTGAGAGCCAGGCAATAGTGAATGCTAGACATGGGGACTAGGGGGGTATTTAGATCATCTACATTTGGGGAAAACCTTGTGATGAAGCAGAAAACATTTATTTTATTCTAATCTTATCAGTAAATTGCAAATGCATTCTCTGTAGACAGAGGATTACCTTTGGGATTAATTAAAATACCAGCTTTCTGCTTTTCACAATGCCTTCTTCTTTCACAAACCTATTCAGTATTGTGCTCTGTAGGCCAAATTCTCTTCCCAGATATCTCTATAAATCCACTGATGCAAAACAAGCTAAATAGAGTCTAAAGTGAAACAAGACCATGCAAATTGGATTTATTAGCTGTTGTGTACTTTCCTGCCGATCTCATTGCTTTCCTTCATTTGTTGTAAGGCTACACTGTTACGTCCTCTATCAAATCCAGAGAAAGGAACTGAAAGGCTCTGGACTACGCAGCAGTCCTCCGGTGGAATTTGCAACAACTCAGGAAGGATTTGAGACATCTCAAAGACAGGAGATGTGGCTGCCAGGGGGACGGTGGGAAGCGGAAGCACCAGCCCTGGCAGAGGGGCAGGCTCAGCTCCCTCCTGCCCAGCACCGGTCCCAGCTCTCGCTGGCAGCATAGCTTTCCAGGGAACTGCTATTGGTCACCCCGAAGCATCAGGACCGAGTTCCCTAGAGAAACATTTTACTTAACGACATTTTTCTGTGTGGGAATTATATACAGTACTTCCCCTTCTGATGCCTATCGCATTTTTGAGCAGTTTGAAGTCACTGTGTTCTGTTTTGCTCCTGTTATCAAATCACAGTATTAACATAACAGGGATAATTATAGCTACCATAAATTAGTAACAATGATATACACAGTTTGTTAAGCATCAAAAGTATATTCTTTGATAGGGAACATAAGGGAAGTCCCTGTCCCAGAAAGAAATATTACTGTTGCAGCTTCTTACAGACTCCACTGGTTAGAGAACTGAACGAAGAGTTCAAGAGTCCAGGTATTTTATGAAGATAGGGCACTGATTTGCAATATCGTCTTGGATCAGTGACTTAACCAATTAATGTCTCACTTGCCTTACTATGAAATTAATAAAAAGAGCATGTTGGCCATACTCAGCGAAGGTTCAAAGTGAAACCAAACTGATGCATCAGCTTGGATGTGATGGTATCAAAGCAGACAGACAACTCCAGCAAGAACCTGGCTGAAATGTCAGTGTCATATGAAATTAGATACTGCCTCTGGGTAGTATCTCTTGGGCTGAGCTATTCTCACAGCATACTCTGGGCATCCTCATCTCTGCCACAATGCTATATCTTCTCCGTTTCCTGAGGCTTTACTGATTGTCTGTACGCATCCACTACCTTGTCTGATGTTTAGATTGTAGGTTTTTTGGAGAGAGGATCATTTCATTTTTGTGTGTATATGGAGCCTTGCACAGAGGGATCCTGATCTGTGACTGAGGCTCCCAGGTACTACATTAATAAAAATGTCAAAGAGAATTTCCCGTAAGAACTGAGAAATAGTCTGACCCAGAGATTTACATGCAGTATTCTTTGAGAAAAGGTGTATTTGCAAACAAGAGAAATTTCTGCTAGCTAGCAATGTTAAGCTTTCTGTACATACTAGCTCTGACTGTGTAAGAGATCTCTGCTGAATTTCCAGAACTGTTTTTTTTCCAAAAAGAAGCAGAAACTGTCATAATTTCTAAGTGTTCTTCTGAAAATGCACAGAAATAAAATTAATTGTGATTGCATTCAAAGAAAAGATTAATGGCCTGGAATATTAACTGATTGCTATAATATAAGCTGGATGCTTAGTAAGTACTGTCCAGTACATGGCTTCCTGCAATTCAGAGATATAGTTGGGTATTTTATATTGCAGTTTTGGAGGTGCTTTGATGTTTTTCTTTTCTTTCTGTAACTGTGTTCTGTGTCAGTTCCTAACGTTTTAAATTAAGGGGAACTGAGCTAAAGTCAGCTTTAGGCTGCCCTGCAGAACAGTTGGCCAGAAGGAATGGCATGATCAGTGAGAAATACATTCCAAAATAAGAGGAAAGGTGAATATTTCTGTTTTAATTTGAGGCATTGGCCTTTTTCAGACATTAACAGGAGCATTCAAGGAGACTTCTGTAAAGCTTCAAATGTGAAAAATCAACCTTTCTTGTAAATTTCAAAACCCTGTATATCTGATAGGGATGCTCCCTTCCACATCAGTTGTTTATTTTACCAAAATCAGTACCTGTGGATTCTAGTCAAGGACTCAGGAGATGCAATGTACCTCATCCTGCTTATAACCCAATCTCACAATGAAACTGGTTCTCTTCTCCCTCTCTTTGTCCCTTAGCACGGCATTTCCAACCTGCTGATGTGAACAGGCGATATAGTTGGTTTTAAATGTCACAGATGGACACATCCTGCTACAGGCTGAGCCGAGATACGCGGAGAATTCAAGTTCAGCTAATGTGCACCTCCCCACTTTCCCAGAGGTCCCACTCTGCCTGCACATTAGGACAGCTGGTGAAGCAGTCACAGAAACCCTGCCTGGGATGGTTGACCACAGAAACAAAGCAGAGGCAGAGAGGAGCTGAGGAAATCAGTCACTGGAAAGCTGCGTCGGAGTTTAGCCCTCTGACCAGATGTGGCTTAAAAACCCAAACCGGCTGCTGGACAAGTCAAGGAGATTACTCATACAACTCAAATTACTCATGTGCCCAGGGCAACAATGGCTCATCTGATCCTAGGCCTGAGAATCATTTAAATATTAACATGGATATTCCCCCTCAGTTTCTTATGCTGTGCATTGCTTTTCAAAAGATCAGCTGGACGAATCACTGCAAAACCACCAAAACTGTCTACCAGATGGCGGCCACTGATTAATTTGTCTTAACTTAAGCCAAAAAGGAAGAAAATGCGATGGGTGGAGCAGTAAAGACAAGCACAATCAACATCCGACCAAACAAGGTTTCCTGTCACCTTGGGAACGACACTGATTGGCACCACAGTTTCCTGTGTACAAGCTAAAACCAGTAGCAACTGGAGTAACAAGAATAAACGCCAGATAAGAGACCTGGGAATACAATAAAATTATTACAAAATTCCTGACTAAACCTCACAAGACAGCAAAGGCAAAACCAAGGGTAGGGATGGGCTGCATGCCAAACTGAGTACTCCCTGGCATCTGAGAGAAGAGGACTATGAAGCTGCACCAGAAACATTTCTCCAAAGAAGGGTGGGCTAATTTGCTTAAATTATCCACTCCCATAAATGAATGTCACGTGCTTTGAAGAGCTTCTAGTTCTTTGCAAGAGGAAAAAACAGGGATGTGGGACAATTTAAAGCAGAGATGGAGCTTGGAGCAGAAACATACTGTCTACCCATGCTATTCTGAAGTAATTTGCAAGAGGTGCTAGAGACACAGGGAACAGACTGTGGGTGTAAGTTTGGGCAATGGTACGTAGTTATCTGCATCTGTTTATTTAGATTATAACTCCCCCAGTTTTGCTTCAAAGAGCTCTAACCACAACCAAAACACTTTCTCAACCAGCCAGGAGTCAAATAGTTAAAATATGGTTTTTCAAGGGTCTTTGTTAGGCTGGTGCTTGAGTTCACTTCCCCTCCAGAGAAAGGGGACAATTCACATTCCTGCCCTCTTCCTACACTGCAGATAAGCAAAGACGTCTGTAATGGGTTGGACAGAACAGGCATTTGTGCAACTCAGAGGTCCAGCGCTTGCAAAAAGTTTTCAGAGTGACTGTGCCCTAACAGAAATGTTACACAGGTGCAAGTTGAAGGTAAAGCATTATCCTCTTTCTAGTCATGAATCCATGTGCTAAAACAGACCTCTCAGGCACTGAGTAGAAGACCCTCAGAGCTGGATCCCACTTCATATTCCCTGTTACTTAGACCAGTTTCTCCCACCTTGGTAGCCCAGGTTTTCAGCTCCTGCCCTTACCCTGTCACCCAGAGTGCAGGTGCCAGCAGTCACAGTGTGGCCTTCCAGCTAGTTGAGATGTCCTGAGGAGGAGGGAAGCCACAATGCTGGGCTGCGGGAGGACCCTGCACTGAAAGGAACATTACTGAAAGGCATAGCCCGTAAGCAGCTGCCCACAATCATGTCAGCTGCTACACCAGCTGTGCACTTCTTCATGTGCAAGCTATATCTAGAAAAAGAAATTGAACAGTGCCAGGAAACAATCCCAAGCACTGAAACTTGGTAATCGATACTGCTATGTTTCAAGCCTTGCATCCCTGGCTTGTTTTTAGCCTTTGCCAAGAAGAGCACTCCAAAGCAATTCACTGGCACAGTTTGGGAAACAGCACATGCACAAACCATTCCCAGTAGGCAGTCTGCATCCAGCCCCTGCTCTTTTGGAGGTAAAGGATGCTTGGCAATATGGACACAAACTAATCTCTCTTAGCTGGCCTCAGTGCAGTAAGTGTTTCTGGGTGTATTGAATTTATTAGTGCATCTTACAGAGCAGGACAGAATATAGCTGAGAGTTCTGCCAAATGAGAGAAATGCATTTTCAGGTCCTTCAGAAAGTGCTGTTTTTTTATTGTATTCTCTCACTCTTCTTAAATGATGTGGACAAATAGTAGGATGTAAGACTTCTACTGTACTTCAGGTTAAGGTTCTCATCTTTGCTACATCTCTTCCGACGGACATGCCAGTGAGCCAGTCTCAATCCAGTGGTTAGGAGCGCAGCTGGAGGCGGTTTATGTGCCATGTCCAAAGTGCTCTAATGAGTTGGTGGCAGAGACAGACTGGAGCACAAAAATTCCTGCCTCCCACCTCAAACTCAGTTTACTGGTCCCTGGTGCTCCGCAAATTCCTTCTGATAGGATATCACCGTAAAATTGCTCTCCAGCTAGTACTTTTGTGTTGGCACATAGCTGTGCTTTGAACAATTACACTGACATTTTCCTGAAAACAATCCCTAGGATTTAAATTAAGAATGCAGAAAGCATATTCAGCTCCACACAATAGGGTAAATTTATCCTCCAAATCTATGCAAAGCTAGTATATTTTAGCCAGGAAATTCAAGGCCCCTTCCTGTAAATATATTAAGTTCCCATGCTTGTGTCATAAACTACAAAACCTGGAAAGTTTACAGTAGTCCAACTGCAAGGTGCTACCCTCTGAGCATTACTTGAAATGATTACTCACAACGGACGGTTTTGTATAAAGATAACAGATCAGCAACACCATAATTGTATTTGCAGCAAGCGTGCTCTGTGATCTAAAAATCAGAACAGAAGCAGAGAGAATTGTTGGGAATTTTTCTCAACTATTAGAGTGGAGATTTGGTTGAACAGTGAGTGATATCCTGAGATGCAACCGTTGTTATATTAATGAATCAAAGAGTACATCAAGTTTTTTACCCTGGTTCCAACATTTCTTATGAGGTTTTATTTGGTATACAGTATTGTTAAGATAATGATTCATTTTAACGGATACTGCTTTCCTAACACCAGGAAAATAGGTTTTCCAGTTAGTGTTTGTCATCCACAGCATTTGTCATCCAGATGGCAATTGACAGGGCACAGAAATTGTATAGGTGGCCAGAACAATATTTTAATTTGTGTCTATGCAGGATACCTAGTAAAAGAGAGTAGTTATCAATATTAACATAGGAATTGTCTTCCACCTCCAAACTTGAAGCCCAAACTGTACATGATTTTCTCTGTAAAGGTGTCAAATACAAGATGTTTCTGATGAAGGATGCCAAAGGCAGACAGAGAACAATAATTGCTCTCATTATTTGTGTGACTATATGTGTGAGTACCTCTTGCTAATACATTCCTGATTCAAACTTTATCTTTTGGCAGTGAGTTCCATGGACTACTATGGGTTATGTGAATACATTTTTTTTCATTTTTTAAAAATATATTGCCTTTCTTTTCCATCAGAATATCTCTTTTTCTCATCTTATAAGGAAGTGGACAGAGGTGAGCATTTAGCAGCTTTATAATGCACATTATTTTAACTTTTATTTCATTATATTTACAGTGAGCTATACTCACTGTATGTCCACTGAATACTTCTTAGAACTGGAAAAAAGAATTCTGCTGTCAATTTACAGGCATCTTCAGGATGGTAAGAGAAACCTTACTGGTTACAGTCTATTAACTGTGGCATAGGGTTTGTATACTATTGCTCTGCTTTGTGGAGAAAAGTAACATCATGTATGGTTCTCACAATCAGAGTTCAAGCCAAGATTCAGTGCTATCTGTTATGTTTGCAGGGAGTTACACTTGACATTGGTTTAAGTGATTTTCCCCCTACTGTTCTCTATTCTGATGTCTACCGATTTTCTTTAGAGTTTGCAGACTTGGTTGCACAGTGTACATTGAATGATGTCAGTGAGCAGCCCGCTGCCCTCCGGTTTTGCTCACGTTGGTGTTGCCTGCCTTCCCTTCCTCAGAGTATCTTCTGTTTTCCTGTGTCCCAGCAGTACTTCCATACCACTGCAGAATTCTTTTATTTCACATTTTAAAAAATATTTTATTTCAGTTATCTGCCACGTTTTTGCTCTATTTGCCAAACTCTTTTTCTATTATATTCTCCACTCTCTTGTATTTATTTGCAGAGAAAAAAAAATTACCATGAAGCACATGTAAAATGTTACTTGGTCTGAATGAGAGTCCTGCACGCCCCTAGCAACCTGATATGTGAACATGAGGAGCTCTCCCTTTTAGACAGAATAATTTTCCAATGAATATGTAACAGACTGAGAAAACATAGTGCTGTGATTTTTCCTACTGATTATTTAGATGTAATAGCCACATTTTTAGGTCCTTGTGGCTAGGATGGAATACAAATGCTTGAGGAGACTTTCTAAAGCACTGTTTGTGTTTTTTAACACACAGAGTACAAAAGCTATTTTCCACATTTTGTTTTCTTCCATGTACTTTTGCATGCTACATAGTAACTAACATGAACAAAACAGTATATCATGTACTGTTTAGTTGAAATACAGTTGTCTAGTCACAAATAATACTGGAACAAAACTCATAGCAGCAGTGGCTGGAGGAAAAGTAAATCCAATTGTAAAACAAGTGAATACTGCGCTGGTGTGGTAACTCATTTATATTTATAACACCGCCATGCTTGTTTTTTAAAAACTCACTGCTTATACCAAGAATTTTCAATGCTTGACATGTCAGAATGAAATTTAAAATATTACATCCCACTTCACCAGATACTGATTTTGGCTGGGACCATTCACATCAAGATTAATTTTGGGCTAACTAACAGAATAAAAAGAAGCCTTACTCTGCTAAAGGAAAAAATATATATAATTCATATAAACCTATAAAAGCCTAGGTAGAAAAATAAACACTGATGCAATATTCATGGATATGCTTAGGAAGAGAAAAGGATCATTTACATCCTAAATTTAGGCTTCGGCGCTATGATATTGTGGCAGTTCATCACCGAAGACACCCACGGGAGAACATTAGCTCTCCCGCTCCTTCGGTCAGTAACAGCACTGTGTGGGTTGCTGATGGAGAAGGTCTTTGCTGCAAAAGAGCAGCAGTTGTGAAAACACCAGAAGAGAGCAACTTTGAAGCATTCTGTACCAAGTGATTTGGAGGATGCCCGGAGGTTCTGAAGACATCCCTTCACTTGCCTGCCCCAGTATCTGTCATTAATTGTAATGGAAAGGGGTCAGCGACTCTTTGTTCTAACAGCCCCCTCACCTCCACACCTCTTGGTCTATCCTCCACTTTTGGCCACCACCGCTCCCTCCCTTCCCCAACTGCACACTGCGCACGAACACACATCCCTGATCAGCATCCAGGAAAATAACTCACCTCTTGAGGCTGCTGGGCCAGTTCCCATCCTGACTACGTGACCACCTTCCCTCCTCCAAGAGCTACAGCCAAAGAATAAAAAATGCGGGCCACCTTGATGACAGATCTGGGGAGGCGCTGAGTGCTGGGGGAGGTGGCAGTGCCACCCGCCCGCTCTAGGTGTCACCCTCCCCGCACCTGGATTCACTCACGACTGCATTCAGCAAGGCATCAAGCAGCCGGGTATCTATGTGTCACATAAAAATCATGTGCGGCATTCTACACGTTTGATAGTGCAAATGTTGCATAATCTGCTGGGGAAGCTGTGTCTCACAGAAATAGCTGAGTAAGAGCCTCTCCAGATATGCAGAAAAAAATGTGCATGGACTTGGCTCTAGTATTCAGAAGCACAATACATTTTAAGAAGCTGGACAAACTCCCAAAAATATTTTGATCTATGGACAATTGTCCATTAACAATTTGTCTGCCTCTGTACCAGCCAATGCTATTCCTATTAAAAATTGAAAGGTTCAGAGGGCCAGACGCTGATGTGGTGCTTTGTGAAAACTCAGTTCCACTATATTTTTGCATTTAGATATAATCCTCAAAGCAGCACCCACTGCGTGGAGCAGGGAGAGATTGAGAGGCAGGCATCATCTGCTTTTTCTGCCTCATCCTTCAGAGATACTGTCACAAAATTCCCATCTAGATGGCTAGGCAGGGCAGTTGGCTCACTCCCTGGTTTGACCATGGTCCATTGATTTCTCTTTGAAGAGATACAGTTTGGTCTGGATCATACTAGGCGTTTCATGCCTACGGATCCCATTTAAGGAATCAAAACAGGGATTTTGGATAGTTAGAAAATACTGCTCAGGAGCCACTGTCAAACCATCTGGCCAAAGGAATCTCATTGCTAAGTTTGTCAAGGAGCCCCCATATCTACACTAGCTTGCCAAGAGCTTCTTCACCTGGTGGAAACCAAAATTAGAGTAGCAAACATTATTGAATGGGTGCCCCCAAGCTGTGGCTATGAGCAGGAGGGGACCTCCAGGCTTGATCCCACTCCATACTGACATAAAAAGGACTGCGAGCAGACTGTTTTGTGCACAGTGTGCTGCTTGCACACTGCTTGCAGTGTGCAGACCCATGCTGTAAGGTCCACTGCTCCCATGTGTAATGAGGATGGCCCAAGGTTACCTAGTTCAAGGTTGTTGTGGGGCAGAAAGGTGGAGATGGGGTTTTACACTGTCCACATACCTGGTCATTAGATGATGTCCAAGGCAAAACCTGTTGCTGCATTATTACTTTTTGCATCCAGTGTTTCTGTGTGTCAAAATGTGTCTAAATTTGTTCATAGTACAGGATATAGTAAATAACTAGGAAATATGTATAATAGCTGCTTATTTCAGAGGAGGAGAAGACAACCTATTCCCTGAAGTTCCCTCCCTCACATCCCCAGACCTTTGTATCACTGAACTTGAAACAAACTTAAATCACCATTTCTAAGAAGTGGACTTCGGCTGACAAAATGTAACTGTGTTAAACATGTCAAAAAGAACTGCAGAATGAGATGTTATCACAAGTGCTTTCAGTTTCTCACAATGGCCTATTTGTGTTCTTTTACAGCAGAGACTGAAGTGCTCAGTTCCTTCAACTTCTTTTTCCTTAGGAATAAGCTGAAATGCCTGGTTTATTTGATCAAACATCAAGTTTAGTTTCCTCTTTGTAGCTCAGCTCTTGATTTTGACACATCTGACTCAGAATTTTGTCCTTCTAAAGGATGAAATTTGGTTTAGGAGTATTAAATGCTGACTTCCTGTCTGCAGTGGTGGAAGTGAAGATCCTAGATCAGTAGGTTTTATTTTCTTTGTTTGAACAATGGAAAAATTTCCTCCCTGGTCCTTAAGTACAAACTCCCTCTACAAATTCCTTCCCCCCAATCCCTCTCAACTATTACATATGCTATGTTAGGTACTAGGTATTATAAACTAACTATGTTATCCCCATGTTTGTGTGCTTTATTTTTAGGGTCTTGTGGAATGAGAGCAACTATCAAAACGTATTTACTTGCTTCATCCATTCCTCATTTTTTTAGCTGCAGTGATATCGCTACATATTTTATGACAGCTCTGCCTTTCAGCATCTTTACTCATGGAAGAATCAATCCCCTTCCCTTAGCTCTGTCTCTGGCTCATACAGCCATTGATAAAATCCCTGTCATGGAAATCCTGTGGTTCAAGCTGAATCAGGGTTACTGCTCAACTCTGAGAGTCCTCACGGACAAGGCTCTGCTTGATCTCCTTTTCATTCTGATTTCCCCATCGTATCTGTGTGGCGTCAGTTCTTTCATTTATCAGCTGTGCTGGGGTAGAAGAGTTCAGCTGCATGGTTACATGCTATGTTAGTTATTCAGAGCACTGATGCTTTATGAAAGCAGCCTGCAGCCATCAGGCAAGAAATTATATATGTTTCTAACAGAGGAGAGACAGATGTCAGTGTGCATTCTCCTGTGGGAATAATAACTAGTTTTACAAAAAGAGCACTGTCCCAGTTTTTGAAAGGTAGAATGAGTGGCAAGGTTTGGTGCCCAAGTATTTCTGAGGAGCTGCACACAAGGGTTGGTTTCATTACTAATTACTTCTTTCTCTTTTTTGTAAAGCCTGTAGACCTTGGACTGTATCCCAACCATCAGGGAAAGCTGGATTTAAGAAAAATTATCTAAAGGTGATAATGGAAACACTGTATGAGATTGGTAAATGCACTCAGTTGGTGTAAATATTTCTTCTTTCTAAGTTTCCCATATGCTAGGGACTCCCTGACAATGCGAACATCCTTTGCTGACAAAACATAACCAGCCCTTGTGCCCTCTGCCAGGATCTCCAGGATCAAAACAGGCAAAAATCAATGGAAAATGAAAAAATATTTCTTTGGAGTAATTGTTGGAAAGGGGAAGAAACAGATTAGCAAAAAGAATTCCAGTACTACAGTTAATGTCAGCCCAAACTTCTGGACCTTTGCTCATATGAAAAGAAAAGGAAAGGAGAGAATACCCATGAAATGGATACTAACACACCAAATCCCACTTCTCAGATGTCCGTGTGGCTGTCTCCCATTCACTAACAGAAGAGACACATATGAAGTCACGCAGCATGAGTATAACAAAGCAGAATAAATCCTGAAGGCGCCGGGCACCATCCTACCTTTCCTGGAGCCCCACAGGTTTCATTCTGAAAGGAGACGGACTGGCACACAGGGGAGGTTTGAGCTCAGGAACACATTGGCCTTGAGGGTCTACTACAACATTGACAACCTTTGGAGCCTGTTCAGGCTGGACCATGCTGTTGGTGGTCTTATACTCAGACTGAGATGTCTGCAGGGGAAGGGGCGAGAGGTGGATCTCCTGCTTCTTTTCCTTCTCTTGTCTCAGTGACAACTGGATCTTCTCCTTTAATCTGTACAAAACCTACAGAAATAAAGAGGAAAGCCCAATCTCAATTCCCTGGTAAACAAGGCAAGGAAAGTATCACAAACACTGGATAGGATCGCTATATGTGGCTTTCATTCCTAGAAGGTAAGCCAGAAGTTGTGTTACATGGTGTTTCCCACAACAGGGTAAATATTTCCATTACATAAACCACAGGGTGTACATGTGGGCAGTAGGGTTTTTAACAGTTCTCATTGTGAGCCAGTAATTAGCTGAAATACCAGCAGCTGTATTATTAAAGGGGCAAATAATATAGAATGGAAAATAGTTAAGAAAGACACTGTGAAGAAGGAAATATTGATAAATAGAGTAATTTTAGAAAATTTTGCAAGAATTTTAACACAAGTGAGACAATGCAAAATTACATAGATACTTAGGATATATCCAGGTACATGTCTCTAATTATAGCAGCCTCAATTCATTTTTGAGCAGATGTTCTTAATAGCTCTTACTTATTTTGCATGGAGCTGATGGTTGAACAGCGTAACTTTACTAGGCCACTTTTGTAATGGTAGGCTGCTACGACTCTGAAATACTCCTCAGGATAAGGATATCCCTCAATATCCTCAGAGAAACAGAACCTGTTCTGGAGTAAAACTGAAGTGATGCATGGCCTATGAAGCTATTCAGAAAAGCGTGTTTTACAATTACCAAGACATTGACATCTGAACATACTGTAATACCAGGATTCTCTGTCCACCTATTGCTTATGAACTTGCATGTCAGATATCCGCAGCAAAACCATTCAGAAGTTGCAGTGATCCTCTTCCACTGAACTCCACAATGATGTTGCTGTACACAACAGGCGAGGTCTGGCGGGTAGCATATGCTCGGTAATGTCACTCCAGAGGAACCTGTGTTATGCCTGTTTAACACATCTTATCTCTCTTGAGGGGAATGCAAGAAACGATTTCTGAGCCATAGCTGTGCCATTTTCAAAATGTGCCTTACAACCTATGAAATTTCTGAGAATTACTATTTTAAGTATTGTGTGTGGAGGTGGGTGAAAGGCATTTACACAGCTTTTTGAAGGTGTCTGTAGATACCCTTATACCTTCTACTCTGCTTTATCTGTTGCTGTAAAGCATTCAGATTGAATCCTGGTTTGCAAAGCCATAAAGACAAAGCCTAGACCAAAGCATTTTTCTGCTGCAAGTCAGAAGCTCTTTGACAGCTGTTGCCCTACTAGCACTGCATAAAAATCTATCACTCCATAGCTTTCCAGTGAAGACTGGATATATCTGATGGGTTTGTTTTTTCAAGGATTAGCATTAGAGGTTTAGCTGGGAACTGACCTAATGTTATTAGCAATACACCCATTAAACAACACTTAGCTACATAAGCCATCTGTTCATTCAGAAGAGTTTAGAATTAAATTGCGTGGATAAGATAAGCTGTTCTTTGCCATTATTTTGCAGAAAAAACAGCCCTACTGTGAAACAAGGACACAGGTATCGGTAAAGATAAAAATATAAAAAAAAAAAAATAATTGAAATATTTTAACCCTCTTTTCCTCCAGTGATTGTTTTGGTCTCATTTGTTTCTGGTAACACACAGATATACAGCTCAGACATTCACGGTCATGACAATGTTATCCATACCTTCTTGTCACTGATATATTTTGACATAGTTTTGTCCCCTGGACACCCAGGGATTTATGTTTTTTACTTCCAAAAACCTGGATGAGTATTATTTCATATCCTTTTTGATACTATATTATTAGACCCTAGGAAAAAAGATAGCCTGCCACCAGCTGAAGTTGAAAAAAATCTAAAGAACCACATTTGATCTAAGAGCGAACACACTTTCCTCAGAAAGTGTGGTCAGGGCCACCATGTATTTAATGAATTCCAGGTGAAAGTCAAACAAACAGAAATGGCCAAAAAACGGTGACCAACCTAATCACTAAGCTCTGCAAAGGGAACAACTTAGTTGTACTCATATTTCAAATCAGTTCAAACACATCTGTCAGTATGGATGGAAACAGATATGAAGCCCCTAAATTAGGAAAAACTGATGTTTTACTGATACCCCAGAAGATTCATTGTGAGGATAATCAAGAGGCATGGAGCAACTGAACAACATGAAGTACTATTTTCCAGGACACACAAGGTGGGTCACCCATAATTTTTTCATATATTTAGCCTATCGTTCAAAGCCACAGTCCAAAAGGAAAATAACTCTTCTTTCTGCCTCCTCTTTGACTTAGCTTATACAGACGAATGACAGGGTGCTGACAGCATGACATTCATTCTTTATCTCTCTGTTCAGATTTCTGCAAAGGAAAGCTGTCATGTTACGCCCTAGCTTGGCCAGTACCTCCTACCTACCCATTCAAAATACCAGTGGAAACTGCTTTTATTCATCTTCAGAGATCCACAGGAAATCCCAATGAGATAACTATGTCTCCAAAATGAAGATCTTGGCAACAGTTATGTGGAGCAGTGATATGAAAAGTCATCTGCCTAGAGATATTTAGGGCATCCAGGACTGTATTGTAAAATCTCCCATAAACCATGGAAATTAAGACAGTTCACTCTAATTAAAAGTGTTCTCTTTAACAAATACTTATCAACATGTGTGTGAGGCTGTGTTTGTATCTCTGCATGAGCAGAGCTATCGTGCATGTCTACATGAGAAGAACATCGGCTAACAAAATTTCCCTCAAACCCTGGGGAAAGGATGAAAAACCAAAATGTGACAGATGTTAGTCATGTTGTTTGATGCATTACTAGGAGGCATTTGGATACCATGATTTGAATGCACTATTAAAAGTGCTATAGAAGCAGAATAAAAGAATTCAAACAATCTAGGACTAGTTTATAGACAAATCCCCTAATTTCAAGTTGGCTTAAACACTGTTGCAGTACGATAAAAATACATACTGTTAATTTTGATTTAAATCTTTAAACTGGCAAAAGAGGAAGTTGATAAGCTGGTATTAGTTAGTTGTATATATTCTATAATCAAAGTGCTTTCAAACGTCCTGCACCACTTCATGAATACTGAAACTTGTAAGGTTAGGAACAAGAGATAGGTCATGTGAAAATTTGATGCTGGAATGCATTTTTTTTGTTATTCAATGTTATTCTTGTTAAAGAAATTCCAAAATGAAATCATGAAGCTGAAAAAATATTTATCATTTAAATAACTATCTCCCCAAAACATCAACTAACTGTTCATAACTCATAAAACACCAGAGACAGCAGTAAAAATTTAGATCCTCACAATTTGTTGACAAGGCAAAGTTCATAGAATCATAGATTCATAGAATAGTTTGGGTCGGAAGGGACCTTTAAAGATCACTAACTCCAACCCCCCTGCTGTAAGCAGGGACATCTTTCGCAGATCAGGTTGCTCAAAGTTCATGTCTTTCATCATTTTAAATGAAAAAAAATCCTACTTTTTTTTTTGTGGGAAAAAGAAAAACATTTAGAAAACCCTCTTATCACAACTAGCTACAAATATTTCACAATCTGAAGGTTATACTTCCAGACTACTCAACAGATAGTTACACGTACATATTTAAAGAAAAAAAAAAGGGATATGCAAACATACCAGTGTATTAAAACAGGCAAAATTAGTAAGAAATATGATGGCAAATAATTTAACCCACTGACAAATATTGTGTCATTTAGTAAGTTTGGTGATGGCTCAGTTATTTATCTATGTAAAGTAAAAAAATGCGGAGACTTGTTCTACATGTAGGAGTGCTAAAAATATTTATTCATACTTAGCACTTTGCCTAGTAAACTTTATAAATGATATATGATGTTCCCAGTGGAAATGAGCTCATAGTCAGCCCATGACGAGGATAACAATGAGCTGTGTGTTGGCTTCCACATATAGTTAATCACTCCTGGGATGCAAGATGTTCCCATACCACTACAACGAGGACTAGCTGAGTAAATACATAAAACGACGTCAGAGGTACAATTTACAAGCCTGAATTTAGCTCATGTGCTGCTGTATTGCACTGTTTAGCAATACTGTGCACTGTAGATTTTTATGTATAGAGGCCAGATATTTGTTAAATTCCAGCCAAGCATTAAGAAGCCTAAAAGCTGTTAATGCACCGTGTGCTCTCAGTGCAGGGAAGCATCATGATTTCTAAAACCCAGTTAAGAGACAAGGCTGCATGTTCTACAATTTCTGCCGAAATTACACAGATCAAAGCAATAACACTGACAATTCAGCTGCCTTACATTGAGCACTGTTGATCATCATAATCATCACTTAAAGTACTTCCTACTCCACACTTGAAGGACACTTCCAACTCATCTACAGACACAGGCTAAGCTTTCTGCTTTTGGACCCTCTAAACTACAAATAACCACCTATGGACAAACAGGTGCCCACACTGTATCTTTGAAAAAGAAGATTCATTTTGGTGGTCTCATATGGTCACTACAGCCAAAGCTACTTAGGATGAGCCCTAATGCTTTATGCTAAAGCTGAATGGTCTGATAGACTGCAATGGTTGAATTTGAAATACTGAATTCCTACTTTTCATAAATCTACCACTCTGACACACATCAAAGTGGGATGAAAAATAATATGAGGTGTTTGCTAGCTTTATAGATTGCACATACTCCATGTATTAGCAGGTCCTGGCAAAATCTGAGACAGTGTCCATTTACACCGTCTAAACAGTAGCACATGTAAAGATACGGGTTGGACCTGGGAGGGGACAGAAAGGGGAATGCCTGCAGAAAAGACCACAGCATTATAGTAAATCCATCTGGAAGGGAGTTCAAAGAGTCTGTAAGTATTTACCTCTGCCCTAACTCCAGATCAGTTACACCCAAACTATTCCTGACAGACACTTGCCTAAAACCTTAATGGGTGAAAACTCTCAAGCTTCCCCAAGCAATGCACTCCAGAGTCCAGTGACCCATGCAATAACAAAGTTCTTTCCAATGAGTCAGCCAAATCACCCTTTCGAAAAATTTGCTTCTTTTCCAGTCCCCAGTGGAGAAAGTATTATCTTCTTCCTTGCCACAGCCTTTGAAATCTTTCCATATTTGAGAACTGCTATGTTTCTCCTTGCTCTTCTTTTCTGTCACAAATAAACCAAATTATTTCATGTCTTCTGCATCTCTGATCACTCTTGTATCTCCTCCCCACTATAGCTGCCTGATGTTTTTCACGAGTGTGGTACCCAAAAGAGACCACAGAGAATGGGTAAGACACGATACTATAACCAAATTATTACCAGAGCCAAGCTGAATGCAGATCTTAGAGATTATATCCTCACTTATACAACCCAGGGAAAGAAGTGTATTGATGTTACGCCTTTACTTCAGTGTGTGCTCTGTGGTACTGCTGGAACCTTTCCTGCAGAACTGTTGCTTTGCCATGTATTTCTGACATTGTGCTGATGTACATGATTAGAGATCTTGTCCCTGCCTAGCAGCATTCTTGTTACTTCCCATCTTTTCTCCAGTACCTTAAGAATATTTTAAGTTCTGATACTGTCCTCCACAATGCTTACAATTCCCACTACTGTCTATGCATTCCAAATAGTTACTGAAAATATTGTGTAGTACCAGGACAAGGACAGACAGCATTTTCTATAACGTTCCAGTTAAACAGTCAGTAATGACAAAAATACCTGCTACTTCAAAGTAAAAAGTTTGAGTAAAAGTTAGTACTTCTAGAGTTACCCTCCTATTTTTGAGTGAAATAGCATGCAGAAATGGAGATGACTAGAAAGTAGAAATTACATAAAGCAACAATTTTTGTGAGAAAAAAAGTGCTTTTCAAATCTTAAGGAGACTTTAAAAGCTTAAATAAGATTTTGTTATAAATATGATAGTTTGTTAATATCTTCAGTTGAAACATTCTTTCCATCTTAAGGTTGTAAGTGGGAAATCCATCTAGGTTGAAGAAAATTAGATGTGTTTGCAAGCAAAATATCTCAAAAGTCTCCAAGATACATGTTCATAAATGCTGAGAATTGTCATAGAATTCAGTAAACCCTTATATTTATGCACCACAGAAGAAATATACAATTCAGAGAAGGAAAACATGTAAAAACATGAAAACATTGGAAAAAATGTAAAAATTACCCTGTGAAAGTCAGTGGTGATGTAGTGTTGTTCATCTTCTGTGTGACCCTTGCACATCTCATATTCAGCGTATTAGAAGTATGTCTAATGCCCAGAAACCTGGCCACTGAACTCATACAATGTCAATGGCAAAGCTGTTAAAAAATATGATCACTCCTTCGTGTACTTACCAGTCATTTCAGTTTAAAAACTGTGTATTTGATACATGAATACTGACACACACTCTAACAACTGCGCATTGACAATATTGTATCAATGTCGTGTTGTTTTACTATCCAATAAAACTGAAATACAGGCAGTTAATGTGACTTCAGGGATCCTGGGATCTTAGTAAGAAGGTTAGGAAGTCATCACTCACATCACTACACAGTTACTCTGCAGATTTAAGAGCCCATTATTTTTTTCTTCAGCTTCCTTCTAGTTACATTCTTCAGTTGGACTCAAAACATATCAAGAAATTTGGTTCTTCAAATTTTGGCTTCACAGCATTATGAGAGTGACCAACTCTTACCTTATAGCTGAGGTTTTAATAGCTTTGCGAAAACACCTCTCATGTAAAGAATGTGTGACTCTATCCTTCAGACTGAGAAAAGCATGAAGTAAAGAACAGCAAAAAAAGGTAAAAAGCAAACTTACCATTAAACAAGTTACTAGAATAACAAAGATGCTGAGAAATATGACAACCGCATAAAATCCTTCTTTGCTCCAGATTTTGTCTGCTTCACGCTGGCCTTGCAAAACATTTTTCTTTTTTAAGCAATAAAACAGAAAGAGGAAGAGAAAAAAAGTTACACAGTAGCATGCGCAGATTAAATAGCTCTCGTCAGGCATTAATCACCCTCCTCAGCTTTGCCATGGTTCACATTCCACAGTATATGGCACTGACTTTGAATGCTGCTATTTGCACACCCACCTCAGCTACGCACCCCGCCTGCACTCTGTGTGTCCATGTGCGTGCGTGCGACCCAGGGGTCCTAACGCTAGGTGAGATGATCTAAGACCTTCTCTGTGGTTGCTGAGATAATCCTCCACCAGGAGTCATGGGCTGGTTGAAGGTAAGCAAACAAGACCTGCGGTCTTTCTTGGAAACTACCTGGCTCATCAGGTAAAAGGGCAGCGCTCCTGCGTGGGCTGCGGGAACCACTCGCCCTGCCTCTTTCTCCCTGCTGCTTATCTCCAGCCCCAGCACCCACGCGCCAACCTCGGGACTGTTTACACTTGACACAGGAGCGATGAGCAGGTGACTTGCCAGATTGACTTCGTGAGCCGGGAAGCCCTGACACAGTCACCTGTACAGTACACACACACATACATGTGCATACATAAAAAATTCTAATTATGCTGAAAGTAGTATCATTACCCGTCTATCTATAATTCTGATTATGCTTAAAGTAATCTCATTATCTTCGGGTTCCTGCTGATAGTACATTTCTAAAACAGCTCTGCACACTAAAATTTCCAGAAATCCTGGGGAATTCCTGGGGATTATGAAATAATACTAATTGTAAAAGCATTTATTTTTGGCTTCATTGCAGTGTGGGGACTTGGTTGGGCTATTAAATTACCAAAATTTCACTATGTTTTCAAACAGAGATTTGGTTGTAGAAACAGGTTACAAGTACCTTCAGTCTAACTGCAATATATTATTTCGAACAAAAAGTATGTCGTCTTGTGTTTCCACGACCGCAGTTCAGTAGACATTGCTCTCCCAATTTTCAGCTACTTGCTTTTCTTTTCTTAATTGTGTATTTTCAGTACAGTTCTCAGAATGAGTAAAAATGACCTTCTTAAATTCTGGTTTCCACTGTAAATGTTCAAGGTCTTGGTGTTTCCCTTTCCCTGAAATTCCCCAATGGCTTTAACTAAACTTCTCGTTTAACTAGTGCGTTGTCTTCCCATCTCAAGGTGGCCTTTTTTCCTCTCTGGGGACATTCTGTAAGAGGACTGGGAGTTTTCTACAGAGGAAAGAGTTCCTCTGTTTAAAGGTGAGTGGCTGCTTATTGGACCTGCGTAACTGCAGGGACCCTCTAGCACTTTACATGGGTACTTCATAGTCCAAAGTCTGCTTAGCCACTGATGAGCCTGCTCTTTTGAACAGTTAATATATCAAGCAAACTCCTTGTGTCCATCAGCCTCCCAAACACAGAAAGTCCTGATGAAGTTGAATTCACATGGAAAGGCTGGCTGAGGAGGAGGAGAAGATCATGGCCTGGGGAGGAGAGGACAAGCTGACAAAAACCTCCTGCATGCTGGATCCCACTATAGTTTTCACGGTACTCCTTTCAGCACAGGTTTGTGCCCTGCTTGCTTTGAAGAGGGCCAGGACAATGCAGATGCAAGGCAATTCACAGATCATACTGCCATAAAACACAAACATTTAGAGAAGTATTTGGTAACATGGTTAATTTACAGAGACTTGCTTGCTAAAAGAAACGCATGTGTATAACTGGGAGTTGACTGCTTTAGAACTGGAAGCATAATAAAGAACAGTTTTCTTTGGAAGTCATAGCTCTAGGGACCAGAATGGAAATCCTTTACCCCCTTCTGCTAAACTACAGAAACAGACCTTGTAAAATTAGTGTATTTGTGTGTGTGTGTGTGTAATCATGCAGTGTTTCATGATCTGGGCTTAAAAGTATTGCAGGTATTGACAGTTTAACAAGGTTTATAAGTGTCAGGCTTGTGTTTAGTGAGCAACTTAAAAACCAGGGCTTTCAAAGATAAGCTGGAAATCTTGCCAAATATTTCTGCAAAAATTGTTCCTAGACATATTCAAACAGCATTGCCACTCTTCACGGGGTGCAGCTCTCTGTGCAATCTGCTACCTCAGCACAGCAAGGTTATTCTGCTGTGCTCACAGCACAGGACTCGGGTCCCAGTACTGGCTCAGAGCCCAAAACTGCAGCTGCTCCACACTCCGGACTGCTCCTGTTGAGCTCCATGGAAATCCCACGGTGACAGCTGCAGCTATAAACTGTAAACTAAGTGTTTGACCCTGGGTAGGTTACCTGATGGCTTTCCGGTGTTTCAGATCTCTCAGGAGGAAATCTAGATAAAAAGCAGGAGTTGAAGCAGAATTGGCCATGCTGACCTTTTTTAAGTGAGTAAATGGGGGTTTTTGTACCTCTTCACTGAAAGGACAAATACACTAAAAGGTAAATAGAGAGCTAACAAGACTTTTTGACTCAATGAGTGAGAGACTTTAATTAACTGTAATTAATTAGTGTCACAAAACTTTTAAAATATTTTATAATAGACTTTGTACATATAACTGAGTCTAAGAGAATTAATGTCCATGATGTCTGTCTAATGGTACGTGTGTTCAGGATACATTTTTCTTCAATTTGTCATTCTAAAAATGAAGTTCAAAGAATATTAGTGAATGCTGTAAAAAGGGTAAAATAATGTATGCCACAACTTGAACATCTCTCACACGCCATTTTGAAACACTGAAGTAGTACTTTCACCTAACCAAGGAAATCTCTCCCCTGGATTTAACTGAGCGGTATGCAGGACAGCAGAATTATTGCTTAAGCTGCTCCCTAATGACAGAAGAGGCTGTGACCTACAGTAACTGAGTCATTTCATGCCCACAATAAGGAATTGCTTTCTGAAACATCAGTGCTCCTCGTTCAGAACTTTGTTCCTCAGTCTGCAAAAACTGATAAGAGGGACGGCAACTGCCATGCTTACTACAAATTGTTGACACCCAGGAAACAAGCTCACAGGATGGCCAAATGCTGTGGAAAAAGCAAAAAAGAGAGGACTTCTGTTCATGACCACAGGCAATGAGCCTCCCAGACGGAGATGTGCTGTGTCTCAATTGACTAATGTTACTCCACATATCTCTCGCTCCATTGGGAGCCTTTTCCTGCCTGAGAATCCACTAAGACTTTCGGATAGTTTTTGAGGAGTGGCAATGTACCACTGCCATCAGAGGGCAGGAAGATAAACTCAAGCTGAGCTGCAAAAAGCCACAGCTGATAAAGGGAGGGGGAATACCAGAGCAGGCGGGCTGGCAGGGGAGTTCCAGTAGCTCAGCCACCATCAGGTCCTAGAGAAAACCTGACTACAGGGAGGAAGGCTCATCATCATGTACATCATCAAGAGTATCATCCCCCAGTGTTTGACTCCATTCCCTAAGGAGTGTCCACAATCAGGTGAGTCATTCAGGTAGACTTAGCCAGGTTAATTTAAACAGTTTAAATTCAACATAATTCAAGGTAGGGAAGAATCAATGTATTCTAAACAATCCCATGCTATTGCTAACCTTACTGAAGAGTGCCTGCACAGGTACCTGCTGTGCTCTGAACTGGAAGAAATGTGTTTAGAGAAATGATTTTTTATAAACTTTTTTTTTCTAAAAAAAAAGACATTAAAAATCTGCTCTGGCCTTTCTGGTTATATTATGGAAACTTAGTGGATTATTTCTATAAACAAATAAAATGAGCAGCCAGATTTTGATAATAACAAGAGAGACATTGACCTGACTTTCAGTCACTGTAAAATCTGTGACTGAAAGATCCTGCCAAGGTATCAGGAGCTTCCAGGAAAGGTAAGTCTTCACTGGAAAACAGGTGAATTTGCAAATTGGGTCAGTTAACCCCAATTAGTTCCTTGGGCTGAAACACTAATGAAAGCATGGCAAGCTGTAGTTCTGAGCTCAGAGGAAAGCTTACAGGGAGCTGGGAATCAAACTTAAGATCAAAAAGGGTTCACTGAAGTTCAGACTGAGTTGCTTTGCTTTTTCTGCTATTTTACCTACGTTAGCTAAGGCGGGTTAGGAAGGTCTGCCAAGGAATTACTTCCAGCCCCAATGAAAACATACAGGAACATGGGTGACCTCTCAGACTCCGAGGACACTGGATAATAGCCACTTAATATCTCCCACGACAAAGCCTCCACAAAGGCACGTCCTTACACGTGTGTGCGATAAAGTGTTGTGATTTCATGTCAAAGCTGGCAGGCCGGCAAGGCTCCTGTCCCTGCCGCGGTGCTCTGCTTGCACCCGTGCAGGTGTAACACCACGTCTGCCTTGCGTGATCACAAGAGCGCATCCTCGTGCTCTGCTTTGTTCCTGGGTGCCTCTATAGGTCTAGGCTGTTGTACCTTCTAAGCTATTGGTTTTGATCACTTGTCCTTACAATGACTTATAGTTTCTGTATGCTTTAAGTGCATGATTGGTCCCTTTGATTTCCTCTCTAAGAAGTTAATATCACACACTTCAAAGGCAACCAACAGAAGCCTTGTGCAAGGAGGCTGTACTGCTACATTTTGGGATTGCATAATTTTGGCATGAACTCTGGAAAATTCTTTAGTGCCACATCTCCTAGCTGGCAGTTAGCTTTTCTCTCAAAAGGCAGTAACCCTTATTTTACCTACTGTAACCAGTTATTATTATCATTCAAAACAACTTCAAGGTCTCTTCTACTATACTAAGCTCTGAAATCCAATAGTATTTTCTATTTTCCCCGAGCACAAGTTAAAGACATTAGAAAGTCAGGATTCCCACAACATAATATCATGGACTGCCTGAGTCATTGAATTTAGTCCCACCAACAAGCAACAATTTGGTAATTTGTTCTGGGGAAGTCTGCTCCTGGCCCTGCTACACACCATGGAGCACAACACAATCCTAAATCCCACTTCAAACACAAACTTCAGACCATAATAAAAGGGCAAATGCTACAATTACAATAGGCCATTGGAAGAGAAAGGACATATGGACGGTATTGCCATTTCCCTGGATCCCTGAAAGGGCAACGGCTCCATCAAATTAAATTTTCACATTCCCACAGGTACACAATCCGTTCTACACCAGGCAGCAAAGGACTCCAGTGGTTCCTACAGCAAAGGCAGGAATCTGCTCTTTCAGCTACTGCAGAATAAGAAACTAGGATATGAATTTTGAGACAGGCAATTTAATTGAAAGTATATCAATCAATGATTCATGCATCAGCAGATGCGAACCGGCAAGTTATTACTGGAATGAATGGAAATGTAGTTCCAGTCACCTACAACCGAGACTTTTGCTGTTTATGGTATCGCGTGGGCTGGGACTTTAAGCAGAGAGCTTCAGTTTTCCACTTGGGTATTCCTACATAATCTTGGTAAAGTTTCTTAGGACAGGGTAACCTTCCCCACCGTTAACCCTCTGCAGCTGGGGGTCTAGTTTAAGCTAAGCCCTGTTAGAAAGAGTCAGCCAAGCAATATCAGGAGAAGTATCTCAGAGATGGGATGAACTGCCTGCTGGAGGTAATTCTGTCTTTGTGTTTACTGTAGAGACAGCCAGCAGACTTTCAAGCCTTAGGCAGCTAATACTGAAATAGGCAGCTAAAAAAGGAGACAAATTCCAGCCCTAACACCTCTGTGCCAGCCACCCACCTAGAAAGGTGAGGATAATGCTTCCTTTCTGCACAGATACAGTGTGAGTGTGCATACAATACTGATTGTGAAGCACTCAGACTTTTTGGTGGAAGAGTGTACAATTTATTAGCTCACGAATTAATTAGGATTGATAGTTCCTGAATAAACACACAAAATGGGTAAAATAATGTGCCAAAGCTATGTAAAGCTTTGTATAACTATATCTTCCTTCAAAGGTTTACCTGTTTTGATTTTCTTTGCTGTTATTTGGTTTGGCACTATTTGTTCTTAGAGCAAGTTGAGAGAAGAGTAAATAACTGGTTAGTAGTTGAGCAAGTAAAGATTACATGTTGTTGTCTTTTAGCTGCTGTTTTCTGTGAAGCCTTACACATGTAAACAATTTATCGAGATCCAAAAGGAACACCTATTACTGTAAAGCTGCATGATTTTTTCAGGATCAGGGCCTTAGCTGTATAATCTGCTAGCAACTGAAATATTAAAATAATCTCATTTCTCCAACAGTATTAGAAGGAGTTAAAGTCTGCACAACTCTCATTCTAATAATCCTTTTCTAAATTATTCCATCTGGTTGTCTACATTTTTTTCCAGAGAGAAAATTCAAATATCTGAGTACTCCAGATTATTGAAATGTATCTAACATAGATGAGATCTTGAGTTCAGCTCTGTGTTTTTTTCCAGCATCTCTTCATAGCTTGATGTCATTACCCATTCATCTATTATTTATATATGTTCTTGTCCCACGTCTACCTGAAGTGTTATTTGTAACTGAAGTACTTGGAATAGATAACTGCATCTACCACAACTGTCAGTCTCATATGCTTCAGTAACAAAGGAAATTCTGACCTAAAGGAAGGTTAGCCCAGGTCACTGATGGGTGATATAAAGACCTGATTTGACATTTGGATAGCACTGCTTGGCTTTATTTTGTATTAGAGCAGCTAAAACTTGAGAATCTGCTCATTTTCATAGTGGCAAGCTGCTGTAGTAGAACATGTAAAATTGCATTAAACTGGCCTTGCTTTTATGTTTAATTTTTTGTAACAAAGACATCTTCCAGATTCTTAAACAGAGTTAGAATACTTAAAATGAGCAAAAGCATTTCTAATCAGTAGAAATACAGGTGAACATAACAGCCAGTACTAACTCAGCAATGGCTCAAACATAGGTTTGGATGTAAAAAAAACAGGAACTCTCTACCTGTAGATGGAAACACAGCTCATCAGAACCTCTCCTTTTTTTTGCACTTTTTGGGACATACACATCTCCTCTGTTGAAATGGGAGCTTCCACAGAAAATGCTGATTCTTGATAACATGTCTGAAGTTATTTGGACCTCACACTGAATTCTGAGAGTCTTTATATGTAGGTAAGGGCTTCTAAGGCACTAGATAAAATGCAATGTGATGTGATGATGTCTGCAAGCTCAATGATTTCCTTTCCTAAAGGTCTTTGCTTTTTTTCATTTGCTGTGCGTAGCTCAAGTGGTCAGCCCAGAATTAGATGTCCATCTCACTGGTAATGTCTGGCACACTGTGGAGATGGCAGTGCAGTCTTTGCTTTGAAACACATTCACACCCCCTCCGCCCCAAAAAAAAAAAAAAATGGATGTAGTTGTACAAATAATAGCTACAGGTTTTATTTTTGCCCTCTTTTTGGAGCAGGTAAACAAAATAAATCTCTCACTTCTCCTGAGAATAGAAAGAAGCATGGGTACAATGCACAAACTCAGTTTTTCAAATCATGTCAGACTCAAGTTACACAGATAGTAATTCTCACACCTGACATCTGCATTTCATTTATCTCTCTAGGGAAATTATTACACCTGCTGACCCCCATTAAAAGACGGAAAGCCCTTGGGCCCTTTTCCTTTAAGGCAATTGATGCATGCTTAGGATCTAAACTCTGATTTCAATGGTAGCCTAGCTGTGTGAGGAGGACCTGGATATTAATGCTTAAATAGCCTAATGAAGCACTACTGAAGTAATTTAACAGGGCTAGCTGTATAATTGCCTTACAGCAGTAACGGCATCTTAGCTTATACGTTTCCTGCCTCATGCTTAAGAATCTCAGCCTGAAAACTACCAGGGATGTAATAACTGCCTATTCTGTAACAAACCACAGGTTAGAAAATTGATAACCAACCTCAGGGGAGACCTCTGTTATTCCAAACTGGGACAAACTCTGATGCAAAATGTTGATATTAAGGGAACGCAGCACTTCTTCAGATGGGAGTGCCTCAGAAATTCCTGGCTTTCTGTTCAGTGGGGACACAAACAGTTCCACACAGTTCTTCTTCCCCTAGGAAAATAAAAAAAAATGCAGAATCATAGGAAGGCTCTGAGATTAGATAATCTCTGCTGTCTATAGATTGTAACTATAATTCCAAAAACAAAAGCATGGAATATAAAGGCTGCAACCTGCTCTGTGAGGAGAGTATACCTATTCCCTGACTCCTTAAATCCCATCTGACTGTGCAAGAAAATGCAAATATCGTATGTGGGTATGTGTGCTTTGTTTCATTCACTATTGACAAGGTACCCTCTTCCTGAGTCTAGTACCATTAAACAAGACAGGTCAATGTAACATGGTGAGGGGAGGAGGGAAAAGTGTTAGCAGGGATTTTAGCAGATAGTTCATCTGATCTGAGCTGAAATGCAGCCCTGTTTTAGAAGGTGGTCCTTAAACAGGAATGCTTAGTTTAATGCTGCGGTATTTTGGCACTGCTTTCTAATCCCATGTCAACACATTGCAGACACATATCACAATGAAGTATAAAGTCCTTTTAGTTGAGTCAGTGCAACTTCTTAAAATGGCATGACAAAATGCAAGCACCAGAAAAGTTTTGTTTACATTCAGTGGATAAGCTGAGAATGCCTACTCTCCCCTCTACTAATTCCTGCCCTGGTGCCCTGATGCAGTCTTGGTAACCCAAGGGATGCTGTATTATGCATGTCAACTGTGCTCACTCTGTCACAAGGGAGCAAAAGGAGAGACTGCCAGAGAGTTCCTCTGGTTGTGATAGACTAGAACAGCACCTGAGACCAGCGCTCCAGACAGCGCTAATGTCCACACAGGGTGTGGGAACCCGGGTTCCCCAGGGCTATGGACAACTTAGCTGAGCCTGTGAGGTAGAGTCCAGACCTGGGGGGTGCCACAAGCATGGAGCTACTACTTGCATTACTGCCTGCTCAGGCAAGAACCTCACCAGTCTGGTTATTTGCTATTCATCATTATGGGACGGGAGAGACCAGTTCAAACTGGGATAATCCTCATTTCCCCCAGCCTCCTTCCCCTCACCTTGAATGTGCATCATTATCTTTACTGAAGTGAAGAAAAAGACATCTTTTGCTATTCTTAAAATATCTAGTTTTGCACTCAGAAGTAGAACTGCACAGAAAGGGACTCTCTCAAACACATTTACCCTAAATCTGCCCTCTGTGCTCTCACATGTGCCACTGGTTCATCTGCTTGATAAGATTGGTAAGGATATTGGCTACTGGTGGGACTGGGCATTTTTCAGTGGGACTATTCAAATCAGCAGGATGATAAGGAGTAAAACCAGACCTACAGGTCTGGAGTGTCAATTCAAGTCAGAGACTTATGTCCAGCTGAAGAAGCTGATTTGAGGCTACTCGGTCTCTGACAGGGATACGTGGCTGGTTCTGGGTGTAGATGGCAGGCATAAGGCAAGGCTTGTGGGGGATGCAGTATTCCCAGTGTTTTTTGCTTCCTCTGTTTAGGAGCAACTCTGCCCATTCAAAGGCCTTTATGGGAGGAGGGTTTACTGGAAAGATTAAGGAGACACTGAAAATGCTCAGTTAATATTTCCAGGCACACTATATGTTGGTATATGTAAGAGGCTAGCAGGCCCTCTGCTTTCTCTGTGCCCAACCACATCCTGGCTGCTAGGCTGCTGATCACTTCTGAGAGCTGCTCACTTGGGAGTGAGTCACCTTACGTCATTTCTGTCATCTAAACTACCTCCAAAGTCAGTGGAGAGAGACTGGCATCTTCAGAGAATGATTTAATCCATCCTAAAATAATCAGGATCTCAATGCCTCTCCTCCTCCAGTTATCCTTCTCTATATTGCTTTTACAGGGAACCTAGATGAGTACCTTAGACTAGGCTGAAGTGAGGTGAGATGAATTTTGATGTGTCTTGCTTGCTTGCCAGCACTCTGCGTGAGAGGAATTGTCTCGTTAGAAGGATGGGAAGTGGGAATAATTTCTTCTAAGATGTATTTTTCTTCCTTGTGAATTTTGTCTTTGTGTGTGTGATTTTTAGAGCAAACGGTAAAAATTTGTGTTCTTTCTTATACCATTAAAAAATCGACTCATAGCAGACTTTTACAGATGTTGAGAAGACTTATTAATTAATAGTACTTACTGTATTCTGAACTACATGCTGGTACAAAATGACGATACCTCTTTCTTTAGATCACAAATGAGAGAAGAAAGGGAAAAGCTATGGAGCCAGTAGGAAAATAAACAGCATATTTCTTCTGCTTAGTTACGTAATTTCCACAGAGCATAGGGAGAAATCTACTAAGTGACTTAGTATGTTGAAATACACATCCCAAACTCTGGAACATTTCTCATTTAATTGTGCTTTTCTCTGAATATGTTTTTCAACCTTTCATTCTGGTTAATGCAGGGGACAAAGGAGATTTAGCGTCACTCGTTAGGAATGAGTGACATCCCTGGCGAACATGAAAAGGGCTGCATTGCATTCCTATTGATCTTTTCGACTGTACTTCTTGTGTGATCTTTTCTTACAGAGACATTGTTTGAAGGAGTTTTATAATCCTTTTTGATGTATACAATCCTATCAAGCTATCAAGGCAGGAAATACTTTTATGCTGAACCTGTCAGTTTTCTTCCCTAATATTCAACCTGCATGTAGAACAAAATAAAATAACGCTTCTTCCCTTTGCAATGTGAATTGAATGGTAGCAAACACACAGGATGTGGGGTTTTTTTTGGTTCATGGCAACACTGTCATAAAAAGACCACAGCGTTAAGAATGTCTGCTCTTAACCACACACAGAAAAGCATGCAATGACAATGCTTTTTAGAAGTCTTTGTTGCTAGAAGCAAGTTTGTTGTCATTTTTTGCAAGTATGATACCATAGTCTACAAGATAATGTCTGAGCATAAATTGTTTTAGCTGAATAGCAAACCACGAATAGTAATATTGTAAGAAGACATTTAAGTTACTAATGGAAAGTCTGATGATACATTGTGAAGATGCCTTCAAAAGGCAGAATCACATGTAATTTTTGAGCAATATTCATCCTTTGAGAAATAAAACATGAATAAGTGTCTCTTAATGAATGTGATATAGAACTACATTGGAATGAAAACTAAGGGATAAGCAATCTGCTTATGAATAGGGCACAAAAGAGATTTATCTGATTAAATATTTCTCTAGACTGTAACTGAGAATGGTTTCCTTTCAAAAGAAAACCTAAATTGTTTTGTAATGGAGATCTATTTTTCTGTAGTGCAGCTAAAAAAAATTGGAAAAAAGTATTTTTCTGTCCTATTTTATCGCACATTTCCATAATGACAGGAAAATAAATTTAAGATAATTCAAAATAACCAGGTACATTTTATTATACACAGCCCTTTGGTACTTACAATGAGTCTGTTGATATGAACTTGCTGAGGTAACAGTCCCAGTGCTGCTGCCACTCCTTGGCGAAATATCCGAAGCAATGTGATATTCAATTTGTTTACATCCATTTGCAGTGTCTGAAAAACAAAAGCAGTTCAAATTAACTTCTTGTTCAACACATTCAATTCTCAAGATGACTGATCTCTGGGACTCTTCGCTAATTGTTTTCTTCCCAGAATGATAATCTGTGCAATCTAATTGCAATAAAGAAGAAGTCCAAAGGAAAATTTAAGCATCTTAAACGCTGCTTGTTAGCCAAGTACCACCTTTCCTCAACTACATTCAAAATAGGTTCCAGAGGTTTTTGGCTAAATTCCTTGGACAAGTCACAGTGTTCAAAATAGCACAATTACTACATTAAAAATGAAAGTCAAGCATTAAACATCAATTCACCTTTAAAGAATGAGACGTTGGATTTACACAATGAAGATTTGCTTTTAATATTATCTTAGCATTTCTCCCTGCAGGTGAAGAATGAGTCAGACATACTGAAAGTGTATAATTTTAATTTTGATTAGCGGTTTCTGAGATCAAAAAAGAAACATTCTGGATAGATTCCATATGCTTGAATTTCCTCGAACTTCCTCATATGAGTCAGAGAAGGCTATTCATTCTCAGCAGAGAGCAACCATATCACTGAAGCATTTTCTTTCCCTGTGTCAGAATCATTGTGAAATGTAAATGTCTCCTCAAGTTCAAATCCGTCCTGCGAAGTCAGTGGAATTTTAGCCAGGAAATAATTTAGGTTCAAATCTGTCTCCAGGGAGACCCAGATATGGGGTCTTCACATGACACCTGGTGGCCAGTACTTCCATGTGGTAGTCTGGGGTCCCTTTGCTCACCTCCATATCCCCTTTGCAGACAATATGTAGTGGAGAAGGGAGGAAGAGGAGTATGTCAGATGGTCCCAGAAGGTTTCCAATGTTTCTGGCAACTTCTGACTTAGGAGGTTAGTAAGTTCTTATTAAGCCAGTTGACTTGAGCTGAAAAAGATTTTTTATTTTAAACTTTCTACTTAAAGCCACAGACCAGATTGCTGCTCTGAGGATCCAAGCAAGTATTCTTCCTTCCTAACCAGACCTGCATATAGAGAATCAAACATCCATGGGTCAGATATGACACTGGGAATATGGTTATGGTCTAGAGAGAAAGGCAACTTTTTTCTCAAAGAAAAACAACATCATACATTTTGACTGTTGTTCTTTATTTATAAGTAAGTATTTGTAAGTTATGATGTAAAACCATAAAATATTTTATTTCCTTTTCTACTGTCAATTTGATTTTTCCAGCAGTACTGAGTGTTTTTCCTTTTTTTCCACTTTTTCTCATTTTTTTACAGTAATGGGATTGTCAGGTCTTGATGCATCAGCTGAGATTTGCTCTTACCACACAGCTGAGCTTTAATTTAGCTGGAAGTATTACAGGATTCTTCAACTTAAATCACCGTTTCTACCCTGGCATTTTCAAAATGCAAAATCATCTTGTCTTTGCTTCTTCTTGAATCAGACAGACATCTTGAGTGGCTACAAAACTGCTCCAGCTTTGTCAAAGAAGCAGAGAAATGTCTTGGGAGGGGAGACAGGGAGATCTAACAGATCTGATCACCATTTATTCTGTTCTTCAGACTGGCTCGCTCTGGCCACGGTGCACTGGAGCAATACAGCAGACAAGAACTGGTTTGGACCTGCAAAGCCATCACTACACTGAAAGTTGACAGCCTGGTCTAAGGATCCTGGGTAAATGAGAAAGGGAGTTGTTGCTGAAATAAGAAGGCTGTTATGAGGAACCCTAGAGATCCATCAGAATGGTATAAAGAGCACAAAACTGCTTGTCTAAGTCAGTGACCCTGAGTTATGGGGATAATGCTAACTGTCGTTATTGAGCAAAATTAGCAAGCATAAAATTAAAATACATTCACTAAAACACACTTAAGCGGGGATCAGATCACATTAAATGTTAAATAGTGTGTTACGGCTCACTGATAAAAACACAGAAATGAAACAGCCAGAAAAATATCCAGCTTCAGATGAAACAGAAGGTCTTAAAGAGCCTGTAAGGAGGTAGTACATTCTTATAGTTTTAGTATGCTGGGATTGTGGTTCATCATACCCAGGGGCAATAAAACGTGGTGAAACTCCATTATCTCCAGGAGAGTCACATATCCTTCTACCAGGTCTGAATTTGGTCCACTGTGCCCTATAACAAATAGTCATAAAAGTCTGCACAGTGCGTGTGTCTGTCTAACAGCTATATCTATATTGTCCTTGGTGGTTCTGGGGGAAGCCTGAAGACGACAGCACTCACTCTGTCAGTTTGGCAACAGCCTGCTTAGAAAGCTTACCTGGCCTTGCAGCTGGAGATTTCAGGACCCTTTTAGGAAACCTCCTAAGTGCATGGGAAAAAATTTCTCCTTAACCCTCATCTCAGGGTGCTTCTTGTGCAGCAATAAAGATTTTTTTGTGACTATTCATCTAAACCATCCCCCAGAAGTATCTGAGGAGGAAAAAGCTCATATTTTTTATAAGAACCTTGCCTTGCTGTCCATTGAAGGAATCTGCTTCTCAATTGCTGGTGTTAGTGTGAAGCTTAGTTCGTTGGCAATTATAGTAAAAATTAAGTAAGAGTAACACAGGTCACCTTTTCTTACATCAGGCAGCACAAGAGAGTGCATTTGCCTCTTCCTATCAAGAGGAAAGTTAGCAGTCCAGAATCTGCCACTTTAGGAATGGGATTTCTAACTTGATCAGTGAAAGATAATGTATAGAAATGCTCAATGTGAACCATGAGAGCACCTGCTTTAGAATGAGCAGCCCATTAGAAACGTGCTCTGTGCTCTCTATTACCCCCTTATTTATACTGGATTCGTAAAAGCACAAAGCAGGAGTGGACCAGACTAGAGACACATCAAGTTCAGTATCCCGTGGCCAACTCTGGATGCTTCTAGAAAATGACAGGAACAGGGCAAGATTATACTCTTTTTCCAAGCTCCTTCTGACAAGATCCAGGCTAATTTATGCCTACTTAGCACTAAAAGGCAATGGGTCTCCTCAATTACATGAATGTTATCATACTATAACCCATACTGACACTATCAAGATCTGGGATGAAGGCAACACTTAGGGGCATTATATTCTCAATTCTGGCATGTGCCCTCCCAAAGGTGACTGAAATTTAGATCTGACCTGAGGGTCTCGTACCAAATTGCCTTTCTGCAAATTCCTAACTATGATAATTTTTGTCTAGAAAAGTTAGTCAGAGAAAGAAAAAACAAAAGAAAAAGAAAGAAGGAAGATAGAGAAGAGAAAGAAAAAAATAAAGTCCTAACTATTCCTATCAGTAGAAAATTTCTGAAACATTATTAAAATTTTAATATTTTAATGTTACTGTCCCATTTTGATGGCATGCCTAGATACTGTGTTGACTATAGTCCATAAAGGTAAGAGATTAGAATAGAAAACTGATAATGGATGAACTACAAATGCAGCAATACCTGTACATTAGACAAACAATATAAACTGTCATTAAGAGAATCAGTCCTAGAATGGAAACCAGTCCGGCCATTTACAGGTTATAATTACACAGATGAAATCATTAGGTATTCTAACACCACCTGCAATAAAATGTGAAATTAACCCCTGTAAAGTAAATCCATAGAAAAAAATAAAACAAAGCGTTAGCATAGATACACAAGTTATCTCTTACTGTGTTCCTCCGTTTGCTTTGGAAAAGAAAGGGTTGAAGCATCCCAGTTAGACAGCACTAATCATTTACCCTTTGCTCATCTGCAGTGTTTATCATGGATTGCAACCTACTCCCCAAGGAGTTTAGAATTTTGAATCCGCTACCACTGTTGGCAATAGTGACTTGTCGAGCCTACAGGCGAACGCCCTGGAGGACTCATTACCCTGAGCAATTAGACCTGGATATTGCAACTGTAGCAACAGTTCTAGGTTTATCTGATCCAAGCAAAATAGGTAGTTTGAAGGGAAGGAGTTTTCTGCTTATAGCGGAAAACTTGGGAAGACAGAGTTCCAGAAAAGGAAACTCAGCACAGAAAAACACCAAAGACCATTCACAACTGAAATCCTACAGGGGCTTTTTGATAAAGATTTTCATGTTAAAGAAAAAAAAAACCAACATGAAAGGGATGAATGTATAACACAGTTTCTGAAATAATATGTTTAGGATATTACAATAAATTATAATTTGCCAAGTCAAGTTCTGCTTCTCAACAAAAATTCAGAGATGCCTGCCTTTGTTATCTTTTCCTTATTATCAGTGATATCCTTTCTGCAATGAGCCTCCAATGTACCATTCCTTTTCTATCCATTGGTTACTCCCCTCTAAACTCCTCCTGACCCTACCACCACAGGTATTTTCTCAAACCTCCAGCTAACCTGAATATGCAGGAAGAAATATAATAAAGGATGAAGAAGGTTAAAGGTTCAAGTATAAATATTCACAATACTTTTATGAACAAAGATTAAAAGTAAATCAGCAAATTATACATACTAGGAATTTTACGTACTTAAGGGCCATTGCGTAGTAAGTTCTATTTTGTGCCAGAACCAAATAACAGTGACTCAAAAACAAAAATAAAAATAATCACCCCTATTCACTTAGGCCAAACAAAAGAGAAAGCTCAGAAAAGAGTTGTCTTACCTGCCTGTGCTCCACTTATTTATTTATGTTTTAAGAAAGTCACCAAAAATGCTATAAAATGGTTTTTGCGCTAAAGCAAATACTGGACTGTGGCCAGGCTTTGGGTCCCTCCATCTGAGCACCCTGCTCTGCTGCCTGCACAGTGACAGTGTCTACAGTTAATTAGTGTCACCATGTTTCATTTTGTCACCCTCATCAGACAGCCTTAGTTGTATAGCCAAAAAAGGATGTATTTATCAGGAGTGAAGGAAAAAGTGTTGGAGCTGTATTTGTACAGCTTGGGTACAGGACTACAAAAAAATCTGGCAAGAAATTGTGAAAATACCTGAATATTCTCTTTTCTTCCCCTAAAACACATTAGATTTGCCTTCCTGTTGCCGTTCAATGACTTGAGATGGCAGCTGGACTGGACATCAGGTTAGCCCCTTTGGCTGGCTGAGGTGGTCTAATACATATCCAGAGAAATTTTTGGCTTTTATAACATTCTGTGTGTCATGGCTCACAGCAGGTTTTGCATCGCATGTCATCCATGAATCGCATGGGAGCCAGCATGTCCTCAGCTTCTGATGCAGGTCAGCATTATGCAACTAGAACAAAGCATTTTGCCAAGACGAGCCTCCAAAGGCACTTTGCCCTAAACCAAAACAGTGTCCGAGGTGACATTCCCTCCTTTGCCATTTACCTCTCCATCTACAATGCTATTTTTTTCAAGAGGAGAAACCTGCCCTTCTATGAAGTTCCCATTAAACTTTGAATTATGCCTATAAGCTAAGATAAAATTCTCCTGAGTAGAAAATCAATTATTCTTGGTGATTAATTAAAGGAGTTTCATATTTCTGTGTATTTGCAGCCTACAGCGACCTGCTCAAACTTTCATATATATTTCTGCTAAAACACAATGTGACTAGAAATATAAATCCTGGGACATTTAAATACTTCTAAGGTCAGAGAGCAATTACTAAAAAATTGTGAGAGGGAGTCTTGGCTATTCTACAGAAGTGTAGCGAAAATAATCTGAAATAGCAGAAAAATTATAGGCATATGTTTGAATTTACAAGAACCAGTGAAAAGCATTGAGCAATGTTCTGGACCTGGAACCTGCATCTATTTAAGTCACGCATTTTTTAATGAGGAGTCACCAAGGCTGCAGAATATGCAAATCTGCCAAACAGTTCCAAATTTCACATGGAGCCTGTGAAAATTTAAGTGTGCTTGTCCAAAGAGTATTTGGGTGATGAGAAAAAGAACTCTAAACTGGTTCTATATAGACATTAAGAAAAAGTGATAGGAATAGGATACTTTGATTGCTTCAGTCCTGATGAGTCCAGGGAAGCTCTGTATATTTGGATGCTGCTTTTCAAGATGTGACATTGTACTTCACTCACATTTTTGCTACAGAAAAAAAACCCAGATCTTTTACGGAAAATCTTTGTTTAATGTAAGCATAATATTTCCTGGATTTATGCATTTCTCATATAGCATTAAAGGACAATTTTGGCTCTTGATCAATTTTTTATGAAAGCATATACATTACATTTAAATATTTATGGATGTTACGAGCTCTCTGAAAGAAATAAAAGACAGAAGTTAACACTGATGGGAAATGTAGGGTTAATCTAATTAGATAAGACCGCTGTATGGTCTCCCACCATACTGATTTTCAACTGAATGTTAATTAAGGTATGAGAAAATCAACATTTATAAAAGGAAGCAGTCTTTCACACACTGCAATTAATCCACAGACCTTTTTACCACAGGAAGTTGCTGAGGCCAAAAACTGAACAAGAGGCAGAAAAAGGGCTGGATGCTTAGAAGGATGTTGAAAGTCACTAATGTCCCTGAAAAATGTATGGAACAGATACTACAAAACTTGTCATACAGTTGAAGTCAAACCTTGAATTATCAGAAACCAAGATGAACCCTAATGCAATAAAAGGATAAGTTTCTCAGTCTGCTGTCAAAAAGGTTTGAGTGCTGGCCATCATCCTGGATTTCATACAAGTCCCCTTTGCATGTGTGGGTACCAACTACAGAAGTTCCTAGAGACTGCTGCATCACAGAGTACAAAGATGCTGTACCAGCTGTTGAGGTGAGGCCAGGGCTCTCTGCTGGCATCCACAGTTCAGACTGGCAAAGCTACTCTGGAGGAGGGTGGTGATATGAATAAACTGGTTTGTTTCAGCTGTGACAGATTTACACTTCTCACATGGAGAAGAACTAATTTCTCAAATGAGATCAGCTGATTTGGGGCTGATTTGACCAATTCTGTAGGAAGCACCAACACAAGAGTGAGAAATGCTCCATCTGTGATGTCTGGCTTTTGTTCAAGATTCCCTCGCTGAGCTTTAATGTGCACTTGGGCAGTGAGTCAGTCAGCTATAGAAAGACTCCATGACCTTCACAGATGATTAAAGTGTATGAGAATTCATTCAACCTATTAAGGGTATGGTTTGTTAATGCCTATCTTCAGGAGGCACACTTTGATTTCTATCAGTTCTATGTTTTACATTAATCTCTGGGCTTGCAGCCTCCTAGCAAAGATAAAGGGTCAGCTCTTTCAGTGTCATTTGATACAATTGTGTCACAAGGTAATGTGGATTTACTGATTGAATCCAATGAGAAGACACAGAATAGTGTTCTATCTTTCTTCTGAAATAAATCTCAGAAGGTAGGTTATTTCATTCTCCAGGCTTCTGAGTCGTGTAGGTTATTCCTGTACCACAGTGTGATGTATTTAGTGAGGTGACAGACTGAGAGTGTGGGTTAGACTGTCCTCTCAATGCTCATTGTACCTATTTCTCCTTTTCCTTTACCTCTTCCTTAGGGTATCATTAATGCATTAACCATGCATTATATATTTGGAAGTCAGAATGTATGTACAGCTTCCAAACAACAAGTGTTCTATAGATTGTATGAGACTACCATCCCACAGCCCCACCGCAATAAGGGAATAACCTTATCCAGAGCCCAATAAGGTTAATAGGACTTCTTCTGGGGGGGGTGGTGTTCCAGAATCCCATATCCTAAATGTCCATGGGATGCATGCTTGTCATTGCTGTGGGGGTGTAAGAGAGGGGAAGGAAAAGTTATCTATGTCCATGGGACACAAGTTTGACACAGCCTTTTCATTAAACAATACCAGTCCTAGAAGGTCTCTGTACCGTGGGAGCCCTTTGGAAGGGGGAAGGAGGAAGGAGAGGGGCAGGAGGCTGTAGTAGTTCTTTTGGACCTCGTGGTTGATTTTCTAGAGCTTCTTTGGGACAGAGGGAACTTTCTGCTTCACCACCTGGTAGAACGTTAAGTACCTAGTGATGGAAGGAGACAGTTTTCTCCTGCACGTGGAAGTATATTATTCCTTTTTAAAAAATTGGTCACAATGATAAGACATCTATTTTAAAGAGTCCTAAGCTGGGAGCATGTGCAGTTCGTGCAAATTGATTACTAGTAGGGCTGGGAGGCTGAAATTTTGCTGTGCTTCTAGCCTTAACAAGTCCGCGTCAGTTAATCTGCCTCAGTTCTTTGTCTATAAAATAGGGACAATAGTATTTCACTGTTTCACAGGATCCCTGTGAAAATAAGGATTTTATATACCGTAGTAAGAAGTGGGGGGCAGCTATGTAGGATAGAACTTTTCAACTTTTTTCACAGGTAACTTTAATGTTGCCCCTAAAAGGTAATTCCTGCATTTGTTTTTTTAATTTGGTGCTGTATTTCTTCAAGGACTGCAATTTACTTCATGACAAATTATTTCAGCTTTCTTAAAATAAGAGCTGAAGTTAATTCCAAAGCTCTGATAGTTTTCTAGGCTTTTTCCTTCCTTCATCCACCTCTCCCTGCCCTTATGGTAGACAGTTGAAAAGGATGAGATGATGGAAAAGCACAAGATAATATACAGAGAGGTGGAAACACAAGGAGGGCTGGAAGAGCTCAGCTGAACACTATTTCAACCTTTTTGTTCTTTGAGAGGCATGTATAATGAGATCCATAAAATTGCCCTATCTGTCCTTATTCAATATTAGCAAAAAAATTACCCCTTCCATTACAAAAGAATTGCATGGTGCTATTATGTCTGGTACAACTTTTATGCACAGCATGATTGTACCAGTCACATCCTATTTCATCATCCCAAAGCCAGCTCTAATCCTCAGAGCAAACAGACCTTTCTGAGCCTGTTCAGCACAGTGCTTTATAATACGTTTGTTTTTTCTGTCCAATTATGAAATCTCTAGGTAGAGCCAGTGTAAAGCTTGAAATGCCAGAGAACCAGTATTGTTTCTCCCTGCTCCTTTTGTGAAACCCTCATTTCAGCTAGTTTTAAGTTTCAAACAATTCTTAGTTACTGAAGTTTAAATTCCTGTTACAACTTTGTAAAATGGTCCTCAATACATCAAAATGCCTGCCAGAAAAATGACAGACATTAAAAACAACTCAAAAATCATCTTTTTATCTTCAGAATTTTAAATTTAGTTTGTAGCAGACATATATATATATATATGTATGTAACCTTACAAACTAATGAAGAATAAAACTAGAAACCTAAGACAATACAGCAACTTCCACATTTTTTAGGAACTGATGTGGCCAAAAGACTCTCACTGACTTACACTCCTTAGTAACCTTTCTCTTTGCTTTGAAAATCAACGTAAGATTTCAGTACTGCTGACGTCCTAGCTTTCACGTGCATTTATTTTCAGAGACAATTTTTATTGGCAGTTTCAGATGAGCAAAATCTTCCTGAACAGGCACAATGGGAATGGTGTAGAAAGAGGCAAATGCTTTCCTTTTTTTCACGTAATCATAGTTCTCTGTGGTTCCTGGGCATATGAACAAGAAAATTTGAAATATATCTGAAAAAAGTCTTAAAATACATTTGGCTCAACCAGAATTGAGACATTTACATGAAAGACTGCTCTTGTGTGATTCCTGATTGCAGCCTGTGTCCCAGGACAGTCTGGATTATTTGTCCACCACCACCAAGACTTTCAAAGTAAGAAAAGATTCTTACACCTCAGCTCTGGAGAGATCAGGATCCTGTTTTCAGGAAACAAATATCCAAAACAAGGGCTCTTTAGTGTGACACAATTCACCAGTATGTTTTGGGTCTTTATCTGCTTTCAACCTTTTGGCCTACTGAAGTTTGTTTATAGCTATTATCATCATCATAATCACACATTATTGGAATAAAACTTGTATCACTGGCTTCCCCCTACCTAATTTAGCACTCCAAATCCATATAAACCAGGTGCAGACAATACAAGCACCCTTGTAATTTCTGCCTTACGTTCCTTTAACTATTATGAACTTGAAACAAAGTAAAGCAAAATCAGGCAAAACCCCTGGGGACCTGCGTTTTTTCTTAGACAAAACTTGCATTACTTTGGATTTTATCCTGTCATGGATTCATGCAAAGAGATATGTGCTTTTGTCTCAAAGTTTTGTCAATGACATTAATGATTGTGTGTGAATCCTATAAGCTCAGAAACTGGAAAGCAGGTGAAAAGACAATCTCATTATTTTGGCAACTGTCTCAGGATCTTTGACCTCCTGAAGCTGCTAATACAGACTGTATTTCAGAGGTTATGAGGTACAAATTCCCCTCCTCCTGAGCAGCTGGGCAGACAAAGGTTTTTCCTCTTCTGTCTAGTACTGAATGGAGAAAGCACAGCTTAAGGGAAAACACTAACACCAAATCTCACCAAAGATTTAAGATTTTTACCTCAATGATTCCTGTTAATGCTGATAACAATACTGTATTTTTGACCAGCAGCTCAAGATTTGGGTTTCTGTCTTTGGAAATGTGACACATATACTATGTCCCAAATGTCCTAATATGGGACAAGTTTTCTGATTCAACCATTAATGAAGTTTTAGAAAATGGCTTTCAGTCTAATTTGTGGGACTGTTCTTTAGAGATGACTCCACTTGTGAGGTCAAAGATGAAGAAGCTGTGCTGCCTTGTAATATGGAATATTACTCCTCTAAAATGACTGGCAGGCAAAGCCCAATTCATGGATCTTCAATGTCTCTCTTTTATGTTTAGGATCAGAAGAGCATTCCGTGTTCCTTTTTTTTTAAACAGGCAACACAGCCGTCAAAACCAACCTCAGATGTTTAGAATGAGAAAAAAGCATTTTTTTCCCTTTTGTACTCAGAATTGACCACCATTAAAGGAGAATATTGAAAACTGTTTGCATGCGGTTCTCTCATTCTCACACATACACAAAAGCAAAATAATTCACAATCCTTTCAGTGAGAAATAGCAATTGCAAATTTGGTGGGTGAGGTTTCCTTTTCCTTTTTTTTTTCTTTCTTATTTTTTAACAATATTCTTTAAACATACAAGAAGTAATCTTCCAGATTTCCCCAAGTGACCACAAACAGTGCCATTTGTGTTTGGGAGGTACTGCTCCTCTGTATGAATGCAGCGAATGAACCTTTATGCAAGCTTCCTGCGTTTTTCCTGCACTCTGGAAATCCGGGAGATTCCCTGTGGTTCTGTGGCTGCTGCTCTGTGCAAGCAGGAAGAGACACTTGGGAAGAAATACTCAATTTCTCAGAAACTGAGTGTACGGCTCCAGAGCAGTATCTGTTATACCTGCCATATCAAAACACAAGTCCTGCAAATGATGTCAAGAGGGCTCACAGAGTTCATAAAAAACCCCAGGATATCTACCTTATTCCCCAGAAAAGAGACACAATGATAGCATCTATGCCTGTTAATAAAAGGCTGTATGCCTTCTATCTCAGTTGGAATACAGCTAAAACTTAGGGCCTAAATTTATCAGTGGAGGTGGGTCTACTTAAACAAGTTCAGAAGTTAAGTGTTAAAGCAAAACAAAACAAAAAGCTACAAAGCCTCAGGAAAAATGGAGGAACATGATTTAAATTTGCATATTTCTATGTTATACTTCTTTTGACAGTATCGTGCAGAGAAAGACCGGAATTTCATTGGAGACTGTGGCTATTGTTGTCTATTTTTTATACACAACTGCTAATGGGAGCAACTGATTTTTAGCTTATTTTGAGAAAATATCTCAATGATCTATCATTTACAAGGTCTTGTTCCGTTTAGCCATGATAAGACAGAAATCCATTTTGCAAATGGTCTTAACCAGCAAATGTTTCTGGGGAGAAAATCCAGCAGCATTATCCCGCTGAAATTCATATGACTACTTGGGAGATGCAGGCTGCCCCTGGGGCAGCCCTGCACCCAGCTAAACACAGACGTGCCAGGCCTGCACAACTACTGGTCAGCCCGCAGGAGCAAACTCAATGGATCCCATCAGTGCTGGACTAAACATGCACTATACTCCCTAAGATGCAGATGTGAATTTACTGTAGAGGTTGAAAGAGCTTTATTTCCCACACTACCCTCACTTTCCACTTCCTTGCTGTGTTTTCCGTTCTCTTTACACAGTGCTGGCAAATCACATATTTTGGACTGCTCTCATGTCCCATCTCTCACTCCTCCAAAGATAGAGAAGCCACAGTGTTGCGCAGCAGTCTGAATATATATATTATACCCATTCACCCCTTCTCTTGTCAGCCCTGCACAGCAGAGCCCCAACCATACAACTGAACACGAGAGTGTAGTCCGCTACATGACCCAACAGGATGGCATGACACAGCACCAGAGGTGTACAGCAAAAGGCTCAGCTCCTTTTCTACCATAACATTGCTATTGCAGCTTTGCATACAGCAGCAGCAAGCTCAGCTTCACCAGAACAAGCTGGATCAGTTGTGCAAGAGCAATACAATTGCTCTATATACATGCTCACAGGATTTCTGGACATCCAGAAACCATCATTACCACTTGACCAAGGCAGCAGGGTAGCATGCTACCTCAGTGAAAAACGTAGTAGGTTACTGCTAACGCAATAGTTGATTGCCAAGGTCATTAGGGTTGGCAGGCCTCACCCTCAGTCTGTCAACTAATCCCTCCTATGCCTTTTTTTAGGAGTTAGAACTAAAACCAACAAACTTGCCTTATCAGCTTCATCATTAGATTTTGTCTATGGTAGTGCAGTAATGCTCGTTTCACTAGCTGAATCAAAGCTGAACAAAAATAATGGACGATAAAACGGAACAACCCCACACTGGACTGAACAAGTAAACATAAGATTAACTAAAAGGATTTTACAGCTTCTCATTTCTGTGGTCTTTTTTCCCATTAAACATACCATCAGAAAACCTTCCAGAAATTGCATAATTAAATGACTGGAGGGAAAAGAGGAAAATAAAATTAAAAAAAAATAATCAAAATTACCATTTTCTAAAGAAATGTGTGTGTTTTAAGCAAAGGAAACAGCAACAGGAAGGTAAACATTCTTAAATACTCTCTACCATTGTAGCAAAAAGGTTTTCAAAATGTGATTTTTTTTCAGTTGTGATTTTTCCACAAATTGGTACTGCAAGAAATGAGAGAAATAAAATCAGTGAAGCTGAATGCCATAATTGAGACCCCTTTGCCCTCAATTCTTTATTTACCTCTTGTCACAGGACACAAGAATATATGAGAGAGAATTATTTGTTCCACTCCATAAACATATGCTTCATATTTGCTGTGTTAGACAAAACCTACTTAGTAAAATTCTTCTATGTCTACACACAAGCCATTTTATCCTCTCATCAACACAGCCTGACATATTAAACAGACCTATGTCTGTCTCTGAATGACTTTCTAGTATCTCTTACTTTTCCGAGAGCTGATCAGCCTCTGCTGCCAGTGTCACGTTCATGTACACAACTTCAGGCACCTCGTTTTCATCTGCCTTAACCAGGGATGTTTATAAGCCAGCTGAAAGGAAAGCAAATCCCCTTCATTCACTGCCAGCTATTCCTGCAGGTACATAACCAGTCCCAGACCTCCTGAGGTACGTTCCCCTGGCAGAACACTGCAGCTGGTCAGCAGCATTTCCTGTGTCCTACTAGAAAAGGAGTGTACAAAAGGGATGCTTTCATCATCATTACAGATCTGTGCAAACAGGTACATAAAGTTGTATTATGCAAGTGAGGCAAAGAGCAGGATCTACGTTCAACAAAAGCTCAGTAGCCCCCTGGAAGACTGAAGCAGCTCATGCCAAATTACTTGGTATGCATTTCCCGAGAGGTATTTTAGACAGCTGCAACATTGATCTAGCCAACAGCATGAGTTTATGATAGATGGCATCGTTGTTATTTGTATGAACATCTTTCAGACATCCATATGGTAATTTTATTTCTTCCCTTACTATCACATACATCGTATTTCCTTGGTCAGGTCTTTTTTGTCAGGCAGGTATAACATGATCCAGGATGGTGTCTCCTCTGCTAAATGTAGAACTGCTTGTATTCTTCCTAAACAATTTCAAACACACAGTGAGGGTTTATGTCATGCTGGGTGACTGGGAGAGCAAGGGTGTAAGTAGGAAGAACACTCTAGTTATAAATAATAATTCTCGGCTTACATTTGTAGTTTTTTTTAATGTAGGCACACCAAAGGATCTAACAATGGGCATTAAGAATATTCATGAGGTCTGAAGAAACAGAATGGCATCACAGCAAAGTGCTTACATCTTACAAACATGAAGAAGGTACCTAATGTCAATGCTATAAGTAAAAATGAAGATTTGGACACCTGACAGAATTCTAGCTAACATCCTTCATGATCTCATTTTCCAGGTTTTGGGGTTATTCTTTATACTTTACGTCAGAAAATGTTAGTGTTCTAAGCCTAAAAAAGGTCCAAAATGTTAAGATTTACATAGATTTTAAAGTGCAAAAACAGAGGACTTCCCATTTGTCATTTACAAAGATCACTGAAGCTGAGTTATTTTTATGTACTTCAACACGTATCTTCCTTTCTGTTTGAAGCCTGAATTATACACCATTACATATTCTTCTGTTTCATTAAGTACAATTTTTGCAGTTAATTGACATCATAATATATTACATAACTAATATGCAAAACACAAGACAAGCATTTAAATTATTTGCATAAACTGAATAAGATGGGAGCTTTGTCATGTCAGCTGAATTCTGTCTTTTTTTACCTAATATAATTTGAAAACATATTTATGACTCATCAGTGTTTTAAAGTTAGACTGTGATTAGATTCTAAGCTGTAATCTTGCAGCTAACTGTGAAGTTTTTAAATTTCATTGTAATTCTGTATTCTGCCTCTTCTCCTGTCTTCTGCACTTACAGTTCATACATAGATTAGACAGATCATAGAGCAGCTCACAAATGAGAAGAAAGCATTTGCAAAATGCAGTGAATAAATAATAATTTCTTTCTATTTTGTAGGAGTGTAAATAGATTTAATCTTCTACATGAACAACCATTCTGCAATTTATGTAAGTCAAAAATCCCAATCTTCATTCAGTGACTCAAACCTTTTTAATTTTAGTATTTTTGAGGTGATTTAGTAAAAGAAAGTAGAATATACACCTACATAAGAAAGCTGACAGTTTTTGTCATTTAAAGATGTTTTTCACAAAACTTTTCTGCAAGAAAGAAGTTGTTAGTTGACAGTCTCTATATCTTTATGGAAGATGACTCTTTAGATATATGAGACTTTTTAGGGCCATATCCTTAAGATATTTATGCATACCTGTCTACTCAAACCTCAAGTACAATAGAATGCATGTAGAGTTTAATTATCAGTAGAGCATGATGGTCATTTACTTTAGACTGAAGAAGAATTACATCTGGACATAAAGAGAAGCAGCAGTGCCATTCTTGGTTCAGAACTGAAATGATGAGAAGGTAGGTGATGAGAGCTGGTACTAAGAAACAATAACGAAGTGGCTTAGAAACTTGGAGAAGCAGAAAGAGAACTGGGAATTCAGATTTAATGTTATCGATCTAGTTTGCTTCCCCAGTGGGAATTCTACACTCATCTTTTCTTCCAACATCCAAATTTCATTAAATAAACTTGATTAAGGGGATAATTTCACACCATTAGTGATATTTGCTCTTCTGTAGTGCCATTAATTTTGTCTTTCTGGATATGAGTTCCCTCTCTATAAAAAGGTTGTAAATCAGGGTTTCCTAAAGAATGGCCTAATGAATATGACCTCAGGCTGAGGCTGCCCATCTATCTGCAGTGCAAAAACAGTTGTGGGCTGCTCTGAATTCTGAAAACAGTGACTGCAGCAGTGCTACCCCAGCCTAAGGCTCTTGTCTCACATATCCCACAGATCTGGAGAAGACAGTCTGCCCATGAAAGCTCCAACTTGTAAATGGTTCTGCGGAGTATGGCCACAATTAAAAAGCCCCTTTCGGAGAGACAGAGAAATACTTTGTGAGCTACAAATATGCTCTGGCCCTCTAGGAATGCCTGCTGCACTGCTTTCAAATCCAGAGAGTGCTGACATCTAGACATTTTCCATTTATGAAAACCCAAAGTGCTTCCTCATGAAGAAAATGGCAAAGCTTGTGAAAAGACTAGAAATAGAATAACAGAAATTTTGTTTCTGTGAAGAAGGCTAATTTTTGTCCCTTTAGGTAACCATGTAAATACTGTAATGGGAAAAAAAAAAGTCTACATGAATTGCTGGCAATGGCTAAAGGAATAAAAACTATCAATGAATATCTAGGGCCAGTAGACTTAAGTCCACTTAAGCTTTTTTCTTTAAATATCTACAGGGATACACATTGCAATGGCAAAATTTTCATGATAGAGAAAAGAAAGAAGGAACAACTTCTAGAGATTTTTTGAGGGATAAGAACTCAAGGGGTGATAGTAATGTGATGTATATGGTATACATTCTGTTCCAAAAGTAATCATATTGGATGCTGAAAGAGCAATTAGAAAGGTAAACCTGTAAATATGCTGGAAGAGATTACCACTTTCAGAAAGATATTCCTAGCTCTGTGCTAGTCAACATCCTTATCAGAGGTCTGTTGAGCCACACGAAGTCATACAGAAGCTTAAAGATAACACAGAAGATTGAAGGTAACTCAGAATCGGGGAACATGGGATAAACAATAAGGTAGGTCAGACGCACCAGGTGATTCAGGTGAAGTTCACCTGAACATCAAGTACTTAATATGGCTAAACTCAAGACAAAACAAATCTTGGAAAAGTGTATGTAGTTCATGTGCAAAGAAATACATTTTTAAAAGGAGTTACTTGGGAAGTGAGTCAATGTTCCTATCTGATAACCAAGTGAACAGATACTCCCAGGACAACATGCAGGCTAAGGTTATATGATACAATCCATACTCAACCTCTGAGCCAACTGGTAGCTGTATAGCCACATCAGAGAGGTGGTAAAATTCAGTTATTATATCTTGTTTCTTGCTAATCAACAGAGAGAACTACATGTAGGCTGTCATCTTCTACCGCTTTTCAATTCATTAATGTCTCACTCATGCTGCTGATCAGGAGCACAACCACGACCACACACATTCACATGCACACAGCTTCTATGGGACATGGTGATTTTGTAACTCTCCAGCTGCTTCCAGTTCTGTAAACACTTATTGACTTTGTTTCTGCTAATGAGCTGAGACTTACCAGGTGACACAAAACACCTGAGGGGCAACCTGCACAGACTGCAATTAACTCTTGGTTCCTGTTTCTATTATTTAATTAGCAACATCAATTTTGAACACTACACATGCTGATCACAGAAAATACAGGCAATTACCAACAGTCATCAAACCCTATTTTCTGAATTACATGCCAAGGATAAATGATTTTAAAGTACAAAAATAATATAAGCAAAACATTTTTTATGCTGTGTCTCTGCTGGATAAGCTTAACAGTTCCTCACATTAAATGATAATTCCTACTTCTGCCTAGGGTCAGTGGACAGATATAACAACCCAATAAGAACCGTTTTCCTCTGTGGAAATCTCAGAATGTGTTTTCCTGCAGAACAATGTAAAGATGCAGAGTGTGCATAGAGAAATGAACTAAAAGTGAGTTAGGCCTTGGGAGCACCATTTAATGTTTTTGCTACTCTACGTGATGTACACTGAAGAGGGGAAAGTGTTCAGTGTCTACTTGGGGCTTTAATGTCCCTGTTTTACTTTGGATCCTGTTTCACCTGCCTGCAACTAATGGGTGCTTTACAGTCCCTGGTCCAGAGCTTTTAGGCATAGTCCATAAATGCATAACCCTGAATACTGAAGTGAGTATCTATGCCAGAAAAAGCTCTCCTTTCAATCCTATGGTCATGTAACATAGAAAGCCTAGGAGCCAGGCCTATGCCTACGGGACTATACTACCTTCTATGTCATTAAAATGAGGAAAACCGAGTTTCTCAGGGCAGATCCTGGCCTTATATCTCACAGAGGCTAGACACTGTAAATCAGCAAGTGCTCCAGGTTTCTGCTGATCCTGAAGTAAGCCAGAGCTGAGGGAGAAGTGCAGATGCCTTTGGCAGTGGCAGAGGTTTGAGTCAGGCAATAGCTCTAGGCTTCTGCTGAACTGGAAAGACTATGGTTGTGAATGAAAGGATCGTTATTCCTGCTGAACTCCAAATACAAGGAGAGCTGTGACCTGGGACCCACTGCTGTTCACACAAGCACCAAAGTCAACAGTACTTCACCTCTGTGAAGACAATGGCTCCAAGGCAGTTGCTGACACTTGATGGGAGCTCCTGAAAAGGGATTGCTTATCTTGGAGAAGAGAGGGTACAGGAGGGAGCTTGGCAATATGTATACATATCTCATGGGAGGGAGTAATGAAGACAGTGTCATGCTCTTCTTGGTGGTGCCCAGTGTCAGAACAGGAGGCAATAGGCACAAACTGAAGCCCAGGAGGTTTCATTTACATATAAGTAAACACTTTTTTCCTGTGAAAGTGGTCAAACACTGGCACACGTTGCCCCGGGAGGCTGTGGAGTCTCCATCCTAGGAGATACTAAAAACCCAAATGGAGAGAGTCCTGAGCAACCTGCAGGTCTGAAGAACCTTGCTTTGGGCAAGGGGTTGGACTACACACCCACCAGAGGCCCCCTCCAGTCTCAACCATTCTATGAAAAGAAATCAAACATGACATCAAAAATTAGCCAGAATCAGTGGTTTTGTTCTGTGCATCGTACCTGTACTGCAGACTTAAAGCACCTTCTCTCCTAGAACAAAAATTTGGAAGTAATTCTATAGGGGAAAATGACACAGACTTTTTCAAAGGGAAAACATCAAATCAGTAAAGTAAGAAAGTTAAAAAAAATGCTTCTTTCTTTTAGTAAGAAACTCTCTGGCTTGCTGTTTAAGTGTTTGATCCAGATCACTTTCCCAAAGCTACAGGGCTGACAATAAAACAATGAGAAGCTTACTTTTGTATCTAATATTAAACAGCTGTGTTTATGAATAAACACAGGGCACAGACCTGCCAAGAACAAAAGTGGCATTTTGCAATCATTTTCCAGAGCAGCTGTTATGATTGCTCAAGGAATATGAGTGCTCCTATTAACTTCCACAAAATTATTCACATATTCAGCATCATGCTTCAGCATTTTGCTGCCTTGCTGCTTATTAGCCTTTGCATTTTATAGAACAGTTATAATAGGATCATGGACAGTGCATGGTATAAAACGACGGCCCCCATCACTATTCACAAATCTGTTATGCATTTAACACTTTAAGGAGGAAGGCACCTCCTTCGTATCACTTCACAGCATGAAATTTTCTGAAATATGTGTTCTATTTCATGCTTAGTTGTGCATAAATTGGCATAAAATCTTAAAATAGCTCTCATGAAATAAAATTAAAACATTGCTTATACTGTGCCAGTGCTTACATTTTACAACAGAACCACACAACCCTACTGGTTCTGACCAAGTGTCCAGCTCTCCCAATACTGTTTCTCGTGCACAGCCATAAGTAGACATGAAGGGAAGAGTAAGAACAGGGCAAGCATACCAAATCTCTCCCCTGCTACTAATCCTGTGTCAACCACTTTTGTCTTGGGGGATTTTCTGAGCCTACTGTAGTTTGCCATAACAATAACCTTCAACAGATCTCTCTTCAAGTTCCTTCTGTGAATCTGAATAAACTTGCACCCACAGCAGTGCTGGGTAAGGTCTACTGCTAACTGTCTGGAGAACCACCTTCTTCATCTGATCTGAACCTAGCTCCTTCTGAGATGGATGAAGCTGCCATGCAAAGAGGAGACAATACCACAGTGCAGCCATTCCTATGATGTGAGTTGGGGCACCAAGTACATGTTAGGCTACAGAGCTGCTCTGGACTCTACTAGCACTACAAAATTCTGATCCCCTCCACCAAAATCCTCAGAACATGCTCTGACATTATGTGCTCCACATGCTCTATTGTGCTTCAAGTAAGTTTTCTTCATCTGGTTTCAAAAAAACACTTTTACAATTAACTAGTATTGCAATATTTCATATTTTATTTTCTATGCACTTCCTTTCAGGATTATTTCTCTACAATAAAAACATTTTCTTGATGAATTATTGTCATAAACAGTTGCAAAATTCTGACATTTATTTCAAAAGAGAAATATTGTCACGTGTAAGAGGTTCTAAACAGCTTGAAGAAAGCCACTTAAAACTATCTTTCTCTTTAGAAAGTGGTGATAATTAAATAAATTATGTAAGCGGGAGTTTGCAGTTACTGAACTCAGTAGTTACTGAACGCAGTACCCCCAATAGCTTCTCTAATACAGGTTTTAGCCCTAGATTTTGCTTCATTCATTAGCAGCATAGCAGGAGAGCATATGGAAGATGCAGGAAGGCTATCTCCTTAAGTATTGATATTAAAAACCCTTCTTTTTTCCCCTTAGAACTTGCTAGAGATCAAAGCACTCTGCAGAAGCTGTCAGATTGGGATAAGCTTCCGAGCCTAAATATGATTTGAACTTTACTTAGCTTCCTGCCTTCTCACCTGCCCAGTGTTTCTGATGCAGGGCCATAAAGGTGTCACACAAGTACACGGTTCCAGACAGATTTTCTGCTTGATCATTTCAGACCACAATCCTTTCCCTCTATAGTTTATGGAACATGAGACCAAACCTAGACCCAGGTTGCCAAAGACAATTGTTTAAGATGGTGCTTGTTCTAATTCAGTCATTACACTAGGATTAACTCTACTTCGTTTCAGCAGAATTACTATCATTGCAAGGCAGGACACTAACAGATTTTTTTTTTTGCCTTCTGGAAAGGACACATTTAGGCATGCAGATCTTTTAGACAAAGGATGAAGAGTTGCATAGGATGTGGTTTGAAGACAAGAACTCTCTACATAACGGCATGTGATAAAAGCTATCCCCTTTTTTTGGTAGCTACAGCTTACTCTTCCTCGCCCCCTCACCAGCTGTTATTCTTCTGTATGTAGAATGCATCCAAATCACTTCAGTTGTACAAAAAAGAAAAAAACAAATCAAGCTAAGAATAGAGCAATTCAAACATATGACAACCTGGTATCCAGAAAAACAGCCACTTTAGTTATTCAACTGATCAAGTCAAACACCACATTGTTAGAAATTGATTAGCAGCCATTGCAGAGATTGAGAAATGGCAAAATGGAGTGGAAAATCTCAGCTAGGAGATGATGACAGAGCCGTAGCTTGTAATGTGGCCTATCTTTCCCCTCCACATCCTTCACAGCCTCTAATGGCACAAGAAAAAGACATCTTTCAAAAAGTACATTTCTGTATATTTAGAATAATTTCAAAATTACCCATGCACTGACTTTGAATGCACAAAGTCCTTAGAAGAGGATCCAAAGTTCTCATGCACAGTTTAGTTATCCACATTTTCACATAACTCCAAACTATTCCAGAGAGATAAAGATGACAACAACCCCATGTCCACAATGACATGGTGTCTTTGCAGTATCAGGGCCTGGTAAAAGTTTTGTCAGTCATTCAATACTGAATAAGTAAACTTTAAATGACATGAAACAAAATATAAGGCCATTAAATGACTTCCATTCACTAGGGCTGAGCCCTACAGAGTACTTTGCCTAGCATGAAACATGGAGAATTTATCAGTGTAACATTGCTTTGATTACCGTGGGAAACCACTCTTGTGCTTTAAGCCCATAGAAAATTATTCATAACTATATCAATGCCTTTGCAAAAATAGCACAAAAAGATCTGGCTAAAATGTGTACTATCTTGTTCCACATAAATAAAAGTAATGACAAAAATCTCTTTGTTTTGATTGTGTACGATAACAGCTCTCCACTGTTAGCATGTATCTTTGTTATGGACTTATCACTTAACTCCTACTGCTCAGCTGTCTCTGTGTATAAGGTACATGGAACATATACTAAAAAATTAATCTCAATAACAAATGTGTTTTTTCCATCTGTCAATATCTTGGTGGGAGAAAATCAAGGTTTCAGACAGACAAGCTTCTGAAACCGACGTCTGAGAACACTTAATCAATAACTTGCCTCCAATCTGAAGCAATAATTAAGCAATATTCATTATTCAAAAGCCTCCATCCAGGCAATCAACACTAAATAGCAATTTAAGTTCTAAAAATGTAACCACCTTCCTAACCTGGGAGCACCAGCTGAGCAGTGTGCTTGTTTACACTGAAAGAGTCTGGCAGTAACAGATACGTTGTGGCTCTGGAAAAAAGGTTCAAAACATGGTGTGTGACACTGCAGGGCTCTGGCAAGCAGGCTCTGGAGAACTTGCAGGCTGGGGTGGGGTGGCACAGTTGTGGTGTAATGACTGCACACAGTCTACTCTGTCCCCCTTCTGAAGAGAGACCGCTGATCTCCTGCCTGGGCTGGTGGAACAGGACTTAAAGCCAAGTCACACATGGTGCAAATATGGACTCTTTGTTCATGAAGAAAAACCACGGAGGAAGGCAGGTTTGCAGTAGGATGCTGGACAATGAATTCAGTAGCTGAAACACAGGACCTTGTCCTATTCACTGCTCTCCAGCAGGAGGGTGAAAGACAGGCAGCCATGATAATGTATTGATTTCAGCATTTAAATCCGGCAAAGCCTGAAAAAAACAGTCATTGATATCTCCTGGATAACACTTGCCATTCAAAGATCTTAGCAAATAAATGAAACATAGGCATATGACCAAAGTGTGTTGTCATGGTTTTAGCTGGGATAGTTGATTTTCTTCGCTGTAGCTAGCATAGTGCTGTGTTTTAGACTTGGTATGTAAATAATGTTGATAACACCCTGGTGTTTTAGTTGTTGCTGGGTAGTGTTTACACTAGTCAAGGACTTTCTAGCTTCCCATGCTCTGCCAGATGCACAAGAAGCCGGGAGGGGAGGAGATGCAACCAGGAGAGCGGATTCGAATTGGCCAGAGGGTATTCCATATCATGTGACGTCATGCCCAGTATATTAACTGGGGGAATTGGCTGGGGGGGGCAGCGATCGCGGCTCGGGGACCGGCAGCGTCGGTCGGCGGGTGGTGAGCGGTTGCAGCACTTGTTGTTCAGTTTTGGTTTTGTTTTTTTTTCCTTTCCCTCTCCTTCTACTGTTTCATCTCTCTCTCGCTCATTATTTTCCTTTTCATTATATTAGTATTATTGCTGTTTTATTCTAATTATTAAACTGTTCTTATCTCAACCCACGAGTTTTCTTACTTTGGCCCTTCCGATTCTCTCCCCCATCCCACAAGGGTGGGGGAGTGAGCGAGCGGCTGTGTGGTGCTTAGTTGCTGACCGGGGCTAAACCACAACAGTCCTTTTTGGCGCCCAACGTGGGGCTCGAAGGGTTTGAGATAATAACAGTTGCTGGTCACAGCATTGATTCATCTGTTCTCGATATTAGTAGTCAGACCTACACCATGCTGATTTTGAAGTACATGTTAAAGATTGGCATTGGGTTTTGTAGTTTGCTGTGCTCTGCAGTGGTTAGAGATGTTTTGCCTAGGAGATTTGTTATTAAAACACTGGCCTTGAGTTTTATCGGTTATTTGGGTTTTGCATGGAAGCCGTTACTGTACTTCGGCTACCACCTCATGGAGACAATTAGCAATTATACCTCCTCTTCTGAGAGGTTCTTTATGGAGGAAATACAGAATGGCACCTTAGCTACCATCTTCTGTAATGTCTCCTTCTTCATTACAACAACTTTTCAGTCTCTTGAACATCCTTGGGTAGTTAAGATACATCTGTTGATATTCCTATGGCAGATTGTTTCGGTTTTGTCTAAGGTTAATAAGCAATTCAAGAATATCATCCAGAGATCTGCTCCAAGGCTCGATAATTATGGGTGGCAGGGTATGTGGGAGAGTATGGGCAAATGCCTGAGACGGTGGGCACCCCCAGTGTTTTGGGACTTTACCCCTGAACAAGTGCAGAATCCTGAAAAATTAGTAGAATATTTGGAGGAAGTATGCTGTCACCCTAGCAATTCCAGAGAGATACAAATCACTGCAATGTGCTGGGGCCTGGCCCATGCCTACCGAGCCCTATTCAACAGTATTCAGTACCACCAAGGGAAAATGACAGGCCCTGCGGCTACTCCAAGCCCAGCGGCTACTCCAAGCCCAGCGACAAGCACTGTGGCCCCTCAAACCCCCACAACAGGCGCTGCAGTAGCTCCAAGCCCAACGACAAGCACTGTGGCCCCTCAAACCCCCACAACAGGCGCTGCAGCAGCTCCAAGCCCAGCGACAAGCACTGTGGCCCCTCAAACCCCCACAACAGGCACTGCAGCAGCTCCAAGCCCGATGACAGGCACTGTGACCGCTCAAACACCCATGACGGACACTGAAGCTGAATCAGAGAATCAACCCGTGCCAGTATCAGTTGCCCCTATACAAAAGAAGAAATCTTCAAAGAGAAAGTCAACTCGTTTAGAAAAGGATGATGGAGAAGCAGCGCCGTTACTAAGAGAGGAGAAGGAAGAGGAAGAACTTGTACAAGAGACGGAAACTACCCGATCCCTATCCTTAAGTGAGCTACGAGATATACGAAAAGATTTCGGCCGTCGTGTAGGTGAGCATGTTGTCACCTGGCTGCTCCGATGCTGGGATAACGGGGCCAGTAGCCTGGAATTAGAGGGTAAGGAAGCCAAACAACTGGGATCCCTTTCTAGGGACGGGGGCATTGACAAAGCAATTGGAAAAGGGACACAAGGCCTCAGCCTCTGGAGGCGACTCCTGTCTGCTGTGAAAGAAAGGTACCCCTTCAAGGAAGATGTTATATATCGCCCTGGAAAATGGACCACCATGGAGAAAGGTATCCAGTACCTGAGAGAATTAGCTGTGCTTGAGGTGATTTATGGTGACCTGGGTAGTGAACAGTCATCCAAAGATCCAGATGAAGCCCAGTGCACACGACCCATGTGGCGGAAGTTTGTACGGAGCGCACCATCATCCCATGTAAACTCCCTGGCAGTAATGTCCTGGAAAGATGAAGAGGCACCAACGGTAGAGGATGTGATTGATAAACTCCGGGATTATGAAGCACATGTCTCTTCCTCCCTCGTCTCAGCTGTGGAGAAATTGTCCCGGGAGGTTCAGCAAATCAAAGAAGATATGTCCTACTCCCTACCTGTACGGACCAGTATCTCGGCCATTAGGAGTAAGCGTCCTTCTGCTCAAGAGAGAAGATACACACCACGGGGCACCCTATGGTTTTACCTGCGTGACCATGGAGAGGACATGAAGAAGTGGGATGGAAAACCTACCTCGACCCTGGAGGCACGGGTACGTGAGTTGCAAGGAAAAACAACCACTCAAGGGGGGACCTCCAGGAGAGTTGCTGCTCCAGTTTCCAGTAGGCAGTTCCCCAGACAGAGGAGTAGAAGCGCTGATTCTATCCGTGATCTTAATAGGGAGACTTCTGATTCCCATTCACAAGAAGTGGGTTGCGAATTCTGCAATTGGAATTAGAGGGGCCCTGCCTCCAGCCAGGTGGAGGAAAGGGACAACCGGGTTTACTGGACTGTGTGGATCCGATGGCCTGGCACATCTGATCCACAGGAGTATAAGGCTCTAGTGGACACTGGTGCACAGTGCACCCTAATGCCATCAAACTATGTAGGGGCGGAACCCATTTGTATTGCTGGAGTGACAGGGGGATCCCAAGAGCTAACTGTATTGGAGGCTGAAGTGAGCCTAACCGGGAATGAGTGGCAAAAGCACCCCATTGTGACTGGCCCAGAGGCTCCGTGCATCCTTGGCATAGACTACCTCAGGAGAGGGTATTTCAAGGACCCAAAAGGGTACAGGTGGGCTTTCGGTATAGCTGCCTTGGAGACGGAGGAAATTAAACAGCTGTCTACTTTGCCCGGTCTTTCGAAGGACCCTTCTGTTGTGGGGTTGCTGAAGGTCAAAGAACAACAGGTGCCAATTGCCACCACAACAGTGCACCGGCGGCAATACCGCACCAACCGAGACTCCCTGATTCCCATCCATGAGCTCATTCGGCGACTGGAGAGCCAAGGAGTGATCAGTAAGACCCGTTCACCCTTTAACAGTCCCATATGGCCAGTGTGGAAGTCTAATGGGGAGTGGAGACTAACAGTGGACTATCGTGGCCTGAACGAAGTCACTCCGCCACTGAGTGCTGCTGTGCCGGACATGTTAGAACTTCAATACGAACTGGAGTCAAAGGCAGCCAAGTGGTATGCCACAATTGATATCGCTAATGCATTCTTCTCAATCCCGTTGGCAGCAGAGTGCAGGCCACAGTTTGCTTTCACTTGGAGGGGTGTCCAGTACACCTGGAATCGACTGCCCCAGGGGTGGAAACACAGCCCTACCATTTGCCATGGACTGATCCATACTGCACTGGAACAGGGTGGAGCTCCGGAACACCTTCAGTACATTGATGACATCATCGTGTGGGGCAACACAGCAGAAGATGTTTTTGAGAAAGGGAAGAAAATAGTCCAAATCCTTCTGAAGGCTGGTTTTGCCATAAAACAAAGTAAAGTGAAGGGACCTGCACAGGAGATTCAGTTTTTGGGAATAAAATGGCAAGATGGACGTCGGCAGATCCCAATGGATGTGATCAACAAAATAGCAGCCATGTCTCCACCAACTAGCAAAAAGGAAACACAAGCTTTTTTAGGCGTTGTGGGTTTTTGGAGAATGCATATTCCAAATTACAGTCTGATTGTAAGCCCTCTCTATCAAGTGACCCGGAAGAAGAATGATTTCAAATGGGGCCCTGAGCAACGACAGGCCTTTGAACAGATAAAGCAGGAGATAGTTCATGCAGTAGCCCTTGGGCCAGTCCGGACAGGACAAGATGTAAAAAACGTGCTCTACACTGCAGCCGGGGAGAATGGCCCTACCTGGAGCCTCTGGCAGAAAGCACCAGGGGAGACCCGAGGTCGGCCCCTAGGGTTCTGGAGTCGGGGATACAGAGGGTCCGAAGCGCGCTACACTCCAACTGAAAAAGAGATATTGGCAGCATATGAAGGGGTTCGAGCTGCTTCAGAAGTGATCGGTACTGAAGCACAGCTCCTCCTGGCACCTCGACTGCCGGTGCTGGGCTGGATGTTCAAAGGGAGGGTCCCCTCTACACATCACGCAACTGATGCTACATGGAGTAAGTGGGTCGCACTGATCAGCCAACGGGCTCGAATAGGAAACCCCAGTCGCCCAGGAATCTTGGAAGTAATCATGGACTGGCCAGAAGGCAAAGATTTTGGAATGTCACCAGAGGAGGAGGTGACACGTGCTGAAGAGGCCCCACTGTATAATAAACTGCCAGAAAATGAGAAGCAATATGCCCTGTTCACTGATGGGTCTTGTCGTCTGGTGGGAAAGCATCGGAGATGGAAGGCTGCTGTATGGAGTCCTATACGGCAAGTCGCAGAAACTGCTGAAGGAGAAGGTGAATCAAGTCAGTTTGCAGAAGTAAAGGCCATCCAGCTGGCTTTAGACATTGCTGAACGAGAAAAATGGCCAGTGCTCTATCTTTATACTGACTCATGGATGGTGGCAAATGCCCTGTGGGGGTGGTTACAGCAGTGGAAGCAGAACAACTGGCAGCGCAGAGGCAAACCCATCTGGGCTGCTGCATTGTGGCAAGATATTGCTGCCCGGGTGGAGAACTTGGTTGTGAAGGTACGTCATGTGGATGCTCATGTCCCCAAGAGTCGGGCCACTGAAGAACATCAGAACAACCAACAGGTAGATCAGGCTGCTAAAATTGAAGTGGCTCAAGTAGATCTAGACTGGCAACATAAAGGTGAACTATTTATAGCTCGGTGGGCCCACGACACCTCAGGTCATCAAGGAAGAGATGCAACATACAGATGGGCTCGCGACCGAGGGGTGGACTTGACCATGGACACTATTGCACAGGTCATCCATGAATGTGAAACATGCGCTGCAATCAAGCAAGCCAAGCGGGTAAAGCCTTTGTGGTATGGAGGACGATGGCTGAAGTATAAATATGGGGAGGCCTGGCAGATTGATTATATCACACTGCCACAAACCCGCCAAGGCAAACGCCATGTGCTTACAATGGTGGAAGCAACCACCGGATGGCTGGAAACATATCCCGTGCCCCATGCCACCGCCCAGAACACTATCCTGGGCCTTGAAAAACAAGTTTTATGGCGACATGGCACCCCAGAAAGAATTGAGTCAGACAACGGGACTCATTTCCGAAATAACCTCATAGACACCTGGGCCAAAGAGCATGGCATTGAATGGGTGTATCACATCCCCTATCATGCACCAGCCTCTGGGAAAATTGAGCGATACAATGGACTGTTAAAGACTACACTGAGAGCAATGGGGGGTGGGACATTCAAACACTGGGATACACATTTAGCAAAAGCCACCTGGTTAGTCAACACTAGGGGATCTGCCAATCGAGCTGGGCCTGCCCAGTCAGAACTCTTACGTACTGTGGAAGGGGGTAAAGTCCCTGTAGTGCACGTAAAAAATATGCTGGGGAAAACCGTCTGGGTTATTCCTGTCTCAGGCAAAGGCAAACCCATTCGTGGGATTGCTTTTGCTCGAGGACCTGGGTGCACTTGGTGGGTAATGCGGGAGGATGGAGGAGTTCGATGTGTGCCTCAAGGGGATTTGATTTTGGGTGAAAATAGCCAATGAACTGAATGGTATGCTGTTAATTGCTATATGATATTGTATGTCATCACTCCTATGGTTGCTATATGCTGTATCAATGGTATCATAGTAAGAATTTCCAAAATTAATGAAGAATGAACTTTGATTAAACCAAGCAACGTGTAGCGGTGGTGGGACAAAGACTGGCTTCAGCATGCAACAATCCAACACCACGCAGACCATCTCTCCAGCCTTGAAGGACTATTACGGTAGATGGAGCCCAAAGTTATGGACTGAATGAACTCAATGGACATGTGTGGACCCTCTACAGATGTTCTACAGGGATGGTCCATAGACTACGGGAATGATAAATGATATCTACGTATGTCATCAAAGGATGGGGAGGCGGGTGGTGGTTATTGAGGTCATATTGGATAGTATGAGACCTGAGCATGACGTAAATGGTATGGAATAAGGGGTGGATACTGTCATGGTTTTAGCTGGGATAGTTGATTTTCTTCGCTGTAGCTAGCATAGTGCTGTGTTTTAGACTTGGTATGTAAATAATGTTGATAACACCCTGGTGTTTTAGTTGTTGCTGGGTAGTGTTTACACTAGTCAAGGACTTTCTAGCTTCCCATGCTCTGCCAGATGCACAAGAAGCCGGGAGGGGAGGAGATGCAACCAGGAGAGCGGATTCGAATTGGCCAGAGGGTATTCCATATCATGTGACGTCATGCCCAGTATATTAACTGGGGGAATTGGCTGGGGGGGGCAGCGATCGCGGCTCGGGGACCGGCAGCGTCGGTCGGCGGGTGGTGAGCGGTTGCAGCACTTGTTGTTCAGTTTTGGTTTTGTTTTTTTTTCCTTTCCCTCTCCTTCTACTGTTTCATCTCTCTCTCGCTCATTATTTTCCTTTTCATTATATTAGTATTATTGCTGTTTTATTCTAATTATTAAACTGTTCTTATCTCAACCCACGAGTTTTCTTACTTTGGCCCTTCCGATTCTCTCCCCCATCCCACAAGGGTGGGGGAGTGAGCGAGCGGCTGTGTGGTGCTTAGTTGCTGACCGGGGCTAAACCACAACATGTGTTCAAACAGCATATCAGGAGAAGGTATTCAAGACCTGACTATGCCTGATGGATTTGGACACTCCTAAGCAGGTCCACGGTGCGATCTGCAGCTTGTTGCAAAACCCCTATATAATAGGGAGGCAGTTGGCAGGTCTAGAAGCATGTTATGCTTCCTGACCATTCCTGAGATTGACACACAAATGCAGTGCAAAGCTATGATATGGAAAAAAATTGCAAATCGCATGTAGTGATTAACCACATTAATCCAAATACAACCAATGTGTTAGATATTTCTCCCACCCAAAGTAGCCTTTAAAAGATTCATGTTATTTACTGGTGTATCATCACTTTTTGGAGTAGCTTTCTATATGTAATGCATATCTGAACTACTAGTGAATTTTTTAAAAGATCCAGAGATGATGTTCATACGTGCCATTATTTTATTTTAACAATTAATACCTTGAGCAATTGATTGAATCATAAAATATGAATTGGACAAGTAGAGGGAGTTGAGATGTTCTTTTTTGAGTGGTTGTACAGACCTTCCACTATTTAAATTAGCATGGCTGATGCACAGTGAGGAAAAGAAAGACAAGGGAAATTATTAAAAGAGTGAGAGGTAAAGATTCAGTTTAATGATATAAAAACAAAATGTGGAACACCTAAGATGCCTTGTTTTTGTAAAACTGCAAGGTGTGGGAGGAAAGTGATTTGTGGCAAAAAGTTTATGCCTTATGTATCTCCTGACAAGACAGGAGCCTGTGATTCACAGAGATAATAGTGCATGCCTTTCATCTAAAAGGATAGTGAAGTACATTACAAACTGATTTACAAACTATACACAGTATTAATTATACACAATGCTGCCATTTATCACAGAAATTCAGCTATCAGTGGGAGAAACAGAACAAGCGATGACGGCAGGAAATACAGAGTATGTACTCTATCACCCCTGTCCCCACAGACCCATGGCATATGTTTTCCAGTGAATCTTCCTCTTTTTCTAATGGTCATGGTGAATAATGACCTGCAATAAAGGCAGGCAGTTTAAGTTCTGCAAGATGGAGCTCAGCAGGCCTGAGAGCTGCCCTCTTTTCTGACACGTTAAGCGTAATAAATAACAAAATCTTTGCCACATCTCCCCACTTTGCTCGTCTGCCACCGAATAATGGATGCCTACTGTTATTGATATCAAGAGAGCAGTTATCCTTCCTGCTTAGATGGAAGAGGCGTGCATTTTGGAGCTCAATATTTCTGTCCCAGCCCTCACTGATTGTAGAGTTGCAGAAACACTCAATGCTTTCATCTATCTGACAAACTGCATAAATAAAGCAAAACTACAATTTTTGACTTCCCACTGAAATGAGGAGCCAAAAAAAGCATTTCCTACTTACTGACATTTTCCATTTGCAATTTCATTTTTGGGCTCTTATTGAAAAAAAATAAAGCAGCTGAAAAGTTCGATTTGGTTTGGTTTCCACCTATGCTGAAAGAGCAAAGCAGTCAGAAGTCTCCTGTGGGAAATGCAAGATGTAAGGTCCACCACTCTGCCACGCTTGCGGCAGGGGGAGCTTAATTGTCATCTCCGTGCCCCCAGGAGAAAGTGACACCCACAGGGTCCCTTGGTGAAGGAAATCCCAATTTCTCTTTCAGAAACTGCTCCATTTTATATAAAGCACATTCAGTCAGTAAACAGTAGAGAAAGGTAGTCTAGCCTGGTGGTTAGGACACCGACAGTGCTTGAATGCTACAGCTACCATTCTAGTGAATCTTCAATTAGATCACATCAGGTAAAAAATTGTCGAGGAAAGAAAATAAAAGCATCTAATGCAGAAAAGGAGATAGTTCAGAAAGTAATTTCAAAATCCCCTGAGGATGAGGAAGGGTCTCCATACCCTGGGAAGTATTCTAGAGACTCAGCTGCTGCATAGAGGGGATTTTCTATGTCCTCTTCTGTGCCTTTCCCACCAGTTTGTTTCTTCAGTCAAAGCTACTTACTGAATTAGACCTGAATGTGAACTCTCTCTGGGATGACTTTTTTTGTGACAAATTTATTGCTTACCAAAAATATTTGAGTCAGCTTTACTGATTCTGGCTCATTTTGAAGTGGGTTAAAAACAAATCTGTCCAAAAAGAAAGTTAATTTCCAGGCATCCATATTAGCCTTAGCAATGCTGATATAGCTAAGAATTAATCCTCTCATTACGGTTTTGTCCTGTAAAGTGTGAATTGGTCAGAAGAGACTGGGAATGCACAGGTTTTTGTTTCTCCACTGCCCACTTCCTCAGCCAGAGGAGTCTTTCTGAAACCTGCTGGTAGAAGAATGCGTTTGCTTAAATAAACCAGAATAACAGACATTAATTTAAATACTCTATTCTAGAACACAAATCAATTTTATACTAGTAGGACTGAACTTGCAGGAAAAAGGAAAGATCTGCATTTTAAAACTGACTGTTGCTATGAACTTTCTACTTTAGTTCAGATAGTGCTGCTAACTTGTATACTCTCTGCAGGTGAAACCAGAGGATGAAAGTAAAATGTCTCTGAATAAAACCTGGAGCTGGAATATATTGAGTTCTGCACTGTTACTTGACTTTCATAGTTAATTATTGCTGTTATTATCTCAGCAAGAAAAATTTCTTTATATTTGTGTGCTACTCTTATCTATTATCTTTAATTGCCTGGCTCACTTTAATTACTAGCCTGGGAAATTCTGGGGATGTCAGAGAAGAGTCTCTTAAAACAGTGACTGCACTGAAAACCACAAGATTTCCTTAGCTGTCTGTGTATTAAAACCACTTCCTGCAATTACTCCAGCACTTTTGACTTTGTTTTTAAAAATATGCTTTCTGGACCTACAAGGTCAAGAATAATCCTCCTCAAACATGAATGAACTTCAGATCATGCAGAGTTGTCTTCCTGAGCTTTGCAAACAGTCTCTACTATTTCTTTGGGAAGCATGAACTGCTACACGTGTCTTTCTAGGACCCTGGCTGAAAATGTCATTGTTAATATCATTCAGCACTGCTACAATTTTTACTTTCTTGCTAATCTACTTAAGCCAACAAGCCCATGTTCCTGCATGCACTTCAGATGCCAAAACCCATTCTGCTCCCTAGCTGACCCATAACCTCCCAGAGAAGTCTATACAACTTGACAAGACAAGAAGTCTTGAATTTCTCCGTATAAAAATGAGAATGACTTAAACAGAAAGAAATGGCAAATGAAAACAACAGATATGGCACTGTGATGATCATTTCATCCTTATTCAAGAAAAATGAACCTTAAAAAATCCAGGGGAATAGCTGCAGAGTTGTCTGCTTGCTGTTGTAATGAAGTGATGAACTGGCTTACCACATAGTATCTGCCACTTTGTCTACATTGAGTTTGAAAGACGAAAAAAAAAAAAAAAGGAAAACACATTCCTCCAAGATTTGTTTAATCTGCTCATCTTTGGGTGGTGAAAGTGGACATAGAGCCATTGATCAGGGTTTGCTGGTTTACACTGCTGGGGGATTTATCATTCTTCAGTGATGCTAAAGCACAGATCATCTTGTGCCCCACACTGCTTCTCTCCTTCATCTAGACTTTAAAAAATAGTTGTAGAGTTTTAGGTCAGTGAGTGAAGGCACTTGTTTTTCTTCATAATCAAATCTATTAGTGCTGATTTAATAAAAGGCATAAAAAAGAAGATCAGGTAGAGCTCTAAAGGAACAGGTGAAAGATTTAAAAAGTATCATAAGTTCAGATATGGGTCCTTGAATAACTGATTTTCATGCGAGTCCTTGACAACCAGACACAAGCTATAGATTTATTTTTTCTAACTAGACTCTGCTAAGATCAAGTGTTCAGCTTATGAGAGGGGGAACAAAGGAGCTGTGGTGTTCCTCCAGCAGCAATCAAGAGAATTAGGCAAACAAAGCAGAAAGCACAGACCTGTTGAAAATCTGGAACCAAAGTTGCCTGCATTCAGTCAGTCTTTCCTTTTACGCTGATGGATTTAGGGTAGGCTTGTACTAAGTAAGCAAACGTGACAGTAGGAAAATTGCTATTTCTCTGCCAGAGAAAAAGCTAAAAACTATTCACAAGGTGTCATTTACTTCTGTCAAAGCTCTTCGCTGTGCGTCTCCTCTCTGGTCTGTTCCCAATAACTTTAGATATTCCTCCTTTTTCAGATGCAAGCCCCTGTTGCAACCTGCCACTTCTGTGGGCTACTTCTTGGGGAGGGAGGGATTGTTTATTGACAACTGTAATATTAGGATTTAAATTACTTTTGCATAAGCCTCCTAAAGTCTATTAGTTTATGAGCTATGGAATAAGTAACAGCCTGCTGGTGGATGATATTATGTCACATGTCCTCACATAGCCTAATGGGGTGGAATGTATGCAGTGGTTTCATATATAACATACGAATCAGATATGTAACTTTTTAGAAGGATGGTGAGAGACTATTTTTAGAGTCTTTGCTTAATGCCCTTAAGAGTGATTTAATAAAAACAGTGTCCCTGAGAACAAAAGGATGCTTTTACTTATAAGAGAGCAAGCAGAAACTCAGAATGTGCTAGAATGCAGATTCGATTAAAATCCCATGATGGATGCTGTTATGAAAGGGACATACACCAGACGGGCTCAATTTCTTAATAAACTGAGAGGAAAAAACAGAGGAGTGATTTTTCAACTAGTTTCAGAATGAGTTTGGTAGCTCTCTAGGAGTGGAAAAGAACCTCTCAATTACACTGATACGACACTGAACTATACTGAAATGATAAACAGCTACAAGTAGCTGCCTGAAAATAGATGTACCTGTTAGGTCATTGGGCTACATTTGTTGCTAGCGTAATTTCTCTGAAGGCAGTAGTGCTATACCAGCCATATATTTCATTCATCATGTTTTACCATCTACACTTCAATTTTTGGAATAATCAGACATATTGTGCGTGGTGGGCATATGGTGTAGTTGCAAACCAGAAGATCTGCCCTGAAACTATTTTTGGTTATTTCCCTCTCTTCTGTCACAAATCCAGAAATCTGTAACAACAAATACTGTAACTGAATGGCTGTGTCTTCTGTTATAGCAACTATGCTGAAGTACCCAGGGATACTAATTCAGCACACACAACAAAAATCTTGTTTGGCATTTTTCATGACACTAGATGGTAGCGGCAGTGCATGAAAAAATAGTTCTTTCTATAGTCCTGAATAGGAAGATATAAGACTGGAAAATGAGCACAGGCATTCATTTAGCATTTACTTTCTACTGGCAGAAAGTAGAAGGGTGGATTTTTTTAAACCCTTCCTAACATAAAACAGTAAATTATCCCCACTAATTAATTATTAGCAAGCATCAGAAGTGAAAGCTTTCCATGAATCCTCCATATATTTTTCAAAATGTTTGTATTTAAGAAGAAGGATAATATATCAATTCTTCTAAACGTGACATTTAAATAAGTATATTATTGCCAGCTGCTCACTGGCAATAACAGTTTCCAAAATAGCTGAGTGTATCATAGCACAGCTCTTCTGTTTAAGACAGGGTATTTTTAATTTTTGAGATTGTCTTATGAAACATAAAACCCTGTCCCTTCCAGGGAGAAATTTAACTACTCCCTCTCCTTATCTCTAGCTACGATGATCCCTACTCTTCCAGATTTACCTAACATTTTAATGACAGTAGGAAACATCATTGCCCTGTGTACTCTCTCTCCCATCTGCTGTAAAATTGTATCTTTCCCTGCAACTGGGAAACGAAAGTACCTCTGTGCCAATTAGATTTTCAGACCTTTTTAGGTGAGGGAATCAAGCCTAACTGAAACATGCTGTGACAGTTGGGTTCCTGCCAGTCATGTCAACACTAGAGAGGATGTGAGGTAACTGATCAGTTATCCAGCTGGCATTGCCTGTTACTGAACATGTAGAGAGGCACTCTAATAGTAAATGTATCTCTATGCAGCATCTCATCATAGCTCTTCAGAGCTTGGTGAAGTAACTATTCTTTGCTGGTGATGGAAATGTGTGTTACAGCATTTACCCGTATTATATATTTTACTAAAGAGCCGTAGGAAATGTGAAAACTATTCGCATATGAATAATTCTGTCACTGCTAGGAAGGTATTGCTGTTAAAAGTTCCTTGCCTTAAAAATGTTTTCTCACAACTCCTGACTCATGCAAATTTAGAGAGTCCTTGGAAAGGCTTAAATCCTTCCTGTATACTCTCAGCAGGAATCAGGTTTAGAAACTACTGTTCTAATAAAAATCAAATCACTTTTTGAAGGACAGGCAGTTTAAGGCCGCTCCCTCAGAGCTGGAAGATGTTGTGAAGGGTAATCACAACCTCTGTTTCTCATTGACATATCATTTTTTGCTTACCATCATCTCAAACATGATATAGTTACGGCTGAGTGCCTGATGTTCCCTTCTGCATGGCATCACCTTTCCTATTACTGACCGCAGCCTTGCCAGCAACTTAGGGACACTGGTTCATTTGTATTCTCTTCTGCTTTTTGAAGCTGTCAGTTCTGGAAGAGCCAGAAGGCCACAAGCAAGTCAGGAAATGGGCATCCTCACTTAAAGAAAGGTTTCTTTCTGTCTAACACTCTAAGGCATAGCAAGAACTATGTGCCAAAGCAGAAAAGCTGATGACTTTTTTGCTTCTCCACTTTCCATTTTATCCTGTATCATCACAGATGTTCCTATTTAAACATCAGGTCTGCAAGACTAGAATAACTGATACTTTTGCCGACAAGCAGAGCTCATTTCATTTATTTTAATCTCTGCTAATACCTGCGCCCTTCTCATTACCACCCACATTCTCTCCAGGCTGGTGGGAGGATCGCCCTAGTCAGATGGGAGATATTGACCTATATCTCGTCATGAATTCAATTTCTCACCAGAGACTTACTCTGCCATAAGAGAAAAGGGAATTCATTCACTAATGCAGAAAGCATTAGCATGTGCAGTTATATCATCTACAGAGAATGAACTTCATTAACACAACCAATACAGAGCCACATAACCTTTAAAGAGCATCTGAGCTCTGTTTTGGTTTTATTTTTTTTTTTTATGAAACATTACCATTGATTTACTTTCCCAGATGTACTCCTTGTTAGAGTCTGATGGCCAGCTTAAGTGTTTTATAAGAGGGAGAAAATTCTCAGAAGGTTCTATTTCTCTGAGGACCACATTTATTTGCAGATTTTTTCCCTGTCTCTAATAATATCACAGCACTTGTAAAAAAGAATGTCTGTCCAATATTATCTCATAAGTAAGACATTATGCAGTTAACAATTAACCATTAATGGACATGAAGATTCAAGGTTTATTTGCTTTTTTCCTTTCTGTTTCTGTGCAGTCGTGCTAAATTTAGTAACAAATGAGAACAGCTCAGCTCGTGCTGGGAGGCCAAGACAACTTCCTAAACGTATGCAATACATGTTTTCCTGCTAAAGCAGACAGGTTAAAATAATAATGTTATGTGCCCACTTGGACTTTCTTTTCTCAGCAGGTAATATACCTCTTGCGCCTTTCAATAGCTTAATAAAAAATTAAACCATTTTGCAGAAATATTTTCCCCAGCTCACTGGAGAACTGAATGGGAAGAAGAATAGAGAAAAACACAGACATTCTTTCAAGGTGATTCTTCATGTGGACCTCCTTGACTGTCTGCTTTCACATAGCTTTAGGATATACACATACTTACATGGGAGCACTGAAGTAATTCATCTGACAGATGCTTACCAAATTGCTACAAAAAAGGTATACAGATAACACAATGATGGGTGCAGGACAACACTTTTGAATAGGATGATACACATTTGATGGAAAGGACATGCAGTCCTATCATGACATGATTTGGGAGGATACTGGAAGATCTCCTAGTGATTTTCTATGGAATATATGGCAAAAATGGAAAGGCAGTACACGGTGGTATAACACAGCAGTGCAAGGCCTAAATAAGATCAAAAATGAAGATGTCTTTGAATAGAAATATAGATTAAAATCTTTATAGTTAAGCAGCTTTTTCACTGGGGTAAACAGGGAAGACTGAAGACTAGATTTCTCTAACATGGCCTCCTGTGGTGTCAGAAAAGGAAGCAGCAAGTTTCCTCAGAAAAGATCCTCTGGAGAGAAGACAGGAGGGACCCAATGAATGACCTTTGGAAAAGGAGGATGTGGATGGACTGGCAACCTCCACTCATATACTGGTCTCTGTCAGCTGTCAATCTGCATGGTGAAGTGGAAGGTCAAGAAATTCAGTATTAATCATTAGGGAAGCAGTATAGTTGAGTCACATGAATAAAACTAATGTCAAGAGGAAATACTGCTAGAGATAGCCACTATTCCCTTTCCCCCTCCACCATTCCCCATCTAGGGATGAGATGAGTAGAAAAGAGAAAGGAAATGAGGCAGTATAACAAACATAAGATGAAATGTAACATGGGAAGGAAATGAAGGAAAAGTACTAGAAAGAAGTAACCTTTAGTCACAAATGCATAATGCAAAAACAACTAAACTCATACCACCTTATCTTCGGTAAAGAAGTCAAACAAGAAATCTCATGTTCCTGAAGTGATAATTTTGGTGGTTTGGGGTTTTTTTTTTTCCTTCTGTTACTTCTACCCAACACTGCCACAAAGCTTCTTTCCTGCAGTAACTGCCCCAGTATCAGTTCTCACCTTACACGTAACCTCTCATGCCAGCCTTGTATCCCAGTACTGAGACAACCCAATGAGCGTATGACCTCCTCAAACATCAGTGGAGCGATTAATTGCTGAATAAAATCCTGAGGGTGCAAGAGATGAGCAAACCTAGCAGGAAAGTAGCTGTACGCCATTCAGAGAGTAATAAGTCCTACAAAAATGAGATTTGCAAACGCACTTCTTTTACAGAACAGTTTGTCCCATATCAAGGGGAAGCTACATCTTTGGCAGATTTACAGTAATGAAATTTTTCTGTGACCTTTTACTCTGTCTCTTTACATTACAAATAAATGTTAACATCCTACTAATTTGGATCAGTCTGGCCTTCCTAGCCAATATTCTCCTAATATATTTAAAAGTTTCTAAGATGACACAATGTGGGTGGCTTTCTTTGCTCTGAAACAGTCTATTTTCCAAATAATTATTCACTCTGAGTCATCATTTTGCAGCCTACCAATGAGATAAGCATATGTTGCCTGTAGATGTTTACTTAGCTTTATTACAGGTAAGAAGGACAACAACCGGTAATAAGTGAACAAATATTTGCAAGCTATGGTTACTGCATAAGAGTTCATGATCACAGACAGGAAGACATATGAACTTTAAACAGATAAAGGCATGGTAACAGAGATTATATATTAATAGAACTAAATTACTGACCAGGCTGTTAATTTCATTGAGAATATGCTGGGAAAATTTGAAGCATATCTTCCATAAAGGTATATGCGATATACTCCAAATATTTTTTAAAAATCCACTGATTGGTTTCCAAGAAACATTTTCATTAGAATTTTTAGTTTTCTCTAAACTTTCCACAAAAAACAGTGGATATTTCTGAGTGAGGTCACATTTAAAAGAACAGTTTGACAAATCTTGAAGGATGGAAACTGCACACCAGCATTATAAGATTTAGAGCTAGTTTAGCTACTGGCCAAAAGCTTTTGCTATGTTTTTGTCCTAGTCTTGCTCAAAAAGCAACCTAAAAACTTAGTCAAAGGTCCCTGAGAGAATAAGTTATTATTATAAAAGGCTGTTTCAGTAGAACACATTGCTTTAGTAGATTTTTCCCCCAAAATTATCTAAACTCTTTAATATTATAAAGATATAATGCTTTGTTCAGAATGAAAAGTTCATGTTTCCACCAGCTTTACTCTAATAATCTTGTCTTTAATGATCTATTGAGAGACCTTAGTCATCAATACCTGTATACTACCTATACACAGATAAAAGGCAGTATTGAATGAGAAAACACTTTTTTAAAAAGTTCTACAAAATTTCTTCCTTGCACCCAATAATTTGCAGTTTTTCTGCAACTCACCAACCATATCTACAAGAGCAGAGCAGCCTTTTGTCCCTCACTGCCTTCCAGAAGGCTAGAAAAATATCTGTATGCTTTTTAGAGGGGCTGATGATGATTCTGTGGAATTAGTGCAGCAAGGATAATACAGTTCAATAGCCCTAGTTCAAAAGCCTTCATATTTTCAGATTATTCTATTCCACTCCACATGACTTAATTCATGGAGGAAAACATAAAGGCCTTGGGGAACTATTCTATCCCCTCAGTGCTTGTGTGATACTGTAACGCTAATGGGAGTTACATGTGTGCATCCAGGGAAGAATACACCATGGTTTTTAATATGATAAACAAAGAGCAACCTAGAAACCACTTAGTTTTTTACCTCTGTGCAAATCTGCAGTGTACATTTGAAGCATAGAAACAGAACATAGATCAGATTTAAAAAAAAAATCACTACTTACTGAGCATTGTGGCTGTAAAATTCTCTACCCCAAAATAACTGGGGTGTTTGAAATCTGATCTGACAGATTGTTTTACAAAAATTAAGTTTATTAAGCATTTTAGGGACTTGTACCATAACAACCATACCTAACTATGATATATATCATTGACTGTATAAAAATATACACATATTTTTATATATATATGTATATAAAATGTGTATAGCTATACATACATACATGTATGTATGGGGAGTTACATAGGACAGGGCGATTAGGTGCTATTTTGCTACTTTGAGGAAAATGTGCTGGCAAACCACATACATGGGAAACTGCTTTGGAGAACAGTGTCAAAATGGATGATACCACTGAATGATACTATGCACTCACACACATACACATATGCATGCATACAAGAGACAGAACATATTAAATATTGGCTGTGTTGCTTTGAATGATCACCTCTTTTTCCTAGAATGCTGGAAATTGTACTTTCATAATTCCAGCGTGCAGGTAAATACATATTTTTCGTACATACTGACCTTTTCTAATTATTCTATTCCATTCTGAAGTGACTATGTTGTAAATCAGATCCGCATGCACATGCACAGTTAGAATTAGACAGAAACTGCATGCTTTGAAAGCCTTGAATACATTTTGTATAATTTGTAAGCTAGAGAAACTCTAAAGTAGAGAACACATTGCGTGAAGACTAGATTTGATTCAAATTCTTTTATCCAGTTACCAAGGCAAGGCCGGGGGTTAAACAAGATAATGTGACTTCCTCTGTTTCTGAAGGAATTCTTTTCTCTGAAAGATACAAGTATTATTAATTGAATCCATTTTTAAGTTCTTACCATGCTGTTAGAAAATTTGAAACAAGATCACAAGGCCATTAACAAAAATTTCAAAAATAATGAGGTCTGCTAATCTGAAAAACACAAGTATGTTTTTTTGTTAAATCACCAATGTCTTTCCACTGCAAACTTTTTGCTCAAGAGATATTGACCTGAATCATTCATGTGAAGCCACCCTGCAGAGCAATTCCCCAAGTACATGATCTGCCAGTGCACATTCCTCAGAGGCCACACACTAGTCTTTGATGGTAACTGTGGAACACTGCCCTGTCGTCTATAAAACCTCACGCTTACACCGACCTCCTTCAGCTTGGTATTGCCACTGGAAGAAGGTAGAGTTGACAATATGGCAGATAAAATTAACAGTTCTTGGGAAAGACAGAAACCTCCAGAAGCAGTTGGGAGACCTAGAACTTCACTGGTTTCTCCACAACAGACTCTGCAAGATGAGCTATATTTTAAAGTGCTTTTTCTTGTAGTTTGCTTTATTTCTTTCATCTGAGAAAGTATAAAAACTCTAATGTTTGAAAGTTTGACACAGAAGACTATTTTCTTCCTAATGGAGATTTAATTTTTCTTCCTTAACTACATACCTCACCTACATACAATATCATTGGAGTCACAGAGGGAACTGGGGTTGTTTAGCCTGGAGAAGAGGAGGCTGAGGGGAAACATTATCACTCTCTACAACTACCTGAAAGGAGGTTGTAGCGAGGTGGGTTTTGGTCTCTTCTCCCAAGTCACTAGTGATAGGACGAGAGGAAATGGCCTCAAGTTTTGCCAGAGGATGTTTAGATTGGATATTAGGAAAAATTTCTTCACCAAAAGGGTTGTCAAGCATTGGAACAGGCTGCCCAGGGAAGTGGTTGAGTCACCATCCCTGGAGGTATTTAAAAGACATGTAGACGTGGCACTTAGGGACATGGTTTAGTGGTGGGCTTGGCAGTGCTAGGTTAACGGTTGGACTCGATGATCTTAAAGGTCTTTTCCAACTGAAATGATTCTATGATAACATCAAATAAGGGACAATGCACAGCAGCGCAAATAAAACCTAGAAATTCCTTTTGCCCAGCTGATTTAGCTGATGGAGCTGGTGATCACTAGACTGTTGTCATTGGTGTTTGTGATCTCTCAGAACTGCATCTTGGTACCTGACAGCTCGGGGATGCTTCTCAGATCACTGCAGACAGAACAGCTCCTAAACTCTTCCAAATCATGATTGTAATCCATAAGAGCAAAAAAGCCATCAGCACCAGAAAAGCTGGATGACATATTCTGTCTGAAAGTTTTCCCATTGAAAAATAACCTGGTCTTATTTTTTAGCAAAGAAAACAACATTTGAATGTTTTAAATATGAAATTTATAAGTAAAAAAATCCCCAACAAACAAATTGGCAAATTTGACCTTATTCCAGTTGGAATTCTACATTGATTTTGTTTTGGAAAACAAAAACTATGTTATACCTTCCCCCCTCTAATTCTTCATCCCCAGTCCAAGTTTTTTGCCATCAACTGGAATAGAAGAAATTATTTCCAGCTTTGCTATTTATTTTAATTTCCTTTCCAGTTTTCCTATTTTTCTCTTTGTACTTTGTATTTTTTTGTTACTGCTTATTTAACTTATCCAAATCGCTTCAAGTTTTTAAGAATTAGAGAATGCAAAATGCAAAAAAGATGAATATAAAACAAGCCTGAAAAAAGCACAGGTTCAATTAATTCTACTGAATTACATAACAGCAAAAGAGAAATTAAGAAGAAATGGTAAAATTGGGTGGGTTGAAGACTAAGATAAAGTGAATTTTGATCTAACAAATGTATATAATTTTTTGTGGAATACCCACAATGTTGGACAAAAATACAAGAAAAAAATTTCAAAGGTTTTCCTTTAAAAAGAAAAAAAAATAAAAAAGGAAAGATATACAGGAGTTTAAAAGCATGCCCCATTACAATTATAATTAATATCCTTTGTGGGAGAATTGTTACAATTTATAACCACTACTGCTTACAGAGTTTCTCTGGTCTAAGATGATTATCTGCAGTGTTAACCAGCAACCTCTGCAAAATACTGAAAGACATGTAATAACATGAATAGGGTCTTACCTATCATCTCTTTCTCATAGCCTTCTCTTTTCCAAGAAAACATATTGGAGATGATGCAAGCTTTCTGAAATCAAGGTACTAAGGATGAGGAGAAGGATTTCCTTGCCTGTGTAAAACTACAAGAAACAAGCTTTGACCTCCCTGATCTGCCTTGCTAGCTGTAGTAGAATTCAGTGCTGAACAGTCTGTCATTCCAACAGCTTTAAACTGAGCACCATGCATTAATCATGATTTTAAATTTTGACTGGCAGAACTTCAAAATTAATTTGTTAAAAGCAGATGGCAGCCTGTAATTTCATGCTCTGCTTTTGCCTTACCTGCAACATCTGCATGCAGAACCTCCTCTGCAAATTAAGCCTTTCACTCAAAAAAATAATAAACATATTTATAGTCTGATTCACAGTTTTACCAATAGTTTAACTAAAATGCTTTTCTTAAATTGTCATAGAAGCAAATGTAGATTTGTTTCTACATGAAGCATATCTCATCATGTCAGATTTTTATGATTATATTAATGCTATTTTTTTATAAGAGATGGATCCATAACAAATTATCTATCTTCATAAGGTAAAGCGAGATCCAACCTACTGAATGCATTACCTGTGACATAATGCAGACAAACCTCCATTGTGGTTTTCGTTTTAAGTGCTACAGCTTTAAGAGGATATCCTGCATATAAAATTTTTATTCTTCGGATCTTCTACAGTACCTAGTGTTACAAGAAATTAGTTTCCTAGAACTCCACTTCTAATGCAAACTGTGTGTGCTTTTGCTCAAGTCTAAACACACTGAATTAATTTCTAAAAGTTTGCAGTGAAAACCAGTCTATGCTTTCAGCTGTGGACTAAAAATTGTCTGATTTCAGATAATACAGAACTAGGAAACACCCACCATATGTTTAAATCAAGTTTCTTGCTATTGAACTTAACCATGTCATATAAACCCACTGTAAAATGAAAGTATAAGAACCTAGAAAGCTAGGCAATTCAATCAATATCTTTTCTCCATGAAACTAAAGGAGTACAGATTTTCCTTGCCGCTAGTGTGAGAAAATTCACTTTGGAAGCACCTTTTCAGACATATTTGTATATTGTTTTTAATTTTTTTATGGCTTTCTCCTTTCTAAAGTCGTTACTGTTACATTTGAGAAACTCACAAACTGCTAATGAATGTATATTTGCAGCTACCTCTGTATGTGGCAAAATCAAATTTTATCCTGACTGAATGCAGGGGAAACCGAGGCATAAACAGTCAGGTCATGCATCAAATCTGTGCTGGAGCTGGTGACCAAACTAAGATCACTGTGGACAGTGGCATGGTTTAAACCCTATTCCAGAAGGAGTCATACCCAGAGCTCTGGGGGAGGACTCTGCTTGCTTGCTTATGCTTAGCCCATTTCTACACCCAATACAATACGGGATTTACTGTATCCTTATTGTTTCCTTCTAATAATTTAGGGATTAGGGATGTCATTCAAATAAAAAAGATGTGGGTCCAATATTCTCCCTTTTACAAGGAGACTTCAAGCCATATTTCCCAAGAATGAGTGTTGTCTAACAAGCCTGAGGTTATTCTAGAACTTCCACCATTCTCCATCCATCCTTTTGAAGCCGCTTCAGATTTTTGAGGGAAGTGATAAAGGACAAATGTGACTGTGACTCTGCAATTTAGTGACTGCTTTAGGCACAGAAGGAGGCAAGTCCTGGATTCTGTTCTCTGTTTTTTATCCAGTAAATATTTAGTCATACCAGTATTTTGTATTTTTTTCTTAGTTACTAACAATTAGCAATTCTTTCTTAGAAAATAATAACCAAACACATACAAAAAGTACTAATTTTTAATTTATGAGCAATAAAGCAACATCTCCCAGTGGGTACTGCATCTCATTTTATGCTGAAGTTCCTGAACAGAATTTCATTCCATCTTTTAATGTTTAATACATTTCAGAGAATTAAAAATTAATTTTCTTCTTATTCATGATTATTAATAAACATATACTATTTAGCATGTATATATATAATGCAACAACTTTGATATCCTGTTTATGACAGAGGCCTTATTTTGCTAACTATTTTATGATCTTGTGTCTCAGAGGATATTTGGTAGCACCATCCACACTCGTGCTGAAGGACCAGAAGAAAAGAGGTTTTATGGCCACATAGTCCCTTCCTGTGCAACAAATGTCCACAGATGCCACCTGCTGAGTCACAGCATTTTGAGCTGCAGTGTAGAGAGACCCAAATAGCTTCCTGAAACATCCAGGTTAACCACAGCTATGGCTACTATGCTATGATGGCCACACTGCTTCCAATACCTGATCTGGCTCATTTACAGCTAACTTTTTGCAATATGCACTATGAATGTATCCTTATTTGCTACTCTGGCTTCTAAGGGGGCTACGTGATCAGACCAGCAAGCAAATGCTCTGGAGAGTGATCTTTATAAAGGCTGAAAATACGGAGGTGCTTGGCTAAAACGTCTAAGAGTGTGGTAGCCTCTTAAACATGAGTGCACCTTGACAGATGTATGGTTGTAGTCAGAAGAAATGTGGGAATGTGCTGGGAAGCTGCCCTGCTCCAAAGTCAGCAAGCTCCGGAGCAGAGCTCTGACCCTCTCAGAAGAACATTCTCCCAACCTCCTCCCCAAAACTGAATCGAACAAGCTGTTTGACAAGGCCATGGTTATCCAAGTAAACTACTGTTCTCCCACATGCCACCTTCTCTGGTACCACTTCTGTCACAGCTATTTCACCTCTATTATCGTAGCAAGAGGAGCATATGCAAAAGGCAGAGGTTGAAATCAAAGTATGTGGGAGTTCAGCTTGAATGAGTGCTACAAGATTAGACAGATGCACTTTTGCTTTATTTCATGTTATTATGTGATATGGCAAGTCACAGAAAGAAAAGCAATTAAAGAACCAGGAACATTTTGTTCATTTTAGCTACTTTGCTGAAGGAAAGGTTTTTCCTGAATCCTTGCCTTTGTGAATATATTACATCTATCCTGGACTGCGATCCAAATGTTATGAGAAATACCTAATACACTAAGTTAGGAGAATTGCCTTTTTCATTGTGTAAACAACCTTGAAACACTGTTTTGCAAAACCTATGCACACATGCTCTAAAATACCAGGATGCTATTTAATAGACTTAATATTGTTCATCGTTGATGGAGCAAAGCCAAATGTAAATAGATTAGTTCATTGAAAATCAGGCGTTAAGTTTGTCCTCGAAAAAGTATATCATGAGTGCTATTAGCCCTTATGGGAAGAAAGGACAAGACAAGAAATGAAGGATAGCTGCATTCTGGGCAGCTCTAGTGGTCTGAAGACTCTGGCAGGGAGCTCTCAGGCAGAGCTCAGTGTCACATCAGACAACAGCAAGTATGGTAGCTATCAGAAAGGTATTCTGGCACCACAGATATAATCCCAACCAGCTATTCAAAACAAAAAAAATGTTGCTGTCCATGCTCACTGAAATGTGAGAGCTTCAAGATGACATACTCATGGTCATATTCATAAGACTCAAAATGACAATGTATAAGCAGATAGGACTCGTTCAGTCCCTTCTACGTTCCATGTTCATCTGCTGTGCTGCAATATTGCACTCACTGCTGGCCTGTAGCTTTCATTTTCATATGTTCTGAGATCTCAGCCCTGTCTAGGCAGAAACCACCAGTGAACTTGAGCTTTTTCTTTTATCACCACACTAGAAATGAACACAGTACCATTTCCTGTGCAGCTATTTATTTAAGGCATGTTCAGTTTGAGCAAGTGTCCCTAGGATGGGACCTTTGGCTCCCCTCTCTCAGGAAAACAAAGGCAAATAGATGCCCCAGCATTTGAACGGATCCCCAGAGATACAAAATAGATGTGCCTCGAACTTGGGACAGAAAAACACCTACAGGCCCAAAGTACACACGGGTATTTTTCATACACCTACGTATTGTAATCCATACCAAGGTAACAGAAAAACATCCAGGCATGGAGGTACGATAAGCATGATAGAAAAGAATTAAAGAAATAATAGGATATACATTATCCAAGACCTTTTTTCCACTGTACAGGCATCATATAGATAACACTCAGAGTTGCTGAATTGTTCCACATTTTTTCTAGCCATGTTTTGACTTTACAATAGCACATTAACTACTGTTAACCAAATGTATATGGTTAATAACTATTTAATACAATTCCTCTACTGCCTATATTTTCCCTTACTTCAAAAATCCACTGTCAACTCTCCTCATAAAGCTTTACCCGATCAAAGACAGGTGTTACACTCATTGTCAGTAAACACAATTCTAAGAAGTCACAGTAAGAGGATTTTAACTCCTCTAAAAGGAGTGTTATGGAAGCAATTTTATAAAAAAAGGCCATTACTTACCCATGTTTGCATGATATACACTTTATAGAAGATTAGCACAAGTATTGTAATATTTTGTAACTACCAACATTGTAGAATTGTCCATAAACTGAAATTCAGCTCATTAAAAGCACACGATATAATAAGCATTTTCAAGTAAGTACAAACTGCCCTTTTATTGCAGGATTAGCAACATACTGCTAAAATAGAGCTAAGTCACAACTTGGTTATTATACCTTTGCCTATTTTATACTATTCCTTCTAGGTTTAAGCACAAAATCTATTTAAAAATTACAAGTACTTACATAATCAAAATTCATTACTGCCTTTACAGTAGGTGGTGTACATTCCTACATTCAAATTAAAAGTTGTGCAAGAAATTTTGTTGTCTCTTTCTTTTTCAGCCAATGCCTTTCCCCAACACATGCAAGCAGTTTAATAAACATGGCACTTTATGAGATTAAAGGGCTAGAGATAATCCAGGAAACTCCAAATAAAATAACAAGATTAAGTTATATAGTTAGCTCAGTGGACTGAAATAAATTTAGTTCACTCTGTTGGGCTAAAATGCACATAAAACCTTTTACTTCCACTAAATCTTCTTTCTGAAAGCTTCTTTACATTAATATCATGGTATATCACAAACTGAAAATACTTGAATAAAAATAAATATATTTAGGAGAAAAAAAAGATTTAAAAAATAAATTACTTTTGTCTTGGTCTATGGATTTTAAAATCTGAGTAGCATTTTCTAATATTCAGACTTGGAATAACCTTTCATGCCTTGTTTACTGGGCTATGGCAGTAAACTTTTTTGTTATTATTTTGTTTGATAGCTGTTTGTGAGAGACAGTAATGCCTTGTGGAAACAGAAAAATTTGCATCCAGAAAGTCAAAAGAAAACACTTAATTTTCCATGCAGTATGCAATTTTGAAATACATACACACAAATATACATAAATACAAGATATACTTTTATGTAATAAATATAAAGTGTTATTTGATATCTTAATTTAGGAAAGGTAAACTCTTAGCACATCCACCAAGATAACGATGTCTGTTGCTTTCCGAAGACATTTATTTTCTCCAAATTAGTTAAGAAATTTGTTCTTTCCGACTCCCTTCCTGCCTTCTTTGGCTCCCACTGATTTCCCCTTACTTAATCAAGCTTAGAGTGCTTAGAAACCAGAAGGCAGTCATCTTATTAACACAGAATTCCTACTGATGAATCAATCTATGTATCCAGTACGAAAACTTAGATAACTGCTCACCGATTGGGAAAGTCACATGCATATACTAACAGACAGAATCACAAACACCTTGAAAAACTACAGAAGCTGTATCCTTTGCTCTATCATCATTATCAGAAGGCACTATTAATGGGCAATAAATATTCCCCTGGTTTCAATAAGAGCTTTTTAGGTACCATTTAATTTAAAAAAAAGGCAGAAAAAACCAGAAATGTGCATAAAGAAATTCATACACATTCAACAGAAATCTTCAAGGCTATGCATCTTGCAAAACTTTTTAACTATGATCAAAAAGCAGCAGATTGTTTATAAAACCATTATTAAAACCAAACATTCTAATCAAGTAATACATTGCCAAACACAGAAACATCTGGAGAGTCACAGCTATAATTATAAAATTATAATTCTGTCCACACTTTTAAGTTAACTTATCAGGACTAAATACAGGATGCATTCTTGCGAACACGCATTCAGCACCGGCATAATTCCATAAAACAGGACTACTCTTGAGAATAAATAGATGGCTCCTGTTCGAGGTGGGATTTCCACACATGTATTGTTTAGCAGGTACACAAGATTTGGCTCTGTAAACCTGTAGTTTGTCCATGCTTATTTGTTTGGCTTCTTGCAAGAATACCTCAGGCCCAAAGCAAGGTCTACATGACAGCTCCCAAGACACCTTACATCAGCTTCGGTATATCAACACTGCAGGGAGTGCCTGGATCTGCCGAGTGTCTGTCCCAGGCCCTGTTAACACAAGTGTCTTGTGCCCTTCCCACATAGTCCTACCCAAGAAGCCCTCTTTGATTTCTGTCACCATCCACCAGTTCCTTGTAGCAAAAAGGAGAGGAAAAAATGACCCACGACAGCCATCAGAGCACTAGGCACGCGGTCTTTCCCAAGAGATGTACCTCCTTTGTACCCTAAAGGAGGCCACTCCAAGCCAAAGTGCTGCTCCCTGCCTATGGGTGTCTGTACCTAAGCATGCTAGCTGTTGGCAGTACCAGCCACTCTCCAGAGATGGGGTTGGAGGCCAGGCAGCCCTGGTGGTTTGCTGGGCCCTGGCCATGTGTAGTAGCTGTCAAGACACAAGTAGCTGTGTGCAACAGCACACAGGTAGGGAAGGTCTGCAGAGCTTGCCAGGGCCGCACATGGACAGCCTGGGCTATGCCACAGTGGCACTGACACAGAAAATGAAAGAAAGGCTTGGACATGGGTCCTGTGACCAAGTGGCTTGCCATCACAGTTTGCTGGCTCTCTCTCCAAGGATAGTCACCGACGTAGACCTGCCAGAGTGAACACCTCAGGTGGAATCTCTCAGTCACGCCAGGGCCTTGCTCCCAACAGGGATTAAGGTGCTCTTTTGGCAGCTTAGTCATCCCAGGGAAAAGGAGGACAAGTGTTCTGCCTGTGTCATGGCATCACTAAAAAGTCAGGTTGTGTTTTCAAATTGGCCACGATGCTTAAGGACACACATGTTGGCAGGCCTGCCCACCATGGGTATGGTCAGGTATATAGTTATCTACAGGTTTGAGGGTAGTAGCCTAAGTCCCCACTCGAGAAGAGACACTTCACAGTCCTGCTGTAGCCCCTAAACATGGATGGATGGCCGATAGCCAAGCATTTGGCTGGAGCATGCTGCATGGTGAGCTAAGGGAGCAGCTGACAGAAACACCCTGCATGAATGCAGGTACCGTAACTGGAGTCTGCTCCAATAGCTACCAAAGTTAAAAAAAAAATCTCCACAAAAGCCACATTCCTTCAACTCACTAGTACTGTCAGTTCTAGTAACTTGGAGTCTTTTATAGATAGATAGGTAGATGAGAACATATTGATTAGTAATGTTTATATGACTAATTATATTTACATATATACATTTATATAGATTACAGATATAAGATATCAATATTTATCGCTTCTAACATGCAATGCATGATAAAGACAGACTGTTTCCCAAAGGAAGGAAAGGCACACAAAACTAAGATGGCAAGTAGAAACTTGAAAGTGAATTCCTGTAATTTATTTTCATAACTACAGCTCTCAAATACTGTTAACGTAATTGCCATTTATTCATTATCTTATTACACAGTGGTTAACAGAGACTTGGGAAATGCATACACTGTGTGTAAACTGACTTTAATAAAAGCAATTAGACAGTTGAATGAATATTGTTCATTACCACCTATGAGTACAGGGACATCTGGTGGATGATATTGTTATTTGATATTTTTCTACATATTTTCACCAGACATTTTCCTCCAAAACTCCATAGTACAAACTCAACATATTCAATGGCCTACACTTAAGAAATACTGCATATTTTTGTATTGCTAAGTGGCCTTTGACATGTACACTTTACAATAAATTAATCTTAATTAATACTTACTTCAGCTAGATAACGTTTTTATCGTCTTTGAGCAGACATTAATTTAGTTTCTTTTAGTCAACATTCATGTGGCAAACATGAACCTTTTCAAAGTGAAAATATATTTTTTCTATAACATTTTATAAAAAATAGCAAAACTTGATCTTGGACTTCAAAGTATATTTTGGTCCTGAGTTTAAATGGGGTTTTCAGAAATCACTTATATCATCATTTAATTCCAGGTCTGTAAGCACATGGGTGTACATGCCTCACGATAATCCCCACAGTACCTGGAATCCAGAAGTCTGTGAAGCACTCCAAAAGCAAGGCAACCCTATTCCAACTGCAGGAATATTCTCTAGTTGGTTTTTCCTAGCTTAACACAAGCAAATAAGCAAATTGGTTTAGAAATACTCAGAGAAATTATTTGCCATGAATAAAATAAATAATAATTAAAAAAAAAACCCAGACCAAAACATCTGACTAAAACCAGAGTTGAGAACATCTGACGTACTGTCACAATATGTGGTGAGAAGATGCACATTATAGTTCAAGAAAATGTCTGCATATCCACAACATTGTCAGAGATCTGGTAACAGAAGGGCCCCGGGCAAAAAAGGAGCATGCACAGCAGAGGGGAAGACTATCAAGGGAGCCAAAGAGAATTGTGGGCTAAGAAATATGTGAAAAGGGAGAGGAAAAGTGATCAGTAAAACGGTTTGAGGCTACAAGACTAAAGGAAGGAGCAGAAGACAAAGAGGAAAGGAAAGACAAAGGTGAAGGCGACTAAAAAATAAAGGCAAGCCAAGACCCTGGTAGTAGCCTGGGGTAAGGGGTAGCACTGAAGAGATGCAAAAAGGAGAGCAGAACAGTAGCACATGAGAAGAATGAGAAGGTGTGAGAGGAAGAGATGAGTGCACAGGCAGAGGTGTGCAGAAGACCACTGCAGCACTTCAAGGAGAAACGCAGAGCTTCACTTCCAGCAGCTATATGGGAGCATGATCAAGGAAGATGAATGTGTGTTTAAAGTATTTTTCTAAGTTCGAATTTATTATGAAAGATTTTGGGTAAGATTAGATATTTGCCCTATCATAGCCTGAAATCCAAACACATGTTAAAAAAAAAAGACAAGTGTTGGATGAGGAACAGATTAAATGATTTCTACGACTTGCACACAGCAGAGTCAGAAAGGGAGTAGATGAAAGAACAGAACCAACAGGTACTGTTTGAATGGATGGTGAGACAAATGTCTTAAGTAGGCACTACAGACTAGGTATTTTTGGGGCAAAAACTCCAGGAAACTTATTACAGGAATGAAAAAGAAGGATAAAAAAGGGTAGAGAATACTGCATGGTAAGCGCCAAATGGTTAGCCAAAACAGAAAAGGATGAAAAAAACAGGAAGGATGTATGAAATCTGCAGCAATGTTCTTCTGAATCAATGCTTTTGAATACGTTACATGCCTGATTAAATGGAGAGGAATACAAGTTTTATACTGGGCAACATAAAACATATCAAGCAGTTAGGACTCTTACTCTCATAAGTTTCACATCAATTCACATCAGTAGTATTAGCTTGTAAGTCCCAGTAGAAAATATAATTCAGGAAAGAATGAACAATGCAGAAGTAATGTAGCGCAAGTTTGGCTGAAATGATTGTCTAGTTGACATTATGATTTTAACTAAATGACTCCCAATTATACACAGAGAATTTTTAAAAGGCTTCCATGGATAAAAAGTGATCTTCCCAAACAGAGAATAATGGAGTATGCTAGATTCACCACACTAAAGTTTTGTTCATTCCTTTCTGTTTACATAACCTGCCTGGTATTGCCTCCGAAAACCCAACTTCTGCCTTCCCACTTCACCAGATAAAGCACATGGACTACATGTGGTCTCATCTCCTTGTACAGAAAAACTTGTCTGCATTTTTACCTTATAGCGTTTCCTTCAACTTTTTTCCCCAGCAAGGATGCAGAAACTCCCTGCTATCTAGCTTGTATGAGGAATTCAGATAACCTTATCAGGATAATCTGTGTTAAGACTCGTGCTGATACACTGCCTCCTGATTTTGCACAGGCTGTTAGCAAAAGAGCAGCTAAGAATAGCTTCTTTCTCCATCTCCCATCCCCAGAATTTCTTCTCAAAATTGTGAGTCTTATATTGCTGAGAAATAATATATTGCTGATAATCTTGCTAAGGGCCAACCTGAAGACCTGAAAAAGATTGATTTATTTCAGAATAAGCAACAGATCCATGGTTAGATCTTTATACTGGCTATGGGAGACCTCAGCTCAAGTCCCTGGTCTGTATATGCTTCAGAATAAAGAATTATTGCTTTTTCCTCCGTATGCCACATGATTAATTGAATGACTAGACTTCCAGACAAATCTTTTTCCGTCAACACCACAGATTCCACTCAGTCCAAATAATTAAATAAAAATTGATCTGGAAAGGACAGCAAAGCATTTCAGTGTCTAAAAGAGACTTGGCCTTCTGGAACTCCTGTATTTCGAAGGCAAGACCAATCTCAAGTGCACTGAAAACCCCTGCATGAGCTTGTCTCAGGTCTATCCTAAAATGTAAACACAGACACAAATAACCTGACTTGGATGATTTAACTCATTTCCTCCTTGTGACTCTGGGCTCCTACCAGGATGTGCCAAAAGAGGCACTGGAACCTAAGTGTCCATTATAGCTCTATGCCTTGAGCTCTGGGATCTTGACCATTATGTGATGCACGACTCTCATTTCCTCTTTACCTCCCAATTAAAGGGTCTAAATTGTTCCATTTTATCCCAGTTAAATTTTTTTACCTCAAAAATTTCCCTCAAACCTCAAAATTCTTTAAAAAGAAACTTTGTTTTTGATATACCTCTGCCTTAAGTTTTTGACTCAGAAGACTTCATTTCAGTGGTTCTTGATCAGCCTCCTGTACAGCTCAATTGCTACAAGGAATGAGTGATCCACTCCATAACTCATAAGCTGTTAGAGAGCTAGTTGGCAGCTGATGTGATATCAAAGTGAAGGTATTTTTATATTGCATCAGCCTCAAAGTAATTTTGAAAGAAGTCCACAATTAGAGACAAGGGAAAGAAAAAGAAAGCCAAAGATAGAGGCACAGTCAGTCAGCCTCCAAGCAGAATAAGATTTAAGAAAGCAAAGATGTAGCTTATATGTTAGAGTAGACAAGCCAAGAAAATAAATTACTATGTATTGGAGCCAAAGATTATAGTCAATGCCTTTGTATTACAACTAAAGAAACTGTGATGGTAGTAACATGTCCAAGAGAACAAAGATCAATAGCAGTAGAGCAATGGATGGAGAGGGTTACAACAACATTAAGACAAAGAAAAGCTAGCAGTCTTTGCCAAACACATACAACTGTGTTTGGCAAAGGCTGGGATCACTGGGACTGGCAACACGCAAGACATTAATGAGGCCACAGTGATTGAACAGTCCTTCCAAGCAGCAGGTATATATTTCTGAAGTATTTAATTTATTTAGTGATCGATCAAAAGGGATCAATATGTAGCATGCCAAAAGCACTGGATTCTTCATTTAAAGTCTCTTACCTTTAATGAAAAGAATTTATAGGGCTGTGCTCGTAACAGATGAGGACCGGTCAACTGACAGCCCATGAGTCAAACAGGGCATGCAAGGAAATTTTGGCTAGCCCCTAGGAAAGCCTACAACCGTAAGCCAAGCCAGTTTTACAGTTCCACTGAAAGATAATGGTAGAAAGCAAAAGTGAATTTGATGTGGGCCAAGAGAAAGTATCACCAACCATTGAACACACCTGGCTGACCAGCCAAACAAACAGACAGCATTACAGGAGAAGAAAGATCAATTACATGAGAACAAGAGAAAGGGTTTGACTGTGGCTAGGACAGTTAGGAACATCTGCGTCTGGCCTAGAAATACATTCCCTGGCCTCAGAATACAGTTGCCCTTGGATTTCAGTTTAATAGCACATGAATGTGGAGACACCAAAGCTGCCCTTAAGCTGTGGTAGCTCAGAGTCAGGAGGATATTGTGACTCAGCGCTGATATTAATGCTCCTCATGTTCTGCAACACATTCTCCGGCACTGGGACTCCAAGGGACTTTTTCATTACAGATGGCCAGCTCTGTGCATTGATGCTAGACCCTGGCTAGCAAGCCCTGATAGATGTGGTCTAACTCTGTGCCCAGTACATCTACATAATGATCTTACTATGTTATATTGTTATATTGTTACATTACATTATCAGGGTTTTTTTCATTATCTGCAACATCCCTTAGTCCCTCACTTTGAATAACGGAGAATTAATTATAAAAACATCCTAGTCTTAACACCCAGACAGAAGTAAATATGATCCTTGAAAATAAGATGCCCATCTCTACTTTTTCTTAGCACATTTATCACCACCACAAAGATGTGCTATTCATACTGAATATTATTGTCAGACTGAATATTTTATATTTTTAGAACCAATATTGTAAATCCAGTTATTTGTTAAAAATTTTCCTAAAGTATTTTATTACAACAACTCTGATCATTTTGGCATAGACATATACCTCTTTGGCAGAGTAAGCTTATAGCTTAAGTCTCACATTAATTTCAGCATGTATGTTGTGCTCTTATTTTGTAAGAGTGATGCAAAATATTTATTTTGGCCACCTTCTTAATGAGATTAGATTCCAGAAAGGAAACTATTAAAGATGATAAAAAGAGAGTTTAAATTAGTATGTTTAAATACAAGAAAAGTGAGAAGAAAAAAGGAAAAGAGTTATTTTCTGCAGTGTTCCCTTGTCTCTACTGGCATGAAGGACTACGCATAGAATGAACTGCCTAACACAGGTCCTCTAAATCGCTGCCTTTGAAAGAGGAAACAAGCTCACTCACAGTTACTGTAAGAATAGCCGTCTTTTGTTACTGTACCATGGAGCCATCTGAAGCATTTGGAATTGTTTGGGCAAGACAATACTTAACTCTATAACCACAACAGTATCGCATCATGTTTGCTGTGCAAGTTAAAGTAGAACACGAATAACTTTCATTGACCAGAGGAAGACAGTAATTAAAATAGAAGAATCCCATGACTAAAGTAGCACTGCTCTGCAAGTATTTTTAATGTATCAGGCCCTCAGCCTTCTAAAATTAATTAATCCTTTAATGAAAGTTGTCTGTTATCTGACTAACAAATCTAGTTTTTCTAATATCCAGCTACCCTGGTTTTCAATTAAGACTCAAAGAGCCAAGAACTGATGAGAAAGGACATCATAAATGATTTATGGATGTCCTACTTTTGTGTATGGTACATTTATTATTCTACTTAATGCATCCATATGGTTTTCTAATTCATTCATTACTGAAAGCCTCACATTACAGTTATTTCATTAAAGGTTATATCCATTTTCAGGCACATTCTTAGGAAGCATATTTAAAAATTAAAGCTACAATCAAATTTTTGATTTAGTATATGGATTTCCAATTATCTACCTATTTAATTATTGTCCTATTACCTATTTCTAGGGGGGTCAGTTGTGGTTGGGTTTTTTTAATAATTTTCTTGATCAACATTCAATGGCCTTTTGCTATTTCATGATCTGGGTGGGCTTTTAAATTTGCAGTTTATGTTTCCCTGTTCTCCCAACTCCAGTCAATACTCTCTTGATCCAACCACAAATGTATGTACACAGCAGCCAGAGAGGTGTTCCTACAGCTAATAATCACCTTCCCTCCTCCCACCCCTGCCATCCTTTAACGGAGTGTTTCTACCAGGGTCAATCTAGAAACCCTTAAAACTAAGTTTATGTCATAGTAGGCAACGGACAAAGGGGAGAGGTCTTTAACTAGTGTAGCTATAGTTTAAACAGAAAAGAGTAGAAGAAAGGGAGTGAGTATTTTTAATTTTCAAGTTAATTTCTGTTGCCTGTATACACTTTTACTGTGGCTAATTAGGCAGAGCCACAGCATCCAGTAGCACCATTCCGGAGAAAGCCTATGAGAGGTTCTGGGGACAACGTCTGCTTCATGCTTTTTTTTTTCATCATCACCTTAAGACAAGGAATATAATTTCTGTGCTGTTTTAACTTTACTTTGCCTAAAGAATGCAAAGGCTCCAAGAGTGCAGTATTTAAGGTCATTCTTCCAATAACCCAAAACATTTGTGTTTTAATGACCTGTCAGCTCAGAATACTGCACTGCTACAGAACTACATGGTACAGTACCTGAAATTAAACTCTTGTAACATGAAATAATTTTTATTACATGCAATTGAAATATCATATCTATTTCTAAAGGTTAGCCTCCAGACCTGTGTTCTTAATTAGACAATACATTATGTGTTGCATGAAGAAAGCATATCAGCAACAATTTGGCTAAACAGTGCAGAAAGCTCTAAGTGTTGCCAGAATACCACAGGACTGTAACAGAGGTGATCTTTATTTCTTTCAGTGCATTTTCAAAAAGAAAACAAGATTACTAGTACGATTAGTACCAGCAAAAAGATAACCTCTTATTCTAAAAATGCCAACAGGAAAATGGGCAAAAAATTGAAATTAAATTCAATCAATGACATTGTGTAAATCAAGCAAAAATTTACTTTAGCATGTTGTAAATGTAAAAATCTTGATTTATATCGTCATTGATTTCTACGCTACAGTTTATTACACAATGACCATTCCCAAGGAGAATGCGTATCCTCAGCCAAATCTGTACAAAGCAGACATTCCACTATTATTCTCCAACAGCTAATAAAGGCTGAAATGTAAATCTGTTTCATGTTTAAATAAACGTAGATATAACATATGCAGTCAACCACTTTCCTACATTATTCAACGGTATTATATTAGCAGTCTTGATACATACCCTCAACTCTTTTCATGATGCTTCTACCATATACTCAATTCAAAGCACTGTATCCACTTAAAGTATTTTCCACCAGTTTATTGTGGTGCAGAGCTAAATAAAAATTAGCTCCATTACAAATTGTCAGTCATGACTGACCTTCAAAGGAAGGACAGCAAAACATTACTTAAATGCTTTTAGCAACAACAACAAAGACAGACAAAGACTTTGTACCTCTCTACTTACCTCCCTGGGTTATTCCCCTTTACATGGACCATTTCAATACTGAAGTTACTGAAAAAACATCATTCAGTTGACAGCTATGCGATGACTTTCGAAATCCAATATCCTCCCAGCCTGTGCATTTCATTTCAGAATTCAATATTTATTTTTTGCAAAAGAGATGCTGAAGTGCAGTAATATTTGATCTATGAAGCATTTTAAAAGGTGTGTTCAAAAGGTCATCTTCTGCTCTCTAATAATGTTTGTCTGATTCAAAACGTCACTGTATTCTAAAAATATCACATATTAATGTACTGATGATATCAAAAAATATCATTTTTCTCATTCAAAAGCAATTTTTATAAGGCTTAATATTTAAGGGGTTGCATACAAGAACACATTATGAACCATCTGTTGAAGAACTTTATAGAAGCTGTCACTTTTCCTAACAATGATGTCAGAAGTGAAGAACCAAAAGGATTATTCCAGAGGCTGAACTGCCAGATCCAACAAAACACTGAATGATAAGGAAACACATGCTGTCTTGCTGTCTTTTTATCTGAGTGCCCTTTATCTGCCTTTTACATGTTACTGTAGGGGACTTGGGTTTTCACATAGACAGCTCTCTGAGGGTGCTAAGAGATTAAAAAAAAAAAAAGAAGAAAAAGGCTTCTTCAGTCCTTATTCCTGAACATTATAAACACAATGCATAGGTTTATTGTGGGAAGTCATCACTGATTTGTTTATCAGTGGGTCTCATGACCCCAGTAGGGCCATTTTGTTCATTTATGATTTTGGACATCAAGCATGTGTGATTCCACTGATGGCACCTGGAGCATTGTGTGCCAGGAAACTTTTCCCTTTCCTTAGACAAATTTAGGCAGTAATAGTAATTTAGCAGTAATTTAGGCAGCTCACTTGTAAAAGGAAAACAGAACATTGCTAGTGGTAGAGCAATCTCCTGAACTCCTGCTGAAATACAAGCCTGTCCGTACTGTTCAGGGTAATGGAGTCAGTTGCATTTGCAACCAGTAAGGATTACAACGCCACCTCCAAAGCCAAACGCTGAAACACTGGAAGTGCAGTTCAGGCACTGTCATAAAGCAGCCAAACAAACAGCAGGCATGGAAAATCCATTATTGTCTAAATTTCTGGGTCTTTTCTCCTGAAATTCAGTCCAGCATGGCATAGAAATGGCACAGAAGCCTATTTCAGAGGAATAAATGGGACGATGTAAGTAATAAGTAGGCAGCAGCAGGGCTTGTTTGTTTGTTTGTTTGTGGGTTTTTCCCCTATTTTGGACACCAAATCAAAACACATACAAGAAATTTGTACTGGATCAGCCCAAGATCAACACTTCACTGAATTTTCAGTTGGCTGAAATAATGCATTTTGGGTCAAACAAATCATTTCATCTGTGAATGTGAGATAAGTGGTACTCTGTACCCCTTAGCTCAGTGACTAGATAGATCATGTGAAATGAGAAAGACTCAGGTTCAGTTTTCTCCTCTACCCCCTTTAAAGCAAGGCTTTGAGCCAGGTCTCCCACATTTGGGTATACAGCCTTTCTCTCCCATTTGAGTTCCCCTGCACCTCTGAGATATCTTGAAAATGCTTACGCAAAAGTAAAGATCTTTGGTTTGGCTGCAATTGTGGCTGAATTCAATCCAGTTTCATGGAAAATCTGTTTTGCCAAAAAAAAAAAAAAAAAAAAATTATCAATTAATAAAGATTTTCCTGGAGGACAAAACCCAGCAATTTGGAGAATGGAAAAACATAGGCAGATTCCCTTTGGCTACACACAAGTATCTACTTTATAGCTGGGACTGCCAGTTATAGGAACATACAAGTCAAAGAAGAAGTATGGAACAGCTGATACTTACCTTCTTATAGATGAATGGCACAATGCTAACTGTCAATGAAACTTTAGCCTTTAGTTTAAAAACATATAACATGCCTGCTCCTGAAATCCAGTTTTCATTTAAACTGCGCAACTTACAAAGAACACTCAATGACTTCAAGAAACATCTTCCCTTCACTAAAAGATACAGGAAAAGGAAAACTTTGTGACCAAAGAGGATCTGGGCAATTTGTGAAAGATATGACTAGCTTTTCTGCAAGTTTAGCATCCCACTGAATGTGACAGGAAATAACTCCAAAGTTGCCAGCAGTAAGCTAATCAATTAAAGCACTGGGTTGCTGAATATCCCAGTAACATTCTTCTAATATTTTGCAAGTCAGATGACAAAAACTTGCTTTAAGGAGGTTTTAGTGCATATTACAACCTAATGCAGTCTTTCCCGTTTTCCACAAAAACCAACAGCAAACACAATACCATGATAACAGTTCAGCATGCAATTATCGCTGCTGAAGTGCACAGAAGGAAGCAGAAAGCAAATGAGGCCAACTAATGCAGATTCTCTAGATTTCTTTGTGCAAACAAAATCCAGAATGACAGAGCTGCAGGCTAGTAGGTCTATTTGCAAGGCTTGCTGCAGATATGTTATGCCAAGTATAATTACTTAAGAAAGGACTAAGATAATGATGAGCATCAATCTCTTATTAGAAGGTGGACTTGAGTCTAGAAATCAAATACTATGAAGACCTGGTGTTCGGGGTCATGATGTAAAGTGTAAAGGGACACAACAATTATTATAACAATCACACTAAGGATACTGGCTGATACTGTGCACTGTTGTAATGTGTGACTAACATTTAGAGCTTGTTAGCAATTCAGCACTGTGATTATAATAAGGTCTTAAAACTTCACTGTCTATCAGCACAGCACTTGTCCTCTGTTGTTCCAAGCATCAGACAATGATGACCTGGAAATGGAGAGGGACACAGTTGATACCTTACTGGATTTCGAGATCTTATTCCTCAGAAGGCTCCTTTGAGAAGTCACTGCAGAGACATGATTATCTATTTATGCCTCCTCTGCCTGGCCCAGTGCCAATCCCTCTCTTAGGCTGGCAATAACAGATGTTAAGTGACAAAAAGTGACAACTGACTTTTTGTTATGTTTTGTAGACAGTTAGCTTGGCTGTTTGCCCCAGCACTGGTTGACCTGCCACTTTATGGACTACTTGTTCTCCTCACTCATAACATATTTTTTGCCTTATCTCACCCCATTTTGTAGCTTAATATACTTTCAAAAGTATTTTGACCACCTCTTCACAAGGCCTACAGGAGGAGTGACCTTAGGGTACTTTTACTGACTGAGAGGAGTAGGATATAGAGAGCCCTCTGAGTCACTGCACCAAGCTGCATGTTGTCTTTCTGCACACCAGAAGGTAAATGGCCTTTGGAGTTGGAGTCTGACAGACTCAAGGCTGAGACCCCAGGTTCACACAGTATTCAAAAAGCAGCTCCTTAGTCACTTTCATTAGTACAATATAGTATAACTACATCTAGCTCTAGATAGAACTAAACATACATACATCTACATCTATCCCAGTGAAAATTAGGATATTACTGTACTGGGTGTAATAGGAAGATAAAATTACCATTTTGAATAACTTCCAAACTAACTGTAGTATAACACATCACACAACACATGATGGAAGGCAGATGGTGCATGAGCAACAACAAACCACTTGCTTCAGAAACCCTGCCTGTTCTGTTGTAAGAACATCCCCAGGCTTATCCATTCCTCTCCCCTCTTCTCCCTCCCAAATGAAGAATCACTTTTGGTCTATGGTCTCCTAAAAGCAGTCCTAAATTTCTGGTCTAATGTATCATTCTGAGCTATCATAGTTTCTCACAGACTCCTATGCATTTTTATCAGACTGAGACAGAAATATTTAAATATAACTTTACAGATTGTTCACCATGGCCTTACTGGGCCAGTTAACTGGGTGGATGCTGTGCCAGCAGACGCTGACACAGTGTTTGAAAGACAGAAGAGTTCCTAACAAAAAGAACTGAAATAAGGAAGAGACTTTATCTTATATCAGGGCAAGGTATTCAACATCAGGGAAAAGAGTAGTAAGAGATTATGGAAAAAACAGCCAGTCAGTGCAGTGGACAGCTGGGAAAAGCTGGAACAGGTTATCAGTGAAAAAACATTATCAGAGCATCTTCTCTTCTTGGGATTCTCAGAAGGCCATTTACCTTCTGGTACACAGAAATATCATATGCAGCTTGGTGCTGTGACTCAGAGAGCTCTCTGTATCCTACTCCTCTCATTCAGTAAAACTCTTATGACTTAGCCTTGAAAAAGAGGGCCTCTTATATTATCAAAATACCAGTGAGAAGAAACATGTATTTTCCATTTAAAGAAAAGTAAAGAGCAAATTTCACAAACATTGTTCCATTTGTATGAAAAGAAAACTATATTAAATGTCTCCACAAAAATGTACCTATGGGGAAAATATTTTTTTGGACTGAAAATTATTGGAAGGTCTGCAGCTTCTCCCTCTCCTCGTACAGTTCTTCTTATGGCACTCCACCAAAGCCAGTCAGCAGAGGCAACTTCAATGTTCAGAAGAAAGGATATTGTGTACTCTGGTTCCCTTTGTTTGGCTGATCTTTAAAAGGAAGAAACAAGTCTTGCATCAAAACTGAGTCTTGAGTGGATACATGAAGGAGGAGAGAGGAGGGCATCCTGTGTATTACTAGAGGAACTTAGAGAGGACATGCCATGTGGAAGCCATGACTTCACAGAAAGTACAACGAATTAGAAAAATAGACATTTCCAGCAGAAAAAAGTGGCAGGAATAATGAAATAAAATATAGGAAAAATAAGGTAGATGAGTTCTGGGCCTTGACACTGGTAGTTAAACCTGATGCACAAGGAAATGGGGAACTGAGGGAGGAATAAACTTATCTGAGTAAGGCTATGTCAGCAAGCAAGCAAGAGATGCATCTTCTCTGAGTATGTAGTATGAACAAAGTTAGACAAGAGGATATAGCCGTGCTTGTGGGATGAATGTGATAAGTGTAAAAGCAGTTCTGCCGTGGTTTCACAGCCTCATGGTTTTCAGCTACCCAAAGCCACCCAGAAGCAGCCCACCTACTTGAACTGTGCTGAGATTTGGAAAGGATTTCCACATTATTTCAACAGAAAATGTGTTGTTTAAACTGGGATCAGCTCCAGATTAAGATGGCACTAAATGCACATATCTCTGTGTGTGTATGAATATATATAAATATGGAAGTAGTCAGTGTGCAGTTGGTGCTTAAGCACCCACTATCATCAATAGAAATCTTGTCACTACAGCCATTTGGGCTTAGGGAAATACTCAGCTCACCCTGAAGTAGACATCAAGGCTATGTTCTGCTGGTAGATTAAATGCATCTGGTACTGTTCTTTGGCAATGAGAAAGCTAATGTGGAAATGGCCTGTGTCAGTACTAATCTCCAAAACAGGATAACCACATCCAGTCTGACTGTTGGATATGGTCCCTGACCTATATTAACTCTCTAATCATCCAGAAATTGTTTAGAAAAGTGATAGATAACTTAATAGACTACCAATAGGCTAAATTTTCATTGCTTATACTGAAGCTTGAATACCTAGTTCACATGTGGATATCTAGTTATAGATATATACATTTGTGTGTTTTGCTCTCCCACTGAATCCTCTCTAAAAGCACTAGCACCTGAAGCTCTTCCTTATCCTCTTCAGTGTGCTTGAAGGTAGATGGTTCACACAATGGTGACAAAATAGATGTAAGGGTATAGCAGAGCTATAGCTCCGAGGCATTCAGCCTTACACAAAATGCCATGGAAAAGGCAAAGAGAAGTTCTGTGTGGCCATCTGTGAATCTTACGTCCTATTGACATTAGCTGAGAGAAACTCTAAGTAAAACAACTCAGTTCAGTAACACTCATGTAAACCAAACAAAACCAAACCAAAGAGATGAGCTGAATTTTAGGCTACTGTACAGTGCCATGACCTTTCTAAGCAACAGAAACAGAGACAGATTTTCACATTTATATAAGAAGGTGTATAGTAGTAGTGAGGTGTGAAAGGGAAAATCTTGATATATTGAGCAAGTTTATTATCTTTACATTTCTGAAACAATTCACAGGATAAAAAGTGAAAAAAGCATCTGAGGAGCTTGGTCCAATCTTAGTACAACACACTTGTGTGTCTGAGATAGACTTTGGACAGACCAAACTATATCAGGTTACAAAGGATGATGATTTAGCATCTCCATGAGGTGATAGTTTAGACCTTGTCTGAACTGTAACCTTTACAATAAGTCCCGCTTTTCTCTCAAGTTCAGCCCTAACTATATATATGTATGTATGTATGTTTGGGTTTTTTAACAATTGTGTTAGACAGTAACATTTTTAATCATAAGTGGTTATCCACAGACTATTTCTACTTTCCATGTACTGCCTTGACCTTGGTGGTGCTCATATTCAGTATTGCGAAGACTTGGAATAAACAGAAATAAACATCTGGAGAACTCATTCATTTCAGTACTAACTCGCTAATATGTTTGATGAGTGTACAGTTTCTGAGATCCAAAACAAACCCATACAAATAGGAAACTCTCAAGTATTACAAAAAAATCATGTAATTCCATATGTTAACAAAGCAATTTTCAGATGAGTTGATCTTACATCATTTAGAGAGATAGCTAAACAGAACATATGGTTAAGCACTAAGGCATTTATAGAACAGTCAAAATGCTTCTAGGAGCTCTGGATTGTCCTCACTTCCCTCAACAAAAAATGTGCACTGAACACACACACGAAAAAAAAAAAAGGACAGGAACTTAATACTGGGTAACATGATGGAAAGCCTTCAGTTGCATAAAACTCAATCCCAGAAAATAAATCCCTCCTCTTCCTCCCTTAGGCAAACAAGCACTACAATTTCTCCAGGTTCAGTAAAATTACTTCTTAACATGCATTCTTTATTGATAGAGTCACAAAACATCACTTTTTGACACAATACCTGCAGAATTATTGGCTTCATAGCACTCTGCGGTGCACTGGCAACATTTTGCTTGTCAGATGGTCTAGACCTTAGCACAAAATGTAACCCTGTAATACTTCTATATTAGGCATCCATTCACCCTACATTTCCACCTCGGTCATGAAGAAAATGGACCTCAAGTCACTGAAATTAGATTGAATTCAGTTTCCTCCTCTCTGCAGAGCCGCAACAGCGTTGATTTATTTTTAAAAAAATAACCCCTCTTGCTGGCTTTCATACTAAATCACAACGTGCACCAGTCATGTAACTGGATTACAGGAAGCATTAACACTAGCAATTGCCCTTTCAAGTTGAGCAACCAACAACATTGCCAAAGGCTGGAACAAAAAGGGTCAGCCAGGGCAAAACAACAAATGTTGCCCTTGCCCTATATGATAAAAACCGAAAAGCAGCAACAAGCAGTTAAGTGCTAGTTCAAAACAAAGAGGGAGCAATATATGTCTATTCAAAACAAAACAGACTCCCTTGGCAATGACATTAACATTACCATCTACTTAACGTGAAATTCAGGAGGAAGAAACAAAATGTTGAAGCGCACAGACCTGGAAGGAGCAGGGCTGTGCTTGGATTATGGCAACCACCCTGCTGTGGGACAGATGCCCTTTGGAGAAAGACACCTTCAAAATTTCTTATTTTGGGGTTTGTCCAGTGAAATGCCTGACTCTCAGCACTTCAGATTTAAAACATACACTTTCCGAAAGGCTTTTTCTGAAAGGATGACATTAAAAGCAAACCAAAAACACTGTCCTTCAACACATCCAGAGATAGCTGAAGATCCCAAGCAACAAACAGCTTTCATGTCATGATTACCTCATGCTGTTATGCCCCCCCTTAAAGCACATATGGTTCTTAGCCAGAACAGAAGGCTTCAGAGCAGCAGCTCCATCCTACAAATGCAGTAGCAAAGCTTCAGACCGAGGTCACTTAATGAGAACTTAATGTAGATTTAATAGATCTTTTTTTTATGTGACTGCCAATTGAAAATCTGCCTCATTTAGCTTTTAATGCAGGCACAGAGCCAGTCAGCTAAAATCGGGGTAGCCCCAGAATATATTGCAGGATTCTTCCATAGCAAGTTGAGGACTGCAGGTCTCCATAGGTGTACAAAGCTCTACAAAAACAACAGGCCATAGGTAACAGCATCATTTACTGAAAAATGAGTGGCCATGCATATTCTCAGTTCCTTGCACTAATAGAAAGGTTCCACCTTCACAGGAGGTGAAATAATGCTTGCTATGGAAAAAAGAGAGTAGGTACCTTTACTATGGTGTTGGCCCTGCTGGCTTAGGCTAGCTTGGGGCATAGATGTATCCAGCTTGCTTGGCATCTCCTCTTCCTGATCAGTACCATTCAGTATTGGGACTCTGTGTACAGTTGGCATGTTCCCAGTGAAGCAAGGCTGTCAGTATCTTTTTTTGCACTGATATGGATGCTTACATATAACTGAATCTAGTCCACTGATTATGCTGGTCATCTAATCTCAAATTCGTAGGTCTTGTTCATGTGGGGTGCAACAAGTCCAGAACACAGCTTTTTGAGCCTAGTCCTCTGATAGTGTTTTTTAACTGTTAAAAATTTAATGTTAGACTAATAAAATTACTACCCTTTTTTTCCTGATTATTCTTTTCTGTGTCAGTAGCCTTTACTGCATTTGGTGCATTCATGAGGGCAGATCTCTAGAGGTACCAACAGTATGAGGAACTTGTACACGATTCTGAAACACTCCGTGTGCTAACAAGCTCTAGTGTTGTATGCTCTGACTTCTTTCCTTGTTTGTAAAGGCCATTCTCTTTTAATATAGCATCTTCTGTACAGAGTAATTTCAAGAAATAGGCAAATAGCTGCTGATTGTAATTTGTCACATTGTCTCAGTTTAATCTTTATTAGTTCACTCTAAGGAGTGAGTGAGCCATTATGAATGGTTGTTCTTCCCTCCCGGAAGGAGAAGGATGAGCCCAATGCTCTTCTCCACAATCAAGCAGAGCTCCCTATGCACCAGGGTGAGGCAGAGCAGTGTCTGGGCAGAGCATATACAGACTGTGCTGTGCACTCCACAGAGGACAGCTCTACTGACAGTATGCTAGTCCACTGGCATGAAGGGTGAGGATGCAGCAGCATGGCATCAGTATACGATTCCACTGACATGCCCTCCACTGCAGGAGGGAGTACTGCCATCACTTTTCTGAGAATGGGATAGATCACACACAGTTAACTGAAAGAGGAGGGTCCCAGACCGTATCTCCCAGAAGGAGCACATATGGCTTACACCAATAAAAACATAGTTCTTATTCTCTGCAAGGAACAGGCTTGTTTTCAAACAGCTAGGTAAGCATAATGGTGGATTCACTGGAGAAATAGAAGTGAATGAATCCTTTGCATCAGCCTTTTAGAATCTCCCTGCCTCTGTTGAATTGTTCCCTAAAGTTCATTTTCTTATGCCCTATGCAGAACAAGTTTAAAATCCATCCAGCAAAAGCAGTGCAAATACCAGTCAAGACAAGAGGATTAAAGGCGTTGGAGGCAAAGGTAAGTTCTTTACCTACAGAGAGGCTACATTCTGCACTAGTTCATCAGATTGCTTGTTGATCATGGTGAGGCTATATGAACATAAGTTCTACTGAAGTGAAGAGCTTCAAGATGTGTGGTTGTTATTTAGATTTAGATGATCAGCCAGGCAGTGGAATATGAACTTTTGACACCCCACATTACAATCTATGTCTATATTTATCTACAGGCATATTTATTCACAAAATAACTCCAGAACTCAGAAAAAAAGGCACTTACCACAACAATCACATTTGTTGCAGGAATAGGAAGATTTTCCACTTCCAAATCTTGACCAGTCATAGCTAACAGGTTGAGGGATGGGTCGTAGGCAGGTCTGGGGAAGGTTGATTTAACAATTATTGCAGGGTGCAGCTTGCTTATTTTGGTGTGGGAAGAAGAATGGAAATTTTGTTTGGAATTCTTATAACTGTCTGTATCCAGACTTTTCTCCACACTCTGTACATGGTGATAAATAAACACAGGTTTCCCACTCTTTCGCTGATGAATTTTCAAAAAGTGGTCATTGTCTCCAGAAAAACAGCCTGCAGAAAAAGAAGAAAAAGTTTAGAATGTCTCTCTTGGATATTCTGTAGACACCACTGGGAATCTGATGAGATCTTTGGATTCTACAAGATTTGGAAAGAATATTTGTGGAATACAAGAATTCCCTTAAAATCCCACAAGGCAATTTCTATAGAGAGAGTCTACTAAGTATGTGAAGTGTATCACATTCTTAAACTCATTTTTACATTTTAAAATGTTATTTATACTTCCAGACAGGGTTATATTTCAAAAAATACATGCAAGAGCAGAGCACATGCTGAGCCAAGTCCAACTCTTGTATTGGCATCAACTCCAATAGGAAAATACATGCAGTCCCGTTTCTGATTTATTTAATCAACCAGTAATGCGCAAGATGAGAATTGCTATGATCATCTTTTATACATGGGGACTTGAGGAGAAAAGGCCAAAAACCAGATCCAAAAATCAGACTTAAACATGTAAGAAAAAGAAGAAAGGTAAAGCTCAGATGCCTGAGTCCATAATCATAATTCTGCATTCCCTGTTCTGCTGCCAAGAACAGCTTAGATCAGGAGGCCTTATAGTCCCTTGTGCCACCTCCTGTTATGACCCAGCCTACAGCCAAGCATTGCCTGGCCAGCCAATTGAGCACTTGGCTCTCTCTAGAGGAGACACAGGTGTGTGGATTTAGCCATACTTTGTATACTTTGGTGTTGGGCACAAGAACTCTTTTAGATTATATGCTTTTAATAAACTGTGTATTAGTAAAAAATAAGTTTTCCTTTGATAGTCAAAATAATTCCTAATGATGCTTTTATAAAAGGAACCAGAACCAATATTTTATTTATTTTTTTTTACATATAAAACCTAGTGAATCTTCAGTTCCTTTGTGAAGAACAAAACAGGTACAACAGCCCAGTTCGGCTCCTAGTCTGGAAGTCAGGCTGTCCCTCTGAGCAGAAAAATAGGCAAGGATCAGCTCCTTTATAGATAAAAAGTAACTGAAGCTGCATTAGTCACCTCCTGGAAGAGTGCTCTGAGAAACCCACTGTGGTACAAAAGGGACTTCATGTTCTAAGAGAAGTGAACCTGGAGAGCTAGCTCTGATCAGCCTGGAATTCCTTTTCAGAAGCTGTTGGAGTTAATGGCAACGTTGCATTTGTGCACTGATTTTTAGTTAAAAAAAAAAAAAAAAAATCAATGTTATTTTAATTGTCACAATGATCTGTGACAAATAGCTCAGAACCAACAACATGTTTCAATTCAGGTTGAGCAAGAAATCATTTTGTTCTGTTCAGACTGATTTTTGCCACTGATTTTTGTGCTTCTGTAAGCAAATCAAAATAATCAGTCATTTGCACAGCTCTACCCAGTGCCCTTAGGAGATTTCAGTGTAGGTAATTACATTCTGTTGACCTAATTTCCCATGAAATTTTGGTTGGGAAATTAAGGACAATACCTTATCTGTGCTATAGTATTGCTATGCATCATTGGGAAACACATTCTCTGCCAAAAGCAGGTCCCTGTCAGTAGGTGGTGAAGGAATTCATAACATACATGAGCAGAAAATCAACAGGAAGAAGACAGAACACAGAACTCAGGAGGTTTCTGGAGTGTGTGGAAGATAACTTCCTGACACAGCTGGTGAGCGAGCCAACTAGGGAAGGCACCCCCCCTGGACCTGTTGTTCACAGAGAAGGACTTGTGGGTGATGTGATGGTTGGAGGCCATCTTGGGCGTAGCGATCATGAAATGATAGAGTTTTCAATTCTCAGAGAAGTAAGGAGGGGGTTCAGTAGGACTGCCACCTTGGACTTCTGGAGGGCAGACTTTGGCCTGTTTAGGAGACTGATTGACAGAGTCTCCTGGGAGGCAGCCCTGAAGGGCAAAGGAGTCCAGGAAGGCTGGACATTTTTCAAGGAGGAAGTCTTAAAGTTGCAAGAGCAAGCTGTCCTCATGTGCTGAAAGACAAGCCAGTGGGGGAGAAGACCGGCCTGGCTGAACAGAGCGCTTTGACTGGAACTCAGAAAAAAAAGGAGAGTTTATGACCTTTGGAAGAAGGGGCAGGCAAGTCAGGAGGACTACAAAGGTGTAGCAAGGTTATGCAGGCAGAAAATTAGAAGGGCCAAAGCCCAGCTAGAGCTTAATCTGGCTACTGCTGTAAAAGACAATAAAAAATACTTCTATAAATATGTTAGCAGCAAAAGGAGGGATAAGGAGAATCTCCAGCCTTTATTAGATATGGGAAGAAACATAGTGACAAAGGATGAGGAAAAGGCTGAGATACTTAATGCCTTCTTTGCCTCAGTCTTTAATAGTAAGACCAGTTGTTCTCTGGGTACCCAGCCCCTGAGCTGGAAGACAGGGACAGAATGGAGGCCCCGTAATCCAAGGGGAAATGGTTGGCAACCTACTACACCACTTAGACACACACAAGTCTATGGGGCCGGATGGGATCCACCCAAGAGTACTGAAGGAACTGGCAGAAGTGCTCACCAAGCTGCTTTCCATCATTTGTCAGCAGTCCTGGCTAACCGGGGAGGTCCCAGTTGACTGGAGATTAGCAAATGTGATGCCCATCTACAAGAAGGGCCGGAAGGAGGATCCAGGGAACTACAGGCCTGTCAGCCTGACCTCGGTGCGGGGGAAGATTATGGAGCAGTTCATCCTGAGTGCCATCATGCGGCACGTACAGGATAACCAAGTGATCAGGCCCAGTCAGCATGAGTTTAGGAAAGGGAGATCCTGCTTAACTAACCTGATCTCCTTCTATGACAAGGTGACCCACCTAGTGGATGAGGAAAAGGCTGTAGATGTTTTCTACCTAGACTTTAGTAAAGCCTTTGACACCATTTCCCACATCATTCTCCTGGAGAAACTGGCTGCTCGTGGCTTAGACAGGCGTACTCTTCGCTGGTTAGAAAGCTGGCTGGATGGCCAGGCCCAGAGAGTTGTGGTGAATGGAGTTAAATCCAGTTGGCGGCTGGTCGCAAGCAATGTTCCCCAGGGTTCAGTATTGGGGCCAGTTCTGTTTAATACCTTTATCAATGATCTGGACAAGGGGATTGAGTGCGCCCTCAGGAAGTTTGCAGATGACACCAAGTTGGGTGGGAGTGTTGATCTGCTTGAGGGTAGGAAGTCTCTGCAGAGGGATCTGGACAGACTGGATCGGTGGGCCAAGGTCAAATGTATGAGATTCAACAAGGCTTAGTGTCCGGTCCTGCACTTGGGTCACAACAACCCCATGCAATGCTACAGGCTTGGGGACGAATGGATGGAAAGCTACCCAGCAAAAAAGGACCTGGGGGTGTTGGTCAATAGCCAGCTGAACATGAGCCAGCAGTGCGCCCAAGTGGCCAAGAAGGCCAACAGCATCCTGGCTTGTATCAGAAATAGTGTGGCCAGCAGGAGTAGGGAAGTGATCGTGCCCCTGTACTTGGCACTGGTGAGGCCACACCTCGAATACTGTGTTCAGTTTTGGGCCCCTCACTACAAGAAGAACATTGAGTTGCTGGAGCGTGTTCAGAGAAGGGCAGCAAAGCTGGTGAAGAGTTTGGAGAACAAGTCTTATGAGGATCGGCTGAAGGAGCTGGGGTTGTTTAGTCTGGAGAAAAGGAGGCTGAGGAGGTTGTAGCGAGGTCGGTGTCGGTATCTTCTCCCAAGTAACAAGTGATAGGATGAGAGAAAATGGCCTCAAGCTGCACCAGGGGAGGTTTAGACTGGATATTAGGAAATATTACTTCACTGAACAGGCTGCCCAGGGAATTGGTTGAGTCACCATCCCTGGATGTATTTGAAAGACATTTGGATGTCGTGCTTAGGGACATGGTTTAGTGGTGAACTGGCAGTGTTACATTTACAGTTGGGCTCAATGATCTTAAAGGTCTTTTCCAACCTATACGATTCTGTATGTATTCTGTGTATCCTGTATTTTGCAGTACACTTAGAGATCCTCCTAGTATAAAGTACGATGCTAAACCTGAGGCTACTCTTTTAAATGGTAAAAACAAACACTGACAACTTCCTAGATGACCACTGAGGCCACATGTGCACAGCTGTTGTCAGATTTTGATCGGGAAGATGACTCAGAGCAGGAGGAAGAAAAAAAAAAAAAAGAAACTGCAGAGCACAGTCTTAAAGATAGCTGAATTTCTAAGCTTGTTAAGCTTGCTGGGATCTCATTAAGGTTTGTGGGGGTTGGCTTCATTGATAAAATCCTGAGGGCTGGTCTTACCTAGCAATTGAGAGAGTCGTGAATGGCAAATTAAAAACAAGGAAACATTAGCACTTCTCATAGTCACCTCTTTGTTGAATTTATTTTCTTGTCTTCTTCACAGACAACCAGTATTCCAAAACTGATCACAGATAATATACAGGAATGTAATTACAGACACATTTTGTGTCCGTGGTTCCTCTTTGCTTCCTTCATTCCTACTCCTTTGTTTCTGAGGGAATCAAAACCACTGTGCATCTCCTGGAATTCTTTATATTGCATTTCCTACCCACTTTAATATTCTAAATTCCCCTTTTATTTCCTTTATCTTTACTGAAAGAAGCAGAAAACAGTAATATAATTAAGTATTAGCCCAAATTCATCACTGAATAATATTAAGGGAAATCCCAAGTATGACTTCAGGCTTAATCTTGACTGAATCTAGAGTAACACAGAAAAACCTGAATGGTTGTCTTATTTTTGATAAAACAATAGTTAAAGGAACTCCCCCAAAAGCGTGCCTACTCATGAATCTCAGTACTTTTTAACAGCAGTATTACCATTTCCCACTAAATCCCAGCAGGCTTGCTTCCATTAGAATGCTAAAAATCACGTCAGTAACACAGGTCCCTGCAACAGATTCCATACATGATCTGTCGCAGCAGATTTTCAAGATGGACAACAAAATATACTTTGATAATGGCCCATCCTGTAAAAGTGAGAAATTAACAAGTCTAATTACACAACATATTATTTGCACTCACAACAAATCCATTTTTACCAGCTGACAGTGCAGAAGTTCAAATATGTTCCAAGAAAATTACTAGGCTGAACTTGGTTTTCTGGAAGTCCACATAACCCCAGTAGCTTAGGTAGCTTACATGCATTTACATGTGAAAAACTTCATTGATCTTAGTAGACTGCGGATAAGGCCCTAACCAAGATCAGACTATGGCTCCCAGACTACTGTGGATGCCTCAGGTGACCCTAACAAGTGGGCCACCCTTGATACCACAGAGGAACCTAAAGCTTCCTCTTAATCTGATGAAGAGGGAAAATATTCCTTCTTCACCCCCCAAGCTTCAGCTCTGAACACAAGCAGTGTGCACCAACAAGACACCTGGAGAAGTAGGTCATTAGAAACACCAGCACTTCTTCTACTCATCACCTTTAAATATTGCCGGTCCCCAACCCTTAAGAGAGAGAAGACTGGGATTCCTGTATCAAATTCTGCACCTATGCAGAAAAAGCAAATACTCCTTTGTGGCCCCCAGGGAAACCATCAGAAGCTATGGAGAACTGAAGTACCACAGTATGATAGCAAAAAGTGATTTTGGTGTCTTTTAAGCTTTAAGCTTCAGATATCCCAACATACACAGAAATTCAGAAAATAGGGCTTAGGACAGGGCTCAAAAAAATAGAATTCCTAGACGTATCTCTTCCGTAAGTTTAGCAAACTTGATCCTAAAGTGAATTTTGATATTCTGCTCACACTACCTTATTTGAACTCTACTTCAGAATGTAGAGTTATTCACGACTGACTTGTAATATTCACCCAGTACTGAAAGCACCACTTTAACTAAAATAATTTTATTCCTTCTCCTAAAGTTCCCTCCCCTCAAGTGTATTTCAAAGAATTATAGTTTATTCTGCCTTGGCATTGAGGAGAAAAGACTAGATGTTGAGAATGTGATTCCATGCTATTTCTTCTAATCAAAAAGACACTGAATCTTCACCTATTTCTCAGCTAAGTATAGCTATTTTTATGTCAACAGAAAAATCTATTTCATTATTTGTTCCAAAATGAACAATAATCAGTGCCTACTTTCAAACTCACATCAGAACTTCTCAGCAGCAGGTTTGTATCTACCTTTGCTCCTGGAAGACAGCCTACCCCTCCTTCATCTAGATCATCTCATGTAATAACCATTCCTATTCCCTTTAGTAACATACGCTGCACTGTGACTTGATACCAGTATGATTTGTTGATTCTTTCTTCCAGTTGTTCTGTCTGCACAATGTCGTGACTGGTCACCACTCTTTTTCTTAGGCTCTGGGTCCTGATGAATACTCCTACTTCTTCCTTTGTTCTTTCCTACTGATTGACTTCTCCTACTTTCTTGCAACTCCTCACATGCTGCTACTGCTGCTTTTCCTTAGATTCTTTTTCTTTTAAACAAGAAAGTCTGTCTTTATCTTGCTTTCATGTTCCTCCACTGTAACCCCACTCTTTAACTTAGCTTCTCCGGTACAACAGTAGTCTCCTTCCTCAAAATCTCAGGTTATCTTTAGTTGCATTTCCAATCCCTGGGGCTTTGCTTCTAGAACCTCTACCAACTGAAACACCTCATCTACTAATAAGTGCAACAAGAAGCTCCAGAGTGATGTAGAATGCATACTTTCTACATCTTGAACACCTTCACTGCTTGTGTTAATTTCAGTATTTCCACCATTGCCACCAGCTGCCATCATCCTTCCTGGAAAGGAAAATTGGAAAAATCCCTAGAAAACTGGTTCCAACTATGTGTTCACATGATTTTCTTAGTTGTCTGCAGAAACACAGAAGATTCTGTCCTGAATTAAAAAGAAAAAATATCCTATCTACAGAAAAATGATGGATAATGTGTCAGTAGAAGTCCATGTGAAACACGCACATGGTCCCAGTGTATGGGAAGCACAAAAGTTTCTTATGATAATAGATAAGTAAATCACAAGAATGCTAGATAACACATGCTGCTGAACCTGTCTTATACTACCAATGTGTATTACATATGCAGAAATGAAAGCCTGCAATAAATTGTAAATCTAATGTGAAAAGTGTTGTGGGCACTTTTGACCATCCCAGTTGGCCTCTACTTAACAGAGAAATCCCAAGATTTCTCTAGACTGTCTTGATTCCCTGAATAGTCTCAGAGAGATGACATTTTATTTTAAAGCAACCTGCCAGAAAATTAAGACTCCAATTCCCAAATACCTTTACTTCTCTAAAACAGAGAATATAAATAATAATAAACAACAAATAAAAGACAGATAAAAAACTTCAAGATAGTCAGGATCCGTTAATTAGCCAGTAACACAGTAGCATGGTTTTCTCTTTTTAAAACATAAAAATATCACAGCTTTACAGATTTTTTTTATCTCACATCCTCTAGAGCCAGAAACCAGAACTTTATTTGACTGGAAAAGGAGAGTCCCAGTGGGACATAACATTCTTTTGTAAACCTGATAGGGCCAAGATAATGGTGTCTGAATTTTTAATGTGTGTCTGGAAAAACAATTTGAGGTCATAGTCTCAAGTCTTATTATTTGTTTTAATCTGAACAAATCAGATTCATAATAAGGTATGTTCCTGAACATTCCCATTTTCTGTAATGAGAGGTATACTGTATATTTACTACTTGTAAGTAGTACAGTCACCCAAATCCGTTGACTGAACTGCTGTGCTACACCTGATCAGTAAGTAAAATGCACAAGTGAATATAGGCACATAGTGCATATGTTTTAAAACTCACACTTAATACTATAACTAGCACTATAATAACACTGAAGTCTCTTTATAGTTACAGATTACTTGGAATATTACACAGCTTAAGATTTTCATGCTAACAAGCTGGAAATTGGCGGAAAAAAAGGCAGAAAATGTAGAGTAATTTCATAAGGGAAAAACATGCTGAAACTTGACTGATTGGTTTCAAAGATAAATTTAACTCAAATGCAATTTGAGTTGAAGTATTTAATGATTTTGCTAAATAATATCTCATTTTCACTAAAAAGACTTCGGTAATTAAATTTTGTACCCTGAGCTCCACATGCTTTTTTCCTTTCTGTTTAGCTCACCATTCTGAAAGACGCTTTCTGTCCCATACAATCTTTCTTCACACCCTATAAACCAGACTTTGGACAGGCTCGGTCTTTATCACCTCTTGCACAAGGGTTCTTCTCAAACAGCCACCCAGAGTCACGGTGAAAGGCAGGTCAATGTACTTATGCAGAACATTGATCAATCCTCTCCAGTAATGCCAATGTTCCTACAGCTAGGAGATTCATTGCCTGCCTCTTTTTAGTCTATTGAGATGGATAGGGTCTCACAATCTGCAGAGCAGAGTTTGCACTTCTCTTTGGTCTATATAAGGGTCAAGCAGATATTGGCCAAGAGGAAGGGGGAAAAAAAAAAAATCACTCAGCATCTGTGCTAAAAGGCTTAATATCATGCCAGCCATTTATGATCATGGCTCTAACTCTCAGGAGTCCTGATGACAAAGATACTAAGGGAAATGCTAACTACTGGTAATTGCTAGACATAGAATAAACACGAGTATAGGTTTACAAGATTTTTATCTTCTCTCGGCTGTGAAGGTTGTCCCTTCTTTTGCAGGCAATGGGACCATCCTTTGGCTGTGACTTTAAAAGATACAAAAGTCTACTGCTTTATCCCTGTTTCATCTATCTCACCAGAAAAAACACCCCAAAACATATAAAGAAGAGTCAACATATCTGGTGGGAAATAAAAATGTTTTAAATAATGCTGCAAGCACAAATGAAAACAAAAGCTGTCTGGAGGCAATATGCCTTGCATCTGTACTGTCTAGTTAACAGTACGTCTAACTGTCAGCAAAGTAGTACATCAATCAAATCTAAATCTCATTAGGATAGGCTACACAGTTTTAGCCAAACACAAATTACTGTTCAGCTTTAGCAAGGTGGATGAAGAACTATTAGCAATAAAATGCAGTTAAACAGTGGCAAAAGTATGACTTCACTATTAGCTGGACAACAGAACATACTTTTAAAAGGTGAGGTACACCAGGCAAACCTGAAAAGGAAAAAATATGAATCCACTTGCTGGTTTGGTAGCACATGCATGAAGCAACACATTGGAAGTTTTGGAACTGACAAAAGAATTCACCTGGGAAAATACTTTCCCACACATAACAGTCCTTGTAGCAGAGGGACTTGCAGGCTGTGACTGTTTCCATCGTTCAGAGAATAACGCCAAAACACAAAGCCTGATCAGATCCTTCCTTCACACCACAGCTTCCTCTTAAGACAAAACCTGTTGTAGTAATACAAATGAAGCTATTCCCTACACAAAGTAGGCTGATAGACCTAATGATCTTTCACTGGGCATGCTCCTGCATAGCTTCTCACAGCCTCCTTCAGCTAGAAGGAGTTTCTCAGCTGTGTTACACTCAAAGTTTTGCCCGTGAGCAAAGAGGAAGCACACCTTACACATATAAGTAAAGCCGAGAGCTTATTGTTAGCATAATGAAAATCTTAACAATCTAATTCAAGAAGCATCATATTCTGGATCTAATTTTTATAGAAAAAACAAAGACTAATAATAAAGAAAAAGTCACAATAACAGCAATAATACAATTAAAATTGTCTGTCCCTTTCCCTGGTGTTACGCTCACCCCTCCACTGCTTCTCTGGGTCCCAAGGTCAGTGGTTTCACACTGGTGTTGGCAAGGGGGGGATATTATGAGGAGCTGTCAGCATCTGGAGCCCTTCGCCAAGAGGAATATGATGTTTGTGCTGATGGATTCTTCTTCCTCCTCTCTTCCTCCTTCCTCTTGGTGCCATATACATATTTGTTTGCTAACATGCATTTACACCCTTCTCTTTCTTCATTTGGTCTGCAGCTCCAGGCTACATCTGAATTTACTATAAACGGTGCCATGTACATATGTTAGTTATAATTTCTTTGTTCTCTTTGTTAACCCTTAAAACATGTTTTCTCAAGCTCCAGGTCTGCATTTTTACTTATTTCTGAGTTGTTTATAGCATGGGGTCTTCAGTGCCAAGTCTGTGCCCCAACTCTTATGCCTGTACTCCTCTACGCCACGTGCCGTGACTCCACTCTCAGTGCCTCTGCTGTTCTACCAGGTCTGTGTTACTGCTATCTGTATAAAACTAGAGTTGCACCACACAAAGATAAAAAGAGTAAAAGAGATACAGACGTTTGGTCAATTAGAGAATCTACTGTCAGAGATAAGCCAAGCAAAACACGCAGGTCAAGGAAAGTTCAGGCAGAGCAGGCCTGACAAGCCCAGTCATGAGGCCTTGCACACTCAGTACAAAGCTTGCGGCTTTGTAATGAGCAAAGGCAACACCATATTACAGGGCTACAAGGTCACAGTCCTTCATAGGAAGGGTTCTGTGCTTTCCTAGCTAGGTCCAGTAATCAAAAGGCCGGGCCTTGTGCAGCAGAGGAACAGTACCCATGACATGTCAAAATTCAGAGCATGTAACCTATACCAGAGCTAAGCAAGCACAAAACAGGACAATTGTAAAAATATTTTGATTTGCCCTTAAACAAAATGTTCAGAATTTTTGATCAAAAGAAAAAAATCAGACAAAATCAATTTGTACAAAGTGTGTGTATGTATGTGTTCAGGTATATATACAATTCATTTTTCTGTGAGTGTTTGTGTGTGTGAGAGCAAGCGAGTGCATGCACACACATATGAGAGAGTGAGAGAGCACCCCCAAGAGAGGGAGGGAGTACACACAAGAGAGGGAGGGGGAGAGAGAGATGGTTGCAAGGAATTTTTTTCCTTTTTTAATAAGCAATCTGCTGAAAACAGAAACAACTGCAAATTCATTTTTGCTGAATTTGTCCTTTTCAGTAAGGGGGGGGGGGGGGGGGGGGCGGGAGGAAAGCTCTGGCCAAAAATATTCACAGCCACAGTGAATTTGAATTAAGCACAAGTGGTATCTTTTTCAAAAAGACACTTTGCATCTCGTTTTATGGGCCTGTTGCCTGATATGCCAATAATGAAACTGGATACCACCGACCATTGATTTCACTAGGGCTACTCATGTGAATTAAGAGATGAGCCATTGGTCCCAAAGGCACTTAAGTATTCTGCCATACTTTTGCCCTGGCACTAATGTACTGTATAGTCTCACATCAGGCTTTTTTTTCCAGAAGGTGTAAGAAAGTGCTGCATCAATTTGCTAATTTTGTGATTACTGTCATTTTCCAAACGAAGGTTGTGGCTAAATTCTGCTCTGCATAACGTGGATGTAAATATATAGTATCTCCACGGAAATCCGTAGCTGGTATGAAGGGAAGTTAAGTTCAGTCATAAAGTTTTGGCTGGGGTTTTTTTTGCAGTAATACTGCTCTAGGAAAACACACTGAGGATTTCTGAGCAAATCTTATTAAGCTTCTCCAAGTACTTATTCCAAAGCCATGCTGAAAATCAAACAGGACAATGACTGTGCTTCATGGAGTAAGAGCCCGACCACTCCTTCTAGTCCCCCACATCAAGCCTCATAACATGCCCGTGGAGGGGGGCCACCACCAAACACAGCCACCCACTGTTATCTCATTAGCCTCCTTCTAGAGAGACAGACTCCCCCAAGATCCCAATTCATGTTTTTTCAGCAAGTCTCCTGCTTCACTCTCCAGAGAAGCTGGAACCGGCCTTTGCTGCCTAAGATATTTCAGTCTTCTCATGATACAACAAATGGAATTAGGCAGGGATTCCAAGATCACAAACCTCACTAATTTCCTAATGGATATACTGAACGTAAACCTCTTGGAGAAGATGATGTCTTTCAAAATTATGAATAGCAAGAATTTCCACATGTAAAAACATGATGAGTGTCTTTTCCAACTGCATCCTTCCTCAAAAATAAGGTCAGATACTGAATTATAAAAGTATTTTTCCCCAACAGAACCTTTAAAGAGACAGATGACTACCCTCTGATATCCACGAGTCTACTAATAAAGGGCTATTCTAGTAAAAACACCCACTCATGGCCAGCAATATGTTTTCTAAAGAAGGCAATTATAAGTACCAGCTTCATTTTAGATTATGTTAGTGTAATGAATCAGAATTCCAATACATTTTTTAAATCAATAGATCCTTCACATTCACTCTAAATGTATTTAGAAGCTAGTGTGATTCACTCATTAGTATGAGGTTACTGAAATGTATCTGATTGCAAAAGCATTTTGTGCAGATCTCACCTCAACCCTAGAAGTACAGTCCCCAGATTTTCTTATTTTTGTGACAAAGCTTGTGCATTTTTTAAAAAATAGGCCCCCCCAACACTTAAGTAGAAACCACAGTCCACTCACGCCATTTGCAACCATGAGAATACCACACAGTGCATGTTTGACCAGGAAAGCTGAAGTGCTAGTTTCTGCTCAGCAGAACTTAGTAAAATCACCCTGTGGACTTTGGTAACAATTAACTGAGAACCAGTCTAGCATATTTATAATATAACTTTCTACACCTAGTGAATTCCACCCAATGGAGAGTTAGTTTGTGGTCAAAGAAATTTTGGTTTTGATATAAGCAATCCTCATGTTATTACAGCATTGCCTCAGGAAGATAAAATACCACTATTTCCTGCCTTGAATTTTACCTGATTCAGCTGACGGGCTTGGGGAATGGATCCATCAAGAGGCTGAGACAAGGATCTACATGCTTCCTCTCTGAAAAGGCTAGTAGGGAAGTACTGGTCCTTACTGACTTAAGGTTGTCAATGCATCTCTTCACTGATGAAGAGAATAATAAAATGAGGTATTAGAAGCCCTTAGCAAACTAGTGTAAAGCCTTTGCTCAAGAAACCATGACTTAAATGGCCGGACCAAATCTTCAGTTGTTAACTCTTCGCTTTTCCAGGACCAGGGTTTGTTCATCTTAAAAGCAAATTCTGCAAAAATGCTCTCTTTAAGAGAGATTTTTAATGTAAGGCAGGTGGTGGGTTGATATGGTGATTGTTAATTGAGTAAGGTTTTTTCTAGTCTAGTTGATTTTCCTAGCCTATTTCCTGTGACTGGACATTTAATTCATCATATATTTTAAATCTGTTCACAAAATTTATTAAAAAAAAGAGGTGAAATAGTTAATTAGTTGAGTAATCTGGATGACGCAAATGGCTCTAATTACAAGTTAGTCTAATGCATCACTTCGTGTTTTTGCTACCACCTGCTATTCTTTTACAAGGAAACAATGCTTCTTAGTCATCTTGGGAGACATCAGTTTTTATTGCAAGAACATGCATTAGATCATATCTACTAAAAAAGAGTATAACCTGCGCTGCCTTGAAGTCTCTCATGCAATGCATAATATAAGTTGAAGGTTCACGCTGACCTGTAATCAGTCGCTACAGATTTAGGTCTTCATCCAACAGCAAGCTCTATCTAGGTTGATTACTTCACCTGCTGCACTCAGCAAAAGGGCCTAATTCTGTTTACAGAGATGCACGCACAAGTGTCTTCGATTTCAGCAAGCAATATATGGTTATACCAAGAGCATAATTGGATTTAATTTTCTGTTTACACAGCTGTCATGCTTTATTGGAATCGGTATCTAAATCAACTTAGTCAAACGGTACCTTTTTAATCACATGAAAATTCCTGATCACATTTTTTACAAGAATATTTTCCATTTTTTGTGTGAATAGATATGTGCCTACTGTAACACAACCATAGTATAACTGTCTTTCCATAGCAAAACAGATTTGCAACATGACATGCATTACCTTTCCATTACAAAGCACTATTTAAAAACATTACAGAATGAATTCTTTTTGCTGTAGCATTAGCTCGTGTAAATGTAGACTTACGTTTTCTCTAAAATCTATTATCACCAACTGATACCAAGGGAGATTTTGTTAATGTCTGCTGACAGTTTCTTTAGCATTCCCTAGAAGTATGCCTCATGTATATTCAGCCTCAGAACAAAAAAGCCAAGCAGTTTCCATCACATTACAAAAAACCTGACATTTGGGATACGATTTGTGACCTAGCACTAGTGGCAAGTGGAATGCATTTTGTGATTCCACATGAACCAAAGCTGCAAAATCACCGTCAATAATTCATAAGTTTAGACTATACATAAAAGATGTCCACAGTGGTAGCCTGTGTAAGACCAAATATTCTACTTGCATCAGATGAAACAGATAAATCTTAGCACTTGAAGCTTGCTATGTTATTTCATTGTTGTGACACCTTCAATGACTCCCACCGAGAGCAAGTTGTATACAGCCCTGCCTTAGAGGAAGCACAGCTCTTGCGCTTATGGGAGCTGTGGCCAATATGCAAAGGTTGAATTCAGTTGCTGTCGATCCTCTCTATGCTTTTTCTGAAGCAATTATTTTCGAAGATTGCCCAGGGAACACAGTAACACCATATAAATGTCTATTTTCCTCTTTTTTTTCTCATGATTAGAGACATTTTCATAATAAAAGCAAAGGTTTGTTTGCAAGCATTCCCAGTAACTTAATGAAACAAGTAAAACTTTGTAAGGAAAGTAAATGGCTTACTGGCAGGATATACACCCAGTTTCCATTAGTAGGATAGAAAAATGAAGCACATCAAAACTAATGCAAAGTCCACTACTATTAGAGGATACATTGAGAATAGAAGGCATGTTATGTCAAATAGAGGCTGTACACTAATTTTGTACAGATAATCATTTTAATACATGTTGTAAAAGAACAATCTAAAAGCAGCTTAAGGCTTTTATTAAAATGGATCACAAAATGCTCCCTATCTTTCAGTCAACAATCTCTCGCACATATGAATATAAGGCATAACAGCATGAGCTTCCTAACTATAGATATACAGGAAAGAGATCCCTGAGATTTTATGAAGTCTAGCCTAATATTCCAGGGAAATAGAATACCAATAACCGAGGCAAACCACTTCCCCTCACAACAGCAAACAAAAGATTGCAGCGCCCGCTTCCTGGTGTATCCATACAAACAACTATTTTCATAACACAGCTTATTGGGGGGGACATAGATATTCATGCACCACTTCCACATTAAAAGAGATATGAAGTTCAATTATTACTTTTAATGGTTCTGCAGTAAGACAATGCAAAGCAGCTGCATCTTAAAAATCTCTCCTAAAAACAACATTCCCAGGAGCAAAAGAATCAGTACCTGTGCATTTAATTGTTGTTCTTAATTGAACTGCAGTGAAGTTAAAAGCAGGGTACAACAGCCATTTACTACTTCAGAAGTAGCTACGCTTGCCATAAATGATAAAGCAAGGAAACTCTTCGACTTTACTGAGAACTTAATTCAATTATACAGTTACCCCAGATTTTATTTCCTTCCAAAGAGTATATATGATTAAGTCCGCACAGGAGAGAGAGACTCTGAAAAATCAGCAGTTTTTCATGACTTAAAAGAAGCCCAAGATTGATGCCAGAAACATAAGCTACGACTATCAGAACGAAACTGGCAGTGGAACTTCATGTACGTACTAGGGCGCTCATCGCTCACCGCATTTCTGAATGAGGCACACGTTTTGCTAGCAAAGCAGAGAGAGGATTTATTACCACCGCTACAGCCGAAACGCCCGCTGTCGCAGCTGAAATTTCTTCCCCTTTCCGAAAACCCTGCTGCCACGAGCAGATACGAGCAGCAACGCCTCCCCCCCGCAACTAATTTTTAAAAAACAACCCGAAGCACCAAGAAGGAGAAGGGGTAAAGACGCACGATTTTCCTGCCGCTGCCCCAACGCCCGGCCAGGTCCACGCGCCACCCGGGGCCGGGCGCGGGTCTCGCGGGTCTCGCGGCGGCCGCAGCGGGGCCGCCCGCTGTCCGCGGTGCTGAAAGGCGCTCGCGCCGCCCGCCGTTCGAGCCCCCCCCCCCCCCCCCCCCCCCCCCCCCCCGCGGCGGGACCGCCCCCCGCCGCCACAACAGGTGCGCCGCCGGGCGCTGAGCCGGTGCCCCCCGCCGCCTCCTCCCGCCCCAGCGTCCGGCCCCGGCCGCTCCCGCTCACCTGCGGCGCGGAGGTGGAGCAGGAGGCAGAGCGCCCGGAGGCAGGCGGCCGCCCGCCGCATGGTGCGAGCGGGGCGACCGAGGCGAGGCGAGGCGAGGCGAGGCGAGGCGAGGCGGGCAGCGCCGCGCCACCGCGTCCCGCTCCCCCCCCACCCCCCCGCCCCCGTCAGTGAGCATGCCTGGGAGCGGGCTGCGCATGCGCAGCGCCGCGCGGGCGGGCGGCTGCCCTCACCTGCCTCCTCATCGCGGCGGGAAGCGGCGGCGCGCGGGGCTGGGCTCCTCCGTGCGTGTCCCCACACACACACCCCGGGAGATGGGTCTGTGGAGGGGCCGCGGGGAGCCGGAGCGTCCGGGGGTGAGAGGCGAAGGGAGGGATCCCCGTTCCAGCCGCGCGTACGGGCAGGGGGCGCTGGCGGCGGGGGCGGTTTCTCCCTCAGCTCCCAGCTGAAGCAGCGGTCGGGTCGGGGCCCGCTGCCGCAGCGAAGCGGTGGGGCTTCGCATCTCCCCAGTATTGCAGCGCTGATGAGGCTCGTCTCAGAAGATGTGGCTTGTCTGGGAGGACTTCGGCGATGTGTGGTTTTGTGCTCGCGGCGGGGGCAATCCTCCCCTTCAATATGTTGTGAAACACGTTGTCTTGTAATATAAACAGTTAGCAAAAACCGCGTGGCGGAAATCGCGGCTGACACAGAAATAAAGTAACATTTGCTTGGGATCTGCTGAACTCCAGGCAGTGGTTCAGACCAGACTGATGCAACACCTACTCAGGAGGTGTCATTCCTACTTAGGAAATCTGATTACGTGGGTGTCACAGACCCAGATAAAGAGGCCAAACATGAAACAGCTCCGTATTACGATAATTCTCTAAAGTTGAGTTTAACTGATCAAAAGAGTCACTGAAGGCTAACCTTGAGAGGAAGCGTCAGATGTGTCACCTGGCAAGTGATCCGTCTACAGCCTACTGCTGGATGTGGCCAGCAGTGTACGCGCACCGTCAGGTCTGTGGCTGAAATGATGCGTCCTAAGTAGAAAATAACAAAGGAGGTTAACAGAGCTTGCTTCCTTCTAACAGGCTTTAAATTAACCGTTGCACAGAAATTGTCTTCATAAAAGATGGGAAGGGCTGCACAGGGCCTGATATCTAGATGCGATGGCATGTGTGACTGTATGTATGCAAATGAGCTTCCTTTGCCAGCCCCCACACGGCTGTTCACATACATATAGACAATGAGGTTGTTCGCTTGACAGCAACATAAGTGAAAAAAGGCTTGGGATGGAAACAGCACTCGATCTCGAGCTCTGCCCGAAATGGGGAATTAAAATGATCAAGGGGATTTTTGGAGAAGGAGTAGTATTTGAGCCCTGTCATCTCAGTAGTATCTTTTGTAGGTATTGTGCCTCAGATGGCCTGCTAAGTCATGAGATTTCTGCTGCTTCCTCTACTGAGATGGTAATTTGCTCTGGGTATATACAAATTGCAGCACATCCTGTTCCAGTTTAATCCTACTAGTTCTGACTAGTAGAAATGAAAGCAAAAAGAAGTGAAAGAAAGAAGTCTACCTGTGCAGTGCACCCCACTTGTGCCCCCACAACTGCAGTTCCTGTGTGCCCAGGCCTCAGAGGTATACATATGGGAAAAACAAACAGGGAGATATACTTCCCTCAGTAACTTGTGCAGTCCAAGTTAAAATTTAGCTAACTCCTAGAGAAAGATGCAAGAAAAATTTACTTACAGTCCGCTGATGTTTTGTTATTGTCCACAAGTCATCAGCCCTGTGTGTTCTAGGTAAGGATTTAGGGTCAAATATGTCAACAGGATAACTCCACTGAAGCTAATGGTATTGATTTGTCCCCCTGTGGTTACAGATGAGGCAGCTGTGGTTTCATATGATTGAGCACTGTAACAACATCTACTCACCTCACTTGTAGAGCCCTAAGGCACAAAGACCAGATGACTCACCACTACTCTGTTAAGAAAATTGTTTTCCACTGGGGAAATGTCTTGAGATATGGTTTTGAGCCCACAGCCAAGAAAACATTTAGGCTTCCAACTCATACTTAAGCTGAATTCAATGGGAAACTAAGACTAAATAATTTGCTGAATTTTATATCAATACATTCTTTTTAAAAGGCAGTCTCGTCAATGCAAAATGGAAGTATTACTGTGGAGTGGGAAGCTGTTACACAGAAAGTGAGCTAATACATGTTTCATCAGCTTGAATTCTCTAGCTTCACTGATTTTTTTAATTTCTTCTTTTATTTCCAAATACAGAAAATGATATTAACAGAGTGGAGATCACTAGTGTGTGGCTTACTCTGAAAGAGTGTATTAAGTCTGGAGCTGAATTAAGTGTTCAGCTGAATGCTGAATATTACCAGTATTTATAGGTGAGGTAAATGGTATGGGATACTGCTAATTCTTTTCAATGTTTTTTCCATAGTACCTTCTTCTCTTCTGATGTGACAGATCAAGTGTGCTGCTGAGAAGTCACACTCAGTATTGGTTACAATTAAGAGAGACTGTTCCAAGTGTTTGAGTGCTTACCATCTTCCCCCCCTCTCACGCTGGGTAGACCATCTTATGTGTTGGGGAATCATTTTGCACTAGATTCCATTGACAAATTGCTTTAAGAGGAAGCTAAAACAATGAAAGCCAAATTCAAAACCAATCTTCAGTTTAAGAGGGCAGTGATACGTAGATTAGCAAGCAGAGAATATATCTGAGGAAGAGACAATCACACTTTTGTCTAAGATGAATAATATGGATGATCATATCTGTTGTCCCTTGAGAAGCTTCAGAAGAAAACTGAAGCACTGTGTAGTAATGAAAGCAGGTTGGAGGAGGAGGAGGAGGGGTGAAGAGGAAGTTAAATGCATAGATCAAAGGATTCTTTGGAGAGATGAATACAAATCAGAAAAATAAATACTTTTTGGTGTGTGCATGTGTGTGCACACAGCAATCTCAGCAAAGGAGAGCTCATGACATGTATGATCAGGTCTCACACTAAATAATATTTCTAGGATGGGAAGAGGGGTTCTTTTAACACAATGAGGAAAGGTAACTGCTACAGGAAAAGTGTCGGGGAGTAGCTTGTGTCCTGAGAGATTGCCTGCGGGCAAAATAATTATTGTACCAATGTGAATGCATCATATTCCTTAATGAGTATTGTCATTATAGGATTACAGCCTTCTAAAGTGGTCTGAGACTCTCCAGTGGTTTTTTTGCAGAATCTTTAATACAGACATGAAAAACTGACACTGACTTAGCTGAGAGACAACAGAAAACTTTGACAGCATAAGAGAGAGAGAGAGGGAGAGGATGGAAGGGTATTTGTGGCTGTGTGTGTAGATCTGAAACTTCAAGACCATTATCCAGATTTTGGCAAGACCATGTTATAATTTTTATATAATTTTAATTTTTTTCTTTTTTCTAATGATGTTAACCATAGCTTAAGTAGAAACATTTCATTCCTGTTTCATGAGGCCTTTTGGAAAGAAGCAAATGGATTAAGGGGTACATGAGCAAAAGCTGCCTCTTAAAGACACTGTTAATCCCCAGTGTGAGCAGCTAAAGTACTGAACGAGACCTGTAAGGGGCTGGGGTAGCCCTAACCAGTACTGAGGGCAAGACTTCAGTACTTGCAAATGCATTTAGCCATGCTGATTGCTTCCCTTCTGGCAGCCAGTTTCGTTCATGCATTTAGATTGCCAGTAGAGATATATTATTTTCTTTTGATGTGAAGATATATACCTCCGGGTCACCTGCTTTCCAGTGCAGTGCCCAAAAGCTGTGGTGTTCTACAGTATCTTCAGGAGTTTACAATGCTGCAGAAAGGAAGGGGAAATCAATCTGGCAGGTGCTGGTTATGGCTTTCTCTGGATTTTCCATGTGAAAAAGGAGAGTAATGAATGTGATGTGGAGCCGCTTATTCCTACCAGATTGATGATAGCTTGTCTCAGCATTTTGTATTTAGTGGTAAAATACTTTTAAACAGATTTGAAATAACAAGGATGGCTATTTATCTTCTTGCCCATGGCAACGTCTTTTAGCATTGTTTCCATTTGAAGTCTAATTGTGCAAATGTGCCAGAAATGCCAGCTTTTCTTGCTGCTGTGCTGCATTAGCTGTTCCATTGTTTTCCCTGAAAGTGGGACATGAAGACACAGGTCAAAATATTTCAAATATCGGTGTAGGATTCACTTCGCCTAAGCTGAGATATCTACAAGGTAGCTATCTTCCTCTGAGCTAGTCATGCTGAGCTCCCTTTGTCATCAAGAGAGAGAAATAGGAAGTCCTAGGGTGTATTTCATCTTACTTCTTTTAGATGTCAACCTTGGGATGAATCATGAGATCTTCTGCAAGGTTGGATAGTTATGAGTGGCAAGGTATGTGGGGTAGTGTGGGAAAGTACCTAGGACAATGGGCACCTCCAATGTTTTGGAACTTCATTGCCGAACAAGTGCAGAATCCTGAAAAACTAATAAAGTATTTGGAAAAAAAGTATGTTGTCACCCTGGCAACTCCAGAGAGTCACCAATCACTGCAACGTGCTGGGGCCTTGCCCTGTTCAACACTATTCAGAACCCTCAAGGGGACGAGAAGGTCTCTGGACCTGACGACAAAACAATAGGCACTGTGGCTACTCCAATGCCAGCGGCAGGCACTGCGGATACTCCAACCCCCACAACAGGTACTACAGCTGAACCGGAGAACGAACCTGTGCCAGTATCAGTCACCCCTATACACAAGAGGAAATACACAAGAAAATCAGCCCATTTAGTAAGGGATGAAGATGAACCAGGGCCATCACAAGTACAGGAGGAGGAAGGCAGAACCCATAAATGAGATGGTAACCACCCGATCCTTATCCCTGAGTAAGCTGCGAGATATGCGAAAAGATTTCAGTCATCATCCAGGTGAGCACATTGTCACCTGGCTGCTCCAATGCTGGGATAACGGGGACAGTAGCCTGGAATTAGAGTGTAGGGAAGCCAAGCAGCTGGGATCCGTTTCTGGGGAAAGGGGCATTGAGAAAGCAACTGGAGAAGGGGCACAAGCCCTCAGCCTCTGGAGGTGACTCCTGTCAGGTATGAACGAAAGGTATCCCCTCAAGGAAGATGTTATATGTCACCCATCAAGTGGACCACCATGGAGAGAGGTATCCAGTACCTGAGGGAATTAGCCATGCTGGAAGTGGTCTATGATGACCTGGACAACGAGCAGTTGTCCAAAGATCCAGATGAAGTCAGGTGCACATGACCCACAAGGCAGAAGCTTGTATGGAGCACACCATCGTTGCATGCCAACTCATTGGCAGTAATGATCTGGAAAGGTGGAGAGGGACAAACGGTGGATGAATTGGCTGGCCAACTCCAGCAATACGAAGAAAGTCTCTCTTCCTCCCTACAGGCCTGCATCTTGGCTGTGGAGAAACTGTCCTGGGAGTTCCAGCAATTCAAAGAGGATATGCCCTACTCCTCACCTGTATGGACCAGTATCTCAGCCGTTAGGAGTAAGCATTCCTCTGCTCAAGAGAAAGGATACAGTGGGTACACACCACAGGGTACCCTGTGGTTTTACTGCGTGACCATGGAAAGGACATGAGGAAGTGGGATGGAAAACCTGCCTCGACCCTAGAGGCACGGGTACGTGAGTTGCAAGGAAAAACAATGACAAAAGGGGGTTCTTCCAGGAAAATTGCTGCTCCAGTTTCCAGCGGGCAGTGCCCCAGACAGAGTAGAAGGGCTGGTTTTACTTCTGATCTTAATAAAGGGACTTTTGATTCGCATTTACAAGAAGTAAGTAACAAACACTATGACCAGGACTAGAGGGGCCCTGCCTCCAGCCAGGTGGAGGAAAGGGACAACTGGGTTTACTGGACTGTGTGGATTCGATGGCCTGGCACATCAGACCCACAGGAGTGTAAGACTCTAGTGGACACCGGTGCACAGTGCACCCTAATGCCATCAAGCTATACAGGGGCAGAATCCATCTGTATTTCTGGAGTGACCAGGGGATCCTAACAGCTAACTGTATTGGAGACCGAAGTGAGCCTAACGGGGACTGAGTGGCAAAAGCACCTCATTGTGACTGGCCCAGAGGCTCCGTGCATCCTTGACATGGACTACCTCAGGAGAGGGTATTTCAAGGATCCAAAGTAAGGTCAAGGGACCTGCACAGGACATCCAGTTTTTAGGAATAAAATGGCAAGATGGACGCTGTCAGATTCCAATGGATGTGATCAACAAAATAACAGCCATGTCTCCACCAACTAGCAAAAAGGAAACACAAGCTTTCTATAGGCGTTATGGGTTTTTGGAGAATGCTTATTCCAAGTTACAGTCTGATTGTAAGCCCTCTCTATCGAGTGACCTAGAAGAAGAATGATTTCAAATGGGGCTCTGCTCAATGACAAGCCTTTGAACAAATTAAACAGGAGATAGTTCATGCAGTAGCCCTTGGACCATTCTGGGCAGGAGAAGATGTAAGAAATGCGCTTTACACTGCAGCCGGGGAGAATGGCCCTACCTGGAGCCTCTGACAGAAAGCACCAGGGGAGACCCGAGGTCGACCCTGAGGGTTTGAGAGTTGGGGATACAGAGGGTCCGAGGCCGGCTATACTCCAACCGAGAAAGAGATATTGGCAGCACGTGAAGGGATTTGAGTTCCTTCGGAAGTGGTTGGTACTGAAACACAGCTCCTCCTGGCACCTCGACTGCCGGTGCTGGGCTGGATGTTCAAAGGGAGGGTCCCCTCTACATATCATGCAACTGATGCTACGTGGAGTAAATGGATCACACTGATCACCCAATGGGCTCGAATAGGAAACCCCAGTCGCCCAGGAATCTTGGAAGTGATCATGGACTGGCCAGAAGGCAACGATTTTGGAATATCGTCAGAGGAGGAAGTGACGTGTGCTGAAGAGGCCCCACTGTATAACAAACTGCCAGAAAATGAGAAGCAACATGCCCTGGTCACTGACAGGTCCTGTCATCTTGTGGGAAAGCATCGGAGATGGAAGGCTGCTGTATGGAGTCCTATACGGCAAGTCGCAGAAACTGCTGAAGGTAAAGGTGAATTGAGTCAGTTTGTAGAGGTGAAAGCCATCCAGCTGGCTTTAGACATTGCTGAATGAGAAAAATGGCCAGTGCTCTATCTTTATACTGACTCGTGGATGGTGGCAAATGCCCTGTGGGGGTGGTTACAGCAATGGAAGCAGAACAACTGGCAGCGCAGAGGTAAACCCATCTGGGCTGCTGCATTGTGGCAAGATATTGCTGCCTGGGTAGAGAACCTGGTTGTGAAAGTACATCACATAGATGCTCACGTACCCAAGAGTGGGGTCACTGAAGAACATCAAAACAACCAGCAGGTGGATCAGGCTGCTAAGATTGAAGTGGCTCAGGTGGATCTGGACTGGCAACATAAGGGTGGATTATTTATAGCTTGGTGGGTCTATGACACCTCAGGCCATCAAGGAAGAGATGCAACATAGAGATGGGATTGTGATCAAGGGGTGGACTTGACAATGGACACTATTGCACAGGTTATTCGTGAATGTGAAACATGCACTGCAATCAAGCAAGCCAAGCAGTTAAAGCCTCTGTGGTATGGAGGACGATGGCTGAAGTATAAATATGGGGAGGCCTGGCAGATTGATGATATCACACTCCCACAAACCAGTCAAGGCAAGCACCATGTGCTTACAATGGTGGAAGCAACCACTGGATGGCTGGAAACATATCCCGTGCCCCATGCCACCGCCTGGAACACTATCCTGGGCCTTGAAAAACAAGTCTTATGGCAACATGGCACCCCAGAAAGAATTGAGTCAGACAACGGGACTCATTTCCGAAACAACCTCATAGACACCTGAGCCAAAGAGCATGGCATTGAGTGGGTGTATCACATCCCCTATCATGCACCAGCCTCTGGGAAAACCGAACAATACAATGGACTGTTAAAGACTACACTGAGAGCAATGGGGGGTGGGACATTCAAACATTGGGATATGCATTTAGCAAAGGCTACCTTGGCCCCTAGAGGCCACCCAGGCCCCTAGTCAACATTAGGGGATTTGCCAATTGAGCTGGCCCTGCCCAGTCAAAACTCTTACATACTGTAGAAGGGGATAAGGTCCCTGTAGTACATGTAAAATATATGCTGGGGAAGACAGTCTGGGTTATTCCTGCCTCAGGCAAAGGCAAACCCGTCTGTGGGACTGCTTTTGCTCAAGGACCTGGGTGTACTTGGTGGGTGATGCAGGAGAATGGGGAATTCCGATGTGTACCTCAAGGAGATTTGATTTTGGGTGAGAATAGACAATGATTTGAATTGTATGATGTTAATTGCTATATAATACTGTATGTCATTGCTTCTGTGGTGGCCATATGCCATATCAATGGTATTACAGTAAGAATCATCTAGATTAATGAAGAATGAACTTTGATGAAACCGAGCAAAGTGCAGCAATGATAGAACCAGACAAGCTATAATAATGGATAATGGTTAGTCTGGATAATGGAACCAGAACTGGCTTCAGCACACAACAATCCAACACCACATACCACCTCTCCTGCCCTGAAGGACTGTTATGACAGATGGAGCCCAAAGTCATGGACTAAATGAACTCAATGAGATTTAGAAGGATGGCCCATAGACTACGGGAATGATATCTGTGTGTATATACCAAAAGACAGGAAAAGTGGTAGTGATTAATTGGAATGTATTGGAAAGGGTAAGACCTGGGCATGATGTAGATGGTATAGAATAAGGGGTGGATACTTCCCTGGTTTCGGTAGGGATAGAGTTAATTTTCTTCCCACTAGCTGGTACAGTGCTGTGTTTTGGATTTAGGTTGAGAATAATGTTGATAACACACTGATGTTTCAGTGGTTGCTGAGTAGTGTTTACACTAAGTCAAGGACTTTTCAGCTTCCCGTGCTCTGCCAGGGGCACAAGAAGCTGGAAGGGGGCACAGCTGGGACAGCTGACCCAAACTGGCCAAAGGGATATTCCATACCATGTGACGTTATGCTCAGTATATAAGCTGCAGGGAGATGGCTGGGGGACAGTGACTGCTGTTCAAGGACTAGCTGGGATCTGTTGGCAGGTGGTGAGCAATTGCATCGTGCATCACTTGCTTTCTGTATTCCTTTTATTATTATTATTTTTATTAATTTTTTAAATTTCAATTATTAAACTGTTCTTATCACAACCCACGAGTTTTCTCACTTTTACTCTTTTGATTCTCTCCCCCATCCCACCGGTGTGGGGAGTGAGCGAGTGGCTGCGTGGTGCTTAGTTGCTGGCTAGGGTTAAACCGTGACACAGAGGCATCAAGATTCATAAAATGAGGTACTTCAAGTTATAACACAGGCAGAAAAAGATATAAAAGGAAGTTTCAGATTATCCTCAAAAGACCTTTAGTCAAGGCTAGGAATGTATCTCTTGTGCAGTACTTATTTCCATAGTCGGTAATTTTATGTCAAAGTAATTTAATATGATATGCCTTTCTCATAAAATATGGGTAAAACACCCACAAATATGTATGTGTATACTAATATGCATTTGAATATGGAAGGCAAGTTACCCATGGTTACTAATAACTATGCAGTACATCTAGAAATGAAGCAGCTATACTTGAGATTTAAAGTAACTTGCACAGTACCATTTATACTCTAGTGTCAGACTTCTCAACGCAGAAATAAGTTAGAGATAATATAATAACAAGTTTCTATCTCAAGTGAGTCAAACTTCAGGCAACTCTGATCTAAGCCATAGATGCCAGAGTTAGAGTAAGTTCAGGTTCAGATAAGATGAGGGAATTTGGGCATTTGTCTATTTGCAGTATTGGCCTCAGACAGTTTGCTTTGATGTTATATTTCAAGAAGTGTACAATTCTTTGAAATAGGAACTAAAAGAGGAATCAGTCAAAATCTTATTAATGCAATTTTGTGTAAAGTTGTCTTTCTTCTCCTAACCCAAGTAAACAAGAACAAACTGACAGTCACATCTCTCAGATTAAACATTCACTATTTTCTTGTATAAGCACAAAGCTTGATTTTAATGAAAATTTGCCTGATTTGGCTGCCCATTGGCTTTTCAAACAATGTTTCTAAAATATAATTGCAACTAGGAGTTGAGGTTTCAGTGCATCAAAAACTGCAGCACTGACCTGACGTTCATGGAACATTTGGGGATGGAAGTCATGGCAGTTGTCATCAGCAAATAAAAAGTAAGCATCTTGTATAATTAATATTCAGCCTGACACTGTTCAGAGATTCAATGGGTAGAATAATTTTTTCATTAATTATTTTGCTTTAGGGTATAATTTGATTAATTTTTGATTAGACACATGACATACTGTAAATGTAAAGATCTTAGCGTAATTGCCCTAGCCCGAAAGTTTAGATAATTGGTAGGACTACGTTATCAGTTTCTGTCAGGCTGAAGTTATACATGCGTTTGCTAGGGGAGGAGGTACCTGATCACCCCAAGACCTCTCAGGTTGGGGCCAATTATCTCTCTGGATAAACTCTATGTTTATCTATCTCTTGTTATTTTTTTAAAGTTTGGTGGATGTTTTAAAGTATCAAATCTTCACCTTTCTACTCACACTGCTAGTTACACACACAGACAATCCTACTGAAGTTCATGGGTATCCTAAACAAGTCTTTTTTCAGTGACCAGTCAAGACCATGGAATGAAATTCCACAGGTGTTAAGAGCCTTGGCAAAAGCTTGTTTACTTTCATTCCAAGTTTAAGGCATATTTCTTCAACCTTCCCTTAACCAGTATAAGCCCAGAGAATACTGAGCATAATATTTGCTCTTAAATCTCTCTCAAAGAATTTTCCTCTGTGGCAGAAGATGGGGAAAAGAACAAACATCAGGCAGATGCTAGCCATGTTGCTTAACACAGTTCTGGAAGGAAGGCCAATCTCACAGCAACGAATCGGTTTAAGTTGAACGGTATGGGTCTATGCACTGTGAGTTTGAGGAGCTTGCAGCACACTCCTAAATCTTTAAAGAACTCACACATTTTATTATTAGCAATATTACTGCTTGGGTGTTTTGTTTGCTTGCTTGTTTTATAAATATAAGCTGGAAAGCAACAGCCTATAACAAATTCATATCCTACTTAAATAATATATATAAATATATAGAATATATATCATATTGTGTTTAAATAATGTTTAAAGCTAAATGTACTTTTAAAGATGGTAATAAAGGAATCATCAAAAAGATAAATAGTCTGGTGTGCACATTTTTTAAATCAATTCTTTACAGCAAAACGTTATCCAACTTCTAGCCTACAGGCTTGGAAGTACCGTCATAAATTATGAGGACTGTATGATAATTTCATAGCAAGCCCAGACACCCGAGTGTACCTAGTTTTGTTGAGAGTTGAAAGTGTTACTGTGATTCACAAATAAAACACAATTTAGAGTCAGAGAACATCTAAATAAAAATTTCAGAACATCAGCAATTTTTAAGTCTCTAATTAAGGCTTCCTGGCATCCTCTACTGGGAGCTGCTTTCTTTTTTGGTTGCTTCTAAAGCCCACCATTTTTTAAAGATGTGATCTGAATTTTTCCATGTCTCTTTGGAGAGTTTGCTTATTTTATTACAACAAATGTGACTCTACCTGTCAACACCAAGCGGTACCCATTAAAAAGGTATTACCTCTAGTATAGGCAAGCTTTTGATTGAAGCTAAGAGCCATTTTGATATCAGGATGTTCCTGTTGTTGTTATCATAAAACATTGTCCCAAATTTGTCAAAGTCATAAGAAGTGTGCGTACATGAGGGCTTCTGGAGGTGGTGACTGCTGGAAGCAAAATTCACTCAAAATTTCATTCGCCCTGAATATACTCCAGTTCTAGTTGCTGGCTGGAATGCTTGTGGGCCATTCCATCAGAGCAAAAGTGCGTGCTTCATTGCAAAGGCAGGAGGACTTCCTTGTAACTACTATTCTTAGCAGCAGGGAGTCACAAGGTAGGGAATACAGGCAACTTCTTTCTCTACCTGCACCTGGCAGTGTAAATGAGGAGCTCAAAGGGGAATATCGAAACAGGTATGAGTGGAGAGGAAAATATTACCAACAGGAGACAGCACAGGCATTAATACTCTGATGCAGTCTGACTGAAAAAGGAAAAACTGAAGTACAGTAGTGGATGGGGGAAAACACAAGAGGCATGACAAAAAATGGTCAGGGAAACAGGAGGAGACGGCAACAGAAACATGAAGGTCTGTGGACAGTAAAGTACACACTGTAGTTTGGAAAAGAATGCCAGATTATTTGTGGGTTGAAAAAAACATGTTCCGATTTGCTGAGCAGCAAGTAATTTTATCCTAACAAAGAAATAAACCATCCTGGTTTCAGCTGGGATAGAGTTAATTTTCTTCCTAGTAGCTGGTACGGTGCTGTGTTTTGGATTTAGGATGAGAATAATGTTGATAACACACTGATGTTTTAGTTGTTGCTAAGCAGTGCTTACACTAAGTCAAGGACTTTTCAGCTTCCCGTGCTCTGCCGGGGAAGTGAGTGAGCAGCTGTGTGGTGCTTAGTTGCCAGCTGGGGTTAAACCATGACATAAACAAAGCTCCCCTCTGCAATTTATATTCTGGAGGAATAAAAAATGAGAGGCCGGCATTTAGTAATTGTTTCTCTTAATGCCAGTTTAGGGACTTCAGTCCTGCTTTCGTAGTCACATGGGCTCCCTTGCTAACACATAGAGGACACAATGATTAAAGGCAAGGAAAATAATTGTGCTTATTAAGCATGGCTTTTTAATTGATAGAAAAGAATAACAAAAATTAAAAAAAAAGCAGAAGTAACAGGAATGCTGTTTCATTTTAATTCTTTTTATTTATCCTTTTTGTGGAAAGGCCTTAACAAAGACTACATCACTGAGTGTGGGCTAACCACGTGGAGCCCAGACTATCTACCTCTTCCAAATAGCAGCAAGTCTTTTCTTAATGTAACATAAATAACAAAAGTAGCCTATAGGTGGATCTGCAGTTACAGCTGAGGATTGATCAGGCCTATGTAATATATCACAGATAACCTAACCTGTAGCGTTACAGATGATCAATGGATAGAAATTTTAAGTCTTATAAAACCTGAAAAATGGTTTTATAAAAATAAGTCACTTGGGGAGTTGTCAAAAATAATAATCATATAAATAGATCTCAATAGTGTTTTTTAAAAAAAATAAGTCTTTCTAATGTTCTCTGTTCCCCTTAATATTTTAATTTAAATAATAAATCAATATCCTGGTAGGAACTTCAAAGTAGATATATCAATCTGATTTCTTGGCAATGCTTTTCCACTTTGTCTTCCACAGGACAATGCAGTCTTGTCATCGTATTACAGAAACATTCATGAAAAGAAAATCAGTATTCCCAAGTGGCATATTGCAGCATTTTTGCTTCACCATTCGTTTTCATTTAACTGGCTATTTCTTCATTTATATAAGCCAAAGGACATACTGTGAAAATTGTGGTAAACTTGAGAATAGGAACAAATGCTTTATTTGGCTACTTGTTTTATAATCTCATTTTTTTTATAACTTCAGAAAAGGAAGAGCCCATCAGATCAGAAGCGTGGGCTTCTTACTGTCTACAGACTCATTATCTTCTTACACCCCTAATACACGCTTGACATGTTTCCATCATGTGGCATCAAATCAAAGCTGTGTCCACCTTTGCTACTAATATGTGACAACTTTTTCTTTTGTTTCTGAAGAGAATAATCTTTTTTTCTTTTAAAGTCTAGAATCTTTCTGATACACAACTCTGCCATAAAGTTTATTTTCTTGAAAATAAAGTTATTTTACCCTTCTGAGACAAGCCTTGCTCTTTCCAGTGGCATGCAATGGTGGTCTAACTCTTCCTCAGATGCTTTTTCACTTACAGTTGCTTTTACACTTTGTTAGTACGTAAACCACTTCCAAAATATAATTAGATTCCTACAAAGTACAAAGATTTTTATACACTTTCCAACTTGCAGCATAAAAGGAAGTAGTGTTAAAAATTGAAGAATTGTAAATTTTTGTCTTGAGTCTTTAAAAAATATGTTTAGTGGTTTATGGATAATGTATTTTATCTTTTAACACTTGAAACTGATCGTTAACTAACAAAGGATGAGGAATTGCTTTATTTATCCAAAGCATTTCCTAGTGGAAAGTAATTCCCCCAAAACCTAACCCATAAATGCATATTTTTATGTTGTCCAGTCATCACTGGTATAAAAATAATCACAGATACCTTTTCAAATTGAGAAAAAGACTCTGACAAAATTGGAATGATTTAACATTGCAATGTTGTTGTTTTTCCTTACACTTTGCTACCAGACAATAGCTACTAAGCCACAGGCAAAGTGCATCGCTCATCCTCCAGCAGCTGGTACCCTGGGAGGGAAAATGGCTTACAATGCTCGAAGTGGCTCAGGTCATAGAGAACATTGTCCATGTAATGATTTCAAGTTGTTATTGACTCTTGGGAATCTGTACAATTCCAAGGTATTTATAAAATGCAAAATTAAAAGAAAAATAATCTGATATGGAAGGTTTCAGCTGAAACATTGTGTTTACATTTACACAGCCAAGCCAAATACCTCATTTAGATTCTATTGCTGAATCTTACATACTTTTAAACCAGCTGAGAATGGCTAAATACAGTCTCACTGTTCTAGCTCTGTCTTTTTTGGATACAATCCTAGGTCAGACCTCTCATCTGACTTTTTAATCTGACAGGAAGCTGCATTGGATTCCCAAATTAGTGTCAAAGAGCCCTCTCTTGGACATTTAGCATTAACATTAAACAACTTCCATCCATTGCTTCATCTAAAACATGGTCTCTGAGGAGCCCATAAACTAGATATTCTAGGAGCAAGGAAGGAAATAGCAAAGCACATGCCTATTGACAAAATTTCTTAACTGCTGAAGATTTATTCTCAAAGCACTCAGGTTTTCAAAGACCTCACCATAAGATAAATTTTCTCAGCACCTGATCTCAGTCCTTCTGCAGTGCTTTTGTCAGATTGTTGGTGGTGTAAAGGGGAAAACTGATTTTGCTCCCTCTGTCCTACAAACACTTTCTGTCACATGGCTATGGCTGGCCCCCATAACCTGGCTGCCACACAGTCTGGCTCCTGTGTCTCGTTTCCACTGGTATGTTGCAGCTCTTTCCCTCATTACAGCAAACTCTTCACTAGATCTCTGCAGAAATGCGTTTGTTTCAAGAGGGATCAGACAAGACACTAGACACAGTGTCTGTGCTGGTGGCAGCATGGTTATAACAGTCGGCAGTACTCCTCTAAGAGGAAGTCAAGCTCCTCTTCTGGATGCATCGACTGTCTTCCACGAAATTAAATGTATCTGCCTTATAAAGATTAGAAAATATTTTAGAGGCATGTTTGACTCTGTCACAGTGTTACAGAAGTGTTATGGTAGCTAAGGTAAATGTGCAGAAGATGGGAAACATCAAGATTAATTTTGCCCAGAAAACTTTGCTTTGGTTCTCTTATGCCTACCCATTAAAATGCAGCTTCCATGAGATGGCCACATACTACACTTTTCCCTAAGGTAAACCAAGAAGAGGTGTAATACAATGGGGTAGACTTCAGATTCAATTGCTGACATTTGAGATATTTGGACAAGTTTTCCTCAATCGTGTGCACACTTCCAGCATTTGCAGTGAGGAAAAAAACCCCAACAACAACAGTGTAAATGCCATAACACAAGAAACGATAAAAAACTCACATGGTAGTAGGGATTTCATCCGTTCAAGTAGCTTGTGATAAGACATGTATGTAAAACAAACTTCTCATCCTCCAGTTTCAGGAACTACATAGCACATAATGTAAAGATTTAATTAACTTTAGTTTTCCACCAGTCCAATCCTTCTCATTATTATTATTGAGTTTCTTCAAATGCTGGCAGATGAAAGTGATATCATGTGATAATCTGGGTGTAAAAGGAATCTGCCTTTTTAAACTGGCATAGATGTAGAAAAACTGTTTCCTTAGACTTAAATTGCTTTAAAAAACACTGCTGAATCGGGCCCAGTATCTCTTAGAATACAAATAAAATATATGTAATTTATATAATAAAATACATGATGACAGCCTGGACAGATGGGATTGGATATAGTGGTCATTTATGACACAGCTGAAAGATTAACTTCCCAGTTTTTTAAAGACCAAGTGCTAATGAAGTGTCCAGCTGTGGATGCTGATGGAGTGCTGAAGACTTCCAGTTTGGTGTGTGCGTACCTCAAAACTGTTTGTATCCTCAAGTTCATTGTGTGATTCACTGTGATCTTTGAGAATTGTTCCTTCACAGCAAAACTTCTAGTTCTTTTTGACACCGCTTCCCCTGCTCAGGGGTCCTTGGAGGATCATCCCAGTTGTCACTTATTCACAGAGCTGCAATGTAAAACAAATAGTATTTTTAGTTCCAAAAGCATTTTATTTTAAAGGTCCAACATCTTTAGTCTTACATGGATGTGTCCACCCACTCTCACAGTCCTGGGCTGAACCACAATAGGGAAGGAAAGTGCAGACTTTACCTGATGGATAAATTCAGACTAGTATCTGGGGAAGTCCCCCCAGCTGCAAGTGGAAGTGAGTATGGCTACATGCCCTGGGATCTCCAGCAGGAGAAGGCAGCTGTGAATTCTGCTGGGAGCTTCCCAGGAGCCCAGGAACAGACAGTCTACCAGAAAAGTACTGAACTAATGAACCACTTTAGAGTTTGTGGTTTCCTGGCTGATGCATCTCCTGACCGTTTGACAGCTTGATGCTTGTCTCCTAGGCAACTCTGCTGCCACTATAATTCCTCTGATACAGCAGATCTGTCCCAGGGCACATGCCTACATTTTATTTATCATGCTGAAGTCCCCTCTTCGAAGTCACCCCATTCCCTCACCATTCTGGCTCACAGTTACTTTGCCATTTATATTCAGTAGGCCCTGTCAGAGATGAGCAGCATATACAGTTGAGATTCAAGGAACTGTAAAGTTCAAATAGCAGAAAAACAAACTAAGCCCAAAAGACCCCAAGGAATGCTCAGTATCAGTCAGGACGCTCACTAGATGTCGCTGTTCTCCAGAAATAAATGTGTGAGCACTTTTTTCTGGCTGTAAATATAGTGGGTCTTCAACAAAGTAGTGCAGCGACTCGTATTTTCAGAAACTGAGCTCATCTACAAAACTTCCATAGTTCAGCAAAAGGTTTCTCCAAATGCTGTACTTCACTTGCTCTGTCTGATTTTCCTCTCACTTACCTCAACGTAAACCAAGAATAACTCCTCTCAAAATTGAATAGTTGTCCTGGTTCATGGCCATAGAGAAATCCTGCCATTTTTCAATCTTTCACCTAACCATACTTTATAAGATATGTGCTTGTGAGATGGGATGATCTCAAAATGAACAATGCAGCGCTTTACACTGCCTGGCTGCATTGGTACTTAATGTTTTTTCACTCTGCAGACACACAAAATTGAAAATATTTTGATGACACTTTTGTCCAAGTGCTTAATTTTGGGCATTTACTTCATATGTCTAAATTAGAAGTTAGTTTCCTCAGTCTCCCTGTATGATCACTAGAGAGCAACTGGGTCTCCTACAGTGATTCAGAAAGGGAGCACAATTCATGTGCTTCTGGAAGAGCTGCTTTTTTTTCCAGTGAGTACATCAACAGCTCAGGGAGAGATGGCTTTCTTATCTGAGCCCCTAAAGTTACATGATTAAAATTTGGCAGTGTGAGTGCTCCCAGAGATACTGGACTGGGTTGTATCCCTGTATTTTAACTCAGAAATGGTGCTACTAGCAAGAAAACAGACTGGAAGAAGAGACAGAGGAGTTGCTAGTGAGGTAATCATCTGTGAAGAGGATAACTGAGTTAAATCAGGCTGTGTTAAACTAGGCTCTTTAGAAAATATTTCAGAACATTGTATGCTCACAAGCAGGAGTTCACATGAAGTCACTAATAACTGCCAGATTTGGCACTCCTTTCTTTGAGTTTGCTAAATCAATAAACATTGGGGGAAAAAATCCAAGCCACCAGTCACCCAAGTGTGTCCAGAGCATCATTAGTGCATAACAACATGTTTCGACATGGGGGGTCACACTGCTGACTTGAGGCAGTTAGCTTAGGTGCTCTGACTTGCCTTATGCAGAATCTACTGCTCTCTAGTGACTCCTTTACTTTTATATAAAGAAACTAGGCTGTGAATCGCCCTCAGGAGTGCAGTTCAACAGCATTTTAAGCTGATCTAAGTCAGTGGTGTGGCAAATCCCACCTCCACCTCCAGCTGTACATTCCTGTTCTTACTCCCTCGGGTCTGGTAGGTGGTGAGCTGGTTCAGCCAAAAATTAATCCAGAGGAAAAAAATATTAGTTTTCTATTTTGGATAAGCTCCCTGAAGAGATCTGATGTTTGGCCACATGGTTAGTGCAGGGAGGGGGACATGCCACCAGGGTGATAGAAGGCAAGACCCCAGTCACCCTGATTCAACTTTGCTCATGCTGCTGGGGACCCACCCCTTTAAGTAGGTGCCTAACATAGCCCGTGACCCGGCAATGCAAGCTCTGCCTTCACTCCTCTCCCTGCGGTCTTCGCCTCCATTCCCCAAACACACCTCCTCAAGTGTAAAACTTCCAGGGTGGAATCTGGCTCCAGGCTTTCATGAGGTAACAACATTTTCTCCAGCACGGCAGGGAAAGGGTCTCTGTCAATGAAGCGAGAACCTTGCAATAGGTGGAGAGGACAGTCACATTCCCTTGTGAGTAAAACACGAAAGCACAGCTAAGCGACACGACAGGGCAGAATAAAAGAGCAGTGATGCATATTTCTGGGTTACTGTAACTTTCTCAGGGACATCTTGGCTCTCAGTCTGGTCACAAATTAGGAGGATGGCAAATGACTTGGAGATATCTTTTGTCTTCAGCCCCAGTGCTAACCCAAGTACAGCTTGCACAGATCAAGGGAGCTCTCTCTACATATTTTAAATTATGCAGAGCAATTAGTCTTCATTAACAGCTTGTCTAATTTAATTTCAAAAGATCAAGCTGTTTCTCTGTCAGATGACTGAAGTGAAGTAAAAAAAAAAAAGGGGGGGGCACAAAAACTTCAAACCCATATGTGACTGCCAAGGGCATATATCAGCTAAACTCAGGAGTCATTACTGCTTACCTCAGCTTATCATCTGCTCTCATTTTGTCCAGAAACTTCACATCATTCTTGACACTGTATCAGAACATTTCACGGATGGTCTTTTGCACTACAAAGTGCCAAGAACTATGAGAGATTTATTCTTTATTTTGCTGGGAGCAACTAGGAGAAAGACAAAAATCAAAGCCTTTTAACTAGCCTGTAGCATCAAGAGTCTTATGTGAATTGAAATTTCTGTCATGTGGAATTTCTCAAAGAAATTCAAAGGTTTCATTGAACTTCCTTAGGATGAAGCTAATAAGACTGTCTTTAAATATATGACCAGATAGTTGTCAGATTGGGACTGATGGGTGCCTTTGCCAACCAACTCTAGGTTTTGTCTGCAGGATGTTTGTTTCTAAGAATACAAATTCAGAGTAACATTAATTCATAGGTTACAAGCAAGCAATTCTCTACTCTTCTTATCCATGATGAAGAGCCTATGCTACTTAAAGTTATTCTGTCTGGGAATGTGTGTCTCCTTGGTTACACTTCATTGCTGAGGAATAAATGCTAAATTCAGGGATTTTGAAGGCCAGCAAGCATTTACCAGAGACTTACAAAACTCTGTGGTTTATGATGCAGTTATTTATCCTCACCTGCATTTAAGAAGGCTAAAGATCAAATAAATGCTGGGGGGGGTTGGGGGTGGGAAGGTCCCAGGTAAGTAATTTCTGGTTTCCCTGCTCAGATATCACTGTATCTGTATAAAACAATATCTAATAAAATGGAAGGCACTCAATAAATAGGCATAAGGAGGAGCGGGAGACAATACATTTTCTGACTGTGGTTCACATTGCAAGGAAATGGACAATTCTGCTTTGTAATCCCACTTTTATTTGTTCTTAGAGAGCTTGAAGATTTCTCACATTTGGGGCGGGGGAGTCCAGGGGTGGGGAGGGTGCAGGAAATTGATAGAAATACAAATTTGGGTCAAGATTCACCAAGGTTTATGGGACTGGAGCAGAAAACCAGAAGACAAGAAAAGCAAGACAGAAAACAGAATGGTCTTGGAATGTTGGCCGGGATATAAGGGTCATGATCTAAATCTCTCTGGTTTGCAGCCCATCAGGGATTTGATCCAAATTCTCCTACTTCTTCAGACAGTGCCCTGACCAAGTGTACTACGTATCTTCCATCTCTTTTGTTGAAATAGGTTCTTTTTGCAAAAACTCTACACGTTTCATGGGTTCACCTCCCCAGGCCCTCATTTGCAAACAGAACATTTGATGGGGTTTTTTTTCCATTCACTTTAGTCCAAGATAATAAAATACATAAATAGCATGAATATTGCAATTGTGTTCTGTGCCACGGCTTCCCATCTGTTCTTAGATTGCCATTATGCTTTGGTCACAATATTTCAGCCCCTTGTAAGCCTTGTTGTTTCAAAAACACTTTTTTTTTTTTTTTTTTTTTTGTAGAAAAACCGAGGACTTAGATGCTGTGTGAATAAGTAGCTGTTTGGCAGCCAAAGGGCTCCTGCTTGTTTTCAACTCGTCATCTAAGGTACGGTTCAGAAAGTCAAGAGGTTGTTACCAGCAAAACTTTGACCAAAATATTGCTTCAGACATCACATAAAATAAATTTCAGAACAAAACCTGAAAGCACTGAATTTGTGAGAACTGCAGATGCCAGGCCATTAAGACCTCATTGTCTTCTTGTATTTAGACGAGGTCATGCATGAGAGGTGTTTTTTTCTGCAGTGGTTCTTGGGAAACAGTCTAGCTATGAAGCTTGACCCATGAAACACAAAGAAGAAAGAAGTTACCAGCTCTTCTGGAGGAGGTCATATCAGCACGGGGGGAAAAAAAATCATTTTTTTGGCCAACCAGCTAAGCCAAATGCCAAATGAGGAGTGTGGTCACTCTAAGTTTCTTCTGCTGTGAATGCATGAAAAGAGGTACTGTCAAAGGGCCCTTCCGACCATAGCTGGATGACAATAAGGGTTGAAGGAACTTCTTATCCCCCTGATCTGACTATAGAGGGAGCCTGAAACTAGCACGTTCCTCGCTAATGAAGCTCTGTTGGATTCTCTAAGTCAGATGAATACAAGCCACATTACCTGCCCCTTAATACTTGCCTTGTAAAGCAACAAGTTCAAAGGGAGTATTTTCTTCTCTATAAGTATTGAGTCAAAGAGAGATTAAATAACTCATCCAGAGTCACCCAAGGAGTCTGTGACTGAGCCAGAAATTTAGGCAATTCCTATTCCAGCACTTTAAATACAAGCAAGATTACTATTCCGTGTAAAGCTCTCATTACTTGTTCTGTTTTAGTTTCTGATCACTTAAATAGAAGATTTTGAAAGTAGACTGGTTTATTAGAACTTATTTGAAAAGAATAAGTTTGACAGACTAAATTAGTCTCTGAATATCACTTTTGGTGTTTCTTACTCATTTGCCATCTTAAAATTGTGGTACCACTTCACAATACAACAAAGATTTCCTTTTTTCCAGTAAATCAATGCAGATGATTGCTGAAAATGTTCCATTGGCAGGGATAAAAATTTAATGATTTCTTTTTATTATGAAAATATTCACCCTTCAGTCTTGTGGGAGGAGAAGGTTGTGACTGAAAGATGATTTGCTTGGCAAACCAGCAAACACTCCATACTGAAATTTTTTTTTCCTCAAACCAGACGCTTTTGGGACTTTACAGTGCTGCCACTTACACGTATGAAAAGGCATATCCTCTCCCTACAGGCTCCTTGTGCTCTTTGTCCATTGATCCACGTACCCTGTTCTTGACTCCGAACTCAAGGCTCCCTTTGACAGTGATTGATGGCCACCCTCTCACAGGAAGAATGACTAACTCCAACCTGTGAGTATTGGAGGCGCTGCAGAATATATCTGCTGTACTATTTATTTTGGGAGGCGGACATGTGCCCACATTCTTATTCTTGGAATAAACATTCTGACATTTTCTGGCAGGTGTGAATGCTGTAACATACCAGCAGGCAGAAAAAAAATTAAAATGACAGCTTCTAAGCTCTCTGATGGAAACAAAGTGACTATTGCTGATACGAAAATTGTAACTCCTCACCAGATTCCATATGAATTCTATCACTTGGAAAGCCAGATTTTGATCCTAAGGATCTCCTGGCAGACTGAAATGAAAGGTATCAATTTTTTTCAATGGTGCCTACTTGCTCTTCTCAACCAAATCCAAACCATAAGACAACTGTATAATGAATTATGTAAATTTTAAACCTCAACCTGATTGCAGCCAACTTGTTTTGCCAATAGTCTGAAAAGATTAGCCCTAATGTCTAAGTGACAGCATGCAGAACCCTTCTCAAATCTCTTTCAGCTGTCATCTCATCGAAAGTGCATTGATGTAGCAGGTCTGATGTGAAGGGGCAATTTCAGTTCTTTTTCAGTCTAAGGTCAGCAAAATTTAGCCTTAATTTTACAATGCTTTATTCCAACACTTGCCTAGAAATATATATAAGAAATTTTAAAACACATATTTATGAAAAACTATTTTAATAATAGTTCCTTCCACATTATTTGATAAGACTTGACTGCGATGTCTTAGAAGTTAATGGTATATGTGGAGAAAACATTAAAAGTCACAGATGGGACATTTAGCCTGATCACACATATGTATAATTGTAGGCTATAAATAGTAACAATTCTAACTGTGATTGGTCCATAGAGAGATAATTTCAAATTTTAGACTAAATGAAAGTTTGGTATAACTCAAATTTTCTTGTGTCAACCAGGACAGTACAGAAGAAATAGGAGTCAGAAAATACAGGAGTCAAAACTGGGAAACAATAATAAATTTCAGTATATGGGGCAGAATAAGAAGACTTCTGTATATATTGCAAGAAAGTCTTAGGTAAATTAATTTTTTCCCTTTAGCATACGCACTGATTAACAGCTATTTCTACTATTCTACTACTCAAAGAACATTTTGGTTGTGAAAAATTGCAGCTTAGAAATTAATCTATCCCATATGAGTCTAGCAGTGTAAGTCAATAGTTGCCCATGTTGGACAAGCACACACAGAACAATTTGTCCAAAGAAATGACCATGAAAGCATTTCAGTGCTTTAACACTACCACAAGAACGGAGCATCCTTAGAAGCCGAGAAAGGCCGAGATCTCTAACTGGAGGGGTACAGGAGTCTGTCACTGACCTCTTGTAGTGCCTCAGAAGAGTCACTTCACTGCTCTGTGCCTCAGTTCCCCATTTCTGTAACCATCATGCCTTTTCGCTGTGAAGCTCTTCAAGACCTGTGGTTAAAATGCAATAGAAGAGTTAGAGTTTCTATCACAACAAGTATTTGAGATTTGGTTTGGGGACTGGCTAAGTCCTGTTTATATAGCATTTCTGAAACAATACCATTTCCACAATGTGTGACTGAATAATAAATAATCAATAATGAATACTATGGCTAGGAACAAATGGGCTCATCTCTTCACAGCTGCCTTGTTCGTATGCAAATTCTTCATATGCATAAATGTCTGAGAGCACAACTGAGCTGAAAAATATTTAGGATTTGAATGAATGCAGGACTGCCAAACCACAGTGTCAGGCCACCAACATTCATGGCATTGGTATAAAATCCAAATATTAAGAAATACTACATTTTTTGTTTCTTTTTATTGGTCTTCTGGTTTTTGAGCCTGCCATGATCATTTTTTCCAGCTTTCCTCAACAACTGGAGCTAGTCATAGATGGAATTTCTGTCCTCAACAGACAAAACTATTAAATTGTTAAAAAATGTTGTGGAACATAATTTCTAAAAAAAAATTAGGTATGAAAACATAGACATATTGCATTCTGATATTGTTGAAATAGCATTAAAGTCCAGATGAACTTTTTCAGCTTTATTAATATGGGAAGATTGAAAATATTTTCCCTCATAAAAAATCATTAAACTTTGATCATTATATATTTTCCAGTTGCAAACTGTACTGGTAAATATTTTCCTATCTACATGTGTGAGATTTAGAAGTTGATTTTTAAAAGTGACATTTACACTTTCATGATAGCAGTCTGTGTCTGAACTCTTTAAAAATAAAACAAGAATTAAACCAGAAGAACTTTATATACTGAAGAAATCTGTAGCATTGTTCAGCCTTCATATGCTCCATTAGTGCAATTCAATATTATGCTGAGATAAATATTACCATAGGGTCAGGTGCAGATATACAATGGAGAAGAAGGATACATCATCCTCCTTCCTTTCCTGTCTCCATCATTTACACTAGGAATGTGGCACAGTCTCCCGCATCACAGGATATGTCCACAGGCTGTGCAGCACCTGTCATTTAGATCTGTGCTGGTTCTTGTGACAATTATGCAGCCAGCTTTAGGAGATCACAGGACAATTTTTGATCAGGTCGCTGGCTCAACAGCATGATATTGGGCAATTTGCTGCACTGCCTCTACAACCATCAGCTACTTTAATGATCACAAGTCATCCTTTAGTTGTCACCACTACCAGGATGTCTTCTTTCAGGACAGCAGCAAGGGTATGAAACTATCTTCTCATCAAGGATGTCAATCAGTGCTGCCTATGTAGCCAATGGAGAGAAATCCCAACATCTGAATTAGATGGACTGAATTACAGGAATTATAGGGGCCTAGATAATTTTGCCTTGCTGTGTTACTTCTCTCTCATCTCTCTCTCCTCACATGCATAGGGATCCAAATGTGATGCCCTGGAGAGTAGAAAGTTTGAGTTAGTCATTGCCCTCTTTAATGTAAACACCATGGTACTGTAGTCCCTAAGTCAGGCATGTGGGCCATCTCCATACAGCCTGACGAGCCTCTGTTCTCTCAAAAAAATGGAAGTGATACTCCTATCCTTTCTTGAGTCAACATGCATCAGTACACTTACTCTGTCTATATTCTGCATGTATTGGAATGGTACCCCGCTTTTCGTCAGAGCCTCTAGATACTAATGTCAAAGGAAGACACCAGTCTGAAAAAGAGAAAGCTACATGGCTAACACTGAAGACAGATCTCAAGCAGCTTTCCCCAGGAACAAGTTATGCCTCTAGCAGTTCTTGTTGAATACTGTAAAGCAAACATTTATACTGGCTTTTCTTCTGCATCTACATGGGCTGTGGATTCTCCATGTGCACTACAGTCAGCTAATCGGAATGGAACAAAAACATTTGTTTTTCTTCACATTTCTCTATATACCAAGCCCTTCCAAATAAATATTCAGCTGAAACCTCTTCTGCTATTAGGGAAAACAAATAAATCAAATGAATGAATTCATTTGAATGCCAGAAAGCTCTACCACTTCTGTGTTCTAAGAATATCCCACAAACAATTAAAAGTTCATGTAACAGAGGCAAGCCTGATAAAATGATGAGTCTCTCTGGCGCCAGCAATAGGCCTGGCTAAAAGCCAGTGACAGGCTAGCATTTAAAACCCTACAGAAAATATAAGTGACCCCAGAATGGATAAACTGAGGAAGAGCTTCCCTTTGAACTGCCTTACCAATTCACCATGCTGAATGTTCCTTTAGTCTTTGGCTTCGTTGTCTGGCTCAAACTTTCAGATGAATTTCCAGATGAATTTTGTGGGTCTTTACAGCCCAGCAAAAATTAACCAGACATTTCAAGCTTGATTTTGACTTTGGATTCAGTCTTCCTTGCACTGATAAAAAGCGATAAGGTGATGGAGAGCTGGGAATTTCCCAGCATATGAGTAAGCATGATACTGGATACCATGAAATTTATTTGTTTATACTTATACCATTGTCATGGTTTAACCCCAGCCAGCAACTAAGCATCACACAGACACTTGCTCGCTCCTCCCCAGTGGGATGGGGGAGAGAATCAGAAGAGTAAAAGCAAGAAAACTTGTGGATTGAGATGAAGACAGTTTGATAGGTAAAGCAAGAGCTGTGCATTCAAGCAAAGCAAAACAAGGAATTCGTTCAGTACTTGCAGGTGTTCAGCCACTGGCAGGCAGGTGTTCAGCCGTCTCCAGGAAAACAGGGCTCCAATCACACATAACAGTTACTTGGGAAGACAAACGCCATCACTCTGAACGTCCTCCCCTTCCTTCTTCTTCCCCCAGCTTTATGTGCTGAGCATGACGTCACATGGTATGGAATATCCCTTGGGTCAGTTGGGGTCAGCTCTCCCAGCCGTGTCCCCTCCCAGCTGCTTGTGCACCCCCAGCCTACTCGCTGGTGGGGTGGGGTGAGAGGCAGAAAAGGCCTTGACTCTGTGTAAGCGCTGCTCAGCAATAACTAAAACATGCCTGCATTATCAACACTGTTTCCAGCACAAATCCAAAACATAGTCTCATACTAGCTACTGTGAAGAAAATTAACTCTACCCCAGACAAAACCAGTGCAATCATCTGTACCTTTGGGTCCCAGAAATGGGCCATTCCACAATGAAGCAGGATGCAGGAATGATCCTGCTACAAGTTATGTTGTCATTTGGCCTTTTGTCTAGGAATCAAGAAACAAAGAGGTTTTCAGTGCAGCCTGGCTAAAAAAGGATCTAACGTTTGGGATGTACAACCCCCCAAACCAACTTCATGTACTTTAGAGTAGTTTTACAGGCTTAAACTGTCTGGTAATGTAAATTATAATAAGCAATGGGATTGCAGGAGTTTTCTTTCCTTTAAGGAGTTTTTAATCATCCTCTTCTAGCAGTACTACCATTAATGACAGCTGAAAAAAGCCAAGTCTATTGTGCTGTTGCAAAGAAGAAAATGAATGAAAGAGGCTGAGGTAATTTCTTTGCAGCCACTGATCGGCACTTTGCATCCATTAAAAATCACCCCTATTACACAGGCATCACTCTTAAATATCCCCAAATCAGTATCAAGAAGATCTTGATTCTAGAAGTAAAACTAAATCTTTTTAATATGCAAAATATGCAATTAGTCTTCACTACACCCTTGCCAATTTTAATTTGGGAAGAAAAAGCTGTGCTCCAGTTATTGAACTGAAACCTTAATCTCATTTGAAATACTTTAGGCTTAGAGATGAAACTCTTTCTTCTGCCTCTTGACTTCTTTCCCACTTCCCTATATCTAAATGGAGCCCTAGCCCTCTTTCTCTGCCTTTTCCTCAGGAGGGATGAGGGATGCCTTCCACCCCTGGAGGGAGGAATGGGGCAGAGCAGAGCTCTTCCCCACTGAACATTTGCTGATGCACCTGTGTGGGTTGGAAATACAGATGAAGCCCTAGCAGGGAATGCCACTGCAGTTCTACCTGAAAGTTGATGTGGAAAAGGGAACAGTAAAACATCTATGTTTGTTGAAAGGACTGCACATCTACTTCAGTAAAAAATTGCTCAAAAATGTCATTCTTTAATTGCACAGTGTAGGTGATTGGGCCAACTGTCACAAAAGTTGTTAGAGTTATGGACTGTCACTGTTCAGTTAAAGGAGGAGGAGGTGCAAGCATCCTACTACACTGTTGCTTTTACGTACTCACACTCCCTGTAAGTACAGCTAGTCCTACAGATCACATCTGAATGGCTAACACTTGTACAGAGCCCTGTTTTCACAATGAAATCCTGCCTTGAGAATCCACCCTGTATCTGCCCACTCTCCTTTCAAATATAACCACATAGATAACTCTTTGCTGCTTCACTGATAACCCGCACTTAAGAACAAGTGCACAAACACATAGGTTTTTCTCCCATGCTGCAGAAGGTTGCTGTGCGTGATGGGACTACTTCATAATAAAATGCCTTGAAACAGTGTCTGACAAACAGAAACAATAGCTTTTAATGTCCAAGTTTCTTATAAATCACATCAAATGCATTTCAGGCACTTAATCTTCGGTCTATCATGAGCCAAAATGTTCAGAGATGAATTAGGCTTCTTGGGAGGATCTTAGAGCAGAGATCACATACCTGTTCCTTGAGGGACATACCTCTTCAAAGTGAGTGAGGAAGTCCACATATTCTGGCCATTCCCAATCAAATCATTGACAGTGTATGTCTATGTATATTCTAGCTGAAAACAAAAGCTGGATCACAATCAACACCTTCCTGTTTGGGACACCTTGTTGTCTGATGTGGTATAACAGAGAAGTTCTGGACCTTTGGAGTTGAGAGCCGGTGCTGTCATCTCTGTGAAACTGGAAGAAATGTTACAATTCCGTCAACATCTCTTTTTTTCAGACTGTCACTGTGATTTACTGGGAATGATTAATAAAAATCTCTTTGCTGGACATTATTTGTTTATAGATGTGTTCTTGTTGACTGATTCATGTGTGATTAGTTATCTTAACACACAGAAAGGTAGCTAAAACACATGTAACGTTCAGCAAACATAAATTGCTGCAGCCTGAGCATTAAATTCCTCACAAGCCAAAACAAATAATGTCTCCAATATATGATTTCTCAAGAAATTGTTGGCTTCAGAGATGTATGATACATCCTACATGCAGTAGGTTGTAGGACTGCTGTCCTATGGCTCAGAGGTAATATCTGCTTGTAAATACTAGTAATAATTCCTAGAGTCAGATGCTGTTAGTGTAAATGATGAGACATTGTGGAAACTTTTTAAGTAAGCTCTGCTGTTTTGTAACATGTCTGAAATCTATGAACGACGTTTGCTTCAATTTGCATTAAAGCAAAAACAAATCAATTTAAACTTCTGACTCGAGGTAGCACCTTGGTTAGTGTGATATACTGTAATAGCTGAAAGAAAACAGAGTATTGAAGATGATATGGTGTCCTCAAAAGTTCTAAAAGAATGGATAAATCTTCCAGCATTGCACAGTGAGGCAAATCTGTAAATAATGCATGATATTTTTCATGTGATAATACTCTAAGATAACACACACAGCACTTCCATTCATCAGCAGTTTGCTGCTGCATATGCTGTACTTGTTTTTACTTACTGCCCACAAAGTATAGATATTTTTCATGCAATATTTAACAAGTGGTAGTATTTTCATGAGAGAGGAGTATTTTCTAAAAAAATCAAAATGTAGTAATGCTGGGTACCCTCAAATTTTAAAAAACCTAAAACATAATACTGCCTAACAGAATTAGTGCCACTTTTTCTTTTTTTATCAAGAGGAAAATATTTTTTGCAGTTACAACATTTCTTCAAGGTTATTTAAGTATTTGAGTGTTCTGTTTATTGTACTGATTATGACTTTCTTTGCCAAACCCAACAAATTTTAAGTCACTGCTTTGATAGTCTACCATTCCTTCTGTTCGACATGTGGTTTCTCTAGCATATGGATGTAATATTTCATATTCCACTTAATACTTCTTGTTAAAACTCCAGGTCTCCCGCAATTCTTGGTTCTTTCACCTTCTATCTGTTCTGCTATATCCAGTATGACCCACTTAGGATATGCCCAACGCTGTCATAATAGTCTCGTCTAAATCCTTCTGTTAAACCCTTATTCAGATCTGGTGAGATTTTCTACATTTTTAAGAACTTAGCTATGTGTGTATCAACTTCTTTCCAAGGCTAGCATTAAAAAAAAAAAAAAAATAAGATACACTGGAGCTTTTCTACCTAAATCTAGTAGGTACCATCAGTATGAAATATGATGCCTTCCAGATGTTTTGGAATTTCTTGCGATTGTTGAGCCAATTCTATGACATTCTGAATGACAAAATCCAGAAAGTCATATTCTGAATACTTTCTTGTGGCAATACTTGAGGGCCTGATCCTGCAACATATTGAGCATGTCATGAAAGGCCATAAATGCCCTTAAATCCCACTGAACACAGAAGTCAAGAATGAAATTTAAAAATTGTGTGAGATCTTTGAGCTTTCACAGCATAAACTCTGGAACATTGGTAATTGAGGATACTCTGCTTTTGGAGACATATGTTACACATAGTCACAACAGTTGAGGAAATCAGTATATTTAGAACAGGAAATCCCTTTAATACACATGCCAATTAGATCAGAATTCTCTTTGAGGAAAAACATAGCTAGTTTAAGAAACATATTGGTTTCCAATAGTCTTGATTCTTGAGCAAAAACATCTGTTAACAAAGCTAATCATAGTAGAAAGAACATCATAATTAAAAATGCATTTGACATCCCAAAGTTAAGACACAAAGTAAGGATCTCAGATTTTTTTGAATCACTTGGAAGAATAAAGCATTGTATCCCTTACGTGATGTTCTGATTCAGAACCAAAAGCCCCAATGATTCTTTACCTTGAAATGGATGCACATGGTCCAATAAAAACAGAAACAAGCCCTGCATATTAACCTAATAAATTACATGAAAATCATTGTGCAGTGGCAGTCGGTCCCACTTTCTTTTTTCATCTGTGTAGCTTTCACAGACAAGGTGACATTTTCTTACCAACTGTCCAGACTGCTGCTTCTATGTATGTTGTTTAATGGTGTGTATTTCTGTGATGCCTATTTGATCAGAAGTAGGCTCTTCTGCTGTTCTAAGAGACTGATTTTTTCAAGTGAACCACCAGAAACATGCTTTCCAATCTTTGGTCCCCAAGATATCTTGTTGCAAATTTAGCCTTTAACTGACGGTTCATCCTGAAATATTTAGCAAGTGTTTCTACAGAGCAGAAAATGGGAGATTTTTACCCTTTAAACTCTTGCATGCTTGATTCATTGTTTGCAATTTCTCAGGTGAATGTAAAATCATTAGGTATATCCCTGACTTTTCACCACTGTATATTCTTCTGTTTAGACATGCATTTTAAATATTTCAGTATTTCTTTAGCTGATGGCTGATGTTCAGCATTCTGAGCTTGCTCATTACTTCTCTGTGTTTCTCCACTGATAATCCCTCGGTCTTCACCCATGTAACACACAAACAACAAAAAATATAGTTGTAGCTACTTTATTATACAAGCCTGTCAAGGTCTTTTCTAATCAGTACCTTACATGTCATTATTAAATATTATTCTGTGCTCTAAACCTGTGATTGAAGTAGGAGCAAATAATGAGATTTTATTAGAATTCACAAAAGCATAAGTCATATGGACTTATTCTGGCAATTTCCATCTCTAAAATTTGGGAGACTCGCTCTACTTAATGCTTTCAAAGCTTTCACTACAAAGGGATAGTTCTTTGGATTCAGTGAAGACTTTTACATTTCAGAATTGTTTCAGGCTGCAGTTTCTACAGTTTAAAATCATTTGTGGAAGCTACAGGTGTGCTGTGGTCCTTCAGTTTCACCCCTGAATTTCATTCTGTATGGCATTCAGACATGAATGCCTGTCAACCTGTTTGTCTCTCTCCTTGCTGCATATTGGCAAGTTGGCAAATGGATAAAAACTTTAGGTGGTTTACATCATTCAACTTATTTATAGCTCATAAAATTAAAAAAACTTTGCCAGAACTAAAGCATTATGACATTGTACTTTCAGATCTTTACAATATCTGATTTTTTTTAAGCCTAATATATCACCATAACATGTGGTTACTTTTGACATTAACATTGGACTGACTGTCCACAGAAAAGCAGGAAGTAAAGATGCATTGCTAAATTTTACCAGAACAAAATTAATCTATTCAAATGCCTGAAGCATGCAAACTGGTGATGTATTATGTTACTCTGATACGGTGACCTTGTACTATTGACAGAAAAGGAAGAGCTCCTTCATAACATCAAACTGTTGTAAAATTAACAAAAGACATAACAAGATGAGAAATATATCTCCTAAAAAGGCAAAACCTCAAATCATTGATATCCTGACTATCCCTCTGATGGGAACAGAGCAGATCAGCCATGTTGGTAACAGATGTGAGAAATATGATCTGCTTCCTACTAGAGAATGGACTATGCAGGACTTCTTCATCTGTTTTCATTTCTTCTGAGAATATGGGAGGGCTTCTCTGCCTCTCAATGAGAAATAGAGAGCTCTATGGTTTTTCTGAGCTAAATTATTGCTGCCTCCCTTTGGGTTGCAACTTTTATATGTTAAGTACTACATTTATTAAAGTACTTGCTAGCATGTCAAAAGTAGTAAAACTTGGAAACAAATATGATTTTCTCTCAAGTTAAAGGCAATCAACTTTTGTGTTTGCTAAGTGTGAGTTATAGCACCTTTTTGGATCCACATGATCCCTTTTAGCCTCTTATTACTTCCTTTTCAGAGACTCTGTCTCCCACCTCAGCAACAGTGAGCCACACGGTTTTCATAAACAGTGGTTATGTTCATGAAGCAGTATGAGAGGGAGACCTCCAGAAAGCTGAAGGACTGCACAGTAGGATTGATTAATATGTTTTCCAGAAAAAAGCAAGAAGAAAAAAGGAGAAAAAAGGTCAGAGACCTTCTGTTTTGACATTACCCGTTGTTTTCATAAACAATGTGTTTCTTCTCTACACTCAATTTAAGAGGCAGCATCAGCTGTGTTCACATTCTCCAGTTTGTCCATGTTGTTCACTACTCATGGTCTGATAGATCAACTTCTTCCTAAAGACTTGGGCCTCTCCAAACCTAGCTAACATGATGTGGCTGCCAGTCCTATGCAGCAATCACTGGACTCCCTGGTGGGCTGCCTTCTTTGACCACTGTCATTGTTTTAGCTGGGGTAGTTGATTTTCTTCACTGTAGCTAGCATAGTGCTGTGTTTTAAACTTGGTATGTAAATAATGTTGATAACGCCCTGGTGTTTTAGTTGTTGCTGGGTAGTGTTTACACTAGTCAAGGACTTTCTAGCTTCCCATGCTCTGCCAGGTGCACAAGAAGCCGGGAGGGGAGGGGATACAACCAGGAGAGCTGATTCGAATTGGCCAAAGAGTATTCCATATCATGTGACGTCATGCCCAGTATATTAACTGGGGGAAATTGGCCGGGGGAGGCAGCGATCGCGGCTCGGGGGCCGGCAGTGTTGGTTGGCGGCTGGTGAGCGGTTGCGGCACTTGTTGTTTAGTTTTGGGGTTTTTTTTCCCCTTTTTTTTCCCCTCTTCTTCCAGTGTTTCATCTCTCTCTTGCTCATTATTTTCCTTTTCATTATATTAGTATTATTGCTGTTTTATTCTAATTATTAAACTGTTCTTATCTCAACCCACGAGTTTTCTTACTTTGGCCCTTCCGATTCTCTCCCCCATCCCACAAGGGTGGGGGAGTGAGCAAGTGGCTGTGTGGTGCTTAGTTGCTGACCAGGGCTAAACCACAACAACCACTGCTTGCAGAAGCTCTAGCCCAGCAAGTCAAATACAGATTCAGTGAGTAGTCTTAGGGCTCAATTCAGTTGACTCAAAAAAGGCATAATGCTGTCTGGGTTGCTGTAGCACAATCCCCTGGGGCTGTCAGTACCTGTAGAAGAGCCATACTCACCTGCAGGCTAAACAGGATTTCCTCAGGGATCTAAATGGGCACAAGACACCTATGTTTAGGCAACTGATTATTTAAATTTCTGTTCTCTTCTGAGAAAAGTATTTTCTCAAGGGTGTTAAATATCTAGCTTCTACTCATGAAAGGAAAGATGACATTAACTCAAATACCAGAGAAGAAGGTGAACATAACTTTAGCCAGACCCTTTGGACTGGATCTCTGGTTCTTACAAACCAACAGATGAATCTCCACTATATACGAATAGATTGTATAGATAGTCCAGACAGGTAGATAGGCTTTGGGATATACTGTGTCCTTATGAAAAGACACTTTTGAACTTGTTCCACAGAAGCAATCTAGTGCCTGACAGGGTTTTGGCAGCTGAGGAACACAGCTGAATGTTGAACCTGTAACACTGATCCAAGCCTCCAAGGGACTCCCCACTTCTGGAAAGCAAGCTGACTCTGCTCACACCTCCAATTTATGTCCAGTATTGGCCTTGCTGGACTCCACTGGGTTGCTCCCCCAATGGCTCCACTGCCTTTAGCACATCCATACCTGGAAAGCTTTGGTAACTTGGGCACAGTGACAACCAGACTGCTTCAGTTCTCACAAGTCTCACTTGTTCACGTGTCTCAGCACCTGAAGTAATACCAGATACACAGGGTAGTCCAGCACAGGGACACTGGTTCTGTGTGAGCTGGTGCAGGGCTGGAAACCATCGCACTGCCTAGGTTTCTGTGTGCCAGAGTGTTGTAACGCCCAGATTATCCTGGGTAACAGACAGCTGATGTCAGTAATGCTGTATTGACTTAAAACAGCTGACGATCTAGTCCTTCATGTGTGATTGCAGAAAGAAAATATGGAATGAAGATTCAGAGAAGATTAAATGAATCCAGAGTCTAACCACACTTCAGAAATTTTGCCAGCCCCCTTTATTCGATAGAGTACATTTTATCATAACCAGAACATCTCTCATTCTTCCCCCAAAGAACACCCCATGGCAAACAGAGTTTTCTAGAACACAAAAAAGAGAAGAGCCAGAACCTCCATAAGGACTATCAGGGAGTTCACTGCTGCCCTCTAAGTTACGTGAAAAGGGTTCAGATAATATGGTGGCTGACCTCAGTGCAGGAAAGGAGTTAGAAAGAGTGAGAGATAAGAGAAGTGCTAAACCCAGAAATTAAAAAAAAACAACACAACAACAACCTTCTTCCACAAATAATTACATGCACTTGAACTGTTAAGTTGATCAAATCTTCAAGAACAGATGCTGATAACTCTGTTAGACAGCTAATGTGTAATGCTGCAAAAATAATAACAACACTGCTTCAGTGATCCGCAGCAGTCTCTTCACTGTCATTGATGCTCTCCTCTACTGCAGCCTAGGGTTCTACTGCCATCCTATTGTTTAAAAATTTCTTGCGCTCCATCTCCTCTTCTGGACATTTTCATTATCCAAGAACACATCCCCAATCCTTATTCCTGTTCAGTAAGATCACATACAGTGTATTACTCACTATGAAAAGTGTTGGAGGGAAAGAAAGATTCCGTTTGTCTGAAATGTTCCTGTTTCCAATGAGAACCTAAAATACTTTAATTTATTATGAAACAAATAAAATAAAAGAAACCAGTATGTGGTGAAAGGCTTAAATTATCACAAAAAAAAAAAAAAGTAAAAAAGGAAATTCTGAACCTACCTTTCAGACAAAAAGAGCAAATAAAACTGTTTTTTTCAAGAAGAATTTTTTCTTTTTTTCTTTCAAGCAGCTGTATCTATAATGCAGTCTCTGCTTCCCTGGTAACTAAAAAATGCAAGAAAAGGAGGCAGAAAATTCTTTAGAAAAAAGCTGACTTCCCAGCTATATTCCATCCGTCACTCATATTTAGCTATCTAGTTTAAGCTACTTGTCCAAGCTTCCATCATAGTAATCAAAACAGGTGGATATTCACTTTGAAGAATTCATACCACCCAACTTAAACGTCTTTCTCAGATGCCCTAAATTAGTCCAACTAGAGATGCCCTTTAACATTTCTACATTTAGGTATTAACACACTTAACCATGAATTAATATTTATTGCTACTGAAGACTTTTTTTTTTTCTGGTTTGCATAGACCACCAGTAATATCCCTCTGTAATCAAAATACAGCAAACTGTGTACAGAAGCAGCCTAAACCAGAGTTTGCATTCATCTCACTTTATTGTCAATGCCCATGTCAAAGCTTGTTATCTGGACTTGTTTTGTCACCAGCGGAGAAAAAATAATAATACAGAAATGTAGGCTGAAAGCGATCTACAGGGGGTCTTCTAGTACAGGACTATCAGCTGCACTAGATCAGGTTAGTGCAGGTTTTGTCTTGAAAACATCCCAAGGATAGAGATTTCATGGCCTTTCTGGGAAGCTTGTACAGTGGTTTCCAGAAAAAGTCACCTGTGTGGAGGTGTGGAATTGGAAAAGTCCTTGAATCTGTTTTACACGGCCACTGCAGAATGAAGGAACTGTGCCTCAGCCTGGGCAGCCTCCAGGGATTTTGTCAGATGTGGATGGCTGACATCTAAGGTTTGGCAGGACAAAGCCTATCCCAGTTAGCCAAGCAGCATATTGTCTGCAAGTGAGACTTAGCCCTCCTAATTTAAGATATTGAAAAGTTTGTGTGTCAAGTCTAAATCATCACACAGTCTCCTTCCTCGATCAGCGGAGAAATATTTCCAAACAGTAATTCATCCCATCCTAAGATAGATGTCTGTGAGGTGGAATGGGCTGCCCTCAGGAGATATGCTCCTTTTATCAGCTATGGTGGGAGAGTAGGTGAACAATTTAGAATATAGGTCTACATTCCAGATAGCAGATATTTAGGTATTTTCAAATCAGATAGTAAGAAAGTTAAGAATAATAACTTCCATTACACACATACACACACACACATATATATTTTCAACAAACATTACAAATTCTGGTTATCATATCATTAAAAATTATAGCATTTTAACAGTGCTTTGCATCTGCGGAAAGAAAGTAGGGGGGAGAGGGAGAGATTTACAATAGCTTTAAAATAGATGCTGGTAAAACAAGCAACAGCAACATGGTTGTGACACCTCTGTTGTAGACCAGAAACACAGTACAGTGTCTAACTGATAATTCTGTTTCAAGGAAGAAGCTCCCAAAATCATATCTTTTATGGTAGCGGTCCTGTTCACTGTTCCTTTCTGTTTATGCCCCATGTTTGGTCACATAAAATGAAGATGACTAGGTCAAGCATCATTAAAAGGTTTGAAATTCTTCTTAAATAATTCTTCTGCCAATAGAGCACTACTTTTTCAAGCTAGTATAGATGAATAAACTGCCTGTGACCCAGGTCTTGGCTGGCAGTTTGTAGCCTGGATGTCCTAACTGATGTATTAATGATGGCTGATGGAAAAAGGACATGAAGTAGCATCCCTATCACAAACCATAGATATCTGATACTCAGTAGAATAAGCAACAGAGTCAAACGTTAGTCCATGCAGTCATTTTAAATGGATATAGAGTTTTGGAAGCTTATTTGTGCTGAGCAGTTTCCTATATACTGTGTGACAAGCTCAGTCACTGACCACAGGATGCAGAAAGATCTGTGGTATATGTAAAACTACTTTGTAGAGAGATGTCAACTGTCTTGAGCCTCTCCTTAAGCAGCTGAGTACACAGTGGTAGTATCCAAGTCACTGGGGTTTGGCAGCTTGATGTTGAGCTCTTGGTTCAGTCAAGTCTTCAGTGAACTCCTCACCTTTGTTTTAGGCCTCTTCAATTTATTTGGCCTGTATAGTAGTACTAAAGATTTATCAGCCAGCCCTGCTGACCACCCACTGACATAGAAAAACCTCAAAATATTATGCTATTGTAGGCCTTTATTTTCATTATTAGATAAATACATATTTTCTGTTTTCCTGGTCTGGTTAAGTACTGTTGTGGTTTAACCCCAGCCAGCAACTAAGCACCACACAGCTGCTCACTCACTCCCCCCAAGTGGGATGGGGGAGAGAATCAGAAGAGTAAAAGCAAGAAAACTTGTGGATTGAGATGAAGACAGTTTGATAGGTAAAGCAAGAGCTGTGCATTCAAGCAAAGCAAAACAAGGAATTCGTTCAGTACTTGCAGGTGTTCAGCCACTGGCAGGCAGGTGTTCAGCCGTCTCCAGGAAAACAGGGCTCCAATCACACATAACAGTTACTTGGGAAGACAAACGCCATCACTCTGAACGTCCTCCCCTTCCTTCTTCTTCCCCCAGCTTTATGTGCTGAGCATGACGTCACATGGTATGGAATATCCCTTGGGTCAGTTGGGGTCAGCTCTCCCAGCCGTGTCCCCTCCCAGCTGCTTGTGCACCCCCAGCCTACTCGCTGGTGGGGTGGGGTGAGAGGCAGAAAAGGCCTTGACTCTGTGTAAGCGCTGCTCAGCAATAACTAAAACATGCCTGCATTATCAACACTGTTTCCAGCACAAATCCAAAACATAGTCTCATACTAGCTACTGTGAAGAAAATTAACTCTACCCCAGACAAAACCAGTACAGGTATATATTTTTCTCTATTTCCTATGGTCAGAATAAGCATCATGACTGCAATCTTGATCTTCTAGATCTGAACAAGATATTAGAATAAGGAGAGCATTACTGTCTCTGCAGCTACTTTTATCTCCTCCCCTTTAGACCTTCCTGGGGATTTACCAGAAATCTATCAAACAGTATCACAGTAACTACCCTTTGGCATGGTAAAAACCAAAGGTCACGTTAGGGCTGGCTGAAAAGCAGTAATTCTCGCTCATGAAACATACTAAGTTTTCAAATCCTGTTCTAACATGAACAAAACCAATACCTCCTTTTAAACTAGGATGAAGAAACATATTCCAGGAGACCAGCTGGAATATTGTCTATAACCTACAGATTGGTTACTCACCTTGTACAAAAAAGGACCCAAACTCAGCTCCCCACAAGGAACCAGGCAGTGAAGAAGTTGACTTTAAGCTTCCCTCCTTCCAGGTAAATGCTTTTGTCTCCTTGATACACTCCTGAACCTGAGAACCTCATTAATCACATTTTCAGAGAATACTGGTACAAAATGGTTTGGTTTTAACAAAATAGCCGTCATGGAAGAAAAGCACTAATTCAAGATTTGAAGCAACTGCAGCTGCAGAGAGCAGAATAAATTGCCCCTCAGATGTTTGGCCTCCTATTCTGCATGCAGTTGCCCATATCAAAAACAGTCATACGAGGTTATTGGTTCCAGTCAGACAGGCGTCAACATTTCAGGGCGCACCTAACAGAATACTTGGGGGTTTTACAAGCCTAAGTATTTTGAGATGCCTTTCCTTACTTCAGATTTATGGTCAGCACGTCTAGCCAGTAGTAACAAAGGAGGGTGCTTTCAGCCAGGCAAATACTCACACCTATGGCTCAGCGCTAAAATGCAGCCATACTTCCAGGGTTTAATTCACGCTAGACCTCAGCCTCACAGGACTTCCCAGCACTACAAACCATTGGCACTTTTGACAAAGGCAGACTTGGTATTTTACTATTGTGTATCTCCTTTTTTTCCTTTTGAAATGTTCCAGTAAAATGGGATACCAACTGAATATTTTGCAGGGTGAAAAAAATTATGAGGATATGAGAACTAAATTACTCCACCAGAAAGGCTCTATCAATCATGCTAACTGAAATATCAAATTTACCTATGCCTTTGATAAGGGTGTGGTGCTATTTTAACTGATTTCTGAAGGAGGCAAAGCTCATATGCTCAGTCAGTCCTCTTCAATTCCTTTTCTATGATGTTCAGACCATTTTTAGCCTAATCTGATATTAAGATAAAGGTTTCAAAAGATATGAGAATATGCTGTCAGATATAGGAAAAAAAGGTCCTTGTACTGTGACTGCTGATAGTCAATGTGGATCCCTGATGTATAACAAAGTATAAGCTTGTGCCTCATATAACGTTAAAAAATGTAGTCAACTGTAAGAATAAAATGTTTGGAAACTGGGCTTTTGTAGCTCTGGCTCTTAGAGAACTGTATAGATTTTTTTGAGAAACAAATTAGATAAAGAAGCCATACATGTAAGGTTCCACTCTACTGAAACTTTTAGACAGTCTGCACAGATATCTTCTGTTAAGTATATAGTCTTTTGTTATAACTTGATACTATCAAAGTTTGCATGAGGGATATGTCCAAGAAAGCAATGACAGCACTGAACTGCTAAGAGCTTTATATTTGATCTAATTGCCCAATTTACAAGACAACATTTCTAAAAGCAATAAAAGCTATGAGTTGCAACATTTCACTGATAGAGCGGCAAGAAACAATGAAGTTGCTTGCACATACCCTGAAGACTACTTAGCTGAAGTGCAGATATTTATGCCAGGTTGTTAGACGTTTTTAGCTGATGAAAAGCTAAGATAGCCCACTTCTTGTGGGTTTTTTCCCCCCTAGAATATTCCAAAAGTTGTGTGGTTTTACATCCTCCATGAGACTACATCTCCCAGGATGGAGAATGGTCCCACCATTGTCCAGCGGGGCTGTATATTGAAAGTCCTTCTGGCTGCAATGCAAGGCAGGAACATAGCTCAGCTGGGGAAGCTGGTCATAGGGAGAAGTAGGAGGTATTCAAACTGCTTCTCTCCTAATCCACTGTTTTAGCTTGTTTTAACTGAAGTGTTCTGGTTTTGATCAACACTCCCTAAACCATTCAATTTGGACATGTTTTATCAAGGAAAAGTTCACATTTTTCCCTTGCATTGTTCATGAAGAATATCATTCAACACAAAGTCCAGCTTTTCATCTAAAAAATTTCCAGCAGCAAGCCTAAAAGCTGTCATGTAAATCAGGTTCCTTAGTTTGCTCACTGAAATGAAGAAAAAAATTATGTTTCAGAATTCTGAGGAACAATTTTTGAAATGCAAATAGCAATAATAATAATAATACAGAAATTTAGTACAAGAAATAGAAAATGCAGTATATCATCTTTTAAAAATACTCTGTTCTGAACAACAATATTTGTCAGCAGAAATCTGTGAATAGATTTAGTTAACTCCAAACTGTATTTTTAACTGGTCTGCTGAATATCTTCTGCTTTTATAAGTAAGGAAGTAAGGGTAGGAAATATTTTTTCATCTCTTCTTACAGGGCTCATAAGGATTTGTATGTTCCATATACACAAAGACTAACAAGAATTTCTTCACATTTAAGTTTTATTTCATATTCACCCTTTACTTTTTCATCCTTTAATGTAATAACATTCTTTTAACGGATTTTAAGCGTGTCACATGTTCACATTAAATCAAAGGAAATTCCTGACCATTATAGCTGTAAACACTATTATCACAGAATTTTTATGAACTGATGCATATTGTGATTTTGATTTTAATAATATGTAAACAAAAATCCGGTTGCTTCTTGGTTGCCTTAGTAAATTCAGATAAAGAAGTAGCTGCTATGCAGGACCAAGTGTATTGTACCTCAACCTCAAGACAATTCAGATCTCTTTATATTCCTAGTTTATGTATGAAGCATATTTTGCTGTCATTAGTAGATCATAAATCTTTGAAAAATTTTATTGTTTTTGAAATGTCCTCCTGCTGCCTATGTTATACAATAAATTAGTTGCTAATAAAAATGAGTTTGACTCAGCCAAGATGGTAGTGAAGTAGTGGCTGCTGGGCTGCCAGTGAAGGCTTTGGTTCCCAGGCCTCCAGCCAACACAGACTAAGCAGATTAAAGAGGTAACTTGCTCAGAGTTGATGAAAGATGGGGAAAGGTCATATTAAGATACTATCTCTTTATTTTTCCCCTTTTTTGTGTTAGCACCTCATATGCAATTTATAGGTCTTAAAATACAGAGAAATACAGAGACAGTACATCACAGACTCTTAGCTCCCTCCTAAATAAACTTCATTATCTAAAACTGGGTTATGTGCAAACTTCTACATTTAGAAGTAGCTCCCCTGCCCAGCACATGGTATCACTGCATTTGTTCTGTTTTGTAGGAGTGTACAACGGTGAGGCGGAGTTTCCAAACTCCAGTTGAACCTTTTCAAGCAAAAGGAACCTGTGTTTTTCTTGGTTGGCAGGCCTAGCATCTCCTTATGCGTACTTGGGGAGCATCACCAGTACAGCTGTGCTGGCTTTCAGCCATCAATCTCCTAGTTCACAGGAGAGGATTTATGAACTCTTGGATTCACCCCCATTCAAACTTAAACATGAGCTTAATCCCAGTAAAGTCAGCGGTACTTAAACACATACAGAAAGCTAAGCATGGGTTTGCAAAACAAAAATGGTTACAGGAGAAGTGTATGGTTTCTATCGCTTTCTGCTTTGGCTCCTCAACCTCCAACCAGGTGGGTCCAACAATAGCTCCAAGACCTTCTGGCCAACCCTCAATTCCTTCTCTTGGAGAAAGTTCACATTTATTTTATTTTCATTGCCAAATCAGAGAAAAGTCTAATTTGAAATGGCAAAATACTACATGAAATGGAATTTCCTTCTTCTGCCCAGCTCTAATAATGACTTAGAGTTGTAGTTTAAGTAAAAGATAATGATATTTTTATTAAACTAAATGACACTTGTTAGCAACACTAAAGGGTCAAACTAGAAGTGGTGTTGCTTCATGCTACCCAAATGGGTAATAAAATGCAATTATTTCCCTCCCAAAGTGCTGTGATGACTTTTTTCCACTCATTTATGTGGTATCCCATTACATGTTCCCTGAATGTGCAGAGCAGAGCAGGGGCATTCTGCTGAAATATCCCTGCCATAAGATTCCATGAAAACTCACACTTATCTACAATATAAATGTTTCTCTCACTTCTAGCTCAAAACTCAGTTTACCAGCTTTTTTCTTTTTGTTTTTTTTTTCCTTTCTTTTTTTTAACAGAGTTTAGTAATTTTCTTTCCCTCTTGAACTGAACTTAAAAAACATATTTAAGCAGAACTATGAAACATTCAAGATTTGAGATTTTATGTCCCAGAAACTAGGGAAACTAGTGCCATGTACGAAGAATGCCAATGTATTTAGTGCTCTTCTCTGGTGAAAGTAAAGGGGTCTTGTGAGATGAGGAGAAGATACTGTTGGAAATGTGGTGTCAGTTGAACTTTCCACCTTCATTAAGGCAAAATACCTATGAACGAAGGCAGTAGGATAATATAACCACATTGCATTTCTCAGTTAACTGATTATGTAAATGGTCTTCAAGACAGATTGTAAGAAATTAATACACATGCATTGCTATCAGGATGTTCTTGATCGGAATAATTTATTATAAGGTTATAAATATCTGCTCCTGCTCCTTGTGTTTCATACCACTCAGAATAAGGCAGAATAGCTTGTGGACTGTAGCCTAATACAACCCAACCTAAAGGTTGTGTATGAACAGCCTTTAAATTAAGAAAAAGATTGTTAAAATTGCAGCAGGTTTTTTGGTGTTAAATCCTCCTTTTGGAGGGAAGGGAGAGGAGGAGGAGAGAAGATGATACAGCACCACCTTTCTGCCAGTCAGGCCTTTCCCCTGTCTCCTTCAGTCCCAGTGCTGGGAGACACTTTCCACCCCCAGAGCTGAATTATGGTTAACCCTTTGGGACAGCACAAACCAGCTCCTACTGAAACTACTGAGAATTTTGTCATCAGAGAAATAAAAACCACAATAAACACCAAGACCTGGGCTTCTCGGACTTCATCTAGTCTCATTTTGCCCGATTTTCACACATATGAGGCAAGTTCTTCAGCACTGTTGTGTTTCTGATATTTCCTGGTGTGAATTTTATCTTCTCTAATTTGCTGCTCTTTCACCTTATTGTTCCCACTCACAACCTGCTGAAGTAGTTACTCCTCTCTGACAGCATTACTTCACTATTCCCATGTTTAAATATTTTCCCTCCCTCTTCCTTCCATAAATGCCTTTCCTAAGCTATGTATATTAAAATCTATTAACCTGTCTCAGTTGATCACATGCAATTGTCTTTTTAAAGACTTTTTTGCATTCACTTTTGTTCCCATTTATATTGAGATATACAAATATGTACATATATATGCTTATTTTATTTTTAAAAAAAAACAAAGTTAAAAATTGAATACCTACACTGAAGAACAACGGAGGCTATGTGCTAAAGATTGATAAGACCATGATCTCAGCTATTACACTCATTACTATACAGAAATCATTGCTTTAACAGTAGCATATATCTCATATTAAGTTTATGCCTAATTTGTTATGCAGCATTATTCCCTGTCTCACCCTTCTCAGCACATCATCCTGTGTCGTGCCTTTAACCAAGCATTGGTGTTATTGGAGGCCTCTTTTCTCAATCACACCCATATGAAGCACGGATCAGGCTGCTGGCTGGGAAAGCAGAGGAAAGCCAGAGTACTCAGTCAGATGCATCTGTGGGAGGGAATGCAAAAGACCAGGTATATCAGACTTTGCCTACCTCAGCTGGAACACCCTTTTCAGCTGGGGTTTTTTTCTTACAGGAAATGTGTGCAGCTAGCACAGGGTGAAAACTAGTAGGGAATTTTCTGACAAAATGGATTTTACTTGGAAAGTGCTGACTCACTGAAAATAAAGCTTTTCACAGTGTGTGCCAGCTTCAATGAAACAGTGATTGGGAAAGCGTTCTCTGCTCAAGGATGGAATTTCTGCTCAAAACTACAGACAGAGGACCACCACCGAATAGTCCAAAACGTAGCTCTTGCAGTAGTTGCCTAAGATGAGGGGGGTCTGGGGCTCAAACCATTGCTCCAGCCCAGATTCTGCTCACCAAGCACAGAGATTCATAGCTCCAATAGCTGGAAAATTATTATATGATGTCTGGAAGCCAAACCTTTCATTTTCTATAGCTTGTCATCATAGGCAACTGCAGAAATTTCCACTCGATAAGGCCCAATAATTATTTTCACTTGATAAAGTATGTGGAATTTAATTTGCCATTACTACACATACACTTGGTTCTGTTGCATTAGTAGTTTATACATTAAAATTATATATCCATGCCTCAGTGCTAGAACAGGCTTCTGTGCTTGGCTCTGGAATGTATTGTTAAATATGAGAATATTTCTAAATAACTGGCATAATAACAACTGCGTTAGGCTACTCAAGCACTCTTCAGTTTATTTACTTTAGAGTCTTCAAAGAGATGCAAAACACACTTCGATAGAAAATAAAATCTGAAACCTCTACTGTGCTTCAGTAATCCCCCTGACATGTCAAACATAGCAATTTCTGCTAAATGACTCCATGGCTCCTGCGCCTTCCCAGGAGTTTGTCAAATAGTGTCTACAGGACATTTGTGTGTGATTATAGCACAGAGTTACAGGCTCTTGGAAGGCAAAACCCTCTCTTGGTGTGTCACCCCAGCAGTAGCGCTACAGCCCTGTACTCCTGCAGTAGGAATTGTACCGCAGTGGGGGCGGAAGGGAAAGAGACTGGGAACTCTTGACCTGAAATCTCAAAAGGTAGCCTGCAAAGGCTTTTTACTGCAAGAGTGGATTTTATTGCATCTACTGTTATATCCACTGAATTCACAGTATTCAGTTGTGGATAAATTTTCTTATGTGCTTAACAACCTTGTGCCCTAGAGATAGATGCAGCATCATTTCTGTTAACTTGGTTTGCCCATGGGCCTTTACCCAACATGATATAGGTTGGACAATCTCTCTTAGTTAGTTCAGGAGGAAATAGACACATTTGCAGAATCTGAACCTTTGATCACAATGAGGCAGTCTAAATGGCAAAGTCTTGTGTAGATGTTTTGCCTCAGTCTTGGCAGTTTCCATTTAGACAGTACTACAAAAAAAGGTAAATTCCATCTCAGCCATGGTGCTAATGAGGCTTAGACATATAATCCTCACTGTACAGCAATGATGATCTTCTGTTTATATACCAGCTTTTATCCAGGCAGATTCCAAAGGAGTACACAAAACTGTGTTTCTGTGTACAAGACTTCACCCAGTGCAAGCCTGCAGGTCCCTCAGGAGTGGAGCTCTGCAGCTGTTTAAACAATGTACAGCAGTACCCAGCAGTTCAGAGAGGAAGACATTTTCAGGCTGAGGTTGGAGCAGCAGTTTAGACTCAAGATATATTGACACTAGTGAGTGTTTGGCTGCAGAGCTATAGCCAAATGGCAGCTTCATAAAGGAACTTGGGTGGTGGCACCTTTATCATCTCACTTGAGCTTTCTGTGTCCTAGCTCTGAAATGCAGTAACGTAGTCCTTACAGATTACTTGGGAGAGTTAGGTTCCTCGGAGCAGATTCCACATGCTAAAATGGCTTTCTACTCAGAGTGTTTATTCTAGGAAACAGAGAGAGGACCATCTTCAGTCCTGCTAATCTGTTTTCTAAACAGAAGCTCACTGCAATGAAAGTTAGAGGGCAGCATGCCTATGCTGAGGTCAATGCCTACCTTCACTCACTATTCATGGTTTTAATCAAGTTCCTGCAGCTAAGGTACCAAAGAAATTTTTATCAGAGTCAACTATTTGTAATGCAACAGGGTTAGGAATTATCTTGGGGTTTGGTATGGCCTTCTTAAGAGCTTAGGTACTGCTTAACAAGTGCAGAACTGCAACTGGGATTTAGACATCTCAAGCTTGTCTACATTTCTCTTTGAACTCTTGAGTGAGCTAGGGATCTAACCCTAGAAGAGACTTTATAATGAACTAAACCAATCTGGCTCTCCAGTTTGCATGAGGAAACCCCATATACTTAGGAAACGAGTACTTCCAGAAAGAGCTAGAAGCCATTTGCTAGGAACTAGAAGCCTGAGCCAGAAACAGTCCAGAGAAGACTGCTACTCCCCTCACTTAAACACAGCTGGCAGCCTCAGCCTCAGCAGGACCTTTCCCAGGAGCTGCCACTGCTCTTCTCCTTTCAGAGCAGGGAAGGTGCGTTACAGTCTGTGCTACCTAGCAGCCATCTGCTGCCTAGCTTTGAAGATGGTGGAGGGAAACAGACATTTACAGGTCTTGATTGTCCTGACCAAACACAGGCACTTGGGGTAGGATACACTTTAAGAAAAACGTATCAGAAGTAGGTACCTAAGGGGGAGCAATATGTCTGAGCTTTCAGTACAGTTGTGGAGATCCAGTCAATGCAGTCAATGGAGACTGGAGAGCAATTCGGTTCACCCTACACTACAGTTACCTGTAGTGGACTGAACTGCCCTCTGGTTTTCCTTCGCTGTGTAACTACATCTCCACTGACCACACCAGACACTTGAAAACCTGGCTCACATTTAGACACCTACATGTAGATGCTGGATTCAGCCATCAGCCTGGAGCCTACCCCTCCCCTAAGGCTGAGATGAATCACAGGCTGTTTCTCACCACTCACTACAAAGGCAATGTGAATAGCTCAGAGGCGGATGTGCTCATGCTTTCCTCACCTGAGCTGTGCCCTCAAAGTGGTGTCTTTTCTAAACTGCTAATCTGAGCTGAGACTGAGCAGGTCCCGTGCCAACTCTGGGTGCTCTATTCCTCCTCCTTCTGTCTGCCACAGCAGAAAGAGTGTTGGCCAGCAGGAAGAAGTACCTCTCTCCAGTAGGAAAACAGTAGTTAGGTAGCTGCATGGCCTCTCGTGCAATCCTAACAGCTCCTCTTCCCAAAGCTGGTCTAAGGGAGGTGTCCAGGCTGGGGCAGGAGCACCCAGGCTGGGGTAGGAGCACTGGGGCTGCTGGCTTTCCCAGAGCCGCCCTGCAGATCAAGGCAGAGACCGGGCACAGGCAGCCTCACCTGCAAACTTGGCAGTCACCCATAAAAGTGCAGTATGTGCACCCAGAGCCTTGGAGCTTGGCCATGATATGATAATGCTATCATAGTAGGACCCATCCCAGCACTCCACCACTTCTCATATTATTAAAAATACATCTTGCAGTATTGTGGGGATCCTGTGACAAACTCTTATCTGAAAGATGCTGGCTCTGCCTAACTTTGTTCTGAAGTGCCTGGTTGCAAACAGCCAAGTTTGTGTACAGACGAGATGAAACACGTGAGGGTTAAGGGGATTGGTAACGAAATGATTCTGCCATTGTACGGTAAGCTCAATCTTGCAACCGTACAAGCAGGGCTACTGAACTCACCAGAGGAAGGAGGAAAAGGAGACCAACCCCTGGAGCTCATTCAAATTAAGGTCTCAGTTCTGCAACCAGTTTCTCTAGTGTTAATAGGGTTTCTGCTCGGGCTCATGCTGGCAAATGGGGACTTAGTTACACACTTCTGATTAAAACTAAACAGAATTTGACAGTGCAACCTTTTCCTTATGCTAGAAACCTACAGCTGTGTGCCAAATATGCAAGATAAAAGAATATAACAGAACTGAAACAGTATAAAAATAGGTTACAGTAAGCATACATTTTTATAGCTACATATTTTTTCCAGTTGATTCCACCCAGTCCATCTTTCTTCAAATAATTGTCATTAATCAAATACAAATATAGGCCCCATGAGTCTAACTCAGATTTAAAGCTAAGAACATGTGTAAGTGTTTGTTGGTCTGGAGTCTTAGTTGTTGCAGTTTTATTGAAAAACATTCTACAATAGGTTTTTTTCTTCTACCTCCCCCTCCTCCACCCAACAAATCAAATTACAGAGGGATTGATCTAATCATTTTGAAATTTGTTTTCATATATCAAATATAGTCTTATCCCACAAAAAAAATAGAAAGCCAGAACAAATCTGCTTTTTCCATTGTCAATAGCAGCTACAGTCAAGAGTCTTGCTTTAAATCTTGCAGATGGACAGCAGCTTCAGCAGCATGCAGCGCAGCAATGGTTACAGAGAAAACAACTAAGCTCATAAAGCATCGGCTCATCCAAGTCAGGAAAAGCAGGAGCGAAGGTTCAGGTAGGTTGCTGCTCCCTTAGGCAGTTCCTCCAAAGACACCAGAGATACAGCAGATTTCTGATGAACAGCAAGTGCCTGGATTTGGACTCAGAACAAAAAAGCCAACCTGTACTCTGAACTGTCAAAACATACCCCATGCATCTGCTATTGGTCAAAGAAGTCTGATTGGTATCAATAGGATTCTTTACGGTTACAAAGACAAGCATGTGGTTGTGCTTTTGCACAGCTCAGTATGTAAAAAAGTTATATTCTTAAAGAAGTTTTCATATATATATACACATACATATATTTAGATCTACACATAGTTAGGCTCTGTGTACATATGCATACCTTACATTCACATATACACATAGAGGAAAATTATTTTCCAACCCACAGCTAAAAAGGAGCAAACAAAAAGCCCAAATCCTGATAACTCTTGGCACTCCAACAAACTCAAAGAACCCAAGAAAGGAGAAAGAAACAAGAGAGCAAAATGTGGCCTTCCCCACCCATCACGAGGAGTCCGGACTATACCCTTACCATGGTCCCAGGCTGTAATAGCATCCTCAGCCACGTCTTTTTCTGAAAGCCTCCTTTCTGCAACATGCTGCAGCATTTCACATTCCTTCTTCCCACAAAAGAGCCTTTGGATACACAAAATCAACCAGCCCTTATTATTTTTTTTTTTCCATCTCTAACATCCTGTGACACATACTTTTGTTTCCAGCTGCCCCATGACTTACTGTAGTGGGAAGATCTGCCATTTCCCAATATCCCTGTGATAAACCTTTCAGGGAACTCTGCATTTTGGACATTCTGTTTGTACTGAAGCAGGATTTTAACATTTTGGGGAAAACAAGACACCTTCATGCTACTTCAATTCAATCTTGCCCTTGAAGAAGGATTTGTGCAGGGAACATTTCAGTGTAGAGTAAACCCTCCACCTTTCCTTTAGGAACATAACGTTAGATTGACAGCAAGGATACAGATTTCCAGACAAATAGCAAATGAGTTTGCAGGTTCACGTGGTCTCTTTTCCACACACCTCCTGCAAACCTTGGATGTTACTGGAATGGAAGATGAATTACTCAGGTTCTGTGAGATCAAGGAGCAAGGCCCTCCATGAGGAAAAATTGTGTAGAGGGTAAAGGTCAAGGTATGTCTCAAATGTTCTCAGTTATCTATTTTACTACAAACCAAACACAAGAACAGAAAAGGACTTCTTAATTCCAATCTTCTTCTTCCCTCTTCTTGTAGTAGGGGGATTTGCTTAATTCTTTACAGCTGACCCAGCCCTTCTACCCTGACAATCTTTGTGTGAAGTTTACGGCATGCAGCTGCGGTCCTTCTGCTCAGGGCAAGAATGTTAACCCTTCCCCTGACAATCCTTGAACTGGTTATTATATACAGTCCATCACACGAATCTGATTTGAGACACCACCAGATGGTTGTTATTTAGGTGAAAGCAGACCCAAATAGAATAATAGTCCAAAACACTACAGGGTCAGTTACTAAACTACTAATTTGTGATCAGAATTTGGAAGGAAGAAATATGTTGGCATGGAGAAGGGGCATGGATGAGAACTGTTTGTATTCCTTAGTCCCTTTGCATTCCTCCTCTTGAAGACCTTTCAAACCAAAGCCGAGAGCTTTTTCTTCCATTAACTGTCTTGTTTGGGGGCTTGGGTCAGGTTTGGGTTTTTTTTTTTTTAAATGAGCTGTTCTGAAACACAAACCTTTTTAAGGAAAGGTTGAACTTAATTCACAGCAGAGCCAGAAAAAGAGAGCCAACCTTCCGCTGGCACTTCTGCGCCTGAAAAGGGAAGAAAATTGACACCTGGAAATGCTGACATTTCGGAAAACAAATCTTACCCATTTTGAGTACAAGTAGGATGCTGGCAAACAATGTGACATTGAAGCAGGAGGAATGTAGGAAAACTTACAAAACAAAACCTGAGAGGACTATTTAGGAACAAATAAATAATGAGTGTGTTGAGCAGCACCATGGCTAATGAATTTGTATCACCACATTTCAAGTCACGGACAGAACCTGGTAGATACTGCTTGCCTTTCCCTTCATAACAGCTGCACAGGTATTAACACTAATGCCTGAAGTAGCCTATTGAAACCATCAGGTTTATACCGGTCTACCTCAAATCAGCACAACAGTTTCCTTTAGGGTTTTGCAGATAGTTGATATTTCAGTTTGGAGGCCAAGTTATACGCTGATGCAGTTCAGACTGAACTGAGTTTGGATTTTCCTTGTGTTTGCTTTCCTCACCAAAGTGAGAAACCAGAAAAGTTCTGCTTTACACAAAATAAAACAGGTAAATAAAATGAAGAGCAAGACTCCTGACACTGCTGGAGGACCCTACGTCTTTTCAGTCTGCAGCCAGTCTGTCCCTCGCTGCAGGTGGGCGACACAGCCACCTGGCCAGCACTCCCCAACTGACTGTGGCTCTTGGGGCGGACAGAGGGAGGACATCCCCGTCCCACAGGACATGCAGTGCAGACTGCAGAACTTTAGTCCTTCTGCTTGACTTCCCCCCTTCTTGTCCCATTTCTCCCCCACAAACCCGTCTCTCACCGGCGTGCCATGCCGGAACAGCTCTGCCATGTCCAGGGCAAGGGCTGTGCCAGCTGGTGGTAGTGCCTTCACCTGGGAGGGGGAAATGCTGGTTTTGGTGATGGGGATATCCGCCCAGCTGGGGAGAACTGGGGTCCCCAACCAGAACAGTCTGGATTAAACAAGTATATATTTTAAACAGCTTTTCCTGCAAACTGGACAACTTCCTTTTCAACCTGCTGTACTTGGGACAGTATTCTGTTCTCTGGACACAAAGTATTCACCCCTTTTAGCATTAGGCACCTAGTGAGTTAGCTCACCTAATGTCTGAATCACCCTCTCTCCAACGTTTATAAGGGAAGACCATCATAAACACACTTCTAACATGGTAGCACCAGCTCAGCAGCAGGTAGGGCTGGGTGAACAAAGCCCAAACACTTCCTTTGCTGGTAGGAAGTAGGCTAGTATAGGAGCCCCTTTTATGCTGGCCTGCTCTCCACTGGTGTCCATACACTCTCTTACATACTGTTATTCAGACACCTTCTTCATCTGGGCTAGTTTATAAGCTGCTCAAGAAAGCAACTGATTTTTGAATGATAATGTGCTATGTAGATCTGTGGTACAAATACAAAAAGATGTATTATGACAATGTTTGGAACATGAAGGCAAATAAAATAAAGCCCAGACATTAACATATATTTAGTCCAAGCAGAAGACAATTGGAATTAATTTAGTTCTTACACTTTAATATATCATATATGTATATAAAAGGAATGCTTGTAAAACAAAAACAATTTGCAAGCAAAAAAACCCCAGGAGCAAATCTGCAGCACTCTGTACACTCATATGGTGGGTGTATTTTTGTCCCATAATGCTAGCCTTGTTAGTTGGGGTTTTTTTCTTCTTTTCTGTATTACTGTACCAAATTTGTTCTTTTAATGGAAAACTCGAGAAAGTTTGAGTTGTAGGAGCTTTTCCTATGCTAGCGAACAACAGAAACAGCATCATAATCATTTGGGAGCCCTTCAGCTTAAAGAGTACACACGCTGGTTATTTTCAAAGACACTATCTTTTGTAAATAAACCCATATACTAGTAAGGTTTTCAGAGCTGGAGATTTTGTGGGTCACACCACAGAAACAATCTTTCTCCTGAACCTGTTTTTCCCTATCAGGTATTGGCTTTTCATCTGGCTATTTATGGAAAAAGTAACCAGAATCCTCCAAGCCTGTCACTGGAGACCACTTTCCCAACTCAGCTGAAAGGTAGTCGTATCTGCGGGTCTGAAATTTCTGCAAGGGTAGAAGGCTTTGGTTTGTTTCTTGAAAGACGGGATTATAATGGAAAATAGTGTTAGACTAAAGAAATAGCACTGGTGGTATAATCTGGCAGAAAAATAAAGGCCATCCAAACAAAAGGGCTTGCATTTCTGGAAAAATAATTTTAGTTTGTGCCAACTCTGTCTGGACTGAGCAAAAATATGATTTACACCTTTCTAAAACCTCAAACCCATTGCCAGAAGTATGTAAGAAAAGTCAAAATCCTAAGGAGTAAATTTCTTGGGCTGCCATTTCCAATGAGTAAGTTTGATAAATAAAACTTAATTTTTACATCTGCCATGGATTCCAGGGTATGATTAATAGCTCGAACGTTGTGGCCAGTAGCCAATGTATGTATGTGATTACAGCAATCTTAAATATAGTACATTTTGAATAAATATGCCAAAAAAAGAGTATAAAAAACACTCCATGCATGCTTGGAAAAAATCTTGTCACACTGTCAAATATTAAATCCTTATGAAAGTTAAATACCACAGGCATCATTAGGCGGAATCACAGAAGCATGGGGTGCCACTGGCATCAGCTCAGCTTTGGGAGCTCAGTCACTGAAACACCATTTCTGCTCATTTTGTTTTCTACATTTTGTTTCAGCTGATTTGCTACAATCATAGTGAAAAAAATCCACCCAAACCCAAACCCCACTACTTTGCCAAAAGTACCATGTTAAACTGGTTGTCTTTCAGTTACCTGCCAAAAAAAAAATAATATTTTTTAAAATGTTGTTAATTTAAAAATTATACTCTGCTACCTCAGATTTTGTGATCAGCATGATTTCCCTCTCCCATTCAAGGGGCATCATGTTCTCACCTGTGCTGACAGCAGCAGGAGGATAACAGAGATCACTAAACTCTACTGCACTTGCACCACAGAATTACTTATTTAATGGAGTTTTTACCAGAGAGAGTTCACTGGGATTTCAGAGGAAATACAGGATATCCTCCAAATCCCTATATCTGCAGGACAGGGAATTTTTATTCCTCCTCTCTCCTTACCTTCATACCATTGGCTCTTCTGCTTCTGCAGTCCTGCTGCCGTTGGCTCTTCTTTCAGCACCTCCACCATGCTTCTGCTCTGCAGAGGAAAACTCTGCACCAGGGGATCAGCTTTAGGTAGGAGCAAAAGGGATGGAAGCTCCTGGAATTTCAGAGCTTAACTAAGGCTTGTTCAAGCCAATCAGTAATTTTGGCTTTAATACCAGCCATGTGGTTTTAACAACTTTTTTAATGAAAACTTACTCTGTGTGTGTTTCTTTTGTGCACCAGGTTTCAAGTGCCTGAATTCTGTAAGCCTCCCCTCTCTGTAAAAATTGGAAAGTAGCATTGCAATGGTTTTAGGGTGATTTTTTTCTTAGAATACTTTATCTATCTTCAGTAGAAATTTTAGACACCAGGTTCCCAATTCTGCCAAACTGTTCAGGGCAGAAATTTTTGCAGCGAGGTGCACAACATCAGATATGTGATGGAAACACAATTGCAACCTTAGCTTTTCAGAGAAGGGAAGAAGTGCCTTTGCTATTAAAGGCTATCCTCTGCCTACCTCCAAATGGGTGAGGTCCACCTGCTAAAATTACATTCCTTACCTAATCATGTTCTTAAACAGTAATCACCTCTAAAAGCAGGGTTTGCTGTGCTCTAAGCAGTGAATTCTGAGCCAACATTTGTATTAAGCAGTATTGACATCCAGTGGAGAGTTAGAATAATTACAGGCATGCAGATAACCAAGTACAATCATCCAGTTTGCGTTGTGAGTTCAGCTTGACAAGAGTAGTCTATTTACCTTAGCCTACATATACTATCTTCCTATAAATTGTAACTCTTAACCTTAGTGTATTCTCTTTGTTAAGAAAAACTGGAACAATATCAAACAAAATCTACCATTTCTCTGAAAGGATTTTCTTTTGTATAGAGTTTCCTTTTCTTCCACATACTTTCCCTTTTTTGTTACAGTTGTTCAAAAGCAATGTCTGGGCTGCAGGCACTGTTGTTTTTTATCGGAAAGAAGACATCAAAGCATGTGCCTGACTGTTTTTCAGGACACATAAAAGTATACCTGTCTTTGAAAACAGTATTTTAATGCAATTTAAACCCAGATTTGGAGTCTCAGACTTGATTATATTTCCTGAAAGTTAGAGAAGATGGACGTGCATGACATCTAAGTACCTTGTCATTGCAGTGGAAGCAATGTGCCATCTAACCCTTGCAATAGAGGAAGAATCAGTACCAGACTTGGAGCAGCAGCAATAACCTCATCAGCACTAGTCTAAGGACAATTTGGTGACCCCATCTGAATTTAACGGAGTTATATTCTTATCAAAGAAAAATAATTTAAAAATATTCACTTTCTCCTGTAAAAGCTGTTGACTACTCGTCATAAAACTCACCACTTGCCAGGTCTCAGCAATCAAAAACTGAACAACTTTTGACAAAAGTGGTGAAAATAGGATAAAAATCACAGTAAGACTGAAAAAGAAAAAAAAGGAAATGGAAACTCTACCAATGCATTCTGTATACCTAAAACTTCTGTCTTTGTCATTGTCTTCTCTTTTTATACCTCAGTAAAATCTATCCTGGGACACTGGAGATCTCCAAACATCAGCAGTAGAAAATAAAAAATACATCCACCAGCCACCAGTAAAAATTTGCCTTCTTACTGTACTTTGATGGCCTATGCTGTATGAGTTTGTTGCCTTTAGTTTTGCCAAAAGGCATTCACATTATAGAGAAAAAAGCTTGTAGGTGCTAATTCAGGCTCCAGTGAATTTGCTGAACATCTGGTCCCCTGGTGTAACTACTCAAAACTGCAGAAGGCAAGGTGTCCAGCAATGCAGATGTAGATTTGGGGGAGTGTTGTGTATTCCCTCCCAGTGCATCCTTCAAAGCAAAAATGAGAAGAAAACAAATATAAAAAGAAGCCATGCTGCTCTAAAGGCATTGGTAGTGTCCACATGCTCTTGCATCCCCAAAGCCTTTGAGGGCGAATTTCTTAGTCTTGGACAGTACCCTGGGGAGTTCATAATAAAATGGGATTGCTGGGAGGGAAAACCTCTGGTTCAGCTACTCAATACCTCACCTTCTGGTGTGATCCCTTACACTGTTCAGGTGACCCCCACCATTAGCAGCTCTCCACAAGGATGACTTGAATATGGCTATGTTCACTCCAGAGCCGAAGACATTTGGTGAGATTTTTTTTCCCGAGACTTGGTAATGCATGTGAAACATGTAGCCACCTTACTTATGAGGCCAAAAGCACTGCTTTCAGGAGCACCTGCCTCACAAGAGGGTCTCATACCAGGACCTCATTGAGGACAAACTATGTACAATGAAGAGTAGAGAGCTACCTGTAGGGATACAACATGGGCTGATAGGTCTGGGTCCAGGTGGACCATGGGGGTGCGTGAGGAAGGCTTCTTACGACAAATGTCTGGCTCCTGGGCAATGCTGGCAGACAGTATAGGCAGCATGTTTCAAATAGGTGAGCAAAGTGCTAAAAAGGCCATTTCAGAGTACTGTGAATGCCATGGGATGCATGTCATACAAATTACTGTGTCCAGGCTGAATCCACCTTAAAGGCTCTGAAGGTATCACCAAGATCTGAAGTGCAGATGCCCATGGAAGATCCTCACTGGGGAAGCCTTCATGAGTGAACTAACAGAATACTTGTTAACAACATGCTGATGTGGCCCAAAGCCACCAGTCATTGAAATAAGGCCAAGTCTGCAAGATTCCTTATACAACAGAAGGTGAAATGTGTATCTATATACCTCTATATATCTATGTGAGTGTAAAATGTCACTCTTTTTGTGAAATTGAAGTAAAACCAGATAGTTTTGGTGGTAACTGCGCACGTTCATGCTGCTGTTCAATTCTCATGCTGTAGTCATCTGGTGGGTTAGATCAGGGCTTTCAGTTAATCATTCACTTTTGCTACCTCCCAGATTGATTTGCCTGCATAAATTAATTGCTCTTTTTGCCCTTTACCTTAACATTTCTCCTTGTCACGCAGAAGAACACTAATTGGTCCCTACTCTTAATTATGTCTACTTTTTCTGCAATAGAAAAGAATTCCATTTACTTTAATATATTCATTAATTTGTTGCATAATTACTGTTGCTTTTCCCAGTTTGTCTTGTAACTGTTCTGATTGCTGTTGACTTCTCTCAATTAGCGGATTTCCCTGGGACATGTGGAAGTATGAATGACAGGAAATCCAGTACAAAGACCTGTATTAATAGAATTTCAGGTCTCTGATTAATTGTTACATTTTGAAGGAGAAATTTTTAGGAAGCCATAAATTACAGGTTTTATAAGACATGTAAATAAAAGTCTGGGTGTGAGACTTTTTAAAAAACACAGAGATATTTTAGAAAGTGCGTGAGACTTTTTAAAAAACACAGAGATGTTTGAGAAAGAGTAACAAGAGGCAAAGAATTTTTGATTTCTAAAAACAATTTTCATGGTAAAACACCGGCTAATTTTTATGAAATACACACCAGTTGACTAGCAGGACCATACTGAGGTGTGACCACCACAAGAGGTCTGTATCACTCATTACGGACCCAGGCTGCAGTGCTCTCCATTGCAATAGAGAGTGTCCTACATGCTCTGCTTATTTTTTTAATCCTTCCTTCTTCATCAGTGATATTCTCCAGCTTTCTGTTGAATTTAGGTATAAAGGAGCTGCTTGAGCAGACTCAGCACCAAGCACAGCAGTGCATCCAGCTGGCAGGGGCTCCCTGGGGTCAGGAGCCAGCCGACGTGAGGGGGATCGTGGCAGGGATCTAGCTGTGCACCTGCGACCCTGGGAAGAGAGGTAGCAGCACAGGAGCCGGCTTAGTGCACAGCCCCTGTGGTGTGCCGCAGAATCTGATGCAGGGTTTCTTAGTGGAAGAGCCAATAACTGTTTACATTACGAGAAACCTTCATCACAGTGGGCATCTGTGTTGATATTGCAACAGCGCGGCTGAGGAACAAAAGACACTGTCTGCTTCCTTACTCTTAGAAAGTTGTTAGACATTAATAGCACTGAGGGACTAAAAATCCTCACGTCTGGTTTTGAGACGCTTCAAGTATAAGAGGCTATATACAGCTCTATCTCACGCCACCTAAGAAATACATGTGTTCTGTTTTGTTTTTGTTTTTGTTTTTTTATGGCACATCTGAATCTCATTGTCTTTGAAGTAAAATATATATCCAAGACCAAAAAATTCTGCTTGAGTCTATGTAATGGCTTTTTTCAGAGTGCACAGATGCCCACAGTGAGAAATTCCTCTTTGCCTTACAGCCTGTGCTTGTACAACCATTGGGTCTGCATGCTTAGAAATGGGTAATCTTATTCTGTAATCAATCTTTATATGTATTTCTTAACCCCTTTGCAGTTGTCACAGATTTGGTTGTATATGGCAATCTCTAATCTAAGTAATCCTAGGGGCTCACCCTTTTGTCCCCCCCATTGACAATCATCCTGATTATTAATAACTTATTGCTTTGAGTCAAATGTGAGAGTTGTATGGAGTCACAGGACCTTATTCCTGGCAATTAAAGATGAAGACAAAATGTGACAAAATAACTTCCCAATTCTATGTACATAAGCTTCAGATTGGATCCCTATGGCAAGTAGGAGGCATATTCACAAAAGCTAACTTCTAAACCATCTCACTAGCATTTGGAAATTCAGTTTAGTTCTAGACACTGTGGAAGTGATTTATAGTTTCTGGTTTTAGTCCCTATCCTGTGTCCATCCACCTCCTTTTAAATTCTTGTGAGACTGAGTTAACTCCCTGGCACAATTCCCCTTGGATTTCTCAGAGCTAGAGAGGTAGTTCCTTCACGATACTGCAGAGAGAGGTTTTGTTCACTGCAGTTGCTTATCCCCTCAAAACTGAGGGCCTCAGATCTGTCTTAGAGCTCAGAATTTTAAAGTGCTTCATCAAAAAGAAAGAATTGAAGATAGTATTCCTGAACTCTCCTAGTCTTCTCATAAATCCTGATGTCCGATAAATGCTCAGCCTACTTTTTTTTCTTTTATGTGCCATACATCTAAGATGCCAGGAATAAATGATTGTTCCATTCCACCGCTCTCTTGCCAGACTGTTATAAGCTTTCAGAGCATTTACAAAGTTTATGAGAGCCACCATCTCTACACCTAGAGACAGATTCAAGACACTTTCAGGTAGCCTATCTGATATAGCTAAAATAATCAAAAGTCGTTTGATCAGGATTCACTTAGAGACCATACAGGCAATGTGGCTTTCCCTTTGGGGATCTTTCTTAAAGAACATATGAAGTTATTACCCATTATTATACTCAGAAACACATAAAATTATCTCTAAGTCCTCCCATAAACCTTGCCCTGCTGGAGAACGCTGTCCCTTTTGAACCTCTGGTCTTTTGCGGCTAAAAGAGTTGATTTCAGTAGTAACTAAATTTTTGCAGGATAAAGCCTCTTGACTATGTCTATTCTAGTAAATAAGAAACAGGCAGGGCACAGCTCACACCCTGGTTCACAACTGTGATGAAATGATGAGCGCACTCTTGCCCACTTCTGGTTGGTGCCTGTTAGTGCTGCCACAAGACCATGCTCAAGCCCAGTGCCTGTCAGGAAGCCTTCCCGCAAAGCAGCCTGACATCTCTGTTTTGAGAGGGCAGTGAGTTTGGGTCGGTGGAGAGCATCGATGCCATGCCAGCTGGCCTTTAGTACAGAGAATGAACCCTGGCCTCCTTTGGTTGGTGGTGTAGGCACTGCCTTTCAGGCAATACCAAAATATTTATTAAAAGTTATATCAGATTTATGGATTCAAACAACTTGTTTATCCATTTTCTTTCCAAAACCTAATAGCCGTAAAGATGAGAATACATTATTTTCTCCAGATGGGTACACAGCCTGAATTAGTGGGACCTTGCAATACCAGCCCCACCTATGTTTTTCGTAACAGAAAGCATGGAAGGTTGTTTTCAGCAGATTTGATTACAGCAATTGAATTGGCTTATCCTAAACTCCTGTGTTTGGATGAGGTGACTCACTCCCTAGCTGTACCAATTTCTCTCCATGCATAGGGGAAATAGCTTAGCTTTTGGACATCTAGCTAGAGACGGCTGGAAAAGGACCTCTGGAGTTTGAAGCCCCATTTCAATGAAGCAAGAAAGGAAACCCCAGCATTGATGTTGCGATGGTATAAATCTTCTGCAGCAATTTAGCAATGGTGCAACTGTTCCCTCAGTGGGCCAAGCCTTGGTGCTTGATGGTATTGTGATCTTGTTCCGCTTACTTGCTCAAAGCAACCTACTAATTTATCAGAATGAGCAGAGTGAGCAAAAGTCTCCTTCTACACCCTATTAGAGATTGTTCAGAACAAAGAGACTTCTGTGCTTTTCATATGTGAGGCACCTTGTTAAAATTCTCTTCAAGAACTGCAGCTATTACTAATTAAACTTCCTTACCATCAAAATAGCCACATAAATCAGCCACACAATAATGGTTCAATGAAAAATACTTTATCAAGCCTTCTGAACACACTTTAATGCAGTGCAACTGAAAAATAACAGAAGATCAACAACTTTATTTCTTCTGGTCAAATACTAAACCAACCAACTTAAGTGAAAAGCAACTTTTATTTTATACCTACAGCTTTGATTCAACCAACAGTCTTGAATACAGTATATGATGAATTCAGCTTTTGCCAAAGACATAAGCATACGCAAATGGCCTTCACATCAGCCTTATTCCTCTGTAAGACTCATGTCTTGCTCTCAAATGCCACTCTCAGATGTGCTACAGTACATGGTAGAATGAACCTGCAATGCTAGTGATACGGTAGGTGATATTTCTTGCTCATGTTACTTTTTATCATCTTCATTGGTTGTTATAGCCCCCTTTCTGCCATTCTCTTGCTTTTTATTTTTATTTAGTTACTGAAGATCAAAACTGTATGAGTTTTCTGTAATACCTAATTCTGCAGAGTTTTGGATTCATACCTCCCTGGAACTGATATACTATTTAAGTTAACCTTAACTTTCTCTTCTGTAGTTGGCACTGGCTTTCTTAGTCTTGAGCACCATCATTGTCCTAATGCAGATTCCCACTGCACGTACTTTTGTTCCCTGTCCTGAACTATTGCATATTGCTGATGTCCTCAAGTTCTCTCTCTCATGAAAACCGGGTATAAATTAAGTCTTGGGAAAACAGGATAGTTTAAATATGCCCAGAAGTGTTTTACCTACCTCTGCCTGAGAGCCAAGTAGTAGAATGAGCAAATGAAAATGACTGAGGTTTCTTATTTTTTCATTCTGATTAACGCCTTTTCTCATTTGGCAGAGATCAAGGCAGCTGGTCTGGTTTCTTGGCTGCAAGACACATAAAGTATCTTAATCTCCTCTGTTACCTATTTTGTGTGGTGCCAGCATCTGCATCTTCTGGGGCTTCACATATGCAAAACCATCCAGTGACAAGAGCAATATTGTCTTGATTTAAGGATATGCAATAAAGACAAGCATCATTTTAAATTAATGGGGAAGCATCTATTCCCAGCTTGATTCTGTGTAAGAAAGTAGAGGTTGAGAAATTCTCTTGCGAGAAAATTCTTTGAAGATCTACACTCTGGTATAATATTACTGAATGAAAGCTTAGACCCTGTGAAGTATATGTCAACATTGCTGCTGATTTCCATCAGCCCAGAGCTGCTTCCAATGTCTTCAACAGAACAAAGGATTTAGGGTTTGGGAGATTTTTTTAATAATAAAAGTGGAATTTTGGCTGCCTCTTCCATACAGAGAGGCATACCAGCAGGTGACAAAGAAGTCAGAGCTGTTTAGTAAATGGAAAATTTATGCACAGCAAAGGAGAGGCTGTTTCACAACATTCAGAGATATGCTAGGGCTTTCTTGATGTACACACAGGCTATGGATAAGTAACCTTCTTCTTCTTGCAGTTGAATACAGGAGGTGTGTTTTGGCAATAGAAGCAAAGAATAGCACAACATACTAGCTGATAGAACTGCTGAAACCAACACCAATCATTTCTGAAAAGCAAACAGACTTGTAGGATGACAGATATAACAGGCATCACAATGATACTGATCTGATCTCCACCCATCCGGCCTGTGTAACTATAAAATAAACCAAAGGAGAAAACCAAAACAAATTGACTGCGAGAGCTATGGGATTTCTTCTTTAGACCAGTGCCAGCTAATGGACCCCCACAAGAAAACAAAAGAAGTTGTTTATAGTTTTAGAAATATTTTCCATTTTTGAAGTTGCTCACAAATGAATTTCCTAAAAGGAGAAAAAAGAGAGAGGAACAGATTAGGCAAGCTAAAATAAAAGCAAAAAAAGAGTAAAACCTCCAGCAATAGTGAGAAAAAAAAGTATTTCCGGAAATATAATAGATTGTTGCTTGAGAGTGCTCTGCTGCAATAATTTCTGTAACAAGCCCACAGCCAAATCCACAGGATTTTCACCATCCAGCTGTGCTCTGCAGCCATTGGGGCAAATTTGAACATACCTTTGAGAGATGGAGTAGTTCCTATATCTCACGTTTTCCCCAGAAGCGTTCTCTGACAGTCTATCCTGTTAACCAGTCCTAGTCTGCTGAAGATTTAAAAGGCAATGCTTCAGCAATGGCCCAGATAATTCCAGCTAATCTGAGACACTAAAGAGACAGGCCTGTTTCATAGATACCTTAAAACCAACAACAGTTTCATAGCATATGAGTACGGAGTCTCAGTCCTCTCTTCCTTCTTGCTGGCTGAACTTTGGCCAGCCCATTCCCCTCTGGAATTCCACACTCAAAGCATAAGTGCCCAGTTTAGCCTTGAGCAATGACCAGAAGTAACACCACTGATTGAAAAAGGCACTATCCATTAGTACTATCAAAGGCCCCACACATCCCATGAGAAATTCTTTCAGTTCTGTCATGTGTTTGACTGGAAATGCAGCAGAAGCAGTATTTAAATTAAAAGAGCATCTGAACTAATGGACCCTCATTTTGCTTGTGTCTCAGAATCGGTTGACTCTTGTGTCTACGAAGTCGTGGGTTCTACCGCAGCTTTTCTTACACTTGGGACAGTCATAAATCTCTGTCTCTCTGGTGAATTCTCCAAGATATGTAAGACCTTAATATCATGAGAATAAATCAAAATGTTCAAAAGATATGGAACAAACAATGCTCACTGAGCAAGCTTACTTACCTTGTTCCTTCCAGAAACTTGGCTAAAAATGTCTCCCGTTGAATGAATTGTGAAATATAATGCTCAAAGAACTTGCATTCTCAATGCAACCCTTTGCTCATTTGTATTGTCAGTAGGCCGCAGATTAGAGCATGAACCTTGCCTGGGTAGTGTACACAACAGGCTATTGCAACAAGTGATTTCAAAGGAGTAGGCAACCAAGGGGCTGAATGCTTCCTTCCTCCTGTGCAGTATGTACAGAGCCTGGCACAACGTGAGACCTGCTGCCGACACTGCCCACACCATGCTTCTAAAATGTTGTTGCAGTTTCTCAGATTTCTCTTCAATAGCTCTGATTTTTCCACCCTGAGGAACAGAGAATGATCAAGGGAATCACATCTCTTTGAAAAAAGATGCGATTAGTCACTCAGAGAGGAAAAAATCTCTCATCAGGACTCATTCAGTGCAGAGGAAGAGGCTGGGCTCCATGCCAGAGTGCTATTAATTCTACCTGGGAACAGATTAAATTCTAGGTCATCATTCTGGACATGGAAAACTTCTGATTCTTCCACATTTTCAGCAGGGCTCTGGAGTTTTTGGCAGTGTTTTGAGCATTGTGCTCTATAAAGCAGTGTTAAATACTGTACAGTTATAGTCAGGAAACACCTCAAAGTCCCCTAATGTCAATTAGCTACTTCCTCTGCAAAGTCATAAGCAGATGCATGAGAGCAGCTCTCCAGGAATATATTTGCTAACAGGTGCATTATTAGGAAGGAAAGAAGATTGTTTATATTAATGGGAAGTCCCCTTCAAAATTGCTCGTCCAGTGTTTTCTGTCTGCTGCTGGCCTCACTCTTGCCTCTCACTTTTCACCCGCATGTGTTGGATAATTAGGGGTTCAAACGATGCATGAAGGGCCTCTGCTTCTAGTGACTCATAGCTTCAGGGATTATCCGAGATTACCAGAAGGCTTATGATTCCCCTATGATTCCAGAAGAGAAGCTGTCCATAAGACATTGGTCTTCATAGACACTGTAAGATTAAAATTACAGGGACTGCTGACAGTAATGAAAAATTATGGCAAGCCAGGTCTTCCACTGGTATAAACTGGGGCAGCTTCACTGAAGGTAGCAGCACTTTGCCAAATTACACCAGGTTGATGATCTAGCCCATTGCAAACAACTGTTGCACAATGGCTTTTTTTCCTTTCCACTATAATAATCCAGTTTCTTTCTCACTGTTCATCTCTCAAGGTGCAGAGGGACAAACCAGGTTTTCCCCCTAGGTTTAGGTCACCAAACTCATGGATTTATGCAAACACAAGTCAGAATCCCAGGCTATGCTGACCTGGACTCATTTTTTAGTGAACTCTGTTTTGGCATGGGACCAACAACCACGTATTTGTATTCAACCCTTACATGTTAGTACACTAAGTCCATTCAGATCATAGATGATGTTCTCATGCTAAGAAACCATTCCCATTTCTAGCTCCACCGTCAATGGGTAATAAAGCATACAAACTGGAAGAGATCAGCTATACACACTGCACTTGAAAACACGAACCCTGAGGAAAAATCAGTGTTTGCAAGAAACTGTTGCAAAACTTGGAGTAAATTGGTGTGAAATAATGCAGCTTGCCATGGGAAATGCACTGGCACAGTCTTGTGCTCTTCTGAGGGAGAGAGGGACATTCTGCCTTGGTCTCATTTCACAGAGGCAATGAATTAAAACAAATTAAAATGCTTGTACTGGCTTCAAGTTACAAGCTGGAGACCTCTACACATGCATGCAAGCAATTTGAAGGTGCTTTTAGAATTTGAGAATGAGTTCATCTGCCAGCTCAATTGAACCAAAAGCCCTTCAGAAATGGCACTGGGTGAACAGAACAAGTGCACAGACACATCATTTGATCCTGTTGCCACTTCTGTGCTGCATCTAACATACTTCAGACCAGCATCAATGTTATTCTGTTGGAATACTTGGCCCTTTCCCTCTAGGGACAACCAATACATGGATATATCTTGCCTCATTTGAAGTATCCTGATACATTGCATGCTTAATGAGAAGAGGCACGGTGTGTCAGATCTATACCAGATGAGGGCTTTCCTTCAGGGGAAAGAATTTGGCCCTCATGTTTTCCTTGGACAGTTTGCAAGTCTCCAGTTAACTTAGGAGCCTGAGTCCCATTTAAAAACTGACTCACAGTAGATCTACAGCACACAAGGAAACACAGTGTACAGATAACAAAACTAGTGCTCTCAAGCTGTGGTGCAGAAATGCGTGCGAATACCAGCCCCAGTCTCCAGCACACTGCAGCAAGGTCAACAAACTGAAATGCTCTGCCCTGAGCCAGGGTACAGCACAGACAAGATGCCCAGACCCTTCTGGGACTAGCGTGATGCCTGCTGCATCTCCTCATCGTTCTCTGTGCCATGACACAAGCGTATCCTTAGGCTTCAAAATTTCAGGGAAGAGGTCCTAGAATCACTGCCATGTTTTTGCAAATGTTTCTCTTCTGCCTTAATCAGGCAAGCTCTATCACTGCTTCAGCAACAGATATAGGGACTAAGTAAAGGAAAGAATAAGGAATTTGGCCCAGAGCCCTTTTAAATGCACTTCTATGGGTAATTTAATAGCAGTATTATAAAATGTTAATGTTAGTATAAAAATCTGGGGAATTTCAGGCCCAAACTGGGTTAACTTTTTTCTTTTACCCTCTTTCCTCTTGAGAAGCTTGTTTTCTTTTTATTGCATTCCAATAATGAGAGACCATTTCACACAGGTACATCTGCAATATGTTACAGGCAGCATAGAATATTAAAACAACCTGTGCTACTGCTAGTGAAACTAATAAGGGAGGTAAAACTTTTCTCAGGCTGAGAGGAAAAAGGTGCCTATGGCAGGAGGAACTCCATTACCGAACTACATTACCGAAGGTAGTGCACTGAACGCTGAAGTCATTTCCAATTCAAAGTCTTGTTTCAAATAGCATCTCTGCTACTTGAAGAGGGGAGCTGGGCTAGGGTGAAGTGGTGGTGGTGGTGGCCAGGCAGTTCACATGAGGTTATGTTTAGATATGGATCAGGGTTTTAAAACAGAACAGTAAGTTAAGGTAATAAAAATGAGGAGAATATAAAGCAGAGAGAGAGGAAGTTTATACATTTACCTTACTTACTACATAGAGAGGGGCAAATCTGTCTACTCTAATCCTCTGAATCGACATGAGTGCGAAAGTTCACCTTCAGTGTTATTGAGTTCATGCTCGGCAAAGGATCAGCTGTGAAATAGATTGCAAAGCCAGGAGTGAGAGAACAATTCAGCCGAGAAATGAAAAGGTGAAAGGGGAAAAATGAGCAGAAGGAACAAAAAGGGGGAGTGGGAAGGGTAGCTGAGTGAGAGAAGCCAGAGAAACAGAGAGGAAGAGCCAAATGGAAAAATAAACAAATAGTTTCTTTTTTGGTTAAAGCTTAGGAATTCCTGCTCTACAGAAAAATTACCAATTCCAGATTTATTTATTTTTTATTTCAAATTGGAAGGAAAAGTCAGAAAGACAAAAGAAATTTATAATGGAATTTTGTTAAAAAACTGCTTTTTGTGGTTCTGGCCACCCACCTGCTTACCAGAATGGCTCCCAGCGCAAATTCTGACAGAATCGACACATTCCACCAAAATGTCACTGTCCAGTGGAAAGTGGCTCCACTGGAAATACTCTGTCCAGCTGTATATCTTTTCACTGCTTTTTTAAGCTGTATAGGTACCCGAGGGAAGCTTGACATCAAGAATAAGGACACAGTATGGTCTGCTAGTGGACAGAATTTTTCAGTTTAGATTTCAAAAGGGATGTTACTAATGTGCAGCCCAGCATTCCATGACCAAAAAAAGCAAATCTGTTTTATTGTTGCACCTCTACTGGTGGAGGAAGAGGGGGGAAATGTGGGAGGAAGAGGACAAGACAGACACATGTTCATTTAAATAATGTGTCTGTGTATGTGAGAGGAAATTCACAGAAATTAATTTACTCTGCAGCACCCTGAAGGACTCATAGCTCCATATTTGGTTCTCCCAACTCCAAGTGTCCTAGGCTTTGTTATATTTAATAAAGTTTACTTTGTTAAAGTTTGTAAGTTTTTTACATACTTTGTAAACTTTGTAAGTTTACTGAACAACTACTAGCTCTTTGCTGGTGGATTGGTCAAGTCTCAAGCACTGAACACTCTTGAAACTGGCTCCTACCTCATGTTCCTCCCCCATGAAACTGGTACCTTGCATATTGGGAGAGCAACACCATGACACCTTTCCAGTTTGTGATCCCTGGCAAAAGCATCTCTCTTTCCCACAGTTTGCATCCTCATGGTGCAGCTCTGGAAGGCTTTTCACAGTTGCAGCCTGTGCCCAGTTTCTTAAAACCTCAATGTTTCTTAAAGGACAATCAGGGCAGGGAGCTGACACGGCCAGTATGGGACAGCAATGATGGATGTGGACAGTGGTGGGGATGGAACAAGCCTAGGAGGAGGGATGGGACATCATCAGCATCATCCTGAAAACAAGCTGGGCTTTAGCCGGGGGACATGCATGGGCAGCGGGAGACCAGGCACAAGGAGGTCGGGAAATATGGATCAGGAGCATTTGCAGATGGGGAGGAGAGGAGGGGGTTGGAGCAAGATGGAGTCTGGAGACCTGCAGATTGAAAAATGCTGGAGGAGTGGGGTTGAAAAGGTGAGCAGAAGAGCATTGGGTGGGAAGAGGATGGGGGCTTGTGATGGGTAGGACTGAGAGATAACACAAGGCAGTTTACCATCACCCACCATCTCACCATGTGAGACTCTTCATTCCTTTTACTGTGCTTAATTTTCTTGTAATTAAATGCCAAATCCAGCTGGTCTGCTTCATCTTAAATCTGTCAAACTGGCTGACCAGGCCTGAGGTGTCCTAGAGCAGGGGAGAGGCTGTGGCCCAATACCATAGCCTGGACCCTGTATTCAGAAACTGCGCTGTGAGGCTGGCATCGTGCCCCCTACCATGTGGCTCGTCAAGGCAGATGTGCCTCATCACATAACTCCATGCAGCTGTGGCCAGTTTTGGGGAAATTTGTACTAGTGCATATGAAACTAGAGGGAAAAAAAGTATCCAGCTACAAAGAGGGTTACATTACTTTGACTTGTTAGCTTAGATGTCTACATCCCTGCCTCTGAAAGCAATCCAAGATCTGTGAATTCACTTGTACATATAGATGTTTGGCAGATACATCAGAGAAAAATATGTGACTCCACTATACATGATTAATAGGTTAGTTTATCTAAGGTAAGGGACATAATACTGGCTAAGAAGGCCTTTTTCTGCTGTATCAATTCTTTGAAACTGATTTGGAAGCAGTTCCGATTTTCATTCAGATTCAGTGTTCATTTCCAGTAAATTTATTTTCAGTACCCCTTATATTTATGCTTCTTTCAGTCTGTTTTCCTTCCATTTGGCAATCTGCATGTGCAACTCTAGCTGTTAGCTGTTGGGCCTGGTTGCTGCAATGAATGGGAACTGGCTGAGGTCTTAAATTATGTTTGAGAGCTTGATCCCACTTGAATAAAATCAAAGAGAGCTTTCCATTAACTTTAACATGAACAGCAGAGAAATCAGAAATTATTCCACAGCCCTGAACTTCAGTAGATCTATACCGCCAGGACACAAAGATGGGACATAAAGCCGATTTATCAGAATTCAGGCTTTAAAATTAAATTAGTAGATATAATTACCATCAGAGGGACAAATTCTACCCTTACATACATATTCCCCCTTCTCTATTGCACTAAAATTCTGCACTATCAATATGAATAAACTACAGTTTGTTTTAGTTTGTCTCCTTATAATTTGCTTTCTCACAGTTCCAGAACTTCTCAGGTGCCATCTCCAAAAGTAGCATTTTTGCACAGATAATAGAGGTGTTCTGGGAAAATAGCCTCTTTGTACTAACAGAACAAGTCAGAGACATCCTAAAAGACAGGCTAATGCAATGCTGTTTTGTAGCATCCTGCTGATTTGCACAAAAACCCCTTTGTTGATTCCCCTTGGGTTTTTTTGACCTTCAGCTGTGAAATCCCTGGAGGCAGAGACCCTCTCCTTTTAATTGTATGGAAACTCCTTAGCCCAAGAGAAATACTACTATGAGCAAAGGACAATTTTGAAACTTGGTGAAGCTGCAAATGTTAGGTGGCGAAACCTTTCCCTGTGGTGACGTGTGCTTTCTTACACAAATGGTCCCCCAAAAAGTTGGCTGGACTCCTGCCGAGAATAAATGCTTACCACTGCAAATAAAAGCTGCGATCAAGACCTTAAAGCTTTACTGTTAGCCAGCCAGACAATAATTCATTTGTGCTTGATTTTTCATTAACTCCTTTTTTGCTGTTTAAAGGAATCTTCCCAGGCCTTTTTCTAGTTGTATTAACCCTAAGATCTTTATCTTCCATGTGCTTTTCTTCTATATGAAGGGAAAAAGTGAAACCACATGAAACTGGGCAATGCACCAGAAAACATTTATGAAATTTCTGGTGAAGTGTTTTGGCATAACTACATAACAATAACATACTATATTCATTAACTTGAACAAACAAACCCAATAGATTATTAAAAAACAAAACAAAGAAGAAAGTACAGATGCGGTGTAACTTTACACTTTGACAATGCAGAGGACAGATTTACCAGCTTGTTTACTGCTTCTCTTGACAAAGGAGAAGAGCTAACCCAAAAGCCATAGGCAGGATCTACAGCAAAGAACACGGGGGGAAATCCCAGTCCATCTAGGTCTCACTGCTGCCAGTAAACTGGCAAGATCCACAGCACTGTTAAGGATACAGCATTTGCAATCATTTAACTGACATCTAGTTAAACTTGCTGATGGTAAAGGTAGTGGATGCTCAGCAGAGCACTGAAGTGTCTCCTGAAGTGACAGGAAGGTATTTCTCATTTACCCTCCTGCAAGCATGGACTAATAATTGGTCTACAAGTATTTGCCTCTCTTTTCTTTCAGAAAATACATGGTTGCTTAATCAAGAATGATTTCGGTGTCATACAGCTCACACGATTGTATGCTCTGTGCAATAGTTGGAGGGAGAAACTCACTTGAGTGACTGATCAGTCCAAGCATTCTCCACTGCTGAGCTGAACTCAAGTTATGTAGACAAACCACTGCCATACAAACAATCTGCCTGGACCATAAGCAAGCTAGCTTGGACAGTAGAAGCAATAAAGCTCAATTCATATGGCAGTCCAGGGAGACTATTTTATTGTAATTCTGAGGATAAATTTATCTTCAGGTAAAACTGCAGGCTCATTTATTTTGCAAACATCTCTGTGCTACGTTGCCTGTCCTTGTTAACATGCAGCTTGCTCAGGCCACCTCTTTGCAGGACCACACTGTGGGACATAGACATATCCTAAAAGTGTGTGTAAGAACAGTTCCTTTCCTGGAGAAGGGACACAGCAAACAGGAGGTGGGAGGAAGAAGAAACATCAGCTCCACACAGCTCTGGCCCAAAATCACAAAAGAAGAACCAGGAAGAAGGAGAACTGGGAGCTCAAAACTGTTTAGATGCAGGTTAATGTGCCAAGTAGGTGAAAATCAGACTGTTCAGAGATGGATGCTGTGCGGTTGTGGGTAAGGGGAGGAAAGGACCACTGAGGGTCACAGCTTCTCTGCTATTATATAAGGGGGAAACGTACCCACCTCAGTCCTCCCACTAAATCCATCTCGGAGCTTTTAAAGGCATTTATTTATGCTTGGTCAGAATACTGGGTCTCATGAGACAATTAAAAAAGACTAATGGAGCATTTCTAAAAGTCCAACAGCTATTTCAAATATGAAAGAACAAAGAGTAGGCTGGGATTCAGGGATCTCACAGAGTAAGAAAGCATTCACAGTGAAGGAAGCGCAAGTGGGCTGTGTTTCCTACATTAAAGCAGATTAGTTGTGAAAGAGTGATGGGGTTTGTGCATTTTTTATTCCTTTTCATGTGAACTTGTACATCTGTTAGACGTTTGTGTACTAGTTTATAAGTAGTGGAGCTATTTAGGCTGGTAAGACATACAAATACCCCAAAGGGAACAAGTATGTTAACATGTACAGCTGTTATGAAACTGGCATTTTCTGTGCTACGCCAAAAAATTATCATCGTTGTGGCATTTCCACTAATTCAGAATGAATATAAATGTTGAAAATATTATTTGATTTCTCATACAATGAAGATCAGATCTGTAAAGTTTCCTCTTTTTTCCTTTTAAATAGAGATTGTGTTAAGCTTTCCACTGCACTTGGTTCCTCCTGCATTGAGTCTCACATCTTGTGGAATACCCTGATTTGTTCTAATTGCAAGGAATAATTTCCCATTCTTATATGTGGAGGTATGTTGGAAGAGAGTTTTGTTTTTGTTTTAAATGCAGTCCTGCTGTTCCAGCTCATGCTTGTTTTCCCTAAGAGAAACAAAAAAGGACTAAAAAATGGGTAAGAATTGCATTATTCCCATCCCTACACTTTCTTTCTGCCCTTTAATGAATTACCGTGTTGCAGTTTCGTGACGCTTTACAAGGAACTGAAGCGAGCTGACCATTGTGAAGGAAAAAAGGCTGACAACAGAAAACAGTGGCAAAGTGGTAAGGCATGAGGGTGAGAGGCAGAAAAAAGCCTTGCGCAAATTTAATCACCAAAGTCCAGCACAGCGAGTCCTCTGCCCTCTCCTGTCTAACCCAGTGTATGCATCTTGCTCAGTGAACCTTAAGAAAGCCTTGCAGTACTGTAAGGGCATAAAATCTGTCCCTTGTAACAGAGGAGTGACTTAGGCTCCTGAGGAGAGCTCTTGGGCTGTGAAACGCATGCAGGAGCGAGGTGGATGCTGCACCCACCCCTGTCCTGGCAGACTGCCCACCTGCCTGCCCACTGGGCATGGACTGTGGCCATCCATGCCCTTATGGCCCCCAAACTCCATTTGGAGGACAGCTTACCTGGGCCCCTACCTTGGGTTTATGAATTCTTCTTCACCTCAGCCCCTAATATGGCAGTGCTGAGCATCATGACACTCAGTCCTTTGGCATACTTGTCTTAAATCAAATGGAAATAGAAATCAAATGCAGGAAGACCTGCCCAGTGCTTTACAATCTTTATTAGGATGTTGTGCTGGCTGTGGTGGTCTCCCCTCCCAAGGGGAGAGCCTGTCAGCTGGTTATAGAGATGGGCAGAGAAGCTCATCCCATCCTGCTGAGGATTTTCATGTCTCAACATTTGTTTTGTCAACAACTCAAAGGAAAGCCCTGAACTCTACAGCAGCCCAGCTGCCCGGCTCTGCTCAGTGCCTGCATCTGTCCAGGCTGCCTTCCTCATTAATGGCAAAAGATGCACACTTCTGCAGAGGGATTTGTCTCAAGTGAGGTTGAGATGGACCTGGACCAAGCTGCTGCTAAGGCTCCCAGAGCCCCAGTTTCCTTCAGCGTCTGCTCCCAACAGCTGGGAGAGTATGGGGACCAGGGACCCCAGGCCACAGGGTTATTGGCCTCTGATGAGAAAGCTGAAAGCAAGCTAGAGATTTTGTGATGGAAATTTTTCTGCTTCCCATCCATCCCCCAGCAAAGTCAGGCCATTCATGTGGAAAGTTTTGATTGTGATAGTCAACAAAGAAATATGCCATTGAGTAATTTCTGATCTGGCTTTATTTGCAGTTGTTGTCCTGAAACGTAGCTTTTTGAACACTAAGGAGAATAGAGGCTTATAATTTGGAAGTGGCCAGTGGGAGAGGAGAACTTAACTGTCTGAGCTTACGTTTATTTCTTGTACTTGTAATTCAAGTAAGATATTATAAGCCCTTTTTCTTAATATCTGTCTGCCTTATACCATCCCCCATTTCCAGCTGTGGACTGGCAGATTGCTGGAAATGGGTGGAAGCTCATCTTAACCAAAAAAAGACATCAGAAAGAAACTGGAATAATGCTGAGAAGGGGAGGTTCATTTTTTAAAAGATACTTGTGCTTGTCACAGTGGAATTAAGAAATCTTATTCCTCTCACTCAATATATGGTACATTCCTACTCCTGTACATCTGTCCAGATACATGCCTAAGCAGTGCACTTTCAAAGTGTCCTTGAGAGTGGCTCATCTTTTGTGTATGAGTTACAGGATGATAAAGTCTCTGTAATAATCATTTATTGTTTCCAATTTCCATCTGTATCCGGGTGTAATGTTCACAGATTCAAAAAGCTGGAACAGGCAGGTATTGGCTAAGTAGCCCACCTGGCTCCACTTATCCCCCTTTCAAATTAGAGGCAATGTAACCCAAAACCTCTATCTTCTGCTTTTTAACATTTCACACAAACTCATTTGGGAAATTTATTGTGGCTTTAAAAAGATCTGACTTTTTTATTTGGTGCGTCACACTGCAAGAACAGTACAGTACCTGTTAGCCAGATGGTACAGGAATAACAGGCCAAAAGGTACCAGATTTCTTATTTAGAGTCTGCTGTGAAACATGCATATCAGATTCAGGTGATATTAATGAAAAAATAATGCTGGAAAAGTTACAAGCCATTATTCTATGCAGAAATGGCATTTTTCCCCTTTTACAAGCACTCTCAAGTTAAATAAGCTTTGAACTTTCAGATCTTTCTGTTTGCGGGGGTTTGCTTATAACAGTCATGTAGCCAATATGACGACAAGCTTGGAAGAGGCCCAGGTATTTTTAATCAGTGAGACCATGCTGCAATGTATGAAACAGATTTAAACTGCTTTTGCCTTTACATGACCAAAATTTTCTCTAACTTAACATAAAATCAGTGTAACCAACTGACCAAATTCCAGGAAAATTTACTGCTCCTTAGCAGAATAGGCTGCATTATAATCTTAATTGTCACCCTAATATGATCTTGCGAGGGTTTTATGAAAATCAATTTAGTTTTAGAGATCATAAATGTTGTGGTGGCTCTGTCAGCATGAGCGCTATCAAACTGCTTTACTGTCATATCAAAATTAATATCCAGTTTTCTTTCTTGTTGGTATTAAACCGGACCAGATGTTTGCTTTGAGTTTGTAAACCCCTGGTAACAGTGACAAACAGGATGAAAGTCATAGGGGAAAACAACCCCAGCGCCGGCGCTCGGAGCCAGTCGGTCCCCACCCTGCTCTGCTCCCCGCTGCGCACGAATAAGCCATCCCTCCCACGGGGTTGGTTGCTCGCTCGTTTGGTTGTTTGTTTGTTTGAAGGGAATTGGGTTAGAGTAGCTCAACTTCAAATGAAAAACACATCCTAATCTAGCGGGACCTGCACTGGAAATAATGCATCAGAGCGTCCTGGCCCTTTCTGAGGCCTGATCTGCACTAAAGTTTGGCCGCTGGAGCTGTACTTCAATTAGGAGTTTCCAGACTTGCTGACACAGCCATGCCAGCAGAGCCCTAGCGTAGATGGGATCTGCTGGGAAAAGTTTCTTTCGGTCATCTTGTGTAGTTCCTTTGGGGAACACTGTCTCCTTTTCTCCTTACAAGGGCTTGTTCCTTTAGACATGCCATCAGATCCTTCCAGCACAGCCAGCACCACAGTTCACCATGTCCTCACCCCTTGGGACTTTTCCCCTCTTCACATCCATGGTGGCAGGCACAAATGACATGGTGGGATACGTGGGGTCACATCTTCTAATCACAGGTACACAGTGAATCCAAGTTACAAGGAGGTTTCCTGCCATGACCACAGGGTCAGCAAGGAGAAATGACGAAGCTGCAGTCAAGTTTAAAACTAAGAGGAAGCTTTAGGTAGACATGCTCCAAGATGTTTGATCCTCCCTCATGTTCCTCCATCTCAAATAAGCCAGCACACCACTTCATGAGCCAGTATGTTGATATCTCCAAAATACTGGCACCATTTCTTGCTTCTTTCCACCTAGGGAGACCTTTGGCATTCACACACAGTCCCAGTTCTGTACCAACCACCAACAGGGACCTGACTCAGCCCCCTCAAAACCTCCTGCCACTGGGACTTTCAGCCTCTTCACAGGCAGGTCCTCCTCACCGCGGGGGCTGGCCAGCCCCTCTCAGGCCCTTTCTTTCTCCAGTAAGGTCCCCACAGATCTTGCTTATCGGTCTTAAAATTCTTAAAAAAGCACCTAGGGAGAAGCCAGTTGCAAGTGAGACCCACACATTGGGTTACTTGGATTTTTAGGCTTACCATAACAAATATAAAATTAAATGAATGCATAAACCTACCCAATACCTCACTTAATAAAAAAGCTAACTCTAGTGACGGCAGAGGTAGGCAAAATAACTGCAAAACCTAATCACAGCAGGAGGAAGTGTTCAACGCTCCTGGTCTCAGCTACTACTAACATCTGTGTAGGATGTTCTCATGATGTAGCATGGAAAACAGTAATTCCTGTAATTTTCCCGTTTTGTAGGAGCATTTACCTGATTTGTGAGATGCGATACTGAGGTGAGGTCCTAAATTAAAGTCATATAGGAAACTCTAAGTTTCAATAAGGACAGAATTATATCTTTAACTGAATTTACAGTGTTTTCCAAATTTAACATGGGCCATTTTAAACATGACCAAGGAAAAAACAAAGATGAAAAAGGGGTGCCTTTTTAACTTAAAATAATATTGACATAATTTTCTTGGATTTTCACATTATTTTGAAAAGACCTTCAAAGCAGGGCTGTCAAAGTGTTATTAATAAGGTGCAAAATGGCTCATATGTTAACTTTATTCACATTTCATTACAAATTAAAAAGAAAAAAAGAAAAAATAAGGAGAAACCGTTTCTGCAAAGTAGATTTAGCTTAAATGCATATTATTTTTTCAGCAAAATGGGTCATTGGCGTAAACCTGTGAACATTTTTTGGTTTTCCATGGTTTGATGAAAATTAGATGTATTCCATTAAACTCATATGATGAATGTGCAAAATCATTTGAAACAGAAAGGAAAAACATATCTGAACAGGCTTTTTTGCAAAAAGATTTAAACTGCACACGGCTTCAGTCAGAAGACTTGGAAAGCAGCTTAATTTCTTTGAGCTATGAGACAGAAGGCCAAAGCCCTCAGCAGAAGTAAACTGGTATTGCTCCACCAAACACATTGGAGCCGTGCTAATGGCAAAGGAATCATGCTGATTGACATCAGATGAGGATTTGGCCCCATTTCGTCTCCTGGGTGAATGAGATTTTCTGTGTTAATGAGAACATTATTATTCCACAAATGGTACAGCACTGTCACCCTAAACACTAACTTGCTTTTTGAAACTGTTGATTCCCAAAGATTCCTTATTCTAAATTAGGGTAAGTAGGACAAAACAGGTTTCCGTTTCCTAAGATCGTGATGTGGTGCTCTTTGTTGCTACTCTGAGCTTGCACAAGTTCACTGTATCTGCTTGAACATGGACTCCTGCCTGTAAATGTTGTCTGGCCACCAGACTGATACTCTTCAATTTTTGTTAGAAAAAACACATACATTCCTAAGAAACCAACACTTGCCGTTCTAGCGGTTTAAGTGTTTACAATTAACAAGTACCATCCTCCGCAGAATTCTGCAGCTTCAGAAAAGAATAACAAGACATGGTTTAAACAGATGCAAAATAATGCTGATATCTTGTTGGTTCACTGTTGTTCTGCAAATGCATCTTGTCTGCTACCACCTCACCTGCCCCCCAGAGTCCTTAACTCTTAGTTCTGCTCTCTAACATTTGCAAATATATACAGAAAAATCAAAATAACAAATTTTAAGTTGACTGTGAGAGCTTATTTTCCACGCACAGTGCTAATCCATACTCCAGTGGGGTGGACATTTCTTGGCTCCAGGCAGATGCTATGCTTTGAAGTGTGGCTCAAACACTGAGCTGTATCTTGTGCTTGACAGCAGGCTGCTGGCATGGACGCCGCTGTAACCCACATCTCTAGTGACGACTTGCACATTTTTCAGTGCATTTGGGCCCTAATAATTGTATATCCTTGTTAGAATTTGTTGCGCTCCGGGCTACAAGCAACCTCCTGAGCTCTACAAAGTGTGTAGCAACATCATTACATTGGTTAGAGTAATAAGACACGTACCACATACAAGATATATGCAAGACATATACCCTGGAGAGCCAATTGAAAGTAGAAGCCTTGGGTCACAAATTTTCCATGTGTCCTACAGCTCTATTGTTGCAGAAAACTGTCTTGTGCATATGGACATGCCTCAGGACAACCCATGAATGTTAATTAAGGTAGCCCTTGCTGCCTTGCTTTCTTCTATCACCTGGGTTTCAAACTACCTAGCATTTTCCATGCCAAAATAATTTTGCTTCCAGGTGCACGACAAAGTCTCAAAATATAAAGTGTAGCTGAACTGCACTTTGCAACCTTAAAATATTTTAGTTATTCCCTTCCTTGCAGCCTTGTCTCCCTTTCTGCTGCTTACAAAATTAATTTAGTCATAATGCCTGTGGCTTTGTTGATTCCCCATCACATCTTCATGTGAACAAGTCACTTAAGTCCACAAGATCCACATGATCATTTGTGTCTCTTTCTCAGTCTCACAGTTGGGTCAACTGCTTCCGACCACAGACTACATACTGTGGTCTTATTCCCAGCATAGCATGAAGCCCGGGTAGCCCTATTAGCATTCCTAACAGTACATTACCTGTATATCTAACTTATAGCAGGGTTTTGACACAGTCATTCTGTTGTCAGCATAAACCAAACTTTTCTAGACTTTTAATTTTTCTGTCTAAGCAGCCTGTTGCAATAACTGAGGTAACTGGTAGTCGAGGGATGACAAATCCTCTTCTAGGGACCGAGAGAGTGAATCAAGAGCCTGAAAGTAAATTGTCTCACTTTAGCTCTACTAAGGTGAGGAAGAAATCTGTGCAGGCCTGCCAGGTGTGACACAGGACCCACACGGTCTCATCAAGCAGCACCTGGAACCCAGGCAGAAGACCTTAGCTATCTAAAAGGCACTAAATGCTTTGTTAGGTGACTGAATCCCACTTAACTTACCCAAACTTTATTTGATAAATAGATCCACTGAAGTCTGGAAGAGATCAGGGATCCTCTATATTTTTTCTTTGTGGAGACATTAGCATGTCTGTGATGTGATGGTCATGGTCTGTAATACGCATAGGACAGAAACTGTGTTCCCCTGTGAAATATTCTCTAAATATTCAGTCTGGTGGCTTGCATTTCTTGAGTAAGTGTCAATATTCATTTCTGTTTCCATCTCCTCATATATATTTTTCATTTTTGCCTACCTAGTTCCAGGCTTTCTAATACATTTCTGTTCCAATATAACTTAAAGTGATAGCCATTAACAATAGGTATAAATTCAAACCATGGATCTGCAAGCACAGAACGTTTATACCAACTATATCACCTATCGTTTCAAGCTTCAAGAATGGCTGCCATATGACCAGAAATACATCAAGTGTCCCTCTTGGAAGACAAAAAACCCACTTGACCTGCTCACAAAATTCTCCACACCAGCATGAAATCCATGGCAGTAGTTCCTTTTGCATAACGTTGTTGTGGTTATTGCAGTTAGAGACACGCATTATTAAAATTGACTTGCATTATTAACATCAACTTATGGTCGCTGCCATCCAAAAAAAATTAGTCTTTTGAGAATATTTGAACCAGAGCCAATTTCAGCTCTGAAAACTGCTCTTGAAGTCTTTTGTCCACAACTTTTTGCATCTGTAGCACATCTCCTATTCTAAAGCCACAGGCATTTTTTTTTTCTCAGATGGTTTTTATATTTCTTTGTAAATATATTTTAAAAATTATGTTTAAGCAAGTTAGCCACACTGTACTCCAGAATGGCGTTTTTAATTATATTAATTCAAATCCTTTTTCCACTGGCTGAAAGATGGAGAAATAACAATACAAAAAAGGTAATAGCAAGAAGTTCCCCGTGTCACCATAAGAGTCCATGTGTAGAATGAGAGAAGAACCTTAAATGACAGGGAGAAAGTAATTCATCGTAATTGTTTGTGCTGTGGTATTAAGCATGTCAGAGATAGCACATCTGGATCCTTTGTACCACAATCACAGTACCCAAAACCGTATCTGACAGACAATTTCCTGTACTTAATATGATGAACTCCTTCAGAATCTGGAATGTCTCTTAGAGCAGAGGACATTTTTGAAATCCAACCACTATAAAACAAGCCCTCATTTCCTTCCTATTTCAGCACACTCTGTTGTTTTCAGTAGTCTGTAATTTCTCATTTGTGCTGACAAACCGTCCTGTCCTTGATCAGTTTGCAGGAGGCTCCAGGGATACATCATGCTTCCCATCAGGTTGGGTTGTAAACTTTTGTCTTGTCACTCTGATCGCATTCCGGTTTATGTAATTCACATTCTGGCTCCCTGAATTCCTCTTCCAGTTGCAGTTAGGTATGACGTTTTCATTCACTTCCTTTTCTGATGTTCTGAGCCTTGTTGCCACATGATCCTTACTCCCCACCCCATCTGTTTGCCTGTCTATTAACATATATGGAACTGCAATAGCCTGGGTATTGAGACAGCATGCTCCCAAGTACTTTGCTACAGTGACAGGAGAAGTGATTACAATTAGCTTCCTATGCAGTAATGCAGTGCTGGTATATTTTTTGGTATATTCATTCATATTCCTGTTCACGTCATTACTATATACTTTTTATTAAACAATTTCCTCAGCACTGGTTTTCTTGAAAGAGTCTATTTTAATACTTTGCCAGAGGATCTCAACAGTGTTTACAGCAGTAGACACTTGTCCAGGCAGGGAATAGAAATAAATAATGGAGGCCCTGATGAACAGCCAACATTCATTTCCATGGCTCCACTTCCTAATATTTGTTACTCTTAATATACTGCTAATCAATGATACAGATATCAAGCCTTAGTCAAAGATGGTGTTGACAAACATTTTTTAACAAAACCTAATACATTCTAAAATATTTTTTTTTTAACAGAGACAGTAGTAAGTACATTCAATTCCTTTCTCATGCCCAGCAGAATCAAATTTACAAAAGATCTTTCCAGGTCTGAATTAACTGTAGTAATAAAGACCTTAATGTCAAGTTGAGTAATGATAGATTTCATGGTTCAGACTGTAGCTGCTGGTTTAATTCATGAATATAATAAAATGGAGTTTAGGAAACATTTGTATTACAGTGAAGTAATATGTTCTGCTGAAATTTTAGCAAGAAAATGCATTACAGCAACAAAATGGTCAGTATTCATACATCTACCTGGGTTTAGCTGATCTGGCAAATCTTTTAGATAACAAACACCACAAAAGCACAGTTTGAAGCAGCTTAGAAACACATTACATTCATTTAATAGCAGATGTGAAACTACTGACACTTTGGGCCTTATAATATAATCCCTGGAACTCACTCCGCTAATTAACCTCCTTAAGTTAGCAAGATCACAGACTTTCAGTGGAAAGAGCTGCTATGCTGAAATGCCTTGAGACTGTTTTATGAAGCTGTCTGAGAGAGCACTTGGGTTTGTCCATATTCAGTGCCTGGGTTTCTTACCAGTTTCCTCCATAGCGTTGTGTGTGCAAGTCCATTAGCACAGTTTAGTTCAGTTTTCATGAAAAAATGGTCCCAATAGTCTTTTCCAATCTTGCACAGGTTAATGTAGATGAAGAAAGTGAAGTCTCTGTGATGAATTTGAGCTTGTCACAGATTGTGAAGGAACAATATTATGTCTTTTATCCCTCTTACTGCTTAAGGACCTCACTTGCCTCTTATTTCTTCATCCTTTTCCACTTCTCTGGTTCCTGTCTTTTAAAGAATTCTGGACTGCTCAAGCAAATTTTATAAAATTTAGGGGTAAGGGGATATTGCTGTGGAGACTTGTTATTCTCTACAAGGGGAAAGAATTTTTAAGTGGATTTGAGACAGAAAGGGAGAGGCACGATTTTCCCATTCCTCCCCAGTGTCCAAGTTCAGATAGATAAAGGATTCAATCCTATCAAGTGGTGAATGACATCACCCCTCTACCCCCCCAAGAAACCCAAGCAAGCTCAGCATTTTGCGAAATACACTGAGGGTCAGCTTACAGTTCAAAAAAGAAAGACTTGAAAAGAACAAAAAGCAATTTAATCCAAACCACTGCACAAAAAGAGAGCTCTTCAGTGAAAGGATGAGAATATTGCTATTGACAGGGTTGGGGAGAAAACCTGCCAGTTTTCTTGATATATAATTATCGAGAATAATCAAATTACCATGGATAAAGCCAGAAGAGATCCAAGCCTCCCCTTGGTCCCTGAATGAGGTCCTAATGTAACATTTCCCCAGATTGACACAGCCCGGTTCCCTCCTGGAGGAGCAGTGTCCAGGCAGCTTCCCCAGCCTGAGCCTTTGCAGGGGTAGGTTTTGGTTCTGGCTTGGAGCAGCATTAGGTATTTGCTCTATAACTGGCTGACCCAAACAACCCAAAGTCAAATATCCCCTCAACTGAGGAGGGTTGAATCCATCCTAAATCAGCTGAGTTTTCTCCCATGCCAGAAAAATTTTGGCTAAGTAGTTAGGACAGGTCTTACAGCAGAGCCAAAGAACTGGCTTTTAATTTTGTGGTTTCAATCCTATTTCAGAATTTAAACTGATAATCCTCTATCTTAATTTAAAAATAAACCCTGCTGCCTCACTTAATCATGTCTCTAAACATACTTGGGTCAGATCTGCAGTACCCTGGTGTCCATCCCAGAGGGAAAGCCAGTGGTTCCAGCTCCTCAGACTCATTCTCCAGGCATCCCTGGAGGCCATACAGCTAACAGAGCTGTCTCCTGGGGCACCCTTTGGCTACCAGCTCTGCTCTGATGAGCCCCAGATGCAATACCGGCTTCTAAGGGGCCCTGACCGCCAGCCAAATTTGGGGCAGATTTGGCGTTGCATGAAGAACAGGTTGAACTGGCTTTCGGCATGACAGCCAGGACACAAAGATGGATCAGGGCCAAATTCCCCTCATGCTGAGCTGAGTGCAGCAAACCATTGGATCTTGATAAGCTCAATATCTTTATTCTTTTTTTCTTTCAAATTAACCTGTCCTGTTTTGCTTCATTCTTTTTTCATTTTTCAAAATCAGATTTCTTTTTTGTTTGTCTAGCTGCCTCTGTCTTTTTCTTCATTGTTTTTTGTTTCCAGTAACAGACTTATTAATGCTCCCTTCATTGTTTATGGCATTCCTGACATTGCTTTACTGACTCATATTTTACCATAAACTATAACTTCTTTCTTTTTCTATTCATGCTGTATTTTTCCCCAATCCCTTCTGAGAACAACACGTTCCCCCAAAATCACTTCAAAGATGTAACAAATCATTTTTTGGAGAGAGTTTGACCCAGGTGTGATGTCTTATCTCTTGCCATTAAATAGTTGTTTGGCTTTGGCATCATAAATCACTAGTTTGTGTTGAATAGACATGGTTTTAAGTTGGCATTCAGCTCCCCTAGCAAAGGCAGGGATGTATTGTCTTTCTTCCTACCACTTTTTTATTATACTATTTAAGTTTATAATGATATATGTTTTTTCTCCCTTTGCTATTCCAAAGCAGCAAGGTCTTGGCCATATGTATTTCCTCTGTATGCTTGATTTTATTGGGTAACATTGAGAGGAACATGACCTTGGATGAGATTGTTGTGAAAAAACAAAAACAATCTTCTCCAACACCCCACAAAAGAAAATCCTTATGGTTTTATTGTTCTATCAAGGATTTATTGTCAAATTCCATTTCAGCTATTCCAGACATCATGATTAAAAAGTGAATGTGGGGTAAGAAAAATGTCCCATTGTTACTTTGAGTCAGTTGCTAACTCAGAATGTTCTCTGATAAGAATACCAAGAGGACTCCATGAAGGAGTGGTGCTGGGATCTCTGTTACAGCATCGTGGCTCTGACAGGGACATTCCTGCACAGCAGACGAATCTCATCCTACCAGCCCAGAGAGTAAGCAGGGCTCATTTCCTTGCAGGCTGGATTATGACTGAGCAAAAAGGTCAATGAATCAATGAATAATCAATGCACCTTCATGGAATATTATACTAATGCCTTTTCCTGACTGACCACTGCTTCTATTGATTTTAAGTTCAGTATTGCAGGGTGGGATTCATTCACTCCAACTTCACCTATCTGGAATGAAAATGACTCATCTAACCTCTTTGGACTTCTGTTCTAGGAAAAGATGGCTCAAATCCTAGATGTGCTTGTTTCTCTTCATTGATTATAACGGGAGTCCAAACAGATAGCTCAGATATGGCAGGGGGGTTGGACTGGATGATCTTTAAGGGTCCCTTGCAACCCAAACGATTCTGTGATTCTATGATTCTATGAGATAAATTTCTACTCTGTAGCATTCTGCATATGGCCAGATGAATCCCACTCACACAGATTTCTCTTTGTTTTATGCTTGGTATTTTGCCCTTTCCATTGAAAAATAGAGGAGAAAACTTCAAGAGGCTACAGAACATTACAAGTAATGATGTTGTTGCAACATCAAAGGCAACGGGCATGTTTTAGAGGCAAACCCACTACAGCAGCAAGTTGGTAATATTCTGAATCACTTCATTGATTCAATCCCATTTAAACAGTCATGGTAGCGTATAATCACAGAACTTCAGTTTTACTCCTTAGAGCATTAGGAAATAAAGGCAAATTGCCTAAATAAACAGAGGAACTATTCACCTTGCTCCAAATGAAACTCTTGTGTCAAAGTTCCTCACTGAAGATGACAGGTTGCTGTTGATTTTAATGGCACCACAGTTTCAACCAAAAGGTCTGTTGTATCATACATCATTACATTGATGCAAAAGGGGGATATTTTGAGAGCTGTATCCGAAATGTTGAAGTACTCTGATTATATGCTACCATGACTGTAGGAAGGGCCACAATCCCTTCAGAGGTATACCTGCTGCAGCACAGACATAACCATTGCCACAGACACTTTGAGATGTACCTGCTCTGGTGTGGACGTATTCATGGCCACAGATGCTTTGGGGTGTCCTGCTGCCATGTGGACTCATCCACAGGTCACAGTCCCTTTGACTTGAGTTCACACTGGAGTTCCAGCCTGTCCAGTACAGCAGCACAGAAACAGCAGCGATGACTTTGCCATCTGCCAGCCCAAGTGCATGGCCACTGCTGTTATCAAAATGTTCCCAGGCACAGCAGAGTCAAATGATCAGCAGTACAGCAGTACAGCAAGCAGTGAAAGCAAAAAGCAGCCATTAACGAGCACCAGACTCTAATATACAGTAAGGCAAGCAAGCCCCATGGCAAGCACAGGAGTCTGCCAATTAATAGCTAAACAGCAATAACAGCTATAAATTTGATCTAGCGCATTCCAATCAAATCTGTCGTTATCTTGAACCCTTCAAGCCCCATGTTGGGTGCCAAAAAAGGACTCTCATGGTTTAACTCCGTCCAGCCACTCATTCACTCCCCCCGCAGTGGGATGGGGGAAGAGAAGTGGAAGGGTAAAAGTGAGAAAACTCATGGGTTGAGATAAAAACAGTTTAATAATTGAAATAAAATAATGAAAATAATAATAATAATAACTTATCAGGAAAAGGAAAATAACAAAGAGAGAAATGATACCCATGAAAAACAAGTAATGCAAATTAAAACAATTGCTTACCACCAAACAAATGATGCCCACCCAGTTCCTGAGCAGCAGCCCCACCACCAACCTTCTCCCTAGTTTTATTGCTGAGCATGACGTCATATGGTATGGAATATCCCTTTGGACAGTTAGGTCAGCTGTCCCAGCTGTTTCCCCTCCCAGCTTCTTGTGCACCCCCAGCCTACTCACCCGCAGGGCAGTATGAGGAGCAGAACAAGCCTTGACTCTGTGTAAGCACTGCTCAACAATAACTAAAACATCCCTGTGTTATCAACACTCTTTCCAGCACAGATCCAAAACATAGCCACATACTAGCTACTATGAAGAAAATCAACTCTATCCCAGCCAAAACCAGCATACCAGGCTATAGACAACCAAAATTTACGTGTATGAGCACCTTGCTTTTATACGTCTGTCTCCACCAGAGTAGATACAGAACTGGATTGGCATCCAAGCCAGTGTACATTGTGCCAACCTCGTGTCAATATTCATCACAAATCCCTAACAGTAATATCCAAGTTTACAGCTGCCTGAAGCTAAATACTTCTGGTAGCAAGGGTGAGCTGTAATTTCCCCTTCATGTCCATCCATTAGGCATCCACAGCTCTGAGCCCCCTCTCTGTGGGAGACCTTCTGGTCTTTTGTTCAAAGAGGAGAACATTCCTTCTCATAGGAAGGAGTAGAAGGAAGAGGAAGATGCAATTCTCCCTGCGTTTTGCCCTTCTACTTCTGATTTTTTCTTAGTGATAATCCAAAAGTCCAGCCACCATCCCATGATCTGGATTATTCAGGCTCAGCTCCCAGCATTACAAATCACGGATAAGATACACACAGGAAAAAACAGTCTAGGGAGGAGGAGGAACCAGAAGCCAGCATTTCTTCTTCCAGTGAGTACAGCTGGGTTATGGAGTCATGCTTTTTCTCTGGTCCAAAAAAGTTTGAATTCTTCTGGCACAGTTTCTGAGGTTCAGCAAAGGGAAGGCAAGTGCCAGAACTGTCTGGTATCTAGATGACTTTCCTGGGAGGCACATGAATTTCTGAAAGCGGCTCTCACTGCTTGGCCCAATGGTCTGAGTGCTAGGGAAAGAGAGGGGGAAATCCTCTCAGTATAAGGCATGGGCGAAGGTCTCTGCTCAAGGAAAGCTTTTAATGTATTTATAAGCAGCGGTTGCATGGCTCTGTCAAGATGGGAGCAGTCTGGGTGTGCTTTGAGACAGTCGTGGGCACTTGAGGGGTCTTAAAGTAGAAGAGCATGGTACGTGGTTTTCTCTTAAAAGCCGCTGTCTGAAGGTGTTTAGAGTTGCCCCTAAAGTTGAAGATGGGGGCCCAGTGTGAAAACAGTTGGCCCCCACCACACGGCAGTGAGGCCACTGGCATGCTGCAGAAAACCTCAGCAGATTCCTACAGGCATCATTACACCTCTTCATACCTTTAAAAAATATGCTCCCTGATGCCATTTACTTTCTGTCAGGGAGCCACCTGGGCCAGCAGCTCTCTGGGGGCTGGGACCATGTGGGCTCCCCTGGGGTGGTAAGGCAGGGGCTGGCAGCCAGGGTCCATCCCACCGCCCCAGCCAGGCACAGGGCAGCTGGGGGGCACTGGGACAGCCCCAGCCCTGGGCATTGGGCACCTCCCTCAGGATGGGGGTGGGCTGAGGCCAGGCCAGGACATGGGCCCATGGGTGGACTCAGCTTGGTGGGACCCCATGGCGAGGTAGGGCAGGGCTGTAGGGAGCTGGAGGCCGGCCCTGCCGCGGCATTGCTGGGGCAGGGGCCGATGGCCCCATGGGGCTGACATGGGGTCCTGGGCTGTGGGCAGGGTGGAGGAGCCCCAGGGGGCTGGGTCAGGACAGTCAGGGCTGTCGGTGCCTTAGGGCCCCAACACTCACAAGCACTGGTCAATCCAAAGGCAGGTGTGCTTTATATTGCTGCTGCTGCTGCTGCTGTGTTACCAGCCATGCCCTCTGTTGTACACGTGCTGCTGGGGAGCCCACTGCTCATCTTAGCCGCTCTGGGTGAAGTCTCACCTGCATAACTTTTGTGTACGTCTTGCCCCCATGTGGGCTTGGATTTCACCCTTGATGCATATTTGCAAAACACGTGCCACTAAATCCATCTCCCATATGCAATCTAAGCATCATTTGGGCCTGAGAGTGACCATCTCATCTGCCAGGATATTGATTTAAACATCCCGGAAGGGAAATGTGGCTTTCCTTTTTGGATGAAAGTTAGTCCCTGTGCTTCTCACAAGTAACAAAACCCTGACCATATATACCGTATCGAGTGTCAAACTGACCTGCCACACTTGTAATGAAAACTCCCTGCCTTACAAGAAAAGCTGCCTGGGGACATGTGATTCCCCGGACCAGTCAGCCACCGCAAGATCATTTGCAGCTGTTCACTGTGACTCTGCTACGGGTGGCATAACACCCATGTGGACACTGCATGGTGAGCTTGGAATCTCAACATGACTTAAGTGCTATCGTCAGACAAAATAAACTCCTCAGAAACATAAACAAAGATGTTTATTGCAAAAAAAAAAAAAAAAAATTGCACATTCACATCATTAAATCTTATGAAGTATAAAGAGGTAATTTTGCAAATTGTGAGGCATCCATGCGCGCAAGGATTTCTGTTCTCATCAGAACAGCTGCCTGCGATATGCATATATTTATATGAACGTGCCAAGCCAAATATCCCTCTATCTAAAAAGGTTTTGATTTGGCTGCTGGCATTGTTCTGACACTTCCACAGTTTCATTTTTTCTGGATCTGGCAGTAGAGGCTCATAGAAAACCCCAAACCAAGCATCTGGAAAACAAAGACATTTCTGGTATTACCTGGCAGTCCTGGAAATCCTGGGATACAACTAATACATAGTGGGAACATTTTGTTTACAAATGTCTTGGATTTACATACAGGCTAAATCTGCTATGCAGAAGATCTTTTCCAATGTAATTCTTAAAGAACGTGACTCTAGAATATAACCATTTTAATGAAATCAGCATGTGCCACAGGTAAGGCTGCAAACATGATGAAAAACTTTCATTTGTTTAAAAGATGTATTGTCTCTGTGGATGGGGAACCCTGTAACTCTAGGGGTTTAAAATGCATTTGTCAGCTGCAATGGAGCACCAAATACTGAGTTCAAGAAATTCAGACAAAATTGCAATCTTTTATTTTCTAAGAAAGTTGGAGGAACTTTCCATTGTGTGTTCTAAGGGTTGTTTCCCTTTAAAATCTCTCTTCTTTTCCACTGTCACTCTCTTTTATGTAAATATATGTGTAAAGGCATACATGTGTATATGTATATGTATCTATACACATACCCTACTGTTTTGAGTGGCAAGTGATCACGCAACAAGTATTTTATATTCATTAGTAAGAGATCTGGGATGGAAACAGAGTCCAGCAAAGAAGCCATTGCTTGAAATATAAAATTCAGAAAGGTCACCTTCTGTAGTGGGAATTACTGGGTGAAATTCCACAGCCTATGACAGGATCAGAAAGCTTCCTTCTGGATTTAAAATAAACCAGTCTGCAAAGGTGTTTCACAAAAGTAGAAAGTACCCAAATGACATTTATGAAGCCATGAACACCAGGTTGCTTCATTTAAGGAAAAGACAGTGGAGAGCGTACAGAACACAGGGGTACAGCTAAGATGGTGGGATGAACTCACAGCTGGAATAAGCTGACAGGCCTTCCCTGACATACCATGCCCGCATTTTCATTTGCACCCAAGTGAAACTGGGCCCTTCTTCTCAATATCATTTCCACTAACAGGGTGAGCTGAAGCCATTAACAACCCACAAGTGGCAAAATGGAGCAGGCAGAGTGGGGGATGCTAGGAACGAACACCTTTCCTTGTCCACTTCTTTTTATCTGTTTTTCCAGAGCAGAGAGATGGTTAAGGATGTGGCCTTTGATTTGCAATTACTTGAGAAGACAAAATACATTAATAACTGGAAAGTTTAAATGTTTATCAAGTGTAAATTGCCAGCGGACAATTTGTACCAGCTGAGGCTCATATTGTTTATTCATGTTGTTTTCTAATCCTTTTATGATTGGGAAAGACAGCCACCACAGAAAACGCCAACTGGAGAACAGGGAAGAATGGTGGCCGATGAACTAAAGGCTACAACTCATGTAACTGCAGTAACAAGAGCAAAGTGTCTTATAACTTACCTTTGGGATACAGATGCAATTTTACATTTCTATTATATTTTTAGAAGCCTTTTAATATAAAATAGGCTTTCACCTATTTTTTCCCCCAAAGTGTACTTATAGGTAAGAGACCTGACCCCACGTATAGCACCCTAAATGGCACGAAGCCTGTGCCAACTCAGAAGTTAGTGGCCCGTCCTCAGTGTTGCAACTCTTCCCCGCTTACTATTATTTTCCTGGAAATGTATTTTTGAGTTAGGGCTCTTGCCCACTCTTCTGCCACAAGAAGCAATCCTCTGCCAGTGATTTTAAGAAGTTTTCACTTAGAATAACAGACTGAACTCTGCACAGCAATCTTTGTCATTTCTGCTTTTCCCTCAAACATCCATCGGTGGGGGGTGGGGGAGGAGGGAAACCACAGAGGAATAGTGAAAGGAAACAAAATGACAGAAGAAAGCAACATGATGAAATCCCCTGTTTCTTTGTCATTTTCTCCTAATCAAAGCCTATCATTCATCAAGTAGCTGACTGGATAACCTCACTGTTTTTCCTCATCTCTTTGGAGAAAATTTTGCATGTCATTCTTCAGTGTATGATGAAGCAATTAAAATGAAGAGCGCACATACTCTGCTTTTTTACACACAGGAATATATGGAGCACCGCAGGTGTGCTCTCAGGCACATTCATGCACCATCTTGATGGCTAAATTATGCCCTCGGAGTAATAATTTTATATCATTATTTCTCTGTGATAAGAATATGCAGTTTAGGGGCTAAGTTTTCTTGTGAGATTACTTTTTTCCTCAAGCAAAGGAGAGAAAGAGGAGGAAAAGACCAGCTATTGTGTCTCATGTCTTCCAAGGGCTGGGTATCCGCACACCCTGCTGTCCACAGGGCTCGCTGTCAAGGCACAGCCTGCCTCCAGGACTGTCAAATCTTTGCAGAAAAGTTCCATGTGATACACTTATACAGGCAGCAGGGTGGTCTGATCCCACCTGAAGTTCTCAGCTCGGCAGCCGTATACATGTTTATATGAAATAACAATAAGATTATAGCTAAGGTGAGAGGTGGTTTTCCCTTGTCTATTAACTGAACAAGCCAGGTGTTTTAATCCCATTCCCAGTGTATTTCTAAGTAGAACATATTGCTTGTCAGCTACCAAATATTTTAATTGTGTATACTGGTACCTCAATAACGGCCAGTCCAAAGGCAATCCCCACAATTACGAGCAGATGGTCTTTAAGGTATTCGATAATCACAGTTCCACAAGGCTGAAAAATAAGACAAAATGATTAATTATAGGTAAGCAATATTATCCTAAGGTTATTAGGGATGCATCCTCTAAAATAACTCCTCTCTCTCTCTCTCTGTTAAAGAAAGGCTATTTGATTTTACTCTGGCTTGTTGCTAACAAAGAACACAGCTATATGTATCCTGTGTTCTGAGAAAGACATCTAGTCTTTACCTTCCCAGATAGGAAGATGGATTTAGTAGCTGACCATAAAAATTGTACAATTTCAAATGAAGACATGCAACTGTAATGCCTAATGTTTGCATGATTTTCAGTTGACAAAAAAAGAAACATTTATTCTTACTTTCACTTGATAATCATTCACGGCTACGAAAGAGCCAATGCAATGACCAGATCAGAAAGAGAACTTCAGCTTCCCACTAACCTGATCTTTGGATTTGAGTCTTCAAAGCCTATATTAGAATCGGGCTCAACTATCAATATCTAAAAATAAAACCTAGCTTAGTTATTAATTTTGACAAATGTTTGGTGGTCTTGGGCTGGGCCTGGAGGAAGAGAGTGATCATATCTGAATTTCTATGCAGAGCAACTCTCCTTTTTAATAAATGCATACATCTGTTCTTATAATGACTACATCTTCTCCAGGCATTCACAATACTCCTTTTGCAAACTGTAGGGAAAGCCAAATACGGCTTAAATCCATCAAAACTATGGTACTGTTCCAACACTACAACTGCCTTCCCCCCATATATAGTTATATTCTTTCACCATATTTCCTCCCTCACAGTAAACACATGGGTCTTCTTCTAGTCCTTCTAAAAAACCTCTCGTTTAAGCTGACTCAGAACTGCACTGAATTTCAAATCTTTTTTTCCTGGATCACAAGAGTTGAATGTCTTAATAGCATCTAACACCACCATGAAATCTATGTGTTCATGTGAGCGATATCTTGCACCTGCAGTAATTTCACTGATGGCTTCTCATGTGTCCTTTGAGGGTTTGCCTGAGGCCAAAAAGACATTAAAATGTGGCCAAAACAGCCTCTTTGTATACATCTTATTTCCAGATTGGGTTCTGGCATCCTCTGCTTAACCAGACTGATCCCTTGCTTTAAAACAGTATTTGCTTCTGTGGGACTACACAGGGAGGAAATTAGTGCTCAGGCAGGACCTGGTAAGGAGCTATGCATTTAGAAAAGTATACAACCAGATTTGGACATTTGCTATAATCATCTTTGTGCTAGGTGCAGTTTGGCAAACTTTGTACCACCAGCGTTCTAAAAATGCAGCTATTTTGTGCTAGTTTTCCACTTTTTTTTCATATTTTTCTTTGTATGCATGGAGTCCAAATTTCCTTAGAAGGGGACAGATAAATTCTGAAATTAAGTAATTGAGATCTCTGCTGCCCACCTACCAATTTTTGAGTATGCTTTCTTATTGCCTGACACCAGAAGTTTTTGACTTATTATCGTATTAACTGACACAAGTTTTTCAAAAGGTTGTAGGAAATTACACTTTAAGTGTGCTGCCACGAAGCCGACAACATGTAAGGTTTCTTTCCAGAAGATCCTGCAAAAAGAGTGTGGGTTTTTTTATTAAAGGTCTATAAAACCCCAAAGGTCTCACATTTAATGTGTTCGTTTTTCAATATCCTTTAGCCTCTGAGTCAACACGTCCACCACCAGAATGAGCCTGGGTGGGAACATAACCTTCTGAGGAAGGAATGAGAGCCAAAGGGTAGTTGATGTGCTGCTCTGACCCAGAGGCATTCCCTGACCCCAAAGCCATAATAGTTTTCACCCATAGTAACCATGCAGACTGCTGAGGTCCTAAGGGTACTGCACTGCACAGATAAAATAGAGGCATCCTAGTGAGAGGAAACAGCAGCGTATTTCATGTATGCACAGTAATTTCATAACAGGTGACACAGGGGCAATTCTGCATAATGAACGAAAGGCAAAACTTTGCCTTTTTGGAAAGATACAGAACTGCTGACTATACCAGTCACCAAAGACAACTTTGGGTTAAAACCTCTTTTTGGAACGAAGACTGTAACATTATATTTTTCTTACCCTTTTATAAACGTATCTCCCTCGCAAGGGGATGCAGAGGTCTGTTGATTCCTTCTCTGGTTCACACGTACAGACTTTACTGCTACCAAAAAGAGTATTAGCATTTTGTCCCCAGTCTGCAAGTCCATTCACCAAACCGCAGCATTCGTTCTGCCAGACAGGAGGAAATGGGTTGATGAGGGAAAAAGTGGTGATTTGCAGTTCAAGGGGAGTAGGTGAGGAAGCTGAGAGGAACAATGAAGGAGAAATTTGCTTTCATCTTTTCCCATGTGGAAGTTGTCCCAACTTGGTATGTCTCAAACACCCTTTACATTTCCATGCCAGTTATAAGAATGTAAGTGAACAAGTTTAAAAAAAAAGAAAAAAAAAAGGAAAAAAAGTGCAGATTTTCAGTATATAGTGCTCAAAAAACATTAACATACTATAAAGTTAGTAATTGTCAGTGGAACTGGAGCATGGAACAATGCTCAGTATAGTATTTTTTGAGAATCAAGTCTTCTTTCTGCAGGTAATACTCGCAGAAGATAAGTAACAGCTCCAGTAATATCCACATTTCACATACTGAAAAACCAGGCTGAAAATGTATAATTCAGGCACATAAAACTTTGAAATCTAGAAAAAGAAACGCCTTGAATGATGGTTAGCCCTTTAAATTAGAAATGGACTGAGGAGGCCAGGGTTCCATTTGGGGTTTGTGAAACCTAAACCAGGTGCAGTTTCACTTCATGTTCCATTTTATTCAAGCCACTAAAGCTCAGGGGTGCAGACTTGGGTTTGAGGTCCTCCCTCTTTTAAAAAACAGCTGGAAATGTTCACATAATTTTGTATAAAAGTAAAGGCCGTGGGACATAATAAAGCAATCCTGGTCTATTTAAAAATTAATACAGTAATTATGGGATTTTTCATTTTGCTCACCCTTCAATCATCTCTCCAGGGAGCTGCTTATTATATCAGAAGAAATAAGCTGGCTCAGAAGCAGAGAACAGGGCTGGAGGTGGACTAGGGAAGGAGAAGTCGAAGTAATATAAGCCACCCAAATATTGTTTCTTGCTTCCTTTTCTTTCACACCACCAGCCTTTAAAAATATAGGAATTCTTTAAGTCTATCCATCGAAGTCACCACCCATTAGGGACTAAAAAAAAACCCAACAGCAGGCATTCTGTCAATGAATAAACACAGGTACTAGTGGGAGGGGCAGGAGTCTACACCATCAGTGATATCAGTGAGATTCAAGGGTATTTTCTGTGTGATACCCAGGAGAAAGCTGGCACTAAGTGTCCACCTTCTGGGGTCCTGCAGGTGGGGGAAGCCAGGATAGGTATAAGCACAGTGAAAACAAACCTCCCTTTTATGATATTTCCTTCCCACTTCTCACACAGTAAAGTATGGCATTTAATGACCTCATAGGATATTCCAAATGAAATACACTCCTGGAGTTTTCCTTATCCCTGGGGTAATCTTGCCTTAACAGTACTGGATAGTTCTTAGCTGGGATACAGTGAAGGAGCAATGTCCCTTCAAAAGGGAAAGCTGTAACAAAGGAGCAGGCAGCCTTCTCATGAAAGAGCTTAGCTAACTGTCAGTCCCACTTGCATGTTGTGTGTCCTTGCTCCATTGCTCTTATAAACACTATTGCACAAAGAAATCATCACAGAAAGCCCATGTCATATCAAGAGAGCAGAAGCCCCTTGCGCAGTGTTTTAATTTGCATTTAAGTCAGACCCTTCCCCATCCCCAGGGAATGAAATTCAAATCTATGGCAGAGTAGCCATAAAATGAAGCACAGACAAATATTAGAGATGTAACATATAGCAATAACCCCTGCCCTTTGTTTCTTTTTAATTACCATGCTCTCAAACTCATGGAACATCTCTTGAAACTTTTTAGATTCTTCTGTAGAACTTTGCAATGAATTCACACTCTCCGCTAGAGTCTTGTTAAGGGAAGTTTCAATCTGCAAGTGCAAATATTTTATTAGTTTTCGGAGTAGAAACAAAACTCTGGGAAGACAGCAATGAAAGTGCAGAATAATACTGTACCTGAGATCTGTACACCGCTCCTAAAATACCGGCTGTGACCTGAAGGATCAGGATCAGAAGCAGCCCAATAAAAAACTAGGAAGAAAACAAGAGGGAGAAAACTATAGTACTTTTGACCAAGATGATATAATTTCTTCTAAGTGAATGTTAAGCTTTCATGTGCTAAAATAGCCATGTAGGTAAAATGAACTGAACTTCCAGTCAGAGCTGCTCCAGTTATTCCTTCTTTGGCAATGAGAAAAGGGGGTCCTCAAGACAGAGTGTGCTCAGCTGGTGATCAAAACAAGGTGCATACCAGAGTAGTGGCATGATGGGCAGTGTGTAGGTGAGAGGTGCTGGGCAGGGCGACAGGGAGGATGTTCTAGGAAGACCAGCAAAGGGACCAACTGGGAATTTATGGAGTTAAATGGGATAGGTAGTGGGGGAGGACTGGCGGAGGGAACTTCGGTGACGGTTGAATGGAAAAAAAGTTAGTGACATGCTCAGGGCTCTCTGGACCCTGTCTTCTTGTTGATGAAACCTCCCATCATTTTTTCTGCACTAGAATTCAGAAGGGGTTCAAGCACAAGGTAAGCAATGAAAACACAGGATCATAATAAAGCATTTGGTTGAACAAAAAGGCACCCATCCTCATTTGATACTACTTGCAAGGACCTTATCCATCAAATGTAGCTCTGGTCTGTTAAAGGTAGCCAAATGTTTTTCTTTCCTACCAACAGCAACATGCACCGGCTCTCCTTTATGGCACCACAGCACCCCAGAAACCCAAGGACCATAATGATGGAGCCCACGGCTATCAGCAGATCAACCCCTGCAAACAGGCTGCTGTCTATCTCCAGCTCCTGGAAAGAGAGGGGAAAAAAATCTTTCAGCTACAAGAAGCTCATCCTGAAAATATCTGTATCCTCCAAAACAAGAGAATTACTTCATAACTGGTAAATATACTGATTAGCAACCATGGAGAAATTCTGATCCATAAATAAACAAACTTCTAGTGCCCTCTTCTTAAATGTTTTGTTGGGGAGCCCAGTGGAACCTGGCTTTTCACAGTCTTTGTCTCTGCACAAGATGAAAGTCAACTTTACAGAGTAAATAAAGATCTCTTGTCTTTAAAGTGGCTTTCAGTTAGTTTTCAGTGGATGGACCTTTGCTTTTTACTGGAAGTAGAAAAATTTGTTATCTCAGAAACTCTCCTACATTAAACAAATGTTAAAGAAACAAAACCTCATTTTGTCATTAGAAGGCCGGGAACATACTCTGTGGCTGTTCCTCAGAGAACACTTTTCAGAGCGATGCTGGATATACTAGCCAAATAGATGTATTTTCCAAAGCAGCTTTCTTTTTCTTTTATTTAGGCATGATTTCTAATATTACCCTCAGAGATGAGGACTGTATTGTGATGTGTGGGACATTCAACTAAACAATTCATATACCTCAATATTGTTAAATATCAAATTATTCAGTTCCCACAGGACTGACTAAGGCCAAAGGCCAAAATAGAGAAAAATGTTCAAAGACTATTTTCCAGTGGGGCTGGTGCCAAGATTAGCAAAAATGTCTGGAAGTTGTCACATTTATCTTCTGATGAAAATTGCAAAGGTATAGACAAGTATAATTTGAAGAATGTGTTGTTCTTTCCCCTTCCAAGTTGGACTGAACCTCCTGTTATTTATTCTTAGAAAGCTCTATTCATCTACAGCCAAATCCTTATGGTCTTTTCAATTATTGCTCAGGCAAAACACATACATTGGTTTTGAATGGGAACTTTGCCTGCCTAGAGGCAAAAATGTGAGAAAATGCTTTCAGTTTTGGTCCCTACTCTTAATTCACAGTTTTTGGGGAGTACTAAGTGTCATTTCAGGAAACCAGTTTGGGACACACTTAAGTATGTTTTTCTGAATAAGAAATCTCTCAAAAAAAAAGAAAGGATAACAGTAGTTACATTTTTCCAAGCTCCATTGTACCATCTGAGCCATCACACTAGAGATGGCCAACTAGCAAGTATGGGAATTTTAGCTTCATATAAAATGTTGATGGAGGTGAAAGTTGTCGTTCTTCCTCTTTCACAGCAGAGAACAGCAAAGCTCTCCACCATGACCTAATTTACCCCATGGTGCAATGTCATCATGAACTGAATTCTGTTGCATTCAACCTCTGCCATACATGAGACATCTGGGACTGGCTAAGGGCAACAGTGTCATCAGCCAAATGGCAGGAAACATATAAAGCTATCTTCTGATCTCCACCAACTTTTTATTTCCAAATGGGAAAATACTGACTTAAAAATTACTGTTCTTAACTGACGGACTGCAGTAGAGCAGCAGAGGAGTGATCTGAAGATTTGTAACTTAATCTATATGAAAGGCTCGATCTGAAAGCTGAAAAAAAATGCTTCCATGTCACACCTGGCCATTTTTTCACTCCTATGGCCAGAAAGCCTTTTTGGAAATAGAAATATGCAAATTAATTTTTTCAAATTAATTTACTTTTCCATAGCAAAAATTCACAAGAAGAAATATACTGCTTAAACCTTAGAGTCAGGTTGTTATTCCTGTTAGTATAACAAAGCACCAACATACAAAGATTGTGCAGTGCCTTTCAGAGAAGCATCTATGAGCTGTGAAATCAGCTTCACTCAAGGGCAGCGGAAAACGTGCTGTGAGTCAGAGGCCAATGCCACTGGAAGTCCGCTTGGCAAAAGGTTGGCAGGGCCCACAGGGCCAAAGGCCCTTTGCACCAACAGAACCAGCCTCTACTGCATGTCTGCAAGACCAAGGGCTCCTCAAAATTATATTTTCCCTAGCTTTGCAGAAAAGGAAAGTCATAAAGTTTGAACAAATTTAATAACCCAGATAAAATCCAGGAGGGGAACTCAGGGACTTACTTCTCCCCTCCAGAAGGGCTGTTAGGACATTTTAATCCTAAGTAAAGATTTTTGGGTCTCTAAAACTCTTTCTATATAAATATGAGGGGAAAAGGATAAGGTGTTTTTAAGGAGCTACTGAAAATAGAAGGCAAAAATCCTTGCTCCCTTTCAAAGTTGCAGTTACTGGGGAAATAAGAACTGTGTTGTTGAAGACAGTAAGAAAGGTAAAAATATTCTCTACAAGCATATGGAAGTAACCCTAGGAATATGTATGGCTGTACATATATACATACATTCTAATAGGGAAAGACATTGAAAAGTCTAGGAGCCGCATGGCTCCTCATTATTCTCTCTAACACTGAAATCAATACCAAAACCATCATTAGTTGTCATTAGAGGAGAGAGAGACACATGCTTTCCAACAGAAATCGGTGTGCATCCGCAAGAACCTACATTAGTAACACTGGAGGACACTTCTTGTAGTCACATGTCTGTGCTTATGTCAATCACTTTATCTGACTACCTGCACCACCTTGTTTAATCTTAAACATCATAAAATGCATTAATCTTTGCCCACACAAACCACCTCAACAAAAACATAACAAATATGTGGAAATAAAGATGGGAAATGAAAGTGTATGCAGTAGCTTCCACATTTTACATGGTTCTGGTATGACTGCATACATTTACCTGCTGAACATCTTTGCTAACACGTATCCATATAGAGACTCCCAAAATAACAGAACCACACACCTGCAGGAGAAAATAAAGAATATTTAGAAAGATCAGCAATTTTGGATTAACATTCAGCATCCAAATTGCACCAGATGCTGGCCAAAATTCTGAAATCATTTGTTTGGCAAAGTGAAAGAAACATGAATTGCTGGAGCATAGAATATTGATTCATATCCAGGAAACTTCATAAGGGTAGTTAAATCTTCAGTTATGCACCAAATCCCTGATGTTTCTACCTCAGAGGACTCCGCATTTCCTTGATGATTTATACATGTGGTTAGGAAGCACACAGAAATTCTGTCAGATGAGAGAGGACTATAAATTGCTATTGTATGTATATAACATGGCTGCAAAGAACATTGTTTCTCCTATAATGGAAACACATGAGATTTGATAAGGGATGTTTGTATAAATGTTGTTTCTAGAATTATTCAGGACACATATCTAGAGACATATTCTTTACAGTAAAACTATCAGGAAAAGTTCTAAAGTCTGCTGTTTCTATTGCAACAATATCTGGCTATCTCCAATCCTTAGAATATTCCTCCTATAAAATGCCTATAGTTATTATTTCCATTACATTTTTACATACTCAGTCATATACATGTGAAAGTTAGACCTGGATGACTTGCTTTAAAATGTTGAAGTCAGGGCAGATGAATCCCAGGTTCAGATACATTCCCTAATCACTAGTTGTGCTTCTGTTTCGCTGATCATTGAGGTACCGTTTCACTATGCACCAGTCACTCTATTCCTAACCTTGTCCATGATTATTCTTATACAGAATTTCTCTTTATTAAGTGTTGGAGACAGGTAATTAAGAGGCTAATCAGGTGTAAGGATTGTGCCTACTGAGATGACTGGTAGGAAAGAGAGATCACTGAGGACCAGAGACTAGTCAGATTTAGACTAATCTTCCTGTATGTCATGAATACTTAAGCCATAAATGGCCCTGAAATGTTGTTATGAGCTTCCCATGAAGACTGGGACTATTCCTAACCTTTTAAAATTAAAAAAGCTATTTTTATATGTTTTAGATAATTTTTCTTAAAAAATACTTTCCCTGAAAAAGGTTTCATGTAATATTCAGCATCAAAGACCATAACGACTTTAGCAGATTATTTAATATGGAACAGAGCCAGCACTCAGACATGAGTACCACACATTTTCCTGCTCTAAGTAAAGCTCCTGTAAGTACATTTGAAACATGAAAAGGAAAGTTGTACAACCGATGACAGCTATATCATGTTATCAAATTTAACTAGAACTCCCCACTGAAACTTTCTGAATCCCACTGAATCTGCCTAGAAACCGATGGTATCATATGACTCTATATTTGGGTCTTGTTCAGCAGCACTGTGTGAGCCATGTGGCTATGCACCAGACAACATGGGCTTGCTAATGTGAAAATTTCCACTGAAGCAGCTATTGCTACAAATCCAAACACAATTTGGCCCACTGCCTTATTTGTTACATAGGACCTCCCATAAAAATACAGCACAGTAGTAGAAGTAAATATAGCTGAATGTATGAGAACTTACCAATCAGATGGGAATGCTACAATATTTATTTCCTCCATTCAAAGAAGAAACATCATTTATAAGTCAAAATTTTTAGTAAGGTGTATATATTTTAATTATAAAAATAGAGTTGGTTTAGGCTGATGAAAATGCTCCATTTCAGTAAAATCTCAATGCTTTGTTTCTGTTTAATTTCATACTATACAAAGTGTACAAGAACACACAAAGAAAAGCTTTGAAATAACAAATCAAAATGGTCTGTTTCCAAAGAGTCCAAGTCGAACATTTCAAGCTTGCTGGAATACTTCATCCTAATTATTAAGTTGTCGTGAAATAAGGTTTCTACTAAAGAAACTTTCATTTCAGGAAATTTCATTTTTAATGAACCAGTATTTTTCAATGGAATAAAAAGAGTTTCTTTGAAAAGGTCCTCACCCATTTTCCCAAAACTAGATGGCTATCGTAGTTACGCCTCAACTCTTGACCAAGAAACAGTGATCTCATCACAGTATCATAAATTGACCAGAAACAGTACTGTTGTCCCTCAAATTCAATCGGTCCCTCTCTTCTCAAGCCCTTCAGTCTTGGTGTGAGGAAGAAATACAGCCTCGTTAAATTAATATCACCTCAGATGAGCCTGCCTGGACCAGTAGTATATCAAGACTCTGCACTTCTCAGACAAGGGAATACCAAACCTATGGGAAAATCTCTCCACTGGCACACACTTTTTAAGCAACCAGTTTAAGAGTACCAGGAGGAGCTTTCTACAAGGCTGCTCCTGTTCAGGAAAACATTTGACTGGAATAATTCCTTGAGATACCTGGAATTAACAGTGCTAGGAAGGTTCTACAGAGAATGCGGTCTATGGCTCAGCATACCTGCTAAATTTGTGTTGCTACTTTCAGGGCTCGAGATGTTCAGGTGTTCAAGATGTAAGGTATGGGGAAGGGGCCACTTTGGTTGTAGATGGGACTGCAAGTCTAATATCAACAACTGATCTAAGACTACTGTCACTAAGTGGGTTGCCTCAAACAATCATACATCAATATTTAGTGAAAAAAAATGGTAATTCTACAATTTTGCATGACGTGGAGTAGCAGAAGCTGACAGAATGATGGCAGCAGGTGAGACTGGTTATCCTGCAAACTCTGAAGAAGGGAAAGAACAAAAATCTGACCCACGTGTCAAGTTTAATGAACAAAACTGACTTAAGGATTAACTTAAGGACTGTTAAATCTCCATATAGGCACCCAGCTCAAAAGCACAGGTCTTCAAAAGCCCATGCTCAGCTTGCTTTCAGCAAACTGGGAGGATGCAAAACTCTATGGACACACTGGAGCCCAGCATGGGGCTCATGGGGCTGTAGATTCCCAGGGCGCACATGTCATGTAGTCATGCAGAGCTCATTCCCGTGTACCCTAAGAGGGGACACTCCCAGAGAGATTGCAAAGGGCTTAAAATGAAAGAACGCCAGGTAAATATGCAGCCACTGCTCTTATCTATTTAAGGTTAAAGTCACCTTCATCTCGCAGTATCAGTTCAATTTTCCACTTGTCAACTGCCTTGTGCACCAGGGAGAGCAGCTGTGGGACCAGTGGCTGTAAAGACATCACTGTTCCCTGTGCTTTATTACAGCCATTTAATGATTTCCAGGAATTAAAGACAGGAATGTGAATCAAAGAAGTCAGCTTCGTTGTACTCTGTCAGCCCGTATTCCTGTTTGCACCACGTCTGTTCTTCCCTATCTTGATAATTCTAAACCCCTTCCTTTAAAGTAAGTAACTATAGCTGCATTCCTCTCTTTCTCTGTCCCATCCAGGCAGCCACATGCATAGCAAATACTCTCAGCATATTCTTCCCCAGACTAGAATACAGATTTTCCTACCTTTGGCATAAAGATAGGTTTGGGAAGTTTGTTCCACGCCTGCTTGTTTCCCGAGCTTTCAAGACTCCCCCAGGATCTCATCCTGTGTTTTTTTTCCTAGGAAACCCATGCTGTCACTGGAGGCTTAGGCGTGGGGCATTATTCATATGTTCGTTCCAGAAGTAGTTTGGAGCTTTTCTAATGCTAGTCTGAAACATTTGCCTATGTTTTAGGTTACAGTAAATACAGATGAATGTGAACAGGAAAAACTTCCTGAGGGGCAGGAATTCCAAGTCAGAAACTTATGGATGCTTTTAAGTACTGTTGCAGAAAAACTTCAACACAGATGTCAAATATCTTCAATCTGTCTTGATGGAGGTGGAGGAAGAAGATGGGGGAGGCAGTCCAAGCCATCACTAGCCTGTTAGGAATTTCTTTGTGAGGTCCACAAGTGATCAAAGAATTTTGCTAATTCTTCTAATTTTGGCTAGCCACAAATTTTCCAAGGCTACTGTTTGTGGTCCCTTTTAAATGGTATCACCTTTTCACTTGACAAAAATCCCTTGAGGCAAAGCCCATAATGTGGCTAGTAGTTCTGCTTCTGGTTTCAGTGAACCTCTGGTGAACCTGACAAATTTCTGTCAAGAAAGCTGACAGTGGGGTTGAACCATGACAGAAATGTTCTTTAACTCAAACCTTTCCAGAGCTTCCAGGACCTGAAATTCTTGCAAACCAGCTGAGATGTGATAAGTAGACAAATATGGTTCAAACCATACCCAGAAACTTGCCTGCTGCCCTGTGCTGTATCTGCCTTGATACAGCTATTGGAAGTACTGCCAGCCCATACCATTTTACAAACGTTTACTGTCCACCATCAGAAATTAATTATGACACTGAATGTAAAGCAAAGAACCACAAAGAAGGATATGAAAATCATTTATCAATTAGAAGGCTAAAAATACAAGTGAATTTTCCGTATCTTCTGTTGCTACTACATTTTCAGGATCATGCCATTTGGGTGCAAGCAGCAGACAACTAAAGCAAGAGAACGACGCATTGTAAGTGGAGAGTCTTGTATCTTCTGACTGAAATGAGTGATGTCCCTTGATATGAGAGGCACGATATGGGCAGGGAGACAGACTCTACTGGTCTACTTTTGAATGCAGAGTGAAAGCTATTTTGAAGGAAAAAGACAAAGGGAAGGGCAAAAGTTAAACATATTCTTCCCTCCCTATTTTAGAATCATACTCTTGTTCCACTTATGCTCTATTTTCTTTATAGTTCCTTCAACTACAACATTCAGATAATGTTGGACACATTTCATGCATCAGTAATAACAATTTAAATACCAACTTACCCAAAATAAGAAGTTGAAGATGAACATGGAGTACTTCATGCAGCCACTTACACCTGCCATTTTCAACAAGCTGAGACTAAAATGAGCGCTGCAAAAGAAGCTTTCCTAAGAGTTTGACCTCGATATAAAAGTTGTTCTTGTGTCTTCAGAAAACCTCTCAAACCACGTCAAACACACCGTACTATGCTACTGAAAGCAAAAATTGTGACCAAGGCATCAACAATTATTTAAATAGTTCCTACACCACAGGTAAATATTTAACCAGGGCATTGGGGAAGCACTACCAGGTGTTATCACTGAGTCTCCAGACTCCTACTGCGTCTTTGTGTTTTGTACTTTTCTACGGTCCTGTCAGTCTTGTCCTACACCTCGAAAGTAAATAGATAAAGCAGCAAAAGTCATAGTTTCAAGAGAAAGTGAAGTGAGCATAAAAACATTTTACAGACCTGCTTTTAAGAGGTGGAAATGGTTGCATTCCTTAATGCTTTTAAGTTACAGGGCTTATTGTCTCATTGCCCACTGATCATTGCTAACATTTATTTGCTCGTGTTCGCCCTCCCGCTCCAGCTGTTCAACTGGCATGTGTTATCCTGGCAGAGGAGGGGTAAGGAATCTGCCCCCATTTTCTCCCTCTCAGTGTCTACTTCAGATCCTTTTCTTCTTCCTCACCAAATCAGGACCTCAGGAACCTGAGAACTGTGGTGCACAAAACATCCTGCTGTGCAGGTTTCAAAAAGTGTTGTGAACCCCAGCACAGCCATCATGGTTCTGGCATCAGATACAGTATACGTCTCAGCAACAGGAGCTAGATTCATTCCAGAAAACAAGGCAATAAACCTGTTTCATTAGTTTTGTTTTATATCTTGTTTGTTTTCTTTTGTGCTCATCAAACTAGGAATCCTAAGGGGAAGATAAAGGTATCATTGCTCTGTTTTTTCTATTAGCCCATTTTCTGGAGAAGTCCTGTATAGCAGTCCTTAGAGGGATGAGGGTCAGACACAGGTTCCCGTGAGTTCTTCATAAAAAAAGAAGCTTTATTTTGCAGGTGAGCACAAAGGATATAAATGTGAGAGATTAAAGACATGCTGGACTGAACTGATTTATGAAGCCCCCTTGGCCCAAGTCCATTTTTCAGTCTTCACTGCCAGTTCACATTCTTCAATTCTGCTGTCTGTATTTGAAAAAAAGATGGAAAGTGTTAGTATATAATACACCTGTAGATGGTGACAAAAAGATGCAACTTAGAGCCTGGCTTTTGTAGGATCCACAAAAAAAAAAATCTGCTCTACATTGAAAACAACTTCCTCTAGCTACTCTCTAAACCAGCTTTTAATGAAGGTGTGATGTTGTAATCTCTCCATTCACTTTCACTAATTATATTTAACCAGACACAACCATTCCAATTTTTATGAGTGGCTCTATACCTGCCTTTGACTTTCTTGGCTCCTTTCTGGAGTAATACTCTTTTTTCTAACTCTAGGAGATTGGCTGTCTGACTAGCTTATTTCGCAATATCCATGCTGAATCTGAGAAAGTTCCTAAAAATAATTGCACTCATGAAATACAGATTTTGTAAGGACTGGGAGAAACAACTGTGTGGTATGGTTTAGATCTAAAGCACTCAACAAATAAGTAAGTTGAGAAATGTGGGTGTCTTTATGGAGGGATGCCATAGCCACAGATGAATCATGAGAAAAGTTTAAAGGGCCATATAAAATTGTATAAAAAGGGCCATGAAGGGTAATAAGAGAATCACAGATGACACAGGATTTGAAGAGATAAGTCTGCAATCAGACCATGCAATTGCAGTAAACTAAGTTTATTATAAGTGGAGCTTGGAAACAGCATTTCATACCAAAAACTACACAGCTATAAATCTTCACGCGCAGTAAATACTCATTAAAGAAGGCTTGAGCTGTAGCACTGTTGTCAGTGAGATGCTTAGCCCAGGCACTCGGTCAGAGATGTCTGAGGGAAACCATGCTAGGGCAGTAATAACATAGGAAGCAAGCGTGAGCATTCACACACTGACCCTTCAAAAAAGGCTGGTGTGTAAGGACCTTTCATGTGCAAGAGGCCCACTCCCTCTTTGCCTCCCCGCTTCCCTTCACAGCACTCTTTGATTTTGGGCAGGTAGAGGCCTGCGCCAACAATGCTGTGGAGTCATTCCCAGAGTGGTATACAGTCCCGGGCTGTTGGAGGACCCCAGGCCTGTCTGGGGGCAGAGAGCTCCACAGCATCTCTGGACCCTTCCCCAGCCCCCACCCTCAGTAGCCATAAGACCAGCACAGCTGAGTTTCTTGTTCAGTCTAGGAAATTTAGACAGTTGAAGATAGATATGATTTAGATCTGAAACCTGTTTTCATTACAGTTTTATACTTATGGCTGTGGATGTTGGAGAAATTTACCAGAACTTCTGGGATTTTTTTTTTTTTTTAAATATGCCTATTGAACATTAACCACAAAAAAGTTCTGATGAGACCCCAGTTCTTCCTAAACCATGAAGAATCTACCTGCATTTTATATGTTTACTGATCTCTTTGGAAAAAATAAAAATCAACTTTCCTAGGACCTGATAGATGCTCCTTTTCTAAGATGGCAAATAGAAAATAATGTCAAACTTAAATATATTTCCTAGTGGGTTTCCAACATGCTAAATATAGCTGCTCAATAGAAACTCAGTATCTGAATTTACTACAATTCCTACATGTTTCATATCTATATTTAATGGTATCCAAAGTAAAAATATGTCATCTAAGGTTAAAAGCAAACAAGAAGTTTCCATTAAGTGACAAATTTTCAGGTTAAATCTTCTGTATGAGTTGATGATTTCTTATTTCCTGGCTACACAGTGACTTTTCATATGTCTTGGAGAAGGGGAAAGCCACAATTATGGCACAGATTACGTTTGCAGTTGTACCTACAAGTGTGAAGGTCATGCAGATAATTGTAGAGGCTTATGAATGACAGCAATGGCATGAGAAATTTTGCCGCTATTTGGCTGCATGTGAAATTGCTCCCATTACCCCTCCACTAACTGTTTAGATGATCAGTTATGCCCTACCAATAACAAAGCCTGTGCCACAAACTGCTCAAAAGCTTTTCCTAGTAAAGGAGTTGTAAAACCCCATTCAGTTACTGCTCCTCCTTACAGATTAGCAGAGGAGGATTATCAGGGCACAGCCTGGGTGCAGCACAGGGTGGAAGCCTCTGATGCAGCACACACAGCTCCCCACCACAACATGCTGACTTTGCCCACTGTGTCACACAAGAAACCAGAAAGGGAGAGGCATATTTTGGCAGAAGAGCATGCCAGTACAACTGTAATGAACCTGGAGTAAAGCATCTCCCCTTTGATGCTTCCCAAGCAGCTACAGTTGGTTTTATAATGCTTTTATCCTCATTCTCCTCTGAGCCTTTCCTCACTGAGTCTTTTTCTTCTTTTTTTATAACCTTCTTTTCCCCTTGTGAGGTGGCTTGCCATGTCAGGCTGTGACCAAAGCCCCATATCAGATGATTCACTGCATTTCCAGTCATACATACAGGTCTGGACTTGAAAAACTCGCTTTTATAACCTCCATTTCCCCTTGTGAGGTGGGTCTCCATGTCAGGCTGTGACCAAAGCCCCATATCAGATGACTCACTGCATTGCCAGGCATACGTACAGGTCCGGAGTTGAAAAACTGGCTTGTCCTTTGTAGAAGCAAGCTCTTTTAACAGTGGGATGTTGATAGTGGATAATAAAAATTTGTTTGCCATTGGAATTTCTGCTCAGTGTGGTGATAAACATAGAGAGCACAACAAAGAAGACAAGTAAGAACTATATTCAGTGTGGAGCTTGCAACCTCAAAGAGATCAGTAGATCTCTGGAACTGCTGAATCAGTAGGGACGGCCTATACAAGCTGTGCAGAGACAGATCTCAGGCTGTCACAGCATTCGTTCTTCAGCTGAAGGGATACTTCACCTCTTGCAACCTCACCTTTTGCCCTGAGGTCTCTACTCAATACAAGTTTCTGCATTTCCTGATTAAACTCTGGTCTAAACAGTAGTGCAAAGTATAAGAGCTTCTTCATGCTTTTGCAATAAGTTGCTCACCCATGATTCCAGGTTAAACAAATACTGTGTGCCATCGGTCTTGACAGCATTTTGGCACTCGTCTAAATGGGGAATTCTGCCTAAAGAAGACATGTTTGTAGTCCAAACAGTAGGACAAACATCTTCAAACCAGTGGGAAATGGGAGCATCTGTTTTTGTCCTTGAAGGTACTTGCAACCCTGGGTCTGACTGAGATTGCAGTCAGTCCACCACACCTTATGTCTTGGATTCAACCTTAGCAAATAGATCTTACTGCAATACCATAATAGCTAGTAATGCTTCAATTGTAAAACTGAAGTATACTCCCATGTCTGACTCTTAGCAAAATACTACCGTTTCCTAACAGATTTATGGAGAATTATTTTGCATTGGAATATATGTGGCATTGACATGGCTGCTGAGTTTATATGCAGCTCCCAGAGTCAAACAATTACAAGATTCCTTGCCCTCATATTAAAATATCCTTTCATCTAGGCCTTGAGATAAAGGGTGAGAGTGGAAAGAATGACAAAAATATACCTGAAAACTCCAAAGGCTGAATAAAAAGTAGAAGAAAGAAGACAGCAGTATTGTATTTAATCACATGGTTCTTACACCATTTTCATTATTTTTGGGTAGCTGACTGGTGATTGTCAATACTATAAGCAGATAAACTTTTTGCAAACTTCTGTGCCTCACATGGCTTAGATATCTATGATTGAGTCCAAGGCTGATCCTGCAATTGTCCATGTGAAAAGGAATGACAGTATTTTCAACCAGTGTTAGGGATGTACATGGCTGAGTCAGCTGTCTAGGGTGCCTTCATAGCTTCTGCAGAGGAACGGGGACTGCCAGGGGGTGATTTAGTTTATCCTAAGATAGGCATGAAAACAGGCCAGGTGAACCGTGCCTTTAAACTGCCTGTTTCTTTCCACTGACCAAAAAGTGAGCCCAGGAAACTGAAGTCATATGAGATGGATCCCACCCAAGAGCCTCCCCAGCAGGACAGCATCTGTTTCACAGGAGACCCTTTCTGCTCTTATAGTGCTCTAAAGGAAGAGCATATTTCTTTCCCTTTTAGGACTTTACTCTGTTAGAGTGACGCAAAAAGCGGAAAAAAAAAAAAAGGAAATTAGGATCTGGCCTTAGTACACTGTGGGCACATCTGTGCAGTTCTTGCCATGAGATGGCTTTGTCCTGACCCAACCCAAACCTGGGTATCCGTCTTAGTATGGCATGCAGCCCAAAGCAGCAAGCCCAATCTCTCAGCGGCACTGACTTGTTGCAGCTCAGCAATGCACTGGCCCCAGTACCACCCCAGTTCCACCTCAGAGCAAGCTAGAATCCACCCAGTGGTCCATTGGTGTCAAATACTGCTACTGACTTCTCTCCTTTCTTTTCCTCCCTCCTACCACACCCTGAACTGTTAGAAGGACTGTTGTGGTTTAGCCCCGGTCACTTCTTGTGAATGGCAAGGATGAACAAAGTTGTGTCTCAGAGCAGGATCTGGAGCCTTTCAGTTTCCTATGGGCGGTATGAGTGAACTGAGCCTCTTGTTAGTGTCATACTGGGAACTGATTTCTTGCCTGTTAGGACTTTTACTTTCACCTTGAAATAATAGGTGTTTGTAGCCATTAACAATATAAACTCTTCTTTCATGATGACTATGTTCCTCTGCACTACAGCCAATAAAAAGGTAAACTTTATATAAAAGATACAGCCCAACACATGAGTTGGTGAGCAACCCAGCTCAGAAGAGGCAGTGGCCTGACCATCAAAACAAACCTAGATGTCCCAGCCATGTCTATATACTCAGGAGCAGGCAAATTCTGCTGTGTCCCATGCCGGTCCCAGCTCCAGGCTGGGAAGTGTATAGCTAGGTTAACCTGGTGCTCCCCTCTTCACGAGCCCTGGAGAAAGGCAGTGCAGATGCCTAATACCCCTCATCCCAGAACAGGCACTGAGGCATTGGTCAGAGGTGCATCATGCCCTCCCTCTGACCACAAATTTCACATTAGCACTGGATATCTTGTCCCCAGGAAGGGAGTTTTAAATGGGGATATGTCTCCACAAAAGGTTCCTGTTCTGACAAAAGAGTTTCATCAGAAAATCCCCAGCCAGCTCTGTGCTGAACTCCGATCCAGGCACTCTGTGGCCTGGCGCCAACATCACTCATATGTTCCTCCTTTAGCAAGGTCTAGTGTCTTGAACACTCTCACTTCCCCTAAAGCAACAACTCTTCCACCAGAAAACAAACCTTGTGCAGCAGGTCCGCTCTCCCTCCCAAAGGATGCAGCCTCCTCTTCTCATACACCACCGGTTCTCTTCTAAGCCTTTCATCTGAAAACTCTCTGAAATACATATTTTTAAGCTTTCATTGATATTTGGCTCATATTAAAATAAAAGAAGTCCTTAAGTACAAATAAATTCACATACCTAATCCAAATATTTCGCTATTCAGCTTCCCTGCCTCTCCAGATCTTTTCATTTACTGTTAGCCTTCTTGGCTTTTTTACATCCTTTTTGCTCATTTATGTACTTTGTGAACTAAGCTGTTCTTTTATGTCAGGGCTTATGTCAGGGATTTCCTATTTCCCAGCGCCTGGTCAGGATTCATTTAAACTATATGTCGCTGGGTTTAAAATATTTTGTTGGTTTCAAAATGATGATGAAATCACCATGGATTAACATGCTAATAACAAGTGTCAGTAAGGGTTTCACTATCTAGGCTGTAAGTATATTATTAAGCCTAACTTCATTAAAAAAATGCTCAATGTATGGGAGCTCTTACTAACATAAAAGGTGGCATTTTTGACCCCTCACATTTTCAGCATATCTTGAAACTCTGTGCCATGAAGTACAGATTGCTGTGAAGAAAGATGCCTTAAAAGTATAGAGAACAGCCTTTGTCAGTGAAGAATTAAAAGGCATCAGAGGCATCTTTAGAATATCACCTTCTTTTTCAAGCAGGAAGGAGCTGATCTAGGAGTGCTTCTCCTGGAAAAGCATGCGCATATTTCATATTCAGGTCTAAAAACCAGGAACTTGATTCTGATTTTGTTTATGTCTATGTAAATTAAAAGAAGTTTATAAGGCAAGTCACTGTCAGGACAGATTAGAAATTATATATCTAACCTTTCTCCCTGCCCTATTTTTTCCAAAGGAAAAAGAATAAACCTGCCAGAAAAATGTGACACATTTTCTCTGAATTTTCCCTGCTGCCCTCCAGCTGTGGGTGGAAATGTCCCACATGATACAAGGCCCAGACAGGTATACAATTATTTTGTGATCCAAAAATCAGATACTTATAAGTTAGAAAATAAGAACTAGGTTATTCTGAGTTATGTAACTATAATTATATTGTTCTCTATAAAGATGCTTTCTTAATGCCTTATATGAAAACTCTACATAACACAGGCAGGCAGGCAATGTGGTCACCACTTATGTTTAGAATTAGTACATGGGAAGTACATAACATCTGTCATGAAATTTTGCTCTGAAAATGAAGATTTGATATTTATTTTGACAAGCGTATTTCTTCTGTTTCAGGATAATATGACACTCAATCCCCACTTTCACTGAGGCATACCTCTGTTTGGCAAAGTAAGTAAACACATACAAAAATTAAAAAACAAATAGAAGTAAGCAAGCTTTAGCTTTCAACATTATTAAATCCTTAAGTCTCATTTGAAGTAAAACATCCGTGCTCTGAAAGTTGAATGGGAGCTTCTTTATTTTTCTATGGTTGCTGTAGACAAAGTGATGCTGTCAAAGTAACACTACACAGCAAGTGAGCTACAGGCTTCACAACCCCCTGAAACTCAGAGATCCTCTGGGACTATTCCACCAGATGTGTATAGTCTTTTCACAGTCCAGAGAGGAGTTTCCATCAACCCTCATCTGCTCACTGACCTTCACAATCCCGTTGACATTAAACTTTGCTGCTCTGCAGCACTCTGTGGACACTGGGGTCTTTTCTGATTCAGATAGTTGTATTGCTTTTTCAGTTTAATCCCCTCACACAAACCTTTCATTTCTGACCCTGAGTGCTTTTTTTACAAAGCTTGAATATGAAAATTCTATCATTTGCAAGCTATAAACATTTGCTGAAAAAACCCGTATTTTCATTCCCACTCATCTTTGTCCCGCAAGTGCTATTCATTTATCCCCTCTATACATAAAAAGGCTCTTTTCTTTCCAAATGTTTTTTCTGTAGCTGAAAGGACAGGAAGAGAACTGAAGAGTATTACTGAAAACTTTATAGTAACTACCAAATAGCAGAGTTAGCGGCTTTACCTACTGGCAATGATCCAGATTTATAACTTGCACATGTGCAATTCACATTTGTACTAAAAACTAATTTCCTACTGAAGCCATTGAAGAAAGATGCCGTAAAGATCCCGGTCCTCAGAAAAGCTAAGAAGCCCATGCTGAGGGACTGTTGGCCTCCCAAGACTGCAATCAGAGCTGAGTGCTTTCAGAGGAATCTCAGAACCATCCAGTGCTAAGCTCCAAATGTTAACCACTACTGTAAAAATAGTTCCTCTTTCTTCAGCTTTCACAAGTTTTCTGGGATTACCTCCCTCTGAACAGACAAGCACATGGAGCTAGAATACTCTTGGCTGTTGCATAAAGATGATTCTCTTCAATGCTACAAGAAGGGTCCAAACCCCTCCTTTACTGACATAGAAAGAAAGAAGATGCATTCTGGAACAAACCCAGGTCTTTTGTATCTACAGAAGTTCTTATAGACCAGCTCAGCCTTTTGGAGGCTATGATGTGCTTCCTCACTTGCCCTCTGATCTCCTTCATTCATTCTGTGTCAAATAGTACGATACCAGAAGGGATGAGCTTCTGAAGATGAGCCTCTGATTGCCACCATCTATGAAGGATTTCAAAGCTCTGCACACACTTTGTCTTAGAGCTGACGGAAATTTTAAAAACCTCCTCTGCACAGCCAGGGAAGCCAATCTTTATGGAACTACTCTGCCTCAGAGTACCTGCCCTGGGTGGATAGCTGGAATGGCAGAGGCCCCTGTTAACTTTACAGTTAAAGAACTAATGCAACAACTCAAGCCAAAATCAAGTTAGTAAACTTCCTATTTTATGTTATCAGAGTTCCTGTAAGAAATACTTGCCCCTGTGAAAGTATTTGGCCAAGTGAAAGACAAATCTTGAGCAACTACATTTACACCCATGGCATGAGCTAGAGGAATCATGGAATCATAGAATCATTAAGGTTGGAAAAGACCTCTAGGATCATCAAGTCCAACCATCAACCCAACACCATCACGCCTCCTAAACCATGCCCTGAAGTGCCACGTCTACATGTTTTTTGAAAACCTCCAGGGATGGTGACTCCACCACCTCTCTGAGAAGCCTGATCCAATGCCAGGAATTTACAGGAAGTGTGAACTAAAATCAATGCAAATGATGAAACTCTAGTTTTAATTTAAAATAGAATCTATATAATAGATAACATTTAAAACAGAGGTGGGAATGCCAAAAGGAAGAAGAGTGAAAACTTCATGGCTAAAAGGGAAACAGGATCATTTTCATGTCATGCCTCCTTTGAGCACAATCACTGTAGTTCTTAACTGTTAAGATAATAAAAGATGCTTTTCCATTAAGCTGTAGGCTCCCCATCAGCATATGGTTAGGCTTTGTGTCTTCTCTTTGCTAAACCATTTACTGTCTCAAAGTGAAGAATTTCTTCCTTTGTCATGTCCATAGATGAGACTAACAAGCACACGTACTTTATACACTTCATTAATCCTCATGATGATTCATGTGCATAGGGGTCATACTCTAATCCAAGTCAGACCTCTAAAAATACTTGACCTCCAGATGGCTGTGCTGACTGCTGTAGCTAAGAGCAGAGTTTGGACACATCGTCTTTCTTTTCATAGCACCGTAGTACAGATTAAACATATTCAAACTATCCTTGTAAAAGACATGCTTAACAGTGTGCTGACTATGCATAAAAAAGGTCATTTAGACAAGGATTTAGATTAGTCTGAAATTTAGTTCAAAGTCTGGCACCACTGCACTTTGCTCTTGAAAGAGTCTTTGGATACTAAAAATAAGGCATAACCACAGCGCTGCAAACAATAAGCTTGTTGTCACAAGATGTCATACATAGTGGGAGCATCCTCCAGGGCGCACACTTGTCATGGTTTAACCCAGCAGGCCTAGACACTGCACAGCCGTTCGCTCACTCCCCGCTCCCAGTGGGATGGGGGAGAGAATTGGGAGAAAAAAAAGTAAGATTCATGGGTTGAGATAAAGATAGTTTAATAGGACAGAAAAAAAGGGAAAATAATATAATAATAATGATAAAAGAATATACAAAATACACAATATAATTGCTTACCACCCCTTGACCAATGACCAGTCCCCGAGCAGCGGTCCCCCGGCCAGCTTTCCCCTAGTTTATATACGGAGCGTGACGTCACATGGTATGGAATATCCCTTTGGCCAGTTTGGGTCAGCTGTCCCAGCTGTGCCCCCTCCCAGCTTCTTGTGCACCTGGCAGAGCACGGGAAGCTGAAAGGTCCTTGGCGAGTGTAAGCACTACTTAGCAACAACTAAAATATCAGTGTGTTATCAACATCGTTCTCATCCTAAATCCAAAACAGAGCACTATACCAGCTACTAGGAGGAAAATTAACTCTTTCTCAGCCAAAACCAGGACAACACTTCTGGTTGCGCAGGACTGCACTCCAGGGTGCCAGAGATCTCTGGAAGGGGTGCCAATGAAATAATACAACCAAACAGAAATGTTGCGAGTGAAAAATAACCATGAATCTAATCACTATTTAGCTATGTTTGGGTTCAGCTCCATACCTGGTTTTTAAGGCTCGTAGGTCTTTTTGAGGAATCAAATTTATTCCTAGATCTGAATGGCTTTCTCTCCTGTCCTTTCTCCCCATCATACAGAAATCAGACCTCTGCATCTGAGTACTGCTATTTTGGTTTATTTAGTCCTACCACTGCACTACTGCAAATTTATTCTATGACAGCCACCCAGAATTCCCTGCCATGAGGATATTTCTTTTCCAGTCTTTATAAAAAGGACTCCTTTCACTTAATTGCAGCCACTTAAAAGGTAATTCTGTAATTTAAGTTTGTTTTCTAACCTGAAAGAGATCCATCCCAAGTATGTAAAACAGGTGAGATGGCTTATTGTTGGCAAGTATTTATCTTTTTTTTCGGACTATATAGAGAACTTAAAGGATTAGCTCAGATTATGTGCCAGATTTAGGAAGCTAATATTAAAGGAAATAGATATTACCCTAAAAGCTTTCTATCTGTGTAAGAAATTAAATGTTTTGCACTGCACACAGCGTACTATAAAACAAAGTCTGCTGGCTTTACTCAGAGATAAGATATATAGCTGTTTTCCAGCCTGTTGGATTACTTAGAAAATATTTACCTGTCCCAGGAAGTCTGTTAATCATATGCATAAAGGATCAGATTCTTACCTGGTGTAAATGAGAATAACTTCACTGATTTCAAAATTGGGCTCAATAGCAGAAAGAACATACCACAGGCCATTAACTCCTCCTGAGACTATTGAAAAGGAATTCATCAGACTAGAATAGATGTAAGAAGTTTAATATCTTCCACAATGATCCATCTGATGTATTTCCTCATAAAGCTTGTCAACGATGGCAAAAAAGAAAAAAAAAATCATGAAGGTCAAAATCTGTTCCCTCAAACCCCATCTGCATTGTGGTTTCAATAGATGTTGCTGTTAAAGGTGGTGGATTCTACTTCACTTGAAGCATTTAAATTAAACCTGAATACCTTTCTGAAAAGGTATGCTGTAGATCAAAGAAACACACTGAGCCTGGAGCAAACATGAATGACTGGGTTTCTATGGGCTGTATTACATTAGAGTTCAGAATAGATGATCTTAATGTGCTCTCCTCACCTGAACAGATGAATCCAGTCTCATTTTAGCTAGAATACTTCACTGCCATAGGTATGCTGATTTCATGAACTATAAAAATACATGTAATTTAAGAAACTGGCCTTTGAGCTCAGTGAGTACTCCTGAGTCACATAAACCAGTCTCTTGTTATTGCAGACATCATATTATATCCTTTTTTATCAACTTCCAGTTTAGCAGTTTATTTTCTTCACTTCCTCTACCCCTGTTGCTATACTGGTTAGAAAAGTTCTTCTAATTTCCATTCTGAATTTGCACATGGACAGTTTGCATTTATACAGTTTATTTCTGTCTTTTCTGACAACCCCATCTTTTAGCTTAAACAGTTATTTTCTTTCTGTAACACCTTCAGGAACTGAAAGACTGCTTTGCTAAAAAGATGCCACATTCTTCTTGTGTCTCCTCACAAGATGCTTGCCATTCCCCTCCTGAATCTAACCATGTCTCTCTGCACCTGTTCTGTTTGAGTTCGTCTATCCTGAATAAGGGAGCCCCACATAGGACACGGAGTTCCAAATAAGGTCTGAAAAATAGCCATCCTTTTTTCTACAGGTAATTGCTCTCCTGACTGTAGTTGTCTTTCTTGACTGTATCACACCAGTAGTGCATACTTATCGTGGTAAATAATATGCCCAAGTTCCCATCCTCTGTTGATTTTACGTTATTAGTTTCTGGTCTATAACTGAAGTTTTTTCTTATCCCTGTCCAAGCTAAATACTTGACATTATGTTTTGCAGAAATACTCCCCACTCTAATCCCCCAGTCCTCAAGGCCATTCAGGTATTTTTATATCTTGATTGTTCATATCTTGATCATGTCTCAAACCTTTGTGTCACTAACATTTCCAGTCAGTGCTTCCCCATTCTCCGCATTACCGTGAAAAAGTTAAAAAAAAAAAAAAGATCCCAACTCTGCTCCTTTGCTGCTCCTGCTCTGCTCCTCTATAAACGAACTTCCTTTAATGCCAGCACCTTCTCTTTCAGCACCACTTGATGACATCTCTATGTTAAGCATCTCCTTATCCACCATAGAGCACTTCTGTTGATCTCCATCTTCACTGATTTAACAGATAACACCCTATGTGGCATCACATGCTTTACAGAGATGGGATAGAGAAGAGCTCCTGCATTTCTATTGTCTGCAGAAGTAGTTGTCTTATCAAGCACATTTCATGTCTTTCAGGACAAGGCCAGTGATGGTGATTTTCTAAATATTAGCTGAAGTACTTTCCTAAGAAGCAGAAGACTTAGGGTCTAAGCAAATCTCAGCCTTGAAGGGCAGGGAAGAATCCCCACTATCAGAGGACAGTGCAGTGTGGAGGGGTAGGAAGGTAGGGTGTGCAAACATAATCTACTTCTCCTGAATCTAGGCCCTTGTGGAAATAAGAAAGCAGAATCCAGGTGACTTCTGCACTGTGATTCTGTGATTTCACAGTGCAGACAACTCATCCCTTCATTACCTCTTTTGTCTTTCAGTTGACTCTCTGTTCCTTTACATTTTTCTTATAGGCATATTTCCCTGGGACAACTTATCTAGAAGAACAGCCTTGAGATTGCCTTACGCAAATTCTGAGTTTTCTGTGAAGCCTTTTCTCTACCATATCTTCTATATCCATCTGTACTCCCGTACCAGTTGATTCTACAGTCTGTTGATCCTTTCTTGGAGCTCTGATAGGTTACACTTAAGGCATGTACAGCTCTAATCACATATACACTCTAAGTCAATGCATAAAATGAAGTGTCTTCCCTGACTAACTGTACTGATTCTACAATTCTTTGGATTTCTTTTCCTAGTAGTCTTCTAGTCATCATTGTCTTCTCCGAGTAGTCCCTGCTTTTAAAGACAAAAATAAATTATGTTTTTTAAAAAAAAGAAAAAAAAACAGAGCTATATAAAGTTAGCCTTTCACTACTTTCTATTTACTCCTGCAGTAACTTAATTTTGATTACTGGAATGTAACATCTGGCTGAGATCTCTCAGCATCAAACTAGACTTTCATAACTAACTATTGTGTTTCCAGGCAATGTGTCTCCCAAATTATGACAACATACCAATACAGACATAAAAAGTGTTTATGAGTTTTCAACTGCTGTGGAGGATGTGAGATCATTGGGCTGGATACTTAACCACATTAGGCTTGTTTGGGCGCCATTGCAGCTTTCATGAGAGAACTTTAAGGTAGTTAAATAGCAAACCGAGTGTCCTCTGTGCACAGAGGAATCCTCTACGTTCACCAAATTGGTGTAACTACTCTGGCACCAGCTGCAGTTATAGAAAGTGTTTCAGGGCATGGCCAAGCAATAGAGACTCGGATTGCTGGAATACCACAACACTCAAAGCAGGCTTTTGCAACCCTGACACTTCTCCAAACTGAATGCTTTGCTCCAGCATCAGGAGTAGGGAAGAGAATAGGAAAGCAGAAACAAGGCAGAGAATTGATGACAAAGAAACTAACAGGGAAATCAGGGGAAGGAATAATACTCTGGGCTACTTCAGGCAACTGAAATCAAGACAGACGGGGGCTATACATGGACAATGCTACAGAGTAAACTATTAACAGAGATCAGAGACAGACAAATTAAAATGCTCCTGAACTTCTTCATAGTTGAGGCAATAAAGCACGGCTTTAGATACACATTCACACCCCTCAGTTTGTGAGTCATGTAACCTAAGTTTAAGCAAAGGAAACCCTAGTTTGAAACTGCACCCAGCCTTTCTCCTCCCTTATTCTGTTAATAAATAATTTTCGTAGATAATAATAACCGGTATGTGGAACTCATGTAATGATGGAGACTTCACTCACATTTACATTACATATTATCTACAAACACACCTTGAGAGATGATAAGAATGTGTGTGTGATGATGTGTAACTGTTGGTGCCTGGTACTTTACTGATTAAGCTAAAATACAGTGTGTACTTTACACACAGGTTTGCTGAAGAAACAGGAAGGAAAGGGAACCCAGCGGCAAACGAAATGTGCTTCTACTAAACTCTCCCTCTTTTTTCAGCATGTGTCCAGCTCCTTTAATAGGGTGCAACTGATACAGCACATTTTAGCAAGTTTTAGTAAGATAATATTGTCCCAGAAATTATAAACTAAACATAGGTTTATCATAACGCTTCACACCTTCGCCATCTTTTAATTCATTTCTTGGAGGCTTTTTGTCTATTGGTTATTTCTCACTCCTCGGTGTGTAAATAACACCTTTCTACTGCTGGCAGCAGTCTTTATGTCAATACAGACTTTGGCCCCGAAAGTCTCCTGCACCTGTGCTGTTTCAGCGCCCTGCTGAACCCCCAGTGACCAGCTCTGTGCCCAGAGTTTTGCCTGGAAATGTTCACTGCCCCCTCGGCTGCTTCTGCAGCCAGGAACATTAAACCCTGCTTCTTGCCTAAGACTGCACAGAGACTCCCCCTAACCACACAAAACCAGCAAATAATTGATGTAGTAAATATTTGTATTCATGAGCAAGGAAACAAACTTCACAGGTTAAGAATACCCAAAAAGATTTGGTGGAGTAAATTGTTTTCTGTTAAAATAAATTACAGTACAACCACAAAAAAACCAACATTCTCTGTATTTTGAGATCTTAGGCAAGGATTACTTAGCTTGTATTGTCTCCACTTTTATGACAAACTTATTGTGCCAATGTCAATTAGATGTGCTTAACAACACATAAAAGTAACCCCAAGAAGAATTGGAAAAAGTCAATTTTTTACTTAACTAAACTTCTGTGGTGAGAAGAATTTTACTGAAAACCTTAGCACTGCAAAATCGCACACACAAATAGGCAGTACTCTGTAAAAGTCACAATCATTCATAAAATGTAGAACACAAGGTTGTTGGAAAGAGCTAAGAGAAAGACCTTTCTATTCCAAAACAAATTTACAAAGTCAGAAATGAAACAAAGACGAGTGGAAGGTAAGAGAACGCAGAGCAGAAAGTATTAATTATTTTGTGCAGGGACAAAAATGTAACAAAAGAAGGGAAATGAGAAGCAACATTTTGCCAGGAAAGCCATCATATGAGCTTTGAGATGCAGTTGTGCATAGAAATTGGCAGGAACGGGACTTCTATGTGTGTAACTCCAAGTCAGAGGTGAATGGGGCGACCACTGTTTTAACCATATGCTTCTGGGACAACATGTGTAAATAGAGACAAGAGAGACACATCCAGGGCCAAAATGACATGAGGAAAAACATATGAAAAACTATAAATCACCTTCTTAGGAGAAAGCAAAAATAGCTGAACTCCTTCCACCTTCTCAGGTAATACTGTAGCTTAGACCCAAATAGCAGGAACAAAAATTGGTAGCTGTCACCATTATTGTTGTTTAAATGTCAGCAGCAAAAGCCTCACAGAATCTATGTGTATATATAGCTTGTAGCTGAGGTTTTCTCAAAAGCCGAAAATGTTACTTACTAACTGATATGAAAATAAATGCAGCAGAAAGCCAATGCGAATCCTGGATTCTGTGAGATAGCTGGCGGCATGGTGGATGGATACAGCTGGAAGGAAATCATGCTGCATTTACATACGCAAAATATTTTCAAATATTCATACCCGACAAAGCAACAGCAGGGACTAATGTGTACTGAGGTAGGGGCAGGCATATCCAGAAAGATGCTTGGCTAAGACTAAATGCATCAGCAGCAAAAGCAGAGTGGGGAGTGGGACCCCCTTCAGAAGGGACATAGAGCTCCCCCCACACACACACCCCTCTCTCCTCTTTGGGAGGTGGCCATTTAGTAGCCTTCCACCTTACTTAATGAATGTTATCCTTCAGTCTGGAAATTTAAAAGAAAGAATGGCAAAGGAGGGTCCCTCACAGTCTTTACTCCATCGCAACTGATCGGGGATGATAACCATTACTGTGCATAATTCTGCTACAATAACCCAAGGAGACAACCCCTATCTAAAACCCAGGCATAAGGCAGTATTTGGTATCACTGTTAGCTGGTCAGAGCAAATTAAAGGGACAACTGTAAGCCAGGCCTGTCAGATGACCAACAATCTCTTGAGGCATACATGATAAAGTTATATGGTCACTGGGCACATTTTTATTAGGAAGAAGCAAAACACCTCAGCACCTATGGGAGTGCACAGCCGTCTGCTGTCACCATGAAGTAGATGGTTTCTTGCTTCCTTCTTTGTCTGCCCTCTTTATTGCCTTGGAGGATGCAACCTGTAGACTTCCTTGCAGAGATGCTGGGCATCTTACCTCCTTGGGGTAGACAAAGCTCCTCCCTCAACAGGAGGAGGGGGCAACTAGCAGCACAAGGTCAAGGTGAAAACCCTCAGGGAAAATATGGTCTTTTACCTTTGTCAGCTATTCTCAGTCTTCATGCATATGCTCAGACACCAGATGCTCAGGCAGGGATGCCTATAAGCACTTCAGAGCATAATTTCAATAAAGCATAATTCCTATTGTAAAGCAGTTATTTTCTATTATTTCCCAGTGTGGGACTATAATCAGATCTTTTGCCCTTGGGCAAAAGTCCAGGTCCTGCTGCCGCCGACCAAAGACCTATGCAGGAGGCTGAAGCATTTGTTCCCCGGCTCGCAGTACTGCAAAGAGGCAGAAGATGGCAGAAGGAAGCCCTGAAATGGCATCCCACCAGCCCAGGTGGGAAAGCCCTGCCCGGAGCTGCTCAGCACAGAGGAAGAAGTAGCCACATCTGACCTCTGTGTGAGGGTGGCTTTTCATCTCGGCATTTTGGAGTGTTTTCTTTGCCTTGGTGTATTATGTTTCTTTGACACCAGGAGTACTGGAGAATAGCTGAACGCTGTGTGGGAACATAAAACGCTTAATCCAGTAATGGGCTGGGTGTGAATTTCTCTTTTCACCCTGTTATTTTGTACTGCTTTTGTAGCAACAGCTATTGCTGAAATCAGATTCTACTCTTTTGTGGTAACCTTTCAAGAGTCACATTCCAAAGGACAGCGATCCTGTGAATTCTCAAAAACAGGTGAAACACCAGATTTGGACATCTTGTGCATCTTATTTTCTATGTTTTAGCCTCATGCTTTGCTTAATAAGACTTTCCTGCACTTTCTGCTCGCAAGGGTTCATTTGCAAGCTGGCCCCACCACGCCATTAGGAAGAAGAAACAACGGCACAGTGCCAGTGCCAGTCCTGCTCGCTTTCATTTGGTGTTAAGCAAGGTGTCAAAGGCAATGTTCCTTCCTTTTGAGTGAAACTTTGGTGAAATCACAAAATCCTTTCATCCACATGGAACTTTAAAGAGGGTTGGTTAGATTTTGACAAAGCCTGCAAGGCTGAAGACAGAAACAATATTTGATCCTTGAACATCTGTTGCTTTCCCTCTAGCCTCCTCACTTGATCGAATATCTAAAAATGAGAGTCAGCAGCTAAACTAATCTGTTCTGGAACAGATCCTAAAGACAATGGCCAAGTGGGCAGTGACCGCAGCTAAATCTCCCAAGGTAGCTGGAGATCCCACAGCAGAGCTATTGCACAGTGGATTGACTAGGAAACTGCCCTTCTCCTGCTTCTCCACTCTTTCCTATCTCCCTCCTTCAATCTACCTGGAAAGCCCAGTACTCAGAATGGCTCCCTACCATCACTGCTTTTCTGGCAAGCTCCTTTTTGCACCCTTCTTCCCCTGCATATGGGGAGGGCAAGGAGCAGGGGGCTTTCACTGAGTGTCTCCCACCAGGCTGCTTCTCCTGGTGTGTCTGCTGCCTGCAGCACCATGAGGTGATGGCAAGGACAGGCAGCCTCTGTCCCCAGGGCTCTTCATGGAGCTCTGCATCACTGCAAACAGACCCATGCTCGTAATGGCAGTAAGAATTGAAAATAGAGGTTCTGAAGCTTAGTTACACTAACACTGGGTCTTTTTGCACCACCAGAAACATGTTAACCTGACTGCACAGACTAGGATGAAGGCCACTGTGGGGTTTTAATTCATCCATTTTGTTCAAGGGGTAGCAAGTGGCTACTCACATTTTTACAGGAACTGAACCTCTTTAATGTGTCTGTCCTCCCTCCCAGGCCCAGGTGACCAAAACAGGACCTGCATTGCATTGGTGTCCCATCAAAGGCCAGTCTAAGCACGGCACCACAAAGCGGCACTCCCACGACATGCCCACACAGCTCACTGTCCACTGATGCTCTCACCCTTACTTGCACTGGCCTGATAAAGTGTGGTACAAATTGAAGTTGTTTGGGCTGTTAAATAAGACCAGCTGTGTTAATTTTATCTCCACTCAAAACAAAGCAAAACAAACACACACAGAAAGGGTTTGACAAGGGGAAAGAGAAGAAGGAAATCAATAGGGAAATAAATAACGTTTTTTAAGCTTCTAAGAGGGTATTAAAATAATGCAGATTAAAGAGCAAACAAAAGCTCTGAAGCAAGCTGACGGTGTCCTTTTAAGTGAACATGTGTGGGTTTACACATTCACATATGCCCTACAGGTGCACTTGCCAGCTATCCAACCAGACCGTATAAAAAATATGCATGATTTTCCCTCCTTTCCCTCCACCCCACCAGACATGTTTACTATAAAAGAAGCTGAACAAGTTTGGTCTCTTCCTAATAAAAACTGTTAATAATTATTTCAAGTATACAAAGATTTGCTGCTTTTCTTTTTCTCTTAAGCCAAAATGATCAGCAAGATGTTCTGTTTATTACTCTCAGCACTTCAGCCATCACCCCGGTTTTTAGACATAGGCTAGAAATTTATCAGGAAAAAGGAATCACTACCATCTTTTTAAATAGTTTCCTTGGCTTTTGGCCTTGGTTCCTCAGCAGAAATCTGTGAGAATATTGTTGATACTCTTTGATGGACTTAAAACCTGTCATGAGATGGGTCCTGGAACAAGTTTGAAGGCCAGCTCATCCTGCTATCTCGCAGCAGAGACCAAGTCTGCCACTCTGGGATTAAAGGAGTGAGCAAAAACGTGCACAGAAGCCCTTACTGCCCCTCTCCTCTTAAGGCTGGCAGAGAGAGTGTCCTGTCCATCAACAAGAATGATGGGGGGTGGGGGTTGGGAAGTACAGAAAAGCTGAACCATGGGATGCTGATGAGACTTAATCCAACCTGGCAGCAAAGCCAGTGGTTTTTATAAGAATGACATGTCCATTAAGTATTTCCTGGTCTGTCAGTCTGGTAACTCCCATCAGGACTCTCATTTCTCACCAGATAGAAAAGCACAGGATTATCTCACTGTGAAAATTAAAGAAGCCACATAAAGCTGCTTTAAGAATACCCAGGGCCTTGTCATATATCCACATTATTTATATCGAATCCGTAGAATACTAGGCCCATTGTGCATCCAGTAGATTGTCACATTTTGGGATGGGTCTTGTCACTGCTCTGAAATTATTGTCCTTTTTCATAAAACTCACAAGCTCTATTGTATCCAGTATTTCCAGTAACTCCTTTCTGTATCTGGAATTTCTGGAGCTGAGTCAATTGGATGTGCACCCAGTGCACAACCTATTGTAGAAGTGAGGAAAACATAGCAAAATTAAGAAAGTGATGCTTTTAGTAAGCAAAGAAAGGAAGAATTGCTATTGGTGATGCCCATGACTTTTCCAGCTGCCTGGACAGCAGCAGAAGAGAGCCAGAGAGGCAGAAAGATTTCTTTAAAGACCTTCTAGCTCTATCCCATTTGTAGATGTCCTTTCCCTGAAGAATTATCTCTGCAAATGATTCCCAAATCTCTCACTCTCTCACTCTCTCTTTCTCTATGTAATTTTCATTCTAACACTTCACTTCCACATCTCTGACAGTCAGCAATGGCTAAAACTAAATTTTCTGTCCATCCTCCCTGATTTTTACACTGCTCTTAACCTCACACTTCCTCCAGCCCATTATCAGGGAACATTTCAGATTCCGCTCCCTCTTTCATTCACTGTATGATCCAAGTCTATTTGGCTCCTCCTAGATAATAGCTCACAGATTCATCCTTTCTCTCAGCGGCCAGCTAAGGCTCATAGCAGGATGCCATCATTTTGCACTTCGTCTGTAATAATCTGGTCTCCAGCCATGTTCCAGCACTACTGCTGCCTTCACTTCCATTCAAAACACTGAGATTAGAACCATGTTCCTGGCTTGTTGCTTTGGCTGCATCACCCCTCGCCTTGTGTCCTTCCAGTGGCTTTGCATTTTCGAACACAAGCACCTTATCTTTGCCTTTAAGATCCTTCACATTTAGCCTCACCCTATCTGTCAAATATATTGGCCTATCAAACTGTCAGCTCCTGCCTGTGATCTGACAAAGATGACAGCCTTGATCACCACGTCTGCTTCTTCCTCAGCCACCTCTACACTTTCATCTGCCTGTCCCTACACATAAGGAAAACTACTATGGAGAATTCTTAATTTAACCTCCCCTGCAAGATTCTCTATCTGGGGACAGAGAAATAAATTCCATAACTCCCCTTCTGCACTGGCCAAGCAAATGCAAAGCTGTGATTTCAGTATACCTGCTAAGCCCTGTTCACTTTATACTTGTCTTATCCTTTCATCTGACTCCCACTGCGTTCATCCACCATGACTGACATGGAGAGGAATTGTATCCTTTGCTATCTGCCTCCAACCTGCACACAACACAGGAACCCTTGCTACTTATAGAAGTGGTAGTAGTGACCATGAGGGATCTCTCTTTGGAATTGTTGCTAAGGAATCCAAATCACCTTATTTTTGTAAGGATAGGGGGCCAGGTCCATGAAAGGTATTAGGTACCTAACAATGTCTAGATGCCTAACCTCCCATGGAAATCAGTAGCAAGTTAGGTACCTTATAGAAACTAGACAATCTGCTCCCCCGAGCACTGCAGGCGTGTCTTTGAGGCCTCAAGCCTACTAATAGCTGCAACAGATGCTGTGGGTGGCTAGCACTGCCTACGCCCAACTACAGAGCAAGGGTTTCCATATAACTGCTCTCTTCCCAGCAAGGAAAGCTCAGTTTCTGGGGCAGTGCTGTGTTAGTCTCAGATTGTCCTGCTTCTTTGTCTGCTTTCTCTGCCTTACACGGAGTATCTGCTTTCCCTTCTCATTTTTTCTTCTGCCAGTCAGTGAGTGTCACCACTAGATAATGGCAGTATGCTATAGCCATGGTAGTATTCCTGTTTACACTAGTGACATGGTGGCCAGTTCCAGCTCCGCTTGCCACTTGTAAGGTCTTCCTCCCTTGGCCTAGTTATGTGTTATGAAAGAACTGCCTCATGCCCTCTGCATATGAGCTTTTCCATTATGGTTGCTCAGCTGCCACAATCAGGACCTGCCTTTAAGGTAATGACCTGGTCACAGACTGTAGCATTGCAATGATTAATTTTACTGAACAAAGGTGTTTATTCCCAGCTATCATTAGTATTCTGCTTGCTTAGGTCTTGGGAACCTCTTCAGGCTGTTGGCTTGATGGACTCCTGGAGGGGTTATAGCACTGGATTGCTCAGGACTTTGAGACTGCTAATGGATATAAATTACTAGACTCATTGTTATATAATTGCAGAATATGGGGAGGCTGTTATACTCAAGTAGTTTTGGCCACCTCCCCTTCTCTCACAGTGGCCAAAATCTTTTACCTGAACTGTTTTGCCTAACAAAACTGTGGTCTTTCTGGCCATTTTTCATTTGCTGCTTCTACTACTATGAATTCTTGGCAATGAACCTTAGTGTAGCAAGAATTATGATATGGAGTTAAATGACAGAGTATGGAAGAGGTTTTAACTTTATTAACTCTTAGCCACCAAAGTGGAATGGTGTTATATTTGGATTTTTTATTCTTTTGATGTTTCTAGAAATCCCACTGAAACACTGCTGACTAAAGTTCAGTCACTCATAAAACTTTATAGATCATTAAAATTTCTGTTTATTCCAGCTCTGAGGGAGATGTAGGTTACACCATTTTAGATGTTACTAACTTTTATTCCTTAAGGACCAATAAAAATCAGGCCCAAATTAAATCCCAGAGATTTAGTTTAGAGGTTAATTTTTCCAGTGGACAGCCTGGAAAATTAAATTTTGTCCCAAAGAAATCACATTCATTTATGTTTACTTTCATCTCTCTGCATGTAGAACATGGACCAAAACTCAGGTAGACAGGAATCCTTGTGGCTTTGGTAAGTTTGCTCCCCATCCATTACAGGATGTGTTATTTTTTGATCTAAAACACTTAGTTTAATTCACATACTTCACTTCCCATTTCACTGGGCCTGGCACCTTGACTGCTCACAGTGAACACACACAAGCTTACTCTGGCCCCATTCTGGATGAACTGAGTCTCTGAGAATCAAAACCTTTGAAATTTCTGGATTACAAGTATTTTGTAAACTGTGTTGTGCTGTTATGGCAAAAAGCCCTTTCATGGGCCTTGTGGATTCTTTGGATAACCCAACTAAGGATTTTCAGCAGCATGTCCTGAGGAGGGAAATCTGCCTTAGACAAAGGGATCCATTTTAAGACAGTGAATTTAATCATTGTGACTTCTCTTCCACTATGTTGTGGCTATTTGCTTTTTTTGCTCCTTATCCATAATTTTACACCTGTTTGTTTGCTCCTGTTTCCCAGTACTGCTCCAGTATACTGGCTTCCATATCTATACAGACCTGCCCCAGGGCAGGACTTAAGCACATGCATAACCTTGAGCATGTGAACTGCCTCAGGAGACTTTAGCTTGTGCTTAATTCTAATGAGTTTTTCTGATCAGGGTGTTTAAATATTGAAAAGCTGGCAAATATTCAGATAGGAGCATCAGGTAATTTTCTTCAGGGTCCCTCCGTCTCAGTACAAGTTTTGCAGGGTAGTTATTTTTAGGTGCTGTCAATGTGCAAGGCTGAAAAGTGCCAATGATTTTCCCATGCTAAATCTTCTTCCTGGTCAGTGTGCTCCTTTGCTGTTTCAGGTTTCAGTGACGACTAAAATCACAGAGAAATCTTCAGCTGCTCTGAGGTCAAAAAGATCTCCATTGGAATCTCTAACATTTAACATGTCCTGTTGATGCTGCTCTTCTCTATAGAAACTTTTTAAAAGCTTTGCGTACTAAATGCGTGATTCACATGCAGTCCATAACTCACCAAAGGATCTGCTTTTCTGTCCAAGAGCTGCATAAATACATCATGTTTTTCCTTTTTTATAGGATTACTTTAGAACAAACACGTTGTGTTATGATCGGTAATTAAATCAATAAATCTCTGAAACAATTCACAGCTTTCTGATTTATTTGAATGGTCAGTGCAACATCTTGTGATCACATTGTGCTCTTTGAAAATTATATATGGCTATGTTGACAAGTTAATTTTTTCCATGCCATCTCTTTCTCACTTCCTAATAAGACTGAAGACTGCATATAGCTCAACAATTTTTCATAATGTACTTTCTGGAGTACTTAGCACTTATGTTTTATATCAAGTTTTATTTCCAGTAATGAATTAGCACTTCAGCCCAGAAACCACTCTGACAAAAGCCTAAATGTACACGTATTTTCCCAAGATTCACAAATAACATGTGCAAATACGTGCACAATATACATGTGTGTTTGTCAAGGAGAGGAAGGAGGGCGTATCGAAACATTTGGATTCTCAGTTCAGACAAGCATGCAGAAGTTTGGATATTTGTTCAAAGGCTATCCAAATATATCTGAATCTTTTGGCTCTGGAAATCAATCGGAAATCTTGCAAGGTCAAACTTTCTCATGAGATTACCTCTAATACCTCTTCAGCTTCAGTCAGGCCAGTAAAAATACCACAAAATACTCTCTTGTCCATTTTTCTCCCAGCTGAAAGTGGAAAAGATGAGGAATGTGAAAATTAAACAATTAATCAAATTTTTTCCAACCCTCAGGAAAAGGCTTGGTTCAGTTCAAGTTTTTTTTGCAAGGTTTCAGGTTTGCTCTTGTTTTATGCAAACTTGTTCACTGAGCTTAAGTCTGTATGTGAATTGCACTCATTCTCATGGTTAGAACTGCTCCTGTGAACTTTAATGGGCTTAATAACAGGTCCATAGTCTTTCTGTCTCAGAGTACAGTGTTTACTAGGGGTTTCTATCTTTACATGCAACCACATTCCCACTTTATTCCCACTTCCTGCTATTATGGGCTACTTTTTTCAACAACTCTCCTGACAAGTAAAGAAAACACTGCTCTATAAATCTATTTTAACTGTGCAGAGGCCTACTCAAGCCTATACATCACATAAATTATACTGGGATAATGTGGGATTTAATGTGATACAGAGGTATTTATTGTGCAGGAATTTTGTATATCAATGTACCATGCCTGGTTTTTCCCCAGTGATGATTCCCTGAAACATTATCTTCTGCTGAGAAGGAATTCCAGGAATATTTCTGCCCTGCTCCTGCTCCTGCTCCTGCAAAGATCATCTTCAGAATAGGTGAACTCCCAAAGTTATTTTCATTTCCTAAAGCCTAGGTCTCATGCACATTAGGAACAGTTTTAGATTGTTTATCAAACCACATTTCTTAAAATCACTGTGAACTGTTACCTCAAATTTGCATGTAAACAAACCACAGTGTTTGTAATAAATAAAATAAAATAAAATAAAATAAAATAAAATAAAATAAAATAAAATAAAATAAAATATGTATTAACATGCAAATACCATTCACTGGTTGTATCTGATGAGGTTTTGAATAGTTGCTGATTGCCACAGAATGAGTGGTAGCACCAAATGGAAAGATTCCAGATGGAAATTCCTCTTTCTCCTTCTTCATTCTCCTTTACACTGGTAAATCAAATGTCAAGGAAATTATTCCAAAATTAAGTTTTTGCCAAAATGCTCTGTAACCAAAATAGCATAAACACACTCTTTTTGACCACTTCACAAGAAAGGAAATTAGAGCCATGAAATTGAACAAATTATATTATTGGATTGTTTGTTTTCCTCTGTAAAAAAGTTCATGATACAATAGATGAAAAGTCTGAAATAATTAAGGAAAAAATAATACAGTTGCAAATACAGATTTGCATTTTCTCTTTGCTACAACAAATGTGAGAATGCCAAATTTTAATTTCAGAAGGTGTCCATGTAGCAATATGCAAAACATAACTAGATTTTCTTTCAGATTTTAATGCCTTTTTGGTTTATTTTCCCACTTGGACTGAAAAGGAATCATAAAGGGTTGTATCCAGTCATTGTGCTTTGTTCTAAATACCACTGTTAATTTTGTCTGCAGTTTGATGATTCAGTTCTTTATAGTCCTCTATACATCTCATAGACAAACATACACACACTGTAACAAGGAAAGAAATAAAAAAGACCTATCCCAATAAGAAACCTTCACTTTTCCAAGAGGTCAATGAAACAGAAGGTGTTTTGGACACTCATGATGCGATTAAAATGACTCATTGTACTGAAGTCATTGGCTGGCATGAAGCAAGTAACTTTACTGGGATTAGTCTCAGTTGCATTTCATTTCAGCTCCCGAATTTCAGCTGCACTGAATTATTCCTGGTTAGACAAGGGAATAAAGTTATGGAAAAAAATGGAGGGATAATGTTATTTCATCAGTCTAGAGAGACGTGCATCATTTGTTTTAAAAGTTACATAGATGAGTTTATTAGACATTTTCAAAGGCTTGACTTTATTTCTTAATGGTGTGCTTACTTGTCTTCAGCACTTTTCCTCTGTTCCCAAATTACCAGTAAATGGCAATATTCAGTGAGCCTTCAATTTAAGTCAGAAAGACCAATCAGAACTCATAACACACTAAAATGTGTGCTTCCCATGCAAACAAATTCAAGCTTACTCCTTAGTGTTCCAGGTGTAATGGGGTGGGTTTTAGATATTTTGGACTATGTTTACACTAGTAAAAAGGTTACAGTCATGTCATCGGTGTGAACAATTTCCCAGGATCATCTGTTAAATATAATTGTTAGAATACATTCCAGTTTTGACATGAGACAATCAATATTCTCCCAGATAATGCTAAGGTGTCACACAGGGGTTAGCACAGGGCAAAGACTTTTCCCAGGAGGGGCATGTACAAGGTTGTCCTGTTCTGAGGAGGAAACACATTTAACAATCACAAGGTCTGCCATGGCACTTGTCCCTGAGATTGAGATCTGTCCCATTTTCTCTATTGTAGGGAGCAACTGTCCATATGCAGGGCAGGGAGTCAGATGTGCCTGCTGGGGATGCAGTGGTAAATGCAGCTGAAGGTGGAACTTGAGCAAGTTGCCATGAAGAGAGCCAGATCTTTAACAACTGTGTTCTTCACCAACAAAGACCAAGATATATCTGAATTGGACGTGTTGGGAAGAGTAGTGGCAGGTCCTCCACATGTCATTTGTTTGACAAATGAGCTACATATCTTTCCTCATGCACAAGAAAACAAATTCAATCATAGCAGATGAATCTTGAACTGATGGAAATAGGATTTCTTGCATATGAAAAATAAATCTGATAGTAATTTTATACTTAGAACTATGTGGCATCTGCACAGATGAGAATGCAATTACATGAGACAGTGAGTAAGAAGCTGAATTCCTCATGAGATTTTTTTTTTATCCTGAAGACTGGCATAACCTCTCTGTTATGTTGTGTTAAGCAGTTATAAAATTCTTCTTCCAGTAGATTGGTTCATTCCTTGGCCACAACAAAATAATTCTTTTTCTCTCTTTCTTATTTTTCTTTAAGAGAATTTAATCATTATGAGTGGTGCCAGATTTGTAGCACTGGAAAAGGAAGACCTCAGTTTTATGGAAGGTAAACCAGTGAGTGGCAGGAATGCAAATATATTCATGATGCACTTCCACTTTTTAGCTTTACAAGGAAAAATGGTCTCTGTGACATTCTGTTTTTCACACTTTCTTTGTTAAGAGGTCCTACTATGCTCTAAATGCATCTTTCTATGTGTATGAGTGTGTGACAGAGTAGATGATGGAAACATTTATGTACCCTTTTCATAGGGTTTCCTTTTCTTTCTTCAGTCAGAAAGAGTGGTTTCTGTCCCAAAGAGGGAACAGCAGAGGAGTTGTCTCCCAAAACAAACGGCTCTCTCAGTATGTGGTGTTCAGGAGGTTGCACCAAAATCAAAAGATCACAGGTAGGGAAACCATGTGAACCCACATTGGTTCCTGGGTCAGATTGCAGTCAATCTTTCTGCCACCAGAAGATATCCCATCTTCCCTTTCTTACTCCTTCTAGGAACCTGCACTGGAAAGGTGGGAGGAAACTCTATTACCCGTGACAATCTTAGCATCCATCAGCTACTAAGGGTTTAAACAATGACTAAGATGGAACAACTACCAGTCCTTATTTCAGGCTCATCTGTCCTCAAACCAGGTGCAAGAAGGACAGGCATCCTGGGGTCATAGGGGAGAGGGTTGGAGCGGGAGAGAAAGGACAAGGCAGCAGAGTTGACACTTTTGTCTCTGCACCTGCAGTACAGCATGCATGGCAACCCAGATCTTACACTGGCAACTGTACTGAATTGCATCAGGAACGCTGAAATTCCTGTGATGGGAACAAAATACGCAAATTTAGGAACTGGACTAAAACCAGTAACATATTTCACTGGATAATGTCAATGATAAATTACCAAATTTGGTAACTAGATTTTACAGGAGTATGAATCTCGTATGTGTCCAGAAGAGAAGATTTAAAGTGAAATGGGATACAGTGTGGTAGGAAAGAATTCCAAATGGCTGCCACTAGTAAAAACACAGTTTGAATCTGTTGTCTGAGCAGAAACATGCAGTTTTCCAGGGTATAAATAGAGTTGGTGAAGTTCTGTGTCAACAAAAGGGCAGAAATGTTTTAAGGTAAGTTAATAGAAAGGTCATAGTTCAGTGCCAATCATTTCAAATCAGCCTTTTCTGACTGCATATCAAATGTATGCAGACTGCTCTGGTTTCAAGCTTATTGGTTTGGGATTTTCCAGTGCTCTGTGCTGCTTGATCAGGAACACATGAGACCATAGAAGTGTCAAAGGATATCATTGGCAATATCCCAGTAGCAAATCTTTCCTCTTTTCTTGCATGGTCCGTTTAATTGAACACTCATATCAGTGGCAGATTCATTGCAAAACACATTTTTCATTTTTATGCCCTTTTTATGAAAGCTGTAAAGTTATATGCTTAAAAGACTTTGGCTAAAAAAATTATGTGAAAACGGATAACATTTACTTTTCCTAAGCTTGGAGTGGAGTAAGCGGTTCACATTGTGAATATCCCTGAATATGATGCATTTTTATTAACATTTCTATTTACAAGCTATTACCAGATGTCTGATTTAAAAAGCATTTTTGAAAGATTAAATTCAAAATACCTGCTATCCTTATGCATCTGAGGGGGGCCGACTATTCATACAAAATATGTTTGGAAATACTGAAAAAAAGCTGGCCGATGAGTTGTTTTTCCTTATTTTTACCTTTTTATGCCAACCTGAGGATATCTTAAGTACATTACAGAAGCTTTCTGCCCACCAATGGTTGTTCAGAATACTGAACATATACAATATGTTCAATACAATACAAGCTGACAAAAAAATCAGGGCCAAACCTGAGTCCCCATTTTTTATGGAAGGAAAATTCTCATTGACGTCAATGGGAGTTTTGCCTGACTACAAAATAAAGAAATTGGCCCCAAATGATATCTCCGAAGGGGGCTTTACTCACGGCACACAGCTGTATCTCATGAGCCAGATCTCCAGGATTCCATTATTCTTCTCCCGCCCTTAGTGAACTTACTAAGTGAGCCAAAGTAAGAATAATACCTCTGCTCTGGGAAGTGAGGTTAAAATGTGTGCCACATTCTGCATGTACATGCACAGCTTACAGTCAAGTCATTGTTCTCAGAAGGAAAGCTATAGTAACAGGCCACCATGCTTGCTACAGTAAAACGAAGGGAATTCACAACAGGGTCATCAAAGTGATATAGCACAATAAAAGTTAGCAATGAAAGGACCTATGGTTAGATACAAAAAGACTTAGGCCCCTGAAAAGGATTTGTTTAGGGTTTTTTTCCAATTCAGTTCATTTTTTCCAGTGACTTCTTGATATAATATACAGGAACAGTTCTCTGAATGTAAAGATCAAAAGCCCAGGACTCCCTTCCTTTAGGAAATTGCCCACATCTCCCTCTTTTTCTCTGGCTTAATGAATCTTGGCTCCTTTTTTTGCATTTACTTTGACAAAATGGACTAAGATCCTTCCCTTGTGCTCCCCCACAGCCAAGTATTAAAGCAGTCTAGTAGGAGATCTGAATCTGCATGTCCTTAAGATAGAGAGGGCCTGAATCCAGATTTCCTACACCTCCAGGCTGAAGGCTCACACCATTAGATTATTATATAGAGGAGGATGGGGAGGGTGCCTTTATGCTCTAGCTTTCTAATGAAGGTGGCACCCACAGATGAATTTTGTGAGGAATGCCTTTGTCAGTACCTTCTGAGTAGGTCCTGCTCTCCAGATGAAGCCTCTCAGCATGCTTCGGGAGGAGCTGTCTAAGTTCTGAACCCCAGGTGAGCTTATGCACAGCAGCTGTCCAAGGCTACTTAGTTTACTGGGGCAGTCTTCTCTCACATGCTCCATTTTTGTCCTTCACCATTCCTGACCCACAGAATCATAGAATGTCCTGAGTTGGAAGGGACCCACAAGAATCACTGAGTCCAACTCCTGTCCTGGCACAGGACAACCCCAAAATTCACACCAGGTGTCTGAGGGCCTTGTCCAAGTGCTTCTTGAATATTGTCAAGCTTGACACCATGACTGCCACCCTGGGGAGCCTGTTCCAGTGCTCCACCAACCTCTGGGGGAAAAACCTTTTCCTAATATCCAACCTAAACCTCCCCTGGTACATCTTCCTGCCATTCCCTCAGGTCCATGAACCAATGCAGAGTGCCAAGCAGCCCACAGAAGGGTCCTTTGTCACTAGTAAAGCCATGAAACTTTGGTCTTTGTGTTGCCTTTAGACACTGGTAGATAGGATGGGAAGAAAACCTGGTAAATGAGCCCATGCATATATATACTCTCTTTTTAATAAATTTTGCTCCACAAATATGAAGTGCTAAGCCAAGATGCCCTGTGCAGTGACTGTCACTTGAGGTCTTCTTTACCCATACCTCCCTGACACAGATCCTATAATGCAACATAGGTTCTGGGCTATGCAATCTGCACACTGGTGTTTCAGTGAGCAAAGCACTGAATGCAGGTTATGAAGGATGCAGCCTGGCTGAACAATGAGACTGGTAAGTAATGACACACTTTTGTTTCTGATCTTCACTTCTTCTGGCATCACCAGCTAGAAAATTATTAAAATAAAATTATGGGTCAAAAGTATGAAAGGAATGGAAAAGCAAGAACTCTTTTCAAAGCTCATTGAAAATTCACCTTGAAAATGTGGCGGCTTAAATAGCAGGATGTGCATCAGAAATAGCTTATCACCATGAGCCAGAAACCCTGTAAGGAACAGAACCTTAGCAATCCTTATTTATGTTCCTTTACTGTCTGAAGTGGTCAGTGTTGATATTTGCTGGACTGTTCTCAAGTTGTGTGTGATAAAGGTCTGACAGTCCAGTGACATGCTTACTACATGGTCCATCCACATGCCGATCAGCAACCTGGGAGCTACCACTTTGAAGGCCTCTGACTCCCTTTTTAGTGATCAAGATATGTCATTATGGATAAAGGCATGGCACTTCATTAATTTCAGCAGTTGAATGGGCTGTTGTCACAGTAATGCTAGCATCTTCCAGGTCAGGAAGTGGGCCCAGTCTGCACAGTCCAAAGAGGAAACACACATTTCACACATAAACATGCTCAGCATCACTGTAAGGCCATCCTCATAGAGAAGACCAATAAGACTCTCTGGTGTATCAGCCATTCCTTCCAGTTTTAAGTCATCAGCAAATTTAGTGAGGGTACAGTCTGCCCCATCTTCCAGATCTTTAATGAAGTTCTTAAACTATTCTCTTCACAGAGTGAAAAAACCTTGCAGTTTTTCAAACTGTGACCTGATTTTCATGATCTATCGATGAGTTCTCAACAAGGGCTCAGGTATCTAATTAGTTCCTAGTTAAAGTTAGGTATCTGCCAAAGAGAAAAAGCAATTAATATATAGAGTTATGTTTTGAAAATTGATGGTGAAATTTCCCTGACATTGAAATGAACATCAGAAGTGCTGCCAGCTAATGTGATCAAATTGGTCTCCTAAAGCTGAAGTAACAACACATGTTTCACCTTCATCAGGCTTCTTTCACAACATACTTCTTGCAAGAAAAAAAACTCTTGTCAGCCTTCTGCTGCACCTATACTGCAGCAGGCCTGGGTGGCAGCCAGAAACCAATTGTTTTTAGAGGATTATGGGTAATGCCTTGCTAATTAACTACAATGGTAACCTGGTAATGGTTAATAGTGGGTTAGGCATTGCTTTCCTGTCTGTCAGATGTTATCCGTTCAAGAAGAAAAATATTTGTAAGGTGATTTCACTTATGGTTTCAACATATTCTAAATGAACAATCTTTGTTCTCCCACAAATGGTATTGTGTTGGATAACACAGTTGACAAGGTTTCATAAATCCTTTTCCAAGTTCACTTTAATTGCAGTTCAATATTCTTTTGTTTCTATTAACCCAGGTAAATAAATAGAGTGAACTGGTAATTTTGAACTGTGATCTATGGCATGGTCCCCAATGTACTGGCACACACGGAGTTCTTGCAGATCACAAATCTGCAAGAAACATGTTTGTGTCTTCCAAGAAAATGTCATCAAACCTCTGAAGGAATCCATATTTATGCTTTGCATGGTGCGCTAGAGCTTCACATTAGAAGCAGGCAGACTCTAAAACAGCAGGCTTGAAACAGAGGGAGAGGGAAGATTCCTCCTTTGAATCTTGCTCTTTCCAAGTACTAGAATCACAACCTATTTAAACTAATTTATTGTACGATGAAAGCAATTATCTTTTTTCCCCCATTCTTTCCTTTTTCCACAGAATCCCTTTGTATTTATTATAAAATGATCTTCCATGCTTTTCCTCCACTACCTAATACGCCAGTTCTCTGCTAATTCAATATATATTTCACAATTCACTTTCCCTCTCTGTGGTGAAAACCCCTTTTAATCTCTAACTGGCAAAGACTCACCATAAAATTTAACAGATTTTGGTGACATCCTCTATCAAAGAAACTTAAAAAAACTAAGCTGTTATAGGATAAAAAACTGCTTAAAATATAAAAAGCAAAGATTGAGGCTAAAAGGTCATTTTTTTATAGGAGTATATCTCTGTTGTCCTATCTTAATCTACTCTGGAATCTGTTCTGTTTAACACATTTACACAAGAACTGGATGAACAAGAAGGCAGCAATACTTGCAGATCATATAAAATAAAACAGAGTAGCCATAATCAAGATAAATGCAAAGAATTGCAGAAGAATTCCAGAATATTCTAGGGCTAAGAGAGAAAATGGAATTTGAAGTTTACTATTGACAAGTGTAAAGCAATGCACACAGGAAAAAGTACCTTATGGTTCATTAATTTATTAATTCTCACTGTTAAGGAAACCAGTTCTGGAGTGATGGTGAATAATTACCTACAAAAATAGTGTAATGCTCAGTAGTGATCAAAAAGACAGCTAGAACATTAGGAAATATTAGGAAGGTAACTGAGAACAAAATATGTCAATATGATCCATGCAGTACATATGTGTTGAACACAACATGCAGTTCTGGCTCCCAGAGGATATAATAGAAATAGAGAGTAGGGTATAGAGAAAAGTATCAGAGTGATTAGAGTGAAACAGTTTCCATACATGGACAGATTAGGAATAGTCAGACACTCTTAATCCTGGACAAGAATCCTGAAGCCTCAGAGGAGAGTATGATGGGAAAGGTTAGTGGGGTACATTAATTCACTGGCCTAGACAAATGCATAGAAGACATCACTAATAGCTGCAATAAGCAATGACTGGGCGGAATCCTCTGATGCATGGAGACTGTAATCTGCTGACTACCAGAAGCTGGGAGAGTATAACAAGGAAAGATAGTACTTGCCTTGGTCTTGCATTATTCTTTAAGTATGTTGTCTCAGGCATCAGTCATTGGTGGTACTAAGCTAGATGGTCTGGCCTTATGAGGTAGTTTATCAGTTCTTAGGATCTCCCTAGGTGACATTCACTTCATCTCCCTTTGGATAAGGGTTTCTAAAGTAAAGAAATTTACACCTGAAGTTGTCACCAGTGGCTCTCATTATGTAGAGAATCATGCATTTTTAGGACATGATTCATCCAAACTAGTTTAGACACCTACCTCGGAACGAGATGAATCATACTCTACAAATGTTTGTTTCTCTCCATTGACTGCAAAGGGATTATTTTTATTGTAGATGCTTATATTTAGTCAGATGAATTTCATCCACTTTCTTTATTCTTCTTCTCCACTACTATTGGAATAAAACTGCTTAGGAGAGCAGCAGAGCAGAAACAAGGCCAGTTAAGCACTGTAGATGCACATCGATGAGGAGTACCCAAACCACGTTCTGAACTATGATTTCCAGGGATTCAGAAGAGAAGCAGATGGGCTTATGTGGCAGTTCAAATCTTGTCGTGGTTTAACCTCAGTAGGCAGCTAAGCACCATACAGCCGCTCGCTCATTCCTCTCCAGTGAGGTTGGGGGGAGAATCAGAAAGGTAAAAGTGAGAAAACTCATGGGTTGAGGTAAAAACATTTTAATTATTTTTAAAAATGGAGGGGGAAAATTGACAAGCAAGAAAAACAAGTGATGCAAAAGAAAACAATTGCTCACCACCAAATGACTGATGCCCAGCCAGTCCCCGAGCAATGTCAGCCCCTCCCAACCTCCACCTCACCAGCTTTTATTGCTGAGCACAGTGGCATGTGGTCTGGGATATCCCTTGGTCAGCTGGGGTCAGCTGTTCCAGCTGTGTCTCCTCCTCCTCCTCCTCCTCCTCCTTCTGCACCCCCAGCCTACTCACTGGCAGGGCAGTGTGAGAAGCAGAAAAGGCCTTGACCCTGTGTAAGCACCATTCACCAATAAATAAAACACCATGTGTTATCAACACTGTTTTCACCACAAATCCAAAACATAGACCCATTCAAGCTACTAGGAAGAAATTTAACTCTATCCCAGCCAAAATCAGTACAAGTCTGAACAAGGAAAACCCCCAATAGGTGATTTGTAGCTACCACCTCTGCTATGCACTGTTTTGCTGCACTTCTGTGCAGGATATCTATGGCATAATTAAATGTTTCCCGGGATTTCTCCAATGGGTATTGGGGAAAGCATGAGCAGTCTGTTTTGGCAAAGCCTGTCAGTCAGCACCAACAAGAAGCTGAGTTTTATATGTATGTTACACCTAAAATGCAAAGAAGTCAGAAGACTCTCCTGCTATCAGTACAGGCAGGTACCTCCCAGGATTTGCTTTTCACACAGTAACAAGAAGTAACCTTACCTGCACATACGTTGTCAACATGCAAGCAAAGAGCTGTCACTACATTTTTACCATGCACATATAAATGCAAACAACCAAAGCACCCCAAGTAGTAGACTGACCTCTGTTTTAACCAAAGCACAAAACACTCCACTTAAAACCACTCTGGTTCTGCTTAAAAACACAACAGTAAGATCAGGTACACAGAATTTCCACCTTCAGTGGTGGTTCAAATTTTTCTCATGTCTGAGTTAAAGGCAAAAAGGATGTGCTGTTTCTTCTGGATTGGCTTTAAAATGAAAAATAAATATTTTTCATGGAGTCTTACAGAGTTTTTGGCCTTCCTGAATCACACTGCGTCTGGAATTCTCCGCCCTTTTGTTTGGGTGGGAGGCCCAAATGGAACTAGCTAGCACAACCTTTGGCACCCCTGAAGCTCTGGCAATCTGTTTAGGCTGAACAGGTCAACAGGGTGGAGATAGCCCCTAAAGCTTCAAACTCTTCTTGAAAGTTAAAACATCACCAGTTATTTCTATCAGCACATAGGTTAAGCTCAGGCTCTCGTGAAGCAGAAGAAAAACCTGGTCTGCCAATGTCCAAAGAGATCAGCAACCCTGAATTGGAGAGAGGTGGAGGAAAGATTTTGCCTGTTGCTACCCCAAAACAAACTTTAAAAGGAGGAATTAGGAATGATAAGGAGAGTGTTCTGGACTGTTGTGCTGGCTGCACCACTAGAGGCAGGGATTCTGAGGCAAAGGCAGAAGAGGTGTGGCTGAGCCCTGTAGACATGTATGATGTGACTCCAATGTTTATGGAAAGAGAACCGCAGCCAAATATTTGGAACTTGATGAGCATTCTCAGCTGCAAATAGCAGTTATTTCAACAAGCAAATGGGTTTCATACTAGACTTTCTGGACCTTAGCTTTCTCCCTAGGCTCCTCTGTGCCCTGTCTTCCTCATTCAGCCTCTTCTTCCACCACATAGACTTTGTAAAAACATGCCAAAAATGTTTTCAATATATGAAAATTAAGAAATTTCCAGATGCAAGGGAGTAGGGGCACACCAGACAACCTACTCCTTCTTCCATCTTTAATATTGTTCTTACATTAATCCTACGAGAAAAAATAATTTTTGTGCAAATTACAATTTCAGTATTTGCATGCTACAAGGTAATGATAACCCAAATCACCATCTATGCCAGCAAAATGGCACCTGAGGGTAAATGACTTCTGAGTAAACTTGCTCCTGTAGTGTCATTCATCCCAAATGCCTCCTAGTTTCTTCTGAAGTTTTAATGAATAGAATGAGGACTATAAGGCCACTCCCCAAATTTGTTCTAACCAAGTCATGTCATATCAGTGACATCACAAAAATATTTGTACATAAAAACACAATCTTTGTTCATCAGACATCAAGTGTGGCTACATGATGTTTTAGTGTCATATAGTTTCTTAAAAACTACAACATTCAGATATTCAAGTATCAAACTATTTTAACAAAGGAGACAAACACATTCAAATTTAAATATTTCTGGTTTAAATCATTACCACAAAGGAAAGCATAGATCATAGACATCTGTCTACATATAAATGCAAGTGTGTGTTTGTTCAACAACACATTAATAGTTAAAAGGAATAATTATGGGATGGACAGTTTATTTTAAAATAGGACATGGCTGGATATTCACAGGGAATTTGGGATGTCCATGGTGACTATAGAATGAAGAAACTGACATTGCTGGTATTGTTACATACTTTCAAGATCATCCAACACAAACATTTCCTTTTCTTTATTTTAAAGTCTCTGGTGCTTTTTGTCTAGAATCCTGCAGAGCTTATATACTATCAGACTTGACTTTGTTCATCTCAGTTGGTTCATTCATGGTTTCAGTGCTGTCTCATGTACAGAATTCTGTATTGGCTGCACATGTTTATATAAATGGATTTACATTTTTAAACTGACAGTATGAGCTTGCATACCCCTAAATTATGTGAAAAATCCCAGCACATAAATAGCTGTCTGAGAACATATATCTAAAAGTCCCAGTACAGCATACAAAGTGGTTAACCTACCAATATATAGGCACATGCCAATTTTGTGTACTGAATACATTTGCACTAAGAGTTAGATTTTCCACTCTAGCTGGTCTATATTTGGAGATGGTGGAGAGAAGGGCTGCAAAAAAAGCTGATTATAATTCTTTAATCCCAGGAGATCTGTATTTAGAAGTAGATCTTTTTATTTTTCCACCAAACAAAGAGCCTCAGCAAACATACCTCAGTGTCAGCCTGCTCCACTGCCCCCCACCCCAGTCGCTGTCCACATATGGCAAATGGCTCTAATTTATTTCATGGGTGAAAATGTGACCAATGCACAAGATAATTCCATACTGCCACGATCTTTCTGCAGGCAGAGGATTCCCTTGCAGCAGGAAAACCTCTGCTGGTTGCTCCGGTTATTTTAAATTCACTTTATACCACATAAGCAGACAGAAGGATTTAGCCAACCTTGTTCTAGGTAAAGCATTCCATACATTTGAAAAAAATTGCCCTGGATGCCATACTTCGGTACAAAGACCTTGATTTTCTCTTTACAGGATTTGACTTTCATCTGGAAAAAAGCTACAATTTTATTCAATCTTCTCATATACAGGCTAATAAATTTAGTCTAACACCTCTATTAGAATTCCGTATTTAAAGGCTTTGTCAACACTTCTATTATAAATGTTGGTTTTCAGAGATATCAAGCTCAGCCAGAAAAATTTGGTAAGTACGGCATTTGTCTTGCATAACTGCATGTTAGGAGCCTATTCACCTTGTAATAACTTCCAAGATAATCCATTTGGAGCATTTGGAATACCAGAGTGAACTGCGGTTAGATGTTATTAGCAGAGACAGAGACAGAGTCTCAGATGGCATAAGCCGTTCCAAAAGCTACACTCATTTAAATTACCAAAGGATCTGACATTTAGTCCATTAAAAAAAAATGGAAAACTTAATCGACTGAGTCTTTGTACAATATGTTGTGTTGTGACCAGATTTAAAAAAAAAAATGCAATTCAGAGGATGTACTCCCCAACACTGAATCATACTGCAAGGGAAGCATCCCTGGCATTGGCGAGCATATTAATGGATATAACTCTAACCACATGCAAGACATAGACGATATGTTGTGTTGCTCAACAGGAGAGATGCCTGTTTCCAGTCATAGGATCTGATGCAGGGTTTCACAGCCCTCAATTACAGCACTGGAAAAGAGTTAATTTCCTGAGTGGAAGAGACAGGAAAAACTGTTGCCTTCATGAAAATGCAAGAGAAATAACCATTCAAAAGAGTTCCAACCAAATACAGGGACTAGCTTCTTTTGCTGGGACCATCCAGGCCAATTTGGCGATTAGAGCAATGACTGCTTGTTCTAAACTTTTTAAAAGATATTTTCAGTACTATAACCAATACAACTATTCTAGGCATTGCCATCAAAAATGGGCATCTTTTAAACTTAAATCTGAGGTCACTGACAGGTTATTTAGCATTTTAGGTACTGGGCAAAGCATTAGTGCAGTCCATAGGCACTAATAGGTTTTTACTCAGTGTAAAGAGGCCACCAAAAGAAATACAGTTTTTCTGAGGTCTTTCTAAGCAGATGTTGGAGAAACCCCAAGCAGATTTGGGAAGAGCTCAGTCCTGCTTCAGCCTCTGCCCCCAATTTGCTGGGTGGCCTTTGAGTACCTGGCTGCTATTTCTCTAACCAGAAAATATATATGCTGATATCAATCTCTTTAGAAAGGCCATGAAGCCACTGAAGAAATTACAGCCAGTGCATTACAGACAACCATGCACAACCAGTGCATAATTACTTAGTAATGATAATTTCTATTAGGATATCAAGACCTGGATCAATACTGTGACAGGCTCTTTAACAGTCCTTGAATTACATGATCATCACATGTTTGCCTTGCTCTAGGAAGGTACCCCTAAGGATGGAAGGGAATTGCCAGGGAGCAGCTGGAGTGGTGCTGCCCACTTCAGGACAAGCCAGAACCTGCAGACAACCCCCCCCGCCACCCCCATTTCTACCTAGCATTGTAATTCTCAAAGTAATCCAGTGGCCTTCTGGTGGGTGCAGGCCTGCAGCCCCCAAGCAGGGCCATGGTGGTGACAGTGACAGCACTGCCAACCCCCTGGTGATCAGTGAGGGAAGGTGGCAGGGCTGGAGTCCATCTAGAGCAGCCCCACCAGGCTCTGCAGGGCCTGGGCTGGGCACAGGGCTGCTGGCAACATGGCTGCTGTCAGAGCCGGGGACCCAGCCTGTGCCTGCCCTGAGCTCCTGGACCCGCAGGTGGAGATGGGGGTCCTGGCTGACTGCTGAGGGACAGGAGTATCTGGGTTACTGAGTACAGCTCCCATTCGTTAAGCTCCATCTTGAAATCTGCTAGCATCTTGCCTGCACTGTTGCACTAGGAGGGCTGTTCCACAATCATGCACTTCTGGTGGCTAAAATATTTCTTCTCATTCCCAGTTTGATTTGAACACATGGTGTATTTACCATTACGTTCCCTTTCAGTCTTTTTCTTGAGAATTTATTTTAAATTCTCTCACAAAGCAGAGTCTCTGACTCCCCATCAAGCATCCCTCCGCTGTTTCAGGGCAGCTCGCTTCCCTGAACACAAGTGAGTGCAATAGCTCAGCGGGTGCCAAGGATTGCCTCCCTCCCCCTCTCAGTAATAGCTCACCTCACACATCCTATGATCACTTGTGCCTTCTTCAACTTCTGCACTATGGGGTGGTCCTGTGATCAGCTAGTCTTCCTGATTCTTCTCAGCCTTAGGTTAGCACATACACATCTTTTGATGTGTCTATTGTCTTCAGCTAATGAATCCCCAGCTTATTTCAAAAACACTGGTACATTTTCCTTGTAACATTCACCCATTTCTATCTAGCATTGTAATTCTCAAACTAATTCAATGCTTCTCATATTATAGTCTGATCCTGCTGGATATTGGCAATACCTCTTCACTTTATGGCATCACAAAACTTCATGATCATCCTCCAGACTTTTGTACCACTTTCAATAGCGAAAATACTAAATAAAATCCATCCCCAAATGTGCTGCATTGTTCTCTTCTCAGCACAACGCACTACTGGTGGTCTTACAGTTACCAATAGCATTTGCTCTCCAATTTGTGTCAGGGAAATTAATGTCCCCAACACAATGCCTAGTAAAATTATTTCTACATTAATGTTAAAGGGAACACTCTCAACATGTCAAACTGATCTTCAAGATCTGTTCACAGAATAGTTTTCTCAATTTCTTCCCCAGATTGAATATCTGCTGTCTTCTATGCATGCTCCTTTTTCTCATTGTTTTACGGCATTCTGCATCTAAACATGTATAATGCCTGCCCAGTGCATTTACTTTCTCCTCTGAATACTACATACCCTTCAACAGGTACTTCTCCGTTCATCTGGCACCTCTGTTACACCTCTCTTTTCCCTGTAGTACTTAAATTCATATAATGCATCAGTTGTTCAGATTCCTCCAGATTCTTTTTGAGGATCTTTACCTTACTTCTGTCAATCTTTACCTGCTTCAATTGTTTCTTTAGCTAGATTACATGATTTTAGCTGCAGCACCCACTTGACTGTGAATCTACTTATTATTAATACTTTCTATTTATTCCTTTTGGTGTTCTTTTGTTTTACAATAACTTTCCACCCTTTACCTGCATTTTTGCTACCCTTCACCTAATTCCACTGTTACTGTGAAATAAAGCAAGACTTGGAGATTACATGAGTATCTCTCAACCTTCCCTCTGCATCTATTTGTTTAAAACTTTCCTTGTAAATTACCAACTTAGTTCCATAAGCTGGGACCCACAAACCATCCCAGTAGCCCAGTTCTTTATGTTATCATACATTCTCTCACTTTCACTAGAAAAAAATAGCAGTACCACTGAGGTGCCCTGCTTTGCTCCTCTCAGAATGCTACCTGGCTGACTTAGTGCTAGCATAGCAATGCCGGTTTTATTTTTCCCACCATAAAGTCTTTTTGCCAATTTGTCTCTACTTCCATGCAACCCAAAGCCTAAAACCCAGTATGCCTTTTTGTTCTCTAGGCCTGTTCTGGTGACAACCCTGTTGATTCTTCTTAGTGAGGAATAGCAATCACACAAATCTGCCTATTTTCCATGAGGGCATGAAGAAGGTTCTTCCATTTGTTTGAAACTCATTTCATCTCCTCCGTATTTCTCTTTCAAATCAGAGGTGTATCATCTATTTTCTCCCTTTGGTTCTAATCCCCAGCTATCCTTCATACCCATACCTTATCTTATTACACCAGCACTGTCCTCCTCCCTTCCTCCTTCCCATTCCACCTTCCATGTTTTCTTTTGTGTAGCAGCTGTCTTCTGTTATCCTATTTCTCTTTTGCTAGGTAGTTCTTCTTGTTGTTGGATGTTTCTTTGGATCTCACTTTCCACCAAGCTCTGTTTTGCCCGTCTGCATCATCAGATCATCTGCACCTCTTCAGCTGCTTGTGTCATCTTCTCCTGTTCCATCATGTCCCAACATCCATCTCTGATGTTGGACTTGACCTATGGTTGCACCTCCAGTTGTCCCAACTTCTCTTCCAGGACTGTGAGTAACATTTCAGCCAAAAGTACCTTCTGTCATAAATCCTCTAGAGGATAATACTCATGCCATAAATTCTGCAGCTGGAAATCTTTGTCTCCTCTCTTCCTTGAGGCACTAACATCTTCCATTCCCAATCCCTAGCATTAACAGAAAATCACAGCAAAACGCAAACCCCACCACATAATCCCTTCCTGTATCTTCCTTAACTCTTCTACATATTTTCCATTATCTAACAGAGGTAGGACACAGAGTGGTCCCTCTGCATAAGTCAAAATCTGTAAATAATGGGGCCAAAGTTTTAAAAAATAGTTCAAACTCCTGAGGCTGTGTTTGGACATTGGCTTGAATTTCCCAAATGCATGGCTGTCCACAGCTCCCAGTGATCTAGGTCATTAGAAAACTGAACTGGCACAAAATGCAGACTTCAGGTCTTAACTTTAAGCACCTTAAAAAAAAAAAATCTTGACCAAAACCCATGTACCAAGAATCTTATAATTTAAAAGAAGAAACATTGACCAAAAAAATACAGAAGTGAGGAAGCGCCTGCAACACAGGATCTCTCACGTGCATGGACAGGTAATGTCTTAGAAAGGATCTACAGGAAAATACATACCTGAAAAATGCAAAACCCACTCCATTATATTACTGGGAAGCTCTGAATTTCTAATGTGCACTGAGATCCCAGAAAAACTGAATCAGTATTGATGGGCAAATTCTGAGCCTGGAGTACATGTAGTAGTACCTCTGCAAGTTAACGTGAGCCTGAAATGGTATTAAATCTGGAAGTGATAAGTACCTCCCCAAAATGAAATAAAATACAATGGCCTCATAACAAGAACTGCAAATGAATTACATGGTCAATCAGTAACTAAAACAGCAGTTACACAGGGAAAGGAAATACTGTATAAACCTGACTAGCACTTTCTCCCCATGGGCGCTGGAGTCTTTTCCTCATGATCCAGCTCTAGATTTTCCTTGACCAGACAAAGGTAACAATGCTAAATTGAGACAAACAACACTATACTAACAGTACATGTTTTTGATGCTAAGAAGCAGTGACATTTTCAGGAGGAGGATAACTGAATATTGGAACACTTACCTTCAGGAATGCCCAAAGCGCTCTACAGAATGGAACTGGGAAGGAACGTGTGCCAAAAACCTCATAAACACCATGATACAACTGTGAGATGTCTATGTTGGATAGAGAATGCATCCTACTAGGAAAAGAGGATGAGCTTTGCCACATTGGTCTACAGATACTGTATTTTTAGCATAGCTGGAATTCCCAAGAAAGTTAGTGGAAATTTCCAGCCAATAAGAAAAGCTCCTAGCTATTTTTCCCAAAGAAAACTTAAGAATGATTTGGTAATGGGTAAATGTTATTAAAATATTCATTCTTAGTATTATTTTATTTCCCCTACTAATGTAAAAGTTATAATTACTTGGTGAGAAATCATAGCTGTGAATAGCTAGTTATTGTTGGCATCACACCCAAGTAGCACAACATTTTTTCCCACCTACTGTGTAGGATAGCTGGCAAGTCCCTGAAAATTAATGACCTACTCAGAAACAGATATTTGGACAATATTTTGTGAGGGCTGGAACAGTCTTTACTGCTAATATTGAGGGATGACACGCTATGCAGAACCAAGAGAAGTCCAGGAAAGACTATGTAAGTGTAAGAATCAATCCTCTCTGTCTTTCCTCATCCCCACATAGAGTCAGTCATTGACTCCTGACTTCTAATGTGAGCTGCTAAACTCCAGTCTAAAGCTAATATTCTAGCAAAATTGAACACACTTAAAATCAAACTTCTGGTGAAAAGTGATGAAAAAAGAAGTTTCAAGTGCCTTTTTTATTTTGCTTTCCTGCCTTTGTGGCTTTTTCTCTTAATACATCCAGAATCTTTTTTTTTTCTTTTTTTTTTAATTTTTTCTACCCAAATTCTGAGAGTAGTAAGGCATCAAGAATTTTTTCTTCTGGCAGAACCATGTTCAGGAACTTGTGCTGATTATAGCACAATATATGAATATTGCACAATAGTATTAGCCTGTCCATCATTCTGTTGTGTGACTAGAATAACTGCACTCTCTCAGTTACAACACTCTTCACAGGAATTGTAGTGACACAGGAACTGAGCAGAGAGCTCTCTCTAAAAAGAGAGTGACACAAAGAAATTGCCTTTTTTCTAGAGAAATTGTTGCTATTTACATCACCACATTAAACATTTACTGAAAAACTATTTTAGACAGTATTGATCATGGAAAAGTAGCTCATTGGAAATTTAAGTATGCAGGTCTCATATTCTGTTAAAAATAGTTCAGATACAGTGTAATGGAGGGCTTGCACAAACCAGAATCTGTTTGTTTACTTATCACACCCTCTTACACCTGCAGAGCTGTAAATTACTATATCAGTTACTATGAAGAGGGGATCCAGGCCCAAAATTTAAATACAGGGGCACGTGGGAGGGTGTGCATAATCTGACCTGTTTTCATATTTTCTGAAATTTAATGGGTTCAGATAATTATGGAATTGGGAATTAACAGTCTGTTTTGTATCAAGAAGACAATTGCATCAAGAAGACACACTTGGAGCCCAATGCTGAGTAATAAACCACCCATGCAGTTTCCATTTTTGACTTCTTGCTTTTGGGGGATGTGTGAAATAAGCTGCAGATGACAGTCAAATGCACAGACTTTGGTAGCTTCTTTCCAATGAATATATTTTCCTGGACACTTGCTGTTCTGAATTTTTACAGTGTGAAAGTAAAAAGAAACAGTTGTGCAGTTTAACTGAGGTTTCATTTGAAGGAATTGCATGACGGATTCATTACTGAGATGGCAAGTACAGCTCAATCTAGTCAATATGGAATTTCCTCTTTCCATTCTCTAGATATAACAGGATACAACAGGCAGTGAAATAGGCACTTAGTCACTGTTTTTTTACAAATCTTTTTAATTCCCTTATTGCCCAATCTTGCAGTTGTTGTGAACTTACCAACATTTCTTGTGCCATAATTCCTGCAAAAGCAGGCCCTTAAATGTGAAATATAATTAAAATGACCTTTAGCTGCCTTCCATGGATTGCCATCCTTAAAACTAGGAATCAAAAAAAAAGTATTAATAAAAACAATGTGAAAATTGCTTAAAGACACCATCTAATAGGCTAACTACATGTGCTAACTATGGGCCTGATTCACGACACCATTACATCATTTTATTCCCCACAAGAGTTACCACAGCAAGAAACTGCCATTGACAGAATGGGCTTTCCTATACCCAACACATGCCTTAAATACTGCAGGAACTAAATTTTGAGTACTTTCTGAACGGTGTTCAGTATTCAGGCCTAAGCTCCCAAGAAAACATATAGGCAATGAGATTTGCAGTAAGAGGCTTAATTGGCTGCATAGACACAATTATACCAAATTGGATTCAGAGCCTTGGAGTTATTTAGTGACTGAACATCTCCTGTACGTAGTCAGGTCCATGTGCCTGTGCCCTAGGAATGGATATCTGTCTCACCTTTTCCCCACTCTGAAGAAATCCCACATTTTTTACTTGGCCTTTACCTGTATGTTGCTGTATGAGAGTTTCATGGATGACCAGAATGTCCTCTAACTTTATACCTTCCCACAAGAGAGTTTCCATGCCTTTATATTTCAGAGACATGCTTCTTCATTAGCTCTCTTCAGAACTAAGACTACTGAGATTTTTGTCTTACAAAAGCCTACCTTAAGCAAATACATATTTGGATGAACTCCAAGTCCTCTTGTGCAATAATACACACTGATGATGAATAATAGGATGAAAGAGAAATATAAGCACTTAGGAAAAGGCTGCAAAATGACTATGCAGCAATTTTCTATTGGTCATTTTGCACCCTTTTCTAATACTGTGGAAACAGAATACACCAAAGCAAACCATCACAAAAAGGCAGTTATTTTTTCCAAGTAAAACGAGCAGAATTTGACTGGTAATATTCAATGTCTGAGCAATATCAATGATATTGTACAAAATGAATCAATTTTTTATCCTGGAAGAAACAGCCATCTCTTGAAGCTATTGTGAAATTGCATTGCATGACTTGATACTGGACCCACAATGAAACATAATTATAAAACATTAGGTAATATAGACTTTCATTACTGATGTCAGCAGTGTCTAGGTCCTGACTTCCTAATTAAGCTTCCAGTCCAATTTCTTTGGTAGTGTACCAAGCCTTTCCTCCTTAATCATTTGACTATCTTTTAAAACACCATATCTTCTCTGAAAATGAAACAAATAGGGAAAAGAAGCCTCACAGAAAAAAACAAGCCTTCACCTCTGGTTGTCCCAGATTGCTCCCCCTTTCATACCTCTTCATGATGTACTGTAGCCCCTTGGGAACTGTCTTTATGTTAGTCCACTTCATGGTCAACTAAAATCTGTACGTTCAGATCTGTACAAACACATTGCTTTCATTATTTCTTCCTTTCACATCAGTGATAATGATCAGTAAAAGTTTCATCGGGATTGCAAAAGTATCAATACATTCTCTAAATCAAAGGCAGTATTCAATTGTTTATATACTTTTTAGGCCATTCTTTTCGCTAATGGCAAGTTTTCGTATGTTTGATTCTAAAGAGAGATAACATATGTGAGGGTTCAGGTGTGTTTTGCACAGTTCCAAATATATTCTGAAAAACAGAAGTAAGGAATTTTTTCCCCTTTCACTTGCCTGCAGCCTCTTCAATCTCTTGCCTTCATACATTTTTTATTAGTGCTGTAATCTAAATATGAAATGAGTTTGCCATTCACCTAGGCTAATCAGATCTGACTACATATGAATGATATTTGGGATTATGCCCTGCATGAGGACATTCACTGCCTCCCTGAGGACATAATTTTACTGTTGAGGTTTATGATCAGGAAGACTAATCAGTCTTGTGATGCACACTTCAGGATTTCATTATTATGAGATTATTTTTTTTTTCTCCAAGTGTTGAAAGAAACTGGAAGTACAACTCACTGTTTTATATCCATGTGATGCATAATTTCATATTTGCTTTTCCTTACTCTACTTTAGGGACCAGAACTGTGCTCTAAGCAAAGAAAGAAGAAAAAGATTTTATGAAGTGTATAACTGCTCCAGCCTTTTTAGTTGCTTGTGTGACACCTATGAGGCAAGAGCATAAGCCCACAAAGCTTCACAGTGGTAGCTTAGAAAAACCTTCAACAGTACGTGAAATGTGAGTCTCTTGCCTGGCTACTCTCTCAGGTGACCTGCATTGAGAAATACTTGAAGAATCAAATTCTTTTCAAGAACCCTGAAGTCCGGAGATTTCATCCATGCAGCACTCAGATACAGTTTCGAAAGAGGAAGCAAACAGTTTGTATTTTCTTCCCGTGTCCTGTAGACTCTGAAAACAGACAACATGGCGGTTGGTCTTGATTTATTTTCCTAACAAATTTATTTTCCTTTGTTATCATGACTCCAAACGTCAGTGTCCTCTTCCTCCACCTTGCCCAATGAAAAATATACCTATTGCATAAGGTCTTGTTGGTGAAGGGCCTGAATTGACAGTACACTTTCACATCCTGGGATTTTAATGGCTTTTAAGCATAGAAAGACCCCAGGGCAGCAAAGTCCTGAAGTTCATGCTGAATTTTAACCAAATGTCTGTTATCACTGCTTAGCACAGTACATAACTATGCACTGAAACCTCATATTGGACTGGTTCCTAGCAGTGATATGGTTTACATGCTTGAAGTGCAGCCTGCTTACATGCTTTGCTGAATGTCATCTACTTATCTTTGGGGAAAACAAAATATTATTTCAGTATACCACCTGAAGCACCACTGACAAAGAAAAATAAGGTATTTAGCATATGTGAGAAGGGCAGTATCTACTCAGGGAATAGAATGTACAGAAAGGCTGAAAGATTATTATTAATTCACTTGCATTAGCTTAGCAAGTAGGAGCCCTAGCCATGGACCATGACTGTAGAACACAGAGCAGAAAGACAGTCTCTCCTCCACAAACCTTACTGCAAAAGAATGAGAAAAGTGATAGAGATGACAAAAGGCTAGAAAATATTTCTGATGGTGATAAGAAGTTAAACAAATCTCTGTCTGCTAGGCAGTTATGTTGCACCCCAGCAGTCCACCCACTGATATGTTTTTTGCAGACATGAGCAAGGGCAAGTTTTGAAGAGAGATGTGAAAGATAAAAAATGGAGTGATTTTGAAAGTTTTATAGGGAGTTCTTCCCAACTGTATTGGGCAGCATCACTTGACAAACTTTGATTAGAAACATTAACAACTGAAAAAGCACTTTACAGTGAAATTATGTAGGATGACCACCAGAGACTCTGGCTTCCTTTCCTGATTAACTTTTGAAATGTTGATAGTCAGCACTATACAAGACTTAAATAAATTCTTTACAATCATTAGGGAAATCATCAGAGAGGAAGAAATAATTTATAATATCCACTTACTGGAAACTTTTTGCTTCTTTCCTGAATATTTCAGTAACTTCCCTAATATTTTCATCATTTGATCATTTTCATTTAAGCTTCCTTTGCTCTACAGCCTCAACTAAAAAGCTGAAGTTCTACTTTATTGCTAATCAGGTAAGTAATCTATCATTACTTTTGTTTTCAGTATTTTTAAGCGTAAGTCAACATCAGGTTTCTTGTATCAAAATTTACAGAAGCTGCCTATAGAACTTGTACTCCTCACTATTCAAATAACTGAGTGGAAAAATTTTGTTTGCTACTGGGCCTGTTAATACAGGTTGATTTCAGTGGCAGAAAGCAAACAGTTAAAATTGACTTGTTCAAGATTTCAGATGAAATATTTACAGTAAAAAATTAGCAGTCTTTGTTAGTTCCAGGAATAATAACAAAGGTTTTTTTCATACACGTTTTTTAATTACAAAATGGAATCTCGTTTTTAAAAAAATGTAAAAGCTGCAGACATCCCTCTTTGAATTATCTATGTTTATGTTACTAAACACAGCTTGACAGGTTTTTCTCTGATACATATGATTCACAAACACTGCACATCAGCTCCACACTCCTTGTTTTAAAATGTTTTATAGTTCATACTTACAAAGTTATGCCAGCAGAAGTGGCTTTCACCAAAGGGCCTAATCCTCCCCAGACTTGGCATAAAAGTCAGTTAAAGACAGAGGAGCTCAATGGTTCTTTCACCTCCCGCCCTCACATCTATGTATTTAAAGGTATTGAATGTGCAAAGATTCCTCACTTGAAAAATGCTGTTGCATAAAATTAGTTGACAGAAATGATGTGCAACAGGTCTGTTTTGCCCCTCAGGCAGATCTGCAGATTGTGGTATCATGTCCAGCTGCTCTGTTTGACACATGTGCATGTAAACATTAAGTTAGAAAATACCAGGGCTTACTCTGAAATGTTCAGTTGGATTTTGCGTCAATAAGAAAGACGGAGGAAAAAATCGAGACTATCAAGAGTTGGCACAAGAAGAACTGCATATGCAAAACTACAAGTATAATTGAAAAGCCAGATTCAAGCTCTTTAGTCTGGTAGAGTCTTGATCACGTAACGGCAACTAACTCAAAATACTCATTCACTCCTAAGGATTATGGTGGAGGAAATGATTTGGGGCCAAGGGAACTTAGAGTAGGTGAGATTTTATCATCATTAGTGCAGATTATCCTCAGTAAGAGCAGAAGAATTTAGCCAAATACAAAGAATCTATCACCATGTTTTCTTAGCAAAATGTGGTATTTTTGAAAGAGCCCAACCTCAACTTTTAAAGTGCATGGAAAGATGGAATACAGAGGCCGACAGAAAAGATTTACAAGCTCAAACAGGAAGATGAACGAAGCAGTGCAAGAAAAGCAAGGCAATTTCCACTGACTGATCACCATAGCCTAATCAGAGCAACTGCATTGTATCCAGTTCCCTCACCTAACAGCCACTGAGCCATAACGACATAAAAGAAATCATCAAGAGGGTAGGAAAGCAATGCGCAGTGGAAAGTTCCATGAAGTGCTCCTGCTGCAGATGGCTTACAGGGATGCTCAGAAATTAATGCTTCACGTGTATTTTACCATAAGTACATCCCTCAGGAGATTTGCATTACAGTCAAGGACATCTGTGTTGAATGATTTTTGACAGTAATAAACTGCTTAGTAATTTTATATTTAACATGGAAAATTATTTCCCAAGTACTTTTTGGAAACCAGCTCAAAAGTATAGCCAGTTTTTCAGTTATCTGTCTAATGCATAACTCTCACGGTGCATAATGCCAGTAAAACTGTTATGGTGAAGTTAAGTCTTTATTGTGACTCCTTCCCATTTTAACTGCAGAGGAAGGCTGTGTTGTTTTTCCAGAATCTGTTGCTTGGAATAAGAGATAATGAGTCCCTCAATCACGCATTACATTACTACCCATGTCATGTCCTATAGCTCCAGTTTGGTGTCCAAAAGAATACCATATTTTATTTGTATAACTTTCTCACTGTCAGTTATGGTGATAGGAATCGACATACTTAGGGAGAAATGTATAGATGCTGAACCATGGACACAGACAATACAGTGGCATTTGGTTGACAGTAAGCTGGTTAGATAGCTGTGCTTCCTTGTCCAGTGTGAAACATAAGCCCTTCATTTCTGACTTCCATGTAATAGTCTTTTTTCTCCAAATGCCTTTTTAGTGGTTATTTCCCCTGTTTTCTGTAACCTATGGTTTCTTTGGTTTGAGTTGATGCTGCTTGCCTAGGAAAAACATTGGGTTTAGGCACAGATAAAACAGCTTGCTGTATATGGCATCAGTTCCAGGGAGTGGTAGGACAACCCCAGCCTTACTGTTTAGCTTCTCTGTATCCTCAGGAGGAGTTGGGGTAGTGGAAAACATCTGGGCAGAGAAAATCACCTTGTTTACTCTGCCAGCAAGGAGACCTGTAAATTCCTAACAACTCTACCACTGCTATCTGGCTCAGCTCACTTCCATTCCCCTTTGGAGCAGCAAACAGCAAAGGTGTCTACATTTCTGGGGTACTCTGGGCAGTGTGGCAAAAGGTATTCCAAGTCAATGCTTGCCTTTATGCTGTTAATTACATTTTGGCTTCCTCCCATTTTCCATTTCATCTGTCTCCAGAGCCTATCATTTGTGATTATTTTTTGGCCACTGGCTTAAGTGTGCCTGCCTATATAAAGCTATAGTTTATAAAGAAGTGGAGTTCAGATAGCAGCAGCTTGACATGTCTTCAAGTTGCAGTGCCATACAGTAAAACAGCTTTTACAATAGAGTTAAGTATATAGGATTTAATTTTGAAGGCAAGATTTCTGTTTCTACATGACATATGTTTCTTTCTATTCTGGTCTTAACATCAGCTCAGAGTAACTTAATGTATTTTTTCCAATTCACACAGAATTAACTTACTGTACTTATTTGTTAAGGACTTACTAAATAATTTTATTATTGAGGTTTATCATTCATAGCACTAGGAATCTGCTAATAAACAAGATCAAATTCTCTTAATCTTGGTGCTTTATAATGAGGGTAACTGTGTGAAGACTACACACATCAATACTGATTTTTTAATTACATATGCATAAAATACATAAAGACATAGCCATGTATGTCCTTCATATATATACATACACACACACACAAAAGACAGTGATAAATATAGATATATATTGTTAATTGGAACACAAAGGTATCAACAATTTCTTATTTAACTAATAGATCAAAAAAAAAAAAAGCTCTGTCAACAGGGATCCTCACTTTGTCACTGTTAAGAGTCATTTCCTAACAAAGCCAATAAAAATCCCTCTGTATCTAAGGTGGTATTTTATTTATCACACCTACTTGTAGATAGCCTTCCACTTATTACGGGAATAACATGTAAAAGTAGGGTCAAACCACCTATACAGGCTGATCTTTATTGCTTGGTAAATAAAAGAGTTGTTTAATACAACTAAACACAAGGATAGAGATACCTAGGAATTCAGAAGAACTGGGATACTATCCTAAACCACAGCATCACTGGAAAACTTGTCAAAATCATGATTATTAACTAACATCTGTTTCCAATATGGTATAGACAGAGAATACAATCCTTGAATAGAAGGATGTGTAACAGTGTCAGGAGTGGTAATTTCTTAGTAATACGGTATTAATGAGATCATTGCTGAAATGCATGGCTGCCTGCACTTCTAAAGGGATCTTGATGGCAGGGACTCAGAAAGGGACTACAAGAATAGCTAGTGGTCTGGGAATAATTCTTTTGTAGCAATAGAGGTGACAGAAGCTCTATTCATTTAGCTAATGAAGAAAGTGACTGGATCATGTTTTACAAGTAGCCATGTGAGGAAGAGATTTTTTATAACAAATTTATTTTTAGCACAGCAGAGGAAGGCATAACAAGACACGAAGGTCATATTTAATACAGCAAATGGAGTTTTCTAGCCATCTAGTACATTGATAGACAGATATGCGGCCTCTCATAATCTCTATTTCCAGCTGATGAGTTCTTAGCTCATAACAACACTTTATATTTTCTCTATTGTACCTTCCTGCGATGCTTTGCAGTTCTTACTGCTGAATCTCATGTCTAGTTCCCCAGTCCTCAAGGCGATGCAGGTCTTTTCATCAGCGATACTGATCCTTTTCTCAGTTATCTAAGTTTCCCAATATTGTACTATCAGGAAGTTTCAATCCCACTTCTTTTAAGACTATCAATGAAAAGATTTCTCCTAATACAGCTTCTTAAAGATCAGTCCTAACTGCCTACCCCCCAACCTAATGGTTCCTTTTTCAATATTGCCCTAAATCATCTACCATGGTCATCTCACAGTTGCATTCTTAAATTCCACTTTCTCCAAGCAAGTAAGTAGTTTTCAGCAGCAAAATGAGTGCACTGTAGAAGGACAGGCAGAATATACGCCCTTCATTTCCTTTCTCTAGAAAATGAAGTCATCCTATTTAAAAGAAAAGAAAAAAAGGGAGGGTGGGGAAGAAGAGATCAAGTTAGTTCGGCATATCCTGCTTCAGTAAATCAATATTTCACTTCCCTTTTATCTGTAGCTTTAATGGTCTTTCCCTTCAAAACCTGTTTCAAAACTACATGTACTACTGAGCCAGACTCACAAGTCTGCAGTTGCATACAGCAGTTTCCTCTCCTTATACATGCATGCAAGACGTTTGTCCTCAGATCTAGTACTATCACTAACTCAGTAGGCTTGATTTACAATAGTTGCTACTAGACCCATATTTTGGTGCAAATTCTGAAAGAGGACAGGCACTGTTGAGTCTGTTAGCCTTTTGGTAAAATCACCTGTAATTTTGTTTTTATTTCTGTTATAGTTCTTTCCATTATTTCATTCCCATTTATACTTCCTTTTTCTTCTGTAGCTAGTATTAGTCAACTTACTGAAAAGCGGAGCAAATTATTCTTTCCTTTTGTGTCAATAGCTCTGGTTTCTTTAACCTCTTCACCATACAGCTACTTATTTTAGGTCTTTAGCTTCTGTCTTCATCCCTAGGTATCTCTATCCTTGTGTTTAGTGCATCAACACAGTCATGAATTGCTGCAGAGTAATCATCATCTTAATCTATAGTTTGCCAGCTGCTTCTTTGTCATCATCTGTGCCCATCTGGTGGTTAAATGCAAGGCAGCTGATTACATTCAGTGAGGTTAGAGCTAAAGTGTTTTTTTCATGATTGAGGTATGTTTACAGATAACTTCTGTGCCTCAGCTGACAGGTGGTCACTTGTAAAGCTGTTGCTATTCATCAAAGGCACGTACCTGTACTTATAACTTAGCAAACTCTGGCCTTTTGAAATCCTAAATCCACTTACAGTTCTGAATTTCTGCATCCTTCTAACTGAACTTCCAATTGCCCAGTCTAAGCTTATTTTCTATAATGTCTTCCTTAAATACAGACTGCCCCAACTACTTATAAGCTAATGGCCTTTCTAGTGCACTCCAGCTGTGTCAGAAATTGTTGGTGAAGAAATGTGTGTGCTATAACAGCATAGAGATTTAACTCTATCTTCAGAACAATGTTTCCTAAAATAGTTCTGCAAAATAAAAATCTGTCATAACGACATATTCCCACCAATATTTATTTCTCTAGTATAAGTAATAAACAAGATAATTTGAGTAAGAAATTATATTTTATTTTCTGCAAGTAAGAGTGGGAAAAAATGTGATTCCTTGCACTTTTGTTTAAAACTGTGGGAAATATGAAAAAAACTCAAGCTGTTGGGGAGATGGTTGACTTACATTCAGTTTTCTAAATGTTTTGACCCCAGCAGTGTCCAGGAAATATCATACTGCACTGAATAAAGAGGTATGTGCACAACCCATACTCCAGCCTAGAAGCTGCCTCCTTTCAGCAATTGCTCTCTTTTGTCACCTTTGCATGCTTATGTGTGAAGTCTGTGGAACACAAAAGTCATAGAAGTCTGGGACTAAAATTCCTGTCTCTTAATGTGATCTCTTAGTGTGATCCCTTAATGTGATCTCTCTCTACCTTTCGTATAAACGAAATGATTTCAGCCCAAAAGCTGGCCAAACTTTCTCCACTTTTTTGACTGTGGAAGGTGAAACACATTTTTTAGGCTGTAACTTTTAAGCATAACCTTGATACTGACTCCTGGTTTTTTTTCCAGAACTAAAAGGGCTTTCAAGAAAATTAACTATAAAATTTTATTACTTGCCTCTCAGTTATTGACTAATACTCTCCCCAGGCATATGGTTTTTTGTACTTTGACAGAACTACCTACCTGAGTGAAACCATGGCCCTTTTGACGTCAAAGGCAAAACTCAATTTCATGACTGGATTTTACCCTCTGGGATATATTTTCAAAGTATACATTTCAACAGTATAAAATGTCCTGTAAATCCCATGCCAACACCACCAGCACCACACATAGTAGGACATTTTTGCATTGGCATGAACAATCCTGGCACCTCCCTTCCTGTGGTTTTGCTTTTTCTGTACATAGGCATTTAGATTTAAATTTTGGGAGAAAATGGTATTTATATATCTATCTATATATTATCTACATCACTGCTGGTGCAATATAAATAACACTGTTAATAAATAACAATAAAATTATGCTTGTTTGGTTTTTATATTGCCTTTACGTCAACCCTAAGCAATGCTGTATTGATTTTATATTTCTTAAGTGTTTTCTATTTTAAAGTCCTCAGCAGTGTGGGCTTCTATTAAAGCAGAGTAATTCTTGATCCTCATCATAATGGGCATATTCTTAATACCAGCAGCCTTTCTGGCACTCTCACAAGAGTACTCATGATATATCTACCGTAGTGTGGTGAGTAATACACATTTAGGATCTGTTTTTCTCCATTATATTTCATATCACTCTAAAAACCACCAGAAAATACATACCATAAACAGAATACTATGGACATTGCCTTGTTTCTGTAATGTAAATTTTTCTTGAGAATAGATTGTTTCTTTACCCTGTTAGGCTGAAGGATTCCTTTTGATCAGAATTCACTCTTGATTTGATTAACTAGAGACCCATACTTAGCAGAAATTCTCATTGGCTTTGCTTACCAGGATGTCGGAGAACACAAACCTTCCCCAACATGTTAAAGATGCAGTAACACAAGGAATAATAAAAATTGTATGTTAAATGCAATTAAAAGAGGAAAAATTACAGGTTTAAACACAGGGATCACATAAAGATAGCCCCAGAGAACCAGGGATGATGGACCAATGTTCTTTCTCCAGTCTTTTTTTGATAGACTCCTTCTGCTTAGCAACAGCTATACACATCTTATGAAAAAATGTTTTTATCCTATCAGAATGATTATATTTTCATAAATATAAGTTGAATCACAGATAACTATGCTTCTTTAAGAAAATCAGCATTTGAAAATTATTCCAAAATAACCTTCTTTGGTAGAAGACCTGCACAAAACTAGAATTGAATCACAGGCACAAGAGCTTTTGGCATAGACAGAGCATACTTACAGGAACAGAGGTGAAAGGGCTACTTGGCTTTTGAGAAAACTTGTCCCTTGCAAGCATATATAATCCTCACCACAGCTGAATAATAAAAAGATTTCTTTAATCTTTTAAATCTTTTTAATCCATGGTTCCTATGTATAAAAATGTTTTCTTTTATCACAGATCACCTTGTCTGAGCATGAATATATGGAAAAATTTAGATGAAAAATGCAAAAACCGAAACTGAAGATCAAAATATCCAGCCCTTTATAACAAACAAACAAACAAACAAAAATTATACATGAGATTTAAACAGATGTCTTCCATGTGTAGGCTGCTCGTATTTTCCCACTCATTGTAGTGTTTCTGTGTAGTTATACTGCATGATATACAATTTTAAAATGCCAGAGAACTGACATACACTACACTTCTTTTCATTGGGTGAACAACCTATGCCAGAGCTCCTTGATCAAACACCATGCAACAGTCACACAAAATTCTATTAAATAGAACAGAAAAAACTTTGCTATCAACACTCACATTTATTGTAAATATTATCTTCTTACTCAACTGATCTGCTTCCTCTGATTATTAGGTTTGTATCTACTGACTTTATTGACATAATAACCTTTGCTTAACTTTATTCCCACAAGCCCCATAGAACCATTACTAAACAGTGTTTATGACTAGGTTTACTCATATCTGTGGAAAACTGCAGAGTTGTTTGCTAATTCTAATCAGACATTTTTTCAACCCTATTGAAGAAAATAGAATTACATGGAAATCACCAAGAAACTAACTTACCCTCCACAAACCTTTGTAACTGGTGAGAAAATGTAGTCAGGAAAGATCTCATTTTCATTATTTGCTTTCACAGGGTATTTGCAGCATTGGCAGTTTACACAACACATTTTTTTCTCTATAAACTGAGCTCTTTTATTTTTTGAATTGTTGAGACTCAGCAAACATGGAACATAGTGATATCAGTTTTATTCACTTTTCAGATTAAAAGTGAGCTTTAACTGCACTTGAAAATCCCTTCCCAATTCCATGGTTCATGAAGCACAAACTGCCCCACCATGTGAGCTGCGCCTTCATGTATACCTGACCTACTCCAGTTTCCTGGCCTATCTTCACAGCTCAAAGAGAATTACAGAAGATAAGTTCTGATACAGTCGAGTGGCTACAGGGTACTGAAAGTGACATTAAATAAATGAACTATTGTTAGTTATCAGTTTGACTCGCTGCCAACCAGCTAAATGAATCACTTTGAAAAATTAAACAAGAAGAGGTTTAATTTGACATGACTGTTGTTTGACTTTCCGCTTTTTTGTTTTAGTAGGGACTCAATGCTGATGCCATGCCATAACAGCCAGAGAATAAGCACCACATATCTGTCCATTGCCAACCCATAACTAATGCATTAAGTCCTTTTACTTTTCACTTCTATTGTTTGCTATTAGAAATGTGTAGTGCAGACCCATAAGTCTACAATACAGCCCCTGGATATTTCACAATTAAAACTTCTCTATCCTCTTAAAATATTTAACTGTTTTTCTTTGCTCTTTATGTAGTAAATAAGCCTAGAGGGATACTGAATACAGATAGCTAAACAATTTCAGTTCTTTTAGTAGTTTATATGTGCCCTTCAATCTCTTGGAAAAGGCAAAGGGCAGGGGAGGCAGGGTTGTTGCAATAAAATGTTTTATACAGCAAATTTGGCTTGGCTGTATAAAATGTTAATGTTGGAGTAAATCAACAGTTTGGCAAGTAAAGTTAGCAAGAGGCCTGCTGCCTGACCATTTACAGTTTTTTGTTTCTTCTCTTCAACAGGTTTCTTTTCCTTATTGCTACCTGCAATAAACACTCTGGGCCAAATTTTCCACCCTGTTACAGCATGCAACCACATTGTCATTAATAGGTAACACTGGTGTAACCAAGGCAGAAGAATTTGCTCTTCACATTTATAGGCTGCCTTTCATCTGAGTATATCAAAGAACAAGCCTGACCGAAATCAAGTTCCAAGATCTAAACACTCCCAAGCTTTGGGAAAGTACAGAGCTAGCCTTTGCAACCAGATCCATTTCTGATCCACACTTAAGGCATGTCTGCCTTCAACCAAGAGGTGCAAATTAGTTATAACACTCCCTACACAGAACAGGAACCTAAAGGGAACACTGAGAATTATTAAAACCTGAGGTTTGTTTCAAAATCAGTTTCTCGTTTAGAGACATAACTGTGGTTCTAGAAGGCAGAAACCCAAAACAGTTCTGAATATTTCATTTTCTGCTTAGTGCAAACCCAATTGCATCAATAGTTTTGCCTGAAAGAAAAAAAAAAAAAACATCTAAGGAACTTGAACATCTAAGGAACTTGAAAACTTAGTTCAAGTTGGCTGCAGAAAAAATTCAACAAAACAAACTGTTACTATGATACACATTATTTCATGTGTTCTAATCACAACAGCAGAAAACCATTTCAGTTTCTTAAGTCAATCAATTCAGTCAATGCAATATATTTCCTTCAGTATTCAGAAAAGAAAAGTGAAAAATACAAAACTTTCATCACTACAGAAATGAGAAATAATTCATTATTTAAAAAGAACCTGCAGTAGGGGTCATTTGTATTGAGGACAAGTGGCTTTCACCACAAAAGTTTCTTTAAAGCATGCCCTTAGCATGTCTTGCTTGCTTGTGGACCCTGGCTCTGCCAGAGACAGAACTCACCTGGTCAGAGGGCACAAGTTTCAACTTGTGGTGATGGAAATAACAGGAACAGCTCTTCTTCACTCCCTGAGGAGGAAGCAAGGGGAGGTCAGTGAAGCTTCCTACAACTTTGTTCATGAGCAAACACTAAACCCACAATTTTTCAAGCTACTAGTAATAGTATTAATTTTAAGAAAAAGAAAATTGTTAAGATGAACATAGGCTAGGGAATTACTTGGTAGCAGTAAATCTTGAACTGAATTAATTGCCTTTAATTTTTCTCATTGATTTCTAAAAACTGTCAGAGTGGGGAGGGGAGAAAGAATAATTAAATAGAAAATACACAGCTGGGAAATTCAAATACTCCAGCCTTGGCATGGGACAACACCCCCTCTCTACACAGAACTCAGCTGTGGGGCAGATTTAGATGAGAGCAAAACATTTCTAAAAGATGTAAGTCTGCTTATGTTGTCCTAAAATATGACCAGAATGCTAATGGGGCAGAGCTGGGCTCTGTTTCATGAACCTCCCACTGAGTTCATGCTTCATGCACTACACAAAAGAAAAGTCTTGCATGTTAGGCTAAAATTGACTCTTCCTTTTCTTCCCTCAAAATGAAGAAAAGAGGCACTATGCATGATGCTGCCTTGGGCCTGGGAATCCAATCCCCTCAGATGCTGTCAACACCACTGGCCAGGCTGTGAGGAGCAGTGCAACTATCAACAGCAGCTTTTCTGCCATCAGTGTTGCAAGACGGGTAGTCCTTCCAGCAAAAGGATTGCCAGCCACAGGATTTCTCTCTGCCTAGATCACCCCCGTGAGCTGCTGAAAAGCTGCGTCAGAGCTGATTTCTCTGGCACACAGTTTTATGGATATCAATCTGAGAAATCCTCTTGACAGACTGACCTCCACATTGAAGTGAATTTTAATTTTGTGTTAGAAATGAACTGATGTTAAACAGTGTAAATATCAGACATGCTCCTCTCTCAGAATGAATGACTATAAACAAGTCACCTACCTATCTGCCTCAAATATCTGTTCCCTTACCACTTGTATTTTACAGGCTGAAATTATTCATTGACTATTTACCAACAGGCAACATCTACTTCTTTACTTTCTGTGGGCAATAGTTTTATAAAATGAATCTGAGCTGTAAGCTCTTAAACCCCAAATGAGCTACTTTCATGTTTTCTAGTGGTTAGCATCTGAGAGCAACCAAAAAGGTCAATTATAGCTGTTTAATGCTTTAATGCTCTTGACGGACTAACTGTAGGTTCTCTGTTTTGAAAGGAGGGAGAGATTAATAAGAAGCTTTAAAAGCTTCTTATAAATAGTATTTGCAAGTTACTGAATGTAACACTTTTTCCATTTTAATATATTTCCATAAAATTTTGAATGCTAGTAATATAATTGTTACTTGATGTTTCTCATAAGAAAATATAGAACTATTGTATTCACCTTTTAGAACACTTCTTCTAACAAAAGAAATATGTGTACACAGCTTCTAGGTCAACGTTCTTCAGAAGAAAGTCCCTGTGTATTTTTGTAACAACTGCCCTTTCTTTCCACTTCATTCCCACTACGAATCTCAGATTAGTATGTGCTAAAAAGTGGGGATTTTGTGGTGGTGTTTGAGATTAGATTAATTAGCTTTGCAAAATCCAAATGTGCACAGAAACACATATGTTACAACCTACTTACTTATACCTTACTTCACAAAAGCAATAATGAGACCTTAACAAAATCATACCAAAGAAATAAAAAACCCCCAAACTCTTTGTTTGGAGTGTCTGAGCCCTAAGAGTAGGAAAGGAAGAAAAAAGTTACATTTGAGATCTGTACAGACCATCGTGAACCTGTAAGTTTTGTTTACTCAAAAGTGAAAAAGAGACAACACATGCCATAGTATAGTCTGAAGAAGACTGAAGAGTATCATCTTTTTCTCAGGGGCTCCATGCAAAAGCATACTTGAACACAGGCACTAGCATTCTCTAAAGCCTTTGTGCTGTATCCAGGAAGGAATCAGGCATTTAAAACAGGACTGAAGTTGGAACTGAGGCCCTGAGACCGAAATTGGGATCCAAATAAGACTCATCAGCTGTTGCCTAATTGTGAAGTTGCTTAAATTCACCCAGTATATATATCTGTTTAATTCAGCGCTTTCTCTGCCATTGCCAGCCTATATATGGTCAGGATCCAGAAAAAACATGTTCCACTAGCTTAAAATCTCTGAGTAACTGAATGCAACAGACATTCAGAGAGACATTTAACACATATTCATGGAACTGGACTTTCTAGAGGCAGCAGTTGTGAGCCATCAAGTTGTGGGGTTTTTTTTTTTAAATAGCCAGAGGTGGGAGCACCCCTTTTTACAGAAGATCTTACAGCATTTACCCAGAAAGTGAGAAATGCAAATTCAACAGTTTAAGGACATATTCTGAGAGGACTCAAATTCTGTCTCTCAAGCTGTTGGCTAATACAGAGGCTATCATGCAGAAAAGATCAGTTGCAATACAGCGATTTACAGCAGAGAGTATGTTTCTGAATGGTAGCAATATAGACCACTTGTCAACCAGCTGGGGTATTCTGGGTTCTGGTGTTTGCTCCTGAGGCTCGAAAGAGGACAAAAATCAAGAATCATCACCGTGAGGTATGTGTCCTAAATAGGAGGTACAGAAACAGGTTTCTTCTTGGCCTTTCTGGATCAATGAATGTTGAATGCTTTTCTGGATGGTGTCACAACTTCTATAGTATGGGCAGGGCGTAATTTAAAGACATCTTTTGGGAAGTAAGAAATGAGCATTTCCTGCCCTTGGTTATATGGAACTCCTGAATCTCAGTAAGTGCCCCTGCCACACCACACCACATCTCAATGTGGAACAACATGCAGGTCTGCACCATCACCACCATGGCACCCTGGGAGAATGAAACTGAAGTACACAGCCTGAACGCTAAGCCTCAGTGTGTTGTGGCCAAGTCCCTGATGTGATCTTCAAGAGACCGAGACTGCAATGTTCACTCCAGAGTCCACTCACCTGCATCCAGATTTCCCCCTCAAGCCAGTGGCAGTGATCCCAGCTCTTCTAAGTCCTCAGATTGTTAGTCCTCAAGATGTCAGTCTATTAAGAGAAGCAGATGGCTGTTGCACTGTCAGCAAATGTGTAGTCACAGGCAGGGTCTCCCATGAAAAGGATTCTAGACCGGGCATCCAAAGTTAGAATGACATACCTTTTGAAGCTGTAAATCAGATTTGCTCCTTCAGCAGAGAATCGAGATTCCTAACATGTCCTTCTGGCCCTCTGTAGAAAGTCCCCTGTACAGGCCTCTTGCAGATGTTTTTCGTTCATCCACTCCCTACGCTCAGCACAGCTAACACTAGCACTTAGCACAGGATGTGGGATCCAGTCTAGGGGCATGGTGCCTAATTTTTAAACAGCCTTTAGTAGGGCTAGTCCTTAGGCTCTGAACTGGACAAATTGCTCAACTCTTACGAAAGTACGAGTGTGTCTAAAGACACTTCTTAAATAACAGTCTGTGAATAAATTCCATGCTCTTCTTTTTTAGGCTCCACTTGGTAGTGTGTACAGTACTCTGTGAGGTTTCTTGTATAAAAAGTACTGCAAACCTTGCCATTTCAGGTCAGTTAGTCAGGAACCTATCTAATACTTAAACTAAGGGAACCATGTCCTCACAGGGTGTTTAACTGAAATCTATTTAAAAATTTAAGTCAAACCTTATGCAGCTTGCTTCTGCAGGCAAAGCTCAGGGCATGCTGCCCTGCATTTATTCCGCATATGCAGACTTCTCCAAAGGGAGCACAGGGCATAAGTTCCCTGGTCTGAGAACAGTCCATTCCATATAATCCTGAATTAACTTGCAAAAAGGCCAGCCTGTGTTGGTTAATGCCATTCTGGCTATGGGTTTAGTACACACTGTTCCCTCTAATACTCTTATTGCTCCACATTCTTACTCCACTTGAGCACTGGGAATGCTCACTTTTGGTGCAACATTCATATTTCACCTATCATGCAAAATTCCTCATGCCATCACTAGCAGACCTACCAGGAGATCTAGAGACATTACAGCCCTTATACAAAGCTCTAAAAAAAGGCAGCTTGGTTTATTGCTCTGTCCCTAGCAAAATCCTTCCACTTAAAGCCAGTATATGCCAGAGAGCATGAGCAAAGTTGACTATCTTTATTTCTTATAGCTGCTAAAAACCACAGAGTAGTGTTGCTATATGAGGAAGGAAGAGAACTAAGGTAGATACAGCAAAGGTTTCCTGTCCTCTTCTATGTGTCACCAGCTATCCATGTTTACATGAGCTGAAACCCAAATTTTAATAAAGATAAATATTTGGAAATAAAAAATCTGGTCACTTTTTAACTAAAACTTAACTTGTGTTTCATGTGAGAAATGAGGATACTTTCATAAAAGCTCTTGCCTGGCCTTGGATGATTCTGAGGTATTTTTGTTGGGCCCCAAACTCTATAAACTAGCCACTACTAACAGCTTCCTTCTGTGAGAGGCTCTGTTTCAAACTACAGCAGAACTCAAAGGTTAAGTCCAAAATAAACAGTTCCTGTAAAAGTAAATTGATAAATAGCTCCCCTGTAATCATATAATTAGTGGTACAATGTGTTAACCACTTTTGTGAAAGCAATTTAAATGCTCGCCATTCACATTGTCAAAAATATCATTGACCCAGTTGCTTAAAAACAATTGATGAAACAAATGTTGGTCTTTACTGTGGTTATTAATGCTGAGGCAGATCTTGCTGTGTGCAGACAGCAACAGACCCTTCATCGGTATGCATCCACACTGCGCTTTTTTATTCTTTCCTAAGAAAATCTGGAGGTTGGGGCAGGGTGGCAAGGATCCACATGTGGCCTACTCACTTATCTTTGGATCCACTGGCCAAACTTCCTACATACTGAGCATCAGTATCTGTTCGGAAAAATTGTACCTCAACGAATTCAAAATATTCGATATCTAAAGCTTTAGTAATACAATCATACTTCATAGAACATGAAATGCCCACAGTCAAGTGATTCACTCCCTAAAGACTTTCACATCAGAAAACACCTGAAAAAATTATAGGGACAGACTCTTACATTTGCAAACCAAAACTCAGGGTAACAAAAGGGATTTTAAGGAAATTTTCCACCCCTCATTGGGAAACAGGGATCAAGATGATTAGAACTATGTTGATTATGTCTAGATTAATGTTGGAATTTGGTCAACAGAAGCAAATATCCTCATTTCAACTTTATCCAAGATCATCACCAAGACTGCAACATTTCTGCAGTCCGCAAAATGTTTTGTCTTTATAAAACGTCTAGTCCTTACGTGTGAAAAGAGTTTTCCACTTGCCTGCTGTTAAGCTGGTAATTATAGAATAACATTTCTCAATATGTAGAACGTTCCTTAGGATATGGACTAACTTTGGTGGACAACTCTCCTAACAGAGGCTGAGCTGTCATTATTAGAAATGGAAGCTCTAACTCTTGCACTTGTGAAAGGTGCCTGCAAAAAATGGAGCAACTGGTTCAAAAGGGTCTGCCTGCAACGTATACTCTTAGGCATGCACTAAATCCACTGATTACAAGAGGTGCTAATGCCAATACTGCCCACTATTTCACTACTGATACATGTACAAAGGAAAATGCATGTTAGTAGCAATCCTTACACCAGTGTTTCTGAGAGTAAGCAGTAAAAAACCAGCATGTAATAAGGATAAACTAGAATATATGTATGCTAAGGTGTTTAACTTTAAAAGCTCATGGAAAAGCAATGGGATTGATTGATTTCATTTTGAAAGTGAGCTCAGCTTTTAAAAGCCTGGGAAGTACTGTTACAGGAAGATGTAATGATTTTACAATAATAGCAGATACCCAAATAGCAACAAACCACTGCACGCAAAATGCCTGACTTGCTAGTAAACAGATGTGCAATCCCTGCCTATTCTAAATTTTCAATTTTCGATTCCTTGCCTCCTGGGCTTAAAAGAAGATTCTTTACTAACAAACTAATAAACCTACCTATATATGTTATCTTTCATTCAAAAGTCATTTAACGATAGTTTGACCCAGATGAGCTGCTCCCAAGCTTTTACATCAGCACACTTAGTTTCAGGACCATAACCCCACTTCTGGCTGATGACCTCTCCATGAACGCTACAGCTCCCCTGTCTGGGAAACACTAACCTTGATTGTAAGACTCACAGGAGAATGAGCAGAAATGTCACCACCTTCAGAAATGAATATATAGTCAATATACCTTTCACTATGAGTTCTCACTATAAATACAGACACACTCAATCACGTACACAGGTACACAAATGTCCGTTCAGGCAAGCTATAAACTAAGGAAGATATTTTTCCTATACCCTGGACAAAGAAAAAGGAAAACAGAGAAGCTTATATTGTTACAGATATTTCTGTTTTTAAATACTCAGGAGGAACTTTGATACTTCAGTAACAGGCCAGTTCCTAGACAGACTGTACAAATAATTGTGCAAAGAATCATACCCAGGGCAACAGCATCAGGGTTTGATGTCTACAGAAAGCAGTATTCTGGCACATGCAGCTCCTATGATAGACTTGGAAGCAGACAAACCAATTTTCAAGGAAATAGCAAGCCAAAGCTATTAAATAATAGACATGGTATTGAAGCCAGTCATTCCGTCCCCACTAGTTCAAATGTTCTTCCATACTGACAGGGCTTGGAACCCAAGTCAGAATGAAGAATGCCATTTAGCATTAGTGATGAAAATAATGAAAATTAAGACTGGAGCTCTAAAAGCAAATGGAAAAACGTGATGTAGGATCAGGGTTGTCATGTGCTGTTTGTTGTGGAAAATACCTAGAAAGTGACTTTGTCTATAAAATGGTCAATATATATAAAGACATAATAGAATAAAATAGCTCTAGATCGACAGGAACCGCTGAGAATGCTGGAATTTGGATTCTAGGAATTCAACCCTTCAAAAAGTTCCATTCTACAATTATTTTGGTTCAGAACAACTCCTTTTCTACAAATCCATACTATTAAAAAGAACAATCACTTCAGAGGACCACCACCTGATTGCTGGGTGTTAGCTCCCCTCATGGATCATATAGTACAAACACAGTGATTTCTGCCCAGCCTAGAGAAATGCAACTTAGCACAGATCTAGGAACAGATGCTAAAGGCAAAACCAACATACTGTTACATCAAGCAGGTAATATTTCTGCTTGTTTGCTTTCCACTCCTTTTCTCCCTTTAAGTATATACCTCCTTTTAGAAAAGTAGAATCAGGATCTACTCAATGTTCATATTTTTGTACTTCTAACAGAAAAAGAAAGTTAAATTCTTCCATGACACAGCTGTGTAGAAGAGAGTACAAGAAAACTTCAGCGTGTCGGGGGAGGCATGTGGGGAAGGGGAGGCAATAGACTTTCATGGCGTTGTTCCGGACATGCAGGAAGAAAGACAAGATGCAAAGGATGTGGTTTATTTTGGCTGCAGCTTTATTAACTCAACTCCTCTGGGAACTACCATCAATAACTTGTACAGTACAGGTCGTCATTCTTTCCGTAATCATTCCCACCTGCTGGAGAGCTGCAGTTGGCCTCCTTTCTCCCACCACTCCTCCCCTCCGCCGCCCCCCACCCCACCTCCACAGCTGGTCACCAGCTCGCTACTGACCACCGTATCCCCTAAAAAGGGTAAAGGGGCTGGAAGAGGCAATTGTCTCCTCACTGTTACAGACTTTAGCAATTCCTACTCCCCCTCAGCTTCTTACTTTTCTCTAAGTACTCCTCCAGTTCTGGTTTATCAGACATTCAGATCTTCATGGAACAAATACCTGTATTGCACATCTGCCTTGTGGAGGAGACAGCAGTTAGCTCGGCTGAGCTTCTCCACCCCTCTGCCCTGTTTCCCAGAGAGTTAACAGTTCACGTTTGCTGCTAAGCATAAAGCTGTTATCAAACTCTGTGTATACAGAGTCAGCAAAGTGCCTCAAATAGAAATAAATGCCATTTATTCAGAATGCTGATTATCATGACGTTTAAGATTGCTGTGACAATGTTTACCTAGATCAATATTTGAAAATACCATTTTAAATAGCAAAGGAAGTGTTTTTTGGAAGTGTTTTTTTACACTGGTCAAAGAAAGTAAGAAGCAGAGACCAATCTAATTTCCATGGTTTTTATATATGCACCAGATGATCTGTTGACCTCACATTCTCAACTTTATTCTTTAGATCTAAGAACGGGCATGATACCAGCAAAGAGAGAGAAACAAGGGCTTGGAATGAGAGGGACAACATGTTTCACAAGAGCCAAGACTGTATGGAAGTGGGGATGCGCCTACTGACTGTCTGCACACACAATCAGTCCCTTGGGTTGCTCACACATGAAGTTTCCATGAAATGCATGTCTGCGTGTATACCTGCTCCCCACCTTCCCTGGCAGGAAAATGGGCCCTATGTGTGAAGGAATGAAGGATGAACAAATGCAGCAAGAATTACACTCCCATCAAAAGTCTGTCCTTTATGGAAATAGCAAATACACAATCAAAAGCACGCACAGAAAGGTTTTCTGATATAATGCCAGCCCTTTATCAGGTAAAAGGCACAAAAGTGCCTATGGAAAATTCCATCTGGTATTCCAATGGTACGACCACTGCATCTTAAAAAGCAATCAGTCTATTTTTATACTTCTGTTCCTCTAAGATTTTTTTATTTGTTTTGGCAATGTATCTACATTTTCTGTGAATTATCAGTGAACGTAGGAAAGGCTTTCTAGGATCTTCAGTGCAACAAATGTGTTTGGAAATACTTATATTTCCTGAGCCATTAAAATGCAGTCATATGCAGTAGCTGTGCTATTGCTGCCATGTCATTTTAGATAATTATCTCTGTTCCACAAACAACAGCTAATGCAGACCCACTGACCCTTCCCTCTTCTGAACTGATTCTCTTTTTTCCTCTCTTATTGCTTCAGTAACCAAATTAAAATAATTAAAAGCTATACCAGTTGTAGATGTGGTGTAAGACCAGAAATGCGTCTGTTCCCCATTGACTTCATAGAAAATGGGTCATCAGTATGCATGATGCTGCCTCCAGGAATACAAATTTAGGAGGACTTTGCATTTCTGTTTTGGTATTTATTTATTTTTTTCACACCCAGCTAATAAGTAAAGTCAAATGCATAAAGGAAAAATGCGTATATCAAAATGGAACACGTTGTCATCTGGCTTTTATATTCTCTAAATGAATTCCCTTGAAAATGAAGTATATAATTGAAACAGAAATTATATTTTTATTGCTTATAAAAACTTATCATGTGCAAGATGTTGAATGTTGAACTACTTAGAGGAATTTACTCCTTTGCATTTTGCACAAGTTCCATTATGGGAAATGATGGATCTTTTCTGGAATCAGGGACATTTGTCTCCGTTCCCGAATGCAGAAGAATGGAAATACAGTATTCTCTCATTTTGCTGCCCTTGGTCCAGGTCCATTCAATTTTTTTCCTAATGTTTTGGAAATATACAGACATGAAAACCAATGTCTGCCTGGCCCAGCAGGAGATAGTAAAATACTTCACAAACACCAGATGGGATTTTACCAATGTTTGTAAAATATAAAATGCTCAAAGCGTTCTCTGCAAACCTAAATCTGAACATGTTTCATCTCATTATAAGCCTTTCTTTCACCTAGTGAATTCCTTTACATTTTCTGTTAGAAGACTGACACTAACAGACCTCTGATGTTTAAAAAGAAACCCAAAAATCAACCTCTTTGGAAACTAATATTGATACATATGTTAAAATACTTGTGTGATGTCACCAGTGTAAATCCTATGCAATCATTATAATGTGACCACATGGTCTCAATGTTGGGAAAAAAACATAATGATATCTTTCATTTCATTCTCCTATTAAATAACTAAAGCATTTGAGCATTTTAAGATATTGTATTACGTTTTGTTTCGAACCATCAGATAACACTTTAAAAGTAAAAAAGCAGACTGCCTATCCGTCATCACATTGAAAGACAGAATAATGGGAATAGTAATCCTCCAGGATTAGGAATGCTGCTGAATGGAAAATTTTAAGAAATCTGCTTTTGCCACAAGACACAAAATTATTTAAACTGAAATTGTTTGGGGGAGATGAGCCAGCTTATAAAAAGGGTTTTTGTTATAAAAAAAAAAAAAGAGAAACATTTCAAAAGTATTGAGAAGTTATTTAGATGATTTTCTAACTAATTTTTTGTTTGATCAGTTTTCCTTTCAAAGCTTTAATTTCAAAATGTGAGGCAGTAATAGCTGAAATAATACACCTTAAAAATGGAATTACATATTTAGAAACAAACAAAAAGAAGAATTCATGTCAAAGCAATAGTTAAGTTCACAAGCACTCTGAACTTTCAACATATTTTCCTGACAAGGGACAGACAGAATCATCAAAATCTTCAAAGTTTTCCCAGGAAGGAAAATAATTTTAAACTGTATGAAACAATGAAGCTAATTTACGTGTAATATAATAAAATCTCTGGAAGGAAACCCTGTTTATATACAACCAGACTTGTAGCCTACTTGTTCTCTTATATCCACACAGTATTTGATTTGACTGAATATTTTGAAGTATATTGCACAGAAGTATTCTTATTTCCCTTACTAATCATTTCTGCTTATAGGCTACCTGCACTTTCCTGGACAAAGGATACACAACTCTCATATAGTTTGATAATTTTCTGCCTCCATCAGACAAAGAAATTATTCCAAGACTAGATCTGTAGCTAGCATTAATAGGCCATAGGTGTGTGCCTTCCAGGAGCCCTGGTCTCCCTGACTTGGTAAGCTGCAAAGTCAAAATTTATGGTTTCCTTTTTGACAGCAGTCTCTTCTGTTCCCAGCAGCACAGTGCTCTGGGTTTAAGAAAAGGACTCTCTTCTCGGCATGCACTGCAGTTGGAGCTGGCGCACTTTCAGGGGAAGTGACAGCCAGTGACTCCAGAGAGCCCGGAGTTCCTCCTTCGCACCTCCTGGCTGAATACCGTTACGCAAATGGCACAGCAGCACTGGCATTGCTCTAGAAGGTGAGTGGTCAGGGCCTGACCACTGAGTGCAAATACGAGGTTGGCTTTGAATGAGGGAGGCATTCCAAACTCCTGCAACCCAGCAGAACTCAGGTGGGAGAAGAGGGCCCTCTTACTCAGCCTGGGGCACTTCTGTATGGGCCTGGGGCAACTTCAGGGGCAATAAGGGTCACACTGAGGGAATTTTAGGCAGCACCAGATTGTAGGTATTGGTGGAAAACAGGTTTTTTTGCTGCTTCTTCAGGAATTAGGTACCTCACTTCAATGCAGTTTCAGCAATCTTCAGCTTCAGCTTAGGGAGCTAAGTGGTGGTAATGCGAAATAGCTTAGTTTAGAAAGTTCTAATTCCAGAAATGCCTATTGCCATCTGAAGATACTTAATAGAGTGCGGCAGTCTAGATATTTTTGCATCAGGTTTACCAGATTCTCTCAGTTCTGATTTATATTTATCATTTAATTTTAAAGAGGTGTCAAAGGAATTGTGGCCCCCTAGAATATGCCCCTTTTAGTTGTGACTCTTGGATGACTTTATGCACTAAAGGGCAGGGTGTCGATTGAAGTAACGCCACAAATGAGTTATGCATGGCCATCTTTAAATCAGAAGAGTATTAAGTGCCTTTAAGTTTCCCTATCCCTTTGCACTGTAGGCCAGATTTTCATAAGGTGAAGCCTGATAGCCATATATTTTATGAGCCTAACTTTTGCACCAGCAAGTGCCGCAACTGCATCCTCAAACATAGCTTTATTTTGAGAAAACAGATGGATATTTGGGTGACTGAGGGACTGGTGAGGTCTTACTGAATTCAGTGTGAATGTTTCCACCAACTTCAGTGGGATTTATGTTAACAGTAGAATCATATTTTTATTATGAAATTAAAGATTTCTGAAGGTAGTTGCATAAAATAAACAGCAAAAGGATGCAGTCAGATATGTCATGACCTCTGGCTTGCTCTGTGAAAATCCCATACTGAAGATCATCCAAAAAAGAATGATTTCAGGAGAGCCAGTGCCAGTATAATCTTTTTGTTGTTTTTTCTGAAGTTGCTTGTTCTGTTAATTTAGTAGCAGATATTACTATAGCTACTGAAATGCTATGAATTATTAATTGATGACTTTTATTCTCTTCTCCTGTAGTATATTATTGCAGTTCCCTGAGGGTTTTATGCTAAGTGCAGTTTATGCTTTTTGGTTAAATATTTTTAAAACAGTAACAATGTCAGGATAAAGAAAAGCCAAAATAAATTCTACTTACGAAAATTCTATTTTAGTTAAGTAGTATATATGCATTGCCTACACATTTGGCTGCATCCATTTACAGACAAAATCTGCCTTCATAGAAACTTATGTGCAGAAACAAGGGACAAACTTTAAAAGCTGCAACACTTCAGTACAGATATTTTTACATGGGTCCTATAATTTGAGTTACTCAGTTCCACATGTGGCACCCCCTTGGAACCTACAGCTCTTGTGAGTGTACAGTCACAGAAGAATTGGGTCCTACATATTCCTCAGTGAGAAAGATATAAACAGTCAGTGTCCTGAGGGAATTCACAGAATAAAACCTATCTCACTATGCAGTTGTGTACTAAAATACTCTGTAAAACTGTTGTCTTTCAGTATTTTTATTTCCCAGTGACCTCATAGCTTTTGTATCAATTTTATTCAGTTTACAAGTTAAAACATGCTTGGGCTTCCTTTTGTAAATGCCAACCCTCCAAACTAGGCCTGAAATGTAAAAGTCAAGATAGGTTTTCTGAAGTTTACACTCATCAGCATCACCAGTAGAAGATGCTCCACAGCTGGAGCTCCATTAGAAGTGCTATTGTGCAAGACTGACAATCAACCAAATCACTCTTACTATATCTGCTGGCTCTCCAGAAAAAGAAAAGCAGCTAAAACATGCTGGCAAAGGCTATGCCACCTTTGGAAGAGCTGTAAGCACTGTGTGCTCCAGCTGCTCTCTGCCTGCTGCTCACACCTGACTGTTGAAGGACAGGCTGCAGGCTGCTTACTAAGGCCTGCCTGGTGGTGCATCAGTTTGTATTTGGGCCTGCACTGGCTTGTTTTCTGTTTGATTTTATGCTTCAGGGTTCCTTACCCTATGCTTGAGTGCCTTCATGAACCCTGAAGTAGCCCGTAACTATAGACCATGAGTCCAGTGGCCCTCTGGGTTACATGAGAACCACCGACTAGGGACTACACTCATCCCTAGAGTCAGCACAGTAAGCTGGCAAAGCTCAGCACACAGTGGAAGCAAACAATAGGAGGAAAAATGTATCATTTTTAGGAGGCACCTTGACTTTATTCACAGTAATTGTCCTCAGAGTTGCCTACAAGGTGAGGAGGAGTGGTCTCTGAATTTCAGCGGGAAATGAGAAGCTGTATCTCCCTTCACCTCCTTTGAAAATGGGTGTCTGTATGTTAGTTTTGATGCTGCAAGGAAAAAAAGTCAGATTGAGAGAAATTTTTTTTCCCATTTCATTTTGGCCATAGAACAAAACCATCAATTATTTGTGCTAGTGTGTGTATGTGTCCAGATGCTGCTTTTCAAGTAACACATCCTACCCAGGCTCCACATTATGGCTCCATCCATGTCTAGTGCCTTCAACTGCATTAGGTTCTCATTCCTGTCTTCCCTTTCTCATCCAAGAGAGAGTCTATGAGGCTGAATGAGTCCTGAATTATACTGCTTTTAATGGACCCAAACATTAACTGCCCCTTCTGCATTTCAAAATTTACATCTGGAAACAATATTAAAGCCACTTTGCCTATAAGTAACTTTATCCATGCTACTTACAACTTAAAGAACATTTTCTTTGTATTTCTATTTAAATAATTTGACGAATAGCTCTCTCAGATGCTGGCTGATTCTCCTTGTCTTGGCTAAAGGGTGCAGTGCACGCTTTTAACCTCCAAATATGATCGTTCTGTCTGTTCTGAAAAAAAAAAAGTTTCCCTTTGAAGTTACTGAGGCAAGCCAGTGGTGTTGGTTCACCCTCCTGCTTCCATAAAATCTATTATTCATAAATTGGAACATCTACTTGATGACTCTAAAGGTGCAAGCTACAGGCTGGGATTCAGTACATTTCAGCAAACATTATCCCGTGTTGTTATTACAGCAGACAAACATAATGTGCAGAAGAAATGATTTTAAAAAAATTTATGCTTGTAAAGCAGATACAACTAATATAAAATGAAGTTAGAAAAAAAAAATAGATTTCATAGAATATAGACTGTATTTTAATGAACAGTGCATGTCTCTCCCAGGATTTTTAGGCACCATATGGAAGATTTTTTTCTCTTGCATTTTGTGATGGGATCAATAGGCTAAAACTCAGATAGAACTGAGAGTAGGATAATCATATTTGTATTTTTACATCACTTCTTGAAACTCCAGGCATTCATATCAATAGCATAATCTGTTCTCCAGTATATTGAAAATGTGCTAGAAAATAAAAAGCCTAATAAATCTAATGGCTAAAGTCATGCCCCTTTTTTAGTTTCAGAAAGCAATTTCTATTTAGCAACAGCCTTGATTCCTGAAGTGCATCTGTGCTGTGCAGTACTATCTAATGCAGCCACTTGGCTATCCACACAACTTGAGCTTTGCATTTGTCCTGAAAGACGTATCCGCTCTCTCAAAGCCAGCTCAGGTATATCAATATAGATATAGAGAGGTATGTAAACACTCCTGTTCTCTGTCACGATATAGCCCTTGTGAGTCAAAACTTCCACTGACTTAAATTAAAATTAGCAAAATAGAGTATGAACTGAAAGATTGGCCCCTACAGCTACAGAGTTAAGATAACTGTGGAAGGGAATGAGACCCTGAACTTATATTTGGCTCAATGTGAGCTGACCCCTCTACTGTTCATAACTACATCCTAGCTCAAGTCATAGATTTTTTTTTTTTGTGGCAGAAAAAACAAGTCTTGAAACCTCACCCCTCAAATCCCAATATTGTCCGCCATATGTCTCAAAGACAGGTATAAAGGACAGAGAAGTTCCTAATGTGAGGATGCCTTGCAAGCAGGTTTTTTGCTCCATTCGTTTGCCTGCATAGAGTTTAGAGTGGTAAATGGTGTCTACTGACAGTGCCTTAATGGGTTGAATGCAAGTGAATTGTGCACATCTAATAAATGCTATTTATATGGGGCGCTTCTAAAGTAATCACATAAAAGCAGTGAGTTCTAAAACCTCCAGTTTATTAAATCCATATACATATCATACAAAGTCTAACTATATTTGCATTCTGTTGTCCTGGCAACGTCTGGGTGACCGCTGAAACACTGAAGACGCAGATGGTTCACAAACCTGAAGGAATATTGTCCTGTTCTTTGTACTACTACTATCATGCCCATTCAAGTATCAAAAGGATAAAGAAGTTACAGATGTGTTATTATACCTAAAATTATTTTAAGTAAATGTACATCATGCTACAAAGCAAATTTAAAAGCGATTGTGACAGGTGTTACAATCTGGAAAGATTAGATCTGGAAAGAAAAATTAGCATCTGGAAAGAATGGCAATATCGGCTACACACCTTCCTTCACTCTTCTGCTAGGCTCAATTACAGGTATGTGCCAGTACTATCATTAATCCCTCGGACTACACTGTACGTTCAGCATTTTCAGCAAGTGTCACTGAACAAAACAGCCTGTAAAATATACCGACTTCAGAGCCAGTTTTGCCAATGACATTTTCAGTGCCAGGTCCTCCTGGTAAAATAGAGGGGCAACTTGTAAAAAGAATTACATGAGGCTTCTCCAGGTTATCTCTGTAGCTTCTGATTATGATTTTTTTCTATTTCCTGAAAAACTGTCTAGTAAATCAAGGGTATTTTGACCACGGAGGACTAACTGGGTATACAGTGTCCATATCAGGACTATGATCACAGAACTACTAGGGGTTTTTAACCACTCTCCTTGTATCTGCTTAAGTTGTAGCTGGGTCCATCACTGCTAACATGTGACTGATTTGGTCACTGTTTCTTAAAAATTTCAGACTGTTCTTTCAGAATTGCCCTTTGTAATGTGGAATTTAGTAATTCCAAAAAAAAAAGCCCATCTTGAAATATGTCTCATAATAGTTCTGGTATCATGTTTGTAAAGGCAGTTTTCCAGAAGATTAGTAGAAAAAGCATAGTCCTTTTTTTTTGACAGTTACCCTTAACTGAAATCATAACACAGGCCCAAACAAACCTTTCACCTGACATGTTCATGGCAGGATGATGGGAATCTGTTGCAGCAAGTTGATCTCACCACTTTTTCACATATAATTCAAACTCATCAGATAAAATACAAACTCCATGTTCATCCATGGACTAAAGAACTGAGAAAAACACACTGGACACTGGGGTGAGGGAAGGGAAGGAAGTATTCACAAAGACTAAGTTTAGCCTTCAAAGACCAGACTTGCTAGGTTACTTTCATTGTTGATAGAAGGAGGTAAGCTGGGGGAAAAAATCAAGAATGTATCAATTATGACTTCTACTCTGAACCATCTTCTGAAGAAGCCTCTCTCTCTTGTGAATATTGTACGTTTCCCTGCTTTTCTCTGGCATTGTGACCTTCTCTTTCATATAACCTACATACTGCTGTTCAGTACTTTGGGGAAGGATGGAGGGTTCACGTTCATCCACTCTCTCTCCCATGCAGTGAATGGCTGTGTCAAGCAGCTCTGTTGTAACTGTTGGTCACAACACAGAGAGGGTGTGAAAAACATTCCCCTACTTTCATATGGCTTGTGCAGCCTTCCCTCATTGTATAGGCATGACAGAGACTATCACCTGAGCCCTCATTCTAAGAGATATGAGATAATCATAAGATTAAGATCTTAATCTCATTCAAAGAAAAAGATATTTATCAAAAGATAAGATCTTAAGAGATAAGAGGTATGAGGTGAGCTCATATGAAATGAGCTGCATGTGGTTTTCCACAGCTTTATGAATAGCTATGAGTTGGTACAGGAGACATGCAGCCATTTTCCTTAATGCCTGAGGAACTCCCTAATCTGCAGCCTTGTACTCTTGCACCTGTAATACACCTCTCCTCTTGCAAAGGCCTGCTGGTATGCAAAAGGTGAAAGTGCATAAAGAGGATCTAGGACCCTCTCTTTATACAGGTAGACTGCCATTTGCTACCCTGGAATATAAAAGGCCTTTCAAGATGAACATGGGGCTACAGGCTATATTATACAAACTCTTTTTCATAAATTGAACCTTTCTCTCACATTTAGGACAGAAACATAGAAAACAGTGTATGCTGGAAGGACTTACAGAGGTTATCTGGTTCAACATCCACCAACTTCAGATCAGGTTGCTCCTGGCCTTATCCAGTTGAGATCTGAAAAGAAATCAAAGGATCTTGAAATAAATTATACTTCAGAGTCTGGGGATGGCTAAAAAGATAAGAGAGATGGAATATTAGCCTTCTATTGAGTGTAACACAGGAGCTAGGACTGGTTAGACTGCATCCTAACTTCTCGGCTCCCCCCATCTCTTTTAGTGCCTGAAATCACAGAAAGTAAAAACTCATTTCTGCCTAGTATTTTCTTTTCTGGTCCACCTGATGCTCTTTCACCATAAAACTATTATTACGTCAGAGTGCCTGGGTATTCCAAATGCAAGTTTTATATTGCTGTTGTATTTTAAAGGCTAGATTAAATCTATTTTAATAGCCACTTGATTATATTTTTGCCTCAAAGTGTAATTGTTTAAAATAAGCTGCAACTTGTGTCTTCTCTATTCTATTGTCTGGAGCGCCTGCTGACTGCCCCGGAGAAGGGCTCAGAGCAGTACCAGCAGCCAGCAGAGGGAGCCCATGCTTTTAGCTTGGTCTTGTCTTACTGACATCGGTGAGCAATGCGAAAAGGCAACATCAAGCGTACAGCTTCCATACAGATAAACTGAAGTGTTGGTAAGTGATGGTAGCCAAGTTACTTTTTAACTCAAGGAGAAGTATCCACCTCTTGGGTGTGCGTGCTTTTGGCAAAACAATAAATAAAATCCACACCTTCCAGTAATAAGCAGTAAAAAAATTATTTGGTGTGAATACACAAATGCATGGGAATCCATTCAACTTCTTCACAGATCAACTTGTAGATACAGTTGGAATCTTTTAATTAAACCTTGGCCTCACATGCCTTTTTGTCTGTCACTACTTTTTCAAAAGTCAAAATAACATCTTCATCTACTGCTTCACCTTCTTCAGTTTAACCACGGCTTTAGACTCTAGCCTTGCAAATACATGCACTTACTTTGTCCATATGAAGAGTCCCAAAGAAGTTGTGCAGTGTGCAAGAAATACAATTATAATATATACCTCTGACTTTTCCAAATAGTAGTTTGTCCTTTTAACGTCTTACTGAAATCTAATTGTTTGGATTGTTTGGGGTTTTTTTCCAAATACATCTGTTATAACCCATGTTAATTACTCTTTGTGTGAAAGCATTAATAAAAGGTACCATATTTTCAGGTGTTATGGGTATGTTTTTACGTAAATATCTCTGAACAGTTGCAATTCACCTGAACACAATTCTTAACCCGTTAGGTTTTACTCTGGTGAGGAACTGAGATAGGAATAGGAAGAATAGTCTTGCATGCTAAATGCAATGGAACTATCACAAAAGCCTCTATTATTTGGACATACCACAGTAAATAATAAGCTGTATATAAATACGTACCTGACAATACATTTTCTTTGTATCTATCAACCCACAGCAATAGTAAGAGATGAAATAGCTTAGTCTCACCAGATTACTCCGAACTTCTACTCCTCAAAATAATTTAATGATAAAATTAACTTCATGTTGAATTTAATGCTGTCTCTCAGAAACATATTCTCAAGAAATATAAAGTAAGAGTTCTTAGTGCATGGAAAAAGGTTCTCTTAAAAGATGCAGTGGGGAAAACTTTGCTGATATATTGCGGGACAACTGTAAAAATGGAGGAAATTCTAAACATTAAAGCTCCAAAGTAAAATAAACCATAAGTAATCTTCTTTGATCACCACAGTAAATCTGAATTTAGGATTTCAAAATAGCTTACTCAGTCTAACTTTACAAACTGTTTTTAAGTTGTTCTGAATTTGTTATTAAGCTGTGCAAAGTTAGGATGGCAAAAACTATTAGTGCCTCAAAATTAGCAGGTACATTTTGAAAATGTAACTAAATAGAAATACAGAATTCTGACTTCTGGGCACAAATGAGCGTTACTGAAGAGTAGTATCTGATTTGACTCAAATTCACCTGTGAATCATATGCTCCTGTCCTAAAAAAAGCCGAATATAATGTTAATGGATACACCCATACATATACATAACATAATGCATAATCTGACACCTCATCCTAAAACTCTGACACTGTATGGAAGGGGCAGATTTTGCTCTCTGTTACAAATGGGTCAAGCTGCAAGTTGCTGAGAGGACAGAAGTCTGAACCAAAATAAGAGGACAGCTGAATTCTGCATGGCCACCCAACACAGCATCCCCTATGAAGTCGTCTTCTCTCCCCAAGTCATTTCAATTGTGTTAAGTTCCCATATTCAAAGAAATACTCCCTAAAATCATCAGCCAACAGACCTGACACTTGTGGCTTCTTCCCACAACAGCATTTTCTAAAATTCTGCATTAATTATTATGATTATTCTTAATATTAAGCACATTAAGTGCATATTTGTTCTACAGATGGAAGATGTGTTCCCTGAAAAGGAAAATCTATAATGGAAATGAAAGTGAAAAAGTACAAATACATTGCTTTTGACTTGGGGTTTTTGATATCCACTCCAACTGATCAAAATAGGTAATTATTTTTCAATACAATGCACTGCTTTCTCCTTTTGTCGTTTTCTTTCTCTTTGTATATTTTAAATACCATCTATTTTCACCAGTTCACAGAAATATTTCAGAGAAAAATTAAATTTGACCAAACACTGCTTTCTATACCACTGCTGCTTCTGACAGATTCCAAGTGGCATTAGACCAAAATGATTACTACTGATTTACTTTCAACCTTCTGTTCCATCTATCTCAGGAGCTCATATATTGCGCCAAATGCAGACCAAAAAATGTACATATACAGAATATACTAAGCCTGGGCTTTTCATATTACCCCTTATTTGCCAAAGTTTCCTCTTTCCTGCATATAACTTCTCAGGGCTCTGCTCTACTGTAGCAGCAACTCTAATCATAATCAATGCAAGGATACTTTTGCATAGCAACCTTGATTTAACTATCCACAAATACATAAAATAATTAATATAGGTGCTTTGAACCACCTTCTGGAGGAGTCTATTACTCTTAATCAGCTTCAGAGAGATGCCAGGGAGATTAAATTTGGGTGGTATGAACACTCTCCCCTCATCTCCTACTGCCTCCATTAATTACTGAAGAAAAGTAGCCAAACCCTCAGAGGCCTGAGTTATTAACAGAAATATATTGGCTTCTGTGAAACTGTACTAATTTTGTATTGCTGAGAATCTTGCCTTTTCAGTTACTACAACAAAATGAACCTTACTCTTGATTTACAAGAGTTTAACAGATCTGAACCAGGTCTATAAACTATAAATTTGAACTTCTGTCAGACGCTCTTTTAAAAACAAACTGCCGCAGCAACCATGCATTTGGAAATGTCAGTGCAATTGGAAGGATATTCAAACCATCCAGCATGGACAACTATATTAGCCTTGTAAGAGGCTGTAAGGGTGTGATCTCAATGGACAGAGATAAGAGTTCACTCAGCTTGAAGCCAGGGGACAGCAAGTGCCTTCTGCAGGTACCTCTTTGTCTTCAGTGATGACAGGTGAAGCTAAAGGATGCAATACCTTGCTCCCCACTTTTGTAAAGATGTTGCGTGTCATGGGTCTATGCTGACACTCTGTTAAGGTGGGATTTATAAATATAAAACTCTTTCAAATAAGTTGCTTGCCTCAAAGGCAAACACATCCCAAAATAAACGTGCCTGCCCTCAGGTCAACTAACCACCTTGCCAAGGAACAGAAGAGCAACCCAATGCATGTTATAAACATGTTAATGTTATATAAGGCCCTGATTCTGACATTCAGTCCAGAAATATATCTCTATATCTTTCAAAAACATTTAATTCAAATACATAGCAATTCACAGGGTATTAACACTCTCAGGGGCAGTGTTTGCAGAAGAAAGGGCATAGAAACTTCAGAGTTGTGTATTTCAACTGGCTGAGTTTATTGCAGGTACCGAGACTTCTTGCCTCCATCTCTTGCACGTTTTTTGTGGGCCACCTTCCCTCCCCTTCTCTGTAAAGACCTCCCTGTCATTCCCTTGCTCTAAACCTCCTATTAGTCCTGAGTGTCCCCATTCTTTTTTCAGATACAAGGGCTCCTCCAACTCTCCCACTCTCACCTTCCTATAAACATCCGTGCTGCAATCATTCTTCCTCCTTCTGCTCCATGCTCCCCTGCATAAGGATCCTTCTATCTTCAGCTCTTTGGCAGCTGTAGGCACACAATCCCACTTTTCCTTCCTGCTGGTTGCTCTGTCCAAATTCTTGACCAGTTCCCTTCCTCCACCTACAGCAGGGGCCGTGCATGATTGCCAGCCCTGCAGAAGAAACAGCATTTCTTGTACATCTATATAAGCATTCTACATGACCTGCGTCACTGGCAGGCTCTGGTGAGGCTTTGTGCATGTGTTGAAGGTCACAGACCTATATTTTGCTCCTTCCCTCCCTTTGCATCATTTTGCATTACTGCAGACGACTGCATCAACTCAGAAGAGTCAACAGAGGTGGATAACGTATCCTGCCAGTTTATCACCATGGTACAAAGTGAGGATAAAGCATGTGAGCCACAGAAACATGGACGCTTTAACATCTGTTCTGATTAAGTATGTACTAAAAAGTTTTGTTGATTAACTTTGCACTGGGCAATATGCAAATAGTTTTCAGAAACTTCTTGAAAAATGAAGTCCTCTAGGGTATTTCCTGTTTGATTTTTCCAAAGTCCTAGACAAGAGTAAGAAAAGCACTGCTATCAAGATGATAGAGATGTTTGAAATCTTTCGGTCTTACTCACTAATGAAAAATTCTTGACTTCCCTCTCTGCAAAGAAATCTGCTTTTTCTGTGCTTACACCTCAGCAGCCAAATACACAGAAATAAAAATACAGACCCCTCCCCCTTCTAGACAGGAATTTACAGGAAAACAAGGCATTACACCACATCTAAAGCCTTCCAACAATTTGTCACAATTAGGTGCTTCTTTCTTAGATTGCATGGCAGCTGATCCCAAAATGACTAAAACTATTATAACCACCACAAAAAAGAAAGAAAAAAGCACATTATTGAGACCTCCAAACAATTACAAAACAATGCAATTGCTCATTATACAGTATCATGCAAATATACTTCAAAAACCTCAGGAACCCCAGGGTGTTTGCCACACAGGCACAGTGAGAGAAGGATGAAAGAATTGGACAGAATTTCTATATGAGCTGCTAAATTAAGAAATGACTCTATGCATGCACATGGTATGTATCAACTCTTGTCTTTTACCCAGAGAAGAATGCAGATCACCACAGCACGTTGAGGACACAGAAATAGATCATGCATCTCCATATGCACACAAATTCAAAGGTTTTACATTTTACAAGTGTTAAGGAAAAAAAAAAAAAACCTGCAAACCTCTATGAAATGGAGTTAACTTCCTCACAGATGTGGAGGTATTGACTTTCCATGGGAGTGCTGAACTTTTGTTGCATTAAGTGAACAATATTTTGGAGACCTTCCTCAAAGTCCCACTGACAAGCACCACAGAACGCAGCATTCTCTGCTCTTACTACAGTGCTATAATGCACAGTAATGCATTTTTAAATGTTTGGCTCTGACACCTGCTCTTATATGGAACAAGTAGCTATCGATTACTTCTGTGGGGTAACAAAGTAGAGTCCCAAGACTGTGCAATTCAGGAAACGGAAAAAGGGATTCATCCATCACAACATATCCTTCTAAAATTCCCATCCTTCTTTCAGTCCTTTCTGAGAAACGTTTGAGCCCACTTGCCATTTGGGTTCAAACCTACTATGTGTTTTTCTGTGCATGTAAAAACAGGACAAATCAGTTCAGAGACCTGTTGCAATGATTTACTGACTATCAGAAGGCAGAGTTAAGACCACAACATAAACACCTGACTAAAGGAAGGCTACAGTCGATCTGACCTGTCTTGCTGCCACACTCCCGTGTGGCACAGTTCTTGAGAAACTATATCGTAGCCATTGATATGATTCTCTAGGGCTACAAGTGAGACAAGCTTTGAATGGGCAGTTAGATATAGCTTCAGAAAAAAAACTGATGAGCCAAAAAGAGAGCTCATCTGTTTTCAAATATTAGCTGTTCTGATAAAAGGTATTACTCCTCATCTAATGCCTTACCATTCTTCATGTACCTTTAGACACAGCTTACATGTTCTCCTCTTTCTTCTTTTGGCTTTATGTGAGACATACAAGGATAAGGTAACAGACCAGTATGTGCTTGAGTTAAAAAGCACCATGAAAAGTATTGTTTAAAGCGCAAAGTTCCTATGTTGGTGAAATATCCACTTAATGCTTTTGCAGCCCGGCTGTAATTCCCTAAATGATGTCACATCCACCTCAACTCATAATAGAAAATTCTCTTCATATAGCTTATTTCCACATCTTCATTCTAACACATGGATTTTATTTCCTAAACAGAGAATTACTGTAATGATCAGCTTTCATTCCCTCCAAACAAACATTCAGTAAATCTGCATCCTGTGTATTTACATTTTTTCCTTGTTTCTTTTCCCAAATGCCTAGCTATTAAAATGTGCCTGGGTAATCCTGACTTTTCCACTAATGTTGCAAGCTTTACTATCAGATATTTTCAGACTAAAAATAATGTTCATGTCAGCAGTTGCTTCAAAATTATATGGATAAGTCAACTGTCACTGTATGAATTGTAACAGTAATACTACTACTGTTTTTCTATTTTTGTCCCTTCTTCCCATCAGTAACTTGACTATTGAAGAATGTTTCAGGTGAACCCAAGTAAATCTTACCTGTCAAATATTTCATCTTGGTCCTACCATCACACTAACTACAGAACTGTTGAGGGAAGAGTGCAGCTAGGTGGCAGTGTGCCAAACAAAAGAATCAATATAAAAAGACGATTTCTAAAGATGCATGACATAGCATGCCTTAAATAGCATGAAAACCTGAACAAAAACAAGTTGATGTCACATAATCCATAACATTTTTTAGACTGACAAGCTTTAGCCATGTGGTAAACTGAGCCAGGGTGATTAAAACTCCTGTATTTCTTTCTGGTTCTAGGAGTGACTCTGCCCTAACCATCCTACATTTCAGGCACCAGCATTTATCACTATGTAAAACAGAAATGGTGCTATCTGCCTTGGTCTGAATAACGTTGTATGGCTTAACAAAGTGATGTAAATACATGTGTTAGCTTAAGATCCTCAGTGAAACATGACAGATACATGATGCAAATGAATGCAACCGTATACCGATAAGTAAATACGGAATCAAATGAAGACAGTATATAAATAGCCTTCTGCTGTATGTATAAAAACCCTATATAGTGATAAATTTTAAAAGACACGCACCATTCTCCAGGGCTAGCCAGAATAAAAGGACAAATCAGGTGTCCTGCAAAGAGGAATGGACCCTGCTGCACAGATCAGTGGCCAGCTGCAGTACTGCTCTACAGTAGCAGTAGAGCACAGCCTATGGACTAGTGGAGCTTCACACTTGCCTCATGAACCCTTTCAATGTAATGACTTCAACACATCAGATGAAGAATTTCTTCTCCCAATGGGCAGAAAAAGAAATCCCACCCTGCACAGGAGCTTTATTTTCTCCACAGCCTAACCACACAGTTGCACCACCTTCTAGGAATTTACCCTTCATCCGTAGGCAGGAAAGGGAAAAACAAGCTACATTCAACTGTAAACTACCTTGTTCTTTGCTGCTGTGCTTTTTACTTTGGTGCTGTATCGGACTTGCCTTAATATTTATGCGCTAGCTGCTACCTTTGCTAGCGCAGGATCTGTTAACATTTCTGCTTTAAACTCCATTTTGGCTGGGACAACTGATCATTTCAGGATTAAGCATAAATTTCCACTGTTAAACGCTTCATCCACACTTTTTTAATATCAGTTCATCCAGTTTGAGCTTACAAAACAGAAGTAGCAGTGAATATTTTGGATATCTGATTTTCTTTTTACAGTCCTATATTTTAGAATCAGATTTCACATAAAGTCTAGAACCTGTCATGCTGTAAGTAACAATCTAAAAGGTGCATGTTAAATATCTATCTGCTGTGCATTCATGACATATCAATCGGTATGCTTTTTGCATGCTAACAAATATATAACACAACATATCATTTTGTTTATTTGTATGTAACATTCCATAAAAATATCTTTTATACTGATAAACCTTAGGCTGGAGGGTCATCACATTATGTATCACGTTCAGAAGACAGGTGGTTTTACCCGAGTATGAGGAAGACAGGAAGAGATTCAAGAGAGCACTCTGCTGACATCCCTAAGGGGTGTGTTTACTACCTTGATGAAGGCGAAAGACCACTGATGGCTGTACCCTGGATGTCACTCCAAGTGACCAGGACATTACGCTGAGATGTCAGAACCTGCAGGAAGTCTTACAGTCCCAATGGCCTTTTGGAACAGTAACAGCACCTCCCAGAGACGTTACCAAACTGACAGATGTTTTTCCTTTTCTCTTTATGGAGAACCAGAGACCTATGAGAAACATGAAAAGGAAATAACGGTGCAGTCCAATTTAAATGTACAAAGGTAGGAATTATCCATATCCATTCCTATCAAATCCTTCTTTTAATCTTCAAGCTACTCTTCGTTCAAAAAATCTTTAAGTAAAATTGAAGTACATTAAATATTTCAAAGAAAACCACTGGCTGAACAAATGCATTCATGCAAAATAAACAACATTCAAGGGAGGATTTTTACAGTTAAACCCTCACTACTAATTAATCTATGTCTAAGTTCAGATATCTTGCACAAGCTGATAAATCCTCAACAAAAAATGAACAAACAGTATACACTTTGCTTCCTAGAACAAACAAAATATGTGTGCAATAGCCTCAGGTTATGTAAATACTATTTCACTACAGTTATGAAAAATATTTACTTATTTGTTAACTACAATTATTCTGATGTCTTTTGGCAGTGCACATTAAGGACTCCAAGATCACACAGTACAGATGCCTAACAGAAATTATTTCACACTAGAAGGGAGTGTTCACAATTTATCAAACCATTAGCATGTACCTATTCAGCACAGCGCGAAACTTCTTAAAAAACATGAAATTCAGTGATGAAAGTATTGCTACTTTGCAGTGATATTAGACCGTGGGTAAGAAACACTCAGTGGTTTTGGGAGAACAGGTCTCCTGGACAGATATCATGTACATAGTGAAAACTCTGCTTCCTGCAGAAGTTTTCTCCTCAGGCATTTCTTCCGGACAATCTATGCTTTCAACCATTGTTTTTACTAGCTTAGGATAAGGTGATGCTTGGGGAAAAGCTTCCCAGCAGCCCCATAGGCCTAGATTTACAGATCATTCCAGCCTGTCTAACCAGCCAGACAGCAGATTCCTTTTTTATTATTTTAAAGCACTTGAGCTCCAGTACAAGATCCTTCTGCAGCTCAGATTACATCAAATGACGGTCCAGAGGTGGGAATAGGGATTATGAACTGGGTAGAATATAAAAGCATGTATTTTGCTGGCCTTTTCATTAGGCTCTCATTTCAGATTTAATTGTAGATTCAAAGACAGCGTAGCAGAAAACCTTTAACTAATGCTCTCCAACGCATACCGAGTAGCCTGACCAACAACGTAGTCACCAGTCTAAACAGGAATTGGGCTGGGACTGGGTTATTAAACTGCTCCTAGCAGTAGTTAGTCTCAAGCCTGGAGCTTGTGGTCAACTTTGTTCACACTGAAAAGTGATATGTAGGAAAAAAAAAAAAAAAAAAAGGTTTAAAAAAATTGCCAGCTTCACCTTTCCTTCACCAACGGCTTTGGCATACTCCGTCACAGGGGAGTAGCGTGAAGGCTGCCTTCCGCACAACGTGAGGAGCGGAAACCTCTGGCAAGGAGCTGGGCGAGGGACAGCTCAAGAGCTTTCAACGTCAGCCTCGCTGCGAAGTCAGTTTCCCTTGGCAGCCGGTCTCCTTTGGAACGCTGCTGCCTGTTGGCAAGCCTGCGATTTAACCGAGTGGGAGCGAGGGAAGCGAGTGGATCCCCACCTCCGAAGAGGACCATCGCCCAGTCTGCAGTTGGGACCGCTCACCCGCGAGCGCGTTTCCTGACTGTAATTAAGGCCGGCGTCAGGCCTAGGAGCAACCCAAGCCTTTGTCCCACCACCCCACGGACACCCACCCCCCCCCCCCGCCCCGCTAATGCCTCAGGACCACCATACCCCCGCCTCCCCAACCGCCCCCCGCCCCGCACGCGCTGCCCAACCGCCCGTCCCGCCGCCTTCCAGAAGCGTCCACCGCCCGCGCCCCCGGCCTGAGGGGAGATCCCCGCCCTGAGGCGAGCCCCGAGGAGCGGCGGCCGCCGGCCCGGCAGGCGGGCGGGGAGGCGGGGGGGGGTGGGGAGGGTGTCGTCCCCCGCCTCCCCGCCCGCCCGCCCGCCCGCACGGCGGCGCGGGCAGGGCCCGCCGCGCTACGGCGGGCAAGGCTGGGGCGGCGTCAGCGGGCGCGCAGTGCCGGCTCCAGGGCTTTAAAGCAGCGTGTAAGCTGAGATGCTACCACAGGCAGCGGCGCGGCGGCGGCGGCCGCAGCAGCAGCTCCCCGAGCCCAGACGGGCGCCCGCCTTTCCCCCCCGCCGCGCCTCGGGGCATGAGAGCGGCCGCCCCGCGTCTCTAGGTACCCCCCGGGCCCCATGGCGACGTCCCGCGCTGCCCGCGCCTTCCTCCTCCTCCTCCTCTTCTGCCTGCCGGGGCTGCGGCGGGGGGCGCGGGGCGGCGGGCAGCGCCCTCGGGGCTGCCCGGCTCCGTGCCGCTGCGAGCAGGAGGGCATGCTCGTCCGCGCCGACTGCTCCGACCTGGGGCTCACGGCCGTGCCCGCCAACCTCAGCGTCTTCACCTCCTACCTGTAAGTGAGGGGCGGCCCCCGCGGGCGGGCCGGGCCGGGGAGGGGGCACCGGCGGCCGGCGGCAGCGGCCCCGCGGGAGGGCGCGGGCCGGCCCGCGGCGGTGGCAGCAGGGGCGCGGCGGGGTCGGTGCGTTGCCTGTAGAAAACACCCGACTTCAAATAAGTTTCTAATCGCTTTTTAATCAGCGGGCGGGTTGTGAAGCGTTTATAGGTATCTCGCTATCTCGGTGCCCGGTCCGGCGCCTGGAGGATCGCTGTGTGATGTGCCGTTTAGAGGGTAATTGAAAGCGATTGCAACAGCAGAAACTCGATTAGATCTGCAGGGACGTTATCTTCACCTTTGCTTCCCGGGACAGGGCTTTGAACTGCGGTTGCTGCTGATTTAATCTTTAACAGATCTCCCCTCGGGTTGAGGAAAGGCAATAAATAAAGCGAGCTCGCAGAAGGCGGGCAGCGCCCGGGGGCCGGTGCGGTGCCCGGGGCGGCCCCGGGCAGGTGGCTCTGCCCCGAACCGGGACACCCGGCCCCGCCGGAGCCCTCCCGCTGCCCCGGAGCAACCGCCTCCCCGGGCAGCCCCGCCGGGCCGGGCTGCGGTGCTCGCAGACCCCTCTGCATCTACAGCCTGTAGGGACAGGGACGGCGAGGACGGAGAAACTTCGTGTTAAGCAAAAAAAGAACCCACCCAAAAACCGTGGGGGAACTTCCTCTTTGTTCGCTTCTTCTTCGCGGAAGGGTTATCGTTTAGCCTCTCTTGGTTTCGCGTGTTGAAAGTGTTGGTGCCCTAAAAGTGTTATCTTAGTACCCTCCTCACTGCTTTCATACAGTTCTTTGTGGTTGCATGGCCAGTAGCTTGTTAACACTTATCCTCCTTATCCAGCACGCAGCATGTCAGTTTCTTAATGCGTTTGTCCATCTGTATATTTTGACATGCTGTTGACATCCTTGCTACTACGGTTACTGTAAAGATGCTTTCATGGTATTGTGTGTCTGGGGCACTAAAGTTATAATTCTGAATTCACTCCTCTGTTAATACCATACTTCAAAGGGTGTAAAACGTATGTTGCATCTGAGAAAGTAGATTAAACTAGAAATGGCCTTTCTAAGAGAAGTATGAACATGACAGCGCAGGCGAGGTAGAAATGAAGTGCAACCAATAAAATCTAAGTACTACATGTATGTTAGGAGAAAGCTTAGTTTAGCGAAAGTACTATTGGTTTGGAAAGAGGATGTGCAGCTGAAAGACTTGTAAATATTATGCATGTAAATACTGTTCTGAAACTTACGTTAATGAGATCAGTTTTGGCTTATTTTATCATAGACGTTTCAAAGTCAAAGCTATTAGTAATGTTAAGAGGCAGGAGTCAGCGCTACTGAATGACCATTTACAATAGAGCAGAACTTTGACTATATGTAGTAAAGATACAATCTTTAAGACACATACAAAGTCTGCCACTGGATTCAAAAGTAGCAGGTCAGGATTGTGGGTATATGCAAGACATGATGTTTTCTGGTGCTTTGGAAAGTCATAAGCAGAAAGATAGATAATGAAGGTATAAAGGCATACTTAAGCTGTACATATCCTATGTCAAGAAGTAGATGCCCTAAATTCATGGCTGTTTGGAGGAATGCTAAAACCGTAAAAACTTTAGAGAACCCACTGTTTGACTGTTTTATGAAGAAAAAGAGAACATAAATATGTGTGACGATATCAAAATACCACCGCTCTGGTCTTCTGCTGTTGAAAAGATATATATCTCCAGTAACCTGCTTCTTGGTAGGATTGTGATGTGCTTCGCACTTCTGTTTTTAAATCCTCTTGTCCTTCAGCAGGGGAGTGTCTTTCTCCAGTCAAGAATTCTGTGCTGTTCAGTAGCGTACTTAAGTAAAAAAACCCTGCTGTGGGACAGGCAGACTTTTAAATGACCAAGGCTGCATACAGGCAGTGTAACAGTATAAAAGACATGCAGTATAAGAGTATAAAAGACTGGTTCATATACATAGGCAGCTACACTTACCCTTTTCCAAATTTACCACGCTGTTACCCTTGGATTGATTAATTATTGCCTAATTATGCAGAGTTGTAGCTCTTGCCTCCCTTCCGTAAAGAACTGTCAAGTCTCATTTTCTGCAGATGGCTAAGCAATGGCAATTTTTAAAGCATGCCTGCTTGTTATAGAGATGTTTGCCTCCCTGAGCTTGGTAGTGGCCAACCAGATGTTCCTTGAGGTTTTTTTGTTTGGTTGTTTTTTTTTCCCCTCAGAAAAACAGAAATGTCTTTTTGCACCGTGACAATTTTTACTTCAGATCAAAGCAGGAGATTAAAACTGTGTACTCACATTAACTCTTTTTCCAGCAAAAAAACCCTGTCTTCTCTAGTCGATTCTGTTCTTGCACAGTAGACATATCTGGCCAAAAATGGTCTGTGGTGCTACCTTGTGTTAAGTTTGGGCTTTTAAAGTTTTTTTCTAAATTTCTGTCATTTTTATCTTATCTGGACACTTGCATAGGGAAAAAAACAAGAAGTAAACGTTTTATTTGGTGTGCACTGGAAGTTGTGTGAAAAGTTGAAATGCTGAGGCCATTAAGGTTTGTTTTATGTTGGGACAAATGTGTACAGAGCATGATATATTATGGTGACTGAATTTTGCATGTGTTTCATGATGGTGCTCTTGCAGCAGAGCTAAATGTAGTCTACAGATGGCCCTGCTACACATTTCTCCATTCTCATTTATATTCCCAGGCAGCAATTCTTGCCTCCCATCAAAAATCTTTTTATTTATGATTATGTGTCTGCTGCCATGAGCTGTTAGACTTTTTAAGAGCAGACAAGGAGAATCCAGGATTTTCGTTCCATTCCTTTTTCTTCATTTGCTTTTAGGCTAAGTCATGTACTCACTGTATTTAATGCAATTGCTGTTGACAGAAATGTGAATTCCATGTGCTGATGAAGGGCAGCACTGAGTCCCTGTTTCAAATTAAGAACATCTCACTTTCCTATCAGTACACAGTGAAAAGAAGAAGCCAGGATCTACAAGTCTTTTGCACATGGGACCCTCATTAATTCTCAGAGAAAGCTTGTGAGTTAGTGAAATATTGTTGCCGTTTACTGTGGTGTGAAAAACTGAGGCAAAGAAGGGCTTGCTTAAAGTTAGAGGTAAAGTTTACGACAAAGCCAGTAATTAAAGCCAGAATGCCTTATCCTAACTCCATTCTTCAACCACAGGCTCACCCTACTTCTCCTAAATAATTGCTCATTAAAAATAGTGTAAAATCTGGCAACTCCTGTTCAAGAATATTTAGTATAATGAGTATTAAAAAAAAACTGTTTTCATATCTCATGTGATGACAATATAAAAGACAGCCTTTAAAGATTTTGAGGGTCTCTGTTACGTGCCTGGATAGCACAGAAAAGTAAACTTATTATAAATGCCAGGGCTTTCTGACAGTTCAGATGCTGTATTTTTTGTCATCAAAAACTCTCAATGATAAACTTAGTGGAATATTTGAAGTGGAATATTAAGCAGAATATTTTCATAATGTACCATCTTAGATTGACATAGACATACATGCATGCATGTATAAATATTGCAGCATATGGTACATTACCTTTTACATTATAGTTTACTTAATGGGTTATTTTGGGATACGTGATATTTGCATTAAAAAAGTTTAATTATGAGTCCATTGTAAATATGCATAGTAACATTTGGGAAAATCTGATTCATATAATTTTTAATTCTTCGTAGAAATAATTGATTAAGAAAAAACTTTTTCAAAACTGTGATAACATTGATAGCACTACAGTAAAACCTATGAAGAAGAAATCCGTTTATATTATAAGGTTCCTAACATAGTATTGTTCAAATAAATTTTGGCCTTCTGCTTCATTCATTGCCATAATATTGTATTTGATGATAAGTATCCCTGTAAAGCACAGTCAAAACTCTATAGGGTATCTGAAAGTGTTTAAAACTACTAAACAGAAAAAAAAATTACAAAGAATTTGGGAGAAAAAAATTTTTTACTTTTTGAAGGTTAAAAAGTATATTCCCACAAAGTAACTATACTTCTGAAATAAGAAAGAGTGATTTCTGTGTCAAGAATACCCCAAAACATTAAGCCCAACCCTTTAGGGTAAATTTGCACTATTTTAGTCATTCTGATCTCACAGTGAAAACTCAGGTCTTGTCTGCATCTTCATCTAAGGTATCTTGGGAAAGATCATAGTTTTTTGAAAGAGATCAAGTTCTGCCTTTTCTTAGAAAGTAGTTCTTTACATAGCTACAGACTTTATAAACCATTTTTGCACCTTTCTACTTGAAATAAATTAAATGATTGCCATGTGGTTTCAGTTAATAATCTGAGTCTTGCCCAATTGAGGATGAAGATGAATCCAGACTCTGGATTTAGAATTTAGTGTTAAATACCCCTTTTGGAAAGAAAACAGAGCATTTCCTCTCTACTCATGGCAACAGTAGGTATGCAAAGGTAAAATGTACTAATAGACAAATTAGAGGTACATAAAAACTGAAGAAGTAACAAACTATTTAAAGTTGATCTTTACCAGTTTTCAAGGGATTTGCTTTAAATTTCAAAACATAATGTGTCAGCTCAAAGTTAGTTTCCTTGTGAAAAATTTGGATTAAAAGTGTTTTTAAGAAGAGAATATCACTCTTCCCACTTGAGAATACAGTGCTAAAAATAACTCTTTATGCTGCTTCCTAAAGAGCCTTGTGCTGCTCAGAAGGGGGAAAAAGGCACTCACACACTACCTCTCTCCTTTGTAGCATTTGCTCCGTGGAAACACTGCATAAATTGACAGGGAAAAGGAAGCTGTCTTTAGGCTGGTAGAATGTAAGGAGCTGGCAGGGTGAAGGCACCTTCGATTTGGTTTGGTATCTGAAGTGCATAGGACAATTGGCCGGGCAGAGGGAGCCTGACTCCAGCTGAGAACGCATGCACTGGGCTGACCTTCCCAGTCAGCATGCCAGCAGAGATTAGACTTTCCTCAAGTGCTCCCTTGTTAACCCAGTCTTTTCTCCGATGTCATTTGTCTTTCAACTGCTAAAAATTGCTACGAATTTTGCAGCAGTCCAGATCGCTTTCTTTTATTCTGTTTGTTGGCCAAGGTAATATTTCATCTGCATGCACTGCTTTCTTAATTCTCTATTGGTTATTTAAATGGTCTTGAATAATGCAGTTTATGGTATTTTCCCTGACTTCCTTCCTTGAACTGTCCAGCAGATCTCATTCTTTTCCCAGTAAAAATCATGGTAAGTAAAGTGTGGTTCCTTTGGCTCTGAGTAAACTGACTGAAGGCAGAACACAATGTGGTGTTATTGACATACCAAAACAGTATTAGACTTCAGTTAGAAGAAAATACCCTAACATCTTTAAAAAGAATGAGATGTGATCAAAGCATGCTTACTCCTCAGAGATTTAGCGATTGAAGTGGCAAGTCCTTATGTTACATGCTCTCTGCTGTTTGCCGAGAAGACCTGAGAAACTTGTCTACAATTTTACCGATCAGATGCGAAAAATTTAATGCCTGGAGAATGATAAAAGAAATAAATGTAGTTGGGGAGAGGTAGGGCCTGAAATGATGTTACTGTTACTTGTCAAAGGAGTGCTACCCTGTTCTCTCTCTTGGAATCAAGGTCTAAATGAAAAATGCACAAAACTAAGACAATTAACAGCTTCGACTATGTATGACACTAACTCCTGGTGTCCCTGTTTTTAGTCCTGTCGTGGTTTAATACAGCAGCTAAACACCACACAGCCATGCGCTCATTCCCCACCAGTGGGATGGGGGAGAGAATTGGAAAAAAAGGTAAAACTTGTGGGTTAAGATAAAGACAATTTAGTAGGACAGACAAGGAAGGGAAAATAGTAATAATGATAAAAGAATATACAAAACAAGTGATGCACAATGCAATTGGTCACCACCCACCGACCGATGCCCAGCCAGTTCCCGAGCAGCAGCTGCACCCCCCCAGCCAACTCCCCCCAGTATTTTTGTTCAGCATGATGTCACAATGTATGGAATATCCCTTTGGCCAGTTTGGGTCAGCTGTCCTGGCTGTGTCCCGATCCCAGCTTCCTGTGCACCTCCAGCCTCCTCGCTGATGGGGCAGTAGTAGAAGCTGAAAAGTCCTTGACTTAGTGTAAGCACTGCTCAGCAACAACTAAAACATCAGTGTGTTATCAACATTATTCTCATCCTAAGTCCAAAACACAGCACTATACCAGCTACTAGGAAGAAAATTTACTCTTTCCCAGCTGAAACCAGGACAGTATCCACCGCTTATTCTGTACCATCTATGACATGCCTAGGTCCCACACTTTCCAATACATTCCAATTAATCACCACCACCTTCCTGTCTTTTGATATATACACACAGATATCATTCCCTTTGTCTATGGGCCATTCCTATGAAATGTCCATTGAGTTCATTTAGTCCATGACTTTGGACTCCGTCTGTCGTAACAGTCCTTCAGGGCAGGAGAGGTGGTGTGTGGTGTTGGATTGTTGTGTGCTGAAGCCAGTTCTGGTTCCATCACCGCTGTGCTTGTCTGGTTTTATCATTGCTGCACTTTGCTCGGTCTAATCAAAATTAATTCTTCATTCGTTTGGGTGATTCTTACCTTAATACTGTTGATAAGGCATATAGCCACTACAGAAGTCATGACATACAGTATTACATAGCAGTTAACATCATACAGTTCAAATAATTAGATATTCTCACCCAAAATCAAATCCCCTTGACGAACACATCGGACTTCCCCATCCTTCTGCATCACCCACCAAGTGCACCCAGGTCCTTGAGCAAAAGCAATCCCATGGATCGGTTTGCTTTTGCCCGAGATAGGAATAACCCAGACTGTCTTCCCCAGCATATTTTTCACATGCACTACAGGGACTTTTTCCCCTTCTACAGAATGTAAGAGTTTTGACTGGGCAGGGCCAGCCCGAATGGCAGATCCCCTAGTCTTGACTAACCAGGTAGCCTTTGCTAAATGTCTATCCCAGTGTTTGAATGTCCCACCCCCCATTGCTCTCAGTGTAGTCTTTAACAGTCCATTGTATCATTTTATTTTCCCTGAGGCTGGTGCATGATAGGGGATGTGATACACCCACTCAATGCCATGCTCTTTGGCCCAGGTGTCTCTGAGGTTGTTTCGGAAATTAGTCCCATTGTCTGACTCAGTTCTTTCTGGGGTGCCATGTCACCATAAGACTTGTTTTTCAAGGCCCAGGATAGTGTTCCGGGCGGTGGCATGGGGCACGGGATATGTTTCCAGCCATCCGGTGGTTGCTTCCACCATTGTAAGCACATGGTGCTTGCCTTGACTGGTTTGTGGGAGTGTGATATCATCAATCTGCCAGGCCTCCCCATATTTATATTTCAGCCATCGTCCTCTATACCACAGAGGTTTTACCCGCTTGGCTTGCTTGATTGCAGCGCATGTTTCACATTCATGGATGACCTGTGCAATAGTGTCCATGGTCAAGTCCACCCCTCAATCACAATCCCATCTCTATGTTGCATCTCTTCCTTGATGGCCTGAGGTGTCATAGACCCACCAAGCTATAAATAATCCACCCTTGTGTTTCCAGTCCAGATCCACCTGAGCCACTTCAATCTTAGCAGCCTGATCCACCTGCTGGTTGTTTTGATGTTCTTCAGTGACCCCACTCTTGGGTACGTGAGCATCTATGTGATGTACTTTCACAACCAGGTTCTCTACCCAGGCAGCAATATCTTGCCACAATGCGGCAGCCCAGATGGGTTTACCTCTGCGCTGCCAGTTGCTCTGCTTCCATTGCTGTAACCACCCCCACAGGGCATTTGCCACCATCCAGGAGTCAGTATAGAGATAGAGCACTGGCCATTTTTCTCATTCAGCAATGTCTAAAGGTAGCTGGATGGCTTTCACCTCTGCAAACTGACTTGATTCACCTTCTCCTTCAGCAGTTTCTGTGACTTGCCGTATAGGACTCCATACAGCAGCCTTCCATCTCCGATGCTTTCCCACAAGATGACAGGACCTGTCAGTGACCAGGGCATGTTGCTTCTCATTTTCTCATAGTTTATTATACAGTGGGGCCTCTTCAGCACACGTCACTTCCTCCTCTGGCGATATTCTGAAATCTTTGCCTTCTGGCCAGTCCATGATCACTTCCAAGATTCCCAGGTGAGTGGGGTTTCCTATTTGAGCCCGATGGGTGATTGGTGCCACCCATTTATTCCACGTAGCATCAGTTGCATGATGTGTAGAGGGGACCCTCCCTTTCAACATCCAGCCCAGCACCGGCAGTCGGGGTGCCAGGAGGAGCTGTGCTTCAGTACCAACCACTTCTGAAGCAGCTCGAACCCCTTCATATGCTGCCAATATCTCTTTCTCAATTGGAGTATAGCCGGCCTCGGACCCTCTGTATCCCCAATTCTCAAACCCTCAGGGTCGACCTCGGGTCTCCCCTGGTGCTTTCTGTCAGAGGCTCCAGGTAGGGCCATTCTCCCCGGCTGCAGTGTAGAGCACATTTTTTACATCTTGTCCTGCCCGGACTGGCCCAAGGGCTACTGCATGAACTATCTCCTCTTTAATTTGTTCAAAGGCTTGTTATTGCTCAGAGCCCCATTTGAAATCGTTCTTCTTCTGGGTCACATGATAGAGGCTTACAATCAGACTGTAACTTGGAATGAGCATTCTCCAAAAACCCATAACGCCTATAGAAAGCTTGTGTTTCCTTTTTGCTAGTTGGTGGAGACATGGCTGTTATTTTGTTGATCACATCCATTGGAATCTGATGACGTCCATCTTGCGATTTTATTCCTAAAAACTGGATGTCCTGTGCAGGTCCCTTGACCTTACTTTATTTTATGGCAAAACCAGCCTTCAGAGGATTTGGACTATTTTCTTCCCTTTCTCAAAACCCTCTTCTGCTCTGCTGCCCCATATGATGATGTATTGCAGGCTTTGATTGTGTATTACAATGTATTGTAGGTGTTATGGAGCCTCGCCCTGTTCCAGTGCAGTCTGGATCAGTCCATGGCAAATGGTAGGGCTGTGTTTCCATCCCTGGGGCAGTCGATTCCAGGTGTACCGGACGCCCCTCCAAGTGAAAGCAAACTGTGACCTGCACTCTGCTGCTAAAGGGATTGAGAAAAACACATTAGCGATATCAGTTGTGGCATACCACTTGGCTGCCTTTGACTCCAGTTCATATTAAAGTTCTAGCATGTCCGGCATGGCAGCACTCAGTTGTGGAGTGACTTTGTTCAGGCCACAATAGGCTACTGTTAGTCTCCACTCTCCATTAGACTTCCACACTGGCCACGTGGGACTGATAGAGGGTGAGCAGGTCTTACTGATCACTCCTTGGCTCTCCAGTCACCGAATGAGCTCATGGATGGGAATCAGGGAGTCTCAGTTGGTGTGATATTGCCGCCGGTGCACTGTTGTGGTGGTGATCGGCACTTGTTGTTCTTCGACCCTCAGCGACCCCACAACAGAAGGGTTCTCTGAGAGACAGGGCAAGGTGGACAGCTGTTTAATTCCCTCCGTCTCCAAGGCAGCTATACCAAAAGCCCACTGGTACCCTTTTGGATCCTTGAAATACCCTCTCCTGAGGTAGTCCATGTCAAGGATGCACGGAGCCTCTGGGCCAGTCACAATGAGGTGCTTTTGCCACTCAGTCCCCGTTAGGCTCACTTCGGTCTCCAATACAGTTAGCTGTTGGATCCCCTGGTCACTCCAGAAATACAGATGGGCTCTGCCCATGTATAGCCTGATGGCATTAGGGTGCACTGTGCACTGGTGTCCACTAGAGTCTTACACTCCTGTGGGTCAGATGTGCCAGGCCATCGAATCCACACAGTCCAGTAAACCCAGTTGTCCCTTTCCTCCACCTGGCTGGAGGCAGGGCCCCTCTAGTCCTGGTTATAGTGTTTGTTACTTACTTCTTGTAAACGCGAATCAAAAGTCCCTTTATTAAGATCAGAAGTAAAACCAGCCCTTCTACTCTGTCTGGGGCACTGCCCGCTGGAAACTGGAGCAGCAATTTTCCTGGAAGAACCCCCTTTTGTCATTGTTTTTCCTTGCAACTCACGTACCCGTGCCTCTAGGGTCGAGGCAGGTTTTCCATCCTACTTCCTCATGTCCTTTCCATGGTCACGCAGTAAAACCACAGGGTACCCTGTGGTGTGTACCCACTGTATCCTTTCTCTTGAGCAGAGGAATGCTTACTCCTAACGGCTGAGATACTGGTCCATACAGGTGAGGAGTAGGGCATATCCTCTTTGAATTGCTGGAACTCCCAGGACAGTTTCTCCACAGCCAAGATGCAGGCCTGTAGGGAGGAAGAGAGACTTTCTTCGTATTGCTGGAGTTGGCCAGCCAATTCATCCACCGTTTGTCCCTCTCCACCTTTCCAGATCATTACTGCCAATGAGTTGGCATGCAACGATGGTGTGCTCCATACAAGCTTCTGCCTTGTGGGTCATGTGCACCTGACTTCATCTGGATCTTTGGACAACTGCTCGTTGTCCAGGTCATCATAGACCACTTCCAGCATGGCTAATTCCCTCAGGTACCGGATACTCCACCATACACTCCATGGTGGTCCACTTGCCTGGGTGATATCTAACATCTTTCCTTGAATTGTGGATACTTTTCATTCATGCCTGACAGGAGTCACCTCCAGAGGCTGAGGGCTTGTGCCCCTTTTCCAGTCACTTTCTCAATGGCCCTTTCCCTAGAAAGAGATCCCAGCTGCTTGGCTTCCCTACACTCTAATTCCAGGCTACTGGTCCTGTTATCCCAGCATTGGAGCAGCCAGGTGACAATGTGCTCACTTGGATGACGACTGAAATCTTTTCACATATCTTGCAGTTCACTCAGGGATAGGGATCGGGTGGTTACCACCTCATGTATGAGTTCTGCCTCTTCCTCCCCCTGTTCTCGTGATGGCCCTCTTTTGGTGTAGCCTGCCTTGTCCACTTCGTCCTCCTTCCCCTTCTTAGTAGGAGTTTTTCCCTTACTAAATGAGCTGACTTCCACATCCAGTATTTATTCTTGTGTATAGGGGTGACTGATATTGGCACGGGCTGGTTCTCTGGTTCAGCTGCAGTGCCTGTTGTGGGGGTTGGAGTAGCCGCAGTTCTTGCTGCAAGGGTTGTAGTAGCGCAGTGCCTGTCGTTTTGTCATCAGATCCACAGACCTTCTTTTCCTCTTGGGGGTATTGAATAATGTTGAACAGGGCTCGGTAGGCATGGGCCAGGCCCCAGCACATTGCAATGATGTGTGTCTCTCGGGAATTGCCACGGTGACAGCCTACCTCTTTCAAATACTTTGCTAGTTTTTCAGGAGTCTGCACTTGTTCAAGGGTGAAGTTCCAAAACACTGGAGGTGCCCACTGTCCTAGGTACTTGCCCATACTATTCCACACACCCTGCCACTCATAACTATTCAGCCTCGGGGCAGATCTCTGGGTGGTATTCTTAAATAGTTGTTTAACCTTAAAGAAGACCTAAAACACATTCAGGAGACATAGCAATAGGACCATACTGGTTTGAACATCCCAAGGATATTCAAAATTCTCAGGAGCTATTGTAACTAGCCTGGAGGAGAAAGGGAAGGTGAAAGAGCAGGGGAAGTGTCCCCCCTTGTCTCCCCCGTAGATTGGCTCTCTGAGGAGAAAAGGTAAAGACTGTAATTATTAATAGTTTCCGAGAGATGGTTCCCAAAGTACGGAGATGATGGCAATGCTGAGTACAAATACCAGATTAGTCTCACAAACAGTAATTTTATCATATCATACATCAGTGTTATACAGAACAGCAAAATTTTAACCTTAATCCAGCCCCCAGAAATTATAAACAGCACAACAGGGAACATATACAGCAAGTAAGGTGTTACATAACACAACTCTGAGAACAAGCACAACAACTTTGAGAGCAAATAAATCAACATTGCGACCAGCGACTATTAACATAATACAATGAATGCTTGCAACAACTTTGTTTTAACACGCTCTGGTCAGATCTGTCATTATCTCAACCCTTTGAGCCTCACATTGGACACCAAAAGGACTGTTGTAGTTTAGTCTGGCAGGCAGCTAAACACCACACAGCCATGCGCTCATTCCCCACCAGTGGGATGGGGGAGAGAATTGGAAAAAAAGGTAAAACTTGTGGGTTAAGATAAAGACAATTTAGTAGGACAGACAAGGAAGGGAAAATAGTAATAATGATAAAAGAATATACAAAACAAGTGATGCACAATGCAATTGGTCACCACCCACCGACCGATGCCCAGCCAGTTCCCGAGCAGCAGCTGCACCCCCCCAGCCAACTCCCCCCAGTATTTTTGTTCAGCATGATGTCACAATGTATGGAATATCCCTTTGGCCAGTTTGGGTCAGCTGTCCTGGCTGTGTCCCGATCCCAGCTTCCTGTGCACCTCCAGCCTCCTCGCTGATGGGGCAGTAGTAGAAGCTGAAAAGTCCTTGACTTAGTGTAAGCACTGCTCAGCAACAACTAAAACATCAGTGTGTTATCAACATTATTCTCATCCTAAGTCCAAAACACAGCACTATACCAACTACTAGGAAGAAAATTTACTCTTTCCCAGCTGAAACCAGGACAAGTCCCAAGAAGCATGCTTTTTTTCGAAAAGCCTATGGACAACAGCTTGGATTTTTTTAATTATAGACCTTGGAATGAGTATTAAAGCATTAGTACCCAAATAGAAATACCATCTTGGAATGTCTTTGCCACTTACGTGAAAAAGACCCCTGTTAGCTGCTGCTCAGAGAGATACGATTACTCAAGCTGAGAGAGCACAAGCCAGCTAGTATTATACTAGGCACCAACAGTACCTGGAACTCCAAGCAGGAATGAACTGCGATAGCAGTGCGGATCCCCAGGACCTGGTACAATATGTCCCCAGCTTGATAAGGCCTTTGCTCAGACAGCGCATTCTGTATCACCTTCCAGTTCTATTATGTTGCTGTGTTTTACTGATTTTTAGCTATGAGTTTTGGGTTTTGGGGGTGGTGGCCACAGCACTAAGGTCCATCCCAGAACGGACAAGTTGTATTTTCATGGCTGGACACTGATGAAAAAAACAGTTATTCTGAAGTGTAGTGTTATCCAACAATGATAACTGTAATAATCAGCCACTCCTGAATTAAGATTTTATTGGTAACCAATGGGCTCTTAATTTGCACCCAGTTGTATGATTTGGCTCCAGTCCTGCAAATACTTATCCAGATACTTAACTTTAGTGTCAGGAATGGTTCTACTGAACTCACATGTGCAAATATTTGTCAGATCAAGGCCTTGAATAATTCTAAAACAATTATCCCCTTCCTCAAATATCAACTCATTTGTGTGGAATAGTTTCACTAAGATGTTCTGCTACACTGTCTCATTACACAGCCTAAAGCATTATGTGTATCATAAATAATTTAGAAGACTTTCAAAATTTTTAAAAATCTTACATAAAATGAATATTTAGTTTAATGTGGAACTCCCTGTCTTTCAACAGTATTAAGTTACGTAATTACAACGAAGTGATTTTAAGGACGTTTTTGCTAAAAAAAATCCTAAAACTTTTTGCATTATAGTATAAAAGTATAGGGGTTTTGTACAGGAGATATGATATTGTGTGTGTGGAGGTGTGTGTATATAGATAGGCTTTGGGCAAATTAAAAAAAGTATCTGTCAGCCTAAGCAGTACAGACAGCTATAGCTCCCACCACACAAAATCTCTCCCCTCTTTTGCAGACACTTGAATAAATGCTTTCTTTTTTATTGAGAGTAACTATGCTTACTGGTGTTACCAAACTTAAACATTAAGTACTTAAGTAATGCAGAAGTATTTGCTGGATTGGGACTTAATTTGTACAATGATTGTGTATAAACTGAACCCTTTAAGTCTAACAATTTTTTTGTGCTTGTGTCAAACAACTTTTGCCATGAAAAGTGTACAATAATTTGATGCTGATATTTATGAAGGGGAGGTAGGAGGTAGAAAAGCAAAGCTGATGTTTGGTACTACTACTTCTCTATTTTCTTCAGGTTTTTTGCTGTTTGTTCCTTTACCAAACACTTTAGTCTGCTTTGCTTGAGGATGGAATAGTTACAGCACTGGTGTTACACAGAAATAAAACTTTCCTAGCCCTTGTTTCTGCAGCAGTAGGCATCTTACAATGCCAGTTATACCTTGTCTTCTGGATCCTGTGATAATATAAATGCTAGTCTAAGTGAATGAGAGAACAGATGTGAGATGATGTCAGCATTAAGGGAAGTGTAACTGCACAGATTTGGCATTCACTGGGTTTGTAAATGAGTCTCTGTGTACCCTGAGGGGAGAAGTAGGTCATAGCTGGCAAAGGAAGCAAGTAAGATAAGACAAAGCTCTCTCTCACCCATCACTGAAAGTTACCTGTTCTGAACCACCTTGATGAGTAACTTGCCTTTGGGCTTGATCCTTGATCAGCTTGGCGTGGAGGCTGCCTCAGAAATTAAATCTTTCTCCTGTTGGTCTCGCACATGATGAGGTTGCAATTATGTTTGTGGTGGGGGCAGACCAAGTTGTCCACTGTCCAGAAATGAGATTCATCCTTATGAAAGCATAGAAACCAAAGTTTCTTAATCACCCAGATTCACAGAGATTGCCATTTTGGAAGCATGAGGAATAGGGAGTGTGATCAGTTAGCTATAGCCGGGATCTAGGTGGCGAGCCCTTTGAGTTCTGTTCCTGGATACAGTGATGAAGTAGTTTACAAACTTAAGCAAATCATGCAACTTTTCTGTATTCTTACTCTATATAGGTAATGGCTGGGACGACTACCTACATCTGAGTTTGGCTAATTTGGTAGTGGCTGATAAATGCTGGAGATCTGTAGATTAAAAACACTTAATGAGGTGCTAATTATGAGTATGACATGGTAAAATAAGGTGAAATCCTGAAGGATTTTCTTGTCTTCCTAAGGATGTATGTCTGTCTTTCAGTTTTGCTCATGTCTGTCTATGTGGGCTGAACTCTGTGATATATAAGATTCTTATTGGAACAAGTGAAGTCTATGCAGGCGTCTGAAAGCAATATTTGACCTGCTGACAAGAAAATACAGGATCCATATGCTTGGTGCAATATGGAAGTATTGCCTGCACTCGTGCTGAAGTTGTGCAAAGACAAGGATTTGGAAGAGGGCCAAAAGAAGTGCAGGTTCAACCTCATGACCTGACAAGGGTCTCAGGGAATAAATTCCAGTCCTACAGTGTCCCTGCATAAAGCCTTACTATATTGACTTTAACCTGCAACAGGCACACACAATTACAGGAAGATGAACAGAGAAGCAAAAAGAACATTGTGAAGAAAGAGGCGGCAGATAGCTTGGGAATCCGTCTGTATCGGTGCTACAGAGTAGTGAAATGTGGCTCTCATCAGGCAGCTTGACCAATTTTAAACCCTGAAGAGAAGTGGCAATAATGCAAATCACAGTTTACATTAGTGCCATGTGTCTGCAATAAGACTCTGTAGGGTACAGTTACTTTGGCATAGTTATTATCAGAAACGTTTGTGACTAACTGGCCCTCATGGAGATAACACCTAAATATATAGTTGTGGTGGGGTGAAGAGTATGGGTTTGCAGTACTGCTGCTGGGTGTTTTTAAAAATTGAGTGTGGGGCACAGTGGAAGAGTAATTGGTAGCAGAATAAGGGGTTCATGCGGTGTTATTTAGGCCTAGCACTGAAAAGGGACAATGTGAAAGCTCATGATCTGCGAATAGCATCTGGGAAGGCTGTAAGTTCCTCAGCATGTGGAGGCTTCACGTTGCCTTTTACCTGTTGCCTGTACATATGTAGAGTAGTGTGAACTGCAGAGTGCCAGAACTTTACTTCTTTCTGGCCAAGACAGAAAATGTGAAAAGAAAGGGCAGGACAAGCATCTTGGAACACCCTATCTGCCTGAAGGCCAGAGGCAGTACGGAACATAGCTGAACACATTCTTGAAACCTTAAAGTACATGTTTTTAGAATAAAACAAATACTTACTGAATGCCGATAAGGCAAAAAACTTTCACCTAGAATAGAAAAAGCCCTTGTGTTGTCACAGATATATGTGGAAGAATATCGTACCAGAAGTATTTCTTAGGTTATTTGGATGGAATATTTAAAAGAAATCATTATAGGGAATGGAGAAAAAGGACCCAGTACCAGATTCATCTCTGCATGTCATTCCATTTGTGTAAATTAATAGATTTATGCCAAGAAAGACTTCAGGTAGTTTTTGCTCTGCTTATACTAATGGAACTAACTTAATTCTCTGGAATTGGTACTGCTAAAATAAATTTAATTAAAAAAAATTGAAGATTTTGGAAAAGCATTAATTAATATAATTAAAATGAAGCCTTCACTTCAGTTTTAATGTGCCAACTCATAACAGAAAAGCTTCTAATATGTCATTACGGTGCATGGTGTCTGTCTTCCTGAAGTAAAGTCACAATTTTTTTTAGGAAAAAGGATTTTAAGCATACAGCCAAATGATCATTTGTGTCAGGATGTAAACTCTGGCAGGAAAGTTGTGTTGTATCGTGTCAGGGAGCTGTGGTCAACTGTACAGACTTTACAGCAGTTTGAGGAAGGAGGGATTTTCTTTCATTTTTCAGTCTTTTTATTGTCGTCGTTGATAGCATTCAGCGAAAAGAGCAACAGATTTTTTTTGAGGATGCTTACACAGCACTGTGATACATTCATTCCATTTATCATAGACAGAAAGAACTGCCACACCAAATAGAGTTATCAAAATCACATTTCTGTACATACTGGTGCCTCAGCTGTTCTGCCTTCAATGGCTGTCTCTGGTCAATCTGTGAAGAATCCCGTAAACCTGAAGCCAGATGTGGTCTGTTTTCTGCATTTATCATCAATCGTGAATACAGCATCTTGCAGTCATGTAGCTCTATGTTCCTGCCTGTCTAACCATAGAGCAGTGCTGTAAGAGCATCAGATTTCACAAGGAATTTGTAATATTCAGATTCACTGGATGGTATTATTTACAGTGTTGTATCTCTGTGTGGGAAGTATATAGGAAAATGCTGCATGCCCTCAGCATGCTGCTAGTTTAATCTATTCTGATAAGGATTTGTGAAAACTAATGATGAGCCAATTTGGTTCCCAATAAAACTAGGACTGAAACTCCTTTTGATGATGTGGATTGAGCTCCTGGTATGTCACAGTTAGTTTCATTGTAGAGGGTTCTGTTGGGTCATGGTGAGTCTAATCTAAGGGAAATTACTCACTCTTTATCCAAATATCACCATATGTTGAGTACACAAATAGATTTGTTTTTCATATTTGGTAAATGAATAATTGCCTAAGTACACAATGATAGTAATTAATTGTAAATTACATTCATTAGTGGTTTTGATTATCTCAGCATGGAGAGCTTCCATTAAAGTGTTCACAGCTTTTATCAGGCAGCACTAAGGTGGTTGTTCAATCAATATGTACTGATCAAGATTAGACCAAATGAAAATAAGCGCTCTCTGTATCATCATGTGACAATATGCATTTGGTAAATGGATGGATGTTCTAGCCACAGGAGAATAATAACAGAAAGACATGAAGAAAAAAAATACACCTTAGCAGCAAAGCATTATGTCTGTATTCTTTCAGGTAGTAATATCACGGCTAGCATTAAAGAGAAATTAAATACATACCTAGCTATAACAGAGTGAAACAAAATCAGACATGAAATAAGCCTTCTCCTTGTTCTCTATCTGTAAAATGGTGCTGTTTATCAGAAACAATTCCGGCAATTAAAACATTTGGTAGTCTAACATTTATTAGCAGGTTTAGACATTAATCTGAGTGTTCCTCTGTGCTATCGAGTCCGTTCACAATGAAATGCCTTGGACCAGTACTAGCCAATGTGACTCTTTAGAAGATGGGTCTAAAGAGTTTACAAAGCAACCAGTATATTTGTATGCTGTTTAACTCATGGAGCTGCTCCTGGCTTATTAAGCAAACTGAGGTCACAAATGGTGCGACAGGCAAACGCCTGAGTCAGTCCACTTGGGTGCAATTAGAGCAGGCCTGGTGCTACTGCAGTGACCTTGGGCGCACTTTGGGAGTGCATAGTTCAAGACTATGTAAGCTGACCTGAAAGAAACAGCCCAGGGCTGCACCAGGTCAGAAGGATGACACAGAACAAAGGAAGCTCGAAATTTTTCTTTGTGCACTATGGCACCATTATTGATGAAGGTGAAATATGAGGTGGTATATGTCTCAGTAGTTACAATATGAGAAAAAGGCTTTGAAGTTGCATACTAAAATGATTCTACAGTGCTCCTTCAGAGCATATAATTCTTAAGTATTTTAATGATGTAATATATGTATGTTTTCCACTTCCAGTTAAAAAAGACAGTTTTTGAGTATTTTGTCATGTGTCAGGGCAAATATAAAGAAATAACTGCACACAGAGATTGATCTCAGTGCCCAGGGGTTTAAATGTGAAGAAAGAAACACCGAGAACATTCAGATCTCTGTCTTTCCTTTTACATCATCATCCATCAGAATAGATAATGCAGCTCATGTAAAATCAAGAGTTTTATTTCCTGTTAATATTTTTTATTTCTTTCATATTCATAATAATTTTGTTGACAGGGTTATCTCTGACTGCCAGATTTAGTAAAAATACATAATTAAATGTTCTGATAGGCAAGATGATGGTGAGGTTTACTGCTGGCATGAGATCATAAACTAATTTAAATATTGTTGTAAAGCATTTGGAGTACAGATTGCATTAACATAATATATTGAGTATTAACATATTAACAAAAGACACAATATTGATGGATAAAAATTCAAACTAGACAAATGAAAGTACATGTTAGACTATGGAATAACATCTTCAAACATATGGCATGGAATAGACCTGCAATTTTCTCTAAATAAATAAATAAATAAATAACACTTAAGCTTCCCAGTATAGAGAAACAGGTTTGAGATGTCACCATGTAAGTATATACATGAGGCTGAGTGATATTAAAATGAATAAAAGGTTGATTTTAATCCCAGTTCTGTACCTCATGCGACTCCCTCAGTATTTCACAAAGTGTGTGATGCAGTTGACTTTGAAAGATACTAATTAAGAAGAATTCAGTAAGGGTTGTTGGAGTAGAGTTTATGCTCCTTCTAAAATCCAGGCCTGGCAGGGGTGGCTAGAGGTACCTTTTGCCATTTTAAAATATTTTCCTTTGTAGGTTACTTAGGACAGCAACACAGCTCACAAAGAAAATAGAAAAGGCCTAAGGCTGCTTTTTAGAAAAGCAGTCAGCTCACAGATATCCTGGGAACTGTTCCACTAGTTGGAACTGTCAAGCAGAGAATGTAAAATGTCTGTCTCAGGCTTCTGAGGAGGTTTACCGTATACCATTGCCTTGTCTTGAGAGGGCTACTCAGAGGCAAGAGAGCCCCATTTGGACTGATCCACAGCAGGGTCAGTGAAGCACTGTTCCACAGTTCTGTTAGAAATGATGAAGATTTTTCAGAACTATCAATTTAGTTCAGTAGTTGAAATTACTGGCTTTTCTTGGATCTTAAAATCTTATATCTATGTTCTTAAACTTTCACATGTAGAAGACCTGACAATATAACTACAAGCTTTGCTAGCTCTAGGTAAAGGTCTGTATTAAAGTGATTGGATTTATTATACGTATTACATTTTCTGGAGACATAAACAAATGCAGGCTAATGTAAATGTGTGCATCTTCAGGCTGATGATTTCAGCTGCAGTGCTTCTCTATAGTGCAGAACCTCCATACACTCAATTGTCTTACCCTTAAAGTGTAAAATATATTAAGATGTAGAAATTAGTGTATTTTTTCTCAGTGTCTGAATCTTTCATTCTTTCAAAGTGGAAGTACTTTTGAAGTTCTGTTATACATTAATTTTTTCCTTGGATACCAAGGTGTTCTATATTCATGGGAGTTTGGCAGTTACATACTTCCGGATACCACTACAGACCTAGCTGTTTGTGTTTTGAAGGAAAGACAGATCATGGTATGACTGGTGTGACATCAGGCAATCCAACTGTGGGGGCTATTACCTCCATATCATCTACTCAGTGCCTGGTCCCTTCTTAGCAAGTCTGTGTTTGCCTGCATCTCTAATTGCCTATTCAGCTTTTAAGACCTCTATCTTTAGCATCTTTAAGCTATTGAAGTAGGAAAGAGATGCCTTAACACCAGAAAACAAAGCTTTTTCAAGCTTCTCAGCTTACTATTCCAGACCTAGGAAGAGTTTTTTTCCTAAGGTTTTTCTAGCTATTGAGTTGTTAAGACATTTTTAAGACATTAACTGATAAGATGAAGATTATTTCCCTTCTAAGCTGCAGTTGGTAGAACACATACAGATATTGTGTGTGCCTGTGTACAGGCTGGGAGGGAGGTTCTGGCAAATATTTGGGCCTTAGAATATTTATTTTTACATCAATTTTTATATACTTTGTCATCGAAATGTCCCTGGCGGTCACTTTGGAAATCTGCCAACCTACACAACTACATTGATTAACAACAAGAGTATGACTGCAAGTGTACAGGCAGTAGAGAATAAGACAGCTGTCTAAATTTGATCCTCACCTCACATCACTGACTAGATTTCTGTCATGTTCCTAGGTCCATCCTCTTTGTGGAAGTAGTTATTGTCAAATAAATCTGAAAATTGAGTGGTCTTGTTATTCACAGAGAACTGTGTAAGCTCTGATAAAATAGAATCAAATTATTGAAAAGTCTAGAAATTATAAAGCAATTAAAATGGGGAAAATCAGAGCTGAATTATTAGGCAACCTGTATTATGAAGGGCAAAGTAAGAGATTGCAAAATGGATCAGACGAAGGTGATTACATCTCATTCTGACAGCAACCACGCCTAGCTGCTTTGGAGGATATTTAACTGCTAAGTGAAAACAAATCCCTGTGTTCCATGGTATTTTAATATACTTGTGGATATTCTTACTCCTGAGAGCACACTGACCCTTTCTAAATGCTGTCAAAATACTAATTTCAGCTGCGTCAAGACAAGTTTTTACAGATACAAATAGAGTGCTTTTTAAAGTATTAAATATTGATAGCTTTATTATTACAGGAATCTCTATTATGAAGAGGATTGTTTCTCATTATGAAGAGGAGATATATGTATAGTCTAACCATTGTATTCATCTCCCCTCTAAACAAAACAGTCTTAATCTTTATTTTGTATGCTTTTTTTAAATTCCTTTAAATTAGAGTTCTCAAAATAAATAGTGAATGTTCAGTGAATACAAATTTTTTTTTTCAATTCTTTGCTTACCAAAATAAAACAATACAGACTAATCAAAAATCAGTGTCATTGCAGAAGCCAACTTTGAGAGCCAGTTTTGTTCTTTGCTATAATTATTGTGCCTGAAAGGACAACAGAATAAGGAGGTAGTGGGCATGTTGTGTTCGGTCCAAAGATTGGACTTGAGGGTAAGTCATGAAATCTTATAATATTGATGGTTTATTGAAAAAGATGAGAAAGAGGTGAGGAAAAGCTTGATTGATATGCTTTATTTTCTGATATGTTTTATCTATACACTTTCTCTTCTGGTCCCATCAGCACAGAATCTCCTCATACAAAAGCATAAGAAACCAAAATGGACTTTTTCTCCAAGCTGTGAAAGGTAACAGATTTAGGACATGCTAGATCTATGAGGAAAAATGATTTAGGAGAGGTAGACTACCAAAAGTGAACTTCCAAGGTGCCAACATGTGTTTTGATTCCTGACACTCCCAGCTCAAGCACAATTGCTGATTTCACTTAGCAGGGCAGGGCACTGGGAAAAGAACTTGCTTTCTGCAGCTGAATTCCTTGAGTGGGATCTGCTTGTCTTTGCTCGTTAAGTTTCTGTATTCACAGAATGGGAAGAAGATAGTGCTCAGAATTTTCTGGAAGATTGGATTTGGAATAGGAAACTCGGAAAAAATGTGCTTCCATATTAAGAGTCCCTCTGCAACAGAGGCAGTTTAAGATGTTCATGTTGGCTTTCGCCCCCTCGAAGCCAGTTGTTCCCACCCTCCTGCTCCAGGCTTCATCTCTTTCGGCTGTGCTGACTCAGCTGTTTGTTGGGCTGTGCTCCTAAGCAGATCTGTGAAATAATCCAGTTTAAAAAGAAACATATTTCTGGTCTTTGAAAAATATATATCTCATTTCACTGATCTGTTTTAGAATGTAGCCACAGAAACAGCCAAACCAGTGCAGCTGAAAGGACGGGGGCAACTGATTGGGAGTTCAGTGAACAACTGAAGGGGAGTGCAAAACTTTTCAAGTACCATTGTACCATTGCAGTTTCTGATACAAAAATGGACATACAAAAAACCATAGGGATGGGATTTTCTTATCTTCGATTTAGTTGTAGTCATGTGCTCATGAGCAAAAGTCTTTTCCTTGATTAATTGGGTATAGTTGATAAACATAGCATTTTGTAAATATTCCATTGGAGGTGCTCATAATAGGCACAATAGAAATTCTTCAGACTATTCCAGATTAGTCTAGAATTCAGCAAAACTGAGCAGGTAAACAAACTCAGAGAACTTGAGTTCATTTACACTGGTTTAATTTAGTAGTCAACTGATAAATCTTTTTACCCAGACATAGCTCTATAAAAACAATCACACAGAGCAGTTCCTGAATTTGTGAGTCAAATAAATATGAAGTTTATACACCAAATAATTTCAAAATAATGACTGGATAAAAAACTTTTCCAAAACTGGGAAAAAATATCCCCTCCGCTCCGTATCAACATACCCACAGGTAAAACATTTTATCTGCTTAATGGCAAACTTCACCTAAGGTATATATATCCTTAGCTTACAGACCACACGAGACCATGTTTAAGAGAGTGAAAGCATACTCATCAGATACGAGCTTACAGTTGAAAATGCCACCTTACTCTGAAATAGCTATGAAATTTATCATCCAGAGCAGAACTTCAACAAATTATTAGCAACAAGCTCTAATAATTTTTATTAACCCTAGGGAGAGCAGTATGGCTTGTGTGTATATACTGGACATCTTTCTACAAGAATAATTGCATTCCTTTTGGCACTGTGGCACCATTATGATGCAATAACAGAAAAAAAGGGTTTTAAGAAGTGATTGCAGCAGCCAATTTCAAATATATGTGCTGTTTTTACCTTATTCCATATGCAGAAAGGGAGTATTGTCTTCTGCCTCCCAGCTGCATTGCTTGCTTTGAAAATCAAGCCAAATTCTGTATCCAATGCTTAACCAGTAAAACAGGTAAAAATACGTCTGTCCCATTTGATAGGTTATCATCTCATATGTCACTTTACAAAAAAAATCCCAAAAGGTAGACATGTTTGTGTTTCTAAAAAACTTAAACCATTCTCCCATTTTATGTCTCACTTTTCTAAAATTCAGGAATATAAGAAATGGTACACTTGGGACACTAAAGAAAATGTACCTTTAGAACTGTGAATCATCTCACTGTGTGTCTGTTACAGTAGCCAGAGACTGCACTTTACATGAGATGTACAACATGGCAACGTTGATCAGAACTTTTTTTTGTTACTAAGATTTGTATTTTAACATTTTCAAGCCAGTTCTGTATTTCTTGATTACCAAATAGCAAATCCCCCAAATATGTTTTATAATCACATGCTATATATATAACTTTATTAGGAGTTATATTAAACGCATAACAGGTTAAGTAGAATTGTATTTTAAACTCTTGCTTCTTCTACATAGTATTTAAGGCAAAGAAAACTGTTCCATGTACTTCTGTAAAAAGTGTTTCTTAAACTTGTCTTTATTTGTTTTACAGTTTAGAAAACTCTGCAGGTAGCCTTAAGAGCCTGTTCAATTCATTATCATTAAATCAACAACCAGAGCTTCTTTCTGCCATTCCCTGGCAGGATTAATGGATTTTGGCATGATCTGTGCATTTAACAGTGAAAGCTCTTGCTGGGTAAGCTAGCAAGCTTGACTAATTCTCAGTTGTGCTAACTTCATAAACCTATTTTAAGGTTTTAACTTTGACTAAAGATTAAAGGTAATGACTTCACGCTGCTACCTTTGAATATATGATACTCTAATACGATTATGGTTAATAAGTGTAAATAAATTATCAAATATATATTGAATGGTCACATGTGAAAATATATATGTAATGGATATTTTACAACATCCTGTAAACTGTAATTTTTGATGGCTTAAAATGAGATTCCACAAAATGATTGATGTATTAATATTAAAACACCTGCATCTATTTAAATGCTTGAAATATTAAATGATACACAGAATTAGTAAATTCTATAACAGTAACAGATCATTTGTATTTCAAAACAACTTACACTTGAATCAGAAAAGTGAACAATTATGATTTGATTTGATTTAAAACTGGCTTGCTCAGCATAGCCATTTTAACCTGTAAAACATTCCAGTTACTATCGGGTTTTTCACCTTTCCAGACAACCCTGGAATCAGTATTCAGAAAAGCCTAAAGAAAGGAGAAAAGAGAGGAAAAAATATTTTCAGCCTGTCTGACAAGACTACATAAAAAGCTTGTGATCAAAGGGTCTTAAATACACGTTACTGGTGTGACAAACAACATTTTTGTCCCTTTATTAGATTTATTTTTCTTCTGAAAACTGCAGTGGCCAGTGTATAGTTTGTGAAAGAAAGCTGGCAGGGTTGTATTCTTTGATTCCTAATTAACACCTTCAGTCTCAAAAGAGAACTAACAGAAATACCATAAAATGTTGCAGCTGCATTGTTATTCCGCTTGGTTGGTTTGTTAAAAGTCGGCTGGGCATTGGCAGCTGCAATAAAGGAAAAGCTCAATGGATGTTTTGTATTGTGCCCACTGAAGTGAAAGAAGGCAACCATTTTATTTTCAAATGGGCAGCTGCATAGTGATGTTTAAATGGAGCTAAATGTGAGATTTACTGTTAATTTATAGTAATTGGTTATAAATAAAGTAGCAGTATAGCTTGGCTTTCATCTATTAAAGCCATAGAGCACAAATTGAAGGGAAATGAGTTATGAAGGGTAAAAAGTGAATAGTAAAATACTAGAGTGATAGAAAATGCTGCTTGAAGCAGTTACTTGGAAAGAGTAATGGTATTCAGTTTTGCAATGTAATGCAGCAGCCACCTTGGAAGCAACTAGCCAAGCCATTCTTTAGACTGTGCTTTGAGAAGTAAAGGTAGACATTGCTTTGTCCCACTGTAGTGAAAACAAAAATTTTAATGCTGGGATCAGAACCAAATGCAACTCTGCCTGGAGAGCATAGGTTTGTATTTTGGGTAGTAGAATAAAGGAGGCATTTAACTCTGGTCAGATAAATCTCACTCACATTCAAAAAATGCAATTAGGGAAATATGTAAATCTAGATGTTTCATCAAATGCTAGCTAAGGGGTTACCAGTTCTTTCCTTGCACAATGACTGAACTAAAGAACTTCAGTGTCTGTGTAAGAACCATTGTCCCAGCCCCAGAGCCCGTTGGAAACAGAGTCCAGACTGGCCGTGGGAAATACCTACATATTTGACACAAGCCCCATTTCTGAGAGAAAAGGGGGTGGAATAGAAAGTATGGAGATTTTACTGTTGCATTCTAATCAGCCATGATCTGCCTAATTTTCTTTGATCAGGAAGATAAACTAATTTTCCTATAGGCTGGATAAAAGTAATTAGCAATCCAATGCTTTCATGTTTTTGAAAAGGGTAAAGAAAAGAAGAGCAGAAATTGTAATGGTGGGAGCAAAGTACCCCTTTTCGGCTCATCTGAAAGCATTGTTAGTTGAAAATAGGATGGTGCCATAGGAGAGAGGCCCTGATTAAGGTGGTTTTATGGGCTGGGATGTCATTGTATGCCATGATCTATAATGCTACACAGCTAAATGTTTCTGAAGATTAATTTCTCATGAGTTTTAGTATATTTAGGTTCTGTTCTCTTTTATGGAAAAAACATATCCCATGTAAACAGTATGTCTGCCATTTTCTGAGGATGCTGTTTGATTTCCCAAGGCATTTTGGTACCTTTCTCCACAATCACATTAGAATAATTCAGTGCTTCATTAAAGTCTGGATCTACTGCTACCATAAGGCTTTAAGATGAGGGTTGCTAAGGCCACACAGTGAAATCAAAAAGCCATAGCCATAGCCAAAGCCAAGTTACTGGATATCCCTGTCTCCTGATTCTTTTAGGTAACAACTGTGCGGTTCTATGGGCCTGGACTGTGACTGCTAGCCTGACACATGCGCTATGGTGTAGTATGCCTCAGCTAAGTTTTCTGGGAGCTGTTACTTCTCTTCTCCTTGGCTTCGGCCATTCCATTTAAGTATAAATCAAGATGCCTTGAAAGATACTAAATTTCACTAATAAAAGCCTTAATATGCAGAGGTGATGAAATGCCAGGACACAGAACTGCTGTCTTTACCCAGGCAAACAGTACTAATTCAGATGATCTTACCAAAGTCCATAGGCTGCAGAATCCCCCATTTTTAATCCCTGTCTTTAAAATGAAGATTGTTTTGGAAATATTTATTAGCCATCTTAATTAATATTAAACTAAGAGACTTTCAAAGAATATGTGTACCTGTAATTTTTTATGTTCGACTGCCTCTGTCAGTAACATGCCTATTATCATAAGCAAACAGATTTCTAAATTGTCCATCACACGACTTAGGAGACATTAGTGGACTGTATTGTTCAGCTTTTAGCTATCTCACTTTCACAAACTTGATTTACAAGGGTATAAAAGGTATTTCAGGAGGGCATTAGGGGCCTGAATCACCCATTCCTTGCGGAGGCTAGACAGACCTTCCGTAAGCATTAGGGCCTCATGTTTGTACATACTTTTGTGCTATGCAATAATAATGCAGAGAAGAATCATGTAACCTTAGGCTGTACTAAATGAAGGTTAAGGATTACATCTTCCCCTAGGTTTCCCTGTCTTTTGTATAAGTTGAGTAGTTCAGCAGGCAGTTACAGCCAGCCTGCTTAATAATTCTGTCCACCTACCTCTTTGTATTTTGAAAGTTATATTTAAAAAGTCAGATAAGCATAAGGACTCTATTTATCATTTGTGTTACGATTGTATTGCAGTCCACAGCCATAATTGCGATTGTGGATCCACTATGTCAGGAACAGTTGAAATACAGAGGCAGGCTCTATAAAAGCTTTCGTAAGGAAAAAAACCAGCTATTTGTGATGAATGGGAAAACCATTTTATGGTGTGGATAGAGAAACAGGGGCATATGTTCTATCTCAAAGACGCTCCTATTAAAAAAATAATATCCTTTAAAGACTGAGTTTGGAAAATTAATTTCCCCTGCCAGCAAGATGCATTGAATAGTATTTGGGGGGGGGGGGGAACGGGGAACTATGTTCCTGTACGATAGCACTCTTAAACTGAAGTAGATAACAGATCTTTCAGTTGTCTTTCTACGTCCTAAAATATGTTGGCATTGTGAACATCTGCAGTGTTTGTATTCCAACCCATGTGATGTCAGCTGCAAAAGCTATGTTAGTTTGAATGTGAGAACATGGTCACAGAAATAAAAACTGATGGAAGAGTTATAAAGAAAAGTAGAAGCATTCATTGAAATACCACTGAGAGTTGCGGTTAGCCTGGGAGTATTTATTGGTTTTGCTTAAGGAGGCAGCACCACCTCATAGATAAAGCGTTGATCTGAGATTCAGATCTATATTTTCTTCTGTTTCCTTATTGCATTGCTTAGTGCCCCAGCAAAATTAGTTGATCTCCCACTCTACAGTGTCCTTAACTCCTAAATAGTAGTTAACTATTTCTTTATGTTGTTCTTTGAAAAGTATTGCATAATTGAATATTGCTGTACAAAAAGTGCAGGAGGGAAAAGCCAGCAAGCACATAATTACTTTGGCCCAGAAAATTCTCCCTCCACCCCCTGCCAATACACATCATTCTTGGGTATGAGTGGCCAGAAGGTGTTCCCCTGGCACTCCCAAGGGAAGAGGTAGCAATTCTGTCTCAGACCTTTGAATTACATCACATTGTCTGTAGGATGTGAGCTAGAGTGCAGATTCCTACAGCAGTTCACAAACCTGAGGAAGGACAGGGGATTTTCTTTTGTTCCTCTTTTGGAGTTGCACAGAAATTAGGTTCCTAAATCCTTAGAGTTTTTCAGAATGAAACCCATGAGGAAATCGGAGGATCTGTGACTCTTACAGGAGGAAAACACTGACCCTAATTATGAAAGTTGTCCTTTTTCCATAGCGTTCTGTTCATTAAAAGGCCAAGGGTTTTTAAAATAACATTCTTTTAGTAATATGGAAATACATAACTCTCAAAATGGTGCAGGAAAATAGTTTTACAGAAACACTTCACATTTTTGTGATATCACTCGTTTCTAGTACCAAAGGATTCAACACACATCTGAAGTCACATTTATGTAGAATTTTTTAGGAAGATGTGTGTGAGTTCTGCCCGTGTTCTGAGCCATCTGGAAACCATCAGCAAAGCACTGAGCCTGACCTTACCTGAGCACTAACCTTACCAAAAAGGATGGTTTTTATCTAGAGACACCTAAGAATCTGCATGGGAGAGAAACCTGCTCCTAGAGGAGTCTGACTACAAGATAGAAACTCATGTGAAGCTGGGCTCCCTAAGCTCTCCTTTAATGAGACGTATCCTAAGTTACAGAGAATAAGGACTTCAAAAGAAGTCTTTTAAGTGTTGTTATAGCCCAACTTGCATCACTTTCATTAGGGTTTTACTATTTTTTATTAAATCATCCTTACTAAGTAGTCTATATTTCTAGGAAGACCTACCAATAGGCAAGTATATTTTTATAAAACAAAGACCAACAAGTCACAAGCCTTAACATATACTGACGAAAGTAAAGACAACTTCTTACTTTTCCACATAAATAAAACTAGTTTCTTTCATTAAAAGAAAAGCTTGAGTAAGCAACCAGATATTACAGTATGCTTCAGATGTCAGAAAACTTAAGTTGTATTAGTGCAGAGAAGGAATCAAGGAAGCAGACTTCGTCTAATTTCCTTGCACCACCACTAGTATAAATACCGCGCATACATTTTATCTTGTAATTTATTTGATCGTGACGTCAACTGAACCGGTGTTCAGCTCCAGTTTTACATACTGATCTAAAATGCAGATGTCTAGAGTAAGCAGTGTCTCTCTCCTAACAGTCAGTGTAGTCCTAGTCATTGGAGGGCGTTGACCAAAAAAGTAACTTATCTGAAGATGAGATAAATCTTTCTAGATTTAACTGACTATGCTAGGAGCCCAGAACCCTGTTTCACATGCAGACAGCTAACTTAGGGGTGTTAGGAGCTGAATCCCAGTCTCAGAGGTCAGTGCAATTGCCTAAGCATAGGTGTCTAGTGCGCTCGATTTGCCTTAGGGCCTTAGCTGGCCTTCAGTTTTCCCTTCAAAAGGCAACGGCTCTTATGATAGGTCATAATGTTATATTTGCCAGGCCCATGTGGATGTCTCAGGTAACTGAGGATGTTTCAAATTACTCCAGATGCCTGTGTTTAGCAAGCTAAATTGCATCTCCATTCTTTAATGCAGCTGGAGCTTCATTTAGATGCTCACACATACCTGCCCTATGCCATTTAAGTTACTGCAGGTTATCTGTGGTGTCTCTGTGGGGTACGTGTGATATGGCCTCTACCGGAAGTGCATCCCCTACTGTATGGAGAGTGTTGGTTGGAAGCCAGGCAGGATACCCTAAGTCATCTCAAGAAGTGATCCACAGATAAAAAAATCTGGCCTAGTTTACTTTTAATCAGCCAAGAGCCATGGCATAGTTACCCTAGAAATCTTCAAGACACACAGAGAACTGCAGTATTATGAACATAGTAACTTGGGGTGGGAGGAGGAGGCAGGTTTGGAGTAGAAAAACCCTTCTGTTTAAACTTGTGGGATAGGCTTCATATTAGTTTTACAGTGAGTTGAGCTGAGCGTGGATGATCTGTTATACGATATCCAAGCTGCAGAGAGTTTTCACGTTTAAATTATGAGGTCTCTTCCACTGATAGCGAAAAATGGGTGGGACATGTCAATGTAAGCGAACAATACAGGCAAACGAAAGAAGCAGAGGCAAGGTGTGGCCCTCAGCCACATGTGATTTCACATACACAAATCCTTCACTAAGCCTCTCCCTTTCAACAGTCCTAGAGGGAAGGATAATCTTTGTGTATCCTTGTGAGGAAAGTCCAGTGGACTTCACTGATTCCCACGTTGGGCGTTCTTCAAGTTCACAGTAAATCGTCCAGTATGGTGAAAAGGTTGATTTGTTCAGACAATGAGTTCTCTCTGGATTGGGGGAAATTTGACAGGAGTCTGATATATTTTTCTTTAATATTAAAAAATTTGCCTAGCATTGCGTCACTGGCACCTCAAAATTTGCCTGGAGTCTCCGGTGTGTGATCTTGTTCTGTTTTTCTTCTTTTCTGTGATGCATAAACATTTTGACCTGATTATTTCAATAATAATAATAATAATAATAATGAAATGCCTTGTGCCCTTCAAAATAGCTCATACCTTGGCTTTGGTATAACTTACTGGATGCAAAATGAAAAAAAAAAAAAATAAGAAAGGAGAGAACACAAACATTATTAGGATCTAAGAACAGCCTAAAAAAGGAGTTTGCATGTGTAAGGGCCAGAGGCTCTGAGGGTTTAAAGGCTGTCCATTTGGTTTATTTGGAGAAAGCTAAATTAATACATTATTGCCCTAAAATCCAAACACAAGGCAGTATGTACCATATTGTAAATTGTTAAGCCTTGTAAATGTATACAGGTTTATAAAATATCATAAAGTAAGAATGTTGAATAATGATTTTTATAAAGTTCTTGTCTTTTAATATAAAGCAAACACAAAGTCTTCTGACATCTGATTAAGGTAAATTTTAGACTGTTTCATTAGATAAAGCAATCAGGTTGTGCTTTAATCAATTTCATTGTTGAATTAGAAGAAACATACCTTCCGCTCTTAAAATAGTGACATAATTGTAAAGTTGTCAGTCTAGGGTTCCTATTTGAACTGATTACACTTGATAAAAATAACAAGCCATGACAAATAGCGGGGCTAGGTTTCAGTAATTCACTGAAGAATGTCTCTACCAAGTCTTTGTGGCAAAATGTCTTGTTTGCAGGACAAATGCAGAGTTGAAATAACAACCCATGAATACCACTGGTGAAATGGCTATGTACACAAGGTGAATGCTAAAGTTTTCCCTTCTGAATGGACCTTTTAATCCAGGCATTATCTAGGCTCTGAAAAAGTCTTCAGTGGCCTTACGTACAGATTAATGGGAAAAGCTGAGACTCAGAGTTGAGCTATTTGCAGAAACAGTTTTCAAGATTTACTGATGGTTGACAAATGCCATTTAAGCTTTCAAAGCCATCAATATGCTATTGAAAGGGATTTAGAGGGAAATCCTCCCACTATAGAAGACGAGGACTTTGAAGGATCTCGGTGGAAGCCCTTGGTCTCCCCACCCCTTCAAACCTTTCACTGCCTTCCTTCAGCATATAGAGCCCTGAAACGCGTGGCTATGGGAAAGGGGGGGGAGGTCCCTTTCAAAGGCGTTTGTATATAACTGAATGTGCCAATCTGCTTTTGTTCAGGCATGAGAACTGAATAGAAGTGTTTCCAGAAGAAGTCTCTTGTGCTCATGGTCCGCTTTTCAATAGGCTTTCTGCTAATAGATTTTTAATACGGGAGCTGGAAATGGCGAAATACAAGTTTGAAAATTTTATTGAATTGAAAAATTGCCCAGAAAAGGCTCTCTGCCCTATAGCATTTGTTAATGATGCTACCATTTCCTTCTTTAACACTGGCTTTTAAAGAAAAGTAACCTCATACATTATACATGTGACAAGACAAATCACCTGAGCTTTGAGTTTAATTATTTAAAATAATGCCCTGTCTTTTTTCCACAGACATTTTAAAACCTGTTTCTATGTTCTTTCTTTTCTCTGGTTATTGAAAAGCTCATTTTCAAACCACATGTCTTTATTAAAAAATGTCTATTATGGGATTAGGTTAGAAAAAAAGACACCTTAGATGATTTTGTTTTTGTTAAAAGGGTTTTAATTTAAGATTGGGATGGCTTGAAGTCCTCTTTTTTATCCTGTGCTGAATCTGCAGGATTCGGGATGAAAATTCTGAAGAGCTTAATGTAACTGCACAAACAAAAAAGTGCAGAACCCACTGGACAGTTCTGGAGAAAGGATCTCTCTAGAATCTCTGGTGGATCTTGCAAGGATATACTGGGGCTTTAGTCAGGAAATTCCTGATGGATTTGCATTTTTCAGTCAGAACAAATGCCCGTAAAACAACCTTTGTGGTCCTTTTAATAGCAACAATATTAATACATCTAGAACCATGCCGTGCTGTCTTCTTCAGTCTGCCCCAAGTATGTGAAAGTTGAGATCCCCATGCCAAGACCATGACTGAGAGGGGCATCCTTCACCTCTCTAATCTTCACACCACTCCTCACACGGGACAGGAGATCAAAGCCAGCCTGTGGGCTGAGGTAGTCTCCTTATACCCTATGTGTGGTGTGAAGAGGAGCACCAGTCTGCATCCCACCAACTCCAAACCTCTCACGAAGAGAAGGCAAGCCTGACTGGATTCTGCAGAGTGTGGAAAATAGGATAACACCTCTCAGCAGAAAACTTGCTTCTGCTTAGTGAGTACCTTGACTTTATTTGTGTCCTGTATTTCATTTCTACCTGCTCCATTTTCAAGCTGGCATCTGTTTTGTCACCATCTGGGGGGAGTACAGCAATAGCAGTATGTGGCAGATACTGTCTTGTGCACTCATGTGCAAGGTGAGACCAGTTGTTGTCATGTAGGAGGTGGGCATTGCTGTATTCTTTTGTGCTACTTGTTCATTGCAAGGCAAGTTAAGCCTTTAAGAGATCTCCCGAAGTGTCAGAGAGTTTAAGCCTTCTAGTTCCAAAATGTTGAAAATGTTGATTCATCTTCACCCATCACAATGCAGGCTGACTGGAAAGCTGAACTTTATGTGAAACAAAAATTGAGCAAAGGCTATGGAAAAGAGAGGGTGAGGAAGGAAAAGTGCGTAGAATCAGCACATCACTTTGGAAGCAGAACACCAGGAATGAAAAGTTAAGTACCCAAATAATTGGAGCAGGCATGACAACCAAACAGAAAAGAAAGAAAAGCTATAACAGTGAGCAATATGGAAATAAAAGAAACTGACATAAACCACTTCCTTAGATTTTTGAACCTCCTCACTTGAAAAAAGATTATAAGGATGATTTTGTCAGCAGAAGATGTCACACTTTCCTCTCCTTAGTGACACAACCCAAAGTCAGCCCGCCTTTAACTCAACAGATTTTAGAAACGATAAATAGCTGGAAAAAATATGTAGAAATCTTCCCAGTGAACCCAGAAGTACTGCATTCACTACTCCACGCAAAGCGATGTACCTGATTCCCACAACTATGAAATACTGCCTATTGGGTAGGACCTGGCATTAGACACTCGGAGGCCTGGGATGACGTCCTCCTCCCATGGGAGTCAATGGGAGTTTTGCTACCAGCACCAGCAGAGCCAGGTGTTTACCCCGAGGCACTTTTCTAGTGCTGACATTGACTGCTGTGTTTTAAGTTTTAAGACATGTAAATAATAGGGCGACTGATTCTTTCCAGCATTTTTATAGCATTTGGAATAGCTAAAGAAAAGAGATCTTGGAAAGTTCATTTCATGTGCAAAAGAAGCAGAGCAGGCAGGTGCAGTATAGGGGACACTTATTTCACCTATGCACACAGGTGCAATAGAGTTGGCAGCAACAGTTTACATTTGTTAACAGTTTGTTTTGGCTACTGATGTTTTATAATATTGCTCAATATTGTCTCCAGGAAGACCCTAAACTGATATTTGAAACTTGAAACTGAGACACAGCAGTGGATTTGACTGAACAGCAGCAGTTAATTGCTTGCCCTGAAGAGATTTTCTGTTGATCATCATAACAATCACAAGAAGTGGTGGGTCACTGGCCTCAAAATGAGGTTGCCAAACAGTGGATTATGTAAACCCTGTGAATAAAAGGAAGGAAACAGGGATCATTTATTCTGGATCAGAGTTTGCTGCCTCTACTCATACTAAATATTAGCTTATCCTCTGAACAGCCCCACTGATCTTAGTAGAAATAGTCCTGAAGTATTTTGCCTCCATGTATTAATTGTACAGCTCTCATCCCAGTAATTTAAGTTATTGGAAAGGGAAATAATTTACCCAAAGAGAAGACACTTTTATACTAGAAGGAGCACAGCTCTTTTCCCTGAAGATTGTGCTGGTATAACCACATGAAAAATACATGCTAGCCCAATCCAACACATGAGGTCTCTACCGGAGATTTCTCCTCGGTAAGGTAAGTTAGCGCATCAAAACCCTGCTCATTGACCTGAATTGTTTAAAGCTAGCTCAGGTATTTCAGTACTATGCCTATCTGAAGGGCAGCTGTTCAGTTACAAACAAACAAAATGTGTGAAGACCAGGTATACATGATGTCAGTATAAGATTCAGGACTTTGTGTTTATGTATATTCAGACTATTTTATACCAGCTCATGTGAAGGTATGTCGTGATGAAAGTGAATTTTGAACACTTAAGCAAAAAAAAATTTACCTGATGGAGAAATACAGTGTTTTTAAGTGCTTTATCTTTGTAAGAATCAAGCTATACATATTTCCTGGCACTTACTATTGCAGATGTTTGGGTGTTCAGTCTGTCAGTGAAAAATCTGACAGCTCTGTCATTCCTCTGAGCTCCATAGGAGGTGTTGGAAGAGGCTGTCAGCCAGCCAGGAGCTGGCAGATCTGGAGGCTGTATTGTATTTCAGCAAACAGGCTCTGTCAGGCCTGTATAAAGGGAAGACGTGTATAAAAAAAAATAAATCACAACTTAGTATATCTGAAGATTTACAATATTTATGTTCTAGGTATAGGATCACCCTGCATTACTCTAAGCCAACACTGCCAACTGAAAAAAAAACAGTTCTGCTTCACCTTCCTTATTCGTTTCTCTTCTATACTTTTGCTTGTGGTGGCACAAATGGCAATGCAATAAACCAGCTCAGGGAACTGATTTGGATTAAAACCATTTTTTTTTCCCCTGCTGGATTTATTTTAATCCAGATCAGTTGCCAACTCTGGTTCAACAGCTGGGATGGGGGAGAGATCAGGAGTAATTCTTTTGGTAGCAGCACTGGATGAAACTGAGTGTGCTGATAATATGGCATCAGTTGGGTTGTCCATGCAAAAAAAGAGAAGATTCTGTAAATAATGATTTCAGCTAAGCAACAACACAAAAATGATCAAATTAATAATTCAGAGTAGAACTCTAGTAATTGTGATATAGCGTAGCATCATTTTCTCTGTCAAAACTCTGCAATTACTCTTCAACAACAACAGAAGGTACAATTAAACTATAATAAAAGCAGAAGTGACAGTGCTGTGTTAAAACAAGTCCAATCATTCAGCATCAATGTATAGGAAAATGGGAACCTATAGAATAGGGGTAGTGAAGAAGCTAACCAGAATTTTACTGAAAACTCCTTTGAGATAAAAACATCAGTTGGGATCAAACTTTGAAAAGAGTTGGGGCTCTTGTCTTTGCAGAATGACGTTTTTGCCATTTCCTTTACCAAGCCAGAATTTCATCCAGTCTAGAGTATGTGTGTTTTGCAGTGAACCAGTTTGGGAATACTAAGTTTATATATATGACAGCTGCTACATTACATCACACAAAGTAGCACTGTGCAGAGACACTGCATTGTGAAATTAGTACAGTCATTGTGAAATTAGCAGCATCATGCTGTACCTGGGATAATAAGCCTTTCTGAGGGCACCTAACATGGTAATGGAACTTCCAGCTCTGGACCCAGCTCACTCATCTGTACCTTGGGGACCTCTGCATTGTGCAACATAGGATATGTATTTCCTGCTCTAAATGCAGGTGTGTTGTGCACAGATTTCTGGATACTCAAACTTACACCATCACTATTAGAATGTGTTGTAGCAGATGCTCTTAAAGCTGTTTGCTTTTTAATTCTTCATATCCATGCTGTGGAATTGAATTGAGTCAAATTAAGACCAGCAGAATAAACACTTTACAGTGTATCCTGTTGCGAATGAAATCAAGCTAGTCCTGATTCATTTCCACCCTCAACAGCCTCACTGAAGTAATATTGGATATTTTGGTGAAGATGAGTTTTAAAATTGGTTTGTGTAACATATAATCTATGCTGTGCATAATTTCCATTTGGGTATTCAGCCCAATTGGCTGCGTGGCCCATAATACTTGATTTAGGAAAGTTGTGCTTTATGACTTTAGGCTGGTATTTTGAGTCTTTGTCTACACTCAGATATATTTTGAATTAGTTTCTGCTGTAGTCAAAGTGTAGTATGCTAATAAGCAAACTATGCTGTGCTTTTTGTAGATGCTCTCTTCTCATATAAAGAACGATAATTTAGGAACGGCTTTACTGAATTTAGAGGGATTAAATTATAGACCTGGAATTAGAAGGAAATTGGACCCCCAGTTTCTAAAATGGATGAATGTGTCCATTCATTCAGAAGAAAAGGATGTTTTCCTATATTTTTGTCACTTTTGTAACAAATAGTTTAAAAATAAGCAACTTCTAGAGTTGCAGAAAATATTCCAAAACTAATAGAGACCAAGGGGTTTTTTTCCCAGTCTTGGTCACTTCTAATAAATACCTTTTCTCAATCTAACTGTACTCTTCTTCATCAAAAATAAGACAAACAGTAGCTGGTAAACAGGTAATGATGAAAAACAGAACAAACATTCTAGCATTTGTCTTCATAAATTACAATAAAACGTGATATATTTTCCTGGTTTGTATTGTTTCAGTATTTGAACAAGATGAATCATGTATGCAGTACTTGTATAATATATTTGAGTTAGTGCAGCAGAAACAAATAATAACTCACAAGGTAAAATAATACTAATACATCTGTGGGCATGGGAGGAAGAGGAATTCCATTCAGTCCTCTTTTGATTGCTTCTGCTGACTTCTGTATTATAAAATATTCCTTTAGTTATTTAAGCTTTAAAATATGAGTTAAGTACAGTAAATTATTGACACATTGGAATGTTTTTGTAACTTACCCTGGTAATTATTACTTAGCAAACTGACTCTTCGGCACCAAATGAACAGCCGTGAATCAGCTTTGAAAGTAAATGGATAATTTCATCTAGGGAGCATCATGAATTTGATATACAAAAAAAGCAGAGAGCCAGAATCTTTGTACCTAAAATGAAATGTCAGGTACTTGTCAGATTAATTCAGCACTGTGTGTGTTTGATCTGATCTTTGATCTTTACTTTCTTTTTGACCCTAATTGTTTGCTCTGTCCTGCTCCCTCTGCTGGAGTCTTGGATAAGCTGAATGGCAAAATTGTTTCCTGAAAAGATTAATCATGCACGTACTGTTTGCTTTACAAATGTTCTGCAGTCTAGATTTAAGTAAGTCTTTGATGGCTGCTTATATGACAGAATTGCCTACTATGCTCAGGAATAATGCATGCTGTTTAAAATGACTGTGTTACAGACCTTCTACAATAATAAGCCAAATTTTGCTGTCTGTGACATTAGGGGAACCCACTGACAGGTGTTGGGAGTGCAGAATTTTGACCAAAGCACTTTGTTAGTTTGTGTTGAATCCAGATGTGGCCTATCAGCCTGGTTTGCCGGGATCTGATGTTCAATATTCACTCAGTGGGTTATGGGCCAATATACAACAGCATAGAAGAGGTGTAGACAGAGCCCTCCTGACCTTGCTGGATCACCTTTGAGGCTTCCCTAAGTTCAGCATGCCTGATCCTTCCCATAGATACCTATTTACAATTGCAGTAGTTATATCTTCTGTAAGCAAAATGTACTGCTGGAACAAGCACCACTGATGTGCCAAGGAAGGGAAGGACAGTGCGAGTGGGACAGTGAGAGTACTGTCCATTTACTGTCATAAAGCTCTTTGTGAGGTGCACAGACGCACATACTCTCACTGCAGGGTCTATTCTCATGTGACCACACAATGTCATTTGCCTTTGCAGGGTGGGGTTTAATACAAAGGTGTTGGGTCTCGAAACAATGAACTTTAATATCAAGTAACAGAAATTTTCTGTAAAAAATGAGTAACAAGCAATCCTGTTTTAGCCTTGCATCACTTCTGTGTTAATTTTTGAAAGTATAGAATGGGATCAGTTGCTCATAATTTTGTCACAAATAATATTACATGGGATTATGAATTTTTAAATATTTAATTTTAGCATTTGTCATTATCAACGTGCAGAAGGGCAGGAATAACCATGTGTTTGCCACTTGTTATTTACTGTGAATACCTTGATAGAGAGATTGCCTACTCCATGTAATGTCTATTATAACTCTCTCGTTACTGCTTCTTCCTGCAAATCTACCACTTTTTTTCCAGAAGATTTTTCCAAATGCAATACTGCAATACTGCTTCCAATGTGAATCATTTAGTGGAAATTCACATCTTAATCGTAGTTTATTACAGAGTCTTTCAAAGAACCACAGATGAATTTTGAAGCTAGTTGTGAGAAGAAATGCTATGATTTAATTGTCAGGAAGCACTTACAATGCTTATTTATGCATGCTTATACTCTGCCCTGTGCTGCTCCTCATGGGTGTATTAAACATGCAAATACACGACTACCAATTTTCATGTTCATTTTGGAAGATAATGTAATCTAGGACTATTAAAATTAAAATATGGCCATTGTTTTCTGAGGCTGTTGACAACTTATGCATCACCATTTAGAAAACCAGTATAAATGCCACGGGGTGGACAGTGTGATCTAATGAAAAGGGCACTGGACCAACCATCACCAGTGTTTGGTTCCTCCATGGCATATAACCTGCTGTTTGTCTGTGAGCATGTCACTTTGCCATTAGGGGTCTTAATTTCCCTTCTGTAAAATGATGGCAATTATTATTCCATTTATTTATTGAGACCCTTGAATGAAAACATGCTATAGGAATTTATTTGTAGGAAATAGGAACTACTACTACTACAGTGTTGGCATATAGATTTATCTACTTTAAGTAAGTGTAGCAGATGAAGTTATTTTTAATATCCATAGTGAAGCATTTGCATTAGTAGATGATATGCACTCAATGGCTAGTGTATTCTTCCATTGTACAGTAGAGCTAGTAAACTATTCTGCCAACAGTAGAGACAAGAGTGCTGTGTTAAAAAGATAGGCATAGCAAGGGAAGAGCAGTAGTAATTCTCACCCCTTTTCATTATTTTGTATTACTACATATAAGATAGTATCAAATTTTGCTGTAAATGGATTAAGAAAGTTGTCTTAATTTAGGAGCTGTTCTCAGCTGGTAACAACTCAGGCAGTGCATTCAGTCTGTTGTCAGTACTTTTATGTGAGTGCTTTATCTTTCAAAGACTTCCGTAAAAATAATCATTAATACATCTTTTTGGGCTAAGGCAGGCCTAGAGGAAGCATAATTAATAATCCTAATAATAAGTCTTGATCATTTTCTAAAAATCAAACAGCTTACAACTGTTAAAAAAAGGATAGGCTACAAAATTCCTTGTCTTTAATATTGAATGATTGTATTAGCCCTGCAATGGGTAGACAAGTTTGTACCATTCAGTATAATAGAAATTCAGCCTAGTAGTAGATTAACAGGTTGGTGAAAGGCAGTAGAAGCCCTGCATATATCCCAAGAAAGATTTTTGTTGTCCTTTGAAAGACATAAATATCATGTGGAAAACTGATCTTCCAAGATGAAGAATCACTGAAACATCTCTTGTAATAGCAGCTAATAACAGGTTAGTAACTTGGCCTCCAGACTCATCTATTATATGTTAAGGACTAGTTCACTTAACTTGTTTTACTGGCTTTTGGGAATTCATTGTGAACTACTCACTTTTAAGACAGCAACTAGATATTTTTTCAGCATCTATATGCATGGGCAACAAAACTGGGGGGAAAAAAAGACGTGTTGTATTTGCCTTCTTGGACTCTGTTTTGCAAATGCTCAGGATTTGCCCATATAGTCACCAAGAAAAAAACAGGAAGATGCATGGTGCAGTTTGCAGTATTTTCCGTTCTTCAAAGATTTCATCACAGATAGGATCCCTTTTGCAAGTCACCAGAGACACAGCGTGGTGATTGATTGGCACAGAGTATAATTAAGATATCGTTATAGTGAGCCGTGTTGCCAACTTTTGAAAAGATAAAAGTTTCATTTGCCAGTATGTTGCTTTTATAGTCAGCAGTTGGAAACAGGCTGCAGAAATGCTGATGGGAGAACAGACGATGTCTTCATCTGACTGTTCAAAATAACCTATCACCTTTCCAATACAGTACGTCAGCTAGTGGTGCAGGTAGTTTTCATAAAGGTAGATCTGATACTACTGCTGTTTACATTAGGAGCATTTTACAACTTAAGAGTATACTCTTACAATGCCGCTCCTACTGACATCGGTGGGGTTTGCATGTCCTTTGGTGGTGGGATATAGGAGTAGTTCTGTTACATTAACTTCTTTAAAGATTTTCAGTATTCTAATAATTGTAAGGTTTTCATCACTGTAGCTTGTAAGAATCTACCAAGTTTGACAAGAAATGTTTGCAGTTTCAGCTGGTTTGGTTCTGAGTATACATGCACAGGCACACGAAGAAAATTGGGAAATGGACTTGATATAAAATCAGGAGACCATTGCACTGAGGATAGTTAATGATTTAGTACCTTGATTTTAATATTTTTCAGCATTACACTACAAATCCTGATGTGTAAGCCATCTTTCATCCCCTTCCCTTTTCTAGAGAGAGCAAATTGCTGATTTTGACAGGATGGCACTGAAAGGAGAAATCAGAAAACCCGTTTGATGCACTTTTTGGAAAGAAACCATTGCAAGTGCAGGACATAAGACATACCCATTACAATTGTTACTGTTTTTCATAGTAATAATATGTAAGCCTACAATTTACCAACTAGCTCTTTCTGGCTGTTAACTGTGCTTGATCTAGCTAACGGCCATAAATCTCATCCTAGCTATGTCTTCTCAGCAATATGGTCCAAAGGCTGGCAAGTTTGTTGAGAACGTCCTTTATTTGTCTCTGGAGCACTGTGAGGAATTTCTCCTCAGCAGCCCAAACTTTGCCGTATTGCTCACATGAGACCCAGTGACTGATTGCATTGCATTAAACTCTTTTTGTCTCGCTTCTCCGAACATCCTCCCAGAAGTAGCTCTGGGTCATGGGACCTTCTCATAAGACCATTAGTTACTTTAGTGAACAAAAATTGGATGAAATGCATCCATAGTGATTCTGACCCAAAGGAGTATTCTGAATCCAAAAACTGTAAGCACAGATGAACTACTGCTTTGCCAGTGTAAGCGATGTGAGGTTGTCAGGGAGAAATAATGTCACCTATTTAGCTAAGTGGTACAGTTGGAAGAAGTAGGGGGTTTTGATTTTTGTGCCTGAAAGTTTCTCAGTTTTTCCAGCTGTATCAGCTAGCCTAATCAAAGATATTACCTCTCTCTACAGTAGTCTCCCTTATCACAGAATCACAGAATGGTAGGGGTTGGCAGGGACCTCTGGAGATCATCTTGTCCAACCCCGCTGCTTGAGCAGGCACACCTAGAGCAGGGTGCACAGGGCCACATCCAGGTGGGTTTTGAATGTCTCCAGGGAAGGAGACTCCACAACCTCTCTGGGCAGCCTGTTCCAGTGCTCTGTCACCCTCACAGTAAAGAAGTTTTTCCTCATATTCAGGTGGAACTTCCTGTGTTCCAACTTGTGCCCGTTGCCCCTTGTCCTGTTGTTGGGCAACACTGAAAAGAGTCTGGCCCCATCCTCTTGACACCCACCCTTCAGATATTTATAAGCACTGATAAGATTCCCCCTCAGTCTTCTCTTGTCCAGGCTGAACAAACCCAGGTCTCTCAGCCTTTCCGCATAAGAGAGGTGCTCCAGTCCCCTGACCATCTTTGTAGCTCTCTGCTGGACCCTCTCCAGTAGTTCCCTGTCCTTCTTGAACTGGGGAGCCCAGAACTGGACACAGTACTCCAGATGTGGCCTCACTAGGGCAGAGTAGAGGGGGAGGATAACCTCCCTCGACCTGCTGGCCACACTCCTTTTAATGCACCCCAGGATACCGTTGGCCTTCTTGGCCACAAGGGCACATTGCTGGCTCAGGGTCAACTTGCTGTCCACCAGTACTCCCAGGTCCTTCTCAACAGAGCCACTTTCCAGCAGGTCAGCCCCCAACAGGTACCAGTGCCTGGGGTTGTTCCTCCCCAGGTGCAGGACCTTGCACTTGCTTTTGTTGAATTTCATGAGGTTTCCCTCGGCCCAGCTCTCCAGCCTGTCCACGTCTCGCTGAATGGCAGCACAGCCGTTATAGCTACAATATCACATCACCAGCATAGACTGGAATGGCCTGTGTGTTAGTTACTAGTGTGTTAAAAACTAGTTTGGAAATAAGTTGTTGAGCAAATCTGGAAATAATTTCTGTTATCTCCACCATCCCTGGAGGTATTTAAAAGACATGTAGGCATGGCATTTAGGGACGTGGTTTAGTGGTGGACTTGGTAGTGTTACATTAATGGCTGGACTCGATGATCTTCAGGACCTTCTCCAACCTAAATGATTGTATGATTCTATGAAATATGCATAGGTAATGTTTAGTAGTTCTGTTGCACAAAAAATTCTTTGTACTCTATGTTCTGAGAAAAGAATAATCTGGAAAAAAAGGAACCTGTCTAAGAATGAGATTATTTAACTGATAGGTTTAAAAGGAGCTAGCAATTGCTGCAGTGTAGACTGGGAAAAAGAAGAGGTTCTCCTCCTTCATATGAGGTGGAGCACATACTTTACCACATGATTGGAGTACAAAAAGGAGACTAGGACATTGGGGTTCACTGTTGGTAAATCCATCTCTGGGGTCTAAATATGTTTTTAAGAAAAGTTTATGTATTGTTGATTTTCTCATTGTGCATCAAAGCACATAATGAAAGCCACATTCCCTTATTCTGATCCTCTTAAGATATTAGGATCTGGTCTGTAGGTTGCTTGTGACTGGTGTCATCATGAGGTTCTGTGGGTGATACAAGCAGACAAGTACTGCCTACTACTAATACAAATTAATATGGTACAAAAACAGGCTTCAGGTTTCCCTGGAGCACTGGTTAATGCTGGTTTTGTAGAATGCCCTCAAGATGTGTATATCTGAAGATGAATCACTCCCATCTTCCACCAAAGCTGGCTTTTTAAGTCTAAAATGTGATTTGGTATGTTTACAAAAACCTATTAAGACGTGTTGAAAATCTCACGATCAAAATGATATTGTTAAAATATTGGGTTTATCTTAATATTCAGTAGTATATGATTCATTACCTGGATGAGTTTTTCTTTTGCCAAATAATTCCATGTTTTTGTTCCTTAGCCAGAACAAATCCTTTGAGCCTTTATCAAAGTGAAAGGGTAATAACCTGCTAAATGGTATGGAAGAATTAGGTGATAAAGTATTACAGTAAAGAATGAATTTAATAAGTACACAGTTCTCAAATTATACTTTGATTTTGAAGTGAATGCAGAGACCTTACCCAACAGTGATTTGATAATTGTTGTAAAGTATTAACACATTTCCTTTATTTCAAAATCTCTACGTGAAGTATGTTTTTAAATTATACATTTTAAAATTCAGCAAAAGATCAAACATCAAAATTAACTATGTTGGCTAAAAGCATATATTCTGTAATGTGAAACAGACCGTGAGTAATAAGAACTAGATGGAATAGGACTAGGACGTCTACCCACCAAAGTACAGATAACTTATTTACCTTGTAAGCTCTCAACAGCTGGAAGAAATAAAGTTATCTAAATACTACCCAAAGTAGCTGGAAACTATAAGCGCTGGTACAAATATATGTATGTTTAGGTAGTGGGGAGTTTAAAATTTTCACATAATGTTCGCATAAAATAGGCAGGTCTCTGATATTTTCATTTTAACAGACTACTGGAATTTTGATATAGTTGTGTAAGTTGTATCTTTGACGCAGAATTTTATTATGCAGTCTGTTTACAGTTTTTATACTTATTGCAAAGCAATTATAATGATACTGTGGGCCATGGGGAAGACAATGGAAAACAATGAAAAAGCATGTTAAGAATAAAAAGGTATTATATGAAATTTAGTCTAAAACATAGCTTGAGTGAGCTCTGACAGAGCTGATATGGCTGGTTGTTTCCTGTGCCAGGAACTACCGTGGAACCCCACCAGGAAGTGTGCTACAGAGCAGGATCACATTACACCCTTGTTTTATGGTTCATTTCACTTATTTAATGCAATTTGAGAACCTGCAAAAAAAGAGCACTCTAAAAAGGGGATGTTTATTATTTGAAAATATGTTATTTCTTTGACTCAAGTAAGTTGGGTTTTGGGGACACCTGACGTGCCTAACGTAAGGCAAGGCAAATCAGTACAACTATGCAGCAGGTTGTACAGCAAAAGCAAAATGCTTCCATATTCATGAAGTGTAAAGAATGTTGCAGATTGTATATAGCTGTACACCTTTGCCTGTCTACTTTAGTAAATCAACTGTGCTATGGTGCTACAACAACAACAAAAATCATAGTTTCCTTTACTACTCCAAGTAAATTTTAATACAGTACAGCAGTTTATTAAAATTATGTAGACTAAAAGGGTTGTTTAGTGTTCCAGCTGATTTATAGAGCATGATAAAACATTCCAAAATCTTTGGAAACAAGGAACATGCTACAGCCTGTATTTGGTTTGACAAAGCTGTGTTCATACGAAAGAAGAATGTTTAACGTGCTAACTAGATAATGATTCATCAGCTCTGGCAGAGGAACTAATTTTTGTTAATGTAGTACTTAAAAATGTGTGGAATGAACAGCTGGATACCACAGTTGTAGCATGCCATATTAAATCTCTGTCTGTTTTCCCCTACAGTGATCTCAGTATGAACAACATTACTAAGCTGCCCTCAAACCCCGTGCACAATCTCCGCTTCCTGGAAGAGCTGTAAGTATCATTGTATCCTTGATGGGCATAGTCAGCACTAGACACATTCCTGTGTTTGTCTCTCATACTTACTGTGGGAACCAGATAAAACGGTGCAGGAAAGCTGTCAGCCTGACACTTTTGGCACATGCGGAAACACTTAGTTGAAAAAAACCCAATTGCTTGTGATTCTGGAAATGAACTTATAAAAGAGTTACCGTGAGGCTACAACTTCTCTAAGCAGAGACAGAGCCAAACAAATTAAAATTTTTAAACAAGGGCTGTTTAAAAGAGCTGGATTGCTTTTTGGAAATAGTTAAGCAGCAGGATATTAAAAGTTTGAATACTGGCTCATGTTTATTAAAATCACAAGTAAAGCTATAATCAAAACCAAAACCTGCTGCCTTGTTCTGCCTGTGTCAAGGACAATTGAGTCCACATTTCATAGTATCAAGGCTTCTTGTCCTAATCACTTTTAATTACCGTTTCCTTACTCTTAAATTTAGCATCCCTGAAGGCTGACTGTAAAATGCAGAATCCTGCAAAAAGCTTAGTTACGCTATCTAGTACGTTCACTGAGGGGAAAAAGTACACTGTGAAAACTACCTAATCAAGCACAACATCAAAAGAGGAATGCTGGTTTGAAGTGATGATGACTAACCAAAAGTGAAAAGTATTGTGCATTCATGAGACCTGGATTTGGCAGTAACCCTAGTTATAATGGCCCAAGCTTAAAAGACAATTTAGGTTCCTGAGGAGTGATGGAGACTGTAACTGATGCACCATAGATCTTGTGGGAAAAAGTTGGCACCTGCATTTGCATGAGTACCTCTAAAAGTTGATTAAAAGAATTGTCTAGGCATCCAGCCTTTTATGAAATGTGGTTTATACGCTTTTAAAAGTGAAAGGCTCCTTTTTTTATAACATGTTTAGCTGCTAACACACCATAAAACCCATGTAAGATATGCAAAGTCATGGTGCTGCCCTTCTTGCAAAGACGCGGTCTATTTTAAGCTATGAAATGTGTACAGTCCTCTGCAATTTAGGTGGGTATTTCACTGACAACTTTTGGTGTCCTTGCTAGCGCTCATTTGCATTTTGCCACCTGATCTTTCCAGCAGGCATCTATGAAAAAAGAAGAAATTAAAACCGTTTTGTAATGCTAACTTTGAACAATACCCTACTTGCAAGCAGATTTTCCTTTCCTGTCTTATTTTTATGACAGGCAGCATTTGTATTTAGAACGCATTATTTCTTTTAATTCTCTCTCTTCCTTTGCTTCTTTTCTTTGGTTATCATTATCTGTATTGCTGTTGGTGCAACTTTCAAATAACATACAGATATGGACATAACAAGGAGAGATGTCACACACCAAGTGTTAAGAGTATCAAGTGCATATGAAGTGAATCATGCCACAAAGACCCTGCTTGTGGATTTTTGCATCATGTTCATGTTTGCTTGTCCCATCTCCTGTCAACTGTAATAATGTTACTAAAAGCTTCCAACCCAATGATTTCTCTCCAGCCATTAAAGAAAAGAAGAAAAACAAAAGTTTGGGCTTTTCCTGGAAGGAAATTCTAATACATTAAGCCAGGTTACCTTCACTCTTTCATTTACAGTTAGATGACCCAAACAGTGAGACTTATGTCACTGCTTGAGAAACTATTCAGGAGTCTACTTCGTTTTCCTGATCAAGACCTTTGAAAGTGTTCTTACCTTCTTCTTGTGTTGGGCCTACTTTTTCCACCAGAAATATTAAACCGTTATCCTTATAACCCTCTGTTCCAAATTAATTCCAGTCCTTCATTGCTGGTAGTACCAGGAAAATATTTATTTCTTTACTATGTTTTGTTTTACATATACACAGTCAGCTCCTCCATTTGTTTCACACAAGCCAATCATTTCCATTTCTCATTAACTGTGATGCTGTTTTGTGAAACCCTTCCAGTTTGTATTCGCTTTTCAAATGAGCATAGAAAACTGAAGCCTTTGAATAGGTGAGGCAACTGATTACCTCTTCTTCATGCAAATTCAAACCCATTGTGCTAAGAGATTCTTTGATGTTCAGAGGCATGTAATACAATTCAGTCTAGTATTACATAGAAGAAGGTATAGACAATGGAAAGGGAGCTGGATATTCAGTTTTGAAGTAGGAGGTAACAATCATTGTAGTTCCTATGTACCCCTATGTTCATTTCTGAACAGCGATTGTACATATGAAATTTATTTTGCCCATCCAGAGATTGCCACATGATTTTTATTCCCAGCTCCCCTGGGAATTCTGTGTTTTGTTTGTGTGGCTCAGTTAAAGGGGACTATTGCAAAATATAACTTGGCCCATAATGCAGACAAAGTAAAAATAAGATTTTACAAGATCTTTATATCAAAGCAAGATTTCCATGAAATTAAAATGCATCTTAGAAATGTCTGTCTGCTCTTTGAAATACAACAACAGGAGCTTAAAATGCATTTTTTAGGGTTTTTTAGTGTTGAAAAAAGTGTACTAATCCCTTTATTAGAGGTCTGGTTCAAAAATCTGATAAAAGCTAATGATTGATCCACTGAGTTTTAGCTTAGATGTTATATCCTAGATGTGTGGTTTGGCAATACTGATAAGTCATTACCCCAAAAGAACTGAGATTTTATTAAGACAGTTAAACCAATTGTTTTGACTCGAAAGCAAGGATGTATAAGCCAGGTCTTTTCAGCCAGTTCTGACCTTCTCAGCTGAATCTGATCCACTCTTCCAGCCAAGGTTAGACACCTCTGCAAGCAGCATTCTTGCAGTCCTGATGTTCATGCCTGGTATTTATCCTTAACCAAAGACTTTGATCACTGAAGTGCAACATACTGAAACTATCCTGTATTTTTGAGGTGCATGTTCGTCCAAAAATTTTGGAAAACATTGTGGTACTTTGAAAACTGAATGGTTCTAGCTCCTAAAAAGTTTACTTTTGAGCAAGATCTTTTATTTGTGAAAATGATGGTCCTTTCAGGCCTCATTTTCTCTTAAAGTGCATATGATGGAACTCCCACCAAGAAAGAAATATGCTTCGGCTGCTTGATTATCAGCAAGTTGCTCTGCATGAACTTGTACAACACCATTAAGTCAAATTCTTCATTATAAATTCAAAATAACTGCAGATATTTATCAGTATGACTGAGTCCAAGGCTCAATCTCATGTGGAGTATTTCTAGAGTTATGTCATTCTACAATATGTGTAGAATGCCCATATTAATAGAGCAGTAAGTTAGAGTAATGCATGAAAAAAAGCTATTTTTAAAAATATAAAGAATTACCTAGGGTGGGTCTCTTAAGAGTTTAAGAGGCAACTACATCTGAGTGTAGACATATCATTTTGTGATTAAGAACACTTCAAAGCAATGCCTGAAACTGTTTTATTTTATAAATTAATGTCTCCATGAAGAGTGGGGAAGAAAGCCAATAATAATTTAAAACTATTTGAATCAGACCTAACTACAAGTATCTCCAACTAGATATATCTCCACGCATACATATATATGCATATGCATGAATATATACACACACACCCACACAGGCACATATATAAGGCTTTTATTTTAATTTTAAGCACGGGAACATTCCACAGATAAGCAAAACTACAAGTGATTTTTAGTACGTTGCTATTTTTCAGCAACTTAAAATAGGTGATTTAGTAAAACAGCAACAGTGGACTGTTTTATTACAATTATTTTACCAACAGAGTAAGACAGTTCCAAATAATTTCCATTTCACAAAATCAAGCAATGAAGCCACCTTAAATTAATTGCACCCTACATACAGGTGCAAGAAGTTTACTGACACCCATGTTATTTCTTAAAATAACCTTGAAGGGAATGAATATATGTACAAAGTTTTTCAGATTGATCATGGTATTGTTACAGTGGTTACTGAGGCAGAAGTGCCTTTAAAAGTGCATTTTACTGCAATACTGAAGTGCAGAATTGCAGATGCAATACAAAATAGACGTATTATGTGAATCTCACCATAATTTGTGTGGAAATCCCTTTACACTGAAGAAGTGGTCAAGAGGCCACTGTATACAGGAAAATGAAATCCTAAATTGCCAGGCACAATCCACTACCATCTGTTCTTATTTATTATTTTCCCTTTACTTCTTTCTCTGTTTGCTCTTTCTTCCTACAAAGAGGTTTTCAAAGCTGTTAATGGGAATTAGGTGTTCTTTTCCCCACTGACTTTGAGCAGTGGGACTGAGCTCTCTGGTCATTTATGTCTTTGAAAATGGAGAGCGTTAGCTCCTGGGATCTTGTAGAGCCTTTATTTTTGTGCTGGTGTAGGCACATTGTGGCTAGCACTGAAAACTGATTCTCTGCTTTTTACTATTATGTAAGCTAGTAGAAAACATGAAAGTGCTGCAGCCATAGTCCAAAACTTTTTGGATAAAGTGGGGGGATCTTGTCATTTACTTCAACAGTCTTTGGGCAGGATGCTTAAATTCTAAAATCTTTCTTAAGGTTCATCTGCATAGATTTAAAAACCTCCAAGGCAAAAAAGTAAAAGTACCTGCAACTGACATGTTCAACAAAAGCAAAAATAGAATATCATCTAGTGGTCTCAAACTGTCTACACATGCTTCCTTCTGATGTCACTTAAATACCAGTTTTACAGTTCTTGCACAGCAGGTTTTAGTGGAGCTGTTCCTGGTGGAAATTAGCTTGTGCCACCTCCATCAGCTAAAGTTTCAAGAACTTTCACTGCTAAATGACTTACAATCCCATAGGCAATTTCAGAGCCATGCACAATCTAACACAGAAGTTGTGAATTTGATTTCTTCACATAAATTGTGAGTTTGGTTTCTTCACTTCATACATGCATGCATGTTGAGACGATCTGTTCAGACTATGCCACTGTGTTCAATACATGGTTTTGTCACTGATAGGTACCTGTCACCAGCCAGACAAGTGGCCCACGGCACATTGTAAATTCTGTTGCCATAAGACAGACTTTGTTGATAACTCAGGGCTGTGGCTCCCCAATTTTGTCTTAATGCACCCAGGGAGGCACTCAAAGTTTTGACAAAGAGAAGTGCACCGGTCATCTTGAAATTAGCCATACATTGGTAAAAACAGTGAGAAGACGTTTATCTAGTTAATCAGTTGGAAGCAACTATGGTAGTTTTCTCCCCTAGTTTTTGCATATGCAGTTAGTTTGATTTACTAGAAAAGAACAAACCCAAGCCCAGAAGATTCCTACTGTATGAAATAACAACTTGTAACCTTTACATTCACAAAACAAGGGCCCTGATGTTCTGGAGCTGTCACTGCCTTTGTTGCTGTCCCTTTGATGCCACCAAAGCCAGTAACAACAAAGAACTCTCCCATGTGGATGTGTCAGCCTGGCACCCTCCAAACTGCCCTTTTTGCTGTCTTATCAAGAATGACAAGATGAGGAACAAAAAAAAAGAGAAACAACAGAGCAAATGCCTTACTAAATTAGAGCTGCTTGCACTGCTTGTTGAATAGCTTGTGCTGACAGACAATTATTCTGGAAATGTTAATGCAAATTGCATGGAGCAACCTTGACACTGGAACTGCTGTGCATCTGTAGTGTAAAGGGGCAGAAGGGGAGAAGATGGGGGAAGGAAAAAGATAAAAGAGAGGTGAAAATAGTAAGATCTGCATGCAAGCGGAAACAATAAATGTTCTAGGTTGATATCCAAGAAACCTTGTCACTGCTGGTGCATTGCTCTTACTGAGCATCTGTTTAAGTTTATTTTTGGCTTGTAGCTTGTAAATGCTTTCTGGAACTTGTAATTTATTATCGAGCAATATTCATTAGGAACTAGTTTAAGATATAAAAAAAGTCATAGGAAGAGCTTTTTGTGTTATGCGATCGATACAGATAGTGAAATTATACTTAATTAAACTACGGTGAAACGATGCTTTATTAAACATGCTACATATCTGTACATCCTGAGGCAGGATTTTAATTTAAGTCTTACACATTCTGTGTGTACTGCAGTAGCAAGTAGACAGAAATAATTTCCTTTTTTGTCAGTGGAAGTTCAGCCTGTTTGCCGACTGCTTGATTTCAGTGCAGTGAGCACTTCTGATACCTACATGATTCAATTTTCTACTTGCTTAGGATTATGGGTAATGAATTCAGCCAATATCACATTTATATCTAATGGGTTCACAAGCACAATAAAACCAACTTATTCTCTCTAAGTTGTTTTTTTGAATTTCCAAACAGGAGTAGCAGCAATTTCTCCGGTAATTCTTTGGTGTTGCTTCACTCTACCACTCAGAGAATGGTAGTAACCTTGAAACTTGTATCTACACAATTTGTGTCCTTTGCCTATCTCTCAGGAATGACAAAACAGCTAACACATTTTTCATTATTGATAGTTTGATGATGGTGTGTTGTACTGCAGTACACTTCAGCCAATTCCTGTATTAATGATTATTATTATTAGTTCTTACCCTTTCTGGTGATACTGGCACTACTGGGATAAAACTAAAACCAGCATCAGAAGTGTAAATGACACTTGGAAGACCCAGCCTAAGAAATGTAATGAATATGACCCACCATTTGTTGCTCCATCGTGCTGTAACATTTAAATACTGAGAAAGGAATTTCAGCAAATTAAGATTGGTCTGGGAGTAGTGATTTGGTGACAGCATTTTTCAAACACAAGAGTCATGTGTCTTATTGGTGATATCCTTGGGATCCAGCTGCTGGGAATCAATGTGGGATTTCCTGGCTGATGTTGGAGTACCTTCCGACAGCTGGCCTTGCTGCAATCAGAAGGCAGGTACCTGGCTGCCTCTTTGGCAGAAGGGTGCTGTTGAAGCCCTCTAGAACAGCGCTATCTTCTGCAGCGCTGAGAGCAAAACAGCTTGTTCTCAGCGCTTGCGGTAGACAGCTTCACAAAAGGAGAGCGCAGTTGTCTTTAGCAGTTACTGGATCACACCCGTGCCAGGTGCAGAAAGAGTCTCTGTCTTTTGTAAGTGGAGAAAGAAATAGTACATTTTAGACCATATCCGTAGCTGACAAAAATCTATGATGTCTTTTATCAAAGCCAGCTCAAGATCAAATACACACTGATTCATTCCAACTGCTTGAGGTCAGTTGGAGTTATTCCAGTTTACACCCTATGAGAATTTGGCACATGCATTTTAAAAGTCAATTAGGCCCTAAAGCAAGAGCAGACTGTGTTATATTTTAATTTCCAACTAAACTGTAAGTAGCAATAAATATAATATACAGCACAATTACAACTTGCACACTCCCCTCCCCTTTTTTAAAGAAAGGAGAATATCTTACATTTTCTTCTTTGATCTCTCTGATCATCAGATTTTTTTGATATATCATTTGACCCACATTTCTTTTTATATTACTATAATGATTGCAGTTTTAATTAACATGACAGATTGAAATATAAAAAGATAATTAAAATACAGAGTAACATTTAAATTCCTAGTCTAACAAGGTAATTCCTCAAAAACATTTTGAAATATGTATGTTGATATCATCCATTAATTAACTAATAATTAACACAGTAATTAATCACCCATTAATTCATACATTTCTATTGCATTAGCCCAAGAATAATCACTAATAAATATCAAATTAAACTCTTACCTTGAAATTTTAGTTGACTCTGGGTAAGTGCTGGATGAGTATCCATATTGTCAGAGCTTTTTTGATATAAGAAGCAAGAGCATTTCGTGTTACCTATTTATAGATGTATATGTAAGCTGAAGAAAATTATGGTCATAGAAATATATAAATTATATATTGGCTATATATTTATATAGTTGGACTAAATGTATGTGTAGTTGTGTGCATGTGTATCTCTGATTAAGTTTGACAGGAAACAAAATTGAAGCAAAAGATTCAAGAATGGTAATTCTTCCTTGAACAGAGGCAATTTTTTATATCTAGAACAAGTTGTTTTAGAAGAAGATGTGGAAATTTATGTTTTCCTGTTATACTTCCACGTTGTTCCTCCACAGACAACTATTTCCTTTATTAGAAATGGAGCTAATAGTTTTAGGATTGGTACTAGTGCTATTGGTACAACTCCTCAGAGGAGAGATAAATTACTGGCAAATACGATACTGAGTTAGGATGCAATTGAGAATCGTATTTCTACTTGTGTCAGCACAAATTTTTCCACAGACATCAATGAGACTAAGATTTCACCACAGATCTTTATCAGTTATTCAGAACAATTATGGCAGTTGGAGAGGTGGATCAGGCTTTTAAGAAAGAGGTTTCAAATTACAAAAGAGAATTTCTTATCTGTACCCAAGGTATAAAAGACGCAATCCATGATTACATGAATTTTAATGGAATTTTCTACATGGCATACTAGTGTTCTAGCACCAAATTCAGGAAGGTTAGTACCACATAGCAGCAGGACCATCCCAGCTGATGGGGTTTTTCACTGTCTTAGGCCTTCTGTACTTTCAACTTCTATTCACCAAAGCAAAGATTTTTTTCACCCATCTCTAGGTTCTTCTATATAATTCCTTTCCAATTTTATGTCTGGAGAGTTTGTTAGTTGTAGTATATAACATAGCAAATGAGGAATGAAGCATCTGTTTTCTAAGAAAACAGGCAAATATAAAACTGACAGAATGGTGACATTATTGATCTTAACCTACTCATCTTTAAACATACATATATATATGTATATATAACCAAATGCATGATAGCATTCTCTTAGCATGTGCAGTCTTTGCTCTCTTAAACAGAATCTTAAACAGAATCAGCAACCAGTTTAGTGAATGGAAGTAAAATGCAGAGTCAAAGGGACATCAAGGCAAGACAGTAGTTCATAGAATTATTTTTGTAGAAATCCTTCAGCATCTTTGCATAGTTGAGGGATGATTTCAGATTGCCGTCACATTCTGTATAGGCTATTGCAGGATGTGTAGACTGATTAAATATAATGCAACACAAGTGATGCAATTATATATAACCTAATCTGTATTAAAGGGCATGCACTGGCACTGGTCTAGAAACATTGAGTCAGTCTGGTATTGCTATTATAGTTTACTGGCTTATGAGTTCAACATATTTATCATAAATTTGAGTGTAATGAAGTTCTACTTAACTGTATCTGTTCTGAAGTAGAATTACAACAGATTTCACTGGATTTTGACTTCTTAATAGTGGAGCCTGACTCCTTTTACACTGCTTATTCCTGTCATATGTTGAGCTGCACCAAGATCCAGAGTGCCGTCTATTCTCCCACATTTCAGCATCTTGCAAGATTTGATCAGTAACTTGTTCCAGAAAATTCCATTGTGCTAATCCTGTTAGAACATGGCATGAATATTAATTAGTGTAAACGTATGCTTTTTCCCAGGGAGACTATTATCTTCCTTTCATGTCCTTCCTATAGGTTTGATACTACTAGATTTTGAAATACACTTTACAGGTGCTTGTTCAGCATTTGCTGGACTAGATCTTACTCAAGCAAAGAAGAAAAGCAGCCACTCCCTATGTCGTACTGTCACTGTCTGCTGCAGACAATGAGGAGTAGCTGGGTTAGATTTGCCACAGCTTCATTCCACAATTAGTGGAGAGGTGCTTTCTTTATTAAATGCCACAGTTTGTTAGCTGTAGAGAGAAAACTTTTTAGTGTTTCAAATTCACCTTCCATCCCAGCAGGTAATGAGGAGACGCTTGGTGCCAGGTGAGGCTTGTCCTGATGCAGAAAATATCCATACACAAAGCAGTTTTGAGTTGGCAAAGATAAATTATTGTACTAGAAACATGAAGGAAATAGTTGACTGTGCTCAGTTGCAACTTCATGTTTATTTGCTTCTTTCTGAGGAATGAAGTTTTCTTTTCAGACACAAGCAACAATCAAAGGAAAAGAAAAAAAAAAAAGATTCTGATAATTTTCAGAGCTTTCTGTGGGTATCTTATTAGTTGTGTTGTCTTTAGGAATGTTCTCCTGACTTGGTCACCACCATTTCTCAGAACTATGACACTGCAGGAGAGGTCTGAATACATCAAAGGGGTAAACAGATGGGGAACTCTCAAAGGAGAGCCCAGGCACACCTTTTCTTAGATCCGACCATAGGCCATGAACCTGACCTGCAGCACTGCAGCTATTCCAACAGTGAGCAGAAATTGCCAGCTGGGCTGAACTGAGTTGAAAGATATTTTATAAATTGCTGCCATTTGAAAGGATGGAGGCGACATGCTTTTCTCTCAGCTCATTGATTGTACGTCTTTTAGAAAGAAACATGCAGTAGTATAAAAACTTAGCCTATGCCTAAGCCAAAAGTATCCTAATATCTTGACTCCAACAATGGCAAGTAGCAGATACTGAGGGAAGCATGTGGTAACACTTCCCCATAAACTTTTCCAGCCTCCATTAATTTGCAAGATTATACGAAGCAGCATAAGTAAAATCTAGTTCTAAAATAATCTAGCTCAAAAAATATGATCCAAAATCAGTAATGCTGTGTACTTTTGATTACTTTTTCATTAGAGATGTGACACATTTGAGCCTGAATGTACTTAATGAGATATTTCTAAAATAATGTCAGAAATAAATAACTTTTAAAATTTAAAATTCAAAGTTGTTCAAACAATAGAAGCCAGCCATTTGGTTACGTAAATGCTATAAACAAGCTAGTTCATTTCTGCTCTCAGAAATCATTAACTAAATGCTGAACTATAGAGACAGATAGTATGTCCATCCTCATCTGTTCAAGGAAAGTGATATTTACCCATCCAGACTAAAATCACTACCCAAAGTCCATCCAAAGTTCACTAAAATGCTGGGCAACTTCCCTCAAATAATTTAGGGTAATGGAAAACAAAATCCCTGAAGTGGACAAGAGTAAACCCTGGTAGATACTTGATAGATACTGTAGTGTCAACAAGGGAACTCATTTTGCCCTATGCCAAGACTGAGAATAGAAACACAGTAATGGCAGGAAAAAAAACACAAGTAAAGCATTAAAAATGGTCAGGAACAAATAAGCCAAACTTATATGAGCTTTACAGCATGCCTTAAAGAACTGGTGTGCTAACTTTCACCCAAGAACATTGAAAGAATTAGGCAATGATCTGAATGAATCATTTTTGCTGATTTTAACCAAATACCACAACGCTGGGGAATTCCAAAGGGCTGGGAAGATGCTACTGTTGTGCCAGTGTTCAGAAGTGGTCTCATGGAGCATCTTGGGAATAGATAGGTGGTTTGCCTGAAGTTGGTTCCACAGAAAATCATGAAAAAAGCATCATGGAAGAGAATTTAATATGGTGACTGAAGATCAGACAACATCATTACATAGAAAATAATTGTTGCCAGATGTCTACCTTTTCTGACATTGTCAGTTTGCTTGGTGAGAGAACTACAGGGACATGTGATACATTTGATGTAGCCCTCTACTGAAATATGTAGGGCTATACATGATGAGTGTGATCTTCTGCTGCATAAGCAGAGGAGTGTCGTATAAGATAGTATTTCTCACTGTCTGCAAAATTAGTGAGAGCTCTTTCCAAACTGAAAAATATTCAAAGCAGAACTTCAAGAATGACCTGAGGCTTGAAAAACTCATGAGGAGTAAATGCAGAAGCTGTGTCTACCAAAAAGAGGATTAACATCTGGTTTCATCTGTCTAAAGTGTTTGTACAAGACGTATTTAATAATTAAGAAGTTATGATCTAAAAGGAAAAGAAGCAGAATATAAAACAAGGGTTGGAATCTGAAACAAAAAAAAAAAAAAAAAGAGGAAAAAGTTGCATCTCAGTTTAACAGTGTAGGTAACTATCACTCAGAACAGCTCAGGAACATGGCTCAGCGTCCCTCACTTACAACTCTCTGTCCGCTTTGGATATTCCTCTAAAAGGTGTTGGAGCTGGGGCCATGGAGAGGGGTCAGGCTCTTAGGGTGGTATATTGTGGGTGGCCAGATGATCCAAATGGACCTTACAGACAGAACAACAACAGTTTATTCTGAAAAAATCTTCTCATGAAGACAGTTTGACAGAAAACCTGGCCGCAAAAGGAAACAGAGAAAGAAGTTACATGGAAAAGTTTTAACCATCTGAGACTAGCTCAAATACAGCCCAATGCAGTACAGTCTCTCTAAAACCATCCTGAATGTCAGTGAGACGTGTAGCATGTACATGTATAGGTGTGTCTCTGTGCTTAGGTATTTATTTCTAAAGATATATTAGATACATACTACAGGTACCAAAAAATATCTTTAAAATTATGACAGTCCATTTTCAAAAAATGCCAAACATTAAGGTTACCATGGAAAGCCATGGTGTTGCTCTGAAGCTTGGAAAAGTGAGTATTGCACATTGAAACAGAACTTTAAAGCTGCATAGTGTCCCAATTAAAGTGCCACAGTCCTACATTTGGAACAGGGAGGAGCATGCTTGGTAATTGCCAGAGTCCTTCTCCAGGAGCTCTTAAACAGGTCTGATTTTCTCAGCTGGCCCATTTTATGAATAGTATTCCAGTTCAGACAGGCAGTATGAACATGTAGTGTGTTTGGCAGTTTGCACTGCAACAATTATGAAAATTGCTGCAACACGGCCACTCTTAAGAAGGAATAGTGGCCTGACAGCACCAGCTTGAGTCTTTAGACATGTGGGTTTAGTCCTCTGCTCTTTATAAAGCTTTCCATATGACACTCAAAGCAGTAACTTACAGCTGTAAGTGAAAACGTCAATACCTGTACCTACTTTTTTTCCAGTAGAGTTTTGCAGACTCCTCACTTTCTGATTCATGCCAGGCTCATGTCCAGACTCATGTCCAGTCATGTCCTTAAAATAACAGAGCAAAAGGGTGCTGTGGGGGTGAAGCAGTCTTTATTCTTTCCAGAAAATCATATCATAAACTGAGATCAGCATTAGATAGGTCCTGAGTCTCACTAGTCAGTGATCCACAAATGGCATTTAGTTTCAGGGACCCAGTCTGGTGTGCCTAACATAGCACACACCTGCCTGATCCAGCAACAACCCAAAAGTCATTGCCATTCTTGTTCAGAATGAAAGCTGAAGGTGGAGAAGCCCCTCACGTGTCTGAAAAAAAATAGGCTCAGCCCATGAGTGTCTCATCTTGGAGCAAGAGTGAGACAGGTTTGGTTCACTCATCTGCCAGCAGGAATTCAGGTGCACATGCCCAATTCTCAGATGTCTGAACATCGGACTCCAGTGTACTCCAAAGTGAGACAAGCTCAGCAGCTCTATCTGAAGCTGAGTGCCTCTGCAGAGCACAGTTAAATTCATTGAACAGAGAGAGGAAGAGCCACTTGCTCGGAGTTACAGGTCACATCAGTCAGCAGGTGTGTGCGTACAGGGAAGAGCCTTCTCCACAAATTGAAAATGCCTGAAAAGTCTTTGCAGCTGGGATCTAGAATTATGTTTTCTTTCTTTATGGCCCGATTTTTATTTTTATTTTCTGTATGGAAGAGTTAGCTTGTAGTTAGCTTGGGGCAACTAAACTCCAAAGGAAGACAATGTATAAGGGCCAGTCAGTGCTGGGTTTTTGGGACTACAGTCATAAGCACCTAGCCTTTTCCATGAAGAGTGTTGGCAACTCTCGTGCCTGCTTCAGTTCTGTAGGTTTCTCTCTGGCAGCTTGGTACCTAGGGCATTTTCTGGATCTAGTCCTGTGGTCTTTCCTAAGGGGCCAGAGGCCAAATCAAATGTCAACTCTGTTATCAAATCAGCTGGTCAATGGTAAGTGTGCAATTTTAGTGTGCAGTATCTTAGCTGATGGGAAGTATAAATTCCACATGGCTTAACTTGGTCTGCAAATAGAAGAGGTTACATCATATCAATCCGCATTTGTTGCTGGCTAAGAGCAGACACTACGACTCTACTGTAGACACAGAATAACTCAACTGGGAATCTGACCCCTACCAGTCAGTTTTCCAGTTAGGGTACAGGTATCATAGCACATTCATGCTGAACTGAGATGTCAGGAGGCTAAATGCAAGATGCTCTGGAGTTGCACTAATAGGGAACATAAAAATGCCATTATTTCACATCAAATACATGGTCTCTTTCCTAGGCACAAAAGCATTCTTTTTTTTGTCAGAGTAACATGCTTTACAGAGGTATTTGCTGTACTTACCTAGGTATGTGAAATACTTTCAGGTGTTCTGAGAATGAAGATGCAATAGAACTAGGGAAAAAAGCCCTATAAATTTTAGCAAATACGCTTTATGCCAACCTATTACACATCTGCTCACAGGGAAAACTATGATTCCACCAGTACAGCAGTTTTATATGTATTTGTTTTAAAATTAACTGTAGTCATTATTATGTGGGTATTAGTGCAAATTAGTTAAATGTGCACAGACATCATACATGCACAATTCCAAAAGTGCATGCCTGTAAATCCAGTGATTCTAATTGTTGTCAGTATATCTGTATTTTAGTTGCTGAGATTGCTCTAATCCTTAAAAAGAACAATATCAAGAATTAGATGTGCATTCTAAACCATAAGCTCAGTTTGCAATGAAATTGCATTTTTGTCTCTGCAGTCCAGCTGTCAGTAAATCAACTGTACAGTTAAGGGCTTCTCTTTTTTTTTTTCTTTTAAAAGTGTATTAATGACAAAACAAGGCTCTTAAACTACTGCCTCTGGCATCAGTCACTCAAACATAGCTGTATTGCACTTTTTAACAACCAAATTAATTCCACATGAAGAGAAAAGTATTCACTCTCTTTCTTTTCCTTTTTCAAACTTTGCAGACGTCTTGCAGGAAATGGCTTGACATACATTCCTAAGGGAGCATTTGCTGGCCTTTTCAGTCTTAAAGTGCTGTAAGTAAACTGTGTGTTGTTTGATATATTTCTGATTTCCTAGAATCTCCAGGGAACTAATTAACCAGTGAAGTTTTGATCAAGTAAATTACATATTTTGATCAGCTCATTTTGAACAATTCAACTGAAGTGAAGATGCATATGAATATCATTAAATCTTTGGTTTTTCATATAGAAAATATCCTAAACACAAAGGTTGGAAAACATTAATGGCATTCTAAAAACAACTTGTTCATCAAGTAGATGTCTCTGTACAATGTCAAAGGTAAAAATTGGTTCAGTTAATAGTTTCTTTGATTGTCTCAAAAGTTCTGATTTCAAATCTAAAACTCTTAGTGGACTTTTCCTGATCACACAAAACTGGGTGTAAATTGCCTTTTCCTTTTCTTGAGAGCCAGGGGGGAAAACAGTATTGTAGAACACCATGTAATTTAAAATGCAGTTCGTATTTCATATATTGTTCTTTGCAGTGTAATTACTATAAGAAATTATAAAAAATATGACAAAACCCTGTATTATTTGGAGTGATAAGACAGTACATATAGTTACTAAAATTATTAGCAGGTCACATCTCACAATATTTGTACTAGAGGGGACCTTTGCCTATGTAAAGTTCACAGAAACTGTATTAGCAAGAACGCCAACCTCCTAGGCAGCGTCAAGCCAAGCCAGATGCTACTGTAAGAGTATACAAAGCTCTACTGAAAAAATACGTAAGTGGGAAAGAAGTATGAAGAGTTTCCCACTCCATCTACTCTTAAGTTGGCCAGCTGTAGCTCTCGTTGGCCTAAGGAGATTTAAGCCTGCCAAAAATTATTTCATTTACAATGTCCCATCGGGTATGCCTCATTTTGAAGGCAGCATGTACTACTTCAGTTTTACCCACATAGAATCCTTTTATATATGTAGGAGTTGGTCCAAACAAGGATATTAGGCTGTATTCAAAGGGAGGAAAAGATTATTTTGGAATGAACAGTGATTTTTCAGTCTTCGCAAGCTAAATGATGTGATATTTCAGAAAAGTGATTTGTCAGGTCATTGCTAGCAGCCTTCTATTTGAGAAAATTGATTTCACTGGGAAAAATTCAGCAGTTTTTGCAGAGATAAAATTTTATTCAAATGAAATCATAAACTCCTCATACAGTTAAAAGTTCTCTTTGCCATAGTAGCATTTTCCTGAGCAAGGATTTCAAGAGTCAATCCTTCACAGCCTTATCAGGATAAGAAACTGAAGAACTTCAGAAGGAAAAGAAAACCAGTACATGAGGATGACCATTTCAGAATCACTGGAGGCAATTAGGAGCTCAAGCACTATTGAAAGCAAATTGGATTTATTCTTTTAACTTCCTCAGCTGCTTTGAAAATCCTGCTCAAAGCTGATGTGTAGCTGTTAACAAGCTAATATGCTACAGGTATTTGTTTGCTTTGAAGAGAACTGGCATTTGACAGGCATGGGGGAACGGAGTATTTGTGTAGCTTCCCTTTGTTTGTAATCTTGAAGTAGAACCAGTACAAAGGAGATAAGCTTGGAAGAAAATTTAAAATTGAATGAAATTATCTTTACTATGTTGATTCTGGGTTTTGTGCTATTCAAAATGTAGGATGCTGCAGAATAACCAGCTACGCCAGGTTCCTACTGAAGCACTCCAGAACTTGCGCAGCCTGCAGTCTCTGTGAGTATACTTGATAAATCAACTTGTAACTTTGCACGAACAATAATATATGATTACCTATTAATTATCTGTTAATATCACTTAATAATGTGCTGAATCAACTTTTTCTTTTAACTCTCCTTGAGCTGCTTTTCAAGAGAATTGTACTCTCAATTAAACATCAAAAGTGACTGATTTCATTCCAGTAATTTCATGATAGTGGCAGCTTCTTTGCAGCATTATAAATTGGTTCACTGTCTGAGAAGACACTTCTTGCCCTGCAATGCTTTCTGACTGTCGAGAAGAATATGGTCCCTTGAGCACTGGTCTTTCCCATGGTTTCTTGTTAAGATCCTTTACAGGGGAAAAGAAAGAATCCCAAATGACTCCCTTGTTTTTTTTTTATTTGATGTAATTTTTTTTCTTTTTAAGCAGTATGGAAAACACTATTAACTCATGAAACAAAGTGTACTCTAGGATGCTTAATTATATTCTGTGCTTCAGGCAGGTCTCCGTATTTATAATTCTTGACTGTGCCGTGCTGACTCAGTCCATGAGCTTCAGTTTTAACAGAACTCCTGCCAGAACTGCTAGACCAGGAGTGAGGATTGGCTGCTTCGTGGTATGAATGAAATTATTTTGATGTGCTTCTGCCCCATAACATAAGGATTGTTGTACCAGGTCATGCTAAAAGCTGACCTAGCCCGGTATCCAGTCGTCAACAGCAGGTGCCAAAGGAAAACTAGAAGGTCAGGCAAAGAATATAATACTACTCCTTTGGTAAACTGTCCCAGTTGCCAGAAGTTTGCATTCAGGGACTTACTGAGCCTGTTGTGGCTTCTTTGAATTTAATAGCTGGTAAAGAATTTTCTTCTATGAGTTTGTACGATTACTTTTTGAGCCAATGTAACACTCACGATTTTTTGTGGAAGTGTATCTGCTGATCGGCTAGCCCTGTGTAGCACGGTGAAGTACCTCCTGTTATTTACTTGGAACGTCCCACCACATTTGATGTCCCCTAAGTGCAGCATCAGGAGAAAGTGGAAAGACAATTTCTTATTGATGTATGCCAGATTTCGTAGACCTCTGTTGTATCTCCATTAGTCATGTTCTTTGGGCATAAGCTGTTAGGATTGTTTCTCATGTGGGAGTTATTCCCTTCCTCTGGCCATCCTTGTCTCTCTTACTGAAGTTTTTTTCCAGTTGTCATGTATTTGATTTGAGACGAGTCAAGGGGGGATCAGACCTGCACAGCATGTTTAAAGTGTTTGCACACCATGGATTTATAGAGGGGAATTATGGATGCTCTTTTCTTCACTTTCCTACTAACTCCCCAAACTTTGCTTAATTTTTTTAACTTTTACTGAACACCGAGCTATTATTTTCATACTTATGTGGGACCTCTTTCTAGCATGTTAGTAGCTACTCAAGAGTCTGTCATGTAGAGTTTGAATTGCCTTCTCCGTAAGTGCCTCACTCAACACCTATCTATACCAAAATTTATCTGCCATGTTCTTTTTCAGTCAAATGAGTATCATGAGTTCCTTCTGCTGCACTTGCAGTTCACATTTTGCAACCACAAGGCCACTCTTGCTGTCTCATCGCAGGACGCAGTAAATAGAGTATGTTTCTGAATTATCCACAGAATTCCATTGTCACCTGATAAAAAAAATAAAAGACTAAATTTTCTAAAGCATCTACTGATATTCAGTGTGCAGCATAAAATATCTAGGTGGTTGAAGATAAGTGGGCAGGTTCTCTGGACAGAGGAAAATGTCAACTGACCCTCCTCTGTGTTTTAGTTGACCACCTTATATTTTCACAGAATTACTTTGAAATAATATTATTTTCCTAAAAAGTTCCAAGATCCAAATGTGGAAGTCAATCTGTACCAAGCTATCCAGTCTGGTTAGAGTTAAGATGTATTGGTTGGGAAATGTACCGTGTTGAACATGCTCTTCTTTTTTTGTGTATAAAGAAGTTCCACCAGAAGGTTAACATCTTTTTGCATACGTTCAGTTCAGCCAAAATCTGAAGACCAGAATTAATGAAATTAATTGATTTTCAGCAAAATTATTTCATCTGTGTATAACTTACCACTACACAGACATGCATTATACTGTATTAGCTCCCAGGTTCTTATGTCCGTCTTGAACAACATTTACCTCCTTAATATACAAAGCATTCGTTAAGGTTTCTAAAGGTGAAACAGCCGTAAGAATTAATTATCTTATAATTGTTATTTGGTCAGTGCCTTTTTTCTTTATTGACCAGACACAGACTGAAATATCTCAGCCATATACTTTTGAGGTTACAGTTCTTTCCTTTGATCTTTGAAAAAGTCATGAGAAAATGCTGGTCTAGTGACTATATTAGATTTTCTTTCTGCTAAACAAACAAAACAAATCTTGCTGAGATCACATCACTCTATACACATTCTGGGCCAAAACACGATAAGCCAAGCAAACAAGAGTTCCTTTGTTGCTCTGAAAGAGACTGTTGAATTTTCAGCACAGTTTCTAAACAAAATGACAGTCTCGCTCAGGCTTTGTTGCAAATACTTTTTGCCTTGGGTGAAGAAGTTGAAGAAGTAAACCAAATATAATTTGTGCAGTCTGTGTTAAGGACTGATATTTTGTGACAGAATAGGAGAATAGGAGTGGTCAGTGGAAACCTTTAAACAGCTGTGCAGCAGACCCAAGATGGAATGATACGAGTTTGTACAGAAAAGCTACTATCACCTGAAAGACGATCACCAGCAAAAGAGACCTCTTTGAGGAAAAGAAAACTATTATTCTTTTGTCTGCTTAAACAGGGTTGTGCCTGTCAGATAAAGGTGTGCACAGATTCAATTTCTTGTTTCATACAGGAATTTCTGTTCACAAGGTGGTTCTTGCATTGGTTTCTGATTTACAATAGGAATTATTTCTTGAAACCTTTGAAATAGCAGGAGTCTTTTCAAGAGTGTAATTAAGAGGTTAAAAGCCTTCACAAAGGCAATTCCTATAAGATAGCAACTTCTTGTATTTATTATGTTTAACTATGCAGGTGGCATGATTTCTGGAAGCCTCATTAACCCTTTGCTTTAGGTTAGTACAGATGCAAAAAACTGAAAACAGGTGACAGGACTCAAATCTGTGCCTTTTGTGGTTTTACTCAAGAAAGGCAGTCATGTAGAGGAGGGCAAGCCATACTAGCTGCCTTGCTACCTTAATCAATGTGAAGAGGATAATGTTAAAATCATTTTTATGTAAGTATACATATATAATTGTGTGTGTGTACATGCACGGTATATGGATATATACATGCACACACAAGTTTTCCATGTTGACTCATAATGCAAATTCATAACAAATTTTTGCACAAAAAGGTATTTCTGGATTATATGCTCTCCTTATTTAGTTCCAGGCTCAAAAATGCAGTACAGGTTTCAATATTGATAGATACATTAATTGATGTTAAATGGCCTGTGACACACAGAACAAGAACTGAGGTATTGCAGGAATGAGCAACAATTTCTTTGACTTTATTGTCCAAGATGTAATATTGCTGGCATGCAGAATGGCGTGACAAGTTTGAGTGATAAATATTCATAAATTTCTTAAGGCTTGACCTACCTCTAGAATAGATCAGTCTTCTTCAGACAGCAGACATTATTCAATAAATGCTATAAACTGAGAAATGGGCACAAAAAATTAGACAAAAACCCCTAAGATTTGTGAATTTCATCTTATGAGAAAACCTTTATACTCTTGCCTCAAAACAAACAACGATATGTTTTTTGTCACTGAAGCAAAAAATAAGATTAAACAATATTAAAATCTTCTCCAACTTTACGGAAGACTTTGTAGTTCAATAATCAACAACAGTGATGTGCTACTTTGATTAATAAATGAGTTCAGCTACCAGAGCTTGGACAGTGATTGTGTAGGACTCCTTTTCCCTTTGTGGCAGGAGGATTTAAGGAAGTAACCAGAATATGTTGATTTTGAGGTGTGGTTTTGATCTCCAAGTTCAGCAGAAGGATATCTTCAACTTAAATGGGCTATAATTTTCATCTGAAATCTAGTGGGAATACTAATTAACTGAATTACTAGTCCTAACAATTCAAATGGCATTTATTTCTGTTAAGCCAAAAAGAGGAAAATACAGTCTCAGGTACCCTGATTAAAAGGGATGAACACACAATCACTCATGTGTCACAACTTCGATCTTGGCAGCAGGGTTTGAAGTGTCACTTGAATGCTGTCTTCCCTGCTACTCACCTTGAGCAAATGTATTTCTTTCAGAACCAACTACAAGCAAATGGTCTCTGGATTTTGTGTTTCCCACAGCATCAATATCTCCATTCTGCTTTTAAATCAAGAAGCCTTTTAATGATTTTAATATACCTCTATAGTCCAAAAACCTTTTACATATCTATATTGATTTCTTTTTCAAATATCGTTATTAATTAACAGCTTGTTTTGTGTCCAACTTTTTTCATTTAATGTATTTGTTTAAATAGGTATTTTTTTTTTCTCTAGTGTAATTGTCTTGTCATTTCTAATGACATCACTTATGTACCAGAATTGTTATATGTAATTTAAGTACTTTTGAACAAGAAGGGATTAGTAAAGCAGGCAATGACATATCAATAATTTATTTTTATTTTTTCCCTGAACATGTTAACACAATTTTTATATTACTAGAAACCAATAAGTTGCAGATCTCCATTTGCAAATGTTGCTAATTAAAGGAGGAAAGCATAATTGGCATTGCTGATGGAAAAGCAAAGCTTCTGTTATTCTTTTATTGGGACTATTGTAATACAACCCTTTGCAGTGAATACTACAGATGAAACTTCACTCCCTGTTTATTTTCTTGTTTAGACATCATTGTTAATGAGCAGCTTCTACTGCTGCGTTGTCAGACACAGAAATATTCAAAATCAAGAACAGATCGGGTGCTATCTCACTGCACATGCCATACCAGTCAGGAAGGACATTTAAAAGCAAGTATGATTTACTGTATCACCTGCTTTCACTCCTGTAAAATTTAAGAGGACTTTTACTTTAATAGTAGAAAATAAGGCAGAATACAACATAGCTTTTCTTCCAAAGCGCTGGAGACAGTTGATAGGGGGAAAAAAATAAACCGTCTTTTCTCCCTTGACAGCTTGCAAGTTGGAATTTAGTGAAGCAAATTAATTTGACTTTACAAGTTAACATAAGAAAATAGTATCAATGAAATTTGTTTTAAATTTCCTAACAGAATTTGTAAATCACATTTTATTTTTAAGATATTTCAGTATTTGTGGAGCACCTGATGGTGACACTGAATTTTACATAAAAGATTATCTAGAAATCATCTCAGATGAGAATATTTGACATTTCAATAGAAGTTTCCATTCTTAATCCAAACAAAGAATTGAGGACACTGAGGGCACAGAGTTCTGAAATGCTTCCAGTTCAGGCTTGAAATTAAAAAGCCTTTTTTTTTTTTTTCAGAAATGTTAACGTCAAACAATTTTTTTCCATTTTGATGCTTGTGTTAATAATCCTGATCTTTAGTTAAAAGAGGAAACAACTTCAATGAAATCACATTCTCCCAAGAGAACTGTTTTCATGAAAAGACAGGATCTTCAGTTGTGGTTTTCCATGTCACACCCCAAGATAATGAAGCCTACAGAAGGCATTAGCCTTATCAGGAAACCCAGTACATCAACAGGTATCCACAAACTGCCTGAGAAGGAATTTCCCACAGTTTAAATCGAGGTTGTGTGTACCCGTGCAGGTCTCTGTACACATATGCAAAGATGTCTCAAAACTCACCATTGCAGTCTCCTCATTTTATTGCATGTCTTAACCATCTGAGCTACTACAGCCCTGGGGCACACTAGATAACAGAAGAGTGACTGAAACATGGAGCACTAGTACAATGTCAGACCACCACTCTCAGTCACACATGCTTTTCTCTCTTGGTAAGCAGCTGGGAGGAAGACAGCAGTGCAAGGTTCCCTGAAATGCATGTGCTACTATTTTATTTGGGTGCAGTCCCTAACTGAGCCAGCTGTAGGGGCCGTTGCTTTCAAAGTGGGGTGCAAATAGGCTGAACTAGATCAGCAATTCCAGGCCACTGGGAGATGTTTTCTTTCATCCAGTAGAACCTACTAGGCATCTGACTCTTTTCTGTCTTCTGAGCAATCTCAAAAGAGGGGATTTTTATCACATTTATAAGGGACAGACAAATTTCTCAACCTCAGAACTGCTAGCCAAAAATCATCCTGCATGGTTGAAGCCCACCAGGTTGTACACCATATGTGGGAGGAAGACAAGAAGCTGCTGTTGGAGTGGTTAGCCGTGTTGGGGGCTCACACTAGATTTCTGAGGAGATCCTCCTGGGCACCATACAGCCACAGACTTGCTACAGCCAGCCTAGCAAAGCAAACAGTGCTTTAGAGTGCTCCCAGGCAATGGCCATGACCGTCTGTCCTGCTGCACTGTTAACAGGGTCCTTGGCACACTTTTGACCTGTGCAAACTAACATTTGCCTGAACTATTCCCCGGGGCCATCTGGCAGTTCGCACGCCCCTGGGACCGTCCCCAGTAGGCACTCTGCATACAGCCACCTCATTTGGGAGGCTAGGAGGGGTCACTAGCATAGCGCAGGCCACTCCGAGCTAGTTGGCTGCAGGATCTGGGAGCTTTCCCAGCCACACCAAATGTGCCGATCTAGCTGTAGACTCCTGATCTGGGCCTGCAGCCATATCCCTAGGACAACTCAACAGCTCCTGCTGCCCCCCACTTTTTCGCACCTGTGGGGATTGAGGGTACCCAGTATCAGAGCCAATCTATGTATAAAAAGAGCACTGCAACTGGCTGTTTGTGCTTTATGCAATGGTCTAGCATCCTGGGCCACCGTCTTGAATGCAGGTTTACCGAAACACCTGAGCAGCACGTTTGGCTATGAAGAGAAACGCTAAGGATTGAAATTCCCAGAGCTGCAGAGACCTCCCCATGTAAAACTGAGCAGTGGGACAGAAACAAATGCTCCTAAACTGTGATTTGTGACTTTTGTTTTTTGGTCTTGCTGTTGCCACCTAGGGTTTTCTGTATCGGTCCTGTAGAAGCCCATAGAAGAGCAGAGCTGAAAGTGAGCTGTGGGAACTGCTGTGCTGGTGTGTTGTAATCAAGATTTTACAATAATACTAGCATTTTCCCTGTGGACTGAAGGGGATATCCTGCGTAAAGGGCCATGTTTGGAAAACATGGCTCACAATAGCCAGCTATATTTTCATTACATCCACTTTTCAGAGCCAGTTTTGGTGTCACTTGCCGTTACTTAAATGGAGCTTTAGGCCAGCTCCTGTGAACAAACCCTTGAGAGGGTCCATGTCACCACACGCTAGCAAAGATGGTGGGGCTGCAGGTGACCCCCTCCTGCCCGTTATACCCTCCCCAGACAGGCCCTGTCCCCAGCCTCTCTCCATCATTGCTCCGTACCTTGTGGAGAGGCTTGTCTGTGCTCCCTGCATAACAGAGCAAAGTCAGGAGAGGAGCAAGATGGTAGGAAAGGGTGGAACACACCCCTTCTTTAATCTGCCATGTGCTCTCACTTCTCTGCCTCCCCTGCCTGTTACATATAGCCCCTTTTCATTTGGTTTAACCTCTCCTATTTTAAACTTAAATGTCAGAAGAAATATTTCGTCCTTAACTTTTGTATCTGTCTTTGTGGTTTTGCTCTTCTCTGGTCCCTTTGTTGGATTCAGGCCCTCATCCGTTGCAAGAAGAGGCAATCCATGTAATAGCTGTTTATTTCAGAGGGGAGAATGACCTGGGAGAAATCTCCTTCCTGATCCCATATCTAGTGTTTGATTTAACCCTGAATGAATGAGCAAGACACGCCAACAAGACATTAAGGAATTTCTTGATCATAAGGTACATCCAGGTTGTAGCTGGGCTTGCTCTGCGAGAGAAGACTCAGGAAGAGGAAAAAAATATGTATTCCCTTGGAAACTTAACAGTGGCATAAAACTAAGTATACAGTCATACTGAATTGATTAAAAATGCAAATCAAATATTTTTTAACCTTCACTCGTTCCAGAGTACCAATAAGTGAGTCCTGTTTACAATTCTATATGAATAATATCTTTTCATAATTTATGCACATGCTTGTAGCATTCACAGTATGTCACAGGAAACACCAGTGGGATACAGTCCACATAGCTCAAGCATTTACTTTGAAAGGTTTGGACATTTTAAGTGAGCTCATGGTGAATTTCATACTGGCTGCTTTATTTACATGCTGCCTATCAGAAGAGATCAAGCATTTCTGTTTCCCTAAATTGGCTCTCTCTGGAATATAATAGCAGCTTTCAAACTCACCACGTTATCTATATATTTTCAATTATAAATAGGGTCATGTTTGTGAGTTAATGGATTTAGTTCTGGAAGTGCCAAAACTTTGATCAACAGATGTAAAACAATTGGCTGAAAACGACGATTTTTATCTGTGCTTTATGCATCAATGTGTATTACCTACAGTGTGACAGGAAACATAACTACTGCTGAAACCTTTCAATGTCTGCAAGAAGGAAAACGGTACTTGGAAATTTTAAAAAGATTAGATAACAAAAGAGCACTTGAGGCAGTACTTCTTACGAGCACTTGCTTGCAGGATACTTCGTCCAGTTATAGCACCTGAAGTACAAATCATCGTAGCTTCTTAATTTTTTCCCAAGTTTATTTAAACAATAATCCAACTACCTAGAATCTCATTTATATTACAGCAGCCCTGGTTTTCTTTCTACGTTGTGTATTTTGTTTATATAGCCAGTGGTGGGTTTATATTTGGAAACTTAAGCTATAAACAAAATAAGTTCCTTGATTTGCTACCAAATATTGGTAAGGTAAAAATCCTGGTCTTGCTGACAACAGCAGAATTATTGCCATTTCAGCCACAGGGTCACATATAAACAACTGACTGTCTGCTGTGCCACGCAGCCAGGCATCCTGTGAGTAACTCCTGTGGAGTCAATGGGGACGTCAGAGCTGCACAGGCAAGCTTCGTATTGAACAAGATGTTAACTGTAATACAGTAACACATTTAGGTTGAATAAAGCCTCCATTCTTTAATCAGTGTAACTGTCAAACTAAGGCAACTGTAACTTCTTAGTTTACATACCAGCATCACCCAGGGAAGAAATTTACTTCTGACTGAACACAAAGAAACCTCATCTACTCATTCAAATTATACCTTATTTGAAAACACAGGCATAGCATGGTTGTTGCCTGGGGAATGGGGGAGGTACAGCATGAGTATTTCTAAACATTTCCAGCCTCACCCATTTGTTGACAGACCCTTGAGTTATTTTGGAAGCTCTGTCTCTGCTGCCTGCCATGTCAGTTATTATATTGAAAATTTAATTGTACGAGGGCTTTGACACTGAACTTTATAAATTTGTTCCAACTGACCTTGTCTGAGTTATTTGCCAGCCTGGCACGGAGCCTTAGCAGTCATTACTTGTTCTCATGCAGTAGGTAGGAGCAGCATGGAGCAGGAGATAGAGTGGACCTGACATTTTACATGACTGTAAATGAAGAAGTAGCTTTAAATAAAGAGATTAGTATGCCTGCCACAAAGAGTATTGCATTTCTCTCAAACAGACCGAATTTAGGCTGTACAGAATTACTTCTTTGTACCCTGGGTGTGTCTGTTTGTTCTGTAATGTTTTCAAACATCTATTTAAATGTATTTCTGTTTTGCCATTCACTTAATTACTTCTCTGTACAGACATCTTCAGGAAAAGTTTTAGAGCGTGGCTTTCGTGTTCTGAACAAGGTACAAGTCACTACAACACATTAAAACCAGAAAAAGCATATCAGAGTACAGATCACCGTCTGGATGCCTCACGAAGTTTCAGAAATCTGAAGCACAGTTTTAAATATTTCCCTGAAAGCATCACAATGGGAAAGCAAAACAGAGCAAAAGCAAAAGCCAATGAATATATGACACAACATTTGTAGTGCCACATCTGCAAAAGGTTCAGTAGATTAAATCCTTATTTACACAAGTGTGAGAGCAAGGTATCACCTGCAGACTCTGAAGAGGTACAATGTGCAATTGAGCTCCCTCTGTTGGCTCTGCAGCAACTGAAATGTATTTAATAACTTCCTTTTCAAAATAAATACATCGCATTAGCAACACTAACCTCCATTTGAAAAACATTTTGCTCCACTACTAAAACATGTGAACTTCAGTGCTCATTAGAATCCTTGGAATAAACAATATGTAAGAAAAGGTAAAGCGGGAACAGAGACTCAGAAGTGAGTTTTATTTTTGGCTCTTAGAATGGGTGTCTAGCATATGGAAACCCAAATCGGCTTGCAACTCAGTGATTTATAGGTTCTGAAAGAGAATCTCTGGCTGAGTTTCTTACACCTTTTTATTCCATACTTTCAAATAATTGGGAAAAGAAACAAATTCATCCCCAATCTGTAGAGAGTCTCTGCTGAAAAATGATCAGTGTGTGCTCTCAATGAGTTGATGGCTCCAAAGGAGAGCTGTCTGCAGAGAGCCAGCTGACAAGGAGACTTGTAAACACGATGCGAGGTCTCAGGGGTGAGGCTGCAAACAAGATGAAAATGTAGAGTCTCCGGGAAATGAAAAATGGATGTGGCAACCTATGTCCATCCTTTGGGGTTGTATTCTTGGTGATAACTTCTGATATTCATTGTGTAAGTCCACTGTTCTTTTCTCAGAGTCAATTTTCTCTATTTCTTTTTCTCCTAGACGTCTGGATGCCAACCACATCAACTATGTGCCCCCCAACTGCTTCAATGGCTTGGTCTCCCTTAGACACCTGTGGCTAGATGATAATTCTTTGACAGAAATTCCCGTCCAAGCTTTTAGAAGTTTACCAGCACTTCAGGCAATGACATTGGCACTGAATAAAATTCATTACATACCAGACTATGCTTTTGGAAACCTCTCTAGTTTGGTAGTTCTGTAAGTTTTATTGTTTTTTAGCCACAATCTCTGCTTCTTTGCAGGACTTTGACCACTTTGTGATAAATTACTTGAAGATGCAGTGTTTAATTTAGGCGTTGCCCGAGACAATCTTTAATAATTAAATATTCCTACTCCCTCCCCAATTAGCAATTGATAGGTAAAGAGGTATATATGTGTGTTAATTAAAAGTCTGTTCTGTCTTACATTCTTAGTATTAAATTGATATCTTGGGGCTATAAATCTGCACTTTTCCTTCTACATTTGCACTAGGCTTAGTGATATTTCTTTACCAAGAGGTCAATTCCATTTGTTGCAGAAAATGTTCTTTCTGAAAAATATATTTTCTGGATTGTATATGTACTACAAACCAAAATTTAAAAAAAATATCTTGGATAAACACATTTTTTACATCTTCCTACAGTTAAACTAGCATTTGCTAAATCACTTGTTTTGATCTAGCTTAAAAGTTTCCATCTCCAGTAAAGAACTATGTAAGGGAATTAAAAAAATCACCCTATCTGGTCAGCAAAACAAACAGGAAGAGATGAATTGTGTGCCCTCTAAGACTTTAAGGCAGCGTGTACTGAATGAGGGAAGATTAGAAAAAGGAAATGAACTGAAAGCTTTCTGGGTGACTTGGAAAGAATGCTGTCCAGTATAAAAAGTATGCGTTTCCCTTCATAGAAAGTATATGTAGTTTTCTATTTTGTTATTTTTGCATACCAGTTCAACTAAATGAAACATGCATGGCTTGCACCAAAATCTGGAAGGAATACTATGGAGCGTGGTTTCAGCTTTTTATCTTCTGGGAATGTACCAAGTGGAAAAAATTCTAGACTGGCTGGAGAAACTGAGGAGGAAAGTTGAGGTGGAAAAGTTACTTCAGGATACTTTGGAAAATGTTAGCATTATTAAAGAGAGAATACTATATTCAAGCTTTACAAGCTGTCTGAAACCATAGTCTGTAAGATAGTTAGCATATTTTAGCATATTCTAGCCCCAGTGTAAGCACTGAACCTGGCACATGCCAGGGTTCTTTAGTGACAGTTATAATCACCATCTCTGCCTAGTGCTTAATATATTCATATAAGCATATAGGGCACCAGAAATAGAGAGCAACAGCTGCCTTGTGCTGCAAAATCTTTACCCTCTGTTTATATTAAGTATCAATCTCATTCAAGTTAAAGAGTGGATGGACTTGTCATTTGACTGAGCTTCTAGACTTACCTCAGTAATGCTAGAGACAAAAGACTGTCTTGAATGTCATTCACTAGATCCCTACCAGAAATGTAGTGATAAGAGAACAGTATCTTTTCATGCCCTGATTGCTTCTGCTCAGTTAGGTTTCCTTATTTTAGATCTGCCTTGCTTATTTCTAATCTTCTGGGCTTCATATTGATTAATACTTGAATCATTCCTCATGATCTACAAGATCTGATACTTTTTGGCTCATCAAAATCTTTGTGTGTGGTTCTGCATTCTTTTGTTTGCTACTCTATTCAGTCTGGCAGTTTTTCAACTCGGTGCAAAAATGCACAGTCAGTTGGAGCAGGTTTGAAGCTCTGTCATTAAAGATCAAATATAATTGGAATTTAGAGATGCGCTCTTCATGCTAACTAAAGCATTAAAGGTCAGTGTAGTCATTAAAAAAAAAAAGGTTGATTAGATTTCTTCCTAGGAAAGGAAAAACCCACGGAACATTTGTGTTTTGCCATCAGAATCCCTGCCTTTTATGGACAGGTAGGCTCAATTTCTGTAGGTTCTGCAAAACATTCAGAGAGCCTCTGATCTTTTAACATTCTCTTCAGAGCAGAATGAAGCATTGAAGGGGAAGCGCCTGGCAGCCCCTCATTCACAGCCCTTCTTTCAAAGTGCTATTCCCATAGTTTCCCTCTACTACAAGTGTAGTGTCAAGAATAAAAGGAAAAATCTGGGAAAAAGGCATCCTTTTTAAAAAACAACCTGAAGTGGCTCGAAGTTGTATCTCCTCACGTTAATAGGCTTCACACAGAGTGGTTTTCTTCCATGTCAGTCTGAAGGACTTAGAAATAGGCAGCACTCTGAGCATTCGTGCAAGGCAGTTGGTTGAAATATGTAACAAAATTACTTTCAATTGCTAAACTTTTGAGAAAGTAGTTGTTGAATTTTATAGTTTCAAAGGAAGGCAAGTTATAGCACTTTTAAGATTCATTAGTTTACTCATCTCAGTGAAGCTATGACTTTTTTGTCCTATGGCTTTGTGTCTTCTTTCATTCTGCAAGCCTAATGCCCCTTTCCTGTCTCCTGTATTATCCGTCTCCTCACCTGCTCCTGTTCTATGCCATACCCCCTAACACCCTCTGAATACACGTCTCCCAAATATACACCTCACACCCCACACAGTTTTTAAGGCAACTTGTTAATTAACCACCACTGAGAATATGTCTACAATTTCCCAACATTCAATATGCAACCCCCAACCTGGAACTGCAGGATATACCCATTTTAAACAATCTAGGTGGTTTTAAAACAAATCCCTTCTATAAAACCAAATGGAAGCCTGTGTGGGTGGGGAGATATCGGGAAAAAGCGGGGAGGGCGACGGAGGTGCCTCCTATACATGCTCTTGCAAAAGCATGACTTGCATATAATCAGTGCATGCCTGAAAATAAGTTTCTTTTGATTTAACCATCAAAATGTTTTGCTTAAGTCCACTGTGTGCAGTATGCTTTCCTGACTATGTGCTTAATGTTCCCCTGCAGACATCTCCATAACAATAGAATCTACTCCCTGGGAAAGAAATGCTTTGATGGGCTCCACAGCCTAGAGACTTTGTGAGTTGACCTCTTATTTGTTTCCTTTTTTTTTCAGTGTTTTCATTAATATTCTGAAAGAATAAAAATAGCCCAAAAGCCAAATGTGGTTTTTGGCTTGCCTAATCGCTACAGGATCTAAGTGATGGTTTACAATGCCTTTATGTAGCAAATCCTATCTTTGACTATAAAATCAGTTTGCCTTTTTAATAAGCATTGTCAACTGATAAATTGAAGGACAGCTGAAAACTGTACTGAGCATTGAAAAAGAAGTGGCTATTCATGTACAGTTATGTTTGCCTAGTTTAGTACTATTTATTTGTCTTTTTTAATCAATAAAGCTAATAGCTAGATCGGGAAATTGTGACAATGAAAAGCTTTAATATTAAGAAACTGTCTCACCATAGAGGGGGGTTATAAAATTAGATGGTTTTATTCTTTTTATCCCTGGAAAAAGCAAAAGTGCCAGGTAGCCAAATTATCCATGTTTTACAAGGGGGGAAGAGGAATGTTTCAGTTGTATCCAAGTTTTTGTCTTTAAAGAACACTGATAAAGAATAACACTGGTAAAGACTGAAATTTCCTCAAGTTTTCGCTGTAGTTCTGTTCAGACCAATTCAATTTTCTTGAGTTTTCTAACAAAAAATAATTCTACAGAAGAACGCCAAACAGGAACACAGTGCTGATGGTTAGCGCAAAGTATTTTGCGAGTTAGTCAAATAAAGATGTTGTCTGCTGGACTAGACCACAGACCCCAAAAATGCTGCAGGGACAGTAGAACCTTGCATATCCTTCCCCCTGGCACCTGCCACAGTCAGCTGCTTCATTTTCAGAGATTTTAGACGTTTCACCCAATGAAGACAGAGGCTAAAAGGCCTGTTATGAGGAACAAATAGACAAAGTTTCAAAGATGAATAACGTTAATATAAAGGTTACTCTTTGCTTTCTCATCCACATAACTATGTACTGCCCACTTTCACATTTCATTAAGATCAGAAAACAAGAAGTTTTGGGCTTTTTTTTTTATCCCAAGCTTTGATTACATTGATCCCTTGGCACTGAATTGCAATTTTACAATTTTGACTTTTAGCCGGCTGTGAGTTGAGAGGAACTCCCTTATTGCAGCACCGGAAAGGGGGACGGGAAAGGGAGAAGGAAAATGTAATCATTTGTTTTGTTTTTTCAAGTGAGATTCACATGGCACTTGGTCAAAAATGGGGAAAAACAGAACAATGGAATAAGCAATTGCAAACCCAGTCCCAGCCACCTGGCATGAGAGAGATGGAAACACAGAGGCCAGTCAGGAACCTGGGAATAACTGTAGGTGCAGTCACTTCGCTGCAATAGGAGAATGTAGCGCTTGCCTCAAGCACAGTAATTGCATACTGTATAGACTGGTTTCCAGAGAGCTTCAAGATAATCTGAGGAGATCTTAGTGTAAATGATGGATGCCAGCTTTAAGATCATTTGTTTGCATCGATGCATAGGTCTGGAAATCACAGATCACTGGAGGGCAAAACCAAACTGTACATGCCTGTAATCTCTTTTTGTCAACAAGCAGAGGAGAGAAATTTACAAGCAGGAAGGAAAGCCTTGTTGAGTTCAGACAGCAGTTTCCTGCCTGCATTACTTCAGCCTGATACTATTTCAATTTCAATCTATTGTAAACTGTGATTTGTGTTTTGCCTGTTCAAAAAGGCTTTTGCTCAAGTTTTTCAGACTATATTTAAATAAAGCAGTGCCAGAGAACATCACAGTAAACTGGCATATCTCAATGTTAGTTTCAGGTGTCTCCTGAATCTTAAAGGATGCACATGTCATGCTGAGGCCAGAAGTAGGCTTATAGTCCATTCAGCCCACCAGAATAAAGTTTAATTACCACTCCAGCATGAGCAGTTCTTAAAGCAGAGGTCGCTATCCTAGTTAAACTATCATTTTTACAATTTGTGTAGCTAGAAATATTCTCCATATGAATATTGACAAATTTTAAAATTAACAGTACAGTTGATGGCAACATTGAACTTACTGTATGTTTTCCCACTTGTTTTAGCCAGAGGAAGATTTCCCCTAATCATTTTTACCCTCCAAACTCCAGTATCTCTTATTTTTACCACTTAACCATTGGGAAAAATCTCTTCAGAGATTTTTTTCATCAGCGAAAAAAAAAAGAAAGACTAGTACAACGGGGCAGTGAGTCAGAAGCAAATGAAACCTTTATCATGAGATGTATTAGGCATGTAAAATGCAGCTCACCATACAAAGTTGTTGAATATTCTGTTTGAAAGATTTTTTTTCCTGTTAATGCTTTTCAAGTAATGAAAAGAATGGGCAATTTACAAAACAGCAAATGCCTTAGTAGTATCTGAATCCACTTATGTTTTCTTTACTGCAGAACAGCTAAGATAGAACTAAAAATAGGATCCTGATAAAAAATAGGAATGATAATGTACCCTAAATAGGGTTTGTTGGAAAACATCCATACACTTTTGAGGATTTCCTGGCTTTTGGCTGTATGTATTTAGTCAATGTGCAGAAGCTGATATTTCCTTACAAATGCCAACAATTGTATCCTATCCATTATGCAGTGCATAACCTAAATAATAAAATCTATTTTCACACAGAGATTTAAATTACAACAGTCTGGACGAGTTCCCCACTGCTATCAGGACACTAACAAACCTAAAAGAACTGTAAGTACCCAGCTCATATTAGGAAGGAGGATGTTTTGTCTAGTGTGTGATTGTTTTTTTTAATGCTGGTGATTTTATCAGTAATCCTTAAAAACTGATATCCCAGGAAAAACTAACAAACATGCCAACATGCATAAAAGATCATTTTCAACATTCAGTTTAGAGCATTCAAGTTCTGACAACTCTTACTTTTATACTACATTGTGCAGTGAGTTTTTCCAGGAATGTCATCCTTGGAATACAGTAAATAGTAAACACAATTAATTCACTTTGAGTTCCAAACACAGCAGTTGGATTTTGCAAACAATCCCATATAACACAGTCTTCTACTCTAAGAAGAAGAACGCATGGCACCCTCATTAGTCCATCAGGTTTTAGTGTCTTTACCTTCTTCTATCCCTCCCCCCTATGAAATTAAAGCAGTTTCTTTTCAGTATAAATAGTCCTTTGTAATGCTGTAAGTAAAACACTTCTGGATGCACAGACATAGTTTGCATTTAAAAAAATCAACAACAAAATGAAACCAGCCAAGTTTATTGTAAGAAACAGCTGAATTATAAAAAAATTAATGAAAATATATTCACACATCATACACACAACGTACACATCAATGCGTATGTTCAGAATTCTTTCCATTTGAATTATTTACCATGTTACCAGTACCATCAGCACAGATCTTTGAAAAAACTAGGTCATATAGAAGTTGGACACGGTTGTACCCCTGCTACATCACAAACTGATCTTAAAGCCACTTTAAGTAGCTACCTGGGATTTTTTTCCAAAGCAGGGATCCTCAGGCAGTGTTGAGTCCAGTTCAGCAGTGTTGGCAGAGTATGGGTCTGGTGAAGGGAGTGGGGCTATGAGTTTCTCAGCCCAGCTGTTCTCAGCTGCTGTTATGTCATCAGTCGACTAAAATAATTGGTATGAAATCCTTTTTGCTGACCTCTGGAGTCAGTAGCCAAACATGGATAACCCAGGTTTGCAGTAAATGCACCTTGCCCAGTCCAGCAAACTGCCTGATGTGCTTGAGATTACTTACGGGCCCTGTAGACTTCACTTCTAAATATCAAACTTGTTTCAGATAAGCTCCTAGGTGCAAGAAGTCTTTGGAGTGTGAAATTGCAATCTGACTTCCCAAACCCAGCACAAACCATGAGACCATGTGCTTCAGTGCTTTGTTTGGGCCCTGGAAGCCGATCTTATAAGCGCAAGGTGTCTCCCACAAGGTTGTGCAAGCCCTGCCATTCTCACCCAAGTGGGAGCCTAGGCCCACAGAGGTTCAGTTCATTGCAGGGCCACCTTAGTAAGGGTGTTTCTGGGTGGGACCTCATTTCTCTCTCAGAATTTGTGCCTGGGCTGAAAACACACATTATGGCTTTTTTGTCTGCAGCTTGGAGGTATCCAAGGCAGCCAGCCAGAGCTGGAGATCTGCTGGCAAGTGGCCAGTGAGTCAGGGCCATGCCCGTCCAATGCTACAGGGACACCAGTGTCCCAGGTGCTCTGCACTTCCAGGTCTCGGCTGTAAGAGTAGTTTTCTCTCCAAAGTAAGTGGGTATAGCTGTTACCCAAAGTTAATGCATATGTAATGTTTTCCAGACTGGATTTTGAAGATACCTATAGAAGCATTTTTCCCAGTGTGCCCTTAATATAGTCTTTTTACCCAGGGGCACAGATAGATTTTACTGCTCTTTTGCTCAGTATGTGAACGGACAGGCTATAAAGTGCCTTCAGTTCAGACAGGGTGGATCACTTGGGTACAGTGCCGCAGGTCACAGGCTGCAGCCATGAGCATGCTCTCTAACCACCAGCTCAGAAGTGCTTCAGGCTCTTCTGTGCATAAACATACCGGAGTCTGCTCTTGGCTGATGATGGGGCGGCTCCCTCACTCTAACTCAAGTCAGAATGGTGACGAGGGGCCAGATACTGCCCTGGAAAGTAGTCGTGCCCTTTCCTTAGCTTTTCTGCCATGCAAGGAATCCCATTCAATACAGCCACAAAACCAGTCTGTTTACTGGTTCTAGATTAAATGGGATCCTCATATTGCTTAGAGTCTGCGTCTGCATGGATGCAGTTTTTATTGCATGCAAAAGAACTAGGGATTTAGAGCCTTGCTCTGTAGCTCATCAGCCGTAGGACAATGCCGAAACAAGTAAAACCAATAATGTAGAACCTGTTCAAGTAATGGGCCAGTGTGCTTGCATCAGTGAACAATTTGAGGCTTTCTAAATGCATAAATTTAAGTTGGGAAGCCTTTTTCATACCCAACTGAACTAATGGGAGTTTCCCACACAAATCATCATTGTTCTTTTGAAATCTTAGTTGTTTCTTTTGGTTTTCACAATGGAGAATTATGCATATGAATAAAATCCAATAATTAATGATGAGACAAAGATTTGGCCCTCTATCCAGCACGCACAACTACATTGGATAGTTTGTTCATGTCCGCATTTAAAATATTTCAACAAAAAGGTGCTTGTGGGAGGCTCAACATATTCCAACACAATGTATAAAATCATTTACTTGATAAACTTGTGCAATCCATTATTATGCCAGCAAAAGAAATAGTTGCAGTTTAACAAGTACGGGGGAAAATATATATACTATTTTACTGTTATTTATTTATTTATTAATATTTAACTATTAATGTTATTAGTTCATATGTGTGTTTTTACATTATGTCTAGATACTTACACAGATAGATTCATAGATACATGATATACAGCTATGAAGCAGTTTCCTTCTGAGGGCATCTGAATTTTAAAATGCCATTTCAGTTTACTTCATCCAGTCATTTAGAAAAGTGCAGAATTCCAGCTATTTCTTTGCTTTGCTTTTCTTTTGCTTTTCTCAGTTATGTCTTATTCCAGAAAACAAGGACGTACGTTTACATACAGACACTTCTCTTATTACAAACAAAAAGAATTGTTGTGCATTGTGAATACAGATTGTGCCTTGACTTTTTTTTTCTTACTGTGTAAACCATTTTTCCTTTTGTAGGGGATTTCATAGCAATAACATCAAGTCAATACCTGAGCGTGCGTTTGTGGGCAATCCATCACTTATTACGATGTAAGTGACAAGAGTCTTTTCAATGACTCTTCATGTTAGAGAATGTGGAACTAAGTATCGTATTTGTGGCTAATTGTCAAATAGCTCCTCTTGTGAGCATACTGTGTAGCACATCAGTATACAAGCAAACAAGCTCATATCTTTCCAATTTTGTGGAAAGAATGGCAGTTTGCATGCCCTATTTATTGGACATGAGTAGTGGTCTCTGGCCTTTGACCTTTTATTTGAACTATTTCTTGTAAGTCTCTTAGTATTGCAGGCAATATAGAAGCTAGCAAAAATTACTCTTGGTGGATTCCAGTCTGAGTTCCCATTGTCTTACATGAGAATGCATTTAATGGGCAAACCTCAAAATAAGAAATTGTAAAATAAATGTAAGAAAAATAGCGACTCATCTTGAGCAATATTATTGTATGAGCAAAAGCAGCATGAAGCAGTAGGTGAAGTTCTGACTTCTTCACCTTAATTCACCTTCTTCACCTTAAATTTGTCTCAGGTCGTAACAAAGTTCTTCATATTTGGATTTCTATCTTTGCAAACCTGGGAGGAAGAGGGAATATTTTGTTGATTGGCTTTTGGCTTTAAAACCAAGAAAAAAATGACTACTTGAATATTCAAAATGTGAAATGTGGTGGATGGATATAGATTAGCGGGTGAAAAAAGTCCAGAGGTGCACCTCTGCTATAACCAGAGGCGCACAGTCTATGATACATCATAGAGAGTTTACTCATTTGCTTATAGTATAATCATGGAATACATTTAGAAACTTTTAAAATATTTTTCATAAAATGTCTTTTTATCGTCTTTTTGCAGACATTTTTATGATAACCCTATCCAGCTTGTTGGGAAATCTGCTTTTCAACACTTACCAGAACTCAGAACTCTGTATGTGTTTACTTTTTTATTTTAATTGTCTTTATATATTGCAATATCAGAGTTGCCCCACACTTCCCTCCCCACAATTGTATTGAAATGGTGTTTTTAAATTTTAGGACTTTAAATGGTGCTTCACAGATAACAGAGTTTCCTGATTTGACAGGGACTACAAGTCTGGAGAGTTTGTAAGTGCTAGAGAAGTATTTTTGCTTTGTTTTATTTTTTTGGGATACTGACTTATTCTAAAGAATGTCCTAAAAAAGTATATTTGTTTTGCAATCTTTAAAAAGTAATCCTTTTTTTTTTTACAAATACTTTCAACAGGACACTCACAGGAGCACAGATCACCTCTCTCCCCAAATCAGCTTGTGACCAGTTACCTAATCTCCAAGTGCTGTACGTTTCAGTAAGATTATTAATATTATATTAATGCAAGAGATTAATGGACAAATGAAATCATTATGATTTCAAAATTACCCAATTACTGTTATTTCTGTGTATCATGTTACTTCTTAGGAATTCAGCTCAGGGAGCAGGCCCCCACATTACTTAAAAAGTTCACAACCCAGTTATCAGTCAGGATTTCCCATACGTTGCTGAAAAAGATAATTACTTTGCATATTTCTAGGAAAGAGTAAAACAGTTCTTGATTTTGTTTAATAAACAACAGAACTACCTTATTTTCATTCATACTGTCTCTCCTACAGTAGTCTGGGTCTTTTTTCCTCACTGACACAGAAAATTCAGTGAAGTGAATGGAAAATACAACTGCGTAAGGAGTGCAGCTTTGAGTCCTTGTTATGCTCCTCTTTTAGCTTCTTTTCCAATCAGACATAAGTAGCTGACTGAAATTTTAATAGGCTATTCCTTGGCATAGTTGGGGCATAGTTTTTATACTAACTATCCAATATTATTTTAGCTTGGAGATTTCCTTGGAGTTTGCTTAATCACTAACGAAAGTAATCATTGTGTCTGCTTCTTTGAGAATGAGCCAACAGCACTTTCCTCTATGTATTACATCACTAGGAATGTATTTGGTATTAGTTCTCTGGCCAACATTGAAACAGCACTAATTATAACACATTATTTGAATACCAGCATGAATGTCGTGAACATTTCCAGAAAAAATTAAGTTTTGGTTGATGGACTCAATATATTCCAGAATGATAAAATACAGAAACATGGTCTGTTGCCAGAAGAAAGTCTGCACACAGACTTAAATTTAAATATGTCCTGATTATTCAAAAACAGTAAATAATCTCAAAACAGAAGGCAAATAAATACTATAATAATTAATAACATGTACAGTTCATAGTAGAGTAGGATGGTCCGTTGGAAATTCACATTTTTTATTTTTTGAGTATCACCGTGTATTGTTACAGCTGATATTTAAAAGGGTGAGGAACCAATTTAAGAGCAATTTCATGTACTTAGAGTTGCTTTTCCCCCTTTCCCATCAGATTGGAATGAGCCTGCCAGGCCCACATTTAGGTTTGCACATTAGTTTTGCCTGTACCATGAAGTATTATAATGGTGTGCTGAACTCACAAGTTACTTGAAGACTGCGATCTTGAAGGGGCTTCCTGGCTCAGATACATGCACAAACACTACAAGCGCAAACACTGCTTTGAAAGACAATTTGTGCATCCTACCAGCCATAAATACTTCCAAATGTGGATTAATGTACACGAAGGCTTCCTGGGTGTCTGCACACTTGTAGTAAAGGTGTATGTGAGAACACAGTCCCAGCAGTCCTCGAGAGACTACCCTCAGTGCAGTTGGGTATGCACCTCAACACAGGAACCAAAACCACTTGCTTTCTGCTGCTGCCAAGAGCCTCATGTATTAATAAAGTGGGAAAAAAATCCTTAAAAATAAACAAGTATTTCCTGGAGCTTTAATAGAAACTGAGGGGAGAGGAGTTTCAGCTTTGGTTTGGGTTTTTTTTGCATGTGTGAAGAAGGAGTGTCTGTATGTAAAAAATTCAAGCTGATAACATACTTTTAAGAAGACCTAAGTCACAAATCTGTGCATGACAGAATAACCACAGTCCACCAGACATACCATACATCTTTTACCTTGCCCTAAAAGCCTCCAGCTCACTTGACTTCTCCTCTGTCATGTCTGATTTGGACCACAGGGTACCTGTGAAAAATACAAAACCAGAGGCTGTAATCTTCCCTGCTGTAACAAAAAGTATACATATATTGATGGTAGCCTTTGTGCATAGTAAAAGCAGAGTAGAATACCTTAAAAACACATGGTCATTACTTGCACCACTTCAAAAATCAAGTATAGAATAGTCTGAATGCCCCTGTTGGAATAGTAACAGTGAAAATAAAATTTTACCAAGGAAGTAAATGGGTGGAGATGAACCAGTTTTAAAGAATTCAAAACAGGAGTGAAAAGAGATTACTCTTTTACTTGATAGTATTGGATAACTGTGGAAAAGGATATTTTTCCTAACTATAGGCGTAAGCTTTTTTTCTATATACTTTTCACTAGCAAATTTCCCATTCAGTTTTCCCTGAACAGCATGTATATACAGGATGAGACTGTTGGATGGTGGGGGGTGGGTGTTTGGTTCCTTTTTTTTTTCCCTCCAATTTCTGCAAATTGCCTGGGCTTGGTTTTGATTACTTCTATTATACCATAAATCAGTCCAGATGTTTCAGTTATTCTGTAATTTGTTGAGTTTTGGCTCAAGTCTTTTTAAGGTTTTTTTTTCCCTCATGTAGTGATTGATTTCAAAGTTAGTTCAAATATTTTTTTAACCATTTCCCTCAGTTATAAGATACAACAGTCTAAGGATCAGAGGCAATAGTGCTAAATTAAAAGTGTAGAATGGAAAGCTGATTACAGTCCATTGTGATTATTACTAGAAAAATACAGGATCTCCTCTGAAAAAATATGAGGATATATATTTAGTAGATTATTTTAAATGGTTTAAATATTTGTCAGAATTTAATGAATATGAAGTCTGTGATGTAAATCCAATATTCTGTATGAACAGATGGCCAATATCATTACTGTAAAACACTCACTGGAGTGAAGTGTACACTTCAGGCAGGAAATCTTCAGACAATGCAAAGAATTTGCAAACGTAGGATATGGAGTTAATACATCTTGCCTTTTTCCCTTCTCTCTCCTCCTCAGTTAGAAAGCAACATCTGACAGATGAGAGATGATAAGTGAGTTTGCACATGTCTATTCTTCTGTGAGTGTGGATAAAACCAAGTTATTTTAAATTTAGCGTGAAGGTAGACAATGAAAGATCTTTTTCTTCTAATGTTACTTTGATGTTAATCTTTTCTTTTCTTGTGTATTACAGGGATCTGTCTTACAACCTGCTGGAAGATTTACCCTGTTTTACTGCATGTAAAAAACTCCAAAAAATGTAAGCATCAAACTACCCTAAAAAGCCTAAAAAAAGACATCTATATACAAATGTGTTTGAGCATCATTAACTTGGTTGTTGCTGGCTGATTTGACATCTCCCAAATACATACTCTTTCTCTATATTGAAGCAGATCATAAGCACAATCTAAAACACCCCAAAGTGTCTTCCAAGTGCCTTTGAAACTGAGGAGATTGTTATTGCTATTTCAGTGACTTGCATCACAATGAAATTGGTGAAATCAAAGCAGACACGTTTCGGCAGCTGGCTGCTCTTCGGTCTCTGTGAGTACAGCCCTAACAGCCATTCACCCAGGTTCTCAGAAACATGGGGTATATACTGTCTGCTTGCTATATGCCCCCAAACATCCTTGTTTCTGTATTTCCTCACTTTGATCTTTCACCCATTAGGTTATAACTGTGAAAGAAGAACAAACATTGTGACGTTTAGCATTGGCAGCAATGAATTCAAAGATGTAAACTTATAGCTATAAAAGCTGTTACTTCTAAGTGTTTCTGATGGAGGTGGAGAGAGATACTGAGCCAGGGCTGGTATCTGTTGGCAGGTTCATGTAATAATCAGGTCTAGAGAGCATGAAATCTCTTTATAGAGAACAGTGTCTTAAGAAATAGTGACCAGCCTTGTGTGGATTTCTAGTTTTCACTCAGACGCCTGTGCTAGCAGAGTAATTTTGTCAAGAAATTACTCATGGTTGTAAGTTTTTGCAGGATCAAACCCATACATCTTTTTAAGAGTTGCTTTTAGTCTTCTTGATTTTTCAGGGGCGGTGAAGATTGAGATTAGGAAGTTAAGCCTATTGACAATGGATTTGCTCTTTTTAGTCACATCATGAGGACCTCTTAGAAGCAGTCCATATAGCTCCCCCTTCTTTCTGCTGCCTTAGGAAGCTGTGAAGCAGACTAAAAATAACTGCCTTAGACTATAGAAGGCATTAAGATGTTTTAAGAAAGTTGTCAGTCTAATAACTAACACCAGTAACTGAATAACATAATTTAAAAATGGAAAAAATATTTTGCACTATGAGATATGCAGAAGCTTATTGAAAATATTTGCATTAAATTAATACCTTTTTTATATTTAGGCCTCCTAATCAAGTGTATGAAAACTTCCATATTCACTCAGTGGGTATGTAATTTTCTACTCACTTTTCTTGTAGGGATTTAGCTTGGAACAAAATTAAAATTATTCACCCCAATGCCTTCTCCTCTTTACCATCTCTGATCAAACTGTAAGTATTTGTGTATCTTTTACATTCAAATTTTCAAATTTTTCTTGCAAGAGCACACAAAAATTTAATAACTTGGTGCCCCAGCAGAAATTGAGGCTTTCTGTATTCTAATCTTCTGGTCTGTTGAATCCATATCTGAATGCCTGCTTTCTTGCACTTCACCAGTTCCCATAGGTATTATAGTAAAGCTGCATATAACACTGTGTAATCAGAGTGATTTGGAGTCGATGAAGAATATCAGTGCATCTGCCTTTCTTCATTCAATTTCTCAGCAGTTTAATCTCTTGTAGCAGTGGGGAATATTTCATTAGTTGTGTTTCAGGACTAAGGAACTGGATTAAAAATTAAATAAGGAACATTTTCCAGTATGCATCTTTATCTTATCATTCCTCATTTGATGGAATAGTTTTTCTTCTTTAGTAAGTTCAGCCAGAGTAGGTAGTGGTCAAAACATCAGCAGCCAATTTTGCAGGCCTTGTCCACAAGCACTTCTCAGTCCTTACTAACTTTTTCCTACTTCCCACTGTCATTGTAAGGCCTTTTTAAGGTGAATCCCTGAAGCATTGGGTGTATGAGGAAGACATGAAAAAAAATTCCTCTGTAGTTATCCTGCTGCATCGTTGTCACAAAGATACATTGCTGGGCATTTGCTCACAGAAAATCCAGTAGCTGCTGGGAAACTTAAATTTGGAAAGGAGTATTCATTTCTGTCGATGTACAAAGCCTCCCCTCTGAATGGTGCACTGAAAAATGTCCATAAAGACAATATTGTCTATGACATCCCTTTTGGGGCCCTCCTCAGAACTTTCCGACTTTGTGAGGTGAGCAATAGATTGTAGCTTTGGTCAATAGCATGGAACAGTCAGAGAAGGTTAAAGAAAAAAGCCCTTTAACACACCCACAGTAACACAGTAACACCATGTACTAGCGTTTCCTGAAATGCTAGTCTCTAACCCTGGTCTGACTGAAGTCAGTGGTCATCTTTACCATTGCAGTAGGACCAGAATTTCACCTTTGGTATTTAACTATGTTGTGAGCAAGAGGACACACACTAAACCAGATAGGTAGAAGACCAGTCCATTAACATACCTTATTTTATGTCTAGCCCTTAGATTTCAGTAGATCGTCCAAGAGACAGGAACTTTGCTGTTCAGCCTTGGGCATAAAAGCATTTCAACAGCATCAGACCCCTTCTTCCTCCTTCTTGACTGTTGACCATCTTAAGTATTGCAGTGTAGATAATTGTGAACCGGACTGAAAAGGCTCATAGAATAATAAATGGAAGAGAGAGGGAGAAATAGAGAACAGAGTACCTCTGGACTTCCCACTCTTTGATTACTTTACCATATCTCCTTGATCACTGTCACTTTTTTGTTTACCTGTTTTACTTTCCCCAATTTATGTATCTGTGTTCATCTGCGCTGTCTTCCCTCAGCTCCTCAGACAAACTTTAGCTTAGAACTGTCACCTTCATCTGCTCCAGCCCAGAAACACACGTCTTCCCTGTACACCTGACAGGCTCCCTGTGGAGCTTTCAGGGCAGCCGTACTCTCTAGCATCCCACTGAATCTTTTAAACTGTGGGAAGCTGGCTCCCTTTAATTCAAACAATCTAATGAACAGATTTTAAATTGATTTGCTAGTCTCAAAACTGGCACTGTGAATGTTTGGAGTCAAAATTTGGCAAGAGGGACTTAGGTAACTGCTAGATATTACTGTTAGCTTTCTGCTAGACACATAGGTGCATACTCCAGAGTGGTGCTGCAGCTTTGCTCTGCTGACTGGGGCCTCTGTTTAATGCAGTCATTTTTGATTGAGTTAGGAAAGTTTAACCTGTTTTTCCAACGTGACACTTCTAGTGCTGAAGAAAGAAAACGTAAACCCGTAAGCTGATTTTTATTTGCTGTTATGCAGGGATGTGTCATCCAACCTTTTGTCCTCTTTTCCTGTGACGGGGCTACATGGTTTAACTCATTTAAAATTAACAGGAAATCATGCCCTACAAAGTTTGATATCATCTGAAAATTTTCCAGAACTAAAGTGAGTATATCATTAAAACTAATAAGCCACATTTGTGTTCATGTGCAATGGAAGGTGTGTCAGTGTGTAACGCATGTTACTTCATATTGTCAGTCTTTGATCTGTGCTATTAAAACTAAAGCAAATATGATAAAAATGATAGACTTCTTTTATTATGCTCACTTTTAACTGAAGAAACTCTGAAGGGTTTTGAAATATTAACCCCAGTACTTGCTTAATACAAGCCACATCTGCTTCCTGGTGATACGTTTCAAAAGCTGTTAAAACAATATTGCTAGCAGCTTAGTGATATGTCCTTCTTCTACTGGACTGTGCTTACAGAACTTCCATTATATTTCATGAGGACACAGAAAATATCAAGGGAAGAATACACTCCTGAAGTTCCAAAATATTTGACCTCTTTTGTTTGAACATGTTTTTTCTGTAATCTTTTGATTAAGATTCGATAATACTTTGCCATTATTACTAAAACGTTTTGATGCTAGTGATTTTCTGCTGGATGCTGTGCGATACAGGAAGGAAATATTCTCTAGAGATCATTTGCAGCTCTGCCAGTCACTGGATGACCATAGAGAAATCACAGTAAAGAGAGTTTTGCCTCTGACTTCAGGGTATTTGGGAGTGTTCCCCAACTCTCCCTTGATTTTTATATTTTAATTAGAGGATGCCAAGTGCAACATATATTTTTTCCATGTTTTACTGTAAAAGGTTTGATGTCATAAAATTTGAAACAATTAAGCAGTGTGCACATAGTTACAGAATCACAGAATGGTTGAGGTTGGAAGGGACCTCTGGAGGTCATCTTGTCCAACCCTCAGCTGCTCAGGCAGGGTCACCTGGAGCCAGTTGCCCAGGACCACGTCCAGACAGCTTTTGAATATCTGCAAGGATGGAGATTCTTATCCTTATATCTTCACTAGATTTGCCTTTTGCACTGGAAAAGTCCCATGAGTCTTAGCATGCAGAAAACTCAAGGAGACGTTACCACTAATGAAAAGGACTGGGGTGTGTGGAGTTATCAATAAGGGAGTCATGAGTAGAAGTGCAGAGCTCCTTAAACCTCTGCATACAGCACTGGAGAGGGATCCACACTAGAACACTTCTGTGATGGCACGTTGATATAAACAGAGAGAAGAGCTGCAAAAAATGGTTCCAAGGGTAGGAAACAGTGCCTTAAAAGTTTTAATAAACCCAATATTTGTAGTTTATCACAGAAGAGATTGAGCAGTGACTTCATCACGGTGTATGAAACTACTTTCATAACATAAACATTCAAAGTAATAGAAGCTGTACGCCTCTCTCACACTACGACCTTGAGATAGGTCTCAGAGGTCAAGAAGCAAGTACCATAAGAAATCATGATGGTTGAGGCTGAGATTCTGCCATAGTTCCTCTTCTCTCACTGACTTTACCCACATGTTGAGGCCAGTGACAATTCTAAAATACCTGAAGGTTCTTTACAAGAATGTAAACACAAGAAAATGGATTACTCCAACAATAGAGTGATGTATATACCATAGCCTAGAGGCATAAGAGGTGCTGCAGTAGTCCTAGAATAATCCATTATTCAACTGAATTATGTACAGCTAAGATTTTTTCATTCTTTTATCAAAATTATACTTTATATAATTTTTCCACCAGTAAAATTATACATTGCTCAAATGCAACTACAGTGTATTTAGTCTGGGTAAGTAGTTAACGAGGATGTGTCAGGTAGTAGCTTAAATCTTAAAAAAGGTGTAAAAAGTATGATTAATATATCTAGAGTTGATTAAAATCTGTAAGAACAAATTATACCCAGTAAGGAGAGAATAGGGTAAAATCCTGACCTGGAGCCTGCAGGACTTTTACCATAAATCAAAATAAGGCCAGGACTTCACACAGGATCACTGCACAGACAATGCATGAAGCACCAAACTTGAACAAAGTTCTAAAACAAAATGAAATTTCACCCTTTGTAATTGTTGGAACTAGACACTGGTTACAACATTAAAGACAAATTCCTGTATAAAAGCTTCCTGCTCATCTGAACGGGTCATTGCTGTTCAATACACAGACACATCAGAGATGAGCATCCTCTGCCCCACCTTCAGCAATGGCATGAGAACGCTCTACAGAACTGAGCCCAGCTTGCTATGGCAAGCTTTGAGGAAGTAAAGTCAGGCTGCCAGACACTCCTTCCTTCTTTATCTGATGCTTTGATTCAGCACTGTAAAGAACTCAATGATTTACTCCGTTCATCATAACTGTGCCTTCCCATTCACCATCAGCCCCACACCTTTTTGAGGTGGAAAACAACCTTGTGTTCTCTGCTGCTTAATCCAAAAACAGAAAAAAGAGACGTTCCTTGCTGCAGGAAAAAAATTATCAAGGATACAGATATCATCAGTAGGATAAGCAGTATATAAAAATAAATTCAGCCAGTGTTTCTAAAAGATTTTAATTTGACAAAGTCCAAATCTAATCTCCCACATCAAATAAGCACCAGCCATAAAAAGGACTGCTTGCAGCACTGTATGTGCCCCAAAATGCACTAATTTAAAAATCATTTTAGAGCTAAGGGTTCCGTTTGTTCCCCTTTGTACCAAGCTTTTGGCTAGCACACAAGTTTAAGCCCTATTGGCACTGGGCCTGATTCAGACTGATTTCTTTGCAGATTTCCCAGAGGGTTAGAGGTTGCATGGAATGCTCATTATGTTAATTTACATGATTAACCTGTTGAAAGTAATCTGATAGTTCTATTTTATTCCATTTAAGTTAAGTCAGAATAACTTCTAATCACCTCTTTATCTTTTCATTTTTTGGTTTATTGGGCATTTGGAATTAAGGTGAGTTGTTAGGTTTTACTATGTACTATTGGTGAACTGTGCAAATTAAATAGCTCTGCTTCCAAAGCATAAAATAATTCTAAGGAATAGAAGAAGTAGTCTATAGAACTTGAATCTATGTAGTTCTTCCATGCTACCCCAGAATTTGCACATCTCCAAAGGAATTAAATTCAAAACATACTGGAAATGAGCAGTTTTCTGACAAAAGAAACCCTCAAAATCATTGAAACTCACTGACCTACACTCAGTTATGTGTTAGGAATACCAATGATCTGAAAAGAGTTAGGAAAAAGCATCCAATATCCTGTAATGACCATGCTCATTTCTAAGGCTATTAATAAAGTAGAACCTTTTCCTCAGTGACATCTATTTTTACACCCTTTCTGATTCATTCACCTTTTGGTTTAGAACACTGCTTTCTTGATCTGTGCACAAAAGACAATCATCTTTTTGCCATCTTACTGTGAAGAAAGTTGGATGTGGAAAGAGGTGGATAAAGTTTGAATTCCAAAAAATCTTATTCTCTCAAAAATGGAGAAATTCCATTTTCCATCCAGTGATGTTTTGGTTTTGCCTGTTAGGCCGATAGGTGTAGTTGTGATCTTTGGATCTGCTTTTTTAAAAGAAACCATTAAGAAAGTAACATGGAGAAACTGTTGAGTTACACTGTAAAATCATTCAAAATCATAAACCAGAAATACAGCTCTAAGATTAGCATTCACTCAATGGCAAGGCACATGTCTGCCACTTTCATATCTCCCATGAAAATGCGTAAGAAAACTTCATTGTGCTTTTACTGAAATTAGCCTAGAAATCATCTGCGTTCCTGATGTGGAATTTTATTTGTGAGTCCTCATTTTGTATTGTAATGACTGATTTTTACCCATAGATATTTTTACTTTCAGTCATGGTTATTTAAACAAGTTCCTTTATGCTAACAGTAGAGGAACAGTACAATCCAGTAACTCTGATGCTAAACCAGTATCATGGTATGCTTCCTTCTTCTACAGGGTCATGGAAATGCCTTATGCTTATCAGTGCTGTGCCTTTGGAGCTTGTGAGAGCCACTACAAAATCTCAAGCCAATGGAACAAAGATGAGAATAGCAGCATTGACGATTTTCACAGGAAGGATGCTGGGTTGTTACAAATTCAAGGTAATCATCATCTTTGGCTTTTAAGTCTACCTGAAGGCTATGAGCGGCCTGTGCTGTTAAACAAATCCAATACTCTTTTACAGCCATAGAGGTGGTCTCTCTCTCTCTCTTGCCTGCTAATATGTTATTTAAGCATTTCTATGCTTAGCAAACTCGTTTTTTCAGGTCTGCCTTTCAAAAATCTCACTCACTTATCTTTCTGTCCGAATAATAAGTATAATAATATGGGAAGTGAAATCTTTCCTTTATGTGAGAGACAGGGAAGTGATGCTGGTATGTAACCCCATACAAGAGCAGGCCAGCAAAGATCTAGTTTCTTGCCAGCCTTGGAAGCAGCAATGCATCCTTGGCTCTCCTCCTGTCCACATGCTTCAGGATGAGTCACAGAGCTTATGTGGCTACTTTGGCATAGCTGCTGATATTTTTTCCTGGCACTTCCTGGGTACCAGAGAGTGTGCATCTGCTCTCCAGGACAGAAGACTACTGTATTTTTCTTCCCCTTCAGCACAAGGTCTGTTACTTGACCTGTTAACTGTTACATAGGTGCACACATACATGTTATACCATCCTGCTGCTTTCTGTGCTATCTCCGCTCCTGCAAACCAGTAAGTCTCAGAGTTCCGGACTAGCCCCAGCAAGAATAGAGCCAAGAATACATGGTAGAGCAATGATATAAGAAACACAGAAGAACTTGGGCTAATTCTTAGTAGCCTGGCATAACAGCAGAATCCATATTTTAAACTCCTTCCTGGGCAGTCGTCACACTGCAAATTAGGTAATAGAGAATGTACCTGTAAGTGATTCTTTTCAGAGAAGTGATGGTGCCAACTTTTTAAATAATCCTGAGTACAGTAATTGAAAACCAAGTAAGCGTACCTCTGCTTCTGCTCCTAGTTTGGCAGGCAAAGGGACAAGACCAGGCCTTAAATATGATAGAAATTTTTGCAATTTTTACTGAAAGAAGTTTTCCTGAAAATTGCAGTATCCAATCTGGGTATTTTCTCCCTCACAGATGAGCGTGACTTTGAAGATTTTTTTCTTGACTTTGAAGAAGATTTGAAAGCTCATCATTCAGTGCAATGCTCACCTTCTCCAGGTATGAAACTGCCAGAGAGATAGGAATCCAAGCACAGTATTACCAGATATTCTAGATGCAGAATAAAGTCTGAATCTGATACTAGGACAGTAACATGATGTTCTGCAATAATTTGATGAGATTAATACAAATACATTGCACAATAGTATAAAATTTTGCATTGAAGTCCAGAAAACTATTCAGCTACTAAATTAATCTATGAGTTTAACAAAAGTTTTACACAGTCCTCAAGCACATCCTCTCTCCAGGCGCCTTTTCACAGGAATTGATCCCTTATGAAGGGAATGAGAGAGCAGTCTCTGTTCTACCAAGACACAGATGATAAAGGGGATCAGAATCTTTGCTCGCTCAGTCTTTTGCAAAGCTAATATAATTCTTCTGAACTTCACTGAGTTATTCTACACTTGAGCTTCTTGAATAACACACTGTTTAGTTCCATGTCTAGGAAATACCAAACAGTACTGAACTGATGTACACAGTCCGTCACAAAGGACCCCCAGCACTGTCATTTTCTTTATAGAATAGTGCATCCCTGACTTTGCAGTGTGGCAGAAAGGAAGAAGAAATACATTGATTGAACTGCAAAGCTACAGGCCACCAATTCCAATGAAAGTTTCCTTTAAGGCAAGGAAAGAAGCATGTCTTTGGAAGGTCACTTCTAGCTTTAACAGCTGTGGTCATAACTTTTGCTTGCTTGATTCAGCAAACATTTTCCCTAGCCATTCTTTCATTATGAAACATGAACAAAAAAACCCAAGTACTTCAGCAGTCATTCCAAGCCAAGATTCTTGTTTGTAACAGCAAATAATAATAAACTTTTAAAAGCTATGCAAAGAAGAATAGAAAAGGCAGGAAGCCAAAGAATTTAGAACCATTTGACCATCACATATACTCTGATGGCCTAAATATTACTACTGAGTTCACAAAAATGTCACTGTCTTCAAGGTAAGTTATCACCAGACCCAGGAGAAAATTTAGTTTCCAAGCTGATCTTTCAAATGGTATCTTAGAAAAACCTGCAAACTGACACAATAGATGCTTATGCCTACTTGATGGCAACAGTTGTAGTCATATGAAGCACATCTCAGCTGCGGGGTTTGTGTCTTAATGGAGGAGTGCATACCACTGTGAAGGACTTGCTTTGAGAGAGCATAGCTGGCTCGTACCAAGATAAATAATGTTTCTCAGACTGCGGAGTATTCAGCTTCAACTGCACAGCATATGCACCTCAGTTCTATGAGAATACGCAGCAGGCTTCAATCACAATGACCTGACTTCAGCCACAGGTCATCAGAAGCCCTTCCAAAAAGGCAGCGCTTCCAAACACAAACTCAGCCTCAATCTTCTTGGACTGTGTAATGACATGTTATAAAGTAGCCAAAGTGCATCTGTCCATATCCATTACATCATACTTCACCAGGACTCGTTAGCAACCTGTCACAGTTTAGTGAGAGGTATCTTTTTCAGCGTTTTTCACACAATCGACAATCAACAGCATTTCTTGAAACTACAGACTGGACATTCACATTGCACTTGTACTGCTAGGCACAAAAACAAACCCATAGACTATTCGGGCTGAGGGACAAAGACTTACATGCACCAGTAACGCAACATGCATTTAGCAGCATGTTACCAAGGTCTTGGATTACTCCGAAGAGCAAATTTACAGCTCCCCTTTTGGACTGAAATTCACTGCTTGGCTGTGCTGAGAAACCTGCAAGAAGCATGAAATGTCTTGGAAAGTGCAAAATTATTTTTTAGTTTACATGGGTTTCCCTTGCCCTTTTTATTTTGTCATTTCAGGTCCCTTCAAACCATGTGACCATCTGTTTGGTAGCTGGCTGATCAGAATTGGAGTGTGGACCATAGTGGGTTTGACCTTTACTTGCAATGCACTGGTGGCTGCTACTGTTTTCAGATCTCCATTGTATATGTCCTCCATAAAACTTCTGATCGGTTTAATAGCCATTGTAAATGCCTTGATGGGTCTGGCCAGCGGGGTATTGGCTAGCGTGGATGCATCAACTTTTGGTAGCTTTGCTCAGTACGGAGCACAGTGGGAAAGTGGAATTGGTTGCCAAATAACTGGCCTTCTCTCCATTTTTGCTTCAGAGGCTTCCATTTTCCTCCTTACCCTAGCTGCGCTTGAACGTGCATTCTCTGTAAAGCACGCTACAAAATTTGAAACAAAATCTTCCATTGCTAGTGTAAAAATAGCCATTTTCTTTTGCTTTATGTTGGCACTGATCATTGCAGTGATACCACTCCTCACTGGGAGTGAGTATGGGGTTTCTCCACTTTGTTTACCACTACCATTTGGAGAACCCACTGCTATGGGCTACATGGTAGCACTGGTATTGCTGAACTCCCTTTGTTTTCTGGTAATGACTATTGCTTATACAAAGCTCTACTGTAGTTTAGAAAAGGGAGAACTAGACAACATTTGGGATTGCTCTATGGTCAAACATATAGCCTTGCTACTTTTTACTAATTGCATTCTGTATTGCCCTGTGGCCTTCTTATCTTTTTCCTCCTTACTAAACCTCACTTTTATCAGTCCAGAAGTGATTAAGTCAATACTGCTAGTGATTGTCCCACTGCCTGCATGTCTAAACCCACTCCTTTACATACTTTTCAATCCACACTTCAAGGAGGACTTGGGAAGTCTGCGAAAGCAAACTTTGTTATGGAGGAGATCGAAACATGCTAGTCTGATCTCTGTGAATTCAGAAGACCTAGAAAAACAATCTTGTGACTCAACACAAGCATTGGTAACTTTCACAAGTGCCAGCATATCATATGATATGCCTACCAGCAATTCACTAATGCCATCGTCTTTTCAAATGACAGAAAGCTGCGATCTTTCATCAGTCGCCTTTGTTCCATGTCGCTAGTCTCAGTGGCAGTACAGAAAATATCTATGTTTACAAAATTTTTAATCCCAAAAGTAAGTATGGATGTGTGCATACAACCTAGAGAGTGCCTCTGAATTATTGTTACACACATCAGAAAACTGACAATGACAACACTTGCAGCAGGCTGAAAATCCAATACTTGAGCCTTCTCAACCTGCTTCCATAATGCTGGGATGAAGAGAGAAACTGAAAGCTGCTGCAGTTTGTGCAGTTGTATCAGCTGCTCTCTTTCAAAGTAGCACTACTCAGAAAGGGCATCAGCTGGTCAAGAGCAAAAATAGCATGTTAAATTGGTAAGCTTTTATTTCAGAGCATCACCTGATACCGTTCGTTTTCAGGGGTTGGGGTTTTTTCCTGTTTATTGTAATTTGTTTTTAATAATAGTTTTTCAGTGCCATGATTGTTTTATAAATATCTGTGTATGGCCCTCATTCAGCAAGGTATCTAAATGGAAGGGTAGTCCTGTTCAAGTCCTAAAGGTTTCTGCAGAATAGACTTTGATGAAGTTCCATGTATGATAAAGCTGATTTAATAGTTGAACTGGCATTGGGTTTGGTTTTTAGAAGTCATCTGACTTGATAAAGCATTTTTAATTGTCAGCTAAACCTACAAAATTAACATGGTGTGAAAGAAGTTAATCAAGCTCCTGTTAAGCGCTTAAAATGCAATTGTAAATGGCAAGCCATTGTCACATGGATATTTTTCTAGTGAGGTTCTGAACAGTTTGGTCCTGAATTGCTACCATGCCAGTAAAATTAATCCCAGAATTACTGCGGATAAAATTGGCAGATGACTCATAGAATTTGAGGGTGGAAAATACTACATAGAAAGTCATCAATACAAAAAGACTGGCATGCTGAGGGCAATTAAAGGACACCAAAGGCACTCACATAGAAACACTCATTTAAGGTAATTTGTCTAGAAACAAAAACTGGAGTCCTGCTAATGGCATGATCTCTGTCCTGTGAAACAGTGATTCTAGAAAGCTTCTAGTTCATGGTCACTAGTCAGTCGAAGATTTAGAGGCCACTGTGTCCTTTTGGCTAAGGATAGCCAATATCCTTAGCCAAGTCAATATCAAGTAGGAGTGAAGAGGTGGTATGATCTGTGTTCTTAGCACTGATGCAAGCGCTACCGGGATATTTCAAACAGTTCTTGCATTCACATGCTGTAAAGAACATTGTTAAATTGAAAAGGATATGGATATCATAAATTTAAAGCAGCTTAAGAAAGAAGTGATTTGATCACAGTTTATAAGTAGCTACTTCTGGGAAACAAGTTTGAGAGCAGAGGACTGCTCATTCAAGAGGAGAAGAATCTGGTAAGGTCAACTTGAAGTTGACATTAGGGATATGCAGCATAGAAATAAAGGTGCAAATTGTTGACAGTGATCATCATTAGCTAGTGGAACTACCTGTCACCAAAAATCTCTAAATTCAAATTGGATATATTGCCAAAAAAGGTATTGGAGCAGCTGTTGGAATTCAGGGACTTCTGAGATTAGATTAACACAGAGTTCCTCTCTGGCTTTAAACCTGTTAATAGTTTACTGTATCAAGGCATGTATGTTTACACATCAGAAGTATCCCAGTTACAGAGAGGAGACTTCAGGTCTTTGCCAAGTCTACTGTCAAAATATCTCAGACAACAGAGCCACCTTCACTTCCCTAGAATATCAGCCTTTGACCTTGGCCAAGCCATCAGGGGATATTCCAGTATTCTTTTCTCAGAGCTGGCACCTTTTGCTCGAGTGAGCTGATCATTTAAGACATGAAAATGCACAAATTTACTTTTTTTTGTTGTTAAAAATAGCTCCCTGAGGAGTGACATTTAATAGCCCAGTACTCACTGCTCAGTTAGCGGCCACTCAACCTCCAGATGAATTTTTTAACATTACCAAGGTTAGGCTAGCCCAGTAATTAAGGTAATCAGTTACAGATGATCTCTGTTGTTCATCTGTTACTGTATATAAAAAGGACAGATTTTGACAATGAAGAATTTGTTGCCAACAATGGATATGCCTTGATTTTCCTGTCCATTCACACTGGCATATTTTTAGTTTTGCAGTTACAGATGGCATCAGTTGACTTTGGCTGACATGTTCATCCTTCAGGAAAAAAAAATGAACCAATGCTGAAATTATGTATGATAAAGTCAGCTGAGTACTTATCTTAATCCTTTATCTCTTGTGGCTTTTGAAGCAGTGCAGCATACAGCTGGAGAATGATGCCTGAAACCACTTTGGATTAAACAGAGGATCAGTCAACCATTGCACAATACCTATTACCATGTTTACTTAGCTTTAATTTAACTGGGGTCCATCTGTGCTGCACTGCTTAATGTCAGTGAAATTCCTTTCAGCTCGCTATATTTAAGAAGTTTGTAAAGTGATTTGAGAAGCAAAATAATGTTATAATTTTAAAGATTAGTTAAAGAAAGCTTCTTTTATCAGAACTTTTTTAGCTTGCAGAAAGCCCTAAAGGCTTTGTGTCTTATTTTTATAAGCATGTTTGAAATATTTTGATCAGATATTTTAAACTTGAAATTGTTAAAATTCATTTAATAGATTTTTAAAGTAAAAATGTGTAAATATAGAACTGTATTTATTATTACAGTGAAATGCAACCACAGTAAACGACGTGAGATTAAGCCCTGTACAGTTTCATATTGATATTTGCTATATTTTCTGCTCATATATATTACTAAATCCATTATCTGTAAATAATATAATGTAAATGTGTAGTGATTGTAAATAGGTGACATGCTTTCTTTTCTATCAGTGTTCCAAACATGTAAGTTGTAATAAAATGTGACTATACAGTAAAGAGCATTTAATCAGGACCTAACACCTCACAAAATGGTGTGCATCCTCAATTAATCCCTCCCAAGTTATTGTAATGCTTATTCTAACCTCCCTAGATGTCCAGAATTCTTGGTGAAGTATAAATTAAGTTACAGGTTGCCTGCTTTCTTTAGGTGCCCAGGGAGAAGAAAAAAGAAAATAGTGTTTCATTTCAACACAGACTAAGTCTTTTACCAAAACTTCACACACAGACCCTTATGAACAGATCCTGCTCCCTGTGCATGCTGTCCATACCTCAGTGACGACCTCTCACAATTGCCACGTCCGACCGTGTGATGAGGGCATGCATCAGGTCAGGCGATGAACATGCATGAGTTACCAGCAGGCTTCAGACCGTATTGGAGCACATGACAGCTGAGGTTCTGCTGCACTAGGCTGCTGCTTCTGCTGAGACAGCAAGTTCTCCCACATGCTTCTTTATTTTCTCTCCAACCCCTTATGTGGAAGATGAAGCGGGTCAGGGGGTTACAGCTAGCAAAGCTCATCTGATACACAGCAGAGAGGCAGTAGCACCTTCATTTATGACATGCGTAGGATGCAGATGCTAAGGGCAAATGAAACGTGGGGCCTAAAACACAGGACTTGGCAAGAGTCAGGTTGCTCAGGCTGCACTAGAAGTTACAGCTCAGCTGAATTAAAGACAGGCAGCAGCTAAGCACAGTCATGTCATCATCTAGGCATCAAGGAAAGGTGAGACAGTGGATGCATTGCTGTTAGGAGGGACTGCATCACAGGACAGCTGTATGTGCTTGGTTTTTCAGAGACTGTGGTTGTAGGTCATTTCTGTGAAGTACCTGAAAGAAAGAGGTAAAATAACAATGAAGTAAAAACCTGAGAAATCAATTGTTTAGTCAGGAATTTACTCCATATGGTAAGTAACAAATTACAAAGATTAAAAAAAAAAGAAGGTAGAATGATCCTAGATGTAAATAAATTTTAACAGGGAGTGTGCAGGTTCTCAGTGTAGATACAGAGGCTAGCGGGGATGGGGTCATCGCAGCCAGAAGGGCCAGTGGAGAAGAAGTAATTTTGGTGGGTGAGTTTCAGAATAGTCTTACTGAGGTTGGACAGAACCAGCAGTGAATGGGGATGAGAAAGACTAATTATCTTTAGGAGGGAAAAACCAGAAGCATGACAAAGGTACCATAGGGGAGTGCATAAGCCAGGGAAGAGAGAGGGCTTCAAGGGATGGGATGCAAACAGGGGCAGAGTTTTATTGGATATTAAGAAGGGTGGTGGAGTTCTGTGAAGGACGAAGAGCTCAGAGTGGATACAAAAGGATAGAAGCAGTGCGATGGCTGAGGAGATTGAAATGGTAAGAAAACAGTCAGTGAAGATGCTTTCACATGCACTTACTTGCACCAGGCAGCGTAAGCAATATTAGAGCTGGGGGCTGTAAGGGAGAAGAATGAAATTTTGTTATTTGAGGAGGAAAATACTACGGCTTGGACATAGAAGGGAAAGAGGGTAACTACAAAGGAAGAATGGGCTGGTTAGTGAAAGCCTCGGTGCAGAAGGGAAAAAGAGGCATCAAGGTTATACAGCTTGGTATGTGGAAGAAAGATTTTTATTAATTTAAGTACCAAACAGTGAGTGGTAGTGCCTGTGGTCACAACTTCGGTGTTCTGGGCAATGTACGACCACACGTAAGTATAGGTGACTTACCCCTTAAAGCACTCACGCCACATGTAGTGTTAACTGCACTAACAACTGAAGGAGAGTTTACTGCAGGCTCATGCAATGGGTTATTTAGGTAAAGCAGACAGAGCACGCCACCTGCTCACTACTCTGGCATGCTAGTTTTATCTGGGAACTCAGTCCTCAGGGAAGTTGCAGATATGTGAATGGCCAAGGAAAAAGAGCTAGTCAGAGATACAAGTAAAAGCCATAACGAAGGTGGGATCACCTGTAAGAAAATGGATGGGGATAAAGGCCAAGTCTTAGCAGACTCTAGCAGAGAAGCATGGAGAATGACACTGCAGGAGAAATCCTGCATTAGCTTGGCATGCGGCTTCAGACCTCATTCCCAAAGCAGGGGAGAACATCCCTGGGTAATCTGGTGGTCATACTTGATCTCAAATTGAGAGCAACCACTTGCAGTCTTTGCTGTTGCTGCTGCTTCATGTTTGCTGTCTGCCTTAGTGGCCTACATATACTAGACAGCAAGAAAGCTCCTGCCATACAAAGCATCAAACTATCTCCTATCCATATCGTCTGTAATAGGAATTTCAGCTTTACAGTATTGGGCACCAGTTATTTCCTCTGACTGCTCTGTGAAACACTGGAACAATAATCTCATAATCAGACATTTCTCTGTCATCAGTTTAGGTTGCTGTACGAAAGCTAAGGTCTTCCTGAAAACCTCAACCACTTAAGAAAGGCTCAAATAATTAAAAATGTTTGTAGCAAAATTACTGTTCTTCCTTCAGGAAAGCACTGGAAGACGAGGAAGTGGAGACAGAAGAGTAAGAACATGAATACAGGAAAGCTAACAATAAAAGGCCAGAACTAGGATCACAGCAGTAACAACAGTGTTAGAAAATCCTTCCCAGATCCATGAGGCACAATAATTGTGCAGATGTTCAGGTAGTGCAAGAGAACATAGCTCTCAAACTCCAGCAGAGCTGCACTGCTTCCACCAGCAAAGGATGGACCAGCATCTCCACCAAGCACAATAAGCACCCCGTGTTCTCTTTCAATAACATGTGCCAATCAAGAGACAAATCTGTCATTCTGCAATGTTATTGTAAAAAATAATGTGGATATTATTGTATATTATCTATACTAAGCCTAGGAATTTGATTCAACTCTTTATCTGTCTTTGCTTGAACAGAGTCCCAGCTACACGAGATTAGAAATTTTAAAGAAAAATGCAAATTTACCAATGCCAATAAATAAAGTGGAAGGAATTCCATGTGTTATACCTAATACTTGCAAGCGTACCGGAAAGAAAAGGCCATATCAACATTAAGAACATCTTGCTCACATAACGAGAATCACAGACTTTTGCTCCAGTGACTCTGGAGACATAGGAAATATGAGTATATTCTCTCCACAAAACAATTTGTTGTGGCATTGTCAAAATTATCTAAGGATCCGATCTCAGTCATAGGAAAAAACAAACATTAAGAATATTCCTCTTGAGAGCTGGCCCACAGCCAGGATTTCTAAAAAACTCGGTCACAGACAAAGAGTTCACTTCAAATCCCTATTTAATCTTTTCACAGGTGGCAACATTTTCCACTTGTCAAGCAAAAAATATGCTTCATTAATAAGGGAAAAAACTGTCCATCTGTGAATGTAAAGACTTCCACTAAGTATTATGCATGCACGCTCCAAGAGTCTTCTCCAACTGGCCTTGGAAGTCTCAGGACTCCAAAACTAATACTTGAAGGAAGTTTCAAACATCTCCTTTTTTATCTGGTGTCATTCTTGATATGTAATCACTGTTTTGACAGGTGTCTGCAGTTATTAATTTGGTTCCATGCATAACAACAGCTTCTCAGGACTATCTCTAGGTGTCACTGCAGTTATTAGCATTTCCAATTTATGAACTGGCCTTTTCCTGCAGGAAGGAGCTCTCCCGGACTTCTAAGAAAAAAGTAATTGGGGAGATTGTTCTAATAGAAACAGAGGTTTCACCTCCTGTAGGAATTACCACAGCCTTCTGTGAAATCTTCCTAGGCCTCTTTTCTGGTTAACTATGAAAATGAATTCCAGAAAGTTTTGTGTGGCCGGGGAATGAATTCTAGGATATGAAGTCAGTCTTAAGTCTGCAATGTTAACAAATGCCTCAGCGCTTCTCTCCCTGAACATGATCATCAGTCAGCAAACGAAAGAGGAGCCAAGATCATTGTTTCAGGGAAGTACATAGACGAGATGATTGATAAGAATGTGTCTAAACCATGGCAAACTAGCCAAGTGGAAGAGTCAGCCATTGGCATCTTAATTCATGAAGTGGGAAAATAGTTCTGTGACTTAACTGGATGCCCTACTGTAAATGCAAAGTATGAGGAGTTTTGCTTTATTTGATATATACTTGTTCCAGTATACAGACAATCCTCCATATTGTTGGATTTTTCTGTGGGGTTTGGGGGTTTTTTTGGTAGGTTTGGGCAACTGGCAATATTCTGGAGTTTGTGCAATTTCAGCATATTCCTCAAAACTAAAGTGTAACTGCATACAAATTTTATATACAGATTTCTCTGAGCTAACTATTCCTCAAGGAAACTGGCCATTGCTTGCCACTAGTGTAGCCATGGTTCACAGAATCACAGAATGGTAGGGGTTGGAAGGGACCTCTGGAGATCATCTCGTCCAACCCCGCTGCTTGAGCGGGCACACCTAGAGCAGGGGGCACAGGACCACATCCAGGCATGTTTTGAATGTCGCCAGGGAAGGAGACTCCACAACCTCTCTGGGCAGCCTGTTCTAGTGCTCTGTCACCCTCACAGTAAAGAAGTTTTTTCTCATGTTGAACTGGAACTTCCTGTGTTCCAACTTGTGCCCGTTGCCCCTTGTCCTGTTGTTGGGCAACACTGAAAAGAGTCTGGCCCCATCCTCTTGACACCCACCCTTCAGATATTTATAAGCACTGATAAGATTCCCCCTCAGTCTTCTCTTGTCCAGGCTGAACAAACCCAGGTCTCTCAGCCTTTCCGCATAAGAGAGGTGCTCCAGTCCCCTGACCATCTTTGTAGCTCTCTGCTGGACCCTCTCCAGTAGTTCCCTGTCCTTCTTGAACTGGGGAGCCCAGAACTGGACACAGTACTTCAGATGTGGCCTCACTAGGGCAGAGTAGAGGGGGAGGATAACCTCCCTCGACCTGCTGGCCACACTCCTTTTAATGCACCCCAGGATACCGTTGGCCTTCTTGGCCACAAGGGCACATTGCTGGCTCAGGGTCAACTTGCTGTCCACCAGTACTCCCAGGTCCTTCTCAACAGAGCCACTTTCCAGCAGGTCAGCCCCCAACAGGTACCAGTGCCTGGGGTTGTTCCTCCCCAGGTGCAGGACCTTGCACTTGCTTTTGTTGAATTTCATGAGGTTTCCCTCGGCCCAACTCTCCAGCTTGTTGAGGTCTTGCTGAATGGCAGCACAGCCTTCCAGCGTATCAGCCAGTCCTCCCAGTTTTGTATCATCAGCAAACCTGCTGAGGGCGCACTCTGTCCCTTCGTCCAGGTCATTGATGAATATATTGAACAGGACTGGAGCCAGCACAGACCCCTGGGGAACACCGCTAGTTACGGGCCTCCAACCAGACTCTGCCCCATTGATCACGACTCTCTGGGCTCTGTTGTTCAGCCAGTTATCTATCCACCTCACTGCCCTCTCATCTAACCCACACTTCCTTAGCTTGTCCATGAGGTGTTATGGGAGACGGTGTCGAATGCCTTACTGAAGTCAAGATAAACAACATCCACTGCTCTCCCTTCATCGACCCAGCCAGTCACACCATCATAGAAGGTTATAGTTCTTCACATTTGCTCTTTTGTTTGGTGGTGACATGGTATATTTGATACTTGGTAAATTCAGTGTGATAAATGAGCAAGGTGGAAGGCCCATTTGTAGAACTGAATGAGACAGAAAGCCATTTCCTTAAAAATGGGGTCTATATACTTACCTTAGGTTTCACCTACAGCTGCTTGAAAATTGTAGAAAGCTTGAAGAAAACAATAAATCATCAAATTTACCACTGGATTTATCTCCATCTTGCAAACAAATTTAGCAACAGCCCACATCTGTCTCTGGTCTGTGGAATATAGAGAGGCCTGAGATGTTCCAGCTGCCAGAACAGTCATCACTTATGTTCACACTTGAAGATCTAAAATCCACCATACTAGGTTCTACCCCAAAATACAAGACAATATAGCAAGTCAAAGTTTGCAAGACTTACTCTGCAAAAAAGCATCTTTGTTCACCACTTTCAGGAACAGTCTTTAATGGAGCAGTTTTCATTCTGATCCAATTTGCTAAATTCATATTTCAAAGGCAAAAATAGGACTACATTAGTGAGAGTCCATTTAATGTCATTCAACTTCAGTATGAATTTCATAAGGCCAGAGCCTAGTTCTCCCCACCTTGGGCAGGGTTTAGGCACTTTGTTTTTAGTATAGTCTAACTCTAGTGACAACTGAAGTCAATCAGAGTTTCCTATTGGAGAACGGGAATCCCCATGTGCCTGTGCAGAAACTCCTGTTCATATTTTAAAATGCCCCGATATGGTGAAATACCCTGACTGTGTAAAGCCCAGTGAGAAGGGGACATCCTCAGAGAGTAAGGATACCTTTTTGGCACTATCCCATTAATTTACTGCACACTCCAAAATGTTATCGCCTTGAAGGCAGTTGTGGACAATTTCTCTGTTCAGCCACAGGTGCACCCAAACATTCTGCGGCCTTCCTGTTCATACAAAATCTGCTACTCTGGGTGATGCTGGTACTTCCTCACTGCCATCCTCACCTGCTTCTCTGTCCCACTCCTCTCATGCTCCTGGCTGAGTAATACCCAAGATGTGCCTCTGTCACATCGGTTTAGATTTCAGAAAGCTTTGCAGTTTTGGGGTTGGGCACTCTTGCTTGCATTTATCCCGATGAAGGGGACTCTATATCACCTTCTAGTTCCAAGTATCTTTCTTCCCAAACTACAGAATAACGATATGAATTACTAGAGCTGTGATGGTATAGGCTATAAGTCTTGGTGTCCTGCACACATGGAAACAGTACTGTCATCAAGTCAGAATAGGCTGATGTGGAGGCAGTGCCAGGAGTTACCCAATCATATATTGCACTAATACACAACAACTGCAGTCATGGACCAGTCAATTGATATTTTTTCACCTGCTTTTGTGGGCAAGTTTGCATTGCTACCTGCAAAGCCAGTCTAAAATCATTTCAGGGAGCCATGTACTCTGAGGAGAGTTTTTCATTCTGTATTCATTTCAAGAAATTTAATTTTGCCTATGCACAGTGTGACAACTATTTAACTACATCTCTCTGCCACCCTGTTTTTGAAGAATAAGATATAAAGAAGGTCAGTCATAACGTCTTAAATTTTCTCACTCTCCTAGCAAAGACCATTACAGTTGAGAAAAACCATCTTAACAGGAAAATGAAGTGAGCAAGTAGGGATCCGCACGGATGCACAGCACAGGGTCAAATCTCACAGAAACATGGATTCCCCTGCACACCACTCTTCTGGAAATAATTTGCAAACTGCATGGCTAGAGAAGGCAAAGGATCAATTTACAGGGAGGGTCGTGGAGCACAGTGGTGGTAAGCTGATCCTAACTGGCTGGATAAAAGTGTTATTTGGGAAATAACTCCAGTATGCAAAACTGATTATTTTGAAAGGGAGATACGTTGTCAGGACCAGGGGCTAAGTCACATTATAGAGTAACTGCAGCTAATACATCATTTCTATCCTTTGTAAGGAGTTAGTCCTCTCTTATTGGAGGAGTACACTAGGAAAGAGAGCCATCCAATGCCTATGTTGTGAAACCAAGCACTTCAAAAGCAGAGGGAGTCAGATGACTCAGTTCTCACTGAGCTGATCTGGAAATAACAGCGATCCTGAAGACCTTACTAAGGAACAAAGATCTGACACCAAATCTTCCTCAGCCATGTGCGATGACCAGGCTTGCTTAATTTAATCAGAGCATTTTCCAACAAAGACATTGAGGGAACTATAATCATCAGGCTGTGCCAATGTGGTTTGAAGGGAATATCTGGAGGAAACCTCAGCAATGATGCCTGTGCCAAAAAAGCAATGGTGCTTCCTGTTGAGGAGGAAAGCAAAGAGGAGGAAAGCATTAAATTGATCCTATTCCTGAAAGGGCCATGTGTGAACATGGGAGCAGATCTCAGGTATGATACAGAAGTACATGGTTTATCTACCTGAAAATTTGCAGACAAGTGATGTAATACACAGCCTTACTCTCTAGGCATCTGTCGTCCATATCTACCATCTCCCAAAAGAAAAGAGCAGCCCTCCTAGCATGCCATTTTTTGATGTAGTTCATGGTAATTGAGCTGCTCGTCATCACCTGGACATGTAAGCGTTCATTGTGAGATTTGTCAGCCTTGTATTTTGAACAGCCTGAAAGTCTAACAAAGCTTCTGCTCCCCTGGAGACCCAAACCTGCTCAACCTGGCCACCCAAGTGAGCTTCTCCATCCAGAGGGATGTATCCTATTCTGGAGGACGTAGGGAACTAAAGATACCAAGCCCTGAGACATTGGGGAGAGTACGTATCTAAGGGACAATGACATTCTTGCTGAGCTGAAATAAAGCAATAAAGCACACAGGATGTAAGCATAGCTACTAACACATACAGAAGAGTTTGGCATGTGTTCAGTATCACAAAGACAAAAAGTCAATATGCTCTGTGAGAGAAAAATACCATTTCACTGTAGTAGTTGGCAGGGAGGTAAAGTCAGGATGGATTGGAAACTCTGTAAGATCACCATGGGCCAGAAAGGTTGTGCAATTATCTTAGGAACATGGAGGCTACAGGTCAGAGAAATATTCTTTTGGAGTAGACTTCTTCAGAGAACTTGCCCCGGCTCTCCAGCCCGAGCCCTCCTGTTGGAGGCTTTTTTCTGTGCCAAAACATTTGCTTCTGGAACTGGATGCAGCCTCCGTGGCTTCCTGAACAAGCAGCTTTGCAAGTGAAAGTCCTGAGCCCTCCTTGCTCTAGGCTTAAAAGTACTGCAAGCAGAGCACTTATCAGAAATTTGCCCATCTCTAAGACAGCAAACACAGAGAGGTTGTATAGGGGTTGAGAGGTGGAATTTGGAAGAAACACAAGAAAAGATAACCTTTGGAGAAGCTGGAGCAAAACCTTTTACAAAATCTCATAGTCACCAGGTGCCTCATTCCAAAATGCAGTGAAGAGAAACTGAAATGGCAGTGGGCAAACTGCGTATGCACCAATGTGCTGGGCACAGGGGAGGACTGTACAGTACCCTTTATTTGTATTGCAAAAGGGAAGATAGATCTCCAGTCTCAAGTAAGGACATGTATGTGCATCCACAGTATGAGGCTATTTGTGGAGCATCAATCAAAGAAAGAGGATAAAGATACCCATGCAGAAACAAAGCATTTCCATGAAAAAAGTCATTAAAAAAAACACCTTTACACAGGGTCAGTAGAAAACAAACAAAGCAATAAATCATTGTGTTTTGTTGGGTTCATCAAGTGTTAAATTTGGTGAACTAACAAGCTACTCAAAATTCAAATACTTTTTTTCTTCTATTCACTCCACTTAAATAGAAATCGGTGATACTAGCTTGTACAGAACTGAAATACAGGTCAAAGTAAATTACCGATTTTAATTATTTAGTTCTGTCCCTCAATACTGCTTTTTTACCTATAGGAATTTATTGTCTTGCCCTTGAAAAACATTCTCTCTCCTTTTCCCTTATGCTTGATACTATTCTTTACTCAACACTGCTGGTGTGCGTAGGCCTTTCCAGGTCTTTAAGCACTTTTTCCCTCCTCGGAGGGTTTTACAGCAGTAAAAAATCCATTTTGTGAGCCATTGGTGAGCTGTTCTCAGTATCAATTTCTCTCTACTTTTATTATTATCTGTGTTAGGAGAGCACTTGGGAGCTTTGGTCATGGACCAGCATCCCACTGCTCTAAGCACAGCATAAATACAAAAGGAAAAATGCTGCTTGGAAGCTCTCAGAGCTAAACTCTGAATGTAAGTAAGCATAAAGAGAAAGGGGAAAAAATGGGTAAGAAAGCCCACAGGCCTTTCCAGTGCGGAATTCAGAGGCTTTGCAAGGACCTTCTGCATGTCAGTGGATTTCAGCAAGTTTTTATTTCCATACCAAATATTCCTTTTTGCACAGTGGAACTTCTCACATTTGTAGGCAGTGAACTACAGCATAGTCTTAAAAACTGTTGATTTATGGTAGAGTGAAGCATTTATCATCAAATCTGGGACCTCATAAATGATAGACTAGGTCTGATTTTTTTTTTTTTTAGAAGGTAAATAAGTGACAAACAATAGAGCCATTGTCCACTAAGTACCATTCTTACACCAAGAGCCTTTCATGATGGCAGCAGCATCATAAAAGTGCTTTGATCTATGAAAGATCAAATATCTTTGTTTCCTACTAACATAACTTTCTTTCCCAATGGAGCACAGAGAATTTCTGATAATGGCACTCTATTAGGATAATTAGAAAAAGATTGTTCAGCTCTATTTCTCCCTTAGAGCTCCCTGGCAAATTTCTCCTTTCGTGTCATTCAGATTTTCTACCTCAAATACCTGTGTCATAAGGAAAAAATTTAAAAGTTTCAGATTTTATGGCTCAGAAGTTTAGGCTGCCAATGTGATGTTAACCAGCCATTAAAATATTCTGAAGAAGGACCCAGACTGAAAATTAAGCCATCACCTTTTAAAAAACTATTTTTTTTTTAATGTGAGCAAGATTTTAGATAACTATGTCATAGATCTTGTAATAAGGTAGCAGGAATGCACCCTGGGTTTATTTGCAAGGGACACATGAGAAAGCATTATAGGAAAAGCTTGTCCCAAGGGATTTGTGGGTGTAATATGACCAGAAGCAGAAATCGTACAACAGATGACAGATGGAAGAAGACACTTGCTAAGAGAGTATTCCCAGACATCCTATTGGAAACCTAGACTTCTTACTTCGTCTTGCCGTGTGATACTCAGGCTTCTGCCTCTTCCATCAGAGGTGTAGATCTGAGGTCGCAGGCAGTTAGGGCCAGCTGGAGAAAGTTGGTCTTGTTTCACCAGGCACCTAGTGCCCCCATGTGCCCAAGTGTGCCTCACTGCTGTTGTGAAACCCTTATTTCCCTTTTCAGTTTCCAGTTCAGTGAGACATCCCTCTTCTGGAAGGCTTGTAAGGACAATTTGAGGAATCTCCCTGTGCAGCTTTTTGGGAATTCTGGCAGAAGGGATGCTCCCAGGCTCTCCCACATTGTTGGTGGTGGCGATGGGCACAAAGCTGGCAATGGGAGCCCTTAGGCTTCAATGGTTTTCCATCTGAAACACAGCATCCTTGATCAGCAAGATGGTTGCTAGTCATGGCCAAACACTCTGAACTGCAGAAAGGAAATAATCAATGAAGAGATCAACTGATAAAACTGATCAAAGGGCTCCAGCATTGTAAGAGAAAAGAATCTCATCGGCCACATTGAGGAAAACGATGGCAGAAAAGCCAAAAGCATAAAACCAGACCCCAACCAAGCAGTTGTGCGAAAAAGGGGGCTAGGAGATCATGCACAGAGGAATTTCACGTCTGTACAGAAGAGTGGTCAGGAAATCAAGGAAACTAAGTGTATTGGGATTTACTTTTGTTCGTATCTATGCCTTTATTATTTTATAAAAAGCACATGTTCCTGTTTGTTTCAGCTATCTGATAAGGTAAGTTTTAAACCCAACGTACTGGGAGGGCTGGAGATGGGACAGGGATGTCATGAACCTGTTGAAGTGTTACAGTTCCCAATTCCAAAATCTTAAGGCAGGTGGGACATCAGAAAGTGTGCTGGAGAAGCCAAGAAAATCATCAGTACTGCAGCCCACTTTTATAGCAGTCTCCCAACCCATGTGTGCAACCTAAATACTGCAGCCTAGCAAGTGTACAGGTAGGAAAATTACAGCAGGGATGTATGACAAGAGACTTACACTCCTTAAAAGCAAAAATGTCCTAGAACATACCACAATCTGCACACATTTGACTGCTCAGTCAAATTAGGATCTTCATTGCCAACACCACCACGGTTTCTATAAGCCATATGGAAAAATAATCACTTTATTAGGAAAGCATCCCCTCTTTCACCCTGCTTAACTGTTTAAATACTTGTTCTTTAATCACTACAGTCATAAGAAGGTTGACATTTCATGCTGGCTCTGAGGACCTGAAGGAAAAGAGATGTGAGCTGCACAGGAGGGCTTCAGCTGAAAGGGCACTCAGGCAGTGCCAGCAGCCCAGCTGCTACCTCTTGCTGCCTCCAGGAAAAGGTTTCACAATCCCATCTTTGGCAGTTTGGGCACTGAAGACTTCCAGGACCCCAGCTCCATCCAGCAAAAAGCCAGGAGGCTCTGGTCAGTGTGCTTCGCTCTATGAGCTCCTCTGGCTCTAGAGAACCAGCACACAACCTGACTCATGCCTCTAGATGCAGTGGCTATGTCTGCACTGTGAATTAAACAGTCTGGGGCTATTCTCTGCCCTCAGGGCATAATCTATGTCGACACACTTACACTCCTTCCAATCCCTCTTTCTCTCAAGATAGAGTGGTCTTGTCCATAAACCATATTGGGAACAGTATCTGACCCGTGTTAATTCACCAAACAATACCTGTGACAGATGCTGCATGGGCCAAAACTATGCCAGGGAGCCTGCTAACAGCATGTTGAACTGTTAGCCTGTGCTCAAGTCTGTATCTTGCCCAAACACACTAATAAAACCAGTGTTTCTGGAGTTTCTGGCACAAATCAAGTGGTTCAGAGGGATAGAGTCTAGGGTTTAGGCTTAGCATCCCATCATTGTGTCAGCAGCAGACCTGGAAGCACTATATCCCAGGCAATCGGGTCGATTTCTGACTTTGCTTAGAGACTTCCCAATCCACTCCATTGTCCAGTTGCCTGTGATCTAGTAAACACAAAACCCAGTTTTGGATAGGGTCCCGTAGTCCATCTGTGGGTGCTTTGTGACTGGATCAAGGCCTTTTGACTCCCAGTTTCTATGGACAATTCTCTATGCAGCCATTTATCCCAATTATGATTTAGGACTTTCACCACATCAGAAATCAGAGTGTGTACAATACAGGGAGTGGGGTCAGGTCCCGGTGTTGTACCTCCGTGATCTCTACCCATCGACATGTTGGGTGAGAGAAGGCCAGTTTTCATTGCTCCATTTCAAGAAACCCTTTTCATAATTTCAAGCCTCTGGACTGCTTAGTAGAATTGGACAGAAAAAAAGGCAGAAAGATATACAAATATAATAATCAAGCATAACCGTTGATCTAGGTTGATCTGATAAAGCCCTGGCACAGGGCCTTTAAAAATAACTGAACATAGCACTCTGGAAGGATTATGCTGAACAAGTGATAAAAGCACAGGCTTTGTGTTCATTGGCACTTTACAGACATTGACCCACTCACATTCTGATTTCAGACAAAAACATTGACTTTTTGCCTTACAGGTTAATTCCAATGGTCATTTTCCTATCTCACATCATGCAATTATAAATCCACTTACATTATTTATGGTGCGATATCTTTCTCTCTCCACACTATTCTCCAGATAATCCATCAGATTATACTGGGGCTTTACAACCAGAAAACACTTGGAAGCAGGACTTCCTACTTACCAAGTAAAAACTACTTTGTTCAGAGCTGGTGCACAAGTGCCACATGCCAGTCCCCCTGGACATTGCTCAGCTGGAGCAAACAGACCCACTATAAAAACAAGGAGCAGAAGTTCTTTACAGTCTAAACAAGATTGTTGCCCATAATTCAGTCTTTGGCTTTATCCAAGTCTCTCACATTTAGCTCCTGACAATTTAGCCTTAACATCTCTTCTAGAAGAGAAAGGAATTTCACAGAAGATTTCAGAGGGAGAAGAAAGCCTCAGGAGGGAAAGGTGAAAGCCGATGGGAAAGGCAGATGTGATTTCAGGGGGCAGGGGCTGAAAAATACAGGCTGTTCCTGCATCATATCATCATAACTAAAACTTCCTCGTGCTAGCTCATAGGAGCAGTTCTGCTTTCCTACTCATGCTATATTAACTTCAGTCAATACAAGAGAAAACATCGTTGCCCTCGAGACCCATACTTAGGAGATCCCCAACCACCTTTCCTCAGCCACACAGTTTTCTCACACTGACCGGAAAAGGGACTGACCTAACTACAAGGGTCACAAATGACAGCCAGATTGACAGTTGTTATGAAAATAAAAAGCAGATATAGAAATGAAGGAGGATTATAATTTCAAAGAGCAAATGTTCCTCACAGATCACCTGTGGCCATCACATGCTGTGGCAGCAGTAAGAAATTAGTTAAAAATCATTCCCTTTTTCAAAGATGCAGAGTTTTCCCCAGCTCAGACTCTTTGAAGCAAGTCACTTATACAACAGCATCACTATATTTTCTGTGCTATTTTCTTCTAGATCAGGCCCTGCTATCTGCACTGAAAGGCTTCTTCCCATTTACTCTTTGTCAACATTTTACTGAGCCATGATACAGTCACTTCTGCCAGTACCCCAGGTGCAGCACCGCAAACTTTGTGATTGGATTTTATGCTCCCATTAACAGAGAGCAAACAGACACATAGATAATTCATTGCCAACAATTTTACAAGGTTAAGTTTCAGTTACAAGCCATACTCTGCTTTATTATTTGCTACTCAGGTAGGACAACAAGAAATAGTAGTATGCAATAAAAAGGAAAAGTAGCAGTTAACGTCTATATCCTCTTTTAAGCCAAATTTAGATCTTGGGTTCCTTGCAAACATTAAGCCACCTTACAGATAAGGATAAGCTAACACCCCTGCTCTGTTCTTCAGAGCAACAGATATCCCCTGGCATGAAATACTGACTGACTCTGGAAAACAAACCTTTTCTGCTCTTATCTCATTCCTGACCACTCCCTAAAACCAATGGTAGGATGACCCCCAGTCTCAGGTGAAATGGCAGGATATGTAAGGACATCTGCTTGTTTTAGTCTAGATGCCTCAGGTAAGATACAGCTCCATCTATTTCCTTGCACTATAACTACTTCAGTAACCTACTTCAAATTTCTAAAGGATTTGAAAGATGCTTAAAAATTTTGAAGTCAGTGCTGCTACATATTTGTTTCTACTCTAACCCAAGCTAGTTAGGAGCATTGCCACATCTACAATTACACTTCTGTTACAGGATAGATATAATTAGTATATCTCATATGTTAGATGAAGTAAGTAGAGATAGTCAACTAACGGTCTTTTCATTGGATACATAACCCACAAATTTATTATTGTGTAAGTAAGTACCACCAAGACAGATGCTTACATTCAACTCACTTAGAACCTATCTTTGAAATCTTTCAGATGCAAAGATGTGACACAGCATCTAGCAAAATTATTCAAATTATTTCCTTTTGAGATTGCCAGCACCAAGGGAGTAAGTTACTTTATTAGCCAGATGCTGAAAGCTAGGTTTTACAAAACAAGGAAACTCCATAAACATACATGGGCTTGATTACATGCAGTTTGTTAAAAATTCTGTATTCCTAAAACAATGTAAATACCATGCATTCTCTCTAGCCCACCAAAATCAGTGTCAGTAAAACAGCCTGTGATTTTCTGTGGATACACAAATGGTGTCTTTCAAACCAAGAGGATTGAGTTCAGTTTTTTCCACAATTCAGGAAGATAATTGCTATCAGGTGAAAAAAAAAAAAAAAAAGACAAAACCCAAAGCACAGAAAGCTATCTAGCAGAGATGTGACTGGAGTCAGTCAACATAAAACTGCAAAGGGAGATGGGTTTGCAATTGGTTTGACTAGCTGACCATCACTTGGGAACCTTCTATTTGAAATCCAAAGAAATATTACTAGTGGGGAGAAATGATGTTATTAATCAGATTGTGTTTCCATGTTCATATGGAAGAAGTCCACTCATAATCCTAACAAGCTGATTAGATGACCGATGCACTCATCCCTCAGCTGAATTGTTCCATGACATAAATTTGGGTGATCAGATTTCTCATTTGTTCATATAAAACAGAAACTTTGTTGTCCTGTAATTCTGAATGACATTTCATGGGACATGAACTCAAATTACCTGTGAGGAGGAAGGGGCTTAGTCAGGGTCTGACCAGCTTAAGGAGTGATGCAGGTCCATGAGTATTCTGGAGCCTCGGGGACATGAACCCATCCAGCAGATCTAGTGATGGGCAAGTTGAGAATTAGGTTTTTTTCTTCTTTCGGAAAATTCATTCAAGTCTATCCTATTAAATACTCTATTTGATAAATCTATTCTAATGATTTTCAAAATCTTGAGGTGGTCTTCTTTATGGGCCAAAGGAAAAAAAACCCAAGCAATGTCCAAAATTGCTAGAAAAGAGCAGAACTAACAGATGGCCAGACCAAGTGGTTCTCAGGAACACAGAGAAAACAGCTTCTGCAAGGAAGAGATTTTTATTTCGTCATGTTTTTCTTCCTTCATTGATGATTTACCTGCTTCCAAGGAGCACCTTTCTGTGATTGCTGCCTGCTGATGGTGCATGTTTCCTATCGCTCCTCCTCACTAGAAGCCAGAGTCTCTGACAGCCGTCTCTGAGGGAAGGGCTCCTCCATTTTAATCATCATGTGAGTGAGTATCTCAGAGGGGAGAATTTCTCTAGAGATTTGCAGCTTCCAGATTTGAAGAGTACAACCATGACAGCAACTGCAGTGACAATGTTATATATCTGAAGGTCACATCAGGACCATCAATTGCTTCCTCAAATGTATTACAAGTGAATTTTCCTTGATCAAGGAAATTTAAAATCAGCCATACATTGCTATCCATACATTCCTAGGAGAAACATGCTCATGATCATTAACTCCACTGGGATGATTGCACCTCTGTAACAGTCATCATGGTTTGCAATTTTAAAACAGTCCAGCTCAAGAGTGCTCCAAGTCTGATCGCTTCTGCTTGTCTCAGGAAGGTTTCCTTTGACACTTGCTACATACCTAGGGTTTGGGGTGAGGGGGTGAAGAGGGAGTGTTCAATTTGCTACAGTTAGTAAGCAAAATATAGATGTGGATATGTTCTTTAAGAAAAAAAAATAGGTAGGTAGTTCATGCTAGGTAGTTCATGCTAGGTAGTTAATGCATCGGTTTTCTCAGATAGATACAGATTATGCCATCAGCAACAGGTGGCATGGAAATTCCCGCAAATTTTGTCTGGCATGGGTAGTCTTTCCAGAAGTAAGGGCTGAAGAATAGGCAAAAGTTTCACGCTATTTTGACATCTACTTGCAGAGATTTGGCCATTATATTTATCAAATGCTAGCGTAAAAGGTTATCATCGGCAGATGAAGAACTGGCAGAATGAGGAAGAAATGGCAGCAAGGAAGACCTCTGCTATTTCTCATTGGATTTGTTTCTCACCATGTAGTTGTTCTTCAGACCCTTAGGACTGGAAAACAATGATTAATCCTTCAAAGGATTTTAATCCCAGGCCCTAGGTGATAATTACAGAGAATCTTCAAGGCTGGGTAAGGTTTTTGGTGACATTTGTAGTAAAAGCCTGGAGGAAAAAAAGGAGCTAATACTTCCTGATTAGACAGAAATGCACCCAGTTTTTCATTATCAACACAGTCTTAACCTTGGGTATTGTGGAATTGGTTCCAAGCATCCAGCTGGACATAGTATACATACAGGACAGTACACAGACCAATGAAAGTACAGGGGTTTGAGCTGTATTGTGCTCTTCAGGAATGCTGGAGGATGTGGAAGTTTTCACCGCTCCTTTTCATTTAGGTCCTCTGAAGTTGATGTGAAATTCTAATGTTTGGTGGGATGTTGTCACTCTGAGAAGTTAGCTACTCCTTTGTGTAGTAGTTAATGAGCACTGAGGGCAGCATCAGCACGGGTGCACAAGGAATATGCCTGAAGGATTTTGAGAGCAAGCCAATTCTGCACCTGAGCCTCACAGATCCAAGGCAGGGTCTCAACCACCTGCCATACAAGATCAACAAGCTTCCTTAGTCTTCTCAATTTAAACCATAATTTTTTTGTTTCTGCCAATCACCCAAATAAAAACTGAAATACATCTTTCATTGAAGGCCATGGCTATCTCCAGAAAGAAGCTGGGCAGGAAGTCTCCATCAGTAACTGCAATCCCTGTACTGACTGTATAAAACAAAGGGTGTGCAGTGGGAGAACACCTCAATAAAAGCACTGAAGAAACTCTATAAAGTCCATAGCTAGCTCTTAAGCTACTAGAAAGACTAAGATAAGAAGTATTTACAAATAAAGTTAGTCAAGTGCAAAAGACCACATGCTCACAGCTCTGTCTCAGCCAGGGATTGCTGGCCTGGCTCCATGCTTTTTGCCCTTAACTAAAGGAGCATGAAGGCAACTAGGGGCCAGCTGCAGCTGATTAGACAAAAGAGGTGAAAGCACACAGATTTAGTGTACGCCAGGAACATGACAGAATCACAGAATGGTTGAGGCTGGAAGAGGCCTCTGGAGGTCATCGGGTCCAACCCCCTGCTCAAGCATGGCCACCTAGAGCTGGTTGCCCAGGACCATGTCCAGGTGGCTTTTGAATGTTTTCAAGGATGGAGACTCCACAACCTCTCTGGCCAACCTGTGCTAGTGCTTGGTCACTTTCACAGTAAAAAAAGTATTTCCTCATATTCAGCCTAAATCTCCAGTGTTTCAGGTTGTGCCCATTGCTTCTAGTCCTGTCACTGGGCACCACTAAGGAGTTTGGCTCCATCCTCTTTACACCCTCCTTTTGTACACATTGGTAAGATCTTCCCCCAAGCCTTCTCCAGGCTGAAGAGTCTCAGCTCTTGTAGTCTTTCCTTATATGTGAGGTGCTCCAGTCCTTTAATTATCTTTCTGGCCATTCAGTGGGCTCTCTCCAGGAGCTCCATACCTCTCGTATTGGGGAGCCAGACCTGGACACATCACTCCAGGAGTGGCTTCATCAGTGCTAAGGAGAAGGATCACTTCCCTCTATCTGCTGGCAATGCTCTTCCTAATGGAGTACAGGAGGCTGTTGGTCACCTTTGCTGCAGGGGAACATTATTGGCCTATGCTCAACTTGGTGTCCACCAGGACCCCCAGGTCCTTTTCTACAAAGCTGCTTTCCAGCCTGCACTGGTGTCTGGGGTTATTTCTCCCCAAGCATAGGACTTTGCACTTCCCTTTGTTGAACTTCACGAGGTTCCTGTCAGCCCATTTCTCCAGCCTGTTGAAGTATGTCTGGATGGCAGCACGACCTTCTGGCGTATCAGTGATTCCTCACAATTTTGTGTCATCAGCAAACATGCTGTGGGTACACCCTGCCCCATCATTCAGAACATTAATGAAGATGTTAAACAGGACTGGACCCAGCATTGACCCCGAGGCTGCACCACTAGTGACTGACCTCCAACTAGAATTTGTACCACTGACCACCACCCTCTGGACCCAGCTGTTGAGCCAATTTTCAGTCAACATCACTGTCTGCTCATCCAGTCCATACTTCATCAGCTTCTCTATGAGGATGGCATACCACTTCCCATGACTATTGTCCATGGAAGAACTCTGCATCTTCCCCTCATGTACTCCTGCGAGTCTAGCTTCCTTACAGACACCTAACTTGGTATGAGAGTCACAACATCACAGTGGCTGTTAGGTGGGTTGTCAGATATGAGAGAAATCAGTTATGAAATCTTTAATATCAAATACCAGCATCCATTTATGCTTGTAAGTACTGGTCAGGTTCTGATGCACAACTCTAATACCTCCTGTAGCCTCAATATAAATCAGTACTCCAAAAAAAATACAGGTAGCAGGCTATTAATTCTCAGCATGGATGAACAGGATGAAGCATGTTTTAATTGGGTAAAAAGTACTACTCTTTATGTGATTACATTTTTGGTATCTTTGCAGTTTTATATAACCCAAGCAGGAAAAACTGTCAATAAACTAATGAGTTAAGCTGAAGTTTGTTTTCCCTCCCTTCACTCCTCGCTCAAGGTTTATAATCTGGAGAGAAAAGATAAAAAAGTTTGTCCCTGTCTTCACAGTGTGTCCTAAAAGCATGAGAAGGGGAAGATAAAGCAGCTCAAGAATCTACCATCAAAGAACAGAATGCAATTCATGTGGGAATAGCATTAACTCAGCACTATGAGCAAAAATAAAAACAAACTAGGTACAATTATATGACCAACGACTGCAACTCAAAAGCCTGGTTGCTGCTGCAAAACAACTTACTAGATGTGGAGGCCAACAGCTGGGAGTTAAAGCATCTTACTGACACCTGATGTGGGCTTAAGAACTAGAACTTGTAAGAAAGATGGAGACTTTACAAAAGCCTGTAGTGACAGGACAAAGGGCAACGGTTTTAAACTGAAAAAGGGTATGTTTAGATTGGACATAAGGAAGAAATTTTTTACCATGATGGTGGTGAGGCACTGGAACAGGTTGCCCAAAGAAGTTGTGGATGCCCCATCCCTGGAAGTGTTCAAGGTTGGGTTGGACGGGGCTTTGAACAACCTGATCTAGTGAAAGATGTCCAGGTCCATGGGACAGTCTACTTAGCTAACTAGGGATTTGCACCAGATCAGAGCCCATCCCCTTTATGCACCCACAGATACCAATGCCAAAAGTTCAGAGCTGATAAACACATGGCACAGTTATCCAGAACAACTGTATTCAACACCCATGTAGCCATCTCTGTGCTTCCCAATACTAGCGCACTGTTTCAGAACAGCACTAATTGTATAAATGTTAGTGATGGAAATCCTGTTTGTTGGTGGGTCTGCTTTCATAGTTGAAGGCTGCTTAGCTTTGAGACACTGATCAGTTGAGACCTTTAAGAAAAATTCCTTCTTTTCTGAATCCCATAGAGAAGTAAGGGCTCACAAGCAGCTTCAAGCTCAGAGCAAAGCCATTCATTCAGAGGGACCTCAAAAAAGTGAAACAGGGATGAGGTGGGAATAACTCATCATCTGATAATGCTTTGCTCTAAAAAAAACTGGAGTGGAATTAAAGCTATGAGGAACCTTACAACGTGCACTGCTAAAAAAAAAAAGCTGTCATGAACGATGCCTGACCTTAAGGAGGAGATGCTCCCTATATTCTTTACAAGAGGGTAACTCCTACTGGGATCTTTCTTCCTCTTTTTTCATTTGACTTACTGTTCCCTTTCTCCTTTCTCCCTCGCAAGAGTTTAAGAAACTTGCAGATGAATTAGAGAATCACATAAGTAAAGGGAAACAGACACCACAGGGTCCTGCCTCACAATCCCAGGCAGGAAGAACAGTGAGGCTTTTCTGATTTTTACGCTTTGGGTAGCAGAAGGCACAAGGGCTCCCAAACACAAGCACCATGATGAAAATTAAATTAGTTCAATGAAAAGTTATTTCTAGGATAGAACAGTTTGTAAGGCACAGTATGAGAACTCTGGTTTGTCTCATTTACAGATGGTCAGGTAGGCCCCGAGGTAGTGACCTCCAGTTTTAAGAATGTAAGAGCACCAGCTGTCCCCCGTGTTCAGGAGAACACCACGACTTAAAGGAGGTAGCATGGCAGCTGGCAACAGCTAAAGCTAACATCAAGCTGGACAGTGCACCAAGCTTCTTGCAAGCCTACAGTGCTCTTCTGAAGAGCTTCCCAAAGCTCAGCAGCAGAACAAGAGGTGCCCAGCTGGCGTCTATAGCATGCCCATGGTGTACTGTCGTTACAGTACTGTTGAAGTTTACCTACTCCTCTTGTCTACTCGAAACGGTCTTTTCCAGTTTGTGTCTTTGTGTTCTCAGCTTCCTGTATATTGGCATTGCATCTCCTTAGTTTGCCAACCTCTTCATACCTTTCCTAAAAGGTTTATACCTATGCTGCTATCGAGATCAGGTAAACCTGCTCACTCTTTCATTTTAGGTAACATTCCTGTGCCATTGAAAATTCATGGGTATTTAAGTTTTTTATATATAAAACACAAAACACACACTACAGGTTTTCAAATCTTTCACCTGAAACAGGGCCTGTAGAACATGAAAGGGAAACCACATCTGCTTTTAAGAGTTGCTAATCCCCGATAAATACTGCTATATAATATACAATTAACCAATGGGCCTAGAAGAATGAATAGGCTCATCGTTGAACCCAGAGAAAAAGAGGATGTGTCTTGCAGGCAAATACTACTTCTTATCCCAAAACTTTAGGAAAAGACAAGTCTCGGTTATCTCAGAAAGGTTAAGACTACTTTAAGCCTTATCTATCTAAACTTTTTACCCAAACAATTCTTTAAAACCTTTCTGCTTACCTCCCTTCACTGCTTCCCTCTGCACTTACTTTCCAACATGCCTTCCCTTGTAGTTGTGGAGAGCACATCGATAACAAAGCTAGGTTAAAATTGAACTTTTTGTGAAAAGTAAACAGCATGCCATCCCATAAATTGATCACTGTCTTGATGAGCATTAAAATGACTAATACTGAAGTACTATCTTCATGTAGGTCTTCATTGAATGTACTAAACAAAACAAACAAGGAATAATTTCCATTTATTTTTCATCCTAATAAATGCAGCTCAATGCTTTGTTCTTATTGTTGTGCCTTTGCAATAGCCAGGAAATGAAAGATACTGTAGAGTGGTAGTTTGGTGCAGTACTATTAAAGACCCAGACTTTGTTTCCAGAATAAAGGCCAAACACTCAGAGCACTATTCATAAAGTAGCCATTCTGAGCACAGAACAAGGAGCAGCATAGTTTTATGTTAAAAATTACTGTGCTTTCCTGCTAAAGTTATTTTTCCTCCTAAGCAGCTAGTATTTTGCTTGACTGGAATCATCCTTTCTTCCCAGTTATTCACCACTGTCACCTGTAATCTGAAATTTATTTCTCGTAGAACAGAAGCCCTCAAGAATGATCACTAATTTAAAAGACTAATACGTAGATTAATTTAATACCCTTGCTTAAATTTCATTCTTCCTAGTGATGAATTAATGAAGTTTTGCAAGTGACATAAAGAAACCACCTTATTTGTTTCTTAAACAGAATGTCCTCTTTGTAACAACCAGAATACCAGAGCACGGAAAGGATTCCATGGTAACTGCAGACCTGTGGAAGCACTAAATCCTTCTGGGCAGCCCTACATGACCCAGCAGTGCATTTTGTTTCTTGCTTGGTGAAAAAGTGCTTGTGCTGCTCTGAAGACCGTACAGCTTCCTCATACTTCTTCATTCCAGCTCCTACACGAACAATTCCCATTATGATTAGCCACTTTCACATACCATCAAGCCAAGCAAAATTAGGTTGAAAGGCCACATATAAACTGGGAGTATTTTAATTAAAACAATATGGATTAAGGCCAATGGAAGACAGAACACTGTGGGGTTTTGGTTCCCCCTCCACTTATCTCTAAGTCTGTGAGAAACCATTAAGGCAGAGTACCTATGATTAACCCTTGATGAAAATTTAAAGCTTAAAGTCTCCTTAGAAAGAGACACTAGGCTTTTTGTTATGAAGTCACTGTACAGCAAGACAAGAAAGGTAACAAAGTAACAGTCCTAAGTGTAAGACAAGGCTAAGCTACGGAATGTGTAAGACAGGATTAGAAGTGCTGTAAACCTTGACAGTGTTAAGCTTTTCCAATTTTAACAGCAGAATAGGTAAAATGGGTAATAATAGGTAAAAATGGTCCCATATATATATATATCCCACTGAAATAAAAACTGCAGTTCAGGTGTTGCTGCAGAAAAGTATCAACTATTTATCAGCAAAGTTCTACAGACAAATTTTGAAAAAATATTTGGGCAACACATAAGCCAGCATTTACGTAGTTGACGGGTTTTTAATAAAAAAATTAAATACTGCACTTTATGGTCCACATCTTTTTCATTCTGAGGAGTACCACATAAGAAGTTTGAAAAAAAATCAAGATGCCACTTTAGTAGAGTGAAGAATGGGTTTGAGTCAGCTTTTCTGATACTGGTTTTCCAGTCTGCAGGAAAAGCTGGCCATTAAAGCAGGTAGTTGAAGTTTCACTCATTTTATAATTCATGCTTAAATGTAAGAGTTGTCTACAAGGACTTAAGGTGCAGAATCACCCTCCATTCCCGTAGATGAAAACCAGTATTTCCCACTTTCCTCTCCTTTAAGAGAGCTGCTTCATGTACTACTTCAGATGAAGTAAGGGTTTTGAAAGTTACTGGCAGTTATGTCACAAACCACTTTGCCTCAAACATGAAGACAACTCGTTCACTGTCTTCAAGGCATCTTCATAAATCACCTATGCAAAAGGTACTACAATCATCTTTTGATATAATTTAGCATAGATGGAAAAACAGGTGGAAAGCCAACCTGACATGAACAGTCCATCATTGGTTCAGTGGGCTGACAGTTGGTCTCTGCAATGTACATGTAGTGGCTTTGGAAAGTGGCCCTCATTTCATTCAAGGTGAAAAGGACAATATAAAATGTATTTTCCATTACTGAAGTGGTATTATTGACAGGAATAGTTGTTAGGGGACAAACATCTGTGTACCTGAGGCAAGAAGAGGAAAAAACCCACTTAGATGTAGTTATTCCACATCCACAACAGGCAGCTCAACCACATTCGCTTACCTTTTGGTCAAAATAACAAGAGACAACAGGGTTTGTTTTTTTTTTTTTAAAACATCAGCTTGTATTGAAAATATCTCTGTAAAAACACCTGTAATACTACAAGGTAGTACCAATACAAAACAGATCAATATTAACTTTCTTTAAACTGTTAAACTTTATTATAAATTAAAATTTCTTTACAAAAAATTGCACATAATTGACCACTCTTAGGTTCTGATGCACTGGCATTTGCAATAGTTTCTTTAATCTTCAAGTTTAATAGTCTCTGCCGTGAGTCCAATGCAGAAAAGGGCAGTAAGCAACCCTCTTAGAGCCTTCAAGTGCAACAAGCATACTTGTGGCCACGGCAGTTACACTTTCCTTAAGAGCGGCTGCTTTTGTTTTAAATCCTGTAATGAAAAAGTCTCAAAAAAGGTTTAAAAAAGGAAAAACCCAAAATGGACTACTTGCTTTTTACTGTAAACACAGCCCAGTAAATTAATCCCAAACACAGATCTCTCAGGCATCAGCGAGAGTGTCAAGTGAATCAGGAACAGCAAAACAAAGAAAACAGAAAATAAAAAGAAAACATAAAAAAATAATGTCTGTCATTTTGATTAACTATACTTACGTAGATGACGTTATGAGAATCTGGCAGGGCCCAGAAGCAAGGCCAGACAGGGAGTTCATTTTTCCAGAGGAGGGTCATGTTAATTGTTTCCAGGTTCAAGGAAAGCAGATTGGAGACTCGATATGCTCAGCAATACTCATCTGCCTTACACAGATCTTAGGCATGGATCAGCCTGAAGAATCATTCAACTGATTTTGGCATTTAATAGGACTTATGGCTGACCGTACCCAGTGTTCAGTGATTCTTGCTTTCTGTTCTGTAAGTGTTTAAATTTAAAAGCTCATCTAGGCTGACTCCAACCTCTTGGCACTTGGAAACTAGTTTTCTCAGGTTATCAGTTTTACCTCCTCCTGATGCTTCAAACAAGAGTTGCTGTAAGAGACGGGGAAGCAGATATAAGATTTAGCCAGAGCTTGAGCATCACCACATCTATGGATATGGGATATGCAGAAAATTTATATGAAACCTCAAACTAAATCATAAGGAGAAAACATTACATCTTTCCACAGTGTTGCACATAGAGGTAACTTCTGAAGGGCTCTCTGATATAAATGGTGGACCTGTAAAATAAAAACAAGTATTAAAAGTCAGCACAATTTCATGTACTCAAAATGAGTGATTTGAAGCACAAAAATCTCTTGCAATAATTTTTAAAATCTGCTTTTAAGAAGGTTTCAAAGTCAAGCATTGAATTGCTACTAAAAGCAAAGACAAGTTTATGTCTGACCTTAATTCTGACCCTTGTATGCACATGATTAATTACATGAGGACATTCTATTTTTCTTCACAAGACTCTTGCCTCATTCATTGCACAGGATGGAACACGCTGGAATGAAGCAGCTTACTGAATATTTTTCTTTCACCACTCAATATGCAGTCTCAAGGTCTTGCTTATTGCATACCATCCCAACCCTGCAATGAAAATAACTGTTTCATAGGTTTTTTCCCCTTCAGCATCTATCTGCCTGTGCTTTAACAATCAGTACGTGTCTTTGCAATGGTCTAAAAAGAAAAAATGGTTTTACCATTTTATGGTTGGAAATAGGAGGACCAAAATGTTTAATGCAAGTATTTACTCAAGTCTCCTTCAACTACTGGTATCTAAAGTACCAACTTTAATCAGAGTGTCATTAGGGGAGATATTTGTTGGCATTTTAAATACTCATACCCATTTTTAGATTCTTTTAGCAAACCTTTACATGACCTGATGATGGGAATAAATGACAGGTTCTCCAGGAACAGGAAATCCAGAATCTGAATCATAATTCAATTTTAAAACAATATCCTACTTGTTTACTAGAAAATCCAGTTATCTGGAATGGTAACCGATTTGCGTAAACAGTTTTAAGTGCTTGCTACATCCCAAAGTAAGCATCCCCCAAAAAACCCAACTGCACTGCATGTGTCTACTGTGATTTTACTCCACACCATATAGTTAGCCAGGTGGTTGCAGAAGAAAACCGTAAGATTTCTTCTGGGTGTAATCCAGCTGCAATGTTTTACATATGCCTTCATTCTAATTGGTTCATTTTCTTCAAGGACCCTCTTTTTAAGTCATTTGAAATCTATTTTTCTAACTTTCTAACCACACAAAGCAGGGATCTTTCAAGTCACCAGCCTCACTATCAGCAGTGCCCTACAATATAGTCCATCTAATACAATGACTGAAGCAGGGATCTGTGACTAATTACAGATTACACCAAACCATCAACACAGAGACAGAATTAAGGTTGAATAGGCAACCATGCCTTTGGTATCTCCTAACTTTGAACTATTTGATCTTACTAACCAAGTAACTGTCTGCTTGGGGGGTGTTCTTTTTAAACATTCTAGGAGACAGTAAAAAGGAAAGAAAAGATTTCATATGTGAGTCTAACAATAGCCATGCTACCCATTATAGATCAGTTAAAGCTTTAACACTGTTTCAAAAGAAAGACTGCTGACAGACAAGAAGCCACTACAAGAATGACACAAAACAAGATACAGCAGAGAAGTCGCTCAGAAACACCACAAACAAGCGGTGAGTCACAAACCCAGGGCCTCATGATCCCCCCCAATACAAAGCATCTTTCCACAGGCAGAGGAATATTTTGAAGCTGACAGCAACAATATCAGGAAGATCCATTCTGCTTGAACTGAAAAGGGACTCAGTTGCTGTGCCAAAAACCTCTTGTATTTGCATACAGAGCGATAAAAATATTTCCCTCCCCAAAGTACCAATGAGCAAACTTGTTATTTTTGGAGAAAAAGAACTGATGTCTTTGGTGGGATCGGGAACTACTCAAATTTTCTACATTCACTGGCTTGGCAGACCCACCCTTCCAACTACTAGTAAAGATAGTTGTTAGCATCTTCCAGCACAACAATCCTTCCTTCCCTCTACTGTATTTTAAGTGCTAGTGATCTCCTCCAGGTTAAAAAAAAAACAAACCAACCAACCAAAAGTGGGAAAGAATACAGCCCCTCCCCGCCCCCGTAAGCGAAAGACACTCAAAAACCGTATGCACAAGTATTCATGATATAACCCATTCTACCTTGATTGCCAAAGTTATTTCTCACACTTGAGGCAAATGCTTCGGAGTTTATACATAGAGTATTTCAACTATCTAGAAATCTTGGGTTTAAGAGATGACCATTGCTTTGGATAAAGCCAAGGTATGAGAAGTTTTACAGAATTTTATAATCACTCATTTTAGTAAGCTGTGTTGACTTACTTCTCTTTGTCCCATTAGAAAGCATTCGGCAGCAATGGCTCTGAGGAAAAGAAATATATAAAAATATTTATTCTTGAATGTTTTTAAATGCCATTAGTGGCAGAATACTGACTGTGGAATGGAATTACAAATTCCTTGAGAAGAAACTGACTAACTTCCAATGATGTTAATCTACAGTGAAAAGAAAAATAGCCATTTTTTAAAAACAACCTTACATGAGCAAGACATTTCAGTGGTTCCCCATTATGAACAAACACTGAAGAAAAAGATCAGTTCAGCATCACTGGATAATGGAGATTACTGCTATTGTGATATATAAAGGGGAGGGTAGAGAGGGGGAGACAGAAGTCAATAGTTGAATTAAAAAGGCAACTTGTAAATACATCATTCAAATTTATCTACATAATAGCCATTCACGTAAGTTTCCCCAGGAAGGAAATGCCATTTCTCATTTTAAAGAGGTGACAGTACCTCTGTCTGTTGTAACAAACAGTTACTGTTTAAATAATAAGCTAATGAAAAGAGAGACTTCCAGCACAAGCCCAATTGGAAGGACGTTTCAGATTTACCTTTGTGATGTAAACCTTATAAACAAAAGCAATATCTATGAAAACAGATGTATGACTGTTGCATTACATTTTCCAGATGGCCAGGCATGTTGGGATATTATATGTAAACATCTTGGCTTGCAGTTTCAGAATTTGAACATTGCTCTCCTCCCAGTATCGCAGAAGCAGTCTGTAAAAGGCATTCATGAGAAAGGAACACTGTTCTAATCACTGGGAACAGAAAAGCAATCCAAGATACAAACACGTTACATGAAATATATTATACTTAATCTGAGCCAAGAGTTGCAAGTAGGGAAAAAAACCCAAGCCACCGTATACAATATTGACTGAACATGCTCTCAGAACAAAACAAAACAAAAAAGTTAACATACACTTTCAAAGAACAACCAAGAAGTGTGAAATCAGAGAGGAAATACTATCTTGGTACATTACAAGATCCATTCTTAGCATGCACAAGGCAACCGTATATTTGAAAGAAGGCTAATTAGTTTTATAGTCACATGGCTAGGAGATACTGTTCAGTCAGTTCTGCTCACCCATTTCATGTAGTATCAACATTGTCTAAGGAAGCTGCAAGTGCCATCTAGACAGAATCGCAACTTGGTTTAAAATGCAGCCATTCAACTGTGTGTGCCAAAGGCAGATTGTGTCATACCCTCCCCATGCCCCCAGCTACACACACTTATTTCAAGTCTTGCTTTCAATTCTTTGAGATCACTGTTGATGACAAACAGTAAGTTTTTTGGGACTTTTCAAAATTATTCGATCAAATGTTCCTGAGTTCACTGCAGCTGAATACAGTAGGACTCTCTAATCCTGAAAGAGTGTGTTTTGAAATACTAAAGTAAAAATCAGTGCAATGCTTACATCAACTGTTTCTGTTTCCCATAAGATTTTTTTTGCCCCAAAAAAATTAAGAATGGTTTATTTTTGCTAAATAAATGTCAAGGTAAGCCTTAAGGTAGCACTATTATACACTGCTGTATCCATTTTTATTTGTTCTATGCTGAAACTATGCTTTCAATAAATCATTAAGTAACAACAAGATTTTCATAAGTATTGACATTTCTCTACATACTTGAAATTTTGACCATTTGTACTCATCATATACAATGCATAGTTAATTTCTGTATAATTATATCCTTTCTGTAGATAGATCAGAACCCTGTCAAATGCAAGAAAGATTGAGATGATGTCAGAAGGCACAATATGCCTCAAGCAACATGCAATAACAGATGAAGGTTTTACTTTTGTAGTAGAAAGCAAATCATGCATGTCTTGCACAAAAAATGTAGTTATGTTAACCAGCTGTTTGTCTTGATTACAAGTATTTTTACATACCTCAGTGCAAGTCCAGGATTAGCAGGCATGGTAGAACAAAACCGTTCCAAGGTTTTGGAATGTTGAGATTTTGGAATGCAGCTCAAATAAAAAAGAATTACCTGTAGAATTTGAATCATAAACATGAATTCACTTTATAGCTGTCTGATTTTGCTAAGAATAATGGAATGACAAACTATGAACATTATGACTAAAGTGAGTTACCACCTACAAACCTTATCAACTACAGACCTTATCCCTCAATGGTACAGAAATCAATTTGTATAATAAAAAGTTAGTGTCAAGTTGCTAACACCACGTATTTTAGTCCTTCTAGCCTGCATTTAGTGAGCAAAGAGAAATGCACTGGATGTTAGCAAAATGGGACCCAGGATTTCTATAAGCTTTATTCTGTCTGTTTAAGTGCTCAACCTGTTTTTACTCCTACTTCTAACTTTATTTCTTCTGTTTCTCAACCACTGTAATTTCTGTGATCAAAACTGACAGCTTAAATACTGTTTCCATCTGCCAGCGTTACAGCTCTGCAGACCCCTCTTGCTCAACCATCTCTTCCCTCCCTTACACATCATCTCTTTTCTCCAGGAAAGAATAGTTTGTCATTAACAGCTGTATTCACAGTATTAAAGCATGCCATAATGAAGTTTCTCTTTGCCTTACAAAGCCTTCATTCAAAAGGTCACTGCTAGACAGTCTTCCGCTCAGAACACTAGTCTCCTCAGATATTCTTTTCTTTTTCTACTAATTCCTAGCTCTCAGTGTTCATATACTACTAGTGCTGTATTTGAACAAGTACATTCCAAGTACCTGCTAAAAGGTCAGTCTCTTTGTTTAATTAAAACTGTCCACAGACACATTTTTACCTTATTATGAAACTCATAATTGGTCCAATAATCAGCAGTACTAAAAGGAATTGGGTATCGTGTGGGGACTGTAACCAGACATCTGTTCACTAGGTCAGTAAAAAGCTTGAATTCTTGAACTTTGTTGTTGGATCCAACAACTTTGCTATTGATAAAAACAAGGTAACTGTAAGAAAAAAAAAAGAAAAAAGATGGTTCTGGTAGCCTTCACTTAATAGTTTTGAGATTAATTTACTTTCCTCCCTTAAGAACTTACTCCAGCCAGATGTTCCGAACAGTTTCCTGCTGCATCACTGCCCCCAGAGCTGCTTCATAAGCATCCAGTGCTTCACCAACACTCGCGTGGAGAGACTGGCACAAACTGGTTATATTAAAAGTTAAAAAGTGTTGTATGTCATAAGCAATGCATGTTCTTACATGTTAAGAGTAAGAAACAATGAAGAACTTCCCATTCTGAGATGCAAGAAAAACCAGTGTTTTCAGTTCAGCACTGTTATGAACTAATTTATCAGTCAACTTACCAAAATGGGTAAGTCTCAACTGTAGATAATAAGGAATAATACAGAAACCACGCAGTTTAAAATGTAACTCTTAAACAGAAATAAAATATTGTGAATTGTCTTCTACTCTTGTAAAGTACCCTTTTACTAATTCTTTTAATAGGGATGCTCTGACTGCTACAGAATGGAGACAAGTCTTGAGTCTCCATTTGGAAAGCTCCAAAACAGTAAGTTTCAAAGTCGGATTAAAGCCACTTGAGAAATGGTATCAGACCGTGGCAACAAAATTAGTGTTCTGAAACAAATAATACTGGGGATCTGGGGTAGAAATATGCAGAGGTCAGGGGGGAAAAAACAAACAACTGACAAGAATAGTCAAAACACCCCTTAATTTTGTTCCAAAGCTCCTCAAAGAAACACACGGTCTGATCAACATATAGGACCTCAAAGACAGAAGTAGACACATTCTTTGACCAAGATTCAGTGAACGATCCTTATTTTAAAGTGTAAAGTAACAGAGAAAAAAGGTAAGACTTACAGTAAGACAAAAAAAAGCCTTATGAAGAGGAACGCTACAGAAATGCAGAATAAGATAGGGCTGATGTTGCTACATTCCTACAGAACTCTCCTGACTAGGGTCACATAAGCAGAGTGCCTGATTCTACTCCTGCTTTCCCCAAGAACTACAAACTAAATCACCAATTTGCTACTCTTTCTAAAGAAGTGTGTGTATATGTTTGTGCACACATATGCACGTGTACACACGCGCACACACACAACTATCTTTCCAAGTAAAATACTGTTCCTTGAGCTTTGAGGCTTTGCTGATTTCAATCTGATTATTTTCACTTGGTAAAAGTGAACTTTTATGCCTTTTGTCCTCTGTACCTGAAAAAAGGCAGATATATAGGCCTAAATACATAGGCACTTTGTAGCAAAACTCAACCACAGAAACACTCAATTAGCAGCTCTGAAAGTAATTTAGGCACTTATTTCAAGAGCATTAATTTTCCTCTTAGAAGCAGGTGCTAAAATACAGGAGCTTAAGTTAAGGTCCCTAATGACTAGACTACACAGTGACCTGAAGTGTCTTTCTAACCTTTCTACTGTGCAAGTACCAAACTTAAAATTGAGCTTGGAAAGAGGTAAGTGTTTTCTAAAAAATATTTATTTAAATTGGTATTAATAGACAATACAAAAAGAAAACAAAGATAACTTAATCTAAACCTTATATGAAGATTCTCTTGAAAATCATATATTTTACCTGTTCATAAGTTGTCCACCAATTAAAAACTATAAGCAATAGTGTTGAAGGAGTTCTGAGGAGTCCTCACTCAGTATCTGAAGCATTACCATCTTTGCCCCTTTACTTATCTGAAAAGCCACATAGCTACTTGTGAAGATTGACAAACCCAGACCATGAAGTGGTAAACTTCTTAAACAGCCTAAGTCAACATCTCGGCAACCACATGTATACTACTCTAAATTATAGACGGCTAATACTTTGGTGCTTGCCAATCCTGGATATTGCTGCTATCAAAACAAATGGTGGAAGGAAAAAAAAAGATTGTGTATACATGACAGATCTGTCACCTTTGCAATCTCTTGCAGAGGAAAAGGTCACTTCGTTGTATTATTTTGCTACGGAGGGGCATCTGTGACTAGTTCCAACTTTTATAGTCTGTTGATAGTAGCTCCATAAACAGCTGAAACAGTGGGTCAAGGAAAGTAGGGAGACCAGGGCTAAACAAAGTTAAACAGAATGGGGGAAACTATTGTAAAATAAAAGTGAGACAACTGAAAGTCAGAAGAACAAACACCACTACTAGCAGTAGCAACCTAAAAAAAAGTAAAACAAAAAAATCATTTTGTGAGATGAACACACCTGTTAGTGTTCCCATAGGGCAGAATTTCTGAAAGATTTCTCAAGTGGAGAAATTAAGGTGATGTGCAATTCACAGTTCCATAAAATTGTCTCTGTTGTGCAGCAGGCAAGTAGGTTCTCTAAGGACTAGCAGGTTATTCATTAAGAAAACCCAAAGCAATATAACCTTGGGCAAAAAATGAATAGTCTGCTTTGGAAAAAGCAAATTACTCAGACCCAATAGCTGTTTCTCAGAAATACTCTAGAAAGTCTCACCAGTAGATCTGCCACAGATATGGGATTTGCTGGTTTACAACATCATCTGTAAGGTGTTCTTTATAGAGAGGTGATGTAAATTCAATTGGCATTGGAAAATTCAAGAGGTATCTACAAGAGAAAAAAGTAGCAGTAAATGAGAATTTTCCTCTACATGGAAGAGTCCTATGTGGATGTAAGATTTAGTTCCAAAATCCAGCTCATGGGACATTAAAAAAAAAAAGGCACTTTTCCTAGATCTTAGTTTAACTCTACCCAGCTACAATTTATACAGAAAGCATTACATGGAAATATAGAAATAGTTACTATAGAAAGCATTTACTCCCTCGTTATGTACAAAGTTAAATGTTCCTTTATATCTCAGACTTCCCCTTCCCTACATAAAATACATCAAGTAAGGTACAATCACCTACATACACTCAGCTAAGCTGCATGGCCAGTACTAAATTTAATGTAAACAAATGTAAGCAGGAATAAAATCTAACACCTAACTTGGAGATAAAAACATTTCAAAACCTCATCTGCATAAGCTTTAGCACAGGTCTTCCTTTGAAGGCCTTCAGAGGCATCTATTTTGAATATAAGGAAACTGCATGTTTCAAAACTTCATTAAGTCTTTCAATTAGATGCTAAAATTCAAGTGGAAAAATCAGCAGGCTAGATATGAACCTGTGCCTTTTCAGCAGTAGTAATCTGCTGATTAATAGCGTGCTCAACCTCTGGACTGAGGTCTTCTGCAAGTGCCTAAAAATAGTATTTTAGGTATAGAATTTTAGGCTCCTAGGTTTTTTTTTTGTTTGGTTTTTTTGGGGGGTTTTTTGGGGTTTTTTTTTTTTTTTGGGGGGGGGAGGGGGGAAGGGCAGCAGGGGGAAACACCAACAAAAATCAAACACCACCCCCACCCCCAAACCCAACCAACCAAAACAAAAAACAAAAACAAAAAAATCCCAAACACCCACAACTCTGGCACACATGATTGATTTTCATTCCCCAAAATCCAGACATTAAACTTGCTGGCTATTTCATCTTTAAATGCTTGTGGGTTTACAATTTAGTGCATAAGCACAAACAAGTATAAGCCTTATGAACTACCAAATCATAATTCACTGAAGTTTTCGCAAAACATGCCAAGCTAAAAATAGAGGAGTTGAAAAGTTCTAGACTCTTGTTTTTCAAGAAAATGCCAATATTACCAAAAATTTAAATAGAAAAAACATATTCTAAATGTACCTTAAGAGATCCATGGGACCATGCTGTTGGCATGTATTCTCAAAGAAAGCTGCCACAAAATCTTGCAACAGTGGAAGAATACTGCTTGACCTTTCCTGTTTTGGGGTTTTATTTTTTAAAAATAAAAAAGTTAAAATCAGACATCAACCTGAAAATGACAAGAACAATTTAAGCATAATAAATAACAAGTGGTGTGTCTATCTCTGCAATGATCCATTGTCTTCATTCTCTCAAGAATGAAGTCTAACTAGGTCAGTCAGCAGGTAGCAGAAAAGCTGAAAACATATTACAGGATTTACTGTTAATGTCTGTTATTCTTGCTTAAGGATATTAACAGTGGATTAAAAACACTCCGAACTACAAATTTATGATTTTGTATAATTCCTTTGATTACCTTTTAATCATGTCACTAATCTTGCCAATTCTATTTTTCCCATCTATGTAAAGGAGTACTGGACATTACAAAAATATCATGAAGATTAATCAATTTTTTAAGTGGTTGAAACAAACAAAACGCAAACTTTATAAAACCAGCAGACCAACAAAATGAGTTTTGGAGTGGAGTATTACCTGTGAAACAAGGAATTTACACAACTGATAAAAAATTTCTGCATTCTGAGGATTCTTCTCAAAAGCTCCAATCCACACTTTGTAGGCATTGTCACTCTGCTCCATCTGCAAATACAAGGTGGCCAAACTCTCCAAGAGCTGACAGTTGTTAGGGCAGAGCTCCAATAAAGATCTACAAAGTTCTGCGGCAGACTCCCACCTTAAGGAAAAGTAAAGGTAAGTTTTCAAAAAAGTAGAGTTGTGTACTCCAATTAAAAATGTCTTGAAACAACTTACCTTTCAAGAAGTTTCAGCAAAGCTACCATGTTTCTGTAGAGAGGAAAGCACATAACTATTCTTCTGTCAGCCTCAAGGCTTTCATCAGTGCATGTTTTGACCGCATCTTCAAAACAAGAGTATAAAATCAAGCCTTTAGACCTCAAGCAATGTCAGTGTTATTTGAAGCCCTAACATAATAAAAAGTGTCATTTAACATAATGAAAATACTGAACTGTGGAAAGTTATTTCTTAGAGTGCTGCTTTTGCAAAGTATTAAATAAGACTGTCTTTGGAAAAGCTTTCTTAACACTTAGCACCACAGTGCAAAGACTGAAATCTTTCAGAAGTTCATCCCTTGTTCATTTAACAATTAGAAAACATCCTACCAATGAAATTTTAAAGCGACATTACAGGTAGCAGTGCCTCACTATTTTTAAAACTACATTCCAGGATTTCCAGCATAGCTGCTGAAAGCTATTGAGACAAAACCTAATATAGGATATTATTTTTCTTCTCAGCATAATAAAAAGCTACCCAACAATGAACACCACATTATCATGGCTAGGCTGCAGTTGGGCTACTCAATCTATCTTTGAGTATTTCCACACTGCATTATCACCTGCAGCATAGATATATTCTCAGTGGCAATTCAACATTGCTGCTGGCTAACACGCTAAGTATTGACATTTATACAGTGCTATTATAAAGTCTACCTCTGGCAGCACCACAAGTTGAGAATTCAGTTTCTTCTAGTATCTTCATTTTACAACTTAAGAAAAATTATTCAGTTTACTTAAACTTTGAATGAAGACAAACACATACATTGCTCTGCCTCTTCTAAGGAAACACACTAATCTTCCAGGAAAGTAACCTTCCAATAGACACATCCCATTGAGGGGAGGAAGGATAAGAAAGAGAACAACAGAAGCTTGGCTTCATGCTTACATAAACCCAAGAAAACGAGCAGTGCCATACTGTCACAAGCCACAGGCCTTTATCTTGGTAGCATATTATAGTTCAGAGAAAAAGCTACAGATTTGAATCAGATGAAAAACACAATGTGTGTGTGAAGTACCTCAGTACATGGTCTTTCCTCACTGCTCTGCTCAAATCAAGATGAAATATCCACTGGATTAATCCCAATGGCTTAACACAGTCATCAGCAATATTGGGCTGCCTTGAAATTCCAAAAGTTGGATAAGATAATATTTCTTGATTTACAAGTGCGTAATGTATTAAGTAGTTTACCTCCCTAATCTTACCTTCAAACATAGCTAACAGCGTATCAGGATCAGTCTTCACATCTTGAACTGTTTGCCATGGTATTAAAAACGGCTCTTTGTTCATGATCCTTGAAGGACTGACATTAGCTGGATCATAGAACTTGACTGGGAGAATGCCGAATTCAGTTAGATGTATGTAAGCCAGCCAAGCCAAGCAACGGTCACTTACAGTAAGGCGTTCTGATATTATCTTTTCGTTTGCTGATTTTAAAGCATTCTGTAAAGATTAAAAGAAATACGTTATATTTCAACCACAAAATCTTTAATATCTAAGAATGAGAAAAGGAAACAGGAAGAATAAGTTTTAATATTCTCAAATATTTTCCACAGAAAAGACAGGAACTAATTCATTACATCAATCATGATTACATTTGGCTTATGTGAATGTTTGTCTATTCAAATTATATGCATAAATTCTAGTAACAGGTTTAGAAATACTGTAGAAGATAATTCTGAAAAGTGAACAGAGATAGACTTTGAATACATGCATCTCCCAACATGCGTTCCATTTTTCTGCTTAATTCTTGGACAATTACTTCCAGTTGCACAGAAATAACACATTAGCTCTAAAGACAACTCATCTACAAGTTGGATTCAGCTTGCTATAGCCTACTGGGTTTTGGGGTTTTTTTGTTTATTTGCTGGTCTTGGGTTTGTTTTTTTTATTATTAAGTTCTAGTTATCCAGCTACTAAGTTACAGCTATCCAAGTCTACTGAAAGCACCGCCATCTCTAAACATATTGTTTAAAAAAAATGTGTTGGAAACGTTACTGAGAACAAGGACACTGCTTCAAATTTTCCTACCAGTCATATGAAAAACTGGAATAGCCCAGTTAAATTGGCAGATCCCAAATAAAAATCATTAGAGCATGCAGTTAGACGAAGTCTAAACACAATTGCTCCTAAAACAGAACAGAATCTCACAGCTAGAGATGTGCTAACATTTTTCTGGATAAATGCAGTACAATCAAAGAATGCACTTTCACGGGAATGAAAGTACTAGTAAATTTAGGCAAAATTCAGCAGGAGACTTGTCCCATAATAGGCAAAACCTGAAGTTTCAAAAACATTTCACTTATTCACCCTTCAGAATACTTACTTCAGAAAATTGACTTTCAAGTTTTCAAAGAAACATGTTGCTACCTACTCTGAAGTAGCATTTACTTAGAAATTATCTTAAATATGGTTAAATAATCTCTCCCCAAGACATTCTTTTCAACTACACATTTCAGATGAAGAAAAAAACAACAAAATAATGTTTGGTTTTATGATGCTTTGGGGAAGGGGAAGGGAAACCAACCCATGTAATTCTCCCATATACACTGGATTTCCATGTCAATTCAACACAATCTGAGTTTTTTCTCCCTCTGTTCTTTTTGTTTATTCAGTCAAACATTCAGAGTTACATTTATCAGCACTGCTGTGTTTTGAATAGCTTTTGGAGGAAGTCTACACATCATTACTTTTCTCTGTTTAAACTGAAGATAAAAAAAGCATTATGGCCTTACCACACAACTGAGAAAAATGTTTTGGGGTGTAGCAAGCAACAGGTGCCACCTGCTGGTAGGAATGAAAAAAAACTTGCAACTGAAACTAGAGCAGCTCCCATTTTTAGTAGGAACTGGTGTCAGCACTCAATTTCTCACCTTCATCCACTACTACTGTCTACAGGACAGTAACAGTGACCTAGATTCTTTCTACAGTCACAATAAAAGCCTGAGATAACTCCAGGTCTTTGGAGTTCATGGGACCAGTAAAGTCTGATTTAATAGTCTCCAAGATTTGGAGCAGGGCAAGAGTTAGATAATATCATACTATGTTCTTTCCCAAGAACTACTGGTTTAATAATTTCTGCAGCAATGAACATTTGAGTATCTGAGGCAATACATTACTCACAGGCCCTTCACTGCAGAAAAGTGTTCTACGGCTTACCAGAAATCAAGTAGTAATGCAATTCCCCAGGATTATTTTGAGATGTAGAGGTCTAGATTATTAGCTACACAAGCAAAGCAAAACAGGTAACACACACCAAAGGTATACCCAAATTTTACAATGGCATCATAACTCAAAACAGATGTCTCTGGGAGAATTTCTTCAGCAAATAAAGGAAGTAACAGTTCTTCTGAAGCTGACGCTATCAGAGTCACAGGCATTAGAAAGGTGAAAGTATGAAGACAATTCCTGGTGTGGTAACCTGGAAGTTACCTGCAGCAGAGCAAGAGCATTCTGATGTCTTCCTGTGAACAGGCTTAAGTGAACCCTGTACAGGAGAGTCTCCAGCAGCTGAAAGGACACGAGATTTGGATTTTCTTCTCCCCCTGTCGCTTCCATTAGGAACTGTATCATTCTCCCACATACATAGTCTTTTCCATCAAAGGAATTCTCCAAATTCAAAAACTAGAGAAAATAATTCATATTATTAATAATCAGAATAGTAGTAAAGCTTCTAAGTTAAAGTTTAAAATCACATGAATCACAAACTTCGGATAATGTCTTTTACCACCTTACAAACCACACTTCCCTCCCTCACACCAAATTTTCACATTAAACCTCAAATACTGTTCAAATATTAAAGATAAAATAGTCAAAGCTTTGCAAGCTTAAGTAAAAAAAGGAAATGTTACATCTTAATTTTAAATAACTTTTATTACCTGAAGAAAAGTGATGACTTCTACAAATATCCTGCAAACAGAACTTTGAATCACTTCATTTTCTGAGCAACTTTTGAGTTTTCAAAAAGCTATAGTGTTTTTCGTTTCACATTTTCCCTGTCACGCGTACTGGTTTTCTACAGTAGAAAATGCACACTTACATGAACATTTCACATATACTTTTTTTTTTAAATTTTGTTGTTTGTTTTACTTACTGTCCACCAGATTTGGTAAGAGGGAGCATATTCCACCGCTGTTTCACACATTTCCTGTATCTCCTCCCTCGTTCCTCTTTTTGAGAAGAGTCTGAGGTAATGACACCAAATTTCAGGATTTTCTTTGTTGTTCTCAAGGGCTCGAGCCAAAACATTTAAAGTAGAATCTAAACACTCAGATGATGAGCTGTAAAAATTAAAAGATTAAAAAAAACTCAAATCAACCGTGTTAGTATACTAACTTCCACAATATCATACATGAAAAATGGATGCTTAGAATGAAGTGACACACAGTCAGACTCTTAATATGCACTGTTCTTTATCATGAAAGTTTTAAAGTTGCAATAAGTTTTCATTCTTCAAAGGTTATTATTAGGTGCAATTAGCATAGTGCAGGGAAAAAATAAGCTTACTAGGAAAAGAGCACCAATTCAAATAAGAGTCCATTTTGATTGAAAGTGGGTAAGCAAAAGTCTCAAGCTGCAATCAAAGGCATTAACATCACACAAACTTAAAAACTTAAGCAGAAATTTCAAAGGCTTAGTAAAATAAGTTAGAATATTTTTGTTACATATTTAATTTACTCTCTACAGTCATCATAAGCCTTTATTTCAGGTCTCTATGCATGTCATGCAGGTTTTCCGTGCCTCTAAACCATTAAAAAAAGGAGACTTTAGTTTTCAAGATAACTATCATGAGATGATACCAGCGAAGTAATACAAGATTAGCTCAAATAACTGACTCTATTGCAAACCACAGAGCTGAGCTTTAATTCATAAACAAACTTCCATAAAACCACAGAAAGCTTCTGAGGTCACATTTATTCTGAAAACATCTTTAGAAATTATTTTGCATAGGCATTTATGAGAGGAAATACACATGTCCCAAAATAAAACTAACACAGTTAACCATTGTCATAGTTTTAGCTAGGATAGAGTTAATTTCCTTCACTGTAGCTGGTATAGTGCTGTGTTTTGGACTTAGTACAAAAATAATGTTGGTAACACACTGTTGTTGTAGTTGTTGCTAGATAGTGCTTACATGAGTCAAGGACTTTTCCAGCTTCCCATGCTCTGCCAGGTGCACAAGAAGCCGGGAGGGGAGGGAGCACATTCAAGAGAGGTAATGTGAATTGGCCAAAGGGATATTCCATATCATGTGATGTCAGGCCCAGTATATTAACTGGGGGGAGTTGGATGGGGGAGGCAGCAATCGTGGCTCAGGGAGTGGCGCTGTCGGTCAGCAGGCAGTGAGTGGTTGCAGCACTTGTGGGTTTGGTTTTTTTCCCCCTCTTCCCCCTGCTTTCATTTCTCTCTCCTGATATTTCCTTTTATTTTTATTATATCATTATCATAATCATTATTATCATTACCATTATTACTATTTTATTTTAATTATTAAACTGTTCTTATCTCAACCCATGACTTTTCTTGCGTTTGCTCTTCCAATTCTCTCCTTCATCCCACCAGGGTGGGGGAGTAAGCAAGCGGCTGTGTGGTGCTTAGTTGCTGACTGGGGCTAAACCACGACAGCATGCGTAAGTCTAAAGCCTTCCCGACCCCTTCTACCACCACTGCCACCTACTAAACCACTCAGTTTCTTCAGAGTACTGAGGCGGGGGAGAAATGGGGCAGGTGGCCACTTTAAGAAAAGGATGCATTGTATTCCATTAGGTTTTCTCCCTTCTTTTCTTGGTCTTTTTTTTAAAGTATGCTTATATTTAGCAAGTGTGCTCTTCTCACCCTGCCACTTGCTGGTAGTATTTTATTTGAGTACTGGCCTTACCAGTTCTATCCCATCTAGTGTTCAGGCAGCTATTGATACAGCTGAACTGATCTTTTGCTACATTTTTCATTATCCACAGTTTACACAAGGCTTTTAAAAGAGAGCTAGTCCTCTATTTCCTTTCCTCCCTGTTGCAGGTGCTTAAGCCGGTACCTCACTACTAAAATTGAAGTCAATCTCTAGAATGAAACCATCAGGACAGAATTCCTACTGAAATTATCTGATTGCCAATAAAAACATGGTAACCTGCAGAGTAATTTAAAGAAACAGAAACTAGAGAAACTTGGAAATCCAAAAGTGAAAAAGTTACAAAATAAGAAACTGAGTGGTCAACTGGTCCATTTCTACAGGGATAAAACCATATAGCAGAACTGTTCTTATAAGAAAGCCTTCTGATTAAAGTAGTTTCAAACATTACTCCAACCATTCACTCTGTAGAGGATAAACTGATTTCAGTTTATTAGTCCACTACTTTATCACTGGAAGTAAAACATTCCACTGTAATCTTGGGAATACATTAGGTTGTGCACTCTCAAACACAAACAATTATTTCTCCCACACTACCTTCCAGCAACTTCCATTCTGAATCAGAACCTACCTAAAAATAAACCATCAGTGTAATTTATTACTTACATACTACACTGCATACAGTAGGAAATCTGATCTATTTTTAACCTACTTTTAAGTAATAAATTATTTGTGGCATTTGTTGAAGAAAGTTCTTTAACATCAGAAAGGAAACTTGATCACAGCAGCATGGGTAAAGCACAAAACCAAATCTAAAATGTAGCTGACTTACCCTTCATTTTGATTCAAGTATTTGTATGCAAGTTTGATCCATAGCTGTACATCACAGGGGTTTTCTTGGACACTTGCCTCCAAGTTGGAAATGTCATCTGTCTCACTTGTAAAATACCGGACATCATCTGGAGTCACCACAGCATCAAGAACTGGAACTCTTTTTTTATGTTCTGTGGGATAGGCTGCAAATAAAAAAAAAAAACACCACACCACAAAAATAAAAAGTTTCGTTTCAAAACATAAGTCACCTGTAAGAGCAGAACTCACACAAGGGGTGGCCTTTATATATTTCAAATATAGCCATTGACCAGAGCAAAATATGGTTATTTTAACATCCTCTAAAACTTAGAGCTGTGTAGCCTGTAGAAAACTGCTTATGTTTCAAGTGTGAAGGCAAAAAATAAATAGCAGTAAAAGGCTGCTTTGATCAACAGACACCAGTTAAGGCAGTTCATTAGGCAGCATTAGCAAATAAGACACATCTGACAAAGAAAAGTTTATCTCAATTCTGAGTCTCTAAAAATCCTTTTTACAGGATTTGCTAACAAATCCTAAAGCTCCCACTTGCATGAGTCACATGTGAAACACTGTTGGGTTACTGATGCTCTAGCAAGCTTCTAAGTCTCAAATGCCATTTAACAGCAGCTTTAACACCTGACCTCAACACCAAATACTAACTGTACGAATTTAAGATAACCAAACACAAGAAGTTTTACTACTTATAGTTCTGGGAGGGAAAAATAAAAGTTAAAAAAAATCCTAATGGTCTATGGGCAAAGCTGAAACATTTTAGGGAAATAGTTCCTTATGTTCCTTTTAAGAACAGGTGAGCAGAAATTCCACCTTAACTTCCAGTCACACATTCTTTTAGATCCCCCCCCCCCCCCCAAATGCAACAAATTCAGGTCAAGTTTTACCCAAAAATGTACACAAAATAAAAGTTTGCATGCAGGAAATATGAAGACAAGAAAGGTATTAAAGGCATTGGTTTTCTTGAGAACTGCTTTAAAAATTAGGTGTTGGGAAGAGGTTGATAGGTATTTCCCCCCCCCCCCATACTTTTTAATGGATGCCACACATCCAGATTATCATATTTAATAGGTCCAACAAACTGTTCCTCTTCACTGCTGCTACTATCTAACAGCGGTTTTCTCCAGTACTTTGGTCTCCATTTCCTTTTATCTTTCCACGTTGTAAATGGAGGTGCTGTAAACAAGCAAAGTAGTTACAATTCTTTTACTTTTCTGTATTCAAAATTAAAACATCTTTGCTAATAAAGACTTCAGAGAAAAACATTCTGTGAGTGCAACACAAGTGTAGAAGTTTCAACACAAGTTATTTAAAATCTGTTGCGCTCAAGTGCATAAGTCACTTCTCCAAATTAGACTCCCAAAACTATTATATTGTTGCCTTAAAATAAACTCTGCTGCCTTTAATTTACCATAGGCAGAATTTATAATACTGAGATAAATAAACTAAACAACAAAAATATTCTTGTTTTACTAAATCATCAAGGTACTTACATAATTAAAAAAGTTTCATATTGCATTTAATCTACCAAGTTACTTACTGTGACTTTTACTCTCATTGACGTTACTGGCCAGAAGAACAGCCATCTGATCCACTGACATACGGTCTCTGTTTATACCAAAAAGTTTTTCAACATATTTTTCTGAAACAAGAATATTTGTATCTGAGGTAAATATATAAATGAAAATGGATAGATAACTTAACAGTAATTTAGCACGACCTATGCTGAATTAATGAAATACAACTGCTTCAAGAAGTAGGAGAACAAAGAAATGAAAAACTGGAAAAGTTCTGTTCGGCAACTTGCCTATATGGCAACAGTGCCGTTATAAAATTCCAGCTCCACTGAAACAGACCAGTCCAGTAGTTACAAAAAGAAGTGAGGAAGGGGAGAGGGAAAGATCCCATTCCCATTGCTCCCTAATCCCCTGAATCCCAGCAACATCTTTTTTTTTTTTTTTTTTTGAGTGAAATGTTCCACAGATGAATCATCTTTTTCTTTCTGTAAAGAGACCAAGGTAACGACCCACTACAAAGGACTGAATTGGACAACTGCAGAAACCTATTTTTTCATATAGCTGTGCCTTACACATTGCTTTACATCAAAATCCTTGCACCCAAAGCTTTTAATGAAAGCCATTCCCTTCAGAAATGAATCTTTGTATACAAAAGTGAATAAAAGACTCTTAAAAACCTGTGGCAGTGCTGATTTCCTCATCAGTGCTTTTTTCTGAACAGCCAATCAGTTCTAAATTGTAAGACAGAATATCCTGAAACAGCTGCTTACGGCTAAGAGTGCAGTCTTTCATGTGCTGCCTAAAACAAACAAAGAAGCAATTAATATATTTATCACAGCAACAATCTAATAAGGCTTTTAACTAGAAAGTTGGTTTTAGTACACGCTAGGATATGGCATAAAGAAAATGATATCCACAGAAAACACTATAGCCTGCTTTGAAATTTTTGTTAAATATGTCTGGGTCTTCTCTAAATTTAAGCCTGCATCAGTAACTCAATCCTAGTCTTCATTACTTCACTATAGCCTTACTCTGTAAAATCAACCTCTACACACTCGCTTCACACTAACACAAAACCACAGTATTTAGAACTTTTTAGTTCAAACAAGGTAGTTATAAGAATTAGATATCACTTCGTATTTAAAAGATTCAAACCATGTTAACAGCTAAAAGCTGATCCAAAAAGCTGTCTGCCACCAAAAAGGAGAGGAAAAAGAGCTAAAGTCCACTCCTATTACATTTTTCCAGTAGTTAGAAGTTTCCAAATTGAGTTTATTCCTGACCAATTCATATCCATTTGCTCTTGTACCAACTTTTTAAATATACTGTGCAACATTTTTTAACAAACTATTTTTAATTTAATTTAACACCAGGCTTCAAAGAAACAAACTTGGCCAGTATGTTCCCAGAACACTAGAATTCCACTACCCCAATAGTATTTTTCTTACATAGTCATATAGTATTTCGGTTAGCAGCATGATACATCTCTAGTGTGCTTAATAGTATCAACCACTACCTGAGGTTCTGTGATGGTCTGAAGTTATGCTGAAGCTGTAAAGCAAGAGCAGTCCTATCCAAATTACCAGGCAATCAAAAGGTGAAATATTGTCTAACAGTCCATATTGCTTTTCTAAATGTACATCTAAAGAGCCTCCTTTCTTCATGGCTTAGATGAAAGAGCTTTTTTCCTGCCAACCAAGTATCTGCAATAGGGTATTAAAAATAACTTTGTTTTCTAGAACTTGTGCATAGGATAATAAATCCGGACCTTTTAAAGAAATGAAAAACATGCCTATTTTGGTCTTTGAGTCACATATCTAGAAGAGAGGTTTAGTTCAAATGAACAAAATTAAGAAGAACTCACCACTGACAGTCATCATCATTACACGTGCCTGTTAAATCAAAACGGCAGAAACACTGTTTTGGCTCAATCATATTGCTATATGTTACTGAACTGAGGTACAGTTTTTCCTTCGTTCGAAAATACGGACTAAACCTAAAATGAAACAGTGAATTATTTTGACAAAGCTTACAAGGTACGACATTAGTTTAACTAAACAAAGTATTTTAAAAAATAGTCACTTTTTCTGTATTAAATCTCATTGTTTCCAAAACCCTACTACTAACCAAAAGCATCACTGACCTATGAGTTAAGAGGAAGGTGAAAACAGTGGGAGAGGGAGGGAACAAAACAGTACTTCTCAATCTGAACAGATTCTGCTCTAGCATTCTCTTCTCCCTTAGGCACAGAATTTCATTCATACGAAAACAGGAAGTGTACTAATCATCCAGTAGGGAAAGCAAACTACCAAAGTTGAATTTTCGTTTAGTTTTAGAAAAACTGCACTCATGCTTTAGTTAGCATAAGATCAAAATGTCAAATGGAAGCATAAAGAGAACCGTTAAAGATTAACCTGAAAAAACAGTGAAGAAATCCACATCAGATTTTAGAACGTGTAAACAAACAAAAACCAGTCTGAGCTGAGCAGACTAATGCTTGTTTTAAAACTTTAGCTAAAGTCTGACTGTCAATTTTGGGATTTCTAGCTCCTTAAGGAATTGAAGCCATAACCTACAAGAAGTTAGAACGAATACTCCTTTAGAATGCATCCTCCATCTTTTGCTGCTTAAGAATATAGAAATAAAAAACCTGAAACACATGGTAGGATTCTACTGCTCCAGTTTAAATACCAGACTATTGTCTTCTAAAAGTTAATGTGTAGGAACAAAGCTCTTTTTAGTCAAAAGACAGACACATCAAGTTGATTACATTTGCAGGTGCCTACTTTAAGTCCTGATGAATTACTGTGGTCATAGAATCATAGAATCATTAAGGTTGAAAAAGACCTCTAGGATCATCAAGTCCAACTGTCAACCCAACACCACCATGTCTCCTAAACCATGTCCCGAAGTGCCACGTCTACGTGTTTTTTTAACACCTCCAGGGATGGTGACTCCACCACCTCTCTGGGCAGCCTGTTCCAATGCCTGACCACTCTTTCAATGAAGAAATTTTTCCTAATATCCAATCTAAACCTCCCCCAATGCAGCTTTAGGCCATTTCCTCTCGTCCTATCACTAGCGACTTGGGAGAAGAGACCAACACCCACCTCGCTACCACCTCCTTTCAGATAGTTGTAGAGAGTGAGAAGGTCTCCCCTCAGTCTCTTCTCCAGGCTAAACACCCCCAGCTCCCTCAGCCTCTCCTCATCAGACTTGTTCTCCAGAGCCTTCACCAGCTTCGTTGCCCTTCTCTGGACACGCTCCAGCACCTCAATGTCCTTCTTGTAGTGAGGGGCCCAAAACTCAACACAGTATTCGAGGTGCGGCCTCACCAGTGCTGAGTACAGGGGCATGCCTCTTTCCACTGAGTAGGAATCCAAAAATAGGTGATTGGCTCAATCTTGACTCAGAATGTAAATCCTAGCCAAGTTTTCAGACTGCATAATTGAAATAAGCTTCTGTTTTTCCTGGATTTTAGAAATTGCTTCATATTGGATATAAAAATCCTGTTTTCAAATGCTTAACTATTATTTTTTAGTTATATCAAACAACAATCCAGTTACAGGGAAAAGTACTCAATATAATGTAAAAGCGGCATACTGCACAAAAGCAAGGGACACCTGCATACCAGAAAAAAATAACTAAAATCATTAAGTTCCCTAAACTAGACAAAATTGTTTCAGGATAGTCTAGTTTCTCACTGCAACTTGTCTGGGTATCAAGGAAGAGAAGTGAAGAATACTTGAACAAGAACACATATACACAGAAGTCAAATAGCTGCTACAGTCTTCATACCTGTAGGATTTAAATACTAGAAGAGGACTATGATATGGTCCAAATGGAAATGGTTTCACTTCAGTTTGTTTATTTTGCAATGTAACAAAATCCATGTCCACTGAAATTTCCTAGGAAACAGATAAACAGATATGTAGCAATTGCAATACCACCTAATAAACACAGCCTTCATATTTAGTTTTAAAGCATTTACCTGACCACACAACAGATCTTCCTTAGGTACTATAAAGGCAGTACTTTTCACTAGCAGCTCTTTCAAGCTGTCAGCTTTAGCATAAAGTTTTTTCAGTTCATCAACATTCAGCCCAAGGAACAGCTCAGGCTCCTCCGATGCCTTTTTAGAAAGTTTGTTTATAGTTTCTTGTTTTGGAGTGTCCATGTGTTTAAGATTTGGTTTAGTGAAAGAATTAGATTCTCTGAAAGATCTCCTTCGTTCTCGGTTTGAATTAGACAGAACTTCATCATCAAAGTAGTTTTCTTCACTGTCCAAAGATAGTTTATCCTGTGTAAGATCATGAAGTGACGGCTGAGGTAAGGCAAATTCAGATTCCTCTTCCACATGAGGTGCAATATTTGCTTGTTCCTTGGTTTGAAGTGCACGGGCCTCTTTCAATTTCTGAATCTTCAGAGCATATTCATACTCTAGTTGCTGTAGGCGTTTTTTCTCTAGTGCAATCAATTCTGCTGAATGTTTTTTTGGACTTGATGCAGGGGAGTTCTCCAATTTCAACATTTTGCTTGGCTGAGAAGAAAAAAAAAATTCCCTTTATTTCACTTTCACATTTACTGATCTATTGACAGGAGGTAAGTGAAACATGGGCAAGATATTTAATTCAGAGTTTACAAAAACCTATTTTAAACTCTTGCCAGAAAAATGCAAAAAAAAGCAGGAAAACCACAAAAGAGTTTGCCACAATTCAACTGGCTTGTTTGCAAGTTTTTCAATAAAAGTTACCCTACATCATGTACGGGGCTTCAACAGAAGTTCTGGCTGCATTTAAAAGGTGAGCTATAAAACAAGTATGCACAGTGGTGTTGAGGGGAGCAGGGAAAAACAAACAGAATAACTTAAAAAAATACTTTAGCCTTGTTTTTCGAAACAGTAAGATCAGATCCCCACTTCAGCATCTTTGCTAGATAGTTTTAACAAGATCACTGATGTCTACAGACAGTAAATATTTCCTTCCTTCCTTCACAGGCATATAGCTCCTCTTATTATTAATCTATTAATGACATTCCCCTGGCACAGAAATGCAGACTTTGAACAGTTTCCTTTTTCAATGCTTAATGCTTTTTCTACTGAATTCTCAAAAATACAGGAAACCAATAGGAAGATTCCTACAGTACTTCTGAAATGTTTTCCTATTTTCCTGAAATCCCATTTGAACTAAGTTTCCTAATCAAAACTGCTGCTTCTTTTCAAGCACAGCATGGTTTAAAAGCATGCAACAGACTTACTCCAAGATGATCTTGCTCCAATTTTCGTTTCCCAATTTCCTTACTTGCTACTGCTTTTGCTCGAGCAAGTTCCTCCCCATATTTTAATGCCAGAGCTTTTTTTACTGTAACTCGTTGTTGAACTTTATGAATCTGAAAAAAGAAAAAAAATACTACAGTAAGATGCAAATTTTCAGATATGACCATATAATAAAATATAATCATAAAAGACGTATAGGAATTAACCAATGATTAATTCAAAAGAAAGCCTACTGCCTCCAAAAATCAGGCTTCCCATTTCAAGATTTCCAGCTCTAGAAAACATAAGCATTTCAAAATCAGTTACTTGTTCCTGAAGCTTCTTGAGAAACATCTTATTGGCATTCAAGATCTTCTCTGTTGCTTGTAGCTGTTCAGCCAGTTTGTTAATCTTACTTTCAGCAATTCGAACATTCTCTCTCTTCTTGGCCTCTTGTTGCAACAGATGTTTCAAGACAGATTCATCCTTCATCAACAAAAGTCTAAAAGTAGAAAAGCGATGTAACAGATTTTCTTCCAAAGGGAAATTTCACAGAGCTATCACGGCTCCTCTGAAACCCTAGTTATTTAAGAACCCAGCTCTTTTTCACTTAACAACAAACAACGTTCTAAGTTTCTCCAGATAGCCTTAACATCCATGAGATATTTAATATTGGTTCAGCAATGTCAGTATAAAGTAGATGAAAGCATTCTAGTAGTGAGGACAGGGGAAGGTAAGCAAGTGGTGTATCTTTAATACTGATTTTAATATTAAGACATCCAAAACACACATGTTCTTACTTTCTGTTAAGTAACAGCCCAATTCTTCCTCAAGGCACATAAACACATTAGCTGATTGCCAGCCATAGTATTATGGCACAGCAGCAGAGTAATTAAATATAAAAAGCTACACATTAAAGAAAGCAAGATAAAGACTTAGGTATGAATAAATGCAGGGCGGAAGAATGTCCTTCAATGTATGTCTGACTGGGAACCAGTTTGTTCACAAGACCACACAGAAATAATCAAGTGGCAATGGATGCAGAGAAGAAGGATGCAAAGTGCTTGTATTTTCCACAGTAACTTGGAAGAAGAGTGATAAACATGAAGGAGGCATGCTAAATCAGAAAAGGCACACAGGAAAAGCTTCAAACAGCGTACCTATTCTGCAGAAACACTCATTCATTTATATATATATAATCAGGCATATCCCATTGAAACATGCTACCCTCAAAGTGTATTGAGTAGTGAAAAGCACACTCATTTTTTCATATTTCAGAGTTATTAGGTGGCACAGGTGACGTTCTAGTAACTGAACGTAAACACAGCTGGAAAGAGTTAGCATGACAAATCATACTTAGAAGTTATCAAACATCACACTGGCACTACAACACAATTCCTTTTGTACAGCAATAGAATTCAAGACTGAGTAGTTCAAGACAACAGAAAACCAATTGTTTGCTGTACTTTAAATGCTACACATTCAAAAAAGATTTACACTTTTCATCCTGCTAAGCAAAGGAGGTTGGACTTACAACAGTGAAATATGTACCTGTTTCTCTTAAGCTTTGCTTCTGCTTCTGTGACTTGTTTTGTCACTACCGCTATTCTCCCAATTCCATCAACCTCACCATCAGAATTTGCAGGGGACGAATTGTTCCTCAGTGGATCAGACTTAATTAAGCGTTGCTTTTCACGACTAAAACAGATGTTAAAAGCAAAGATGTTCAGTAGCTTCAACATTCATTTCGATGTGTACTCCCAATAGTTTTAAAATCTTCAAAAAAGTAGCAGGACAAGGTTTCAAGTTAAAAGAAAAAGAACTTTCCACAGCTGCAATCAACTACTGTAAGTCAGTTCAAATCCAAGGACTTTCTTTAGACTACTACGTTGTCTTACTAAAAACTGAGTGGGGGGAAAATCTGAAGGTAATGGCAAGGTTTTCAAACTCAGATTTTCCTTCCAGTTACAAAAATAGACTAGTAAAGGACTACAAAGAATATACATTTTACATTAACAATTAAACTCCATTGTACCTGGCAATCTCTTCTTTTAAGAGTCTGTATTCTATCTTCTTATCTTCTGGCAGAGCCTCTGGAGTTCGCATTGGATCATTTTCTTTTTCTGATTTTGGAGGGGCTTTGATTTTTGAGGCCTGTTACAATGAGGTTCAAGTCAATACTAGTCACACTAGTTTAAAATACAGCTATTAACTAGTATTTTTAAGAGGCATTTCAGCACAAACATAAGCTGTTCAAGGCTAATAAGATCTTTTAAGCCAGTATTTTTTGCTAGTAATTAAAGATGCATTGAATTTTAATTGAAAAAATGAAATCAAAATATATTACAAATGCCATCTTCAAGATGCCATCTTAACCAAAAAATCATTTTAATTAGCTTGTGCAATCCAAATTACAATGTAATGGTCCAGAGAGGAGTAATGTACTCACTCTTGCCCATTTCTGATGTAATCCAGTATTTCTTGACCAAATTCTGAAGTTTAAATACCATAGACAAAGCAAAATCATTACAAAATAAAACTATTAAATGCTGATAGTGTTTACCTCAACATTTCTCCTTGCTTCTTTTATCATAGATTCTAGTCCTCCAAACACACTGTTAGTTGAATTAGATGGCTCTCCATCAGACTCGCTATCATCTGAGTCATTTAATGTAACCACAACAGACTTGTGTTTTGGAAGCTGCGGGGAGATTGAAAAAAAGTTTTATAGCAAGAAGAAAAAGTTAGAGACAGATACAACTGAGCACATATTTACTAGGAGAGAAAAAGGAGGTTAACTCCTTTTGTTATCATGGCACACCAATCCCACATTGTAAGAAAAAAACCCTAAGCATTTGTGCATCTCCACTACAAGACAGGGATACTGTATTCATTCTCGATACCGTAACATGAAAGGTACTCCAACATTTTCAACCTCTTCTCAAGTATCTGCAGCATATTTACATCTCCATGGTCATAGCATACGAATCTCAAACCTTTGACTTCTATACTTCATTAATTATTTCAATTGTAATGAGAATTATCATCTGCCATTTGCAAGCATTTTTTTTAAAGTAACTGAGAGGTAACAATCAATCAAGTCTGCATTAGAAATGCTGTGGCAGACATACCAGAACGCCCTCATCTTTCTGCTGCACAGTTGTGATACCTCTTGTCCCACAGTTATACTTAGCTGACCTTACAGTGAGCTGCTCAGGCAGTTAAGTTGGCAGAACACCAACAGTACATAAAGAACAAATGAAACAAGATTAATCACTTTTTGCCAACATCACTAAGCGAAACAGCTCACTGAAGATCAGATGACTGCCAATTCCAGAACAAAGACAGACACAGAAACAAGCAGACAATTTAGATTAACCTCAAACGCTCTGGAGTTGCAGCTTGAAAAGAAGCAACTTAGTTCACATTTCCAGGACTGCTCTTCCCACTTCCCAATGTAGATCTGGACAACTGAAGTTATACATTTAACCTTTACCTCAGTATAGGACCTCTTCAAAGCTCTAAGTGTCTTTTAAAGCACACACCCCACAAAAAAACCCCTACTTTTTAAAGTGAAAAATACCCAATTTCCACAATTGTTTCTTTTTTATTTCCTCTTTCTGGACAGTTCTTAAAATAAGGATCATATCTGCTACTTCTGAATGTACTACTGCTGCATCATTTTTGCACCACCATAGCACAGGTAGGTGAAATTCCAATTTATATTGGTGCAAGAAAACAGAACAAGGCATTGCCCCTCTCCTCACAAATATTCTCTGGCTGTAGCTCCATGGAAACCTAGATTACTCAGGCAAGGCACCCCACCGTTCACCTTATCTTCAGATGCCAAATACACCCCTTCCCTATGACTGGCTCTTGGTACTGAAAGACTAAAGCTGCCAAGCTGCTTTTGGCACAGTTGTGTAGGGTAAACTGTCTCTAACTGCCTTCCCCATTTTTCTTCTAGTGGAAAAGCCGATAGTGGGGAGGGTCAAAGTCAGCTTTTCTCCAGGTGTTTTTTCCCCAGGTGTTATTTTTTTTATGTGGTTCAGGAAAACGTTTAACAACGGGTAAAGTAACACCAGGCAACTACCACCACACTGCCTTCAGTAAGATTAGCTTCTACTGCAAGGGAACCACAGCCTCAGCTGTAACACAGGATCTCTCCAAAACGGCCTAAGACATATTTTTAGTCAGTGGTGAACAGACCCCTGAGTGTCCATGACTACTTTGAAACAGGGTTACAAGATGCCATTGAAAAAGCAAACCGATATCTGTAGGCTATTTCACTATGCAGAGGTCCTCAACTCTACAGAAGAAATCCCAACATTTGTAAATTTAAAACCTCTTCTGAAATATGGTAAAGCATACGCAAACATTCAAAAGCTACCAAGCGTCCACAACTATGAAATTAAATTTCAAAAACCTGAAGAATTTGTGTTTTCTGTACCTTTGTGATTTTTTAATTTCTGGATATATCCAACAACGGTCATAGAAAAACTATCAGTTTTTAAGTTCAAAATTAAATTCTCATGAGTTCACTTTCATTAGGCTGTAGTAAGAAATACCAAATACTACAAAATTAAAAAAAATCGTAAGCATTCAATACAAATTGCTTCTAAAAGCTTAAACTAACAGGGGTAATTGAAACTGTTTTCATATCAGATAGTCTACAGATAAGACAGAAATACCTTGTGACTGGTCACCAGTGAACATTATTTGGCCATTTCTTTAAAACACACACCTATTTTATATATAAGTATTCTATATCCCAACCTATTTAAGAAAATTAACAAATGCAAAATGCTTTGTTTCCAATACCATTTTTGTAAAAAAAAAAAGACACTAGCCAAGCCAGCTGATTCAAATACAAGGTATTATCTGTCAGCTTTAACTAAGCTAACCATCATTAGCAACAGGCACCAAGTTTCAATTGCAGGTTAATATTTGCATAATGCCTTTCAACAGCACAGCTGATGAGACATCATGTAATTAAAACAAACCAACAACTTCCCAGTAACATGTGTTCTCCCTTATTTATGCATCAGCAGTTAATGGAGTCTCAGGACAACAGAATATGTGGCAATTTAGGGGTTTTTTTCAGAATAGTTTTAGTATTTAAACACTAAGAACACTCAAAAATACAATAAATGTGAAATGATTACAGAAAGGATACAAGCATGCCCGAATTGAAAAATTACTCTAGTTATATCTAGAATTTAAAGTAGATTGAGAAGACGGATACAGACAAAAAAATATATATATCCACTTTAAACTTAAGAGCAGAGTTTTCCTACAGAAAGGAAAGTAGGCCTTGAAGGATCAAAAAAGGAACATTCAGGTCTCCACATCTTAGACTTTTTTTTCATTATGGCATCAGGTGACCAAGTGAACATACAGTCTGTATTTATGAGCAAAAAAGCTGTTGGCCAGCTACAGCTAGATTTGATAGTGATAATAGTCTCAAAGACTATTCCTCCAAATTTAGTAAAAAAAAAAGTTGTTTATTAATAGAGACACCATCTACTGACAGAAAGGCAAAGTTATGGACTCAATCATACTTTTCATTAGAGAATCTGCATGGGAAAGAGGAGCTAGAACAAATCAAGGTTTGTCAGATGTGTTGTTAAAATAATCACAGACTATCCACTATGTATGGTTCACTGCCATAAATAGAACAGTAGATTACATGGACTTCCAGTCTGGCAGAACACAGGCCAATATGTTTTTGTAACATATTTCCAACAATCCAAGGAGATTGCAGACATCACAAATTAAATGCTAGCTGCACATACCTCCCATGACCATTCAAATGAAGGTCAAGTTGCAGAATATGGCTGGAGCTAATGTAACAAAGTCTGCTGCTGCCTGAAGAGAATACTCTCTCCTCTGTCTTCCACCCGCACTCACAGACACACCATCTGCCACCACTTTTGTGCTAGCTCTGTTGCTCTCACACTGTTCACTGAAAAAATGCAACTCTCCCTAGAAGGAAAAGTACTTTTTTCCCCCCAAGGTCAGTTTTCTCACCAGTTTAGCATGTTGAATAAGTTAAGCAACAGGGCTGATGCTCCAGATCTCAGTTTAGAAGAAGGGAGACACCATTTGGCCAGGAGCAGGAGAAAGAGCAAGACCACCTCTTTTCTGGCAACAAACAGTGACTAGATTGGCTCAGCTACCATTGAACAGAACGCTTTAGTCTGTGCTAATCTGGGAAAGAAATTAGTTGAACTATATTTATGGTCTCTTTTAGTTCAGATGAGTGCTGGTGTGTTTTGATGCTCTCTTAAGCTGTAAATTCTTACTTCAGCATAAAATTCTTTTTAGAAGAGCAGATGGATTATCAAAGTTACTAATAATTCAAATGTTTAATTGAAGCTCCACCATTCTGTGCTGTATCACTAGAAAACCTTAAGACTGCTGTTCCTTGAACTGAGGACAACTTCAATTCATAGTCTTATTAATAGAAAGCACCAATATTTCCTTACTGTGATCACTGCTCTTGGAGGCCTTGGTACTCTAACAAACTTTGTATTTTGTACCCGCGGCTGAGACACAGTATTAATACTGACAGCAGACAGATTGCTTCTTGGCACAGATTGCAAATTATCTGGAACAGGAGGGGAAGGTGGACCACTGTTACTTGAAGTTTCCTAACAAAACAAAACAAAAGATACAGTCATAAAAATACACACTATACACAGCTATTTTAGAAGACATAAGCATAAATGAGATTGTTCCATACATGTCTTGGAACCTGGAATTGCAATTTAGGCAGAGTATCCAAACATATTATACAAATCTTGCAATTCTGCAGTAATATCAAAAAGGCACACAAGAACATGCCCATTATTCACAGGTCAACTGCAGAAGATCTGCGACCTTTTAATGAAGTCAAAAACAATCAAAGTTTTCAAAACCACAAACTTGGCTCCTCACTCCAAAAAAAAACAAAACAACAAAAAAACAAAGCAGTTAACCTCTCCTAACTCCCTTTGTTAGAAGGTTGAAACAAAGTGTCTTGTTCTCTGACAGCTGATAAATAGTAAACATTTTTTTGCAGAAAATAAAATCCCTATTCCACTGAACATACTCAATTTTCAGTATCCTGAAGTTTCATAATTCCTTCAGAAATAAAAAATAAACTGTGTTAATAAGGGTGTTCCGGAGTGGCTTTTGTTTCAGTTTCTTTTGGGGGGCAGAGGGTGATGGAAATTCAGAGAATTTTTAAATTTTTTTTTTTTTTTTTTAAGTCAAAAGAAGGCAGCATAAAAAAAAAGCCTGTAGTCCTCACTTAGCAGGTCACATTTAAGTTTTGGTCAAGATTGCCATCTAGAGGTTTACATTCAAAAAACCAGTGGAGTACCTCAGATCTGAAAGCTCGTTTGTTGGCTAGAGACTTGAGTAATTCTTCTCTTAAGAGCATCTCCTCTTCCTCTTCCTCATCAGCAAATGGAGGTTTTGGTGGCTGTTCAGGCTCTTCAGGGGGAAGAGGTGGAAGAGGTGGAGGTGGCTCAAGAGAAACGCAAGAAATACCCTCCACATAAAGTTGGCTCAAAGATGGTACAGGCTGAGATAGAAAGGAAAACAAGGGTTTGAAACATGAAAGTTACTACTACTTTATGATTATTCAGCAGAGGTTGAGATCTAAATTATTTCATGGTTTAAAACTAATTCAAACTGCAGTGGATTTACATGACTGTCAAAGGCTGCTGCTAAACAGTAATTCTGTGATTACTCAAAGAAGATCATAGAAACAAGGTTAAGTTTGGATAGTAAAGTAGTGCAGACATACAAACTAAATGTAAATGAGAATTCAGAACCAGATATAGTCTAGTCACAGAAATATGGCTGACCAGATAGGTTCACACTGCTTGAAAAAAACAGTTTTAGGCATTTGTGTTAGGTAACAAAGTTACAATTTCCCTTAGTCAAAAATTCAGAAGCTGTCATCTGCACAGAACAGCAACTTTCTGCTGCTTTACTAAGAAAGGTAACAACCATTCAGTGAAGAAGTGTGGTGGGGAAAAAACCCACACTAATCAATTTCAATGCAGACTCTTCGGTGAGAAGATAGACAGCATATCGTCAAAATGCACAAAGTTTGAAAGACAGACTGGAATGAGCTACAGTTTTGGTTGGTTCCCCCCCGCTCCCAGGTAACAAGTCAGAGAATAAGCATATCTACATACATGGCCTAGAGATAAGAGGCAAAGCCACCTTGCGCTAACAATTCCAATTCGTTATTTTTCCTTATGTGCTTGAGGCAATTTTCCACTTTCTGTTATGAAACAGCATAGCTCTAACAATGAAGGGAAAATTTTGGTTCAATAGGGAGAACTTCCATTAAACAGGAATTGGACCAGCCAAAAAATAGCTGAAATAAAGAGTCTTAAAAAAGCAACCAGAAGTCTAACAGATAGTTCAAGGGAATCACCAAATAGAGAACTGTATCAAAAACACAATGTAGAATTTAATCCTAACTTTAGCATTAGAAATAAGATACCAAATGAGAATTACCAACATTTTCAAAAACACACTCCTTTCAAGAGTACTTACTGGAATTGGAGGTGGTAGTGGCAAGGAAATTGGTGGTACTGGAGGTGGAAAATATCCTATTGGACACTCAAAGAAAGGAGGCTGCACTGGTGAAGAGGCTGTAATTAAAAAAAAATTGAGTGTAAGAAATCTAGCAGGTAATTATTAAACATGAACTCATGCTTACACTTCAACTGATTTAATGCAGCAGAAGGAGTGAAATATTTTTTACTATGCACCAATTTGAAAGGTAACACCAAACAGTACAGTGCATTTATTTCTTACGTATAGGTATATAAAATGAATAGTTACCTGTCTTTTTTCTATTTTATATATGAAATTCAAGTACAGTACTACTAAGGTAATGATTCAGCCCTCATCTCTGATTTAATTTTCAAGAATCTACCTTTTTAAACTAGGTATCTCAACATGGAGGCTCCTGATGACTGGCTACCAAAAATACAGTAAAAATTAGGACAGAAGCAGACCAAATGCACCGCTGACACTGAATTCTGAAACATAGAACTAGAGCCTGAGATGCTTCATCAAGAGAAGATTCATGTAGTTTACATGGCCAAAACAGCAGGTGCAGTATTTTAGCAAACTAACATATAAGGAAGGCTGACAAGAAAGGATTAAAGAAGAAAAAGGAAAAAATATGGACGATGAAAAGCAAAAGAATAAAAATGGCCAATAAAGTAGTATGCTAAATGAAGCTCTCAACACTCCACAGGTTGAGGTGGAACAAGGAAACCTGAATACCTTAAACGCACCTCAAACTCAGAGTCAATAAATGATTTAGGCTGGAAGAGACCTCTGGAAGGCATATGTCCCAGCACAGGTACTCAAAGCAGGGCTGCCCCCAAAGTCAGGTTGCTAAGGACCTTGTCCAGTCAAGTTCCAAGTATATTTGAGGATGGAAGTTCCACAATGTTTCCAGTTAACCTGTTGTAGTGTTTGACCATCCTCTGTGAAGTTTTCCCTTATATCTAACCAGAATTTGTTTTGTTACAATTTAAGTGTTGCCCCTTGTCCTTCTGTTGCACACTCCACAGAAGAGTTTAGCTCTGTCTTCTCTGTAACTGCCCATGAGGTAGTTGAAGACAGCAGCAAAAGCCTTCCTTAGCTTCCTCTTCTCAACACAAACTCAGCTCTCCCAGTCTCTTTCCACAAATCAAGTGCTCCAGTCCCCAATGAACTCTATAAAAAACAGGCCTGAAACAGTTTCCCTTCGTCAAAAGGGTCCTTTGCTAGACTCTTTCTAGCACATCACTATCTTTCTCCTACTGCGAAACCAGAAAAGTGATGCAGTCTCATCAGTGTTGGATAGCCCCCCTCCAACCACCTGCCCATTATAGTCGCAGTGCTTGCTACAGCCCAGGCTGCAGTTCGCCTTTATCACCCAAAGCCACACTACTGACTCACATTTCAGTTAATATCTGTTGGGAGCCCCAGGCCCTTTTTTGCAAAGCTGCTGTATACCCAGTCAACACCCTGGGGTCCTTACTTTCTACACAGCTGCTTGGGAATGTAAAAGAATGAACTCTATTGTACTGCAATGAAAACAGTATAGCTTTGAAGACCTTCAAAACACCACTACAGCAGAGATGGAGAGGAAAGAGTCAGCATTAAAACAAGACACAATTAGTTCACCTTAAAATGTTAGTTCTATGACCATCACATATCAAAATATAGACTTTCCTTCTAAAATGATAGCTCCTTTCCTACTTTTTAACTATTTTTTACCAATCACCATATAAGAAAACTGTAAATAAATCTTACCTGGAGAGTTAGTTTCACTATCTGTATCCATAGCAACTTCATCATAGTTATCATACTGATATATGCCTCCTGCACTATCTGTAGACTGCTTATCCAAAGACCATCTCAAGTCTGTATCTGAAGACTAAACACACAAAAAAGTGTATTTTATTTAGCTGATCTTATGTTAATTCTTTTAGAGCAAACCAGTTAAAAGTAAATTCTAGAAACACGCCCTTATAATTTTCTCTTCTAATTGTTTTTAAATACAATTTACTTAGCTTGTACAAAAAAAGCAAACTGAAGATTATTTTATAATCTTCTCTTATAAATTAACATGCAATTTTAAAACTGTATCTCTTCAGGGAGGGGGTGTCGGGGGCTGTCACGATACACAGAAGCAATTTTTAAATACCGATTAGGTCATTATGTATCTGGTAAATTGCCACGCTTACACATTTCTGAAACACTGAAAAATAATTAAATGCCTTATTATTTCTGTTATTCTGTCATGGCAATTACCAAGAGCGCTTGAACTACCCTTGTTAGAAACAACACAAACTTGCACAAGGACTATCTTCACCATGACGAAGGTTGTGTGTTTAGGTGAAACATGTTCTGATTTTTCCAAGACTGATGTCTCAGATGAAGAATCCTTTTATTGTCCCGGAAGGAGCCACATACCAAGTGAAACATGCCCAGAGACTGTCAACTAATAAATGAGATTGTTTAAAGAATGCCTAACGCTATATGGATGCCAATGTTCAGTGAGCACTGAAAATATGCAGAACAGGTAAGTATGACTTCTTAGACTCCTCACTTTATATCTTTCAGAGGCATACAGTAGACATTTTGGTAGCTTTTAGAACTTCTACTGTTTACAGTTAAACACTTTTAGCCTCAATTTTCCACTCATTATTATTATAAATGGGACTATTCTATAGCATGACACCAAATAGGGAGTCCTAATTCCCTTAGTTGCAGTTTCATTTCTCCTTACAGCATCAGTTGCTCCAAGCACTTGAAGCATCTAGCTGCAGCAGCTGTACTGCTTCCACGATGAAAGAATTAATGCTGAAGAACTGCTGCCATTTTTTCTGTAATGTACCAATATTTTAGAGACAGAACATTAGTGATTCAAGTGCCTTTTGCTAATCTCAAGATGAGAGTATGAAGACAACCTACAAGTGCAGCAAGATGACCGCTGCAGTAACTTTATTCCTTCATAAATTTGACACAATTCTGTCATCCTGTAACAAGGCTGAAGTAATTAATTATCTTTTGTGTCTACACATATTTTGTACCTTGACAAATTACAAAATACTACAAACAAATCAAACCTCGGATGACATTTTGAAAGAGGCAGGCCACTGAAGTTGTATAGACACAAAAAGTTTGAAAATGTGGAGACAAAACTGCAATCTAAGAGAATAAAGTCAAGAAAGTTTGGTTGGTAGGTTTGTGTTAAATTACAAAGATTGCTCTTTGATCACAATGTTAAAAGTATCTTCAGAATGAAAATGCTTTACCACTGACTTGCAAACGTACAACTCATACAAAGCTGATGTTACCAAACCTAAAGGTAATGACTGTCTAGCATGGGATTAAAACACTGTAAACACTGCAATACTTTCAGGTTGGTTTCTTTTTTTGTTGGAGGGGCAGTGATGGGAGGGGGCATGGAGGGACAGGATGTAGAACCAGGAGGGGCAAGACAGAAATCACTCATTAATCCTAAATATAACACCTGAACACCATATAACAAATTTGTTACCCTGCTTCTTGATCTCCTCTTTCCTCCAACTAGCTTCATAAATCGATTGTACTGCTCTTCTTGGTTTGAGAGGTCTCTAATTTTCCTAATTTCTTCTTCTCTCCTTCTTCTCTCCTCTTCCTCTTCTTGTTTCCTCTGGTCTTCTTCTTTCTGACGCCTGTCTTGCTCCTTTTGCTGCTGCATCTTCTTTGATGTCTTCGTCTGCTGCTTCCTCAAAGCTTGCTTGGCTTTAAATAAAAAGATATGGGATTAACTCCACCTTACCTGAATGGTTCCCCCTAATCCTAGATTCTTCAAGAGCTTTGAGTAGGTATATGGGGTTTTAGAAGGATTAACGGCTCATTGTCCTATGTTTCACATAACATACTATGGTTTGGTTTTTTTTTTTTTTTTATTTCAGAGGTCATGCCATTGATAGCCATTTCAGTAACATTAAACTTATTACCTGTAGCGCTAGTTTTTTTTGTTGAATGTGCTTTTGTACTGGCTTTGACTTTCTGTGTTACACTTTTCGTTTTTGTTAATTTTTCCTTGCTTTCCTTCATCACCTGTTGCTCTTTTTGCTGCCATTTTTTACTAGCAGACTGAAGTGCAAGAAGCCTAAGTTGCAATTCAGACATCTCCTCCTCATCATCAAGCAGCTTCTTAAGAAGAAAAGAGAAGAAAGGATAAGTCAAGAAACAACACTTAAAAACAACTGTTTCTGAAAAAGTCTTTTGAAGTCTGTCCCAAAATTTTTACCAAGAGAAAGCTTAAAAATCCTTCTGTACTGGTAAGTGTCATGCCTTAAGAATGGACTGTTTCTGTTACTGGAAACATTTCTGGACTGTAATTTGGAAAAAGCCATCAGAATATCGTAATGCAATTATTCCTCATCTACAGAGGAATACTTTCTTACCTTTTCAGATGTAACGTCTGAACTGCTAAGCTTTCGCACTGTTTGCTCTTTGTCTTCTGTACCTTCCAAAAGAAAAATACCATATTTTTGAGCAAGATGTTTCTCACGAGATGGAGCTACATTACAATGCTGTGCAGAATTTAATCCTACAAACATATTTTATCAGTATCATTGGTATATAGTGTAAAACAGAATAGCAGTTTTATGTATAGGATCACATTAACAAACATTAATATAAACTTGGCACGTCTGATGAAATCCACATCATCATGATGTCATAAGCCTAAGGCAAGATTTGTCTTTTTTTAATTCTCTGTCTTAAGGTTGACACATACTTCCCTAAGAAGCAGAGAAAAACAGATTTGGAGACAAGGGGAAGAGACAACTTCTTGCCATCTGTTTTATGCTACCATCTCACAGCAGCTGCTGTCCTGAGCATCTCAGATTCCACTGGCAGCTATTTTGAGTAACTGGTCAGTCCTCTGCAGAATTAAATATAAAGGTCTGAAGCCACAGTAAGAACACACTTGCTCCATTTCATGCCAAAGGAAAACAGAAAAGAATTATCCTATGGAAATGAATAGTAAATAGAAATGCTTTCCTGCTAAGCACTAAAATGTTGACATATTAATGTTAGACTGCCCAAAAGCCATATATCCATCTGATTATTATATAGTGTATATATAGACATGTTATGTATGTAATATACATAACTATCATATTACATGATTTAATGGTTATAACTAATAACTATTAATATAATTGATAGCAAAATTAACATTATAATGATATAATTTATATATAACCACACATATATCTATTCATCTGCATCAGAGGAAGGAAATAAACATTTAGAGAGAAGCTTAGAGATCTTTTCCTATATTAGCCTTTCTTCAAAGAGAGATTCCTTCCCACAATTCAAAATTGGTAGAAAATAAGTTTGCATTCCGTACACCTTTTACTCTTCCTAGCATTTTATGAAGTCACATTCAGAAAGGCACTGTTTAAAATATACCAAGACCTTATACCTAAACAAAAATGGTATGTAGCAAATGCTGAAGGTGTTCCTGCTTGCACATGCATGCATTTTTTTAAAAGCACACATGTAAGAGGAAAATAAATAAATATCTAATACCCATATGTATTCTAGAAGAAAATCTAAGAAGTTATTACGCTAAGCAAAGATCCTAACCATTCAGTCCACAGGATGGAAGTAGGGAGGCAAAGATGGAACAGTAGTTTCTCTGATGCAGACATACGCAGGGACATACTACGCGAACTAAAATGCTCTTTCAAACCAGAAGAGGATAACACAGGCAGAACAAACTAATGGGCGACAAGGGAAGGCAAGCAGCAAATACTGTAAAGCCTCTGTCAAAACAGTTGAACCTCAGATAATTAATTCTAGAAAAAGACACAAATCTCCCTGAGTTTTAAGACAAGTTCTTCAACTTGAACAGCTCTGGATGTTTCTCCACTACACAATTTAAAAATAAATAATGGGAAAACCAAGTTTTTCTAATTTCCTAATATATGCATAATCAAGTAGCATAAATTCACTTGATACACGTGAATCTTCAATTACTCAAATCAGCTGGGTTTTTCTACTTTGGAAGCCTGTATTACATTGTCATAAATGGTCACTCTCATACATAAGAATGATCTGGTATAACATAATTTGTCTAATTCATGAGTGGTGTGCAAAAATTAAGATGTCCTTCACATGCACACTATAGCATCTATTTTCCCTATCATTTGAACTGTATTTTCAACTTCAGTGCTTCTAAGTTTTGAAGTTGGAATTTTTTTTTTTGAGACTGTTCTGCTTTCTGAATAGCTCTTTTAATCCTGCCTTGCTAAATTCTCTTCCTGCAGGCTACTGTTCTTTCTTCTATGGTCAAGATCTGTAGATCTTCCTCATGTCTCCCATTAAAAACTACATTACCTCTTAAAGAATAAGAGAACCTATTTTTTTCTTTTTTATTAATGGGAAAGACGCAAGGGGAAAAATACCTAGAATGAGGTGATTTGACTACTAATTATCAGTTTTCTCTTTCGGTTTCGTCTTCTAAATTCTCATTCTGAAGTTACGTATAAATCATTCTGACTTTCAGTGCTCTAGTCCTACTGTTATTAATATTCCTACTAATTACTCACCTGTATTCTTAATCCATCCATCTACTACTTTGTCTCTTCCCACTCAAATTGATAGTTTACACACATTGGCAAATTAGCTAACATAAGATGACAAGTGATATCCACAAGCACACCCTCAACCACAGCAAACACTTATTAGATGAAGCCTCAGAACAGGAAGTTTAAGCTAGCTGCCTTATTTTGCTGCAGACTTAAAAGCTCAAGGACTTCTACCACAGGTCATCTGGACACGATAACTTGTTTCTCGCTAACTGCTTCATGCATGTGAGCAATTACGCTCTTTGCCCTGCAGTCCAGAACTATCTGGACAAGATACTTATTCTACCCTTCGGCTACATTTCTTCTACAAATACTTTCTATTTCTGGCCCATGATTTCTTCTCTATTCGTGAATATCCATAATGACCAAAACAATTCTGGTGAAAATCTCATAAAGGCTTGTTACACTGAAGAAAACACATAAAAGACAAAATGCAGAAAAGATGTCTCTAAATGTTATCTTTTCAGCTAAAAAATAAAAAAAAACACATTTTGCTTTTGCAAAAAAGAACAAAGAAAAAACAGAAGGAAAACATTCCATGAAAGCCAATGATTTCTGCAGCGAACAGCAATTAAAACCTTCAAGTCTTGTCCTCATGCTTTCTGCCAAATTATGTTAGTCTAAGAAAACGCATTAGTTAAAAAACAAAACAATAACATGCTTCCAAGCATGTTTATGTAATTCAAGGAGTTACATAAAAAAGGAGTTAAGTACCTTAAATCTGTAACTTAAAACATTCATCATTTTAATTAAAATCAGTATTTTAAAGTAAAGTTTTCCCCAACACCTAATAAATATGATAGATAATGGCAAGCAAAGAGAACTTTACAAGCTAAAACAACTTTATGTATTTACCTTGGCTGGATTCTGTGACTTCAGATTTTTGTGATGACTGTTTTGTTCCTTCTTTGCCTTTTTTTAATCTGCTCCTCTCAGCTGGAGTAGGCAGTTTTTGTCTGAGAGGTTTCAGTTCAAATGCCTGAAAGGCTATAACCGGATTTTTCTCCTCAGGAGATACTTCTTTTATAGCATCCGTTGTAATACTGTCATTTTCTACAGTTATTTGGTCCTCAGTGTCCACTGCTTTATCATCATCTTGTTGATCATTTTCTTCCCTGTTGCTCAAAGCCAGTCTTTCATCTTTATTAATGTATTCAAGCTCTAATTGTATCTGCTTATATTTCAAGAGAAGATCCTCAAAACTTTCTTCCACAGAGTTTTCATTTTTAGAAGAGTAGCTCTGCTTTCTAGATGGAGACCTTCCAAAAGTTTTGGCTGAATTACTGGTCAAGAAAACTAAGACAAGAACATGTATAACCTTCAAACAGTGGCAATATTACCACTGAAGACTCAATTATGACAAACAGAACTTAAAATCATTCTCATAGATTTTATTTTAATTTTATGTTAAGGCTAGCTTGAAAAATATCCCTTATAAATACGAGAAGCATGCAAAAGATGTATCCATTACTATATATTGACAGCTTAAATAAACATTTTCTCAAACCAATAATTTAAAATATCCTACTTATTACAAGAATTTCATGAATTGCTGAGAAGTCTTGTCTCTTGCTCACACCATCCTCCCAGAAACAACAGCTGTAATGCTGAGAAGGTTCCCTCCCTATCACAAAGGGTAAGCCAGATTTCCAGAGTTCATAACTCAAGTACTGACTCCCCATCTGACATTCTGAAAAAGACACGTTAAATTCGTTCTCACTCATTTTATCCTTTCATAAAACGCTAAGTATAGCCACAGCACAATTACACACTGCACTAACTGTAGGTTAACAAACAAGGTAAGGCACAGGATAATCAACAACTGAAGGAAATAAAAAAAGTGGCTAAAGACTTGCAATCAGAACATTCAAAAAAATGCTAAAAGAGGACTGGGAATTACTAACTGCTCAGAAAAGGTTGTCTATGCATGTCCAAGGGATAGATTTTCTTGACAACATGCTGTCCAAGGCAGGCAATGGAAATATTCTTAGGCAACTGTATCCAGAATAAAAGTTCTCACTATTGGAGGTTTACTTCCTCTTACCTTAACCTGACACTTGAAAAGCTAAACCATCCTATAAAATAGTCATGCTCGAGGGGAAATTTTTTAGGATATCAAGTCAGGTTTGACTCATTTGACTTTCATTATCAACCCTGCTGTGATAACAGCTGACTCACACCCAGTTATGCGAAATGCTTTTTCATCAACGTAATCTCTTAAAACAATAAATGGAGTCAAACTAAACGCTAAAATAGGTTTCCTGTGAATGCAGACATACTGAATCCAGAGGAAGATAACTTTATATTTGTCTTCTGCTCAGAACATGCATCAACAACTTGGATGTTTCACTATGTTAACTTCTAACATAAGTATGAAGAATCTTGGTATGTATCCTACAAAAACAGCTTCTGTAATATCAGGAAATGTTTTGCTATACGATGCTTTCTTAAGCTTCAGCACAAAAACCAGAAACCAGTAAAGATAAGCTACATAAATCTGGAAGGCAATCAAACAATCCATAAACACGCTGAAAATACTAAGATTATGTAGTAAGCATATTTGCCAAATTCACTTCCAACACATTTCTACTTCCAAAAAGACAACTACAGTAGTGATTTTGTGAGTCACAGGAAAGTCTAAACCTAGTTAAGTGATTTAACATCATTTATAAAAATAAGTCTAACTATTATTTGATATTGAAATACTTCAATAGCTTCTGGAGTCATCTGGAGTTGGGTAACAAGACAAAGCTTTGAGACGTTTTTTGTGCTCAGGATAATACAATTGCTAGAGCTCCCACAACAGTATTAATCAGAAATTCTGTGCTTCACATACGTAGAAATTTTTTTTATATGTGGTTCTACACACGAAATGCAAGACTACCTGGAGTGCTACAAAAGGCAGACAGGCACATAAACATTAAAACAACAGTTATTCTTCAACCAACTCAAAAGAAACTTGATCCTACAACCAAAAAAAGAGACCAACTGAAGAAACTGGGGGGTTAGAAATGAAGAAAAATATACGCTGTGAAGAGTTCAGAATTCTACAGAAACAGAAGGTCACATTTTGGTCCCATATTTCAGATGCAAAATTCCACAATTCTCTATGCAAGAATTTCTGCAGAACAACTATCCAACAGCTTCATGTTAAAGTTGCAAGGAATTAAAAGAGAAAAGCCTATTAAAAGCTAATACCCAAAGAAAAGTAGCAAGAATTCCTGAAGTGCTCCACCATGTCATTTACTCCATTTATACATACACTTCTACAAAGCACTGTGCAAAGTACTAGTTCCAGGGATAAAGAGGAAAAAAAAAAAAGACATCACTCTCTTAGCAGACACTTAAACATTTCACTTTCCTGGGGGAATTCCAAATACCACTCCAGGCCACAAGACTCCTTGTACCAGTTGATGTGAAGGTCTCTTCTGAAGTCACATGCCCATGAACTATGGCCCTACTCCATTAATATCAGCAACATGGAGGTACCTTAATATTTAGGAATACTGTAATATCGACTCCTTTAGGTGGCAAGGATATGAGAAATACAGAAAAAGACTTACACTGAGAGAAAAATCATGGGCCTTCCTTAACTATATGATCTATAAACAACTGAATTTCACTTGTTAAAGAGCAATAGTATTGGAACCTTCTCTATCATGTTTAAACGTAAGAGTGCATCTTAAGTATCAGGGGAAAAATAAAAAGACTTCCTTATTTTCTGCTTTTGGTTTGAAAATGGAATTATCATTTCCTGAATGCTCTTTTAAAAGAGAGAAGGAGGCTCTATATCGGTATTAACAAGTGTTGCAAGGTCTGTTTAGGATGATCAATATGTTTGCCCTGCAAATTACTCATTACAGAGAAAGTAACCATTTTCTGGTACTCAGAGAAACACTGCAAATTAAGAGACCTAAAATGTATTTTCAGCACTAGAACTGTCTTACTGTGCGACCTTGGGCAAATCACATCTTCACTCGCTGCCTCTTGAGATAAGATCCTTGGATGAGTTCTTATGAAGACTTCAGTAATGCTGTAATTTTACCAGATGAGATTAAATAAAAGCATCTCTACCACTAGTTTACATACTCCATCCACACTAAAAACAAAATAATGACATGGAAAAATGATCTTTTATCTAAAGTAACACAAAGATCCAATGAGTAGCCTTCAAAGCCTTAAGTTCTGGCATAAGTAGGAAAAATTCCTGCTCCTGGAATCAACCAGCACCCTCAAGCAAACAACATACATCCTTTGACTACTGGTACAGAGGACAATAAAACACTGTAAAGTTCTGAAGAACATGTTTTAACCTCTAGTTCTCTCATTCAGTGTTTTTTACACTTGTCTACCTTTTCAGTTAGGCAACAATGCAGTTACATCATGTTTCAGTAACAATCTGCCCCTAAGTTACACTTGGCATCAGTTCTTTATGTTTTTTTTTTCTATAGCAAGCCTGGAAAATGAGAGGAGCTTTTTCCATCACTTTTGCAGTTTCTCCTTCTAAAAGGAAGAAATATTAGAACTCTAGTAAAAAGACACCTAACCAACTCTAAGAGCAATCAGTGGAAAACATCCTACAGGGAATGCTGGGCATGGCTTTACAGAGAAATAGAGCTTTCCTATGTTACCCAAACTCCCACATAAACCGCATTCTCTGCGTAAAGTCCCAGTTCAACTTAGCTAAAGCTAACTTTAAAGCTAAACCTACGTGTAACAGCCTCTGAAGGGCTGGAAGGGAAAATGAAAAAACAGTGGATCCTTCATTGCCCAATACGGGAAATTAACAAGCTTAGGGTTTCAGCTTTACAGCTGTGCCACTGTAATTACATACATTAAAATTGCCGCACCAAAGACTGACCCCGCTTCACAATACTCGCACTTCGGGCTAGAAAAGCAGCCACCTGGGATCCAATCGACTCAGGCTTTGTTTCAGGCTACGCGTTTTTTCTTTTTCCCGACACGGGAGTGATCGGCCAGGTTACAAGCCAGGTCACGGCAGTAATCCGGCTTCCCAGCAGCCTCTCCTTGAGAAGCAGGGCCCGCTGCCCCTGCCAACGCCTGGGACTGGAAGGGGAGCCTCCCCTGCCGTTACCCCTCCGGGGGTCCTGGTGCCAGGGCGGCAGGAAAAAGCCTCCCTTCCCAGGGCTTTCCGCCACGTACCGCGGCACCGACACACCCGGGCCCACCCCGGCGGCTGGGCCTCCCCGCCTCCGCTCCCCCTCACGTCTCAAGGATACATTTTCGAGGGGAGGGCTCCCTCCAGCCCTGGCTGCTACCGAACGCGGCGCCGCCTCCCCCTCCGGGCGGCCTCCCCGGAGGGTTGCCTCCCCGGTCGCCTTCGCCTCGGCTCCTGCCCCAGCGCCCTCCGCCCCTGTAGGGCCGGCCTCGGAAGCGGAATCGGTCCAAGGCATTGTGGCTGCGCTCCCAGAAGGAGAGCCGGGGGCCCGCCTCGGAGTGGGAGCCCGACGGCATCCGCGGCGCCGGCATGGGCGGCGGATGGGAGCGGAACGAGTCCTTGGGCCGGTACCCGCCGTGGCCGTGCAGGTGCCCCATCTCCGGCGGGGGCTGGTGCCGGGAGCGGGGGAAGCGCCGGCCGGAGGAGGCGAGGGAGATGCCCCCGCGGAGGTCGGGAGGCGGCCTGCGCCTCGAGTAGGGCCTGCTGCTGACAAGGCCGCCGCCGCTGCCGCCGCCGCCGGGCTCGGAGCCACCGCCACCGCCGCAGGGCCCGAAGCCGTTGTTGTCATCGTCGCTGATTTCGCCGTCTTCCAGCTCCCCTTCCTCCTTCGGGGAGAGCCCGCTAGGATCCAGCGCCTCCGCGGGCGCGGCCTCGGCCGCCGCCGCCGCCATGGGGCCCAGGCCAACGGTCTCGGCGCGGACGGTTTCGTTTCCCTGCGCAGGGCGGCCCCGCGCCGCGCCTCGGCCCGCCCCCCGGCCACCGCCCGGCCCCACCCCGGCTCTCGCGAGACCGCGCCCCGTGCCCGCCCTGCCCGGGAGGGTAGGGCGCTGCGTTTCTGCGGCGGAGGGGCGCGGGGCATCCTGGGTAATGTAGTTCCCAACTGGGGGCGAGGCCGTGTAATGCAGGGGGCGGGGTAAAGCCGGCGGCTCAGCCTATAGCGGGGCGGGGGCGGGGGGCGGACGCCAATGGGGTTTCGGCCCGCCATGTTGGTAAAGGAGGCGAGTGGGAAGGCCGCCATCTTGTTGAGGGGAAGCGAGCTGTCTGGCGAAGCGATGCCGGGCGGCTGCACGGCGGCGGGCTGCGCTGCTCTCTACCACACAAACGTCAATGGCAACTTCCCTTAGCACCGTCCGCGGCACCGCCAACCACGGCGCTTCTGGAGCACGGGTTCTCCTGAGCGCTTATGTGGGTGCTCGTTCCCCCGAGCCACAGACTCTTTCTCTGGTGGGTCCCACGTCGCGCCGCCCCCCCGAACGGTGCGCAGGCTTCTAAAGAAGGAGAAGCAGTGAGCGTCCTGGCAGTGCCCAGCACCCTGGTAGGCGTCGTTAACCCGCCAGCTCCCTCCTGGTAGCTAAACTGCTGTTGAAAATGTTTAAGAGGGAGGTTTCTGGGAAGCCCTCAGGACCTGTAATTGCTTGGAAGTTCAGATTGGCCCTAATGGCTTCTGTGACAGGAGTGAAAAGTAAGCATCAGAGAGGGTAAAGCAATTACACAAACTCCTTAAATCATTTGTTTTAGTTTCACCTTGAGTATTCTGGTACTGCCTTGTTGTCTGTTCCAGGGACTCTCCCTTCTACCAGGGTGTTATCAGGTGAGCAGTGATGGCTATCTTGGGTAGAAGGAGAAACCTTATTTTAAATAAAGCCTTTCTAAATCAAATTAGTGTCTCCTGGAAAACTCTAAAAACTTGACTTTTAAAACTTCTAGCACAGTACCTGAGATTTTCTTCACAATGATCATGCATGCTAAGTGTCTTGGCAGACTTGCCATTGTTCTAAAACGTGGAGAAAGACTGCTGCCTTTTTATGCTTTTCCTGAGGGTGAATTGTGAGGGTTTTTTTTCAGTTAATAACATGCTATGAAAGCACAAATACAAAAAATAAAATTCAGTATCATGTTATGATTTATTTTTGTCTTTCCCTCTAGGTTTCCTTTAGATCCAACAAGAATAGGAGAGTGCATGATGCATACACTTTGTAAAGTCCAAAATGTTGTGCCAAACAAAGTTACTTTTCTTCGCTCAAAACACTTTGCATCCTCTTGTTTTCACCTAACTGGACAAACTACATGACTTAGAATAGATACTGTTCCAATGACTTGACTTCATATAAAACTCAGGGTAGAGTAATGGAATTTGTATATCAAGTCCTAAATTTCTCTCATTTCTTCTATTTAAAACTGTGGATTTATCGTAGTTTTAACCCAGCAGGCAGCTAAACACCACACAGCTATTCACTCCCCCTGCTCAGTGGGATGGGGGAGAGAATTGGAAAAAAAAAAAAGTAAGACTTCTGGGCTGAGATAATGACAGTTTAATAGAAAAGTAAGGGAAAATAATAATAATCATGATGAAAGAATATACAAAATTAGTGATGGACAATGCAGTTGCTCAGCACCTGCCGATTGATGCCCAGCCAGTCCCTGAGCAGCAGCCCTCTGGCCAGCTTTCCCCTAGTTTATATGCTGAGCATGACATCATATGGTATGAAATATCCCTTTGGTCAGTTGGGGTCAGCTGTCCCAGCTGTGACCCCTCCCAGCTTCTTGTGCACCCCCAGCCTACTCAGTTGGTAGAGCCTGAGAAGCTGAAAAGTCCTTGACTAGTGTAAGCATTACTTAGCAACAACTAAAACATCAGTGTGTTACCAACATTATTCTCATCCTAAATCCAAAACACAGCACTGTACCAGCTACTAGGAATAAAATTAACTCTATCCCAGCTGAAACCAGGACAAGATTCTATTGAGAAATTTACAAGGAAGAACGAAGCAAGTTAAATGTTTGGGTTTTTTTCACAGGTATCCATCATACTACAGTGCTGTGTTATTTGTGTCAGTTTTTCTGTTCAAATTGATGTTATGTCTAGAAATTATGCTTCACTGGCAGCTTATACTATTTTACATACCACACAGTACTAAAAACATCCGCAAAGGGCTGGCAGATCTGACACAGAACCTACTGAAAACTTTCTGAAGTAGCAGCTGGAGGTCAGGCAGGTTTCTTAAACAGTGCTAGGTGCCTATGCCTGTGTCTGAAATCTGACCTGCTGTAGTTAAAAAGAACTTCCAACATCACTACATCTAAGCTGCGGACATTTCCCTCCCAGCAAGCATTTGCTTACTTGGGCATCTCAGAGCTTTGCATAGATCTGGTTCCAGTTTCCTTTGTACAGCTACCTTTATTTCTAAGTGTTTTCACACACCAGCAGAAAATTAGTATCATTGTCTTTTAGAGTAGGAAGGAAAATGTTTGTAGAACTGTAAGGTACTGGCAAAGAAGTAGCAGCTCTATGGGAAATTGACCTGATGTGGGAATTCCCACTTCACTGATTGTTACTGTATGTTTGCCTCCAGTTCATCCAACAAGTGTGCTGAATTTATTCAACAATGCTTTATGATCTAAATTATAAATTTGTAGCTGAGATATTTAACCATCTGAAAAAGATCCTGAGAATCTGCCAGTGGTTTTGTGTATCCTATGGTATCATATGTCCCTTCTTTTATTTCAGTCATCTGATACTACCTCCTTTTTTCACTTGTCTAGGGTTAACAAGCAAGTAATTTTATGTCTAAATTTTCAGGAAGAAGTGGATTCATCAACTGTATTCACTGTTAATTAACAAGGAAAATGATAGTGTTAAATTTTCTTCTGTAAAGGGAATAAAATGGCATCTGTAAAAAGAATACGTTGATATGATGGTTTTGGTATCTACACATTTGAAAAAGAGGCCATAAAAATTTGAAAACTGCAAGGGAGCTGCCATTCAAAGAGAAAATGTTACGAAACTTCCTTGCTTATGGCGTGGGTAATAGATGAAGAATTTTTTGTGACTTTTCATTGCAATTTGTAAATTTAAGACAAAATCCAAAGTAAAGAGATTTTATCTTAGCTGCATTTGACTTCATTTCTCTTTGAAAGAAATCAGATATTGCTGCTGGAGCACAAATTTTTGTGTTAAATACTGAATATGTTTTCAGTAAAATACAAATGGAATAAAATACAGGAAAGCATATGTTAATACTAGAGCACAGAATTTGATTTATTCCTTATCACATCCCCTGAATATTATCTGTACCTCTAGACGTGGGTAAAAAAGCACTGGAGAAATAGCACGTTTGTGAAGATGTACTTGAATTACTGAAATTTGTGTACATAAGCAGCTAAGACTAACTGAATTAAAAGATATCTTCAAGATCTCTTCCTGCAACTCAGCTCCTGCAGTTGGTAACAAGTTCTGTATTGAAAGGTAGATAGCAAAGGTCATGGGATGGTTACACAGCTTTAATGCAACTAAGACTTATTTGCCTGTTTTACAAATATGAACTATGACCATCAGTGCAGCTATCCTAATCCTATCAGTATTATTTCTGTTAAAATTTTAAATATCCCTGATATAAAAAATTACCATATTCTCATTTTCTTATGATATGTGTCTCAATCTCTTTATCCAGAGCTGAAAAACAATACTGGAGTTAGTGGTCTCAGTGACTTTTTTGCTTTAAGTGACCTCATTTCTGGTCCACAAAACATGAAAAATAAACAAATTTCCAAAGTTTGAGGCAGAAAATTAGTAACATGTTTGCCACATAAATTAAATTAAATGATTACAAGTAAAGTGGAATCTTGTTTTTCAGAAGCACAATCTGAGCTTTAAGGACTGGGCCACATTTCAGAAGACAAAAGGCATTCGGTATCTTTTGGTAGTGTAACATTTGGCTGAGACTAATTATGTGATTATTTTTGTTCCATTCCTGCTTTGTAAGTGTCAGTTACAATTGTCAGATACCAACACAAGACTTAATCTACCCAAGTTTAAGCTTAATTCACTTTACACTAAATTGAAACTTATATTGGTGTATTTGGTCTGGCTGGGATGGAGTTTCTTCATCGCAGCCCATATGGTGCTGTATTTCAGGTTTGTGGCTAAAATAGTGTAGGTGACACACCAGTGTTTCAGCTGTTGCTGAACCCTGCCAGCACAGCCTCAAGACTTGCTCTTTTTTCCACTCTGCCCGAGTAGCCTGGGGGTGGGCAGGAGATGGGGAGGGGACACAGCCAGGACGGCTGGCCCAAACCACCCAAAGGGACATTCTACACCATGTAACCTGTACTCAGCAATGAAAGCCAGTAGAGGAAGAAGAAGGATGATGGGGGAGTTGTGTTCCAAGCTGACCATTGCTCAAAGACTGGCTGGGCATCAGTCTGTTTGTGGGAGGTGGCAAGTGATTCCCTTTCTGATGTTTGGGTTTTTTCTCTTTACCTCACCTATTAAACTCGTTTTTATCTCAATCCGTGAGTTTTCTCGCTTTTGTTCTTCCTATTAACTCCTCCATCCCACTGGTGAGGGGAAGAGAGGGAGCAGCTGTGTGGGTGCTCAGCTGCTGGCAAGGGTTAATCTAGCACAGCTGGATACATAAACTATATGCACAGTGTATACATGTGCTACTAGTTAGTGCGTATTCATACTCACGGTTTTTTCCCACCCAAACTTCTGACAGGTTGAACTGTAATTACTTTTTTATGATTCTACAATAAACCTTTCTGGAACTAAGAGACTTTAATGCCTTTTGTTTGTTTGTTTGTTTGTTTGTTTGTTTTCTTCTTGGTATTCAAACAATTATAATTTTAATTACAATGGACTCTAAATGAGTGTTTTGGGTTTTTTTTTTCTAATCAAGAAAACATGAAGCAGTTAAAAATTGAATTTGGGGAAATGGTGAGGACAAAGTATGTGACTGTGAAATGCTTCTTCAGAGGTCCTGGGGGGATCAAATGTTACGATGAAGGCATTCTACAGAAATAGTTGTCCTGGTTTCAGCTGGGATAGAGTTAATTTTCTTCCTGGTAGCTGGTATAGTGCTGTGTTTTGGATTTAGGATAAGAATAATGTTGATAACACACAGATGTTATAGTTGTTGCTAAGTAGTGCTTACACTAGTCAAGGACTTTTGAGCCTCTCATGCCCTGCCAGTGAGAAGCTGGGAGGGGGCACAGCCAGGACAGCTGACCCAAACCGGCCAAAAGGATATTCCATACCATGTGACGTCATGCTCAGTGTATAAACTTGGGGGGGAGTTGGCTGGGGGGCAGTGACCGCTGCTCAGGGACTGGCTGGGCATTGGTCGGTGGGTGGTGAGCGGTTGCATCACTTGTTTTTCCTGGGTTTTGTTCCTCTGTCTCTCTCTCTCGTTGTTTTCCTTTTCACTACTACTACTACTACTGCTACTACTATTATTATATTTCCATTATTAATCTGTTCTTACCTCAACCCACAAGTTTTCTTACTTTTGCCCTTCCAATTCTCTCCCCCAACCCATCAGGGTGGGGAGGGTGAGCGAGCAGCTGTGTGGTGCCTGGCTGCTGGCTGGGGTTAAACCAAAACAATAGTTGAACACTGTATAGATTGTATTTGCATTTCTGAGAACTATGTTCAGTTAACACATAATTTGACACTATGCAAGTTACACAATTTCACATCACTTTGTTTTTCTGTTTCCTAACTCATTTCTTCTGGGTTTTTTCATCTTTTTTTTTTTCTTTTTTAACAGAAAACTATGTGAAATCTTCCTTGGCAGAAAGAGGTTTATATCCAAGAAGGAACATCCAGCTTCAAAATAAACATTAAGTGTAAACAAGTTCTTACTGAACACAGGTAGTGCCTTCAAAAGACATGTGAAAGTAGAAAGAAGTAAAAATTAGAGGAGACAGTAAGATTGAGAAAAAGAATGAAGAATCATATTCAAACAGAAGGCAGAGCTGCACAATGATACATTGAAATACTTGCCTCATCAGAAGCTTAAAATCAAATAATATTTCACTAAGAGATATATCTGGGCAAATTATATTAAATGCCTTACGGAATCTTCCCTTGGATGAGTTGAAAATACAAGATAAAAAGATGAGATATTTATATGAAATTAAAATGAGATATTTTGCAGAAGACAATTTAGAAAAGCTTTTCAAATCAAAAAGTACCTGTAATCTTTCCTTTGGTATTTATGATGAGTTAATGCTAAAATATGAATCGGTCACACTGATATGCTCTCAGACATTCACTCAGTGATGAGAAAAATCTCCTTTTTATGGCTGTTTAATTATTCAGTACGTATCAGTTACTAATGAAGACTTCTTTAAAATCTGGAAGATGTTAAAATGTGATTTCAGGTTTTCACCTCAGGTAATAATAGTGTCTGATGGAAGAGCTGGTTCTGTGAGTTCAGTCTTTCCCGAAGTGCATACAAGAAGCTTTTTTCTTTTGGAAGAGGCTTTATTTTTAGGAACATAAAATAATTGCTGCACATAACTTTGGATGGAACACACTTACTCAAGCAGCAGTTAACTTCCTCCTGTTAGATGTTGCTAAAACGAATGGCAGTCTCCTCTAGGGAACCTCAGTGCCCTTTCCTTTATCCCAGGAGATTTACAGCTGAGGATCCTGTGTTGGTACTTGAGACGCTACAGAAGCCTCTTTGTAAGGACCCATAGAAATGAATGGCATGTTGAGGAGAAGTAAGCAAGAAAGGTCAGAAACTGAACCACAGAACTCATGCCCTCTTTAAGGCAAAGACAACTGTAGGCTTTTCGTGTTGAGTTTGGATTGTACTTGAAGCTTGTACTTGCATATCTAGGCCAAGATTAACCCAAAGATTGTGGTGAGTGTGTAATGCTTTTTTTGCCCTTTGATGGGATGATTCGTGTTCCCTAATTCTTCAAATTGTGTACATGGTTGATCAAAATGAAGAACTAGAAAGATCTTGTTATGTTTTCCTTTCATTTCCCATTCTACCATATGCATGTATTTTTACTAATCAAAGATATCTTGGAGTTTAATTCCTCTTCAGATAAAAGATGAAGAGAGTCATTATTTATAGTATGTGGAGGCTACAGCCAATTTCATGTTAGAGACATTTAACAGATCAAATGTCTGTGGTCATTTTTTACTCTTTAATAGGTATGCAAGTTACATGTGTCGATAAATTTAAGTGCAACGATTTCCATTATTTTGGTATTTTCCTGATTTTCCTAAATGCTTTTTAAATACTTCAAATATTCCTTAAAACAGAAAAACTGAAACTAAGGGCCCAAATTAGCATGATTTAAAATAATATAAGCAATTGTATCTTTTCTGTTTTGACAGGTAAATACTGCCATGAATTGGGTTGTACACGGAATGTTGGAAGGAGAAGGAAGTGAATAAAATAAACCTCACAAGACACTTTTTTTTTTTCTGATGAGGTGTTGCATTGTATTAGGTTACATGGCAAGGTTTTGGCAGCGAGGGGGCTGCAGGGGTGGCTTCTGTGAGAAGAAACCAGAAGCTGTCCCCATGTCAGACAGCCAGTTCCAACCGGCTCCAAGACGGACCCATCACTGGCCAAACCTGAGCGATGTTGGTAGCATCTCTATGACAATGTATTCAAGAAAGGGTTCCAGTTATTGGGTTGTATTGCTTTGGCTGAGTCTTTTTTAATGTGTTCACTCAAATCACAAATGGTTTCAGAATTGTCTAGGATAGAGATAAAACATTATATTCCAATTAAGGTGGATATTTTACCCTTATGAGCCAGCATAAAGTCAAGTGTTAACCTGTTTTGAAAGGGGACTCTATGGATAGTGGTCATTTTAGTTATTTGGTAAGAAGAATCTGCAGTGTTATTACCAATTTGCTTTAAATAATAGCTAATAAACAATTTTTTAGTGGTTCTTGCCACCTCATGGGCAAGCATAATAGTCCCAAATTTTTCAGGCTCTGAGATAGCTTCCTTTTCTGAGAATATTCAGAGGGGAAAGATGACAAATGTTGAACGGCTGGGGTTATATACCCAATATAACATGATCCAAACAAGTCCCATGGGAGTCACAGGTATGCCACGAATTAAATAGGCTCCCAAGGAAGTATGTATAGAAAATGATGTCAACTCCCAGTTTTGTGAGTTATCAAATAAACATCTAGTATCATTCTGACGATTAATAGTTTTGGTACAATTAGTCTGTCCCATGTAGCATGTTGCATTTTCTTTCAAGTAACAAGTGTTCCCAGAGGCAATTAATCTCAGGTGGTGGGTAGGAGTTGGAGGTTCATGCACACCTGTATTAGATCAACTTGGATCAGTTCCCATTTATTGTCAGTGGGGATGATCTTGGACAAAGAATTTCTGCCCTCTGGGGATTCCAGACTGGTCTTTTTACTGATGAATTACATGCTATAGGAAGCATGGTGACACCTTCACTAGAGTGATGAGGGATATGCGAACACACCCAACATTTTGAAACATCTAAGTCTTTAGCATAATGGTAGGCCAACTGAAGAAAGGTATTTTAATAGTTCATGTGATGATGTGAAGACTTTCAACTCTTTGAGGACAGGGCATCTTTATGGGTTCCATTCTGGTGATCGTGAGTCATCTGTGTGTTATTTCAGTGTAGACCCAAGTCTCCAGAGGCAGGTTTTGGAGGAGCTTCTTTTACCTGTGAGTGAATAGCCCTCACACATTTCATTAGAGCTTTGCAATAATGCAACTTAACATCATCAGTCATCTGTAGCATGGATCAATGCAGTGGTTTACGTGGCTTATGCAGTAACCTTATGGGTTTACCCATTACAATTTCATATGGAGATAGTGCGTGTTTCTTATTTACGATGCTTTTGATGTGTATTAGGGCCAACGGTAAAGTATTTGGACATTTAGGGCCAGTTTCTTCACACATTTTGGCAAGGCTAGTTTTAAAACAGAATTCTTCCTTTCAATAGCTCCAGTGTAAATGCTGTTGGATTCCTAGAGCTTTACTGACCACCTGGACAACTCGTCCTGTGAAATGAGTCCCCTGGTCACTGTGTAGTACAAGGGATATTCCAAAACAAGGCATTCTCTGAAGAGTTTCTTGGTGAGAGCAGTAGCACCTGCATGTCTACATGGGTAGACCTCTACCCCTCCTGAGAACACCATTATGATTACAAGAATGTATTTATAGTTACAGCATTTGGGCATCTGCTAAAATCCATTTGTAAATTTACAAAAGAACCCCATGGTTTTGGGTGTGCTGTAACTTTGATTTTGACCCTTCGTCTGATGTTATGGACCAAACAAACAGAACAAGTGCTGCAGTACTGTTGTGCTTTTACAGAGAAATTTGGAGCAAACCAGTCTGCTGCAACCACATCCCCCCGCCCCCGCATTTGCCAGCGTGAGCCACCGGTGGGTGACGCCAGCAAGGTAAGGGAGGAGAACTTGAGGAGCAATGAGGTGGCCATCCAGGGATCGCCACAAGGAACTGAGGTGTAACTGGCAGCCCTGGTGCAGCCAGATAGCGTTTTCGTCTCCCGGGGCTGGGTCCTGTAAAATAGACAGTTCTGAAAGAGAAGTAGGTGGTGACTGCTCTGTGGAAAGGCTGATGAGAGCATGTTCAGGAGCATGCTGGCTAGAAGGGCCCACTGTCCTTGCTGATTGATCGGTTAAGGCATTCTCTTGTGTGATATCATAAGAAAAACCATGAGTTTAGCATTTTACTATTGCTAAAAGAGAGGGTAATAGTAATGCTAGCAGAAGAGCTTCCGCATAGCCGCCGTTCCAAATAGGAGCGCCAGACAATGTTAAGAAGCAGAGTTGTGTTTCAGTTGTGCACAATCCCAAAGGCATATGGGGAATTGGTATAAACAGTGGCTGATCGCCCTTGTGCAAGTACAGAGGCATGAATCAGGACAAAAAGTTCTGCAATTTGGGTGGAAGAGATGGTTGGCAATGAATAAGCTTCTAGACCACTGATGGAGGCACAGGCAGCACACCCTACAGCTGGATGCCCTGTGGAACCACGGGGACAGGACCCATCTACAGAAAGGATTATGTTGGCTTCTGTAGGGGAACATCTCTGAGGTTGTGGATGGGTGCCAGGGGTTCTTCTGTGACAGAAAGATGGTCATGGCAGTCTCCATCAGCAGGGGCAGAACATAATGCTGCAGGGTTAAGGACAGAACAGCAAGAGAAATGTTGGCTGCTGACAGGAGTTGTTTTCATTGGAAAATATGTTTGTGCAAGTTGGAAATATGCTGGGTTTTCTGTTTTAAAAGGAAGGCTGCAACAGGGTGGGGAACAGCAACAGTTAGGGGATGACCCAGGACCAGAGAATCCATGGGTTTTTTCAGTGAAAAAAACAGCAGCAGTGACTTCCTGAGATTTCTTTTTGTTTGGGATTTGTTTTGGTTTTTCCACTGGATGTCTTCTCATACCAGCTGAAAAAGACATGCATCCCATTGGACCTGGGCCACTAGGTTGCCTGAATATTTATACTATTAAACATATCAACAAGGGAGCCAGACTTTCAAAAATGAATGCCTTATAAAAGTTATATTTAAAAAAAAGGGAGTATGCATGTTACTTCTCAGTTGGTAGCTGTGAAAAGAGTAGGGATTGCAGTCCTGGAGAATTAAACCTGATATATAAAGAGGTGTGATATGACCCTTGGTGCCAGGACAATTTTTTCCACTTTTCTTTCAGCTCTTAACTGTTATTCTTCAGCCTAATCTGAACTATGAATATGTAGGAAAATTAAAGATTTTGAAGTGTTTTGTCCAGTTCCAAACATCTTTTCTTTACACTATCTTCAGGAAAGCTCAGGAACCTTAACTCAGCAAGAGAACAGAAGTGGAAGGGGATGATATTCACGAAGGCCCCAATTTAAAGCACAGAAGGCTAATATTTGACTTTGTGCTGCTAAATACGTGGGCTTGGGTCCAGTCCCTGGCCTCAAGGCCAACTGGTGCTTAGGACTAGCCCACTCTCTAGGGACCTCCTGGAAACAGCTAGTTGGAGCAGTCCAAATACAGCTGGAGAGTACGTTTACAATTAAGCAGCGTCAATTACGGAGATGTCAGTGCTTGAGCTGCACCCAGGTCCTATTTGTTTATTTAGCAGTATAAATTTATCGCTAAGATCTTCTCTTGGTTAATGGAGAAAGAAGTTTCGCTACCGGTTCTTTCAGTTCACCTAATGCCAACTGACTGCAGAGGGGAGACGCATAGCAGAAATCTTGTGTTAATTAATAGGAGGAGAGTGGCTTCCAGAGGCTGAACTTAACTTTTATATATACAGCACAAGTGTCCTAAGACAATGAATCCGTGAACATCGTGCCCTTAGCCATCTCTGCAAAAGTGTTAGTAACTCAAGACAGCCAGCAGCTACCAGTGGCTTGATTGCTGTATAGAGAACTTTTCATTACTAGTTATCTTTCGGATCTGAGCATTTTCTAGTGAAATCATAAGACCAGTTTTCAGAAAAAAAAATTCCGAAGCTCTTCTGTGTGGCAGCACTGACTCTGGAAGAGTTCTCAAGTTCCTCATTTGCAAGACAGAAATCTAAAGCCTTTGACAGAAGTTTGAATTTTTAGGCAAAAAAAAAAAAAAATTAATGCAAGTACTTTGCTCACAAAGACTGGAGCAGCTCCAGCTTGCCTAAGGCTTACAACTGAATCAGTGGCTGACATAAGAAAAATTAAACATGTAAGATGAATTCTAGATAGCTGAACAGACTTAAAAGTGGGAGGCTCAAATAATTAACATAAAAGCAGGCTGGGTGAAGTCTCAAGACAGAAGAATGCAAAATATATAAAAAAATCATAATCCAGTCTACTAAAATAATAATGGATGTTAAAAATATTCACTTTTTACTTATGTCTTCAGATTTCTTCTGAGAAGATTTTGTTTGAATACAAGTCATTCTCCTTTCTGAATTCATATTACCCAATGTCTATGTTATCAAGAGAAAATATGAAATGTAGTAAGACTTGGCAGCCGTGAGATAACCTCCTGTTGTTACAGTGATGTCCTAGACTTCCCAAAACTGAAGTATCTCAGATTTACGTTGAAAAGCAGAACACCAAGGGTTTTTTTATTTTTGTTTTGACCATGCTAAGGAACAAATACAGACTCCTTTCACAGATTAAGAATGTATCCTTTTTTTTTTTTTCCACAGCTAGTCAAAAATACAGTCTTTTCTGAGATTAAAACAGTGGTCCCTTAGAGTGTTGTGTACAGTGATAGGGTGCTCTGCAACTTCAATACCAATTTATGACACTGGGTGGATCTCTGAAGTCAGGAGAACAAGAAAATAAATCTTTAATTGACACTGTCTTGGCATGAGAAGAGTGGATTGGGCTCCGCCCTGTTTGTTAGCGTCTTGATTTGTCTATTTTTCATCTGCTTCATAACAGGATGATTTGCTGTGGCATCACCGTCCTGTTTTTGACTGAAAGAGTGGGAGTAAATTATCACAGCAAAGCAGCAGAAGAGGCAGTTAAATATTCCTTCTGATGAGAAACTTCAGTTGCTGAAAACTCTGGGAATCTGCAATTTTTCATCACAGGACTTAAACTCATCTTGCTTCTGAAATACTTTTTCTGTGCCAGTTCTACTGAATCTGGACTGAAGAGAAGTCTTGAAAGGTAAGGGATATTTCTGCTTAACTTTTGAGTGCATATTGTTATATCCACCTCTTTTAGGTAAAACTTTCCTTCCTTACTCTGTAGTTTTAGTTTTCTGGGATGCCTTCATGTTTCTTACATAATTATCCAATTTCTAAAGTGAAAAAGTCTTCAGCTCCTTAGCAGCGTTTGAAGTTAGATGCGCAGGTGTTTGTCCTGGGTGAACCATGACGAAAATTCTGTATTGCCAAAATCAAAAGTGTTGTATTTGCATGAGTAAAGTATTTAATGATGCAAAAATTGTTCTTTATTAAAAAGCAAATCTCCTGAAATCCAATCTGTTGGCCACAGAGAACTTGCTGTTTTCATCTATCTGCAAAACATAGCTAAATCCGTAGTGCACGTAACAAGTGTGTTATCCTCTCATGTATATCCCTCCAAGGAAGTAACACTTATCTGGTTTAATGGAAAACTAAATATCTGTCCAGGTACTACACAACATAAAATTTTTCAGATACAACCTTACAAGTACATATCTGCAATTGACTGTAAATCTAAGAATTATGGGATTTAATTTATATTATAAACTTTATATCTTTACAATAATGCTGCAGTGTAGGTAAGAAAAATAACGCTCTTTAAAAACACATCAGACACCATTGCTGTCTGTAGTAATTTTTAATAGTTTGCTACTAATGTGCAGGGTCTTCTGTGTCCTCAGACCAAATCAATACAAGGCTTCCACAATGTATGAAATGTGTGGAAGGTCCCGTAGTGCTGTAGATGTGAATCTGGGTACACCCCTCAGCTGGATAATTCCTGCATGCACTTTCCTTACAGTTTCTTTGGTAGTTATTGAGGTAAGAGTCGACGTGTGATTTATAATTTATTTTATTATGGGATCCAGAGACTCTGCTTTGGGCTTACAGCATCTTCTACAAATGTTTAATAAAATGTTTAATATAACATTTCATTGTGTATGAAAGAACTGGCAGATCTTCTGATTTTATGTTGGTCTTGATTAAGTTTCCTATGTGGTCTGAACAAGACATTTGCCAGTATTATTTTCCTCCTTAAACTGTGCCAAAATGTAGTGTTTGTGAAGTTTTTTTAACCTCTTATGACTGAATGGCTATAGAACTATAAAGTATGTGTTACTAACTCAGAGAGACAGAATACACTCAGTGCTTAAGCTGTGTCTTCATAACTGATGCTCCTGCCTCTCAGAAGCATGTAACATAGAGCCATAATGTTACGCTAATAGTGCCTTCATACCATAATTCATTCCATTTAAAATTCAGATTGCTTTTGATACTTCACTTTCAGCTATCCCATACTTTTAGTAACCTAAAAAAAGTGAAATAAAGTTGCTTTGAAGTTGATTTAAGGGGCATTTTACATACTTCACTAGATTTTATATAATGGATTATAAATTTAAGCTAAGAATATATAACTGCAGAAAACAGTTGTGAAAGCTATTTTTCTATCCTTCCCTAGTCAGATCTGAATTTAGTACATATGCAGTAACCTCTATGGTACCTCTAATCTTAATCAACTGAAACAAATACAAATTAAGACTACATACAATAATGGATGAAGCAAAGTGATGATTACTTTATTTCTTCTATCAGAACTACCAGGAGCATAGCAGTATTCATCATATGATTCAGCTGAAATGAACACACTTATCACTGGAAGTGTGAATTGTGTCACTTTCATCTGTGCATCTAGTATCAGTACAAACTGTAATGGCTTAGGCAACTAAAGCAAAATATACTAGCAGGGACAGTGCCTTTGTCATCTCTTCTTCGCTGTCATCTGTCTTTATCAGTTCAGCAAAGGCTGGCTTTGTGGCCCATAGGTTTTCTGTCCAGTAAGTACCTAAGTATAATTCTTCCGCTGGTTTCAAGGAGATAAATGTACAAAGTAGAGGTAACCCAAATACAGGCATTTTAGTGATTTACCACTCTGAAAACATCTGTCACTAATAAAAAATACCACTTCCACTGATTTTGCAGAAGCAATTAAAAAAAATTGTCAAGTGGAAATTTAATAAGAAACAAGCAGCAAAAAAGTAAATACAAGAAAATAAATGCATTTAAGTGCTACTTGAGAACCAATCTTTCCTTTAATAAAAAGCAATTTTCACTTTTAGTCTGCTTTTGAAATTATAATTTGTGAGAAAATACATCCATTTGATGGTGTTAACAGCATCTACCTTGAGTTTTTGGGTTAGATCTGCACACTGAATCACCACATCTTCACTGACTTGCGTGGCATTGCAGCATCGTACAGCCACAAAGGGTTCATCCCGGAATTTATGTAAGTCTGTTTTGTTACAAAAGCATCCCACCCTCATTCACATGGAAGAGGCAGAGGCACATGGAGTCATTAGAGCTTAGAGCAACTGAAAACATGTTGGAAAAAGGGAGTAGGAGGAGATACGAAGTCATGCCCTGATTGGACACCTGGCAGGTGAAACACTACCTACCACCCGTTGATTACAGTGGCAGAGTTCCCCCTGCAAAGAGTCATAGTGTACTTCGGTGCTGGTTTAGTTCAGATGCAGATAAAGGCATGATGAGCAACTGCTTGAAACATCTTAGTTAAAAGCTATTCATGTAGAAACAGCATTTTGGTACCTGAGCCACTGCTCAAGGAAAGCATAGTCTACCATCCTATTAAGGAGACTTTTTTCTGAAATGTGAGTCACGTATTTGACTGTTGCTTTTCATCTTCCAACAGACTGTAGACTGGTCTACTTTTTGAGCCTCTACAGTGAAACATAAATTCAACAAATAGTTGGGCTTGGTAGCCTGTTGGTGTGGCTTGTCCATCAAGAAGGAATGTTCAGGAATTTTACAAACTTTTTGTTTTCTTTTTGGAAAGTGCTGTTGTGCTAAAATCAAATTGGTTTTGACTATTTTTTTGTTGCAAAGGTCCTAAAGTCAGAACAGAATAAGGACAAAATTCTCGTGACACAGACATCCCTTACAAGAGCTAGTAGTCTGATGGTTGGAGTAGTCAGTTAAAAATACTAAACCCACTTTGAATTGTTTTGCTTAATTCTGTAAAGATGAGTAAAGACCAGTAAACATTGGTCTTCTGCATTCCCAATGATTTCCAAGCCATTAAATCATTTGGAGGTGAATCAGTAGATTTAATTTTTTTGATGAAACTGTCATCCCAAAAATCTCTTTCCAAGCTCAGTTCATTTGATCTTGCTGACAAGTAGACAAAAAAAAAGGGATTTTCTCTCTTCACATTTAAGTCTGAAAATTGGTGTTGAGGTGTGCTGGAGCATCCACTTTGCACTTGTGCATCCACTCATTATATTGTCACTTCTACCTTCCTATCAATGTGTTCCTTCTTACTGGCGTCATTCAGCAAAGCTTTTTCTACCTCTTCTTCTGCCTGACAGTTCTTCCCATGTTCCAGTCTATCTCCACTGGTGTTTCCCAGGCATTCTGCCTGACCTGCTTTTCTTTGCAATCCTCTTTTTTGGCCATAGTTTTTTATTAATTTTTTTTACCTGAAGCCACTAATGTACTTTTATATAAAGCCCCAGCTCAACAATTTTATAGCTCCCATCTGTCCTTCCTTTGGACTGCATTTTCAAGTATTTTCCTTCTAAAGAAGTACAGCTTATGTCTTCACAGATATTTGGGCACCCATTTCCAACCAAATCAATGTGAGCTTGGCAAACCCGTAAGAATCCAGGCCTAGTCACTAATAACCTGGAGAACAATAATTTTTCTTAACACTTTATTCCATATCTAGATTTAGCTTTGGTTCATCCCCCTCCCCCAGTATCTCTTACAAATTATTCTAAGCATAGTAAAAAGTTAGTCATCTTAAATCTTGAGCAGTATTTACCAGAATTCTCCAATTCTGCTAAATACCCCAGAAGTAAATGTGACGTAGGTCTTTTGCTGAAAACCTTAAATTTAACAGTTTGATCTATGTAGAAAAAAATGTATATGTGCATAGTTCCATCACTTCTGCACAGGCTGCCTAAACAGGTCAAACTGCTGATTTGAATCATGTACAAGTCACACCCACTTGGGCTGAGGAAGACGTGGAAGGACATGTGTTCTCACAGGCTAAAAATGTATGTAACTTACTGATTCTGCGTCATTTAAAAGTTATCTAAACCTAAAAGCCAGCCAATCCTGTTCCCCTGCATAGCTATTATTCTGTCAACATAGACCATACTCTGCCTAGCAAGGCGATACAGAATGATGATGCAGCTTTGATGCGAGTCCCATGGTTGTTCTCATACTATTTGTTGGTATTGATTTCTCAAAGCAGTTTTGGTGTACATGAGCTAGATTCCTCCTGGAGTAGCCTAACCTCCCAGTTTCCCTCCAGATACACACTCAAAGGCTTGAGGGGTTGTTGTGGTTTAACCCCAGCCAGCAACTAAGCCCCAGCCAGCCGCTCGCTCACTCCTCCCCAGTAGGATGGGGGAGAGAATCAGAAGAGTGAAAGTGAGGAAACTTGTGGGTTGAGATAAAGACAGTTTAATAGGTAAAGCAAAAGCTGCGCACACAAGCAAAGCAAAACAAGGAATTCATTCACCACTTCCCATCGGCAGGCAGGTGTTCAGCCATCTCCAGGAAAGCAGGGCTCCATCATGCGTAATGGTTACTTGGGAAGACAAACGCCATCAATCTGAGCGTCCTCCTCTCCCTTCTTCTTCCCCCAGTTTTATATACTGAGCATGACATCGTATGGTGTGGAATATCCATATGGTCAGTTGGGGTCAGCTGTCCCGGCTGTGTCACCTCCCAACTCCTTGTGCACCCCCAGCCTACTCGCTGGTGAGGTGGGGTGAGAAGCAGAAACGGCCTTGACTCTGTGTAAGCACTGCTCAGCAACAGCTAAAACATGCCTGTGTTATCAACACTGTTTCCAGCACAAATCCAAAACATAGTCTCGTACTAGCTACTATGAAGGAAATTAACTCTACCCCAGCCAAACGCAGCACATTCTCCACCCCTTATTCCATACCATTTACATCATGCTCAGGTCCCACACTATCCAATACAACCTCATTAGCCACCACCCCCCTTCCCATCCCTAAAATAAGCATAGGAGAGTCCTTTGTTAAGGTTCATAGACCATCAGTGATCAAGACAGGGAACAGAACTGATTCAGCAGAGCATTTTATCATAAACCAGTAGGACTAATATGTTTAGACTCAGGCGCTTGCAGAAGTTTGCTAAACTGGGATAATAAATTGATATAGATTCGTGAAGCATTTCTCTATACCGCACCTTCTAACAGTTGTTTCCAGTAGTACTCAAATGTGTTCACAAGCTTTATGAAAAACACAGTCCTTGTTCTGAAGTTGCAGATGGGGAAGGAAGATGATAGTTCTATCTGGTATAAGTTCACTTTTGCACAGCATGCGAAGTGTACAAAATACTTAACTTGAAATAAAAATTACTTTTTTTTTAATAAATTTGGCATGCCCAGTGAAATACCAAATCAATCTTGAAAGCTTAAAGTAATACTTCGGATGCTCTGAAAAGGTCAAAACATTTTAGAATGTTATTACTACATTTAATTGGTGTTACTATCCTTGAGAAAACTGAATCAACACAAAGCTAAAGTCTACCCACACATATTTAATAAATTTGATATTTAAAGCATCGTTCTGTGTTCTATTCTTTTCAGTGAGGCAGCTGAATATTTACTTTACTCTTCATCATTTGTTGCTATATAGTCCACAACCCAAATCCTGCCATGAATAGTTCTTCTATAGTATTAATCACTAACATTTTTTACTGCCTCAAAAATGTATGAATTTATCTGTGTAGCAGCTTCTGTGGCATGAAAATAATTGTTTGCAATTTGGTTGGCATTTTCACAGGTGACTACTAATTTTGGGTGCTCTACATGAGATGGGTATTTACCTGCAGTATTAAGCTTTTCCTTCTCTTTTCTGTAGACTGTCTAATGATGCTATCAGCATAAAATTTTACAGTCTTACTATTTTGTCATTTCTACAGGAGTGAGTATTATTCAAGGACCTTGCAAGTAGCTATACGTAGAACAATGTTAACAACGTTTCCAGATTTTTCATGTCATGTATTTAATAGTATTTTGTCTTCAATCAGTTTTTAGTTATTGAAAAGACAAGTTTAACAAAGAAGAATTTAAAAAATGCTGATATTATTATTTACGTTTCAAGTTATATTATTCATAATGCATTCTATCAAGCAGAAAACCTATAAGGGCAACTGATAAAAAGCAGCAATATTCCCTTAAGTAAATATATATATATATATATATATATATATATAAAAATTCTTGTGGAGTATAACAAGGGAAGTAGAGCAGAGAAGTTCACGTCCAAGTATGATGTTTTCTCCTGTAATAACTAAGTAAAAGAAAATAAAAATCAAGATCATCAAAGGGGTTTTTCTTCTTTCATTGCCGTATTAGCTATAATACAAAAAATACTTGTCTCCAAACAGAATTTTAATAATCTCACCTGTTCAGCTTTTAAAAACCAGTGGCCAGCTCCCTTTATCTTTCTTCTTGCCTCTACTATAAACAGTATTTCTTATCCTGTAAAAAAGACTCCTGAGGGAGGTGAAATGGATTATTCCATGGTCAGATCAGCATTTACTATTAATATTATACCACTAAGAAAAAAGAATAGCATAATGAAAACAGAGCCCTCACAAACATGAATAACGTCTTAAGCAGTGAAGAGAAATGGAGAGTACTATCTCAGAGATACAAAAAAGGAGGCAGGAAAGCAAAGCAGAGCAGAAAGTCTACTTCTAAAATTTTCATGAAAATTTGGAAATTTTATGCTATATTATGGCAAATCTACTAAATTCTGATGTATTCCTAGGAAGAGAATGAATGTAAAAGAGTGATTAGCATGCTATGTACAGTAACATGCTATTATCTTCAGTTTGTCATGCTGCCTTTAATCATCTCACATTCCTGTCTCCTATTAAATCATATTTATTTTTACTTCTAGACTCTGCACTGGTCGTGCTTTGCATCCTATAGATCTAGGTAAAAGGTAAGAAGAAACTCTTCTTCTAAATATTGGGCAGCGTATACATCTAACTTTTTTTTTTATTTAAACGTCTCAAATTTTTCTTATTTCACGTATGTATTTGTATGGGAAAGTGTGGGGTAAAGCTTTCAGGTCTGTTTGTCTCAAGCAACTGTTACTTGTCATTTTTTTGATTATCAAGCTTATCAGTATTACTAAGTGTGAATGAGGAATGTGGTTTTTTATAAGTAAAAATTGTTTACGAAACGTATGTATTGCATGTACTAAATATGCATAATACTATTCTTACTGATTCAAGATGGCATTTTAAGTACGTGAATTCTAAATTCACAATATTGTAAACATGTAGATGGACATTTAAATTTAAAAAAAAAACACTTTTGCACATTAAAAGTGTTGTGATTTTTTTCATTGCAAGACCTAGTAAAAACAAAAGGCAACATCTAGAAAACTTTAAATACAGTATTTAAATATATAAATAGATATAAACTATTAAATAAATAGTATTTAAATAGAAAAATATAGCAGACGGTATCTGCTGTAGACATTACTTTCAAAAATGTGGCTACTTCTTTCAGTCTCTAAATGTAGAAAGAAGTCTAACTTCAGGTTCCTTTCTTTTTCATTTTCTAATCTACTTGTTACATTTAATGTGTACCAAGCAACGGCAGGAAAATGTTTTGGTTTCATACAATCGAAAACACTGGAAGAGGGATGTATGAAGCCGCATTTAATGATAGTTTCAGAGCTGAAAGAGAACTCAATGCCAACATTATTCATGCAATGGTTGTTACAGATTTCGTGATTAGAACCACCTTTCTCACGCCAGGCATTGACAGCAGTACTTGCTTTTGCTTTCCTTGCTCACGTAAACTCCAGCAGCAGCAGCATCTGTGGCTTTAAGCCAAGACACAAGCTCTGTGGATAAGCCAGCGCAATAGTCAGGCACGTCTCTCTTACTTAACACAGGTATGGGATCTATGAAGGAAGCTGTAGGCTCCTTTAGAACTCCGCAAACCTGCCCCCTCTTCACGCCAGCTTGTGTGTTAGCATTAATCACGGTCCCACGGCTGTACAGTCCCACAGATATCAGCCAGGGTTGTATGATTCCTGCAGGAACCTTTGTTTCTCTACCAGGAATTCCAGTATCAGTCTGTTACAGTTTAGAAAACAAAAAGTAAGCAATTAAATAAAGCAATTTATGGCAGTTAAGGGTGTATTTGAATGAATAAATTTATGGGAGTTGGTTACACCTAAACAAGCAGCTACTTGTTCATCCACCAGTCTAAGTAGAGTTGATCTTGTTCTGGCTGAAAAATTTGGTTACTTAGATTTTGGCAGGAGCATCTAAGCAACGTTATATTGGTGTTATCCTTTGAAACGTGTCCTGTTCTTACAAAGCAGCCCAGCTACTGAGCACCTGATTTTTAGATTTCAAATCTAGATCTCAGATGGAGGTTTAATGAAAATTTGGGAGGTGAGAAGGAAGACCAGATATACCAAAGTCAGCCCTGCTACATTAGTATTGATGTTTTGGGGATCTCTAGTTCAGACAAAAATTTGGGTATTCCCAAATATTTATTATCCATAAATATAGCAGAAAGTAAGGTAAAGCCTGTATACCCTTGTCTAAGGCAGCTGGTCCAAATTTTTGCTCTAATTGCCTGGAGCCAATGCACTGTAAACACCCAAGTATTAACTTTAACCTCTAGAATTGGCCTACTGTCTCCAGCTAAAACCAAGTATCCGTAAATCCTTGCAGAATACAGTCCCTAGTTTAGACAACATCTGAAGAAGCAGCTCTGAGTCATAACTGAGTATTTCTTTCACAACACAAAAATATATCTAAGTTTCTGTTGCAAAAGAATCCACAACCTGGACTGTGTTCCATCCTGTTAGAAACTTACTCCAGATGCTGAATGAAAAATAATAGAACAGGCCTCAAAGATGAATGGGTGCCAACAAGCCTGAAATAGTCTTAAATTTGGTAGGGAAATTATCAGCTCTTACACCAAGATTATTCACTTGACTTTTCAGGCTTAAAAACTACTCCTGTTCTATGTAAAAGATCTCTTAATTAACTTTTTCCTATTAGTCTGCCTCTCACCGAATACTTAAATAAATATTCTATTCTGCTGCTGCTTCAAGCCCATGAAAACAAGCACCTGAGGTTATTGACATTCATGAGGTAGCAGCCTTTGTACTTGAAGGTTTTTGGTCTACCTTCCACTGAACAAACGTTGAGTATATAAATGCTATTTCAAAATTGTCTTATGTCATGCCTAAGGTCTTGTTTATTTCATGCCTCAAAATGAAGGGAGGGTTTTTGAAAAGTTGTGGAGCTTCACGTCTTCCCGTGCTTTGTTGACAAAGCCTCCGCTGTGTGGAAGTGGGAGCCATGGAGTCCTTCTACTAACTCATGTTAGCTTCTTTGTTTATAGTCCAGCGTATTGGGAGTAATTCTGGCATGCCCGCAGAAAAGCTACCAGGCAGGTTTGGCTTGTTTTCATCCCAAGTTAACTTTAGGAAATGTTTCAAGTCTCTTTCTTCTGGTGAACTTTGCAACGGGTTTCCAACACTTTTGTATCACTACCGATCTCATACTCTTAACGGTGTTGTCACTCCTCATTTCACAAAGAGGCAAATCGGATTTGCGTTTTACCAGTCTTTCTTCCTTTGGCACGTGCATGAATTGCCGTTACATGGGCCCACCACGTACAGCACTAACGCTCTGGCGGCCAGGCCGGCCGTGGGCCCAGGAGCCCGGCGGCGGGGAGACGGCGGGCTCGGGGACGGTCGCTTGCCGCAGAGGAGGCACGCTCTCAGGCGGCGTCTGCGAAGGCCAGACCCCGGTGGCGCCGAGGGCTGTCACCAGGGGGCCCGCCCGGGAAGCGCCGCCCCGGCCCCGCACCGAGGCGCGCTGAGCTGCAGGCCCGCGCCGGCGGGCGGCCTGCGGGCAGAGGCCGGCGCGGGGGGGGCGGGATGGCCCCCGGGAGCGCCGCGGCGGGGGCGCAGGGCACGGCCCCGGCTGCGGGGGCGGCCGGCCGGCTCCCCTCAGCCGCCACCGCCGCCCGCGGCAGCCGAGCAGCCGCCTCCGCCTGGGGAGGGGCGGGGGAAGCCCGGGCTGTGGCGGCGGGACGCGGCCCCGCCGTGGGATCACGGAACGTCCCGAGTTGGAAGGGACCCGCAAGGATCATCGAGTCCAACTCCTGTCCCTGCACAGGACAGCCCCAAATGCACACCGTGTCTCTGAGGGCCTTGTCCAGGTGCTTCGTGAATATCGTCAGCCTTGGCGCCATGACTGCCGCCCTGGGGAGCCTGTTCCAGTGCTCCACCACCCTCTGGGGGAAGAACCTTCTCCTAATATCCAACCTAAACCTCCCCCGGCACATCTTCCTGCCATTCCCTCGGGTCCCATCGTTGGCCACCAGAGAGAAGAGATCCGCGCCTGCCCCTCCTCCTCCCCTTGTGAGGAAGCTGCAGGCCGCCGTGAGGTCTGCCCTCATTCTCCTCTTCTCCAGGCTGAATACACCAGGTGATTTTAGTCGCTCCTCATAGGGCTTCCCCTCTAATCCCTTCACCAACTTCGTGCCCCCCCCTGCACACTCTCCAGTAGCTTTATATCCTTGATGTACTGTGGCGCCCAAAACTGCACACAGTACTCGAGGACCAGCACAGTACGCGCCAGGACCAAAGAGGGGAAAAAAGCGCGGCCGAGGGCAGAAGGGCGCCGGGGCGGGCGGGGCGCTGCCCGGGGCGGCCGCGGCTGAGGAGGCAGCGGCCTCCTCCTCTCTCCCTCCCCGCCGACAGAAGCGCCGGCGGCGGCAGGCGCTGGGGCGGCGGAGCATGCGCGGAGCGGCGGCGGGGCGGGGCGGCGGCGGGGCCGGGGGAGCGGGTGGGTGCTGGAGCCGGAGCCGGAGCCGGAGCCGGAGCCGGGCGGGGGGGAGGCGGGGGCCACCGAGCAGCCCAGCCCCGAGCGGGCGGCCGCAGCCGTCTCCCCGTCAGCGCTTTGGTGTCGCCTCGCAGCGCCCCGAGGTGCCGGGGGCGATGGCTGCCAGGCCGGGCCGCGGCTCGGGCCGGGCGAGAGGAGGAGGAAGGGGAGGAAGAGGAGATGAGAGGAGGTAGCGGTGTCGCTGATGCGCTGCGCCCTGTGCTTCCCCGCCAGGTGTTCTCCCTCCGGCTTCCTATGTCATATTACCAGGGGGATTTCTTCAGAGAATACCTCAAGATGATGGCGAATATCGTCGTCCTGAACTTGCTCATCTGTATTTCTCTGGCTCTCTGGATCGTGTCCATGACCGCAAGTACGTACTACGGTGAGTCCCGAGGCCGGGGGCGAGCCGAGGCGCCCCCCGCCACAGCCCCTGCGGGCGGGTGGGGGCAGAGGGCTGGCAGAGGGGGTGCGCAGCCCCTTCCGTCCTCAGCGGAGCTGGAAACCGCCGTCCTGGCAGGAGCTGGTAACGGTTTAGAAGGTGTTGGCAGCCACTGCACCCAGCTTTGCGGCTCTGCCCGCGGGTCCCCTTGAATTTGAAATGTCGGTGCCCTTTGCGATTTCTCTCCCTAAAAGAAAGCAAGTAAGATAAAAATGAAAAAGTGAGGAGAAAGAGCTAGCTGATAGATGTCTTTATCAGGGGAAGTAGTGACAGCACGGGAGGAGCGTGCCAGCCTTCAAAACAATTTTGGGAATGGACATGTGGCCTTTGAACAGAGCGCAGAAGAAGCATTATTTGGTCAAGGAACAGAGAAACCGGGGAAGTGATGCAAGAAGAGAGGGATGTATGCCTGGAGTCTCTGGCGTGGGTGCATACAGCCAGCTCTGTGTTCTGTTAAGGCAGCTCAGGCAGGCTGTGCATTAGTTGTGTGCAGTTGCAAGGACACTAGTACTTTCTCCGATCCATCATTTCAGCTCTAGCACCATTTTAACAGCAATGTGCAAAAGCAGCAGTACTGCCTTCAGCAAGAGTTCAAGTCTAGAAGAGTGTAACTGCTTTCCCAGGACAGGTAAAGAACTGTCCTGAAGACCTCGGCCAATTTCATGCAGGAAGCGCTCCAGCGTCATTGCAGTGTTGCTAAGAGTGTCTAGGGATGCAGTATGCATCGCTCAACTGCCTAGTGTCACCCTGGATCCAGAAGAAGCTAGAATAAATATCCCACCAGAATAAGCTGACTTTTGCAGTGGCAGTTGGATGTCTCTGCTCGGTGTTTTTCAGTGCTTCAGGTTTTAGGGTGGGGTATTAGCCCTGGTACAGCATTAAATCTGTGGTGTCTGGACACTTCTTCTTTGGCTTGTAGTGAGATGCCAGACACATAGAAGGTATGCAGAAGCAGGCTTCACAACGAGGTTTTGTTTGCATCATTTAGAGCTAGCCAAGTTGGATTTAAACACACAACTTCATTTGTGCGCGTCTGCTCTCTATAGGTGTATGTCTCTGAGTTTTGCCTCTAGGGTATTCTGGTCCTTGCTATCTAATGTGATTCAGAATTGACAGTGTAGAGTGGAGAGGCCAGGTGAATCAGGGTGGGGACTGATACAAAGGAGGAGACTGCAGACAAATCCTCCTGTTTGCAGAGAATGATCATGGAACAAGAAGGACATAACTTTTGTTGTCCATTTGCCTGAGACTATGTAAAGACCTTGGCTTGAGGAGACATATGAAGTGTATAGTAAGAGTGGGGTTAATGAAGTGGGAGTGATAATTTAAGTAAGTTCAGCCCATAAAAGCAATGAAATTCGCAGTACTTAACCATAAATATAAAAATACTACAAACATACATTTATTAATTTAGAGCTTATAGTTCATAGTAATGCTTAAGCACTAAACAGTGACCAAAATGTTGTTAAAATTGGAGTGTTGAAGAATCCATAATAAACAGATGAATGGGTTCTAGCTGAGTCTTAACTGCTTACATTTAGCAGTAATTTAGTACCAATACTTTTCTTTCCCTCTCTCCCCGCCCCCAAGGAAACACAAAAAGGTCAGTTTAAAAATGATAGTAAAAAGATGAAAATTCTGTTTGTTTACCAAACAAAAATAATCCCTTTGTGTTCTGGTACTGCTCACACTCAAGTTAATATCAAGAACCTTCTTGGTTTGTGATTAGCAATACCAGACTAGAGCACTGGAGATCTCTCCATGCACAGCCAGTGCTTGTCTTTTGAGTTTTTGAGTCAACTCTTTTCTGCAAGACTCCCTTGCACACCTCCTACAGCATTGGAGCTTTTCAGTACACAGAAGAGAAGTTTTTGTCTTGTGAATCTTTGTGCTTGCAGTGACAAGTGTTTTACTGTGAAATATGTTTGCCCTACTTTGTACCAGGGAGCCTGTATATCTGTAAAGCTGTAGGTACTGCTGACTCAAAAGTTTTTGGTGAAAACCATCATGTTTAGCTTTCCAGCAAGACAAGCTGCTCTGCATGTGTGAAATCTTTCTTCTATGAGTTTGAAACCCACTTTAATTCTAGACTTGTGATGTCTTGTACTTCTATAGCAGGTGTGATAAATAACTTCTCATGATTTTATATTTTTAGCTCAAAATCTACATTAACAATTTGCTTTACTTTTTAAAAGTTTGTGGGGGTTTTTTAACAAAAGCTGTCACATAAAATCTTACTGAGATGGTCATCAACTTAAAGTATATTTTTGAGAGCCTTACACCAAGTTCAAAAGGATTGAAAGGTCAGATTTTTTAGAAAGCAGTCATGCCACTTTCACCTAGTAGACTGGCTTTCTTGTCATTTTTCTGGTAGTGAAATTCTGTCAAAGTAGTGTAGTTCAGGATGTAATCAATAGCTTTCTTGTCTCTCTGACTGCAAAGATGGAAGACTTAAACTGTAGTATTAAGGAACAATTTCTTCTCAGACTTTTAAATTTCAGTTTTCTATAAGATGTACTTTTGGCATCTTTTGCAATGAAATTTGTGTCTTGCAATTTGAAGTCAAAATGAGGTGATAAAATATAAAGGTTGTAAGAATCTTACTGCTAAGATAGTAATTTATTGTCAGTTTTATGATTTAAAATAATATACCTTTTAACTGGAGAATAACAAGTCTTTTATTAACTTTATTAACTGCTTTTATTTTAGTAAGTGTTCTGGAATTAGAAGGAAACAAATATGTTTAGGAAATTGCTAAGTTGTCTCCTTAGAAAATGAGTTGCTATGGACACTAGCACTTTATGGAATAGTGTGGAATTATGACAGCTGAGTGGGATATTGTTTTCCTGTTCTGCAAGCTTGTTTAAATTAAGATCATAGTGACTTGACTGACTAAGCAAAGGGAACAACCTGGGAACTCAAGAAAAAGCTTTTTAGAAGGCTCTGTAGATACTTTGGTGAGAAAATAACTTGATTTTTTTTAATCAGTGTTGTTTGTAAAAGTGAACCGTTTATAGTTTTGAAAACCAGCATTTTTTTGTTTGGGACTTGTTCAAGTCATCTGTCTTGGCAGTTTAAATTTAATAACCGTCAGTGAAGAATATTAAAGCGATCCTTTCTTGCAAAAAGTTTTGGGTTTGAGTAATTTAAGTTAAGTACTTCACTCTAAGTTGGGTTTATTTTCTGTGTAACAAGGAGGATAACAGGTGAGCCATTTTTGCATAGATGTTAATACTGGACCTGAAATAATTTATTTCTCTTCAGTTCCCAAAAGCAGTATACTTACCAAATACAGAAGCTTTGACTATGTAGAATCGCTTTCATATGAAAGCAAGGAATTGATAGCTTTAAACCATGCAAGGTATTGCAATTGTTAGCTCTGTGAGAAAACCAATAAACTACAATCAAATATTTGAATAGGTGTAACACAGGAAGCTCAGTTTGATTAAATTATGTTGACCAGTAAACACAGTAAAGAGGAAGCTCAGAGCTGTCTTGTTAATTTTGCCACCCCTGAATTTGCGTGTACTATTCACTTTGCGAATATGTAAACCTAAAATCCAAACTCGTGAAATCACAAGGCAGGAATTGCGTAATGTGGCAATTCAGTTGCAGCTGCTGTCAGAGAACAAAAATCAGTGGAAAGGATTCCCCCACTATCTGGGGACGCATCACCTCACAGAAAAAGAAGGGTATCCCCTAGCTTAAATATCTCTCTTCAGTCCATGCTGAATATACCATGCCACAAAGAAAATAATTTCTTATGCGAACATGTTGTGCAAACGAAAAGAAATTATCTTGTCACTAAATCTGTTTGATTGCACTGTTCCAGACAGAATTGAGAAAAACAATGAGGACAACAGCGGAATGTTTACACCTGGGGCACGCAACCCTGGATATACATACAGACTGGGGAATGAGAGGTTAGAGAGCAGCTCTGCAGAGAGGGACCTGGGGGTTCTGGTCGACAGCAAGTTGAACATGAGCCAACAGCGTGCCCTGGCAGCCAAGAGGGCCAACTTGAGTCCTGGGGTGCACCAAGCACTGCATTGCAGCCCGTCAAGGGAGGTGATTGTCCCGCTCTACTCTGCGCTGGTGCGGCCTCACCTTGAGTACTGTGTGCAGTTTTGGGCACCACAGTACATCAAGGATATAAAGCTACTAGAGAGTGTCCAGAGGAGGACCACAAAGCTGGTGAAGGGTTTAGAGAAGAAACCATATGAGGAGTGGCTGAAGTCACTTGGTTTGTTCAGCCTGGAGGAGAGGAGACTGAGGGCAGACCTCATCACAGTCTGCAGCTTCCACACAAGAGGAGGAGGGGCAGGTGCGGATCTCTTCTCTCTGGTGACCAACGATGGGACCCAAGGGAATGGCAGGAAGATGTACCAGGGGAGGTTTAGGTTGGATATTAGGAGAAGGTTCTTCCCCCAGAGGGTGGTGGAGCACTGGAGCAGGCTCCCCAGGGCGGCAGTCACGGCGCCAAGGCTGACGATATTCACGAAGCACCTGGACAAGGCCCTCAGAGACACGGTGTGCATTTGGGGCTGTCCTGTGCAGGGACAGGAGTTGGACTCGATGATCCTTGCGGGTCCCTTCCAACTCGGGACGTTCTGCGGTTCTATGATTGTACGTAGAAGTGGAAAAGAATTAGTCTTAGAGAATTCTCAGAGACGAAATTTCTGACAGTAAATATGTATTACAAGACATGAAATAGTTGGATGTAGCATGCTTTTCCACACATCTCTGCAATGTTCCAGACCCAAGTGTGCCATTACTTGTCTATACTGCTGCAGGTTGGGAAGAGGCTGCACGTGCGTGTGCAGTGGCGAGGGACTAGGCAAAGCAAAGAAAAAGAAGTCTAAATCATCTGTGATTCTCAGCTGAGCCAAATTTTCTGTAGATTAGAGAAACAGACAGGACAAGGAGAACTGCACTAGGTAACTTCAGGCTTGCTTGAGGATAAATATTCAGGTGGAAACCAGACTATATAACACCCAACTTGTACATCATGTGGCTACCTTTTCTTAAATACAAAATTTATAGTGATTTTGGGAACCCAGTGGCTCGGTGAAATGAGTTTAATTTTTTAAGTGTTCCTAGTTTCCTTTGCATGTTTCTAGGACTAGCTCTGAAAAATTTAGGGTTAATGAAGTTGTAAGAACAACTACTGTAAAGATAATGGATGTGTTCTCAGGTCCTGAGGGATGTAAATTCTCCCTCAGAATTTACTCTCTGGTAGAGAGAGGGACCCAAGAGTGTGGTTACCATGGTTAAAGGTGATCAGATAGTAATGCAAGAAAAGAGGATGAGAAGAACAGGGAGTGGCAGGGCATATCACGTGTTTTACAGCACAGCTGTCTGTAATTAATATACTGCATGACTGAAGAGATAAGTAGCCTGGTTCAATATAAGCAGGTAATCGGGGGAGGGGAACCACACCATCCAGGTTACTTAATATATTCTCATCTTTTTTTTTTTTAAATGAAACACCTTTCACTTAGCCAAAAAATCAATAAATTGTTAGAAATTGTAAAATCTTGGTATCTCTCCACCATGAGTACTGCATGCATTTGCAGTCATCCCATTTCAAAATGCCCATAGCAGAATTAGAATGGAACAGTGAAGGCAGCAAGGATGATTGGAGCAGGTAATAGCATCCATTTGAAGAGGACTTAAATAGGTAAAAATATTTCAGCATAGAAAGGGGACGTGTATATAGGTCATGAATGGCAGGAAGAATGTGAATAGGAAATCATTCTTCAGTTGGTCATAAAATTTAGCAGATGTCTGATGAAAGTTGAGGCAGCAGGATCTTCATTGTTCAGCTCTTTGAAAGGCCTTTTTCAGTGCATCTAAAACCAGAATTCAGTTCTGTGGGTGGTTGTGGAGATGAAAATTATAACTGTTTTTTAAAAATGGATTGGACAAATATATGGAGGATTTTAGAAATGCCAGCATAAAAGCTCCTAGTAAAAGAGGGAAGATCAGTCTGTATCTGTTCCTTATACTCTTGCCTTGCACATGTGCAACTCACCACTGCCAGATGGTATTCTGAGTCAGACAGATGTTTGGCTTGATCCAGTTTGGAAGTTCTCATATCTTCAACCAAGTACAGTGTGGAAACAATCAGGATGTTTAGTATACCAACAAAAGAGGAATTTTTTTTTTAAAACTGTAAAAGAAGGCCAAGCATCTAAACTTCCTTTCTCACATCAGTGTAAATTATTAGTGATGCTGTGATTGAATTGATGATTTGTTCACAGAGCAGCAGAAGGACAGAATCAGTGTACAAAATAAATGTATATATGAACTGCAGGACTTCCTGCTAGTTTTATTAGATGACATCAAGTATCACTGTAGCTCTACTAAGCTCTTAAATATGTCACAGAATATGTAAGTATTCCAAACTAGAATAAAAAGGGTGTGGTAGTAATATTAAAGTTATTAGCTTGCTTGTATGCATGCTGACGTCCTCTCTGCACATAGACATGAAGCTACTTCTGAAGTCTTCTGTCAGCCAAATAGCAGCAGTCCTTCTATTAACATAGTGTAATATTCTAATTGATGTCATAGATATCAAAGTGACAACATTAGGCACATCCTAGGAATAATTCAGAATACATAGATGATGAAAAAAGTTGCCTGCTTTTCATAGCCAAAAGCTACCAAGCTAAAGTTTTTGATAAACAAGAATGACTTTCCCTAAAAACACCAGTATTTGGGTTGGCCTGAAAAACAAGGTAAAGCTTCCAATATATTGTTATAATTTTCCTTCCATTGCAATGCTAAAAAAACATTAGGGACCATAGATGGTGTTGTTCGTTCCCTTTATTGCTGCCATATTTTCTGAAATGTCATCAGAAAAAGGATCATAACAAATCTGAATTTTTTATTATTATTATTGTAGTTACCAGAGAATCAGTCATAACATGATCTATGAGAGAAGCTCTGGCACTAATTTATTTACTTAAAGTTGCTTTGCAGTCTCTTTACATGTTTTGTTAACTGGCTTTTTAGTTTGAATCTTATTTGTTTTTGAAACTGAGTTCTACATAACTTACTGTGGGTATATGGGTGGGTTTTTTTTTTCTGAAGTCTGAACTTATCTATTCAATCCAAATCAAGTTTCAGCTGGTCTTAACATTTTAAAAGTTAATTTTTTGGAGTTTATAAATCCCTTTTAGAATGGAAGATATCACCATGTTTATTTCTTGACACATTGGCTATTTCATTGTAATTAATTTTAGTGAATTTAATGTATTTTCTTTTTTGTGTGAAAGCTGAATAGAATAATTGAGTAGATAATTGCAGCTATTTTGGTCTTTCATTCATAAGAATATATTTCTTCTAAAGGGTAAAAAGTAATCTCTATTAAGATCAGATTTTAAATATAGGTGAGAAGGTAATTACTTTTAAGATATAAAGGCATTAAAAAGGCTTATAAGGATCATCTGTAACCATTTTGTTTGATTTATCAGGTACTTTACGACCCATTTCTCCATGGCGCTGGCTTTTTTCAGTCTTGGTTCCACTAACAATTGCTATACAGGGTTATAAGAAGAAGAGTCTTGACCACAGTGGTGCACTGGGAGGTATGTATAGGAGGCTATTCAGCTAAACATTTAATAAACTAAATTAAGGTCCTTTTTATAGTACATATTATTCTTTTAAGACTTTCCTACCTGGTTCTATTATAATAAAACTATAAATGTAAGCATATGTACCTTGAACTCATGCTGCTTTTTTTCTCATGCCTGTTTAAATAGCCAAGTTAATTTTTTCTGTTGTTTGTCATTCTTTTGATTAATATTGTCATTAGATTTATATAAACCTGTAAGATTGTTTTAAACTTCAGTACAGCATGCAGTTAAATCACATGGTTTTGTTTAATTTATAGAGGGATTCACATTGAGATGATGAAATGGCAGAGGCAGTGGTAAAGAAATACTGTAAAACTGAGCCATGCCAGCAGCCTACCTGCCTGGTAGGAAACTGGTAAAGATAACACGGTTCTCCTTTCTGTAATATGAGCAGGTTTAGGGATTTTTTTGCCTCCTTAAAATGAGAAGAAAGTTAGATCTGTACTTCACTTCAAGCAAATGACTGTTTCAACACCGGTTTTTCTTGACCACGTGAGAAAAACCCCAACGTAGTGTACAGTAGTGTTCGTTGGAAGCTGATGCAAGGTTTCAATGTGAGGTGATTCATGCTTGTCTTGCAACATTTTCTGAATTGATGGTCAATGGAAAGAAACAGGACCTCAAATCCTTTCCTTCCATGTCACCCATTTTGTGAATCTTCTGCTGTCTGTGACTTAAGGGGAGCGTTTTCTAAATTAAAAAAAAAAAAATCTTTTCTCTTCTGCTATGTTTTCACCTCTTAACAGCTCTGCTAGCCAGCTTATATGGGCATTTGCTTTTAAGTGTGGCCAGTTTTCCTTCAGATGTGAAGAATTGTAGTCTCATGGTGGGCAGTGAGAATTAGACCTCCCCTGTGGAGGAGGAGATAAAAAAGAAGCACATCCTGGAGCTCAAACACATAAGAAAATTACAGGAAGGAAAAAGGTGACATAAAAATCAGAAACAGAAAAAATTAAGAACAGAAGGGAGAAGTAGCAGCTGTTAAGATATGGAGAAGGGTTATCCAGGTTATCTTAAAGACCTTGGGGGGGGGATTTGATTCCCAAACTCAATATGAACTTGCTGATGAAGACACAGCCACAGCTATATATATGCTTCTTATACAAATAATCATATTCTTCAGGCAGGGTGCTTAAACTTCAATTAGATATCCTTTGGCTTTTTTTTTAATTGCGCTGTCTTTCATTTTTACACTGTATTACTGATTTGTGGCAAGAGAAGGTCTTAAAAAATAACGCACTTTAGCAGTAGCAATAAAATTAGCAATTTAGCAATAAAATTTAAGAGAAAATTATGAAGATAGCTTTTTTTTCAGTCAGGATGTCACTGGAATTCTCATACAGGTGTTAGGCACTTCAGTAATTCTCATGTTGCATGATTGTCTTAGGTTTATCATGAAGATAATCTTCATATTCAAGAGATTCAAAATAATTGCTTTGCAAAGCAGACATTGTTACATGAAGGAACTTTATATAGGGTTGGTTTTTTTTTTTCCCTTCATAGGTTTGGTGGTTGGATTTATCCTTACAGTTGCAAATTACAGTTTCTTCACTTCTTTGTTTGTATTTTTTGTTACTTCTTCAAAACTTACTAAATGGAAAAAAGATATAAAGAAGCAAATAGATTCAGAATACAAAGAAGGTAAGTAAGTCATAACATTTTAATTCTTTAAGGTCCCTTGTGGAGAATAAATACTGCATATTCCTCTTCCTTTCAAAGGGTCAGGTGAGATGTAACATGCAGAGTAGGGAACACTGTTGTCATACCTCCCCTCCACCCTTATCCCTATGAACATTAGCAAGCAACTTTGCTTTTGCTTCTCTTCTATTTAATAAATTACTATCTAGTTTCTGATTTGAAAGTGCCTTTTAAATTTAAGCTTTATATATGTGTATTTTGCTTTTGTCTCATGCTGTTTCCTGTCAAAGTGTTTTGCTTGAAAATACTAAAATTTAGTTTTTGTCACTATAGGTGGACAGAGGAATTGGGTGCAAGTATTCTGTAACGGTGGTGTTCCTACTGAGCTGGCTGTCTTATATATGATAGAAAATGGACCGGGTGAAATTCCGATAGACTTTTCAGAGCAATACACAGCATCATGGATGTGCTTATCGCTTTTGGGAGCTTTGGCATGCTCTGCTGGTGATACCTGGGCTTCAGAGATTGGTAGTGTTATGAGTAAAAGCAAGCCGAGGTTGATAACAACCTGGGAAAAGGTTCCAGTAGGTGAGGTGTTACCTGTTCTACATGTTCTCGTCTTAATATTTTGCTGATCTGTTTTGAATTATGCATCCAACTTGAAAAGTTCAAAAAAAGTCCCGGGAAGAACAAACATCGGAAGTCTGGGATTAGAAATTACTAGCAGGAATGCATTCTCTGAAATGGAGTTTACTCAGTTGTGTTCCTGCTGCATCTCGTTGGTGAGATACACCAACATAGCATCCAGGCAGCTAAAATCATTCTGAGTGAATGCTGTCACTTCTCATCTCTGGTACTATTAGAAGTGTTTATACTGCTGATAATATAAAGAATACAAGTTATCATCTGAATTTTTCAGACATTAAAATTTTAATCAGTAGAACAACTTTGTGTATATATATATATATATATATATATATATATATATATATATATGTTCAACAGAGACACTACAGAAAATTAACTTCTTAACCAAATCTCTCATTTCCTTTAACATCTTACCAGGGATGGGTAAAGTGAACCTTCTGTCTGTGAAACCTTGTCTGCACAGTGGATGACATAGCTGCCTTAAAGCAGCCTGTCTTTTCTGAGTCTTGCTGGCATGTTGTTCTGAGTTTTAGATCTTGTGAGATAGGATTTAAATGCGTGGGCATTTTTTTTCCTTTTTGTAAGTGTTCGTCAGATTGTTATTCAGTGAGCTGTCAAACATCTTTCTTTTTATGGACTTTGTTCCTTCTTTTAAATTTGTTGGTGAAATATATCTTGGTATACTTGTGAAAGAGGCATTGTTTTAATAACATGTACAACTCAAGCTCTGTATTTTTGGAGCAAATATTTTTTTCTCCAGCGCCCCCCTCCCTGCCCCACCCCTTACAGCACACAAATACCAGGTGACATTGCAAGGTGTGCAATCTGGTTTTATTTAATTTAATGCTAGGGAATATGTCTAGATAACTAGCCTTAGAGAAAGGAAAAGTAATAGTAATAGGCTGTAATGGCACAGGTTAAGCTTCTCAGCAGCACAATGGGGACTGTAAATAAAAGCAGTGGTAGCAGAGCCTTGTGGATATAAGGGGGGAAGATCACTATGAACACAGTTTTGATTTCATATAAAACATTTGAACAAATATAAGTCTTTAAGAAAAAGTTTGTAAATCAGCTTGGTTTTGTTTGATTTAGGTACTAATGGAGCAGTTACTTTAGTGGGCCTGCTCTCAAGTTTGCTTGGGGGCATGGCAGTAGGTGTAGCCTACTTCATAACACAACTCATTTTCGTGACTGATCTGGAACTATCTGCTCCGCAATGGCCCATTATTTTGTTTGGTGCAGCAGCTGGCTTACTGGGATCAATTGTTGATTCATATTTGGGAGCTACGATGCAATACAGCGGTAAGATTCTTCTCTCTTTTTTTTTTTTTTTTTTTTTTTACCCTCTCCTAATGTAACCTAAAAATGGACTTTAGTTTCCAGAAGGGCTGAGGATGTGATTTTTAAATGGAAAAAATACAGAATTAGCAACACAAAGGACAAAGGGAACCAAAGTGATGGACACGATAATGAAAACAAGAGCAAGGGCAGTTGGTCCTTTTCCACTTTTTGATTTATCTTATGTTACTGTCTTGTTGATGACTGAAAGAGACCAGAGATGTCCAACATGTTACCTTGGAAAAAGCAATTGCTGCCCTCTCCTTTTCTGTATATCTAATTATGGTAACATTTTATAAGAGAAAATGTTAGCTTAATTTTGTCCATTCACTCAGATTAAGTTGTCACTGTAGAAGCTCCATCTCTAACTCTGAAGACTTAGGGATAGTCTCAGCTTTACGAATTAAATAAGAAAAGCTTCAGGAAAATGTGCATAATATTTTACGTTCTGTTTTTTCATCACTTAATAGAGTACTGTTTCCTACAAGTTAAGCTTATCACAAAGTAGCTGTGACTTTAAAAAAAAATAATGTCCTTCTTTAAAAAAAAAGTTGGCTGAGAGATTCTGAGTTATTTCAGTATTTATCTACTCACTGCCCTTAAGGATCATTGTCTGTGAATAAACCCTACAGACAAACTTTAGGCTAAACTATAAACTTACCCTATGTTTAAAAGTTGTTTAAAGACCACATCGGATACTATTCTGTTGAACAGCTGGTTTACAGAGAGAACTTAAGTTTTCAGATTTCGTTGTCAGTGTACTTACTTGTTGGAAGTGGAGGTTTGAATGTGCAGATGAACTGCTTGAGAGATACAAGTCCTTTAAATCTACCATCACAGTGAGAACTGCAAACTGTTCTTGACACTGTGGATTTGGCTTTCCAGCAGTTTTTATGCTCTATTCCTTGTAGTTCCAGGAAGGTCCAAAATATAATGGAGTATTTGACCGTTTGAGGAAATTTTAGATACTTCTGTACTAAAGAGGAAACACTTAAGCACTTAGACAATGTTTCATGCTCCTAATGAGGCAGATGCATTAAGAGAATGTGGTAAACCTAGCTAATGCATGCCTGCATTTGCCAGCATCTATTTCTTCTTCACTTCAGATATTTTTCCAAGCTCAGCAACTTACTTTGTTAGCTGCAGCAGAGACAGTATGCAAGTTCCACAATTTCTTTTACAAATTCATAAGCACTGCTGGAGTATGTATACTATATACACTTATATGCTATGGTATATATATGCTATGATACAGATGAAATAGTGCTGCTCATGTGGTGCACACTGTTAGGTTTTGTGTCCCTCCTTACTTTAACCCACTTTTCCAATCCCTATTCAGTGTGGTCTCATAAGAAATACTCCAATCTCTCTGCAGCATCTTGAAAAACAATAAATAAATATGGCAGTGGTAATAAAGAATTGTGTCTTTTCTTGAAAGCATTATGCTACCGCTGCTAATCCCTTCTGTCAGTGTTTTTCCTATTGGTAACCCTCCTAGTTTTGGTTTACGTACTAGTCTGTGATACCCACTGTTTATAAGAGAGAAAGCCTTTCCCTGCCCACACATTTATTAAGTAAAACTTAGTCTGAATAGCTGTGCAGAATTAGATTCAAATTTTCCCATGTTATCAGTCTGAAGCCATACCTATTCTGTAAATAACAAAGCTAATGGAAGGACTCACTGTTACCTTTCCTACTTGTTTATGCTCTGAATCTACACCTTATGTGCATTTGAGGTATATATTTATAAAAATTTATTCCCAGTTTTTCTCTCAAGAAAACTGATGACTTTCTAAAATATAGCAAGTGTTAAAGAGTTGAACTATCAGGCTTTGAAGTTTGATTTTTCTGTAGCTCTTCTGCATTACCCAAAGCTAGGTATGATTCAAAGGTAACTGTAATACCAGCTCTATACCTGCCAAGCAGGTTTTTGGTGCGGGGATGTTTTAAGTTGTGTCTGAGGTGCTGAAAATTTTGTAATAAAGCAGCAGCTCAAAATGAAATTTCCATGTTGTGGGTATTAGCAGATACTCAAATCTAGAGAAAAATAATGTTAATATAAAATGTGCTGATTTGTTTTGGAATGTGTCTTCACGTCAACCTTACATGTGTGCATATGCACGTACCCAGCTAATACTTCACTACAGTGTCAGATGGCATCCTAGAATTTTATGCTTTTGTCGGCATATAAAATAACGCAGCTGGACAAAACGTAAGGTAACGGTGTGTGTACAGTAGCAGCTAATGAAACGCAGTGCTAGAGTACTGCAAATACAGAGGGAGAGCAAGAAAAGGCTTAAGTAATAGGAAAAAAAATCCAGCTGCTGGTAGTATAGAACTGCTATGTAAACAGAAATGTTAAATTCAACCTCTGTAAGGAGCTTGTTTTCTGTCAGATCAAGTAATAATGTTATTTCCATCATTTTCCTTTGGAAACAAATACATCTTGACAGGAAATATATGTTGCTAATCAGTTGTTTCTGTTCAAAACAGCATCCTTTGCCTTAGAATGGCTCTTGGAATAGCTTTTTCCTCTTCGGATTTAGCTTGTGTTTCATTCCTTTCTTTGCTATGGAACTACATAAAGAGAGAAGTAGACCTGACAGAGTGTAACTTTTCAAAAGAAGTAACTTCTAACATGAAGCGTTGCATTTATATCCCATTCTTTGAAGCTACCAGATTAAACTAACTGTAATTTAGTTTAGTCTGTTGGTGACTTTTCTTACTGAGGTTTAATACCTTAATGATAAACTAAATTTAGGAAGTTGCATACACTTGGTTACTAAGTTTCTTTTTGAGCTTGTTTGGCTTTGTAAAATGAAGATTTTTATCTTTCCCCAGGTTTTGACCAGAATATTGGCATGGTTGTCAACCACCAAACAAAAGACTCCAAGCACATATCTGGAAAACCTATATTAGACAATAACGCAGTAAATCTTTTTTCTTCTATAATCATTGCTTTGGTGCTTCCAGGCGTGGCGTGGTGTTTCTGGCCCAGGAGTTGAAATGGTTTAAGGTTTTCTGCATGTGATTCGTTTAAGTTCAGTCTTATTCAAAGACTCTGAAGGGTCCTCTTTAGACTCCCTTGAAGAGAGGGATCTGAAACTTTCAGAGAGCCAAAGGACTTTCCATCTCAACTTACTAAGGCTGTAAGCTTCATATGGCAATTGGCATCTGTCAGGGCACGGAAGGGGCTTTGTCAATATGCTCTTGCTGCTCTTTAAATGGATGTAGATCATTGCCAAGTGAGGTGAAGCACTTCATTTATCCTCATGGAGCTGAAGGGTCGGCGTCTATGTTCTCTCCAGTCCCCAGCATCTGGAACGGCAGGGAGCTGGAAATAGAAGTCTAATCTACATCAATCAGTGTGATAGAGCATTGTGGCAATTGTCCAAGCCAGGCACAGAGTACTCTGAAACTGTATGTAGGCAGTGGTAACATGGGTGAAATGGGTGAATTCTGGTATTTCCCATCATCTACAGTATGTAAGGTTTTATGGAAATATTTTTTGGGGGAAATATAGTATCTGTATCCTGACACTATCTCCACTTCCCTGAAAATAAGGTTGGTAAAAGTGATACCACTACAGGATGTTTGAATCAAAAGACTAAATTTAAAATAAAAACTCCCTAGTTTTTCCAGTAAGAATAATAAATTTGCCTGTGCTTTTTTGGCATGTTTATTTCTAAACTAATGATATTTATGAAGATTGTCAATACTGTGGTACTTAATAAATTATGTAAAATTAAGGATTACAGTTGTGAATTCACATTCCTTTCTTTAGAAATAGAACATTTTTTCCGTAAGCATGGAATTGTTCCATAGTGCTTAGCATTCTGACCAAACTGTACTCTTTGGTTCTCTCTCAGCAGTGGAAATGTTTCCCATGTTGTTTGGGGTTGCTGTTCAGAGATGATGGCCTCAACCAAAGAAGCTACAGAGGTTATCCTCATAGTGAATGGGGAAAGTCTCATTTATAAACCATTTAAAAGCGGGAATTTCACTTCTGGTGCTGAGGCTCCTATGTTAGGTGATTCCATCTTCCATCATTTACAGAAGAGGTGAAAGCAATTTAGCCAGCACAGATTGTATTTAAGCTTTAGGGATACCCTCATAGTTACTCTTACTGTCGACATTCAGAAGGTAGGGCCCAAACTGTTAACTTATAAAAAGCTGCTTCTTTTTATCTTTAGAGATAGGTGAGTATTTTGTGTTAAACATCTGATGTTTTTACAAATGTCTTGTGTATGTTGCCTGTCTTAATTCACTTGAATCATGTCTTATGTCACCTTTTACGGGAATATTCAAAAATTTTAACACCTTCCATGTTGAGTTTACTCTTTTGAAATCTGGTCTATATAAATCTGGAATTTATCACTGGAACTGGTTCACTGTATTACTCAGTTATGCTGATGAGATTTCAAACTAGTAAAAGCTTTCTGAAAAGAACAAATTGTGTGGCTGCTGTACATCTGTTCCTGTGGAAAGGCAAAAAATTATAAAAGGAATATATGCACTTAAGCTGTAACAACAAACACTTGAGATTTTTATGCATTGCTTGGATTTATGCTGTTTCTAAATAAACACTGTATTAGTTGATTTTTAAGATTTTATTTATACTGTTGTGATTTCTAGAATTAAGACAGACACAATTTTTGTAAGATAGTTTTTCTTTCAAGTAAATGCCTTATTTTTCTATTCCTTTGTTTCTTGAAACAAAGTATACTTTCAAACACTGAAGTGGACATGGTCAGCTTTTCACTTTTTAATATGGGTCTTATTTGAAAAACAGCTTGCCATAGTGAGAAGATGTCTGTGATTTTAAATTCATAGCAGCATGAAATGCTTTGATCTGTTGTCATATGAATGAATGTGATCTGAATGAACTCCTGCCAGTAGGACCTTCAAAGGCCATTATTCAGAGTTTTTTATTTGCCATTTCTTAGTGATTACACTGAGTTGCTTTTGAAATTCCCACTCATAAATCTCTGGTATTTAGAAAGATCTGAGTGGTCTTGAACTCTAAAAAGGACAGTGTTAACTCTGGGTATATTATACTGAGTGGAGTATGGGTTATGCAAATATTGTTACATTTAACTACTTAGTAGCTGTAAACTGCTGGCTTTGGGGGCCTGGTGGGAGCAGGGGATACAGGGAAAAGTTACAGAATGTGACAAACTGCCTGTAAACTGGTGTGTGTCACTAAGAGCAGTTCCTGAGCTCAGAAGGGAGCAGCCAGGAGCCCCACCTGTCCATGTGCTACTTGGAGAGACAGAAAATGCAGGAGGTAAAAGGGAAAGTGATAAAAAGGAAGAGGAGCTAGGAGAAAACCAAGGAAATTGGTAGATTTGAAGGTGCAGAATAGGCCACTGTAGTAAGCAAATGTAATTCTATTCTTTAAACACTTGAATACTTGTTTTGCTTCAGAGCCATCGGTACCATTAGTGTATGAGATAACTGTGTCACTGATTTTCCTTTCATATTGAAGTGGCACCAATATTTCTGGAGCACCAAGAAGATAAGCTCAATTTTTTTTTAGCTGAATAGGTTAAAATTGTGAAGCGGTGGTCTTCACTCTTGGCTCATTTTTTTTCGATGTGTTAGAAGCTCAAGTAAGAGTATGATTATGACATAATTGCATATAAGAAATCTTTAGCCAGGTCTCGCTTCGGTGAGAGTGATCCTGAGTGTTGAATTATACGGGTATCAGAGTCACCAACATCCAGTTACTTTTTTATATTTCTATTTTGTTGTTACAACTCTATAGATTGTCTTGGGTCTGTCCATGCTGCTGTTGAGTGGTACATCATTGCAGATGTAAACCACAGTTCCCCAGGACACCAAAATGAAGTGGTATAAAAAATGAAGGGGATATACTACCTCTCTTGGGTATTAAGGAGTAGCTGATGTTCAGAAGACTGACCTTTTTTACAATAAAGGGCTGAAACATCCTGAAATACTGTTGGCACGTTACAGAACCTGATTTGGCCACTGGATAAATGTGGTGATAGATTAATATTCACATTAAAATCTCTTGGGATGGGGCATCTTGGATTTGTAAGTAGGATTGGTTTTCCTTGTGTTTCCCCAGCAATGCTTTGGTTCCCACTCAGCCTTTCTTTAAATTTTGTTATCCAGCATCTTAAATTGCAGTAAGTCATTCTTCTTCAACCAGGAGTTGACCTGTTTTACGGAAGGTTTATTCACTTAAAGCCTTGTAGGTACATTACAGTCTCTGCTTCTGGGTATTGCCATAACTGGATAATAACTTCCAATTTAAATACTGCTTCTGCTGGAGGGTGGGGTGCAGCTCTCTCACTTATGAGCCTGTTGTATTGTGTAAATAAGAGCAGGTGCATGAGTTCACTCGGACTATGTGAATCCCTTCAGTGCTCCCAAGCCTGCAGCCACCTTCAGTAAGTATGCAAGTCCCAACTGAAGATGAAATACGGGAATGTGGAAATAAAGCTGTAGGGCAAATGGTGGCTTGTATTTAGGTACTCTCTAGTCTGTAAAGCTCGAGACCAAGTACAGAAATTCCACCAAGACAGCATTTATTGAGTAGCTTTTCTACAACTTTCAGGAGAAAATGGGTCAATTTTAAGATCTTGCTAGGACAACCACAAACTTGAATTCTAGAACAGCCCAGGTTGGAAGGCACCTCGAGGGATAATCTGGCCCAACCTCCTGTGGGAAAGGGAACCTTGATGAGATTATCGAGCACCCTGTTCAACTGCATCTTGAAAACCTCCGGTGCTGGGGACTCTACCACATCCCTAAACGTCAGAGTTTTCCTTGAAACACAATAAGGTGCATGCACAGGAAAGCCCAAGACCACGGTTATGTGAGTTCTGGCTGGGAAACCTTCCATGTGACTGACTAATAATATGAAGTAGTAATGCCATCTATGTTATCACTTTGAAAATATCTTTAGAATAAATGTCCCCTCCCTTAGTAGATCTTCCAGCAGGATTGTTTGCTCTGTGCTGCTCTGGGATCTGCTGTCTTAGAGCAGGGGCAAGTGCTGGTTCCTAAGCCAGGTGGCTGACTGAAGAATAAAAGACTGGGTTTAGCCAAAATGTGGAAGAACCAGTCTGACCCGTATTGAGGGAAGGGGTTTTAGAATGGGGAACACCACCAATCTGGAAACAACCACCAGTTTGGGGGGAGCTACCTGGCTGGACTTGCAGAGCCACCTGTAAAGCCCTGTATAACTTGTTTGCACCTCTCTTGCCTGGTGGCTGATTTTTGTGGCTTTGTTCAAACAAGCATGGAGCAGAATTAAACGCTGCAATGTGATCACTGTCTAAATTGGACTTGGAGGTTCAAACTCACGTTACTAGCAAGGATGACAGCATTTTAAAAAATGAATGCATTCTGCAGTTAGAGGAAATGACAGTAGAAAGCAAGAAAGCAGTAAGAAAACTATTCTGGTGCTTAGAGGATATTTGTTAACGTTCTCTAATAACTTCAGTAACTAGTTTTGTAAGGAATTCACAAATGCAGCCCTAGCCACAAAACTAAGAAGGTAGAAGGACATCATAAAAACTCATGTAGGCCCTAAGAAGCAACATCATGCACGTAATGCAGAAGTAAACACCTGTGCACAAGCTTCTTTTTACAAAGGCTGAGCTCCACACCCCAACCTCATGGTTCTGTAAGCTGTGGAGAATATGCCGTTCTTAATTCTATCTTTCAGTTAACCCAGTTACAGGCTTTATAGAAGCCCTTGGGTTCCCAGCGTGTTTGTTTGAATAAATATATCAACCAACCTCTACCCTTACGACCCAGCACAGTTACACATTTATAAAAGCATCAGAATCCCCAGAATCCATAAGAAACCACAAGAATCCCCATGAAACAGCGCAGATCACTGCTTCTTATCAATATTGGGCTGGTATCAATCACGGGGGTGACAGTAGTTACTGTGCTCTGCTGTTTTTTGCTGAAGGGCTCTTGCTGCAGTGACTTCTGCAGAGTTCAGCCCAGGACTAGAAAAGCAATGACCTCTGTCATCCCCATTTTTTTGTTACCATTACTTGTTATCCTGATATTTCATTTTTCCATTTGTTGACTTCCTAAGTCCTGAAATCATTCCCCTGTCAAAAGCTGCTGCAATCAAATGGTCTCCCAAAACAACTGTAGTTTCAGTCTGCCTTCCAGCTGCCAAATGCCTCTGGTTATGGCGCTCCCAATATATAGGCATCATCTCATTGCAGTAAGTGCCTCCTCCTAATATAATTCAAAATGAAAAAGTGAAAGGAGATGATTCATGATGCATTGGGATAAGAAGCATGAGTGTAATTCAGCTCTGGAATTCTGGAAACCCTATGTCTTTTGGAAGGTGCCATAAGAAAAAGAAGAAAGCAGGTGTCAGCATCTGACATTGCACTCAGCAGTGTCTGCCCAAGAGGCTCTATAGTTGACTTAAACCATGCAAAGCTATCCTAGGAAAAAAAAAAAAAAAAAAAACACAAAAAAAAACTGAACAAAAAAACCAACCAGACCCTAAAAAGTGCCCAAAGCCATTATCACAAAACAAAATGTAAGCATAATTTAATTTATTGTACTTTAGAGTTTGAAGTTAAACAAACAAAAATATTCTCACACTGGGTTGCCTACAGATTTATGAGTAATACACCACTCAGACAGGTTTGGTTTGGAGTGGTTTAACATATACTTCACATGGGTTCAGAACTCACCTGAAATAAGAATGTAATCTAGATTTCAAGCTTACATGCCTTTCCTTTTTCCTTTCTTATCTCTAATTAAGCCAGTTTTTACTATCTGTTTTGATTTTTTTCCACAATGGAAAACTGCTCGTCATTGGTCTTCACTTACTCTTCTATGTGAGAAACTATCTTCGTTCTTAAGGTATGACAAAGTCAAGAGGACAGAGGCAAAGATAAACGCATGTGTAGTTTTTAAAATGCTTTGCCCAATTCTTCCTTGCAGAAGTTTTTGCACTAGAGTGCAAGCTTTAGTTTGATTACAGCATACTCCACTTTCTTGGCTTGTACTCTTAAATCATACATAGGCAAACTGTTCTCCTGTCTCCAGCCCTCCATGCAATCACAGTGCACAGCTTCAATGAGCTTGTAATAGCATTTTTAGAAGAAGAATGAAGTCCAAATTCACAAAATACACAAAGGCTTAATTTAAATGTTCTCCAACCCAGTCTAGTGATTTTTGCCACAAAATTCTTCTTTGTTAGAGAATTTCAGTATTTTCATAGCTAATAGATTATCTTTCACTTCTGATATTTGGCACATTTAAAATGAAAGAGATGTTGTAGCTCAGATTTTTTTACCTTAATTCTTGGTTATTTTCATTTTAACAGGGTAGTATTGTTACCCTTTATTTTCCTTAGATTTTTGAGAATACTGCTTTTACTGAAAAAAGTAAACCTTCCACATGCTCACTTAATATTTATGCTAAAAATTGAGTTACTGGTGGTACCAAACCATTATCTGCCATAGAAGAAAAGTGAGTGCTTAAGAATTTTGTAAGTGGCCAAACTGAAATGAAGAAATTAATTAATGCAACAGCTCATTTCGTATTAAGGAAGGCAAATGAACATATCATTTAATGGCAGCCTGATTTCCACCAGGCACGTGTTAATGTTCATACTCAGCATTTACACATTGTCTGAAGAATGAAACGTGTTGACAATTAACTGTTGCTGACATTTGTACATAATGTAACAGCAAATTCCTACTAGATTTAATAGGCACTGCTATAAAGACTGCTTTTTGACACCTCTGATTTTAAAAAATTTAAACTGTCAAGAGTATTATCTTTGAGGACCACCATTGGCTGAAGTTAAAATCCAACTTTTTTAAAAGCTTTTTTTTATCATTTGTTTTATATGAAAGGGATAGTACATTTTAGATTAGTAATTTTCTTCATACTGTTACCAGGATAACATTTTGTTTAAAGGTTATTCATACTTTTTGTCCAAGAAGCAAACATTAAAAATGTAAACCCAAAAGAACTTTTTTAAATTTAAATGGAGTTAATTTTATTGAAACTTACTGTTAAATCTGTGTTACCACTTAAGTTCCCTTAAATGATATCAGTATGCACTTGCATACAGCAGCTCTAGTTTGGTATATAAGCCAGAAGGTAAGAAAATAAGGATTGTGATAGTAACGTATATGCGTCAGTCTATACCCATGTCTTCACAGAATTTACAAGTCCAAAAATAACACCTGCATGTATGCCATTTTGGGGTTGTTATCACTAGTTCTTTGCAGTTGTAATCCTCTCCTGTTAAATATTCTCTCCTGTTTATTTTCTGCCATTATCTGAAGAATCCAGTTTTTCTCATTCCAGTTTCCTCTATCTCCTTCTCTGTTTTACTGCCCTGGCTCCTGGACTGGAGTCTGCAGCTACCCTCTGATCCTTATGAATGTGAATTAGAGGAACCGTGGAACAGTGACTCTTTTCATAGCAGCAGATACAAAGTTAGTATTTAGTCTTCTGTGCATGGCACAGGACTGATCTGTTTTGTGCAATTGTTTTTCCTTTGCTAGTGCAAATAGTCATATAAAAATACTATTTGATGTCCTCTGGGGCTTATGTCTCCCTTCCCATCCAGGTTTAGGGAAAAGTGAAATGTAAAACAAGAAAAGATGACTGCTAGGGTTGAAAGTCGCAGAAAGCTGAGCTCCACTTCTGCATTAAGGATGCTGAGGAGTGCTAAGGTACCCTCGTCTGTACAAGAGTTTCATGCAAAGAGAAACCTTTAGATTTTAAGGCAATCCTAAAAGAATCAGCTTAGCGTCTTCCCCAGAATTGAAGCACCAGTCCCGCGTAAGACCATATCAGGGCACAACAGAAACACATCTGCACCAGGATTATTTTACTTCTTCACCCAAGAGCACCTAGAGTAGGTTCCTTCCCATTTTTCTTTAGACAGGGAAGCTGAAAAGCAGGAAAGTAAATTAGCTTTGCCAAACCACCTGCACTTACATTGTCCTCTCTTTAGTAAGAAATGGTCTGCTTAGTAATTTTTGTAAAGATTCCTTGTAACAATGAGAGCATTTTTTTCTCTACTATGCCAGAGCAGTCCTAATTTGAAGTGTCACAGGTTGATCAAAGTTTTCAGCAGAGTTATTTTCCTGTGCCTTGTTTTCAACACAGAGTTTGTACAAATCTTTCCACAGTCAATAACGCTGTTGTCATTTTGCCAAATTCGGTGGCATCAAGCACTCCAGTGCAGCTCTATTTCATCAGTATTTGACCCCGCTAAGTAGAGAGCAGCGAGATAGTAGCCAGCAAAATGTTCAGGCACACAGTTAATTTTAAGCACAAGACTAGTCCCACTGAAGTGTTAGTAATCGAGGGGCATGCTAGTGTTGTTTAAAGTTAAGCAGATTCTGTACAGCCTTGCTGAACTGCAGTCAGCATGCTCCTCTGCATCATCTCTAGCAGATGGGCCCTGCTCATGTGAATAACATTCATTAAGTGCATGCACAGTTGCAGAATCGAGTTAATCTGTTTTATCTTTGATGAGGAGAGGATGAGGAGAAGGCTGAGGTACTTAATGCCTTCTTTGCCTCAGTCTTTAACTGTCAGACCAGTTATCCCCAGGGTATTCAGCCCCCTGCGCTGGAAGGCAGGGACAGGGAGTGGAATAAACCCCCCATAATCCAGGAGAAAGCAGTTTACGACCGGTTGAGCTGCCTGGACACTCACAAGTCTATGGGGCTGGATGGGATCTACCGGAGAGTCCTGAGGGAGCTGGCGGAGGAGCTTGCCAAGCCACTCTCCATCATTTATCAGCAGTCCTCGTTAACAGGGGAGGTCCCAGATCACTGGAGGCTTGCCAGTGTGATGCCCATCTACAAGAAGGGCCAGAAGGAGAATCTGGGGAACTACAGGCCTGTCAGCCTGACCTCGGTGCTGGGGAAGATTATGGAGCGATACATCTTGAGTGAGCTCACCGGGCAAGTGCAGGACAACCAGGGGATCAGGCCCAGCCAGCATGGCTTCATGAAAGGCAGGTCCTGCCTGACCACCCTGATCTCCTTCTATGACCAGGTGACCTGCCTGGTGGGTGAGGGAAAGGCTGTGGATGTTGTCTGCCTGGACTTTAGCAAGGCCTTTGACACTGTCTCCCACAGCATCCTCCTAGAGAAGCTGGTGGCTCATGGCTTAGCCAGGTATACTCTTCGCTGGGTAAAAAACTGGCTGGATGGCCGAGCCCAGAGAGTTGTGGTGAACAGAGCTAAATCCAGTTGGCAGCCGGTCATGAGCGGTGTTCCCCAAGGCTCAGTGTTGGGGCCAGTCTTGTTTAATATCTTTATCAATGACCTGGATGAGGGGATTGAATGCACCGTCAGTAAGTTTGCAGACGACACCAAATTGGGTGGGAGTGTCGATCTGCTCGAGGGTAGGAAGGCTCTGCAGAGGGATCTGGACAGGCTGGATCGATGGGCTGAGGTCAATTGTATGAAGTTTAACAAGGCCAAGTGCTGGGTCTTGCACTTGTGTCACAACAACCCCATGGAATGCTACAGGTGTGGGGAAAAGTGGCTGGAGAGCTGCTCAGCAGAGAGGGACCTGGCTGACAGCCGGCTGAACATGAGCCACTGGTGTGCCCAGGTGGCCAAGAAGGCCAACAGCATCCTGGCTTGTATCAGGAATAGTGTGGCCAGCAGGAGTAGGGCAGTGATCGTGCCCCTGTACTCGGGACTGGTGAGGCCACACCTCGAATACTGTGTTGAGTTTTGGGCCCCTCACTACAAGAAGGACATTGAGGTGCTGGAGCATGTCCAGAGAAGGGCAACGAAGCTGGTGAAGAGTCTGGACCACAAGTCTTATGAGGAGAGGCTGAGGGAGCTGGGGGTGTTTAGTCTGGAGAAGAGAAGGCTGAGGGGAGACCTTATCGCTCTTTAGAGCTTCCTGAAAGGAGGTTGTAGCGAGGTGGGTGTTGGTCTCTTCTCCCAAGTTACTAGCGATAGGACACGAGGAAATGGCTTCAAGCTGTGCCAGGAGAGGTTTAGACTGGATATTAGGAAAACTTTCTTTACTGAAGGAGTGGTCAGGCATTGGAACAGGCTGCCCAGAGAGGTGGTGGAGTCACCATCCCTGGAGGAGTTAAAAAAATGCGTAGACGTGGCACTTCAGGACATGGTTTAGGAGACATGGTGGTGTTGGGTTGACGGTTGAACTTGATGATCCTAGAGGTCTTTTCCAACCTTAATGATTCTATGATTCTATGATTCTATGATTTTGCTTAATCTTCAAACATAAAGTAAATAATTAAAAATTATTGTATTATTACAGCCATCAGTTCAGATCCTCCCTACCATGGCACATATTTTCAGCCTCAGAAAAAGCATTTCAGTAGTCTTCAAAGGAGGTTTTAAAGAAATGAATGGGGATAGGCTATTTAAAATTTCTGCACCCAGAAACTGGGTGTAGTAAAACTTCTTTAAATTACATAGTACTAAAGCAATCCAGGTTGCAAACAAACTGAAAGTTGTCCAGGTGAAATGGGCATTTACAGAGTGGCTATAATTGCTCAGATAGAAAGCTGAAACCATGATTGAATATTTGCCTAAAAGATAAGCTCTAATTCATATAAGAATCATTCAAGGAAGATGTCATAACTAAATTAGACAGGAGGTGAGACTAGTTGAGTTGATGCCAACAACATATTTTGGCTTGATGGTTTGTGAACTTTGTGAACTGACCACTTATATGAGCCTAGAAATGTATCTGAACAAGCAGAGACTCTCAAAATGGTGTGCCTAATTTGTGAATGAAAATATTCCCGTTGATACTGGTGGAGTTATTGATGCATAACATAGCCATTTAACCACACACTAATCATGTGGTAGAAAAGTGACATGAATATGCAATTATACAGTCTTATAAAATGTCTCATCAACTAATTAAATAATGAAGGTGATCAATATTTCACTTTTACATCCCACTGAAAACACTGGCAACCCCAGATACCAGAAAGTACCTTTCAAACTATGTTACTTTAGCAAGCAAGCTGTTGTCTCTACAGAGTTTCTTCCTGAAGCACTTCGATTTGCCCGGCGGTGGGAGAGCTCTGTGGAGTGGCTTAGCTACATCCACCCACTTTCATTTACACTGCATGGTATCACCAGGCTGCAGCAAAGAAAATTTAATGATAAGCAGCAATCTAGGACTTAGCCTTAACATTTGACAAATCTTCTGTGTTTTTTTGTTCAGCTTGTTATTTTTACACAGCTATGCAAATGTACTGTCCTTCTATCTTAGCTCATCCTGCCCTCTGTTTTGCATGAAAAAAGCAAAATACTTTTCTTTTACAAAGAACAGAGTTATCAGCTGGTGCCTGTTGACAGAAGCACAGCTTAATATCAAAGGAAGCATTTGTTTCCCTTGAATTTGCCATTAGATACACATAGTTTCTTCATCTGCTAAGATTAATACATTTAAATTTTATTTGGACCAAAAAAATACGTAAACAGCCTGAAGTGATCAGACTCAAAACAACCTGCAGGCCTTTGATGGTAAGCAGAAGTGATTTCCTGATAAAACCACAGAATTACTAAATACAGTAGGATTTCCAAAGTGGTTTGCCTCAGCAGAGCTCTACTATGGTATTAATGTTGCAATAACACCACTGGAAGAATTTAAGCCATATTTCCATTATTGCTACAAGTCTGTGTGCTCGGTGTTCTGAGGGACTTGACATTTAATTCTCCTTGCTGAGAAGACTGTTTGAATGCATTACAGCAACTCCTGAGGTAGGACTGGGACAGCAGGTCTGGGTTGACTTCTCCTACCAGGCTGAACCGGCAACACCAGGGGGGCAATCTCGCTCTGCCCTGTGAATTATTTGCTTCTGTGAATTATTTGAACTCTTCTGGTTGTTGCAAATAGGTTCTGTCCCTTCCTGGGGGACTTCTGAGCTTTGTGGGCCAGGCTCCTTAGTCAGTGAGAAACAGCAGGAGATGGGGCCAGAGACAGGACTGGGGACCAGGCCACAACAGGGGTCCACAGACCATCAGACAGGGCTGGAGACCGCCAGGGCTATCTACCCTGTAAGTCTCAAGTCCATCCAGCAAGACCAGTCGTTAAGTGAGGACAGCAGGGAACAGAGCAAGGCATAGGCACACCTACGAGACAGCTCAGACAAGGTCTGGGTGCTCAGGCTGGAGCTGAGCTCCTGGGCCACAGGCAGAGGGTGTTGGTGGGCGTCCTGGACAAGGCTGGTCAGGGCCATTGAAAAGGCCTGTTCATGCATGCAGAGCCCTGACAATCCTGCTCTTCCAGAGGGCAATTCAGCTCAGAAGATTATCTCAGGTGTTGTGAATTTTCTTCTTCCATGATGAACTACCAGTGAAGCTTACAGGTCTCAGGTCCAATAGTCTCAGGTCCTGCAGCACCTGAAGGCAGAAGCCCAAAGCTGGCTACCTGAATACACCTGTCAGCGACACACCTAGGCTGCAAACAGGCAGCAAGGAAATCCCCTTGCACAGACGAGCACTGTATTCTTTTACATGGCATAGCCTCCTGTAACCAAGGATCCTCTTGTAGCATTTACACAGAGCGAATAGGCAGAAGGTTTAACCTGGCAGACTGGTGTAACCTGGAACAACTTGGCTGTACTGATGTGAGAACCCAGGTAAACGTCATACAGAATCAAGAGATATTGGATGGTTCCTTGATGCTGAGTTTATTCTGCCATTTGTAGCGACATGTCTGATACTGATGACATCCATGACCTGTTGCAATGAAAGTTCCTATGGAGTTTAGTGAAAAACGCAAAGGTTAGCACTGTTTTCTAGATGGCTTGCATGCTGGGTTGCTGCAGTCTGTTCCATTCATAAGTGTTCTGGTGAGTTAAAAGCTTCCAGCATTGTTCACTTCTTTCTTCTCAGCTTTTCTGCACTGGAGGTTGTACTGCAGCTTCTTTTCACCATGCTTCAGTGATGTCTGCTTGTTTTATCTGCTGCTAAAATTCCCATATTTTGTACAGAAGCATAGATCAAAGATGACAAACAGCCAAGGAATGTTTAAGGAAATGCATTACCTAAGAATCAATAGTCCTCTTTTCAATACTAACATTTAGACACTAGTTAACTTATTTTTTACAAAATAAAGGCCTTTTCCTGAAAAGCTCCATTAAACTATTCTTTTCCCTTTGTTGCTGTGCCAGAATTACAAACCTTCCAGTTCTGCAAACCCTATTTTACAGCTCTCGTTCCTGATCTGCTCAGACCCATGATCTCCACTGTCAGCACCACTCCCCAAGGCTCTCACAGTGTAGGTACAGTCATTGCTTCCTTGAAGACAGGAAGGTCTATTCCACGTTTGGTCAGAGAAAGCTGTTGTGCACAGAGCAATGCATAGAAAAGTGCAGAGAGTGAGTGATATTATAGCATACTTTTAGCATCAGAGAGACCGTGTCACTGTGTGGAAGTACATAAGCCCTTGTTTTATGTTCCCCCATGGAATGAGTCAATTTGGATACACAGGTAATTTCAGCCTTCATCTTTTAAACAAGCTGCCTACCCTGATAGATGATTTCCTTCACGTCTTCCTTTATGATGGTAACAGACTGCGGGGAAAAATGAGAGTCCAAGAAATTGCTCACATTTCCCTGGAGAATTCAAAATCAGAGCTCAATGGAAAGAGAAGTGGAAAACTAGTCATCACTTATAACTTCAGATCTTTTTCTAGACTCATAGAATCAGCAAATGGTTTGGGCTGGAAGAGACCTTAAAGATCATCTGGTTCCACCCCCCCTGCCGTGGGCAGGGACACCTTCCACTAGATCAGGTTGCTCAAAGCCCCATCCAACCTGGCCTTGAGCACTTCCAGGGATGGGGCATCCACAACTTCTCTGGGCAACCTGTTCCCATGCCTCACTACCCGCACAGCAAAGAATTTCTTCCTTATATCTAATCTAAATCTACCCTCTTTCAGTTTAAAGCCATTACCCCTTGTCTTATCATTAGATGCCCTTGTAAAAAGTCCCTCTCCAGCTTTCTTGTAGGCCCCCTTCAGGTACTGGAAGGCTGCTAAAAGGTCTCCCCAGAGCCTTCTCTTCTCCAGCCTGAACAACACCAACTCTCTCAGACTTCCTCCATAGGAGAGGTAGAGGTGCTCCATCCCTCTGATCATCTTCATGGCCCTCCTCTGGACTCACTCCAACAGGTCCATGTCCTTCTTATGTTGGGGGCCCCAGAGCTGGACGCGCTACTCCAGGTGCGGTCTCATGAGAGTGGAGTAGAGGGGGAGAACCACATCCCTCGACTTGCTGGCCATGCTTCTTTTGATGCAGCCCAGGATATAGTTGGCTTTCTGAGCTGCAAGCGCACATTGCCAGGTCATGTTGAGCTTCTCATCAACCAACACACCCAAGTCTTTCTCCTCAGGGCTGCTCTCAATCCATTCTCTGCCTAGCCTTTAAGTATGCTTGGGATTGCCCCGACCCATGTGCAGGACCCTGCACTTGACCTTGTTGAACCTCATGAGGTTCATGCAGGCCCACCTCTCAAGCCTGTCAAGGTCCCTCTGGACGGCATCCCTTCCCTTCAGCGTGTTGACCACACCACACAGCTTGGTGTTGTTGGCAAACTTGCTGAGGATGCACTCAATCCCACTGTCCATGTTGCCAACAAAGATGTTAAACAGCGCCGGTCCCAATACTGACCTCTGAGGAACGCCACTCGTCACCGGTCTCCACTTGGACATTGAGCCGTTGACTGCAACTCTTTGAGCGTGACCATCCAGCCAATTCCTTATCCACTGAGTGGTCCATCCATCAAACTCATATCTCTCCAATTTAGAGACAAGGATGTCATGCAGGGCAGTGTCAAAGGCTTTGCACAAGTCCAAGTAGATGACATCAGTTGCTCTTCCCTTATCCACCAACACTGTAACCCCATCATAGAAGGCCACCAAATTTGTCAGGCACAATTTGCCCTTAGTGAAGCCATGTTGGCTGTCACCAATCACCTCTCTATTTTCCATGTGCCTTAGCATAGTTTCCAGGAGGATCTGCTCCATGACCTTGCTGGGCACAGAGGTGAGACTGACTGGCCTGTAGTTCCCCAGGTCTTCCTTTTTTCCCTTTTTGAAAATGGGGGTTATGTTTCCCCTTTACCAGTTAGTGGGAACTTCACTGGACTGCCATGACTCCTCAGATATGACAGATAGTGCCTTAGCAACTTCATCCACCAGTTCCCTCAGGACCTGCAGATGCATCTCATCAGGACCCGTGGACTTGTGCACCTTCAGGTTCCTTAGATGGTCTCGAATGCCTCCTTTGAAATAGGATCATTCTCCAACTCCTCCCATCTCTTCCCTTAACAGTAGCAACAGCTGTCCTGTACGAAAGTGAAGTAGGAAGCCACCAAACCAGACCCTGAGGCTTCAGGGAGCTAGCTTGTTGCCTGTAATCTCGTGATCCACCCATGTGTAAGTACTCTGTTTCCCTTCTCTGCGTTTCTGGATCTTATATTGTTCCTTTGTCAAACTTACGTAGAGACATCAGCTTTTCTAGGAAACATCAAATGTACCATCAAACCAGAGCAGAAGTCTCAGCATCTCTCCTGGAAACTGGCCAGTGCTAGATGCCTCGAAGGAAGAATAACCCGAAGTAAGAGAATTGGCCTGGACAATTAGGAGTTGACCTGCACGTAGTGGACATTTCTTAATTCACCTCAGTTAGAGGCTGAGTTTCCTGACGCTTCAAAGTTTGTACCATTACTTCAGTCTCTGCTGCACATCTGAGGAGCCCAGGAGTCAAGAACTGAGACTTGACAGAGCTAGGAGCTCAGAGATGCCTGCTGTACAGCATTTTAAAACTCCTATCATGCTTTCACCACCTGAAAGGCAAAGATGACTGAACCTAGACTTATCCCTGTGGCCCTTGGAGATTCACATCATTCCCCTTGCAGTTGTCCTCATGTGGTAAGGACAAGGCAAATGAGAAAGTGCCACCATTTAAACCAACTGTTGCTGTTACATGAGACAAGAAGGCGCAGAACAGCTGACAAAAACCCAAGCTCAGTCATCGATAGTTGTTTGAATTGGCATGCATATTTTAAATGAATGAACAACTTGAAACCAGCTTGATTAAAAAACATCAAGAATAAAATAAAGTTTTATTATTATTAATCACGCTAGCCATGATTTCTGTGCCTTGCCAGGTGAAGCAATTAAGCAGCTAGTCCTGTTCAGTCAGCAAAGGCTATTCTGTGAGAAAATTCAGGATTTGAATCCGATTCTGATAGGAATTTTCACTCTGAAGAAGCAGCACAGAGTTCAAAGTGAAAAACACATGCTCCATGTCCCTCCAGCTTGCAACTAACAAACCCTCCTTCCCTGCCTGCAATACTTCTTGAACTAAGCAATGAGACTCCCACTGAGCATGGTGGGCTAGGGAGCAGAAAAGCTGGCTCCATGTGCAGGAGCTTCTTTCATTGCTGGAAACAGACACTGGCAGTAAAAAAAAAGTCCTTCTGGTAAATTCACAACAGGACCATAATGCCCTCATTGCTAATAACTGGAGTTATAAACAAACACACCTTCCCTCCCTTCTTCATGTTTTTATTTGTAGTAAGTACTGTTTAGTAAACCTCCCACCCCTGTACTCATGGAAAAAATGTATTAACCAAGGATGCAATGGTATTTTGAATCAAACTGCTTGTAAAATGGACTTGGAAAACCTGATTTCCCCCCGAGGGTTTGTTTTGGGTTTTCTTGCTGGATCTTGGCTGTTCTAGTTGGCAAAGCCTGTTGTTTGCTAGAAATCTGTTAATAAATCTCTGGGGTTTTGGTTTGTGTTTTTTTTTTTTTTTTTTTTAAATGAACACAACAATATGTTTTGTAGCCATCAGTGCCTCCATAAGGGAAAAACAAAACTACCAAAATACTGCAGAGAATCCCTAACCATGGATCCACTCATTTAAAAAATGTACTTCACAGGAGAACTGCTGTTGGTGGTCTTACTAGTCGCTTTTTCTGAAGTACATACAACTAATGTCTCACATAAACTATTTTATTCCTCCATATAGATTCAGGTAGAGCTTCAGATGAAGGAAATGAAAGGATCATGCTTTTTGGATAAAACGTGAGCTCCTCGTTTCCCCTCATCTACTGGAAAAGTAGCACAATCTACCTGGCCCAGCAAGTTTTGGGAATGTTATCAGGGCTTAGTGAAACACTCACCAGGTTGGGGGGAAAATAATTATTCCTTAACAATTTACTCCAAGTAACCCAATTATAAGCGGTCTCCAATTCTCACTTTACAAAGAAAGATCTTAGGGGTAAAAACCCCTGGTTGTGGCTCCATTGTCTCTGTTCCAGTCCTGTCCACAGCCCTACAGTGGTACCCGAGTGAGCACGTTTCCTGGCTCCTTGTAGGTCACCAGATAACCTTAAAATAAGATGATTCCTCCCTTTTCAACCCAGGATTTTTAGTGTCACATCTCCTCATGGGATATTTGCCTGCATGCCAAGTCTGGCAAACGCTGTTGTGCATTTGCTTTTTGTCTGTCCTTTTAAACTTGTGTCCATTACAAACTTGAAGAATTATGCTCATACAGAAGTATAAGGTTCAGAAAAATAATTGGTGTGGGGAAAGAAAAGTACACGATTGAACAATATAACAAGGAATCTTTCAACTGTTTAACGATGGTAGTGATCAAATGTTTAATGATTAATGTTTAATAATTAATGTTTAATGATGGCTAACTGCCACCTCAAGCTTCTGTATAAATTCACCTGCAAACTACATGTCATAATGGCACAATAACATCAGGATTATCCACAGACTAGGGAGGACAAGTCTTCCAGAAGTGCTCATTCAATGGGAGATAAGGGGTCTGCTTGGAGGTTCATCACCTCAGACCTTTCCTGTGACATTCCCATGAGCTTATAAAGTCTCAAAGGTCACACTCCAGAAGTAAATTTCAAAGTGAGCAGTTTACCAGAAAGAGAAACACTAAAGGTTTGCATGATTTGTCCTTGGAAAGTTGTATTGAGCAAACTGGGTTGAGGCTCAAGACCTCAACTTGGGTTGAGAGATGTTTTGTAATAACAGTATGAGGGCTATTACTATGGGGTTAAAATAAAATATAAAACCCAAAGCAGAACACAGAGAGAATGGGTATGGGAAACCATGACAGTCCCATACTGTTTATCTGTGACTTCATCTTCATTGTCAGTAATAACATATTTTATGTTACCAGCACTAAGGACTGCTATCTTTGGCTCCAGATCTGTCCTCTGTGGCTTCAGTTTCAGGCCTGAAGAGTCTATAAATCCCATCTCTGCAGCCTCAGGCACGCACCCAGCAGAGGGGAGGGCGGGTGCCACCGCACACAGGCGACAGCCGCAGCAGAGTGGGCGGGTGCCCACCGCAGCCCCTCTGCCCCCTGCCTGGCTCCAGGGAAGTGCCTCTCCCCAGGTCCTGCTGGGCTGAGGCCACCGGCACCCATGCTGCTGCAACTGGGAAAGTGCAGGAACCATCCAAGTGGCTTCCCCTGAAGGACATCTTGCTTTACAGTGGCAAAGTTTCTGCTGGCTGGATGTGCTAGCCTGCCATGGGAGATGTTTTTTACTGACTAAGTAAGAAACAGCTTGATATAAATAATGGCTTTCCAAAGGAGTTCCTACTTGAAGAGCTATATGTTGTTATTTGAATGACTAAAACAAGCTTAATCTTGTTTAATCTCACCTTTCATATACACCACATATATACATATTACAGAAAATGACATATACATACATATCTCTCCATATATACGTGCACCGAGTGTACAAACACTGCAGCGCTTACTCTCCAGAGGCGGTCTAACCCAGCACTGACAGGCAGCCTCCTCTGGGGTCGAGTGCAGTAGCAACTTGGTGTAGTGCTTTCACTCATGGGCAGGTGGAGGATTTTGGCCAGAAACACATCACTGCTGCCGCTTGTTACAATGTGGTTCTCAAAAACGTAATCCTAATCTCATCAGGCAACCTGGAACCCAGCGGGGCCGCTCATGTTAAACACCTCCTCACTTAGCACAGGAGGATTCTTGTTTACTGCAGAACTGAAATGACGGGTGGAACCCGCCCCCACAGCCCCTCATACTGCCCTGGAGCATCAGCTGCTTCAGGCTTAGGGGTAGGAGTCATACGTAAGCATTTTTCTAGACAGAAATGAGACCAATATTTCTATCACTACAGTTCTTCACTTCTAACAACAAGAGGTTTTGCATTTTGAAATAAAATACTTCACTGGTCAAAGCAGCAAGATGAGGATACTTTTTATGGGGTGTGTTCTTCTGACAGTAATATGCAATGGCCTTTGATAAACTATACTCTTTTTCCCTTTGTGTCCATGTGACTCTCTTGAAACTGGATTACTTAGTGTAAGTAACTTACAAAACTGAAACCAAAAGAACTCGCTTTAAAGTAGAAATTTCTAAGGGAACAAATTATGAGGCGAAGGAAAAGGCTGGCTGATACTATTTTATTTGTTCAGTCAGTAGAAATGAAAGCACTTGCTTTCAGAGTTTACATGATAATCCTGGTGTCCAGTCATTTGCCCTTTATACAATATTTTAAAATGCAGGACTGAACAGGAGTGATAATTGAGCATGTAATTGTTGTGGCTTATTTGTTTACTTGCTTATTGCCAGCATCTCTATTGCAAAGCACTTCAAGGAACACTGTGCAAAGGAAAGAATCTATAAAATTAAATGTATTTTAGAGAGCAGCAATAAGCTTTATATCAATACTAAGGATTGAATGATATTATTAAAGATAGCTTATCTGGTTTTTTCCTTGTTTTGAAGGCTGCTTTAGGATAAACGGCTTCAATTTAAGCCACACAATATAGTCCTAGGATTGTTCCACTTATACCCATGAAGTATATGTTTAGAATGCAAGTTTTCCTCCAAATTTTAGAAGTCTTGGATGAATGCACTCTATTTCAGCGAGATGTGATTCTCATTGGGGCCATTAATAATTCTGACTGTCTTTATTTCAGCAATGCAAATATGCTGACTACAATACTGAAAAATAAATTAAATTATTTTAAAATTGTTATTAAGTTTCACAGCTGGCAGAGATGGTCAATCTCCTGTGAACTGGGCCTGGTGACTGTCTGAAATACAATCTGTACCTAGCCAAAGTTGTGCCATCAGGCTCCCCATCAACCCTCATGCAAAGCTGCCAGAAGATGAGGAATCATTTGCTTCACTTCTCAGTTTGTCTTGGTTTTAAAACTTGTGTTTCATTTTGAATCTGAATTTGTCTGGCTTTGTATTCCTGCTATTAGTTCTTTCCTTGTGCCCGACTCTGCTACAGCATTGATGAGCTGACCAAAGTGAGCCCTTTCCTGCTCTCTACCCTATTTTTACACTACGTGCCAAATTCCAGTAACAGTTTTATCAATGCTATACACCAAGATAAAATCATCTCTTCGTTACTTCCTTATTTCATATCCAGGAATTACCTCAGCCCTTTTGCTGCAGTCATATACTGAGATACTTGTTAGGTTTTGACTCTCATATTCTTTACATTGCCTAAGAGTTATCACTCTTACATCCTTTGCAATATTCCTACTTCTCAGGAGATAGCTCTTGCTGGCTGCCTTACTCTTATTACTGTTTATCACACTGGTAGTGCCACATCACTTCAAGTTTGATTAGCACTATTTTATATTTACTTTCCAGGCCATTTAGGAAACCCAAGGAGCCCCAAAGGAAACATCAGTTTTCAAAGACGACTGTCTCACTGACAGCTACTTTGAATTGCTCATCCAGTTCTCAGTGCACTGAATGTGTGCTTCATTGCATTATAAAGTAATTTTTTTCTGGTCATTAACATGTGGTGCTAAGTCAAACACCTTAAAAAATTAGTAGAGCTATGACATTATCTTCTAACAGCCAAGCCTGTAACCTCACCTCAGGTTTCTCTGACAAGACCTGTTTTTCCATTAGACTCTGTTGACTGGCACACATAACATTTGAATGGTTCATTTAATTGTTAGACATTCTTTTGCATCATTACTTTTCTTCTTGTCATCATCTGCTCCTCCCCACAGCTGAAGGTATGAATGCCATGGTGAGGATGGGTGAGTCCATGCATGTACAGAAGGCCATACAAGCCTATGCGCAACAGGCAATTAACACTACCAAAGAGTCGGTCTGTGAACAGGCTGATCGCTGTTATACTGATGACAATATGGATGAATATGTGCAGCTGATTAAGTAAGCTTTCCAGGATCCAAAGCAGACTGGTTTTGCTCAGAGAAGCTAATTTCTTTCCTAACCCATGCAATTATCATTGCTTAGCTGCAGCTCAGTAGCACTGAAACAAGTCTGCTTTAGGATGTCCCTGGCTCTGTTAGCACCCATGCTTCCCTTCCACGTTCCTGTTCCTGCTATAGGACCTCTTGGAAAATTTACTGGCTGATCAGCCAGTAAGTACCAACCCTTTCTTTTATTATTACTGCTGTGACTGACCCACAGTCAGCACATTGCAAAATCTCACTGCAGATCAGCTTGCACATCGCTCTCACTCAGAGCAGAGTCTAAAGGAACCTACGGTGCCACTGGCTTCCCCATCTTCTGCAGCACCAACGCAGCAGCAAGTTACTCTGGTGGGAAGTTTCATCCTTTATACACCCTAGGAAGTAAATACAGACCTGCTGGGTGTGTACTTGAACCTGCCTGCTTCTGTATTTGAGAACACTGTTGTGATTGTTCAAACAAGGTTTGCCAAGGACCGATATTAATCTAGGTAGTTTATGATTGCATGGGTCCCATTTTCACTTTTTAAATTTTGACATAATCTTATCAGTTCTGCCTTCCTCTGGAATTTCCCTGGTCTGCCAGCATGTGTTTAGAACGAGCACTTCTGCTTTTTTTTTTATGTTTTAATTCTTAACACTCTTATAGCATACATCTAGTAAATGGACTTTTGGGGAAGGGATGTATTGGCTTTTGTAACTATGACATTTTAAAATCTATTAACTTTATAAGCAGTGGGTTTACCCTCTACTGTTTGGCTACCCTGCTCATATTCTGCCTATCATTATCCCAAATGACTACTAATTGCTTTCTACTTCCTCTGTCTTCCCTCTTTTTTTTAAACTTAATTTCTGCTCCTACTCATTCAGGTAGGGCATTTAGCAAAAGTTACCTCTTTGTCTTTCTTTTTTATATTATGGGGTTGTAATTTTTCTAGCCTTACAAGCGGTTCAATTTAGAGGAGTCCTGACTATGATTTCCATTTTTCTTTGTAAGCAAAAAGTTTTCTTCCTTTGTGAAATCAGCTCGTTAGCTAGTACTATGATCAGAGGGGTGGAGCACCTCTCCTATGAGGAAAGGCTGAGAGAATTGGGGTTGTTCAGCTTGGAGAAGAGAAGACTGAGGGAAGACCTTATTGCAGCCTTTCAATAGTTAACGGGGGCTTATAAGATGGGGACAAACTTTTTAGCAGGGCCTGTTGTGATGGGACAAGGAGTAATGGTTTTAAACTAAAAGAAGGTTCATTTACACTATATATAAGGAAGACATTTTTAACAATGAGGGTGGTGAAACACTGGAACAGGCTGCCCAGAGAGGTGGTAGATGACCCATCCCTGGAAACATTCAAGGTCAGGCTGGATGGAGCTTGAGCAACCTGATCTAGCTCATTGCAGGGGGGTTGGACAGATGACCTTCCAACCCAAACCATTCTATGATTCTATGATTCTGCTAGCTGGTAATGTTCTTTTTCTGCCCATAATTATGTCCCTGATGCCTACGAAACCATCTCCAATGCCATGATCCTTTTTAAGCATTAAGTCCAAAGCAGGATTGCCTCATGCTGTGTGCTCCACTGTTTAAGAAATGAAAGATGAGGCATTCCTGAAATTCAGCTGATAGTTCATAGCTGGTCTCTAGGTCCTCCAGTACAGACTTTCTAAATGGACTATCACACCATTTCCTTTCCTTCTCCTCAACTGTATGGGGAGAATACAGACAAGTTTCTAGGAAGACATTCAAACTAATTCTCTGGTTTGTTTGGTGGTCTTTTATTGATGCCCAGCGATGTCCTTTTCTTGGGTTTTACCAGTTAAAATGATGCATTCAAGGTTCTCTGTCTCTGAGTTGTCAATAATTTTGATAGAAGTTACAGTGTCTTCAAAACAAGTTATAGGGGCCTGTGTGTACTTTTTCACTGTCTTTATGCTTTTAAATAGATTATAGCATATTATTTTTATATTCCAGCCATTCACATTGCCCATGCAAGCTTGAGAAATGCTATTCATACCACATTTCTTCTCATTAGTGATTTTTTTTTTGTTTCTCTTGCTCATTTCTTGCTGCTAATATAAATACAAAACAATGTAGATGCCCTTGTAATGTGTTTATTCCCTCAGTACCTTTTTCTGATTTCACGTTGGTTGCCAACTCGGGGGACTAATCCTCATAAATTAAACCTTCGGACCACCTGCTGGAATACAGACAAATGCTCCACAAAGCCTCAACCTCACATTTGTAGCAGCTGAGGACCCAACAATTCATATTGTGTATCTTCTGGGAGCTCCCCCCAGAAGAAAGGGCCTGCCACCAGCTATACGCTGGCCCTGAGCCCCAGCAGCCGAACCTCCCAGAGCAGGGTTGCTCTCGGCACCCCCACACAGGGCTGAAGAGTGAGATTGTGGATTAACGCTGAAAGAAATTACTACACCACTTGTCTCTCTTCATTGCTTTGAGATTCTGTGCAGTTTCCATGGGATGCCCATCTATTTGTTCTAACGTGTCAACAAAGAGACATTTCCATATCTTCCAGTCCTGGGAAACCTTGCTGTTATATACTGCATTTCTACCCCAAAATAAGTAGCGCAACAGATTCTGTCTTCATGGTCTTTGCTGCAAGTTCCGAATAACTAAAATTCATATTAAAGGCCTGTGGGAAATTAAATGGTGTGTGGGAATAGTTACACTCAGTCAAACTTGGGAATACCTTGACTGAAGCTACACCATTCTAACAAAAGGCATTCTTGTGGATGACAAAATTTGCCTCATGTACATATTTTACATCTTAAATGTTTTATTTCCTGTAAAAATATGGCACATCCACACACCATTTTGAGTAACATTGTCAGAGAACACAAGAATTATTATTATTATAGCTTAATTATTAATACACCACGAACTGAAGCAACTTAGATGGGTGGCTTTAAAAACATACACTAATCAGTCAAGTGTATTCAAGATAGTGGCCAAATTTTCCAAAACTGAGGCACCTGGAGAAAAATTTCAGGTATGAATATAAGAGCAAGAACTTAAGAAAGAAGGGGGGAGAAACTGAGGAAAAAGTTTTACTTACTCCTCATTCTTAGCCCAAATCATCATTCCCTCTCCTTTTCTTATTTTCCTAGGGAATGGCAGAATTGCAATACATGAATAAAGCATTTATCCAACTGCTTCTTTTGAGTCCTTAATTTTTTCTTTTTTTCTTTCCCCTTGCAGATCTCCAACATCTCTTTCTCTAAGCTTGCTCTGAGCATACTGATGTTTCTATGCATCACTCTGTCCTGCCCTCAGTTTCATTCTTGCTTTCATCCAGGCGTTTCTTTACTAAGGGGTTTGAGGGACATTCATTCCAGGGTGAGCAGGAGAAGGAGAAACACTGAACAAAATATTTAGAGCCTGAACAGAGCCTTTGCTCCTGCAAGTGAAAATGCCAAGAGCAGGGGGTGGATGAATGGTGGAGCAGCATGCTGCTTGCTGTTCTCAGCACGCATCCAGGATGCTGCTTGTCAGTGAGGAGATCTATCAGGATCACATGGGGATGGTATTCAGCATTGCCATATGTGTTGCTGTGTATGTATGAAAAGGATAAGGCAAAGCAGCAAAGGATTCAGAACTGCTTATCCTGAGGGGGAATGACCTTTACAGGCAATTCCTCTTCAACATGGAGAACTGAACTTTTAGAAAATTATCATCTTTTTCTTTACAAGAAAAAATAGCAGTTTTCCCTTGATGGCATTGTTTCTTAGCTAGGAATCAGACTATATGTTTTACTTGTTTCTGCAAATTAGAAACAAATTTCATGCTGCAAAAATCCTCCAAGCACATTACTGAACCTGTCAAGTACTTCCCCATGGGTGCACAGAGGCTGTCAGCAGTGAGTGAGTGGGTAAAACAGGTTCAGAAATGTCCCTCTGGGTCAAGGTTCTTTCTGAATTATTTGTTCTTTTCTCTTCAGGTTCATATGCTTTTTTTCTTCATCTTCAGAACCTGAATAGTCATCCTTCTTTTTAAAGCAGACTGCATCTTTTTACTACGCTGACATTTCTTAACTTGTGCTTACTGAATTATCATAACTTAAGGAACCCAAAGTACTGATCTCACCCTAGATAAATATACCTACTGTATTTTTGATGGATAGGTTGATGTTACCTGTGATTGCCATTTGGTGGAACAGTGTTACTGTCTCTCTGTCCAGACTGGATGTTTGTGTCAGTCATGTTAGAAGCACAAACACACACATTTAATTCTGAGCATCTCCCTTTCCTGCCAGTACTGAGACTATATTACTAACTTCATTTTAAGATGGTTTTTTTTTTGTTGCTGGTTTTTTTCCCCTGTTCTGATTTCTTGCTTTTATGGACATCGATAGCATTTCAAGGAGCCGTTTGATCTTATAAAACCGTACATTCTTTGGCTGAGATTTCATACTATCTTTCTTTTCCAAGTAAATCTGACAAAACCAGAGCATTTTACTGCAACTGTGACAAATTATGCCCAGAAATATTGTCCAAGGGCAAAAATGCAAATATAAGACTGATGTTGTCTGTGAAAACAACTGCCACCTCTTTAATTTACAGGAAACTCATAATTATCCCAGAAATCAGTTGCATGTTGTCAATGGCACAGGAGGTGTTCATGCTGTTGTAGGTTTGACCACCTAGAGTATCATCTCCTCTGTACAGCCTCTACGTGTGCTTAAGTTTACACTGGAATTAAGACATGTAATATTTTTATAAGGAGATCTAATAATGCAAGCTGAAAGAAGCACATGATTTTCACTTTCAGAGATGACAGCGCCTGTGAAGTAAAAGGCATGAGTAAAGTCTTACCAAGAATGATAAAAGGTAATGGCAATGGATACAATGGTGCGATTTGTTTTGTTATAGTATCATACAGGGTATTGTAGTTTCTTTGTGAAATAGAAACTATGTCTCAAAAGGCACTTTTCATGCAGATGTAATCAGCAACTTAGTCAAAACAGAAGGTCTGTAAAAGTGTTTTTAGGAAGCTATGTAAAAAGGGGAAGCATACCAAATTAAATGAAGAAGAGGCATTCTCTTCTCAAATATGCTGAAATAAAATAAACAATTCCCTAATTAAATTAAAACTATTAAAATAAAGTGACTTGATAACAATAACTGATAGTTAAACCTGCAGATTTTAATAAGTCATGCATATCCAGTTACAGTGAAATGTGACAATCTGACAGAATTTTCTGTTCTCAGCCAGAGTGGCCTTTTATTTTCATTTAGTACTGGTGGCTGAAATTTTGGAAGGTACAGGGCTTCTCATAAAAGAAAATCAGTTATCACAGGTTTCAGGTAAGAGAGAGGAAAACAGAAATGATGGAATACAGTAGTTACTTGCAGTGGCCTACTGTCAGTGAGAAGTTGCATCTTCTGACTGCACCACAGCAAAGGATTCTTGGAGAAACACAGCCTGCCAGAACTGAGCCTCAGTGGGTGTTTTACGCTTTGCTGTGCCCTCTGTTAGAAAAACAATGCTCACAGTTATGCTGTCAGGCGCATTCAGCACACGGATGTCATACAGGGTGTCTCTCCTGTAGCCCTTTTCAAAGCTTCAGCTCTCTTTCTCACTGGAAGATAGCCTGTATTTCCATCACAGTGTTCAGTACAATAATACGCTTGACTTAAGATTGATGAAAAATCACCCATGCAGAAAGTACCTTTTTAACCAATAAGATGTAACTGATAATATGGATCATTTCTATTCAAAGGAGGGCTGAAAATTACAAATCAGGCATATTCTTCAGAGTAATCCTGTGTATTTATAAAGAATGTACATAGAAACTGCTTTTGCTGGAAAAGGTAAAAAACTACAAGAAGAGGAAGGTTTTTTGCTAACAGTTTTCAAGACAGCCTTCCACACAGCCCTGTGTCTCAGCAGTCACCCAGGAAAGCCTCAATCTGCTAGGCCCTGCAAGCAGCTCGTCCTTGTGAGCATTGATTTCCATTGTCTCTGGCAACCTTAATCCAAACCCCATTTTACCTCCTCCTTCTATTCAGCCTGAAAGAGTAACAACCAACATGCCAGTCAGTTTTACTGCAGAAGGCATGACTGACAGAAGCCAGCATCGCTTTCCAGCAAGACAGTATTTTTATAGTAACTTGCTGAAACCACTTATGGGCTAATAAAACTGGGAAATTATTTAAAGAAAAGATGCTCCTGAAGATTGTGGCTGCACTGATTTTTTAACCTTGTCCCATTTCCTTTATTTACATCTGGAGAAAATAAAAAGGTTTACTTTATTTACATCTGGAGAAAATATAAACAATCTACTTCGTATATGAATGTAATGCTGTTCAGTAATGAGTTTTCTGGCTTCAGAAAATTTGATCTTTATTCTCCTGGATGCATTCTCTGTTCTCCTCTCTATTCTTTCTCACACAACAGAGCATTAATACCGTCTGACAGAGGAAAAGGAAATTGCACTACAATGCCTCTTCATAAGTGTTAGTTTTCTTACCACTAAATGATCACTAGAGAGGAGTTACGCTGCGGTAGTTTGGTTTGTGAGGATTGCTTTTAATTAAGGAATGATATGCAGTTTTACAAAGCCGTTATCTAGTTCTTGAGCGTATGAAACACTACCAGATCCCTACAACCAAGGAACTCGACAGAAGAACATTTTCTTGTGCCTTTTTCATCGCCTCCTCTCACATCCCCGTTTTAAAAGCATTTTATTACGGGCTGGTTTTTTGCAAACATTTAGATGCTCCTATAACTCGGTTCACATGGACAGGGCCACTGACACTGGAACAAAACCCGTGCTTGTGACGTTTATGACCCGTTTGTTAGAGGCTTTGGCCTCCTGCTCGCAGGGAGACGCTTGGCGGATGCATTCGCTGCATTTGAAAGCTTTATTACGACATTTAAAAGGGAATTTATATGCGCGTATAAATCTCGCAGGGCCTTCCGTCTCTACCGACGGTTTATTTCTAGATATGGCAAAGCTATTCGCCGCGCCGGGGCCGGGAGCGTCAACCCCCTCGGCGGGCCGCCACCTCATCGCTCCTCCTCGTGACGTGCTTCAGGGACGGGCGGGTATTTTTAGAAACCGGGTAGCGGGGGGGGGGGGGGGGGGGGGGGGGGCGTTAGACAGCCCCGAGGAGCCGCCGCCGCCGCCGGGCCCGGAGCCGCGGCCTGATGGAGGAGGAGGAGGAGAAGAAGGAGGAGGAGGAGCCGCCCTGCCCCGCCCCCGCGGGGCTCCGGCGCAGGCCCCGCCCCCGTCCCACAGACCCCGCCCCTCCCCGCTCCCCGCCCCCCTCCCGTCTCCCCGCCGTGGCGTCCACCCCTCCCATTGGCGGCGGGGGGGGTGCGCGTGACCGGGCGGCGCGTGACGTAGGAGGAAGAAGACGCCATTAGGGGGAGCGGGGCCGTCGGCGGCGGGGAGTGGTGTGTCTCCCGGCGTCCCTCCCCTCGCCCCAGCCCCGGGGCCTCGGAGCCCTCCTTCCCCGCTCCTTCCCGCCCCGCGGGTCCCCGTCCCGGAGGGTGGTGGCGGCGGCGGCGCCCCGCGGCCGCGGTGCGGAGCGGAGCGTTGATGTGAGGCGGCGGCGGCCCGGCTCGGCTCGGCGGCGGCGGCGGGGCGCGGATGGCGGCGGGGAGCGGCGCGGCGGCCGGTGGCCGCAGCTTCTCCTTCAAGGTGGTGCTGCTCGGGGAGGGCTGCGTGGGGAAAACCTCCCTGGTGCTGCGCTACTGCGAGAACAAGTTCAACGACAAGCACATCACCACCCTGCAGGTGCGGGGCCGGGGCGGCGGCGGCGGGGGCGGGCGGGGCGGGGCGGGGCGGGCGGTCCGCTGCTCTTCGCCCCTTCCCCCGCGCACCTTCTCGGGTTGCCTCCCGGTGCCGGCCCGCCCCTTCCCCCCCGGCGCGGGGGGAGGTTGCTCCGTAAAGCCCCCGCTTGGATGTCGGTGCTTGGCGTCTTGTTTATCGCTTAGCGGTAAAGTCGCTCTTTAAATGGTGGCAGTCCCCTGCCGAGTCTGCTGGAAGCTGATTTTCTGGTTCTTTTTACGCCTCGGACTTAAGCTTTCAGTTCTTGAAGGCCTCGTTTCTATTCTGAATGCGAACTGTCTGTTTTTTCCAGTTATGTGTATGGATGTCTTCGTTTGAATCTCAGGAAGCATGGTTTGAAAGTAATGTTGTTACTGTAACCGTTGGCAGTGGACTGATGACTAAGTGTTTCGTATGTGCTGCGTTTCTGTTAATTCTAGTATTCCTCATGTTCTCAAATCCTAACACTTGAACTACCTAAGTAGTACTGTTTAAAGAGAACAGCTTTCACGAAATGGTTTATGAGATTAAGGCTTATGATTTAATAACGGAAAAGATTCTTAAGGCTTACTTGCTTGTCACATTACCTCTCTGAATTTTGGCCTGATTCTCAGTAGTACTGTCTGCTAATGTATAAAGAACTAAAAAGGCATGTTCCGCTTCTGAAATGTGACAGGGTGTCTGCTTGAAAGTAGTGTTTTTTTCATTACCTGCTAGCGCTGAATGGCATGTATGCCATGGTACAAAGTAAAAGGTTTATATTGTACGTGGTCTCGGAAAACATGCTTAAAACTATGTTGTGGGTTGTATGTTAAGTCTCTTAGGATGGCTCTGCTTGCTTAACCTTTTTATTTGCAGTTACATCAGTTGCGCAGCATCTTTCTTAGCAATTGTGAGCCTACATGTCAAAGTGTGGTTTTAGCACTGTAATGTATACTGCTTTTAATTCTTTTTTTTTTTTAAATAAACAAACCCTGCCACCACGTGGGCCACTAGTGGGGTTTTGAACTACTTTTGAGGCTCTGTGAATTAGGGAAGAAATAATAGGTGATGCCAGAAAAGAGCCTTAGGGTATTTGTGCCCTATTCCTACACATCAAGGGGAAAATTCTTGTGGGTTGGGTATCTCGGAAGTATTTAATAGTGAAACTTTCCATTAAAACCAGAGAAATGTTAGAGATGCACTAGAAACAATACAGTGAATGTTTCATAAACAGATACTGTTACTCCATTTTTTGCTATAAAGAGCTAAAAAGAACACGTTTTAAACTTCATTACCCTATCTTCATACTCTGCTGTTGGATTAATCTATTGGTAGGTTTACTAGGCATGGTGTGGTATTTATGGCAAGCTCATTGTAGCTCTGATTGCCATAGAGGTAGTTGATATTTGCTATGCTACAGAAATGACTAGTAGCCTGTAGGTGTCAAAGCTGCAGCTGAAGTGTAGCATTGAGCAAACAATCATTTAAAGTGCATCGCCATGACTGTGTATAGCTGAATTCTCATATCCCACGTAGAAAGAGTAGAGCTGAGTATTTTGTCATGTGATGTAGCTCGGTAGTTTTTTTTGTTAATCATGTTCTTTAAATCTGTGGTGGAAAACCTCATTAGAAGTAAAACTGAGTTGGAATAGAGTCTTGGGTCACAAATGTCATAAAATGGACCTTTAAATGGCTCCAAGATGTGACAGGAAATTGTTTCTAGAAACTATGGCTTGGGAGTTTTCAGTTTTGACTAACTGGAAAGGGGGTGTGTGTATGTGCTTGTGGAGGAGTGGAAGCACATGCTCACACTTGGTATTGAGACTTTTTTCTCTGTGATTACGTTTCTGGCTGCTACCTGCATGTTTTAGCTTTCTGCCTGGTGTTTCTCAACTCATCTGCTTTTTTTTCTGAGCCTCCTTAGCCACATATACATCTTATTGTAAAATACAATGTCAGTTGCTGTTGAATCTTATTGTACCTTATGTCCACTTGTGAAGCATTAGCTTTATTATTGTTGTTTTCCTACATCTTACAGTTCTAGGAGAAAGTTTTTTAGTAAGTTCTTCCACTAACAAATTCAAACATCCCTTAAAAAATAAGATAAGGAAAAACTAGGATATCTGATTAAGCAGTGAAGTGACATTTTCGCAAAACATTTTTTTCTTTTAAGATTAAAAGCTTAATCTGATAAGGTGGCTTTGTTTCATGGCATCAGTTCAAAGTATTGCACCAAATTACTTTTGTTCTAATAAAGCCAAAATTAGATAAATACTTAGCTCCTGATTCAGCAAAGGAGCCACAGTGATGAATCATATGAAGAGATCACTAGATTCTGAGGCGAGGCTCTCCATCCACAGCAATCTCTGACATAGTAAAAAGAAAGTACTGTGTAGTGCTTTATTCCAATATGATTGCAACAAAAAGGGTGGTGAGACTGTAGCCTTCTGGAAACTTTTAGTGATGTTGGCTGGTGCTTCCTGCAGTGTGAGCCTGGTGATGGGGGAGAGCACGGGAAGTCTTTAAGTTGGTCAGTATGAATCTTTTATCTGATGAATATCTATGCTTTTCTATCTGAATTCTAACACTTAACTGTTATTCTATTTTGAAGTTAACCGATGTACACTCAAATAGGAGAGTTTCTTTTGTGCTAGTAACAGATGGCTTTTAGTGAGAGAGAGCTATTTCTTTTCTCTTCCTTCCACGCACCCCTTCCCTACATGCTAGCTAGAGGGAAATGGTGACTTGGAACTTCCTTTGACATTAGGAGGCTGCTGGGATGTGTTGCTGTAGTTCTGTTAGTTTCAATTCATGTACTTAAGATACTGATGACCTGGAAACTGAAATTAAGGCAGCTACAGTAAGAAAATATTTATGTAGAATAATGTGAAAAAGCTGATGCGGGAAAGGTAGGGTTTATTTGCACGCGATGAATACAATCCATAAGCTGTTGTTAGGCCTGGTGGGACAGTTAGAATTGGTTCCCATTGATTGAAATATTGAGGTCAGTGCTCTTGTCTTCATAAAATAATTCTAAGCTATAAAATGATACCGAAGAACTGTGCTGGAATTACACCAATACTAAACCTACTGTCAAACTATTTTTAAAAAAAAGTCAGGTAGACACTGTTAGTTAATTACTCAAAATAAATATGACTCTTGTACTAATGTCTCAGGTGTGTGGAGAACTGCAAAATATCCAACCCAAGAGAGCCGCTGATGTGGTGCTAATCATACTGTACAGATCCTGATGGCTTTGCTGGGCTTGCATAACCTGGAAAAGCTATTTCAGCTGTCTAAGATAGCTGAGGGGAGCGGGGAGACAATGCAAGGGGGTTCAGTGCTATATGCAGTGTTCATATGCTTGGCTTGCCTCTGTTGAAGATGAAGCAATCAAGGGGCAGGTGACATACACTTGCTTTTATTCAGTAACTTTCAAGAGAGTCTTTTCTACTCAGGCCCCTTTATCAGCTGCTAACAGGACTTGAAGGACTTGTGAAACTGAGCTCTTAAAAGAAAGAATTAAAAGATTTTTATACAGGCACATAGAGAGAATGGAATTTTAGCTCTTATAATTGCATTATCCGTTTCTTCTATGTGTTTAGTGTTCTTTAGAGAAGTCATAAGACACTAGAGTCAAAATACCAAAATTAGTAGCTTACCTCAAAGAGCTGTTTGAGATTACTTATCTTCGAATTAACTGTGATCTTATATTTGCGTGTTTTTGAAAGTCCTAGCAAAACTGAATTGTCATAGTAACGAAAATAATATGGAAAGGAGTTACTGGTTGTAAGCTGAGCTGCAACTCACTTAAATCTGTCGTACTCAATTTGGTAAATTCTTGGGAGATTAGAAAAAAATGTTGAATCCTCTTCTATGTGTAATTACCTAATGCCATCTAGACTGTACTGATTTCAAAGGCTTTGACACTCTTGACAGCTGACTCTTTTTCCTAAACTAGGCCCCTAAACTATCTCAGAACAGTAGTTAAGGCTTTTCCTTCCACGTTGGGTTCCCCCCAGATTTCTAAAAACGGCATAGTCCTGCTGCTCACCTGATTATTTTTTTGCTCTTCAACTTCAGAATGAGTGAAGAGGAGTAACCTTGCTCTTCCGTGACACAAATGGAACTTGAAGGGAGGCGGGGGCATTAAAAGGTAGATATTAGGTAGTTTGTCTTTGGCATGTTTGCCACTGTGGCTGTAAAACGCACTTTACAGATGGTAAATATGCCAAATTTACCCACACCTATTAATTCAAGAAGAGAGCCTGCTAACAGTGTTCTTCAAGTCTATGAATGCAGTGAAGAAGAATGAAGCATTTAATCTGTAACAGAGTATTGACTGTTTCTTGCAGCATGTTCACAAAGCCTTCTGCTTGTTATTAACCATGATTACTTCAAATACCAGGTTCCAATTTTGTTATTGGGCAAGCTTTTTGGACAAACTTGCTTGTAATCAGGATATCTGGTATAGGATATTGCCTTTCCTTTTTTGTTTAGGGGCTTAAGACTTTAGGTAGACTAAAACTTAATTAGTACAAATTAATCAAGTTTTAATACAGAGAGCAAGTATAATAGCCCAATGCTAAATGCTCTTGCCACAGTCTCCTGTGACATTTTTCAATATCTCCTGGAAAAAAAATTACTTAAATGTATGGGTCTCCTAACACTTGGGTATATAGGAAAGGAAATACTCTACTTTCGGTGCTAAAATGACAGTATTACTGTCAAAAGCTGTAGTGACCTGAAGGACTGGTGATACTTGAGCAAAACTGATCTATGGGGATAAGCCTACTTTAATATTTGCTCTGTCAGATAAAGATGTCTGTGCTCTTAACTGGGCCAATGTCTAAAGCCATGATAATATAACTTTATGGATACTGTGTTACGTGGGGTTTTTTAAAATATAAATCCTATTTTCTGTGAAGTATTTTCCTACCTTTTGGTCCAGAAATGTGATTCTCAAACACTTACGTGAAATTCATATCAACCGAGCAGATTTGATTGTGAGTGTTGTGACAAAAGCAAACAGTGTTCAGAAGAGCTTCTCCTTTGAGATGTACAATAGAATATCAAGTACTCTAGTATAGCAGATCAATAAAATATTGTCAGGTAAGCTTGATTTGTTGTGCCTAACCATACCTTCTCTTTATATGGCCCAAGTGCTGGTGAATTAGAACTTCTGAAGTCACCTCTAAGCTTTTGGCATTTAAACTCGGGTGCAGTAGAATAAAATATAATATGAAGACTAGATACTGATCAGATAATCCTTAGAGACAGCTAGCTGAAAGCTGTGAACTACTTTCTGCAGAGTTTTTGATTAAAGAACTAAAGTTTTCCTGATGTTTAAGACTTGCTACTCTGCTGTTAAGCTGTTTTTTACAAGTTCGCTAGAGTGTTAAATACTTTTAACATGCTGTCTGGAACTTTTTCTGAAGTTGACTTATGGTTGCCAGCCACCTCACTGTAGACTGAAGGGGTAGCATTAATGCTGTAGTTATGTTGAATACAACAGTCATAATGATTAGTTCTTTGCTATCTGCTCTTGGAAAGTTTCTGAGTGTTTTTTTTCCCCTCTGGTCTGTTTATCAGACTTTGTGGAAAGCTCTGGGAGAAGGTAAAATTTACTTCAAGAAAGAAAAGTTTCTTGAATCATCTCACCTTAGGTCAAACAGATGCCAGAGTTTGTTAGGGAAGTAGCTGAAGAGCAGAAGCTGCTCTAGCAGCTGAGCGTTGGATGACTTTAACTGTAATACAGGCAGCTCTCCAGAGGGGCACTTTCACAGCAGTTTAGGCTGGTGTGAATTGAACTACCGCGGTCTTCTGTGTGTGTTCTGGTTGCTGTGTAGTTAAGCAGCAAGCTGGTTCAAGCAGCTGATCTGGTCCATGACACTTTCCATGTACACATGACTTCGAGTAGTTCAATGCCTGGTCAGTGCTTATACAGAGAGCTTGTGTTGAGCTGCTGAAGTCCAGCCTAATATTATCTGGGATGAATGTATCAAATACTGCTGAGTGCTTGTTTGTATCCAACTGCAAGTTGAGGTGAAGCTGAAAAGAAGACAGAGTATAATTAAAGTCAGAAGACAAAAGTTAACCCTTGGCAACTGAATTGTTTGATGTTAACCTGTTATTGCTAGTCTTCAGAACGGGGGGAGCAGGTCCCCAACATATCAACTCCTTCAGACCCTGTTCTAGCCTATTAAACTTGTATTAAATTATACCCCTTTTTAGCACTGACTTACATGCTTGGTAACAGAGGTGGTGTTTGAAAATGTGGATCATGCAGGCTTGCAGAAGAAAAGACATACTCTTGAGTTACTGAAATTAGACTGACCTTGCATTATGCTCTGGTCTTGTAAAATGTTTTCAGAAGATCATGTAGGAGAATTCTTAGAGCAGCTTGTATGCTTTTTCTGAGGCTTTTCTTATCCTGCCATTTGCTTTCCTTTTATGTTAGCTGAGAAGCATATCCTTGAGCTTTCAGGAACAGTGTCTTGGGGCTGGAGGGGAGGGCAGGGCAAGAAAACCCAAACCACACCACTGCCCCAAAAAAGCCCCCAAAAACAGATGGGGAGAGTTGTTGCCTCGCTTCAGCAAAAAAAAAAAAAAAGGGAAAAGGTACAGACAAGGAAGCTTATAGAATACTAGTATTCTGAGACTTAGTGATAAACTAGTTTATTTTGTTCTAGTAGCTCACTAATAGTGAATTGCTTTGCCTAATTCCTGCAAATTTAAAATCCTGTTAGGCTGGTTCCTACCCAAACTTCATGCACTCTTGTGAAATGCATGAGTTCAGCTTAGACTTATCAGTGTCAATTCAGACTCTTTCCACACAACTCTCTTATCCTTCCCAAATCATTTAAAACAACAGCAAAAATGTAGTAAATGATTCGCTTAAGCCAAATTTATTTAGAATAGACTCCTGGCAAACTGTAGTGAAATGACTAACTGGCTTAGTATTGACTCAGCCTTCTGGCTTATAGAGTATTTTGATCCAGAAATCTGTCTCTTATTGATTCAGCTGTTTTTATTAGTAAATTAATCTGAAGTCAAATGAGACATATGTGTGTAAAACTTAACTCTAATATGTTTTGCTTTCCAGGCATCTTTTCTTACGAAGAAGCTAAATATTGGTGGGAAAAGAGTAAACCTTGCAATATGGGTATGTTTACTTTCCTATTTTCCCTATCCTAGCTAAGTAGAATATTTTCCTGAAAAATGATTTGGGTTTACTAGAGCTCAAATGTTAGGCACTTCTTAATAAAGTAAAATTTCAAAGTATTTAGAGTTTCTTGAAGTATTTTTTGCTTTGTCTTAAATGTTAACAAGTGTATTTTAAATGCAGGATACAGCTGGTCAAGAAAGATTTCATGCATTGGGGCCGATCTACTACAGGGATTCTAATGGCGCTATTCTAGTATATGATATAACAGATGAAGACTCTTTTCAAAAGGTACTGGACAAATTTTTACCTCTATGCAAGATGTAAACTGATTGAAAGAATCTGTAATATGAGTGTGTAAATGGGAATCTTCTGTTTTCAGCAATAGCAATGCATATTACATCTGCAAATGTAGACCATATAATGGCAGTATATTCCTTATCAGTATTCTTTTGAAGGCTGACTTTTTCAGTTTACTGAAGTTCTAGCAGGGTTATTCAAAGAACACCAGAGAATGAGATGTGTGTTACCTGTGACAGGCTATAAACATAAACCAATACTGTTGTGATAGGATGCAAAACTGATTTCTGCTGTATAAACCAAATTGCTAAAAGATATTAAGTGACATGACCTTTTACAGATCTGAGAACTCTGAAATTGTAGTACATGATAGTGGGAACACTAATTTGTCAGGATAATAGATATTTGGACTTCACATCCTCATCAAAACCTGAAATTTGCTGGCTAATTTTACAGCATTATTAGTTGATCAGTCTGAGCAGGTGAGTTTTCCAACCCTGTGTCAAATCAGTGCTATCACTCTATAGGATGTTCCAGCTGAAAACTGGTGACACTCTTTCCAAAGTGAGTTTGTCTCAGATTAGGTTGTGGCAAAACCAGTACGACTTCTGTGTAGAGGAGTATGAAATTGTGGTTGTATGGGCAAGGCTTGGGTTAGCAGTGATAGAAGTAGCATAAGGGTATAGTTCCACAACAGCTGAAGTAATTTAAGTATTCTGATGTAAGGCAAGCAAAGCACTTGTGCTAGCAGTTAAACTCTTGCCCCCCAGCTGCAGAATTGTGATGGCTTGTGAGTACTACTTCAACTTGTGCCTTTTCATGCTGAGCCCTACTTAGTAAAATTCTGTGATATCAAAACACTTAAATTCTCAGAAAAGAGGGAAGGTTAATATGCAGAAGTTATGCAATAACTACCTCTGTATCATGTATCCTAACTATTTTTAGGTCCTTGAAGTGATGGCCTCTCTTCACAACTTAAATGCCCTTAAAATAGCAGTCCCTAAGTCAATGCAGTGATCATACAACTTGAAAGCATGACAACAGAACTAATAACAGATACCTTACCGTCAGCTGACTCAAGACTCATGTCCCATCTGTTCTCTCAGGAAACAAACATCTGTTATAATCTAACCTGAACAATTCAGTTCAGGTACCTCTACCTTTAAAGTACCACTTGTGATCTGTCAGTAAGTGCCTGTTGATAAAAGATCTTGTGCCTGACCTAAAGTGGCCAATGCAGTGAACTTGTTCTTTGGAGTGGGGCTAATGCGAGTGTGGTGAGTTTATATTTCTGGAGTAATTGAACCGTTTTATTGAAGTCATTTGCTCTTAATTTCAACTGTGAACTAAAACCTGCTGAAAGAGTGTCATGCATAGCTATCTAAAGAATGTTGTCCATCTATGTCTGTCTAAACATAGAGCATAGATGTTTCCAGTTTAAACAGTTAATGAAGGAAATGGGTCAGTTCTGCAATGCTTAAGCTAGTATTATATCAAGTAAAAATAAACTTATCTCTGTTCTTTTTGCAGGTAAAAAACTGGGTTAAGGAATTAAGAAAAATGTTGGGAAATGAAATCTGTTTATGTATAGTAGGTAAGTCTTTTTAACATGTGATACTAATGACTGAATCAAAAATGTTTCTTTTGATTAATAGCATCTTCCAAATGCTGCTTTGACAGCTTGCGCATGTGAAGGGGTAAAGCTTATGTTAATTTGATATTTAAAATTCAGTTGGAGCTAGAAGTTTCAGTAGATCACTGTGTCAGAGTGCATGGTACAGACACCTGTGGACTGTAGTTCAACAAAGAAACATAAACCTCAACGGTGTATTATCCTTCTTGCAAGTACTCTAATGTCATGGTTTTTACTGTTCTCAGTGGTATAGACTGGATGCTTGTCTGTTTTCATAATCAAGTGCTCGGGGGGTGGCATGAGTCTTAAAGCTTGGATATTTCAATGCAAACAGAATGCAACAGAAGTACTGGGTTTAGATTTAAAATTGAATCTATTGATTAAAACACTTTCAGGAGGATAGATTATGGATATTCTACAAAATCTATCTCTGCAGCACAGGTAAGCTGCTAATAAACTACAGAAGAAAAGCAGAAGGCTGAATCAGTGGCTTATATGGAGGTATTTAGCTAACCTGATCTCTCTACAGAAGTAAAACTTTATCTTCATTGCCTGTAAATGCTTGAGTGAAAGGGGATTCTTAAATCGTACTATTGTACTCCAAACTGAGACCTGTGTAAGAGTCGGTCTTCACTCGGACAGTTTGTAATAAAATGATGGGGTACAATAGTTACATGACTGCTTTCTTTTGGCTAATTTTGGAGTACAAAGACTTGAAAGATTAACTTGTTTTCAACAGGTAACAAAATAGACTTGGAAAAAGAGAGACATGTTTCAGTGCAAGAAGCAGAAACGTAAGTCACACCAATTATTAATAGAAACTGTCATAGCAAAATTATGCTGGAGTAATAAACTTGTGATGCTGTTAACAACTGGCAGGCATAAACCAGCAGTGCCTAGCTGGTTCCTGTGTGAAGTGTTCTGTTAGTTTCTGAGTCCCAGAATGTCCTTACTGACCAAAGTGTAACTTGACTTGTACGTGATTAAAGTCGACATTTGCAGTTTAAATGCATTTCTAGACATGAAACTTTATTTCATCTAGTGTTTTTCATCAGTCATGGCAGTTTTAACCATATGATTCCCTTTTTAGATTAAATCAGCACGTGTAGATTAACTCTGAACTCAGAATAAAACCTCTTGTGATCATCTTTTTGCTTCATATAAAGTAGCCTAGAAGGATTGAGTCCTTTAGTACAATAAAGTTGTGTATCTGCATTCCTACAGGTATGCTGAATCTGTCGGAGCAAAACATTATCATACTTCAGCTAAACAGAACAAAGGAATTGAAGAACTGTTTCTTGACCTTTGTAAAAGTAGGTATTATGTAGTTTGTTAGTAAAGAGCTCGTTCACAAAATGCTCAAGGCTTCAGAATGCTTAAAACCATATAGAAAAGCCTTGATGTAAACTATTACTAAGAAGTGACTTCAAGTCTACTTCAAGCCACTTGTGTACTGTAACAGCTATGGAAGCTTGATGTATGGATGCTCACAATATTGCAAATTCATGCTGTACTCCAAAAAATGTCTTTTTGTCATTTGTTGGAGCACGGACTGCTGTTTCACTCAGCATGCATATATAGTAACCTCAAATCAAACTTCATGTGACTGGCGTCACTATTGCCTGCTACAAACCCTCTGTTTCAACCTCTTTCAAAAATATCAAATGATGTCAATTACAAATCATAAAGTCGCAGTTGTAATGATGCAAATTTTACACAGCAGTCTAAGCAAATGGTAAAGATCATGGAATGTAGGATAAAAATGTTGCAACAGAAGGAAGTTGTCCTACTCATTGATACTTAAGATACAAGAATTTAACCAAAACTTCACCTGCATGTCTGAAGAGTAGGTTGGGGCTTTTTTTGAGGGGTGGGGTGGTGTATGTGTGGTGTGGGGGGGCTTCTTGTTTGTTTTTCTTTTTATAACAGAATGTTCTTGATATGGGTGGGTAAATCTAGCTTTTGGAGTCATTAACTCCAAAACATCTGAGCATCTAATGTCTCCCTTAGTCAACAGGAACTGCTAGATGTTTGTGCTTTAGGAAGAAGATTTAAGTATGCTCTTGTAGCTATGCCATGTGATACCTGAGTGCATACTTCTGCATAACAAATAGGGGAACCAGTCTTGCTGAACTTTGTGCATGTAACTCAAATAGATTAAGATCTCAAAGTCTTGTGTAAAAATGCAGTGGAACATAACCTAATATATTTCTTCTTTTACAGGAATGATAGAAACTGCTCAAGTGGATGAAAGAGCAAGAGGCAATGGTTCCAGTCAGTCAGGAATAGCAAGGCGAGGCGTACAGATCATTGATGATGAGCCACAAGTACAGAGCAGTGGAGGGTGCTGTTCTTCTGGATAATTATAAAACTGTGCATCACTGCCCTCTCAATATGAAGACTGCCATATTCCAAGTCACGCATTCTTTACCAATGGAGTAATAGAATTAACAGTATTTAAAAATAATCACATGTAACACTGCAGAGACCTTAAGTGCTAAACTAGTGGCGTCTGTGACCAGAGAATTGGCATTTTCTACAGTGGTTAACAAAGCAATTACCAATGGCCTTTTTACATATTTTTCTTTAATGAGGAATAATATGCATGTAGAAAAGACCTACTTAAAGGCTTCATTTATATTCTTTTAAATCAAATCATTATTTAATAACTTATATACATTGTTGTTGGAATGGTATACGTTTTTGCAGCTCTTTGTATTTTGTGGTAGATTGAATTGTATCACTTCTAAAATGCAAATTGATTTTTTTTTAAATTAGCAGATATCTGAAGTAATATTTTTGCAGGGCCTCCACAAGCCTATAACTGTCAACTACTTTGATATATTCTGTTCATCCTGTATGCCAAGCTGGTAAAATACATTGTAAATTACATATTAAATATTTTATCTGCTTTTACAATTGCAGGTGCAGAAATATGTACATCAGTCTTGTCAGTGATTGTGAAGTGAATAAGTCAGTGAAAGATGCAAGCTTTTCATGTGTACTGTTGAATTGCTCATTCTATTCCCTCTACCTGAAAACAGATTTTTTTGGTACATTCATAGCTACAGCATTTTTTAAGCCTTTTCTGGCAAGCAGCAGTATTTAGAGTATCCCCTTAGTGGGAAGAGAATGCTTCCTTAGGCTGCTGTTTAACATTGAGGTGTTTGACTCCCAGCTAAAACAGTTGGCGCATGTGTATATCTTGCCCCTGCCGTTACTTTGGCCTCTCAGAATATCCTCAGGAAGTCAAAGCAACTTTAGCTCTCATCTATCTGGTCGCCAGTAAACCAGATGCATGGGAAACTATTAAGCTGCACTGATACATTTGTGTCCCAAGGCAGCATTATAAACTATTAATGAGCGTAATTTTTTCCCCTGTATGGCAGGGCTTGAGTGAACAAATGAATTGGCTTTAACTAGAACTGCTTCTGATTTGGAGTGATTAAATGGAGAATATGAAACTTGCCAGATGTAACTGTAACTTTTGGGTTACTAGACAGAACTGAACTTACTCCTGACTTGCTCTTTCTCTTGTAAAGCGTTTTGAAGTCCACTTAAGTTTTGGGAGGAGGGTTTTCACAGCAAGTGTGTAAACTACTATCAAAGGAACACAAATGGTGGTAGCTGAAACTTCAAAATGTTTTGTGCTCTGACTTTTTTTACTTAAGTTGTCATGCTTGGAAAAACAGTAAAGGTGATGTCTATGACAAAATAGAATATTCCTTGGCCTTCCTTTTTCTGAAGGGTAGAATTAGTGTTGCATATGAATGCATTGAATGGTGTGGGTATGTTCCGATGCACAAAAGGAGGAGTAGTAGTAACTAATCAGTCTGACATGTAAGGGAAGTGTGCTGTCTTCAGTCTGATTTTTTTTCTCTGAAATAATAGATGGCTTTGATACAGACTGGTCCTGGTGCATTTTTTCCCTTTTTGCCTGAACTGTGGTATAGATGCTTTTTCTTAAGCTACCATTGCTGTGCTCTTCTGGCATGTTTGCCTGCATAATGGACAAAGGTAATCTGTTCAGGCTAGTGAAGATAAAGTTTCTTGACTGCACAGAGCTTTGGTGTGAATTGAAAATTCATGATTATATGTGTGTATATGTATCAACACCATTAAGTTAACATTGTCATATTGTATCTAACTTAACAGTGAGCCTTGCCAAACTTGAAAAACAGGTCAGTTTGATCTAAAACCTGTACCTTCAAATCCATGCAGTTAGATGAAAGTCACTCTTGTAAGGGATACAGTATTCGTGTGAAGAGTGAAATTGGCAAGACTCTATGTTCAAGATTAGAATCTCCTTATAACAGGAGTTCCAGATGTTTTGATTCAAATTTTGTTTTTTGCAGAGGTGGGGAAGAAACCAACCAAACAACCCAACCTCAAATAGACTTGATAAGCAGATGAGTCATGAGGGCTTACCTACACCAGAGCATATGTGTTCTCTCCAGTCCAGAGTTTTCTCCACTTTGTTGAAGCGGACAGATGCAATTCTGGCCTGGAAATTAATACTAGGTGTTACCCAAAAGAATGTTATGTTTGACTACTTTGAAGTAGAAGCACTGTGTAGAATATATCTTTCTGCCTGCAGCTAAAGAGTTTCTTTAGGGTATTTTATGCTAGAGGCATTCTGTATGACTTCTGTCAATCACAAAACTAACAAAGCCATGTTGATACTAACTCTTAAGTATCTTAAAAAACAAAACTATTACTGCTGAAAACTTAAGTGGGGGTAAGTAAGCTTACAATTTTGTATGAGTAAAAAGGTTCTGGTTACTATTAGCAAAATTTTTTAAATAAATTCTCAGAAGTTACTTTTCTTAAGCTACAGCATGAAAAATACTCTATGGAAACCTTCCTGTTGAAGCTGCAGTTTGGTTGGACTGTTTATGGAACTTAAATCCTGTTTACCTGTGCTTAGCAGGGTGTTATATTACCTTACAAAGAGAAGTATAGCTTCATGAAGTCAGGGAAGTTGGTTTCCAAGACACAAGTAAAAACATTATGGATTGTTTAGACTGATTAAGATAAGACTTGAGCTGTTCATCATTAGCAGACAAAAATATAACAGTTCCAGGGAAAAAGCATCTTCAATAAAGGTATCTAGAGTCTTTTTTGCATTAAATATATACGAAAGCATGGATAACTTCGTTTTCTATATTTGAGCAGTATCTTATTCAAGTAACCCGGTATTACTACTGTGTGGCTTGGTTTTCAAGAGCCTTGCATTTGCTGGAAACTTGCTGAAATAAAATCTAACAAACCAAAGTCCGAACACTTTAATGCAACAGTATATCTCTGTTAGGAGTTATTTATGGACATTGTCTTATTGCACTTAGACTGTAGTTCAGAAGTTATAAAAGACCAGATTGATTCAGGCAAGGACACTCCAATAAATTCAGATGTGTAGTACTTGGAGATGAGTGTAACTAGCTGTAAAGATTGGGGGGTGGTGACTTCATCTGGTTTTCAGGGATCTCACGTATGGTTCTAAGATGGGGACCTCCAGTGTCCAGGTGAACAGTATTGGCTGGTCTCTTGAAGCAGCCAAGTAACTGAGCGTTGCCTTGATAACACGTTTTTCTTCAATGTTCACACATTGTGGACAAGCATTCTTGCTTACTACCACATTAAAAAGTATCCCTTAGCACTTTTTTATCCTGCCACTTCTGTTATAGGTGTTTAACTTGTGTCTCTGCCTACAGCTCTTGGAGAACCGAGTAATTCAGCTTCTACTTTAGATTCCAAGCCAGATGAAAAAAGCTTTGCAAAAAGGTCTGAGGTCATGGAAAGTCGTTAGAACTCAAATGGAGTTCTCGGAAAGTGTTGGATGCTGTCAGAAAAGTTTGAACGTAAGAGGAATGGGAGTCCTGCTTGAGGACACATAGAGGTCAGGAACCTCCATAAGCTGAAAGCAGTGAAGTGGTATGAATGATAGAGTATGGGAATAAGAGGGTTGGATCCAGCCACCTCTGTTATTTTTCTGCTTTTTGTGGAAGGAAAAGTAGAAAGAAAGAGGCAAGTAGGAAAAGCTGAAGGTGCTGGTAGTGGGCTGTTGAGTGAGGTGCTGAGTTAAAAATTTCTTGGTGGAGTTGCTAATGTGTCTTCTCAGCAATGGTAGTTGCCCAATTCAAGACTTTTCTAAGATTACTTCCTAGGTTGTTTTTCCTTCTGTGGAATACCATTTTTGCTTCACTAAAGAGAACACAACTAACTGAACAGGCTTTCAGACGTGATACTAACCTACTTAAAACTTGATTAGAATGTGCAAATTTATGAGCTATTTTCAGTTAACTGACTTTGCTAATCTTAGTTTGCATCAAACCTTAGGATATTTTTTTTTCCTGACAAGTCAGGAAATGTGTCTTGCAGTGAAGATAACCTTTACTACAGTTATGTCAGGGGGTTGCAGATGAAGACCGAGATTCTTCATACTAGTTGCTGCACAAGCTTAACAAAGACAGCTCCAGAACTAGCTTTCAACTGTGCTGGGCACTGTTGCTCATGCTACTTTTTGGGGGATTCTGCTCAACATCAGGATTTTTCCTCTTTGACCAACCTGTGCATCTCAGTGATATAGCTGCCTACTGAATTTAGGCTTTTTCCATCAAATAATAACAATGTATACTTTTCCTTCCTGTGTTTTTGGAGCTGTCATTGGCCACTGCATTGAGCAGAATGAGATGGAGAAATGGTTTTGAGAATTGTGGAGAACCGGGAATGTTTCTTGTCTTGATGGCTTGAAAAGTGAGAATCTATGAAACTGTCACCATTATGACAAAGGTATTATTCTGTCCAAGACAAAATATTTTGGTTTGGAAAAAGTTTTACTGTAATCTGATGAAAATGATAAATTGCTCTACTTCCAAAATGAAAATTTATTTCAAGCTGATCTCTTTTGTCTTAATTTTTTTCCCAAGACAAGTTTACCAAACTTGGTCAAAACCTTCAATTGACTGGCATGTTCTGCAGCACTAAAATTATGTCTATGACTCTAGGGAGGAGTACTCTTTCATATTCCACTGGACAGTTTGGAGCTTTGATTGTATTTATTCAATACCAGGATGTTGAAAGATAGATTGCAGAAATAATTGTTTCCATCTATTTCCACTGCTTTGCACACTCAGGCAAGCAGCCTGACCTGATGCAGCTGCAGAGTGAATGTGAAAGGAGGGCTTGTGTCCCTCTATTCCTGCTTGTGGGCTGCACTGATCCCCATTGTTACTGGATTACTACTACAGGAAACTTTCCATGCTGGAGATCCCCCTGCACAAGAAAGGAAACATACACGTTCTCTGCTTGCTTCTTTAGCATCTAGATGGTGATAGGTACTACAGCAGTAACACCCACTTCCTTGTTTTTTCTCAAGAGGAGCTTTTCTTAGTTCCTGAAGTAAATTTTTTCAGTGTCTAGTTTCACTGATCCCTTGCAAGGGATTTTAATACTTTATTGTAGGTCACCCAGAAGCAACGCAATTTGAAAGTAGGACAACAAGGGATGATGAGTAGCAGCATTGCAACAATCTTTCCTAGCAATTGGTCATATTCTGCCTCCAAACCCATGAAGAGAGAGTATTGGAATTTTAATGGTGAGTCCCTGCTACCTCTGGTACCTGACTCCTGATTCTTGGGTGTTGGAAGCAACTTAGAAGAAATCCAAGTTGAGAAGATTGGAGAGAGCAGGGACTATTTTCTTATCTGTTGCCAAGTAGTTGACAGATCCAAACTCTTGTAACAGATCCCTTTTGAGCCGTTGAAACTGTTAAATTACAGACCCTTCTTCAAGTTAACAATCACTCCATTCTGAAAGGTCAACAAACTTGAGACTTGTAGTGGAAGAGAACAAGTAGTTTCTCTTTTTCAGAACAGGAAACTTAAACTGCCTAATCAGGCTTTTCTTAGTGGAAAGAGAAGAGGACAGCACTTGATAACTAGAGATGTAAGTGCTGTCAGTGCTATTTGAGCATACAGGCATTGTAATGATTGTCTTACTGGATTTTTCTCATCAGATAAGCTCATCAGACTCGATCAAATAGAATACTTCTCTCTGAACCCAGAGAAAATGTTAGCAGGTCAAAAGTCAACACTGAAAAGGACACAGCATCTTTAATATCAGGTAACTTGACATTGTCAGATAGAATATTCCTGCAACATTTGGCATTTGTGGATAAAAAATTTTGAAAATGTATTAAAAAAATATCTAGCAGAAGCTTCACAAACCTTAACTTTCCTAGTGTGTTGCTGCAGCTGGAGCTCTTAAATACATCTTAGAGTATTTTATATACCAGTGCATTTACATGAAGATAGTTCTGCGATAAATTCTAAATGATCAATCAACTAGAGAAACAAGAACTATTTTAGCATGACTATTCTATCAATGCCTAATATTAAAAGTGAAAATGCATGTCAGTGGAAATGGATCAAGACAAAGGGGGGAAAAAATATGTACTGAAAATCAATACAAGAAAACAGAGATGGAAATTCTCGTTACTGTCACACCTGAAAATTGTTACCTCTCGCACTTTAAGTCACAGAATTGGAAACTTGGTGAACAGTCTGTAATAAAGTGGCCCTGAAAATTACTGGAGGTTGGGGGCAGTGGCCTGGCTTACAAAGATTTGGTAAAAACTGAGACTGTGGGTTTGTTGCATTACAAATACAAGAACAAATTTCTGAACCCATCTGAGTATGATGTGATGGAAGATGGCTTTAAGATGCCAAACCAGGCTCAGTGAGGTTGCTCTATATTATGCTAGCAGAGACTGTAGTGTGAGCAGGGGCCCATCAAAATGCAGCTTTGCATCTCAAAACTGGTCTTTGGCAGCCCAGAACAGTTCATGAGGAAGAAGCAGTTGCTGTTGAACCACATTTGCCAGTTTAATGATAGCCCCAGGCACACTGCCCCGATGCTAAGGGAGCAGCAAAAACAAGTCAAACATGGAACTGAGGCTGAAGACTGGTAATTTTCCACCAATTAAGTGTTTCTATCTTACTGCTGTCCTACCTCTGCAATGAATGTTTGTGCACGTTTCCCTAGTGAAAATTGCTGATACTGTGCATTTGTACTGGATGGACATTGTGAGGGAAAAGAGCAAGCAACAGGAAAAGCAGGGCAAGATAAGGGAGTTTGCACCGTTCCTGCTCTGGCTGTTCTTAGCCCTTCCACTTGCATTTTTAAAAAGTCCGTAGCTATATCCTACTATCTCTGTGTTAGACTGTGTTTCCTATTTGGTGAGATTTTGTCGGTAAAGAAACTAGAACTGTAAGAGCTTTTTAGAGTAAATGTAGTTCCTTCACAGATTTAGTCTTTCCAAAGTCTGTCAGCATCCTGTTAAAGGGGCTATATTAAATAGTGAAGAGGAAGAGTGCTGCCTGTAGTGACATCCTGCAACTGGAGTCTTATGGTGAATGTTTCAAATAGTAGGAGGCAGCAGAGTATCCAATGCACCTCTGATTGCCAGTCTACTCTCCCATTGTTTTGTGACATAAAGTAATTGCAAAACAATCCTCGACCATAAGGTGTGCCTGTACTGATTAGAGAAGTTGGTTTGAGGCTTAAAATGACATTAAATTGTACTTTGATTGCAGCTTTCAAGGAATCTTGACCATCCTTTTGGTATGTGAATACTGCAGTGCCTTGGCACCATGGAACACTTTCTTTTTCAGGGTCTTAGGGATTTTAGCTTGGGAAATGAAGCAATCTCTGAAGTGGATTATGATGGCAAGCTCAGAGAAAGCAGGAAGTATTTTGTTAGTAGCGCAGACCCATCCTTCGCATTGCTTTTTGAATGGCTGGGATGAAATACAGCATTGACTACCCCCACCCTACAACAATTGTTCTGTTAGTTTCCTGCTCTTTCCAGGAAATGTTGCCTGTTGATGTTGTAATGCATATGTACAAGCAATGGGGTTACTACTCTTTGTCTGCATTCCTAGCTCTGCCAATGCTGGTCTGTGCCGATTGGCAAACAGCAGGTCAGTTTCTGTTTAGTCATTACTCTCGGATAGCTTCCAGCTACTCTCCGTGGAGGCTGATGCAATCATGCATCTCTCCTTGCATGACAAATGCAGAGCATTTCATTTTGGTATTTGCTCTACTTTTATATTTCAAAGTTTTTTTTGTCCCACTGAGAGAACAAAGCTATTGTGAAGTTCTGATCAGTTGTAACAACCGTCTTATGACACATCTTGTATGTTTTGGGTTGTTTCATATTCTGGAATTCTATTAATACTTGATATGCTTAGATAAATATCAGGTTCACAAACAAGAACTCACAGCTGTGGTTACGGATATATAAAATGTGACATAGTGCAAATACTTGAAGAAAGTTCATCACTTGCTATACTGCCTTCATGTCTTGTTACATCTCCATGCCTTCACACATTAAATATAAAAAAAAGCTGGTGGGGAAAGGGATTTCCTTCCTTTTATTTTCAGTCTGTGTATTTAATTTCTTTGTCCCTATCCTTGCCTAACCTTGTGACAGAAAGCAGCCAAGTATGGAACATTACTATAACTGTGTGCTCTACTTCTGTATGCTAGGGTTTTTGATGTTTTCTTAGAGGAACAGGTTAGAAAGGCTGTATCTTCATTTCTTAGTTTCTGCTTTGCGGTAGAGACAATTAGTGAGTAGAAAAGATCCTAACTGGTCCCAGAGGCTACATTTTTACTGGCAAATAAATTAGGCCAGGGTGCATAAGGAGCTCTGGCCTTGAGAGCAAATGGCACAGTACAGCCTTCATCCATGTGGCTAGGTCCTCTTCTGCCCTTTAAATCATACTTCCATGCAGTCTCCTTGGAGTGGCTGTGCCCTTCCCCACACCGTGCCTAGGTATTAGTCTATGGCCCATATAATTTAAGATTTCTCAATCATATAAAAGAGCCTGCTAATGATTAAATGGCAAGGCTGACTGTAGGTCAGTACCCAGGCTTACTTGGTTGACTTGAATGGACATAGCCAGAGCCTGATCTCTCTTCTGCTCTCCTAACTGTGGAGTAGGATGGGAGGATTCTTTTTTTTTTTTTAACCTCTTCTCTTGTATGTGGAAAACAAGAGCATGGGACAGCTAAATCCTTGGATATCTCCTTTATTATCTATAATATAATTCACACTGAGGACTGCTGCTTCTTAGAATATGAGGAACTCAAGAGAAGCCTGGTTTGCAGCTTCCTCCTGGGTCTCCTGCTGCACCCACAGTCCAGGACAGCACCCCATCTACTGTCTGCTTGTGATCTGTGACAAAATAGAGTAGCCTGGAAAAATTGCGGGTTGTATCTGTTGAAGCAAGGCTTGGAATATATCCATTTCCTGTGAGCAGAAAAAAAGGTCAAAGGGAAAGATATTTTGGCACTGTTTATATCTCTTTCTCAGCTGTGGGGTGGTTTTTTTTGTACAAATAAAGCCTGTGATGGAAGGATTTGACAGAATCCGCACTTCTCTTGTGCGGGCCAGGTTTTCATGTGGTTGGGCATGTGGGCACCTGACACTTCTGAATACAGGAGTGGATCTTGGAACTCTGCTGAAGTAGCTGTGTGAATAACAACAAAAGCAGTTGCTGCAGCTCTTGGCATAGCCATAATAGCTATGCTTGCAGCTGTGACAGCAACAGGAAAGCCAGGAACACTTTCTGGCTGTGCACTTGGTGCTGGCTGGGGTGCTGTGACTACCTTTATGTGGCAGAAGATTCCTAATTAGAGCAGATGGCTACTTAAGATCCAATGAAGAGTGAGCTATCAAGCTGAAGATACCCTCCTCCTTAGATTGCCATCTGTGTAGTGTGTGAAGGGTTGGACTTTAGCCATAGAGCTACACCCTGCCCCCTAGTTTACTTAACAGGCTTATGGAGAAGGGAGAAGAACCTGCTAGCACTGCCTCAGCCTATGGAACCTGGTGATGTGCATCATTCAGGTTTGTAAACTGAAATAACGTAATGCACCGTGACAGGCTGGGGACCGACTGGCTGGAAAGCAACTTTGCAGAGAAGGATCCGAGTGTCATGGTGCACACCACGTTGGCTATGAGCCGGCAAAGGCAGCCAGTGGCATCCTGGGCTGCATGAGGAAGAGCATTGCCAGCAGGCTGTGGGAGGTGATCCTTCCCTTCAGCCCTGATGAGCGTCATCTGGAGTGCTGGGTCTAGTGCTGGGCTCCCCAGTGCAACAGAGACACGGACATCCCGGCGCAAGGCTGTGAAGGGCCATCAAAAATGTTAGGAGACTGGACCATCTGTCATATGAAGAGAGGCTGACAGACCTGGGACTGTGTAGTCTTAAGAAGGCTCAGGGGATCTTGTCAACATTTAAAAATACATTATGAAAGGGAGTAAAGAGGGTGGAGCTGGACTCTCTCAGGGGTGTCCAGTGAAAGGATAAGATGAAATGCACACATTGAAATACAAGAAATTCCATTTAAGCATAAGAAAAATCCTTTTCACTCTAAGGATGGCCAAACACTGGAACAGCTTGCCCCGGAAGGTTGTGGTGTCTCTGTCCTTGGAGATACTCAAAACCTAACTGGACAAGGCCCTCAACCTGATCTGTTCTGCTCTGCAATCTGATTTGTGACCTGCTCTGGGCAGGAGGGTGGGACTAGATGATCTCTAAAGGTCCCTGCCAACCTCAACCTTCCTGTGATATTGCAACCTGATAGCAAAGAGTCATTTTATTCTCCATCTTGGATAATGATATGCTTATTGTTATGCAATTATAGTTTGCAAAAGAACAAGGGAGAAGGGCCCAAGAGGGATGTCTGGTAGATTAGGCAACTAGCTAGAAAGTGGTCATATATTTCACGGAGTAAATTGTTCTGTGGGACCGAGAGCTCTCCGAAACGCTCCTGCCTTCTTGACAGTGAGGCAAGTGGTGACTGGGACACTGAGAGCAGCGTGGTAGGACAGGAGACTTAGGGGACCTGTCAATTATTCATCAAAGAAAGTTAGAGCAGAAACACTTTTCCTCTATCTAGTGGAAGGATAAGGGAGCTGCATTGAACACATCTCCCTCAGAGGAAAGTAAAGTCTCAATGCTAAGCCTGGGAAATCTCAGGCTTGACTTTAAGGCACCTCTGGGAAACAAAATGGACAAGCCTGGTGGTTGTATGAGAACTATCACGTAGTGAAGATTAGTTTCAAACTTAGGGGTGCAATTCAGTGGGATTGACACCAAGCTATGTTTGGGAGTAATGGATGATTCCCAAGGACTGGAGTGGTCCTAAGGCCAGATAAGAAACAAACGTATTGAATTTTAATGCTTTAAATAGATGACAAGTTGAAGATTAGTCCCTTGCCCTGTATGAATGGCACTCTTCCAATGACTTTACACACATTCTCTGGGATCATATAGTCCAGTGATGTTTTCCAAAAAAATTTTATTAACTTTGCAAATGTAAGCATTAACTGATGTCCAGCAGTAATACAAATGGGATTTATCTTTTAATTCTTAGTTGACAGCTTCTTCAGGTAATGCTGTGCTGCTCCCTGTTCTGTTTGCACAACAGGAGTGAAAGCTTTTAATTTTGGGCTTGTTTTACAGCCTTTGAAGGCTACCTTTTCTTCTGTTACGGTGCTTCTTGGGAAAATCCTGAGAATCAAAGACTTAAAATATCTTTAAATAAATATGTTTCTACCCATTTTTCCATTGGCATACAATGTTTCTCTGTAAAGCTGTTTTTCAGAATTACTTATATGTTGCTTTTGCTGCATACCTGTATATTTGCAAAATGATGGCCCCATCTGCATGTACACTTTAAAGTCTATATTTGAAGACTGAAGTTGCTTCTTTTCTTCATTCTAATCTCTTCCTTTTGAACTGCATGTTGAGTAGGGCTGGGCACAATTCTAGAACCAAGGATCAGCAATGTTTTAAAGATAGGGTTTTAGTCAGGTCATTGTTTTGCCATGTTTTTTGCTCAAGGCTTATAGAATGTCCTGAGTTGGAAGGGATCCACAAGGATCATCGAGTCCAACTCCTGTCCCTGCACAGGACCAACCCCAAATTCACACCATATCACTGAGGGCGTTGTCCAAGTGCTTCCTGAATATCGTCAGGTTTGGTGCCCTGGGGAGGCTGTTCCAGTGCTCTACCACCCTCTGGGAGAAGAACCTTCTCCTAACATCCAACCTAAACCTCCCCTGACACATCTTCCTGCCATTCCCTTGGGTTCTATCATTGGTCGCCAGAGAGAAGAGATCTGCACCTGCCCCTCCACCTCCCTTTGTGAGGAAGCTGTACACCGTGATGAGGTCTGCTCTCAGTCTCCTCTTCTCCAGGCTGAACAAACCAGGTGATTTTAGCTGCTCCTCATATGGCTTCCCCTCTAAACCCTTCACCAGCTTTGTGCCCCTCCTCTGGAAACTCTCTAGTAGCTTTATATCCTTGATGTACTGTGGTGCCCAAAACTGCACACAGTACTTGAGGTGAGGCCGCACCAGCGCAGAGTAGAGCGGGACAATCACCTCCCTCGACGGGCTGCAATGCAGTGCTTGGTGCACCCCAGGACTCAAGTTGGCCCTCTTGGCTGCCAGGGCACGCTGTTGGCTCATGTTCAACTTGCTGTCGACCAGAACCCCCAGGTCCCTCTCTGCAGAGCTGCTCTCTAACCTCTCATTCCCCAGTCTGTATGTATATCCAGGGTTGCCGTGCCCCAGGTATAAAATCTGGCACTTGCTCTTGTTAAACCTCTCTTGTTAAACTTATGCAGAACTCCATGATACTTCTGTAAGCATTCAAGCTCCACTGAGCTTCAGGGATGTTCAAACATTTCCTGGTCAATGATTTTTTAAATTGTACCTTTCTTATACCTCTTGTCTTCTCCAAGTCTAGTCTCCAAAGTCCTAGCTGCTGCTTTTCTTAGGGAATAATGGAAAACAGTTATGTCTCTTTGGACAGGTTTTGAGCTGCAACTCCCTAGTACAAACACTGATTACCTTAGCACAGGTCTGGCAACAATAATCAGTCCCAACAAATTAAATGATCTTTATCTAGATTAAAATGTTTAAGAAAATCATTCTAGAAATAATTCACCATTTCCTGTATTTTCACAGCTCCATCTCTTTCAAAAACTTATTCTAGGTTTCTCTGTGTTAGCCTGTCCCCTGCTAAGTGATCCTTTTCTCCCATCCTTCTTCTGAAGAGCACTTTTGCCTTTATTTACAGTTGTAGTTCCATGTTTAGCAAAGGAACTCTGATTTTGTGTATTAATACATAAACCCATTGTATTAAACCCCTTCTTCTCCCCTCACAAGGGGTGTACAGGGGTGTACAGTGTTCTCACTGCTCACATCTTATGTGGAGTCTGCATCTTAGTATTCGCCAGTTCCCACTTAGTGTTTCTATTCTCATTGAGAGACCATACAAACAGATACATCAATGCTGGAAGCTTGAGGGGAAATGCTTAGAGGAGCACAGATTAGCATTCAGTGAGCCCACTGAGATACTGTAATTAAGTGTTAATTAGCATGTTTTTAGTGATGAAAAAACTGAAAGAAGAAACTTTTAGTAGTATTAGTATTGCCGTAGTACCTTAAAAATCTCATAAAGGAACAAGATCCTGCTGTGCTAGATTCTTTAGCTTGGTCTGTAACTCAGGTAAATAAATGAATTTGAATGGCAGTCTCTTGAACTGGCTTTCCTTTAAATGACCAGTTCTGTTGAAAAGCAGCCATTAACCCTCATCCGGGTCAGGAATAAACAAGATTTTTCAACCATCCTCAGTGGAGGAAACGGAAAACACTTGTCTTGCTCAGAGCAGGATCTTCTGTAAGCATGTCACACTGAGCATGTCTCTAACCCTCATGCACTGGTTTTGGTCCCTCTTTCAGTCCAGCTGAGAACCACGATTCTCAGCTGATTGCAGGGTGCCTCTGTAGTTGTGTTCCTGAGTCTGCCAAGAGGTCATATGCTCTGTCACAAAGGAAAAGAGACCCTGAACAATCTGACCCAACTACTAAATTTGTCCTGCTTTGAGTAGCAAGGTGGACCAGATGACATACAAAAGTTCCTTCCAGCCTAAATTATTTTGTGATCATATGAAAAATAAGGACCCTATCCAGTCCCACTGACAATCAAAGAATAGGTAAGAAACAACATATGGATGCAGACGGACAGAATAGATAAGGAAACAATGAGACAGTGTAGTGGTCAGCACCATCAGTGGTGGTTTTAGTGCATCAACCATCTACGTGATACCAATTTTTGGGATATGTTTTCTAGCAAAAGGGAGGACAGAATTTAAAGAAGAATAATGAGACAGCTTGGTGCACTTCTAAGGGAGTTTTTGCCCTGCAGGAAGGTCAGCTTGAGGAAAAAGCCTTCTACACAACTTCTTGCGTGAAAGTTTTACAAATAATAGCCAGAGTCTGGCACTGAGTTGATCTGATGTGGAAGCTGAGTCTTTGGCAGTGAGTGAGAGTGGGAGGTGATCTTCCCCAAAGTGAGGAAGGGCATTTTATATTGGGCCCTAGAGAAGGGTGAGAGTTGATAGATGGACAGGAGGAGCTAGATGGTTAAAGACGGTTAAAGTGATGTGGGCGAGATGAATGACCTTTGCAAAAGCATTCTGCAGGGAGTCCGAACAGATCAAAATGGTATCGCTCAGCGTCAGCGAACAGAATGTTACAAGAAAAAAATGTTTAGCTGTGTGGATAGACAGGAAAAGCTATGCTTTGGAGATGTTGTACAAGAAAAAGTCTGCAACGGAGCTAGCTGTAACATGAAAGAAAGAATCCAGGGACATATCAAAGACTAAGGCATCAACCAAGCTGTAGGCCTTGGAGACAGATGGGTATTGATATTGAAGAGAGAGATGGGTGCCAAGAGAGTCTGGAGGAGGAGAAAACCATCTTGTGCATTAGCTGCCTGCAGATGATTAAAAAAAGATTTTAATTTGGATCAGGATTAATGGCTGTAGTAGAAATAAAGCAGTGAGTCATGAGATGAATATATATTTATTGACACAATTACCTACAAAGAGACGGAGGCTTTGATTGAATATGCTAATGATCAAGTCCAAGAGATAGGAGAACTAAATGGCAGTCATCCTAGTGAGGAGAGCAGACTTCAAGGAATCTGTTGTAGACTGTGATATAGGCTAATGAAGGTGAGATAGGAATCTTAATTCTGAGCTTCTCCATGGAAAGGAACTTTGAAAGAAACCTTGACAAAGCAGTTTTAGTGGAGCACCAGAAGGAGAGTGTGCTATGGAGCTAAGGAAAGGAAGTCCTTGGTGTTCATTGCAGACTTCAGGGAGCTGAGAGATGAAAAGGAAGTGGAGAGAGGAATGGGATTACGCATGGGTGTGTAACTAACATATAATTATACTGCAAGGAGAAAGAAAGAAAGAAAGGAAAGTGATAAGAAAGGGAAAGGATGAAAATGAACACATGGGAGAACAAACAAAATTAAACCAGTGCAGGTGTGGAAGCTGGCAAATGACAATTTCACTTTTCAAAGCAATTCATTTATGCTGATGCATTTTTAATGTGTAACCTTCTTCCTTGTTTTCACCTTAACACTCAGTTGTGCTCTTACTAAATTCAAAGAAAGGGACCACCATAACTATGACGTCCATTTTTGCTACGGCCATACTGCTTTCCAGACCTAAATATTACTACAAGGACTTGTGTCCTGACTGCAGTTCTATTTTATTTTCTCACCTTTTTGCGCGTTCATACACAGGGAGTCACAAGAGGGTCTCACAACTTTGAAGCAAGTCAGTATTTATAGTGAGTCTTAGGAAATCTGGTTTTCCATGCTAAAAAGTACAGTATGGGTGTTAATCTAGCCAAATGAGTTTTTGAGAAGTCAGAAGCAAATTATGCCGTTTTACGAGACAAAAAAGCCATTACCTTTGCTCCTTCAGAGTAGCAAATTGCTTCCCTGTGAGCATCTCATTCGTCTGTTTCAAATAAACAACATTTGGGGGACATACTGTTTGCTCAAAATATTTTATGATAAGGTGTTGGAATATAATTAATGTCTTGAAAAACATTTTTATTTATGGCTCTCAGCGGGATCAAACATTGCAGACAGTGGCAAGCCGCTTCCCCGTGGCTGGGCACTGGCCGGTCTGGCAGGGAGCTGCCTGCGGGGGATTGAAAATGAACGAAAAGACCAAGGAAAAAGCGCGCAGCCCCTGGCAAAAAGAAAAAACCCCGCCATTTTCTCTTCCCTCCTGGCTGACAGGCCGCCGCCATCGCCCGGGGAGGGTCCCGCGCGGCGGGGGCGGGGCTCTCCCGTCTCGCCCCGCCCTCCCGCTGTGCCCGGCCGTTCCGCCCGTCGCCGTCGCGCCTTTCCCTGCCCCGGGCGGGGGTGTCTCCGCCCCAGTGCGCCTGCGCCGCCCGCCCTCCCGGCGGGGCTGACGGGGCTTGTTGTGGAGCGGAGGGGAAGCACGTGAAGGGCGCAACGTCATCATAAACACTCGTAGGCAACATGGCGGCGCCTCCGAGCGGCAAGGTAACGGGGGCGGGCCGGGCCCGGAGCCGGGGCCGGCGGGGGTTGCCGCCCTGCCCCCTGGGGGGCCGCGCCGTGGCCGGCGCTGGGGTCGCCCCGGTGGCGGGAGCCGCGGGAAGGGGCGGCCGGGCCCCTGCGTGGCCGGGCGGGGGCCTTTCGTCCCCGCGGGTGCGGGGTCCCCTCACGGGGCGGCGGGGCGCGGGCCCGCCCCTGCGGACACGGGCCCTCCCGCCCTCGGGCGGGCCTGGCGGCGCGTGGAGGCCGCGGGCCCTCCCCGCGTGTCGCGGCCGGCGCGGGGGACACACGCACGCACGGGACGGGACCCGGCCCCTGGCCGGGGCGGGCGCGGCGGCACGTCGCCGCGCCTCCCGCCCGGCCCCGGTGCAGGCAGAGGCCGCTCTCCGCCGGAGGCGGGCAGCCCGGGGCCGGGGCTTGGCCTCCGCGGCGCAGGCTCCGGGGCTGAGCTGGAGGAGCGGGGCTTGTCCCGTCTACGTGGCCGCCTGTCCCCGAGGTGCTCGTAGACGTTACCGGCCTTTCCCGTGGCCTGCGCGCTGGGAGCGCGCCGGTGCCTGCCCCGGCTGGATCCGGTGTCAGTCGGGTAATCGGGTAGAGCGTAAAGATTTTTACATGCCGCCGACCGTTGCCGGGTGTTCTTGAACGCGCCGGGAGAGCTTGACAAGGATTCCAAGGTCCGTCCTGGTCTGAGATCACAGGAGGGAGGGTGTTGGCAACCATCTCTGCCTCCCTCCTCCCCCACCAACGGCTCCGAGTTGCATCCCTATGGTTTTATTGTGGAAATATTTTTATTCTGTGACTCTGTCTTCTAAAAGTGTTACTTTGCAATGCCGGGCTCTTGAGCACGTGGATCCTTTATCTAGGATTTAAAATCAGAGTGTAGTAGCGTGATAGTCTGCAGTTTCACTTTTCCAGCATATGGCAGCAAATTATTATTTCAGCTCCTGCTGATCTCGGCATAAGAGAACATATGTAATTAGCCATGTCTGTGCTTCTCAGAGGGTGCTGAGGAGTGCGTTTAGCTAGCAGGAAAATGTAGTAGAGGTCTCGCTTGTGCCAGTTTACTGTATCCATTTCAACCAGAACTGGTGGTGCAGGCAGTTTGTTCAGCTGGAGTTGTTGCAACTTAAAAATAAAGTTCTTTACTGCTGTTAGGTGCTGTAAATGTAAAGGTAGCCATACTGTCCTCCCAACTGTGTCTAGATATGCACATCCAGTTTTCATGTCTCGTTACTCTTCTGGTTTTGTCCACTTCAAGCTCAGTCCAGCAGTTTCATTTTGCAGCTTTTTTTTCCCCCACATAGGTTTTTATCAAGATCTTCATGAAGTTTTTCCTGAAAGCAGCTATATTACCATAGCTTATATGAGAGGCTAAAACTATTGTGGATTAGTTGTTCCTTTAAAAAAAAAGTCTGCTTGCTTGAGACTAAATCTCTAAGACCTTGCAAAACTCCGTTTCAGTTATTCCACGTCCACAATACTAATGCAACCTGTTGACGCAACTTCTAATTCAGTAATGTTCGTTACCATGTCACTTTTGATACAGAGAAAAAAATGACAGTTGCGTTTTCTCAAACTTCATGAAGTGGCTGGGCTGGTTTGAGGTTTCACTGCTCTCAGTAGGAGCAGTTCCGTCCTTCTCTAGATCTCCCACCTGTGTGTTGCGCTTCCGCTTGCTTGGATACTGTGCTCATTTGATCTCTCAGTGATTTGATTTAGCAAGCTGAAATAATACAAAACTGTGTGTGCTTATTTTTGGCTGGGTTAGCTTTTGATTGGTCTAGGGAGCACATTGGATCCCAAATTGTTCCTTTGGGTGGCAGCAGGATTTTAGAAGGGTTCACAAACTAGTGAAACTTCACTCCAGGTGCAATAAACCACTGTGAAGTTGGTACAGACCCAGCATTCTCACTTAAGACATTTTGCACTTCGGTGTGTTTCTAAGCTATGGGTGTCCTGAATTAATTATGCTTTTCCCCTTGGCTGTGCAGTGTTGTAATGAGGTGTTTCAGGTGGTAAATTTCTGAAAGAGAGGTAGGCATTAATTTGTGGGGTGCTTTAGTCTCATTTGGCAGATCTTATCATATGAAAGTAATGCGTTTTAATGTATATGTTCTTTTCTGCAAAATATTACACAAAGTAATTCCCATTGATTGCGCATAGCAATATATTAAGCAATATATTAGCCTGCATTGTCTCAGCTTTCATGAAATCTTGTTTCAGCAAACCATGTAAGGTTGTGGTTTCTATTATATTTTTACCTTGTTTGCCTTCTCCCCTTCTCTATCACACTTATTTTTTATTTCTCAGACGTCATTAATAGCAGAGTTGTGAATCCACTGATATTTCGTATTGTCTTTGGTTTCTGCTCCATACACTAGTGGAATATGAATTATAAATTTGGTTACTTCATGTAACTCTATGTACTATTGTACTTGAATTTTTGTCCTATTTGTTTTTTCTTACTGTTTCATGTCTTAGAGGGTTCTTCTCAGTGTTTTTCTCTATACAGTTAACTCAGTTCCAGAAAACTTATGTTAATGCTGTTGAGTTCTGGAGTTCTGACTCATTCTTTATTAATGACATCTGCACTAGAGCAGTGTGAGCTTCAGGTTTTTTGCCCTTTCTTAGAGTTGCCAGTTTTTTCTGCAAGTAACTTGGCAGTAACGTCTTTCATTTTCAGTGCTTTTGACTTTATGCACGAAAGCAGGTATATTTTCTCTCTTCTTGTTGCTTAGCAAGTAGCAGTTTTCCTTATTTCAGAGAACCGGCTCTGGACTCACCCTTATAACAGAAAACCATGTTAGAAAATGAGGTAAAAAGTTGTGTGTGGGGAGAAGTACAAACTTCAGTTTTGGTCTGTTGGCATATAGGCTATTATTACAGCTGGTCTAAGGACAGTAATGATTTTTGTTTTGTGCTTATGGAGTTCAGAGTATCTTTGGCACATGGGCTGTCAGGTCTTTCTCAAATTACCAATTGGCATGTGGGCTGTCAGAGAAGTTATTTTTCACTGGCCTGTGCTCTTGCTCTTGAATTTAAAGCTTCAGAGCCTTAATAGTCTAAACATCTGAGCTTCAGGTCTAAACTGAGATGTTTGGCCAGTTCAGCAAGCAGAAGTGTTTGAGTAGTGCTATAGCTACTACTAAACAATGTTGTAAATGCTGTAGTGTTGGGGGGTGTGTTTGTTGTTGAGGTTTTTTTTTTTATAGCCGGGACCAGCAAAGAGATTTAAAATACGGTCTGTTACAATCAGCTTTGCATCCTTCAGGTAGTTTGTTGGCACAGGTATAGTGGATTATTTTACATGTGTATATATATTTGGTGTAGGCAGTGTCTTGCTGCACCTTCTGCTAGTTACATTTGGGGGCACAGAGACTTCTGTACTACACGTTGTTGTGCCATTTTATTAAGCACCTGATTTAAAATCTTTGTTGTAACTTTTTCAGCCTCTGTCATCAACTGTATACAGAATCATAATCCTTTCTGAATATATTGTACTTTGTAGGTTTTCTTCGTGAACAGAAGCCTTTACCCGCCTTTGCCTCTTTTGAATTTAGTTAAGGTTTATTATGCCTGAATGTAAAGCACTTCACTGATAATTCTGAAATTTCTGTATATTACTTCTGTTTTCTCTTCATTAAGGATTTGTCTTGCAGAAACATTCACAGTAGAGATAGTGTGTTACCACCCCAAGCTCTTACTCTCGGTACCCTGAATAGACTTGTATTTTCAGTGATATCCCACGATTGTTGCATAAGTAGGAGAAATACTTTGTGGTTTTCAAGAAATCTTCGGTGCACCTAAGGCAGAACTTGAAAAGCTTACTGTTATCAAACAGGAAACCTTTCTTACGATATGTGGTTCCCGATGCTGTGAGCTTTCTCATATTTGTCACAACATGAACAATATTTGTGGGATTTTTTTTCTCCTGCTCAGAAACTTGGTGTTTTTAAGACTTTCTTACTTTTTTTAAGACAAGCAGAGCGTGAAATCTTACTGTCTTAAGAAAAAGGTTGAGCCATAGGCTCAGCAAACAAGGCATATAAAGGTATGGCTTTATAATATTCTTCTTGAAATTCAAATGCTGGAAGTTGTGGTATGTCTTCTGTGGAGCAGAAGACCATGTTGGTCAAGTAGTGTTAGCTTGATGCTTTGCAGAGCACCCAAATGTGCTGCTCTCTGGTCGTTGAAAGCAGACTATTGATGTAGTAGGTACTTTGATGTGCCCGGTGGCAGTTTAGCAGTGGATATGTGAATAAGCTCTGGGAAAACCTCAGCTGTTCCAAAGAGGGAGATGGAAATTAAAGCAGCATAATGCAGATTTTTAAACTGAGTTATATTTTTTCTAACTTAAAGCACAGCTCTAAACTAAGATACTTTCTTTTGTGGATATAAGGTCTCTCAGGACAACCATTGCCTAAATCGAATTTATTTTGTTGGGCTATATGTGTTTCCTTACTGTGTTGCATCTTTTGTTCTGTTTACCTTCTGTCAGAATCTGGAAATAAGATGCTGCGCAGCTGATACATTTCTTGTTAATGTTTGCGGACAGACCCATTTTTCCTTAATTTGTAGTCTGTGGAGCATTCACACTTTCTTACTCAGTCACTTTCTCGTGAGCACGCCTGCTTGCTGCTTCAGCTGTTGAATCCACAGTGAGGTCCTTTACCTGATTCTCTAATATGATGCAAAAATGAAGTAACTGCTATTGAAAAGTTGTTAAAATCAGGATTTGCACAGTGCCATAATTAATGACCCCAGAGCAGTGGCTGACTCACTGTGTAAGTGCTGCAAGCTGCATCTGTCATGAGAAACTGGATGGCATCTTGGCAGAGCGATGCTGGCCCCGAGGTGCGCTCTCTGGCAGAAGAGGAGAGTGAGTTGGATAAGAACACGGGGAGAGAGTATGAAGTGTCCGAAAGATGGGACTAGCTAACTAGCTGGGAGAGTTGCAGTGCTTCTCCATTCTCTCCAGTGTCCTGCGTTTGGCAGGTTGTTGGTGTGTGATGGAGTTAAGAGCAAGAGTATGAGGTGTGAATGATCAGTGCACATGACATCAGCTAGTATTTAAGTGCCCAGCACAGGCGGGGTGGGAAATATATGGGTGAGGAGGGCAGGATCACCCTGTTCCGTGGTAGCCCCAGATCCTAGCTCTCCTGTTTTGTTGCCTGTACCTTGTTGTCTTTGGTTGCAGTGTTGTCTTTCACTAGCTGGTAGCACAGGGCCATAAATTGCAATCAAATGGCAAACATTTAATCCCAAAACTTAGCTTGTGTTCTAGCACGTATTGTAATTGTTGCTGTGGTGTGCTGAAGGCCGCCTGCTCGTGTATGACCCTGGCAGTAAAAAGCTACAAACATTGCCTGTTGACTGCTCATTGTAAGCAGCATAATAAGCTGGAAATATGAATTGTCCGTGCTGTGTCCTTACAGTATTAAGAATGATACCAATTATTTCTCAGAAAATGCTACTGGGACAACAGTGGGACTTCAGAAAGTTATTTTCTGCTGGACATGAACTATAAATACTTGAACAGCTTTCCAGAACCTTAACTAGCATATGCCATGGTATGTAAACTGAGCCTACATCCTGCCACTTCCCTCTGTTGTTTTTTTTTTTTTTATGGGAGGTGCTATTCCTCTGTGCAGCTTTACTGAATTTTGTGCTGTGGTTCCCTGTTTTTACAGACCCTCTGTCAGTATATGAGATGGAATAGCTGTGGTCTCTGTGCAGCACTGCGCTTTTAATGACTGATTAGAATGAACTCTGCATTTGCCTTTGACTTCTGTAGCACCTATGGAGGAAATAAAAACCCCACAGGTCAAGGTGGCTTAGCAGCATTTGGAAACCCTTGCATCAATTTTTAGGTTTTGGTAGGACTCTGAATCAAATAGGCAGTGGGTCTAGTTTTCATTCTATAGAACTGGCATAATAAATGTGGTGTAAGTCATGCTTGCAGACTAGCGTGGACTTGCTTGACAAGCAGGAAAGACCTATGAACATAAGCTTCTCAGGTACATATTACTTCAAACTTGAAATTTTGAGATTATTAAAAAGTAATACTTGAATCATACAAACTTCTTTTTTTTTTCCTGCTTTCTCCATCATTTCTTTAGAGAAGTAAGTTACCAGCTCAGTGCTTTTACAGTGATGTTTCCTTAGGCAGTCATGCTTATGATTTGAAGCATTTGAGAAACTGAAGGATACCAGAGATGGATAAATCTGAAAACTGTTTTGCATAGAACTAGCTTTAAGCTAGTAAGATGTCTGAAAACCTTTGAGTAATTCTGATACATGTACAGCTACAAGACAGAATGAAAATTTGTTGGAAATCAAGTAATTTTCAAAGTTGTTTGGCTCCTGGCACATTGCATCTTCCTTTGCTTTGGTTGTGTTGATGTGTGCTTTTGACAAACACTCTTATGTTCTTTTTTCATTTGTGTTTTTGTGGGACCAGCAGGGTCTGGCTGTCATGTATGTAACACCTGAGGAAGGTGCATCTCTGGATAGTTCAACAGATGTTTGCAAATAGGTGTAGAAGAAAACAAAACTACCATTGTTTAAATCTGTAGCTAGGCCTGTCACAGCTGGGCAATTTTTTTGGCTTCAAGCATCTAAGCAACACACACTGCTTTTCTTCCCTGGGGTTCTGTTTCCACGACCAGTTGGTTGACTGTCCAGAGCATAGTTTCTTACTGGGTGGATAGGTGGAAGGGCTGTAATGTTGGGGTGAGGAATACCTTTGGGTTTTGATTAAAATCCTAGGGACATGTTGACTTATCTAGTCACCTGTGGTGTACGCTTGTTAACATGAACTTGTCTTTTTTCATGATGGGCTTATTAATATTGTGTAGACTTAGAGAAAGGGTGATGACTCTAATCATATGAAAAGAAAGTGAAAGATTGAACTTGACTCCACCTACTTCTCACCTTTGAAAAAGACCACGATGAAACATGTAAAATAATGAATAGTACAAAACCAAGGTGAGCCAGTAGCTTGTTTTTGGTCTCATAACACAAGAAGCATCATCAACTAACTGAACAGATGACATTCTTAAAACTCGTGAATTCTTTGACATGGTGGATAATGAGGCCTTTCTAGATCGCACACCTCTGTCACTGAAGTCAATAAGTTATCAAGATATAAAGGAGATCAGGTTGTTTTCCTATGTAGGGAGTGTTGTCAGGTAATACTGATGCAGGTTTTGGTCAGGTTTGGGGGATTATAGTTACTTTAACTTCTAACACGGGGGCAATGGGCTCATTATCTTGCCCTGCTCATATCTAGTTCCTTCTACTGTCTCCATATGTACCAGGATCTCACTACATAGATTTTGCATGCACACCTTACACAAGTCCTTGGTATTTCAATGGTGCTTCTGATTGCCCTCCAACATTTGCTGTCTGTTCTCCCACATCTTATTTCAAGATACTCATCTTTCATGTTCTGCAGTAACCTGCTGTTTAGGCAAGCAGCAGCGTATGCTATTGCCTGGTTTTGAAAAGTCTCTTTTCCTGGCTGCTTAAGAGGTCCATGTGTGCTGATGGACCAGACGTTTGCCTGACTGGTGGGCTGTGGAGGCACTGAGCAAATATCTTTGTGGGCCACATGGTGTGTGGGGTTGAGCTACACAGTGTTACAGCAATTGTTTGCCAATGGATGTTTTTTTTTATTCAAATCTAACTATTGGTGTACTATCTTTCCACTTGATACTTTCTTTAGTACTCATTACTTGTATGTGTCATTTAGTACTACTTTCCCTCTTTGAGCTGGCTAATAGCTTGTCAGTGCTGTAATACCAGAAAGCAAAAATGTATCAGAAACTACATTTTACTTTAAGGTGCTGTAAGAATACTTAGTAGCACTTTTGAATTTTCAGCATGCTAAGAACATTATGTGAAATACAGCTGCCCAGTGTAGCGAATCTTCAGGTACTACCCCTATAAAATCATATTCTCAAAATCAGCATATTCAAATTCAGTTATATAGTTGTCTTACCAAGTACCACTAAACAGAGCAGCTCGATATTTCACATTATTCAAAGATGGTAACTTCCAAAATGTTTTGCAGCGGGATAAGCTGTTCAGGCACTTCGTAGATAATCTTTTGTAAGATGAATGCCACGTCTTTCTTCAAATTAGTTAGATTTTGCATCTTCTAGATTCCCATCTGTGTGTGACTCAACTTTTTTCTTCAATGATGGAACGGAGCTTAAAAAATGCAACTGTTTCATATTAAATACTTGATAACAGTTGGAAAAAATAAATATGAGATTGTACCTGTTATTGGATAAGAATAAATCCCAGTAGCTTGGCCTTCTGGCTTTTCAAACTTGGGGAAATTTTTCTCTTGAGTGACAGTAAGGAGGGAAATAAGCTGCACTGTGAGAAGTCATCTGTTTTACAGATACTTTCCAAACTTCTGAACATGTTCCCGCTTCGTTTTATCACCTGTTTTGGTAGAGCACGGGGCAGGGAGCTGGATCTGTTATGCAGAACAATGTAGAATTTTTCAGTTGTGCATGACAGCTGTGGCATTGAGAACACATTCTTTTCCCGTGAAAGGAAATCTTTGTCCTGTTGAGAGATTAATGGATGGAGAGTAATAAAAACTACTAGATTGCGCACCTTCTAGAGTGAGAAGGTATACTTTGTGATACTAACATTATTGGCAGAAATGCACGTCCGCTAGTATAACTCTGATACAAGTAAGTTTGTGGGTTTTTTTTTCTGGAACAGCTGTCCCAGTGATTGACCACTTTGGTTCATACTTCTGATTAGTTGTGATAGATCAGGTCCAAATAGCTAGAAGGTAAAGTCTAAATAAATTCCAAAGTTGCCTTGTTTAAACAGGGATTGAATTTAAAAACAGGTATTTGGTAGAAATAGAGGGAGGATCTTTTTTGGCAGAAAAGAGAAAAAGCTGTAATAGAGAAGAGGAAAGAAGGCTTCTGCTATTTGAAAGGCAACTTGTTACTGTTAATCCTTCAAGAGGGAGAGCATACTAAGTGACCTGTAGAGGTCTCTTCCAAGTGATTTCTGTGATTGAACGGGACACTTCAGAAATTTCTTGCTTGTGTAAAATGAAGAGAAGTTTAAGAAGTAAATCTACAACAGAAGGACGAATTAACTGAATTTTATTGCTATTTTGAAGCTCTGTATTCTTCTCTGGGTAGTTAAGCTTACACACCTAAACTTTTAGTTTACTGGCCTGATTGCAAATGTGATGATTTTAAAAATCTAACAAATGAGTAAGTTGAGAAAAGGAGATACTGATATTTTAGTGTGAAAGAAATATAATATCTGTGTCTGATTAGTTAGAAATGACTAGGTTTTACCTTTAAAAATACATATTTCTCAAGGCAGTGTTCGCAGCTTGGTTTGAAAATTAACATGGTTATAAAAAAATTACTGTTACTATTTGATGTATTTCACTTCCACAAAATTGAAGCTTGGTATATTAGGGACTTTTCACTCTTGTTTTAGAGAGCTGTTTAAAACAGAACCCATTTACATTGTTTATAGAGCTTTTAAGAGTATGTATAGCCTGTAGCTTTGAAGAGCCTGCTGAATTTTGACAGACAAGAATTATCTGATTTTTCTTTTTAAGAGCATGATCAGAATACTGTGAAGAGTTCTGTAAATGCTAAATGCAAAAGTTATGTGGGCGGTGTGTACTCCTACAAGCCTCTCTTATCTGTCACATATTCTACCTTTGAAATATAACCTTTGCCATTCACCCTGAATGTATGGTTGGGCCATTATTTAATCTAAGGCTGTGATTTTTTTTATTTCTGTGTTCATCTTTCGTACACTAGACTTATAATTTCAACATGCTTGAATGGCAAGTGGGGGAAAGGCAGGCTATGTAAAAAAGCCTTTTAATGTTTCAAAAGCTGTGTAGTATTTCCACATGAACCTCTGCCCGCTGATTTATAAAATACCAGGTGTTTTGTGATTTACTGACAAAGTAATAATAGTTGATGTTCCATTTTCCATCGTTTCTTGACTTAAGTTAGTGAAAGACTCAGATCTTGGGGGTGGGGGGGGAAGGAAAGGTAACAAAACCCTTAACAAGGTAGAGGTGTTCACTTCAACTTATGTAGGCAAGTCAAAACGATATTGAGTACCACAGGAGAGAGAAACGGTTTTAAAATCTTGTTCTTTATTTTATTACCCACTTTGTTATAGGTTGTATATGAGCAAGAAGGAGTTTTCATTCATTCACTTTGCGGAAAAAATTATGACCAGGACAGCTTAATATCAGGAGTACTACGTGTCATAGAAAAGGTATTTGCATAATACACTTATGGAAACTTCGAATGTTTGTTGCCAAAGCATGTAAGGTGTTTGGCAAGTCTTAAATGTCTTTATAGGATTTTGTAAATGAACAAACATCACAATGTTTGACATTGTCTGCATCGTTTATATATATGAGTTGTACCATAATCATACCACGAGTAAATAGGGATATGTACTTTGTTGTGTAATATTGAATTTTTTTGATTGTTTGTATTGTAGGAAACTGAAGTAATAGTAGACTGGAGACCACTGGATGATACTTTGGGTAATTCTAATATCCTCTGTGCAGGAAAGGTATGTTTGTTAGTTATCGGTGTTCTTCATTCTGTTTCTCTAGAGATTTTATTTTGTGTTAAATTATGCATAGATGATCTCATAACTGGAAGCAAAAATTTATTGCTGTGATTATCGTTGGTATTAATAGCTACATGTAGGAATCATACTTGTGGGCTGCAGCCGAGTTCAGGTTATTGGGATACATGTGTAGGTGACCGTATTTAGTTTTTACTGGGTTCATATATAAAATAGAAGGGGACTTGACTATCTGTACAAATAGTAAAGACCAAATGAGTGTATCACAGTCACTGGTCCCTCTGCATCTACTATGTTGTAGTCTGGTGATTCACTCTTCGTAATTAGACTCAAACCGGGGAGGTACTGTTCTAATGCAAAATAAAAATAGAAGTCTGTGGAGGTTCCAAGATCCAGTGATATGTGGTATTTAAGCAGTATTAAGAGGATGTGACTAAAGAAGAAAGATTTAAGTTTTACATTTAAATAAAAAGTTTATGTTGGTAGAGTCTGGAAGACAAGCTAGGATATTTTAGTACCATGTTGAATTTATTAAATAAAACCTCTTTTCTTAGTCTTAGTCATAAGTCCGAATTTCCTGTGTTGAACTGTAGGCAGTTCAACAAAATTTTGTCTGCAGACAAAATCCAAAATCTTGTCTGCAGATTCTTTTAATCTGTGAAGGTGCTTATTCTTCTTGTTGAATATGAGAAACTAGCTCAATTTTAATGCCTTGTGTTTTTTGACGGTTACTTTTTTTTTTGCTCAGGATTCCAGTTCTGTTGTGGAGTGGACTCAAATTCCTAAAGAAAAATGTTCCCAAGGAGCAGACCGTCCAAGTAGTTATGAAGCAGAATGGGACATGGTCACCACAGTCTCTTTTAAGAAGAAACCTCATTCAAATGGAGGTAATTAAAAAATAAGTGTGGAATTTTTGTTTTGTTTTGTCTTTATAGTAACTTGTAACTGAAGAATTGCTTTTTACATACAGTAAAATGGATTTTATTAAGAATTGAAAAGCTGGGAGTTGTTTGTGGTAAGAAGTGAATCTCTGGGGGTGGAAAAAATTCACAATGGAATAGCTGCCGTCTGCCTTCAGTCTAATTTTTTTCTTTAAATTGCTAGAGAATTGAAAATAAATGCTAAATCTAACTTCTTGCTCTGACGATCATTAGATGATGTAGCAGTTGGGCTCTGCATTGGGCTCTTACATTCTTTCAAACAAATGGAATTTGAACTAGATGTCGTGTTAGAAAGGAAAATGAAAAAATAAGTGATTTACTACTCAGATGCCTTTCCATACTGCAACAGCAGGGGGAGATGGAATGTACAGTTATGTGGTACGTGGGTCTTTTTTTATATTGGTTTTTTAACTTTGGCAAAATAATTTTATAGCTACATCATCTTTGTTATAGTGTCTCAGTAGATATGTTGTTAAAACAAAAAAGTGGAGGAGGAAGGACCGTGGTTCTTAAATAATTTTTTTTCTGATTCTCCCACGGTATTTTTCTTTAATACTTGTTTTTCCTGTATTGTTTCTTGGCCTATAACTGGGGACCACTGTGCTTGTGTCACCATATCTGTGATGGTTTTACATGTCATCTATGTCACGTATTAGTGCAGGGTTTGGACTTAAGATTATGAATGTTTTTGGGTAAAGCACAGTCCTTGCTCCTAGAATACTGTGTTTGAGAGGAGTTTTTAGTGCTAGCATGATACAAAGCTAGACCCAGCACCTCTGTCAGGCATAGGATGGCTTATTGCATCACTGGTTTGTATTCATTTTTCATCTTCAGGCATCAGAGTACATCTTCATCCGAAGTGAGTGTCAATGAGCTTGACTTGGATTATGCTCTTTTGCCCCTTCTTGCTTATTTCCACTTGCTGTAATTTGATGGGGGCAGGTCAGGGGGTGTTCCACATTCCCTCCAGGCATGCTGGCAATTTTGTGTCCTCTGGTACAGTAAAATTTAATCCCTTCTCTTTGAATGTATACAGTCCTGTGCAGAGTGTATATATGCTTGTGCAGTATGGGAGAGAGTGGTGGGTGGGGAGATTTTCAATTCCTTCTCCCCTACTTCAGTAGCAGTCCTACAACATGTGGCTAATACTGTGTGCAATATATAGCATACAGTACTGTAATGTATATCATGTTTAGTTTGAGTAAGTAGTACTACCTGGTGGAGATGCTGGTGGGATTCAGCTTGCTGCTGGAATTTGATACAGCAGTTGTACATTTAACCGCTGGATTACTTTTATAACCTGTAGGCGTAGGTTTAGGGGAGCTATCTGATGGACTTGCTTATTGTTTTAGAAGTCTGTAGAAGACAAGGAGGCACAAAGAGAAATCCAGAAAGAGCAGTTACAGTAGTTACGGTACACATTTTATTATCAGAAGTAATGCTGGGTTTTCTGTTTTGGTTTTGGGTTTGTTTTTTAGGAAGAGTGACAGAAAAAATGCATTTGTAATTGCTAACACTGGAATTCAAACTAAAATCATGTGTTAACTTTGTTTTTAAGATGCTACAACTCAGGCAAATGGAGAAAGCAAGTGGTCCTTCCTGTTCAGTTTGGCAGATCTGAAATCAATCAGACAAAACAAAAAAGGCATGGGATGGTCTTATTTGGTGTTCTGTCTGAAGGATGATGTGCAGCTTCCAGCCCTTCACTTTCATCATGGAGATAGCAAACTATTGATTGAATGCCTTGAAAAGCATGTTGTGCTGAATGAGTAAGTATCAGACAATTCTTAGTTCTGATTTAAAATATGGATTATTGGTTTACTTTTTTAATTCTGTAATGAATATCAGATTAATGCTTCCTGAGAGCAAGAATTGCTTCCCCTTTTTATTAGTAGAATCAATTTTCAGGGTGACTGAAACTGTAATTTCACATACGCATTTGGAATGTAGGCTGAAGTTTTAAAATTGTTGGATCAATTTATGAACTAGTTTAGAATCTGTTGAAGTATTAGCTCCGTAATACCTCAGTAGCTCCCTCTAGTGAGTACAGAAGCTTCTCATGATCACTCAGTGTAAGGTTAAATCCTTCTTCATGAACTACTTCTATTAAATGGGATAATGTGTTAAAATTTGAGATCATCTGCTTTATGTGAAATATCTGAGTATTGACATCAGTGTGTGAGGTAACTTATAATACTGTCAACTAAATCAATTTGCGTATAAAAGTTTTCCCCCAGAATTCTGTTCCCCTGTAATTTCTTGCTGTGGGGAATGTTTCACACTTGATCTTTACTCTTCAAATCAACTTTCTGAATGTAAACATAGTTAGACCCTATCATGGTGTTAAATATTTGGGTTTTGTTGTGTATTTATATTTATATCCGAGTTTTTCACTTGGATAAAAGCCTTTTTGATCGGTATAGCATAAATGCAGAATAAAATAAAATGTTCCGCTCTCACCGTGTAGGCATAAGTATGATTTAAGAAGGCAACAGGGTAAATAAGAGTAGGTAGAACATGAAGAAACAATGAAGCGTAACAGGTACACCTGTTACATCAGTGTAACAGGTATTCTGTTTTCAAAAGTGTTCGTTATCACTTGCAACATAATATTCTGACAGATTTGAAGCTGGTTAGTGAAATGGCTATGGGAATCCTCATAGAGGGCTCTTCTCATGTTGGTGGCATCAACGAGGTCAGAGTTGCATTTGAAGTAGGGAAGGCTGTCGTTGAGTAATACTGTTAGGCTGGAGAGCAAGCTAATAGGACATGAGGGTTGTATATTCATTGAACTGGTTTGTGAAAGGCTTTGACAGTGTCAGGATGTGGTATTGGAGTCTATGATAAGCAGAAGTTGTTAACTGCATGGAGAAGGTAGCGTGGTCAGTGTGACCAGCTGGTGAAATGGTACTGGCTGAGGCATTGTATGTGAGCTTTTTAAGGGGGAAATTCAAGAAGACCAAAGGAGAGGCTATTTAGGCGGACAAGGTAAAGGTGTAAGAAAGAATATTCTCTGTACAACTAGATTAGGAAATCCTGGATGACAACTTTATCTTAAATCCTGAGTTTTTCCCTGTAGGTTCCCTCTTGCGTTCTTCCTTAAACCTTTTCATTTCGTTTCCTAATTTCACTGCTTCTGCAAGGCCCAGGGGAATATTGTTGTCCTGCCATCCCCCCACCTCGCTCCCCCCCACCCCAAGGAAACTGTTCCTTTTTGAGCATGCTTCTCTGTTTACTTATTTGTGGACATCTTCCAACTAGTTGCTGGTAGACTAGGGCAGGTTTTTGAGGCAACCTATGTAGCAAACAATGGGAAAACACCTGTGTTGTACGGTGAGTCGCTGAAAGCTTTCTACCCTATCTATGTGGTCTGTTGTCTGCATACTGGGGCAATGAATTTCACATTTTCTGACTAATTCCCATAACATGTATTTAATGAACAGGACCAAGTTTTAAGTAGGCCTAGTGAGTGCATTTGACAGCGTAGCAAACTGGTTTGCATTGAACTTAATCAAAACTTTTTTCTTCTGATTAACTATCAACCAGAAACTTTAAAATTTTAGATGAAGATATTTTTCCTTATGCCTTCTTTCCAGTTAGTCCATTTGAGGCTTTAACAAAAGCAATTTAAAACTAATGAGTTCATGCTGTTGGGTTTTTTAATTGGTACTATTTAAAGAGCTTATTTGAATATATATGTGTGTGTATATATATATACACACACAAAAAGCAATAGGAAGCACAAAAGTTGAAAATTAAAATGCAGGACTGCTCCTACAGTTCTGTAGTTATACTTGCATTAATTTTGGTGGAGTTCCGTATATTTAACATTGAGGCACCTGGACTAAGTTTACTTTATATTTAGTATTTTTTGCTCAAAGGCATAAAATATTTACAACAAGGCACTGCTCTGCTATGTAATAAGTTATTTTGTTGTTTTGTATTCAGGAAGTTTTTTGTATCTTTTGACTTCATGGTTGAAAGTTTTTAAAACAGCAGGAATCTAAACTAACATACCAGAATACCTTAAACCATTTTATGAAGTTGGACACCTAAGCTCCTGTAAGTTCTGTCTAGGTTCTGTTCAGCATTTGGTTGTCAGTTTGTTACTGCACGTAATGTCAGACAGTCTGTGTTACTAACAGGCATTATTCCCAGTTTTATTGAGTCATGTGCTGCAAAAAACTGTATTCCACATTGCTATATCAAATTAATGCTTATTGGTGAGTCACTGAATGCAAATGAAGCAGGTAGTGATTTTGGTTCCTATTTCAAACAGTCTCTTTCAGATAGTTTGTGGTGAGTGAGTGGACACTTACCATAATTGCTTTATTTGACCCAGTGGATTCTGAGTTCTTGTCCTTTGCAGCCTCTTGCCAGGTGATGTGGACATTCCTGTTGGGACAGTGCAAAACAGTAGCTGTCAAGTGGAGAAGAAACTATATGAAGAGAGGCAGTGATGTCCTCCTGTGTCTGATTGTAAAAGAAGGCAGTGGCATAGGGTTTGTGCATTGTGACCCAGCAGCTGTGCACTGGGGTGTCCAGGAATGCTTATCAGATTGAATTCCCTGTTAAGACAAGACAGGGAAACCTGAAGTGACGTTCCAGCATTCAGGATGTGCTGAGCTGCTTAGTATTGCTACCTGAAACACTTCTAAGTGTTGATGAATGCAAGAGCAGATACTTTGGGAACTTGAAAGCAAAAAGCTGAGGCAGCTATGGAAATTAAATTTGAATGAAGTTAAGCATTGAGCTGAGCAGGAACTTACAGTTTTCGTTTTCTTACTTAGATTCCTGTCTTCCAGCTAAGTTCTGCTTCTGGCACCAAATTCTTTCCTGTGTCTAATCATGAATTATGATTCTTTTTTTTTAAGGAAAGCAAAAAGAACAAACATGCCACAAGTTGTGGAAATGGCAGACTTCGGTCTCTGTATGTTTCTGTTGTTTCCTAATGGTTATTTATGCTTTAGTACATGATGTATCTAAGCTCACAATCTGTTTCAGGAAAAGGTGTTTAGTCAGCTTTCTGGATGCCATAAACAAATCTTGGCAGCATAATTACTTGTTAGCCCAATCTTTAGTTTGTAGTATATGGGATATTGATGTTAAGGCAGAAAGTTCAGCTTTTCTCTAAAATATCTTTGTCGTAAGTATTTTCTTCTGCTTTTCGTATTACCTCAAAAGGTTTTGCCCTTCTCTGAAACCATTCCTTATAAAGTGTCATGTCATTGAAATCAGTGTGTGTCAAGTGACTAGACTTGAACAAAATGTTTGTAATTTATTGCTTTAAAGATTATATGCTTCCTAGTTCGGCGTCACCAGTCTAATACTGAGAAAACACTGCATGTATGGATGACACTTTCTAACTCACAATATTATGAGTAAGTGTTTAATAAAGTGTCTAGCTCACAAATTTGTTTTGAACATTACCCAAGTAGCTGTTGATACCCAACTGGCTGTCCAGAGAGAATGTTTAATTAAAATGGAGATATGGTACAAAGTTTTCATTCTTTTAGTTTAGGAAAACATAATACATGACTCAGCCTTTGCCCCTGTGCTGCTTTTTAGCAAAAGCCAGTTGAGCTTCATTAACTGTTGCTGCCTCAGAGCTATAACTGTGGTGTCTGGCTGTCTCAAAATGAGATCTCGTGTTGCATTTCATATCCGTCAGTGTTAAGTGTCCTGTCCTGTTGGAATGGGAGACAGATAAGGCTTATTAAAGTTCTTATCTTTGACTTAATAACATGGTAGATGATGCAGGTACTAATAAAAATAAAAGTAATTTTTCTTTCAAAGAGTAGAAACAGTGGTTTTAAACTTCGGGAGAGACCAATAGAGAGAGATTTTATAAATGTAAGTCTATGTGATGGATTAGAGCCAGATGGCAAAGTGCTTGGCTTTCCGAGACTTGAATGTCAGCCTGGCTTCTGAGCTGTTCTCTCTTCCGTCACATATTGAGCTGTAAATTGGGGATTCGGGAGCTGGTTAATGAATTGATGGGGTATCTGTGCCTGGAGGAGGGGAGGAGATGGGATGTTGAGGGGAGGGGGGTGAGAGCAAAAGAACAGATTAACTACTAGGAGCAGCACGGATCCACTGTCTTTAGTGTTATCATTTTCATCTGCCTGTGCAACCCTGTCAGAGAAGCAAATGTTATATTGAAGAACAAGAGTGTACAAATACAGTGAGTTAGGGCAAATCGGGTTTGTGTCCATTTAGCTTTTAGAGTCTACACAGAAACACATTTGCAGGGCTGTGCTGAGATGGTTCTGTTCCACAATACAATGGCTGTGGTGTTTTTTAAGCTCCTATCAGTATGAATCTTAGAATTATTCTGATGTAGCTGTTGTAATACTGTTAGTTAGAAATTTGTTGATGTGCTTTCATACATTGAAAAGCAGTTTGTGGTCCTTTATGTAATGTTTTACAGGGTGTCTTAATGTAAGATCTAGTAACTAGTAGAAAAAATTCCTTAACTGTATATGGTGACATGAGCTCTTTTCATGTCCTCTGTTATTTTAAAGGAGTTTCAGCATATATGTCTTGAGGCTGACCATGTCTCACTATATTTCCTTTCCTGTGTCACGTTTTTTTGTCCATTATCAAATATAGAAAACTATGGTTGAAGAAAACTTTGTTTACATGTGGGTGCACAAGTTACTTTCCAGAGTAATTTTCAAAAATTTCTCAAATGCATCATGATTTTTCAGAGAGTGAAAGAGTACAACTCAGAATGAGTACGATGATGACTAATCTTGTGAAAAATGAAAGTTCTGTTTTGCAATGTGTTAGCGTGTGAACTTGTGCCAAGAACTAAGAGTGATCTTGCATCAAACCTGCTTTCTTTGCACAAAACCTGAAATGTGACTTCAAAAAACAGTAAATGTTCCGAAAACATTTTCAGGAAAAACTGGTGGTACTTATAGAAACCCTTTTTTAATTTTATTGCAGATCCCCCCAGGATAAACAGATTCTTCTTGTGAATTCACAGAACAAGTCTCTGTCTCAGTCTTTTGAAAATCTCTTTGATGAACCGTCATATGGCTTATTACAAGTATGTATTAGACTCGAATTTTTTATTCTGACGACATTTATTAAAAAAACCCCACCCTACCATGTCACACAAATATTTCCTGAATCATTGCCATTTTAGAAGCACTGACTGTATCCTAAAACAAATACTTACTATAGAAAGTACACTTACTTATAAGTTGTTTTCTATGTTCTAATAATTTGTTAACTTCCTTGTAGTACTATTTCAAACCTATCCAAGTTAGTGTTGTCTGTGATTCTGTACATTTGGATGCAGATAGTTTTAGGAAGCAAAAGAAGGAAAAAACTCTAGGAGTACCAAAACACATTAATTAGAATTTTCTAAATTTTCCTTGACTAAATATTCTTTTCCTTGATATTTTCTGACAGTGTTGAAGGGATGCTGGAAGTATAGCAGCAAAGAGCACAATATTGCCTAAAAGAGGGTTTTTTATGTTAAAACAGCTTATCATTTGGTGGGGTTTGTGGACTTGTGAAAGTCAGCAGCAAAATTTCCAGTGACTCGAATAGAGACCAGAGTTTTGACCCACTGATCTGTTTAATGAAAGAAAATCTTCATGAGTGCATTACATTAGTTTCTGGACTTAACTGTCAAAGACAAGTTTTGTGTGAGATTCCTAGCAGGGTACATAATGATTCAAGATTTGTTTTCTCTACGAAGGTAGAGAAGCTAGGCATAAGGAAGATGTTTTGTTGCATTAATCACTGGAAAGTAAACAGTAGATCTGATCCACTTTTATATGTAGGTCAGCCTTACTGAGCACACTGCTATCCAATCTTTCAAATCAATCAGTGCTGTTATCTTAATACTTAAGATATCTTTTTTAATCATGTAATGAATGTATTGTATGAAACTACTGATATGTGAAACTTCAATAACTTTGAGACCTACAATACTCTTCCTGTTGTTTTGCTTTCTTTGAGTACAAGAATTCCAATTAATCTGAAGCTTTTTGTATGTTACTTGTTTTCCTTGTTATAACACAGAAATTGAAGAAAGATCCGTACACAGTAACAATGGGAAGATTTTCCAAAGTCACAAACTATATTTTTGACAGCTTCCGTTCAAGTGATCCTTTAAGTCAAAGGCGACCACCATCAGAAATGGCAGACTTTCTCAATGATGCTATTCCAGGGCTGAAGATAAATCAGCAGGAAGAACCAGGATTTGAAGTCATTACACGAGTGAGTGTATATGAATACGATACAGCTGTATTGATTCTTTCTATGCACAGCTTTAAAGGAATGGTAGGACTTGAAGCTTGGTGAGTTACACTGTTTATGCTTGGTGATTGCTGCCCTACTGTTTATTCACAAGAGTAAGATCACTATCAGCTCCTTCTAGAATATGTTGGTTTTATGCCTGCAAATATGAGTTTTCCTTTGAAACTTTGTCATTACTGAAATGAGGATTATCGTTGTCTTAGAGTCACTACCCTGAAAAGTGACCCATTTCATGTTTAGTATTTCCTCCGTGGTCAGATAGAGCTATGTTAAGTATAATTGGGGTATACAGGTTAATAACCAACTTTCTTGGGTAATCACTTTAACATTTCAGTTTTTTTTAAGAGGGCTAAGAAGATTAAAACAAAGTATTTAATAGGATGATTAACATCTAGGATGTAAAATCATACAGATTTATGTATGACTTGAACCAAAGCTAGAATGAACTTGTAATTGGGTCATGAATCACTTTGTGTGGGCTTGTCTTGGTGTCTTTTAAAGATCAGTGGAAAAGGTAAACCTTTTTAAATGCTTATGATTACTATCTAAGCAGTTCACATGTTTTTAGGGTTGAACTGTTCTGAATGTTGTTTTTTTTCTTGAGTTCAAAATAGTGTTAATAACTTAGCGATAACTGTAAGAACTGTGTAATTTAAGAACTTGCTGCCTAGCACTTCATCAGTTAATTTTTCAATGAGAAAAAGTATAACGAATGCTACATATTAAAAATAATACTGACCTATGGCTTAGTCTGGCAAATGGCTTAGACTTCTAAAGAGTTGAAACACAAATTGACTTGATGGTTGCCATCATAAAAATATGTTTAGAAAGTAAGGAATTACTGTCTGCTGAATTCTGCTGTGCTTAAACATGCAATTTGGGAACTGAGAGAGACTAACTACAACCTGTGAAACTTTGGGTGTTAAGAGTACTGAAAGCACGTATAGTTTTGGGGATTTTTAAGGGGCAGTGTACTTAAATTGATCTTTCAGTCACACTGTGCAGTCTGTGTGGGTATAACGTCTCTGAACCCAAGTAGTTTTTCAGTTCTCTCTCAAGATGCACTAGTGTGTATCAAGAATGTGCTTATTGAAGTGAAGCTCTCTGTTGTCCTTGTTTGCTATGTCACACATACCTAATACGTTCCTAGTCACATAGAGACTTAATCCATGGGAAGCTAGTTCAGAGGTGTTTGTGCGGGTAGAAGGTTATTCAAAACACACACATACATCCTCCTCCAAAATCTGAAATATTAACATGTATACCCAGGTCCTCAGCACAGTGTCTTGCTCTAAAGATCTAAAGTGTCTTCCTTGTGTTGGTCCACACTACTTGCTAATCTGGACACAGCCTTAGATCCTTAGAGTTGCTAACTGAGGTAGTCACATGTGAAAATGTAGTTGCACTGAATATAACAAAATGGCAAGCTTAGTACTATTTGTGCAGTTGTTTAAAATTACTAAAGCACTTCAGTGGGATTCATATAACACATTTGCGTGTGTTTCAGATCGATCTAGGAAAACAGCCTGAAGTAAGTAGAAGAGAGCCTGTGTCAGCTGAAGAATGGGCTAAGAATATGGATTCTGAAGGAAGAATTTTAAATGTCGACTACATAAAGCAATTGATATTCAAAGGGGTAACTTGTTTTTCTGAAGTCAGCAAGACCTATGGCTCACTTCTGGCACCTTTTTCTTTCCTTACCAAACCATGGTGATGCTGTTTTCATTATAGTTGTAATGCTTTGTGCAGGACTTTTGATGCATGTTTGCAAGCATGCAGTCTTGCATTCTTGGCGTTTGAGTAGCAGTAGAGAATGATAACATTGATACTACAGTTTTTTGAAGACCTGTACATAGCAACTAATGTACTGTGAAGGGGGTAGAGTGAAACTGTGGCCCTTTTCAGTTTCTGTGGCTGTTCTTTAATATACCTGTCTGAGGTGCCCAAATAAGGACCCTTCTGCAATCATGAGAATTACTACAAACCTTTTCTTCCAGTAGCTCATTTCCCTGTCATCTCTGTCCATTGCCAGAAGAGTAAGTGCTCGGTTTTTTTTTTTATGACTCAAGATCCCAATAACTTCCAGTACATTAAGTGCAGATCTTCATTAAAGAAAACAAAACAAACAAACAAAAAAGTTAAAATGCCTTTCAAACTGTTTGCCTGTTACTGGAAAGGTTCCAGTTGCTGCTTGTTTTTGCAGTGGTTGATGCTATTTGCTGCACCATCTTCCTTGCCTTAATCTAATGGTGAATGAAGAAATATAGTGAGGAATCAAGTTGGCCTTGGACTGGTAAACTCTGGAGTCTGATAGCAAAAGTGCCTCGTTCTCATGGCTATATTGCAGGAGTTGAAAGAAACTCTTTTGATGAGAGCAGGATATGATTCAGCTAGTACATTTTTGTCATCTACAAACGATGAGCATTACTTGGAAGGATTTCTGACAAATAGTGTCCTTGAGTGGACACTAGTATTTTTGCCTGCTTGGAAGATTCATCTGCATGTTGGCCATGTCTTGTTAAATGAAAATACTTGGTTAAAAAAATAAGTAAATGGAAGTCTAGTCCTCAAGATCAGTTTGTGGGGAGACCAGAAGCTTGCCATTTAAGCAGCATGATGTTTAAATACATAAAATTTAAAGGTACCTTTTTTGCTTCTTAAAGTCTGTGATGCCTGTAAGGTTTTTATTTCCAGCAGTGAAGCAAAAATATAGGAAGAAATATATTTTGTGAAGTTTTTCTTTTTTATCTTCTAAGGATGAATCCAGTGCTTCTCAAATTTACTCCATAATCATATTCTCTTCCTCCCATTTCCTCCAAGTGTGATACCTATTTAGCAGATAAAATTTGGCTACAATGTAAAAAGAAGCTTACTTATAAAAATTCTCTTTTCAAGTTGTTACTTTAAAAGTAGTATTGTATCACTATAGGAACGTTTTCTCACAAAATCAAAATAGTCTTTTTGTTAATGTTTCATATCCATTTTTCCCCAGGGTCTCTGCCATACTTTAAGAAAAGAGGCATGGAAATTTCTTCTGGGGTATTTTCCTTGGAATAGCACTAAAGAAGAGAGAGCAAATCTGCAGAAGAGGAAAACGTGAGTACAGTGGGGGTTTTGTTACAAAATAAGTTAAAAAGCTGCTTTTTTCTTATAGCATATAGTGATGTAGAAGGCTTTTTGGAAACTTGAAAGACACCTGCTAAAGATTGTTGAATGCAAAGAAGTGTGTGAGACTTCCTAAAAATGATCGTTACACTAAAGTAAAAATACTATATAAACAGGGTATGCCAAAGAACAAATGGAATGAATGAATGAATGCTTTAATAAAAAAGAAAAAATAAATTTAATAATTGAGCGTGTTTTGGTTTCAAAATTATCTTTTTTCTTCAGGGATGAATATTTCAGGATGAAACTGCAGTGGAAATCTGTCAGTGAGGAACAGGAAAAACGAAATTCAAGATTAAGAGATTACCGGAGTCTTATAGGTAAATTTTAGATTTAGGAACAGACCTAACTGTACAAGTTCACACACTTTTTACAATTCAATATGAAGTTGAAAAAATGTAACCCTTTGAGTAACCTGTATGAAGAGACACTAAAAACTAACAATTTGCTGTTTTCAGAGCTGTCTGAAATTTGTTATATACTTAATAGTAAAACTTTCTTAACCAGAGTAATTCAGAGCTTTACATGTTAGTGTTACAGAATGGCTGGTTACTTTAACTTCCTTTACTTAATAGCAAAAGGCTCTTTATTTTGTATTGTTTCATTGATCTAATTTTATTGGGAATGTCATTAAAATAATGACATACAATAAGAATGTGAAAATGCATCCGTTTATATTTTAAAATTTCTTACAGGGATTTGTATATGTGCATTCTGACTTGTGGGGTTTTATACCTACTTTCCAAAATTTCATCAAGTTCTGCTGACTATTAGCAGTTTATATCCTCAGTTCTCTTTGGTAGTGAGATTTGGGCACTAACATTTAGGATTACTAAATAGTTACTTCAGGAGACAGGATAAGATTTTTATGTTATTCTGAGACAAGGAGTAAACTTGTTTCACCCAGTTATCTAACAGGCAAGCTGAAGGGGTTGAGAAAGTCTAATCTTAGTAGATTAGTAAACTGTCTTTTTAGAGACTGTGTTTGTCAACAGAAGGAGAAAATACTCAGAGTTCAAAAAAGGTGGAAGGTTTGTTTCCCTTGAAGCAGTTCTGTCCTTTTTAAGTGTTTGAAATGTAAATGACAATATTAGGCTTATGTTGTAAAATAGATCCAAAACTACAAAATACCCCCTTTATTGAAGTGCACTCAATTTTGCTTATTTCAATACATCAATCTTTAATTTCTCATTATTAAAGAGTATGCTGTGTATTTGGTATGTTTGAGGCATGAAAAATGCCTGATGAGAAAGGCAGTTTCAGCTCACTATGTGTTATAGGAACTTGTTAAAGAGAATTTATAAACATGCTGTCATGAAGTGTCACGGTGTCTTTGAGCTGATCATGTGGTACCTTTCCTACTATGGCTTATGCTGCAGCACATAAGTATTCATAAATGACATTGCATAGCTAACTCACATAAAATTGTTCTTAATCCCTGAAAGTGTAAAATATTTACACTGAATTATAATCAGGAATTTTTCCGTAAAAAGTACTAACAAAAAAAAATGACAGAAAGCTTTAAAATCTGTTTGTAAGCAAATCTTTTTATTCCAGACAGGAAGGATTTTCTTTCTTTTAAAAGATTATTTTGAAATGACATTCAGTTATGCAGTTGTCTTAAACACTTCAAAGCTTTGCAACAGTGTTTGAGGGAAAAATCAGCAGCTTAAAACGATTCTGAATTCATTTGATGCTGGCTTTGTAGAACTTGTTTTGAAAATGTTTTTAAATCTGGACTGTTTTCTTAGAAAAAGATGTAAACAGGACAGATAGAACAAATAAATTCTACGAAGGCGAAGATAATCCAGGATTGATTTTACTTCATGATATTTTGATGACCTACTGCATGTATGACTTTGACTTAGGTAAGTTGTGTTCCTCTGAATGTAAGAGCCTTTTTAGTTTCTAATACGCAGCTGTGTGTATGTTAAGGCCTGTTAATACAATTGAACTTGTTATGATTACAATGGTTTTTGTAAATGTCAAGATTCATATTTTAATAATGTAGATAACTGTTCAGTTTCTCATCCTGAGAGTTTCTTCCTCTCTTCTATCTGATGCTTATCACAGGCATCTGAATTCACCAGCTGAGGTAGGATTGGGAATTAGGTGGCAGTTTGTCTTCACCATAGCCCTACTATTGTTTTGGTTTTTTATTTTTAAATTGAATCAGCTTTGCTTTTCAGAGTTTTAAATGGGTTTGAGTCTTTGAGCTTGAGTGTTATATCCATTTTTAAGATTGATATATCAATAAAAATGATAAACCAGCTGCCACTGCTGTAATTACAGCTCAGCATGCTGGACCAGCTGTTTGTAAACATGGGTGTTCTTGTGAATACTTGAAAAGCTCGTTCTTGAGGAGTACACTTAACAGTCTGTCAAAAATTACACTTCAGTGTACACAGCTGTTGCAGAAGGAAGAACGTATAACTTCTTGCTTTAATCACAGTGTATGAGATGTCTAAGTCTTGGCATCTGTTAATTGTCTTGGAAGGGAGGGAGGGAAAAGACATGTCTATCTGGTTCCTCCCTCCACCCCTGGCATGGCATTTGGCTGTTGTGTGCTTTGGGGTTTTTTTTTGGTGTTCTGTCTCAGAAAAGTGTCGTGCCAGATTTTGAAGGCAAAAAGTAGGAACAAATCTCTCATCGCTAGTAAACTTGCTGCAGAGTGGTAGTACTTGTCAGCTTTTGTCCTTTGTCAAGCCTGTGGAGAGACTTGATCTTTGGCTTGAAAAAGAAGGGGAAAACTGAAACTGATTGAGACTGTTTAAACATGTAGTTCTGTTGCACATGTCTTTCTAGCTTTCAACCTGCAGTGACATGTAAATGAAATTAAAGCACATTCACCACCCACTCTAATAAAAATTGTTTAGATAGCTTAAATGTATGCAGTGGATGAGTCTTCTGTTTTATAAACAAGCACGAATAATGGAAGCATAGTACATTTGACATTGTATCCATCCAAGCTTCTAAGCTACTCAAGCATTGGTACAGTGCTGATCTTCATCCTCCTACAGCAGCTGTAAGGAGGTCTGAATAATGCCACAAACTGCCAGATAAGGGAGGGGACAGAACAGCTGTTAATACAACATTTTCTGAATTAATTCCTCAAATCTGCATTAATGAAACGTCTTTTAATCTTTTAAAACCATTTTAAACTGCCTGGAACAGAATTTTCTCTGCATTTATATTTAATTGGCTATAGTATTAAATGTGTAGGTAATCAAACATTTTTTCTTTTGTCCTTTTAATTATTTGTTTTGTGTTCCTTGTTCTATTTTTCTTCACACCTGCTCCATATTTTCGCAGACAATGACTCGAATCCTCTTTTCAGTTATTCAGTTATAATTAGATCTTTAAGAAATGGAATCAGCCAAGCTTGAGTCTAACTGAGAAATGTCATGTCATGTTGAACCAACCAGTGATGACAGATGTACACATAAATCATGTTCTCCCTTAGTTGGGGAGGTCAGCAGCAATAGGGCAGTAGATAAGCTGATTTGAGCATCAGTGGTAAAGTAGTTGGAAGAGTCATGAAAAAGGGAAAAAATGAGCTCTAAAAATCCTTGTCCTCTACTCCTCTTAATTGGGCCGTTAATTACAAATTAAGGAAGCTGGAAGAAGCATTAAAAAGCTATAAAATTTTGAAAATGTTTTGTGTACAGCTAAAATTTCCTAGCTATTTGTAAAAATGATATGCTCTGAAAATGGACATTTTATTCTCCAGTTAAATGTAAGCTTTTCTTTATAAGGCATGTAAGTGCTTTTTAAGGGATATGAACTTGATTCACCATTTTGGGGCACAGAAACCTAAAGGCACTTACTTGAATCAAGTCTGGATATGTGTTTCTTTCATGCTTCTCACAAGCAATACTTTAATGTTAATCCCCTTCCATGGTTTGATAGGTAGTAGGGTTTGAGGTGTTTTTTTTTTTTGTCGGCTGCTTGGTTACATAGATGCTCTTAGGCTTTAGTGTCTTTAAAATACCATCCAAGCAGAATAGTCCCTTCTTCCCTAAATACAGGAATCCTTAAAGCATATTCAGTGCCAGAAGAAAGAAATGTTAAGTGTGACATTGTTTTCATAAAATCTATTGCACCATATGTTTTCCTGGGATTGAAACTCTTCTTCAAATCTATTTGAAAAGAAAATCTTCACTGGGGGGGGTGGGTGGTATAAGGGGGGGAAGTGGAAAAACATTAAAAGATTTTAAAGGTATGGAAGAAAGCAACCAATTACAGATGGAGAGGAGAATAAATATGAGTCTGTATTTGTGATGGTGCAAGGTATATATTTAATCTTCCTCAAAATATCAATATATGCTTCTGAGCTCTAAATGGGAACTTTTTTCACAAAAAATCTGTTCTGGTGTCAGCTCAGTTTGTACATATTTTAACAATTACGAAAACAATGTGTTTGTTTTATGTTCTCTTTAGATTGGCAGAAACTGCTGCTAAATCTTGTTAGATCTGCTGTACGTTGGTTATTAATACAAAAATATTTTTACTGGTGGTTGAGTTGGAAAATTGTAGTATCTACACAAACTTGGAATGCAAACATTTGTTTCACTCAGTCATTCAACACACTTCAAAAATTACTGTTTAACTGCTGAGTTAAATTACATTCCTATTTGTTTTTTTTTTCCTTTTTCTCCATTAAGGTTATGTCCAGGGGATGAGCGACTTGCTTTCACCTGTCTTGTATGTTATGGAGAATGAAGTAGATGCCTTCTGGTGCTTTGTATCATATATGGATCAAATGGTAAAATAAGGCTTTTCTAGTCCACATAAACAGATGAGCTATGGATAGCATTTGGGGTTAATTTTATTTGATAAATTTCATTGGTTTTTTTGAATTCTTTTAAAGCAATCATCTTATGTTTGAAGTCAATATCTGTTTCCTGATTGACACAGGTTATGGTGAGTTTGTGAAACTGTTACTGTGCAATACAGACAAATTCGGCTCTTTGGAAATTCCAAAGTAACTCAGAGCCAAATTTGTATTAATCAGGAGTCCTCTAGCAGGGTTTTGTTCAGGATAATGGTTCCCTGTCATACTTAGCTTTTGGCATTTGTTAAACGCCATTTAGACTTTCCACAAACTGAAGCTTTTATGAATTGTGCATGTGGCAAAACAATATGTGACTGGTATGAGAATAAAAGAAAAAGTTGTCTTTTTGGTTTGAGTGCAGTGGTGCTGCTTGGAGGTACAGAGTGTAAGCTGATTTAAAATATCGTTTATTATGTACAGAAGTGTTACCGAAGAAACACAGTTCACTGCTTTAGTTAAACCTTTCAGTAAAAGGCAGACATTTTGTTAGATAGAAGTACAGTTGAATATCCATATGTTAAATACCTAAAGGATGAGAACCACTGTTGCAGTAACAAAACTTTTAAAGACTAAAAATAGCTGTAAATCTCAATTATCAGAGTTAATAAAAATGACAGTGCTAATATTTTATTCCATCCAGCATCAGAATTTTGAAGAACAGATGCAGGGTATGAAGACACAACTAATTCAGCTGAGTACTTTGCTTCGTTTACTAGACAGTGGATTTTGCAGTTATTTAGGTAGGTGTATAATTCATGCACAATAATAAAACAACTTACTGCAGTCTGTGTATATTGATATCCTTACCAGTCTTTAAACATAATTCTAATGGTAATATTACATGAATACAGGGTTTGTAAATTAATAATGCCTAGAAGATTTCAATAATTGCTTCATGCCTATTGAAAAACAGGGTCATTTTGTTACTGATTTTAAAAATATGCTATTCTCCAGCAAATATCTTTGATTCTGAAACGGGGCTACCATCTTAAAAATCAGTGGTATGATTGGGTACCTGTAAAGTCTGTTGGCTATTTCCGCGCACCCCCCCCCCCCCCCCCCCGCCCGTTGTCTTAACTGAATCTGGTGTTTATGAAACGTAACACTCTTATTCCTAGAATCTCAAGACTCAGGCTACCTTTATTTTTGCTTCCGATGGCTTCTTATCAGATTTAAAAGGGAATTTAGCTTTCAAGATATTCTTCGACTCTGGGAGGTAAGAACATATTTCGTTACATAAACTCCAGCAGTCTCTTCACTTTAGAACAAAAAGCATGGATCATTCTGCAAAGTGATTAATACTTGAATAGATTTTTTTTTTAAACTGATTCAGTGCAATGAGGTGAGGACATACTAGTAAGTGTTATGTCTTTTTAGCCAAAACAACAACTTGGGAAGTTAATGAAAAAATCCTTTTAAGAGCTGGTGGGGATAAATTGGCTTTTTAAAAAGGGTTTGACAAGACCCTTCAGATGAGGCTCATATGTGAGAGTAGTAAGTGGAGAGTATCAGTTAACTTCTAATAGAAAACAGCTTATGCTAGATTTAGCATTTGTGTGTGTCTCCGATATTAGTTCCTTGATATTGGTAGTACTTTATAGATTAAGTGGAATGAAGCACCGGCAGGCTAGTTTTTGTGTTAGCCAAAACCATAAAGAGGATGATGTAAAAAGACTCAGTCTTGATGATAAGGCCTCGTGATGCCAAATAACATAATGTAGAAGATCACAATGTGAACGTTCTGATAATTCTGTGTTAATGAGATCTTTTTTGATTTAGGTGACCGTGGGATCTGATGGGGTGGTTAAGATAAACTAACGTTTTTGTTCAACATTCATTAATTCTTTGTTCCCAGAAAATTTAGAAGTGTGTCAACAGTACAGGTTTGTTGTCTAACATGCATTTAACAAGAGCACAATATCCACTGAAAACTCCCAAACAAGAAAATAAATATTCAGATGAATGGAAGGAGTATTTTCTAGGACATAACATCACATAGTTGTGCTGGGGAACAGAAGGGTAATGAAAAGAACAGGACTGAGATGCATAAAATTTGTACTATAATGAAAAACAATGTTGATGCTTTTATTCACTTTTTCCACTAATGAAAAAGGAGTCACATAAAGAGGAGGACCAGTATTTGAAACTGTCCGAAGTAAATCTTTTTTAGCTTTGGTGGAATTTACTATCGTAGAGTATTGAGGTGGTATTTTAACTGAAGAGGACTAAAAATTTTATGAGTAACAGTCATAAATAAGGGAACCAAAATGTACAAAACCAAAATAATTCTCTTATTCCAAGGGATAAAATGATAATGATTTGGGGGGGGGGGGGGGGGAATTCACCCCTCATCTTGTTTTCCCCCCTCAGTGTTATGTTGTCTTCTCAGTATTTTTTAAAGACTAATTTTTCTTTTTAAATGGATGACAACAGTATTTTTATTTATAGTTTTATAGTTCCAGGCTAGCATGTTTTTATCACCTCTGCCTTAATGCATGTATACGTGTGCATACAGAAAACGAACATACTATATTTCTAACACAAGTATTTTTTTCTTCGGAGGATGGTAACCTATTGATATATGGTAGTCTTGTAGGTTCCTTCTAGCACATCATAATATGTTTACTACAAGTATTCAATTTCTTTGCTATAAGATATGGGAAAGAGGATATCTTGTTTTCCTTTTTAAAAGCATCAACATAATGACTTAATTTATTTGTTTTATGTGAAAGCCAGTGTCACCTTTGTTACGGCTGACGTCCAGCTTTTTTTACAACAGTTTTTTTTCCTGTTCATAGCTATGCAGCTTCACTGGTGTCAGTGGAGTGTATATGTGGGATTTAAAAAGGCAAGCTGTAGGCAGAGGAGACTTTTTTCCCCCCGTGTAATCAGTAGAGAGAAGTGAACTGCTTTTAGGGTATTTCAGTCTGAGCAAAATTCATGTGCTATTTTGTAATAACACATGAATTGAGGGAACCCTTTTGAAGGCAATGTTACCCTGTGATGTATTCACTTGCAGAGGGTAGAATGGGAAGAAGGGGGAAGGTACCATCTGAGATTCTAGTCCCAAGTTCCAGGACTTCTGGGGCTTTTTCTGTCTAATCTGTGAATTTCAGGGTGCTCTTTCGGACTTCCGTTTCTGAGTTGCCTGAACCACTAAGGTAGCATCGGAGACTTTTTCCCTGTTCCCACTGGCTTCATGAAGAAGATTCTTCACTAGAGGGTTTATTAGAGATTCACCTTAGAGATGGGAGATACCGGTCCCCATCAGCTAGAGTGGAAGCTAAAACCAAGCCCTCCCACTTACTGAGCAAGAGCCATAATAATCAGATTGTGGTAGAAAATGTGGGTGGTTATATCATTGCTACATGGTGCAGCAGGGCGTGCTAGGCAGCGCGTACACTAGAGAGGTGACATTCCACCTTGTCTGGGTAAGTTGAGACACGTTATGTGATTGCAGTTATTTGCAGTGCTATATGCAACACCTTTTTACAGACGTAGGAATGCGGGTTAAACTGCTCTGTCTGTGGGTGGGATTATTTGCAGTACATTTTAGCAGTGTCTCTCAAACTCAGCCCAGATAAACAGCATACTGAGCTACTGCTTAGATGTTCCGAAATTGAGAGCGGCTCAGTCCCTCTTTCACATTGGAGGGACAGACAATATTACCTTGTAATTCCAGCCAGCTCTTAGTCTTTCCTTTGCACAGTGAGCTGCTTCATTCTCCAGATGGTGCAGGAAGACTAGGTGGAAAAAAGAAGAATCCCAAAAGAAAAATTCTATAACAAAATTACACGGCTAGCTCACACTTACCTCCAGTGTTATGCTAGTAGAACTCGCATTGTATAAAACCAGAATGATCTAGTGATAAATTGCTTTACATATATGCTAGTATTTGTTACAAATATTCATGGATGCTGAGGTAGTGCTAAAACAAATGAGTCCTTACTTGCATAACTTTATGAGAAAGAAATAGGAGCAAAAGAGTTATCTCACTTAAGTGGTATATTCTTACATTCTTAATTTAAATGCTGTTTTTCTTTCATCCTTTTCCAAGCACTTTGTGATGCTGCTGTTACGCATTTACATACATAAGCTTAAGTGCACGCTCTGCTCCAGACTTTGAAAGGTATATCAAAAATGGCAGCAAAAAGTATGGAATTTTTTGCAGCAGGTCACAGCTGCCGATTTTCCTCAGAGAGGAGAGAAATGTCTGTACACATCCTTGTTACTATTTTTGGGTTTTTTCCACTCTTGATGCCGGATCCAGCTTCCACTGAAGTTACAGCTTGAAGTAAATACTTCTTAAAGTAGATATTCCAGTAGGATAGCATTAAATTGTAGATATGAAAATTAAATATTCTGTTATTGTCTAGAAAAAGGTCACTGTTAGACAGATCTAGATTTTGGTTCAATTTCCCCCATATCCTGCATTGTCATGTGTCCATCATCTATGTTCTGGTTTAGATTTAACACCAAGAGGCAGCCTGTTGTCTGGTGTGCATCATTAGCGATTGTTGTAGCTGATTCATGGTACGTGTACCATGAGAATTTCAGTGTACTGGAAATGTGTAGGCAGTAGTTTGCTCTCTTTGATGTGCAAACTTGATGTTGAACCAAATCAATTTACAGCTGTCAATATTTCCTTCTTATGAAGTGGGAGTGGAAAAAAAACCCCAGTGTGTAGACAGACTTCGGTAGACTATAGGCATTTTCACATGATTAATATTGTTTATCAGCCTATTTACATTCCAGCCCTTTTCCTGGAGTGAGAGAGTGCTTTAACAGAATATTTGATACCTGAAAAAAATATGAAATTTAATTCTGGACTGAGTGAATTGAATCTTAATTGAAACATTCAAGATTAATTGCACTTTATTTCGGGTGAACTTGGACATCTTTCAGATTTATGCAATTGTTTAGGGGCTACATGTACTAGTGATAAAGTTCAAGTATATGCAAGCTCTTGTTGAGCTTTAAGGCTGTTCTATCAATGACGAAGCAGGAGAACTTTTGCTAGTGAAGTAAGGCTGAATCTTCATGACCCTGCTTCTTTTTACCTGCCCTTTTTGAGAGTAAATCCATTGACTTAAATCCCTTTAGCTGTTTGTCAGTCATTTATGCAAACAAGTTTTTGTTTCCCTCCTTTTTTTTGTTGTCAAAACTGTTCTCCAGCTTTCTGCCCACCACACATTCTCTTAAAATATTTCTTTTTTCCCAAGATTTGACTTTCACAAACATGCTAAAATAGGGCATTAATACTGAGGTTGCACATTTCAGTCCCAGTGAACTCGAATGATCTGTGGCCTCTGTGGGACCAAAAGCCAATGTGTCTACAGTCAGAAAGTAACACCTGCCCACCCCCAGCACCTGTGTGTCCATGTGTTTGGGCTTTTGTAGTAGGGGGATTGGGAACAACTTCAGCACCTTACTTATAACTGTTAGAACCTTTTGGAGGGATTGCTGAGCATGACATACTTCTACCAATTCACACTTAATGCAGATGCCCTAAGCCACACAACTAAGTTGTTAGTTTTAATTACTTCGGTGTAGTTAGTAATTTTGAGTAGGAGAATTTCGCATGAGCTGAGGCAGAGCACGCACATTCACAAGACCACAAGCTCAGGCAGCTTAATAGCATTATAGTGGACAGCCTGGTAGACACCGAAGTCTAAAAGAACCAGATAAGCATTTGGTGACTCAGACTTGGAGTTGTCACTAATTGGCCCAAAGAAAAATTTCAAATAATTGTACAAATACTTAGTTGCCTTCAAAAACAGCTTATTATTAGTTAAGTTACTCAGCTTGAGGGCTTAGCTATTTTCCAAGAACGGTTTTTCTTTTCAGAGGAAAAGCATAAGAATTTCAAAAGTGTTTTTCATATTTTAACAGGTCATGTGGACGGATTTGCCTTGCCAGAATTTTCATCTTCTCCTTTGTTGTGCTATCTTAGAATCTGAAAAACAGCAAATAATGGACAAGCACTATGGCTTTAATGAAATATTAAAGGTACTGAATTCTTATGCATTGTTTAAATATTAATTAACTTTTTGGAGTTAATGCAATATGTTTGTATTTCATGTTAGGGGGAGGAAAAGGTGCATACTATCTTCTGAAGGGTTAAATCTGAACTGAATGTCTATCCTCTGTGTTTTCAAAATGGTTTATTTGGTGTCTGTGTTTAGTGATAAGATCATTAACAGGTGGAAAACAGTTCTCCCCCTTAGAGTACTGCTTAGTATGTTTAATCTTTATTTTTGCTTTTTCTTTTGTAATCTTATTTGTTGTCTCTTTGAAAATGTGAGCTGGGGGGTACCTAGGACAGCTAGTTTGTGACATTCAGAAGTACCGTGGATTCCTCTTGCAGATGTTGGATACTGGTGGAAGCCAGCTGTTGTGTACTACATCCTTCAGTGGCCATTTTTCAAAGCAAATAGAGTATGTTTAGCATTACATAGCTTAAGGGCAGGCTTATAAACTGATACTTATTAGTACAGTACTGTATTAGTGTACTTTACAATAAAGCATATTTACCATTTATCACACTTACTACTCTTTGTGAATATATTTTTAGCATATCAATGAACTGTCTATGAAAATTGATGTGGAATATATACTCTGCAAAGCAGAAGCAATTTCTATGCAGATGATGAATTGCAAGGTAAAGATATTTTGAATATATCTACTGTGAGCATTTACGGACAGTAGAAGTATGTAGTTGGCTGTAAGTGTACATGTATGACTGACTTGCGAAATACCTAAATGCCCAGGGATGTGCTGTATCTATACAGCACCTATATTCTAGAAGTTGGTAAGCAAGAGTGATTAATTTTATAGAGTAATATTGTTGGGAAAGGTGGATTGTACCTTTTGGCCGTGATTTCTTTACTCTTACTAGATAACCTCAGTACAAGTAATTTGATGTTGAGTGTGCTTGAGAAAAATGAGGTGAAAGGTGTGTTGCACTGAAAGCATACCAGAATTATTAGGCAGAAGCTAAGGGCTCACTCAGTAAAACTAATTTCAATAACATGAAGTGTAAATATAATAGTTGTTTAGACTTTTATTTATGTAATGAATATCATATTGTTAATCAGGAATTGATTCCTGAGCCTGTCCCCTTTGCTGTCTTTTCGAAAAGCAGATGGAGAAAATGATAACTTTAATGGAACTAATGCTGAGAGAGATGCTTTCAGTACAGCTAAATTCAGATGAATGATTATGTACTGGGGGTGGGGGACAGACTGGGGGGGGACCTTGTTGTTAGCTTTTTTTCCATTTAAGTATAGTGATTTTTAATTAATTTTTCCCCCTCCTCCCTTTCTAGGAATTGCCTCAAGCAGTTAGTGAGATCCTGGGGATAGAAAGCAGTTCTGCAACACCAGATTCAGATACTGGAGAGGATGAAAGTGGAGCTGTGTTGAGTTGTCAGACATCATCATACCAGAGTATCTCAACACCTGTAACTGCTGCCAATGGAACAAGAGACAGCACTCAACAGATGTCTGAGACGCAGAGCCTGGCACCTGCGTAATTACAGTTGGTTAAATTGAAGAAAGACTTTTATGGAGCATGGTTTTTTTCAAGCACTTGAGAGATGGATATTTAAATTTGGTGTTGATTAAGCTTTAAGGTTGGAAAGAAAATCTGTACTGTAATGCTCTTGCATTAAAGCTTTACAACATGACTCAACTTAACTATTTTTGTAGTTTCTTCTACCAAAATAGCCTTTTGTTTTCAATAACATTCCTTAATATTTTTGTAGCCAAGTGCATTTTCTTTTTGCTGGTGAACTGGAAATGGATGGTGATTAAGAAAGAATTTGAAAATTCTGCATTTGCTGAGCTTTCACATGTATTGATCTAAGACAGCGTGAGCTCTTTGATTTGAGCAGATTCACAATAGGCCAGCTGAAGCTGCTGTACAAAACTTCCAAGCTGAAGAGATGCTGATGTGTTAAAGAAGGATCGTTTTGTAAATGAATGGGTTTTCCCTATCTCAAATGTTTACAAAAATACTTCTAAGTATTTGTTGCTGGTTGAATGTAGATTTGAAATGGACATTTATACTTATGCAGTTTAATGTCCAAATACTGAATTTTGTGTAATCGGGAGTGGATGAACAGTATATTTTTACATTAACATATCTTCACTTTATATATGCATATATATATTTACACACATACACACTATATACACAAATATTTGTGAATACTAAAAAGAATAGTCATATTTTCAATATGTGAATAAACTTGACTGTTCATTCATACGAATCAGTTTGACCAAATTAATGCACAGCTCCAACTTAGGCTCTTTTCCAAACTTTTCTAAGTGAAGCTAACTTTCATGTGAATACATTCAGTCCTACACTTGAGGTAATTTTGCAACTGATTTCTTGCAAACTTTACTAATGTTTATCTTTGCTAATATATTAACTGATCAATTAACTACTTACACTGTTTTTATGGCAAGATTATTTGGAGAATTAATAAGCAGGTTAAAAAAGCAAACCACAAACCAAAACAGTAATCACAATTAACATTAATGCATTTTTTGTATATGCAAAAGGCAGTGTGAGTTTATTCCATGCCATGCTGATGTCCTTTGACGTTATGTGAAATTTAACATAACCGATTCCGTGTATTCATTATTTGGTAACTATTGTACATATATAAAATAAAAATCAAAGCTGATTTAGTGTTTTTAATTAAATCCTATTTAGAGAAAAAAATCTAGTTGTCTGGTTGTTGATATAAGAACATGAGGTAGAGGGGATAGCTAACAAGGGTTAGTCCATCGATGATGATACTTTGTGAGTCATGAAGAGCAGTGGGAATATCTGTTTAGCACAGAGTGGAACATGCCTTTCATCTCTAGGCAGCTGATACGTGGGATATGTTGGAGCTTGCTTTTCTTCTGGAGCAGTTAACATTTGTAAAAGTAATTTGTGCCATCTGAAGCAAATACAAGTAATACAAAAAAGGCTTTAATAGATAAATCAAGATGTTACAATAATTTGAGACCCGATTAAACTTCTCTCACCAGTTGTGAATAAACACGGGAGAGCTGAATCAGTATAGGTTTTGTTTTTAATATTGTCAATGTGCTATCTCTCATCAGTTAATAAAGAAGAGTCTTATGTGGTGAAAGTCAAGGATTCACAGCTCAGTGTATCTATGGCCTTTCATTTCCTGTCCAGGAAATTACAGTGAAGCATCATGCCTCTCCTCACTGTTGAGCATTGTGCTTCTTGGCAGCTCATTTAATGAGGCATAGAACACATAAAGGCATTAGAACTTACATAATCAACACTTTGGTTCAAATACACTAAGCAAGTTAGTTTCAGTATTTTTGGAGCACCTAGTTCACTGTAAAGTGTACTTGCAAAATGTTTTTGTCAAATTATGTTAAAATGAAACTATGGAAGGGGGGAGGGAAAGGTCTAAAACGGAGAAATGCAATGGGCAAGTCTGTCAATTAACTATGCATGGTTCTTAGTTATTTGGGATATGCAGCCACAAAAAATTACATGCAACATATTAAGATTTTGAAGAAAATAATAATTGACTGAACATGACTATTCAAGTGTTTAGGAAAAGCATATTTAAGTGCAATTCTGTCATTTCTTAGAATTATGGCTGTGGCTGCTAAGACCTACTACCAGCCCTTACAGTGAAGTTTGCCTTTGCTTTTTGGGTATAATTGCTGATCTTTTCCCTTCATATTAAGCACTCGGGTGTCAAGGATGAGAAGGTTGCTCCTGAATTAACAGTGAGCAGCTGCTGTGGAAGGCTTGCTCTGCTTCCCAACAATAAGATCAAATGCTCCTTGCAGTGTTCATTATCTGTTGCTTCCTTCCTGCTGACAGGCAGCCTTGCAAAGAGTTGCAATCAAGAGGAACCTCATCCTCCACCAAACTCTTCCTGATTGTTAGGGATGGATTTAGTCTAAGCTGAGATGACCAACACTGTGAGAGGCCTTAATCAGGGTCACGATGGCTGAAGAAATGCCATGGGTTGGACGTTCTGGATGTGTAAAGTTCTTTTGTATGTGAATGATTTAAATTGCTTAGAATTAACAAATAAGGATTAACTCTGAATACATTTTCGGTTACAGTTGTTAGGCTATAAAAGAGGCAATACTTGTTTAGTTCCTGCCAACCCTGTTTTGGTTTTTTAATGCTTGACTTGAAGATAATTATCTTTTGGGGGTACGTATTTAAAACTTCATGCTTTTCAATCATAGCAGTATTCCACTGTTATCTGTTCCAAGGTAAAAGTTACATTTATGTAGGTCTCTCCTTAAGAGATTTTTTCTTATTTTGCTTGTTTGGGCAATTTTATTTGTTTTGAAAGTACATTCTTGAGGTCTTTTTCTTCTGTTTGAGTGCAAGAGAATAGCTTACAAAAATGAGAATTGGATGAAGCTTTTTGGAAGTTTGGACCACTGTGAATGTTTATAGAATGGTTTTGATACTGGGAGGTTAAAAAACTAAAAGCATGATACGAAGTTGCCCACAGTAATCACTTACCGCTTCAGTTATATTGACTGCATTCCGCAAATGTGTGCCTGTCCTGTTCATCTGTAATGACTGCGTTTGCACCTGGTGAACATTGTGGCCAGTGGCCTTCAAACCCATGTCAGGCGTGGAGGTTTTGTACTCATTGTTGTGGGTAATCTTCCTAAAGAATATAAAGGCTATGTATAGGTTATAAACAGGTCCTGACTGCTTTAAGAACCAGATGTGGAAATAACTGGGTTTTGGTTTGATCTGTAGCTTAATTAAAATTAGATGCTAATGTTCAGCAAGCCCAGTTTTGTCACTTAACAAGTTTTTTTCTTAAAACCTTTGCATTTTTCTAGTGGACAAATTTAAGATGCTGATGGTGCCTCTTCAATTATTCTCTCCAGTTTTTCCTCATATATTACTCACAAAATTCTTTGGCCCTAGTCAGCCAAAGCAGTGAGGAATCAGATTCCTCAATACTTTCAAATATATTCTTGAGCACTGAATCAAAGCTCCACTGCTAAAACTTTTCAGAAAGCCGTGAACAGTATTCTTCTAGTTTCTACTTCTTGAGATAATGTTTTAGTTCAAAATAACTGAGGCACTTTTCTCTCACTTTTCTAAATAACTTTCTGTTACAAGACACTTGCCTAACTTGAAAAAAGATTTTATTGTAAGTGATTCGGCATTCAGAATCTGGACAGCGAACAAGTTTTGGTATTGCTGGCACGATCCATGCATCCTAGTGTGATGCAAATGAAGCCTTACCCAGTTTGGGATTGAATTTCTGTAGGTAAAATCTATGTTCTTCTCAAACTGTTCCTTGTTAGACAACAGAAATGAGAATGCTGAAGAGGTTAGTGAAATTTTAAAAGCGCATCTGAGCATTGCTTAACGTTACAAATGTGATTGGAAAAAGGTAATCAAGAGGGCTGTGTGCAGGAGTAATCATTTGTTTAGGAAACATGTTAAGTATTCCTTAGCCTTGTTTAGGAAATGTGTTACCTATTCCTCTGCTTCAATTTTAGTCAATATCCTTGTATAGACGCAGCTTAAAACTGAAGTTTGGTCTGTGGCCTGTAGAAGAGTGGCTGGTAACACGATTTTGTCTGTGGCTGGTAAATAGCTTAATAGATTTTTCAAATCTGTTGACTGTTTTCTGAATGCTTCTAGTCAGTGGCTGGCGCTGTCTCTGTCTGTGTGAAAAAGTCACGGCAGAGAGGTCAGTGCTTGTTTTCATGGGAGAAATTCCATGAGCTGCTCTATGGTGGCAGGGATTAAAGCAGGAAATCCTAACCCTTGGTTCTCAATGTGCATTTAGGTACCTGTGTCTAGCTCCATTGCACTGGTAAGGTGACAAGAGACACAGATACGTAACTGAGCACTTAACAGACAGATTTCATATACGTGTGCTATTATATTTCATTTAGAGATTCTTTCAAATGCTTTTTGTAACAGTGTAAAAGACAATTTGTGCTTCATGTTTAGTAGGACTTGGTAATGTCTGCTATTCAATTAAGTGATGTTATTGCAGTGCAGGCCTCAAATTAAGCTTGAATTTAATTTTTCATTTAAGTGGGGTTTTGAATCTTAAACATTTTTTTAAAGAAGGGGTGCTATTTTTTCATGTTGAATCCCTATATCTTTGGCACAAATTGAATTTGCTGATGAATTGTAAACAAAAAAATATGTTGTAGGATGCCACTTTTTGCCTCATCCAAAATGAATTTCACAGCTGAATCAAATACATATTTCATACTGTCCATGTAATTCAAATAAATGAAGTCTTCTAGATGTGTTGTGTTTTGAAGGAATTCGATTATAGTATATATTTTGATTATACAGGCTACGTGTACCCTACCTGAACATTAGTTCTTGAACTGTTTCTACATATGTATCTTGTTACTAACCAACTAACAGCAGAGCCCCATTGCGCAGAGCTTGATTTTTTGCCCAGGCTAGCAGTTCAGCAAATGGTGGTCACTTGTTTCCTCTCTGCGTGTGGTGTGGTTGACCCCCACCAGCAGCCACATGCCCACTCCCCTCTCCCATGGGATGGGGAGAGAACAGAAGGAAGGCAAGAAAGCTTATGGACTGAGACAATGACAATTTAACAGGGAAAGCAAATGCTGCTCCTGCAAGCAAAGTACAAAGAGGATTTCATTCACTGCTGCCCATCAACAGGCAGGTGTCCACGCACTTCCTGGAAAGCAAGGACTCCACACAGGTTACTTGGAAAGATAAACACCATGATCATGAATGTCCCTGCTTCCTCCTCCTTTTCCTGACCTTTTATTGCTGAGCACAACGGCATGTGGTATGGAATATCCCTCCGGTCTGTTTGGGTCAGCCGTAGTGGCTGTGTCCGCTCTCAAACTCTTACCCACCCCCAGGGGAAGAAGCGAGAAAGCTTCGATGCTGTGCGGGCAGGGTGCAGCAACAGCCGAAAACTGGTGTGTTATCAACGCTGCTTTGGGCACAAACCCAAAGCACAGCACATATGGGCTGTGCTGAGGAAAGTTAACTCCATCCCAGCCTGACCCAGTTTGGTGTGATGACAGCCATTCCTGGTGGTGTCTGAGATCATGCCAGGAGTAAATTAATCCTTCATATTGAAGGTGACAGTTCTAAAGTGCCCATTTAGACCTGACGCAAAAAATATTTGTATTACGTATAAGCACCTTATATTCAGCTGTTCTGTTGCTTGTCATAATTCAATGAGATGCAACACCAGAAACTCTTCCAAAACACTCTTGATGTATGAATCAGTCCAGATGTCCTTTAGGTTACACGGGTGCATGCCACCATTCGGCATTGGTCTTGGAGAGCTTCCACACACTCTTCTGGTTTTACTGTTAAAGTAACTGATGCAGGAGACCAAGGAAGTCTTTAATGTACAGGTATTTGGGTTCAGGGACTTGATAATTCCTCAAGCAGCAAAACAGTACAACTACTGCTTCCAAAAGCGGCACTACCGATTCCTTGTTCTCTGCCCTGTGCCGCTACATCTTTTATGCTGGTATGATTAATTTGTGCAGTGTATGAGCAGCCACATAAAGGAGGTGATAAATTTCAGACTTAACCAGTTCTTTTAGCCAGATTGATCATACCACACATTTTTTTCACCATGAGGTACATACCTCAGTATATACATGCAGCAAATTTGTTAAAATCATGGATTTGCAATATTGGAAGGCACTTTTAAAAGCTCGTGAATAACAGACTAGCTAGACTATCTCCTGTTGGCAGGCATGTCTGTCTTCTGCCAGGTGCTTGTCTAATCCATTTGGAGGTTACCTTTGTAGATCCTGCAGTCTATTATGCAAGCACTTTTCAGGTGCTCATAGACTTCCAGGGCAGACTGAATGGTCACATGCAGCTGGTGATTTTCTGTAACTTCTGACTCCTGTCATATGAGCTCTGTCTTCTCTTGTAATTGTGCAGCTGGTCATCTATAAGTAGCCCTCTCCCCACCAAGATCTGTTTAAATTTTGTAACTGTTACAGCATCTCTGAGGTAGCTACAGTCTGGGAGTGAGGGTAGGTACTCGTGGCTCTCCCGTTCTCTGCACCCTTCCATCTAACAGTGAACCCACCCCTTTGTTGGATCTGTTAGTTTCATCTGGACTTGGTTTCCTTATCTCTCTTGTGAGAATGTTATGAGAGACCATGCTAAATGCTTCACTACCATCAAGATGAATGACGTGTATTGTTTTGCCTTGGTCCACAGGACTGTCATAAGAGGAAATGAGATTTGCTTGACTCAATTTGTTCTCAGCAAATCCATCTTGACTGTTTAATCATCTGTTATCTTCTAGGTCTTTACAAATAATTTTGGTACTTCTGTTTTCTCAAACAAATGAAATTAGACCAGTCCGTAATTCTTCAGCCTTTCCTCCTCCCCAATATCTTCTTGAAAATGGACATAATTTTGGCCTTTTCCTGGTCTTTTGTCACTTTCCATCCCCTGAGTTCTTAAAATAGTTATTGATGGCAGAGATTTAATGAGCCTACTCTGTAAGCATGGCTTCTGTGCCAAGTCATTTGCTACAATCAGACTTAACCCAAGTATTCTCCAACATTGTTTTATCTTGTTAAAAGCTAAGAGCTTACCTCTCTGCCCTTGCTATTAATTATGATAGATGCCTGGTCGCAGTTGATTCTTTTAGCAAAGAATGATGTAAAAAAAAAAAAAACAAAACCAAAAAAACCAAACCTAAAACCCAAAAAAAGCCAAACCCCCAAAACCGTTAAATACTTAGATAATTTTCAGGTTTTTTTTCTGTTTTGTCCTTTCCTAATGTTCAGTAGTGGTCTAATACTTCAATCCTCCTTGCTTCTAGAAAAAATTGCTCTTGATGTCCTATATGAATTACGTTGAATTTTGTACCACAGCCTTTGTCTATGCATTAATGTGTTAAGCTGCCTGTATTCAGTAGCTTGGTCCTAGTTTTCATTTCCTGTAAGCTACTCTTTTGAATTGAAAGTAATGACAGACTAATGACTTATGATACTACTAGTAAAAGTGTAGTAGAAGACTACACTTCCTCTACAGTGAAACAGTTTCCTGATTAAACTCTCTTTTTTTTTCCTGAAGCAAGGAAAGAAGTGTCTTTCTGCACTAGTTTTCCTCCCCTTGGATGTTGTAATAACTGAGTTTACTGAAGTCCTCTTTTCTGAAATTGTCAGTTTCTGCTTCCTTCTCTGGCTCTTTTTTTGGCTGAAGATTGTGAATTCATTTTATGTTCATTCTTCTTGAGGTCCACCTTCTGCATAATATTTTCAACCAGCTCCTCTCTGTTGGCCCAAATCAAATCTACCAGAGCCTCTCTTTTCATTGTTTTCTTCCAAATCCTGGATCAAAATTTATCATTAGTATTCCCAGAGCTTCCTAGCCAGTCTATCATTTCGTAGACATCCTTTCCTAACAGCTGTTGGTTGATCAAAATCCTTTTTGTGCTATTAGAACTTGGGATGATTTTGCTGGCTGCTTGAAAACCTGTGCTTCTCCTATCTTTGTGACTTAAAAATTAGGTCGATGTTCTCATCACAGATCTTTTCAGCAGACCCATCTCACTCAAAGAAATGGACTTTCAAGTTGGTGCGTGTATCTTTTGATAATCTGGGAACAGGTTGTACATCTTTCTTTCCTTGTTGTAAGAAGCTTCTTTGGCTAGTCCACTTGTCAATTATTTCACAAAGTCCTTGTTTTACCAAATAAACAATGATTTGGTTAGGTATTGAGACTTGTATTTTCTGCTTGTGTCAATATCTCTTGCATTAATAAGAAGAGTATCTGTTCTCCTCCTTGCCTTTTTGACTTTACATTGAGTAATATTCTTTTCATTTTCAGATCCTTGTGAAGTCCACCTTTCTTCATGCTCTTTTGATACTTTTTCATAGCTTAATTTCTTTCCCCATTCTGCCACACTACGACTTCAAAGTTCTCCCTCCTGCTGTAGCATGCCAGTAGACAAGGACTTGGTGGTGGTCTGGGAGAGCCAGAGGAAAATTCAGATTATTTCTTGGTGTATACTAGCTACTCTGCACCGTGAATTTTATCCTCCTGTTAAAATCAAATGGAAAGTCTTGAGGTTGCTAGTAAATGTCATCAAACTATGGTAAATGTCACAAATAGTTTTAAGGAAAACTACGCTGAAACGGACAGTCAGTATCTCTAAAGGGGGAAAATGACTCAAACATTGAAAATATCTCACAGACTTGCTTTGGATGTAGAGTTAATTTCCACTTGAGAATTCTGCATTTTTTTAAGCTTAAAAAGTGCATAGCTTAGGAGTTCAGACAATGGTGCCTCTGGAGTCTCATAGGAGGAAAGGAAAACATATGTGTGTAAACTAAAGAAGATCTTGGAGTTTCTGATTTCGGATTATAGGCAATAAGATGCCTTTTAGAAATAAAAGTAAGTTTCTCTCTGTGTGCTAGACAGCTACCTTTATTTCTATCAACATTAACTCCATCTCCCAAAGTGAAATAAGATTGCAGTGTGGCACCCTGACATATGTTCTAAAACAGATATTTTTGAATAGCTCCTTCAATGAACTTCCAATTTTTTGGCCAGGGATTTTCAGTGTTCACTTGCGTTATATATACAGCACTGTGAACTACAGTTGAACTCTACACAAAATCTGTAGTTTAGCAGTAATCCCAGAGCCATATACCAGCTCTGTTGTACCGCAGCTAGAACAAAGAAATAAACATTTGCAGTCCATAAATGCATGTCCTTTAATCTGGCTTTGATATGGGAAAGTCCACCTACAAAATACAAGTTGCAAAAGAAGAACTTCCTCTCCAGGGAGAATCAGTCTCTGTGGGATTCATGGGCAGGCAGCACGGCTACAAATAGTTCAATCACTTGAGTCTTCCCTGCCTGTTACACAGTACCTGCTGACATAATGCACCTTTGTTTGTTTTGCGTTCATGAGTCATCCTGAAGAGGGTATGAGAGACGGAAAACCTTTGCCATGCTCTAGTTACCACAGAGAGCTGTGATAGTAGCAAGGCTACTTGGTAGTAGGGTCACTGATTTGTGTCATGTTCCAGCTGCAGAGCTAGCATCCAACAGTAGATAAAATCGTGCTCTGTTATGCTGGTAGGAGAAAAGCCTGCTCACTAGAGCCTGGTTTTGTCATTGGAGCGTTTGGAGAGTGCTAAGTGATCTCACCCTCATAAGGAACTGTGCAGGAACTGTGTCTAGGTATCTCAGGTGTAGCAGGTAGGAATATAAAAGTCCAAAGACTTCAACTTGCTTTCCCATTGTTAAAAATAATGAATAAACATGACAGACAATATCTCGTGATAACTTAGGATATGTGACTGAGCTATCACACATAGACATGCTTTTCCCTAACTGGGAAAATGAAGTAAAACTTCGTGGGTTAGCATAACGAAAATGATTGATTTGCATTACAGGAACAGGTGAAGGAAGCAAATATTATTACAGTCTTATTGTCAAGCAGAAGAAAGGATCCTTATTACATTTTACACATAGGAAACTTTAGAAAAGCAAGGCTAAAAAGGCTTTCTTCAGGCCTCCCACGAGTTCTGAGGCAGCTGTGGACCCATCCTGGTCCTGAACATCGAGCATGACCATCCATTTTAAGAAGGGGTTCATCTGACTGACAACGGCCAGGTTAGACTGGAAGCTTTTGCTGGTTTTTGTTAGTTGTGATAAACGGTAAGATTCCACGATACTCCACGGGAGCTATGAAATGGTCTCAAATCTTCTGTCGTGCTTCTGTGTTGGTCTCTTTTTAAGAGCAGAACAAATTCCCAGATATTTGTAAGTGCTAGTTATAAGAGGCTGAGCCTAGCAAGGCTGAAGGCACTGAGGTTGTGAGGGGAGGCAGTCTGCAGCTGAGCTAGATGTGACATGAAGCTTAGTACTATGGATGATATCTCGTGCTACTTGCCTTGTGCAGCTCAGTGCCTCAGCTTCAGGGCATCTGGTTTTAACTTTTTCCTCTCAATCTGTGTGATCTGTATATATACCAAGTTAAGGCCACGTGATGCCAGCCATCACATTCAGCTAGGCTGTCCCTGTTTGGGGAGGCTGCAGGGCAAGTCACCGACAGCGCTTTTCAAGGGGAAGCGGTGACCGTTTCCCCCGCCTGGTGCATTAGAACAGAGAAAACTGTGTACGTATTTGAAGGAAACTTACTGAAATAATGCTCCCAATCCAGATGTGCTGTTCAGTCCTCCACTCTGTAAGGTAACCTATTTATTCAAAGTAGGTGATGGAAAAATTTTGGAAAATGGGAGAAGCAGGGAGGAAAATTGTAGGAAGAGCAAGTGACGATGGTAGGCGACAAAATGAGTGTTTAACCTCAGACTGTTGGTGTAAGAGAAAAATAAATCCTAAAACAATTTCACAAGTAGCTTTGAGAGACTGAGACAGTACCTTAACACTGCGGTCAAGTTATTGTTTCAGCAGTTGCCTTCTGCTCACTTAAAATTTCTGAGCTAATAGTCTGAAATTAAGCAGTAAACAAATTCTTAAAAAAGTATATATAGATCTTTACGCCAGAGACACGAGTCTTTCAGAGGCAAGTGAAGTTGTCATGTACATATAAATATAAAAGACCTAAAGGACCTGTATGGTGGTTTTGCCACCCATAAAAACAGTAAAACCACTTTATGCGGTTTTACCTTGACAGGTGATAAACTGCTTTCTTGATGTTGTGGTTAGAAGAGAGTCTTATGATCAGAGTCTGACCATTACCACAGCTCAGGCAGAAGCCGCAGCCATTGCTGTCTCGACTAAAAAGCTTTCTCCAGTTAAGCACTCTCTTTCAGTGCAAGTACTCTTTGCACGTCGCCAGTCACCCTTCAGTACATAAGGTATGTTAAGTCTTTCATTACAAGGCATAATTCCTACCACGTAACCCACCTTCTCTGAACCAGCCGATGCGTTTCAAAGCAGCGCTCTGTAAAAGAGAGGGAGAGGAGTTTCTACATCAAAGAATTTCTCACGTCAACACCTCAGGGCAACTCTTCTGTGTGGAAGCTCGGGCCCCGCTTTCCGGGCCCGCTGTGCCCACGTCCCCCCTGCCGGCACTGCTGGGCCTAGCCCTCCCCGGGGCCGCCAGAGCCCCGGCGCCGCGGGGCCGCCCGCCCGGGGGCCGTGAGCCCTGCCCTGCCCGCGGCGGGGGGCGAGGGCAGGCCGCTGGGGCCTGCCCGCCCGAGGCGGGCCGGGGGCCGGCCGACGGGCGGGGACCCCGGGGCTTGCGGCCGGCACAGCTCCCCCGGGGCGCCCGCAGCCCTCCTGGCCCGGGGGGGCTCTTGGCGGGGCGCGGGGGACGAGGCTGGGCAGCGCCCGGAGGCGACACCGGCTCCCGTCCCGTCCCGTCCCGCCCCGGCGGCGCGGCGCGGCGGCGGCTGAGGTAAGCGGGGACCGTGGGCGTCCGTCCGCCGGCGGCTCTCGTCACCCGGAGACGGGGCTCCCCTAATCGGGTTTCCATCAGTCTCCGCGGGGGCGTATAAAAGGAGCCGCCGCGGGGCGAGGCGGGCAGAGCGCGGCGCTGCCCCCCGGCCGGCCCCATGCAGCCCGCCATGATGATGTTCTCCAGTAAGTACTGGGCGCGGAGGGGCTTCTCGCTGGACTCGGCCCTGCCGGAGGAGCGCCCCGCCGTCGGCGGCCTCACCGTAAGTGGCGGGGCCGGGAGCGGGGCTTCTCCGCCGGGCCCTCCCCGGCGGCGGCGGCGGGGGCAGGAGGGGCAGCCCCTGCTCGCTCGGGGGAGCCGCCGCGGGTGGGTCGGGTTCGGCCTCTGAACCTCACGGGGCGGGGAACGCTTTTTCGGCACGGACGGGGGCCGAGGAAGCGAACCTCGCAGCCTAACCGTGTCTTCAAAGAACAGCGAAAGCGTCCTTAGAAATGAACGCCTCACGGCAGGAATTAACCGCGTTGCTATTGGGAGTAATATCAAAGCACCGGTGTCCGGTTCGGGTGGTTTTAAGCGCTTGAACTTTGAAAGCCTGTCACTAGTCGTGCCGACTGCGTGCGCTAGTGCTGCGCCAGCGGAATCTGCCTCTTCAAGGCACTTGCAAACCTCCCAGCACGACACGTAAAACATTTTTTTGGCCCTACGGCCACCGCATGCGCTTACCCTGCGTTGGTGCCGACGGCGCTTTCCTTGCTGAGCAGCTGGCCGTGAGGTTTCCCGGCTTCTGCCAACTAGCAGGGGCGTGAGGGCATGCGGGGGCATCGCGTAGGTGTGCAGAGGTTTCCCTGTTGAAAACCCTGTCAGGAGGCAGGAGCAGTTCTCTGTAAGATGGTGATGTGGGTGCAACAGGTGGTTGGGTGATTTCAAGCACGGGATGAACTCCTGCCTGCTTACAGGTAAACCTACTTGAATAGGTGTACTTTAATAAGAATAAAGAATGTTAATAGGCACTAATAACGTAACCTGCTCTGAATATGCAAAATATTTAGGATTAGGAAGACTTTGCTTCCGATAAAATTTTGCAACACGTAAAGATTCAGATCACTTGAGTAGGACCAAGAGAATGCACCAGTCTGTACCAGTTTTGAACTGGCCTATTGTCTTTATAGTAAAATGTGAAATACTCCTATTTGTACATGCTTTGCTTCTATTGGAAATACTGAATTAAATGGGATAAGTTTGTTTTGCTGTCTTAATATTTGAGTTATTTTCTTCACTGAGTTCCGATGACTTTTTTTCCTGACTACCCGTGCTTGCTCCAGATAATTCATTTTCATTAGGAAAGTTGATCTGCTAGTCATTATTTAATTATGAAGTGTACTAATGAGGACGGCTGATAAGATTTGAGTTCTTGCAGTATCACAGCCTCTTCTACTGGGCTCGTGACAATTAGCTAATCTAGTTTTCAAATGCTTGAGAGAGGCTTTCAGTCATCACTTCAGGTAATGCTTGCTTGAGAGTATTAGGGAGCCTCTGACAGTCTTGGAAGGTCCCAAGTGCTCTCACTTCCCAGAGGAATCGGTGGTATTGGGACTCTCAGGCACTCAGTTTGAGTACATGATCCTCGATATGTAGCTTCTAGAAAGCAGCACACAGTGAAAAATCAAGGATGCTATAAAAATATCATCTTTGTCACTTCATGCAGAGCTTGTGTACTTGATGTACGTGAAAAGGGCTCAGTCAAATCCCAAATATTATTGAAGTTAAGACAAAAGTGACCTTCTTCTAAACTATCCGTGAGCAAACCTCCTACCAAGCAGAATCATATAAGCCCAATTACTAAATGTGTTTGAAACACTTCATGCCTTATTCCACAAACATAATTGCTTTTCCAGGTCTTTTCTGTGTAGTCTAATAAATGATGAGAAAAGACCACAGAGACTTTTTAATATGTCCAGTAAGTCATTTAAGTGTGGCTAGTTTAACCTGTGCTGTTTAAAGAGTGGCTTTTGGTAAGATGATGAATTTTAACTAGCCCTCTTTTTAATTCAGTGCATTCTTGTACCTTTAAGAAAAATAGTAGATCCGGTGGGAGCTGACTTGGGAGCTGCGGACTCTCTATTCAGTGGATATTTCATAGTGGACTAGGATCAGGTAAAAAAATAAACCAATTTGATGTGAACCATGTGGATGCATTGAAATGGCTGTGATGCAAATACCTCATCACTGTCAGCCGTATCCATTTTTAAGAAAATCATTTTACATAATCCAGTTTGAAAAGGAATTTGGCTGAAGCTTCCTAATTTTCTGCTGGGTCACAGAGCACTTGATGAAATCTTGTAAAATCTCTAGAAGGACAGGGAGACTCTTTGCTAAAGTGCATTATGGAAGTGTGATAACCCACTTTGTAAGGCAAAAAGAAGAACACGGTTTTAACTTGGCTGCCATCAAGTGTTGTGATACCTGTTTAAAAACTTAATCTATTCTCAGATTATTTTCCTTTCATGCTGCTTTACAATTTACCAAAGGAAAAAAAAATTAATCCATGTGGAATAGTTGTATAAGATTCTTAATTTCTATCTTTACTTTTTTTTTAGTGACTATGTTGTGGATGATACTGTTTTAGAAAAAGCAGTTAGCAACTCACTGGAGATTTAATTTCTCCAGGAGTCACAACCTGGTCATTGGGAAATGCAGGCTGTTTTTTGCAAATCATGGTTGATCTTATAAAAGTTGTCTATAAAAACTGTACTGTAGGCATCTCAACAAGATTTAAGCTGATGAAATTACATTTTTTGGAAAATAATGGCTGAAATTTGGCTTAAAGCAGTCTTCGACCCCCAAATTGTGAGAAGAATGCAGGAGTGGCCAAGGATGGTGCGATTTTCTGTATTTTTTTGAGTTCCTCAGCCAGCTCATCTTCTAAGGGACATACAGTCTAAGCTTGTATTTCTGTCCTCGTTTGTAGAATCGACAGAGGTTTTGCCTTCTCAGGAAAAATGACATCACACGGCAACATTAATTGTGGTACAACAGAGAACATAAACTCTATGTTTTAAATTTAATGGTTAATAAAAAAATACAGACCAGTGTAAATCATCGTAGATTGACTGGTACAGGTTAGAACAGCATCACTGCAAGCTTTGCAGTAATTCAGGCCATCTCTGTTTACTTCTTGTTTATTATTAATGATAGCATTGCCCTAATAACATCATCATATTTGTATCCCAAACATTCATATACTTTTTCTTATGCTTTTTTATGGACTGGCCTCTTGCACAACCGTCTCTAGCAGCAGCTTTTGACCTGTGATAGTGGTTTCAAGTAAATACATTACCTTTTAAATTAAGCCTTGATGAGTTCCATTCAGCTATTTTCTAACAAAAAATTCTCTTTGCCTAAAGAGACTTAATTTTAAGAAATGCCTATTTGCTTCTGAAATGATGCTGTTCTTTATCCATTTGTAGCTAAACAGATCGAGTTCTGGGAAAAATGAGGAAAAGAAAGGGAATAAGGGAAATGGGAAAGGTGAATCTGTTTCTGAAGGCGGAAAGACAGCCGTGGTGTTTTCCTTGAAGAATGAAGTTGGTGGATTGGTGAAAGCTCTCCGACTCTTCCAGGTAAATCTTACAAATCATTACGCTGCCTGGACTGAGGAAGGCTGCTGAGGTCAGGTTGTTTGTTGGTATAAATCTAATGGACCGTGGTGGAAGGAATTGAGTGCAGTTACACTCTGCAGAATTGAATAACGGTAACTTAAAATTTTGTGGATCATTCAACAAAGCATTTTGGGCTCATGAAGGGTTTTCTGGAATAAAGTTTAATAGTGATGCTGATTTTCACACCATTCGCTTTAGATTTCCAATGTGTGATTCTCAGCACTGTAAATTAGGTTCGAAGTTGTCTGTGCAGGCCACAATGAAAGGGGGCACTTTCAGAGAGCAGTTCAGAATCTAAATTACACACAATTAGGCAGTTGTGGCAGCCTTGCTGCAGGACGTTTGGTCATGAACTTAAATGCACCTTTAAGTGCTTGCAGGGTCAGGGCTTTATGTGTCTAACCAGAACGTAAATTGTGAAGTATTGGTTCCCATATAGATCCCCATGCAATCAATGGTTTTTGGTCAGACTGCTGGTACTGCATGTAGTCTGCTTGCCTTATTAGTAAATTGAAGAGGGCTTGGGGGCTTGTCTGAGGATGGTTAAAGCAAAGCAGTATGAGAAAAGCCTTAGGTTGGTCAGTCTGTGCAGTGCAGTGAGGAGAAAGTGAGGGGGTGGCTTGGGGTCTACTTCTAAGGCCAAACCATCAGAGGGGTGTAGGTGTGGGAGCACTGGGCTTTGCCAGTCCTAACTTACAGGAGCTGGCTCTGGGAGCAGAATCCCAAGGCTGATGTAGATACCTAAATTCCCCAGCCAAGGAAAAGGGGTTAAGTCAGACCTCTGGGAGGGAGGTTGCCAGGAACCAGGGTGTTTGACAGAAAGCTGGTAAGAATTGCAAGAATCATGTTTTCAATGCAGCTTCTCTCCAAGGGTTAAGTGTCTAACTGCAGCTCTGGCTTAAACGCTTGAATCCAGCATCTGAAATCCTGGATTTACACATCAACTCCCCCTTCCTGGGAATGGGCATATAACTCACTCTGGTTTCCATGGCTGGAAGATGTTGCAGAGATATCACCCCCATTCACAGAGTCACCTAATGATTTAAGTACCGTGAGGGGGAACGCAGGGTTTTGTTCCCTTCTCAACCTAGGGTAGATCAAAGCCACCTGTCCGACTTTCCAAGAGAATGTCTAAAACTGGTAGCTCTGTGTCAGCTGAAAACATGCAGTGGGGTCCCGTGATCTGTGTTATTCAGGAGTAGATCATCAAAATGATCCTACTCGGCTTTGTAATCTGCCAGTTTACAAATAGCAGATTCAAAACCCTAAGCAGGTGGAGGGTTTTCCTTCTGTGAATTCGTTATGTGAATGGGTTAACTAAGGAGATACACCGTATACGTACCTTATGGAGCATGCCAGTTACAGAATTATGTACGTATATCCAGAGGTGTAAAAGCAGAGACTGCTGGTTGGCTGTACCAGAGGGGACCTTCACCTGAAACAGACCTTTCTGCAAAATACAGCAGGCAGGTGGAAGTACAAGTGCAGAGTTCTCCCCATTTGGAAGTCAGAAAATGTTTTATTGGCTTCACTGAGTACGTGGAAGGATAGATGTGAAAAGTAACAGATAGTTTGTGTCTGGCAAAAAAAAGAAAAATCAAAGAGTCAATAGAAATACTGGTTGAAAGTAATCGTCTAGCCCAACCTCCTGTTTCGAAGCAAGGCTATCACAACACTAGGTTAGGTCAGCCCTAACAATGTTATGGTTGTCTGTCATTGTATGACACCCTTGGCAGACCAGTAGTTGTGGTGGGAGAGATAGCCCATAGGAAAATTTTAATGCTAGAACTATTTACACACTCGTGTTTAGTTTTGATGGGGACATTATAATAGAGAATAAATTGAATTAGATTTCATTTTTATTACTCTTGCCACTTCAGGTAATTCATAATTGCTGTAAGAAACGTAGATGAGGACTGATATACAGTTATCCTTAAAAAAATATTTTCTCCCTTGTGTTCATGAGAGATGCTGAAGTAGTACACTTTTAATAGCGTATAAGTAAACACACTCAAATCCATTTGAATTAACAGTATTATTATGCACATTGCCTAATAAAATTGTATTTTATGTTTAACAAAGGTAAATATAAAATTGCATTACAGTTTTTTCTTTTTAAAAATTATAAGGTAATATTGTCCTTTATAAAAGATTGCCTTGTTAGCTAAAATTAAATAATTAGTTAACTTTCTTCATTAAACACAATAGTATGATTTTTACATTCAGTATACAGATTTCTTTTGTCTTTGTTATTTATTAAACATCACTAACCTGTTATGTAGGTCCAAAATGAGTACTTTCAATGAAAACACTTTTTAATAACTGGGAAAAACTTTCCTGAGGAACATGCCATCAGTATTCCCCTTCTAGTTGATATGTCTGCATTTCATACACTATTTCATCTTTCCACAGGAGAAACACGTGAGTATGGTTCATATTGAATCACGAAAATCGAAGAGAAGGAGCTCAGAGGTGGAAATTTTTGTGGACTGTGACTGCAGTAAGAAAGAATTTAATGAACTAATCCAGTTGCTCAAGTTCCAGACTAATATTGTATCTCTCAATCCACCAGAAAACATCTGGACTGATGAAGAAGGTAAGGTTGTTTTTGTACCAGTTGGTTTAGACACTGAGAGCCATTTTGCATAGGTATCTCCATAGTCTTACACTCCGGTACGTTCAGCTCACATTCTATCTTCTACAGATCTCGACTGTGTCCCTTGGTTCCCCAGGAAGATATCTGAATTAGACAAATGCTCACAGAGAGTTTTGATGTATGGATCTGAGCTGGATGCAGATCACCCCGTAAGTGTAACATAAAATTATGTTGTAGATAATTTGTTCAGGTTATTTGCCAGTCAAATAAAAAGCCTGTTGACTGCTGATTCTGAGTACTTTTTTGAGCATGTGGTGTTCAGAAGATGGGGATTTAGTTCTCTTCAATGGTTTCAGTGAATTAATTTTCCTTTTCTGTAGTTGGACACCCAAAAAGGAGGTCCTCCAGAAAACTTATTCACTCTTGAACAACTATGTTCCCTTTTGTACCGCTTTCATTTATTTTTTTAATTAACTAGTTGATAGAAACTTTCAGACTCTGAAGAGTGTAGATCAATGTGATCTTCCCTTCTGTCACACCTCTTAGGTAAGAATTGATATTAACCTAGGTGTCAGAGAAGAAAGAATTATGAAGGAGGACTTCCTTGGGCACTCAGAAGATAACTGGAAAATAAATCGAACAACATGTTCCTGTTTCTGCATGAATGCAGCAGATGGGAAGGTGTCTCACATTGTTTCCTGACTTTGGTGACGGGAGACATTTCACACAAACCGTATCTGCAGTAGTGCCAAATGCTCAGTGCAAAAGGCAAAAAAAAAGATCTGTTATTGTTTTATTTCTTTTGGCTGATGTCCATAAATGCTTAACTTCTGGGTCTCTAGATGGCAGATGGTGGAAAGCATTTGTGTTACAACATTTTCACTTGTTATAAATCCACGTTTCTTCCTTTGGACCATTTGGCTGAAAGATACTGATGGTAGCAAGTTGTATTCATCTCTACTCCAAAGTAAAATAGTCGGGATTAAACTGGTATTGTAGGAAAATTCCAGCTGAAAGGGAGTAGGTAATGAACTAAGATATCTGACCATAAGATTGTCTTGTAATAGAATCAGATTAAACTGTAGCTGTAGGCAATAGTATCCTTTGGTTTTTGTCACACACATTTTTGTTGATATTGTCCAAGGTGGCAAAAAATGGCCCCAAAGAGACTGTAAGTGACAGCAGGAAGATCAGTTCGGTGTAGGGGACTCTCTAGTGATGCATCTGTGCTATACCATGGAACTACGGCGCCTGTGCTGACTCCTCCCTGGTGACTGCCGTGGCTGAGGGGAGGCAGGTACTCCTGGTGGCCCTGGACTTGGGGCTCTATGTCAGTGCAGAAATGGCACTCAGACCGCTGCCTTCTGTCCCGTCTGCTCCACAGCTCCTATAGCTGCCGTGCCATGCCATGCCGTGGCAGGGGCTCAGGCACAGACCCTCATGCCTGCTTATACAAGCAAACGGACATCATCATGATGTCCCCTGGCAGCCCCACTTCCCTGTCTCTGGTGTCACCTGCCTGCATATCAGCCACGATAAGCTTCATCACTTCGCTTGGTTTTCAGCCATCTCTACCGCGTGTGGGCCCTTCCCATGCTGTAGGCCCACAGCTGGGGAGCGCGTTCCTGGATCCTGGTTCTTGCCTTGTACTTCTTGATGACAAACGAGGATTTACCTCACATTTTCTCAGAATGGGAAAGTCTGTTGATTACCTGCAACCATTAACAGTAATTTGGTTCAAACAGAGGCCTTAGTGGTAGCTCATTCTAGCCTTGAGTCGATGACTGTGACGAGCCATTTGATACTGTTTTATGTTCTGAGCTGGTGCCTTCATTAAATACTTGAGTACTCTGCTGAAAATCTGCCTTCAGTTTTACAGACAATGAAAAAAGACATTTGCATTATATGAATATATATTTTACACTTGGGGGAACTCTTATAAACATAATTTACGCACCATTTGTTAGCCTATGCAGCATGCTAGTTATTAGAGGTGGGGGGAAAAACTGTAAAATCTGTGACTGGTCTTTCAAAGGCCACTTATGGTGTCTGCCCTGTTCCTTAGTGGTGGTGTGTAGGTGCCAGACGACCAAAGAGAATTATCCTATTACAGAACCAGCATAGCACCACTTCAGCAGCATAGCCCTAATCCATATTGGCCAATGGTTTCAGTCTCAATTTCACTGCATGTGACAGGCTTTTAAATACCCTGTGCTGTCTTCCATCACTTTCCAGCTCTTGAACGGTCTGCAGCCAAGTAACTCAATGCTTACGTCAAAAGGTATTAAGCAGACAAGGAGGCGCCCCCAGATTGCACCAACTCTTTGCCAATCAGAAAGCTTTCCTGTGTAGGAGTGGAGGCTTGAACGTTTTCTGCAGTCCTTTGATGTCCTCCCTTACTCTGCCCCAGCAGCGCAGCTTTGGTTATGGGGCAGTAAAATGCCTTCTGAGTTTTCTGGAAGCTCATACAGATATTTCAAATCAAATGACTTTCATTCCCTTCAGTGATTCGTGTTTGTGTACCTGAGCAGTAAGGAAAAAATGCATTTTACTTTTCAGCTCTGACTAAGGGAAACTTAAATGCACTTTCTGGGCTACTAACCGGGGAACTTAGTTAACTCTACCCTTTTTCGTCTTCAAGAGGTTGGCAGTTCTGTCTTGAAAACAGATAACTCTCTTTTTAGTCCAAACACTGAAGTGTCTGCATCTCTTATAGGTATAGAAGAGATGTTGTTTTAATTTTGAACAGCTCAAAGGGCTGTGACTGGCTGGTGCATATGTGTTATGTAGCACTTCTGCACTTAATATGGAAAAGGTATGACCGCACTGTAGCCCACGAGGTAGAGCCCTTCCTCTGTAACTCAAATTGGAGCAATATGCATATTTGCTGCTGGAGGCTGATGGTTGAGTCCCTAATGTGCTGGTTAAGGTGGCAACTGCTGAAGTAGCGTCTTCAGAATGAGTTGCATATGAACTCTGGGCACTCGATTCTTCTAGTGAAGAAAGATATATTGAGGATAGGTAAATTATTCTGCTTTATGCTTGTGTGTAGATCTCCATTCAGATTAAGGAAAACCTGAGTGAGATGAAATGACAAGGAAAAAGTTTCCCTTTTTCAACATCTTGGATGAATGACTGCACCTACACACAAACCTGTCATGAAAATACTCCTATGGGACTCTGGTGGGGACAAAAGTGAAGAAATCCTTATCTTCTCTTGCAGTCCAGTAGATAGTGTTAATCAAAATACAGTATAATTAGGTACTAAATAAACACATTAATGATTTATTTTATAACTCTTGCAGCTAATTTTCTGTCTTTATTGTAAATTACTCTCTTCTTCCTTGCTTAAGGGATTTAAAGACAATGTCTATCGACAGAGAAGAAAGTACTTTGTGGATGTTGCCATGAGCTATAAATAGTAAGTACTGGCATAATTCTTTCCCATGCTGCTGACTAGTTAGAATTCATGCTCTACTTAATTCTGTAGGATGAAGTTTAACAGTAGACAAAATCATCCTTTAAACTTTGACTAGTTTCGTGTAGGCTATAGTTGACAAACCTGATGCTTGAAATCCCATTACATTTTCAGTGCAGATACAGGCAAGTAAAACATTTAAAGGTAAGCACTGTCTCTTCAGCATTTTATTCATAGCTGCTTAAACTTAAGAAACTCTTTTACAAATGCTTGCATGTCTTAATGACAAACTGATGTGCTGCTGAATTGCACACCCCTACGTAGTTGGATGAGCTCACTAAAAACTGGAATTATTATTTTCTTTTCTTGCACTTACTATACTGGATGCTGCAAAATGCCATTTATCAGTTTTGCCACCACAGCTCTGGACTTCTCAGAATCCAGTCAGTGGATTTCTCTGTAGTTAGTGGAGCTGGTGCCTGTGCGCAAATACACTGCATGTGTTTTCTCATTTTGATTTTTTTTTTTTTAAAACATGTCAAGTCAGTATTTTCAATATTCTACCGTCCCTGGCAGTTAGAAAACTTTCTGTGCTACCTACAAATACCTACTGTGTTACAATTTTCTTGTCACAGAGCATTCAACTAATTCTAATCATACTTTAGGTTTTATTTGCAACAGGCATAAGCCCCCATTCTCAAGGGAAAGAGCATACTAATTTCATGTTCTTTTCCATTTTACCACACTTCTTCAGGTTTTTCATTTTTGTCCTTTGAGATTTCTACCTACGTTGTTGAAAGAATATAAAGCACAACAATTTTTTCTCCCTTTGTAGAAAGCACGTCCTGTCAGTAAGCAATTAAAAAATGGATTTTTGAAGGTTTTTCAGTTCTGGGTTTTTGGTTTTTTTTTTTAATATAAGGTTAATATACGGGCTGCAGAAGGCTGGGGGGACAGGAGGATTAACTCTGCTTTGTGACCATATAATCCTGATTACATTTCTCCTTTACTTTTGTCCCATTCCTGTCATTAAGCTATTACCTATCTAATAAATGTGTAAGTGCTAGTGTTGGTTCCCCTTTTTTCTGCCCACGGTGGCATTTGTTTAGCTGGGTGCTCATGACATTCATCCAGCACACTGAGCTGCTGCCTGCTGGGGGCAGGGTGCTGGCTGGTGGAGAAGCTTCCCAGGCTGACCAGATAAGTCCTAAGTTTAAACAGTTTTCAGAGGTAAATTGAGACAGTTTTGTGTGGGTTTTTTTTGTTTGTTTGTTTGCTTACAGCTGATTGATTGATTATCTTTTTTTCAGTCTAATGCTTGCTGTAGAGTTAGTTCTTTTTGCCTAGCATTTATTGCAGTATGAAATGTCAGCAGGTACCTGTGGATGAGGGCAGACTGTGTGTGCTCCTAGAGCTCTTTCAGTAATCTTGGATAGTTCTCCATTTACCCATGACAGTAGCGGTAGTGCCATGCATTTCACAGCTGCTAAGCTGCTGGAAATACCTTCCTCTCTTCTCCCTCTCGGTTGCCTAAGTGCTGGAAAGATCATGCTGCTGGCTCACTAAGCAGTGGTTGGTCTTCTGCTACAAAGGGTTTGGTTTTTTTTTTGCCCTGAAACCAGCGAGAAATGTCTTTTCACAAAAATCACATGGAGTAATCCTGCCTATTCCCAGAAAAACAGATAAAGGAAAGGAAAAATCTTTTCCATCCTTAGATTTTGAAGGCTCAAGAACCATTTCTGGAGGCACGTTACAAAAATCAAACAACCCAAAACAGAGGTTATTTGTGGGCCAGGTCTTGTACCTCAGCAAAACTGCTCAGAAGTACTCCGTCCTGCTGATCTTTTCAAACCTTTAAAAGATTTCAAGCTCATCCTGTTATCAGCAGAGGGAAAAAAAGATGCTTCACATATTTTTAGCTGGGGACCACAAAATGGCTGGGAGGCCAGTGATTAGGGCAGTTACCTAAGATGTGGCAAAATCTCGTTCATGCTCCTCAGGTCTCCTGCAGTGGTTATCTTAACCCAAGGGATGTGCCATATCTACTGGGCTGTACAGTCAGTCTGTCTCTGGGTATGCCTGTAGAGACAGTCCAGGCAGACATTTACCCTCAGCATCCTGCAGCTCAGCCTAAGCCACTCTGAGGAAAGGCAAATCAGCTCAGGGAGGACTCCATGCTGCTACAGCTAAACTGTTCCCGCTACCCGTGCTGGGGAGCTCAGAATTAATATAGGTGTCTTGACACTACATTGCAGTCTCATCACACTCTCTTTTGTGATCTAATGACTGTTTACTTATTTATACGAAAAGAACAGCTCTGTTGTAAGGACTCCTTCCCTCAGGGATAAGTTCAGAGCATTGTCTTGAACCTCTCAGTGTCTTCCAGGTCAGTGACCTTCCTAATCATTTACTGAGGTTTGATGCATTTCTACTTTTCATTTTCTGGTGTGAAAAAACCCCCACACTTGTTTCCTTAAAAAAATAACAAAGAAATCTGGCTGTAAAGAATTGGCTGCAAGGAATTGGGTCTGTAAAAAGATTGTTGAGTTGAAAATCCCAGATCAGCATTTCCTTTATGAATTGCTATTGTTCTGTAGTGGTAGATATTCTGCTTTGCTTGAACATAAAGAGACCTCTGTAGTCGAGAGAGAGAGAGAGAGAGAAAAAGAAAACATTAAGAAGTGAACTTGGGGGAGCAGGTATTAGCTGGTGCTGAATGTTAAAGGGAAAGACATGTTAATAGAGCACAGCAGTGAAAATCAGCTGTATGAAATAAATGGACCAAAAAAAAATATTCCTCCCTCCTTCACTTAGCTTCTATCCTAAAGATAGTGAAAATGTGTTAATCTTGCTAATTAGTCCTTTGAGATTGTTCAGGGATTGCAAAAGTGTTGAGAAAATTAAATCTGGAGGAAAATTACAAGGTTTAAGAGGGAATTCATAATATGAGTTGATAGCTCATGACCATGGCAAAATGGAAAGACCCTATTTTAATAAAGGGAAATAAAAATTCAGGCTAGGTTAGCTTGTAGAGTCATCTTACTCAGCCACAAGAAAACTGGCTATGTAGGCTGGCCATTCCTGTGATTTATGGAAGAGTTTGAGCGTAAGGTGGTGCTTGTTGAAGTAAGAGGGTGAGAAAAATGATATTTGCAGAGCTGAGTGAGAAAGGCATAGGTCCTCCCTCAAGTCTGGCTGCCTTGATCCTTTCGATAAAGAGAGCAGTATCGTGATGAGCTGGAAATAAGATCAGCTCTCCTAGGCATAAATCTTATTAAGGAATTAATGTTAGTGAACCTTACTTCAGTACTAATGAATTAATTGAAACAATAACTAAGTTATAAACCTTTTAGTGAGCAGTGAACAGGCTTCAGATCCTTGATTGTGTTTATACCTCTCTAGTGACAGGCTAAATAGGAACCTGAGTTTTTCCACTGGTGCACAGATTTCTTCAGCTTTGCTGGGCCAGTGCTGGCAGTATCTGTAGTAGAGGTCAGGTCTAAGGCAGAGGAAGGAAGCTACTGCACAGTATTCTGGCAACCCCAGGCGGATGGAGCAGCAACCTGCTTGTGTCTGTCGTGTATGGTACAATTTAGAATAGCTGTGTTATGCTTTCTGTGAGCTGGCAGGCACCTTAAGGCTGATAAAGTGTAAATGTGAAGACAGATACTAGACCTGAAGGACTGACTCCCACTGCAGAATGCGCACGGACCCAATGCAGCTTCTGTTGGTGAGAAATGTTTCACTAAATGTGTTGCAATTCTTGTCATGTCAGCAAAAGAGTGGTTGAAGGGGAACTAGTGAATGTACTGGATGTTCAGTGAGTCCTTTACAAGTATCAATACCTCATACAAAGTGGCCTTTGACTGACAGATAACTGTCATGGATCAAAATACTTTGATATAGTGAAAGGCAAGGGGATTAAATAGTAAGTGTGCAATAAAGATGAGGGGACAACTGCAGTGAGTGTAGGGTGGATGCTCTTCTCCTGTGCATGTAGGGACTGCAGAGCAGCCATCACCTGTGACATGAGGGCTCATTCCTTGTTACCTTATATGGTGGAGGCAGGATTATGAACCTGGCGACAGTCAAGGTGGAGAGCTAACCCCCAGAAGAGCCCAGCGCGGCAATTCTCCTGCTGCAGTGAGATTCCCTGTGCCTGATACACCTGTTCAGTTGCTGTCTCTGACGCTGGGGAAGCTGCTGCACTGGGCTGGGAGTGCCCACGTTGCCAGCCTGTGGCAGGGGAGTGGGAGGTAGGGTCTGATGGGCTCAAGGGGATCCTGTGAATCCCTTTGCCAATCTGTACTTCGTTACAGTGCGGGAAAAGAGGATACCTGAGGAGAAGGCGGATTGCGCAGATTACATACTATAGATTGTGAACGTTAAATCCAGAGAAAGATTATAAAGTTCCTAGGGGGAATTCATAACGTGAGATGATGGCCCATGACCATAGCATACGAATTTCCTTACAGCTAAATACAAGGCAGGGCAGATTGGAAGGAGTCCTTCGTACTCTTCATACTGTCAGTTGGTTTTGAATTAGCTGTAACCACTCAAGGCAAAGCTTGGATGTCAGACACAGATTAGCAGGTACCCTGGAAGGCTTTTGCTTTGCAATTTCTGTGCATTTGTGTAAGGGTGAGGAGGCAGAGGAATGGTGCAGAAGGAAAAAAAGAAAGGTGTATTTAGAAGCTTAGTTTCACCTATGCTAGGCTCTTGGCTCTGAGATAAGCTTCCTCATGATGTTGTACTGCATGAATTTGGTGTTCCAGTCACATCTGCACATACAAGCAACAGTCTAAACAATAAATATATATTTTAATTGGATCCACGCATTTCTAAACACCTATGTAATTGCCTGATCTTCACTTTGTAAAATGCTAGGTAATGATGCTGTGTGAATATTGTGTATTTTAAGGAACGCATAGAGGATGCAGTCTGCTGATGATCTTACTGAATCTACAAGTTAGACTGAATCAGGATCTTCAGCTAACCACTTGCAAAGGCATCAGTGGCAATAAATGGAGAAATATTACTTTGGTATGGAAATACGGTGTGCTGGAGCACATCCAAAGAAGAGCAACGAAGCTGGTGAGGGGTCTAGAGCACAAGTCTTATGAGGAGAGGCTGAGGGAGCTGGGGTTGATTACTCTGGAGAATAGAAGGCTGAGGGGAGACCTTATCGCTCTCTACAACAACCTGAAAGGAGCTTGTAGCGAGGTGGGTGTTGGCTACTTTTCCCAGGTAACAAGTGATAGGACGAGAGGAAATGGCCTCAAGTTGCGTCCGGGGAGGTTTAGATTGGGTATTAGGAAAAATTTCTTTACCAAAAGGGTTGTCAAGCATTGGAACAGGCTGCCCAGGGAAGCGGTTGAGTCACCATCCCTGGAGGTATTTAAAAGACATGTAGATGTGGCGCTTAGGGACATGGTTTAGTGGTGGACTTGGTAGCGTTAGGTTTACGTTGGACCTGATGATCCTAGAGGTCTTTTCCAACCTAAATGATTCTATGATTCTATGGCATATAAGAAACCCATCTTTCTACTAGGATATGTACAGAGATTAAGAAATAGTCTCATTGCTTAATAAGAAATACAGTTCTTGAGAAATAAATGTAATATGTACAACATGACATCAGGAAGAAATTCTAAGAAAAAAAGCATCTAGTTGTCATTTTTAAATAGTTTTCAGTAGTTTTAATAGGCTCTGCCTGCCTTTATTTAAATAATATTTTTCACAGAAATTTTGCCATCCAGAGTCTGTCTTGAATCTGGTTGTATTCAAATGTATTTTGTATTATTTTATTTTTTACAGTGGTCAACCCATTCCCAGAGTGGAGTACACAGCTGAAGAAGTTAAAACGTGGGGGGTGGTATTTAGGGAGCTTAGTAAACTCTATCCCACCCATGCTTGTCGTGAATATTTAAAAAACTTTCCTCTGCTGACCAAGTACTGTGGATACAGAGAAGATAATGTGCCTCAGCTGGAAGATGTTTCTATTTTTCTTAAAGGTAAGTTTCATATTTGGTTTGTCAATAGATACAGTTTCATGAAAACACTTTTCTGTTAGTATGAAATACAAAGCACACTGAATGAAAAGAGTCCCAGTTTTCTCAGTGGACTTTCGTTTAATCTGAACTTCATTCTGTTTTTGACATTCTCCTTGGCGGAGAGTTTGTTGAGTCAAGACAGTTGTCTATATGTACCTGCAGGTATGAAGCTGAGAGGAATTAAACAGCTGAGCACGTATCACATGATGTTCATGATATTTTTTAAGTTTGAAAATATCCTTCTTTTTCATCTGTAATGGATGTGTATCCCATATGGAAGGAGAAGTGGCAGACGTGAATGTGCAGTTTTTAACTCTAGAGAAGAAGCTGCGGAAGAGTTCAGTTAAGATTTTCTCTTCTCCTCAGGGGTCCCTTCAGATACATAGACTTGTTCCTTAATCCTCTTGCTCAGGAGCTTCTGGAGCTCAGGAACTAAAATATTCTTAAAGACAGCTGTTTGGGAAAAAATATTATGTGCTGTTAAGTGTTATGAGAAAAAAATAGCAAAAAGTGTTTTGTCCCAAATGGGCATGGAAAATTTTTAACTAAGAGAAATACAAAATTTGTAATGAAAGGCTTACTTTCCCCAGTCTCCGCTTCATCCATAACTCTTGTTTGAGAAACACCTGAATTTGCTAATAACTGACTCATCACTTTTTGAATTTGGTTGTGTCCTTCTGTGTGTCTCATCTGTTGTGTTGTAGACTCTAAGGAATGATGCCAAAGTGTACAGGTTCTTTCTCCCTAACTAGAAACTCAAACCCTCACACTTCTTTCAGAATATGTTTTCAGGCTAAATACAACAATAGTTGTGTCTGTTGAAAAAAAATTGGAACATTCTCCTGTAAACACTGGGAAAGAGTAAAGAATGAATTTGGGAGAGAAATGTCCCTTTCAAAGTCCCTGAGTCTGAAATAATTTCCCACTGGGACTAACGTGACAAAGGAACACTTTGTTAAATAAATAAGGACCTCAACTGTAGAAGTCGGTATTTTACTGTCACAAACAGTATTTCATCTGTAAAACTAAGGACAGATTTGATTTAATCCTATCATGATCTGTTAGTTTTTAATGTATTTTTACAGAAGTCATCTTCTGTTTCGGAACCTTCTCTCCTGTTTGGTACTAGACATGAAAATCAGACACTTGGTGATTTGAGAACATCACTTATGGTATACCTTACCTTCTTTTCTAGATGAAGGTATTAAAACAAACTTTGCAATACCTAAAGCTGTTTTCATTAAACTTATGCTAGCAATGCAAAACAGTTCTTGTACATAATAGGTGAAAATGATGTGTGGTGATCTTCAACCAAGATATTCTGCGTGTCATGCTTCTGGTAGAATAATTAACTACAGATCATTACCTGTCCTCAGAAATGGATATAGGGATGTATAATATGGTCTTTTATTATCTTCTGCATTTTCAGAAAGGTCTGGCTTCACAGTGAGACCAGTTGCTGGATACCTATCTCCCCGAGATTTCTTAGCTGGCTTAGCATATCGAGTTTTTCACTGTACTCAATACATACGACATGGCTCAGATCCTCTCTACACGCCAGAACCGTAAGTTGGTACATTTGCTTTAGTGCTGAAAAAATATGATTCCTGGATCCTTAAAAAACCCAGCTGAATTTGCCAGGACTGAAAAGAGGAACCTTCCCACAAAGGTAAAAATCTAATTACACCATTGATGACAAAACCCTTCACATTGGTGAGCCAGAATTTATTTCAAAGGCTTCTTTTGGGCTTTTTACTTTTCTTAAATAACTAGGCTATTTATATAGTGGGTCAAACAATTCTGTCTATCTGGATTATTTTTCAGGGGAAAATGGAGTTTTCAACTAAACATTTTTAAAAAGTACCTACAATTTTATTTTCTGGTGGACAACTAAGGAAAAAAGTTGGAAAAAAAAGCCCTGAATCACTTGAAAAAAATTGCTTTCAGAATTATAATTTGGTCTTCTTGTGTCCTCATTTATTTTTTTTGGGCCAGACTCCACAGCTGAACTTAATTTCTGTCCTATAACACAATGCAAACAAGCCATGAGGCACTGTTCTCTCACCCAGAGAGGATATGAGATATGAAGCCTGTTACAGGGAACATGGTAGAAATAAGAGATGCTTTAATTATGAGTTTCATGGGACAGCATTACAGCTTTTCCAAAACAGAATATTGCGAGTTTGGATGAAATACTTTGGCATTTGGTCTCTTGATGAAAAGTGGGGGGAAAAAAGATCGAAGGGATTGTAGTTCTTGTCTTGTATTATATATGGTGTGCTTTGTGCAATGATAACAGAACAATACATGTCAGTTAGATCATATGGAGGTATTTTCACCAAAGGCATCCACTGATTTGTAACCACAGGAATGACATTTTCTCAGTGCATCAGTCATCAGATGGTTAGCATGAAAATGTAACTGTTGTTTATTCAGCTTGTACTACTTCGGTGTATTTTATTTTTGCCAAAATTTACACAAAGGGTTCACATATTTATATTCAGCTCCAATCCTGTAAACATTTGGACCCATGCCTAACTTTGATTTCAGGAATAGACTGCTGAAACAGTGGAATAATATTTTTGGATATAAAAGGATGAATGGAGCGGCATATTAAGCTGTCCCTAAAAACGCTCTAACATTATTCTGGGTGGAGTCACCAGGTGGTGCTGTTATACACATATCTACTTTCTTCCTCAGCATGTGAGCTGGGCAAAGTATTTGCTAAAATGCTATGAGGCTAGTTTTGTGTGTGTTTTTTGTTGGGTAATCCCTGAAAGAATTCACTCACTTCTGTAACCTCTGTAATTAGAATTTTAATCTCGTAAATTTGTAGGCAAATTGCTACAATGTAAAATCCTGAAAGAAGGGCTTGAATATATGATGCTGGACCTCTTCTGGTTTATCTGAAAATATCTGTAGATATTTCAAAAAAAGAAATTATACTTAGGAAGTACCAGGCTTTGCACCAATGATTACGCCTCCTGTGGGAAGCCAGTGTCTCCAGTTGCAGCACCTGCCAATGCTCAGCAAAAGAATAATGACATTTATTAACTTAATACAAACGAGGAGGACATTCTCATCTATTGATAAGGGATTTAGGTACATAACCCCAACAGGAACAAAGGAAGGAACACTTCCCAGTAAAAAATTAAGTGTGTCTGTGTTTTTGCTGATGTTCTCTGGTTTGTTGATTTGTATATTTGAGACTCTGTTTCCAGGATGCTGCTTACATTCAGAATTATGCAGTGTATCATAGCTGATCCTTAGTACTAACAGCAATTACTTTCTTGTAACCTTTGTGGTCATGGTGTCTGGAAAGTCACTGTGTAGTAGTACTAGTTCAGTTAGAATGAAGATTTTTATCCCTTATTTGGGCTGAACTTAGAACTCCAGGTTATGGTCTTAACAGCTCTAAATATGACTAACAGAGGAATTAAGTCGTCATTTTCTAATGACGTTACTCTCTTCCGGCAGACCTACTTGTTCAGAAACCACATAAATTAAATAATCTGTACTATCAGGAACTCCATAGGAAAATTTTGAAAATCCCTTTTGAAACCTGTTTACATTTTTTCATAAGATAGAGCATATAGTAAGTGTTATCAGAAATGTAGAGTGAAATCCTGGCTTTTTTGTAATCAGCAGCAAAACTAAACTGACTTAAGTGGGGACAGCTCTTCATCTTCCACAGTAGCTGCAATGCCCTGAGATCTGCTGGTTGATATATGGGGCCATAATGAGATTTGCTGCAGGTCCCTGGCTTGGTGAATGTTGCATTTCAATGATATAAACCTGGTAAAAAGACTCCCTTTGACTTCAGTGAGCTTTCCATCAGATTTAACACCCAGGCTATAGAGCTAGATACAAATTAGGGAGTTCATTTGGTTTGATCTGTATCACTACTATATGCATTTTAAAACATTTCTTCCTGAGTTTCATTATGTTTCTACTACTTTCACAGAGCTATATAGATTTCCTCTGCTCTGCTAACTAATTTACTCCAAGAAAAATCTTTTGCTGTGAAAAGTGCGTTACAAAAATCTTATTTTCTCTGAGCGATGTGTGTGAATAAATTAAAAGAACTTAATTATTTTCTGAATAAAACAAAAGAAAAGAATCAAGCCTTTGTAGTTAAGTGAAGAATTATATTGTTTAGACTATCTATAAAGGGCCAGACTGGCAGGGAAGTCTAAGAGACTCCAGTGACAATCCCAAATGCTGCTTCATGGTTCTGCTTGGAAGATCTGAGTTTTTCAGTTGTTTTTTTTTTTTGTTCGTATGTTTTTGTTTCAAGCTCCCCTCTTTATAACTGCACATTCAAAATACTACTTTGCATAGTTTTAATGGAAGAAACTACAGGGTAGAGGCATGAGAGAAATATCTTCTGCCTCCTCATCCTCTTCCCCTTGCCAGGAGAGACAAGCTAATGGGGCTATGCTTTGTCTGTTCTCATTTTGTCTGCAAGGACGGGAGTGACACAAAGAGCCTGTGTCCCAGTGCTGAACTTGAAATAACACGTCCTCACTTATTTGTTTCTAGGAGTTGTTACCTCAGCACAGGAAAATAGAGATGTAGACACTCACTCAGCTACTAATAGTGGTGATGTTGCTGTAGAAGCCTGCCTGGAGACAAGTGTGCTTACCTGAAGCCAGTAACTTGAAGCCAGTCCCGCTATATCTTCTTTGCTCTTGTCATTTGAACTACTGCAATGAAGTTACCTTAAATGTATCTGGACTGATGCAGTGCAGTATAGGTGAAGTGCTCGGCAATCAGTTTTTATTTCTCTAGTGAAGAGGAAAGTGGAGTTAGAGCTTTGGAATTCCAGAGAATGGGCTTTGTGGCCCATTTCTGTGTTGGAAGGTGATGGTTGGAGGTGTCAGTTTCCTCCAGTGAATTGTTTGGTAGTAGGAATTCTCTGCGTGTATCTATCAGACTGCAAACTCTATTTCCCTGCTGTCCTTTATATTGTTAGCAAGCTAAACCTTTCAGGAGATGACAGGAGAAATTGTTGTGACTGGAACTGAATAAATAAAGACGGGTTATTAACCTTTGATGATTATCCACTCAAGTGATTCAAACCATCTCCTGAACAAAGAAATGGATACCATGCAGTGCCGACCAATTTTTCAAGTCTGAGCTCCAGTGAGGAATGGAGTAGTATCTAAGCTACGGGTCTTGTGGTAGGGAACTTTGATCATCTTGCAAGAGTCAGAGCATCACCAAAGGGGTGTGGAGATCATAAAAGAAAAGCCTTCTTACCAGCTGCTTTTGAAGAAATTGGGAATTTCCCAGGCTCTGAAAGGACATGCAATGATGTAGAAACAAGGGAGAAAAGATCTGACTTTCAGGAGTAAGGACAAGTTTTACCAGCCAGTAGAAAACAAACGCAAACAATTTCCCTTATCTAAGTGTGATGTCTGATACTATTACTAGCCAGCTGTACGTATCAAACATGTTTCATGCATGTTGACCAAAAATATTGGTGCACAGTAAACTTGAGCACTCAGCCTATATTGCTACAACTCAATCTCTAGTCAATGTCCATGGACCATGTTAATTTTATCATGTCAGGCACAAGAGTATCTGTTTACCTCCCCTGCTTCTTTGGGAAATACGTATGTCTAGGAAGGAAGAAAAATGATATTTGGTAATTCCTCTGTACTGTTGAGTGAATTACTCATGTATGAGGTTGGCTCAAACTTGTCATGCACAACTTCAGAGCAGTGCTTGTCTCACCAAAAAGTGTGAATATAACATGAGCAAATGTTGGTAAGCATCTGCCAGTGAGGCCATCTGGGCTGAAAAGAGAGACTTGTATGTAACCCTCCAATTTGATAAGCTTCTGGTGAAGCAAACTAGGAATGCCAAAAATGCTAATCTTCATTTGGATGCATTCAGAAGCTACTACTGTCTACCTAGACACAGTTGGCACAGACTTCTTGGTGAAGAGCACTGAGTAAGGAGACTTTATATTATATAGGGGGTTGCTTTTCTGTTCATGATTTATCTGAAGTGTCAGGTTCTATGTCTTTTCAAAGAAAAATAGTTTATAAAAGACAAATTGGATGATTTTGGATAGAAGGCAGAATACTTGATGTTTTCTCCCTGCCTTTAAAACTTTTGTTTACAGCTTAGAAAAAAAAAGAGAAATGTCTTTTGAAGAGACAAAAGCAAAGGAAATGTCAGATCCAATTTTTAAAGTGAACTTTACTACCAAGTCCTTTATTTTCTGTGAACAGATGCACCAAAACTTTCAGAATTGTTTGAGAGCTTTTGTAGATGATGCATGTGCACTTTCTTTAGGTTGGTTAGCAGTTCTTTGTACACTTATATCTGCACTTTGTCGTGACTAATAATGCACTTACAGGTGTGGACAGTAGTTCTTTCTAAAATGATTTGGGTTCTCTGCTTTTACTGAAATCTGCTTGGTGAAAAGTAGACTGTGTAACAAAAGTACTCAGTAACTGCAGTAGGAAGTCAGGACTAAATGAGGAATTAAGCACACAGAAACCTCTGTAAATATTGCCCTGAATTTCTAGTGGCAAGTGGCAAAAATGTTTGGTTGTGGAGTGGTAACCAGGCGTGGAAAGGGTAATGGAGAAGAGAAAGAGGGAATGTGTTGGATTTTGAACTTGATTCATGTGGAGAGAAATGCTGAAAACTACTTGTGAGACATCTGGCTTTCCTTTGGGTGGTTCAGTCCTCATGGTACTAAGCCTGGAAGACAGCAGTGATCAGGCCCTCCCACTCAATCTGGAAATGATGGGGAAATCACAAAACAGTGGGGTTAAATGACATACAACCCATTTAATAGAAGCAAACCTGTATGTTTCTACAGAACAATACACAAGGAAGAACAACTATTCTATAAAAAACATGTTTCATGGTAAGACTTTTAAAGTAGAGGTCAGACCCATGTAAAATGGCTTATGTTAAAATAATTATGGAATGATTATGGAATTAATTTCTGTAATGACTCTCTTTTCATTTCTGTTCCCTTAGGGATACGTGCCATGAACTCTTGGGACACGTGCCTCTACTTGCTGATCCCAAGTTTGCACAGTTTTCACAAGAGATAGGACTTGCTTCACTGGGAGCATCTGATGAAGATGTTCAGAAATTAGCCACTGTGAGTCAAAATCTTTTTGTGGCATGCTCTCTCATCTGTCCTCCTCTTTGGTTCATGAAGTGACGTGCATTGTCTTATTAGAGCTGACTGCATTTTCACGTTGCAGATGACTATGATGTGACAATCACAGGGCTTTAGGTATTTTTCAGTTGTTTTTAATAAGAGCAAAGTTGAACACAGTCATCTTCAGGTAGTCAGTTTTACTTTCTATGTGCAATAACCACCAATTTTCAGGGCTAGCTGAGATGGATTTTGTCTGCTTTAAGGTGCTGAAAACAAGTAAGCAAGGTAATGAAAAAAAACCAACAACCAAAACACAAATGAAAACCCAACACTTTGGTGTGTGCTCTCAGCTCTACACTGTTGGCTCCTCCACAGGTGGTCACTTTGGCTCTTAGCACTGCTATTTCTGTACTTAGTGTTCTGTTTTGCAGCTGTTCACTGTATTGTAGTGTGTGATGGATTTTGAGATGGCATTGCATCCTTGCTACTGCTCCTGTTGGAGAATATGTAGCTACTAAGCCAAGGCTGTGCTGCAGTAGATGCAGACCTAGGTCAAGTGCCTCAGCCGGTGGCTGTGAGATGGATTTTTGCGTCAAATGAGGCACATGCCATTAGATAGTGTGAACTGGAAGAGGCTGCGTCTTAAAGGTGTTGGATGCTGCTGATCACCCAACTGCAGCCTTCTTGGTTCTTGTGTGAGGGACCCTCAGGTTGCACTGAAGGGCCCTGTCAGGTTGCCAGGGCTCTCAGCTCCTGCCGACCTGTCAGCCCTGCTGTATTGCCATTTCCAAATAACTCGTATGCAGCCCTTCGCATCGTGTCATGGGTTGGTGACCCCTGGTCTATACCACTTGCTCTATTCAGTTGTTTTAACTTACTGTATGCTTCTTTTTGTGGATCCTGTTAAAACTAGTGCTGCAAATAATTTAATGAACTATATTGTATTAAAAAACAACTCCATATTTAAATATTTTATCTCATGAAAAACTCTGTGACAACCAGCAAAAGAATGAGTTACTTTAAAACTTATCCAGCACACTACTGCTTTTCTACATGAGAAGTGCAGTGGGGATTTAAAGGGTTGAGAATAATTTAGACACAGGGTTGAAGGCAGATTCAAACCAGGTTCAATTAAACTGTAATAATTTTGATGCACTGGCTTAGCAGTGGCTTAGAGTCCCATCTGCTGAAGAGTTTGTACACATTTGTTAGCTTTTTTTCCTGTAGCCCTCCAGAAGTGGCCACCAAATTTATTTAATCAAACAGGCTTCACTCCTTAGACAGGCTTGATGTCTTGCTCATGATTAGTTCCTCTCACATGCTTCAGGGTGTGTTCCTTGGTTTTCTAATGGATGTCTACTGAGAAGAAACTGTTGTTTGTATGGAAAAAATCATGTAAGTTGTGTGTCTGTTTGCACATTTGCGAGGAAGGGACTTAGTAGGAAGCAGACCTACCCTGCCACGACCTGCAGCCTCAAGAGAAACCAGCTGACTGGCTGTCCCTGAAGGTACTTTGAGGAAAATAGTATGTGCGTCTTTCACCCCAAAATAACGTTGGATAACATGAGCTTGTTGCAGAGGACAATGTTGGGACTGATCTGTTTGGGGAGAGATATTAATATAAAGTGACCTCTGAATATTACATAAATGCTTTTACTCCTCCCCCTCACACAAGTTCCCAGTTATGACTGACTGTGTCATCCAAACAATGAGCTGCTCCTGAATCACAAAGCCAAAAATAAAAGACGACAGCTGAATCACTTTCCCTTATCACACTGAGAAGTTGATATCTGAGTCAAAGTTGATTTCTCCTCCCATGCTGGAAATAGCTCTTTCAGGTGGAAGAGACATTTAGAAAGAGACTTAGGGTGACCCAGGTGGTGTTACTTTTCATAGAAGCTCAATGAGGGGCTGTACTCCTCTGGGGCAAGCGTTTGACAAATACAGAGATGTTACTTGCCCTAAAATTTGCAATGTAAACAGTCGACTTGAGAGCAAGTAGAAAGAACATCTCTCAGCAGTGAGGGTGAGGAGGCCAAGAAATTCATTCAGCTGAGCACCAAATGTCACCTGAGGTGGTGTTAACTGACTTTTGCAACATTTGGTCCCATTTCCATCCTAGCTAACAACCAGAGACCCAGCGAGCTGAGAAATGCCAGCTAAGAGTCTTAACACAGAAAAGCAGTGCAGGTTCCAGCGAGGCAACTTCAAAGTAAATAGAGAAACAAATGAATGGAGAGAGAACATGCATATTAATGAGCTTGAAGCTCAAAGCAAGCTTGCCATTAGCATGACCTGTTTCAAAAGATAGTGACATTAACAGCTGAGCCATTACAGGGAGGACAATGGCTTTAGGAAGAGAGGAAAACGCCTCTTAGGAATTCAGACCAGAAAGGGAAGAATTATTACAGGTGATTTTGTCATCTTTTACTCCATTCTGCTTTCAAAAGCCACCACATAACAGCCTTGATAGATCTGCTCTTTATGCCCTATCAGTCCTGAGATGCAAAGGAAATGTGCTGATGTTTTTGTCACTGCAGAGCTGACATAGTGGATGTGGAGCAAGCTGGAGCCTCGTCCCTGGACAGACTAGAAGTGTTTGCTAAATTGCAATTAGTCACATCTGTGCAGCCCCACTGAGGACAGGGATTAAATGGGAGAGCATGGTAGAGGCCCTGGTGCTGGCCAGCTGGAGGGGGAAGGATGGCTGCAGAGTAAGAGGGTTGTAAAAGGAAGGATGTGAACTCCCCTCATCCTCGTTTGAGTCTGGTAGTCAGATCGGGGCAAGGAGAAAGGAATGGCTTCTGCTCCTTTTAAGACTTAAGCATTCTTACCATGAAAAGTGGAATATTGAAAGAGCCAAGCAATTGTCTTTGCAGTGTTTTTTTTTGAGAGATGCTGTTTCCATTGCAGTGTTTTAAGAGAGTAAGAAAGAGGGAAGATGCAAAAAAAGTGACTGAGAGATACGTTACTGAAACAAAACAAAATATTTGCACAATCCACTTTTTTGCTTGTAGTGTGGTATAATGTGGTTACTAGTTGAGGAAATACTATATTGGCCATGCATGTCTGGGTGCTAATTATTATCATCATCATCACTAATGTCTTGTGCTACTCTGTGTGACTTTCTAAAAATGCTTTTGAGTTGATTTTTCAAGCATGCCTGGTCTTTCTACTTTCACGTAGTACAAAAATAAACAAAGACTGTCTTTTCTGCTTACCTATCAAACCGTAAGCTGTAGGGACGACTTGACGTGAGGTGTTTCAACTAATTTATATAATATATCATTTACAACACATTTAACAGCACATAAAGTAAGGTTTTGTCAGGAAAATTGTACAAAAAATATATCTCGGTTTACATATCAATATTACCTTGTAATTTGTGGACTTGAGAGCCAGAGAGCAGCTGTCTTTGTAAAGCTGCAAGTTGATAAGCTGGATCCTCTCTTGCTAATGGCAGAAATGACTCCCAACTCCTGCTGAGTCGTTTCAGCGCAGCTCAGATTGCCCATTTGTGATGCAGTATGTATAGGATGTGTTTGTGTATATAAAATTCAGGGGGGGCATGTTAACTGGTGGTGGTTCAGAAAAGAGGAGGTTAGCAGAGCGTCTATGGTTTGTATGCAGTTTGGCATCAAATATTTCCACTTAAGAATTTGGCCATTAGAGACTAATTAGTCATACTAAGGTTGTTTGGTTGGTTTTTGTTTTTTTTTTTTCCCCAGTGGTTTCTTACTGGAAGTTATGTTTAAACCTTCAGTTTTCTAGAACTGTAAAGTTGTTACCTTTTAATCTTTCTTGATATTTGTTCTGGTATTTTAGCAGTGTGGGACAGTAGAAATCAAGAAATTTCTCTTGTTTTTCTCTGCCTTTATGCAGAAAACAACAATAGGGAGTTGCTTCTGAATTTGAAGGGATTGTGTGTGATGAGGTCTTGTAAATGCATTTCAGGCTTGTTATGAATCTAAATGTTTTACCTTGCCTGGGTGATGACTGAGGCCAATGGTTTATTTCTAAAGCTGACTCTGATTTATCTGTGTATGTGTCACAAAGAAAATATTTTAGGTATATTGGCTGGGATAAAAATAATGTTCAGAACCCCCTCTATGGGAGAAGTCAGTGGTAATTCATGTGAGCTTACTTGCCTGTCTTCTCTCAGGATCTACATTATCTGGTCTTGTTGGCTTCATTCTAGTTCTTCTCCTGTGATGAGCAACTGGCACATAATTCAGGACAATTACACAATATGTTTGCTGAGGAGATAACCAGAATGGAAGAAACAGGAGCGTTGCAGATAAAGACTGAGTTGCATTTGGTAACTTTGGGTAGACGAAGCATTCGTGGTCTCACTAGACAGAGAAGACTGTTGCAGTCTCTCATCTTCACAAACAGCAGATTAGATTTCCCAGAGGGGCTATTGATAGTGCTAGGCCATAAGTACAGCTTGTGAGCTGGATTACTGTCTTCCTCCATGAATGAACAAATGGAGCTGAGAAGAAAACTATGAAAATATTTGAGATTTCGAACATTCCCACTGTGCATCTGAAAAATCAAGACTGCTTGAATGCTTCTCATTTATAGTTGCAAAATGATAGACAGTGAACTAAGCACTGTGGTAAGTCTATGATCAGCTCTCCTGCTGAAGCTATTCTGCCATATAAAAATAATAATGTATTGGCCAACTGAAACCTGGTATTACAGCCCAAGAGCTATGTCATTCACTGAGCATATTGAAGTTTAACATTGAAATCTCTGCTCGGTCTTTTTCCTGTATGCCAATCGCATGCCATGATTGTGTGATGAATGCCAAGGGTGAGCACAGTGAGTACTCTAAGTCCAGTGGTGACATAATGGAGTTTCTTGCAAAGCAGTTGCTTCCAGCTACACCTGTAGTTAATGAATAAAGGAGCTGCAGCATGAAGAGCTGGGAGTGAATATGATTTAAAAACCACTTGAGTAAATTTTGGTGGACTTACAGGAGACATATGAATGACTCTGATTTGGGATGTGTGTCATGTAGGGAAGATGAACCAATTCCCAGGGTAAAAGCTAGGACTATAAAGCTGAAATCAGGTATGATGGATCATTATAGCCAGATATTGTCACGCCGCACAGCATGAGACTGGAAATGCTGTGATCTGTATTGTTCATCAGTAGATGGCCTGGGCTATGTTTCTGTTCCTGACTTTGACCAGGCAAAACTAGGCATATGTGGATGTATTTGGAAATTGCCCAAGTGTAAAATCTGAAATTGATACAAGAAGCAGAAAAGAAAGCTGATGAAACCTTATGGCTTTCTTAATCATTACAAAGTCGTACAGGTCTGTTTGAATCAGGAGAGAATGGTAACTTGCTGATGGATTACTTTCCTTTGATTGGTGAGGTGTTGCTGGGCACACTGCCTGCTGCTCTAAAAGCATGCCCTAATTTGTGGGTTTGCTCTGTGTTATGTTCTAAAGGAATTAGTAACAGGCAATGGTCTCCATTTTTTCAGGGTTTCTTTAATCAAAAAGTATTGCTGAAGTAGCTGGAGCACTGATGTCAAGTCATTCTTACAGTATGTGTAATTGGCATGATGGCTGAGCCCAGAGAGTTGTAGTGAACGGAGCTAAATCCAGTTGGCAGCTGGTCACAAGCGGTGTTCCCCAGGGCTCAGTTTTGGGGCCATTCTTGTTTAGTATCTTTATCAATGATCTGAATGAGGGGACTGAGTGCACCCTCAGTAAGCTTGCAGATGACACCAAGTTGGGTGGGAGTGTCGATCTGCTTGAGGGTAGGAAGGCTCTGCAGAGGGATCTGGACAGGCTGGATCGATGGGCTGAGGTCAGTTGTATGAGGTTTAACGAGGCCAAGTACTGGGTCCTCTCTTGGGTCACAACAGCCCCATGCAATGCTACAGGCTTGGGGAATAGTGGCTGGAAAGCTGCCCGGCGGAGAAGGACCTGGGGGTGCTGGTTGACAGCCAGCTGAACATGAGGCAGCAGTGTGCCCAGGTGGCCAAGAAGGCCAACAGCATCCTGGCTTGTATCAGGAATAGTGTGGCCAGCAGGAGTAGGGGAGTGATCGTGCCCCTGTACTCGGGACTGGTGAGGCCACACCTCGAATAGTGTTCAATTTTGGGCCCCTCAGTACAAGAAGGACATTGAGGTGCTGGAGCGTGTCCAGAGAAGGGCAACGAAGCTGGTGAAGAGTCTGGAGAACAAGTCTGATGAGGAGTGGCTGAGAGAACTGGGGTTGTTTAGTCTGGAGAAGAGGAGGCTGAGGGGAGACCTTATCGCTCTCTACAGCTACCCGAAAAGGGGTTGTAGTGAGGTGGGTGTTGGTCTCTCTTCCCAAGTCACTAGTGATAGAATGAGAGGAAATGGCCTCAAGGTGCGGCCAGGAGAGGTTTAGATTGGATATTAGGAAAACTTTCTTTACTGAAAGACTGGTCAGGCATTGGAACAGGCTGCCCAGAGAGGTGGTGGAGTCACCACCCCTGGAGGTGTTCAGAAAATGTGTAGATGTGGCAGTTCAGGACATGGTTTAGGAGGCAAGGTGGTGTTGGGTTGACCATTGGACTTGATGATCCTAGAGGTCTTTTTCAACCTTAATGACTCTGTGATTCTATGAATCATACAGGTAAGCAGAAAAGATAGTACCTACCACAGAACAGGACTGAAGGGGGGGAAAAAAACCTTGTAGATTCCAGGGATCAATATTTAATATTTTAGAATACTGCAGTGTTCCCCTGTAGTGTGTTTTCATGGTCATCACATCACAGATTCATGGCACAAGAACAAAATCTCAGCAGCAATACCTAACTAGCTTTGTAGCTCAAAACCGAATGGCTCTGTACTACATAAAAATAAGCTAGCGCTCCAGAGGAGTTACTACAGGGAGAATTTGAAGAGTTCTGTTGCTGAAATGGGAGAAAATGCTCAATGTTTTCTGCAGGAATTGTGACAGTTTGTTGAGGCCTTTGCTCTGGATTTGGAGAGAGTCTGTTTCCAGGTTTGGATCTGTAAGAATTGCTGTGCTGGTCAGGCCACGTGGCTGGTGCCTTGGGCCCAAGTGCAGTCATAAATAGTTGCTTAGGAGGGATGTAAGAACAGGATGAGCATATGTGATTATTTTCAAATGTTTTCCAAGTTTCTAACCTCTCAGAAACTCAGGGAACTCTTGAGCCAAATGTGGTTTCTATGTATTTAATTATCCTGAATGGATTTCTGTCCAGAGACAGCTGCTTATCTTTGAAGACATGTACATTTTTAGTACCTGAAGTGACTTTGGCAAAGAGCTCTATGGCTCAACTGTTCACTGCCTGATGAACTATCTCCTGTTGAAGATAGTTCAGTCCTATTGGTAGGAATCTTAACATGATTCCTACTAGTCAAGAGAGAACCATCAAATCATCCCTGTATGCTTTCTCTATGCCATCATGACTTTACAGAACTGTTTCATTTTTCTCCCTTAGTTGTCTCCTTTTCTGTATTGAAAAGCAATTGTTTTAGTTATTCATCATGTGGAAGATGCTCTGTAACTTTGATCATGTTATTCCTTCCCTGAACCTTTTCCACCTTTTCAGCTAGAACTGGAAAAGAAAGAGAGGATATCTCAATCATCGGTTCAAATGAGCAGTTCAAATCCTAATCCGAGTTTTGGTTAAGAGCAGCACTGTGGAGTTAAGCCAGTTTTGGTTGTGCTTGCTGTTGGAATGGGAGCCTTTTGTATGGCAGGAAGAGTGAATCTGATGTTGTAGAGCTGACATGGTTTGCTGCTTAGGGAGGGGAGAAATGGGCTGAATGCAGGAGGGAAGTAGGATTCAGTGGATCCATCTTTATCAACCAGCATCGTTATTCAAGGATATGAGTCCCTGCAGTTTCTGCTCAGCAGAAGGTACAAAGGGGTGATTCTGCTGCTGCAAATTCTGTGAGGGGATGGGAGAAGTAATTTAGATGGTGGAGAAATCACGTGTCAGCCTCTGCAGTGAAGGTGGGGAGCTGAACTACTAATGTTGGAATTGTGGTGTGGTTTTTTTTTTTATTTTCATTTGTAGCAGATGGTATAAAGTACCGGTTTGCAAAACATTTTTAAATACAAACCTCCTACTTTAGTTTCTGGGCTAAGTAGGTCCACATAGGACATCTTACATCTGCAAATGAAACATTTCATGCTTTGTACTGTGTAACTCAAAGTTAAGAATATGAAGGAGTGTTGCTATGAGGGTGCCCAGCTGGTCAGGTCAGTGACCTGCTTCTTGACAGGATCTCAGGTTGCCCTAACAGACAAAATTTTGCACTCACAAGTGACAAGAAATAGTGTTGTTGTATAACATGCTTGTATGTTTGTATGCTTGGGCCCAACGCTATAACGAGGAAGCTAGATGCAAGAGAGAAATAATTTGACTTAATTGGGAGCAGGGAAGGAATTAGAAGTTTCTCTGTAGAAATAATAGAGCTCCTTTTAGATAGGATGCAGTTTATGAAGATCAAGCCCTAAGCAGTTAGAAACGCTAAAGAAAAAGCCTCTAATAAAATAACAAATTACAGCGAGACACTGGATTTGTTTTTATTTCTTGTAGCATTATGTTTCCAAAAGTGGTTAGATCATAATCTGTGAGGTTACTGAACTGCAAATGCAAATTTACATGCACACAAGTAATACATTTTGACATATAGGTTAACAAGAGAATGGTGCAAATTTCACACAGCACTGGCTTGCTAATTACGTTTGTTTATTTTCAGAAGCAACTTCATTTTCATTAAGAAATTGCAGATTCTGCAATAGTAATCTTTGCTGGTAGTTCAATAGCTCACACTCTGAACATGTGCTCTGCTACAACAGTAATGAAAGTGACCTCAAAAAAAGAGCTCAGAAAGAATTTTGTGGAATTTAGGAGTGCACACAAGTGGCAAGCATCTACCATTTTGGTGTTGGATCCAGTTGAGATATAGGTTGAGGAATAGGTGGAAGGAATCTATGAATTTTGATAGGGTTTTCTGCATATTTGTTTTCTCTCTTGACCTAGAGTAGGAAACATATTGCCAAAAAGGCATAAAGTGTCTTTTTTAGAACGTATGGAACTGGGACAAAAGAAAGGACCCAGCATAAGCTTCCAATGAGCAACAGTAGCACAAGCATTTTTGGTAAAAACTACAAACAAAGCACATAAGTTACAGGAATAAAGGTTTAAATAAAGCAAATGGGGAAAAAAGCAGTAGAGGGAAGGTTGGGAATATATTGCTACTGGTGTTCTTGACTGCCCCTGTGCTTTCACCAATATGTTGAAGGAAAGAGATAATCCTAGGCTCTGTGTAGATATCATTCCTACTGACACTGCTACACTTATTTTTCTTTGGTTGTAGCACATACATGTGAAACTCACTTGTAAAATGCATTCATGTACAGTTCAGAACTGTGGAGGTTTCACACTGCTAAAGCTTTATTTGTGTACCATAGTATGTCCCATACTACGTTAAGAAGTATCCTCAGTGGAATATATAGGAGTGGAAGCAAACTAACAAAAGTAAATTTTATAATGCTTCTTGCTTTTTCTATTGTGTTTGTTTACATACTTAAATCTGTAAGATTTTGTAACATAGAGTGGTAATTGAGTCATTTGTACAAGATGTGGAGATCCTCTGGCAGCAGCGCACAGGTATATGGGGAATTGAAGGAGTTCAGCATGTGGCAGCTCGTTTCAGCCATGTCTAAGTCTCACTTAGGACTGAGGGAATGTCTGTGCTGTGGGTGCATAGGTGGAGGAGTTGGCTTTATCCATGCTTTCCGTGGAGCCAGAGCAGCTGAGGTGTGCTTCACAAACAAAGTTTTGGTGACTGCAGGTGGGGTTCTCTTGGGAGCAGCTCCCTGAATGCAGCTGCCCCATTTCCCACCTGGGACCTGCAGTGCTGTTGGGGTGGGCCAGCTCCAGTTCCCCTCACTCAGGGATCTGTGTACCCTGCTGCACTGCACAGTGCAACCATGGCTGCGACCCTGCACACGTGGCCCTCCTTTCAGGGGTCGGTGGGCCCATCAGGGGAAGAAAGCCAAGAGATTCTGCTTTCAGGCAGAAACCAAACCAATTATGTGTAACGAAGAAAGTCCTCAAATCATGCACTTATCTTTTTATTGTCTGGAATATTTCAGTAAATAATTTTGCTTCCAGGAGGGACATTCATACATGAAGCTACTATGCATAACCCAAATGCTATCTTATGGAAAGAGTCTTAAAATTCATGTCTGTACAGAGCTGAAAAGATCCTAACGTAATATTCACAACTATGCACTAACCTGAATTGTTTAAAATACTGGCTCAAGGACTGAGCACACTGCATGTATTCAGTCTAATTCTCTCACCCAGCATGTTCCTGCGTATTTTCTTTGTATGCACAGGTAAAAATATGGAAGTAAGAGAAAATATGGCTGGTACCCATAAAGAGCTAACTATGCCTAGGGCTTAATTACTTAATACTGCAGCCTTGGAAGTGGTTCTTGTGCCTGTCGTCATCTTCCTATGAAATGGCATCAAAGTGCTGGATGGAGTATAGTCCCATAAATTTTTAATTGAGATATTTTTGGGTGATCTACCATAATGATTTTGTAAGTATAGCTTAATTATATATTTATAGATCCAACTTGGACATTACAGAAGGCCAAGGGGAGGTTTGCCATTGCTTTCAATGAGTTTAGGTGTGTGGGCTAAATACTACCTTCAGTTCCATGTATACAATCTCCTAAAAGTCAATAGGGTTGTACACATGCAAATGAAAGTAGGATCTGTGGCTGTAAAATTAATGTTAATCATTTACTTGCCAAAACCTGTTATTTAGGAATATGGGTTTCTGCAGGGAAAGAATCGACTCTGGACAACACATGATTTTGCAATTGTGTCTCTTTCTCTGTCCAAACCAAGCTCATGTGGTACAGCATGCAACAAATTCTGTTAGCTACTTCCTAGAGCTGGTAGGCCTTCTGATGTTATTGTATAAAGGGTTTTTTTATTTGTTGACGATTTTGGAAAGTTAAAGCAAGCAAATACTCTAAACCTGAGAGCACTGTTGAAGCCAAAGAATGCCGAGAAGGGCCTTGTGTCTGTTAATTTTGGTTGTTTTGGTTTGATTCCAGCTATGGCTGAAGTTGTTGCGGTGCAAGGCCAACAGAACATCAACATGATGGTGCTCTTTCAGTCATGCTTTGAACAACTCCCTCAATCTGTTTGTTAGGTTCAAGCTTGGTTTGGGACTTTGCTTTTGCATCAGACAAAGCATCAGTTTTGACAAGATAACCGTGGTTCAGTTAGGATCTGTAAGTTTTGTATTTTCTGTACATTATAGGGAACTTTCTATACTTCATCACTGTGGCATTGATAAGGATGGTGTCTACTAATAATGCTAGATAAAACAGTTTGAAATCAGAGACTTTTCAGGACATGTCAGAAAAAGTGGATATTCCCAGATTATCTTTTTTTTTTTCCATAAAACATATTACTCTTTTTCTAAAGGTTTTTCTTCCCTCCCTTGAAGCAGTAGGCTGTAACTGTTACAATTATATAGTTTGACTATATAAAAGTGGCTGAAATTGTAGTTTAATAAGAGGTTTTACATTTCTAGAAGGTAAACACCTTTATAGGGTTAAGTTTTCAACTTTGAATAAACAGATTAGTTTATGAACAGATCCATATTATACATCTGCAATGAATTTAGGACCTGTACGAGCACAGAAATATTGCATATCAATGGGAGCCTGATCACTAGTGACCATTTCAGAGTGATCTTCATGTTTGGTAAGTCACTCCTAGACCACAGCCATTGTAAATTCCTTGGACATTGGTACAGTGAAGAGCTGTGATCTCCCTGCTCACAGGTACTTGCTCAGTATTACTTTTTTCCACCTTGCTATGATTTGTGTTTACAGACTTCTGGCAGGTAACTCGATGACTCAGTTGACTACTCTGTGGTTATCATAGACTCATTTTACATGCCCTCACTGCTGAAAATCAGGAAGCTACAAGGAGATGCTCAACTATACTTGAAAAAGATTTTGTCTGGGGCTGTGAAAAACATCTTCAATTTGGATATATTTTTAGTAGCAAAATTAATGGATATTTAAAATCCCCTGAGCTACTTTTCTTCTTTGATCTGTGTGTCAGCTTGACATGAATAGAACTTAGACTTTTGTGCTGATGCCTACTCTTTTTTTTTTTTTTTTTTTTTTTTTTTTTTGCAAGGCAGGTTAAGCAAATGCATTAAGAGCCACAAAAGCTTTTGGGAGTCCCTTTGCATTTATGTGATTAAAAGAACATTGAGTTTAAATGCAGTGTTGCTGTTGGAAACTGTGATGTTTGAAAACAAGTCCTAGCTATTAAATTGGTTTTCAATAAATAGATGGAAGAAGTTAATTTCCTTTCTTAAATGTTTAGAAAATTAGTGTGGATGCTGTTATTTTTGGAGTGAAGTTCTACCCTTTTTTGCTCCTCAGAAATAAATTTGAAATGGATATGACTGTGAAGAAATAGTTGATTTTTTCTTTGAAATAAGAATTTTAAAACTTCACTAGCCAGTTGTCCCTGTCTCTTCAATGTGTTTCTGCCCCTACAATTTCAGGGCTTGCAAAAGTTCTGAGATCCTTCCATCACCAGGATGCTGCTGCCCTTTCTGAAGATATGACTTCCTCTCATTAGCAGGTACATTAGGACTTTTGCTGCTGATCATGTACAGAAGAACCTCATACCCCTCCTCATCTACATTGTCATGGGAGGCTCAGTGGCTCTTCCTGCATCCCTCCCTGCAGTGCAGTTGCCGTATGCAATAATTGGCCTGGCAATTAGGGGGCACACAGCCTGCTCCAGGGAGTGGCATCATGAGAAGCACCACATGTGCCTGGTGCCTTCCCCAGGAGAATGCCTGTTAGGGAGGGCACTGGGGGTCTGTCTCTGTTATTAAAGAGGCCTTGCAGCCCGCAGTAATTAATTTGGACAGTAGACCAGCATAAAGCAGTGATTCAGCAAACTCTCTGCTTATAAAATGAGGATTGCCTGTACTGTGACTTGTTGCTGCACCTTTGCTTCTTGTTGATCTGTGGTTTTACCTCACCAGTCTATCAAAAGCTTCTTCCAGGGTAAGTGGAAGAGACTTCGGTGCCAGTTTCCCCCTTATGCAGTTTCCTTAGAGCTTTGCAGCATGTTCAAAAAGACAGACTCTGCCTCCCCAGCCTGAAGAGGTTTTCTTGGTATTTCAGGGAGTGTTGCAACTTTTTGCCTTCTCTTCTGAGTCTCTTTAGTCTCCTTCTTAGTGTGCTTGCTGGGGAGTGGAAGTTGGTCTTTTTAGAGAAGGGGAAACTATGTTGGATCAGTGCTGAGGTCTACAGGTAACTGTGAGAAACAGGTCCCGAGGGCTGGGCTAGGCTTTTGTAGAGATGCTGGCTCTGGATGCCGGCAGAAGAAAAGTGTCTGAGGTTGTTCTTGTCTGTTCTTCGAAGCAATGCAGTTCACAACTGGGACAACAGTCCTAGGGTTGATGACTCCCCATAAAATGGGAATGCTGTCAGGCAAAGGACAGCTGAATGATCTCTTGTATGTGTATTTGTTCCAAATTCAGCTCTCGCTTAGGTCATGCCAACCTGTCAGTGTCCAAGTCCCTGGCCCTTTGCTAGAGGAGTCATACTCTCCAAGCTGTAGTGTAAGCCTTAGTGCTGAGGGAGCACTTCAGAGGTGCCAGCCCTTGCCTATGTAGTGTATAAAATCAGGACTGTTCTTGCTTTCATAGGTTTGTTAACGCAAAGTCCTCATTTGAAAGAGTGGCAGACAAAGATCTGGAAAACAGGAATGGCAGAGCCCTAAAGACAGTCCCTCCTTGCAGCCTGTGAATTGTAGGATCAAGTGTGTCACATGAGGCAGCATAGACTGAAGAGTGTGGTCAGACATCAGTGACATATGTCTACTCAGTTGTTTTTTTTTTCTTTTTAGTTTGACTTTCAGAGGACCCCATCTCTCGGAGTCCCAGTTAACACGTCGGAAGACCTGACTGTGCTGCTTATGTTCACTGTGTGACATCTCTAGATGGCTGAAATTTGAAGCAACAGCTTGAAAAAGAATTGAGCAAATATTCACTTCAGCTACCATAGGGAGCGCTGAACATGAATTCACGTTACATGTTGTAAAATAAAGTGGAAAGGAAATGGCTCATTATTGCACATCATTTGTTCTTAATAACTCCATATGAAATTAATAAACCTTAAAACTCCAGGTTTTAGAAATTGTTCAGTATAAGAGTCAAATGATAGGGAAGGGGAAATAGGAAGGGTAAAGCATTAGGGCTTCAATGCCTTATGTTTAACAAATGATCTAAGCAGCAGTTCATAGTTTCCATGGTCTCATCTCCTTAGCTGCATATTAAGCTTCAGCACTATTAGTTAATTATGTTGACAAAACTGAGTGTTCTTTCTGTGACAGTGTTGAGCAAGTTGAGGCAAGTGTGCTTTTGTGGGACTGAGTTTTTGCATCATCTCTGGGTCTGCTAGCTTTGGTGGAGGGGAATTGCTGCCTTTTACACAGAAATACTTTCAGCTTAAGTGTTGAGGCTCTTGATTCTGGAGCTCCAAAGGTCTCCAAGGTTTTCAACTGAGATAAAATGAGAGGGGTGGACAGATATCATCGTTGTGCAGAGCAAGCCTAAATTCAGATTATTTTGGAGTAATTCAAACATGGAGTGGGATATCCAGTGGCTCCAGCTCTGTGGGAGCTAACTTCTTTTGGAGTGGCAGCAGCAGAAAGATCCCAGAAGTGCTTCATCCTCCATTCTCTCTGCCCGCTCTTCAGAGTAGCAAGAGGGCCTCCTTCATGGGAGAATGAACAACAGAAAGACACATTCTCTCAAGAGGCACAAAGGTATTAGTAGGGATGTCCTCCAGAGTTTATTCCAGAAGATGTATTGCACCTGCAAGATAGGGAACTGCAATAAACATTGTCTTGTCTTGGCTGGGCTCCCCAGTGTTGGAGGTGTAGAGTTACCTCCTTACTGATACTACTGTACCATTGTGTTGCTTGAGGTACATTTTCTGCTTCCATACAAACTCATGATGATAATTTTATTTTGGTTACCTTTATGAGTTTTTCTCCAGAAACAAGAAACACATAATTTCAAAGTATTCGCAAAAGGTTAAGCCCCCCCTGTGCTCACTGTAGTGCCTGCTTTCTCTGAGTATGCCAAGCCTCTGCATTAGAGGAATTTGCCTGTGGTGATACTGTGTGCTGTGGCTGTCAACAGAAATGTGAAGGCTGGTGTGTGTCTATCCCCGAGTGCTCTAATGACTGGCACCATATCTGCTCAAACTTCTGTTTATGAAGAGATTGTTCCAAGCATTCACCCTTAGAGAAAGGTCTGAATGCAAAGCAGTCAGATGAGGGAAAATGGAGAATATTGTTAAATATATACACTTTGAAATCCCTAAAGGAAACCTAATTTCAGTGAGCCTAAATACATTTCAAAGTGGCAGACTAAACGACATACCTCAAGAAGGTAACTGAAAAATTAAACTTTGTTTTCTTATTTAGAAATGCTGCTGCCTGTGAATAGGGTCACTGCCTTTGTTGGAGGTAGGTGAATCATCTATAATGAAAGAGTTAGGTATTGAATTTTACTTCTTTTCTGCTTTTGATCTATTCAGAAGCTCATCATGAGATCTATTTGTTGTTCAGAAATCTCCCTGCATTTCTAGTCAATCATGTTCCCACATGAATATTTGTCAAATAGGCAGTATTGCTTGATGTCTGGACTCCAACATTGGGCTGTACTGGCTAGTTGCCTGCGCTACCTGTGCTATATCTAGCTGTTTCTTGTAGCGGAGCATTCCTGATACTACTCAACAGACTGTGAATTTTGAATAATTCAGTCAAATATTAAGTGCCAGCTGTTTTTTTGGTGACTGTTGATGTCTCTGAGATTGAAAAATAAGCAACTCTTCACAAATTTATTTGCACCATCTCTGAATGAAGAAAGAAAGCACAAACAGGAGTCACCGATATCTCTGAATCAACATTTGCTTGCGATTTGAGCAACTTTTACAGGGGGAAAGAAAACACTTCATTAATTCTTAGGATTAATTTCTAACAACGGGATTTTTTAAAGTCTTTCAGTTGTATATAACTATCTTCTTACGAGATAATTACAGCTATGTGAGAGATTTAATCTCTAGGTGAATAATTTTAGAGCTAAAATATCAAAGGTCTCCTCTTCTAAAGAAAAAGGAATTAATCTTTGTATATTGTGAACATATCACAGGCATCTGAATTAAGAGTGATCCATTCATATATCCTTTAAAATCTTAAATCCAGTAGAAAGAATGTAAAGATGTTTTCTTAAGGATATTTGGCACTGGTCTTGCAAGTATTTACACACATTAATAGTTGTATTGTCTTTATGGCAACTAATTTTATATATAAGTAAAGTGATTGTTTGTGCTACTATGTGTCAGCTTGGGGCTTTAACCCCATCCCATTAGCAGTTCCTGTAGTGGTGAATATAATATTCCTGTCCATGTGCTAGGGTTGCAGTCATGCAGTTACTCAATCTCTCCTTCCCCCTTGTGACAGGGAGTGCAAGTGAAACAGCTCTTGATGTGGCTGGTGTTCTCAGGACTCACCCTGACAACATCTTTACAGGGTACTTTTAGAGAACAGATAAAATCTCATGTTATACATCATGCTGAAAATTGCCAAGTGAACACAAATATTGGTCTCTAAGCTATACCATGAGAAAACTAAGCGAAGTGGAATGGTTTGAAAGGCCTTTTTATGGACAAGTCAGGTTTTGAAGCACTGACTCTGTGACATTAGCACCCAACACTGGGCACGAGCTCTTTGCACAGGTCCCAGGAGGGAGATTCTCAAATGCAAATGGATGTGATGTGAGGAGTGATTTTTCAAAGCCTTAGAAACCAGTCAGATGAGGAGAGCTGAGCTTATCAGACCTTTCTTCCTGCCTTTGAAAATTTCTAAACACCCTTGAATAATGTGCGTTTTGTTGTTGTTGTTTTTGTTGTTTTTTTTTTATTAGCTGTTATAGCTGTCACTGATTTTTTTCCTTTTTTTTTGGTAGTCCAGTTTATAATGCAGGATGGTAACTGAACATGAAGAGTAGACATTGTGTTTACCCTGGAGACCAGGCTTGGAGTGTGCCAGGGCTTGATCTGTTCTGTATCTTTCCTGTCAGTAGTAGGACAACTGATCTGACTCTTACAATCACACATGTACTGGACCAGACCAGCTACCCCAGTATCTTGTCTCTGACACTGGCAAATTGCAGACATCTGGAGGACAGTGTAGGTCTAAAGCCATACGGTGGTGATATTTTCCTGGTATACTGCTTTAGCTGCGGATGACTTCTGATTCAGGGACTCTGAAGGAGGAGATCTGCTGTATTAGTATTTAATAGCCCTTAATAGGTTTTTCTTCCATGGATCTATTTAATAATTTTTGAACCCATGTAGAGAGTGTTTCATGAGCATGGCTGTAAAGTATCTTTCATATACTTTTGCTGAGTAAGAGAAATAAAATCATAGTGTACACTGTCGTGTGCTACTGGCACAGTCTTGATCATTACATTGATGTTTCTTGGCTTAAAAATTATTTTTAATCCTTTATTTGGCACTTTGATTCTTCATCTTGTTTTGCTGATTTGGCTAATGGAGTGGCATTTTAGCTGAAGGGTCTTCAAGAACTACAGAATTTATACAACATGGAAAGACACCTTTCTTATCTCAAGAGCCTACCTATAGGTTGTAGCAAAGCCACATTTCACCCCAAAGATGAGGTGGAACTGGAAGTAAAGGGAGACAACAGGATATTGCTGTAGCTTGTAGAGGAGCCACCTGTCTGGGGCTGCAGGCTGGGGAGTATGCCAGAGACAGGTCCAAGATTTGAAATCGGAATGTGAGAGCCTGCATGCCACCATTTGTGCTTGCATTCACCAGCCTACATGTGACAACAGTGTAATAATCAGCTATTTGCTTTCAGGTGAGGCTTTAAAAAATGTATTCATCTCAACAGCCGTTTCTTTGTTCAGTCATTCCCAATCCAGCGCAGTTATTATATACCTATAACATAGAGTACCACAGTCAGTGTAGTTTACCATACGAAGAGAGGCATATAGTGGGAATTTATGTGTCTGGTCTATAAAAAGTGTCTCTATATAGTTAATATTTAACCTCCTTATCAGTATGCCTCGATGTTTGTAGACTTGAGAGCACAGCTTGCCAAAGCCTGCGTAGTCTCATAATGCACTGAGCTGCCCCTGCCTGTCTGTCTGTGAGTGGGAGGGTGGGGGGAATCGTGTATTGCTGACTAATGATCTGAAGATGGCAGCATTGGGTGAGCTATCTAATTTTCTTAGCTAAGTAGAGCTCTCTTAAATGCAGAAATTGTAGTTGTTATGTATGGCAAACTTATAAAAAAATCAGCTTTTCATTTGAAGGGCTTTTCTTAATGCTATAGCTTAATACCACAAGTTAGTAGTAGGCAGACATATTTTATCACCTGGTCAGTTTGTATGCATTTTATTTGAGTTAGTTATACTGCGAGTGAAAGTCTTATCAATACTGAAGATAGGCTCTCCTCAGCAAGTGTTGGCTCATAAATATGACTCCCTTTTAGAATAGTAACAGTTATAATAATTTTTGAACTTAAGTTAAAAAAGCTCCCTCTTTGTGTGCTGTCTATCTATGAAGGAGGAAGTAAAATTGAGGTCTCCCTCTGTCTTGTGAACACCCTACCTTTGCGCAGCAGGGATTGCTTTCTCCTGTGTTAGTTCTCTGCCTTGTGCCCCTTCCTCCCCCATGAGTGGACATCCTCAGGGGAGTGGAGAGCATTTCTTTTCCCTCCCTCCGCTGGCCCTATGGATTGTCAAGTGGGCATTCTTCTGGGAGCAACATGACATCGGTTTGGCCCTCCTCAGCCTGAGAAAGGTCTACAGTAAAGGTGTCCTACATATGGAGACAAAGTCATGGCTGCTCTTACAGCTCTATAACAGACAAACACCAACCCCCCCCGCCTTTTTAGATGCTGTTGGTTTTGAGAATGAAAATTACCGTGATCACACTGTGTTTTATCAGGAGCCCAGTCCTGCTATGTATCTGTCAGGGTGTTCGTGTTCAGAGCATAACAACTACTACCTGATGGGTTCTTTTAAGAGAATTGAGGGGGAGGGGGCAAATTCAAAGATGTTAGTGCGATTTAAGTGTAAAGCTGAGTGGTTCATGGCTGACAGTGGCAGCATATGCAGAACGAGGACTGTAGCCTCCCAAAGGTTTTTCTGGCAAAATATTTAGGCAGGGAAGCTGAGTTTGTACTCTTCTTGGCATTAGGTCTCTCAGCTTCACTTATCCCTCCTACAGCAATGCCTTTGTCATTTTGTGTACCTGGCTGTTTGTCCCTGAGATGTCTTTTTTGGAAACCAGTTGTCTTGGCCTTCCTCCAAGTGGTGACATCAGCTCATTGCATCTAATGAAAAATTTTATTCCAGTTTGGCTTATCCGAGTCAATAGCAAAGCCAGAGGTGGAACTTTGATGTTTTTTGTTTGACAATGTTGTGCTTTCACCTCCTCTTGTGGATATCTGTGCCTTTGAATGCTGTGATGGAATCTGACTCAAGACATTTGAAGTAACTGCAACCGTTCTTTCTTCCCAGCTGACTTAGCAGGTTTGGATCAGACACAGGGCTCATGTTTTTATTCTTTTTTTATTACACCCTTCTACATAGTGCCATGCTGCATGAATCACTGACTCTACAGGAACTTTTATGAGAAGCAGAAAAATGAAACATTTCTCAATTTCTAAACATTTGGTGAACTTAAAAGAGCAGTTAATTTCTGGTCTTTTGCGTTTAGTATGATACTCAGTCTGGAAGAGTGGGGGTTTAAGGAGGAAAGGGATGAAAAAAAATCATGTAAGGATCCATTCTCAAGTTATTCAGAAAAACTTAAGATTTGGTACCAAATACTGGATTGTTTCTTATCCTAAATTCATATTTCCTGCAAAGACATGTAAACCTGTTAGGTTCAGTGGAGTTATGTCCCTTTGCATAAAAACTGAAATTGTCAGATAATGTTATAAACACACACATGTATATAGGTATGTGTGTGTATATATATATCTATATGTGCAGTATTTTTGGATAAGTTAGAAATCAACTTCCTAAAACCTTCGTGTGTAGAAATAGTTACTAGCTTAATCTCAGCTGCTTGGTCTAACATCAAAAAGCAATCTTGATGTGTCGTGACAAAACCAAACTAAAACTCAGTACCATGGGGGCAGAAGTGACTGTCTTTTTTTTTTTTTTTTTTTGCTTTTAGTGGACAGTGGGCTACCTGTGCTTCTTACTGTCTTCCTAATATTTAACTTTGTTGGGTGGATACAGCAAAATTAGATACAGTACTGTATGCTGAGTTAGCACATCCCTTTCACAGCTTCTCATCAGTTTTACAGCTCAGATGTGTTACCTGATTGAATGTAGACCTACAGAACAATTGTAATGGATTGGTCAAGTGAACTCATTTGACTGACTGTAGTTTTCTTTCTGTAATTTAAGAAGCCAAGTAGCATATTAGTTCTTCATTTATGACAGAGTAAAATCTAGTGAAGACTAAGGCCTTGGCCCAAGAAGGCTCTTAAGCACATACATGTAAGTAAGTTCATTCTAACTCAAGACAGCACTTAAATATGTGCCAGACTTTGAAGTGGCAACAGCTTGAGCTTAAAGCTGAATGCTCTGAACTAGATCTCAGAGATCTTCAGAGGTTCCTAGACAGGCAGACCAGCTACCTTGCAGGATTTTATTTTAAGGCACCTCATTTATTTCTCAAGGTTTCAAAAATCTCTGCAGATTACTATCAGTGCCTTTGGTACCTAAATGATCTTGCTTGTCTGTTCCTAACTGGCCATTCATGTGAACTGCTTGGGTGCCCAGAAAAAAAGCAGAATCTCACATTTTTGTGCAAAGCTCCCTTACTGCAGAACATGACATTTAAAGTACTTAGCAGTAATGACATACTTTATATCTGAATTTGTATTAAAGACATGAAATTCACTTGATTGCCCTGCTTCTTCAGAATATGGGACCAATTGTCATTGCTGAAGTACCTGTTTGCAACTACACTATATCTCTATATCTGTATATTTTACAGTGCTATTTTTTTACGATTGAATTTGGCCTTTGCAAGCAAGAAGGACAACTACGTGCTTACGGGGCAGGACTTCTGTCTTCTATTGGTGAATTAAAGGTATGTGCCCTTAAAGCAGAATTAACTTGCTTTTAATCTTAACAAAATAATAGCTGGATGTAAATATTTTGACTTTCAAATAACAGTTAAAGTTCTCAAGATAAAAAGCTTACTTTTAAAATGTGATATTGACTTAAAAGCTTTGTTTGGAATATCAGCTGGCACTTGAAGCATGAAATGGATTTGTAAGACCCGAAGTACCAAAGCAACTATAAACTATAAAACTTATTTCTGTTTGAAGTTGCATTTCTTGTAAAAGGAGGCTCATAGGTTCTAACAGGTAAGGGTGCCTTGGGCTCTGAAATCTTTGTTTAGAGGAGAAGCATGTATTTTTAATCCATACCAAAAAATGTTTTGGAAATCAGACACAATTCTGTTGTAAGTAATCCTATGTATTTCAATGGTTTCATTATTGCTATTAAAAGAACAACATTTATTAAGGTCCTGATTCAGTAGATTAATCATATTTAAAATTAAGGAATGCATATAAACTCATGCTAGACGTGAACTACATGCCTTTGTGACAATACGTAGAGCCCTATTCTTATAAAGGTGAAAGTGTTTAACCTTGCATGGTGTGAGTAGTTGTAGTGGATCATTTATTGCCTCTTTCTATGCCTAGAAAACATAGGGAACAAGCAAAAGGTATTTTGTCACAAGTGTACTATTTTGGGATGTAGTACATCTCTCTGTAGGCAAGATGGGAGGGAAGGGGAAGGAGAGGGAGGAGCACTATCTTCTGGGACCCAAGTGAACTCTTGGTGGCTTTTCAGGTAAACATTTGGTTTTAGAAAGCATATACAGAATAGTATTTACAAACTGCTTTGGAATATATCTGCTGTTTATTTGTGTTTAAACATCCTCCCACCTTCTGGGCTGGCTTTCAGTGAACTACCTGGCAGTTTAACAGAAGTATCTCATTCTCTTTTTGCTGTTTGTTTCACCTGTAACTGAGAATATTCATGGTGAAGCTCATTAGTCAAATTGCTATTAATTCATTAGTGGAAAAAAGGTTGAAGAAAATTACCTTCTTTGATTGCATTACAGTTACTCTAAGGGCATACTTCAGCCACAGAAGCATTCTGTATCAGCCTGGCAATATTTTATACCCACAGTGCAAAGATGGTTAAATGCAAAGACATGCACATGTCCCAGTTGTTCTCTTCTAGCCCAATAACATTCAGTGCTGAGCCCCAAATTCTGTGCAGGATTCTGCAGAGAATCAGGCCTTTTATTTAAACTAACAGTATGGTCATTAGGTGATGACCCTGAAAATACCTATCACATAATTTACAAAACCTAAGTGCATAAAAGTGAGGAAATGAATAGTCAAAAACATCATAAATCTCCTACCATCAATGTCATAAACAAACACATTATTCTTGTCAACTGTGCATATTTTGTAACCACAGTTGTGATCCCAAATCTGTGTTCTTCACTCGGTGTTTAAATGCAAAGAATAATCCTTTTGAAAAGCAACAGTAGAAATTAAATAGTGTGCACATTAATAGACTATATTGATCTGCTTCAAAGGTATGGCCATATATCATAATAATTTTGCCATAAATCAATAATATTATATACTTTTCTATTACACTACATATATATTTCATAGATGTGAAGCCAGAAGGGACTATTAGATCATCTGGTTTGACCTCTTGTGTATTATAAGCCATTAAATTTCACCAGATCTTGCATATACTGAGCATGGGGACTTAAGTTAGACATTTCAGTTATTGAGAGACTAAGCACTTGTGTGCTGCAGGCACAGAACAGCACCATACTACAAATAGCCATAGTCTCCATGAAGGAACTGATAAGGTGAAAAATGTCCGGAAAGTCTTTCTGGGACCATGCTCCAGGGTAGAAAAGAAGGTAAAAGGTAAGGAAAAAAATGCAAAAAACTACTAAGAACTACTAACTAACTAGTCAGTTAATCTGACCACGGGAGAAACTGTTTCTAGACCAGAAACCTGGTAGTGAGTGTGCTTCTTGTCAGGTGCTTAGTAAAGAGAATGCCTGGGCACCCATGACATTGGTGCACAGCCTTGCATCAAGCCATTGCCAGTCTCTGATATTTCCTGGGAAATCAACCTCCCTTACCTCTGCCCTTATGTCCTAGCACCCATTGGGAGGGAAAATTTCTTCCTTGACCGGAAGCCGTTTGAAAGATAATGCTAATAGAATAGACTGTAGTTGAGATCTCGATGGTATCAATATCCTGATTGTAACTGAAATGCTAATGGATGAGAGCAATTGCTCTGAAAATAATGACAACAATACTGGCTATTTCTGTGGTGAGTGGGGATGAATAGGAGACTCAGATTGCATGGCCATGAAGTCTGACCCTCATGTGTGCAACACCCATACTTCTCATAGGAGTCAGAGTGAAGAAGCCCTTTCAGAAATATCTACTGCCATTCTTAGGACAACGGCGATTGTGGGCCCATAGTCCCTTCTATGAAGAAGTTCAAATACTTACTTATTCTTGTTGCTAGGAAGGTGGATCTTGTTTCAATGTTTATTTTTGCTACCCTGACTTTACAGGCACTTGATTATTAATATGCTTTTGTCAGCAAGAAGAAAATCCTTTCTCCAGCTGCCCTCCCTATCAGCTCTCTTTTCAATGCAACGTTATTCACAGAAAACAAAATGGTGGCCAATTTCATGTATAATTTCTAGAAATTTCTAGAGATAAATGAATGGCATTATTTGCAGGGTGGAAGTGGCCAGCAGTATTTGGGCCTTTGAGATGAGTGAATGGTTTGTTCAGTCATCCCTGTTTCTATATTATACTGCTCTACTCTGCAAATCTGGTCAACAGCTTTAGCAACAAAAAACTATAAAAGCTAGAGAAATGTGGGCACCAGCCTAACAGTATAGGATTCCCTTCAAGTCTTTTTCCCCACTCAGCATTTAGACTTCAAATTTCAGATACTGAAAAATGCAACTCCTGATGTGCATGCTGTAGAAGCATCAAGCAAAAAAAATTTTAAAAGCACAACAAAATAAGGAGAAAGAGAAGACTAAAAATGAAGCCTGGGGGGAAACAAATAATACAGTAAGTAGTTATAAAATGTTCTGCCTAATATAGTCAGGTTAACTCTAGCTAACACTATTACACAGTATATATTTAGGGCTTAGAGATAAGGCAGAAAAAATGTACATTTCAATTATTAAAACTATTTCTAAAAGGCAGTCCAAATGTCTTCAGAAACTTTAATCCATTTACTTTGTATGATGCTCTTTTGAACTCCTTCATTAAAGGCCAACTTCAGTTGGCTGTAGATCAAGTCATATATCCCTGTTATATGCTTCTATATTTAACAGAGAGGTAGACTTCAAATCTTTCTATATAGATTTTTAAAGTCAAATACAATATCCAGTCATATTTCATTTTAATGATAATTTATGTTAAGAAGAGCCAGCATTAGCCTTTGTAACCAAAAAGATTCAAATACAAGTTTTGGCTCTGTTTTCTGAAGAGGATGAAGATGATGGAGAAAACAACTCCTGGATCCCAGATGCACATTTTAGTGCTCTAAGTCTTTTCTGTATTTTTCTAAACAATGTATAAAATTATACTGATGAAATAAAAGAATTCTGGTAAAATCAGGACACTGACTGATTTGCAACCTATATTGTAGATAAGCAGAAAAACATTTAAGAGCAGGTTTTCCAGGACTGTGTTCCCCCCTGGAATAACAACGCAATAAAGTCAGTACTGGCACACAGACAATTTTTCACCTGTGTTCTTTTGCCCTCCTGTACTCCTCAGACAGTGCAGTATTTGTAACTCATCTCAAGCTTTCCCCTTGCTAGCTGAAGATTTTGCTTTTTGGGTTTTGTGGGGTTTTTTTTTGTGAAACTGAAAAGCTCCAAGTTGTATTATTGCACTCCATTTTTTCATACTCAAAGGAGAAATTACAAGACCAAACTCTTTTTTCATGTGTCAGTGATAGTGGTCACTTAGGAAATGATTCACAGTCGCTCAGTGTAAATGCCTGGTGACATCTGAGATGCCCCAGTATATCTGACCAGCCCTCCAGCTGCCACTCCAGAAATGTCTAAGGCTTCTTTAGGTCCTGTGCTACATCTTCCATCCCTGTACAGATACATCAGACATCCTAGACCCTAGAGACCTGTGGTGAGGTACCTCAATCACTCTCTTACCCTTTGATCTAGCAGGGAGTGGAGGCATTTCTTTAGTGTTTTGCTTATTTCCAATATGGGTAGTTGTCTAATTCTTAAGCTGTCCACTTGTCTGATACTGCTGCTTTTCCTGAGAATCAGTGGTGATTCATTTGGAAGTTTCACTCCAAACTCTTGTTGCTGGAACTGAAGGAGAATCACCAATAGCTGTATTAGCATAAGCAGTACAATTTGTACTGAACAGGCCATTAGAGACAGTTAGCAGAAATCCACAAGATGGTAAGATGCTCTATTTGACCAAAAGCTATTTTCCATATGATTGTTAGCCTTGACATCTCATTGGTGGTGGATAGCTGAAGAGGTTTGTGATGGAAAAATCCATATTGGATACTTACTCATTTGAGTTCACTGAAGAACTGAATGTCCAACCAAAACATAAGTGAATAGCATTCATTAAAAAAAAAAATACAGGTCTGAGCTTGAAAGCTTTTGGACTCACCGGATAAAGTTTTTCATTGAGATTCTGTACTTCATAATGTTGAGAATGCCAAGGACCAACGTTTTAGAGCACTGTAATGTTTCTGAAAAAACTCTAATTCAGCTTTGAGTCAGTGTCCTGACCATCCTAGTGTATACTAGACAGTTTATGGTCTGTCTGAAGGTTTGTCTGCAAACTCAGTTCAGTTGCTGAACTCTGGCATTGCTGGTGTCAGCATATCAACTCAATAGTAGACGTTACAGATGCCAGGCTGCAGAATTTGAAACCATGATCCAGATTGGCAAAGATGTTTCCCATTGCTTCGTTAGCCAAGACAATGCCTACTTGATCCAAGAGCCAAAAGACCATATCCTAGAAGGGAGATAGGTATCTCAGGTGGGAATGCATCACAGTCTAGGCACTTCATTCCCAAACTGCAATCCTAAGAATAACTGATAAGTTGTCACCTAACTTTGAAGGCATGTCTGAATTCTTTACCCTGTTTCCAGGTTGTGTGTTTCCTGGAGTTTGCACATCCTAGTCTCTGCAGAGTTGCTTTGAGAAGCAGCAGCTCTGCTCATGTATAAACTAAACTGGGATCCAGAAAGTAGGAGTCATTTCATATAATCTGAGGAGAATAGCCAGAAAGGCTTTCTCAGAGGACATCCACTGTGATAAAGAATTAGCTTTTGCTTCTCTTTAAGCTCTCCCCTTTTATAAAATTAGGTCTCAATGATGAGAGCAGTTGTTCACGGTGTAGGAACCACAGGCTCAATCCCTTCTCACCTCTGATGGCTTCAATCCCAAGGAGTGGGCCTGGCCCAGCAGAGGCCATTACTGAGTGAAGGAGGAGAGGAGAGGACAACACTGTCACCCTTTCTGTTGAATTTGTCACAGTACAGGAAAGAATCCGTGAGCCAGAAGTGGTTACCTACTGCTTCAGTTCCTAAGAAAACATGGCCTGTATCACCCTCTTGATTCCCTCTACGGGGCTTTACTCAATCTACTCAGAGTTTTAAAACTTTGTGCTTTAGACATTTGATGCATCAAGTCACACCTGGAAGTACAAAGGCACCTTAAGAGGAAATGTTTTTATCTATAGTTGACCTCCCAGGGAGCCTATTAAAATTCCCAGTCAAGAAAAACAAATTAATTTCAATAGAAGGAGGTAAATGCCTAAATATACAGGCACTCAACCACATCATGGCTCTGCAAGGAGAAAGTGACAACAGAGATAGAGGCAGGGGCCTAATATGGCGAGTCTGTTCCTGCAATCCATTTAGAAGATGCTGGTTAAGACAGACCATTTTTTATTTTTGTTTTCAAACCTGTTTAACTGATGGCTGACTAGAAACAGCAAACCTTGTGAGAAGGAGAAGATACATGCACCAAAGAAAGTTAATTCCCTGACATTTGAAGATTCCATGCATTAATTTTTCATGGATTTATTTTTGGAGAGAGAGGAGGTGGGAGGAAGAGGTTCCTGTTCCAGTTTTATGTCTTGTTATTTGGAGACTGCAGGTTGAGAGCTAGTGTGATATTTTCAGAGCCTTTCACAGGGATTTAGGAATGGGCATAAGCAAGAGAGCCCAGATAAAAGGTGTGGTGAATACCTTAAGTTAATACCTTACTCTGCTGTAAAGAATGTCCATGCAGAAAGAAAGTAAAGAAATGAGGCACCTTCGGACCTCAGGGATCTGCTCCCTCCCTGTCATTTCTCTATGCTTGTCATGCACATATTCACTATGGATAGATAATAGGGGACTAAAGGTGGAAAGTTGACCTAAATATGCTCTCCTTCCTTACCTTGTACTTCTGTACAGAGCACTGAGAATGAAAATATGTGTGCTTTAAAAGTTAAGGTAGATCCAAAAGCTAACACAAGTATTCAAGTGGAAAGGGGAGCTAGAAAAAGATTGTGTTGGAAAATGTCTCAGTACCTGATTTTCAATTTTGAAACCTCTGTGTCCTTTCTAGTGGCTTGTGCCAGTCACATAAAGAGAAAGCCTAATTGGAAATCCCTTCTCTGGGTAGCAGCATTTGATGCCTTGTCTGCCCAGTGCCTGCTCTGAACTTATCTATGCCTGTTTATTATTATTATTTAGTTATTTTTTCCTTGCAGTACTATATGGAGCATTAGTGCTGAGGTGTACGTGGCAGAAGGGTAATGCATTTCATCAGCACGCAATAAATGGGCATTATTTAATGCATTTTCAGATACATAGTTTCACTCTTAAACTCACTGTCAGGAAAATAGTATATGATTTTGGCCTGAAAATGTAAAGCACAGATTATATGAATGGTTTGGTCAGACTCAATTCACCCACCAAGACGACGATCAATTCTGTCAGTTAAGTGACATTTTGGGGACATACATATTTGTAGTTGTATAGATAATTTTTCAGAAATGGTTATTCCATGACTTTCCTGTTTCCAGCTGAAGATTTAGGTTTGTATGTCTACATGGCAGGTGCATTTCTAATCTCCTCTTTATTATTTTAATTATTTTGGGGAAAAAATTACTCTTGGAAAAAGAGCTTTTTTAAGTAAAATGATTTATTCTGTTTAAGATGAAAAATCACTGTATGTAAAACAAGAGAGGCTACCAACTAATGGGAAATGTACAGCACAGCAATAGAAAAGCTGTATATATGAACAGTTGTATAGATACACAGCAGTATCAAAATACAGTTTAACACATCCTGTGGTGTTTTGCAGCATGCTCTTTCTGACAAGGCCAATGTGAAAACATTCGATCCAAAGACAACCTGTTTACAAGAATGCCTTATCACTACTTTCCAGGAAGCTTACTTTGTTTCAGAAAGTTTTGAAGAAGCCAAAGAAAAGATGAGGTAAATTATTTCCCTTGGCTCAAAAATCTAATTTTCTCTTCTTCAGTGGTCGGAAAAAAAGAGGTGTTAATTTTCTTTTTTCTTTCAGGGACTTCGCCAAATCAATCAATCGTCCCTTCTCTGTGTATTTCAATCCTTATACACAAAGTATTGAGATTCTGAAGGATACCAGGAGTATAGAAAATGTTGTCCAGGACCTCCGCAGTGATCTAAACACTGTGTGTGATGCTTTAAGTAAAATGAACAGATATTTAGGGATTTGATGTGTGGCACTGTGACTTGCTGTCAGTTGCTTTTTCTGTAGCCAGTCTAGTAACATCACATGATATGGCTAACCTCTCAAACCCACCAATTTTCCCTTTATGGTTTGGCCTGTGGCTTGCATCACTGTGTAGCTCTGTCTAATTGTAATGTGCAGACAAACCAAGGCAATGCTAATTCGTAAATGCAACATGGAATGTGGCAGAATATAATCATCAATTCCTCAACACAATGTCATGTACAAGTACACCATTAAAAACTTGCCCAGCAATGGTTTTGTTTCCATAAGATGATTCACTTCAGTGTATAAGAAATGGTGTTGCTGATTTCATTAAGTCTGAGTTTATTTCTTTATAATCCCTTTCCTCCCATAAGAATCCAGAAAAAAATTAGTTGCAACATTTTCATTTTCTTTGTAAGAGAACCTGTATTTCTTTCTATATTGGTGAAGACAATGTGTTGCCCATATGTCTGTAACAGAACTGAGTGTCTCTTGTGACTGGACAATACAATTTATACACCAGTTCTGAGATTAGGAGGGCTATGTATCAGTACTAAAAGGTCTGTGGAGATTACAGATTATGAGAACTCACAACTGACAAATGTTTAACGTGGCTGAGTAGTTGCAACACAATAATAAAAACAAAAACGACCTCTGACAATTCTTGTAGAAAGTTAGTTCTAGTTCATGCGTGTGTTACCTGTGACGGTCCTGAGCATACTTCCTCTGCAAGGGCTACCTGGGAATAAGAGAGGAAGTGCTTGTGTTAATTCCAGGTTGTTAGATGTGAATATAAAGCCCTTCTACATCATTGTGTGCCTTCCGCATTCCCTTGTCTTTTGAACATACTCCTCTTGCATTTCATGCATAATTTGCCTTTCCTCATTATGCCACATTCAACCTTGACATGGCCATGCATGACTGGGTCTATGCTGTATCAGTATCAGCACATATAAAAGGGTGAATATGGATGTTGTTATTTAATTATAGCCAAGATGATTATCAGTTACTACATTACTTGTGGGGTGATTAAATCATAGAGACACCCAAGCTGCCTAGCGTGTACCAGATGGATGCAGGTAATGCCTGAGTTAATAAACTCTAAGTTAGCAAGCTCTGACAGAAGTACAAGCTCTGTCTGGGGAGAACAGTGCAGAAATATTTGAGTCGGCTCTTATCTGGAAGCAATAATTATGCATGTCTTTCCTTTATCTGGGTTATTCTATTCTCCTATTAGCCAGGATAATGGAGAGTTGACTATATTGTATGGACCCTTCTTAACGGAAACCACATGGCTTGTGCAGATCATGTCAGTATGGGTGAAAGTGTCATAGCTTGTCTACATATATGGAAAATAGGTGTCTATTGAAGCTGCTCCCCCGGCTGAAAGGGTCATGCAGATACTCTTAAGTGTTTCTAGTAATTTCAGCATAAAAAGAGCACCACTTGATAGTACGAGCGTATCCTTAAATAAGAGGCAATCTATAAGGATAATTTTCACAGGGAAATCTGCCACCTCCTTAAAGATAACTATGAGATAACAGAAAACACTCTCCTCCGGATGGTCCCTGCTGCATTCTAATGCTGCTGTTAATAGGGTGTGGAAAAGTCTAGTTTTAGATTTAACTGTGACTGCCATTGGTACAAATGAAGAGCTGTTGAATTATCCCATGGGCATCAGCACGCCGGAGGAGTTTTTTAACTTCCTGATATTAACTCTGACTCTGTTAGCTAGCACTTATCACAGAGGAATCACTGGCAACCTTGGCATGCAAGTTTGTCCCTCTTTCTTCGCATGGAATCTGATGAACCTCTCATAGCATGTTCTGGAGAAAATGGACTGTACTGAGATTTGCTTTAACTGGTCTGAAAAAAACATTGCACAAGGAAGAGTAGATCTTACTCAGTTCAAGAACTGACAAAGTATTGTTGCTTGCTTAAGTAAAATAAAGTTTTGATGAGTAACGAAGATCCAAAGTTTACAAAGTTACTGAGGCTTTCCCTTGAATCAGAATTATGCAGGAAAACTTTAAATACTTATATCTGGATTTATTCTTGACTTTTCTGAATAGCTTAAAATAAGAATTCCACAGCAGTAAAACAATAGAAGCATATCTTTGTTTTGTTTTGTGCTGTTAGCAAGTAAATCTTATTATGGATTAGGGAGAAACCCTTGAAATCCAATAGTCATTTTAGGACTAATGATGGCAAGGAAACTGTCTACAATGAAGATATAATGTCAATGAAACAGAACATTGTCAAAGGATAATGGGCTCCTGCTGCTAGATATATGCTTAATCCAATGATTTTATTTCTATTATACAACATGATTAAAAATAAATTAAATATAATGGGCTAAGGAATAATAGTGATTTAGAGGGACAATTGCTCATTGTTCTTACATAGCAAAGCTGCCTTCTTACAGGCTGCAGAGCAAACTGGCTTTGGGCTTCAGCCAGTCAGGAGCCGGGACTGGGAAGGAATGCTTTAAAAAGTGCACTATTGCACTTTTATGAATCAAATAGTTCCAGCTTAGCTGAAATTCTTCTCTGCGGTTTTTATTAGCAAATTAAGATCAGCCATGCAGCAATCTCCTTGGATGACAAGCTCATTTAAGCATAATGAGGGAATTATTGACAGTTATCAAATTACACTAACGTTTCATTTAAAATAGGCCATATTTATCTAAGGTGCTTGTTTAGCTTTAGTGAGCTGGACTCTGGAAATTGGACTTCTGGCTTAGGCTCATTTATTTCCTCTGTAATTCTGAACTGATGCTTTATGGGTCTGAGATATATGCACTTGCTTTGCGTGCACAGAGTAAATGGGCCCGAGCTTAATGAATGTAAAGCATTGCAGTGTTTACTACCATGCAAAGTCTGAAATGAAAAACAGCACTCTGAGACATTGCAGCAAATACAAATACCAAGTTTCATTTGCAAACCCAGACATGGTTCATGCGTTTCATTTCATTCGTTCGGTAGAAGGGATGGAGTGCGGAAGGTGTTAACACAATACATTGTGTTTTTCCTCTCTACTCTTCAAGACCTGCTTAGAAGCCTGTTTTAAGTTCAGCCCTTCAGTACACTTGCACTAAAAAAGGTGTCTTTTCCCTTCTTCTTGTTATGATATCCTAATGTGATGGAGAAAATTCCAGAAATTTACCATAATGTATATTTACTGATGCGCTGTAATGGATTACAGAAGAAAGTTTCACATCTTTGAAAGGACAGCCTGGCTCAGAGAGCTAAAGCTGCTGAAGACTTTCACCTACAGGCTGCTGGTACAAATCCAGCCCAGTCAGCAGTTACTGAAAGCTATCACCAGCCAGCAGCAGCCTGGCTTCTGTGTGATGAACTGGGAAGCTGGGATTGCTTGGTTTGGAGGAGAGGAGACTGAAGGGAGATGCGATAACCTTTTTCAAACACATAGAAATAGCTGCAAAACAGAAGGGACAACTGTTCTCTGGCCTCAAGAACTAATGGACTTAAATTGTAGGAAAGGAGCATTAAGTTAGGTAACAGTAAAACATGGGGGTCGGGTTTTCTAGGGAGATGGCAAAGCCTCCACAATTTTTTAAGAGAACAGGGTAGGCTGCTGTCTCTCAAGAATGATTATGCACAGTCGGTCCCATCTTGAGACCAGGAGAGAGGCTATACAGCGTCTTGAAGTCCCGTAGAGTGACTGCCTAGAAAAGGCTTCAGCCTGCTCGTGAAAGGGCACCAGCTGGCTCACAAAAGCAGTAATGGTCAACAGTCACCACTGTGGAGCATTTGTACATCATCTGCACCTCTGCCTTACTTTTCAGTCTTTGAATAACCTTAAAGAGTGGTTCTTCATCTTTCCATCTTCCCTTCGGGAATGAATAGGATCCATAGTCTGAGTGTAGCCCCAAATGCTGACTGTGGTGCTCTATTTTAAATTCACAGGCCATCTGAGAGAGCTCTGTGTATGAGTTACCTGCTAGTTACAGCTACCCAGAGGCAGAAGACTGATAGTGAGCAACCAGTGTTTGTCCTTTTTGTAAACGAGGTTTAAAGCTGCTCAGTTTTATAAACAAAATAGAAATGCATATTTCATCCTATCTATGCCTGCATTTGGGCTGTCAGGAAGACTGTACTCCCTTGAACAATCTGGAGAACATGGAGCTCTTCCAAGCTCCTGAGCCCGAGTGCTCCAGCCACACATCAGCCTTGTGTCTTGGTGAAATATGGGCACAGAGCAGCCTGTTCTCCCTAACTCCCCTGGTTCCCAAGGGAAAGAAACCCACTGGTGTAGTCCAGAAGGGAGCTTTGGTTCAGGCCCCTGACGTAGCCAGCCAGGGAACTTGGGGACCACAGCTGCTGCTCAGCCCAGTGCCACATTAAGGGCCAGGTAAGGATCAATGCAATGCTCTTCCATTCAGGAAATCAGCTTTCCACCCCAACCAGGAAATTTCTCTTCTTGTTTCAGCAGGACAGTCTATGCATTTTTAGAAATATGGCAGCTTCCCTTCTATCTCGGTAGGAACTATTGTCATATTTCCAAATAATTTGTAAAGGGAGTAATTCTGGTGTTGTTATATAATGGCTATGCTCCGTGGTATCAATCACTCCAATTCTGGAGATGTTTCACAGGCAAATTTTTGCCTTCTCACTGAAGAATAGGTCAACAGTGACATATTCCTCTTCTGGGCTTGAGACACGGAGCTAAGAAGGAGATTCTGGTTATACTAGCAAATATTTATTAGTGATGAGTCCCTCTAGTTGACGTAGTGAAGGCTGTAGAGATGTCCTTGGCATCCTTACTGGCAATTTCCTGTAATTGAACTGAGCTAAATAATGTCCTCCTCAGCTGAAATACTCCCTGAAACCTGTGTTGTTTCATTTCTTATCTGGTCCGAGAGAAAAGGTTAAGTAAACACAAAATAACCAGAATTCAGTGATGTCTCTCCAAAACATTTTGCAACAACTACAGTTATTTTAAAAAGGCCCTCCAACACTTTAGAGTAAGAACTCATATTTCTTTGCCAACAGCTGAAATGTTAAGGTGAGGCTAAAAATAAGTGCTGGCATCTTCTTGGGATTTGGCCCGGAGTGGGCTGTTCAGGTGGAATAAGTGTGAAATGGGTTACACAGTCATGTACTTTAAAATGCAAGTGGGTGAAGGATATTCAGGTGGACGTTTTTTAATGTAGTCAGAAGTTTCAAATGTCCAGGAAAAATAATGGAGAAGAAGCTGCTGTTGCTGCTCTCCACCTTTGCAGGAAAACAGTTGAGTTTGCAAAGCAGCAGGAGGTAGATTTCAGTCCATGTTAAACATGACCTGAAACACAACCCAAATACGCCCACATCACTGGCTTCTGTGTGAGCTCCAGTGTGAATACAATTCTGATAACTGAGCAGCAATAAAGCACTCCAGAGCCAAACAGCCCTGCTTCCCCACAGGAGACAAAGTGGGTGATTTGAGACCAGCATGGCACAAATAAAATCACTTTTATTTCCTGTTAAATCAGTTTTGTTTTCTGTTTCTTTTGCAAAATACCTTTTGAAATGTGTTACTATTTTATTTTTCCATAAGGATTATAAAGAGATATGTTAATTATGGAATGGTTGATGTTCTTAGCACTTTCTGCCTCAAGCTTTTCTTGTTGCCACCAAACTCCCTACCCAGTCTTGCTACTTTACATGAAAGTAGAGTAATGCTGAGGATGCGATGCTGTCATTTCCCAGGGCTTGACAGCTGATGGGTACACTTAAAATGCTACCCTCCTTCACCATCCCTCCTTGTAGTGAATTGTAATGAATAAGGACAGTGAACGGTAAATGAGTTTAAGGTTATGCGCACAGTGGATTTGCCTCTCTAGCAGAATTTGTCTGGAGGATCAATCTGGTTGAATTCCCTTTTAATGATTAGCCCTGATAGATCACTTGCAGGTAAAGTTATGAAAAAGCAAGTGTCTCACATCAGATGGGAACCGGGAAGTCAAAATCTCAACTGCTGCAAAAACAACACATGTTCCAAGAGCCGTTTTAGTGCCAGTGCCAGTCGGTTCAGTTAGAAGTAGCTCAAAATAGATGTCATAGTTGCTGTACTGAAAGCCTACATTTTACCTCCAGGTCTCAATCCAGCCACTCTTTTCTGAGATCTGTGTCTGCTAGAGCAGGAGCTGGAGCTGTAAGTCAGGCATGCAAGGCCTGCTCCTTATTTCATTTGCAGGCAATGTTATGTTCTTTTGCAATGTTAGCTCCAGAATAAAAATGCAGCGCGTGGAAGATGCAGAGGCAACAAGGTCTGATCTTTTCTGAGATTTCATTTCTTCCTCCCAGTGTTGGTCAGCACAGTTCATGCAGCCAAGGGAGGACTCTTAGCCCATGCTAATTGATAGGGGCAGAAGTTCAGAAGCCATCTGAGTCCCAGAGAAGAACTCCCACCTCTAGCTGGTCCTGTGGCCTCAGATGACCACTGTTTGTCTTCTGTGACTTGTTTTTACAGCGCAATTCCTCAGGCTTTGCCTGTGGGTGTCTGTATAGCAGGATCAATTAACACATTCTGTCATATGTGCAGGAAAGGTAGTAAAGAGAGGTTGAAAAGTGACAAGAATTTTATTTCATAGCTCTCCTTTCAACTCTTTCCTTCTCACACCTGGCTTCTGCTTGTAAAAAATGCACAGTAGAGGCCCACCAACACCTTACCTGTAAATACTGAGCAGAGATGGAAAGTCATCCTTTCCAGGCCTCCCTCCATTGCAGTTGCCCTGCAGAAAGTGTGCAGGTGGTCATTCTCAGCTGTCCAGCGTAGCCCCTCTCTTCTCTGAGGCCAGTAAGTGCGAACTGTGGATCTGAAGGGCTGTGGGAGGTCTCACTGCTGTGCACACCCAGGGCTGTTTCCCTGCAGGACATTGCCATGCAGAGGCGGGCACCCTAGTGCAGGTCTCAGGATGAATGCAGTGTGGTAGCACACAGTTCTACCGGGGATGGTAAGCCCCGTCTCGTTGCCGGAGGGAAGCCCTCCAGGATAGTTAGGGCTCTCAGCTGTACCAGTACAATCTTCCTTGCCCCATTTCAGAGGCTGAATTGCTTTAAATAGCTTGCTTAGGAAGCCTAACACTTGGGTACTCTTAGAAATGTCAACAGCTCCCCCAGACCTACAAACACAAGGGAAGGGCATGGGCAACCATGTGGTACCTGTAGGCAAGTATTGATTTTTCTCATGGCAATGTCAGCAAGAAATCTGGCATACAAACAACTTGGGGTTCATGTGAACTCAGTTTTGATATGCCATCTTTCAAAAAGCTCAGGAGAATCAAAAGGGGGCTGTTTGCAGCTGGATAGGCGCAGGGGCCTCCATATAATTCCCTGTGTTTTCCCGCCATTACCTTATTTCCAAAGGAGAGGAAGAGCACTGTATTCATGAATGCTATGTAAAAGCTGTTGCATTTTCACCGAGCGATAGTTTGGTTTGTCTGAGTTGGGAATAAAAACGTGGTTAGAGGGAGTGAATTAAATCTCAAATGTAATGTCTCTGATTTGCAGAAGGGAAAGGGGAAGTGCTAAGTGAATATAGGAAATTGCAGCATTATGCGTTGTGAGAGCAATTCTTTCCGTCCTTGTAGCTAATGGACTGAGCAGAAAGTGAACAATTTGTTTCATACAATGATTCACCAACACTCTGACAGGGTTTCCAATTCTGAGCTCAGTTTCATATTCAGCTCCCTGTTTACTAGTGAAATAGTACAATTATCTGTCTACCTCTTACATTTTATAAACAGGCAAGGCTGCAGTATCTGAAAAGAATAAAAATAACCGTATAAATCCTGGTTGTTTAAGGCTGGAGGGAAGGGAAATGAGACCAGTGTTACCTTTCCAGAGGTCTGTTGGAACACTCTTCTAAAAATGAAGTTAAATTCCTTGGGAAAATAGGTCCAAAAGAAAAATGCCAATGGAACTCGGTTTTCAGTTTCTATTTAATGTTTTCCCCATCCAGGTTTGTGAAAGGAAATCACAAAACATTTCCTGTTTGAGTCCACTTCTCAAATTGTCAATAGGAAAGTAGCCAGAACTGTTACAGCTGAATTGGCCACATAAAACTCTGGTGAAAACACGATGCTTCTCCCAGAGGCGGTTTGTAAATGTGCTAAGCTCCTTTACAAGACAGGATGACATTTTCCTGCCTTTAACCCCAGTTTTATTGAGAATAGGAATCACTTGGGCTATAAGGAGTTTCAGTTTTTAATCTGGAAATGTCTGTGAGCCAGCCCTGGCTGCATACATTTCTTGCTTGTGGAATCAGAGTGTTTGAATCAGGGAAAATCTAGGAACAGCCTTCCAGAAGAGTGTAATTAGTCACTTGTTAATATTGACTATTTATGATACATTAGCACTTATCAGGGCTATTTGGAAGGAGATTCTGGACAAATACATTGTAAAAGGGCAATCCCTGTCCAAAAGTATAAATTTAGTAGAGCTTTTAAAATCCAGTGAGAGTCAATGGGTTGGGTGGAAGAAGGCGATGGCTATAGAGATGGCTATGAAGGCTATTAATAAGGGTAACAGACTACACAGTTGAGGATTTAGGAGTCTTATTTCAAATTACATAGCTAAAATATGAAAAAATTAGAAGTCAGTAGCAGCAATTACCTGTTGCAGCCTCTTCTGCTAGATGGTGATGAGACTGTCACTTCTTGGGAGAATCTGAGTCTACCCCTTACGCTCACCATAAACAACAAGTATAAAGTTGATGCTAAAAATGCTTTTAGTCTGAGAGCTGATAAAATTGATGGCAGCAGCAGCAGTCAATCTGAGTGCTGAAATCTAGGATCTTGCTGAGGAGGTAGGGCAGGCAGTGGAGGGGACCTGCCTTGTTGGGAATGGCACCCGTCAGTGGCTTCAGAGCAACCAAAGAGCATGAATTTCATAGCACCCATTTTGCACATTGTTCCTGGAGACACAATGGGGAACTCTGCATAGCAGAGAGAAAGTACCTACCTTTTTCCTATAGATATAATGGAAAACGGACAGAAGGTTAGGCAAAAACAACTTACATGACTTCGGTAGGGGAGAGAGATTTAAGATTATCAAGAGCAGAAGAGTTGGAGTTACCTCATCTTAGCATATTAAGGAAAAAAAAATGCCCTTTTTTGTTAGTTTCTTATAAATCCTAAAATATAAGTATCTCTGTCCATGCACAGGAGGAGAATCCTCAGTTCCAGGGCTACCTCCCTCAATGACACTGGGATAGATGTGCCCGGTTAAATGAATGCTGAGTCTCTGGGTGATTTTACTGCTGCCCTTTCTGGAAGCAGTACACTGGGCCTGGGTGTGCTGGGTGCGGCAGCAGTACTGGCTTCAGGGCTGGGATTTGCAGTGGTACAATTAATCCACTCCCTGTAAAATAGTGAAATGCAGCATTCCCTTTGGATTACAGGAGTGAATATGGGGCAATAGGGTCAAATTTGTCCTATGAGGTGTTTTCTTCAGGATGAGATGAAATGTAACCTGTGAGTGCTTTTCTCTGTAAAGGTAGCCTTGGGTAGCTATTGCAAATGTAGCATTACTAGGTGTCTCCATTCGGTTGGATGCCATATCTTTCTGACCTTAGCAAGCTCCAGGCAAACCTTGGCAGTGGTCTGAATCTAAGTCAAACCTGCCATTTTGTTTAGCTCTGGAATAAATCACATACCTGGAGGAGGAATCTGCCCAAAGAGTTATCATGCTATGATGGCCCTTTGCATTTAGGTAACTCTTTCAGCTAAGAAGTACGGACCACGGTGGTCCCAGGGCTGTCTTAAAATAACTCTGGGCAGAATTTACACAAAGCCATTGCTGTGACTGGGGAGCTACAGCAGATTTCTCTGGATTCCCTTAAATTCCTGAGTTTCTGCTTTCTACTGGGCATAGCATAAGGGAAAGAAACCACAATCTGGGAAAAAATGTTTTTCCTCCGTTGGTAAGCAAGTGGTGCAAACAGAAACTTTCCCTTTCCGGCACCACCAAATTCAAGAGAGTGACTGCTCCACTTCCAGCCTCCCTGGCATTCTCACACCAGAAGCTGTTGTAGACAGCAGACAGCATTTGTTCCCTATGATTCCCTCTTGCAACCTTATTTTCAGTTTCCTGGGGCACTACAGCATGGTGAAAGGTGACTCATGTTTCCCTTTCAGAAGATGGCTTCATCTCTGCTACTGCAGAAGGGACCTTTATTTCTTGCAGATTCCTGAAAAATGTTTTGTGGTAAGATGACAGACAGTACATCTACTTTCACACATTTGCCTAAGCGATTGCAGTCTGCACACGTCCTTCACTGTTGGACATTTCCCAGCACTGGGATCTGTAAAGCCCTAAATAAAAACTAACCTATTCTAGTCTTCTTAGAAGATTAAAGCAAACAAGCAAACTGATATTTTGTTGCCCCCTTCCCTTCTGTGTTTAAATTACCATTCTCCCTAATTAATCTTGTGTGTGGCTCCTCAGTTAGGCCATACAGTTTTTCAGTGTGCATATGTATGTATGCGTAAATTAAAAAGAGGCCAGATTATTTTCTGAGCAGATTTTTCCATCGTCTCCTACGTTGTAAATGCTGCCCGAAGTTCTGCAAAGTTGCACGTGCAGTTCTTATGCAGAAAACAGAGCAAACATAGCGTAACTAACCCATATTGACTACCAGATGCCTCAAAGTGTTTAAGACTTGCAGAAAATGACTGTTTTCTTTGGTCTGTATCCACTCTGCCTTCTGATGTTTTTCCCTTTGATGCCCTGTGACCTCGCTGCGAATGTGATGCCTTCTGCTCAGTGCTCGCACAGACAGATGGACGATGGTGCCAGCAAGGGATCTCAATAGTCAGTCCGCTAGACTCTTGCTTGTCATTCCTCAGAAGGATGATAAATGATTAGCTAAAGCTAATGGTTTCTGACAAATGCTTAACTAGACTTAAAGAAATACTGCCTCTGTGAAACCAGAGCCTTCTGATAGATATTTAAAACTTCACTTCTCTGCCAGATGCATGTGTTAGTAACCGTACTTCACCAGCCGATCACGTCTCATAATTACAATTACTTGTCCTAGCCCAGGGAATAGCTCAGTTCATTTGTCCAAGTATTGATTAACTGGTGTAGTCAAGTTTAGCTTACTTCACAGAGGATAGATAACCATTAATAATGTTGTAATTAAAGCCCAGAAAGTATGATGATGAGGGGCTAGATTGGAACTTCAATAGATAAGGAGATAGGCATTGTTTATATAACCCTGAAAAAATTACAGCTACTATGTTAAAGGGGGGTAATTAACCCAAGGGAACCATTGATGACATGTCTGTGGGCTGCGCGCAGGGGGCTCTCCCGGTGGGAGTCCCTGGAGGTCAGTCGCTCGCTCGGGGCAAGGCCAGGAAAATACTGGCCCGAGTGACATCTCAGAGCTGAAGCGTGTGCGGGAGCACGAGGAGGCAGAGCCACAGGCTGTATTTTGGTATCATGAAACCATCAAATAAAGCCATACCTGTGCAAAGGATGGGTGAAGTTTAATTCTTGCTCCCTGTCTGGTCTGGTCAGGCAGGAGGGGGAAGGAGAGGCTGGGTTTTGCACCTGTGGTAGGTGCCATAGCACTGGGTGGCACCAGGACTTCCTTCTCTTCTTGTCCCTCTCACGCAGATGCCCTCGTAGTTCAGCACAGGGTGTCTCCCAGTACTCACCGACCCTGTCAAGGTGGCAGCCCTGCTTTGGTGGCTGGCAGCCACGTGGTCCCAGAGGGAGGAGGAGGAGGAGAGAAGCCCATCTCGGGGAGCGGGGAGGGCCCACATGGGGCGGGGGCACAGCGGGGCACTGAGGGCTGGACTGGCTAGTGCTGCACACAGTGGAGCAAAGCGGACACGGGGCACGTGTAACAGAGACACTAGCCTTGTCAAATGATCCTGTGCTTGTTCAGAGTGGTGACACTGCTGTGGGATCAGTACACAAGGAAGGGTTGGAGTATCTGGTGGCCAAGGAGAGGCCAAGAGAGCTCGAGAAGAGAAGACTCTGGGGAGGATTTATCGATAGGTATGCATGCCTGATGGGAGATGAGGATGAAGAAGAAGCAGCCAGGCTCCTCTCAGGTGTGCCCAGTAACAGCAACAGGCACAAGCTGCTGTACAGGAAATGGAACCTGAACAGAAGAAAAACATTTTTACTGTGAGGGTGGTCAAACACTGGCATGGGTTGTCCTGAGAGGTTGTGGAGTCTGTGTCCTTAGAGGTACTCAAAACCTGGCAGGACCCAGCCCAGAGCAACTTGCTCTGGCTGATCCTGCTCTGGGCTGGGGGTCGGAGTAGACAATCTCCAGGCATCCCTTCCAGCCTCAACCATGCTCAGACTCTGTGACCAGGTCATTTCACAAATGCTGCTAATACATTGTAATAATAATTCCATTGGAAGCTTTGCCATCTCTTTTTAAGCCAAATGTGGATAATGTTGCAGATTGCATCTTACTTCTGCGGTAGGATCCACAGTGCTGTCTGCTTAATACTTTCTTCTACTATCTTCCATGCTTTTGTCTGAGACATTAATCACTGATTATTAACCAGTAAGCTCTGTCCTGACAGGGTAGAATCTCTTCTGATCTCCCATAAATGGGCTAAAGCAAACTTAAGCATGTAAAGTAAAACAAAGTTTTGCATGGAGGAACGCAGTGTTGCAAAAGTAGGCAGCAACTTGTAGCTCACTTAGTTTGTAAGCCTGCTGGCTTATTCCTATAAGAACTCAGAGTGAGCTGCAGCTTTGAGTTAAAAGTCTCACAGCCCCTACAGCTCGGCAAAGAAATCCTGTGAAGATCCTCCCACTGTGGACAAAGATCAGAAGAATTTTCTTAGCGCTTTTGGTGTCAAAGTTCGAAGTCCAAAGACCAGGTCACTTTGCCCTGCTCTGAGGTTGTTGGAAATCTCTTGGATTAGGGGAGATTCCAGAGAGCCATAGATGGGACCTTGCTGTCTTGAACTTCTGGAGGTGGTAAAGTAGGACATACACCAAGGATATGGCTTTATGAACAGGGTAAAAAACAGAGAAAATTATTATCTGGCGTCAATAAGTTCATATCCTCAATCTCTTTGACCCCATTATCTGGACTTCAGCTAATTTCGAGGTTCTGTTCCAAAATTAGTGTCAAGACAGTCAGTAAATCTGTTGTTCATCCATCACATGGAAAAAAATGTGACCATTCCTACTGAATAGTGATTGCCCATGGGTGGTCTGTGTGTGCTTGTATTCCCTCATACAGCCCACTCTTCCACACGGGGCCATATTGTTTTATGTAAATTCATGCTAATCTCAGTCTCTTTACATATGGGCATAGTTCACCTGTCTGATAAGGATCAAGGGACTCACCCCTTGCTATATACTTTATATTCAAACAAGCTGGGGTTAATTTGATGCCAGGAGAACAGTTTTTAATTCTCCGTCTCAAGGCATTAAACTGCCAACATTAACTTTCTGTGCTCAGCTCTTGGGGTCTACAAGGAAATGGTGTGAGCAAATTTGATAGCAGGTATATTGGCATGTGAATGTAAATCAGGCAGAGAGTTGTAGGCAAAATGAGTATCAGGCTAAGGTATTTGGTGTTTTACAAAGGAAAAAAATAACCAAATTCAGCTCAAGCTACATTTTTTGTTCTCGCAGTGTTGATAGATTGGGTGTTTGATCTGAACACTGTGGGCAGGTTGTTTGGAAATAGTAGGTCATGAGATCTTTTGTTAATGAAAATGTGGAGGGCTCTCATGTCCCACTCTGAAATGTAAAATCTCTTCACCAGTGCAAATCTTACTGTTAATTTGTGTATTGGGCTTGTGTGGCAAGGTTTTGCCAGCAGCGGGGGCTACAGGGGTGGCTTCTGTGAGAAGCTGCTAGAAGCTTCCCCTATGTCCAATAAAGCCAATGCCAGCTGGCTCCAAGATGGACCTGCTGCTGGCCAAGGCCAAGCCCATCAGCGACACTGCTGGCATATTTAAGAAAGGGGGACAAAAAAACCCCAAAAAACTGCGCAATTGCAGCTGGAGAGAGGAGAGGAGTGAGAATATGCAAGAGGAACAAATCTGCAGACACCCAGGTCAGTGAAGAAGGAGGGGGAGGAGGTGCTCCCTGCAGCCCATGGTGAAGACTATGGTGAGGCAGGCTGTCCCCCTGCAGCCCATGGAGGTTAGCGGTGGAGCAGATATCCACCTGCAGCCTGTGGAGGGCCCCACACCACAGCAGGTGGATGTGCCCGAAGGAGGCTGTGACCCTGTGGGAAGCCCACACTGGAGCAGGCTCCTGGCAGGACCTGTGGCCCCGTGCAGAGAGGAGCCCACGCTGGAGCAGGTTTGCTGGCAGGACTTGTGACCCCGTGGGGGACCCACACTGGAGCAGTCTGTTCCTGAAGGACTGCACCCTGTGGAAGGGACCCATGCTGGAGCACTTTGTGAAGAACTGCAGCCCATGGGGAGGACTCATGCTGGAGAGGTTCCTGGAGGACATGAACCCATGGGAGGGACCCCATGCTGGAGCTGGGGAAGAGTGTGAGGAGGAAGGAGCGGCAGAGACAATGTGTGGTGAACTGACTGCAACCCCCATTCTGCACCGCTTGGGAGCAGGAGGTAGAGAAAAATTAAGAGTGAAATTGAGCCCGGGAAGAAGGCGGGGGTCGGGGGGGAGGTGTTTTAAGGCTTGGTTTTATTTCTCATTACCCTACTCTGATTTGATTGTTAATAAATTCAGCTGATTTCCCCAAGTCAAATCTGTTTTGCCCGTGATAGTAACTGACAAGCAATCTCTCCCTGTCCTTATCTCGACCCATGAGTCTTTTGTTATATTTTGTCTCCCCTGTCCAGCTGAGGAGGGGGAGTGATAGAGCAGCTTTGGCAGACACCTGGCATCCAGCCACGGTCAACCCACCACAATTTGATTTATTTCTATCAGTGACTTGTGTTCTCTTCCTCCCCCACTCTCCTTAAAGTTCTCCAAAAAGATACAGTCCTTCACTTTTGCTGATTTGGATGCATAATCCAGTGGTGTCCTTTTTATTTACAGACTAAGTGCCGAGTAGTGAAATGTAGATAAACACTAACCTGTCCAACTCAAAAATACTGATTGCACTCCCCCTCTTTACCACTGCTATCATCACTGCAAAAGCTTTGTTAGATTTTATGGGGTATTTGTAAAAGTCAAGAGATTCCAGAGAATTTTACCTTTCTGTTCAAGCTAAACGAAAATATCTCAAAGCTTGGAGCCCTCTTCAGCAAAATCATTGCAAGCAGGTCCTGCTCTTCCTTAAATTGGCGACAGCTTGAGCACATCCGCTGAGTGCCACTGTGACAGTCTGATCACCTGGGGAGAGAAGCATGTCGCAGACAGGCAGATCCCAAGCCATTTTGATAATTATAGGTGAAAACTAACAGCTTGCCAGTGCGAATTCTTGAGTGCCTGAGGTATGTGCTTACAGTAGGAGCCTCCACAGTACAACTGCTGCATTCCGTGATTCTGCAGCAGCTCGTCAGGGGGGCTCCAGGGGACTCCCTGGGGAGAGTGTGTTGTAAATAGAATAATCAGGAGATAATAAATGTAATGGACAGTAGTTTTGCAAGCTCCTGACCAGCTGGAGTTGAAAGACCCCATGCCAGCTAATGCAGCCACATGATTGTCAGGTGGTGGATGGGCATCTAACCGGGCCTTTCAGTTGCAAACCAAAGTAATGCTCCTTCTATCCAAAGGCTGTTTATAATGTTCCTTGATTGCTTCTCCCAGTAACATTTTCATCTTCCACCAGCTTAATCTTGCCTGTTCTCTAGCTTTCACCAGGCACTGAATAAAGTATCAGTCTCATTATGGAATGGAGAGGCACTTACTGTCAACCTTAATGTCACCAGCATTGACATCAGGCATGACATCAGGCTGTCAATTTTCTGTTCATGTAGGAGTTAATTAAAGTAGCAGTCAGCTGGTAGGAGAATATCTGTGTATTCAACAGGTCTTTTCCTGATTTTAGGCACCAGCACCGAAATAGAGGGAGTGAAAGTGTAGTTTAGGCAAATTATAGACACCTAAGTCGAAAAACATGGAAAATGCCAGCTCCTTTCCTGCTTACACCCTAGAGGTATTTGAATTCCTTAAGTGCCACAAAGCTTGACTCTGGCAGTTCCCGGTGCCTAGGTCTCTGGAAAGACCCAGAAGTGCCATTGTCAGGACTAGGTGACTGCCTAAGTCCAACTGTGATTTCCAGTCAGACATTTCACTGAGCAAGTCTCCTGAAAGTCATGAACAAGTTGATTGGAACGAGGAGACTAATTTCACAAAATTGGGAGTGTGTGATCTTTTCCTTTTAAAACTTAGGCAGGGAAAGTCCCCTCTCTCCTCCTCCAAAATACAGTAGGCAGCTGGAAATAGGACTGACCAAAGGCATATGAGGTCTTCTGCCTGAAAGAAGGGAGCCCAGCACCTCTCATCTGGGCTGGACATCCCAGCACCGGTGCATGGTCCATCTCTGCCAAGAACTGTGCATCAAGAACCGGAGGGGGCAAGATGAAGCTTGGTGTTAGGACATAGTTACTTGGGTTTTACTTCTTTTCCTTTAGCTTAGCTACCACTGCTTAGAGTGAGTATTCCTCTCAGTGGTACAGTGGGAATTTGAATTAGCATGAAAGCTATCTTACCCTGATTAAAAAAAAAAAAAAAAAAAGTGAATTCTGTCTGTTTATTCATGGAGATATTGGCAGTTTGGCAGCTGGGTGAGCCTACCTTGTGACCAATCAGGAATGAAGGAGGAAGGAGTACTAACCCCTTATTTTGAGGGTATGGGAAAAAGCATGTGACTGTCAATACGGCAGGCTCCATGGCGCTACCTGTGCCAGGCATCACGTGTGCTAACACGTGAGCAGCAGCAGGCAGGCACAACGACAGCAGGACCACGCGTGTGCCCTTGCACTGTACAGAAAGGACCTACAGGCTGGTTGTAGTCTTCCTGCATACCCTGGAGGCACCACAGCAATGACTAAGATGGTTAAAGCTCCTGACTACGTTTTAGATCCTTATTACTGATTCCTGAAATAGTGGAAAACCAAAGCTACAATAGCCTTTTTTGAATTTTAGGTTCCAGGCTGAATTTGGAGGACAAGTAGTCTGGGAAAAAGAAATTATGTTCTTTTTACTTTTAACAAGGTGGGTTGATCTGGAAGTCTCTGGAAAAGTTGTAAATATGGAGTCTGACTGTGCTATTTTCTGCAGAGATAATCCTCAGACTAGAGCTGCCCTTAAAAGAGTACTGAACTGTAAAGACAAGAGCATGGACTGGAGCTGTCTGGAAAAGTTCCTTTTGTTTAGGGATAAATTGCAGTTTTTCTCTGTAATTGCCTGTAAAATAACTTCCTTGTGTCCAAGACTCAGCTATTTGATGAGTTAACAAGACTGGCGTGACTGCATCATAGAGTACCAAATCTAAGCTTCTGTTAAAACAAGTGAATTTCTAACTGTTTTGTTTGCCAAGAAAAAAAATCTTCCCACAGTCTAATTACCGTAATGTTGTCTGTCTGAGTCTGCAGACAGGCTTAACAGAAAAGCATGAACCTTTCCACCCCATTCATCTCAGTGAAGTGCCAGCTTCACACTCCTTGTTTTCACTCAATGCCAGTGCCACTTGCTTTATTGCTGAGTTTTTTATCTGAAGGTTTGGAAGGGGCATGCTGGGACATGCAGGGAAGGAAAAGCATAGCAAAGAAGAACAGTGATACAGAAAGGAAGAAGGCGGCATCAGCCGTCCTCTGCACATGGGTCATGGATTGAGGCCCAGTGGTGACTGCAGAGCAATTGGGAGCTGGAGCTCTGGCCAGCTCACCCGTCGCAACCTCCCCCGAGGGCAGCCCTTTCATGTGTTGCACTGCTGCCAAAGGTGGAAATCTTTCCCCAAAGCCAGCTGAGATTGTCCCTCCTGCAAAGCAGCCTGATTGCCTCTTGTCCTTCTGCCTTGTCCCACTTTTTCTGCTGTAGTAATCCAAGCCATCATGGAGACTGGTGCCAGTATGTGTAAATATCCTGCGTGTTGTTAACTGGAGATGTTGGCATCAGCACTGACCCCCCAGTGGCTCCATGGGGGCCTAAGTCGTCTTCTGCCTCCCCTGTATCCAAAGAGCACCAGTCTGCATTTGACCTTTTCTCCATCACAGTGGCTCCTTCCCTGCTCAGGGGCTTTTGCAGAAGACCTCCCCTTCCCTGCTCTTCCCCTCGCCTTTTCCCAGTAGGTTTTCAATACACTGCAGTCAGATGCTCTTCTCCTTGTCACTTAGACAGGACTCTCCATTTTTAGTTTCCATTATTTCTAAGCCCCTCTCATGGTCTATAGCCAGAATGAGAGAGAAGTGGCCACTTTTGGGGCTACAACTCCTGAAATGTCTCTTCTCTAATGCTTCTGGTGCAAACAGCGTAGCTTTGTGTGCTCAAGCTTTGGTACCTTTGTTACAAATGCACACAAGGTTCCTCTTCACATAGAGGAAAATTCAAGGCTATGCTGTGAAATGTTTAGCTTTCTACTTTTAAACCTAACAACCGAACCTCATGATTTTTTTCACCTCTCTCTCTGTGCTGTAGCTTTTTCACACCTCTCTACTTAAGAGCTCCTTCAGATGCACTAAAAGGAGTCCCTGCTTCTTTGGAGAAGAGGTGGTTAAAAAGGCACAGGACTGTGAAGAGGAGATGGGGCTACGGGAGCTGAGCAAGGCTGAGCCAAGCCAGGGGAAAAGGCAGCATTGGATAAGTCAAGGAGAGGTAAGGGCCTGGAGGGATAGAGGAGGGAGGGCTGCTGGAACCTGTCCTTCATCAACTGAATAAACAACCCACAGAGCAATAACAATAAATAATTTTATGAGGAGCTAGATAAGCTTTTAAGGGGAAAAATGGTAGGGGGTGTAACTGCAAATTGAGGAGGAAAGCAGCTGAGATGGGTTTCCCTTTTGCCGTCTGTCCTTTATTTGGCAGCAGCTCGTTTGTGAAAAAAGCAATCAAGAGTAGTTTATGATGCTAAGACATTTCAATGACTTGCACTCAGTGAAAATCATTGATGTTTCTGCTTTAGCTAGATTTTGCTGCTTTCAGTTGAAAGCATTTCACTGCCTGAAATCCCATTTTGTTAAACCTGGCAGTGAGTAAAATCACAAGTTCCTTAAGAAAATCCTCTGGGCTTGAAAGGGGATGTATTCATTACCCCTGAAATTAGCAGGACAACTCCACCTTGACGGGGCACTCAGTCCCTTCTGATTCCCTTCCTCACAGCTCCCTAATCACCAGGTGCCACTCAGATTGTAGATTGCCACCATTTAATGCATATTATAGAAAACTGATTACGTGTCATTGTGAAACACTCTGAGAGCTGGGCCATAAATATTTCCATCAGCTTGTCTCTCTACCATCACCAGGACTCTGCTTCCTGCAACACAGCTAATCCCTCAAAATGCAGTTTGGGTTTTGGTTTCTGCGGAGCTGACCCACATGCAAAGGAAATGTTACCTTGGGAACAAGGTTAAATGATCGGCTTATGGACCTATTCTCTTTTTTCCCCTTTATTTCATGATGGAAATGTAAGATGTTGTGAATGGTTCATCATAACATATGCCAGCAGAAGCATGCCAAAAATAACAATCTGAAGCAGCACACGGTATGTAACGCTTGCATACTTCTCCGAGAGTTAGAGAGATCACTGAAACAACACATGTCAGATGCTATTACTGTCATATTGTTGGGGCCATCTGTTAGAGCCCAAGATCAGGACCTGCTGCTTTCCCTGGAACAGCAGCTCCGCAAAGGACTGTGGCAAATTAAACTAAATCCACTCAGGCCTGGGGAGTTCATCTGAGGGTTTTGCTTGTTTTATTTCAAGATTTCATCAAGGATAAAGCCAACCGTATATTTTGGATATTGCTCCAGGGGAAGTCTGGGGAAAAGCTTTTTCATTCTTTTTTGCTTGTTTGTTTGTTTGCTGTTTTGTGGGTTTTTTTGGGGGACTAAATACCAGGTACAAGGTAAGGACTGAATTGTCAGGATGGAATGTGCACATTTACACCCACAGGTGTGCTTCTTGGGAAAACATGTTCATAAATAAAGTTCATACAAATGTGCACATGCAATTATTTGCAGCTAATAAACAATAATTTGATAGCAACCTGCAGTTGTATATGACAACTGATTAATGCAGTTGACTACACAGACACAAATTTTCAAAGCAAAGCAAAGACTTCTGAAGTTGCATATGGAATTTGGATGCCAAAGCCTCCTGGTGGTCTTCAAAATCTCAGCTAGAATACCTGTAAATCTGTTTATTATATATAAGATGAAATTCTATACAATTTTGAATCTGCAGGGAGTGCTGCTACTGACAGCAGTGGGCTGGATTTCACACGTACAGTTACTGTATCATTATAGCTACTCACACAAACACATCTATACATATACATATAGATATGTGTTTTCAATAATATTAACATAATGGCACAGCTTTTAGTTCCATTGCATTCATATAAGTTTGTGTAATGGGCATATGTTTTACTGATGTGTTTCATAACAGTTTTAAACAATGTCCTTACTGACACCAGAGCACTGAAGAATTAACTGTATTGATGTGGAAGATGGGAAGTCTCTGTTATAAAGACAGGCGTGGTTCAAATGCCATGAAATGGGAGTAGTTTCCAAATGTAGGTAGATGACATCTTAGATCTGGAATATTTTTGTGGAGGTTTCGTTTTGCTGCATGTTGGTGAAAGACTTGGACCCGCTCCTACCCATTCTGCACTTTCCAGTTAGTGGGAGATCTTGCACCACAAAAAGCCTCCAAAGCTTTGCTTCAACTCGGATGCAGAAAGAGCTTCTGCTTTGAAATCTCAGGCTGTGCTGCAGCATATAGATACTTTTCCCATGGACTCTGGATGCACATGTTCATTGTGAGCATCTCCTACTGCTCCCAGAGGAGTCCAGCACAAGGGGGTACAATGCCAGGAGAGACCTCCCCAGGGAGGGCACAGGAGAGAGCCCCAAGTAGGAGGAGGCTCAAAGCTGGTACTGAAATAGGGAGGAAGCAGCAGGGAGATCCCTGTTACTCTGCAGGGCAGGAGGGAGATGCGTGGGGAAGAGAGGACAGCTGGCAGCACCTCGTCATTCTGCCTGCTGGCTTTTTCTGTGTTTTACCCGGTGATTGTTTCATGTAAAATCTGTGGATGGTCCTTAGAGTTGGGGTAGGATCCAGGTCCACATTTCTGGGAGAGCACTCTCACTGGCAGGACAGAGACTTGAAGTTTATGAAATGTGCCTTCAGGGCCTGGGGAGGGAGCTTTTGCTTGCGGAGGTCAGACTCTGGGGAGAGGACAGTAACTTTATGCTCACGGCAATTTTATAATCTACCACTGTTCTTTCCTTTGGGTCTCTTGCAGGAAACTGGTGTCAGAAAGATGCTGCTGCAGCTGTTGCTGGTGAGGAGGAATGATCCCAACTGCAGTACCCTCTATACACATACCACTCTCTGGGGACACTAACGGTGCAAACTGATTATGCAGTGCAAAAGTATCTAACAACCTTCTATTTATTTCCTTTGCAGGAGAAATTCCCCAAGTAGATCTCTGTCATTCCTCCCAGCCATTTTTACTCATTGCAGTGTTCAATGGGAAGTGTTTGAAATACATTATTGGAAGCCGTGTTTAATTGAAATGCATTGTGTCCAAACTAATTCGGAAAAGCCAAGACTGATTTTATGACATATTGGAAAACTCTTGAGTCCTTGGAGGAGAGAAGCGAGGTGGAACTGAAAGATGCTTATGGCAGTTTTGGGGCTAGGCAAAGGGCATGTTGTCGAACCACAGCTACTGTGGAGCTATTTGTCACCCTTGAGGAGAGCTGGCCTAAAAGAGAAGCTTTCATAATATCAAATAACCTCCTCTTCCCTCCCTCTCTGGGTTTGATCTCGGTGTTACTTGGGACAGAATCATTTTTCTGATTTTGAAATTTCTGCCAAATGACAAGCTCCCAGGACAGGGCATTTCAGCTCGGTGAGACTGATGTTCTTGTCACTTTTACTGCCAGCTCCAGCACAAACGGGCAGTGGTGCCAATTTTCCCGAGCAGCTGCTGGCACTTGCCACCAAATGGGACTCTGGGGGGATCCACCAGCAGACTAGGTCCAAAAGAGGGATCACACAGCTTCCAGCATCTCCAGCCTGGGGCAGGTGTGCCAGCAGTCAGGACGACTGATCTCAGAGGGCTGTCTTGGATTAAGCAAAAGCTTGAGATGCATTGACTGGAATCTTTCAGGCTGCAGAATGTGGTATTTTTTGACTAATCTTTATTTTGACAGCATGTTCAAACAATTCTGAAGCCCCTCTCAAGAATTCCCACGATCTAAGTGCTCACATTCCCTCTTTACTAGCCCCTCAAATAGGCTCTCCAATTTAATTTAATATCCAGCCTGCATGTGACCAGAAAAGCTCTCAAAAATAGGTCCACTTTTAAGGTCATGGAGAAAGAACAGTCAATTCTTTAACAATCTGACCAGCACTGAGGCAATTCCTATATATTTTATAGTAACTGGCAATAGAAAACTTTCATAAGGAAAACCCTAAACCATCCCAAACTACTCTTTCCATGAATGAATTCAAACTCAAAACCTGCCTGCCTGTGGTCTGCAGGAGTTCAAACCCAAGATGTGTCAACATGAGAGCCGTGTCCATCTCAGTCATAATGACACAGAGAGAGACTATTGCTAGTCCTACTGCCAGGCACTATGTAATTCCTTGCTTAGGAAGAGGTTTGTTCAGTCCCAGCAGGGAAAGATGCAACCTGACTGCAGAGGCTATCCAATTATGTGGATTTTTCAGGAAACACTGTAAAAACATTTTCCTTTGTGAGCCTGTGCTTGAGCTATGTATCTCTAGTGATACTGTATTTTTGTTCTCCATGGCTTTTTCTGATGTTTAATGATGTGGCAGGTGTAAAAAAATCGGTGATTGAAAGATTAAAATGTGTAGTGTAAAAGGTGGCAGAAGGATGATTAGTTTGTTTGTTTGCTGTATCCTTGCTTGATTTTCCTTAGGTTAGAAGTGGGCAGAAGAATTCAGCAAAACCAAAATGTGTTTTTTCAATGTTGAGGAAATATAGGCTTCCTTGTTTACACTGGGAATATGCTTTAATGAAGACAACCCTTGAAGTAATAGTTTAGATGGGGGAGGCTGGGGCTGGAGCTATTTCTCCTAAGGGAATTGTGAATTAATATGTGTTCTTCTCTTTTCCTTTCATTTTCTTCTGTTGGTAGTAAAAAGTATATCCATACTGTAGCTTCAATCCATGTGGTTTAATATCCTAGACTGGTTCCCTGCCAGGACATAGTGGAAGTGGGGAGAAGGAGTATATTTAGAAAAGGAGATAGTTTGTCAAGAACTAAAGAGCATTTTGGTCAAAACAAGACCCCTGAAATGCAATAGATTTGGTAGAGATGATTTCAGATATATTGTCTAGCAATTCTGTGCTTCTTTTGCTGCACCCTATGGTTTCCAGATTCAGAGGCAGTAAAAATACCGTCTGCCTTACCGAGCCATGGTGTTGTAAGAAATGAAGACTGCCAAGTATCCTGTGTCTGCTAATGGCTGGCAGCAGGTCCTCGGGGAGAGAGTAAAAGAAACCAGGCAAGCCCTGAGGGAGTCCTGCCAGCACCCAGCACTGGTGGCCCAGCTCCCGGGGCAATGCCTCCATGGCGGGGAGCATCCCTCCTCCCTGGGGAGCTGCTCTGCCAGCACACACCTGCCCTTCGGATCTGCTGTCCCTCAACAACCCCCCTTTCCTCTGCTGATGTGGGGACCTTACCCAGGAGCTTTTTGTACCTTAGGAAACATGCCGCTGTGCTTCCCCCTTGAAGGGCAGCACTGAGGGAGGAGGCAGGAACTGAGCCCCTTTTTTGGCCTGAATTCTACCCGCTTTAGTTCAGAAGAAGTCGGCAACTTATGCTGTACCAAATGCCTGTTCCTAGAAAGCACACAGTCACAGAGCCATTTACTAGACTTCTCACATCACTGGGGGGAATCCATTTATTAATTTTATCTGCTTTTTTCCCCTGGGGAAGTAGTCCAAAGCCTGGAGTGGCATCAGTAAAATCTAGAGGAATAGTGACAGTTTTCGCTTTGCAAATTGTCGCAGGAACCCATTTCCCTCTGTTGCTGGTAATGTCTTTCATTATGCCTTTAATGAAATTGTATTGACATATTTATGGTCTAATAAAATAAAAAAAAAAAAGATACCCTGGAAAAGCAGTTTTCAGGAGCTGAAATGTTTTAATAATGGTTTCGTAAATGATTTTGATTTTTTTATAGTCATAAACTTTGGCAAAAGGAACTGTGGATAATTCAAAACTGCTAATGAAATGGTCTCTGGACTGTGCCATTTAAATCCTCTAAGATGTATTTTCTGCTGCCTTTCCTTTAAATTTGATGCCCTTCATTTCTAACATCTATGGGGAGCTGGCTGCAATGTGTTGTATCTTCTTCCCACACAGCCCATTATTTATCTGCTATTATATTTTCCTACTCTCTTATCACTGGGAAAACAGCACTTTGACATACCATTTTATGATTTATACTTTAAAATACTCACCTGATCCAGTTTTATTACATCCTCAGTTGTTGAATTCAGAGTGAGTTAAAGGAGGGACTTTAGCATCTGTTTTGAAATTGTTAGGGATTAGCCAGGAAATTTTGTAACGATTCTGATGAGCATCTGTCAGTTTTTTCATGGGGCAGTGGTGAGAGCTTCCAGACAGACTGTCATGTCTGGTGGATCTAGATCTGGGCATTTCCTAAACCTGGCATCCAATCTGTTAATTATGTTCATTTGCTTGAGTGCAGTTCTGGGTTTAGTAGTAGATGACGTGTAATTTTTTTCATAGTTTCTTCTTTTGTAAATTCATAAAATGAGCCTGACTGAGAGCTATGTCTTTTCACTTCACTTATATCAGTCGGCCAATTGCTGTATCCAGCTCAATTAACATCTGAGTTTGCTTTCATGAAAAAAAGGCTATTGGTTCTATCCCAGAGGTCACAGCAGACTATGAAAATAAAGGTCATGTTGTATCTTGAATTCAGAATGTATAGATTTTATATGAAGATAAAATCTGAAACCCAGAAGGGAAAGGAAGCCATATTTGCAGCAGCTATACTATGTATATGTAAATGGTAACTGATGATTTACTGTTGGAAGAATGTGGTATCCCTTTTTTCTTTTAACAAAACAATGTCATAAAAATAGGCAAACAAGAAAAAGACCAAAATGGACCAATGAATTATAACACATACTCAATCACTCTTAAATATGAGACTGGGGGAATATATACTAGTTCCTTAGGATATGGCCAGTAAATATATAGACCCTTAGTGGCAAATCTGGCTTCTCAGAACATTAGTTCCTATATCACAGATGAAAATAAGGACATAAACATCAAAAATAAAGAAGAGAAACAATACATATACCCATGAGATCTCTGTATAATCCAAATTAGTTGTCTGCAAGAGAGTTAAAAAGTACTTTATACATTCAGGGAATACAGCTTTCCATCAGAGAAATAAAATAGATATATATATAATGTATCAGCACTGGTTTCATATTTCTTTTCTTTGGGGTTTACTCTGATTTGATTTCGTAGTAGCTGTGCTTTTCCCTTTGAAATTCACCATCCTTAGCTCAGACATAGGCATAAGGAACATTTCAGAGGCAGAACTCTAGGCACAATTTTTGCCTATGTTATAATTTCATCCTGTTTCACATTTTCAGTCTCGTTCTCTGCCTGCTGCGACTTCTGGCTTGAGCTTGGGCTGAGTAACTGCAGAATTCACCGTGTTCGAGACACGGTGAGTGCAGAGCTAATACATCATTTCATCCTCCGCGGGGTGGGGGGACACATGTCATTGAGGAGTACAAGAAGTTTGGCCCAGTCTTTCAGCAAAGATGGGCATGATATGTTTTGAAGTTTTATGAAGGAGCTGTCTTTTAAAGCCATTTGTTTAGAAATCAAAGTGTGGCTCTTGTCTATCTGCCTGTTTGTATTATTATTGGCAAACTTCAGGAGGGTGGCCGCAATGGCTTATGTACTTAGATAAGTGCCACATTTAGATATGGGCAGCTTTTCTTTTTGTTTCATTTGCTCTTCTGAGAAGAAGTCCCTCTGTGCACTGATGCCTTTTGTAGGACTGCAGACAGAGAGCTGGTCCTCTGTAACCTCATCTGTGATCTAACTGCTGCAGACAGATGAGTACACACAGTTTTACCTGAGAATTAAGGCTGCCCAAGTACATTTCTTGACAAAATCACAAACCCTGAAGTGCAAAGAAATCCTAAACTGAGGCAGCATTCGGGGCTCTTGCTAGAGGCACCTCCAAACGTTAGGCAAGTGCTGCTGCAGCTGTTATACCATCTCAGCACACTCACCTTTAGTGCAGCAGTACTGTCACTGTATGTAATCAAGAAAGAAGAATGATGTTGTAATGCACAGATTTAAAACTTAGAGTATTTCATTAGACACTGCTGCATTGAATCTTAAAAACATAAATTTTACCATAAAAGAAGAAAAACAAATCAAGCTCTTAAATTCTGCGTATCCTACTTTACCTAAAACTCACACTTCTAATACATTTTATTAATATATATCATGGTGTTTAGAGCAATGGACAATTCACTGTTAACCAAAACTGGATACAAACTCACACTGAAATCTACCCATTTCCTGTTTCTTGTTTATATTCATGATATACACAGCACTTAAGTGACTGTAGTCTCCAGGTGTCAGTGTGGGATGTTCTGTTCAGTCTCACAAACAGAGAACTGATGCTCAGATGGAGTAAATGAGTTCCCTGAGGTCACATGTGATGTTTGCAATAGGAACAGGAGCTGCACTGAACTTCTCCGGTCAATCATCACATGCGAGACTGTCCTGCCATGTCTTTGCCAGAACAGGGTAGCAGCCAACCAGGGCAGAACATGAGAATGATTGTGGTTTAGCATTTGTGTGTGTTTGAAGACTGGTTTATGACAAGATAACCCAACTTATGGAAACTTAATCATTTTCATAGGATCATGAGAGCGTTGGAGCAGACTTACAGCCCTGTGTCCTGTCTTCTGTGCCTTAAAAGCAGGTGAAGCAATTCTGCAGCAAACAGGTGTAGGACTTGGGTCCCACATGATATCTCATCCAAGTCTCAAATAGAGATCTGAATGACCTTAAAGCAATGGTCTTACATACTCATAGAAGAATATATTTTGAACTGTGATATAGGCTTAGCCTCAATTACAGGTTGAGGTGCTGAATTTCTCTGGTCTTTATTCTATGAAATGTCTTCTGATTCTTGTGACACAGAAATACATAAAACAGAAAACAGAACACAAATGTAATTTAGCAGCATGGATTAGAAGCTTGTACAAACTAGAAGCAAGTAAGTCAGATGTCACCTCTAAAAGGTCTGGAATTGATTTGTTTGTCTGAATGGTAAAAATATTCTTAGAGCTGTTCTAAGGATGATTTTAAATGATGGATTCATAAACTAACAGACTTTGTAATGTATGTGCACAAAAATTTACTCAGTATGTAGTGTATTTCTTACTAATTTGCAAAGGTTGCTCTGTGTTCTTCTCAGAAAACACAGTGGTTTAAACTTAGCTGTTAGTTAAAATCTTAGTGCAAATTTAGAACTGATCTATTCTGATGTCTACTAAATTCTCTATTTTTTATTACTTTGTCTAAATAATGAGTGACCTGATCGTAGTCCTGGTCCATTTTAGTGGTGAGACTAATGATGTCTTATGTTATTGATGTCTTAAATGTTGTCTCAGGCTGTATGAAAGGGCAGTACACTTCTTATTTAATGTGGAACTGCAATGATAAGACTCCCCAGGTTTTCACAGGATTGATCATCATGTTGGAGAAAAAGTATCTTTCTTGCATGCTATTTAGTTTTAAAAGTTGATAATACACAAGAAAATTAAGATTTCTTTTCTTGCGTTGAAGTAAATAGCAACCACTTTATGAATCATTGCAACATGTGTAGTAATTCAATTTCACTCTTCAGTAGGCTTGTTTTAAGTAAAAGTCTTGCGTAGTTCCTTACCGGTGTTTCCTGTTTACCTTTGGCTTTTGTAGGGGATACTGGAGAGTTAGTAACAGAGGCTTGTTTGTTCTCTTATCCATAAAAGAGGAACTGTACTGCAACACAGTTTAGGAAAGAAAGGTAACAGTGCAAGAAAGCCCAATTTGAATCATGCCTGGCTGTATAAACTTAACCTTTATTCTTCATTATCCACTATAGAAGGTGAAGTGTCTTCACATTTGTTAAAATGTTGGCCTTGATCTTACAATTGCCATTCAGGGTCTGCAGCCATGACATTGCAGCTGTCTGTGACGCTGAATTCCAATTACCATCACTTTGACTCGGAAGGCAAATGAAGGGCTTGGGTCAACTGATGGCAATATTTGGAACAAGAATTTAACTGGTTGCCCGAGGGCAAAGGGTTCTGTATTTGCTTATTGATCCCCTGAGCCCCCTCTGGCTGGGCCACATCTCATGGTGAATGTTTCACTTTGCTATGGATCTGAATTGATCTAGCTAATGGAGCTAGGCCTTACCACCTCTGACCTTTTCTGGTCCTCCCTGTCAGACTGGACTGGGCATTCTCCTCTGAACTGCACCCGAGGCTGCCTTTGCTGAAACCCATGAGCCAGTGCTTATTGCATAGCTCCTTTTTAAGTATACCTGCTTTAGAATCCTCATCTTACATTTACAGCCCTAACATTACAAGTGTGAATTCTCAAATAACAAACAGAAATTTTCTTTCCCTGCAGTCTTAGTATGCTGTGGCATCTGTAAATACTTTCTCTCCCTGTGAGTCCAGAATAATACTGTAGCATGTACAGGTAGGCTCAGGGCAGGAATCACCAAAAGTCCCTACTCAAATTAGGAGTTCTCTCCTGTGTGGAACCTGTAGTTTCTTCTAAAGGAATGCCTGCTCCTCATGACTCCTCTCAAAAATGCCCCCGAGATTTTCTATGTGATAAGTTGTCTCTAAAATATCTTCACAGGTAACATTGGCAGAGTATTTCAGGTATGTTCCTGCAGAGACTGTAGGACCATTCCAGAAAAGGTGTCGCCTGGATCTGCTGTCTAATAACTCTTTATCGGTCATAGAACTTAGCACACTAGGACAGGATGAATAAATTGCTCTCAGTCACCTACCAGTAGAAATTTCTCTTCTCAGCATCACTTTAAAAAGAAAGCAGTTCCCCTAAAATGGTAAACTGATGTTCCAGCTGAGAAAAATAACAGTAACTTTTGAGATAGAATTTGATTTTTATACTCTTCTGGTTTAATAGCAGCAGCCTTAGGTATCTGCAAATATATCCTGAATACATAATCAGTCTATGCTGAAGCCAGCACAAGTTTCACATATCTCTTGTAAGTACAACTCCTAAGAACGCTACTTGCACTACAGCAATACACAGAAATCACCACACAAATTTATGAAGTGCTCTGAAATTGTGCCTTTAAAGGGTAGTGCTTTCAGATAAATGACATTCTCCTGTTTTGTAATCTGTCATGTGGATAAATGCCTCATTTACCAATTGGGAGGGGACCATAAAGCTTTGTTGTTGTAAAAAGTTGATTTTCTAATTCTTGGGACTGGAAAATAAAATAAAGTTTTGCCCTAGTCTTGCGGTAGAATTGACAAATCATTAATTCCATTGATTCTCATGGCACTGAAATTTATCAAACTGAAATCCATCTATATTAACAAAAAAGGTTACATGCCATGGCATGGAAAGCCCTCTTCTTGTGCTCCTGCTTTTATACTTTGACTTTTTTTTTTTTTTTCTAAAGCACTGTTATGTGCCTTGTAAAGAACCTAGAGAGGTAGATTATGAACCGTTCTACTTGTTCTCGCCCATTGAACTCAATGCACTTTATGTCAAAATTGCAAATACACTAAGTGTTGTGGAACGCAAACATTTGCCAGTCTTCAGATGGATTTGCAAGGAGCAAAGGACTGTGTGCAGCAGACTAACCCACTGCACCTCTTCCCCCCGAGCCTGCAAACTTCACTGATGCAAAGGCCTTTTGCAGGGAGTCAGACTAGGAGCAAATTTCCTTGCTTTCAAGAAGAAAACACTCTGATTCCTGCTTGGGTGGGCTTTCCCTGTCCCATCAGGTTTTCAACCCTGGCTGGTGTAAATCAGCAGAGCTGCAGCTGGATCAGTGGTGGTTTACAGCACTGGCAATGCCAGAGGTGAGTTCTCTGCTGCTGCGGGGAAGCATAGTGCTTCCACGGCAGCTCAGCCTCTGAACACCACGGAGGCGTATGAGAAGAGGAGGGTTGAGGGAGATCCTGATTAAAGTTCCATTTACTGATGCTCTTAACCAATTTATATCCAAGTGCTACTTTGCTAATTAATGTCTGCTCATGAAATGCCATGTGTCAGCAATGAATCACTTACTTTTGTTGCACTTCAGTAGTATACAGCTAATCAGCAAGGACAGCTCACATAATTAAAACCTAAAATAGCTCTGTCGGTAGGACACAATCAAGTGTTTATATCTTGCTGTAGTGGGTGGACCAGACTGTATCACTTCCCTGTCTTTGCCTTTACTAGTTTTACAAGAAAGAAGATGGAGGGTTGAAAAAATGTGGGGCGGTAAACATTTTTTTGACTGTAGTAGTAGGAATTGAACTGTATTTTAAAAGAACTAAAATCCTACCAGTTACCTGTATCTGGAGTAACCTTAAAATAAAACCATTTTAATTATTGCCTCTAATGAGCCTCATCAAGCTCAAAAGTAATTAAAAAATAAACAAGGAGAAAAACCTGGATGAAAGGGGGCAGTTTAGTGCAAAGTTACAGTAAAATCAGTAGTTTGGTGCCCCACAGCTGCAGGTAGCTATGAAAACTGAGAGAGTCAAGCCCTCTGTGAGTGTATGTAGGCAGCTGTTCATACTTTAAGGAACATCTTGAAAAGTCTGCAACTGGATCAGTAAACCAGCAAATACCATTTCTCCTGCTTGACCTGGTCAGTGCTAGGACAGCTGGGATCTTAAGTTTTCATTCATGAGAGGTGAGACCAAGTCTTTGGAGAACATTTAGTCTGTCCATGCACCCTGCATCCCTTTCCCCACGGTGTTATACATTGCAGTCTGAACCACTGAGGTAGTCCACTAGTTTTTGTCACAGGAGGGAAAAAAAATTCATTTTTCTGAAAGAGTAAGTAGCTACTATTAGCCAAAGTACCTTATATTAGTAGTGACATGCACAAATGACAGAAAACAAACTGTTTCCCAGATTTGGCAGTAAAAAAGCTGAATCCCACCTCCTCTGCCAATTGATAAATCTGTCTCTTGTAGACCTGCTTATTCTGATGAGCATCAGGAGAGAAGGGGAGGAATCTATGTCTGTTTTGTCTTATCTATGAAAAGATAGGACAAAAAAGAAAGAGATTATGGAAGAGATGGGCAGAAGAATGGACTTTTTATTTTATATTTTTTATATTTATATTTTTATATTTATATTTATATATTTTATATTGTTTTGGATACAATATATTTCAATGTTTAGGAGATTAAATTTGTAACGAAAAACAGTTTTATGAAACTATTGGCCCATTCTTCCCCACAACAGCCCCTAATATCTCCCTCCCACTCTCTTTTATGCTAACCTATTTGGAAACTCAAGTTTCTGTGAAGGGACAAAAGGCTTGACCAAAAGTTATGAGCGCTCCTGCTGGAGAAAGCAAGAAGTTACTTTTCCAGGAAAAGAGCAATAAGGGTGAACATCCATTTTCCTTGGAACAGGTTCTGAATACTTTCTCAGTGTGAGCAGACCCAATCTTGCTGCTCAGCAGTAAGAACAGCAACAGCTCTCCCATTATTGCTAGCACGACAGGTCTACATTTGTCCTTGTTATTGTTTGTAGCAAGCACTGGGTAGACTCTTTGTATTGGCCTCGTATGGAAGTTTAGAAAAATCCCATGTAATGAGGATCTTTTCTGAAATGACTTCTACAAATTCTCAGAAAGCTTTGTGAATGCCTGACAAAAGCCCTCACTGGTGTATAAAGCACAGTGGGATTGTCAGCCGTGTGTTTTCACAGGCTTGTTTAGGAAAAACCCTCACCTGGGGTTGAGTAGGGAAGTCCTGAATTTCCTTATTCTTGAAAACACTGCAGCCCTCCCTAGCTGGCCTTACTTGAATGTTAAGCTATGAAGACACATGTGCTGCCTGGATCTTGTTCCCTTCACAGTCCCCCCCGTGATCTCCAGTGACATCCTGACACAGGACAGTTCCCCAATGATAAATTGGGGAACAATTCCTCTTGTCGACATCTGCTCTTTCATGTTTGTTTAGCTTTTTGGATGCTGTTTGCTTGCATCAACAAGACTACAGATAACCACCCTCCATCTAAGCAGTGAGATTGTGAGAGAAGATCTTGGATGGAATTAATTTTGATATTTTTGGTCCGTTGACATCCCTTTTGGGTAAGTCAAGGTTCTGTATAACTGCAGAGTGGAGGCAGGGATAAGAGTATGAGACTGTCAGAGCATCTGCAAAATGGGCACTTCATGTTTTTAAAAAACATGCACTGTTGTGGAACAGAAGTATAATATATGCCATTAACATTAGTGTCATTGAGCAGCCTCTAAATTGCAGATTGGTGGGAAAAAATTGATATGAAAATGTAAACAAGAGAAAATGAAAACTGTAATAAGCTCTCTGCATAAGAAGGGTAATCTACAATTAAATACAAAGGCTAAACTGAAACAATGTGAAGGTTGAGACATATTTCCTATTTTAAAGCTAAGACTGATGCTCTGTCTCTAACCCCCAAAGCTGTGACAAAAACTTAATGGTGTGAAGCAGAGACACCATGTCAGACTTCACTCTGCATTCCTGGCTCTGGATGATTTATCACTTGCAGCCATTCTGTTTGCTATTAATTAAGTACAAAAGTAATTTTAGTAAGTTAGCTTGGCTGTGCTGCATCCCCTTTTGAGCTTAGTTGAAAGTGAAAACAAAAGGCCTTTATTGCAGCTGCTGTAAATTCAGGTTCCAAATGTATTCCTTTGCATTTGCACACTCATAAAATGAAAAAAGGCAGCCTCGACTCTCTGCTGTAGGTGCTCCAACACTTGTTATAAATGTGGTTATAAAAACTGATTACTTCTTAACAAATAAGCTGCGTGTATTATAACATAGCCACAAGGATGGACGTGATCTGGATGGTATTACCAGAGAATTCTGTCTTTTTTTTTCCCCCCTGACAGCAGACATATGGGCTTCACTTTATGCTTTGGAGGACAATGAACTATTGACCACCAAATGATGGGAGAGCGACACTTGATGCTGAGAAGGCCCTGCTGGAAGTGCCTTCTGGGAGACAGTGCTCAGCAGTGCAGGTATTTCTTGGAACTGGAGCTGACTACCAGCCAGGCTCTGTCTGTAGCTCTGACTGCTTTGGAAATGTCAGTAATGTCAGCCAAAATGGGAGGCTTGTGAGAGAGGAAGGCAGAGCATCTTGCTGAGCTACGGCGATACCAAATTTGTGCTGAATGTGAGTTACCACTACCTACTAGCACAGCTTTCAGAGTTGAGTGGAAAATGCACACACCCCTTTATACAGCTTTCCTGGTGACACATCCCTACTCTGCTGGGAACTTGGATAGACACATACCTATGATAAGGAGCTGTTTTTTTCTCAGCTCTGTTGAGAATGATTTCCTGCTCCTCCCGTTGCATCAGAGGAGTGCTGGTCACCTTCTGTTTCTTTCCTTTTTTTTCTTCTACCCACAGAATATTAAAGTACCCCTCCCATTTTCTTTTTCTTAATGGCAGGTATGAAGAATGAAAGATAAACCCCAATAAAGACAGCCCCAGAGTGTCTGTATAATTGGATGTCTTGTGATTCATACTATGCTGGAATACAAAATACAAAATTGATGCCTGATGTGGCTTTTTGTTCTCCAATCAGCCAATTATAAGGTAAATGCTTCCTTCTTTCTTGTACAGTGATGCTGAACTGAAGACAAGACGTGTTTGGATGATGCAGGGGACCAGACAGTTTCAAACACAGGATGCAGAGGATTTTGTCCCTCCAGGTGTCTGAAAGTCCCACCGAGCCCTCCTGTCAGAGAGTCCCTACGTGGGTGGGACGTGTGCAGCATGGATGAGCTGCGAAGGAATGCTGGGGGCACAAGAGATGGTGCATGTTAGATACTATGAGCGGCTTCAAGACCTTTCGTTTGGGCTGCAATCGTACAACTTTTTCCTGTTCTTTCCTCTAAGGATCTCAAGAGTTCTGTTGCAACCCTTCTCCAGCATAGAGATGCTGCACAAAGGAGAAATCTAGTTTTTATTCAGGATACAGACATTTAAGCGTTCCCATCTAATTCCATGTTGAACGTCTGTTTGGCAGCTCTTGTGCTGAACTTATGAGGAGCCAGCCCGCAGCAGGTGCTCAAGGTGCTTTAACTAAACACACTGCTCCTAAAGTCATCCCTACAATTTAAGTAATCCAGACAATCCTTCAACTCCCACTTCAGCTCATTAAGAAGTGTGCATCCCTGGGGAGCAGCAAACACAGCACAGGATACCTTGTATGTAGTACTGTTTCTTGTATGCTGATTTTAACAGCTTTCTGAAAAAGAGGTTCAATTACAGTTTGCCTTGGGAGAGGCTTTCTTCTGAGCTGCATGAATCCTCCCAAGCCCCATTTACAGGCCAGGGTCTGCCAGACTTTAATGTTTGCTGGAGGAGGTCCAGTCCATGGACAAGATTCACCAGCTCCAGCTCTTGATGTAGGGGCCAAGCAGTGCACGTGCGATGAGTGCAAAGAAGCACCTGGGGGCTTCAGAAAAACAACACCCCACCCAGAGAGGTAATCTTAATGCTAAACAGTGTTTCCCAGAGCCAGAATTGCTTGCTTTTCTGAAAGTAAGAATTTTAGCTGGTTGAAATGAGGATACATGATGGGAGAAAATTAGTTTTGATGGAATATTCTTATAAACATTTTATTATTAGTTTTTGCACTGAAGTGTCTCATTATGCCTCATGAGAACCATCATTAGACATTTTGACATACTTTCTGTTCAATTCAGAAATTAACAGAGTGGTCTTAATGAAGTTCAAATAAACCTAGTATGAATACTGGGATATAAGACAATTATTTTTTTCACAAATCAAGAAGAAAAACAAGCAAAAGCCTATCTGAAGATTACAAATAGAATGTCAAAGAAAATAAAAAGATAAAAGAATGAGCACAGCTATCATTCCCTTGAATATTGTGAAATGTGTTTTATGACATTTGGCTGTAATCACAATTAGCAATACTCAGGGCTGTTTGCTCGGCTGTACGTGCAAATCTGAATGTGTGTGTATGAGACAGTAATAGTGGCTGTACAAATTAATTTTCTTGTGAAGATCTGATTGCTTCACCTCTTATAGTCTGCCTACATCCTATATTCCCATCAAGTGTTGCCAATTAGTTTGCAGAATGTAATTGAAGAATGAAAATAGAAGAGCAAAATGTCTGATTTATAGACTGAATTGGTTATGCCCAGTGATTTTTTTTTATGCTGGTTTAAATATTCTGTTATTAAATTGATTAAATAATTAAATGCTGCTATAAACATGTCAGATGGTATTTCACATCAATTTTCTACTGCTGAGTGGGACTCTTATTTACTTCCCAATGTAGTAAATGTTACTGAAGTAAAGTTGGTACTAGTCTTGCACAAAACTGCTAAAGAACACTAAGGAAAGAAGGAAGGGATTAAAATGCCCTCTGTAATCACATGTCAGTAAAAACATAGGTAGCATGGGCAGCTCATGTTGTTTGCACGTACTTTATTCATGTTAAATAAAAAAGCTCTCTTTGTTGGGTTGAGCAGAGCTGAAAGAATAACTGGTTCCAAAAGGAAAAGATGATTTCAATGATTACTTGTTGCCTTTAAAAATAGTTTTGTGACAATACGATCACCAGACCACTAAATCTATATTTGAGGAAACATGAGAAGTTAGGACTTAAGAAAACCCAAGATCAAAACAAAGCCAACTGCTGCAAATTATAATGTTAGTAAAATGGATAAATTAAAAAATTATTTGGGGGAAAAAATAAAGGCTGATAAAATCCAGGTGGACCTGCAGGAAATTAGTGTTGCAAACTGTTATAAATATTGTCAGCTGTAGCCAGAGAGAAGGAAGCCCATGAAACCCAAGCATTTTCTCCAGCAGTGGTCTTAGTGCATGGCTCCACTGTCACAGCCCATCTTGCACCTTCCTTCTGGCCCAACAGACCTTACAACATCCAGAGTGTCTCCATTTGCCCTTCAGAAATACTCGGAGATTTTTCTGGGTTGTGGACAACATCCGAGATGGATTTTGTTTAATGAATAAGTAACAGTTATGTGCTTTGGATCAGTGGCTACTTCATGTTCAGGTCCCTCCAGTGAAATCAATGGATTTTGGGCTGCAGCGCAAAAGAAGGTACTACTTCCAGCAGTACCACAGCACTTCTCTGCAGATGAATCATTCATTTGCACTGTCTGCACAGTGCCTAAATATAAATCTTTGTATAGAAATGTTTAAAGATGGTTGAGGAAATTAAGTTCATTGATACACTGTTATCAAGAATACAGCTGGCTTGTCAAAGAAGATGGTTCCTTCACTGACACAGGACCCCTCTCAGGAGGAGTAGATGTATTTGCACGGAAAGAGATACCATGGTCGATAAATTTTTCAAAATTAGCTAAGAGTTTTTGGTGCTGTGCTTTGCTATGATTTTGTTTTTCATATATCTTTAAATTTTAAGAGCGTTCTGGATGCAGTATATGTGTTTTGCCCCTAAGACTTTACTTCTTTTTCTTTTTTGCTTAATGTATTCCATTAATTTTAAAAAAAATCAAAGCAGAGGCTGAAGATATAGTCTCTTTATTTGGCAAACAGCAATTTCCAGGCACAGGTTTGCCTTACAGCGAATGTAAGCCTCTCGTTTTTAAACATCCACATGGAATCCACATTCCAGGAGTCCCAATCTCCATCAATCCTCTGCCATAGTGCGTGCTTGTATTTCCTCATCCTTCTTCTTGTTCACTGAGTATTTTTGGGAGTTAACTGTTTAGCGATTTATAACTTGCATGTGAAGGCAGGCATTCCTGCTACTGCAGTGGCAGCCAGATGCCTGGACACCTCCCTACTCGCTGTCATTTCACAGGTGCAAAGCACAGGCCTTTTTTCAACTGGTCATTAATCATGAACTGTCGGACTCAGATATAAAGATTGGAAACTGCTTAATGCGCTTCAGGTTCCCTTTTCAGACCAGTTCTGAGCTGAGTGAGCACATGCAGTCACTATTCTCTGAATACATATCAGAGTGGATTGCATTAAAGTCCTTTTTTCACTTGCTGGTGAAGAGATTTATTAAGAGGTAATGGTTCAATGTGCCACAAGAATCTTTGGAATTTGACTCACTGGGTCTGAAAGCAGGTACTCCAGCTGAAATGACGATAAAGGATATAAAATTGGCAGAGTGATTTTGAGGCTAAGGTTCTTCCAGATTTATACAGGAGAACAAGTTAAATAATACTGTGAACAAAAGCAGAAAGCTTATAAAAGGATCAGGATAAATACTGAAAAATAAAATTATTTTTCAGCAGTAAAGAAACTGGAGAAGGCCAATAGATCTTGACGACAAGTCAGCAATGATCACTATAAAAGATATACTTAGAATGGACATCTCAACAATTCAAGTGACTGGCTTTACTCCAGGTCTGTATCTCTAAGTCTTAAAAATGATAAGGGTCTAAATAGCTCCAATGGTTTGTGGGCTTTTTCTTTGGTAGAAAATGCTGTAACTGAGAACAGATATAATTGGAATTTGGAAGGCAACATTTGTCATTACTAAACTTGTTTGCTTATATTTACAGTTCTTGAAGAAGTATCAAGTGAGGAGGGTTTCAACTTGAAACAAATCTGCAGTGTTATTAGAAGACATGACAGAGTAGCTCCTTTGAGATGCTGTCGTGGTTTAACCCCAGCCAGCAACCAAGCCCCACCCAGCCGCTCTCTCACTCCCCCCACAGTAGGATGGGGGAGAGAATCAGAAGGGTAAAAGCGGGAAGACTCGTGGGTTGAGATAAAGACAGTTTAATAGGTAAAGCAAGAGCCACACACACAAGCAAAGCAAAACAAGGAATTCATTCAGTATTTCCCATGAGCACTCAGGTGTTCAGTCATCTCCAGGAAAGCAAGGCTTCATCACACGTAGCAGTTACTTGGGAAGGCAAACACCATCACTCTGAATATCCCCCCCCTTCCTTCTTCTTCCCCCAGCTTTTATTGCTGAGCGTGATGTCATAGGGTATGGAATATCCCTTGGGTCAGTTGGGGTCAGCTGTCCCGGCTGTGTCACCTCTCAACTTCTTGTGCACCCCCAGCCTGCTCGCTGGTGGGGTGGGGGGAGAAGCAGAAAAGGCCTTGACTCCATGTAAGCACTGCTCAGCAACAGTTAAAACAGCCCTGTATTATCCACACTGTTTCCAGCACAAATCCAAAATATAGCCCCATACTAGCTACTGTGAAGAAAATTAACTCTATCCCTGCCAAAACCAGCATAGATGCTCTCTTTCTGTCTTGTAAATGCACTTTGGTGACTTTATGTAGTGCATGGAAAACCAGCATAAGTGTCTATACATCTCAGTTCATTCAGCACTATTCGATCTGAGGTTTGTACTTTGGTGTACATTTTGTTAAACACAAAACAGAAGCAGAGAAAGCTTCTAAGCCCCATGTCAGTGAACCACACAGTAAAAGCACAATTATAAAACCATAATAAATATTTATGCACTTAGTACATATCGTAAACTCTGCACATGCATGGAATAACAAGACTTAATACCGAAGCATTTTCTGCTTTGCAGATTACTTTAGGCTACCACAGCCCACCTGCTTTGGAAGCAAGATTATGTTCTTTTGCTAAAAGTGAACATTTTAAGATTTTCATATGCATGAAGAAGCAGGCACTTACTTGTATCTGACAAGGAAGATGTACATGACATAGTGTATCCAGAATCAATATACTCATGTGGTGTATAATTGTCACTTTTTAGCAAGGGAACCTCCTTCCCTTCTATGGACAAAACCCGAGGCTCTTTTGTACTGTTTACTAGGCTCGCCCTGATTCTTATTCTGTCAAAATAAATTCTGATATAAACTACATTTGTCTGCAGAAAATAAAAGCTCTACAACTTTTTTTTTTTTTGTGTGAATGGAAATAAGGTTGAGACATAAGTCTGGGGGCTATAATTATAGAAATGTATAAATGAAACTGTCAAATAATTCCTTTGAAGATGCTTTTTAGCATGTATTTCAGAAAAGGAGCAATTTGTGTGATGCCAACCATCATTAATTGGAATTTCTCTGCGTTTGCTTTAACAAATTTGATTCAGTTACTTCATCCTTTAAACTCTCCCATTAAGTGCTCTGCACTTGTTAAGGCAGTGGTGTGAAGTGTGTGGTCTGTGTGGAATTCTGCTTAAGTGCTATGTCCATTGACGAAAAGAGAAGAGGTGCCATCCATTTACGGTGCAGATATGTGACCTCCTTTCTGTGGAGAAGTGGGTGGAGAAGGAAAGCTAGAAAGGGTGACTTTGACATCTATGTCTGTAGGGCTTGGTCATACCATGAATAACCTGGTCTCATTCACCCAAGGACCCAAGCATGTGAGTTATTCCCACGTGGCTAAACAAGGATTTTAAGGTGAGAACGTGCTTTTGCATGCAGGATCAAGCTGATGAACTTACACTAAGTATGTGATAAGCAGTGGCTTGGAAGCAGCTGACAACAGAATAAAAAATACATCAGGTTATGCATCACTGGCAGCAATCTTTCAACTGGAGCAGGTTGGATAAGGTTTTCTGGGTGGATACTCCAGCCCCTCGTCATCACAGGCCAGGATGTGTTTCCATCATGTGGGCAGATTGGTGGTCATCTCCCCATGTGACGGGAAGGTCCCCGAACTCACCCATGTACTTATCTTACGTAAGTGTTGTGTTTCCAGCCAGGTGAGAGGACACCAAGCAGTCCTGGCCATAGAGTGCAGCATGCAGCTGGCACCTACCAGCCAGCCTCAGTGGTTTGATTATATGGAGAAGGTACTTCCTTCTGGCCATATGAAGACATGGTGTGGGGCTATGGGGAAACAGGGCAGCATGGCTGGCAAAACAATTCAATATCCCAAGAGAGGGGACAGGATCAGGTCTTGGGCCAAATTCAGTTGTCACAGTTGAACAGACTGTTCGTAGGAACTGGAGGTTGCTAGCTCCAATGCACAGTGAAGTACCTGTCAGTGGCAGTTTGCCTTTTCAGGCACTTTAACGCAAAAACAGAGATTGAGCAGGTGTACTGTGATTCTTCCTCATTTTTCTTAGTATTCTTTCAGCTGTTATGCTGATACTGTGATAAACATAGTATAAAAACACCACACGTGGAGAATGTTAGTTTGCATGTCCGTTTCTAACAACATGGTAGTACCCAGGGGCTTGTAAGTGGGTATAAGTGGGCACAAGCAAATCTAATCATAAATGACATCAAGAATATCCTGCAGATCACTCCTTTAGGCAGGCACAGGCTACAGCCAAAAACCAATTAAAAACAGGTGCCTAAATATGGTGATAAGTGAGGGCCACTCACCCCTGAAAAAAAAAAACAAACAAAACCCCCAAAATCTCTGCTTAACTGCACCTTTGCTTAGCTGGCCTGTCCCAGCCTGAGCACCCAGAGGAGCCTGTCTGACACCCAGGCCAGGTGGGGAGGCAGCAGTCTCCCAGGCAGCAGCATCATTCACCTTTTAGATGTCAGCCTAGTGACCAGGCATGCCATGCCTGCAGGAACCACAGCCCAGCTGCTGGCACAACCAGCCTGTGCCCATCAACACAGCTTCTTTCTGTGGGTATCAGTAAAGTGAATTCTCGGTGCATAATTGCTACCAAATAAAAAAAAAAAAGCAAAGAAAAATGGTAGCAAGGCTGTGGTCTAAGGGATCTACCAGAACAGTGGGTCCTTAGGAGTTGCTTCAGCCATAAATTGAAGCTATTTCCAAGGATATCTTGAGGGAGTCTGTTCACAGTGGGTAGCAGGTCTTTTGATGTGATGCATAATTGAATAGCTAGACAATATGATCTCTTCTACAAACATGTAATGCATATACAATTTTATACTAGGTATTAATTGTATAATTGTACATTCCTTTCTTAAATGCAGCAACAGCTAAAATTTCCTGATCATGAATTTTAATGCTGTTGCTTTGAAAACCACAACCACTGCTGCAATTCTGCGCCCAGTTATGAAACGGAATACCTACCGTCCACAGTAATACCTGTCGGAGGGAGGCAAGAGAAGGATTAGTGTTTTATGCCAACCTGATTCAGTAAGTGAACTCAAGTTACCTAAATCACATGAAATCCTAGGGTAGCTCATATGCTGTAAGGTAGGATGTCCAAATACCTTGCTGGGCTGATAGGCTTAGGCTTAGAGAATTCCTAGAGGAATCTGAAATAATTTCTGTTCCATATAGCGACTGCTGATGCGAATTACTTGTATCTTTATCTTACACTGAAAAACAGAGGAGATGCAGCTTCAGATTTGTCCTCTGCATGTTAGAAAAGAAGATGGCTTAAAAGACAACAGGGGATCTCCCTGCGATAGGGAGATATCTCAGAACAACCACTGGTTGATGGAGGCTTCCGGTGAGCAGAAGAAATGGCAAATGGGCTCCCTGAAGAGAAAAAATCTACAACACCTATCAACATCTTGTCAAAATTAGGTAGATTAAGAATTTATTTTTTCAGATGGATTTTCACATTTAAATCCATTCTGTTTGACTACCCATTCATAAGCAAATACCTTTTCCCCATAAGTCCTTTTCCTTTCCATAATCTTCCTTTCTGGCTTCTCAGAAAAAAGAAAATCACAACATTTGAATTCCCTCATGCCAAATTAGGATCCCTGAGTTTTAGGTACGGAATTAACTGGGAGGATATAAATTACTTGTCAGTAGTGGACATGACTGGCAAAGGGTCAGGTGCCATGCTGCAACTTTTTGGATATCTCGTTCCCAGCTCCTGAAGTGAAATGCTTAACTCTCCCATGCACTGTGCCCCAGAATGGTAACCGAAGAGGCCCTGCACTGAACTGGAAAACCAAGCAGAGTTACTCACAGGAACCAGTTCAGAGTTACTCAAGAGGAACCTGTTCAAAGCTGCTTTTTCAACACCAGTTGGGAGCTCCGGTGCTGAACTCAAGGTGATAGAAAGGCACTACCATTCTCAGCTTAAATTTGTCTCTCTTGGATAGTCTCTGACACCCATTTGATCAAAGAATGGGACTGACAGCTTTCTCTTTCCATGAAATTTGGAATTAATGAGAGAGATTTGTGTAAAAAAAAAAACCCAGTCCCAGGAACAGGAGTCAAGCTAATGGCTTTGTCTCCATGGTGAAAGTCCCAAGCACAGGGTTACAGCCCTGGTGGGGCTACACTATCACGAAGACCCCTGAGACCACCGTGCCCTGCTGTTCTTCCCAGAGACTCCAAGACCCACCTGCGTGGGAAGAGCAGCAGAACATCCACGGATAGCAACAGCTTTTCTCCTCCCTTTTGGGTAAGAGTGGCCCAGTTTCACTATTTCTTTGTCAACCTTCCTGCAAAACTGTTGGTTTGGACTCCTGCAGCAGATGTTGGCTCAAGTCCCTTCTGGGTGAGGAGGTCCTAAGATGATAAGGGTTTGGAGGAGGAGGATAACAAGTGGCTTTTTATCTTTATGTTAGAAGTGAATGGCAGGAGAAGCACTGTTTGACATTTTATTAAGCAGGTGCTGGAGGGTGCGCTCTGTACTTGGCTCCTTCTCTGTGCAGAAATAACTTCAGTGGGAATTTTGTGGTCACAATTGTCAGGGACAGAGTCTTATTCACCTGCTCTTGTACACCTCTGCACTTCAACACTTCCTTTTTCTTTTTTTAAACAGATAGAGAACAGTATTTCAAAGGTTTCTTTCTGGCTGTATTTATCTACTGTACCTTTTGCATAATTTACATCATTTGAGGCTGTTCGTAGAAAATGTACTTGCAGCACTTTTGGGAATTGAAGCATGGAAGGAAAGAAAATTACATGTTTATCTTTATTTGATTTCTTAATTTGAGAAGCAGGGATAAGTTAATTAATTGACAAAGAGGTTTTAGATTTATCCCATTAGCAGTTAGGGCTGGCACTGCTGAGCAGTTAACTATTTTTCACATGTCCAGAACCTGAAAAGATTGGGTTTTGTTACATATTGTTTTTTCTCACTTCAGGCTAAGGTACTTTTATACTTGTTTTAATATTTTTGCTAAGTAGTGATAATGCTAATATTAGCTAACAGGAAAAGATCTCTGCTTCCAATAGCTTATACTGAATGATTATTTTGGTGGGAGAGTAACGAGATTATTTCATACTACAATTCCTTAGCTCTGCTTCCATACCTTCTCAATAGCTGGTGGTGTTGAGATTCAGGGTTCTTGCTAGATTTGCTAAGAGACAGCTAAAGGTCAGCTGATAAGAATTAGTAGTAGTATTGCAGAATGCTAATAATAGCAATAACTAATAATTATCTTTTTGGCTGGTGATAGGCCTTCAGAAATCTAATCAACAAGCACTGACTCCATTGTGCTGAGTTCTGTACCTGATATTTACAGTCTAAATATCCAAGGCAGCCAGATAAGACATTTATACTTAATTCAATGTCCTCTGTGTTCTGTATGTTTGGAGGAGACATTTAGTCATAGACAGATCACTAAGTGAAAGCATCTATGCAATGCTGTGATGTTCCTCCACAGCCAAACTCTTGCTCTGGCACAATTCTCCATATGTCCTTCAATTTCTAATCCCTTTTTCCAGGCCAGCAGTGCATTAGGTGTGTGGTAGGAAAACTCAAAAGTATTTTCGTATTCCATTCAGATCTCAAGTAATTTAATCAAAACCCTAAAGAGTTACACCCAGACTTGGTTTGGCTTTTTATATTTAGCATAACCTAATACTAGGGCTTTGTTGCCTCCTAAACTATCTGATTGAATGCTATTGTAAATTATTCTGCTTTTAGTGAAGCATTATTTCATCTTGGGCTCAAGTTTCATAACTTTCAGAATCAAAAATAGGAAGAATTTTTTCAGCTTATTTCCAAGGTTTACTTAGGTAAGCTTTATGATATGCCTGCAAGATTTGAGAAAAAAATACATATCTTGAGGGGTAGAAGGACATCAGTGACATTTCATATTGCCCCAATCACAAAGGGAATATATTGCATAGCTTAATTCCTCTCTGACACATATAGGATTACAGGGTAATTTGGGCTGAAAGGGGCCTCAGGAGGCCTCTAGCCCAACCTCATGCTCACTGCAGACTCAGCTACAAGGTCAGACCAGGTTGCTCCAGGCTGTGCTCAAAATGTGGGCTTCAAAACCTCCAGGGACAGAGACTGCACAGCCTCTCTGGGCAGTTTGCTCCACTGTGTGATTGTCCTTGTGGGGAAACATTTCTTCTCTTCAGTCTGAACCTCCATGGTTTCACCTTATATCTGTTGACTCTCAGCCTCCAGACACACACCGCTGGGAAAAACCTGGCTGCAATTCCTTGATAAGCTCCTTGTAGGTGCTGGGGGCTTCTGTGTGGTCCCCCAAAGCCATTCCCTCTCTAGGTGAAGAGCCCCAGTCCCTCTGCCTGTCATCACAGGGCACATGCTCCAGCCCCAGCCATCATGGTCGCCCTCCTCTGGACTCTTTCCAGTTTATTGGTACCTTTCCCATACTGGGGAGCCCCAAACTGGACCCAGTGCTCTAGATGTGGTCTAACAGCTGCTGAGTAAAGGGAATAATCACTTTCCTTGAGCTGCTGTCTGTGCTTCTGCTGACACAGCCCAGGGCACTGTTGGTCTTCATCACTGCCAGGGCTCACTGCTGGCCTGTGCTCAGCTCGCTGCCCACCAGCACTCCCAGGATGCCCTCCGCAGACCTCCTCCCCAGACTGACTTGTTGCAAGGGTTTCTTCTTCCCAGGGGGCATGGCATTGCATTTGTCCTTGTTGAATTTATAAGGCTCCTGTTGGCCCATTATTGGAACTTGACCTTTGACAGGGCTGGAGATATAGTGAGAAACAATTGAAAGGATACAACTGAATTGAGAGGTTGCTCTTGAATCATTCAGGACAGAAATTTAAATACATTAAAGGGAGGAAGAATGTGCAAAGGTATTCCAATGAATCCTTGAAATACCTTGAAATTTGGAGACTGAGCTTTTCATTAAGCTGTGTATGGTGTTAAGTGTAGTGTAAAACCTTCTGCTGTAGAAGCAGAGCCCACAACCACTTGACCAAGAAAAAATTCATTAGCTGTCACAGCATGGAGCCCCATATCTAGCAGTGGTCAGCTGAACATTAGGCATCTGAGGCGATCCAAGGTGCTATGTATGCCCTCACACATATATACATATACAGAGCGTGTTAGAATAGGACTGACAAAATGTTGATGGGCTAACCCTGCACATGGGTTGGAGCATATGCCTAGAAAACCCCCTATTTGTAATACCAATTCATTAAAATCAAGCAAAACAAATGGAGGCACTTACTTTAGGTCCTGAGTATAAACAAAGTTACACAGGCATAAATTAATTGTTCTACTCGCTCCCTAAATTAGGCCTTTTTTGAGAGTTATTTAGGATTAAGGAAGGACATGAATTTAAAGTGAAACAGCTATTCTAATTTTTCATGTAAACAAGTTCTTATTTGATTTTTCTCTGTAATTATTTAGTAGGAAGAAAATTAAAGACTATATTCCCTATCAGAAACCTTTATTAAGTATTTGGCCCAAATGGCTTGATTGTATCACTTTAATGAATACAGAAAAAATTAATCAGCATGAAAATTCATTAATTATAACATGGCAGAAAGCCACTGAAAGAGACAACAATGGTTCTTTAACAGATAGATAATTACTCAGACAGGCTATTTTGAAGCCATCTTGCAAATTCATGCAATGTGTGGGCAACAGATTCACCAGGGGTTCACAAAGCCCTCTCAGTGCTTTACATATACTCCTATGTATTTCAGTAGGAGTCACCATGCTAAGGCTGGCTTATCCTACAGTAGTCTATGTATGCAAAAGGCAGAAGAATTTACTGCAAAAAGGGGATCCTGATTTTAGGATCCATCTCTCTTTTCATAAACACAACTTGATCAAAATTGAAGACTTTGTGAAAAAAGGTATTGCACATAGAATAAAGCCAAAAAGATTCTGAAAACAGATTCAATTTAAAGCCACATCAGTGCTAACAGCTACTGCAGTCCTCACAAGTGAGGAATAAGTTATACATCTGTGTGGATGACATATTTTAGATCTGCAGGATCAGGACCTTATGTTTGTTTCTTGAATGCCATTCCTTTCTTGGTCCATTTGTTCCAATAAGTGGACAGCAATCAATTTCTGAACCAGAATCCCAAACAACAGGTAATATCAAGTGCCTGAAATCTTAAAAGCCACTCCCACCTCCTCAGACAAGAGAAATCCTGAAAAAGAAAACTGGGACAGAGTGTCAGGAAAAACATCCTGAAGAATTAAGTGGCTCAAAGTGCATGTTGGCTTCTTGCATAAAATGGGAAAGCCGCACTACTTTTTTGTCTTAAAGACAAAAAAACTTAACCTATCAAAACATAGTAGTAGGACTGCCATGTCCAAAAAATCAGGACATATGGTTTAGAAATGAAGAGATAATATTTTTAGTTAAAAAAAACCCAAATAGCAGGATCATTTTATTCACCTTCAGGTTTCTGGGTTTTTTTTGAGATTTTTGATACCAAGCTTTTCTCTTCAAGCAGTTAGGCTAGAAACTAAGTAATTTTTTTTCCCATATGAATGCTGAGATTCACTATCAGTGCTGCCACTGCCTGGGAAGCATCAGATGGAGGAAGACCTGGGCTAAGCCTGAGAGTGGCTGGAACGCTAAGCCTGCAGCAGAAACCCCTGCACTGGTGCGTGGCTGGAAGACCTACTGGTGATTTCCACGGGCCAGGTCTTCAGATGGCCTAAAGCGGGTTAAGTTTGAAGAAGTCAATGGAGCTGTGTTGATTCACACCATCTGGGTATTTGGCTAAATCATTCCCTGGCAGAGTTACAGGGCTATAAAGGTGCCAGTGCTCTTCCACCGTCACACTTTGTGAGTTGATTCTGTATTTGCTGAAAAAAAAATAATAATTGAGGCACTGATATTTGCTTGACAGATAATACTCATGGCAACAATCTCTCAGGCATTTATTGTGTACACAGTTGTTGAGAACACTGACAGTTTTCCTTCACTTGATGATATAATAAAATACTGCAATTAGTACAAAATGTACTCAGCATTCAAAATTTAGTCATCCAGTGATATTCATTGTTCTTGTGATTGGCAGATTTTAGTGGAGAAGGATGAATTTACTTAAGTGATATTTGCATATGTTTTTCAATTGATGCTGATTGATCTGAAGTAGCCAAAGGCAATGTGATTTCTAGATTTTTATTTCCTTACCAGAAACACTTACATTTGTTTTGAGGTTTCCCATTAATCCATGTAAACTATTGAGTAAATTGCTATTTATTTCATCATGGATAGGTGCATTTCCTATGACGAACAGATGCTTGGTCTTTTGTTCCAGCAGTACGTCACTGAAAGGAAGCAATGACTTGACTCTGCATGCTTTGCTGGCTTTAAGATCACACGAAAAGGAAGTAAGGTCAGTTTTCTAAGCAGAAGGAGGCTATACTAGCACCACAATATTCAAGGGATCAAGGTTGCTTTTCTAATTTTGTTATAGTCAAGTGCTGTGACAGTCCAGTGGTATCTAATGGAGTGAATAGTAGGAAGAGGACAATGTTTGTGCTATGGAGACAGAAATGGCAGAAGGAACCCCCAAAGGATCAGTGGGGGAGATAATGACACACAAAACCCTGGTAACTCTTCTCTGTTACTGCCTAGCACAATATTCAGCAAGTTTTGATTGCTTCATTTACTATCAGCCACTTGCCATAAAGCACTAAATTACCATTTGATAGTTAGATAGCTATAGAACAAATGCATGCAAACCATTATCAGCATGAGCTCGCGTTGCTTGCTGATCATCCTCAGCAGATATTTAACCCAGGTGAGAACTCAGCTCTGAGGCTTGAAACTTGTATAAATCATTAAAGCTCCCCAGCATATGCGACATCACCCCTTACCTCAGTGCCGTTGGAGGTCAGAGTGCAATAGGGTGGTTGGGTTCACTTCTGAATTGAAGTAAGAGAAAGGCGTTAAGAAACTGCTGTTTGCTGCAGCAAAATCACTGCTAATCCTTGAATTTCAGAATGGCAGAGTGAGGAAGGGACTTCTGGAGGTTGCCTGGTCCAAGCCCTGGCTCAAAGCATGTCCATTGAAATCAGATTGCTCAGGATCTTGTCCAGTCAAATTCTGAGTATTACTGTTGACGCAGGTGCTATATACTCTCTGGTCAAACTGGTCCAATGTTTGATTGCCCTCAGGGTGATTTTTTTTTCTCTAGTTTCTAATTGGAATTTCCTGTGTTGCAACTTGTGCCCTTGCCTCTCATCCTATCTTTAGGAAGGTTCTGTCTCTGCCTTCTCTGTACACTTCTGTTAGGTAGCTGAAGACAGCAAGAAGATTTCTCTTTAGCAGTCTCTTCTTAAGATTGCATAAATCCAGCTGTCAGCCAATCCTTGTACGCTGTGTGCTCCCAACCCCTGCTAAGGTCCAGGAAAAAAAGATGAAGTGCAAGGACTCTTTCCTGTTCTTCCTTCCCTCTTCTGTTCCTGGGTGCTCAAATCAGGTATTGGTACTGATGCTGGAGGTCAGGGGTAACGAGGAAGAAAGGAACTTCTCAGGCAGGTATGGTCTAAGCAGGCTGCTGGGGCCCCTGTCTGTGAATGCAAGAAATCAAATTGCAAGCCCAGGCTTAATGGGAAGCAACCAGTTAGGGAATATTACATGCAAGGGTCATCCTGATTTGGGCCAGAGCCTCAGCTCAGAGTCACACAAGCTCTTTGAGAAAAGGGCTGGTTCCTTCAGTGTAAGACTTCTCCGCAGCATGGCAGATACTGATAAAAATTTTGACCACGCAACACATCATGTGCAGATGCTGTTTATGTTCAGCACAGGTATTTTTAGAATAATTTAAATACAGTTTTAAAAGATGTTATTGTAACTCTTACTTGTATTTATCCACCTCTAAGTCCATACTGAGATGTACAATGTATGTACCAAGCAAAGAGGAGCAATGTGCACTGATGGTACAAGGACTCATTCAGCGCATCTCTGACAAGGCTGGATTCAATGAGACAGGCTGTCTTCACAAATAAATAAGCCATGCATGCCCATCCAGAGCAGCATACCTTTCTTCCAGTCACTGCATGACTGTGTTGTTAAATACAGAATACCTGATGGTGTAAGAAGAGTTTAGCTTCAGAGGTGAGGTTTTGATTCTACCAAACTCATTCCCATTCCTTAAACTGCCATAAGCTTGACTGGGATGGAGAGGAATGAAGCAGTGGCTCAGTTCTTCCCTGCCTCTTCCCCTGTCCTGCACAGGGGGTTTGCAGGATGGGAACTGCACACCCTGTCCCTTAAGACATGTTGGAGCAGCTCCATTCCCTTGGAGCTCCCACAGCTGATACACAGATTGCTTGGTTAACACTCTTCCCTGGTACTCACAGTAACTGCTCCAAGACAGCAGTACCCAGCAGCTTTCTGGGGGCTCCTCTACTTGTAAAAATCCAATGAACATCTGAGAGGACATGGCAATTTCTTATGCCTGTCAATCTGCTACTCAGTTGCCAATGCACAGCATGTCGCAGAGGCATTTTCAATAGCAGGAAGTAAAGTCTGGTTAATCTCTGTAAAGCCCAGAAATAGTCCTCCAATCATCCCAATTTAATGGGTGATTCTCGTGCAAGGATAGCAATGTCTACAAATTTAAGGTAGCTGTGGATTCCACAGAATACCAACTGAGATATAGGGGCTTTCACGGCACGATCTAGTGAATCATAAAGTTATGCATGTACAAGCAGTTTTTAAATTTTGGTTTAAACATCAAATTGCATTGCAATATCCACATAACTTTGTCACAATGTTTAGTGGGAAACACTTAGAGCAAAATATTACCCTCTCAGCCAAAATTATGTCAGAGAGAAATATTCATATCTTTCGGTATGGCTGTAGACACAAACTGGAGCTAAGAAAAAAATACAACATTTTTAATATAAGTATTTTTTTAGGTTGATTTTTTAATGGAATATTTGACAGTCCTGGAGTACAAATATCACTATTTACTGCTGGATTTAAGTAAAAGATGCCTATTTTTGGCAAAAAAAAAAAAAATCTGTCCTGAAATACCAGTGCTACTGTACGCAGGCAAAATAAGGAAACACGGCTTTGAAGTCCACACTTATTGTATGTATGCTTTGAAGTCCTACTTAAAGGCCAAATTCAAGAACTTGTAAAGGAGGTCTCTGTGGATGAGGAGTTTGTACTGTGGGGTGGAAGAAGCAAGTAGGATCCCCACAAGACTCCTGTATCTCTTATTGCCACCTTCCTTTCTCCCATGGGGGATGGCTTGTTGCTCCACATAGTTATAGCGTCTTTAAAAACCAGCAGGTTTTCAATCCTTTTCTGCTGTACCCTATAACTGCACTTCACTGTCTGCTGAGTTGGAGTCATCCATATGAAGATATTGGCAGGGTTTGGCCCAAAACAATTGTTGCAATAACCTGCTGATATGTAAGAGGGACTGTAACTTGCACTCAGTTGTGGGCAGGGGCCTCATTAGGATTCATGGAGCTTTGGGTCAGGACTGACATGACCATGGGTCTGCAGAGGATTCCCTTAGTGGGAGCTGGAACTCCTGGTGGACCCATGTGTTGTGAAGGCAGGCAGAGGAAGGGAGAGCTGTACACATGCTTCCAACACTGGATGTTCTAAAAGGTCAAAAATACATATTTCACTGATAAGGTGGCGGAATTGGCTGGTGTTTGGAACAGATGTGGCCCTCTCAGTGAGCAAACCTGTTACAGCAATAATCTGGACGAGTTCTCCGCTGATGTGCTTAAAGTGAACTGTTGGCCAGAAATGCTTGTAATACAGAACACCAGCCAGGATAGAAAAGAACACGTATTATACACACCTTCTTCCCTTGAAAACAATGCCACGCTGCAGGTGCGTAAAAAGCCAGTGTTTTCAAACTTTCCTGATCAAAGTGCATAATTGCAGGGGTAAGCTGTACGCATGCACGTGGAAAATGTACAACACTCCCATCGGCTTCCCAGTACTCTTCTCCAAGTGATCTTAATGGATGAATACCACAAATTTCATCCTCTGCTTCTTCCAGGTGCTTTTTCAATAGCACTGCTGGAGACAATAGCTTTTGTTCACACAAGTGGCCACAGTTTCTGGTCAACATATTGCTCATGCTGACACTCTGAAGGGGAATCTGAAAGAAGTAGGGTCCTAATCCTGTTTGTATTCAAGCCCGAGGTAATCTGTCCTTGGCTTGCACATGTGTTGCTGTCTACATCAGGTTAAAAGGGTATAAAAATGCTGCTGACAATGCCCCTTAGGGTTTCCCTTAGTAACTCTTATGATATGGGATAATTAGCAGGGCTCTGGGGAAGGGGAAGCCAGGAGGGAGCTCCCTTTCCCCTTCAGGGACTCTATTGAATAACTCAAGCTCCCTTGGTATTTGCACAGCTCTCACTGTACGATGGACCAGGATTTAAAGCAAACAAACAAGTAGTTACAAACAGACAAAACCAAACAAAAACCAACCTAGCTGGTATCTAAACAGAGGATCCTGCAGCCAGACTTAGACAAGCAAATAACTGATGTTGTTAAGGGTGCCTCCTCCCAGAGCAGCTCGTGGTGTGTTCAGTGGGAATTGCTACCTCCCCTATGTGATGAAAAGCAGGTCATTTGCCGAGTGCCTGAATGCTGATTTAATAATCTCACTGGGGGTGGATGTGGTTTTCCTCTGATGAACTCTTGGCCTTATGTTACATGTTTGCAAAAGCACACATTTCTCCCCCCATCCCTACAAAGAAAAATAAAAAAGCCCAACTGCTGTAAATCAAGGAAAATTCATAACTTGCTTGAGGTATAACAGCTGTTGATTTAAAGCTCAACATCTTTGGGAGCACATTGCTGCTAGGAAGATAAAAATCTTTTTGACAAAGTTGTGACTATAAAAACAGCAAGGCTTTAGTCAACATTTAGAAAGGATTTGCATCTCCCTTGTAATAAATAACAATAATAATAGCTCATATCTATACGGTGCTTCCCAGATTCAAAATGTTTTACAAACATCAGCTAATTAATCTTACTGAAATACTTTCCCTCACAATACAGTGATATGCAGTCCAAAATGTATCTCATAAAGGGGGCTGATGACTCATAAAATGCAGCATTTTCCTCGCTGTGTGACTATCACTGGTTTTTAAAATGGCAAATATAAAAATCACACACCTTTATATTTATGCAGCCTATTCTTCAATTATTACATCTGTGCGGTGGCCGCTATGGTTAATTTGGGCTGGGAGCATGACTGGAATTTGGATCTCCAGTCTGATTCTCCGGTCTCTTCATTCTGTGCTCTGGGATTTGCTCACAATATGGGGACCTCATGGCAGTCATCGTCAGCCTGCCAAGGCTAATTGTCCCCAGCTCCTGCTTAAGGTCCATGGGTGAAACAGGCTGCTCCAGGGGACAGGTCAGAGAGTGCACCAGTCTTTGGGGGTACAGCAGGGGGGTTACCTCCCTCTTCTTACTCTGTTTTGGGAATGTAAAGGAGACCTGAAAGGAATATGTGCCAAATTCGCACTCCTCTTATATCCCCCTCCTCGTACATCCCATCTCATACCATGTCCCTGAAGGAACATGAATCAAGCCTGTGGTGGTAAAAAAGGGTTTTTTCTAGCACGTATTTCTTGACTGACAGCCAATATTTTTGTGACAATCCTACCAGTCAAACCATACCATTGAATTACTGTCGATAATGGCTGATTGAGGTTTTCCTGCCGTTCCTCAGCAAAAAAAATCCCTGTGTTCCCAGTGCAGAGAACATGTCCTCAAAAGTTGGAAGCACAAAATAGGGTTGTACCTAGGGATTTGCTTCTCCCAGTGTGTGCAGTACCTTTATTCAAAAAGATCGGGTAACATTACAGTTTTCACCGTTGTTTACTCCTTCTTACTTAATTAATGTAGGAGAAAATCCCATAATCTTTAAACTGACTAAAGATGAAGACAAGTTCAAGCCAACCTTTGCATCAGACACATATAGTAATGACTATTCATGCTAATATACTTTACTTTGACTTACTTATTACTGCTATAGCTATGGTAGCATTTTTTTATCTGAAGCGGTAAGGCAATTGCATAGCTGTGAGATTATCTTGTAGGATGGGATCATTGTTAAGCAATTCTGCTTTGTCTCTGTAGAAATTTTGAAAGACTGCATTTTAAGTCTTGACTCTTACTTACATGAATGCTGCTTTACTCCATATAAGTAATATCAGAAACATTACAGTGAATGCAAAAATAGTTTACTAAGTCCACAAGGCCCTTTTAAGCCGACAGAGTGGTACGAAGTGTCCTTAAACATTTATGAGAATCAGACTGTTGGGGCTCTTGTTTAGCTCAGATACACACTTGGTTTAAATCAGTTTGTTGACTGAAGAAAATGACAGCAGGGGAAACTGAAACCTGTGGAGTTTGCTCTCCTCTGACAAGCAGGTCTTTTTGCACCACAACAAAAGAGACAATGGCATCCTAAAAAATTTTCAGCAACTACCAGTATGTGTCTTTCTGGGCACCAGCTGTGCCACTCAGTCCTGCTAGGCCCAGCACATCACAGATCCTGTGGCAGGTCTGGATCCAAAGCCTCAGCTGCCCTACATGCCTTGCTGAGACTTCAGAAGAGGAGCAGCTACCTGCAGTGAGGAAAGCCCCTGTAAGTCAGCACTGGGGAGGAAGGACCTGGAGGCATCCAGCCATGGCTGTCAGCTGCTGTCAGGTAGCCCTAGCCTGCCCCTTATCTCCATCCCTGTTCTCGACAGTCCTGCCTCCCACAGCATAGCTCTGGGTTTCTAGCAGAAGCCTTTACCTGAATAAGCAGGCTTAGAGGATTCTGAATGCTCTAGCTAGTCTCAAAATGCTTTGCCTCAACTGTGAAAGGTCACTTTGAACAAAGGTGATAATGCAACCAACTGACATTGTCCCCTTGTGTATTCAGTCATAAATGATGACTCCTGACTAAAATATGTTTGCTACTTTTTCTATTACCGCTGAAGAACGACCATTACTGTGGAAGTGTGAGCCAGGTTCTCTCCGGCTTGTGCTTCCTCAGCAGGGAAACTGCCTGAGTTCAGGCTGCAGCGCGCTTATTGCTGGTGATGCGTGAAGTCAGATGCATGGAGCCAGCTTTCTGCTCCCAGATCCACTCTGCAGGATTGTCCATTAGCAGAAGGTGAGTTTTCTTTCGGACTTTAGCAGATTTGAGCTGACAGTTGTCAACATGTGGAATGTGAATGTGGAGCCTTTATGGTAGAAGTTCTAAAAAGTTACTTTTTAGGCTAGAAAACATACTTTAAGCAGTGACACATGATGCTTCAGTGAGGTTTTCAGATCATACCTTGCTTCTAATAAAATACTTTTTTGTATGTTATCACATTACATGAATGATGTTTATATCATCACTCAAGCAGTATTGCCATTACCTCATACTTAGAGCAATCCCTGTGCTTTACTTACACATTTGAGAATGATTTAAAGTGTTTAGTTATAATTTCCATTTAAGCCTGAAAATAAATGTTTGAGATATCTAAGCATGAGCTTGTTGTTCAGACTATTCTTTACACGCAGTACTGAGCACAGAGCCCTCTTCACATTTTTAAACTGAACCACATTGTCAGCTGGGTGAGCGGAAGACTAATGAAAACTTTGCTGGTAAATAGGGATCAGCAATGCTCACCAGCTTTTAATTCATGTAAGTGCTCAGGTGTTGACATAAATTTATGTGCAACCACTTAGAGATAAGTAGAAAACCAAAAACAGGTAAGGAAAAAAGTATTATCATATGACTTGAAATTGCCATGAATCTAGTAACAGTTAATACCTCCCTTTTTGCAAATACCTACGTACACAAATGCTCTGGATAGATATTCAGGCTACTGTACAATAAAAAGGCTAAAAGCTCAAAATCTACAGAAGACCTCATGAGAAATAGGTCAGAATGTGGAGTTAGCTAGTAAGGAAATGTAGAGGACAGGGGAGTCCAAATGGCATGTACCTTACATCACACAGCTTTTTCAATCATTATTTTTCTTAAAACCAGAAGGACTCCTCTGCATTTTATAGCACAGTGGGTAGAGCCTCCAGCCAAGATGTGGGAAACAGAGGGTCAACCCTCCTTTCTTCCCAAGGGATTCAAAGCCACATCTCCATATGCAAGGAGAGACTGTTACCATTTATTTTGGGAGGTACGGATCTGAATCTTTTTCGGGAAGGTACCTGTTTTAGTGAAGCTTTTAGCACCACAATTTTGAGTTTAAGCACGCAGGCTGCACTTAAATTCCTTTTTGGGTACCCAGGCCAGAGTCCCACAGGCACAGAGATGACAACAATGCTGAGCTGACAGTAGCAGTATCATGACAAATCTACAGATTTGACCTTAGTATAGTGGTCTTACCTCCTTCGACATCAACACCTCTTCTGAAAGAGCTGTTGAAGAGAAGTAACTTTGGTCTTGAGAAGATACATAACTGTATAGGAAGAGTTTTTGAAAAGTAATTGTAACGTCCCTCCCCAGTCTCCTCACACCCTCTTCTCTCAGCCCATACATTATAAGTAGAGTTGTTTTATAGATTTTATATGTTTTTTTCTTTAATGACTAAAACTTTTTAGATAATTTCAATTTAAATTAAGGCATTTACGGAGAAAATTCTACACCATTTCTTAAGTGTAAAAGAAACAGTCTAGCTCCTTTTAATCATGTCTACAGATCTGAAGAAAGATGAACAAGCTCTCTGTAATCCTGGCAGTCCTGTAAAGCATCCCTTTCTCTGCATCCTTACTCTTAGAGATCTGTAAGGAATAGTTAGGATAACCCTATATAGATTCAAGCGTTTTGTAAAAGTTCATTCTCCAGACATTGCCCTTATTTATTTATATATTTTAAAATTTCAAAAGCAAAGGACTTGTTATATCATTCACTTTACACAGTAAAAAACAAATATAGCTGTCACTTTCTAAATTTTATTGAAAATAAATTGAAAAAGTATATCATTCTTAAACCTAGCAAAGAAACAGAGAACTGCCTAATATTCTGTGATGCACTTTACTTGTGTAATATATATTACAAAGGGGAAAAAAGAATGAAACAGTGAGATGGTTTAAAGTTGTAAAAGGCTTATCATATCCCAGAATCATAAAAGACTCATTTGAAGGAGAGAGAAAATAAAGGAGGAAAAAATCAATTAAGAGTAAGCAAAGTAAATAGCGGTTGTTTCTATCTTCCTACACTGCTTTGCAGCCACTGTATCAAGCAGAGAAAAGGGTAGGCGGATGTGGGTGGTGTAAAAGTCCAATATTGGAATTGGCTCAAACCCCCATATTTCTGAAATAATTTATAATGCTGAAGTATTATTTTTCAAGGAAACCAACATAATGACGTAGACTTTTCTTCTGAAAAGTAAAAGAAACTTACTATCAATTTTCTTCCAGCTCTGTGGGTTGGAGTCACAAAAACAAAGCAAAGAGTAAGTCCCCATACTTTGTCAGTGTGTTCAGAGGCATGTGAAGCTTTGGAGGCTCAGATGAATGAGCAGGGTTGTGCTCCACAGGACGTCGTCCACTTTCCAAGCACCCAACCTGGGAGTCAGTTCTGCTGAGGACAGTTTTGATCTTCGCTCCTCATTGACCAGACTAAACACTGAGCTGGGTGAACTCCTTGGGTAGTTTGATGAGTTCAGCTGCATGATTGACGCTTGCCCCCCTATAACCAGACCAAGTCTACAAAGCTAATTCCCAGGGCAACATGACAATGACCAGTTTACAATAAGTCTCCTCCAACCCACAAAGTTTTGGACCAAGTAGCTATGCAGAAAGGCTTTTTAATTAGTGTCACTTGTCCCTTCTACCACTCAAGGGTGGTTCAGCCCAGTTTCTGGCACTTTGTGCCTCATTACTACTGAAATCTAGAAAAGATGCATAATCACTATTTCAGATTTCAAAAACAGCTCTGTTGAGAAGTTCTCCACCTTAAATGCTTCAGATAGCCCTTTCCAGAGGATGATCAATAGCCAGCTGACATGTCCGGGCTGCTGACAGCTAATGAAACATGCACTGATGAGAAACCTGCTCACAAAGATAAAGGGTATTTTATGCATTTTGGTTATACATTAAAAACACTGTCCAGTTTCCTCAGAGCAGTTGCTGATCATACATTAATTATCCTTTAGAAAAGACCATTACCAAAGGCTAATAATGTTTAACCCTGTTGAGGGGAAAATACTTGTCCTGTAAAATATTCTTCCATAGTCAACATATAATAGCTTGCTTCAGAAAAAAATAGCAGATGACATGTTTAGGGGCAAGTAACAAGTTGCACATTGTTCAGCTCCTTCAGAGGACCTCAGGAAGCGCAGGACAAGAATTACATTCTAATTTATAGTATCCTAATTGTGTCAATTTACATGGAGAAACAAACAAAGCCTTCTTCATGTAATATAGCTGACAAGCATCTATTATAGCATCCTCCAGAAGCAATTTCCAGTGAGATGTATTTTCATGCATAGTCTTATTAAAAAGTTAAGGAAATTGGAGAGTATATTTGACAGACAAAATTAGAAAATTAATGGAAATGGATAATGCACTCAGATATTCAGAAAAAAGTATATGAAGGACCAAATACAAAGGCAGAAGAGAGGAAATACTTCAATTCATTAAGAGAAAAGTGAATGGTACTACTGGTTTGCTTTCTTTTCCCTTAGTGTTATTAACTTAAATACCTGCATACAGCAGCTCCAAGAAGTCCTAACCAAGACTGGAACCATTTTATATTAAATCCTTTATATATACTAAATCTGACACAGCCTGTTTCTCCCTTCTTCTCCCTCCTCTCCAAAAATATCCATTTATACTTTCTACTCAGAGTAAGTAGCACACAAATTGTATTTGAATGCTAAATACAATTATCATTACAACAATTTTGCTTTGCCCATAGAGAGCTTCATGGTGTCACATAATGTGAATCATTTCCCGGTTTGTGAAGAAAGACATATAATAATTTTGTTTTCACTTTAAACTGTCCACTATTTCCTGCAGCAGTCTTGGGAAAATGTATGAAATAGTTCATACTTTTGCTCAATTCCCTTTAAATACAAGATTTAAAGTGTATGTGAGTTGGGTGCATCTGTGCACACTTTAAATGTCATTATATGAAGTTCTGTGCATGACTGTTCAGTTTGGAGCCACTGGCAAAGCTCAAATTGATTTTGAACTTTTCATCTACCATAGGAATACATATTAACACATGACAGACAAATCTGCAACTTAATATAGTGGCTACTGTGCAAGTGACAAGCCTTACATCAGCTGGAAACTGTGGTGTTCAGGATTATTGTCAACAGAGTCTGTCTAAAAGGTTGCTTTGTCTTCATCGTTTTGAGCTTATTCTCCCCCAAAATATATTTTTTATGTAATATCCTTAACTAATTTTTATTGAGCAAGAAGCCATTTGCAAGAAATTATTTTCAGTATTTGGCACTAGATAAAATACTCTTTTAGACGATCATTATTATATTTACCTTCAGTTTGGGGAGGAAGAACAAGAAGAGAACAATAAAATAAACCGCAGTCTGTGGTATGCCTTAGATGTGGCATTGACTATGCAGCTGCGACTTTCCCATTGTGCCCCTGTTCCTGGCACCCAGTCAAGCTCCTGACAATAATGATTCAGGTTCTCATTCTTACTGAGCATCCCCTTCTATTTCTGTAAAAAGCCTTTTGGCTCAGCTGGCTTCTAAACAGGAGTATCCCTTTTTTCTGTACCTCATTAGGCGCCTTGCCGAGGAGAGAAAGGCTGATTCAACCTTCCTGTCAAGTCGTCTCTTTTAAAGTGGCACCTTTGAAAGTGAGATCTGGTATTTTGCTGGTGTGTCTGGGCTCAAGTTTGGGAGACAATGGAGCATTCCTGGTTATCCCAGGAATAAAATTCTTAAGCTTTAGTCATGACCTTGGAACACAAACCTTTGTTCCTGCATATCTCACCAAAAAATATACATGGCGTTTCAGATATTTCCAGTAATGGTTGCCAATGTGTGACCACAGATAAATAGGTATTTCATGGTTTTCTTACGGTGGAATTATTCACATGAAAAAAAAGCTTTTCAGGAGATCCATTCTGATAGTTTTTAATGGGGAAACATCTCCTTTGGAGAAAAAGGGGCTTCAGCCCATGTAGAAGCTGAAAAAACATGTTCTTCATGTAAATAAGTTATCTGACATGTTTAGCTTCTGCGTGTTTTGGCTTGATCCCTCCAAAAAACCTGCTGAGATGTTTCTGCTCTAGGGAGATACCACAGTCCCTGCACCTTTCTGTGTACACCCACAGTAATTACATCCTGCAGTGCCATTCCCTGCAGCCAACAAAGCTCCTTTTCTTGAGCAACAACACCTTGCATGTCCTCTCTTTTGAGTCTGTCAAGGTGGTTTCCCAAGATATTTAAGATTCCTTCTGATTCAGTGACTTACCAGTGGGCAAAAGGCCATCTCACTCTATTTTCATCCCTTCCAGGATGTTTGTGATAGCAGGGGACCTAGGGACAAATGTTCTGCATTGAAGGTCTCTGAATTGGTTGCAAGTTGGTGTGCAGGGAATTTTACACCTGGATAGACCACAGCTAAATATGCCATATATTAAGGTTGAGGCTTACAGAGCCAGCTACCAGGTTTAGCCAGACCACTCCACATAAAATGAGTAGCAGTTACAGGGATAATTCTCTAACTGGTTTTAATTAGACAATGTGGGTGCAAGAGTGGACATGCTGAATGGATAGATAATAATAATAAAAAAAAGTCACCAGTTTATTCTTGCTTCTTTTTAGATTGTTAAATCTCTACTGCAGCTGTCATGAGCCAAAGCTGCGCATTCAGTACATCACACAGGATTTTGATAATCACCTCCTAAGCTAAAGCTAAGCCTCCTTTGCATGTTTGATCACAGTCTCAGCCTATGTTTGTGCTCTCACTTGCCTGTTTTCCACCCAGCCAGCAACCTACGCATGGCTGCCCTCACCCGGGACTCAAACCAGCTCAGGAAACGAGATCTCCGATGCTTTTGCCATGGGACTTGTGCGGCACATGAATGGCTGCCTCCAGCAAAGCTGTGGGGGCCTGGCTTGCCACCTGATGATCCAACCATTTGGTGATCAACCCTGTGGTTGTGATTGACTCCCTGGAGTACCGTGGGTGGGAGGCAGTCCCGGGTAGGTGGGAGGCAGGAGCTGGCAGTGGTCGCTGCCTGGCAGCAGGGCCAGGGCTGGCCAGCCCCAGCTGCGGAGCCTGCCTGTGTCCAAATTTGGGCTCAGCACCACAAACCAGGAGGCTTCCTCAGCTACCAGCCTCAGCCTGGGCCAAACAGGCTGTATAGGTATATCGCACCCATCTGAACGCACACGTGTTTGTGCCACCATAACACCTGCGCTGCTATAGCCTGCCCTAGACTTCTACTATACAGCCTTAAAAATTAATAATTTAAAGAAAACAAAAGAAAAAATTAATTTAAGGAGCTCTTGATGATGCCAGCTAATGTGGCAATCTCTCCAGAAAGAGAAGATTATATACACAAGTTACAAAGAATGTTTGCAAACATTATCATTAATGTGCACACCTTATCAACATACATTGATTTTATACACATCCTTTAATTTAAATAGCTTTGATTTTCTGTCTGGAAGACAAAAGAGAACATTAATAGCCATTGCTTACTGAATTTACAGAGCTGTACATTAGCTCCTCTAAAATGATTTTGTGTTTGTTATGCTTTATCTATTAATATTTAAAATAATATTAAAAATGCTGGAAACCTGAGTCAGGTAGACACTATATAAATATATTGCATATTTGATATTAATTCACCCTGTTACTTCCTATCATCCTCTATAAAATTGTATACTTCTTGCAAAGCTACCAACGACAATCTCTGCGTGCCAGTTTATTACCTGTATAGATATCATTATTCCCCTGTGACAGCAAAGTCAAATTCAAGGCATTTTTCATAAACCAGGAAAAATTACCTTTCCAGTGACATATGACACAACCTTCAACTACTAAATGAATCCAAGAAAAATTTTCCTTTGGGAAAAGACCTTACATATGATTTGTCAGCCTTAAAAATATTTTTTGAGAAAGTTAATTCTGAGAGGCTTTACAACTGAGCAGTGTTTTCTGCCTATATTTAAACTGTCCTCTGCTGTGATGCATTTCAGAATCAAAACTACAGAAAAAAAAATTTGCTTTGCAATATTTTTGCTGTACAAAGACTGTTAGGCCCTCATGGTGAGATCTGAGACCTTATTGGAAATCTCATATAAAAATCTTATTTGTAAATGTCATGTCATGATTTTCAGCACTGAGGTGTTCCAGGAGATTGATGCTGCGATGAGGAGCCTGAGGAATGGAGACTAAAACCGAGGTGAGACGTCTGGGGATTGACAGGGGAGTTGAAGCAGGATGAAGTCGTTGAAGCAAAAAGCATCAGCTTTGGGAGGAGGGGAGGACAAAAGGATATTCATAAAAAGAGCACACTCCTTCCAAAACCTCACCCAGATTTAACCTTCCTTCTGCTGTTGTTAAAGATGTGTCTGCAAAGCCTATTGACACCTGGACTCCTTAGTGCTGTCCATATGCAGGATGATAACTTACAGATGCTACTACTGCCTTCAGTTACTAGGATGGGGTGAATACTTTCCACCTGCCCACAGCACAGGGAGGGTTAATGAATGGCTTAATTACCTACCCTAGTTGAGATCAAGCTGCAGATTTGAGCCAGCTGCTGTAAGAGATGGCTGTCTGGGCATCATGGGGCAGCAGGTGGTAAGGCTGCAGGCTGCCCTGGAGAGGCTTCAGAGATGCAGGCTGACAGGAGTGGTGGAAAAAGCAATGTGGAGAGGAAAACTGCCAAGCAGGGAGCTAGGAAGCTGCAAAGGAAGAGGGAGAGATAGGGAAGGATGATCTGCTATTGCTTGTTCTAGAGCTGGCAGGAAAGAGCATCTCTGGCCATCCCTGCTCCTACCTGAATGGGCTGGGCTGGCGTGTCTGAAGTTAGGGTAGGGGCTCATAGCTGAGTTTACAACCCCTTGCATCTACAGGGTGTGACTTTGAGCTGTTGGCTGTCATGGTTGGAGAGGGTGGCATGGGATGGGGATGCTTGACTTTATTGCAAGCATGTGCAACAGGCTTCTGCTGCTCAGAGAAGGCTTCTGCTGCCTTGGTGGGGTTCAGCTGTGCAATACAGTTCGGTGTTGTGCAGAGATCCTGAGGCTACCTCTAAAGGCAGCACTGTGTGGCACTTGGTCTCGCACAGGTGATCTTGCTGAAAAACATGTTGGAGCAGTCTGAGCAGCATGGTGCTTAAAGCAGCTAAACCCCTTCAACCCAGCTGGATCACAGCTTTTCCAGGTGCTGTTATGCTATATAGATATACAGATTCTTACCATTCAGTATAACTAAAAAATACTGCAAAGGCAAGGCTCTGGTGTTTACTGAAGCAGGGTGACACTGCTAGTCTTCTCTATCCTGCAGTCTAGGAGAATTAAGTTTGCCATCTGCATATGCATATAATGTTAAAACTGGGATTTCCTGGGCTCTGGAGAACTTGCATTTCAAATAGGAAAAAAAACCGTGGACATGTGAAATTATTTATGTATGTAACTTTTCAAAAGCAAATTGAACAGCTTCTTTAGGAAGGGAGGTACGTGGGTAAATGTCTGTCTGAGGAGTGGGACAGGCAAGAGGGTCACACTCTTAACAACTCTGTCACCGGCTGGTTCTTGAGACGAGGCTAGTGATGAGTGTAGCTGCCAGTGAGATGGTTGGACTGCCGACCAGCTGGGGCTGGGGGGCCTCATGCTCGATGTGGTCAGTAGGAGGCTAGGCCTGGCAGAAGCATAGCTTGTGGAAAAGGTGGGGAAAGAATGATCAGAATAACTGATGCATGGTGGAGTCATGCAGAGACAGCTGTCTCTATAGCTGTAACCTGAGCAACCGCTGAGATGTGAGCACAGGGTGAAAGCTCTCTCACTTGTTGTGTATCATTCTTCACTCAACCTTATTACAACTACTTTTCCCTGCTCCTGTATTCTCTCAGTAGAGAAGCATTTGCTCATCAGTGTTTTGCAGTAGGTGGCTGTTCAGCTCACACCAAAATTTGGAATGTGATCAGCTGTGCCAGCTGTTGCTATCTCAGTATTTCCATGGGGTGTAGCATCCAAACACCATACAGTCATTAATAGCTCTTTTCCTCAAAGGCTTTTCCACTGTTTGGAGGGATAAAGCTAGCAAAGGGGTACAGGAATACAGGGGTTATGGATGAAGGCTGTGGCTGTACTGGTAAGTCAGTTGCTGAGGTTTTTTGCAGTCTGGGCTAGTGAGCTGTCTGTTAGACCATCCTTCCTACTTTATTCTGTTTGCTTTAGCTGAACTTACCATGTTGGAACTTAACTAAGGCTTAGAGAAACTGCTGGACATCTACCTACCTACTTGTTGGTAGGGTGTATATGCGGGGGAGTTTACTGGGCTTTTCTTCCTTGGGAAACTTCACTGAACTCACCAAACTTCAGTGTGTGCTGCAGCACGTGCTCCTGTGCAGCTCTTTCCATCTAAATAATAGCTATATCTGATCATGGGAAACTGCATTTTCCACTGTGTTATATTCTCTGTCATTTGTTCTGATCATATGTCTTAAGGATGAAATCTAATTTCACTAAAACCCAAGAGCTACCATTTAAAATGACCCCTCTCCTTACCAGCAACATTACCTGATATATAGGACTACTTGATTTGGTTTAAGAGATTTTCAAGGATGAGTTATTTTCCTTTATAAGTCTGTATTTAGTAAGAGAGAATGCAAAGGGGCTGGCTAGCTAAAAACCAGAATTTGTAAGCTTAAAGTGGCTTGTTGCTTTTAATGTGTATGCAGAATAAAGTGAAGATGTTTTGTTTTGCAGCTTATAACGTACAAAAACATCTTTCTTGTAGCTTCCAAGGTGTTGGCATTAAGAAAAGCAACAAAAAGGGTTAATAAAGGTAACAAAAAGGGCTCTTTAAAAATGACCATCATTGGAAACATTCTCTCTGCTCCTTTCAAGAAGACAAACTGAACATAATTCCACTGTCCACAGTTCCTCCCAGTAATGTATGAGGATGCGTTTGCTCAGTTCTGTAAGGTTAGGGGACAGCTGAGTTATTAGTGCTCTATTAGGGAACGAGTATTGTGATCATACTCCAGCCAAGTCTTGATCTGAACGTCCTTTGCAGTACATATGTCCCCTGATGCTTTTCATTTTTTTTATATGTTTTTGAATGTCTGTGCTTTATCATCAGCAGAATCTGAAGCTCCTGTGTGCAAATCCACCCTGAATTTCACAAGCGAGTATGCTATGATGTTGCATCTGATCATTCATCTTTTCTGAACGTGGGATTAGTGGGAGTTTACAATTATCTAGGTTTACTTCTCATGGAAAGCTGTTGCAAAAACTAATGGCACTAAGATACACAACCATTTTTCTTGTGGCAAAAATCACACAAGTCAGAGCTTGCCACTTACATTTTCCAAGATGAGTTTGATGATTATCCCGTAAATGAGCATTGATTTTTTTTTTTCTGTAGATCCCATTACTTTCAATCCCAGAGAGATTGTTCTGTCTTCTTGCATACCTATTATAAATGTATAGTGAACATTTTTCTCCGTACATTATCGCTTTTTTCTTAAAAAAAGACGCCCTAAACCCCAGAAAGCACAACCTCCCCCCTTCCTCATGATGCTCTGTATGCCAGATCCTGACTATTTTTAGCGCAGCCAGAGATGGGTGTGCTTTTATAACTGGTTGACCCACAAGATGGCACTAAAGAGAAAAAGTGACAACTTGGCTAATAGAAAGTGAAAACCAAAGGCAAAATACCATATGCCGAATCAATATTATTTTAATTAGGAGCACACTTCCTTTATTGTCAGTTAATTTTTATTTTGTGAAAAGCCTTAAAGTTATATAGCAGCAAAGATGGTTCATTGTCCCCATCCCACATCAAAAGTTAAGTTTTAAACAGAATGAATGAGACGTAGGTCATCTACTTATCACAGTTCCCGAATCTCAGGGAGGATAATTGTGATCAAAATGTAGTTAATTAATTTTCTTCTCTAAGGAATAAAGGAACTGAACTAAAAGCTGAAATCTTCTTTTCAGTTATTAGTCATGTTGGTAAGAGATATGACACAAGGAATTATTTATCATCTGTGATGTGAATGAGTTTTCTACTGGAATGTTTTGATTGCTTAATTTTTATGCCTTTGTTGTTGAGTGCTCTGGTCTTATTTCATAAACAATTATTTGAAATAATATGGTTCTGTGATCAAGAATTTTATACCAACAGGGGTTAAATCTTGCCACTTTGATAATGAGTATGAATTCTCACCAAAAACATCTTAATCATGAAACTCCTTTTGAGATCTAAGTTACAAGTGAGTGGTCAGATTAACACTTTTTTAACAAGAAAGTAGCAGCTGCGACTGTTCCATAGACTGCTGACCTGAAGCTTACAACAGAATTAAATAAATTATGTCAGAGTAATTTCTAGACCTTTATAACCAGTCTAGCTATAATATTTTTATTTTTTCCAAGATATGTGCCCATGGGATCAGTACTATTAAGGGCGATAGGGGGCAGGAGTATACTTGCAGAGACAAACTTAAAATAGTACCAATGCATTAAGAAAAAAAAAAAAGTATTTTTCTGTGAGGTCACCAGTATTACGGAATACCTGGTAGTGTGGTCTGGGACCCACCAAATGATCAGATGTATTGGTAATGTATTTTGATGCTTAATGAAATTGCAACTTTGCAACTGCCCTGGAAATCAAAAGTGACCCATGTGTAGCTTGAAAGACTGGAATCTAGAATGACTAGGGAGAATATTTTCATGTATTTTAAACCTTGCTTACAGTTTAAGTGCTGCTGATGCATTCAGAATAGTTTTATCACTGCAAACAGTTACTATTTTTTAAAAAAAAAATCCATAACTGGTATTCTACATTCAAAGACCTCATTTGATTGGTTCACATTATTCACTGTGTGAGGAAATAAAAGCATCTATTCCTCAGGATCCCAGTAAAAACAAACCCAGGCAAATTTTGGCCAAGATGAGCACGGAGGTAAGTGCTCCTGCCCATTCAGCTGACCTCCTCTACCCTTTCGTAATTTATTTTCGTAATTCGTAAATTTCGTAATTTAATTTTGTAATTCCCCTGTTTAGGACCCCCCTTCAGCACTTGCTCCATTTTAAGGGCTAGCCCAAAGAAAGCCACATTTCAGCATGTACCAAAGTGCTTTGTTGGAATCAATCATAAAACCACGGCAACCATAAACACATGCTGACCTTCTTCCTTGCAGTCCTTATTCAGAGGAAGTTTGGGATCAATCAGAACTTGCACTGAGGAATTTCACAGTGATTCTGTTTGTAGATGTTTGTTACTGTTTTTACGGATCATTCTTCTTGAAGAACTGTTGCAGGCTGTATTTCCCTCAGCTGTTAAATTTTGGCCGCCTTTCCTCAAAAATTGTCTATTTTATGCTTATCCAGGACATTTGGCAAGTCACAGATCCCCAAGATATTTTGATTGGGAAGGCGAAGATCAGTGTGTATATCCTTACAATAACTCAGGAAGTCCACAGGAAGGTATGACTGGTTACTGTGGAGCTGATTAAATACATTCACATACTCATATAGTGTCTACTGGACACAAAAATGGGCTTGAAGCAGGTGATGGTAAAGCATGACAAGTGCTGTTGCATAAGGAGGGATTGTCTAGCTTAGCTAAATCAGGAGATCCGTGAGGGAACATCCATATTCTTTCCTTGTAAAATGGGAAATGGGATACTGAAAAAAACGAAAAAGCACGGGATGTTTATAATGCTTTACAAAACACGCTAAACTCTGTCTGCATTGACGTCCAGTACCAGAACTCTGAACATGTACAGTAGAGTTAAACGGACAGATTATCCACAGATTTAAAAAAAATATGTTTTAAAATAAATTTTAATGGAAGTAAACCCTTGCCTTGCCCTATCACTATCACGCTCTTTGGATTTTTCAGTGAAAAGGTACTGAACTAGCAGATAAGACACAACCTAGGTGTGGAAATGTTGGTTCCTAACACAATCTGGAGTTTCCACAAATTCTTGTTCTCCCCGAGACTAACTTCTTATCACTAATTGATTCCAATTAGCCAGTTTTAGATGTAATTATTTGGTGAAAGAAACAAACTATTATATCTGTGCTCTGTACCCCATTACTAACAACATGGCATTATTGAACTTGTGGAATTGAAATGGTTCATGCTTGGAAAAAAAAAACCACCTTCAAGAAGCTGTGTTTAAAAACACTGAGAAAAAAAAAACCTTTGTAAAGAAACTGAAATATACTTTAACTAAAACTTGCTAGTGGAGAATGAGGACATTTGTTTTCCTTTTAAATTGCTGCTGAAATGAGGAAAAAGAAATGAATGGAAGAAAAAGAAAAATCAGTTGCTGAGTAGATGTGGATAAATATGAAAACAGAACATCTGGGGAAAATAATGCTTCTCAGCCACCTAAATTGGAAATTTAAAATGTTTAATTCTCATAAGAAAGTAGCTATTTTTATCCTAAAACTTGAGATAGAAAACGTTGGCTTTTGAGTAAAAAATGTGGTATGATTTAGTAGGGTAGTACTGAATAGTTTTAAAAGGACTGAAATAAAAAGGAAGAAAATTCCACAGCGAAGGATAGCAATGGTATGATTTCAAAGCACCTGGTGAATAGGAAGCAGCGGGTGGTCACTGGGGCCTGGTGGTACATAGGCAACACTCCATTGATGCCTCCTCAGATCTTCCTTCCAGCTCAAGAGGTGACCGAAACGAGATGATGATGAGAGAGAAAGGAGGGAGAAGAAGATGATCCAGATTACTAGGGCTTGCCTGTCCTGTGGTAAACTTCCAGCTTCTCATTAGATAGGACTTTACCCACAGCATAGTGCAGCACCATGCTCCTTCCTCTTATGTCTATTCCTTTATAAAAGGAAAAATAAAACTTGTCCAGGATGAAGCCGTATCTAGTCATCTGGCCATCTCTAATTATAACCTAAACATAAATAGTGCTTAATGCCACTGGACTCAAGTAAGAAGGCCATTTATACAGGTGACACGAGGGTGAAGAAGCAGAGGAGAATGATGGTAGGAAAGTTCCTTTTCCTCATCTGTTTAAGCCAGCACAAATCACTGTGTGTCAGCTTGTTTTACAATCCAGTGTTTTGGCTGTTTTGGCTTTTAATTAGAAAGTCTTTCCCTTAGCATTTTTCTTAGCAGCAATTTTTAAACTAAACAGAAGGTGTATTCCCCAGTGCCATATGTTAAACCTGACATGTTACTGAAAATGTCTTCTGGAAAAAAAAAAAAAAAGAAACAAGACCAATCCCCAAACCACTAAAGGTAGGATCACTGTCCCAATCCACTCCCTTTGGCCCACTTGCAAGCCTCAAGAGGACCCCTGTTAGGCAGTGGCATTTCTTTGTGGAATTTGGCATAACTTGCAAAGCCAACAGATGATAGGCTGCTAATTTCCTCTCTGCTTCTCTGGCAACCTGTTGTGGCTTGGAAACAGTCACCCCTCAGTCATCCACCACTTGGTCTTGTAACAGCCACGTGGAAGCTTGGTCTGTGGGAAGTGAATAGTTCATAATATTTTGAGAGGTCAGCTTATTGATGTGTTTTGACCAACATGTTAGTAGGCTATGAAGTGTAGTCTGTTTTAGCACTTAAACAGAAGGGATTAAGAGCTATGGGTATCCTTGACTTTGAAGTATGCAAGGAGAATCCAACTATGACCACAGAAATGCCTGACTGAGGCCGAAAGGGTCAGTGGAGCGCTGACTGATGTGGGCTGATGCGGTCTTTTTCCCCTGTAATTCTTCCCTGTATAAATTCCAGTTGTTTCTGGGCTTTGCATAGAAGGACATTTTCTGAGCCCTTTACCATGGTTTTTTTTGTGTGAGTGGGGTCACTATGATAAAGTCTGTCTGTAAATCTTTCATATACACAGATGAACAAAGGATGGATCACTCAGGTTAAAAAGCAGAAAAAGTTAGGCAGCCTCGGAAAGCTGTAAGGTGCCGATCCCCGTTTGGAGGAACTGTACCCAGCTGCATGATACACAGTAAGGTTGCTCATTTATAGAGCTTTTCTTCCAAGACTGTAAAGCACCAGTGTGAATACTGAGAGATGTTTGTGTGCAATCTTAGCCTAACATAAACCACAGCTTTATGGGGGTCCCTCATCAGCTCCTTGCTGGCCACAGTATAAGCTGGTATAGAATTGGAAACTGCTGTCTGAAGTTTATCCATGCTTCTTCTGATACTTGTCTAGGGAGGGCCATCTCCACAGCAACTCAGTTAAGGTGAGACATGCTCTTTTATTTTGTATGAGTAACTGAAACCCTATCCTATAAGCTCATAAAATGTGATTGCATACAAGATGTCGATGGCCTAGGGGAAGTTTTGAACAACTGGGAGTCATTATCAGGATTTTGCTGAAAAAATGATCCATGATCTGATGTATTTTCCAACAGTCTTTGCAGAAAGACCAACGGAGTTGCAAGCTTCAGAGGCAATACGTATGAAATCCATGTCTACACTTACAACTGTGGACAAATGAAAAAAGAAGAATTTTTCCCAGATGTACACAAATTGTTTCTTGGGAGCCCCATGCCTTTGTAATTTCTCATCAAAATGGCTATATATAACAATCTGTACACAGAACTACTTGCAGAGAGTAGCATTTGAGAAGAAATGAAATTAAGTTAATAACTCCCGTGACCTGTATCTGGTCAAGCTACATTTTAGAAACCTGTCATTACTAATATGAAGAAGAGGTTAATGTAGTAACGTGCAGTTTTAGAACGATAGACGAGTCAAGGCACATGAGCTAATTAACACCGTACCTAGCAGCTCCTTCTTATCGCAAGTCTCCAGACTGACAAGAATCCCAAGGAGGGGGGAGGGGGGAGCTGCAAACCTCTCGACACTTTGTTTGAGTAATGGGACCAAAGTTGGAGGTGAATATAAACAGCCTTAACTTCTGTCACTCATGCCTTGCTTCAATATTTTGACTGTGCTATTTCAACTTGGTTTAAAAGGAATTAGCCTCATGGCTTCTTACTGGCATGCACCTTAAATCTTTTACATACCCTCTCCCATAATGGCCCTTCAATTTATAGACTAATATTGTCAAAGCGGAGTTGCGTGACTGACTCCCTCAACTGGTTTTGGAAGATCTCAGCCCGGCGAGTTACGTATTTGTTATTTGTATATCGAGAAGGCCAGAATGATGCTCCTGTGCAGTCAAGCGCAGCTGTTCGTCCCTCTTTAAAAGTGGCAGAGCCGGTTAGCCCAACTGCCTAGCACTCACCACTTTTCTAAGAAGGCTTCACAAAACCCTCAACCTGTGAAACTTGTAACTATTCAATTGCATTTAATTAAAAATGTGATTAAAAATTAAAAGTATTTATAAATGACACTCAAACAGTTCTGCTGTATTCCAGGCTACTTCTACTCTTGAAGCACATCTTCACCCGAATGTCTCCCTGCGCTGCTGATGGGAACAAACATAACTTAAAAACCATTGCAGAAAGCAATAGAGGGAAACGCTGCTTATTTTACTAATGCCTGATACTGACAGCCTGCATACAAAATCTTAAAAGCACTCAGGCACTTCTTTTGTGCCCACTTTTAAAGGGTTTAATGAAACATATAGAAACTGACATTTTAAACCTGTAGCTTTGGATGTTATTTTGCTGTGTAGGTTTGTTTCTTTTTTTTCCAAATCACATAGCAATAGTTTTCTACCTTTCTGCCTCAAACTTCAGTCAACAAATAATGAAGGCTATTTTCAGATAATAAAATGTTTCTGTTCTTTGGCTTGTTATAACAGGTGGGCGGCCAAAGAACGCTGCAGTAAATATGCCGAAACGCTAGTTATGGAGCAAAATCTTAGTCTTCCTAGGACATACAAACACAATTAGCAAGTCTATCACCATATTTATAATTAAGAATAGTTAAGATTACAAGCCTTTGTTAGACTGTGCTGCAAGATGAAAACAAAAGCTCAATTCCTTCCAGGGAGAGGAGACCTACATATAATCCTTATATAGGAATAATAAGGAAACATAAGGAATATATAAGGCGACCGGTAAATTCCTTATACTTCAACAGGTATTGCTTAGACTTAAACTGGTTTGAGTGTCAGTAAATGATCATTCGTATTCTGCAACAGCATGCAAAGTCAGATAACATTTCTAGAAGATGTAGTAGATTCAGGGAGAACAGAGATCAGGCATTCCTTCGGGAAGTAAAATTGCTAATACATCAGATTTCATGAAACTCTGCAGATTTGCTTTGCTTATGACATAAGTGTAGGACTTGATTTTTTTTTTTTTTTTCTTTACGGTGGAAAATAAGGCCCTTATTCCGCAAATTGTTATGTATGCATTTAACTTGACGTACAGCATACATTCCCGTAGACTCCACAGGACTGAATGCCGTGGATAAACACATCTGTAACTGCTTACAAGACTGGAGCTAAAGGGCTTCAAAAAAGAAAATGAACGGCGAGAGTTTTTGAAGTATGCAAGCAAAATAAGGGGAGGAGTGACACTTTCACACATTGATCTACACCCTCGCTGCATATATTAATTCTGTGTTTCTGCAATCCCTATGTGCAAAAGTTTGGGGGCAGGTGGAAGAAGTGGGCTCAGATTCAGTAATTCAGTTTTCCAGAGCGGGGTTCGCTCCTAGGACTACTCCAGCCCCGTGTCGGTGTCTTACCCCAGGCAGCATTTAACACATCCTTAAACCCCTCCAACCGAGAAGCGGGCTTCAGCACGGGCAGGAGGGAGAGCGGGAGCGAGAAGGCTGTCCCGGGGCCGCGCAGTAACGGCAGGGTGACTTCTGGAAGTCCCGGCCACCACTTACAGTGACTTTTATCGGCATATTAATCCTATCGATTTAACTAGGCGCATTTATCCTCGTTTCGGCTCCATCCTCACGATAGCAGGACAGCGCTATTGCCCAAACGCGCAGCCGGCGGCTCTTTATTAAGTCTATACAAATACGACACGGTCCCGCGCTCGGTCCCGGCGCGGAGCGCGCGCTCGCATGCGCGTGATCCCGGCAAGTCCTGCGGCTCGGGGGCTCTGCGGCCGGGCAGCCGCCCCGGCCCCCCGCCCGGGGCTCCCCCCGCCGCCGCCGCCGCCGCCTCAGCGACCTCCCCCCGAGCCGCCGCCTGTGACACACCGGAGAAAAGCCTCCCTCGCCCCCGCCTCCCGCCCCCGCCCGCTCCCCCGGGGCGCCGCCGTCACCGCCGGCAGCCGCCGAAGCCGAGGGGCGGCGGGGCTTGCCCGCCTCTCCCCCCTTCCCTTCCCATCCCTTCCCTTCCCTCGCCTCTCCCCGGTGCCTATATATAGCCGCCTCTGCCCGAGCCACCCGGGAGAGCGCTCTGTACCTGCAGGAGACGGGAAAGACAAAATAAGAGAGGAGCCGCGAAGAGCGACTCTCCGGAGCCGGCCACGCCGGGAGGAGGAGGAGGAGGAGGACGGGCCCGGGCCCGGCGCCGCTGTCCGGTGCCGCCGCCCCCGGTGCCGGGCGAGCCCCGCGGGGGCGGCCCGACCTGCGCGGCGGCGCGGGGCGCGGATGGCTCGGGCGCTGCCGGGGCTCGGCGCGGAGCCCGACCCCGGCCCCGGCGGCTCGGGGCGCGGGGGGAGGAGAGCTCCCGGCGGCCGGCGGCGCTAGCGGGGGGGCCGGGGCGGCAGAGCCCTCCCCCTTGGCGCCGGGGTGCGCTCGGCGGCATGTGCTGAAGTGCCCCGCAGAAGCCGCACAAGTTGCCTGCGCGGCGCGGCTCCGGCGGCCGGACGGCGGGGAGCGCCCGCCGCCGCCGGCTCCCGGCCGACCCCGTCCCGTCCCCCCGCCCGGGGGCCGCTCCCCGGCGGGGCTACCGGCAGCCAGGGGTGATGCGGCTCGCCGGGAAGTGAGAGGCGGCGCGGCGGCACGTCCCCCCCACTCCGGCCGAGGGGCCCCCTGCCTCGGAGCCCCCCCATGCCTTCGGGGCCCCCTCGGGGGGCGGCGGCCCCGCGGGAGGCGGGGGCGAGGCTGCCGTGATGGCCCTGGAGGAGAAGCGGGAGAAGCGTCCGCCCGTCACCCCCATGATGATCGAGGAGGAGGCCGCCCTGCGGAACGGCAGCCGGGGGCTGCCGCCGGGCCCCTGGGCCGAGGCGGCGGGGCCGAGACCCCCCACCACGGAGCGGCACATCGCCGTGCACAAGCGCCTGGTGCTGGGCTTCGCCGTTTCCATCCTGGCGCTGCTGGCGGTGACCATGATCGCCGTGCTGCTCAGCGTCCGCTTCGAGGAGTGCGGCGCCGCCGCCGACGGCCCGCCGCGGGCCGGCGGCAACGGGAGCCTCCCGGGGGCGGCTCGGCGGCCGCCCGGTGCGGGGCAGCCCCCCGGGCGGCCCGAGGAGGAGGTGGAGGAGGAGGCGGCGGCGCGGGGCGGGGAGGCGGCGGCGGCAGAGGAAAAGAAGGAGGAGGAGGAGGAGGAGGAGTGGCAGCGGCGGCGGGAGCTGCCGCCCTGGGCCCGGCCGCGGCTGCCGCGGCACCTGCGGCCGCTGCACTACAACCTGATGCTGAGCGCCTTCATGGAGAACTTCACCTTCAGCGGGGAGGTGAACGTGCAGCTGGAGGTGCGCAACGCCAGCCGCTACATCGTGCTGCACGCCCACCGCATGCACATCGAGGCGGTCCGGGTGGCCGAGGACAAGCTGGCCGGCGGCGTGCGGGTGGCCCGCTCCTTCTTCTACCCCCAGACCCAGGTCTTCGTCGTCGTCCTCAACCGCAGCCTGGAGGTGCAGAGAAGTTACAACCTCAAGATCATCTACAACGCCCTCATCGAGAACGAGCTGCTGGGCTTCTTCCGCAGCTCCTACGTCCTCCACGGCGAGAGAAGGTAGCGAGGCGGGAGGGGCTCAACTCAACCGCGGCTCAACTCGGGCCGAAGTTGGCGGCCCGGCCCCCGCCCCTCGCCGGCAGCCCGCGCCGAACTTCGGGCGGGGCGGCGCTAGGACCCGGCGGGCCGCGGCGCTGAGGGGCCGGGGCCGGGGGCCGGGACACGGGGCGGGGGCCGGCGCGCTGAGGGGCCGCCGCCGCCCAACGGCCGCCCGGCGGGCCGGTGAGCGCGGGCCGGGCCTCCGGCGCCCGGCCGCTCCTGAGGGCCGGCGCTGGGGAGGCGGGGCCGCGGAGCCTCAGGGCGGCCGCCGACCCTTCCCCGCTCCGGCCGGGGCCGGGGCCGGGGCCGGGGCGGGGGGAGGCGGTGCCGCCGCCGGGTGAGCGGAGCGGCCCGCCCGGGCGGGGAGGGGAGGGGAGGGGAGGGGAGGGAGGCGAGGCCCCTGCGCGGCTTGCGAGTGGGAGGCGGTGAGGAGTGAACTTCCACGGGTGACACGAGGAAAGCATACCGGCCGCCCTGTCCCGGCAGTCCCGGCACGGAGCCCCCGCGTCCGTGTGATAGACACTCCTGTGTCCGGCCACCGCGTGTCCTCGTGTGACGGAGCCTCGCCGGGTGACACACAGCAGCGTGTGGGCGGGCAGAGCTTCTCTGCCGCTCTGGTTTCATTTCGTTATTTGAAGAAAAAGGTGGTGGGGTGTGATTGCACTTAATGCGAATGCGTTTACGCCACCTGGTGCAACTGAATCACAGCAGATTTACACCCTGTGACAGAGCAAAGCGGGTCAGTGTGCACTGGTTTCATGCAGAACAAGATTTGATCTTGATCTGTATTTATTCTTGTTGTAGCCCTTAGTCCCTGCCGAGGCCCTTGATATGCCTCGTATGGGCGTATGAGTTATGACCTGTAGGGCAGGGTCGCTATGGAAGCCACGTTCAGGCAGTTACAGAGGCTTTTTTTTTAAGTAGTTTTCTGTTACAACCACAGTCAGACTTTGTAAGAGAAAAGAAGGACGGGATGGGCTTCTCGATAGTTCTGGCATTGTCCGTCATTTTAGAATTAGTTTCCTTTTAAGCTGTCCTTTCTTGAAACATCCATGCAGTGACCGGTTCTCTCTTCCTGAGTCTTACTGGTTTGCACTGCAAAGCAAAGAGTTTATAGCTGGCAGAATTGGGCAAAAAAAAGTAAAGTCGGACAGAAAAAGAGCGCTCACCAACTCAATTAAATCGACAGCCCTCGTATTAAAACATGTTTTCGTTACTATGAGTACTGGCAATTTTAAACGGCCCGCTGTTAGAACTGCAAGCAGGATTGAAATGAAGTTTGTGTGATTTATCATTGCAGTGAAATAAAATGGAAATTTAGAAAAGCCTGGTTGTAGGAAAAGATGCAGATAAAATGCCTTTTATCACTGAGGAGTGAATGACTGGGGTAATAGGCAGTTTGTGCAGACCTGTATGGAAATGGGCAAATCAGAAGACAAAATACTGCTGACAGCAGGGGGTATAATTCACTTTACAAAACCAAGAAATCATTTAGGCAGTTATTATTCTTGTGTATTTAGACTTTGTATAGGAATAATTGAACTGTCAAATAGGTGTTGCAGTGACATTTCTCCAGAGTTCCTGTATTACACTTCAATACTGATGCCCCAGTTACGATTTAAAAAAAAAATACCAAAACAACACAACAATAAAAAAAGGCCTATTCACTTTTTGAATCATCAAGCTAGCTTAAGACATGGAATGAAAGGCGATGGTAGAATGTGTTTCCCATTGCTCTTTGTGTAACTTTTCAGATGCAAGTTGCTTTGTTTTTAATAAACTTGAATATAGTCATATTGGGCGAGATCCTTACCTTGTGTAAGGTAGCATTGTTATATTGAGATCAGTGGCATTCTTTCTTTATACCAGCTCATTTATATCTCTTACAGTAAAATGCTGTTTTTAAAACTAATCACCGCGCAGTTATAGTTTCAGGTGTTTTAATAGAAGTACTGTTTTTCCTTTTCAACTGTCACAGGCTTCACGACTCACTGCAGTATGGAGTAAATAATACACATTTTAAACCAGGGAACTTCTTTGTTCAGAGCGTGCTCTTGCAGTGTAGCAACTTGCATTTTGATTAATAACCCATTTTTAATGTAATACATATAACCATTTGTAGTCCTTAAACATGGATGGCTTCTTCTATGGTAGATAGGCTTCTCTCATGCTTTGAGAGACCTTGATGTTCCGGCAGGACTTTAGCTTTTTGACATCTTTATATTCGATTAAAAGACAGCAACTTTGTTGGAGTAGCAATTGCTATAAAAGGGTCTAAACTGTCATTTTTCACTTTTGTTGTACCTGAGGAGTGAATAACTCTGGCTTACTGTGAGGCTTCACAAACATAGTAATGCCTTCACTTTAAAATTTTTTTTTCATAAAGTTAGTTGATTTTCTGTGGTCTTCACAGGTGAAAGTCGTAAATCAGCCTGAAATGTTGATAGCCGCATAAAAGTATTTATTTTCTTACTGAAATCCTTGCTATTTTAATCGAAATGTGAAATGCAAGTGATATGCTACAAATTTACTTTGAATTATGTGCCAGAAATTTACTGGCAGTAATCAACAGACATTTAATACAGAGCTACTGTAGAGTACCATGAGAGTATGCACACATAATTTAAATGAACATCAATCTTTGGCATAAATGAAAAGGAAAAAAAATTTGTACATCACGCAGACAAAACAAACAGACATATTCTTCCATGTTATAACAACTAAGATGTCAAAATAGATAGGCTGTTGAGGAAACACATGTCTTCCTTTAATAGATGAGGTGGAATTAAAACACCTGCAAATTACTGCCGTGGGTATGCTGAAAAGACAGGCTGCAAGGCTGTCATTCCCAGAAGTACAACCTTTTATGGTGATATTTTGGGGAACTGGAGATGAAAATGTCAGTGCCCAGAGAGGTGTGGAGAGAGATGGATGAACTACTCAGCCTTCAGAAGTCTTCACTTCTGGCATGCTATAAAAGTTTTGCTTGTTTCTTCCTCCTAACACAGAGAGAAATAGATAAACACAGGCAATGCTTTGTGGTGGGTTTTTTTTTTTTTTTTAAATGTGACGGTTTAGTCTTTGGGAAGCAGTTCTTAACTTTTTGTTTGTTTTGCTTTATGGCACAACAAGCAAATCGATGTTTGATAGTTACGCACATGTTATAAATATCACTGTTACTGGTAGTTGATGTATTTTTAGTGTGAAATATTGACTGCCCAATGTTTGCCCAGTTAAATGTATGCAAATATATCTATCTATCTGTGAGAATACAGAAGATGCAGAGTTTACCAGGCTTTATTAGTCTGGTGAAGAGATTGTTTCAATCACAGAACGTCCCGAGTTGGAAGGGACCCACAAGGAACATCAAGTCCAACTCCTGTCCCTGCACAGGACAGCCCCAAATGCACACCGTGTCTCAAGGTGTTTTCCAAGTGCTTCGTGAATATCGTCAGCCTTGGCGCCGTGACTGCTGCCCTGGGGAGCCTGTTCCAGCGCTCCACCACCGTCTGGGTGAAGAACCTTTTCCTAACATCCAAACTAAACCTCCCCTGGTACATCTTCCTGCCATTCAGTGGCCTAAACCATAACAAATATTATAAGGCTACTGATAGGATCTCCAAGAAGTGTGTGTGTGTGTGTAAGCTTACTTATTTAGAGAGTGTCAGAATATATACAGTATTCCCTAAGTATGCATTTACATGTGTGTCTGAGCTCGTTAAAATTGTTCATTGCAGAGGAAAGTTCATCATTCTTGCTTTATTTGTAACAGGCCAGTACAGTTTTCCGTGCTCACTTGAGGCTTCTGTTGATGTCTGTAGCTGTTTAGAGTGTGCCTAGAATGCAGAATCAGGTCCACTTGAAATACTTTGCATATAAATTAAGTTGCTTTGCTTCATTTAATTGGCTGATTTGGCTTTGTTGCACTAGTGCAAATCCACTGATAATATGGAATTTGGTTGGATTAACACTGGAATACCTGTTACCAACTTTTTACCTTATATTTAGCAATCTTATGCAGACTTGTGATTTTAGTAATCCATGTTTTATAACAAGACAAGAAAAATGCGATATGATGAATTCCTTCAATAATTACTAGCCAAATAAGGCTTTTTATTTTAGGCAGAAGACCAATGGTAACTGCTTCAGTGGTAGAAAATTTTTCCAAGTTTTTAAAAAATTAGCCTTATTTGAAAGAGGTGATAATTTCACCGGAAAACATTTACCTAGTTCTATCAGGCATGGATGCACTGTAGCAAGGTAGAAGTTTAACATTTCAAGAAGTTTATTTCTTATTGCTTATTATAAAATAATGCTCCAAAATATGTGTAAAATGCAAGAAGTTTTAGAAAAAGTTAATTAGATAGTTTGTTTTTTCCCTTATGGGCTACCTATTTTTTTCTCCCTTGGTGTTAGAGAGTATCATATTGCAGAATAATGCTTACAGACATATTAATAATGGGTGTCACCATTTTCATTATATCAAATCTATCCACCCATCCTCTTCCCTCAGAGGAATAACAGATGATTAGTCAACCTCTCAAATTCTGATAAATGTTTACCTTGTATCTAAAAATGCATGGTTATTTCCATTGAGGGAACCTTGGAAAGTGAGATGTGAATCAATAACACTCAAAAAGCCTACGTATATGCTACCGTTACAGTTACGGAGTTGGCTTATAGTCACTTTCTCATCCTGCGTGCCTCCAGAAAATATTCTTATTGAACCCCATAATTCAGACTTTTAAGTGTGGCTTCTTTCTGCAAAGAGATCATTGCACATGGATTTTCTCCAAATGTGTAAATGTAAGTCTCTACCCAGAAAGGTTCATATTCTCTATCTGGATTAAAATCTCTTTAGTTCCAAAGAACTAAACTAAAGCCTTCCCATTCTCTACAGTGGCATATTAAATGTCATTTCCTACTTCACAGGTCTTTTCATAATTTGACCCATTAACTGAGAACATCGATTTTTTTCTCTATAAAATACACCAGAAAAGAAAAGCGCATGTAGAAGAATGGTGAACTACTCTCTGCTTGTTTAATTATTTGGTTATATTTGTAATTCTACAAAGCTCACAGCATGGTTTTTTGGACTTGCATGGTCCCAGCAGTGCTGTATAGTGGTGTGTCTCAGACCTACATGCAACTGGTACAGAAGTAATCAGCAGTGGAAAACAGTGACCCTCTTGAGTGCACTATGTGGCCGTAAGTTCTCATGCCCAAAGAAAAGCAAAGTGCCCTGTTAGTGTCTCAGGGCAGAGTGAACTCCCTGAAGACTGTTAAATCCTGGTTTCAACTGAGGACTGTGCTTGTTTTACATCATATAACCACTATTGGCTAACTTTTTTTTCACACATTGATGAACAAAGCTGCTAGAACCTGAAGTTTGATACATTATTTAACGTCAGTGTGGTGTCTGCAAATTTGTATGGAGATTTGTAGACCATTACTTTATATCAATTGCGTTGCAGTACAGGTAGTAAGAAAGTGATAAAGCAGCGTTCAAACACTGTATACTTTGTACAGTTTGTTTCCCCCTGCCCTTTAAACTGCAATAGTCAAGCAATATTTTATTTGGTACATCCATGAATCAAGTGCTGTGCACAGTTAGTAATTGCTTTGGTTTTTTTGTTTGCTTCTTTTCTAGATTTCTTGGTGTTACGCAGTTTTCTCCTACTCATGCCAGAAAAGCCTTTCCTTGCTTTGATGAGCCCATCTACAAGGCCACTTTCAAAATCAGCATCAGGCATCAAGCAACTTACTTATCTTTGTCCAACATGCCAGTTGAAACTTCTGTTTTTGAAGAAGATGGATGGGTTACAGATCACTTTTCACAGACCCCTCTCATGTCCACGTATTACCTAGCTTGGGCAGTGTGCAATTTTACATACCGAGAAACTGTCACCAAGAGTGGAGTAGTTGTAAGTATTTCTAATGTTGTATCAAATACATTTTGTTGTTTTGAAAACTCTCACTTTTTGTAAGGGATCATAACATTAAGTACTTAAAGTATTTTCTTGATTAGCATTCCTAAAATTTGCCAGTTTATTTAATGATAGCGTGTATTGTCTGGGACCTTTTCTGAAGGTTTGTCTAACATTTTTGGTTTGTCTGATACTTTTTGTAACTAGTTAGCTTAGTAGGTGTGATTGTCTGATGACATTTTAAGCTTTTAAATATGCCATTTCACTTCACTTTGATTTTCTTGGGAAGTTTTCTCTTGTTTTTCCTGTATCGTTTTCAATACCAGTGTTTGTGGGACTATTTATTAAAAGAAAGCAGTAGCACTGGCAGCATTTCCTGTCTCCTTCCTTCAGTACTGACATGTCCCTTGGTGTGCTGTGTGCTCGCTCAGGAGGCTGATAAAGTAATTTCTGTTTTACAGTTCTTGCTTAGGAGCAGGACTTTACAACCTATCAGCTTCCTGTGAACGTCCAGGTTGATGGAAGCATTAACTTCCTGGAGCTGTTGTTTCCAAATATGGCATGATTCCAGGAGTTATGCCATGAAAAAAAAGAGAGAAAATCCTTTATTTATGTCATTTTTGTTTTTGTTTACAAATATCAAGGTCAATGCTGTATAACAAGCCAAAACATATGTGAGAAATGCTGTCAGCTTAATAGAATATCTCACAGCACAGTCATCTTGATTTTTCAGGTGAACATACAGAGCAACCTTCCTTCTTAGTTACTGTGAATAACAAAACAGAACTAGTTCTGGAAGCAGAGGGCTAGGCGGCAGTTTAAGCTGTGTGCCTGAGCAAAGGGAGTGTTTACCTTATATTTCTGCAAGTGCTCTATGGCTTTGTGCTGTAGCCTGGGAGCATGAGGAAGGACTGCAGGTCTCCCTTCCATGGCTGATCAGGTCAGGAAATGTCTCCATAAACACTTTTAGCTAGCCTAAGCCTTGAGCGGATGTGGAGGGAGCTGATTCCACCTTCTCTGAGCCAAAGGTATTATTTGCCTTCCTTGTGCCAGCCTTCAGCTCTGTACAGCCATATGATCTGGCTGAAAACTGACCTGAAAAAAATAAATGAAAACGTGGTAAATTTTCAATGAAATAAGTTCTCTGATCCAGCTTTTTGTGCGACTGCTGGAGTCCTAGTACAGATTCAAGGCTGCGCTGATGAAAGGTGGACCCAGGACAGCCCTCTGCACTGGCATCCGTCATTTAGGCCATACTGAAGTCATCAGGAAATAAATCTGAGTTTTGTCACTGGAAAAGCTGGGTAGGACATTGGGGGCCTTCCTCTCCTTTACAGCCCTTTCATACCATGGCCAGCAAACTATGACACTATTCTCTGGCCCCACAAAAGGTGAGGAGGAGGCATGGGTAGGAACTGGTTCTCTGAGGTGCTTTAACCTATGAGTGTCAGGATGTGGGAACTGCTGAGGCCATGCTTGCAGTCCCGATGGTTACCTGTCATGGCTGAAAGCCCTTGGCTTTGTGGGGTTTTTTGTGTATGTTGGGTTTTTTTTTTTTAGGGTGGTTTTGTGGCTTTTTTTGGCTAGGTTGTTTTTCTGTCAGTTCAGTGAGTTGAGTTAATTTAGAAAAGGATTTCACAAGTGCCAAGGCAAAGAAATAAGGAAAGAGAAGGGGATGCCTGGTTCTTAGTGTTGCTACCAACAGACTAATTATCTGTACAAGACGGATTGCTCTTGGGAGGAATTGGTTGCCTTTGGCTGTTGTAATAGTCATAGAATCATAGAATGGTTTAGGTTGGAAGGGACCTTAAAGATCATCTAGTTCCAACCCCCCTGCTGTGGGCAGGGACATCTTCCACGAGATCAGGTTGCTCAGAGCCCTGTCCAGCTTGATCCTGAACACTTCCAGGGAGGGGGCATCCACAGCTTCTCTGGGCAACCTGTTCCAGTGTCTCACCACCCTCACAGTAAAGAATTTCTTCCTAATATCTAACCTAAATCTACCCTCTTTCAGTTTAAAACCATTACCCCTCATCCTATCACTACACTCCCTGGTAAAGAGGAGTGTTCACTGGCCTAGTAGAACAGGGTGAGATATCAGGCCATTTCTTACTCCCTATCAAGCAGTACCAAAACAGATTTCTATCCAGGTAGGAGTTGATGATTTTCATTGTAATCTGCTCCACCTGCTGAAGGATTTAGTCTTCAGCTAAGAATGGCCTGGTATTTTTCAGCTTTAGAAAACACTGGTTACTTGAGGTTCTCCTTTAATAAGATGGAAGTTTTTGGTGTATACTCTAGTAGGTAGGTCTCGTGTCCTTGTGCTCTAATACAGTGTAATGCTTGCAAGTTTGTCTTACATAATACTACCCTGTTATCTCACTTTGAAATGTCCTAGGCTCATCTGAGAAACGGATGAGTTCACCTTCCGTTATCAATGTAAGCAAATACATGAAATGTGGGGGATGGACCTCAGGACCATCAATTTGAAAGATACAGCCTGCTTCCTCTTTAACTCATTACCTTGTAGTGTTATTCAGAGCTCATGTCTTGCCGCCTTTTGCTGCTTGAGTATGCTTGATATCCTGAAGTCAAAGGCACACTCATGTCTTAGAAACAATAATTGGTAACTTCCTGCTGTTCTCATATTTGGCAAAAGTGTTATCAAGACTTCAGGTTTAACAGAGATCCAAAGAGAACATCAAAGTATTAATTTGTTAGTAATTTGTGGCTACTGGGACCTGATATTTATGCTTGAGTCTGTTGATTCAGTGCATGTAGGACATAAAAATGTGTACTCCACTGGCTCAGCAGTACCATTGTACAGAACTTTGCCAACAGTAATGCAGATCAGTGCAAATTTTGTTTTGGTACTTTCTTGAACCTGGTTTTTGGTTCAGAAAGCCTTTTGTGTGTGTTTGTGGGAAGGGGCAGGGAAGTGTCATTTCAAATTTTGACAGCACGCTAATGGTTAAAATGTCACCTCTCTTCCAGCTGACCAGTCTTACTAAACTACTATGGTCAAGAATAGATAAACTCCCTGAGGAAGAAAAGAAACAGTGAGATTAAAAGCAGGTTTGTTCCTCAAAAATGGTTAAGTGTTAGCTGTTCAGTCTTTCTCAAAATTAATTTTAACCTAAGCGTGAGATTCAAATACAAATCAAGTTATAAATAGAAATTGACTTCTGGAAAGCTTAGGTAGCCAATCAAAATAATAATTTTTATATATCCTATATAATTCATGCAGACATGAAGATGTTCTGTATTTCATACACTAAAATTAATTTGGAAAGGGGAATTAAGACAAGCAGTGCTTTTCTAAGAGCTCAGGTCAGTGGATGTGAAACATCAGCATAACTCTTTAGTCCATATGGGACTGACCAGAATCCCTTCCAGAGCAGGTAACTTAAAAGCAGAGTTGACTTCTTACATGTATTACAGGTATATAATACGTTGTTCAGATTAATCTGCGATTACAGGCAATGATTCAAATCACTTGATTTTTGTGGAAAGGACTGTGGTGCAGTCACCTATGCTGCTGCAGACTAGGGAGCAGTATAGTTCTGCCAGGGTGCTGCCTGAGGTAACGCTGTATTGAAGGAGGAGGGATGCCCTTACGAGCAGGCTTAACTGATCTTTGTATGGCCCTGGAGCCACTGCAGCTGTGCCAGCCGTAGCTGGTGAAAATCATGGGATCTGTGTACTGTCATCTTTGCACAGTACAATAATCCAGAAAGCTCCATTTACCTTCACATGCTTGCTTGCTTCTACTCGTATGTTGCGTTTCCTAATTATACCTCTTATGTATGTTCTTTGTCAGTAGTTCTTAAAAGTAAAATATTGCTGGCTGGATTGTAATGTCTGTTACATCATCTCTGTGTCTCTTTCCTTCGCTGCTGTCTTTATCTGTCCTTCCAATCCACCAGGCCTTTCCTACTATTGTTACTTTATTTTTCCTCTGTCTGGATTTATTTTTACTCTACTTCATGTTTAGCTGTACTTCTGTTCTCCAGATCCTCTGTTTCTCATGATTCCTTTGTCAGGTGGAAGTGGAAACTCACTGTATCCTGCATGCCTTCTCACTGTCTCACAAGTTATTTTAATTTCTTTTTTCCTGCTAATTCTTCTCTTTTCACTTAGTGGAAGGAGCAAGTGCCCAGAGACAAAGCAGAGTATATCAGTGGATATGAAGGCATTGCTGGAAAGAGATGTTTCAGGGAGATTCATTGTCTACCATTCTCTTTTGCTGTGGATGGCGTGTGGAGATAGGTGTGGAAATAAAGTGCCAATTGGCAGCTTTAAAGTGGCTCTTGTCAGGGGGAGTATCTGCTAAAAAGAAAAAAAGGAGAGTGCCTGGAAAGGAGTGGAGTCAGGAGGAATTGTGGGCGCAGGGGTTAGAAGAGCAAGTGCAGGCAGTGCCAGAGCAGATGGGAGTGAGCAGCAGTGAAAGGAAGTGGCTATCTGGCTGAGGGGTGGAGAGTGGGAGGAGGAATGTCGATGGAATGCAGTGCTGAAAGAATTTTGCGTGGTTTCACTTTTGCTACTCCTGCTCCTATTCCAAAATGGTTGCAGCATATGTTGCAGGACTGACAGTGTGTGGGCCTGACCACAGCTTTGTCAATTGCGTAGGGTAGGACCTCCACTGGCTGTCTGAATCTGTGCACATTACATTTTGAAGAGAGCTGTACAGCCAGGTACATCTTGCTTTTAGTTTTATTAAACATTACTGTAGAGTCATCAGTGCCAAGTAATTTGTCATGATACAGAGAAAGACCTTGAGGCTAAGAAAGATCTTACGAGAAGAGTCATACCACAATAAGGCCAAACTTTATTGCACTGCTGCTGTTTTGTTACTACTTTAAGATATAATTAGAGATCACAAGCTCCTGGTTAGTAAAAATCTTAATTCAATACCTTACAGTACAGTTAGGTCTTATCCTGGCCAATGAGAAGGAGCTGTAATAATCTGGCTAAAGGAGAATAAGATAATTACTGTTTCCACAGTGCTCTCTGTCTTACAGAGAGCCTGCATAAATGTTCCAGCACCAAATTCTCTTAGGCTTGTGTTTGGGGGGCTCACTCAGTTTGGTTCGGCATCACACAAAAAGATAGAGTGGTCTCAAAAATGCGATATGTGCAGTGATAGTCACCTGATTCTGCACAAGTGAAAAATCATTTTTGCCCAGGAAGGGCTAGTCAATGGAGTCACATAAGCAGGCTTGGGTCAGTGCATGTCCAACAGCTCATGTTAATTTAGCACCATGGGACCATGGTTTTATACTTGTCCTTAAGACAAGATGACTGGAGGTAGTGTAGTGCTTCCTAGCCCTTCCTGAGATCCTGGAGAGCTGGGCATTCGCTCATCTGCAGTGCGGTGATCAGTCTGAGGAGACTGAAGAGCTGCCTTTCATTAACAGTCTTAAAAAAAAAAAAAAATCAGGTTGAACAACTATTCAGAATAACTTTTTCCCCAATGGGTTCTGTCATTCGTTAGTTACTAGAAAAAACCAAGCCTATCAGTTATCTCTAAAGAACTCTGCACTTATTGTGCAGTTCAGCCTGTAGCTTTTAGAAAATTATTCTGTATTTGAAAAATGTATTAATATTTTTATGTAATAGCAGTAATGGCTCAAGACCAGCCATTTTCTGTCAGTTAATGACTACCTGGGTGAAAGGCCTGAGGCTCTGCCTTAGGCCCTCTCTTCAGCTGCTTGTTATTAACTGCTGACAAAGTCTCTCTATCAGTTATTATTTATTAATCAGTATTGAAGCAATTATACACCAGATAATTCCTTGTGGGTGAGCAAATTGGTTACAGCAGAATGTTTTAGCTATCAAAAGTAGAATTAGTTCTCAATTAACTTTTCTTCCTCTGCAACCCGAATTTAGTCCAGCTCCAGAGTTGAGCTCTACTTTCTAAGCTCACCTATACCTGAAAAGTAACTTTTGTTAGCCCATCACTTACCACTGGGAGGCCACATGTGTATCTGATAAACAGATAGTAGCTAATGCAGGAAGCACCAGGCATATTTCTGAAGCCTGGTGTAATGCAGACTTATAAATTTTAATGTTTGTATGTCCTGGAATGCTACTCTGATAGTGATATGGTGATCCTCATTCATTTTTTGGTCTTTTATTACAAATGTCCCACTCTTGCCTTCCCCAAAATAGCTTTCATCAAACAGTTAAAAACAAAATGCACGTTACAAAGAATGTGATGGGAAGCGTGCAGTTATATTGAGCTAGAAAAGCACACACGTGTATGAACATGGATAGGTGTGTTTGTGCTTTCTTTTGTTTGTATGAAATTTTCTCTGTAGTAACAACAGAAAGGCTGGTTCTACAAGTACTTTTTACCCAGTTTGGTGCTTACTGTTGTGAGTTGTTTTAGTTAAGTGGGAAACCGTAATATGCTACATTAGTAATCCAAAGAAATCGTAGCTTTTTCAGATTCACCGCATCAATATTTGTTTACTCATTCTGTTTCAGGTTTGTATACTGAAAATGACTTTTAGTTTATTAATTTTTAAATGCTATAGCTACAAAATATGCTACAAACAAACAAAAACCTATGTGATCAGCATCCATGCTAAACTGAATATGCCAGGGAATCTGTTAAAAACATGAATTGCAAACTTGCAATCCATTGTTATTGATTTCTGGTTGAATTTGCAAGTCGAATGCACTAGGAAAACACTGTACGTGTATTGTGCTTATTCCTTTAAAAATGCTCTCCGTCAGCACTTGTAGTACATGCAGTATTTATATATGTTATTTATTTTATTAACATAAACTCTCAGCTGTGCTCTGCAAATAATATTATTGAGTTGAAAGACTTGAGTTTGGGAGCAATGTTTTGTTTTGGTTTTGCTTAGGAAGATCATCTGTAAGTATCTGGTGGCAGTGGTGTACTGAACTTTGTATGCAGTAGCAAGACGACTTTGTTGAAAAGGGTAAATTCTTAGTTTTTGGCTAATTTGTAGGCTTGTGGCTTGCTTGCAGTAACAGGGAGCAGAAAGGCAGGCAGCACCTGTGATTGCTGTTCTGAGAAGCGTGAGGCCAGGGTCTTGATTGCAGTTCTGTACCTTCAAGAGCATTGCTTCATCTGGGGTCTCCTCTGGCTACTGAAAAGGAAGAAAAGTCTGGGACTCTTAGTACTTTCCACTCCTTCCCTGCCATTTGCTCAGAGGAGGGTAGTGTGAAGTCCCTGCAGTTCCTTCCATTTCCCACATTACAAGCAGGGGAAGGAGGGAGACAGTGGAGGAAAGACTCTACTTCCTTCTCCTTTCATGTAGTAATGAGCATATGCTTAGTAGTACGTACTGTGACATTATAACTCATAGTGAAGGCTGAACACTCAAGCTGTGCTCTGCTTTCTGTACTACATTCTTTCATGTCTCCTTATGCCTCTTACGTTCTGCTGTCATATTTGACTTCATTAACTTATTCGTTAAGGTCTCTGTCCTTGGCATCAACATGAATTCTGCTTTCTGACATCCAAGGAAGTAGCAAGAGTCTATTAATATGTTTCCGTAAGAGTCATGCTCTTGCTGTAAAAGTAACAATGAAGTGCGAAATAGTCTGTAGGAGGTATCTCATCCCAGGACAACGTAAAGGTGAACACATTGCTGCACCAGCCTGAACATCTGTCAGTCAAACCACTGTTACCCCATATACCTACCATAGTAACTGCGCTCTGTGCAGTGAAAATAGATTACTGAGGCAGGTGGCTTAGTTGACATCTAGTTGAGTGACAGAGTGTTTGTGAGGGAGGAGAGTGATGTGTACTTTTATTTACTTATAGACCAGTCTGTCCTCCAGAGTTTAGGTAAGTTTTAATCATATTTTTCATACAGAAACAAGCCTATTTGTTCCCAGTTTTTATGGCCAGTGGTGGGAAAGTAACCACTCATTTCAGAGATTCATAACTGTTGTCAGTCCAACCCCGCCTTTTCTGACAGTCAAATGTCTGTAGCTCTCACCTTTTGGCTTGCCTTTACCTCAGTTTTTTTGTGTTGGAAAACCTGCACAAATGCCATCTTATTTTTGCCTTTGTCACAGTATTTTTTGCTGCCTGGAGTAGAGGAAAATCTCTATGGTTTGTGGTGTTACCCCCATTTGTACTAGTAGAGGACTTAGTCTGTTTGTTTGATTTTCTCTGAAGATGTCTGTAGGGTTAACAAGACTCTCTCATTCTTCCAGTGGGGTGCTTGCACACTTCACGTACCTTTTCTGAAGAATTTTTTATCAGATGCCAGAATGGCATAGCTTCAAAGCATAAATGTGCTTTTCCAGGGTCCAGCCTGGCACAGAATGTCTTCACATATCCTTCCCTGCTACTCTCCAAGGGTGTCATTTGAACGGGGCAAACTCTGCAGCTCTGGGAATAGCCAGTGTGTCTCTTGACTGCCTTGCAGACAGTGGTTTCGTTCTCAAGTTTATTCCATCTTGTAGCAGCTGCTGTGGCTGCCCAACTTCTTGAGACCTGCATGTGGCCCAGTCCCCTGGCACCCCTCTCATGCAGTGGGGTGGGGACAGGTGGCAGAGAACCAGCCGCGCTGGCCTGGTTCCACTGAATGGTACCCCTGGGAGATCCTCCACTGCTTCTGTCTGGCAGCTTTCTGGCTGCTGTGTGCTGTTGAGACATAGCAAGAGCAGCCAGAGATGAGAACTGAGCCTGTTATCTTCTTATTTGGAACAGCATAATTTGAAAGCAGATTATGTTTCTCTTTGAAGGGTAAATGACCTAAAGTGTATTAAAAAAAGTTATCCCACAGTGGATTATCCTGAAAAATATTTAGTGATGCGTTTTGTTTCACAGGATGCAGTGGAGCTGTGTGGCAGTGTAGGACAGAACAAGAAGACCGATACTTTATTTATTTGAAATTACTACAGTGGGGGAGGGGATATGAAGCAAAAGATGGTTATTAGCATTCACTGGGGGCACCTCTGGGGGTACCCACACTTTCTTCCCTCTCACCCTCCCTTTCCCGAGGGCAGTGGATAGTTTGGTAGTCACAGCAGCTTGGAACTGCAATTAAGAGTTTGTATCCTCAGGACAGCAAGTAGTACCTTAGCTAATAAAGATAAAAGAAGAAGGGAATAAAAGGTGGAGGAGGAAAAAGGGAAGTGGATTCCTATGGATTAATTTCAAAGAAAGAAGTATACTTACTGAATCATTTGCATACTACATATGTGTTTCTTGTAGTTCTCCAGTCCTCTGGCTAATTAAATCACAGTCCATGGTTGAACAACAGTACATCGTGCTTTGTTTTGTTTTAGTGAAAAGTGTTCCTGTATGTTTAAAAATTGATAATGTTGTTTTGGAGTAAGTTCATTGTTACCCTTTAAATACCATGGGGGAAAAAAAAAAAGGGGAGATTGATTTATACCTGGTGAGAAAGTTTGATAGTTTTTTGTCTGACCTGAGTAATTCAGATAGAAGCCCAAATCTGTAGGTGGGAATGTCAATGAGTGATAACATGTACAGCTTCATTTGAAGTCATGTGTATGAATGCATATGCATTCATAAATTACTTACACTTTTGGCTACCGCTGTGTCAGAAAGATGTAAGCTCCCCTTCCCCTCCCCGCCCCCCAAAGGAGAATAATTCTCTTCATCTTACTGAAGTTCTGCTAACTGGATTCAAGTGATGAAAAGGGAGTGATGCCCAAACTTGCTTTTCTTGTCTTCATTAGCCTTTGTTTTTTAGTCCTTAGCAACTCCATATGTTTAAAATGTATTAAGTATGCAATTCTAGAGTAAGAGAACGGAGTGATCACAGGGAATATCTGTTATATTTCAGTCCACAGTACTTCTACTATGTCGCCTTTCTGGGATAAGCACCAGCAAAGGTAGTAGTAGCATTCTGCTCTTATTTGGAAGCCTCCTGTCATCCCATGCTCAAGTTGTATCCATGCAAATATTTGTCCATCTACTTGCACAGAGAGTATGCATCTGTGATGCATAGAAAGTGTATGTTTGCCTTTCTGCTTGAATGTAAAAACTCTTGCTATTCTAGTTCTATTGAGAAAGGAATGTATATTATTTCTTCTCTATTCCCATTGTTTCTTTTGAAGGAGTACGTAGCAGGGGTTTCTTCTGGAACCTGAGACCTTCTTCAGTTTGAGGTTTGGTTAGGTTTCTCCATGAGGCTGTGATTCTTAGTACGCTTTATTGTGATCTGCTGTTTTACCCACTAAATGTGGAGTGGTGTTTCCTTTTTGTGTTTGGCTTAAAAAAACCTCACAAGGTTATACTTTACTTTCCTTGGAGCTGTTTTATGTTTATTCTTGAGCCAAGCCCATTTGGTCTGAGCTGGATATTTAAGCAGTTAATATGAGCAGTTCTAAAATTACATTGCAGTCACCCATTGTCCCTGATGATCACTTTTAAAAAAAAGTTTTAATATGCAGAGGATTAAGAAATAGAGGAGGCTATAAGTTTGCTACTTAAAAATACTGCATCTGTTGTGGACAGGGATAGCAATGAGTATATTAAAGTTAATAGGTCCCAAGAAAATAGAAAGGTGACTTCACTGGGAGTATGATATCTTGGTGTAGAAAAGGAAAGTTCAAAACTTTTCCTTGTGTCTATGTGTCGCTTGGCTTGTGATGATCAACACAAGACTGGTCATTCAGAGTTGCCGTGGGAAGTATTATATAAAATTTTTCTGCCAAGTAAAGTTACGTTAACTTCTGGCCACAAGAAACGTGAGGCATACAGAGGAGATATGGTGGTATCTTGGAGTTAAGAACCTAGTGCGAACCTTTTCAAAACTGTGATGTGGAAAGCATGAGGAGGCTTGAGAAAGTGAAAGGGGTTGAAGGTGGCCACCTCTCAGAAAACTTGAGACTCCTTGCTATGAAGCAACTTTGAAATGCCTAACTAGCCTGTATGTGAGAGCTGCTGGAGCAGCAGAAAAAGTTCAGCGAAAGCATAATTTAGGTATGGAAATGAAGATTTGTAATTTGCATGGTTACAATAGGGCATATAATAACATTTGTCTTTACTACAAAATACTTTGATGAGTCACACATGACTAGGAATGATTATACTACCATGAAGTATTGTGAGGATGAAAAGGATCAGTGAATCATAGTGCAGCTGGTAGTGTTGAGTTGCCTGGTTTCATATTTCTGTTATTCCGGGGCTGATGGCTAAGCAGAAATATCCTGAGTAGTGTTTTGTACGTACGTATATGCTTTAGCAGCATTTAAAGTATTTAAATACATTTAATTATACAGTCTATTTCCTAACTGAACTCACCGGTACAATGATACCTTGCAGTACTGATATGAGGAAGTCCAGAAAAGAACAAAACTGATTTCCCTGCAGAATCTATCTGTTCTGAAAGATGCTTCCTCTCAAATGCAGAGGAGGTTTACTGATGCTGGGGTATTTTCATGAAGCTGAACTGCTCTAACAGTTACGCTAAAACTTTACAAGTTGAAGTGCTTTTCAATATTAATTGAGCTCTGTCACCTGAACTTGGACAGGCCCCCCGCTACCTACCTTCCCTTAACCATAGATTTTTATATCCTTTTCTTTCTTCTTCAGTGGCTGCTTTGTGGCATCTAGTCCCTTGAGACTTGCTGTCTTTCAGGTCCAAGGACTTCTGTGTTTTTCATTCAGCAGATCAAGTTCAACTAATGTTGCTGAACCGTAGGTTGCAGTTTAGCGTTGTATGTTACACAGTGTAGCTGAGAGCTGCTACTGATCAGAGTTGTTTCCCCCACTCTCGCCTGCTATATCATTTTTGCTATATCATTTCTGTCAGATCTAGTGATCTGTGGCTAAACAGTGAGCCTGTTCACTGCAATAATCCAAAGGGAAACTAACAAAAATATTTAATAACCTTTTGACTGAACAATCTCTCCCAATGTGTCTGTAGTCCATGGATCTAACGTGGGATGAGGAGGAAATGCATGACTGTCCTTTTTAGTGATATGCCATCATAACTGTGGAGTAAGAACAATATAAAACTGTGTATGGAAGTATTTTGCCACTCTGACTCGTGGAGGTGTCACTCTTTCACATCTAAACTGCTCTCATTATTACTCAGGTGAAGAAGTTAATGCCAGGTGCTCGGTATGTATGAATTACAAGTGAGAGCCTTCAGAGCCATGAGATGTTTTTACCATTTCTCTATCTGTACCTCACCTTCCTGATTATTAAGAACCCATTATCAGTTGTTTTCTGGAGTCTAGCTGTGTTGGGCACTATAGTTGGGGAAAACAACCCTGTATTATCCACTAGGAAGAGGGACTGTGAAGGGACTTGCAGCCAGAGCTGGCCTTCAAGTCATGTGTTAGATTACACTGAAATATTTTGTTTCAGTCTTTTCAGAAAAACTATGCTTATTCTAAGAACAGCCACAGAGGAAAATATTTTACTGTATCCTATATGGAGACCAGTTTAGAGATGACGATCAGTGGAGTATTACTCCTAGATTCCAGCTATTAGTGACCCTGACCTGGAGTTATACATGGGCCACTGGTTTAATAGCTGCCAAAGGACCTGCTCTCTGTGAATATACATTATCCACGTTGGAAGCTGTTGCACTTTGCTCTCCAGGACAATTGGTGGCAACAAGATCTGTACTTTACTTACGTGTCTCGTTTACTTAAATGCATTTATTCCACATTTTCATTGGATGCCCTCTTCTTTTGCTGTGACAATCTGGTTGTTCTTCATTCGCTTCATGTGTACCAGTCCTGATTTTATAGATGGCTTAGCTGTCCTTTTTCAGAACTCAAAAGTACTTAATCTCTCCTTGTATGGGATTCACTTCCCATCTCTTCTTATTCTTATCACCATTCTCTGTGCCTTTTAAGTTTTACAGTGCCTGTTTTGAAACACTGAGCAAAAGAGGGGTGGTGCCACAACTGCCTGCAGTGCTCAAAGTTTATATGCTTGAGTTTGTTCTGTGGCATAATAATGTTTTGTTTTTTATTCTTTCCTTAATCAGTTGTAACATTGTGTTTGCCTATTGAATATCTGCTGAGCACTGAGCTGACATTTTCAGAGAGCTGTCCGCACTGACTCCAAGAATTCTTCCCTGAGCTATAGCTAATTTAGACTCTGTTACTGTTTATGTATAGTTATGGTTATTTTTTCCTATTTGCATTTCTTTACACTCACCGATGTTGAATTTCATCTGCCGTTTTACCAATCAGCTGCTTGGTATCATGAGATTCACCTGCAACATTTTGTACATAGGACTATTCTGAATAATTCTCTACAGACTGCGCACTTTTCTGCTTATATGTCCATGTCAGTTCTGGACACGTTCCTTATTGCTTGTCTCTGCTGGTGTGGCAGAAAAGTCAATGGCTAGCAAGGACATGGCAGTTGCATGTTCTGTTTTGTGACAGAAAACTTTGATGGAACTCTACTGAAAAGTCTTGTTGAAAAAGATTCTGACAATGTGATAATATGTACGCCTAAACAGGTGAATAGAGAACATAAAGGTTGTTGCCAGAAGTCATAGGTAGTTATGGTTCAGGTCACTGCTGTCTGAGAAGTCCAGTAACATTAACAGTTGCAATTGCTGTGCTGAAGTTGACCAACATCTTCAACATTTTGAGTGTATTTTAGTCAGTGTCAGCTGACCTGATGTAGGTGTATCTGTTCTGGAATATTCTGAATCACTCTTTAGGCTCTATTAACTCTGTTGAACAGAACTGCATTGACTGACAGTGGAGGTACAGATACCATCTTGTGTGCAGACATGTACATCATAGAGACCTTTAGGACCTGAAAGACACCTGAGGTGTCTGCTTTGTGAAGCATCACTCTAACCATAAGCTGTAGTGTTTTGACTATAATTCTGTTACATTTATTTTCTGAACAAATCTTAGGAAATTAAACATTCTGCTTTATTTCAAGAGGACTGTATTGTCTGTCATGACGTTAAATACTTTGGTTTTGTTTTGGTGGGAAACAGTGTTAAGGCAAACTTGATTCAATACTAACAAAGAATGGCAAGTTCAGCTTGTAAATTGAAAAAGTCAGTTTGCACATCCCTGATGAGATGCTAACACGCTTAAAGACTAAGTACGAGAACACTGGGAAGATTTTTTTCTTCCTTATATTTCCAGTTTTCCTGATTTTTATGGAATGCTAGTAATCTATAAATGTAACAAGTTGAATGCAAAAAAGATTGTAAAAATTGTGGTTCTGTTATGTGGAAAACTGTTTTTGCATTGGTCACTTCATTTTTGTTAAAACATCCAAGGCTGCAGTGACAGGAAGATAATTTCTCTTCTTAACAGAAAGCACATTAGAACCATGAAAGAAACATCATGTCATTGTTTGAAAGTCTGTCTATGCCAGAGAAGGACAGCTAGTGAACTATTGAACTGATCTTTATTTAGCTGCACAATACCAAATATACAGCTTCTTTGGGGACTCCAAAATGGAAAAAAGTTGGACCTTGCATACCTGAACTTTTAATCTGAAAGAGACTGCCTGTGGTTTTGTACCATTTTCTGCTCATCAGCATTCAGCAACACTGCAGGACAGAGGAAAAATACAGAAGCATAAGAAAAAGATAAAAGGAGACTGGGAGCTGAAAAAAGATAAATGACTTTGCCGTCAGTGCAGTATAATGAAAATCAAATCAGTGCTTGGCAATGCACAATTGCCCAGTATGGCTAACCCCAGACAGTGTTTTAAGTAAAATACATGCCTTTTGTATTTTATTCTTGTATTCATATAAAGATAAATGACTTTGTTATTAGTTGATTGCAGGGGAAATAGGTGTCCTGATTCTGTAAAGTCATAAGAATGAGTGTGACTTACATGTTTAGTGTCTGTTCAGTTATTGGCTTTGCCAGTAATGGAATTTTGTTGTTGCTAAGATAAGGCCTCTTCAGTTTGTTTGGGCCGGGTATGAAAAGACTCTGTGAGCAGGATACACTTACCTTAAAAATGTAAAACAATTATTTGTTGGATAACACACACAAAAGATACCTAGGAGTTAATGAGCTACTAGGCTCAGTGTTAGTGTGCTCACCATCGCTCACAGTCTTTGCTGGCCTGGCAGGCATTGGCTGGGGGGAAAGGATTGTCCTGCATGGCTCCTTTTAGTAGACCCTCAGTGTTGCTGAGCTGCTGTCTTCCATCAGCTCTGGTGACACTGGTGATGGTGATGACTGGAGGTGATTCCTGATGTGGCCAATTAAGCTCTCCTTATGGTTTTATACGTTTGTGTTGTTTTTTTCTTCTTGAATTCCTGAGCTAGTGATGATATTGTCTCGATAATCTTAACCTCTGTGACTTTCATGTTTTAATCTGCCTCCAGACTTTCTCATAGCTCTTCTTCCGTAGTTAAACAGCGAGGCAGTACCAGAGCTAGACCTTGGCATGCAGGCTGCTGAACCTCTTGGTGGTGAAAGCAGAGTTACCAGAGATGTTTGTAGGCTATAGTGGTGGTATTTACATGACCAAGTTACAGTGTAATTGAAAGTAGTGTAAAAAATAATTTTAACAAACTTATCAATTTCATTTTGTCAAAAGAAGTAATAAAAGTACCTTTTCTGTGATATTTTCAAATAATATTAATGTCCCAAATTATTATGCATTGGCACAGTGCTGCACTGTTTGTGGGAAATGCACAATGGAAACGTAATTCATTTTAGAATGTGCTTATACTGGAATCAAAACACGAAAAGGAATCCACAACAACTTTGAAAGACTTCTGCAAACTTGCATTTTGTTCCTGATTGGATCTGAAAATGTATATTTAATGAATGTAGTCTTGAACATCTGCAAACTGTTTGCAAGCTGGAATTTTCTTTTCAAATAGCTGACTGTGGAATCAGAGACTCTGTAATCATGGATGCTGTGTCTCCACAGTACCTATTTGCAATATAATAATATAATAATCATAATAATAGCAATAATGAAATCCCTTCCCTCCCAGTTAAAATTCAGTGTTCTGGATAGCATTTCATACTAGTATAATGTGCTATTGGCTGTTTATCATGGCTCACAGATGACTACAGATGGCCTCCAAACACCTTGTACAGCTGAAAATACACTTGTTTTCTGGGTTGTTCCTCTCCAGCTTCTTCATTTTAGTAAATGAATCCTAGAATCCACAAGTGTACAGGAAACTTCTGAACCAGAGCTCTTTTTTCTTTTCAGATTAGATTACATTGTACCAACCTGTTGGGAGCCTTGTTTTTGTGTCCACAGAATGAACTCAGGTTGCTGCTAACTCTCTCATCACGGGAGTTAAATGAGACAGAATTGTTCACAGGGTCACGTTGTTCCATCCGTTCCTGTACTTTCTAAATATTTGTATTGATATTGTGTTGTAGATTTTAGGTCCTTGATTATGTCCATATGAATGCAGTGCAATGTACAGCTAGGGAAGCTACCAGTATATAAACTAGCAGGGGTAGGTAACATACCCACTAAGGTCAGGGGTAGAGACATGACTAATTTAAATAGAGAGACTGTATAGATGTGATCATGCTGTGTAACGTGGGAGTAAATGCATCACAGATCAACTCCTCAAACACTGCAGCGTTCAGTGTAGACAAATCCTTAATCTTGTATTTGCTTTCTTGGCTCAGTTTTCTTTTAACCAAAAGGGAGTGAAGTGCTATCAGATCTTTTCCTTGCTGTGCTTACTGCTGTGCTTATGTGTGTGACCTAGTAACTCCATCTATTTCCATAATTCCTCAGCCCGCAGTGACCCAGGATTTGGAGTTTGCTCCAAAATACCTGCTCTTTCTAGCATGTGATGAAGATGCTTCAGTTTTTATGAGCTCAAAGGTCACCTCCTATTAAACTGCTTTTTTTCCATTCAATACTACACTAGAGTATTCAGAACGCCTATTGCTCGAGATTCTGAAAACTCCTTAACCATCTCAGTAGTAATGACAATGTAGAAATCAGCATTCAAAGAAGAGTAATTTCTTAGGGTCTTATGTGAGTGTGCTTTGCAGAGTGTGCAAGTGCATCAGTGAAACTTGGGTCAGAGAAGACCAACGGAGCGGCCTTTGCTGCTGCTTAAGAGTCTGTAGTATGGTGACCGGATGCAGAAAATGATGGAGAAGAATGTGGAGAATGACGGCTGTTCGGCTGACTTACAGCTATCACACAGCTCATATTTGACCCTATCCCTGCTTTGGCATAAAATGAATGAAGCACATTGGTTCTTTTTAGGGAGAGATGAGTAATCCTCGGTGGAGTACAGCACAAGTACAGCATGGTGATCCCTTAATTGGCACTGATTTAGCCGCCTCTGGAATGGAGAGTGGGATAGGAATGTTAGCAGAGCATCATGTCCCAGGTCATTTACTCTGCTGCAAGTCAAGGCTTATTAGCTTAGACACGGCTCTGCCTGTGCCATACACGTGTCTGAGTGATGCTGGATTGTAACATGCAGTGATGCCAGCACGTTTGCTAGCTCCTCTGCACCATGCTCTGCTGCCTAGGGGAGCTCTCTCCTCGCAAGCGGGGTCCAGGCTGCTGCTGAGGTTACTTGTGTCTCCATGTGCCCTCTCCTCCAAAAGCTTGTTTTTTTTCTGAGACTGAGCTCACCATCTACAGGCCTGCACTGATCTTGTGGTTAGTTTTGGGTGTTTTTTTTGCGTGTAATGAGGCCGTTTCATTTTGTTAGAAAGAAAAACGGAGGTGAAGTACTCTAAAAATTGTTTAACGTAATCTGTGACTACTAATCTTTTTTTTTATTATTTTTTCATGAGTAAAGCTGGGCAATGATCAAATGCAGCTGTAAAAGTCACAAGGCCTGTTTCAATTTGTAAACGTAATGCATGGAGGCACTTGGGAGCAGCAGCTGGCTGGGTAGTTCTTGGGAGTCCCTGAAGTACAGCAGCTGGAGGCTGACTGTCTCTTATAGGCTTAATCCTTTGGGGTGCTGGTGATGAGATTGACTAATCCTTGAACCAGGGAACATTTTAAGCTTTGGCCTTTAGTTTAAGAAAGAGTCCATCAGCACTGTGAGCATGCGATCCAGCAGCGATGCTTCGTCCTGGGATTTCTTTCTTGTTCCCTCATCATTTTTTTCCCTTTGCTCTGCCTAATACGAAATGGCAGCTTTGAAGACCCTCATGGGAAAAGCACAGTAGGTATTTTAGAGGCAGTAGCAACAAGCTACTTGAGAGCTTTTGGTGAAACAGGCAGCAGAATATTAGTCAGTGATATTTCTACAAATGTTTTTCTTAGAAGCTTCTGGTAGCAGTTTCCTTCACTTCATACGCTGATCTGAAGACTCTCAGCTGAATATTAGTTTATACTTTCTCTGCCTAGCTCCTTCAGTCCCCTTCTCTTTTTAATAATCTTCCCATATCCTCATGGCATTAGTGGCAGTTTGCCTTTTGCAGAAGAGACAGGGACTGGTACTCCTCACTGATACTTTGTTGCAAATAATTAGAGTACACAAACAGTGGGACAGGATCAGGCCATTTGTTCTTCTCTTCTACTGCCTTCCCAGACACAGAGTCAAGCACCAGAAACTTGGAGAAGAAATGGTACTGGAGGGCCTGTTCTGATATGCTGAACCGAGACAAAGCTTCCTTACAAAGTCTCTGCTTTATCCTTGCAAGTGTTTATATCCCATGGAAGCTTCCAAAAGATTTTGCGTTTGTTCATGTCAGTGCTTGCTAAAGCGCACAAATGCTCTTGCTGCCCATACACTGTTGATATTGCCCCTAATAATTGTACTTAATGTTTGTTAATCTGGATACCTGGAGGTGCAAATCCTCTGGTTGTAGACACATTTTATTCTGTAGTACAGATAGGGTGAGAGCAAATAAAGCCTGCCATTTTAAAGGTTTACCTTGCACTGTGCAGTCAGGGTACGTCTCATGAGAGGGAATGTTATCTTAGACTCTAAGAAAGTGTTAAAAAGAGAGAGAGAGTAATGAAGCTGTTATATTGATGTGGATATCAGCTGGAAGCTAAGCAGGGGAATAGCTTTCTTCATCAGCTGAGAGAAGGGAAGGAAGGACTGTTCAAAGAACAGCGATCTGCTCCACTGTCAGCAAAGGAATATATCTGTGCAGTCTGTTTTATTGTGCTTGGAATTAAAGAAATGGTTGTGACAAAAACGCTTCGGTCTTCCTATTTGCCCGACTGATTATTTAAGACTTAAACCTTTAGTGCAAGTTGAGTTTTGCCTGCAGTATGACTGCCATGCCTGCAGCATCTAAAAGTTTGGAAAGCCCAGGTTTCAGAAATATTTCTCTTCTTTCCATCTTCCCATAATCCGTTGGACCCTGTTGTTGCATTTTGTGCTAGTTAGCTTTCTGGGGAAGGAATTGCCCTGACTTTTTTATAAGAAAGGGTTTTAATCCTTTTTCTTCTCTTAGACGTGGTCTTGTCCCAAACAAGCTATGTTAATCTAATGATAACCAGCACATCCTTATGAATAAAGAGATCAGCTCTCATCAAATTGCTTTATTTTGGGAAACCTGTGCGATAGTGATCCAGACCTAGTTAAATCTCAGTTGATTAGGTGACTGGCTAGCTGTCCAAATGTAAATCAGATATGGTGTTTGGGCTGTGGCTGATCAGAAAGTGTTAGCAAATCGGCCTTTTCCATAGGCATGCAGAGGACATTGCTGATTAACTCACATCTTCCTAATGGGAAATATGTCCTGAGTAGCAGAGGTTTTAAGATGAAGAATGTAATTTGAATGATAAAATGTGCAAAAATAATTTTTCATAATCATAAACATCTGAGCACTTCATATATTGGAAGGGATTTGATTAATAACCCTGCAGTTAAACACTTTATAGTATTTTATTTTAAGTGATTCACATGTTGTTATATTAACATGTTCTGTAGATTAAAACCAGCATGCCTCAGAGTCTTATCACATTTGTCTAAGTTTGTATATGTCAGAGAACTTGAATTTTGCAGCTTCTTCTGTCTTAAGGTGCAAAAAGCCTCTGTTTGCCAGTTCGGATTCTTTGTGTATATATGATGTGCCACTTCTCATCTGTGTCTCTGCTGGCTGCTGGTTAGGCAGTTAAGCGCTTTGATCCCTGGTTGTGGCCTTGATCTTTCTCAGATGGGAGGCCTGAGATAGCAATAATGTTCTAATTGATTCAGCCCTTCTATTTTTCTTTCTCTATGTATAATTGTAATTTGCTTTTGGAATTTTTTCTTTTCCTCTTGTAATTCTCATGTTTCACACTGAGATTGGTGTGCCCAGAAGGGGGCTGGAATCCTTCCAGCCATGGGTTGGAGATGTTATTGATAGATAACTGCCTCTTCCCTAATTTATCTTCTCTGGCTGAAGTGCTCATTCTGTCCATGGTTTTGTCAGAGGCTAGTTGCGCAAAAGTGTTTGGATACTATTAGCACATTTAGCTGTTCTGTTTTACTTTTCATATTGTTCTGTGGATTTGAAGGCTTTTTAAAAACATTTTAAATATTAGTTAAGAGCCAGAAACAGAGCAATTAATGAAGTTTTTTAGTGGATTTTAGTGTGTGTCCATACAAAAAATTTGTTTTCCCTATTTCATGGTTTATGGATTTTGCTTTTACTGGCCAAATTGTTTGTCTCTTTGTTCTGACAAGTTTTTAGCCTCAAGGAACTCTCACTGTTAATATGGTTGCTGCTGTTATTGATGTAACCTGTTTTTATTTTTGTTATGGATTTTATTCCAGTCAGAGCACAAAATTTCCCATGTGCATATTTTTCTCCCTCCTAAGTGCTGGGGCACAGTTTTTCAAAAAGTATTGTGGACTAAATCCAACACAATGCAGGCTTGTCTACAAAATGCGAAGTTTCCTCAGTGCCAACAAGTTTTAAAGGGTACTTTGAAACTCAGCACCTTACAGTACTAATCTGTTTACTTTGCGAACAGTTTTTCTATTAAGTTTACAGGTAGTTCACAAGATACTTTCCTGTGTTCCTTTTGCTTATTGCTGCTATTATAAGCTATGCATTGAGTAAGTGCATTTGAGCTCACAGGTGAAATGTGCTGCTACTTTGCTTTTCTTCAGACTATATTTTGTCATTTGTTCTCTTTATATACCACAGATTTTTTTTTTCCTAATACCAATCAAGATTTGCTGCAAACATAATGATGGGTATGGTGAAATGTATCTCTGTCAGACTATGGTTTCCACTATGGTTGTGCTAAATTTATGTGAAACATGAAAGTACCAACATGCCCTTGCAATCATCTTCGTTGGATAGTCATGTACAGTCTGTCTCTATCTCCACCCAGTTTTTTTGTTATGCTCTGGACAAGGACATCACTTTACTTAGTAGCTATTTTGTAGGGGACCACTTTGCTGAAATCTCTTAAAGTAATTTCTTTTAAGTGAATAACAAAATAGCCTTTCCCTTTAAACAAAGCTAAATAGTCTCAGCACAGTAGCCACTTGACAAAAGATGTTACAGGAGTGGGATGGTTACTCTTAGACATGAGTGAACATGGGGGGAACTGTGGTTTTCAGAATGTCTTCTGAAATTGAGCAGTTTCAGGGATCCTGGTCTGTAGTTTGGGATATAGTTTAGGTCTGGTTTTTGAAAACAAGTTGTGACTGAAGAACCTGAAAATAGGATTTTATTTTATTTTTTTTTTTTTTTTTTTTTTTTTAATTTTTAGTGGAAGAGGCTGTTTTCCAGAAAATGTATTTTAGGAATAGTAATTCAATTATTTATGATGAAAAGGTGATTTATCAGTTTAGGGCAGTGAGGGAATTCAAGTTCTATTTCCAGCTCTTTTTCAGGTTTTTTTATTGATACTAAGCACATCTTTCTGCATCCTTCATTTATAAAATAGAGATAACAACAGTTCATTTCCCCTATGTTTTGCCTGTCTCTGTTTAGACAAAAAGATCTGAGAGGAACAGTCAACCCTTGCTCCTGTTTATGTAGTCGGCTGAGCACAGGGGAACCTTGTTGTCATATTGACAGCCTCTAGACAGTGCCAAAATATAAATCAGCAGTTATAATAGTTGCAGATTATAATTTCAAATGGAATCACTCTAAGGTAACATCTATGTGCTTGCAACAGAGCAGTCTCTAGCCAGGTGAAATCGGTCATGCTGTAGGGCTGCTGTATGTTGTAGGTCACTTGTTAGCACTTTCTTTAAACTTGTATACTTCTGTAACTCTGTTTTTTATCCAAGAATAGGTGAAATACTATTTATGAATGATGTGCGATGTGAATGCTTTGACTATAAAATAGCCAGTAAAAAATAATCTGAATAAGAAAATTCTTTTAAATGTCAATCCAATCCCAGTCCAACCAAAGGAAATGGAAACTGGTGTTAACCCTTGGGATACATCTACTGCAGATTTTTCCTGGGGGGAAAAAGCCATTCTCTCATTATCTTGCCACTGGCGTTGCGATACTGAGTTTTTATGTGTAATAGGTAAATAATGTAAGTCTTTGTGCTTTGTTTCTTAATGCTATGCTGATTTTTCACCTTCTACAAAGAACTAGAAGGAGCTTTAACCACTGGGAATCTCAAGGATTTAGGCACTGAATTCCCCGCAATAGCGAAGTTTTTCCTCGTAGGCTGAAGCTCTGTACTGACTCAAGTTCATGTGTGTCCAGTCTCTCTTTTCTCTCCACAAATGCTTTCTCATGCTGCCTCTAGCACTGACCTAACGGGTGGCCAGGTGAGGAAGCTGGCCTGCCTGGACACTACCCACCTGGCTGGCATGGTTAGCCCACTCATCTGGTTGAAAGCTTCCTGTGAGGTGAGGTGAGCCCTAGTGCTGATGTGAGGGAACAGCTGAGGCTGAATGACTGAGTATGTAGTGGTGGGATCGTGGCAGTCTTAGTTGGCTGAAATGGCTATGAAATGGCATCCGTAATTACATTTGCTATACATTAGCTGTTAACATGTTCACTTTCTGTCCCTGAGCCATTTCAACAAGATGATACAGATCCTGAGTGCTCTAAATTAATCTTAATGGCACTGTGGTCAGTGACATAGCCAGTATTTTATTTTATGCCAGCTGAGCATTGGTCAGATTTATATGTGAGTGCAGCTCATTAACTTCCCAAAGTATTTTATGATCTCTTCTCAAGTTAGAAAGTGTAGCAAGTCTGCATGACAGTTTTGCCTCCTGGTGGAATATACTGTTGCACCTTTGGCTAGAGCAGTCAGCAAACTCTTGCCTTTGTTTTTGGTTGGATGAGAAATTGATGAGGCGACTAGATGCTTCTCCCCCAGTCATGTTTATTTAGAGGGGAGATGCAGAAAACTATTTCCCCTCCGCCCTTCACAACTCTCTAAATACATGGCACTCTTTGCTTGATATTCCTCATTTTCCCACTCTCAGCTGGAACCCCAGAAGTTTCTTTCACTTCTTTCTCCTTTCAGGGTCATGCTACGAATTTTTGTGCAGGAACATCCGCTATGTCAGTTCGAAGCCTCTTTCCCCTTGTCCTGCAACAATGTTCAGGCACCTCCTGTGCTTGCATTTAGTTTCCTGAGAAAGCTCTCTACCAGTGTAACTCGCTCCGTGACCATTTCTTTCATATAAACTTTTATTTTTAGTGGTGACTTCTCTCATTTTAACTGGCTTATTAAGCCAGTTAAAGCTGTCTTGAATGAGGATGCAAAGATAATGTTTGTTTACTTTAAAAAAAGTTCCACCCAATCTCCAGCAAAACAGTGTTTCCTCAGAAAGTATCAGGTCATTGAACTCTCACTGTTTCCAGCTTTAAAAAAAAAATCCTAAATTTATTAAAACTTTTTTGGTTATAATTAATCCAGAAAAGGCTCAGTGCGGTGCTGTGTGTGACTGCTCAGTTTGGAGAAAATTCATCTCCTTATAAAGATGAGCTGTCCCTTTGGTATTCAGTAAGCACATTTCATTACCATACAGTCTCTTTTGGCTATTGTCCGTGATGAATAATGAATAGGAGATTGAAACAAGGCATTTTTCTGTCTTTTCTTTCCATTATCAAGTTTAACTATGTTCGCTACAGAATTGATATTTCACAACAGCTACCTCTCTCTTTCTCTCCTTAACTTGTCAGTGTATCCTCGCTCAGTTGTAAAATTTATTGCATTTGAACACAGAAAACTCATGGAGTTATGCATACAAGTGAAACAACTCATACTCTTTCTTAGTGGAACTTGGCTTGTAGCTTGTTCGTGTATGTAGTGAAGTGTTATTTCTTTAGAATTTATCAGATTTAAAAATTCATTTGAGATGCAATGCCTTGTTTGCAGAAGTGACCCAGGTAGGTCACAGCCAAGACTGTTGTGTCCAGACATCTGTCTGCTATATTAAATGTGTAATGTGAACATATATTTATCTCTGTAACAATAATAAAACCAATGCCTGTGCCTAAAATAATTGGTGAGCAAAATAAAGATGAAAGAACTCTCAGATTATCAAGTAACTTGAAGCTTTTAAGTACAGAGGCAATGCATCTGTTTTTCAGCTGAGTGTCACTTGCTGCAGAAGTATTATGGGTCTTGAAATAAAGAGCATAAGACTATTTCCTCCCCCTTTATGAAATTTGTAAGTAGCTGCTCTATCGAAATGTTAAGGTCTTCTGAAACAAGTAAATACATGTTTGAGATTAAACACATATTTAAAATTAAACCTATGCATAAGTGCTTTTCTGAACTGAGATTTTTTGAATCATCGTGAGTGAGACCCCAGATGTACCAGTGCTGGGCTGGAGCTAATTTGGAGTGGCCTCCCAAGAACAATGCTTCATGTGCAGTCTGCTGGCTTTGAGGAAGGGATTAAAGAACAAACATTATTCCCAGGGTGGCATTGCTGACACAAGTTCATGTGCAGAAACATCTGTTTCATGATAGGAAAGCACTCTGAGCTGCTTTAAAACACCTGACAAAGTTACTTTTAATTCTGCTTGAAGTAGGTGGGAGGGGAAACTATCCTTAATTGTGAAGTGGATTCCTGTGTTGATGCAAGGTTACCCAATCTGTGTCTGCCTGAGAAAACAAGATTTAAGGTTGTGATCAGACTTTTGTTCAATTTCCATACCTCCCTTGCTCCCAGACTGTTCAAACTTAAGTACATGTAGCAAAATGGACCAAAGATAGAAAAAAGGGGGAGGGGAAATCTAGACAGTAGCAAAATAGGTAGATGCCATCCTTGGAACATTAGCTATGTTTGCTTGGAAAGATGCTGTAATAGTGCCAAGATAAAGGAGAGAGAGATTCAGGACTGTTGTGGTCCCGCAGGCCTATGTGATGTGTTGGCATTCAGGGCTAGGCAGAGGCTCTCTGTGGATGGGGGTACCTTCAGGAGTGGTTTTGTATAGCCATGTGTGTAGCAAAGTCCACGGTATCAGGTGGTGTGAAACGAGTGCAGAGATTACAGATGCATCTTCTCCCCTTGTCAGGAACAAAGCTGGCCATGTTGTACCTGATGCTGTGGCAGAGATACAGCCATAGTTACTGCTCTGTAAATTCTATGTCAGGATGCTTTCATATTTTCCTCATAGCATGTGGGATATAAAGTTAAGATCCAGTCAATGGTCCTGCTTCTCACGGTCTGACCTATCAGTGGTCGTGACAGGAGTACTGCCAGTTAAAGAACTATTTTTTAAATTTTTTTTTTTGTGCACTGCCTGACAAGGACTACTCAAGTGGTGATCTAAAAACATGGACTGTAGACATGGCAGATGCTGGTGGTGAAGGTTGCCTTGGCAGAAGTGTCCCTAGCCCAAGGGCTGGATTGGTCATGCCTCCTCTGGAAGTCTGATTTAAAGCCCCTGTAGTTAACAGAAGTCATTCAGCTGAAGTGAGCCGGTGTTGTGTTAGGTCGTTAGAGCCCAATGAGCCATCTGTTCTCACAAGCCTTCCCTTCCTAAAACAGAGGTGCACTTTATTCCCTTGGAGCAGTATTTCTCATCCAATGAGCTGTGATCCCCCCAGAGCATCAGGAAAGGCAGTGATGGCAATTGGAGTGGTCTTAAAACATGGAAACAAATGGCTAAACGTTTAAAGAAAAGGTGCCTTGCAGAATTAATGCAGGGCATTACATGGGATTATTGTGATCAGCAAACTTTACTGTCACAATAAATAAAAGAATAAAAATATGCCTTGATATCAAGCCAGGTGACACTCCCCTGGAAAGATAACAACACTGTAAGAATGAAGATTTCAAAGGGGATGCACGCATAAAATAGACAGTGGCCTAGAGAATAATGCCTTCAAGAGCAGGCTTCAAATGTAGAAGCAGATATTTAATTCTAAAGTAAGAGGTGGGCTCTGGTGTATGGTACACTTCAGGCCTGCAAGCTTCTTGCTGTAACATCCTGATTTCTGCCAGCTTGTCAGCTTCATTAATTCCCTGAGGAAGCAGGTTGGCAGGCTTGTGGCACCTATAGCAAAGGTTATTAGTGTCTTCCTGTAGTGCCAGAGGGAGAACATACGGTGGTTCTCTCTGGTCTTCCTTCATCTTTGGTGAATTCCTGCAGAGGAAGGAGTTTGGACAACAGTCTTTTTTCAATTAGGCATGTGTAAATAATGGATTTTGACTTCTTATTTTCATGGTCAAAATGCTGAATGTATTCCATATTCCTCCTACCTGCAAAGCAGAACTGAACAAAGCCTTCAGTTTGACCTGAAATACTTCACAGAATGTGAAAAATGGCTGCAGGTTTTTCCTTACCGTTCTTCATCCCTTTCATCCTTTTCTTTTTTTCAGGTACTTCAATTTTACTAGGTGGAAAAAAAAAGTCATGTTTTTAAAATGTCAGAATAGAACAGTTCTACTTTTTCTGAACCCATTCCTCTGTTTATTATGTGCTGAAATTATCACTAGTCTTTGGTACAGTGGAAACATTTTTAGTGAACATACTATTCACCAGAAATTAAGATGTTCATTGCTATTTACAGTTTGTACTTGTCAGAATTTACCTGTTGTACCTTGTATATAGCTATTAATTCACATTTGAAACACACTGAAGTAATAAGACAAGAAAAACTCTATTTTTTTCTAAGTGCTAACTTTCTTTTCGATGAATAATTCTCATCTACTGTAGACAGGAAGATTTTCTCATGCACAGTAGTTAATAACCTGACTTTAGTTAGATGTGATTTGTTCTAAATCTGTTGCACATTTCTTAGCGTATATCACAGCCATCCCTCGCTATGGGAAACAGCTCTCATTTTACAATCACATTCATCTGTTCTGGTGACCTGATATTAGAAATATTTTTAAATTATGTTGACTTATTTTGTGTAACAAATGCTGAAGTATTAAGAGAGACTACAGAAAATGTTGTAATATGTACAAATTATTTGTGAAATTACACTTTTTGTACAGCAAATACTTTTGACTAACTATAGAGAAGTAGCCTATTGATCACTTATAAAAAATGCATGGAATTTACCTTATAAGTTTCAGGAATATTTAGTATTTTATCTGGTAATGCTGCCAAAGTCATTCTAAGAACTTGAATTAAGTTACTAATATTCTTAAATTAATCATTCGGGATGATTTTCCTGTGGTGGTATCTGAGTGTGGCTATTGTATTGTCTTTAAATAAAGTTCTAATGAAAATAGCCCAGGGCTTCTGGAAAGGAAACAAGGGGAAACAACTCACATTTTTGCTCACTTTAGAAAAGAACGAGAAAATACACATTGCAGCGATTTCATTTAGGATCTCTAATAACTTCTTGCTCTGCTGTTAACAAAAGTGAAAATGATTTCTAGCAAAGTGTATCGGGTCTCCATAAATGTCAAAGGCGAGGTCTGGGTTGTAGGGCTGCAGGTACAAACCTAGTTACACAAACTTGTGGTAGGAATGTGATGGTCAGACTGGTTCCATTTGAGAGAGAAATGCAAGGTTTGGATTTTTTTTTTCATAGTAGTCAGAAATTCTGTTGAAAGATTGGTAATAGTTCCAAATGTATATGCAAAGAAGTTAAGAAAAAAACCCAGAATTTAGGTTGACCGTGTGAGCTTTGTTATATTTGTAGGTATTATGACAGCGTCATTACTAATATGATCCTTCATAATAGTTTTCTGGTATTTTTGCCATTTAGACACACAGGGAACTATGCTGCATCAGGGCAACACCAGTGTGCTGTGAATATGCCTGTTGTCTGAACAGTCTCTATCCTATTAATTTGCAAATGTGGAAAATGCTTGGTGCAGGCTGTCAGGTGGCCGCGAGGCTGAATGCCATCTTTGAATTACCTCCCTGCCTCTGCCACCAGAGTTGCTATGAGATGCCAAGCAAATCACATACACTGACACAGTCTCATTTAATCACTAATCATGTGTTACTAATTTTCTTAATACCCAAACTAGGGCACCTGTGACCGGAGTCAAAGCTGTATGAAGTGTTCACCACTGCAATAAGATATAATGAGAACAGTGCTTTAAGTGTGTGCAATAAAACTGTTAAGTATACTTGACATTGAGAGTTGTCAAGATAGGCATCCAGAATTAGCCTCAGTCTTTGTTCTCCACTTTCTTACATGAAAATAAAAGTATAACTTAATCTTGCAAAGATTGTGAAAAAGAGCTTCACTAATATTTGCAGGGCAGTAGGTGCTGTTGCAGTGAGTAATGAATTATGCACCTAAGCTAGAAACCCATTTATGTTTTGTATGAGAACACATACTACTTTTATTTATATTTAGGTCTGACCCTGCAGAAGATTTTTCTGTTCTTTCTCATATTTAAATTAATTTAAAATTGAATTCTTAGTATAGTAATCAAACAGCCTGTAGGAAGAATGTAATAATTATGCATTATTGTTCAGTCCAACATAAAGTAACACAACCTGTCTGCCTTTTGAAATGAAAGCAGTAAACAAACAAAAATATTACACTAAAAAAATCTCATGTCTTGATCTTCATAATGTTTTATTTACTTAAGCTCCTCTTTGGAGCAGTATCTGAAAACTTTACAGTCTTTATTACTTAACACTCAGAATGTGTAAGCTAAGGAAATAGTTTTATGGGCTTGGAGGTAAAACATGGTCAAGATAAGCTCATACACATTAAAGGACATTGGCATGTGAAAATTAGGGGCTTCAATTTCAAGCTTATAGGTGCCAGCCTTTAGACTGAACTCTGGACCAAGCTCCTTATTATATTATGAATGACACCTGAGAAGGTGTCATCCAAAACGGCCAGCCACGTAGGCAGAGCATCACAGACAGTCCTCTGCACTAGCCCTCTGCTAACTGAGAGGGAATTTGCTGAGGCCAGGGGTAAGTCTGCGGTGGTGCCTCTAAGGTTCCTCCATGCTTTTCATTTTCAGTCGTTGTTGGGTGAAAGGCAGAAGCAGACCCAGCATTTGAAGATGGCTGCCATACTTCGGCAATGCCTATTGCCTCAAAGCCCCTGAAAGACCTGGGCAAAGGCATGGGTAATTTCTGAACTGTATTTCAGCTTAGGGGTGGCCTCGGTGTGAGCCACGCAGTCCTGGCAGTCTGGAGCTGTTTTAGGCAGGCAGAGAGGCACCCAGGGAAACTTTACAGGCAAAATAAAACTACATTCAGCATTAGGCAGGTGGCAAATGAAAGTCTGCAGCATTGCGGTTTTTCAGCTTTGGTACCTGGGCTCCATCTCAGACGCCATTAAATGCCTTTTCTGCATTTGCCAAAAGACACACGTTGTAATGCAGTAAGTTGAACCTTGATTTTTCTTTGTATGTACCTATTTTTTTCTTCCCTTCTGCTGTCCTGTTACTTATTATGGACACATTTGGCCACTGTCAAATTGAATGATTTTTTCCATACTTGGTTGGCTGACTCTTTTTTTCCTAATTTGCTGATACAGTCAACTGTGCCAGTAAAGCAATTATGTAAAATTGTGTATAAAGGTTTAATGATACAAAACAGTGTTCATCACAAATCTAATTGTGATTCTTACCATCCTTCCATAAACTAAAGGTTTTGAGATGTTTGAATTAAGATAGCTGTGGTTAATATCTATTTTATTAAAAAATATATTTAATTTATAGCAGATAAGGGAACATTTAATGTACATGTCACTGTTAACTTTGGAAGGAAGCAATAAACAAAAATAGTGACTTGGAAGTGTTCAGATGATGGTTTATATGCTTTCAGGTGGTGATTATGAGAAGTCTGCTTTATTACATGTCTCATTAGGTTACAGTGTTATCTGTTTTACATTACAAATGATAACTATGTATGGTTGATTGTTGTCATGGTTTAACCCAGCAGGCAGCTAAACACCATACAGCCGTTCGCTCACCCCAACCCCAGTGGGATGTGGGAGAGAATTGGAAAAAAGTTAAAACTCATGGGTTGAGATAAAAACAATTTAATAGGACAGAGAAGGAAGGGAAAATAATAATAATGATAAAAGAATATACAAAGCAAGTGATGCACAATGCAATTGCTCACCACCTGCTGACCGATACCCAGCCAGTTCCTGAGCAGTGGCCGTGCTCGCCTGGCCAACTCCCCCTCACTTTTTTGTTCAGCATGATGTCATATGGTATGGAATACTCCTTTGGCCAGTTTGAGTCAGCTGTCCTGGCTGTGTCCCCTCCCAGCTTCTTGGGCACCTCCAGCCTCCTCGCTGGCAGGGCAGTATGAGAAGCTGAAAAGTCCTTGACTTAGTGTAAGCACTGCTCAGCAACAACTAAAACATCAGTGTGTTATCAACATTATTCTCATCCTAAATCCAAAACACAGCACTATACCCGCTGCTAGGAAGAAAATTTACTCTACCCAGCCTAAACCAGCACAATTGTGCACTGAGTCTAATACACCACAAACATAAAAATATAAAGATGGACATAGTAACAAAGCAGAATAATGTGTCTGAATACTGAAAACAAAGAGATAGTGGGTTATAACAGAACTGACAGGTGCAACGTACTGAGGTTTGACATCTGGTTTCCACTTGGGTAACTGAACTGGTTCAGGAAAAGAGCAGTAAAGCAATACTTGGTAATGCTTTCACTGAAGCTGAAAATCCCATTGGCTTTTTTTGATCCAGAGTAGAGCATTTAGAAACATTTCAAAACTGATATTTCTGCTTCATGTTTGCATTGATATTTTCTGGTTTCTGCCCTGCTGCTTTCCTCGGAACTCTGGCTGGGATTTAATCCTACCACAGAAAGTATTAGCGAGTCAGATATTATTATTAGGACTGACATTTAGTAGAGTCTCGTTTGTATCAGGTCATTATGTACTTCAGGGAGAGACCTTCTGCCACAGCCACTGGAGACAAAGCACACACTGCTTCCCCTTGGCTACATCCGTCAGGCTGCCTATGAGGAGGGAGAGCGAAAAATGTCTCTTCTTTCTATCCCTTTCCTGGTTAACAGTTCTCATTAGCTGTATGTCATCTTTGCACTAAGGAAGCGTTAAGGACTGTAAGGACAGGCAATAATGAATAACCTGGCAGTGCTTTCTGCTGCCTTGTTGATGGGAAGGGAAGCTGGTCACACTTGGGTGCTGAATTATGAAGGTGAGTTCTGTTCACTTGGGTGCTCCACGTAGTCGGATGTGTGAGCTGTTTTATACTGAACATAGCAGTCTGTGGCTTGTATAAACAGCTTTAACTTGCTGCTTTCTGAAAACAGAGGCCTGAAGCAGTCATGGAGGTTTCAGGAATGTTAATTGTTTGTGTACATGAATAAGCTTATAAATGGCTGTTTTTGCAGTCTTCCATAGCTCATCAAGGGTAACTGTGCCACTGCCAGAGAAAAGAAAAAAAGAATGATTTTTTTTTTTTTTTTTTCTCCACAGTCTACTAGTACTTTCAGGGCTGGATATAATGTGCCTTTAACAAACCGTGAACTTCTCTCCTACTGAGCCACTGCATCCTGCCTACATTCAGTGTAGGCAGAGAACCATTATACTAATCCACTCTCCCATCATATCTCTAGCAAACACATGTAAGTGTTTTTCTTTGAATGTCTGTTTTGATGCAAGGAGTGTTAAGTCTTTTATTTGGCAACACAATCAAGTAGGAGACTGTGACTTCTCAACTTTGTAACCTTAATTGCGGACGTTCTGGTTTTCAGCTATGACTTGTTTTGACAAACATACAACAGTCACATTTGGCTCGAAGAGAATAATCCTGCCACCTCACAACAACCTTAGAATAGTTCACCTCTGTAGGTAGCATAGATTTAAAATGTAGGTGCTGAAATGATCAGTCTTCCACTTTGTTTTTTTAACAGGTACGGTTATATGCAAGGCCTGATGCAATCCGAAGAGGATCGGGGGACTATGCTCTAAATATTACAAGGAGACTTATTGAATTTTATGAAGACTATTTTAAAGTGCCATACTCCCTGCCAAAATTAGGTAAGATTTTCCCTAGAACATGAAGTTCACCCAGAGACAGGAGATTAAGTTGGCTTTTTTTAAGGAAATTTAAGACTGGAACATACTGGATTTCATGTTAAGAAATGTTTGGGTTAAGAAGGAATGTTTGTTTAGAAGGATCAATAAGTAAGGAATTTTTCATTTCTTCCTTGCAGAGGAAGGGAAGTCCAATTGTCCCCTTTCCAGCCTTGCACTGAAAGGAGCAGGAAGCAGACAGTACTTAAATTTGTTAGGCAGTGGGACTCTAGAAAGAGAACGTGAGACCTTTCACTGATAAGGGGGTTGGGTTTTTTTGGATGCTGTTTATTTTGGTCCTTACTTTCATTAGATAGCCCCTGGGAGATGTTTGTTCTGTATGTTTATATCTTGATGCCTCAGCCTTAGGTGGAGAACAGAATTGAAAATATTTGTGGAAACTAGAAAACTGTAACAGTGTAAGGTGGTATTTTTTTATGCTGGCTTATGTGGTTTATTAATGATGGTTAGTACCTATGCTTAATTATATTGTTGCTTATTGAAAGAATTGCTGTGAACTTGTTTTGCTGCTCAAGTGACCTAATGTAAAAGCTGTCAATTTCTATTATTTTTTAAATAGTTTCTTCTCCTCCTCCCTTTCACCACAATCAATTGTTCTCCTACACACTTGAGTACTTTACACCATATTATTACACCCTACCTCCTTCGGAGCATGTTTGATCAAGATCCAGAAAAGCCTATTGCTCAGCAGCAGAAAGAGGGCTTGTATTTGATCAGAAGTGTTAGAGTTGGAACCACAGGTGATCCTCCCAGGAACTCGGGGTATATTTCATTAAATCCCTTGCCTACTGAGTAGCTTCATTAGTCTTACAGCTCATGGCGTAGGACATAGATAAAGTAACTGATGTTGCTAGATAAGGGTGTTGCATGAATTTTTTATAAGAATGTTGTGGCATTTGTTTCTTGTCATCTTTAAATGATGGGTTACAGTCAGTGTCCTCCTGGAGAAATATGCAGGTGGGTTAAACATGGCACATGCATCAGACTGTGTGTATGCCCTTTCTTACCTGGATTCAGATATGTAATGATGATTTCATAAAGGAAGTTATAGGCTTACCACTGCAAAAAATGTAGAAGGAAAAGAATAATCAAAAGCTTTCTGTTGAATATAAAGGACAAACAGTAGGATTCCAATCATTACTTCAGGTAGTTTACTGGGGATGCCAGGTAGCAGCAGGCAGTAGTGACAGTATCTGCTTCAGAATATCTTTCACAATTGCAGCTTATGCTCTTTCATCTCAACATGCTGTATGCGTTATCACTATGCTGTGGCATATCCTTTAAAAATATCTCATTGGAAATTAGAATGTTCCAGTTTGGATCTCTTTGGAATAGAACAGGAGGAATAGTCACAAGTAAAATTTTATTTTTTCATCAAGAATTTGTAGTAAAATTGTTGAGTTAATATGAAAAATGGCTTAAAAACTTCAGTTATTCTGTAATGATACTGTAGGAAATAGTTTGCAAAGTTTGTTATGCTATAATAAGGTTAAATTTATTTAACCTAAATATAATAAGGAAAATTTCAAAACTGTCTATGAGATAAATATTTTTGAAAATGTGATTTGCATATGAACATATGTATGTTTGTTCCCAGTTCAGCAGAACACTAAGATCACTACCGTTTAAGCATGTGCTAGTGTCTTGAACCTGAAGGAATGCTGAATATTTTCTTTTTATTTTTTTTACTGGAAAATGGAAGGTTAGGGACAATAGTCTGACAGGTGAATAGAAAGACTAAAAATGAAAACACTGTAGTCTTTCTATGATAGTGATTTTGCAGTAGTTTTAAAGAATTTTCTGAGGGAAGAGACAAAACAGCATTAGCTACAGCAGTGGAAGGAGTGTGCATGAGGAGGATGTGTTGATACAGAAAACAGACCTGTGTTCTCTGAAGCCTCAGGACTATCATCTGATATGCTGCTGTCACCACTGTGAAGGACTGCATACTTCATTAAGGTTTTAAGAAAAATAAGAATTTTCTGTGTGGGACATTTTAGGAGTTTTTCATTTATAAATGAAATGTGAAATGCCTTCAAGTGGGAGTGAAAATTGAAGAATGTAGTTTAAAAAGCTTTTTAATGACAGTGTCAGTTGTGTAGAAAATGTTCTATTTCAAACATAGATGTCTTAAAAAATGAAAAATTTTGTTTCATATATTGTCTAGTTCTAACAAGAGTGAACTAAACCAAATGTGATTATTTTGGTTGAAAATCTATTTTATATTTTCAGAAGAATTCTTTTGTCGAAATACTGACCAGCTTACTATGCAGGTGCTGCATGAGCTACTGAGCAGTATGTTAGTGTCAGTGCCGTATGCTGGGGGGTGTGTGTGGGGACAAAAGACCTGCAACCCTTGGCAAAGCACTTCCATCGTCTATGTGGTCATCCCTTCGAACTCTCTATATGGTAGGTATATCTGAGGACATTCAGGTGCTTCAAATGTGTTGCTGTTTCAGAGGGACCTGTGTTCATTTGTGCAGTTCTTATATCATTGAGGTCCATTTCCACAGATACTTGGCATTTGAAACTAGTGCTCCTCATCTGAGATTGTAATAAATCAGCTAGTGTTCTCTATAGGAACCACCTTCTCCTGACACTCTTGACTACCTGACTGGTTTTGACCAGGCTTTTTTACTGTACGTACATGCAGTCAGATGTCTGTGGTTGCTCTTGCCAGTTGTGGGCTCCGCGGACTTCTTGGCAGCCACTGTTACTATTGGGAACTGTGGAGCATCTGGAGGAACCTTTTTGTCACCCAATAAGTAAGATTTTTTTTTTAGGTCTTATATGGCTTGTACTGACTTCTGAATGCACTGGAACAGTAGAATTGTTTGCCATTTGATGTCAGTTCCGGTAATGAATATGAACTGGGGATTTTTCTCATTTGAATAACCAATTTCCACAGTTAAAAGTTCTACTTAGCTTGTAGCTTTGTGCTTTTTTCCCACATCATACTCTGAATTGGAAGGTGCTTGTGTAGGGTTTTAAACTAATAATTTTTATATGAATTTTATTTCTGAAAAATAAGTCTGGTCTTTAAAAAGAACAGATTTTTTGAAGACTATAATATCATTACAAAACCCAGTTAAAATAAGGGGTGAATAAAGCATTGGATTTTATTTAATTCTAAAAAGATACGCAGTAGGGATTTTAATTGTATTTCTATGGCTGGTGAATATAAAATATATTTCTGTGTTTTTATCACATATTTATTTTTAATCCAGTTTGCAGTACACAAAAAAAATTTCTTTGTATGTGTAGGTGTAGAGCTTTTTCTTGTGTGGATCTTTGAGACTGGAATAGTTTTCCTATGGGGAATGAATAGGTAAGCAAGCACTCTTTACATGTGGACAGTTGTGACTCTTTAAGTTGTGAATGATTTGGAGTGGAGGGGCTGACTGCCTTTTCCAGCCAAGACTCAAGGGCCACCCAGTGAGGTTAGCAGGAGACAGGTACAGAGAACACAAAAAGATCACTGTTACTGCAGCAAGTGGTAGATTTGTGAAACTCGTTGTCAAAAGAGATGGTAGATGCAAAAAGATTATACAGGTCCAGAGAGAGATGTGGACAAGTACTTGAAGAGGTGCTCCATGAGAGGGAACCCCATGATTTGAAAATAGAAGCTAGGAAATACTCAAGAGATTGCTAGCTATTGGTACTTCCCTGGTCTTACTCTTTCCTGAACATCTGCTTGTGGCTGCTGTTGGAGAGGAGAATGCTAAGCTAGGCAATCTTTTTGTCTGAGCTGGCAAGGTTATCCGTATGTTCATAGTCTTCCAGTTTCCCAAGTGTTTCTACTAAACAGCCACAGAATCTCTTTTCCAGAATAATTCCATGTACTGGAACTGGGAAACTTTATAAGGCTCCAGTTATGAAAGACTGACAAATCTTCATGTGTGGTGCATAAATGAGCCACCTGTGTGAAGATTTTGGGGTTTCTGGGCCTTGATTTTCCTCCCCTTAACAACATTGCAGTATCACAGTGTTAGTGGGATGCATTTACTGCTTCTGTGAAAACTCATTTTACAACTCAATCTATTTTATTCTGAATACTCAGAAATGACTAAGTCTAATGACTTAGACACCCATGTAGTTAGTGTAACCACTATGGGTTGTGTAAAGGAACTCGGGTGTCTGAAGGGTCAGACATACAGCGCCTAACTCAGAGGTACTTTGCTTGGGTTCATTTAACTTTAGGCACTCAACTGGCATGTCTAAATTAGTAAGCTGATTGCCCTAGGTTCCTTATTTCATAACTGGAGAGGAGATCTCCCTGGGGATAGTTTGAATCTTATACGGACAGAGTGTCCCACTGGAACTGCCTAGGTAAGAGGAAAAAAATGTTTTATTAACGATTAGCAAGTTTGCTGATGATACCAAACTGGGAGGTGCTGTTGACTCTCTTGAGGGACAAGAGGCCTTGCAGAGGGATCTAGATAGATTGGAGCATTGGGCAATCATCAGTGGCATGAAATTTAACAAGTCCAAATGCCAGATCCTGCACCTAGGACGGAGTAATGCCGGGCACAAGTATAAATTGGGAGAGGAGTGGCTGGGGAGCAGCCCTGCAGAAAGGGGCCTGGGGGTACCCTGGTTGACAGCAGGCGCAATATGCAGTGTGCCCTGGCAGCCATGAGGGCAAACTGCACCCTGGGGTGTATCACACACAGTATAACCAGCTGGTCAAAAGAGGTGATTATCCCGCTGTATTTAGTGTTGGTGCGGCCTCACCTTCAGTACTGTGTGCAGTGCTGGGCCCCACAATTTAAGAATGATGTAAGGGTCCTTGAATGCATCCGGAGAAGGGCAACAAAGCTGGTGAAAGGGCTGGAAGGCATGTCCTCTGTTTGAGGAGTGGCTAAGGACTTTGGGTTTGTCTAGTTTGGAGAAAAGGAGGCTGAGGGGTGACCTCATTGCTCTCTCCAGCTTCCTGAGGAGGGGAATTGGAGAGGGAGGTGTTGAGTTCTCCCTGGGATCCAGTGATAAGACACATGGGAACAGTTCATAGCAGTGCCAGGGGAGGTTTAGACTGGACATCAGGAAGCATTTCTTTGCCGAGAGGTGGCCAAACACTGGAACTTCCTAGAGAGGTGGTTGATGTCCCAAGCCTGTCAGTGTTTGAGGCGTTTGGACAATGCCCTTAATAACATGCTTTAACTGTTGGTCAGCCCTAAAGTGGTGTGGCAGTTGGGTGAGATTATCGTTGTACGTCCCTTCCAACTGAAATTATTCCATTCCATTCCATTCCATTCCATTCCATTCCATTCCATTCCATTCCATTCCAACCCCTGAGCTTAATTTAAGTGTCCTTTGAACCATTAAACTCTTACAATGTGCATACCTGGGAAGGAGACCTATCTAAGGCAGCTTAGTGATGGAGAGCTATAAATAGGGTTGGGAAGTATTTGGGCTTCTCAGAAAGCTTTCAATTCCCCATTGAAAGTGTCCTGAAAGGTAGAAATAGGAGCAGCTGAAGAATCTGCTTTGGGACGTGGCTGCATATGATGCAGAAAGGCTGGGTGAAGGTAAAATCCCCTTGCTGTTTTGTCTTCAGGTCAGTGGATATGAATCAATATTTTGTTTATAAATACTACAATTTGCCTGAGTACTAGAGTGTTAAAATATATGTTTAAATTTTTTTTACCCTGGACTTTAGGAAGTCTCTTTTTCTGTAGATTTGCTGTACAGCAAACTTTGGGGTTATAGCTGATATATTTTATGTTTGGTTTTTTTTTTTTTTTTTTTTTCTTACAGGTATGTTCAAGGTACTAATTACCTGGTTCATGCAAAAATGATATGGTCTTTTTTTCGCTATGCAGCATAATTGGAAAAATGATTTTCCAAGGGATTCAGTGTATGTGCTGCACAATGGAGGACAAGATTGCACCATTAACATTTTCTCTTTGAATATTTTTGGAGAACAGGATTCAGTTTTTAAGGTGTGTCATGGAAGAATTTAAACTCTTTCTTATGATGTAAAAAATAGCCATGTAAAGAAAAAGTTCGACAGGGAACTGTTCTGATTTTTAAAGGAAACACATATACCTCTGCTCTGTTCCCTGACTGTTGACCGTGAATATTTTGGTGAGAGAGAGTGCTGCTGCCTGTTGCTGTGTGAGGCATTGCAGGCCCAGAATAAAAGCAAGAAATGCCGTTGTAGGATGGCCAAGTGACTTGCTGTGAGCACTAGTGATGAACTGTTTGTTTTGATTTATTTGCTTTACTATTAGCTTGACTCTTTGACATGTTCCTAACCTGTTCGTTGCCATATTGACTTCTGCCCTGCTTGATCTTCCATCATCTTCATCAGCACTCTTTCTGCTGCTGCCGCTTTCTTACTTTCCCTCCATTTGTCCTTCCTCCTGTCCTTGTTACTCCTTCTATGATGAACCTCTATGTTGTTGCCTGCATTCTCTGCTTTAGTTCTGCTACAAATTTCACAATTCCTGCCTTTGTACTTTGTCTTTCTCCCTGGCAAGGTGGCCTCTTCCTGCCACCTGCCCAACTCTGACATGGAATTGCTGTGTTACAGCAAGCAAGGTAGCTAATTTTTCCTTCTCCATCTGTAAAATGAAAACAATAATTAGTACTTTTTTGGTCTTGTTTTTACAGTAGTTGAAAATGATTGTCAGTTTGGTTGCCTCTTGATTAAGAGGTTGCCAACCTGAAAATTTAAGAAATGCTGGTCTGATCTGACCTCCAGCATGGCAAGGCTTGTAGAGTTTCATAGTGTTCTTATGACATCATAGCTGTAGTGTCTGTCTGAATGGTACACAGTCTTTCTGAAAGATGTCCAGTCTCTTCCACTGAGAGAGAATCCATCACAGCCCTGTAGGAGAGAGGGAAAGGAACATTGGACTCTGTTAAGTCTGAATGAATTGTTATTTGTATGGTCTTCTGAATAGAGAAGAAGGAAGTGCAGGAAAGGAGATGCCCTGGGAATGGGACATAAGGACTTGTGGAATGAGGAGGGGTGGGAGAGGAGGCACTAAGGACTTAATTCATGTGCGTAAACATAATTATCTGGTATTGTTTGTAATGCCTTGGGGTATCCTGAAGACTCCTAGCTGCTTCTGCTGGCCTCCAGATGAGATCCTGTTGGTCCATGGCTGGTCCATACCTGACAGCTCCACATGGATTTTTTTTAATAACTTTGAGCATCTCAGTTGGGGCTATCACCCATATTTAGGCAGCAGAATTGAAACCTACTATTTTCTTTGACCACGTACTTGAAACAAGGCTAATGCCTCTGCACACAGAGGACTATTTGTTGATACAGAGCATTCATGCACAGGATGGACTTTGTCACTTTTACCCTGACCTTTGAAGCCTCTGTTTTGAGGTTGTGGGTTATTTTCTTTTTAAATTTCTAAGCTGTGAGCACTTCAAAACAGCAACAGGTCAGTGCTCCAGAGGGAAAAATTCCAGCTGCCGCAACAGGAAAAAGCAATGTTTTTTCTCAGAGCAATGATTTGAAATATGAAAAGGAATTGTGAGTTACTACACTGAGACAAACTGAGTAGGAAATCAGTCCATAGTATGATGTTAAGAAACAAGGGAAAAAATAATCTTCACTTTGGACTTTTTCTTACAGTATTACTCTAAGCTATGTTAAATGGTAAGCCAATTCATTCCAGTAATTAGTATAATACAGCTCATAATGGGCATTGTAACTGGTTTTGGAAGTTTATTAAGGGGAACCTGATCTCTCTCTGGTGACTTGGTGCAACAAGACTGATATTGTTTGCAGGAGGCAGGAGAAGTTACATATAGCAATGAAGCAGCTTTATATAGAATAAAGATGAATGGGCCCTGGTGGAAAAAATCCTCTTCCAAGTGAAATGTTTTCTTCTCATTATGTAGCGATTTCCCTCCCTTCTTAATTGTGATATGAATAGAATCCAAACCTCTCAAACAAGGAAAATGTTCAGATAGTTGCACTGTTGCCAGTAGTAGTTCAGCCAGCCCATAGTAAAAGGGTGACCAAATCTGACAGCGTCCCCATTAGCTACGCAGCTAAATCAGCTTGGCTTTTAAATTGATTAATTAAAAAAAAAAAAAAAAAGAGGGTGATGCTGCTGTTACAAGAGTGTAACAGGATATGGGATTGTAGGAGACAATGGAAATGTCAGGGCTTTTTTGAGGCATGAGAATCCTTCATCTGAATGTAAATAGATGATTTTTTTCTAAGTTGCTCTTCAGTAGGTCATTTGAGCAGTTAACACCAATGTGGAAGTGGATGCACTGAATTTTAGCCATCTAAAAGCAGTGTCTACTCTGAGTTCTTTGCCTTTTGAGAAAAATAGGAGCTATCAGAAAATGATGCATTTTATCATAAGTTAGGAGAAAAAAATCTTCCCTGCAGAAGTACCAGTGGAGGTGTCTCTGCTGACTACTGAGAGAGGAAAATAATCTGGCTAGTTTAAATCTGATCTCTGATTTTTAGATGGCAAAAAGAGGAGGTGAATCCTTCTGTAGGAATTATAAAATGGGGTAAGATCTTTGACAGACACAGAAACTCCACAGAAATTATGGGAATCACCAGGAAATTGTGTGAACTTTTGCCTGGTCTGAGATGGTCAAATGCCTAAAAGTGCATGAATCTGAAATGCTTTTTAGATAGCCATGGCTAAAGTAGTTTTCATTATAGCTCCTTTCACTTTGCTTGAGCAGAGCTCTCATCCCTGATTTTCTTCTCCAGGGCTGCTAGTGATTGTCTTTTTGTTAGCTTAATCATACTGTTCTTGACCAAAAATGTTCACTTACGGATATCAGATCTTTGAAGGGTACTGATTTCTGCTGCAAAATAGTGGTGTTGGAACCAGAATCCTCTTGACCATGTCTAGCTTTTGAACTTTTTTTTTTGAGAGAGGCTACTGAAGATTGTTAATAATCTGTTAGATATAACAGTTGAGAGGGTTCATCAGAGACTTTGACCAGCAGCTGAAACCTTTTAGATCAGCAACTGCAGCTTTGTCTTAAAGAAGTATATGTAGAAAAAAAGCTTAAGCCTTGGCCCCACAATGAACTTGATGTTTGTATAGGCATTGGGAACTTTAGAAACTTAAAAACATTATTTTTTATTATGGGATGGGGGCTGTATGTCAACAGGATATTGGGAGAGTTACTTTCTGTGTGTGGTACAGCACTATGAAAGTTAGCATGTGGAGATCAGAGCTGCATGGCAGAAAAACAAATATAGAAGGGTTGGGAAGAAAGAGAAATGATATCACTGAGGAATAATGTGATAGATTTAGATGGCGTTCATGAAGAGGGGTGTGTGTGAGTCCTTGGCCAGTGTGTAGGAAGATTTGATTGCAGTAGGATGTGCTAAACTAGGAAATTTTTTCTTTTAAAAATTGTGCCTATAATGTTTAGTTTGAATGAAAGTAGATAATGTGGTTGGTCTGTATCAATTAACTAGACTACCGAGGAGAAAGTAATGGCCTTTTCTCTCACAATTGACGTAGAAACCTGATACTCTCTACATTTGAAACAGTACAGAAGTGTTATACAGTTTGCTCAAGTATATAGTCTTTTGGTGGAAAAGGGAGATGACTATTGTTGACCTAATAAAACATAAGGTCCACCTATGCAGTCTTCTACAGTGAGTGGTGTTTAAACAGCATCTTCAAGATAGCTGTATATCCACAGACAGAGCTAACAGAATAACAGTAACAGGTTCATAATGACACCATTTGAGTAAATATGAAAGTGTACTACTCTGCAGTAGTAAACAGTACAGGGAGGCCTCACCTTGAGTATTGTGTGCAGTTTTGGGCACCACAGTACATCAAGGATATAAAGCTACTGGAGAGTGTGCAAAGGAGGGGCACGAAGTTGGTGAAGGGTTTAGGGGGGAAGCCCTATGAGGAGCGGCTGAAGTCACTTGGTTTGTTCAGCCTGGAGGAGAGGAGACTGAGGGCAGACCTCACGGCGGCCTGCAGCTTCCTCACAAGGGGAAGAGGAGGGGCAGGTGCTGATCTCTCTGGTGGCCAACGATGGGACCCGAGGGAATGGCAGGAAGATGTGCCAGGGGAGGTTTAGGTTGGATGTTCGGAGAAGGTTCTTCCCCCAGAGGGTGGTGGAGCGCTGGAACAGGCTCCCCAGGGTGGCAGTCATGGCGCCAAGGCTGACGATATTCAAGAAGCACTTGGACAAGGCCCTCAGAGACATGGTGTGAATTTTGGGGCTGTCCTGTGCAGGGACAGGAGTTGGACTCGATGATCCTTGCGGGTCCCTTCCAACTCAGGAAATTGTATGATTCTATGATTCTATGAATTACTTGACTTTCTGTAATTTTGGCTGTATTTGGTTCATATTCATAATCATATGACAAATTCTAACTAAAGATAATTTGGAAATCAATGCATGAAGGTTCCAGTTTTCATTTAACCCTGCAGTTTCAAGTGTGGGGAAGCAACAAGGATACTACGGTAACTTCTGTTTTTTCTGTCTTATATGTGTAGCAGAGGCTTTCCTGCCTGAAAAATGAAGCTCAGTAATATCAACATATTGTGCAGATTAGAGTGCTGTCCACATCAAACACCAGCATAGTTCACTCAGACTTTTTTTTTTTATATGTGCAGTTTGAGTACAGGACAATTTTATTCTTTACTAAGAATTTTTGTTGTGAATTGATTGAAACAGGTAGTTTTACATACTGGAGCAGCAGCAATATGTTTAAGTAGTATTTTCTTTTCATTCAACATTGTGGTAAAGGTTTTTGGCCTCCTGCATTTCATTTGAAAAGTGAAGAAGACTCAGTTTCAGGCCAGACTCAGAAACAAGTTCAAATGAGTCTAACAGAAGCTATAAATTATTACAATTGACTCTTTCTTCCAATCCTGTCTATAAACCTGTGCTCTGTACTAGTTTTAGCTCTGCCTAGTGTTATGCTTGCTGAACCCTGTAGCTGCTGCGTTGGCTCTCCAGCCCTGGAAGAGCTAATGTCATGACAAAGCCTGTTCAGATTCTTATTTCAAAAGCACAGTTTTATTTAGCTTGAAACTCATGGAGCAACACCAGTATAGCCTATTTCTTTGGTCGGGGCAGGCTAGAAAGGCTTAAAAGACTTTTATCTTGCCTCTTCCCCTCACACCAGGCACTTAGAGCTGTTACAGTTTGCCTAACTCTCTGCCTTCCTTTACTTAGGGTAGGCCTGGTGTTCAAAGAGTTGTTAGCTAAGTGTTTTAGGGTGCTTGGCTATAGTTTCAGACTAATTTGTAACTTCTACCAGTTATTCAGAGTCTATGAATGGCTGGAATGACAACTTCCAATGCAGAAAGACTAAAAGATAAGACCAAGAGGAGATTTCAACAATACTTGCATTGTATTCTTCCTTTTTCAGAGATAGCAATTGTTTTCACAGCAATTTTGAAAACACTGCCATCGTTTTCATGCTGATTAGGCTTTTAAGAATGTGTGATTTTAGTTATTTTGCATATCAGTATCATTGCTAAACTTAAATGAGAATGGAAAACAAGTTTGTTTTTTTTTTTTTTATTGCTGCAGCACTGGAGAAGTGTTCCTGTTAACTGTCCATGTTTTCAGTTTAGAAGGATTGTGCTTCTTTGGGGTAGTTTCTTATGCTCTCCAGATGGTACTGTGACAAAGTTTGTTTTCCATTAGATGCTGATTTGAGGGCACCAAATATATTGCTTCGAGAAACAGAAGTTTCGCTAGGCAAAACTGATGAGAAAGCACTTTCTCCATTGACTCACTTAGTGACTTGCATTTGCTTTTGTTTATTTTCTTATGTTTATCTTGAAATTTGCATGTATACTTTAAAATTTTGACCTTATTCATGCTTACTTCATACATACACATTCATACTTCATTCATACACCAACATCAGGATGACTCCTTAATTGTCCCTACCAAGAACATTCTTTTTCACTATGAATTTTTTGTGCCAGAAAGAAAATAGATGAGGGAAGTACACACACACACACACACACACACACAAATGCCTATACAATTAATATTCTTATTTCCTAATAAATCTAAAACTTAAGTTATGCATTACTGGTGCAGTGAGAATTACAAAAAAGTAACCGCTTACTGATCATGTCCTGAATATTAGAAATAGTTAAAAGTCTGCATGTAGATGTATAAAATGAGCTTTCACATCTTTCTTCTGTACTGTAAAAAACCCATAGATACAGACGTAAAGAAGATACATTTTCATATATCATCAAAGAGCATGAGGAGTTTCTTTCAAGAGATTATGACAGTGTCTTGAAAAAGATTATAGCACATTAAAGTGGGACTTAAACAGGCAAGAGATTTCTGTTCATACAAAAGATGTGAAGAACTGGGTAACTACGGAGCTGAATAAACCTATTGCTGCTGCCTAGATTCTGCTGGCTTAGTTATAAACCTTCCACCTGTACTCACTAGTTTCTGTAAGCTACTGAAATTCAAAGGTATGTATATGCTCACCTCTTATTGCTTTTGCTGAAGATATTGTAACTGAAAAGATATCTAACAGAATGAATTATGCTGCGTTTGCAGCACTGTGCCTGAAAGCAATGATTTTCAGTGTAAAGATGAAAATATTAAGATGGCTGAACAACTTTCATTAAAACAAGTGAATTGTCACTGTAGATTCCATGCCCCTCCCCCTGCATGCTGGCAAACTTCTTAAAATGGTATGCGGACATTAAAAGAATCACTTAATAAAAATGCTGTGGAGATCTCTGGCAGATACTGCTAAACTTGCTTTCCCTGTCCCCCTTGCCATGTATAAATTCTCCTTTTCTTTGCATCTAATTTGTTTAAATGCCATCTGCTTATGTCTTTAAAACGTAACATTTCCAGATTCAGGATCAGTTCTCTGAAGGCTGCCTTCTCCTTCGCTCTCTCTGATTCTTATCAGTAACACTTCCAACAAAGCTGTCCTCATGAAGACATATATTTGTCATAGTGATAGCACACTTCAGAAAGTGTATTAAGCTAAACCAACTCCCACTGTTCAACTCAAAAATATGTTCCTTGTCATACGCTACTCCTCACTGAAATTAAACGCCGGCAGTATTTTAGTCTAGAGAGATCAAGTCCCTTTTTTTCCTGGTGTGTTCGGCTTTGGCTTGGCTGAGAGTAGTTCTCCTGTTGTACGTTACTGAGCAGTTGAATCCCAGAGTGGGTGGTGGGAGAAGGCAAGGGGAAAGATGCACAAAGATGTGCAAAAGAGGAGAACTTGGAAATGTATTCTGGAGACCCTTGTCATAAGTTTCTGCAGCTATAGCCGTCTCCCTGGGTGGCTTAGATAAACCTTTGGAAACCGTTTCAGAATAGCCCCTGAGTCTGTGGTTTTGTAACTGATCCCTCAGCTCTGCAACAGTAGGGGACTTGTCAGTGGAGCTGATCATGGCAAGAGAGCTCCTATATGTATTTTATTCAGCAGGGGGGTTGGTCTATCACCAACACTATAACATTATCTACAGATAGATTTCCTTTGAAAGTCATGATGTAAAAGCACAGGTATTTTGATAGAACTTCGATTACACATAGCTATGTTTATGATGCGACTCCTAAAGCAATAACAAAAGTCAGTGGTTGAATTCTGCATATGAAATTATATAAGATATTTCCATAGTTGTCATAGTACCTAAGCATTTTATAATCACTACTGGCTGTTTACACATAATGCATCTTGCAAATAGAGAAGCACCGCGGTTTTGTTGTCCTATTTAGAGGCACAGTTGAAAGCCGAAGAGTGCTGAGAGGTGAAGGCAGGCAGATGTTTTGCTGATCAGATCACATAAAATGTTCACTTGTCTGATAAAATTTGAGTGTGTATTGAAACAGAAGGCAGTTGGGACTTGCATCCTTCCATAATTAAGTATTGATGATTCAGTTTCATGTGAGGGACATACAAGTGGCTCCAATATTTCCTACTTTAAAATTAAGCTGAGAGTTGTTCTTCCTAGGGTGCTAATTCTCAGGCATGGAAATATATAAAGCTTCACAAGACTGTCAGCTGTAACTTAGATACATAGAAAAATGCATTATGTGTCTTTTTATTGCTAATGTAAAATGATTTCCTAGGCATCTTTTCTCCATATTCTTGAAATGTTTTAAGTTTTGGTTCTGTCTTAAGGTAATCACAGACAATTGAATTTTATGAAGAAGCATGACTGTTACTCAGTAACAAACAGATACATTAGAAATGCAGTTTTATGCTGCATGCCATCTCTCCAGGTTTTCCTGTAGAAACCATACAACAGTTTCCAAGTGATTAAAAGGATCTGAATTGTACAAGCTATGACTGATAACAGAATGATACAATGTAGCTCTTAATAAAACCTTCTAAAGATAAGAATGTTGTTAGATGACACCAAAGGATGTTCAGGAATCCCTATAAGTTATTCAGAGTAACAATGAACAGACAGCTTTCTGTAATGCTTATACTGCGTTTGGGGACAGCTGGATGAAAGTCCAGCCCCAGAAGAATTCACTGTTTTATCTTTACCAGTCTATTTCTTCAAAAGAAAAAAAAGAAAAAAAATATGCTTGCTCTTTGCAATCAAAATACCATTGCTGTGTGGCAACTCTGATATTTGTGGATATGGAGTATAAAATGGTTGAATCCAAGTACTCAGCTGAAGGATAATTTAATGTTGCAGTAGCGAAGTGGAGAAATAAAACAGTACAAGTGAATATAATGCAATTTTAAACAGTAAAAGCAGATCTTCCTACAAGTAGTTTTAGCCTCTTAAAACTTTACGTATATTTGTCTGTGAATACTCCTTTAATTTATCTTTCCAACCATACGTACGTATGCATACACACATGCAAACATATTATCCTGACTGTATTTTATGTGCATATGACTGTAGTCCTATTAATAAAGGTTATACAAATACTTACCTATAGATAAAATTCCAGTCAGCAGGTGCCACAGACTTTTATGGAAGCTCTCCTAGGCCATAGTTCCCACCTTTCTGCTGTCCCATGTAATGGGGCCATGTCTGACCGTGGAACCAAGAAGTGTTTGCACCACGGGATAGGGAGTCTGGGAGCAGGGAGTCAGAGCACGAGATGAGTTTGGATCTGTGGATAATTAGAGAATTGGGGCAGTGCGTGTGCTTTCAGGCCCTTATCTGAGGGTCCCATGGGGAAGATGGGTCCTGTTTGCTGGTTGTGGGCTAGATGTCCCTTATTTCACAAGTCTCCTGACCTTTTTCTAGCTGCCCCCTCCACTTACACATTCTCACTGCAGTACCCTCTCATCAGACTCAAGAAAGATGAGGCAAGAAGACTCTACTACATGCAGTTTCACAAGACGTTAAGTGGTGTAAAGTCATCTTCATCCCTTTGATTTTTGGGAGGTTATTTTTAACCACCTCTTTCCAGAGATCTGTATTTCAGGCTGGTCCCACAGTTTAGCTGCACTGCTGAGAAGCAGTGAACTGTAATGTGGAGATGGGGACTGGTGCCTGGGCTATGAGCGAAATCCAGAACTTCTGATGACAGCTCTGCTGCCCATATTCATGAAACTATAACCCCAGGAAGATTATAGTCACAGATGGTACAGCAAGGTAAAATTAAGTGTAATTCCAAAGTAACTCTTAAGATTTATATGTAAAGATGTAAAGATGTGTGTTGTACCTGTGTTACCAAAATCAGGGAACTCGGTATCAGAAAGCTGCTGGTTGCTGGCTGTTAGCAAAATAAAGGTGGCAGAGTGAACTCACCTAGAGAGAAAGAACTCTCTTATTCTACCACCAGCAGCTTGTTTCCATTATTCAAGTAGCCTATAAGTAAAAGTTGACAGACACAGAAGCTGTAATATTGTTTCACTTCAATAATCATATTTAGGAAGAGGGTTCCTGCAGAGAGATAATAGGACTAGAGATAATATAAATGTCTCTCTGCATATCAAAACTTTTGACTTGACGAGCAGGCTTTTTTATATTTTGGAAGGTAATTCCATGCAGAGCCAGTCTTGTGGCAGCATATTCTTTGATCTGTAAGTCCGGTGAGCTTTACTGAAACTCATTTTAACACTCCTAGCTAGGAATTTGCCTCCACTGCACAAACAGGATCAAGGCTTTTTGACCTAAGGATTATGAACAAGTCTAGGCGGCACAGTGTTGCTCTTTCTTTGTGCGAAGATGGAAAATTCTTCATAATGTTGGTATTGGTTCATGGTATTAAAATACAGAACTGCTAATGTAGGTATATTTAAAAGCTTTTTTGGATGTCTTTATCTGTCTATCATCACTTATATGGGATAATGATTTTCTTGTCTTCAAGGTGCTAAAAACTCATCTCTGATGTAGACCTTTTTAAAACTGGATTTGGATGAACACCCACATGTAGGTGGGTCTCTTCAGTAAGACGTCTTTTCTCCGTCCTAATACTCTAGCACCGTGTTCTTTGTTAAACTAAGCATGCTAGTGAAATGTGTGTGCCATAGAAAGGTAGTGGGTTTTGATTTGTTGGTGGTGTTCCCTCAATACGCAAGTTTCTAATTTTTTTTGTCAGTAGCTCCATGTCTTCTGCTCTGATGGAGATGTTGCATTGTGCACTCATCTTGGATGCATTTCCTTCTTGTCTTGTGACCGACATTTTTCTAGAGGTGTGTGTGGAGAACGCCAGTAAAGGAAGGGCATCTTCCTCGTTTGGTATCATCTATATCAAAAAGTTGCACCCATAAAGATTCTTCCTTTTTTTCTTTAGCAGAGGTTGTGAAAATCAAAAGGCAGGTGCACACATTGGGTTTTATAATAAAGAAATATTAGAACCTCAGCTTACATTTTTGTTTATGCTGATTGCTGTGTTTTACTTCAAAATCTAATCTTTATATTTTATCCTCTTTACTTTACTGGGGAGGATTGACTGTATAGACTGGTTGATGAGTGTCATAATTATAGGGCAAAATTCCTCTTTTATCCTTTTCTGGTTTTTCTGGGTGTGCCGTTTGAGGATGGTAAGCTCCTCTGAGTCAAGCTGTTTTCTCATTTGTACATGATACTTTTCTGTGGTGTACTATGGTATTCAGACTCAGTTAACAGGAAGCTGAAGCTGAATCCTGTACCTGATTCTTTAAAACTATCATCTGAGATTTACTTCAGATTTAAAATGTATATGTACTCAAAATGTAATAAAGTTTTGATGGGTTTTAGCAGCATATTAAGATTTGTATTCTTGAAAAGCAATTTTTCTTTAGCAGTTAAAATAGAGGGAAGAAAGGATTTTTATTTATTCCTTTATTTATCTCACCTGAAATCCCATTTTATGACATTTGGGATTATGGATTTACTTGGATTTTATCTTGAATGTTTGGTTTGCCAGTTAGACTCATCAGTTGACTCTATGGATAATGCTAGCTCCTCTATGTTACTGTGTTAAGTTTTGCATCCCTGCCAACATGATTGTGAAGGCAGTGTAGCTGTAGAACTCAACAGCATATAAATAACCTTTTGTTTACCTTGTCTGCTCTCAGTGTTGTTTTTACGTCCACTGGAGTTGTTCTAACATTGAACCCAGCTCTCCAACTTTAAACCAGAATGTGCAGCTCTTTTCTGTTACAGCAATCTTTGCTTGACATCTTCCCTTCATGTTTTATGCATTGTGACGAGCAGTGAGATTAGGAATCCCAGATGCTGTTAGACTAGAAATTCAGCACGTGGTTGGAGAGCTGCCAGGAGCTGGGATGACTTGCAGATTTGAGGATCAGTATGAACTGCCTGACTTTACTTGTGGACTGCCAGCTGGTTTTCCTTGGTCACCAGCATGCGTACTTGATTTATGTTTTAAATGGGATTGCACCAAAACATACACTTTAAAAAGATGATTTCTGACATGAAGATAATGTTCTATCTGCTTGATCTTAAAAAGGTGATGTCCCGTTTAAACCTTGGAATTATCGTAAATCTGATTTAGAATGTTTTCAGTTAAGAGATTTTATTCAGTTGGATCAGACTTCATTCAATTCCTTTATGTTTCTTTTAAATCTTGATGTAATTAACAAAAGTTAATTAGTTTTCTTCTTTTATTTGCGATTCAAAGTGGAAATGTTGTACAATTTTAGAAGATGAGATCGGGAAGCATTCATGTTCTGTATTTATGTAGACACAGAGCTTTTTAAAACAGAGTTCTGAACAACTGCACTGCTGAACGTACAATTAAGGTAGAGCGTATGATCAGTGCACATGGGTTTGTGCTTAAATTTCCCATTACTGTGCACTAAAACTGAGCAAAACCATAACATATTGAGATCAGAGTATTTTAGATTTTTTTTTTACAATCATCACCATTGATTAATGTACCATGGCTACTAATAGCACATTTGTGTATTGTGGCTTGCCTCAACTAGGCCATAATCCCATCAGCTATCATAAATCAAACATGGTTAGGCACAATCAGAATTTGCATGGAGGCTGTCTTGTTGGTAAAATGGTCTTTTAATTCAGTTGGTGATGTTCTGCTTCCAGCCAACTCAATTCTTCTTTTGCAGTGGATGAAATAAAACCAAAGAAGTCTTGCACCATGTCATGCCTTAAAATAGTTGTACATTTTGGGAGATATAAATATGGATACTTACATTTGGTGAAATTCCAGCATAGTGTAAATTGTCTTTGTATATAAATGAGTCTTCATCATCTAAAACCCCACTAATCCAAAATCACTTCAAAATAATAAGTGAAGTGATTAAGTCAGCATTGAAGTGCTATAAAATCTGTCATCACTCACTGTTACCCAACCTAAATTGTATACTTCATATAGAATATAATTTGTACTTTTATTTTTTCTTCAATGACATTGTATTGTTGGATGCATAGAATTTATTCTGTATATTGTCTATTGAATACATAGAGTACAGAATATGAAATGAAAGTCGTAAGTTGTACTAAAAATGTCAGAATAAATTACATCCCGTATATATTTTCATATGGTGATGGGTAAGGCTGGAAGAATATCTTTGTGACCAGAAATATTTGACATTATGAAGTGTGATGTCTATGAAGTTATAGGTTTTATAAGTTTTTACAGCTTGCAAATTTGATTTATAAAAAGATTAACAGTGTTGCTAAAGCGATTTTCTGGAAGGGGTAACATTAGTGCGTAGAGTGATATCTAAATATGCTAAAAGCATTCCTGCTGAATAACAATTGGAAAAATATTCTTGTATGTTATGGTTAAAAATAATACTATTAATTTTTGTTTTTCAAATAGCAGTAGACATTTTTGGAAGAAAGGCAGTTTTAAAATGTATCCAGTGGGGTTTTTTTTTAGGCCTGTTAACTGGCATACCCTCAATGGACATACAAAATAGCTACTTTTTTCAGTAAGAACATAATGGAAGAGAAAGAGTTGTGCAGCCCTATACATTCAAATAAATAATTTGCCAATGGAGATTTCAATTCAGGAGCTATTTCAACAAGTCATATTTTCGAATTTAAGTACATGATTATTTTTACTGACTCAAACCTAACATGTTTAAGTACCTCATTGCCCTGAACTTTTAAATGTGTAGTTGGGAGATGCGAACAGGTGATTTCTATCTGCAGTGGTATTAAATGTAGAGAATGTTTGGTAGCTAACAGATGTCAATATCAACATGCTTACAGAAGAAATGTTTAAAATTCAGGTAATAAAATATAAATGAAGAAGAAGTCAAAATAGATGCAACACATTTATTTACCTGCAGGTGACTTCATTTTTGAACAAATGGTTGTGCTTACCTTTTTTGGCTTTGAATGTGCTGACGTTTATAATTCATAAGAATGGAAAAAACATAAGTGATAAGTAATGGTTTGCAATCAGCTATAGTAAGCTTTCACTGTAAAAATATGACCAGTATTTATAACAGATTTTCATTTTCCTGGTATCTGATTGCAGAAGAAACTATTTTTCAAATTTCCTTCAGTAGTCTTTAGGAAAGAAGAATTTTGTAGAATATTTCAGTTAATGGAAGGTGCTCCAGACAGAGTTTACTTTCAGCTGTGTTCGATGGACTTTTTGATATGGATTTTCAGTGCTAGATTTTTAGTTCTAAGTAATCCTTTCCTCTAAAGTTGTTAGCTGACTCCTGGTTTGTGTGTCATCGCACACATTACAAGTAAAGTATCAATTATATTAAAGTGCCATGTGCAGTTCATGAAATGGTGATCTGCTAATTGATGTGTCATACAGAGAACCATGAGTAGTAGTGTTCTTGTTGGTGCATGGTACAACTGGCTGGGGTCACCTTCTCAACTAACACCCGCCAGAGGAACCACTGGCTCTTGTGGACAGCACTTCAACGTAGCATGGCTCTGTACAGCACTCCATCATGATTTTCCCATCCTGGAAATACAATTATTAGTAGCAAGAGTAACAGACCGGTAAGTCTTTCCATCACCACTTGGATTTCCTTGAAATGACTGGCTTAAGGACCAAATCTTAGGTTACTCAAATGTAGATTCAAGTTAAATAAAAAATCAGTTTGCTTTCTAGACTGAGAAATCTTCAGTTGAGGTTTTGAATCCATGGTCTCTTTTTGAGTCTGCAAGTCTGGGAAATCTTCCCTGTTGGGTACTCTCAGACTTTATTTTGGGGTGTGTTTATACCATATGTTGGCTTCAGGAGAAATCTGGCTTACGAAGCTATTCCGCCCATTACTGCTTGTTCCTGCTTCCCCGACACATGGGCCATTAAAACCGTTTATTGGATACTAATGTAAATCAGTTTGTTGAAATGGCACAGGTTAAAATAAGCTGCCAGGAAAGATGCCCCTGGACATTTGGAATTTTTAAAGATAAACTTAAACAATCACTTTTTTAAAGATCCATGAAGAAAAAAACACCTTTCAGCAAATAATTAACCTCCCCAGTACATTGCATAATAATATGCATAATAATATGAGGTAATATCTCATGAAAGAGTGTCCAGAATCACTTATTCAAAACACAGAAGCAATGGACTGAAGTCAGCATTTCTCTAAACCAGATTTATAAACATTTTGTATTCTTTCAGTCCCTTTTCTAAGAGTCAGATTTTTCCTGTGATTTTTTTCTTTTTTGCTTTCTGCCAACAAACTGATATTTTATTAGCTTTCAAATGTTTTTCTATGCACCCTTGCCATTTCTGTGCAAAAGCATAAGTAGTTGAAAACTCTGTTTCCCTTTGCAAATGAGCCTGAAATGAGTAAACACTTTTCAGTGTATCTGGGATAATGTTAAGGTAGCTGGAGAAGTAAAGGGACAGATTATTATTGTTGCTACAAAGTTGTTAATCAGCTGAGAAATGTTCTTCCTCTATGTTTTTTCTCTATTCCTGTGAGATCTTTTCTCAAGCTCATGTTGGCAAGATAGCAGTGAAAAAGGTTGTTGAGAAGGATATGGCTGTAGTCCCTTGAAGAACTAGAATAGTCCCCTGTACACTGACATCAAAAGATAGTATATGCCAAGTAAATTATGTAAAAAGAGAGAGAATCATTTGCCATTGACTTTTCACTGGCTGAGAAAGCAAATTGTCTTTTCTATCATGTTGTGGAGAATTTACATTATTTTGTTAAATTATTTCTAGGATAGAATAAAAGCATCTGGAGGAAATAATCGCAGAGTAAAGCCCAAGGGTTAATCTTCAGGTACCGCAAGATAATGAGAGCTTTAGCTATACAGGCTGTTTGAAGTGTGATTCCATGCCCAGTGGAGTCAATGGGAAAAACCTGAAATGGTTTCCACAGACATTGATTCAAACCTTTGAGCTGGCAGCAAGCCAATTTCTTGCAACTGTTCTGTGTGGAAAAATCTACACTCTGCTTCTGTCAAGCAATTTTATAAATTCAGAATTTCTTCACAAGCTCTAATCCTTCTCTTAATGCTGGGCTCAGAACCAAAGAATGTTGTCTGACCTTTGCTGTTTTCTTCTATGGCTAGAAACACTCTTTATTGCAGGGAAACGCTACACAAATCCCTAGAAAGAAGCTGTGTCTTTATATATAATTACTGATTGTTTCTTCCTGTGTCAGACCAGGGAACAATATTCTCAAGACAGCAGAGTCTCTGTGCAATAGCTGAATGTATGTCCTTCTGTGAGAGTAGATCCACCCTCTGGTAGGAGGCTCTGGTAGATAGGCCTCCTAAAGTGGTCATGTTGTTCATGTGAAGTAAGTCTACCGTGCCTTTGTGTTTTAGATGGGCACTGCAAAAATGAGGTGCCTGGTGGGCCACTGAGAGAGAGAGTAATGTTGTGCTTCTAAATATTGTTAGAGGCAGAATTGTGGAATGTGGGGAGACCATATGGCACATGGCAAAAAGCCTCTTCAGACTTCTCTGAATCCCAGTTGATTGCAAGTCTGACTCCAGGTTTAAGCTTGTAGATGGTGGCAGTGAATTTGAATTCCCTTCTGGACTGGAGAAGTTGACTTAAGGATTTCTGCACGGACTTCAGAGTACATACATAGAAATGTCTCTGCAGGACAGACCTTCTGCTGATCGGCTGCTGCTGTCAAGTTGTTGTGTGCCAGACAAGAGTCTTCTCGCTGCTTCAAGGGAAGGGAGCTGGATTTTGCGCCTGGTTTTCTGTAGGAACCTGTCAGCAAGGCTTCCCTTGGTTTCAGATAGATTGTCATCACTAACTTTTCTTTCACAGCAGCACCCACATGTTTTGGCTGCAGATTGATCTGAGGATATAAGGACACGAATGACATTACTCTACAGCAGCATGATCACTGGGTAACCTTTTGTGTCGTTTGAACTGTGGGAGACAAAGCCAATGTCATGTGTACATTGCTGATGCTGTTGCTCAGTTATCCCACTCAGTAGTGAATCGGTATTTCTAGAAGTAGATTCTTCGGTCAAAGGTTGTGTTATCTGGGGAAATGCTGAGCGAGTGAGTGCTTCTTCCTATCCGTCACTTCCCTCTGGACACCAAAGAGCATGTTCCTTTCAGTGGGGTGTCCTTTTGGAAGACACTGAAGAAAGGAATCAAAAAAGGCAAAAGTAGAGTTTACTTTAGCTATTAATATCTCACCTCTGCAGTGCTTGCATCAACATCCCAAACACTCTCTCAAAAATGGTGAACAGTGTTTTTCCTCTATGTTAATTGTGGGAAATGTCAAGTGATGGAAACATTTTTTAGTAATATTTGTGTCTGCTTTCCTTGTGTGCTTCCACAGCATACACCTGGTTTATGTATGCTGGTTGATTATGGGTCAGACCCTTGAACTTCAAAGCTGTTACTTTGTGTACTGTGTGTTAAAGGAAACATGCAGAACTGTCCTTCTGTTGTGAGGTTTCTGAAAGGGCTAATAAGTTAACTCTTCTTGGCACACATGATCTTGGCATCCTTCGAATAAGTGATTGAGATGCAAGCACAAGCAAACAGAAATAGCTGTACATCTCTGAGTACCACTAGGGTTTTTTTCTTTCCAAAAATTGAGATTTCTTCTAGAATGCTGTTGGGCAACAGCCCCAGAAAGATAACTTGTACACCTGCTATAAATAAATAGACTTATTTTCACAGTGGTGGAAATTGACTTGCTGTGGGACCACCCTAAATAGGGGAAAATGCAGGGGTTGTTAGGGCCAGATTGACAGAATGCATAACATAGTTGGGGACACAGCCTAGAAAGGGACCTCCTGGGTCATTGCACCCAGTCCTATTTTTGTGTTTGACTGCAGGCTATATCAGCAACTCATCAAACTCCAGTTTAAATATGTCTAGAGTCTTCTGCTTCTGCTATTCCTACCAGAAAACATTGTGGATTCAGAAGGTCTTGACAGAAGTGAGTCTTTTTGAGTCTGAATTCTGGTTGCAGTGACTGATAGTATTCTTCATGTCTTGAATGTTTAATTTTACACTACTTTTTGGAAGAAAATTAAAACATTAATTTTAAAGTATACCATATAAAATATTGTATATATGATTTTATTTTTTCTTCCACAGTAGATGTATCCTGACTTGGTAAAGGAATGAGTGAGCTGTTTACTACTTGGACTTCGTAGCTCTCATTGGTCTGTAAGGAGTGGGCAGGAAGGAAAATGTGCAAGTAGGAAAGACGAAACCTAGACCTTATGTGGTAGTTCATTGGTTTGAAGTAAAACCTTTTGACTTAGTGCCATACCTTAAGCCTGGAGCAGAAAGGGGAAACAAGTCAGAGAAAAAACGCTTTTAGTAATCAAGGGAAAGTCTGACAATTTAAGCATGACATGGTAACTTATTGCCTCCTAGGACTACTAGCTACTTAAAAAACATTAAAGGCAAAATCCAGATGTCCTATTTTTGGCACTTAAATTAGATGTTGCAACTCAGGCCCAGAAGTAACAGTAACTGTATCAGTCATGTTGTTTCTATTTTGTGGGATACTAGAATACTGATTTAAGTGTATATTCTCCAGGTACTGTATTACTTCTCCTTTTCAGACTATGTCAGTTCCACATGTCTCCTGAATCCACTCAGTTTCTTTCTTCTTCATGTACTGATAGGGGCTATGGCCAGCTTTACTACAGACAGTTCTTTCCCAGAGCTGGATCTCAGAAAATCCATGCTGTGGCTGGGGAGGCAGATTCATTTGTAAAACCTTGTGCTTCCTGTTCTCATCAAGGCCAGAAACTTGCAGGTATTGTGAAAAGGAAGAGAGTCAGATGAATAAAAGCATTCATTTACAGTAGATTATCTGAGACTTTGTAAGAGATGTAAACCCTCTTGGTTCAGCACATAATACAGATACTGATTGACAGGGATGGAAAGGCAGAAGGGAAAGAGAGGCTAACAAATGAAAAAAGGGAGCATCTTGCGCTGTGGGTTTTTTACAACTGTTCATTCTCAGTGGTGCTGCTCACTGAAGCATTTGGGTAAAGCAAGATGCAAGAGTTACATGGTCACCGGAGGGGATGAGGGATTGCATTTTCTAATTCTGGGTGCAAAGTCAGTTTACGATATTCATTAGGGTATCAATGTACCCTTCCAGACAGGATTAAGATCAGTTCATTCCAAACTCATTATCATCCCAAAGAGACTTGTTACCACCATAGCTGGTGTCAGTAAAAAGACAGTGTTGCCTTTCGTGTGGGTCACACACATCCCCTGTGTACCTCTATAAAGTAAGAGAGATTTGGTTGTTTCAGTCAGTGTCAGGCTTTAAGTTTGGAATGGTTCCTGCTCCGGTGAAGAGAGTCTTATGCCTTGTAGGAAATAGCTTGTTGAGGGTTCACTCATTGTCAGTCCAGGCAGCTAACATTGTTTGGGTGTCACCTCACACATTAGCACTTCCAAAGCAGGACATGGCAAGATACATATCTAGTATCTAGAGATACTAGATTTCTTCCTGCCTGGGTTGAAGTATACAAATAAGAGGGTTTTTGGCAGAAGATGGGGAAATAAGAGAAGAGACTGGAATGTGAAGGATTCCAAGGACAGATCTGAGTTATAGGAGAAAGAATGCATCTTGTTACTTGGGCTCTTTTTTGGTGAAGGCTACCCTAGGAGATAGGGCACATGTGGAAAAAACAGTCCTCAGCCAGAAAAACTACTGGCTTACTAACTAAACCATACAGTGTGGGAGAAACTTCTAAAGCTGGTTGAAGTGCCAAGTAGATGTATGTCTGCTTCTTTCTTCTCTTTAAATCATCATTATACTTTTTTTTAACTGTGCAAACTGATGTTTGGATTTAGAAAATGAGTATGTGTTTCACTTTAACTTAAGGCAGATTTTAAAAAAACTAGCTAACATCAATATACTCCCTATTGCTTCTAATGGCCTTTAAAAATGGGGTACTGGAGTACCCTATCAATAGACTACCTGGCTCCCAAATTCAAGGGCATAAAAAAAAGCTGCTTCTCCCCTTAAGTGGCATTGAATAATTTTTGATTCATTGATTTGGGAGAAGTGTCCCCCAGTGACCAGTGATAATGAGGGAAAGTCTTTGCCATGTGGTCAGTAACGTGTGTGTTAAGGGAACGTCTGCACACCGGAGCATACAGGGTCATTCTCTGCGATTTCTGTAAGATACCTGCCAAGCATAAATGAAATATAATACAAATGTGTGCACATAGGAGAGGGGGACAGAGCAAGACAAAAAAAGATCTGCAGTGTTGGAGCAGAAGCAGAACTCTTACCTTCTTGCAGGCCCTAGGGACGTGATTGCATCAGTTTACATTTCCTAGGCCTGTTTTACAGAGAGAACAACTATTTATTTTTAAACTATAAATGGAAGTCTTTTTTCTTTGGCTTACAGATTAGTGTTGTTGACAAAGTACTCATGAGTTGCCTCCAGGTTGTTGCTATAAGTTGAAAGCCACTGGCAATTTTGTTTGTTAGGGGGTGAAACTGTTTAAAAAAAAAAAACAAAAAGACAATAAAAAGGAAGGGAGAGGGGAAAAAATGGAGGGTTCCCTAGGAGGGTTGTTTTAAAATGCTATCTCCATGCTTTGCACCTGCTGAGAAATTAGGACTTAAGCTATCCTCAGTTCTCTATGGCTACTCACTGTCAGTGCCTGTTTTGGCAACCTCTGAGCAAACAGCGTGGAACAGCTTTGATTCTGTTTCTTCTCACCTCCTTCCCATCTGTTGCGTCACTCTGGATCTTGAGGTCTGCCAGCCTCCTTGTGCTGGGAGTGAGATGAAGCAGAGGCTCCTCAGCAAATGCTGCTGGAGTCTGAGGCCCCTATAATTGGCATTATCTGTGATGTCCCAGGTAGCAGCCGAGGATTGATGCAAACAGAGCAGGCAGTGACATTCCAAGCCTTTGCACAGGTGTGAGTGGATTGCTGAGAAAAGAAGCCTGGTCCTGCAAGTTTCTTGCAATCTCCTTGTGCGGCATTAAGAGCATTAGTGTTCTTTGAGGCTGATACTTCTCAGGAATCAGTCTTTAGGGTTAAAGATACATAATTTTGTCCAGCGTTTGCCACACTAGGACTAATGTCAGCTAAAGGCAGAAATGTATACAAAAGGCTGGTGTGTGTATACTTCAAACTGAAGGCAGAGATAATATTTTGTCTTCCATTTTTTAATAATTAAGCCATTTTCTACCAAAGGTGAGAGCAGAACAGCAGCCAGGTGTGAGCCAATTCAAGGATTCCGCCTTTCCCAGGAACAGTGCCAGGTATGGGTGACCAGAGAATACAAGAGATGTGATACTTCCTTCATTAGCTGCATACTCCTGATTTTGAAGTCTGATCATGAAATTTTTCTTGTAACACATGAATGTAAAAGTTTTATTTCATTCTGACTGACATTTTTGCAGAAAAACTACTTGGGAGAATGAAGGTTCCAGCCCTGTTTTTAGGAGTTTAGAAAGCCAGTTGATAAGCTAACTCTTAAGAGTTTATAAAGCTATGTTACATAAACACAGCTCTCCAAATTTGGCTCTACCTTTCAGCAATGAAGGCTGATTGTTTCTTTCCCCTGTTGTAACATTTCGTCCTGAACGTTTTTAGTAAACTGGACAAAAACAGTAGCATCCTTTTTTATTCCCTTGTTTTCAGGAGAAAAGGAGGCTAGCAACAAAGAAAAGTGTATTTCACAACATTGAAGTGATTCAGATAAGAATTATTCTGAGATGGAATTTAAAATTAAAAATTACTTGTAACACTTTCTCTCTTCTTTCTAGTCTCCTCTATTTTTATCCAAAACTGGTTTGACTTTAGGAGTACAAAATATGTTACTAAGGGGCTCTTCACAGAGAGTTTATTAAAGGGAAAAATAAAACTGTAAATGAATTCATGCACGACTACAGTTCATCAGATCCTGCAAGGGGCACTACTACATGTGACGTTCATTGAAAGTGGTAGGAGATTGGTTTAAAACTGATAAAAGAAAATACTTTTTTACGGAGTTGCTAGTAAAGTACAGAAGAGAATTTTTGATTAATTTGCTCCAATAAGAGATCAGAAGGAAGTTGCCACTGTTTTATCATTTCTGAAACTAATACTGTAGTTACTACAAATTTAATTTTTAATATTTTCACAGTACACTAGTGTCTTCTAACACTGGCTTTGCTGGTTTCTGGAGTTTCAAATGGCACTTTTAATGTGTGTGTTTATCTCTGACTGTACCTCTGCTTGATATACTTGTGAAATAAAAAGGAAGTGAATAGCTCTTTTAGTTTCCAAAACTGTCATGCTAAAATAAATCACAAGCATAATTTGGGAAACTTGTCAAACTGTAATTAGGATTAGTTTTATTGAAGACTGCGTTGTGGTGGTTACTAAGCAAAAGATAGAACGTAATTAATAACAGCCACTTCCAAGTCACCTCATATTATGTGCCTTTTAACTGTTGATTTATTGATGCAAAATTACAATGAGATGGCAATGCCTGCCAGTTCAGCATATTTGGGCGAGCCATTCAATCACCTCCAACATATTTCCTGTGTGGGCCAGCAGACACAGCTCTGCATCAGGTGGCTTTGCTGCCAAGGGAAGATAGATGTAGCCTGGAACTGCGCAAGTGAATGCTGCTTCAAGTATGTGCTAAGTTGGTGTTTTTCCTGAGCACTCTTCTACTTTATCAGCACTAGCTTTGTTCATTTACGTATACAGAACCTTGACATAAAGAGTCAAGAAAAAGCACATTGCAACAGGACCGCTCTTTTAGGCACACTATATTGCAAGGAAGAATAAAGATCAGTGGTTCTGCTTCAACCAAAATAACACACAGGCTCCTGCAAATTCAGTAGCCCACTGAAAAAAAAAAAGTAGGCCTCAACAGAGTATGAAGTCTAGGAAGTGGCAGGTAATTATAATTTTATGTCAACATCAATGCGTAAGCTTCAACCTTATATCTGATCACAGGTATATTTGGAGGAAGAGAGGTGAATAGAAAATTATCAGACCTGTAAGAAACCAATTGAATAAATGAATCTAGTCATGTTCAGTTGCAGATGACTACTTAATAGTCCTATAGCTCAGACGAAACCACAAAATACTTCCCAACTGCTTGCAGCCTACTTAAAACCTTTAGTACAAAAGATAAAACCTCAAAAGTTGCAAAGAAGGCAGGGGAGACTAAGAGGTCTCAATCTTCATTGTACTTGGAAATGTATTGAACGTAATTTCCCATATGAGCTCATTCAGTAGACTAGATCAGAAAAAATACTATTGACCTGTGCCAGTGTGACCTAGGGGAAAGTTCCTGGCACGTCAGCGTGATACATTAACAGGGCAGCAAAAAGTTACAATTGCTGATGCTGCATAAGAAAGGCTGATAAAGCTGTTACATGAGTGATTCCTTTGGGTGTATACCCAAAGGAGTTCGGAGGATTGATGGCACCACTACTTTTCTTTCTTGTGGAGTCACACAAGGTTCAGTTCTCTCTTCAGGTTTCTCTTTAGTCCCTTCCAGTATCCAAACATAGTAAATGGAGGTAGTGCAAATACACCTAAGGGTGGTGAAAGGCAGTACTCTGATATGGGCAAAAAGGGAAAAAAGGGTTTTGATCAAGAGGGAAGCATCATTAAAGTACTAGAGGAGGGGAGAAGTTGAGAAATAGTATGAGCTGGAAGAGATACACTGGAATTGACAATGAGAGTTGTGGGGAGGCCAGAATGCCTGGAGAAGCTTGGATTTTTGCAGGCCAAGTGGAGAAGTCATTACAGGGATTCGTGTGCCTGGAGATGTGCTCCCTTACATGTGATTTCAGCAGTACTATTGTGATCAGATTACATCCTGATACAAGTGAAGATACTTCTCTGACTCTGAAAAAAACACTTCAAGAGGTAGAATCTCTAGGAATGACAGCCTTTGCAACTGTCAGAGGGACTTCTACTGTATAGACTAAGTAGCAAAATTCTGTGATAACTTTTTTATCATGAGGGTTCCTTGCCTGCCTTCATTAATTACTAGAATATATTTCTATAATCCATGCATGTCTGTGTGTTAGAGGTTGCATACAATTAATTTATTGTGTTTGGACATCTGTTTTCAAATGAAGCTAACCCATACCTTTATTACACAAAACAATTAATATGAAATTATGAGAGAACGTCTGTGGAAAAAGATGAGTATCTAGGACATTTAATACCAAATGAATGAATATGCTCTTCTGGATCTTAAAGTGATGGTTGAGATTATTCATCTTTTGTCTGATGCTTCTAAAGTTTTCTGTTGGTTATTTCAAGTGTTGAAGTTTGAAAGGGCAGGTTATAATCTTCTTCTTCAACACTGTCAAGCATATTACTCCATTCACTGAAATTTGTGTTGTCACTGCAACACTGAATATTCACTTGTAAATGAAATAGCAGTTTCTTGTGTAGTGTATAGCTGTGGCTAGAGACAAAAGTGCCTTTTGATAAATATGTGTTTAATTTTTTACTTGCTGGCAGGGTAGCTGATATTCTCCAATCCCCTAGTAATTTCTCTCTGTGGATGAGTATCTTTGGTCACCACCCTAATACCTGCAAGCTGACATCAAGCTGAACTCCTAGGCAGAGCAGACAGCAAGGAATGTGCTGAGATCATATATGATAATGCATAGTGCAGTACCTCTCCTGTCATCTTTGAAGAAGGATGCATTGTACTTCTTTTGAACAGCTATTGAAGCTTTGAAGAAGAAGAAAATTGGGATTGGAACATCCGTAAAGAACTAGTCACAGCTGTGGATTTTTGTTCCAGATAGCCAGAGGAGGTTCAGCACCTTTGAAGGTATTAAACAAAACCAGCTATGCTTGTTTTAGCTCTGTTTGAAATGCAGAGAGGGGGGAAAAAAAAATCAATGTTTGCTAAATGAGAGAGAACAAAATTGGCTTTAAGAGTAAAATATCTTCTTGGGGAGCATCAAAATAATAGCATGAAAAAAACAAAACAAACTGTCCTCTTATAGAAATACTATGATGTGCCTTTCAAGTAAAGCCATGAGATAAGGGAGAGGGCTCCTCCACTAGTATAACTGTGACTGTGTAATTTAAACCAGTAGATTTTTAATGCTTGCACCACAGAAGAATCCCCCAATTCTCCTTTGTTTTTCTTCATCCTCTTCTGCATCTCTCATTTGCATTCTTAGATGTTGGTGAAGTGCTAGGCTTTCATCTTCCACATACTTAATTGTTTGCTTTAAGCAAGTCCTTAGTCCTCTTGAATCTGATTTACATTTGAACCAACACTGTTATAAATTGTTCCAGCACTGAAAAGGGACCAGGAACCACATGAAAACACTGTTTCATTCAGGCTGTTTTGTAGTCTGTCTTTAGAAGGAGTAGATGATGTCTTCTGTGTAAAGGAGAACGTGGTTCATAGACTTAAGTATGGATCTTGCGTACTTTCAGTGCAGATCTGATGATTTGGGGTGCTGGCTTACTAAGTTCACTAGGGGACTGTGGTGGTTCTCTGCATGATATTATTAAGTTTTTTAAGAATACTCCTGTGGTGCATGTTGCATTATCTGTGTAGTCTGAACTGTGTTGATAGGAGCCAGAACAAAAAGACTTTCTAGATTCGAGGACTCTTAAATCCTGATCCCATACCAGTTGTTCTTTTGTGCCTTCCATTATACTGAAGATCTAGCAGGTTATTCTCTTCTAATAGACTTCACAATACTTATTTTGTGCAAGTTACTCTTACATTTTCTGAAAAGAAGAACCTTTATGCTCTTTCATAGTCTTCATCTAACATTACTGATGCAGCAAAATCTTTAACTGGATTCTTTTTCTTTTAAGTGGAATGATCACAAATTGTTTTTTCGGTAAATAATAATGAAGCAAGATGGTATGGAAAAATTATTCTAAAAAAGAAAAAGTCGTCGTAATAGAAACACTTTAAAATGAAAACTATATTATTTTAATGTAAATTATTCATAGGTTATCAAGTTTAGATGAGGTTTGTGAACCTAACTTTGTTATGGTTCTTTAATATAACTTTAATATAACTTTAATGTTTAAATCTATGATGCAGGGAATGAAATTCTATTCAGGGAGACCATTCTGATTTCTGTATAATTGGAAAAGCTTATGTATTCAGTAGGCTAGTAGTACTGAGAGCAGACATTATCGCCATGGCTTTGTAATGCCACTTTATAATATGGGGCATAGACAAGACTGTACTTGGACAAGTAGTACTCTTTTAGGAGAAGACAATGCGACAATGCTTATAAATATCTAAAGGGTGGGTGTCAAGAGGATGGGGCCAGACTCTTTTCAGTGGTGCCCAACGACAGGACAAGGGGCAATGGGCACAAGTTGGAACACAGGAAGTTCCACCTGAATATGAGGAGAAACTTCTTTACTGTGAGGGTGACAGAGCACTGGAACAGGCTGCCCACAGAGGTTGTGGAGTCTCCTTCCCTGGCGACATTCAAAACATGCCTGGATGCGGTCCTGTGCACCCTGCTCTAGGTGTGCCTGCTCAAGCAGAGGGGTTGGATGAGATGATCTCCAGAGGTCCCTTCCAACCCCTACCATTCTGTGATTCTGTGATCTGTTTTAGTCTGTTTCTTGTTGCCAGTAAAAGGGCTGATCAGGAAGGTTCTCAGCTCCTGTTACCTGGTAGGTGCAGTTGGTCATACCAAATTTCTGTCTGCTTTACCTTCACTTTACTCACATTTCTTTTTTATGGCTGCTTTTGCTAGTTCAGCTTATTTAACTGCTGTTTTTCCTTCAACATTTTTGATGCTCATGTCATCATTGAATTCTCTTTGTCACTGCCTTTTGTGTATGTAGTTTGATCTCAGATACAACTTCACCATGTAAAGCTATTCATTCAGTAATCCTCAAGCTACAGTTCTCCCAAGGTTTCATTCATTTCCAGAGTTCCTGAGAACTTCTCTGCAGCCCTTCTGACTGTGTAAAGTTCTTCAGAAAGGCAGAGTGCATGAATGTCTAAAGTGTTGACAACTCTAGTTAATAACCAAATGGTTGCCGAAGTGAGTTATTTCAATACCTCATGAACCTTCAGCTCTTTCAACTCTATACTTAAGCAGTGGAAAAGATGGGCTTTTCCACAGATTTTTTGTTTCCTCTTGGTCTATGCATTGAAGGTATGCAAAACCTTATTGGAATGAGTCTGAAGAATTGCAAATGTGTCCTAGCAAGGCATGTTCAAATAAGTGTAATTATATCGTGTACTCGGGATTAAACCTGTATTCCCTTTCTGTGATCGTTTGCTCCCTCTTTTCTTCATCCTCTCAAAATGTTTCTCCTGTTTGTATTCATGGTCCCTTTGGCAATATTTCCTCAGCTTCTAGGCCCTTACTTATTGGCTGTCTCAGACAAATTTTTTGTTTCTATGACTTGTTTCTCAGTTTGTCTGTCTGTCTCATCTATTTCAACTATGTCTCTCATGCCTTCTGGCAATACTTCTCAGCTTTTCCCACTGCATTTCTTGGTACTCTGAGGCAGGATCTTTCAGTTCCATCAGCACTGAATCTTTGTTTCTTCAGAAGTAATCCTGTCTTTTAGCTCAAGCTAGTGCTTTTCTGGTGTTCGAAGCTACCTGCATAGCTCTTTGGTCATCATCCTGAAATTTGCAAACGGCAAAATATCTGGAGAAGAAGTAGGAGTAGCCTCTTTTGTCTGCAGTTCTTATGGTTGTTGAGTACAGAAAAAAATTATTTCATTTGGACATGACAAGAGTTCAGTGTTTACTTCAGAGTAGCATTCTGAGTAGAATGTGCACACTAACAAAGATATTTTACAGCAAATATAGTAGTAAAAATGTACAAAATTAAAATACAAAATTAAAACATAATTCAAATCAAATTTTAAGCATAAAATATTCTCTTTTCAACTCAAAATTGTAAGTTGTAGTGGATTTTTGGGGGCCTGACTGACTGTGTTCTTTCATGCTAATTTAAATTTGAGGTAATGTTCAAACAGTGTACTGTTCTGCTGAAGTCTTAAAGAATGACAGACTACTAAATTTGGAAAGATAATTTGCTAAACCCCATTAAAAAGAATGTTAAGTGTTCTATCAGTTTTGGGTAGTTATAGTTTCTTGTGCTGTTGGAAGAATGAAGTTTTATTTATGTTGATGTATTCTGTTTAGTTTTGTTCCATGACTTGTTCAACATGGAGTTGAAAAAACAGCAAAGCTCACTCCCCTTTTTCAATTTATGTTGAAAGAACTAAATTTGAGAGGGTGAGATTTATTAGTTCAGAAGTCAAAAAGGACATACTGACTGAAGAAATTGGTTTAATTCATACTGTATAGATAGCAGCGATGGGTGATACATCAACAGAATGGTTGTATTGCCACTCCAGATGTAGGCAGTTCTACATTACAGATTATTAGATGTTGATGCTATTGCTTTATTTGTTGTAGTACTCTTGTTCCTGGGTCTTGACATCTCTCCAAGCCCATTTCCTTGTCAAGAGCTGATGAATACTGTCTTAATGTGTCTGGAGTGAGGTCCCCAAATGGGAATGCTGGGTTGGGGGACTGTGCTAGATGAGAGAGGTCGTGAGAGGAGGACCATGCTCACAGACGACAGTGCCAGTTTGCACTGAAGTTTCTAGCATGGAGTGGAGTTCCTGTGGGTCAGGTCTCAGCCCTAGGAAAATGAGGTTTGTAAACAGTATAGAGAACAGTGAAGAAGACAGACCCTGGCTCCACCTGTAGCTTTCAGTTAGGACGCACATAGCCTGCAGCACTGATTCACCAAAAATTGCCTTAGAAGCAGCACCTTGCCTATAGGTTTAAATGTGGAAGTACGTTGTGTGTGTCATAAATCCAGGATGGCCTGTCTGCACAAATGTGTCTAGAACTTCCTCTTCTGAGCAGAACACGGACTTGGACTGAGTCCCTACCTGTAGTAATTTTGTCTGGGAAGCAGAACCACTTACTGCTAAAATTCCCATTGTTTGGTCTTTTTTCTTTAGGTAGAATGCAATAATAGCATAACAAGGACATTCAGATGACATAAATTCACCAATCATGTAACCAGTTTTTTAACCATACTCGCAAGACAAACTTAGGGAAAGTGTACAATTAATCTTTGCTCAAATTCGTGAGTTTACCATAAAACACTGGTATTATGCTTACATGGAGATAGTTAATTCATTGTGGTGCTCAGGAGTGATTGCTCAGGGTTTTTTTGATTGCCTAATTACTTTCCTTATTTCTTCATTATTTCAAGAAAGTGTAGAAAGTGTACCTCTTTATTCTCAGTAAATACTTGTCTGGAGTGACAGCAATATGCTGCCTTGGCCATCCTATCCTAAAACCATTGATTACTTTCTGAAAGGCTTCAGTTCTCTGGCAGTCACGGGCAATATTTTCTCTGATAACAACCTTTTTGTTGTTGGTGTAGATAGTATCTAGCTCTGGATTTTGTTCCCTGCCTGTCTGTCAGTTAATCCAGAGCACTTGTCTGATCTGCTAAAGCTACAAAGATTTGAGCTAGGATTCATACATTTTTAACACACAAAAAAAATCTCTGCTGTATCTTCTGGAAATAAGGGGAGATCTACTCACCTTTTTTTAACAAAAACCAAGATCTCTTTGAAGCAGGTTATCTATGCTATATTAGGGAAGTTCCTTCTCTGCTTGAATATTGACTTCCAAGTTTTCGTTAGTGCCCATGACAGTGGTCTCTAGTTTTAACCATATGTTGGTTTCATGCATAAGTGTATGTATATGTATCCTGACGAGATGCACCCATGAATGCTGAGGGAGCTGGCTGATGTCATTGTGAGGCCACTTTTGATTATCCTTGAAAGGCCGTGATGATTGGGACAGGTATCCGAGGAAAGCAAATGTTACTCCTGGCTTCAAGAAGGGCAAGAAGGAGGACTCGGGGAACTACAGGCCAATCGGCCACACCTCGATCTCTGGGAAGATGATGGAACAACTAATCTTGGAAACCATTTCCTGGCATATGAAGGACAAGGCAGTGATTGGGAGCACTCAGAATGGTTTCACAAAGGGGCAGTAAGGCTTGACCAACCTCATAACCCTTTATGATGAAATGACCGGCTCGGTAGATGAGAGAAGGGCAGTGGATATTGTCCACCTGGACTTCAGTATGGTTTTTGTCACTGTCTCCCATAAGGTCCTTGTAGAGAAGCTGATGAAGTGTGAGCTAGATGAGCAGTCGGTGAGGTGGATTGAAAACTGGCTGAACAGCTGGGCCCAGACAGTGATGATTAGTGGTAGGAAGTCTAGTTGGAGGCCAGTCACTAGCAGTGTACCTGAGGGGTCAATGCAGGGTCCAGTCCTGTTCAACACCCTCATTAATGATCTGGATGGTGGGGCAAGGTGTACCCTCAGCAAGTTTGCAGATGACACAAAACTGGGAGGAGTAGCTGATGCACTGGAGGGTTGTGCTGCCACCCAGAGGGAGCTTGGCAGGCTGGAGAAATGGACTGACAGGAACCTCATGAAGTTCCACAAAGGGGAGTGCAAAGTCCTGCACCTGGGAAGGAACAACCCCATGCACCACTATATGCTGCAGGCTGACCATCTGGAAAGCAGCTTTTCAGAAAGGAGCTAGTGGACACAAAGTTGACCATGAGCCAGCACTGTGCCTTCAAAGCAAAGAAGGCTAATGGTGTCCTGGGCTACGTTAGGAGGAGCGTTGCCAGCAGGTCAAGGAAGGTGGTCCTTCCCCTCTTCTCAGCACTGGTGGGGCCACACCTGGAGTGTTGTGTCCAGTTCTGGACTCTATAGTACAAGAGACACGTGGACATACTGGAGAGAGTCCAGTGAAGGGCCACAAGGATGATTAAGGGTCTGGAGCATCTCTCCTATGAGGAGAGGCTAGGACAGCTGGGACTGTTCAGCCTGGAGAAGAGAAGGCTCAGGGGGGAATCTCATCTATGTGTATAAATACCTGAAGGGAGGGTGCAAAGAAGATGGCGCCAGGCTCGTTTCAGTGGTACCTAGTGACAGGACAAGAGGCAGTGGGCACAAACTGAAACACAGGAGGTTCCCTCTGAACATCAGGAAACACTTTTCTACTGTGAGGGTGACTGAGCACTGGCACAGGTTGCACAGAGATTGTGGAGTCTCAGTCCTTGGAGATATTCAAAAGCCGTCTGGACGCAGTCCTGGGCAAAAAGCTCTAGGTGGCCCTGCTTGAGCAGTGGGGTTAGAGTACATGATGTCCAGAGGTCCCTTTCAATCTCAACCGTTCTGTGATTCTGTTAGAGCACTGTACTGATACCATGTTAAAGGTACTTGAAGAATTTAGTTTTATGTTTCCTGTCATACTGTTTCTGAATTGGCTGTGGGATAACAGGGACATCTCTTTATTTAACTTTTTCAGTTCTTGTTGCCTTTCCATGGACTTTTCCGATACCTGTAAATGGGATTTCTCAGTAGGGCTTACAGTAGTTGCTAATTAAAAAACCTACATTTGGCACAAATTTGGTTATTTAATTCATTATTCTAAGGAATCTCAGTATCTTTTCTGTTGGCTAGACAGGATGATAATGCTGTCCTTGTGGTTTGCCCATGTACCTTTGGGCATTTGGCATTAACAGCTCTTGGTACTTCCAGTACAGTACTTCCATTGTATGCCTTTCATGCTTTTATTTTTTTTTGTTTATTTTTAGCTTGGTATTTTTTTAATCTTTCCAAAGTTGTCCAAAGCCTCTTGCCACTCTCTCTTCCTGTTTTTTCCCAGATGAAGATTTACTGTGTAAAAATTGCTACTCTATGCCATCACAAGATGAACACAGAACCTTTTTAAATGGCATCGGCCAGAATTTTGTGTATTCATCTAACAGAAATCTTTGACATCAATGGTGTCTCAAAATATCTCCCCTTGTAGGCAATAAAAAAAAATTTCCAATTTTACATGGGCTTTTCCTTGTGCAAAAGCAAGGGAAGACATACCTTCTTTATGTTGTCTTACTTGTTAGATCCTGCAGTTGTCTTACTCTGCTCTCTGACTTCGAGAGCAATGAGGCTGCAGTGGGGATCAGTCGCTGCAAGCCCACTGCTGTCCCAAAGTGGTTCATTACTGGTGTGTTAGCATTACTGGTCTCGGTTAGCAGTCAATAATGAGCTGCGTACATTTTATTCTATTTAGATCTTTGTATAATGCAGGTAAAGATTGACGCAGAATGTAAGCTCCAGTGGAGGTCACATTACACACTGAAAAATGCAAATGAATTACCAAAGGGAGGGGGAAATGTTTTTATCCCCTCATTGAAGTCATTGAAGTAAGAAGCTGCTTACCAGCCAGTTTAGTATAGAAGATAATTTCTAGTCTAACGAACAGATATTTGCATATCTAAGGAAGCGAACAAGCACTATTAAGAAAAATGGACAGACTGTGTCTCGAAAATGGGGGAAACAGAATGAGTCAGGATGAAAGATTAAGTCTATTTAGATCCCAGGAACATTTCAAAGGTGAGACCGGTAAAAGCCTGTTGTGGTTTAACCAAGGGACGTGCAGGAATATGAGGATCTAAGAGGGAGTGGAGGAGTGCACCTGAAAGTGCTCTGTGAGAAGATTCATCTTGCAGATGAATTCTCAGACCAGAACTTCTGAATAATTTTTCGATGATAGGGAAAACATGAAACATAAGGTGTGCACAAGGACCGGAGCTGTGACTGCCTGCTTTTCAGTGCCAGCTCAATATGGATATAAGTATGGATCAGTGTAAACACATTAAGCATAGATTTTGTCTATTTGGTGGTAACTTCTGTAAGCATTCATAACAGCATTGTCTGTTTCGAAAGTTACTGTTAAAATTTGTTACCAATTTTTGATCTTTTGGCTTAAACATGATTTAACGGAAATAACAAGGCATGTTTTATACAAAAGTGTTTTAATACCATACCCTAGGGCATTTGTGTATCATAAAAGTACCCAGGAAATACCAATAGGACTGGGTGTAGCTGTCATCATCCCCTTTGTCAATATAGTCACTCCATCGGTGGAGGGAAGACATTTAATCCATCACCTTTCCAGTATTTCTTTACCTACACTGGAGAGGACTGTTGCTTGTCCAGGCTGTCAATGTGTGTGTAGCTCCACATGTTCTCTAAGCTCTGCATGATTTTCTGTCTCGGGTTTCTTTTCTGGTGGGATATTGGATTATCAATCTTACTCACTGTGTCAGAGATCTATCTGATCTCCATAAACTTTGTTCTGGACTGGATGACTCTGTTGTTTGTCAAGCTCTGCTTTTCCTTCTTTCTGCGTCTCCCGGTAGTCTGTTGTTGAAGTACTTGTCCCAGGTCTGTCACAACCTCTTCTGTTCTCAGCTCTTGTTAGCTCCTTGCCAAACTTCAGTAGTACAGTTCAGTTTGTATCAGCCACAAGCCTCTCTTTAGTGTGTCACTTTTCTTTTGTAAGTCAGATTAAAAACATAATTTTCTAGTGTTTTATTTTTACATAGTTTTCAGTGTTCTTCCATTTTTGTAACACATTTTCATGTTTGGGTTCTACTCTCTGAGTTAATTGAAACTATTAAACACTTCAAGTATATTTGAAACCACAACTGTCAGAAATAAGGCTGGTTTCTACTTACTGTGTTTCTCTTCACTAGTACCTGTTGCTTCCAGGTGCAGAATAAAGCACCATTTCCATCTCTTCCCATTGTTTTCCATGCTCAGAGAGATTGTCAGCTCTGTTGGAGGTTTCAGCTACTCTTTTCCATCCTGTTTATTTCTTTTAATTCTCCCCCCCCGCCCCGCTCCCCTGCTGATAATCATGTGGGGTTCAGTAATAACTGGGCTCAAGATGCTTCAAGAAGACCCTCTTTATTCAGAGATGTGTTACTGCCTGCCTCTGTGTACCAGGACGTGGGCTGAGTGGAGCCCATTGCTCAGCCTTCCTGCACCAGGGAAGCAAAGCTTCTTACAGGTTCAGGTCCTTGTGCTGCGTTTTACTGTGGGAAGTCTGGAGAAACTGTGTAGAGGAGGATGATTTTTTTTCTGTCACAATCTTGCATGCCTGCTTTTTAGTGTTGGGAAACTGCACAGCACATTGCTGGCAGCCTGTGCCCGTGCTGCTCTGAAACAGAATGAAGGAATAAATTCACTTAGTTGAATCTCTCCAGGATATCTAAATGCACCAAGAAGTTAAGCTATGACTTCCACATTTTGGTCCCACTGGTCCATCAGGGTGTTCTTGTGAGCCTCTTGTAAGGGTGAATATGGATTCTGTGACAAGACTTAGTTTAAGTGGTTACATCCTCAAGCACGAGTCGGGAGGGGAGAGTGTGGGCTTGCATGAAGAACATGTTTCTCTAGAACTCAGGATGGTGATTTTTTGTGATGTGTCACAGGAAGTTATTGATTCTTAGTGTATTAAATAAGCTGATGAATAGATACATGCTGTCTTTTATCAGAAAAGTGCTCTGATATCTTCTTTAACTCTTATACTAACATCAGCAAGAGGAGAGCAAATATTTTTATTAAGATAGTAAAAATTTATCCTATGGTAACATTATCTAAAGAATTTGCATAAGAATGTAAGATAAACTATATTTTAGGGCATAGAATAAGCAGCAAGACCTAAAAACAATATCTCTGGAGCTATCCAGGACAGTTTATTCATAGTTCTTCATCTTAATCTGCAGGAGAGGAGAAAAGAAATAGATACAGTCCCCACAAAAACATTGCCTTCAGATGTAGTCCATATGATTAACTATATTGTAATTTTATCTCCAGGTGGAATGTTGTGATACATATTTTTGAGACACTGGTAATGTGAGACACCTGCCTGTCTTCCCAAAATTCCTATTTCTACTTTCACTGTTAAACTGTGCCCATCACCTGTGAATATGATCTCACTTTAAAGCAAACATAAAAGAGGTAAATCTGGGTATATAGAGAGTTGTACTAATGGAAACATTCATGTCTTTATTACTGTGATGTAAATCAGTTTTATGTATGGCAGATGAAAAGATATAGTTTACCTCGTTGTTAAAATTCTTTAATAGTATGGATTTCTGGAGTTTTCTGTATACTTGCACCTCGGTTTTGCAGCAAAGGGAAGGAATATGGCAGTGGCACTTGATAATTTTCTTTGCAGCAGTATTCATACTGGAAGTGCTCAGTAATCAGTGGCGTGTTGTTTTCAGCCATAGAATCCTCATGCTCTATTAACTGTGGTGGTAGGAAAATGGCTGCTGGCAATTTTCCATCATGTCAATGCTCTTAGTATTTACGTTAGAAATAGTATTTATGAAGGCAACAAAATTCTTTCATGTTTTTTTCTCTCTCCAGATCTTTCGGAGTTGAGAGTTGGAATGTATTTTCTCTGTTCATCTGTTGTGTATATACTGTAAGGGATGCACATACAGTACTAGCCCTGTAATGTGGAGTAACAGAAACCTGAGCTGATTTCAGTCAGTCTGTGTCTCAGTTTGTTTCATGTAACTCTGTTCTAATATATGTCTGAGAAGAGTTTAAAACACACACATTAGACTGAAGGCTGGGGAAAAACGTTTATAAAGAAACTTTGTGAAAGATTTTTTTTTCCTTGTTTGTTACTGTGCAGCAATTCATAAAGATCTGTCTAGGTATTATTTAAAAGAAAGACATTGTTTAAGTAGAGATCCATACAACCAAGATGATACATAATTCAGCCTCAATGGGCGATTGCATTAATTTTTCATTTTAACATTAAATCATTTGATATACTTTGAAATAACAAAACAATGATCTATAGATCGGAGTTATGAAAATTGAAAGCAATTTAATAATATGCATGTCAAATAAAATAAACGGCTTTCTATTTTATTTTCTTAAACTGTGAAATAGCCATTGCCCAGTGTCAAGGCTCAGTTGCTTGAAAAAATAGCAAAGTTTTTCTTCCTCTGTTGCTGCTTATTCTCCCCATTTACCCTCCCCAGCTTTCTCTTGCACATTTTTTTTCCCTCTAGGATCCTTTAGTATTCACATTGCATTAAATATCTGCTATTCATATCAAACGCTCTGGAAATCCATCCATTGTTTATGTCAGTTAATGTTAAGTAATACTTTGTACAGCAATAAGAAGCAATAAAAAACCCAGCAATAAACTGCTGTGTGTCAGTGATTTCTCCTCAGGGTCTGCAACAAGCCATTTGATCTGACTGAAATAATGGCAAACAGTTTTAGACCTTTGCATTAACTCCAGGCCAATGTCTGTGTGGGTTAGTACGTGTCATTCTTACAGAAGGATATTGGTGGTATAGTCCCTGAGATAAAAACTGATGGGTGCCAGAATAAGTATTTGGGTAAACAGAAATGTTAGTCGAAGACTTCCCGTGGGGTTGTCATCCAGGTTGTTTGTGACCTCTGTGTTTGAATACTTTGGGTGTAGTGAGAGAAGACAGAATACTACTATTAAGTTGTAGTTTAAATAATAGTTAAAAGACAGCTAATTTAGGGTATGTAGGTCATAAGTGCCAAAAGTGAGATACTGAAATGGTTCAATTTTCAGGAAACATGCACTTAGTATTTTCTGAAAATCAGGCACCTCAAAGTGTCTCAAGGGGAACATTCAAATCCATTAGCTGTGTTTCGTTCTGCTGTTGCAGTCAGTTGGAGACCTTCCCGTTGGCTTCAGAGAACTTTCACCAAGCCCAGGGATGTTTGGTTTTTTTTGGGTCCCCTCCCCAGTAACTTTTTAGGGGACTGAAAGTATATATGAGGTTTTCCAGCACAAACTTCTTTGTCATATACTAAGCAAACAGTGGAGAAAGAAAGTTTTTCAGTAGCCAATTTAGATGTTTCTTATAAGTACTGTTATCAGTAGTTCTTTATCAGTAGAAAATTTAGATATTTCTTACAATAACTGCTGTCACTTTTTGTAGTTGGCTTGTTCCTTAAAATCTGCATAAATCATTAAATGGCATTCTGTTACAGAAAAGCATCTTCTAGTTTGTGAAAGAAATGGCTTTGATTAAGGACTCTGAGTGGCAGAAATATAAACCCTTTTAGTAAATAGTTCTTTTTTTGTACAACAACATTCATTTAGGAAATTGCACAAGACCTTTAGAGAGATTTAATAAAGCTATTGATTACATTATGCAGCGTTAGGAAGGGGCAAAACCATACTTCAGGTTTTCATTTGTCAAGACTAAAATAAACTGATATTAGTCTATGCTTTCTCTTAATTTGTTGAAATTGTCAAAAAAAGTGAAATACCTGGTAGCAAGAAAACTACAACTGAAATCTTGAAAAAAGCCTCTCTGAAGAAACGAATGAAAATAACATTGTGAGAGGAGTGTAGGTAAATTCAAATTATTTTTATAGTGTCATTTTTGTAATAAAAATAGGGGTTATAAGGGAAAAACAGGGAGTTCTTGGAGTGAACAGTTTAGGTCTATGTGCCTCCTGGTTATTAAGGAAAATATAGGTGTAAAGATGCTTTACAAAATTCTTGTTTCTCACTGTATGTTCTCATTTACAAGTTGCAGTGTTTCAGGGTTCTCAGATTTAGTTGGGAAACTTATCATGTATGATAACAGAAAATTTGCAGAATTTGTTCACGCATTTAGTTATTCTTCCCCCCCTCCAGTAGGAGCTTTTTATCTTCTACTTTGAGTATTAGAAATTTAATACTGTTGTATGTTCTGTAGGATCTGGCCCTCAGTTACATTTCAACCAGCAGCAAAACCACATAAAATTGCAGCACATAATATTAGTAAATGTGTTCATGCATGTGGATGTCTGTCTTTCTATGTTTATACATGCACTCATATTTACGTGTATAGTAAACATGTGTGCCTGTTATACCAGTATCCCCATCAGACTTCAAACTGAGGTGGTTAAGCATAGTGGAATCACGGTGGTGGAAAAAGTGCTTTGATGTTTGTAAGAGTAGGATAATAAAGGAGGGGGGAAGGACCCCCAAATTCAGGGTACTCTGCATGAGAGAGTTGGATCTTGTTTTGTATTTAATCCTATTCAGTTCTAATCCTGCTCTTATTTAAAGCAAGAGTGGTATTCCCAGTTGTGTGGTTTGGGGAATTTAATGGTTTTTAAGGGTGCCTAGAAAATACTGTAACTGAGTGGGCAAAAAGGAAAAATAGTATCATTTGTTCAAATTGCACAGACACTAAGTTCATAGATAAAAAACATCAAATGTTGATTCACTTTGTGACCAACTTAGGTGTTAAATTGCTAATTTGTATTTTGCACTATGATGATACTTGCTAATAATGTCAGACAATTATATTTTGATGTAAGCTCACATAGTTATGATGCCTTAATTAAACATTTGGAAATAAAAGAAGCTGTTGAGCTATGTACAGTTTTTGTAACTTGAAATGTTTTTCATGAGATTCACACAGAAATAGATTTAAAAAATGTTCAAATGCTATCCTTGTATTCAAATAATTGTACCAATATAATATGTTAGTGTGAAGTTCCAACACGTTTTTGTCCTGATGGCTTTTCTGGTGATTTTATTTTAGCTGTATAGTTTTTACTTCTCGGTCATGAATTTAGTGTCTGTGAAGGCCAAGAGGTGGAAACCCTTTATTATTCCAGCAATACACAGGACTCTCTGCACTGCTGTATCAGGAAATCTCAAGTAACAGTTTTATGATGTATGAGGATATTATTCTCTGCAAGCAATAACACGCATTTCTATTTCCCCAGCAATACCCACATAATCAAACATTCACAAGTGCTTTACAAAGAATTTAATTAAATACTGTGCAGAGTAACTGGGTGCAGCATGCACACAAGCTGTTATATATTCAGTAGTTCACATTTTGCAGTTAGTGCAGAATACTTTTGAGCAGTAATATGTGTGAATGGTATTTGTATCAAAATGTGCATCATCACATCCTTTTGTACCTTGCTTCTTAAAAATTACACTAAAATCATAACAGATGTCACCTCCAAGAGCACAGGATACCTTCCTCAGTGCTCTAATGGTACAATAAACAGAGGAAAATACAAATTCTTATGTTGAGACTTGAACATCAAACATTGTTCCTCTGAAATCAAATGTTTATGACTCCCTAGAGGAAGATCTAGATTATCTCTTTTACCACAAAAGTAGGTGTGTTTGGAATTTTATTTAAAGGTAGCAAAAATTTGTGGAGCAATGAAGACCAGCCACTGAAGAATTTCCTTTCTAAATTAACACCAAGACTTGGACATTCAGAGTTGGACAATGAGAAGCAAAAGATTTCTCATTTTGTGATAATGAGTATGTTCAGAGTCCGTTCAGTCAGTCACTGGAGATTAAGAAAGTCTCTTCTTTGGCATTAAAGTGCAGTCCATCAGACCCTGCACTACGAAAAGGCAGGAGTGTGTTCATATGTTGTAGTACACTTCTGACTTCATTCAGCATTGTTGGTATGCTCATGTCACCTGCAAGGATTAACATTCTGGAAACCGACAAGGTTATCTATGGTGTTTTGGTTTGTCTGTTCAGAAAAGCCCTTTAGGCATTAGCCGATACATGAGAGGAGTTTCCAGGCTTGCAGAGCAATGGGGCTGTGTTGAATGAAAGTGATTTAGAATATCCCTCTGCGGTTGTCTACCTGCAAGGCAGTTAGCCGTCCATCAGATTGGAAGGTTTTATTGGTATGTCAGTGCTATAAAGTATCGGACTAAACCAGCAGACCAATACCAATGACACAGACAGTGAAAGACAGTCTATAATTAGCCTGTAAAGGTGTTTAGTATGAGACCTCACCCTAGTTTCCCAGTTCCACGGAGTTGTTCCAGTTTATTACTGGCTGACACTGACAAAATCTGTCCATTATGACTGGCAAGAAAGACCAAAAACTACAAATGAACCCAAAGGAGAGAAACAAAAGGATCAGTTAGAAGTAGGGAACTGGTTTTACTTTCATGCTGGTTCTATTTCGGTGTCACTTTGCTTATTTGAGGGGAATTGCTGAAAACTTAATTGGTGTAATTAAGAACAGAGTCTGTATTCTTCTGAAGATGCCTTTTGGAGGAAAGTTTAATTGCTGTAGGAGAAGTTACAGCTTTCTTTACAGAGTTGAGAATGGGAGAGATCCCTGTTTAATGTTAATGAAGCTTTGCCATTAACTTCAGTGATTTCACCCAGTAGCCTTTGTGTCTTTTTCTTCATTCTTATCCCTTCTTTGTATAGCAGACAGGAGTTTTTAATTTTGCATGTCATTTATACCAAATTGCAGTTATTCTAAAAAATTAGTACAGTTTGAGCTTCAACTGAAGAAGAAAGGGAAAGCATGTAATTCTGAATTTAATCACATGTCTAATCTTGAACACCATGTTTTGGATTTTTGCTTTATTTTCTTTAATAAGGCTCTTGTTCTAGTGTCTGCCTTTATATGAAATATTTATTCTTTACCTTTTGTACTGTGTCTCTGTTTGCAATTTGAATATTTTCAGTTTGCTTGTATTTGGAAGTAGCTGCTACTCTCTATGCTTCTACTAGAAGACTGGTATTTTTATGCTTCTTGCAGCAGGCCCTTTTTGGGTGTTCTGGAATATATCCAAGTTCTCCATTCCTGCTATTTCAGTGGCAACTTCCTGCGAATCCTGAGGTAGAGCTCATGCCGTCGGGCTGTTCTCCAAGCCAATTCCACCACATGTATCAGCAAGCCAAAATAGACAAACTTGGGGGATGTGTCAGTGCTGTGATACAATTTAGAGCATTATTTAGAAAAAGCAGGTCAGAATTCTTCTTTGGGTTGGGAAGTCAACCCAGAGACCTTTCATCCCACCCAGTGAAGTACCCCCTAGATATACTTGTGTTAACTGAGAATGAACTAGCTTTGGAACCAGAAGTAATACAGCCAAATGAGAGGAGTGTGACAGCCAGGCTCATTAATTAAGAAGCCAGGCTAATTAGTTTGATTGGAGGGAGTACCATGCTGATGTGACAGTGGAGCTTCCAAAATTCTGGCTGATTTGTACACAGGGTGCACTGGGCTTCTTGTAGACCTAAAATTTGGTTTTGGGCCCTTTCAGATGTTTTTGCCATGAAGCAGCATTGTGTATTGGTTTATTCCCAGACTGATAGTCAATTTTAGTTCCTTTTCAATCTTCTGCAGTAAGATTTTTCTAACACGTGGATAGACATTGTGATATTGTCTTGTTCAACCCTATACCACTGAGAAAAATTCCCCACTGTTTTTTTTTTACCTGATGAAGGACATTCCCATCTTCTTCCTACTATTTTGTCGCTTGGTGAATACAAAACTGAAGTAATACTCCTGAAGTTGTGTATGGCACCATTGTTCCAGCCTGCGGGGCTGAGAGGTGGCTGTCAGCAGTCCTGTTCTCAGAGGATGCGTGCTAGCAATAGTGCCCACTGAAAGATGCCTTGTTTTTTAAGAACTGGTGATTCTGAACAGTTTGCCATCTTTCTGGTTGTTATGCAACAGTATTTCTTCAGTGCTCCCCTTAAGGTCAGTCCTTACATACAGTTTGATGTGTAAGATGTTTATAAAGGAGTCACTTTAATGAAAAGATGAAAAAATACTTGTGGTGAAAGTCTGTGTTACTACATTGATATGGTATAGTAAACTTGCGAAGCAGTTCAAACCCAGAAGTAACTCCACAAGGTATTGTAAATAAGCTGGATTCTGTACAGAAAACTTCAATTAGAAATACTAAGTACTGTGTTACAGCAATAACATGGTAATCATGTGTGAACAGATTGTGGCACAGGTTAAAAGAAAGAATATTTTATTAGTGTTTCCTAAATAATATTACTAAGAGAGCTGAAATTAAGTTTTGTTTTTTACATGTGTGTTATTTAAAATGTTTTCAGTGATCATTTATGGCCTTACTTACAGTAACTCTTCAGCATAGTAGCTCCCACAAGGAGTTAACGTGTATTTTTTTCTATTTCTAGATCTGTTAGCTGTGCCTAAGCATCCATATGCTGCTATGGAGAACTGGGGACTGAGTGTTTTTGTGGAGCAAAGGATACTGCTAGATCCAAGCATTTCTTCTATATCATACCTACTGGATGTCACCATGGTCATTGTGCATGAGCTCTGTCATCAGGTAATAAAGGTGTTCAGATATTTGGTATTAATGTCAGAAACCATGCATTCCTTTTCAAAACTGAAAATGAATTTGTGTTGTTCACATAGTTGCAACTTTTATTGTAACCGGAGTCCAAATAATGTGGAGATCTGTAAGACAAATCACTACAATGCAGAAACTGGGAAGAGTCAATATGGGGATAGAAGAGAAAATTAGTAGCAATGAACAAATTCCCTATCTTCTCTACTCTGTATGTTTGTATGTGAGTGTGTTGTTGGTATGTAGACTAAACACGTTGATGACTGTAGAAAATGATTTATTGCAGATCTATGGCAGATTCGTGCTGAGTGTCATGTTCATGAAATGTTTTGACTGAAATCAATTTGGTAGTCATCTTTTTCCGTCACATATACAGGTGCTTCCATTTTCTTTTCTTTTTCTTTTTTTTTTTTTTTATTTGGTATTGACCCTCTGTTCACTAATGGTAGATAATTGAGTCTTTATGTGTACAGAAACTTTTGTATCAAGATGGAAACTTCATAATAAACCCATATTACAATTTATTTTACATTTCTTCCATCTTATCTCAAACTAAACACATAACAAGTGTTTAGTAATATTGAGTTGAATGGAAATGTTATTGAAGAAATTTGCTACAGGGACAGGAAACCCTTTCTTGCGCTCATAACAGGCATAATCATAGCCTTCAGGTTAAAATGAATGAAATCCTACTGTGTAATCAGCATGGCTTACATCTGTGACATTACACAGTATTCTTTAAAAGGCAATGCAAATTCTTAACGCTTTCTGCAAATAAAAAGTACCATATAAAAGGGAGCCTTTGTAATGGAGTTCTGGTAGATGAACCTGGAAATAATGTTTGGTTCATATTCATGTTTCACTTTAAATCTGTTGGTGAATAGGAAGTCCTCAACTACAACATGAATTTTTTTATTGAAAGTTATTGCTGGTTTGTTCTCAATATGATCATCTGATTTTGTTATATGCTCTTTATTGTGCAGTATGATAGAGTAGCACACTGTTCAGCTAGAAAAATTACAGTGCCTTAGGAATCAGGTGTGGAAAACACACATTAGGTCATCAAATCACGGCTCCTGTTAGTATTAGATTCTTCCATATGGTGCGTTTTGTAGTGCTGGGTTCAGTGCTTCTGATTACAGGGTTATGCCGCTTCCCCTAAAACCTTTTGATTAAATCTGATGGTCAATAACTTTTTCCTAGCATTCAGCTTAAGTCTTCCTTTTTCTAAAGTTGTTCTATTACTTCCAGTTATTCCTTGCACCACTTTAATAATTTCCTCTGCTTCCAAAGCAATTTATACTTCAGATGTGGGCAATTATCACATCAGTAACTTGCCAAGTTTGTTTATTTGATTCTCATTGAAACCAAAGCCTTTTTTCATTGTTCTGGGAATATGAGAGGATCATGAAGTGGGTGAAAATTATATTTGAGTTTATTTTAGGGTAGCAATGCGGTCATAGAGTGCTTTTAAGTGACCTTAAAATTGCAAATGAGAAAGTTTACTTGGTGTCCATGTTGATATTACTTCCAGTGCTGTTCACTTAATTATAAGTATCTTCCTCCATTTGTGTTGCTGCTGTTTCTGTACCTTGCAGATGAGGTCCTTGCTCAGCTGCTTCACTGGATAACTAGACAGGATAGAAAATATTCAGGTGGAAGAAATATTATTTCTACTTTTTAGATGCAGAATTGAATCACAGAGAACGTGGATTGTTCATCTGCAAATAAAGTTTAAAGGGAGAATCCCTCCAAAAATACAAGCCACAAAACACTGTCTAGCACCCCCATCACAGTATTGTCTTTATTTAGCCAGTTTTTCTGCTTTTATCTTACCATACTCAGAAGCCCCTCAAGGAAACATTAGCTGTGGATAGCATAGAGCAGGAACTGTAAACAATGCTAGCTTAGCTGAAAATATATTGAACTGAGACCAGGTTGGGTCCAGGATCTCTTGCCACTGCTATTTAATTGTTAACTATTCACTGCATTTTTCATCCTCTTTTGCTATGCATCATGTCGCCTGCTAACCTGAGATGGCACATGAATATTCCTCCTCTTCACTCATTTTTGCACATAGAATAACAGAGATTAACCAAAATCACTTCTGGCACAGGCAAAAATAGAATCCACATCTCCAGTTTTACTTTTTATTTATTGATTTATTTAAAATTTCATGTAAGAGGAAACAGAACTCTCCTAAAATATGTTTCCTAAAATACATTTTTTCGTTTTTTGAAGAATTGTATTATTGTCCTATTTCTCCTGATTTTAAACCCATGATTTTAAGACTTACAGAACATATCTGAGCATGTAGCAAACTGACCTGTATGAGTCCCTTGTTACTTAGAGTAACACAGCAATTGCTTTGCTAATGTTGTTCCAAGATTAGAAAAATCAGATTAATATCAAGAATTGGGATTGTTACCTTTAGATATTACTTTAAAATCGGAATTCCCAAATCTGCTCGGTGTTATTGCTTGAGCACAGTGTTCAGGACAGACAGAAAATGAGAGACAGCATTGCAGAAGGACAAAGAAATTCTGTCATTGTCAAAATACAAGTAAAAAGCAAGTAAGAAAGAATTTTATGCCCAATTTCTTCACAGGTGACTTTGCAATGCTTGACCAGATATTTATTTTAGGTACCTGTTTTAGGAGGGATACATTAAAGTTACATGGGCAGCTTTAGTTTAGTCATTTTGTAGGTTGCTAGTGCCTGATATTTCAGCCTGAGTGTTCTTTAAGGACATTTTATGTATTTAATTAAAAAAAATAATAATTGGAAAAGGAGTGTTTTGGCATAAAAGCTTCTCCTCCAATCCCCAAAACACAAATGAGATATTGGTCAAAACACGCATATTTCTAGCAGCTTAAATTGATAGCTTGAAATAATTACCATAATTTATTAAAATAATTCTAATAAGGTAGTAATCAGTTTTGTTTGCATATCACAGATTGGTCCCACCTACAGCCTTTGAAGAAAGAGTCGTTTGAATCTATGCACCATGATTTTTTGTGATAGTTTTCCCACCTGAGCACAAAACTTGGTGTGACAGATTGAGTTAAAGAGGCATGAAAGCAGAAAGAAAATTAAAAATTTCTAACTCAATGTTTTTTTAATAATCTGTAAAGAAAGCATAGAGGAAAGAGTGTCCTTTCAGTGTGTCTGTAAAATAAGTGCCTTCTGCGTGTCAGGCTGAACACAATACCTGAGGGAGATGAGAAATTTATGTAATCAATATGTTTCAATTCATTTTTCTCTTCCAAAATGAAAAGAAGTAATGATCTTCGCTCCAGGCAAATAGTGTCTATAGTCAAATTCAGAAATAAATAAATAAACAATTACTTACATAAATGAAGTGCTTTACTTAATGTTTTCCTTTCAGACATGTAACACCTAGGAAGATAATAGCACCTTTCTGCTGGAAAATTTGGCTTCATTAATTGCAGTCTCTGGGACTGCTCTGTCTCTGACATTCATAACTATCTCTGATACTATTCAAGACTAGTTAAGCAAATTCCCTACATTTCCATATTGGTATCACATGCTGTTTTATGCCTGTAAAACACTTCTTCCTTTAGGTGGATAATTAAACAAATACTTTTAACTGTATCATTAATAAATAAACCCGGAAAAATCACACAGGAGTATAAGAAATTCTCTTTTGTGACATCACAAATTAATGTTATCAGTTCTTTTGAGTTACAGGAGGATGCATTATGAATTTTACAGCCTTTATTTTTTTAAATCTCTCTCTGAATAGTTGTAGCATACCATGACTGTTACTGGTTTCGTATTTGTTCAGCAGTCCTCTTGTGATTCAAGAAATAAACTCCATGCTATTGTGTTTCCAGTGTTTCTTTGTCTTTTCAGTTAAATGTTCAAAAGATCAAGATCTATCTCTATTGGTCCTGTAGAGAGTTAATTTAGTGATAGCCTTTGACTAGATTATGATCACTGAGTGTCCATTAAGTTCAGTTTCACATAGTGTGAATGTGACTTTTGTCAACCTCATCTTTTCTCCCTAAATTCTTAAGTTGGTTGTCAGTGACATTCATTGTCACGTTTTGCTTCATTTTTTTGTTCAAATCCTATTTACTGAACATTGTGTGGCAATCTGGTAATCTGAGTTTCTGTAGTCTGTTCTTCAGAGCCCCTTTGTACACTTCACTACGGATCCTCGTCGCAGCATTGATCCTTCCTTAGTGCTATTCTCACTCCACAAAGACATGCACAGAAGCGAGACCTTTCATTCAGGTCCCAGACAAAGCCTTCAAATAAGGCAACTGTCATGAAAGCAAACCGCTTACTGGCCAACTCCGCTTTCATTCATTCCCCATTCTCATTACACTGTCAGCAGCAGCTCCTCTGCTCTGACGTGAGTCTCTCCCTCTGGAATACTTATTTGCTGCTCCCTTTCTGTGTATTTTCAGAGTTTACGACTCCATGAAAGCTCAAAATTATCTGTGTTGATTATGAATTAATCTCATTTCTAATCACATTAAGAAAAAAAAAAAAAACTGGCAGAGAATTTTACTGAAATGAAGTTTTGGTATTTGGCGAAAAAGATGCTAGAGAGTGTGAAATAAGTTTTTATAATAGTGTATGCGTTTCTGCTCTTACCACTGGTGTTATGACAATTCAGGTTGCACGGGGCCATTATGATCATTTGAACAGGGTCGTCCATCAACAGAAGAATTGATGACGCCTGATTTCCATTGAATTTTTGTCCTTATTCCTCTTCCAGTGGTCCCCCCAGCTCTGTCTAAAATCCCTCTGACACCCATATGTCCTGTACTGTGACAGGTTTGTGGCTGTTGACGGCTACTGAGCAGAGCATCTAATGGGCATGTGCTTGCCTTGCCCTCAGTTTAGGTCCTTCTCTTTTCAGCTGCTGATCTTCATGTACTTTTCTAGGAGTTTAATTATCGTTGAGATCACTGTCCTTCTTTCTAAATTAGATTGAAGTAAATGGGGAAATTCAAGAGCGACCTGGGGGGAATGGGAAAGGCAGTCAGGTCGAGTAGGGTTCCTTTGCATAATCATAGGGGGCCCATGCCATTTTAGATACCCTCTGCCTCTGGTTGGTGTTTGAGAAGGCTGCAGATCTCCTGTAAGTCCTGCATGAAATTTCCTAGGCCTGTGTGGGTATCTCAGATACCCTAGGATGTTCTTTAAGTGGCATCAGCTACCTGCTTTTAGGCATCCGAGTCCTACACACAGAGAGATGGCATCATTGTATAAAACTGCTTTCCTTACGAAACCAGCTAATGAATGGAGCATCAGTAGTATTGTAATTCTTAGTGAGCAGACATTGTGGAGGAAGAAATGCTAAAATTCAGATATGGGATATGGAGATTGTGTTCCCAGTTTTTCAAGTTTCACGCTATACATAGTGAAGTTTCCAGGTAATGAATCAGATTACTCGAGTTAGAAGCCTTTTTCTGTCCATTGTGTATGGTAGTCCCTTAAACCTAGGTAAGCATCTACTTTAGATAACTAAATTAGACATTGTGAATACTCTCCTCAACGCTTCTTTTTAGCTGCTTGTTCTTTTCTAATGTTTTACTTCAGTAACTTATGCATCCTGTAAAGGCTTAATTCATTAGTACATGAAAAAACAGTTAAAGAGTTTCGGTGGGTGGTATATACTACTTTTTTTATTAAAACTTGTGAAGAATGTGTTCTGTATAAACGAGATGTATGCAAAGATGGTTTTGTAAAGGTTGTTTATTTGAACTTTTTTTGCAGTGGTTTGGTGATCTTGTGACTCCAGTTTGGTGGGAGGATGTGTGGTTGAAAGAAGGTTTTGCTCACTATTTTGAATTTGTTGGGACAGACTACCTCTACCCAGGGTGGAACATGGTAAGTCAGTTTTACTTTGTTAATTTGGAGACTCCACAGAAAAATTGCTCTGCTGTTACACTCCTGCTTTTGTTATAGACAGGGACTGCTGAAAAGTACCAAATGATGCATACAAGTATCAGATGTCCAATGAAGCAAAATCACTAGGTGTGAAATAATTTGACAGCATTCCAAAAGTGTAATCTGCAATTTCTTACAAAAGAAATAAGGTCATGTCTATCATAACCCAGCATTAAAATAACTACTGTCTCTCTGCTCAGAAACATTTTGAATTAAAGCGGTTATGGTTTAAAATGGACCATTTTTGAAAATATTCAGAATATTGAATTTTATCCACAAACACAAGATAAATTGGAAAGAAATGTTTGGCTGAAGCATACTGTAAAACTGAACATATTTTTTCTTACAGTATTCTGTTCTCCTCTCACGAAGTTTACTCTTTTTATCTTCCTGCTATTGTTTGGCCATCTAGCAGTACGTACTAAGTTAATAGGGGGTAAATGAATTTAGAATCTAGGTTTCAGTATGATTTCCAGCTGTACACAGTTGGACATGCTTTGTCAACTGGTGTACAAATACTGGAGCTCTCTGAGGGCAAACTGGGAAAGCCATGCTTTCTGGAGTGCTTCTGTTATATCATATCATACCTAGTCAGGTCCCAGTTTACATCAACAGCTGTAGTCTAGAAATATGCTTACAATAAAAATAAAAGATATGAGACCTCACGACAAGGAAATTGTGTGTGAGACCATGTTGAAGGTTGCTATATAGATTTTATTGCCCTTTGGAGAAATTTTTCTGTTTGCTATCCTTCTGTGTTTACACATGTTTAATTATGTGGCAAAATATTTGTTATAAATACAGATTGCCTGATAGAGATTTGTTATAGCTTGAAAGTTTTGCTTAAACTCTTGCATACTAACTTCTGAAATGTTTTTTTCCATTTCTGGGTGATTTATCAAGTATTGTTATCCCATTAACTTTTGTGTGCCATGAAATGAAGATGCTATAATTATGAGTTAAAGCTAATTTTTTTAAATAGCTGTATACCGGTACTCTTTCTTTAGGCACTTCTTGTGAAGTTTGAATTCTTTGTAGTATTTAAATTTTTTCTTTCAGGTGTCAATTTTGGTTTATACTTGCATTATGAAAAGGAAAATAAATCTTTATCTGAACTGACATCTGTCTTACGTAGGTAGGCTTGTTGGGTTTACCTGGCTTTGGCTGTATTAAAACTCATTCTCTTCATCTTTATGCAAAACACATCCTGAATTACAATGTAATGATTCTAATTATGAATGCAATGAAATCTGGCAGGCCTTTATGATTTTAGCGTAGTGAAATGTCATAGATGACAACGTTTATACACTGAATTTTTTCTTCAAATCATCAGTCATTTGTTCTTCAGATAATCAGTTTAACAAATCCAGAATAACTTTGCTTTAGAAGTCATTTGGAATATAGACTATTTGCTTGAGATTTCTGTGGAATGAATACCATGTTCACTGTTATGCAAATGCCTTGCCCATCACGTGAAATCCTGGCGTCTTAGCAGAATACAGGCAAAATGAATGGGTTGAATGAGGTATGACAGTTAAACTGGGAAATCAGACACGTGCTGCATAAATTAGAATTAACTACAGTAATATTTCTGTGCCTGAAAAAATATAAATCTGTCAAGTTTTTCCTTAAATTGAAGAGAAGGTAGACATAAACTTTTCATAAAGCTTTGGATATCATTGGCTTTTGATATAAAAATAACTTACTGACATATTTAAATAATTAGAAAATTGGTGGCAAGATGGAACACTTGATGAGTTAAACATTTAAACATGCTGCATTCTTTTGCGGGCTAGGGTAGGAATCAATACTGTGATGTTTCAGCCTTCTTACAGAGTTTGTAGGAGGAGGAAGCAAAAGTTACAGTTACTGGATTTTGGCTTGTTGGATATTTTCATTATTGATATAAAGTGCATTGCTGTTTAGATCATACTGACATTTCTAAACTTGAAAAAATAAAAAGTGAGCATTTATAAAAAGAAATACTGTTCCAAAGAACTTATTTTTTTTTCAAAAGTGAAGGATACAGTGCAAGCTTCATGAATCAATTGCAAAAACAAGAACTACAAACCTTATTTTCTCTAATAAACAGAGCAATAACACAGCAATATTCCAGCATTCTGGGTGGTGTTTTGTCAGCAGTAGTTCACACCTGTGAAATAAAAATAAAAAATGTTATGGTGTATGATACCACAGCTTTTTGCATCAAGAAAACAGAGTAATATGCCAAAATCCTCTTTTTTTTTTCCCTAAACAATTGGGAAAGTTAGACAGTTAATTTCTTTCTCTTGTTCTGAGATGTTACCCTTGAAAGTTTCCTCAAGAAGCCCATGGACTAAAATGTCAAATTCACCTTATTTTCTGCTTATTAAAGATTTTTTATCACATTTTCTTTTGGATAGGTGTAAAAGCAGAAGACTGGTAGTCAATTCCAGGAAAAGGCCTTTTGTCTGGAAATGCAGCTTGGGCAATATGGATACATCTGAATCAAATGGATCTATCAACAGCTTCCTACCTAACTTGTTGGATGATTATAGGCTACAGACACATAAGCTTTCATCATTAAAGCTCCCTAAGCCCCTAAAGTTTTACTACTACTTGTCTTCAGATGCTTCTCTTTTAGCAGAGCCGAGCATTTTTCAGTGTTTATTTTATCTGGCATTCACAGACTTGGTATGGCTGAACCTGAGACTCTTGAGGAGAGCTATCCATTAGGCACGTTCACACCATTATAACTTAAACCCACAGCACCGAGTTCCGCACAAAGCAGAGAGCCATGGGTTTTGCCTGAAACCTATTTTCTGGCTTTTCCTTATTCTCTAGGTTCTTGCTTGTCTAAATATTTCTTCCTCCTCTGAGGTTCTTGATCTTATCAGTTTTTCTTCAATTGTTTTACAGGCTCTTCTTTTACTGCAGGAAAGATGAGTGGATATCAATATTGACCAAACAGCCATTGAGCTGTAACACTTTACTGAGCCTTCCAGCAGGTCTAGAATTTCTTTTTTTTTTTGTCCAGAAGGCGTTTACAGACTTCATCAGGCTTGCATAATCTTAATGAGAAAGGAAATCCAGTCCTTATTAAACCCTTGCCATCCTTATGCCCTGGATCCTGCTATTAAAATTTTGGGTGAAGAACAGAACGAAGAGTCATTCTGATGGAAGTGTCTGTTATCCATTGCAGTTAATATAAGATACATCAGAACTCTCCTGAGGAAGTGGACGAAGTTTTGCTGGTTTTAAAACAGGAAGGTGAGCTTTCTGAGGTGAGATCCTTCATAGTTCCACCGCTGGTCTTAATATCCTTTTTAAATTTTAAAGTTACTTCAGATCAAAGCTAGAAATTCTCATTTCCTTCTCTCAGCTAAAAAATAAGTCCCTGCATGTTACTTTTTACCTCTTGACGGTGAAGCTACCTTTGGTTTTGCAGGAAATATGTCCCTACTATACAGTCATTAGACATTTGCCGAGGAAATGAATTCACCATTCTTCCCATTTCAGCCTCTTGCCTTGCCTATCCCCCAGATTAAGAGTTTTTTGAAATTCTTGTTCTGAAATGTCTCAAATTCTTATTCTTAAATCTCATTCTTCAAGGTCTTGGAAGTTTAAACAGTTGTTTCTGTGTTGTCAGGATGGTTTTAAAGAGAAAGGTGGCTCTGCAACCAGGTCGAAGACTCCCCAGAGATCAGGGAATTTCGCTTGATAATGTGTGCTCAGAGTAGTCAACTGCATGTGAATTCCCTGGCTGTTGCTATTTCATGACTTAGAAGGAGATGAGGTTTCTGTATTAGAGGCTTACCATATAACTGTTTAGTTGTCTCCCCATGCCATCAAAAAGCATCAGCAGCTGGATGTGAGTTCTTGAGCTGTAAGATCTTACGACTGATACAAGGTAATCTCACCTCTGATGAAGGTGCCTCTGCTAGTTTTAGGATCAGAGAAAAGAGAAAATTACAGCAGAAAACTACACGCTGGTAATTTCCACTTCATAGCCCTGTCTTTTCTCATCTACCCTTCTCACCTTCCTGCTTTCAGAGGCCTGTTTGCAACTATATCTTACATCTTCCTCTCTGCTTCTTTCTCTCATTATCCTGAAGTCCTTTGTATGTGGCTTTGTAAAGGAAGGCATTCAACTGAGGCTTACAGATCCAGGAATTTATTGACTGATCTTTTACCTCCTTATTTTCTGGTAGAAGGAACCATCATGTTTGTCCTTGAATGTCTCTGGTATTGGGGTAGGTTTTGAGGACTATGACAGCAGGAATTACTGGCATGTAATTTTCCCTTTCATCCATCAAACGAGCATCAAATACTTTAGCAGCCAGTACCCAGCTTGATGCTGAGAAAGCATTTCACAGAGCCCAGCTGACTTCTCCCTTTTCTTTATTATATAAAAGTTAGCTTTGCTGACAACTTTATTGGCTGAGTCAAGGTGTAGTGCATCAGTGATAGCTTAGAATCCTCTGCCTTCTCTATCCACTGAAGCTCTGGGATAAGATCTCCCACTTTCTTGTGTGCTTACTACTTTTATAATTAAGGGTGGTCATATTTGCCAGAAATTTTCCCAGTATTAAACAATTGTGATTAAAGTATTTGGAGTAAAACTTTGTGTCTACATGGAAAGGCATCTTTCATCTTTCTTAAAGTGAACCATGCACTATTAGGTTCCATAGTCTAGACAATCCTGCCATTACTACAGGCAGCTGAAAATAATAATGAGGTTGCATATCAACATTTCTGTTTTAAAAATGTGCTGCAAGAAATTACCTGTGCCTAAAAAAGTTAATAGAAAAACATTTAACTGAACTTCATGACATTAAGTACTTAAACATCATGCAACATGCTGCCCAAATTCTTGATAAATGATCTTCATTGCCTATCTTTCTCATTGACTGGGTTGAAATAATAAAAGTGAATATGGCCATTAGACACATGCATGTCTTTAATATGCTTTGTCTCAGATTCCCTCCTAAAGCTTTTGTCTCCATCTGTAAAGTTTTTTTTAGGCATTTTTTGACTCACAGAAAACCCAGAAAATACTATAAGTTTTGAAGCAGACTTAAGACATGGGCCTTTTTGATTTGTTTCATTATTATTTTGGCATTTCAGACCTGAGCTGTACCCTGCTTGATCCTTCTAACCCAACATAAATATCACACTGGCTCAGCACTGAGAGAGATTCAGCCTCTTGTTTTTTAAAACTACTTTCATCTCCTCTTTTTTGGTTAAAGGCTCCCCATACCAGTATGAAGTAAGCCTTTAGTTAATACCACATGGAGTGTTTTTTTCCCCCAGTAACTGCTCAGTGAAGTCAGTCCTTGTATGATTTTCTGTTTTAACTCAATTGTGGGGAAAGCTTTCAATGTAAAATTAACTAGAATCTCATGTATAATTGACTTTGGCAGGAAGAAGAGAGATGTAAAGGTAAGCTGCAGGATCTTCTGGTTGCTAATTCCTAGTCCTTTTTAAGTATACCAGTTTAGAAATCCTTATACTGAATTTAGCTTCTAACTAAGAAATTAAATTTTCATCTCCACATGGTCTTCCTTAACCCAGTTTCTTTTTTGATGCTCTGGCAAGGTGGATTAATATATGGAATTCTTAACTTTAAGTAGTTAACTCCTAACATTTAGAGATCAGACATAAATGAATATCAACATTTAGATGAAATGTTTATTCAAGAGATTAAGTACAGGTTTGGAGAATGTCAGTGTCTCTTCTTTCTTCATGTCATTATCTGCTCATCTTGAGTCAGCAGTTAAAATGACATTATGATGAGAGCTTTTGGGTCACGTGAGTTCAAATCTCCTGAGTTCAGGGTTTAGATGAAGCTTTGGCTTCAGAAAGAAACTTCAGTCAACCGACTGAATTTCACATAATTTTGAATTAGTAACCACTTTGTCTTCAGTAAAAATGAGAAACTTGGTGGCAACTTCTGCCTCAAGGCAAGGACTCACTGCAGGGTAGCCCTACTGAAACAAGAATACGCACTGCATCAGGAAGTATAGTTGATATGGGAAGTTCAGTGGCAAAGCTGTAGCTGTATATTTGAGGACATCCTTACTGAAAGACTCTGTCTCTCAAATTTTCAGGTGTCCTGAATGTATTGCCACTGTTTATTTTAAAATTGTGGCAGTGTGCAGTTACTTGGAGCATAAGCTGATAAATAAGTTTTGTTGTGTCTGCAAAACATCTTTGGTTCCTTCAGGACTTAGCTTACTGAATCTCATCACTTTCAGGCTGAGACAGAGTCTAGGTGCGCAAAATCCATCCAGCAAATGTTAGAGCACCCAAAAAGTATTGTCATTGATGGTAACCCTGGCAGTTGTTGCTAGAAGTTGACTCAGTATACCAACCATATCTCAAAGCCACTTTTCATTTAAATATTATTTACTGCTTCTGGAATTGAGGTGAATTTCCTCTACAAATTCACCCTGTGGAGTTTGAATTAGAGGATAAACTTCATACTTTGTTGCCTAATGTTTTAAAATGTTCTGGAGACAAATGCATGAGGAGACAGTGGATATGTGTTCATCCATTTGCTTAATGACTATTTCTGTGAAGGCAACTACATACAAGGTGACAAAACATGATCTTGGAGAGTGAAACTGGCCTTTGTTTTTTGGAAGTGCTGGTGATAGGTATGTGTTGTTTCCTTTTCTAATGCTCCCTTTTTTGTACTGCATCCTCCTATTTTGTAGGCCTACATGTGGTATAATGGATCTGGTGTACAACCAAATCAAATCTATACCTGAAAAACAGAGTGGTGAGAGGAAACAGCAGTTGAAGTAGCTGGTGAAATTGCGTAAAAACTCCAAATCAGCTACCCATCTGCTTGGCAACTTAAGCAGGTGGTCATGAATATCTGGTTTGGCACTTCACTGAAAAGAAAATACATATCCAATTCTCTTTCTTGATACTCAAAGCTATTGGTCTTCCTTAACTATGAACTCCTAGAACATCTACGTTGCTTAGTAACAAAAATTGTCAGTCAGTGTGAAGATTTCTCAAGCACAGGGACAGAAATTTTGCAAGAACTTTGACTGAAAATGCAGAAAAGGTGGTTATGAAGGTAGACACGGAACCATGACATATTCACAGCTGATAAATGTAGAATATGTTACAGGCCTCCTTCAACAAAATATGCACATAGTTAAAGCACAAATGCAGAGATATAAATTAAAAAAAAAGTAATCTGTAACAAATAGTAATCTGTATTTTTGTAAATAGCTCAAGCTATTTACAAAAAATTACTGTTGGGAAAGAGAAAGAGAAAGAAATGTTGCTTTCATTTGCAAGTACTCAGGAGACTTCCTGTGCTATGACAGCTTAGGATTTATAAGCATGTAGACAGAAAGAACTTGCTTTTGGCCTCCAGTGGATCTTTCCTGGCCTTAAGGTATTTTATTGAACCTTGGGTTTCCTCATAGATGATGATATTCCTTCTGTAGTTTGTCAAGCTTCACCCTGAAATATATTGTATTAGAACTGAACTGCTGGTAGAGTATATGCTGGTGTTCTTTCATTGCTTTCAAAATTTGCCCCTACTTCCTTTTCCCTAGGGTGCACTTTCCCTATAAACTCAAGTATTGTGTCTAGGCAAATGCTTGTTTTGTCAGGCATGAGAGATCACTTATCTCCTTTGTATTCCTGATGGCTAGTAAAGCTCTATATTTTGGAGATCACAGAATCACAGAATGGTAGGGGTTGGAAGGGACCTCTGGAGATCATCTCGTCCAACCCTGCTGCTTGAGCAGGCACACCTAGAGCAGGGGGCACAGGACCGCATCCAGGCATGTTTTGAATGTCGCCAGGGAAGGAGACTCCACAACCACCCTGGGCAGCCTGTTCCAGTGCTCTGTCACCCTCACAGTAAAGAAGTTTCTCCTCATATTCAGGTGGAACTTCCTGTGTTCCAACTTGTGCCCATTGCCCCTTGTCCTGTTGTTGGGCACCACTGAAAAGAGTCTGGCCCCATCCTCTTGACACCCACCCTTCAGGTATTCATAAGCATTGATAAGATTCCCCCTCAGTCTTCTCTTGTCCAGGCTGAACAAACCCAGGTCTCTCAGCCTGTCCTCATAAGAGAGATGTTCCAGTCCCCTGATCATCTTAGTAGCTCTCCGCTGGACTCTCTCCAGTTGTTCTGTGCCTTTCTTGAACTGGGGAGCCCAGAACTTGACGCAGCACTCCAGATGTGGCCTCACTAGGGCAGAGTAGAGGGGGATGATAACCTCCCTCGACCTGCTGGTCATACTCCTTTTAATGCACCCCAGGATACCGTTGGCCTTCTTGGCCACAAGGGCACATTGCTGGCTCAGGGTCAACTTGCTGTCCACCAGCACTCCCAGGTCCTTCTCAACAGAGCCACTTTCCAGCAGGTCAGCCCCCAACAGGTACCGGTGCCTGGGGTTGTTCCTCCCCAGGTGCAGGACCTTGCACTTGCTTTTGTTGAACTTTGTGAGGTTCCCCTCAGCCCAGCTTTCCAGCCTGTCCAGGTCTTGCTGAATGGCAGCACAGCCTTCCAGCGTATCAGCCAGTCCTCCCAGTTTTGTATCATCAGCAAAACTGCTGAGGGTTCACTCTGTCCCTTCATCCAGGCCATTGATGAATATGTTGAACAGGACTGGACCCAGCATAGACCTGTGGGGAATATCACTAGTTACAGGCCTCCAATCAGACTCTGAGCTGTTGATCACGACTCTCTAAGCTCTGCTGTTCAGCCAGTTATCTATCCACCTCACTGTCCTCTCATCTAAGCCACACTTCCTAAGCTTACCTGTGAAGATGTTATGGGAGACAGTGTCAAAAGCCTTGCTGAAGTTGAGGTAAACAACATCTACTGCTCTCCCTTCATCTGCCCAGCCAGTCATGCCATCATAGAAGGCTATCAGGTTGGTCAAGCATGATCTCCCCTTGGTGAATCCATGTTAACTACTTCTGATAACCTTCGTTTCCTCTACATGCCTGGAGATGACCTCCACGATGAACTGTTCCGTCACCTTTCCGGTGATGAGGCTGACTAGCCTATAGTTTCCTGAGTCCTCCTTCTTGCCCTTTTTGAAGATTGCAGTGACGTTTGCTTTCCTCCAGTCCTTGGGCAGCTCTCCTGTGCTCCACGACCTTTCAAAGATAATGGAGAGTGGCTTAGCAACAGCATCCGCCAGCATCTCTGCATACCCTGACAACGTTCCTATATTCCTGCCATGTGGTCAGTCTCTTCTTACACATACTGTAAACCTCCTTCTTCCATCTGAGTTTTTCTAGAAGCTCCTTGCTCATCCATGTGGGTCTCCTGGCTCCTTTGCTTGGCTTCTTCCTCACAGGGATGCACTGATCTTGAGCTTGGAGGAAGCGGTACTTGAATATTGACCAGGTCTCTTGGACCCTCCTACCTTCTAGAGACCTAACCCATGGGATTCCTCCAAGGAGGTCTCTGAAGAGGCCAAAGTTAGCTCTCCTGAAGTCCAGGGTTGTAATCCTACTTGTTGCCCTGCTTCTAACACGCAGGATCCTGAACTCCACCATCTCATGGTCGCTGCAGCCAAGGCTACCCCCAACCCTCACATCCTCAACTGGACCTTCTTTGTTTGTTAGTGAAAGGTCCAGCAGCACATCTTGCCTTGTTGGCTCCTCCACCACCTGTGCCAAAAAGTTATCCTCGATGCTCCGCAGGAACCTCATGGACTGCGTGCACCTTGCCATGTCACTTTTCCAGCAAATATCAGGGTGGTTAAAGTCCCCCACAAGAATCAGGGCCTTTGATTGTGAGGCTACTTCCAGCTGTCTGTAGAAAGCCTCATTGACTCCCTCTGCCTGATCAGGTGGCCTGTAGCAAACGCCCACAACAGTGTCACCCATATTTGCCTGCCCCTTAATTTTTACCCATAAGCTTTCGACTTGTTCTTCCTCCACCCCTAGGCAGAGCTCAATACATTCCAGTTGCTCCCACACATAAAGAGCAACTCCCCCACCTCTCCTTGCTGGCCTGTCTTTCCTAAAAAGTACGTAGCCATCCATGACAGCATTCCAGTCATGTGAGCTATCTCACCATGTCTGTGTAATTGCAATCAGATCGTGGCCCTGTGACTGCACACAGATCTCTAGTTCCTCCTGTTTATTCCCCATGCTGCATGCCTTGGTGTACAGGCATTTCAGAGAGGTAATTGAGCATGCAGGTTTCCCTGCAGGGGTGCACGAGGACCCACTGTAGCCATGCACACCCTTGAGGTGGTTGGTCTTCTGATGGTCATCTTGTGGGGCAGTTAAGGCACCTTTGTCACTGCTCTGGTTGGCCTGGCTTTTTCCCCCATTGGATGTTGTGGCATTAGCATTGCCACTTTGGACCCTGCCCCCCGAGTCCTTCAGTTTAAAGCCCGCCTCACCAAGTTGGCCAGGCTGCTGCCAAAGATCCTTTGCCCCTTCTAGACAGGTGGATTCCATCCTTCCCTAACTATGGTTGCTGGGGAAAGTCCCATTGTCATAAAAGCCAAAACCTCACGACAGCACCAGCCACATAGCCAAGAGATGATCTGCATTATTCGTCTATTACTGGCTGCCCATTTTTCTCCAACTGGTAAAATGGAGAAGATGACTTGGGCATCAATATTTTCCAGCAAATTTGTCAGGAAAATCATTTGCAGATTTGCATGCCAATATTAAGCTTCATTCATGTAGATTTCCCAGTCCAGAAACTGTCTGAATGGCTGTCCCAGAACAAAGGCGATGCCTTTAATACTGAGGCCTTTGATCTCTTCTGCGTATTAATTATCAGTTTTGGCTTTCATTGTGCTATTCCTTTTGTTCCACTGTTGGATGTTTTCCAGTTTTTTCATTTTAATTCTTTTCCCTGGTATTTCATATTAATTTTTAGAAATTATTTTTATGTGACTAACTTTAAGTATTACGTTATTGTCATGCTAACTTGTACTCTTACAGTATGCCTCAATATGATATTATAAAATCACCAGCAGCAACCCCTTTCCGTTATTGTTATTCTGTTATGCACAATAAATTTTTAATGGCTCTTGAAGGTATAGTCTTTTCTGCCAAAAAATGTTATTTCACAATTGCTTTCTTTCCATTTAGAGGTAGATTAGTTGAATGGTGGACATCCTGTTGGAGATTAATACACAAAGAATGACCATTACCTTTCCATAAACCTTCCTCCCTAGAACAAGATGAAAATAAACTGGAACCAGAAAGCTTGCTTGTGGTTAGCCTGTTTCTTACTGCTGATTCTTTTTGCTATGGAATGATTTACACTACAGATTCACATTTAAAAATCTCCAGATTATTTCTATAATGTGGAAGAATTCCTACAGGTGGAAAGTTTCTGACCCTGTTACCTGTAGCATTTGTGCTGCTTTTACCCAAAGCAGTGAAATTTGAATTTTCACAACGATTAAATGTTGGCCAGGGAGGGGAGAGCACAGAGAAGGGATAAGTCTTTCAGGACAACCTTGTACCAAACAGAGAAGGTCTTATTGGTGAGGATTAAAAGAAGTCATTCCTAGCAAGAGACAAGTACTTGAATCTAGTGACGATAGATGTTCAGGAAATAATCTGCAAATGTACATCTTTGAAAGGCACATTCGTCTGATAACAGGAGTTCAATCCCTGCACCTGGAAGCATTTTCAAGAGTAAGAGGGAGAGCAACCGGAAATAATTGGCATGTCTTTTCTTCTCAGCACAGGTCTGGCCTCCCAGACTTTGACTATCCACAGTTCAAGGAAGGCTCTGAGGAGAGGAGATGAAGAGATGGGACTCCAAGTCGGCAGTAGGAAGATAAGGAGCAGAGGGGCTTCCGTCTTGCCTTTAAAGAAAGGCACAAATTTGGGTGGAAGCACCTCTGTCATTATTTCAGACTAGACTTCTGCTGCTGTCATACCAACTCCTGCTCAGAGCCCTGGCCATATGTAAGCACTGCACAGCATTGCACTTAAATGCAGCTATGGACACTTTGCAAGCAAAGCCTCAAGACTCACCTGAAGCCCTCTTTTCCTTACAGGTGGATCACAGTCTTTGGCTTTTCTGTTGCAGTTGGACTCCCTCGGAGGAGGGTCATCTTGAACAACATTTTGTCATTGTTTCATGTCTAGCTGCAAACCTGTCACCTACCGTGTTGACAGCTTGCTGGCCTCATTAAACACATTCCAAGATAGATTTTCTTTACAATTTGTGTACTAGGTGTTTCTTTAGTCCTGTAGGTATCATGTTAAAACAGATCAATTCCACCATACTGCATAGGGTAAAATAACTAGGAAATAGAAAGCCCCTCTTCCATCAGTGTAAGCAGTTTGGTCACATGGGTTGGCCTTTTCCTCTTAGTGTGCTGATAGGAGTTTAATAACTGAGGTAGTGTTTCTTCAGCATGAGTAAGGCAGTTTTAGTTTCTTTCTGCATTTCTGTTTCCTGTTGCCTCTTCAAGCTGCAGGCCCACTGTCAACCAGCAAACTCCTCTCTCGCTCTCTCTGTGTCTCTCTGGAGTTATATTTGAGTCTCCTTTTGTAATGTGCTCTCAGAGGCTTTAGTTCAATAAATTTAGCTTTATAGGTCAAAAGCCTTCTTAATTCTCACTAAAATGCAAGTTTATGTGTTTGGAGGCATACTAGCTATTCCAGTTGTATCCCAGTGTGACGGTCTGCCGTAGATTTCAAGGAAGACTTCTCAGCTATGGTAACCTGAATGAGCCAGAGCCATCATCTAATTGAAAATGCTCCTTTTCAGCCCTTCAGGAGATAACCAAAGAAACAAACAGAAAACCAAAATGTCGCATGTCCTTTTTATATCTTTTGTATTCTTCTTCTTATAGCTTCACTTTTCTTGATTCCAGTTTCTATATTTAAAGTATTAATTTATGATTAACAGGGGTTGTTTTTATGAGTCAATTCCAAACAGTAACAATCCACTCCCACAACCATTTGTCAGTTGCAACATCCAAATTCGAATTTGGAGACAGGTCCATACCTCTGTGTGTTCATACCTGTATGTTTTACATATCATACACCTGATGAAATCGGGGCTCTGTTACTGACTAATAGAGAATGTGAGTGAGGTGTAACCAAAGCATCCACAATCCTTTACACCTCAGCAGTTTTCTCCTGAGTAGGACTCTCATAATAATTGTTTCCCTACATCTTTTTTTCCCCATAAAAAAGGGCAGTTACTAACTGTGTATGCCTGAGAAAATTTGGAAATGAACAGTAATACGAAGAAGACATTACTTTTCCCTTCACAAACCTTACCTCATGCAGCCAGCTGAGAACACTGAGTGTGTTGGGTAATTGGCTTTCCTGCATCCCGTATTTTTAATTGCCTGAATATACAATCAGCTCAAGGTGCATTTCTTGTGCTCTAATGAATTTTAACATAAATTTTTATTTCCAGATGGATCAGCACTGGAGGAGCTTTTCGGCTGTCTTATAAATATAATTTAAATTAACACATTGATACCAAAACCGTGCCACCCAAGAAATTAAACATAGAATTTATTATGTAATTGTGTGGTTATTTTGTCTGTGGGCATCAAGGTGGCTTTTGAAAAAAATGCAGCATTCCCTAGAGTTTCTTTATATTATGGCACTAAGTTGACATTAATTCAGGAATTGTTGTAATTTAGATAAAGTTTGAGATATGTCATTTCAGGGTGAAAAAAGCTTGTTTAAACCTTCCATAATTTTTAATTCACTCTTTGCATTTATTTGTGACTTGAAAAAACAAGTAAATGAAGCTTTTCTTTCCTGACACAGTCTTTTGGATTAGATACATCTATATGAATACAATATGAGGAGTTTTTAGGGCATGTCATTTCTCAGCTGAAAAAGTCCCATCTAGTTGCACTGTAAAAGTGAGTGCAGCACAGTTCATAGAGTATACAGGAACATTTAATTAATGTTGCTGCCAGAGTAAATATACAGCAGTTTTTACATACCTCTGCCATCCATATTTATAGAAGGCATAGAAACAAATTAGTATGTTGGATGTTGTTTGGGTTTGCACCTGCCTCTGATGTAGCTGTGACTTTCACTATGTCATTTAACTTGTACACGCAGCTATTGTCCCACTTGTAAAGAGAGATAATAGTGGTTTTCTTCAGATGGAAGTTACAAAGGTTGCAGAGCATGCAAGCGCTTGAGGAGAAAGGATTTCTATACCAGCATTATGAAAGTCAATGCAGGCATCTGCTGTGACATGGCTGTGGGCTCTGTTCATTGTCCTGTCCCGCGTTGACCTGCCATGTGAACTTGGCACTAAGAGCCAAGTGACTTAAACTTCACTAAATAAAGCAGTAACAGTTATATTTACCCATCTCTGTCAAAAGTTTTTGTACCTGTGTGTGCAATGAACTTGATGACTTGTAGCATCCATATATTTTTGTAATTGAAGACTACGCTGTTTCACCTCCACCCCACCCCTCGTAACTGAATGAACAGTCATAATCAGAATTGCAGTCTGCACCTACAGATACATTTTGATTCATTCAATAGTCTTTAATTCAATTTCAGTCCAGATTCTTTGCAGCAAAAGATCTCAAGTCAGAGTCTTTTCCATGTTCCTGTTCAAGATTGTAGGAGGTCACGGTGGCTTACATTCAAACCAGAAGGTCTGGTTGTAGTCAACTGTCGTATTAATCAACTGCCTCTCATAACTGTGCATCATTTCTATATTGTTGTAAATGTGTATTTGTCTGCAGTACTACTGCATATGCTGTATTTCAGGAAAAGCAGAGATTTCTGACAGATGTCCTACATGAAGTGATGTTGCTGGACGGTTTGGCCAGTTCACATCCAGTATCCCAGGAGGTGCAGCAAGCCACAGATATTGACAGGGTGTTTGACTGGATTGCCTATAAAAAGGTGAGACTAATTAAACCTATTTATCTCTCTATATAGATATGTCAGTAGCTATTAGCTATATATGTTCTGTCTGTAAAACAAATACTATTGTAAAAATATGTACACTACAGTGGCTACTAGTTGGGAAACTTTAATTTGTGTGGAATATATTTGGAATATACTACAGCGATTTTAGCCAATTATATTTAACACATCCAGTGTTATTAAATGTTATAAATAAACACGGAAGGCTGTCAGATTTCAGCAAGAGGATTTGGGTTTTTTTATTACTATTTTTTTTTTTGTGGCAGTGTCTGAATTGTGTTAGATGCTTTAAAAAGCAGAAGGATGTGTAGTCTTTGTCCTGTTGAAACTCTCTAGAAACCTTGTTGAGTGCTAAAGTTAAACGTAAAGTTTTTGCTATGCATGAGGATTTTTCTGTCAGCTAGTGAAAACTCTGCAGTCACTGCTGAACAGTGAGAGTGGAGAAACTGCCTTCTGGGGTGGTGAAGTAGTATGTATTAACTTCAGGCAATTTCAAATTGTATTTCAGTGAATACAAAGCCTTTTGGCCAGCTTTGGGACTGAACAGCTTCTGTGCAGGAGCGAGAGGGCTGCACACTTCTACCTTTTCCATCATATGGCTGGGCTTGCTGTTAGCATATGGCTCAAAAGTTGGTGGTTTCCATCATACCACATGATTATTCTCTGCTACATGGTATGATATGTAATACTGTGCCTTAATATTATGACCAAACGTGCTTGATGTGTGACACACAGGCTGCTGCTTGCAGCCTTCTGCAAGGCTGTATGGGAGCTCTCTGCTGACGATTCAGTTACAAAAGTCTTTTGACTATTGCCTTCACATTTGATAATATTTTCTTCTGCATCATTAGCTTCCTAACATCAGACTGTAACAAGACAGAAAGAGCATAGCACTGACTTGCCCACTGAGCCTCCAGTTTATCCGGTGCTCATTCTGTGCTAAAAAAGAGGTGTATCCTCTCTTATAGTCATCAGTTATTCCCAGTCAGCAATAACTTCAACTTGATCCTCTTCCATGAAAGGATCTTATGCCTTTAAGGATGGGCAAATGAGAATCTGTGTGTGTATGTCCTTGTAATAGGTATAGGGTGTAATATGCAAACACAGAGTACTTAGGAAAATATTTTAAAATGCTGGAGTTGCTCAAGAGCCCAAGTAACATTTTCAAAAATCCCTTAGCTGGCTTTGAAAACATTATCTTGGTCAATTAAGCTATAACAGCCAGCAGCTTTTAGCATACTGAAGTATTCTCATTGTTTAAATGTTTCAATCACACGTTTCCTGGTGATAGCTGAACCTCAGTAGGTTCAGAGGCTTATCTCACATCAGTATCTTAATATTTCAAGCTAATTATTTTTCCTAATTAATATGATAATATCACAGAGTAAACTGTAATACTTGACACTTATCTTTTCATCTTGTGAACACTTTGCAAACATTAAGTAATTTTCATTTACATTGAAATGACAAATAGGACAGTAGGACACATCTGTATACTGTTAGCTATTTTATGCCGGCTAATAGGATCACTCTGTTTTCTGTGCAGATTAGAGTACAGTCTCTATCTTGTATCTGTCCGTTTAAAGGTTCCTTTTTCAGTGTAACAGTGGCCATACCCAGTGGATACAGCAGCGTCTCCACTCAGCTTCTCTAATGGCCAACTCTCCTGAACCCTAGGTGACACTGAATGTGTTCATAGTAGGGCCTGATCCTGTAAATTTTGAACCCAGTTACCAGATCTAGCAAACCACCTTGAGGCATGGCAATGGAAGAATTTACTTATACACCTTCATAGGTGAGGAGGTTAAAAGACCCATGCTTTCACCCATGAAGTCTTTGTTTTCCTGACTGATAATTTGTCTGTCTGCTATTCTCTGTAGCCATTCATCTGTTTGTTTAGATATAAGCAATATCTAATAGGAAGAAACTTTCCTGACTGATTTTGTAGCTGCTCTTTTCACTGTTTCTGTACTTTTCTCCAAACACCTGACACTGTTTCCTTCTGAGGATAAATTAGAGCAAATTTAACATGTTATAGATCTCACATTGTTTCACTGCTATGTAACCTTGTATGCATGCATGCATAGCTTGCACTTAAAATCAACTAGGGAAACAAGCTTATTTATTAGATAGCTCTCTAGTGTCTGCCAATATAAATACTGTGATGAATGGTATGTCAATAAAATGCAAACTGTAAAATTATACTCAAGGCTTTTACCTGCTCAGGCGTATGCTCAGATATTTTCAGGTGCCTCAAAGCCCTCCTTACACAATGAGCCCTGCTGGAGAGATGATGTTGCTGGTGTTTCTGGGATGGCTTTTTGGTTGTTTGCTGACATATTTTTTAAATTTATGTGAAGTATTAAGTTCTTGGAAATTTTTTCTGTTGACTCTAGTTAACTTTGGATGAGGAACATCAGTGAGGACTTTTCTACTGTCTTAAATAAAATTTTCATTTTTAAACAGTCTCGCACTCTGTGCAGTATCTTTTCCCTATATTTTGGTATGGGTTTTTTTTTCATTGTCTTTTAATTGCTTTTTAAATGTCCACCTTGTGCTCCCTGGGTCCTTGGATTGTCCATGTGATCTCTTTTCTCTCTTCCTGATTTTCTGCACAATATTGAAATGATGAAACTTTCTCCCATCTAATTTTTGTTCAGTGAGATTACAGTCGTAGAATGTCATTGTCATTTGCTTGTCTTTGCTGTCATCAACATGGCATAAATCAATTATACACCATTAAAGTGCCTATCTCTGCTAGACACTCAGCTGTCATTTTAAAGGTATACCTCTTTCTCTTTCTATACACTTCAGAGATGACCATTGAAACTGCTATTTAAATGCCTCAGAGCTGAATATATTTTTCATTTCCACTTTCTTGTCCTTAGTGATTGCACATGTTAAGAAACCTCATGACATAAACCCCTGAAGAATGGTATTCAGGTAATCCCACAAGCAGAGTGAAACAGGCACTAAAGCCCTGCAGCACACAATGTTTTTCCACTTAAGCTGTTGAGGGTAATGTTTGCCTCTTTCAAAAGCATCATACTAGTCATTCTTCAGATAGGAGCATGTCATCCTCCACTAGGGCCACAAATATGTAGAGAAAAATGAGAAATTGTGATAGTTCATTAATAAACAGTACTGGTAGATGATTCAAGGCTCTTAAATTACATCAGAGAGTGGCTATGTCTTCCTAGTGCAGCTGGAAGTGAGATAGTGTCCTCCCACGATGATGGGAGAGGTGGTTATATCCCAAGTGCAGTAGGAAATATAGCCTGTTGAACACAAGAGTGGATCTGAGAATTGTTAAATCAAAGCAAAAAGCGTGACAGCCTTTCCACACCAGAAATAACTGACAGCAGGAATCATAGCCCTGGAGAGCTGCATCAACAGAGGAGGAGAGAGTGCAGCAAGAATAACATGAGGAGCAACAATCAGCAAGGAACAACCGGCTGTAATAAAATGGAGAAACAAGGCAGCTGCATCTCAAAGGCAGCAGCCAGATCCAGAGCAGCATGAGGGAGAGAGATCCCAGGCAGAAGTAAAGGAGTCATAGCCCTAGATGAGCAGTCATAGCCAGATAAGAGAAGGGATGAAAGGGCACCAAGGACGCTGTAGAGAGCCAGGTAATATCTGAAGTTGTTTCCGTCAGCTTGCTGCATGCTTTGAAGTGTACTGGTTGAAGATTCTGGCAGCAATCAGAGCAGGCAAGACCAGTGATGGAGTGTAACTATAAAAGTACCCCCAGTAGAATATGTCTTGGCAAGTGACAAACAGTAATCAAAACAAGGAAGAGGATAACTGGAATAGAGAAGAATATTCCTTTTTTTTTATTCCTCCCTGTAAGCAAAATTAACCTCAGCAGTGAGATCAGTTACTGGCCCTGGCTTTACAGTGCAAACAATTCATTATTTCCTAAACCTTTGTACGTATAATTTCCTTTTCTGTCTTAACTCTGTGCCACTTCTTTAAAAATGCTTTTTCCTGCTTTCTGTGTCTGAGTGATGGAAGGAAGATGTATTTCTAATAGTAATAAAGGGGGACCATGCTTCCTGCTTCCCCTCAAAGGCAGTGTTCTGCGTTAGGAAATCTGTTCAACTAAAAATTTGCACAAAGGAAAATGCTCAGTTTCCCTGTATGTTGCAATAACAGCTCTGGCAAAGGAGAATTTAAGAAATTGAAAGCAGTGGCTTGCTCACCCTTTTGAGTGTAATTCTCTTTTAAACTTTACGGCATAAGATGTTCTGCAAGAATATGGAAGAACAGGAGGGCTAACTTCAGTCACTGGAAAGGCGCTCTAAAAACTTTGTGCTTTTTATTTGTTCCTCAGGCACTGGGAACGATATTGGCACTATAATAACAGAATAAAACAAAACAAAAAAAACCCTAAAATATCTATTCTGCCCAGTAAAATCAGGATTAGTATCAGAGTGGAATCCACTCAGTTCATGAGTGCAATGAAATTGTGACAGTGTACATCTATGAAATGACCACAGAAAAGTGAGAGCAGCTCGTTAACAGTGAAAGAAATACTAGAGAAATACTTAGAAATAGTAAAATACAGTAAAAGTTTTTATTTTTAAATATTCACGTAACTAAATCAGTAACATAAGATTGCATCCAGCCAGTGAAAAGTCTTACAATACAGTCCAGGTGGCTTTGTAACCCATTCCCTTACAGCAGTGAAAAGGGAGAGCTTTTTGTTCTCCCTGACTAATTTAGCTGTGATGTTGTCTGTGAAGGCCATTAAGTCCTGGGTGCACATTTGCGTGATGCTGGTTTCTGTTCCATGACTTGTGAGTGCAGCAGGTCAGTGCCAGATTACAGAAGGTGCTTTCAGGAGCCATTTGTTTGTAACGCATCGTCACAGAAGTAGTACCTTGTAATGAAAATAATTTCTTTCTGTTTAGATAAAAAGGTTGTAGGTCATTACTGCTTCCAGTATGAAAGCTATTGAAACTCAGAGTTGGTTAAACCTTTAGGTTCAAGTTCAGAGCTGTCCCAAGAGGGCCTGACTTCAAGTATGCAGGCTGTCCTACTGCAGCCAGTAGGTGCTAGTGTGTAAAACTAGGCAGGAGCTTAAAGGTACTTAAAAAACCTATCTTAAACAGGGCATTTGAGCACCTTCCTGACTCAAAACAAACTGTCATCAACCTTTTACACCATCCAGTGTAAACTAAGATAGTATTTTCTGAAGAAGAAACGTAGAAACCACTGTGTGGTATATAAACAGAAATACACCTACAGTGTTTCAGGAGTGTTACGTTCCCCACACTGGGGAGAACTGTATATGGGTTTGGTTGGAAATAATAAAAATGGAGCACAAATGTTAATACAAGCATTTTATTTTAAAGAGGAGCTGGTTAGACTAGGTTGCGCTGTCAAGGTAGAGCGATTAGGAAGAGACAACCTGTTGTGATACAAGACTGTCTTCTGCCTGTTCCCCATGGAAAGGCAGCAGCAAACAGTAGCTCCCAAGGGCTGGAGGAGGTGATCAAAGCAGAAATGGCAATGGTAGCTCATGACACTGTGCCCTGCCATAGTTTCTTGTACTTTCCCCCACAGGGAGTAGAAGGAACAGTATAGTGCATCTGTGTCTCACGTGTTTCCATTGCTTAAAATAAAGTGTTGATAAAGGTGGGTGTACACAGAGGTACCAGCCTATGCACCAGAGTTCCTGAAATACACTTGCCTTTCCTGCTTCTCCGGCTCTGCTTTGTAACGGTCGTTTTCAGCAAAGGGCAAAGCAGAAAGCACCTTTGTAAGCCTTTACAGGTAGTTTCCATTTTTTCCATGAGGAGTCCAAAAAACAATGATGCCTGAGTAAAGGGAAAGGATGACTTGCTGACACACATCCTAGTTCAGATCAGCAAAACGAACAACAATTACAAGTGTTAAAGTCACTTGGAACAAATTGTAAGAATTAGAAATAGAAAATAAACTGGAGATAATGAAATAGAGTAAAAGGAAAAAACTGGACATAAAATTATGATCAATATTTTGATCAAAATATGATCCTGCAGGCCTGCAGGACCTCTGTTCAGGAAGGAGCTCTCTGGAACAACCTCTGCCACACTGTTTGTTGTTGTTGTTTTTTAAGGGTATGTTTGAGTACTGGATAATTTCTGAAGCTTAAAAGATGTATTAAAAGAGAGCAAGTAGGATAACATGTTTAATTATAGTTAGTTGGAAATCAGACAAATGGATTGAGATTCTTATGTGGTATTTAGTGAACTAAAAAAAAAAAAATATTAATTTTCATCCTTCATGGAAACAAACCTGGTCAAACAGACCTGATTTCAATCTTTGATGAGATTAAACATGTGGTTGGAAAAGATAAATTGTGTTGGGACATAGACTTTTAAAATCTTTATTTTATTAAGGCATAACATTCTAGTTAAAAAAACCCAAACAGTGCTATACTGTATCGCTATAGAACACATTGGCTGGATTAATAGATAGCTATCAGATCCCCAAGGTAGTCATCAATGGAGAATCATCACAAATTCTGAGTTTTATTTTACTTAATTTGCTTTTGGATTCTCTGTGGAGCTGGTTGGTAAAATAGTGATGCGTTTCCTCTTTGAAGTGAAGTAACTTTGACCGTGTAAACACTTCTGTAAGTATTCATCATAAAAGGGAAAATCTTTGTCCGTTACTCCTAATGGAAAATGGATTTGTGAAGCCAGTTTTATTATTATAAGAGATTCTTAATACAGTAGGTTTTGAGATGCACTAGTTTATTCACTACTTACTTTACTTCTGATGATGGCCTGCCTACGTAAATAATGTCATCAACCTCTTGTGTTTGTCCATCCTTGAAGGTTTCCTCATACAAGCAGTTAATGAGAAAGTGCTTTTGCCCTTGTCAATGGTGTCAGAACATATAGGAGAGATTTTGGTGGTGAGGCTAAATAAAACTCCTGTTGTAAATGGAGTCCCAATAGCATTTTCTATAGATGACTGATACGTTTTATTATTCAAGGAAAATGATGTGACAATATCCACCTGAAGAACATGATTAGTTATGGTCATTTACCTCTGGATTTTGTTCATTGTGTCATGTTCCTAAAATTTGCAACAGAATTTATGTCTAAGACAAACATTTCACCAAAGCTCATCTTACCATCTGACCACTTTGGTATTATCCAGCCCTAGAACAGCTGTGTTTGTCAGAATAGAAAATGATTATGATTTCCCAGTGAAAAGCTCTCCTTGAATATAATGGTACTTTTTCAATGATGTTTTGGCATAAGTTAAATGTCCTTACAATCTATAAAAACAACATAAGATGCCTTTATGCATCTTTGATGATTTAGCATGGTGTACATTAGAGGTTTATAGGTATATTTGCTGATTTTAAAAATATTGGCTCATCCACACTGTATGTAAACTTTTAAAAACAGTGTAAGTTTAGTTTGTTTATTAAAATATATCCTTGTTTTATTGCTGAGTATCAACAACACATTAACTTGTACATATGCACTGCTTGATAAGCAAATATCAATCTGTATTGATGAAATTTTGTATTACTTTAAAAAGTAAAGAAGATAAATTGAATGACTGATTTTTTTTTCTAGTCTGTACTGTTAAAATCAAGTAGAGATAGTTTTTAATTTATTACAAAGTGCAGGGAAACCAGTCAAACCCAAATTCAGCCAAGTGTGTAGTTATGTGCTTAATTTTATATGTGTAAGCTGTGGAATTTAAATTGGGTTGCATATGTGTTTAAGGTACTTCAGTGTGTTGTTAAATGATGGCCTGGACTAAGAATTTTGGGATTAAGCTCACATTGTCACATTTTTTACTATTATGTTGCATAGTCTGCATATGCCTGTCTCCTTCTTTACTACTTCTTACGACTTTTACATGGGTTTTCCAAAGGGAAAGCCTCTAGGAATTCATTTGAACATTTTACATTTCTGCCACAGGGAGGAAATCATAGGCACATGTTTACTTGTTTAAAAAAATACATTCTGTTATCCTAATCAAGTAAGGAAGCATCACACTCATCAAATTCACATTCATTAAGCTTCATTTTTCTTGTAGTGTTTGGAGGTGCCATTGGAGAATATAGAAGATAGCCAGACTGGTGTATTACAGTGCTCAGCTTCTGAAAATGAAAGAGGGATTTAGTACTGGTGACTCATGATACAGTCTAATTAATTCCCTCAAAAGAATTTCTCTGTGAGTACTTCTGCAGTTCCCACAGATGAGATATTTTGGATAGAGACAGCTGAGTTCCAGAGAAGGCTTTGCAATTATCTCTGCTTTTACAGCTCAATAGAAGGACTTTAGCAGAGGTCTCTCAGGAGCCTGCCACAGTACCGTGTTGTAACTGATGGCATGAACAGGACACTCTCGTTCCACAGCTATCAGGTTAAGGACGCTTATCATGAAAGATGGCTGAGTTCATGAGGTAGGAAGGTAAAATACATTTCGGCATGACCTTCTGAGTGGGACCTGAGGAATGGTTGGACTTCTCTTGGGGAAAAAGGAAAAAAGCAAGAGTGTATGGTGAATATGTTTGCTTAAAGAAGCACAATTTAAATGCAACACCTGGATTTGAAAGTGGTTACCCAGTTTTCAGTTGTTCTTGCAGGAGAACTAAGGGATGTCCATTGATTTGCTTAAGGTCACCCTAGTTGCTCAACAGACATTACAGCGAGATTTATCCCATCTCCTAGTCCTCTTCTTTAACATGCTGAGGGTGACAATTCGGTTAATTCACTGCACTACACGTAGCGTAACACAGCAGCTCAGTTGACCAAGTTTTTAAAGAATTCATTTACACACATATACACTATTCTGTGTCTGCATTTGAGAAAATTCTGCAGATGTGGCTTAGTCAAAACATCTTTTTTGTGTTAAATTTCTCCAGGATTTGACAGATTTAATTTTATTTTTTAATTTTATGTAAGAATTCTTTTTTAAATGTCACATTTTTGCTACTTGTTTGATGTACATTGTTCTTTCACTTTAATTCATGCTGTGTTTTTCCCAATAAGCTAAATTTCATGGGGCATCCAGCTGTGGTTGCTTAGTACCAACAAAGAATGATTGTTTTGGAAAACGTGACTTGGATATTGCTTGTTGGCTAGTGTACACATTACAAAAATAATGTGCAAATATGCATTCTTTGTATGAGTGCTTGGTAACATGCTCTTCTAATATTTGAAATGAACTTAGAATCACAAAGTTATCTAAGATTTTGAGAAATAAAGAATAATATATGAATTCAGGACCTTTGAACTGAAATGAAATTATACTAATTTACCTAAGAACCAGTTTGATTGTGGATACCCTTAGGCTTCTGTTTGACAGAGCACTGTAAAAATACGTTCAGCATTTTTAAGAAAAAGAACCGAACCCGTATGCTGCTTTCATTATATTTGCAGTTCTAAAAAATCTTTCTTCAGCATGTTTCATGAAGAAAAGATACATGTCAACCTTTATTCAAAACATATTTGTCCAAATTTGTAAGTTTTTATGTCATCTTAAGTGATTCTGCTAAGGTGGTTCATGCCTGACTTGAGTGTATACAGCTAATTTGGCTCTGGCTTACTGGATGAGGGGCCATGTCATGGCAACAGTGTAGAAGGGGGACTCAGATTTTTGAGGATGTAGCAGAGAAGTGCAAGGAATTACTTGTATTGGACTTTCCTGCTGAAGAGTGGGTTGATTCCCATGCTCAGTTTATTCTTTGTAACAGATAGGTTGCAGGAACTATCAGTTTGAGGTAGGTATATGGGAAACACTGACTAAAAGAGCTGAAGTAGTTGTTAGGAAGTCTGCAGAGCTGGGTGGCATCTGCCTGCACCTTCTGAAGGTAACAAGATGTGGAGCTACAGAACTTCTGGCAATGGGACGTAGACCATCCTTACAAATGGCCACTGTGCCAGAGAATTGCTGGGGTAATGAACAGAAAGGAGAAGTCTTGGGAGCTATAAGCCAATGAGTTTGACTTCCTTCTCCAGTGAGGTGGGGACTCTACAGAATATAAAGAGTAAGATAACTGAGCACATGGATAAATATGTTGGTCTAGCCTGGACAGAACTGCTGCAAAGGGAGATTCTCACTAACCAGCTGGAGTTCTTGGGGGGAGTCAGGAGACACTGGATTTAAAAAAAAGTCTTTGACAAGGTACCTCACCTATAGCTCAGAGTAAATAGTTTAAGGAGGGAACTATTTAATGTGTGTGTAATGTAACTCATTAATTAAAAAAAGAATACTAGTATATATCAGGTATGTATTAGTAGCTATCAACCTTAGTATATTGATTCTCATCTTAAATCAGGAGGTCTTTATGAAAGAATGGTATCTTTGTGAGTGCCTGCATGTGGTCTGAGCCTTGTTTTAATCAATGAAGATGGAGGTGATTATAAGAAGTTATTACTGATAATAATAGCTCTAACAATAATATGAATAAAATCTAGTGTAATTGAGGTAGAGGATAGAGTAACTCACATTTCCCTTAGCTAGAGAGAAAGTAACCCTAATCCTGAATTGCAGGGATACCAGCATACAGAAAAATGACTGTAGGCCTCCTGTCTGTGTCCCATTGTATTTGAAAAACAGGCAGTGCTATTACATATTAATCAAGACTGATCTATTACATATTAATCAAGACTGATTTTGACCTGACTACTGCACAATAGAAGAATGTTAATAAATCACCTGTATTCAATGTTGGTTTTGGTTTGGTTTTTTTTTTAAATGAGAAAAGGAAAAGCAAAATGGATGGGTGGAGGTTTTGTGGAAAATTGACAAATTAAATTTTTTTTTTAGAAATTCAGTTATGTAATTTTTTTTGGTAGCCCAGTGCTGCTCTCCTCAGCACTCACTCTCCACTTACACCTTGGTGTTTTTCATACCAGGATACTTCCTGATTTTAGCTTTTATGTCATAAAAGGGATTGTTCTGAACTAAATCAATATTAACAGCTTTCATTCCTAAACAAGGATGGCAAGGTGGATGTTCAGTGAAGAAGAGATATATTGAGGTCTGTGTAATTATTATTACTGATATTTGGTCTTATGTGAGATAAATGGATAGGTAAGCCTGCAAGATGCTGTCTCGGACTTCGCAAACTTGGGGAGGTATTTTTGCATTGTTTATGCTTTTGCATTTTCTAAGGTTGCTCCGTAAGTTGCAGGATAAGATATCTTCAGAGGGATTCATGTCATCTCACTTGGGATGTTCACTGTGTAGACTCCTGCAATTAACTAGTTCGCTAACCTTCCCGTATCATCAGTGAAAATAAACAGGCACTTCTGGGGTGAAATTAATCTGTCTTATTTTAGATGCATGTCTTTGGATGAGCTGAATCAGGATGAGCTGAAGTTCTGCTTCTCTCTCCATTGCCTTTAAAAAGGAGTCAGGCAGCTGGCTCAGCTGTATACAACTGAGTAAGCATCAGATAGCTACAATGTAGGCATCTGTATTCAGTCAGATGAATCTCAATCCTATGGTTAAAAGAAAAAACAACAATACACACAAAAGCAGAATCAAAAAGAAAAAAGAAGTTGATATTCTAGGAAAAAATGACAAGTTTTGGTGGGACGGAGGATAGAAGAGCTATGCTTTTTCTGGGTCAGCCTTTTATGCTCTCTTTGCCTTCCCCCACTCCAATAAAATGATAGATTATTTCACCCTCACAAGAGTCAGCTGTAGATCATAGTTTCTGTTTTGTGCTGGTGACATTTTTCTCTCATGAGTACTTTTTAGAATACCGACATAGTTTTTGGTCCTTAAAAGAATAATGCTGGGTGAGTTTACAGCTCATTTGTATCTCTTCACACATGGCCCCTTGCCCTTGCCTCCTAGCTTCTGCATGATCCTGCGTGCTGGTTTACTGATTTTTACATGGCTCCCTTCACCACAACTGCTTCACCAGTTCATTATTTTAAGTGCTTTTCTTTGCTGTCTGCTCAGTACAGAACATCCACCTTCAGCTAGCAAGCACACTGCCCTCTCTTCAGAGCCTTCTCTTGAATACCTACCTTTGGTGGTTTTCTTAAAGTATGACAATATAGAATAAACCCAGATATATGATGGTATATATAGAAAAAGATGGTGTCACGCCAATTTTATATCTCCACAATTCAGAAATTCTTGGGAACTACTTACTAGCACAGAACTTTTGTAACAGAGTGGGGAATCAGTGTCTGTATGGCCTTTTTGGACAATGCAGTTGAATTCATCTCACCTCACTTTAGATGTCTGCGGTGCAGATATGTACATATGAGCTAGTCACCCAAGGCTACTTTGGAGTGAATTACAAGAGATGGGTACTTTTAGGGTAAAATGCTTCTGATCTGTTTGCAGGTCTACTTTAAGATGAGAAAAAGTGCACCCTGGAGTGACTGGTGCTGTCCATTGACTGTAAAGGAAGTCTAAACAGCTAAAGTAATTGTAGACATAAATGCAACAGATACCTGCATTTAGTTGGACGTATTCCCTCCTGTGTGGCTGTGTAACAGTACTGTATTGTATGCAGTAGTCATATTTTTGTGGGTTCTTACATAAGACTTGCTTTTTTTTTCCTGCTAAAGAAAATTCCGTTTGGTACTTTCTTTTGTATAAAAAATGGTTACAGCATGCAAGTTGCAAGTGAAACAATTAGTTTAAGAAATCAGATATAATAAAATTAGATCAGTCAATAAGTCAGAGAATGAAATTAACTTACAGTAATTATGACTTGTGGTGATGCCACAGGATCAAAAAATGTAGGAATGAGTCTTTAAAAATTCGTTTCATTTAGTCTGAGATCAAGGTTGCAGTCGTGTTATTTTATGTTGGCATGGAGAGAATTAGACTGAATGCCTTAGCTGTGACTCTGCATTTTGTAGATTTTAAAGACAAGTTCAACTCAAATATAAAGGAATTTTGCTCCTCATTTTAATTATGGATGGTCTTTACCATGGTGTGAGAGTGCAAACCAGTTTCTTCAGGGAAGAAAAGTGCATAAACTTATAGCATTTCAACCAGTGTTGGATAATTGCCCATGAGAATGCTTTCTCCCAGGAGCACTTTGCAGAAAAGGACTGTGTGTGCAGTTAATTTCCATGGAGTGGCTGACATGTTCTTCCTTTCCTATAACAGTGCTGAGGCCGAGGAAGCTTCGGCTGTGTCATAGGTTACATGAATAGCATGCTGGGTGATCCTCAGCAAATGGTTTCACTATGTTGTGCCTGAGTTTCCCTTTAACTTGCAGGATATTGATATCAATATCCTACAGAGCACTCATGAGATCTGCTAATGAACAGCGCTTCACCAGAACCAGGTAGTGCCAGTAATCATTGACTGAATATCCAGTGTATTTGTCTGAATAGATTTTTATTAAGATGGGGTACAGTGGCTTAGGGTGAGTCAGATTTTACACTGGGAGGAACATAGGTACATCTTTTGAATAGGAAGGAATTGCTTTCCACTAGATCTGTTAAACCAATGTGGTTTAGCTCTTGACAAGGTACTGAGTCATCCACTGCCTGGAGGAAAGCACTTAAATCATCAATAAATGGCCATTTTGCCCTGTAAGAGAGCCAGGTTCACTTCTCAAGACTCCATACGTCTCATTCCTCAGTTGGACAAATGTTGGCAGAGCAGAAGTGGCCCTGAGAGTGAAGTGGGGAGCAGATCGGTTGTGTGTCAGGGTGTTCAGGGGACAATGCTGACAGGTTCCAAAGAGCATCCTCTGCAGCAGGAGAGTTTTGTTGTGATTTAGGATTTTTCTTTAGGTTTAGATCTAGGTCAGAGAGGCTTTCAGAAGATATGGAAACATAGGTCCTCTGGTCTCCATCTAATTCACTGCTTACTAGGCAGATAGGCAGTGAAAACGCTAGCACATTGGGCCATTCAGATGACCCCAAGGCCATGTGTTCCATTGCTTCTGTAACTAAACTGACCCTCTGGTTGGGGTCATCCCCCAAGCTCCTCTTTTCAGTAAGCCCTTCTTCCTTATGTCAGTTACTCTGCATACCTCTTGATTTTTAATTCTTCTCCCTGCAAACCTGTTTCTCTTCGTGTCCAGTCAGAGTGCCAGTGTTTGCTTCTTCCCACATTCCTAGAGCTGGGAATGTATTGATTGCTCCTGCTCTTCTTACGAATGTATCGCTCTTCTCTGTTCTGTCTGCTTTCAGAATGCAAGAAAGGTTGAAATAAGTGGTTTCCTCTCTTTTCTTCCTCTCATTTCTTTTTCCACCATGCCAAGGGCTGCATTTGCTCCCATTTCTCCTCCCTCCTCCCTAAGACAGTTTTTTCCCCTCAAGGTTCCCTGGTTTTCTGTTTTCCACTTTTTCTTCAGAAACCCTTTCCTTTCCTTCTCTTTCCTTTCCTATACTATCCTTCAGCAAATAAGTCAAGAAGGCGTTTGTCATCCCTGTGTGGGGAAGGTGGCAGAGCTGGGACAAGTATATTGTTGTTCTGGTCTGAATTTCCTGAAGGTAAGAAATTGGTAGAAAGTACTTCTAAAGTAGCTGTGGAAACATATGGATCCTGAGAGAGTAGTCCAGCCTTTGTGCCTTGGAGCTCCTATTCAGTCTTTAATTGGTTTTTTTTTTTTTTATTTTGTTTGGTGTGTAAAGGCCATCCATATTTCCATCCAATGTGGCTAAATGTTACCTGTGAGAGGAATTTTATAATTTTTTATTTTTATATGTGTCTGACAGTTCTTGGTCTCTGGATAAAAAAAAAGACTCTGTGGGCAAGATCATATACAGTTATTTGCTTGCTTACTTCTCACAGAAATCAGTAGAGTTAAGGTGCCTCTGTAAATATATGCCCGTTGCTACTATGTGAAATTTAAACTGTGAGAAAGAAGCAAGGGCACCCTGGAATACGAACAAGTGAGTTGGAAAAAGGATGTGTAATGAGCAGGAGAAGGTCTTTTTCTTTAAGGGTTTGGAGTGATCTCTTTTATACATTTTTGGTTCTGCTATGGATGTTTTGGGTTGCCCTGCCCAAGTTACTTATCGGATAAATAAGATTTGTCTGTTTCTTAGATTTTTTTTGTCTGACGTTTATCTGCTTAGACAGATTTCTCTGCTATTTATCTGCTTAAACATCTCTGAGAACTTAACTCATTTTGTTCCTCTGGTAAAATAAGGGTAATAATGCTTCCTGACCTGTGGTCTTGTCTGTTCAGGTAATAATCTGTTTCAATAGGGATTATTTTCTATGCTGCTGTGTGTTCCAGACATGATTGGTCTCCCAGTAAGATTAGGTACCACCATAAAAACATAGCATAGAGTTAATAATGCGAACGCTGTCTTTTGATTTATCCACTGTTCAATTCTTATAAGCAATTACAAACATCTGAATTATTTTTTCTTTTTTTTTTTAGTTACTTTAGTAACTATACATTATTTCTCATTGCTGCCTATTTGAAGAACTTGTTGTGTTTCTTAAGATGTACTAATAATTTACTGATCTTTTATATATATATATCTTTATTTCAAATGTTGGTTATTACAGATAATTCCTACAATACTTCAAAAATAGGCACTATACAAAAGAATGAGTGGAACGTGTTAAATGGTCTAAAAATTGGACAACTGTTGAATTCCAAAGCTATTTAGAACTTAAATCTAGGAGAAAAAGACATAAAATCTTGTTTTGAAAGCTGAAGCTAGAGAAATTCAAATTAGTAAAAAGGTGCACATTTTCACTGTGAGAGTAAATATTAGTTGTGACAAGTTATGTAGTACTGTGAAACATTTTCCTTTTCTTGAATCTTCCTAAAATAGATGCTATTGTGTAAAAGGAAGCAATAGAGTTTTTGCCTAAACTACTGTTTGACCTCTGTTAATGCAGGAAGTCAGATTACATTGTTGTAATAGTCCTTTTGGCTTTAGAACCTGTGAATTTTTGAATATGTGGAATGTTTCTAATTGAGCATTAGCCTAATTCCTGAACCTACATCTGTAGCTGAGGTTGTTGAGTCCTAGCATCATGTTTTCTTATGGCCTTTCATTCACTGACTTTAAATCAAAAGTGTCCTCCCTCTCGTGCAGTCATCAGTACTAAGTATAACATTTGATTAATGGGATTGGAAGGCTGGTTGTCTTGAAATTGGATTGCAAAGTGGGATATTACAGCTAAATCATCAGATCTACAAAGATATTTCTGCTTGAAGTAGAGCGCTTTGCAAGAGGAAAATACACAGCAATTGTGGTTCTGAGAGGGAGTGAGAAAACACAGAAGGGATGCCTTAAAAAAGCTACTCTGGCAAGTATCTATCTGTTTCTTGGTGTACGTATTGAGAATTAGAATCACCTGTGAAACAAAAGAAATTTTTTAGATCTTTCTTCTTTGCCTGAAGGAGCAAAAGGATAAGAACTGGTATAAGTAGAGAAAGAGTGTTATACAAGTACTTACCTCTTTGCGTGACAGTCTGGGAAACAAGCTGACTGTTAATAAGTCAGATATGTATATCCACATCTTATAAAATTCTTATTGAAATGATCCACTTCCAGATAATCAGATCTGGAAGGCTTTTACAAAGGAAAGTAGTATCACTAAATCCTGATTTACCATAGTAAAATGGAGGTAAAAATATTATGATTACTGTGGTAGAATGTAGCATGGACATTAATTTTTGCCCTCATTTAAACCTGTGCAGTGCTGAGTGCACAGAAGGGCTGGGGGCAACCACCTGTGGAGCTGACGCATCCGTGCTCCAGCAGTGGAGAGAGTGTGTTTTATGACCTGCACCTTATTCAATATATGGGGCAGGATATTTACAATATCAGACTACTTCCTCACTTTTCCTTGTAAGCATTTGCATTATCTTCTCTCTCTCTTTTTCATTCCAGCACAAATAAAGATTATATTAATCATGAGTTTCCAAGATGACAGTGCTGGATGGAAATGCCTACTTCAGATTGTTATTATTGTGTGATATTGACATGCAAAACTGGTAACAACTTTTTTTTTCTCTATTATTAACCACAGGGTGCAGCTCTAATACGAATGTTGGCTAACTTTATGGGTCACTCTGTGTTTCAAATGGGCTTACAAGTAAGTAAAGGCATTTCTGTCTTTGTGTAGGTGTGCATTTCTAGCAGTTTCTTTCACTTTCTCTTTTTTCTTTTTAAACTATATTTGCATCTATTTGTGGAAATATTTCTTTACTTCAGGACCATCTGAGGCACAAACACGTCCCTGAATCTGAATTTCATGGAAGATGCTGCGTAGTGTAACACATATTGTGGTGCCCCCAGTTTCACCTATATTTCTTGGTGTATCAAGCAATTGCACTTCAACTGGTACACGGTTTTGTGTCTCTCTTGTGTAGATTGCCACATAAAAGCCATTTTATCCATGTGACAACTGTATGAAGGGCTAGCTGAGGAAAGAGCTACTTCTCTTCAATTACATTTGTATGCTGGTATAACAAATGCTAGAAAATAGGCAGCCCTAAAGCCAGTAATGCTTTTCAGATAAATATTTTTGCCTTTCCTTTCCCCCATGAAAAATCCTTATTACCTTTGATAAGCATGGAGTGCTCTCTGCCTTAACAATGTTTTGAAAACTCATTCTACCTTTTAAAAGAAATTTAGAGAGGTAACATTTCTGTATGAAGAGAAAGAAATTCAACTTGTTGATTACCAAGGATGAACTCTTTTCAGCGATAATTCAGTGCAAATGAGTGTTTCGTAAACTATTTAAAAACAAACAAGCGAAAGCATAAAAAACAATGCAACTCCCTCTATTCCATTGAAGTCTGCTTGAGTAAATCATGTTACAGGCAGCTGTGATTGATGAATTATGTATGATGCAGCCTGCTACTTAGAAGTGTCCTTTAAAGTAAATTGATGTTCACCTGAAATACAATTATGCTAAGATGGAAGGAGCAATCAATCTTATCTGTTCTTAGTAAGCTTTTCATTTTGAAATTTAAATAAACTACATCTAGGAACCAGATCATTTTTTAACAGAATAATTCTACCTCTAACCAAAATAAATTGGAAGATAAAATATAAAACAAAAGTTAAATAAATGCATTGGTTCTGTCAGAGAGGTGTGTTCCATGCAATAGGCAATGAAAGGAAACCTGCTGGGGAAATACAGCTTTTTGGATAGTTTACAGGACATTCAGGATTTACAGCATAACTTGTTCCCAGGACCCAGTTGGATCATTTTCTTAGTTGTAACACCAGATCAGATCAATTAGATAATGTTCTTATCCAGATAAGAAATCTTGAAATCAAAAGTTTCCTTCATAAAATCTTGTATATGTCAAGGGTAAAACCCTCATCTCATTTAAGCCAACAAGACTTCTGTCCTTAGTCCAGCAAACTTCATATTCCAGCCAGAAACTTTTGCCTGCACAGATCCATTCATATGGAAATTCATTAACACTTTTTCCAAAAAAATCATTTCACTCAGGGTTTTAGAAAGAGAAAGTTTTAATACGTACATCTCAAATGCCATTTTTCTATTTTCCTCAGCATTTGCCTGAGAAATAACAGTGTGCAAGTTGTCCTGAAATAAATTTAGAAAATAGTTCAGATCAAAGAATAGGGCTATGCAGGGATTAAGTGATCATAATTACCATAAAGTTGTAATGGAGCTTTGTTTTTTGATTTGAGTGGTTTCCTAAGATTTCTGCTTTTCACCGGTTCTGCTCTAAATAGAAACTCTTCTGTTTGCTAATGAAAGTTGGTGAAAAATCTAACTGTGAAGATCTGACTAGTGAAAGTCTTGGCATCAGTTCAGTAGGAAGATGGTATTCTAACTTCTTTTATAAAATCTGTTTGAAATCCAGATAGAGGTTTTCCATGTGTATGCCTCCAAGTTGTACAAAATAAAACATAAAGGTCTTAAGCTTGCTCATAATCTACAAATTATACAATTGCAAGTGTCTGTCAATCATTTAATTCTTTGTGTTTTGTGGATCTAACAAAACAGTGTTCCTACACTGTAGAGTTGGGAGGCTAGCTTCGCTAATCTTAAGGGGAACTGGAGGACTAATTTACCCTTTCTATCATGCATTGGTTTAGGCTTTTTAGCTCCTTAGCCCCAGTACCATTACTTGGGATTTAGCATTATGTTGCCTTGAATCCAGTTTTATCATGGAATTCTAATGTTCAACTAAATGGCCTTTCTCAAGGATAGCTGCAAAATCAAGTATTACTACTATTTATAAATCCCTTCAAATAACAAATACTCTGAAAGTGCTCTTGATGGTTCATTCCTCCTGGGTTATTCTAATGGCTTGCTGAGTAACTAAATTCTGAAGGATCTTTGCTTTATCTTATTTGCTTTGTTTTTCATTAGCCTCCAGTACATGGAGCACATCAGTGTTAATAGCATTAATATTATTTCAGTTCTTTTCAGTTCTTATTAGGTATGTCCTTAAGTGTTTCACAGATGATAAAAAAGAGTATTTCTGTAGTCTTATTACACTAGCATAAGCCAAAATGAGTAGCCCTTTATTTGTGTTTGTGTTGAGTGTTTGTGGTTTCATTGAAATCAAGGTATGATTCATCATCCAATTAAGAGCTACAGAATTAGAGCTTTTATATAAGAGAAGCTACAACAAATATGCTAACCTTTGTGTTAAGTAGAGGAAAAGATAAGGTTTAGAGCAAGAAGCAAATGGAATAGTTACCTTTTTTTTTCATTACCACTTTTTTCTTAATCTAATTACATGCTATCACGTGGACTTTTTGAAGAGCACATCAAGATAGTTTAGGGGAGAAAAATCCCTTCTATGTCAAAGAAAACAACCAGTTGTGTTAAAAAGAAGAAAAAAGTTGATGAAGAAGAGTGGGGCTCTTTGCTGGATATTCTTTAACAATGAATATGAGCTGAAGCAAATGTACAAAGGTGCACATGATCCCTAACAGTTCAGCACACTGTTCTGTTGAGAAGTCTGTAAGGAGGTAAAATTGTAGTAGAGACGCTCAGTTTTACAGCGTAGATGGCTTCGGAGAGGTTCATATCTGTCAAGAGTAACTGGCCTGTTCCTATCACAGTAAATATACTATGAAAGACCATTGGATTATAGTGTGGAAGTTCCACAATGGCAGCCAAGAAACTACCTAGTGATGGTATGATCTTCTGGAAGCCCTATGATGTCTTGAATCATGTGACATTTTCAAACAGAAGATTTAGTAACAAAGACAGAACTTTCTCACTGTTTTCACGTAGCACTCCATAGACAAAACCAAAAGAGAGCATATTTATATTGGCTGTAATGAATAATTGAATAATGACAGTAATAGCCACAGCCGGTAACACTTGCATACTAGAAAATCACAGCTATTATTTTTGTAGAAAAAGTCTAATAAACCTTTCCTTCTCACAGTAGGTGATTTCTTTCTTTTTAAAAGTCCTGACATCTTCTGTGATGTGCAAAGTTTCTTATGCTCCAGGGAAATTCGAAAGGTGCACTTCACTGAATGCCAGTACTCTTCTTACAAAGTGGTGTTGCTTTTCAGTCAAAAAGCCGTTAATCAGATAGGACAGTGATTAGAGTGTGAAGAGGCTTGGTCAGCACCACTTGTTCTGATTATGTTTCTGAAATGCATAGATTGGTAGGGGAAGAAACTGTAAGTTGGCCTTATCATTCAGTCATCTCTCAGGGCAGTGATATGCAATACAATATTAGATTTGTGTGAGATTTTCATCTGTAGGCTGTTGTTCCTAATCTGTGTGCTTGAAACAGATGGTTGCTTACATGACTGGTATCACTGTATTACATTTCCTGGAAGGTTTTTCTGCTTTATGGCAAGGCACCTCTTCAAGTTATCAGTGGGGTTTTTTTCGTATTAAATATAGAGAGAAAGCCCAGTGATTTGGAGGTCTGGTATTTAGATGTGTGTGAAGAGGCACCTCCAGCTCTGTAATGAGACATTTCTGCACTGGTTTATTTAAATTTTTCTTATATTTGGTTTGATTGTTTTGGAGCCTCATCTCTATTACTGTACGTTTGTCAACAGTGCATTTCATTTGCCATGTGGCAGCTCATTGATCACATAGATCTGTATCCTTTTGAACTTCACTTGCTGCTATGTATGTGTTCATCACTCACTCTGATTTAGTGCATCATCAGCAGTTTGAATTAGTTACTGTAGGAATCTCTGCTTCTGTGATAAATTAACTGCTTTTGTACTTTAGGCTTCACATTGTACATTTGGAAGAAGAATTTCCATACAGTGCTTTGGATATACACTGTCTTTTTTGGTGCTGTTGAGTGGCCACTGTATTGAAACAAATTGGTCAACCTTTCAGAGGAGTTGTCTGGGGAAATGTGACATGCAGGCCGTTAAATACAGCAAGGTTCAGATTTCAATCACTTTTTACTATCATAAAGCTGGCTAGTTAGACTTTCTTTCATCCACACTGCTTAGTATTTCCTGCTTTTTAGACACCTCTGTGCATGCCTGTGTTCTGTTTGAATTGTGGCAATGTAAAATCCTATCAGAAACTTTCTAGGTGTGAAATAAAGCTCTAATGTGCTATTTTCCATATTGTTTGCCACTTCTGTCCAAGAATCTAGTAGTACAGGAAATGTATTCATCTATTTCCACAGTATTATTTTGTAATCTTTTTTTTACATAGTAGATTAAACAGGTTTCAGTGTACCCGTTTTATCATACCTATTTATTATAGCTTTATTCCCAATTCACAACAGTTAGCTGTATGCTGTTTAAAATGAGACATCATTAGAAACTTCTTAATAGAGTTTTCTGTAAAAACAAAAAAATCAGGCACCTTAGGATCAGGCTCTGTGAAGCAATGAGCTGCAATGCTGTCCCCGGATCAACAGTGCACATGGAACTACCTGGAGTTGTCTTCTGCTCAGTGGGAGGATGTAACTTTTGCCACCAGACAGGAGCATATTTACAGCTGGAGTACCTCCGGTGTTGAAGTTCACCCCGCTGGTGCATTTAGTAGGTGTTGAGTAAAGTACTTTTCAGCTAATTCTGCACCCACCTCCTATGGTTTAGAAGAGCACAGAGTGCATGACCTTGGTGAACATGAAAGTATCACCATGGACATACTGGCTATGACCTGTCCTTAAGTTAGTTGCTACTGATCCCTTTATTTTTTAAACTGTCTCACTTCTACTGACAGTTGTCAACAAGATAACTTGAGCATGTTAAAAGCAGGACGTAGGAAGTCATAGGAAATCTCATAGGAGCTGACATCGTGGTTTTCTACACTGCATGTCATATGAGATTGATAACATCTTTCACCTTTTCTGGTCCCTCAGCATTTCTCATGCTTCTAATTTACATCATTCTGGATTTTAGGTTTACATTTGTTAAATGGATTCAGTGTTATGGACTTTTTCTGTAGCTTTTTCCACCATGACTTAAGTAGGTCAGTAAAAGGTTACATAAGAAACTTCTGTAAGTGGCAGTGTCACAATATTTTTTTCCTTTGAAAATGTTAAAGATGTACAGCATAGTAAGGGCCAGACTTGGATATCACTGCCAAAAATGGAAGTCCTTCCTCTAGCTCCAAGAAAATTTGGGTATAGTATGTGTATAGCAAAATGCGTCTGTTTAAAGAAAAAATTGTGATTGAAGATGCATAATTTAAATGTACAGTTATTGATAAATACTAAAGTTAATTTTATCTTTGCTTTCTTTTCCTTTTTAGTATGCGCCTTAACCAAGATTTTCAATTATGCAACTGCCCAGTGTTTTCTGCATAGGACAATGTCTGATTCAATTCACAAAGTGGACTGTGCTAGCTGAATTGTCCCTCTATTCAAGAGTTTTGTATACTTTTCATTTGCTTTGTAGCCCGTGTTCCTAACTGCTACATATAATTTTCTTAAATGCCATCCAGTATGGTATCAGAGTACCTCATCAACAGTTAGTGAACAGAAGACACAAACCTCATAGGGAGGGAAGGGCTGGTGCTAGCCTCATTTTAAAAATGGAGGTCTAGGCCCACAGAAATTGAAGTTAAAATTTACACAAGTGTGGAGTATGCAATATGAGATGCCCAGTGCAGCACTTTTCCATCCCATGTGTCTTAGCATGTATGGATCGGAAGAGTTTATGTGTTCAAAGCACAGCTTCCGTGGGCTTCATCATCAGCTGTGAATGCTCAGCATGGCTGCAGCTCAGTCTCTAGGGGCACCAAGGTGGACCTCCAATAAAGTCATGCAATTCATGTTGTTATAAATAAATTAGTGAGACTGGAGTGCCTGCACATTTTGGGGGAAATTGGACCAGTGTCCATGATCCATGAAATTTAGATACCTTATTTTGAAACCCAAGATGTTCTATCAAAGTATTTAGCATTATAAACTATTTCAGACATCCAGAACAGACTTCACATCAGGTTCAGCCACAGAGTCCAGCTCTGCTACAAATCAGGCCACAGGGCCATATGTAATGCACCCACAATTATAGCAGCCACCCGTCTTGACTGCTGGAGGGTTTTGCCCAATATAATGTAGGTGCTATGCAGAGAGAGCTTTTTCCTGAAATGCTGCATTAACAGAATATTCCTGTTTGCTTATATGAACTCCTATCCCTCCTTTCTGCTTTGGTTTTTGTCCCCTGTCCATTTGGATCAGACGGTTTTCTACCCCGGCTGTCAGGGATTGCCGAGAGAAGGGAGGAACGGGCTCTTCACTTTCTGCCTCTGGGCCCTAACCTCCCTCTGAGCTTAGGCAGCTGTGAGCCGTCAGTACAGGGAGAGAGAGGGACTCTCTAGCTGTTAGGTCACCTAAAGTTGATAAGTGCTAGGAAGAAGCACATTCCTGAAACAAGATCACTTTCCTTCTGACCTTTAGATCTCTGCTTCAGTGCATGGGGACAGCAGAGCTTTTAAAAGGAAAAAGTGCCAAGAAGAGGTAGAAAGTGATGTTTTTCCATACTTTTGTTCTGGTGTTGACTGAAATTTTGCAGAAGAATTTGGTCTGAGGCAGACATTTTAAAGACAAGATTTCAGCTCAAACAGTCACATTTTGGCCATGTTGGAGGTCCCAGCAGGGAGAGTTAAAGAGTGATAAAGGCAGGTGCTGCTGAATGTCAGTAGCCAGCAATGTCGCCACTGCCTACGTTCAGAGCAAGGTTACAGTCGGTGTCGCCTTCATTAGGAGGAAGTCGTGCTGTCCTTCAGCTAGGATAAAACATTGCTTCAGTGCTCCATTGCTAAAGCTTCTTACAAAACGAAAAACAATTAGTATACACACAATTTACTTGTTGTTTCCTCAGAACAGGATTGCCCTTTATGACGATGTAGCAATCAGTCATATTACAGATGCCACGTACGTATTCACTTGGTATACTTTCAGCGAGCTTCTCTTATTTTGTTGCATGTGAAATTCAGTTATGACTATTTTCTCCTTCATTTTTATTATAGGAATTTTTAAAAGGAAGAGTGATAGGTATGAATTCTCAGGTAACATCAGTGGGCTGAGTGTCTATTTAAGAAAATGTTTTCTTTTGGAATAAAATTATATTGTTTTCCTGATAGCAGCTCAGTGGCAACCTTGCCTCTGTTGCTATGAGGCAGCACAATGGACTTTACAGGGCACTGCAAGTACATGTTTTGTATGCGATTCTGCCGTCCTCATGCAATCAAAATTTCCATTAGCTTTTTAGAAGTCAGGAGGGATATTTCCAGCACTAAGACTGCAGGACTGAACTCCTAGTTGACACTTAATACATGTCGGAAATGAAATAAATCTATTTCTGTTCAGTCCAGTGGAGGACATTCAGGAAAAAGCTGAATCCCTACTGGATAAAACAGGCCATCATCAAAACTTTCTCCTTCTCCTTCTCTTTGTCTTCCTCCTCCTTCTTCTCCTCCCTCTTCCTCTTCCTCTTCCTCTTCCTCTTCCTCTTCCTCTTCCTCTTCCTCTTCCTCTTCCTCTTCCTCTTCCTCTTCCTCTTCCTCTTCCTCTTCCTCTTCCTTTCTCTTTCTCTGCATACATTTAAAGTTCATTTACGGTATCTAGGTAGACACAGCATATAGCTAGATGTGAATGCTAATGATAATTAAGGTGTCTTCATTTTGCAAAATTAAATGCAGCTCTAGTGACTCTATTGTATGATGGTCTTTTGCGCCATGAGAAACAATTGCTCAATTGATACAAACAACAGATAACTTACAAGCAAAGTCAAAACTTCACTCTTACTGCTTTCCTATCTGTTATTCATTGTTACTGTACAAATATTGCAGGTCATTGTGATCTAGACACAGTGACATGCAAATCATACTTACACTAAGTTTTGTCAAGTGATTTATGGTGACCTTTTCATAGTAAGTAGCATTAATTTCTTTCCAATTCTGGGGCTTTTATAGAAAAAAGGATTACAGAAAAGTATAGCGGAGATTTTTTGCCTGGTGAGCAATCCCTGGCCACAGTTCCAGTTAATGCAGAGGAATGAACAGCGATCCTGTCACAATTAGCAGGTGCCATCCAAATATCTCTGGAAAACATTCCATCATTTTTGGTGTGCATTAAAAATATATTTTTTGAGCAATATCTGGTTTTAGGTTCAAGTGTATTGTACAACCAAACAAGGCAGAACTAAAATGAGGGTACAAATTCAGTCAAATACATGCAGTTCAATTTCAAAGAGTACTTTATTTCTGTAAGATTTGTTCTTAGCTCAGTAGTTTAGTACCACTACCAAATAATACATCAAATACATTTTTCTTTAAAGCTAAGCTTAATATACTAGCAGGTGTCTCACTGCACAGCAGATAGCATCAGACTCTGCGAGGCAATAACTCTGCAATCCTTCTAACTGCTCCCTTTAGACTTCACATGCAAACTGTTTTGCCACCACACTGCAATTGCTGTCGCTGTGTTTCAAAATGGAACCTCCTTCCTCCTCATGTTAACAGCTAATAGGTGAAGCTGAATTTTGCAAGGGGAATAAACATCTCCATTTAATAATTCTGATCTTTTAATAAGGGTTCCCAGCAAAGCAGGATATATTTTAAAGCTGCTGGAAATTTGCCTGAGTAGAAATGTTGAATCTCTTTTAGATGCCGCATTCACATTGGATTCACTGAGTTGCAATGCAGAAGACGTATTAATTGCAAAATTGCATTTCTTACAGTGGTTTGAGGTTTGATTCTTGTCTTGTGTTGGAATGAAAATGACAGGGCCATATTGATTTCAGCTGGGTTACTTCTGATTCAGAGTACTGGTCTCTTATCAACAAGAAGCAGGTAGAGCGAAGAAAGCAGTCCCATTGACTTAATGATGGCTCTTGCCTCTTCGTTTCCCATATAGTTTCTCTTGTGTCTCTGGATGGCAGGCTGTTTGGGACAGGACGCAGGTCCTATCTGCATCCTCTAAATGAATGTTATGCTTCCAACACTGTGGATGAGAGACTCTCAAGATTGCCCTAATTCTTCTCCCACTGAAATCAATACTAAAAATCCCATTGACCCATATAATGCCAGAAATGTCAGTTCTGCTGATCTGATTATTGTTAGAGCATATGGGAGTATTATGAATTACAAAGGAAAAAGGACACAGTAAAATACTATAATTATGTGGCCTATTCAGCATCATTGGCTCTAGAAAAAAAATTAAGATTTATTTCCATATATGGTTCCAGTATCACTCTTCCTGATTAGTAGTTACAGCTTGCTGTTTGGGTATAATGATTTAATTGCAGATATGACATGTTGACAGTGGAGATTTTCCAGTTGCTGCTGATTGTGAGCATTGTATCACTGTTGTGTGTGAAGAAAAATCTAAATATACCTTTTGAAAATAAAGGGCTGGAATTTCAGCTGGTGTACATTGATGGGATTCCACTGATTTCCTTCCCTAGGATTTTATGCATTGGCTGAGATAGTAGCCCAAAGAGAAGGCAAAACACAGCTGAAGTGAATACTTGCATGATGCCTCTGAGGTATGTTGCACACCTCTCAGGCTTTTTTTAACTTCTTTTTACCTATTTGTGAGTTTGAATCTAGAAGTTAGCAAGAAGTTCCTGATAGTGGACATTTTAAACACTGCTTTTCTGTGGTACCACAGAAGAATTATTGGGAACATTGAAAGTGTTACTTGCTCTTAAGAATTTTTAATTGCTTAATGCAGCCAATGGTAAAAATACAGGCTGGATAAATTAGCAATTGAGAAAGTGTGATTGTATATGGAGCAGATAAAATAATTCTTTTGTGTTATTATTTAAAGAAAAAGACAAAAAGTATTTGGAGAAGATTAAAAAAATTAAAAAACCCTAGTCCTATCTGCCAGGCCTGGACATCTTACAAGGACACCACTTTCAGAAAATGAAGAAACAGATAGAATTACTAATTGCTTAAAATGTGTTAGCCAGTAAATTTCTATGTGGAAGACATTCAACAGGTAGCTCCACTGATATGTGTAGAATTATTAGAAATAAGGAGAAAAAAAGATTATCCTTTGCAGCTATATTCTTTGATTGTTCAAAGTGGTGTAAAATTCTAATGCAGAGTTTTATTTTTAATGCCAAATAAACAAGGTTTAAGCTGTGTTTATACAGGGACACACAAAAGTTGACTCAAAGTAGCTGAAGGTGTGAATTATGATTGGATTAATTAAACCTCATTGTAGCCCCATGTGGGCACTTTCAAAACTGAAATTCCTGATAGTGTTTTTATTGTCACTTGAAGTCACTGAGTTTAGTCTACTTCAGTTCTGAAAGACAGTGTCCATACATAAGGTTTAATGAAGGTTAACTAATTCACTGTAAAAATTAGCTTATTGATGAGGAATGATACCATCAACCATTAGTTGAATGAACATTTGAAAAGAACATTTGAGCATCGCTTTTAGAGAAATGCACTTCAGAATAAACCTTTTGTTTCTCTTAAATGTGATACATTGATAATCTTTCTCGTAACTGTTTTCTGAAATCACTACTGTATTTCTTTCTGTCTGGTCTCTTTTATAATAGTCGACGCATACTTGGAGAGGACACCCTTCTGTTTTCCTCAATACTACCTCCAGGTGCTCGTTCCCATCTGTACATGGCCACCCAGCGCCACTTCATTTGTACCAGTGGAAGAGTTTGGAGTCCTTTTTGATAAAACTTGATCAAGGAAGGAACGGTGTCCTTGGTGCAGAATGATAGATTTACTCCATATACAGGCCATTACAGAGGTCAAGTTTGCAAAGTAGCCTCACAAACAGGGGGATGGGAACAAGGAGGAGCAGAGGTTGTGGAAGGTACTTCGTCTGGCTGTGTCATCAGACTGTAGCTCAAGGGAGGTACAGGAATGCATGTGATGCTATGTCTGTATATAAAATAGATGTGATAATTTTAGTATTAGGTGGGGACTATCTACACTGCAGGCATGGCCTTACACTCCTTATGTGCTTGCTGTTTCAGTATAATTTTGTTGCTGTTTTTTGTTATTGTAGGTTGAAATGCTTTTTTAGTTAGTTTAATTCTTGGCTTGTTGGCCAGTGAGTAACTTCATTTTTTGTGGGAGGAACACATTTTAATGCAATAGTAGATTAAAGTATAGGAAGGGTATCAACATTTTTTATCCTCTGATAGAACTCACTCATGAAAGTTGAAGTATATTCCATGACAGTAGTGTATTCTGTAGGTTGGCCCTTTCTGACAAGACTGCCTGGAAGCAGTTTTGGGCACTCTTAGTAAAAATGATGTAGAAGGTGAAGAAGTTGCTTGGCTTACCTGACCTGGAAAAATCTGTTTCCAAGGTTTTTTTTGGCTGGCTTTGCAGTACTGCTTTGATAAGTGGTCTGATCACAGCTGTTCTTTCAATTTGGAGGTAGCTCGTCAGTTTGACTCACTGGTACAAATTAATTCTGACACAAATAGAGTTAACTTCCATTTAATTTGCCTTATACAATGTTTACCATGACCAAGAAGCTGAATTTACCTACTCCTTATTTTGTACTCTACTGCTTGTCTGACTGCACAGCCAAGAGGTTGATCACTTCTCTTCCTTAAGGCTCTTTCTCAAGGGTTAGTCTGTTGTACAGCTGAAAAATACTGCAAACCTAGTTGACTATTTTAGCTTTTCTATTCAGTAGTCTTCATCTCTTATGGGAATCTTCACTTCTTTGTAGCTTGCTGGTAGTACTTTACCACTGGTTCTCGCTCCCTCTTGATTGTCACTCACCACTGCAAACATATGCAGTACCTTCCTCCCTCTGACCCTTGCCCAAGCTTTTTTATTTGAATGTTAGGCAATGTCAAGATAATATGCGATAGCAGCTTTGATGTTAGCCACATTATCTTAAGGAAAGGGGGAAAAAAGGTGGCATGTTATAGTCAGTGAGTCAGCATCTGTCAGATGGTGTCTGGTGGCTTGTTTAGGTGTACAAATTTCTGGGAAGATGAACATGCTGGATTTGAGAGCCAGAGCCTTAGAGCCTGATTTCCATCTGAACAAAATGTTTTTCTTAGTAGCTCTAAATCTTCGATGAGATACAGCAGTCAAGTATAAAACTGTTCAACAAGAACGTATTGTAGGCTGAAGGGAGGAGGATGTGTACCCAGGAGTAGGAATGAAATACAAAAGAGGGAGGTGGAGGCAAGACTCCTGTTTCCTGGGCCCTGAGAAACGAGGGCATTCAGAGGAAAATAGCCAAAAGAATTTGATGCCAAAATATTTTGCTACTTTTTCCTCACTCATTTTATATAGCAGAATTTCCCAGTTATCTTTAGGAGAAAAAGTAAGTTATTCAATGTTAATCTATTTCAGATCTCAGCACCACTTACATAAGTAGGGAGCTGTTCCTTCAGCCAACCAATTAACTTCATACAGATAAGCTGAGAAAGGAGTTTGGTCCTAGAATTGATGTTTCAGTTCCTGGTTATAGATCTGAAGTCTCCCCTGAAAGTAAGATACATGTTTGGAGACTTACTCCCCCTTTACACTTGTTTAACCTCTTTGCATTTATCAGTCACTACCTTATTAGTTGTGAGCATTATCATGTTTGAATGGTGGGGTAGTTCATTTTTTTGAAACCAAGAGGCTCAATTCATAGCAGCACTGCGAGATTGCAAAGGGATAAAAGACTTTTTCCTTTTAAATAATCTCCTTTTCTTAAAAAAGTCTAATACAATAAAAGGCCTACAAGCTTAATCAATACAGCATTATCTTTCAAAATCCTTTAGCACTTTTCACTGTACTCCTATTTCTACTACTGTTCAAGCTATCTGTTTCAGTACTCAAGTAAGAAAATAATTTCAAAAGCCTTGAACCTTTTAATTTTTTTAGAGGGGGATTAAGATTACGATTTGACAAAGCATTATAGTCTAAATCAGCTGGGATTTTTTGCAATATCTTATGTTTTGGTTGTGCAGTAATTGGACTTTGTTTTCATGGCATGACAGATTCTAGATTTTTTTTTTTATTTGATGTTAAAAATTAGTAAAACACATGTCAGAAGAGCACATTGTCTGATTAAATTTTTTTTATTGATAGAGGTGAAGGGATCATATGCCATTATTCTTCCTGGCAAAGTGTGGCTTCATGTTTTAATGCCAAGATGTTACAAAGAATATTACAAGAGGATGTTTGCTGAAAATGTAAAACCAAATGATAATTTTTGTGTGTGTGTGTTTGGTTAATTTTCATGTTGAGTGACACTTCACTAGTGTTGGTGAATTCTCTTTCTACTTTCCCCGTGACAAAGTTTATAGGTGGCATTACAGTGAAGGTGAACGGGGGAGTTGTGGAAGAGCACTCCTGAGTTTTGGGTTGTTGAAAAGGTTTTCATGCCATCTTTTCTCCTCACGCATACTGTAGGGTTATAGCTGAAAGTTAGGAAGGTGGCTGAAGCATACCTTCATGCTCCAGCATACTCTAGTGGATGGAACAGCTTTTGTAAGACTTGTGAGTTTATGATGGGAAGCATCTTTGCTGCCAGATGGTTCTGGGCATATGTGTTTATGAGAAAGTGGCTTTAAGTCACTTTACCTCCTTTGGAGCTGTGCTGAGTGCAGCTTAGATTCAGACAGCTGTGTTTTCAGTGTCATCCTCCTTTTCTGTTCTGTGGCTTGCATCTCTTTTCTGTTTGCTTTGGTTCTTTTCTATTCAATGTAAAGGTGAAGGGGTGGCTAATACTCCTGCCCTGGAGAATTACAGAGAATGAGAACATGTCTTCTGCCCCTTTTCAAGCTACTTAAGACTTAGATATGGGTCCCCAGGAGGAAAAATGGATTCTATCCTACTAGTTCCATCCTTACAACAGACAAGCAGAGTATGTATAGATCTTTGGCTCCTATTTTAATACTTCCTGGGATGTATTTGATGCTGATACGTATAAGCCTCTTCTGTTCCTTTTTAAGTTTAGTGCCTGTCCATGAAAGGTACTTCAAGAGAGGCTGGTAATTTGGTAATGAACGTTCAGGCGGGGTCATGGTAACCCTAGCTAGCTTAGAAGTCAACAGCGTGGATAGTGATAGCAAAATGTAACTTTGCAGCATAGCTGGGAGTGGTTGGGTCTGGTGGTGTTCTCAGTGTAAAACCAAGCTCAGGTGTGAGGACACGTGTGATACAGATCTGTAAAAGCGTGAATGGCTTGGGGAGAGCAGAGTAGGGAACAGTAATGCACTGTGTCTTCTAGTGCCAGAACTAGGGAGCAGCAGATGAAACCAGCAGATGGACAGATGTTTGAAACGGGTATCTTCACACAGCAGATCACTAAAGTGCAAAATGTTTTTTTATGAGATGTTGCAAATGCTAAACATTTATATGGATTCAGAAAGCAACTGGCCAAATTCGCAGAAGAGAACTATTAAATACAAAGATACTAATCTGCTTAGGATTCCTTGTGCCATGAAGTGCTGGATGATGGGAGAGCATACTGAGGAAGTATCACTATATGCTTGTCCTGTTTTATACCCTTGCTAGGTGTCTGCTACTGGTTATTGTTGAAAACAGGATACTGATATATGAGAATGTTTGTTGGGACCTGGTTCAGTAACCTCTTGCTCTCATGCCTGTAGAAAATGCACTCAGATTTTGGATTGCAATGTAGATTTACTATTGGAAGCATATTTTGATGCACGTTGTCACTTAAGACTGCTTTTTGTGTGGTATGCATTTGATAACACTCCTGGTTTGATGCAATGTATATGGTCTCAATGCAGCTTTCATGAAGTAATGGAAAAATGGATGATCAAGTTGTGTGGTAGCAGGACTGTACTCGTATGTTGTGGTTATCATTGCATTTTCTTATTTCATTGTAAATGTTAGGATTCCTTTTGTTTTCTTTTGTGTGATAAACATGTTAGATTGGAGGGTAATAAATTTTTAAATGAGTGACAAGCCACATCTAAACCTCCCAGTCTGTGTATTGAGAGGAAAACCAAAAGAAAAGGGCAGAAGCATTTCATCTCTTTGCAGTCTTTCTGAACGCAAAATGTAAAAGTCAAATTTAATGTCTAATGGTAGACTGGTAAACAGGATTATTGCCTGGATGGAATAAATCCTCAAGTGTTCCACCCATTTTATTTCGCTGTGTAACAATTCTGAAAGCAACTCTCAGAAGGACCAATACATGCAGCATTTTCTAGTACCACTTAGAATGCACATGTATATTTGTTGTTATTTATTTACCTCATCCCACTTTTCTTTATTCCTATTTTAGCTTTTTAATTTGCACTTCAACTTCCTTAGCTTTGAAAGCTATTGAATATTTCACTGTGCCTTAAATGATTCTGTATTTTTAGACAAAATGGAAGCACAGTGTGCTATGGGTGCAGCCTATATAATATTGTCTTTTTTCCAAGTTAGTCTCATGACATTGTTAAGACTCAGCACTGCATTTACAGAGTCAGTGTTCTCATTTAGCCTTCCTAGCCTGTGATTAAATGGGAGTTGCTGCTTGTTGTACTATGAGTTGGCTGACAAAAACTAAATCTGTCACAGGTGCTACAATTTGTGTATCAGAAAATTTGCTTTCCAAATACTAATTATTCCCAAAGTATCTTACTTCACACAAAGCACAGATAACAGAGTCAGCAAATTTGTCCCAGTTTTATCATCGTGCTGTAAATTAGGGTTTGTCTACTACCATTGTGTAAAGTGAAGATGGTAGAAATTCAAATGCAGAACCCATTGATTTACCTCTTATGTGTTTTTTTGCTTAATTCTTCCAATCAAAGTGCTTGAAATGTATGTTATTCAAATAATCATTGCTGAATTCCACTTCTGTAATTGAATGAGCTGTTGTCTAGGGGCATAGGATGGTGGGAAACTAACAGTGTTGTCCCTCCAGATGTCATTAAAAATTGGAAGCATTTTGTGCCTGAAAGGCCCAGACCTAACCTGATCATATGCTTTAACTATTAATTTGGGAAGTTAATTTAATATGATGGTAGCTTATCAGGAATTATCTTTCTGGCTGCTATGGGAGAAGAATGGACCCTCAGTCATGGAAACTATGGCTGGATAAGTGAAAGCATTCAGTTATAACCTCCTCAGACTCTGAATCAAGTATGTCATGAAAACACATATGTAGGTACCTGTGCACAAACAGTGAGCTGATTTTCCGTCACCCCTCTTCCACTGCTCCCTGTTGTGGAGAGCCTTAGTGATAACCTGTTACAGCCCCAGTTGTGCCAGTATGATGTATTTTGACATTGAAGAGCCAGGATCTCCCTAAATAAGAGTTTGTAGTTCAGGTAGGCTATTGCTCAGTTAAATCTTTTGTAACAAATCTAGCTGTCATCTGAGTGAGCAAATTTTTGACACTAGATGCAGAATGACCTGCTAAAATAGCAACTGGAACTATGTTTCAGCAGCTTCTCCTTTCATTGCCAAGAATTACCTAGGAACCCCTTTTGATATTAGATAAGTATTTTAAATGTATATTCAAAATATTTAGCTTATAGAGTGACTTACACAGAAAAGGAAGAGCATTGAATGCTGTAAATAAAATTTTTAGCAACAATTTTCGTATTGTAAACTAGCTTAAGAAACTGTTTATTTACTCCCTTAGGATGAACATATTGTGTATTTCTAGATTTCTGACAAATGCAAACATTGATGTGATTTAACTTCTACTAGCAGTGATTCACAGCTCTAGTTGTTTGGCTTGTGTATAGTAATACTGATTTGTATTTTTATTTTATTTCTGTAGGACTATTTAACCATTCACAAGTATGGCAATGCAGCCAGAAATGATCTCTGGAACACATTGTCAAAGGTAAAATGCTTTAATCTATTGCACTGAGGGAGAAGCAGGAATTTACTGTGCTATTTTTCTTGGTGAGGTTAGGAGTGAATAGTGCATATTGAGATCTTCAGACCCCAGAGCAAATATAAAAGTTGATGCAAAGAAATTCCATCTGAGTTAACCTAGTAGCAACTTTAAAATATGTTTTTTGCAGCATTTCCATTCTTTATTATGTTAGAATATATTTCCTTGCTTGTGCTATGTCGCTGATGTGCAGTAAAAGATACTTCATGGAATCTGCTATCATTGACCTTAGCGGCAGCACGCTGAGGCCCGTAAGCTGGAAAGCACCTGGAAGTGCTAAGCTTTGGCATTTGTATCAGGTGTGTTTGTGATTTTGTATGGAGTTATGATTTGTGTGAAGGACAAAACTATCAAAGCTTTAAAGTTTGGTGTAAACAGATAACTGTTTACTGTAACATTTGGCATGTTGTAGAGACTTATAGTTGCTATGTCAATGCCCCCTTTGGTTGCTATGCCCAAGCTTGGCTTGAGTTTCTAGAGCCTGGTCCAGGGTTCTATAAGGGCAGAGTTTAATTTTCATAAAGTGACCCAAGCATGCCTGAATTTCTCACCTCCAGCGCTAGTCTGGGCACTCCAAAATAAAGACAGAGTGCAGGCCAATGTAGAGTACGGTCAGGGAGTTTGGGCCCAAGTACCGACTCAAGCCATGCGTAAATGTGGTAACGTAGTTATGACTATTGACACCAAAGCTGGGATTCAGCTGGAGGTCAAGACATCTGCATTTATCTAGGCAAGCAGGTATATACATATAAGCTAGGTGTCCAAGCTACAGTTGTTGTCAATGAGGGCTGGATTCAGTTGCCTGTTCATACATCTTGCAACATTTACCTTAATTTATCCTACCTGGCTTCCAGCTGCCACATGGGATAAGTCTGTCTGCTGTAGGTCCACCAGTTCTGCAAGGTTGTGTTGAATATTTTAGGACATCTCATTCAACACTTGGTGAATAGGAACAACTGGAGTCCCAGAAACCTAGTCAATACAGTCAGCAGAGCATAGAGAGCAATTCAGTTGACTAGCCACTACACGATTATTTTAAAATGAGTCCGAACCACTGACTGTTGACTGGGGACTTAAGATAGTTGTTCAAATATAGCAACTAGTGCCAGATTAAGTGCAATAGGGTGTTCAAGACATTCAGGTGGGTTTAATCAATTTTAGACACGATCTGTGGGGAAATCTGTACCCTTCTGGAGTGGCATGTCAAGGTCAACTGACATTAGCCACCTATGTTTGGGCAACGGAACTGAGTCCTGTATCTGTACTGACTGTTAATGAGAGTTGAGACGTATAACATACAGACAGGCTCTTAAATCTATGTTTTAATCTGAAGTTGAACGCCACTGCAAAAGTCTTCCTTGCTTCTCACCTGGTGTTTTCCTCTGTTAAAGCCTTTAGGACAGTTCTGGGCAATGGGAGGTCAGAGGAATGAATGTAATTTTGAGAGGACAGCAGAACCCACAGCTGATAAAATAGAACAAAACCGAGACTGTATTCTAGTCCATAACCACTACGGCTACACTGTATGCTCAAATCTATTATTAAGGCTAATAATTCCATTTTCCTCATCTGTAAGCATGTTTGTTGCCAGCCGCTTTGTTCCTAATGTGTTGCAGTTGCAGCTTCAGTTCTGAAGACTTCTTGCTGGGTTCTGCTTGTATTCATCAGAGGTTGCTCAGTCTGTGATCTAGGACTGTTCGGCAGCTAGGGACATTTCCGTCGCTGAAGAACAAATGATGCCTGCCATTCTCCTCATACCCAGTCTCATCTCCCATGATGCCATAGTATCTCTTTTTGTTTCAGATGAAAACCCACTTGTAAAACAGCATTTTTATTGATATACAGTATCAAATATGAACACATTAGTCCTCCTTGTGTTATGACAGGTGCAGTTTATGAAAGAGCTGGGGATGTCTTTGTATACATGGCCTCACTTTGGACATGAGGGAAAGTATTTTCAAATAACTAGTCATTTGATTTTCAGAACAGAGAAGCTCTGTACTTTTGGAAATCAGACCCTTTGAATATGCCTTATTGTAGGTACCCTCAATCAACTAAAACTGAGTCTTTTTTAACCTTCGTTGGTCAAGAATATCTTTTGGAGACAGCCACCCAGTATTTCTGTGGCTCATGTTAAAACCCTATAAAGCAGGTTGCTGCTTCTGTTACAGCAAAAGTGCATGAATGATGTGGGAAACATGACTTTCTGACTGCCACTCTCTTCTCTGGCAAGATTGCCCAATATTTATTTTTGAGATATACAGAGACTGTTGGTTAAATTATGTAGTGTGTGTACTGGGTGTAAATGTGTGCATGTGCATGCGTGATGGTTATTTAAACGTCTAAAACTAATTATGGTCTCCAGGACAAAAAAAAAAAAAAAAGGAGGTTTGTATGTTGGATGATGGTATTGCTTCAACATATTGAAACTTTTCTTTTTTCTTGAAGGCTTTAAATAGGGTTGGAAAATCTGTAAATATCCAAGCAGTAATGGATCAGTGGACACTACAGATGGGTTATCCTGTTATCACTATCTTGGGAAATGAAACTACGGACAATGTCATAGTGATCTCCCAAGCGCGTTTTGTTTATGATAGTGACGCTAAACCCAAGGATCCTGCCCTTGGAGACAACAGGTACTTACATTTCTCAATTAATAACTTTCAAGAGGCTGTAGTTGTTTAAGTAAGTGCTTCATATGTGTATTTTTGTGAAGATGGCTCTTTAGAAATCTCTGAGCTTTGCTTGGTATCAATAGCATGTGGTGGCCATTCCATTTGAACTGTAGTTAAGATGAGGCTAGTTAAAAGAATTTAAAAAAATAATTAGCATAATAGAACAACAGGATAAAACTTTTAATGTGTCCATTTGCATCCTGACAGTTCTCTCAGTGACAACGTCTTACATCACACATTTCCTCTCCTTTTCTTTTGATTTTGTCCACTCCATAAAGTAATTTGGAATGTGGTTGGAAGGTCTGATACTTCTTTTTAACTAATTCTTTAGAGTGGACCTCTCCATGCTCATACATCAAGTAGGCAGATGTAACCGTGTGTCGGGTACGTACCTCGCTTGACTTGGGAAGGAGTCAAGAGCTGAACTGGACCTCTCTACAAGGCAGAGGATTCCAACTGTTCCAATTTTGAAGCCAGCTGAACTGGTCCTGTGGGGACTGTTACACTGGCTGAAATCAGCAGGCATTTATGCATCTCTGCCCCTACCCTTTTTCCACATATTTTTCCTTCCTGCTCCCAGCTGACTCCACACAGCTCCTTCATCCCAGAGGCAAGCTGACATTCCTGGCTGATGCTGGGGAATCCTCATTTTATTTTTTAAAGCAGTTTTGGCATCATATTTTAAGGCCAAGGATATAAAGCTGATGCTAGAGAATTACAATTTAGCCTTAGAAGCTTCTGTGTTCACCTCTTCATGGTCAGTGGGAAAGAGGGCATGCTGTCAACCTTGAGTACTCTGTGCTTTCCAGTAGATTTAAATCATTAAAAGGTAAAATTTAACACCAAATTTTGCTTGACATGTCTGGAGCTTATAGAATATTCCTGTTGAGGAAGGCCTAAAAATGTAGTTCCATTTATTGAGAAATGTTTAGAAATTCATTATCCTTCTTTAGAACATTAATATTTTAGAACTTAAACATGACACAGAGTAAATTGTTGTTTTTTCTGGCTGTATTGGAACAACCTAGCAGGGTATTAAGCATGAGTTTAAGTTCTGGACTGAAATTAGCTCCTTTGTGAAAAAGAGATAAAACAAGTGGATGTGGACTATTGGAGGTGCTCATGATTCACAGTTCAGTGCAACGTGAGAGTGATTCTCCCTTGTTTACTTGAAAATTTCTTTTGTGCAAGTGTATATACACGTAACGTAATGTGAGTGGATTTTACTACTCAGAAAACCAGAGATTATTAGTTTTTTTGATTGATTAAAATGGAGATGTTAAGACTTTTAAGTATTGTAGAGACTTTCTTAAATAGATTTGCTAGGAACTCAGTATTGATTGTAATTACTACTGTAATTCATGAGTAAAGACTACTGGGTGCGTAAATATTTTGTAAGGTGGAACATGAGGCATGAGAATAAGGGTTAGTTTTATTTTCATGTGACATTAATTCAGAATTGAAACTGTATCTTGAGATACGTGGAAGGGTAGTGCTCTGCACCAACAGGGTAAGTTACACTGAATTTCTTAGGAGATTTTGTCTACATATTTTATTACAATTATAACTTCTAAGCATGGGAAGTAAGATTTAGTGCTATAGACAGCACGAAAAAAGGTATTGGCATGGGCCCTGCCAGGAATTTACTGTCCTAACAGGCCGTACAATACATATTATATGTATCTCCTGTGGCAAGTCTGTTTCCCATTATCTTCCCCCTTCGGATTTGTTTTTCTCTGTGCTTCCATGTCCTTTTAACCACAAATGGGAAGGAGGCCCCTTGCCAAGGAAGGCTTTACAGGTGGGATGCTTCAGCTAGTTAGATGATAGAGCTAGTTTGCCACTTCCCAGTTAAAGTTATTTGAAAGTCATGTTATGTAAGTATAAATACCAAAGAACAGGAACCATATACATTTAGCAAAAGGTGAAACTTGCCTATGCCATTCACCTTTCAAAAATCATCCACCAATTTATATTAAAGTTCTATGGCTTAGTTATCAGTTAGTGTCTAGAGTGTTATAACCATGACCATGCAATTCATTGGTGCACTGCCCACAGGCACATGTGACTTGGTATGCACAATGGCTCTGTGTCATTACATGTCCTTTCATACCATCAAATTAAGTATAAAACCAAGATTGGCATACTGAAAATAAATTTACTCTTTCTGTCAGCAATGACCTAGATCTTTTTCGGGGTTTTTTTTGTGGGTTTTTTTCATTGGAAGAGTCACTATTGCTTCAATTATTGTGAAAGCAGTAGACAGGGAAAATCACATTAATGTTTTGTCATTTGGTAATTCATGATACATTAATCTGCCTTGGTTTTTAACATTGCAAGAGCTGAAGTTTGTATGACATGATACTAAGGGGCCAGTTTTGCTACGGTACACAAAGCAGGGGTGATAACTGGAATGGAAACAGCACATTGACAGATGTTCAGCACTATTGTGAAATGCAGTGTTCTGGCTGACTCTGCAGGTGGCTTTGGTCAGGAAGTTGGCAAGGGTTTACTGATGTTCAGCAGGGCCTCATAGCACAGGTAGATGTTGTGGGAGGCACAGAGGTATATATATATATACATATATAACTTCAGCCTGCATGCTTTGGGGGTGTTACCTATCAGTGGCCTAATTCACAGTCCAGTAAAGTTGGTGCTTGTCTCCCCTGCCTGACCCATGAATTAGGCATTGGACGCATGGCTTCTTGGGGAAGCATAATAGGCACTGTAAATAACAGGGAGCAAATGGTATTTATGCCACATCTGAGGCCATGCTCTTGCAGGGCAGGCAACATTAGGTTATTTTATCTATGGATTAATCGTGATGATCATTTTAGATACCATAAAGAGTAGAGCTGCACAAAACACGGAAAAATGTACAGGTCCAGGCCTTTTCATGAGTTTATCATCTAAACAGACAACACAATATGCACTGGAAGGCTCCAGGGAAGGCTCTTAAAGCATCCATCTGCCATACAGTCTTTAGTTATCCAGAGGTGGGGCTGTAGTTTGGCATGGCACAGCAATAAACGTCAGTTCTATTGCCTTCAAAGTGATGAGGAGTTTAAACTTCTGGTTCAGACCCTCTCTAGGCAAATTTAACTTTGCCTTACTTTAGAAAGAGTCACTTCTGAGTAGGTCTTTCAGATGTATCTGCTTCATAGGAAGTGTAAATAAGAGGCAACTGGATATTTCAGAACCATTCTAGTTTTATAAAATGACTGTGCTTTTCTTTATGCTATGTATTTATGCAGCAATTAACTGTTAAAAATGAAATGTGAAGCAGCATATTTAATTTTTCGCTCTGAAATCATATAGAGGAATATAGAAGCAGCAAGTAGATTTTTCTAAGTGATAAACGGTAAAAGTGAAAATTGTTGATACCGTTGGCAGCAGTTTACTTCTAGTTCTGCCTAGTCCATTACTATAAGTGTCTTTAATTCTACTGTGGAAGAGAATGATTACATAGAGTTGATTTTCCCATCTCATGTACAGTTGGACTCCTTGTCTCTATAACTGCAGAAAAATGTGTTTCAAGGGCCATATATATATAAACTGTGATTTATCTGTGTGCACAGAATCGACTGTGTGGCATGCTAAGCTCTAACATTAGGCCTGAAATTATAGAAGGTATACAATTCCACTTCTTTGCAAACTGAACATAGATTTTACTTGACACTTATGCCTTTACATGATCCATAGTTCTCATTTTATGAGAGAATAAAACTAACAATGACAAATACCATTTCTAGGAATGCCATTCCTCAGAAGGGCCAAAATCACCGGCTTTGTTTTGAATGTTGAAGCCTGTAGTTGGTACAATGTTTCAGTAGCAATTTCAGCTTATCCAAGCAAAAGTTTAAAACTCCTGTAATAACTGTATAATTCATATTCTTTCCCCGAATAACAGTCCTTTAATTATGTGTAGGTTCAGTCCTGGACTCCTGTATACCTGTGTGAGAACTGATTATGCCCTTACATTATAAGGCTACAGGGGAGGAGGTGATACTCCATCTGACAGGGTTCTGTGGGTTTCCCTGCTGACAGAGAAAATGATGATTTTAAGGCACCAGTCTCATCCATCATTACAAGAATGGCTCACAGATATGACAAGAAAACTTCTGAAAAATAATTTGTGGTCTAGACAATAAACTAATCAGTTTTGATGAAATCCATAAACCTTTTATATACTACACTGAAGAGCAGACCAAAGCTTTCTGGTTACAGGTATAAGTTTTGCCTTTTGAAAATACACAGAGCTTGTCTCTTCAAAAGTGGAGAAATAACCTTTCCAATGTTATCAAACTAATTAAGTTCATGTTGCTGAGGTAATATTCACTTGCATAGTGTTCTTATCATGCATGCAGTTTCCATAGCTAATCTTTGCTTGTTCATGATAATATCCTACAGGGAAATGTCTTGCTAGGTGTTGAACACAGCTAGCTGTGAGGAAAGAGAAAAAATGAAGAGGTAACAACCGGGATACGGACAGGGTATTCATACATGCTGTAGTGTGGTAATCCTTGGTGCCTTCCTCTGTGTGGCTGGACTAGGGAAAATTCAGTTGAACGGTGCAAGCCAGGGACATGAGCAGCAAAATTAGAGCTGTACAGACTCATGGGTCTAACACCACGTAGTAATTACAACTGAAAGGCTTTACAACAGGCATCAGAGCTGCCCAGCAGTCACTCCACTCCAAGATGAATGATTAACTGCAGAATTTATTTCACTTCAAGTCTCTTCTGAATTTCCTACACAAAGCTCATCTATTCAGGCTTTGTGGAAGAAGGGCTGTGCTTGTCCCTCTACTGATAATTATTTGAATAGTAAAAGCATAGCTGTGTTTGGATATTGCCATGTGTATTCTTACTTATTTGTATGGCATTATCACTTGAGCAGCAATGGGGAGCTTACTCTGTCCACTTATCAGCTGAAGGGCTGGTTAAACACAAACCAAAATGTTAGGAGCACAAGGGGAATGCTGATAAGCTTCTCTGAGATCTTCTTAGAGCAATTGCGGAATAATGTAGCATATGTAGTATTAATTATGTAATAAAAAGGACCATAATATGGACAAATATTGTTCCATGAGCTGAGGAAAAAGGGCTAACAAAATATAAATAGAAAAAGAAGTACTCATTTACCTCCCCGTCTCTGGAAGATATCCTCTAATCTTCCATTTTCTCATGTCCTTTGAGTGTTTTCTTGTTATGCCTTTCATCTGTACTATACCTGAAAGATTATGCTTATATCAGCGTTTCTACTAGGAACAACTTTTGTGTTGCTACCTAGGGACTAGATGTGGTACCTTGGTTCATCTTGACTGACATGAGTGCCTCTATATCAGCTATAAGAACAATGAAGGGAATAGGCTCCAGGAGAGGAAGGTACTGGTATTAGGCACAGAGGAAATGGAATTATGGGGAACGAGATCAAGAAATCAAGAATCCTTAGTGGAGCACAGAGCTGTGTGTGAACATAGCCAGATATTGATTTAACCAGTTTTTTTGCTGATCAAGGGGGGACTTGAAAATACTTGTTCTTGCAGGAGAGTGTGAAAGTGTGGGGAGCTCCTTCTCTTTACATGTACACTGGTGCTTAGTAGAGGACAGCTCTATGACACCAATAGATTTTGTCCTTCAGTGTGCATAGGGACAGTCCTTAACCCCATGTCATGGTTTTAGCTGGGATAGTTGATTTTCTTCACTGTAGCTAGCATAGTGCTGTGTTTTAGACTTGGTATGTAAATAATGTTGATAACACCCTGGTGTTTTAGTTGTTGCTGGGTAGTGTTTACACTGGTCAAGGACTTTCTAGCTTCCCATGCTCTGCCAGATGCACAAGAAGCCGGGAGGGGAGGGGATGCAACCAGGAGAGCTGATTCGAATTGGCCAAAGGGTATTCCATATCATGTGACGTCATGCCCAGTATATTAACTGGGGGAATTGGCTGGGGGAGGCAGCGATCGCGGCTCGGGGACCGGCAGCGTCGGTCGGCGGGTGGTGAGCGGTTGCAGCACTTGTTGTTCAGTTTTGGTTTTGTTTTTTTTCCCTTTCCCTCTCCTCCTACTGTTTCATCTCTCTCTCGCTCATTATTTTCCTTTTCATTATATTAGTATTATTGCTGTTTTATTCTAATTATTAAACTGTTCTTATCTCAACCCACGAGTTTTCTTACTTTGGCCCTTCCGATTCTCTCCCCCATCCCACAAGGGTGGGGGAGTGAGCGAGCGGCTGTGTGGTGCTTAGTTGCTGACCGGGGCTAAACCACAACAGTCCTTTTTGGCGCCCAACGTGGGGCTCGAAGGGTTTGAGATAATAACAGTTGCTGGTCACAGCATTGATTCATCTGTTCTCGATATTAGTTAGTCAGACCTACACCATGCTGATTTTGAAGTACATGTTAAAGATTGGCATTGGGTTTTGTAGTTTGCTGTGCTCTGCAGTGGTTAGAGATGTTTTGCCTAGGAGATTTGTTATTAAAACACTGGCCTTGAGTTTTATCGGTTATTTGGGTTTTGCATGGAAGCCGTTACTGTACTTCGGCTACCACCTCATGGAGACAATTAGCAATTATACCTCCTCCTCTGAGAGGTTCTTTATGGAGGAAATACAGAATGGCACCTTAGCTACCATCTTCTGTAATGTCTCCTCCTTCATTACAACAACTTTTCAGTCTCTTGAACATCCTTGGGTAGTTAAGATACATCTGTTGATATTCCTATGGCAGATTGTTTCGGTTTTGTCTAAGGTTAATAAGCAATTCAAGAATATCATCCAGAGATCTGCCCCAAGGCTCGATAATTATGGGTGGCAGGGTATGTGGGAGAGTATGGGCAAATGCCTGAGACGGTGGGCACCTCCAGTGTTTTGGGACTTTACCCCTGAACAAGTGCAGAATCCTGAAAAATTAGTAGAATATTTGGAGGAAGTATGCTGTCACCCTAGCAATTCCAGAGAGATACAAATCACTGCAATGTGTTGGGGCCTGGCCCATGCCTACCGAGCCCTATTCAACAGTATTCAGTACCACCAAGGGAAAATGACAGGCCCTGCGGCTACTCCAAGCCCAGCGACAAGCACTGTGGCCCCTCAAACCCCCCCAACAGGCGCTGCAGTAGCTCCAAGCCCAACGACAAGCACTGTGGCCTCTCAAACCCCCACAACAGGCGCTGCAGCAGCTCCAAGCCCAGCGACAAGCACTGTGGTCCCTCAAACCCCCACAACAGGCACTGCAGCAGCTCCAAGCCCGACGACAGGCACTGTGACCGCTCAAACACCCATGACGGACACTGAAGCTGAATCAGAGAATCAACCCGTGCCAGTATCAGTTGCCCCTATACAAAAGAAGAAATCTTCAAAGAGAAAGTCAACTCGTTTAGAAAAGGATGATGGAGAAGCAGCGCCGTTACTAAGAGAGGAGAAGGAAGAGGAAGAACTTGTACAAGAGACGGAAACTACCCGATCCCTATCCTTAAGTGAGCTACGAGATATACGAAAAGATTTCGGCCGTCGTGTAGGTGAGCATGTTGTCACCTGGCTGCTCCGATGCTGGGATAACGGGGCCAGTAGCCTGGAATTAGAGGGTAAGGAAGCCAAACAACTGGGATCCCTTTCTAGGGACGGGGGCATTGACAAAGCAATTGGAAAAGGGACACAAGGCCTCAGCCTCTGGAGGCGACTCCTGTCTGCTGTGAAAGAAAGGTACCCCTTCAAGGAAGATGTTATATATCGCCCTGGAAAATGGACCACCATGGAGAAAGGTATCCAGTACCTGAGAGAATTAGCTGTGCTTGAGGTGATTTATGGTGACCTGGGTAGTGAACAGTCATCCAAAGATCCAGATGAAGCCCAGTGCACACGACCCATGTGGCGGAAGTTTGTACGGAGCGCACCATCATCCCATGTAAACTCCCTGGCAGTAATGTCCTGGAAAGATGAAGAGGCACCAACGGTAGAGGATGTGATTGATAAACTCCGGGATTATGAAGCACATGTCTCTTCCTCCCTCGTCTCAGCTGTGGAGAAATTGTCCCGGGAGTTCCAGCAATTCAAAGAAGATATGTCCTACTCCCTACCTGTACGGACCAGTATCTCGGCCATTAGGAGTAAGCGTCCTTCTGCTCAAGAGAGAAGATACACACCACGGGGCACCCTATGGTTTTACCTGCGTGACCATGGAGAGGACATGAAGAAGTGGGATGGAAAACCTACCTCGACCCTGGAGGCACGGGTACGTGAGTTGCAAGGAAAAACAACCACTCAAGGGGGGACCTCCAGGAGAGTTGCTGCTCCAGTTTCCAGTAGGCAGTTCCCCAGACAGAGGAGTAGAAGCGCTGATTCTATCCGTGATCTTAATAGGGAGACTTCTGATTCCCATTCACAAGAAGTGGGTTGCGAATTCTGCAATTGGAATTAGAGGGGCCCTGCCTCCAGCCAGGTGGAGGAAAGGGACAACCGGGTTTACTGGACTGTGTGGATCCGATGGCCTGGCACATCTGATCCACAGGAGTATAAGGCTCTAGTGGACACTGGTGCACAGTGCACCCTAATGCCATCAAACTATGTAGGGGCGGAACCCATTTGTATTGCTGGAGTGACAGGGGGATCCCAAGAGCTAACTGTATTGGAGGCTGAAGTGAGCCTAACTGGGAATGAGTGGCAAAAGCACCCCATTGTGACTGGCCCAGAGGCTCCGTGCATCCTTGGCATAGACTACCTCAGGAGAGGGTATTTCAAGGACCCAAAAGGGTACAGGTGGGCTTTCGGTATAGCTGCCTTGGAGACGGAGGAAATTAAACAGCTGTCTACTTTGCCCGGTCTTTCGAAGGACCCTTCTGTTGTGGGGTTGCTGAAGGTCAAAGAACAACAGGTGCCAATTGCCACCACAACAGTGCACCGGCGGCAATACCGCACCAACCGAGACTCCCTGATTCCCATCCATGAGCTCATTCGGCGACTGGAGAGCCAAGGAGTGATCAGTAAGACCCGTTCACCCTTTAACAGTCCCATATGGCCAGTGCGGAAGTCTAATGGAGAGTGGAGACTAACAGTGGACTATCGTGGCCTGAACGAAGTCACTCCGCCACTGAGTGCTGCCGTGCCGGACATGTTAGAACTTCAATACGAACTGGAGTCAAAGGCAGCCAAGTGGTATGCCACAATTGATATCGCTAATGCATTCTTCTCAATCCCTTTGGCAGCAGAGTGCAGGCCACAGTTTGCTTTCACTTGGAGGGGTGTCCAGTACACCTGGAATCGACTGCCCCAGGGGTGGAAACACAGCCCTACCATTTGCTATGGACTGAATGAACTCAATGGACATGTGTGGACCCTCTACAGATGTTCTACAGGGATGGTCCATAGACTACGGGAATGATAAATGATATCTACGTATGTCATCAAAGGATGGGGAGGCGGGTGGTGGTTATTGAGGTCATATTGGATAGTATGAGACCTGAGCATGACGTAAATGGTATGGAATAAGGGGTGGATACTGTCATGGTTTTAGCTGGGATAGTTGATTTTCTTCACTGTAGCTAGCATAGTGCTGTGTTTTAGACTTGGTATGTAAATAATGTTGATAACACCCTGGTGTTTTAGTTGTTGCTGGGTAGTGTTTACACTGGTCAAGGACTTTCTAGCTTCCCATGCTCTGCCAGATGCACAAGAAGCCGGGAGGGGAGGGGATGCAACCAGGAGAGCTGATTCGAATTGGCCAAAGGGTATTCCATATCATGTGACGTCATGCCCAGTATATTAACTGGGGGAATTGGCTGGGGGAGGCAGCGATCGCGGCTCGGGGACCGGCAGCGTCGGTCGGCGGGTGGTGAGCGGTTGCAGCACTTGTTGTTCAGTTTTGGTTTTGTTTTTTTTCCCTTTCCCTCTCCTCCTACTGTTTCATCTCTCTCTCGCTCATTATTTTCCTTTTCATTATATTAGTATTATTGCTGTTTTATTCTAATTATTAAACTGTTCTTATCTCAACCCACGAGTTTTCTTACTTTGGCCCTTCCGATTCTCTCCCCCATCCCACAAGGGTGGGGGAGTGAGCGAGCGGCTGTGTGGTGCTTAGTTGCTGACCGGGGCTAAACCACAACACCCCAGCAGCCTGAGAGAGGACAATGCTGTGCAGAGCGCCGCTCCTCCAAACAAGCAGGCAGAAGAGCTGCTTCTATGAGTGACCTGGAGGAAGCCTGCCTGCCTGGGGTGTGTGCGGGTGGAGTGCCTTCCTGTTGGATGCTGGTGTTTGCCAGCCCAATACTTGTGCCACACACTGCCTGCTGCAATAGTATTTTTTTTGCTGTAGAAACCACTAGAAAGTCCCCAGTCTTGCCTTTGTCAGAGGCTCTTCTGATTGTTCCATTGTTATTAAATCAGAATGGGAAATGCTCTTAAAATTTGTTCCTGCACATGTCTGTGCTCATGTCTCTTCAGCAAGATTTTGCTGCTAGCAAAGATGTCAGAAATGCCAGTTGTAATTTAACGCTTTATTTCCAAAACCATTTCACAGCTTCTGTTTGTGAGAAATGCTTCTCACTAGGCAAACTTCCAGCATGCTCTGGTGTGCAGGATATAGGCAACTTTCAGTGTTAAAATTTGCAGAATGCTAAAGAAGACAAAATTGGTGTATTGTGTCATTGCTTCCTGTGTGGTGGCAGCACTCGTATCCTGACAGAAATTAGGCTGACAGGGAAAAGCTGCTGCAGTATTTTATTATCACTGCAGACTGTGTCACTTTCCTCACCTTATTTGCTCATACTAACTCTCAGGAATTGCTAGATACCCAAACTAGTTAATTAACTCACATTAATTAAATCATTTCCGTGCTGAGGAAAGGACCATGTATGTGAGGGCAGCACTATGTTTTAATTCACAGTGAGGTGTGGAGGTGAAGAGGAGAATCAGGGCATCAGTGCTGGTGGGGAGCTGCCTAACATGCAGGAGGAGGAACAAGGAACACCATGTGGCAGGGTACAGACATGAGCCGGAGTTGGGAGCATTGAAGTTGTGTAGCCAGAATAGGCAAATACAAAGAACCAGGGAAATGGAGAAGGTGGTTAAGATGGGGGCTTTAGTGAAGTAAAGAGTAGATTGGGGAAAGCCTAAACGGCATTTGGCAGAGACGAGGGTAATGGGAGGGATGAAGGTGGATAAATGTCATATTTTGTTGGCTTTGTAAAAATCAGAGATGTGGATTCCCCATTGTAGATCAGAGGATGAAACTACTAACATGCTTCCTTCTTTACCTCTTCTTCCTTTTGCTTTCTTAAGTTGCTAATAATGGATTTTTTTCTTTATCTCTGTATGTGAGCTTTCACAGTCAATAGTAGCATCTCAGATTTTATGGAGAATCTATTTTGGTGAGGGACTTTTGGGGAAGTTTACTGAGGAAGGAGAAACTATCCATAGGAATTATATTTTAATCTTACTTAAATTCACAATATTCTGAGGAGAAATCAGAACTGAACATTGGAATACACTGAAAAATGCTTGGTACTAAGTCTCTGAGAAAATACTGGAGATTTGTAGGCATAGCTAAAATGCTACTCTTATTCCTATTAGGGGTGTCCCTCCTCAGCTCATAACACATCCTTCCGCTCCTAATTATGTTCAGATAAATCTCAGATCTGCACTCTGTAGTCAAGGGACTATGCTCATGGGTGAAGGACAACACTGAGATGGGGTTTGCATGATCAGCGCCACGTGTGCAATTCTGCAAGGACATTTTGCACTGGTGCAAGACGGAATAGAGGATGCCAGAGAGATTAAGGGCCTTTATTGGAGGGTAAAGAGGCGGCTGTTAGAATAGACACTTAACACTGCTTAAAGCCAGCTTCTTTCTATCCATTTCTGACTCAACACCCAAAATTGCTTGTCACTTTTGAAAATGAAGCCCTTTGTGTTTTAGTGTAAAAAGATAATGTTAGGCAGGGAGGAGAAAGCGTGTACTGACAAAGAATTTGTAGTATTTTTTCTTTGCCCACAATATTTTTCTAAATTTAGTAAGGTACTCTGCTAGCATTGACACTGAAATGAGTCAATTTTAAAGAGCCCCATAATATTTATAACCACCTCATTTATAATTTATTTTGGTATGAGATGTTAAGCTAAAATTACACAGAACTTTGTAGAACGTTTAGTAATCAGATAATTATAATAAGATATTATTATATGATTGTCAGACTGCAATTTTTTTTCTTTTCAGATTGAGTAATTTAATTCATATTAACTCATTTGTATTGACATTGAAAATATTTTTCCCTCTGTATCTTTGTATTTAGATCCTTATACAGAAAAAAATCAGATGATCCGTGATCTATCCTAGAAAGAGTTGCTCTTAGAAGCAACTATCAACCCTTATTTTAGAATATACCAATATGAATGCCTTTTTTAACATGAGTTTCTAAATGAAAGCATACATGATAGATAAATATATAAAATTAGCAGCTGTATTGAGGCAGAACTGCAAATAAAGAGCCTTGCCATCAGAAGCAAGTCATCTCAGAAGTGCTAGCATCCTTCAAGACTAGAATATAAGCTTCCTAGTCACACTTTCACCCAGTTCTAAATATTTCTCCAAACTATGAAGATTATCCATAGTTTCCTCCATGTATGCAGCTAAGTATAATTTGTATTCAAAACTATAATAGGCCCACGATTCCAAATACCATCCAAATCCCCAAGTTTTGCTTCCCTCTGAAATATATATTAGGTGGATCCAACTACACATTCAATGAGAGCCTTTGAAAACCTCAGACAAAGTAGATAAATATGAGTAGGTAAAAGGCAAGACTGCTCTACCAAGTGATTTCTGTTCATCGATGAGGCATCTATTGAGTTCACTTCTATTAAAAATTTGCAGTACTCTTCAAAAACTGACACCTCAGGTGTGGAGCCCATTCAGATCCACCAAGTGGTCAAGCTGTTCTCTGCCTGACAGCACCTATCAAGAGCTGACCCCATTGGGTTGTTTTGGTTGGTAGATTGCTCTGACTAAAAAATTGAATTCCTCCATAGGTGAGGCATTAATGAGAAAGAAGAAACTGATACAAAAACTCAGTTAGGTTTTGACACTGTTGAGTATAGATGGTAACAGGAAGACCATTAATTTCTGAGTAACATGTGCCTCAGTTGCAGTTTTGTTATCTGCTTACTGCATGTGTATTACATGGCATCCTAACTTCATTATATCTGGACTCATGGATGAAAAAAATGCAATCTGTATTACAGTCAGATAGAGCTCCCTAAAGACTGTGCTGGAACACTATCTTTAATTCACAGAGTCCACCAAAGTCCAAATTCTTACCTTGCTTTTGTAAAGGGGCTGGAAATGCCTCTGCTCAGCATAGTTCACAATGATCTTGGAGTAAACACTTCCACAGTCTTTTTCTTTCAGTCTTTTTCTAGTTAGTCATATAGTCACTGTTGTTATCTTCTCTGTCCCTTTTTTTGCCTTAGCTTACCTTTTTCTTGTTGGCCAGTCTGTTAGTCTTGGGTGAGGGCAGAACCCCTGGAATCCCAGGATCCCAATCTTAGCACCATTTCCTTTCCTCATTTTGCTCAAGTCCAGCAGACCCTGGATATGCATTCCACAATTAATGTGGTGTGACACACTTGCCGCATCCTGCTTTCTTCATTTCCTCACTGCATACAGTGCTGCAGTCAGAAATTGTTTATCTGTAGGACTTGTGAAAGTCCTGTCCCATTCAGACACCAGCAGGCCGCCTTCAGTTAATAAAATCTAAGTGCTGTCCTTTCTGAATTCAAGTTGGCTAGCTGCAACTTCTTACTTGATTAAAAAGTCTGCTGTTGTCTGCTTTTTCATCACACTTGTACAGGAATCCAACTTAATCAGTTACCTTTACCAGCGTTTTTCACCTGTTTCTCGTTGCTTGCGCTAAACTTCTTGTTCTCACACTGAACATGGGTATTAAAAACACTGGGCATATTCAGATTACCAGTGAATACCTCCAGGCTGTGCTCAGTTGATCTCAGTTACTTCAAATTGTTCTCCTTTATCCATTTTTCATCTTGTATTTGTGTTTGCTACAAAGTTAGTGCAGTCTTCCCTTCCTATCTGCCATCTTCCGTGCTGACAAGGTACAAGGAATCCCTTCGCATCCTGGCTCAGTGTAGGAGGTGTAATACTTGTGAGAGCGGGAATAACATCTTCTGTTGTGTTGTGCCTCTGGGCACAGCCTACAATCACTTTACTGGCACGTATTAAATCTAATGAAATCTCTGTGTTCTTCATTCTTGTGAGAATGATATTCACAACATGAACATATCGTCAGCTCCTTATCCATTAAACAGAACACTGTAGAATCACATTTAATAAAAGTATGTGATTTCCTGTGATATTCACATGAGCTTCCCCTGGAACCTGAAATACTCTTTACTGAATGAGATACTATATATGCTATATAATAACCTCAGAAAATCTCTATGATGCTTTTAAATTATCTTTCCCAACACAATCTCTCTAGAAAGTGTGGCTTACAAAATTTTGCCCTGGTACTGCTGAGTTCTGCTTCATGTATAAACACCTTCTGTAGTAGGAAGCTCTAAAGCTGTTCTGCTGTTCAACAACTTTCACTTATTTCCCACTGACCACCTTACATCTACTTGTGCTCCCTGCCTAGGAATAAATGCTTCCTGGTATCATGGCAACAAGGCTTGTAATTTCGTAGATTAGTTGGATACACTTTCAGGTTTTCCGTTAATAATTTATCTTTGAACCTTCCACTACCTTAATATTCAGAATTCACTGAAAGAAAAGGCCTTCTTTTGCCTTGCTAACAGAAATTGCAGTTGTCTTGGCAGGGACAAGAAATGAGAGATCTCTACTCTCTTCCTGCTATACTGATTTAATGTCCAAACTTCACACTATCCTTTAGTTAGTTCATGTTATCAGCTTTCTGTGCCCTTTATTTTATAATAGGCTTTAAGGTTATTAGCCAAAGACTTTCACAGCCGTGCAGCTAAATACGTCTTTTACTGGCCACTATTTGTATATGTCTCTGCAGATCAGCCAAGTATGCAACAGAAGTAAAAATACAAATCCTTAATTCTTAGTTTTCATTTTGTTCTGTAAGACTTACTTGCTTTCCAAAAGGTCATATTTTCTCATTACTTTTCTTTCATGTTCTTTTGTCTCTGAAATCCCAACAACATGAGTTCACGCGATGGCTCATAGCAAGGTATTGCCTCAGTAAGAAATGCCCCTGGTGGCATCCTAACCTAGTCAAGGAATTCTCACTGTTGGCAAGGGCCACAATGGGAAGGTGTCTCCTCCTCAGACTCAGCGCTGCTCACCCAAGCATATGTCTCTGTGTACATGAAATTTCAGTATTCTCCTTCTGGAGAGCTGAGAATGGGAAACCAATGCCAAGGAGTCCTTGCTCCCTGTTTCTCAGCTTCAGCCACTCTGGATGTACCAGATTTTTATCTTTAACTGAAGAGACAGAGTTGGCATTTTGGATATTAAGTTCCGGTGGTTAAAACAAGGAGCCAGGTGTCTTAACCAGTCAGTTTTACTCTTGAATTTTCTTTTTATCCTTTTTGCTCTTAAATTATTTTTATGCCTCACTTTATCTCTGTGTTAAATAGCTTTAATCATATCCTTCAGTGATATGAAGTCTCAGACTGTTATGTTCTCAGAATACTTTACAAAGATTAGTAAGTGTTACAAATGAGCAAGAAATGTATTCCCATCCCACAGAAATTTTCAACATATCAAAACATTTCCCTGTAGTGAATCAGGACAAAAATCAAAGCAAAAAATTGGGGAAAAATTGGTTTAGAACATTCATTTCAATTCTGTAATTTCAGTACCTTACATTTCAGTTTCACTCATTTTAACTTCTTCCTTCAATTAACTTGTATTTCAAGCTGAAATTAATTTTGAATCAACAAACTGGAAGTTTTTATTTAAATAGCAATTACAAAATGTTTCAGCAGTGCCTGTTTTAAATATTACAGTTGAAAATCTGTGCTGAAGTCTCCTCTTTCTTATGAGCAGCTTGGTTTTGAAAATTTGCCTTTTCCAGTTTGAAATGAAATGTTTCCTTGGGAATTGTGGAAGGTATTGTTGTCAACATCAAGTGGATGGAGAGGCTCGCTTAGTTGCTTGCACAGGTGACTGGTGCCATTGGAGGTGCCCTCAGGTATCTTGCTTGACCTTGTGCTGCCTGCCAGTACATGGGCAGGAGCATCTGTAAGTGCTGTGCCATATCTTGTAGCCCCTGACGGATGTCTCAAGTACCCTACAGCAATTCATTTGACACCACCTTGCACAACTGAATTTAGCCCAGAGAAATGAAGTCATAGAAGAGTGATGGCTGAGATTTCACCAGTGCCAGCTGGTGGAAGATACGTTATTTTTGTTTCCCAGCCAGGGATAATTTAGACAACTCACAATGTCATTTCTCAGCCTAGTAAGCTGTTTGAAGGTACATACAGCTTTTGGTGTTCAGCTTTTCTGAAAGTAATTCTGTAGATGCTTTGCACTGGTAGGGATTAGGAAAAAAAGCAGATGGCAAATCATTTGCCACATTTGACTTCATTGACTTTGTGTGATGCCACTGAACATACAGCCTGTGTATCCTCCTCTGATCTCATGTTCTACCTACAATGAAACTCTGTTTTCCTGTGCTGTTAGCACAATTGAGCAGAGGGTTGTATCTCCTAAGGTGCCTCCCCACATAAATCATTTTATGAATTAAGTTCATGATTGCCACTACACTTTAAAATAATTATGCTTCTTATGTCCTGCTAAGAGGCAGATCTCTTAATTTGCTTTTCTGAATAGCATTTTAATTTTGCCCCTTTTTCATCTGTTGATAGATGTACCAAAAAATAATAATTTTTTTTTCTAAAGTCTGTACATTGTTCTGTTCTTCTACCTTGTCATGGTTCTCCTCCTTTGATTTTCTAGCAAAGTATATAATCAAAGACTATTAATAGATGTTTTCTGTATCTAGACATATCTAGCCTCTTGTCATTTTAACTGTTCTTTATGTATTTTTGGAGGTCCAGCTTCCTCATTAACGATTCGTAAAGAAGATAATCTATACTGGAGTAAGAGGGAAGATCTCAGTTAAGAAATACAAGCAAAAAATGAGAAATTAAATGGTTGAATTTCTCAGTGGAGGGTTTAATTCTTGAGAAAACTGTGCTGAAATTTTCCTATTCAATGATGTAAAGGGCATGAAAGAGTGAGGTGGCAGAGTTTTCTGGTAATAGGAGGTTTGTGAGGGTAGTAAAACCAAAAGTTAATTACCAAGATTACAGAATTATCCCTTAATGCTGGTTGACATGGTGATAAAATGACCGACAATGCTTAGTATTGATAAATACAAAGGTGATACATGTGGGGAAGACAGTCCTAACTTAGATGCTCAGTGGTGGGTTCTGAAGAAACTGTTCTTTCTCAGGAAAGAGATCTTGAAGTTATGGTAGGTAATTTTCTGTAAACATCAGCTCAGTGTGCAGACACAGTCAAGCAAGTAAATAGAACAGTAGGGATTAGTAGGAAAGGAGCGTATAAAAAATTTAGAGTGTAGAAGAGAAAAGAATTATGCCACTCTTAATCTGTGGTAGACCTGCCTTCAAAGCACAGAGGGCAGGTCTGACTTTCTAACCTGGAAAAGAGTATAATAGATAGAAAAAATAGAGAGGTGGACAATACGAAGGATTAAGTATAGTTTCTCTATAAAGAACAGCAGGATGGATTAGGAGTCTTTAACCCAGAGGTCTGTAAAAGCAGAAAGATATAGATAGGGATGTGGTTGTTCACGTCCTCTCCTATTCAAAAAGCAGGTTAGCTAAGTTCTGCTGTGGTATTTTAAGTGCAGATCTTCTGTCACTTTACATGAAGCAGTCACATTACTTGTATACTCTATAATGCAGCCAAGGATAATAAGCTTCTGAATATGGAGCAGGTAATCTTTATTGTTCTGTGAGTAATGACTAGGAATAGCTGAACTTCTTTGTTTAGATTTGAATCCAGGGAGAAAGGAAAAATGTCACTGGAAGAACATGGTATTCAGTAGAGGCAGTGGGTAGAAGCTTGGCACAATATCGTTACTGGGAGGATGAATCTTGAAAATGTATGGGTCTACATCTCAGCGAAAACATTAATTAATGTGAAAAGGTGTGCAAAATCTGAAACTCCAGGAACCTTGCCTTTCCTTTTTTAATGACCTGAGATCTTTGTTTTGTCAGCAGAGGAAATAATCTACTGCCCTTTTTTGGCTTTGCATAGCTCTTTACAAAGAAGTCAACTAATTGTTCCACTGAAAATCCAGTGTTACTACAACATTACTGTTCATCAGAGGCAGAAGTGTGAGGCATCATGTTTGCTTAATACTTTATGGTCTAAGAATTTGCCCATGAAGGGATCTCAGTTCTTATTTGTTGGAAGTCAAGGTGTAAACAAGTACTTGTCACAAATATGATCATTTTCTGATGGATATAAAGTACACTAATACTAGCTATGTAGTCATCATGTAGTGCTCAAGACAAAAAAATCTATATAAACCAATCAGAGCATAATTAGCTAGCTTCCAGATTGCATGTACCTTGGCAGATACAAGATTGTATTACTTTATCAAACAAGTCCCTCTGATTATTCTTTAAGCTGAATGGAAATGCTGACACACTTTGGTATTAGGCATTGATGTGGTGCTACCAAAAAAAAAAAAGCACCAAAGCATTCCCTTTCATTGTGCATGTCAACCTAAATTTAACTATTTCACATTAACAGTTTCTCGCTTGAAAATCAACAGTAAAAGGCTTATTTATACTACCTTTCAACAAGATCCCCCTTTGCTACATCTCTTTAAGACATTTATGACTGAACAATTTATGTACAGCACAGTTCATATTTACCATGTCTGTTCCAATGTTAGATGTCTCTCCTCATCCTCAGAGTTGGTTTCTTAAATTCCAGAAATAGCCCTTAGGTTCCCCACAATTAAGTGGTCTGTCTTTAGCTCCCTGTTAGGGTGATCAGGTTTGTATCCAGAGGGGCATAATGTGCAGATCCCTCTGAAGCTCAGCAGCATCTCAGGCAGATTGGCCTACAGTTTGTTACCTCCATTTCACCCAGGGACTCTGTGTGCTACCTGAACAGGCATCTGATTCCTGCAGACATATTCCTGAGGGTAGAAGGACCAAATAGGATGTTTCAAGTCCTGCTGCACTAGTCACTGGGCCTTCAAGGCTGGATTCTTATGTTCACTGGAACTGATTTTTCACCGCAGGCAGCAGATGGCCAGGTGGAACAGGATGCTTCTTTCCTGGTCAAATACATAGAGAGAGCATACATGCTCCCAAGGTATAAAGAATAAATAAAAGATGTGCGCTAATCCCAAGCAAAGCAGGAGGAAAACAAGCAAGTGGGCCCTCTTCCTCTTTTCTCTGTAAAGTAGAAGAGTGAGATAGAAAAGTACAAAAAAGTTTGCTTCTTCCTAGTCACGCCCAGGGAACACAGTCCATATGGATCACTCAGAGATGGTGTGTGGGAGAAGTCATCCTAATGAAAATTCTTGAAAGGTGAGCCAGATACATCTCCCTCACATACAGATAAAAAAGTTAGCCACAGCTTCTTCTGCAACAGCAGCAGAAGTTTCACTGAGAATGAAGAGGACTGGAAGGGGAAAGCAGATGAACGTCCAGAGAACAGCAGCAGTACAAACAGGAAAAATAAGTTTCTGGAGAGGTCTGTTAAAAGGAAATCTGTGGCTCAGCTGGTAAACCAATAATCGAGAGGATGAGATTTCGAGGTTCTGGAGGGTGCTGAGAACATCAGTAGGTCTCTCATCTTGGGGAGATAAAAGTTAAATCTACCAGTACTAATCTTCCCAACTAAATCCACGTGTGTTTTCTGAGGATGAGTAGCTTACATGACTCCTGTTCCACAGCTAGATCACCTTTCAGAGAAGGATCTGTCCTTATCTTACTAGGATTTACGTTAGTTGGAGCTAACATAAAATGATAATATAAAGTAATATAAAAGTCTTCTCTGTATAGATATTGCAATGTATCTAATATCTTTTTATGAAGTCCCTTCTCAAAATAACAGGTGTCATGTATATGGTCATACACTTATATTTGTGTATGTTTATGTATGTGTTTAAATAAGCTACATAGGCAGCTCTCAGTATCTTTTAGTTTGCAGTTTAACTTTCAGTAGGAGTTGATCTCAAGAGTCATAAAAATACCATGCAAATGCAGTTCTTTTTTTTCATATACCAAAGTTCCTGTTCTTTCAAATGATGTACGAGCTTTATGCTTAATTTTGCCTCATTTTTCTCACTCACAGTTTGCCAGCATCTTTTTCATTCTGGAGAGCTGAGTATTTAGAACTGGGTGTGTTTTTAAAGATGATCTATTTCCTAGAAGGCTTTTTGGACAGACTATAAAAACCTGATGGGTGTCTAGTAAGGTATAAGGTATCTAAAAGAGTAGTGAATGCTCTCCGGTGCATCACTTTGCAGCATCTCCTGACTGCCCTCACCTGTGGAACTCAGAATTTACTGCTGCTGTAGCAGAAGCAACAGGACACAGTACACGTTTTCACCTCATTACTCCAGTTCACAGTCCACAATATTAGTTAAGCCAACAACTTTGTGTGAAGTCCTCAGACTGAGAAGTAGAGAAGCTAACGCACCAGTGGACATCCTTTTCTGCTGGCTGTGCTATGGAGGGTGGTAACGTCCAGCACAAGGAGTGGGCAGACTGATAAAGGCAGTAGCATCTTCAAATGCCACAGCTTAATTATCCAAAAAGTGCCTGCCAGAGTACGGGCTTATGTGGAGCATGTCTTCTGTGCATGAGTAGATCTAATAATTTTCCCAGTGTGTCATGATACCAGTATTCAGAGAACCCAAAATCACATGGGACATTTTTTCTTCTCCCATATGGCAATAAATGCCATGTTTTCTTTCTAGTGTCACTCATAGCTCTTTCAGCTGTACAGTTTTCCAAATATCTCCCCCTCTCTGCTGAATCACTGCTGCACAGACAAGTGTTTCCTGGCACATGCATTTCTGTTCTGAGTGCTGCAAACCCCGCTGTGTGAGGGGGGCTCTTTGCGAATGGGTGGGGAGCTGGGAGCAGAGCAGGGCAGCAGGGCCAGCAGGCAGGGGTCTCTTCCTCCTCCAGCCCCCAAGCGAGGCCAGCAAGGCAACCCTTGCAAGTCAGAGCGTGTCGACTACGGTTGTGGCACATTCAGGTGGTGTTTTTAGTTCAGTGGAGCAGGCTTCTGGGTAAGCAGAAAGGAGCAAACCCAATTTTTTTCAGTAGCATAGGCTAGTTTTGCAATGCTGTATACTGTACTAGCAGGAGAGAAGCTGATGTAGTCATCAAGAACTTGCCCACACTCATCCTTGCACCATTTTAATGCAATCCATCTAAAATGATATACTTATCTGGTGTCAAAGTGGTAGCATATGGTGATATCTGAGTTGGGGCCATTCTCCTGCCATGCTGCCTTGCTTAAATGCACACATACTCCCTAGACAAAGGTACCACCTGTACCATTACTGAGTGCTTCCCCTTGACTGGTGTACAAAATGACATGGCAGACCTGTGAGGGAAATGTCTGTTCTTTCATTGGCTGGTGAAATGATACTTTTGAGAGTTCAGGAATAGAGGTGATGATGAAGACAGGCAGGAATTCATCCTTTCCATCTCTCCCCCAAAAGATTGACTTCATTCAGTCAATTTCTGTTTATGGAGATAAAGACGTTCTGTAAAAGTGATAGGTAAATTATAACGTTTATTCCAAATGAGAAACAATTTGTGATACTTTATAAGGAATTTGGGTCTGATTACACCAACACATCTCCAAATCCACGTGTAACATGTTTTGTCCAGTTTGCGTACATGTAAGTGATAATAAATGGTGGAAAGAAGTGGAGATCCATCCCATTTGTTTTGTTTTTATAAACCAGCAGCTATGAAAGCCCATCATAGCTTTTTAAGAAGTTGCTAGAAGAGTACGTTATTTCTCAACTTTGGAGTCCCTATAAATCAAAGCATGTTTTACCTGTAGGTTCTTTTTTTCTAAGTAAATGTAAAAAAGTGTTCTTCTTTCTATGGGAAATCATTATTTCCTCTTTTGTGAATCATTTTGTTAAATTAGGAAAGCCTTGCAAAAGAGTCCTCATGTGATGATAGTGTGTGAAAAATGTAAAATATAATTTAGAGTTTTTTTAAGATGAATGACTTTTTCATTGTTTTATTGCTAATAGCAAATGCATTTCAAAATCAAGGTAACTTGTTAGAATCCACATCTTTACACTGCTACTGAAATTGTGTTTTGATTTCTTTGACATGATCCCTGATTGCTGTGAGAAGAATCAGTTCAGTATTTTTGTTCTTAGATTCCCCCTCCTTTGTCTTGCAGCTACTTGTGGCAGATTCCATTAACAATTGCAGTAGGAAATACGAGCCACATCTCATCAGAGGCAATTATATGGGTGTCTAACAAATCAGGTAAAAATAAACTTTACTCCCAGTGGAATCTCATAAAGCATACTTGTGTTTTCCTCAACTGTTTCTTTGGAATTGATCCTAGATAATTGTTTAGTTGCTCTGCACCCAGTTTTAGCTACTTGAAATGAATTACAGAAAAATGAGAGTTGGGAAGGGAGGGTGGAGGAATGAAGGATGAGCAACAAGCAATATTTATAATTATCACAGAAGTTAGACAGTATAATGAAAAGGTTTTACATAGAAATGTGTACCTAAGTGCTAAGTATTTTATATTTAGCAACACATATCAAATCATTGATGAATGCAATTCACTTTATTGATTGGTGAAAGTTAAATGTAATATCTTTATAGCAAAACATATGATGAGTATGACTTAGTAAATGCAAAGTATTTAGAATTCTGGCATTTTTAACTCTGATCCATAGTTTGAACCAGGGCTAAGAAATGTTTGCTTTCATTAAAAAGTTTCCGTATTGATCTATCAAAGTATTTCTTCTCTCTATTAGCTAACCAGGTGCTGGACCTCAAAAGTGCATTATTCTCCTTATTACTTATTTTCTCCCTCCTCGGTTACTACATGATCATACTAGTTATTGTCCTGAGGACAGCTAGGGCTAGATACCAGTGGCTTTTAATCACCTAAAAAAGGAATCCAACCATAGAAATTTCATGAAATATTTCTCCATTACATTAGCAGTTTATGCTACATCAGCTGACAGTTTTGGACTGGAATTGAAGACTGAGGGAAGAAACGTGGAGGCTTGAACAGAATGATTGTATGGAAGGGAAAAGAAGGATCCATGCATCCCCTCGACACATGGGTTGTAGAGGGAGAACTGACCCGTTCTTGTAAAATTAGAAGGGTGTAGAGATCTCCCTCTGATAGAAATTTAACTGGAGAGAGGAAGGAGTCAAACCTGTGTGAGCCTGTGTTTTTTCCTTTTTTTCTCTTTTACAACTCACTAAAAGATATTGGTCACATAGAGGTTAGCAGCCAGCAGGACTAGAAATGAATGGTGCACCATCAGTGGAAATCTGAATATCCCAACTTTCTAGTGGTATAAGGTATGTGTTTCTTTGCCCTGACCATTTGCAGCCTATCAGAACATAACATGTTTTATGGTGCTCCCATGATACAATGATCTAGAAATGTGCCTGGAAAAAACATTCTAGTCAGAGCAAACAGGTGCTGCCTCACTTTTCAGAAATATATTGCATTGGCCATACTTTTTAATATTAACACCTCCGGAATACTTCAACACCTGTTTGCACTTTCACAATCTGCCTTAATGACCTGCTCTACTTTTGCCCTTCAGGGCTTGATTGAACTCTCATTGAATTTAATAGAAAGATTCCCACTGACTTCAGGGAGAGTTGATCATCTCATCTCATCTTATCTCATTAGGTTGTACATACATGCCTCCTTCCCTTCACTCCTGCCTTGAAGGTTCAGTATATCACTATTATCTGCACAGTTGCTTCCTCATTGCCTTTTACTTGCAGAGTGCTGTGGAGGAACAAGTCCATAAAACCACTACCCACTCTTTAAAGATCTACTGCTCCTATCGGAATGCCTTCAAGAAATCAACAAATTAATGATGGCCAGTGTGAGCAATGATTTTTGGGTGGCTGCTATATAGAAATTAAAGAGGAACCTTTCTGAGTCATCAGTTTCCTGTGTAGTGAATCTGTGATCTATTGTCATTATCCTTGTCCTTCCTCATTACTTTCTCACTTACTCACTCACTTGCTGTGCCTCACTGAAAATGAGACCGTAAACTTATGACTACAGCAAGGATGTCCTCTTGCTTCTGCTTATTGTTGTCAGCTCAGCTGGAGAATTCCTCAACATAAAAAAATCAGTAAGAACATCCCTGGATGTACTCAATGTATATGATTCATTGTACGTGCTGTTATGTATTGGGGTGGGTATAGATGATTTTGAGATGCTCCTGGAGATCTTCTGAAGCTGGTATATTCATTTCATGGGGATGTGGGAGGGATTCTGAGACTGGAAAGGATGGTTTCCAGGTTTGATTCTTGTGGACAGGAAGAATCCTGAAGACTTTCTGTTGTGCAGAGGACACAGTTCCATTGTTGTCTTAGCAAGTAGTGTGGGAACAACTCTGCAAGCTGGAGGTGAAACAAACTACTCCAGAGGATATTTGGAAGATTGGGAGTGGTCACATTGTTCTTCAAGTGAGTGTAATTGAATGCATATACTCAAATCAAATTTGGAGGAAATGCTGTTCATAAGGATGGTTTCCATGCCTTCTTTAGGAAGGAGCAGGTGTTTCCTTCTTGTTGACTAAACTGCTGTGCTAAAGAAGCTTCCAGTGTAACCTGAAGAGTGGATAGGAGATGATGAACAGCTGTCTGTTGTCTGTCATGTAAAACTGATGACATACCTCATTTCAGCTGCCAGTAATGAAGAGGGTCCAAGTTAATGACTACCATTATGATATCTTGGCATATCACTTAATTTTTTCAATAAAATTAACCTTGTCTGTGTGTTATCTGAGAGAAATGAAACCACAGAAGTTTTGAAATAGCGACATATATTGCCATCAAGAAATATTCCTTTTTTTGTGGTAGTTTAAATAGCAATCTCCCAGGGGAGTACACCCCCTGTCTTGTGCTAAAGTTTGTCAGGGATGGTTATTTGCTGATGGAAGAATCTCTTCCTTCTTGTGCATCCAGAAGGACAAGAGAGAGAATTACTGATTTTTGCATCCTCTTTGCTGCTGTGTCTGTGACTTCATCAAGGTGTTGTAGGATGCCAACTAGCATTTTCATGAGCAAGGGATAAGAGGCTGCTGTCAGTCTTGTGAGAGCCACTGAATGGAGGATGCTTGGGTTGCTGCTCTCTGCTCATCCTGACTGTGTCTGGTTACATACTAGAGATAGCGAGGCATTGAACTGATTGTTCAATATGCTGAGCAGGATTACTTCAGACAATTGCAGATCATCCCAACTGCTGGCAACAGAGCTCATTCTGTCCACTCTTCACAACACCAAGGTGAAGGGACACACTGGAAATTACAACTCTGCAGTGTCTTTCTGAGTTGTAATTCATTGTCCTTTGCAAAAATTCCTGTAGAGAGGACAGTGCCAGGCCTCGGCAACTTGTCTGACAAAGTGCATAATCTCCAAAATGTTTCATATTCAGTGTAGCTCCTCACAGCTCTTTGTGGAATGTATGTAGTCATAGTTTTGGAAGGTTTTCATTTTGCAAGTGTTTCTGCCCGCTTCTCTTCTCCTTACCCAGTGAGCCATAGCATTTATGTAACCATTTTTCTACTCATCAGTTCATATACCAGCCATCAGATGACCCTTTTACTGGCTCAGTTTTTCTGGGCCTGTGAAATGGAGCCGTCTCTTTTGCCGTCAGAGTGCTGCACAGATATGTGACCGCCACCTTTTCCCCTGTTCATTCCCCATAGCCATGGATGAGGCCGTTCTGCTTCAGGCGAGTGACAGCTATTAAACCTCTGAAAACTAAACCAGTCAGAAAGGAGACATCTCATGATTAGCCTTCCTATCCATGCTGAGGTCAGAGACGTCACACTAAAATGGCTGCAATGCTGTTCGTGCTACAGTCTTGCAGGTCTGCTGAATGTTAGATTCCACCAGCACTGTGGAAATCATTGGTGTTAAAAACTTCTGCTCTGTTATAGATCCAGGGCTTGTTTCTGTTTCTCTTAGATAAGTTGCCTCTTTTGTGGTCGCTGTAATAATGTATGAACGTAAAGTCCACAGTGTTTTGGGATCAGCCCAAAATCAGTAGTAGGTAAAAAGTCAAGGACCAGCTTTGAACTCAGCCTGTCCCCACAAGACGAGTGCTTAGCAGGGCTTGCGGGAATGTGTTGGCGATTGCTGCTGAAGGCGTATGATGTGTGGAAGCACAGGCTCACCTGTTGCGTTTCTGCAAATCCAGAAGTTACCTTTCCCTCAAGTGAGGAGATTTAGCTAGTATCCATTTCAAACAGGTGAGCAAGGCTTTGGACAAAGGCATATCTGCTGCTCCCTGGGCCTGCTTGTTCTGGTGCTCAGGCTCCAGGTAGGAAACATCTCCATGCGACTCAGCAAATGCTGCTGAACTGACCGATGCAGCTTTACAGTCTGCTTCCCTGCGCTTTCCATCCCCACCTCCTGTACCTTGACTGATTTGTTATGTCCCAGGGAAATATTTCTCTGATGGACCGACTGGTCTCTGATAAAGTGGCTGCCATTCAGAGTCCTCTTAGTATCTCTACAGGATTGCCATGAGACGGGGGAAAGAAAGTTCAGCAGGGCAACTGCGTCCTAAACAGCAAGTCCCAACCTAGTATATTATGCCACCTCCTACTAGATAAGCTCTAGTTTAACTGTAAACCCCTTGAAAAGGCTGATTCCCCTCCATGAAGTGTTTTGTAGAAGACAGCTGCTTCTGAGTTGGGGTTTGCTGGCTGCCCACTGGGGTACAGAGTATTAGTGCAGCGTTAGAAAAATACCCTTTCTTTTCCTTTCTGAGACTCAGCTGCTGAGCTTGAGCCGTGTTGCTTCCAGACTCCACTCTTTTATCTTTTAAAAGCAGGAAAAAGGGAAGCACTGTGAAGTATAATAAATATATAGGTCCTGTTTTACAACTGTAGCCAGCCATAGTGAGGACCAGGGATACAAGACCTGCAATCCTGGCACGATTTTGACAGTGAGGCAGAATCTCTCCCCTTATCCCAACAGCTGAGCAAACATCCTAACAGAAGACTGCTGCTTACATTGTATATCACCTTAGACATTAGCAGTTCCATCATATAGGAATGTTAATGGGTGGAAGGGTAGTCTGAGGAAAGAGTATGTTAGACAGAACATGATCATATTTACTGATGGACTACATTTATTGTGTTGTTCACTATACCAAAACATTTTTTTTTTCAACATGGAGCTATGGCAACATGGCAAGTGAGGTGGAAAGAACTTTTTCTTCTGGTTTGCCTTCTCCCTGTATGAAAAGTTTTTGCAAAAAGATTTGCAGAATTTCATAAATGCCAGTATCTTTTCACAAAATATTGTGATTCTGATGAAATTCCTCATGGAACATTTTCTTTGTCAGAAAATTTCTCTTGCTGTTGTTGGCATGAAATTATGCTACTCTTGTGCACTTATTTTTGGAGGAAAATGGAGTCAGTTCTCCCAATAGGGATTCTACCATCATAAACCAATATCCTAGTATGCTGGGAGCTGTACAAAATAAAGAGTTAAAATAACAACTGTGAGTCTGAACACTTGAAACAGTAGTAGAACAGTGTTTAGCCCACGCTCTTATCAGCATTGGAGTAGTGTCTTGCAGAGGCGTGCCCTTTGCTGACACCTGCCTCAAAAGGTGCTCATGTTGCCATGAGGAGGAGGAGGCTTCCATCATTCCTGCTGGTTTTGATGGAGTTGAAGTTGCTCGAGATCTGGGAGAGCTCAGAACCTCAAACCACGTGCAGTTGGCACCAGCTGGAGGACTGTCTCACACTTCCAGAGCAAAGAAAATGAGAATCAGACCCTAACTGATTTTCTTACTTCAGAACAAATGTCATAAAATTTAACTATTTCCTCCTAAATGTCTCCTATATGTATATGGCAAAACTCGAAGTTTCAGAGCAGTGTTATTTTCTGAGGCATCCAGACAAAATATGACTATGGAAAAACACTTGCTGATGGAAGAAGATTAAAAAAAATTCCCTTTAATCTCAAATACAGCTATATATATATTTTAGATTGAATTTTAAGAGGTGAACTAAAACCATCAAAAATAAGTTTCTTCCCAAATGAAATTTTTGTTGTTGTTTAGAAAGTCATGAATGGTTTAATATAGGGTTTAACACTGAATGACTACCTTTTCCCTAACTGTAGTACTTTTAACAGGAAACTAATAAATGTGTTTGTAGTAAGTGGAGAAATTGCCCAGGTGTATAGAATTTTTCAGTGCTGTAGTCAACAAAAGAAAGTATTCCTTTTATAGGAAGGCATGACAATCAGCAGACTCAAACATCAAATTCCAGTAAATTATATAGAACTATGTGAAGCACATGCATCAGGTAGTCCCTTAAAATAACCACCTGCTTACATGAGCTGGAAAGTTGTGAAAGAGTCCTGTCCTTCATTTCAGGAAAAGGTCAACACATGAGTGCTCTTATCAAAAAATAATAGCAAGGGGTTATGGTTGGATTTAAACTGACCAAAACAGCAGTAATGCCATCGAGCTTTGAAAAAATACTGTTCTCCATTAAAGCAGTATGGGTTGGAGGTGTTGCACAGCTGTTACTTGTGAAATAGGTTATTTTGAACTTGTCATATTTGACTGGCAAGTATCATTAAGTACACTATTAAAGCATAAGTAATTTCCTCACTTTAGAGATCAAATTTTTATGCAAATACTTAAGAAAAAATGTATGTAGATTTTTTATTACATCTAATTTTGAAAATTTCCTTTTAATGTATTTATTTACCCAGATATTGATTAATGTGTGCTCATAGCCCATTTGGTACGCTTTTAGGTATCATAGAGGTGCAGGGATTAACCAGTTACAAGTAACTACTTTCAGTGGTGGTGGCATTTAATGGTTAGTTTGCAACTGAAAAGCAGGGGTGTAAATCAGTACTGTGTAAGGTGGTAGGATTTTCTGCAGGGTGTGAGCAGCCTGCTCCTGACCACACATGGCAGCACGCTCCTGAAGACCCAAAGAAACTCTAAAAGTCGTCATTTCTCTCAGCAGTCTCTCCTAGATATAAAAGTGGGTATTTTTGCTGTTGCTCTTAAGAAACCCACTAGGTTGATAAGGAACATAGCTGAGATTCAGGGGTGACAGGCTGTATTCACAGCACCACACTGGGTAAACTAAATAGAATGGATAGGTCCAGATTTAAATTCCTTCTCTTCCTGTTTTACAACACATATTTGATCCAAATCTGTTCTAAGAAAGTGCCTTTATCACTATGCTGTAAATTGTTACGATCTTTTACACTATTTCTAAAGTAATTTTTCTTTATATAAGATTCAGTGATTTACACAGGAAACAGGATTCAAGTCTTCCATAAGTAGGCTGGAGTAACTGGGTGATTCTGACTTCAAGTCCAGTGAAAAAAGGATTTAAACAAAGGAGCAACTTCAGTATACATATATAGCCCAGTGTTTGACAGACCCCTGCGGAAGGAAGGAGACCTGGTGTTAAAACCTTGTTCCAAATCAGATTGCATGGCAAAAACAGCTTTGCGTGGCAAAGGTGCTTTGACAGTATGAATGCCTGGGAAGCCACAAAGTTGTAGGAATTAATTCTGGTTTTCTCACCTAGTCCTATTTCTGCAGGCTACGTTGGTTCCTAAAGAACATGTCTGCTTGGCGCTTTGTCACAGATAACTAAATGGATGTAATCAATATTTTAACCTAAACCAGAGGTCTGTATTTTTTTGTCTCAATTGTTTATATAGAATAATTAAATTGAACTGGTGCAAGTCAGACAAACCCTAAAAGAGCAATAACAATTGAATTGAATAGGCAACAACTGAGTTATTCTGGGTTTCGTATTTCTAAGAAGTGTATTTTTAGAGATTTTAATGATGTCAGAACTACCTAGTTGAAAAGAGGACTTTCTTTCTTAATCCTGTAGCTTTTTATCTGAGTTTGTTTGCATAACACAACTCCATGAATTTAAAGTTAAACATATAATTAGGTGGTTTTAGGATTGGGGTCTTGCTGCTCTTTGTATTTTTTGCACCTTAAAATGATAGTTATTTGTGTGTTTGCTAGAGATATTTAGTCAAGGGAAAAGTATAACTTTTATCTGTAGTCCTAGTCATCTATTATTTCTTCAGAAATTACTTTTTTATACGAAAGGCTGAAACAAATCAATTCCTTTAGTAAGTCTAACTACTAGATAGTCTGTGTGGATTGTTAAGACCATATTGTTAACTTTTTTTCTCATTCATTACTTTCAGGAAATGCAAGCATGCCAGACAATTCCCTTATGGAATTACATTTAAAACAAATTTTATGTATTACTTTTTTTATTTTTAAAAATGCATGAGAAGACTGTTCCTTTTGTCAACAGTGTACAAACTAATTTTATTATAGTAGAAAAAAACATGGCTGGATTTTTAGTGAGTTCTGGTTCATGATCAATTTTGTTAGAATAATTTACTAGGTTGAAGGCTTCTTCAAGAGATGTTGAAGCCCAAGGCTTCATTCTATGATGATTCTTTCCATAGTGAAAGAAGCATGTGTTGTGAGTTTGGGGCGTTTTTGTTGTTGAAATCCCTAGTCCTGCAAATAGTTGTGGACTGCCTGACTGTACAACTACTGGAATAAATTTAGACTTTCAGCCCCAAAGTGATTACTTAAAAAGTGGGGAAAGAGGAAAACGGGTTAGTTGATATAAGGTCAATTGGTGTAGCTCTAAAGGGGAGCCTCTCAGTGGTTAGTAGCTGGAAGCTGTACAACTGGAAATACTTTAATTTAAAATCCAATATAAAAAGCTTCATCGACTACATGCAGAAACACTTAAGACATTTTTTTTTTTTTTAATCACAGGTTTAGTCTTCTCTCTATAGCACATCCATTGAATTATTGGAGTTACGGTTGTAGAAAGCTATTTTAGCAGGGCCAGAATCATGGTACCAGACTTAAAATGGGCACCTCTCATATAAATACTATTTGCCAGAAAAAAACCCATTCTTGGAGTTCTGTGTGGGTAAAAGGTCTGCATAGGAATGTCAGCTGGTGTCTCTCTACATCAGAACAGATAAAGGAAATTAATCAAACACAATGTTTTTGTTAGTCTTTGAATTAATTTTACTGCCTTCATGGATTTTTTTGAATTAATTTTACTGCCTTCATGGATTTTTAAAGAAGGAGAGAATGTAAGAGATATGTGTTTAGAATTTTTAAATTTAAAATGAAGTCCCCTTCCCATCTTGTTCTTTGTTTCCAGAACACCACAGAATTCCTGCTTTGGAAGAGGCAAGTTGGTTGCTGGGGAACATCAACCAGACTGGCTACTTTAGAGTTAATTATGATATTAGGAATTGGAGGCTGCTAATTAATCAGCTAAAAAGGAACCATGAGGTAAGCTCCTCTTCTCATCCCTAAAATCTGCTTTGATAGGTGAACCTTCACTGTTTCATCACCCTAAACACTTCAGTTTTTGTGCTTGCACCTCACAGGTTATCTCTGTCAGTAATCGAGCAGGCTTGATCGATGACGCATTCAATCTAGCCAGGTATGTTTTCCTGAAGATAATCTATCCTCATACACATTGCTGCAATAACTCATGCAATCATTAACTCAGCAGTTAAGTGTGTTTCAAAGTTAAATATGTTTTAAACACACTTCAGTTCTTTTCCCCTCCCCGCCCCCCCCCTTTTTTTTTTGTGTGGCACATAAACATGGTCTGTAGCACATTTGCTGCTCTCAATCAATAATTGCCATAGGGTATTTCTGAGGCTGGAGAGGTCTGATCAATTTTGCAGCAAGTTCAGTTTAACACTTTGAAGATAAATAATCTCTTTCCTCTTTCTCTAATAGATGAAGGTTTTTTCTTCTGTTTCTTCCTAGTGCCCCGCCTCTCCTTTTTTTATAACTGACCCTTGTGCTGTATTTAATTTGTGATGTAAGGCACCTTCAAGGTTCAGGAATTTTTTTTGCCCTGGCTTGTACTGTTATATCATTTTTCCAATATCTTTCTTTTCTTGTAATCTGCTAGAACAGATTCTTTTTCTGCATGATGCTTTTCACGCAGAATGGAAAATCAGAGTTCCATTGAGCATTTCTGGAATTTATGCAGTATTTTGTGTTTTACTATGATCAGGGTTAATAATTAACACATATAGTGCTAGTTAGGTAATGCCTTCTTTACTAATTGAGACAATGGAATAGTCCCCATTTTTAAATCAGGACACCCAATTTGTTGGTTGTGAAAGTGTAAAATGAGAGGAAAGTAGTGGAACATTTCAAACTTTTTGATTCTTGAGATAACCTGGGAACATTGCATCAGTAAAACACTCTGATGTCAAAGGCAGCGTGAAAGGAATTCCTGATGTTACTGGCTTTTCTGTTTGCTAGCATATTTATAGCCATATTTGAGCAGGGGCTTGCAAGAATCAACGGTACTGAGGTACATTTCACTACAAACGGTCACCAGAGATGTTTGAGATTCAGGCACAGTGTCACACAGAAATTACGGCTCAGTGATGTTCCAGCATCACTGCAGTAAAACACACTTGTGTGCCATACCACTCTGTTCCTGCTGCCAGTGCTAGACTGAATATATGTCATAAAATAGTGATTAGCCCTTACTTAACAGTCCAGAGATGTAGTAGGAAAGGAGGCATCATGGGGAGAGAAGGAGTATCCATTTGCTTTTTGCAGTGCCTTTCATTCTTGCCTTGTGGCATCTTCCATTGGCAACAGTAAAGGACTAGAAATAGGTCATCACTTCAGGCTTCAGTGGACTGTGATTTGTGTACTCTCTGGCTAGCAGAATATTGCAGGGTATTCTGAAATATCTAGACTATTAGAATAACTACTAAAGGTTCAGTAATGTAATAGTCTGTTCCAATTTTGTTTGGTTTTGGCACCTCAGAGAAGTAGTGTGCAGTTACACAGAATCAGTGTGGCGCTTTCTTCTTTTTCCATGCATGGAATGCAGTCAAATATGGCTAGACTTCCCTGAAGATCTAGACGCTGAAAAAAGCAGATTCTTAAGCTGATTCTTGTAGGTGAGTATTTTTCTTCTGAGTCAGTACTGAGCCAGTGCTCTAGGGTGTTCATGAAGCAGAAAGGCAAGGTCTTGATTAAAGGCCCAGCCTGGATTGTCTGGACAAGTTTTGTCTACCTAAAAGTCACTGAGAGGTTAGATGTGTAATGCATTCCCCACTTGCTTTCCAAAGCAGTTTTCTGGTGATGCTGGATCCTGCTGCTTTTTCAGAGGTAACTATGCCAGAATGCTGAGAAGTTTTTCACAAGATTTCACCTTGTAAAAACTTGACTTTCTTTTGTTAATGATGAGCTGCAGTGGACTGCTGCTGCATTTGCTACTCATGCACTGTGGAAAAAAGTAGTTGATCTAAATATTTACAGTGTATACACGTGTGCATACACAAATATTACTTATGAGGAAATATTCTTCCAACAGGGATACGTAGCTAGATTCCCATTTCTTTAAAATCTCTGCACAGACTCCTGTCAGTAGTATCTCCTCAAGTACATGCCTTACAAGCCAGTCTGGGTGGAGGAAAGATCTGCATGTTTGCAAACAATAGATTTATGCTCTGTATTTCAAGAGTAGCAATAAGATATGTGGACCTGGCTAAACTTGCCATGTAGCATATAGTTTTTGTTGATCTCTTTTTACTTTATTCATCTATCATCTTTCCTGTTAAAAAAACCCCAAACAATTATAGTGATGCTGAAGTTAGTCTAATTGGCTACCTAACTATGTGGTACCTTTTTAAGAAGAGTTTGGTATTTTTTGTTTTCATTTCCCCTCTCCCAGACAAAGAAAGACCAGGAATAGATCTAATCCTTGCTCTGTTCCTTTATCATGAGTAGAACTAGAGAGGCATTAAGAGACTGTTAGAAGAGGGATGTGTTGGGGTCAGGCCTTGATGGCAGAGTGCCTGAACTTCTGAGAGTATGAAAGCAGATGGAAAAGCTCTTGCTGGGACAAGCAACGGGGAATTGCACGCTGATGCTGCAGTGCAGCGCAGCTGCCCCTACTGTGTCGGGTGCTCTGACATGACACCGCAGTGTTCCTATAACAAGCTCCGAGGGCTATCAAAATCACACAGACCCTTTCAATTTCCTCAAAAAGTCAGTGTTCTGAAGGCCACCATCAGCCTAAAAGCAGCTTAGCTTTGCCCCCCTCAGCTGTGAGACACAGTACAGAAAGTCCCTTCAGTTTCTTCTGGAGCAGTACCATGGATTGGATGTTACCTGCCTCATGGATGCAGTGGATTCAGTCTCGCCTCCGATGCACAGTGTGTGTTTCTCCCTGCCCATATAATGTTATGTAATGGGGAGATTAAACGCATGCGATTGTTTCTGACTGTGACATGAGGAAAGGTGAGTAACCTTATTGACCAGGCATAGAGGTAGTAATTGGTAGTTTAGACCTGACTTCTGTGAAAACTGGCTGTTTTTAAGGGTAATTCAGTCCTCAGTTGTGGTCCCTAGTTGCACTGGTGTGTTATCTTGTTGTCTACAGCTATAAACATACACATTTTGTGAGAGAGAGGAGAACTATAGAATACATCCTTTTATTTTAATCCCTAGCTATTATTTCCAGTGATAAAATAATGCAAAAATAAAAACATAACTTCTTAAATTCATGCTGGTCCTCTTTATAAGAATTTCTAACATAAACAGTTCTTTTAACTGTACTGAAGAGACTATTTCTTGAAAATATACTGTCCTTCTTAGACACTTCTGAAGTACTCCCTAGTGTGTTGTTGAACTTGATATAGATAATGTCCATTCCACACCAGAAGGGTTTGACTCAATTTTTCCACTCTCCCAATATGGTATGTCCTAATATGATATTTCTATGTAGTTTTACTGCTAATTGATTTTGTTTGTGGAACAGGTACAGGTCTTATCTTTAGTAAAATTTAATAATACTTATTTCTGAAGAAAGATGAAAAAATTGCTCATATAAATTATTTTGGAGCACCACAGTTTTTTATTAAAAAAGGTGTGTTTGATTTCATTCGTCCAAAATGTTTAGTATCTTTTTACTGTCCAGCTGAATGATTTCTCAAAAATAAACAACATAAATGAATTGATACCTCCAAGGAATATTTTAAACTCTATAACTTTAATTTCATGAAGTTTTGCCCATTTCATATGGAAATATATTCCTTTTTCTTCCTTCTTGGTGTATTTTCTTTCCATAAAATTAATCAAGCAGAGTTGAATTGAATAATAACAATAAAAAAGCTACAGCTTGCCCGCTGTGTTTGAATTCTCGCAAGCTTGTTTGTTTTTCAGGGTTTTAAGCCTATTTCTGTTCTCGGCTGTAGTACATGCACGCACCCTGAGGATCTGGAGAGCTGTAGCCTTGGCAGTAACATAGCTTATGGAAATACATGCCCCAAATTCTTGAGCAAGAATAGCACCTTGGCATTCTCTCTTCCCTTCTTCCTGAAGATCCCTTATCTTTTGGGGATGTCTTGTATGAAATTTCAGTACAATTTGAAAATACGTTGATCATAGTAAATGGGATGTGTTGACTGAGAAAGCCAAGAGAAGACAAATAGAACTGTGGTTTTCTTCTAAGCTTAAACTGAGCAGAGGGCAGTTCAGATAGCTCCAATAAGTAGTGTCACAGGAAATAACAAAGATCCTACCACTTCTTGAGAGTGTGAGGAACGTTGTCAGCTTCTCCTGTCTTTCTCTTTCATTAAGATAAGGGGTCAGTTGGTGAGTATGTGAGGTGGGATGCCTCCCACTTTACTTTAGGCATCCCCAACTTAGACCTGTAAATCTGAGCTTGTCACCTTGCAGTGCACTGACAGGTAATGGAGAGAAATGTGCACCTGATGTCTCAAAGCCACTTAACCACACAGGGTAAGATAAATTATCCTCCTAATGTCAGGAGTGTTGTGTCACCCTAGTTCTTCCTCGCTGGCCTCTAAATCTTCATATTCACTTCCCCTCATTAAACTGCTTGACTTAATCCAATATTATGTCAAAGAAATAGGTCTGGTTTATATTCAGTGTTAATCAGTGCTGGATCAGATGTGACTGGATACCTATTTTACTGTCATCTAAAATAGTTACTGTTCTTTCCAGTTCTGGAAGAATCCATCAGTTTTGTCTCTTGAAACATAATGTGTGTCTCATACCCCTTTGATCCTGCCTGCACCATAGCCAGCTCACCGTGTTAAGATGGCAGGTGCTTGGTGTGCATGCCAGTTGCTCAGGAAACTGTTTTTTTGATGCTGACAATCTGTCTTGCTATCAATTAATATCTTGTCTTCTGTTCTGTGGTTAAAGAAATAGTGGTGGAGTTCCTTGGATATTCAGATTTTCCTGACAGTTCCCTTTCGAGTGGGTCATAGGCCTAGTGACAGTCATGTCAAGACTACACTCACTGATTACACATTAACAAAGGCCAAAGATAAAACTTCACAGTAGTTTTTAAATATTTCTTAGCAGCATTTCTTTGATGTTTATCAGAAGCTTTTTCTTAACTGGATTCATGAAAAAGCATGAGGTGGTGTTGTCAAATAATCGTCCTTCTGCTCCAGGGGTGGATGGCCATGTTGGAGTGCTGTCCATTTCCTTTCACAGATTAGGGAAAGAGTGAGCTATAGCCTCTTCAGATGAAGTTTTTTAGGCCAGAAAAGCCTTCCCCTGTAGACTTCACAAATATAGAGAGCTGTGTCAAAAATCAGCAACAACAAAAAAATATACCTTCAGAATTATCTGTGAACTAAGTTACTTCCCTGCTGCACATGGCCTTCATGAGAGTTCCTCTCTCTCAGAATTTCATTCACCAGGCCAAAACCAGGAACCTGGTGCAGATATACGATGAGTTAGGATGATGGTTTTCCTGCCGTTAATCAGTTCTTCTTGGCTTGCTTCTTTCCAAGCTGTGAGTTCTGCTGACCCTAGAAAACCAAAGTCTGAGGGTAAGGGAAAAGGCAGTGCCAACATACCTTTCGATACATAAATCCAGATTCTCTCCCTTGACACAAATTCATCTTTAACAGCTGGTGCGTTTGACTCCAAGGTTGATTCCAGAAGTAAAATACTGAAGTAAGCTAATGCTCCCTCCAGATCACCTTCTCACCAACTTGAAAAGAGAAATTAATTTAAAAAGTAAGTATCAGTTAATCAAGTATAGCCTTTGGGATCTGGAAAATCAAGTCTTTAGGACCCCTTGTTTTATTTTTTTCTTAAAAAAAAAAGCCAGCAAATCAAAGCCAACCCTCTCCTTATTCCTTAAGGTAATTCCTGGATGTGGAGTATTACCACTCAGGCAAAAACATCTTATCCATTCAGCTACCTGAGGCAGCACCATCCCCCATAATGATTAGCTGATCTTATTTCTGGAAACTGAGAGTTATCTTGTAACTAAGCCTCTAGTTTATACGCTTCCGTGTAAAATCCAGAATTATTACTGCTAAATTGGAAGAATGTTTTCTTGAACTTTGTGGTGGCAATATGTACATAACAAAACTAAACTATGGATTTGAAGTGATCTTCATTGTTGTTTTCCTTCTCTAGAGATTAAGATTTCATTTATTGTAGCATCTGAAGTCTTTCAACATATCTGGGCTAATTGGTTCCGTGTTACACTTGTTTGTGCTACTTAAAGTCCTGTTCAGTGTAACAGCAGGAAAAGTCAAGGCATTTGAGGGCCCATTTAAAATTCTGGGGCTGGATAATAAGTAGGTGGCAAAGGTAGAAGTTCTCATCTAGCCCAATTAATGTATTTCAAAATGTTTCAAAATTTCAGCAGCCACATCCAGGGTTGTTGACCTTGTTTTGCTTGGGCATTCATAAGCAATCATACAGGGTCCATTTAAATGAATAAACCGCAGCTTAACTCCAGCCTTCATTATTACTCCTGATCGCATTTGCTGATAGTTCAACACAGAGGCGAACAATAGATATGTTAAGCAGCTTCCTTAATTAGTGCCTCTGAGTACCAGCTAAGGGAGTGAGTATTAGATCGATAGTTTGTATCACGCTTGATTAATAGTGGTATAGATTTACTATTTTAATAAATGAGGCCTCATCTAAATTATTTCAGCAGATGACATAGTAACTCTTCCACTGTCAGGCAAATTTTGGTGACGGTTCACCAGCAATTGATTTAGATACGGCTTCCTGCAAAAGTTGTTGGATTTCCTTTGACATAAATATTCTCTCAATGGGCCAGAGCAGCTGCGCCTTTTTTAGAGAAAATAGAAAGCTACAAATATTTTAAGGTAGCCATCATTCATTCCATATGCTGTGTGTCAGTCCATATGTTCTGTGACACATCACAGCCTTGGTATCTGCTTTATGTGGAGATACACATTTCAGCTAACGTTTGCATATGTTCGTACAAGAAGAATCAAAGTGATTCTTGAGAGTAAACACACTAAAAGTCAATTCTGCTTTTGTAGTATGGATCATATCTGATCCTGTTGCGTAGCTAAGAGCAGTAAAGCAAATTCTACAGCACATTCTAGGGAAGTGCCGATGCTGCGAGAGCATCCTGGACAATAGAAAAACTTGTTAAGAGCCGGGGAAGAAGTTGGAGAAGACTCTTCAGCACGTACAAAAGAGAAACCGTAGATCTGAGTTCTCCGCAGAGTGTTTAGCATAGGGGGTAGGTCTTGGTCTAGTATACATCTGTCCTGTAGAAGTGAGTGATGTTGTTAATCCACAAAATTTATCTATGCTTCAGTTATTTCTGGTACTTCTGAGTTGTTACAGCAGTAATTGTTTCATCCTGTAAATGACATTAAGTCTAGTCTTAGCCAAACCCAGAATAAACTGTCGGGAAAATATGACTGGTTTCAAGAGAGTGAAAGAATTATTTTTAGCTAATGGTTGTTAGCCCATTGCCTTTTCACACTATGGTCTTGGTCTGTTACAGTTCAAGCTGGGCTCTGCAGTCAGGTTGGTATCGATGTACCCATGTTGCAGTACAGATGCCAGGGACTGTTGTGTAATGACAGGGGAGGGGAACAGTCTGTGAAATTTCTTTCAGGAACATTAATTAAACCAGGTCTGAATTTCACTTTAAGAGAACGCTTAACTTGGAGTTTGAGGTTAAACAAGAGGAGGAGAGTGGCATAAGTGGAGCTTGTTGAAGGCTGCTTAGCAGCTTGTGAGTGTTGGGAAGGGGGCTGAGAGGTGCAAATATGGCTTCAGGAATCTGTGTGTTGGTGGGGCAGGGGGAAGTCTTCATCCAACCTCACAACCTGTGCCATTCTGGGGGGGCCCTGTCCTCTCCTACCTAGCATACACCTGTTCCCTGTGCCTTCCTCTCATCTACAGACCCCTTTTTCTTCCCCGCAGCTGCCTAGTCAGCCCTTTTCCCCACATTCCTCACCTGTCCTCTCACAATAAGCAGCCTTTTTTCCTCCTTACCCTTATCCCAGAACCCCATTACTTTTCTTTTTGAGGGTCTGGCAGGACTAGTAAGGAAAGCAAAAGACCCTACTGCTGCCTTGGTCAAGGTAGCAGCAATGAGCCACCCTGAGAGGCTGGAGGTGCTGCTTTAAACACTCTGTCCTTTTCCAACATCAGCAAAGGATATATGAATTAAAGGCAAGAACCAACTTTTCTAGCTAGAAAGTACAATGCCGGTGCCTCGTCAGCATAAACAAAATAGTCTGCCACCTTAGGCTACTGACTGCTTTGTCTGCTGTTTTGACCCGACTGCACCATTGCTTCTCAGAAATGATCCTACTTTTTGGGTTCATCCGATTGCTGTTGGCCAGGATTGTTGTCTAGAGGAGGTCTGGTCTTTGTCAGTGTATGCTCTATCTGCTTGGCACAACATGCTGCCACGCTGAACTTTTGAATTCAAAGTACAGATTATACTTTCAAGTTTTTTGGTCTTCATTTGGTGATTTTATAAAGTAGTTTTTTAAACTGTAGGTTAAGGTCCCTTCGCTTGATAAAATTTAAAAGAAGTCTTGGGAATCAATGTTGTGTTAGTTTAGCTCCTTCCTATTTGGCTAGAAATGTGTTTTCCACCACTCAGAAATCAAGCAGTAAATGACAGGAAGGACCATGTTATGACTAAGGCACTGCACAGGGACTGGAGAAACCTGGCATGCTGTTTCTGCTGTAGACCTCCCAGGTGATCTTGGTAAAATCGCTTAAACTGTTTGTATCTGTTTTCTCTCTGTAAAATAGAGATAAGAGAATAGGTGAGGGTTTATAAGAATTTCAGAGAGGCTTTTATTATAAATATGTTTATAGGGAATTGCTTTTACAGAAATAATATCCAATTCTGTAGATATTCTGTCTGTAGTAGTTTAACCCCAGCCGGCAACTAAGCACCACCCAGCTGCTTGCTCATTCCCCTGCAGTGGGTTGGGGGAAAGAATCAGAAGAGTAAAAATGAGAAAACTCGTGAGTTGAGATAAAGACAGTTTAATAAGTAAAGCAAAAGCTGTGTGCGCAAGCAAAGCAAAAAAAGGAATTAATTCACTACTTCCGATGGCCAGGCAGGTGTTCAGCCATCTCCAGGAAAGCAGGGCTCCATCACATGTAATGGTTACTTGGGAAGACAAATGCCATAACTCCAAATGTCCCCCCTTCCTTCTTCTTCCCCCAGCTTTACATGTTGAGCATGATGTCACATGGTATGGAATATCCATATGGTCAGTTGGGGTCAGCTGTCCCAGCTGTGTCACCTCCCAACTCCTTGTGCACCTCCAGCCTACTCACTGGTGGGGTGGTGTGAGAAGCAGAAAAGGCCTTGACTCTGTGTAAGCACTGCTCAGCAACAGCTAAAACATCCCTGTATTATCAACACTGTTTCCAGCACAAATCCAAAATATAGCCTTATACTAGCTACTATGAAGAAAATTAACTCTACCCCAGCCAAAACCAGCACACTAGCAAACAAAATTTAGATTGTATGTGTATTTTCAAGATCAGGCTTCTGTGCTTTCCATATGAAGTTTCTAGCTTTTAAACACATATTTCGCTTGGTTGACTGATATGTAAATTATAAACATTAGAAGAGGAAAAAGAGAGATATGAAAAAGTATTGTACATAATAATAAACGAACTCAATTTTGAATTTGCTTAAACATGCTCTCATAGATACCATTGCCTGTGGACAACTTATGGAATAGAAGGGCTGTTTCATTCTACCCTTCCCAACAAAATCATCAAGTAAGAAAATAAATAACACTTTTAATAATTGAGTCATCTGAAATTGACATTTATTAGCCCCTGCAATACATTCAAATTTATTTAGTTAATTAGTGCGTGAATGACATACTTCTCAAAAATCAGGGTTTCATGATGATGAAAAACATGACATACCTAACTTACTGCATAGTCTTAATTTTCAGCAGTAAGTTTGTTCCTTTTCATCTTGCACTACTCTTTTTAATTCATTTTTTTTTGTATGGGGAAGACAAGGAAAGGAGAGATACTGAACTCCAGTCTGAAGGAATTTTTGTTGCATTTTTACAAACACAGGGGATTTTAACTTTGGGGTTTCCTTCTGTTTTCAACAAAGGTGATTAATTCAAATTAATATTAGCCTTTGGTTATGTGGCAACTCTAAAACTGTGCAAGATAATTTAAGCCCTGTGATACTCTCATAATTGCATTAAATCTGAACTATTCTTTGTAGGACACTTCAAATGCTCTTGTGTGGAGTTGAATGTCACTTAAAGAGTCCTCAAATATTTTGCATGTAAGAAAACAGAATAATAAGCAGGCTTCACTTAAAACTGTCATACTCTCTGAATCCTTTGATGTTGGACAGTTTGAATGCTGATTAAATTTAGTACTTAAAATGAGTTTCTAAGCCAAATGTTGCTGTTGTATTTATCAAAGAGCAGTTGTGCATTCCTGTCCTCTTTACGTGGAAGTTCATAGCTGGTACAAATCATAATGCCTTCATTAAGTCACTTCGGATGTCTTAGAAAAGCAGAGTCCTTATCTGGTCCTAAGTCAGCCTGACCCTGGGAGTGGAAGATGAGGTAGATCATTCTTTGATACTGGAGATCAAAGGACCTTTTTTACAGATTGCCCATTAGTTTTCTATGAGAAAACATTCTTCTTCCAGCTTCCCTTGTTGATCATGGATGCCAGTCATCATAAGTTTTTAATCTTTAACTTCTCAGTCTTGCAGGAGCTGACAGTGAAATCTGTGACTACAAGAGTTAGTTTCCCTGTTGCATGGGTCGCCTTGCTCAGAGCTTTTTTTTTTTCATGCGTCAGGGTTCAACGTACTTGTTTTTACTCAACTGCCAAAGAACTGCTGTTAAAGCACTGTGGGAAAGAATATCCTGAATACATCAGTAGGGGTACCAGTCCTTGGTAGATCCAGAAGAAATGAATAGGGTTAGACAAAGCCAAATACAGTTAAATGTGAATGTTCATTGACACCAAATTTCTCTGTGAATTATTCTAATACAAACATTTGACTTTAAAGGTAAAAGAATGAATCAATGAATAAGAATCCTAACTTATTTTAAATTGTCCCTTTATGGGTTAATGAGTATAGTCTAATAATTCATATATTGCACATGCACAGAAACAACTAAAGTTGATGAGTTGCACATATATGTTCTGAAGATTGTTTTCCCCCTTCAAAAATACCCAGACAAAAAGCTAGTCATGTTTTACATATATCATAAGAAACATACATTACCGGGTGAATTTTAAACCAGCAGCAAGTAAATCACCTCATTTCAGTTGTTTCAACAATGCAGACCAGTTTGCTGCCAGCTTGGATTTTCTAATTTTGATTTAAACACATGGCTTATAATGACTTTGTTGGGTGGTGGGACTAAGGGATTTATAGTGCGCTTGTATGTGGGACTCTCATCACTGTACGGCAACCCTGTCATTTTTGTGACAGAGTCTGTTTGACTGGTGCTGGATTTATGGTAGAAATAATTCAGAACAGAGTAATAATTTTCCCTTGGCAATTACACTACCATTTGGTACTTTGTCCCTAGGGGGAAAATGAATGTGCTGGGATCTGTCCATAAGTTCAGCAGCTCAGTGTAAAGAACAAATCAAGGTCAGAATGCAGCTGAATACACATTGATGTTTTGTAATATAATCTAGATCTCCTGCTTTTATCTGACTCATTAAAAGCTCATGTAATTTAAAGATTATTTTTGATTGCTATGAGATTTTTAGTGGGAATTCTTTATGAGGGATATTTCATTACCACGTTCAGTACTTTCTTTTTCTGTTCATTGCCTCTTTTCTCTGTAGCAATGACCACCCTAGTAATTTCTTCACTGTAAGCAGCGTAGTACCTTGCTAAGGGTTGGTACTTATGATATTATATAATGTCATAAGCCACTTATTTATATAAATAACTTTTGAAAGGTCTTTTTCCACCTCTCCCTTTGTCGTAAAAATGGGATATCACCTTTTCACCACAGTTTGTCAGCAGCCTCTTTAGGCATGAAAAACCTGCTGGACCAGGATGTTTGTATAGAGGTAATTTGTGTAATAGCTAAAACAGATCTCTTTGCTAGTCTACATTCCTGTTCTCCACTTTAATTCAGCAGGTAACTGTGAAATTAGGAACACAGGTGATAAGACGAACCTCATGTGGTATGATTTCTAACACATGCTACGTTCTAATGTGTAACCGTGGCTACAGAATGATTGACATGCTGATAAACTGATGGATAAGGACAATTGTATGAAAAGTGGTGAAACAACCAAGGGTCTGAAATGTGATCTTTTTGGTTAAATTTTGCTTTTGTATTCATGTTTTTTAAATTACTCACTATGGAGAAGGCTGGCTTAGAGCTGGCTTTTAGAGGCTCTTTTTTAAGTCTGATCTCCTTTCTATGTGACCAGTGACATCAATCAAAAACCTCTAATATAGAATACAATGAAGAGGGACCCCTGCTTTTTTGTAGTTTATACTGAAGCCACATAAACAACTGTTCATTTTAGGACATGAAATGGATCTGCTGGTACTCTTCTGTGAATATTTACAGGGCAAAAGACCAGAGTTATAATATTCTTATTACCATGCCTCTGAAAAGAGGAGTACTGAAATTCTAGTGCTCCTAGGATATCCATCGCTAGAGGCCTATATAAACAAAACTAGACAAATTTCTGTCAGGAATGGCATTGGTATGAATCTGCTTCGGGTACGGGACAGACTAGATAAGTTCTTAAGGTGGCTTCCAGCCTTTTCATCCCAGATGCTATCGGTGAAGTTTTATAACCTTTTTAACCTGTACTTGCAAAATGCTTACCCTGAGCATCAGTATGCATTCAGCCACTGTTTATGAATCAAGACTGTTTGATTTGACTATTCTATCTTTTAAGATACTTGTGAAGACTATCCCAGATTCCTCTGCAGAATTTTTTTGGTTGTAGATACGTGCTTGCTAAGATTCTCAGATGGCTACTGGAGACATACCTGGAGAAACAGTGTGACTGTTTCAGACCAGACAGAAGATTTGACGTCACAGTATTTCTGCAGTGTTTATGTTTGTTACCTCGTTTCAGTATAGCCCATAATCAGTTATTCCCCCAGTGACAGACAATATTTCAATTTTCCTCTGAGATGGCTAAGCTGGAAAAGAACCTTGTCTCTTAGCCCTGGCTGTCATGCATTTGGACTTTGGCAGGCAATACCTGGACTTTAAGGATAGCAATATGATTGATGGCTAAAAAGACACAAGAAAAATAAGGATTTCTGTCACTGACCTTCCAGTGACATTGTTGGAAGAGAGAGTGATAAATCAAGCTGCATGTGTAGAGTATGTACTTAACATGTTATATTCTATAGTGCCTTTGAATAAATATTACCAGAGAATTATATGACAGGGAAATTATTTTACATTTTCCCCTTTGGTGGGAAGGTTGCTACTGTTACTTTTCTTACTAATGTAATGATAATTGTTAAACATTTCTGTTTAACATTTCTGTGTTTTTCCATCAGAGTTTACAGAGATATTCAGAACAGACTCATTCTTTGTTCTGCCTTCTTTCCTCATCTTGGTTATTATCCAGGTCCGTAAATGACACAAGTGATTTCAATTAGCAGTTGTCACCAGCTGGTGGTATATGTTTGTCACAAGTCCCGTGACACTCCTGAGTCTTTGACCATCCCTTCCTACTTTGCTGGATGCAAAAATTTTGCTTTTGCTGACCAGATTCTGTGTAACCATCTTTGAACCTAGTTCTTCCCGGCTAGTGAAGGAGAATTCTAGAAGCATTCCAGCACACCTTGGCTGGTGAGTGTTTGCCACTGTTCAAGTGAGCCAATGCATCTTGCTGGATGCAGTATCCCCTGGGAAAGAGGAGTCTTGAAATCACTCTTAGTGCTGGACAAGCTTTTAGTGTAAAGTAAAAGAATACAATCATACTAAAATACGAAGCTTAAGAAACCAGCTGCTGTGCTTTGTGAAGGTGCAGAATACTAGAGCATAGCTCACCACACAGACATGCTGCTATGGCTAGTTTCTGTCTTCTGCTGACCTGTTTGTCATGACAGTCATGCTACCTCCCAGGACAAGTCACACAGCTCCTAGATCTGTGATCTGGATTTTAGGACTTTTTATCCATGTGTGGTTTTATGGTTCATGGTTTATCTCTTTTATGGTTTAGGATGAGAGCTTCTCCTTCTATCTTGTTTTCTCAGCTATGAATGCCAAAAATCAGCAACCTTAGTATTTGGCATTGCCATTATCAAACTCTTTCTTTCCTTTGTGAATGAAAATATTCCTTTAAGCTTTTTAAACTGTAGTATACATTTAATTCTTTGTAGCATGTACATTACATACCACATTTAACACAAAAAGGTAAAACAATGAATGTATTTATCACTACCTCTTGACAGAAACTATTCAATGGCAAATAGTCTGGGAGTGCACTGTATTTGGAATAAGAGGTTCATAAATATGGCTTAGTGGCTGAGGGTGAAAGAATAGGGCTATCATGGTTTTCTGTAGGCATCCATACAATGAAATAGTGTAGAATATATAAAGCATTCTGCCAAGGCAAAATTCCTGAAGTGCTTCTGTTTTCTCCAGGGAAGTGCTCCTATCTTAACTGTCACTTTAAGAGGATTTTAGATATGTCTCTGCTCAAGTTTTCTCAGAGGTCCAGCCTAGAAGCTGTCCTTGAAGCACATCTGCCCAACATATGCTGACAGAGAGTTTAACATTGATTGTAGCAGCCATAACCACTTTCCCTCAAAATCATGATCTGAAGTGATGAATTTGTTGTTGCTTATATAATAATGTCATCCACAATGTCATCCCCTCATCCCCGTCCCTGCTCTCGGGACTGGTTCTGTTGATATGGGGGGTTAATTTTAATGATATTGTGCATAAGCTCTTCAAGGGTCATACCCAGAAAAAGAAGGAAGTTCAGGAGTAAACAGGAAAAACTCAGGCTTTGCTACAATCTGTTTTTATGAGAAGGAATATACCGTTAGGGAAAGATGAGAAATGGTAGGGAACAGGGGAGAGGCAGGGAGAATTGAATGGGCTGATAAATTTGGAAGTTAGAAGCAGTGAATGATGAAAGTAACAGTTTCTGTTGTGAACAGGATGAGTATCATCAGCTAAGAATCATGATTTTGAAACTGATTAGGAAAGCCGAAAGCTCAGGAGTAGATCTCTTTGAATTCACTTCTTATGTGTCTTTATGGAGAAGATAAGCTTAAAAAGAAATAATCTGTTTTGCAGCAATGATTTCCCAGTTGTGCATAGCATAGAGAGATTAAATTTCAGAAGCATGATCGTAAATGTCCATTAGTGCAGCTATAATCAACATTCATCTGTTTATTCCTTAAGCAGCATGTTTCCTAGAGCTATTTCTCTTGTTTGTTATTCCACACTTTCTCATGTCAATCAAATTATCAATAATCACAAGTCCCATTAGGAACTAATTACATATATGCAACTTCAAGCTAGTTTACCTCTTTGCTAACATTATGTCCAAGGCAGTCAATCCAGCTTGCTTCTGGCTATGTTAATTATGGTTACACATCTTTACAAAGTATTAAGACCTAGTACTCATCTTGATAATATTCTGCTGCTTCACAAATAAGACCTATAAAATGGAGTAATTTATAGTTAGCTTACTTTCTCTGTCTTCACATGCATTGAACTCCATCCACCACCCACTCTAAGAGCACCACCATTCTCATTTCATATCTGCTCAGTTGCCGAGTGACACGGTGAACTCCCCAAGTGATATTGTTTTTCTTGCTTGACTATATGCTGTAACTGGAGTTGAGAACAGAGCCTTATTGGCTCTGTGGACAAAGATGACATGAAGCAGACTGGAGAGTGGGTCATCATAAGGACATGGCATAGATACTTTTGAAAGCTGTTACATTAACTCACTTCTTTCCCGAGAACATGAAGGGAACAGGGTGTAATTCTTCCAGTAGAGGGTGTGAAAAACAATGGCTTGCATGGATGTGGTGCACCTTTCAAGGAAACTATGGTTTTGGACTGTACCAAAAAGAACATTCTATTTCAAATATTTTAACAAAGTAGTTTTTATATGCTGTTAGAACTGAGATCAACATTTATATCAACATGTATGTATTAGTTCATTTCCATAATAATCTGTGTAATTTTATTTGTTTGCTATATACATGCATGTCTTCCCCAGACAGTGATGGAAATTAAGGGGAACATTTGCAACCAACAAGGAGGAAGAATAGTCTATGAAGATATATCATACTGTAGCCTATGTTAAATTGAAGCTTTTGGAATCTAACTTGCTGACTTTAAGTGTTTTATGAAAACAGAATCATTATCTCCTCTCCAGACAGGTAGAGAACTCCTTTGGGGTTTAAACACATGCATCAGGAGAAGAATAGACCTGTGTGTTTCTGGAAAGTTCACACCCACAGGGTTTTACTTCATTTATGCAGTTGGAATAGTTAAGAAAAAATGCTGTTCTGAAAAAGAAAATGAGTGCAAATCCTAAGGCTTGATGTTTCCAGTACTCAGTTTTAAAAAGCAGATTTCAAATGCTCTGTCTGTATTGCACTTTACTTGTAAAGCTATTAATTTAAAAAGCCTTCCTCAAATCCCGCTAAACTCTTTCCCTTGCAGGGAGAGGTCCTTTATGACTGTAAAAGAGTGGGACAAAATTCTAGCTGACTGAATTATAAACACCTGAAAAAAACATATTTTATGTGGAAAGCATCCTTAACCAAAGTGATGTCACTGAAAGCCACTTCAGTTTAATAAAATAAGTCATTCCAAAATGGGTTAAGGTAGATAGAAGACAAAGCAGCTCTAGAGGAGAGAGAATAGAGTGGGGAGGAGACCTGTGAAACTAAAGGATGGTGCTTCTCCATTAGTTCTTCCCAATTGCCCATGGCCAGTAGAAACATTCTCTGAAGCAAAATACCTTGGGCTGATGATTTTATGCAGACAGCTTTCTATCTTACAAATTAGCAAAGCAGCACCCTCCTTTTGGTTTGTTTGGTTGGTTGTTTGGGTTTTTTTTGCTTAAAGTCAGTTACTTCGTTGTTCATGTCTTTTATAGCCACAGGAATCCATAAAAAGTACATAAAGCTTGTCTAGTTTTCTTTCATATGTCTTCATGCCTTCCTTCATCCAGTAAGTATGCTTGCACATGTGTTGGGAGAGACTGTGAGTTGCTGTTTTTTAGAAGGTTGACTTTTATGTCATTATAACATGATGAGTTTATCATGTTTTTCTGCCTTTTAATTTCATTTGGGAAAAAAGAAGTCATTTTTGCCTCATGTATCTTCTGCAAAAGCAATTTAATAATAACTTCTTTTATTTTGCAGAGCGGGTTATTTGCCTCAGAATATTCCTTTGGAGATTATTGGATACCTTTCAGAGGAGAAGGATTTTCTGCCTTGGCATGCTGCCAGCCGAGCTCTTTATCCTCTAGATAAATTGCTGGACCGCACAGAAAACTACAACATCTTCAATGTAAGAGATAGTCTTCTCTCCCTCCTTCCTTCCTTCCTTCCTTCCTGCCTTCCTTCCTTCCTTCCTCCCTCCCTCCCTTCTTCTCTTCCTCTCTCTCTCTCTCTCTCTTCCCCTCTTTCTCTCTCCCCCACCCACCCCATTTAATTTCCAAGAGTTGAACTATTCCCCAGTCAGATATTGTAAATGACCTAGGGATATTTCTTCCTAATTATTCCTTATTTAAACATAGCAATTGTCAAGCTTTGGTTCATTTGCATTTGAACAGTGATAACTGTTGTTTGAGGCATATATGATTAGTAGAAGGAAAGGTAATTATCACTCCTATGAAATATTATGACAAATAAAGTATTTCACTTAAAAGAGCCAAAGTAATCTATTACCAGATTTTCTCTTGTGAGGAGCCCCATGGCGATATTTAGATGGATGCCCAAGCTTAGCAAGGACACCAAATGCAGGCACAACTGAACAGGATGCATGCAACTGAACTAAAGATTTGTAGTCATTATTTCATCCAAAAAGCCATGGTGAATTCAATGCAGGTACCTTAATTAATGAGGATTAGATCACCACTGAATCAAAAGCCCATTCATAATTGGGTTTGAAGGGACAGCAGTAACAGCTAACAGTAGATAATTAAGATAGACATGACAAACGTTTTAACATTTTACCTGAAATAAAACAAAAATCCTAGCTGAAGCATGTTTGATGAAGTACATAGGACAGTATGCAGCCAGTGACAATTATGAACTCTTGGGGATCTTTTTATTCACTATGAATTTTATATAGTCTACATATTTTCAATGGCCAACGTACTGTAATTTTAGATAATTTTGTAAAGCCTTCAAATGAAGGAACTCTCTAAAGCCTGAAATGATTAAACGTGCTTTTTTCTTCTTCAACATATATTTGCTTGTATGTGTGTGTGTCCAGAGACACACATGCTCAGAAAGCAGGAAGCTAGAGGTGGTTGGATGTATGTATATATGTAGAAGTACATATATATGTGTATGTATGTGTATATATATGTATGTCTATGTCTATATGTATGTGTATATATATACACACATACACAGAGCTACCTGCTGATGTGGAAAATTATTTTTGTAGAACATATACTACAGATTAATAAAGTCACTTTGAGATTCTTTCTTTATGAACCTACAATGTGGGCTTACATGCAAACCAGAGCCATAATATAAAATGATGTGGAAATAACTCGCATGTTTAGTCTGTTGTTAACTGCACAGAAAAATTCTTACTAGTCCGTTATTGCTATTTCACTTTTAAACATGGCCGTGTAAAGAGAACACAATTTTAATAAATAAAACCAGTAAAATTCACGGCTGGGTTGTGTTTCATCACTACTGATGAGAGCTTTGAAAGCAGAGGTGATAGCAGAGGAAATAAAAAGTCTTTTTAGTCACAGAATAACATATCTGCTACAGAAAGCTGCACTATTAATCTCCTTTTGTGTTGACATCGTATATACATGCCCGTGCATCCTTACAATAAAATAAATGCTCTCCTATGCAGTTCTTTATATCTCAGTTCTCTTTTTCAAATTGGTAAATTCCACTGGCAAAAGATTACACTGAATACAATGACAGTGGTTTTCTTCACAACTGGCCAGAATATGTAAATGTGTCTCCTGTGTAAAAAGTAAAAGTAAGCTAAAGTACATCTTGGGCTTGTTTTGTTCTTTAAGCACACCAAGAACCTAAACTTAAAACATAGTGTCATTAAATATATGAAGCTTATTTGCAGCCACATTGTTCAGTATTCTGAAGTCAATTGACTGTACTTGTGTGATGTTTTTCCATGGCTATGGATATTAAACTAACATTCTTTTAAAAGTGAACATGCACAGTGTAGTCAAGATTGGCCATAGAGCAGAAGTTAAGCTGTTGATACTCTTGCAACTTTTCAGCCGTGTATTGTGAGTTCAAAATAGCATGTAAGAAACTCTTCTTAAATTGATGAGGTGTATAACAATAAATTGTTTTATCCTAGGCATCTAATCAAATAGCTGTTCTATAGATTACATCTCACTATAGCAGAGAAGGAGGACTATATGTGGGCATGTTGCTTTTGCTAAAAGCAAATCAAAATCTTTAGAAAGTAGGATGTTATTTGAGGGTAAAAAAGAGAGACAAAAACTTGATAGTCAATATTATTTCAATTTCAAATAAAAAATAAAAATAAATGTTAACACTGAATATATTTTTCTTTTCCCCCTCAGGAGTATATTTTAAGACAAGTTGCATCAATGTATCTCAAGCTTGGATGGCCAACGAATAATTTAAACAAATCGCTTGTGCAAGCATCCTACCAACATGAGTACTGTTATTTATTTTTTTAATTATTGTTTGTTTGCAGGATATAGTTGTAATAATGCACTTTCCTAAAATTTGGTTTCATCTTTAGCATATCATACTTTACTAGCTTTATCTTCCTTCCGTTTTTCCTTTCTGGATTAGAGAGAGAGGAGCAAGATGCTGTGAGATGAATTCCTCTTTCCTGAGTTTGGAGAACATGATTTCCTAAGCCTTAATTTAAAATTTGACTGCACTGGATATTTAAGAACTTGGACTCCTGTGACCACAGAGGTCAGGAAGAGTGCATAAGTGTAAATGGGGGCTGGTTTTGGTCCACGACCTTTCTTTAGTTGTTGCAGCATCTGTAGGCATTAAGTTGACACTGAGATTTTTATAACTGGATTGTTTTTGCTAAGTTGCCCAACTATCAGTTGCTGCAACTGTTAAAAGCCATAACTTTTTGTAAACATTCAAACACATTCATTAATGCAGCCTTATTGCTTTCTTAAATTTGGACAGAGAGTTGCATCGGGAAGTTATCATGTTAGCCTGCAGCTTCGGTAACAAACACTGTCACCAGCAGGCTGCAACGTTAATCTCGGATTGGATTTCTAGCAATAGGAACCGGTAAGTGGAACCAAAATATATATTTCCCATTTCTCCTGCTCAGAGGCAATACAGCTGGCATGCTCTTCCTCTCCTGCCCACCCCTGTGCACAGTGCCCTGTTCTGCAGAGTGGTACGGGAGGAAGCAGAGCTTGCTGGTTGTTATTTAAAAATGTTTGTGGGGCTTCAGAATGAATTATTTGACTTTGCATGTATGAGTGAGTGGAGGGGACACCCACATAGCCACTGCCCACTCCTGACAAATTGCTGTCAGATAGTTGTATGCTAGAAGGCGAGAGGATGGGTTTTAAAGAGGGGTTTAAAGGAAGAAAGATGAGTGAACAGCATATTGGGAAACACAGAACCTGTGTCAGGGCAAGAAAGCAGAAGGTGCTAAGTGATTAAAGAAGTGAGAGAGTGTCGAGGCAGAAGGACTGAGAAGTAAGGAGATGAAACAATGTATTTGAGGGAAATGTTATAAAGTACTTAAGGGTGAAGACTTGGAAATTAATGTGATTCAGGAATACATGGAAAAGCTCATGTAAGGTTTCAGAGAGGGGATAATATGATAGCTGATGTGTTGAGCATTAGCAGCACTGTAGTGGTTTGACAGCAAATTGGTAAGTTGGGCTGTCCAGACACAGGTTTATTCAGCTGAGGCAAGGGAACATGGGCTGTGGATGGTATATGAAGTTAATCTTCTAAAGACAAGCATTTAACACTACTGAAAATACAAATGTTTAAGTATGTAGTGATCTATGGACAATAACTATAGAGTGTAGGTTAAGACCATGACTTCTTGAGAAAGAATGATGGATTTTCTGATTATATGGAATGTGGGTGTAGAAGTATTTGCAGAAGTACATCACATGATATTTTAGTTTAAAGGAAAGTATTTTACTTTCAAGTAACAAAGAAAAAGAGAAGAGAAAGAGTCTTACATTTTTAGTCCCAATCTTGTATTAATTCTGCAAAAGGTTCAGATCTCTATAGACATAGGCATGTAGGATTTTTCGAAGACATCTTGGGCCAGTCAGGTGTTTGTTTACAATTAAAATATGTCTGTCTGTCTTTGTAATCTTCGAAAATCCTTTACAGGCATACCCAGTTACATAAGTACCTGAGTGTCTTTTAAAACTAGCCATGAACTGAGCATTAATGGAAATTGCATTCTTATATGACTTTGAAACTTCTGAAAAAAAATTATGTTGAAACTATGACTATGTACCTTTAAATAAGATGCATGTGAAGGGGGGGTTCTTTTGTAAGATGATAACAGATACATTTACTATGAAATATATACCCCAGGGTTTTATATGCATTCTTATCGTCAGCAGCAACAATCAGTATGAAACTATTCAAAGAGGAGATTAAAAAGAAAGAATCATTTGAAACAATCTGCAAAAGTAATTTACTTAGATATTCATTTGCAAAATTAGTTAATCAAACCTAGCACCTTCTATTAGCATGCACAGCAGTAGATTATTCAGTGTTAAAAAGCTGTCACCCTGCAAAGCTTTCTCCTACCCTGTGTCTTCATCCTTTCCAACAGGACTGAAAAAGGAGGCACGCGGGGAGGGAAGGGGAGCTTATTGCTTTACTAACAATAGCAAGAGAAGAAAGGAATAAATTTAAGGAGCCATCTGAAGATTCATCTTAGACTTTCTGTGGGGACCATTCTTGGGAGCACAAGACTGTGGCTGCCAGCGTATGACGAGTATTATGATAAAAGCATCACAGCAGGGCAGAGAAAGAGAATAGCTGCTAAGTTAAAGCAGTGCATTTCTCCAAAGGAGCTGCACAGTTTTGAAAAATAGCTGCAACAAATAATGTAATTACAGAATACAGACTGACAGTCGGCTGATCAATAGGGGTACAACTTGCAAAGACAGAGACATGTTTTTATTTATTTCTTAAGATTATAGGATTTGTTCAGTTCCCCACCCCAGAATTTACCAGTTGCTATTCTCAGAGCAGTCTCACGTACTGAATGTAACTAACATATGAACAGGCTCATTTCATATCTACTTACAGCGAAAAGACATTGCAAAGGGTACTAGTAATAGCAGCTCGGTAGACATAAAATCAGCTTGTGTTTCACAGTAACATTTGTAGGGGTCTGTCAATGTTCCCTCAGGAATGTTCAGATTCCTGCTGCATCAGAGGTACTCCCTATCTCCTTTGCTCTGCTTAAACCAACTCAGACTGAAACCTGAAAATGAAGCAGTCTGTTTTTCCTGCTTTTCCACCAAGAAAATGATGATAATTCTACAATAAGAATTCAATTTACCTGGTGTTTGAGCCATGCCTCTGCCTCTTTAGCACTTCAGAGACGATAGCTAGCTCAGGTGTGAACAGCAAGCAGATAAGTACAAGTTACATGCAGAGAGCACATCCAACCGGTGCCATTTTGTATTCTTTCTCATCAGTTAAGTGTTTTGTTTGGTTTGATGCCCTTAACAGCTGTTTGTCAATTTGCTGCAAACAGCCACCTCAGAATCTGTAAGAAACCCTCAGAGCTTGTTTCCTCACAGAGAAGGGGAAACTCATACTTCTCATCTGGACTTGTCTGAGAACTCCTGGTGAGGAAAGCTGGTGACAGGTACAGAAACTATATGTACCCTTGCCTTTTCCACTCCTTATCAACAATGAGTAAAGTTGTATCTGCTGAAAACTACTCTAAAAGTTCTTGTAGATGCCCTTCCCTCTTCTAAAACAGAACAAAGACATTGACTGATGCATTGCAGAAAGCCTGGTCTTGCTTGGTGGGTTTGCATAGCCAGAGCACAAAGATAGAGTTCCAGAGAGCTCAGAGATATTTTTATATACAGATATAATTTGAATTTGACTATGAGAGTAAAAATAAAGGCCAATTTGCAACCTTTCCACCCATTCCCTCCCAAAAACCTTATTCTGGAAGATGAGATGTTTCATACAATGAGCTAATTCACAAGCAGTGCATGTTGGAAGGAGCACAAATTCTTCAAAGGAGTAGACCCCAAAATGACACTAGGGAATTAGGCTTGTGTCCCAAGATTCCAATCAATACAAAATTAGGATAATATTAAATTAATATGTGGTATTAAATATCACATAAATGCACAGGCAGTAAATAATGTAAAGGAGGTTTTTGATTCCCTGGCAGTTACTGCAGTTAAAGTTTGAATAAGCATAACAGAGAATGTGCAATTAATAATACTGTACAAATGCTAAAATTCGTAACTTCTTAGCCACGTTTTTAATCTATGGCTTTTTAGTAGTTCTTTTGAAGTGTTTTTTTTCTGGTTTACTTGTATCATTTAATTATGGATAAAGGTTGAGTAATAAACAAATACAGTAACATCTAACTGTTTTACCAGCGTATGCCTACAGTTGCTGTGGTTTCTAGTAATTATATTTAGTCTGGTAGGTCCAGAAATTAATTACCATCCACTCTCCACTGTAGGGGATTGAAATAATCATAATAATCAGTTACTGTTTGTACTTTGTAATTACATGTTTTTTACTGCGTGAATAATTTGCCTCTGTTTACCAAGTAAAATAATGGTCATTCATAGCACAAAGCCAAAGGTCCTCTTTGTGTTTCCAGCACTATTTGAAAAAAGCCATTAGATTTCCAACTACAGCACTGCAGATTTTCTTATGGAATTAGTAAAAAAAAAAAAAAAAACATTACATGTGATCTGCAACATTAGCCTCCATGCATGAAAGTGGAAGTCAGCTTAGAGGCTTGAAGGCTTGAATTTCTAAAGTAACTTAAGAGTTGCAGTTCTTAATTTTTAGATGCCGGGATCACAGGGCAGAATCAGATGCTTGGAATTACGCTTCCTACAGGGGGATTTGGGAACCTCTAAATGAAGTTGGTGGCAGGCACTATGCTGAGTGAAGAGCTTCTTAACATGAGACTGTGAAGAGAGAGTGGGCCCTCTTAGGGTCCAGCACTACATGTAGAAAGTTACCTATATCAAATGAATATGTAAATGGTGATCATAGAGTTAGGGATCCTTGCAAAAGATACCTTTCAAAAGCGTCCCTAAATCAGGAAAAGGTCTGCTCCTTTTCTTTTCAAACACAGCTGGCTGAGAAGCTGCTCCTCAACCCCTCTTTAAACCGTAGTTCTGAGACTGTGGTAGAGCTTCAGTTTAGTACCTCAGCCCTGTATCTGCCACATGCAGAAGACTACCCTGATGACCTATCTGTGAGGTGTTTGGGACACTATTAAGACACTGCAACACACTTCTCCTCCTCTAGTTGAAGCTCAGCCACAGGGGTTTACTTCATTAGCAAGAGGAATAATACAGCTCTCCAACCTAAAGATGAGAGCATTCATCTGAGGGAGGGAGGCTTGAGTACCTGAAATACCAGGATTACTTAGTATGTAAAGGGCTTTAGGTGGTATTGCTCACTACCATTTTTGCAGGACAAAACATGATGCTTAAACAAGGAACATAACTCTACAAAAGAAGTTTGGCTCTACAAGGAACAAACCGAACATAGAACGTCACGTGTAGAAGAGGCTATAAGGAGACATCTGGTTGTACTGGTCTAGGAATTTATATCATCTTTAAATCCTTGCAATTGTTAAAAAGGAAGTGATTATTTCTTTCAGCTGAAAATCTGAGATTAGACTTCAAGGTATGTCTTACTGTCTTTTTAATCAATGAATTTAAGTAATTTTGCTCTTTTTAAATGGCTGATGGCTCCAGCACATTTTGCTTGAAAGTCTGCATTGACTTCTGACTTGGTAGTTGATATGAAGGCAAACATTTTCACTCTGTTAAGTTGGGATATATGCTACTCCTGTACTGGAGCAATGGAAACCCTTGAAACTTCTGTGTTGATGTTCAGAAGAATGCAAACCTAGTTGAAAACATACAAGCATGTTGAAATTTCCCTCATACTTTGAGAATGTAAGGTTACTGGGATTCAGTCAACAGCAGAATGCTGTACAAGAGAAGCTACTGTTGGCTGAAAATTAAGATGTTTGCTTCTGCCCTCATTTAACTGAGCTCATCCCAGTGAAGCTCTTTCATGTGTGAAGAAATACATTATTCACACCCTTTAGATATAACAGCATTGTGGTTCAGCCTAAAAAATTATCAAAATGACCATACAATGCCTGCATGAGCTTGAGAATCAGCCTTGTTAACCCCTTTAACCTTCACTGCATATCTATTCTGAAAGAAAAATATGTTTCTAAGAGGATTAGCATTTTTAGACTTTCTGCCTTGGATAGACTGAGTAAATGTGTATTTCTGAGGTTCAGGAAAGAATTTGTGGAGAGCTGCAGTCTGTTAACTCCTGTCAGGAGATAGTGTAACAGGTAACGTGAATACACACCAAGATGGCTCAAAACATAACTTATCCGTAGACAGAAGCATGTTTTCTCAAACCTCTCTGTGAGTGCAGGCATGATTTTCTTCCAGCTACTGTTGCCATTCATCAGCTACAGATTGCCAAGTACACATTTCTGCTGCAAGGTGGACTGTGGATGCTTGCTTGCTTGAGGCAAAGTTAGACAGGATAGCGTGAACATGCGAATATGTAAGAGGCTTGCTTTGAACTGAGACAGCTGATTTTGCCTTCAGCAGAAAAAGGAGTTCTTGTATTCTGATTTGGTTGGTAGAGCTGCGGTGATGCTATTCTTGTGCTAATATGCAGCAGTGAGCAGTGGGAGATGATAGTATTGCATCAGACACAGTTACGTGGTGATGTTTCTTTACCATGTTACTGGACCTGTTGGAAGGCCCCTAGCTAGTCATAGCCACTTCAGTTTTCTCTTTTTTTTTTTTTTTCTTTAGAAATGTAGCCATTGCTATTTAGTGGTTGCTGTCTTTTAAATGGAAACAAAGTACCTTAATTAATTGCCTCAATATCCCTAGAAAACTTACAGTAAATGCATTTGCTTGATCTGGGCTTCATATCACTTTGGGGTGATTTTAGTTACTGGTTTTGCTATTATTCTTTTGTCACAAGCACTCTGATCTGGGTTTTTTTTTTTTTGTTTTTGTTTTTGTTTTTTTACTTGGAATACTGCCTTGCAGATATCATCAGTTGAAAAAAAATGGGAAAATCCAATATTTTACCACATCAAACTTGTGTAAAGTGAGGGTTGCATTCTGATGTCTGCAAATTTGGTGTCACTTGTCCTTGCAGTTGTTATGTGCTATCTGCTAATCTTTGATCAACAGAGCTAAGCTCACTATGCCATTTGATAAGTAGAGCTAATGTTCAATACTTAGTTTCTTTCTAATATTTTTTTTTTCTTTTTTTCCAATTCTGAGTGTACGTTCGGTCTACACTTTCTAACACAAGAGATAGGAAGGCATGGGTTTTCTTTTTTTTTTCTTTTTCTTTTTTAAGAAAGGCAATGCTCACATGAATAGATGATGTTTGCAGTGGAGTGCAGGCTACTGCACTGAATCAGACTGAAGTCAGCATCCATTCTGTAGCCCATGGGTTAATGAAGTTTGCATTTGTCTGTCTTTGTGAATGAGGAAAAGTAGAGACTGCCAGATGATCCTGAATGCAAATCCAGTTATTTTTAATCTGTTCTAGCCTTTAATCATCCAGGTCGTTCTGAGAAGTCTTGGGGTGCTGAGGTTGGGCCAGAGATCTCTGAAAAGAGCATATGCTGTGAATTTTCCTGTTTAGTCTGTGGGTTTCAAGTCAGAACACATCTGTGTGTCATTTTGTACTACAGATGAAACACTTTTGGTTACTAAAAAATGAAATCAGGGTCTTGGATGATTGCATCCTAGTACTCAATTGCCTCATTTAATCTTTTTAAGTGTAATAATGTGGATATGGGCTTTTCCAGTGACTTCTGTTTGCCATTTCAGAGACTTTTGTCACATTGCTCTGACTGTTAGGAACACTTGTTAATTCTTTATCAGTCTTAAGAAAGGTGCAAGTAATGAAGTAAGATGACTTCCATCATGTAATTTGAACAAAGACAGCAATAACCAACAAGCCTAACTTGAGAGTACTAACTGTCCTTACTTGTTTGTGCAGAATTTGTATTTCCTCTGCAAGGAACAATGGATTCATGTCCATCCACCTGCCTAAATTGGCAGTGTGCTTATTTGGATGGACCTTTAACTACTCAGTGGAAATGCCACCAGAAAAACAAATTGCACTGCAGGAGCATACAGGAGACTGTAACATGTCTATAAATGAAACTATCCATAGATCTGAGGGAGTGGTAAATAACAAATTACCAGGCATTAATTGAGATAATTTCAATGAAGTCTGGCTTAGGTGATAGCAAAACAAATGTTTTTCCAAACAACAAATTTTTTCTTTCCTTTTCCTCCTCCCTTATTTCTCTCTCTAATAACTTGAGATACATAATTTTGTTGCTTTGTTTCACATGGGCACACTAGTGCTACAGTCTTGCAACAACTTATAAATGTACTCAAGTTTAACCACCTACGTAAGTATTTGTGGGAATGTGGCCAACAGTTTAATTATTTTTGTTAGTTGCTTAGAAGAGGCACTAGCTTTTTTCATAGGTTTGATGCCCACCAGCTATTTTTGGAAATCATTAGCAGCAAACATGAGAAAATGAGAGTTATTTTCATTTTTTCATACATGAATGTCTGATAAATGTAAAACAATAAAATGGATCCCTTCTTCTGTGTTCTCAACACAGAAGTTTTAATTACTGAAAAAATTCAGGCATGGCTATTCATCCATTTTGAAATGTTACTGGAGCTTTGCCAGCTAATGTCAGCCAATGTTGCTGAAGTGATTTAACTAATTAATAGGTTGTTACAACATTTAAGTAGAATCTTGCACTCAAGTCAATAAAACTGTTTAAGGAGGAAGAAAACACTGTTGAGTGCATGAGTTAATCAAGGAGTTAGTGCTCTGAAAGACCATCTGGGGAGTATGTTTGAAAAGAGAGAGGATTTTGTCTTGCGAAAGACAAAACTCTTTCTTCATGGGGCTTTATGGGGCAGCTGGCTCAGGTAGCATTTTTATCTTCTGAGTTCTGTGTGTGATCACAATAAAATGACCCTATATGTCATGATTATGGATTAGTAGTAATTAATTTGCAATCCTTAGAAGTTAGGTAGATTTGTCTCCAATTTTCTCATTCAGGAATGATCTCACCACAACTCTGCAAAACAATTGAACAGAAAGGATGATATTTTTGTTGCAAAAACTGTCCAGAAAGGACTCGGAGATTAGTCTCACAATGAAGTGCTTAACTCACCACTCAGTCGTTAAAATCAGTGTTGAAGAGCTTGAGTGTGCTAGTCATATGTTCAGTTATGGGATATCTGCCGTAGCAAGGGAAAGGAGCAATAGCAGAAACCATCACTCGAGGGATGATGTATTCTCTGCCTGCCTCAGTCAGACCCATGCAGTACCTGAAGCTCGGAAGGACAGGACTGGGACTGAGAAGACGTGGTGTCTGTGCATAACTTTGCCACAGACACCCTGAGCAGCCACATCCTTGGTTAATATCCCCTGAATTCAATGTGTGACAGGCACCTGAATGTCAAGCCCATCACAGCTCTATGCCTCAATTTTCAAGGGGAAATTCTGCCCTTTCTCTTCAAACTGGCCATGTGCTATGGAAGAGGGTGCTCCCCTCCTCTGTGTGCACAGCGGTGCCAGCAGCATGGCTTCGGGAGTTTGTAATAGAGAATGGGACCATGAGCTTTGGTACTGCCGTCTTAAAAAATAAACTTTCTGTGGTGCTGTTCCTTATAACAGAATCTGTATTACAAATCTGCCAACAAAGTACCCATACTTGGTTGTTATTTCTTATCTGAGCCTTGTAACCTATTAAACAAGACTATAAATATAGTCATCAAGAAAAATAGGTTTAAGTTAAACGTTAAATAGTTGCAAAAATAAAGAATAATGTTTCTGATTAATTTTCTTTGTCAAATAGTACCCTAAATGGTATTGAAATTTGTCACTTAATCAAAGAAGTGTCTAAACTGTGTGCAATTACATTTTAAAAAATTAGAACACAATTTGCCCGGAAGATAAATAATTATGGTCCAATTTTATAAGTGTATCTCCAATTGTTAGAACAATTTAAATAGGAGCAAGTATGTACCAATTAATTATAACTTAGAAGGTTATTCTTAGCTCATTGTAGAGCTTTATTATTCACTCTTGAAAAAAAAATCCCTGTAAAGGCACAGCACGATTTTAATTAATTTTTTTTCTGTTTAATTTTTAACTTTTTCCCAAAGTGTTTAATTTTTAAACATGAGCTTTGCTAGCTACATATTTCATTCTCACCATCATATCTCTTAAGCAAGAAAAATAAAGTTAAATAAATTGGATCAGTATTCAAATAAAAGCCATTTAAAGTGATGCTTTCAAAAGTTAATCTTTATTCTTCTGAAATATCCATCAATCATATTAGCTCTTTAAAAATGAGAGCAGCCTTGAAGGCCCAGATGAGGTTTAATACAAGAAGGGGATACATTCTGCAGTGTTACTACCTAAGCGGTACTGAAACAATGGTAATTTTATCCACTTGATTCAGTTAATACAGGGGACAAACATTCCACATGCTCATCTAGTGCCTTGGAACTGCACTTTTAGAACAACATTTTCCATGAAGGTATAAAATTAAAAAATCTGTAGACTGGGGAGATTTCATACGTTTAGATAACCATGAGGGTGACAGAGCACTGGAACAGGCTGCCCAGGGAGGTTGTGGAGTCTCCTTCCCTGGAAACATTCAAAACCCGCCTGGACGCAGTCCTGTGCACCCTGCTCTAGGTGTGCCTGCTCAAGCAGGGGGGTTGGACGAGATGATCTCCAGAGGTCCCTTCCAACCCCTACCATTCTGTGATTCTGTGATTCTGTGAAATACAGGCCCATAATTACTGGAGGAGAGAGAAAGCAAAAATCCCCACAAATGGAGAAAATTCAATTAGAGGGCTCTCCGTTGAGTTAAAGAGAAATGACTTTGGGGATATTCACATTTTCATAAACAATTTCATTTCCACAAGAAGAACTCCCCTGTCTACAGTCCTGATTACAGGCCTCTCACAGGAGTAATTTGTAGCTTTTCATAGCCATAAGTTTTGTAGTTTCTGAAGCTAAGCCTTTTAAAATCAGTATTTGTTTTGATGTCTTGGTTTGTAGGGACTGATTTTTTTTCATGTTGTCCTAATGACTTAGCTTATAGACAGAGATCTAAAACCTTTCCTGGAGCAATTGTTTGGATGATGTTGAGTAGATCTGCTGCAGCACTGCAAGTATGCTATTACCAATTTGGTGGCAATAGAGTTTTCTAAGCAAGAAGCATGGTGACATCTAGGCTGTGGGCATGGGATCAGTGCCATCGCTTGTCTTAAGTCCCCCTTCCTTCCCAGAGCATGCAAATGATCCTGTGGTTACTGATTGCACTACTGCTAAAATTGCTAGTGTTGGCACTTAGAACGTAAGAGATGGAGTAGCTGGGAAAGCCCACTGAATTGATATGTTTTACTGTAAATTTCAAAAATGCAAACCTCACAAATGAGGAATGCTGACCTTTCTGAGTTTAGACATCCACTTCTAGGTACTTCTGCTGCTGACTGTACTAGCCAAACAGAGTGACAGTCCTTCCAGCACACAGTTCCTACCTGAATTAATGGGGCAATCAACCAAATACAATTACCTTTTCCAGGTGCCTTATAGTTCCTTAGAGTATCTGTTGGCTGAGTCTCATCTCTTGCAGTAAACCAAAGATAATATTTCTGCCAGCAAAGCTCAGAACTAACTACGTCTGCTCCTAAAAAAATGATTTAGTGTTTGTGTGTCAAGATATAAAGTCCTTCCTTCACTGAAATAAGGCTTGACTGGGTTCAGTTGTTCTTCATATTCAGATATCATATGACAAGACAGATTTGGGTCAATGGGTTGCTTGATATCCTACGTTCAGGATAGCACCCCTTAGTCCTTTTGGTTTAGCATATGTTCTTATGGCTGCTGTCAGTGTAATAAATCCCAAATTAAAAGCAAAGAAGATGCAAGCTGGTAAGGAAGTTGTGCTTTAAGGACAAATAACCTAGTGTATCAGAAAATCAAGACACAATAATAATTAATAGAACTTTCATGTTCTATGCAGTGTATGTGTATACGGCTGCATATCTATGTTACCGTAATTGCTGACCTGAAGTTTTGAGAGTGTTGCAGTTATTTAGAAAAGTTTAAGCCTCATTCTGAGTTAATATAAGCCAACACAAAGGCAGCACCTAAATATCTGCTTCATTAATTTTAGTGTGTCTTGATTTCTTGTGTTTAAATATGTAGTCTTAATTTTCTGTAATAGACTTAATTATATGCAGTTTCCTTTGCATGCACTTTTTGAAAGAAAGGTTAAATGGGGGAAAAATAAACTGTTGATATTCATTAATGTTTGAAATATCACAACAAGGGCTTAGTGATAGACTTTCAAGTAAGAAGTACAAATTCCATTACAGTGAAATGGAGATTCAGTACCTAGCACACATGGATAATTCTGTAATTGTCAACCAAACTCACATTTTACTAACATTAACTCAGTTTTTGAGAATCAAAACTCAGTAGTATGGAAAGGCTGGTGAAAGTGATAACTTTTTTTCTTTACTGCCCAGGTATGTTTAAACACTATTTCTTTTAATGGATCAGGTCAGCTTAAAGGATTTTCTGTTTTCCTAGGTCTTGGTGTAACAGTTCTATAGGGACCACAGAAGCAGTTGCATAGTCCATACATAAGCCAAAACCTACTGATCTTGGGTAAATCTGAGGAGAGTTACTAACTTTTTTCAGTACCAAGCTTTTTAGGTCATCTGAACATTGAGGGAAAAAATCTAAGAAGGTAATAGGAAGCATCAAGGGGGAGGAGCTGTGGAACCTGCGTTTTTTGGAGGTCCCATCTATGTGTCAGTGACATGTAGGAATTGCTTGAGCTATGCGGTCCTAACCATAGCAATGCTGATTGCCTAGCATGGCCCAGGATGGGCATGTTCTCACGCAGTTTGGTGGTGGGAGGAGAAGAAACAATAAGATCTTGAACCATGCCAGGATCCAGGATCTGCACTGTAGTACCAATCTACGCTGGCTAGATGGTAGCAGTTCATGGCAGAGATGAGACATCGCACCTCTGATTTTGCTTTAGAAGGAAATATTGCTGGTGCGTGCTGTGCATAGGTAAAAGTTTCGTGTTCCTAGCAACTTTAAAATGGATTACATTTCTCTTGCCTACCCTTTCAGTTTTGCTTTGGAGAGTTTACTCCTGAATAAATGTCTGGGTTTGTCTGCATCAAATGCAAAATACCTCAGCACTAGTCAAGGCAGCCCTTTGTGGCTCTGTTATCATGGGACTCTGCTAAAAAATCTCCAAGAAGCAGGACTATCCTGCCTGAGCCATGTCAGTTCAGCAGAAGCAAAATTCATGTGACTGACTGCATCTAGACCTGTGGATACACCCACTGAGCTGATGACTGCACTTGTCAGAGAACATGAATAAAGCCTCAACCTCAGGATTTTTTACTACTCAGAAAAAGCGTAACAAAAAGCAGTAGCCATTAGTTCCCCAAAGTTCTTCAGCCAGTAGGAAGAGTGCACTTTTTTTATCCAGTTTTGCCTTAATTTAGCTACATATTCCTTTTATTCTTTTTTCTCAAGAAACCATCATATTTGTTGGGACCAGCTAACCCCACAGAGGCAACAACAGTTTGTAACCCTTCACAGTCATCAATACAGAGTTTCTTACCATGCTTACCTTCTTACCTTACTTCTTTCTGAAGTACTGAAGAGTAACCAAAATTTTGAATGCTGAAAAGCCACACTGTTTTCATTTCCCAGGGACTCAGACATGGCCAAAGAGATCAGCTGACGTTTTTTAACAAAAACACTCATCACAGAGCCCAACAATAGAAAATTTCAGTGGAAGAGTTTTTTTTTTGGAGAATGAATAGATGGGAGTAAAAGAATCTCTTTATTCTTGATTGGGATAGCCCAGTCTATGGTATAAGACTTCGGTGAAAGTCTTTAGTTAAAGTATTGATGTAACCTTTTATTTCTGTGTTGTGTAAGATTTGATATCAAATTTTACAGAGGTCATCCCTGGGTCGGGGCAACCCCCAATATCAATACAGGCTGGTGGATGAAGGGATTGAGAGCAGCCCTGCAGAGAAGGACTTGGGGGTACTGGTGGATGAAAAGCTGGACATGAGCCAAAAATGTGTGCTCACAGCCCAGAAAGCCAACCATATTGTGGGCTGCATCAAAAGCAGCGTGGCCAGCAGGTCGAGGGAAATGATTGTGCCCCTGTACTCCGCTCTGGTGAGACCCCACCCGGAGCATGGTGTCTAGCTCTGGAGCCCTCAACACAGGAAGGACATGGAGCTGTTGGAGCAGGTCCAGAGGAGGGCCACAAAAATGGTCCGAGGGCTGGAGCACCTCTGCTACGAGGACAGGCTGAGAGAGTTGGGGTTGTTCAGCCTGGAGAAGAGAAGGCTGTGGGGAGACCTTATTGCGGCCTTTCAGTACTTTCAGGGGATTATAGGAAGGATGAGGACAATCATTTTAGCATGGCATGTTGTGACAGGACAAGGGGTACTGCTTTTAAACTAAAGGGAGGGTAGATTTAGACTGGATATAAGGAAGAAATTTTTTACAGTGAGGATGGTGAAGCGCTGGAACGGGTTGCCCAGAGAGGTTGTGGAGGCGCCATCCCAGGAAACATCCAAGGTCAGGTTGGACGGGGCTCTGAGCAACCTGATCTAGTTGGGGATGTCCCTGCTCACTGCAGGGGGGTTGGACTAGATGACCTCTAAAGGTCTCCTCCAACCTAAACCATTCTATAATTCTATGATTCTTTGTCCCACTGTATTACTGCCCAGACACGGACAGCAGCTGTATGTACTTCTAGATTATCTAAAGATATCTTGCATATGAATTTCCAGAGGTGTTTCAACCCAGCTATTAGTAAGTAGAGAACTGTGTTTTGGTATAATTTTTACCAACAAAAAGAGGGTGTTCTTTCCTGCAAATCAGAAACATATTCCTCTGAGAAATGTCTAGAATCCCCTTTAGCTCACAAATGTTTCAGCTTCTGTGCTTGTATAGGAAACATAAACAGGGTAGGAAATTGACAGCCCAGCGGAGATCTTTTTAGAAGAAAATGGTACATATGCACATCCTATACTATGTCTGAATTTGGCTTCAGGAAGCTTTCATTTAACTGTAGTCTGAGTTTATATTACTTGAGCAGTAATCACAGTTCACAACTATCCTATGGCATAGGTGGTTTTGTACTGGTATTAATATGCTGAAAAAATGAACAGATCTTTCTATTTTCTTTTCTCGTGAAAACACCATTTTTAAGTACTGTTGTCTCAGCACATCCTTCCTTACTTGTATGTTACTGTATGAAGATGGAGCACTTTTCAGCACAAGCAAGGAGGAGTTTCTGGCTGATCAGCTCCTGTTCTAAAAGCTCAGTACTAAGGACAAGAAGAGGAGATTTGGCTTAGAGCCCAGCAACAGAGTTATAAGATCCCGTGCTAATTTGGAGAGCTTATGTTAGCTGTCCTGCAGGTTATGTGGCACATTATGTGTTGATGAACTGGATGACCATAATTTATAGTCTCCTGAAAATGTGCCAGTGTTATGAAAAGAATTGCAAACATGTGTTACCCATTAGAAAATCCATTAGGATGGCCTGGAAGATTTTGGTGGCAGTAAAGAGATGCAAATGCAATTTTCCCAAAAAAAATTATTGTTGCACTTTAATTTTGGAGTCTCATAAATGTACTGATGTTCCTCCTTTGGCTGCTTATTTATAAGGCTGCTTGTTTACCACAACACTATTACTGATTTCTTTTATAGAATCCCACTCAATGTGAGAGACATTGTCTACTGTACAGGAGTTTCACTGATGGATGAAGATGTATGGGAGTTCATTTGGATGAAATTTCATTCCACCACAGCAGTGTCTGAGAAGAAAATATTATTAGAAGCCTTAACTTGCAGTGATGACAGAAACTTGCTCAACAGGTACAAAAATATTATATATCTGTATCTGACTATTACCAGTAACCACTTCAACATTTATGGTTCATCACTTGAGCTTTGGTCTAAATGAAAGAACTTTGCATTTCAAGCACAGGCTTACTGTGTGTTTAAACTGTCTTATGTTTTTGCATAAAGATATGAAAGTTGACACATATTATGGATTTTCACTTCCGAATTTTCCTATGTTTATTGGAAATGTTTGAAATCGTATAAAAATTGCTGTTATTTTTTTGTTAGCATATCCTTTATTTAAATGTATTGACCAGTCTGATTTTACTGATTTCATAAAAATGCACATGTAAAGTTCAGTCAGCTTTTACTGAAATCCTTTTACATCAAGATTTTTCTGATTTGTAAATGTGTTGGGTTTTTGGAATCATAGAAGTAAACCACTGACTCACCTGGAGACTTAAATAAACCATTTGGCAGTGATTTTTTTTTTTTTTCTGAGAGTCTTCTCATGTGCTGTTGCCATACTATGTGTTGGTGAAACTGAAAAGGATTTTTTTTTCCTTGTTTCTCCCACTAGGCTTTTGAATTTGTCTCTCAACTCTGAAGTTGTCCTGGATCAGGATGCAATTGATGTGATAATCCATGTAGCTCGAAATCCACATGGAAGGGATCTTGCGTGGAAGTTTTTCAGAGAAAAATGGAAAATATTAAATGCTAGGTAAAGATAAAAATCTAAATTTGTTTTCATTTTCTTATTTTGATGTAATTCATGTAAGTATTGTATATGTATGTACTCATCTAAGTTCCTGAATCTAGTCCATTCTCTTTTAATCTATAAATAGAGATGTTTTTAAATATGAAATGCATACATACGAGTCATAAATGCATTTATTCATGGATTATCACACACATGCATAGAAACATTTATCTCTTAGCGATCATCTGTGTGTGTATATATATTATTGTATTGTATCTGCGCTTATGATAATGAATTCTATCTATATGTCAGGTGCTGCAGTTCTACTTTTATATAGATAAAAAAGCAGCAGTTCCCAAAGGAATTTTGCCAATTTTAAGTCTGATACTAAAAAAATCTTTTTGAGAATATTATTTCAACTGTGGAAAAAACCACCGAACCCTTTTTGAAACATTTCCATTTTCAAAGGGATGCTAATATAGTGTCATCCCCTTTCCTTCCTCTCTGTGTTTCAGGTGAGTTTCAAGTAATAGAGGAGCAACATTTTGAATTAAAAATAGATGAACAGGAAAGAAACAGGGTTGTTCCTTATACCTACTTCTCTTTCTCTTTGAACAAGCGCTACATGCTCCTACTCAGAAGCCCAGTCAACATTTTAAAATCCTTTTTGATGGATTAATATCAAAATTAATTCAATGAATGAGAAATTTCTCTAGTTCTTTAGGGACAGCCTGAGGGTCTGAAAGATTTCACAGCAGCTCATCTGATACTGACAGATTAGAAGGGACCACAACTTGGATGAGGTTCAAGTTCTTAAAGGCAGGTGTCCAAGAACTTCAGACACCCCATGCCAGGCCACTCCCATGGTGTTGGCAGAAAAAGTATTGGAGATCTATTCCATTCTGGACTTGTGAGGAGCCATCTAGTGTACCACAGAATATTTGAAATAGTATATTTAAAATGCTGTATTTAAGCAACTAAATCCTAGTGCCTGATGAATACAGGTACAAACTTACTATAGGCTTCACGGCATCAGAAGAAGAGTCAAGGAAACTCAGAGACTTTCCTAAAGATTCAAAGAGTATTTGGATAATACTTTATAGTATAGTAGGATTTTAGATGACGTTTAGCTGGGAAAATAGGTTTGGGCTGGAATTGGTTTTGGAATTTTATATTGCAGGAGCATACTTTTTGAAAGCAATTTCCAAAAAGCTTTAAGAGTGTAGAAGAGTTTAAAAATTAAGAATCCTCTGCTTCTGGTATGATTATTCCAGGAACTGGACTTTTACACAGAAAGTGGATGGCAGACCCATTACTAGTATGCAACCCACTGCAGTTAGTTGTGCTCTGGATAGAAAATATTTTTTCAGGTTCCTCCAGGGATTTATACAGAGTTTAGGCATAAGTCTGTCAAAATCTTTATTGCTACAAACACATACACAGAAGTTGTGTCCTGCCTTAGCAAGTACGTTCATCTGACAACCTAGCTAACACCTGTGATTTTAGACATGGACAAGGTTAAGCAGTGTAGACAAACAGACAAGATTTAGAAAACTGTGCCACATGCCAAATTTTTTGTGTGTTTTAATTTTAAATAGCTTAACTTCACCTAAAATCTGAATTTTATTTATCTCACTTGCTTGGAATGCATCACTGTGTTATCTGAGTTCCCAACAATCAGCAAGGCCTCATCAAAAACCTGTTATTGTCCTTTTTTTAATAAGAAAATAACAGAGAGTCTGTCTCTTTGCCTGACACTGACTTTATGTTATCTACATTCAGTTTGATCTCCAAACACATGTCAGAGCCACCAAAAGGATTGTAGCAGTTGCATTTTTCTGAAAGGGACATCCAGTTGAGTTTCCATCAATCACCAAAAGATTCAATGCAGTGGAATTAAATAGTTCATGCAAGCTGTACATACATGATATATATTGAAAATAACTTTGTTTTGTAATTATAGATTTAAAAGTTTTCAGAGAGACTTTGAGAGGGTGGAATTAGTCTAACACCTTGCCCCTTAATGTTCAGTGAAACAGTGACATGATAGAATGCAAAATTAGGCTTCTGATTTAAGCTTGCCACACTAGTACATTTTTAAAATACAAACTTTATTGCAGAATTGTAGTTCAACTACACTCGGTCCCAAAGGCATCTTTTTTCTACAATTATAATTTATTATTTAATTTTATTTAAAATTAAAATACTTTGTACAAAACGTTAATTTAATAAGGTGATATCTCGATGGCATTTTCCATTGAATTTATTATAAAAGGTGTTGACATTTGAAGTAGTAACATGAAATTGCTGAGGGTGATTAAATTATCCTTTAACGCTATTTCCTCTAACTTTAAAACACAGCATGTCAAAGAGTTAGAATTACAAAATATTGTTGTCCATATGCTTGTATTCATATTGTCCAGAAGGTACTGATAATGTATGAAGTCTTCAAAATCACTCATGTCCCATTTACAAAGGTGACTTAGAAACTGAGGTGGCCAGCAAGTCTTTCATAAGAAATCCGTGAGGTTGCTAAAATTCTGAAAAAGATAATTGAAACTACTATGCTTGAATTCCTGTTACCTGAGCATGCACTTCCTTGGCTGCTAAATTGTTTTCTTCATGTATGCACATGTGTGTCTGTGGGTGAAAATTTAATCCAACAGCTGCCTATAAGAATTCCTTCATTCTCAAGTGCTGAATCATTTCTCAGCATTTGGGAATTTGACAGTATTTGGGAAGCCACTAAGATCTGTTCAAAGTAAATGGACTATGCTGCCTCTCGAGTTGAGTTCACACAAGTGAAAAGCCTGTACAAATGTGAGGCACTGGAGGTTCACAGAAGTAAAGGAGCAGGTGGAAGGCCCATGACTCCAGGATGTTTCCAGAGAGCTCAGGCATGTAAGGTCCTGGTTCTGCAGGGCTGTTGTCTTCCTGTGAAGGGTGGGAAGACTGATACTTGCAAGACAAACAATTTTTCTATTTATTCTTGTGTTTTACACCTGAAAAATACTATTTTGGGAGGTAGCTTTTCTAGAATTTTTGCCAGCAGAGCCTGTTTAGAAATTGCTGTTAGTGGCTGACTTTTTACCAAGTATGCATAATGGGCAGTAATCAGCACAGGTATTCATGAAGGTATCATATTCAGTGGAGGGAATTCTGCTACTTCTTGTTTGCACTGTGGCTACAGTACAAACTGCAAGGAAAATAAAATCCCTGCAGCTGTTTTTATGAGGTCGCTTCTGTAAAGTGGATTGGTAACCTTGTCAAAAGACCCCATCAAGAGGAGCTTCCAATTTTCCAAGCAGTCAATTATGAGGCTAAGCTGAGACTGTAATACTAAAGGGTTTTGTTAGAAAGCCTAAACGTGCTTAAAGGACCATGAAATCCATACTTCCCATAGGAGGCTTTTGCCTCTGGATGTCTGTGTATGTCAGTGTGACTCAAGTTTTGGAAAAAGAGATGTACTTGCTGAAATATCCATGAATAATTCAGTTATTAGTGGTCAGGGAGTAGGATTTTTGATACCTATAACTGTGTTTCCCCTCACAGAAGCTTAAGGTAGCAAGCAACACACAGTGTACACCTTCCCTAAAACAGAATCTTCTCCAAAAAAAAATCAGTTCTCTTCCCTCTTCCTTTTCCTATCCCTCTCCCTGGTGCTATCCCTCTCCCTTTCTCTTTCCTTCTCTTTTGAAAGGACTGTGGCTTACAGTACCTAAGCATTTAAGGGTAATTAATTTAGGATTAATAGAAGCCGAACAGAAAGCTGTGACTGTGCTAGTTCATTTCACTTTGAATTTTGAATTCCTTCTCTAAATCAGTTTGTAAAAGCAGGGTATGAACTGAATTGTTCCCCCAGATAAACTTAATTGCAGTGCAGTGTATTGGTATTACATACACATGTCTGACAGGAGAGCTGGATTCCCTATCTTAAAAACACTCATGTTCAGGTTAGCTAGATACCACTTTGGATGTATGTGCAGATAAAGATAAGGATAACTATTTGTCAAGGGCCTCTTGCTATGCTGTATGACATCTGACTTAAACAAAAGACTTGCTTTAGGTTTCCAGTTGAATTACATTCTTCATACTAGAGACTTTGAAATAAACCCACACAAACTATATGCACAACTTCAGGAGTAGTCTGGCTAGTCTTGTAAGTGATGTAGATGCTTCATTTGGGGGATTGAAAAAAAGCTTGTGGAAAAGCAAGTGGAACAGCAGGATTTGAATGGCCAGTTTCAAAGCAACTACCTGCAGGTCATTGCTGATTGCTGCTGAGTATCCTACCCCATTCTACATTGACCTTTAAATATTCCTTGCCCAAGCTTTCAAATTTTCATTCCAGGTTGGTTCTTTGAAGATGCTGCATCATAGCCCAGGGGATTATTTTAGCAGTATTATTATCTATCAGTATTATTTATTTTAATTATCAGGTACTGGAACAAGAGAATTTGATTCAGTTCACTTATCTAAAGGCTATTTGTAATGTAGATGAGGTGGATGAATACAAAATGCAGAGGAGGCTGCAGCACTTCAAAAAGTCTGTTTTAATGGTACAGCTAGAAGGGTTCCTCAGAATACTTCTCCATAGTTGCTGCTCCACGCCTTCTTTGGCGCCTGTATTTTGAGCTGCTTTGTGTCATTACATGGAAAGCTGTTTCATTAAGCCTGAGGTGGTGTTGTGGTTTGGTCCTCTCCTCCCCTGGAGCTCTCATCTGTGGCTGCGGTTAAGCCCATTCTGCATAGTAGCAACCAACTAAAAGTTAATTACAAATCGCTCAGCCTAGAAGAAGGTCTCAGTCCAGGTTTTTAGCATGAAACACTGGAATACCTGTGTCCAGTTGCAGTCCTATTCCCTTGGATCCCCAGAATCGGTCCCATAACTTCTCCCTTGCTTACAGAAGACTACTTTCTAATTTTCAGCTGGCCTGGCACTTGCACTAATTCTCTGTGCATCTTGTTTTTGCCCTTGCAGGTACGGTGAAGCATTATTTATGAATTCAAAGCTTATCAGTGGGGTCACAGAATTCCTCAATACTGAAGAAGAACTAAGAGAGGTAATTTTTAAATGACTTTCAGCACATGAGGCTGTATCTGTTGTAAGCAGGGAGCAGATCAGGAGCAATAAAGTGTCGGTTGTCCGGGAACTCTGGTTGCTCAGCTGGAGCTGCAGGCAGCTGCGGCTGGGCAGCACAAGGATAAGGAGCAGATTGCAAAGGCACCTGAGTGGTTAGAGGTAGTGTCAGGAGGTGGGTAGTGCAGGCACTTCTCTTTGCTTGGCTGGATACACAGGTTTAGTATTTTTCTTTTGACTATTGGTTGAGAAACTAAAGATGAGATCTTTCTGTCCATGCTAGTTTATGCTGCAGAGGACAGCCCTAAAAAAACCCGGTGTTGAAAGTAGCTGCCAGTGCCTTCTCTGTTTTTCTTTTGCCTATGGTATTTCCGTGTGAGGAAAGCTGTTAACCTGATATTCTGGCCAAATGACACCACAATAATCTGTTCTGAACGCTAAGTACTTCTTATTTAGATTGCAAAGACTTCTCGTTTTAACTTAGCATCTGCCCTGACTGAGGTAGTTGTGCAGTTGTGTTATGCTCTACTTAGCAATTGCTCGACATCACCCCAAATGGATCAAATGGTTCTTATGCAGCATAATCATGATTAATTGAACTCTGATTGCACTATGATATTTTGTGTCCAACCATTTGTCTGCACTCAAGTCTAGTGGCCTCAGGAACTTAGGGAAGAGCCGCAGCTGGTTTCCTCAAAGCTACCCAGGTGGGAAGGACAGTGCTGGCCAGATTTGAGTATGTGTGCTGCACAAGCAAGCCTTCTGTACTCTTAGTTTCCACCTCCATGATAGCATTGGCAGGCTGCTTGTTTATACTTCCCCTAAAAGAAATTGGCCATGTAAACATTTTGGTATAAAAAGTACAGAGATCAGGTAAGGGCTGATTTTGATAGTTTCCAGGTCCTTCCTGTGCTTTTAACTGTGATGGGAATGAGATAGTTGCAGGATCAGCCTTTTCAGTTTTGAGTCCATGCACAAAGAGATGTTGTTGGAAGTTAGATTTAAATAAACAAGGTGAATTTGGTGTCACCAGGAAACAAAAATTAACTAGTTATGAATAAGTGTTGCTAAACCCACCTGATTTTATACAAGTCAAGAAAACCAGCAACCTACTGTGCAGATCAGCCCTGCAGTTCTCACTTAAAAAGAACAGTAATTGAAGGCACACACCAGTGACATCAGCTATAATAATCCAGGTGATAGTGCTATAATTTGAGTATATGCAAGAAAAGAGCAGGGGCCTTTTCAGTCTCAGGAAAAAGATCAAAGAATTCTCATAAAGGAAGGAGTCTGTTTCAGGCATTCAAAGATCATCAAATGAGTGCCCACTTGCTATTTTGCCATTCTTTTCACACTTTAACCATCACTTCCTTTTATAAACAACTGACCTGTATTATATCATCAAAAGGGTTCTGCAAATCAAAATGAAATAAATTTGTTATGAAGGTTGATAAAATGAACGGGCATCAGGGCTGCCTTCTGCTGATATTTGCATATAAACCTAAATTAGAAGCATTTCCAGTGCTCCCCAGTTTGGTTTCTCGGGTAGAAATAAAAGTTTAGAGCAGCCCAGCTGTCTGTGCAGTGCAGCAGCTGGGCTATGGGAGAGAGGGAGGTAATGATATTAATGTGATCCGGCACTGACATGTCAATATCTTTGAGTGCAATTTGAAGCAATTGCATCACACATAATTGACAGTCTGCTGTCTTATTACATTTCCTATTAAATCTTTCTACACCATACTACATTTACTTCAACAGTGATAGTGGAGATTTGTCCTAAATGCCTGACTTGTTTGTGTGCACTGGAAATATTTACTTTCTTTAGTTCCTGCAAATTTAACCCGTTAACTTGTATTTCCAGCTAAAGAACTTTATAAGGAGTTATGAAGAGGGAGCTGCTGCTTCTTTCTCTCGTGCTGTGGAAACGGTGGAAGCCAATGTGCGGTGGCAAAGACTTTATAAGGAAGAACTATTCCAGTGGCTAAGAAAATCCTTGACACACTAATCTGTCTTTCCAGCCAACCATGTTACATAAAGCTCTGCAAGAGGAAGAGGAGACATTTTAGAAGTGTTCAACACTAAAATCATGAAGACCAGATCAGATTGCAGGGAGAAGGGGTTTTTTTCCTTTTTTTTTAATTGTGGGATTTTTTTTTTTTTACACGGGGTTCTTGTGAAATTGTCAAGCAGCTTTTCAGAAGAGAAGATCATGAACGCTTGTGAAATCCAGTCCTCAGTGTACACAGCCAAACATGATATTAAGTAGTGCATGTAAATGTCGAAGAAAAAGACAAAAAACCCTTCAAAGACTATTTTGTGCATGCTTATACCGTCCCTGCCTGTATTCTAGCATGCTTACGTATAACAGCTGCATTTTGTACGTGAGTTCCAGTTACATCAAAGATGGGCATTATACAAAGCACAAAGACTATCTATGACAATCAGTGTTGCAATGAACAAAACGAAAGGAAGGAAAAGGAAATGCAGAAATACAGAAGGCTTCCAACTTCGGGCAGTATGAGATGTAAAGTCAGCTTTCCCGCTAGCTGCCAATTAGTCTCCCACTCAGATTGTTTCTTAATGATTACAAATATGCCAGCTCATTTCTTGAGTTGCCAGTTGTATCTGCAGTCTCCATATTCCCATATTTAAATAAGCAGCATAGAGAGCGAGAAGAGAGAGAAAGGGAGGGAGGGGCAGAAAGAGAAAACAAGAATGAGAAAGAAGGACATCATCCATGCATTGCAATAGTATACATTTATTCGTTGCTGATCAGTGGAACAGTGTGGGTTTAGTTGTGAAGGTATGCAGTGTTTGAGGGGAGCTTTGCATTGATTGCACAGAATCCATGAACCACCTCTTCTCAGCAATTTTAAAAGGCAGTGGTATTCACGATGGGTCACGCAACCTGTGCAGTAGTAAGTTACACAGCTGATAGTGCCCAAGTATTATAAGTAAACATAGGATTCAAGTGGCAGTTAGCAAACAGGGAGAATACCTTGCATGCAAAGACATAAAATTAACCAAGAGGGCTGTCTTGCATGTGGTAGATCAGCCTCTGTAGCGATTTATTATGATAGACGGGTCAGATTCTCCCTGTGGGCAATACTTTTGCAAATACAGGATGTACAAATTATGCCAACCTAGAAAAGTGAAATATGGAGAAAGGTAGGGGGTGTGGTGTGTGTTTATTTGTGCTGGCTAATACCAAGAACATGGGTTTTTTCTGTTTCCTTGTATTTCACATAGACTGTTCTAGATGAGTGATGCTTTTCTTAATCATATGTTTGGGGTTTTTTTCTCAATCCTTAATCAGAAAGATCAGTGATACAGTGGAACTGCTACTTGTACAATGACCATCTGCACCATTGGTGCTAAGTGTTGAGGATAAAACTGAGGGAGGCCAAATAGTCTCCTATGTTTACACTATGGAAAAAAAAAAAAACCCAACACAAAACTACAGAGAGTTTTCAGGAGGCAGATCGCAGCAGCTTCAGAGGGGGAATGTAGATATACAACAGTGTTTCTTTATCCCATCCCAGCCTATGACAACGATCTGACTACATCATGGCCATGTACATTGGGAACATGTCACTAGCCAAAGTAGAAAACAGCCATTTTATCTGATTGTTTCCTTCACAGGGTGTGGAAGTTACCAACATGCTTTACAGTTGCAGTTGCTGATCCCCAGTAAGTTGTGAATTGAAATGTTAGTGCAAAAAGAACCAAACCCAACATCTTCAGATATTATCAGTTGTGTGGAGATGGTATTGTTTTCTGGGCTCTCATTCCCATGGTATTCTGCTCCTCAAGAACTGGTAGACACATCCCATAACTAAGCTGCCATATTCATCTTGAGTCTGTCATTTTGTGTCTTTTACTGTGCAGAGCGTGCTATTTGTGGATTGGGTGTATGAAATTCTTGTGTGGGCATTTGCTCCACTGTTTGGTGCTGTGTAGCACCACGTTTGCTTGGCCACATAACCAAAAGAAGAGGGAATCCTGTGCTCTTGTACTGTTAACTCTTTGCCTTATAGTAAGCCCTAAACGTTTGTGCTGTGTTGCAATGCTAGTGAACCTAATGCCCAGAGACATGTCCAAGTTGAGTGAAATCCTCCTCCTCCTATGTATTTTATCTACCTCACAGGGGTGTTGTGAGGCTTGACTAATGTTAGCAAAGCACTTGAATATCCTCTGATGAAAGGCGTTTAAAAATGCACAGTATTATTTTATGTGGTTGACCAAACTCAACCTCAATGCCAGTATGTAGCGCCACATTTTTAATTTCTGCTGAACAAAATCGCATGCAGATTTGTTATAATAAAAAAGCAAGCCAAATATTTAATATAACCTCTACCCTGTAATGAAGGCCAAAATTATGATATCCAAAGAGTGTGCAGAAAACCAAGCCCTCAAATGTGAATTACTTTGAGGATTTCAGAGAAAAGAGGTGTGTGTCTGTCCCTTTGCAATTTTATTCAAGATTGTCTTGATGTCTTCTCTTTTTCAGCACCACAGATTAAACCACATACCTCCAGGATGCACATAGAAGTTTCTGGGCTTTCCACTGATAAAGGGCAGGTTAACAATATGTTCCAAAGTCAAAAGTTAATTTCAGCTTGTGTATTCTGCACCGTGCAGAGAAGTTTCCACTGTTGCTCATTTGAATTGAAGTTCTTGCACATTTAGCTGGTGTTGGATGTAAATTAATGTTTTAGTGGCCTTGAGCAACAGGTCTACCACAGGTATCAAGCTCTAAATGTATCTGTTGTACATACCTATTGAAGTATTGCTTACAGTTGTTGTATTCTAGTAATGCTGGTATTACTGCTATAGCTAGGGTTGAGCTGGCCTTTCCATTATAATTCCCTATTCTTTTATTTTTATTTTTTGTATTTTGCTGTTTCACACTGAATCAGGATTAAATTTAAATGGATTCAATCCAACAAAACTATAGCTGTTTTCTACAATATTCAGCCCCCCTACATTTAATAATATGTCTTTAGAAAGTTTTTTTAATAAGAAGTTCCACACAGCTATGTGTTGAAGAATAGTTGATACCTCATGGAAAACTCTAATACAGTCTGCTTAGAAAAATCTATTTATTTTATTGATTTTCTTTCTCTTTTACCAGTCCATTTCTTCCTTTGTCCTTATCTAAAGATGGGCCCCATTTTTATAATTTGGATTGTGATTAGGAAGCTAAATGCCCCAAACTTTTCAACATTTTCAAATCCAAGATTTAATTTTGTCCTTTCTAGTGAGAGGAGATGCTGCAAAATGTGAATCCAATGTGGATGTGGACCTCACCCAGGCCCTGGGCATCATTTTATACAGATGTGATGAGGCCTGTATCTCTAATCAGCTTTTGTATGTATCAGGATCCTTTGCAGTTATTAATTGATATGGCTTACTAAATCATATGGGAAGACATATGAATAGACCTGATTTTATGCCAACATAACAATATACCTATTGTAAAAACACCTATTGTATTTTTATAACATTGTCCACTACAAAAATGTCAGCCTGTTACTTTGTAGCTGGTAGAATTATTCATGTATCCACTGCTGATAGCTGTTAAAATGATAGTAGCTACTAATTGTGGCTATGGCAGAACAATGTGAAAACATTCTTCTGAAATGAAATGTCACTTCTGCTGTTATTGGGAGTACTTGGACATTGATTTTGATAAAAAAAACTTCTTATGTCCTTAAGTACATCCAAATTTGTGACTTTTGATGATCTTTTCAGTGAATATAGCAAGAATTCCAACACTATGTTGGAAACTGAAGATGAATTTAGTGTAGCTTTTGGGCTGTTGAGGATATTTCACTGAGCTTTGGAAAAAATCTCCACTGGTCAAAGGAAATAAACATCTCCACCGATGCAGAAGGGTGCTTTCAAAGGAAAGATCCTGAACCATACAATTAAATCCTTAGTAGTAAAGAATAAAAAGAGAAAATTACATTTTTATATATATATAATATTTATATATATAGTCATGTGAAAAATCCTCCGTACTGATAATTTTCCTATAAAATATCAGTAAGTCTGATTATTTGGATAGAATGAAGTGAAGCCAATATTTGCAGATGAGGGTGCCTTTGTTTAGATACCTGCATAATAAGATTTTGGTTTTCCATGTGATCATAGCTGATAGTGAAGTCAATGAAAATAGACTTTAAGTCAAATGTGCAACCTTCTCTTTGAGGTAAAGGGATGTGGCTTTGAAAACTGTATATAATTAGCTTACCACCACTTCTGTTACGAGTACCCACCATATCAGGCTCCTTGTTCTAAGCAGGATTTATCACCACAGTGTCAGTATGAGCATGAAGGAGTAAAAGGACTATCCTGCTTCTGAGCAGCCTGAATAGAGGGTGTTTGCCCAGTGCTGGATGGAGCAGTCCAAAAACTGCTGGCTTCATCATCCGCTGCTGCTGCCAGCCAGCCCAGGTCAGGAAGGCAGCTGGGAACCACTGAAGTGCAGAGAGGCTCCATCCAAGTTTCTCTCAGCTAGACGGGAGGGACAGAAGGCCCCTTTGCCTGTTACAGGTTGTGGGTGATCTTCAGAGACTAGTGTCATTGCCTTGTGCGGGCAGGAAACAAAGTGAGCCTGCATTGCATAGAAAAACCTAAATCCATGAGCTCTGGTCACCCCAACTGTTGACTGAAATCTTTGTAAAGGTCTAGAATATTAAAATATAAGTTCTTCAGAAGTAGTTTCAAATGGTCAAAAAATATTTTTATTTTTCAGTGCATAAGAACACAGACAGACTTTATGGTATTTTTGTTAATGTTGAAAATGTGCCATGAGTTTCTTGGGCCTTTTTCTAATGAAGGGTTTGGAAGGATTAATAATAGTAATAGTAGTCACTGCACTAATACCATAAAAAATTTCAGATGCCTGTGCAAACATGTATGGGACTAGTGTCTGTGCAGTTCCCTTTTTGCATATGAAACTAAAAAATTGGCCACTTTGTTTCTCATGCAACTGTGGAAGCTTCTGCCTATCTTAAAACCAATACTGAAACCTAGTGAAACTGCTCTGACTTGAGCAAGTAGTCCATGCTGACATGAGTAATTTAGTCTTCAATGAGAAGGAAGGGGAGAAAGGGACTGCTATGTGTAAGGATTTTTCACCGAAGTAAGGCCATGTGCCCCAGTTGGAGCAGAATTTTAAAATCAAGTATATTTTGAAGAAGCTGGTTGAACTTAGCTCCATCTTGTGTCTTAATGCTGACAGTGGAGGGTAGCTCAATCTCAGAATACCCCCACAGGATAATGCATTTGAGGTTGGATTTTATAAAACAAATGTGGAGCTGTTTTCATTGAGCTGTGTTTATGGAGAATCACAAGAGCAAGTGCTGTGGGTCAGACCCAGTGTCCTTTCTCAGAAAAACTGCATTTATATTTGGCTGATTTGTAGCTAGTGAAGTAAGTGCAACTTTGCCAAGCAGCATTTCTGAATGCTTTGCTTATTTTACGTGCACCGTTTCCTAAGGATATCAAAGCGACGTTGGTAGAGAACACAGAGATGAGCAGCACTGTGAGAGCAGTTGGGGCTGTGCTGCAGCAGGCAGTCATGAGCCAGGAGGCTTTAGCCAGAGTGGCCCAACGTTTCCTGGACAGCATCGCTTGGATTTGCCTGATAAGGGTAGCCTTGGTACAACGGATGAGGCCAAGAGCCAAGGTGCAGTCTCAGTTCTCTGCGATATGTTTCAGTCTGCTTGATATGTTCATTTCTGTAATTGCAAAATAACCTGTAGCCAAACTGACAACGTGTGTGTGGCCACAGATCCTCCGCTGGTGCATGGTGAGGTAGATCCGTTGAAGTGACTGATGTGAATTGCAGCTGAGGATCTAACCCATTGCTTTCAAAACAGCCCCGAGGTGACGGCTGGGCTGGTGTACAGGATGTTTCACGTATTTGTATCTATGTTTCAGTAGCACATACTGGATGACGAATGTTTTTTTTTTCCTTTTGCTTTTTGTTAGAATAATACTTTGCGATTGGTTCAAATGTGATAAAGCTTTATAATATATTTGGAGAACTGCAGAATACTGTACTGTGAAGAGTGTGGCTACTACCCTCTCTTTTTCCTGCAAACAGTAGATTTCAGCAGAGGTGGACTTCCCTGGACTTAAACACTCTGTGAAAAAAAATATTCTGACAGTTTCTAATGGAAACATCATTGTAATTACTGTATAACTACCCTGTACAAAGACAGCTTTATTATATGTGTAAATGTAATTTTGCTATGTTGTTTTTATGTTTGAGGGACAATAGGCTTTGGTGTGGGTGAGACGTATAGCCTTATAAAAACAGAGATTGTAGCTCCCTGTCTGATGTTTTACTGAAAGGTGTTCAGTTGCTCTATTTTTGCAGAAGATAAGCATAAACCAGTTCCGTGAAAACTAATGAGCTATTCCACTACACACTCGTCGATGGCTTAAATGGATCATACTATTGAAAATAAAGGCTTGATAATAAATTGCATTATTTTCCCAAGAGACTCCACATGTAAGATCTTTTGACACCTAAGAAGAAAGAAGTCATCCTGCAGCTATTAATGCTGGTTATAATGGATGAGTCCCTTTATTAATTCTGTCTCAGCCTTAGATTAATTCTGAATACTGTAATTAGAAGAACATATTTTTCCATCACTCCTCAAATCTGAGCTCTTTGGAATTCAGTTCTTTGTCAAGTAAGAGTGGAGCTGGTTCAGTTTAGATACAGGTCACCAATGGTTTCACACAAATGAGTGTTTACCAGATCAGAATGCCATTTTCATTTAAAGGAAATATAGATCATTGGATAATGTCACAGTTCTCTCTCTATGTGCCATATATACATGCATGTATAGCTTCTAATTCTGGACATTTTGCTTTGACAAAGCTTTCATTGGTTATGTGTATTTACAGATCTTACTCAAAGGTTTGAACTCAGCAAAGCAGTTGGACATAGGCAGGATGTGAGGCTGTGTTGACCACGACTCAATTACATATATAGGCATGGAGCCAGTTCCATAGATTTCTGTGGGATTAATCACATGCTTCAAGTTAATGTATCAAATCATGCAAATGGCTGAAACAGTCTGGAAAGTGATTTAGATTGAAACCTGTTTCTGCACAGGTTTCAGGTGCAGGATGTGGTGATGTGTTTTTGCTGAATTTAAAATCACAACTTACTTTATATAGAGCCAACTGCTCTTCTCTCTTTTCTTTTTTATAGAAAAGCATATATTTTGCATATAGAGCAGAGATATTACCTGATTCTCAGTATATCTACAAATGCCAAATTTAACAGTTTTTCATTTATTGTTTAAAGCATCCTATGATTTGGGAATAAAAGCAGAATTATTCTTACAATGTTAATTAATGAATATAGAACTAATCAGCATTTTAAACCAATAGCCAAATAAAAGATATGAATTTCTGTTACAGTTTACCAGAAAAGCGTTTTTTCTATGATATGCCTTTAAAAAATGAATCCATAAGTATGGGACCACTATGTTCAACATAACATTTTTATTCCACTCTAACTAAGGACTGATTAAATGGATTTTTTTTTTTTTAAATGAGAAAATTTATCTTCTGTATTTTAAGCAGAACAAATTTGAATTTTGTCTCTGATAATAAAATTTTGTATAGTAATGTGTAATTCATCACTGTCTTAATTTTCTGACGTGGAGACATGGCTAAGATAAATAATACCCAGCCTTTTGATTATGTTCCCACTTCAGCTGAGATAACAGTTTAATAATACTGAATAGATACACTGAGGTTTTACAATGAAAAACATGGAAGAAAAAGTATTTTTTGATGTGAGGAATTTTTCAAAATACATTAAAATGATGGGAGTAGTAGAAAGCAGAGATCCACAGAAAATAGAAAATTTGGGCTTGGAAGTACTTGTAAGCACTCCAAGACTAACAGGACCAAGACTGCAATAGAGAGCAGTCTGTCTTTTGTGCTTTTCTAATTATGTAAATTTTGAATAAGCAAAAAAGATCTTTTCTTTGGTAAAAGTGATTTCAACTGGAATGTAGTTCAAATGACTTTTTAATAGAGTTCTTGAATACAGGTTATTATTTTCCTTTTTTGAAGAACAGTTTTTAGTAAAAATGAGATGTGAAATATGTGCAATTATTTACCCATTGGATACAATCATGTTCCCACTGAAGTCAACAGGAGCTTTGACACTGACATCACTGGGAGTAAAAGGCAACCCTGTATTTTTCAAAATATACCTTTCAATGCCAGAATGTCTTTTTTCTTCAACAATAAAGATGTTGTCTTCTGTACTGCACATCTTAGCCTACTGAAAAATGGAAGGGAATTTTTAAGGTCCTGATTTTGCAGAGCACAACAGGCAGCACTGATGCTTTGAGCACAGGTAAGCAGAACTGGGGACTAAATGAGTATGTTTATAGTATCCTACCATTAAACACTTCACTGTATTATACTGGGCTAGAATTTTGACCATCCTATATGGATGTGTCAGCAGAGTATGGAGGCATACCCCTCATACCTCTTTTCCCTGAGTTCAGGTCTGGAGCAGGAGTTCAGGAGGCCTGAGGAGGTGGCTTGGGGGCCAGCAGAGAGCTTTCACATTAAGATGGGATACTGGTATGTAGGATGAACTGTGAAAAGCTAGGATATATTGCCCCCAAAAGGGCCCTTGTCCCTCCCTTTTCAACTGTATATACCTCTCTGGGAGTGTTGAAACAGCCAAGACAAAGTGCATGGCCACCTTGGAAGCATCCCTGGGAGCGGAGGCAGGACGTGAAGAGGGAGAAATGGCACTTCCTTCTGAAATCCCAGTGGCAGCACATCTCCTAATCAAACATCAAAAAGAACATGCTTCTTTTTTCCCGAGTGCGGCCACTGCAATCAGCAGCACTTCAGTCAGTGGCTGAGCTGCTTTCAAGTTAAGCATTTCCATACAAGACTGAATGAAGAGCTGTTTATTTGCTCTCAGCTCAGTGTCTTCAGTAAGAGCAGAACTTTAAAGGCACCCATTTGCTTTGAAAGCTTTGCAGCTGAGCTGGAGAGAGTAGGAGGGAGAGAAGTTAGAGCCTTTGGTTTGTAAATTGACTTAGGAGTATTTGCTATCTTAATAATGAAAAATCAGTTTGCTGACTAATTCCCTGCTTCCTTCTACTTCTAGCAAAAATTATTTACCTTCCTTTAAGCTGCACCTTCTGCATAGAAGGCACCGTGCAGAGTCCTACTGCTATCAGAGGTCTCTGACTCCTGCATACTGCAACTGAGCAGGACCAAGGCCTCAGGAGTAGAGAGAAAAAATTCAGTGAGCTGGTGATAGTCCTGGCTTTTCTGAGAAGCAAACACATAAATTCCATGTTAGAGAAACAGTATTGAGAACGACATATTTGATGGCTAGGGGTGTATGATGGATGGGATGGGAAAATGAGCACAAAGATAGTTGTCAGAAACGTGCAGTGAAGGTAAGGCTGAAATGATGTGATATAATGAGGATGTGCTTGGGAAATTAAAGCCTCATTGTGTTGAAACTTAGTCTTTGAGTTAGCAGGCACATCTACTGTGGCCAAAATCTAATTAAAAATAAACAGAAATTGCTGAATGGTTAAAAGGAGTCACCCTACTAGTGATTGTTGTTTGCATCTTGGGGCAAATTACAGAAACTCCTCTGTAATGAATCTAGTCCATACTGTCCTGTATGTCTGTGCCAATTTGTCCTAAATCAGCCCATTAGAATTTGGACTAATGGTGCAAGGCTGAACAAGAACTGCATCAGCAGGGCCATGGTGAGACTTGATCCTTAGGTATGCTTCCCATGCGTCACCTCCTGCCCTTTCTGTCACAGTCCTGCTACTCTTCTCAGGCCACAGCAACTGTAGGAACAGCAGGGAGAGCCTGGGAATGTATTGTATGGTTTTGCCTTTTTATCACCTTGCCTCTCAGCAGTAATTAGCAGGCTACAATAAAGAAACCAGGGCAGAAGGATCTAAGTGCCCTTGATCTTCCATGGTGCTAACCATCCTGCCCCTGACACAGCAAAGTGCCTCACTGTCTGCTAAACTGCTAGAGTCTAAGCAGCAGCATTAGGACTCAAGACCTATTACAGCACTTTTATTTTGCAGTGTATTGAACACGATGTTAATTACTCACTGTACTGCTACAGCGTTACTTTTAGCAAACATCTTCTTGCATCTTGAACTTACCCAGGAATCATTTTTGTCTGTTATACTTGCCATCATTTTTGACCTGCTCATTGCAGAAGGTTAAGAGAAAGAAAGAGGAGGAAGAGGGGGAGGATAATGAGATGCTATTACATGACATGTCTATTACAGTAATTCATTTCATATGGCACAGAACTGTTGCCAGTGATAAATGCATGTTCCTGGTACAATTATGAGATGTACCTTGAACTTTTCAACAATAAAACTGTCAAAAGGTTGCAATAAGCACAAGCACAAATGTGAATACATCCCTTAAAAAGATTAAATAGCTCACAAATATGATTTTAATAAACGGTATTATTTTCAGAGATGCACTTTTAGATCCATTAACTGTCTGTAGTTAATACCAAAAGTGTATATTGTTTCCACTCTACAGTCTACAGTCTACAGATGTAACACATCTTTTCCCATCCCACTCCGTTGCTTAGCTTGATTGATGCATTTCAAATACATTTCTATGAAGGTTAGAGTAATGGTGTTGTAATAGAAGTCTTAGCACAAAATCAGCATGTATTTCCATATGGACAAGTGGAAATCAGGGCAGTTCTGTCCCTTTCAAAGTGCCTATAAGGTTTTGGGTGGTTATCAAAAGCAGGTTAACCCAAGCAGGTAAGTAACCCCAAGGCAGATAGATAAGTTACTCCAGAGGAGAACACATCAGCTTGGAAAGCAGAGGCACTTGGGAGGGGCGGGTGGGCAGTCTTACTTGGTTGTTTCCTGAAGATTTGTGCAGCTATAAAGGACAAGCAGAGCAAAACCCCAACCAAAGAAGATGGAGCAAATGAACAAAAAGCCAAGACACAAGCAAGAATCAGGACTGTGCCTCTGAGAAACGCTTACAGAGAAAGAACTTTGGTCTAAATGCTGAATTAAAAGACTGAAAAAAATATGTACAGAGGGTTATTTCACATCAACAGGTTTAATTCAATGCCAAGCGGTTACAATAATCTCCAGTGGAACCAGTGTGATAGGAGAGAGCTCAAGTTTTTATATTAAAAAGACTTCACTGGCCAATGACATAAGATTAAACGCATGCATTTTAAAACATTCTTCCTGTAGTTACCAACAACTGTAAGACAAGTTATTTCTGCTTAAGATAAACACTGGGTGATGGTTACTACTAAATGTGGTGGGTTTGAGAAGCAATAGTTCCTTGTTGTGACTGGTCTAGGTTGGTGGGCTGGGAGCCTCAGTTAGGATTTCACCCAGTGTGCTGTGCAGCTGCAGACTTTTCCCTTTAGTTTTAAAACAGTGTAAGCCATAAGCTGTACCATGTACACTGAGTGCTTGTACCATATTAAAATATATGGACTGCTTAGGGGAGCTCTTGCCTGAACTAAGATTAGTTCACAGAACTCAGTAGCAGATAAATGGTTGACTCAGGAATTTTTTTGTTCTGTTTAAATCTCCTTATCACTGAGGGTATTTTTCAGTAACTCATAGTTCAGCCTGGAAAAATAATCAGATAAATAAAAAAAATTAAGACAAAATATCAGGATCATAGTTCATAAAACCTGTCTTTGCATTTGTCTTTACGTAATTCATTCTTCTGTGACCTTGTCCAATACCAAAATTTGAAAGGCATATATGGGGTTTGCATTTTACTATATTGTATGCACAGTATGACACTAAATTAAAATGGGCAAATACTTAATTCATATAGATGCATGGAATTCTATGGAGGCTAAGTCCTCAAAATTATGCATATGATAAATGGGAAAATGAAGGTCATAGGTTTAAAGTTAGGTATACAACTGCAATTACAATTTTAAAAGCATTTCACTTGTGTTCAGCAGTTGTACTTTGTAATAGGATATAAAATGATGCTACACATTTTAAGCATCTAAGTGATTTGTTTAGTCTATAAAAGGACAGAAGTCTACCACTTGCTTTCTACATATGTTAAACTTGCATCTTCTGCTGACCAGATACAAACCTGACCAGGCACAAAGGTACAAAATTGCTCTATGTTTGAAAAACTGAAGTAAATAATGACACTTGCTAAAACCAAGACAGTAAGGGAAATATGTAATGAGAACTGACTCTATAAACTTCAGCAGGTTAAGTGCAGGCATGTATAGGTAAGTGGATTAACTCGAATAAACAGAGTTGACTCACTTTCAGCAGGGCACGACAGAGTTTGTCTTCCTAATAAGTAAGTATACCCACTTTCTCTACATTGTGCTAGCAACTTCTAATTTGTATCAGAGTTGGTAACAGAAGTATTGTGTCCGCTGGTCTGAAGGCACAGCAGGACCAGGACTTCCATGTGTACTGGTAGTAATGATTCAATTAATGTACTATCCAGTCCTATTTTAGCAGAGCTAGAGAGATTTGAACAGCTGAGACAAAGCAGTGCAGTACACTACTTCCAAAGAGCCTGGTTCCTACAATGTGTGTCGGATTTGCTAAGTTTAGTTGTCTCCTAGATAGATGTCTGCATCTGAGCTAGTTATCGAAGATCCCTTAGTCAACATCAAGAAAAAACCAATAAATAGCATCCTAAAATATGTAACTAATGCAGTAAGGTGGAGAGAAAAGGTGAATATCATGAATTTCAGTAGTAGGATAATGCATATAGGATATTTTAAGGCGTAACCTGAAGAAGGTGACGAACTTCTTGGAAAAACTGACTCCATTTACTGTAAATGAAATTAGTAATTGAAGCCCAACTCAGGGAGTTGGTGAGAACGTGAATGTTAAAAAGTAACCATCAAACAAAAGGAGTCTCAGTAGGGCTTTTCTTTTTTTTTTTTTCCATAGAACTCTTGTCACTGGTGTTAGATGGGAAGCAATATATCCCAGTCAAAATACATTTGAGAATATACACTGTCTGTTCTGACAGATGACAATCCTCTGATAGCAGGTAATTGCTGCAAAGTTGATAAATTGATTTTTTCTTACATCCTGATATAAACCCATTCTTTTTTTCCCGTGCCACTTGTGGGATATTAGCTTTTGTTCACTTAATTATTATATAGGGTTTGTTTTCTCATGACATTACTCAAGAACAGACACAGAGTAGTGCTTTTGGCTAAAACTAGCATAGCTCCTCAAGTATTCCAAGGGCAGAGATCAGATGCATTCTCTGAGCAAAGCTCTAGTTTATTTTATTCATGAATAATATAATTTCTTTCTGACTCTTTGTTGCTATGGTAGGGGAGATGTTGTCTGATATAGAAAATCCTTTATATTATCCACGTGTTTTCAGTTTGTAATGTCTTACATTATAAAACCACAAGTAGTATCTAAGTTATGTAGTGGCAAACATAAGGTAGTGCAATGGTTTTCTTCACAGTGAAGGCAATTGGCAGTAAGTTATGAACAAGGTGGCTGTAGCAAAAAAAAAAAAAAAGTAGGTTATAGGAATATAAAAAAATAACAAAAGTGCTCATGGCCTTGGATAAAGGCATTGGACTGAAATGGATTAACATACCACTTTAATCTGGGACAAGAAAAGAGCACCAGGCAACTGAGTACTTAGTGAAGAAAGATATTGAAGAAGTGTGGAAGTGGAACAGTGCAGCTATAGTATACTATTTCCTTTGACCAAGCAAGAAGCAGCTTTAGGCTTCACAGTCCCTACACACTTTTCAAATCGTTATGAAATGGTTGCCATTAGGCAAATGGCAGAATAGAAATGGAGGAATAGATTAAATCAATTATTACCTACTATTGGGCTCCAGAAAAATGAAGGTGGCAACACAAGATGATTATGTATACTTCAGCAGCCAGAATATTGCCCTTTAATAAGTCTAACTTTGATCATTAGGTTGCTAAAGAAGAAGCGTTGGGGAAAAAAGGCATTTCTGGACCTCTGGAGGATAATGAAAGCAACAACATTAAGTACTGTGAATTTATCAAGTACAGATCTTGCAAGACAAACTCGATGATTGCTTTTCTGATAGAATTGCAAAATTATTGGATGAATTCAGAGCAGTAGCTATCATTTATTTGGATTTTAATAAAGCATTTGACAGCAGCTTTCTAAACTAATTCAAATTAGCCAGGAAACAAACGTTCACATGGACTGAAGTTGGCTGAAGAACTGTTAACAAAAGATAATGAGAAGTGGCAATCTCTAAGACTTGGGTGAGATATCTAGTGGATGCCTGGGTTTGCCCAAGTTTTAATATCTTCATTAATGATTTCTCAGAAAGGAAGGGAAAAACAGCCTCAATGAAATTTACAGTGTGAGGGACTTGTTAACAACAGTAAGGATGGTAAAAATTTATGAAACCCTACCCAGAGAATTGAATAATGGGCAGAAAATAAGATTCACCTCTAAATGCAGGCTAATTGTCCTGGGAAAAATCATTCACAAACTCAGTTACATAGTAGAATGGAGAAACCTCAATAGTACCACTGCAAAATGGTCCAGAGGAATTAACAGAGTAAAACAGGTACAAGTTTGCAATGAGTTATAGTAGCAAAATGAGCTAGTACCATTATGGGATCACACTGTAATGCATAATGTCACTGAGCAAGGAGTTATAATCTTTGTCTACAAATTTTGGTTTGACTGCAATTGAATATGGTTTTTCATTCTCAGAAAGAATTTAAGAAATAGGAAAGAATTCAAGATGAAGCAGGGTTTCATCTTAAATGAAATAGGGTTTAAGAAGATGGTATTTGATTGCTCTAATCAGATGTCTCAGCTTGCTAATAAAATGAAGTCCTTGGCATAGAGATTATGAAAATAAAAAGTGTCTATGTATTTATATGTACACTGAATAGGTATAAGATAATTAAGAAAATCTTGAATGAAAGATCAATGACTAAGACAGTCTATGAGTAACCTAAATACAGTAAAGGAGAAGTTTCTATGATTCTATTTAATGACAAAAGGAGTCCTAATACCTATAAGAAGCATAATTGCAATGTCATCTTGAATTATTTGGATCATTTATGTGTTTAATATTTGGATCTTTACATCAGCTATGGTAATACATGCCTTTAGAGGCAGTAGGAAGGGGAAGGAAGAGGTGCTATAACTTCACTCTCCCAGATTTCTTAGAACGGACAGGGTGAATCCTCCAGTAAGAATAATGGGATGAAGTTAAGAAAAGAAATGCCAGACCCAGGTGAGCATCCAGGTCTGCAAGCACCCTCTCAGTGTTTCCATTGCTTCTCCAGGCTGGAAAACGTTACAAAGACTGAATTGAAACGAACAGTGGGCCAGATTTACTGCCCTGGCTCATCTTTAAATTTCTCCAGCTGCTGTCAGTTTTTGTCTTTAAAAGATGTTTGAAGAACACCAATCACCTTCACTCACTAGCTAAAAGGTGTGTAGATTGATGTCTGCTGCTAGAAATGGATTGTACCTACTTGCTGACAGCAGAGTTGTAAAGACCTGGCTATCCTTACTGGGAGCTGCAAAGAGCATGGGGAATGGGAGGGTTTGGGCCATCCCCCTACCAGGGCCTGGAATCAGCCCATGGCCAATCTTAGCATAGTGATTGTAAGAAGGGGTAGCTTTGGGGTGAGTAATTATTGATAAGAAAATATAAAGCATATAATTTAAATTTAATTTATTCCTGTCATTAGCTTTTTTGTGTGACTGCAGCTATACCTTGAAAAACTCTTACATGACTCTGGTTTCTAATCCTCAGACTCTCCCAGAAACAAATTATAGCAGTGCTCAGAAACTCACCCCATTGGTAATTGAAAGCACTTTGGGCATCTTAAAAATGAGATTTTGATGCATAGATAAATCTAGCGAGACATTACAATATTGCCCTCTGAAAGTGTGCAAGATATTCCTGCCTTGCTGCATATTACATAACATAGCCATTAAATGCAGATTATCTTTCAAAGGAGAGGCAGAGATTAATGAGTCAAATGAAAATGATGAATTAAATGAGCCCGATCAGACACACTTACAAAATTAGCTAGCAAAGAGTTCTATAGAAACAGGAAATATTCGAGCTAGATTGCTCAAACACAATTTTAAGAAGAGTGGCAATGCATATAAACATACATTATCACATTATAGTATTCTTGTTATATTCTGGGTTTTTTCAGTCAAATACATAATGCAAAGACATTGCAGACATTACTTTGCAAACAGTACCTTAGGCAAGAGAAAGGGTGAATGCCTTCTCCTAGATCGAGTACTGAGACTCAGACTGCTGGGTTCTGACCCTGCACTGGCTTTTTCTCCAGTGGGGGCTGGAGAATTCAGTGGTGCTCCATGTGAATCGAGAAAAGTCTTCCCTTGCAGTCAGGCCAGATCAGAGCTATAAATCAAAGCCACTGATTTGCTCTGTGTCTTTAGGCAAATCATTTATCCTTAGCAGAATGCAAATCATTTAGCCTTTGCATAATAGTACTTTCCCTCCAAGGGATATTGGGAGGTCTGAGTAGTGAAAGGTGGGAAAAAGTTTGGAGAGCCTTTGGTGGAAGTTGTTTTGTGAATACAAAGTTGTCTTGTTTTTCCATGCTATAATGGGCAGGAAGATGGTGACTTGGTACTTACCACTCTTAAAGCTTGTTTCCTGGTCATATCTGCTAACAGATTTCCTTGTGTGTTGGCAAGGCTGCCACTGATGCAGTTGTTACCCAGCTATCACTAATATTGGCCCTGGAACAGAAGATTAACACCTCCCCAACCTCTTTATGTTAGTGCAAAATGATCTGCAAAAGGAACAGTTTCAATGCAACAGAGACACAGCTCATCTTTGGAGCATTTCATGGGATCCCCAGACTTCTGAGGCACATCTGCCGACACAGTGCAGTACTATGGTCCCTCCAGCCCAGCTCACAGCCTGACCTGAAGCAGCTGCCTTTCTGCCTCTCCTCTGTAAAATGGCTTGTCAGCTTATGGGCTGCACTGTTCAAAGGTGGCTGAACTGCTGGTACTCCTTTCTTCTGCAGGTACAAACTGCTCTGTTCTCCTAGTCTAACTGATTAACACAATTAAGTTAAGCAGCGATCTGAACTTATCTGTAGTTTGTTCTGTTTCAAAACTAAAGAAGGGCTTTTATGCCCTTTGGGATTTTCTCCAAATATATCAGTAGGTTGAATTAAAAGATATATTTCTGCCTACCAGCTTTGTACAGCCTTCATGCATGCAGACAATCCTGGTTACAATAACAGTACCTCTGCAAAAATTTACGAACTGTATATTCAGTGGAGACTGCCAAGATGTCTTGCTGACACTACTTTAATTACCATATCATCTGATAAATGACTGCATAGCTTAGTGAGATTCCTTTGGTGATGGAGATCAAGACACTGGCTCCACCAGACTGAATACAACCTCTTCACTTAATTTATGTAAATCTCTGAAATCAGTCATATCCCCAGCATATGTTTCTGGAACTCCATCCATCACCGCCATGACATCTTTATCAGTTGATGCTAATACTGCTGTTTCTAACTTGAAAGCTAAGAGAAGATATGAAAATTGATGGATAGATAAATAGCTGCTGTCCTGGAGATTTCTTATTCTTGATGGAGTTTGGGCTGACAGGTATGTGGTGAGTGAATTCGACAACATCCTGGCTGTGTTTGTATTTACATTCTCCATCTTTATTTTTAGAATAATTCAGTATTTAGCATCTATGTTCCAAAATATTGTCGTAAAAGAGCTGTGATCTATAACACTCTAACCAGAGCTTGAACTGAGAGTAATATGTTTTCTGAAAATGGGCAATAGAAATCACTGGAGAAAATGAAATTAATTCAGATGCATGATCACTGGCAGAGGCACTGGCCTTGGAGAATGTAACTCTAGCAAAAAAAGGAACATACAAGATCTATGTGTGACAGTGCTGACTGCAGCACTGTTTAATTAACTCGGATGGCCGACCTTCCCAGATGCCTTCTAATGTGAGGGTTTTTTGTTGTACTTTACAAAGAAGATGGAGAGGACCCTGAGCAACGTCTCTGGAAGAGTCAAAGCAGTCAAGGGAGGGAAAAAGCACTGTCACTGCGATTCATGTCTGCTGGCAGAGGGCTCATAAAGGCGATTTCAGCCCAAGGCAGACTGTGTTAGGGAAGAACTCGTGTCCAGCGCCCTAGGAGAGGCCCGGGGCAACTACCAGTCTGTGACTGCAGATGAAATCGAAAAGCGTCTGCTTTGTGGGCTGCCCTCCCTGAGGCCTCTGCCGCCTCTCTCCTCCCAGCAGCTCCTGCTGGTGGCCAGTGAGCCCTTGGCTGGGCACGCAGACAGCCAAGCTGATGTCTTTCATTGACACAGGGAGCTGTAGTGAAGTAGGCTGACTGCCGGCTCTCTCCGTGTCCTGGCTTCCCAACCTCAGGGCTGAACACCACTAGAGTTTGCCAAATATCTCAGTGAAAAAGATGCCCAAGGTCCATTTCTGCTGTGGAAATACCAGTTAACTTTTTCTGCTGGTCTAAATTAGCTGATAGTATTTTTTTGACATTTTCATCTGTTACTCCCCCAATTGTTGGCGCTGTTGATGCCCAGAAGTTATTTGGCCCCTACAACAACCTCAGAGAGAGAGACGAGGGTAATTTGGGAAGATCCCTACCAAATCTTTGCATGTTTGCCCTTGAGAAAGGTGGAGACAAAGAAATCCAACAGCAGAGCACCTCTTCCAGACTTCTGGTGTTCTGCTTCAAGCCAGAGTGTCTTGATGAAGCAACAATAATTTGAGTGGTTAGTGATCTCATGGGAAGAGCAGCACTGCTTGATCAGAGAAATACTTCAAAGCACTATCAAAATTATGATAATTCCTTTGTTCAAGAACTCTTTCTGGCTTCCTATCAAAGTGCATGCTTACACTGTAGCCACACAAGTGTTATTATAGATAGCTTTAAGCTAACTATGTAGCTTTCATAACAGGACAAATAAGCTGATATTTTCTGCCTGCTGCCTCTGAACTGAGAAACTTCAGACACTGCTCACAGGCAGCTCTCATGTGATGTTTACAATCTTTAGCTCATATTTCTAGTCTAATATAGCCTAACTTCATACTATGGTCATTTTCAAGTTCTTAATTGAATCCTTCTTGTTCCAGAGCCTCCAGGGAAGACTTGTGGCTAGAAATTAGTTTCCTTGCGGCCTCACATGCAAATGTCATCATTTCAATGAATGCCGCTTCTGCTTCATGGCAAATTCAAAGGTATGTTCTTCTTGGGCCTAACCTTCAAGGACATTCACTCACCTTTTGTGAAATGCAGAAAAGCCCTGGTCCACATTTTCCTTTTGGAAGATGAACTGAACACACTGGATATTTACAGCCTGATCCAACACCTGGTGAAGGCCTTGGGATCAAGTCCAAACTTTCCAAAGAACAGTAGATGCCCTCATGGCTGATGATTTATTGCATCTTTAAATAATGGTGGTACTGTGACCACAGTCATTAAAATGTTCCCAGTAATTGGCATCAACAGACAGAATCACAGTCACCAAAAGAATGTTATCTGCCTGCAAGAATAATATTTTAGAGTATTTAATTATGAGCAATACACATAACAACTGTCTTTTAAGCAAAAATGGCGAAGTAAAAGATAATATAGTCATTTTTCTTACATTGTAAGCAGACACTTTTAGCAAAGGAAGACTGACATTTTCTATCAAATAGCTTTCATCAAGACTAATGACTTTCCTTCAAACTCTCATTTTTCTTCAGATCTCCATACTTTCTGTAAAAACTAAAGTTTTAATTATATTCTTCTTCCCTGGAGAAGGACTTCTATGAAAACAAATCTTGAGCCTTGCAGCACTTCAGCATTATACTTTTACTTCCTATTATTAGTATAATTAAACAAGTTGATTTCACAGAGCCTATGGACACATTTTTATTATACATTGCAGGCTCTCCAAGAGTACATCCTGAAGAATTCTTTCCACAGGATCCTGTATTCTGTTTTTGTTCTTTGACCATATAACTCTGGGACTCTAAGAGAACAGTTTTCAAAGGGATTGCTCTCTGCTTGCATTTTGTTGGGCAAAAACCACTATGATTTTCAAAGGAACTTGGTAGACATTGTCCTAATTCTTTTCCCATGAGGTTAGCTGTAAATTTCTATTTATTCTCTGGAAGCAGAGTTACACAAAGCTGCTGTCATCTGAGTATATTTTTGTACGTTAAACTTGGTGAATTTTGAGCAGCTTGCTCAACTGATATTTATTAAATGATCTGTCCTAAGAATGAAGTGTAGTCAAAATAAGTGGTGGGCCTAAAATGCAATATTTTTGATTACTAGAGATCTATTCAATTGAAGAAAACAGCAAGGCAAAATAATGGGTGATTGAAATACTGCACATGAATCATTTTAATAGTCTAATTAAGCTAAAAGTAATAACACAGCCTTTGTCAAGCTTGTCCACTACAAAATGCTACCGTGCTGAAACTCAAGAATCAAATTTCACATTCTCCATCACATGGTGCAGAAGAAAACAAATGAGTTATAAATTACAGCCTGAAGTACCCAAGGAAGGCACTTGGAGGATAAATGTACCTACATATTGTCAAAATACAGCACTACACACTTCTTCCATCCGCATCAACAATATGTACTGTGGGAGAGAGAAGCTGACAGAATTAGATTTTAGGGATCAAATACTTTAAGGAGTGAATTTGTGGTTCAGTGTGCTGTGTTTTGAGTGATCTGAGTCCTAATGGAGCGAGCACAAGTGCAGGCAGCAGCAGTGGCAGTATATCCCACTATTGATAGGATAACAGAGGGAGAGGGTGCAGAGTGTTTCAGAAGTTCAGATAGCAGTGTGAATGCTTTGCAATTATTTATCATCCTGTTTTCCTAATGAAATTAGTTACTTTGGCATACAAGTGATAAAAAGCACTTGAACCAAAGGAAAGTGCAAGTTGAATTCTGACGTCTTGGCTCATGAAACGATTGTTGTCTGCATCTTTTGTCTCTTCTACATTGTAGAAAATTACCTATGGTGAAGGAAAATTGCAGTGCCATCTCTTCAGGAATTGCCAAAGAGTTGTTCAACTCATGCAAATATACAAAAAAGAAGAATGATATCGTTCAGAATTACATCCCATGAAGTGCGTACTGTTAAAATGCGACACAGTGAGCCACTGGCTAAGACTGCATTAGCAAGTAGTGTGTGTGTGTGTGTGTGAGGAGCTACACCTCTATAGAGAGAAACTGGACCTAACATGAGAGATTTCATTTCAGAGTAGCTCAGGTCTGCTCCCATGGACTAAATGCCTCTTAGCTGCTGGAGTGCATCTTCTGGCTCAGTTTCCTCCAAAAGGAATCCAGTGCAAGCTTTCCAGCATGGATCCCTGATGTGAATTGAAGTGCAATAAGGTTTGGGGGAATGATGGGAAATTGCCTGCAAAGGTACACTCCTGATCTTTGTCTTATGATGCACAAGTATAATTTCAAGGTTCTCATCATAGACTGTTTGTATATATGACTATTTTGAAAAAGTAAAGCCCTAAAAGGCACAAAAATATTAGCTACTATATTACAGTAGAAAACCCTTCTTTCACTGCTCTTATTCATACTTACTAAAACAAAAGTAACACAAATTAAAGTTCATTTTAAATATGAAGACTGAAATCTATACATGGTAAGTATTCACATAAAAAACCCTAAAACTGATAATGACATAAAAACCATAAAACTGATATGGCTGTGCATTTTGAAGTTGCTTAGGGCACTTAAACTTTAATACTATGCAAACAGGGACAATAAGAAAAGTATATTTGAATTAGTCATCAGGTCTTTTCATAGTTAATGGAGAGAAGCACAGTGTTATTCATCTCTTTATAATATGGATATTTAAATTAGGTCAGGTGGTCATATACTGCAAATGCCCATGCAAAAAGTCTAGATAAACAGAAGGGTGCAGAACAGATGCATACAGGTAGGTGAGAGGAGATGAATATCAATCATAATATCTAAAGTGTACAGGATATCACTGAATCTTACCTCGATGCGTCATGAATACGTTTTATGTAGTCATTACTTGATGCAAAGATAATGGACTTCATGCTTTTTATGTCTATGCCACAGCTTGTACATAAAAACTCTTTGGTATGTACCTCTTTGGGTGGTATTAAACCAGTATGAAAACAGTACAGAGGGCAGGAAAATCACGTTTATGTTCAAACTACTGCAAGATTATTGATTTACCTAACTGACATTAATTTAATGACTCAAAACTCTTAATTATTCACAGTTTTCAAATTAAACCCTAAGCCCCATTTTCCATTTTCTTTCAGTTAAGCGCTTGAAATCAGACATACAAAATGTCAATGATGTTTTATTTTAACTGCTGGTCATTTCAAGTAGTAACATAAGTAGTAACATAAATAGTGTTTGTCTTTATTTTTATATAGTTAGGAATAAGATTGTCTCTGTTCCTGAATCTTCGGGAAACAGTAATATACGCACACAAAAATTACCTGCGTTTTATTTGTTTACTGCACAGAAAAAGTGTGTGCACTTACCATGGCAACCTTACTTTCTTCAATAACACTTGACACATCTGTGAGCCACTAATCTTAATGGAATATATTTACTCATTTAATCTATGATTGCACTGAAAATTGCATCAAGCATAGGCTAGGACACTGCATCAAGGTGAGACACTCAGCTTCTGCCTCCATTTTTTCCACTAATAGCCTGGCTGTTTCTTTCAAATAAACTAATGTCTCTAAGCCTCTGCTTCTTGCCTTGTCATTTCTCTGTCTCCCCTTGTCAGATGGTTGTTTTGCTGTGGTTAGGGACTTCAGCTCATCCTGATGCTCACACAGCCCCTACCAGGATGGGAGTGGTCTGCTGCTGATCTCGTAACATGCACAGCCACTGATCTGTAGAGGCAAGCCAAAAAACTGCTGTCAGAAATTATTGATGATCATCTTTCAATGATCTTGATGATCAAAGCTGTCTCTTTCTAGTCTTTATAGTAGTGAAAAATCAGTCCCGGTTATGGGATGGAGATGAGACAGCAACTGTATGGAGAACTGCGTAATGCTCTGCACGTGTTTGTTTACCTGTGCTATTATATCTCCTAACATGGGTCCCATGGTTAAGGAGATCAGAAGAGGCCCATGCTGCTGGCAGCAGACCACACAGACCGTGAGATAACATCCCATTTCTTCCTCCCCTGGTGTGACTCTGCCTGTGACCCCAGATCTCAATGGTATCTTTTCCTGTGCTGTGGCAGCTAGTACAGATGTCCCTCCAGATTTCACTCTGGATTTGCTCCTTCACTCTCTCTGGGCCAGAAGGTGGTTTTGCTCACCACCAGGAGCAATCTCCACGACTGATACTTTCCCTGGATGAGGGCATAGACGAGGCAAGGTCCTGAGCCCTTCAGATATTTCTCAGCAAAGGATTCAGGAAGAAAAATATTATGTCAAGGTCCGAAGTGACATTTCTATGACTGCCATTTGTTTTTTCCACAGGTGTTACCTCTGAGGGCGATGACTCAGTTTCTGAAGCTGCTGGTATCTAAGGGCCTTACAGAAAATGCCCACCTTTTTTTCACAGCAGACAACCTCTGTGACTGTTTTAAGATACCTGTGTGGGAGATAACTCAGTCAATGGTTCAACCTGGTTTCCAAAACACCTTCACATCTTGGATGATACAATACAGACATCTTCTACCTCTAGGCTATGTCCATCCTGCTAAAAGGCATCTGCTCTGGGAAACAGTGCCTAGCTCTCAGGCCAAATCATAACATGTTTTTATATTCATTCACATTGTTCTGTAGACTAGGTTCATGTCTTCTTTAGGCTCTGTGCAGCATACTCATGGCCCTAGGAAATAATTGCTTGCTTTCTTTATGCATTTTCTTCATTTCAAAAAAAATGTCTGGAATAATGCAAGGGCTGTGTTATAGCCTGCCAGGCTGCTCTCGTTTTCTTTTCTGTTGCTGTTAGTGTGTACTACATGCCTGAGGGCACAGCAGAGAAATGCAGGATGGAGTTTGAGGGGTGCAAAGAATTTTGGGCTAGTTTTTGAGGGCTGAGGTAGCCAAAGCTGGCTGGTTGTGCTTACAAAGTATGGGCTGTATCCCAGCCTGGTTCCCATTCCCAAGTCACTTCACTTCAAAAGAGAGCTGAAGAGTGACCTGAGGCACATAGATATAGTTTGTGTAAGATTAGGGCAGCAGAGCCTGGGAAGGAGCTGGGGAGCTAAATCATCTGACAGCATAGGCTCATCCACAGTAAAGGCTGCCTGAAACAGCTCTGTAATTTTTAGCAGGGAAAAAAAAATGCACACAAGTCTGAAAATTATTATAACAGTTGAAATGGATGGTTCAGAAGTAAAACAGAAAGTTACAACTGTAATGACAAACTAGATATCATCAGAGTAAGATAAATGGGACGAGCTTTTGCTTTGTTTTTAAGCAGGATGGCACAGCAAGAAGATAAGGTCTTTCCCATAGCATTAGAATTATGCAAACTCATTTTATAAAGACTCCATCCACTTATTTTGGAGAAGAGAGCCATACTAAAAACAATATCCTGCAGGTTTTAGTAAGAGGTGCTTTTCAGTCTTTTTTTTTTTTTTTAAAAATACAATACTGTAGATTATATGCACTATAATTATTTGCATTTTGAGAATATGAGATGTAATTGCACCATTGAACAAGAAAGACCCCACTGATGCATTTGCCCAGTTATAGTGCACATTTTATCTAGGGATGGGGGATAACTCTGTTGTTTCTTTTCTGTATGATGCAATTAAATTTTCTTTTTGGTACAGTGCAAGTCACAACAGCTTGTCAGTCTTCACTGGAGACTTTGGGAATTGCTAGAATGTCAATATTTACTCCTTTTCTAACAATATATAGCTAAAGTCTCCCTCCTTGTATATAAGTGTGTGCATGTGTGTATGTCAAGAAATTACTGTAGAGTGTATAATGGCTAATCAGATATAGAGTTCAAAATTAATAAAATTTCCAAAGAGACCAAACACTGTAAATAAAGTGTTTATGCTAAAGATGAATTCAAACTCATTGTAAATAGAAAAAACCCCTGGGTATAAAAACATATAGAATAAGACAGTAGCTTTCCCAAGGGATATGTGAAAAGGAAAGAAAGCAATACCGATTAGCCAGTGTTTGTAACTGTATTAGTGTGACTATGTATTTCTTTATGTGTTAATTAGAGGATAAGAAGAATGATCTTTGAGATATGATCATGTTTTCCCTGTAGAATGAGGAATTATGACCACAGCTCTTTAATTTAATACCCTCAGGAGGTGTGAGTTTAAGCCCTCTTACATCAGAAAATCTTAGCATGAGTGGTGCTATAGTGGTAGCAGCAAAGAGGATGGGGCAGCAAGAGGAGGGCTATGTGTTTAATTTTAATGAAATAATACACGTTGCATGAGACAAGATAGACCTGATGGGAAACTCCAATGTAATTTTTAAGTTTTCCATATGCTTTGAGCACAGACTTTAACATTTAATGGAAATATGCTTGCCATAGTATTCTATTGAATGGATTCATTGTGCCATTAGATAAGGTAGCATTCTCTATTAAAAACTTTCATATTAAAAATAAATGTAGACACCTTCTTTGTTTCTGGCCTATAATTTGCCTGCAAGACAAACACCTCAAATCTCCTTTAGGAAAAAAATATGTGATCAAACATATCTTTTTCATATTTTCACTGCCTAGGCTTGAAAGAGTATCAGGGATCTTTTCAGCAAATTCTTTGCAAATGTATTTTTTAAAGTGTCTTTGTACATATTGCCCAATCCAGACCTCACTAAATTCACTGTCAGGAGTCCCACTGATTTTGCTGGACTTCAGATTAGATCCTGAATGATCTTGGAAGAGCACTTTAGTGTGAATGCCTCAAACCATATTCTGTACACCTTATCTAGCCTGCAAATATACAGTCAGATCACATAGACTTGCCATGACAAGTGTGTGGGGAACAGTAGATCGGAGAAGTGAAACGAATAAATCAATGTGAAATAATCAGCTGAATGGTAGAACTTGTCCCCAGTGAGTGCAAACTTTAAAAGGAGATGTTTAAAAAAGTGACTTCTTAAAAATACTATAGAGTATATATATATGATATGGTATGTGATTTATGCTTACATAATCTCCAAGCCTGCAGAAATCCTCTGCACATCAGATTGAGAGAGCCCTATAATCTTAGACAAATTCTTTTTCCGACAAAAGTACATTTTACTGAAACGACATAGTGTCTGACTACTTTTGTGTGGAAGCTGGGAGGCACAGATTAGTGACACAAGCACGGAAAGGGTAATATTTCATAGTCCTGCCTGTGATAGATAGGCAGTAAATGATAGAAAAGTTCTAAAAGAAGAAGTTTGAACTCTAGAATGGTAACAGATCAGACTTTGATTTTGGGCATAAAAGAGGCTACTGGGGCATAAAAGAGGCTACTGTGAAGTAATCTCAGGGGTGAATATGATGCAGTCATAGCTACTGCACAGCAATTCCTTGGGTAGGTGCTCTAAGCGCCGCTGTCAATACAATGATGTTTGCCTCTTCCATGGTTCCCTTTGGCTGACAGCATCCATGCAGGAAATTCCCACAGAGTAACTAGCATGTTGCAAGTTAACACCTTTCCTGTCCATGGTAATCGGCATCTTTCTTGGCCTGTGCTGTGTCTACAAGAATAAGACCTACCTGAAAGGGTTTACGAACCTAGGGCTCTCTCTGCCTGTCCTGTTGCCGTCTTTCTTTCTTCCAACCACAGTAGCCTTGCAATTCTGTTAGGCATGGCAGCTCCCTCCTTCCCCCTGGACTAGCTCAATTGCCCTAAACTTTCAGCCACATAAGCAACAGCACAAGTTCTAGTGGGCAGAAACCAGGGGAGCCAGAGCACCCTAAGTGCCATCTTGCTCTTTCTCAGCTGCATGGAAAGCCAGGAGTCCTGAACCGCTCTGTCTTTGCTAGTGTACAGCTAAAGGTTACGCAATATCTTTGCCAGAAGTCACTCTTTCCTGAAGCACCACTTGACTTGCCAAACCCCATTTTGACTGTTTTCTAGATTCAACTTTTCCTCTGCAGCAAGCTTTTTTGGTAAAGGCTGCAACAGAGTTCAGAAATTGTAGTCCCCAGGGGCAAGTAGTAATACAGAGGGGAGAGAGGGGGAGAGAGAGAAAGTGTCTGTCGATGACAGCAGGTGAGATGGGGCATAGGTCAGCTTGCAAACCTCTCTTGTCCTTGCTGCTCAGCTATTCCCATCTTCAGATTAGACTTCACTTACACCTCAGACTTGAACATTTTTCCAGACTGATCTGACTCAGGGATGAGGACTGAATGGATGGCCACGCAGTGCAAGATGTGGCCAGGATTTGGCTCTGGTAACACTTTGCCAAAGTGACTGTAAACACAGCTTTTCAGTGGTCACTGTGATATATAAATTGAGAAAAAGTGGAAAAGAGAGAGAATTAATTCATTGTACAGTGGAGCAGAAAACTCACATCTGTCCTTTATACAAGCCAGTACACCCCATTTATTAATGCTGTTCTCTGCACAACAAGGACTAGGCAATTAACTTCCCCTGACTAGCTTCCCCAGTGTGAGAAAGGGTAGACAGTATGTTTATCATGGGAACATATTGATTTCTTTTTTAAAATTCTCAAGTAAATTGCATAATTTTCAGTATGTTAGACACAGGAAGATAAATGCCTGGTCACTTGTAATAATTAAGGGATGAACATAATCCTCTAAATTCTGGGGCTGAAACACCCCTTAAAATGTAAACAAGCGAAAGGCAGTTCTGGATAGATCAAGATTTGGTTTCTTTAGCCCACAAATTAAGGTCTAATTTCAAAACTCCAGGCACTTCTGTACCCCAGAAAAAATCCATAAAACATTAGCCCTTCACATGTGCAAGCATTAAGAGCACCAGATTTTCTGAGATAGACAACCACGTGCAGCGTGCATCTGAGATTAAAATCCGCTAGCCCTAAGGCATCTGTTTGTAAAAAGATATTGAGGTCATTTCAGTGCCCATTCTTTGGGTTTTGATGTGGAAAAATATGTAACACTAGCTTTTATATAAACCCCATGCCTTCAACTTGTTAACTCTCCTTCCTCTCTCCTCAGGTCTCTCAGTCATATCTCACGTCTGCTATAGTCTAAGACGAAAGGAAAGACAGGGTTCAAAATTAAGGACTGACAAAACTTTCAAAGCAAACGGCTGTACTCAATATACAGAAAACTGGATGATGAAGATGCGTTGTCACCTCCAAAATTTTAGAAAGATTTGGCCTGTTTACTCTGAACCTCCTTACCCAAATTTTATTTACCCTGATGTGTTCCACTTTGAACAGATGGTGAATCAACCTTCCGGGTGCAAGGTTGGCTGGGCTTTTTGAGAAGGATTTAAAATAATAAATAAAAGGATGTATAAAGTGCATCATTACAGAGAGACTGTATGAGCAAATACAAAGCACAGAGCACGGCTAAGATTAAGTGTAGAGAAGTGGAAGCTTCATCTGTCAGGAGCAAAGAAACAGCCAAGGTAAAAGTTTGCATGTTCTTGCTTACGGAGGGCTGGACTCTGCCAACTGTCCTGACATCGCACAGTGCCTTACCCTGCAGATTGCCACTGGAAGTGGGAGTCAGAGGCTTGCCAGCAGCAGTAAGGTGACAGGGTACTTCTGCCAAACGGGAAGAAGGGATGGCTCTGCGGGGCTGATCTGTGCAGGAACAGACAACTTGCAACATGCTTGTCCAACCCTTTTGGTTTTAATCAAATTCGGGTGGCCTTTCTTTTCTCAAGAACTACTCTGGGGCTTACAATATCAAGCTCAGGAAATCTGAATTCCAAATGCCATTTGAATGATCCTCACATGAAAGAGGTAATTTAGGATCAAAGCCAGGAGGAAGTGTTGTTCTAAAGGCTAAAAGCAGCAGTCCAAAGAGTAAGGTCAGGCTGATGGAAATGGCAATACCATTAAAAAAATGGAGGCAATAGCAACAACAAACAAAAAACAAGTAGAGACTCATAAAACAAATATTAGGCCAACAAATGAGAATGTCTGAATATAAAACATCAGGAAGACATGACCTCTGAGGAAAGTCTCATGAAGATATGAAATAAAACAGAGGAAAATTAAACAGGAGGCAAGAACTGGCTAAACCCAATGCAGAATAGAAGCAGAAAACTCAGGCGTGGAAATGACCATATCTAGAAATAAAGAAAAATGCAATTAGTGGGAGAGCTAAAACTGGGTGTATATTTAAGAAGCTCATTAGTGGTGGGTGGAAGCCCCAGCAGTTCCTGGCACCAGAGAGCTCCTGCAGGGTTTGGGCACTGTGGTGCTCCCAGCCACAGCCCTCGCTGCACCCAGGAGATGCACCAACCCTGTGCGTTTTCCAGGCAGCTCCTGCTGGCTAAGCTTTGTGAAATCTGGCTAGAGTTTAAAGCCATAGTGCTGTTAGCCATCCACTGGCATGGGTGTTTCCGCTGGCAGAGAACCACTGGCAATGAATCAAGCAGTCAATGAATGAAAAATAAGTACAGCCAGACATTTGATAACAAAAATATTGTCAGAGAAAATCTCCGGCTCATTTAGAGCTGTCTGTTGTTGTGCTCAAGGTGTCTGTATGCTTCAGGAGCTGGGCAGAAAGCAGAAAACAAGCCACATTGCTTCACTAAAGTGTAAACACACCGTGGATTTTGTTCTGTCTTGACAAACTGCTATTCTGGAAAAATTTTGAATGATCCACAGGAAATGCTGTTGAGAAACCAGAACCAGATACTGTCAGACACAGGACACTTCTCTGAGCAAGGCAAGGGGTAAATATCTGTTCTGCTTAACTCTGGAAGTGATGTGACTTGGGATTGTCTCTTCTCAGGTGGGTACTATTACCACCGGGTTGAGAATTAACACTCAGGCAGAAAACTTCTAATGGATCCAGCTCTTGCAGTTTAAGAAGCTGCTGCCTGCAGTTGCTGGCTCTGTCTCTCTGCCAAAAGTTGCTGGCAAGAAGGAGCACAAAGCAAACATGTGCTTATGCTCCATTTCACAGCCCAGCATATTCATACAACCCCCCGATAAAGGTGGGTTTGTATTAAGATGTCAAGCTATGAACTCCAGTGGCCAAGGTATGGGTTCACTTTAATCAAGCCTGATTTGTAATCCCTGGTGAAGTGTCGAGTTAAGCAGTGATTAAGATGGCCTTAAACCACCTCAGCTATTAGCTTCACTGCAAGTGAGGCAGAGCTTTCACATAGTTCTTGACCCAGTGCATATTTTAAATAATTTAAATCCATATAAAATGGAATAGCACCAACAGAAGATATTGAATAATCTTTGCAAATATTCACCCTGAAAGAGACTTACATAAGGATCTTATACTATGTGAACTATACTCGTAGGGCACGCAGATAAATATATAACAGCCTTGTACAAATCTGCACAAACCCATTAAAACCAAGAACCCAAACCCAAATTTTTCACATCTGCATTGTAACTTAGTGGTTATTGGCTATACCAGTACTATTAGCAATTTGCAAAAGCAATTTTAAAAGAAGATTTCTCAGGGTCTTCCTGATTTAGAGAAGGAAAAAAATGTTTAAAATGACAGAACAATCCCCAGGATGTAAATGCATGAATGTTTCAGGACTGGGCTAGTATCTTGTTACAGATAGCCGTCCTACTGATAATCAGACTGATTTTGTAGTGCATCTGTTTTGCTCTTCATTGTAAAGATGGATATTGCAGAAAAACTTTCCATCTTCTGGTTAATGTTATTTTCCCTCCTTTGTTTTTTGTGCTTTGCTTCTTCTATTCACTTCACGCTTCTCTTTTTTTCCCCATCAGTCCCTTTCTTCTCTCCAGTCATTTTTCTTCCTTCTGTTCTCCTTTCAGCAACATTTCTTTCTTCTTTGCAATGACTCCCTTTTCATCACAAGAGAAATCTGGAAGAAAAATAGTTGAGGAGCGTTTTCTGTGCCTCACTAGAGGGAAGTCGCTGACATAGTGGGCCATCTCTCAAAGGGACAGGGTTGAGCTCCTGAGGTGCACACACTGACTATGCCAGTCCTGCTTTTCTTTTGCTGTTACATGCTGCATGCTTTTTCCAGGCAGCCTTGGTGTTAAGATTAATCTTTCCCTTTCCTGCATATCTTCTCTAATACCTTCTCTGTCTCTTTGGATAGTCATATTTAAATTTATCTCTCCTTGAGATTGTCCTCCTACATCACTCTTAGGATTTTCTTCCAGGTGGGATGTGACGGCCTCCTCCAGCCAGGAACTTTCACCTCTGGTCTTGTATCTGGTGGTATAGATGAACAGAGAAGACACACGACAGGATAATTGCTCAGTTCAAGCATGGATGAATACACAGATGGACTATTCCATCTGAGTGTGCATTCCTTAAATAAACAAAAAATAATCTAAGCAATTGTTATATTAGAGCAAATCCAAATAAAAATACAGAAGATTCAGAATATGGAACTGGGACACAAGAGGAAGAGAAATTCATTTGCTATGTCTTAGAGAATAAATGACAAATAATAGGCTTCCTTGTACTTGTCCACACAAATGTATCTGAACAAGAGGAAGAAGTTGTGATAAAGACCTAAAATTGGTTCAACAATTACAGAATACTGTTTGTGAGATTCCCTGAGTCAAACAACTTCTAAGGGTTTGTTTTGCTTTTTTTTTTCTTTTGTCTAAATTTGTTTAATTTTTCTTTGTATTAATAGCAACTGGAGGGAAAATGAAAACATTGCCATGGCAAAAGTACATAAGCTCAAATCAGTTTAAGGACCACTAGTTTTTTGTTTTCTTTTTCTGGCTTTAAATATTTCAGCATTAATTTGAAGTGTATGCAGTACTGTAGCTGCCTGTGGCAACTACATGTTCTTGCAATCACAGGACTGTGAAACACAGATCAATATCACGGAGGGGCTATAATCAACATGCAGATTAATGAACAGGATTGTATCCACCGGGGAACAGTAGAACAAAGACTAGTTGTGGAATTTAATTGCTGAGTTGCTACTAAATCTCAGCTTTCTATCAATCTCTCTCCATTATAACTATCGATGCATTGCAGACATTAGGAAGAAAACAATAGCATAGTAATTCAGGACTGTTGGGGTTTGAGCGAATTGGGACCTTAATGAAAAAAAGTCAGGATTATTTTGTACCTCTGAGCCTGTGAAATGATCCAAGAGATTTTTCCCAGTTCTTTCTTTGAGTAGGATCTTTTGGTAATCCTTTTGCTCAGTAGTGCTGGTAAAGCAAATTAATAGTTAAGCAAAACCTTCCTGGAACACTTTTAAGTCTATCTGTTTCAATGCGTTTTTGAATGAAAGTTCCAACTTCTCATTAATTCAATTAAGTGAAGTGTTACAGAAAATTAGTGGTGGAAATGACCTCTAGATATGTATTATTTAGCTTAGCTACCTGTAATGAAAGCTTGTTAGCTCCATCAGAGTGTCTTTTTAATGCTTTCTTTGGAGCTTTTTATAGACATATGGTTCAGCAGTTCCTGAAGAGGCTGTTCTTCACTTTCATAGGCTCCACTTGTGGGACACTTTCTCACAATTTCCTGCTGCTTCATATAATTTCTGCTCTTCCACACCCTTATTCATATACTTTAGTTTTTTGAATCTTGTTCCTTCGTAGTTATGCTCATTCATGTGGATACCTTATTAAAAACTCTCCCTCTCTTTTTTTGTCTTTTTTTTTTCTTTTGACAAAGCTTTCTCCTATAGGCATTACAGCACTGTTAGCTAATTCCTTTCCATCCCTGTACCATTTTTTCTCTTCAGCTAATCCCTGTAGAAGCATGATTGTTAATTACACCTCTCTAAATTCTTTCCTAGCATGTGGAGGAAAGCTAAAACCCCAGGACGTGATCCCTTAGCTTATTCAACAGAAAATTGCACTGACTTTCTGATGGCAATTATTGCTTATTACAAACTCATCTCCAGTTGGCTGTTTACACAGCACTTTGTCAGCTCTCAAATAGTTTATTCTTTTATTATTATTTTTAACTCATTGCTTTCCAATAATCTTTTGTGCTGTCAGTATTTGTATTAATTGTTACCAGATAAAACACAGACTCTTGCTGGCCCAATTAAACTGAATTTTGGTGCCTGTCAGGCAGCTGTACGTGAGAAATATATTCCGGCTGACTACAGTTTTACTATTTTCCTAACCATCGTTCTCCAAGTTCTGTATGACCCTACATTTGAAAACCACATGTGGAATTTCTGCTAGCTCATCTTGTCTGCTCTGTTCTTTCAACTGCATAGATAGCTGATCAAACACACAAAGCTTTTGCTCATTGTTCATTATATCATGTTGTAAAGCACCCCCATCTCATTTTTCTAAAATTTATATTGAAAGTACAGGTCAATATAAAACTTTTATTGAATCTTTAAAAGGAGTCATCTGCTATCCTTCCTTCTTTCCTATTGGGTGTCTTAATTCCTGTTTAAAGTTGATGTAAGAGGACAATTTTTCCTCCTCCCATAGGGATTCTAACTGGCTTTCTTCCTGGCACTATTTCTGCATCAGTAAATGGAAGCTTGTCAATATGTCTGTTCCTTTGCTAACAGGCTGAAGATTTTCCTAGAGAGGATTGCCTGAGAAGATCCAGCTTTTAGGTTCCCTTTCAAGGTCACCTGAGAATCTCTCCTACCTCTCTCCATTCAGAGGTTTGCATAAAATGAATGGAAATTCCCCAGCAGTCTTCAGACCATCCTTTGACCTTCTTGTCACAACTCCTGTCCTGGCACCCGCAAGGCAACAAGCCATCCTGCTCCCTCTAACTGGGTCACAGATGGCCCAAGCCACATTTTTCACTTACTCACTGAAGGAACATCCATGAGATAAATTAGAACAGATGTACGGCAACTTTTTCTTTTGGCATTTACACCACCCTCTGGTCTAATTAATCCTGACATTGTGACCATCATAATACGAACTGCATCAAAGGGAAGAAATAGCAGATTGTCCTCTTGATGGCAAATATGCTTATTTTCCCTTCCAGTGAGACATGATTTTTCTCTTTCTGTGAGACAGGCTCTTATTTTCTCCTGCTATCTCTAAACTTATAACAATGAGGCAAAACATCGTGAAGCCCTTACACTGAGGTTTGTTCAAATTCCCATGAAGGGAAAGCAGATACATTTAAGAAAAAAGCCGTCTACTTTCATGCATCTCTTCTGATACAGAATTCCATGTAAGAATTGTCATTTGTTTTTCTGGTAATAAGGTACCATGCTAACAATTTTGGGTACCTTTTAATAATATATGTGTCAGTTATATATATTTTATACTAAAGGCTGTTTTAAAAGCTACATCTTTATAGGTAACCACCTGCTTAGAAAAACACTTCCTTGAATTATTTATACTTATTTGGAACAACAAAATCAGCTATCTTTTTATAAGGTCAGGTACCAAACAAGAGCCATTAATAATATAGTTAAATATCTTGGGACTAAGGTGGCTTAATATTTATTTTTTAATCACATAGGAAAGACAGTTTGTTGCAATATAACTAACCAAGCAAGACTTGTCTATAAGGCATTCTAATGTGACTTCATAGGTTAATAGAACATTTACTAAAACAAAAATGTCTGAGAATGCTTTCACATACAGAGATAAGGGGAAAGGGGAAAAGAGTAAGTTTTGCAAAAACTCATCTCTTTCTGTGAAAATTTTAAAAATAACAAGTATTTTAAAAATAAAAAAAAATATTTTGAAAAATTTACAAAACTCTAGTAACATTTTGGGTCAGTGGTGATAATGAACAGCATCAGACTGAAAAAGAAAAAAGAAATCTGTCACAAATCTAGCCTCATAGTGAGAATCACATGGACAGAAGTCTTGCCTAAACGGACAATACCAAATGTAATAGCCCTGATTCTTCATTGCCTTAGACTTTTTGCCATTGCCTATAAAGACTGTAAAATTCTGTCGGTAGCTTATGGCATTTTCACACAGTCTGTACCAAGTATTTTTTATTACTATTCATATCATCCCACAAGAAGAGGGGTCTTCCTGTGGTGGTTCTTTGTGACCAGCCTGGTCTCCAAGATCCTTCAGGCCACTTGCAGGATCAAAGTCTCCAGCGTCTTTGCTTTTGGTCATATCTGGAATGGACAGTACAAGAAGTTGCATCACTGGAAAAGTTTCATGGAAACTATGTGGGAACAGCTTTTTGTGACTCCAGGTCTGTCCTTTCCCTACCTACCTTGGCTCTGCCTTTTGAGGAACCCTGGAGACAGGAGCAGCCACAGACATAGCTGACAATTTATGTGTGAAAGAGGGAAAGATGCATTCATTGGAATACTGACATTTAGCAGCTTTTGTCAATAACGGTTATGCAATACTACCATACTCCAAGAATAGGAAATAGCAGTGAGCTGTTTCTGTTTCCTCACTGAGTGATTCCCAAATCCACAAATAGCTTTCAGTATCAATTAATGAATGCCTCCTGAGAAAATGTTCCCATGAAACCATATAAAAAGAAATTCTCCATTGGCTTCCATTTCAATGCCAAAGGTACCTCACTTCTTGCATAAATTTAATGTTACTTCATTTATGTCACTGGAGATAATTTACATGGACAATAAAAAATTATAAAAGTGATATTAGAGAATTTATTTATATTCAGAAAATAAAACTCACGGCATCTTACTTTCCCTACCTGAGCATTTTCTTTGTCCTTCTCACTTTCTGTAATTGTGTCCTACAGTTATGCCTCAGAAAGCTGGAAGGTTTGATGCACACTGCTGTGTACTAGGACTCTTCTTTCTTTGAAAATTTTTGCAACCAAAGCTGCTTCTGTGAGTATTTGTGTGCATTGCTTTGGGAGGGTCATAAATATCTGTGAACCCAATGTTCGAGAGAAGAGTGAAATGAAGAATGTTGAATGAATTTTTGAGCATACTTTCCTCCATGTTACTGCCCATCCATGTACATGAGATACTGCCAGGTCTCAAACAGTTGTGTTTGCATTTGCGCACTGCATTTTTCCAGTGCACGAGTGCACATACTAGGCTGAATGCGTGCTTAGATAGTTAATACTATATTTCTTCCATAACCACTTGGTTTGTATTACGTCAAACTGACAGCAAGAAACAATTGCTTCTGCTGTTCTCCTTCACTGTTACTGTAAAAAAATAGAGAGGAATATTCACACAGATGGATCTTTGGTGTTATTTCCTTTTGTGTTTGATTTTGTTCTTGGCTGGGGTGGGTGCAGCCTTTTAACAAAAGACAGGTATTAATGGAACTACTGTTGCAGAGAAATCAGTAGTCTGTGAAGCAAACTGCTGTGTTCCAGTCAGAGGAGGAAGAAAGCCCCAAATGCTCTTGTCTTTTGGCTGCAATCTTGCTACAAATCTGGGTGGAAATAGATTCTTGCTGTCATTCGTATAAGAGCTGTGACAAAACTTTAAGATAGGGCTTTGATTACACTATAAGGGCAAGATGGACCAGATCTAACCCTTACTAGTGCTCATCAGATCTTTCCAACCAGCCTCTACTGAGTGCTGCACAATGGTTTCGGGTCTCTTTTCAGTCAATAATTTAAAGCTTCACCAAGAATCTTCTGGCCATTTTTAGTGACTGTGGAAATGCTAGAGAAGTTTTGTTGGACATCTTTAGGAACAGAAAATGCTGACATCTTAATATCAGCTGATGCTTTTGATAAAATTCATTGTGGTGAACCAAGCAGGTTAATTTGGGCAAACTTCTGGGAAAAAATAACACTCTAGAAAAAAAATGAAAAAACAAAACAAACAAACAAAAAAAAAACCAAAACAAAAAACCATAGCAGCTGACTAGGACTTTTCATTTTAATGTTTTCTTCTTTGTGTATTTTTTTTTTTCAATTTTAATGGCAATCTCCCATCATGTTTTGTTAAAATAATGCCCTTTAGAGCCTAACTGGTTAACCATGCACCCTATATCATGTGTTCGGACAACTCTTCCACTGGGTGGAATCACTTTTGCTTGAGGGCACTACCAGTGCCTTGGACCAGCAAAACACAAGAATTCACATTTGTAACCTTCTCATTTCTTCTTTGCTTTTTCTTCTGTGCTCTCTTTCAATCCCTCCTGATACATCAAATGAATATTCTGTTTGTTCTCTTCACTTTATACATTTCAAGGTGGGTGGAAAACTTAGAACTGGTATTTGGTAGCCTACTGGTTTTTAAGAGAAGCTTGTTAAAATACTATGTTGGCAAAGGAAAATGACCAGATATAAATGCTAAGTATCCTCTCCTTCAAATCAGAAAACACTTTAGGCTTTAAAACACCCATTTTTTTTCATAGCAACACAGTTTTTTTACTCCAGTATTATGCAGTTTTCCAATAGTAATATTCCCTAGGTATTAGTCAGTGAGTGACCTCTTAAACTGTAAGTGAACCATGTTGAAAGACAAACAAAGTGGGCTGCAAAGAAAACATTGCTCTCACAGGTTAGCAGGTATGAAGCCTCTTTGCTGTTGCTATAAATGAGCGCTTGGAATGAAGACTATTGGCCACTTAAGATATTGTGGATCAATTCACCTTAGCCGAGAAATAGTTTTTAATAGTTCATCCTAGTAACAATGAGTAAGGGACTGCTATGAAGTCTAGGAATAGGATGATTCTGAGTTCATTCTAAGAAAATTGAAAGTTTGGTTGACAGAGGTAAGTAATTGCTCAATTCTAATAGAACTTTATAATGCCTTTAACTTAGCACTGCACAATATTCTGATTAAAAATAGTCACTTTACATTGTCACTCAAGCACATATTAAATAGATTAAGACTTCACTAACTAGCAAATCACCAAAAGCAACTGTCAAAGGGAATCATGAACCAAAGGGTTTTCAAGGAGTACTGATGGTATTCAGATGAGGCTTGATGCTGTTCAGTATTATCTTCAATGATCTTAAAATATATTTATGATCAGAGTTGATTAAATGCATGGATGAGACCCTTTATAGACAGATGATGATGATGATTGAATGTCTCCCCAGGGCAATTTGGATTACTTAGTAAATTTGGCTTATTCATGTGGGATGTATTTCAGTGTAGCCGAATACTGAGCCAAAAATCTCACAACTGTGAATGCAGAGCATCTGCACAGATCAGGAGATTGCCTCTTGGAAAGTCATGTCTCGGGAACAGTGGAGGAATTCCAGCAGAGAACTAATTTGACATGAAATTTCAGGTGATGCTGTGCGAAACTGGACAATGACCTGAGATGCGTAAAGTGAGAAGCCAGGTAATTCTTGGCCCATGTACAAGATTTAGGCACCACTGTATTACTGAAAATGCTTGTCTCACTGTCAGTTAACCTGGAATGTGAAGTGCTGTCTTTGACAGTGGTTTGTGTGTAGTCACACAGTCAGATCTGCACATCTGCAAATCCTGATAAGATCCTGAAATTGGAGATTCCCTGTCTCATCATCTGCAAGGTCTTATTTGGTAGGCATCCTCAGAGCTGGATCAGACCTTGCATAAGCCATAGAGATGAGACACTGCAGTTAGCAGCCTATTTAAACCAGTAGCTGGAGTATTCAGCTGAGCAGTAGGAGATCTGTTTGGAAGCTGAGACCAAGTCTCTCACTTCCAAGGACAAGATCTCCTTTGCAATTTTCTTGGATGACACTATTGCAGTTCCATGAAATAATTAAATACAACTTTGGCCTGACAGAGTAGAGGAAAAGGGTGAATTTGCCTTTAAAACTTAATGGTTAGGATGATTGGTTGGGATACAATAAGCCGAGTGCAGATCCTTGCTCTAAATCAGGAGCAACAGAGATTTGGAAATATGTCCTTCACCTTCCAGGTGAGTGCCCTTGTCATTGACCTACTGGTCATATGAAGTAGCTTTTTGTTCCTTTATGACTCTATTTTTAGTTAAATCATGAGAACAAGAATACAGCAAGCCTTCTTTGCCACACATTTGTTGTTCAGATGCTGCCTGTTTCCAGGTAGATCACACTCAGTATGTAGACACTCCATTTAGGAAAAACAGTAACCTTATTGGAAACAGTAACCTTATTGGACACGACCTTATTGGACACAGCGATACATTAAGGTAGTGCATTTCTTCACTTATTTCGCTCCAGAGTTTAATCATCCTCATTTTTAGCTGTTAGTTCTGCAAGTAGTAGAAACAACGTCTTGTGTTCCTATGGATTTATGTATCAAATTCAGATTCTCTAGTGTCTAGCAGCATGTTAGCTGTGACAGAAGCTTTTCCTTATTGTTAGAGTGTGGATAACAGCTCCTCCAGCAGGGATTTTTTGGTGTCTAATGGGAGCTGAGTGCATGTCTTTCCCTCACTGGGGAGAATCTACACAGTCTTTCTCCTTTAGTTGCTTATTTTCTGGCAGCTTGCAGAGACTTAGTCATTTCTGAGGCAGTACTTCTGAGGTAATAAATCTACTTCTGTGGCAAAGATGGTGGCAATTTATCAAGAGACTCAAGCATGAGCAGGTAGAGCCAGACAGATGGACAAGACAGACACAACACAATTCCTTTCTTTCAGAAGACAAATAAAAAAATACATGCCTAATTTTTAAATGTTAATTTGTTTAGCTTCAGCCCCCAAATGTTGTTTCTTGGTGTACTTTTTCTGCAGATTATAAAGGCATTTGGAACTTATTTTCTTCCTGTCAAGGCAGTTCCATGCTATAATCAAGTTCCAGCTCCTGTTTCTTTTGACATAGTCAACAAATTGTATGCTCTAAATCTGTCAGTCCAAGGTATTTTTATTCCAGACCTAAGATCAGCTCTATAGTTATTTTCTAAATATTTTCTGTATCTCTTATTATACTTTACAGAAAGCACTTACTAGACATATATGCACTATTCTAATATCAGCCTTCCATTCTTTTGTAGGTTTATGTTTAGCTTTGACCATGAATAAAGTATGATTAAAAAAAAAAGAAGAAGAAAAAGAAAAAGAAATCTGAATATTTAGTAGCTTTGCAGAATTTTTCAGGCTTCTAGCATAGCCATAGCTCTGACAGATAAGTTACGATTGCTGGTTTCAGCAGTCACTGAAGGTTTCAAATGCCTGATGCCTCATAGAGCACTGTGTTTGTTGTAAATTGTTTAAAATGGACAAAATGTAATAATCTAATAGGCAGTTAAAAAAAATTGCATTTAGAAAAATGTAATAAGTGCTCTGCTCCCCACTTTATAAAACAACCCAACCCTCTTATTATACAAAATGAAAAGATGACAAATCTGAGCTTTAGAGGTAGAACAATGTGTTGCAAGCTCATTGCATGACTGTGATGTGCCAATGTCTCCCAACTGCTGCATGACCCTGTTATATGTTATTTGTTTGCACAAATACTTTTTTGAGTCCTGGAAATACTGCACCACATCTTTGGACACATCTTTCGTAATGCTCCAGAATGATGTCCTCATTACAATATAGTGCACGTCTTGTTAACAGATGCATTTTATAGCTGCTTATAATCTCTTTATCTATGTCTGGGGATTAACTCTGTAGCTTTCCTCATCAGTTCTCCTGCTTGTTGTAGGGTTTTTTTATTGCAGCACATCAGATTTCAAACTTATTTTAGAATTGTCTTTTTTCCTCTTGTTGTTGATGAGTGACTACCACAGAACGTAAACCTAATCTAAGTTGGCCATTTGAGCAGCTTTTAAGACCAGCTGGCCTCCAAATGTCTGTTCAAACCTGTGGTTCTTTGTAGAAGAAAACAAAACCAAACCTGATACACCCTGGAAAATAATTTATTAGGAAATGTATTTTAAAGATTTTGCGTGAACTGGAAAATTTCTGGGAGAAAAGCAAGGGATGGCAGAAGGTTTCTCTTCTTGTGACTCTGGGTCACAGTTGTCATTTTGGGATTTGTTTTACCTTCTGTAGAGAAGTCCAATCTTTTACAAGAGGTAAAGGAAGTGAGGGCTCTTCTTGCTGTAAAACATTCAGTGTTTCTTTAGTGCACGAGAATATCAGCGTAAGTTGGTGGGCATCTCCTCTGTAAAGCCTTTGAAGCACAGCAGCTCGGGGTGTAGAGACTCTGAATTGTGAAGAGAAACATTCTCAGCCTTCTCATAGACCGGTTCTGACCCTCTCTCAAAGTAGAAAGAAAGAAAACCTTTAAATAGAAGTTGTTAATTCCTTCCATAAGAAGCTACTGGCTTCATTTAAAACAATGAAAATCTCAAAATTTGTTAAGTGCTATTTTTATTATTTAGTCCTATATTTCCTTAGATAACAAAATAAATATTGTGGACCTTGTTCTCAGCCAAGGTAAATCTGTGGTTTTGTTGCTTCAGCAGACTCATTTTGATTTACACCTGAACAGTATCTGACAAACCGAGGAAAGAGCACTCCTTTTCTTCTGAAAAGCATGTTTATGTAGTTGCGAATCATGATTTTTTTGCAGAAGGAAATGCCACACTCTAAGAACTCTGATACCTCTGATATCAGAGTTGGATTTTAGTGCAGCGTCATGTGTCTCTTCTCAGTTATTTCTACTGACATTGGCTTTAATGATTCTGATTTAAGGCAGCACTTTCATTAACAACTCTTTAATTTGATCCTTGGCTTGAATTTATATAATTAAGAAAGTGTAAGTACATTTTTAAAAGACAAGATTTATTTTAGAGCTGTCTGATTCATTTATTCATATATAATTATTATGCATTTATTGCATTTATGGTTTCCTTTCTTTGAATGGCTCATGCACTGAACTTGAAGGACACTTTCTGACACTTTATGGTACAAACCAGTACAAGTGATAATTTATCTCACAAGAGAAAATAATTTCCTCCCTTAAAAGTATTTCTGGGAAGCATAGGACCAGTTTATCAACTCAGTTTAGGAAACAGGACTGTTGCTGTTGTGACCCTCATCCAAGATAGTCTCACACGTCTTCTGACAGTGGGAAGCCAGCAAAAGTTATATGTCTAGAAGCCGATTCAAGGCCATAGTTAGTGCTTTGGGGTTTTTCAAGAAGATTTAAATACCAAACAGAATTTTTATAGAATTTGAATCACAAATTCCAACACAGGTATTTCTGGACATAGGTGGGCAATGAGGGATGTTTTGAAGGCCTAAGCAGGTCTGGTCCTTCTGCAGGGCCTTATGGAAACAGGTTACAGTAATCAAGCCTTGACTGAAGCAGACGAGATCTGGCCTTAAGTGTTTACAAATATTTAGCCAAGGAGCAATCTTTGCTAAAACTGATTGCTTTATCTTGGGCTTTGGGAACACACTGACCCTCAGCAGGATTTTGAGAACACAGCATCTTCTCATGGACCATAATTCTTAACCGCTCATTGTTGGCACAGGCTGCTTTCACAGAAGTGGCATACTATTTTGACTGTTTGTTACTCATGGCATGTGATTAGTCACCTCAGTCCAGTTAGTTTTACTTCACTCACTTCCTGGCTGATAGATTTTTAAATGGAAGGTATAAATACAGAAGGATCAAAAGGCAGCAATGAATAACTCTCTGCTTTTATTTAATATTTGAAAACATTTCCATGAAAACCTGAAAAATATGACTAGTCATATACCAGAGACTTCTTAATGATCTGCATGACACTCATATTACATTTTCCAATGAAGTGAAGTCAACCCATTTGGTTATGAATATACCTGAGACTCTACCTTTCCATTATTCATCTCTATTAGACCTTGAAGTTTTTGTTTCAGAAAGGAAACAAAGAAAACCAAGGTAAAATCTAATCTAAAGGCAGACTAAATAATGAAACTTAAAGGGGGGGGGGGGGGAGAGGAAAATATTCCAGTGATATTGTCTTCTAAGTTGCATTCTCAGATGCCTTTTCTAGGACTTTTTTCTTTCATTTCCATCCACTTTCCAAGTGAAAGAGCCCAGAGACCAAATCATGTGAAAGAGCCAGCAATGCAGTACCAGGCATCGACAGTAACTTTAAGAAGAATGAAACATTTCTTCTGGATTGTTCACTCTATTTGCCTGTTCTTGACTTTATAGGTTTTTTTGGTAACAATTACTGCTTTCTTTTCGGCATATTTTGCCTATTGTGGTGATGCCATGTATTATAATGCTTTATAGAGACTGAATTGCAATTAAGTTAGGAATGTATTTCAGGTTAAGGACTTGAAGGCCACTTTTGCACCAGAAGCAGCTCTTAGAGTGATTGTGCCTGTCTCAGGCATTTTATGTATTACAACAGGTTTGTTGATGTAGCTAAGCTGGTGTAGTTCTAGTGGCAAACGCTTTTTCTGTAGAGACAGCCTGTGCCAGGAAAGGGAAGTGTTGTGCTATAATTTATATCATTTCTTCCAATAAAATAAACTATACTGACAAAGTAATTTTTTTTCCCTTTCAAACACAACTGTATAAAGCACTGGCTCACTGCTTTAATAATCCTCAGCAAGTTATTGTACCAGCACAGAATGACTATTGGTGTACTAGAGCTGGCTGAGAATTAAATATACTGCCCATAGAAACCTAAGCTCCCAGGAGCATGGACTGCTTTTACTGACATTTTTGGTAAGAAAGATTTCTCTTCTGTGACTGAGACTTCCATGCTAGGCAACCCCTTCCTGCATAGGCTAATGGTAACAGACTCAACAGTGATACATGCAGGGTTTATATTTGTGTTCTGGGTGATATAACCCAGTGTCTCAGCTTAGACTTTTTCCCACCCTAAGTGAATGTGTTGTTTCAGGTATTCTGAGGTCCATAAATCTCACTGTTTGTGGCAGCTATGGACACTGTAATTGTGATGTGAAACTGAAAACTATTGAAATCATGAAAACCTCTGCAGTGTAGAAGAATCCTTTCCAGTCACCCCTACTTGTTGCTAATATTTCTTCTGCATTGCTTTGCTCCATGTAAATGGTGTGAAAAGGAACAACGGGGCATTTCACTATCTCCATGTATCCCATCATCCCATAAAGCTGTTAGGTACAGATCTCTCTTCTTTTCCCCCCATGGTCATACAACTCCTACAGAGCTGGGTTTGGGGATGCTTCTGTCCCACAGTGCAGCAGAAGTTGAAGAAAGATTCTTTAAATCTCTTCTTTTTGGACCAAATGTGTTGGTAGCAATTCGAAATATTATCATACAGTGAAAGCTAGAAAAGAACAAAAAAGTAAGGATGCTGTGTTTAGAAAAAAACAACAGGTTTTTTTTGCTAACTATTGTGCAAGCTGTTGCAACAATAGTTGCAAAAATATTTGTTATTAAAGCTCATACATTTCTCTGTGAAGAAATTTCTGTAAGTGTAATACAAAGAAATACAATTTAATTCATTGGACTACGCAGTCTACCTCAGCTTTGGAAAAAAGAAATTAATATTCTTTCCTTGGCTGATCCACTGTGTTGCATATTCAGAACACGTATTCATCCCGTAAGTTATTTCCAGGTAATTATTGGTTACCAGACATCTAGGTTCCAGTGGTCATAGGAGTGAAAATGGGTTTTCTTTACACCATTTCCCTTCACTACGTGACTTTCATACCACTCTAATTTTTGTTCTTTTCATGATCTTTTTGACAGGAGAGATTTTGTCTTATGCAAAATGATCAGTGTGAGCTAGTTTGAACCAAGTTTAAATAAAGACTGGTGTATTTTCTACACTGTTTGCTCAGCTCTAGTTTCTGCTCTTTGATGTAATTCTAGGCAGAGGGCAGAAAATCCCCCTATTTTAGCATTTTCATTTGAATTGCTGTTAACTTGCAACTCTTTTTATTTTGTCAGCCACCTTTGAGCAACAGATCAGATTCTCTATCAAGGCACAGGATGTTTACAGCACTGTACTGCACAGAACCTTATAAACCACATCTCTAATTAGTCAACCATGAGTTAGCTGTACTGATGTGGTTTCTCATGCTGTTATATAAAGGCCTAACAAATGAAGAGAATAAGCATAATCCTTGCTTCAGACAATGTGAAGAACAGGATCATGCCAAGCTACCACAGACCTATAGAGTGGTGATTTGGGGAATAAGGTAATGGCAACAAGGTCACAGTAAAACATTCTTACATAAGTCAATATATTCAGGGGTGGAAGTTATCACAGCAGTATATTAATGTATTGCTTAATATATTGATATATATACATGATATATATATATAACATGCTATATAATAATCACAAACAATAATCTGTCTTTCATCATTATATTCTAATTAAACTATTCTGTTATGCATTCTGTTCCCTTCTTTCTCTACTTCACCTTTACCTCTTGTTTCCATTTTGTCCATTTGCACTGTAGGAATAATTCAAATGTCTCATAAATACTGCAGATTTCTGCAGATACAGAAGCTTTGAAGTTCTGACTTAAATTATACATACACCCAATTAATATTTCTTGAGAGGTACCACTCTGAAAACTTTCAAGTCACAAACATCAAAGTTTTCATACATGCTCAAACACTGCCAGATCAATGAATGATTGTTGGAAATTATTAGTCTCAGCAATTTCTATTTTTACACGATAATTATTGATGAACTTCAGAAGAATTCCATATTTTCTTCCTTGGGTTATGGTCTTATCAGAATTGGCAAGTGAGAAAGGATGCTGAGCTTTGTTTCTGAGGAAGCTCCACAGCAGACTTGGAGGTTCAGAAGGAGAAATGCTTTCCTGAGGTTTGAAAACTCTGTCAGAACTGGTCAGGAATCTTTTCTTGATCCTTCAGAAGCTCCAGGTGTGTCAGAAGTGAGTGCAAGAAATCATGGACAAGCTGTCTCAAACTAAGTTGACATGTTGTCAGACTTCAGGATCCTTAATAATGGTGGGTTTTTTCTGGTGTTTGAGACTACATGAGGCGGGAACAAGCTGTGGTGGTCTTCGTCTCTGACATAGTTTTCAAGGTTTCCACTCATAAAAGTAGAATTCCTACATTATTTTTTACATGTATAAGCTTCATAGAGAGAAGGTTCACAAGCCTTCACTCTGTCTCTTTTTCTAGGGCCCAGTTTAAGTCAATAACTTCAGCAAATGTGAAGGGAGTTGGTGTACTCTGCATGGTGCTGTCTTCAGCGGAAGAAAGTGTGAAAGAAACTGAAGTCTGATCATAGTAGAGATCTGATTCAGCTTCTCACATAGACATCAGAGTTATGCTCAGACCCCTATTTAAAGGTCTACCCTAGAGACACTCCTGTTAAATTAAACAGACCAATGCTTGTCCTATCTATCCCTGGCAGCATTGAGATCACCGTGCATCCCATTGCCTCTGTATTTTCACTGCATCTTCTGCAGGTTTTAAATTCTATCCACCTGCCAAACTGCTGCCTCTAGATTTCTACTAGGATTTGATCCTAGTCCAGATCTTGCTCAAGTGTGTCTTTACTGCTGTCTGGAGAGTGCAGTGTAGTTGCCATTCATTCAACTATAAACTGTAAAACTGTTTTGCATCAATCTTCTACCCTGCAGCTGCAGATGGAGATAACACTTTCTGTCAGATCCTTATTCTGAGTGGTATTGCTAAGTTGCAGTGCTTCTTAAACAGATGCTTTGTCCAACTCAAGCAGTTCATTTTGGTGGAGCCACTGAAATGCATTCTGGTTGCCAGTGACATCTGTGAACTGTTTCAGCTGAGCTGAAAAACATGACCTCGATCTGAAGTTCTTATGCAGTAGTCTTTTTTCTCCATCTTTACAAGAGTTTTAAAGAATTCCATAGCTTTGTTATGATAATAAGTGTATACGAAATTATTCAAAGCTATGGGATATAAATATGTATTAATATTATTTCTATTACTTTGTGATATTAATTATTAATAAGATTTCATTGAAGCTCATAGCTGTAAAATACAAGGCAAGTTGATAGAAGTAATTGTTGGTTTTAATAATATTTCTGGTAATATGTTTCCTTTAATGCATCCAGTGGCAAAGAAGCCGTGAGCTATGGCATGTCAGGGACCTTTACAGACAGAGCTGATCCCAGGGCAGGGCAGTTCTTACTCAGAATGGATTCAGGGGAGCTTAGTCCAGGGGATCAGAGGAGTGTGCTTGGGACAAGGTGCAAATCTGCTGCCAAGGGCCATGAGCCATCCTTTCCCCAGGCAGAGAGAGAGTAGGGGAGAGCAGTGGTTGCTGCTGAATCTTTCAAGACAAAGTTTTCCAAACTGTGTTTTCTAGGAGGATGACTAGAAAAGGGCAGGGAAGGAGGCCTAAGAGTAACCCACAGGAAGACCCCAATAAGCCATCAGAAAAAGTGATGGGGTTCTCTGCATGAATACCTCTCATCTCTGTAAACTGGATTAATCTTGTGGACATCTTTAAAGTTCTCTTTCTGTGTGCCTCTTTGACCGCATAAATCTTTTTGTTCACCATGCAAAATAGATTAACCTCTGGTGGTGCCTGACCCAAAAAAGCTGATATTCCAGTGACTATGAAATTTTTTGGAGATACAGATTTATCTCCCATCAGGTGATGAAGGCTAGCCCAGGTTCCCCAGCATCTCAGTGGCTGCTCTAACTACTGTGTTACGGTGTAAAGTACACATCAATATGTAGTCTGTTGACTGTTGTTTTCCTGATAAAAAGGAGTTGGATTACTAATAGCTTGACAGATACCTTTTAAAAAATATTCATAGAGATGAATACTCAGTGCTAAAAATCATGAGATGAATCCAGAGCAGTTTCTGACATGCTGAAAAGCACTCTCTATAGCATACCACTGATTTTTGAGCCAGTAACTAAACAGGATGACATCTGTTCTGCTGTATGCTGACTTACATGAGCTTTTTCATTGTGTTACAAAATGTGCTCTTGAGGCTTTCTGTTCAGCACTGAAATCAGAAATTTTTCCTCTGCAAAAGGTCATAGTGATGTGGGCAAAGATAGGTGGCCAGTGGCATCCCAATAGGAGGGATCTGAAGATTCAGTTAAAATTTCTTTCAGAAGTGGTGTCCTTCTGAAGAAGAAGACATGAAAAGGCTATGTAGTTACAGCTGTTGGGAGCTGAGGTTCTAAGGACCATTTCTTGCATTCAGAGTCTTTAACAGTTTTAGGTGCCTGGAATATAGGAATATGTGGATATAATATAAATGCTCATTTAAGAATCAGAATTTTTACCTTTTCTGTTCAAACACAGAATAAATAGTTTTCAATCATAAGTACATTTGTTTTTTACTATACCACTCAAAGAAACCTTTAGTATTCAACAGGATTTCATTATTGTCTTAAAGAGATGAAACCAATAGTAGAATGTCTTTATGTCTAAAGATGCTATTATCAAGTTTTGCTGTTGGCTACAGGTTACTATATGTAACAGAGGAAGGGAAGACAGTGTGATCTTTTAATGATAGCTAAAACACATTTTTGACACCCTTCTTGTTTAGTATCTTTTATTAGCTATTCATTATTCACTGTTGGAATACATTACTCTGTGTTTGTAATATTCATTTTCCAGGAGACACACATTTTAATCATCAAAGCTCTTCTTTAAAATTAAATGCAGTAGCAAAAGCTTGGTGAAATTTAGGTACAAGCTGACAAGTTAATATTTGCTTAAGCAGGGAAAAAACATTAAAAAGCTTTTGTGACTGAAGAACAAAAGTCCATGAAAAAATGTAAGGGAAAACAGTCTGAACCATCAACCACCCAGCTCAGACTGCTAAATTCTATACTAGAGAAGAATACAGTGGCAAGGAGCAGTGCATACTAATTATGAAACATCTGATGTTTGCCATTATATTTTTTTGGATGGTAAGAGAATAATCACTAGCTTGTAAATACCAATTACAAGGCAGAATGAATACATTGAGAAGGCATTGATTTTTTATTTTCTATTTGGTTCATGACCAATAGACTATTTCATAGGGAAAATCTATCACAAAGAGCCATACAATAGAAACATACAGTCTATGTGTGACTGAAGGTGTGTAAATGCATAATTAAAATTCCTAATAAATAAATCCTGTCTGATTTATAACAATAAGAAAATAATGAATTTGCAATTTAATGTATATAGGTACAGGTAATTGCGTGTAATTGCAAAATCATATTTTCTTTCAAGCCTTTTACTGCAGTATCTGTGTTTTTCCTCAAACTTCACTCTTCCTATTTTCTCATTTCCCCTTCATTTGATTTTTGTATATACTTTCTTTCATATTTGAAACAATCTATTAGTCATCAACAGCAATAAAAGTAGTCAGTGCTTTACCTAGCCTGTTCTGTACATGATTTTTGAAAGTGTTTCCTGTATTTCTGCCGCCAAAAGAAAAAAAAAAACCCTGCAGAATGGTTTGTGGATGTCATGTGACACAATGAGCTACTTCTGTCTGGCCATAATAAATAGACAGAACATTAATCTTTTTTCCCCAGGATGTTTAGAAAGTGTTTGACTCTGGAATATATAAATCCAGCTGAAATCAAGTAAGCTACAATATAGAATTTTTTTTGGGAGATGATATGTTGGGGGATTGTTTGTTCTTTGAATAGAAAATAGTGTTTTCTGACAAAATTAAACATTTCACATGACAGTTTTTCCCTTCTTTATATAACTTGATCATTTTGTCAAACAGGCAAACAAACAAAATGTAAGTAAGACAGAGGCTTACTTCATGAATCTCCTTTCTATAGAGAGAAGGAAGAAAAATGTGTATTTTGGAAGCTGATGTCCAGATGTCCTGAGAGTCTTGGTCAAAAATGTGGATCTCATATAAGGTTACAACATAATTTAGCATCTGAATAGTATTTTTGATATTTTACCAAGAAGTAAAAAGCATCCACCTACAATCTCAATAAGTACACAAAATTTATTTCCTGTGTTTGCCAGGTTTTTCTGCAGGGCGTAGCCTGACTCCTGGTTGTCTTTACGGTCATTTTGCTTTTAAAAAAATCCAGTAGAGAAGTTTAAACCTGATTCAGGAAATGCAAGTTCCAGTCACAGGATCAGCACAATAATTTGTGAGAAGTTTCTAAAAATAAGTAAAGGCTTTCTGGTGAGAACTTTGTGGTTAACTCTCTACACTCAGTGTCATTGTGTCCACTGTCAAGGTTCACAAGGGGGACAACTTTATGAAGTATTTCTAGCTTGGTTTGAAGAATCAGTCTGATTTACTGCCTGGTAAAAGGGTGAAAACAACTTCCAAGTGTTAAAGGGAAGTTAACCGCTTCAAAACCTTGATGAGGATGGAAACCCTGCCAGAATATGCAGGTATCAATGCTTTGTAAAACAGCTTAATGCAGATCTCATTGTTGGGTTTTGTAATTTGACCTTGTAAATTAATTTGTAATATAGCTCCTATTGTCCTTTTACACACACAAGAGCTATAGTCTTGCAATGTACATGCTGTGAATTGGCAAATGCTGGGAAATGACACACTGCTTGTCATTTCATAAGCTTATTATATATATTTTTCTTTTCTTCTCTCTGAGTACAGCTGTTTTATAATGCTTCTGGAATTACTGGCTACCTTCCCTGGAACAGTATGGATGGTAAGTGAATTTATTAAATCAGACAGTATTTTTAGTGTTTAGTGTTTTGTATATGCTTAATTCTGTTTGATGGCCACTCTTTATTACGATCTCTACTGCAAGTGTGTATGTGCATTGAGATACTCTTCAGTAAAATACTCTAATGTATCTTCTGCAACTTGGAGAAAGTTGATAATTTCTACCACGGTGATGTACTTATTTCCTAGTTAGCATGTGCATTGTTCTTTTCATCCTTTAAAATTTATTACAAAATCTTCCAAGGGTTCTTTTAGACTCTGTAGGATGCAAAGATAAGGCAAGATCTGAAGAAAATTAATAGTAATTCATGATGATTATTATGCAGAAATTGTGAAATCAGTGTTATCACTGGGTTATAGGATGGTATGTGTACAGCATATTCTTTCCATTTCCATTTGTTTCGTATATATTGGCCATTTTTTGGTAACACTGAAAGTACATCTTTAACCTTAGCTTATTCTGTGATAGTCTCAGCTGTACATTCTCTTGATCACAGTGTTTTTGACTTGTGAAGTACTAAATGACCAGGGATTTGACTTCCTCCCAATAGCTTGAACAACAAAAGCATTCAAACTAACAATCTGTGGTCTCAAAGTGAGAAGGATGGAAGCTCAGGTGCCCAGAGAGTATTCCTGAACTTCATTCTGAAACAGCTAAGAGTCATTGATTCTTGGGGTGTTTGCTGTGAAGTCATCTATCACTCTGAACATGCCAGGGAGGGTGGCTGCCTTCTTGATTTTTGGTTAGTGTGGGGGATTTTTTGTTGTGGTTTTTTGTTGGTTGTTTTTTGCCCCCCCCCCATTTGGCTCAAGTAGCAGCACTCCATAAAGTGCATCTGAAATATTTTTCCTTAAATATTTATTTGCCCTTTTCAAGTATGACCAAAATGGAGCTATCTAAAATCAATGTGACTTCAGGGTTTTTGAAATAATACTGACCTATTTTTCTTTGAAGCAATTTCAAAGTAAACTTCCTTCCACCTTTACTCTATGCAAATTTCTGGGATTGGTTGTAGACTTACTTAAAATTTTGCTTTCAAACTTCCTTTCTGTAATGAATCAATTAACTTTTAGAGATGTAAAATACTTCCCCTCAAACCCAGAAAAAACTGCAGGACTAAGACATGTTATATCCCTGCTGATACACTGCAGTACTAATATTCAATACTACAACCATTTTTAACAGTCATTTCTGAAAAGAGGAATAAAGTATTGCTAAATCTTTTCCTCATTTTTTATACATATCATCACTTGATTTTGGTGATGGGACACTCTGTAGGAATGCTAATTAATGCATTTCTGTGGAATTACCTTCAGTGAAATGAATGCCTTTCTGCTAGGTATATGTACAAAATCATCACATTTCTACTGGGTTGGGAATAGGTTACTTTTCTGTGAGCATGGGGTAGCTGATGCAGAGATAAAAAAAGGACGTGGTATAACTCTCATCTGCTGGGTATATGGCCTTTAAACAGTATTGCCAGTCGCTAGGACTATCCAGGTTTTTAGGTATCATCTTTAAAAATATTTTATTACAAATAAAATTAGGGGATAAAAATGCATTTCTGCAACCGCAGAAGTTATTAGTCCAAAATCCCTTATCTTTGCTTATAGAAACAATGTCTATTCAGACCAGCGTCTGATAACCTAAATGCCCAGGACCTTACTCTGAATTAGCTGTGTAACAGGTTCAACATTGAGCTTACTCACTTCTGAGAAATTGGCCTAAAATTCATAACTGTAACCCTGGCTTAAGTATAAGTTTTTATCAGTAAAATTATTGAGTTAAGGCTATGACTTTTTCCTATTAAACTTAGATACTTACAGTCTTATAACCACATACAGTGTATTCAGTCAGACTGGTATAAAGATTTTATAGAAATACAGTCTTTCTCTGATATAAGCAGTTGTCACAGAATGCTATAATATCCACAGTAGAATAGCTATATGACTATATACATTTTTTATTTTATTTTATTTTATTTTTTAAACAGAAACATACTGGTAGACAGTGATGCAACCCTATAGTACAGGCAAACCTTTAAGTCTTTAACTCTAAATGAAATCTGGATTAGATAAATAAATAGGTCATTTTCATTTTAAATCTCTGTGGCCAGAATTCTGGTCTAATATATGTGTGAGGAACTCTTACTAATTTCAAAAGGGGTTTGAAACTTCTAGTTGAGAGCAGAATTTTGCCCCCTTGAATAGCCCACTCACTATTTCTGAGGTAAAAGTAGAGGAGCAGTGACAAGGAAATTCCTATCATCTTTGTCCTCTTAATATACACTTCATAAGCATTTTATTAATTTGCTTATTTTACTGGTAAAAATGCACTTATATGTATTTACAATATATTTTAAGAATATGTAACAAACCCTGTAAAAAAAGTGAAGAATATAGATTACTAAAGTATTATGGAAAGCAGAATATATAAAATATGAAAGTATCTATTTTATTTTTCAGGTGCCCCTAGGAAAATTATATATCCATTGATAAACTGCCTTATCATATAAGGGGAAAAATGTTCTTACCAGAGAAATCAAGAAAAAAAGTTGTTGGCAGGAAACTACTTGTAGAGTGTAGTGTCACATAATGATATAGAAACAGGAATTAGTGTACCCATACCACACAAAATGCCCACTGCACCCCAAAGCTAATGACTCCAAAAGGAATCAGAATTATTGATTTGTGACAGAATTTGTCAGAAGATTACCCTAGAGCTTCTGGATGGACGATTTTGAACAAGTTCTCCAAGCAGATCTTAAACCTACTTCTCTTGAGAGATGTTCCTTTCAGAGATCGTCTTTGATCCACTTGATCTGTTCAGAATTATGAACTTTCATGTGGGTGATAAAAAAAAGTTACCACAAAGTGAAAAGCCCTCATATTTTTGGAACTACAGACTGACCTACAAATGGAGAGTCTCTGAGATGGGAAAAGCTATGCACATGTCAGGGAAAACATATTCAGCAAAAAAGCCCTCCAGCTTTTCAGTTGCAGAGCTGGGTGTAGTGTAGATTTCAATTTTGCTTTTCAGAAAGTGAACAATCTGTATTTCCCAGCTGAAGGACCCACAGCTGTGTAACTAAAATCGTCAAAATTTATAATATAGCTTTACTTCTGTTAGTCCTGCTCTGACAATTAGGGAGGTGAAACTTGTGGAGTTCAGAAGCTCAGCACAAGCGGGAGCACTAAGAATAAGTCTCTGAGGAAGCAAAGAATATGAGAGTTGTTCAGGGCCCCTGGGACCTCTTGAATCCATCAGGATTGAAAATGCTTTTTTCTAAAATAGAAATAACCAAACACCACCATTAAGTTACTGGTCAAAACATCTGTTTGTTCTGTTCTAAACCAGACATTCCATGGAAGGAGGTGAAGAGATCTCATCTCCAGGATTGAGGGCATGCCACTAAACAAGGAATATTTTTAGGCACTGCAATCTCAAACTGGCAGACCTACTGAAAAGTAGCATTGGATTTTCACTTTTTTTTCCTGCCTGAATTTGTAAGTCACTCAATTTTAGCTAAAGTACTCCTAAGTCTCAGGCCCAATTCTAAACTTAGATCCCAAAGCAGAACAAGTTAATATGATCCTATTTTATTTAATTAGTCTAGCACAATCTTTTAACAATCCCTCTTTTGCTAAGAAATAATGAATAATAAATAAAGATTGAGCCACTGGAGAAAGAAAAACCTTGACTGTAGTGGTACTAATGGATTTACCCTGTTCTCCTCAAACACTCAACAGAAAAAGGAAAAAAAATTTAACTTTATTCCTAAAAAACAGTCAATAAATTATTGGGTAATAAAATTATATCAAATCACAGATTTGCTACCAGATATTTTTAGCCAACCAGTTCAGTAAGGACAGGTAAGTACATGACTAGGGAGTAACAGATGCATGCAGTCATATTTAGGAAATGGGACAAAATGGGAGGAATTGTAAACACAGTGGTAAATGGAAAAACGCCATTGAGGTTTACCAAAAAGAGGATGTGCCAGATTTTCTTGATAGATTTCTTTTGATGAGACCTGTTCTTCTAGACAAAGAAAATGCAGTAGATCGCATCTTTTCTGGACTTTAGTAAAGCTCTCGACATAGTGGCACATGGGAAATTATGAGTTAAGAGGGTGAAGATGCGGGTTACTAGGAGAACTGAACATATTAAATCAATGGGCTAAAAGAAGATGGGGACAAGCTGCATTGATAGAAAAACTGTCAGGTTTGTAGGAAATTACCAGTGGAGTAATTCAAAAGTTCTTTGTGGAATTGAGTTTTAATTTTTTCAGAAATGCCCTTTCCACTAGAAGTGTCAGCGCGCTGATGAAATTTGTTGATGCTGTGAAGTTCAGAGTCATCTTTCATACAGAGGAGAGAGCTGTGACATATGAAGAACTTCATGACTCTCAGGTATGGTTTAATAGAAATGAAATTATACACAGATATAAAGAGAACAAGGGGTTTTTTTGCAAAGGGGGTAATAAGAAAACTTGTGCAGTAAGCAGAGAGTGCGTGAGTTGGAAAGAACGCTTGAAGGGGAAGGTGCAAAGGAAAGTAGTTGATCTCAGGGTAACTATGACTTAGTAACATATGCCAATTTGGGCATTGTCCTACCTGAGAAACATGTATGAGGAATTAACTCAAACTGGGACAAATACAGAGAAGAACTATTGGGATGATCAGATGAATGGAGAAATCTTTGCTAGGGAGACTAAATGATCTTGGGTGTTTAAACCACTAAGCAGAGGATGTTACTGGTACTATTTCAGGATGAAGGCAAGGAGCAGGGAAGGGGAAAATCTGTTTAAAACCAGGAAAAAATAGTTTTGAAAAGAGGTAAGTTGGAAGTGAAAATAGCCTAAATATTCTAGTATTCAGAGCAATGACTTTGTGGACTGTCTTCCAGCAGAAGATTGATAGTAATCATTTTGAACGATGCTCTTCATTAAACTCAAATGGATTTCTTGCTGAGCCGCTGAGGTACTGTGGACCCCAAATCAGTGGCTGAGAATCCATTGCAGCACTGTGGTGTTAGATAAATACTCTACTGAAAGGGACAAGAAAACTATAGCTACAGTTATAAAATTGTATTTCTTTTCCTTGATCAATATGTTTCCATAGAAAATGTCAATGCTTTGGCAAAAAAAAACCCAACCAAACAAAAACCAACCAGGTCAGCTCCTCCCCCCTCCAAGCAAACAACACCAACACCAACACCTAAGTCCTGGAAAACTGATTTTGTGTGTGAAACCCACCACACCATCTTCTGGGAAGTACTGATGCAGTGGCGCAGGTGCCTGGTCCTCTTGTGACCCCCTCAGGCTGGGGTCTCTCCTCTATTTCCCACAGGGACTGCAATCTGTCCTGCTAGTGAACTGCATTATGCCCAATCAGAATTGTGGCTGGTGGAGAACTGGGACATACAGGGATGTCTGAGAGAGCTTTTCAGCTTTTAAAAGTTTTTATTTTGTTAAAAGTAATGCATTTCCATGGAAACAAAGCTATTTGAGGAAATTCAATTAGTCAAAAATCCCATTTACAGTAACAATACAGTTTTGATGAAAATGTTTTTTATATAGTAGTAATTAACAATGCTGTAATGTGAATAATTCCTACATGCTCAGGCTAGCTATGAGAAAAACACAGGCTTTGGAGATGGCTAAAATTTCCTATGGTTTTGGTAATTTGCTTTCTTAGAACTGAGCAAACATCACACTGATATCAGGAACCTCATCAAAGATTGATCTTGCTGTCACTAGCTTCAGTGGGAACAAGACTGGACCCCAGGTGAACTTCTGAGATCCTGTTAGCTAGCTTAAATTAATTAACCATCTTCTACCCTCCGGCAGTAGCTGCTGTTAGCAATCTAATTTCATTTTCTGAATTGAAATTACAGTAATGCTAAAGCATTTAACTTTGTCTCTTTTATGTGACACTATTTTTGACATCTAATAGGAATACTCTTCTGGCATTTACTATCCTTCCTTTATTACAAGTCTGCCTGCCTTTCATTACATTTTCATTATTCTTATGGTAACTATATTTCATATTTATCACAGTGGTTAAAATCATATCAGTCACAATCAGCAATCGTATACATTACTGAAATATTTATTGATCTGTAAGCAACAGGTACAGTAAATTTAAAAGATGTTGTTTCCCAAAGGACATGAATTAATTTGGGCATTCTGGAACTAGGCAAAATACTGTTACTGTGGTAAGGATGTTAATTTATCATGCAATAAATCTTTTGCTTGACTGGTCAATATTGATTATGTGCAATAACTATGACTACAGTTGTAGGCAGTAGAACAGCATGAAAAAAATTGCCTTTTTTAAAGGACTTTTTTCATTGTTATTTGAAAACAACATTGTTAAATGGCATTATTCTTACTACTAATGAGTTCCAATAATAAAAAGTTAAGAGTATAAACCAGGTAACAACCTGATATACTAAAAACCAAAACCTCTTACATGTGTCTTTTTTCAAACTGTTGTTTTTTTCAGATTTTAATGTTCATCTTCTGTGTTTGAGATTTGTAAGAGATGAAATACAATTTTTTACCCACTCTAAAATTTGTGTTGACAAATATTCATAGTCAATACAAGTAGCCTTGGTTTCACTTCGAAACTGCACTGAGAAATCATTTCCAGCTCTAGCTGAAAGAGTATTAAAAACCAGCCAAGGTCAATTCTTTTTGGCCGATGTTCCATTAAGAGTCATGCAATTATCCTCCTGCCTTGCTTTCTTAGGAAATCCAATGTTCTTAGAGTACACATAACCAGCCTATTAAGGCATATTTCAGTTTCCTATAAACTCTACCCCATTAAACCACTGTTATTTTAACTACAGAGCTATACAGATGCCCAAACCTTGTGTGTTTGTGAGGAAGGAGGGGGCTTAAGTTGTGACTGACCTAGTGTGACTTTGTGCCTCTTCATTGACTCAGTCTCTCTCATTTCACCACCTAGTCTTGTCTGTCTCAAGAGCTGAGATTCCAAACAAAGCTGAGACCTGAGCTTCCTTGCTGCTGGCTGCTTGCAAGGGATGGATCCTCAGCCCCATAGCCCTAAAGAGTGGGGGAGTTCATTGCTCTAAAATTGTGTTGAATCAGAGTTAAGGCTGAGGAGAAGGTACACCTCTCAGCGCTTAGAGTGCTATTTTAGGACTTCAGAGACCTAGTGTAAGTCTCTGAGAACACCAACATATACAGTCAGGAAACTTGGAAATAACTTTTCTGTCTCCCTGTTCCCCTGGCTGATGACAGAATTACTTGCAACAACTCACTGCTGCTCACAAAGCAATAGAAAAACAAATTTCCATTCTGAAGTGTTCAAGGAGAAGAGCAAACAGCCCACTCCACCTGTGGAGATACAGCTGAGGGGAAGGAAGGGCAGAGAAAAAATGGACAGTATTCCAAAGGAGACCTTGGAGTAGATGGACAATTTCTGCTTATACCGCATATACATAAAGTGGCTGTAGTAGTACCATGCAAATCAGGTGTCTCCCACTGGTCTTTGCTGCTTAATGAAGACATGGTCTCCCAGTTCTTCATATGCCCCTTGATGCATTCATTCAAAGGGATAAAATGAAGCAATTGATGTTGGATATGGGCTTACCTATGGTGCAAGGCTGCACTTGCGCGGTACTTTCTGATTTTTGTTAAGTAATGGTGTGCATTGAAGTGCTGCTGGAGTGTTAAACGCTGTTATTCACTATTTAGACAGGCATTGTGGAGAGTGTAAAACACTGCTTATTTTGACAGGTGAAATGAAGTTTTCATGTTGTGATCATTCCTTATTTTGGCAAAAATGGTAGCAGAGAGAAGGTGTCTTGTGGGAAAGAGTGAAGCTCATGGAAGCTGTTTGGGACTCCCTTATCTCATCGTTCAGTGTCTCCATCTTCACTCTTCTTCTGGCCTTTTGAGATAGTGACTGAGCAAATTGGTCCAGGTCCTTTTCCTGGGCCCTGAGTGCAAGTGACATAATCAGTATCACTGTTAAACTCTCTTTCTCTAAAGCAGGGGGATCTCATCCAAACTGCTTACTGAGAACAGTTTAGGGCCAGTAATATCCTGTGTCAGGGAACGTACTGTTCTCAGGAAAGTGCTTGTGAAAGCTATGCCAAGAAGTGTACTTAACAGCAAAATGATCGTGGCATTTGCAGGGCAATGTTTGAGGCTGTGTCCTGGCCAGTTGGCTCACTAGAATTGATGTGGCCAGAATGGGTGAAGAGGAATTAGAAGGGTAATGGGGAAGGAGCAGAGTAATCAGTAGGTTATGAGATACACATTGCCAGTTGGAGGTAGAGAATACGTTAAGTTTTTTTGTATTCTACCTTGGGAGTAAACTGCTTAAGACTTTTAGCTTAGACCATTAGCCGTCTCGGACTCTTATGAACCACAGCATTTCTGAAGATGATGTAAATTATAATGTAGATTTCCAAGTACTTAGAAAATCAGTTGTCAAACAATCAGATAATATCATCTGCAGTACTTCAGCTCCTGCAATCTGTTTTTATAAAGTCCCCTGTCATTTATTCCCAGAGCCTTTTCCCCATACATAAAGTTTAGCCTTCCTACCATACTTTTTTACTTTTGCTCCTGGGTAGGGTGTGACTCCAACAAAAATCACAGTCTTGTTACATTTGTGAACTGTCCTGGTTCTCAGACATATGTTCAAATCCTAACCATTGTCCTTTTATTTCCTCTTTTCCTACAAGCTGCTAAACCGGGCCTTGGTTGGGCTGGATTCCTGAGAGGTCTTCCTCATACTGCCATGAGAAGTAAACATTACAGGCAAGAAAGAGCAATAGGGAGGGTAGGTGGCTGAAGGAAGGAAAAATCTCTGGCAAAAAATAATTACAATACATAAGATAATCCAGGTGTCATTGTTGTGATATTATTGCCCTATAAATATACCTCAAATCTCAGTTTTTGATCTTAATGAGCAAATACAATTTTAGAATCATAGAATCATAGAATCATTAAGGTTGGAAAAGACGTCTAGGATCATCAAGTTGAACTGTCAACCCAATACTACCATGCCTCCTAAACCATGCCCTGAAATGCCACATCTACTCATTTTGAGCACCTCCATGTATTGGGACTCCACCACCTCTCTGGGCAGCCTGTTCCAATGCCTGACCACTCTCTCAGTAAAGAAAGTTTTCCTAATATCCAATCTAAACCTCCCCAGATGCAGCTTGAGGCCACTTCCTCTTGTCCTATCACTAGTGACTTGGGAGAAGAGATCAACACCCACCTCGCTACAACCTCCTTTCAGGTAGTTGTAGAGAACAATAAGGTCTTCCCTCAGCCTCCTCTTCTCCAGACTAAACACCCCCAGTTCCCTCAGCCACTCCTCATAAGACTTGTGGTCCAGACTCTTCACCAGCTTCGTTGCCCTTCTCTGGACATACTCCAGCACCTCAATGTCCTTCTTGTAGTGAGGGGCCCAAAATTGAACACAGTATTCGAGGTGTGGCCTCACCAGTGCTGAGTACAGGGGCACGATCACTTCCCTACTCCTGCTGGCCACACTATTCCTGATACAAGCCAGGATGCTGTTGGCTTTCTTGGCCACCTGGGCACACTGCTGGCTCATGTTCAGCTGGCTGTCAACCAGCACCCCCAGGTCCTTCTCTGCCAGGCAGCTCTCCAGCCACTCTTTCCCAAGCCTGTAGCATTGCATGGGGCTGTTGTGACCCAAGTGCAAGACCCAGCACTTGGCCTTGTTAAACATCATACAGTTGACCTCAGCCCATCGATCCAGCCTGTCCAGATCCCTCTGCAGAGCCTTCCTACCCTTGAGCAGATCAACACTCCTGCCCAACTTGGTGTCATCTGCAAATTTACTGAGGGTGCACTCAGTCCCCTCATTCAGATCATTGATAAAGATATTAAACAAGACCAGCCCTAACACTGAGCCCTGGGGAACACCACTTGTGACCGGCTGCCCACTGGATTTATCTCCGTTCACCACAACTCTTTGGGCTCAGCCACCCAGCCACGTTTTTACCCAGCAAACAGTACACCTCTCTAAGCCATAATCCACCAGCTTCTCTAGGAGGATGCTGTGGGAGACAGTGTCAAAGGCTTTACTAAAGTCCAGGTAGACAAAGTCTACAGCCTTTCCCTCATCCAGTAGGCGGGTCACCTGGTCATAGAAAGAGATCAGGTTGGTCAGGCAGGACCTGCCTTTCATGAAGCTATGTTGGCTGGGCCTGATCCCCTGGTTGTCCTGTACTTGCCCGGTGAGCTCACTCAAGATGTATCACTCTATAATCTTCCCCAGCACCAAGGTCAGGCTGACAGGCCTGTAGTTCACTGGATCCTCCTTCCAGCCCTTCTTGTAGATGGACATCACATTGGCAAGCCTCCAGTCGTCTGGGACCTCCCCTGTAACCAGGACTGCTGATAAATGATGGAGAGCAGCTTGGCAAGCTCCTCTGCCAGCTCCCTCAGTACTCTCGGGTTATTTTGGGTACTGACCTCTAAGTAAGTATTTTTCTTCTTGAAGAAGAGTAACTTTTAATCTGAGAGATTAGTCATTCTAAGGTGTCATTTTAAATTTAAAACTAGATGGCCAAATGTTAGAGTCTTATGCTGCCACTACAAGAACTAGACATGAATTATTTCTTTGCAGAAGTAAGGCAATAGGATCTGAAATATGTCTGTTATAATATTTAATAGAAAATTATTACTTTTTTTCAAAAAGTTTAAATCAGATATGCATGCTTATAGTAGCCAGAAAAATCTGTGATTTAATAAAAAGATATACTATCAGAGTAACTAAGTTGAGATGCCCAGATCCATGATGGTGGTTTGCCACACTTTTGTAAAAAAACCATATTTGACATTTACATCTGGAGTCATGTTTTCATTTCAAAGCCCATATTCATATTAGACATGAGGCAGTCAGGACTGCAGTTTGGTTTGTCTGAGACTGAGATTTTTTACTTTAGTAAGCCTATACTAAAGGCTCAGAAGCTCCCAGTATTGTTTTGTCTTCAGCAGATGCACCTTCATTTATTTTTGACCATGGAGACCCTTCAATTACTTCCACTTTCCCTTTATTCCCAACGGCTTTTCAAAGTAGAGCAATGAGGTGTGAGTCCTGGAAGGCTATTGATCGAAGGTCTCATAAATCATCTTTTGCTCTACAGGAATGAAATAGGTGTTAGTGAGATTTTATTTGTTTTGCAAAGTGCTGTGAAGGATTCACTTTTTTCCCCATTTGGGGAATGAGACAACATTTCAGCCTGAGACGCAAAAAATAACTTTATAAAAACATATCCTTTTCATTTTTTGGAACATATTAAGTGCTAATTATACCAAAGCAAGCTACTTTCCACTGGGTATTAAAGTAAGACATCTAAAACAAACTGTCAAGTACATGTATATATAATTTAATGAACTTGCTTTGATTTTTTTAACAGAGCAGAAGTGATCTAACTGTCCCTTTGATGCTGTAAATGATGACAGTGAAGAAATAAGAGACTGGGTACAGCTGTGAACATAGGCCATAAAAGGCTGCAACCACTGCCAGGAGCTTACTTCAGGTATTACTTCTTTTGCCTCTGCAATTTAGAGAATCAAAAAAGATTAAAAAATGAGATGTCAAGATAATCTTTCATTTTACACAGCTAATTGAGAGCTCAAACACTCGTATCAAATACGTCGGCAGAATAAAATAAAGATGAAAGGTAAATGATGAAAACATTTAGAACAGATAAAAGAAATTCTATCTATTTCTTGGGGGCATAGATACCCCATATAAAATCAGTAGTCCCCACTGGATTTCATAGAACCTGTACTTCTCTAGTACCAACTTTCCTCCCCTGTCACCTGTCCAGTTTCCTCTGAAATAACCTTCTCATAAGACACCATCAAGAAAAAGTCAAGGAGTTAACTACTGTGTCCATGGAAACAGAGGGGCTGATGGAGCCATGTGTACAGTGAGACTGTCAGCTTTAACCCTGTTACTTGCAAGGCTTTTCCTTTAAACCTTGGGGCAAACCCAGAAGGTTATGAAGAATATACAAAATAGTATTTGAAGAATTTTAGAAAGGTACAACACCAAGAGCCTAGAGGCAGAATCACAGAATCACAGAATAACAGAATGGTAGGGGTTGGAAGGGACCTCTGGAGATCATCTCGTCCAACCCCCCTGCTTGAGCAGGCACACCTAAAGCAGGGGGCACAGGACTGCGTCCAGGCGGGTTTTGAATGTTTCCAGGGAAGGAGACTCCACAACCTCCCTGGGCAGCCTGTTCCAGTGCTCTGTCACCCTCACAGTAAACAAGTTTTTCCTCATATTCAGGTAGAAATTCCTGTGTTCCAACTTGCGCCCATTGCCCCTTGTCCTGTTGTTGGGCACCACTGAAAAGAGTCTGGCCCCATCCTCTTGACACCCACCCTTCAGGTATTCATAAGCATTGATAAGATTCCCCCTCAGTCTTCTCTTGTCCAGGCTGAACAAACCCAGGTGTCTCAGCCTTCCCTCATAAGGGAGTTGCTCTGGTCCCCTGATCATCTTGGTAGCTCTCTGCTGGACTTATTCAAGCAGTTCCCTGTCCTTCTTGAACTGGGGTCCCAAAACTAGATACAGTATTCCAAATGTGGTCTCACTAAGATGGAGTAGAGGGGGATGATAACCTCCCTCGACCTGCTGGTCACACTCCTTTTAATGCACCCCAGGATACCGTTGGCCTTCTTGGCCACAAGGGCACATTGCTGGCTCAGGGTCAACTTGCTGTCCACCAGCACTCCCAGGTCCTTCTCAACAGGGCCGCTTTCCAGCAGGTCAGCCCCCAACATGTACTGGTGCCTGGGGTTGTTCCTCCCCAGGTGCAGGACCTTACACCTGCTCTTGTTGAATTTCATGATGTTCACAGCCTTCCGGCGTATCAGCCACTCAACCACTCTCACCGAGAGACCTGACAGTCTCTTGGTTCTGCCATAGACCTAACTTCTGTGAGCATGGGCAAGTCCCTTCAATGTCTGTTTTCCCCTTATACTTTTTTTTCAAGACTACTTAGACTGCCACTCGAGGAAAGGACTGACTCCTACAGTGTATTTGTTACAATGCAGAGCACTTTGGGATTCTGACCTTTAATGTCACCAGGTGCTACTACAGCACTAAATCTAAATAATAAAAATTATATAAGTACCAACATGTGTTCTTAATACCTTTGGAAAGATTGAAAATTGTTTTGTTCTTGCTTTATTAAGGTACAGTCAATGATACTTCTTTCTTCTAAGGCCCTACCCAGCAGAGCAGAGGTAATGATTCACCATTTCCCTCATCTTTTCCTTCATTAGGCATTTTTGAAGCTAAAATACCAAATTGATTAAGTCTAAGGGTTGAACAGCAGTATGAATTATTCCTATTTTATTTTTCTAATAGATTACTGAATTTCAGTAGCATCATTCATCTAACACAAGATGCCCACAGACATAGCTATCATTTTTTGCTGAGGCCATAGGTCCATGACAGAGCACGTTAGTTTGAGCAGAGCACTCTGCTAAAGTGGGCGTTCAGCTTTTGGGATAGTCTTGGCTTATACTTGCCCAGGTTAGTGTGTGTGTAGAGCAAGTTCACCCACGGCTGAGCAAATTAAGCTGGCAAACAGACCAAGAATGTGCCTTTTCTAAAGACTCCATCCCTTTTTTGTACTGCCTCTGTTGCTGGTTGGCTTTAGGTGCAGTACCTAGGAGTAAACCTCTCAAATAGAGTTTTTCAAAACATAAGGCATGAAATGCTTTTCAGAAGACAATGCATCTTGCACTGAAATGTTTGGTAGTTTGAAGCGGTTTGCATTGAAATGCAAAACCAGCCTTTCTGAAAAAAAAAATTCAAAACACTCCACCTGTTCTAAAACCCAAGCCAACAACAATACCTTCCCTAATCTATACAAAGCAAATTTTGGGAGTTGTGATATGATCCAGACTAGAAGTTGTCATTTATTTCCTTGATGAAATTTAGTTACTTTTTATTATTGTTCCATGTGCTACTAGTATAAATTCAATATACAATACAATTTTTAATTAGCAGGAAATGAAATACAAGTGGCATTAACAAACAAAACTCTAAAACCAACTCTAAAAAATCTAAGCAGCAATTTTGTCTGGTATGGTCCTCAGAAGAAACTTGCATCAAGCATGTTTCCTTTTCTGCAAATCTACTGCTTTATTTGGTACCTAAATTAACTCTTTCTGAAAAAAAATCCTTCTCCTACCTTATATGTGCTTATCTCTCATATAATTTACCCTACTTTCAAACTAGTGTGCTTTAATTGCTGACTTATACCTGTGAGCTGCAGAATGACACCTCCATATCTTTTATTTCACTCCAGAAAAGAAATTATGATCTATTAGAAATAAGTTAAAAAACCCAAATAAGCAAAGAAAACCCCCTAGTTTTTGAAACTCGTTTATTCTTGAAAGTAGTGGCTGTGAAACAATGCAGAAGTAAAAGGAATATATAATAAAGGAGAAACAGTTTAGACCCAAATAAACACAAAAAGCTTTCCCCACTGCATTTGTACAGTGTCTGTTTTAAGGAAGGAATGTTACCAGAAAAGTGCTTGCAGGCTGTAGTATAAAAGTTACTGTCTTAAGAAATGCACCCTGAGGTCATTAGTTGTGTTAAACCCTAATAAGTGATCAGAATGCTAAAGAAAACCACAACAGCCTGTGTTTCTGTTTTGTTAACTGTATTTGTGGCTCATGTTTCATTTATTTCACAGATTCAGAAGTGCTAGGAAAAAGCAAAAAACACTGGGTATTAATTGTTAGCATTTCAGAGGAAATACCACAAAACATTAGGCAGAGAGATCGCTGCAAGCTAAGAAAACACCATTCACCATTCACTGCCAGATCCAAGACCCCTATGGATGTCACCCAGCTGAATGTAAATACGTAATTTGTGCACAGTCTAAGAAGATCCTCTCTATTTTTGCACTAAGATCACATAATTGAATATGAGGTCTTCTTTTACTTTAGCTTTTTCCATATTTGGTGTTTGAGGCCTCATCTTGCATGGAGAGAGCTCCAAGAAGACACCATGTCTCTCTGGCTGCCCTGAGTGAGTAAGAGCTGCTCCCATGGACTTGCTTCCTTCTGCTCATCCCAAACAGTGCAACCTGGGAGAATCAGCTGAGGATGACCTAAAACAAGCATATTCTTCAAATGTCCTGCCCAGTGGGCTGACGCACATCTGTTCAACACTGACACACTCCTAGTTTTGGGGATAGTTTGTGAGATCGACAGGGAATGATTAACAACCCCAGGCCCCTCTGTGACCCTCCTCACCTGGAGGACTAATCTGTACCATCCCAGGAAGTGAAGCCAAAACCAAAATGACAAGGGGTCCATCCACTGTGGGTAAGAGGCTGTGGGATTACTTTACAATGGTAAAGTCATGGCTAAAATAAGGATTTTTTTAATACTTTCTCTTTTTCTCTCTTATTTCATTTCTTCCCTCATTCTCTTCTCCATTATTAAAATTCATTCAGCCATTTATTTACTGAAAATTTCTCTTTGACTTGGAGTGTCCTATTTCAGACCTCATTTGATTAAAGCTTTTGTCTTAACATATTTCTCATGAAAATTTACACATTTCTCCTGAATCAGTGCAGTATTTAACTTTTTTCTTTTATTTTTTTGTTTTTGTTCAGACACAGATGTGAACAAAGACAGAGTAAAGGAAAAGGAAAGGATATGATTGTCCTTCATGTTCACAACTAATTGTTGTCCTTAGGAAAACTAAAGTTTTGATATGGAAATTTAGCCTTGGCAGGATCAGAAATAAAACCAGGTCAGGAGATTAAACTATACAAGTCCATCAACATGATTAACTAATCCAGTCTTTTTGTCTGTGGTGGGTATTTTAACCTAAACATTTGTAATGTGATTTATCATGATAATCAGTAAAATGTGGATACTTTGCATAATACTTTAATAACTGTGTTTGCGCACAGAATAAATCTTTAATTGCTGGTTTGAGGAGGCCAATTTTAGCAGTTCTCTGTCAGCCTTATTATGATGAATCAAGTTAATTTATACATGTAGCTTACTTCTCTGTCTGAATTCATCTGGCATTTCCACTGGCTTTTACTGGAGGAAATCACAGGGCAGATCTCTGAGATCAGAGTATCTGCCAGGCAGAAAATGGTGAAACTGTGAACAGCCCAAATCTTCTTACAATTGGGCATGGGACAGAGCAGGAAGCAGCCACAGATGGCAAGCACAGAGCCCGAAGTATGCATGGTGGGTCAGAACATTTAAAAAGTTACTCTGTGAGTGCTTTCTGCAGAATGTAATTTTGTTATGTGTCATATGGAGGACAGCAATGGAAAGACCGTCTCATTTCCCTATGTTCTCATTTCCCTGTGTAAACGTCTTTTTTTGGTGACGAGGACTTTTCTAGGTAAGGCGAGGTAGGTTGAAACTGTCTCCTCTGCTTTAGTGAATCAAATTCACAGATTATAGTTGTAGGCCCAATCTGGCAAACTCTGATACACTGTTGTATACTCTTCTGCAGAAGAAGTATGTTCCTGGAATGGCCCTATTAAAGCCACTCGGAACCATTCCTGTGAGTAAAATTAAGCATATGTGTAAGTATCTGTGGCATCAGGATCTATGCCTAAGATGGCTGGTGAAGCAAAATATACCACGAGAACTGATTTAAGAATGTAAATTTTCTTTGCTAATGAATAATTCTCCTGACAAAATAGAAAGATAGGGGTCACTTAGTACGCATACCTGCACCTTTTTTCATGAGTTGTTCTGCATTCTGTTATACATAATGCTAATTTTTCTCTGTACTGCCTGAAAACAGAGCAATTAATTTATGGTGATTTCAATTACCATTTCCCACACTGACTAGACTTAAAACACAGTATCAGGTCAGTATATAGTAGGGAAATTGCAATTTTCTTTGAGCCTCTGTAGTATTCAGACAGCTGGTGTAGGTTCATTAGGAAAATTAGAAAAAAAAAAAAACCACAAACAGAAAACAAACTGGCAAAATGAAATGGCACAATAATTCTGCTTCTCTTTTTGGGTGAGATAGCTGCCCTCCATTTTCCAGTCTACTAACTCTTTCAATTCTATTGCAGTAACTGCAATTTTGTAAGTTTTAACAATAACTCTCTGAAATACTACGGGATAAAATCACTAGGAGAGACTGGGGCTATATAACTTCTAACAGTTTCTCCAGTATGTAAACACCAGGTCAGAGAGTCAAAGTGTAGGTCTCTCAGCAGCAGCTGCTTACCTCGAATATAATGCAACTCTGAGGAGATAAAAAAGAACCTCTTAAAATAAAATAAATTGAATAATTCACTGACTTTATTACATCTCCCCAAAGAGGTAAAAAGCCCTGAAAGAACGAACAGTTATAAGGACATTCACAGTCCCCACACCGAGGAAACGGATGGCTTTATGGTGACAGATCAGACATAGCTTGTATTAAGGACACAGCATAGACAATCTGCTTGGCCACAGAGGCTCCTGAGGTAACCAGAAGGTTCGAAGAAGTTTGCTGCGTGACAGCACTTTCAACATCTCCAGAAGAGAGAGCAACATTCATTCGAAGCAGGCAATGAGGGGAAAGATGAGCTCATCTTCATCATGGCCCAGTGGACAGGTCCAGCATGTGGATGCAGAGTCGATGACCTGACAGGTCCCTGCATAGGTATAGCATGGAGGAATGCTAACATCATTTTTTCCTATTTGACCTTTTCCTACAGTCCCAGGCCTGGGCTGAAGTTCTGTATATGCTACAAAGCAGACAGTCACGGTGAGGGCCTCACAATTATAAGCTTTATTGTTAGCTGAAATCAAAGGAGCTAAGGTCCATGGGTGCAGCATAGCAGGAACCTCTGGCTGTATGAACATAGAATTAAGTTGTTATGGCAGAGCTGACCCTAAAATTGATAATAATTCTACCGAGGCTCAAATATAGCAAAACTAGAACTGACTATTATTTTTTGTTTGCAATAATGCCTTTGGCATTATGGTGTTAAAATTCAATGGAATTTAAAAAGTAATGAGCTTAAAGCAGTGTCCTTTTGAAAAGTGATTAAAATCATTCCATAGCAGACCCTGCAGTTTCCCTTCTCTTTGCTTGTAATGGCAACAACACCACCCACCCTTAACTTCCCTGTCATTTACAAAGTTTCATAAAATGGCTATAGACATTTTCTCCGAGGCTGAATTTATGTCAGATAAGTTCTGGGCCCAGAAACAATTTGGGCTTTGACTTGGGAAATAGAGGTACCCTGGGGTCTTTAATCTTTCTGTGAAAAATCTTTTATAAGTTTTCTGAAATGTCATGTAGGAAACCCATGTATATAGGGACAAGATTATGACCCAATTATCACCTGTGCACATCCAGAGTGATTTCACTGAGTTCAGTGGAGATGCTGGGGATTTAAAATTACATCAGCTGGTATCAGAATTTAGCTTGTTGCCTCCTGTGCTAACTTCAGATCTAAATATTCCAGTAGAAACATGAAAAGTTTAATTATATAGCCTTCTTTTTCCCCCCCTAAACTCAGGCATTAGGAAAATAAATCTTTCTTTTTCATGCATTGCTATTTCATAGTGTTTTTTTTTCTTTTCCTAAGATAGGTGATAGTGGGGAATACAATTTTCTGTTGGCAATTTGTTCTTTAACAAGCTCTTTAACATTCCAGCTATTCAAAGATCCATGAAGCAAACTTACTGCTGGTTGCATTTTACTCTAAAAGGTAATGATGATTATCAGCCAGGTAGAGTGCTGTAAGATAATTCAGGTAAACTGAAATGGCTAATGTAGACCACAGTGAATTAATTATTTAGAGATGTTCAGCAAAGGATTGTTAAAACTATACTGTAAACTCTCTGGGGCAAGGACCAGGCTTTTATTTTGTGCACAGATCCCAGCATAGCAGGACCCATGACTTTGACAGCTAGGCACACGTATTACAAATTACAAAAATATAACATCACCCAAGCAAATCAACAATGGGTGATTCTGATCTCAGTGTAGTGAAACTGCATTGTCGTTAACGGTGTTATTCCCTATTTAATGTGTGTAACTGTGGTCTACTATACTTATTCCCCTACCCAGCATTTTAATTTTATAACATCAATAAAGAGTATGGCATAGGGCATTTTCAGTGGACCTTTATTGTGCTCTGTCACAGCTTCAGTGCTGCTGTGGGAGATGCAGCAACATTTCTTTAAAGTACCAGCCCAGCTCTTTGTTGTATCAGAATGATTTGTCTGGTACAGAGGGAAGCATCTGACAATGCATCCTACCCCACGGATGCCATATGCTCAGCAGCATTCAAGTGGTTAAATGATCAAGTATAAGGCTGCACCTCAGGCCATCACATTCTTCCCAGCTGGCTATTAATCCCCAGGAAATACCCTACAGATAGATCGTTATTACTTACATACACAATTAGGGATTTACAGTATGCTGCTGTCTGCTGAAAAATAACAGGGGAGGAGATAAGAGTTCAGAGGCATTTGAGTTAAAATATAAGTTAGCTGTGGTAATGACTTGGGATCCATGTACAAAGGCATGTAACTGTCTGCCCAGTGCTTTGTGAACATGCTGCATAAGCCTCCTACAAGGTCTCTTCAGTATCTGCTTTTTTTACCTTTGCTTCATACTCTTTCCCATCACTTTCCAGCTGTCATTTGCTGTGGAGGTGGCTAGAGGATCCATAGCTCCATTCCCCCCAGGACCCTTTAAGTTGCCAGTGCATTGGGCTAGACTTGCCCACAAGTTCCCCATTGCTGATACTGGCAGACTCATCGTGCTGCTGAAGGTTGAGATGCATTGCCAGCACCTGAGCACGAACTGCACTCTTTGGTCCTGTTTTCCCTGGAACACCTCTGTCCTGGATTTTTTTCCTATGTGGGAATGACAACTTCCCTTCATGAAAGGTTTGGCCCCATGTTTTTCTACCTGTGAGGTACAAATGAAGAGTTCTAGTACAGACTGACTTCCCTCTCTTTTGAGACACCGTCATGCATAGAAATTTGTTTGACACTTTCTCCACAAAATGAGGTGAGATGAACGAGTGATAAAGGACAGAAGGCAGGTTTTGGCATAGCCAGCTGTAAGGGCGTGCTGGGGATTGGCTTAGTAGGAGCACCTTCTGTTTGTTCTCACCCAAACTCCATAATATTTTCTCCTAAACACTGGTCAAATCTTGGGGTTTTGACTCTCACAACAGGGCTTTGGATCAGCTGGTGAAAAGAAGGTCCTGGGTCCCAAGGTTGCAGACAGTCACAGTATGCCTGGAGGGATGTCTTTTTTGGGGGTGTGCATGGCCCCATTAGATGGCCAGGCCCCTGCCAGAGGGGAATGATGCCTTGCTGGTCACTTGGTGCCTGGCACAGGAAAGAGGACACAATGCAGTATTTCATTCACATGTGCCTAAACTTCAGGAGCTGTAATGGCAGAGGGCCTCCCTGGAGCATGTCTCAGTCATGCTGCCAATTGTATGGGAGTTGGGAAGTTAGAAGATCCCTGGGGAAATTTTTCAGCGCATGTTCCTTTGTTTGATTCTCTGGACCAGAGAGGATTCCAGATGTCCTCTTCCCTGTCCGCAGTACACAGGAGGGAATTCAATCCCGAGTTGGAAAAGCTTAAAAAACACCACATGAAAGAGAAGGCTTTCAGCTCTAGGTAAATTTATTTTATGTAATTACCATTCTGTTCATCCTTGAGGTTGATTTGACCTCAGTAAAGGCTATTCATGTAGGAGCACATTCAAGGAACAGCATTCCTGAACTTCATGCTATTCAGAGCAGGTACTGTTTCCTTATTCTCTGTAAAATGCTGTGCATATCTAAGGTGTCATAACAAATGCTTAAATAATATTGCTTTGGCATTTGACTGAAATGGGTCATAGTTAATGGAAAGATCTGAAACGCATCAGCTCTCCCACATTTAATAAGAGATAAAAGGGATAAGATTTTTTTTTCAGATGAATGTGTTTAAAAGTCTTTAGACAACAGAGGAGAACTCCTGAATTATTTGTAAGTATGGCAGGATCTACCAGTCTCAAATGGGTGAATACAATTAATTTGTGGCTTAAATTATCAATGAAAAGAGTGAATATGGACACAATAATTTATACCACTTGTCTCTTATGCAGAATTTTTCTCTGAGGGCAACAAGCTGAACTATTTGAACAAGTATATAGAAGATTTAGATACCTCTAAAATTGCAATCTGAAGTCTTCTGCTTGAATGTTACTTTACCATGAAGACACTTGGGTTCTTTAGTTTTTGACATGAAGGTTCCAATGGACTTTTACCTGTATCTGGCAGGACATCGATGTCTTCTATGCATATCATGTGGCGGACTCAGTTTGTGTTTGTTTTCCAGATATACCTCCTAGATTCAGACCTACATGAAATGTAGTTGCTGCTTTCCTTCAAAACAAGACCCTTCTATACAGAACAATTGCATTTTATGCAATATTAACTGGGTTCCCTAACATCAAATATGTTTTGGGAGAGATGGAGCAAGTCCTTCTCCTCCTAAAAGGACATAGTCTGAAGATGGGCTAACCAGCATCTTTGGATGTCACTGACTGCTTAGAGATGGCCACTTTCTTCTAGTTTCTCCACTTTGGAGGAGGTAGGGGTATCTATATCACTGCAACAGAAGGTGAAGCTCTTGAAGTACCCTAAGGAATAGGACTCACATGTGGGAGTTGCGAGACCTGACCTCAGTCCCTAATCCAAGAACAGTTTACACAGTAACAACAAATAATCCATAGATAAAATCATTAGAGTAGAGGCACAAGTCCTCCCAAAGGACATTGCTTACCACAGCTTATCCAGTGAATCTCTGAAGTCAGTGCAAGGTGAAAGAGCTGCTAAGGAAATTTCAGGTGAGCTGGGCCATCCCTTAGGAAGGACTGGCAAGGTGTTGGCATGGTGTTTAAGATGTTCTCCTCAGAGATTTTGAAATTCTCCAGGCAGAAAAGGGAAAAACCTCACACAGGACTGTTGTGTTCCAAGTGAGGACACTGACAACTGCTTAGTGGAAAGTGAGCTTTGCTTCTTTCTGCATTGCGTTTTGCACAATATTAAATTTTTGAAAGGAAGAGCTTTGTCCTTCAGTCTCAAGTGAGAGGTCAGGACAGTGTGTATTAGTTCAGGGAGTTGCCCCTGTGTATGGATGAGTAAAGGACATGTATTTCATGGACAGGAGATGTGTTTTGTGGTTTATGAGTTAGGTAGCTCTCAAAATGTTGTTCAACCTGCTATCTTCATGGACCCAGTTCTGAGGTAACTAATTCTTCACATTCATGAAGCTGGATGGAGGAGTCCTTATTCAGGAAGCTACAGTTTATAATGAGGACTGTGTACGCAAAAATTAGGGAATAGCCATAGTCAGAGTGGTTGCACCCATTTGTGGATGTGAGGCTAAGAGAAAAAAATACAGTCTACGCTTTCTGCTATACGCTTCATTGGATGAACAGTGTTTTGCATATTGGTAAGTAGATTTGTGTTGTACTAACAAAAGTGTTAGCAATAGCTAACATTTATGTTTCATTAGACAGGAAAAATGTTCAAAACCAGAACAAAACAAATTTGAATTTTCCCATGAAATAGGATTGCCAAAATTTTTGGCTTGACACGATAAATTTCAGAAAGATTGAAACTGTTTTATTCAGAATTTAATCATGCAGAATTTCTGTGTTTTTAACATTCTTTTACATAAAAACAATTTAATTTCCCAAAAGTAATTTTGAAGCAAAAAGTGAAACATTTCATTTAACAAACATAGATATTATTGAAAGGTTTTACTTAGATTTTTCCTTAAACAAAAAACTGTCAGAGTTAATATTTTTTCAAGACGTGAATTTCAGGAAAGGTTGTGTGTTTTTTTCCCACTGAAAATCCATATTGACAAGGGAATTCAAATGGAACCTAATGGTCAGGGGTTTTGTGTGAAGTACTGAGTCTTTTTGAAACTGGTATTGAATTTAGATATGTAAGAAATAATTCATAAAGAACTGGTTTGTGGGCTGCTGCTGAAATGAGTTGACTCCAGTAACATTCGCTTGAAGAAAATTTGGACCAAAAAAAGTCCTGAAAGCACCAGAAACAAAAAGACGTAATGTTTCCAATATGTAGAACAACAGTAATTTTCTTAAGTATACTCTTTAGAGAAGTCTCCTTTTTTTAACCTTCTGCACCAAAACCTATACTTTTGATCAATGGCTATGCAAGTACTGGCCCAGCTGAGCCAGCTCTGGGGAGGGATAAGCAATCAAGGCAGTTTACACAGCAGACTCCACATGGGGCCCTGGAGGGATAAGCCCTACCTGAGCCTCCCTGCTAGGGGAACATAACTGTAGGTTTGAATGCTCTCTGTTAGCCCATGTGTGTAGATAACATAGTTTCCTACTCTTACTAGGCCCATTTTACTTTTCTTTTTGATCTGTGAGTCAAATCAGTCATTAGTATGGAAAGGAAAAGTTGGTAGTGTGTGATTTCCAGTGATCATGTTGGAGTTATTTTTAGTATGCTGAGCTCCACCAAACTACTTGTGTGTGACACTGCATTAAAACACTGAGAGAATACAAATCTTGAGTAGACAGGAGTTGTCCTATACTTGAGATTTCTGCTGAAAAATTGAAACATGAGACCTAAATGAGAGTCTCTAAGTGTGCATTCAAGGCAGCTGTTCTGACAGAAGAGCCTGAGATCTCCAGAGGTTCTACAGTGATGTATTTAGTTGTCAATAATTAATGTTTTAAAGGTTTCCTAAGAATAATTCACATATACAAAGTGCAGACATACAGGTCAATAGTGTATATTTGAAAGAGTTCATAAGCATGCAAGATCTATTAGAGTTTAAACGATCAATAATTCTCTTAGGAGCCCATACATATGCATCGACAACACACAGAGAGCTGTTATTATAGTCTATTAAATCAATAGTCCAAATTTAAGAACTGTGTGAAAGGTAGTTTAAAATGCATATCAGATCAGGTGTTACCACGTTGTTAGAGATCCAGGGATCAATAAGTGAGTTGTAGCCAAACCTGAGTTGATAATCATCCAGGAAAGCGCTCGCATCTGATCTTTTGAGTTCTTCCAAACATTTTGGGACCAACTGTCAGATGATATGACTAGCTTTATGGCAGCAGCACTGCTATTTCCACTGCACTGATGATATTTTTTTTTGATGGTCCCAAGTGGGTTCTGAGCACTACCCTTTCTTCATTCACATCAGCACAGCATATTTTCTAAGCTCTCAAATGCCAGGCAATGTTTAATGTGTAATTAATAAATGAATTCAGAACTGGCAACTTTGTCTTGTCAACAAAGTATGTTTTATCTTCAAAACAAACTAACAAACAATGCAAAACAGAACAGCCTTCCAGCAAAGCTCCAGACAAATGAAGTATTTTTAAAAAATAGATTGATGTAGCTGGGAAACCTGCTGAATTATCCTGATTCCAATTGATTTCAGCTACAGAACTAGTACCTGTGAATGTCAGATAGAGGTCCGGCCCTGATATATTTGTCAGTATCTTCCCCAGAGAAATCTGATTATTCTAGACAATGAAAGTTATTATCTTGATTTGATCTATTCAAGAAAGAGGTTATGATGAGGCAAGTAGAGGAGGATATTGTTCCTTTTGTTGAACCCTGATGTGTTTCTAATTCATTTGCAAAATACCAGATACTGTGGAAATGCACATAATGACACAATTACTGAAAATTCAGTCATAATGATGCCAACTGACACTCCCTCTCTGGGGAGTGAACCCAGGGGAAGAAAAACTCCATGTTCCTTCTGTTCAGCTTGACATTAACAGGGCACATGATTAGAGGTGTTGAAATTGGTTCACTGGCCTGTCTCAAAATGTGGGTTAAGCATGTAAGAGATTGAATAGAGGATGTTGTCCAAGAAGCAATCTGTGGGGAAATGGGAAAGAAAGAAATTGGAGAGGAATCTGTGGCTGGGAAATGGCCAACCCACAGATATAATACTTTTCCGGTTCTTGCCTTTCAGGCCGTGATAGACATTAGTTCACATCTTCCCAACATGATGGTACTGAACTTGTGTCCTGAGGTGCCAGGCATGTATGCTCGTATTTAAAACAATACACAGCAGTATATCACGTCCTCAGAAAGACAATCAATGTATAAGCTGTATTACCTGTGTTGGCAAGTCCAGACTGGCCACGATAACCTGCTTGGCTTTTGAATCTATTGTCTAGAATGGAAGCCATGGACTCCACACTGGTCAAGAGGTCTTTACATTTTACCGTTCACTTTCATGAAGAAACTGCTTAATTTTTTATTGTACTGATAACTATTTCACCTATAAACAGTCAGGTCCATCCTCATCCCAGCAAATAAGTCCTAGGGTTATGATGTCTATCCTGAAGTGCCAGAATAGTGCCACAGTGCTGACTGCTTTCTTCTGCATAGGAAGGTCTTCAGTCTGACTGTGATCAAAATCAAGTTTTGAATGACTCAATACTGGAATTTGTCAGCTCTAACTTCCAAAATACAAAGGAAATCAGAACAGGACCTGACTTTTGAAAACAGCAGTAGGTCCCCAAATGACACAAAAGTACTAAACAAAATGAAGCATGCTAAAAGGAGATTCCACGTCTTAAAATTCAAGCACTATTTAGATGATAAAAATGAATACATTAAGTACAAAGCAGTAGGAACTTCTCTAAAATATTGTCCTGTCTTCTCTTTCTGAAGCTCCTTCTACTGCATTTAGAACCTATATTTACACAGTGTATTCTGACATCTTGAAATAACAGTGGAAACAAATATCATTCAATATTGCAGTCTCACATGCTATTTTATTTACCTGAAATAAACAGCAATCTTCATTTCTCAATGCCAATTCACTGGAAAAGGTACATAAAATGTTGCCAGCTGATAAACTGAACAGTTCATAAAAGAATATTAGTATCATAAAACTTTAAAAAGCATAAATGAGGAGATAATATAAGGGGTGGGATTTAGTAGTTGAAAGGTGGGGGCAGAATCTAATAAGAGTGGTCTACTTTGCTTCTTATTAAGTTCCTGGTGAAAATGCAAAGATGATAATTTTAATAAAGGAGATGTTGGCTGCAGTCAACCTTTTTTGTCTCAGAGGTGAAATCTTAAATAGTCAAATGAGCGTGAGAATAATATGGCCTCCATTAAAGTGATTTTAAATTTAAGCATAATTTTTGCTAATACCACTGAGCAATGGGAATAATTAGAATGGTTTCAGTAATGCTGAAGATTTGAATAATTAAAGACACAAGATTAATTTGAGAAGAGGCATCATTAACCTAAATCAAATATTAGATTTCTTGTAAAGGAGAGGGGGTTTAGCCGTAACCACATTTTTCAGATAGGGAATCTCATTAAATACCATGGTTTGTGTTTTACTCTGCACCCACAGGATTTACTTGCATGAATATTAAATCTGTGTGTATTGAATATAAGCTTTTAAATCCCATGATATGGCCCAACATTTTTGTACTATGTAAAGTATTAATTGAATAATCTTGTTTTCACTTTGGATGATAATAGTTACCTGAAGGTCACTTTCAATCATATTTTTTCCAGGAAAAGAATAGTAAAAAATTCAAGACTGATCAGGTCAAAGCCTTTTTTCTGCCCAAAAATATTTCTCTCTAGGCTCCATTTATTAATGTGGCAACTGCTTCTTTTTTTTTTTTTTAGATGAACTAAAAAGCATTTTCATGAAGACCAAAGCAAAGAATAAATACAGGACAGAATGTATATGTGCTGTACTGGGAACTGCAGTTACCCAACAAGGGAGTGATTTCCTCAAAGGAATAATGAGTAGAGCACTATTGTTACTTGGTTAACAAACATAGTGCATTTGTGTTGATTAAAATGCAGAGGTGGACAATTAAACAAGGAACTCATGACAAAAAACCAAAGTTTTTCTTCATTTATAGGAAAACAGTCCTTCATAAATATTGATTTGAGCTATATTTTTTCCTCCAATGTGGCAGTTTTCTATAAATATCAGTATCTGATAATGAGCACTTCCACTACTCATTATTTCACTACTTGCAGAATTTAATGAATAGAAATGCATTCATTATATGGAAATCTATCTACCTGTTATGCCTTTGATGAAGCCAGCCTGATTTGAAATTTTGTCCACTGTTAATGGTATGCAAAGAATTCTGTCTTATCTCTAATGATATGCCTGAAGAATTTATCAATGGAATTTATGAGATGCTAATTCATCTTCCATGCATTACTTAGGCAGCTGCATCTCATTTTTGTATCACTTTTTGGAATATTGTTTCTCTGTTGTTTTTTTTTTTTCCTCTGCCCTTTCCAAAAAGGGTTTTCTGTGATGGAAACATAACCTATTTCTAAACCAGGTTTGAGTTCATTGACTCAAAAAAACCCTTTCCTTGTCTTGGAAGCTCCTGCAAAATACTGGCTGCTTGTGATGAACTTCCCAAGCCTGTGGGCCAGCCAACTTGAATTTTGATTGAATCAGCACTCCATGGTTTATTCACTGCTCCAATACAAAGTCAGCTTCTTCCACCTTCACTGCCACAAAGTGAGAGCTTACATTGAACCAGGTTTGTCTGAGCAAGTGCTAACTCTGTATTGAGGCAGCACTTACTGCTAGATGCAAAGTTGGGCATTTTTTAATTCCTAAGGGTCTTTGCCTCCACTGGGGCTGTTTTGGTAGCTGCAGTTCTTCCACCTCTGTACTCTTAGCAGTCTGAACGCCAATCACTTAGTGAAGCTGGAGATCTATGTCACTGCTGATTGACTTGTGGTAGACATAATGCTTACAGTATTTTTGCCTTACAGCAAGCAAGTCTTCACAGTTCTCTACACATTCCTTTCAGTTGGACTTGGTAAATTGGCCCTACTCTTCTAATACCTAGAGGATGAGCCTTCAACAAGTCCAGGAAGAAAGAACAGAAGATGATTGTACATTTAGATACCATACGCATTCTTCCTGACAATATACTCCTTGTGCTTTCTCTTTCTTTTTTTCTCAAGTATAGCTACATGAAAGCTGTCCTGTCTGGACTGTCACTGTCATCAGCCTGGCAAGCCATGTCAGAAGGGAAACTTATTCCAAATATGAAAAAGACTCCTCCAAAGTAGAACAGAAGAATCCATTTCAGTTAAAACTGTTCAAAACTCTATTTCCTTTTCATGGGTGGTGACATGAAAAATACTGGCCTTAAACTGTAGCTAGGATGTTCAGATTAGATATTAGAAAAGGTCTGATCTGCGCCAAGAGTAGTGAAATATTGGAACGTGCAGGTAAATGAAATGACTTAAACATCTGTTGGGAATTAATCCTGTCTTGGGAAAGGAGCCCCAGGCTTGTTTTCTATGACAGTAGGAGGGCAAATGCACATTAAATTACTGTATTGTAGTGGTTCCTTGATAAGACAGCGAACATCCAGCACCTCGCATCTGGAAATGCCTCTTCAGATCTGACCCTTTTTCATATTGTCTGCCTGCAATGGTACCTCCATCCATGGAGTGTCCCTGGGGGAACACTGCACCTTATCCTTCTCCCCTAAGGAAGTGAAACTCCCACTTCCCAAAGAAAAGGAAATGGCTATATGGATCTCCCCTGCACATACAACCTGGCTGGCAAGTCTCTGTCCCTGCAGGCCGTTTCTGTGGTTTAGTTGGTGAGGAACCGTGTCCACAGCTGTGCCTCCACCCTTCCTCCCTCTTTCCTCAACCCCTATTTCCACTTTGATCATGATCCTTGCCCCCAGCGCAAAACTATGTTTTACCCCCGAAACAAAGTTTCAGCTGGTTTTTGTAGGCTCTGACTGGATGCTTTGCCTCACCCTGTCCAGGTCTTTCTCTCATTCACTTTCAGTGCTAGCGTTCGGATCAATTAGTACTGATGTTAGCTTCCCTGGAGCGACAGGCAGAGCAAGTGCTTAGCGTTTTCCCCTGGGCATTCATATTTTTAGCCCCTCCTGAGTCACCTTCACTGTCACCAGCAGCCACAGCCACAGCCCCGGCATCTGAAAGAGCTGCAGCAGCAGCTTTTCAGAAGAGACTGCATCAGCTAAGGCTGTCTCTTCTCTTCCTGATGCTTTTTGTCCCTGTCAATGACTGAAGAGCAGGCTGATCAAGCGCTGCAGTGGTTTTTTTTCTTTTTGCTGAGGCATTTTTTCTTTTTTGTGTGGAAGCTGACACAGTGTCAGAGATTGTTTCTTCCAAATATATTCAGGACAACTCTCAGCTTCAAAAGAGATCTGTAGAGTGAAGCCCTTTGTTAAATTCCCTGTACGCCTGCTGTATTTGGTTTGCTTGGCCTACATGCACATAGCTTGGCCTATTCCTCATGCAACTCTCAGTTTTGTAAAAAATATGACCTTGCAGCCAATTTTGAAACAGTTATATTTCTAGAATCAGAAACAAATTAACATGAATCAGCATTGCTCCATTCCAATTAAAACTGAGGGAGGATCTGGGCTATGTTTCTGACTTTAACAGACTTCATCATGCTCCAAACCTGTGGAGAGGTGGTTTAATTTCAGCCTTACTGTTCCTTCTCCAAGGGTCCAATACTTACATTTCTTCAGGAATGAGATCACATCCTTTTCCAGTTAATTCCTCAGGCTGCTAACTGTCTAGGGCATCTACATCATCTATAATAGCCTGATCCCAGGCTCTGCAGACTCCAGGTATAAATTAGAGCAGACCTTCTGCACTGCATTTACATCTCTCACTCGCACGTGTGCATGGGGAGATTCAGCACATGATGAAGCATGCTGTGGAGATGGCAGCTGGCAGTGGCAGCAGTGCCTGGCCTGTGTGGCACCAAGTCTTAGGGCAGCTGCTCTGGCTCAGGCAGCTGGCTACATCAGCATGGGTTCACACACAGTCTCCCCATGGATACCCTGGTGCTCCCCACATCAGACGGGAGAACTCAACACCATGCTGTGACTTGGGCTGGATGTGCCCTATGGCCTCACCTGCAAGCTCAGAAAGCTGGGAAACTCTAGGGAGTAGAAACTCTCCATTAATACCTTTTACTCTAGATCACATTTTTGTTATAGCCTGTGAGACTATAGAGTAAGGTAGAGTAGGGAAATCGCTAATTGCACCAGTATTGGATCTTCTTTTCAGTCGCACACCAGCGTGAAGCACCTTCACAGGACCAAGACCTAACAAGCTAATCTGTTAAAGGTCCCTTTAATTGAAAAAGTTCTCATGTTTATCATGTTTTAAAAAATTCACCTCACATTAAATAAAACCAAGCTTAAAAAATTCATTTCTTCCTACATAAGTATAGTGGGTAAGTAGGGCCAATTGTACACTGCTATTTAGTTATGGATTTATTTTCTGTATTATTTTTAAGTTTTGAATTCCTACAGTTTGTAAAAAGAGGGCAGAAATCTAGACATTAAGAATCTACTGTCATAAATTACAAAACACCTCCCAGAATGCAACATTGTGCGCTGCCTAGAAATTTACTTTCTCATCAAAACCCAGCCAACTCCACCTGCTGAATGAATGTAGCAGACATTTCAGAAATCGTGACTGTTTCTGGCTCATCGGGCTCAGAATCAAAATGTTTCTGGCTGTGGCATAAAGTGTGTTTCAGGGCTTAGTGTCACCAAGCCCTCTCATCAAGCTGTCTCGTCAAGCTTTCAGGTATATATGTCATTTAGGGTCAAGTTTTGAAATATGTATTGGGACTTACACACATATAGAGATGTAGTGCCTGTCCTTCCCTACTCTGTTAACTAGGTGCTTCAGGAAGGATTTTCAGAAGTATGTTGACAACAGACTCAGGAGATAAGGTCTAGAACTACAAGTTATTTAGACCTCCAGCTCCTACCAGGCTTAAATTAGGCTTGTAATTACCTCTGTGGGGTTTTCATTAACATCTCTCAAGTATGAGATTTGAGCACTTCAGTAAATTCTGCTGCACCTTTACATCTGTTTTTGCCTTTACACATCTTTCCATTAGGGTTTTATGTATTATAAAATCTGGAACATGATAGGCATTATTTTACTTAATCGAAGGGGTAGCCACCCTCTTAGTTTATGACTATACTAGTGGATTAAACAAGGTCTGGGACAGTTCCCAGGCACTGGGCTGTGACTGTGTGTTCTCTGTCCCTAGCCTGCTTTTGGGCCATGCTGGCTAACTCATTCCCAAACACTTCCTGAGAGCTCCTGGAGCCATTTCTGGTAGGCTGTTATACATTGCCACCTTGATATAAATCTAAGTGAACCTGCAGGCATAGATACAGCCCATTTTATTCAGGTTGGCCTTGGTGGCATGGAAAATTTCATTTACTTGAGAAAATATAGCCCTATTTACCAATGCTCACCATTTCAAAAAAGCCCTACACCAACATGTTGTGCATATGTGTCACATACTTCTGGCAATATTAAAGCATAAACTGTATGTATTTTTTTCCACATATATTAAAAGTGTCATAAAATTTCACAATCCCACAAAGGATTCAGTTTTCATGTCCAATAAACCTTAGTACCATTAAACATGGTGAGACCATCTAATTTCCTTGTCTTCTGCTGTTCTGGGCCACTAATACAGTACAGTATCTTCATGCATTAAAAGCATGGTTTGCACAGAATGAGAGCTCATTTTTCAGTAAGTTCAGATGGTGGGATATGTTCTCCAACAAATCAAAGCTCCAGAGATCAGTTCAAAGAAACTGCGTCTTCAGGATGCTTTTTTTTTTTTTTCCCCAATAGGCAGGTTTGGCAGACAGTTCAAAGAGTTTAACAACAACCCAAACAGTAATTATTATTAAGAACAACAACAATAATAATGCTTTTCATAATACCCAAATAATTGTCTGAGAAAGGCATATGCCTTAGTTGCAAAACTGCTGCTGGTGCAGAGGGAAAAAAACCAGCTCATAGTAAATGACACTTTGGAGATGACATTTTCTCTCTTTTTCAATCTATTTCACAGCATTTTGGTGACTTTGTTGCTGTTTTGTTTGCTCATCTTCCCATTTGCCAGATGCTAAAGGCAAATTGGCTTCAGCAGTATCTCTCTCAGTAAGTAATGTAGACTACATCTTTACAGCAAAACATTTTAGTGCTGAGGACATGATGCCTACATTATGCACATTTTGAGGAAGTGGGAAGGAAGGAGTGAGGTAACACTTTGGACTAACCCTAGTCTGGTCCCATGAAGTGGAAAGGCATTAACTGTTAGGTACCTCCTGGAGTGTGTCTTCCAGTTTAGCAGCAGCCAGGCTGCGTGCTCTGAGACTGTTCAGTCATGTGAACTCAGCAGAGTAAGGGGAGATGATACTCGGGAGCTTTGCTTTACACATCTCTCCCTGTTCTGAACTGAGGTGCTAAGGTAACTGCACCCTGTTATCCTATTGCTGTGAGAGTAATACAAAATTAACACTTCCCAAATGCTATATATTATCATGTAGAAAAAACGATGTAAGCAAACACTCTGGGTGCAAATCCCATTCATACTTCCTTATATCACTGTTGCTTTCAAAGCTACTTGTGATTGCTGCTGGCACACAAATGAAACAAGTCAAAGCAGTCTAAAATAAAGCAAATCAAATACCCTTATTAGAAATAAAATTGGAAATGTCCAAGTTGAATGACGCTCTTGGTAGTGAACTGAGTGCTAACATTACAATTTTAGATTAATTTTTCTGTTTGTTGACAGCTGGGGAGTAGGAACAAAAGGAGGAATAGTGGTTTTGTGCAAATCAGCTATGCTGATCTGTGCTTATAGTGGAGAGTTGAGTTTGTGAATGTACCACAGTTTCAGGATATATGTTTGCTATCCAAAAAGGGTGAATTTCTGTGAGTTAAGAGCACATGTCCCTTTCCAGTGGACAGATCATTACGTACAGTTATAGGTTAGGTGCTGGCTGGAGATGTACACAGCAGTGAACAGAGTGCCTAGGTGGCTTATTTTGCCCAGGTTAGCTGGTGCGATGGAAAAACCACCCTGGAGTTACAAGCAGCTTGTCTAGGGCTGGGATTTTGTCCCAGTATTAATAAATGCACCCAAGTGTTGACCTTCCCTTCAGGTAGGCTGGTAAACTGTGAGCTTTACAGGTGTCATGACTATAAGCTCAGTCATATCTCTGCCTGCTGCACTTTCCTTTCTGGCACATCAGTACTACTGAGAAAGAGAAAGCAAAGAAAGCTTCTCAGAGAGAAAAAAGAAAAATAGTATTCAACCCAAATCAAACTGGAATTACTTCTTCCATTTCATCTTCTTCTTTAATGCTCATGAATGGAAGTTCTGAGAACATTCATTTTTGGAAACACTTAAATAAGTGTTTCTGGCATGAAATAGCTCCCCAGAATCTGAAGCTGCCCAGTGAAATTGAGCCTTGTCAAATTGGAGACTGCTAATACCTGCCTTCTTTATTTAGTCAACCCTCTGGAAGCAGAAATTAGGTCCCTGAGGAAGTTTTATGTCAGAAATATAAGCTCCTGCAGACCTTTAGGAACCTCTAGGCCCCAGCAGTATGCAGGTTTTGAGATTAAAATTTTGACAGTAGGCGCTCAAATCAGATAGATACCTAAGTAACACCTGTCTCCTGGTGAAGAAAAGCCAGCGTAAGAGAAATTTATTTTTAATGGAGAAAATATTCCTGATCTATGTGAACACAGATCTCAGATCCAGACACTGAGAGATTCAGAAAGGATATGTCGTTACCTGGACTTGAGCCACATCTTTGTTTCTCCCATAATCTTTCTAGTTAAAATCACAACCTGGATTACGGCACATAGGGAAACCAGGAAATCATGGTAAAACCTAGTACTTCAGAAAGACAAAGAGCAAAAAACTTTCCAGACTTGAGATTAGACAGGTGTTGCATCTGACATTGCATCCTCTGGTTGGGAAAAGAAAGAGACATCAGCTGTTTTCTCAGTGCTGCTGTTTCTGTTGCAAGGTTTGACATCGAGAGATGAAGTGGCTGAAAAAGCACTGTCAAAACCAGCACTTCAGATGGTGTAAACTGGCACTGCTTCACTGCCAACTGCAGAGGTGCTACCTCAGACAAATGCAGAGAGTGTTTTCCAATTTGCAAACAAAATCAAAGATTTTCCCTGTTTTAATGGCTTCCAATTCCCAGGTTGGGGGCTGCCCTGAACAATTATTTGACTAATCTTTGGCTGCCTGTATAAACCCTGAGAAAGTAGCCAGAACTGAAAAATGACATGGCACTACTTTTCTGTCAGCTGTATGTGGTGTCACTCTGACTCATGTTTCCAAAGCAATCTCAGCCAGGGAGAAATAAAAGGGAACTCATTGGATGTGTAGCAAAGCAGAGCAATCTCTTCCCTGCTCAAAAGACCTGCTCAGCAAGGGGCAAGGGATCAGAGGATGTGAGCGTTACCTATGTTTCACTTTTGTGTGGTGTCCTACCTCAGCCAGGATTTGGGGGTGTGCATCCCTTGTGGGACTCTTAGGGACAGTGTTGGAATTTCTGTTGCTGTTAAGTATAAGGGATCTAGCTCCCTGTGGAGAACTGAGCTATTTTCTGAGTACTTCAGTTATCCCAGGTGCCTGAAACACCAAAAGGAATTCTTCAAGCATGTTCAAAAGCCTCTATGGCAAAAAGGGAGGTAATCTGCTATGACCAAAAGAGCAAAAGCAAATAGGATCTAAATTGCCTTTTTGCTTAAGATTCACTAATCCTTGTTGGCTATATCCATCCCAACCTTCTGGTGATTTCATAAGAAAAATAGAGGTGAGCATAGAAATCTCATTTATGCTTTCTACATTTGGACGCCAATGGCATGGATCTCCTTTTGTTAGCTGCTGTAGTTGTGCATAATTTGAGTCTCTATGTAGTATTATAACATACAATTAAAAACAAGAGTTATCTTCAATTTTAAACGTGTGAGGATGTGAGGTGAACACCAGGGACCTGCCTGAAAGTACCTTTTTGGTGACAACTATCATCTTCTTTAGAAAGGCATCAATGCCCTAGAAAACTGAACCTTGTCTCAGAAAAATATAGATAACATAATCATAGGATTACAGAACCATTTAGGCTGGAAGGAACCTGTGGAGGTCTGTGGTCTGATCTCCTGCTCAAAGCGGGTTCAGCTACGAGGTCAGACCAGGTTCCTCAGGCCTTATCCAGTTAGGTCTTGAAAAACATCCATGGATGAAGACTGCACAGCATCTTGCTCCTGCTCTACTGCTTGGCTGGGCACATTGCCTCAAATTTCTTTAGTGTTGTTTTTTACTCTCATCAATGATCTTTAACCTCCACTTCAGAGGAGGAGGGAGAGATGTCAGGTGCAAAGAATCTTTTAAAAAATAAATAAAGGTTTACCTATTCTGTTTAGAATAGTCTGATTAAGGATAGACTTTTTTTTTTCCCCATTGGGTAAGGGGCATTTTTAGGAGAAACAGTTTGTAATTTTCCTTATAGAGTAAACATCACTGTCTTGCATGTTTATATTATCTCTGATTTAAAGACAATTCTCCAGTATGCATACATTTATACTGATTCACAACACAGCATTTAAAGAATCCTACCAGTGTCTGATGCAACTACTGCTCTAATTTAGCAAACTTACTCTCACTAAATTGCATTTCTTTATAAAGAAGGTGAATGGGGTGTGTAGAAATTTAAAAAAGGTTCTTGCTATCAAGTCAGAGACTGTTACCTTGGTGAAATCACATATTTTAAAACCTGAAACATTGGAAAATTGTTTTATCAGGAAAGCTAATTGATTCAGCTGGTAGTGAATAAGGCTGGAACCTGATGGTACTACAAGGATAATTCTAATAAAATACTGAAGTCAAGGTAAGATTAACTTTAACTTTTAAGATTTCTCATGTTCTAGAAAATAACAACAACAACTGTGCCTTCCTTTCATTCTGAGGGCAAAGCAACAATGACATTACTGACATTTTCATGTGTTCGATCCAATCTGGTATCTTTTCAAGTTTAAAAAATTCAAGTTTTTTCCAAACTAGTCCTCTTCCTCTGAAATCATTTGTGACTCAGAACAATTTACAGAAAGTGGTGGGAGGAAACTGTATGGAGGCTGCCCTGCGGATACCAAAGGATGGGGCAAAATTTCAACGTTGAAAAGAAAGGCAAAGGATCTTCACAAAAAGGTGGTTTCTCACCTCCCAAACACTCTTTTCACTTCTAGTCCCTCTTGCATTTTCAAAAAGAAATTTCTCTTTTCCCAAAGGTAAACTTTCAAAAAATAAGGCAAAGAAGCAAACAAAACCAATGCTCCAACCAATGAAGCAACAAAACATGTCCTGGAAAACACCCCGAGAAAACAAAGAGGTAAACAGATCCAAGTGGTGTGCCAGAACTGGGAGGACATTTCATGACTCGCCAATTTTTCAGCAGCACCCAAGCCATGTTGGGGCAGATCTTACTGGTGAGCTGGAGCAGTGCAAGCTCTTTTTGGGTCAGCTGCACTCCAGCCCCATTGAAACAATTGGGACCCCTGCCATCTGCTTCCTTCTGTTCTTACATTTGACACAGACAACTTGTGAGGTTTTCCCCACCTCTATTCTCTTTCATAGGCAAAACAGCTGAATCCCTTTCTTCTTTCCAGTACAAAGAAAGCTGCAAACAATATGAAAGAATAACTACTAAGGACTAAACCAAAACCAAAGGATATCTGGTCTGTTTAATGTAATTGCCAGCACTTCAACTTTTGGCAGGAGACTTCTGATGTCAGCCTTAGTCCCTCACACTGTGGGTAAGCAGGTTAAGTTTTGTTATCTATTTTCAGAAATTTTGTAGCCCAAGGTGCTGAACCCTTGTAGAGAGCGCCCCACTTGATACCGCCAGTGAATTTAACAAAGTCTGCCTCAGACCTTTAGCTGTGAATTTTCCTACCAATGTTGTCAGGTCTGAAAATGTGGTGAAAATTGTATGTATGTAATACAGACATGTACATGCAATGTCATATCTACTGTACTGCAAAAAATTTCCATCTTTTGAAATCACAGGAAAAGTATGGAAGAAACTAAAGTGTCTGAGTATTAGAGATTGAACTTTGCTATAATACTGCAGAAGGCAATGCTGCCAGAGTAAATTAACTGCCAGATTATATTAACATAAAGTCTATAAAACTCACTTATTTACTTCCTGACATGTGAATAATGAAGTCTGAAGAAATGTCAGTCAGTCAAATAGCATTTGAAGATAAGTACACCTCCACTGATTCCAGTTTGTTCATTGAAAACTAGTATTATTTGTGTCCTACAAGGTAAGTAGTTTTTACGGATGCTGTTTTTTGTCCATTCTTTAGAATATTCATTCTAAAAGGCAAACACTCTTGATAGATTGTTCAGTTAAAGGAGCAAATATACCAGTTTCAGTGTTTGAGAAATGTAACAATCAACAGAAGTAACAATACTTATCAAGTAATATTGTGACAGGATGTGTAGACAAAAAAAATATAGGTTGTTTTCACCGAATACTAAAATTTATTAACTCCTGGGGTGAATAGACCTTTGTATTTTTCAAAATAATCTAATAATCTGCTTTTCATAATACATTGTTATCTTAATATCAGAATTTAGAGCAATTTTTCCTTTAAAGGTCTACTATTGTTTTGCATAATTCCAAAATGCACTTAATCCCATTTTTATATTTTAAAATATTTAATGAGTGGAGCCTAAGCAAGCTCAGTGTTTAATTCTAGGTTTACTGGGGGAGAAAAATGGTGGGTTCTGTGTTGTAATACAACAGGGGATGTAAAAATTTCTAGAATGCATTTCATAGCTCTTAGAGCACAAAACTGTGCATAGTTATGCAGATGCTGAAATAATGTCATTCATAGCTTTCTTTGATGGGGAGGGAACATTTGAGAAATGCTACTTTATAGATACACTTCTACTAATCAGGCATCTCCTCTCCTTGCCCCCAACTTTTACCTAGGAAAGAACTTCCTGAGTTCCAATAAAATAAATTAAAATAACCCATTTTACACTAAAGGATTGTTTTGTAGTACTTTTGAAAAATAAACCATTTCCCCATGGCAAAATTCTTCATTATTCTGATACAAATATTCACTAGAGCCTTGGGGTTTTTTCATAGAAAAAAGAAGAGGAAGGCACCAAATCAAAAAGTAGAATTTACTGTGCTTCTTGCAATGTATTACTTTTTCCAAATTAACTGATGATTCAGGATCCCATGTTATCATCATCCTCAGTCAGAATGGAATAGGAGATGGAGGAAAAAGGGGATGCTGCAGGTGTGGAGGAAATACTTAGAGAAGATTGTATATAAAATTCCCTTAAACTAGTCAAAAATCACTTACTATACTCCAGCTGTTCATTTACTTATTTTTCTTTTAAATTTGGCATGAAAATGAGTATATTATTTTTGCACAGGGTTTTTATTTTTTCTTTTTTGTTGTTGAGATGAGAATTATCAGATGCAGCTGGGGGATTGCTGTACTTGGGAAGCTGAGAACAGCAAACTTGGGAAAGAAGGAAACAGGATATGGGATGCCAAGAAAAATACATTTCTGTGGCACTAATATGTAGATTGTCAACACATTTTGTTCACTTTATGAGAGAAAGAAAAGCAAATCAAAATGCTAAGCAAAGGCAGCTGTTAAATTCTGTATCAGAAAACTATATTTTTTTTACCTCAAATTGCCTCTGAGAATTTCATCTGAGTGAGAAGTTACGCACCTTCAACCATGAACTATTGTATAATGGTGCTGTATATAGCTGGATAACTGTCTCTTCCATTCCAGTGGTGGTTTCTTTTCAATGAAGTGCAAAATGCTTCTCATAGTCAGGTGTCCTTACTGTGTAATTGTTAAGGCCATGATGCAGAGGAGCATTCCTCTCCAGGAAAACATGCACATACTTATCTCCAAGCATTTGTAGACAGCAAGATACAGGGGTAAAGATGGAATGGTTATGTATCATTTCTTGCAACAATTTTACCTTTGAACAAAGTTAACCATTTAAAATTTTTGAAGCTAAGATAAGAAAGATTTTATTTTATCAGGATTCAAATTCATTGGTCTTTATCTCGCTCCTCTTTATATATCTACAAAGCAGACCCTAAAATCTGAGGTACAATTCCTGTCTGTCTTTATAATAACTGAAGGAAAATGGACTGAGGTGATCTGTCTGGTTTAGATATCTATCTTAGGATAAGATGAGCCTTGCTAGGCTAAAAGAAAAGAGCACGTGTGATACATGTCCAAAATGATGAATAAGATAAAGAAGGCAACCCATGTCTTGGTGTATGAAATCAAGATAAGAGATGTGGAAGTTACAAATAGAAAAGATTTTTGACAAATCTCAAAATGACAATGTCAGTTTCCCAATGCTGGTGAATTGCAAGGCAGGGGTAAAGTGCTCACATTACAGAGCAACAGTTTCGTACCAGCCTCTTCAGGACTGTGGCAGCCAGCAGGTTTTGGATGCATTTCTCCCCATGTGGTGTCTGTCTCATAATCTTTGTCTATTCCTGGCCTCCTTGCTTGTGTCCTCTACCCACCACAATAGCTCAATTACTAGGCATGACACAACCATTCTCCTACTACTTGCAAGAGTACTAATCAACATGACATTTTGCACATAAGTTTTATACCTCTATTAATTATAAGCTTAAATATCTCTTAGCTAGATATTTAGACAATTACTTCCAGCCATGGTCAACTGCTGCTCCTAGGCCATTTTCTGCACCATAGGACATGTAAACCTAACTGTGGAGCAGACTGAAAGAGCATGTTAAACATATCGAACCATGAATTTTCTGTCCCCATAGGTGTCCAGAAGCCAAGCTGTGCCTTGGATTCAGGTATATTCCCTGGATGGATTCATTTGACCAAATGCAGACAACCACAGTGCAGATGCCAACACTAAAGCTAGCAGCTTTTCTAGTTTCCCTCTAAAGCCAGTGTACAGAACAGCATGCTTCCAGGACACAATTAATTTGATCTTAAATTAGCCATGTAAACTAAGTCAGATAACGCCTGACTGTAAACCACCTGTTTCTTTCTGTGAAGAAGGGGGCTTAGCTCAGGTGGTGTCTACATTGAGATAGGTGAGTTAAGTCACCTGAAATATCAACAAGAATTATATCTGAGCTCTCTGCTGGTGGACAGGCCTGGAAGTGTTTATCCAGCCAGGTGGCTGGAGAAGCTGAGTTTGCAGTTACATGAGCTCTATTAACTTTTCCACTTAGGTATGCTCTGGAGAACAACATAAACCTGTGCCTGTGGGTGAACAGTATAGATGGTAGGTGGGAGTGGGCTAAAGAGACCAGCAGTATCAGTATGCCCATCTTGTTACTAAAACCTTCTGCTTCTATTATTTCCTCTCCTTTCCCTAGTCATCTCCTTCCTTGACTTGCTCTAATTTGACTTTCTTCCTGTTCTAAGAAAAGTTATGAAGATGCTCTTAAGTTTTGGAGGAAGAAAAATTCCCTTGTCTGGCTATGAAGTGGCTGAGATATTTGAATGGGCTGGAGTGTTCAATCATTTGGGGAGAGACTCTTCACATAGAGGAGGTTTGTTTCTGTGTTTGTTTTGTAGGCCTGTTTCTTATGCTTAAGAAGGTCTTCAATTAGTAGTAAATAGATCTGTTCCAAGGAGTTTAAAGACAGCTGATACATGACAACCCTAAAAAAGAAAAACAAATGTAATCATCAAACTACAAACTTTATTGCTGTTTTGGTCCAAGGTCTTATGGGACCCACGAGTCCTCTGCTTTTTCAAAATCATGTCACCATAACCAAACTTACAGCAACTCTACTTCATCAGTACACTAAAATAAAAAATAACATTTTGAAGTGTTATATTGCAACCAGCTAGCTGGCAGCATCAAACAACACTTTAAATGTTACTTCTTAGATCAATTATATGAGATTATTAAAGTAGGTGAGGAGTCTGTATGCTTTCTTTCTTTTATTATTGTCACAGAGTTTTTAAAACTGCTGTGTCACAACAGTCTGCTAAGAGGGGTGAAAGTGCATAATCCTCTCACTTTATTTTCTGTGTCCTTTAGGGATGACCTTGCTTTTCTTTTCCTATGACTGGTTGTTGTCATTGGTATAATCAAGGTCAAAGAAGCAGAACGAAATCAATTTACTACTTCTTCCCTCTTGAACTGCTGTGGTTTCCAAATGGGATTTTTTTTGTAGGTGACACCAGAATCCTGTTTGCCCAGTTTTCATAATGTGTCCACATTACGTTTCTGAATCAGTGTTTCTCTTCTTTTGTTGAGATAAAGGGAGTTTTGCAGCTAAACCTTGTGTGAAATAACAAAAGCCTCAATGACTATCAGCTGCATGTTGGACCATAGAAAGCAGCTTTGTCTTTTCTCATACGTATGCATAAATAAATTAAATGTATACAATGAATGTAATTCAAAAAAAGTCAGGGAAACAGTAAACTACTATGATGAAGTCAAAATTATAAACCGTTGCTGTGATTTTAAAATGGTTTCACAAAAATGAAGTTATTTTTTATGTTCCACTAATGAAAAATATGGTCAGATTTGGTTTTGAGTGGGTATTTTTATACAGCATAGTGTGTGTGTATACTTTTGTGTTTTGTTTAAAAGGGTGATTCACTTCGGCCATTATCTGTCAAATGATGCTACAAATAAATATTCATAATTTGTTTTTTTTTTATAACAGGTTATGGCTGATACAGTTAGAATAGGCATCAAGAAATGTAATAGCACTAGATGGTAAACTAATGCAGGCAGAGATAATTCCAAAGAATTTTTAACCTAAATTAAGGTAGAAAAAGTACACATTATTGCCTTCATTTTGCAGCTCAATAGACCTACACATCTTTAGCAGGGTATCTGCATTAGACCTTTGTCATGGTTTTAGCTGGGATAGTTGATTTTCTTCACTGTAGCTAGTATAGTGCTGTGTTTTAGACTTGGTATGTAAATAATGTTGATAACAATCTGGTGTTTTAGTTGTTGCTGGGTAGTGTTTACACTAGTCAAGGACTTTCTAGCTTCCCATGCTCTGCCAGGTGCACAAGAAGCCGGGAGGGGAGGGGATACAACCAGGAGAGCTGATTCGAATTGGCCAAAGGGTATTCCATATCATGTGACGTCATGCCCAGTATATTAACTGGGGGAAATTGGCTGGGGGAGGCAGCGATCGCGGCTCGGGGACCGGCAGTGTCGTGAAGCCCACTATGCCTTGCCCCTTGGACGTAAGAAGGGCGCCAAACTGACTCATGGATGGTGGTAAATGCCCTGTGGGGGTGGTTACAGCAATGGAAGCAGAGCAACTGGCAGCGCAGAGGCAAACCCATCTGGGCTGCTGCATTGTGGCAAGATATTGCTGCCCAGGTGGAGAACCTAGTTGTGAAGGTATGTCATGTGGATGCTCATGTTCCCAAGAGTGGGGCCACTGAAGAACATCAGAACAACCAACAGGTGGATCAGGCTGCTAAGATTGAAGTGGCTCAAGTAGATCTAGACTGGCAACATAAAGGTGAACTATTTATAGCTCGGTGGGCCCACGACACCTCAGGTCATCAAGGAAGAGATGCAACATACAGATGGGCTCGCGACCGAGGGGTGGACTTGACCATGGATGCTATTGCACAGGTCATCCATGAATGTGAAACATGCGCTGCAATCAAGCAAGCCAAGCGGATAAAAACTCTGTGGTACGGAGGACGATGGCTGAAGTATAAATATGGGGAGGCCTGGCAGATTGATTGTATCACACTGCCACAGACCTGCCAAGGCAAACGCCATGTGCTTACAATGGTGGAAGCAACCACTGGATGGCTGGAAACATATCCCGTGCCCCATGCCACTGCCCGGAACACTATCCTGGGCCTTGAAAAACAAGTTTTATGGTGACATGGCACCCCAGAAAGAATTGAGTCAGACAACGGGACTCATTTCCGAAATAACCTCATAGACACCTGGGCCAAAGAGCATGGCATTGAGTGGGTGTATCACATCCCCTATCATGCACCAGCCTCTGGGAAAATTGAACGATACAATGGACTCTTAAAGACTACACTGAGAGCAATGGGTGGTGGGACATTCAAACACTGGGATACACATTTAGCAAAAGCCACCTGGTTAGTCAACATTAGGGGATCTGCCAATCGAGCTGGGCCTGCCCAGTCAGAACTCTTACGTACCGTGGAAGGGGATAAAGTCCCTGTAGTGCATGTAAAAAATATGCTGGGGAAAACCGTCTGGGTTATTCCTGTCTCAGGCAAAGGCAAACCCATTCGTGGGATTGCTTTTGCTCGAGGACCTGGGTGCACTTGGTGGGTAATGCGGGAGGATGGAGGAGTTCGATGTGTGCCTCAAGGGGATTTGATTTTGGGTGAAAATAACCTATGGTATGCTGTTAATTGCTATATGATATTGTATGTCATCGCTCCTATGGTTGCTATATGCCGTATCAATGGTATCATAGTAAGAATTTCCAAAATTAAGGAAGAATGAAATTTGATTGAACCAAGAAACGTGTAGCGGTGGTGGAACAAAGACTGGCTTCAGCATGCAACAATCCAACACCACGCAGACCATCTCTCCAGCCTTGAAAGACTGTTACGATAGATGGAGCCCAAAGTTATGGACTGAACGAACTCAGTGGACATGTGTGGACCCTCTACAGATATTCTACAGGGATGGTCCATAGACTACAGGAATGATAAATGATATCTGCGTATGTCATCAAATGATGGGGAGGCGGGTGGTGGTTATTGAGTTCATATTGGATAGTATGAGACCTGAGCATGACGTAAATGGTATGGAATAAGGGGTGGATACTTTATCCGCTTGGCGTGCTTGATTGCAGCGCATGTTTCACATTCATGGATGACCTGTGCAATAGTGTCCATGGTCAAGTCCACCCCTCGGTCGCGAGCCCATCTGTATGTTGCATCTCTTCCTTGATGACCTGAGGTGCCATGTCGCCATAAAACTTGTTTTTCAAGGCCCAGGATAGTGTTCCGGGCGGTGGCATGGGGCACGGGATATGTTTCCAGCCATCCGGTGGTTGCTTCCACCATTGTAAGCAAGGCGTTTGCCTTGGCGGGTTTGTGGCAGTGTGATACAATCAATCTGCCAGGCCTCCCCATATTTATACTTCAGCCATCATCCTCCATACCACAGAGTTTTTATCCGCTTGGCTTGCTTGATTGCAGCGCATGTTTCACATTCATGGATGACCTGTGAAATACTGTCATGGTTTTTCCCAAAAAAGGACTGTTGTGGTTTAGCCCCAGTCAGCAACTAAGCACCACACAGCCGCTCACTCACTCCCCCACCCTTGTGGGATGGGGGAGAGAATCGAAAGGGCCAAAGTAAGAAAACTCGTGGGTTGAGATAAGAACAATTTAATAATTAAAATAAAACAGCAATAATACTAATATAATGAAAAGGAAAATAATGAGTGAGAGAGAGATGAAACACTGGAAGAAGAGGGGAAAAAAAAAAACCCAAACAAAACTAAACAACAAGTGCTGCAACCACTCACCACCCGCCGACCGATGCTGCCGGTCCCCGAGCCGCGATCGCTGCCTCCCCCAGCCAATTTCCCCCAGTTAATATACTGGGCATGACGTCACATGATATGGAATACCCTTTGGCCAATTCGAATCAGCTCTCCTGGTTGTATCCCCTCCCCTCCCGGCTTCTTGTGCACCTGGCAGAGCATGGGAAGCTAGAAAGTCCTTGACTAGTGTAAACACTACCCAGCAACAACTAAAACACCAGGTTGTTATCAACATTATTTACATACCAAGTCTAAAACACAGCACTATACTAGCTACAGTGAAGAAAATCAACTATCCCAGCTAAAACCGTGACAACCTTGATCTTATATCTCTACCACAAACCTTCCCTTCTTCCCTGGTATCTAGACAGCCCTACTATGGAGAGGAGATCTGGGCCGTGGTGTAGGAAGAGGGATAGTGCTTTCTAAGCTCCTTCTTCTTGGTAATCTCGATGCTACGTGCTGGGAGAAAAACCATCTGACTGCTGAGCCCACTGTCAGATGTGCCACTGCACTGAGAGCTGAGCTCTGCAAGACTATACCATAGTGTCCTTTGGACTCATGGGCCATATCCCTGACCATCAAGATATTGCCTGAGGTGTGAGGAAGGAAAGGATACTAAATTATTGACAAAGGCAAATACGACTCTCAAAAGCCAACTGACCAAACACCCATAACAAACTCTCCTGTCCATGTGGGACCAACCTTCAGCTCTTTTGTCCTCTGATGTTCAAGGTCCAGCAGGGGAAAAGTGAGCTGGCTGGAAACACCTTGGAAATCTGCGCTGGCACTGAGAGTGCTGGAGCAAATGCAAAAATATAAAGAAGATGTGTTAATTTCAAGGTCCATTAGGCACAGAGGACCTGCTCCTATTCTCAATGAAGTTAAACTCTCACTGATTGTAAAAGTCTCGTTGGCTGCAGAGGTGCGGGATCAGTCCATGGAGAAAAAATAATCAATGCTCTGTATGAAAAAAGAACATTAATGAGCCAGATATTTTTTCAATTGTTAAAGAGACTATTTTCAAAATTCCCAGTGTGGCAGATACAAAACTTCAATAAGGCAATTTACCTGAATATAGTTGCCATGTAATTACAAGTTTACTGGGTTTGGGGCCTGAAGCTATCCAATATTTTCACATGGATGTCTGTATAATAACATGGATTTCTCCATCAAGTGTCTAGTCTAATGCATCTGCTTTCATGATAATGGCCTAAGGCAAGTATAAAAACTTAGAATTATATTAAGAAAATCTGACCAGATAAAACCTTGACAGTACTTTAGTCAGGAGCTCCTGATTTACTTCCTCACACATGTTGTCCTTTTATTGCAGAGCTCATGTGCAGCATAAAGGCAGTAAAGTATCTATCTATCAATACCTTTCTACTTATTTGACATTTAGAGACTCTCCTGTTCCATTATCTTTGCTTTACTTTGTGACATTTTTATCAACTTCAACATTAACATGGCAGATTTTACAACCAATACACTTAAAAGGTACAAAGATGTCAGCAACATCAATTATAAAAAAATTACAGCTCCTGCTTTATCTCAGAGGTAATTAAATGAGCTGTAATTATTAGCCTAGATTCATTAGATTTGTGTTCTCATGACCTCCTCAGATTGGATTATTGTAATTCTTGGTATGTCTGTCTGCTGAGGCAACGCATTGGAAGCCTTGAATGCAGTCAAAAAGGCAGAAGAGGACTGTTAAAAATCAAATTATTTAGGCCCTTTATAATTCCCTGCAAATGAGTTCTCTATTATCTGTTCATCATGATATTGCCATAATTCCTTGGTGTTTTGTGGATAAGGACCCTTATACCTCCAGGTTGTTGTCACTACTAGAGTTGTCATTTAACCAGTGTTACAATTGTGTTCAGAGTGGAGGGGCTTGGAGTGACAAATCTGATTTGTACAGTAGCATGTAAGATATGCTTATAGGTGTTACATGAGACATGCTTATATCTTGGATGCATTCATTTTGCTTATACTATGATCTTATTAATTGGAGACCAGAACTAGAGCTGGTTTGAATTTAGTAACAGAAGATGGAAAGTAGGAATGTTCCGTGCAGACAGTAGAGAGGGATACCCAAGAAGCAAACCCATGTGATAATTAGACAATAGATATAGGACTACCAGTATATCAGATCATATTTAAGTGAGTGAAATGTAGCTTCTTAGGCATCGTGTAATATGGTTTTATTTAAATTTCTGTATCCATTCAAGTTTCTTGATTACAGCACTATAGGCTCTCTGCCTTTAGGGAAGAAACTTCCCTAAAAGTTCTGTAGAAAACTAGGGAAGTTTTGCAGAACTCCTCAGGCTGAAGATGACATGGCCTCCAAGAATCATGTATAAGACTTATCTGTTGGTGTTTTATGGCTGAGGATCAAATCTTGGTCTACTATTAGAATTGTCCAGGCAGTGCCTGTGGTCGGGTAGCCATTGCCTGTGATCTAAAGTATGATGCCACAGAGAGCTTTATGGGATCATCCCCATTCTAGTCAGGTACCTGTGCTTTAGATCTTAGCAGTTAAAGAACAATGTTAGTAGAACACAGAAATTACATTAGCTTTGATGTGTAATTTCAAGATATTCCCCCTGGACAACAGCAAAGCCGTTTAATCTTTGGAAATAAAGTCTCATCAGATGCCAATTAAAAAAAAAACCAAACCAAAACAAGAACTCACAACAAATTAATGTTTTATTTTTATCAACATATCTTTGGGTTCTATATGTACTTTGGAATCCTCTCAGAGATGGAGACCAGATGTGGTTTCACTGAGACAAAGAGCATCATTTTCATGAATGGCAGTAAAAGCAAGAGCAGGCCAAAAGAGATTAAGTTAAAACATTGCCTGCCCCAAATATTGTCAGTCCTAGGGCTGTCAGTAAAATGCAAGCATTATCTCTGTCCCACTAAGAACTGACAGAAGAGCTAGAAATCCAATTCCTTTGAATCTCCAGAGAAAGTAAAAATATTCCCTCTGATGTTATTGCATGTGAAAAGCTTCTAAAATAAAATAAAAAAAAATACAAACCCCAAACCCAGGTCATACAAGTTAGAAAATCTAATCTAATATGGAGTGATACAGTGGAGCAGCCTACAGTGGTGTCTTTGGACCAGATATGGTCACCTTTACTCTCATGGAACAGCACCTTACTCAGAAACTAATTTCATTAAAATTAATAAGAGTACTCCCACAATATCACTCCATTTGATTGTGTGCAAGCTGAAACTGGCCATTTGTATTCAGAGAAAACAGAAAGCTATGAGAACTCAGAAGTGTACCCAGTGAAACTACCTGTGTTTTCTCAGCACTTGCAAGGCTACATTTGAACATGGCCATTTGTTTGGGCAACTGCTGTGCCTACAAAATGAATAAAAAGCATAAGCTTGTGCACTTGTGCCTGTTGTCTACTACACTTGGTCCAAATACACAAATATATGTGTAGATGGTGCTCCTCAAAACAGAGGACAGTTGTTTGAAATTCTGGCCCTTTTTGTGTGTGGTCTGATTTGCTGTCATTAGCAGAACAATGTCCATAAAAAAATATCCTGTTTGGGGACCTTACACTGGGGTAAAACAGACACCATTTGGTTAACTTGTATTGATAGAAAGGTCAGATTATATTAATTCCGGTAATAATTCACAATAATTAAATGCATATTCTTAAATATCTTCCTAACAGAGAGCCAGTGTCTCATTAATCTTGAATGTACCAACCTGAGAATTCTAGGGAGGTCACATGATAAGTAAAATGTGAGGAATGCCATATACAACCCACCCAAATGATTCAACACCATAATTTAGATGTAAATAGAGTACATATCTTTCTCAGCAAGGTGGGCATTTGAGCATGGCAAAGAGTTAATTATTAATGAGTAACATAATGCAAAACAATCATAATTAACTACATTCTATGTTTACTTTCCAATATAATAAGCCCAAAGTAATTTAAAGGTCAAATCCTTCTTGATTTTCTAAGTCAGCCTTCATCTCTTCAGTAAGATGGCTCAAGACAACAGGAAATTGGTCCTCATACATGATTATATACAGTACACCCCTACTCATTTAACTTTAAGGGTGCAACACTAAAATAATACCCAGAAATTAATTTTCCTGCTATGACGTTAATTTCAACTTTTTGCACTTTTTCCACTGAACAACCTACGTAGTACTGTATTACTGAGTGTAACAGGCAGCAATGCTGAAAGATGTCCGTGTAAAATTCCTGCCTATGCAGATAGTAGGCCTCTGTTCCACTAAGCAAATCCCATTTCCAAGGGTAAAAGGAACCTTATTTTTCTGTCCCAGCCATCGGGACTCCTGAAAAGTGAGTTTGCATATTATAGCCAGTTTGCCAGGACATGTACTTTGAAACCAAGGGAAAGTTTTCCACAAAATTCATTGGGCTTCGGTTTAAGGTCAAAATGAGAAAAAGCTTCAGATGTTAAGGACAGAAAGGACACAGCGGTCAGACATCCTGACTTCTTGTAATGCACGACATGGTTTCACCAACAGATACATCAAGACTACAAATTCTGATCAAGGCACTTCACATCTTTGAGAAAGACACACAATTTTATTATAAAGGATTTGAATGTTAGGCAACGTATAATATACCTAATATATTAGTTAATTAATATATTAGTTAATTAACTTCTAGTAAAAATGGGCACTTTATGTCTAGCTTGATTTTTTCCACAATTAGCCAATCTTATAATATTTTATAATGTAGAATTTTTCAAAGGGATACCTGGTGCCATAATCATGCTGCTGGCATGCTATTTTCCTACCCAATGATGGATCTGACAGTATGAATACCAGGAATAGTTTGAAAAGAGTGAAATGTCGTTTCACTTCCCAAAAATATTTTACTGGTCTTCGTTGTGTAATGCAATCAGTTCAGTCATTTGAAGAAGATGACTCTTCAAGGGCATAGGTAAAGAGTTTTGTGGATAAACTGCAAATGAAAAATTGATGCAGAAGACAAGTAATACATAGAAACTCTGCCCTGCATTAATGAGAATGCTGCTAGGTAGCCATAAAGTCACTCCTGTCCAGAAGCAGGAGAAAGATCAAAAAAGGCTTTACTTCACTAAGTCTCACATTTGAGAAGGCTGAGAAGCAAATGCAGTTTAATTTTGCCTCAGACATTGCCTCTCTGTATGGTTGTATGACCAGGCTTACTTTGGACATAAACCTACAGAGTGATTGATACTTCTGACTACCTAGAGTGAACTACTGTCAAGAATCTGACCCAACTTACACTGAAGATGATGAGGTTTTCCACTGGGAATATAACTGGCTTGTGAGGACCAATTCCTTGACAGTATTCAGATGCCTAGCAGAGTACTAGTAGAAGCTAAGTGGAAGGTAAATTCTATGTGAATTTTGATTCAAACTAAGATATATGTTCAGCTCCGCTGACTTTCAGTGTCACTATTGTAGGTGCCTGCACCTCGTTCCAGAGCAAACTTCTACATCTGATGTAGGAGTCACACTGTAATCTTCACTGAGTTTGTTGACTAATTTTATCCACTTGCTGTAATCATAATCTGTATGCCCAGCTCAGCTATACATACTTACATTGCAGACACCTGAAGTTAGATGGGTTGAATCCTACCCTAGGTACCTAGTTGCTTTTGGAAGTCTCGCTAGACACTGGCAGGCTGACCAAGGTGTCCTTGTTAAATTTATTGCAACAGAAGGTGGGGGCTTAAATGCCCGTTAGGTTATGGGCTTAAATGATTAAATATCTGTACAAAACTGCCCCATGGTGCAAGTTAGTCACCTGCAAAGGGTGACTTAGGCTGCCAAAGACATGAATCTTTCATGAGTTGCTTCTCTTTCGACATTTACGATATAAAATGGTAACAGTGGATGCCTGAAGGTGGAGGCATGAATCCTGGCTATAATGCTCGATCTTTTGTGTTCATGTGTATGTCCTCACAGCAGTGCCTACTTTGTACTTTAAATAGAGCATTTGCATCACCAAACTGTGCAATAAAGGTACTAAGGAGGCAATATATATTGTTTTACACAGTCGTAAATGGAAAAAAACCCCAATAGGTATTAACCAATGAAGCATGCTAAATTAATCCTAAATGCTTCCTGGTTTCTAATATTTAATACGTATAGGTAACTATCACTAATTGTCCCTTCATTAATATATAAACTGAAATACCTTAATGGTATTAATTGTAATAATTATTACTTTGGACATTTTGAATAACATTGCACAGAGAAGAGATTTTTAAATAAAACTGAGTAATAGCGAACATATAGTACAAAGAATAAAAGTTTGTTTTATTACCAACTTGGATTTGCCTAGCCCTAAAAGGAAAATATCCCTGCCACCATAATACTGTACTCTGTAAAGGGATTGCTAAAAATTAAAAGCTTTCATTCTCCTCTGGAGCCTTGTTGTAGCAAAGAGGTTTCACAGTCTCCTGACTTCTGTGGTGCTGATAGAAATATGTTTGTAGTCTAAATATGCTAGGAAAGTGTTCCAGTAGAGATTATGGGGTAGCTGGAGAGCTACTGTGATTTACTTAATTCAAAGTGCTGCTTGAAAGAGACTTTTAATCTGCAGTGGACAGAAGCTGCAATGCTGATACTGAAAATGACATTTAGCAACAATTTCTGATGGCTTTTTCTGAAAGTGGCTTGGGAAAAGTATCTCAATGATACCAATGGTGGAGTTAAGCTTCTGAATTTTACATATAAAGATGGTGGAGGGAGAGCTATATTTAGATGAAAGGGATTCACTTCTTTCTAAAATCATGCAACCAGGAAATCTGAGGTTCTCCGTTTCAGCCCTGACTCAAAATGGTTGATGTTAATTTTTTCATTAGTTTCACTGACCTCTCTGGAGGCCAGTAAAAAGGCCGCCAAAAGATCAAAGGTCCAGTATTAAATGGTATTTACTTGTGTAACATGTAACACATTCATTTCTTTGAGCAATTTTGCTGATTTTAATTGAAAATTAGGATGTTAATTCTAGGATCTGAGCTTAAGTGATTAAAAAAAATTTCAACATAAAGTCCTGTGTTAGGACTGCATGCTTCCTCTTTTCTTAAACATTTGAGTGAATAGTCTTATTGCATTTGCATTAACCCAAACATCTCATACTCCTATCATGCTGTATCACCATGTGTGCATTAAGGGCCAAGGTGGAAGCTCCTAGAAGTCAAAGAAGGAAAACTTTCTGCTGGCTTGCAATCAAATCAATGGTGCTGAACTTCTGGCTTCAGATACAACCTCTGGCTCCACCTTCTATACCCTGATCCTGTTCATCATGAAATCTAACTCATTAGCTGCCTTGTAAAACTCAGCAAAATGCATGCCCTGGTTAACAACCTCTGCCCTGAAATTCAAATGTGCCATTAACATAAGTTTGGTTGTGGATAGTGATAGAATAGGAGGGAAGGATTCAAATAGAAGAGGTAGTTGAAAATTCATCAGTAGCTTTAGTGTAAATAGAATTTGGAGAATTCATACAGACTAAAGCAAACCTGAGTTACTGTTGTTACTAATCCTGTTTGGAAACAGACATGAGATACTGGATATGGAATACAGTTTATTGAGATATCTAGAGAACCTCAAAAAAAAAAAAAAAAAGAGCTGGAAACAAATCAGAGCTTGAAGCCTTAGCCTTATAGAAAAAATCTGGTGAGGAGAAAATATTACTGGAGGACATTTAATATGTCTGAGAAGATTGCTGATTACAATAGGAAGCAATTCAGGAAAAAAAAAGAGGTTGAAAAAATATTGCAGACAAGTTTTTTCAAAAGCTTGTCATGGTTTGAAAGCTTGTACTTTGGAGGTTGAAACCATTAATGGGATCCACAGAATATCTTGCTGAATAACCTGAAACTGAGAAGGTGAAAATCATGCAATATCTACATTTCCCACAGGGGGCACACAGAATTTCTAGGGTAAAAAGTTACAAAAGACAGAGGAAGGAGGGCTCAAAGTCATTGTGACACACAGAGGATATGTGTTTGGTTTGCTTTTCAATGAGGCTTGCTGATAGAAAGGAAGGATTTCTATATGCACAGAAAAGAGGAAGGGAAGGGGATAGGAATACATTTGAGTGAGGTAGATTTTCAAGAACCAAAGCAATTTCTGTCCAGGCACAAAGAGACAGAAATGAAGATTGATAATGCAGCAATAGAAGCAGGAGCACAGTGCAGAAAGATAGTTATGGATGGTTAAATGTTTCTAACTAGTTACAGATGTCTGTTGCCAGGAGAGCCTATTTTAGGGCCTTAGGCACGTGCTTGATTTTAATGAGATTTATGCTCAAGCTAAATGTTAGGTATGGTGCAAGGACTTTGCTGAACCAGGATTAAAGAGAGAAAACCGTCATTTGATTTAAGTATGGTGATTTTGTCATCTTCTTTTGAACTTAGGAGAATACATTCCAAATTTTTGTAAGAGTAACAGATTACTAAGAAGATAAACATCAGATTGACTGCAACCTTCCTGGTCTGGGTTTCTACATGTGGACATGAGATCAGAATCAGGGTTTAGTTATTAAACTTTAGAAATGAAGAAGCAACAAAATCAAACACTGTCATAAATCAGATGACAAGTGTGAAGAAATGGGGTTGAAATGATGATGGTAAAGGAAGGACAGAAGCAGTGTGAGAAGAGACTTTTAATACAGAGGAACATTAAAAATGAACATATTATAAACACTCCAGACACAAAGTTAGCTAAAAATTAAGTCCAGGAAAGAGTCAGAGAAGAGTTACAGAATAAGTCTTACCAGCACTAGAGGGAGGAAAATATAAGCTGGTGGTAGACGATGGGGTTGTGTATTCTATTTGTGTGGGAAGGTTTTGGTAGCGGAGGGGGCCTACAGGGGTGGCTTCTGTGAGAAGCTGCTAGAAGCTTCCCCTATGTCCGATAGAGCCAATGCCAGCTGGCTCCAAGACAGACCCACCGCTGGCCAAGGCTGACCTAATCAGCAACGGTGGTAGCACCTCTGTGATAACATATTTAAGAAGTGGGGGGAAAAAAACCCCGCGCAACTGCAGCTAGAGAGAGGAGTGAGAATATGTGAGAGACACAACTCTGCAGACACCCAGGTCAGTGAAGAAGGAGGGGGAGGAGGTGCTCCAGGCACCGGAGCAGAGATTCCCCTGCAGCCCATGGTAAAGACCATGGTGAGGGAGGCTGTCCCCCTGCAGCCCATGGAGGTTAATGGTGGAGCAGATATCCACCTGCAGCCCATGGAGGACCCCACTCTGGAGCAGGTGGATGTGCCCAAAGGAGGCTGTGAGCCCATGTAGAGCCCATGCTGGGGCAGGCTCCTGGCAGGACCTGTGGCCCCATGCAGAGAGGAGCCCACGCTGGAGCAGGTTTGCTGGCAGGACTTATGACCCCGCGGGGGACCCACGCTGGAGCAGTCTGTTCCTGAAGGACTGCACCCTGTGGAAGGGACCCACGCTGGAGCAGTTTGTGAAGAACTGCAGCCCATGGGAAGGACTCACATTGGAGAGGTTCCTGGAGGACATGAACCCATGGGAGGGACCCCATGCTGGAGCAGGGGAAGAGTGTGAGGAGGAAGGAGCGGCAGGGACGATGTGTGATGAAGAAACCACAACCCCCATTCCCCGTCCCCCTGTGCTGCTGTGGGGACTAGGTAGAGAATTTGGGAGTAAAGTTGAGCCCAAGAAGAAGTGAGGGGTGGGGGAAAGGTGTTTCAAGATTTGGTTCTGTTTCTTTTTATTCTCCTCTGATTTGTTTGGTAATAAATTAAGCTAATTTCCTGAAGTCGAATCTGTTTTGCCTATGACAGTAATTAGTGAGTGATCTCTCCCTGTCCTTATCTTGACCCATGAGCCTTTCATTACATTTTGTCTCCCCTGTCCAGCTGAGGAGAGAGAGTGATAGAGTGGCTTTGGTAGGCATCTAGCCTCCAGCCAGGGTCAGCCCACCACAGTCTGACACACTGCACAGTGTTAGCAACAGTTTTGGCACCTCCAGGGAGAGGTTTGTCTTGCATTTTCATGCTGCTGTGAAACCGTGTGCTGTTGCTCGTCAAAACAGTACTTCAGATAAGTGTCCCCCTTGTTCTTCTCGGGTCTTTGCTCCTCACACCCCCTCTCTGTCTCTTCCTTCCTCCTTCCTCCCTCTCACTCCTCTAGTACTTGCATGCATGCAAGAGTATGAATAACTCACACTCACATTTTTCTGCCCTTCATACCATATTCTGCTACAGATAACTTGGCATGAAAATGAAAGCTAGAAGGCAAATAGGAGTGCAAAGACCACGACATTTCAACTATACTCTTTCCTAGATAGATAGTGAGCACTCTGTTGAAATGAAGCAACAGTATCTAACCAAGATGAAACCTCTCTGCCTAACATTTCCGTATTCCCCTTCTCTTTTCAGGTGGTGGGATTCTTCTGGTAATAGGAAGTGTATTTTAGCATGCTTATACAGCAGCTAGGACTGGAGGACTTTCATATCATTACGGTGACTTCAAGTGCTGCTAGAACATGGGTAATATTTATAATACTGATAAACAAAAATGAATGCCAACTTTTATTTTATCTGTCTAAATAAAAGAATAAAGAAAAGAAGCATTGATGTATGTCAAGTTTTATTTTGTTTGTCTACATAAAAGAATAAATAAAAGGAAACTTCCTACCTTCTAAAATTCTGGATACGTAAACAAACATAATATTTAAAGTCTCTTCATTGTTACTAGGAAAAACAGTGAGGCCAGCAGCTGTCATACATTTTGAAATCCGAAGCAGTTAAGAGCAAATAAAAGAATAGTTAGGAATAATCTAAAATTGGTGCTGCCTAAAGAATAAACAAATAAGTTTGACCTGGTTTTCCATTATCATAAACAGACACAATGTTCCCAAATTTAGTTAAGCTACAGGTATTTCTACCAGCTTCAATGCTCCTGCATTACTCTTACCAAGAGCAGATACAGACAGTTTATTGCAAAACAACACTTCAACTGTAAAACCGAAGTGAAATACATATGTAAAATATTATATGTTTACCAGCATCTGTGTAGTAAATACAGCATAGTCCTTATGAAAAATAAACACAAAATATAATTAGACAGACCATTTGTAAAAATACATGTTTGAGTCCTGTAAGCATATGAATTCTTACCAATATTAACATTGCTTACCCTGCGGAGGTGCCCAGGACTTTCAGACATGTCTTACAGGTCTTCCATAAGTGTGCTGAGCTAGATCTCACAGTGCTCCAATGATCACTTGCACAAGTGGTAACATTTTGAAGTTAATGAAACTGGTTCCAAATTTTCTCTCAAAGGCGGAGGAAGAGAGAGCTTGCAGTGAACCACCCAGGTGCCCTATAGAAGGAGGGTTTTGGCAGCATGCCTATAGCCAGGAGTCCTTGCCTGCACTTAGAGCTATCAAGGTCAGTAAAGGCTTATCTCTTTGGCAGACCTGCTGGGGCAACTGCACAAAGGGCTTGGCTGGGAAGAGTCTGACTGCAAGGCAAAATAGATGATCCCACTCTGATTCACTCTGCAGGGCTTCTTACTCTTTTAATTTATTTCTGTAGACCATATTCTGAGTGTAGGAACAATAGGCAGGTAATTTAGGTAATCTGAGTCATCTTGCTAGGACCAGGCAAGGGCATTTCAAGTATTGATTGTCGCATCTATGTGAGACAATTAAAGCCAGTAGGTAGAATCCATCCATAAATCTTGGGTGAACTGGAACCATTCTTCTGCCTTTGCTTGAGGATATACACAGTTTCTTAATGTACCACAAGTATCTTACCAGGGCATTTTGCTGTCAATAGATAATTAGCTGCTAGTGTTGTCCATGTAAGAGCTTTCCTTTAAAGAAAATATTCTGCTACTGAAATCAAGATAACAAAAACCCCCATCTAATAATACCCACCTTTTTGTGGGTCAGTGGTAAGGTCACTGTATAGTAATGAAATATGCATTTCATTATACTTGATGAGATATATGCATTAATTTCTGAGGTAGCAGTGGACAGTTTGTGATGGCATCTATTCATTTCCTTGCTTTTAAGTGTTTGTGCTTTGTTAGTAGAGAGATAGCTAACTAAATTGGTTTTTGAAATCGGGTTTTAAATATATTGCAAATGCATTCTTTAATACATTCCCACTCGACACTGGAAAGCTGGGAAGACAAAAGCTCTGTCTAGATTGTTGTCTGAGGCACAGCACCTGCACAGGGCAAACCCAGACAGCAAGCCCCAGGGTTCAAGGAGATCACATGGGGAAAAAAAAATCATGCATCTTTTCTTTAGAGACTTAAAGTTAAATGTACAGCCTATACTAGTCATGTGGACTCACTTTGTTGGAACTGTAGAGTAGACTAGGCACTCCAGGGAGTAATGGATCCTACTTACCTCAGACAAGGAGTTAGGCAGCTAGTTTCCACTAGAGTGAGTGAGGGCCAGCTGGGCCAAAGTGTACACATTTGCTGCCCCTGGCAGGAACAAACAACGTTCCCTACAGCCACTTAACTGACTGCACCCCATATATAAAAAGTGTGTTGCTCTCTGTTAATAGGCTAAAAGAGCTCTTTTGAAAGTAAGTCTGCATTCATTTTGCTTTCTGCTAGGCTCATAACCTTCTTGTGTCTTCGTTTCATAAATCTCTCAACTTACGGCTAGGATTTAGCTTTCTGAGTATGATTTATATTTTCTTTGATTATACTGTCCCTGGTCAAGATCACAAGCACCGCATAAATACACTGGCCTGGATCCAAAAAAGATGGATTTCTGGGAGAGGAAAGACTAAAAGAGTGAGCTAAGAAGACCTTTTTGCTTTCATGACGATCATGCCATATAGTACACGTGCAGGGTAAATTGACAAGACTGTTGGTGCTCATATGCAGCTCTCTGTATTAACATCAGAGCTACACTAAGTACTGACTTAGGGTGCTTAGTTTCTTGTAGGATACTTAAGCTTCCACTGAAGTATATATGGAGAGTTCACACCTAAATGCTTTTGCCTCTCCTGAATCCATGAGGAATTAAGGAATAGTGGGAGGAAGGGACTTCTTTCAAGGTGATGCAAGAACTTTTTGTAGGCAGAGAAATTAAACCTGTATCTGCATCCCAGGGCCCAGAGCAAAGAGTGTGAATGGAGGTGGGCACATCTGGTATACCCTCTGCACTTTAATTTTTTTGCCCACATCTATATGTGTAGTACTGTATAAGGTACAGCAGCGTCCCGCAACGCCCTCAGCTGAGGGTCCAGAGGGAATGGATCTCCTACTGTAAGCCTTGTGCTATATTTGCCATTTCTATGTGGAGATTTTGGATATCCTTAGATGTCTTAGGTGGCACTATAGATTTCTGGGCAAGCAACTGAATCAAGTTCTAAATGTTTAAAGACTAATCATAAAACAACTAAGTGGTGGAAAGGAGCCATAGAATTAAATAGTTGATTGGATTACTTGAAACATATTTGAATAGTGGAGTAAGCTGAGCAAAACACAACAAAACAGCATTGTTCCCAACTTAAGTACCTACTGCAGTTTTTTTTTCAGAGAAATCTGGAAAAGGGGTTTATATAAAGTAGACAAATAGGCTTGGATAAGTAACACTATTTAAGTGACAAAGGGGACAAATTATGATATCTAACTTATGATACCTAATCTTTAAAACCTTTTAGAATCCTTCAGAATCCTCTAAGGTACATTTACTGACAGCTTGAAGATGTTTACTTTACCATTAGGTACTCTTCTAGAAGCTATGGTCTATATCTCTAAGTTGGATTGTCTTTCTATGATGCTGCTGCCTTTTGCTCAATTAGGAAATTCCTCTGAAATCTGTTTGCATGCAGTTACTAAGCTTGAAAAAAGGAATCCAACTCTGATTACATTTTGACAGTATAACTTTCTGAACCACCGTCCAAGAAAAAAATTCCTTCTTAACTAGGATTATAGCAAGATAGATACTTTGTTATGCAAATGCGTATTTCTGTGCAGATATTATAATCCACATTGGAGGTTTCCTTGAAATCTAAAGCCACTTTATTTTGGATTCACAGATATACAGTTGCAAAACAAAATAAGCTCTGAGGTAGCATTTTTGCGACTGAATAGAGAGAATTAAGTGGATAGTAAAAGTCAGCAATGTCAGTGTTTCCTAGTATGATTTTGTTTTGCTTGAGGATCAATCCTTCTCAAAGGTACTGGATTTTTTTTTCTTCTGGATGGGTAAAAAGATGAGTGTATGTGGACTTCGTTTCCCATTCTATATAAAAACCTCTTCCGTCATGGAAAGTTTTAAGAATCCTGTTTGCAAAATCTGGTTTAAAAAATAATCTTGACGCCTTCAGTTTCCAGAATATCACTTTTATGGTGTGGTTGTTGCCCAGAATCTGCAGTAACATTTTTGGTTATGCAGCTGACCACATGTTAAATGGTCACGCTGTTTTTTATCTGAACCAAAGGTATTGGTGGCTTATTTGTGAGCTATGATTCAGTTTGGACATGTGGGTACGAGTTCTCTTCAGTAGTTTCTTTCATGGAGTATTTTAAGGATGTTAATATGTATTTTGTCTATGTTTCCACAGGCTCTTCCCCTGGATATCTATAAGACTCGATCTGTTCAAAACAGCTGCCAAATACTTTTGTGAGTGTGTGTGTGTCTGTGTGCCTATGTATAAATAAGAAATACATTAGTAAGAAAGCCTGAGACTTTTCTGTGGTTGTGATATCACCTGCACCATTATAATGCAGTTTTATGTATCCCTGTCTCTGAAGCAGAGGTATTACCATTTCTTTCTCAGCTGAGATAGTATGCTGAATGTCACCTGTCTATCTTTGCCTGTAAATAAGCAGGGTCTTTTTCTTATTATTATTATAGGGAGCACTTGATTGTAGTGAAGGGATTGATGTAATTGATATTATGATTATTATAGGGAGGTTGTAGGGAGATGTAATTGCTTTGGGTGTTTTCGTGGTTTAGCCCCAGTCAGCAACGCAACACCATGCAGCCGCTTGCTTACTGCCCCCCGGGTGGGATGGGGGAGAGAATCGGAAGGGTAAAAGTGAGAGAACTCCTGGGTTGAGATAAAAACAGTTTAATAGGTAAAGCAAAAGCTGCATGCACAAGCAAAGCAAAACAAGGAATTCATTCACCTCTTCCCATTGGCAGGCAGGTGTTCAGCCATCGCCAGGAAAGCAGGGCTCCATCACATGTAACAGTTATTTGGGAAGACAAATGCCATAACTCTGAACATCCCCCCTTCCTTCTTCTTCCCCCAGCTTTATATACCGAGCGTGATGTCATATGGTGTGCAATATCCCTTTGGTGAGTTGGGTCTGCTGTCCTGGCTGTGTCCCCTCCCAGCTTCTTGTGCACCCAGAAGAGCATGGGAAGCTGAAAAAGCCCTTGACTAGTGTAAGCACTGCTTAGCAACAACTAAAACATCTCCGTATTATCAACACTGTTTTCAGCATAAATCCAAAACATAGCCCCATACTAGCTACTACGAAATAAATTAACTCTATCCCAGCTGAAAGCAGGACAGGTGTCTTGACAGCTCAGAGTCTTTCTGCATCCGTCAGCTCTGATCTTCAGGTGGCCATGGTAAGTTGGTTTGCAGGGTGATGTTTTCCTTTCTGAAGCACACTGTTACTGTTATCCATGCCATGGCTAACTTCAGGTTAATCTGCTGTAACACAGCCTGTACTGGTCTTTCCTGCACAGGAAGGCAGTTCAGAGTCTCTTCATGATGTACAACACAGCGTTCTGCTTGTTCAGCTGATACAAGTGGATGCCCCCTGTGCTTCAATTTCTTTAACAGCTTCCTATTCCTTTAGAGACATCATTCAATGTAGAGATGACTTTCTGTAAAGCCCTAAATAGGCTGGCACCAGCCTCCTTTAGAAGCACACACTACTCACGGAGTATATTTTGTTTGTCTTCAGCATCAGAGAGCATGTTACAGGAGCTTATTAATACAGACACCTATGAGAAAATAATTATATTAATTTTGGAGATGCTAGAGCATAAATTATTATACAAAAATAAACCTATCATACAGCAATATGATAGAGCAACTTTTTCACGTGTGCTTCATGTTATTCAATAATTTTGCATCTGTTGAAGTTATTGGGAGTTTTACAATGGATGCAATTGGAGGAGTTTTGACGTTGCTAAATGGTTTGACAAACCCACTCCGGAAAAAGTCTATTTCAATGTAGAGATTTTTGGCTTAATGCTGAAATCAGTTTCGGCTGGTTTCTCCAAAATGAAACACATCTTCCTGAACTAGAATACAGGTCTCAAACCACAGACTTAAGTTAGTGAGCTTGTACAATCAGCTTGTCTTGTCAAGTATAACATGTATGAATAAAATAAGTCAAAGATAATTATATTCCATTTAGCATACTCACTTACTTTTCATAATTTATGGCACTTGTTTTCTTGTTGAATTTCATTTTGGTTGTGATATTATGTTGTACACATTTCTCATACACACTGCTTTTCTGCTTATTTGAAGAAGTGGATGATAATATATAAGTATAAAGTTTTTGCTGTTTTTTAAAAATATTAATACTACTTGGCACTTTCATAAAATTCTACATAATCAAAGTAGTGTATAAATATTAACTATTGAATCCTTATACTATCCCCACTAAGGAAAACAATTAAATATTACTATCCTAATTTTACAAATAAAAATATGAGCTTAACCTGTGTGTCCAAGGCATCAGAAACATTTGATTTCAGTGGCAGGATTATTTCAGCTACTTTCAAACCACTATAACAGTTGTTTCCCCTTTACTGAACTAATGACACTTAAGAAAAGAGACTGGACATTTTCTTTGTGTTAATATACACTAGCTATTTCAATAAACCCTTTTTTTTTTTACAGCAAAGTCTGCAAAGACACTTTCCAGAAAGCCAGAACCTATAATAGATGCAGATATGTGTTTTTCCACCTTCTGCCTCACTACCTAAAGAGTAAAACCAGTCAGGACTCAGGTTTTCGGAGAGTAACTTATCCTCTTCAGGCATACTTTCTTGAAAACTGTGCACTCATTTGTGATGAGCCAAATGAATTCCAGCAATATTGCTGTTTAGAAGTAACCCAAGCAAGTGCTGTCATGCACAATTTCATTGTTTTTCAGGACACTAAATTTGCAGAGTTTGGTGTTTTATGTGATTGCATTTTTAACATATGGAACCATTACAGTGTTGTTATATACACTTTGCCAAATCAAACAAGAAGCCATGTCAGTAGCTGGTCTTACTAGTGCCAGGATAGCACTGTACAAACTATGGATAGGGATTCCCTTTGGTGTTTCTTATCTACTTGAACTCTGAACAAAACAAGTGTTTATTGGCATGGCAAAGCAACACAGAAATACCCCCAAAGGACTCCAGGAGGTCTGGTTTTGCTTTACAACTGTCCTGGTTTCAGCTGGGACAGAGTTAATTTTCCTCACAGTAGCTAGTGTGGGGCTATGTTTTGGATTTGTGCTAAAAACAATGTTGATAACACACTGATGTTTTTGTTGTTGCTAAGGATTGCTTACACTAGTCAAGGACTTTTCCAGCCTCCCAATGCTCTGCCAGGTGCACAAGAAGCTGGGACGCGAGGGGGCACAGCCAAAACAGCTGATCCAAACTGGCCAAAGGGTTATTCCATATCAAACATATACTGAGCATGATGACATCATGCTCAGTATATTTACTGGGGGGAGCTGGCCAGAGGAAGAAGCAGTCGTGGCTTGGGGACTGGCTGCATTGCTCGGCAAGTGGTGAATGGTTGCATCACTTGTTCCCCACCCCACACTGTCCCCGGGTTTCACCTCTCTCTCTCTCTCATTGTTTTCCTTTTTATTTTATTATTATTACTTTTACTATTATTATTATTGCTATTATTAATATTTCTATTATTTCTATTTCTATTTCTATTACTACTATTTTATTTTAATTATTAAACTGTTCTTATCTCAACGCACAACTTTTCTTACTTTTGCCTTTCTGATTCTGTCCCCCATCCCACTGAGGTGGAGGGAGTGAGCGAGCAGCTGTGTGGAGCTTAGTTGCTGACTGGGGCTAAACCATGACAACAGCCTACATTAGATGTTTACAGCTGTGCACACATCATTACAATGGTTTGAATTTTCTTCAATTAGCCAATGCTACAGTACAGCCCTCTCTTCTCTAAGCTCTGAAAGGATATTGTAATAAACGATTCTCCCAGGAGTGAGAGCAGTTGAACTCTCAGACTGGGGACTAGATTGTCTCTTGCTGTGCACCATTGCATAGTGATTAGAGCAGGACAAAAGCAGATAGGCAGATCTGGCTGAAGCTGTGATCCTGCAAGTTATACAGTGACGTTTTCTTCCCCTTATCATATTACTCAGAGGAAGTGTCTCATTAGACACTGCCAGAAGGTCAAACACCTTCTTTGTCTCCCTGGTAAACCTGGTTTGGGCATAATACAATGTGCTGATTTGGTATAATTTTATGAATGTTTTAGCATCATAGAATCAAAGAATCATAGAATCATCTAGGTTGCAAAAGATCTTTAAGATCATCAAGTCCAATGTAAACCTAACACTGCTAAATCCACCACTAAACCATGTCCTGAAGTGCCACATCTACATGTCTTTTAAATACCTCCAGGGATGGTGACTCAACCATTTCCCTGGGCAGCCTGTACCAATGCTTGATAACCCTTTCAGTGAAGAAATTTTCCCTAATATCCAATCTAAACCTCTCCTGGTGCAACTTGAGGCCATTTCCTCTCATCCTATCACTTGTTACCTGGGAAAAGAGACTGACACCCATTTTGCTACAACCTCCTTTCAGGTAGTTGTAGAAAGCGATAAGGTCTCCCCTCAGCCTCCTTTCCTCCAAGATAAACCAACCCAGTTGTCTCAACCGCTCCTCATAAGATTTGTTCTCCAGACCCTTCACCAGCTTCGTTGCCCTTCTCTGGACACGATCCAGCACCTCAATGTCTTTCTTGTACTGAGGGGCCCAAACCTGAACACAATATTCAAGGTGCGGCCCCACCAGTGCTGAGTACAGGGGCACGATCACTTCCCTACTCCTGCTGGCCACACTATTCCTGATACAAGCCAGGATGCTGTTGGCTTTCTTGGCCACCTGGGCACACTGCTGGCTCATGTTCAGCTGGCTGTCAACCAGCACCCCAGGTCCTTTTCTGCCGGGCAGCTCTCCAGCCACCCTTCCCCAAGCCTGTAGCATGGGGCTGTTGTGACCCAAGTGCAGGACCCAGCACTTAGCCTTGTTGAATCTCATACAGTTGACCTCGGCCCATCAATCCAGCCTGTCCAGATCCCTCTGCAGAGCCTTTCTGCCCTTGAGCAGATCAATACTCCCACCCAACTTGGTGTCATCTGCAAACTTACTGAGGGCGCACTTGATAAATCATTGTGACCTGCCACCAACTGGATTTAGCTCCATTCACCACAACTCTTTGGGCTCAGCCATCCAGCCAGTTTTTTACCCAACGAAGAGTACACCTGTCTAAGCCATGAGCCACCAGCTTCTCTAGGAGGATGCTGTGGGAGACAGTGTCAAAGGCTTTACTAAAGTCCAGCTAAACAACATCCACAGCCTTTCCCTCATCCAGTAGGCAGGTCACCTTGTCATAGAAAGAGATCAGGGTGGTCAGGCAGGACCTGCCTTTCCTAAACCCATGCTGACTGGACCTGATCACCTGATTGTCCTGTATGTGCCGTCTGATGGCACTCAAGATGAACCGCTCCATAATCTTCCCCAGCACCGAGGTCAGGCTGACAGGCCTGTAGTTCACTGGATCCTCCTTCTGGCCCTTCTTGCAGATGGGCATCACGTTTGCTAACCTCCAGTCAACTGGGACCTCCCTGGTTAACCAGGACTGCTGATAAATGATGGAAAGCAGCTTGGTGAGCACTTCCACCAGCTCCCTTAATACCCTTGGGTGGATCCCATCCTGCCCCATAGACTTTTGTGTGTCAAGTGGTGTAGCAGGTTTCTAACCATTTCCCCTTGGGTCATGGGGGCTTCATTCTGCCCCCTGTCCCTGTCTTCCAGCTCAGGGGGCTGGGTACCCCAAGAACAACTGCTCTTATTATTAAAGACTGAGGCAAAGAAGGCATTAAGTACCTCAGCCTTTTCCTCATCCTTTGTCACTATATTTCCCCCTGCATCCAATAAAGGATGGAGAGTCTCCTTAGCCCTTCTTCTGTTGCTAAGGTATTTATAGAAACAGTTTTTATTGTCTTTTACAGCAGTAGCCAGGACAGCTATAGAGAGAACAGAAGAAGCAGAAAAATAACAAATGAAGATCCAGGGATTCAGCAATCTTGGGTTCAACTCAAGACTCTGATTTCTAGAGCTCATGTAAGATGACCAGACTTCCAGTGCCAAGCATAACCTACCTGACCTTGAGCTGTCCCTCCAGAAGGGTAGTGGTCTCCCACATGTTCCCTGTCATATAAACTAGTCTGTCAAGGTGCCTCATGTACCCTATGGTGCTTGAGATGGACACTAGATGCCTATATTTAGGCACCTGAATTTAGATGTCTATTTCAGAGCAAATTGGATCATGCTCTGAGCCCCTCATTCAATGAGTGGCTGCACCCATTGAGACACAATGGAGACTAAGGAGTGATTAATCTCACCTTGAACTGAAATCAGGCACATAAACATGGGTACCTGGTGTTATTTCAGATTTCCCAAGATATCTCACATGGGGCTGCCAATGTGATAAGCAAACTGAGAGGTCCATGGCCCTCAAGAGGGTCACACCCAGACATCCACAGGGTAAGAGCATCTCAGACAGTACAAGATGTGTCATTTAAACAAATTAACTGTGTCAAAGACAGTACTGACAATAACCAGAGCTACCTGTTGCTCCTTTAGTCACCTACATGCAGGCCACTAATTTTGGGTGCCTTAAACTGAACCCTACCCTCCTGAATGAGTGGACACTTATAAGCAGATAGGAGTTAATGCTTTTGTTGATAGAGTTTGCCATTAGTAAGTACTTCTTCTGGCTAGAGTAACATCAGAAGAGAAGGGAAAATAAATGCTGAGGGGAAAAAAAAAAGGTAAACAGAGATTTGTTAATGAAGAAACACAGCAGCAGCAAAATGTTTTATTAAAAGTAGGTATATACAATTAAGGCTTTGCAAACAGTCCTGAAGATTCTTTTCCATAATAATCTAGTGTTACTTAAGGATTATGGTGATGAAGAAATTTCAACTTTTCATGTGAATGTTTCTTTTTAAAGTTTTTGTAAGCTTTATGATTCTGGCTTGATAAGCCTAATCTGCTTGTGACAGCAGCTGTGGTGTGTGTGACTCAGGAAAACGATACGCATTTGAGTTTGGTGTTGCTTTCATCAGAGCATGACTAATTGCTCTTTATTAATGGCAAATTCAGAACTCCCAAAGTGTGACTGTGTCGTCATACTGCCCAACCTCAAAGTTACTGTACAATGATTTCAGGTATTTGTATAAACCTGCAGAATTATCAATAGTTAATTTAATACAGGCAAATCTGTGCCATTGTTATTTAGGATCCTCTATTATTTAATTCAATGAAATCCTCCATGATTTCATTGTAGACTTTTAGTGGCATGATCTCAAAAGACAATAACATTGCTTGTTGTAGTAAGTTAGATATATATTCTACCAGCTGGCTTAGAACTCAAATCTAAAGACTAACCAAGGACTCCTTTAAATACTGTCAGGTGTAACCACACTTTTCCACTTGCTAATGAACTTTTCTTTTCCATCTGGAGGGACCAAATCTTCTTTCTTGGTTACAGACTTTCGTAGGTATATGTGATACAGATTTCATTCATTACACTATAATGTTGCAGCTATTCTAATAAATATATTAGTAATTGAATTGATCTTTTTAGATGGAATCATGATTAGATACCATTGTTTTGCATCAATAGGAGCTGCAAATCATTTATATAGTGAGTTAATTTCCCAGCATATCTTATATATATTTATTTCATCGATCTTAAAGGGATAAATATCTTGGATGACCAGGACTGTCAGCTACTTCTTGCATTAAGGTTAAGAATCAGGACTATACATTGGAATGAATGCTTAGTAAACCCATTGCAGAATTTATCTACATTGTTATTTCTATTTTTTTCTGGAAAACCATAGCTGATAGTTCAGCTAATTTGAATTTATAGAATTAGAAAAGACACTAAGATGAAATCTTTCCTCTTGAACCTGTTAACATCATGTCTACTCCCGTATCTATTTAGAGTTAACAGGACATGGTCAGCAGCTCTGAAAAGAATTAACCAATTTTCAAAGTCATTCCTGCCAGTGAATTTTGCTAATCATTCAAACCTCCTAGTATGAATTTCATTCACCTGAGATGAGGACAAAAGCCAAGATAGATCCATCATAACTTTGTGAACTGACATATTAGCCCCATGGTTCACACAGGTAAGAGGTAAAAGATTATGTGAAGACAAAATAACTCTATCTGAAGATGATATGTTATTCTGATCTATGAGACAAACTCTGAGGCCTGGATCCTGGATTCAGTCCATTTAATGTTACACATGCAACTGAAATGCTTACATTTGTAGGCTACTTGCCCTAGGCAATCTTTATTTACAATGGAGATAGGCACTTCCAAGGAGCGATTCAGATCTTAGGTGGTGAGATAATGGGAGCATAACATTAAAGTGGTGTATCACTAACCCCACTTGAGATAATCAATTTTAGGTCTTCATTTACAATTAAAATTTCTGCTTTGAAGTTGTTTTCTCTATTTATTGCCCAAGTATTCATACACCAGGAAATATAGCTGAAAAATTATTTATGAAAAATCAACAATGCAGAATATCCAGGCACAAGATTAAGAAAATGCAAATAAATCCCAAAGCAGGCAGCAAACAAAATACACCCTAAAATGCCAAGAAAATAAAAAGCTAGCTCAAGAAGCATAACGCCACACGAGCTCCAACTGAATATCAGGATTCACAGGGAAGGAATACATGACCTGTCCATGGGCACACCCTAATAGGCATGCATTGCCATCTGCCCAAAACTGCGCAGTAGCTGTAAAAGGTAATGTTTTGAAGGAGAGGCTACAGACAACGGTGTACTGAGAGAGAGGTAGGACTACTTTCTGTGCTTGTTCTGTTGGTTTTGGTTTTTTTTCTGACTACCAGCTATTGTGCCAAATGTTAAGTAGAACATCTCTCTTTATACATGTTCTGTGATTTACAGTTAGCTTTTTGTCTACACACACACACACACACACACACACACACACACATTTAGTAACATAAATAGATTATTTGCTACTTAAAACCTAGAGCGCCTGCTTAATTTATGTGTGTACTAGCTTTTACAGGTTTGTGGATGTGAGTGTCAAGAAAATTTCGGAGAAAGATGTTTAACAATGACTTCCAGTTTAATCCAAACTATAGTGCCACCAGGAAATGTTACCTCCCTGGACATCTTTTCCAGAAAAGAAAGTCATGCTTGTTCTATGCTTTTTAGTATCCTGGTATCATTGATCTCATTTACTGTCTGGTACCTGGGGGCAAACTAATGACTGAAGTGGAATAGTGACCTTGAAGAGGGACAAGTATGTTTGTCCTGCAAAAGGCTGACTGAGGAATAGGACTCCCACCTGAAAGAAAAGTTCCGCATCTTTATTGAGAGTGGCTCAAGCTTCTGTCTCACTTAATATGTTTGCTAGAGTAGAAGCTTGCAACCTACAGACAGCTAAGATGTATACCTTTATAATATGTTAGCCACGGAGAGACACTGCCTACCAGACTGATTGCCTAGACAGCCTTTGCATGATGTTCTAGTAAGTCTAATAACCAGGAGGCCTCTGAAATACTCGGTGATGGCACCAGTGTATTAAACATGCTTGTGCAATCCAAATCCTTAAGACTGAACATATTATCTCTCTTAAATTAATCATTTGTAATTGTGTACAAATAGCAGTGAGTGACATAATGAATTCTTCATATTTATTGGGAAAGGTGGTTTTCCACCTTTTTTGAAATCAAGTTTGGTTTGCATGTGGTGGTGCAGAAGAACTAGGAAGGAATAGCAGAAGAAGTACACTGAATGAAAAGCTGGCACAGAACACTCCCCTTTATAGAAACAGAATTAATCAGAAACACATTTTTTATGTAATGAATGTATCATGAATGACGGCAAAGATGGACTTCATTAAGTATTCCTCCTCTGCCTCTTCTCTGACCCCATTATTCTTCCACTAGGCCTTTGGTTCAAGCTTCTCCTGCTCCAATCTAAAATTGCTTGAATGTCCAGTCATGCATGGACCCTCTTCTTTTGCTCAAAAATAACTAGGTCAAAAGGTGATTATCCAGAGGCAAGCCTTAAGCAATATGGTATATGAATTATGAACCAACATAAAAGGGCCATTTTAAGTGCAGAAGAACAGGGGAGATTGGTGGAGAGACTCCCTGCCACTGTATGGCTCATTAAGAGTAACATGTTTCCTATTCTGAAATTCCTGACATGTTTAGACTTTAGCTTATCTAAAGCTGTATTTAGCTTGTCACAGATGTTAAATGTTTCTATGCTCAAGTAAGAGTGAATGTGTAGACAGGAACCAGTCTAAAATTAAATACTGCTATCTTTACTCACTTTGCAAACCTGAATATCAAATAATTGTCACCTACAACCTCTCTGTCCACCTTTTAAAACTAATTTACATATATTTGAGATTAAGTAATAACTTTAGAGCACAAATTCACAGTTTTGAACACAGCTCAGTGTTTTCAATATTTATAAAATACAGACCACATTTAAGATTTCCACAAGGATACACTCAGGATCCAGAAAAACTTGCAAAAGGATCTATCTAGGTTCTCAAATGTATTTTGACACCTAGAATTCTTAGAATTAAAATGCTTGCCCAAATCCCAAACACTTGGTAAAAAAGAAGTCAGGAAGAAAAGGGGCATGTGTGTCAGAAGTTTAAGAGACTTTGCAAAGTTGGAATGCTGCAGTTCCAAGCAAAGCAAAAAGTTTGAAATAAATATTTTTCTTTCTACTAAGAATGATTCTCATTCTGATACAAACTCAGTCTCATTATCCCTAGAACTTGAGCTTTGTGACAACAGAGGAATATTCAGCTAAATTTCACTTGATTAAAATAAGCGTTATTTGAAAATAACACATTTAACTATAGCCATTATTCAATTGCCTCTTTGAAAAATATTTTGTCAGGCAAATAACGTCATACAAACAGTTAAACGTACAGTACTGGAATCCACTTCTAAATAGTGGGGCTGAGCTTTATTATCTGGCATCACACTGGCTTATTTTGTTGTGCATACTGTTGGCATTTCTTGAATGAATTTGTTCTTTTTTCTGGAAACTGTCACTTTCTATCCTGAAAGTCTAGGTAGTAGTCAAAATGCATATACTCCTGTCTCATGCTTATTAGTTTATAGAAGTTGCACAGATTAGGAAGTTTAGAGTTTGGTAGGCACAACTGAGAGGTGAGTCCTACTCCTTTCTTCCATTAACAGAAGAAAAGTAGGAGACATGGTCCCAGGAAAAGCATTAACTCTTTCTAAATAAGTGGTTATAAATGCAGAGCTTGCCGCAAAAGATTGGAAGGCTCAGTCTGGCTAAGAATAAAAGGGAAACAAAATTCTGTGCCACTCATGCCTCTATTCACAACTTGCTGAGAAGTAGTCTATCACTCAAAGTTCATTTACATAAAAAAGCAAATTCACATAATGGTAGTATTTAATAGGTCTTGTAAAAAAGACTTTTTTCCTGTTTTAGTTAATCTGCAAATCTTCACCTGCAAAGACGTGCAAGTACTCCAGGGTTAGTTTTAATGGGCCTGACTCAGAGACACATATATCTAGGTTTGAGGACCTAATACTGGGAACATCCAGACATCCTAAAATAAGCGTCATTGGAAAGGCACAAGAGAAAACTTCCAGAAGTTGCACATTACATCCAAGGTAGGGGGCTAGCTCTCTCATTTACCTGTGAAAGAGAATGCTAGACACTTAATTCTTTCCAGCAGCCAGGCCTCACACACATCTGCTTTTAAGGGGCTGTGCATAGCTTTTGATTTGAAGTAAAAAATAGACAAAACCCCAAACCTTGTGACAGCTCCTTGCTTATCCTTTTCAAATTAACTTTGTAGTCTGACTACTCACCCAGGACTGAGCAGAAGGTTCTCTATCTCTTTGTCTTGAGTGATCATTTTCATACAGTACTAGCAGAACTCTCTGACATTTTTTGAAGAAATAATGGTACAGAAAGTCCTGGGAGCAGAGCCCAGAAGAGTAGGACATTACACTAATCATTACACTGGAGCTAGGTTGTTTATTGCTAGCTCTGTTTGGTCCCATGAACTTTACTTTCTTGGCAGCAGAGCGGCTCTAAGTTAGCTGAAAATGTCAAATGTTCTCAATCTGAATTATTGTGATGCTGGGATTTGGGCCAGCAGTTTGGCTTGAAACATGCCTAGGATGACTATGCCCAGAATACAGGTAAACCACTTCCTTCGGATGTGCTCTGATTACAATTATATCATGAGAGAGGCAGCCTCCATCATTACTGACATTGGTTGTACTCAGGATCTTCAGTAGCTCTGAGGACTCATGCAGAGCGTTGGTAGTTGTCCACCTACAGTAAAATCACGACAGAACTCTAAATCAGGATAATAACAGAGCACATAACCCAGAACTGATATTTCTTACCATGCATACTGGCTCAGAAAATTTTCATGGAAGCTGGAAGTAAGAAGAAGATCTCTGTTAGGACTCAAGGTGGATCCCCACATATGCAGACTTAGGTGCCAAAAGGGACAGTCCTGATTTTAAACAGGTTTTATTTATCTGCCTCCAACTGTTAGAGTAGTTAAGCCCTAAACTTGCTATTTGATTCAGTTCTCTACCTGATACAGGCTACTTCCATAAAGCAAAGTAGCTTTACTGAAGCGTATACAACAATTTTACATATTTTAAGTATTATTCTGTAGTTAGTTGGAACAGGAATACTCCTGAGTAAGTTTCAGCTCACTGTTATTACTGTAACACCAGTAGTCAGCAAAACCTTCACTCTTCATAGAGCGCTGAGTGTATTCCCACTTTTCTGCATATCAGCTGGTGCAGTCATACATCTCAGCACATCAGACATAAAGAGAAAACAAATTAAGCAGAATAATTGCTGCATTTTTGTCTTGGTTTAAAAGCAGGAAAGATTATATTTTAGAACAAAACCATTCTTCACACATTTTACTAAATCAGTTAGGTTTCACATTACTTTTCATAACTTCTTATATTAGCAGATACAGTTGAAACCTCATTTGATAACAATATTCGGGTTCAGAAATCATCATAATTTTGGTGTATCTTGATACGTATATAGACAAAACGTTGATTTAAACCAGCTTTCTTATTTCTTCCATTTAGGCTTCCTTCAGGCAATCTGGGAGGAATAAGGATGTCATGAGAGCTGTTGCACTTTCATCAGATGGAAACTGGAAATCTCCCTATCTCACAAAAAGAAAGTCATTTGTGATCTGCCACCCAGAGCATTTCCAGATTCCAAGCCTGACTCAAAGGAAATGATACCACTGATCAGCTGGCAATGAAGGAAAACCTCTCAAAATATTCCTTAGACAGAATACAGTGCCTTCCAGAAAAAGTCCCAGAGGGTTTAATTCATTTAGATTTATTCAAACTAAGAAACAAAATAGCTAAAAAAGAGCTTCTACACAATGGATCCATTTGCAGACACAAGTTACACTCCATAAAGAAATGTGCAAAGAATTAGATTTAGAAATTGTCTTTTTTTTTTTTTTTTTTTTAGGTTATCAATCAGCAAGGTAGCTGGACAAATATAAAAGGAGTATTTTAAACACAGGCAGTAGCTCACAGAATCACCCACAATTAAGGGATGACTGCATATCAATCAAGAGATCAAAAAGATATGAGGACAAAGGCTTCTTCAAAACAAACGTTAATTTCAACAGCAATTCCCAACTGAATATTTAATCACAATACTTTAAAGCAATTAGTGCTTTGTCACAGTAGTGTTAGGTCACCACAAATAAAATTATGTGAATTCATTGCGGTATTGTGTGAATAATGCGAGCAGCTAGGAAACCAAACAATCCATTGATTTAGATCTCATTCTGCTCTAATGGGGTTTTTATGTTGAAACCCCAGGCCTTGATGGATAGCCATTAATGCATGTTTCTTTACCTTTGCAATGTTTCAGCTTCTTAGCACTTTGTGTGTCTTGTTTAAAGTACAAGGAGGGGAAAAAAGAGTCTTTTTAACAGATGGTGCCTGACATATGTATTAAATGTAACAGGTGTACGAAAGCCCTGGTAGTCAGAACAAGTTTTTCTCTGCTTTAAGCATGGGCTGCATAAGCTTGTATTTGTTTATCCCCTTATGGAGGACAAGAAAGCCATCAAGATGTCAGTTGCTTGTTGTTAGATTCATATAGAGATGTGTATGTTCTGAACACAGGACATTATCGCAGTTGGACATAAAAGCCTGTTGTCAATGATGCGAGAAAGAGAAACAAAGAGAATATGTTTAGTTCATCAAAAAGATGAAAGTTTCCATGTGGTTAATGTGTGTTCTGTGTGTTGCTGCTAAAGCCAAACAAGCTCAGATAGCATAACAAAGCTGTAATAAAAATGAAACCTTTGGTGAAACCAGGTCAAAGATTATGATCTTTATTGAATCTTCTTTCTCATTTATACTCTGTATCAAAAGATCTCTAGAGTAAAGCAATATAAGTGCTTTTCCATTTGCAATTTTTTTTTTAATTAAACACTCAGTCTGGTTGTAATTTATATTACAGAAGACTAATAATTCCTCTGCTATATGAGAAAACTGAACTCAGCATATCTTTATTTTCCATAAATTTTCTGCTGCCCTTTTCTAAAGGAAGAACTTTCAAGGTACAGCGCTATAAAAATTATTAAATTGATCAAAAAGTAAGATTTAATATAGGTAGCTGAGAAAATCAGAAGTTTGTACAATGGATCACCTCTGATTTTTTTTGCCTGGCTTCTAAAGGACATAAAATGTGCTGTATGCCTTTATAGCAACTTCCTGTCCAAATGATTCTTCAGTATCTTGACTGATTCCAAATATACTTGATAGTGAAACACAGAGTAATTTCCAAGAAGTTTCTGAAAATAAGTATCTGAAGAGGGAGGAGTGAGGCTCACATTAGTGACCTTCCTGAATAAAAGGCTTCTGTGTGAGCTAGCTAAATTAGTAGATGCCGGCAATAACCGCGGGGTTAACATAATTCTTATGAAACTACTTGTTTTTATCAAGTGCTTTTTGCTTTTTGCACTTATCGGGTGGTGGTTGGTTTGGTGTCATTGTCCCCTGCCACCCTGAATCTATTAGAGGAAAAGAAAGAAACGTGGCAAATCCAGCACAATTGTATCTCATGGAAGCAGTACATTTAGCTCTTTGCTCTCAGTGAAATTACATGAATATGAGCAAGTATACAATCTAGTCTACACTTTTCAGTGGATCTTGTTAAGCTTTTTAATGAAGTTTTGGCAATTTTTTAAATTTTTGCCTTTGTACAGAGACAAGTTTCCAGCAACTAAGGAGACAAAAGAATTACTTTGTTACATGACTATTAGTATCCACAGATCTCTCCCTTTAGGATTTAAAGTTTATTTTGATGTATGAATGTCATGTGAATGAGAAGAAAATGCATACTGCATCTACTTTTTCTTCAGCATCAAAACATGTGTAATGGTTTGGAAGAAGCTATTATATGGGAAGACAGTATAGAAAATCTAAGCAGATGGGTGGGGTTTTCTTGTAGATAAATTTATTGGTTAGAATACACGCCCTCTCTTAAAATATCGTTCTCATTTCATGTGCAATATCTTCCCTAATTTCTTATTTTTTTTTCTTATTCCTAAGAAAAATCCATCTCCAACAACTGAGTCTCACATGCATTTTCGAGTGACAAGATCAGGTGAAGACATCACCACAGAAAGAGGTTACTATCACATGGATCTACTGTCATTATTACACAAGGCCATGAGAATTACTTAAATAATCTTAACATCCTTGTTTGTGAAAAATGGGAACAAGTTTATGGAATAGCTAATCTGGCAGTGATGTGAGGGACAATAAAAAGGGCTTTTTTAAATATATTAATGGCAAAAGACAGGCCAGAAATAACATTGGCCTGTTACTTGATGAGCATGGTCACCTCACAAATAGGGACATAGACAAAGCAGAGGTGTTTAAAGCTTTTTTTGCCTCGGTCTTCAACACTGATGATGTCCTCTGGGACCCCCAGAGCCCTGGGCTAGAGAACCATGACTGTGAGAATGATAAACTCCCAATCAACACCGAACTTATGTGGGACTTGCTGCTCCAGCTAGATCCCTATAAGTCGATGGGGCCTGATGAGATTCATCCAGGGGTACTTAGAGAGCTGGCTGATGTCATAGTGAGACCTCTCTCAATGATTTTTCAATGCTCTTGGGAATCTGGAGAGGCCCTGGTTGACTGGAAGCTGGTAAACGTCCCAATCTTCAGGAAGGGCAACAGGGATGACCCTGGTAACTACAGGCCTGCCAGTCTCACTTCTGTGCCTGGCAAAATTATGGAGAAGGGTATTCTAGGAGTTGTTGAAAAACACCTGAAAGACAACGCAGTCATTGGTCCCAGTCAGTGTGGGTTCATGAGGGGAAAGTCCTGCTTAACAAACTTTATTTCTTTCTATGACAAGGTTACATACCTAGTTGACCAAGGGAAGTCAGTCGATGTAGTCTTTTTGGATTTCAGTAAAGTGTTTGATACTGTCTCTCACAGTATCCTCCTGGACAAAACATCCAGCATACAGCTGGATAAACACATAATGCAATGGATGAGCAATTGGCTGACGGGTTGGGCTCAAAGGCTCATAGCAAATGGCATTACATCGGGCTGGCAGCCAGTCACTAGCGGGTTTCTGCAGGGATCCATCTTAGGGCCGGTACTCTTTAATGTCTTCATAAATGACTTGGATGCAGGACTGGAAGAAATACTAATTAAGTTTGCTGATGACACAAAATTGGGAGGAGCTGATGACACTCTTGAGGGCAGAGAGGCCCTGCAGAGAGATCTAGACAAATTAGAGAGCTGGGCAATCACCAACCATATGAGGTTTAACAAGGGCAAGGGCCGGATTTTGCACCTGGGGCACAGCAACCCTGGATGCACATGCAGACTGGGGAACAAAAGGCTGGAGAGTAGCCCTGCAGAGAGAGATCTGGGGGTTCTGGTTGACTGCAAGTTGAACATGAGCCAACAGCGTGCCCTGGCAGCCAAGAGGGCCAGCTGTGTCCTGGGGTGCATCAAGCACTGCATTGCAGCCGGTCGAGGGAGTTGATTGTCCTGCTCTACTCTGCACTGGTGCGGCCTTACCTTGAGTACTGTGTGCGGTTTTGAGCGCCACAACATATTAGGGATACAAAGCTACTAGACAGTGACTGGAGGAGGGCCACGAAGTTGGTGAAGGGTTTAGAGGGGAAGCCATACGAGGAGCGGCTAAAGTCACTTAGTTTTTTCAACCTGGAGAAGAAGAGACTGAGGGCAGACCTCATCGCAGTCTACAGCTTCCTCACGAGGGGAGGAGGAGAGGCAGGTGCGGATCTCTTCTCTCTGGTGACCAATGATATGACCTGAGGGAATGGCAGGAAGATGTGCCAGGGAGGTTTAGGTTGGATATTAGGAAGAGGTTCTTCACCCTGAGGGTGGTGGAGCACTGGAACAGGCTCCCCAGGGAAGTAGTCACAGCACCAAGCCTGACGATATTCAAGAAACATTTGGACAATGTCCTCAGACACATGGTGTGAATTTTGGAGTTGTCCTGTGCAGGGACAGGAGTTGGTCTCAATGATCCTTACAGGTCCCTTCCAACTGAGGACATTCTATGATTCTATGATTCTGTGATTTTTGCTGGTGATACCTACCTTTGTATAATGGTCAGGTAGGTGGGATATTCCTCTAGAAAGAAACAGACCTACAGCTTGGTTGCAGCAAAGGCAGATGGGGAATGCAATTGCCACAGACCCAGTTTGCCAAGGGGCTGATGAGTCCTCCCTCTTGGAGCAGCCTGGATGCAATGGGGCACTGACAACTAAAGGAGGCAGTAAGAGAACCCACCTGCCCCACAAGGTTAGCTCTCACCTTATGGTTTTAGCACTTAACTGGGAAGAAGACTAAATGAGCTTTCATATCCAGCTCTCTGCAATGATATATCTCTTACATGAAATTTCTGTTGGATAAGAAGTCCTGAGAACAAAGTCCAGAACCATGTTACTGCCTCTCATTTTCCCTCCACAACAAATACCTGTTTGAAATGCAAATGTAGCAGATTTGCTTAAAGTGACCCATTTGGTCCATTTTAAAGATCAGCAAATTATGACCCTGCTGAAGTACTTGACATTACTTGCCCAGTTTCAGGATCACAGCTTGATTTGCTGTGCACCTACAGCCAGAAAGATGCAGGCAGCAATGGCTGCATGCGTAAAGTTATATTCACAAACACAGCTTTCAGTTTATGCAGTGGTAAATACAACAGAGATAGGTTAACCAGTCATGTTTTTGCTGTCCTTATTCTCACATATTTTATCTTTAACGTGCATTCAAACCCCAGAAATACCATATTTTCATTTGGATCCATATATTAATGTAATTCTATAGTTCACTGATATTTTTTTCTCAGACACTATTGTGTGTCTGTTACAGTTCTGGGCTGAATTTAAAATCCGTGTTATACCAACCATTAGTTTACTTTGGATACATGACTGAATTATTTTGTAAAATATTAAAAATATGACAAATACAGCAGAACCATGTGTTATCAACATATGCAGGCAGTTTCCTTCCTACTGCATTTTCCCAAGGTTTAACTCTGTTATAATCTTAAATACTATAAAAGGTGCAATGATTTCTATTATCACAAACAACAGAAGGGTATTGATATGACATCTTACTATACAATGACATACTATATTAGAGAGGTATCATGTTTTTGTATGCAGATTCAGTTAATATCTGAGACTTCACATTTTTTCCATTTCTTTCTAACTTCTCTTCAAACTATATATTCTGCAGTGCAAAATATGACTTGTGTTTAAATTTCAGTGTTTGTACAGTATCTTGCAGCTAATTGCGTGAGCTTCACAGTGTGACAATTTCAAAGACAAGTGTGGAATGAAGTGAGACAATATTAAAATTTGTAAATTGTTTTGCAGGAACAGAGGTCTAAAGTAGAGCATAGTAAGCTGGAAATACCTGCCTTTGAAACATATTATATAGCCCACCTGGTAAATACAGTTGGCACCAAGAACAGACTGATTCAAGCAGATAAGAAACTTTCGTAAAACTAACAATACCAGTGCTTTCAGCTTCTAGTTAGAATTTACAGGCCCTTCATATACTTTTACTGAGAAATTCTAACCCTTCTCTGCTCTCACTGAAATGCATGAAACAATCAAGGTTTCAATAGGTAAAAAGATGAAATACCAGCTAGGGTGATCATTTAAAAAATATATGCAAAGTAAATAGTCAATATTGTAATTCATTTTCCCACAGAGCTATGAGAACATTCAATAAGAACATTTCACTTTATTCACATCTCTCTTTAAATCTATGGTACAAGAGACTCAAACGACAGCTATGAACACTTGTCTACAGAGATCTGCTCCTGTGACCAGCACTGGAAAGCCTTTTACACTTTGTTTTCTCATGCAGTGCTGAGTGTATGTGTAAATAATATTACTAGGGGAACTTGTAGCAACTGCCCAAAGTTTGGATTTGTGTATAAATGCAAATTTATACAACTCTTGTTCCTTTGGGGGAAGGCAAGACGGGAAAGAAAGTGATGGGATAGGATTCGGGAATAAGTGATTACCTCTAGGATGTCTCTAAAGAAGTGGTCTGATGATGACCCTTCAGACTAGTGTTCTGACCCTTCTGTTTTCCAGACTTCTGAATTCAGTGACAGGCACTGCCAGAGCACCCCTTGTGTAGGGTCTTGCAGGCCCAGGACGCCAGGGTGGATGAGGGTACTCATGTCAGCGGCGTGCCCAAGGCTGTCCAGGAGTCAGTCATCATGACAGAAGAGGAACAAACCGTAGCACATGCCCTGCTTACAGCTGCTGTATAAACAGAGCAAATACAGCCCCAGGACTGAATTTTTAACCCCAGGCTGTGTGAAAAATGTTTTTCTTCCTCCCACTGTACACTGTCTTTCCTGCTCTCAGTCAGTGGGAGAGAATAAGGACACCAAGGGGCATGCTGTGTGCAGGTCTGGATGCCCCTTGAAGCTGATGGGCAGCCCAGAGATCTCCGGGTTTTGCCCTCACCTCCACAGTTCCTCACAGGTGGAGTGTTAAGGGTGGTCTTCTGCTGCTTCTACTCAAGCTGTGGGCTTCTAAGCAAAGGCCTCTACATCCCTGCCTGAACCTGGAATCTGTAAGTTGGATTCATCCTTTCTCTTGTCATCTGTTCTTCATTTCTGTCGTTTCTCAAGAGATTATAAAGACTGACATAGGACTGTCTTTTAATTCTAAGTTTTGGGAGGGGTTGTGCTCTGCCTTTTCCTCTTTAAACCACTACTTTTCTACTTACACAAAGGGTAAAAAAAGGTGATCCGTAACTAGCAATCTCTTTTATAACATTTATTGTTTCTAGTATTGCACAGAATATGTTTTAAAAAACAGAAGTCAACTCATGCAATGAAATGCATTATAAATTTATGAAATCTGCCTTAAATAATCACTCTTTTCTTGTATATTTCTCTATGAAGATTGGCCACACAGGTTTGTTGTGTGCTTCCATCCAGATGTCATATTGATCCTAATAATAAGAAGGCCTTTTTTGCCGCTTTTTTCCAGTAGTTTTAGAAGTAGGAAAGCTGAAGTATAAATGGCACTTATTTTAGATTTAATTTGTCTCAAGTGAGCAAAGGAAGCTTGAAATGTATTAAGCACTTCATTATTTGGGTGACTTCAGTTATGTTCTCATAAAACCAAACCAAAACACCTCCAGATTTTAGTAAATCAAAAATCACATTACAAATCTGCTTCTCATTCAAATGAACAGTTATTATCTCTAATCTTTGCTGGATATCTCTTACACATGTTTTTATACATTTCAAAGATTAAAAAATTCTTTTAGCTGGTTAAGCAGTTGTTGATCATAACTGTGATGAACTGTCAACTAGTTTAAGCTGCATCTAACTCAATATATCTTTTTTTCTGTCACAATGGGAAATATTGTATCTGATCATAGCCGCAGTGTTTGTTGTTTAGGGTTTTTTTCTTCATTTTAGCCCACTATTTCAATAAGAACAGAACTTACTTGTTAGGAAACAGCAAAGAAACAAGAGAAACAAGTATGCAATCAAGGGCTATCTTGTACACTTAATAATATCAACTATATGAGACAATAAATAGAGTTCGCTCTTTCAGTGTTACCATAGTCAGAGGAACAGCATACATGAAATGGCCTTTCTCACTTTGTTGTTTGTATTCCTGAGCAGCAAGCCAAGATAAACTGAGCACAGGAGCTGCCCTAGGTAGGGAGGGCTGTTGGTGCTGAACTTCAGTAATCTCCCATCACTCTCCGAGCAGGGAAGAGGTTGAGACCGTGGGGGTGGCTTAATGGAAGGATATGGCTTGTCTCAGTTTCTGCTGTACAGACTCCATTGGCACTTTATCACTTTCTTGACAAATTTTGACAAATTTGACTTCAAAACGTAGTTGCAGTCTGGAAAAACAGTTCTATAGAAATAGCATCCTAATGTTCCGCATTTATTGTCTTTGAATTGGTTCCAAATTGAAAGTGCATGTTTTAAGCAGGAGAAAAACAAAATATTTTTTCAGCTTTGAGTCCTTCAAACTCAATCTGATCTCAAAAGTCAAGTCAGATAACATTACCTTTTTCCCATTAAAAACCACAAAAAATTATATCTTTTGTTCCAACTATTTCTTCATCTCAATAAAATTGTATTCGCATGACTGCTTGGTCTCTTGGTGAGAACTGGGCAAATAGTTTGTGATTGCCCAGGTAACAACAAGTCACATTTCAGCTGTTTCAGACGGGTTCATTTTTCAGGGCCAGTAGGAATAAAAGGTGTTAGACACTTATTTTCTTCACTGAAGGGAGCAGAAGTGACATTGTATGCACATAGGGAGAAGACATGTTGTTTTTTACTGTTCTGAATAGAACTTCTCTTTAAAATACACACTGGGTTAAAACAGCTTTTGAGAAGTCCTGTGGTTATTTTGCACAGGGAATAGGATTTTTTTTAATGGGAGTTTTGAGTCCTGAGCAGTTAGAATCATAATTAATCAGGGCTGATAATGCTCGCACTTTGGTTTTAAGTTGAAGTTTCTTAGAGATCTAGCTGCTGAAACAAAAAAAAAAAAGCAAGATGGTTATGGCTGTCTTAAAAAAAAAGTATGAAACTCACCAGCTAACACAGAAAAACCTAAAGGTGTAGCACAAGTGCACCCCATGGGGCTACAGGCTGGAGGCAGAGAATGAGATATATTTTTCCTTTTAAACTGCATGATTCCTGAAATATTCAGTTAATTTGGGGACCTGCCTCATGACTTTTAATGTTTGGGACTGACACTATTCCTTCTGAGCACAGAAGTGGACAGGTTTTGCTGAGGCAATGAAGGTGCCTAGGAAAGCCAAGCTGTGGCGGAAACAGCTGTTGGCACAGAAGCCTGGGCTGCAGCCATGCCTATTTTGTTGATGTGAGCTACCAAAAGATACCAAAAAAGTTCTAACACTCTATTTTGCTAGAATACAATTAATAACTCAGAAAAAGTAATACTATGAACAGAAATAAATTAGATCTGTTAGGTGACACATTAAACCAAACACTTAAAAACCTATCTCCCCCAGATGTTATGATCTCTGTATGCTGGTCCTTTTCTCATGCTTTCCTATCTGAACACTATCAGTAGATTTCTGGACTGAAGTAAATCTTCACTGTTCTTTCTGGGCTCCAGAAAAGCCTTCTCCTTTCCCTTGCCTTAGTTGGTGTTTTCTGCCAATACCAGAAGGTTCCCAGCTTGCTGGGGCAGCTTCTTTGTGCTCAAGCTCCTTGCTTCTGTCCAGGAGCTTTTGCACAGCTAGAACAGTGCAAAGAGGAGTCCTGCTTCCTTCCCAGCTTGCTAACCATACCATCTTTAATAGTATTTTTCTTGTACTGTCATCCATTAATACCTTAAATATATCAAACAATACATGGAAGCAATCGGCACAGCTGAGACATTTTTTCACATGATAAAAAGATAAAATATCACCTGATGGAATGTTCTCTTTCTGAGATGAATATTTTGAAAACAAAACTCAGAAGCAGTCCTAAGTTAACACTGGATACATTTGTACATCTCTACAACTGTCCTTTCCTTTTTAGACCTCATGCCTTAGTATATCTAATCAAGTATTAAGTAAAAAGGAGTGCGTATCAATGCCTAATGCTTCAAGGTACCTATCATTACTAAAACAAAAAATATACCTATTTATGCTTTTTGACATCAATTATTCTAATGTGAATAATTATACCAATTATTATGTAAATTATATGCAATTTGCAATGATTGCTATGAAAATGAAAGGTAAGAGCACATTAGCATCCTATTAGTAATATGTTAGATGATAATGTGTGTTAATCCTGAGAGGTATGGAATTCTTTGCATTAAAATGTAAAAAGAAAGAATTCCAAGCTAGAACCTTTAGAAAAGTAAATGTAATAATGTTTTTATTTGTTTTTATTATTGTTGCCCATATGATTTATTTTCAAATAAATTCTGCAACACATGGTCAACGGGAATATGTGCTATCTACTTCAGAATAACCTACATCTTTTATGCAGCGGCTGACAATATTTGATGAGGCTCAGCTGTGAAGTTCAAATCTTCAGCTGCCTCCGGACTTTTTCAAACTTTAAATTCATGTTTTTGGTGAGGGAACTTACAATGGTGTTTCATACTAAGAGACTGTTCTTTCCTTTAATGCTCAAAGACTTCAAATCTGGTGTTTCGAACTCCACTTTGCAAGCTAAAGGTAAATGTAGTAAGTGGATTGTGAGATTCTGCATTTGTGATAGGCATATTTGCTCAAGTTCCATAAAATGTCTGGGGTTCTGCAATAAAGCATTTTTGCCACAACTAGGAATGCAATATATCTCCCAACTTGCAAACCGTCATAATCATTAGTCAATATTGGTCTTTATTATTATATTTAGACAATTTTAGTTTGCTTGCAAAAATAGGTTTTAAAAAAGAAAGGTGATCCCTTTCAAGGTCCTGTTTAAAAAGAAGGTAAGTGAACAGGTCTTACAGATTTATTTTTTTTCAATGCAAAGTGAAGATAAGATTTTCTGCCCGTTTCTAGTTTAAAAGCTTTTGTTTGTGGGAAGAATGATACTGTAAATGTGGTGTAGAATAAGACACTTTCTAAGTGACTGTATTTTGGATGTTATACTGTAGACAAACACAAAATAATAAACATAGAATCCTAATTACTATTGCACTGCACCTCCCCACACTAATCGCTATTATTGCCTCTGGCTCTATTCTTCACTAATAATTTATTCAAGGATAGTAATAGGGACATAATTGAGTCATTTCTCATCTGACATAAACAAAATTGCTACTCATGGTTTTTTTCCAATCCATCAGCTGCACTATCATCACGACTTGAGTCTGATTTTGCACTATTTTTGTTAAACTTAGGTCTGGTTAACACCTGAGCATTTTACTTAGTGAAGTACAAACGCTTTCTTAAATCTGTTTTGCTGGACTATAGCTTCAGCCTATGTGTTTCTCACTAATATATATTCAAGATTTACAGAATTGTAATAAAATACAATGCAAAAAACAAAACAAATGAATACTTTTATGAAATAAAGCTGGAATGGAACGTGAATTTTTTCCAAGTTACCCGTACTTGTACTGTCATGCTGGACAGATGCATGTCTAACAGGAGCACTCAAAAACTGCCAGCAATGGAAGGTTCACAGGATTGATTCCCTGGTGAATCTAAGCAGAAAACCTTTTTAAAAAACTAACCTAAATCTCTCTTGCCACTAATTACTTCTTGTCCTTTTCTCACAGATATGGAGAACAGACTACTCCTTAGTTTCCACAGCTTCTCACAAATCTGATTAATGTCATTCCACAACCCCTCACTTTTCTTTTGTAGAATAAATAGGAAAAGTTTCTTCAAACTTTCCTTAAAACTTGCATTTTTAGACCACCACTCTTGATCTGCCTTGGACCTCCTTTTAAATTAGTGCACATCTATCTTGGAAGAGTGGTGCCCAAAATTGGACATAAGATTGCAGCTGCAGTCCTACCAATGCTGAATGAAAGAGAAGGTTTACCTTCTGTTTCATCTGTATAAAGCATACTCTTGTTTGCATGCCCCAGGTTGACTTTTACCCTTTTTGCAATAACATGATTTGTTGATACTAATTTCCACAGGGTTATCAGATACCATTCTGCAGAGCAGCTACTTCATCTATTTTGCAAAGTCTTGCATTCACAGGGTTGATTGTTCCTTCTAGGCATGGAACTTGGCACCTGTCCTTACACTTGGCTTCTGTATCCTTTCTTCAGACCACTTGCAAAGCTAATCCTGCTGTCTATCAGCTCTCTGATGAGTTATTAGAAAGTGCATGGTAGGTTAGCAAGCTATCACACAGAAAGCAGGCAGATCCCCTCATTCCTTCAGTGACTGATGCATTCCTCTTCCAAAACCAGGCATGTATACACAGAGAAGCCTCATCAAGACTAATGCTGGTAGAAGGTGAAGAGGGGGAAAGTTTCTTTTCCATTAAAGACTGTATATCCATTGACACAGTAAATCAGAAATAGCAATAAAAATTGTCTTCCCTAAGCAGGTCCTCTTTATCCCAAAAGAATACTCCCTTGTAGAGGAGGAAAAGGAGAAATTAATAAATATAGGAAGACTACCTTCAGGAGTTTGTTATGCTTCAAATGACACCAAAAAGAGAAGTTAGAAATCATGTGCGAGCAATTCCACCTCAGAATGACATGTAGCTCTCAGAGAGTATCTGAAAAAGATTTTTCTCCTTTAATACATTTCCAGACTACAGCAAGTTGGATGTGCAGATAGGAGTGGGGTGATTCTGGCAGGGCACTTTGTTTTCATTCTGTTCCCATTAACTCAGGAGGTGAAATCCCAGCCTGCTGAAAGCCAAGTGAGATTTGCAAGAGATTTCAACAGAACCAAATAGCCTGCACTCTGTTGCAGGCAGCCCTGTGCCCTGCTGCCCACCCCAACAACTGCCCCTTCCCTGCCCCTTCTATACCTTGCAGACAAAAGACACAATCAGTCCCATGGCTGAAGCTCAACAAGAAAGACTGTTTTGGGGTTTTTTTAATCTTTAGCACCGGAAGTACAGGTCTCTAGTTATATTTTTAAATGATATCATACACTGTTTTGTGTTACTTATTTTGGTCTGTTAAAGCAATGTTCAGACTGAAGCATAAATGAAGCTCCTGCCTCAGATTGTATAAGTTTATAGTCTCAGGCTTGTGAAGATCAAAAATGTATTTCACATTTCTGGGAGCAGAGAGGCGCTGAAGTGATTGAGACTCCTGAGGAGGTTTAACATTGAACACAGTTTTGTAAGTTTTTTGCAGAACAGGGGCATGAGCTGAAACAAAATGAAAGGGGTACAATGTGCAAGAATAAAGACTGGATGACTGAAGAATTGATAAGATTTTATGGGTAACAAGCTAGGTACATGCCTTAAACTATAATGATCTGTTTCCAGCTTTTAAGAACAGCAGGTTGCTTTTCATCTTTGTGTCCCTTCCTCTGTAGATCAGCAGTACCATTTACTCACCTGAATACACAGAGGTGATACCTGTGTCCAAAAGGAGGGGTTAAGGAAGGCTCTGGCTTTATTTGTTGTCCTTTGTACCTCTCTTTGCAGACTACAAAGAGCTGTCTCACAGTATATGTTTGGCATTACTGTGTCTATATGTCCTATGTGTATCTTTGGTCTTTCGGTGAGTACTGAAGATGACACCCATGATGGTAATTTTTTGAAACGGGGGGGGGGGAAAAGTGAGACATTTTGAGCTGAAAATATTCCTCTAATGTGGTTTTGCACATACTCACAGGATAGTTAATAATTTAAAAATTTATAGAAAATAAACCTTGAATGTAGGCTTCAGTGAACAAAATGCTTCAAACACAAACACAGCTTGCAAGAAGTTAAAAGGCTAAAATACATTTATATAAAGACTGAAATATTCTGAATTCCTACCAGTAATTTATGGACAAAAGTAAAGATAAAATTCTCCAAACAAATTGTAGCACGTAATTTATGCTGTTTTAGTGTAAGCTTGGCATAGAAGAAATATTCAAGAGTGCTAGCATTTTTCAGTAGCAATAACTGCTATACTAAAATGTTTTAGTGTTTCTTTTCCTCACATTTAATTGTGAGTTAAATGACTAAGAAAAAATAGGGTTAATATTAATATTTCTTTTTGTTATATTAAAACATTCATCATATTCCACCTTTGCAGGCTTAGGAAGAAAATATGTGTGCAAAATTCACATCTCTTTGGAAGGTAAATGTATTTGAAGTTTGTTTTCTTATAATTTATTTTACACAGTTTGATGGCTTCATGTCAAATTAAGCCCATGGAAGTCTCTAATGCTGTGTAACAACTCACAAGTAATGAACTGTATCACAATTCCTAATGTGGTCCTGACTGATTCAGGATGTTGACTCCTTCCTGGCAATTTTGAAATGTCTATTTAGTAAAAGATTCATGGTGTGGTGATATTTATCCTTAGAGAAACATGATATAGATTAATAGAATTTATTGCATATAGCTGTTAGGGGTTAGACTTCAGGGTATTTACTTCAGCTTATGTGTGATTTAAGATCTAGTGTTAGTGGACTTGCTAGTCGGCAGGATAGGGTTATGGTATTAAAAGAATAACGGATGACATTTAGTACACATTTTAATTTTGTTAGTCCTATGTTCTGTCACAGCAAGCATAGAAAACTGCCTTTATGCTAATGTTACCATGTATCAGCTAAATTTTAATTGCTGCATTATTCAAAATAGAATTCTGTCAATTAATTTGACAAAGTAAAGAAAAATAATTGGCTTATTAATATTTTTCAACACAGACTTCTTGTTACTGATGATACAGTAAAATAATAATTAAGTTACTATTAAAACTGAGTTTAACATGGATGATGATTTGTTCAATACCAATATGAAAAGCATATAGCAACCCGTACTTATCTGTCCACAAAGAAATATGTTTGCTTAAAGGCTATGTATTGAATAAAATTGCATATGCAGTTACACTGTATGTACTAAGAAATTACATTTACAAGGAGGGCCCACTTCCAAGCCCCCCCAAATCAGGATTTCAGCTATAGTGTGTTGCAAGAGAGAATTCACTGCGACTTCTCTCTATTCTTTACTAGATTTTTCTTCTTTTCAATTAATAACTCTCCCAACACATTTTTTCCAGGGTCCCCACCAAGCTGCTGTGAGATTCTTAGCATTATTTCAGTGCAGAACAGTATGCCACTTACACTGCTCTTGGACTGCATTGTGTGCTTCCTAGACCATGGACAAATTGCATACTTTCCAGAAGTACTTTGTTTCAGGTTTTATTGCGTTTACAAGCCCATTCAGTGAAGTGCTGGACTTTATCATCAAGCAGGGCTGTTTTTTTCCTCCTCTCTGTGTTTAGAATCCTGCAAGTTCTCTAGTGAGACATGCTGGAACAAATTGACAAATTAAGTTGTAAGCTCCCAAGAATGAATGCTTTGCAGGGTTTTAACAAAAGTACAGACTAAATACTGACCTAGTAAGGAAAATGTTTAAAAAGCTTATTAAAATCAGCTGCCATCCTGTGGGACTGGAAAGTGGTAAATGTGCCTCTAACTTGAAACCATGTGGATGCCATCCAAGACAGAGCAGATCACTGAACCATACTTTGGAATCAGTTAAAATGGCTGAAATAAATAAAAAGGCTAATTATCACCCACCTGCTGGAAAAAAACACGGTACAGGTGGAGCAAATAGCAATTGGTGCCTTTTCCTGCATACTAGAATTAGAGTATTTCCATATAGAAACTGGTTTAAATGTGAAGACCTCTTTCTTTGAGATTGTCAATATAGCTATTGGAAGTTAACTGTGCATTTAAAATCTAACAAAACATTAAGTATATTAAGAAAAGTACGAATTAGATATATTAAGAAAATTTAGGTAATCTGACCTGCAACTGGGAAGTGTCAGACTGGTGCACCCTGCCATAAAGCTGTTCCAACATCTTGTGCCTTCCCATCAGTTGTTTTACACTAAATAATAGTAATAATAATAATAATAATAATATCAACATAGTACAAAACATAGGGTGGCTTGGGAACAGGGATCAAAATCTGGCTCTTACCCATGCCTGAGGAGCAGCTAAGTTGTTGAAATCTCTATCCTCTATATATGTCAAATCATTCTCCATGTTGTAGCAGATATGGTAGGGTAGAAAAGAGACATAAGCTCTCACACTTCAGCATATAATCAAACCCCTTAAATGAAAGAACTTATGGGAAAAAAGTGTCTGGAACAGCTTAGAGGATCATAGAGTCCTTCTACTTTCTTTGGAAACATCTGTCATTAACTGTTAATAAAGACACGATACTGAGCTGAATAGACCACTGAGCTCATCAAGCATGAACATTTCTGTATTACTACATTCCACGGTATTTTTTGATAATTGCCACATGCTGGTGCTTAAGAAAGAAATATAATAGAGTGACAGTGATAATAAGAGGTTTCAGTTGTACTTCTGGAATTTTATACACATTCTTAAGCCTAGAAGTACTATTAGTCTGATTTTAAAATTTAGGCTGAGTTAGGGCTCTCATTTCCTCATTTGGATGCTCATATTAAGAGAGAACAGTAACTGGGAAAGATGAATGCTTCAGGTAATGCATATACCAAATGTAATAGAAAGAATAAATTATTGTAATGCTTCTATTTGCTGGACAATCCAAACATTGTAGGGTATTCTCCTGATACTAGCGCAATTTTTCCTATTTATGATAGGCAGCCAGAAACAGAGACTGAAGTGTACCTGTGTGTCATCTTCATAAGACATTATTTTGTGATATTGTAATGAGTACTGCTGGAATGGAGAAGAAAAAAGTGAATTCAGAAATCCCTTGTCATTATTTTTCATTAGCTGTATTTCTACATAAAATCATTAAAATGGTTCATCACTGGGAAATGGGCACTCTTTTGTTGAAACAAAATATTGTAATAATAAAAGGCATAGCAATTGTGTTAGAAGTTAACAACCAATTTGCCAGATGTCTACAATGATAACACTTCATGAGCAGGGAGTTCATCTCGGTAGCGTGATATCAGTATTAGTATTAATATCAGGTTTAGAATGATGGGTAATTTGTATCTATTAGTCAAAAAGAAGCCATGTATTTTCTGAATTATTATTATCAGGCACAACTTTAGTTCTAAATTACATTGTTTGATTTAAAACTGTAGATAGTTTTTGAGGAACATAACTGAGTAGATATTTAATTTGATTTATAGGAGGCTCCTATACTTTTAAAACTTAAATGTTTCACTCAGATGTTATTAGTATTTCCACACAATGCTCCAGAAGCACAAAGAGGCATAATAGAAACAGTTTGCCACAGGAGTATATCAGCAACATATCCAGTGAGAGCTCAGGGATATGATCTACAAAACACACAACTGAATCTAGAAAAAAGTAAATTAAATGTTTCCCATAACATTCCCCAAACAGTCCACATCCTAGATTGTAACAAATGTAGTATAAGAGAAAAAAACAGAGATATGCACAATGGCTATAACAGAGTTGTTATTCAAAATAACTTTAAATATTGGAAGTGTTTTGGAAACAATGCAAGATATCAGGCAAAGCCAGTGAAGAATAAAACAAAGTCACAGTGAGATGGCAGAAGTAACTAATGATGCAGGTGTGATCATGGGATAGCCTAGGCCAAAGCAGTTCGGATGTTATGCATTCCAGAAGCCTGGAAATTTGTATCCTAAAACATGCTACAGAGTCTCAGATGAAGAATGCTTAGTTCATTAGAGGGAATGGAAACTAATAAGTCTTACGTCACTCCAGAGTGATCCCTTTTTATGGAAGTAGCACCAAGATGCATCATGGGACATTTCATTCTTCAGTGAAAAGAGACAGATAAAATAAAGACTTTTGAAAGGTAATGGCCAGAGTGCATGGAAACAATTAGGAGCCTCTTAAACATAAACGTAACCTTCCCTTTCTCATTACAGGTTCCCATGCATCAGTCTGTGAGGGAGTGATTTAACTCCAAAGCTTGCTTTCCATGATTTCTTTTCATGTTGGGACCAGTTTGCTCAGTATCAAGCTCCCACTGGCTCTCGTACTGTAGCTGTGTTCAGCCTGTGATGTCAGTATGAGACAAGAAATGCCAGTAAAACAAGGAAAATGCAATTATGCACCTTGTATTTTGGAACACATGTGTCCGAGGTCAGCCAGGGAATGTGAAATTAAATTGAAAATTCCTGCTCTGTTGGATGGATGACAGGATATAGATGGGTAATAGGTACTTCCTTTGCAAAAAGGTGCCAAAACAATGTGCTAAAGCAGATCACATGCCATAGGTGATGTTCCTCTTCTCCCATTAATGTGGGATAGAATATACTTATTTGGTTCACCCGTGAAGCAACACAGCCTGTGTTGCACTATAAGTAAATCATGTTACCCAGAAATAATGGCAGAACAGTACTTGGAGACTTTCCGCCAGAGGACTTAAGAGTGGTTAACATCTGAAAGGAAGGTTTGGAAGCATACCTGTAGAGTAATGCTGGTCACAGAACTGCTAGATGATAGTCAAGATTTCTGCAACAGACTAGAAAATAGCCATATGTCATCATCACTAGCCATATGATTATAAACCTGGACAAATATAAATTTGTAGCAGTTCTCCCAATGATTTTCATCCTTCCCCTTATTTTTCCCCTGGCATTTCTAAGAACATCTCCTTTTCTATGTGGTATTTAGCACAGAACTACTGAGGCTTGAAGCTATCTAACTCTCTGCTCTTCTTCTAGGCTGAAGAAGCCTGAAGCTTTTCTTCCTCCCAAGAGGATCGTGAAGGCCTAAAGTATTTCTGTGGATGTCTGCATATTGCACAGGCCACTGCCTTTTCCCTCCAGGTATCCTAGAGGGAACCTGCATGCACCTCGATGTCCCGCAAATAAAGAAGGAGTGCTCACACTCTTCAGCCACTGCTGGAAATCAATTTGGAAAGCACAGTGGGGCAAAGAAACAAGAGTACTTGAGGGGAAAAAAAAGAAAAAAAAAACCCTACCAGAAATTAAAATTGGGTCCTTTTCTCAGAGACAGAGAAAGAAAAGCTTTTCCTGTGAGACACTTCTGTCTTTAATCCTTAGCTCTTGGGTTGTTTTAGGGTTTTTTTTGTTTGTTTGTTTTTTTGTTTTTGTTTTTGTTTTTTCTCTTTCTTTCCCATGCCAAATAGATTTAGCCTGTTAGTTGCAGATTAAATTGGCTGTATGTTTCTTGCCCTACCAAGCTGCCACTGTTATAATGGCCCACAGGTGAATAGGTTTCATTCCAATTTGTTTGCTAGATGCAGCGTCCTCTGAGGAAAAAATTCTGAGATTGCATGCACTTTGTGAAGTCAGTTGATTGACTTCAGATGACAGCTCCTGGGTGAACAGATTGCCTACAAGAGAGATGAGCAAAAGGGTCTAGTTTCCTGCCTCTTGGCTCCTTTCTAAATATTTCTCTATTTGCTGATACTGCTGAGTTGAAACAACAGGTTAGCTAATTGAGAAAGTCTAAATAACAACCTGTTACTAAAGGAAAGGATATGCTTTTGATTCACTGGGGGTAACACTCAAACTGAATCTCCCACAAAGAGTACAATTCTGAAGATGAGCAAGGAAAACAGAAGGTCACATATTAAAAGAAAGAGGGCTTGGTTTCGCAGGCTTTACTTTTGTTAGGAGACATTCACGCAGTAATGGACTTGACATTGCATTTGACACACAACCTCGTTCATTTTCATGGAATAACACAATGGATGAGGCTGGATGGGAGCTCTGGAGATCATCTAGTCTAACCCCTGTGCTCAGAGATGAATCATTTAGAGCAGGCTTCTCAAGGACTGTGTCTGGTCAGTGTTTGAATTACTCCAAGGATGGAGACTCCACAACCTCCCTGGGCAACCTGTGCCAGTGTTCAACCACCACATGAGTGAGGAGTTTCTTATGTTTAAATGGAATTTCCTGTATTTCAGTTTGTGCCCATTGCCTCTTGTCCTGTCACTGGGCACCATTAAAAAGAGTCTGGCTCTGCCCTGTTTACTTGCCTCCATCAGGAATTTATACACATTGACAAGATCCTCCTGAGCCTTCTCTTCTCCAGGCTGAAAAGTCCCAGCTTTCCCAGCCTTTTCTCATAGGAGAGATGCTCCAGTCCCTTAATCATCTTAGGGACCCTTCACTGGACTCTCTCCAGTAGCTCCGTGTCTCTCTTGTACTGGGGAGCCCAGGACTGGACCCAGCGCTCCAGATGCATCTCACCATGGCTGAGAAGAGGGGACGGATCACCTCCCTTGACCTGCTGGCAATGTTTCTCCTAATGGAGTCCAGGAGGCTGTTGGCCTTCTTTGCTACTAGGGCACATTGCTGGCTCATGGTAAACTTGGTGTCCACCAGGAGTCCCAGAGATTTTTCTTCAAACTTGCTTTCAAGCCCTTCTGCCCCCAGCCTGTTCTGGTACCTGGAGTTATTCCTCCCCAGGTGCAGGACTTTGCACTTCTCCTTGATAAAATTCATGAGGTTCCTGTCAGCCCATTTGTTCAGCCTGTTGAGGCCCCTCTGGATAGCAGTGCAACCCTTCCAGTTTCGTATTACCTACAAACTTGCTGAAGGTATACTCTGTCCCATCATCCAGGTCATTAATACATGTACCCCAATATTGACTCCTGGGGTACATTTTGTGTAAAGGAAATCAAGTTACAAGCTGTAGAATCTTCAGTTAAGCTGGTTTATACACAGAGATTTGTCTCATAAAATACTGTAAGATTATACAATATAATTATTTTCCTGCTCAATATTGAAATGTCCATGTTCTTCTCAGCCTTTTAGTGGAATGAAACACTTCACCCAAAAATTCTGGCCAGATCTATTCTTCAGTGGAATGTTTGAACTTTTTCTTGGGGACAGGGTGGAGGAGTAGGATGCGGAAAGAATAGCAATATGAGGTTTTACAGCCACAGTTATTTTAAATGGGATTTTCTCCAAAGATTTAGTGAAATTTTTTTGTCAATTCAAAGTAAAGAGCTACAGATAAAGAAACACAGAACTTTCAATCAGTGAGTCAAAGTGACAGTCTGAATAACTCAATTTTTTTTCTGAATATGTTTGCAGAGCTGATTTTTATTAGAATCAGGAAGGAAAGCAGATGTTAAAAACCTCAAAATTTGTTGTGAAATGGAATTGTCATTCTCTGGTCAGTTCTATACGGAGAAAAAAAATTGTGAAAAAGATCCTTGGTTACAAATCCACAATAAGAAATTGTGGGCATTGCTTTACTCAAAAGAGGTCTCTGTGTAGGCTAGCAATAAAGTACTGAGATTTAGAGAGAAAAGTAGTGATGCAAAAAAACCTGTCTTTTTCTGAAGAGTCACGGTCTATTGAAAGGGTCATTTCAATTTCAGGTTACTCCTATTTCATGACAATCACCACCTCTTTAATCAAAATTGAACATTGCTGCAAGTCAAGTTTCATTTTTATTGCTCCATGTAAATATATTGAAAAATGCCAGTATAAACAATTGTAAGACAGAACCACCCATACAAACCCTGTTTTGTTTCTACTCTGAAGACAGGCTATCATTAAGTCACAATTTGTAGTAATCATCTTTTACATTTAGTGCCAATCTTCGCAAGACACTTGAAATAGCTTGTAGAAGCTAATGCTCAGCAGTTTCCACAGGCAATCACTTTAACATAAATCAGTAGGTTAAAAGAAATTGTCAGAATCAGAGAGGTGATTAGTGTGGCACTATTTTAAAACTGGTGATTGATGAGGATAGTTGTATCTAAGCCATGTAGTTATCGCCAGATATTTTGGATATGCCAAGTACACATTGGATATCTGGCAAGACCAAATTTTGATATCGGTACATCAAATTGTGGTATTATAGAATCAGTCAGGAAGCCATAGCCAAAAGTATGATTTTGCCTTGGGACTACTTTTGATTGATACATTTAAAAACTAAGGACTGAACTAATTTAGTACCACCCAATATAATTTCCAGGAAATATGTTAAACTGCTGCCTGTGGACTTTTTTTACTTAGTGACATACAACAGTCACAAATCATCCAATAGTGGAGTAGTTTCTTTCTCATTGCATTGTCAATAGCCTTTCTCAGGGGTTCAGCAACCTATAAGTTTATCTCTTCTGACCCTTATGCACCTTGATGGTAGAACAGTGCAATATTTCCAAATGCATAAGCTTTTAGGTCCAGTTTTGCAATCATTTTATGGTGCATATTATGCGCAAGTCTAAGAGCAAAACTTCTCGTTTTAGTAAACATTTGCGGCATTGAGTTTGTAGCTTTCTCTATCAGAAATATTAATTTAGTTCAGCTGTATGTTTGTCAAAGGCATAATATTTTGAAACATATTTGAAGAGATAAGAGTCAATATTTTCCTCCTAGTGGCGTCTATTCCATCCATGTGAGGAAATAGAGTGTAACATTTCACAGATGAAAGAGAAGCAATACCACCTAACAGAAAATAAGCAACTTAATGTGCTGTGCAGTATCGTTTTCATTGTTAAGCGTGAAACTTCACATGATCTAAGAGAATGTGGAAGGGAAAGTGAATAATGTGAAAATGAATGGGACCTGAGCCTTTTAAAGACAAATACCTCTGCCTGAATCACTAATTATATAACAATTTAATATTGATTTAATATTAGATCATAATTAGACATTCAAATCAAAGTCACTTGATGGGCACTATGAATTTTTTTTTTCCTGAGGAAATTTCAAGCATTTTATTTAACAATTTTTTGAAGACTTCTCAGGATCACTGTTGACCTTGGATGGAAAAGAAAGCAGGGATGCTGAACAGGCTCTAAAACCTGTAATAACTGGAGATAGTTAGGTGTGAACCCACATACAAAAATGTTTTACTGTTTTTAATGACAAGACACATTCAGCACATTTCTTTGACTCCTATTTAGTAGTGTAGGTGGTTCATGAAAGCAATGACCACAGTAGTACTGAATGCTGAAAAAGGTAGATTGTTTTTAAAAAACTGCATCTTTGCCTCAGTTCCTAAACAATACTCAGGATCAATGACTTTTATTGTGTGGATAGCTGTCTTTTAGGATTTGGCTCAGAGATACAAATTTGTTTCATACTAATCCCTACGTAACCTTCGGATGCTAAAAGCTTTTGGCTACTGCTTACCTAAGGGGAAGTAATAAACTTTGGGGAAGGACATGTCACTCCAGGTACACCATCTCAGAAGAAGATGATTTGTTGTCCCAAACACAAAAAAATTTTAAAGGCAGAAATAGGATGAAAACACGTGACTCCCCTAGACACTCAGCAGAAGCTCTCTGTAACTTTAGAAAATCAGCTCACACAAAGTTAACTATGTCTAAGGTACCTTAGAGGAGATGTCCATAATTTAAACCCCCAAATGTTTATCTGTAATTCTTCACAGCTCAGCACCTCCAGCTGTGCAAACAAGCTGTGCATAAATAAATCATCTGGCTATGGCCCTGGGGAGAATAATAGAGAATGGCAAGTAAGCTTGTAAGGCCAGCATTCACAGGTGATGAAGCTGGCCTTCTTTGTTTAAAAAACCTCTGCTCTGTTTAAACTCAGTGATGGCAATTAGATAGTTGTTATTTGTCAGTGCAGAGTGAACAGTTATAATTGTGTTATTGCTGTTTCCTCAATTTCCTTCCTAAGTAATAATTTTGGTGACTGTGTGGGGAAATGTTTTTTTGCAGACTTGAAAACACCGTTACAGATGAAAGCATCTTGCATTTATTCCAGCTGTGACAGTAAGAAAAAGATGGCTTGCTTCCAAACAATTTGCCAAACATAACACATTCGATTTGTCCCATCTTTTTCTTTGTCCCCTCTTCTTTTTGTAATCACAGCACTTCACCCCTGCAGACTCCTCCACCTAATGTTATTGGATGATCTTTGTCAGCAATGCTTTGTAAGATAAGATTCTGTGAGCCTGCCTTTTGCACAATAGCTCAGGCATGCTTTTCTAAAAATACTGTTATACTTTTAGATATCTTACATTCAGTGTTGAATTTGTTCTTAGACTGATCCTTAGGAATCACTGGTTCCCAAAATACTGATGAATACATTTAATTTTTCTCTCAGAAAAATTGTGCTCGGTGGCACAGATTAGCTGTGTAAATTTAGGCATATGTGAGGTTATGTAAAGTGAGGCATGGGCATATGTTTGTAGGACTGGAGCTCTGATTTGTGCTAGAGGCATGATATGAATAAAGTTCAAAACCTGGACATTTATAATTACACACGAAGTCAGGGCTTATTAGAGTAAAGGATGTATTTTTTTTGCTAGTCATGTACACAAGACTTACCTTAAGTGTGTAGTAAACTAGAAGTGGGTAAAGCAATGACCATTCCTTTTTTGTCCTAGGAATAATACTCTCCTAACTTGAAGTAAACTGCAGGTCATACTCGTTAAGAACAAAAAATGACATGTTCATGCATATCAGTATAAATCACTCATCTAAGCTGAGCATCAATAAGAAATTTCCTTTTTTCTTCCAAAATAAATTTCCAAATCTTTTGTTTTTATTGCTTGTTGATATTTAATAACTATCAAAATCATAAGCAAATAAACTATTTCTTAAATTTCTTCAAGTATACTTTTTTCTACTAGTTCCACAGTGACAGGCAGCAGTAAAAGATAGAGTATACAGAATACTTTGGGCCACCAGCAAGTCCTTGGGAGGTCAGGTATTGAACACATCTATGATAATTCTAAATCAGCCTTCTGAGCCATCAAATCACATCAAACTCAGCTATACAGAAAAAGCCTGAAGGTGTGTGTGGCATTTTCATTCTCTACAGTCTAAATCCTCACACATATCAGCCTGTCAAAGAAGGGAACAATTGGGGATTATCTTCTAATAGGTACACCTGCACCCACAGAACTGAGAACACAGGGAATGGTTTACTTTTTGATTTTGGTATATTGATTGATTATTTTTTTTCTTCTGTTTTCCTTCCTCACTTCATCAGAACTGTAGGTTTTGGGGGGCTAGTTTATACATAGCTGGGTTTTTTTCGGGTGGATTGGGAGGGGAAGGGAGAAAAGCATTTTTTCCCTCCCAATAACCTGTCCACAACACAAAGTCAGACAGCATGGTACAGTCATGCTAAGACATGACTCACAGGGCTGTCTGTCCTAACAGTTTAACCAGGGAAAAGCATGTTCTTTCAGGCTCAAGCCTTCTGTTGATATTCAGAAAATGTAAGGTCTCTAGATCGAGGTCAGTGTCAACAACATGCTTCCAGAAAGTCATTAAGAGCATATTCCTGTTCTTAACAAAAAATTTCTCTTGGCAAAAGTAGTTAGAGTGGGACTGACTCAAGACTGGAGCCTATCCCAATTCGAAAAACTGCACTTAGTGTCCTAAGTGGAAGAGTTCAGGATAGCCTTCTTTTGATTTACAATCTACTTGGGAAATCTGCAAAGACCAGAGAGAAACAATGAAATTAAACCTAAGGTAACAGCAACTAGAGAGTGACAAGAAGGAAAAATATAGACGCAAGCACTGTTAAAAGACAAAAAAGGCAAAGAATGGAGTACTTAAAAAATGTGCAGATCACGGCAATGTGGTTGTTGTTTCTAGCTCTCTTTTACCTTTTTTAAGATTTCTTTTCCCACTGCTGTGACCCTCCGTAGTTTACAGCAGAACCTACAACAGACACTTTTCATTGCTAATATAGCTTGATTAGTAGAGGGATTCCAAGCTGGTACAAAAATCCATCCCTATGTCAAAGCATCAGGCATAAGGTATTTGATATGACTTGTGGTCAACTGGATCTGTGTAACGGGAGACAAATATTGTCCGTGCAATGTACCTTCCCAGCAGTTTCACTTTACAGCAGTTAATGCATAATATGGCCATATGTTGTGTCTTGCTGAATCAAGGTAAATTGGAATGCAACATGCAGCAATCATAATTTTGCATTATACAGGTACAATACAGATAAAATTACTACCGTCTTACACTCAAACATGAAGTATAGATATACCAAATTGAGTCTAACTCTGAGAGACAAGACAGGCATTCACCAGTTTCAGGGATTTTAATGCCTTGTCTAATTCTTCTCCTGAGAACAAAAGAAAAGGTACTAGAGCAGATTTCTAAGCTTCTTAAATTTTATAGGATCAAAATATGGTCTGTGTTACTAATTCTTCCAAAACCATCTTCCAGCTCTGTTCAGTCATCTCTGATTTCAAACGCATTTAAGATTTTAAGAATGAAATAATGATTCAAATGTATCACATAAACCTATGAAGAAATTTAATGGGTTTGATGCAATAGGTTGTTCCTTTGTTGTTTAATCAGTACAGTTTGACTGAAGTTGGTAGAGTGATTGAGATTTCCCTGACATGCATAAGCAAGGTCATTTCTATAATTACTCATTATTAAGTAATTTTAGTGATGCCTCCTTATCCTTAGAATTGCGTCCCTGCACTGGTTTGATTGGTACTGACTTCTCACAGATTGCAGGTTTTTTTAGAAATCCTTGTATTATACAGTGGACACAAAAAAGCCCTTTCTATGGACTCTTCTGTTTTCTTTATCTTCTCCTATTATTTTGCTGCAATGTATATTTCCTTAAGAAAAAAAACAACAATGGAATATTTAACTGAATTTAACTGGATCATCAAAACAATCATGTGCCTCAGCTGAACAACTGAATTTACCTTCTTATTGTCTTCTTCATTTATTTTATTTAGCATTTCCGTCACCTGGACCTGCCCATCTTTTGCCATTGGGGTAAAGTTACCACCAAAATCAATGTCCCCAGTCCTTTATTTGACTTTAAGAGGTCAGCATTTCACTTTCGAGATCAAATTCAAAATTTAACACTGCAAAGACCTTTAATTTATGAGTTAATTTGCTCACATAAGTAATCCCATTGAGTTCAAAAGAGAACTCAGTCATCTGAATTTATCCCCATGCATGAGCATTTACAGATAGTATGCCTGAGATGCTATACTATTTCTGAACACGGCTAGAACTTCTGTAAAGTGTCTAATGCATTGTTAGAGGCTGTGCACTAATTCAGTAATAACAGTCATCATAACACATAGAGAATTAAGGGATACAGAGTGGAGAAAAATGGACTGGATAGTTGATACTTAGTTTTCCCATCTCTGTGCAAATGCAGCTCACCTACAGTGTTTGAAGTATATGTGTATCTGCCTATGACGTAAAGTATCTTCTGCTCAGAAACTAAGCTAAACCAAGAGACCTCAAAAAATGCCAGAAGCTTATGAAATTCACTGAACCTTCAATTTCATATTTGCACATTTCTTTCTCCCCATCCTTTATTGAGCACCTGAGCCATAAGAAATATTTATTGAAGTTAAAGAAAAAAAAACTTCCAGTGAAAATGGGACCTCATGGTCCAGAGGGCAAAATCCATATGCAGCATTCATTCTGAAATTTGGCAGACTTGAGAGATGCATGATGATGGGTTGCCACAGGGCAGGTTTACTTCCTTACTACCCCTTCTGTCACTGCTCTGAAATACTTTTGCTGTGTTGGTGGGTACAAACATATACAAACTGCAGCCACACAACATGCAGTATCTGAACTACCATGCCTCTGGGTTAGTAGCATACCAATCAACAACCTCGTTACTGTTTCTCAATGTTTTAAACAAACCAAAGGGGAATTCTAGCATACTTATTTCAATAAAAGGTCAGATCTTCAGTCGATGTACAAATTTGATGGAGTTGTTCTGGCATACATTATCTGACGCTTTAGACCACTATTTCTAAAATATTAGAGCTGAGCTTGAGCTAGTGTAAATCAGTACAACTCCATTGACTTCAGCATAACCACTCCAAATTTTGTTGGCTGAGGATATTGGTCTTTATGTAAATACAGAGTACTTGATTAATTTCTGTATTGCACTGGTTTTCCATGTGGAATTAAATTGTTTTAAATTAAAGCTGCTCTGTTGTAAAGGTAGAGCAGCAGAGAGTGATGAATCAGACCCCAACCACCTGAGGGGGATCTGATCAGCATGTCAGAGAAAGTCTTTTCTCATATGAGCGCTCATTATGGCATGCTCCCTATGGCTATGCTGAGAGTGAAATGTTCTTTGACACTAGCACACTCTGATCATGAAGTGTCTTAATCTGCTGGAGCACAGCTCCTATGCAAGTGGGATTGGCCATGGGTACCACGCTGTCATACACCATTCTCTGAGGCCTCCCCTCTGAGAGCACCAGGTGTGGGAATCCCCATCAGCACCTGCACTGCAGGCTGTCATCATGCTCGTGGAAAGCTTAAGTCATGCTTAATTCCAGGAGTGCTCTTAAGGATGCCTCTTATCCACAAGCCTTGCCATAGCACTTATCTTTCATCCTCCTTGTTTGTTCCATGTGCGACCCTTGCATACACCTATCACAAAACTCCTTAAAAAGCATGTGCCAGCTGTCTCTGCTACTTTTATAACTTACTCCAAAGCTTAGTCAAGGTGAAAGCCCCAGCTGGCTCAGCTCCCTGCCAGCCACAGTCTGGGATGAGATGTTCTCTGAAATCCCAGGGCTTGGCTGGATGGCCAGGGGCACCACCCCTGCATCCACACCTCTGAAGGCTACAATGGTACGGATGCACGTCACTTGCTTCCCTGCTGGGATCATGGGGTTACTCCAACTCACATGGCAGCTATTTACAAGAAGTGAAAGGCTACTTTGACTGTACTGAGTGTTTGTATCAGTCTGGCAGGGAGACTTCACCTTGGTCCAGAGATTGGCAGCGCTGCCTCCCTGGAGCTTGGAAAAAACAGTTACTACAGATCATGGCACAACAGGCTGGAATCCACAAGTCGATGATCGCTGTAACTGGAGCTTTTCTGTGGCTAAACAACATTTGTACAACCTGATATATCCTTGGGAAATACTTGGGAAATATATACTTGGCAAATAAGAGATGTAATTCACCCAGACGTCATGCTTTCTTGTCCACTATAAACACCCATGATAACTATATGTGTGAGAGGTAGTATGCCTCATTGATCTCAATGTTTTATTAATAAAAAGATCAAAGTAAATAGGCTGTTCTTTGCAAAATTGACATCTTTCTACTTGCAAAATCAAGCTGCACATCGCTGATCACCCAGAGGTGTGAACTCCATTCCCATTCTGGTGGTATGAGAATTCCCAGCTGGATGGTTACAAGTTTGTCTATATTGTATTTTTCAATATGTGCAACAGCAGTAGTTTTTCAAGCTGGGAGACTGCAGAAGACTGGTCACCCCAGAGAACCCTTGACTGGGGTCTGATGAGTTTGGGTGTGACCCTAATAGCCCCAAGGTATCCATGAATGGGTCACTGGGGCATGGCATTCCTCATGGCATTGTAGAATATGGGTTGCCTGAGCTCAGTTGCCCCAAGCAGGGCTGTTGCTGATGCTGGTCATCCACATTACTGGAGGTAACCTGCCAGTGAGAGTATTTCTGTTGCATCCCCACTGGACTGCACTCAGGACACCCAGGAGGACACTCCAAAGGAGGGACAGTGTTGCTGGGACACCATTTGTCTTTAGGGGTATTTGCAGAGGCACTGTGACAACAAGGTGTGGATGAAATCAGTCTTCTCTCAGTGTAGAACTTACTTCTCCCCTGCTGAACCATTTCTCTCTTTATCCACTGCTCTCATTGTGAGACAGGCTGAAAGGCCACAGACACATCTTCCCCAAGCCTTGCTGATCCAGAGCTGCCATTTGAAGCTGTGCTGCTGCTGCTGCTGGCAACCAGCATCACAGCAGCTTTCGGGAGGCTTAAAGTGATAATGATCAGAAACCAGCTCATGACAAGTAGTTACAAGGTGAGGTTTGTGTCACTTCTGCGACCCATCCATGTTTGTACAATGTGAGCTGAACTGCAGTTCAGTTTGGCCATACGAGACACGTATCTTAGACAATAAATGCAGCTGGTGCTTATTTAGAGAATGAAGGTTTTTTTCTTTTAATTAATTTTAGGTACATTTTATACATGAAAAAAATGCCTGAGGTAGAGTATTTAATATTATTCATCTTGTGACCTATGACATTTGGACCTTTAATCTGTATTCAAAATTTGCTCTCCCTATTGATTAGGGACCCCATCTGTCAGTCACTCTGCTCTGAAAATCCCATTGATTTCAAAGGGATTTGGCCAGCCAGAATGATAGCTCTAAAACCCAATTTTCAGTGGTTGGCAAAAGTTAGATGAAGTTGGATGTTGTGTAATTTCCACTAAAAATGATGTGATTCTTATGGTTCTGACTGGCTAAAATAAAGGGTGAAATTAAACTGACAATGAAAATAGGAGGAATAATATCTATCTGTGACCCTGTAACTAAAGCAAAGAGTCCTTTATAGTCACCTGTTACGGTATATGTGCTTGGTCTAGGAACACACTTTTTCTATGCCATAGCAGCCTTAGGCTGAATACTTGATAACTAACTCAGGGTGACAGTTCAAGGAATCTCTGAGTGTGCAAAGACCTCAGAGTTCAATGTTTCTGTCTACTTGCTTGGTTATTCCTCTCCTTCCTCAAATTAAAAGATTTAATACGAGAACATTTTATTTATGCCACATTATTTTTTTTAAAGTTAACAGAACAGACTGAAAAACACAGTTGTCATAGAACAATCTCCTCAAAGTTTTATTAGCAAAAAGACCAGCACAGAAGAACACCTCACAGGTACAATTTTAATATATATCACTATGAAGTAATTAAATTTTTCTAACACAACATCTTTTTTATTTGAGTGCTTTTTGGTTTTTTTTTTTTTTTTTTCCCATAGCAAAATAGTCTTGGCTTAAATGTATGTTCGTCCTGAGAGTTCCCCTCATACTTGCCATTATTGTGCCAAGGGCTGAGAAATTGTCTTACAGAGAAATGCATCTGGCATTGATCTGCATTTTAGGTTGTTTTCTTAGCCAGTGGTAATGCAATGACAAGCCTTTTAGAGAGATGATGAATGCAATGTAATGTCTTTGAACATGAATTTTTTGTGTGGAACCCAATTAACAAACTTAAACTACTTCTATTCAAATACTGTGGAAAGATAACACCAGTCACAAATGTTAAATATCTGTTTTGTTTTTCTGTGCTTACTCATGCATTTATTCAACACTTGCTATAGCAGTTTATCTAAAATTAGGTCCAAAGTAATTTAGGCAGCCATACCTTATGTGAGAGATTCTGTAGAAGACTTTAAATCATAGTGACAGCCATTAGAAATTGCTTAAAGGAAAAACATTTCTGAATAATTTTAGTTCTAACAATGGAAATTTTTAAAAGATTGAAAAAAACCACCTTGTGTATGGATATTTGAATTGTCCTTACTTTCAGGAAATTACAGTGTATAAAATCTGAAGGCCCTGTACAGCTCCTGCATTGTATATAGTACCCTTGCTTGCACTTTAAGTAAAACTGAACTTGTCAGCAGATAATTTAAGTTATTTGGAGTTTCCCAAACCTTGACCTCTTCAATGCTGAGTTCAGTACTACTCAGAAATAATTCAGTAGCTAAGGACATGATGCACGGCTTACTCTGTGCTTAGCTTTTAGCTTTAGAAACATCAGTCTTTTCAGCACCCTCTATATACTCTTGGGAAAGGCAGGCTTCTCTGGGGTGACCTTAAGTACCTCAGTTAGCAAGAACTGGTTGAAGGAGCACAAATTCTGAGGGAGAAAATTGGACTTTTTGAAGTGCAGGACTCTGGCCAGAGCAACTGAGCAAATAGGAAGTTTCACATTTGCTCTTATGGCAGCCTTTCTCCCCATTTTTGCCATTCATGTCAACTTTTCTCTGCCTACCGTCATCTGCAAGAGGTGGTGTGCTGTGAAAGCAAAATTTCTGGGGACGGTGGTTGCACACCATGGGTGCTGGCAAGGTGTTATACCTCCAGTGCACCCCTCCATTTCCGTTTTGATGCAGCCTGACAATTATGTCAGGGATCTGCGCTTCTGCTCCGTGTATTGTTTGCATATATTTTGAGTCTTTTGAATTTTTTTTATTGCAGTTACAATAAAATAATTATAGTTCATTTTTAATGTCTTTGATTTCATATTCATTGTTAAAAAATTACTATGTTGCAGACAATTAGAACCCCCCCTTCTTATTATATTTTAATGATGTTTCAATATTACAAACATAATTTCCATATAAACCTTATTAAGAGACAGGAACTGAAGTTGAAATTTAAAAGTAATTCTGCTTTCTCTTCAGAAATATTAATCTGTTTTTGGAATTCTGGTCTGGTAAACAAGGAAGGCACAGACTAGAAGTACTGCACAAGGCCAGGTCACCCATCAGGCTACACATCTGTATAACCACCATCACACAAGAAGATGATGCAGTCAGAAAAAGGTTCTCAGGGAGTGATAACTGAGGTCTGTGATTCTAAGCTTGTTTTGATAAATAGACTTATGTGTAAGTGAGAGTGGTTCTTTAAGGCAGGGAGAGATCTTGGTGTCCTAGCCTGCCAGGTGGCAGGACTTATTCAAATCAAAATGCTTGGAGCTTCTTAAGGGGCACATACTCTCACAACTCCCCCTTCCAGAGGAAAGAAATGTACACATATAATATGTATACAGTGTATACATAATACATAATACAATATGTACCTGTATTTTCATCCAGTCTCTGAGTTGATATCTTAGATCTTTGAGATCTCTGAGGTAGTGCATGTATTTAACTCCCTACAGAGCTGTGCTCAGTCCCTGCATTGCTCTGCTTAGACCTTTCCCTTGGTGACACCTAGTCCACATGCTACTCTTCTGCCTGAATTTCTTACCTTGGCTCTGTTCCTCCTGTTTTGCTCTTACATCAGGCACTGGTGTCTACCCGCTTTAAGAAAAAGGGGCACCTTCATGGGAAAAAAGTCCACATTTTGGGTGTATGAATGAACATTGTCAGATGGCTGTGTCATGATACATTTAACCTATTGGGCCCTTCTGTTTGTTGTTTTCATTATGCTTAAAAGGAATTTACAATACTCCTACTTTTAATAGCACTGGTCTAAATTTTTCCTTTCCTTTTCTAAATAACATCAGGCCATTGAGAATTTAGATTCAAGAGGTATTGTCCTATAACTTACCAGGACCAAGTGTGGATCTGAGCTAGTAGAGCAAGCTTTTAAGAATCCTTTAAATAATTTTGATAGTTGTTTTTCCATTTGACTGTGTCTGTCTTAGACCTGAGAAAACATACCTGAAATAATAAACCTTTGCAAAGTGTTAAAACTTGTTTCTTATATGCCATTACTGTGGCTCATGTGTCATATCTTGCAAATATTGATTTGCACATGAAATCAAATTTGTAATGGTTGTGTTTTTTATTCTTCATCCTTCTGCTAAGTGGGAATCATAATCCAAAATCAATATGTATTTTCCAGCACATAGAAAAACCTCTATGTGAACTGTGGACCATTTATAAAACTTCCTTCTTCTTATATGCAATATGTATAACATTTTTGAGTCTTACTCTGATGTGAATGCCATCTTTTATAAGTGTCAGTATTATGTTAACATTTTATTTATATAACTTCTCGACTTGCTGAGAATATGGTTTTTTCCTTTGTGTGATGTATTGAAGCTACCTGAAAGCATGAATCACTTAAATGATACCTCGACTATGTCTGTCCAACTCTTACTCATTAATAGATGGTTATGGTATGTGCTGGGAAAATAAACCAAGCACAAATAATTGTTATGGCAGAGCCTTATCCAGAACCTCTGAACTACATCAGCCCACCTTTAACGGTTTAGGTGTGCATGGGAAAGAAACCAAGAAACACAAAGCTGTTCTTAAGAATGTTATATCCTTGTAACACATTTAGGGTGGGATATCAGAAGGTGAGAGAAACCCATGTAGAAACAGCTAGCTGTCTTTAAATATGGAGAAAGTAAAAATATTTGTCCTGGGGTGGCAGACCAGCAAGGCCTTTGGAAATTTCATCTGACCATCTAAGTTAGAAAGCAATGAAGAGGTAAAGCTCCTTGATAGGGAGAGCTCCCCAGGAGCCCAGCACACCGCAGAAGGCTGAGCCCAAGGCAGAAGCACTGTATGAAAACCAGTACACCAGCCAGAGCTTGGGCACTTTGTCCAGCTGTAAGCAGTCCTGCTGCCATGAGGCTGCTGTGACGCTCAATCTGGACCCAAGGCTATGGCTGGTAGGGGTGTATCTGTATGGCATATGTACTAGTGTGTGTGTGTTATAGAACAGAAATTGCTATCCACCCACTATACTCATCCTGGTTAGTAAATAAATTTTAAATTTTATGGGACAGAGTCCTGTGGCTTTGTCCTTGTGGCTACCCCACCCCTAAATTCTGCTGTGACAACTTTGCTGTTCTGTAGTTTCACTTAGTCCTACTTTTTATTTGTCACTTTTACTTTCCATCTTCTCAGTGTTCTGCTTCTGCACTATAACCTCTCTCAGTGAGATTTAGGGTCTGACACAATTTTAGCCCTGCAATATGTGCTCCATCTCCTGTAACTATTCAGACTCTGTCTTTTCAAGATTTTGTTTTGCCTTTATTTTTCCTCAGTAGAAAGAATTCCTCTTGTGACTTACCTGAACATTTCCTTACCACACTGTAAATAAGAGTATGCTTTAACTTTAAAATCTTTTATTGTATTTTCAGCTATCACATTAACTTGTCTATGAGCAATGGACATAAGGTGGTGTTGAAACATGCACTATTCTCACAAGCTATTCTTTTTTTTTAAATCTCTTTTCTTCTTAGGTGATTTCAGTCCTTTTATGTAAAATTTAACTTCCCTTGAATATAGTTGTTCTGCTGAACGGCTGAGCACCACTAAAGTCTGTACTTTCTTTCATTATGCTTCTTGCTCTCTTATTCTGATTAGATCTTGTATTGCCATCTTTTTAGTTTTCTGGTTTGTTCTGGTCATTTCTATGGTCTGACACATACCTGCAAGAAACTTTTCCCCCTCTAACATTATAATATAATCTGTTAGTTATGAAGCCTGGCATCATCATATTCTTTTTCTAAATCTAGTCCAAGATGTAAATCTAATGCTCTTTTTTTCTCTTAGTTGTGCATTTCTTACAGGTTTTGCCAGGTTTCTGATACTTTTTACAGTCTAATCTCAGGTTAAGGACTTGTCAAAGCTTTCAGAACAGTCTATTTGTCCCAACACTCTCAAATATGTACTACACGAATCCACTTAGATTAAAATGCTTGTTAAATTTCAGTAACATAATATGTTAACTAGCTTGTTCTTTCTCATTTAACCATTGGTTCTTAAATTAATCTCATACTCTACAACATTAAAATGAGAAAACCTGCCTTATTCCATTTTTCTTTTCAGGGTTTCCCCTTGGCTTCACAGAGACACAATTATTTTGCTTGAACCTTTTCAGTCATCTGCTGTACTCCTGGAGAGTTTCAGCCTCTTTAGATTTTGAAATTCATGCTCCATATTGTCCAATTCTTCTTCTTCTATTCTGCTGTTTCTGAAGACAGTCTTCTTTTTCAACCTTCACTCCTGATACCATGTTGTAATTATAGACAGTGATTGGAGAGGACTGTGTCTCAGAGATTATACTCTGATGAGTTTCTAATGTAATAATTCTACTTAATGGATATTGGTCAAATATCAAGTGTCCCCAAACTACCAACGATTTCTCCAGCATCTAGATCTGATTTAATAACTTGAGTTAATTTTTAAAGTTTTCTAAGAAGCTTTTAAAATTATCTACAGTGTATACTAACCAAATCCAATAAATGTCTAATGCAGTTACAGTTAATTGGTAGGAGCTGATAACACGGACTCACTGTTTTCTTTTAATGCCATATCTGCAGGCAGTGGTAGAGCTGACTCCCTTTAATCCTACTCTGTTAAGCCTACTGGGAGAAGTCACCCAGCTCCAGAGAGACTTTGTTTCAATCCCCTCCTTCTCTGAAGATTTTCAGACTTGTCTTCTGATGCTGAGGAGAATGGTGACAAGATCAGCCCCATTATCTTGGCCTCAGCATCATGACAAGAGAGAAATCTAGAGTTTAGTTAGGAAGACTGCAAAATCATATTGACCTCTCTTTACAGATGCACACTTCACTGGCTAGTATCAAGACATGCTGATGATGTAAGACATACTTGATATATATAGTAATGTTAGCAGACAAAGGTATGAATGTAAGGGAAAAAGTATGAGGAAGTGTATTTTTACAGCCTTTTATGGTAAGAAGCTGTTGCTTAAATTGATCAAGTACCATGTTTTCCATTGGAATGGTTGCACAAATATTTGCTGTTCAGTGGAATGAATTCAGTTTGAAGAAAATAACTCCAAATGAGCACCTTTGTCCTACCTACTTTGGAGGCAGGATTTTTCTTAGTTATGTGTTTAAAACCAGCTTAATCTACATTCTCAATTTAGATGTAGGAAATAATTTTTAAAAAATGAAGACCAGTGTGGGTTAAAGAGTTATCATATTTTTTAATTCAAAACTTCCAAACAAAGATAATTCATATATAGCCAGATTCACAGTGCTGAAAATACCAAAACATTCTTCTGTACATCAGTTTTGCAAGAAACAGTGTAACAATTATCCTATAATTGCTAGATAACTAAACATTTATGTGTATGTAATCATATTGTAATTTTTAGCTACAGATGTCTATATACAACATCTAGAGTTATTTTATATGCAATTAGATAATTTATTCTACAATTATCTCATAGATTTATATAGCTGGTGATGTGCCAGCATAGAAATTACCAAATAATATGGATGTTTTAAAAAAAAACCCTAGAAAATTATATAACAGTCAAGAAGGGCAAAAATGGCCTTTGAAAATTAAGTTGAACTTTTCCTTTACTTTTCAAACTGTTTTTCCTCAAAAAATTTGTTTTCTGAAAGTGTTGAAATATAAGTGGAAAGAACACTAAAGTAACAAGGGAGTCTATATAAAGAAACAACAAAATATACACATTGACTCAGCGATACAGAAAGGAGAATATGAGAACTGAATAGAGCGAGCTCTATTAGGCTATGTAATTTTTCCCCAGTGAGCACATATTGCATTTAAAATTAAATTTATCTGAGGAAGTAGAAACCTTTCTGTAGGCAACATTTTTAAGTGTTATGTGGAGAAACCAGACAAAAGAATAGACTTTTTTCCATCTTCATATTAAATAGAATGTTTTTATTCCTCATACAGCCCTGTATCAGAGAGCACATTAAGACTGTGATTTTTGTGAACATCAGTTTGTGAAGTTTGAATTCTTGATTACATTTGGTAAAACTTTATCTTCCTGGGTAAAAAAAAAAAAATCCACCCAATAAATAATTTGCAATGTTACATACTTCATTAGGAGGGGCAGTAATAGCAATATTAGCAGTCCTTTCCTTTCTTTTGAGAAGAAATGTGAGGGGGTCAGTACATGAACTCTGCAATCCTGTCATCATCAGCTTAACTAATTAGTTATACTCTACAGGGAAGTGGAAATTCTCTACTGTTTATTTTCTCTGTGGTTTCTTGCATTTCCTCTAGCTTGTCTGGTTTGCACCCCAACCAAGCTGTCTATGAAACCTAGGGGAGTGACCATAGGCAAAGCGGTCTTACTGCCTGGACTTAATTTCCTGCTAAGGGTAGTAAAGAATAAAGCTTCACTGCTGTTTTGCTTCTGTACACAGTTTTCACACCGTTCTGCCTTCTTCCCTCTTGCTGCTGGCATCCTCCTTATTAGGGTTTTCAAGGATCTTTTTTTCTTGAGGAAAATAGAGAGGAAAAAGACCCCCTCTTCTCAATGTGGCAAAAAGAGACAACATTCTTGCAAGTTAATCTCCAAAAAGGAAACAATTCCTACCTACTTGACTCTTCAACTCATGCTAATATCAGAGATTCTGAAGGTTGAAGTATTACATTCAGTGTAAACTGGGACTTTTCCTTCAGGGAAAGTCACAGTGGATTGAAAACAACAGCACAATTTAAAATGCCAAAGTAAAGGCCTTTTGCTTTCATTTTCAAATACAATTCTGAGGAAAGTGAATTTGATTCAGAAAAATATTTTTTTTAATTATTACAGTTTATATGTTTGCAATCATTTTTGCATTGCAATGTTTTTCTTCAGCTTTCTAAAATCAGTTTGAATGTTAAAACATAACATGTGCTCTAGACTTAAAAATGTCTAATATGAAGTAGTTTCAAATAAAAGTACAAAACCACCAGGGATAAACTAGATTTGTTTCTAACTCTGACAGCTGGAAAACAAAGTGCATCCAATGTAAAATGTTTTCAAGAAGTAAGTAAAAGAAAACAGACCTCTGAGCTGGTTAAAACTAGGAAGCTACAATTCCTTAGCTCAGCTCTCAATTTCAGACTTTTCTATATATTTTCTTTTCATTAATGCCCATGTTTTTCAGGTTCAGCCTGATTTGTGGAAAGTTTCCATTGGTAGGTGCTGTGTGTAATGGATGAGACTGTGAGCAGTGTTGTCACTTCAGAAAATGATGGATTAAGGGACAGAACGTAGGGATCTAGAAGGTATTAAATAGATCAGTAGACAAGTTCTTCTCTCCTTAATCAGCAGTATTTACACTGAAAACAAAGTGGGGGCTGAGGTTAGATGGCCTTGCTAAAGCCGTACTCTAAGCACATCCTTTAAGTCTCTGTTAGCTGGAGGAAGTTCAGAGCTTTTTCTCTACTGTTTCCTTCTATCAGCAAATACGGAACAATGACCCTTGATTTAAATAGACAGTATATCTTGATTTAAAGAGATGACAATCTGCTAAAAGGCAAAATTTTGAAGCATAATTAGGCAATACCAGCCAAGAATATTATCCCCAGGGACAATATATGTTAGAAGCAGCTGATGACCTAAGACACTGTAAAGAGTTAGCTGTTTATTTTCTCCTAACAATCAATCTATGATTGGATTAGCGTCACAGTCATACAGACAGACAGACTATTTTTCTATCATTGTTATTAATGAGTAACATTCTTTATATTTTAATATCTTGCTCTAATTATTTTAGGAAAATTAAAACCATGCATTGGCCAGTCATTACTTACCTTATCTCTCATCAGCCTCTGCACCTCAGAAGATAAGGACAGAATAATGTGGTTACAGTGATTATTTCTGAGTCAGAGCGAGGGTCTAATCAAAAAGTAAGCATCTAATCTTCATAGCTAGAAAAGTTAAGCTGGGTAAAATCACTTCTCTTTTTTTTCCCATGCTTAAAGGCTCACTCTGGCTTTAAAACTGTATTAAGACTGAAATATTTCACGAGTTTGTGCTACTGTCTTGTCCTCAGAAAGCTGCATGTGGCTGCCTTTTGCTACCTCTGTTGGTTCTAATCCACCGTCTCACAAAAGCCGTGTCGGCTGGTGAGGTTCAGGAACCAAAAATATTCAGTATCAGACCAAAAGGTAAAGTTGCTCTCTCTGAGCAAAAAGACATTGGATTTCAAGCTAGAGAGAAATTCTACTGTTATGGGAGGAAGATCTGCACTGCTACTTTGGAAAATCCCTACTGACAGTTCAGTTCTCAATTTCCAAGAAATCAGAACTCCACTTTAAGGCTTTAAAGTGAGTCTTTCACATTAGGGGCTGCTGGTATTTCCTCTTATCTCCCCAAATTCAGATTTGGCTTTGATAAATATTTTAGTGACATAGATAAAAGATAACATTTTCATGCCATACAAATGTAGGCAGATCTGGCTGAAGGAGTTGTCCAGGGCAGGCAGCCTTCTGGGGGTGGCAGTATAGCCACAGACCATTTCTTGGCCATTTCTGGTGGACCTCTGGAAATCATGCATATAGCAGATGCTGCCATTTGAAGAGGGTTTGTACTGTTTGGGATAGCTATGTAGCTGCAAGGGAAGGGAGGAATACCCCAGAAGCAATACGCTTTGCTCCTGATTCTCCCTTTGAACCTCTATAGCACAAGAGCGGTACGCCAGCACTTGTAGGGGTCTTCCCTCTGCCTCTTCCCTTCCTACTGTGGGGTCAGGCCCAGTCCTTTGTCTCTGAAGTAACAAGACCAAGGAACTCTCAGGAGTCTCTGAGCTCAGGTTTGAAAATAATGGGAATACAAGGAGTCACCCTTTAGGGATAAAACCTAAGATCTCTTCTTGTCTACAGAGATAGCTCAACAGATCAAAAAAGATATTCAGGCACAGCAAGGACAACAATCATTTTTGAAATACCATATTTTTATGTAGAAATCAGAGAAGACTCCAAACTGCAACAAGGGACCCCGGCCTTTATGAGGAATTTTCTGAACTTCTGTGCTCTTTGGTGGCTGAATTTTGATATAGTTCACAATCAGCAGACAGAGAGAGTGGTGAGCCATGTTATTTGGACATGAAGACATAGACTGGCTACAGAACAATCCAAAATGAAGAACATTTAGCTAGAAAAGAAATTCCCACAAGATAGTTTAAAATCATATTTGCTTAAGATTTTGATACTGGCTTGAACTGATTGTGGCTGTGTAGCTGCCCAGAGCTTGCTGCCAAAATGGTTTCGTTTCAGACTAGAAGGGAACATTTCTGAATAAGAAGAAAAAGAATTTTATTACATACTGTTGAACTGTTACAGCCAGACTGAATGTTGATTAATTGTCCAAAATATATTTTTTCTGTCCCTCCAATAAAACTATTTTTTCAGTGCATTTTATTTGGCAGAGAGATGGAGGATCAGCCTGCTGAATGGAGTGACCATAGACGTTGACAGGTTCACATTTCTTCACTGGCATGACAAAATCAATATGCTATTTCCCATTCTTAAATATGACCCAGAAAAGGCAATGTATTATCAAGAAACTTCCAGATGCAGAGGAAAGTAAATAAACCAATCCTACTGTATTTCACTATCCATTACCTCTATAGGCATTTCAGGGAGTATCTACACAGCACCAGCACACTGCCATGCAGAGAGATGGCTCTGCTACCTCTGAATAACAGTCAACAGTGTAATATGATACTGCAGCTTGGCTAATTAACTGTGTGGAGAAGCTGGGTATGTTTGCAGCAGTAGTCTGTCATACTATTGTCTGTCTGCTGCCTAGGGTACCCAAGCCAGCTCATTCAGACACCCTTTAAAACCTCCTCGCCCATAGGAGATAGTAAGCATTATCAGTGCTAATTACTTATGCTTGGGTGAAGCTCTGTGAAGCTACATCGTTATCCTCCTTCAAATCCCTCATTACAGCTCTCCTTTGCTGTGATGCCTACAAAAAACTTGTCAACAGTTAATCTCTGGGTGTGTTGAGATAACCGCTTGTCATGCTGGCTTGAGTGTCCCACTGGCTCCTTACACTTCCCCTCTGCCTCTGCATCCCTGTCTTGGCTTATGTTGGGACTCAAAGTCTGTGGGACTGAGGACCACCTTTTGGTTTGATGTCCACTGCTTGGTTCACTGAATTAAACTCCCACAGGAAAAGACTTTTCTGAGTTTGCTGAAAAATTGGAAATATGTAGGAGAGTGCCGGAAGAATGATTTACAAATTAGAGAGGATGCCTTAGAGAACTCACTCTGCTTAGTTAACCAAGAAAATGACAGAGACAACATAACTTGTGTAAATAAGGTCCCTTCAGGGGAAAAATATACAAAGGGCTCTTTAATCTAGTAGAGAAAGACAGAAACAAGAAATGATGGCTAGTAGTTAAAAAACAAATTCATATTAGGAGTAAGCTACTCACTTTTAACAGTCCAGGTGGTTAACCAGTGGAACAAAGTGGTAAAGAGATGAAGAGCTGCTGTCTCTTGGTATCAGGAGAGGAATGCTGCTCAGAATTGCCTGCATTACCCAGCACAGGTCATGCATTGCCAGACTCCACTGGAACACAACAGCTACCGATATGCAGGAGGTCAGTCCAGAAGATCTTCTCTGGTCCCTTCTAGATTCATGAGTCTCCAAAAAGTGGGTAAAAATGCTGAGAGGACTTCAAAGATGCTAGATTCACCTAAATGGCTTGTCCAATCCATGAGTGGAAAGACAAATGATATGTCTATCTGCAGTTTTGCTTACTTATTTAAAATTGCTGGTTTTGCTTTCTTTCTGATTCCAGGTGAAATATTGGGTGCATAATATAACAAACATATCTGCAATGAGTAAAATTGCTGGTTTTGCTTTCTTTCTGATTCCAGGTGAAATATTGGGTGCATAATATAACAAACATATCTGCAATGAGGAGAGAGTAAGGTAAGAAAAATAGCTTATTAGTTTCCAAGGGAAAACACACAACAAGTCTACATAACCAATGTTGCTCTAACTTATTTATAGCATCTATTAGTAGAGCAGAGGAAGCTTTGTAAAGTGCAAATGAGCCAATTGATATGATTTTTATATGTGAAAGAAAATCCCTAGAAGAGTAGTCAAATTCTAAATTTAAACATTTTATAGTCAGGTTAGTAGAATAGTTTGCATCAGACTCCCTAAGCAGATTTTTTTATCTTTATGTTTAAACAAACTTGGAGTAAAAATCTTTCAGAAGGCTTCTTTTTGTCCATTGGTCATGTTGCTTATAGATAGTGCCAGTTTATTGCTTTAAATAGTACCACAGATATTTAAAAGTCCAATTTATGTGCAGAGGACATTTTACCATGTTCTTCATGCAGTTAGCCCTGGATTGTGTGAAAGCTTAGATTGCATCATTGAACTATTTAATAAAGCAGTGACCTTACCAGTGGTGTACATTTACACTAAAAGTTCAGAATTACAGGATCTACAAAGGTAATGAGAAAATGGTTACTCCATCTTACACACTGAATTCTCCAGGGACTTCTATGTGCAGCAGTGATATTGCAGATGGGTAATTCCCACATTTCTTCTCTGGAGCTTCTAATAAAGCCAAGGTTGAAAAACAGTGCTTCAAGTGAAGAAAATATTTGTTAAATTTATTTGGTTTTATTGAAGAGTCAAACACATCCCTTACATTCTTGAAAGAAGCTTGTTCAGATACAGGCAAATAGTAGCAAAAAACCCCAATGTATATTTAAGCCACATGCTCAGTGAAAAACACTGATGTAATATTGTATTTCTGTGATTCTGAATACCTTTCCTCATCCATTCTTTACTGTGGAGGAAGAAAGAAAACATGTCCAGGTCAACAATACTCAAATTTTTCTGTGGATGAGTGATGCTTTCTCAATGAACCATAGACATGAACAAGAATTTAAGAACAAAACTGTGAGATGGAGACTAACAGGAATAAGACTTTGACAAAATGAAGTTAATCCTGACATTAGTTACTAGATTAAAAATGTCAAGTCCATTTTCTCTGACTTATATCAGGCTTGAATTTCACTTAACTAGGCAGAGCTCTCCTCACCTCTGTTTTCAGTTAGATTAATGTATAGTAATTGCTACTGTTATTTTGCTTATCCACTAAAAAATATATAACTTGAATCAGGCTCTAGTAGAACTGTAGATAAATGATAAAAATACTGGGTACATTTAGGCAAATTAATTGTAGAAAAGTAATGGATTATAGATTATAAAATGAAATGGGACTCAGCATGTAAAGTTTTTTTTTTAATGCTTAATTTATTACTTCTTGCTGTTCAAGCAGAAGGCATAATAATTTCCCTATAAGCATGCTGATCAATATTTAGATAAAGCACCAAATACAGTTTTATCAAACTTTATAGGGCTATAAAATGGGTTTGAATAAAAAGTTGAGAAATGAAAATAGTAAACAAGAACTGTCACAATAATTACTTACAGGCAGAAGACTGCTTCCTTCCATACTCCCCAAACTAATAAAAGGCACTTTTGCACAGAATACAGAATAGGGTTCGTATTGATTCATCTACTGCTATTTTCATTTGTCATTACAATTAAGGCTTTTGGTTAAGCCAGCTCTGCTTTAAATAACATGAAATGGTGATAGGCCCCATAAGATTAATTTCCTGGAAGTGGGTTACCTAAGCCTTTGCCTGATCAGTCTGCCCACAGATCTGCCTGTGGCTCTCTTTTCTTCTTGCCCAGGGTTCTTCTAGATGAGTTGAGAACTACCCAATACCTGGGTCCCTTTGATTTCTGCTTATAGTGCTTTCACCAGAAAGGAAGAAGTCTGGGAAGAAGCAAAGAAAGCAAAGGTACCCTGTAGCTAGTGAAAGACCTTATTTTCTGGACCATCCCAAACCAACACAGATTTAAGGCAATCTGTTGCTTCAGAAAATCGAAGCTCCTGGTTTTCTGCAGGGACTGGGAATTGACTACAAAAGGCATGCAAATAAGTAAAGAGTGCAGGCTTTTCCTTTCTAAATTTTACTGCTATGGACTTTACCACCTGAAAACAATTTTTGCACCTCCTTGAAGGAGTTCTGCCTTTGCATTAAATATAATCCAAATATTTAAAGTTATAGGAGACATCCTAAAGCTTGTCTAGTGCTGACTGCTGCTTTAGGGACTTTACTTACTGTGCAACTGCATGTGTGATTAAGTTATCTCCCCTTACATTGACAGCTTTGTTCTTGTTCTCTGATAAAATTTTCATTCCTCCAGAAGATTCCTGTCAGGAACTTTCCTCCTTCCAAGGGATTCTCCTATGAAAGGAGGGAATAATATTTGACACAGCTGAATACAAGGAAGTTTATTTGATATTTAGAAAGGGATACAGAAAATGATATTGGATTTTTTAAATTAATTAATCTAATTAAACTTCGGAAGTTTTAAACCTTTGACATTTGAAAAGTCAGTTTGTACTGGCCTAAGAAGCAAACCAAACCTTAAGGACGGATAGGTAATGCAAAGGAAATCGCAGGCTCAGGGTAAGACTAATAAAGGAGAAAGCATAGGTTTAAAAGCAGGCTATGTGGTATTGATAAAGCAATTGCTGAAGTAGAAATTTGTCTTCAGCTGTTACTTTAAACTAAAATCTTAACTAATATGGTGTCAAATTCTAATCCTTCCTCTCCCAAATCTGAGCAATTCCCACTGAAATGCCCTCTCCCCATATCTGGCAGAATTTGGCACTTTCTTTTCAAGTGAAGCTGAGAATCCTACTTCACTGAAGGCAGGAATTCCTATTTAGGAATTAGGAATCTTTATCTTCCTTTCAACCAGTAATAGCTATAGATAGCTCTCCCTGATGTACCAGAGCACAGCATGAAATCCATTACCTGTGTTAATATTGCTGTTTTTAAGTCTACCAGCATTTCAGCAGCAAAGTCTAAACCATCCAGACATAGGAGCTATTTTTATTAAATTTATTCTATGCAAAAATATGAACATTTTGTTGTAATCCTGGAATATTGCCCTCTCTCTTTTAAATATCATATATGTATACACACATATATATGTATGCATAAAATGAGCATAAATTGAAATATATTGTGGTGGGTTGACCCTGGCTGGACACCAGGTCCCTACCGAAGCTGTTCTATCACTCCTGCTCCTCGGCTGGACAGGGGAGACAAAGTATAATAAGAGGCTCATGGGTCAAGATAAGGACAGGGAGAGATCACTCACTATTTACTGTCAGGGGCAAAATCTACTCAACTTGAGGAAATTAGTTTAATTTATTTCCAATCAAAATAAGAGTAGGGTAATGAGAAATAAACCCAGATCTTAAAAGCACCTTCCATCCACTCCTCCCTTCTTCATAAGCTCAACTTCACTGCTGAGTTCCCTACCTCCTCCCCCCAAGCAACGCAGTGGGATGGGGAATGAGGGTTGTGATCAGTTCATCTCATTTTGTCTCTGCCTCTTCTTCCTCCTCAGTGGGAGGAGTCCTCACACTCTTCCCCTGCTCCAGCGTGGGGTCCCTCCAGTGGTAAACTGGTCTTCCTGAAATTCTCCAACGTGAGTCCTCCCCATGAGCTGCAGTTCTTCACAAACTGCTCCAACGTGAGTCCCTTCCACAGGGTGCAGTCCTTCAGGAACAGACTGCTCCAACGTGGGTTCCCCTCCACGGGGTTATGAGTCCTGCCAGCAAACCTGCTCCAGCGTGGGCTCCTCTCTGCACGGGTCCACAGGTCCTGCCAGCAAACCTGCTCCAGCGTGGGCTTCTCTCTCCATGGGTCCACAGGTCCTGCCAGGAGCCTGCTCCAGCATGGGCTCTACATGGGCTCACAGACTCTTTTGGGCACATCCACCTGCTCTGGTGTGGGGCCCTCCACAGGCTGCACGTGGATATCTGCTCCACCACTAACCTCCATGGGCTGCAGGGGGACAGCCTGCCTCGCCATGGTCTTTACCATGGGCTGCAGGGGAATCTCTGCTCCGGTGCCTGGAGCACCTCCTCCCCCTCCTTCTTCACTGACCTGGGTGTCTGCAGGGTTGTGTCTCTCACATATTCTCACTCCTCTCTCTGGCTGCAGTTGCTGTTGCAAAGATTTTTTTCCCCCCACTTCTTAAATATGTTATCACAGAGGTGCTACCACTGTCACTGATTAGCTCGGCCTTGGCCAGCGGTGGGTCTGTCTTGGAGCCAGCTGGCATTGGCTCTATCGGACATAGGGGAAGCTTCTAGCAGCTTCTCACAGAAGCCACCCCTGTAGCCCTCCCGCTACCATAACCTTGCCATGCAAACTCAATACATACATGAACATGCACACATTTTTTTTCTATTTCACAGCTTATCTTTTATCACTGAAATAATTTCAAAACTCTGCTAGTCTTGACTCAAGTTTGTCTTCTTTCGGTATCATCTGCTTCATTTGTGTTCTTCATCAGTTGTCATTTGATGTAGACAGATATTAAATTTAAATGACTGACATCTATCTATGTCCTCACTGTAGTGCTTGACTGGCACAGATTGCACCACTGATAATACCTGCATATAGAATACTAACTCTGAGGAAACAGAGGAAACAGCAACTACATGAATCAGAGAAAATATACCCGCAAAATTATAGCACCATAAAGTGACTTAAAAAGGAATCATAACTTCACAACAAATGCAAAACTAATAGGGGCCATTTTAAAATGGACATGAGAGGGAAAAACAAATGAGCAAACAAGCCACATAAAGTATCAGCCTGTCTGCAGAGGGAATTCAAGCACTGCAGGAAGGCAGAGTATTTTGAAAAGAAATTACAGAGCCAAATTATAGAAATGTGCCAGCACTTTTTGGTAAGAGACAAGACAAGCAATGACTGTTGTGTGTGATTTCAAATATGCATACATCTGGTCCTGGGACTGCAGTCAGAAATATTTTGCCGTGATCACCTGTGAAGCTGTATTTCTCATGGGAATCCTCACCTCATTGTTCCAGTATGCAGGTGAGTGTGGAAAATAAAAAAAAATCTTTCCTTTCAGGGGGACACCATCTATACCCGTTTCTAGCTGGAAACTAGTCCTGCTGTGTCATGGTTCTGCATGGAATCATTGATGGATTTCATCATTGCTGCATCTGAGGTACTACACAAACACTAAATTAAAGAAAAAATAACAAGAAAAAATAAGTCAAAGAGATTATGTATGTATGTAAATCACCTATGAAAGCGTTCCTCTTACCAAAAAAGGGCTTTGGTCATTTTTTTCTTCCTGTAGCTGAGACTCATACAGCATTTACAGCATGAATTTTTCCATTTACAGTATCTGTAGCAAAAGGACAGCTAAATCAACAAACTGATTTTCACAGTTATTGTTTCTTCTTATTTCATTTACTTGGTGGTTTTCACACTTGTAATTTCAAGAACTGCAAGATGGAAGAAATTGCAGTTATACAATGAATGTTTGAGCTGGACATTAGTAAGTGGTAGTACTGTGTTCATACATCTTTGACATCTCTCAGTGTTACTGCAATCACAGAGACAAATGCAGGCTTTTCCTGCAGTAATAAGCCAATCATGGTGCTTTGACTTAATAATGAAAACACCATGCAACAGGAAAATTGCTAACATTTTCCATAAAAATGAATGGAAATGAGAAAATCTGATGCCGTCTATCACTGGCTTTTTAGAATGAATAGCTCTATTCAATGTATTTTTAATGTGGTTTTACTAAATGTAAAACATCCAAACATTTCTTTATTATTTTATCTTTACATTGCTTGATGTATATTAGGGATGCAGTGTGTGGTTTGCTGGAAATTCAACTTCTGCAAAACAAGCCCCTCTGGAGCTGAGCTCACAAGGTTCATTGTAATGGTGTTGATTCATGCCATTTCTCCTGTTAATGATATTGTACATAGCAAGGCTTTGAAATCACTGAATGACATTCCTAGGTGTGAAATCATGCCACCAGTCCAGTGGGGAATTCACACCGTGCTTGGGAACCAAAGCAGTTGCTGAAACCATGTGTTAATGTTCAGAACTAGAGCACAGTATAGTTTTGTTCAGAGAGCAGACAAAATGCAGTAGGATTTCTGAGATGAGGTTTAAAAGTAGAGCTAGGAAAATGATGGGTTTTCTTAGTTGGGTTTTTTTTTTTTTGGTTGGTTTGGTTTTTGATGTTTGTGGGGGTAAGCTAGAGATCCTATAGTTTTTCTTTTGTTTGGTTTCAGTTCAGGTTGAACCATTAAATTAAATTTAATTAATTTTTTTTTTTTTTTTTTTTTTTTTTTTAAGGAGGATCTGGCAAAACAAAAGAACTGGACAAAATTACTTGGCAGGGAGAGGATAAAATTGAATATGTTTGGGGTTTTGGTTTTTTTTTTTTTTTTTGGCAAATACTTCAGTTCAGAAAAAAAAATCTAAGCTGCACCGTTCACAAGCTGGAAGAATACCACTGAATGCACATTTGTTTCTCTGACAAACCCTCCAGAGAAGAGTTTGGATGTGCTCCTAAAAGAGCATTTCTATTTTTATCCAAACATCACACCCTTGAAAGAATACTAGAAAAAGGAAGGAAAAACTACAAATCTGTTCCAGATTAATTCGAGATATTGATACCAGGGCTAAAATTATAAACCAAAAACTATCCTTCTGAGGTCAGTGAAATTTATTTAGGGTCGAGGCTCTGGATCGAGAACTTCATTTACCCCTAAAAACTGCTGTAGTGCTTTGAATATTGTACCTGGACTTCACTTTCGCTGCTCCAACTCCATGGCTGTCGCTGAGGATTCCTGACTGATAACAATGCCGGGAGATCGAACTCGCCCGTGTTTGGGCGCCTCTTTAAGGTCTTCAGTGAAGCTTCAGTTTTCCCTAGCAAGATGTGAAACATTTTGACAGAAAAGTTTGTCTTTAGGTTGAGACTGAAACTCTTACATCTCTCTTCCCCATCTCTCTGTATTTCTTTTTCTCCCTGTCTTTGTCTTCCTCAAAGCTTTCAAATTTCTGTGTTTCCTAATCTATGGCTCCCCTTCTTCTTAGCTTTCTTTCATGTTTGCCTTTTCATTACTTCCACATCACTACATTTTTGCACAGAAGAAAGTACAAAAACCACCCTCTCATTTTTTCAGGCTGTTTCTTAGCTTTCAGGTGTTGGCTGCTGCTGAGGAGCCTGAAACCAAGAGAGAGGCAGGGTGACTCAACCACCTTTGCTGCAGCTGAGGGGAAGAGCCAGTGCGGGTGCAGGAAGGAGGACAACACAGCTGGGAGATGCCTGTCCATAGCTACAATGGCCCTGGGGCAGTGCCTGGGAAGAGTGACTTGTTTTTCTCAATTCTGTAAGGCTTTCATAGCTAAACCTCAGGTCTTTTTCCCTGGGAACTGGAATATGAGCTTATCACACAAATGACATTGATTTTTTTTTTTTTTTTCTGGTTAGGATTAAGATGAAATTTAAAAATATGATCTCACAGAGACCCTTGTGAATCAAGAAAGATTTGATTAGAAGCAACAAATCTCCATAGTGTGAATGCAATGTAGGCAGAAAGGCAATCCGGCACAACTGAAACACCATAAGGTGGACTCATCTCCATCGGAAGATGAACCAGGCCTGTATATCAGAAGTCCAGTCTCTGGGTGGGTCAGCCCAGGTGTGTCAAGAATACACTTAGGTGATTCTGGTCTAAAACTCTTCAACATTTTCCTTGTGTTCATACCAGTTAAAGCAATGTATAAATACATGAAAAGCATCTGCCTCACTGTCTCAGCCTGTAGTATTGATGTAATGAACAGATAGCTTTTTAATTTTATATTTATCTGGATGAAAAAGAGAATAGAATGGTGAAAAGGAAGGGCAGCCTTTAATCTTATTTTCTCATTTCTGAGTTGACATCAGGAAAAGAAAGAAACTGAATGATCTCTGTAATCCAACTGCAGAAAGTATCATCAAGACTGTAAATTTTAGTGACAGACAAGAGGGCGTTGAAAGGAAAGAAGCTTAACTACCAGGATGATAAATACCTTTTAAAATACGTCTTTAAAAACATAAGAAAAATAGACAGAGGGAATGTAAAAGAAAAGCTGTGGGTGTGGAAATATTTCTTTTAAAATTCATTTAATAAAAACATTCCCTGTAGCTTGCTTGTTACACTTAGTTCCACTTTCCATTCTATTTGCAAAACTCAAACTCGGCAGAAAGCTGAAGGGGAGAGAAGCATTTATAAATTAGTGTATGTCTCCAAATGATTAATGCAGCAGTCATGTTCTTTCTCATCAGTTCAAGACCACTTGCACATCTATAGAAATCGGGCATAAGGTGTGCTGAAGCATATTAAAATCACTCCTTCTACTTTTGTACTGAATAATCATTCCTGCTCTTACTTTGGTACCACTTAAAGGAGAAAGAAGGCAACTTAACCACTATCACATACAGCCTGAGGCAATTGTGTCATATATGCTTCGCTCGGAAAGATATTTTAAGGTATTTTAAGATAATTATTTATTTTCTTTTAATACAGCTTAAAGAGAGCATTTAGGAAAATGCATTGTTTTCTACTTTTTTTGCCTGACTACCCTTGACTATTCTCTATCTATCCAAGATATATTATCTACCCAAGGTACATTATCTATCCAAGAATCAAGGAGCTCGAAATGGAAAATTCCTGTTAGTTCATATAGCTTATCTCTCTCTAAAAGCAATACTATTTCTTAAAGCATAGATTATAACCTGGTTTTGAGATGTTGCACAAAGGTAGAATCAACTTTCTTGCCTCTTTCAGTTCATCCTACCAGTCAGGAACTCAACTCCTCTGCAGTTTTTCTCACTAGAGGAACACCATTGGCTGCCTAGCAGCTTCAGAAAGCTTCTGTTCAATTTGGTTATGTTCCCTTTGACATATAAACAGCTAGGAATGGCTTATTTTGCAAACAACAGGGCTGGTATTACTGTCTGTAGCTCTTTGCTTTCACCTCTGTTACCAGAGTCCACCTCTGTCTGAGGTAAAAGACAGTCAGTAAAGGTGGGATTTAATGAACCTAAGTAGTTTTGCTTGACCTACATAATGGATCACTCCAACGACCTCTCCTAATGTCTGGGCAGAGGAACAGCAACCTCACAGAATCACACAACAGCTGAGGCTAGAAATCATCCAGTCTGATGCCCTGCTCAAAGCAGGATCAGCTAGAGCCGGTTGCTCAGGACTGTTTCCAGCCTGTGTTTGAATATCTCCAAGGATGGAGACTTCACAACCTCTCTGGGAAACCTGTTAAAGTGCTTAACCTCTCTCAGAGTGAAAAAAAGTTCTGCTAATCTTTAAAATAAATTTCCTGCCTCTTGTCCTGTCGCTGGACACTACTGAAAAGAGCCTGGCTCCATCTTCTTTACTCCCTGCCCCCATCAGGCATATGTCCCTTGTCACAGGTCCCCAGCTCCATTTAGCAGCAAGCCCATGTTTCCCCTTATCTTCCTTTTGTTGCTGATAGACCTGTAGAAGCCCTTCATGTAGCCCTTCTTGCCAGTTTCAACTCCAGACTTTTCAGCTCCAGTTTAACCAAATGTGATTTGGCTGGGGGGTAACAGGCTGTGACGATTCTGGGTAAACATGGAATGACCACTAGTGTCCTTAAAACTCAGCATGCTTCCCAAAGAGAAAATAAAACCAGCAATGGTTTTAACTGTCATGTTAAAACTATCATGTGTTCTAGGCAGGAGGCTTAGTTGAGCTTTAATTAAAATTACGACTGCTGTCCTCATAGTGCTATCAGAAATAGTTCTATATTGTGTATTGCCCAAGTTGAGGTTCATCAAAGAAGTATGTATAGAATAAGATAGACCAGAAGATAAAATGGTAGAAGAGATGAAAGGAATGAATGTCCTATTGAGATCTCTTTTTCAGCATTTCTCAAAAAAAAAAAAAAAAAAAGACAAAAGAAAAATGCTTTCTGTAGTGAGGATATTTAAAGGCTGTGTTGCTACATTAAAAGGAGTGCTAGTTCCAGAACAACTCCCTCTTTTAAGTGTAAAGAATGTTAAATAGGAAATAGTTCTTAGCAAACAATGGTATTTCTTTTTTCATTAATTTAATTCTGTAATAATTCCTTTAAAAGCAGCAATGAGCTATCTTAATTCTCTATAATTTTCCTTTTTACAATAACTGCTATTTTTAGGAAGGATATTTTGGGGAAGAATTTTTGCCTTAGTACCTTGAGAAAAAAAGATAATTGCAACAAAATAAGAGGATAAATGTATGTGCAGATAGAAGATGCATTATAGTACATATATACTCTCTCTCTTTCTGTATGTGTATGTGCTATATATAGCTGGATCTCGCAGTTCAAAACTAGAATTTCAGTTTCAGTTCTGCTTTCAGTTTTATGTAACCATGATTTTTTTATTTTTTGTGCATGTTTATATTTTACCTGCTGGAGGTGGATAATTGGGGTAAATTTGGCAGTAATCACCAAAGCCAAATAAATGATTTACGGCTGTTTACACCAGCAGAAATTTTGGCCCTCACAATGCAAAATCTTTAATCAAATGGAAAGGCTGACGCTCAGCAATTCTTAGTTCTGATTACTTTTGTAGCTGTATCTGAACAGTGTGTGCCAAAAGGGGAGTTCTTGCAAACCTGCATAGACACTATTTTTGGATTTCTGTCTTTGGTGTTTCTGTAATAATATGGCTGGGTGAGAATAATTTCAAATTGATTCTTAGAGTAACTAATAAGATTAACTGAAACATTTTTTGACACAAAAGTTTCAAGCATAAAACTCACCTCATTAAAAGTATAGCTACATAGTGATGCTAAGTAAAGTGAACTGGTCTGAACAGAATTGCTTGAATACGGCACAGCAGTGTTTGTGAGCACATCAGTCACTTCAGTTTTCATATTCTATTGTTATTCACTTTTTCTGAACATTTAGATGGGTAGGTTTTTGTGTTTGCTTGAATATTTCTGAGATGTCTGATTTTTTTTTCAGCACTCCTACTAGCAATGCTAACAAGGATGACCATACATGCAAAGGATGGTTCATTTTTTGCTATTCATTAGTCTCCTGGTTGAGAAATGCCAATCATTGCAGCTGTCAGTAACTGAGACGGAATAATATGAGTCAGGGACAAATCAGGCATTGTGAACAAGGAGTGAACAAAATGAAGAACTGATAAGCTACCTATCCATAGCTAAAATACCTCTGTACAACCCTGTTTTTCCCAGTTTTTCTGCTTTGCTTGGGCTTGTTTATTTGCCTGTCTGTAGAACGTTTACAAATCACAAAACATTAATATTACTTTGCAAATATGCCCAAATGGAAGAATTCTTTTTGCAAACAAATATTTGCCAGGTAATTTGACTGTCTTTTTCTTATATATGGGATTTTAACTTTTTATACAAGTCGTGTATAAACCATAAGAATTAACTTAGGCATGGAGACTCATGCACAAGCTAGTAAATGGTTATGAGAGAAACAGCCTATGGATAGGGAGCATGAAAAATTGAAAAAGAAATGAGGAATTAAACTCTATTATTTCTCTTATTCCTTGGGAGCATGAGTTGCAGCTATGCTAATGGTTAGATCAGCAGCATTTAGAGGAGCAAAATGATAATGGATCCACATGGCTGCTATGATAACACTCAGCATACTGAATAATTACAGAGACATTGGTAGCATGTTGAGCTTCCCAGTGAGTGTAATTAATATGGTCAGGGCCTCATTTACTCAGTGAAGCACACCAAAGTCTAAATCTGGAACAAGGGCTCCTGTTTTTGCAAGGTTCTACTGTAAAAGTCGTGGTGATTGCACAGCCACTCCAGAACAGAGGAGCAAAATGAGAGAATAAGAATTACACTGCAAAATCAGTCTTTAGGCAAAACACTTTCAAAACCCTTGTTCCATGGAAGTGCAGGGCTTAATGCTTATAATCAAGGCTTATGCTTCCTTTTTCACCTAACAGCCACACTGATTTATCTTAGTAATAGTTCACAGCTGCCCTCAGAAGTAGCAGCAGTATGTGAATCATTGTAACATTTAAGTTGTGATAAAATACTCCCCAAAGCCAGTAAGTAAATTTGGTTCCTTTTTTTTTTTTTTTTTTTTTTTTTTTTTTTTTTTTTTTAATGCGATGTCAGAGGTACATTTCCTTCTGTTTGTGTTTTGTGCCAAGATCTGCTTACAGTTGAGGCCAAATTCAGTCCTGGTGAAGAACTGAACTCATCTGAGGTCTAAATTTTTCAGCCCATCAGTTTATGGAAAAAGAACTCTATGTCTCTGGGTCTGGTTTCTTCCCTGATCTCTGGGTTTTTCCTTTCTTCTCCCAGTCCATCCCCAGTAGCTCCCTGTCGGCACAGCCGGCTGCTGCTCTCTAGCACCGCGCTCTCTGCAGCCAGCCTCTCCTGCAGTCCTGGAGCAGCTCCTCTCTCTCAGAAACCTTCTACCAATGGTTGTCTTTATTAAACAGGCACTAATTATGATTAGATTAAATAAAACAGAGTTTATTTGACACAAGTAATGGAAAATGGAGATAAAATCAAAGTAACTAAATGTAAGCAAAGTAAATCATAACCAACATCTAGGCAGCCTAGCTAGTTAGACTAAACATCATAATTGCAAGATATTGATTGAGTAGGACTAAAAATCTTATATCTCCTTGATGTTTATGTGGCTATTTTCAACAGACATTTGAGTCTGGCAGCTCAAAAGTCCTTTCAACAGAGCAGAGTAAGGTGTTTCTTTTCCTCTGATGGTTATTTCTTCCTGTTTTTTCCCCCCTCTTTCAATACTCCTGGGCCAGTATCTTTATTTTCTTGTCTGCTAATGCTCACTTAAAGCATCACAGCTTAGATTGAAGCTGATATATCACAACATATAAATATATTAATAGATTGATTAATATTTTAGTATATATTAATATATAGATAAGTTAATATATATAATATACTGTTAATATTTTAGTAATATTTATCTCAGTGTCAGAGTTCACACACAGTTCACAGCAGCACAAAGGTAACCCATAATGCAAGGTGACACATCCCCTCCCCAGGGCTCTAACAGTTGCACGTGCTGTTCTTAATGGCAGAACAGCGCCAGCACATCTCAGAACAAAACACAAGGAAAACCTCCTGAGGACACCTAAAATTTTCTGTCTTATGTTATATTCTTGGGTAGAGCAACATGCCCTGTGCAGCCCTATGGCATTAGACATTTTGGAGGTAAATAAACATTGATTCACTACCTCGTCTGCCAATGTTCTGCCTTGTCCCAGGGTGATGGTGTCATTGTGAACCCCGACCTGTGGAGCACACCAGGGTACGTACAGGACTCCAAAAATGTTGTAAAAACCTTTCATTCGAGCCTAGATAGGAAAGTGTACAGAGGAGATGATGGCAGCTCATGCTAATGTTTTTTTAAGGTATATTTTTAAATATTATCTTCCTATTCTGACTAAACAGCATAAAAAGTTTTGTTCATTAATTATATGTTTTGGGAAGTAATGAGAAGATTCAGATAATAGGCACCAGACACCATCTCCCAGTAAGAGAAAATTTGAAATATTGTACACAAAATGAATGTATCAAAACTTTGTTTATTATCATCTAATTCACAGAGAGCAAACCACAATTAAAATTATATTTTTTTATGTTACTTATCTTCTATGTGATTACTTCTTGATTGTTTGGATCAGTTAATCCTGGTGTACCATTTGGTTGTAATAAGAAAAATAATCATTTCTGGTCCTTAATTTTAAATGTTATCTCTCAACAAATATCTCATCTATCTTACTCAGAACTAATATGTCACACAATTTTGGATTCATAGAAATATTGATTCTGAGCCTGCTACCATTTTCTAGTTGAATGTTTAGTTCAGAGAAATCAGAGTCAATATCGGCACTTACATTGAAGTTTCTTTCAAAATCCTCCCCACAGTTTTTTAATTTTCTTTTTTTTTTTTTTTTTTTTTTAGCGTACAACAAACTGATTACTTCTCACAGCAAACTGAGTTTAGCTTAGGTGGATATATTAGAGTTGTGTTCCATTTCTTATTCTCATCAAATCCTTTTCTTTAGTTCTTTTCCTGACCACAATTTTAGCATCATTTGCTGATATTCCAGACAACATCAAGCAGATAATCTAATCTAGAATAAATTGGGGAGAATATAAATTAGGTAAAAGTAACATATTAGGAGGTTGCTTTTCAAATATCTTAAATTTTATTCCTGTATAACACTGATGTTAAAGTTTGGGCTGTGCCATCGATGACATTTTTAACCTGTTGTTACAAGGAAGGCGTACTTTTCATAAGAGAAGAGGCAAACTGACATGTATGGTAGGTGATAATGATAGGAAAGGAGTCCTGAAGGCAGGTTTATGTTTACAGTTTTAGGGTTGATTATCCACATAGTATTTTCAGAGGTCACACTGCACCTCATTTCCATTTGTTAGTGGCAGATAGCAGATACATAATGGAAGCTGTATGCCAAAACATATTTAGCCTCTTAAACCCCCATCTATGAAGGTATGATGATATTTGGTGCATCTTCATGTCTAACGTTTAGCTGCCTGGCTCAGAAGGTCCTTTACATATGTCTGCTGTGTTGCCCTTTTCTGCAGATCGCTTCAGTGCCCCTCTCTCAGGCTGAGTCTCACTGCCCCCTTACAGGGATGGTGCCATGAGCCCCACACGTGAGGCAGTGAGATGCTCCTGGGTCTCTGCCTGGTATAGGCTGGGGTCCATGGGGTCCATGGGGAATGATTCCTGGCTTATCTTTGTACTGAAACTTGACTGCTACCAAGATAGAAATGCAAAATTCCTAGCTCAAACTACTTGTTGGTTTCTCATTTAGAGGAATATTGGCTTTAAGCGTGACAACGTTTACTTTTGTTTAGTGCCTGTTTGGGTTATTTAAAACATGTGAATATTCTATTAACACGGTAGTTCCGAGTCATTAATGACTCAGTGTACTTAAAGGCTGGTGGCAAAGCTGAAGGTGGTAATTCAAGGAGGTCATTAGCACACTGGAAAAAAGGCCAACACTGTGTGAAACATATTATAATTCCAAATTTTCTACAAGATAGAGATTACATTTATAAAAAATATATCCTTGCAGTATTTTTACTCCTCTCTTCATTTTTTTCTGTTTTATTAGTTAATAGTAGAATTGACCAATTGAAAAGCTTTTTTTACTAGCCAGAATGTTGCATTCAGCTGCATGTGTTATGCACAAATATTCCTTATTTATCTTCTTTTTCTTCACCAGTAGGAAAACTAACTTTTCATCACGTATGGGATCCATCATTATGAAACATTTTTTTACAAACAATAGAGCAAATTCTGGTCTTGCAATGCTATAAATAAAAGGTAACTTCACTGAATTCAGCAGCTGCATTGGCTACATATGTCAAAGAAAAATATGACTTCAGGACTCTTGGTGTTCTAGCCAGAAATCCTGAGCTAGATCACTTCAGCAGTACTGATTTGTAGCATTTGAGGTTCTGACCCTGTATTTAATCAGCCACATTACCACAAGGAATAAGTAAAAGCAAAATGTCAGCCAACAAGCATAAAGGTAACTAACTACCTGCAATTCATATAGTTCTCTGAAGAACTCTAAAATCACAGAAGGTTTCAGTGTTACTTACTGCAGCAGTATAGTGTAGAAATATCCCAGCTGTTAAATGAGTGAGCTGGAAAATAAATGCACTACAATGGCATATTTTGGCTGTATGGCGTGTGTGGAGCAGACAACCCTGATAACTGGTGTTCTCTCAGACTCCTGCCACAAAAGCAAGAATCACCAAGATTTGGAGATGAAGCAGTAGAAAGCTGATGCTCATGTTTCTTCTTCTGATCTTACCCCACGTCATTAAAATATTACAGAAAAGGAAACTGAGAAAAAATTGTGTTTTAAGCAGCTTGGAAGTCAGAGGATATTTGGCCACATTCAGGCTTAGATGTTAACATAAGTGATTTTTAATGAACCATAAATGCCATTTTTAATTTGTATCTTCTAATTACACTCAGTGAAGTTCCTCTGTGAATTTGTGATGGCGAGGAGGAGAGGCAGAGGTCTATCTTTTATTGATTGAAGTGCTGTGTTTGCTCCTCATGTTCAGTAGAAGCCCATCAGAGGCAGCTTGGACAGAAAAGATAGCTGTGATCGTTCCTCTGGTTGCGCCCGCCTATAACACAGACTCTCTCCTCATTACAGTTGAAATAAGAACAGGCTTCAGTTTTGGTCAAACTTCATCCAGCTTTAATGTTCATCTAGAATAGTTTGGTATTCCTTTGTCTGCTTCATCTAAAGACCTTGATGATCAGATTTCTATTCAGTTCACAGAGTCACAGAGTCACCAAATACCTGAGGCTGGAAGGTGCCTGTGAAGATCATCTAGTCCAAACACCGTGCTCAAAGGAAGGTCTGCTACAGTACGTTGCGCAAGACCATGTCCATTTTGGTCTTGAGTACCTTTAAGAATGGAGATTACTCAACCTACTCCAGTGTTGACAACAGTTACAGTAAAATAAAGTGTTTTATTATGTTTAAATGGAACTTCTTGTATTTCAATTTGTGCTCATTGCCTCTTGTCCTGTTACTGGTTACCACTGAGAAGAGTCTGACTCTGCCCTGTTTACTCCCCCCCGCCATCAGGTATTTACACACATCAGCAAGATCCCCCTGAGCCTTCTCCTCTTCAGGCTGAATAGTCCCAGATCTCTCAGTCTTTCCTCATAGGACAGAGGCTCCAGTCCCTTAAACATCTCAGTGGCCTTTTGTTGGACTCTCTCCATCTCTCTCTTGCACTAAGGAGCCCAGAACTGGACACAGTACTTCAGGTGTGGCCTTACCAGTGCTGAATGAATGGGAAGGATCACCTCCCTCCGCTTGCTGGGAACTCTCTTCCCAATGCAGCCCAGGAGGCTGTTGGCCTTCTTTGCCACAAGGGCACGCTGCTGGCTCATGGTCAACTTGTTGCCCACCAGGACACCCAGGCCTTTTCTGCAAAGCTGCTTTCCAGCTGGTCGGCCCCCAGCTTGTCCTGGTGCCTGGGGTTATTCCTTCCCAGGTGCAGGGCTTTGCGTTTCCCATTGATGAACTTGATTAGTTTCCTCTCGGCCCATTTCTCCAGCCCATTGAGGTCCCTCTAAATAACAGCACAGCCATGGGTACTTACTGCTAACTGGACTTTCCAATCAATCCAACTGAAAGTGATTTTGCCTGGTCACTATTCACTATATATTCCCCCAGGCCTTGCTATTTGGGAACTTCAGAAAGAGGATTCTATATTTGTTCATTTGTTTTGTGGATGACCAGTGAAAATACTGAGCCACACAGAGAAACATTTCAGAAAATATGGAGAATAGAGAATTTTAAGATGTGTGATAAGTCATACAGGCAGTTATTTTTTGTCCTTTCCTCTCAAGCTCAGTTTGGGAGAGAGGGCAGTTTTAACTTCTGGATGAGCAGAGATTCAAAAAGGGAAAAGAAATAATGGTAATATGATTGTTGCTGGTTTTTTTCCCCTGTCAGTATAATCTACAACCTCCTGCCTTCCTGATCTTTGCCTCCCTCTTAATCCCCAGCAGTGAAAGGTAAAGATGAACCAACATCACTTTGCTGCCATTGCATCTTCGAAGATCTGATTGTTCAGTTCTGGGAAACTGAGTAGCATGAACATGCTGGATGGACAATTTGAAACTGCAGTTACATTATTCCAGTACTGGTTTTAAATTGCTGACATTGTCTCAGTTACTAGGTGATCTGGACTTAACACTTACATAATTTCATTTTTCTTTATGGCTTCTGTCAACTTCTTTCCTCATTAGCTCTAGCTACTTTATGCTGCTTTTTCCTCCCTTAGGCAATTCTCCCTTGTCTCTGGAGAGCATATGGGAATGGGCAGAAAGGATTTACACATGGTACAGGAATGTTTCCACTTTAAATGATGTGTTCTTTTTTTTCCAGGGTGTATTTGGCAAGGATGCCAAATTAAGTTCTTCTCACAATACTTAGAAAGTTTCCCTTGGGTGCCAGAACACTATAGTCAGTAATATTTCCTTATATTTAGGATCAAAGCACAGTATATAAAATTCATAAAGGGTACTCAAGGTCACTTCACTTGGCAAGTGAGTCGATCTCACATTTTGTTTGACTGTGTAGAGTAGAACTCTAAAATGTACTGCTTAAACCCTGCTGAGGTATCCTTAAAACCTTACTTAACAAAGTTCCTTTAAAATAGGCACATTGTCCCACAGAAAACTACTGTCTATATATCTTTTGTCTGTATGTGTGACCAGTTTTCTATTACTTCCAAAATTTTTTGTGTGTGCATGTGTCTGTGTGCATTTTATGTGTGCATATGCATTTGTATACATATGTATATATACAAATATAACCTAATTGGCGTCTCAGACTTCACGTTTTAGTATTTAAAGTGTTTTTGTTGATGTGGGTGATCATGGAATAGATGCCGGAGATTAATACTACTAGACCCTGAGAGGTTTTGTATGTCTAAGCAGCTCTAGCTTGAACTTTCTACAATCAGTTTTGTTTTGTGCAGAGTGTCTTAACTTAAAATTCAGCTGGTTAATCTGTCACCTTTCTATGTTTCTTTACTACGCTTTACGTCACAGTCAACCAAGATACTGGATCATGACTGTGGCAGGTTGACCCTGGCTGGACACGAGGTGCCCACCCAAGCCACTCTATCACTCCCTGCCTCAACTGGACAGGGGAGAGAAAATATAATGAAAAGCTCATGGGTTGAGATAAGGACAGGGAGAGATCACTCACTAATTACTGTCAGGGGCAAAATCTACTCAACTTGAGGAAATTAGTTTAATTTATTTCCAATCAAAATAAGAGTAGGGTAATGAGAAATAAACCCAGATCTTAAAAGCACCTTCCATCCACCCTTCCCTTCTTCATGGGCTCAACTTCACTGCTGAGTTCCCTACCTCCTCCCCCCAAGCAACGCAGTGGGATGGGGAATGAGGGTTGTGATCAGTTCATCTCATTTTGTCTCTGCTGCTGCTTCCCCCTCAGTGGGAGGAGTCCTCACACTCTTCCCCTGCTCCAGCGTGGGGTCCCTCCCATGGGCTACAGTCCCTCACAAACTGCTCCAACGTGAGTCCCTTCCACAGGGTGCAGTCCTTCAGGAACAGACTGCTCCAGTGTCGGTCCCCTGCAGGGTCAGAAGTCCTGCCAGCAAACCTGCTCCAGCGTGGGCTCCTCTCTCCATGGGTCCACAGGTCCTGCCAGGAGCCTGCTCCAGCATGGGCTCTACATGGGCTCACAGACTCTTTTGGGCACATCCACCTGCTCTGGTGTGGGGCCCTCCACAGGCTGCACGTGGATATCTGCTCCACCACTAACCTCCATGGGCTGCAGGGGGACAGCCTCCCTCACCATGGTCTTTACCATGGGCTGCAGGGGAATCTCTGCTCCGGTGCCTGGAGCACCTCCTCCCCCTCCTTCTTCACTGACCTGGGTGTCTGCAGAGTTGTGTCTCTCACATATTCTTACTCCTCTCTCTGGCTGCAGTTGCTGTTGCAAAGATTTTTTTCCCCCCACTTCTTAAATATGTTATCACAGAGGTGCTACCACTGTCACTGATTAGCTCGGCCTTGGCCAGCGGTGGGTCTGTCTTGAAGCTGGCTGGCATTGGCTTTATCAGACATAGGGGAAGCTTCTAGCAGCTTCTCACAGAAGCCACCCCTGTAGCCCTCCTGCTACCAAAACCTTGCCATGCAAATCCAATACAATGACTTGTTAAAGGCACCTGAAATCTAAGGTCAAAGAACCACCTTTTCCATCTCCATGTGGTGGTCCTAACCATTACTCATCAATCATGTCTATCCTCATTTCTGTCAGCAACTCAGAGATTTTTGTTTTCCTTGCTACGTGCTGATACAATTGCAAGTACAGTGATAAAACAATCTGCCCCAAATATGGTGTATAGCTTGTGGATTAAGATACCCCCCAGAAAGATGTGCTTCATCCTTTTATGGCTATGGTGGAAGAACAATGTATTAAACAGGTCAGGATATAGCAGTGGTAGGGCTACTAACATGTCCACTTGCAGCATTCACATTTTAAAGGAATAGAGCAAGCTCTGCCCAGATCATTATAAGGAAGAGCAAATTAGCCTACTTACTCTAGAAAGTTGAAGCATCTGTAACCAAAAAAAGCTCTTCTTTTAGCCCAGAATAGGGTGATTTAAAGGCAGAATTTTTTATGTACTCAAGTGTCTACTCTCATGAATCATCAACTACACAGGTGAAATTTCTTGGATCCCATTCTCGGATACTTAATTATTGACTGAAAAACTACATGCTCAACAAATGCCTTAGACTGCATTCAAGATTTCATCCTCATTTTTTAAGAAAACTGTTCTATCAAATGTTTAGATTGTAGGAAATTTAATATAAAATGCTCACAGATCTTAGCAAGACAAACTTAACATCTTGGCATAATTTTTTAAAGGGGAATGCTTATAATTTTGATCAAATACTATCATGTCATGGTTAATTTGTACTTAAAATTATCTCTGTGCTTGTGAAGAGAATCACATGCTGCTTTCAACAACCTTTTACAGTAAATAATTACATTTTAGTGTTCTGGGTGAGAATGTAGAAATCAAATAAACAAATACACTAGTAATTCGATTACATGTTAGAATATACTCTTTGGTTTTTAATCAGACAGTACAAAGACTACATAAACCCAACAAAAGGAAGTGTAAAATGCAGTGAATTTTCTCATTTTTTCTAGATTTGATTTTATATTTTACCTCTCTAGACACTATAAACCATTCTACTTATGATATTCATAGCTTTGACACAAATGGACAATACATTTGAAAGACAGACATTTCCCTCTCTGATTAATTCACTGGCCAGTTTACTGATTCAAAGGCAAACTCAGTACATTTGAACAATTTCAGGTGCTTTCTATCAGATAATTTGTCATGGTGGCTGCACTGATTCTAAATACAGCTTCTTTTACTTTTCATATATATATATATATAGTTACCAACTAGGCAGCTGGGCAATATAACTTTTTTAATAACATTTTGGTTTCCAGAAGTTTAAGTGGGAGGGACATTTTACATTGCATACGACTGGGATCTACACAACCCAAATGACAGTAGAAATGTGACTTGCAGGTTTTGAGCCAATGCAGTTGAAGTCAATGTGTGAGCCCCTGACTCACCTCTGCTGTCAGCTTTAGAGTGATCAAGGAATCACCAAAGGGTGATTCAAAATGAGTGCAAGCCGCTTGCCTCTGTGGGAAGTTGTTAAAATGGGAACTGCCTCTGGGGTGAGATGGATTACTTGTTTAGGGATTTGTTTTTGCCTCAGGAGGTAAGCCAGATCTGCAGGTCCTCTGGTACTCCTCAGCTGAATTTCAGGTGGCAGTGCATTTTTTTGCACTTTTTGTGATGTGAGTGTAAGCACTGTGAAACCACCTGCTGATGTGGTCCCGAGCCGAAGCAGGGCTTAGAGGTCCTGTCACAGCTTTTTTCGCATCTGTGCTCACTGAAGCTCCCAGAAGTTTGCACCATACAAACTCTTGTGTGTGGCACTGCCCATGTAGTTATTATCCTCTATTCAGCACTGAGCAGTATGATCCATGTAAGTTATACAAGGCTGAACCCCGATGATATGCACAGTGTGTTGCTTTAAAACATGGTGTGTTGAGTGTTTAGCAATGTAAACATATGGTACTAGAGTTATTGCTGTGCCATATGGGGATGTGTAGAGCTCTCTCCTTTGCTTAGCAGATAATGCCAGGAGCACATCTGTATGGTCTCGTCGTCAGTGGGCACTGTCAGTTCTGTTTCTTTACACCTTTTTGAGCAGCACTACCTTCTGTGCTTATTTTTCAGTTTAGATTGAGTATGAGAAGTTCATTGGAGATTTTCCAGTTTCTAATTACTTGAGTTAATTGGAAGAATTTTAGATTTGTCTTAGGTGGCATTTTCTTACTATGGATAATAGCTTTGCTTTTTCCATCAAAGTTTAAAAAAATCTAGTGCAAGACACACACAAGTCTCTGAGCTGTGACTACCTCCTGTTTATAATTATCAACAAAATAGAGAAAATCACAGATTCCCTATTTCCTGCAGTGTTACTAAAGGAACATTGCAATCTTTTAAAAAACATAAAGGTCACCAAAATTTAAAGAAAAAAATAGATAAGTCACCAAAATTAGGCATCTCCATGACAGCTTTTAACTAAAAAATAATTTTAAAATATACACTTTTATTATTGTGGTGACACTTTTCACAAATGAACAATGCTTAAAATGCGTCCCCAAAACTATTCTAAAGTGGCTGCAGAGGTCTGTGGTAACTTATTTTGTACTTTCTAAGTGATAAACAAAAAAAATGAAAAAAATGACACCTCCTCTGCTTTTACTGATTTGCAAAACTCTTTATTTTCTTATTTAGCTGCATGTCTACTGCACAGTAAACATTCCTGATATGTTTGTTGCTTTGCATATCTTTTCCTCCTTATAATTAAACTAATTGGACAATTAATCTATGTAATCTGTAGCCCTGAATGGCAACTGACATTAATGAAGGGAGGTTGTTCATAGTCCAGGCTTGGCAGGGTAGGAAGAAAAGTCTATATTCTGCAGATGGAAAGTCAATTAAAACTGTGGAGTTAGGGTGGTACAGATTGGAATAGAAATGAGCTTTGTGAAAAATATCAATTCCTGGTTGTCTTTTGAAAGGTACAATGTTACCTGCAGCCTAGAAGTCACAGAAAGAACCACATATTTTGTTGTTGTTTCACACACCATTGTAATTACATTGCTGAGTCCATCAACCCTTTCTTAGGTTTTAGAGAAATAGTTTCTCTGGTTAAAATATTAACAGCAGAGTAACACTTAAGAGGTGAAATGATTGTAGATCTGTGTTTCAACACTGCTGTGAGACGTTCTGTTTTTGGCAGTGAACATTATCAAGTTGTAATAACTGCTATTCTAGTTAATATAACCTAAGTAAATCATACATAGCATATAAAGGGCAAGCTGCAGGGACCAATTTACCTCTGTTGGTGAAAATTACATCTTCTATGCCAGTAGGGTGCCATCCCTTAGGAGCAGGGGGTGAAGAATTCATTGTCAGGGAATGGAAAACACCAACTGTTTTCATCTGTTGCCTCAGTGAGGATTTACAGGGTGGCAGAAAAATATAAAAGTTGGGACAGTCACCAAATTTGAATTGCAATGTGTGAAATGTACCCCAGGTCCACTTGCTTTTCAATGCACCATTTCTTTTGTCTGTCTGCATTTTTCTTCTATACTGTGTTTAGTATATATATGGCCTGCCCCAAGTGCTTCAGGCATCTACACCTTCATCCCTGCTTTACAAGTACCCAGCCTAATCTTACTTACTTGTTATCCCTGTCATTTTTCCTCAACTTGTTCCTGGTGGGTGCAGTAACGTTAAAAGAACTAAAAAGAAAGATTTGCATCTATTAAGTGCTTCATACAAACATCCCTGTCTGCCCAAGGAAAGGGCCAATCCACTGTTTCTGCAAAGAGGAGTCCATAGTCTTCACCACACACAGGTACAGAGTCTGTGTAATCTGAAATCCTACTGCATTTGTGACATTTAATTTGCCGTTTATACTAGATCATGCAAAAAGTGTCTCCTTAACCCACATTTAAGCCAAGACCCTGAGTTTGTCTGTGAATTTATTTTAACATCTGAAGTATCCTTTAAGGAAGTATTTAAGATGTGTGAAAAATGAAATACAGAAAAGAAAGGCAGAAGACCATGCAGCTAAAATAATATAATTTCCTTTGTTAGCATGAAGTAAATTTAAATTAAGAAGGATTAGTGAACTACCTAAAATTAGGCCAGAGAGTGAAAATGAAGCAGTCTATCCCAGTTCAACACTGAGCAGAGCTTCCTACAGTTATGAAAGTTGGAACCTTTATCTTCCCGGAAATCCTTGTTATAGGTAGCACCAAATCATTAGGCACAAAATGCATAATTACCTTACCCTGTATACGCATGGGTAATGGAGGGACTAGAGGTCAAACGTCACTTGTTCTGCAGGTGAAAACGGACAGATTCCTCCTGGCTTCAGAGCATTTTTGCTGGTTTACATTTCCTGGCATTCTAGCTACGACAATTCCCTATCAGTAAGAGTTAAGCAGAACCCAGGCAAAGTAAAGGATGTCTTTTAGGTTGCTGCTAAGTTACAGGGGGAAGAATATGATTGTACAGAAGTGAAAAGCTTAAATAAGAGGGTGATGGGAGTTGGATGTATATGTGTGATGAGGCTTAGCATTTCAGACTCTCTCTGTACTATGGGACCTGGGAGCATCTCATGGCTTCTAGAGCCAAGCTCTCACCATAGGAGCCTCCTGACTGCATCCTGGGGCAAACCTTGAGTGTGTGCTTTTGCTTACAGGCATGTCGGGGTAAGAAGGAAAGCAGCCCCTGGGAGATCCAGCGGGCAGTTGGGTTTGGCCAGCTAAGAAGGCAATAGCAGTTAGAGCCTGGCAGATTTGGCATACGCTCCTCACCAAAACACCACTGTGTCCCATGAGGGGTTTTTTATAGAATCCATGGTCTGGAGTCAGGCATCTCTGTATCCCTTCTGTTACACACAAGGAGCTGGGCACTTCAGACTGGCACCAAATATGTGACAAAAGCATTGGCCTGGGAAATAAGTGCTGAGGAGTTGGAGGAGACACTGGGAGGCTTAAGTTTTATAGCTCTCAGAGCTTTGCTTAAAATTCGCAAATGTAAACTATTGACTGGATGTAGGCAGGAAACTCACGCAAAACAGGAATGCAAGGAATTAGAAGAAAAGAAGCGGGAGAAGATTTGCACTCTCGTTCTGAGCTGAGTAGGAGTTTCAATGCAGATGTCTGACCTTGCCAGAGACTACACCAAGGATTCCTTTACAGGGCGTTTCAGAGAGGTGGACAGAGTGCAGTTGAATTTATTTCTGCTTGATTCAGCTACTTAAGTATTAAATGAGACAGCAAGTGGGTGGTGATACCGAAGATGGTGATTAGGTTACTGGACACACCCTGTGGGCAACCCTGCTGCAATATATATGTAAGCAGCTGGTACAAACTACAACATTCTGACAGCCGTTCTGTGGCTGTGGAAAAGTCAGTTAACAGTTTTGAATGTATAAATTGGGACAAGATGCCTAAATAAAAGGAAGATGCCCAGGCTATTTTTTGGAACTAGTGTTTGTATACAACCTTTGACCTATGCCATAGGTCACTAAAAACACGTTAAGTAATATAAGCACTTGCACCTTTTTTTTATGAAATGTAAGAAAAACGTCAAGGTAAAATAGGAGAAGGTACATTAAAAGGAGAAAAACATGAGAGGCAAAGCAAATTGATACTCTTATCATAAGTCAATTTTCATTTGATCATGTACTGTGCATCGCAAAAGACAGTTAATGTCTTTGGCCCAATACTTTGCCTTGAGGGAATGCCAGAAAGCTATTTGTACTGGCATAAGGGAATCAAAAATCTTAATACAAATAGTTCACAGAGACACTCCAAAGCATAAGTTTATTTCCATTGTATATGGGTTTTGATAAATTCTGAGCTTGGAGTTCAGATGCCCTCTAAGCAAAACAAATTGCTTCCTAGGTCTGGAAAGCATGTTATAGCAGTTATTGTAGAACAGTTCATATCATATGCATTCTCAACAGTGCTCTGACTATTTGAGAATGAATTCTTTTCCTAACAGTTGCAGTACTGTTCAGCTCCAGGAGCAGAAATGTAAGTCCAGTGCTAGCCCTTGAATTTTAGCTCCTTTGCCAAAGGTGCCATGTACTGTACTTTCAGCTTCATAACACAATAGTCAAGGGGGAAAAAACATATGCTGAAATGTGAATAAATATAGAAAGTGACTGGTAGAAAACATTTTTTTTAGATTGCAGTTGAAGTGTATATTTTCCTTGATTCACATTATATTTATGCTACAATAACTTCTACTGTTCTTGTTACTTTATAAATCTGTGATAAGAGACAGAGGGCTACAGAGAGTTTACAAAGCAAACTTTATCATCGGCACTAGAGCTTTTCCCAAGCATAGCCACATCAAAACTAATGGAGTTCCCTCTTGAAGATAGATCTGCAGGATGAAGTTTAAATCAAGACCATGCTTAACAAGTGAATAACTAATAAGCATAGAAAGAAGAGAAGGGTGTCAGAGAAGGGAACATACAGTCATACAGACAACAGCTACCTAGTTATAGTTAAATTTTTGGTCAGATAAGTGTAAATATGGATCAATACTCTTAGAAATGAGTTATAGTATGCATGAGGTTTCTTACAGTATCTGAGCACTTACCTAGCCATCTGGCAGGATTTGACTTAGCAAGTTTCTCCCTTCCCTTGTCTTCCAGGAGTTTTGCATTGGGCCCTAGGTTTCTTGTATAGTATTGTGTTTGGCTTAGTCTCACACCGGATTGCATTGTACCAAGCAACAAAATGGAATAATGGAAATGTATCAGTACCTGGCAGGAGTTTGACATATTCTTTCTCAGGTCTTTGACTAATGCATATGAGGAGATGAGTCAAGGGTTGAAATAGGGAGGAAAGGAGGAAATATTCTACCAATTCAAGTAAGTTTTGTGTAAAAGTTGAAAAATATATTCATTCCATTTAAAGCTAATTTAAATATTGCTGAACATCTGAAAATTTAGCCATTTTATTATAAAGCCATTTTACAGGTCTTTATATATAAAGTTCAAGCCAGTTCAGCTGTCTCAGAAGCACACCAGTATAAATTTTCATCTTGAAACCTCATTATTTTTTTGTAAATGTTTAGTTTTGTCTTAGCCAGTTTTGATCTTGACGTACTTTACAGCTTGATTTCCTTAACAGTATCTTTTGAGAAAATTTGTCAAAAGCTTTTAGAACATCCTACTAAAATATATTAATTGTTTCTCATTCATCCTCTATGCTGTTGTCACACTCACAAATTCTAAAAGAGCAGTGAAGCACAAGCCTTTCTTCCTCCTCATGGAAGCAACAGTAGTTATATGTTTAATTTTAACTCCCTGAGGCATTTCTTAAGTGTAACTTTTATTGTTATTTCACACAGTTTTTCACTCTGGAACTGAAGCTAGGTTATAGGAATTACAAATGCCAAACATAACTGTTGTAGCTGTATTAAAGCTGGAGAAAACATTTGCTGAATTCTAGACATTGTATAGAGCAGTTGACTCTGACACATTACATATTCCTGCCAGCAGCCCATCTATTTCATTTTTAAATTTATTCAGAACTCCTAATTTAAGATTTTCCAGCCCTAATGACTAGTCAGCATTTAATTTTCCAATTTGTTCCACCACCTCCTTTTTTGATACTCAATTTCAGACAGTTCTTTTTATTTTGTGAAAATGCAGGACTGTCATTGCTACACACTTGTATGCACAGTGACAAAAAAAATAAAGAACTAAAGGGGTGGCAGTGAGGACAGGAATTTTTTCCTCCTGCATTGTTGGGTAGCTGGTTTGATTTTATTTTGCACAGTGAATGCTACTTTTTAGGTGTGTGCTTAGAAAACAACAACTTTCTAACTCTTTTTTTATTTTCTAGTTTAATTAGCTTTTTTTTTTTGCCTCATTTCAAATCATTCTGTATGTATGGGCAATCAAAAAATTTTTAGGGAATTAATTTGTGAACAACAGCAGCTGGTACCAGAAATATTTCCATCAGTATATTCATCCCATCGACATAGTTTGGAATAAACAATAGAGATACATACCTTTAGAGAAGACTGTTAACACCTACAGAAAGTGTCCCAGTTAGTTATGTACAATTAACACTTTCCTTTGAGGGTCTTCATTTATCCTTTTTTTAATACAGATCAAATGTTAAAAGTTATACCAGGCCCAAATGACAAGTTGTGTAGAAGTATAAATTCTTGGAAACAGATTGTAACATTTAATCAGTGTTGATACTAATGCTAGCTATGTCCGTGATTTGTTAAGGGTTTTTTAGTTGAATGTATTTTCATTATCATAATTCGATGCACAAGAGTTAGAGCCCAGATAATTACAAGTGAAGAGCAGGGGATAAAATATAAAAAGTGACATTTCCTCTGACAAGCAAATATTAGCTAAAAATAAAACAGAGATTTTCTTCTGAAATTTAATTATGTTACAAAAGGAAAAGAAAAAGAAAAAACTAATGAACCAGGTCACTCTCACCGTCTTTACTTACGGCTCCTTGAATGTATAGATTTTACAGTTAAGGTCAGAAAACACTCCACTCTATATCTACTCTAAATTAAACCAGCAGCCTGGTCTGGATTGTCATGTTATGAATGAATAATTTCAAGAGGATAGTTTATAATAAAAAGAAGGAAATTAAAATGGAAGAAACAGTTACCTTCTTTACCCCTTTAGGGATACTGTTGAATATATTATTTTCCTTCTCTGTCTCAGATGGTCAGGTTCTGCATTGACAGAGATCAAAGACAAAATATACAAGAAGAGGAGAGATCAGTGAGGTATTTAGCCTAGAAAACTCCATTTGTCATAATTCTGAGACTACTTTTTTGATGAAAGAAGTTACAGAAATCAATCTGCAGTGACTCTTACGGGGTCCCTTTCAAACCCCTGTGGTTTGAAGAATGACTATAACAGTGGGACGACAATGATGTCCCTTGTTAATAAAATCCTCCAAACACTGGGCAGCCACCCAGCAGTGCATACTGACCTATGTCTATAGCAAACTATCCTACTAATCACATAATGTTATTATTAGCCTAATTGTGCTCCTATAAGTGAATGAAAACCACTCTTTACTTCTTCCTTTCCCTCTGAGTGGGTTCCAGTGACCTGAAAGACTTCTTAATGCAAGGTCATGTTTTCACTACTTTTAATCAGTTGTATATTAGTTGTCTAGAGAATATTAAGGGACCTTTTAGAATGCAGTCTCATCAGTTTCCTTATCATTCCACCCCCTTAACTCACTAAATCTTTCTTTGATATAACCTGTTTGAAATGTAGACAGGGTGGAAGTGCAGACACAAAAAAAGACAAGTATCAAGAGAAATATATGGAGGACTGTCATGGTTTTAGCAGGGATAGAGTCAGTTTTCTTCCTAGTAGCTGGCACAGTGCTGTGTTTTGGATTTAGTATGAGAATAATGTTGATAACACACTGATGTTTTAGTTGTTGCTAAGTAGTGCTTACACGAGTCAAGGACTTTTCCAGCTTCCCATGCTCTACCAGGTGCACAAGAAGCCGGGAGGGGAGGGGGCACAGCCAAGACAGCTGTTCTAAACTGGCCAAAGGGATATTCCATACTGTATGATGTCCTGCTCAGTATATAAACTGAGGACAGTTGGCCAGGGGGCAGTGACTGCTGCTCGGGGACTGGCCGGGCATTGGTTGGCGAGTGGTGAGCTGTTGCATCACTTATTTTTCCTGGGTTTGATTCTCTCTCTCTCGTTGTTTTTGTTTTCATTACAATTACAATTACAATTATTATTATTATTATTATTATTATATTTTAGTTTATTTATATTATTAAACTGTTCTTATCTCAATCCATGAGTTTTCTTACTTTTGCTCCAGATTTTCTCCCCCATCCCCCCAAGACAGGGATTAACTGCAATAATTTTTTTGCCGTCTTAAGGAAACATATATTCATTCATTGTCAAGAAAATTTGCAATCACATTCTTTTTGCACCTAAAGCTGCTTCTGAGATTTCTGTTGAAGGTAGTAATTGGATGTATGTTTTCCCATTTGAATCTGGTCAAAAGGCAACCTGGGGTTTGTCTCTCTTTTAAGGTGGAAACCTTATATTGGTATTTCTGCTCAGAATACTGCAATATAAGAGTTAAATTGTCACTTTGGGATAGACCTTAACCCTGTAAAGAACACAGAACAAATAATGTTGTTGCTTTTCTTGTGTCACTTCTCATTTTGGGAGCAATTGAAAGTAAATATTTAAAAATCTAAAAAGCCCTATTAAACTTTTTTTTTTTTTTAAAGTACTAGCTACACCACTAGAGTCTTGTCTAAGGAGAAGGTCAGAGGCTGTCTACATCACTAGACAGGGCACAGTGGTGCTACAGAATCTGTGTGGTAAAACAGTTATTTGCTGAGGACCTGATATTTACAAGGAATTGGTTTCAATCATTAGCCTCAGCCTAGCTTTGCACTGAAGTGGGAAAACTTACAAAAATTACAAAAGTTACAAACATTTCAGGATTAGTCAATGTGAAGAGAAGTTGTGGTAAGAGCTGTGGTCCTCAACTTTCCCCATTGAGAAGCAGAAGAGGTCTATTGCTCTGGGAGTCTGCAACTTTGAACAAAAATCTCACTACAGTTTTATATGACCTTCAGATGTTTACTCTTCAGAGAAAATGTTCTTTTTTTGTTGTGGTATTGTATAAAATGCAGTATCAGCATAAAATGCATTATTTTTTCTCAGAGAAATTCTCATGATTTTCATGTCCCAGCTTAATATCTCAGAGCCACTTAGCTAGAAAATTAAACTGAGAAAGGATTAGAAAAAATGTCAGATGTATATAGAGAACTAGTATCAATACTGAGCTTTTCTTTTTGTTGTGTGCCATGACTAGGTGATGAAAACCACAACTTTTTCATACTGTTGTCCCTGCATGCTGAAGAAAACTGCAATCAATATTTTCCTATCTGTCATTATAAGAAAACAAATAATTCAAAGAATGTAATTAGCCTGTAATTATCAGGTGATAATGAATACCACATCCAATATCTTGCCTCCTTTGAAAGTTACAGTTATGCTGTGAGAGAAAATGAGACAAGAAACAGCTTTCACTGCTGTGCTGTCAGAATAGGTGGCTGAGATTCTAAATAGTTTATGAAGCAGTTGTTGACAGCTAAAAATAATCTCCGTGCAATGTCAAATTATCAATTCATCCAAATGTCTCTGTAAGCAGGGGAATGAAGAATATTAGTGATTAATTAATTACAAATCCAATAAGCAGAGGAGTTGAAGGGAACAGTTAGAGGGATTAATGAAGGAATGAAAATACAGATTTAGGTGGTGAGAGTATATGCTGGATCTTGGAAATTAGAAAATTCAAGGAAGACTCTAACCTTTTGAAATCAGTCAGTCTTTTGCATATACAGCATTTATTTATGCAGTGTAAATTATGGCCAGGGGAAGTAACTGAGGCCAGGAATTAATAGGATTTCAACGCAATTTGACAGGTTTGTCGATATGAAGAATATCCCATTATCCTTGTTAATGCTAACTAAAATTATGCAGAAGTGTTATTAAATCTTATGCTTGAAGCTTGAAGCCCACCTTTAATTATTTTTGATTAGGAGGAGACTTGTGTGACAGCAAATTAACCTCAAATTTGCCTACTTAGAGGTCTTTGAACTTTTCTTTGCAACATCTTCTTGCGGGGCCCCTTTACAGCCTGGGTGAGTGGGAACTGAATTCTGATCCAGAGGGTGATTCTGATCCTGTCTCTTTCTACTGGTTCCTTTTTATGGGTTTAGGATGAAGCCCTTGAGAAACCGTGTATGTGAGGATGGATTTTTAAAATTAGTATTAGATAAAATATGTCCTGGTGCTCTCATAAAGACAGAGCACTTTAATTACCAAGTGCATGAATGGCATGCTTCATATTTTAACAGGTGTTGCTTGAGGTCTAAGCTTTTCATTAAAGTACCTAATAAGGAGGTAGCAAGTACTGTGATCATATTACACCTGCTACTATAAGAATTAGAATTAACATTATTAATGATATGATTACTATTGCTACACAGCAGCCAATACAAACTGATACTGAAGTGGTTTTACAAGCTAGAGAAGGACCTACCTCCTAGCACCTCATTTCCTATGTTCATTGTGTTCTAAAAAATGCCAAAGTCTCTTTCTGGCTAATATTTTCTATGTTGTTGTGGTTTAACCCCAGCTGGCAACTAAGCCCCACACAGCTGCTTGCTCACTTTCCCCCGGTGGGATGGGGGAGAGAATCAGAAGTGTAAAAGTGAGAAAATTCGTGGGTTGAGATAAAGGCGCTTGAATAAGTAAAGCAAAAGTCACGCATGCAAGCAAAGCAAGACAAGGAATTGTTTATGAATAAAGAAAGAGACAATTTTTGCAAAAAAACAAGGCTGTGGGGAGATGTTATGGTGGCCTTTCAAGTACTTAAAGGGGGACTATAGAAAAGATGGGGGCAATCTCTTTACCAACGCCTATTGTGACAGGACAAGGGTTAACGGTTTTAAATTAAAGGAGGGTAGATTTAGACTAGATCTAAGGAAGATATTTTTTACAATGAGGGTGGTGAAGCACTGGAACGGATTGTCCAGAGAAGTAGTGGAGGCCCCATCCCAGGAAATATTCAGAGTCAGGATTGATGGGGCTCTGAGCAACCTCATCGTGTTAAAGATGTCCCTGCTCACCGCAGGGCGGTTGGACTAGATGACCTCTAAAGGTCCCTTCCAACCCAAAGCGTTCTATGATTCTATGATTCTATGAATTCATTCACCACTTCCCATTGTCAGGCAGGTGTTCAGCCATCTCCAGGAAAGCAGGGCTCCATCACGTGTAACGGTTACTTGGGAAGACAAATGCCATCACTCCAAATGTCCCCCCTTCCTTCTTCTTCTTCCCCCAGCTTTATATGCTGAGCATGATGTCATATGGCATGGAATATGCATTGGTCAGTTGGGTTAGCTGTCCTGGCTGTGTCCCCTCACAGCTTTTATGCACCCCCAGCCTACTTGCTGGTAGGGTCATGTAAGAAGCAAAAAAAGGTTTTGATTCTGTGTAAGGACTGCTCAGCAATAACAAAAACATCTCTGTATTATCAACACTGTTTTCAGCACAAATCCAAAACATAGCCTCATACTAGCTACTGTGAAGAAAATTATCCCAGCCGAAAACAGGACATATGCTTAGCCTTGTACTTTTGAATGCAGAGACATTTAGGCAAAAGCTATTAAGCTGTTGGGAGAAAGCAAGTGTGTGTGTTTGGGAGAACACACAGTAAAAGTTCACTGTTAAATTGGCTGCTTCTCACAATCTGCAGTTTTTCAAGCTCTCTGTGGGGAGGGTAACAACTCTGATTTCAATTTTGATATCAAATTCTTATGCAGTATTCTTTTCTTACCGAATTTTACGTGAACTCTTCTGATTTGTATTATTTCTTAACTTATTTGAAAACAAGACAATAAATTGTACACATTAGAGTAATTTAAAACATCATTTCTACACGCACAGTAGCATCCGTTCCTGATATTTTGAGTGTATGTCACAATGCTGTTGGTGGCAGCTACTATTTACATAGCAATGTGGAAAATGTTTGAATAGGGATGACTTTCTCCAAAGGCAGTAAGTAGAGAAGCACTTTCCTTCTTGCCATACTGTGCGTTCCACTCTATTGTGTTATTATCCCGTTGTTGCAAAGAGCAGTTGCAGATAGAGAGACCTTTTGGACTCTCTGCACTCCCAAAGGAAGAGCAGAAGTAATTAGGCTCTCTGCTCCCTGTGAAACCACAAGCAATCTTCAGTGGCTGATGTAGTATGACTAGACCTCATCCCCAGTGTACCACAGGACCTAATAGGTCCAAATGAACTATAAATGATAGTAGTAGAAAACAATAGGTACTCTCTTTATCAGTATAATTACTGCTATGTGTGAAAATCTAAATTAGGAACCAGACCCTGAATGGCAGCTCAGCTGTGCTAGAATCAGCACAGAAGAAGTAAAAGAAGAAGTGACTTCAAGCAGTTTGTGTTTTCTCCAGATTCAGGGGCCATCCGTATCCTCGTTAGGCATCACAATGTGAGTTGTGTTCAATGAAATTTAGAAACACAGCTTGATTTTTTGACAATGAATCATTTCAGCAAGCCTTTCAGCTATAATCTATGGACTAAATGCTATTTCTGTGCATATAATGACTTCGTCATGTGAATATTCCATTTTTAAAACTAAGCCTTAGCTTGCCTATGGACAGTAACAAGTATAATAGAATGAATTTTCATTAACTGCTCATTGTGAGTATGTCTTCTATCTTAGTGGTGTTAGACATTTTCTCATAAGACATTATTTATCTGAATCACCCACAGATACAATGCGATCTCTGCAAATTATTTGTGGATGCAGTCAGGAAATATCTCTGATTAAAGCATTCACACTATAACAAAGCAGTTAGGAAGACGTATCGGAAATTTACCCAGATCCCTTTGTGATGCTCATAATATCATGTGCCCCATCTTAAGGCTAAGCTAGCAGAAGGCACCAAACCTTATGTTTGCGGGATGTACAAAGTGCTGATAGCTCTAAAATGCTTGTAAATGCTTGAGAGAATAAGAAGTCAGAAATTAGCATCAGGATGTCACAGTGTTTTCTGTCTGTTATATTTGGAAGGAGAAAAATGGAAACTCTTTTTCAAGGTTGGGGCTCTAAGGGTGAAATTCGTTGCTATGAAGGGGCAGGTAAATTCTTCTAGGAGGAGTTAATGTATGTGTTGTTGCATCATTTAGCAGCCTTGTTCATACCCAGAAAATATGTTTGCCTTGTCTTCTGTTTAGTTGTCTGTTTCAGCATCTTCTTACCTATAACTCCAGCTAAACACTGCACAAACTACTCCTACATCAAACTGTGGCCACTGATTTCTCCTTGCTATATTGTCTGCCACTGCTGAATTGTATTTGTTTCTGCTGTCTTTGCAGTTCCTCTGAAAGTGTTACATCCTTAGCATATTCTCCATCAGACTAAACATGAGAAAAAAATTCTTCACTCTGAGGGTGACAGAGCACTGGAACAGGCTGCCCAGAGAGGTTGTGGAGTCTCCTTCCCTGGAGACATTCAAAACCCACCTGGACGCAGTCCTGTGCCCCCTGCTCTAGGCGTGCCTGCTCGAGCAGGGGGTTGGACGAGATGATCTCCAGAGGTCCCTGCCAACACCTACCATTCTGGAATTCTGTTATTCTGTAAACAAGCTCAGTTCCCTCAGTTCCTCCTTGCAGGTCATTCTGAGTCCTGAACAATCAGAATGTATGTAGAAAGAGGTGAACTGTGCTCTCGACTCCACTGTCTATATTGATTAGCTGACCTCCTCTGATTACAAAGGAAGTGACAATGTCAAATGTAGACGTCTCCGAGTCAGATAATCCCACCCAGCAGTCATTTCCAACACGGTCTTTATGGGTGCCCACTACAGATCACTTTTTGTGAGGAAAACTTGCATCACAGCAAATACTATATGTACTGTACATCAGTAAATATTAGGGGCCAAAATCTTCCTTCAGCAGGAAAGCATCCAAAGTATTAAGCATGTTTCAGTGCCCAGTTACACTTCAGTTCAGATAATGACAAACTTGTCCAAAGGAGTGTGTAGCAGAGCTTCCACCAAGAGAAACTCGACTGTAATTGAAAGTGTTCATCAAACAAATCATAAATATAAACATTTTTCTGATTTCTGCAATGTGAATGAGCCTGCAAGAGGGATGCATTTGTCCCATTCTTCTCATCATTGTTATTAGAGTATTATTGATTTTGATCAACCTTATCCTCACGTTCTTCTGAGACATAAAGTTTCCTACTACTTACCCATGGGAAAACGTCAGGACAGTTTAAGAAGCTGAGATTAGATTTTAAACTGCAAATACAGGAAGGATACATTTTAAACAAGGAATGGGAACTCTTGACCTCAGAAAAGCTCTCCAGAGGAAGGAAACATTTTCTTGGCATTTATATAAATATGAAAAGAAATACCCATTCCCTGGCCAGTGTTTTTGCCTTTCAAAGGCTGAAAGATGTCTCCTGAATTTGCATTCGTAATTTTCTGGCCAGGCAATCATTTGTTAGGGGAAGTCACAAAACTTTTAAGGTATCTGAACTTACCAGTTTGGGCATAAGGTGATGTTTGTATCTCAGGTGAAGAGAAATTGAATTACTTTCATGAACAAAAATCATACACATTCATTTAGGAGATCATATTAATGTGTTGACCTTTCATGTTCAAGATAGAACATGAATGCACAATTGCTGTCAAATTTGCTTATATAGTTGCGATACAACCATGCTGTTACTTTATAAACTCCTATATAGTACTAATTCCTTTTCTGTTATTTAAAAACTGTCTTTAAGCACTGCCAGTACATGAATAAGAAAGGCAGAGGTATTTTATGACAACTTGTTTATCCCTTCAGATAAAATGCTTCATTTTGTAATCCTTTTCCAGTATTCCTACAAGCCTTCAATTTTTAACTATGTAAGAAAAATACAAGAAAGGGCTGGTTACTAACTAGAAAGCAGTGGAAACCCTGTGTAGCACTCAAAACAAAACTGTTCACATAGATTATTGTACTGTAAAGGGCCTTTGTATTGTGTACAATCATCATAATATGTTACACTACATTTTTTCCCTCAAAAAAAATTCAGCTACAGTATTTTTCAATTATTGTTTTTGTAAATAGATTAGCCCGATATAAAAGATAAATATTCTATGTATGCTATGCTATTTTTATTTGTTGATTTTAGCATCAATTGCCATGATTTTCTCTTAAATATGGCATTTATTCTTGAAACTTTCTCCATATTTATGCTGTTGTTAGCTCAATATCATAATTGATGGAGTGGCAGAAGATTGTCCACACTCACCTAGGTCACATCCCATGAGACATTTCTTTAGTATTGTACTACTGGGATGCTATGCTGGAGTGGAAGGATGGAAGGAGTATCTCTTTTTGGAAGTGGAGCAGTAGCCAACCCTGTACCTACTACAGAATTTTAGAAGGAAATGCATGGCTGCCCAGCGACCCTTGGGAAAGGGGGCAGCTGGGGTGCCCAGCACACTGTGGTGAGACTCCTCCTTACATGCAGGCTAGATCTACAAGGCAAATGGACTTGAATTTATATCTACAGACAGAGATACAATATTGCTCTATATTTGTTTAAGATTCTGCCTTTTGTGGGATTTCTTTCAATGCAGCCTGAATTTTTTTAAAAAAATAACATTAAAACAAAGTAATTGATTTCCTTCAGGCCAAGTGAAAATTTAAAGGGTCAGGTCCATATATAAGAAAGAATTCCATATATAAGAGAAGATCAGCATAAAGAACTGCAACAAAAGTTATATTTTTACCTCTCTGTTGTTCTGATAAATACTAAAAGGAAAATTCTGAACAATAAAATTCTGCATATATTTTTACTTTCAGTTTATTCCTGAATTTCAAGATTGAAATAGCTTTCCAGTTCAGAAGCAATGAGAAGTTAAAAAAACTCAGCAATACTGAGAAGGACCTAAAGATATTGTGGAATAACTAATTTAAGACTGATTTCTAATGTGGTGCCATGTCTAAGAGAGGGGATGGGCTCTTTATTTCTTTTGTAGGTCACTTTGAGAGCCACAGGTGAAAAAAAGCCTATGAAAACATGTTTAGTGGTAGAAATAGGTGAATATCCAGCAGAGAGAGTCAGGCTCTTTTATGGTAGTGTGTGCCCGATTTTTAAAATATATGATGAGATAAAGATGACCTTCCAAGAAGGCCTGGGAAATGTAATATCTAATGAATACTTCAGTAATCTCAGTCTGCTATTTCGTTTATTCCAGAGAAGACTAATAGGTGACTTGATCACTCTCCACAAATATTTATCTGGACAAAGTATTCTGAGAACCACCTTCCATAAAGTAATAAAAGACACAGTTCGAAGGCTGAAGCTAGTCAAATTCTGACTAAAAATATGGTAATTGATGTATTTAACTTTTAAAAAGAAGGTAATTATCACATGAATATTTTCCTGAAGTTATTCTTGGTCTTATTTATTGAAAGTTCTTGCATAGAAATTTCTATTAGGTTTTCTGTTCATTACACAGCACTTAAGAATCAGGTGTAAAGTTTATGTCATGTTCTTTTCTGTGCAAATAAATGGTCAAAGTAATTTACAAAAGGAGTTATCTTGCTGATATTTCACTTGGAAAAATGAACAGACAAGAGATTTATTTAGCGGTAAACCCTTACAGGAACCAAGTGACTTAGGGTCTCTTACTTTGTGCTAAAAGCATATTTACTATGTTTTATCACCAGAACTAGGCATCAAATCATGAAACTATTTTTGGGAAAGCAGCTGATTTGACAAAATTCTCACTGAGATGGTTTCCTAAATCAGGATGGGATTTCTGATCAAGAAAACTCAGGTGAATAGAAGACTTCCCTTAGATTTTTTCAGTTTGATGTCAACTATAAGACATGTTTCTCACTTCCCAGATAAAAGTTAGTATTCTTTTGCACTGGGTTTCTTTATTTCTCTTGTAAGATAAATACTTATTTTTGCACAAATAAGTATATTTAAACTGGACAGATACAATAAGATAGTGTTTGTAGTTTAACATTTAGGAAGCCTCTGCAATACAGCAGAAAGATTGACTGCAGCCTGAGTCTCTACCTTTTTTTTTTTTTTTTTAATGAGAATAAAAAATATCTCCATTTCGTTCAAAGGCAGAGCAGGAAAAAAAATGTCCAAGAAACAAGAAAATAATTTTTAACTAGGTTCTACTTCCTACTTACAAAATACATGTACTGTGGGCCTCACAAACAGGCAGGAAACCTCACAATTTGTGATTCAAATCAAACTGCGGTCCTCCTCCTAATAGAGCTTAAAGGGTTTTATTGCCATGCATTCCCTGATATGGCTATGATTTTCACTATTGCAAGCTGCAGAAAAACTCCTAGCCATGTTGTTATTTCACTTATAGGGGTGCCAGAATCCAAACTTGTGGCTGGAAACATTTAAGGTTTGAAGATGTGTCACTGGCTTTCATGGGGATGAGAAACCCCTACATAATGCAAGTTCAAAATGTTACACTTGGATGAAGACTCATTTGACCAGAGGTATGATTCTTGGGGGAGCCTTGCAAAAGGTGCAGAGCCCATAAAAATGTCAGATGGGGACAGTACGTTTCCAGTTCAGCAGAATTTTAGGCATCTCTCTTAATTTGCTAAGTCCAATGGCTGGTCTTCCCACACTCCCTATAATATTGCTAGAAAAACAAAGAAAGAGATCAGAATGCTGTTGCTGCTCTACAACAACCATTAGGAGGAGGTCCGTTCTCCTGACTAATTTAGGTGCCTAATGCTGGGACATGTTAATTCCTGTTTTGTCATCTTCCAGCTAATGGAACAGCCCCAGAAATGTCAGGTGTCCTGACATTTGAGTGACATTAGGATTATTGAATCTTGGAATATTAACCCTTGCCATGATGTCCACAAAAGAAATGGCTAAACAGAATCTGTTATTAGAAAAGTTGACACAGGACCATTACCTAACACTGGAAATGGAGAGCTGTTCTCCTAGCGGTATAGGGCTATGCTACTAAGCAGATTACTGGGAGCTGAATATTGATTCTATTTCCTTTCTGTCTTGATTTGTTTTTAAACTGTCTTGTATGTTGGACAGTCACTAAGAAAATATTTGCCTCAAGGAGTACAGGTATATGCAGCACAACAAAACACCAGCGTATTCAGGATCTGTATAATTATCCATCAGAAATACTAATCATTGATGACATTACAATTCTTGCTAAAGTGAATATGTTCCTCTGTTTTCATTGCCTCTTTTATCCATGATTCTTGCATACAATATTATCCACAATAGTGAATACTCATTTCTCTTTCAAAATGTCTCCTGTTCTATATTTTTGTTGTAGCTGTGTCCAGACCATCAATCCCTAACAGTTTTAAAAAGCCAAGAGAAGTGGACAGCAACCAGCAAATCTATTGAAAACTCATTTGCAAGGGAATGAGCTGTGTTCTGATACAGTCGCAGTGAAATAGCCACTCAGATAGTAGATCTGGCTGTAATAATATTTTTCATAAAATCCAGTTATAAAATGAACATATATGATATTTGTTTGGACTATCTGAAACTTTGATCAGGTATCATAACTACTAAATTAAAACATTCACACAAAGACAACAAAGGAAATAAAGCAGCAGCACATTATGAAAGCTCCTTGCTTTGATGTTTTGAAATTTCTTTTACTGCTTAGTTTAAATGCCCTAAAATTCCTTATATCACCTTATAAGCATTTTGATTTTGAGACTTATTTTAATGTGAAGACACTTTGCAAAATCCTTTGACATAGCAAAGTACAGATAAACTCATTCCTTTGCAAATACTGAGAATTTCTTCTGCATATATTTTTTTTCACTGAGAGGCAAAGCAGCTCCAAATTTCCTTATGCAAATATGTGAGAATTCAGCCTTACCACTGGTTGCAGAAAATGATGTCTTTAATTAATAGAACTCAGTAAATTCTGCTAAGGAACACATCAGTGATGAAACTAGACTTTCATCCTTTCAAGTTGTAATGATGTGTAAAATTATTCATTTAATCTCTTAGTATTTATTTTTCTTTTCTTTAGCTTAATAAAAATTGTGAAGGAAAGCTGGTATTCTTTTAAAAAGGATAGTAATAAATATTTTCATATCATGATGTTACAAAGTACAAATTGTTGTTTTCAGTCTAATAAATGAAAACCTGCCATCGTTAATACTTTTATAAGAAAATAAGCACAATATGGAATGATTTTGTACATAGCATGTGAACCACTTACCATTCAACCTCTGAATGGGAAATAGGTCTTTTTTTATGTGCAATATAATTTTAAGGAACTTGTTCAACCTAAGGTGCAAAATTCCTATAATAGGAATTCTAATAGGAATTTTGCCTATTTAAGAACTTAAAATTGCATATTGAACAACTTAGAGTTTACTGAAAGGCTCGTTTTGAGTACAATTTCTGTAAAGGCAGACAGCACAATGCACCTCCCTGGAAATAAAAAGAATTCAGAAATGTGCAAGTATGTAAGTTCAAAGAAACTGAAATTATTGTTTCTTCTGTCTGACTTCAACTACGTGTCAATTATCTTTACCTTCTCCCTTGTGAATCACTCGTGCCCTTAAATTCAACAGTGGAAAAGGTAGGTTGGCAGTTATGCAGGATCAGAAATAATCCCTTTCCTGTAGAGAGTTTATGAAGTGTAGCAATGGTTGTCTTCTGTGGTCCTAACAGGCAAAGTGATGCTGCCATTGTGGAGAACATATCTATAACTCCTCTAAGAGATACCAACACTGGGCCTGTAAAGCCAAATCTACCCAGATGTAATAAAGCATTTCTAATTATAGTTTAATTCTTCAAAGCAGAAGATTGGAAGGGACTTCCAAGACAAAGACAAATGGGTAAGTGACATCAAATTCAGGAGAGCCTGCAGAAAGTCCACTGTATGCCCCTTCTTAGTTTCCTAGATCAGCTTTTTCAAGATAACTTCAAAAATGACACAGTGCTTGAAAAGCAACTGCAGTCTACCTGGCAGTAGGAGCAAATCTCTTAGAAGCAGAAATCCTCGCATTCCTACCCACAGCTAAAATACTTACGCCAGCTGTGACTGCGATTTAATTGTGAAGAAAAGTGTACCCATAACAAAAGAGAAGAATTATAGGTAATCTGGCCCTGTAGGCAAACAGAAATCAAGGGTAATAATGTTGTAGGCCAATTACTTGTTCTGATTTCTCTAGCTGGGCATTTCATTCAGAATGGACTAAGACAGAACTTGTGGAACATAGATTTTTGGAACAGCTTTATGGGAAAGATAATTTCAGCAATACCTGGAGGTGTCCATTTCCTTTAAAAAAACTATTATCCTAAGAATCTTCTATTGATAGAGACAGTTTCTCCAGCTCTCTCTTTAGTTTCAGTCTTTCTGAGAGGCATGATAAAACATCTCTTATAGAACCTGGACTCTTAGTATTCCTCTGGCATTTTGGCTTTTTAGTTTCTGCTCATAAATGATGTGGAGATTGTTTTATGAGCAATGAATAAAACCAGGGGTGGGATGAAATTCCAGACTGAGCTATCTAAATTTAGATGTCTAGATGTAGACTAGGTGCTCAGACTTTCCTTATAGTCATTGAAGACTTGGGTCTTAACTCAGTTGGTGACATATAGGCATCTAATGCCATTTGAGAAGCCCTGAGATATCAGAGATGTCTGTATGTGGCTGACAGATATGATATAGGAACCATAATACACTCATTCCCTTGTGGACTTGCAACTGAAGGCCAGGTGGTATAGCCCAGGGAAGCATAAGAAGCACTAGGGCTTGCTTGTGGAAACCTGAGTGGAGCCAATACCAGCTGATACAATCAAAAGAGTCTCTAAAGCTGTTCTTCAAACCTTTATCTAGACCTACATTTGACTAAATTGGGCACATTTGACCAGACTCCATCCACAGGTCCACACAAACAGTTTTGAGTGGATTAATACAAATGATACAATTCACAAATGCACGAGTTAGTTGCCTGATTTTTCTACAAAAAGCAAGGATTCGATTTGCCTTAATTTTAGGTATCTATGCATTAATTTAAGAGTATAAGCTCCATTATAGTTAATAAAGAGCTAGGGCTTCAGTATAGGAATCACTTGCCTCAGCATCAGACTCTGGTGCCATACAGGACCAGCTAAGGTATCTGAGATGTCCAAAGGGCCTGGCAAGGGAAACACATATCCTTCAAGAAACCTGTACCTTTTCAGAATGGCAGGTGGAGGCTGGGTGGAATGTCATAACCAATCTAACACAGAACTAAGTGCCTATTTGTGGGCAACTGAATGATCCTTCTAGTTGATACAGTGATGGATTATTTTTAGGTAGACACATACTTTTGGTACAATGTAGATTTACAGCTGTTAGTTGTATGATTTTCCTGTAAAAAGCGTGATTGTGCATTGAAATACAGGTGTTGAGCATCGTCTGCTTTTGAATTCTTGGCTTTTGATTTTGACTTTGTTTGGTGACATTACAATTCAAACAAAATGAATAAGAAAATCATGAAGGCTAAAGCTGTTCACAAGCTCTGCGTGTGCTCTAAAAATAATAATCAGACCTCAGCTTTGACATGCCATAGCTGTGCAATACTCACACCTTCGCGAGTGTTGTTAATTTTTGCTCTGGATTGGTCATTAGCTGTGTTTGACTAAGCTTTTATTTATATTGTCAACCATAGCTGGGAGTCCCACTTTGCTCCTAGGGGCAGACAGTGCCATTCTGTGCCCTAAGGAGTTTTAAGTCTAAATACACAGGATAGACAAGAGAGGGCAGAGGAAGAGTGTATGCAGAATGATTCTTCTGCTCCATGGCATAGCAGGGAAAATCTGTTTCATCTGGGTTCTGCTTCAGGAGATAGGTTCTTGGCAAGACCAAATGCTCCTAACTCTGCTTGTGGTGCATTACAGAAGCAGCACCAGAAAACAGATGTCCAAATCGTCTTGTAATGTAGATCTGTTTGCTAGAGGCCTTAAAATTTCTTAGGATTACACCAGACAGGTGATGTCCAATCCTAGTGGAAAAGCAAGCAAAAAATGGTAACCTTAATAGAAAACTTCACATTGTACATTAAAAGAGATGGTGTAAACTTCATTACTTTCTTTGCTTCTAGAGACTAAAGGATAATTTTTTTTTATGCAGCTGCTAAAGGAACTCTGCTTGGAAGAGAGTAAATAATGCTACCTATTCTGAAATAATAAAACTAAGACATATACAGAGCAATCCTGAAATATTTATGGAAAACATCCCATTAACATTCTTGGAAGTATGATAAATGAACATTTATTTTTAATTTTTATTATTTTAAAAATTATTATTTTATTATTATTTTTCCTGATACTGCTAAATAAATAAATGTAACAAAGAGGAAAGAATAACAAACAACTAGGTAAAAATAGTTTCAATATGCAATCATCAAATCCTTCCTAAATATTTGTATTAGCTTATAGAATATATATAAGATAAAACATAAGCAAAAATGCTTGTTTCATACAGTTATCATTTTATACAATGTCCTTTTATGTCTGGGGTATGGTGTAAGACAAGTTGTCTTGTCTCCAAAAGATTAAATTTCTGTAACATTCAACTATTCTATGTACCTTACTAATCATGCTACCTTTTAAGGTGTGTCAGCATTTCTGTGATCGTCTGTTTTACAGGGGTTTACAATGGAGATGTAAAAATTTATTCTATGCTGAAAATACATTTTATTATTTCATACAGATGGGCATGTTATGTACTTAAAGGTTACTATAAGTTTTATGCTATATATAAAATATATATAAAATACAGTATAAATTAAGTATAAAATAAGTTGTTTATTCTTAAGTGTAGATTTTTAAAAGTTCTATTAACATCAAAGAGTGCGCACATATACAAAAATTTATGATAAATATTTAAACCATATATATAAACTGGATATTTAAAACAGATTCAAAAGCATCAATTTTTAACAGAATTTTGGCCAGTTTATGCATTGTAAACTAGATACTCAAACTAACCGAATTTGGGCTAGTCTAAGAATAGGGGTGTGTGTATGTGTATGTGGTAGTGTGTGAAGATATGAAATCTTATTGCAAAGTGAAGGAGTGTAAATAGCACCACATCCTACATTGTTTACTCCCACTGCAAGTCACAGGGGTGTACCTGGGAGTAGTATCAGGCCTCCAGGATTTGGCCAAGAATTTTTCATGCCAAAAAAGAGAAAGAGATATTGGAACTTCCATCTAGGGATTGGATTTTGTATTCTCTGCACACTCAGAATCCACATTATAGCTCTGCTCTGAGTGTCCAAAGAATGCAAGACTTATGTCCTAAAAGCAGAAATCAAATTTGCCTAGGAAGTGCTATATTCCATCATCATAGTAAGCAGATGGAACTTGGTGTATGGAAGTGATGTTTTAGAAGAAAAGTCAGATAAGCTAAATATTAGGAAAGAACAGAGGAACTGATTTGATTCACCGAGATAACTTGCTATTGTAAGTTAGCAGGAGGATCCACAGAGGTTCAAATAGCTGAGAGGAGAATAGCGACCTATAAGAATTGATGAGATAGTTTATTTTAGTTCTTTATGTACAGACACCATTACCACAAAAAGGGTGTGGGCATGGAGGAAGAGCAACAGCAGATTTGACAATAGGATTCATCTGTGTGTAACTTCCATACAGACTCAATTCAGCCAGCCAACTGTATTATCATATGTGCCAGTTCCTTCTGTAATATAATTCAATATTCTTCTCTTTGACATTGAATATTACAAGAATGGGGAAAGGCAGTAATATGAAAGGGACATCAGTCCTTCAATAACAATAGTCAAGGGAAAATAAATTAAAAATCTTCACTTTTATTTATTATCTCAAGAAAAAAAATGTTCCAAATCAAACATTCCAAGTGAAACATCCTGTGAAGTTTTCCTTCTCTGATTCATTGTCAGCTGCAGAGTCCAGCTTTATGCAAGTGAATTTCAACAGATCAATTATCAGGAAGAAAAGAAAGGTACAAGTCCCCCAAGTGTTACTTTTCATATCCATTTGCAGTCGGTGGTAATCTGATACAGTTCTGTTAAGGGAAATGCAACCCCAAATACAGACCCTGTGATCTAAAATATAAAACTCCCAACAGAGAGAGTACTGTTGAGTTTGTTACTCATGTTCTTCAATCAAGAGATGCCTAAAGAAATCCTAAGACACAACAAGATGAAAGACTGCTATGAAGTTTTTTCTGTGTGTGTTCTCTTAGAATTGTGTTTCCACATTTGCAAAGACTGTGACCATTTAATTAAGTAAACTACTACTCCATTTTTTAACAAGAGTGCTGTTGGGCTTTTACAGTATTTAAGAATTTCAGCGCAACCAGCCCAGTATTTTGTTGGCCTTGGTTGGAAGAATCCAAATAAAGCTGGATTGCAAATAGCAGTTTAGAATACCTGCAAAACAGATAGGTTTGGAAATCCTAACACTGAGGTGTTTTTATTCCAGCAAGCTACAAATGTCGACATAGGGTATTCTAGCGCAAGACTTGCCAATGGAGAGACAGCCCACAAAATCATCAGTAATACTATATTGACAAGATTTTATTTTGTCCCAATGTCTCTGGAGTTGTGGGAGAACACATTGCAGGAGGCTTGCATTGAAGGTACCCTCTAAATAGAAAGAACAAAAAGAACAACAGTTACATCTTACGCCTGGTAGACAAAAAGCATCCAAAAATTCACCTCAGGTCTCAACTTCCCAGTGATTACCTTTTCAAACATTCAGTGGCTGTTCGCAGGTCTGCATTTTCCCCCTTTTATCACCACTGCATTGCTCCCATGCTTATTAAAGTGCCAAAATAAACAGTTTCAACTGTCTTGTCTAACTGGGATATTCTGAATAGAATGGTATTTGTCAAAGCATGTAACCTCCGTAAGGATTTTTGTGTGTTTTAAACTGGCATGCTGCATTCACTCACAGGGAAGTGCTCTGCTGGCTATACAATCCCTTACTTAACCCAAGTAACCTCCCTGGGATAAGGACCTGCTTTCATATTAGATTTTTTTTTGGCAAAATGTTAAATAACTACCAGTCAAAATAGCAGGGTTTAGGAGGCTATTTTATTTAGGTTTTCATTGTAGGTCACAGCTTCATCAGGATGGTGAACAAAACACAGCACCAAGTATTTTCCAGGAGGAAGGAAGGTGGAGAGAAGTCATTTAATACTAAATGATATAAGAGAAAAAGTGGTTTTGCAACCTGTATTTGGACAATATGAGTGAAATATAGTCATTCAGATTTGAGCAAGAGGTAGTGCCAGTGTAATTTTGAATCTGTCACTTATATTCTGTTCTGATTGGCATTTTTTTGAGCTTCTGTCATGTAAGCTTTCCTACTGACAGTTTGTCACAGGAAAAAGTGGAGAGCATAGACTCCCACTATGTCTGAAAGTGTCTGATCTGGAAATTGAATATGTTTGTGCACTATATGAGAAAAAGACATGGATGGTCCAGGAATATTACCTCTGACTTCTTAATATGTACCTTTTTAGAAGCTATATATTTCTGCTAATGTGAAAATTCAGTGAATTACAAATTTACCTGCCAAGCTTTTTTTTTCCTTTCTGCTGTCCATTTCTATAAAACAGGAGCAGTAGGAGTTCAGTCAGATCCTTGGGTGCTGAAAATTGTCAAAGATATGTTGAATTCAGTGGTGCTATGTTGATTTACCTCATCAGAAGTCCTGGCCAATTAATCACTTGACCTCTCTCCAGAAGTCATAAGATGCAGGCTTCCAGGCTTTTTACAAGCTCTGTCAGCAGCTCTTAACCACCAGAGGTCCCATGGCAGGTCTTAGAGCTGTTATGGCCTGCAGATATAAACGCTATCAGCACAGTTCTTAAGACTCAGTGTTACGAGCTTCGTTGTTTAATATTCAGGGTTCTCTGGTTAAAGCCTGTGGCTTTCCTAAGTAGCTCCAGAGAGCAGAAGGACTTCATAGCAGTCAAATAATTCATGACAGTCATTTTAAGTTCAGCAATCAGCAAAGTTTTTCTAGTGCACAGGTTAAGACTAACAGACTAACTGTCCATATGGCATCGAATTATTGTAATTATTTTTTGAAGGTATTGGAGTTTACATCTTGAAAAGATGGAAGACCATGCTCCCTCTGAATTGCATGGGAAAGATGTACAGTTTAAGCAATCAATGATTTACTGAAAGAAATGCCACAGGCTTTGTCTTTGACAAATGTTAGCTGTGAAGTTGTAGGGATCGTGAAACCTGCAAGCAGTGCCAGGAAAAGCTTTCCTATTTGATAATACTTAGTGGTGTAGTTCCCACCCCTCACTTGCTTTGCGTTCTGTACTTAGATGACCTCCAGACCTTTTGTGACAGTTTGTGAGAAACATAGGAAATTCCAACTGACCATAATATCTGTGGATGTCTGAGAAGATGCACCATAGGTTTGGAAGCTGAAGCTGTGAAACTATTTCTAAAATCCGCTCAAAGAATAACTTCAATAGTTCATCCTGGAAATCTGCAGTGTATCAGAACCAGCTTTTCACGTGAGTGAATGAACCTCAGGAGGTCATTTAGTGCAGTCCCCTGCTCAAAGGATGGTCAGCTACATCAGGTTGCTCAGGGCTGTGTCCAGTTGGGTTTTGAGTATCTCCAAGGATGAAGATGCCACAGCCTCTCAGGATAACCTGTTCTCAGAATGAAAGAAATTCTTATGTTTAAATGGAACTTCTTGTATTTCAATTTGTGCTCATTGCCTCTTGTCCTGTTACTGGTTACCATTGAGAAGAGTCTGACTCTGCCCTGTTTACTCCCCCCCGCCATCAGGTATTTACACACATCAGCAAGATCCCCCTGAGCCTTCTCCTCTTCAGGCTGAATAGTCCCAGATCTCTCAGTCTTTCCTCATAGGACAGAGGCTCCAGTCCCTTAAACATCTCAGTGGCCTTTTGTTGGACTCTCTCCATCTCTCTCTTGCACTAAGGAGCCCAGAACTGGACACAGTACTTCAGGTGTGGCCTTACCAGTGCTGAATGAATGGGAAGGATCACCTCCCTCTGCTTGCTGGGAACTCTCTTCCCAATGCAGCCCAGGAGGCTGTTGGCCTTCTTTGCCACAAGGGCACGCTGCTGGCTCATGGTCAACTTGTTGCCCACCAGGACACCCAGGCCTTTTCTGCAAAGCTGCTTTCCAGCTGGTCGGCCCCCAGCTTGTCCTGGTGCCTGGGGTTATTCCTTCCCAGGTGCAGGGCTTTGCGTTTCCCATTGATGAACTTGATTAGTTTCCTCTCGGCCCATTTCTCCAGCCCATTGAGGTCCCTCTAAATAGCAGCACAACCATCCGGTGCATCAGCCACTCCTCCCGGTTTTGTATAATCTGCAACTTTGCAATGTCTTGTTCATTAATGAAGGTGTTAGTTTTGATCTATTGGCCCCAGTGTACTGGGGTACACCATTGGCAACTGGCTTCCAGCTGGACTTCATATCGCTGATCACAACTTTTTGAGCCCAGCAGTTCAGCCGTTTTTTGTCCACCTCACTGTCCACTTCTCTAGTCTGTGTTTCATCATATTTCAAAGATGTTATGGGAGAGAATCATCCCCCTTTTCAGGAACGGAGGTCTCCAGTTTTGAAAGGTGCCAACATAGATTACACCATGATTATCTGTCAATCATTGTAACAGTATTTCTATGAAAACTGGGATGTTAAGCTTACTTACTTTTCTATCCAACCTTCTCTGTGTTATTCAATGAATGAAAGCAAAACATATCCACTCATAATACTTAAAGGAAACATATTAATGGCTAGCTTTAAAATCTGTGCAATACTTGGCAGGCCAGAAATAACACTGGAAATCTTTAAGACAATTTCTTGATTCAGGAGTACTGCTTGTCAGATGACAAATGCATTCATACCCTGCTATTAAGGAACTTCACTTTCACCAAGAGTAAGAGTATGAAACCAAATTTAATAAAAATTTTCTTTTTCATGATTTCTTATTGTGGCCTAGCAGCATGGCTATTTCAAACCAATCTCATGCACACTTTCTCTAAAAACAAATCAATCTCAGAGAAGGTCACTTCCTTTTCTTAATGGAAGCCTGGAAAAAATGAGGAGAGCAAGAGCAGAATTCCATAAAGGAAACTATTGCATCATTAGGGATAGAGCAACACCTCAGAATGCTAAGGATGCTTGCAAGACCTCTTATAACTAGCTTTTTAAACAACTCTGAATTGTACCCTTATAATGTAATCATATTATTCTGCTCATTAAAAAATAAGCCTATGTAAGCCCATAATCATGATGGACCACTGTCCTAACATGATAACTACTTCATTCAGCATTACAAAGTATCAAAACCTTACTGCTGGCTTTTGTAGAAATGAACACACTTTTTCAGACTACACTTTAAATTGTTCAGATAAAAAATAGAAGCCTATATGATAGTTGAAATTGATACCATTCCAGGGTTGAGTTTTTTGGGGAGGGATTTTTTTTCATTTTTAAGTACATTATTTTGTATGCTATAGTGGAATAGATATTATCACATGATTTTGAAGTGTTCTAGAGTAAACCTTATGCAATATGGGAATAATTAAGAATAGATTTTAATTTTGATAGTGAATTTCCCATCTCACTCAGTTCAGTCTGGAGCTGGTACAGTACTTGCATCCAGTGTTTCCTCCTCCCTGTTTTTTTCGATAATTGATACTAATGTGAATCTGCCTTTCCACCTGCTATGTTGTTGAGAAGGAAAAGGAATCATTATAACAACTTACCCATTTCTATAGAAATAGACATTGCCCACATTTGGCTACTTATGACATTTGATGATGCATTGCTTGTCAAATTTCAGTGCTTCTATGTCTTCAAAATGTTAGTTTTGCTGCTTCTGTACAGAGATACTGTGGGTGTTAGTACTATGAAGTGAAAGCCTAACACAGCTAATTTCTAAGGTACTCAAGATGTACTTCCAAGCATTCCAGAGCAGTTCCAGAACATCCTTCTAAGTCCCCTAAATTCACTGCGTGACATCGCTCAGGATTACACTGAAGGCAAAAGAAATGCATAAGACAAGAAGCCACTTGAAACAGTGTTTATTAACATGGAAATATGCTCTTTTAATATGAAGTGCTTCCAAACCTGTTTAAAATGAAAGTAATCCTAAAGCAGTAACACAAAAAATGAAAGAAGTGCTTTGCAAAATAAACCCTTAAACAATAAATTACAAGCTGCAAAAAATGAGCAACAGCCACAAGGGAATTTTGCTAATTCCAATTTTTGAGAATAAATACTAAAAGTATGAAATTGCAAGTACTCATTCATTGAAGAGGGAGCTGGAACTCCAAAAATCAAAATGCAATGTTAAATTTATTTTCAAAAGTCATGTTTAGACTTATCTATTTTGTTATATAAATAGGACTTCAGAGAAGAATTTCTGACTTAGTGGCTAGTCAGGTAAACTTTCAGGATTCAACTAATTTCATTTAAATTGATCAAATGTAAGTTCATTTCCTGAGCTCCTGCTATCAGAAATGAAAGAAGACAGAGAAGCTCTTACTATAGATGCCTCTGTTTGTCCACTGAGGGAGTGGCTAAATTAGATTAAACAGCAGATACCTAACATCAGGTGAGCTGAATTCTTATGTATCTTGTTGCTCCCCTGTACTATACAATAAGCTTTCTGCAGATTTCTTCTTGGCTGCTTTTTATTTGTTTTGCTTGTTGTTTGGTCACTCTGTTCATTGGACAGAAGTCATCCTCTCTCACTGACAACCCCAGTGAGAACAGGGTAATCCTTCTGAAGTTACTCAAAGTGAAAGGCAATCTTCTCCCAACAGGACAAAAGGCCTCTGCATCACAAAAATCCTTTAATGAGAATTAAAGTAGACTATTGAATTGACCTAAACCTTTTCAGTGAAGTTAAATTAAATATTTATTATAAGTTCAAAATTATATATGAAGGATACCTATACACAATCTGAAGGTGTTGATTAAATTAGTTCTTGCAATCAAGATACGATGTAATTCCAGTGATTACGTTCTCATCCAAATTATAATTTTAGTTAATAAATTCTTCCTTCCAGCATCTCATTTTTATTTTGTTCTTATGGACCAAGGTGAACAGCAGCTGCAAATCATCTAGTATTCAGAAAATAATGCATTTAGCTACTCAAGGAAAGGATCACCTATATTGTCATATTCGTCTGATCTGTTCTTAAAGATGCCCAATGACATATACACATCTCATTGTATGAGGATGATTTGACCAGTCTTTTCCTAAATACATATTGTAATTTCTGATTCTGGACATCCATGTTCTGATGTTCTCCAATGTTCCTCTTTATGATCTTTGATAACAGTTTATGCTTCTGATTCTTCCGAAAAATATTCCAAAATTTTTGTTCAATTGAATTGGCAACAATTTCTGATCTAAGTTCTTTTCTCTGAAAACTGAAATGTGCCCTTTATTACTAGTTTCTTTGTTTCATCATTAATGAGTAGCATCAAATCCAGGGATCATTTATTTAAAATGTGTTCCTACTCCTCTTTGAAAATCTCATTTTAAAAGCCAGAGGTGGAACATTTCTGCAGTCTTTCAATCCCCTTGAGGTCCTTTGTTCTCTCTATAGTACATTGACAAGGGAACTCTATGCCAAGTAAATCTAATTTTCTCTCCTCAAATGTCCCTCTAAATGGTTATAATATTCCTTTCACGTCTTTTTAATTGATTTAGCTCCAAAAAGATCAGTTGAAGGCTGTGTGGGGCTCTACTGCATTATCAGTTTCTTTCTTAAGAAAGTAAGAAGTGTAGCTCATTCATTCTGTTAGTACTTTTTCAAGCTTTGTTTCTCCCTACCCTTCATCCAGACTATTTTCATTTACTAACCTACAGCATTATGTTTGTGGTGATGCTATCGGCACATCAATGCAGAGAAAAAATATTTGAAGGATCCTGAAATATCTTAGTAGCAAGAAATGCAGCTTTTCAGTACATAACATCATTCAGATTATTATTCTCATGTCCATTATTCTGATGTCCAAAAGAAGGACTATGTCATAAAGAAAGGAAAAAGGACACTTTCCATCATGAACAATGTGCATTTAAAGTTCATGGCAAGCCTGTTTCAGAATGAGATAAAGCCAAGAGGAAAAAGATGGATGAAAATGGCATTTATATTACATGGTTAGCATATCCTAGCATTGATAGAGATAATCTATCAGAGCTGGGATGGAGCAGGGGAGAGGGGAGGATTGTTGCAGTTGATTTTTTGTTTAATATTTGTGGGAATTGTCTTCCTGATTTTTTAATTTCCAGGAGTTGTGTTCATCCTTATCTCAAGCCACAGATTCTGTGATTTTTAGCAGCAGGCCCAGGACATCTGTGATAACACTCCTGCCTTTTTATTAGAGCAGATGTCACTATTTCTTATTACTCTAAGAGAGAGGAAAAGCTGTCAATGTGATTTCATTTCCAGCTCCTCCAACTCTAGTAAACATTGGCTTCTTTCCAGGTGGTGCCATGGCTCAGGAAACTTTTTCAGTGTGAAAGTTAGCCTAAACCCTGTGGTTTCCAGAAAAAATGTATTCTAAATTTGTTTCCTGGATTTGTTGGAAATATCCAGCCAAGGGAAATTTCCCTAGTCTCTGCAGCAGATGGGTGAAAGAGATCCACCTCTGGTGCAGCTGCCAGCTGTTTCCCTGAGCAGCTGCCTGGGACTTGCAGGTTTCCAGCTGTGGGACAGTTCAGCCTGTACCCCTGACCTGTGGCTGGACTCCTCTGGGGATCACAATTCCCAGCCTTTATGTAGACCCACCAGAAATCCAAGCATCATTCTATGCTATCTGCTTTAGAGCCAACTAAATCTTATTGAATGAAACGTTTCAAGCTTATCCAGCCAGCATTTTCCAAAAAACAGAACCTGACTAATGATGTCAACAGGATCTCTGGGAAGAAATATGATATCTTAAAATAAACTTCACCATTTTGTTGGTTTTGAGTTCATGAGATTGTTTGTACGCAAGTTGTAGAAAGTACTCTAATCTGCAAGAGAGTGGAAGGCTTGAAGTCTAACATGCTACAAAACATATAAAAATACCCTTATTATTTTCAAGGATAAGACCTCTACTGTCACAACAATGTCAGTAAAAAAAACTTGGAGATTTTAATAAGAGTGGAGAGAGTCAGACTGAGGAAGTCACAGATCTCCACATAAAAAAGTAAATCTACAAGAGATCCTTGAAATTATAAAAAGGTCATATGCTTGAAAGGTCCCCAATCATCTGACCTTGTTGTCAGCCAGTTATCTTGAATACTTTACTTTATAATTGTACCAGATCGTCTTTATTGCTACAGTTCAGGGAGTGTGGACGCAACAGTTTTTCTGAGCCTGCTTTAATTAGAGAAATCAAGTTTAGACAAAAATAACCTGGATTATAGTTTTGTTTTCTTAATCCTATGCAATTTAAAAGTCAGAATATTATATATCTAGAATAGTCTCTGACATATAGAAAAAGGGAATTGATTTGCACCTGTCTTCTTTGACATTCTTTATAGAAATATTGTGATAGAACAAGGTGACACCAGACAATTCATACGTATTTTCTAATTCTTTAAACAAATTAATTAAAAGAAGCTCATAATCCCTAAACCCACTTTAAAAACAAACACAAATAAACAAAACTAATTGAGAAGTTTCTCACAGGGTGATAAATCAGCTGAAAACATGATGATCAGTAGGTTGGTGGCTATGGTTATCTGGAGGAAACCATTTCCTCTAATCTGTTTCCCTTACATTTGTTGTGGTGACAGCTAATATTGACAGTCAACTGTCTTAGCAAAGCATAGACCCAAAATGCTGCTGAACTGATGAACTGATGAAGGTAACAAAATTGCTTTATAACTCTTAACTACTAAAAAATCTCTGGAGCAGACTTCAGAAGATTATTTAGCAAAAAAAAAAATAAAAAAAGAAAAAAAAGTCCTATAAGTATTATGACTCCCAGCCTACGAAAAGAGGTTTAGCAACATCTGAAATAGGCAGAATTAAAAATGGAGGAACAAAGGGCATCTCAAACTGATAACACAGGTTTATGAAAAGGAATGAAGACATTAGTCTGATTAGAAGAACAGGCTTGGAACAATGCTTATTATGGTCAGACTCTGCTACCGTTGCATACCCTGAGTAGGTCTGCTTTGATTCTATGATAATATAAATATCCATACTTAAAATGTACTTACTGTGAGTAGTTTCTCTGAATTGAATAGGACTACCCACAGAGTACAGAGTTGAGTACATACTGGTGTCTTGGCAGGTCTGAGGCTTTCTAGTGTAGGCAGATGTTGGATTTCAGTAAAACCAAACTTGAAATAAAGATCTATTGAGTAAAAGCAGAAAAAATAATCTCTAAATATGGAATTCAGCCCTAAGGATAGATATTCTGTTTTACTATGTAAATACAGGCTTGCAGGATAATGTGTGCCTCCAGATTATCTAGCCTTATGGTGCTGCAGATGGAAGAAATTTAGCAGTTGAACTGAACCTGTAGACTCTTTGAGTCATCACTGCTGTAACTGAATGGGACTTGGCACAACATTTGCTCCCTGCAGAATGGCTTGGTGGGATGGAAATGGTACACGCAGCAGTAACCCACATTTTTGAGAAGCCGACACTATGGTTGTGAGGTTCTATCACTTCCCAGACTCCTCAGGGTAAGGACAAGTGTCCTTCCAAGATGCTTGTGCTGAAATGTAATGTTTTCCTCAGGGCATTCATGTTTAGGGTGGCAATCTGAGTCACCTCAGCAGTCCAGCAGTGTCAGAGGCAGATCTGCTTTCTCCTTCGTTAGCTCTTTCTTATGATATCAATGAGTTTATATGTTGCAGCTTATAGCTACAAGTCCAGACTTAAAATTTAGCCATGACTAAAAGTTTAGCCATGACTAAGCAAGGAACGCAGCAAATACAACAAATACAGCTGAGGGTTGTTCCTAGATGTCCTTTATTTCTAACAAGTCCAGTGAGGGCTCTGCCAGGAACTGAGATGGAACAAACGAGTTATTTCTTTCTGATAGCCATTGCTAGGGGATGGTTAAGAGTCAGCTACGTTTTATTCTTCGTACTTTAACGAATCATTCAGTAATGGCTCGCACACTTCTAAAAATTCAAGTTGATGGCTTCCTAGCTCAAGAAAATAATTTTAAATCTCTTTTAGAATTTTCCATTGTGTCCATCACTGGTGAAGTGTAATTGTTCAGTGAAGTTCAATGCATTTTGCAGCCTGGCCACAGTATTAGAAATTAATATTTTCTTTAGACTGTCTTCTAATTGTGGCACAATCAAGGTTCCTGCTACATAATTCATGCTTGGCCTTTTCTCTGAGATATTCTGAGTTACTCTTCTTCAATTATACCAGATAATTTCCATGAAATGACATGAAATAAAGAATAAATCAATTGATTCTCAAAACATGCACTTAAGTTGGATTTTTTTTTTCAAAAACGTCTCATCTCACAGCTCGTGATCTTTGAAAAAGACCGAAAGTATGTTGTATCCCAGTGGTGCTGTGAGGGAAAAAGAGTTTGTCTAGCTTTGTTTCTAGTGAAATTAATACTTTAATACTACTGGGATTTTGTAGCATTATTAGTGAAACCAGTTAGAGCATCTGGAGCCTCAGAGCTCTAAAGAGGAGAAAAGAAGGAAAAGTAGTTCAAGTCCTAGACGTACTATAGACTAAAACTTAATATTATATATGGTCATTCCAACAGATTCATTACTTTTGGACCACAAATCCAAGTCTACTCTAAAGAACTTGGAGAACCTCATGCATCATTTGCTTTAGCCAGCTGGTATTTTTTATAATACTTCTGATCATGTCTACTATGTTCTATGTAGGAAAGAAGACACAGCTCATCAGGGTATGAACTTAGGAGAGGGCTTAGAAAAAAATATCTCTTTCTTAAATATGGGGCTTAATATTTAACTTGGATATCAGTTAACTAATTTTCTCTAATACTTGATTGGCTAAAATCCCTTTCCCAGTCTTCTGAAATTCAGAAATGTGTATTATCCTAACTAGCTAGACATTTTCCATGTGCAATTAAACACTCCTTTGATACATGTAGAGAAAATGTCATAACTATACTTAGGATTATAGGTTAACAGCCTGTACAACTTAATTTAAAAAAATGAAGGTGTATTACTTTGTTTAAAAAATTGCTCCCAGGTTGCAAACTTTATATATATCAACTTTCATGCCAGAGTGATTTTTTTTTAAAGAGGCAAGTCAAAAGCCCCTGAGAAACATTGTTTAAAACTGAACTCTTTTCAGAGCTTTGAAATTCTGGTTGACTTGCAAATACAGCTGTAGGGAAGAGTGTCTGTTGTGCACTGTATTAACTGGAACTTTGTGTTTGCAGCTGCCTGTACGTTCAAATGTACACACTTGTCAGTATTTTCATGTAAATCCTTCCCCCTCCCCAGGACATCTTTTGGAAATAAACTAGCTCTTCTGAAGTAACACTGCTAGATTTTCTGCTTATTAAATTGAAAAAAAGTCTTCCTTCAAGCCTTCCATTCATCTTACATTTCCAACTGAAATTGTACATTGGACATTTTATTCTGCTTCAGTTATTTAGTCCAAATTTTATATAACCCTCATGAAAGCTTGAAAATGAAGCAATGAAGACATAGAAAATACATCTATAGGTTAATGGAGGGCTAAATCCAGAGCATGTCCCTTCTACTCTGCCTTTTTGTGCAGCTAAGGAGACATAGCAGCCTAAGCAAATTCTAAAAGGTCCCAGTAAGTAGCATACAGAGCCATGACACTTCCCCAAGCTTAGAAGAAAGTTTATGTGTCTGAACTGCTGCAACACAGGGTCTCAGACTTAAGAATAGAAAATTCATTAGATATCCTGTTCTGAGCTAGGTGTTAAATCCCATCTACCTTGGCACGTTTTGTTTTTCCCAGTCAGTTTGCAAGTCCGTGCCATTGACACATAGCTGGAAAGCAAAAACCGAGGAGTTGCAAGCTCTAAAAAAGGGTCTCATTGAACACTCTCACATTGTTGGACAAGGTGATTCACAAATGACAATGATGAAAGTTACAACCAATATAGTTGTTTGTCCCAAACATCAGTCTGGAAACCAAGAGCTGTGTTCCTCCATTTTCTCACATTACAGCAACCTCTCACAGCCTGTGTGTTTTTAGTGCACAGGAGGAACAAGAAAAGTAAGAAAATTTAATGAGTTAAGGAAAATATCTATTTCTAAAAAAAATATTTCTAAATAATGACTCAGGCAATACATGCAAATAAATAATTTGTGAACAAGCAGATCAGTTTAATATGGAACCACTGGAAAATGAATTACTGTGACAGACAGTGATTCCTGTACAGTGTGCACGAGAGTCCTCTCTACCTCTTTCCCTGATAATATTTGATATTCAGAAAATACAGCCAGCTAAAAACAACTGCTACTGTAATTGACAGATACTGCTAGATTTGGAATTCTTGCTCCTAACAGGTTTGCATTTGTTTAATGCAAGAAGCAACCCATCAATTGACAAGCTCTGTCCTGTTGTGATGCATTCTGTGCTTTGTCATGATTTAACATAATAGAAAGTAATTTGATGATAATACATTGTATTATATTATGGAATGACAGATCACTTACAGTTAAAGAAAAATGTCAGGGTACTTGAACTCTTATGCTAGCAATTAGAAATATTAATTATCATTTCCTGTTAATGTTTTGTGTGCATGTGTATGTGTGTCTATGGCTCATTGTAAAAGATGTATTGTCATTCTTAGTCTACTATGATTATGTGAAATCAATTTGGACCAGGTACTAATAAATAATCATGTAGAAGTATAGTCTCCTTTCTTCCCTGCAAAACAGAGGAAGCCTCACAATTAAAATCTATAGAGTGAAGATGGGTAAAATTAGTACCATTTATCATTTTGCTTGTAACCATTACTATGCTATGTCATTTTCAAGACTTACAACAATTTTTAATGTGAAAATGAGGTGGTGTGGGTTTTGCTTTTCTGTTTTTTTTAATCCTGGCTATCCCAAAAAAGAGCACATGATGTAAATTAGATTTCTGCCACCATTTTTCTCCTGTTATTCAGAAACACACATACATTTAAAAATAATAATTAAAAATATAACATAGTACTACTGCCATGTAAGAGGAAGCAAAGTGATGCTAACACTGGATGAACTACAAATAATAAATTCAGTGCAAATATCTAAAATTATTTGGATGACAGAAGAGAGTGCTTCTGGAATAACAATGGTAGGAATCAGTACTCTCAATATGACAAAGAACGTGTGGATGACTTATCCACTTCTGTCCTAAAACTGGAAATAAGGGAGAAGTTTCAGAAAAAAAATGGGATCCAATTAAATCTCACCATTTGCATGGGTGTCCAGGGGACTGGTGTGTGGTGGCATGGCAAAGAGAGAAGGCAAATTTTCAAACACGTCTTCAGTGCTAAAAAGCAAAAAGAAAAGGCACTGGTTTGATACAGGGTCCAATCCTGAATTGCAGTTTGGGGGTTTATTCACTAATCCCCTTGCTGACACATGAAGAGTATCCATTTCATGTTAGCTGCTTTATAGCATCTGATATGTCATCTCCGTTAAGTTGGTTTTGAAACCCAGTCAGCGTACTCCCAGGAGACATGCACCTCTGATCTTGATTAAATATCAGTGTAATTGTTCATTCTATATAATGAAAACATGGGAACTTAGACATGTAGCTGACATGTAGATCTCCAGATAGATATATCTTCATCTGGAACTAAGTTTACCCACTGTCTGTGAATCAGTCGTCTAAATGTAAACACCTAATGTCATTAGACACCCAACTGGGAGCTGACAGGTATGTCAGAGGACTTTTGGGAGACCCTTTCAAAGCAGCAGGTAGCAGCTAGATGTGACACCCCATTTCACTAGTCACTCATCATCTATGTTTAGCCAGCTGAATCACACTTTTGCTTCCTGGATCAGGTGTAGGTGTGAAGAAGATACTGAGCTGGTCATACTTACCATGACTGAGGCACAGTTGTGCAATCACAACATAGGTGCTGTTCTTGGCAGCTAAGGTATACTGAAGGACAAAAATGAACACATTAGTGAAGTTTAGGAATGTCTGGGGTTGCTTATAGCTGAATGGATAAGGAAGACTTTTTAAATCAAGAAATTGGAAAGCAAACACAAGAAGTCAACTATGGGCATTCAGGCCTTCATCTTCCATTTACAGCTGAGTACAAAGTAGTTCAGGACATATCATAATTGGCATTCATTTTTTATAGGGTGTTTACTTTTTTCCCAGTGATATATTTTGATCTAATAACTTTTTTGTCATAATATTAAAGATTTCAATACTATCTGGTTTTACTCATAAGGCAATTACTATTTTTAGCTAAATATTAAATGACAGTTGTCATTTGTTATTTGTATTTATAAAAGAGTGGGTAGAAGACAATGTACCGTTCTTTTTTCCTTTCTTTTTTCATAGCTAATTTCATAGCTAAGGTGTTAAACATGGTATTTGTGTAAGATTCCAAAAATTAATCTGGCATATTCCAATACATGTGTATCAAGCCATATGACTGTAAGATAAAAGAATAAATATAAATTTTACACAAAGTCAAATATTTTCTGGCATAAACAATAAAAAAAACCAGAAGAAAATAAGTTAATGGAACTTTGCTGTAAACTACAAACCCCATCAAACCAAAGAAGAAAAAGAAATCTTGTAAGGCTATCAGCATCAGAAAAGTGTGCTGAAAGAAATCTGTTATCAGTCATGGCCAATGGCACATAATGAATGGGATTGCTCTCTTTATATCACAGAAACTCTCACAGGAGTACTATATTGAACTATTTTCTTTCCAGGAATATCTCAGTTATATTGGTGGGCTGTTTGATCAAATACGGCTCCATAACAAATATGTGTTAACATCAACACAGGTTGAATAGACACATTTACAATTACTAATATTCTGTGACTGATTAATTGCACACTACTGAATATGATGAATTTTTGTGACTGTATCATAAAAAAAATCTCTTTACTATCTAATTTGATAAGTAAATATATAAATTCATCTGCTTGGGGAAAAAATATGTAGATTTATTCTTATTTGCAAGTGAAGGTACTTAAAGAAAATTAAGGAAATTACTTAAGGAAAGGATATTTTCAAAAGGAAAACAATATTTATCTGTTTCTTATAATATCAGTCCTGGAACTTCATGGTGGGCAGCTGAAATTGTGATTCCCAGATCACCTCTTCTGCAAATGTATTCCTTTTATCATAACTTTTTTGCTATAACTAGTTAAACACCACCACTAAAATACATGGTTAGTTGTGGTACTCTTGTCTTCTCAGGTACTGCAAAGCAACGGATGAGAGGAAAGTTCACAATGTAGCTCTCTCTTCTGGGCTTGACTGAGCCTGGAGTGTGAAAACCAACCTGTGAAAGAGGGGATCTCTTCTGCATCAGATCAAAGGTCCACCTAACCTCCAAGTCTGTCATCTGAGAATGGCCAATAACAAATGGCTAGGATAGATTAACCAGACAGGGCAAACACATAGCAGTAATAGCATGGTATGCCCTCCTACCATCCAAAGTTGTGGGACTTCCTGAGTCAGGATTAGTAGTTTTGTACCTAACGGCCCTCAAGCATGTTTAATACTAAATCTGCACATCATATTGTCATACTGGTATGGCAAATGTTAGTTACATTGATAAAAGATAGCTGCATTGACCACATGACAAATACTGGCTTTTTAGGTAAACTCACAGAATTTCTTCCATAATCCATTGCTTCTTACATCAATACTCTAACATTAGTACTTTTTTTACACTCTTATTTTATAAGAAAAGTAAATATTTGTCTTAAATAAATGTTAAAATCCCAGTAATTTTCCTACAATAGATATCTTTTTGTCTCTTCAAAATACTAAGTAGAAATATTTCATAGGCATGCCTTAGAGAGGAAAGCGACTTTTTTTCTACCCCCATTACTGAACTAAAAGGGAGTTTATTTACTCTTATTTTAGACTGTTGAATTTTCTGGGTAGGATGCATTGTTAATGAATGTCTGAACAGAAACGTATAGTATAAATAGTGAAAAATGAAGAAGGAAAAAGAAAAAGTCACTCTAAGAACTCCGGGTAGGACTCAGCATAGCCTAATAAGCAATCACAGCTTCATCTGTATCAGTCCAAGTTGATTTATTGAAAATACATTGATCAGTCCTTTACATATCCTATTTATTTCCTATTGCTTTATTTTAAAACTGTTGTGGTTTAGCCCCAGTCAGCAACTAAACACCACACAGCTGCTCGCTCACTCCCCCCACCCCAGTGGGAAGGGGGAGAATTGGAAGAGCAAAAGGAAGAAAACTCATGGGTTGAGATAAGAACAGTTTAATAATTAAAATAAAATAGTGATAGTAATAATGGTAATTATAACAATAATGATTATGATAATAATAATAATGATAATATAATGAAAAAAAAAAGAAAATAACAAGAGAGAGAAATGAAACCTGGGGAAAAGAGGGAAAAGAAAAAAAAAAACACAAGTGCTGCAACCGCTCACCACCCACTGACTGACACCGCCTGTCCCGAAGCTGCAATCGCTGCTTCTCCCAGCCAACTCCCCTCAGTTCATATACTGGGCATGACGTCATATGATATGGAATATCCCTTTGGCCAATTTGGATCAGCCCTTTTGGATGTGCTCCCTCCCCTCCCGGCTTCTTGTGCATATGGCAGAGCATGGAAAGCTGGAAAAGTCCTTGACTCGTGTAAGCACTACCTAGCAACAACTAAAACATTAGTGTGTTATCAACATTATTTTCATACTAAGTCCAAAACGCAGCACTATACCAGCTACAGTGAAGAAAATTTAACTCTATCCCAGCTAAAACCATGACAAAAACCTATATTATTACATAGCTCATAATTTCCTTAGGTCCAATTGTATTCCTAATTTTCAATGTTTTTGGTCATTTTTCAGCTGAAGAACTCTGAGCCTGTAGCAGGAATCTTTGTTTGGTCCATAAGAGCATGGCCTTACACTGCTGGATTTCATGTCAATATTGTTAGTGCAGTCCCTAACACCAGTCGCATCTTCTTGCTGAATTCTCCTTGGTCCTGATGATGCCTCTTGACTTTACAGCATCACTAAATTTCAAGAGCATACGGTAGTTTTGGTGACAAGTTAATTAATGAAGACATTAAAAAGTTCTCTTTTGATAGCTGGGTAGAACTTTTCTTTGAAGGTTGATAGATTGCAGCATATTCTATATATATTATTTACTGTACTTGAAGGAAAAAAGGAAAGAAGTGAATACAATTGACTTGGGCTGATTGAATATATTATATCCACTATCTTATTGCATACAGTGGTCATTTGAGAATCTTCATCTTAAATATACAACATGGTGCTGGCCCTTAAACTTGTTTCTTGATCTACAGAATTTCATGCACTACCATAGGAACTGAGCTCAGGGTGTTGCACATACTATGCCCTGCTAGGAATAATGCAGTTTTTCAAAGGAGGATAAATTGTTTTGTGAAAGGCTGACAAACCAAGAATTTTTACTATATAATACTATAGATAATATCTTGGAAAACTACTGAAATCTTTTAAAATAGTTCCTGTCAGCCAGAAGTTGACCAGGTGTCAAGTTTTCCTTACCTGGGTTTTTCTTTTTCAGAAGTGCTGTTATACCCCTCAAAATAAATGGAAATTGCTCATTAAATCTTCCAAAGACTGTTTTTGCTGGCCCAGGTTTTGACTTTCACAGTACCATTCAATACCGTTGTTGATGAGAGGGTAAGTGAGAATTTAGCCTTACAGCTCTTATGAGTATTAATGATGCATCAAATGTTCTGCACATTATGTCCCAGTGTGTCTCCATTAAAACAGTATGCATGAAGTTCAAACCACCTGAAGCCAACTCTGCACTGAAATACCCTGATTTTGCTCCCATCATATTTCATAGAGCCTGTGTCTCAGTTGTGATAGCCAGAGTATGGCTTCCAAGTGTCTCTTTTGGTGTAATACTTTCTCCCCAGTGATCTATTTGGGCTTTCCACCTGACACAGTAACCTATTTTTACTGGAGTTATAACTAGTCATGAAAGAAGTACCTCTACACAGCGGAAGAAGGGGATTGCAAATTCGTAATCCTGTCCTGCATTTAGTGAGGAAACAAACCTAAGTATAAACAGGGAAAACTTCTACATTCAGAAACAGATACATCAGAACATTTCCTTGTAGAATTCCTTTTAATTTTTTACCCATTGTTAAGACTGTGGTAACAGAGTTTCTGCTCCTCAATGTTAACCTTGGCTAGCAGTGAATTTTCTGGATGCAGGGGAATTTGTCTAGTTTCTGACATAAATGACAGCTAGCCCCCAGCTGCTTAATTTATTCCAGAACCAGTGAGAGGCAACTAGCTCCCTGCAGCCCCATCCTGCCTTGATTCTGAGCTTTTCTTGGGCAGGGGAGACTGCCAGCAGCAATGCATTGAGCTGCAGCCTGGTGCTGAATATCCAGTATCAACAGAAAGGGAAACAGATGATTTCTTATAAAAAAAATCTCCTTTTCTCTTTGGTCTTGGTTCAGCCATGTGTGTCAATGAGGCTTATTGAATGGCTGTCTTTTTCTCCTGGATATTCTGTGCCCCAAGACGTCCTCACTTGCATCCATGGTACAGGACCACCATTCCCCTGAGTACAGTCTACTGACCTACACCAGTGAAAGAGAAGAGACTCAACCTTTCAGCATCATTCATTTTATGAATAGAATGAATTACATTCATTTGGCATCTCTATACAGCCTTGTGTCAGGAATAAGCTTTTTGCTTCTTGAAGATAAGTGAAATAGGTTAGGAGAACAACATTTTTAGATTGGGTTCAAGACAAAATGTAGGTTTAATTAGTCCCTGAAAGCTAGGTCTAACTCTGCAAGCCCTTTATCCTCCAAGAGAGAGAGTACTAGCAATTGTTCCATTGCTTATATTGTCTCAGCTGACAGTACAATAAGCTGGAAAGGGCTAAGTCATAAACGGTTTTAAGCAATTAAATACATCTTTAAATTACTACCCATACAGATTAGCAAGTAGATTTTCTTACAAAAGAAAACTTGTCAGTCAAAATAAAAAGACAGTTTAAAGAATGCAATCTTGGTACTGTGTCATGCCATCACATGGATAAAAAGTAAGATAACCAGTAAAGGAAAAACAAGTAAAATGTAGCTTAAATAACCCCTTAGCCTTTTACATATGTTAAAGGTTAGTGAAAATCTTTCCCCCTGTAGAGTTGGAACTCTGCTTCTGAAGTGAGTGAGCAACCTGTTCTAATTGCAGACTGAACCTGGCATATCCATGCCAGTTAGTAACATGTTGCTTTATAGTCAAGTCAAATGAATTAGCCTTATGTAGCTTTGAACACAAACACAGTAGACACTAAACCTGAATTAGACATCAAATTTTCAACTGCAGGCAATGGAGAGCAGTAGGTACATCTGGAGCATAGTTCATCTGGACTATTTTAGGTGTTTAGCTTAGGATAAAATGAATTGTTTCTTAAATATCTTTATATCTCCTCACTGACTACAAAGTGAAATGAATCACACTCATCATGCTTGCTTATTCAAAGCTCATTACAGTTTTCTTGGTTTGCATACACTTTAAAACTCATAGAATCGTAGAATTGTTAAGGTTGGAAAAGACCTCTAGGATCATCAAGTCCAACCGTCAACCCAACACTACCATGCCTCCTAAACCATGTCCCGAAGTGCCACATCTACATGTCTTTTAAATACCTCCAGGGATGGTGACTCAACCACCTCTCCGGGCAGCCTGTTCCAATGCCTGACCACTCTTTCAGTAAAGAAAGTTTTCCTAATATCCAATCTAAACCTCCTCCAACGCAACCTGAGGCCATTTCTTCTCATCCTATCACTAGTAACTTGAGAGAAGAGACCAACACCCACCTCACTACAACCTCCTTTCAGGAAGCTCTAGAGAGCGATAAGGTCTCCCCTCAGCCTCCTCTTCTCCAGACTAAACAACCCCCGCTCCTCATCAGACTTGTTCTCCAGACCCTTCACCAGCTTCGTTGCCCTTCTCTGGACACGCTCCAGCACCTCAATGTCCTTCCTGTAGTGAGGGGCCCAAAACTGAACACAGCATTCGAGGTGCGGCCTCAGCAGTGCCGAGAACAGGGGCACGATCACTTCCCTACTCCTGCTGGCCACACTATTCCTGATACAAGCCAGGATGCCGTTGGCCTCCTTGGCCACCTGGCCACACTGCTGGCTCATGTTCAGCTGGCTGTCAACCAGCACCCCCAGGTCCTTCTCTGCCAGGCAGCTTTCCAGCCACTCTTCCCCAAGCCTGTAGCATTGCATGGGGTTCTCTTTCACTCTGCCACTGCATTATTAAAATGATGACCTGAATCCCCAACTCACTGAAATAATTCACCAATAGTGATAAAATAAGGTATCAATAATGCAGGATAAAGGTGAAAACATGAGTCTAATATTCTCAAAACTTCCTTTTACCTTCTTCCCTACATCTTATGTATCTCATTGAAAAGTCAGTGAATAACTAGTAATTCTATCACACATAACACCTTTCCTAACCGCACATAACACCTAAATAAAAAATATTTACAGAGGGACACTGAAGCATTATTCTTACTACTGTTATTAAAGTCCAGATTCAAGATATTGGGCATAGTATTTTTGGAGGTGAAAATGCAGTATCAAGTATCTATTGCCAGCTGCTTGAATGAGCTACAAGAAAGCTGTTGGAAAAGACACAATTTCTGTCCTATTGTCCAGAGCAAATACTATCAGGATAATGTTTATTCAGAGAGAGAAACAAATTGATTATACTTCATACAAAAAGAGATATGACCTGGAATGACTGTTTGGCTTGCCACAGTTAAGAAGAATATCCAGCCTAATGAACACGCTGCCAGGCTATATATATACACAAGGGTAGTTCTTCAGGCATTGCACTGATGTAAAAGATCACTAGATAGAAGACTGGAGGTTGATTTTCTTATATCATGGATAAAAGTCTTTGAAGGTGTGCTTCAAAGCATTACAATATCAAAATGTTGTCTAGCCCTGGATAAAAGACATCCAAATACTTTTTTGATAGTTGCACTGGGCTAAATTTTACCTTTGGAAAGAGTGTGAGTTTAATTATGGTTGACTCCTGTGTCTAAGTCAAAAGTAGCCAATTTGTGGCTTTGGAGTTGCATATGGCACTTAAGCAGATGACGTATGGCTTATATGCTGGCACTGTATCATGCAACTGCAACTTGCTGCACTGGCATGCAGACTGCTGCATACGTTACAACCCGGGTTGGAGGAGGAAGCAAGCCATCAAGATAGCTCCAGAAGTCACTGTTAGCTCCCAAGATTCCCTAGGACAATCTGTACACTCAGTCCACGTCAATGCTACTTGAAGTGGTGGGGAGCTACTGTCAGAGGCAGCTCTGAACCTCCCTCAGATCTCCTTTTCCCCTCAGAATATTAAAAATAGGAGCTGCTCCAGTTAAGAGTTAGGATGTGGAGTGAGGTTTTAATCTGATTATAATTAGGATAGCTGCTGTTAATATTTTTTTAAAATTGTTTCATAAAGAAATGTCATGAAAATAATAAAATGTCAAAATTGAAAACATTTATTTAAAAACTGGAACATTGTTGCAGGAATGTTGTCACTTTTCCAGTTTTCTTATCACGAAAAAAAATCTAAATTTCTTTTCTTTTTCTGTTCTCATTCCAAATATCTGTGAAATATACACATATAAATGAGCCAAGCTAGAACCTGATTCAAGCAAATTTTATCATCCTGGTTTTCTACACTTATAATTTTTAATACATTATGATAATTAGTGTTCATGTTGATCATCAGCTTACTGGAGAAGAGATGTAACTTCTGCTTGCAAAACCGGAGTACAGAACGTAATAAGAAAAAACCTTTAAAAAGTGTTTCTCTTTTCCAGAGGTAAGATCATCTCTGGGCATTTAACTCAATAGGTTTTCTAATGTTAAAAATATTTCTGTATATTCAATTCTTACAAATGCAGGAGTGTATCAACTACCCATACAAACTGTTTTCAGAGAGATTCAATGGCATGGCAGTCAGTCTTCCACTTCTTTGTACTGAAAGCACTTTTGTAAGCATACACACTTAGGAAAAGAAAAGTATATTTTACTCATCTCTTTTGTTTCTAGATATCATTCTCTATCTGCTGTGCAGTGTTGCTGAGAAGGTGGTCTGTAAATTCTAGTTCCAGGGTTTTAATTGCCTGAGAATCTGCAGGTTCTCATTGTCCAATAAAGGTCCCTTGGACTTGACTAAAATTTGCTGGTATGACTCACAATATAACTGAAATACATCTCTTCCATCTGCATTCCCTTTATTTATGTGATATTCCAAAATATTTTTCAGAAAAGTGTTTTTTCTTTTTCAGCTCAGTCTGCCAAACAGTGTCAAATGGAGAAAAAAATTACAAGGACAAAAAAATAAAAGAATCATGCAGAACAAAAAGCCTCATTTATCAGGTTAGAAAATCCAGTCCTCCTAAGGCTGGTATTATCCCATTTATAAGCTAGTTCACATACTTAAGTACCAACAGGTCATTTTCTTGGGTACTATCTGAAGTCTCATCTCTTAATCTTGACTGTAAATTTTTATGGGTTTTTAACCTGTGCCAAGAATGTGACATTTAAATCAGTGGAGGTTCTTTATTTTGATCCCCTTCTTGCACAGCTTTTACATACAACTTAAAGCATATGTCACACATTCCTTATGTGAGAGGGAGACTGGCAAATTTATGCAGACATATACACACTCAGACAGCAATTGATTGTGATTAAAATGGTTGAGGTATGTTCACACAGATGTGGAATTCAGACTAAGCAGACTGTACAGCTTAACTGCTTCACCAGATAGTTCATTTTATAGCTGTTATTATACATTCTTTGTCTGATTTCAAAGCATTTGATATACAGAAGCAAATCTATTGTTTGGGTTCTTTTGCTGTTTTTTTAAAATCTTACATATGTAATAACTCCATGTGTGGTTCCTTACAATTTAGCAAGGAGGAAAAAAATATTAATATTTCTACAATAACAATAACTCTGTCTTTTCTATACTTTTCTGCTTCCAAATATCTTCAAGCATTTCATGAACATAAAACAAAACTGAGAAAACTGCTTTGAGGCTGACAGATTTTTAACCATTCTACACACAGAGGAATGCAACACAGGGAATCTCCATAGTTTTTGTCAGGATCAGAGAACACATGGCAGCTCATATTTCAATGCAGGCTAGCAAGTTGAGTGTACCTCTTCTCTGGCATGCCTGAGAAGTCTATGAGAAAGCCAAGGATTACTCTGGATTTTCATTCCTCCAGCTGCTAGTTCAAGCTACGTTAATTAACACCCTCTCCTACATGTGTATACCCATATGTGTAACAACCGTCCTCCAAACCCCATATAAACAGCCACACAGAAGGATGCACAGGGGAGGTTGTGGGAAAGGCTGGTGTCACAAAGTCGAACCAGCTTTACTATACAATGAGCTTATGCTTTTCCTTTCCACACAGATTCCCAGATTTTAAACTAGCAGGTGCCACTGCAATCATCTGGCCTGATTTTTTATTCAGACATTCCAGCTCATCGATAGGCATTTTAGGGCTGGAGTAATGATCTAAGCTGGAACTGGAATCTGCCTAAACCATCTGTGTCGGAGACTGCTGGACCAGAACATAACACTTATGAATCTTATGAATGCACAGGGAAGTAGTCCCACAATATGGTACCCCAAAGGACCATATGGAGTACCCAGTGATTAGGCAAAAAAAGACATTCTGGCCTAAAAATCCTTTTTTTTTCCTTTGTTCTGATATATTCCCTCAACTCTACCGGGCACCACAATTGCCAAATATCCTACAAGGAGAAATCTTCAAACTGGAAACAAGAAACTTACAGTAAGATTCATTGTACATGTCTAGATCTGAGCTAGTCACCTAAACTCCCTTTATAATTAATGACAAGATGTAAGTACTTGCATGGTGTGACTGATTTCAACGTGAAGTTGATGTCTAAAATATGTCAGATGAATCACCACTTTTTTCTTTTCCCTGATTATAAAAGGAACATAAGATGAGTCACCTGGATTCAGAAACCTGTATTGGAGATATCTGGTTAGGTGGGTTGAATCCTGCCCTAAGCTTCTTCTGAGGCTGTCAGACCACTTTCTGAAAAATTTAATATCCAAAGATGAGCAGACCTGTCACCTTCCTTGTATTTAGAGTGGTGAAATCTATCCCTGAGCACAGTTAACAGCCACGGACTGTTGTCTTTAACACTTAGTGAAGATGATGATTGACAGGTCAAAATACATTAGGAAAGCCTGTTCTCCCAACGTTAGTGTGACAGGGAACACAACAGCCTGCATTTTATCTGTGAAAATTACCACATGCTGACACTTGTGCATTGCCAGAAATAAGGAGCACACAAAAATTTTCCTGTATATGACAGACAGAAAAAACCTGAATTCATACAGAAAAAGCATCCTGATATCCCTGAGATCTAAAGGAACAATTTTTTTTAAATTAACTGCACAAAATGGAGCTCCTCGAAAAAGGATGTAAATTTTAATTTACCATAAATTGGTGCCTATATGAATTAAACACTTACTCATGTCTTAAGCCTCATGGAGGCCTTTGTGTATTTTCAAAGAGACAGGATTTCTGAATATCTTTCCTAACCAATCACTTAAACCACTGGGAGAGGTTTATTATTATTATTTTTGCCTTAGATCAAATTAAATTTAATCATACACCTTGCAGTTAAATTCTTAAGTTAAATTTGAAAGCTATTATATCTATCTAGCTATATCTGTCAACATATTTTTTTTCTGCTAGACTTTAGATCAGGCTTATATGCTTCTGTAGAATTCACCAGAATTTTTTGCACCTCTCACAGCAGTCTGGTTAGTAGAAATGTTTTCCAATATTGCATATATTTCAGCACTGACTTCATCACAAATTTATAGCATCTGTATGACAGTAAATTTTGCAGCACTGGGTAATAGGCTACGAGGTTGCTTTTAGCACATCTATTAATTTTCTGCTATCTTTTTAATTTCCTATATTTTATTTGACATATTATTTATGAACTGTTTCTTTATTGATATTTACTTTAATCTTGTTTATTTCTCTGTTTTACTTTCATTTAGGAAAGAGCTCAGCTGGTCATGTCTTAAGGGTACCTATGCCAAACCCTCAAGGACATACATCAGCACCAAGACAGCTGCTTTTCAGGCACTGGGTAATAGATGTGAGTAAATTAATAAAAACAAATAATCTAGTCAATAAGCTAGATTCTCTTTTTCCTTACATTTATTCAACAAATAACATGTCAAACATAATATTCTGCAGAGTGATAGTTTTGGGAATGTGGGCAGTGCTGCTTGACCAAAAGTGGCTGCATGAAGTTGTTCCTGTTCCTTTACTTAATAAGCCAGCTCACTTTTCCATAAGGCTGCATTTCCCCTCTTGTACCCGATGTGCAGGGAACAAGGCTGCGCTGTAATTTGGACAGATGGCTGCAGCACAGGTTGCTGCAGTTCATACATTTAGCTCCAGACATACTCATTCAACAATCAAGGTGGTGTTTTTATATAAGCACAGTGTAACACAGAGGTTTCTAAGTGCAAAGCTGAGGCTTGATTTCAATGATTCCTCAGAGGTGCTTCTCTGAAAATTGTTTTCCATGTACTTTTCTGCAAATGAAGTAGAGTCTTTGTAAAGACCCAGTGCAATATGGAAGGAAAATAGCTAAATTAACTTATTGTTCAAAAAATCATCATAGTCAATTTTTGCACAATTAGGCTCATTCTACTACAGGTCTTGTTGTTCCATAATGGAATTAACTTCTTAAAAAACCCAAATAGCTATGCTATAAAAAAATTAAATCTCCTGATTCTTTTGTAAGAATTAAATTATAGTCACCATCCTATTCACTTTGTTAATAGATAAGGCTGACTGAAGGGTACCACAGAGCTGCTTTGCAAAGATGTGCTTTTAAATTAAAGCCAAAGGGATGGACTGTGCCCTCTAACAAGGGGCTGATCCTTTCTGTCAGTCCTCCAGCTGGGTAACCAAAGGAAAAAGTTACATATGATTTGAGAGTTTTGATGCCCTACATTTCAGTGTTATGTCCTGCAGACTGTGCTAGCAGAAGGATTGCCAGGGAGACTGTCAGCAGTTCGGGGTAAGATGACTCTGGCTGTGATATTTGAAAACACGGTACTAAATGTGGTTGTATATCTGTAAAAGGAAAGAAAGGAGTTGTGAGATTTACCTAATTCAGTGTTCATCTGGTGGAGTAGGCTTCTCCACTGATTGACTGACAAAGGTGTAGGTATTCCTGTTAATAACTCTTCAAAGACAAAAGGAGTGAATACGTGCTATTGGTGTTCTACAGCACAGATCAAAGAAGGCATACATTTCACAGCTTTCAGAGGCCTGAACTCTTCTGTAGCCTGCAATTTTGCATTGATGTAAACAAAGTTTCTGCCATTTAATTTTTATGTTCTCATTTTTTTATGTACTCTTTACTTTCCAAAAACAAAAGAAAGAAGAAACAATAAAGAGATATTTCTACCTTCTTATTAGTTACTGATACTTTCTAAATTCTAGTTTTGATTCATGTTTCATTGGGGGCATTGTTATGGCCAAACAAAAGGTGCTTTCTGAAATTATCAGGCTACCAAAGGAATTCACAGACCTAGTGTCAACAAACTTGACTTATTGTGTAGGGAATATAGTGACTTGAAATATATGACAAATGTAACATTATTACATCTTTCCTCTTCTTAGAATGACAAAATACTTTAATGTCTCGCCCTTGCTACCATTAGCTCTGTACTCTTTCAGGCACCCATTAGAGTTTTATAAGCCATTTGCACTTTAAACCAATTCTTTTGTTGTCTGACACCCTTTATTGCTTCAAATGTGACTACACATATGTACAACAGACACTGACTGGGGGGGATAGTTGGGAATTGTCCTGGATATATAACCTGAGTCACCCTCTGTTCGTTACCTCCTTTCACAAAAAGCAGCACTTGCTGCCCTGTTTCAGTCAGGCATCTCCAGATTTTGCCTGCCTGCTCAGCCACAGTCCTGGTATGCCATACTAACCTATCCCGAAGACACATGTGTTTTCAGCCAGCTCTTCATTCTGCTTGTTTAGTCCAGATAAAAGACATCAGCCTTGAAACAAGAGTTGTGCTTCTTTCATCATGCTGGATTTTCTCATCTTCTAGCTAGTGTGCCAGTGCCTGAATATATGTAGCATGTGTTAATCTCTCCCAGAAAGGACTTGTGGAGGTGATATCTCTCAGGAGATGGAAAATGAGAGTCAGATGACAGCAGAAGCACAACTCTTCAAAATGCCTTTGAAGTATGAACATTGATTTGATCCACAGTTTTGCGCATTCTCATGTGAAGGTTGCAGCATCTATCATTTTATGACATTTGTATGGTAAGCCTTGTCTCAGGGAAAACTTGCTTATATGACCTCAGATTTGGAACTGGAAACCTTCCAGGTGGTCGGTCCTATGAAAGTCACCAAATTTCAGGGCAAGCCAGTAAGCATGAAATTTTGGAATATGTAGAAGAATCAGCCTTTAAGCCAAGAGGATTTGCTAATGTAGTTATGGCTTTGCCAAAGTTTCAGCTGGCCCATATCCAGCTGATCCCTGTCTGGGCAGACATACCCTAGTAATGATTATCTACTTCAATATTGCTGTGAAGTTGTGGACACCTATCTAGGGTAATTAAGCTGAGATTGCCCAGAGCTTTAATATATACAGTTATGGAAAATTTAGAAGCATATCATAAGAAATAACAAGTCAATCTGAGCCTGCACAACCTAAAAAGGAAGGTTTTGCACTCATGAACAATTCCTTAATACTAAGGCCTTTATTACCTTTCAAATATATTTTGTGTTTAGGCTCATGGAAACCTTTCCTGAAATGAGGTCTATAGAAATACCATCACATTTGTGCTTGGAGTGAGTATGACTGCCATCACTCATTTGCATGGTGAAAGCTTAAATTAGTTCTACATCACATCTATAATGGGAGCACAAGCATGTGATATAGAACCATGGTAAAATTACCTTATAAAATCTTATCTAAAAATATAGAAATTATAGCAAAACTAATTGAATAATATAGACAATTAATAAAATATCGTAGTTAATTTTGCCATTTTTCTACTGGTCACATTTAGAATATTTATAATATTCTATATCAGTATTGCCATTATTTGTTCTGTAATTATTTAGTTCTTTATGATCTGCAAGCAACTCCAGAGTTCTAAAAAGCTGTTCACTGAATAATTCACCACTTTTTATGAATATTAACTTATTCAAAGAATCATATAATTTCTTATTGTATCACTTAGATAATGACTATTTCTTTTTATTTGTTGCCACTTTTCATCACAGTACACTAGCAGCTTGCTGGATGAAGTATATTTCTTCAAGAAATATCCCTAATTAGCTCGTAGAAAATTAAAAAGGTCTTGCCAGTTTTCAGCCCGTGAACTTACCGTAAATTAATCTTGAAACAAATACCTTAGCATCTCTGCTTCATTTTCTACACAGGCATATCTTTTCCATTTCTAGGATCAGAAAGACTGCAAAACACAAGTGAGTTATGTACCAAGGCAACCATCCTCAGGTTTTTCTAACAGTAGGTAAAGTGAATCCTCCACAGCCTCCAGCGTGAGTGAAATTGAAAAGCAAAGGCAAATAGTACAGTATACCATCAAATGTTTTACTTCTTTGACACCAGGCTAGGCTTATAGTCTTTGCACCTCATCTGGAGGAGCTGGGTGCTACCAAAGAGACTGAAGGGATGGAACCATTAGAATTTATTTGGAGAGAAAGATCTCTGTTTTAAAGTTAAGTAAGGTTCCATTAACATTAATAAAAGCAAATGAGTTAGGGGAAAGGATTGGATAAAGCTTAGGTTCCTGCATTAACAGCTGTAGTCAGATTCAAAATTAGAATTAAAGTTTTTCAGCTATTCTGGGTGTCTCTCCTCACTCTTGCAAATGAGTAGAATCCAGACTTTTACAAAGGCATGTACACACTGTGACTGGCTGCAGACAGCTTGTGTAGGTAAAGACAAATGCCCTGGAATTAAATTCAGAACTAACCAACATGCTGAGCAGCACCCAAAACCAGCATGTACACAGCCCAGTGGAGGTAGCCAGGTGGAAATACTGAGCAAAAGCAGTGACTTAAAGTTGTCCCTGCTTTCAGGCCGTAGAGCACATTTTTTACATCTTGTCCTGCCCGGACTGGCCCAAGGCCTACTGCTTACAATGGTGGAAGCAACCACCGCATGGCTGGAACATTTTAGAGGGATGACGCATAGACTAAAGAAATCATATTTGTTTGTATATATCAAACAAACAGGAAAAGTGGGGGTGATTAACTGGAATGTCTTGAAAAGTGTGGGACCTGGGCATGACATAGATGGTGTAGAATAAGGGGTGGATACTGTCCTGGTTTCAGGTGGGTTAGAGTTGATTTTCTTCCTAGTAGCTGGTATAGTGCTGTGTTTTGGATTTAGTATGAGAATAATGTAAGTAACACACTGATGTTTTAGTTGTTGCTAAGTAGTGCTTACAGTAGTCAAGGACTTTTCAGCTACTCATGTCCTGCCAGCAAGAAGCTGGGAGAGGGCACAGCCAGGACAGCTGACCCAAACTGGCCAAAGGGATATTCCATACCATATGACGTCCTGCTCAGAGTATAAACTGGGGGGAGTTGGCTGGGGGGGCGGAGATTGCTGCTTGGGAACTGGCTGGGCATCACTTGGTGCGTGGTGAGCAATTGCATTGCGCATCACTTATTTTGCATATTCTATTCTTGTTATTGTTGTTATTGTTGCTATTGCTGTTATTGTTGTTGTCGTTGTTATTGTTGTTATTATTATTATTAATATCATTATTATTATTCCCTGTCCTATTAAGCTATCTTTATCTCTATTGATGAATTTTACTTTTTTTTTCTGATTCTCTCCCCCATCCCACTGCAGACAGGGAGTGAACAAACGGCTGTGTGATATTTAGCTTCCTGCTGGGTTAAACCACAACAAGTCACTAACCAGATTTCATGCTAGCTTCTGTACAAGTGTAAGAAGTGGAGATTTGAATTTAACAGTACTTTAAGTAAAACAATCTGGAAATGCCGAGATTATGTGGACAAAAACATCCATATTAAATGTTTCCTCTGCCAACTTAGTGAATATTCATCCAAGTAAATAGCTTGAAAAAATTAATTGGCCCACAAGGAGTTGTCATGTTAAATTTGGATGCTAGATTTAGAGCTAAAAACTGTGAAATAGAAAATTTTCAATTCCTGTTTAAGGGCAAATCTAATGTAGCCAGGAGTCGTAAAGTGCCAGAATAATAAACCAGTTAGTTGTCAAAGAAGTAATATTACCTATTTGGACTGGGAAGCTGCAGGCTGTTTGTCTCAATCTAAAATTCCTAAAAGCACCTGCCCAACAATTGAACACACTGAACACATGCAAGTTAAAGCAAAATAAAACTACTATTTATTAAATATTTACACAAACTTATACTACTGTTGAAAGCGGATAATCGATTTTTTTCATCAGTGAATGAAAAGAATAAATAAAATAGATCCGTTCAGATCAACAGGATATTGATCCTTACAATCCCACTCTATTTTTCCCTCACTAGAAAGAGAATGCAAAAAGGGAAGCTCAACCTCACTCCTCCCCTAGGACAATCATTTAGGAAACCTAACTTAAATGAATGTACTATTTAAAAGAAAAAGTAATAGTGTCAGAAGTAGAGGTTATAATAATCTGAAAATAATCCATAGTATGTTGATAGTTACTTTCCAGAGCAGGGCTGACTAGTCACTTTAAGAAGAACAGGGAGCCACCATACCTAATATGAGGTTCTTAAACATTAGACATTGGAAAAGAAGTGTACAACCACCTGTATGTTGAGAATTATGCTGCAAAAATGGGTTTTTTTCCTTCTTTTCTTTTTTTTCCCCAGCTGAAGTTTTTATTAATTCCAGTTGAATTCTTGTTTTGTTTTTGGTTTGAAAAAACCAAGTAAGCATACAGCAAAATGTTGCTCAATGCTTCTCAAAAGTTTATTACGCTTTTCTGTTGTTCCCTGAGCAAACCATATTTTCTCTATTATGCCTCACATTTATTGTGTCCTCTCTGTTACCAACTCATTTGCAGTTTTCATGCAGTGAACTCAAAAAAATTCTTAATGAACTTTACTGAATATTGAGATATATATATAAGAAAGAAAAAGACATAATTAAGAGTTATTACATAAGGACAAGCACTATAATTCAAACAATGTTTATATATGTAGGTATAGAAATATATAAACATATGTATAAACATATAAACATGTACACACTCAAATGTACAGATACATAAACTCATATTGTTCTTTGAAATGTAATTGAATACAGAAGGTTAAAATGATTATTCCACAACTTTTTGTGCAAAACTTTCTAACAAAAAGATTATTTATGTGGGCTTTTTTCCCCAGTAACCAATAGGATATTTTCTAAAAGGCATATCATGCAACTACTTTACTTTCTTTTAAATTACTCTTAGATGTGGAGATCCTATCTCTTTTTACTTAAGTAAAAGGTGCATGGTTAACTTCATTTACGTTTAAAATAAAAAGTAATTGTTAGTTCAGCCCAGATCCTCAAACTTTAAGTTCACAGCTGCATGTGATGTTCAACACTCCACTTGAAGCAAAATCTGATCACAGATTTGGACTGGGAACAAATTCTTTCATAAAAAGAAAAAAAATTCCTTCTAATGAAAACTGAAAGTTATTAGATATCTCCCATAGGAAGGAAATCTGATAATTTGGGATAGTGAGTCTGGCATGCTCAGACAAGGTCCTTAGCAAGGTGCTGGGACAAATCAGTGACTACACTGACCCCATAGTCCAGAAGTTTGGTTCAGAGTTTGGGCCAAATTCTGATTTTATCCTATTTCATGGGGTGTCAGAACCAGTCTCTTGGCAAATATGACAGCTAGGAGCTATTATCCTTTCATTTTTAAAGAAATAAGATGTGACAGCTCCTTTTATCACTTTAATTATCTTTTTCTTCTTTTGTGTAACAAAAAGTAAGCGGTTTTACTCTCAGAACTGATGGTGTAAAAATAACTTCATCTTGGATGTTTTAGTTAATTTAGAGGAAAAGGCACAAAGATGAGTGCATAATATCCTTTGGAGAGTGAAAGTTTTTGGCAAACTTTAGATTTATCCTTCATTAAATATTACAGTAAAAACTCCTACGAGCTATGAAATAAATTATACAGTCTCATAATGTATGGTACTCAGCTGAATACCTGTATCTAATTTTAGAAATATTTGAATCACCACAAAAATCCTTTGCTAACGTTCATTTAAGGTTTAATAGAGTTTTTATTAAAATAGATCTGCAAATTCTGTAATTTTATAAGAAGCTTAAATCAAGGCCAGTGAAGGAGAGGGAAAATATTGTATTGCTCTGGGATATCTGCTACTTTGGGAGAAAAAAAGAGATGATTTATTCTCTAGTGGTATCTTATTCTTGTCTCCCTGCATATACTCAGATACAACACTTTGTCCCCTGAGGAATGCCAAAGTTACTCACCCACATCCATCCAGTGTCCTCTATAATCTAGTATTGGTCACCAACTGTTACTAATGTTAGCTATTTCATTGAAGGGAATATGTTGCCGTACTCGGCCTATCTAGTTATTAATCAGAAACTTTTCTGACCACATCTTCTAGTTAACATGGATCTGCAAAATAAAGACTGTTAATTGTTGTTAGCTATAGAAGTTAACTCCCTTCCAGATGCTATCAGACACCAAAATGAGCAGGTTCAAACAGTAATCTCTTGAAAGTGACTATTGAAATTCTTTTGATTTATTCTTTAAATAAGGGAGCTATAATAACCTTTCTTAATAACTAATATTTACTCCTTATATGCACCTTGTTTCTGTGTCCACAAAAGAAAACAAGAAGAAAATGGTCCACAGTAGCATGACTAAATAGTTAAGTAAAATATTCTTCTCTGTGGGAAAATTTTGAAAGATCTGTTGTGCCACTGCAGACATTTAATACACTGAAGTCTTATGCTACATCACTCCCTCTTTTTGTCCTCTGTCTGCTACTGGTGCTCAGAGTTGTCACAGCGCCTTGAGGTGCCCTTTGACAGAGATGTTTCCTATATTGTCAGAAGCACCAACACATTTCAGTTTATCTATTTATTCCTTTGTGAAAATATACTAATTTCAGCATTCATTAGTAAATGGGTAAAAGTAATCTCTTTAGAGTCTACTATACACCATTCAAATTGCTGCTGCCGCTGGCCATAAGAAGCTCAGTTTAAAAATAGGCACCGAAACATGTAAGAAAACCCCTCTCCTGCCCTAGCTGGCCAGGTAACAGTCAGGCTGTGAAATGGACAAACCCCAGCAGAGAGGTGCTGGGGCAAAGAGTGGGGCAGCTGGGGGGAGCCAAGGGGCAGCGCTGCCTGCCTCAAGGGCCCACCCACCAAGGGTATCACCACTTCAGCAGACCCTCCCCTCCAGCCACTTCCCAGCACAGGTCTCCCTGCAAGTACCCAATCCCCACCCCTCCATGCCCTATGTGTGTTATCTTGTCTGAAAAAATATTAAACATTTTGGTAAAGAAAAAACAAAAAAAACCAAAAAGTGAACAATAAATGATGAGGCTTCAAGGAATGACCTGAAGTATATAAATACAGTAATTTATGAATGATTGTATCATCAAGTTTCCAGTTTTGCTTCCTATATTTTTTAATACGCCCTAAGAAATCTTCACTTTGTTTCTGGTCTACACTAGGTTACCATGTTTGCTAAGGTGTCATTTACTACACCTTTGCATGATGTTTCAGCCACTTCAGAAAATCCACATAAAAGAGTGAATGAAAATGCATGGATTGTCTTTTATCTATGAAGAATTTCCTCTGTCATCATGTTTCTGAATTACACCAATCTTCCATAAAATCTACATGGATCTTCTAGTATTCATTTATCTCTGTCATTCAAGTGATAGACACACCTTTTATCATTAATTAGCGACCATGATTATGTTAATGCATAAAATGCTTAATATAAGGCCAAACCCAAGTCACTATTTGCATAGGTATTCATAAACTACAAATCAAAATCTAGGAGTGCTAGCCCAAGTTTTTTTCTATCAATACTTTCTTAGTCAGTCTGAATCCTAAATAGAAAGCCAAAGTAAATATTATCACATATCCTCCTCAATTTTTGTTAGGATGTTGGAAAAAAGTCAACTTCTCTCCTTGAATATCAGCCCCCTTTGTGTGTGTGCTTGCTCCATGCAAACTTACAGATGATTCATGACTGTTCTTTTTGAGCAAGGTGATTCTTATCTTTTAACTTGACAGATAATCTCATCTCAGATCCTCTTCTCATCTGACAAGGACAGCTTCCTTACAACAACTTGTTGCATATAACGAGTTTTGGATTGTCCCTGCCTTTATGTTCTAGAGAGCTTCTATCAGTCTTTTGTCTGAAAGCTAAGCCTTCTTCCCCAAACCTATCTTTGTTTCCATGCACAGTTTTCTGTCCTGTCTTATTGACTGATCCTAAGAGATATCTACTATCACAGAACAGATGCTTTTATAGCATTTATTAATACTTGTTTTCACTGATGAAGAGAAGGGATTAGGTACTTCTTTTCTCCTCTGTGGTTGATGTCACCCTGAATTACTCCTTGGGGATTGGTTGCTGTAATATTACTTTTTGTAACTTTGCAAGTTATCACTGCCAAAGTCATGTCTCAAAATAGAAAGGGAAAAATTATAAATTGCCACTATAATTTCTTGTTTCCACCAAGAAATCATGTCCAGTAGAACTGAATTATGTTTTTAAAGATAAAGTGATTCTGACTCTGTTGACATTCTTTAGAGTTTAAAGAGAGATAAACTATATGTTATATGACATTCTATATATGACTTGTTGTTTTGTGGAGATAGGCCACATAACACTTGACCTTGAAATGCACTAGAAATAACAACCTAAAAGAGTTTGTAAGAATCTAAAGGAAATTCACACAAACCTTCAGGGATCCATTTGTAAGACAAGAGTATTTTAACAACAGTGTTTATTTCATGCATACAGTTGTAACAATAACTCAAGAGAATTTCAAATTCCTTTGTGATTCTAAATGAATAGTTTACATATGTCTATATCTCTTGTGTGTATGCCTCTAGATAGATTTAAGACTGGTTCTATTACATTTATTGTACTAATCCTAAGGTATCTCAGATTAAAAATTTTCTTTTTGGAGAGTTAGCCTATTATCCTTATTCTTCATTTTCTTCCCTATGACTAATTTTTAATATATGTGTCACCATATTATGTTATAATATATGCTAATCACTATATTGTCTGTCAACTGGAGGTTACCATATTTCTCTGAACAGGAGTTTTAAAGGAATTTTTGAAAAAATTTTAAAAGCCTGGAAAAAATTACAAATACTCCCCACTTGCCAATATGTAGCTGTGGAATGATTACTGGGGGTAAGATTACTGAGGTTGAAATTATTGAGACTAAAGTTATATCTACATTTCATAAAAGTTAACTTCCAGGGTAGAATATGGTTGACATGCTGAATATCGGTTCAGTGATCGTTCCCTAAGCAACACCACCTGCAATCTTAGATATTGGCAACACTGGGGGAGCTCAGTGTACTAGTTCTAAGACAGATAATTGGAGGAGGGAGTGGAGTGAAGGCTCCATGGCCCAACTCCTCCATAAATCACTGCAGGTCCAGGGATGAGATGGAACCATGGAACCATGCCCTGGCCAGCACCATACAATTGCAAAATCATGCCCTGTGGATGAACTTTGTTCATTAAAACCTCATTATAATACCAAAACACACCTCCATCACAAAAGTTACCCGCCTCCAAGGTGTGACCACCCCTCACTGAGCTTGCGTGTTGAATTTTTCTAGTATATACCTTTAAAAGCAAAGCGAGAAAGTTTTACACCAATCATAACAAAGGTATGTATGACTAGAGTCACTCAAGCTCCACCTGAAAGGTAAAAAATAGTATAAATATACTTTAAGGGAGAGAGGATGTTAGGGAAGATATCATCGTCACCATTCTGACTTCTGGGATCAGTTGATGGGCTGAGCCTCTCTTCCCCCGCATTGGGACGCCTGTGGGTAAGATTCGGACACTTGGTTACACCAAGTGTCTCCCTGGGAAATATTTAGAAATTTCTATAGAGTCACTTTAGATTATTCATAATCAGCGCTGCTATTAATATTTACTATATTTGTATATACTTTTGCAGACAATCACTATCACCGGCAATCCAAAGAACCTGTGTATCTGTTGCTCAAATAGATTGTGGTGTGCATTGGTCCAGTTGTGATAGTTCTTTTGAGCTTGGCTGTAATAGCTCGCTGAACACGGCTAGACTCACACTCTTAACATGACAGCAGCATTTTATTAACTCTTTTAAACATTGTTTAACATGCAAGGTGTAATTTGTTTTTAAAATATACACTAATTTTTGCCATTAAATCAAATAGCTTTTGAGCCCCACATTCACCTCATTTCTGGCCATCCATAACCTCTGCCCTTTACCTACATCTTCTTTGCGCTATCTGTTCCAGCTTCCTAGAGCAGCTAGTTCAGTATGGGAATGTTTACCCAGGCAGCATTGCTTATTGTAATGGTCTGGGATAAGGCAGAAGTAGCAAGGTGAGAAAGCACCATGTAGTCTGCTGAGCCAAGAAGTCAATGTGGAAAGGGAAGCTGCCAAGATGAGGAACATGGTCTGGTCTCAGAGAAAGTTGTTATGGTTCCATCACCACCTCTGACAGTCCTGTTTTGACTAATTTTTGTTCTTCAGTTTTACCTCTAAAATATTTTTTGTATTTTTTTCCTATTGTCAGTCTTTGTAAAATTAACAGCAACAGTCTTTCAGATGATTATCTTGCCTTCTACTTTCCAACTTTTGCAAAAAGTAGAAGCAAAATCTGCTCAACCCATGCACCAAATGACCTCTATGGTCAATAGATAATTACATAAATAAACTGTAGGACCTTTTATTCATTAGAAATCATTGTGGAAGTTGTTTCTGTGCTAGGATACAGTTCTTAAATACTCTAACCCCTGCATTTTAGAAGTCCAAGATGTTATTTCAAACTGCACTGGATTATATGCAGCAAACTGGAATCAATAAAACATAAGTCCTCTGATACATTTGATCCCTTTAATGATTTCTCTCACATACATCAACTTTGTACAAAAGAACAACAATATCATAACTTCTTATGTCTCTAGATTTTTTGTGGCTTAAATCACAAAATTCTCAAGAAATAGAAGAGTAATTCTGCATTTTGTACTACTCATTTTCCTTTGCTCACTTTATCTCAGATGTTATGGACATTTTATTCACAAAATATCACTCCTGCTAGTCAGTTCCAAGGATAAAATAATGTCAGCTTGAAGTTTATGCAAACCTAGACATATGAAACATAAGTTTATATTCAAGGACAAAAATGTAAGTATGGAATTCGTAATTGCCTCCAGAGATATAATTATGTGATGAGGAGTGGTGTTTTAATTGCTATCCTAGATAAGGCTTGCATATAGCTATTACTTTCAAAGCTGAATGTAGAACAAAGAAATTGTGCAAACTAAAGGAAATATCCAATGCCCTGAACAATTTCAAAAATTCTTTTTGTATATATAGCACACGATTTTCTTTCACTTCCATTGGCTTCAAAGTAATTTATAGACAATGTCCTGTGCCACCCAACATTTCATTTTCCTAACTGTTGTTTATGTTTCCAAACTGAACAACTCTCTCATGCCAACTGTCATGGTTTTAGCTGGGATAGTTGATTTTCTTCACTGTAGCTGGTATAGTGCTGTGTTTTAGACTTAGTATGAAAATAATGTTGATAACACCCTGGTGTTTTAGTTGTTGCTAGGTAGTGCTTACACTAATCAAGGACTTTTCCAGCTTTCCATGCTCTGCCAGGTGCACAAGAAGCCGGGAGGGGAGGGGATACAACCAGGAGAGCTGATCCGAATTGGCCAAAGGGTATTCCATATCATGTGACGTCATGCCCAGTATATGAACTGGGGGGAGTTGGCCAGGGGAAGCAGCGATCGCGGCTCAGGGACCGGCAGCATCGGTCGGTGGGTGGTGAGTGGTTGCAGCACTTGTTTAGGTTTTTTTGGGGTTTTTTTTTCCCTTCTTCCAGTGTTTCATCTCTGTCTCTCTCATTATTTTTTTTCCCCTTTTCATTATATTATTATTATTATTATTATTATTATTATTGCTGTTTTATTTTAATTATTAAACTGTTCTTATTTCAAACCACGAGTTTTCTTACTTTGGACCTTCTGATTCTCTCCCCCATCCCACAGGGGTGGGGGGAGTGAGCGAGCTGCTGTGTGGTGCTTGGTTGCTGATCGGGGCTAAACCACAACACCAACACATTGCTATGAGGCCTCACATGACTGGTATTCAATATAGGCAATTTTGTTAAATGAAAAATATAATTTGCTTTCCATGGTTTTCCTGTTTTAAGCTTCATCTGCATTTGCACATTTCTGCTGTCTCAATATGATCTGTTTCTGCAGGATATCCAGGGAAGATCTCTCTAAAATAAAGGGGAGTATTCTGTTTCTTTTTTTTTTTTTTTTAACAAATTCACTAACCTGAAACAATAGAAATGCTGAAGAATAGGAAGGCTCTTCAAAAGGCCTATACATTCTGAAAAACTTAAACACACTCCTGTTTTTGCAAACAGCGATAAAAGTCAGTCTCATATGACAATTTCTTATCTCTAATTCAACAGCTGCGTTAAAACATAAAAATTTAATACCAATATTTTCAGTTGTCTTCAATTTTGTTGCAGAATACTAGTAAAAAAGCCCAACCAAACAAAAAGTGGGGCTAAGGGGGACAACTGAAGTAATGTAGAAAAATCACTGGTATGTTTAACTTAGTTTTGCTCTACCCTGGCTTGGTCTGCCTTTTTCCTAGATTCAATGTAAAGTCATTATAAAGCCTCTCATATCTATTTCCTTAGATAAACCATTTCAGTAATCAGCATAGCCAATTATGTCTAACTGTCAGCTTCAGTGATTAATGAAATAGTTTATTTTAGAAAATAAATATGAGGGCTTTTTTTATTATTATTATTTTTGTATTAAAAACCCCTAAATTTAAAGGGAGGGCAGCAAATGCAGGTTATTGCCATAACAATTCCAAACAATGAGGTGTCATTTTTTTTAATGATTTGGTATTCATCAATTCCCTTTGACTTGAAATACAAAAACATCACTTAAGTAAGGTTTCTCATTAAAGAAAGAAAAAGATCTAAATGCTCTTCTCTTTTCTTCTTCTCTCATTACTATTATGAAAACAAATACAAATCCAAGTTCTGTTTTAAAGAAATTGCTTCTTCTTGTCCAGCTTTGTCATTCTGCTTGTGGAAATACTGTGTGTGCTACAGCTAGTAGCTTGGTTTGGATAAAACCCAAAGTCTTTCTCAATGAGCCACCAGTTAACAGGAAAGCTCTGGAAAGATGAAGGCGGGGAAAAAAGGGGAGAGGGAAGTCAGGCTCATGATGCTCAGGTGTCTTAGGAGCAGTGAGCTGGGAGGAAGTCCTGGATTAATGAGTCTGGTGGCATGGTATCACTCACATCATGTATTATGCTCCCCCATTGTTTATACTTAGTCATGATTAGGAATTGCTATTTTTCTGCCCTCCCTCACTCTTGTTGGAATGTTATTTTTGATATTTTCTGTCCTGATAGTTGGAGACTTTTTAATCACCAACCTAAGTTACTTATAATACTTTTGCATGCATTTTCTTGATTTCTACCCTGATGTGTCTGCTGACTGTTATTGTATACTAGACTTCCCTGTTTGCTAGATCAGATGAACCCATGTACTTTTAATCTTAAGTTTTTCTGCTCTTGATTACTTCCTGCATTACCTGCCTATATGCAAAACCTTTCAGGAGTAACAGCATTCAGTACTATGTTCTCCAACAGCACTAGAGTTTGTCTTTGAGTGCTTGCTCTTTTTTCCTCATTAACTTTAAACTCTGTCAGTTTAACCTCTGGTACTTTAATCTGTGTTGATATTCACTTAGGGTGCAGCGATACAGCTACAAAACAGTCAGTGTATAAAAAACTCCTTTTAGGCAAATTCAGGGTCTATTCCATAAATGAAAAGATAGCATAAGAAAAAAATTACTGAGTTAAATTTAGATACAGTGTAGGTCTCAACAGCAGAGCAAATTAACCTATACTCCATTTATAGGCCATTTTAGGCAATGACACATCTGATTTATTTTAGATGCCTACTATAGGCCCAAATGAACTTCTCTTTTGGTCTCAGTGATGAGATTTCTATTAACTGTAAAAGGAAACTGAAGTGACTTATTCACATATAAATATTCTGATTATAGGCATGTAAATTTAACCAGATAAATCTCACCCATTCGGTCTCGTGCAAGGAGACCATGTTTTCTTGTTCAATGAGAGAGTAGAGAATTAGTTATATAAACTTTAAGGAAATATTTAGAAGGAAAGATAATTGAGGAGAAAGTGATTAACTATTATCATTATCTATGTATTCAATAATAAAATTTTTAACTGTTCACCATGAAATAAGAATATGCACATAACATCAACGTAATGCACTTGCACATGACCTGTTGAAAAACAGACTAAACCAAAATAAAACATGACCGGTTCTTCCATTAATTTAGCTGTTGACAAACCAATTGTTAGAACAGATTGCAGTCAATAACCATCTGGCTTGTATGAGTAACAATTTTTTTTAAGAGACTTTGTCTTGTGGGATTCTGCTCCTTTGGAAAAGTAAGAAAAAAGCAGGAAATGTTTTCTTTCCCTTTAGGTGAACTTTTCCCTTTCTGGATTTCCAGTTCTATGGGAGAAAAGCAGCAATGTCTTCTGTGAGCCTTCAGCAACTGTTTTTCCTGAAGTACTTGTCTGCAGGGTGAGTCCCAAACAGAGATTACATCACAAAATATCAAGAATTAAAGGAGAGTGAATGATCAAATATTAGGAAGATTTATGAGCAAGAAGGTCCTGAGATGAAACACTCTTAAAAATCCAGGCTAACACTAAACATTTGCCAATTTTTTTATGTTATTCAATGTTACTAAAAAATTTCACTCACCTGTGACATCCCAAATCACAAAATGTTTATCACCCAACTAGTGTCTAGACACCTTGCCAGCATGAGTGAGAGCAACACGTGTGTCAGGAGTGGTTCAGATTAACTGATCCTATTGTTCAGAATGGGGGCAACTCACTGGAGAGAGAAATTTGCACACACGTAGCAGGACTACTGCTCTGCTCTCAGCCGGATAGGCTTGTCTGCACATCCACCTGAATGATGGCTACTGGGTAACTCCAGGAAGTAATCCACAGTCATTGGTCCTGGAGGGTAAACATGGACTGCAATTGGAATCTGTTGATCCATGACGGTTAGTGGTTGGAGTCGAGGATCTTAAGGATTTTTTCCAACCTAAACGATTCTATGATTCTATGATTTCCAGGAGTATTTGCTGTGCATGTTACAGCTATATAATCTACTTAATATGACATTGTTTTAGTATCATCACATATCAGGCTTACAAACTGTACAGCTCAATTGGCAAGGGGAAGTTGGAAGGTGTAATCTGGAAATAATTTGTTATTCCGTTTCCAGAAGTACATTCTTCTTAATGTGTGGCTGTCTATATTTTCAAAGCATTCTGATACATATGCTGATGGGAAAAATGTTTTAAACAGTAGCTTTATTGTAGCATTGCTATGACTGGAGCCTGTGGTGAAAATTTGGAGACATATTGTCAACACTAAGACAATATTCTTCCTGTGTCAGAAATATTTCTTGTAAAATTTAAACTTACTCTAAAACTGCGTATGCATTGCAAATGGTCTTGAACACAAGTTTGCTACCAGAGTTAAAAGACAAAAGTTTCTAGAGGGCTGTGAGGATGGGAATGCTGGTGGAAATACGATCATAAACTCTGAAGACAAGCCACCATCTGGAAAGTCTAGACATCTTTTTTCCTGGAAAAGGACAAAGGATACAAACCATTCCCCTCCAATAATTCCTGGGTCTGCATTTAAAACAGTATAAAATACAAAGATTGATTTCCCCAAAAATACTCTTGTTGCCTTTTTATCAGGCTAGCAAACATAATTAAGCAAGGGGGCCAAGCTGTCCTCCAAATTCACTATCACTTGGCACACTGGAATAAATAACTCTTGCAACACAGATTGGAAAAATAGAGGTAGCCCATCAGCAATTAAGATGGATGAGTTTTGCTTCTCTCTGAGGGTTTGCTGTCATCAGGTACGTCAGCTAATACTAGCCTGAGAAAGAGCAGGTATGTAAGATTTTTTTTCATACCTATACATTCAATAGAGCATTCCTGCAGCTGGGAATTTCTCATTTTCATGCACTAAATTAAAATAAGATTTCAGTCCTAGCCACTGGTTAATGATCCCACATACAGCAGAATCAGTGGACCCTTATTTCCTCCGGCATGACTGGAAAAATTTTAGATGATTGTGACCTTCAGTGATACATTTGTACAAAGTTTAGTAGATTATTTGATGCACCAATGATTTGGAAAACCAATTGTTCATCTTACTAATAAGTTATTTTAAGTTTCTGGAGAGTGTTTCACCTGCTGCACTAGATACTTCCAGATGGAGTAAATAACATGCTTGAGAAGCTAAATCCTTCTTTAGCCTGTTGTTGACACCAACCATTGCACTTACATAATTTTAGTGATTCCTTGCTCCCTTTCCAGAGCTAGATTTTTTTTTCTGTAATGCTTATTTCAGCATCTAAACATTACTTTGTGCATCCCACCATTCACATTTAACCAAGGAAAGAAAGCTGTCATTGTCTTTCATATAGTTATTTTTAATATTGAAAAGCAATTTCACTTAAGTTTATTATATCGATGTCTGTAAATGCCTTTGAAAAGAGACTGGCAACATGCAATATTATTCTTCAGTTCTCTATGCAGAAAAGGTAAAACTCACAGAATCACAGAATCACAGAATGGTAGGTGTTGGCAGGGGCCTCTGGAGATCATCTCATCCAACCCCACTGCTTGAGCGGGCACACGTAGAGCAGGGTGCACAGGACTACATCCAGGCGGGTTTTGAATATTTCCAGAGAAGGAGACTCCACAGCCTCACTGGGCAGCCTGTTCCAGTGCTCTGTCACCCTCAAAGTGAAGAAGGTTTTTCTCATATTAAGGTAGAACTTCTTGTGTTCCAATTTGTGCCCATTGCCCCTTCTCCTGTCATTAGGCACCACTGAAAAGAGTCTGGCCCCATCCTCTTGACACCCACCCTTCAGATATTTATAAGCATTGCCGAGATGTCCCCTCAGTCTTCTCTTCTCCAGGTTAAATAAACCCAGGTCTCTCAGCCTTCCCTCATAAGAGAGGTGCTCCAGTCCCCTGATCATCTTTGTGGCTCTCTGCTGGACTTGCTCGAGCAGTTCCCTGTCCTTCTTGAATGGGGGAGCCCAGAACTGGACACAGTACCTCAGATGTGGCCTCACTAGGGCAGAGTAGAGGGGGAGGATAACCTCCCTCGACCTGCTGGCCACACTCCTTTTAATGCACCCCAGGATACCGTTGGCCTTCTTGGCCACAAGGGCTCAGGGTCAACTTGCTGTCCACCAGCACTCCCAGGTCCTTCTCAGCAGTGCTATTCTCATTTCTCACATACTTATTTTGTATTAGGACATAAAACCTTTTTCTGTGAACATCAACTTGGCTTACAGATTCTCTGTTCCTGTGCCTACATAGTTCATCCAACTGAAAAGATGATAATATAAGAAGTAGCAAAAAGTAATGCCAGTCCACCTTCAAAAGCAATTGTTTTGTCTCCATGTTTTGCTATCATGAACTGAATTCTTTTTGTCTAGCACATAAAAATGCAGACAAAGCAGAAGTAATTCTTTACTGTTTAAATATTGTAGGAAGTCTGCATGCCTCACATTCAGGTGGTGCAAAACACAAAAGATCTAAACCAAACTTTATGGACATCACTGGGAACCACCTTCAGCTAATTTTTTTTATCTGTTTCTGTGTAAACGCTGGTTCCCAATTCTTTGGTTATATTTCAGTTTGTTTTCTTCCTGTTATATTTATAGTCTCAACCATGTTCATAGTATTAGAAAATAATGCATATTCAATAGTTCTTGATGATGTGAATCACTCATGTGCCAAGCTTAAAAGTCTGTAATGTTTTACCCTACTCAAGTCATATACTCACATCTGTCCCCAGAGCAGATGCTCCTAATCACAACTTAATGTACACAAAGAAATACAATGGTGAAATAAGTTAGCAAAGACATTTGGCTCAGATTACCTCATACCCGGATGTTAATAGATAGAAATCCTATTTGCTGAGGGCAAAAAAAAAGCATGCTTTGCTGAAACTGGATTAAAGTAATGGACATTCCCTTCAAACTAGGGTTTGTGCTAACTAGTAAATTGCAAATCTGTTTACCAGATGATGTTCTAGAAAAGGTGTGTTCACAGAGAAAAGAAGCAACCTCTCCAGCATATGTTCCCTCTGTCCCCTATTCTGCCTCTTGCCAAAAGTTTGTTTCTTTCAGGCTATTGGTTACAGAGCTTTCTCTCCTGTCTTACAACCTGGAATTTACTTGGGGCAGGGGTGCAGAGAGATCAAACAAAAGGCAGACTCCTATCCACTCCTCCACCTCCATCTCTCCTTAACAGTCTAAGATCAGGAAATTCAGAATTAAGGAAACATTTTCTACATCATTTTCCCCAATTCTACCTAAAATAATTCAATATGGAAGAAGTTGCTCTTGATATTTAAACATTTTCTGGAGAAGAACAAAAGGGCCATTTCCCACATCCTTTGTTACTTACTGTTCAGCACATTACATTGAATTTAATTTCCCTATTGGACTCTGCAAAGTCTGTCGAGTAAATGAGCAAATATGTGTTTGTCAGGTGTGACCAAAATATTTCTCTCTTTCTTCACTCCTGTGAACAATAGACAGTTACAATATATTGTATATATATGAAGGTATGAGCATGGTCTACAGTTTTCACCTTTTTAAAATAACCTCTTAATCTTTAGGAAAGTATTTGACTTTCAGTCAAGTCAAATCTGACACCAAAGAAATTTGTTGTAAAAGGGTTGAATATATGTTGCTTTTCTCAGACCAATGTACTCCTGGCTCTTTTTAAAACTGTGTAAAAAATAATAGGCTTATGATGTTTGAGTAATCTCTACATTTTTTAAAGCTTAATGGCAAAATAATCTGTTCAAAAACATGCTCTACGGTCATCATCCCTTTAACTGAATGTTAAGGACAAAAGTAATCACATTAAACTGTAACATAAGCAAGCAAAACTCCATGTGACAGCTGAAGGCTTTATACCTGTATGCAACGCGGGCTGATTTTTTATCTGCAGGCTGTCATATAGGCAGATTATTTTTAATATGCTAGTAGCTAAATGCTAGCCACCTTTACCTAGTTATAAATGAGAAAGAACATTTGTTCAAGAACTTGGATACCAGGGTTCAGCGCTCTCCCTGGACTGAAAGATGATATCCCTGAAGAATACTTGATTCCCAAATTAAAGAATAGGTAATGACTGAAGAATAGAATAGATCACAGTCTTCATCTCCTTCCTGTCTTTCATCCTTGGTAGTTAATGCAAGACTTTGGGTCTAGGAAAGGGAAAGTCCAAAGGAAGGTATACTCTGTAGCTTGTTGTTTAGCTTAGTCCCTTGAAAGGAGAAAACCCTGGATTCAAGATTCTTCCTTCAAGTTTAGTTTTGCTTTTTGTGAAGTACTGTTTAATGTAAAAAATATTGCAGGGGAAGCCTAACTCTCTGGGTTTTAGATTACATTCTACCTCCATGTTTTAAGAGCAAGGAGATTCAAATGCTGTTGTTTAGGCTCCTAAATCTGTTACCAGACTTCACCCTTTGCTAAGCACTCTGTTCATAACTTAAAGGGAAAAGCAATGGCATATGCTTTAGTCAGTAAAGCCCTTTTTCATTAGATTTTCAATTCCTGTAGTGTTTTACACAGAAGGTGGCAAATTCTCTTTAGGAAAATTGGTAAGTAACAAGGCCGGTGGAGAGAATAATATATAGAAATTAGAGGGTATTGTAAAACCTTTCAAAATGAAGACATTTCAGAAAGGAGTATCTTCAATGTTGCAAAAGATATTTCAAATGTTTTCATCACAATTCAAATTTACACAAAACAAGTTTGTAAAATAGACAGAACAACTCTGAAAAAAGTCTTTTCTACTAAAACTACTTCATATTGCAAACCTTCTTACTAATCATTGCTACAATTATGTGATTTCTTGAACATCCACTTATTCCCCACTTCATGCTGCTTTTCATAAATCGCTAAGAAGTTTCTTTAATGTATCTACTGGCAGCATGTTCAAAAAATCTTACTGCTTATTAAATATATTCCTTGTTTTAGAATAGCACAAAATTATTAAGAAATACTGGAAAAAAACTATATTACATTGCAGCCATTGATGAGGATGGATTAGCATATTCTACCTGTAAGTTATGAAGTTGATTTGTATATTAGTAACAAATTTTTTTCTCTGATTAATGACTATAATATGTTTAGATCTTTGGTGAATACCTGGATTTATGCTGAATCAAGTGTTGAGTTCTACAAGAAAGAAAACCTGTTGCTAGTATTAATATTTTGCACTAAAAATATTCGCAACCCACTTGGCAAAAGTTTTATCCTAGAGTAATTTTAAAAACAGCTCTACATTAATCAAGTTCTCTGTACTGTGTAACTCCAATTAGATAAATTAAGTTTCTTGTCTGTAGAATTGTATTAATTTGTCTAGGCTTACCTGACCAGAGCACACCCTGTGCTAAGCAGCTTCTATGAAGATTACTTTTCATGCTAGGTACACTGTCCCACTGTACCCCAAAACCACAGAAGTCTGGGGAATTAGTTATGTACTAGGATTTGAGAATCTCATATCCTGAACAAAAATTGCTTGAGAGTTGCCAAACAGTCTGTACTCTTTAAAAAGAGCAACAATATTTTTTTGGTCAGAGGAAAGCACGAGATCCCTCATAAGATAGTAATATTAAGACATTGTACTGTGACTATGTATAGGTATTTTCACATCAAATTTCAATCAGTTTCAGGGCTTGATAAGCAATATAACCTTCTTCTACTTAAGCTGTGGTTTCACAGTCAGGTTAACTTGGTATCTCTCCCAATGAAGATGGTAATTCTGTCTTGACCCTTATGTGATGCAAAATGATCATGCATTTGACCCAGGCTAAAAAGTAAACATTTTCCCTCTCTGGGTTAATTTTCCAGGATCAAACCCTGATTCACTTTGCCACATGGCTGTAACTATTAGGACCACTGAAGAGAAGGGGCCAGCACAGAGATGGGATGTTTTCCTATGATGGTAATGTCAGCTCAGGTCAGCTTCAACTGATGGAGATTCAGATGGTATCCATCCTTATATCTAATCTTTGAAATATTTTTATCTACTAATTACTGTAAGTGAAAATACAGACATTGCCATCTAGGATGAGACTGATCATTATTCCTTCCTGACATGTCAGATATAATTTACAGGGCTGGGGAGGGACATACCTTGGTTCTCCAGCACGGCTTCCCTATCACAGAATCACAGAATGGTAGGTGTTGGCAGGGGCCTCTGGAGATCATCTCATCCAACCCCACTGCCTGAGCGGGCACACGTAGAGCAGGGTGCACAGGACTACATCCAGGCGGGTTTTGAATATTTCCAGAGAAGGAGACTCCACAGCCTCACTGGGCAGCCTGTTCCAGTGCTCTGTCACCCTCAAAGTGAAGAAGGTTTTTCTCATATTAAGGTAGAACTTCTTGTGTTCCAATTTGTGCCCATTGCCCCTTCTCCTGTCATTAGGCACCACTGAAAAGAGTCTGGCCCCATCCTCTTGACACCCACCCTTCAGATATTTATAAGCATTGCCGAGATGCCCCCTCAGTCTTCTCTTCTCCAGGTTAAATAAACCCAGGTCTCTCAGCCTTCCCTCATAAGAGAGGTGCTCCAGTCCCCTGATCATCTTTGTGGCTCTCTGCTGGACTTGCTCGAGCAGTTCCCTGTCCTTCTTGAATGGGGGAGCCCAGAACTGGACACAGTACCTCAGATGTGGCCTCACTAGGGCAGAGTAGAGGGGGAGGATAACCTCCCTCGACCTGCTGGCCACACTCCTTTTAATGCACCCCAGGATACCGTTGGCCTTCTTGGCCACAGGGGCACATTGCTGGCTCAGGGTCAACTTGCTGTCCACCAGCACTCCCAGGTCTGTCTCAGTGGAGCTGCTTTCCAGCAGGTCAACGTGCAAACTGTACTGGTGCATGGGATTGTTCCTTCCCAGGTGCAGGACCTTGCACTTGCTTTTGTTGAATTTCATGAGGTTCCCCTCGGCTCAGCTCTCCAGCCTGTCCTGGTCTCGCTGAATGGCAGCACAGCCTTCTGGTGTATCAGCCAGTCCTCCCAGTTTTGTATCATCAGCAGACCTGCTGAGGGTACACTCTGTCCCTTTGTCCAGGCCATTGATGAATATGTTGAACAGGACTGGACCCAGCATACACCCGTGGGCAATATCACTAGTTACAGGACACCAACCAGACTCTACCCCATTGATCATGACCCTCTGAGCTCTGCCGTTCAGCCAGTTCTCAATCCACCTCACTGCCCTCTCATCTAACCCACACTTCCTAAGATTACCTATGAGGATGTTATGGGAGACAGTGTCAAAAGCCTTGCTGAAGTCGAGGTAAACAACATCTACTGCTCTCCCTTCATCTACACAGCCAGTCATGCCATCATAGAAGGCTATCAGGTTGGTCAAGCATGATCTCCCCTTGGTCAATCCATGTTGACTACTTCTGATAACCTTCTTTTCCTTTACATGCCTGGAGATGACCTCCCATATGAACTGTTCCATCACCTTTCTGGGGACGGAGGTGAGGCTGACTGGCCTATAGTTTCCCGGGTCCTCCTTCTTGCCCTTTTTGAAGACTGGAGTGACATTGGCTACCCTCCAGTCCTCGGGCACCTCTCCTGTTCTCCATGACCTTTCAAAGATGATGGAGAGTGGCTTACCTACAGCATCTGCCAGCTTCCTCAGCACTCATGGGTGCATCCCATCGGGGCCCCTGGATTTGTGAGGATCTAGTTTGCCTAAATGATCTCTAACACAATCCTCCTCAACTAAGGGGAAGTCTTCCTTTCTCCAGATTTTCTCTCTCACCTCTGGGGGCTGGGTTGTCTGAGGGCCAGCCTTAGCAATAAAGACTGAAGCAAAGAAGGCATTCAGTAACTCTGCCTTCTCTGCATCCTGTGTCACCAGGGCACCCACCTCATTCAGCAGCAGGCTCACAGCTTCCCCAGTCTTTCTTTTACTACTGATATATTTGAAGAAGCCCTTCTTGTTATCCTTGGCATCTCTTCCCAGATTTAGTTCCAAGTAGGCCTTGGCCTTCCTTGTTGCATCTCTGCATACCCTGACAATGTTCCTATATTTCTCCAAAACGGTCAGTCTCTTCTTACACATACTATAAACCTCCTTCTTCCATCTGAGTTTTTCTAGAAGCTCCTTGCTCATCCATGTGGGTCTCCTGGCTCCTTTGCTTGGCTTCTTCCTCACAGGGATGCACTGATCTTAAGCTTGGAGGAAGTTGTACTTGAATATTGACCAGGTCTCTTGGACCCTCCTACCTTCTAGAGACCTAACCCATGGGATTCCTCCAAGAAGGTCTTTGAAGAGGCCAAAGTTAGCTCTCCTGAAGTCCAGGGTTGTAATCCTACTTGTTGCCCTGCTTCTACCACGCAGGATCCTGAACTTCACCATCTCATGGTCGCTGCAGCCAAGGCTACCCCCAACCCTCACATCCTCAACTGGACCTTCTTTGTTTGTTAGTGAAAGGTCCAGCAGCACATCTTGCCTTGTTGGCTCCTCCACCACCTGTGCCAAAAAGTTATCCTCAATGCTCTGCAGGAACCTCCTGGACTGTGCGCGCCTCACCATGTCGCTTTTCCAGCAAATATCAGGGTGGTTAAAGTCCCCCACAAGAATCAGGGCCTTTAACTGTGAGGCTACTTCCAGCTGTCTGTAGAAAGCCTCATTGACTCCTTCTGCCTGATCAGGTGGCCTGTAGCAAACGCCCACAACAGTGTCACCCATATTTGCCTGCCCCTTAATTTTTACCCATAAGCTTTCGACTTGTTCTTCCTCCACCCCTAGGCAGAGCTCAATACATTCCAGTTGCTTCCTCCCATTAAAGAGCAACTCCTGGTTATGCAACTTTGTTTCCTGCCCTCTACCTTCACATCAGGACTGAGTTATCTCTGTGTCTGAATCCAATACTGGTCAGAATCCACTGCTTTTTTTTTAGAAGAAAGCTGCAATTGTTATAGGAGAACAAAGAAACAATGAAGCTTACCCTTCAAAAAAAAAATATCCTAGCCTTTGCTAGTAAAAAGGCAGGTTATGCTTGAAAATGTTTAACACCTTTTTCATTCAATACTCTTAGGAAAGGATTTAGGACCAGCAATACAAATTTTAATCACACGTTTGATCTTACCCAGCATCTCCTTTTCTAAACAATCTTGTTTTTTTGAAAATATAAAAACCGAGAATATGTTGGCCCAAATCCAAAATTTTCATGAATTAACCACTGAACAATTAAAAATAAACTTTTGCAAGAAAATTTTTTTCCTACACACCATTACCCATTTTTCTATCACAATTAGCAATGAATATTGATCAGAGTGCCATGGTGCAAAAAATAATTCCATTGTTTAATTGTATATTTATTAATTTTAAATTTTTCCCCTTCAAATTAGTTTCTCTTTATTCTTTTCATGTGGAAAAGAGAGAATAAAACGTTTCTGTTCTGTGTTCCTGTAACAATATTTAGTGGCTTATTACAGTTCTTACAGTCTCAGTCTTTCAAAACCTCTTAACATTTTATGCAACAATAAAGAATCTGTAGCTTGAGTTTCAAGTGAAAAGTGACAATGAAAAACTATTTTCTTTACATTTGTTTCAGTGTGTTGCCTGCTAACACTGTTTATTTTTTCTTTACTCTTTAAGAATTCCTGGAAATATTACTGTGTGCACCTACGGTCACCTGTGCTTTATCTATAATGCTGAATAGGAGAGGTCCAGGGGCTGATTTTTCACCTCAAGGCCAAGTGGAATGTGTGAGCTGGTATCCATGAGCCTTGCCAGCTTGTCCCATCTGTAACAGATTCATCCTGTAGTGAATTAGGTAGAGTGGCCCAAAATAAAGTGAAAGAGGGAGCTAAAAATTAAATAGTACAGCTAATTATGGGTTTCATATGCAAGCTAATTTCCAGGACATGTTATTTAATAATACAGTCATTGCCATATACTTATGTCACAGAAAGCTTGCACTGTACATCTGGGAGCGTACACGCTGTTTTGCTGAGTCATGCTGACAGGCAGAGGAGGCTGGTCATTTTGGCTGTAATTTAGAAAGATGAATACTGAATGTCAATCTGAAGTGGAAAGCACTAGAAAAAGAGCTGGGAAATTAAATCAAGATTTGTCTTTATAAAGTAATTTTCAGCAGAGGTCTTCATAGCTAATCTGCTATTGGCGACAATTAATCCCTAACCAGGAGGATAACTGGGAACTTAGAAGGCATACTACTATATGGCAAGATGGATAATTATTACACTATTCATTAAATTATTAAAAATAATTGCATCATTAAATCCAACCAATAATTTATATGACTAAAAATGTAGGTTGACTCAAGGGAAGGGACGAGGCCCAACTTTTTAAAGGAGTTTTGCACAGGAGTTAAATAGCTATGTACTTGGGAACAGTGGATCTGAATGCTAGAATAATACTCTATGCATATAGTGTGTGAATGTGTATGTGATAGGAATGTGGGAAGAGTGTGAAAGATTTTTTTTGCATTGTGCAAGATTTTAAATAACCAGCTTCATTGTAAAACCTGCAAAGCTCATGATAGAAAGACAAGTAACATGTGAAAGTTACCCTTAGGAAATTATTCATTAAAGGGCTTCTCTGTCCTGGGTGTTTATGGTAGTAAAAATACAACAATGACAATTAATCATGAAAGCTACAGCTGAGATGTCACCAGTAGATACAGTAACCAAAAAAAAAAAGGAAAAAGCAAAACTGAAGTTGATCAAGAGAGGACAGAAAAATAAATGAACTGTGAGACGTATTTAAGTACCATAAACATTTGCCATAGTGTTGATTTGCCAGGAAAACTTAATCACTACAGGGGTTACACCCCAGGCATACACTTGAGACTAAATAATGAGCACATTTAGTCAATGAAACAAGTGAAAGCAAGGTTTCCCCAAGAGAAGAGACAGGAAATCTATTCCTTTCCAGCAAAATGATAAATAACCTACCATTAATGTCCCAATGGAAAATGCTACAGAAAGGTCATAATGTAATAGCTTATTCCTGGCTTTCCAATAAATGGTAAAAGAAAAATAATATTTAAAAAAAAAACCAAAAAACTTTGGCCAAAACAAGAAAAATATAGAAATACAAAGAAAACAGAAAAGCTGTGTATACAAGATTTTATAATAATCCCTTGCCATAAAAATGTACCTCTTCAGTGAAATTGTTGGCACTGTCATTCTGCCCTCTGTGGAGGTCCAATTGCTTCTTATTTCAAAAAGAAATGGTTATTACTTGAATAAAACTAGGCTGAAAATTAGAAGGGTTTCCTGTACCTTAAAACAAGTAAAATTACAAAATAGCTTTCCCAATGAAGTAATAAGAACAGCCAGCTTCATTGGTTTTCAGAGGCATGTTATCACTTTTCTGAACAGGACTGGTTACAGAGTTCCTCAACCCAGGAGATACTTTCCACTGTTTTTCTGAAGTTTTAGTTCCAGTGATGGGGCCATTTTCCTCATTCTCTGTAACCATTGTTCCTACTAACTAAAATGCCCTGTTAGTAGCTTTAAAATTCAGTGCCCTGTACAAAGAAGGAAGAGGAAGTAGGCAGAAGGTGTTTTGATTTTAGCTTTACAGAAATGCAAACGGTACACATACTCACTAGAGAGCTCATATTTGTAGATTTGGAAAGAAGAAGGAAAACATCATGAGTAGGGATGCAGAAGACAGTACAAGGAGTTTAATTTTCAGAGAAGTGTGGTGGTAATTATAACAACCACAGCATGGTTAAACTGACCTCATAGACAATGCCCTTGCTAGCACCAATAATTATATCACTTGCAACAGCATTAGAAGAACTATGATAATTGGCACAGCATGGTGCATTCAAGAGGGCTTTTCCTAACTTCACACTGTACCAGCTGTAACCTGAGGAAAAAGGACGTTTTTGCAGTTTCAGTGAACTGCCCACTGAACTCAGCATGTCTAATTTCTCTATAATTATCAACAAAAGTCTGTGCTGAAAGATTTTGTTCTTTTACTTTTGGTACACACAGGTACATGTGGCTTCTAAAAGGGAGAGTTTTCCATCCCAACATCCAATAACTTCATGCATTTAACAGCATACTTTCACAAGAGATGTCTGTGATTGCTTTGATGCATAAAGGAAAGCAGTCATTTAGCTAAGAACAAGCAAGCAAAAAGAAGGGAACCTTTTCTTCACATAAAAAGTTGTCACTCCTGTTTCATCATTGGTACACACAGACAATCTGATAGGATTTTGTTTTCCAAAGTAACATCAACCATTTGTGTTTGGCATAGAGGTTCTGAAATATATGCAGGCTATCCAGTGATCATAGGTACACTGAAAATTTATTTTCTGTATTAAAGAAATTTATTCCCACTGAATATTAGAAGAACCATACTGAGAGCAACAAAAAGTCCGTATAATCTTCAGGCAGTTAGCAGATGCTTATAAAAAGAGAGTAAGAACAAGCTAAGAACAGAACAACGTTTCCCAAAATATTTTCTTTTAGCTTCCAGCTATCAACTGAGACAGGGGCTGCATTTGCCTTGGCGTGTTTAATAGCTCTTGACATACATTTCCTCCATGAAAGACATTTTCTAATTGTTTATGAAACCATTTATACTTGTGTTACATAAAGCACTGAATGGCAGTGAACTCCCAAATTAAATTTGCTGTGTGTGAAAAAATTTTCTATTTTTTGTATTGTGAGGAACAGCGACCAATATTTTCTAATACCTTCTCTGTGCCAGCCATGATTTTATAAACTTCTGCACTATATCCCTCATCAGCTGGCTTTTCTTCAACTGATGAGTCCTTATCCAACTGACCTCTGCTGCTGCAGAAGCCACTCCATCTGATGCTCCTTTTCTCCTTATTTTATACCTCTGTGTAACTGGTTACATCAGGCTGTAATGGAGGATACTTCAAATCTTGGAACAATGTAAAAAAGAGGCAAAAAAGCAATCTTTATTGTATACCCAGAAGGCAAACTGCTTTGCCACAATGTCGTGGTTTAGCTCCAGTCAGCAACTAAGCACCACACAGCCGCTCGCTCACTCCCCCCAGCCCCAGTGGGATGGGGGAGAATTGGAAGCGCAAAAGGAAGAAAACTCGTGGGTCAAGATAAGAACAGTTTAATAATTAAAATAAAAGAGTAATAGTAGTAATGGTAATGATAACAACAATGATTATGATAATAATAATAATAATGATTATGATAATATAATGAAAAAAAAGAAAATAACGAGAGAAATGAAACCTGGGGAAAAGAGGGAAAAGAAAAAAAAAACACAAGTGCTGCAACCGCTCACCACCCACTGACCGACACCGCCTGTCCCGAAGCTGCAATCGCTGCTTCCCCCGGCCAACTCCCCCCAGTTCATATACTGGGCATGACGTCATATGATATGGAATATCCCTTTGGCCAATTCGGATCAGCCCTTTTGGATGTGCCCCCTCTCCTCCCGGCTTCTTGTGCATCTTGCAGAGCATGGAAAGCTGGAAAAGTCCTTGACTCGTGTAAGCACTACCTAGCAACAACTAAAACATTAGTGTGTTATCAACATTATTTTCATACTAAGTCCAAAACGCAGCACTATACCAGCTACAGTGAAGAAAATTAACTATCCCAGCTAAAACCATGAAGAAGCAGCTTGTGTACACATCCACAATATATCAACAGGAACCACATCTACTATATTATCACATTATTTGCCTGTGGAGCCCACTGTCCGCATCATATCTAGCTGTATTAAAATAATAGCAGAATTTGCAGTCAGGGAAAGACTACAACATTCTGACATTTTGTTTTGACTGAGTGGAAAGAAAAGTAGGAATAGGAGTAAATGTCTTCTGATCAACAAAATTTCCCTCTACGTGATTTGAGAGATCTCAAAAAGTTTTATGGTCGTGCTTCATCTTGATAAGAATAAAGCACTTCTTTGATGCAAGCTAGTACTTCCTTTTGACTTTAACACTTCAGCTTTTATTTATATTCATATTAATTCTACATAGCAACTTTAAGGACAAAATATAAAAGTCAGAGGAAAGTACCTTGTCAGAATGAAATATTTCAATGCTATCTAAAAAAAATTTAACAGTTTGTTAAAATTTTCACTAAAATGAATATGTTTCCAGAAACGTTTGGACTTCCATGAATCAATATATTTTGAAAGAATACTGTTCTCACAGGGCTAATTATTATACTCTCCTTCTTACACACAGGTGTTATCAAGAAAAAGCATATTTCCTATTAAATAAGATGCAGAGGCAGAGAGACTGAAGTACTTAAACGATCCTTGAGGAACCCTTAAGGACCTTATGCCCAAAATTTAAATGCTGAAACCCCCGTCCCAGTTTCTATCCAAAGCTTACGTGCCTGAAAGCTCTGAGAGGCAAGCATAGGAAAACCTTGTTTATACATTTAGGATACTATATTCTTAGTGTTTAACTTCACAACCCCCTCACCAGAGGTGACTACTCTGCAATGAAACTGGCAGAAGGGAAGGTGGATCCTTACCTTGGCTACTTAAGTTGTCCATTATTTATATGAGTTTAAACTAATATAGGAAATTAGTCTGCATGAACAGCAGTGCTCAACATTTCACTTCCTTTGACACAAGGCTGGTGTAAGCCACTCCAGTACTCCCTTGCTCCTTTTTGTCAAGTCTTGCCCTATTGCTGAAGCTCACAACTTGCCCTGAGCTGTGCACAGCAGCAGTTCTTTGGTGTTAGACTGTAAAAGAGATGACCTAAATTATCTCTTGGAAATGAAAAGTAGCAGGCTGGGACAGTGGGAGAATTGTCAAAATCTGACATTAATATAAATTTATCCTACAACACCAGACTGAAAACCCCAGGACTTTGGGGGCTATTTTTATCCATGGTCTGGTGTGTGCAAAGCTGCACAGACTGCTTGTACCAGCACTCCTGATGTGACAATTTAAGAAGAGGAAAAAAGCAGGAAAGGCCAGTAAGGGAAGGGTGTCTAATGACTAGTACTGCTGAAACAAAAGTTTGCGAAGCTACATCTCAAGCCCTACTACAGCGAAGTGCCTGATATTGGACTGAAGCTTAATCAGGGAGTCCTCTGTGGGCAGTCAGAGCCATCTGACTGAGGACTGCTCTCACTCCTTCCCACCACCAGACATCATTCCCAGCACCTCCATTTGACTAGGCTACAACCCTGTGCTGAAAAAAATAAGATGGCAGAAAAAAAGGGGAGGCAGATAGTTTTGCATAACAAGTGGGAGAGGGTTTCTAGCAGCCTGAATAGAATGTATTGAATTTTTTTGCCCAGTGTAGCATGATAATATAATAAGAAAAAGCTAAACAGCAAAAGTTTAGATGATGCTGCTAACATTTTTTTGGTTTTCTTAATTAACATTTTCTGCTGCACTACATAGCAAGAAACAACATATGTTCTGTGAGCTCCAACTGTTCTCCACCCACCTTCTTTCCCACAACAAAAACAAGGGGGAAAATGTAGAGCTATATCACTTATGCATAACACAGTTTTTGAATATTGACCTAATCTTAGGCAGACAAGTTTCCAAAATACAGTGTTGAAGTTTTTGTTGAATTCTGGAACTTTTAGTGGACAACTTCTTTCTTCCTTCTGAAGCTATCTGGTGCATACATCTTGTCCCCCTTTATTCATAAAAGAGCAGTATAATATTATTATAAGTTATATTATTATAACATTAGTACCAAAACATTTTGTATTTCTGAGGCAACTGAAGGACTCCAAACAGTACCAAAAAGGTGAAGAGATATCAGAGACTAGTGGAGCTATTCCAACTACTGTTGCTCTACTAATCGCTTTGCCAAAGAGGGTTTCACTGAGCTGGATGGCTTTTATCTATGGTGGCAAGAAGACTGCGTCTTCTCTAATTTTAACTAGTGCAAAAGAAGAAAAGAGTTAGCTCTTTGGGACTTGAGTGGACCTCACACATTATTTATAACCTGTCTGCATATGACTGTGTCTGCACAGTTGGATAAAATTCTCACATAGACGGTAGACATGTTTCCTCCTGCTCAGGCATGACTAGAGCAGATTATTCAGAATCACTCCTGGTTTTAACCCTGTTGTGATTATTACTTTCAGTCAGTGAAAACTTCCAGGGCAAAAAGTCTAGCTAGAACAATTGCTCAAAATTTATTTATTGTGATCTGAGGGTTTCTTCATGGAAAAAAAGAGAAAAAAAGAATAATACAATATAAAAGGTTCACCAAGTTGAGCATTAGGTAGCAAGTCTTGAAAATTAGAAAGAAACTCTTCACTCTTTAGAGAGAATAATTTTTACTTGATGGGAATTCTCTCTTACAGATATTCAGCCAGGCATTTGTGCAGAGAGAAAGACAAGTTTTTTTCCCGGTTAGTGAGATCTTTGAGAGTTTCTGCACTGTATTGCAGTTCTCATTTTGCACTGAGACAGTCACTGAAACACATTTTTCCAAGGAAATTATAAACATAAGGAATGTCTTTAGAAGAATAATATATCTTTTGATACTGCATATACCCTCTGTGATTTTTTCATGTTTGTTGCTTGCGTTTGCTTTCTAAGGCACATAAAAATATATTGGTACATTTTTCTATTATTCTAGTACCATCTAGTAGTTTTCGTCAACTACCTAAGTTCTACATGCATGTCATACATTACCTATCTCTGCACAAACTGTGTCATTCACCACACCTTTTAGGTCCTTTTATCACATCTTAGAGTGATGTTCTGAATTATTTTTCTTGATATTTCTCTAGCTCTACTTTGACTGCTAAGGTACGTTTATGGTGTTGTTTTCTTGCATTGCTTTTGTAATTTTTTTCTCCACAGCTTTGAATGCACCTCTTTTTCATGTTATGAAATGTTCTGCTTATTAGAAAATATCTAGGATGATTATGTTATCAGTAATGATATTCTCAACTTGGAAAAGGCTTTCATATAAAAGTTGGTAGGTGTATTAAAAAAATCTCTTGCTATTCAAATTGCAGTCCTGGAAAAAATAATTTCTAAACATTTTTTGGACTTAAATCTTATTCAAAACATTAATTGAAAGCTGCAAAATGTGCAAAACTGCCAAACTTACATGCTTTGTCTGCTAAATAGAATAAAGTTATGTGCTGCCTACTTAATAGACAGTACAGTTTAAAGGCCCAAAAGCCAAATATTTGTTCATCTTTCCTTGGTTTTTATCAGTATGGCACAAACCTATTTCAATTAGGGGAGTATATTTATGTGTGTAAGAATATATAAGATACTGTACTGCTAGAACTATCTGGTGCAGGGCATTTAGGTTTGTCTCTAATATAGTGAATACATCTTGTCATTATAAAGCATTCAATGCATATCTTTATGCATTATAATTATAGCTTTATTTTCCCATTGGACAATTCATACAGAAATGATTCCTGGATATAAGTGGCTGCTATATTAAAGTGAAGTGCAGGCATACTTCAAAAATAGCAAGAATTATCAGAGGAGCTGATAAAGTTGCAGCCATAATATTTGCTTTTGATTTCTTTGGTCACTTTCTACCTAAGTGTGTCTTTATCATACTGGTTTGCAGTAGCTTGTTAATATTTAAAAACCATGATGAGGGTTTCTGCTTATGTTAGTAATCCTTTATCTGGGAAATAGATGATAATAGCCAATCATAACAATGAGTTTTTCTCTGCAGTATTATATCAAAGCCATTACTGTTTAATTACCTCTGTTCTTGTTCTACATTGACAGCTATTGTGAAACATCAGGCCAGTTAGAACATAAAGCAAAGAGGTGGTACTCTACTATATATGCTTTATATCCTTATTCTTAACATTTATTCCCTACCTATTTTTAGACAACTTTTAAGTGAGTAGTACTCACTAAAGACCTCATTCAGAATCCATTGATGTTAAGAAACAGGTTTCAGTGGTTTTTAGAAAAATGCCCTTATATCAGAAGTCAGTTCTGTAATATCTACTCAGGTCAGTAATAATTACTGGGATATTTTAATGAGTTTTACACATTTGAAAAGTTTTAGGGTGAGGCCTCTTACATAGGAAACGTTACCTTCTTTACACTGAAACTGTTGATTTCTTGAGGTTAGGGGTATCCCTTTAAGTAGCACTTACTCAGAACATATTCTCCATTTCTGTGTAGGACTGATATAGTTTTTGTACTTGGCAATATACAAACAGCTTTTCTATCTGGCAGATAGTGTCCCATTGCCTCTCACAATTTGTAATTTCCTTCATTGTCTCCAATGGCTTAAGGAACTGGACCTGTATAACTACTGTTCAGTTGGATAAACACAGTTAATGTAAATCACTGAAAAACACCCCTGTGATAGATGCAATATTTGCATTAATCTTCCTTCAATAATTTATTTTTTTATCTGTAGTTCAGGAGTCCAATACACTGGAACTAGCTTATGTTACATGTTGTTAAAAACATGTTCAGATATATTACATTTTAAAACAGAGAACCTATGAAATTTTTATTCTGTTTAAAGTATTGCTAAATCCAGATCTACACATTTTATTATTAATCTTATTTACTGATGTACTCCTTCCTGAAAAATAAGGTTTATTTTGTATTCATCTGTACAGAACCATCCAGCAATCTTTGATGACTAATTCGGTTCAATTCTATTGAAGTTGTCATCATTGTTGTCATCGTCTTCTTCTTCTTCTTCTTCTTCTTCTTCTTCTTCTTCTTGCTGTGTGTCTAAATGGTATTATCAGATCCCTTCGTATCTTCTGAAAAAATACATGTATTCAATATTCTTAGTCAATGTTGTTTTATTTGTTACTAAGGCAAAACTTGTGGTTTTCCATTGGTACTAAATCTATACTGAAAGCCTCATCATTTCAGAGTTCAATTTTTAAAAATGGAAACCACATGGCTGAAAATGGTACCCAGGCTCCCCATCTAATGTATGAAAAGGGCTAAGTATCTAAATGTTGGATACATTTAAAAAAAAAAAAATCCCACAACATACTGAATGAGCATCCCCCTACATTAGTCAACTGAGAAATGTGACGACAGCAGGACATGTTAAATCACACAACTCTCTGTGGTTCTCAGTGCTACTGGGTATGGAGTCACTTCCTTTGGGATATATGCCTCGAGTCTCTTCCCCAAAGGTAGGTGTTTGTGCCCTATGCTTGTCATCCTCAAATTAAGGTAGTCTTTTTAGTTCCTAAGCACATCTGGAAGACGAGGAAACTAATAAGTTTAAGAGCAATTGTTCAGTGACAGAACAGATTCAGTTCCCTTCTGCCCTGATCTGCCTTTGAATCCTTTAGGCAAATGGAGTGAAAACAAGTTTCTTAAAAATTCCTTGAGAACTTGGACATAAATTTCTTTTAAATGGGTGCTAGATTTTTGGGTGGTATTTAAATGCCCAGGATCTTTTTGCATATCTACATCAAAATTGTAATTTCTCATAATTTAACATTAATCTTAATGACATTTCTTTTCCTACCCCTTGTTTAATGCTAATACAAAACCAAAACATACTACATTCTCAATTCAGCAGAATGAATTACCTCTAATATATTTTTATGTCTCCTGCTGACCCATATGGTTAGCATCCAAAAGCAATTATAAGCCTGATTATAGCTTGATCTAACAAAAATAATGATCTTTAGCCTGCATCTTATTTAATACTTGCATTGTTTTTCTTTAATTCCCTTTAGACTTAGACTTGTTCAGTCTCATTTTTTCTAGATGAAGATGACTGGCTTATCTTGCAGCATACTTCTCTGCATTTTTCTGAATATTACTCTGGCTTATTTTAATGTTAGAAATATTAAGTCTCATAAGCATTCTCATAGACTTGTCTATTAATTCCAATAGGACAGGAAGAGACTTCTCAAAATTATTAGCAGTTAATCAAGATGTTAAGTCATCCTAGTATAGTAGTCTTCTGAAGAGTTTCCATTGAATAAGAAAACCCAGCACATCTATTAATAAAAGATGCTGGAATTAGAGTAAACAGCGCTGATGTCCCAAAGGCCCTGATGGAATATAAACTTTCGGAAAGAGGAAAAAAAGATGGACAAACTAAGAGCTATTTTTGCAGGGAAAATAATATGCTGATTCCTTACTGCAGTGTAATTAAGTGCCCCCATAGATCTGTGATATCTTAAAAAAATTAATGATGTTATTTTAATCTTGGACCATAAAAATGTTATTAAAACAATATACCACTTAATCACTTGGGAACAAAATGAGGGGTTTTTCAAAGGTGTTGTAAATAAGATGCTCCTCCAAGAGCTATTGCAAAACTTGGCTTAATAGAGAGATTTTTCTTCTGACTGTTTTTTTAGATGTCTCTCACACAATTCTTTTCAGTATCTTCACCATGTGCACTCTCTGTCTGTTTGTTTGTTACCTCTCCTTACTCCAGCCTTCTTTCTTTCTTCCTACCAAGCAACTCCAGCAAAAGGCACTTAATTAACTTGGACTCTTTCTTTTTTTTTTTTTTTTCCCTCCACATAACCACCATTTTCAAGAAATCTCTGACGGACTCATAAGCCTTGTCTTCCATAGTACCTTCTACTGGGGATTTCCTTTTCTTCTCTTATAGTAGGATTCCCAATTATCTATTTCTCTATTCTCTAACAAGCAACACTGGTAGCAAATGTATGAGAAATGTGGTGTGGAAGACAGAAATTTCATTTTAAGTATTTGGGGTTTTATTTGTAATAAACATAGAATGTTTCCTGTGTTCCTCTGATTTTTTTCACAAAATACAAGTTTTCTTACCTTATATAGAACAGAATAGAATAGGCTAGGCTAGACTAGACTAGACTAGACTAGACTAGTTCTGTTGGAAGGGACCTACAATGGTCTTCTAGTCCAACTGCCTGACCACCTCAGGGCTGACCAAAAGTTAAAGCATGTAATTAAGGGCATGGTCCGAACACCTCTTCAACACTGACAGGCTTGGGACATCAAACACCTCTCTAAGAAGCCTGTTCCACTGTTTTACCACTCAATAAAGAAATGCTTCCTAATGTCCAGACTAAATCTCCCCTGGCATAGCTTTGAGCTATCCCCTTAAGTCTTATCCCTGGATACCAGGAGGAGAGATCAGCACCTCCCTCTCCAATTTCTTTCCTCAGGAAGCTGGAGAAAGCAAGGAGGTCACCCCTCCACCTCCTTTTCTCGAAACTAGACAAATGCAGGCTCCTTAGCCACTCCTCACAGAACATGCCATCCAGCCTTTTCGCCATCTTTGTTGCCCTCCTCAGGATGCATTCAAGGACCTTAACATCCTTCTTAAATTATGGGGCCCAGCACTGCACACAGTACTCAAGGCAAAGCTGTACCAATACTAAATACAGCGGTATAATCACCTCTTTTCACCCGCTGGTTATACTGTGTGTGATACATGCCAGGATGCGGTTTGCCCTCTTGGCTTCCAGGGCACACTGCTGACTCATGTTGTGCCTGCTGTCAACCAGTACCCCCAGATCCTTTTCTGCAGGGCTGCTTTCCAGCCACTCCTCTCCCAATTTATACTTGTGTCCAGTGTTACTCCATTGTAGGTGCAGAATCTGACATTTGGACTTGTTAAATTTCATGCCATTGATGATGACCCAATGCTCCAATCTATCTTCATCCCTCTGCAAAGCCTCTCGTTCCTCAAGAGAGTCAACAACACCTCTCAGTTTGGTACCATCAGCAAACTTGCTAATGGTGCATTCAACTCCTGCATCCAAATCATTGATGAAAATACTGAACAGAACAGGCCCTAGGATTGAGCCCTGAGGAACACCACTGGTGACCAGTCGCCAGCCAGATGTAGCCCCATTCACTACCTCCCTTTGAGCCCTGTCGTGCAGCCAGTTTTTCACCCAGCACATTGTGAACTCATTCATCCTACAGTTGGACAACTTGTCCAGAAGGATGCTGTGAGGGACAGTATCAAAAACATTACTACAAGCAAAGAGAATCGGATTCTGTGTGAATAGAATATGGAAACCAAACACAATGAGAGCACACAGTGTTTGCTCACTTATCCACTGACATGAGGGAACAAAGACGTCAGCTGCAGGTAGCTGAGAATGCCATTTAATAGGACAGTACAAAGAGCCCAAATCTGCTGTATGTTGGGCTGCTCCACAGTCACTTGCAGGCATACATCAACAAACCTGGCTATGGATGTTGGGTTAAAAAAACTAAATAAAGAAGCCCACAAAACTGCCCCCCCCAGCCCTACACTGATGAAGAGTATGAGAAGGATTCTTTTTCTTTTCTTTTTTTTTTTTTTAATATTGAACAATAAATAAATTCCATCTGGATGGAAATATACCTTCTGATGGAAAATACTTTCATGATTTTATTTTCTATTTTTCTAACTTCTTTGTCATTAACTTGGAGATATTTGATAACATCAACACATTACTCCAAATGCATTACAAACCAAGACTTTGTTCCTGCTTACACTCCACATTCAAGGCGAGGCATGAGGTCCTAGTTAAAATGTTAAGCCCATATATTATTAAGACTATAACATGAATACTCAATTCCTTGCTATTAACCACTTTACAAATTTGTAAAAATTTAAAAACAATAATACAAGTGAACTTGAAAATGTCGTTTCATGTCTAAGAAATGTTTTATTGCTTTTTATATCCTTGTTCCCTGAAAATACCAATTACAGTTCAATTCAAATCACTGGTGGCTTATCATCTTTAATGCTATTTTTCCTTTATCATACCTTTAATCTTGACATAATGTCATTAATATTTAATATAAATTATGACAGGATTTTTAAAAAGCAAATTAATCTTTCAAAAATCCACTAACTTTAATAATCTAAGTGAAACCACTTCATTGCTCCCTCTGTGTTCTCAATAACATAAGCAAAAAGATACTATGTAGAATTCTTTGTTAAGAACTTTTTCTTCTTGCATGCCTTTTGTTCCTTCAAAGAAAGGACATTTGAGAAATGAAGTCAAGACTGCTCTTTCACGGATAATTTTAGTTACTTGCCTTCTTGTTGGGAAGGTGTCTTTAAAGGTCTACACCTAAAGTAGTTATCCTTATCTTCTTTTAGAGTAAATGGGGAGAAATAGATTCTTCTAAGTAACACACCTTATCCTAAGGTAGACATCTAAAATAAGTAAGGTGACTCACATCCTTTTAGGGTCTATTTCTTTCCACTGACAGTAGAGAGAGCCTATGTTACACATTTCAGAGGTTAATGTAGATACCATGTAATAGTTCAAATAACTTCTGGCTGATTTGCTACTTTTTCTTTCCATTTCTACTTGAGTTTACACACTGGTGCAACCTCATAAATTGGTTGTTTTCTTGTCACTTGTGTTTATCTACACCTTCTAACTAAGTTCCAACATTTCATTCTGTAGGATTTTCTTTTCTTAAAGCTATGATTCCTGGAATTTCAGGAATTTTATCTCCAATTAAAAGGATTCTTGTCACAAACAAAATTGATGAGCTAAATTTTTATACTCTACTTTGAATGAAGTACTAATAAATCCGCTTTAATTTAATGGTCCTACCTTTCCATTCATTTAACTATAATTCTGCATTGTAACAGGGATTTCATTAACATAGTAAGAGTGGTAGTTTCTGAGACTGATAGTTAAAATGAAATATTTATTTTTTATTTATGACATGGTAGGATGGTAACCTAACTTATAGCAATTCTTTTATCTTTAAGAAGACCTTTCTAAAATGAGGCTTACAATGAACTCATTAAAGAGCTTATATTTATTATGTATCTCAAATTAGCCTAAGATGTACTGTATACAATTCTGCTTCACTTATACTAAATAATAAGCATCATAAAGAACTGGAGTTTTGTCAATTTTTTGGATGGCTCCGTAAGATTGACTTCAGAATTTATAAAAGGACTTGTTACAACATCGGCTTCAGCAACATATATTGGTGTGAAAATAGGCATCTCTTTTTTTTTTTTTTTAGTTCATTATTGAAAACTGCCTAATTTTCAAGAAAGAAGGCAATTCAGTATTTTGCCTGGGAATGAAAGAACATGCAAGCATTAGTTTTCAGTTTCAGAAATGTCATTCAAACGTTTAAGAGCTATGTGGATTCCAGGTCCATAATATACATTCCATAGTCACCTAATTCTGGATCAGACATATTAATTTCAGCCATAACTGTATGTCACTGAAGTGTTGATTTAAAATAATGTCTAGGCTTTGTTTGTAGTCAATAAGAGAGAGAAGCATCTCTGGAAAGCCATTAATGTTAGGTACCATTCTTAAAATACAATGCATTCCCCCTTTTGGAGGTCTGTCCATTGTGTGCAAAGGGAACTTAATGTTAAACACCTAAATCTCTGTGAGATGGAAGGATTGATTCAGTTGTGTACACATATGGAGTAAAAAGCCTTCTGAGGCACCTTTGTGTATGCAGGATGTCTGTCTGCAGCTGGAATATTCAATACAGAACTTACAGAATCTGCACCCTTTTAGAGTAGTAGTGTTGGCCAAACCAGATAACATAGGAGCACTAACCTGGTCTCAAAAGGCACTAGATGCTAATGTTTAGTTCATGTGACTAGTTTCAAAGCTTTTATACATCTCAGGGCATCTTCATCCAGAAGAATAGGCTTTGGAAGAAAAAACCTGTAGTTACCTCTGCACTGTTCTTTTCCCAAGTTGCTGAAAACCAACATTGATTTCATAACCTGTTAAGGAACAAAACTTTTGATTTCACTTTCTAATAACTGGACTGCAGCCTTTTCAGAAACCTGTGCATGTGTGTTGGGGAGACAGGTGGCGAGAAGAGCTCCAAGTCTTCTGTTGAGGAAGGGACAAGGAAGAACTTAACCACCAGTTCATTGTGTCAATCTCATTCTCTTTCTTTTCCAGTAAGTAATCCTTTGTTAGAGATGTTTTCTTGCCCCATTCACCCAATCTGAATTCCAATCTGGCAGTTTTACAGGTATGATTCATTTATCTTCAAATTCTGGCTATAATCTCATCCTTTAACCTTCCAAACATCCCCTTAGGACAAAGGAATTCCTGTGCTCAAGAGAAACTAAAAGTGAAAAATCAGGAAGAGTTTCTTGAAAGGTTTCACCTCTCATCAAATCTGTTTCTCAATGAAAGGCTTTTTGGAATCCCATTATTTTCTTGCATTTACATTTTGATTTGCTTTCATGGTGTCTTTTGATGATATTGTATAAGGATTCATCTCATCAATAAATCTAATATATACGTCTTTGGGCTAAATATTGTAATTATGTAGGCTGCGTCTAACAGAGGGAGTTAAGTATCCACAGCTTAATTCCATCTGAGTGTCCAAGACTGACGAATGAATCACGCTCAGGAAGTAGCTCTCCTTCCACTGGCAACATGAGGAGCCTCAACAACTGGCTATTTGTCCTGGTTTCAGCTGGGATAGAGTTAATTTTTTTTCATAGTAGCTAGTGTGGGGCTCTGTTTTGAATTTATGCTGAAAACAGTGCTGATAATGTGGAGATGTTTTAGTTGTTGCTAAGTAGTGCTTACAGTAGTCAAGGACTTTTTCTGCTTCCCATGCTCTGCTGGGTGCACAAGAAGCTGGGAGGGGACACAGCTGGGACAGCTGACACCAACAGACCAAAGGGATATTCCATACCATATGACATCATGCTCAGTATGTAAAGCTGGGGGAAGAAGAAGGAAGGGGGGGACGTTTGGAGTGATGGTGTTTGTCTTCCCAAGTAACCGTTAGGCGTGATGGAGCCCTGCTTTCCTGGGGATGGCTGAACACCTGCCTGCCCATGGGAAGTAGTGAATAAATTCCTTCTTTTGCTTTGCTTGTGCACGTGGCTTTTGCTTTGCCTATTAAACTGTCTTTATCTCAACCCAGGAGTTTCCTCACTTTTACTCTCCTGATTCTCCGCCTTCCCACTGGGCTGGGGGGAGTGAGCGAGCGGCTGTGTGGTGCTTAGTTGCTGACCGGGGCTAAACCACAACACTATTACTTACCTAAAGTTAGGTGAACTAAATCTTGTTGATGGTGACTTATCACAATTGTTAATTCTTCATGTGTGGCTACTTGTAACTTGAAGACATCTGAGATGTTATCAGTCTAATGGGTGAGGTGAGAAAGGTAAAAAGGTAAATCAGTTTCTGAGTTTCTTCCTTTTTGCAGTCCTATGCCTTTCACAGTCTGATGCTCCTTGGGTGTTTCAAAGAAGCATTTATCAGTTGTTAGCTCTTGCTCCTGACCTTCGGTGTGGTTTAACTCTCTCAGACACCCTTTTTCAACTCCTCCTGATATCTTCCAAATACAATCAGGTTGTCAAAATAAATTAAAATCTCTTCCACAACATTCTCCACTGCATATGAAAATGCACAGGAGTCCCAATTATGTATGCAAATGCAGATCCAAAAGGAAAATGTCTTTTCTTTTTATTGAACAACTGCTTTGACTGTTTTGACAACTTTTAAATAGTACAGTCAGCCATCTGGGAACCATTTGTAAACTCAGTGCACTCATTACAAAGACCAAATGGTCTTCCTTTTGGAAGGAAAACACAGGGCAGGAAAGTCATCTATTACTGAAATTTCTGATTAGCTCAAACTGATGCAGTTGGACATAACATTACCACCTAATCAAATTATGCCCCCTTATATGACAATGCAGGACATATTAATTGAAAGATAGCATTACACAGGTGTAAAAAGGCAGAGTTTGCTACCTTGGTATTTCCACAGGCTCAAATATAGAACTTTTTAAAAGTAGACTAGAATTAGAAAATGGAAGCCTTCTTGCATTACATAGTTGCAAATAAGTACGAGTAAAATGTTAGCACACATTTATCACATGAACATTGCTCATTGAAACTCTGAACATCAACAAGTGACAGAAAACAAATCGAGGGCTTGTTTTTAGCTCTTGAAGAGCAGAAATAATTAATGGATTTAATTTAAGTCTAGTGTATAATCTGAAAAAACGCCATACAAAAATCTATAAGAATTCATGGTTTCATACTGACAAATGCATCTTAGAGGATTATAGTAGATGTTATGAGCAGAATCATAGCAACAATATGTAGTTGGTGGATTTTCTATTCTGAATAAAACTTTTTTTTTTTTTTTTTTGTAATTTTGGTGTCCTAGTGAGGTCTGCAGCATATTACATTTTAAGCAACACAATAAACTGTTGTCTGGCTTAATATATAATGAACTATGCTTAGAAATGTCTCACCTCCTACATCAGTGGCCAAACATAGCTACTGTAAAAGATCTTTCATCATCTTGATGGCTGTGATGTCCATTCATGGACTAATACTAGACACTGTATAGACACAAACCAAAACCACACTCTCTGAATAATAAAAGCACATAATTTATCTCAGGGAGCAAAAGTTGGATGTGCATAGATAGATGAAAATGTCCAAGGTTCTTATAAATCAACCCAGCAATATAGATCATGACAGAAACACCTGATAGAAATTATCTCAGTCCTCTACTTCCTATTGATAAGTCATTATTTCTAACAGGTCTCAACAAAAGAAACTTCTGTAGTTGGATTTTAAGGAATATTGAATACTGAGGTAGCTTTGTGCTTGTTTAAATTGGGTTCCTCCACAGCCTGGCCAGACTAGAAGAAAGTATGAATATTTTTGAAAATCCAGCAAATAGACTACAAATTTTGCATTAGCGAAAGAGACAGGTAGAGTGAGAAAAATGTAAGACAGCCTTGAAAATGAAGACAAATTATTTGTGTGGGATACAAAGAGCAAATGAGTCAAATAAACTGAAAGTGCTGAAATATTTAGCTTAGAGGATGGCAGAAATTAATTAGGAGAGTAAAACAATCAGTATTGTGGGAGGATTTCTGGCAGACGTATTCCTGAATGCAGGAAGAAATTCAAGGAAAACAAATGCCGTAGAGGAGTCATGACTGGCATATGGCCTGATAGAATTTACAAAAGGAAGACAGTACAAGCAATGACTGATAGACTGGAGTCAGCTTATCATGGATGCGAACTGAAATGCAACTATGTATTTGCAATCTATATATGACTGTCATGCAGTTACTTCTCTCCATCATTTGTACCAGGCAGCTAAAACAGTCTACTTGGAGAGAATCCTAAGCTAGTAAGTGTTAGAGGCTGTACCAGAGTCAGAAGAATGATAGGAGACACAGTGTTGCAGGGAAAATCTACCCGCAGAGCCACAGTGAGCTACACTCTTGGAAATTAGTATTTACAATAAAGAAAACCCCTCCAGAAAGTTGCTTGTTCAATAACCATGTGTTGCTAAGTGAAATTAAGAAACAAGACTAATGAGCTAATTATATGAATCTCCCACAGTGAAATTTAAGGCAGTGCAAGAGAGGTTTTAAGCCATATGATCAGGAGAAGATATTATGGATACCATCCCCTTATGACTTTTTAAGGAAAGTTAGTAAGTTTTTAACTTTGAATATAAGGACCTCTAACGGATTCACTGGAAAAGCTGGTAAGTGGTAGAAAGCAGACTTATTGACAACAGGTTGTCTGTGTAAAATTGCTTCTCAAAACCAGAATTATCTCTCCACAGACAGTAAAAGATACTTCTGGAAGTGAAATGCAAAAATTGTTTATTAAAAAGGGGAGATACAAAGAAACTGCCAGGTGAGCTATAACTCATTTGGCTAATTTTTACATTTATGGCTGAAAATCTATTGATAACAATTAATGTGTGAAGGAATACTGTGATGAAACCAGTAAGAACCACAGCAGGTTCAGATCAGAAAAAGCATACCAGGAGCCTATGATTTATGAGCTACATACTGATAAATAATACATGATAGTTGAAATAATTGAAAGTTTAATCACTGGCAGAAGCTAAGAAGAAGAGTGGTAAAATGAAAGAAAGTAAGTTACTGTTTGGAGTGTGAATTTAGTGCTCTGAAAAGATGTTTAGCAGGCTTAGATATTTATTAATAGAGTGGGGCAGGGCGGCAGAGTCAGCATCAGCAATGAATTCCTCACACTATCCTGACAAAGCATCTCTGAGTTTTCTCCTAGAATGTTCATAATACATTTCCCAAAATTCTTTGGGTTACAAAGTTGGGATGGAGTTGGATGTGTAAAGCTGATGACTATATTTGGCCATATGGCTTTATAATCTCTGAAGAGAAACATGAATTTTTACAGCACAATTAGTTCCAAAGGAGGCATGAGATGAATTTTCCTCCGGAGATAACTATCTTTTGTCAGTAAGTTGTCAATGAGAGAGCCAAAAGTTCATAGCTAGGTGAGGGCAACTACACAGACAATGCATACAGCTAGGTGATCCCCTAGATAATTACTCTGACTGTTCATGTCCCAGTGTCATGAGAGATAGAACTTCGCTAAGATGAACTGCCTGAGGGACAACCTTTAGTCCAGGTCTTCAGAGGATTATTTAGATTAATGTTGGATGTTTAAATATCTTTGATGTTATTGAACTCTGTGCTTCACAGAACAATTAATTATTCTGAATAGCAGGTCACAAACAATTAATTACGTTTACCACTCACACCTGAAATAAGTGTAGTTGCACTGTATGGTGTAGGAAAGCACTTGTTTTTTTGTTTGTTTAAATAAGTATTTGGTTACTTCTACACATTTATATGGCAGAAAAGAAGGTAGAAATATCCTTTGCATTAGAACAGAAGCTGTGGCTTGTAGTAAGCTTTTAACTTGTTCTGATTTGAGAAAGTTCTGGTGTGCTTGAGAAATTGAGTCATTTATTATGGCTTTCTGTTTAGAGCATTAGGTGATATGTTGCCGTTATGGGAGCCAGGCCAATGAACAAAGAGGTGAGTGAGATTTTGTGCTCAGGTTATATATTTTATGGAAGGCAGGGGAGCAAGTAGAATGACAGGTCTAACATTTCTGTTGTTTCACACCTTATAGAGAACACACTTTTTAGAGTTCTGTCCCAGTCCCAGTTTTGTAAAGATGATGCTTCACTGACGCAGACAAGCTAGAAAGGAGCTAACAAGCATGTTTGGAAATAGCAGAGTATAGCTGCTAAGCTGTATTCAGTGAAGTTAGAAAAGATGGATGTAGAACACTGTTCTCAGTTAAATGAATTGCAGTTCTAGAATATAGTGTCTTCCTAAGATATGCATTGGTTTTAGTGGGAATAGATTGGCTTACTGACTTTAAAACTGTAGGAATATATTAATTCATGGATGGTAGTATCACATTTCTTGTGACTAAACTTGGGCAAATAAAAAAGACAACATGTCAGTGTAGTCTTGTAATAGATTAGAATATGATATTATATAATTAGCATTTTAATAACTGGCTAAACCAGCATTCTTTCTTTTAATAGACATAAACCCATAGAATTAAGTGGGTGGAATCCAGTCTACCTAATTTAGGCACACAATTTATAGCAAACTTTTAGGGGCCTGTTAGTTCATTCTCAACAAAAGAAAATTTTTCAGTTATCAAGAGGAATGAGTATGTCTGGTGCAGATGTAAGTTTAGGTAAACACATCTTCCTCTGGAGACCTTCAAGAAATCTGAAGGCTATGAAGAATAGAGAAGCAGGGAATCCTTTATAAAGGCTCTGAACTTTAAAAGTATTTTGGGTAGTGAAGTTGAGAGACAGATCCTACATGGTATATTTACTCCCTTCCCAAAGGAGAGCAAGAAGGATAAATGCTGGCTACTCTGAAAGTTTTTGATTCCCTGTTGGAGTTCAAGGAAGAAATATCAAGAAAATGGTGGTTCAATTTCCTCCTTGAGATGTTTTCTCAGTGGTGATCATAAAAATTTTTCATTACTCAGGGCAGCATGCTTGTAATCACTATCTAGTCCATAGTGATGGCATTTGTAGAAACCCAGTACAGAGACATGTGAAGTACCTCTCTGGAAGAAGTACAAACTGGGGAGTTCCTGTGAAAGCCTCATATATAATAATTACTATGCCAATACTGCTATCAGTAAAAATTACATATGGAATTTAATAATATTTGGAAATGAGAGAAATAGGTCAAAAAGGATTTAAAAAAATCAATATTTTTATTGATTTTATTTTTGTTCACTGTGGAGAATCGTTATACACCTATCATAAAGGAAAGACAAGAATTTGACTCATGGTGTACTGAATGGGTTTGGATACTTAAAAGTTTAACATTTTCACATTGATGAAGACTTGTGACAATTTTTAGATGATTCTAAAATGCTAAAATCTGTCTCTTCTGGAGAAATTGATCATCAACATAAGGAAGGCATTTGATATAATGAAGGGTTTTGAGCCACTGTTTATTTTCAGATCTGGTTTTGACACATAGTTGTAAAGACAGATCAAAAGACAACAAATATAATTTGCTTGGACAACATTTACTATTTTAGTCATTATTTCTTTCTTTTTTTCCTCCATTTAAATGGAAACCCAATTTCAGCTGTAAATCAGAGTTAACCTAAACATTATAATACAACTTTACAAATCCACTAGAGCCTATTTTTTAAAAAAATCTTGAGGTTACATTATTAAAATTAATAAAATGATAAAATAGCATAGCCCAATAAACTTTTGTATGTTTTATGTTACATTTTTTAAAGCAGTAGGTGGAAAATGAAATTGGAAATCCAAAGAATTTGAGTAAAAAGAGAGAAAATGTGCATGTCTCATTCTATGAGCTCTGTGTAAGAGGAGCTATTGAAATTTTATGCATTGGAGACACAATCACAGAAAAACTGCAGCAGAGTGTATTCTGTTTGTGCTTGCTTTTCCAATAGCTCCCCATGGGCTTGCTGCAATCAATCACTTTAACTCTTTCTACCCTCTGAATAGCCCTTCTGCTTCTTTACAGAGTTTGGCACTTCCAGCACGGCTATAACAATCAAGTTCTGAGTAGTAGGGCAACGAAGCTAGTGAAGGGTCTGGAGAACAAGTCTTATAAGGAGTGGCTGAGGCAACTAGCACTGTTTAGCCTGAAGAAAAGGAGGTTCGGGGAAACCTTATCGCTCTCTACCTGAAAGGAGGTTGTAGCGAGGTAGATGTCGGTGTCTTTTCCCAAGTAGCAAGTAATAGGACAAGAGGAAATGGCCACAAGTTGTGTCAGGGGAGGTTTAGATTGGGTATTAGGAAAAATTCTTCACCAGAAGTGTTGTCAAGCATTGGAACAGGCTGCCCGGGGAAGTGATTGAGCCACCATCCCTGTAGGTATTTAAAAGACGTGTAGATGTGGTGCTTAAGGACATGGATTAACGGTGGACTTGGCACTGTTAAGTTTATGGTTGGACTCGATGATCTTAAAGGTCTTTTCCAAACTAAACAACTCTATGATTCTATTCTTTATATATCTGGCCCTTCATTTGTATTACGTCTTTCTCTGATTTCAGTGAAAACATTGGTTGTCTTGGAAGTGTTCAGCATTTTTTCAGTAGGGTTCTTTAACCAGACCTATTTTTCTTTACCCGCAAACCTGACCTTTATAAAGCACTTTGTATGAATATTGCAATGTACTGAGTTCACATGCAGCTCATATTGTTATCTGGTTTACAGAGTCTACACACCAAGATCAGTCCTTTGAGTTCATTATATCGAAATCAAATGCCTCACTGAGGTACTACAAATAACAGCTTCAAGATTCACATAAAGGACTTAAATTTCTTCTAGTTTCTCTGATCAGTGATCAGAAGTGAAGGTGAAGTGCAATGATAATGCAATGCTTTCTGCTGGAGGAGGTATCACTTGCATCCATGAGTACAATTCTCCTTTCAGATAATAACAGTAACAGAGAATGTGAAACTGGTTGTTAGTGACAGGGCTCTGTGTCCAACTGTATGAATTCTGCAGTCATGTCAAGGTTACACCAACCATAACTGAATACAGCATTTTTGTTTTCATGGCCAGGCCTGATTATTGGACCAAAAAGATGAAGACTGTAATATATTGAGGTCCTGAGGAAATAGGAGACATACCATAAAGGCGCTCTGTGTGTGTGTGTGTGTGTAACCCAGCTGGGATTCTTTCTGCATGATGACTGTGGACTTCACAGTTCTTCTTCCATCATGTTTGGACACTTCTGAAGGATTACCTCTTACTTCTTGCAGGAGGCATGCTTGCTTCTGGCTCCTTCTGGAATTTATTTCAGATAACACATCTGAAAGTGGTATCAGCTGCCAATGTCTCCCAACAAACAAAAGATGCATCTGGGTAGACTCCTTTAGTGTACCTCCTCATAGCTGCTGATAGTGGCTCTGCTGCATCAGAAATTGCCCTGGAAATAATTTCCTTTTGTTTGGGCAATGGCTTCTTCCTGGATATCATCTGCACATGTCAGCTAGCCTGAACCTCTTCAGAATGCGCTCTCTCTCTCTCTCTCTCTTTCTCTGTCACACACACATCTGACCCATGGGGCATCAAGCAAGTATTTGTACTTGGATGCCCTCCAATTTTTTAGCCACATGAAATAGCAGTAATTTCCTAAAGCTCTGGATTCCCAGTCCGTGGGAAATAACAGCTGATATCCTTAAGGAGCTCTAAATTTCTGCTTCCATATTTGTTTTTTCCTATGGTGAACATGGTTTTGTATGAACGGTTGTCTCCTATAGTAACACCAGCAGAATCGAACATTCTATGAATTCTCCACCCCCTCTCCCTTTCACTGCCCTCCCTCAAAATCTGCTTTGCTCTACTCCACCCCACACAGAAACAAATAAATGACATAAACCAGTAGAAATTCATAGTAAGATAAAGTCAAGTAACTTCTGTCAGTAAAGGTGCTGTCCTTCCTTATCTCTAGTTGCTCACTAGAACTCCTTGTTTTAGTGATCCCTGTGTCATTTTTATTGTAATATCATCTTAACTGATCCACAGACACAAGGATTGTCTTTAAAAGACATTGCAATACTCTAATTCTTATTATCCTTTCCTTTTGCCTTGTTGCCTATTTGAAGGTGGGATTCAAAGTCTTAAACAGCCTTGTGTACTTTTAGTTTATACCTAAACAAAAGTCATGTGGTGATAATTATTCCTGATTTGCTTTCTAATAATCTCATGATTACTTGACCTGAAATAAATAAATAATTTATAGATCAATTTACCTGTTACCAAGTAAGTCTTCGACTCAGTAAGATAGAAAGTCATGATTTCTCAACAATCATCTTTCTAAATCCCTGAATCTCATATTCCTGATTCATCAGCAGCCAAACTTCAATAGGACATATGACATAGGCTTCCATTTTGTCTATCCAGTAATTGGATTGATAGGCAGCTTTCAGGGTTTTTGAAGCTATAGGTTCAAATTCCTTCCAGATGAAGACAATTGAAGTCCACAATTCCTTCTGTGAAAGAAGCTGTCTCACTGCTTGTGATTATGGTAGTAATATTCTGCAAATGAATTGCACATTGCTTCACTGCGGCGGATGGGATATCAGATGCTATGCAATGTCCTGGCCTGGCTTTCAGCTGCTACTCCAAAATGGTGTGTGTAAATTTTGTATTATGCCTGTCATCCCTGCATGAATGTCTTGGATACCCTAAGGCTTTTCAGATAGACCCAGATGAAGGCTGAAATATTTGGCTTAGCAAAGGATGGGCTTCAGCCAGTCATGGACAGCAGTAAAACACTTGGAGACAAGGAGCTTTAGCATGTCTCATGCACTTGAGACAACATGGCTCATTTTTCCTGGCATTAGACTCTTAAATTTTGTATAAATATCCTTTTTGACACTTTGTGTTTATTATGTGTCTGCCTTAACTTTCAGTGAGAAGCCCTTGGTGAGAGAGAGAAGCATCTGTGAAAAACAAACCCATAGATTTGAAAATATTGGCCTCTACATTGGTTGTTCCTTAATGGTTTAGAATGCATTTTTTTTTTTAGCTTTCAGGTCCAAATATCACTCTTTCTCTCCCCTTCACATGTATGTATCAAAGAAAAAAATCTCTCACTTTCTATTAATAAATCTAAATTGTGACTATTTCATCATCAGATTTTTGCTTTAAACTATGGATCTTCTGTAATTGATATGAAACTATTGGGACATGGATAATTAGAGTGCTGTGTTAATCACTGTTGGCAAACTGGAGGAATGATTAAGGCAAAAAATAGCTAATTTCACAGTTTATCTGTGACATAAGATTCCAAAAAGTGTACTTTATATTGCTGAAAAGATTCCTAGCTATTTTAATTTTGTTTTTTCAGTGGAACAAAGTAATAAGAAAGATTAACACTGGCTCTTAAATGGCCTATAATTTATTCTTTTAATCAAAAAGTAAATACAGAATATTGCATAACTCAATTCTTGAAAAAACTAACATTTTACTGGATGAAAAGCAGATCTATACAGAATTCTTGCTTTCTGCTATTACTCCTGCATCTGAAAAACAAATGCTTAATGTTTAATAGAGCCAATGCAGGAAATGAAGACTGTATCTTGGCCTTCCCTTTGTTCTCCCCACAGTAGAAACAATGTCTAAATAACCTGTTTCTGCTAAACAATGCTGGAGTCCTGTGGTGGAACTTGTGTAATCCTGTGGGTCTTTCTGAGTTTTTACCACATATTTTATATATGTTTTTTGAAGCCAGCTGCTGAATGCAATCTTAGCTCTACTTGACATAAGGAACTGTTCTGCCCCCTGCCATTGCTGCCCAGAAGAACTACTTATTTTTATGAACATTTATTACAATTTGCTTCTTTATTATAGCAACCCTTCAAGAAAAGAAACATTACAACTCAGTTTAAGACATGACATTCAGTAATAGCCATATAAAGGGGCTGAAGTGCTGAACATCTTCCTGCAACTAAATGCAGTCCTACTGTCAGAGTGGTTCTAGTCTGAAGGGCCATTCATGCCAAGACCATAGAAAAAAACTACAGATCTCAAGCCATGAAATCAGCTGCCCATGCCTAGGAGAGCACTCAGCAGTCTGGGTGTTATTCATTGTCACAGCTGCCCACTAACACGAAGAGGACTGAATGAGACAAGAGAGGAAAATGGGACCTGTGTTTTTATTGTAATTCCTCCATCTCTGACCCAATCCTCAAACATTTTAGGGTCAAAATCATGCCCATGTTTAAGCAAGAGAATAGGAGTATAGGAGTGTAGAAAGGGGAAAAAAGGGAAAGATATACATGGGGGAAACACCATCATGAGATGTCAGAATGGGGTATTGTAGTTTCAAGAAAACAACTCTATCATCCAAATGTAAATAAATGTATGTAATACTAGAACAGATTAGTCAAAACTGTCTTAAATGTACCCATTGAAATCCCTATTAAATCGCTATGTGCAACCTTCCATCATGTTACAGGAATAAGAGTACCTCACTGTTGGACAAGGTGGATCTCAGTTCTAACTCATTCCCAAAAGTTCACAACTATAGTCATCAGAATTAACCTTTATTTTAACTTCACTGTCTGTTAAAGGGCAGGATAGGGGGAAAGTCTAAATGAGTCTAGATGAAAGTCTATATGAGTCTAGAGAAAGAATTAGCCACAGCACAGACCCCTTTATTTGTAATGAAATACTTACCAGCACTTGTTTAATTTTCTCACAGTTGAGTACAACAGCTATGTTTCAAATTGTGTGAAGATGTATCTATGGGGTTTTTTTTTTGATGTTTATTGATAGAGCAAGATGACTACAAATAATTATTGGGGTTTTATGAGGCACACATAGAACAATGCAATTTGTAAAATCATGCATTAATAGCTTTATCCTTTCACCCTGACATATCTCTTATTCCTTAATAAAGTTTTATTCTGTTAATAAACATAAGCAGGAATACAAGTATATACCAACACTTCAGGTACAGAGCAAGAGAGATGGAAGATGTCATTAATGATACATTTTGTCCCCGCCTGTTTACAGGCTCTTTCAGTACCTCGTACAGGCAGTTGTCTAAACAGTGGTCTTCATGAATGGACCTACAAAGCATGAGCTTCATCTCAGGTAACTTAGCCACCTAGAAATTAAATTGTCCTCTAGAGTCAGCGGAAAAAGAGAAGGAAGGTGGTTATCTCTGTCCACGGAACGTGTAGGGAGACCAATGACTGGCTCACACTGCCTGACTTTCAGGCAGCACTGGGTGTATTAAACTCAAGGCACATTAAATCCAGATGGAAATTCTGATCAGCTTCAACTAGCTTTGAGGCCATATGTTTTGTCAAGGTGCTTCTAACTCACTTAGCACAGCATCAAATGATAGCAGTAAACTAAGTGCTAGCATTTTTACCAAGTTTATATCAGATAAGAAGTTTGTGGGATATATGGGACAGATACGTAGGGCACAGGCATTTCTGAGCTCCAAATTCCTCTGCATCAAACAGCAACAGCAAAAGGACGGAAACCAAAACAGAACCAAGGACAACAAAATCAACAACAAAAGGAAAGAGTCAAAGTCTGAGTGAATACATAAAAACTGTTATATGGTCAGCTATTTAAGAAGCAATGACAACAGCAACAGCTTTCTTTCCTGCTACTGTTCTGGAGTATTCAGCAAATATTATCCACTCATGTCATAGACACTATCCACAAAAAAGGTGTTCTGTTTCCCTGGCTGTTCACAGTTTTGGAACAGAGGTTGCACAGTTGCTTCCTGATTTCAAAAAGCTAGATGGCACATAAAACTTTGCAAACACTTGTCCTCTGAAGGCTGAGAATGATACAAAATGTTAAAAACTGATTTCTTTCTTCTTTTAATTTTTTTTTAAATCCCATCCACTTTCTCTTCCTCACAACTGCCCTCCACCCTCCAACCCTCCCCCCCAAAAAATAAGAAAAAGAAAAAATGCCTCCTACTTTTTATGCAAACATTTGGGGATGATTTATGTCATAGCAGCTGCTTTCAAGCCCAAGCTGATAGATAGGACAAGAGATGACATAAATCCTAAATGGCAAACATGACTGCTGCATTCAGCTGATATTATACCGTCAATTTCACATAGATTCTATAAAAGAAGGCAGCTAACCCTTTTGGCAGATGTGAATTTTTGTATTATTGCTTTTTTTTTTTTTTTCACCTTCAGTCCTCATTTGAGAATCTGTTGAAATCTTTATTACTGTTCGCTTGGTTTTGCCTTTCCTCCTCTTTAGCTCCTCGTTCCCAGGGACTTTCGCTTCTGTCACTGTAACTTTTCAGTTTGTTGTCAAAGCTGCCAGTCCAACAGACATCCCTTCACACCTTCTCCTCTGCTGTTAAACCAAACTGCACAGAACAGTTCTGTCTTTGTAGTAAAAGAAATAATGAAATTTCTGTTGCACTCTCCCATTGTATAAGGTGTTGGGGAAGTGACAAGACATCAATGGGTGGGTGAAGATGTACACTGAACTCAGGGAAAAAAATAAGATCTCTGATGGCACAATGACAAATTGGATAAGACTAGTAATACAAACACACGGTCAACAGAAAAATGAGAAATTAATTCATTATGATATTTAAGTGAAAGTCATGGATTTTTCTAGATTGAGAGTTCAAAGATACTGAGAAACAGGTCAGAAACTCAGGTCAAACCCAAGACCAGTCCCCTCTTCTAGTTTGGTACTGAAGAGAAACCTTCTTTCTAAAGCCAACACTGACTATTTGTAATCTTTATTTTACAGCTTCATAGCTGACAATGCTTCTAATAAGGAGAACCAACTGCTGTTGAACTTTTTTTTTTTGTTATTAGATAGCCAGGAAAAATCTATTCTAAATCCATCCCCTTGTGTTAAAGTTTTTTGTAAGTATATCTGAAAGATACTGGGGAGTCTCTGAATTTTAGCACACTGGATAAAACATAATAAAATGGCTAAAATCAATAAATAGGATGAGATGGTCATTGTTATTCCAAACTTGTTTCTTCAAATTGACAGTTGTTAAGCCTTTTTAAACTAAATTGAGACCCAGAGTGGATGACATACCATTGACTAAGGCTTACCACATGACAGGGATTTTCTTTTTAGGCTCCTGTGAATTTTGCTGTGATTTGTAAGCAAAACTTAGATGCAACTGTAGTATCGCATCAAAAATGATACTTTCTAAAGTCAGTGAAAGGAAAAAAGGTGGTCAGTTTGTTCTTTTGGTACCTTGTGATGCTTTTAAAACATGACAAATATTTTAAACTAAATATTGGAGAAAAATATTTTTCATAAGTTGAAACGTTGGTGGGCATTGATTGATGCTAATATCCCTGTTCATGCCACCTAGGCTTTAAAGAAAAGTCCCTAGTATTGTTTACAAATCTATAGTACCAAGGAGATTTTTCAGACAATGTAAAATTTTCACCCTCTCAACATTTCTGCGTTATTAATCCACCTTAAAGAGTTTGTTAGCTTATGAAAAAGCCCTAAATTACCCCACAGTTGAGAATAATTCTTTTAGCTGAAAAGGTCTGCTGGCAGGAAGGGGAATGATAAACCCTCCAGGGTCATGTTACGTTTCTGTGCGCGTGTATCTGTGTATCCCCAAGAGAGGCACAGGTGAAAGGACTGCGCAAGGGATGCTGAGGAAGGCAGGTTTATGCAAGTTAATTTGTCCCAGGGCTCTGGGTAATGCACTGCTACTCTCTCTAGTCTGCAGGTAGGAGATTATGGCTCTGGAGAAGCTCTGTATCCTGCAGCTTAGATAGTGGGTTGGAAGGATAAAACGAAGCACCTGGAGGCCTCCAGATTTCTCTTGCATGCAGCATGATTACTGACTTCATGCAAGTGAAACGAATTTCACCTGTGGATTGTACCACATCTAATCTTAATGGATGTTTTTGACTGATGGTCTATCTTTTTAATCCTTCAGTAATATTACTACCTAAAGAATCCCTCAAAAGCCTATCTTACATATTGCAAAAGAGTGAATTTTTTGTTCTTTTTTGATTTTTCTTTGAAGTAATGATAAAAGCAAATGATAACAAGCTCAGCATTGCATTAACTGACTCCACTTGGAGCTTAGAAATATGCAGCACTTAATCATCACCCATGATTTGTGAAACACTGTGAGAATGCTCACAACAAGTGAGGTAAAGAGTTTTGTTTGTGGCATTAAGAAGGCCAGAGCAAAGCACTCTGATCAGTCCGGTACATAAAGACTAAGACCATACTGTCAATGAAGCAAGAGCTTCTTAACAACCTGTGTGGTCAGCCAAAAGGCTGCACTTAGGATCTGCTACAGATCAGGTTACAAGCTCTTGGTGTTCCTGTGTCCTTTGTCCACTAGTGGCTAGGGCAAGCAGAGCTGCAGCTGAGCTTCCTGTTTGATAGCTGGCCTTCCCACAGAGCTGTCTGTGTTACGGTAAATTCCCCGAAGATAACAAGAAAAGATGAGCTAATCCTAATGCAACTAGTCAGTCGGGTTTAGTTAATAGTCATGGCCAGGATAATTTATAGTGTTCAGCTTTTCTCAGCATTACTGACATGCCAGATCTCAGAAATTGTATTAAGTCATAGACTGACATGAGTGCAAAATAATTTGCACAGAGCATGAGAGGAGAATTGCAAAGAACTTTCATATTGTTAATTTTTATTTGAACTTTGTCTTCACGCTGGTTATAGGAGTTAATTCCTATCCTCATTTCTAATAGACAAAGATTAATTGGTCCTCTTTATCAGAACATTTGGTGATTAGGGATGTTCTCTCACAAGTATCTTCCATCATGGAGTGTAGTTGCTCAATAAAAAGATGTGCTCCAAACCAGAGCGTCCATTTTTCAATATAGCAATGTACAGCAACAGGTTACTGCTTTTGTAAAGCTATTACTTTTACTGTCAACATGACTGCTGCTAGAAGTTGTCTCATTAGACAGAATAAATTGGAACTGCATAAACAAATCTGACTAGGCAAGAAATTAAGTTTTATTATATACCTGTATATACCTAAACACACATGTACATGAGTGCACACACATACAAGATAGTATGACCGAAAGAATAATTGTAAAATAAGCGGTAGGGAACACAGGTGGATATGACATTTCTGAAACAAAAGTAATTGTTATCTGCATATGGACAGATTGATATTGTAAGTATAATGTCAGTCCTATCAGAGGCATTCAAGTAAACCGTAAAGTAAAAATGCCTAGGTGCCTATTTTGGGGATATTATGGAGGGGCAAGAACAGAAAAGTAGAAACATCTTTTCTAAGAAAATGAAAAATGAAAGTTATTTTAAATAATGTTGTAGATGTGTCATTTCAATAGGAAGTCCTGAAGATGGCTCTGGGATATAAAAATAAACTTAAAAATTTAAGGAGTAATTGATTTCCCTACGAAAGCTAGTTTAATCATGTAATTTCCTCAGTGACAGAAGCATTAAAATTGTAATCCCTGAGGGTACACAGATGAAGGAGTGAAGTGAGCCAGTACTGAAGTTCTGGCTTGGGTTGTCACTCATAATTAAGTCTGGTTTGATTGCATGTTGAGCGATGGTTCAATCTGCTTTAAGTATTCGTCCAACAAAAGAGATTTCTCTGTACAAGATCTTTAGGGGTTGAGAACTGGCAAGGTAACCTTGTATCTTCAATCTTTTTCTGACCACTGATTCCACTGTATATAGATATAGACAGCTTACATAAGTATAAAGTTGCAGGGTGCATAAATGATTAGGCCTCTACTGTATTCTGAATTTTCCCACTCAAAGCAATATTTGGGCATATGTATGAAAGTGCATTCATGCACATACATATCAACCTGTCTGTACAGACACATACTTTTCCCCAACGTTCATTTCTTTTTTGTTCCTATTTGTTTGTATTTGCATCTGTCAGTCTCTATACTTTTTCAGCATTTTGTTTCCATGTATAATAGCCTCTTAAATCAGTTGCTTATTTAGGTATGTGTAGATATTAACTACATTGAATGATCAATGCTTCTATCTTTTCCTAATTACTTACCAGATAGCTACATTGCTGATGCAACATGTCAGTGTCAAGTAAGCTCTGCAAGACTTTGCCAGGCAGAAGCATTGTGCTGTTGAAATATACATATATCAGTCCACTGATGATGCTATGTGATCTTTTCACTGTATGGAACATCTCTTGAAGAAAGAAATAGAATCTTAGGTTAGTTTACAATTCAGCTAAAATAGGTAAGAAAGTGTGTTGTCCTAGTTCTTGAGTTGATACACATGTTAGTGCAGTACCACTCAACCATTGGAACAGCGCAAATGTGCATCATAATTAAAAGCATTATTGAGGATGGGTGTTTCATATATGAAAGAGAGGGGTAGATTTTATTGGTAGGTCATTTATAAACAAGAAGCAGATTTGTCTGACTATGTCTGTCCACCCATTGGTCATAGCCAGACTAATTTAAAAACAGATATGCAACCACAAAAGCTTAGAAGATATAAGTCATAAATTTTAGAAGTCAATCAGCAATGCAACATTATGATTTCATGCATTCTACCTGGAAGAGAAATAACCGTTCTGAGCTTAGCTAAAAGTCTAACTGAGGCCAATTAAACTGATTTACATCAGCAGCATATCTCATTCAGAAACTTGACATCTTGTCTGAGGAAGTTCTTGATATGTTTTTTTAAGCCAAGTATAAAATGGTTTACCAACATTTTGTGTGTGGCACAGTGACTGCATACAATGTTTTATTGCCATTAACATGTATCTTGATGATTCTGTTGCACTCTTCATTTTAGGTAGAAGGAATGAAACACTACCAGAGACCTAAATTACCTATATAGAGTGACTAACCCGCTGTTCTTGCATGAAACATGGGAACAACGGTCTGCAAATTCTGCCATGCTCATAATTACATTGAAGTACATCTTAAAAGCAGCAACAACAATAAAACTCTTTCTTTCCCCTCAGCAACTAAAACCTATCTAGGACCGTTAGGGTCACATATTTTGGACACAGTTTCAATACAGTAACGTGGGAACTAGAAAACTGGGCCAAAACCAAAATGGCAACTGCATTGTATTTTGTCCATATCTTGTCAAGGAAGGGCAGCCACCTGCAAAGAAAAAGCAAAATAATGATAGTATCTCCCTACAGAAGTTATTCCCAGAAGAGGTGTTTAAAACTGTTAACATTAAGGGATTATCTTTGACATCTTACAGATTTCACTTTTTGGGAGGACTTGACCAAGGTCTCCATGAAGATCAAGTATGAGAGTCCCTATACTCACAGGTCATAGTTTGCAATTTTGCAGTGGCAGTTCTTTCTGATATAAGGGAATTGTGTAATATTTGATTTGCTTGAGTCCAGACTGGCATTTTTCTTTTGGGCTTTTACATATCTGTTTCAGTTCCACATTAGCAGAAGCTGTGGGATTTCCTCAGGAGACAGAGCTCTGGGTACCCTAAGGCTTTCCAGGGCTGTCCGATCCTAAAGAGGGCAAGTCTGTATTGGGAAGGTACTTAGGAAACTAGCGGATACTCAAGCTTTGTCTACTCTGTTTCAGCAATGTGTGTTTGCTTGGCAGTGATTCACATATCTCCTCTATGTACAATTCTTCTTACACTATGTTGTTAAACCTTTCATTGATTATGTAAAGTGAGTTTGCACTTCGCAGTCTTTTTCTAGTTCTGTATCTCCAAATTCTATACTGCAAACCAATATTGTTCCTGGTTTCATCTGTGCTTCTTAGAGCAGTTGTCAGAGCAGCTGGGGACCATTACATGGTGAGTTAACTTCCACGGAAATGAATATAGTATCTTGGTGTTTAAAGGTGAGATTTATCCTATGGAAGAACATAAATTCTTGCCAGATGGTACTTTGACAGAGCTTAGCTTTTTGTAGTGCAAGAAGATCTAAGTAATTTTTACATCCAGCAGCAGTTATGGTGGGAAGCTGTGCAACGTGATGTCAGGGAGTAGCAGGAGTGGGGTTGCTCCATGAAGCAGGGCTGGGGTCCATCCAGGGAGCCCCACTGGGCTCAGTGGGGCCTGGGATGGGTGCAGGGCTGGGGTCCCAGCCTGAGTCTGCCCTGAGCTCCTTGACACACAGGCAGGGCTGCCCAGCCAGGCTGCCTGGGGACATGAAGCCCTGCCAGTACCCTCCAGGTCCTGACACATGGGCCAACAGATTGTCTCAAAAAATAAGCATATTTTTTAACCACCAGGTTAAGAATCTTATTCCACCAGTAAAAGTACTAGTACTTATAAGTTAATAATACTCTGAAGAAACACATTCAAGTTCAAGGATTTTTTTTGTGTTTATTCTAATAGGTTTAACAGGCAAAAACTAAACAGAAACATTAGATTATATTGGTTCCTAAAGCTGCTTACAAGTGGATAGTTTTATTTACTAAATATATGACTACCTTTCATTGCAGCAATTATTTAAAATTCACTGGTTTTTCTTGTCTAACAACTTTTATAAAGAGCAATGGCATCGCAGTTTTCTTCCTAGAAAATACAGTATTTGATCAGCTTGCAAAATATTGACTAATATTTCCAAATGCATCAACCTTTCCAAAACTATTTTTTCCAAGCTGAAAATGCAAATGCTGATGACACGCTATTAGAAGGATACTTTATGCCTCACATTTACAGCTAGCTACAGTAGGGTGTAACTGTTCTAAGGATTAAGATCCCATACAAACACATTAAGTTAAAATGTAAAGTGGATTTGTTGCTGTGCTTATGATGGCAATTACTTCTTCCACTTATTTGCTAAAATCCAGTCAACAAATACACCAGTCCACTTAATCTAATGTTCAATTAGCAAGGCAATGCATGCATTGTCAGACTCTCTGTAGGCAGACATGAAGAAAAGGCAAGAAAGACACTGAGCTCCATACTTAGGCCTTGTCATTTCATTAATGTTGTACAGATTTCAAGCTCTTTGCTGAAACAGGGCAAGTTCATATAATCATGGACCATGAAATACGTGACTACAGTTAACAGTCTCTTCAGGGGAGAGAAGTAATTTCCATATGAAGTGACTGTTGTAAATTTAATGAGTTTCCAAATAGTTGCAAGACAAGATAAAATAATTTTATATTAGCGTTAATCTTTTAAATGAGAGAGCCTTCTTGCAGATGTTTGCTTTGCTGTTCTTTTTTAATCTCCATACCAGATAATGACCAGGGATGGGAAGATATTTATTTTGCTGCCACAGATCACATACCCAATGAAAAGTGGGTCTTTACATTGTATAAAGATGTAAAACCATCATGAAAAAATATCTGAATTTCCCAGGAGCAATGTTTTTTTATCAGAAATTTGATCCATGACTGTTCCTATTTCTTTGACATTGTTTGCACTGCATTATAGATTCTCTTTCCCCCATAGGCATCAACATTTGATTAATTTTGAATTTCTGCACAAACATTTATATTTGTCAATGTTCTTATCATGCAGAAATACAGAACTTGTTTCCTTTTATGGCAATAAATTATGATTGAGGGATGGCAAGGATATTTTTGTAATTTTCCAGTCAGTAGTTTATTGTGTTTTTATATGTAGATCCCACTCACCTTATGTTATAATGGCAAATATGAAATATCCTTTCAGTGACATTTTTTCACATAGGCTTTTGAAACCCATTTTCTTCTGGTCATGAGTCAAGGAATTCTTCACGCTTTCAATTCAGGTTGAAACATCTTGGCTCGTCTGGGATGTATGCAAGGTTTGGCTATGTCTGCTGACTCCCATCATTCATTCTTATGTCTGCATTCTGCTTTTCTTCCAGTTCTGAGATTAGAAGGACAAGGAGCAAAATGCTGCAAAAGAACGTGTTTTAAAGGTTTTCTGGTTAAGAGGGATACCTGCATAATTCATGAGGAAACAATTCCTGCAGTAAAATGCATGTGCTCAGATCTTGGGAGGAACCCCACAGTTCTCAGGGAGATTCTGTGTATGTTTGAGAGTCTGCCCAAGCTGACTGAACTGCAGACTGAAGGGGTTTATTATCATTACTCATTACATTTGAATGGATTGACTAAATTCAGATAAATACCAGAAATATTCAGATAAATAGCTGAAATTTCAGCTGTTAATCTGAGCTAAATAAGGTTTCAAATCTAGTGGGATTTGACCATTATTGTTAACTACCTTTTTTTATTATCATGTTAAAAATGACATGATGGAACTGTTTTGCCAAAGAAGTTTTTGTTTCCTTGGGTTGCTGTGACCCTGTGGATCATATCTGGGTGATAAAAATATTTTATTGTTTGGTAGACCTTTATTAAGGCTTCAGAAATATGATGTGATTGTCCAGATGGAAGAATTAATTTTTGAAATTTAAAGCAACATCATAATAGTAGCATATATAAGTTCTTCTAATATTCGTTAAATACATATGTCTTACAAAATTAGACAGCAATCAAGATATGATGTAAAAATCCTTCTTCAGTTATGATACAGAATATCACTGGTAATTATTTTCCATACAGTACAAAGAAGATAAGTTCTTCTCCCTGTTTCCAGATAGCAAAGATGGAAGATAATTGTAATGGTGTGACAGTTACAGCACATATAAAAGAGTAATAGTAAACAAGCCATATTTTATGAGAGCATTGTTACAGTGATTTAAAGGTAAAGGAGCATTTGAGAAACTAATAATTGATAATTGTCAGGTATTTTTATTGACGAACTATCCACAAAACACAATGTAAAATCTTAGAAATATATTATATGATCTATAAACTCTAGAAAAATTAAGTATTTTGACATGTAAAAAAAAAAAAGACAAAAATTACCTTCAGTTTTGTGTTATATGGGACAGAAGTAGATGTGCAGGTTCATATTTTGTTGCATTTTGAGGGAGGGTAGGAGACTTAATCTGACATATTCTGACCAGGAAAAATGATAACTGAATATCACAGCGTCTAGACCTCTAGACAGTATGGTGTACCCATTTATGCAAGAAACCTGCTGTTGGTTTCTTAGTTTTCTGCAAGATCTATCTCTTGTTATTTAATGCAAAATTGCATTGTCTCCCCTCTGTACATCTCCATAATACTTCAGTAACACGGATTCTGGCTTCTAAACATAAAAAAAAAATATACTACTCAGCAGCATATAACTCAGAAGGTACAATTAGACTAGCTCCATTAGCTTTTGTAGCAACTGAGTATCTAGCCCAAGTTATCTATTATCTTCATCAGGCTATAAATTACTTTGGTCCCATATATTTACACTAGTGATAAGGGTGTTGCATAGATGTAAAAAAGCTCTGCCTGCAGCTTCTGTTTCACCTCAACCCCCACCATGTAAAGTCACAGGCATTCTTAATAGAAATGTTTGCCCCAGGTCTTCCAGGATCATGCTGGTTTTTGGTTAAATGGAGTAAAGCACAGCAGCAATTCAGTGTATTCTTTACAGTGATCACCCATCTCCCCCGTTATTATAATCTCTCTGTGCTAAGGAAGTTCCCCATTGCCTAGATCACATAGCAGACAGGGAAGAAGAGGACACTCCATTACTCAGGTCTCCCAGAACGAGAGAAAGATGCCATGAAAATATCATCCCAGCCTTGCAAAAATGTTCTAATAACTTTCCTCCATAGAAACTGAACCAGTAGTAACAACTGCCTGTTTCTTTTCCTACTTAACAGGCGTAGGTCTTCTCAGGCAGAGGCAAGTCAGGAACATTTGGAGAACTTCAGAAAGCCTCTGGGAATGAGGGAAGCTGTTCCACAAGAGAAAGATTTTTGTTGAGAAGCAAGAGGAGCACAGAATGAAAGAATAGAGAACCCCTCACAATTTTTCAGAGATTAGAGGAAGAAAAGTAGGCAAGAAAAGAGGTACAATGGTAGAGTGAGGCTTTCCTATACAAGTGGACAAGCAGGTGCACCAGTAGCCAACAGAAGCAGTGAAGAGATGTGTCCCAGATGGAAAGCGCGTTCAATCAACACAACTTCTTGTCTTCTATTTCTTTCTCTTTCCTCCCTCACTGCATCTGCCCCCAGGATGACTAATCCCAATTTGCAGACTGCAGGGAGCGTGACTGACTGAAAAATCTTTACCTGAACACTTGTAGCTCCTCCTTGCCTGGTTCTGAAAATGACAAGGCTGAACTTCTTGATCCTAACAACCAAATACAGAATGGTACCAAAATATTCCTTTCTCCAGGATCCCTCAATAGCCACCTAAAGACTAGGTAATGAATCAGAGAAATGAGTAAGGAAAACAAGAGCAGGGACTGTTCTCTGATCCTGAGACCAAGTAGCACAGACATGAGATATGTACATTGTGCCTGGGTCTCCTCTGTGCCCCATGCATTTTTCCTGTGGTGATAAATCTTGAATAATTTTTAATTACTCTTTTTTCATTTCAAAGTGCTTGAAATCATATATGAGAATTCTGACATCTGAGGAGGATGTAAGAGGAATCTACAAAACTGTGAGTGGAACAAAAGAGTGTGGATAGGGATGTCTGCATCATCCTTTCTGACAGTACAAGAAATAATGGCCATCAAATGAAGTGAGCAGTACCCAGATTCAGAACATACAAAAACAAAGTACTAAACCTGTGCAATTCTTTGACAATATTAGTTTTTGGGGTGCCAATATTCACACTGGCTCATGAGGAGACTGGGCATTGACCTGTAAAAGAGTTACTAAAGATTTTTGTGCACATTCAGCACAGAAAGTTCTCTGAACTGAAGAAAGCTGGACACTGGGAGTGTGCTGGGCTGTGGATAGACAATTACATACATGTGTCTTCTTTTAACACTTCCTTTATGCTCCTGTTTACAGTGGTGTCCTTGTTGATTTTCCCCCTAAAGATAGGCATCAACCCATGCCTGAGAGCAACAGAAAAATGAGGAATATCCAAATGATTATGGCAGATGACAAATGGAAAAAAAAGGAGGAGCTGGAAAGGGAGAGAAGGATGAAATGGTCATGAATGTAGAAAGACTGGGGACATCAAGTAGAAGATCACAACAGCTCACCTTCCTCCCTGAAGGTCCAAGGAATTAGTGGCTATTGCCTGGGATTGTTGCTCCTGGACTTATGACAAGATGAGGGGAAGAAAGGATTCTTATAGTCTCTAGGATCTCCCACATCTCCCAGCTCCCTCCTTTTGGTGGAATGCATGACCAGCTGGGCTACAACCAGGAAATGGTTAAAGAGAAGGTCCCATAACTTGGCAGGTTCTCAGATATAGCAGGTATAAATAAAAAGATCAGAGGAGAAGTGGGTATTCTACTGTCATCTTACAAATATTTAGACACTTCTGTCCAGTAATCTACTAACAGACTTCATAAACCATAGTGAAGGCAGGTTAGCAAACTTTTCTGAATGAGAGTAGAATTTTAATCATCAATATCTGTGTTGTTGTCTGTTGTGGCAAATTAGTCTTTCTACAAAAAGGAAAACAAGTTAGTGCTCCTAAAGAAATACCATTGCCATTTAGTCTCCCAGTGTACATTAACAAGGGTTTACTTCCAGCAAGACAGTTTCTAGTTATAAATTCCAGCCTTGCACTGAAAAATGATAGAAATGTGGGTCCCTGCAGTTTTGCAAATGCAATTATATAACTCCATTCCCATGTGCTGAAACACCACTAGATTTCTGAGTTTTTGAGTTTTACAGTTTGCAGCAACAGAACATTTTTAATAGGTTTATTCATTTCCTCAGTAACAACATCAACAGCTGATCTGCCTCTGCCAAATTGGGCGGCAAGTGTCAGTGTCAAGCTATAGTTGGGAGGCTTAGTATGGCAACAGTCACATTCTAATGAACAGACAATGAATTCTCACAGCAGTGAGCTGGCTCTGTAAGTTAAAGGAGCCTTGCACAGTGGTGCCGTTTGCTATTCCCATTGTCATCTTGAACTCTGTAGCCATTGATCAGTCCTTTTCCCCTGAACCTCACACACTGAAGCATGAAGTGAAGATATCCCAAAGGAAGTCCCTTCTGAACCAGCACCTCCAGATGCTCTGCTTCCTCGATGTTCCTCTCTTTTCATTCTCTTGTTGGTACAGCTGCAGCTGGGAAAGAAAATGTAAATATAACGGCTGCTGCTGCAAAAATTGCAGCCAAAAACTATTGATTAGTGCAGCAATTGCAAAGTTGCAGCTGTCCAGATAAATATATCTAGCTATGCTCAAATCTAAGCACTACAGAAACAACAGATGGTTTTCCCCTAATTAGGGCTGCCATATTTCAAACTAGGATTTTTCAGAAGGAAGTAGTTAGCTGTTACTGAGCAGCTATATGCCCAGAATTCCTGGACAAATAATAGAAGTGTTCAAAATCCTGAATGGTAAAACTTCCAGCTGGAAAAAACAAAGTGTCATGGAAAATCTAGACATATGGTAGCCTTATCTCAGATGGTGGCTTAGGAGTTCTAGAAAGACTGGCTATACAGAAACAGATGGATGCTGAGCTGAATGAGAGGAATTATGGGATTTTTAGAATTTGTCCCCAGATGTAAAACATAATGGCTTCTAGTTGGTTTGCAATAAATATAATGTCATTCATTTAATTGAGCATAAGTCCTGGAAACAACATAAATGAGTTCGGGATACTATTCACAGTATTTAATGCTTAATATGGAAGAAACCTCACTGTGGGAAATGATTAATTGTTGGGTAGGATTTATCCCATCTAATGCTAGCCATCTAAAAATTACCTCTGTAGTAACAGCTGGTCCCTTTCTACTCAATATTCAATGCAAAGGAATTTTCCTTAAGATGGAGAACCACACTATTCTAAACTAAGTGTCTGAAACAGGAGAGAGAAATTTCTCCACTGTCTTTTTAGGAGTGGTTTATACCTGACAATTCATACAGTGGAATAATGCTAATTGTTCTCACTTTAAAGTAATTCCCCCTTGTCTAGACAAATCTTCTTATTTTTGTCTGCTATGCTGTTTAGTTCAATGATCAAAGTACATAGGCATGTGTCAAACATAGCTTCCAAAATCAATTGGCTTTTCATTTCTGGCACCAAAGATAAGAATTACCACATCACATGTTAACACTGATTACTCTACTTTTAAATAACATCTACATTTCAAGAGGAGAATAGAAACAGGAAAACTGACCTTTTGAATAGAGTATAGCAGTTAACTGCTTATGGAAAAATATTCTCCATCACTGACATGAAGTCTCAGTTCCTCATAACTTAGTGAAATAAAAGGTGACTGCACTAACACCATCTGTTGGACTGAGAAATAGGTTGAGTGATGACCACGTATATGGCAATATGCAGGGAATCTAATATTTTCAAATTATCTGATTTTCTTTCATGTGACTAAATTTGACCATCATACTTTTCTGGGATTATAACATCAGATAAGATTTCTCCCTGTAACAGTTGGCCTATCTTACCCATAATATTTTTAATTCTTTTCCTTTCCTTTCCTTTCCTTTCCTTTCCTTTCCTTTCCTTTCCTTTCCTTTCCTTTCCTTTCCTTTCCTTGCCTTGCCTTGCCTTGCCTTGCCTTGCCTTGCCTTGCCTTTTTCATTTGCAAACAGGGCATCACAATGTTGATTTTACAGCCTAGCTCTAAGGAACTTCTGAAAACCAATTGCCAATTCAGTTCCTTTTCAAGAGAATTTCAGAACATACCTTTCATATCTTTCATGAAAGAGTGACAAGTTTGCAAAGCAGAATATTAGATTATTTTCTAGAACTCTGAATTTCTTATTTTACACTGATGAAATACTAATTAGAAATGGTTATGAGAAATACTGTAAATGTTAATGAAAACTTTCAAATTACTTTGTCTAGATGCCTAGTCATTGTTTGTCTTTGCATGTTTATATAGAAATAAATTATTCACTTTCTTAACTAATTGTTTGCCATGGACTTATGTCAATCTGAGGTTTAATCAAAGGTCAAAATACAAATATCAACAACTGGCAGGATATACAACACCTCTTTTTCTGGGTTAGAATTGACTCCAGAAAAGAAACTCTTTTTTTCTCTATCTAAATGACCAGTATTGATTGACAAGTAGAAACTTCAGTGGAATTGTTTTTCAAGGTCTAGACTTAGCTTGAAATAGCTGTTCTGCAGCAGTTTGAACAGAAGTGCATTTTCACTCAACAATCCCACAAAACCGGAAAAATAGTTTATATTGCACTTACTATTTCACTGCTGAACAACTTTGCTAAGTAACAACCCTGCTTGCTCAAAAAAAAAAAAAAAAAAAAAAAAAGAGAAGAGGAGATATAGCCATTTCTTGTGGTAAAAATTTTCAGCTTCCTTAACCTAGAAAAAGCTCCCAGGTTTCCCTCAGGACAGCTTCCACATGGAAGTGTGCTTTGCCTATATACAATTTTGCAATACATTAAAATTTTTAACAAGGTCAATAAATTTGAATAACATGCTTAAATTAAGATGTTTATTGAGCTTAATATACTGTTCAATAGTAGCCTACATGTACTTGTGGTTATCCAAAAGTATCAGTGTTCTTTAGAACTTATTATCACATGATTATTTCTTGTTGCAGAACCTAATCTGGATCCAAGGAATCTTGTATTTAAATTACTAATATCTTCATAAGTGACTTGGAGGCAGGCATTGAAGGAATACTAATTGAGTTTGATGATGACACAAAATTGGGAGGAGCTGATGACATTCTCGAGGGCAGAGAGGCCCTGCAGAGAGATCTGGACAGAGTGGAGAGCCGGACAATCACCGACTGTATGAAGTTTAACAAGAGTAAGTGCCAGATTTTACACCTGGGGCACAGCAACCCTGGATATACATACAGACTGGGGAACGAGAGGCTGGAGAGCAGCTCCACAGAGAAGGACCTGGGCATTCTGGTCGACAGCAAGTTGAAAATGAGCCAGCAGCATGCCCTGGCAGCCAAGAGGGCCAAATGTGTCCTGGGGTGCACCAAGCACTGCATTGCAGCTTGTCGAGGGAGGTGATTGTCCTGCTCTACTCTGCACTAGTGCGGCCTTACCTTGAGTACTGTGTGCGGTTTTGAGCGCCACAGTACATCAAGGATATAAAGCTAATAGAGAGTGTCCAGAGGAGGGCCACAAAGTTGGTGAAGGTTTAGAGGGGAAACTGTATGAGGAGTGGCTAAAGTCACTTGGTTTGTTCAACCTGGAGAAGAGGAGACTGAGGGCAGACCTCATGGTGGTGTACAGCTTCCTCACAAGGGGAGGAGGAGAGGCAGGTGCGGATCTCTTCTCTCTGGTGACCAATGATGGGACCCGAGGGAATGGCAGGAAGATGTGCCGGGGGAGGTTTAGGTTGGATATTAGGAGAAGGTTCTTCACCCAGAGGGTGGTGGAGCACTGGAACAGGCTCCCCAGGGCAGCAGTCACAGCGCCAAGCCTGATGATATTCAAGAAGCACTTGGACAAGGCCCTCAGAGACATGGTGTGAATTTGGGGTTGCACTGTGGAGGGACAGGAGTTGGACTCGATGATCCTTGCGGGTCCCTTCCAGCTCAGGACATTCTATGATTCTATGGTTCTATGATTCTACTAGGTCGACAGAAAAAAAATTGGTTTTATTTTGAGGTAAATGTTAGGTGTATTTAATGTAATTAGGCTCCCATATGCTTTTCATTTGGTGTCTTGTGGCTATTTTCCTTTATATTTTAACTGCTTACTCTGAGCACAAAATAACATGTCTGAGAAGTTAAGCTGCATTTTACATCTATCATATCAAGACTGGATTGGGGGGTGTGGAATGAAGAATTTACTATAAACCTGAAGAGTATCTCCTATATCCAAGATTTCCCATGAATCTGAACATCATTGTGCTTTTTATCTACATTTAGAAATCTCATTGGACATCTATATGTGTAAGACATACAATGGAATTTAGAAATGAAATATAAAACCTAGATGATACTACTACTCACAGAAGACCAGAGCAATGAATTTTCTAGATGTGAATATCTCCAAATGGTTTTTCTCTTGAAAGTTTTTATGGCTAATTTCTCAGACAATGGATGTTTAAATTAACTGCTTTGAACTACTTGCAAGTTTTCTGGATCATTTTTAATTACACTTCTAATATGTCTACCTTCTTGTGTAGGGAAAACCACTCAAAGGTAATACTCCCAAGTCATGCCTATTTTAATACACAGTTTAAGCTTACCAATGACCTGAAAACAAGGCTCCAACAATTTTTTTCTCAAGTGCAAATTTAGAAACCACAGTCCAAGTGTTTGACACAGAGCTGTCCCATCAAAGCATCTTTAGAAATTCATCTCTCATGGGAAAATGTTGTATTTAGAACAGTGTATCATCAAATATAACCTTGTATTTCTAAAGTGGTCTAATGCAGTTTATTGAACATCTAAGAATAAGATATAACAAGTTGTGTAAGGACACTTATGTGACTAGAATCCAAATGGTGCTAATGGCATCACACAACTGTCCTATCTCTGCATAGTATGTGTTAAATTTTGTCTAAACTGCAGTGCAGTATGGAAGAAATGAAGATCCCAAACTGATCATGCTTAACCCACCCAGGAACTGAAAAGATCTATACAAGCACAACTTTTTGTAAGGCTTTAGTTGACAATAACATTACTGCTTAAGAGACTTTGCTATGAGTTTATATTCACTTTGGCTCTGAATGTGAACTTGGTTTGCACTTCATCTCTGTAATATTCAGTTGCCATTATGCCCAAATCTGCCTTCTCTGACTGGCTAGTCACATGGTTTATTTACACTAGTGCCTAATGCTGAATCAGCATCTCAAATTAGCAGTAAGGCAAAACCATGCTATAATGTGTCTGTTCTCCTATGGATCTTTTCCCCTTATTATTACTACTGGTATTTATTTAAGGCTACATCAGTTTACCATATGTGTCATACTGAGCAACAGAGCATAAACTGATTGGAAAGATTAGATTTCGTTCATTACAAGCAGGGTTATTACTCTGCAGACACAGTAGAAATTGTGTTTTCTAGCCAGTTTTTGTTCCAAACTAGTTTTAGTGAACATTAAAGCATATGGCAAACTAAGATACGTGTGTGCCTTTCCTGCATTTGAAAAAATTCTCCAGAGAGAAAAAAAAAATGCACCACCTCACTTGGAAAACTATAGGGACAAATCTCAATGACAGCAATTGCTTTTTCAAGTTCACTTTAGTTATGAGTGCAACCATTAACTTCAGCAGTATATACTGCCTAATATCCAGTATGAGAGAAAGCTGAGATTTATGAAACTGTAATACTTCTAGAAGTATAAAACTTCTCCTAGACAAACTGGCAAGATAAAGACTGGATGGGTGGTCTGCAAGATGGGTAGGAAACTGGCTAAAAGGTGATGGTGGTCAATGTTCAACATCTTTATAAACTGTCTGAATGATGGGATTGAAAGCAGCATCAGTAAGTTTGCCGATAACACCAAACTGGGTGGCAAGGTGGACACATCAGAAGGGAGAGCCATCTTAGAGAAACCTTCACAGGCTGGAAGAGTGGGATAGCAAGAATAGTATGAAGATTAACAAAGAGAAGTGCAAAGTCCTGCATCTGAGATGAAATAACCGAATAGCTTAGTACAGGTTAGGATCTGTGTGGGGAGCAGCCTTGCTGAAAGGGACCTGGGGGTCCTGGTGGACAGCAAGCTGAACATGAGTCACCAGTGTGCTGCTGCAGCAGCAAAGGCAAATCTGATCCTGGGCTGTATCTGCAGGGGCATTATTATCTGAGATAGAGATGTGATCATCAAACTCTCCTCAATGCTTCTCAGGCTGCACCTGGAGTATTGGTCCAGTTCTGATCCCCACAATTCAAGAAAGATGCGGACAGAGTGGATAGGGTCAAAAGGAGGGCCAAGAATATGATCAAAGGGCTGGAGAACCTGTCCTGTGGGGGAAAGATTGAAGGAGTTAGGTCTTTTCTTCCTGGAGAAGACAAGGCTCAGGGGGACCTCATCACCGTATTCCAGTACATAAAGGGCGGCTACAAGGATGATGGAGGCTCTCTTCACAGGGAGCCACATGGAGAAGACATGGAGCAGTGGGTTCAAGTTGCATGGGATAGAGGTTTCATCTTGATATAAGAAAGAATTCATTTACAGTGAGAGCAATCAATCACTGGAAGAGTGTAGAGTCCCCATCACTGGAGGGTTCAAGATGCAATTGGACAGTGTGGGTACTAGATAATCTCATCTAAGCTCCCTTTCCCATGAAAGGTGGGACCAGATGATCTTTTGAGGTCCCTTCCAACCTGGGCTACTTTGTGATTCTACAGTTTTAATAATGGAGCATCAGCAAAGTGGAAATTGTTACAATATGAACATACCAATGGCAGCAAAAGGAGGACTGCAGGACTATCAGCTCCAGAGTACTAACTGAGTGGTAACATTAGCTTCATTGGCATAGTGCAAGCTGCTACTAGGTTCATTTGGTCCTTTGAGGACTTTACATTTTACGTTCCATGATTCAAGGTCTTCCTTCCACAAATTTCCAGAGGGAGGGTATGATTCTTCACTGTCCTGCCACATCGTTTTTGTGCTTGTACAAAGCAGGGTCTAACAATCACTTCCATGATTTCTGTGACCAGACTTGTCTTGTTAAATATCATTCAGTTTTTCACAGGTTCTTCCTTCACTTACTTTAGGGTGAAAACCCACATTTTTTTTTCACACCATCCAAAGTCTGGGTCTTCATAGCACTGTGACCTTCTTTGCTGGTCATGTTTTTTCAGAAAACCCTATCGGCTTTAGAGACAGTCAGAAATCTCCCTTCAGAAGTGAGGTATGCTTGCTAGGTCCTTGCAGTAGTACAGGACAAATTGCTCTTAAGAATTTCTTTTCCTCTAAGAACAGGATCTGGACAGAAGAGGGGTAAAATGACTAAAAGACTTCACACATCTTAAAATTACTTTCTAGATCAGTCTGATTTACTCTAGGTATTGCAACAGTCAGGGTGGCAAAGCAGTCTGCTTTCTCTGGAGATAGTCTCTTCCTAATATATGTAGGAGCTTAGTTTTTCAGAAGTTATCTTTTCTGATCTTTTCTTCACACCCTTTTCTATGAGTGTGAAGGTATATTCAGAGGTACAATGTGCAAGGTCTGAAAGCTATATTATCCCTGTACATTTTGATAATGGGTGTTACCTAAAGCCATCTTCTGATTTTGTCCAGAAATACAAAATCATCCAGTTCTGAGTCAACCTGTTATTCTTTCATAACAAACAGCAGAATTATAATCATAAAGAGAGGTGTAACAGTCACACTGATATCTCCCATACTTTTCACAGTTTCCAGAAAGACAACTGAAAATGCAGCAAAGGGTCTTGCATTGGAGAGTATCTTAGCATAAATAAAGAACATCAGGCTGATCGAGTGTACCTTTAAACTTCTCAAAATTAAAAACCCATATATTAATTTATTAAAAATATTATCAGACATAATAGACTGGCCAGTGCTGTTAGGAATTTTATCTTTATATCCCACCTACAAGAGGGCTTTGCTATTTTCATAGGAATAACTGACAGTACATTGTTTCTCTTAGAGAAAGAGACCTTAGAAAGTGGATTTTCCCAATCTTTAATGTGAGTACAAGGGATCCCACAATTCTGTAGACTTTTCTCAGACAACATTAGAAATACTCTAAGGCACTTAACATATGGAAAGAGAAAAGAGTTTTGCTGATAGTTTAAACATTAAATGTTTTTGAGAATACATGTAGATACTGTGTTTTCTTTCCAGTAGTGAGGACAAAGGAACATTACTGATTGGTTTGACTTACAGATACAGATAACAGATAAATCTCTTACTGTACTGTATGCAGCTTGCAAACATTAACCAAGAGGCCAGACCATGCAGCTAATACTAAACCTTTTCTATCTGTACCCTAATTATTTTGTGTCCTCTGTTTTTGTGCTATAAGAAGATAATATCCATGCAGAGAGTTTTCTACAGTTAATGACTATGGAACTAGCTCTGTGAATGCTTCAAGGTTTTAAGGAAATACTGTCAGGATGAAAAGTATTGAAAAATATATTTTTACTCTATTCACTACTCATTTGAAGTAAAAAATATATTAATGTCCAATGACAATTTTTTTGTTCTTTCAGTTTGTCTATTTATTATTGTTCCTTTGCTCTGTTTACCATGAGGATCCCTCATTAAGGCTATTCACAGACTACAGTGTTAGTCAGCTGGACTAATGAAAACCTAATGAAGTAATTGTAAGTTATTTGTTTAGACTGAGTGTGACTAGGATCAGCAAAATTTGCACCTAAGTTATCTCACAAGACTCATTGAGAAAATCTGTGGCACAGTTCAGGACATACTGTGAGGGCTGCTACCCTCCCAGAATTGTCCCTTAAGTGTAGCCCTGCCAGGATATACAGCCAGAGGGGTCAAGCTATATCACTTTTTAGTAATTAGATTTTGAATAGAGCTTTGGAAATACAAAGTGCTTCTCAAGTGCTATAATTATCATTTCCCTATATAGCAGCATAATTGAGTTGCAAAGCATGAAGTAAGGAAGTAAGATTGACCAAACCTCTAGCACTTAGTTAGAGAAATTATTGTCAGAGAGTATGAAATAAATTGGATTTCAGGTGCAGCCTGCTGGTTTATTGTGTATTTTTCAAAGTTTGGCTGTCTCTTGATTACAGACTGAGAAATCTTTATAACACCTCCAGCAAAGAGACAAACCAGGTTTAATCAAGTTTAGTGATTGTTACAAATGAACATGTTGCTCAGCAACCAAAGCCAGATGAGTGGACTTGTGATAGTAACTTTTGCTTAAAATTTTCTATTGTATTTTGTAAATGCTTCAGCTGTGAGTTAGTTCTTCACCTCAGTGAGTTATCCCCTCTTTTCCACCTGTTTATAGTGTCTTCTACCATATTACTCTACCTTTTTTGCATAGCAGTGATGCAAGATGACTGTCTGTGAAAAAATAGATTGTCACTGAATTTGCACAGTTGTGATGTTCCCTAGTCACCATCATTGCTGTGGTGACTGGAAGTAAGGAGACCCAACGATTCCGAAGGGACAATCTTCTCGGAGGCCAGTATCTTTGGACGGTTCCCCAAAGTTCCCTTTGGCAAACTGCCCATGAACATCTAAATAAATCTGCATGGTACATTATTGAGGAGATGGAGCTTCAGGCAGCTGAGGCAGCCCACCATCTTTATTGTCTTCTAAGAAGACTGGATGACAGAATTGCTATACAAGGAATACTATTCCCTCCCATCTTCTTCACCTTTATATTGCGTGGCTTGTCTTAGCAATAATTAGGGTCACTGCATGGCTGCATCTCCCAGGGGTTGTCACAGATTTTACATAGCTTCATATTCTATTTTCATGACACACATAAAGAAAACAAAGTGCAATGAAGACTTTCTTTATAACAAGATGCTAATTAACTTATGTAATATTTGGAGCTTCTGATGATCCTCATGCTTTCTAAGCCAGTTATTCTTTCAGGGACATCACTGATGCTGACAATCTGTGGATAAACTTTTAAAATAACACTGCAAGTCACCAAGACCACCTGCCTGACTGACAAATCCCTGGACCATGCTGCTCATCCACAAATTCACAGTAATAGGAAAGGTCACTTTCTTCTACAACGAATGAAGAACTTTCTTAACTCAAAGGAAACATCATCTCCTTAAAGCTATTCTTGTTTCTTCTGCTCTGCCTAAAGGCTTCTCAGTCCTACTGGTTTTCCATTGTGGTTTAAGAATATAGTACATATTCCTTCATACATATTCCCCTCAGTTTCCTCTGAAATACAAGGATTCTTATGTGAAATCTACCTGAGAGCATACTAGTACAAAAAGAATGAAAAAATTCAGCAAACTGCTGATGTAGTGGAGAGTGGTGTGATGTCATTCTCTCTATGGTTTCATGGTCCTCACATTCAGATTTTGGCTTGCTTGAGTGAACACAAGAGCTTTCTATTTGATGTGCCCTTTTGCTGTTTCCCTTACTCAGCCTTAAAATATTTTTTGGCTTATCCTCATTTTTGTTTCATATATATTTTTGTATTTGGCCATGGCTCTCAGGAATCTTTCAAGCCTTACTCTTCCATAATCATTGTCACAGCTTGTTTCACTGAGTCCTTCTCCTAGTTAATCTATTTGAGAATAATAGAACTGATTGCTTGGGAAAAGATTACCTTTTCTGTGGTTGTTCATACTGAAAAGGGGAGGAGAGGGAGACCAGTCAACAATCCCTTGCTTAATAATAATTAAACCCAGCACAATGGAATGTATTGTTATGCTCATTTTATGCTCTTTTTGGCAAAGCGAAAGGTTGATAGTAACGGTGTGCTAAGAGAAAGACAGTCTTATCAGATGAATAATTGAAAAGGCTGTCCCCATACAAGATATGAAATATCTAAATTACAGTCTCAGTTTTTGGTTATAAAGAGAATGCTGATTCTGAAGCCATAAGCAAAGGGGAAAAAAGTGTAGCATCCTTTCTATGGCATAACAAGGCTTAAAAATAGTATCATAAAATGTCACTGATTCATTTTATTTTGGTAATGTACAAAGTCTATATCAATATGAAATTACTTAGGTCATTTCATAGTTAGGTTATAGGTATCATGGTTATAGGTATAATAATAGAATAAGAGATAATTCCTGACTCAAAAAATGTATAATACAAATCTTCAAGATTAGAAGATATTTTAATACTCAAGGGAAACCAGTAACCCAGAAGAAGAATGAACACAATGCAAAAAAATTTTTTACAAGAGTTCCACTGTTTTGGGGTTTGGAGATAAATAGCAGATAGGAGTGATATTACAAAGGTATACACTATGTCAGTTGAGAGGGAGGGAAGAAATAGTTTGGGAGGGTATATGGAAAAAGCAAAAAAAGTAAGGAGAGCAGAGCAGGTAGGAATAGGGGAGAGGGGACTATTAAGTAATTAACTGTATATGTTCACTTGAATTCTGCTCATTTTGAGTCATACGAAGGAGATATGAAAGTAAAATTAGTGCTGGACTATTGTTACTGGGACGACATATCAGCTGAAGTACTTCCTACTTGTTCTGTGGATATGTATTGTTGTTCTTCCCTGAACTGAAGACCCATGGTTACATTTCAGGAGTAGTTTTACGATATTGGAAAATTTCTTAGAACTTTTTGACATGTTCTTCTATGAGCTTTTCAATGTAGAAGACTGATTTAAGACAAAAACACCATTGAAAACATGATTAAAATATATTTATGTTGGTAAAAGTATAAAGGCTAAAAGATTTAAAAGAATTTATGAAATGTCAGAGTTAATAAAATACCATTCTCTGAAGTAAAAATTTAGATGAAGTCTGCATTAATTCTTTTCTGCAATGAACTTTTCTTGTTCTGCTCTTGTACTGGACATCAGCATTTTTTTCCCCCAGTTAAGTCCTGAGGACTGCCATTTTGAAAAGAAAGTATTACCTTCCTTGTTGCAGGAGTAACTGGTATTTGTTGATGATATCATGCACTCAGGGTAAATAGTCGAATATCCCAAACTATAGGATGTTTCTGAAAACATTGCTAATCTACACACAAGGTACAGATACTCTTCTGATTCCAGAGGTATGCTGTTAAACTCTGGGATCCTGAAGAATAAATCTAAACTGTATGTAAATCTGCTTTAAATAAACACTTTTAGGCTGTACATAGTGAATTTCAGGGAGATACTCATCCTAAGTAAATATACTTCTATGTTTTCCTTTGTTTTTAATCAAAATGTGCTATTGGACTTTACCAACAAAAAATCAACATCCAAAATCACAAAAAAGTCTGTTCAGCACAAAAGGAAACCTAGCTTGGGAATAAATACAGCCTGGAGCTCTGGATCCTATGGCTCAAATCTGGAAAGTGGTTTCCCTTCAACACAAATTAGCAGTTTCTGCTTTAGAACTGTAAAGCTAATTACAATGATAAGACATTGTATAGAAAAGTTGTAACTATGCATAAAAAGAAGTTCCATTTTATCCTTTCCATTTTGATTGTATTAGGCTAGGAAAAGGGTGGTCACATACTAGCAGGGAAAAAACAAGAGCAGTGCGAGGGTATACTAGGGGTTAAAGTAGCAGCTGAACAAGGTTAAATTCAATGACAGAATAGTCACTCCCAGGCAGCATACCTTCATCAACTTGTAAGATGTTGTTTGATTGTTGGCAGGCTTCACATATATGCATATAAAAAGATAGATATATTTATAATATACACGCATACATATATATACACACACACACTTTAATGTGAAGCTCCTGGAAAGGCTCAGTCCTTTGCTTTGAGGAACTGCCCTATAGGGAATGCCACCAGGATTACAGGTAACTCAAATGGTGCTACAACCTTGAGTAGTTAATTCATTGTTTTAGATGTAAGAATCAGAGTGTTTGTAAATAAGAACTCTGGCTGGCAAATGCTCCTCATCCTTCTACCCTCATGACCAAAACCTCCCTTTCCCCTCGTATGCATATTTCAGATGTAAACAGAAGACTTTGTTCTCAGGAGAAAAGTCACCCAAAACTAATTGTTATTGCTATTCAAATCATACTAATATTAATAACAACATTTTGGTGAATATTCAGATGAACACTAAAATGACCATGCTGAGTCTTACATATTTAGAGAACAATGATCTCATGCTATTTTCTTAAGAACACAACAGGGCTGGGGGTGGAATCCAGAAACCACTGCTGTCCCAATTTAGATGTCTAAGCCTTTGAGGGTGATAATTTTTTTGTTCGAAATCCTAAAAATATGCTGAACACAACTCTCTGTGAGGAGAGAAAGCACTGTGATTAAATAGCAGTTCATATAAGAGATTGTAATTGTTGGGGCTGCAAGGAGGCAAGAGAAGTGTTGGCAATATTCTCATTGTAATCATTACATTTAATGCAGGAGAGGGCAACAGTGGCAAAGTGAATAGCAAGCTAACAATATAAGAGGAATAGTAAACTAATACATGTCACAATTCATAGCAATAAAGACTGATGTCCTTGAAGCTTCCATTCCTGGGACTTGCAGCTGTGCACATGCACACCCACATTTAGATTCATAGATCTCATGTAATTTTAATATGATTACACCTTACATTACACCTATATGTAGATTTCTACTCCTCTTTCATGGTTCATTGTAGCTGAACTTCAGGGTTTAATAGTACATTTGCAGACACTTTCAAATGCCTACGTGATTCCCTCTAAACTTGAAATAACTAGGTTTTTCTCTCCAGAAAGAACATAACCTTTACTATTTCCAATTTTATTGTGACTGTAAAGTTAATTTCATTTAATGAAATTCTACAGCTAGAGTTATTCACCATGATTACTGCCATGTGACTTTTCTCCCAGCATTTTACCCTGCCTTGCTCCTGTCTCTTTAATAAGGAGCTCCTGTTTTGTTAGGCTGTTAATACAGTCTAATGATGAGAGAGGAAGAGACCTTTGGAAAGGTTTTGCCATCTGTATGCAGACTGCATCTCTCACAGTGTTTACTGCTTTTACAAGCAACTGTAATCTTTCTCACATTTGCTGTGCCAATAATGAAGTCTTTATTAACACCCCACCCTCTTTATGGACTTGATAGAAGCAGATGCTCCATCTGCTTAAATATTTGAAAAGTTACTCCTAAACCAACATTTGTAAACATGCTCATGAGTACATCTGGAAAGAATACTGTGAATGCAACACTGTCACATACTACTATAATAAAGCAGTAGGAGTAATCCTTACTTTTGTATTGTTATGGTCCTTATTGAATGCTGGATTCATAAGAAGGCAAAGGCTAAATTTGGGTGCCTAAGTAAAATGTGAGGATTTGTAACTTCTGTCACAACAGTCTGTCTCACACCGCATCCAAGCCCTGATTGATTTCAGTTACGTTTAAGTGGTACCCTCATATTCCCCTTGATTATATGGATATGTGGACTAAGCTCTGAGCTAGTGGAGAAAAGGAGTAATGCACTATGGAGTTTCATCTTCAAGGCAAAAGGACAAAAGGCTCTTTGTCTTTTTTGGGAGGTAGGAGTGCCAGCTAGACATCTTTAAAAGAAGGTTGTAAGTAGCCCACGCTAAGACAAGGTTAGTCTTAGAAGTGACATTTCCATACACCTCTATGATTTTGTATGAAAGCAGTAGTCCTTACACAGGCTATCAGACATGAGACCTGGTAGTATATACAGGCCCATTCTTGGATGTCTGACTTGTCCCATGGTTTCAATTAAGCCACAACAGACCCAAGAGATACATGTCACACTGTTAACCCTGGCCATTTGTAATGGTCCTTGAGACTTCACAAAGCTTTTCTGAGTCTGTGATACTATAGTTAAACCACTTGACTTTCACTCCAAATAAGGCTGAGTGTCTCTCCAAGGAAAGCTCACAGTGCTTTAGGGACAAAATCTCTTCAAGCACTGCTCTCTGAATAACAAAATGTGTAAGAAAAAGGGGAAGAAGTAGTTATATCTCCTCATAGAACACAGACAAATTTAGGATGTAGAGGAAGTGATAAAACTAAAAAAGTGAAATTTTTTTCTCAGAAAGTAATAAAAGAAACAGGAATTATTAACCATTTTATAATTTTCCCTCATCTCATGTTTGAAAATGCTGTTGATCTGGCTTTTTCATGTCTGGTCAGGCACCAGTCCTGCATGTTAGTTCAGTTGCAGAAGGGTGTAGCAGAATGAGAATGTGTATGCTGTAGTCCTGACCCTGGCTAGATGGTTGCATCCTGTTGGAGGAACTGGGATAAAAAATACAAATCTAACTTTTATTCACAGAATCACAGAATGACTGGGAGGGGCCTCTGGGGATGCTCCAGTCCAACTCCCTGTTCAAAGCAGGATCAACTAGCGCCAGTTACTGAGGGCCATATCCAGTCAGGTTTTGGATATCTCAGAGGATGGAAACTCCACAAATCCTCTGGGCAACCCCTGTGCTTGACACCTCTTACAGTAAAAAATAAAAAATAAATTAAAAAAAAAAAAAACAAAACAAAAAAGAAGTTGTTTCCTTATATTAAGTAGAATTTCCTGTATTTCACTTTGTGCCCATCGTCTCTTGTCCTGTCAGTGGTCACCAGTGAGAAAAGTCTCACTCCATCTCCTTTACTGCCCTCTATCAGGTATTTCTAAATATTGGCAAGATCCCCCTAAGCTTTCTCCAGGCTGAACAGGGCTCACTTTTGCAGTCTCTCCTCCTATGTTAGATGCTCCTGCTCCAGTATTTCCATGTCTCTCTTGTACTGAGGAGCCCAGGACTGGACCCAGCACTCCAAATGAGCGTCACCAGTGCTGCACAGAGGGGAAGGATCACCTCCCTATACCACAGCTGTGGTCTTTAGAAGCCTTAATAATATTGATCTTTTAAAGTTAACAACCCTTTTTATTTTAGATTTCAAAAATAAATATTTATTTTAACCAAACCCAAAGTGATTATCTTCTTTATTGGAAGGGAAGAATTATAGTAAGGCAGATGGAAATAAGAAGAGCTACCCTAGATAAACAAAATTACATTTGTGCTATGAATACATTGCAATTATTTCTTTATGTTTTTATTAGTAGATGTAGAGACATTGAGATGTTTATTCATTCCATCCTGTACAATTCCTGAGGCTGAATATGTTGGCTTTAGCAACATTTCTATGGTTAGTTGAACCTTAAAGATTCAAGCATTGCAATGCTGTTCTTCACCTAGCTTCTTCAGCTAGCTTCTACATACCACTTTAAGATTATGCTTAAGATGGCTGAAGACCTAGAGTGAACATTTTTATTTAAGAATTATCTATGAGATGCATGTATAACTGCAGAAAATCAATGGGGATCTTTAGAAAAGCAAAAAAACCCCACAGCATATTTAAGTATCTCAACATTATATTTCTCTTTCAATTTTAATGAGTATTAAAAATGAAGTATTCCCTCCAAGAATAGCTTCTTCCTCTTTAGCTGCTGATCGAGAAATATTAAGACTTGATTTGATTTTCTTCGTCTCATGTACTCACTTTCTGACATTGCTTTTCATAATTTCAAAGAAAAAACACAAATTTTGCTCCTATTTAAGTACACATGGTTTCTCCTGGGCTAGTCTGGGCTCTCATTTCTACTTGTGCAAATTAAGATGTCTTAGGAGTGACTATGGGCTCTCTGTGATATACCTGCAATCAGAATTTGGCCTATTGACTTGAGAAATATCTTTGTCTTTACTTGTGAAAATAATCTGATATTTTATCCTGTACTCATAAGTAGAAAATAAGGGGTTTAATTCTGGGAATTTTTAAGAAGCTGGAAGCTGAATATCTAATTCAGCACAGCATTTAAGCACATGCTTGAGCAGATATGTTCAGTTCATCATTTGATTCCATTTATCTACTGAAGTGCTGGATTGAATTAGTCTGGGAATTCTAGAAACGGGCCCTGTCTCCATTTATGTACATGGTTTTTCTGTTATTAAGAGTTGCCCAAGAAAAAAAACAACAAAGGTTTTCCTCAAGATTTTTCTCACATGCACAAAATTATTATGTGCAAGAGTAATTTCAGTACATGTATGGTGCATATGTGTATCTTTGGAAAGTCTGAATAAATTTGAAACAAAATTGCTATTTGAAAGCAATAAAAAATATTAAATTAAGTCTGATAACAGAAGTAGCAGTAATCAATATGAACTTAGAGAAGGATGATTCTATTTAATTTGATACCTATTTTGATCAGATTACAGGATTGATTGATAAAATATAATGGAGTTGCTGTTATTTATTCAGCCTCCCATCAGACTACTGTTCATGCTAAATATTACTCAATCATTGTAGCATATATCAAAACATTAAACAATTTTGGAGTAAATATTTTTCCAAAGTTGAAGAAATCTCAGAAGTCTGGAAACCCATATTCACAAGACTCAGTCCTTGTGTGACAGTGGGACAGGGTCATATGTCGAGCACAAGTTAAGTCAGGGATTTGCCCATATACATGGACTGGTTGCCAAGACAGTAGGCTGAGTGTAGAGAATACACTTTCACGCCCTGTCCACTTCTACTCCTCCACCCATCTGGTGCAGAGTTGTGGAAGAGAAAGAAGCCACTGCAGAGAAAACCCGTGAGATACAAGTTCTACAAAGGTGAATGGAAGTGGGATGAGGCTGAGAGGCAAAACAGTGTATGTCATCATGTGTACATCAGAATGAATACTTAAGTTCAGCAGGTCTGTGTTTGTTCAATTCCCTGTTGTCTTGTCACTAAATATCTTTTAGGAGGCATACTGTAACAGGCAAATTCTAACTCCAGCTGAGCAAGGAACAGATGGGGAGCAATCAGAGAGGTGCTATCACTTCCACCTGGACAGAAAGTGGTTTTCCTGTAAAAGTTCCAAAACAAAAACTTTCTGTAGAAAAAAGCTCCCTTTTAACCAGCTTGTGAAAAAGCATACACTGAAGTGTGGCTAAACTGGGCTAGCACTGGGGATATGCCAGAAATCTTGCTGTATCTCCATACCGCTTGCCCACCTGGATCACATCTTCTTGATTCCCAAGTGAGCTATCCTATCAGGTTCCTTTGCCCCTCTTCCCCTTTTCTTTGCTGGAAAATCTCAGCTGGGAATGTGGGTACATGTGCCTTGTAACATGAGCGGGGTGTTCAATGTGTGCAGGGCACACAGCCGCTACTGTGCATCTCCAGCTTTGACAGGGAGGACATGCACAGTCCTCTGATCTGTTCTGCAAGCATCTGTCTCACTGTCTGCATGCAGTTGAGTCAGTCTGTACTTTGGCCATGAGTCCAGCACACCTTGACTGTTCATGCACAGTTGTCTCTTCTCTGAGCTATCCAGAAATCCTGGACAAGTGGTGAAGTTATTTTTTTGTTCAGATTCAATTTCCAGATGGTAGCAGACAACATATTTGGCACAAAATTACTGTACCTTGAGCTCGGGGGAATGGAACAGGTCCGTGAGCTTAGTACTTTGGAGACTAGAAGGAAATATACTGCCACTGGCTAAAATTTTGTCATTTTTCCTTTACACTGAGATTGTCCACTGATGCCTGGTGAATTTCACTGCTGTAATTCAAGGTTTGGTAGCTTTGCAATAGAAAATGTTGAGTAGCCAGAGGTCGTGTTTCCAAACCAGCCAGCTAAAATATTAGCAAAGCCAAAAGCCAGACATAATTCTAAACCAAAATGGATTTTCAGCACTATGAATATGAATCTGTTTAGGATGTCTTGATGTGATATGAGATGGAAGAGATTATTTGAATATGGATGATATTCAGAGGACTGAAATTTGATTTCCTGGCCATTTCTGTACATTATATAGTGTGAATATAATTTGAGTTTATCTAGTTTAGGTAGTCTCCAGCCCTTGTCCTCTACTGTCACTGAACTACTCTTTCAAGGCCTTTCTGGAAGCTTTTTATCACTATATGTAGGAAACAGAAATATTCAGCAATCAGCTACATTGCTATTAAGTTGTAACTTTAAAAATTAGACTTGTGCTAATTGTAATCAATGAAGAGAAATTGTAGCAATTTCAAGTTGATGTATCATTAAGATGTTCAAGAGACTTATTGTGTGAAAAAATAAAAATTCTGGTTTTAAATCATCATCAGTCAAAACCTTAACTATTTTCTCCAGCTCCCCTACGCACACAGTCACATGCACATATGAATTTGTGAGGCCATATTGCATGATTCATCTCTCTCATGTTCAAGAAAAATAGCACTGGATTTCTGTTATTATTTATCACTGGTATGCCCCAAATCATTCAAAGTGGCCAGATTCAGGTGACGAGTTTAGTCTCCATACCTAAACATTTGACTGATTCCTTCTCCCATTCCCATTTCTTTAAAATATTCTGTAATTTACAACACTTGAAAAAGAGGCAACAGCTAATGAGAAAAAAGCATGAACTACCTAGCATAAACTAGTCACGTTGTCAAACAGCATTATCCGCCACACAATAGTTCAATCAGACACTTAGGATTAAAGTCTTTTTGCTTGATTACATGGATTTTTTGCATACAGTTGGACCCTAGTCTCATGAAAAATTGTTCCTTGGACAATGGGTATTTGACTGTTGAGGATCTTTTTTAGAGGACTGATCAGTGATCAAAGTAAAAAAAATATCTGATTTAATGCTAGTTTAGATTATTAATACGTATAGTATCCCCCCCCATAACAGACCCGAAATCACAACACAGAAAACTGTTTAGCACTATTTTTTCTGAAAATGTACCCCCAGACTATTAAACCATATTACATGCTAAAGTGATGCTAGACTTCACTGGTAATGATGAATAGATTCCAGATTTGCAAAATGAAGCTATACCTTAACCCAACTATATTAGCAAAGCTGATACAACTCTTCTTGTACAAATAAAATTAGTAGAAATAAAATTTAAATCATTAAAGGTATTGCATTTTCATTCTCATTTGGATTTTACTACTGACAGCAAAAAATATTGTCCCTTTAGTCACTTACAAAAACAAGTAGTTTGAAAAAGGACTGCATCACAATTTTTGTGAATTTTGTCAACATTCTTGGCCTCTCACTATGCAAAGATGTTCAAGCTCGGAGAAAAATAAAAAAACTCTTATCCTAGGAGATTTCTCAAAGAAATCTGAGAGGTTTCAAGAAGTGAAACTGCTTGAAGACTACTCCAATGCCCATGCTTGTCTTCCCTCAATTTAACAAAAAACGGCAGGGACCATTGTATTTCTGTATTCATATAGACGTCCCTCAAACAAGGCAAGGGTCTAAGTATCAAGTATGCTAATCTTATTAAATAAAATTACTAAAGTGACATCCTGCAGCAGTTTGATGTAGCTTGCTGTGAAGCAGTTTATCATAAATGTGAAACAGGCTGTTTCTTTAAATACATAGGCTTATTTGGCATATAGGAAACAATAAGATCTATATATAAAATCTAAATATAAACTCACTATGAAGAAGTCAGAATTTGCTAACAGGTAGTAAGTACATAGTTATTCCTGTTCTAATTATATTCTGTGCTACTCAAAGAAGCAATTTGACATCAGTAGATTATGGCTGAGCCAGACTAAAGAGAACTTGATTATTCTTAAAAGTGTTCATATTTTCCATGGTCAAAATCAGTTTTTGAAACTCATGGTTTACACATTGAAAGGATGAAAGTGGCAAAGGAGAATCTCAGCTTTTCTTGTGAAGGTGTAAGTTTATGATCTTTCTCCTTCAGAAAACAGCCTGGGAAAAATTAATGAACTAACTGTCTCAGACAGAGTAGTGTGGTTTGAAGCATTATTTTTCCTAACTGCTATCTGATTCCCTTTACAACTCTCTAAGTGTCTCCTTTGGGATTAAAGAAAAATATATCTCCAGATCTCTGCTTTGGGAGGAGACCCAACAGTTTATACTGCTGGAGGGCTGGGACACCCAGTCGAGCACAGAGATTATGGAAAAGGCTCCTGACCCGCAACTGTACATTTTTCACAAACCTTATAGCTTTGACAAAAATTAAGTTTGCCTAAGTGACCTTCAGCTTTGTGTTAGTACAAGATCTACTTCTGCACAGGAAAGCAGGATGGGCATCTCAGGGGATTTTGCAGATTACTGCTATATACATTAATTTATGCAGTATTTAAACTCATATCAAATGGGTCAAGAACTCCCACTCTACGCTGCACTGGTGCAGCCTCACCTTGAGTACTGTGTGCGGTTTTGAGCGCCACAGTATACTCGAGGATATAAAGCTACTAGAGAGTGTCCAGAGGAGGGCCACAAAGTTGGTGAAGGTTTTAGAGGGGAAACTGTATGAGGAGTGGCTAAAGTCACTTGGTTTGTTCAGCCTGGAGAAGAGGAGACTGAGGGCAGACCTCATGGTGGAGTACAGCTTCCTCACAAGGGGAGGAGGAGAGGCAGGTGCGGATCTCTTCTCTCTGGTGACCAATGATAGGACCCGAGGGAATGGCAGGAAGATGTGCCAGGAAGGTTTAGTTTGGATATAAGGAAAAGGTTCTTCTCCCAGAGGGCGGTGGAGCACTGGAACAGGCTCCCCAGGGAGGTAGTCATGGTGCCAAACCTGATGATATTCAAGAATTACTTGGACAACGTCCTCAGAGACATGGTGTGAATTTTGGAGTTGTCCTGTGCAGGGACAGGAGTTGGACTCAATGATCCTTGCAGTTCCCTTCCAACTCAGGATATTCTATGATTCTATAAGAACTGTTTTCTGGCACTGAAGTCCACTGTTACGTCACAGTTACATCTCTGCAGTTACAATTCCGCCCCCCCCCCCCCCCCCACAACATAAGGTGACTATACCTAATCTGTGTAATGGGAAAGGTTCTTGGTTTACACTAACCTCCAAACCATGCCTGGGTTTTGCCTGGGTAAGTCCTAGTCAACACAAATAAAAACCATGCCTAGGATTACACTAATAGTTTGAACAATCATGGGGCAGGGCTCAGGCCTGATGCATTAACCCTGTTTAGTTTATCAGTAGAGAAAAACATAGAATCAATCATTTTAATGAAGGTTTCTCCTGACAACCTTATCATAGAATCATAAACTGATTCCTAAAACTGAATCATCACAGCGGGTGGTTGAGAGCTGGACAAGCCGTAAAACAGACATTGTACTCCAGAAGAATCTGCTTTTTATTGCCTTGTTTTCAAACACTTTCAAAGAGGATCACAGTTTCCCCAAATGTGGTGCTTATTCATTATTCATCATTAGCTTACTCATCCAGGTAAATGAGTGTCTATAAACTGATTGGCATTAATCAGTCCACGTCTTTAGCTGTCCCCAACAGTCAGACACTAAGTGTTTCAGCTGGAGGCTTTAGATAAAATTCTACTCATCCTTAATATGCCCTGGAAAGTGAAGTAACTGGGGTGCAAGTACAATAGCACTGAACCTGAAACAGAATTCCTTTTTTTTTTCCCTCCAAAATATATCTGCACTTCCAAATTCTTTATGTACAGCTACTGCTATGATCCCTGTGGACAGGACTTCACTGTGTCTGAAGGATTATAGCATATCTGTAAAATATTCAAGACTTCTGAAAGTCTCTTATAAGTGTGGCTGCCCTACATCTTTGTTTAATCTGTTAAAATACAAAGCCAGACATCTGCCCTTGTTGAGTAATACTTTGTTTGGGGGTGGTATAGAGGTTGTATAAAGCAGCATGCCAAATCCCTGCTGGGGTAGCCTCTGTTACACCCAAAGAAACACCAGGGAATACAGCTATTTAGATCACCAGTATTTCCCCTGGTTAAGCATGCACTTCCTGAAGATATCATTGTGAAGCTACCTTCTGGGCTTTTCTTCAAGGATTCTTTGGAAGAGAAGTCTTCAAAAGACCAGTTCACCTTTCTCCCTGCTTTTTGGACAGGACTCAAAATCTGGACCACAAACCTATAGGCAACTAGAAATTCTTTGGAAAACTCCAGACAACATATATCCATTCAACAGCATTTGATAAAAGCCACCTATTTAAAAACTATATTCCATAAATCGTGGCTGCAAATATCAGGTTATTTTTTTCATCCTCTGAACAGGTATCCCCCTAGGCCTTCAAAATACTATAGAAAGATTTTACATGATTCATGTATCATACTGGGTTTGTGTAGGATTAATTTGTAGGAGGTGAAATTGCAGATCCTCTCTGAGCTGGAGGTCATTTCAGATGAAAGCTTATAGCACAATGTCCAGATATGAGGGCTGCACAATTTTTATGTTTAATGAATGCACTAGATTCCAAAATTGAGCTCAGCAGGAAGAAAGATTTTGCACTGATTTCAAAAGTGATTGCACCTCTGTGTGTTAGCTCACATAAATAACTATGCTCTTCCTGCAACACAGCACATCTCTGACTAGTGCACCATCCCTTATCCGGGCACAGCACTCTGGCACCATCATTTGGTAACGTAATGTAGTTCTGAGCTGTGTCAAGCAATCTTCTGGAGCTAATGAATCTTAGGCCAGAACCTTATTGATGCAATGCCTTTCAGCCTTTCATCTCCACAGATATTACTCCTGCAGACATGGCTTCTTTCTTATCCCAGCCCTAACTGCAGGACTGGGAATCCCAGGAAGTACAAAGAGACCCAAGCTGACAAGACATAAATCAGGTAAGTCTAGATGCAGTTTGGCAGTATGAAGTGTATGTGAGAGAACATGCCCTGCTGATAAGCTTGGGTTTATTCCCTCAATACTTAGGCCTCACAACCCAAACTTGTAACTGCTCACCTAGTGCTGGGCCAGGTGGACTTACCATACAGGACCAATATATAGCTCTGCTCTCTCAGGTGCCTTTGCATCACTTTACAGAAGAAGTACAGCCAACTGTAAAGCTTACATGCTCATGAGCTAGGTGGATATCAGTCAGTATTAATTTTTGAGCCTCTCAGACGCATTTTAGGTTTCAGTCCCTGCACCTCTTCTCCTTTCTGGGAGTACATGTCTCAGTGGTCATCATAAACCTTAGATCTGGTGCTTCAGCTTACTGAGCTCCCACTTCCCCATACATCCCTTCAGGAGTCCCACTGCAGCTATTTTGAGCTTCCTAACTAATCTGTCCTGGCACCACAATAGGCTAACAGGAGGCAAGACTTATAAAGGAAGTTTCTGAATTATAGTAATTGCTGCTTTCAAAAGTATTACATGTCCATAAGTCTTTGAAAGGATGCAGCCTTGACTTCTACCCCGAGGTAGATGTCACCTCACCTCTTTTAACAGTCTAAGGTAGAGGCTGATTTTTCTGACAATGAAAGTTTCTGCCTCATCCCTCCCCTTCAGAGTTTTCTCTCATAACCCACTAGATAGCTCACAGAGAGCATCTACTCTCTGATGTGCAAAACCCCACACCTTATTTGAAAGTGTTCAGTCACTGTAGCTGGCTTTATGTAAAGCCAGTGAAGTGACTCTTGCGCAGGCACTGGTTGTTGAGGGACATTCAGAAACAAGAGCCACTCTCAGCTCTCTCATTAAAAAGTTTTCCTACACTCTTTCTCCTAAAAATGATACTGGGAAAAAACTGATCTTGCCACAGCCAGGATACTTCTATAATACAGTGCATCAACAGGGAAATAGCACACAAAATGGAGAATAAAGCAAAAACAAAACTTAGTTTTATATAGATGTTTGACAAATCTTGCCAGAAACTTGTTTATTTTCTCTCTTCTACTACACATAATCCACTCAGTGTCGTTTAAAGGCACATATTGCCTAGTCTCAGCTGCTGTGAGTTGTTTCTTTTTCTAATACCTCTCAGAGAATTATACTAGCCAGTAAATTACACCAGGCAATAATTACCCTGTTAAGGGACCTTTCAGGCATCTATGTGTTCACCATAAAGCAAAGGCAGATGCAGGAGAGACCTGCATCTATGTTTAATGTACTGTTAAAGAAATGATATAGATTCAAGAACAGCATTTCACAAAATGAGAAGTCAGAATTATTAGTAACACAGGAAAAAAGAGAATGTTTTATTGTCTCTTGTTTTAAAGCAGATTTTTGCTGTGCTTGTCAAAAACAGAGCTTCCATTAAATTCAAAACAGTTATAGGCTGTTTCTTTTATAGGATGCACCTGGAAGCCCCCAAGCAGTCCCTCTGATTGGAATGGGACTATGAAAATGAGAGTAGAGACTTTGTTTAGTGTATTAAACATGCAGGTAGGGATGCTTAGGAGCTCAGAAGAGGAAAGTGCTGTTTTAAATAACTGCTGGCTAAGGAGTAGTTAAACCTCTTAACAGTTATGTTGTGTGTAAGGAAAGGCATATGGAATGGAGCTGTTTGTTTTAAAAGTCTTTTTCATATTCTGAAGAACTAAGGTATTTTTGAAAAGTATTTGTTCAGTCTGTTGAGCAATTACTTTTTAGACATTGTGTGGCTTGTGATGATTAGGAGTTGTCAGGGCAGAAAAAGCTCAGAAATTACTCCTATATGGTTGTGGTGCTCATAGTTTCTCTGGGAGTGTTCCTTTTTAACAAAACCATGAATACTACTCCTAGAGTGGGGAAAAAGGCTATAGAGAGAGCTTCCTTGTACAAAAGAGTTAAAACAATGCTAGATATCTTCTAGAAACATTATAATGGATATCGAAGATCTAGATGTAGCTAATTTAAAATTGTGGTAAGCCCATTGACCTAGCTGAGGTTACATCTAAGCCAGAGCTGCTGTAAAAAGCTGTCCTGGGATAGATTTTCGGAGCTTTTTTCCTCCATTCCCGAAGAGAAATAAGAATCTTGATGTTGTACCTTGAAGGATAGAAGTAAATATGTTTTGGTTCACTTAAAGCAGTATTTCACTTTCCAAATGCCTTTCTTAATTTATTTTAAACCTTATTCATATTTTAAAAACCTAAGTTTTTAAATATATGATTTTCTTTATAGTAACACCAAAAAACTTTTGCAAGAGATTAATTCTAATAGCTGACTTTTTCCCATAACATTTTGGTCCAAATTATTCAGTGGGTATTTTGGTTTATTTTATTTATTTGTTTGTTTTACAAAAAGGATCTTCTGTCAAAACATTCCCAGCAAGCTTTCCAACTGACAGACTCAATTACAATTACTTACAGCCTTATGCAACATAAGCTGATGTTGCTCCCCTGATCTGGAATGGAGGTAATGGGAGCTTCAACCTTGTTCTTACTTGGATTATTGCCTTGAACTATATATAAAGTTCACACCAAATTTTGCATCTTCTAGGAAAAGCTCATTTTATTTTTGCTGTCTGTTACCTGCATTAAGTATGCATTCTCACTTTCTCTAGAGAAAGTGTTGTGTAAATAACTTCATGTGTTATCTTAATAACTAATGTGGTTGCCAGGATCTGATATATCTTGCAAAAGTAAATCTTCTCTAATGGCATGCGCACATTTCCCCAAGGATGGCTTGCAAATTGGTTTTAGTAAACCAATAATTTTAATTTTATTTTCAGAGATTAAGAACTTGCTGCAAATAAAAGAGACATGAGTTTGTTTTAGGTTATCCATGTTATTCCCTCAGTTTCTGCTGTTTTTTAGTCACATTATTCCTTGGGTTTCTGCTAATCAGTATCATTGATCTTCCTTTCCACCTGCAGTCCTCTGGCTCTGGCCCTGATCTTTACATTTATGTCATGTTCTGCTGTCTGATCTTGTACCTTGTATGCTGCTGTGCTTTTATAACTAATGCTTAATCAGTTTATCTTCTATACTTTACTTATAATCAGTGTGCCAGGCTGACTTGACACCCTGATTTGTTTATAAACTAGCAATCTTCTAATTGGAATTGCATAGAAAAATGACTCAAAAACAATTTGCACAGCCATAATATGTAAGATGAGTATGACCTCTGTGGATATATTAGCAAATAATGATGATATTAAATTATTTTTTATTTTTGATAGGTCTTTGCTGAAGTTTAAGGTCTGGAGCAATCTCTATTTTAATCAGTTTCTGTGCAGGATAGGCAAGAGGGATTCCTTTGCTGCTGGAGGAAGTAGATAAAATTTATTGTTATATGTTAATTATACAGGGCTTTCTTAGTTATCTGCAATTGCTTTCCCTAATAACAAAGTTTCATGTAGTGTGACTCTTTGTCTGTGTGATCTTTGCTGTACTGGAGTACCAAGTATTTTAATCCAAAGAATGAAATTAGCCAGCAGAAATAGTATTTGAGGCTATTCATGAGATAAAAGCAGTATGAAGTATTGCAGCAAGTGTTTTCCTAAAGCTAAATCTGGAATTCCTACAGCTAAATCTGGAACTCAGTTTGCACTTACATATGCTTATATTAATAAACTTGCATATGTGTTTGGACATATGTATATATGTTAGAAATACAGCATATTAAAGATGAGGAAAAGATCTAAGCATTATGTTGAAGATGTAATTAACCTGGCAAAAAAAGGTGATAGCTATTAAAGCTCAAGGATAGACTTCCTTTATTATCTCACAGTCAAGAATTTAATTCAGAGCCTGAATTTCATCTGTGTCCCACTATAATCCTCTTACGACATTATTCTTTACTGTTATACCAAAGTTTCCTTTCATTTCTAAAAATGTCTAGAAATGCTATTCCTCTGTTATTTTGTAAGCCATGTGTTTAGGTCCTTGGTTCTTGTTTATTTGTTAGAATTACAAAATTCCAGATCACTTTGATTAGAGCTTCTCATTCCCTTCTGAAGTACTTCTGTATGTGAAGTCTACCACTGCTCCAGCATTTTCTGCTGTATTATACTGTCAGGTTGTTGGTAACTGTCTTACCAAGAGACTGCGATTATTTCTCCCCTATGTATGCATAAAGCTAGTCTATAGTTTTCCAGAAAAAGATATTTCTTTTGCTAATTCTAAGTTCTTCAGAGTCCCACCAGACTTGTCTCCTTCTCACAAATTTTTATAAAACCATACATTTTTTGTGGGTATTTTTTCCCTCACTAATAATGTTGTAAAAGAATAGTCATAATGCTGTATCTATTAGCCCGCTATATTGCTGTTTATCAATTTCTTTCTCAAAGTTAATGTGAACTTTCAAAACTGCATTCAGTGAGGATTTTTAAACCAAAAATATTCTTTCCCATTCCTTTATGGGATGTCATCATAGTTTTTCTAAAATGAATAATCCAAGGAAACAGTGGTTGATGGTGGAGCGTGGGAGCACCTTTTACCTCTCCAGAGATGCTGTCAGAAAGGGAAGAAAATTCACCAGTTTTGCTTTGATGAATGAAGCCAGAGAAAACATGGCAAGGAGGGCAGGCAGCTCCCTCCTCCACCCGCACAGGCAAACTCCCTGCAGACTGGAGCCTCCACGGTCAGGGGCCAAAACCTGCAGTTGTTATTCTCTGGACTAGGACTTCGTGTGTATGTTTCAGCACAGTCTTTATTTTCAGCTAGCCTTTAGTTGGGTATCAACATGTTGAACCTAAGAGCTCACTGCTGAAACATAGTGGGGAACCCTTTATGTTTCTCTTTCAGGTAAATTGGATTATGCAGACTAACAAACTGAATGGTCCCATCCCTTTCCCTGTCTCAACTGTGCCATCGGTTAGATTTACAGAATGCTTTGTAAATTATTCTTAAATATCTGGCTCTGGATTAAAACTTTTTTTTTTTTTTTTTTTTATTTATGTGCCTTGACAGGACTTAATCCTTTTCATGTTTTAAAAGGCTGGAGGTGATAAACTCTCTGGAGTTATGACTAGCTAATGTGATATGTTGATTACTAATTGCCAAGTAGCTAGAATATTGCCTTTTTTGAAAAGAAAGGACACATTAAGTGACAGAAGTCTTTATGTTTTGGCCTTTTACAGGTCTTTCATAATTCTTTTAATGATCTTGAATCTTTCAGTATCTCTTGCTTGCTGCATGCTACCTGTTCACTAGGCAAAATAGGGCTTTGTTTAGCTGGTACAGAATGTCCCTTTTTCCTCACGAGAAAAGGACCTCTTTATGTCTGAGTACAGGTGTTTCTGAAGGCATTAATGAACCTGTGGCAGGGCTGAATCACTAGCAGTAGATGTCAAGTTGCAACTGTTTTTTCTCTCATTTTTTGAGAGCTGCATCCTGCTTAGTTCAAAATAAGTGTTTTTGTTATTTAACTAGCACTCAGTTCAGTGTCTTTATTCCTGTGTGTAGCATTTTCCCCTTTTCTCCCCCAGCTTGAATTTTCTTCAGATGAGGTTTCTTTAGGATAAACAAGTCACTGTGATAGGTGAGAGCCTGGTTTATTTTACTCAGAAAACTTTGCTTCTTTCTCAACCTGCATTTATTTTTACATTTCTGCTTTCAAGTACAAAAACAATATTAATTTTTCCAGATAACAGGTATCCCCCTCAAACCTATACCTTTAAAAAAATCACCATCATCCCAGTGACACAAGCACCATGCAGGCATAGATTCTGGAAAAAGACTTGTTTTTCAGTGAAAGGCAAATCAGTGACAGGACACCGAATATGTTTGCCCAGCAGTTCAAACAGTTCAGTTCCTCATTCAAAGTACAGCTGAGAAAAGGCCCTAGTATTTTGTGACACGCACTATGCTTAAGTGAAAGGTATGTCAAATTGCTGCCAGAGTGGTGGGTGAACAAGTCCCACATGCTGTGATCTTTACTTTTCCACTTTCGGAGATAGACTTTTTTCTCAACAAAAAATCTAGTCATCATCGCTAAATCTAGTGAACTAGTTGAGGATGTCCATGCTTATTGCAGGGGGGGTTGGATTAGATGACCTTTAAAGGTCCTTTCCAAACCAAACTATTCTGTGATTCTACGTTTCTGTGAAATGCCAGGCATTTCAACATTTCCCAACAGAATGATATTTTTATACAATTAAGATGAAGAACATCAGAGGAATCTCTATTGTGTCCAGCAGCTGAAACAAGCAAACAACAAACAAACAAACAAAAAAATTCCCCCCCTGCCTCTGTATTCTTCCTTCAGCCAAACAAGGTGTAACTCATTGCTCTTTCCACAATTTGATTCAAGGAATCCACTTCTTGCTACCCTTATACCACTGCAATCCCACTGCCATGACCTGGCCTGGGAGAAGAGAGGTGGTAGGGAAATAACTGTACAACACCCTCAATACAGGAATGGTGGAAAGACTGTACTGATACCCCGGGCACTCTTTAAAGTGGCTGTATGTTGAGGGAGGGCATATCAGTGTAGGGTAACAAAATGGCGGACCATTGGACAAAGCATTTAGAGCAGCTCCTAAGCTGTTGTCACTTATTTCAGGGACTCAAGACATCAGACAGGAAAAACAACATGGAAAGAAAGGATGTGTTAAGCCATCCCTTCATCAAATCCTTTCCTTCTCTACAGTGAAGATTCTAAAGAAAAATCTAAAACTCCAGTAAAGAAACATTTAAATGGGGTTTTGCTACTTTATCACCTTTAGAAATCCTCAGACAACAAAAAGTCTAGAATTTGAGGCACAGAGCTAAATACAGGAAAATTTTTCTTGAACATGTTTAAGATTATTTTCTTTCTTAAGTGTAAAGGTTATTAGTTTTTAAAAATCAAATTCCTCATTAAATTGTACTATTTTTACAGGTTTTATTGTTATTCTCAAAACCTGATGATTTTTAAAATATGTACCCAAGATGTTTTGTGAATAGGTATTTTTCTAAGCTATGATTAACCTACTACTTCTGAATAACTCAGTTATACATGCTTCTTTCATTCTGTAGTGTTTATACCTCTGAGACTTTCTTGAGGGGGATGACAGGGAAAAAAATTCATAATTTCTTCAGGTACTGCTATGCCCATTTTACAGATAGGAAAGCTGAAAAGTTAGAAAGTGGTATGTTCAAGATCTAAGAAGAATAAAGAGAACACAACCTACCTTATTTTCCACTGAGTACCTTTTCCACAGTGTGAAACACCAGACTTGATTACCATTGGCAGCAATTATAGCTTAATTGAGTAAATGAGGAAGAAGAAGATTATCAATTAGCAGGGGAAAAGTAAATTTTTTTTCAGTCATCTTGGCATTCTAGGAAGGAAATGAAAAGCAGAAACAATGTATGACTGTATGGAAGACATACAGCCAACTCTGCACGTCTCCTAAGTGAGGTTTTCAAAGAAAAAGCACAATATGAATTGTTGTGTGAATTGTCTTATTGGCAGGAGAACTTTTGACCTTCAGGAATTATTAATACTTTTTTTGTGTGACTTCTACAAAAACAGATACTAAGATCATAGAATCATAGAATCATAGAATCATAGAATGGTTTAGGTTGGAAGGGACATTTAGAGGTCATCTAGTCCAACCCCCCTGCAGTGAGCAGGGACATCCCCAACTAGATCAGGTTGCTCAGAGCCCTGTCCAACCTGACCTTGAATGTTTCCTGGGATGGGGCATCTACCACCTCTCTGGGCAATCTGTGCCAGTATTTCACCACCCTCATTATAAAGATTTTTTTCCTTATATCCAGTCTAAATCTACCCTCCTTTAGTTTAAAACCATTACCCCTTGTCCTGTTACAACAGGCCTTGCTAAAGAGATTGCCCCCATCTTTCCTAAAGTTCCCCTTTAAGTACTGAAAGTCCGCAATAAGGTCTCTCTGCAGCCCTCTCTTCTCCAGGCTGAACAACCCCAACACTCTCAGCCTGTCCTCAGAGGAGAGGTATTCCAGCCCTTGTATCATTTTTGTGGCCCTCCTCTGGATCCGCTCCAACAGTTCCATGTTCTTCTTGTGTTGAGGGCTCCAGAGCTGGACACAGTACTCCAGGTGGGGTCTCACCAGAGTGGAGTACAGGGGCAGAATCACCTCCCTCGACCTGCTGGCCACACTGCTTTTGATGCAGCCCAGGATACGGTTGGCCTTCTGGGCTGCAAGCGCACAATGCTGGCTCATGTCCAACTTTTCATCCACCAGTACCCCCAAGTCCTTCTCCGCAGGGCTACTCTCAATCTCTTCATCTCCCAGCCTGTATTGATATCAGGGGTTGCCCTGACCCAGGTGCAGGACCTTGCACTTGGCCTTGTTGAACCTCATGAGGTTCTCGCAGGCCCACCCCTCCAGCTTGTCCAGGTCTCTCTGGATGACATCCCATCCTTCTGGTGTGTCAAGTGCACCGCTCAGCTTGGTGTCATCTGCAAACTTGCTGAGGGTGCACTCGATCCCACTATGTCATTGATGAAGATATTAAACAGTACTGGTCCCAGTACAGACCCTTGAGGGATGTCAATCATCACGGGTCTCCATCTAGATATTGAGCCATTGACCACTACCCTCTGGATGCATCCATCCAACCAATTCCCTGTCCACCGAACAGTCCACCCATCAAATCCATACCTCCCCAGTTTAGAGAGAAAGATGCTGTGGGGGACTGGGTCAAAGGCCTTACAGAAGTCCAGATAGATGACATCTGTGGCTCTTCCCTTGTCCACTGATGTAGTCACTCCATCATAGAAGGCCACTAGGTTGGTCAGGCAGGACTTGCCCTTGGTGAAGCCGTGCTAGCTGCCTCGAATCACCTCCCTGTCCTCCGTGTGCCTTAACATGGCTTCTAGAGGATCCGTTGTATCCTGATCTATGGATCATGGAGGATCCATTCCATGATCTTCCCAGGCACAGAGGTGAGGCTGACAGGTCCTCCTTTCTACCCTTTTTGAAGATGGGCACAATGTTTCCCTTTTTCCAGTCATGAGGGACTTCACCTGACTGCCACGACTTTTCGAATATCATGGAAGGTGGCTCGGCAGCTACATCAGCCAATTCCCTCAGGACTATGGGATGCATCTCATCAGGTCCCATAGACTTGTGTATATCCAGGCTCCTCAGGCGGTCATGAACTGCATCTTCCGTTACAGTGGGAGGGGCTTTATCCCCCTGGTCTCCATCCTGCAGTCCATTGACTTGGGAGGGGTGAGGAGAGAGGTTACCAGTGAAGACTGAGGCAAAAAAGTTGTTGAGTACTTCAGCCTTCTCCTTGTCTGTTGATACTAGGCCACCGTTCTTGTTCATCAGGAGGGCGTACTTTTCCTTTGACTTTCCTTTTCTGGTTGACGTACCTGTAGAAGCCTTTCTTGTTCTTTGCATCTCTTGCCAAATTCAGCTCCAGCTGGGCCCTGGCCCTCCTGACCCCATCCCTACACAAGCGGGCAGTGTCCTTATACTCTTCCCAGGATACCTGCCCCTGCTTCCACTGCCTGTGCAGTTCCCTCTTGCTCTTTAGTTTGACCACCATGTCTCAATTCAGCCATGCTGGTCTCTTCCCTTCCTTGCCTGATTTCTTACATGTGGGAACTGAGAGCTCTCAAGCTGTATGGAGTACATCCTTAAAGATCTGCCTGGTATCTTCAGTTCCCTTGTCCCTGAGGACAGTTTCCCAAGGGGTCCTGCTGATTAACTGCTTGAAGAGCTGGAATTCTGCTTTCCTAAAATTTAGGATCCTGACTATACTCCTTGCTTTTCCCATATCCCTCAGGAGTGTCAAGTCCACCAATGCGTGATCGCTGCAGCCCAGGCTGCCTCCAATCTTGATGTCACCAATGAGCTCACTTGCACTGGTGACCATCAGGTCTAGTATTGCAACCCCTTGGGTAGGGCTGTCTATTACCTGGCTCAAGAAGTTATCCTCAACGCATTCTAGGAATCTCCTGGATTGCCTACAGCTTGCCGTGCTACTTTTCCAACAGATGTCAGGGTGGTTGAAGTCCCCCAGTAGGATGAGAGCCGGTGAGACCAGTATTAAAAACAAATCAGTATAAGAATGAGAAATCATCTGAGCATCTCAAGCACTATTCTGTTTATAGATAGCAGTTAACTAGAACATGGTATCTGATCCAAGGAGTCTGTAGTAAAAATAATTAATCATTCCAATAAAATACATTGTTACCTTATTAAACTTCTAATTGTTTTCAAAGAGCATCTCGGAGTTCCCTCAGTTACTCTAATTATTGTCCTGTTCCAGCTTTTTCAGAAATCCAGTTCATAAAAGCACATAATAGTCAAGGAATTTAGAAATTATTTCCAGTATAAGACTTTCTCTATGTAATGTTTAGTAAATATTGATTTTGTAGCAATACTATATATACAAGTAGTGACCTCTTTAAAAAAATAGTGGACTTGGGTTTCCACAGATGTGCATAAGATTGTTCTGATCTTATAACATGTATTGTTGTAGAATGCAGAATCCTTGATGTTTTAAAATAGTTATATACACAGCATAATATATACTTGTTCACTGTAGAGAGTGCAGCTGTTGTTAATCTGTTACAAAACTGTCCAGTCTCTGATGAATACTGAACTATTTTCCACCAGTCAGGCTACATGTTTACAATACTCAATACATCTGGCTGACTTTAATTGCATTAGCTTTGCTGCACCAGAGGTGGCATAACTTTCATGCGAGTTAATTAGATTTGCTCAATTTAAACAGACACATTAATGCAGCTCAGCAAGGCTCAATTAAATCTGTTTTCAAAGCAAAGGCACAATGTGAAGCATTATGGGTAATGTTATGCAAATTGCCATATTGGCAAAGAAGTTGAGTGGGTTGTTCACAATGCCTATTGGCACAAAGCAAGTTTCTCCAGTTAGATTGTGAAGTCTAAAACAGCAAGACATGTGTTCTACACCCTCTTTCTTGGGGTTCTTCAAAATGGTGCATCTGCCTTCCTAAGCAAAGGAAGTGATTTGTGAGTTTGTGATTTCATCCCAACCTTTGTGCCCACTGATTTGTATTTTATATGCTTTCCCTTACTGAGGCAACAGCAGAACCTAATAATAATACATCTCCATAATGGGACTTCAGAACAATTGTATGTTCCTAGTGTTTCAAACTTATTACACTTGACATCACTCTTACCTTTTTTTAATGCTCAAGCATAACTATCTCTCATTTCAGTTTTTTTCAGTTATGTACTGTGACCCAAAATACTTAGCCTTGCAGGTTTACTTCTGAGAAGTGAAACTTGCTGACAGACACACACATTTTCTTAGTTTCATTCAGTGTGCAAAGCTTTTTAAATATTTCCATTCAATAGTGATATTACAGCACACAAATTCATGCCTGTCCTTGTTTGTTACGGCCCATAAGAAATAGCAGATGGATTTTTCTTCAGGAACCATGGAGCTGTCACACTGCAGGCCACATCCAGTGGGAATCAAAAGTAAGTGCTTTGCAGTGCAACCAGGATGCCATCAGCCTGTCACTAGAACCACTTTTCATTTTGGCATCCTACAGACTCTTTCTTCTCTCGAAATCAGGAAAAGAGGGGACCCTTTATGGGAACCCAAGCAAGATAACTCTGCCCTCATTAATGCTACATTTTCTTCTTCAAAACAAGGCAAACTTAGAATAAATACTGTAAGATTGACCATGTATTTTGGAGTTATTTTTTGTACAGAACCCAATGTCTCCAAGCACTTGTATCTCCTCTAGTTAATAGGATGCAGCTTCATTTATACCTGCATGAATTACATGCACTTCTCCTAACGGGAGGATGAGCTGATTAGGCTATTTGATGACATTGTTTCCAACACAACATTGCTGGAAGATATTGCAATTAATGGGATCACAGTAAAAGTAACCATTTTATTGTAATGTAGTGATGCTTCTGGTTGGATGCATAAAAGACACATCACATGCTTCTTCAAGCATTCTCAAAGGTATGTTATGGACTGCTTTAATGGTTTGTGTTGTTCTGATGTGACTTTTATGGGGACGTTGATTGGCAAAAGCAGTCACCAGAACAGGTTCTTCAGAATTTCCTAACAAATAAGAAAACATTTTATCTCTAGTGTCCATCTGTCTGTTAGTGAACAGTTCCTCACTACTTTGTGTGGGGATTTTTCACCCCCTCCACCCTCTTTTTCTGACCCTATCTAGAAATCCCTTTTTTACAAAGGAAAAGATACTAGAATAGTTAAGATTTTCCTGCCTTTCTGTGGGACTTTGCAGGGGATTTAAGACAAGGTAGAGTATCCTCTACTGGTCAGAGAATAGGGCTCATGAGGTTGAAATCAAACATTTGTGTAAATAAAGGATAGAGCTTCGTGCCTAAAATCAGAGCAACATTAGACGTAGCCGCCAATTATTGGATCCCATTGTCTCATATTTTAGATACTTATACACAGTCATGCCTTTTCAGTGGAGTAGTTATCACAGTAAATTTAAAATGCAGTGACACCAAGAGGCTCTTGAATGAATGAATATCAGCAACTTTATTAAACAATGTGTGGAAGTTACAGCCATATTGGTGTCAGACAAACCAATATGAAGCAGATTGCTCTATGATTAGCCAAACACACAGGGCAATTAAATTCAACACATTAATTATAAATAGGAAGGAAAACTCATTTGCCCTGTACTTTATCAGAACCTATGTTCCCACAGCATATCCAGCTTGGCTTTGACTTCAGTTGGAAGCCCTTATTTTCCATTCATACTCTCAGAACTCATATGTTTCATTCTCAAATGATAGGTTTTGCAGAAATAAATGTTTTAAACAGAAATACAGTATTCTTCACAGGCTTTTGGCCAGAATCTCTAAAACTCATTCCCTCAACTGGATCCCTATTCAGAAAGCTCATATCTGGCAGAGGCTCTGCCACTGTGTTGTAGCTGTGTCCTCTCTGGCAGCTTTCTAATCACACATATCCAGGCTATAAAGTTTTCAGAAATTTTGCTGGGTCCTATCCACCTTGGGGCATTTGCCCTAAGTGATGAAGAAAGTATTGGAAAAAGTAGAATAATCCCTTTATACAACCCTGCCAATTCCTTAAAAACTGTTATGGACTGATCTTGCTCTTGGTGTTTTTCTGAAATTCCTATTATAAAAAAAAATTCAATTTACTGCAATTATCACAATATTGTGTGGATTTGACTAAAATGTAGTTTGAGATAAACATGTAATTAAAACTTAATAAAGATGGGAAAGCGCAAGAAACTCAGGAATCAGCTCTGCACATGTAGTCTGCACTGAGTATCACTCCTGAATTTTGGTCTGTTCAATAGAAAAGGTTTACATTTGTTCCAATTTATTTTCTCTTTCTGTCTAAAATAGTGTGTTTAGTCATGAAAGAATAGTCTTTCACAAAACTTCAACACAGAACACATAAAACCTAACTTTAGAAGGTGAGTTTGTTTATGCTTTTGACTGTAGTCATCCTGGAATAATTTCAGGGAGAACAGCTGAGACAAAAGGAAGTTTAATTGCATTTTATCCTCTTAATTCTAAACTTGACAACATTTAAACTATATACCTTTTGAACAAAACATGACCTTTAACTAAAGTAGTCCCAGCTGGAACCATTATAATTATAATACTTATTTATTAATACGGCTGATAATGCATAAAAATAGTCGCAGTTATAGAAAAGTCAATTACTGCAACACTCTAGAGAACACACTCTAAGTGGATAAAACTCAATAATAATTATAATTACTTTCATCCAGAAGGATTCAAAATTAGATTATGAAGCTAACATGGTGTCTCCATGTTTAAAGGCTCAGTCTAACTCTGATGCCAGTGATTATGTGCTTGACCCTTCATGTTCCAGGATATATTTCCTACTTTAAGCTGAGTTTATGCCCTCCCTCTTTTAAGGGGAAAAAGACAATGAAAGGGTTTGAGATGAACAACTGTTCAAAGCAGGCAAGCACTTTTGGATCAAGGAAGCTTTAGAATTTGTGCCTATCTACCTTTTGAAATTTTTTTAACTTATGTATTTTAAAAAGGATTATCCAAAAGTTTTGTGTTGTACCAGAACCGTAAATACTGTCTTTTCTATGATTCTATGAAAGAAAATGTCCCTGGAATACTGTTTACCTAACTAAAGATTAAACTTCGATATGCTTTTCTTTCCCATTGTCTGGAGAGAAATTGTTGAGAAGACCTTCCATGTACTTTCTCTGTTGCTCTCAAGTCCCCCAGATCTTCAGGTATCTGTGGATCTTTTCCTGGTATCAAATCACTGTTGCCTATTTCAACTCCTCACCAATATTCCTACATAACATAAAAATGAGCCTTTTACGTAATGATGCTGTTCCTTTTTTTGATCTTAGATTGCAACGCATTGGTCTGCTCTTCTGATATCAACTCCTTTTTTCATCTTATCATAAAGAAAGTCAAGAACTTACTTGATATTCTGGTACTTACACATGGAAAAGATGTGTAAGGAGAGGTTTTTCAGTATGACAGGCAAAGGCATAACACGATCCAATGACTTGATTAAATAAGACGCAATTTCCAAGAAGAAAGTGCAATTAAACATTGAAACAGGCTTCCCAGGAGAGATGATAATTCTGTTTTTAAAATAAGATGAAATATGTTTCAAGTTCTGGCACTAACCCTATTTCTGAGAATGTTTACCATTTGGGGTATAGAAGGTCAGACAGGATGATTCCATCAGTCACTTCTGGTCTTCAAGTCTATTAGTATATAAATCCTGTAACTTGCTATGGTCCAAGTGTGGTCCATCATACTTATAAGTGTCACAAGAGAAGATCCCTTGTGGTAAGTAGGCAGCTCATCATTCATCAAATGTGAAATGCAGTGGGGATTCTTTTCTCATTCTATAGACTATCCTACATTTTTGTGAAATGCTTTATTCAAATACAAATTCTAAACCTCTATTGTTTGGGGAAACAATACATACTCTGAAAAAGAATTAAAAGAGTAACGGAGAAGACTGTGGGACCATTCCTTATTCAATTTCTTTTTTATATATATGTGAAGATGGCATAGCTGACCAGCTTTAGAGAGATGAGGTAAATACACCTTCACATGCCTCCCTTTTCAAAGTATTTTTTATGAAGTATTTTGCTTCCAGAAGCACATCTTGAGTTGGTTTGTATTTGCATTGGCCTTTTCTGGATTAAGTGCCACAAGCCTGCCCCTAAAATCTGCTGGGATCAATATGACATATGTTACATATCTCCTCAGTAAGTGTAGAAATTCTGTGAAATCTAATTTAATAAATCATGAGTATGGGAAATTTTATCTACTACACTGGTTAAAAAAAGGTGTAAGTTAACATGTAGATGCAACATTTGTAAAAACTGAATGTGGTTCAGGGACTCATATGCTATGATCATACATGTAATTATTGAAAACAGCTGATTTTGTTAATTAAAAGCAGTGTTTTGGAAGCAGGTGTGTTCCAACTGCACATATGCAAAGAAGTTCTACGTTTAGAAGAGTTTAAACCCAATTACCAAGACAGTTTAATTTCCAAGATTTCACAGAAAAACAGAATACATCATGGTAGAAAGAAGCATTCTCTAAGTAATCATCGTTGTGATGATTCACATTACTTGCTTTTAGAGACAACAGTTGTGCAAATGCCAACATACAATGAATCTTGAATGTTAAATATACACTTGAGAGTTCCTAAAGACTACGCTAATAGTTCTAAGGCAATTTGCTATGTATATGATTATATAAAGAAATTCTCATTTGCACTGTCTCATTCCCTGACAAATGGATTAAAACAGTTATGTATTATGCTATTGGAGGCATTTTTGTTTAATATTAATTGTGATTTTGATATTCATAACATAGCAAATGTCTCCTGGCCTCTATATGACCTAACTATTTTATAAAAACTATTTTAGAAAAGAGCATAAATTGTAAAGTAATATAGTTCCAGTAAATTGGATGCCATAAAATTATTGTAATAAGCTATAGTATGGAATTTTATAATTTTGCAATCAGTTGCATAAAAGTAAGTTTCATCCTAGAAGTTTTACTCTTGTTTTTGCAAGGAGAGCTATTACAAATATTTAAATGATAAATGGCCACAATTTTAAGGCCAGGTGATGGAAACTTTACTTTATGCTGGAGGCTACTTATTCTTGTGAGCGGTTCCACAGAAGTTAAAAGGTGCACACTCAGAAGGAAGTTCATAAAGAAAAGGACCAGATCTAAAAATGTTATTGCTTGAATACAGCAAAGCTTTGTGTAACTTAGTGCAGTTTACACTTGAGTTCTTATACTGAAACAGTGAAACAAGGAACTGATCTCAGTTCTGAAGGAGGCAAAAACTGAGGCAGAGTTGTGTGATGTTGACATTTTGCTGGCAGATTTTTTGCTATTGCATTCCTCCATTTCCTTTTACCTTTTCTTTCCCCCTTATTTTTTTATTTCAGTTTGCAAGGTGTCAATCTGCTAAGTAATTTCTCATTTATGCTATGACCTCATAGCACAAGAGACATGCCAGATTCTCTGAACACTGCAGATCGCGTACCGATTTCATTAATGAAGTATTGGTAAGGATATAAGTTTAAAGAAGAACTCAAATGATTCCCCAGATGCCCTGCAATTGAAGAGAGACATACTTAAGGTTTAAGGTTGCTTAGGCTGAAATGAACTGAACTCATCCCCACTGTGTTCCAGAATGGAGGCCTGTTTGTTTGGGGGAAATCTTTTCAAAGCAAAGCTACTACAATTGTTCTCATATATGCTTCATGAGAAATGCTTTAAATCAAAGCCTCATCTGATTTCAGAAGGGTGAGCTCTGTGAGTTGGATTTGTATGTCTGTTACAAATTCAGACAATGGCATTTCAAATGGTAAATGGCAACTTACTATCTTAGGAATCACAGATATATCTATATCTATATCTATATATCTATATCTATATCTATATCTATATCTATATCTATATCTATATCATCTATATATAAATATATATATATTTATGTGGAGCAGAATCCAGCTGGACAAACACAATTTCTGTAGGTCATTGTTAATAACAGGATGAAACAGATAATCTGTCATAAGTGGCAGTGATACCAGTCCATTATATGATACTATTAATAATTGCAAATTACTTTCCAAACCAACAGACATAAATTAGGCATAACTTAATTTCTTCTCTGACTTTATTACACTTCTTCCATTGTAGCTGTCAGACTTCACCTCTTTCCCATGTCTCAGCTGGTAGCAGGTTTAAAAAAAAGATGATAGCTTTTGTGGTGGCTGTTAGCTACATATGTACCTCTTGCAGTCCTTTAAATTTTTGCTTTCGTTCACTAGCTGTCTGAGCACATATTTACAGTGGGCAATAGAGCACAGTGTAATACTTGCTAAACTGTTTTTTGAGTGAGCAGGAGACTATCTCAGATTCTGCAAGCAGTCCAACCACAATAGCATGAATTATCTCGCCCTAGCTCCTGACACATCTTTTTCCTTTCTGGTTCTGGAGTTACACTGGCCAAAAATTTCTCTGAGTCCTCTGTGTTGTGTTGACACATCCAGTGAATCAGCCATGAGTTGTATTATATGACATAGTTGTTCCCTTCTTTCCAGGTACTTGATTTTATATTCAAATATTTTGAGGTAATATATTTTTACCTATGATATGTATGAATAATGCTAAAATCCTGCAACCCTTAGCCTCAGGAGTGATCCTTACTAGCATAAACACCATAGATTAAATGCATCTACGCAAGCAAAATTCACATTCCTTACATGTCTGTCAGGAGTATATGACTGTGCTCACACACCTTTGAAATAGTCTTTGTCTACCATCAGGGTAAACCTAGTGCAATAGAAGTTACCCAAAACTTCTGTAATGAAGCCCTGTTTTCACTGCCTTATGACTTTGCCAAGCTGGTACAATAAAGGATTTAACCAGATATGCTCAATACCTTTGCTGAACTCCATTTATTTGCAAAAATACACCTATTGGGTATTCTCAGTGTTTAACCAGTGCTTAAAAGAGTTTTTGTTGTTGCAGCCCTTAGGTGAGAAGTTGCAGTACTTCAGAGCTGGGAACATGAACTTTGGAAGATAATTTACTTCCATCTCAGGAGGTTTTCTTTTTCTCATACTTTAAAAATTTCTTCACATTTGGTTAAATTATGACCCCTTAAAATGATCTCTTCATAACTACAGAGGAGAGTTGTTAGTCTACCCGTCAATTCTCTGCAGTTTTTCTTGACAGAGAACATGTTCCTTTACTTTGTAGTCTGCACTGACAAAAAGACTGCATCTCCAGGAGCAAACAAATATGCTCCATCTGAGGGCTGCAGAGGCAGAGCAGGGCATTATTTGAAGTTTTCACTTACAGGAGTAAGAGGTCACAGTGTCCAACTTATGACACCCAGTCCCTTGTATAGCAGGGAACGGAGACCATAATTCCTGAGCCTCCAAGTTCTTCTCTGACTAACGAATAGGTGTGAGACCACAGTGCAGCAGTGCCAGCAGCTCATCCCTACATCTCCAACTGACTTTATCAGTGACATTAGGGATGATATCAATATTCCAACAGGACTGGAAATGCCTGGGGGAGGACGCTGCAGCATCAAAGCATGAAATCAATATTATTCCAGTTGGTAGTATGTCCTGGTTTTGGTGGGGATGGAGTTAATTTTCTTCCTAGTAGCTGATGTAGTACTGTGTTTTGGATTTAGAATGAGAATAATGTTGATAACACACTGACATTTTAGTTGTTGCTGAGCAGTGCTTACTCTAAGTCAAGGAATTCTCAGCTTCTCCTACTGCCCCGCCAGCGAGGAGGCTGGAGGTGCACAACAGGCTGAGAGGGGGCACAGCCAGGACAGCTGACCCAAATTGGCCAGAGGGATATTCCACACCATGTGATGTCATGCTGAACAAAAAACTGTCGGGGAGTTGGCCGGAGGGGTGTGGCTGCTGCTTTGGAACTGGCTGGGCATCGGTCAGCAAGTGGTGAGCAATTGCATTGTGCATCACTTGTTTTGTATATTCTTTTATCATTATTATTATTTTCCTTTCCCTCTCTGTCCTATTAAATTGTGTTTTTCTCAACCCACGAGTTTTACTTTTTTTCCGATTCTCTCCCTCATCCCACTGCGGCAGGGAGTGAGCAAACAGCTGTGTGGTATTTAGCTGCCTGCTTGGTTAAACCACAACATAGTGGAAGCCATAATGCTCTTTAGCTGATGAGCTTCTCCACTGAGGACTCCAGCACAGGCAGGGTGTACTTCCTGCATCAGTGTGCTGCAGTGTTGACCTTGCTGCTGGAATATGTGTGCTTTGCCTTTAAGGCAGGAGTAAAATGAGACTGAGATTTTAGTGGGTGCTATAAGCTTCTCTTGGGAAGGTGCTCCATTATCCCTAAAGTAAGTGTCATCCCTGCCTGTTACTGTACTTTGTCTGGAAAAAAACATACACATGCATACACACACACAGAAACACACATACTTGGAGAGATGCAGTAACCAAGACAAGTTACCAACAGAACCTATTGATGTGTGGATTTTCATTACCCTTATTTTTAATACATAAGCACAACACTGTTTTCTTTTTTTCCCCTCCATAGCCCAGGCCTCATTCAGTTCACAGAGCAGACTGAACTGGTAATAAATCAGGTCACACACTGCAAGAGTCTTTCATGGGACCTCTATCTCTTCTGATGCAAAATTTGTGAGGTTGTTTAACAGACAGTGTCACACAAACAGAAACAGCTCTATTAATGCTAACATGTTCTAGTGCATTTGTGTCATGTTTTCTGGTTCAAAATTCCTCTACCATGCACATACTCTGAAATTGAAAAACAAATATGCTCATGTTTTAGTTTTCCCTCATTCCTCCATTCCTTCATAAGGTCCAGTATCCTTTCCTAGCACCCTGTTTTTTGAAAACTTGTAGTTAACTATTAACTGTAGGTTAATAACTACCTTGGTTATTTCTGAAATCTCTACTTTTCAGTCAAGTCTTAATTTAAATTGATCAATAAGTTCAATGAATGAACAGATGCAAATGTGTGTGCACAGACATGGGCACAAACGTTTCTTAGAAAATTGGGTTAAAATGGTTTCATGGTTATGGTGATTCACTGCTGCTTTGTAAAATGGGATTGTACTTCTGCCTTTCAAAGAAATAATGAGAAGTTCACATTAATTGAAATTCTCACTACTTATTTCTTGGTTTCTGGCTACCCAGATCTGATGTTTGATGTTCAGAAGATTTTAGATCAAGCTTTACAAGTCAGGTCAACAAGACCTCTGCTTATATATAAAGTATATAAATTTAGTCTTAAATATAGTCTACAGTTTTTCCTCTATTCCCTTTAATCCAGTTTTCAATTCATAAAATGAACTGAACAGTATCACCTTCTCCCTCCTTAGAGATATGTGGTAAAGAAAAATGTATTACATATAAAAGGAAACAAAGAGGGTGAAATATCCACTTCTTACCCAGAAATATCCAAAACAGGTTCAAATATCCACTTGATGGAAAAATTGGCTATTCTGAGGTGGGGCAAAAAAAGTTATAATTCCAAACAAACCACATTTTTTTTTCTTATAGGAAACAAAAGCATAAAAAGAAAGAAAAATGCTTTGTTTTATTAATAGCCAATGCACTTCACAGAAGGTCTTCAAAAGATACTGGATCCTGGGATCCTGAGAACAAAAGCCTGTAGTCCAGTTGTTTCTTTTATGGGAACCCATCCATGCTGTTGGACAGTCAGTGCTTGGAAGCTGGGAACCAGATGACTTGGGACGGGGACCTGAAGCTCTGAAGTGCTCTGCTCCATGGTAGGAAGTTGACAGGAGAAGAGTCCAGATGTAGGCTTTTAAAGAGGATCAAAGAGTATTTCAGTTCTTAGAGCTGCACACTGGGTTTCAAACATTCACACACTGTGTGATGCATCTGCGTGTTTGCACAGCTTCTTCCATTTAGATAGTAGGTTTTGAACTCTGTTCCCTCAGCTCTAAAACTCCTTTCCACTCATTCAAGGCTGATTGCCAGTCTCTGTAGCAAAGTGTGTGTGCTATGTGATCCAGAGCTCTGGTGGGATGGGGTTACATCAGAGCCACAGGTGGGGAGTCTGAGCTCCCCAACAGCAGGGAAGCAATCAGCAAGTTTCTATCAGAAAGCTGTCTTCTGTAGTGTTTCATCAGAAGAAATTAACACATTTCCTGAAAAATTAAAGATTCTATAATTTAACTTTTTTTTTTCCACGAAAACCAATTTCATCAGAGAATTCCAGCTGAATCTTTCCATATTTTGAGATCTAAATCAAAAAGGAGTTGGATGTTATGGAGCTCTGACATAAAACTAAAAATGGGGAAAAACTAACAGACCAAGAAAACTGACAAAAAGCCTACTAACCCTGCTGTTTTACTTATGAAGCTATGAAGTACCACTGAGACACATCACCACTCAGAGGTGGGTGAGGTATTTCTATGAGGACCTCCCACCATAGGCTGTGCATGGTTCAGGATTTAAGGCACACATCCCAATCCAGCCTGTGTTTAAACTCCTGCAGTGCTGCGTTGGGGTCTTGGCTTTCAAACTCCCTGTTTCCCAGGATCTGGATCCTGCGAGCCTCAGGAACAAGCTTTATATCCCCTTCTTCCCATCTTTAGAACAGGCTAGTCTAAGACTAATTTTCTCCCACAGAGGGATTTGTAATGAATTTTTCTTGCTGCGCTGCTTCTAATGTATGAGTGACATTTCCCACCTACCCTTTACAGCACCCTGTTCTCAGCTTCAACTGTACTTGCCTGTCACTTTGCAAGTTGTGAAATGACCAGAAATTTTCCTGTTGACCAGTCAAACACCCTGTTTCTCTAGGGAACATAGTCTGTGGGTAGCTGGAAATTGGATCTAAAGAGTGAACATGTGGCCGTACAAAAGAATGTTAATTAACGTTTAATCAGTTGCTGAGAACTGCTTTCAACAAAAGGTTATTTTTAACTTATGGTGGAGTAGCCACCTCCCTTCTCTGACTGCATTACCAGCAGCCTTTGGTCTCCCTAAAAAGTCTATTTGCCAGCAATCATTTGAAAAGCAACATCTGTCAAGTAAGATTTGTAGTCATATGCTGGCAGCACTTACCAAACATTTCTTGCTGATCAGGAATGCCCAGAGTGATTTTGCTTTGAGCCTCTAACCTCTCTGAACACCTGCAATCTCAACTGCAAACCCAGACAAATATGGGTGAAGTTACGTAGCTCAAAATGAGGCCCAGGTTTGGGCGACTTTGGGAGAAGAGCCACCTGGGGCAGGAAGCTGATGGAGGTCCTGACAGAACACTGATGCAAAGACCTCCATTCAGTCCAGGCTTGAACCACCTCCTGATCAACCATGTACAGCTGGTAACTTCAAAGCTGAGTAATGACAACAGTTTTCACTAAAAAACAGCACAATGAATGGAGATTACCTTCATCCAAGCACACATACGTCTATCAGAAATGTTGCCAAGAATGTAGGAGAGAAAATCTGTCACCAGCTGCCCTTTGTGGTGAGTACCTTCCTATCTGGAGTTGTTTCATTTTGCACAAAGCAATTTAGAATTCATTAGGAATTAGGATACTTTTCTTATTGACACTATACACCATTAAAGAGGATGACATCTCCATTTTATGGCCAACCTTGTCCATCAATACATACTGGGCAAGACTCCATCCAGTTGCTATTTTCTAAGAAAACTCATTGAAGTGAGTCCCTGGAAGGAGGCAGGTGGAAAAACATCTTGGTAGGTACAGAGTTGGTTTACATGTGGATTAAGAACTAAGCATGTGAATTTTGTCAAGACTGAAGAGGTCTGGGGCATTCACAAAGAGCGGTGGGTAACTCTGAAGTCTTGACCAAAGTCCCTTCTGGATTAGAAGTTTAAGGTCTTTTTTCCAGAACATTACATAAAAGTTGTCAAGGAAATTAATTCAAGACTGAGACAGTACTAAGCAAACAGTAGATGAGGAGATACTTTCAATAATGGAGGAAAAAGCTATACATCACCGCACTCAAACAATACCATAAAACTGACTCACCAGAGGAGTCAGGGTTCCTGCAGAAAGCAATTGTGTATTACCAGGAAAGTTGCCTGTGTTATCATGCAAGTGTACAAAAAAGAGAGAGTCAATTTAACTGTCTTAAACTGACAGTTCCTAACTTCTGAATGTTTGAATTTATAATCTACACAATAATATTTTCACATAGCACTTTTTTTAAAGTATTATCTATAAACAGCCCAATTCTGCCAGATTTGGAAGAGTGCCTAGCAGCACAGAGGATTTGTATCACTGGGGTCTAAGCAGATAATTCACTTTTCCAAAACATTTTGGAGCTGCATGCATCTACATAAAATTTTAGAAAAAGATAAACTGATATTTGCATTCAATCAAAGGCTTGGAAGTTGAGCATGGAAGCATTCTCCTTTTTCTTGTTTTGAAAATCTAATATAGTTTTCAAAAGTTTTAAAAAATAAAAAGTTGATTATGTCCTTACATGCAAAATGAATGTTAAATGGATTTAATTTTTAGATTATTGTTTTTCATGTAATCAGTATAATGTATATCCCAGTAGTTATTTTATTATAATTGCATTTAAAGCTGTAAGTACAATACTAATGGACAAAAATTCATTTATAAGTTAATTATAGCACAGCAGGTATTTTGCATAACATTTTTTTGCAGTACTATTTTTGTAGGAGACGACGAAACCGTTGTAAGAAAATAAGCTGCCTGAGGCATGGCATTCAAATACTGTACATAGCAGAACACAAATTACCTGGCTGGAGAAGATGGTAGCATAGAATAGTAGAGATACCTGTGGGCTCCTTTTTATAAGCAATACTTCGGCTTGAATAAATGTCTTGTACTGATTCAGATCTCACTGCTATTGGTGTTTTATATGCCCCACTATAGTCTATGCAAGTTATTGAGGTTAATGGCCAATACAGTCACTATTCCTTATGCAATAAACTATTTTCATCTGTAAGTTCTCTGAGGAGTCACACAAGCATAAAGGGTGTATTCAGCATATATGAAATATAACTCTACTAGAGGACCCAACTAAATTACATGAGCTCTGAAGCAGAAAAGCTGCCAGCTCTATGGAATGATGGTTTCTATATTCTTGAATGAAATGAAAAGATAAGGCTGCAGGTTTCACTCTAAGAGGTTAAACCAAGAATCCAGGGCTGCACAGAAAGGACTCAATAAAATAGGAAGGTGGCAAACATAGACTATTTAAAGATTTCATGTGAGAAAATAGGTACCTGGTTTAAAGCTAGGCATTTCAGGATAAGCAAATTTTGAAAGGAGAAAAACTCATTCAAAATCTTAAAATGGTTTTACTCATCCGACATATTTATATCAAGAAACGTTATGACAACCATACAAGAAGATAATGACAGGACTTTTGAAGTAACCTCCGCACTAATAGGTTAATATAGCTGGTGTTTCTATATTCGTATGCAAATGTCAGCTGAACTAATTTGAAATATAGTAGCTTCTCATGGCCTAATTTCTCAACAGAAAATGGGTTACATAACATAACATAAAGGCAGGAAATGGAGCTTATTCGTGCTTTTGTTTTTATTAATTTTTGTGGCAAATGGGCCCCAGGCTCTTCAATTCATTACTAAAGGTTTGAATGTTCTTGTATAATCCTGTTTTCCATCATTTGGAAGCGAACATCATTTACAGTTTCACATCTAGACCCTATAAAAGAGCAACCACGCTCTAAATTCAAACATGATGAGATTTTACATAGCGCTTATTAACATTGCTTCTGTCTAGCCTGCTGTGATTAAAAGAGCTTGTAGTAGCAATACAATAGTAAGTAGCACTAACCGAATGCATTTGCTGGATACCTGTGGATGTTGGGAAGAAGTAGTCAGTATAGTAGCTGTCCCATCTATAATAAAAAATACATATAATATGATTTTCTGTATCTGGTTTCTCTGAAGTCCTTCATAGCTTTTGTTGTTGTTGTTGTTGAGTGTGTTTACTGATGCATGTGAGTGTGTTTATTGATGCATGTCCCATTCTAGCCAGAATAAACATCATAGTAACTATTTTCTTCCAGCCAAACAAGGATGCACACTGTTTTCTGAACTACACGTCTTGTAGGAGATACTAAAATTTGCACTCTTTACAGCTTTCTGCTTAGAAAGTAATATGTCTGGCATAATAAAGGAAACATCTGGAAAGAATGAAAAAAATGTACTGATCCTTTTATTAGTTTTCCATTATACTGCCATCAAGCCTCTGGAAGAGGCCCTGCTGCCAAAAGAAATAAATGGGCAAAAAGTACATTCATGATAAAATCAAATACTTTAACAGTAGTTTGAAACGCAGTCAAGCTACACAAGATTTTCTTTTTTTTTTTTTTAGTCATAAAAAGTAGACCTGAATTATTTATTCAGCACCAATTCCTGCAGCATTATCTGAGCTTTGGAAGTTGTTAACCTCCAAAACTCTGCAGGGCACTAGCATGGACAGTGTTAAACATTCCTGTCAGCAGTCCAGAACTGATATCCCTTTATGAGAGATCTTGGGGAGAAGCAGTCCTTCCCTTGCAGCAACAGCAGGGTGCAATAAAACCCTCAGTATGCAGCACTTTGTATTTTGGTGCCTGTGGAAGTGACTCTGAGCCCCCTCAGCACAAGGGAGATCCTGAAGGGACGTGCCATCAAATATACTTTTGCCACAGTGACAAAGACTTCACAGTCTGGTTGACAAAAAAACAATATCGCAATTTTATTACTGCATTTCATACTGCAAGCCAAAATCTTTTTACATCTATATGAATTGTTTATTTAAAGGAGTATTTATGAAAGAATAAATATGGATGTTCAGATTAATTTACACAGTAATGATGGTATTAATATGGCACATATCTTTTTAATTAAATGGGTCAAAACTGTCTCATGGCTGTACTTAGTAGTTCTAAATATCAGAGTTCCAACTGTAGTCCCTGAGACTTGTGTGGGCTTTCCCATTATTTGTACATAGCAAACATTTTCCTTTTCTATTAAACTCTGTCAGGTTTCACTGTTCAGTGGGAGACAGGTTACCCAGTGGCTTAGGGAGGCTGTTCTGAATAAATGTTTCAATGAAATGTGATATCCAGTTGAAGTAGTGAGATGGAATATAAATAGCCATTTTAAAATTTGATCAAATGGTGATACACTTATCCTGTGAAAAACAAACAAACAAACAAGGCAGTCCTGCGTTCTTTCTTGTGCCATTCAGTTGTGACCTGATCCTTACTCTTTACACAATTCCTCCATGTGCAGAATGCTCCCTGACAGTATTCTGAGTGATTGTTGTACTGGATAGTAAGAAGAAAATGTTATTTTGTCACTCATCAATATTCCCTCAGTGTCAAGGAGTTACTCAGCTAGACCTTGTTAGATAAGAAAAGAATATTGAACCTTATGGATGGAAACAGGAGAACTCTTGATCCTAGGATAATTTTAATTGATGCATACCAGGAACCTGAAGGCTAGACAAACCTCATTCTGTGTTCTTTAATTTTTTTCTAACTCTGCAACTTAAAAGTGGGAATCTATATCTTGAAAAGCCTTGAAAGAAATTACGCTGAGAGTTTTTATTTGTTCTTCCCATGAAACACTTCTAAAAAGTCCTAAAACATATTTATTTAACACTATCTTATTTTTACTACCAGTCTGAGTGGGAGCCAAAATAGAGTAGGCTTGCTTTCTTTTACTCTTTGCTAGATATTTACATAGGCAGACTATTTTAGAGATTTTTCACATTGAGTGGTTAGGGAAAAAAATTAGTTTGCCTTGATGTTATTTATTGCACAGAAATGGAAGGAGAGTTTGCAGCGAAATCTATAAATTCTGCGAATGTGATTAATTTCTTGCTATTTTTTCCACAATATATTTTCATGTCTTCTCTTTAAATATTGGTTATTTATGAGGCCCACTTGCTTGGTATTTTAAGCATTATGAAGGTATGGAAGGAGAGCATTAACACTGTCCAACTACTGGTTTCCAATTTAATTTACTTAACCTGCTCAGTTATTTGGCTAGTCTTCAGAGCACATAAATTAGTCTCATGCCCTCAGTTGCTCCCTGAAAGTGTCTGTCTACGTGCTGACTACAAAGGGAGCCTTGGGACACCAGCTGTCAACTTTGTTGCCTGAATCTACATGATGCAATTGAGCTCCTCTTGAAGTCAAAAGAAAGACTGATTTCAATTTGTCTGACAATATGTTTATTTACAAATGCTAACTTGTCCCACAGATGATATAAAAATTATTGACGTAGCTACAATAGCCATATAATTCTTCCCAAAGGCAATCAGGAATTCTGGAGATTGCAGGTATGCATGTAACAAAAATCCAGTAGCTACAATCTTGTTTATTAGCTCTCTGAATAAGAGTAAACTATAAAAAAGTCATAGAAAAATAAGAACTGAAGGAGCCTCAAGAGCATCATCTAGACTTTTCTTCTGCGCCAGGGCAGAGTCAGATTGTGACAGATGCTGTTCCTATCATGAACTATTCTTGACAAAAAATTGCCTGAGCTGTCCTAAAAAAGGTTCAAAGATGAAGACTCCACAATTTCCCCAGTTAAATGAATCCAGTCTCTCATTATCTGTACTAGTCTTTCAAAGCTTCTTCTGTTTCCTAACTTGAATCCTTCCTGGTGCAGTTAAAGCCCACTATTACCTGTCATACCTACCAAGATATGTAGGGAACAGATTATTCCTTTACTTTTTCCAATAGCCATTTACCGGCTTGATTGATATGATCTCCTTTCATGTGCCGATTTTTCAGTAAAGGCAGATGCAAAAAGGTTGGTAAACACCATCGGACATCTCAGTATCATATGGCAACATCTTTGCAAACCATGCAGTAACAGACTAACACCTCTGCTCCTCTTTTTATGACTAACATACTGGAATGAGTTTTCAGAATCTCTGACATCTCTTAATGTTCTTCTCTCTCTTAAGATTTGATGTGTCTAATTTCTATCCCTAAATGTTTTTTCTATCGTCTTAGTAGCCTGACTTGGATTCTATTTTCTGTATATATAAAATGTCAAGTATTGAGGATTCAGACTAGATAAAAAAACCTTTGTCTGTTGATGCTGTGTACTGGCCCAACGTTAAAATGGTGTAAGAGAAACACCTTACATCCCAGTCCTGTAAGTGGACTTGATTCTGAAGGCTCTGGATCCCTCAGTGCTACTTGACTGACACTGAGGAGTCCTCCATTCACATAGCCCCGACAATGAGGAAGAATGATAAGCCTGCTGGTTTTAGCACATATCAAGACTGAAATCTCTGTTCATATTGTTAAATCATGACAGCAAGTGTGATGGACATTCTGAGCTCTGTTTTAGGGGTGGATTTTGAAGACTGCTTTTCTCTTCTTAATACAGATGCTATTCTTTCCTGGTAAGCCAGTTTTCTTTACAGAAGTCTTGAGGGAAGAAACTGTGCAGCTGCTAAAGTTGTGCTTCAAAAGGCATTTCACACTTTGCAGACATTTGTTCCAGATTGTTTGCAGAGTTGTACAAGGCCAGGATCTGACTTGGCCATTGTTAATTAGTTTATTCAAAACAGTTTCTAACTTTTTTGCAGTGATTCTCAGTTCTTTCAAGAAACTAAGGATAGCATGCTTTGAATACTGCATTGAACAGTATGTTCAGTTAATCTGGTTGTTGTTCACAGAAAAATCACCATCTCAGATTGTGATGTTTTTGTAGCTTGAAGATTTAGCTGTAGTAAACTCACCACAGAGAGGAAGAGTGAAATAATACAGGAGAGAAAAGAGTTTAAGGCAGCATGATTTCTTGCAGGATTTGAAAGAATAAGGAATATTGCGTTCATATAAGCTAAAACCAATGCTGGTAGACAGAGTTACCCAGCCTCAAGCCAAAGGACTGCTGCAGTCATGGCTTGTCTCAGATCACCTTTGGTTCGTTTCCATGGAAAGTGGTGTTTTCAGACCCTCCATTGTGACAGGCAAGATCACTGAAAGCATCAGCCTACTACAGACATCTCTGCAAACAGCACTCCACCAAAGGTGCAAAGCAGGTATATACAGCACCTTGCAGAATGTTTGCCACAGCCACAATCCTCTTTAGTCCTGGCAGCTGGCAAAACCATATTTGTGAAGACAACTCTTCCACACAGATTTTGATTTATAAATACCATTGTTTTCAGTTTGTCAGCTTGAAGTCATCCCTAGACATTAACAGGACAGGCTGTTTGTTTCACATTCAGAGGTATATGAATTGATACCTGAGTCATAGCTATTTGTCAGTACTGAAAGGTGTATAGATGCTTTAAAGAAACAGAAAAAATCTTGAACCCTATATTTTAATAGAAATGTTAAAGATGCAATCTTAATTGCAGCACTACATTTAGATGCCTGAATGGTAGTAAAGCTGGCATGAATCACAGAGACAAAGGCAGAAATGTCACAACAGAGGAAAATGTAGGCAGAGAAACTTACAACAAGTGGCTACCTGGAGAGAAAATAAAGCAGCAGAAAGATTTACAGGGCACTGTCTTAATAGAGCTTGATATATTGTAGTGAAGCATGGATATTTATATTCTACGTACAAGCTTTTCCTCTCAATTTCATTTGAATGAAGTATCCTTTTATTTAGTCTTTCTAAGTTTTATATGTAATGCTATTAGCTGGCATGCCTATGCCAGGATTTATCTGTGCACTTCACTATTTGAAAACTGGCTATATTGAGTACTGACTCTAGCCTTGGGCAGGAGCAGCTTCTTGGACCTACCAGGTTGAACTTTGTGAGAGTTCGTGTCCTCTTCTTCACCAGTTTTGCAGGAAAGATTAATTCTTTAACTGTCACACTTTGAAATATACAGAACACTCTTGACGATCAGATCTGTGTAACAAGTCCTTCTGGTTAATTGTGAATTTAAACTGTGCGCTGAGACCTTCCGATAAATAGGATTTTACTGTAAATAAATAAGAGATTGCTGTCATAGAGCAGTCTCAGCTACTTATCTTGCTAAAAGCCACTAGTCCCATATTAAATTCATTTCAAGCAATAAGCTCTTTTCATCTTGGCTTTTATCTTCCCATTGGGTCACCTTTTATTATAAGTTCTTATTAGAAGAACTGTAAGCTGGAAACGTGTCACATGTGAATGAAAACTGATGAGATTAGAATGAGAATAAGCTGGGTGCCTCAATTAAAGTTCGATTTTAATAGTGCTCTTCTGATAATTTTTTCAAAAGCACTATGTTAGCATTAAGTAAAATTGGCAGAGTCTATAAAAAAAACCAGATTATTAATCTCTTCATGTTCATCACCAGGGCACAATAAAGATGTATAGGATGGCAGAGATGTACAAATGTAAATGTGCATGTTCAGGGAGACTGCCAAAATTTAGCTTTTCCATAAAAGCAGCTCAACCCGTTAAGAAAAGGTTCCTGATCACAATTCTGAGCCTTTACTGAGTGAGCAGCTAGGGCTGTACTTTGAGTACAAATAATGGACTTCTTATCACCAACTAAAGGATACAGGTTTCTATTCACAAGACAGGATACACACATGTTCTTTATTAATTTCTTTTCCCATAATTTCTCTAAGTTTTATTAAATTCTCAGCTTTTCAAAAAATAAATACATTATTTTATGAACATATGAAAGCACAAGGTAAAGAGAATTGACTTAGGTAGCTGAAGATGATCTGGGTTCATTTTATTTTTTTGATACATACTGTCTGTTTAAGGTCAAGCATTTATAGGCAGATTTTCAAAATTATGTAGGCAGTTCTTTTACAAATGAAAGCCTAAAGTTCTTTGCTGCAGTCTCCTCTATATGAATATATTAAATCTTATGTTAATGCTTCCTATCCTTCCATTTCTGTTGTGATATTAAAATCATAATGATTGGGAGGTGAGATGATTTTGCAATACTAGAAGACATAAAAGTAGATAAATAAGAGTCAGTAACAGACTTGTGTCTGTTTCACTGCAAATCATATTTTCTTTTTATAAACAAGCCATATGCCGCTGGAAATAGACATGGTCCCCACATTTTCATTGTAAAAATGTTAGCAGTTCCCCCATAACCAACAACACATGCCTGATCCCTAGATATCTCTTACCTTTGGCACTTTCAGACTTTTTTTGCACTATTCATGTAAAATAACAATATTACTGCTTATCTTAATAAAAGTAATTTGAATTATGAAATAAAAAATAAAACTAGAACTCTGCCTTTAAACTAAAGTCTTCAGACACTTCAACTTCTGAAACAACCACAATGTCAAAATGTTAGTGATGGGAGGTTTAAAATATTCAAAATGAATGAATCTATCTTTTCAAAAAATCTTACTTGAAGGATCAAATAAAGTGATGTTTCCTGATAATTCATTTAGAAATGTGCTGTTATCTACCCCACAGCTATTCATGCACAGAGCTGTGTTTCTGATGATAAATCCAGTTGGAATTTTGTTTTTGTTTTGTTTGTTCTGAATGCATTAAAAAATCTTTGTTTCTTACTAATTTAGAAAATTATGTTCTCTGCTGGAAATATTCAAATAGAATTCCCAGCAGTTTGATTTGAAATAGATTCTCCATGTGCAGCATCCAACCTAGTAAGTTTTTTTGTTTGTTTTTAATAAAGTAAGATTAAAATTAAATTATTACAATTCAAATAACAGCACATATTTTTCATGTCAGTCATTTGTCATTTGATAGATCTACTATAAAAATATCAGATTTCATTATAAGGCTTAGTTTAAAACCACAAATTTTCACACTAACATATTTTCTCTGTTAACAAATAATTTAAATGCAAATATATTAACCAATAAGACTGTACTTTCATTTAAAAAGATGACAAGAAGTGTCTTACTGTAACTACTAAATCAGTGAAACTATCGAAAGAAAAGGGATTTGATAATATCTTCTCTACATCAAATATATATAAATTATATTGCATACAAGTGTTGATTTTTTCCTGCACTCAGACTCAGGACCAATAGCTAAGAAAAAACAAAAGCTCTATTGAAAGTAGGAAAGGATAGAACTTTCAATAAAATTGATTGTTAAACTGGCCACCAAAAAAAAAAAAAAAATACAACCACAGTGAAATTAATGTTATTTTCACAATTTTAAAAATCATATTTTTTATTTTGTCTCTTATATTTAGTCAGAAAATCTTTGATGACATTTTCCAATTGATGTGAAAATAAATATGCTTTCTGGAATCATGCTAATATTTTCAAAGAAGTCACTTAGAAGGAAAAGAGAGATAGACACAAAGTATTTATCCTGTCTTGGCATTAAGGGAATAAAACATTTTAATGACAGTTTTGAAAATATTCTTAAATTCAATGTTATGTAATGCTTTGATTCTGTTGAAACAAAATGCTTTGATCCAAAACTAGTCTTTCAATGCATTTTTTGAAACATACAGATTTATGGATTTTTGACAATGAAATAAAAATCTTTTAGAAAAAGAAATGCCAACTGAGCTCTGTTTTGATTAGCTGTACATGCTGTGCATTCCCAAATACTTAAGTATTCTTTACTCTCTATACCCTGTTCGATATTTTGAAGTTAGATTTGGTTGAATATTTGAGGAATCGAGAAAAACACTGAGAATCCCTCCACACCTTGCATGGTCTCACACCTACTCATACCCACACACACTGTAACAATGTTTTGCTCCAGTTCAGCCACAACAATGGACATAACTTCACTTTCAACGCACTGAAGAACTGATGGGGAGGGAGAATCTTCCTTGCTGAGCTATTGGCATTGAACAGAGAATTGTACCAAATCCTGTTCACATATATTTGCCCAGCACTGTATCATTAGAAGCAAACTTCTGATTGATCTTTACAGGCTGCTTTTTTTCACATTCCTCAAAGATGTCCAGAGTGGCTTAGTTCACTCACGTTTGACAGTTAACAGAAAATATATTTTTTTCCTTATTACACTACAGATCAGCTTCAAATGAGCTCATAGGCATTTTTAGCAATGCTTGTGAGCTTACTGAGAGATAATGGTTTTAAAATCTTCACCAAACCAGTATCCAGAAGATAATACACTTTATAAAACCACTGACTAGCCTACCACAGTTTAAATCTCCCTGGCATTTAGAGAAACTGGTGTCATTTTTTCCAAAAAAATAACATTTGTAAGGTGTTAGAAGTTCATTTTAAAGTACTGTTGATGTAGTTCACTGGAATTTGCCTTAATAGCTTTTGTAATCCCTATGTGGAAAAGCAGACCATTTGCTTTAGCAGATTATTTGTTTTTTTCAAATAGAAAGCTGTGGAAGGGATTTAGTTTACTGACAAAGCAAAAAAATAAAGTAATTTCATTAACTATGCTAATTTAGATTTCCCTAGGAAAAAAACCTCAAACTATAGTTTATTGCATTTTCAATTACAATTAATCTATTTTTGAAATTCTAATTAAATGCCTGAGTGACAAAAATGTTTTGTGCATTTTTTAAGAGACAAAGTGTTTATTTTGTCTGCTGCATGAAACATATGTTTTATGCTTTCCAACTTTGAAGTTACTTAGCAGATTCTATCTCAGAATTACACTCCTGATACTGGGCTTGAAAGGTAGCTTCTATTACTTTCTTTTGAGAACATAATATTTTTAACGTAAGGTTTTGTTTTCAGGATCCTTTCTGGAAGAGAGGAAAAAGAGTAGGAAAGATATCCTACTTGGACATTTTAGCTTAATGTAGTCACAGTGCATCCAATATATGTTACTTCCTACTATTCAAATTTGAGTTTAGCCTTTTGGACTTTTATGGACTTACTGCAAATTGCCAGCCTTGAGTGATCCTTTATGAGATAATCTCCCATTCCAGGAAACCAGGCACCAGGATGTGAGGCATGCAAAATACTGCCTTGGAGGGAAAGGCATTAGGAAATTGCCTTACTACAGCTCTGTGATGGTACTGTTAATAATGTTACTTCTGATGAAATAAAATGTGCTTCTTTAACCCCAATCTGTGGCTGAGGAAGATTTTTGGCAGAGAAATTAGATGCACAGAGGATTATTAGACACCATAATCAGAACTTTGGTCATTTCCACTCTAACACATGGGAAATTGCAAGGAGAAAGTATTATTCACATCTACATTTCTTTCTTTTGTATTTAAGTTTTAAAGAGAGATTTCTGTAAGAAAAGATAAAAAGATAAAACGTGGAATAAGGGTAGAGGGCAAAGAGGCCTGATCCATACATGTCAGGCTAAAAGTTCAACTGCTTGATCTCACAAACACATATCCTTAGGATATTTGTCAGATACAGTAATGTCAGCATTTGCAGTGAGACACAATACTGGTTCGTAATTCTATAATAAAATACTTTCTAGTCTTGAGAACTACAGAAAATGCAAAATAAGAACATTCATTAAAAAACATTTTGCTACAATATCTAACAAATAAAAAAAATTATGGTAATCATTGAATCTCTGGAGGAGAGTTAAAACAGTCGTGCCTTCTTTTCAAACAGATAAATCAGTGAGCATGACTTCTTCATATTGACATTGATTCCAGAAACATAAAAATTTCATTGGCATGTTCAAATTAATACATTATGCACTACTCCTGCCTTTGCCATTAGCCTGCTGCTGGGCCAAAACAGAGTCACTTCACCTCCCTGAATTTCCATGTCACCTTTTTCTCTGATTTATTTTAAGACAGCAAGTTCCTGAGGCTGGAGAAGTCAGTATAGGCCCTCTTCATGCCTAGTATTATAGACCTGCAGTATCTCTCGGGTTCTTTGGCACTATTGTATTACAATGTATAACAACAGAGGTTCATTTATTGATGTATCTTAACAATTGCTTGTAACAAAAGAAGGCAAATAAAAAATTGGCCTTCTCCGATATAAAAATATATTCTTATTTTTCTTGAGACAATAGCATGGTTTATTTCCGTCTAATGAAAATAAGATCTGTATATTAGGCCTTTAAAAATTCTCACTGGCAAGCAGAGGGAAACGAGTCTTCCTTTTCCTGATGCAATGATTTTTGACAACCTACATTTTTGCACATCCTTTGTGGCTACATGACCATGTCCTCGTGGTTGCAAGAAAAAGAAGTCGTATTTGAATATAGTTTAGAGTATATTTCACCTCTGTCAGATTGTGTCCTCCTGTTATGAGGGTAAATAAAAACCCTGTGAGAAAGTTAAAATTACTTCAAAGTCTATGACATTCTGCCAATGTATCCACTGTAGTGTTGAGCAGAATGAGCAGACTGGGTTTTTTTGAAGCAGAAGATGAACAGTTCTCCATCGTCGATCATGGGAACACATCAAGATATTTTATAGATTTTAGTGAGTGGAAACAGGCTCTGCATGCCTTTCTGTCCATTTTCAAAGCAGCATCTAATGAATCCCATACTCTCCTGCCTCTTCCCCTCACCTCTGAGGAAATCGAACCTGTGCTACCAGTACAAACATGATCAGACTTCAGGTGCATGATTCTCTTCATAGGTTATGAAGTCGTTTGCCAATATCACTGCATCTCTTTCCAGCTTCACTGTCTGCAAGATCTTAGAAACTTTGAGATGTGTTCTGTTCCAGGAGATGTATTTGTTAAGATCAGTATTGTTAACAATATTGCTTAGACAGAGAGCAATTTTGGGGAAGGATTTTTGTTTGTGCATGGCACTTGTTCTAAATCTAAGACAGGGTGCAAGTGTATGTATGCATTTGTGGAGTCTACCTTCTGTTAATCATGTGGGAAATTACACAATTTTTAAATGTTAGAGTTTACTTTCTGAAAGAACTATTGCATTATTCCTGTAGGCTTTCCTGCTCAGAATGCAAACCAATTTCAGTTTGTACTACCTTTTAATATTTTAATTGATTTCATGAATTCCAATTTGCAAAAGTAGGCATGCTGGATCTATATTTGGCAGAATAAAAGTTTTATTGTAGTCCTTAAAGGGTTTTCACAAAAATCAGTTTTACAATTTCAAGTTGTAAAATGTGTAAATTTGACTGTCATTTACTTTCTAAAAACTGTATTTGCCACCCTTATGCAGTGAATGATGAAGAAACCACAAGAGACTTTAAAGCTACCTGGGTGTAAAAGGAAAAACCCTTATAAAAAATGAAATGGTAGGAAACTTCTTCAACCAGCTGAGGATTGATTCCTGTAATGAGGATAAAGGCCCAATAAATGATAGTATCATTGGTCCTGGGGATTTAAGATTAGTCTCTCAACATTTTTTTTTACCTTCTAACTTGGTGTATTGATTTTATATTGATATTTCCATTATCCTCACAGTTTTTCCTTAAAATCCATTTGTTGATTCAATGTCTTGCTCATGCAGAAGGAAGGAAAGATTAAGGAAGAGAAGTCAAGTTGATAATGACTACTCACGGCTCCCTGGGAATACGGCAACTGCCAAACTCCACCTTTTTCTAATTTTGCAGATTACTTTGACAGTTCTTTTTTGTTTGTATTGTACACAGGCACCACTTTATTGCAGCTCACAGAAACAACCCAGTGCTCTTCAATGAGAGCTAAGGTACATATCTTAGGTTCATTTTCCTTACTGCTTCATCAGCATTTGTTCTTGTCACCCAGCGGAATAATATGACAGAAACAAATGACAATGTGCTTCCTGCTTGATAAATACAAAAAGGTCTGCACATAGCTAAGGGAACACTTACTTGTTTTGTTTTTAAAAGTGCTCTATGGAAAATCAAATGCTAGTGACAGACAGCATTCCTTTAACTATTTTCAGATTTAATGTAAACCTGCCAGAACTCCTGGGAAAAGAAAATCAATCTTTTTATTTCTTTTTTTTAACATATTTATTAATTTTTTAACCCTTTCATCCAAAAAAAAGTGGCAGATACAAATAAAATTCATATAATGAGAAACAGATAACTCCATATCATGGATATACAAAAATAAGGAGCAGTGCCATCAAAACAAGTCCACAGAAATATGAAAAAAAGAAGACTGTACACTGGAAAAAAAGAAGTGTAGCAGTGATTACCATCATAATTATATTCACAATTTAGGTTGCATTTTACCAGTAAAAAACTGAAAAAGAGCAAGCTAATGTCTGTAATTTGCATTTAAAAGTTTTATATGAAACAAACAGTCATGCAATTAATACCTTAGGGAATACATTGTCATAAATACTTTACTCAGATAACAGCTGGGTATTTATAATACAGAGGCTACATATTTTTATTATCTGATGTCAAAAGAATAGCAAAAAAGTATATTTAATAATAGTTTATTTATTTGGTTCCTCAAATTCTTAAAGTGCTTTTTTTTAAAAATTCTTATGGAATTTAATTGGGAATTAAATCAATGGGGTTTCATAGCAAACAAACATGATTACTATAGCTTTCCCAGGAGAAGTGGCAAACACACATGGTTAAAATAATTTTTATTTGAAGGTCATTAAAAATGTAGTGGAGAAATCTTTTGAATGGAAATTTGACATTTCCCATGGAAGTTATGTTCCTGGTACAGATTTCTGCTAGATTGTTTTTCATGCATAAAAGGTTTACATTTCTCACTCCAAGACTGTGGAAACATATTTTGGAGAAGGCATGAGACTGGGTTAATTTGGAACCCAAAAAAAATTTATCTGTTCCACTGCTGAAAAATAATTCATACCTCCAAAAATACAACAGAAGTCCAATGGAGACTTCCTAGATGCTAATTTGTTAATATACAAAAATTCAGCCTACTTATTATTTGCCATCTATCCTGACATAATTATAATGAACGCTGGAAACTAGGCTGTGATGGATAATGCTAAGTTCATGTAGCCAGAACATTAAAAAATTATTTACTTTGGAAAACCAGCTGTATTCTGGGCTAGGCTTTGTTTTGTTATTTGAGAGAAAGCCTCAGACAGCTGACACACTAAAACAAAATAGTAACTGTGACCACTGTCTTCAGCCAACCTTTTCCCCTGGGAGGTGTTTCACAATAAGGAGTGGCTATCTGTCTCCATAACTGTTTGCTAGCATTTGGGAGGCAGAAAAGAGGGACATAATGGCTTCTAGATTTTCTTTCTGCCAGAAGATTTTGTAAAATGTTCCAATTCCCCTAAAGGAGATGAAGAAGAAAAAGTGGCCATTCTCTTTTATTCACAGTGCAAGCTGTCAGGATGACCTGTGCTATTCTTGTCAGCTCCCTGTGCACGTGTGTGCAAAGAGCAGTGCACTAGTGTCATCTGTTTTTTAATCCCAGAGACAATAAAGCCTGTGTATTCTCAGAAGACCCCAGCATAGACCCTATTTTATGATATACTGCCACAGGTTTGGTGGAAAGAATTTGGCCAGATTTGTTGTATAGAAAGCATCTCCTGCTGTGGTCATTCCAGCGAAGTGTTAATACGGGAATGCCAAGACAAGACAGTACAAAACCATTTCACTCTCCTAATAATAAGTTCATATGGTTTCTAATTCCCCTTTTATACAACAGGCAAATAAATTATATTATATTTGCATCCCTGTCTGGATGTTCACATTCCCTCACTATTCCCAGGGCATTGATTTGCCCCATGCTTCGTAACTCTCTCTTGTTCCCATTCTGCCAGGCTATGCACCTGTACACAAGTTATATAGCTTAACAACAGGCTGTCAGGTGATGCTGTTCTTACTCTGAGTTTAATCAGGAGGCATAGCTAGATCTGAATATTGGAGTGTATTTCAGATAGTTATCAGAAACAAATAGACTCATTCTCAGTATTTTGTAAATTCTGGTTTCATAACTATTCATTTAATAGTTGTATAGCACTAATTTATGCATAACTGTTATATAAAGTCAGACTCTCTATAGAAAACATGCAATAGTTCTGGAGAAAATAAAAACTTGTCAATCAATTCCAGTCACGTCATCTGGAAATTTATCTGCAAATAAGTCTCAAAACAGGGTCCCCAATGCTCAAGATGTTTCATTCTTCCACTGAAATTTTTCTAATCTGAGCAGTGATCTCTCCCCAGGTTTGACTTTAATGGACAATAAGTTGATGCAGAGAGAGACTAGACATAATTAAGGTCTGCATTTTTAACAGTTTTCCCCTTCATATCTTCACTTCCAAACCATTCTTTTTCATTTGTGGTGATTTTCCATTTCATTGCTGTCTGGCTGCAATTTGAACATTATCTCAGATAAGAGTGAAAGGTTTTTCTTGTGATAGTTCCATGAAGCCAAACACTGACTCATTCCTTCTGTATATCAAAGTCTGAAATAGATCAAATAAAAACAGTCTGAGAAACATTTCACTCTCTCTTTTCTCCTCTCTTGGAGACACTGATGTATGTCTCTTGGGGAAAAAAGTGTCCTGCTCTCCCATCCACACTGCTGATATTTTGGCCCTGTCACCACACAATGACTGATAATAATACTGGTTGAAATCACTTTCATATATACTTATGACCAAATATGGTCTTAACTGAGCTTGAAACAATGCTCATGTCATAACTGCTAGAAGCAAATTGTCTTCATGTTTTCTGCTGTTCCTTTTTTTTTCTTTAAATGTCCCTGTCCAAACTGTGCAATGAAGCAGTGACAAGACTGTGCTAGTGACAACCATGCCAGAAAATTAGTGTCTAATACAGATTTATCTGCCATTTTGAGATACTGAGATTTATCTATGTATCTATGCATAGTTGTATCTACAGATATAGCTAGATAGTTGTACTTCAGATTGTTTCTCTAATCTTTAGAAAATCATCCATGATTTGAGCCTTTACAAGGTCCCATGTTTGTTTTCTGACCAAGCCCTACCAAGCTCAGGGGTTTTTTTGGTGCCTTTGGTAATTGTAGCCTTGCTAGAGTGCTGATTACTATGCATACAGAGGCTTTAGTAAAGTATTAAGATAGGTCTCCAGAACCTGTGATCAATAGAGTACTGGCAAAAACAAGACTTCTTTATGAGGGCTGGAGGTTGGTACAGGTGCATAGACTTGTAGACTGTTAGGAAGATGATCTCCTGGCAAACAGTTCTTGAAGATACTATTGGCATGAAAGGAAACCTTTTAAACAGCAACTGAAGTGCCAAAGCCTGAACAGTCATGGGGTTAGAATTGCGCCTTAGTCAGTCTTAATACTAATGCCAGAAAATAAGAGTGCTTTTGCTTTTGAAAAAATGGACAGAGACATAGAAACTTGAGGTTCAGCTCCTTCCAGGTATGTGTCTCACTTCTGAACATGATTTAATGGTGCTTTTCTAACAGTAAAATGAAAATAACAGTACTCAGTCTTCGACTTAAAACTGGAACTGGCTATCAAGTGAACTGGAAAGCCTGTCTCTTAAGAGGTGGCTTGAAGAGTTTGGTTTATTCAGAAGAGCACAAGAAAGGCTGAGAGAGAATATGACCATTGTCTGAATAGCTTTCTGGGCTAAACCACAGAAAGAGGAAAAATGGTTTAAGTGAATACGTTATACTGGTACAAGAGCTCCTGGGGACTGGAGTGAAATAGATTCAGGCTGGAAACACTCTAACCTTTATAGCACTGAGGTTGTGGAACAATGTTCCAGTAGGAGGAGCAGTAAAAGATTTCATTAGGCTTAGGTGGAATTTGACTGTTTTATGAAAAGGACTATACAACATAATTTTTCACCATGACAAAGAATGGGATTTGCAAACTTTTCAAGTCTTGTACCTATGGTCCAGGCACAGAAGCACTTGCTGGACATCTTGTAAGGAAGCCCTTGTCATCGCACTCTGTGTTATTGCTGTTCTGGGGACAAACAAAATGCTTCTGTATCTAGTGCTGTTAACCTGACATTTTATGGATACCAAACTGTGCTTAAAATAAAACAGCATATGCAGAGCTGAGATCAGCTGTTATTCCAATTGCTTATGAGCTGAAGAGGTAACTGTAGTCTTGGAGATACAAATATCCAGGAGGCAAGAAGCCATGAAGTTAAAATTAAAAATAGCAAGCCATTGAAGTGTGATGAAGTTGAAACAGGTTTATGGCCATTTCTCCAGTAGTCTGCCTTTGCTTTACAAACCTTGGTGTGCCATTAAATTCTCTATGAAAAGCAAGATGGAAAAAAAGAGAGAAATTCATGTCAATAAATATATGGGGAATTAATATTGTTCCTTGTGTGGGAGCCAAAGGGTTTGGTTAATAGCAATATTAATCAGTTTCAAATTCTGCCTTCTTCTTCTCCAGGGAGCATATGGATGTGGTCTTGTTTTGATGAAACATTTACTGACAGTAGAAAATTTAAAGAAAGTAGATTAGCTTTACGTACTACAAACACTATGTTTTTCAGTGCTTTTATACCTTAACAGTGCCACTGAGGAAAAAATAAATCAGTCTAAATTCCCAGAGAGTATGGTAAGGCCCAGATTCAGAAGAATCATTAAGTCAAAGCTTTTCTATTAACTCATACAAAATTAAATTTTGCCCATACCGAAGCGACTATATTTTTTGCTGTTGAGGCATACCACTTTTTCTGATATACATACAAAGGACGGAGGAAAACAAGAAGGAACAGTCCCAGTCTGTCACAAGGTGAATAGAGGATAGGTTGCTTCTGGGTATTAATAGAAACTGAAAGAAAGATTAAAAAAAAAAACAACCCCAAACCTGTAGGCCCCAGGTCTATGATTATGTCCTGTGGTCCCAGTTCACTACTGCCTAAGCATGGAGATTTGCCCTGGGACCTTAGAGTGGCTGACAATTTTTCAGTTTGACTTTAATATTAGCTTAAATCACTGAAATAATTAATTTTAAGAAATGCTTCATGCTTTGTTTTTGCTGCAAGGGATTTTACTAGACAGGTTTAGTGAAGCTTACCAAGCTTTAGTTTTCAAGAAGAAAATGGCAGTCTGCAAGCAAGGCTTTGCTGCGTATCACAGACATTTTTCACTGGCACTTGACAAATGAGACTGGAACTGAAGGAGGCTTAAGAAAAGGAGATTTTTGAAGACATACAGCTAATTGATAATCCAATTTGCTCATGCTCAAGAGAGATTTTCATCAGCTAGTCACTTTTTTTGCACAAAGCTTGTCATACGTTAAGCCAAAAGATTCCCAAGAAAGATAACTCATTTATCTTATTTTATATTACTTTATTGATTTTATGCTGTGCCATATCAAATGGTATGATTACAGTTTTGAAAAGTATCATAGCTCTGTGGCTTGAAAAAAAAATTCTTGAACATCCTCCAACAACAAGATAAAGTACACTGTTGAAATTATATCTGTGGTAAAAGATTTCTGATGGCAAGAGATTATCAAAGTTAGCAAGCAATTTAGCAAATTAGGGTAAAATTACAGTGAACATCTAGATTAAATTAGTGTGGAATTCTGTGTTATAACTGGGGTTGCAAAACTGCTTTATGTCCTTGTAGTTTTGACCTGTTGAATGATCACCTACTCCCATGAGAGTACAGTTAAGACAATGTCATGTCTTTGTGAGATACCTGCTCTAAAAGGGGAGAACAATGCTTTCTGTTAGTATTCTTCACCTATTATTAGTTTCTACAACTCTATGAATGAAAAGTTATGATTAACAGAGGTCCATGAGCTGATATAAAAAAAAGGATGCAGTTAGTATTGCCTGTGGTATGACAGGTCTTTGGCAACAGACCTTATTGCTTTCTTCAGAGATGAACACAGCTGAAAGTGGATAGGGGCATTGCATGGATGAAGTTGTCTGTGACACCTGAGTGAGGCAGCTGCAGTCTGTGAAATTATCTCTTGTACTGAAGAGTGAGAGAGGGGAAAGATTCATATTGAGAGACAGTCAATGTTGTTCTGTTTGTCAGGAAGGTTGTTAAACAGTACTGATTAAATGTACTTTTGGATCCCTCAAAATAACGTTAATTTCAAATTCCTGAAGCAGCTAGAGTTCATGATACACAGTAAATCTGGGGCTCAAGGTGATGGTTATTTATTTATAAACAATATAGATGTTCATAGATAGACCAGAATTTACAATATGTGATATAATACGTAGTGTCTGAGTTACATTTCACTCCTGATGGCAATTAAAGGACTTTGGATACCTCTGCAGTACAAAATAGAAAACTGACAAGCATGACTTTTATAAGTATATGACAGAGACAGATTTCAGATTAAAAAAACCCCAAAGCAACCCCAAAACATTTTTGGAAGAATGGATTGAAAATCCATTAAAAAATGAACCAGTTCTATCTTGTAGGGTGAAAGAGATGTAAATCCAAGGCTTTGCCATGATTATGAAACATATTTAAAATAGTCACATCTTGTGTTCACTGTAAGAGAGGATCCCAGATTATGAGACAGCTGTGATACAACAGGCTGCCTGGAAAGAGATAATTTAGTCATGTAGATCATGGTTTTGTACTGTGCCATGACACCCAGATGGAAATAAAGCCATACAGAGCTTTTTGCTTATGGCATGCTATTGGTTGGCATCACAATTAACAAAACACTGCAGTCTCCTTTTAAATCCAACATGTTCAATTTCTTCATTGCCTGCTCTCAGACATGGAAACTTACAAATGCTAAATGCAATATAGATGGTCATTTAATGTGAGGTTAATGTTTTAGTTTAGTTTAGTTAGCTATGTGTCTACTCTAAGTGGCAATTAGCCATCATATCGCATATTTGGCGTCTTCCAGTGTTTGCTGCGAATGATAACTAATAACAAAGAGAAATAAAGTACTGCCTCTGTCTCCTTGCAAGCTTCTGTTTTGCTACCGTAGATATGGGACCTAGAAGAAGAATTTTAATACATCTACCTGAACAGTAACAATAATTAAATAAATGATTTCTTTTTATTGGAAGGATCATTTCTATAACAAAACCAAACCCTCCTGCAATACTTATTGATCTTCTCAGGGTTTTTCTGTGCCAAAAATTAAGAAGCTTTTGATACAAATTTTCTTCTATTGCTTTTACTGGAGAATATTATTTCCCTGAACCCTTAAATTTTTCTTGTCTAATCAACAAGTAACACAGTCTATAACACAAAACAGAACAAACAAATGAAAAAACCCCAAACCACTGATATGCTGAAAGTTTCATTTTTATTGTATCTATTATCTTGTCTATAAAAAACTATTTTATGCAAAACCAAACATTTCTTACGTACAAATTTTGCTTGGTGGGAAAAACCCTTACAATCTGTCTTTTTGGAATTGTAAGTTTTTTAATGGAAATTTTTTTCTAATTCTGGTCTTTTAGTCAACAAGAACAGTTCCCTTAGAAAGATATTTTGACTTAAGCGCAGCAAAGTATGACCTAAAAGGAAATGATTGAATCTCAGTGCAAGACTTCCACCAGTGGTACCTTAGTCTTATATCCTTCCAGGATTATTACAGTGATGATGTTGAATTAATCGTAACTAAATTTAGCTGGAGATGTTATGTTTCAAATAACAGAATACAAGATAGATCTTAGCTCCTTGCATATTGCTGCAGAAGTCAGGAGAAACCACTGTTCTGTAAGTGTGCCTTTTAGAAGTTAGCAAAATACAAGCTCAGAAAGTACTTAGCTCTCTGCCTTCTATTTTCTCTTTTAAGTGTACAAAGTATTGTAGTGTATTAAACGAATTTGTATTATTTGGGGGATAGTACCTAATGACTGGAAAAAAGAAAAAATAACACTGAAAAGGGAAAAAAAGAGTGATCTAAGCAACAGTGGGTCTAGTAGGTTGACTTCAGTACTCTGCAAAGTCTTAGAACACGTTTTGAAACAAAGAACAATCAAGGACGGAGGTAATTGGGAAGAGGTAATGTGGTATAAATTGCAATATTGATCATCAAAAGTGAATTGTGTTATGTCTTTTCTGCTAAAATGACTAATTTCTTAAATGGAATTAATTCAGTGGGCCTCATCTGTCTCGATTTAAGTAATTCTTTTGCTCTAATGTTCTATATGAAATTATTATTTAAGGTGAAAATTACAGAGATTACTAAAAGAATTAGGAATTGTATGAGAAACTGGCTAAGGAGGCTATCATAGATTATGCCAAAGGCCAATTATCAGGAATAATATCCCTCAGAAGCTGGTTCTGGGATTGTCCCTATTTCATTTATTCATTAGTAATTCAGGATATGAACTAATACACATGCCTATGACTTTTTGATTTGGGAGTCCTTGATGGTGCCAAGCAGGAGCAGAATATTGTACAAGAAGGGTGAAATGTCCCTTCCAACTGAAGGGTTAGAAAATTAATGGCACAAAGTGCAAAAATCTCATAGTGCAAGCACTTCTAGTCTGAAGTAGAAATTAACTAGCTAAAAATAAAAGAGGGGGAAAGGGACCTACACGCTTTGGTTGATCATATAACAACTATGAACCATCAATATGAAACAGTGTTGAAAAAGTCTCATGAAATTCAAGGATGAAGTAGGTGAAATACTTGTAGGGTCAGAGGTGGAACGATCATTCTACAAGACATTGGTAAAACTTATCTAGAGCATTGTGCTCCGACGTAACAGAGTAATTTGTTACAAATTCTAAAAGAGGCTAGTAAAAATATCAGAACACTGAAATAACTGTATTATGAAGACATATTAAAAAAGGTTGGTTTATTCAGCCCAGTTTGACCAAATTAGGGTTAAGAAATTATATGATGACTCTTCATATTTGGGGCAAATATCAGGGAAACAAAACAATTATTGAAATTAAACTTAATGTTGTAGAAGATCAAATGTTTACGTATTAGTAGAGAATTAACTTTAACTTAAAGGTTGAATATGACTCCTAAATTTCCAAAGAGTTACATTTTGGAAAGCTAGTAGTGGCAGGAAGCAATTTCTCATTTTTCTTTTTTTTTTAGTTTAGTTCGTAAGCTTATGGAAATGAGTATGTAACTGAATGGTATACCTAAATATACGCATTGGATTTGGTACATCCAATTTCTGACGTGAAACTACAGGCATATGATGTGTTGGTATCTCCAAGGGTATCTGAAAGAAGATTAATTCATTGTCTTTTTATACTTGTAAGGGTTTTATGTCTCAGAGCTTCTGATGGTCACATCTGTGGACCAGCAAGGCCCTTCTGACCCTGGACCGTCACTTTGCCCTTCAGCTTTGTTGGTTGTCCTTTGCTTTCCTGGGAAACACAGGAGACAGGCTACAGCTGAGGGCAGGAAAGAGACAAAGGAAACTTATTCTCCTAGGCACACTACATTTTCTCAGCTGTCTGATGTTTACATGGCCTGTTCATATGGTTATGACTATACCAAACGGAAAAAAAATTGTGTTAAAATGGAATAATGAAGATACATTTAGAAGGGAGAACTGAGATTATTCTTCTTCCCTAGTGTTGGACTTGTTTTGTATTCAAGGAACATCTGGGAATTTTATTTTAAAAATCCCTTGCTATTGCAGAGACTTAGTACATTGGGTGGTGGTTGAGCGTGCCTTTGAATCCAAGTGATACTTTCCTAGCTTAGACAACAGCTGCAGATTTTGATCTTTTTGCAGGAGTTTGAAGTTAGTGAACTTGTATCTTGGAAAACATTTTGTGGCTAGTGATTTCTATCATATTCTGTGGACTTTCTGAGGTAGCCAGCTATTACATGACTACGTTCAATGGTAGAGACCTGTGGTTGAGGACTCAAGTTTCCCCTTTCCATTTTGGGACATTTTCAATTCTGCTTTAAAGACACCAACTTGCTTTTAGATTCATGAACCTTAAAGCTGCAGTAGTGGAATCCAACTCATTAATGTCTTGTAACTTTTTATTCTTATTTCAAGGGGTTTTCAAGAGTCTAGAGCAGGTCAGAACAATACCTGGTGAAAATTTCTAAGCAAATTTTAGTTCATTTGTCAATTTGGTATGGTGACTATGGTACCATCAACTAGGTATATTCTCATTTATGTAGTAAATGAGTAAAAGTAAAATCTGACAAGAATTTCTTCTTCTTCTGAGAAACCTTATGGTCCACAGAGCAGTTCATCCCAAATACCTCAGACATTTTGAGAAAGCCACCCTATCCTAAGACGCTGCTGCCTCACTACACTAACTACAACATGGATGCCAGACTCAAGGCTTAGGTTATATGACTTAGACATCTGTTTCTCACCTTCGGTTGCAGCAACTCAAATCCTAAATAAATATCACTGTTGAAAATTGATCTCAGTACAGAGACCATCAAGTCCAGTGTATCAAGCCAGCAACTTTATTGAATCTACTGGTTAATGAACAATATTATATAGTTTATTATGACCATACCATTTATATTTCATATTTTTATATACACATTTATTTATAAACTACACTCACACTGTACCTAAAATGTAATGTAATAGCATATAATAATCATGCTATATACACAAAATGCTAGTATACCATATCACACTCCATTGTATTCCTGTAACAATTTGAATGGCATTTTTTTAATGACGAAAAATGTATTTTTAAAGCATTAGAGCAATCCACTTATTAACCACTCAACATGGTACTTTTACTGATGCAAATATCTAGTTAAAAATAACATGCAAATAAATAATTAAAAGGAAAACACCTATGCATTCCATATATGGAGGCTATCCTCCTCCTTACAACTTTTTATCTCTGTACTCAGCCTTTAATTTTGAAAACTGACTGGCTGAAGTAAAAATAAGGTGTATGTGAGCTAGACTTTGAGGAAGAAACTACTGAATATTTTTATCTATGTGTTTTGTGGCAATAGAGGTACTAGACCTTGAAATGTACATGCTCTATTTGGTGGTTTAACCGCAATGAATGCAAGCCAGAGAGTAAGCCTGTAAGTGGTCTTACTGGTGCACACATGTTCAAATTGAATGTCACAGGCAGAAGGCACTACTATTTAGCACAGAGGGTCACAAATCTGCTAAGTGACAATTCAGTCTATCAACTCACTAAAAATGAAAACAACTACATCAAGTTTTGCAAAATCTTAAGAGATTTAAGAGCAATTTGTTTGAACCTATTTTTATGGTACCAGATTCAGACTAAAAGGTACAAAAATATTTCTGTCTCCTATTGATCTGAAACCCAGTACGTGACTCTTGATTTGAATGAGCTTCTCTTCTTATACAATGACAAAATAAAGCTTTGAGTACAACAATTAGTTATATTTTACAAATGGCTGTATCACACATTATCATCTCATCTTAAATATAGTCTATTTCAAATTAAATATAGCCTTTCTGCTTAAAAGAGGAAAATGAAGGACAAAAATTACAGTGCTAATGTAAAATCCTTTCTGATTTTGATGATGTATTTCAGCATTCTTCTTATTTTTTTAATATGGTATGGCAACGTGGCATTCAGAAACACAAAGCATGTAAGGTATCAAGTTGTTTCTCACCATGTTTATTTGTGATTTTGGATGTCCAGGACAATTTTCACAATATGGCATTACAGAATACTGTAAGTATAGTAAAACATTTCCTGCTGTTAATGTTGTCCCCTTGGCACTCCCAGTCTTTCAGGTCAAACTCTGTCTTCATTACACCAGACTTTTGGGGCTTTTACAAATTCTGTTTTGTAAAGGACTGAAGGATGTGCCATCTGTCCAAGATGTCCATTCAGTATGGTGAGGGAATACTGCGTGCGGTCCCACACAAAGATAAATGGAGTTGTCTATGGCTGGAATATGATGGACATCTGCAGCTCTAGTTGAGAGTATTTTAAATACGTTCATAAAATTACCAAGAGGGCTGAACAAGAAGCTATAAATCCATGGGCTAGTGCTTTTCTCTTGTTTTCTCATAAATTGCCACAACTGGGTGCTTTCATTTTTATTTGAGATGAAAAGATGAACATTTGGTCCTAGTTAACCTTGAAAAGGAGGCTTTATCTGGGAATATTGTTATAAAATAAGTTACTCCATGTCTTTTTGTCAAATATTAGTCTAAATGTTTTGCTTTTTCTTCTTGCAAAGTTCTCACTGACTTTAGCTGTAGATGTTTGAGTCCCCTTGGCTGAAAGTTTTACACATACACGCAAATGTGTCACAAAAAAGCCAACCAACCAACCATCTCAGGAAAAATGAAACAAGTATGACTGTTAATATAATGGCAGTGAGAGCAGTCTCAGAGCAATGATGGCAGGATCAGGCCCCATGACATACTCTGGAGGCAACTGCTTTAAAACATTACTTCAGGGGAAAAGAAAAATCCTACTTCCTCTAATGTTGTTATTGACATTTGGCTGAAGAAGAATTCACAAAGGAATTATTTTAATTGAAAGGCGATTTTTTTTTTTATTGCTTTTGCCTTAAAAACAATTTAAACACTTTTTATTAAAGCAAGAGATTCCCCTACTTCACATTTCCACATACAGACAAATATTTATTCTCCTCATCTCTCAAGAGTTTATTGATCTCTGTAGCCTAGCAGGGTCTTTTGCTCCTAACACAAACTCTCTTTGTCTTCCATTCCATCAAAAGAAAAAAACTTTGGGAATTTTGGCAAGCTAGTACACTAGCCCCTAGCCTATCTAGAATATTCTTTAGGGATAAAGACATTTTGTGCTGTATTTAATGATTCTTTCTTCATACCACTATTATATGTTAAATTTTCAGTGCCTTAAGTAGCTTACTGATAATAATTACATGCATATTATACACCGGGGCTTGGCTGTTGTTTCAAATGGCACCTACACCTAATGTATTGCAAGTTCTTTGCTTTAGTACCCCTTATTGAATATTTAACTCTCTCAGGTAACATATTTTTGCTCTGAAGAGCACAGCATGTACTAATATGAAGTGTTTGAGAGGAGGTTGCTGGAATCAAGAGTAACTGAGTCCTGTCTCCTGCTTTTGTCCTTTTCTGCATGGCATTTTGCTTCCTGCCCTTGCTGCTTTTGCAGCTGAAAAAGTTGCATTCTGCCTGGAAGTCAGCAGTCACTGCTCCTAGTCTGTCGTCACCTCTCTGAGATGAAGCAGTAAACAGTGGTAACTGTTGATGCAAAAATAAACATGATATGTGAACTAATAACAATCACAGTGAGTATAAGTACAGCTCTAATTTTGGACACCTGGACAAGTACCATTGCACTCAAGAGTATAAGTTACATGGTATTCAAGCTGCAAATATTATAAGGCAAAATTGTTTCAGTTTTGTAAAACATACCCTGGTTTTTCCTTTGCTTGAAATGCTTAGACCAGAAACCTTTTATGTTTTTAATCATCCTGGAATTACTAACACAATTTTCCTCTCTACATGAACAATTCCACCCAGACAAAACCCTGTTATATTTTGAATCATAAGCAGGTTTGGTAGAGAGAGACTGGTAGTTCTGCTGTGTCTTATTCTCACTTTTATTTCTTGCAAGAGGGAGAAGAGAATTGAGAAGAGGATTTCTTTTTTATTGGGTTCTTGTTTTCTTTTTTTTGCTTCAAAAAAAGATAGTTGTTTTCAATAGCAATATTGCTTTTCACTAAAGAAATAGAATGGGAAAAGATTATTGCCTAGCAGACATTAACTTGTGTTATGAGGATAATTATCTTTTCTTAAATGTTTGGATTTGTGGCTAGCTAAAACTGGCATGCTGCAGAAGAGTTCAGTATGATTTACAGGAGCAGAACATCAAGTCCTCAGAGTTCAACATCTCTTGTGCTCACTATCCTTGTGGAAAAGCTGCCTTTGAAAGCCAGTATAATACCCAAGAGTAATCTGCTTAAGAAAACTGCCAACTGTAGTGGGTTGACCCTGGCTGGACGCGAGGTGCCCACCAAACGACTCTGTCACTCCCCTCCTCAACTGGACAGGGGAGAGAAAATATAATGAAAATCTGGTGGGTCAAGACAAGGACAGGGACATCATTCACCAATTACTATCATGGGCAAAACAGACTTGACTTGGGGAAATTAGCTTAATCTATTGCCAATCAAATGAGAGTGGGGTAATGAGAAACAGAACCAAACCAGGGGGATGACTCTGAAGACTCTTCCCCTGCTCCAGCGTGGGGTCCCTCCAACAGGAGACACTTCTCCATGAACTTCTCCAATGTGAGTCCTCCCCATGGGCTGCAGTTTTTCACAAACTGGGTCCCTTCCACAGGGTGCAGTCCTTCAGTAACAGGCTGCTCCAGTGTGGGTTCCCCTCCACAGGGTCATGAGTCCTGCCAGCAAACCTGCTTCAGCGTGGGCTCCTCTCTCCATGGGTCCACAGGTCCTGCCAGGAGCCTGCTCCAGCATGGGCTCTCCACTGGGTCACAGCCTCCTTCGGGCACATCCACCTGCTCTGGCGTGGGGCCCTCCATGGGCTGCAGGGGGACAGCCTGCCTCACCATGGTCTTCATCACAGGCTGCAGGGGAATCTCTGCTCCAGCACCTCGAGCAGCTCCTCCTCCTCCTTCTTCACTAAACTTGGTGTCTGCAGAGTTTTTTCTCTCACATAGTCTCACTCCTCTCTTCAACTGCAGTTGCGCAGGTTTTTTCCCCCCTCCTTAAATATGTTATCATGGAGGTGCACATTGCTGATGGGCTCGGGCTTGGCCAGCGGCGGGTCCGTCTTGGAGCTGGCTGGCATTGGCTCTATCGGACATAGGGGAAGCTTCTAGCAGCTTCTCACAGAAGCCACCCCCGTAGCCCCCCTCTGCTACCAAAACCTTGCCACACAAACCCAATAGAGCAATTTATTTCTGCCCTGAAGACATCTCTGGCATAAATGATACAACCTACATAGCTGATTCCTGGTTACCAGGTACCTACAGATTGTAATTCACACAAAACAGAAGAAAGCATAATGCTTGATTAAAATAATTCATCTTTTCAAATTAAATTATTGATTCGTTGGTTCAGCAAGATGAAGCCAAATTAATCATTGCTTTTTGGAACACTAGGATGTCTTAAAATTTAGAAACAACTTGATATCTAGATCTTTAAATTTGTCTGAAATTATGCTTCTGCAACAATTATAGGCTGAAATGAAAAGCCTTTGGAAACACCTTGGACTATTGCAGTCATTTGGAAAGCAGTTTGGAGAAGGACAAACATTACAAATGTTCTCCATGGCACCCTCTGAGTCACTTTCTTTCAATAATTGTTACCATTTGTATTAAGAAACAATTATAAGCGTTAGCCTGGAAGTTTTACTGACCATCCCTATGAATACCGCTGTTGTTCATCTTGACACAAACCCTGCCCAAATGAAACTGGTATTTTAACCAGAAGTAGTAAATGTTATATTTGTGTGAAAGCTTTGTGCAGTTACTGTGCAGGCCGTACTTTTTACTCCTTTACTGTACAGGACCGCCTGAACACTTACATGTGACACTGCATAGCATAATAAAAGCACTAGTACACATTTTTAGTAGTATAGCAATTATGTGCAGACAAGCTGAAGTTTGTAAATTCAGCCAAATGCAAATTTGCATATATCTAAGACAAAAATGTAGGACTTATTTATTGAGCTGGTGAACAAATTCTGAAGAGAGAAAACAATGACAAAATCCATAGTGTTGGCATAGATAACCAATTTTTCTGCCAGTTTTATAACAGGAAAAAATCTACCCAAAGCCCACATTTGGAAATATTGCAGGGAGGTGATTAACAAGAGAAGGGTGGTTTTTTGGTGATCTATATGTCATTGATAGAATCACTGCAGGAATGAAATGTTTGGGTTTAGAATCTGCACTTCAAATATTTTTTAATAGATTTCTATATGTATCTGGTTTTGAAAACTGCAAATGTTCCTGCAGTTTCCCTATACAAGCACCTTTGTTTATTCATGGTATTCTACTTATGAACAAGCTTACCGTTTTGATAAATTCTACTGAAAAATTTGATGGCGTTCAGGTGAAAAAAATAAGCACGCCTGCTCTTTCTAATATGAAACATATGAGTTTCTTGTCTCTACCAAGTGGTTCCTCTTCTGAATATGTGATGCTTCTATTTTGGGGTGTAAATCAGGAGGCAAGATGGCTCAGACTTACAGGGTAAAACATATGTGCTTAATGCTTTGGAAGATCAGGGAAAAGTCTTGTCTCTGCTAAAGTTAGTGGAAATAGGGTTGGATTTCACCCTTGCTCATTATAACTCAAATGACCTATCTACAGACCAGAGTCCTAATAATTGTTGCCATCTATCAGAAATTGCAGAGAAAGATTTGATTGGTTGCACATATTTCCTAATATTTGGATATTTTAATCTTCCTATAGCAGTTCTGCTTTGAAAAGCAATGGATTTTTTTAGAAGGAAAAAATCATTATCTCAATCTAGAACTCAAATGCTCAGTAACCACAGAAAAACCAAAGACACCTTTAGCAAGCAAGCACACCAGCCCATCTGTATCCTGATGCTCAGCCACTGAAATATTTTCTGAAACACAACTGGCTAGGTCTGTACTAGGTACTGTGTTTTCCTTATCTTTACCTTTGTGGCATACAAGAAAATAAAATCTTTTGATTAGAAGATAAAAATGGAGAACATCAATGACAAAAAATTAAACTAGAAAAATTATTTACCCAACAGGAAACAAAGCAGGAAAAATGTTTATAGTCTGGATAGATGATCAGACAAAAATGTTTTAGATGCACATCTCAAATACATGTCTGATCTTTTAATATTCCTGCTAGAAACAGACTATTTTCTGGTTTCTTAAAAGAAAATCTAAAATTGGACAAATAAAGAAAATGACTGAAATTAATATAATGCTATCATATGTTAAGGCTAGAGCCAGGCCAGATGTTGTTCCTCCTCTGATACTGAGTCATGGGCAGATTTTGTTTAGATACATTGAAGATACTTTCTTTCATATTGAGAGGTTAAGGGCTACCATAAAAGTAAATGCTTTCTAATTAATAACACCTGTTCCTCTTACTTATTTGTGATATATATTCAGTTTGATGGAGAAAATGACAAACTGATGTCAGTTGACTATATCCTTTATTTTCTTACCAGATCCTCATAACTATCCCATTCTGTCCTCTAAGTGATGAAGTCAGACATAGAAATATCAGCATTATGTTCAGAAACACAAGTATTACTTTTATTATAGAGCCTATCTAGAACATATAAGCTGTATTACTTTTAGCAATTACAAGTTTTGCTCCCAGCTACATGCACTCATTTATTCCATTAGAGATGATAGAGATAAATGAGCAGTGAGCCAAAATTTGCACACAGTGCCAAATTTTTTTCTGTTTCCACTTTCCTTTGTATCTTCTTTTCCATTGCCTTGTATATTCTGTGTTCCTTTCATCTTTGCATCTTTGCAAACAAAGGAGGTATAACACATTAACATATCTGATCAGTGGTGTTGAATATATGCTTACATATAAATGACTGTATAGGAAGAAATGTAACAGAGAATAAGTCTTCTTTGTTTTGTGAAAGTTTGATTCAGGCTTAAAGTTTATTGCAGTGAGCCAGGAAGGTGAGAAATCAATAAGAACACAATGCTAACTCCAGGAAGAAAATCAGGGGCACAGCAAAATCACAAGTTTTTGCTGGTTTCCCATGACAGAACTGCCAGCCCCATCATGGCATTATCCTCCTTAACTTTTGTGTGATAACAGTTTATTTTTTATTGAAAGGCAGACAATGTATCTGTGGTACTGAGAAAGCAAAAGATCTTTAAAACACTGTGCAGAAATAAGCAGAAATGGTGCCATATGAGAAAATTCTCCATTTTCTCCATCTGCTCTAAAACAAAGGGATTACCATGAGTTATAATTTCCTCGAACAGGGTCTGTAGTCTGTATGCAGAATTCTGGTACATCCATCAACACAGTCCATTCAAAAAGCACTAGAAGCATTAGAAGTCCATTAGAAGCATTGCTGTTTTCTGCCTTGGTCTCTCTTCTCCTATCATGATAATGTGTTACATTTTGTGGGGAGGAAGAAGAGGAAAGTATTGAAGATAGTGTACAGTAAAACACTAAATATCCTCATTTTGAGGCTCTAAATTCTAGTCAAAATACTTAAAAGAACTGTCAGGTTTTTGAATATAGTGAGTAAACTATATTCCTGAAGTGCTGCTTTGGCCTACAATGGGTGTTTGGCTGATTTCAGCACAGTTCACCATTCAGGAAAACATCACGAACAGCAAAACACTTCTTCCCCTCACATCAGGCCACTCCAGTGACAGAACAGACTTGGAGAAAAACAAAATATCTAATTTCCTTGTTAGGCAGGTTTGTGCATGCACCCCAAAACCAGAGAAGAGTCTAAGGGCTATGTCTGGGGAATAGCCTGCACAATTTTCTTATACTTGAATATTCAATCTCTTTTGCTAGCAGCAAAAAAATTCTACCAGTGGGAGCTTATTTTATAACTTTACATATAGTAATTCACACACTTTATCAGCCTCTAGACTTGGATGGATTTGGAAACATCAACAATATCTAGTAAAAGAAGATAATTGTAAAAGAAAGGATTTAATAATAAAATTAATTAACATCAAATTTCCTTTATTTTCCTTTCTCCCTCTTTGTCTATAGGACCTCACTCTGTCTTGGTTCCACAGGGACACAATTGTTCTTACACAGAGACAGTTTAGACATCTGATATTTCATATCAAGACAATCCTATGCTCTTGCTAGTGTTCAGAACAGAACAAATTCAGCAGAACAAATTCAGCTAGAGTTACCCAAAGAAGTAGCCTTTTAATTATAACTTTATAGTCCATGAAGTTTTCTGCCCTCAGCTCCTGCTTCTGACCCTCTGTTGTGAAAATAACCCATGTAAAATATTCTATGCACACCCACTTCTCAGGGTCTCTGGCAGGACTCCAGCCTAAATTCACCATTACCTTCTGATGTAACCCCCACGTTGCCTTGATTTATGAAAGCCATAGCTCTTCTGATTTGTTTGACAGGTGACAATTTACAGAGGCTTTCCATGACTAGACTGAACAAAGAACAAAGCTCTAGGAGGCAGAGCGACCCAGGTAGTTGATACTGTGGAGCAGACACTCACCTATGCATGGCTGAGGATTTGCACCCCAGTCAGGGTGACGCCAAAGGGCAGTACTGGTCAGAAGTGGAAGCAGTGGGAAACACGAACAGGAGAATGACCAGAAGTATCCTTTGAGGTATGTGATAACTTATGTTCCCACAACCCTTTGGATAACTTTTTCAATGAAATATCCTATCCCTAACTTTTGAATCATTCTCCCTATTTTCAGGCTTGGAGTAATGTAATAAGTGACCTGCATATTACATAGCTTCATAAATGACTCATGGAAGAGGTGCATGGACAGGAGGTGAGGCTGAACCTTCTATATGTACATCAGAGGTTCAATCACTGGGCAATAGCGTGCGGCTGGATACATCTAAGGTACATTTAAAATAATCACACTGACGCATTGGCAAGAAAAAGACATGCTATTGCTACATGCAGAAACAAAGCTGTAATACAGGAATATCTCCTTTCAAAGACCAAAAAAAAAATACTCGCAAAAGACCCCCCAATGGTTTTGGAAATAACACTTTTTCTGTTGTTTACCTCAGTCGTATACTGGAATAACACCACATCACATCTCGGTCATAGGATCTGGTTTGAAAAACTAACTATTTGAAAAGAAAGGCCGGAAAACCCTGGCCCAAATTCAAGGTATTGAGGTTTTTCATTTGACTGGTATGCAGTTAAATGTAACCTTCATCTGAAGGACAGGACTTTCTGTTTCATTAACAAAGTTATTTTCTATCTTTTAGTGAATCTCACTGCTGTTTTTCTGGTTTCCTCTCTCCTGCACAAAATCTGCAGCTGCTTTCTAGAATGTTGAATTGCAGATGCATCTACATTGAATGATGATAATGGGGGTGAGATGAGTGAGGTGCTTTGATGTTTTCATGCAAGTATTTATATAAACAAATTCTACATTTAACTTGGTTTCCCATAGCTTTTTCATAGTGTAGCTTTGCCATATAGCAAATGGTGGTGTTTGCCGAAGAGCACTTTTAAAAGCGGATAAAGCATGAAAAATGATAAAGCTGTTTGGAAATATTTAACTGGATGTCTACGGAGAGGGGAGTGATTAAAAAAAAGGAATAGGGAAGATTAAATCACGAATTTTGACAAAATTCCCATGTAGACTATATTTTTTTAAATCACAGTTATAAAAGTTTCACATTTTCAAATGAAAAAGTTCACATTTCTGTTGGAATAGATTCATCTATTTTCTAATAAAATATATGAAGCTCTTAATGAAAATAGAATGTTTTCAAATGATAAAAACAAGAATGTGCCTATTGTCTTAATACCTCTGATGAATATATTTAGCTCATGATAACTTTTAGATAAAACTTGAAGCAATAATGTACTTAAAATATTGATTTCTTTTTTCTGAGAAAGTGATTTCCTAACAGTGCCAATCTTCTTCAAAATGTGGCCATAAATTACACTGCTTCCCAAAACCAGACACTAAGTGGCTCCCTTGAAAGACAGATAGTTCATTGTTGATAGGACAAGACAACAGTAGCTTTACTAAAATAAAACATGACAGTAAGCAGAAAGTTTTCTATTCTGCAGTGTCTTCTCATAATCCTTTATTGACCTTTCCCCTTCTCTGCAGTAGGTGAGTGCTAAAAGGACCATGTAATCTGTCCTTTAAGCAAATCTGAATTATCTTCTAAAAATCACTACACTTCAGGGCTTACCTATATTTTGCAACACTGTCTGCATTGCAGGAGTGAAAAGTTTTTTAAGGAAAGAAAGTTAACTGTACAATTCTGCTATGAATAAGGAGCAGCAAGGAGCCATGTTAGCCCCGGAGCATTCCAGGGAATTACCTGTGATTCATAAAAGCCTAAGTCTGTTTGTCCTTCTTGTGGTCTAGTAGGGAATAATTTTCACCAGCTTATTTATCAGAAAATATATTTTTTTCCCCTTTATTGCATTTTAACTGTGCCAACTGCCACACTCGGGAAACAAATTTTTGTCTTTTTAGTCTTTGCTGACTGGGCTTCACAAGTCTTTTTACTTTCTGTTTTTTTTTTTCTATTATGCTTCTTTCTGATTAACTATAGATTTATCCATGTAATGACCAGGAGCCCCAGTGAACAAATGTATGCTTTAGTTGTATATGCAGAGATGTCAAGCAGCAGAAGAACAACTCTTTCTCAGATCTTATATGACTTCTTTCTTAATTACTCTGTCTTCCATTTTATGGTTCCTTATAAAGCCCATGTGACAGAAAGCAGAAATGCAACCTATAAATCAGTGTGCTTCTGCCCCAGATACCTGTGCTCAGCAGGACAGAGGTCCTTTTGGTCCTTCAGCGTTGTTTATTTTTATTGCTGCTTATTCCACATAGGCATTTGTATTGGGTTTGTGTGGCAAGGTTTTGGTAGCTAAAGGGGGGGCTTCTGTGAGAAGCTGCTAGAAGCTTCCCCTATGTCCGATAGAGCCAATGCCAGCCAGCTCCAAGACGGACCCGCCGCTGGCCAAGCCCGAGCCCATCAGCAATGTGCACCTCCATGATAACATATTTAAGGAGGGGGGAAAAAACCTGCGCAACTGCAGTTGAAGAGAGGAGTGAGACTATGTGAGAGAAAAAACTCTGCAGACACCAAGTTTAGTGAAGAAGGAGGAGGAGGAGCTGCTCGAGGTGCTGGAGCAGAGATTCCCCTGCAGCCTGTGATGAAGACCATGGTGAGGCAGGCTGTCCCCCTGCAGCCCATGGAGGTTAGCGGTGGAGCAGATATCCACCTGCAGCCCATGGAGGGCCCCACGCCAGAGCAGGTGGATGTGCCCGAAGGAGGCTGTGACCCAGTGGAGAGCCCATGCTGGAGCAGGCTCCTGGCAGGACCTGTGGACCCATGGAGAGAGGAGCCCACGCTGAAGCAGGTTTGCTGGCAGGACTCATGACCCTGTGGAGGGGAACCCATGCTGGAGCAGTCTGGAAGAACTGCAGCCCATGGGGAGGACTCACGTTGGAGAAGTTCATGGAGAAGTGTCTCCTGTTGGAGGGACCCCACGCTGGAGCCGGGGAAGAGTGTGCAGAGTCCTACCCCTGAGGTGGAAGGAGCGGCAGAGACAACGTGTGATGAACTGACCGCAACCCCCATTCCCCGTCCCCTTGCACCACTCAGGGGGAGGAGGGAGAGAACTCGGGAGTGAAGTTGAGCCCAGGAAGCAGGGAGGGGTGGGGGGAAGGTGTTTTAAGAATTGGTTCTGTTTCTCATTATGCTACTCTGATCTGATTGGCAATAAATTAAGCAAATTCTGCCAAGTCAAGTCTGTTTTGTTCATGATGGTAATTGGTGAGTGATCTCTCCCTGTCCTTAACTTAACCCATGATACTTTCATTATATTTTCTCTCCTCTATGCAGATGAGGAGGGGAGTGATAGAGCAGCTTTGGTTGTCACCTGGCATCCTGTCAGGGTCAACCCAGCACAGCACTGTAGGTAGAGGGGGGCATGGGAAATTATTCTGTTTTAAACTCTAGATGAACAAAGCAGCCCCCTTCTCTCCAATAAATGATACAGTCTGGTGATACAGAATTGTTGTTACATCTTGGCCTCCTTTTCCAGAAGTGCTTCTGGTTTTCACTCCAGCAATGACCAGATGAAAAATACCCACACACATTTCACATGCCAAACTCTGGAACCCAAACCTGCCTCCTGGCAGCTCCCTTCAAGCCCCACCATGCTCATGTTCTGGCTGCACCAAGGGACAGTTTTTTGGTGTGAGATCCAGGAAACGAGAAGTCAGAGCATGCAAAAGGATGCAGGCACCTGAGGCTGCAGTGAGTCCAGAAGCCAGTTTGCCCATTTCACGTGTGAGAGGACAGGGCCTCGCATTGCAGGCACTTCTTGTCGGAGGAGTCTGTATGGTTTTGACCAAAGTCGCATCTCCCTAACAACAAGTCAACCCTGCACCTGTGGACAGAAAGATCTAAAATTCCCTGCTGTTCTCTAGGAACCCATTAGAGAGAGGGTCAAAGTGTTAGTTTTATATGGGCTGCTGTACCTCTAGAGAGAGTAAGTTATAACTCTTGTGCTGGTTCTACAGGCAATTTAAGCACCAGCTTTAAGGGATTGTTTTGTCCCTTGCAGGATGAGGAATGTAAAGCTAGGCATATTTGCACCTACATTTGGTATCTAGATTCAGTAACTGGAATAACTATATGTAGTTATGAACCATTTGACTGCAACATGAAGATAAAATTGTACAAAGAGAAGCTTGATCCCAGTCCTCCGTAGCCATATGGAGCCCACTGATGGGTTAGGGCAGGACTTTAATTCCGGAACACAGGCTCTTCAGGACAGCAGCTAACACAGAAGTCTCAAATCCCAGCTGAGGGATTTGGATCCTGTCACAATTAATAACAATCTCAGAATATATTTTTTTTCACTAGGTTCTTTCAATCCCTTAATTTTTTGATATTATAAAAGACAAATGACTTCGGGACAGCTTTCTTCGCACACTCAAAGGTTCTCCTATCTGAGGTTATCTAGATCAGTGTTCTCAGGAATGTTCACATATGGTGTATACTCTATTTTACTGGAATAATTGATTTTTAATAATTCTTAAGCTATACTATTTACTTAGAATTGTTTAAGAATTATCAGTGATTCTAACTTTTATGAAGATTTTTAGATAATTTGCAGAGCAGTTAAATCACAGATCACGAACACTAGGAAAAACTAATTTAGTTAAATCAGCTTATACCAGGGTGTTTATTATGGTGGGAGGTAAGGCTGATAACCTTCTTTTAATATCAGAATGGTAATTATTACTTGCCAGTTGTGTCAGCACCTTGTGCTTTTTATTGTTTTTTTTTTTTTCTCCTAAAACACTTTTTTATCTTATTTACCAGATATTTGCACAGTAACATGGCAGCTAAAGGACCATTTCAACCTTGAGATGCATAAAGCAGAGATATTTATACCTCTCATGGAGCAGGGAGATAATAGGCCCTATCTGTAAGAGAGACTGAACCTGGAATATTGCACTGAGAGCTTTAGGCACCTCATTTCCTGAAAAATGTAGACAAACTGGATGGAGTTCAGAGAAGAGCAACGGATAATAATCATGAAGATGGAAGGATTGTTATATAAGGAAAGATTAAAAGAGACTCAACACTCAGCTGTAACAAACAATAAAAAACTTCAGAAGATGAATGCTCCAAACCTTATGTACAAATATAAACCCACATATATATAAATACCACAACATGCACAGTATTTTCCATTTAGTATACCAATGGCAAAATAAAATGTGTTTTTCTGCAGACTGGAAGTTAGACAGCAGGTAATTCAGGAACTACAGTGGGAGTCAGAGTAAACTCCAGCAGGAAGAAAAGACTTCTTTCCTCCATTACTCCATGTTAGTTAACCTGCAAGGAACTATTACAGTGGTTCAGTAACTCATTCCCCGAAAAATCTAGAACTTCATGTAAGCTCCACTCATGCAAGCTATGATATGGATGTAGGCATAGCATTAATATTTCACTTAGTAATTCAGATCCCAGTGCCCAGCAACTGTTTAGATCTTGTACATGGAAAAATGACATCATGCTGGCTTCTTGAATAAACACTCTTCTTTTGGGTTTGTGTGGCAAGGTTTTGGTAGCAGAGGGGGGCTACGGGGGTGGCTTCTGTGAGAAGCTGCTAGAAGCTTCCCCTATGTCCGATAGAGCCAATGCCAGCCAGCTCCAAGACGGACCCGCCGCTGGCCAAGCCCGAGCCCATCAGCAATGGTGGTAGCACCTCCATGATAACATATTTAAGGAGGGGGAAAAAAAACCTGCGCAATTGCAGTTGAAGAGAGGAGTGAGACTATGTGAGAGAAAAAACTCTGCAGACACCAAGTTTAGTGAAGAAGGAGGAGGAGGAGCTGCTCGAGGTGCTGGAGCAGAGATTCCCCTGCAGCCTGTGATGAAGACCATGGTGAGGCAGGCTGTCCCCTGCAGGCATGGAGGTTAGTGGTGGAGCAGATATCCACCTGCAGCCCATGGAGGGCCCCACGCCAGAGCAGGTGGATGTGCCCGAAGGAGGCTGTGACCCAGTGGAGAGCCCATGCTGGAGCAGGCTCCTGGCAGGACCTGTGGACCCATGGAGAGAGGAGCCCACGCTGAAGCAGGTTTGCTGGCAGGACTCATGACCCTGTGGAGGGGAACCCATGCTGGAGCAGTCTGGAAGAACTGCAGCCCATGGGGAGGACTCACGTTGGAGAAGTTCATGGAGAAGTGTCTCCTGTTGGAGGGACCCCACGCTGGAGCCGGGGAAGAGTGTGCAGAGTCCTACCCCTGAGGTGGAAGGAGCGGCAGAGACAACGTGTGATGAACTGACCGCAACCCCCATTCCCCGTCCCCTTGCACCACTCAGGGGGAGGAGGGAGAGAACTCGGGAGTGAAGTTGAGCCCAGGAAGCAGGGAGGGGTGGGGGGAAGGTGTTTTAAGAATTGGTTCTGTTTCTCATTATGCTACTCTGATCTGATTGGCAATAAATTAAGCAAATTCTGCCAAGTCAAGTCTGTTTTGTTCATGATGGTAATTGGTGAGTGATCTCTCCCTGTCCTTAACTTAACCCATGATACTTTCATTATATTTTCTCTCCTCTATGCAGATGAGGAGGGGAGTGATAGAGCAGCTTTGGTTGTCACCTGGCATCCTGTCAGGGTCAACCCAGCACAGCTCTGCTTCTGCCCTAACATCAAGTTTAAATCAACCTGGAAGTCAAATCTTGACATAAGCCTAGCAAAGGTCCATGCTTTTACACACAGCTGAGGGGGTAGGAGATACAAAGGTTTAAATTTGCTTTCTTACCTCTTCTCAAGGAGGTAGTCCAGTCTTGGTACCTCTGCAGGCATTGGCATTGGCTATGAACAGACTCAGACTTCTTAGGCAGGACAGTTATGTAGAAATTCAGCAAGGTGTGAATTTGAAGCAAAATTTATCCAAAATTAACTCCACCTGTATACATTTTTATTCCCAGTTTGGTGTGGTTTTCCAAAACCTGTTTAAATACTTTTCCACTCTCTTCTGATATAAGAGACAAATGGGAGAATGTATTGCTCTCTTGAGTGTCCACACCCAAGCTCATTGCAATATTGTCCTTATGTAAATGTGCCCTGAGTTTAGGGGAAAGGTTAGTCTATTTAAAAGCTTTGAGTTTTAACTGATTGTTATTTTCAGTTCTCAGTCCTAACATCTAAGAGGCCTGGAGGCCATAACTGATACAAGTCCCTCATCTGTAGATTTATGCTCTGTGACATAAATCAGAATAGTTCATTGAATTTCATGAAAATACACTGATTTTGCATTGGCTGAGGATTTGATTTCTGCTGAACTTGAGTATTTGTAATGACAAATGTGTTGGGGAAGTGACTCATGAGAATTATCTAGTGGGAACGAAGTTGGTCACTGCACCTTTAAAGCAGAAATGATGGTGACACATGCCTCGGGTTCTGTGATGCAGATAAGCAAGTAGGGGAGTCTCAAATGAGACAGCAAATCATTTACATCCTAAACTGGGTACTGAATGCAGGGTTCCGGTGGTGAAAGGAGAATTACGTGTCAAAGTCAGTGTCCTGTGCTCTGTGCTGTAGCTAAATTGTCACTTTAAATACAGAAATCTGATTAAATCTGTACTGTCAAAACAGTAGCTGAAGGTAGGTAATTGAAATAAAAAATGCAGACTGTTGGTTGCAGGTTTGTTTGCTTCTTTTAAGGATTAGGAAAAAAACGGTGTGAAGGAAATAGAGTGCTAAAATTTTAAATGTCTACTGGGGACACTATCACTTGGCAGTTGATATGTTGCTCATCTCCTAGAAATAATTATGTATTCAGGCCCCCTCAGTTAAATTGGCACATTAAGATTTCTGACTTAGTGTCATAACTGTAAAGAAGAAATCCTGCAAGCTGGCGGCAGGTCTGCCTTTGGGGCTCTGCCCAGACCAAAATCTCTGAAAGTACAATCCTGGGACCAGATCTGTTGCTAGTGTCACTTAGCATAGATCTTCCACAGTCAGCAGGACTGTGCTGGTTTACACCTGTGGAAGATCTGGTCCCGAAGAGGTAGTTTCTCATCATTTAGGTCAAATGTAATCCTGCAGGTGTTCAAAGACATGGGGGAGGACACTGGCTGCTGTGCTGGTGTGAGAATGTGTGTCACTCTCCAGCTGTGGCCTCCTCAGATGCAATGTTCCTTGTAGGGTCTCTTGGAGAAGAGCTGGCACTCGTGCACCGAGTAGGACAGCTTGAACAGAGGCCTCTGGGCAGGCTGAGAAGCTATCTCACTGATCACAGCATGTGTACCTGGCACTCGGTTGGAGACAGACTTAATCATATCAAACATGCAACAGGGAGATGATGCAGAGACTAGTGCTCCCATTTAACTGAGGGAGTGGGAAACAGTGAAGCTTTGCCATTATGTATTCATCCCCCAGCCACTGCAGTGAGAGCAGGGCAAGAGGCTTATTCTGAATGGATTCTAGCAGAAGAGCTCTTTCACATCCTGAAACAGCAAGAGGCTACAGAAAAACCACCTTGCAGAACAGTAGCTTTGAGGGCCCTGAGGCAGGTTCTGCTAAGTGCCAGTATCAACAGCCTGCTGCCCCCTCTTCCTCTGGCCTCACACAGCCATGGAGGCAGACCCTCCTCCCAGCAGCTGCCACCGCAGGGGAGGAATGCGGGACTGCGACTCCAGGTTGGGAGATACAAGGCATGTATGTATGCCCAAGATATTTTGTATGAGCCAGCCATATTTTTGTGCTGTCAGCCAAGGAAAAGGAGCTCATTTAGAGCTGGAAGGGGTAGGAGTAGTGAAGAACCACGCAGTTAGGGTCAGGAAGTAGGAAAATTTAGTTCTATTGTAGAAAACACTGCTGGAATGCTGCATGCATTCCTAATCACTTATATCACATAAAGATATTCTTGAGAAGAAAAAGAGTCAAGAAAGTCTGTGATAAGATAAAAGAGGAATAATGAATCTGACTCATACAGGGCAACCCGAAGACTTAGTCTTCTTTAGCCTGAAGGCTGAAAGGAGATATGGTATCTTTTTCGAAGTGCATCAGTGGAGAAAACATCAAGGAAGGAGAAGGGTTAAGAATCTGTAAATTGACTGGGAATTTAAACCTAACCAACAAAGCAGTAAGGTGCCTGCTGTGGGAATAATAGGGACAAAAAAACCCCTTTGCCTTGTCAGAAATGAGGGCCAATAAATATACAATGTAGTGTCTGCTTTATTGGAACACTGGTCTTGAAAACAAAGGAGGCTGTGTAGCTTCCAGCTCATTGTTCCTTCAGAAAGGATCACTGAGAAAAGGTGAGGGGAAACAGATGCATGTTGTCGAACACCATAGCATTTTCTATAATACAGCAAATAACATGAAACTTCTGAAAAATCTCCAGAGCTGGCACAGCTAATGACATTGCAACCTTACATAGGTAACTTGTACCTCTGACAATAACCACAGAGGTTTTGCTTATATGAAGAGCACAGAATCAGGCCTGTCCTATTCTGTAATTAGGGGCGACAGGTGTATTTCAATTGTTTAATTCTTTCTTTGGTTATACAAGTGATTGCTGGTTGCAGAGATTAACATATCAAGCCACCTGTGCCACAGTGCAGGTTTCCAAATTGAATAGAAAACCGAGAGCACCAGAGCTTGGGAATCACAGAACACTATTTCCCTGGTGTCTATGTTTGCAACAATAATTTGGACTGAGGAACCGTGCTCTGATCTGAAGATACTATGTTCATTCCAAGATTTGACAACTTATGAAATATAGCATTGCAATAGATGGGAGACATTCATTTTCTTTTTAAATCATGTGAGGAGTATAATCAATGGAAGATGAGAAAGGACAGCAAGTTGGTCTTCAGTTGTTCACTAGTGGCCTCAGGGCCTTAGGTTTTAAATGAGTTGTTTTGTGCTAACACCTCCTTGAGCACTGATGGTCAGGTGCAGTTTCGGTGTAGTTCAGAGTAACTCTACTGAGTTATAGCTTACATCAGCTAAGCATACGGCCCACAATATTTTGGCATTCAGGGCAGGCAGCTCACACTCACAAGTTAAGGAATTTCTCTATAAAAGTTCCATTATCACCTGCTCATCATACAAATCCTGCTACTGCCTCCCTATCCACCTGTGTATTTCTGATGAAGGCTGGACTATGCTGGCAGAATAACATGTAGCAATTTCATGTCCTCAGGGTGGGTCAAATCTTCTAATCTTTACTCCTTTTAGTTCAATAAGGACTGCATCTCTGTAAACTGAAGGATTTGAACTCATTAGAATATATTTCTTTTCTCTTTAATTTCCTTCCATTCACTCACCCTTGTCATTACACCAGGATCTCAGACTAGGTTTCATCAAACACCACACACAAACGTTTTAAAGCCCTTCCACTTTGCTGTGTGTCTTTTAAATTTAAAGATCACCATTTTCCTTATCTTAATAAAGAAAGAGATTCTCTGCTTTCTTCCTTTTATATAACTCCTCAATATCAGTCTTGGTGTTTTCTTCATCACTTCAGGGTCCGTTCCTTCCACTGACAAATGTTCACACAGATACACCTTCATATTCAGGACATTATAATTTCATTTATTCCCAGGAGATGCAGAATCTCTTTTTCATTCTTTTGGTGACCCCCTGGATGCTACGTTTCCATTGTCTCCTTCATTCTTTGTCTGTAAGTGTCCTGACTTGTCCAGGTGTATTTGTCAGCAATTTGCCAGCATATGCTTAGGTGGTCACTTTACTAAAAGGCTTTTCCTGTCAATCTCAGAATTTCTAATGACATCCCACCATGTAGGGGAGGATTTAAAACAATAAAAAGGGAGGATTTAAAACAATAAAAAGGCTTTCTTTCTCATGCATACTACAGGTTCTTCCGGAAGACAGCTCTCCATCTGCATAACACTAAAGATCCACTTTCACCTGATGAAAGGGTAAGTCATGGCTATGCTGCCATTGGTGCCTTTGTCTCAGGTGCTGCAGCTGTAAACTACAATTATTTCCCTTTTTCTGCTTGCCACAGAAACACAGATGCACTTTTGCAGAGATGGGCCTCGGTCATCACTAGAGGAGGATGGAGGATATCTTCTCACAGGCTTTATCTGGGTTGCCAGAAGTATGGCACAGTAGTGGGAAGTAAAACTGATCTATCTTACCAACACTTCATTAGCACAGTTCCTATAGTGTCTTGCTGCAGAGGGAATAATATGCTTCACACATTAATAGAGTTGGAGATATTAAGAGCTCAGCATTTGTCATTTAGAGTGTCACTTGACATTCTACATACAGGAGGGTATTGTGGTTATTACAAGTAGTGGGGTGTTGGCTAAAGAATTTTAATGGTGCCTATTATAATGGAGAAGAAGCAGTGAGCCACTTTTTTCATGCATAAAACAAGTGGGGTGCCTGATAGTTTCCACATTAGACTCAGCTTTTGGAAAAAAAAGATCTAGTGAAAAATGGTCATGCTGAAATATACAAAGTCCAAAATCTTCTACCTTATATTTAGGTGCTATAACTTCTAATGAGAATCCCTGAAGTGTGAGAATATGTCGAGAGACTTCAATCTTGCACTTAAAGAGATAGCTGAAAAAGGCTCCCTCAGAAAAATTCTGGAATGAATCTTAACCCTCAAACAAGTCAGTCTTTACATTTTTCAGCACAATGTTTGCAATAAATCAAACATTTTCATTTTAAAACTCTAATCAGCTAAATCATGAAATGAATTCATTTATAAAAAAAGGCGAAGTATAAAAAATTATCTGTCTCCTAGGTCTCCAGCTTAATATCTTCAATAAGTCAGAAGTCCATGTATGAAAACACAAAAGCAGAAAAGAATATATTTCTGTTAGGATTTTGCACAGGAGACATTTTTTGATGGAAGTACCTGCAAGGTGACTACCTCCTGTAGATTTTCATGTCTCATTTACCAAGGCCTTGGAAATAAATTAGGAGAATGCTGTTTCCTGCCACTCCATTTATGTGTATAATGCTTTTTGTTGTCTTAGCACAATCCTTATATTTACCCATATGTAAAATGCTTAAAGCACTCTGTCAAGCTTTCTGCTTTTGCTGAAATGAGGTCTAAGCATGGAGCAAGGAACTGCAGATCAGAAGATGTACACAGAGTAAACTGGAGGACAAAGATGGCAGGTTCAGTCTTATATCTACTGTGAATCCCTGACATTTGTTGCAGGTCTTCAGATGACGCATCTTGTACCTCTATCAATAGCTTGTTATGGATCAACAGCAAGATACATTGTCTGAGAATCTGCTTACAACACATTTAGAATCCTTTAACTGAAAAGAAAGGGATTTTCAATGGACATCAGGGACCTTGATACAGCTTTTTGTTGAGAATGACTGTGCCTTGTTCCCTGGTTGTTTACAGACAGCAGAAGCTGTTCCTAGTGGTGTGGGTCACAAATTATTTTGGTCACCTCTACATTTTTTAGTTAGTCAGTAAACCTAAGTGATAATCAGATAAGATCACAGCTTTGTTTAAAAAAATCAAGAAATTTTGTTAGGGGAGGGCTGGCTGAACACTGGGGGTTTGCAAACATTTTGATTTTAGACTAGAAACTAGAAATAGTTTTGAAAACAGACCTCTGAAACTTACTCTCCAGAGTGTTGAGGAGATTTTGATGGGGACCTGACAGCCTATACTGCTATGTATTTTAAATGCAACAATTCCAGGCACAGGAGAGATTGTGTTTTTACAGCTATGTAAAATATGGCAGTTGCAGCCAGTATTAAACCTTCAGCCAATTTGCGTTGTGGTATCTTCTCTGAGGCATTTATTGACAGCTACAGAGTACTTACAGAAATGACAACATTCAAGAAATCTTGAAGAAGATGGTGTGCAGAGTAATCAAAATGACTGACCTGACATTAGATCCAAAATGAAGATATCTCAACTTTTCTTAACTGATTCTATCCATCTTAAACTGATATATTTTAATATCAGATACTTGAGTTATAAACTTCCTTTTAGTACTAGGCTCCATTTAAATAATCTCCTCTACTTTAGGAAACTCTTAAAGATACATGAGTATTTTAAGAATGTTGTGACTGTGTTGAACTTCAGTTTAAACAAATCCCAGAAGTAAAGTCAAAGACCCCCCCAAAAAAGAGAAAAAAACAAAAAAAGGGGTCTTTTATAACAAAAAAGATAGATAAGACTCCTATGTGACAATATCACTTTTCCCTTCTTTTCTTATAAAATCTGCTGAGTTGAACTATGGAAATGAATAGTTAAGGATACCACCCTTGAGCCAGTACTCAAACAAATACAGGGCTTAGGTGATCTTGTGATTGTTTAAGCCAAGTGGAGGCAAGAAAATTTACAATCAAAATGCAAATGTTTGACAATAGGAGTGGAGATCTGCTCAACTCAGTCTTTATTTTCTAGGGGGCAAAAGGTGTGGTTAAGAATAGAGAGGAACAGCTAAGGATGCTTTTGGCATTCTAAGATATTGCAACATCTCTCTAGGATGATTGATGTTATTTATTGGACAAATAACAAATTGAATGAAAATACAATAATGTTAATTTCATGAAGTAAAGCAATTTCATTTAGTTATTGGACCAACGAGTGAAAGAATTACTCTGTATATTAGGAGTACCTGTAGGTATATCATCTAACTTGTAGGAGATTCCAAAATTAAATCCTTACCCTAAATCAGACAAATTAGAAACCTGAACTTTTGTTTCTGGTATTTAATATAGTATACAGATGGCTCTCAAGGGCAGAAAGCAAAATATGTCTCAGATTTTTTTACAGGAAAGGATAACCATGTACATTCTATATTGGATCTCAGAGTACCTTATAATCCTCCTCATCATCTTTCACTAATTGGTACTGGTTTTCAGCCAATTCTACCTTTCATATTAATTGGCGAACAGCCCATTGTAATAGAAAAGCCCTGAATTTTATTAGTAACACAGTCAGCACTTTATTCACACTTCCCCAAGTTTCTCCACACCCATATGCTCTCTCTACACCAGCCATGGCTAGCTTACCTCTTTAGACAAAATAAAAAAAAAAACATCAACAGCAAATCAATTAAGTTATTTACTTTTACCATTATTTACATCAGATGTGAAAGAGCTCTAAATTTCATTAATGAGAATATGCAATTTCATGGTATTCTGCTTGGATACCTTCAACAGGCTTAAAGAAATGCACAAACAACTATCAGCTTGATAACAGTAATGATTTCAAGTCTACCGAAACAAATACATATTTGTGATTTTCTAACCAACATATTTATTCCATGATGAACAATCTAATATCAAGATCTGATTATAGGGCTCTCTCTGTTCATTGTCAATTGTGCAGTCCTTGAAATACTAGTACTATTATGAAATAAACTCCTTGCACCAGAGCTAAGTGCTGCCTTTGTGCATCTTTGATCCTGATTCAAAATGTGATGCTCATACAATTTTTATTACTGGTATAGAAGGACTGGAGCAAAGATGGGTGAATATTGCAGAGGAATACTCACATAAAGTACATTCCTACTAAAATTGAAAGAAAAGAGAAACCAACCCAAAAATCACTTTGACAATATTAGGAACTTTTTAAATATATTCTCTAGAAACATCTGTTTGCAAAAATGATGTGGAAAGTGGAGTTGTGAGTACTCACTGATGCAGGCTCCCCCATACAAATTGGTTAATGTGTAACTCACATCACAACTTTAGAACATGTTTAAATCCATTTCTTCTCAGTGATTATGTGTGACTGTATGCTTTACTTCATGTAATTCCAATAGGGCTAATCACAAATGGAAAGTTACACAAATGCTTAGGAGCTTTGCTGAATCAGGTGCAAGACACTAATGCTACACAGGGTTAAGCCAGAGCTGTGGAGGATTCCTCCTCCCTAGCTAAAAGGATCCTATAACACAAGCCATTAAGTAACACTTTGAACCACAGTACATTTTTTGAATCAATGTTCAGATAAATTTGACTGGTGTTTCTTTTCAAATATCTCAGAAGAAGAAAGTCAGTGCTCTTACAGAATTAATACATCATTACAGATAGCTAAAAAATTATGTGAAAAGTCACACAGAACTGAGGGTGTAACTCATCCCATTCTGATAGCGGGGGAACTGTCCTTTAGCACAGAGATTATAGCCTTAAAGAAAAAAGCTACAAAACATGCAATAGTATTAGTAGAAGGCACATTTTTCCACAGCATCCTGAAAGAACAATAATTAGCAATGAATAAGCCCATGCCATACATTTGGTAAAAAAAGACTCAAATAAACAAAATAGCACTTGAAATTATCTTCTAAACCCAACAAAAATATAACCCTTTAACTGAAAACAAAGGGATTTCAACCTTATATTAACAAATATATCTGTCTGCTTGTCTTTCCACTACTGACCTCTTGTACTGAATAGTTATAAAGCAAAAATTTGAAGCAAAAACTTGCTGGCAGCATTCAGAAGAGTTTCAGTTCCACAGTGTAAACTGAACAACGCAGATTAATATAAACCAATTTAAGAATTTACAGACAATTAATATGTGCCCAAAGATGCAATAATCTATTTTACTTATTGGAAAGAAAAGAAGTAATAGAAAAATACTGCCTTCATTATACCTTTTGAAAATGACTAATGCATTAGTTCCTTTTGTGTTATTTGAATAACATGTCTTTTTCCTTAATTCAGGAATCTAAAGAATGCCCGTGGACTGTGTATGAGCAAAATTCCACATGCCTACTGTGGGAACAGATACAATATAATGTCTTGCTTAGCTTAACAATGACTTGTTTGTGTTTGAATATTACTTTTCCATAAGGATGGATTGAGTGGTCAGGGAAACTTGGAATCTATTGTTTATTCTGGTATAGGAACTGGGAAATGGCTGTAGGACTAACTCTACTCAAGAACTTTGCTATCTCCTACCTCAGCTTTACCCTCAGAGAATCTACCATCAAGGTGGAATGTCTCACACCTATGATCCTCAGTCCAGACTGGAATGAAAACTTAGCAAAGGCTTTGGAGAGACCCATTTCCAGTTCAAGCTCCTCCAGGGCCAGCCACACTGCATGGGCAGATCATGGTCCCATTGTACCTTCCTACCTCTATTCACTTTTTGTACATCTGGAGGTCTTCCCACCAACAGAGCTCTGAGGAGTGTCGATCACTCCTGTAGAGGCTGTGAAATATCCTATATCACCAGGTACAGGCTTCATGTCTGACCTGCTCTGAACAAAAGCATACCTTGCAAAGATTTCTCACATCGAACAGCGCTGTCAAACTGCACTGCCATTGGATTCGTTAGAACTCCCATACATAACAACCGCCCAGTCCCAGGATCCTGCTGGGACAACTGTAGCTACCAGCAGGGAGTGAGTAGAATAAGTTATACTCCTCACATACTCTCCCAGTCTCCATGACTTGCTGCTCAGAGATGGCCTGAGCTAGGGGTGGTGTCTTTGGCTACATCAATACTTGTTAACAGTTGTTGAGTCTGCATACCAGGTGACAGCACTTGTCTGTAAAGCTGGGCTTACTCTCCCTCCAGAGCAGGCGGGCAGCTTACAAGCTGATTGTCAGCAACATATCTTCTCCGTGTCAGTTCTTGCACTATGCCTAGGCATTGCCTGGGGCAGTGCTGGTTTTCTGACTCCTAAACTGTGCCAAGGACCAAGCTATCAGTTCAAAAATGTGGGCTGTCTCATGCTGGTGCTCAAGCCTGAGCTCCATCTCTCCGTTTAGTTTACTGCTGCAGACAAAGACACAGTGTTTAATAGTCCACAAATAGATTTATCTTCTTGGTATTTGCCTAAATGCACTTTGAACACATGCAAATTTGTAGCTTCCAGAACTGATTGGAGTTTTACAGTCAATTTCAGTAAGAAAAGAGTCAAACCAATGCTGAATGTCTTCAAATCCCACCATTTGTCTTCTTGAACTATTAAAGAACTCAGGTTTTGTACTGCATATTGTTTAGCAGGCCTTTTATTATACACGTGAGAGAAATAAACAATACCTGATAATACTGTATAAGTTAATAACTCAGTACTCATACAAACAGTAAACTAAATTTTTAAAAAGCACAAGCCCAACAGTTGCTATGAAAAGGCTATGCAAACATGTATAGATTTTTATGAATTATAGAAGACACTAGTATGTTAATTTGGCACATGCCATCAGCAGATTGATATCTTATGGGAAAATGTTGAAATTCATAAAACACATTATATTTTACAGATAATTATATAAAAATTAAGCAGATTGGCTTAGATTTTAAAACATTTTGCTATATCATTTACCATATTTTACACTAAGTGAATAGTTATGTAATATTTGAAAGATGCCAGCTGTAATCTGAAACCTGTGAAATAATTACCTAAATATTATTTATTAATTTTTTCAGTTAAGTAAAGCATGCAAAATGTCATTTCATGAATTAATACCATGGATTTAATTTTCTTCTTATAAGTTTGCCCCCCTCAACAACACAACTTGGTAAAAGAATTAGTTTTCTAAAATGTGAGACTGCCTTTGTTGTAACAACTGCCACATTAGCGTAACAGTGTAAGAATGAACTTAAATGTGTTCAAATATTTGTACAGTAGCAGCAAAATAAATATCTTTGTGCCTGAAGTTAAGTTGATGCTCAAGTGCTTTGCTTGATCTCAGCCTACAGATTGACAATTCAATTAAAATTATTTACACCAGAAAACCCAAAGGTCCAGTGTCTTGACACTAGTTGAGGAAGGTGTGCTTGAAGAAAACTCTTATAAGTAGTGATACATATCTAGAATAGTCTCCTAGCTTCCACCAGTCCATAGACAAAAGAATTCCTCAACAAGAGATAGTGTCTTTACAATAAATTGTCATTGATGGGTTTTTGTTCCATTGACTTATCTGGTCATTTCTGGATCCTGCCTGAACTTTTACCTTCACTTAACAAAAGAAAAGAAGAAGGAGAATTATATCAATTTTGCATTCTTGAAAACCCCATAGTCTTGAAGATATTAATCAAGTTGTAAATTGTTGGGGGTTATGTTGTATTCAAAATATTACATCAAAGGATAGTAAGAACAAAATTATACAGCAGAAGGAATACTATGCTATGAGCTTATGCTGTCCTTGTCTTTCAGCAGTATTCTTTTTATCTATCTCTCTAGTTTTCTACTCTCTTTCTTTTCCCAACCACATTGTCTTTTTAATCTCTATTTCAACACTCTGTTGTCCTCATCCTCCATCCTTTCCTGCTTTGGATTATTCAGCCATCTTCAAGCTTTTTTCATGGCTGTGGATCTCTACTTCTCTTGATTCATTGCAGTCCAAATAGTTTCTAGTTTTGGTTAATACACTTCCTTGAAATGGAATTATTGACTTAGCTGTACCTTTAAGGTATGTTTTTCACACGGTCACTGAAGAGCTCAGGTAATGGGGAACTTAAGACCTAAAGTTCTGACTGTTCCCAATTTCAGTTAATATCAGTGATGAGTATTTTCATACATGTATGATCCTTTATAGGTTTAAAGATACCTTTTTAAGGTCAGCAAAAGAGAGCATATGACAGAGTTTCACTGCTGTAGGTCAAGGGAGCTATCTGCATCATGATTCCTGTAAAATGTGTGGTTCATGGTGAAGCCTGGAACCATCTGTCAGTCAGGAGACCTGAAAACCACTGAAAATGAGAAAGGACGGGACCTCTCTGGACAACCCTTGAAAACTCAGATATAAAAAAAGGGTGCTGAAACTGGATAGTAAGTAATCTTTAACTGGTTTTGCAATAATAGGAAAGGAAGCACTATGAGCAGAGTATCAAAGAGGTTTTTTGTGGGCCCTACTAATTCCACTAATTTCTCACTCTTCTATAGCTTATTTAATAATAATAAAACAATTTAAGCCATAGAGGTTTAATGCAATCCAACTGTTGCTAGAATCATTGGGTGTCCTGAGCACTGGCCCATCATACTTTTTACTGGGATATATGGCCACTCACTTACGCAGGCTTGCCTAGAGCTCACTTTCCCAGAAAGCATTTGCAAGATCTGATATAACTCTAGGTAGTTGCATTTATTCATGCTGTTATGCAGGTAGGCCAAATGTGCTATAATTTATCATGAATAAATAATTACTTGAGGAAGTTACAAATGCATAAAAGAACAGCTGTTGTGTTGCTGAAAACAATGCATTACTACATGCATTGTACTATAAAACCTGGTGCTGATTAATTGTTCAACTTTTCTACTTTTTTTTTTGTTTATGTTAATTGTCATCTATTTCAGTCACAGATTGTGTGGGATTTCCTTTCAGCAGTGAACTTATCACAAATAAACAAGTAATAATTAAGTTATTAATGGGCATGTTGATCACTGCAGATTGGGAAACTAAATGAGTTAGAAGCTCATAACTGTTGCCTTCCCTTAATGGGTATTAGATTTTGCCAAGAAAGGGTTTGTAGGAAGATTTTTTTAAGATACAGAGAAACCATAATTTTTTCCATTAATCCTGACTTCTGGAGCTGTTAAGACCACATTTGCATAGCTCCACATAGGCCTGAATGTTCCACCTGTGTTGAAGAAACTTTCCCTTCTTTCCCTCATAGTATGTGAAGACTTTTTAAGTAGCACTTTCAGTAACACAGAAATGGGGTGAGTTGGAGTTGGATTATTCTTTCAGCAAGCGATTTGCCTTTCCCTGGATCAGGAAGGCACCTCCTCCTACAAAGAACAATGCTGTGTCAGCACCTAACCCAGTGCCTAAACTGCTTCTGGTTACACAGGCATTAAAAAAGGTAAGGAAACTGGACAAGCAGGTTTTGGCCTGGTGCAATTTGCTTCGGTTGCATCTTCTTCACATCCCCAGACAGATTAATTAATTTTGAATGAAACTGGAGAGAAATAGGAGTATATAAGGGTAACTGGGAGAAGCTGAAAGGTCACAACTCTATGCAGCTATACTGTGTATGGTAATGGTAGGTAACTACCTCTATTATTTAGAGCAGCTTTGCTTGCTTCATGGGTAGATGATACATACTGAACAAGCAAATTCAGGCTATTTGGCTTATTTGCTGTTTTTTAGAACTTGGGAAGCCTATTGTTCATATATGTTCTGAGTAAATTGCTCTGTTGACAACTCACACACAGTGAGTCATTCACCCAACTTTAATCTCTTCAGTATGGGTATCTAAATCAGAGCTGGTGATGTACATTTTCTTACCATCAATTAAGAAAAATGGGCACTGACAGGTATGATTATTCTGCCCCTAAGGAGGTCAGATGAACCCTAGAAGAAGCCATTTCTATCTCTTGACTAAAAAAGTAATTGAGGGTGAATAACTTAGCTAAGAGTTAATCTACATTGTAGATATCTGAAATAAGGGAGGATGAATCAGGTTCCAGCCATGGGGTTTTTCTTAAAACACAATGCAATTCCATTTCTCCCAGAAAGATGGTAAAAAATGCTAGACAAATACAGTATATCTACTATTTGGCAAGGAGATCAGAGCTGTGAGATGAGAGAAAAGTCAACTATAAAAAAGATGCCTTTAGGTTTTGTTTTCTATTGTTCTTGCCATGTTTCAAATCAGTATTCAGTGTTAAACATCAGTTCAGAACAAATCGTGCCTTGCAAGTCTCTACCAGGCTTGAGGAGGGTCCACAGAGAGTTCCACAACCTGAGCTCAACTCATCTCAAATGGGCAATACAGCTGTAGAAAGAGCTGTTTGGCAGACTTTCAAATATCTTTTGAACAAGCTCCTTTATGCTCATGCACTCATTGTTTCTGTTCAAAGATCATCATGAAAACTAATCCTGAAAGCAGCCAATATTTGTATTGATTCAGTTGTTTTATTTGAGAATGAGAGCAGTCAAGGAGAAAAAAAAGACTTTCTATGCCTACAACAAAATTAACATCTTCAGTGTCTGGGAGAAAACTTCAAAGGCACCCATGCTCCAGCATTATCAGAGGATCTTGGATTTATGGTCCTACAATGTTGTATATAGCTTGATCCAAAACTCACTGCAACTGAATGAGTTTTACCAGGGAATTCCATAGGTTTTGAATAAGGACCGAAGATCGTGTTCCTAGTCACGTTTTGTTTTGAGAATTTAGCCTATCATTTTCTAGTCTTGCAGGATCTCGTTTGGTTTACTACAGCAGTTAACATTAAACTCAGAGTTTTTAAGGAGCTAATCAGTGAATCAGTTGTGGGAAATGGCTGAGGAACATAAAGGCAAAAAGTGTGATATCTTAGTATCCTCATGGGGCCAACTGTTTCTTTCTAATTTTATGCTTTTTTCTTTTTTTAGACCCTAGCTCAGAAAAGTGTGAATTCATGAACCTGGCATCTGTGAGTTATTTTTGTTAGAGTCAGGGTATCCTTAATCAATTAAAAAAAGAGTTTAAGCAAAGATCACGTAACCATCCACGGTGATAATCTTCCATAAGCCTCAACTAGCTACAATCACATCATCCCACTGTTATCCAAAATGCCACCTTCCAAAATGTATGATTAGGTCTAGCAACACACTTGTTGCATAAACAGTCTGGGCAAATCAGGTCCAAATTAGATTCTCAAAATTTCCTAGTACCTTTTCCTCTCTTTCCTCTAACCAATTAACAATTACTAACTTTGTGACTCCCTGGTAATGTTGACTAATTTTAAATTTGAAATATTATAAAATGCAGATTTAGGCCATATTTTGACTGTCTTGTAGTTTTCTGGCTAAGATCTTACCTAATATATGCAAGGTGTTACATATATTGCAGTACAGCGTTGAGAAACTTGGAAAATAATGATGCTTCATGGAAACAATTGAAAAATTGTCAGCTTCAGAAAAAATAGGCAATAATTTTTGTGTATAGATGCAAACTCTGTACTAAAGAATTGGAAAGTAATCCTGGATTTAATGGTCCATAAACATGGGGTGGCTCTAACTCACAGGTTTCATTGTCTGTGAATCTATGCATGAAGCCAATGAGTGAGTTGGCTGGTAAAAGCGATTGGGGGAAAAAAAAAAAAGAAATATTTTTGATATTTTTAGAATATTATCCATTTTTAAAAAAACCTCTTTATAGCAAGCTCCTATCCATCTAAACTATGACTAAGTCACATTTGTTGAACTGGATGTTTTTAAGAAGTTCATTATCATATATCTAATGTATTGTCCCATAGAATAACTTATGTGATTTGGCAAGCAAATTAGTTTCCTAAATTTCCACTTTATAGCAGTGCATGCCTGCTAATCACTGCAAAAGAAACTCACCTGCAAAGCTTCTACGAAGGTAGCCAGAGCTAAACTTGAAGAATTCCCCCATGCTTCACCGAAGGGGCAGGACACACACTGAGGCTGCTCTGTGGGAGCATGCATAAAGCAATTGGAAGATAGAACTGCTCTCCTAAAGAACTATTACTTCTCTCATTTTACACACCCTAAATTAAAGGTATCCTCAGTTTCCCCTTGCTTTGGAAGAATGTCCAGGGAAACTTAAGGTCCTGAGGTACTTCATATTTGTAACACCAATTAACTCATTAGACACACCTGACCATCACATTTCATACTCAGAGATTCCTGTTGCTCTATACAGGATTTGGTCCAGGGTTTCATTTAGGGTGTGCTGCTTTGTCTATCCTTCTCTCTCTTTTTGTCCCATTTCACTGACATGCAAAGATTTGTTGTTGATTAGATGAGGGAACGTGTTTAGCACAAACAGTTCCTTCCAGCAGGGTCATGCATTTACCCATCTCTGACCCTGTTCATTAATTCTCTTCCATGGAATGGAATACATCAAACTGGAATACATCAAATACTTTCTGTTCCTTGTTATAATAGAGACTATATGCATTTTCATAAAACCTTCAGGCAGTATCTCGGTGAAATATAAAGTGATGGCAAGACACTTATGATATATATGTATATTACAATGATACAACCCAAAGATAAATTGGCAATGCGATGCTATCTTCACATTAGCTATTTTCTCAGAACATTGGCTAAGCAGTGGTTATAGCAGAAACAGAATGTGTTCAGAGAGGGATAACAAAGAGGGGAGAAACACAGAGAAATTCCTTCATACCACAGGCATGAAGAGATCAGGTTTGTTTAGTATAGGCAGAGGTACCATTCTCCCTCCATTCCCAGGAAGTAATGCTGTAAGACTGAATTAAAAACCATAAAATTTACTGAGGTGATTACAGGAGAGAGAGGCATTGGTTTTATTTAGAGTACACCTAAGGCCTATTTACAAAGTTTTTTCCAGAACCACAATGTATAAACCTGAAGTCTTTCACATAATCCTATAACCCATGACTGTTAAGAATAAGGAAGGAAATATCACAAGTATCATTTTAAAATCACAAGGGATAGAAACACTAGAGGAGTAAATGTATCTCTACAAGAAGAGAAGGGGAAAAATAGTCAAATGAGATTCCACTTAACCTTTCTTGTAATGCATGAAGCAAGCATAAAAGTGAAAGGTTATTCAAAATGCACAAATAAAATTCCTTTCACAAGAGATATCTTTAACTCACAGGACTCATGACCACTTCAAATCATTGTATGCAAAGGAATTGACTGAGTTCACAAAAGAATTAGCCACCTATAGAGAAAATTAACAGCTACAGTTACAATGTATTTTAAAATAAATACAGATTTATTCAGTTATCCATGTTATCCATGTTTCAGGACAGCCTCTCAATATTAAAACTTAGGATGAAACTTGGCCTACAAGCGAGCATATACATGGTAAATACTGAAAAAATAATCTTATTTTAGTATTCAGATACATGGCTTTAGCTCACTAACTTACTATATCTGCATTCATTCATTCTGTATGGTATAAGAGGAGCAGATGCCCTGAGTGGAATGATCATGAATGGAAAGTAAGTATGTATTTGGATCATGACTTCTTGTAAAAGGTAAAGTCCTGAGAAAGAGATGCCAGATCCATACAATATGGAGGTATCATTGGCTTCAAACAAAGAGTATAACCATGGTGCTTCAGTCAAACTAATTAGCTGTGCAGAAAAATGTAAAGGCTAGTTAACTTTGGCAGAGTGATGTTTGAATGTGACTACACTGCTCTGGAAGCCTAGCTGGTGTCTCTGCACTAAATAAATGTAAGATCTGCTTAATACTTATGATTCCTCATTAACCTTTCCTACCATCTGATTGCCAAGAACTTGTCTTTTTAGGAAATGTGTTTCACTGCTGTAAGTAAGTGTGTGTACTGTGGTATGTAGGATCCAGAGGTTCCCTTTCCAGATGACAGGCTGATCTGCTCTACACCAGGATCTTTCAAAGTGTGGTCTGACCAACTCTGAAAGATCCATGAAAGACAATAAGGAAAATCAGTTTGATATCTACTTATAGCCACAAAAATCTGAGAAATTTGTAAAGGGGGTCTGAATCTTCATTGGCAATCTTTTAGGGAGCCAGTTAAATATGAAAAAGGTTGAAATGTCCTGCTCTGGATTTCACACCTTCTCATCTGGAAGCTGAACTTCCTTCAAATTTTAAGCACTCCTTCTTTCTTGGAATATATTGCTGTAGTGATAGGCCAGTGGCAGAAGTAATTCTTCAAAACAACCATTACACTACTTAACATAGATGACAGTGCAATTTAAGATGTGAATATTCTTTTTCTTCCTCTAGTGAATCTGTGGTGTAGATAATGGGTAGTTTTGTCATTGCCAGACAAGTGGTTTCCCCTCTAGGAGATCCCTCTCTGCACTCAGAAATTCATTCTTTGAATTACTTTCTTCTTGTGGGGTGAACCCTAGTGAAACTGATATGTCAAACACTAGCAAGGAGAAATTATATTTTATCAGGCACTTACATCACAGTGACTGAGTAAAACTGAATCAGGTTTATTATTCACTGAAATGCAGATTGTTGGCAACTTGGTATGAAGAAAGGCTAAAGATGAATCATAAATGTTGAACAGATCTTACAGCTACCCACAAGCTACCGCAAATACATCAACAGACTGTAGACAAGTGCTGGAAAAGACTTCTATGGGCATGCTGGTCAGCTTTCTGCCAGTGCAAAACCATTCTCTACATTGCAAAGGCTAAAGAGGTAAAATTTCAAGGGGAGATAAAGATTTACCTAGATCATGTGATAACAACAGAAGTATTACATTCACTTGTTAGATCTCTATCTAGGCTAATTGTATGTCCAGTGCAGTGATCTGGTTTTATTTGAGGCAAGTTCTAACGAGGCTACTATCAATGGAGCTCCACATAAATGTTAAGGGAAGGGATGTTACTGCTTGGAAGTGAGAAAATCTAAATGTTTCGAGAATTGCTTTTTTCAAGTAAACAAAAGAAAGAGGTGTGCAGCACTGTGTTTATGTTTCTGTCACCTTCCTAATAAGCTGCACGGTGTAGGCATCTAAAGGCCGTGACTTTGAGGTGACCCTGCCATGCTTATTGTTCAGAATGGCCAGGGGTTCCAGCTATCCTGGTTTCCCTGATAAATAAACAGGAACTGGTCAGCCTTGGAGATCCTTGGCTATTGGAATCCATAATACAAACACTGTGCCCAGGAAAAAGCCCTTACCCCAAGGAGGCTCAAAATGTTTATTCGTGATCTCTTCAATAAACACACAATAGTTTCTGGTACATTTCCAGACAAATCCAGGAGGTGTTGGGCTGGTAACTAGAAATAATATTCTTATTTTTCAAATGGTCTGAGTCACAAGATAAATCCAGCCATATTAATGGTATTTTAATCCAGCAACCTCCAAGATAATGTCCTGGGAAACCAATAACATGGGTTAGAGCAAGAGGATGAGTCTTTCTTGGAAAGCAGGAATTCACAGAAGAACTTAGACACCTCAACATGATCACTTCATATATTTCTATGGCAAGAAAGGCTAATGATACCTTTTCATTTATGTAAACGGGGAAGATGAAGTAGACCTGAGGACAGATGTCATCTGATCAAACCCAAGTCATCCAGAAGCCAGGGATGAAGCCTAAGCTAGTCAGCTTGGTTCATAAGTGGAGACAGGTCGGCACTTCTAAAGGGGCAAACACAGCATACAAAAATTGTATATACTGACTTATTGGAAGCTGCCAGGAACTAAATAGGACACCAGAACAATTATGGTACACAAGGGTGCTAAAGCCAGCTGATGCTGTCAAAAGGTCTTGAAGTGTATACAATCTATGTATGTGGTTTTGGTAAGACCAAAACCGTAACAGGACCATGAGCTGGTTTTTCATACCTCAGGGAGAATATGGTAATACAGTTTCAAAAAGCAACAAAAAGTGTAAAGCAGCCCCCATGTGACACAGGAGGCATAGTGAGTGATTTAGCTTACCAAAGAAGGTAAATTTGTTAAGGTTTGTGGCTGTGTATGAGGAAGATAATTGAAAACTGGTAGATGTAGAACTTCTAGACTCACTGACTGTGACTTAGCAGCTTCTGTCACTGGAAGTCAAAATAAAAAAAAAACAAACCCAAACCTGTAACATTGATATTTCTTAGTTTTGAGGCACATTTCTCAGGCAAGCACAGAATAATTTGTTAGGACAGACAATAAGAGTTACCACAATCTGAAGTACTAAAAGAAGAATAATCCATTTAAAGATATTCTTTAGTCAAATATGGGAGAAGTCCTGTGATCTGTGTCAAACTATAAGACAAACCTGTGTCTTCTAACCATAGAGACTGTGGGGTGGGTCCCACATGTTTGTGTTGTGTTCTTTTACAGGACCTGGAAGAAACTGCATTCCCTTAGCAAGCTCGTACCTCTTCCACAGTCCTTTTTCAGTGCTTCACATTGATACTTCCATGTGGGAAGATGCATTTTTTTCCTGAGAATATACAGCTAAGTAAATATTTTCTACTTTGTTTCATTCTACTGTCTTCAAGGATAATAGTCACAGAGGTAGGACTACTGTACTTTGAAGACTTGTACTATAAGAGATAATGTAATTTTAACATCATCTGTGTCAAATGCTCAGATGAAAATGCAGATAGTGATCCAGAAAAGGTATTTCCGTGGGTCAGACTGGCAGGGAGTTTGCTTTTGTTTCTACTTTCTTCTGCAACCAGGGATTCATTCATTAAGCTCACCTGTTCTCCATTACTACCTCTATCCTGTGATGGAGCTGCCAATTATACAGACTCCCTGCAGACATCCAAGTTCTTTTCGAAGTGTTATGTGAGATGCATCAGAATCACTGGTTTTGGAGTTGTCAGAGGAGGCAGGTCTGTCACTGTACTTTAGGTTTCTAACCCAGCGTAAGTGCAGAGGGAGAAAATATGACTGAGACCACATCCAACAAAGGTTTTGTAGTCTATCAAAAGTACATGGTACTACAGTTTCACTCTTGGCTGAAATATAATGCTTCTCATAGAGCTCAGTCTAGATCACCTGACCGCTCTTTCTATCCTTAAATTCTGGTTAAAAATTCAAGGAAGAAAAGCTCTGTTCTTAGAGCTTCTAGAAACATTTTCTGGAATGGAACTTGGCTTATTCTGTAGCAATACAGGTCTATTTGGTGGGATTATGGAATGATAGCTATAGAAGACGTTAAGCTGCAATCCTTTAAAATTTTTAGCTATTGTCATAAATTTTAAGGGTAAACTTATCAACAGGTTGGACAGGGAGTAAGCACTTCTGGGCTTGTCTCTTTGACACATTGGGGAATACAGAGCAAGAAATTAAAAATGAAAGCCAGAACCATTTAGAAAAAGATTCATTCTTTTTGGATCAATATGTAACTCCATTTTAAATGCCTTGCTCTCGATAGAATGCATTTTGCAATATATTACCTCAATAAATACTGTTGGTAGTATGAGTATGCAGCTTTTGGGGATTTGTTCTCTTATCTGCAACAACTTGATTTTTGATTCATGTATTGAATATTTTTATTGATTCCACTAGTGACATTACATATTTCACATTAGAATGAGAGATAAAAATACTGCCTCCACTCTAGGCCATGGGAGAAATGACCAAGTACTGTCCCTTATTTGGTGAAAAAAACTTATACAATGAATGAAAAATGCAGTAATGAAATATTTCAAAGGTGGGAGATGATTAATAAGGAAAGATATTAAAAGTCTTGTCAGAATGATGGCAGAATATTTTTTACTACCATCACCCAAAATAGGGGTCTCAACCACTGCAAACCACTAACCGTTTAAAAAGAAATGCAGAAAAGAGACCAAGAAACAAAAAGAAAAGGGTCTGGCTCAGTTTGTAGCTTAAACACTTATACTGAAAAGCTTTTAATTATTTTCTCTGAGGTTTAAGCAAAGAAACTTGAACATAATTTTGAGAAGTAGCATTCTCCTGTGAGTTTGCTTTTATTCAGTCTCAGTGCAAAGTAAGTGAGAACATACAGAGCACTTCAATGAGACTGACTGAATTTACAGATGGAATAAAAGGATTATAATTAATGAACTTGCTACATTTCAAAACGAGACAAATAAATTGAATTCTGCCTTTTGGTGGTGTCAGTAATATGCCAGTAACACAACAATTTCCATAATAACTAAACAAAGAAATATCAAAATATGAATAAAAGAGGGCATGTATATGATGTAATTAAAATATGTTATGTGGGTGGTGTGCAGAAAGAACACTTAGGCATCATAAGTTTATGAGTAATATGACATCTTAAAGCACTGAAAAAAAAAATCTAGCCTACATGGTAAGCACAACTTTGTACAAACATTTATAGATTTGTTAGATGAGAATAGCCAGTAAGCAACTTCAACTGTACAGGAAGAATATGAGCTTTTAATAGAAGTGCTCAGGCACAGATAATGTGAAAGCATTGCATTCAGGAGAAACTGTGTATTATTATTGCTTTCCAAAATTGACCAGAGCAGGAGTCTGCAAGGTGGTTCTGTGCATCAGAATCCCTCTTTGAACCTGCTCAAAGAGAATTCCACACTCAGACTAGAATAATCCATCCATATCCCTGCTGGAATAAGTGACAAAGACATGGACAAAGATGGACTGTGTCAGGATTGTGCAGTACGGGTAGCCTATGACAGTCAGGCTTTGTGGATCCCACTTAAAAATGATTCTACTGGAAACAGCCACGCTGAAAGTACAAAAAAATCAAATATATTGTTTGTTGTTATATTACAATGGGAAACCAGAGAAAGAATTAATGCACTCACCTTCTTGCTTTCTAATCTCACAAAATATGAAAATTTAAAGATTTTATCTCATATTCCAGCAGATTTGACTCAATTTTTGTTGGGATCTCTCTTTCCCCACTGTTATTTTAAAACTTTCTTTCATTCGGTTGGCAATTATTTACAATGGAAAATAAAATATACCACTGTGAAAAAATAAATTAACAAGCAATAAGGAACAGCTAGCTATTGTAGGGAGCTATAGCACTAGCTTCTTATTGAATCTTCATTTCTTTTATTTCACCTCCAAAAGTGTAAAGAAGTGTAATATTCTCAGTAAATGGAAAGATGAAATGTAAACTGAGGGCATGCTGGAGGAAGACATGAGATGGAAGGGGCTACACATGGTATACCTTTGACTTAAATCTTGGCAATTGCAGAATTGCCAAGAACAAAGGCTGAGTGGTTGGAAGGACAGTGAGAAATCCAGGAAGAAAACAGTTAATGTGTTTCTTGTTGCTTTGGTTATTTGCTAATTTAGTTAAATAGGACTAATTTTCAGCAAGAGAAACCATATTTATGTGGTATAAATTAGGGAAGGTAAAATGGTAAAATAGAGTTCTTTTATTTTCAAGCCAGAGGCTGGTAGGTTAGCCATATTCCAGGTACTGGTTGAAAAACAATTGTTACAGAAAATGGTATATCCATAATACGATAGATGCATTTTACCCTAACCCCAGAATATTTTATTCTAAGGCTGATGAGAACTGGAAGTGCTTCATTTCATAAATGGCATAGCATAACATTTTCAGAAAGGAATTTTGGATTTCGTATATCATCTTCTGCTCATTGGCAATGATTTTAGAGAAAATCAAAACAGTCTAAATAAAACATTTATTTTCTCTAATCATTGTACAAAAACATCCAAACAAATGAAGAAACCAATTAAAAAAAAAATCAAATGCTATAATTCTGGTTACAAAAGGAAGTTAATGTGATTTTTGAGGCCCCATTTTGCTTAGGTCCAAACCATAGAAAAATTTGCACTACCAGAAAACCCTTAGCTTCTCCCAACTGAAATGAATATCCAGACTTTATGAAATCTTTCAAGGATGCTACAATTCCAACTGCAAAGCAAATGTTGCATTCTGACCGTATTTTCAGGCATTGTAGTGTTGCAGTTGCTGATCGTAACAGCTTTATTACCTGAAAATATAGAGAGCGGTGTCCTTATGTCTTATAAATCATAAGTTTCATCCCTGCTCTGTACTGGATGTTGGCAGAAAGGTGACATTGTGCAACAAATATTTTCTTGTAAAAGTTTAGGGTTTCTTAAGTACCCAGAGGTTTCTGCTGAAGAGTTAAAGATGTTATTTTGGGTTTGATTTTTTTACACATATTTTTCTGAAAATACCTGTTTTCTTAAAAGCCAAATGGTCCCTTTTGTTCTGGTCAGCAATTCCTTAGGGATTCTAATTAAATCTAGTCTATTAGAGCCCATTAGGTGGTGTTAAAAAGCAATTTGGTTTCCCTTCCCCAGTCCATACCAACATGTTTACCCAATTATTTCCACAGTGCTTTAAAGATGAGATTTTCAAAGGCATCAGCATGGGCAAAATGCTGTTTTCAGTAAATCAGTGGTCATCCTATTGACTTCAAATTTACGAGAAACAAAATAGCAAATATCCAAGCATCTTTTAAAGACCCAAAGTTGTCTAAATTATGGGAGAGCACTGTAATACACTGCAGCAATACCACCAAGCTAATGAGTTGCTGTACCATTAAACTAGTTGCTGTTTTCAGTGGCTTCTTATATCAGTATAATTCAATTGCTTAAGAGCCTCTTCCCCATTCTGGTTTTGGGCAGTAATGGGGACATTTTTATTATAACTGATGCTGGCAATTAGATGTCAGAGATTATTTTATGAATCTCATTTCTTTTTTTCTCTAGAAATGCTACTTTTGAGTCACAGAAAAACAAATTTTGGAACTTATGAGCCTGTCTATCAGGGTGGAAAGTAGAGGCAGTCAGAGAACACCTGAAATCATTCTACATTTAATAATTCACTAAACATCAGTTTGAAAGGAAAGCAAACAGCCAAGACTGGAGTGATCCGGTGGCAGAATATAGAAATCTGGGTCCCAAATAATCATCTGAGTGTCAGGGGTATTGTCCTTCTGAACATCCTTCAGTGTTTTCCTAATTTTTATTTTGTTTTTAGCTTATATACCGCTGTGAAGTGTTTCTTTTCCCACAGTTTTAACTTCCAAAATGTGCAGCATTCTTTTAATGAGGGAATTAAAGGACTCCAAAGCTTGTTTTTTATATTATGAATATTGTTTTTGTTAGTATTTTGAAGGCAAAAGAGAAACATATTTGATAACCAACATTAGAGGCTGGAGGTAGGTCTCAAGCAGGTAAGATCCAGTATTTAAGACAATCTGACTCTTATGGTTGTCTAACATTTCTAAGAAAGGCTTCACAGGTGAGAGCAGATTATTATCCTGTCTTCTGGGATGAAACTCAGAGCTCTCAGTCAGACCCTTATTGCTATTAAGGTTTCCAGCCAGGTGTCTCCTAGTGGATTTAATAAATACTGACAAATTAACCAATTTTTGGTCTGTGTCAGAGTGGCAAGAAACAAGCTCTCTAAAGGGCTGAAAAGTATTAATCACATATATGTAAATAAGAGAAGAGAGACATGTCTCTAGGGTTTAACTCCATGGGTGGTAATCTCTTTCACTACAACAGCTAATATCCAAGCCTTGGAGTCCTCATTTACCACCCCTTGTAGGCTGGTGTATTAATGGAAAACTGAAAATTGTGGTAGGTTATGCTGATATGCTAAACAGTGAAATGTAATGAGGGAAGAACTGACACAGCAGCTATGGCAGCACCTCGGCCCTGGTGGGGTTGCAGGCAGTGGCTGCCCAGCCCCAGGCAGGTCCCAGCTCCTGACTCTGAGCCCCAGGGAAGCAGCTGAGCATTCACCTGTGAGGGACCTTGTTGCCCATTTGGTTCTACATGATTTAGAAAGCTGGAAGAACAATCTTGTTAAGAGGAAAAGAAGGAAATAAAGACAAAATAGTTTCTCAATTATAGGTACAAGGTGTTAGGCAATGCGCCAGTTGCTCTCCATCTGTATTTTGCATCTGTTGACTTTTGCACATTTTGTTGTGTGTTTTCAGCACTTTTCATTGATTACAGATTTAGATGCTGTAAATTCTACCAAGTATGATACCAGAAAATTGTCAAAATATTTGCAGCCAAATGCTCAAAATTCCACTGCCTTTAAACTCCAAAGATTACCGGCAGGAAAAAAAAAGAAATACTGCTTAGATTTGTAATTTTCTTCAGAAAAAAATGGTGCATTTTGCAATGCAAGATGATGACTTTTGGATCAAAACTTTTTGACTGGTTGGTACTGGGATTAGAATTCCCCAAACCAAACATTTTTACATTTATTCATTTTAAAAAAGTGAAATTATTTCTTTTTTTCCAACTTGGAGGGGGATAATTGTTCTTTGGCAAAAGAAAAACTAAATGAGAAGGGAAATACTTCTTCACCGATAAAGACATACAGGACAAAAATAAATTTATGTGGTGCCTGGATTGCAGTGACCACTAGAGCACTTTGAGGACAAAACAAAGGAAAAGTTGAAGGGAAGACAGTAACTGCAGACTATGCTGGATAGCCCTTAGCTCCAACATTAACCAAAGTTTCAGAGAAAAATAAAAGATTTTAGGTGAAGATCACACACACAAAAAAAAGAATTACATCTTTTTTTTTCCATTGAACTCTTCTTTCTGGTGAATATGCTGTCAGAGGAGATGAGCCCTCAGCTTTCATGTTTTTGAGTAATTATATATATACAGTAAAAGATAATAGAGGACAAACAGGCTGTTACGTCATTTAAGCACAGACGTAGAAATGTAGGATCTGGTCCACTTAATAAGTGAACTCAACAGGGAAAATCCATCATGACCTTTTTCAGGTTTTATTTCTTCCTTCTTAAGGTTTTAATGTTTTGTTTCTATTGTTTCCTGTCTACAAGGCTGAGCAAGGGCCTCAGGGAGACTTGAAGTCTCTGTAGATTCTTCTGCTGGCTCCTAAACTGAGTGTAAGTACAATATTCCCAGGCTTATCCAGCTCTGCTTTAGAATCCATTTGTAATCCACACAAGAGCAGTAAAGAAGAAACATATACGGTATTATTACTGGGATAATTGCTGGCTGGCTAATCTCACGTTTCATTGCTGCTGGGCCTCTTTTCGTAGTAACTGTGAATGTTTACAATTTCGAGTGATTGTGTAAGTCCTCCTTGCCTCATTTAGCCCTTCCGCAGAACTGACAGTTGTCCTTGACTTTAAAGCATGATATATTCTGCTTAATTTACAATATATCCAAATCCACTCTGAACAGACTTTCCATTTCTTGGTGAGGTGCCAGTGATTCTGAACAGACAGATCCTGCCAGCTATTACTATTGTCAATAACTGACTTTCACGAGGAAAGACATGGTATGAGTCTTTGAAGTAGTTGATCAGCTATGTTCAAGTGACTGCTGCTAGCTATATGGCTGTAACTTGGATTTGTTGTACCCACGTACTTCTCATTTCAGTACAAAGTCAAAGAATGAGATCTGAGAAATGTCTCTGTTAATCTGCAAAAGCTGAAAACAAGGTCTGCCTTCTGTTGCTTAGTGTACATGGCTAATCTCAAAGCTATGTATGATCATCTCACTTCTGAGACTGGGCAAAAGGGAGTTAAAAGAAAAATAATAAGACACATATTTTTCCTAAAAAAAAAACCAATAAGCTCTGGTAGGTTTCATATACTCCAGTAATTTCTGTTTTCCATAGCCACATGCCTTCAGTCTTTGCTTTGTTTACCTTCTCATTTTTAACACCCCAATTTAAAGACAGAAATTTAAAAGGATTCATTAGTAGAGGTAGTGCTTTATTTTTGTGAAAACCAAGTTTGTCGCAGTTTGGCCAGGTCTTTAACCGTTTTTAAATGCAAGTTCAATATGACGGCTATTTCTGGTTTGGGAAGAGTACAACAGCTGTCACACTACATCTGTGACCATCCTCTAGCACACCAGGAGCTCATATTTCCTCTTTCCAGAGGAGAGCAGACACTGTGTTGCTTATATTCCCCCACTTTTAATGCTCCCATTCTGGTAAATCTGCATCTGGCAGTGCCTGAAATCCAGGAATCCTGTCTCTCAGCTGAGTCCCCTAATCACTAATCTGGAAGCTTCTCTGTTTCTTGCTTTCTAGATCAAGGAATATTTAATTATTTTAAAACTGCAGAAGCTCCAGATGGAAAGGTGTCTATTGCAAACAATACTACATCTGCCGGTTGGTACATGCTCCCCAAAGACAGGACACCATAGGGCCTGTTCCAGGACTAGCTTCCATGTTAGAAAGTGGTGTGTGTCCCATATTCCTACCTTGTATCTGTCAGCCACCTGTAAAGATATCAGGGGGTATCTCTCAGGCATCTGCAATTGCACAAGACACCCATATCTAGGCACCTGAAACACTTCCTTAAATATATAAAGCAACTTTCTGCTGGATGTAACTACCAATCATAGGAGGTGAATGTTAAAATCTTCTCATGGGGAATATGGAGCTGAATATAGTGATTCAACATCCCACAAAATTGCTCTAATCACTGTGCTAATAAGAACAAACCTTCCCTGCCCTGCCCTCCCCTTTCTCTCCTTCTCTCTTTTCTCCTACTAGGCCCTAAACATTAGAATGTTCACCCAGAATTGTCACATTCTTTTTACAAGGGAAGAGTGAGAAAAGAGTGAAATCAAACTCATTTTCATTCAGGCATCACTGATAGTTTTGGCTTGGAAGCCATCCTCACTAGTGCAAGCATGCCTGTGTTGCAAGATGCTGCACTCATAATCCTGACACATTTCCCATCTCCTTAATTGCATCTAAATGTTCACTACAGCACTAATAACTCAATAGTGGGGAGTTTAGATATAGTTCAGGGAATGTGATAAACGTTCCCAAATTTTGGTATCCCAGACTGTCCTTCCATCTAAATGGAGCAGAGCAGAAATCTGTCTTTTCTACTGGAAACTCTTTGGAGAAGGATTGTCTTTAAACTCATCAATTTTGAGTGTTTAAATGCCTTGCTGGTTTGAAAACAAACAGTAACAAGCAAAGCAAACACATTCCTGGGAGGGGGTGTGTCTGTGAGTACTCTGACACTGAAAATCCAGTCTTCACTTCTAATCTTTCTCCTTTCAACACATCTCTTGTACGTATAAAATCCTAAATGTTAATGGCACTAAGCTGTTTCTCCATTTTCCTTTTACCTCCTTTGAGGAGCTAAGGGCTTGTGTATTTTTGTCTCTTACTCTCATCTTGTCAACACTATCCTCCCCTAGAGGCAGTATTAATTCAGAGTCCTTTGACAGGATGTTCTAAAGACATGGAAGTCAGGGAAAGCTGAAGCATCATGATAGCATTATGCAAAAATATCTATTGTAACATAAATCCCTATGCCACAGCAATTTTAACTTCTCATTTAGTCACTTATGCAAGATGTGCTATAATCATGGTGAAGGCATAACTTATTGTTGCACTGATAGATTCCATACAATCAGTGCATTGTAAAATAAGATGAAAATCAAGTTTTGTTCTGGCAATTCAGCATTACATGACAATAGAGCCACTGCTCCCTTAAATCCTCCACAGTTCTCAAACCTTTCTTTTTCTGCTGGCTGAATCTGCTCTTCCCAGAGGTTTTGAGATGCAGCCAAGTTTCATCGACAATCCTTCTCCAGAGCTATTCTCCATCTGACTAACAGAGCGTCAGCTGGCTCCCTGACCCTTGCACGAGGAATTCCCCTGATGGATCTAAAAGAATGAGTCACACACAAACTCTAGCCCATCATAAAACAGTATTTCTTTTTTCCTTCTGGATGGAGAGTACAGGCCACAGATGCCAGGCTGGGGAAGGTCTTCTTTGGGAAGCTACGTCTGCCTCTTTGGCAAGCTCCATATGCTGCTGTCCTGGCACCACAGCAGCCACCGCTGGCTCTCACGCCTGGCTGCGAGCCCCTGCCTGCTGGCCTCATTCAGCCTTCCACCTGAGACTTCCCATCTATCTTACCAAGGCTGAATCTTCAAGATACCAGACCAAGACATCTCCTGTAACCTCTCACCCTGAAACAAACTTTTTGTGCAAATCAAAACCGATGCATTTTCATAATATTCCTGGCCTCATTTCAGGGAAAGAATTGGCTTTTGTAGGATCTGTCCTTTGGCTTCAGGAAGACAGAGAGCAGCCTTCTTATTGTTTTTTTGCACAATAACTCAGGATTTTTTGTGATGCTAAGTAACTTTCATACTGACACGTGGTAACATGGAAAAGTTTCAGAGTAGTAGTACAAAGTGCTTTCAGTGAACATGCAGATGTGATCTGACAAATGGAATCTACTGAAGACACAGACACTTATTTGGAGATACTATCTTTGTAAAACAAACCAGACCTTCCCATAAAAATTTATACTGTTAGGTGGTAGCACACTGCAAAGGCAGTGTACGTCTCTATCTTATCAGAAAAACAATAAATGGCATGGTGGTTTTTTTTTTTTAAATCCTATAAGTCTTTTTTTTTTTTTTTGTTCTGTTATAAATACCAACCTGGAAACAGAGATGGTTCAGAGCAACATGGAAGCAGTCTGCTTTTACAAGGAACTCTGTCTACATAAATACACATTTCTTAGTAAACAACACCAGGAACAGATGCCAGGTAGAATGATTAAAGTAATGTGTGGATTCTCCAGGTCTCCTCCTTAGCTCCCCCAAAGAAATGAGGGATGCTACAGCATTTCTTCAGAGACTCTGCCCTTCTTTTCCATCAAAACATTCACTGTATTCAGTTTAATTACATAATCCATTTTCTGCTGTTAAAAATCTGAATTTCTTGAGCTAAAATAAATACCATATCATATCATATCATATCATATCATATCATATCATATCATATCATATATCATCATAATATTGTATCATACTTTGCATATTAATCACAAACAGGAAAATCTCTGCAGCTTTTCCTACATCTTTTATTCTCAGAAAAGTGATTTATAGAATGTTTTTTATTACTTTATTACTGTAAAGTTAAGATAAAAAATGGTTTCAACATTTAACAGTGATGGTGAAGTTTGAGGTCATTCTGATCTATCATGGAAGCAAGTTTTAAAGTCATGGCCCAGTTGCTGGTTTTCTGTACATAAACTTCACTTCTGAGATTAACAATTGCATTGTTATAGCCATGGGATATCACAACAACATAGCAAGCAAGTGACTTTGTAATTTAGGTCAACCCCATTGAAGGATTTGAAGATTAATTGAGGACAGTCAGAACATTGTCTTTGGGTGTTGTTTTTTTTTTTATACTGCAAGTTGAAATGTTGTGAAATCAATCATCCAGAAGAATCCCATATTGGGGTGTAATTTAAACTGACTAACAAATCCTTCAAAAGCCATGAATTTTTCTGTCACACTAGTGCTACCTAATGATTTAAATGGGTGCTGCACCAAGAAAATTAAGGGCATAAATGAGAACTAGTATGCTAAGTCAAAACAAATGAACCCAGAGTATTTGTTTATAGTATCACCAAGACATGTCAGCAATACATGATTTTGTTTTAAAAGCTCTACTTTGTTACTCATTTTGAAATCATCTACACATGGAATTTCACAGATAGTTCATGAAGAATATTTGCAGTTGGAAATGTCTGCATGTCTCTGTGGTCCAGGTCAAATCACAATCCCTTGCATCAGGAAGAAGATATCTTATCAAATGCAGACTTTGTTCTCAAGGCAAAGGCAACACTATGTTCTAGCCCCATTTATGAGGGAAAAAACCATCCAGTCCTAAAACAGATGAACACCTTTGCAAAGCCAAAGAATTCCAATGTACTCTAGTAAAGAAAAAAAAAGTCAAGCTTGTTTTAAGTCAGAAGGGTAAGCTGAAAATCTTCTAACCATCTCCACCTGACACCATTTTGTCTCAGGTATTTAAGTCTTTGATAACCTGATGACACTGGTGTACCATTCCAACAAATATTACATTTCTTTGGGGTTATTTTCTACTGGGAAGAAAAAGCTTTAATGGCTTGACTTTTATCGAGATCAAATGAAATTACAGAAGGAGACACCATATGTCCAAGAATCTTGAGTGATTGTTGGGAAAAAATGGCATTTCTTTCAAGCTGAGTGACAGGTTGTAGGAGGTCGAATAACATGGTCAAGCATTCAGAGTTTGGTTGGCTGAAAGAGAGAACAACATTATCAGAGAAAAAATCTTTCTTTCCCATCACTTTTAATTAACTCAGAACACTTCATCGAATACTGTGACTTGGCAGCATGACTTGAAATTGATAGAAACATACATGTTTTAAAGTCTGGCTGAGTTTTTGTGGTTCAGGTCCACAGTTATCAGTTTACAACAAAAAATGACGCTATTCAGCTTTTATTTACAGGCATTTTAAAGATAGCAAGCCAACTTCTGGTGCTCTGTTGCTGTGCCTCTGATGTGAATAAGGCAGGACCCAGAACAGCTCACTGGGAAATTCCTTTTATGCATGTCCCTGAGATATTCCTTTTACACAGCACAGGTTTAACACAAGCAGCCCTAATCTGCCTTTGCGCAGTCCCAGTAGAGGTGATCAGTGAGAGCATGTGAGACTGTTGGTGTGTGAAGCCCTCTGAGCTACCCTGGATTACCTAGGGTCTAAGCATCTAGGACTCCCCCTACCCCTTACCTTATTTTTGACACAAGACAATACCAGACTCCTACAAACTGTAAGGATAGAGCAAGCATGTACTGCTACTTCCCCAGAATACTCTTACAGAAAGTTGGGGTTCAGGGACTTTCAAAATCCAGAAGTGGTATTTTTTTAAGCTAATGGCCTTAGATGATTTCGATTTCCATGATTCTTCTGTCATTTTTTGAACCCACGTAGGGATTACATTGGATTTTTGAAATAATACAGCTGTCAATTCTGTTCTGGAGATACAGCCTCAAGAACAGGTGCAAATGGCTCCAAGCTACTCTCTGCCATGCACCAAGAGCCACTGAGTTCTCCCAAATGTGAAACCACGGCCATACCAGGAACATCTAAGAAACTCAGAATGCTTAATTTCTGACCTGCACTGCAAATCCCTGAGCAGGTTGAATAGGTTTTTGAACAATATGATCCTGAACACAAAATATACAGAAATTTGATCTGACATAATCTTTTTGCTAACATTGAGGATAGTGGTGTCAATAGTCAAACAAACAGTAAATCAGAAGACTGGAGGGAGGACTGTAATGCTTTGCCATTTTCAGCAGAGAAACACTTAGGAGGTTGAAAAACTCTGACAATGACCTGGGATTTTAAGCCAATAAAGAAAAAAGATGTTCTTCCCACCTGTACCAGATGGCTATGTGGCCAAAGGTCTTGTAAAATTCTCTATAGAAGAAAAACATGACCAGAGAAACCCACTTTCAAAAATATCTTCACATGTAACACTGCTTTTCTGTAATTCATTTAAAGCAAGGTCCTTGCTGTACAGTGTGATATGTGCTTATGATCACTCTTCAATATATTGGTGTAAGGACAGTAAGCCACCCTTTTTACTGAAGCTTGATTTACATGGAAAGCTAATGTCATGTTTTGCTTTTGCTAAAAGTCTAATTCCTTTATTATTTATTTATTTATTCCTTTAGTGCCTCATTTAAGCTCATCAGTGAAACAAAAGAGGAGGATTTTGCTGTTGTCTTCCCTTTCCTTGTAAAAGGCAGAAAGAGTGGAATTCATCTAACAAAATCCATATGTCTACAATGTAGGTGTCTACATCTGAGCTCTCTCCATTTTGTAACCGCTGGAGAAAAATAAGCACTTTCTGTGTATCATTCATCTCATCCTAAAGTCTAAAACAGATGAGGTGCCCCCTAAATGTGTTTTTTTTTTTCTCTCCGCTGAGCCTAGCCTGATAAGATATCTATGTTGTAGAAATCTAAAGTTAGGCAAATTGATTTCCACCTAAGATGCCTAAAAGAAATGAATTATAGTAGAAAGTTCACCCAGACCATTTGTTTTCAGTCTCATTTCAATGTATAAAGTTCCAATGCATAGAAAAAAAAACAGACAAAAGCATGAGTTTAATGTCTATCCATGGGAAATTGTTATCTTCCTTTCACCACTCAATTTGAGAGTTCTGCACTGGGTTTTGCAGAGTAACTGGTGATATCCCAGTACCCTACTTCTTTAACACTCATCACTTTGAATGCCTGACAGCTAAAACAAACTGAGATACCAGTTGCCGCATCCCTCTGTTACATTATTGATCAGACCATGTAATGAACATTTTTCTCTCACTCTGCTAACATTACAGCAATTTCACCATTCTGCACTGTACTCTAGTAGTACAAACCCAAGCAAGTATCAGTCTGTCTCTTTGTATTGGACAATGTTAAGATAGTTTCCTCTCTGGGTTTCTGCATTATATTGAAATCTGTGGTAATGCTGGACACAATGACAGCCTGAATAAAGCAAGTGGTGCTCCATGAATAAAACAGATCTCTGTTATATGATATCTTAATTTGGTTAAAATAAAGATTATTGTATAGAAGGATATGTAATAATTTTCTTAGTGTTTTGGAAGAGTCTTCATCACTATGTTAACTATTAGTATACAGCTTGCTTTAATTATTAATTCTAACCGATTTTCTGGGCTAGCTTGGCAAATATTAATTTGTTTCTTGATCACCAGCTACCATTTCTCCACAAATAGATTTTTAAGCCAAATAATATTCTAAGATGTCTTACATTTGCACCTATGAAGGAACAATGTTTAGGCTGGTTAATCTTTTCCTTGTAAATCTTGGATCAAGGACGTGACTGGAATAGGCAGATGGAAATGTATTAAAAATAATGACTAATGTTTTATAAACAAGACTGAACCTATTTATGCTAATAATATTTATTTAGTAAGAAAACATACTAGCAAATTCCAATGTAGTAGGCAAAACTATAAGGACTAGTCTAATGTTTTGTTTCAGCTACTTAGTCCTACAGTTATTCACTAAATAGTATACCAATGCAGGGATTATGTTCTAATGTTCTTTAAAAATCTTCTTTAAAAATAGGTTCTAATTTTAGCATAAAACCTGATAAGTGGAGTTAGTAATAATTAAATTAAATATTTGATTCTGTCAGATGACTTTCCATTTTGCTAGTATAATCTTTAAAAAGATATTTTTTCTTTTAATTGAGCTTTCAAACTGAGACAAAGAATACTTTAGGACCTTAAAAGTTGTTCCCAAATGTTTTCAGGCACCATAATGAAGATTCTTTAAAAAGGTTTTCTGACATTTTTTAAACTTCCTCTACTGAGAACTTCATTCACTTTCTCCATCTTCAGTGTGATGATTTCAAGGACTCCAAATCTAGTTACTACATTCAGTCACAAAAATACTGCGTTCTCTCTTCATATACAATTTTTCCCCTAATAAATAAACTCAGTTTGTGAGCATGGTTTGGGGGCACACAGTAAATCTGAGGCCTAGGATGGATAAGATTCAGTGTTAAATATGCACATTAAGGCACAACTGGGCCATTGATAATTCATCCTGCATATAATTACACGTTATTAAATACTCTAGAGGATTTTAAGTAATGCAAAAAAAATAACAAACAAGATTATGTTTATTAAATATATAAGCTATGTAATTTGTAGTAAAAAATGCTTCACTTAACAGAATTATCTACAAATTTTGAAATAATTGGTGTTTAACTTTTCTACTGCAGTGTCAGGGAACTTGATTTTGGTCAAAGCTTTAATTTGCTGGTTGTCTACTGTATGTGGAGGTTTAGTAACTTCTTTAAGCCTGGGATATGAAACACCAGGAGCCTATTCTGTAGAATGCATCAGTTATTCAGGTAATACCAGTCACTCATGAAGTCTAATAAATCTCACACGGAACAGGTGAAGGAGAAAAAGGGAGATTATATTTAAATAAGGAAAGCCTGACTAAATCAGTATCTTCACTTTGCAGGAAGCAAGGGGACATTTTAATTCCCTGGAAAGTTTCCTTTAAAAAATAACATGCTATCAAAAACAGATTTAGTGGTAAATATTGTGAGACTGTCTGACATCCTTGGAATAATAAATTAGTTGCATATTCTATCTCCTGCCCTCATTTCCCCTCTGCCCCACAGATACTCCCCTTTGACTGACTGTCATTTTGGATGCTGACAAGAGGTATTAACTCAGGAGTCTGCTGATCGCAGATTGTTTACAGAGAAAAATATACGCTTATTTTCTCAAGAGCTGAATAGTGAAATGAGTGTGCATAGCAGGTCTTCGGGGTCTAAAGAAGATTCTGAACCACATTCTCAATTCTGAGAAAAAAATACCACCCTAGGTATCACAGTGTTCGCAGCTTTTCCTGTAACTTTTAGTGATTCTGCTTTTTAGCACCTTTATCAGCCATGGTTCTCAGACACTTTTTTAGTTCACTAGAATCATTACAGCTCTATACATCAATAGTGCTTTTATCTCCTATGAATGTTCTATTTCTATAATATACATGAAATTCCAAGCAGAAGTCTAAAACACCTATTGGCAATTTAACAATACTGAAAGTGTGCATTTATGAAGAGACATTTTTACTAACCATCTGGGATTCAATTGTAGCTTGGTCACAAACCCTCAAGATGAAAAACCACAGAATTACAGCTGCTGCCAGAGCAGAATAGAAACCAAATTGCTGGTAATTTGGAGTCCTGATCCTGCTGTTAGCTTCCCTTTTGTCTTAGAAATGACAAAGTATGGAACTAAATACTTTTCTTGTTTACGTTCTTGGTTCAGTCTTGCTTGTTGACACACTGAGAGCCCAGATTTGACTCAAAAAATTTAAACCAGAGTTATGGGTCAGGATGAATCCTTGCAAAAAGAGATTCACGGGAAGCAGGAGAGTGATTTCCAAGGATAGTTTCCTCTATGTTGTGACCCAGCAGAATATGACTTGGTGCAGAGAGGTTCTCCCTTCCCATTGATACCAAGGTCGCAGTTCCCCCTTCACTTTGTAAATCGGGAGCTATCAGGAAAAAAAAAAAAAAGTTAATACAGCTGAATGCCGATGCAGCCTGTGCACAGAAAAAAATGTATTCTGCACCAATGAGTCTATATAGATTTTAAATGTCTTCATGGACAAATAACTCAACATAACTGCCCAGTGTACTTCTGTGACAAGAACAGGCTAATGCAATCTTTGGATCCTTAAAAAATAAGTAAGTGCAAGGAAGTGACTTACATACAAATTTGATGGAATACTGTGTACAGTTCTGGTATGCTTGTTTTAAAGGAGATTTTGCACAAGTTGCAGCATGACAGATTTTGTACTGTTCTGAACTGAGCTATTCAGAAATGCATGGTAGGAAGTTATACGGTTTTCTTGTCTGCAAAGTTGAAAATGGACAGAAAACAATTGTTTTATATAACCAAACCCTATGTTAGGGCTCTTGTACAGAAATCTGGGTAGTAAACACTGCTCATTATTATTCTGAAAGTCTGTGACAAGCTAGGAAATAGCTGACATATACAGAAATTACAAAAGCTCTAGATCTCAAGTGCTTTCAGCCTTGTGGTGATACAAAGATGACCGAAGTGTGTGGAAAAGGATGCTTGCAACTATAACATTACATAGTTCTCATACACAGAATAAGTTTAATACACTACTAAGCTTCAGATGCAGCTCAGCAACACAGGCCAGGACAACATGAGTGTCTTTCTTAAATTTTTAGTGTCTCAGGAGCAGCATGGTTTGAGGAGTAGACAAAAATCCCTAGAGTGACCATCTAAAAGAACTGACTCTGCTTTAGTTCTTCATAAAGATACAGTGATATGTTTAAGTGCCTAACTATTCTTGCAGTCTGAAAATACTACAATGGACAACAATATAATAAGCATGAATGGCTAGAACCCAAAACCAGACAAGTTCAAATTCAAACTTAAGCATAAATTTACACCTTTAGGAATCAATCACTGGAACAGACATTCAAAAGAGGGTAATAGATACTTTGCCCCTTCTTGTAGTCAAATCAAATCACCATGCCTTTCAGGAAGGCATATTTTGACTAAGATATAGCTTTAGCTTAAAACTAACTTGTTATGGCAATAGCGGAATGAAAAAGAAATAGGAGGGAATACAGTTGAGAAGACTGAATTATTCAATCTCAGCTTAAACTATATGAATTTTAATTAAAATAAGATGAAAAAGGAAAATCCTCTGTCAAAAAAAGAAAGAAAAGAAAAAGCAGTTTTCAGGGGCAAAAATTACAATACCTGCATTAGGGGATCTTTTTAATATTTTTCCTCAAATAAATATTATTTTACAGAAGAGCATGAGAGAATGTGTTTGCCTTCCTGCTATTACCCTCAGTTCTGGTTTATGTTATTTCCTTAATAAAGTAAAAATCAAGTTACAGGTTTCCTCAAAACCTCAGTTTGGTCATCAGAATTTTTTTATAGAATAAGCTTTGCCCAACTTCTTCCAATGATAATCTTAATATTGCACCCAGTACAGTGCTGACTGCACCATCAAAACCTGGTAAAAGGGGGAAAAAAGGAGGGACTACTGCTAGTGGTACAAGTCAAAAAATATAGACTGGGTCGTGGTTTGTATTTAGGTGATTTGACATGATTTGGAGTGGCTGGATTTTGCTTCTGTTTTCTGAAGTAGATTGGTAGATAAAATCTCTCACTTTTGCATAAAATCAGTGCTAAAATCGTTTAGTATTTTAAGGATTTGTGACTTCTGGTCAGTCTTGTCCTACAAATACATTAATACCTCTGACCTTCTGCTTCAGCACATTAATGCACTGTTAATTAAGACAGTATTGCACTTTATGCAGAGATTCTTTTCACTTCCATTAATTTGAATCAAATTACATTTTTAATAGCATTAACTTGAAGGTCAATACTTTTTCTTTGGCATAAACTTTTAAATCCTTGATAATGGGATGACAGTTTGCAGAGCAGGGAGGGGCAGCAAAAAAAGCTATTTGCAAATAATGCCATTTCCATTCCAAAATGTGTCAGCTTTATCAGCTGCATAATTTAGCTCCTTTTTTTTCCCTTTACAATGCTGTTCTGCAGAACCTGCTGAAATCTATTAGTACCATGTGCCTGTGGGTGACAGAGGGCCAGGCCTTGCGTGAAAAGAGGTGTCAAATATCACACCTGCTTGTGAGAAGTTAAACATTATCACAGTTTAAAGAGCACATCCCAGAAGATAATCCTGCTTGCTCTCATGACCTGTTGGCATTCCTTTCTGTGGTCTTCCTTTATCACCTCATAAAGCCTCTGAGCTTTCCACAGAGATGGAGGATTTCTTTTTCTTTAATTTTAAGATGCCTCATGAACAAATAGCCTTCCAGTCGTGAATCTGTAGTCCACAGTAATTTTAGGGTTGTTTATTCAGATAAAAAGGCCAACCAGGGTCATTTGAAAGGTCGTGCATTTGAGCAGCTCTTTTATTTCTATACTATTATTCCAAGGAGGGTGTACCGTCATTCTTGTTCAAAGACACTATTTTCATTTTGAGCCTTACAAGCCATTACCACAGCATCTTAAAGGTTCACTTTCCCAAACAAGAAAAATAGAGTGGTCACTCCACAAATAATGCCTCTTTTGATTATTGCTATAGAAACAAAAAAATGAAAATCTTTATGTGTGCATATCTATAGACACAGGCATGTTTGTATACTTTTAAAGGGAAAGGACTCCTTGTTGTCTCATATGTAGAACTGACAATTCTGAGGTTTCTGTGAAGAATCCCCGAGGAAAACATGAAAAAGACCCTGCTGAGGAGAGAAAGGATGAAGAAAGTGTGTGCCTATTTCAGAAGGAAAGTAGAATTTCATAGAGTTGTGTAAACCTTTTATGGTGAACACTATTTTTGATAGCATAAGCTAATATGCAGGCCAGTAAACAACATGGGTCTGACTGTGCAATTGCTATTTGAGGGAAAAACAGACAGAATCTGCAGAGTCAAAGTATGAAATAATACTTTCCCAACTCACATTTTTATATCTAGACAGCTTTTCCACATTGCCATGGCAAGACAGGGCTTGTTTACAGGGGGAGTTTGTCTAAGCATGGGACAAACCGTCAGAGTAAAAAAGCATCTGTGAAATGAGGCGTGTCAAAAGGTTTTACGATCATCTGGAGAGCATCAGCGATTCTACAGATGTTATCTGAAGAAGGAATGCCTGAAGATGGAGAGAAAGGAACTGAAAAGGAAGCAGCTAGGATAATCCAAGAGGCAGTCCTGACCCTTTCCGGAAAGACTACAGCCAGGTGCAGAAATGAACGATGCAGGATCATGGAGAAGGCAAAGGAAAACGAAAAAACCTACAGATTTGAGAAAAGGGAGGTGACTGAGCAGTAGGAACAACGATTCTGTTCTTCAGTTGGACCCTAGAGGTGAGGCAGGACTCAAGGATAATCCTGTAGGTCAGGGTCCTGCCAGCAGGATGAAACATGAAAAGGAAATTGCAATGGCAGCTTTCAAAACCAACAGAAATAGACAGTGAACTTTTGATTGACTTTGTGTTTGGAAATGTTTGAAATGATACAGGATTGGTAGATGACAGCTGGTGGACAGAAACATTTGGGGGGTATATATGCATGGCAAATAGGAGGAACTGCACAGAATAGAAGAATATGGGGAGGGGGCAGGAACCAAAGGCAAGAATTCAGCAGAAAAGTACATGAGAAAGTCATTACATGTACCTGAATAAAATGGCAAGAGGTGAGTTGCTTTGTCTTAGGGATATTGGTCACACTGCCTCACTACTGCAGTTATTACCTAACTTCAGGCAGCCACATTTGAGAGTTTTGGTCTCTGAGTTTACATTCAGAAGTCAGGAAGAAGTAAAATCCAGAAAGCTTGGAAAGTCATTCCAGTAAGGTCAGGATCCTCCCCAATAAGCAAATCTTGTAATTACTTCTAACACTGAGCAGGGCACCCACCAATTCCCTGTATGGTTAAAGTTAGAGAAAAGGAGCTGGGTTAGGTGAACTTATGGGTCAGAGGTAATATAGCTCCTCATAGTCCCTTATGTTCAAGGTGTTAGGCTCAATATCTGGTTTGTGGGCAGAAGGAACCCCACTGCATATAAAGCCAAGAGTTTGTTGTTAGTATACTTGAAATCTTAATGCTCTAATTCAATAATCATTATTAATCTAGATTTAGCTGTTATAGAAAAAGAAATAATAATACAGTTAGAATACTTCCATACAGAAAAAAAGTCTCAATAATAGTAATAATGCAGTTAAAAATGAAATATACACATTTCGTTTTTATCCATGTCCTGATGTTATGCTCATCCTTCCACTGCTCCACCGGCTTGCAAAGTTGGTAGCTTCAGAGTGCTGGAGAGGGCGTTATGATGAGATGTCAACCTCTGGTATGATGTTGATAGTTTCTTCTTTCCCCTCATTCCAGGATTCACTTAAGGTAATTTTTATACATTTGGAAACATGCTTTTACATCCTCATTCTTCATCAATATGCAGCTGCATGCTGCATCCAAATTTACTATATGTGGTAACTTTTACGTATTAGATGCTCTTTCTTTGTTTGCATTGTTACCTGTAAAATAAATTTTGTCCAGCTCCAGGTATGCATTTCTTCAGCTGACCATTGATAAGTGTTTATAAGAGTGGGGTCTCCTGTGTCAAGCCTGTACCCCATCTCTTACCATCCCATGCCTGCACTCCTCTATGTCATATCCTGTGGCCTCACTTCCCAAAGTTTCTGCTACTGCACCAAAGCTTCTGCTATGACCACACCACTTCATGATGTTAGAGGTGTTACCATACAAAGATAAACAGAACTAAAACAAATTCACCTTAGGCACCTGGTCAATTAGAAAAAATGCTGTTAGAGCTAAACCAAGTAAAACAAACCTTAAGGCAAGCTCATGCAGAGTGGACGTGAGAGCCTTTATCCCAAGGCCTTGCAAGCTTGGTACAGAGTTTATTTTCTGTTACTAGCAATGGCAAGGCCATATTACAGGTTGACATGGTTACAAAGGAAGTTAAAAGGAAGGAAAGTTGAATCTGTTCCTGCTAGAATTTCTTCAGGTTTTCCACTTCTGGAATCTAGAGCTTTCCCAGCTGCAACACTGAGAAAGTAGAAATAGTCACTAATTGAAACTTATTTCTGTACTTAATCTAGTTTAGAGTTGTATATTAGAAAACAACCTCTCAGATTTTTTGTCCAAAATCAATAAAAGGCACAAACTCATCACCCTTACCTATGGCACTTCTTAGTAGAAATACTTTGTTCCCTCTTCAATCTCTGTTTTGATTTTTTTCCATACAGGTGTATCTGGTTTCCATGGAATGCCCGGGTAACATAGGAATGGAATATTTCCTATCAATTGGATATCAACATCTTTTTTTTTTTTTTTGTTAGATTACTTCTTTCTGCTATGTAGGGAGCCAGAAAAATCTATCTTTCTTTGCTTCTCTTACCAAAGATCAGGTATTTCACAACTCTGATTTATTTCAGTTTGAACCACCACAATCAGGCAAGGGCATCAAACACTCCTGTATTTGATGTCTGCAGATTCTTTAGATTGTATGCTGAAAGAAAGATTTCAGCATATGGATTGGAAAATGTAAGGTAATAATCTATTCTCTGTTTTATCCTAATGCACAGTGCTCCTGAAAACAGATGCTGTTTTCTATTTTCTCTCTGGAATCAATGACCTTTCTTCTAATCCTCTCCCACAACTCTTTCTGGATTTTAAACCTTTGAAGCTGCTGTCTCAGTAACTCAGAGCTTCAGGCAATACAAAATGCTACTGCTGTAACACAGTGTTAATGTTCACAGTGGAGTTGATGATAAAACAGATTATTTTTCTACTGACAAGAAGTTTCAGACAAAAAATTTGATCACCTTTTCTCTACCCCCACCTCTCCAAACTGACATGGAAATACATTGTGGGTTTTTTTGTTTGTTTGATGGGTTGGGGTGTTTTAGATAAAGGATTATTTACATAAATATTTCCCCAGATTATAATTAGCAGTTATATTTTCCTAAGATGAATGTTGATTTGAATGAGACTATCTTCTTCACTGGAAAATATTCACAGTAAAATTTCTACCACATCCAGTTTATACATTTTTACAGCTCTTATATATGCCAGAATATCTTTGACACATTATGCCAAATTTGTGAGAATCTGAACCATTGTCCGCAAGCCTGTTTCTGAGGGAATTTTTAGCTTTAATTCTTCTATGAGTCTACTCTATCAGTGAGTAACAAGAACCATCTCATTTCTACTATCGGTGAGAATAAACCTTTTTTTGTTTCTGGGTATATTATTAGAAGTCCAAGAATACTTTCATTTTTCTGGGTAAAACATATAATAACAAAACTGAATCATTACTGACAAAGTTATGTTCATCCTCTATGTTGAAGCACAGAAAACAAACAAAAACCCCAACCAATCAAAAAGCCAGCGGTTTCATTCAGCTACAAAGAGTAACCCCAAACTTCCTTGAATGTGAAGACTCATAACTAAATAACATTTAGGTGACTCCAAATCTATACTCTAAGTTTTTTGAATTTGTATTGGCTATGTTTAAACTTACCAAAACCATAGCTGAGTGTACTTCAGAAGCAGGCAACTTTTAATAACCTTTAACACAAAGCTTCAAAATTCATCATAGAAAGATACAACTTTAAAGCCCTCTTCCACTTGACATATCTACAGCTAGTGTAAATTCAAGTGGTATATTATGTGCAGTTTTGATGAGATAGAAAAATTAGAGCATGTGGTTTTCTGAAAAGTCCAAGAATTCTGAATCCTATTTGCTTAGTGGCCAAGAACCCAAAGCACTTGTTTGTAATTCAGGGGAAATGTTGCCATATTTTTTTAAACACTAAAAAATCCATCTTGTCTGAGAAAAAAAAATGCTCTCTGGACTTGCATCCTTTCTAAAAACTGATATTTGGTGTATTCTTATCACAATAATAATGAAAATAAGCATTTTGATTTGCAAAATATATTAGTACAATACATTTCTCTTTATAGTTTAAAGTAACATTACTTAGAAAATAGTGTATGGTAAGATCTCCAGTCTGCAAACATGTAAGTGTAAAGAATAAAATTTTAAGCCTTAATTTATTTGTTCTTTGTTAAGAAAATCTTGTTTGAGACTAGTGCTTTTTGGCTGAGTTTTCTTTTGGAAGAAAAAAATAACGTAGACCACTTTAGGAAGTGGATTTCTTAGTGCATAGGCGAGCCAAAAGGTTTCAAAATCCCTGAATAATTAACAGGTATTTACAAGAAGTAGCTCTACAAAGAGTAGATTCACTAAAGGAGGTTTAGTCAGCCTTAATAAAGGCAGGGACCTTCGAGTGTGGTTGCAAGTCAAGTAGAACATTGAAACAAGGGCAGAAAGGGAAACAGCAGACCAAAGCTGATTGCCAGCCCTGACTGAACCTTGCAGGAGAGAGCCCATGTGCTTCTGCCAGTCCCAGCATCGCTCCTATTGTAAGTACCTAACCAAAATACTTAGAGCTGTATTCCTCTGTGGAAAGAAACTGCTTTATTATAACTAGTGGTAAAGCTCAAAATACTATAGGAATGTTAATTGGTCTTAGGTTTTAAGATTTCTTCCTATCTAAATTATTTAAGTGGTCTATGAGTCTATTCAGTTTCCAAGCTCAGGTTTTAATACCAGTACTCAGGCTGTGTTGTTTGTATTGTTCAATATGATGCTGCTCAAGGTTATACTTAGCAAGAACCACATGTATTGTAAGCAAATGTGTAATGTGTGTCTATGTCTACTCATTTCCCTCATATAAAGGAAATAACCTGTTCTTTGCACTTAAGGCATTCTGAGTGTTTCAAATTCCTGACAGTGTAACCTACTTTGGCCGATCTTTGTAAAGCTTGTTTGGTTCACATCACTTCGTAAAATGTCTATGCAAAGCACTGTGGAGAATTGCACCCACATCAGCAACTTGTGGCTGACTGTTTTATGAGAAATATGATAGCCCTGAGACTGGCTTCTTATTTACATTCTCTTATGAAAGTAGACAATAAACTAGAAGGTAAATGAAATCAAACATCTTGTCCATTTTTCTGTCCATTATCCTTTATGAGTTTCAGAAAAGCACAACAATGAGTGATTTACTTGATTAAGTTGTCAGACAACTAGAAGCAATGGCTAGTTAACTATATATAATGTGTTGGTAAAGGTAGGCTTCCAGTACATCTCTTCTGTGAAAGAACTATGGTTATTTCAGAAATTATTAATTCTAAGATATTTCTAATGTCATGCATATATAGAAGTAATAGAGCTATTAAAGCAAATGATATGAAGAAAAGACCTTGACCCAAATTCATCCCTGGGGTAGTTTCAACAATTAGAGAGGAGTCATGGTAGGAATAAAGCTGACCCCCATGTCAGTATTTTAAATCTCAGTGGTTTTTAAAGGTAGTAGAAAAGTCTTAGTAAAATTACAGATGTTATTTAAATAACAGTGTGTTTCAAGACTATGTGAACATATGCTCAAGCATTCAGCTAATGTGATGGAGTTCAAGACCCTGAACAGAACGAGCACTTTAACCACTGCGATTATTTTGGCATCTTATTGAGGTGGTACCCAGTAGACTTTGGTGAATAACAGACAAGGCAATGGTCATCTGGGCTTGTCTGAGAGAGAATTAAAAATAATATAATTCTGAAATAAATTGTAACAGGGAGTGTTATATATTACAGATGGAACCCTAAACAAGATACTATTCAAAGTGCTTCAGAAATATTTAGTATGTCTTGTCATTAGCTGATCTTGCATGTAGGGAGGGTAAGAGGTCTTCAGAAGGCATCGAGGTGGAATGATTCTGGTAGGGACTGACAAAGTGGAAAATGAAAAACAGCAAGGGACTGTCATGAGGAACAGAATGGAGGCCGCAAGGCACAGCAATTCACAGGCAACTTTTCTTTCATTGTTTGCATGGGGAAAAGCTTCGGGTAAGGAATAGGATGGTTCCTAACCACATTCATATATAATGTCGAAGTGCAGATCCCTTGCAGATCTTCTAACTGGACATATCCTTCTTCTCGATATTCGCCTAGTCCTGATGAGCATGCCTGAGTTTGAGAGTTGTGGATTCCTTCGTGTCTTCCCTGCAGTGTGGCAGCAGGAATCATCTAGCAGTGGAGCCTGGTGCTCTGGGGAGCAGTGAGGTACAGTGCCATCGCTTCCCAGGGCTGGCCACTCTGATGTTGGGTACCTCACGGTGACCTGGTTACTCTACCCTTTATATGGGGATTTATGGTTTGGCAAATGTGACTGCTTCCCTCTGGTTAGTGCAGAAGGTGGGTCCCATCCAAGAAGCACAGCAGTCGGCACATTGTTGATGCATCATTCTCTTGCTGGAAAAAATATTTTGTTTTGCTGCTGTGGCTTTTTTTTCCCCCTCTTTTTAAAAAAAAAAAAAAAAAAGATATTTTAATTTTCCAGCGTAGCTGCACCTTGCTGGTGGGAAAGTCCCAGATCATGAGCTTCATACTGAACGTCTTACACACCCTATTTCAGCTCTTAGGCTGGAGAAATCCCCTCAGGACAGGGGCAATTTCCCAGTCCCTAAGCTTACCTTTTAAAGGCATAAAATTCATGGAAGACGTTGCATTTGAGAGCTGGATTGGGTGATACCACTTTCTGAAGAATTTTGCTGGTGATCTTAAACCAGCGTACTGAAAAAGAGATTTGGAAGAACTCAGGCCAAATGAGAGAAAACCAGTAATGGAGTAAAATAAGACTATAATGAAATCTAGCACTGACAGGAACTGGAGTTTCAGAAGCAGATGCAAGAAATTTCATACACATGCAGATGGAAAATAAGGTGTATAAAAGATGTGTTTTATCTTAACCCCTGGTAGGTATTGGCCAGCGTAATCCTTCAATTATTAGAGTTTCTATTCCTCATATTTACCAAATGACGGTGTCAGTGCCATGACCACTTACTGCACCAAGGTTCAAAGTTATCAATGGAACTATGTAAGAGGAGACTGCACTAATATCTATCCATCCAGAGAGGATGTTCAACCCTGTGAGGCAATGCAGACCATGGAGCCCAGAGCAAAAGTGTAAAAGGTGCAGATAAAACAACTTGCAGCTGATAAGATCTACTGGTATAATTAATTTCCAGACCAAACTGAATGTATCAGGAATCTAACAATGTTTAGGTGAGGATTTTTCAGTATAAATCTTGTTAGAATTTACTAGTTTTAGAAGGTCGTGTACAAAAATCTGCTACTTGCTTCCCACTGGACAGGGCCATACCACAAATAGATTTTCTATTTAATCTGTAAGAAAGAAATTCCAAAGAAAGAAGAAAGCCCAGCAGAATTTCAGCTTTTGATGATCTATTTTATGAAAAATTGTTCAGTTGGAACCTGCAAAAATATCCATTAATATAGACAGAGGACTTGTACAGAGTTATGTTCAAAAATAAAGTCCTATCTCCTATAACAAGAGATAATAATCTGCTGTTTAGAAATACAAAAAACTCCAAAAACCAAACCCAGACTGAAACCTAGAGTAGCTACTATAGAGAAAAAAGAATCACAGAAGCCTCTCTCTATGAATGTCTGTCAGCTTGAGCTTGAAGATGAGTAAGAAGAAATGCTGCCCGGGCACAGCAGGCATGTCGGAAGTGACCATTAAAAAGATCTCAGATAATGAAGTATGCTCTTCCCCTTGACAGAGATGATGAACATGGATGAACGACCTAGCTAATATTACTTGGTCTGGAAGAGTTCAGATCTGCTTGCTGAGCTATTACTTGTTAGTGGATGTCATGCAGAAAAACAGGGTCAAAATACATCAGCCTTGTTCATCATAGGATTGTGCTGAGAGCATTTGAAATACAATAGCCTCCAAATGCACCAGATACTTCAATTTTAACAGTTTACATGCTGTTTTTTTGTAATGAATAACCTATTGACCACACAGTTATTTTATGACATACCAAAAGTCATAAAAGAAATCTGGATTAATTCTAATTGAAAAGTGGGGTACTCTGGCTACTCCACATACTAGAGAACAAAAAAGTTAAAAGTATTTTGATAAAACTCCTATTCCCTCCTTGCCTACAAGCCTTTAACATTTTGCTGTACTGAAAAGAAAAACATAGCATCTCAGGGAATGATATAGAAAAATCTGGTAAAAGAATTGACGTCAAAAGGGGAAGCTCGTGAATTTATGTGTACGATTTTCCATCTGAAATTCTATTTAGACATCTTTTGTTCATTCTAGAAAGAACTGCAAGAAATGTGTTGCCTTTATTTGCCTATCAGCTCTGCTGAAACAATTAAACCCTTGCATTATAGAATGGAAAGGAAAAAGTACAATTTGTTTTCACTGCACAGAGAAAGTCAAAGATTTAAATCTATGGACTATCACTTAAATAGGCCTTGTGTTTAAAATATGGCTCTTGCATATTTTGGACAAAATGTATGTGTCAATATCCTACTCCCCAAAACAGATAGAAGACCATTCCACACAAAGAAATGGCTGGGGGTAGAAATGTCCAATAAATATCTAGGAAATGAAAATAGCAAGAACATTTTTTGTGTGTAATGCAATACATTTTATGAGGGAAAGTTTTTGTAATGTATGCAGAATTACACACTATTTGCCCCTTAGTGTTAATGGAAGCTGTTCATATCACTCCCTGCATGCCACACTGAAAGTAGTTCACTCCCCCAGGTCTAGCAGTTAAATGGAATTTGGTATTGTAGACTTTTGACTGATTCAGAACAACAGAGAGATAAATGGATGTTTAACGCACAGACATTGCAAGTCACATTGGAAACCTGATCCTAAAACCCACTGAAGTCTGTGGGAAGCTTTCCATTGCTATAAATGGGCTTCAGATCAGGCTCCCAGGCATCTCTTGGCAGAGCCACAGTTAAAACATCTGACAGTGTTTGTATTACAAGCCTCCACTTTCACTGGGTTATAATCTCAGTCATAAATATTCTCTCTGGACTCAGTTCTTGCCATATTCCGTAGACCAGTTTTCAAAAGTGGGTTTGATAGTTCATAAATTATTATCTGCACGCATTGCATTCTTTTAATAAGAATACACACATGGCTCCATAGAGGCTATTTATTTGTGTGTGTATAAATGGGGGGGGGGGGGGGGGGGGGCGTGTAGGTGTGTTTGTATACTGACTACAGAATGATATCCTGACCAACCCACCATAGTGTGGACAGGTTTGCCACTAAGTCCCTTTGGAGCCTCTTGCCATTCCCCCCCTAAAGACACCTATGTTCAAGTGTGGATCAGTACCTACCTGTGAGTGGGCTGCTGAGGCTGTTGAGGCTCCCACTATAGTCAAAGGAGATATAGTCAATACAGTCCATCACTAAAGAGTGATCCATCTCAGCCTGAGATACCAGAGAGCAAACTGCTCCCTAGCCTTCTCAGACTGTATTGGCTAAATCTCCACTGGCTATAATGGGATCTCAGAAAATCAGTTCACAACAAACACTAAATTTATGTGTTTTAATATTGAATGGACTTCCAGCTGTGATGTGTCCATCTGCTGCCAGAAAACTGGCTGGAGCTATTCACACTCATTGTAAAGAGGCACAAAAAACTGGGAACCAGTGCACTGAGTAACTTTTTACCCTCTTCTCCATTCTCCATGTTTTTGTGAATTCCCGCTGTCTCATCTTTCCACCTCACCACGACCTTCCCTAGGGAGCTTTGGGGTATTGCTATTGCTTCAGCCCTGATATTCATTTCACAAAGCAACCAATTTGGATGATGGAGTTCAAAAGTTCATAATCCTACAAATCCAGGGCAAGAGTAATGAGCTTTTGGACCTGAGGATGTGAGACATTAATCTCTGATATCCTCTGCAAGAATAGGCACTCACTATTTAGCAGTACCTTGCCCCTGAGGGGGCCCTCAGGTCTCATAGAGGGGGAAGAATTGTTCCATTTCTGATGTGCAAGCTATGCCATCTGCCTATGTCACCCACCCCCTTTGAGTTGCAAGTAGCTTCCTACTTCTTCAAGAGCCCCCTGGAAACTGGAGAGGGCATCCAGGAGCAGTGGCTGCCTACTGAAGAGTGAATAGCTGCCCAAGAGTGTGCTGTTCCTCAAGGGTGGACCAGGGCAAGTATGCTGTTGGGAAGCATTTAATCACCTCATCTGCCCATGGTGGTCCAGAATCACTTGGCAGATTGGCTATGCAAGATGTGGTAAGATGTCTGCCCAAAAGCCTGAGTGGCTCTGCATTCAGCAGCCAGTAACAGGCTCTCTTAGTGAATGTCTGGTAGATCCATGCCAGATACCAGTCTTCAGCTCTGGCACACTGACCTCCTCCTGTCCCTCTAGCCAGAGCTTGTCCTGTGTGAAGAAGCAAGTGGGTCCCACAGAGCTTGGAAACCCTTCTCCTGTGTTGGAGTACCAGGGTGAGCTGAAGGGGAAAAGCAGCAAATTAAGCCTGGCTTAGAAACCTACATAGCTCAGGAGATACGGTCACTGTTAAAACAGAATTATCATTGGACCCAGCTGCTGCCTTAGTTTACTCCCTTGGTCAGTCAAGAACGGATGACTAGGGTTTCTTTTTCACATTTTATTATGAGAACAAACCTTCCTCCAATAGACTGTAGCATCAGCTGTTTTATTTGGCCTCTGTTTCAGTGGCATGTTGACTTTTTCAGTCCTTTGTCAAGTATTACTACCCTTATGAACACTTTCCAGATAAATCCATCAAGCTCCTTTTCTCTTTCATGTCTCACTAACTCTGTCCCTGGGATACAACCACCCTGTTCTCTCCTCAGTCAGTTCTGGGAATGCACATTAGCACCAAATTGCATGAGCTGTGCTTTTGTCACCTACCTGGTTAAATGAGGTACAGGTTAGTTTAGTTAAAAATCTTTGAGGGAACAGCCTTGAAGCACACACCCTGGGATGTGTAAGTTCTCAAGGTTTAATGCTCTTTATAGCCTTTCAGTAAGGCTCTAAGAATGACTTTGAATTGACTGACAATAATACAACCTGTGCAGCAAAAACAAAAGTGCTGCAAAAAGTGTTTTCTTGCTTTACTTTTGAACTGCTTGCTGGGTAAAATGGAAATATTTAATGTAAAGATACTTTGATTCTTAGATACCTATGACAACTAAAATATATAAAGTTGAGTTTTGAAAGGGCAAATTGTCCTTGTGAAAAGCAGGCTCAACGTTGCTGGGGGTGGCGGGGGCGGGGAGCGGTTATTGTTTTGTTTTGGTTTTTGTCCTTTACTTGAAGGAAATGGATGACTTTTATGATTATTCTATACACAAAATTAGGGGCAGAATTAAGGATTTCAGATATCTCATTGTTTAATGCAATAGATGATATTGTACTCTGTATGATTAAGAAAAAACAACCCTAAGGATCTTTAGTGCTTATATAGCTTTATCTATTCTGCATCAGCAAATGATTTAATCAACTGTGACTATAGCCAGACAGTAAACATATGTTACTCCTCCTTCAAGAAGCAGTAGATCTACCCTTGTTTGTTGATTCAAGCATGGTGTACACTTCAACATTATTAGGCAGTCACCCATACTTTTAAATACAGAGAAGAATAAGATGTATTTGCTTGCAGAGAGAATTTTAAGTACTCGCAGGATAGAGAAGACCTGAAGAAGCAAGGTGGCAATTATTCACCTGAGAATGGGAATTATTTGCCAGCCTTTAACTACGCTGATAGATTTTTACAAGAACACTCCTGGCAAGAAAGTGGTGCCTTGTTTTGTTCCCAGAAACACAGGCTGCTGAAAATGGCACTGTGGAGGAATAAAGCCATTGATACACTGATGCTGTAACATCATTTTCCGGGGAGTCACTGGCTTGAGGGCGTGATTCACAGCATGGGTCTACAAAGCAGTGGTTACTTTTGGTGATATGAGTATTACATATTAAGTACACTCAGCATGTAACAAACTAACCACAAAGATGATAGACATGTTTGTTCTCCTTTAATATTGTTCTGCTCTTCTTCCTTAGTGCTCCTCCAGTGCACTGAGGTACTTGATGCTCCCCTTGTTATATGATTTGTATTCGTTTCCTACAGTCTTCTAAACATACTGTCACTTAATTGGTGGCTCTGCTGTAAACAGGGAGCAACAGTAGGATTTTCATGGGCTGAAACACCTAACTCACATTGATTATAGGCTACATGACCACAGAGAACTCCATGTCCCACATCCAATACCAGCATTCCTGGCACTCAAGGCCATGCTAACAGTTGCAGGGGCCTTATGCTACACCAAATACTGGGAGCACCCAATCTGCCCTCTTTTCTACAGTACCTTTAGTAACAGGGGTTTCAGCCTCTTGTTCTTTGAAGCAAAAAGGGAGGCTCTTTCTCACAATTCCCCTGACAAACAAAGAGAGGAAACTGTTAAAACTGAATGCTCAACACCAAAGAAGTATCAGACTCACAAGCCCTGCTATATCCCAGTTACTGCATCATTTCAGAGAGGTGGTATAATTTTCCCTCTCTCCATCTCAGTGGGCCTGCCAAATCCCCTTTTTTCAGAGACTGGAAGAGCAGCCACAGTCTTGTACCTGTGAAATGTGACCTTCAGTAGTACCCCTCAGAGATACTCAGTCCTGTACTGTGATTTTTCTCCTGCTGCTCAGGTGAAGGGCCAGGCAGCAGCTCTGTTACCCAGGTGCCATCTCAAGGGGCGTTCTGTATGCCACATGCCAGGAGAATTTCTTTGGTTGCTATTTTGGCTTAACCTTTAAGGTGATGTTTGTTAGCCTAACTTCAGTCATTGGGAAAGAAATGGAGCAAATCCTCCTGAAAACCATCTCCAAAGACATTAAGGACAAGGTGATTGAGAATAGACAGTATGGATTTACAAAGGGGAAATCATGCTTGACCAAACTGATAGCTTTCTGTGATGAAATTACTAGCTTAGTGAATGAAGGGAGAGCAATGGATATTGTTTATCTTGAATTCAGCAACGATTTCAATATTGGACACTGCCTCCTGTAGCATCCTCATAGACAAATTGATGAAGTACAGCCTAAATAAATGGACAATGAAGTGGACTGAAAATAACTGCTGACCTCAAAATGTTGTGGTCAACAGCACAAAGTCCAGCTTGAAGGCAGTCACTGGTGGTATACCCCAGGGGTAAATACTATGATGAACACGTCTTAACATCTTTATTCATGACCTGGATGATGGGACAGATTACACCCTCTGCATGTTTGCAGGCAATACAAAACTGGGGAGGGAGTGGCTGATATACCAGATGGCTGTCCTACCATTCAGAGGGACCTCAATGGGCTGGAGAAATGGGTCAGAAGGAACTTTATGAAGTTCATAAATGGGAAACAGAAAGCCTTGTGCCTGGAGAGGAAAAAATTCATGCACCTGTGCACACTGAGGGGACTGACTGGAAAGCCGCTTTGTGAGAAAAGACCCAGGGGTCCTGGTGGACACCAAGCCGGCAATACATTCGCATAGCAAAGAGGCCAACAGCAACCTGGGCTATATCAGGAAGAGTGTTGCCAGCAGGTGAAGGGAGGTGATCCTTCCCTTCTGCTCAGCCCTGGTGAGACACATCTGGAGTGCTGAGTCCATTCCTGGGCTCTCCAGTACAAGAGGGACATAGAGATACTGGAGCAGGTCCAGTGAAGGGCCACAAAGATGATTAAGGCATGGAGCATCTGATATGAGGAAAGGCTGACATAGCTGGGATTCTTTGGCCTGGAGAAGAGAAGGCTCAGGGGATCTTATCAATGTGCATAAATACCTGATGGGAGTAAATAAGGAAGACAGAGCCTGCCTCTTTTCAGTGGTCTCTAGTGATGGTACAGGAGGTGATGGGCACAAACTGAAACACAGGAGGTTCCCTCTGAACATAAGAAAACACTTTTTTTACTGTCAGGGTGGCCATGCTCTGGCACAAGTTACCTAGAGAGGTTGTGAAGTCTCCATCCTTAGAGGTACTCAAACCCTGACTTAACACAGCCCTGAGAAACCTGCTGTATGTGACACTGCTCTGAGCAGGGGGTTGGACTAGAAGATCTCTAGAGACCCCTTCCTACCCTCAACTGTTCTCTGACTCCTTTTGATTTGAGGAGCTAGAATGTCTGTTCTGCTTTGAATAAGCCATGTCTACTGTTCTGGGCTTTGCTGTTATGAAAGGAAAAATAAGTTTAAGTACTTTTATTACCAAGAACCATAATTATTGTGTAATATAAGCAATACTTACCTCTTCTGTGGTTGTGTTAAAGCCCTACCCTGGCCACCACCAAAAAACCCCCAAACAATGAAAACAAAAAACCCAAAACCCCCAGAAAATTACATCCTCCTCTTGAATATGTACGTTTCTTATGCTTTGGGCAACCTATAGTATCAAGTCCACAGACCACTTAGATGAAGAAACAACTAGTTTATAAATGTCTTTCAGGCTTTGGCAGGAAATCAATGCCAAACTGCTGTCCTGTGACAGCTGTAGAACTTTTCCAGTTATGCCAAACCAGCTGTGAGTAGCTGAAGAACATTTGAGTAAAAAGTGTGGAGCGTATAAAGCTTATGTACTTGCAGGGTTGCACCTAAGTACCTCTCACTTGCACCTGTAGCTCTCTTTGGGCACCTTTCTTGGCTGTAGCTCTTTTTCCCCCTCATTCTGAAAAAGTGCAAGGCATTTCGTGAAATCCCCGATTTGCCAGGGATGATGGAAAGTTTGTGTCTCAGGCATGGCAGAGGAGTTTGTCAGGCTGCAGAAATTAGCATCATGCTCAGGATTGGAGCTGGCAGCTGGGCTGTGGCAGCAGTGCTGGAGCAGCAGCTGCTACTCATCCGTACCAAGTGTTTAGAGTCCTTGGGTCCCTGTGCCTCTGTAAATATAACTCTGCTGACCCCTCTTCTGATCCTGTTGCTTTCTGTATTTATTATGTGTCAGTATGGAGATGCTTTCAGCAGTTCTGGGAAGCTCAAGCAATCCATAGTGTCACTACAAGGGCTTCAACAGCACAGTGCTGACTTTTTGTAGTGCTAAGAAGTTTCATCCAAAAGAAATGTCTATGGCCATCTTAATGACTTTGAATCTTTCAATTTTTCAACCAAGTCTTGCTCCTGAGTTCACAATTTACTTTTCTCCAGTGCCTTTCCTACAAATGTAACAGCAAATGGCTCTGTTCTGATAAGTTTAGTATATGGCCAGATAAGGTTTGCTCTCTCAATGCCTAGTGAAAATGATGATAGAAAAATCTCCAGCCACCTGGAATAATTGAAACCTTACATGGCAGTTAAATATATTACCAAAATGTTAGGTCAGGCTAATCAATATCAAGTAAGAATAAAAAGTGCAGTTTGAATGACATTCAGAATTCTCCATCTCAGTCAAGGAAGAAAGGGGAAAATGTGTAATAAACAATTTTCCCCTTAAACTGAAAGATTAATTGTACTGTTAAGCAAAACTCTGTGTGCCAGAATGACTCATTCCTTTCTATTTTTAAGAGCACATTAATCATTGCAGATACTGGATTTTTGGGGAGTCTAAATAGCAATTAGATGATGTTTCCAATGTATGTTCTTCAAAGTCCCATTGCTTTCCTTCCTACCTTTTCAACTGTATACATACATTTTTCAGTGCAATATGGTATATGGCATTAAACCAGATAAAGTGTAGATGACAGTCACAGCTGGTTATTAATATTGATGTTCACCTAATTAAACATCATAACCCTGAGGTGTTAATTTATAGCATCTTCAGTAAAAATCTAACAGATTTGAATGTATTATCTACATGATAATAATAAATCATCCTGGCAACACTTCTGGAGCACTTAGTCATTTGAGGAAAGTAGTTTTCTTAAAAATATACAGTTTTACACCAATTAATTAACTTTATGCCTTTGAATTGAGAAGGCAAGCTTCTTTCTGTGCTGCTACGGTACTTCACTGTAGAAATCAGATACTTTTGTGGTTGACGGTTAGAAGGAAATTCTGGAACTTAAAATTGCAAATAATATCAGAACCCAGAAATGATTTAGCACTTCGTCATTAGCAAGTTTAGTATCTGATATTAGGTAATTCATGTTTGTAAGAGTATTTTTCCCCTCACTTTTATTTCCTTCTCTGTAATACCAGGTATCAGCTCCTCTGTAACCAGTCATTTACCAGGCCTATTTACATAGCCTAAAACTAAGCATAATCTATTATATCTGAAATGTAATGCAGTGCAGCTACATAAAATGCTTTTTCTTTGGGAATAGTAGATTGAGAATGTTGCATGTCATGATGCACCAGTTTTTATTTTAATCAAAGGTTTGAGACTGGCAGTTCAGATTCAAGCTAAACATATTTCATTCAGCCTCCATTCCCTGGTGTAACACAACAAAGTCAATAGCAATGTTCCAACCTGCCTCCCTCCTCCTCTTCCTACGAATCAATTGTGTTTGTTCATTTATCACCTTCTGGATCATATCTCATTTCTATTTTGGGGCATCAAATGTGATACAGAATAGCTGCTACCTATTTGTTGTAAATTGTTTCTTGCTGCAGATTCTTATTTCTTTGCTGTGTAATTCATATCAGTTCTAATCTCAGGGTCTAATAACACATCAGAGTTTTTCAAAGACACTAGACCAAATGTGTAGTCTACCTTAGGAGTCTGGCTGGGATCTTATGCTCTTAAATACCATGTAAATACAGACAGCAGTTGAGTCCACCTTCTTTCCAGGATCATCTATCTGATAGAGATATACATTCATTATGCCCTTTCCTATTTGGCCTGAAAGTTTAGAAATGCCCCTGTAGGTGGGTGACCCCAATGATTTGTTGTGATCATTTTTAGGTAGGCAGGCACTTGAACTTTCCTTTGTTCCCTGAGAAAGAAGAAAAATTGCATGAGCAGGAATATAATAAGCTTTACCTGCCAGTGATAGGAGATTGCAGTTATGGAGATTTGACAGCAAGGACTTCTGTCCCTGCTCCCAAAGCAAGACTGTTTAGGTCATTTTTTTCATACCAGTGGTAACCAAATCATTTTAATGCAGCTGGTTCTGGAAGGCTGGGTCTGTCTTCTTCTAACAAATGTAAGAACTAAGATACAATCAGGCTGCTTTTATCTGACGCTGACATTATAAACACACAGAAGATACGAAGACTGAAGATTAACAAGAATTCTAAGCAACCTATCAATCAGTTGAATATTTAGTCTGCAGAAATCATATTTAATGAATTTTGGAACTAAAATTCCAGGTGTGGAAGGAACAGTTGGCAAGAAAAATACCTAGATGACCACTTTTTTTTTTTTTTTCCTCTAAACATATATCTGTTTCTGTAGGAAAAAAGTAAAGCAAAACCATAAAATCAGTTCAGATTTCTCTATTATGATGAAACATGCAAATTTATCTTTTTTAGTGATTGGTTTTTTTGGTTTCAAGAAAAGACAGTTAGAAGAAGTTTTTAATATAAAAAGTAGCCTTTTCATACAGTATTTTCCCCACACATATGCTATTCTGAGACTGAATATGTTGTCTCAGTAATGTCATTGTCAATCTGAAATTTCAATACAGAATCGGTTCAACTCATGGACCTATGAGTCAGACCACATGCTAACTAAAATAAAACCAAGTTGAATCTTGAGTTTAGACACTATGATGCTGAGCATTACAATCTCCAGCTTGAACATGTCTGGTTCCAGAGTGGAACAATTTCAGCATCTTGTTTTTCATTATTATACTTTGCTACGTACAAGCACCTTGAAAGAAGCTCCATAAAAGCCCACACATGTTTAGGAAAGAGAAACCTAAATGTGAGGCAACGTTTAAAGCTTTTTAATAAGAAGCCCCAGGTACATGGCCTAAATATAGACACTCACAACAATTCAGAATCACCACACTCTCACCGGTATTTGTAGCTTTGAACCTTCCTCTGAAGGAAGGCCTCCAGCTCCTTTCAAAACTCTGTTCACGAATGGAGGAGGAACCTGTCTTTCCCTTTGAGACCCAGCAGCAGAAGGATAATATCCTTTCCTTTTACACACAAGGATTGGCTACCCCAATATTTGATCTTTTTTCATGATATGACCAGAAAATAATGCATTCCTGTGCCCAGGGTCTGGAAACTTGTCTGCCTGTCACACAAGGGTATCCTGATCAGCAAAAGAAAGGCTCTTCCTGTGTTTCTTCAAAGTGTGAAAAGCACTGCTTCTCCTCCTTCACCCCAAAACAGCTGCACACAGGCATAGCTGGACAACACAGGTTAGTGCCCAGGCTTGTGGTTAGCGCAGCTTTGAAAGGGACTGAGGAGGTGCAGGGTCTGAAGCCCCTCAGCAGGTGATAAAATTAAACAAAGACAGTCTTATAACCACTCTGACAAAGACAGTCTTATAACCACTCTGCTGTTGTATTAAGTGCTTCCTGAGCCTTTATTTTCTTTTTTCTCTTTGAGAGAGGCAGCTTCCACTTCATTTTGTTAAGATCACTGATTTGCAATGCTATGCTGATAATCTCTGTAAGAATCAGTTCCTCAGAAACCTATGCCCTGGGATGACTGGCAAATGAAACTTAATTCATTTAACTTAGTGCTGCTTTTTTCAACCAGCTAAGATAAAGGTGTACCTTGGCACATCACTGACTCTTTAGTGTCAGGGAAATTAAATATTGGAAAAAGCTGCATAGGGAACATAAATTCCCCAGGGCATTTTGGACACTGAACTCTCATATTCAGGATTACTGTTTGGGATTTACAGAGTTAGATCCCAGTTTAGGCCAATAATCATATTTTGGATGTGGCCCATTGAGTCTTTTCTACACATAGTATCTTGAATTGAAAGGAAGCCTAACACTGCTTAAGGCTTCTGAGAGGATTGCTGTCAAGTCACAGACAATTGATAGCAAAACCATTTTTTACTCTTCTAAGAACTTCTTTGGTTTATGAACAACACAACATTTTCAGCAGATGAGTGCTGAAAATGATAGGGACAAGATATTGATAGTTCAGAAAATGAATCCAGAGCAATGACCAGCTAAACAATCAAAAACTAGTTTCGGGAGCCTGGAGTTCGTTCTCTCTGTCAAAGTGGCAAGCAGCTTCCTGCACAAAGAATGAGGATTACAGCATATTCTCTTATCTGTCAACGTATGGGAGGAGGAGGTTTTCGCAAAGACATTTTTAGTAAACCCACCAGGACAGAATTATAGTCACCCATTGTGGGCAGATCAAATGAGAAAACCGTAACTGATGCAGCCTTTTTGCTGTGACAGCACTTGGGATCTAGACCACAATTGCAAATGCAGAACCTTGACTGAGTGAGCTCAGTTACAACTTCTACACATTTCCTTGATTATATCAGGCATTAAAATACACAGAATAACATTTTTTAGAAGCTGATTTTTAGGAAAAGACAAAGAAGGGGCAGGAGAAAGCTAGAAATCATTGTCTGAGAGTCAAAAGCCACAATATCACGTATAACTTTTGTGTCTGTTTTATATATTTTTATAAATAACCCTCAAATAAAGCAGGAGATTCACATCAAAACAGTTAACCATTTTATTTATTGCCAATAGACTTTTTTCTTTTCTTTGGGAGTGGCAAATCTGTGATTTAAAAATACTGTGACAGGCTTGGATGCTGCTGTTAATGGGGAGAGAGGGAGCTACACAACAAGAAATAAACATTGCACCAGGTATCAATGCAGAAGTAACAGGCTTCTTTTAAGAAGACACTGAGACAGCATTATGCTTTTCATTAGGGATAAAAGGTACTACTGTTTGCTTAAAGAGTTTATCTTCAGATAAAAACCCAGAATAGAATCTGTTGTTGGCAAAGGTTTTGAGAAAACTTTAGTGTGGGAATCACTACCAGGTGTGCTAGAGCTGAAACTTACTCGTAGAAGCATTTGTTTCTTTACCAGCCAGTGATGAACTGTAATTGCAGTCGCTCTGTATGTGACTACCAGGCAAACTGGTTTGAATAATCTTGGCTATGAAGACTTTGACATGAAACAATGCATATTGATGTCAGGCTACTTGGCCTTGTCATAAGAATTTTTTCTTCGATGTGTGGTGACCTGGACACACTCTAAGGCAGGTAATCTGGTTGTGAGTGAAACTCTTTCCAGTAGCCATGAAGCAGATATCCCATCCAGTTCACTCCTTTTCATCTAATCCTATTTTTCCTGTGTATACACACTGTCACATGTCATGGGGGCAGTGGAAAGCACATTCTGGAACTCTTAAAAGTCATGTTCTTTCTCCAAAACATAGATAGATTAATAAGCCTATGTAATAATCTTTTGAGTGAGAGGTTAACCTCTAATGCACCTTGTAAATAACCTTCCACTTTCTCTGTAGAGGCTGTAAAATGCTGAGTTTTACCCACACACATTTAAGAAAATTAAAATACAATACTCTCAATCTTTTCTCTCTAGGTTTGTAATGGCTGTCCAGGGCTGAACTGCAACTTAGATATCCAAGCAACAGGGTTAATATCCAAACCACAGGTGCTTAACACTAGTTAATCGAGAGAATCACAACTCCCTCACCTGAGTGATGACACATGGGAACCCAGCCCCTCCTAAAGCCCTCTCCCCACCTCCTTCCTTGGCCACCTTTGTTCAGCCTTCCCACAGGTAGCCGGCGAACCTGTAGATGGGCTTTTGACATGCCAGACCTGTGTCTTGTGTGACACTCAGTGAAATGTCTCTCCAGGATAAGTGATAGCAGCTGGCCACTATTAGCTTGGAAGAACCTGTATTCCTACAGCAGTGTCATCTCTTTTGGCATTAGTGTTTTAAAACAACAGTGCCTGTTCTTATTACAAGTGTTTTACAAAGCTCTATAGAACCAAAGCAAAATGTAATTCAATCTCTAAAATAACAGTCTCAAAGGTATTTTAAATCCTAAATTGAATATATAGAGATCAACAAGGCATTCAGAGAAATGTTAATGCTGAAAGGGGCGGGGTTCAAACAAAAACATCCTATGTAATAGTGAGTCACCAGCTCTGATAGTCTTACACAGAACAGTGTAAGAGAGGCAGATTTTCTGCTAGTAACAAAATAATCCAGCTAGGAAATCCTGGTCACTGTAACAGCCTACAATCTAGCCTGCAAGGCTAGATTCTTGAGACAGAAGCTCTCTTTCTCTGCATATATACAGCTCCCAACTTAAAAGTATTTCAGTCCAGATTTAGGCTTTTGCCCTTTGCCAAAATATAGGTAGCAAGTAAAGCTGAAATTACTGGTTTTGCTCCCTTGGAGTAATTTTTACCTCTTGTCTGGTTTCATCAGTACTGGGAACTTGTTCAGACAGTTCTAGTCAAGACCTGCTGCATATTAGAAAAGGCTGCAACATTGTCTGTCATGGTTTATCCTTTATGGCTACTGCAGTCACAAAAAACGTCATCGGCCTCTGCTGACCCCAGTTTTTAGTAAAACAATGAGCATAATGCATTAGCTAATATTCTAAAGGATTTTGCAAAGTCCCGGGTCACTTACCATAAATCTGTGCCCCAGCTCCATTTGTAATTCTCCTGGGTGTTTTCAGGTCAACCTGCTGCCATCTTGAGTAGTGGTTGTATAAAATAGGTCAAGTGGTTAATATTCTCATGAATCCATTGCAAATAAGTCAGCCCTATAATAAACCTCTGCAAAGGTCCCCTTGTCAGTAGAAAAAAAAATTATTCAAGCCAAGAAAGATTTTTGCTTTAGTAGATCTCAGGATATCCTTTCTTATTGGGTTTGCAGTAGTGCTTTCACCTCAAGGGGAGGAGAGACTTTCTTTTGAAATAGGTCAGTGCCAAAGAGAAAATTATATGAAGACATAAAAATTTTCAGAAATCTACAGGAATTCAAAATGTCATTCTTAAGAGTAACATAGGCAGTTAGATAGCTACCATGGTGTACACCAGTGCAGTACAGTTTGTTCTATAGTATCTGTCCGGGTGTGCAATATCTGCAATAAATGTGAGGAGAGTCCTCTCCAAAAGTTGTCTGGTGGCACTTAGTGCTTCAGGATTCAAGGAACCCTTGAAGACTATCAGAAGAAGAAAGCAGTTCCCTGCAGATCTGCAGAAGGATTTTATCAGAACCTTTTGCTACAACTAAGAAAGTAAAAACTAAGAAAGTTCAGAAAGGACCTAAGAAGAAGCACTATAGGGTATTGCTTAGCCAGAGATGGTGCTTTTGTGTTCTGAAGAAAAAAAAAATCTTCCAACAAAGACCTATGACATGGTTTGTTGAGAACTGCAAAGAGACCCTGTGGGGTGGCATCCAAAGTCTGTCATGTCCAGTGACTCCTCATGAGAATCCCTCCACACATACCTTAACCATGCAGACAAATAACAAAAATTGGACTAGTATAAACAGTAAAGAGTGAAATTGGGGTGACATTTCACTAGGAAACCTCAAGCCTTAGTAGTGTAAATATAAATAATCAGAATGTAAATCATAGTGAAGCAGTGTATGTATAAATATGCAAATTGTCAGAGGATCTTCCAACCCAGAGTATGTTAATCCAATTACAAGAAACTGATTGCCAATCTGACTTGAGAATGTCAAGATTACTGCTCCATTAAATCTAATGGGTCTCTGAAGCAGGAAATGAGGTGGGTTAGCAACTATTAAATTTTGGTAGTCCAATAAAAAAGTGGTGACATCACCCTGCCCACATCAAAAACTATTAAAAATGTGGTTATGAAGAAAATCTGTACTGTACAGCAAAAAAGTTCAGAGAGAAATAAGAGGGAACTAAAATGTGAATCTCTGAAAAAATTCCTATCTCCAAAAGATTTCTTGGCACAGTAAGTTAACAGGTGTGCTGTAAATAGTCTGGTAAATTTGTTCCCATTACAACTGAGAAAGTACATTTTTCCCTGTTACAAGGAATGCAGGAAATAACTTCTGAATGACTGAAGAGCAAAGGGTGTGTTTTCTCTCTGTGACTTTATTTTTAGCGCTTACTCTTATTGTGAATGATATATCCTTACTTCAGTGGAAGTCCTGAAAATAATTAGATAAAAGTTGTACTATAATTACCATTCAGCATGAAAGTACCAAAATCGAGCACACACAGGTTGACATGGTATAGAGTGTATGGTGAACAGCTCTTTTGACACTGTTATATCATGTGTTATTCAAGCATTGTTCCACTAAAACCAGTGGGCTTAGGCCCCAAAAAATACACAGGAAGAAGGAATTAGAGGCACCACAACGTATTGCAACATAACACTGTCTTTGAAATCTCCTTGTAAAGAGCTGGAAATGCCTGTCCTTAGACAAATCAGACATTAAATAATTGCCCTAAGCAATTTGACACAAAAAGGCCCTGTTCTGTGCTGAACAATAAAATTGCCCCCTCTCTCCTTTCCTCTCTGGGAAGAGCTCAATCCATCTGCCCAAGCAATTTTTTATCATTCTTACCCACAACACATTTTCAGCTCCCCAACAGCATAGATTTTCTCCCTGATGTCCCTTTTTCCTACCTCATATTCCCACCTGGAAATACAGATGGCAGAACTGCCTCCAGTGTTGCTAAATGTAAAATGGATCAGGCATGGCAGCGTCACTGTCAGTCATTTGCCCCAAGTTCTCCTCTGATCTCTAGCATAGATTTTAATACATTTTTTTGATAAATCATTTCCTTCCCTTGGGTCTCTAACTTGTTCTGGAGGAGCCACTCTTTCATCACATGTACGGATGGTATTTGGGAAAGCAGGGTGTTCTGTACTACAGCAGTGACAGAAATAGTTCTAAAGGACAAGTGACCTGAAACATTAAATAGTGGGCAGATGCAGGCAAACTGCCTCAGTAAGCGCTGTGATTGTGTATGATCCTTTCCACCTGTTAATGAATATGCATGTGGAAAAAAAGAAACTCATTTTTTTTAACTATGTTGAGTTTGCGCTGCTAGTGAATAAATCAGGATGATAAAATGTGAAGTCATCCATATTTAAGATTTAACAGAAAAGGACAGTTATAATCTGCCCAGGAATAAATATAGGTTCAGAACCAGAAAGTTCCTGAATGTCAGAGGAAGGAGATCAGTAAGTCAGTAAATATTCAGGTCTGGGACAGGGGAAATGGTAGTTTTCAGGTAAATTTATAGATGGGATGCAGTTGTCTGAGGTCATAATTTCCAGAATGCCAATGATCCTGATGCTTCTTTTCAATCCCACAGACTACTTTGGTAGGCTGAGAACTGTGTGTAATTAGCATCAAAAGGAAATTAATTTGAAAAGACAAAGGCTATCATCAAAAGATAACATAGTAAGGAAAAAGACAAGGCTGATGATAAAACTGTAATGAGAACTGGCAGAAGAGAACCCCCACAGCTGTAAATTTTGGCATAATCTTGGGCATTATTAGAAGAACAGAGTCAGGCTGTGCTATGTTAAGAAATTTGCTTCACCTAGATTTCATAGAATAAGGATCATAAATAGCTGAGATAACCAAATTAATAAATAAAATAGTTGTATACATTGTCAGCTACTACATAATCCTGGACATGACTAAAACACTTTGATACTTAAATGTTGACACTTTCCCCATAGCAGCTGTTTCTGCCACTCAGCGTCATGTAATGCACAAGCTCTAGCAGTACTCGGTTGTAATGTAAACCCAGTTAGATCTTCAAGCTCAATATTCTCTTGATTTTTACTTGTGGACTCATATTCAGAGCAGTTTTCAAACCAGCACAGCCAGACCAGGCCTTTTACAAAACACAGAAGTCCTGGTTGCAATGTGACGTGTACCCTCCTCTCAGCTGTATACCTGAATAGTTTAATGTATGGATTTACTTGTTAACATGGCAGGTTTGAAACAAAGGCTGAAATCCAGATATATCTGTGTCCTGAATTATTCTGATTTCAGTACCTCTCTCTTTTATGTAAATATTTAACAGTTGTTACATTTAAATATTATTTTACTTAGCAATATGAATATACCTAAATCTCATGGCTAAGACACTGTTATAAAACAGGGAGGCAACAGTTTGAGGTCCTTCCTCAAATTAAGGAAAAGAGGGATTTTAACCTGAATCTTGCTAATTGGTTATTTAGTCACAAAACTGGTCTCAGAAAGGTAAAACTTCTTGTTTGAGAGAAATGAGTTTTACATGATGTGCTACACTTACCTCCAGTCTAGAGACAAGCAGAAAATTACCTTTAGGACTGAGGATTTAACACTCCCCTTTCTTTTTCTTTTTTTCTTTTCTTTTTTCTCTCTGTTTTCTATTAGTTCTCCTGCATTGGCCTTCTGGTGACCCTTCCCCTTATTTGGATCCTTGTTTCATATAATAAATCTGGGTAGCAGAAGAGCAATAGATGTTGCAGCTCTGTGTCTTACTGGGCCTTGCTTTCAGAGTTTTGCCAACAGTTTAACAAGAACAAAATTCAGTCTTCCCACAAAGAAGGATATGGGGCCAAATTTCCTACCCTGTACATCAGGGCTGTATCTTGCTGTAGCCAGAATCTGAGCTGCAATACTGAATGTTACAGTGATTTTGCTGTGTAACTTCAGGCTGACAGCGCACAGAGCAGCTGTCATTGTTAAAATCAGTGATTCACTGTGAAGATCAAAAATGACTTTTCCTTTGACTCAGGATCTTAGTGCACCCACACAGCCCAGTGTGAAATTGTGTAAAGATGCTTTGCCCTAGATCCATCCAACCAAAGTCTACAACCAAAAGTGATATTGCTGTACAAAGTGATCCTTCAGTAGGGATAGTCAACCAAGCTAACCCAACTGCATTGCCTTTGGAAAAAAGTAGCTTGCCTTGATGTGATCAGTCAAAATCATCTGTGGGATCTCTACCCAGTAGTGCATTATTTCCTATGAGCTGCTTCTAGTATATTTGAGTCACTGGGTTGATCTACAGTTGGACTAAAAGTAGTATTTAGGAACCTTAAAATGGGCAAGCCCTTGAGGGCGATCAAGGATGCCTGTTTTCCAGCCCTGTAACCTCCACCACTCCCATTCGTTGGGCATTTGCCTACTCATCTCAAAGGTCTTCAGGTGAGCCTAAGCCTCAGGAGCTTGCATTGACCATGTGGTTGCTTATCACCTACTAAATACTCTGCTGTGATTCAGGCTTAAGCTGACTCACATCATACCCACAGCTTCACCCTTCCTGAAGTTAAAACTTTCCTGGGTTTAAAATGAGTAGTTCTTGACCTGGCAGGTCGTGAAAGCCCCCTTAGCACACAACTGACTGAAAAAAAAAAAAAAAAAAAAAGAGGCAAAATTCTAGTAGTAGCTGCCAGGACCCTTAGTTTCCCCTTATTCCCAAACAAGTGGCCTAGCTATTATGTTGAGACGAGGTTTGTTTGTACCTGTTGCTTGACTGGCCTCATAAGGGTCATGTTATCTGCAACACCATTTTGTCTACAAGGAGGAGAGCTGGGAGAAAGCATGTGCTCAGGCTGGAGGCTAGAGCTGCCTTCTGGGTGATGGCAGATGCTTGCTCACTGCTCTAGGGGAATGCCCTAACTCTGGGATGGAATGACTCCCAGTTCTGGCCAAGTGCTCTAATCCATGAGGCCAGTATTGAAAATGCAGCATCCCTCTGTTCTCCTCATTTAATGGCTCTCTTCAGAAAAGGCTGGGCAGACTGGATCATCAATTTCCTATTCATCCTGTAAGCTCTCAATGGAACACAGGTTCGTGTTAAATGCCCTTGATCTCTCTAAAGAGACACTGCTCCCAAAACACCTGAAGGAGCTCCCCAAAGCAGGTATTTCTACCTCGGGTTTATGGAGGAATCTGCTTTGTGCAGTAAATATGGGTGGTCAACATGGGAGGTTAAGATTTTCCAGGATGCAAGTTTTGTTAAGACAGGATTTAAACTAGACATCTAAGGCAGGCTTGATCTTAATCTAATTTTGTATCCTTATGAAATATTAAGCATAACATGAGCATACGGTAGGTCTATTTTTAATATCCAAGTCTGTGCAGGTTTGCTTCATTGAGTCACAGCTAATTAAAATAGCTTTGCCGTTCACCTTTAAATAACACGATTTATTTATTTATATATTTATTTAAGCAATCAAATCATTTCCACTTTCAAAAAAACCCACCCAATAACTTTTGAAAAATTGGACATTGGGAAATAGATCTCTGCATGTTCTTTTAATGATCTAAACATTACTCACAGAAAGTCTAACAGTCTGGTGAAGCACTGGTTAATTTTTATTATCTGGAGAGGAGGAAGGAGGATATTTTCAGCATCAATATTTAACATGAAACTATTGACCTGAACACCTGTTCAACTTCTTTAATTTTTTTTTTATTTTATTTCAAGAGTACTAATTTTCTGTGCATGGCAGAACTTGGAACAGATGCAGCGAAGCAGAAGTTAGAAGAATCTGTTTGCTCTGATTACTGGCCAGAGGGCAATGCAGGGCTACATAGGAATGCTGAGGGCAAATGAACAGCTCTTTCAGACTGATCAAAGTCTGCAAACCACACAACTTTTTCTTCCTGCTTATTTGTTTGTTTGTTTGTTTTCCAAAAACCTGAACATATCATGTTTTCAAACTTTCTCATTTTTACTGTGAGTCAGTGAGAGGTCAGGTTTATTTTAAGCACATGTGCATTTTATGTAAAGAGTAGAACAGTGTATGTGCAGATGAAATAAATGATGTCATAACAAGCTACATAGCTCACATGCAGGCATAAAGAATGAAACTCTATTAAGTGCTATATTAAACAGCTTCATGCATAATTTCTTTAATTTACATTTTTATGATCACTCATTCTTTATAACAGTATAGATTTTTCCTTCTATCTCAGCATCCCAAAGTGCATTGTAAACATTTTGTGAATTAAAACTTGTAACAGCGCTGTAAGGTAGGAAACCAGAAACAGCAACATATTTATTGTTGATGGAAACCGAAACAAAAACAACTATTTTGCTAGCTCTCATGAATTTTTCATGTCTCACTTTACTTGGCATTTTTCTTTAAAAAACCTTATTAGACTCCCATGGCCCTTTTACTTGGAGATGAAGTTGTCCCAGGAGTTTCTCACTCTGATTTTACCAATCCACAGATTAGCGTCCTCAGCTACGCTTGTGCAACTCTTGATGGGCATACACTGTAAACTCAGGATGGTAAAATTGTCTGGATTTAAACCAGTCCTAATACCTGTTCCCTCCCTAAATTGTTATCATAACATGGATTATATTCCTAACCCACTTCTTAGCACAGTGACCCTGTGGTTGTGCTGATGCCAACAAAGGGGAAGTGAACCACGGCAAAAGGACAGGAATAGGCAGACAAAGGGGGACCCCTCTAACAAGCTGTATGGGACAGCATACCATGGCTTTCAACTAGCTTGCTTTCCTAAGAGGCACAAGGAAGGAAGTAAAACCTGCATCAAACCTGGATTTTGTGAGGGAGTGGAGGGTTATGTGACTGCCTAGGTTTTATGCATGTAAATGCAAGGGATTCTAGTGAATAAGGAAACCTCCTAATTGAGCTCTAATGTTACACTTCTCTCACAGCCAGGGAAACAAACTGGACTACTAGGATAAATACACAGTTAAGGCTTTGTTCAGGCTTTCATAACTCCTAGGAGGGAATTGCAGTCGGCTCTTAAGTAATGCGTATCGTCCCTGCACTTCCAGATCCTCGGCAATACATCCCTTATACACTGCAGAGGAAAAGATGATTTAATGTTGTCACAGCACACTGAGTATCTCTGGTATGTGTGATTGTGTATAATGACCTCTACTTTGGCTCTGGAAAGAGCTTTCATCATGCAGTAAATAGTCACAGGTAAATAAGTAGGAATGATCGCCACTTTCCTAAGAAGGGGAGAAAGAGAGATAAAGGGGGAAGCTGTGGCTGTGCTGAAACTAAGCACAGGCATGCTGTTAAGTTCAAAGGACCCAGGATTTCAACAAGGAAATCAAAAGCCCTTTTACCTCTTCCAGAACAGAGCAAAGCCAATGTGAGGGAAAATGTGAATCATTTAAAACAACTAGTCAAAGAGGTCTCATCAAGGTTCTTAAAAAATACATGGTCTGAAAAGTAGATTATGAGCAGATAATAGTAGATAAGATAATAGTAGATAAGCCAGAAAAAAGATGAAAACAGGTCAGAATTACCTATTAGTCAAAGACACTAATTTTCTTACTTATAAATATTATTGAGATCTGAAAGGAGAATGTGAATTTTGTGAAAACTTTGAAGATTTTTTTAATTTCTGGGAAGAAGGTTACTTGCAAACTCTTTAAAAAAATCACAAAATGGAGCTGTGCTGAAATGTCCATTTCGAGATAAGAAAGATGAGGTTTCTGACTTGATCTTTTAGCAGACTTCATCCCACACCTCAGAAACATGTTTATGGGAAAAGCCTTTAAAAGCAAGTGCATACATTCTTTGTTTTTAGCAAAAAGGTTTTCCTGACATGAAATCATCAGTTCAAAGTGTTCTCACCAGCTCTCATTCCTGTTATTGTTCAGGGTTGCCGGCAGCACTTGAATGCTTTCCACACAAGGGAACTTCTTGCTTCTGCTCCAGGACCTCATAATCTTAAAAGAAAACAAACAAACAAAGTACCCTGAGAAACTAAGACAGATAAAGGAACAAAGAGAAAAGAAAAATTAAAATACTCTTGGAACAAGGGATTATGTGCCAGGGAAGGAAATGTGGGAGAAACTAAAGAAAATTAACTGATCAGTGGTAGGTTAACATGTCATTAACAACCCCTGAGAAGTTTTGTGTTAGATTAAGAACATTAATACTGCCAGTCTCTCTCACCAAGCCTGCTGTTTTCCTCTCCAGATGTTTGTGGTATGTTTTCAGCATTTTCCCTTACCTTTCTCTGACAAACAGGCAGGGAACCAATATGCAAAGTAGCCCTGAAAGACTGAATTTATTACTTTTCTGCAGGTCCAAAGGAAAAAGTGGAATACTTTGGTAGAATCAGATGATTAGATAAGTATATTTGGAAGTCAGCTTAGGAACAGCTTGCCCTCCAAATGATGACACAGATGGCTGTGGGCAAAGAAAGGCTAAATCCCCCCTTTTGCCTGAACTACTGACAAAGGGTAGGGGGGAAACCACTATGTGGGAGGGTGAGCAAGAAGAGGCGGGATGTTGCGTAAGACTCCTTTGCCTTAGGTCACTGGTTTCCTTTAAGTGCACATTGGTAAAGACCCTATGACTAGACAGCTGTTTAATGATCTACAGTCAACTGCTCCCATTTGTTGTTAAAGACACTAAGATATGCCACAGTAGCAAGCCAAAATACTTTGTGAACTGCAATATGGCTTTTACTGCTCAGGTGCTCCACTTAGGAAAACAAGATCACAATCTGAGATGTGTTGAGGTAAACAGTTATGAAGACTGTTCTTTGTTCTAAACACCATTAAAGGATGGAATTGGCCTTTAATGATTGCATTTAGACTAAAACAAGTTGTAAAGAGATGGGATTACTGCCGGAGGTTACCCTGCATGCATTTTCACAATAGGCAGAGGCATACTTATCACCTTTGTTATCATTTTACCATCTGAATGGGTCCCAATTCACAGTGGGGAAGGGGAGGTGGGAAGGTGATGAGGGACAGCAGTAGGAGAATTGCTTTAGGTGTTATTATTTTGGACATTTAAGTTGCAGTATCCAAATATATTAATGATTTCCTTTAGCGCTCTAGATCCATAGCCTTATGATTCCTTCTGAAGAATGGTAATGTTTAGGGGAGTGTTTCTTAATGTACTTGCATAACACATTTCATTACTCTTCTTGTTCATTTTATACCAATGATGTGCTTGTATCTACAGAAGACAACAGTGCCTGTGATAATTTGTGGAAGAAGAAAGAGCTTGCTCTTCATTTCAGAGTAGCCTTACTGTTTAAAAACAAATTGCACGCTGCTTAAAATCTGGCCAGGTGGCAGACAACTCTAGCTGATGGTGATAACCTGAAGCTGAACTAGCTGGTGCCCAAAGTCCAGTTGGTGACATTATAGATGGAACGTGCTGAGAAACTAAGCACTGTGGAATTGCTTGTTAAGGTAATTTGGGACGACAAGAATGTGAACTGACCTATAGCCACCTGTTTTGTGTTTCTACAGCCAAATGCTGTGTTTTTCCACTGAGCTCATTCCCATGCTTGGAGCTGGTGTTACAAGGCCTTGCTGGTAGTTTTTCACTTTATCTGTGATTTCTTTTCTGGATGAATGAGATGGTTATAAGAAAGCTGAGGCTAAAGAAATGTCACTGTGAAGAATTATGGAAATTCAACATAATTGAAAAGGAAGGAATAACAAAGTAAGTATGGATGTTGGATGAATGCCCTCTGTGCTTTGAAAGGTTAAGGCATGGGTAGAAAATAGCTGTTTTCTGCTCCTGAAGTTTTCTTTCAGCATTAGGTGGGAAGGAGCCTTACATGCTTTAATCTTTTCAGCTTTCCTACAGAAGTTCAGTCTGATGTAACTCTTCTTTATACATTAGGGCTCTAAGCGTCTCTGTCTTGTTGCCCCTATCTTCTGTCAATCTCCAGCTTATAACATGCCGAAATTTAGCCAGTCGAGGGAGTTGTTTGGAAGACTATCTCTGAAAATTATATTGCTCATGTGTACCACTCATCAGTGGAGGAGTGTTACTGCAAAGAGGCAGTTATTTTACTTCCTATATATTTAATTGTGTTAATATATAGTAATGAATTTTTGTCTGTCAGCCCCAAAGCTACAAAGCTCAATTACTTTCAGCTGTTAGAGGAAGGAGCCTTAAGCACTCAAGTTGTCAAAAAATGTTAAACTCTATCCTTTCAAATGATACAACGTAAGATTTATTTCAATGGAAAAAGAAACAAGACAGAAGGGAAGCAGCTCTACACAAAGAATGACTTAGCTGTTGATGTCACAGTTGGCCATACAATTTGAAATTAAAAAGGAAGTTGATGGAAGGAACACATTTTTGTGAAAATTTTCATGACAAATGTTCTCATTTTTGGCCTTTTTTGCTTATATTTTTCATAAAACATAGCACTGTCATAAGCCTCAGCAATTCTTACTGCAGGTGAGCACAGGGAACAGAGATTGCTTTCAGGAGTGACCATTATTAGATACATGAATTTGAGGAAAAAACAGTGTCATTGCCATCACTTGAAATGTACATATTCTTCCCCAGTTTTCTTTTCTTTTCCTCCCAGGCCCTTATATTTTCACCCTGAATTCCTTGAATTATTATCCAGTGTCATACACTTAGCAGATGAGGTGTCTTTTTTTTTTTTTTTTGAGGCTATTTCATAATATCTGAAATTCCTGAGAGTTTTTCTTTAAAAGGATAAAGTCTCACTTGCCCTTTGAACAGACCACCTACTTTAAAGACGTTCCATTTACACATACTAAGACTGTGCCAAAAGGAATACAACAGACAATTACAAGCCAGATTCTTACATAAGTGATGGCTCCTCCTCCTTTCTCAGGAGGTGAAGAAGGGATGTGCCTTGCTGAGAAGGATCTCCTGGCAGATCTCAGTTGAGCCACCTGTGCCTCTCCTGGGACCATTGCATTCCTGCCCATATCGGCATAATGCCCATGCATGACCCAGCAGTTTAAGTCCTAGGAGAAGTTGCTTGCAATATTGCCAGCAGAACTTGGACTTCAGAATCAAAGACTAATTTTTGTAATTCTGGCCTATTTCTATCACTGTTTCAGCTTAAATTATGAACCCCTTCCTAAAGTTAGTCACCTGTTCAAACTGCTTCTCTCAAAATATTGTCAGAAGAGAGACTGAGCCTGAAAACTCAATAATTCTCTCTCTTATACAAGGCTTTGCCTATGGAAGTTTGATTTCTCATCTGTTTGGTTTCTTACATGTCTGAAAGCTCTGCTGTAACATATAGCCATGATATAGCTCATTCCAGAACTGGTCAAGGTTGATTGTCCAAGTAACATGACTAATAGAGAATTCTATGATTTTTCATACTGCACAAAAGCTGCTGGTGAAAGCCAGTCTCTGGGAGCCAATGATCTGGAGTTTAATTTCAGCGCCAAGAAAAAAAAAATCCAAGTTAGTTATTGACTTGTGGAAACAATAGTTTAAAAAACAAAGATCACTCCTGTGATAAAACCACTGTCTGACTGTGATTAAACCATTTTCTGGTATCACAAGTGTTACTACACCACCAAAGTGATTTGTTTCCCACCAGTGTGTCATTTTTTTTCTGGTTGGAATTCCCCCTCCTCCCATGATCAGCCTGGCAGGCAGCTCCTCCATTTCCTCCTTACCTGTCCTGGCACAAGAAATCCCTGCCCTATCCCCTTCCTCCTGCGGATGTGGGGTAGGATCCTCACACTCCTCCCAACCCTGTCCTATTAGTCTACTTCATGGCTGCCAACTCTGAACCTGATGTCTCTGAAAAGGCAACTCAGCCCTGGCAAAGAGGTCATAGATCATGACAAAAGAAAGAAAACTATAAATCTGAAACCCTTGACATCAGAGCAAGTTGTTGCAGATAAGAAGTGCTTACAAAAAAAAAGAAGAATCTCAGCTCTTCAGGCAGCAGTAAAGGTCTTACTTCGGGGAGGTGGTGCTCATGAGATCATGCTTTACAGAGAACATAGTATTCAGATAAGAATCAAGGCATCATATTCCTGGTCTCAAAATAGTTTGTCAGTCAATCAGTGCCCCAATGAGGAGAACAGGACAAAAATATTTTTCATTTGGAGAGCAATTAGCTGAATACCATCCAATTACTCTTATACCATCCACTTACTCTTCATGACAGGCATCACAGAGGTGTGTGACACACCAGTGCTGTGTCAAAGGAACATATAACAACATGGAAAGAGTACTGAGGTTTGGATATTGTTGACTAAATCATGCTTTTTTCCCTTGTTGTTCTTTTTCTAACACAGGAAAACACAGAACTCTTCAGTCGTCACAGTAAGAAAATTAGATGAACCACATTTATGAACATAAAATTCAGATCCTCTGTCTAAGACTCAAGTTCATATATGAAAGCAAGAAACAGCAGCTGTCGCAGCCCTTCCATGCCAAAATGCATATAAATTTGGGGAGTAAAGAGGAACTGAGAAAGAAAATGAACAGTTGTTGTGGTTTAGCCCCAGTCAGCAACTAAGCACCACACAGCCGCTCGCTCACTCCCCCACCCTTGTGGGATGAGGGAGAGAATCGGAAGGGCCAAAGTAAGAAAACTCGTGGGTTGAGATAACAACAGTTTAATAATTAAAATAAAACAGCAATAATACTAATATAATGAAAAGGAAAATAATGAGCGAGAGAGAGATGAAACACTGGAAGAAGAGAGGGAAAAAAAAGGAAAAAACCAAAACTAAACAACAAGTGCTGCAACCGCTAACCACCCGCCGACCGACACTGCCGGTCCCCGAGCCGCGATCGCTGCCTCCCCCAGCCAACTCCCCCCAGTTAATATACTGGGCATGACGTCACATGATATGGAATAACCTCTGGCCAATTCGAATCAGCTCTCCTGGTTGTATCCCCTCCCCTCCCGGCTTCTTGTGCACCTGGCAGAGCATGGGAAGCTAGAAAGTCCTTGACTAGTGTAAACACTACCCAGCAACAACTAAAACACCAGGGTGTTATCAACATTATTTGCATACCAAGTCTAAAACACAGCACTACGCTAGCTACAGTGAAGAAAATCAACTATCCCAGCTAAAACCGTGACAACAGTACAAATCTAAAACCAGACCTGTACTCTAGGAAAGTCTATTTTGAAACGAGGGACAGATTAGGCAGGGAGGAAGGCATAGAAATATGTACTAGAGATTGGAACTGAAGAAAAAAATAGCAGCACTTGGAGGCAATGTGTTTGGAGTTACAGCAATCACAACTGGATTTCAGCAGAGAGGGAGCAAAAACTGCAGAAATACAGAAGAAATATCATTTCTCAAGGAAATATAGAAGACCCCAGGGAGGACATTCTCTTGAATGATAATTCCAGTAAAATATTGGAAGGAAGAGAAGGGAAGGAGCACGAAATGGCAGAAAACCCCTTCAAGGAAAGATAATCACAAGTTTGTTGAAGGTTTAGTGGGAGTTGCTGCTTTTATGGTAGGAACGGGCAAAAGTAATAAACACTGGGATTAATCTAACCTAATCTCACCTAGTCTTCTCTCTAGGCAACACAGAGAAATAAGCACTTCTAAAGTGCAGCTCACCCCGTCTTCTACAAGTCCCCTAAAGTAAATCAGATTAGTGGTGGCTTAAAAGTTCCTGTTTCTATTCATTAACTAAAAGAGGAGTCTAAAGTGACTAGCTCAGATGAAGATATCTAGGTTGTAGATGTCTACATATCATTTCTCAAAGTGGCTAAAACTCCATAGGGAAATTTCAAAATAAAAAATGGAAAACCACAATGGAGACACCACAAACTATGAGACAGAACAGTTCACACATCTTCGCAAGGTCCCGCTTTAACATCACACGCTGACATGTAAACTCAAACAGCTTGAAATTTGTATTGGATAAACTTTGGTGTTTGAAGTACAGGTAGAAATCAGAAGATGAAAAAAAAGCAAACAAGAGGCAACAAATGCACAACAGAGGTGCTAAAAAGCACCTGACATCACTGTCCTCATGAAACAAACATTTATCCAGTACAGTCTGGAGAATACAAGGCTTCTCCTCATCATTAAAAATACAAAACTATCAGAGAACCCAAGAGTAACACCATTCTCTGGAGAACTGAAGATCATTTGAAACATGACTGTGAAGGACAGAAGAAGGCAACAATGCAAAACTTAAAGAACAACAGACTAGATTCAGGGCTAAAGTGCCCTGTGCAAACCAGTGTAACAAAGAAAGACCTTTGGGAGTATTCTCCACTTTGATTCATGTTAGAGAGTTTTCTTGGCTAATGATAATCATTGTCTCTTTTCCCTTTCAGACTGTTATTACCAGCTCTAAAACCAGCTTTATGGAGAGTTATACCCTCTATCTTTAGAAAATTGTGGTATAATATGTTAAGGAACTGAGCCCCACGAAACCCTTTGTAGGCCTGAGGAACCAGAAAACAAAGCCAGTCAGTGTGGAATCCTGTATGAGGCAGTGCTGGTTAATACTGCTTTTTAGAAACAGAGTAACACAAGAAACACTGGTACAGCACATTTCTTCTATTCAAACTTTGATTACAGAAATGCATCACTGATCAATTGCTTTGGAAACTGCAGAGACAGACAACCTTTCAAAGGGTAAGTTATGGGTTAGTTAGTATGAAGTATTCTAAAACAAGGACCTTTCAATTCTCTATCTCAAAAGACTCATCCTAGTATTTCAGTATTGTGAAGAAAATGGTATTAGAGACAGGAGATATATCTACACCACAAACTGAGTCTAATGTCTGCACAGGAACAGATTTACAGCAGCAGAGCAAAGCTGAAATTTTTACATCTAACCTTAAAGTATATCTGAGACATGTGAGAAAGAACTGAACATACTTGAGAGAACTGAAGATCAACCAAGTATTAATATGGTGGGAACTATTAAGTCCTTCTCGTATTTGAGGAAAAGACTGATATGGAGACTGTACGCATCTTTAGCTGCAACCCAGCTTCAGCCAAATCAGAAGGGATTGTATAACATACCAGAAACCTGTGCCCTGGATAGTGACTTGTTGATGTCCAGATGAAGCTACCAAGTGAAAATTAACTGCTGTCAGAAAAACATTAAGAAAAATTCTTAGCAGAACAGTCACACCACTTAGTAAAAATGCTGACTGGCAGCAAAGGACTGAGTGGAGATTCTCTGTTTTCACTAGTTATACCTGTGATTGTGACAGCAGGAGCCTGTAAGCTTATGCTAACTTTCTCTCCAGTGGATATCCTAACCAAAAAATATTATGGTCATGATTTCTGCTCGGTGTAATAAGTATTTTATGTACCCCTATGAAACAGAATAGCTTTAGCTGGAAGGAGCCAGAGAAGTTATGTCCAGAGCATTTATCTGGGAGACAGGTGATGCAGGCCAGAATATTTTCAGAGCTGAGTTTGAATTTACCACATTCACAGCCAGTGGCCTTATACCTGGTCACATGGGTTTAGGCCAGGTACTGCATGATACCAGACCTGAAAACTGCATTTTGAACCTCCTGAATGGAGAAACTTCTAGAGGTAAAAATAAACAGAACTTCAACCCCATTTCAGATCTCAGTGCAAGCAGGGTGTGTAGCTGCTCAGGATTTTGACCTTTCCTAGCAAAGTATTTAGGGAACATTAGGGCATCATGGTTTATTGATTTCAGTTGCCTCCAGACTTAGTCAGCAGCTAAGTACAAATATTGTGAATCTACCCTCTTTTACACAGTGACTGCTGCGGCAAGTGGTCAGCTTTCAGGTATCTGATTTCTGTGGAGGAACTGCCAAAAGACTGTGCTACAGAGTGGATTCTCAGCATACAATGGATAAGTGCAACTTGCCAGCTCTGTTCAAAGCAATAGGAGATCCAGAAGTTTGGGGTAGGGAGGGAGGAAGGCATGAGGGTATGTCACCCTGACTTGAGGGAGAAAAGTGATGTGGCCAATGGCAAAAGAAAAGGATGTGCTGACCGGTGGTGAGAAGAGGTGCCTGAATTGTATCTGTATGCCTCAAGAGTATCTCATTTTCTGAAATGTCACTGGTACCATCCTGGATATCCCAGAGCCACAGACTGCTGAAAGCTGGACTGTTTCCACTATTCAGGGAAAATACTCCTCCCTGTATGCTTGTGCTGCTTCATACTGCTCCCCGGGCTTCTGTTGTTGGCCACCATCAGAGACAAGCTGCCGAACTACACAGACCCTTCATGTGACCTTGGACAGATGCTCTAATGCCCATAGTTTAACTCCAGCACTACCTTTGTTTTACATACATTTATTTCCACCCATTATTCTTCTCAGGAGGAAAGCAGTTTCAGTGATTTATCCTGAAAGGAATACCAGAACATTAACCTTCCTTCATTACTTGGTCTATGCATTTCTTTCATACCCTCCATTTAGTGCTTTGCACATTGCTTCTCACTGCAGCGCCTTTGGAGGTTGAGAGGAAGAAATAGTTATGGAGGACATAAGGCATGAATGCATGCTGAAAACTGAGAAAACAGTATACACTTAAAATGAAATTTCTGCCCTCAGTGGGTGCTCCTCTACACTTCTAAACTCCCTATTAATAGTGTTCTAAGCATTGCCTGGACTGCTGAATGAAGGGCAATTTGTGAGATGCAGTAGAGTCAATGGAATCTTTATTTTAAATGTTATAATTAAATAAATGCTTTGTTTTTACCACTGCCAGAAGTAATCAGATGAAAGAAGGATCTTTTCATAAGTGGGAAGATCATTATAGGTTGAATGTCTTTGTACACTAGTTTTGGAAGTTGTCCTTAGCTGAATAAATACTAAATACTCTTTTATAATGCAAGGTAGGATGTGTGTTTCGGCTTTAATAGCTACTAATTCATTTAACTGGAGGGTAACACCAGGCTAATCAAAGGTCGCCCTAGTCCTGGTTGATGCTGAATGGGAGTTGACAGCTTTCCAGAGTAGCAGACAATTCATGGGGATTTTTTTTCCTGCAGGAGCAATATTCATCTGGGATTGACACAACGCTGACTTTCAAACCTATTAATTCAAATCTTTAAAGACTCTGCAAAACAAGACAACTTTTCAGGTTTTATCCCAGGAAAGAAGTGTTTGTCTGACAAGGAAATTCTGGTCTCAGGTAAATTACTGAAGTCCAATAGCAATATGTTTCATAAATAGCAACAGGAATCAGGGACCTGCAAGGACAACAAATTTCAGGTGCTGTAGTTTCAGTGTAAAATGACACAGACCTCAGAGCCTAAGCATGATTTGTGGAAAAGAGAAGCATATATTTTTGCATTTATGGGGACAGAACAATAGAAAACATAAGAAACAACAAGGAAGGCTTAGTAATGTTTATTTGTAAGATTAAATAAGATATACTTGAAGCATACACAGTCCTTTCACAGACACAAAAAACCTCCAGTGATACGGTAAATGAAAAACAACATGTTCAAACACCAACTGTTATTTTTGAAAGGCACTGCATCTGACTGCATCATAACCTTGAATTCATATGGTATATTTTATTACTAAGAGTTAAAGTTCATTGTTCAAATGTGTGTGTATATACTCTCTCTGGCAGATGCAACTGTTGTGATTGTACACACAAATTGATTACCCTCCCCTGCAGACATGCTGAGTGCAAGCAATTGTACATGTGAAGGCATGCAACCTATTTTACAATCGTAAAATGTTGCCCAGAACAAAAATACAGTTTTTCAATAATACTTGAAATAGTTATCTGTAATGCACTCTTACAGCCAAAAATTACCCCTTTGAGTATGTCACACACACACGCACACACACACACACACACACGCACGCACATTCTCTTATAATGTACCTTGGTAGATATTTTAGTATAATGTATCATTATATAAATAATTATAGTGGATTTAAGATCAGGTCAAAAGGAAATGTGAAACTCATCAGCTCAGGAAAAAAAAAAAAGAAAGGAAATATCATACAATTAGAAAATAATTAAAATTCTAATGAACCTTTGTCTGACAAGGCTGTTTGTCCATGAACCCACAGAGAGAGGGGATGTTCTTTGAAAAGATAATGAAGTAGAAAAAAATGTTTTGCTGTGTGGCTACAAAGGAAATTAAAAAGATTATATATCAATGTGTAATAAATGTAATTATGTAGGTTATGTGACTGCAGGGAACAATATTCCCATACATTGTAAAGTCTGAGACCTACAGCTGTCTAAACAGCCTACTGAAATTCCTTAATCCTCACTCTATCAGGCAGTAAGAATTGTTTTCCAGAACAAGAGCTCTGGGACTGTGACTACAATCACTGCGTAGGAGATGGCCACTGCACAGACTATACATTCAGAGATGTTCCTCTGTATCTGTGACTCCATTTTTAGCAGCACTCTGGATTTCCACAGCACTGGATTTGACAACTTCAGTGAGCTGAAAAATGGTATGTGAGCTTCACAGCTGCCAATCTCCTACCTTTACAACCAGGTATCATGAGCAGGGTACCATACCTTTCCATAGAAGAGAACACAGAAGGCCATTAAACTGGATAGAGGGAGGCAGCAGTTTTGCTTTTCTTTTTCTTCTAAAAATATCTGTTACTGTGTTTAATTGAACATCTAACTCATATTTAGAATTTCTAAATACTTGTAACAAGGAAAGAAAAAGAAACAAACTGAAACTAGTTTTGATTCAGAAAGGCAGAAATCTCATTAAAAAATCGTAGTGAATCTTTCCATCCATTTAAAAAGTTTTAACAATTTTCTTTTAATTAATTATAGATGGCTAAAATGTTTCATCTTTTCCAGCTTAAAATTTCAGCTTTTGAAACTATTGAAGGAAGAACTTGAGTGGCAGGAGTTGTGAAAATTTATCCTGTAGAATTGTCTGGGTTTTGTTTTCTTCCCAGCATCCTCTCTTCACTTGCCCTCTATTTTGTGTCATTTATACTTGTTCTTTTTTGTATAACTGCACTCCTCTTTAGCATATACCCTCTGAAATTCTGAAATCATCTCTCTTTGGTTTGCATGACACCCAGAACAACTGACTGCAGTGGGCCTCTCTGGATACTTCAGTAGCACCATGACTAACAGCATTAGTTAGCCACCTTGGATCACTGGGAAACCTAGAGTATCAGGGACCATATCAGAACAGTTCTCTTTCTTTTCTGTTTTCCTTTCTTCCCCATTTTCTCTCCTACCTTTTCTTTTGACTTCACATTGCTGATTAAGTAGAAATGCTGTTTCAGAAAAGAGAACATTTCCTCCCTTAAGTATTTGTGCTGGTAGTTAATGCATATTAAAACCAAATTATCTTCAAATAGTTCTCCTTTGCCTTTCCCCTTCCCCAATATATTAGAAAGCTGCACTAAAACAATTTGTAGACTAGTTTGCAAAGGGCAAAGTCTCACTCAGGACTCTTTTATTCCTGATTAGCCTGACCACATGTTCAATAAAGTGTAATTATAGATCTGCTCAGCAGTGAGAGTGTGGGAACTCAAGGGAGGAATTCATGACTTGATTTTTTTTCTCTTAAGAATTTTTCCATTGCAGTAATCAACAGTATTCAGGTTATCCTAGAGAAAAAAAAAAAAAAATCAGCAGCATTCTAGCTTTCTTCTAAATCTTTACTTTTCATCGCTTTCCCAGTTTGGGTTTTCATGGTGGTGTTTTTGTTTTGCACTTTCAATATTTTGTTGGGGTATTTTTTGATATAAAGCTCAAGGCTGTGAGGGGAGAGGAAATGTTTTCTTGCACAAATATGTGGCTGTATTCATCCTTTCTTATGGTACCTGTTCTGAGTTAAATTGATTAAATTCGCAGAGACATAGTCAATTCTAAACACAGCAGGCACCTGAATTTCTAAACAAGGATATTGTCCTACTTGTCCTCTGCTGTTGTAGTCCAGTAGAGTTAAAGTAAAAGGAATGTGCAAAAATTAGTCTAATGTCAGTCGATTTATGTGTTCCTTAAGCAGTAGTAAGCAATTCTCCCTTTTACACAGATCTATTTCACCATTTTGACAGAAAAATAGAAAAGAGTCCACCAAAATAGAAAGTGCAAGTTATTAGTCATTTAACATAAGAGAAGCATACCTTGATTTTCAATAATTTGTGAAGATCTAATTTAAGTCATAACTAATGAATTAACATCACTCCCTGAACTACCATCTGCTGAGGGTGGTAATCATGTAAGAATAGCATCCCCAGTATGGTGGGACTCTAGCCAGTTAACATGCAGGTAGTGTGGGAAGCAGCCCTTCACACAGCTGTTAAGTAAAACATAGACTGTTTAGAGTTATATGTGATGATTAGGATCACAATAAGATGACAACCGTATTCAAATAAATAACAGAAGTCTTTTAAGGCTATTGCCCAAGAATGGTTATGCTAAATATGTACCTGAGATATTTGAGACAGGAAGGCAATATAACACAGTGAGAACAGGACAGCAGGTTTGGTACCCAGGTAAAGATGAGAAGAGCTGTTGGTTTCTTTAGCTTGGAGCTCATCTGTCCTGAGGTCAGCTGTACCTCAGCAAGTTACTCAAATGGTACATACCTTTATTACTCCCGTTTTCTTGCCCTGGGATGCTTGCACTCTTTCAACACCAAATGTTATCAATTTATTCTAAACTAATCTAATCTGTCAAAATAAAGTCCTAGGCCTGGGGCAGGGGGCACATATTAATTTGCACTTGAGCAACACTTGCTGTAATGCAGTTATGCTGGCATTACCTAGTGGATAGCTCTGGTGGCAGAGGCAAAGGAACCCTGCTAGCATGTGATAGCCAGCCTGGTCATTGCCAGCAGCAGACTAGCTAGCTTGAAGGCTAGGTTCATGCAAGGTATAGTCAGAGCCAGATGCTGTCAAGGGCAGCAGACAGATGATGATAGCAACACTTGGTCCTGTAGCCTATTTTGCCCACAGCAGCCCCCTGGAAATCTGAGCTGACTGCTGACGATGCCAGGAGAAAAGATGGGGTACATGGCATGCAGGCATCTGCAACTAAAAGGTCTCTTTTATAACCCTCCCTCCTTGGGGTCATTTGATTGGACACCTTAAGCAATACACAAACAGATTTTGTAAGCAGGGTACATACTACTTAAAAGTATAAAGCAATTATTTATGGGTTTATTATTTATGAGCTCTACACCGAGTTAGGATTAGCAAGCTACTACTAGGCTTAGCATTAGTATGCTCATCATGAGGTATTTGGAGGCCAGGCAGAGCCCTTTCCAGAGGGGAAGGGTTGGCTTCTGTTGCTCCCTTGGAATTGACCCTCAGTGTTGCTGACTTACCATATCCCAACCCCTTGTTTTTTCCTGTAATATTTTCTGCTTTTCATATTCATGTTTTTCCTTTTGAATCCTTGAGCTGCAGCCTACCCTGTCTCAACAATCCTGCCTTTTCAGTTTTACCTTTCTTATTTCACATGGCTCTGGTCTACAGACAATTTCACAGCTCTTTTGCACAACTTCACAATTTCTTCAGCAGCCCCAGCCAAGGTGCAGCTGGGATAATACTAGACCTGAGCTGAACCACGGGGAGGGAGGGAGGGGGTGTTACAGAAGGGGCTACAGAGCAAGTGGTTACAGTTACCCAGCTGTACCATATCAAAAGTAGACCTTGGACCAGAGACACTGAACCTTTTATCTCTTTCCTGAAACAGAAACCATTACTCCTCTCTCTCTCTCCCGCCAATGACTGCCCTCCAAGGCCCCCTAATGACAGCAGCGGCAAGCTGGTCCCATGAAACACACAGTAAAATCCTTTTTTATCACTAATGCTGAAAAAACATTAGCTGCTTTGCTTGGAGCTTATCTTGGCTACAAGAGCTGCAGTCGCTAGCAAGGCAATATGGTCAACATGCCCTATGACAGCATACAGGAAGCTTAGGGATGACTTGGTGTTTGAGGTCCAAGATTATGTAGGGATGACACAAAAATGGTGAGTCTCCTCTTGTTCTCCAGATATGTCTGAAACCTACCTCCTGCAAAGAGCTGTTTCACCAAAGTTCCTGCAGCTGAGCACAATTGTGTTCAGGCAGAAGCCAGTTCAAATGCTGTTTCTTTTTCTTGGGGAACTGCCTGCCAGGTGGGTGGGGATGATCATCTCTTCTAACACCCTGGTTATTTAAACATCAGTATTATCAGTGAATGGAGAGAGCAGAGTTCCCTTTGCTGGACTGGAATAAAAAGAAGGGAAAACCTGAGTCGTTGTCCAGTCAGCTTCTGAAATTCAGTGTTACAGGAGGCCAGAGTCAAACTCTATAGCCTCTAGTTTTAGATGTGTTAAATGGTTTTAAGGATAAACATGATTTTTGTTGCGTGAATTAAACTTAAATATAATCATATCTTTTGCTTCCAGGTATAAACTGATTATTGAAAGAATGAAGGAAAAAGTTCTGTGCCTCAGTCCATGCATTGCATAATGCTGGTGGCTAAACATAATTAATGAGGTCTTTGAAGCAGCAGATGTTAGTTGCTTCAAGAGACAGAGAATAAAACAATCTACTACTATTTCCCTAAAACTAATTTTTTTATAGTTCGTGGGTTCAGGACAGCTTTGTTAGGTGATTATTTACCTGAGGAAGTAAAAAATGTCAAAATACCTTTATTAATCTAGCATAGTAGAAGCATTTAGGCTTTACTTTATAGTCAGTGAAGCTGATGGGAAGTTTGCCAATTACTCCAGTGGCAATAGAATAAGCCTTTTAATTGGAAACATGAAAACCATGATAAGAAAATCCCAATGTTTAACATTCAATTCACTGAAAATTCTCTTAGGTTTTAGAAACAATCTGATCAAGACTTGGAAGAGAAGAAGATATCCAAAGTCAAAATGTCTACATAACAAGTTCCTTCTGCTTCATTTGTTTCCTCAAACAATTAATTCAGTACAAAAGTATTATTCAGTATAAGGGAATACAAGGATTCATTTTAATATCTTATCTAATCATTAAAAATCCCAGTCAAACATAGTAAATTTTGTTAGTTTAAGGCTGATGTCAACATCAAGTCCATCAAAAGCCTGTATGTTTTTTGCCTTGTTAATATAATTTTTTTAAAAATTATTTAAATTATGGGGGGGTAGACTTGACAAACTATAAAAGATATAAATGTAATGTTTCTGACAAGAACAAAGGTGTGAAAACAATGGATAGCAGAACTGCTTTACTGCTGTGAGGCTTCAGTGAAGTCTGAGTTCCCAGACCTTTACATCTCACCTGACAAGGGTACAGTGCCTCACCTCCTCAGAGGCCCCTTTGCACCACACAGCTGGGAAGGTGGCTGGGTTTGGTTGCCCTGTGTTTTGTATGCTTTGTAGGTCTTGGGACAATCTTTTTTATCTCTTTCCTTCCTTTTCACTGAGCTGGAGGTTAGAATGTCAGAAGGATATAGATGAGAACATAAGGAGCAGAAATGTTAGGTTCAAATGCATCTTGGCATACTTTCATAATTTGTTTTTTGGGCAGCCATAACTGATTTTCAGCACCTAGAAATTAAAAATTGCATATGTACACAGTTAGTATTTGACAAATAAAAGAGAGCTGAATTAGACTTAAAATATTTTTATGCTTTGACATCTCAAATGTTAGTAGTATAAAAAGCATATTCAGTGCTGTAAATCCAGCCTTCTCACCCCCACCATGACACCCCCACCTTGTTCTACCGTTTGGAAACAGTGATGTTACACATCTCCCGGAGACCAACTGGTATCCAGAAACAGTTTCCAAAATATTGCAGCCGTATGTGCAGGTGTTGAAAGGCATTTTAGTAAGACAAAAGTAAACTTAATGAATAACCCATGGCCTTTCGTTCGTTCAGCCTTGCTGCACAGGGAAGGCCAGGGGCAACACTGACACCTTCTGATAAGAGGTGGGTACATCCATTCCCTTCCCGTTGCAGAGAAGCAGGATGCTCTCTCTGCATCTGCAAGAGTGGGTGGTTCTCATGTATATTTCTGTTCTATTTCTGTAGTTTCAGGCATCTCCCCAAGTGGTTTCAAGCATTGCACTTTTTCAATATTCAGCTTGATGCAAGTTTCAGCTAAAAAGAGACAGCAGAGAAGGAAAACAGGGGGATGAGGGTTGGCAAAGGCCTCCCCTGGCAGAATCTGTAAGAAAAAATGCAACTGTAATTTTTTATGGTGAGATGTTCCCATTTTTAGAAGTTCAGTTGCAAAATAATGCCAAAGGTAAGAATTAGATACAGTACATCATCAGGTCATCATTCACTGCATATAAGGACCCTGCAGAAAGAAATAGGCTTAGATTTCCCTTTCTTAAAGAATCATTTATAAAGAGACACAGATTTAACTGCAGAGACAGAGATACAAGGTGGTTAAAGTAGCAGATAATAAACACAAAGACTGGGGCTAAGCAAAGAAAATTTTGCTTAACACAGATGAGTTGTATCACATTGCTTACGGGGAGAAAACCTGAAATAAAAGACCTGCATGTTCAAGAATCTAGAAAATGATGTTCACTGAAGTGAGTGTAATGGGATTCCATTTGCTGCAGGAAATCTGGGTAAAATACAATGCACTGATTTTCCATTCATAGTACCATAGCCACAAAATCCACTTAGCGTTAGCAACAACATTTTGACTCTCCTGTCTATGTTTTGTCCAGGCAAAGCACAGGTCTGAGATCAGTGCATGGTAGGAGTATATGCTATAAATTATAGTAAGACCTAGCAACCAGTGGTGGATTAAGAGTGAATAGGACTTGATATGCTCAGATCAATATCCTGCCCTTGTTCTCCCTACACACACGTATCACAACAGGTCAGTCTGTATACAGCACTTGGATTCCTGCCAGGATAGTTTCCTTCAGGTGCTGTCCATTCCGGAGGTGGACAACCAGGGGACATGTTAAGGGACGCTGGTCATCTTTCAGCCCATACACCAGAGATGCTTGCCAAAGGAAAGCACAGGAAGGGATGGTACATTCTGCGTTTCATCCTGACATTGTGTCAGGGTTCAGCTGCAGTATATATATATCTGTTTCTGGCAGCTGCAAAACACTTCTTTCTGTCCCATACAAGAAATAAATAACCTTATTTCTAGGATGAGGCATTGCAATTATGTTTTTCCACTGATAATATAAGGCTTAGGAGCCCTAGAGAAGAGGGGTTCTGAATAACAGCAGATACTTACTTCTTTCTTCAGCTAAACTGCCACAGTAGTCATGAAAACTATTTTAGTTAACTGAAGGGGTCTAAGTTTTTTTTTGAGAGTGCCTACCTTTAACAGTCTAAACCCAGAATTTGTGAGTCTATTGACATCTCACAGCTAAAACTTGCTGGAACTGCAGATTTCTGTGTCAGCCTTAATCTGTCTGCAAAGATGAAGATGAAAGTTCATCAATTGATTAATCATAAACAAAAGATTACTAATGTGACTATTTTCTACTGAATAACATTATAGGTATATACAGGTACCAAATCTCAGCCTGGCTAATAAGGCTTCTCTTGAAAGTAATTAAAAAAAAATCTTGAAAATGTTTTATTTCCTTAAGGGTTTTCTTCTTGTAAAATCACAGAAGTAAACCACAAAATGTTTATTTAAATAAGAACATTTCTCAGCTACGGAGGTAACTAAATCATACACTACACTTTGCCTTTAGTATTTAAGCAATGTATCAAAACTTAATAGGCTCAGTGTATTTAGAGTTCAAATTTATGTATAGATTAAATGCTTCTTTTAACTATTGATCATTCCCCATTACTTGGGAATCCTCTGCAAGTGTGAGAAAAGTAGATCTTTTACACCCTGATGAAAAATCCTATTTTTAGGGTGTATACCACACAAGAAACAGGCTTCAAAATCAGATGTGTATTTTGCATCCACAAGCCCTTCTGCATTCAGTGCAGTGCATTTGGCTAGATTCATGCCGAAGTACTTTTATTTAATAGTAAGGCCCATACAACAAGCACAGTAGCATGGCTATACTAAAACTAGCTTTAAGCTCTGGTTTACTATCTAGGTTTTAAACTAAAACTAGTTCTGGTCTATGGGTCCCATGTGCCTCCCTTCTTGGTTGAGTTGTGACATCAAGTTTGAGCACTCTGTGGCCACTGATGGGTGCCTGTCCATACCCAGGCCAGGTAGCAGAAGGCTAGCTTTGGTAGCATACAGAAATCTTCAGTCTGTGACCAGTGAAGATTCTTCTCTTTTCTCTCATGTTATTTTTGCTTGCTTTTGCCAGCAGTTTGCCATATTAGTACCTATGACTAATCTCTGACCATTTTACCCATGTTGTTTCTTTCGGAAGTCTGAGCTTCATCTTGGCCTGGATCAGAAGCAAGTGGGCAGTGGTCTGAATGCTGCTCATTCTATCTCTAGCCTTGCAACACCTCTGATCCAACCCTGCCATCCCAGCACCACCCCAACAGCATATTAACTTCTGTCAGTGATGGGCTGAAATCTCACTAGTGACCATAAGTCCGACGATCTGGCTCTGGGGCTGCTCAGCAGTGGGGTTTACTGCTTTTCTGCTCAGGTCTGTAACAGCTGGAAGGAGAGGGATTACTGATGAAAGAAGAAAATACCTTGGCCACAGAAACAACTCTGGTAGTGAGCATGAAAGAGGCAGGGGGGCGAGAAGAATTCAGAACTTTTACATTACACCTACAGAAGGGATTTAAGGTGTATTAAATATTGGGGAAACGAGTCAGAGAGGAGGAAGGCTTCAAAGACCACAAGCTAAGGAAGGAGGCAGGATTTCACACAATAAACTGAGCCCCTGTGGACAGCCGGCTGCTTCCTTAGATAGGAGTTCTTTTGGAGGTTTTCAGAGCTCCATTTAAGGAGAGCAAGTCTGGTCTTCTCCTTGTGTCATGAAGCTGGATTATGGTTACTGGAGAATTTCTCTACTATTTGAGAACTTTAGTCAGCCACCAGCGCAGCACATGAAGGAGTCCAACTCCTAAATGAGATTTTTAATGGCAGAACATTATCCTCTGAGCTTTGCACAAGACCCCTCTGACTTCTAATGTTTTTTTATGGTCTCTGGCACTTCCTCATCACAATCATCCTGGTGCTGTGTTCAGGTAACACCAGAAATTGGCGTTCTCTTAGCCAGCATCTAAGCATATTACAATCAATAAACACACTTTCACTACAGAAAAATGTTTGTGATAGAAACAGGACAATTTTAAAAACAAGGACAGACAATACTAGATGGAAAACAACTGTAATCATCCCAGGAATTCCCAGAAAGTGACCAGAAATTGCAAACATTTATTCCTAGTTTTGGGTTGTCATTGAAACTTTGCAGAAGTGGACTGGAGAGCCATGAAATGAGACAGCATTCACATCCAAGTATCACATAACCTGTAATAGTCAATGCTATCTGCATTAAAGTCCTGCATTTATAGATTTCACCCTTGCAGACTTCTTTGAGATTCAACATAGGAAAATAAGAAGTCTCATACTTGCTGCTTCAGTGCTTGCCTTTTGTTACTCTGAAAAAACAAAAGGATAAATGACCTTTCAGTTTACTTTCTCTTCTTTTCTGCCATTTCACTACCATGACAGACTTCCTCCTTCTTCCACTTTCCCTTCTCCGAAGTCTCTTTGAACTTCTTTTTCCATGGAACTGCCAGAGATCACTCCTTGGCAGAAAGTTTGAATATATATTCCCTGTAAATAGGCCACCAGAATAGACCAAGGACCTAGGAAAGAGCATCCTAAGCATGGCATTGCCAGGCTGTATTACCTCTCTGCATCCCCCCAGGAGAATCACATTCCCCTTCTGTTATTAAAAAAAAAAGAAGAAAAGAGGCTTTTTTTTTTTTTGCTTGACTAAGTCAAGTTTAAAAGCAGGACTTGTTTGGCAAGGAGGAAAATGAAATGCATTAGAATATATAATCAAGATGTAGAAACTATTTGACTACACCAGTTCATGTTTAGCTTTCTTAGGCTTTTCTTTTTCACATCATTCACCCATATAATTATTTCCCATATTCAATTTGTACTGAAGCCTTGATTTTGCTCTGCTTGTGCACATGGTAACTCTGGTATTGCCTAGAGTTGGGAAAGAAACATCCTTCTAAAGAACAGTTAGAGTCAAACTCCAGCTGTTCAGCCTTGCTGAGGACTGCCTCAGCACCATCTCCCCAAACTGCAGTATCAGCAGCAGGGTATACATTCTGGTATTTGTTAATTGTCTCTGTGAAGAAAATCACTAATTCTCATTGCAGGAATTTCAGAGCAAAGCCATCTAGCAGGATAAGCATTGGGAACCTACCAAATGGCCTGATTACTACATCCAGTAACAATTTTAATACAAGGAGTTTGCTTTTTATGTGGGTGCTCTGCCTCAGTTTGGCTTCCTTTCTTTCCTATATAGCTTTTATATGAATTAAGCCTGGATATGAAAAGCAAGCTTTGTCATTTCAGGGGTTGGTTTTTATTGCACACTTGCGTCGCTGACTCTGCTATAATTACTGCAGCTGTATGCAATTTCACCACCAACAACTATTTTTTTTTTACACAAATGACATTATTTCCTTATTATTCTAATGAATACAGTACATACAATCATATATACCAGAAACATGTAGAAAACAATATTAGCTTCTCCATGTTTTTCCATATAGTCTGTTTAACGTAATTAAACCATGAGGAATCTCTTTATTCTCTGATGTAAATTTGCATTTTTTAAGGTGTAAGAAAACATTCATAGTCCACAATTAACTCTGTCAAAATTTTAAAAAAACATTTTTAAATGGCCCAGAATATCACAGCCACTCTATCAAAAATTCCTGTATCTAAGCCCAGTATCACATCAAATAAAGAGAAATATAGATGTGTCACATGGACAGTATTTCACACATTAGCAATTATTTAGGTTTCAACTTACAAAACATTTTTTTACTATGAATTCATCCAAAGGGAAAAGCAAGTAAGTTTCCAATATTAACAGACGTAAATCTTTAAATCAAAGCACTCAGCATTATACCCTTTGAGAAATCCAGCTGTTTTTTCTATCCAACAGTTAGAATGACAATGATTATGAACCAGAGCAGCTGCCTGTGATGTTTGGAGACTAATCCCACATGATAATGGAAGATGGCAGACAAAGGTAATAGTTGAGGAGAAAAAAATATGGCAAGAACTAACACCAGGAGAAAGCTTGAAGTATTGTGTAGAACAGCACACAGTAAAAGTTGTCAAAGTCAGGAGACCACTAGCAAGGTGTACACAACTATTAGATTGGGCAGGATCCCAGTGGGCCAGAACGTGATGTCATTTGCTGGTGTTAAGGAAAAATTGGACTGATGTCAATATAACAAAGCTAACCTGATTTTGGGATAGAGTTCACTATGTAGTAAATAGCAGGGTCCTTCCATTTGGTTTCCTACACTATACCTTTTCCAGAAATGCAATGACATTTGTATGTGACATAGAAGAATTCAGCATCCATTAGTTTGCCATCATAGACTCCCAGGTTGGCAGGATAGAGCAATGCCCCTTGTAGGGTCATATATTTTTCATCCCTCTTTTAATTATCATAAATGCTTTCATACATTTCTGACATTGATAGAGAAAACCTCCAATCTCAATAAAAGTATTGAACCCTGAAAATTAGACTCAAATTTATGTGGCAGTTTGGAAACATGATGCCTCATTCCAGCAGACACACATTTTGTAAGCACTGGCAAGCCATTACCTGATTAGGTTTCTTACGGTTAAAACACACTGCTGCACCATCTAGAAAAAGTTCAAAATTACTCAGTCTTCTCATTTTTATGATGCATCATAAAATATTTTTCTTTTGTTGCTGTGCCTCCAATATTCTTACAGCCTATTTTTTCTTAATTTGAACTTATTTTCCAGGTCGTCAATTCAGTTGTCCAATGCCATTGCTCTAAGGATTTACAACCACATCATTGTTTCTCAAGTACTATTTTTCTCTGCTTCTAGTTTTGCCTAAGCTTTCTGCAATATGAAACCAATATTTCTATTGTGGTCATATAAACTGTATCACTCAATGTAATCCTGTCACACTAGGCAAGCCCAGTTTTATTTGATAAATGAAGTGCATGTTTCCAGATGCTCAGAGACTTTACATAATGGAACAAAATGAAATCAGAGCCAATCAAAGCAGATCAAATTGAATCAAATAGAAGGACCACCCTTCTCAGAAGAAGAGGTTGAGTTCTGAAGTATTTCTCTCCTAATAAACTAATCCTTACTGCATTTATTCATACCAGGAGTACCATAAAAATTTTAACGTCCAAATCAAGTAAGTAGCAGCCTTGGCTTTTACTCTCAGCTCTTACTATAACAAGCTCCACTCACTACCCCAATTCTACATCCCTCAAAACCTACACCTGCCTTGAAGTCAGAAGGGGGTGAAGAGGTGTCCCTCCAGGGTCAGTGGTGCAGTAACTGCTCACAGGACAGAGGAGCTGTTGTTTCACAGTCCATTGTCTTCTGGGATGTGCATGGGTGAGGCATGCTGCCTTCTCAGCAGTAGCCAAAGGGCTTTTTCAGAAGTACCCATAAAACTTCAAAGCTGGTTGTATCAGTGTACTGGTTTTGGCTGGGACAGAGTTAATTTTCTTCACAGTAGCTTGTATGGTGCAATGTTTTGGATTTGTGACCGTATCAGTGTTGATAACACAGGGATGTTTTGGTTACTGCTGAGCAGTGCTTACAGAGAGTCAAGGCCTTTTCTGTTTCTCACCCCACCCCACCAGTGAGTAGGCTGGGGGTGCACAAGGTGTTGGGAGGGGACACAGCTGGGACAGCTGACCCCAACTGACCAAAGGGATATCCCACATCATATAATGTTGTGCTTAGCAACAAAAGTTGGAGGAAAGAAGGAGGAAGGGGTGACATTTGGAGTTATGATGTCTGCCTTCCCAAGTAACCATTAGGTGTGATGGAGCCCTGCTTTCCTGGAGATGGCTGAACACCTGCCTGCTGATGGGAAGTAGTGAATGAATTTCTTGCTTTGCTTTGCTTGCATGCACAGCTTTTGCTTTACTATTAAACTGTCTTTATCTCAACCCATGAGTTTTCTCAGTTTTATTCTTGCAATTCTCCTCTCCATCCCACTGGAGGGGAGCGAGCACCAGGCTGTGTGGGGCTGAGCTGCCTACCAGAGTTAAACCACAACAATTAGGGACAGAAAAGAGTCACATTTAAAGTTCTTCTTGGGGGGAAAAAAAACAAACAAAAAAAAAAAAAACCAAAAAAAAATCAAAAAGAAATGCAAATTAACAAACTTTTAGCCATAATGTACCAAGTTTAAACATTAGGACACAGAAAGAAACAAAGAAAAAATATTGTGGAGAGTCTAAAGGATTCATGTAGGTGAGGAGAAAGATTCTGAAATTTAGAAAGGAAAAAGAGGCAGAAAAGAGTCTGTGACTCTTCTAAGTATAAAGCAGAAGAAGATCTAAGGCTCTGTACAGAATGTGTAAGTTCCTCATTTCCTCCACGACAGATGTAAGTGGAGATTAGACAGACGAGACAGTCCTTTGCTGGATTTCTTGCAATTAGATTTTTGGAAAAGTTCATTACAAACTTTGCTGCTATCAGCTAGTAAGTAGTCTTCACATGACTATAAAATACGCCTACATGTATGGTCCTTAAAACTATATGCTATCCCTAGGTCATCTAAGAACACCAAACTGTGCAAAATTGCTGTGCTATGGAGAGATGGTGAGTACCAGCATACACAGGTGTTGTTTTATCTTGGCAGCCAAAGTTCTGAAGACAGAATTTTTATCTTAAAGGTGGGGAAAAAGTACTGCAGTTAAAATATTCTTTTCTGTGTGTTTGCAAACTGGGCCTTGTCCTCTTCCTCTTACGCTTGAACCCATCCCTTCCAACAGCCACATCTGTTTTGAGCAGCACTGTCCTCAGCCACCACTGCTGAAAGTCCTGTCTGCCTTCATGCTCACAGTAACATGGTACCAAACTAACATTTCTTTTTGCAGTGGCAGGAAGGGGGAATAAGGGAGTAAAGGTAAGGGGAAGAACCTGGAGCAAGCACTTCATGGTTCAAGCCTGAAGGAGCAGGGAAGGCTGCCTGTCATGCAAAGCACCAGCAGCAAAGCTCCTAGACAACTCTGAGCACCAGTAAGAAGAGAGCTGGCTAGGGAGAATTTTCTAAACAGCCAGTTCTGCTGAAGCAGATTGAGCTTCACAGATTTGATATCTCACAATAATAGATGTAACATGAAAATTATTCCAAAAGTATACATGAAATTAATGAAGTTGAAGAAGAAACGCTCTTATTTCTATGTAGGGATGAGGTAATAATATGTCATCTTCTGGGTAGTTGGGATTAGACAGTTTGGGAACTACAGCAATGAAGCTGAAATGCAGTTGAATCATGAACAAGAGTTTTGGCAGAGGAATCACTGAGAATTCTGGTAGTCTTTTGCACTGATACACTTAAAGACAGAAGTGACATGATTATGAAATCAAAGTTGTGTCAGATGTCAGCTAGGTGACATTAGAGATGAACGTGAGACATGAACTGAGGATAATGGAGCTGTGGCTGTGGCTGTGGTCTCACACAAAATGTTATACCCTCAAAGTATATGGCAACTGAGTCATTGTGACCTTTCTGCATTACATTATCTCGTCCATTGTATTCTCATTTCCAGAAAGTAGCAATTTTATTTTCTTTAGTCTTCTGTAATTAGTTGCGAAGTGCTGGACTGCAAATGGGATATATTGCTACTTGATCAAGATTTCTTTGGCATAGTTTTCCTTCCTAGTGTGTCTGAATGCTTTATTAATAGCTTTTAGCTCTTTTACATTTAAATTTAAGTCATATTAGAATTCATGTATTCCATTGATATACTAATCTGTTTCTCAGTATATGTCAGTTTGGGAACTTGCTACAGCTCTGAATATTTTGTGCTCAAATTAAAACTGTTTAAACATGACAATATTTTATGACATGTTTAACAAATTAATTGCAAGAGGTTAGCAATTTCATCGTGAACTGCTGAATTAATTTATCAATATGAGTTTGCTAGTACTGTTATTTATAATCCACCTTTGTTGTAGATATATACAGAAAAGAGTGGGAAATTAAAAACAAAGATCTGGAGTCAAGCTTCCTTTACTGCAGTACCTTCAGATGGTCTGTGTTTCACCAGTATGATGTGGATGGAATAAGCTCGGTTAGGACAGTGAGGTTTCATTCACTGGCTGGGTCCTGTTTGGTTGTAAGTAGAGTCAGCTGCAGGACCCCATGTGCTTTCAAATTCCCTGGGTTCAGGAGTGGATTGCTCTCAACTTCTGGCTCTGGAGATGAGCCTAGACATTCACAGGTGATGGAGCTACTACAGTGGCAGATCTTGTGGTGCCAGACTGCTGGAGTTGGGAACTTCTAAGACTTTTGTCCTCCAGTTCTATGCTTTGCATGCTACAGAAAGGTGTGTATTACCTGGGTATGTTGTGTAAAGGTAATTTAGCAGCCAAAGCTCCCTTTTTGTAGTTTATACCTTCAAGGTTGAAGTAGCTACCATAAGACAAAGAAAAAACAAAAAGCTTTGTCTTATAAAAAGAAAAAAAAGAAAAAACATTTTTTTCTTTCTTACTTCTTAAAAAAATACTCACACATATCTTTCACACCTCCATGAACACAGGTTTTGAACAGTATCTTTAAATTGGAAATGTTTCCTCCACTTAGTTTCAACTCTACAGTGATGGACTGGCCCTTGATTTGAAAAACAGCTCTGCTTTGGAGATGGAATCTCTCCTTGCTTCTGGACTACTCAACCTCCCTGGTGAGTTCCATGTAGTGGGTAATCCAGGATCAATGACCCTTCTTCCCCATTATTCTTTTTATTCTCATTATTCCAACAGGCAAGTTGTTCAGTCTCTTTGGCCCTTGCTCCTTCTTTTACATTCCAGCTTCTCAGCTAGTCGTTCAGCAGCCACCCCCCCAGTCCCTAACTGAGCCTCTGTTCCATAATGATGGCTCTGATACAACCCAAGCACTTCTGAGAGTTTACATAGCAAAGTGGAGACTTGGTGGATTGGATGGGGAGGAGGGAGAAACAGTACTCAGAATTTAAAAAAAAAAAAGGTCTGTGTTTAAGCTTAGGTAGATGTGCACCATATCAGCCTGTGCATTACAGAGCAAATAAAGCTGCCCAGCGGAGAAGGACCTGGGGGTGTTGGTCAACGGGCGGCTGAACATGAGCCAGCAGTGTGCCGAGGTGGCCAAGAAGACCAACAGCATCCGGGCTTGTACGAGAAATAACATGGCCAGCAGGAGTAGGGAAGTGACTGTCCCTTTGTACTCGACACTGGTGAGGCAGCACCTCGAATACTGTGTTCAGTTTTGGGCCCCTCACTACAAGAAAGCCATTGAGGTGCTGCAGCGTGTCCAAAGAAGAGCAATAAAGCTGGTGAAGGGTCTGGAGAACAAGTCCTCTGAGGAGGGACTGAGGGAACTGGGAATGTTTAGTCTGGAGTAAAGGAGGCTGAGGGGAGACCTTATCACTCTCTACAACTACCTGAAAGGAGGTTGTAGTGAGGTGGGTGTTGGTCTATGATTCTATGATTCTATGAAAAGTTAGCAGAAGCATATAGAAACTTATATCAGATTGTGCAAGTTGTTTATTATCCACAGCTGCATCTGAAAAAAGTACAAGGAAGCCTACATTATCAGCCCAAAATGGAGAGGTTTGCTTTTGGATTTGTTTCTGAACTTGATTTTTCTTAAGTTTGAAAGGTTTGTTCATTCTTTTTAAAATATCCTATCCAATACCACTGATCTAGTTCAAGCGGAAGTGGGGTGTGGGTGTAAAGGCTTATTCCAGGAAGCCTTTCAAGTAGCTGCACTGATGTGCACCTGACGAGGTTACCATTCCCTCAATCAGTTGGTTTTAGAGCCCAACAAGTTCACAAATATGGTACAAGAAGGACTCAGCATATCTTCTGTGTAGCTTTCTATTTTATATTTAGACTCCCTGAATCAAGTGACAGGTGGGAAGTGGGAAAGGAACCTACACTTGGGGAATATTTTAGAAATGTCAATAGGCTGTCAGTAAAGCCCTAGAAACCAAAGGTGTGAACTGCTTTCATTCCCTGCCCCTCCTCTGAGCCCTTCTATGTCCCAGTCATCATATACAAAACTCTCACTTAGAGGAAAATCTGTGTGGCAAAAATCCCAAGGTTGCTGCAGGCAATAGCAAAAATATAGGTTCCTTGGTGCCAGGAGGCAACCTCTGGTACTTGACCCACTTCACTAGTTCAGGAACTCAATAAAGAGAGAATGGTGCAGAAAAAAATCAAGTAGCACTTCATAACAACTGCACGGTCATAACAAAGGGTTAATAAGTAGTTAACAGATACAGGCATGAACAATACCTGCTGTAGGCAGCTATAAGCCCACCACTTCAAGGTTATAAACTAGAGTGATAAGCAACCTGGGATTTTTAACAACTGATTAAAGATTTATTGAAAGAGCTATTAATAATTTATTAAATCTATATAAACTACTATATGTATTCTTAGATTAAAAGTGTGATAGAATACGCTTATGATAGAAAAACAATTTCAGCACTTACCTTAAAAAAAAGACTCTAAGTAATATCAGTAAAAACTAAAGGTTTTTTTGTTTTAAGAGGAGGGAGATCAGAGGGAGAAGCTGTTCTGTCTTGTTGAAGTAAAATACAATATGACATTTACAAAAATCTATTATTTTAAATAAAAGGCTATTTTAAAAGTAGCTTTTGAAATGGAAGAAACTTTGTATACCAACAAGATTAAGCTTTTAAGGAGAGGTGGTTGGCTGACAGCTCCAGAAGACTGCCCAAAAGGGGTAGGATGGATGTGACTTGCTGTATGGCGCTGAGACAGCACTGCTTCATTTCTGCATTTTCACAAGCATGTTCCTCACTTGGTCTTTGGTTTCACTCTGGAAAGAGATGATTCGAGCAGCAGTGTCTCTCATTGTTTCACAAAATATTATATAAAAATATCTGTCTGTAAAATATCTTACAGTAAGATGTCTTTTCTTCTGTTGGCTGACTTACACAAGAACTGGAGGAGAACAAATTGTTTTACTGCTCATCAGTTCCTGACATTTAGTGTTGTTGTATATGAAGAGTGACAATGAAAGGAGAGAAAAAAACTTTACATACCAGGACAAGAGGAAGGTCAGATTAATATTATCTGCCATGTGGTTCCTGCCCAAAAAAGGAAGAGAAAGAGCTAAGGGAAAAAGGGACAAATGTGATTTTTTGTGTCAGAAGCACAAGTCTGAAATAGATTTATTGGTATTGCTCAGCACATAGACAAGTTGTGACACTGAAAAGTTTACTTTCTGAAGCAAATCTGGGGGTTTCATTCTTGTGGGATTTCTTGGAGTTAGGAGGTACCTTGCCTCTGTCTTGTCCTAATTATCTAGTAAATCAGCTGTTGATTTTTTTAAAGCATGTTCTTGAAAAGTGACTTTGCTCTACAATATGATATGGCTGTATGCTTTTAGTATTTAATGCAACTGACAAAATATGTTCTTATGTTTAAAAAAGACAGCAGCAGTTGCAGCTGTTGCAGGAAGGCCTGAACACCTCTAAGCTGAACCCTCTCTCAAAGTGTGTGAACATGCGTGCCAGGCCAGCCATGTGCCTGTGCATCCGCCACAGGCACAGCAATTGCAGCACAAAGCACACTGGGTGAAAATGTGTCTATTAGTGGAAACCTTTCCAAGTGCCAGTCCCTGCTGAAACGTGCACTCCCCAGTGCTATGCAGTTCTGCAGCCTCTTTACTGCTCTGCAGCCCCAAAACCCCCTGTGGTTGCTACTGGCACTGCTGGTCACAGAGCAGAAAAGACACTGAAACATTATGCTGTGAATGCATGGGAGGCAATCTCCACAGTGAAAGAGCAGAAAGCTGTCACCAAAATACATATCTTATGCTGGATATAAAAATATGTGATACCCAACCGGTGTGGCCAGGTGCAGAGGTGCCAAAGGAAGGAATAGCAAAGGAAGGAAGGGTAGGAGGGCAGGAGCAGAGCACAAGGTGGCATAGCTGTGCACAGCTTCCTTGCCTTGGACTGGCGTGAGGAGGCAAAGCAAGAGAGATGGAGCTGGTTTCCAGGCACCTGAGCTCAGTATTGCCTCATGTCATTTAGGCATCTAAAAGTTGCTTCATAGTCAAGGAAGATAAATAGCTCCAGAAGGACATCTGGCCTATCATTTGCATCTTTCTTAGCATTAGATGCTTATTAGAGAAATAAGGATCTAATGCTCATAAGAGTCCAGGGTGACTAGCTTCAGTGTAGACAATTGACTTCCAGACTTTCACATCTGGGGTGTATATTGACCACTCACAGAGCTGTAACCCCCACTGTTTCTCAGTAAATAACGTAAGTGGCAATCCCAGCAGGTGCGTTTGAATACAGGGCCTCAGTGAGTCATACCAATCAAACCTGTTTAAATTCGTCTCTGGTTTGTGCTTTCAAATATCTTCATATACTTTCACTGCTAAATGCAGGTATTCAAAATGCAGTTTACAAATCCACTAGAATGCTTTGCACCTCTGAAAAGCTGGGAAAAGAATAAGATAATGAAGAGTTGGTCCCTTGGTGAGCAGTTTAGATATGTACTACCCACCTTTTCCTCCAGTCTTTTAGCTTCCTTTTCTCAGTTTATGGACTGAATGAAAAAATATGAAATGTTTTTCAAATCTGTTAATGAAATGAAGTGGGAATATATATGTAGTGTTTCTGTCATATAGTCACCACTTTTCTGCATCCTTTCAGTCTTATAGCTACAATGCAACCCATGCACTTATTTTTTCTTGTGCTTATTATTCCACTCAGCTGTAACTTATAGGAACACAGTTTCAAATGACATCTTACCACTATCCACATGTGTTAGTTTACCTTTAAATTTGCTAAAGAAAATTAATGTATTATTTGTACAAAATTGATCAAAGTGTAACTCTGGTGCTCTGGAGCCATAAGAGATTTGATCCTGCACCATTGAAGTCAATATGACGGCTGCATGTACTTAAATCAGAACAGAGGTGGGCCTCTGGTCATTTGGGGCTTCAGTAGAAGGAGAGATTAGAATAAGGTTAATTAAACACAAGATAAATCATTGAACCAAAATATAAAGGTAGATGAGAGATAGCCTAGAGAAACACAAACTGTGAGAACAGGATTAATACAAGTAAAAAAAAAGGAAAATAATATTTTCTACTATTTTGAATTTTGAATACAAATGTATGACACTTGTATTTATTACATACCTGAACTACCAATGATTTTATTTTTAAAATGTTTGGTGAGAAAGGAATGAATCTGTATGTATAAAAATGTCGGCCACTACCGTATCCCCAAATCAGTGATGCAAGTAAAGACATTGACCCGACTGTTAAAGGGTAAAGTTCTCCTCCTCATCAACTCTAGCTCATTTCTTTTCTTTTTTTTTTTCCTCCAACCATGTGATATACTGAAAATTTGGGGAAAAGAGATATTGAGTGTCACCTAGTAAACCAGGCTCAAGACCGTTCTCTAATCAATGGTCCATTACATATACAAAGGGGCAGGTAGTTCCACTGTCCCCTGAACAGGACAGAATAGGAAAGACCAGCATCACTGTGCCATAGGCTGCAGTCAGGGCAGTCCTTTGCAGTGTAGAAAACAAGAAAGCAAGAACTCAGAATCAAGTGATCTGTCATAGAATCAACATGCCAAATCACCAACATCATATCTGTTGTCCCTCCTGTCTCTGTCTCTCTCTGACTTAAAAAACCACCCCACTAATCCTGGACCTGAAATAAATTTATGGTCACTCAGATTTTGCACTAAGTAATTTTGGAGTGGTTTTTTCGTGGATTTTTATTTTTCAGTGGAAAAAACTTCTTACTGGAAAATTCCTGGCCAATGATAGCCTTAACAGGAAAAGCTTCTCCGTGGAACTTGTGAGTAAAGATTAGAATATATTAATCGGGTGAGGGAAAGAATTAAGCCTTTTGTTCAGTATGTTTCCTGCAAACTGTTCATGTAAGGAGACACAAATGGGGAATCATGTCTTCCCCTTACAGAGAAATGTCCTGGTGCTCCTTATTCCTATGTCTGAGCAAACAAACACATATGTACACCCCTCCTCCCGCAACACACAACTTTTCCTGTCTATTAAACTAGACAGATATATAGTAGTCTGTATGCCTACTATCTATTCATAGGAAAACAATAATGCTTTATTATAAAAAGAGAGTTAGGACTCCTAACTGTATCAGGTTTCCTTCCTAGAGGCATAAATCCTTCTACACATTTGTCACACTTTCCTGATCAATTTTCCTCTCTGCATTTCCGCATTAGTCTCCAGCTACCACTGGGGTGGAAACCAGAGCTGTGCTCTCCTTCTGCTCTTCTGGCCCCACTGCACTGTCTTCATTTCACAACCTGGGAAATAGCATAGTCTCTATCAATACATTTTGCAATCAACCATGATACACAAGTATAGGATGTATGATTACATTGACTAAAGATAGAATAATAGAAAATAGGGTTGGAAAAGAGGTCAAGAGATCATCTAACCTGTGGAAAGACCAGAGCAGTCTAACTCTTGCTAGACCTTAGAAGGTCACCTGACTTGTTCTAGCCATCTTTCAAGGAGAAAAAACCAAACTAAACCAAATCAAACAAAAAAACCCACCACAAATTTCTCCAGACGGCATTTTACTATTTAACTATTCTGCCTGCTATAATGCATTTCCTAATCCCTAATCATTTTGCAAATTAAGGCTATTGCTTCTTATTCTAGCTAAAGTGACTATGACAAGACAGTTTATCATCATCAGCTTTGAAACTAACCTTCCATGTATTTTAAGTCTGCTGTCATGACTTCTTTACTCTAAACTAGATAACTCAGCTCCTTTAGACTTTCTTCAGAAATCATGTTATTTAGTTCTCTGATAATTCTTGTTGCTGTTTTTCTCCAACGGGACCTTGTGTTACAGAATTTTTCCGCTGCATTTTTATCAGATCCAAATAAGAGGATTATTCCACATAGTAAGAAAGTATAGATATTTGTACATACAGTGTGATATTCATAGGTTGGTTTTATTTTGCTTTGTTTGGTTGTTTTTTTTTTACAAAAGCATGATGTTTTTAGGTGTGTTCACTCTGTCATCCGCTACACCTCCCAGATCCTAGACAGATGCTCCCCATTCTCCATTTGTACAGATGATTATTCCTATCTAGTATAAAACTTCACATTTATCTTTATTGAATTACATCCATTTTTCCAGGCCACTTGTCCAATTTGTCAAAATTATTTTGAATTCTAATCCTGTCCTTTGAAGTGTTTGCAACCCTTCCCAGTGTGGAGTGATTTGCAAGTTTAAAAAGCTGTGTTCTCTACTCCACTATCCAAGGTCATTAATTAAAGTACTGAATAGTACCAGGCCCAGAACAGGCAGCTCCCTATTTGCTTTAATTTGGAAATGCACCATTGACATGACTCCTGAAATACATTTTTCTAAAGAGATATCTGGAGAGTTTACTTTGTCCCCTTTACCAGTTGCCTGCTGTGTAACAGATCATTGTCCTAGTTTTTCCCGAGAAGCCTTGCTTTCCTGACGTTCCTGACTGGGTGAACCATAGTACATCTTCACCAGACAATATTCCTTTTCACTTTCATCATGACTGTAAAATCACTGAATTTTGCAGTCTGTGGGTCCTCCCCAGTATTTTTTCTAATTGATAAAGTTTAGTTTGTAGATGAGATTAAGGCAGGAACTCAGAGATAACAGTTGATTACAGCAGGGGCTTATTTATTTATAAGAAAGGGTGTTAAAAACAAGGGAATGAGAAGAAGCTCCTACGAAGTTAGATGAACTCTTCTAACCTACACGATCAATATCCTGCCAGTGTATAAAACTTTTTGTCCTATTTTTCATCTGTCACTCTTTCTGACAGGATATTTGTCCCCTTATGCTTGGGAAATACCAATCATCCCATGGGTGCTAGTGTGATGTAATCATCAACAATAATATTGAAGTAGCATTGTATGATAGATTCATTAATTTATATTCTGCATGACACCAATAGATTTTAATGCTTGGTAAATACAGTCAGTCAAATTCTTAATTTAGACAGTATCTTTTTTCATGTTTTAATTCACAACATGTTATTTGTACAGACAAAGAAAGACAGAGAGTTCTGTCATCTGAAAACAAAAAAAAAAATAAAGGTTAGCCAACCCTGCAACTGAATTTCCTTGGTTGCCTTGTTTATAATCAATTATATCCTGAGCATGTCAGATAAAAGTAACAGAATATTTAATTTTATTTTGTCAGGAGTCATTCCTTTAATGTATTTTTGTTTTCGGTTTGTTTTTATTCCACATATATATTTCAAACAGAAAAACACAAATAGCACTTCATTTCATAAAAACACAGTTATGTACAAAAGGAGAAATCAAAATGACAGAGATGGATATATCAGGCATGAGATTCTGATCAGTATCTGTGTCTTACTCTATATTTCCTATAGTAAATCAATCATCTTTAAAATAGGTAGGTAGAAGGCCACTGAAAATGGTGGACGCATATTTATAATTTTAAAAACACATTCAGCCTATGCAGAAGCATAATGCAGACTAGTGACCAGTATAAATGCAGGTTTTTATTATTGCTTCCTTCAGCCTCTCAGCCCCTTCACCCTCTGGTATTTGTAACAGTCACTTTACTGTATCTTGTTATGAGTTAAACTGAAGGTACTTCTCTGCAGAGAAGTCTTTTTTCCTCTCTGTTCATACAGCAGTTAACAGAATGTAGTCAGGGCCTAAAGTGGAGCCAGTTTGGAATCAGAACTAGGGAAATAACAGTATCAGTAAAAATAATATTTTCAAATGTTATTATCATCAGAAGTTAGATATATTGCACACTCATGGTTTAGGACTGGAGAAAATCTGTGCTAAAGAAGGCTTCACATAGAGAATGACCCAAATTCAGTGATGGTTATGGTTATACAATTATGGTTATGATGGTTATTCAGACATGGTTATACAGAATCCAGAAAGTCTACACGGCTTTGGGTTTGGCACATGGCTTAAGTTTGCACCAGTTAGTCTCATCACTTTATATAAATCTCCATCTATTTCTTATACACTGGTGGTACTGTGTGCTAATTATGACTTCTCTTTCATGGAACCCTTATGTTTTGCAAAAGAACTTAGCCTTTGGTTTGCAGTTTTTTATTATTATTTCCTCACTACATCTCAGACTATGTCTGTGGACATAATAAGCTTGCTAAAAGAGTTGGATGAATGGAAGGCTGTAAAATGTATCTCACTCTAATACTTCTTTCATCTATAGCAGCTGGGATGATGGAAAGATTCTCTATTAAACTTTGAATGAATTCACTAACAGTTGTCATAGGTATTAACAAGGTAACTGGTTCCAGCTTTTGCACAGAAATAGCTATTATGGGTTTTTTTTTCCAGAAAAGTTTCCTCATCACAACAGTGGAAGGGTAAACAGCTTTTTTGAACACCTCTGTTCACACACCCAGGGTACCTCTAGCTCTCTATTTAGTGACACCAATTTTCATGGTGATGTGCTTCCAAACCTCATAAATATGGCCAGAAAGGATGCTTGTTTAATCATGAAATGGCATAGGATATCATATACCTGTCCACATATTTTAACAGCTTTCCAGCTCACAGCTGGCTTTCCTGTCATTGTATCACCCAAAAATTGCTGTGGTAATTGTGAATATTTTTACAAGGAGACTGTCTAGCTAGGTGCTGCTTAGCTCCCATGTACTTCCAGAAGATAAAACCCAGCTTAAAATGTTTTGGGGTTTTTTCTCCCCCCCCCCCCCCCCCCCCAAATTAATCCTGCTGTGATTGCTAAGGCAACCAATACATGAGTAATCCAGTACTGTAATGTACAAGACCAAAATGTACTAGAACATTTTGTAAAGATTGTAGCATTTTGTGTTGATGGGTCCTCCTTATGACAGCTCTTTGTTTGCAGTGACCTCCTCTATGAAATGTTGGGTTTGAAGAGCCATTGTATAGCATGCCTTTCAGTTCACAAAGAGGGATGGCACAGACCACAGGGAGCTGCAGCGCACTCCTGTATTTTATAAAAGGAATTTCATTACAGTTATGTACTTCCCTACATGGTATTAAAATTCTGAAACAGTGAAAGCTATACCTATTTTTCTCAACGTAGCAGTCTGAAATTTCAGACGACATTAAAAGCTTCCTCAAATTGAATATGTTGTGAAAATTTAATTTTCCCATTTTCTTAGTGAAAGTGAAAACAAAAGCTTTTTAATAATTCCTAAGAAATGCTGCTTATATTTGCCAAGTTTTAGTTGCTTTGGTGGATCAACGTACATACTGTTTTCTCTTATATAAAAGGAGAAATATTATTGGCAATAGTTTATATCTGTCAGTGTTAAAAATACTATATTTATGTCTCATTATAATTCACCAGCTTCCAGACCCTGGGTGCCCTGGGAATGTCAAAACTCCACATGATGTCTCTGAATGCTGGATTTTGCATTTGGATATCTGGAGTAGCTGAAAAAGTGTTAAACCACATGTGCTATAACAAGAAAACTCCCTGTTGACTGCATAGCTGCAGGGCTTTGCTCAGAAGAACACATTTTTCCCAAATGCATGGCATAAATTAAACCCAGAAAATTACTTCTGTATCTGCTTTTTTATTTGTTTGATTTTTTTTTTCTTTTCCCAAAGAGAAGAAGTGAAATGTACTCATTGTCTAAAACACCAAGTTTTGGCTGAATCACAAGCCCCCATGCCAGAGGATGAACTACTGCCAATGGGTCTTGTATATCTCAGGATCTGAGCTTTGTGAAAGAGGAAAGATTAGATGAAATGCTTAGACTGGAGGCTGATAACAGTGTCTCAATTACAGTTCAGGATGCATTAATAATTTTTACAAATTTTGATGCTCAGAAAGGAAGAGACTTTATGGTTTAGAATTGTTTTTTTGTCTTGGAAATCAGGATTTTGTTTTGGGAATATCTTATCTGTTTTCATATGCCTGAGATGGCACATTATTTTAATACTGAACTCATTCAAATAAAATAAGGGTAAATATCTTTGTCAATAATTAGGAAGATAATTTTCTGGCAAACTTCCTACTAATACATGCACTGAATAGGACTATGAGCTAAATTTAGGTTCATAAGTCCTACTGACTAGAGTAAGATTAGAATTTAGTAACCTGTAGAAGTTATTGAAAGTCATCAAATGTTCTGTCTGTATATCACAAGAAATTAGAAATAATTCATTTGCACTGGGGAAAAAAAGGAGCAATACATTGTAAAAACATAGCTAAGAATTTAGAAATACATATGTTTTTAGCAGTGGAGATGATGAATCACTGGACAAGACAGCCCATGGGAAAGGATGGCTTCTCTTCTGAGTGGTCAAGAACAGATGCAGTTGTAGAAACTCTCTTTGCAATGCAGCATAAATCCAAATTACTGAGCTCAGCACTGGAGTAACTGGATGAAATTCCAGGGTTAACAACAGAGCAAGTGTCTGACTAGATGATGAATTGGTGCTTTTCAGAATAAGAACCTAAAAATTTAAGAAATCCACAAGCCACATACTCTCGTAGGAAAAGAATGCCATTTACCTAGCATGTGCATATGTATTTAGAATTTATCCCCCTATCAGTAATGGGTAAAGGTTCCTATTTCATTTTGTTTACAGTCAAATGCATTGTGAGTCAAAAGCCTGTTCAGAAGAAATGTCCTTCATTCTCAAATAAGTTGTGCTTTCTCTCTGGCAGATGAACATTTTAAGTGCATGCAAACACTAAAGGACAAATTGTGATCCATAATTTGTCCTGCTGAAGATAAGGCAAAGTGGCAGCAGATTATCTACTGCCACTTGATAGTGCTAAAGACTACTGCAAGTGTAGCTCTTCATTTGACTAGAAAGATGTTTTTAGTTTTGTTTTGTACATCTTGCACAGAAGCCCAATATTGTGTAAATGTAACAGGGATGATTATATAGTATGAGGGATAGACAGTGGAATACATTAATGTTTTACACACCACATGGTGATAGCTCCAAAAAGCAAGAATTTCTGTTAAAAGCAATGAAGTAAGGCAAAAAAATATGTGGAGATATTTTTATGCATCAGTCAGTGTTTTAAGATATTTAATACAAATGCACAACAATGTATTTTGAAGTGACTCAGACATCTCCTCAAAACTTAAAGCACTGCCAGCTGTCTTCAGAACACTGCGAACCTACAGAATGTAAAAAGCTTTTTTATAAATAACCCTAAATCTGAAAACCTATCTATTTTCATTTTAGAAAACTATTTTTCCAGACTGAAAGATTAGTCCCAAATGGAGAGAAGTCTTTAATTCCTCTCACAGAGTGTAATTCACATCAGTCACCCATACATATTTCTGAAGAGAATCTAGGTGACAAACTCTCACCCTGTGAGACTGTCAATTCTAATATATCACCTGAAATACGTATATACTTTATAAAAAGAGAATCAGAAACCTTTTTTCTTACTTTTTTTAACTTTTTTTTAAACCCTGGAGATACACTGGAGTTCTCAATGTGTATCTGTTTCTTAGGGACAAGATAAAACAGATTTATTCCTCCAGAATCCCACATGCTAATTCATTAAGGAGAAAGACCCTACAGTTTCCAAAGTAAAGAATGGAAATGGCAATATCTATTTTATACCATACAGCAGTTATTTGTGCTAGATTAAATTTGAGTTAATTGAATTGGGGCGGGGGGGAGGGGTGGAGTGTGAGGGAGGAAACTGACCTTGATACCTCCTGATTGAAAACTCAGCTCTACTGAAGTCAAAGGAAAAACTTCAGCTGAATCTCCAGGCACCTAAGGGTCCTTATGTCCATTTCACAGTACATATGGTAGAAATTCACAGGTAATTACATTCAAGGTTCTCCATAATTCTGGGGCCAATTCTGTGCCATGCTAAAATCACCCCTGAACCTTAATTTGAAAATTTGATACAACTATGTGAGCATTTCCAATAGAATTCTGTGAATATTTTCATATTCTCCTTCCAGAATATTCTAGTTTTTGTGTTCATGTTCAGTGTATGTTTCCTGCATGTGAGATTAGCAAGTAAGTAAATCATATGAACAAAAGCAGAGTATTTTCGAAAAGCAAATATCCTTATTTGTATTCACAGATATTTTCATTGGAACCCTGATGGAAAGAAGAATGAACTTCAGTCAAGGATAGTCATTCTTTCAACACCTTCAGAAACAAATGCTGCCCACAATGGACTTGACATGAGGAGGTAGCCTGAAAGGCAAGGGAAGATAGTTCTCTGCATGTTCCCTGCTCATTTGTTGCAGAAGTTGAGAAGCACTGGAAGAAAGTCACAGAAGAGAAAGATCAGTCTTTAGTAGACAAAGGGAATCTTGGAGAACTGTGTTCAATCTTTGGTTTTATTGAAAAATTTATATGTCCTGATGAGTGAGCTCCAGACTCTGAGTTTTGCACAGATAGCCACTGCTTCCATGTGTCTCATATTCCATGCCATCTCTCCCAGCACCTTTGGGTTCACAAACATAGACACAGAAGTAACTAGGTGTTACCTGGAGTAGAATGATGGGGGCAATAAAATGATAGCAGAAGAAGGGTCTAACTACTTTGCTCACAGCTGGCATAAGAGACATTACTGGGGGTCTGGCAATGGGGGCACAGAGTGTCCCCTTCCACTCAAGGTCTTCTACCTTCTGTGCTGCTCCCCATCAAGTCCCCTTCAAGCAAAACACAGAAATGATGGGAACGGATATTCAGCAGTACATTTCTGGTGGTCAGTAAATAAGTCCCTCTACAAGTTCATTCTTTTTGCCCTTCCTCTTCTCTGCTTTTGCATTTTGAACTCTGTGTACCTTTTCTTAATGAGCTGCTTCTCTAGCTGTGAAGCATGTAAACACTTGCAGCCAACCATGCTGTTTTGAATGGACAAGATGCGGAGGCACAGAGGAAGCAAAGGACTGACCTCAGGCAGAGGAGGGATATACTGTTTAAAGAGCATGGGAGAGTGAGGATGAGGCAGCATCTCTCCTAGGAAAGGGGAAGGGGAGGGGATCAGTTAGCACTGCTGTTCTGTGAGCTGGTGGCATGGGCTCTGCTTCTGCCTGCAACTTTAGGGCTGTCTTTTCCCAGATCACTGAGGAAGGCAAGATATCTGCTGATGCAAACCATTGCTGATACACAGGGAGGCAGAAAAAGGGAGATGATGCCACTGTTGACAGGAAATTAGCATGCTTGGCATTGCTTCTCAAGAACTGCCACTGATCCCTAAAGCAAGGGTTGTGCAACAGCACTGCGAGCCAGATAATTTGGTCTATGCTCAGAGGGAGCCTGAGCCAGCTCTGATCACTCCCATCAACAACTGACAGTGATGCAAAGTGCTGCTGAGTGAATGTGGTGTCAGTGACTGCAGATAGCGTATTGGTGAACACCATAACACAGCCAAAAAGAAATGAAGAATTCTGACTTGGGAATGGGCTTGGATCAGGCACTGTAAAAAAATCCTGGGTGCTAATACAGAACAAAAAAACCCACTGAGCTAAGAGCCATGTATTAACCTTTCTATGCATTGAACAGGAGAAAGTTCTGGTGGAGACCAAAACAGGATCATGATCATGCTGCTGAAGAATAATATAAGCAAAGGCAGTGAGGATGAGGCTATACTATCTACAAAAGCAGATTTATTTCTGGCATTTTCCTTCTTTTGGGAAGATTGGTTTTGCAAGCTTAATGATTTCTTTGAATGTAGTGTTCGTAGTAGTGTTGTATGATAATAAAACATAGGAGAGTGTGAAGTACTACCTTGTTAATGAGTATCTGCTTATACCAAGTACTTAGCTCAGTGACCCATTTTCTCATTAATTTCCCAACAGGCTCAACAGCTACGCCCATACCAGTGTGATTTATTGTAGAGAGAAGTCTTATTGTGCAGGACCTTTTTCTAGGGCAATTTTGATAAGTGATTTCATTTTATACCATTAAATTAGTTTAACTCTCAGCATAGAAGGAACTCTTCATACCCTGTAGAACTGGTACTGTATTTCAGATGGCTTTATATCCTGAATAAGAGACACACCAAACTTATATTATTTCACCTGTGTTTCATACTATGGCTAGGTAGGTATGTCCATACTTGAAGCTGTCCTATATGCTGCAGGGGTCCATACTTAGTACTCTGATATTATGATGACAAAATATAACTTTCATGACCCAGAACTCTAGTCCTGTTTGAGTGATGGTTTGACCATGGCAGGTTGGCCCATACATTTCTAGTGTTGGTTTATTTCATTCCAGAAAAAAACTCAATCAAAACAGGTGTATTTAATTAATCATCTATATTTCAAACATTCTACAGTTTTCATTTTGCCTGACTTTTGCTACTGCACTACTAAAAGAAAGCTGCTGTTTACTTATTCAAAAAATTGGGAAACTGTGTATTTGACTCATTTCCCTCAGCCTCTTATTTTATGTTTTGTGTTTTCCCCTGCTTTTCTCATCATGCTGGTCCCCATGGTGAAACTGCTTGTAGTCAAAGCACTGAACTTAGTGCTACAAGGATCATGAATTCTTCAGTGGATAAATGCAAACTGTTGTTCTTACTTTTGTCTCTATTTCCCTGTTTTATTATAAAACTGTATTTTCATGTACAAGTTCAGCACAAGCTTGTATGCAGAGATTAGATCGAATCCAATTTGGTTTTGTAACATTCTGCATACAACATTTGAATATCAAGGATTTGTCTGAATGCTAGTTGTTTAAATATACTCAATATCTGTGCAGCATTTCAGAAAACTCCTGATCTATCTAAGGGCATGTGTAAACCTGCTACTGAATCATCATTTTTTCAGTTGCTGATTTTCAGGCAGGATGTAATTAACTCTTTATAGGAAAACTATATGAGAGAACAAAAATGAGTTTTAAAATTAACAGAAATACTTCTGACTTTTCATTTTTATCTTGTAATACTTCCTAGAAAATATTTCCAGGGGAGTTGTCAAGAAGTAGTCACAAAGGGGTCTACTAAGTGAAAAAATATAAAGAATTTGAAACTTTAGGATTTCAATGTCTGAAATTAACTTTCAAACATTTTATTAAAATTCCTTTAAAATTGGCTTGAGTTATATGCTCCACTGCAGGTACATCTAGCTTTTTAATGCCAAAAACAGGTGTAATTTCACTATCATTAGAAACACTTGTCATTCCTTAGTTCTGTGAGATGTGGGGAGCTCAATGGTGTTCTTAACTGTAGCTCAGGGTTACTAGGCCTTTCTTTTAGGGGAAAAATGAAGAAAGGAAGCAAAAACTTCAGAAATAATTGCTACTTTCAAAAGACAACAGATTGAGCTACTTAATACCACAAAAAACATCAGTTAATAGAACTCAGTGGCAAATATTTCAAAATTTCCACTCAAGCTCTTGCAAAATAATTGTATACCAAATTTGTCAGCAATATTGCACTCTCCAAAATACATATATTATATTACAGAAACCACCTTAAAAAGACGTCCATATGTATATCTGGTCCTACATTTTTGTGAGCCATCTGATGTTAACATTATTGTCCTTTGTATATTTTTATCTGAAAAACAAGACCATCTTGAAGGCAGGAAAATAGCCTTGCAATACCCAACACAAGTCAGGTTTTGGGAAAGCTGGGATCTGCTCTTAGCTCTGTGATTGACTGAGGCTTTGCTGCTTAAAGTCTTTGTTTCCCAATCTATAATAAAGGAAAATCAATATGTCCCTACCTCACAGGGGTGTTGCAAACCTAAATTCGTTCATATGTGGCAACTGGTACAACATGATGGAAACTCAATATAAATTGTTACATATATTGTGTTACCCCCAGTGGGAAGGCTTCGGTCCATGAAATTGCTGCTGTACAAGCAGAGCTGGACAAATTGCAATGAGGAAAGAAAAAAAAAAAAGGTTAAAATAAAAATGTTTTAGCCCCAAAAAGTGAGGCTAAGTCATGAATGTTACAAAAACTATGACTAGTATTTAAGAAAACCCACCTCTCTCCAAAGGAGATGGGTGGTGTCCATAGGTATGGAGACATCTGAAAAGTAACATAAGTAAGAAAAAAAAGATACATGAAATTTACTTCTGGATAATTTACTCAGACTAATTTCATACTAGTTGTTAAGAAAATATGAATGCTTATCTGAGGATTATAGTCAGCTGGCATGTGTAAGCTACATCTGTGAAAGGCGTCCATTTTGCAAAGTTCATCTTTATATAGCACTCTTCTCAAAAGCTGCCGTGGCTGAGCCCTTCCCCTGGGGAGAATCACTGCAGTTTCCATTGTAAAGTACGGGAAGATTTTTTGGCCCATTTCCATAGAATTTTCTTCCTGGTTACATCTGCCAGGGTCTTTCTGCACATGCCTTTCTAGCTCTGTTCCAGCACTTTCTCCTTGACATTGTTTATGCTTCTTATCCATGTTTTTTTTTGAGAATATTGTGGAAAGCAGGGTCTAGAGGTTCGGGGTGAGGGATGATCCTGTCAGGGTTACGGGCTATCTGTTCAAAGGAGACAATGTTTATAAATATTATGTCTATGAATGCCCTTGGTGGGCTTTCAGGAGAACTAATAAAACTGGCTGGCAGGGGAGCTCAGCCTCTTCCAGCTATTGCCTGTCAACCTCTTGCAGCTATCGCCTACAGAGCCTTTGAATCTCATGTCTTTTTCTCTCACTTTGAGCCTCTCCTAAAGGTGGATCCATCCCCTTGTAGTTTTCTCACTCCACAGTGTTTTGCTGTTTTTAAGTTCTGTGCATCTTGAGATGGCCATTGACTGTTTGGTCACACAGTTTTGGGGAGGGGGTACTTTACAGGACCTGCAGGTTGTCACACAGGTCCTTCAGCTACGGTCACAGATCCTTCAGCACCGTGAGAGTGGGGCACGGTGGTTGTCTGGTGGTCTTTGGTCTATGCAGACATCATGAGCTATGCTTGGGCTTGCTGTGTCTATGCCCGGGCCAAGAGACTGACACAGAGGCCACAGGCTTTATCCCAACCCTTACCAACTACTGAGCAGCCATGGCAAATTATTTCAATGGATTTCAGTGTGGACATGCCTGCGTCCCAGGGACATGAAGCAGTGCTTGCAGTGGTAGACATATTTACAAAGGTGGCTATTTTTTTTCTACTAAAGAGGTTGCCCCTGGCCCCTTGGATCACATGCTTGTTTTTGCAGCATACATTTTGCTGCCACAGGCTGCCATGGGCTGTGTGAGGACAGGCTGAGGGACCCAGCAAGAGTTAACTTTTGGGTCTGCTGGGGGTGCAACACAGCCTTTACAACCCATATCACCCACAGTCAAATAGCCAGGCCAAGCAGGCAAACCAGCTCCTGGAGCAGTATCTCTGTTATATTTTTTGCCATCAGGATGACTGGGTTTACCTGCTACCACTGGCAGAATTAGTCTATAATAGCAGTGTCTGCTTTTCCAAGCAGCAGACCCCTTTTTACATGCAGTATAGTGCAACCCTGTGACCACCCAGCTATGCTGGGGTGGCTCTCTAGGGGTTTTCCCTTGAGGACTCCCATCAGTGTTTGCAGCATATACGTTTGTTTCCTCAAGAGCAGCTGCAAAAAGCACAGGTTGCTTACAAAGACTATGCAGGTAGACATCTGCAGCCAGCACTGGACTCTGTGGCTGGGGATTGTGTTTGGTTGTCCAGCCAACACGTTCAGTGCATCCTTCTTCTATGTTGGACCACTGTTACCTGGGCCCATATAAAATCGTGGACTGGGTTAGTCCAGTTGTGTTTCATCTGCAGCTTCCACATGGTCTCAAGAGTCTTCCTGTTGTTCACGCCTCCCTGTTAAAACCTGTTCCAGGGTATTGTGGGGTACCTTGCAGCATTTGATTGATTGAACAGGATGTGACCATAGTGGGAATTCCATATAAATGTATAAGCAGGAATCATTCAAAACTGAAAGCTAGCTGTAATTAGAGACCATAGAACTTTTTTAAAGATGTAATTGGCCCTTGAAATAATGTGACAGAATTTATATATTTAAAATCTGATCAAAGATCTCATCAACTATGTTGCAGAGAACAACCATGTTACATTAGGCATACAAAGAAGATTCTTGCATTTCAAGGGACAAGTGGCAACACTATCTGGCAGAAATGTCAGTAGTTATTACAATAGTAAATGCAATGGAAATAGAAAGAAATTATCCATATGCTGCAGTGCAGAAATTAACAAGAGCACTGCATCCAAAATGGTAATTGGCAAGCAGGGAAAGGCTGAAAAAGTGATGTATATTATCCTGTTTAAGGTGTAATTTTTAGTGTTATGAGCAAAATCTGTGTCAAGTAAACAATACAGAAATAAAGGGAAGAAAAAAGACCAAAGAGTAACAAGAAATGAGAAGGCGTTTTAATTACTGTAATTTAAGCATCTGAAGATGACATTGCATCTTTGAGATATCTCAAAGTTAATTTTTAACTATCAAGAAGCTGCAGAGAAAATAAATATATACTATTTGGAATATTGTACAGATCATTCTGAAAAGGAAAAAAAATACCCAGACATAAGTATAGAGGTGAACTGTTATTTTAGAAAGGTTTTAAAAAGCATTGCTCTGCAGTAGTTTAACATTCTTATTCTTAATAATACTTGTGGACGTTTGTTCTTAAAAAAAAAACAACAACTTGCAACTCAAAGGCCTGAATGTCCTGTTACACCTCACTTATTCAAGCTTTTGCTGTGTTGTGAAATGAAGAGAGAACAACTTTTCCCTCACTGGAATTATCCTGCCAGGTGAAAAAGCCTCCCTTGGTTATGATTTACAATGTCAAAAAGGGGAAATACTCATCTAATAAAGGCAAAACAGAGTTGGGTTCTTACATGTTGGCTTCCTCATCTCTCATCACCAATTTTTGCAATACATATTGGAATGTGAATTTCACATTCTTCATTTTAAGCCATGGTAGCACTACCAAGATGCTAGCTTCTTTTGGGGACTGTTTGAATTCAGCGAGGATAATGTTGATAGAAGATGGCCTCTTTTGCTGTCATCTCTTGTTGACTCCAAAGCTATCGCTAACAGAGACATGTTTGTCATTCCTACTTTTTCAGAGGGCAAAATATATTCCAGTCCCACCAAATTGTTCAATATTAAACACTGGGCTCAAGTTTATTTCCTTTATCTATCTAGGACATTGTTATGAAAATGGGCATAGTAAATATCTAATATCTTCCTTTTCTTTATAAAATTCCTTAGAATTGTTAACATCCTACACAGATTTGGGGGGGGAAATAATGAAAAGATTTAATCTTCCCTTTATATTACCTGTGCAAAATTAAAAAGTGCAGGTCCAGAATAAATGCCTTGACCCATTTGTACATACACAAAAGCTCATCAGTAATTTTTTAACAATCTTTTCCTCACTTTTTCTTTGCTTTTGTGAAAACTTTTACTAATGCAGTATTTATTTAATCTAAGAGACTGAGTCTTCTCTCCATTTTTAATTTTTCACAGCTAATCTTAAAGAAAGAGTTGATCCTATTATTTGGAGGGATATTGAAGATTTTTATTTGATTTCCTTTCCTATTTTAGCCATTCATTAGTCTCATTTTTTAATTTTTTTATAAGCTCTTAAATTTTTTGCCCATACAGCAGACATGATGATGTCAGAGACATCAATATTCATCACAATACCCAAAGTCTAATTGACTTCAGAACAGATGACTCATAAAAATAGTAGAGAAGTTGTCTTTCCATTGTCAGAAACAGGTTATGAGGATATCTGCTTGTATTCTAATTACAGATTCATCTTCTCAGGTTATCAAAAAAGCAGGCAGCGATTTCTGCTTTTCCTCTGAGCCATGTTGCTTTCCTTACAACAGCAGTTTGCTGCTCATTCACCTCCTATGTCATTTGTTTGTGTCCCTGCCCTGACGCATGGATCTATCTCTTCTGCTGCTGTACAGTAACTTGCACAACTGGTCTTTCACAGTCCTTAGGATATCCCACAACATTCAATAAGTACAAAACAAATTACCAAATACAGCAAGATTCTGTTTCTCTTTCTGCGATCCTGTCTGCACATTCGGAAAGCTCTATGAAAGGGAGTCACAGGTCAGTATGAGAGTATAGCAGTAAAGAGTAAAAAGAGTAGGAGGAATAAAATCTGCCTCTGAAAGGTTCTAAGTATTTATCATCAGAAATATTTTATGTCTAACTTTTCAGATTCGTAAGCTGTATTTAAAAAAAACCCTCTAGATATTGTCTATGGCTATTATAAATCCAAATAGAAGCATTTATTTTGTGTTTCTATTAACATATATGTAATAAACAATAATGACCCCTCAAATGCAGTTAATCCTGCACTTCACAAAACAGCGTCCTTTGTGAGCTGAACGAAGAAGAAAGTAGACATAGTAAGAATAAGTTTATGTTTTGTCTCTCAGGCACAACTGTATATTTTCAACCTTTTCAGTCACTTGCATAGAAGCAGCAGAGACCGTGTTAAATATGCAACACCAACTTCGGCAAATTTTTATTGCCGTATTCATAAATGCCAGTTTATGAAATATTTTTAAGATGTGTTAAAATGGAATGGTAAAATAACCACTGTTAATTAAAGACTGTTGTTTATTTCATGTTGTGGTAGCCGTGCTGATTTCAGTTTGTGAAGTGAGGCTTGTAAATATGTGATAAACTACTATACTAGTGAAAAGTAGGCAATCTTTCAGACACAGAAGCCTTTCCTGAGTTCTACTTACAAACCTTCATTTCCTTGTGCTCCCAGTCTATAACGCATGTCCTTCTGAGTATGAAATATGTCTTTATAATGCATTCCTCCAACCTCCTCCCCAGCCCTTTTCTGCAGATATGTGGTGTTCTCGCTGAGCTTTAGAAAACATTTCCCATTTAAATCAACATCCATCAGTGGTTTGGAACCCCTCTCTGCTGTGGGATTTTGTCCTTTCCTTTTGGTTAGTGTTATGTACAGACGAAGAACAGAACAAGGACACCATGTTAGATTTATAAGGAAATAATGTCAAAATGGTTAATGCAATTCACCAGTTCAATAAACTGGATTACATTTTAGCAGGACAAAAGATCAATGAAAGCCTATTTATATTCATTGGGTGAAGGCTGTAACAGCAACCACATAATGCATTCCCCGTCTTTGGGCTCATTAGCTGTGCCTATTAGATTTGTTAGGTATCATAACATCCAGATGTTTCTGGACAGCTCAGCTGACATTTTATCCATGTGCAGATTAAATATTAATGGATAGCAGGTGAAGAAGTGCAATAACTGGTCTTGGGTTTGGAGCATTTTCAACACTGTCAGGGTTTGGGGTTTGTTTTTTTCCTCCCTTCACATGTTTCTCAGAATGCATGAAAATACAGCAAATCACCTTTAGGAAGCATGATTCTTGTGTAAGTAAGCGGCAGAGAGCAGTTTGCCTTCTCTCTAGCTACAGTACCTTCATATGCTGAGAAGAGTTCACACCCAGGTTCCACATTATCCAACAAAAAACCTGCCAGCTTTTACTTAGAGGTCTCACTAAGCTCAGGTTGAGCTTTCATTTAAGCAATTGAACTTTTACTGGTCCCTTCAAGGTTCGTTTTTGAAGTCATTTTAATGCCAGATGTGTGCTTGTAGACAGGTAATTTTGAATGATGACGTGTTCTTGCCATTCTTCATTGGGAGGATCTGTAAGGAGTTTGGGATTCCTCCCACTGTTCAGTCTCTACTGAGAACCAAACCCTCAGTTATGGCAATTCTGCTCTTGCTTTCCCTTCCAAAGTATCGTACTTAGTGAAAGGCTATGGGGAAGTGTGAGATTTCACCCACACTGGAATCCTCACTAACATAGAAAAAATGCTGTACATGACACGCTTTAAACATTGATGACTTCCTTTCCTGTTGTCTTCAAATGTTTCTATCAGAAAAACTCTAATCCTAAGTCATTAACATACAAGAGATTTTGTCTTCTGTCTTCTGCAATATTTTACTCTTCAAGTTTCCTCTCTGGGACATATCTGCAATTGTTATGCACCTATACTTTTTCACTAAAACCAGTGGAACTATTCCAGTTTACACCAGTTATAGTTAACCTATCAATTCCCTATAAGAGTGAAGAATCAATTAAGGCAAGTACTTGTGGCAGAATCTGTTTGTTAGTATCTTGTGGTTCTTACAACTCCCCTGAAGTAGCAATTTCCTTCTTAGTAGTCCAAAGAAAATATAAGAAAGATGGCAGAATCTGTCCCAGTAATTATTTCAGTGTTCTCCAAAGTAAAAATGATCCTGTCTGTTCTTTAACAGACAATATTTTGCTGTCAGACATGCCCCAAGACATTTTCTGAAAGGCAAAGAATTGCAGATCCTTCAGACCCAAAGAAAAGACCCAGGAAATTCGTCAGAGAGTTCAAGTGAATTTCTTTGAATTTCCAAGTCTTAATTAGTGCATTTGCATAAGTTTGTTGTCATGTGGGTTCTGTGTAGACTTTTTTTTCTTGTCAGGCGTGAGAGCCTGGGGAGTGAGCTTTGTTGTACCGATGAGTGCTGCTGTGCTCCGACACACATTTTACAAGAACATATGAGTTAGAGATGAGATTCAGTGCTTCATGGTTTAAACATTTTACTGGATGCCCATGGTTAATATTCACAGTAAATGTCACCCAGGCATCTGCTTTGAATGACAGTGTAAATCCACTGACAAACCAAAAATAACTGCTCAGAAAGAGGAAAGCAGCGGTGTAGCCCCAGCTGAGGCAAAATGAAGTCACTGCATCTCTCAAAAACAGTTGGGCTTGGACACTCAGGGACAAGCAATGTGTTCAGCTAATCATCCATCTGCTGATTGGGCCAATTAATGAATTTTGAGATCATCAGCCATTTAGAGCTATAAAAGCAGTCAATGTCTAATTTTGAAACCTACTCAAATATCATAGTTTTGACATTTTGTCTTGAATACTAACATTTTGGCTTTTCAGACCATTGAGGAGTGATTTGCTTTGTTTTGCTTCATTGTTGTTTTCCCCTGCTAGGCAAGTGAATAGAGAATAAAAAGAAATAATCCTGTGGGGGTGAGAAAGAGAGCAGAGTGAAAAACAGAAAAGAAAAACCTACAGAAAAAGGATCAGTGATATGAAGAAAAAATTTGAATATAAAAAGATTTTTTTTATCTATCATGTGGTTATTTTCCAAATAGAAAATGAATATGCTTCTAAAATATAAATTGCAGCTCCAACAGAAGTTATAGATATGATGCAGAAATAAATAGGCGATATTCTTTGTGCTTCATATTGTGTAACAAGAACCAAACTTCTTGATCCTGATGATCATAAAGATACTTTTATCTGTGACCCCCACAAAACATACATAAAAGAAAACATTTGCTTGAACTTGACTCTTGGGTTACCTCTACCTTAAATCCATAACAAAAGCTTTCTTTTATCAGTGTAAACTTCTTTGAAACAGAGTTTCCATGAGGGCAGAGCAACAAATATCTGTCAAATAAACAAGATCTTTTCATTTTTGTGTGAATTATTTTTTACACTGTAAACAAGATTTAAAAAATTTGAAAACTTTTAAGTTGATGAAGTCTATTCCTGGCCTAGCTCGCTGAAACAGATTATATCAACCAGCCTGACAAAACATTTTCCTGTCAGACAGGTAAAACTTTTCATTACCTTTTAACCTGTCCTTTCTTAAACCACTAGAATTGCATTGAAGATTGTTTTAAGTTTTCAAAAGAAGAGCAACTCCTTTCCCGATATAAATAATGCTAAATTTCCTTTTAGCTCATATATGGGGGGAGGGGGGAGATAAAAAGAAAAAAAAATAATGTGCTCAGTGAATATGGGTTATAATAGGTCAATATTTCCAAATCAAACCTCAAATCTGGATCAGATGGTAGTACTACACACAGCAAAATGTAGTGGATTTTATTTTTAACTATTGTCTTCTGACCACATTTAAGATCAGTCTGTCCTTTGCTGTTATAAAATCTTCTTGATGTTTTTTGACATCCTAAATCTCAAATATTTGGGAGGCGGGGTGTGGGGGGCAAAATGCTAAAAGCTGACAAAATTAATTACACTGTATTATTCATCTAAAATATTTAATTAATCACATTTACCTGATTAGATACAAAATCTTCAGCATCCTCTTAACAAATAAAAATTGTAGTGCAAAGTGACTTTTAACAGAGCAGACAATTCCCGTTGCAATGATTTTTTGCTCCTTTTATAGAAATCAGCTGTCTCTGTAAATGCTACCTCCCAGTAACCATAGGAACAATGTCCACTGTAATTTCTTAAAGTGGAAGTGCAGACAAAGTAATTTCATCTATAAGAAAATATATGAACATAGTTATATCCTAATTATTGTATATGATATCTCACATTGCCTCTTACATTTTAATATTCCCTGTTCCTGAATGAAGAATTAGACCAGTGACCTTTTCTTCCACTGATGATTGTGATGCATGAGGCTGCAAGCGGGTTCAAGAATATTTTTTTTTAAACGGAAACGATATTGGCCAAAAAGTCTTTGAATACTCATCACACAGGAGATAGCCATCTGCAGCACCTCCTCCAATCCTGCTTTCTATATAGCTCTTTACCTTTGCAAAACTTCTATCATCTGGCCTCATGGTGAAGGAAGGGCTTGGTCGGTGATGAGAAACTCGTGGGAATGGGGACAGGGTCTGTCCCTGAACCTGCACCCAATAGGGTGTGGTGTCAGCTGTGCCATTTCAACTCTTCCATCTGCTACTTCTCCACTTTCCTCCTGTGATACTGTCTAGAAAGAGCCACACATACCCATCCCTCTCATAGCGTCTCCAGTAGATAGGATTTGATTTACTTTCTTACCAGACAATTGGAGACCAGCATTCAGTAAATAAAATGTCACAAAGATTCAGCCTGAAGGTTCACCTAAATTGGCTCTCAACGGACAGAAGTCATACACCTTGCTTAATCATAAGCTTCCTCTCAGGTCTCCTTTGGTTTCATTATTTCTCTTGCAGTCCAGTAATGTATAGTGGATGGGGAAAAGAAGCTATTTCCCTGCCGGACTTCTGAGCCTCAAAGTGCAGATTCTAGTATATAAGCCAAGAAGATCTTGATGAGAATTGATTTTTAGCTAGCAAATGTTACTCCTTAAATGCCCAAAGGCTGTTTAAACTCAGATTTAGACAGAATGTTAGTAATGGCATAAAAATCTGACCCAACTTACCTTAAAGTACTGTATCTAGTTTCTGCTCCAAAAGTTAGCGCAGATAAATGCATGGCAGGTTTTCTCAAAATTAAAAAGGCTTTAAAGAACTTCACAGTTGTCTCCTCATAATGCATAGGCACTTGTAGCCCTCCCTCAAAACTGTAATGATTTATTCTTTTGCAGTGTATTGGCACCACATTCTGTTCTATTTCCTAACCACAAACTGATAGCTTTTTTTTTCTCTGCTTCTTTCCCAAACTGTCAGAGTGCTTTTTACTTCCTTCTGTTACCACCAAGACATATGTTACTTTTTTTGAACTGCCCTCCAAAAATTAAAATATTCTCATCACTGTAAACTATTTAAATACATTTGCAATAACATCCTAGAGTGGAATGGTCATAACCAAAGTATTTCCAGCTTTAAAAATATAGAATATTCCTGCATGCTGGATTTTCAGCATTAGAAAGATGTGCATATCCTCCCTCTGCTCTCATTCAGAGCATAAAATCAAGAAAAGATGTAAAGAACTTGAGAAAGACTGAGTGGACACATATAAATGAGAAAGAGGAATACTTCAGCTTTGAGAATATTTCTACAAAAGAAAGGGGGATACATGAAACATTGCCAAACTGTAATGTAGATCTGAGGAGAGATGCATCTTTTTTTTCCTGCAGTTCAGCAGTTACCAATTGCCCCAGCACTCAGGAACAACAGAGGTCTTGTTTTTCCCCTGTGGCTGCACAGTGTCTTTTTGGAGGCTGGCCTACACCATTGCAAACCAGCCCATTCATACTTCAGGACGCTGTGAGTAACCCAGAGCAGCATAGTAGGGAGCTGTGCCCTTCTTCCACTCAGTAGGGCAGCTGGAAGGACCCTCACTACTAGGAACACCCCATTCTCTGCCAGGTTATTCAGCAATATGGCAAGTGGAGATTTAAGGGCAATAGAATAAATAGCTTGCTTAAAATCATAGCACTGAAATATTGGAACAAGCATCAAAAAATAGAACAAATTGTTAGCATTTACTCTAAAATTATCTATTGACTGTCCCAGCGTCCCAATGGACTTCTACCTCACTGTCTTTTAGACTAAGCTAGAATCTCTCATTCTTTCTTTAGATGAAATCTCTTTTGCCTTGATTATCTGAGATGGCTTTTGGCACCACTTTCTTTTCCCAAAGGGTCAGCAAAAGCCATGGAGATCAAACTAGGGTCCTTTTATGCATTAGTGTTGTCTGAACTCCTCCTGGAAGAATGTACTTCCATGTTTCTTGTAACCAGCCATGGGGGCACCTCCAAGGAAGAATATCTTTTTCTTCCACACATTTTTTTAAGGGTGAATTAATATTTCTATTGAATACTTTAATTGGCACATTCATGGCTTCAGGTTGCTTTTCTTTGCAACACTCTTGTTATGTGAAAACTCATACCTTCTAGTATAAGAAATAAAAAGTACACAGTCATCTGATTCAATTTTTAAGTATTTTATCTCTGTGAGTGTTACAAAAAGACTAAACACAATGCTACCTTTTAAAAAAAAATGGGTATGAGATCCTTAGCCTGAGTATTTCCTCCCCCCGCCCCCAGCCCAGTTTACGGTGGACTGTTTCTGGAGACTTCATCATGGCAGCTTCATGACAGAAGGAAATGAAACCCCAATGTGCAGGTCTCCAAAATTTTCACAGCAGGGTGTCTGTGTCAGTATTAAGTTTTGCAGAAAGCAATTGCCTTTTATGAAAACTTTTGTTTAGCCAAAATCCCAGATTCTTTGAAAATTCTTTCTAAATGGGAAAAATTATTCACAGCAGTTATAAACTCAAAATAATAACATGTTTACCATTCCCCTTTCTTTTCCTTACACAGCCTCATCTGTCACTTCGCAGATTTCTGTGACGGGAGACACAATCTCATCTGCATGTGTTTTTTTTTCCTTCCAGGTTTGCTCTACTAGCATTTCAGCTTAAAGAGTGAAAGAAGGAGCAAAGGCTGTCCCTGTATCTCTTAAGTAACAACCTCAATAACCACATTTGTCTGGTAGCTAACCTTCTGCTTTACACCTAGGTTCATCGGCCGGTTGTTCTCCTTCCTCCTGCCAGCATCTCCTCCTCCCATTTTATTAGAAACTAATGAAACAGTCACAACAGAAATGTTATTTGCAGTTATTACGTCTTGAAGGATACAGACCTGAAATGACTACTTTAAAGGCAGCTACATGTGTTGTACCACCAGTATCTTTGCAAGCTCCTTAGAGGGTACACGTGACATTTGATCCTCTTCCTTTCTTTATGTGGGAGTTTTCATTACTAAAGCCACTTTCCTTTTATGTATGTGCATGTGCTCTACAATATGTGTATCCCCTAAACCAAACAACCCTGCTGGATTTCCTCTCTAGAGGCAGGGAATTCTGTTTGCAAGGCGTCATTATTCTTTGTGCTGTTTCTTCATTTACTGGTTTAATAACCTTCTCTCACTGCTGGTTCTACTATTCATTAAGTTTTTTTATCTACAGCAGAATAAGACTCTGCAAAGCAAATCTGTAGAGTACAGAAGACAGCAGGGATTAAGAAAAAAAATGAAGAAGATTTTCTTTTCTTTACTACCTTTTTAATTAGTTATGTAAATGCATTTATTTATTTCATTTGTTTACTTTCATGTAGACAAACATAAGAAGGGAAAAACAGTCTAATTCTCTAGACGTCCTTGACGTAATTTATGGGGAAAATAAAGATTCAGATCAGATTTTGTTTCATCAGTCAGTTAATAGATACTTCTATTCTAAAATATTTTTGGCAAAAGTAGAAGATTGGGTTATACTTTCTTTTGCAGGGCTTTTATTTTCCATCTCCTTGGTTTAGGCTATGCCAGCAAGAGCCATTTGTTGCATTCTTCTTTTACTTGCCTGTATGACAATTTTAATTTGAGGATGGATCTTTTCCCTCCATTCAAACAAAAGTTTATAATCAATCTTTTGTTTTGACAGAGGATACATTACTAAATCTAATCTTTATTATTTCTGCTATCTGTAGCTGTATAGATAGTTCTTAACGGTTATCCTCAGGTACGTTTTTCAGAGTTGTGGTCATATTGGTAGAAAACAATAGTACCCTAAAAATTGCAATTTATTGATAACAAAGGAAAACATTAGATTGACTCAATAAAATATTTTATTTTGCTATTTTAATTTTTTTTGTTTTCAGTGTTTCATTCTTTAGATATAAATTGATGAGATTTTTGAAATAAAATCAATTTGAATTAAAACAAATCTTCTTGAGTAAAAATATATGCTAAAATATTCTCTTTTTAAACCTGGAAGTCTTTGTACAAAAAGTTGCAAAAATGTTGAAGTGGGCTCTTTCCTTCGAATTGTTTTCTACATATATCCATACACAGGAAGGCACTGAACATTATGATTGCTCTGTTACAGGACAGAGGCCCCTGAAAGGTGTCAAATGTCTTCACCACATTTGGAGGCCAGCAGGAACTGAGCCTATTTCTAGTACTGAATTCCATTTACACTTGATTTTCATTGACTAAAGGTTTCCTTGAGTGTTTTTACAGTTTATAATTCTCTGGCAAAATTACTTAGTTAATTGTTCTTCATGAACACAGCCTTAAAACCTTGACCTTTTTACCTTTTTTTTCCACTAGTGTCTTCAGGTCCACTTTGCAAGGGTGCAGATGGAAAGCAACGATGCAGGCATTGCACACAGCTGCTCTCCAGTGTGGACATTCAACTGGACCAGGGGGCTGGCAGGGGGACTTTGGGCAAGTAGCACCATCGACATCTCCTTCCTGGCATACCTGTCAGCTCTGCTGTGGGGTGGGACAGTTCACTGTTCTCCCTAATCCCTCTGTCCTGCCTCTTGTCAAAAAGGGAGGCAGTTGCCAGGACAAGATCCCTGTTCTGCCATGCAGGAGCTAATTCTCCAGTTGTTGGTGCTAGAAAGCCTCACTTTACTCTGGGTGATAGTTAGGGCAAAAATCCTCCCAAGAGTTGTGGGGCTGCATTTGTCGGCCAATTCAAGCATTTTTATAAAATAACCCCAAACTTTATAAAGAAGGGTCTGGGGAGGCCTTAACCCATCTCACCAGGCTGACCATGGCAATGTCAGTGCCTCCATCCAGAGATCTGTCTTCAGTGTTATCTGCTGTGTCTTCCGTAGATGTCCTCAGCTGTCACACAGCCCTCGCTTCCGCATTGCAGGTGAAAGCATCCAGCACAAGTGAGCCCAGTACTGAGCCCTTTAAAAACATTGCAGGCTTTACTGAGTTTCACTATCAGCAAAAACAATGTTTCATCCAGAAATTATTAGCAGAACCTTTTAAGATGGTTGTATAGCTTGGTTTCTTTCTTATGACCACCAAAATGACATTTTAAAAGCTAACAAGCATGCCTGAAGGAAGCAAGTGATGCACATTTCCTCTGTTGATGGGCAGCAAGTATCCAGCTGGTCTCTGTGGTAATCTGAACTGACTACCACCCAGGAGAGTCATTTTCATTAACTGATCCTGACAAACAATATTAACCCATAGGCCAGTTTCCAAACTTCGACGTTATAAATCAAGATCTTCAGTTTGTTTCCAGGCATCAATAGCATTGTTTGGATGCCAGACTACCAGCATTAGACTCTAAAGTGTTCAGGTTTTGTGCAGGGCATCATGATTTAAGTGTTCATGATCACTTAAAATGATATTGGATTTTTCCCAAATTGCTATCACCCATTGGGACTGTGATGGTCAAAACTCATCTGGAAAGCAACCTCATTAAATTATCTCACTTAACAGGATAAAAACAGGTCTGATACTGGTTACCTTTAGACTTCTGTCTTGTCAAACTGTATTTATTATCCCTTCTCACAGTTCCAAAGGCAGCTGCTGCTGTTGTCACTTCCCTTAGCTGGTAACAGCAGCAGCGTGGGACAAGGGATAAAGGATAGGCTAATAATGTGCCATTTCCTCTCCCTTCCTTCCCACTTCATCGGGCATTTAAGTTTGTGTCTAGCTTTTAATATTATATTTATTCAGCAAAACGCATATGCACATGCTTATTCCTAAATGCTATTGAAATTGTTAAGATTTTAACATGTACTTAAGTGCTTTGCTCAGCTAAAGAAGCTCCCTTCATAATTAGTTACTTTTCTTTACCCCTTCTGTCCAAACACACCTACATGTACCCTACACGTACATGTACACACACAGAAATGGAGATACTTTTAAGAAATACCGTTGTCAGATTACCCCATCTTCCCAAGAACATGGAAAAGGAGTCTGGCATGGAGGAGAGCAGGAGATCAGAAAGGGTATTGAAGTCTAAAAAGCTAGAAGAAAACATATGAACAGGATGGCTACATTAGCAAAGTGGTTCTTGGAAGAGTAAGGCAAGAAATATATTCCTATAAGAGGACAAAAATTGTATGAGAAAAGAGAATACATAGGCTTCAGGAGACACAAGAAGAGGGAGATGCTTATGGGTTTGTCTGTACCTGCTGTACCATAGCATATTTGCCTGCCCACACACAAAAACATTCGCTAGCACATCCTGATATCGATGTTACTCTATTAAGAAATGTTCAGGTTTAAGGAAACTATAGACTGAGCTCCCCTTAGTTCTGCTAGTGCTGTCTTGAACAAATTCCATCATAAACTCTTGCTTTTTTTTTTTTTAATGAACTTCCTATTTCTTTAACAAAACCAAATCTACTCCTAGAATATTTCTTGGAATAAAACAAAGTTCAGGACATCCAGCAGAGAACATCCAGAGGAAGTGAAAATAAAGATTCAGTCCTGCTTTTACCAAAAGGCATTATGGCCCAATGAGGAGAGGAAACAAAGCCAGGCAAAGTGAAGAAAGTGATTAAATAAGGTGGCTAAAGATTAACTTAACTCCACATAATGTCAAGACAACCTTTCCATGAGGCTCCCTGGTGAAAGCAAAGTTAGGTAGTTTGAAAGTATAACCTTCAAGGAATAACAGTAAGAAAAACAATGAACATTCTCCTTTAGGAATCATTTTACCCTGAAGGATAAACCATTTTGCTGGCACAGGAAAGTGGAATCTGTACTTAGTAGTACCAGCCAGAGGAAACCTAGAATATTACCTGTCAAATATTTATCTGGCTAACAGAATAAAAATAACTTAAAAGACTCAAAGACCAATTCAGATTATTAAGTTATTTTAACTTATAATGACAAGCCAAGATTTTGAAGCTGTTTCAGTAATTGTCTCCAGAGAGGTTTGGTCATCCACCTTCTCCAAGTGCAAGAGATTTTTCAGAGGTCAATAAGCATCTGACCATGATGATGAGATTCAGCTGATGAAAATATGTAGCCAGCAGCACTATGTAGCCTTCAACCTTCAGCTGACTGTAGCACAATGAATAGGATCAGCTGGCCGATTTTGCTGTTGGTAAAAATTGAGATATTTTATGAAGCCTATCATGTGCCTCTAGACATAAGCTGTAGATGTGAAGCTGTAAGACTATTCAAATTCTGTTATAAGAACATTTGTAAAATATTGTGTCAGCACTAGTTTTCATTTCTTAATAGCAGAACAAGCCTTGAATGAACCTGGAAGAATCTCCTTGCAGATCTGTATGGAAAACTTGAGTTTGCAGGGCGTTATTTTGCTCTTATTGACTAACTGAAATTCAGCACAGGTTGCATTATGGTTCAGGTAACCCAGCCACATAGAAGCATAAGATTAAGGCATAATTAGGGCTGGAAGGGGCCTCAGGAGGCCTCTAGCCCAACCTTTTTCTCACTGCAGGCTCAGCTACAAGTTCAGAACAGATTGCTCAGGGCTGTACCGACAGTGTGGGCGTCAAAACCTCCAGCAACAGAGACTGCACAGTCTTTCTGGGCAATTTGCTCCATTGCTTAGTCATCCTCATTGGGAAACATTTCTTCTATCCAGTCTGAACATCCATGGTTTCATTTTATGTCCGTTGCCTCTCTGCCTCCAGACATGCACCACTGGGAAGAGCCTGGCTCCATCTCCTTCATAAGCTCCTCATAGGTGCTGGGGGCTTCTGTGTGGTCCCCCAAAGCCATTCCCTCTCTAGGTGAAGAGCCCCAGTCCCTCTGCCTGTCATCACAAGGCACGTGCTCCAGCCCCAGCCATCATGGTCGCCCTCCTCTGGACTCACTACGCTTTATCAGTACCTTTCCCATACTGGGGAGCCCCAAACTGGACCCAGTGCTCTAGAAGTGGTCTAACAGCTGCTGAGTAAAGGGAATAATCACTTTCCTTGAGCTGCTGGCTGTGCTTCTGCTGACACAGCCCAGGGTACTGCTGGCCTTCATCACTGCCAGGGCTCACTGCTGGCCTGTGCTCAGCTCACTGCCCACCAACACTCTCAGGACCGCCTCTGCAGACCCCCTCCCCAGCTATAACATAAGGCACACACAGTCAAAGATCACACAGGCTTCTCTGACCCAACGCTGAACACAGAGCTGAAGAGGTAATGCATGCTATTTCTTTCCTTCTGGAGCTACTGGATGAGTACTTGTAGGTAATGGCTTGGGCACATATTACTCTTCTAGACAATATTCAAGGAACTGGCACTGTGTTATGTGGGTGAAAGATTGAATATTATGAAAATGCTGATCTGTTTTTTATGCTAAAATGTTAAGGATTAAATAAAAGTATCATCACTCAAGAACGTATCGCTTAGAACCTAGATCAGAGGTCTTTTTTTCAGTTTGAAGATTCCTAATTTTTTTTTCCTAGGAGTGCAGGAAACTTTGAGTAGGGAATTTAAATCCACTGAGAATGAGTTTCGTTTTCTTAGCTATCACTCACAGAGCCCAAGGGGTCAAGGAGCGCTGCTTGAAAACTAGTGGTAGATAGCTCAGCAAGCGAATACTCACCTAAGGCCAGTAAGTCAGGAAGAAGCTGGAGGTAAAGACAGAGATGACAGATGATGTGGGCTCATGTATTTTTTTGTGTATTTCTTGACTAGTGAATTCAAATCTGAGCTGTTAAACTTAGATCTCTAGTCTTATTTATAAAACTTGACAACACTCTGCAGAAAATAAAATATGCTTCAGTGCTGGATCCAAATGCCAAATGAATATGGGGATGGAAATGGGATGTGCCGATGCATCTGTGCACATAATCCATTTGCAGCATTAATGTAGGGAGAAGGCAGCTACGGCTCTCTGTTGCCCCCTTGTCTGCCTGATATCTGCTCCCAGCCAGCTTTTCTCTCTTATGGAAGTTAAGCACCTCCTGAAAGGTAAAACCTGAAGGAAATTATTTCCAAAAAGGAGAGAGAAAAAAACCCAATGCTGTTCTCAGAAAAATGATGAAACATTGAATGAAACACTGACATCTCAAAACCATGAAAAAATATTTGAACAAGATCAATGAAAATATTATACCTTGCTATTTTTTTCAACTTTTTTTATCTCTTAAGGAGTTTTTGCTTGTTTGCTGTGGTGAGCAATACAAAGAAAATAATTTCTTTCTGTAAGCCAAAGTAGAATATTTTGGTTTACAATTGCAGAAAAAGAACATTTCAACAACTGCAAACTTCTTGCTGTTGCAGGGCCCCAGGCTTTGGCACTCACATGATTTTGAAATCTTTTCCCTGCTTTATATACCAGTCAGAAACATCTCTTAAATACAGCAGATAAGGTGATAAATTAATATTTTCCAACCTGTAAATAACAGAGATTTTATCAAGAAATACAACCTATATGACTATATAGCACAAATATATTTACATAACCGAATAGTCCATAATCTGTTGAAAAGCACAGACCCAGAAAAATAATACATCAAAACAATGTTTTATTAATAGTGACATTCAAAGTACACTTAAAATGTGTTTCCTTCCTGGGGCTGAGTAATCAGATTTTTTTCCCTTTCTCTGAGCTTAATGTCACTCACATCCCTCCTGCACTCAGGTTTTTGCTTCTCCAGCATCTCTAAGAGGAGTCCTGTTGTTTATTGCAGTCAGATAACTCAAGCTTGAGTGCAAGAACTACAAGTTCCTCTGCCTTGAACTGCCTCATTGAAGAGAGACATACAGGGAGGAGGCAGATGGTTCTTCAAATTTGCCTCAAGCAAGAAACACCATAACTGCCACACCCCGCCCCCCAAGAAAAAAATAACAAAAAACACAAAGAGTATTTGCAGCACTTTTAACAATTACTGGAGTTTCTCACTCTAATTCCCTGCTTCAACCAAAAGTTGCTTCAGTCTCTACCACTGTGAAGACCAGGCACACAAAAAGATATAGGCTTATACCTAAGATATTATTCTTCAAAACACATGTTCTGCTGCCACCTAACTCTAGCAAAGCCTGGTCTCTAATAGGCAGTGGGGCGGGGTTTAGATCTGCAGCTTAAACCCTCTGCTTCTGATCTAACCACTACAGCTCCTTCTATAGTAAAAGGAGAGAATCAGACACTTTTTAGGGCAGCTTTCATCCCATCCGAGGCCAGATATCTAAACCAGGCCAGATGAAGTATGTTTTAAATGTGCCTCTGCTTTTCCTGAGTATGCAGTGAGCCATAGGAAGCAGGGACAGGTATATCACAGCTCTTATCAAGCTACACTTGTAGTGCATTGGCCACCTGAACAGATGGCTTACCACTGCTTTTTCAAGGCTTTTGAAGTTCATAGGAAAACACAGAATACTCTGTTGGAATAAGGACAAAATAAGATGGATAAATAATTTTGGTAGGATTGACTGGATTAAAAAAGAAACGCCTTCCTCTGTGCTGGTCACTTGGGGCTCTCTCTATTGTCACTTTACAGCAAAACATGAAGCCTAGGGCATCAGTCCACAATAAAATCCATGCCTAAAAGAGATGAGATGAATCACACCCTAAAACCACCAGTTTCTCTCAATGGCTATAAAAAGTTAAGTGAAATGAATCTCCCCTCCCCAAAGACAGATTGGAAACACTGCACTAGTAACAGTAAAGGGCTTTCAGATCAGGAATTGGAGCATCCATCTAAGAGCATTATGGGATCCAAATTTACAAGAAGCTATTCGGTGTGAAATATGTTCACTTGAACATTCTGATAATACTGATCCTAGAAACTGAACTCAAAGGATTCTAAATGTATAAGGTATTAAAAGGCATAAGCTGTCTTATATTTGAACTTCAGGATGTGCTCCATATAAAATCTTCAAAGTCATACAGTGAAAATGATGCAAGATTTGGAATGACTTAAGAGGAAAGATTATTGGACTCTAACTGCTTAATGGAAGATCTTATATCTAAAGAGGGCATGTTAGCATGAAAACTAGTGTGGGAATGTCATATAGAAAAAAATAAACAGTTACAGGATGTTGGAAATTTTTTGGGAAAAGAAACAAGTTGAGTGTACATAGTAGAATTGGTACAGACTTCCTAGGTCATCAGGTTTATTCCCCTGCCATCTTAGTCAGCTATGTTAGAGGATCTTAGTAAACTCATCTTAAAGCAAGGCAAATTCCCTGCCAACAGAAAGAGCATCCCAAATCCCCACTTCTCTAATGAAGAGAAAACTTTTCTTAATTTCTACATTAAATTTATCTATGGCTCTCATGTTCCACTGCATTTTTCTGAAACATTATTCTTTGGCTTATTTTCAAGCTAAATGATGATACTGCTGATTTGACTGGGTGTAGCTGTCATGCCTGTCGTTTCATGTGCCATTTGTTTTCTAAATTATGGACATATTGAACACTAAACCCCCTTCATTTTGTCTCCATTTTGATTGTGTAGCCATTTGCATTTCCACAAATTCCTTTCCATCAGTCCTCCAAATGCTCAGCAACTGGAAACTAAGATACAGTATACATTTAGCTTTAATTCATAGCTGCATTTTAATCCCTATTCGTCAATACCATGCTGCTGTCCCATGTAATCTCTCTTCTTTCTTTTGTTATTCATTCAATATCCTTGAAAGATCTAACCCAGCTTGATTTTTGTCAGGCTTGATTTTCCATATATGTTTCCTGGCCTCTGAGAAAAAAATTCATTTTATGGTGTTACAGATAGTAATGCCTAACCATGGACCCCAGACCATCTCAGACCACCAAGCCACACATCCTTCTTAAAGACTGAATATTCTGACAGAGATGGCCTTTTTAACACAATAATGGTTTCTAAAAGCATTCAAGTCTTTCCTTTCATTGCAATGCAAAGCAAAAACTTATCTGAAATCTTAAAAATTACCACAATATTAATTATCCACTGCTCATCCACAAATCTTGTCAAAACAAAGAAATTTAAACCAAAAAGGCTAGATTTTGATAGATAGAAAGAAATACACCTAAGTAAAACTAACCTAAGAAGACAATCACAAGATGCCTTTAAGGAAAGGCCTGTTGTGGAGAGGGACTAATGTCCTATGAGATCCTGCCTGGTGAAGCAGTCAGAGCATTATGGCCTAAGGGGTGTGCCTCACCTCTGTGTTTGAGCAGGTCAGACACTTAATAAGAATTTTTTCATGAATTCCGTTTCATGAGGGTGAAGAAATTTTCCACAAGGAAATGATGGAATAATTATTTCAGCTTTCTGAGTTTCTTTCAGTAAAGCAAGAATAATTTTTCTCCAATCAGGTAATAATATTTCATAACTATTTCCTTGTTTTCTTTAATTTCATTTTAATTTTAACCATATACATTCTAATATAAGCATTATATCACAGTACACATGCACACGTATATAGGATATTTATTGCACATTCCACATCACTGAAACTAGTTTTATCTGACTAAAATGAAATTGTACATACATATTTCTGTATGAATTATTTTAAAGTTTTCATTCCTCATACATTTTTGTTGTTATCTTTGTTCCAATTGAGAATGAAAATAAGTTCAGAAATGTCAGAATTTCCCCTCTGAGACAAAGTCTGTTTTTCACCCATGTCTTCACTTGCTAGCAGTCTAGAAACTACCAGCAGTTTCTCAAGCCAAGAAAAATTATCAGAAGCACCATTTAAATACATGGATGGGTATTTAACCAATAAATGGATAAATTCAGGTTGTAATCAACATAGTGCTTCCATGAAGTCCTTTCACATTCAATAGTATTTGTACAATTAATTAATACTGTTGTAAAAAAAGACATTAAATCATAAATTAAATACTTAAGATTCAATTTTGCTCCAAGATATTTGAATCATTCCTGTTGCCTTCAACAGCTTGCATGTGCATAACTGAGGAAAGACTTTGGTTATTAAGAGGCATCATAAACAAAAAAAAACCCAACAGATTGTAAATGGATACTTGTATTAATTTTGCTAATTGTTTGCAAACAGCCCAAGCATTATTTAACATGATAAATATTATACTGCTCTCTGTGTGTGGATAACTTAGAGCCAGCAACGTTGCTTGACAATTCTATGAGGATTAGTATAAACAGAATACACAGAATCGTATAGGTTGGAAAAGACCTTTAAGATCATTGAGTCCAACCATAAACCTAACACTGCCAGTTCACCACTCAGCCATGTCCCTAAGCACCACATCCAAATGTCTTATAAATACCTCCAGGGATGGTGAATCAACCACTTCCCTGGGCAGCTTGTTCCAATCCCTGTCAACCCTTTCAGTGAAGTAATATTTCCTAATATCCAGTCTAAACCTCCCCTGGTGCAGCTTGGGGCCATTCCCTCTCATCCTATCACTCGTTACTTGGGAGAAGAGACTGACCCCCCGACTGACTGAACACAATATTTGAGGTGCGGCTTCACCAGCATCGAGTACAGAGAGATGATCAATTCCCTTAGTCCTGCTGGCCACACTATTCCTGATACAAGCCAGGATGCTGTTGGCCTTCTTGGCCACCTGGGCACACTGCTGCCTCACGTTCAGCTGGTTGTCGACCAACATCCCCAGGTCCTTTTCCACCGGGCAGCTTTCCAGCCATTCTTCCTCAACCTGTAGCATTGCATGGGATTGTTGTGGCCCAAGTGCAGGACCCGACACTTAGCCTTGTTGAACCCCATACAGTTGGCCTCAGCCCATCGATCCAGCCTGTCCAGATCCCTCTGTAGAGCCTTTCTTCCCTCAAGCAGATCAACACTCCTGAACAACTTGGTGTCATCTGCAAACTTACTGAGGGTGCACTCGATCCCCTTGTCCAGATCATTGATAAAGATATTAAACAGAACTAGTCCCAACACTGAGCCCTGGGGAACACCACTTTTGACCGGTCGTCAACTAGATTTAACTCCATTTACCACAACTCTTTGGGCCTGGCCATCCAGGCAGTTCTTTACCCAGCAAAGAGTACACCTATCCAAGCCATGAGCAGCCAGTTTTCCCAGGAGAATGCTGTGGGAAATGGTGTCAAAGGCTTACTAAAGTCTAGGTAGACAACATCTACAAGCTTTCCCTCATATACTAAGCAGGTCAGCTTGTCATAGGAGATCAGGTTAGTCAAGAAGGACCTGCCTTTCCTAAACCCATGCTGAGTGGGCCTGATCACTTGGTTATCCTGTATGTGCCACATGATGGCACTCAAGATGATCTGCTCCATAACATTCCCCAGCACCGAAGTCAGGCTGACAGGCCTGTAGTTCCCCAGATCCTCCTTCCAGCCCAAATGATGGGAAAGCCTCAACAAAATTTTAAGTTTCAGTTCAGGTGCTTATTCAAAGTAAGTTTCATCTGCTCTCAGAGTATCTGTGCATGCATGTGTGTGTGTACAGAAGTTAGGCTGGAAAACACACAGCTCCTCCTTTTCTTTCTGAGAAATAGGAAAACAGGTCAGAAATGTCCTGAAGACTGCCTCTCTTTCATTCCTTTATATTTTGAGTTCACTAAATCAAAACCAAAGGTCTCATTTCCCTTGGGTTAAGAAGAGGAGGGTACAATAGAAATAAATCTGAACAGGAACATGTTACTGGCCAACACAAAAGTTCATGCTCATCTAGAACAGTATATTACCACTGGTAACCCATTTTAAATATGAAATACAAGAGGAAAATGAGGTTTGGAGAAAGAAGATTACAGGGGCTTAGGCACAGAAGAGAATAAAAAGTTGGGCTTTGTTTTTCTCTGAAAATCAAACACAAACACCTAATGAATGACACACAAAGATTTTTAAAAGTTAGAACGGATACAAATGTCTTGATAAAAACAGACTGTGGGACTGAGTGGTCTTTGGGGCTCAATTTCATGCATAAGAACCTGGACCACCCAAGGTGACTCCGGGCTTCTGAGGCACGCACGCAAGGTGGGCAGATATGACCAGGCACCTACAGGGGGTCCAGGCCCTTCTGGGGAAGCAGCTAGAGGCCAGGCAGAATACCTATGGGTGTCTTGGATGGCACTAGAGGTAACTCAGTCCAGTCCTGGCTCTGATCTAGGACAATCTGGATTGAGGACAGTTCTTCCTTACTTTCCATCTGTATGGATTTGTCTTCTGGCCAGCTATTATGACATAGTGTTGTTCCCATGAAATCCTCTAGAGTCATACTATTCTGAGACTTTCAACTGCTCTTCAGGTGAACAAATATATTTTAGCTGCTCTTACCCCTTGATTCACATGTCTGCCCCTGAATACCATCATAAGCAACCATACAATGTCTCCTCTGTTTTACACAGGTATTAACTAGGCAAAACTCAATTAGCCCTACAACAAAGTTGTAACTCATATATGATTTTCCTAATTAAACTAGTGGGTTGATACTTACTATCATTCTTCCTGTATATGCTGCCATTGCATTACCTGTGTCATTCTTTAATGGTTTCAATAAATTAGAAAAGTCTGGAAGTTCTCTGAATGATATATGTTTCAGTAAGACAAAATGAAATTAGGGAGTTACGATTAGATAATTTTCCTAGTTTCATTATTTGAACTTCTTGATAAAGAATTGTTGCCTATATGGTTCAATACTGATCTAATATAATGACCACAATTAATATTGTATTAAGAATGTTGGATTTATGAACTACAAAATTAGGTTAATTCCCAGTTACTAGCTGTGGTGACAAACCATGCTGACTGAGCATTTCTCAGGGTATTTAAACAAAACATTGAATAAATACATCATTCTTCACATACCAACTCCGACTATTTCGAATGATCATGTATAGCCACCAGCACATGTCCTTCAAAAGAAAAAGATCAGCAAAACTCTAGTAAAATATATGCACCATTGTAATATGATGAGAGTAGGTCTGTTCTGTCCTACTGTTGAAATCTGATGTTGAAGTAGCTTTTGTTCAATTTCTCTGACACAATTTAGACCAAGTCATCAGGAGTAACTTTGGTCAATTTTTCCACATGCTTTACATGGGTATATAAAAATGAAAATAATTTGACAGCTGTAAGCATTTGAACTCTTCTGGAAACTCTCCATCACCTGAAATGCCAGAAAACTACCAAACTAGATCTTCCTTGTATTTCCTAATGTAGTCTTAGGTCACAACACTGAACTGAATTACTGTTTCTCAGAAACCTTGAAGTATCAAAATTCATCAGATGTACAGAATATGCCAGTTGTTAAAATCTCTATAGAGCACAGTATTGGAAATCATTTCTTCTTCTCTCCTTTTCTTTCTCTGCAAGTGCAATATGGGTTGTGCTTCTTCCTGGACAATGCAATGATGAACTGGAAACCTCAAGAAACAAGGGTAGTTGTAATTAAATATTATTAAATAACTTCGTTAAATTAAGCACCTAGATGAGAACATGCATGCTTGAAATTGAATCCTTTAGAACTAATAATACCTGAAAAAAGTTTTGATGTGCTTGTGAGATTGGGTCATATTGTTATGGGCTCTAAATGTAAATGAGATTTTTTTCTTTACATTTTGGAGAAGGTGAAAATATATTCTTTAAATAAAGTAAGTAAATCTCTTTGCATATTAAACATAACCTGATTTTAATGTGATTACCTTTCAACTTTAAGCCTCATTGTGGTCTGTTTTTAAATGAAAAAGAATATGTTAAATGTCCTGCAAGACTGACTCCCATCATAATCTTTTAACCATTTATCACCCATATATTATATAAGCTCCAGAAGCAGTGGTTCATACTTGCACTTTTATGTGCCAGCAGACCTTTACCACTGAAAGAGAGAATACTTCACATGAACATCAAATTGAATTGCCTTCCTTCATATGTTAGGTATTGCAGCACACTATACAGTCAGTGCACTTGAGATACAATTTCCCTCTTTTAAATTTGGACAATGGCAATCAAATAAATATTATGATGAATACACTGGCATGGCTTCTCTAGCTGGATTCCTGAGTGTTTGGTACAAAATGAAAGGACAGACCAGTCAAAAGAAGAGCTTTAAAGACGTTTCATCTGTGACAGCTGAAGGCTCACCAGACAGGTTTTGGGAAAGAGGTGGCCTTGAACTTCTCTGAGTCTCCTGTCAAAATAACTGATTGGTTTTCATATAGACTGTCCATCACATTTAACCCGGCAGGATGCAGCAGAGTCCGAGGTAGGGAGCCAGCTGGAACAAATATGGAGTACAGAAAAAGAGAGCACGAAATTGAGGGGTTTAGGGCAGCAATCTAACACTCAGCAATTCCCAGAAACCTCTTATCTCAGCAAGCTGTGAAGAATTTAGTTTATCATTTGTTTCAGCCTTCCAAAGACATCTTGCTGGCAGAAAGAGTTCAGGATGATGCTGCCAGGTCCATATCAGTACTGGATAGTTTTCAACTGTGAACAGTACAGTACAGTATAATACAACAGCTTGTGACCGCACAGACTTTCTTTCACCGAAGGCTTTTACTGAACCGGAAGATTTTCTGTTAGATCAATTTGGACTTGCTTTGCCCTCTTGTCACAGAAGTGGAACAGCTGCAGTAAAAGAAGCGTTTTGCTCAGTCAGCTTGTTGTGAACAATTTTTGGCACACTTTGTTGTTTTGTCTGTTCTTACTTGCCAAATTCAAAGTGTTCTGAAACTGTTATACTCTTTATGTTGTTCTGCAACTTTGTCCACTTAGTTTTTGTTACACTCTACAAAAAGAAAATGACTGCAGGCATAAAGAGCCTATAGCATAACTTTCAGATTCTCTATAGCATCAGTCTGACCTGGTCTCATACAAACAAATGTCACATTATTAAAAGACTATTTTAAATCACCAATATTGTAATTCATACAGACCTTACAGAGAAATCTGTGATTAAGACAGTAAAAAAATAACTGTTATCTTAAGAAGTAGAGATCGTTTTGAGAAGCATAAAAAACAGCTCTAAGTATGCAGTTTTACTTTTTTCATATATTCCTTTGTTAACTTCAAATAAAAGCATGTTACAGTCCTTACTATGTGTTTTATTACACATCACATAGCATAAAAGGAAATTACTGTACAGAATCATTTCCACAATTCCCACACACCCTTCTGTATATGTATGCTAATGTCTGTAGGTAAAGACCCCTCATACATTCATGAAACATATGACAAATGAAACTCAGCCATACTTGTACGGCCAACCTTTTTGCCTTCAATTGTTCAAAAGATGTTAATAACCATAAAGCGTGCTTTCTGATCTCAGAAAGTATTCTTCTTTTGGATTATGGCAGGGGTATGTGCAAACATGACTCATTTGTGTCACTTCCCTTTACTGATGGTTCTCTACCCTTTACCAAAGGAAAGGTAAACAAGATTTCCAAAGGTTTCTAACTCATTGGGTTCATTGGGTCATCTAGAAACACAGAGCTGTAGAATTGGGATATACCATTCATGACCCCGCACTGGTGTCCCTGTCGTCACTGCTCCAGTTGTTCCCAAACATCTGAACCCCTGAAATGGCTCTCAGGGGTTGCTGATAGGGTTATCAACTGGCTTGTTGAATAGACAACTTGTATTCTTCCCTGTTGCATGCCCATTAGAAAGCGTTGATTAAGATCCAGATAATCCACTCTGTGAATTCACAGTGCCCTACAATTGCCATCATTTTCCAGCTGCTCAGATGTTTGAATAAAACCCTACAGTCTGCATCATTGTCACTGCCTCCTCTGTAACTGTATGATGTGAGACGCTGTTTCAGCACTCTGGTTCTCACTATCAGGAAGCACAAACTTTAATTCATAGGGTGAAGTGCTTATGGTTACTAAATTCACCAGGAAGCTACCTGAGGGCCTCAGAAGCTCATTATCTCAGTCTAACAGGACAATTACCCTAGATGACTACAGTCTTTTCCTGCTCTAAAAACAGTTGCATTTTAGAAAACTGTTGTTGCATAAAGAACATGTTTAAAAGATGTGCCACTATATTGCTGAGGGGCTCCATAAACAGCATCATGCAAACAGATGGGATAGAGAATACTGAAGACCAAAAGCCTTCAGATTACAGAGTCAGTACACTAATATCAGAACTGGAGCAGACAGAGAAATTCAGATTCAAATTAAAGGCCCTTTTGGATAAAATGCTCAAAACCAAATAGTCAGGCTGCTGTCTCAATATGTTTGACATGCACAGACATACAGAAAAACAAAACATATAATGTATGTTGCATTACACACATAAAACAGAAAACCTTGTTTCCAAACATCTCTTTCTTTTTTTTCTGCAGTAACTGTGACCCTTCCACACTAAATCCAAGTAGGATCTGTACTAAAGGTATGAATCAAGGGTAGTCTAAGGGCATGTAAATAAGTTGCTTAGAACTCAGTATCACAAAATTATCAATCTCTGAAACTTGTTAAAAGACTCAAGAGCGAGTACAAAGGGCAATTACATGTTATAAGAGAAATTTGTCAGTCCTTTGTGAGGCACGTAAAATGCTGTCCTGAAATGCATCACTGAAGACATCTTTAGTATCTGAAATGAAAAATTTATGGAATGGATGGGTGAATGAATGCTGCAGTTCACTGCCAGCCACTCAGATATGATGGTGATAAAGGTCCTGTAAGTGTCAAGACAGATACTTAGCACTTAATTGTGGGGATGATTCAAATTTGGGGAAGAGGTGTGGGTCAGTTCTTTTATTCCAAAGTGAATGGCTTGCTTCTAATTGAAAGCAACACTAATTAAGACAAAGGGCAGGACATTAGCACTCAGTATTAACATTATGAGCTGCACTAGCAATATGCTTTACCTCTGATGTGAGATGGTTATTTATGGTGGCTGTGGTGCAGCAGAGCTCTCCCTCGCATACACATTGGATATCAGGCTCCAATGTACACATCTTCAGTGAGGGAATTAAAGAAGAAAATATCAGGTGGGGAGTGGTCGATGTGCAGTGGAAGCAAACCAGAAAACAACTGGGGAGGTTTACGTGCCATGCATGAATCTAAACATTCCTTTCCTCATGTCTCAAAGCTTTCAGATTCATATGGATTTCACAGGTTATGTCTAAATGGAGAGGGTGGCACCTAACACCATCACTCCATGGTGAGATCCAAGCACGTCTTGGTCTCACTTATGTTTGCACAGAGAATACCTGGGTAGGTGAGCCAGGCAGCCTCAGTAGCTTTCACTCAGAACCCTGGTGTGGATGACATGGTGGAAGCATCCAGGGAGCACTGCAGCAGTCACCCACAGGTCATCTGAGAAAACTGGGGTCTACCTGGCCTATCATCCAATTGAAACTTAGGTGTGGAAAAGTCTCCAAGCCTCCAGAGATCAACCAAATTATTTTTTGAAATATAAAGGCTGACAGCTTTTATTAAGACCAATAGGCTTTCTAGTCTTTGCTAGTATAGCTCAGCTTTTTTCATATATTGGGCTGGCCAAGTGAGGCATAGCCCGGTGCAATCAATGTAGTGCTCCTACAAAACACAAGCAGTTCATTGCTTCTAAACCCTATTAACAAAGATCTTACCTCTCGCTTAACCAGGTACAACAGCAACTACAGTGTAACATTTCCACAAATGAAAATTAATGTAAAAGCTGTGCTAATCATAAGTAAAGTATTTTAACCAGATTGAATATCTTTTCCTAGTAACAGGGCATCCTTCTGGTGTCCCAGATTGTGTCCCAAATCCTATTTCTTTTTCCCTCTTTCATTTTGAAAGATGTTTCACTTATTTCCACTTAAAAGTTATTGTTCCTTCCCTTATGTTCCCATCTACTTCTGTAGCTGTATGTCTTATTCAGTGATGGTGAACAAACTTTAGATTTGCTCTAAGATAAAAGGTTCTTGGAAGATAATAAAGAAAACAAGAAACTGTGCATAATGATGCAGGTTGCATTAATATGCCCTTTGAGCACAGTCTTCTCAAAAGAGATGATTTTCCAAATTCCAGAAGCACCAGAGGCAAACCTAGGCAATCATTTTTATTAAGAATTCTGTTGTTCTTAATCCCATCTCTGATCTGAGATGAGGTTTCACAACAGTCAGACAAGCCATGTGGACTTGCTTCCTCAGCTCATTCACCACAAGGTGGGAAAACCTGAATCTTTTGTGGTTCTCTCAACTGAGCTTGACTCTTTAAGAGGCATATAAGGACAGAGTCAGTATCCTTTTTAATATTTTCAAGTATATTCCTTGAAATAACAGAGACAAATACAATCTTAGCTGGAATCTCTTGATATAATAATAGCAAAGTAATAACAATATTTTGTGTAAGTTTTCTAGTAGAGGCATTAGGAAAATCCAGCCAAAATGTTTTCCATCATTATTAATGTTCCCAGCTGCCTGACAGCAACTTTTCTGGACGTTGATATATCTGACTTAAGATACTGACTTTAATATCCACATTTGCTTAGGTCTAGGGTAATGAAGCTGTTCTAGGAATCATTTTTGAAGTAAAAAAAATCTGTCCAGTTCCCAGAAAATACAGACATTCCTGTGCTGTCACACGTGGCTGTCTTTTGCTGTGCTGTTTGATGCAATGGTAAACTCTCATGTGCCTATTTTCCGGTGGTGTAAAGTTGAATAGATCACGTGAAGAACCAGTGCAAAAAGTTTAGCTCATAGGTACAAATAGTTAAAGCACAAATATTCATTTTTCTGAAAGGGGTTTTCTAGCTTTATCTGAGCCAGTAGTCTTAATGCAGGAATCACTGGGGTATTTTTACAGTCTGTGTTAGAGAGGGAGTGAAATAGATCCTTATTATTGTCCCTTCTGGCCATGAAGATCTACCTGCATATGATAAAATTCCTAATATAGAAGTATACACAGAAATACCTCTCTGCTGCTCAGATCTCAAAACATACATTGGGAAAAATAATTAAAGCAATTCATCAGGCTTTTTTTTGAGCATTTTTCTACTCACTGCACTCTTTTCTGCTCTGTAGAACTGCTCTAGCAGGAAGGATGGAGGTTTCCCTACCAGTAGGCCATATAACCTAGTATGTATGAGGTGCTTCTGGAAAAAAAAAATAGGTACCTTTTAGATTTAAATTTTCTCCAGCAGAGAAGAGAGCTGAACATCTTTAGATGAATGCTTTAACTTTCCTAGGGTGTTATACAAATAACAGGATGGATTGGAAGTGACAATAGCACCCAAATAAGTGCTACTGGTTTCTCTGAACCAAGGTTCCCAAGTGAATTTAGGTACTTTCTTGACATCTTCAGAGAAAAGTCAGAGAAGGAAGGAAAGTAGGAGCCAGCTTTATCACTCACTGCTGCAGACTTGGTCGTCAGGAGGAGGTGTGGGTGCTGTGCTCCTGAGTGCTGATTGCTGCACACTGCTTAACTCTTGGCTGACCAAAGTCCTTCTTGTACTACATCCCACATAGATACAGTGGGTCTGCCCAGACTGGACATAGCTCACACTGGCTGTCTTTACTGAGAGTCTTTTTTTCGTGGTGGAGAAAAGCAAGGTTTTTCTGCGTTGTTTTTCCTGGTTATAACATGCAGCCAGAAATGTAAGACAGACCAGTTCTCCTCCCCATGGCGATGAGTGCTAGATGTCTCTCCCACCACTCATCCAGTTGTACCTCAATTCCTGAAGCTATATCTATCCTCTTGCTAAATTACACTGCTATTACCTTCACAGCTAACGTGTGGTTTTATAGCATGTTTTATATAAGAGTAAGTAATTGTTTCAAAACACACTGAAAGTAAGGTAAGCATAGATAATCAAAGCTAGTATGTTTTATTGTCATGATTCTATTCTCATATACTTTTTCTGGAATCCATTTCTGATCAGTGACCTCCCAGATGGAGACACAGCTTTTGCTCTTCAGATAGAGCCAATGACATAGTCATTCATTTCTGACTAATGACATAAGAGACTATCTCAGGGGAGGGAGTGATAACATCACAAAATTTGAATAAGTAGCCTCGAAATTTAATGAGGACAACTGAAATACTTTGTCTTGCCTAAAAAATTGCTGGATAAGAAAGCAAATGTACAAAATAACTCTCAAGATTTACACGAGTCTGGACTGAATAGAAATGTTTCCATTGACTTGAACAGGTTTTGTATTCAGCCAATTTGCTACTATTTGCTTTTAGTAAAATAATACAACATGGCAGTGATTCCTGTAGGATTTTCCTTTTCATACCTTCCACAAATCTCCTAACAAACAGCTCTGCAATGCTGTTTAGTGATGATATTATGCCTGTCTGATCTATATTGTCTGTCCTGAATTAGATGGCTTTACTGTCTTTATTTCTCACTCATTAAGGCACTCTCAGATAACTCAGTATGCATGGTGAATACACTCAAAAATACACTTTTTATCTCTTGTGGAATGAATTCTAATTGATAAGCAAAATTTAAATTTCAGGATTGCAATATTTTGCCAATCAAAAAGAGAGCTAATTTCTTCTATCAATTGTATCTGATTGTGTGTCTCAGCTGAAACGCGGAAAGAAGTCATTCTGAACATTTTGATAATAAGTAATATCAATCGGGGAGGAATAATTACAAAGAAATAAAAGTAAATTACCATTGCCTCCTGACAGCACTGAAGAAATGAGTACTTAGGAAAGGGTGTGCAATAGGTATGAGGAGTGTATTTGAGAGGAACACGAGTGTACTTGGTATGTAAAAGGGAAATGAGTTCAGGGGAAAGTTTTAAGAAATAAAGGTTTTTTTTTTCCAATTTAAATCTGCTTTGCTGCTGGGCAAGCTGAGTGGTAATGCAGAAGAGAGGGGGCATCATATGATTTTGGAAGAAGTTACATTTACTTTCGATGTTTTTTTTTCAGTGGAGCTTTGTTGCTTTAGCATTTGCACTTTGTTTCTCAGTATGGCTCATGTGAAGCTTAAAAGTCCGTGCCCTATTTCAAAGATTGTTAGGCAATTTAAGGATTTTAAAGTCAGGTGAAATGCTATTGTACTCCTAGTTAATAATAAATAACTTTCACAGTTCTACCTGTGACATGACTGCCTATTCAAATCATCTATCTAATATTAGCAGGTTATTGATGTGTTGGTAGAAAGGACACGAGAGGAATAATCCTGGGCCCACTGAAGTCAACGCATATTTTAGCACTGACATCAGTGGAATAATTTCTGCAGACTGAGACTAGATTGTGAAGACTTTGGTCTGACTTCTTAAAATCAGATCTGGTGCTAAGATACTAGAGTTGCTTCTCCAAAAATATCTTGGGCTATCCTGCAAGTGTTACATTTTAGCAGATTAATTAATTTCAGCAGTAATTGCAAATACATTTTGTTCACCATCAAGCTCCACTTCTCTGAGAAAGCAAACACCTCCCTCATATAAGATTCATGTCACACCTTCTATAACAAATTACCTGTGCTGATTTTTCTAAATAGACTGGGAAAGGTAGGATTTGAAATGCCCAGATAGATGGAAATGGAAGGAAAGTAGCTATCTCCCAGGAAAAGTGTTAATAGAAAATCTGCATGAACAGATGAAATTAGTTAGGATAAGAGTCTTACTTGGTGTAACTAACTACTTTGGTTTACACCATCTAAAGCATACAACTTCAGTCAACAGGATTTGAGCTGGTGATTTCTCACAGAAAATGTTATACACCTATTTGAATTTTTATGCATCCATTTTAAAAGCACTATACCACATATAAAATAATATAAAAAATAGATAAATTACACCATTATTGTCAGAAAGAAATTCAGACAAGTCAAGTACAGAAGCTAAAAACCACAGATAAATTCCAGGTATCAGATCAATTTTCTGCATACTAAAAATGTTTTTCAAAACCAGAATCTATCTCTACTGAAACACTTAGTAAATAAGTTTTTTTGAAAGACTACTGCTGTTAAAAATGTCAAAACAATAACTCTGTTTCAATCATTTTAGGGAATTTTAAAAATAATTACTAATAAAATTTCTTTTGTGGAATTAAGGAAGGGGATCTTCTTGGGTTAATGTTCTCTGAAGTTTGTGACTCCAGAACCTTAGAGATGAATTTACAAAACATTTAAAAATAGGACTTATATAAACGCTGAATAGATCAGACAACCACAATTCCATAAACATTCACTGAAATAAGGTTCCATTAACTTCAGAAAAAAACCTCCTAGATCAATTAGGTATTTTTTGAAAATAGTACATTTTGTCTCATCAGCAGCTCAAAGCTTGACAGGATAAAATATTGCCATGTACAACTTACCTTATCTTGTCAGAATCTTCTTCCAGACACTATGACCTTCAATCCCATAATGGCATCTACTCACATGGCTCCAAGCCACATTTACAGCCTAAACTGCAAGCTGTAGGTCCAGGATAATAATATTTCATTTTCCCTGATGGTTCAGTTTCCTTCACAAAGAGGAAAAAAATAAATTTCGTAAGTCTCATCATTGCTTAATACAGACAAAGGTTACTAATAGATTTGGAATATACAATCATACAATACCTTAATAAAAATATTATTTGCAAAGCCATTTATTTTAGAAACAGTGTAGATTTTTCAGTGTGTTCAGCAGAGACAGAAAAACATCTGCCTAATTACTTTCTCTCCTTCTTTTAGTTAAAAAAGATTAAGGAATAAGTGAAGCAATGTCACTAGCAAACTAGTTTGGCACAACCAGTGCTTTAAATGTGCACCCAAATATAACTAAAAGATGTGAGACACGTTAGACAAGCAAAAAACAACAATCAGACTACTTGGGTACTGGTAAACATTCTAATTTCACATAAATATATAATTTGTTGCAAAAAACAGTACTATTTCACAGTTATAACAATCTTTTTCTAAAAAAGATGTATGCAGGATTACCTTTCCTTCTTTCAAAAAAATCAGGACATCACCAAATGGGTATAAAAATACATTAATCCAAGATACAGAATTGAATATTAAAGTAAATCACTATTTGAAGTTGTTTGAATCCATGTGAAGAGTTAGTAATATGCTAATACAGGATACTCTCTGTATCCACCCTATTACCATTGCCCATCCACTTTTCACTTTTTAAAGGACTAGCTCACTTTACCTTGACAACTCCATTTCTTTCCTATGTGATTAATAGAATATTAACTTGAGATAACTGAGTTCTGTAATTAACATTCCAGACCTCTGTGCTAACATGAACTTGAAATTTAGGAGAAAACAGGTTTTTTCTCTCTGGTAATCACTTCTTCTGGCAAAGGATAGTCCAAAAGGAAAGGGTGAAAGGAAGAGTAGAGATATTGGAAATCCTAGCTCTTATCCTGCATAAACTTATTTTGTCTTTATATAAAAGCTATGATGTTCTTCAGATTAGTCCTACTTATTTCACATTATCTTTAAATCACCACAGAGACAAAGTTCATTTAGGTTTGATAATTTTAGAGTTTTCCTAAATCTGGAAAAGTATCTTTATTTATTTTCTACTATTCCTTTTTTTCATATAAGTAGGAAAGCATTTTAACAGACAAAAAAAGTTCAGTTTTGCATTAACTGCTAAAATATTGAGGCACAGTTAATAATAATATTAGTTAGAAAGTAATCTTTAAATAGAAATATTACATTTTTGTATCTTCTTAAAATGGGAAAAACATTAGATATTTTGGGAAGCCCTGTTTTATGTCAATATAAAATTAATCCCCCCCAATTCATTATTCATTTTGCTAACCACAGTATCCTGCATAAAATAGAATTCATTATCTTGCTAGATAATCTACTTTTTGTTTTGGTTTGGTGTTTTTAGGACTTTATTCTTGCTTTACTTAAACTGTTTAGAATTCTTTACTATTGCCATAAAAATATATGTGAAAACATTTGAATTGCATTATTGTTAAGTCTTCAACTTAGATATTCAGCCCATAGAATGGTACTATGCACTCCTCCATGATGGATACAAGATTCAGATGGATTCATGTATTCATTTGTGCAGGTACTACCTGATTTCGCAGCCTGGTGACTCTCGCAAGCAAAAGGGCTGCCTGTAGCTTAGCTATTCAACCATTAACGTCTCAGCAGAGACGAGAAGTCCCTTCCATACCTACACTCAGGTCTCCTACAGCATTCTGCAGTGTTGTGCTCCTGTACTACACACAGACACTTGCTGAGCTTCAGCCAGCAAAGAAAATGAAAGCAAACCCTCATCATGCAGAGCCTGTGACTCTCAATCCCCCTCTTCAACCAAGACATCAGCTCATCCAGTTCCTGATAATACCTAGTTCTATGACCACTTAATGGGCTTACTCCATTTAAATAGTGGTGGCGCAGAGTTTCAGACACCATAACAGTGTTGTTGTTTTGGAGGAAGATTATTTCCATCTTGGGAGCTCCTGCACCACAGTCTCAGGATCCCCCAGCCCCTGTCGAAATTTAGGTTACTGTTCACCAGCCAGGGCATATTTCCAGGTCCCACCACCTCTTCCTTCCTTTCTCAAGATGATAAGGTACTCAAATGCATCCCGAGGAGGGCAACAAAGGTGGTGAAAGGGCTGGAAGGCATGTCTTGTGAGGAGCAGCTGAGGACTCTGGGTTTGTCTAGTTTGGAGAAAAGGAGGCTGAGGGGTGTCCTCCTTGCTCTCTCCAGCTTCCTGAGGAGGGGAAGTGGAGAGGGAGGTGCTGATCTCTTCTCCCTGGTACCCAGGGATAGGAGTCATGGGAATGGCTCAAAGCTGCGCCAGGGGAGGTTTAGACTGGACATTAGGAAACATTTATTTACCAAGAGGGTGGTCAAACACTGGAACAGGCTTCTTAGAGAGGTGGTCAGCCCTGAAGTGGTCTGGGAGTTGGACTAGATGATCATTGTAGGTCCCTTCCAACTGAACTATTTTCTCTCTTCTCTTCTCTTCTCTTCTCTTCTCTTCTCTTCTCTTCTCTTCTCTTCTCTTCTCTTCTCTTCTCTTCTCTTCTCTTCTCTTCTCTTCTCTTCTCTTCTCTTCTCTTCTCTTCTCTTCTCTTCTCTTCTCTTCTCTTCTCTTCTCTTCTCTTCTCTCCTCTTCTCTTCTCTTCCTCTAAACCATAAACTGACACTTCTCAAAAAGTTCCTAAAAGGCTTTTAAATCACAGAAGTAAAGTAAATGGGAAATGGTTAGCAAAAAGTATGTTGCTGCGGTCATCATTAGCCAGGGTGTCATAGTGTGTGGGATTGAGGTAGCTAGACCCTACAGCTAACTACTGTCCCGTGTTATCAGGTATGACACTTACACACACACGGCAGAGCAACTGCCCATAGCACTTCAGCACTGCCCTGTGCAAATAGAAGTTGCACTCGGTTCTGTAGCCTGTGAGTTTCTGTGAAACACAAATTTTAGCCTCTCCTCCAGGTCTGAAGAGGGTTTGTTGCCTTCCTATCTGCAAGTACTGACTGACATGGAAAGTCCAGGCACAGGTCTCCACTGGCCCAACAAAAAAGAGCTGTTTACAAAAAAGGCAAGTCTCCTACCCCTTCAAAACCCTTAAATTAGGACCTGCTATAACCTGGCTCCCTGGTTTGTAATTATTGAAAATGTTCGTCTCTAGAAATACCAGAATAATTGGCAAAGGAACAGGTTTCCTCTCTTCTCTCTTTGCAACATTCCTTTCCAAGCATAAATACACACCTGAGTCTTAGTCTATAAAAAACAGATGTGCCAAACAGAGAGATATTACTCAGGCTGCTTTATCAAACTGCCATTTGCCCATGTGTTACTGTGGCTGTGTGGATAGCATTCTTACTTTGGGATCAAAAGAATGTGAGTTCAATCCCAGAGTGCTATTCAATTAAAATACAGAACCCTGGCCAATATTTACAACTGTAAATTAACACACATCACAGACTAACCAGCACTAATACAAACCCAAACACCTATGGAAGACATCATTGAGCACATAATGACCAGGACACTACCCTGAATAAAATTGCTACAGCACAAATGAACAATTCACTGCTGTATAAAGACCTCTGAGATTCAGAGATAGGAAATTGCCAGTTCACAAATTACCATGACTCTGTTAAAGGTAGAGAGCTAAAATTATTGTGCTCATCCACTTCAGTTACAAGTAAAGTTAGCAATGTGGCTCATTAAAAAACAACAAAAAATGTTAGAGCTAACAAAATTTTGACTGACAACTTTCACATTGCACCCAAAGAAATTGTGACTGAGGGTATTTTGGACTGATTAACCAGACCTGTTACTGGGTAGACACACACGGGAAAGGAGGGAGCAATTGTTCCCCCTCACCTTAGCCCATTGATTAGAAAACCCTTACGTCCTGCAGCATGCACTTGGATATGCCTAGAGACATACATCCATAAACCCATGTTTCCAGAGGAACCATGAAGAACATGAGCCCACAGACTTTCTTCACTATAAGGTATCCCAGCAAGATTTCTTAACAATTCGACAGGGCTCATCTTTACATTGTGCTGTAGCCATGTGCCTGCTTAGAGGCAGCTTTCTACAGAAGCAAGGGTATCTCTGAATTTTTATTCCAGTAGTATAAAACAGATATATACAATCCCCAATGTTACATTCCTTGCAGACATTTTAAAAATTACATCTGAAGAATTCAGAGGCTGCATTTACTTTTGTGTGTATATGGAGATATATAGATATCTACAAATGTTGAAATGAAAATAATTATTTGTGACTATTTTTATCCATCTTTATTTATAAAAATAACTTTTCCAAGCTTTTAGCTTTCTATTAGGGAACGCGACTCCTGCTGAACTTTTTTTAATTCTGAATAAAGATAGAGCAGTCCATCCTTTGGACCCTGTAGACCAGTACCCTGTCTAGTTTACTAGTGCTGGTGCAAACTAGGACTCTCACAGTGACCAAATCTACCACAGCTGCCTGACAGCACAGAGGTGTTGACCAGCATCCTCAGAGGACATCACTGGTATGATGGGAAGGTACTGCAACAAGGGCAGAAGGCAATGGACGGGACCATTCAGTCACTAGTGCAATGATCCCATATGGGGTTTTCCAGAACAGGACAGGAGCAATTTTTCTGTGTCACATGCTTAGCATGAAGACAAAAGACTTTCTGTTGGTTTGTTTGGGTTTTGTTTGTTTGTTTGTTTGGTTTTTTGAGGGGGGATTGGTTGGTTGGGGTTTTTTTTGATGAAAAACATTCCAGATTATCCAACTGTCTGAAAAATATGGTGTTTGTCCTAATCTCTACTGCATTTTCTGCAGCTACTTCATCTGTATCTGCTGGATCTCTGACAACTGCTGCCTTGCTGGAGGATACATGTCCTCCCCCTCTTCCCTGGTTTTACACCCAGCTTTGATGAGAGATTTTCTCCTCGCTCTGCTAGACTACCAATACCTTTCTGTTAACAGCTAAGGTTTCAGTGATAAAGTTTTGCATCTTAAAATAAACAGCAGTTAAAAAAAAACATCTCTATTAGCTTTGGTATGTGCCACAGCTGCCAGAAAGACCCAGAAAGCCACAGCCCCAGAAAGCTGTCCCTTGAGGAACAAGAATCATAGAATCATAGAATCATTAAGGTTGGAAAAAACCTCTAGGATCATCAAGTCCAACCATCAACCCAACACTACCATGCCTCCTAAACCATGCCCTGAAGTGCCATGTCTACATGTTTTTTGAACACCTCCAGGGGTGGTGACTCCACCACCTCTCTGGGCAGCCTGTTCCAATGCCTGACCACTCTTTCAGTAAAGAAATTTTTTCTAACATCCAATCTAAACCTCCCCTGACACAGCTTGAGGCCATTTCCTCTCATCCTATTGCTAGTTACTTGGGAGAAGAGACCAACACCCACCTCACTACAACCTCCTTTCAGGTAGTTGTAGAAAGCAATAAGGTCTCCCCTCAGCCTCCTCTTCTCCAGACTAAACAATCCCAGTTCCATCAACCTCTTCTAATAAGACCTGCTCTTCAGACCCTTCACCAGCTTTGTTGCTCTTCTTTGGACACGCTGCAACACCTCAATGTCCTTCTTGTAGTGAAGGGCCCAAAACTGAACACAGTATTTGAGGTGCCGCCTCACTAGTGTCGAGTACAAAGGGACAGTCACTTCCCTACTCCTGCTGGCCATACAAGCCTGGATGCTGTTGGTCTTCTTGACCACCCGGGCACACTGCTGGCTCATGTTCAGCCAGCTGTCAGCCAATACCCCCAGGTCCTTCTCTGCCGGGCAACTCTCCAGCCACTCTTCCCCAAGCCTGTAGCATCGCATGGGGTTGTTGTGACGGAAATGCAAGACCCGGCACTTGGCCTTGTTAAACCTCATACAGTTGACCTTGGCCCATCAATCCAGCCTGTCCAGATCCCTCTGTACAATCTTCCTACCCTCAAGCAAATCAAGACTCCCACCCAACTTGATGTCATCTGCAAACTTACTGAGGGCACACTCAATCCTCTCATCCAGATCATTGATAAAGATATTAAACAAGACTGGCCTCAACATTGAGCCCTGGGGAACACCACTCATGACCAATTGTCAACTGGATTTAGCTCTGTTCACCACAACTCTCTGGGCTCGGCCATTTTTTTACCCAGTGAAGAGTACACCTGTCCTGACTGTCTCTGTTATCCCGTCACCTCTGTACTGTGCAGGATATGTGTCTCTGAAGGTACAGCACTGTCTTGTCCACTCACCCATGGGACAGTTGGGGACGAGCTGTGTCTAGCAGAGCACTGATCTTCCCTGTGGGCTCCACACTCATCATGTGTGGGAACAGCAACAATGACAGCTCCCTTGATGTTAGGAGGTGAGAAAGAAGATCATGGTGAGCGAAAGAAAAAAAAGAGGTGACAAAGGGTGTTGAGAGGCAAAGGGAGGTGCAGCCAGGGATTATGGGCTGGGGCTGGGGGTGATGAAGGGAACGGCTGCCCCCTCTCCTTTGTGCGTGTAAAAGCATTCGTGTCACTGGCAAGGTGAAACATTACATACACACAACTTCACCAGAAGGTTATAAGTTATAATTACACATTGGAGCAACAGTGGCATCATCAACCAGCCAATGCCAGGTGCTAATTATGGTGTCAATGGAGTCCCTCTGCAGGTATTTACAGCCTGCTTCTTCACAGGCACCATATCCATGAATTATTCATTATACAGCCACCTCTATTTGATTAGTCAAAGTGCTCTCACAAAGTACAAACCTGAGCTTAAAAGTGGATTTTTCTAGACCTGATTTAAGCTGTCATATAAATCTACCTTTTCAATTTATGAATAAGCAACCCATTAGTTTATCTTTTCTTTTCATGATGTACAAAGCAAAGAAATTGGCATAGGAAAGCTTTTCTTTCCCAATACTTTTCTGTCTTTGCAAACTAGCCTCTGAAAGAAGTAAAAAACATCAAAATGGATGCATCTTTTGCACTTCGCAAATACTATCTCTGTGCGGAATAAAGATTTTCTGATTTATTATAGAAACATATTGACACAAGGTAAGAGAAAAGAAAATAATGGGAGACATTTGTATGCTTTGCTAAAGTCAATTTAATTAGCATGTGAACCACACAGATAAGTATCATCACTTCTTAATGCACTCAGTCTGGACACAAATCAAACCAAACAAGGCAAGTTTTCAAGCAAAACCATTTGTCACTAAGTGAATTAAAAAAAAACAAACCACACAAACCAATGCCAACTACAGCAAACTCAGCCCACTCTATTATTGTTCATTACAGCCATTGCTAAGGGCAAATGAAACCATTCAGTTTAATCGGCCTCTCACAAAAAAGTACTGATTCTTGTAACCACACTGAACAAATCATGTAATTTACATTACTGTCCTGAATACAAAACAAGTAACAGCTTTACAAATTCTAAGCCATAAACCCATTTGCTTCTTTTTACTTATTCTATCCATGTATACAAAGAAGAGTTAATTTTTTTCCCTAGCATAGAAAGCCACCTCATCTTTTCTTCTTATCAGGCCTCTTTCTACAAACCTGTCTACTTTTACTATGTGAGATCCTCAGGAAAGAGACAATCCTTTGTTACACATCCAGACATGGCCCAGAATTTAATTAAATAATAATATATTTTATTGAAAATGAAAAATTCTCTCTCAAGAGAAGTTCTGACGTAAAGATATCTTTTATTTTTTGGCCTAAAAAAAGGGCAAAACATCAAAAAAATGATTAAATAAAATGCTAAAATTTATATAATTTTAGCTAAACATTTAATTACAATATTTTTCAAAAAGAAATGCTTTCATTACCAACATTTACTATACCATTTTTGGGCAGGGCTCTTGAAATCTCCTTCCTCACCTGAGCTTCGAGTGTGTCATATAGAGAGTGCTGCTTTAGCTAAACTGTGCCCCCAGTCCATCAGCCAGCCAGTTTACTTCTCCCACAATGCACTTGGCTTACCTCCTACAGTATCATGATGTTCACTCAAGAAGATACAAATATTGATATTGATATAAAACCAGACATTAATCTCAGACCAGGAAATGTAAAAGACTTGTTTGACTTCTATGTTCCTAGTAGAGGAATTATTCCAAGATTGATCGTTTCCCACACAAAAAAATAAAAAAGATTCAAGCTCAGTGTTCTACGGGGAAAATGTTTCATTAGTAATTTTCAATCAGCTTGCAATAACGGTAACAATGGTAACCAAAAGAATAAATAAAATAAATCTTAAATAGTGTTATAAAACTATCACAAGACTTTTATTTTAGATAAAGACACAATACTAAATGGAAAAAAAAAAGTCAGAATTCTAACCTTTGGAAAACTGTACACTTGATTTGTATAGGTTTTTACCAACAGAATAAAAAGAAGATATCTTCGCTCCTAAAGCAAAGGCTGCAAGGAGATACATGCTCAGGGCTGGTCACAAAATAGTTCTGAAAAGTATAGGTCATCGAACAAAGCATTTGCAAGAGAATCAGTAGAAGAGTGAGAAGCCTCACAGGGGTCTTTGTCCCTCCTAAGGGTCTCACTTGTAACTTTAGTAAGGGAGGTCCCACAAATTTACTGAATTGAAGGGAAACTGATGATCTATGAAGTAGCTTGAAGGTAAAGGATATTCCATATTCCTAACCAAACACCTTGATTCTTCCTTCAAAACACTCTTGAAATTTCTTCTGCTGCAAAGATCACCTACATCAAGTGTTTAGCTGTGATGTGTGGGAAAGCTCAAACACAAAAGTGTTAACTGGCCTTTACGCTTTGTATTGTATGGATCTCCACTCTTAGGAATGCACTTTACTTTTGATACCAGCAATTGTTATCGTCTATTTCTGTCCTATCTCTGAATGAATCAATATAAACCCTTGTGAAATGAAACAATGTGCTACTAAATCAGGTTTGACCTTTTAATCCTTTAGAAAGTGTTAAGAGTTGGCTACATTTCTAAATTTTTGGCAGTTGTTCAATAATATACTTTTTTTTTTTTTTTTTTGCTCTCTTAAGAAACTGTCTGGAGTAGTTATTCATATACTGGGACAAAGAGATGACCCAGAGTAAGACGAGATATTTTAACTGCCTCAGAGAAAAAAGTGTTCCTGTTAAATTGACATCACTGTAAATATTCATTCATTTGTAGATAAATTTTTGTACAATTATTGTTGGCTAAAGGCAATAACTTTGTTTTCTGGGTATTGGAGAAAGGCATCTGCTACAGTAGAACATCTAATCGAAGTCCTAGCCCAGAGAGTTCTCTTTTTAAAATACCTCCAGCATCATCATTTCTTCACCCGCAGAACCTCCCATTAAGAACAACCCAATGATTGCCTAGGAAAATTGAATTAGGTACATTGATTCCTGCAGAGACCTTACATCTAGAGTTTATAAATGCATTAGTGATGCTTCTTTATAGAGAGAGAAAAGGTTAAAAATAAACAAATAAGAAGGAGCTGGTCAGAGCAAAGGAGCAGCCTGGGACTTTATGTCAGGCTGTGAAATCTCTTGACCTTCAGTGTGAAGACACAAAAATAAAAATCATTTATCAAAATATCTTGCAATTCTATGCAGTGAAAACCTCTGGGTTTTTTTTAGGAGTTTTTAACTTTCAAAATTTTCCTACTACTGGGAAACTATGGCTGTTCACTGGAAATAATTTCAGGTAGGGTGTGATCCCTGCCCCATGCCCTGACTGCACATCACTTGCTCTAGTGAGGTGGGTCCATGCTGCACAGCCCCACATCACCACACAGGCGCATGAGGACAGCCCACTCTCAGGCTGCCACCAGATCTCACTTGATTTTCTGGTCGTTTTAGTGCCCACCCAGTTCTTCTACCTAACATCGGGTTACAACTTTGCCTCTAAGGCAGATGTGGTGCACAGGGGCAAGTAGGTAACTACTAGGTGACATGAACCCAAACTGCTGTGTACTGTTGTGAAGCCCCTGGAGAGCAGTCCTGCATCTGTTGATGAAAGGTGGGTCTGCAGTAAAGCACAGCTGTGGCCCATACCTGCAGCATAGCAGGAGCTGCCCTCTCCCTCCCAGCTGGGACATCAGTTGTTTCTGGAACTCCACACTGCACCCCATGGAGGACCCCATGCTAGAGCAGGTGGATGTGACCTGAAGGAAACCACAGCCCATGGACAACCCATGCCAGAGTAAGATCCGTAGCCCCACAGGGGACCCATGCTGGAGCAGTCTGCTCCTGAAGGACTGCACCTCATGGAAAGGACATATGCTGGAGCAGTTCTTGAAGAACTACAGGCTGTAGGAAGGACCTATGTTGGAGAAGTTCATGAAGGACTGTGTCCCATGGGAGGGACCCCACAGTGGAGCAGGGGAAGAGTGTGAGGAAGAAGGAGATACAGAGAGAAAACATTATAAACTGACAGCAGCTCCCATTCCCTGTTCACCTGTGCTGCTTGGTGGAAGGAGGTAGAGAAGTTGGGAGTGAAGTTGAACCTGGAAAGAAGGGAGGGGTAGGGGGAAGGTGGTTTTTTTTAGATTTATTCTTATTTCTTATTATCCTGCTTTGATTAATTGTCAATAAATTAAATGAATTTTCCTCAAGTTGAGTCTGTTTTGCCCATGATGGCAACTGGTGAGAAATCTCCTTGTCCTGATCTTGACCCATGAGCTTTTCATTGTATTTTTCTCCCCCTATCCTGTTGAGGAGGGGGAGTGCTAGAGCAGCTTGGTAGGCACCTGGCAGCCAGTGCAGGGACATTGCTTTCCTGTGGATTGCTTTACAGGGGATCAAACCTCCATTTACAGCTTTTTTGGAGCTGTGCTATCTTGAATGCCCTGTATGGGCAAAGCAACTACCATGACCTGTTTACAATTGCTACAGTGCTCCTTGCCTTGTATCCCAATAATATATCTTTAAATTCCAGGTACATAAATTCCAGGTTCCCTTTTCAAATCAAATATAAAAAATGTTGGATAAAAATGTAACAGAAGTACCATTACATTTGTTTTAATGGCTTATTCCTCTCTTATAACCTTAGTTATTTTCAGATTCTCATATACTTCATGTTGTTTTCCTCCGATGTGTTTATTGCTTTGCAGAGCTGCACCTGAAATATTTAATGAAAACAGAAAGTACAAACACACAGCAGAAACTGCATGTTCCTCCAGTGCTACCTGACCTCTAGAATTGCATTTCTTCTTTTCATTAGTGGCTAAGAGAATAATTAGGATAGCAGAAGGGCATTTGCAGCATTAATAGGACATTCCATTATTTTTAATCACAGGAGCAAACAGAAGATAGACCCAGGGTGAGGAAGGCTCTACTGGAAATACTTTTCACAGGAGCCAAGAGCCTCTCCCCCAGAAGGAGATTTCAATTTGCAGAAAAGAACACACATATAGAGGACAATGATCTGATACGTATCTGAGGTGGATGGGATTGCAAATACATTCCTCTACTATCTATAGTCTGTGTTGTATAAGACTTAATGAGCTTCATCTCAAAGCCCTTGAGAGAAAAGGTGTGTCGGTCCATGGCCCCAAGCACTACTTCTGTAGCTTTCATCAGAATTCAAACACCATCTTTCTCAATATGCCATGGCCCAAATATAGACCTGGTATATGACAAGGACCTGAGATCAATGAAAAAAAGTTGAAGGGTAAGCATTTTAATGCTTTGTTTAAACTCAGCCTCTTTAGTCTTGGATTCTGTTTCACATTCCTTACAACAACAACAACAATACTGAGTGTAGTGGGAATCATACATGTGTGGGTCACTGAGTAGCCCAGGCCTGAATACAGAATAATGTTCTTCAGAACAAGGGACATTGGAAATACAGGTTTCTGAAAGGTTAACTGCTGCTTGGTTGTCCTGCTTGTATTTGTGGAATAACAGAAAATAAAACTTGTTTTAACAAAGAGAAAGAACATAATGGAAGAAAAAATAAATAACGGTCAAAATAGGTCTGTCTTACAGAGGCTTCTAGGTGAGTCCATCTTGTCCTATGGTCTGAGAAATAACATTTACACTTCTCAGTCAGGAGCACTTCTCTTTACCACAAAGAAGATAGGTTTGTTATCACAGAAGTTTTTGATTCATCTTTCCTGGATTTGGAACTTGTATATAAAACTGCTGTGGTAATTCTGACGGGAGTGACACAAAAACCTTCACTTAATATCTATATTCTCAAGAGTTTGCCAAGAAGTATGTATCTATTTCTACTCAGAGAGTTCCACCTTCCTGAGTATTTCCAACCATGCAGCTATTGAACAAACACACACATACATTTTTGACACGGCAGCAACCAGATTGATTCGTTACATATAACTGCAAATCTTTACAGTAGAAATACCTACATCTAAGTTAATTGTCTTTGGATCCCTTTATGATTAAGGGAGAAAAACAAGTATTTATTTCATCCATACTGTTGACCTATTTTACTTTTACTCTACGATGAGTCACAATTTAGAATTGTCTATTTCTCTCCACCAACTACAAAAGAAGCACAAGATGTATATGTGTCCAGTGCAGCACCCTAACCATCCTATTGGCATATTATTATCCTTTAATGGTGTTTTCTTGTACTCCTTTTTCAAAGGCTGCAAAATACCTGACTTTTTTTATTATTTATCAGTCCTCCAAGTGTTTTCTCATCCACCGAAACTAAGATTTTAAAAGTTTTCTTCCAGGATACAGATGAAAAAATGTTAAACAGCACAATGTAAGAGCTGATTTCCACAGAGCTCCACTAGAAATCCTCCCACGTGATGATGAATCTTTATTGCCAATGGCATTTGGAGACCTATCTGTCAGCCAGTTGTTAATACCTTGCAAGTATGTCATGTTGATTGTGTGTCACTGCTTTTTTTTAATCGAAATGTCAGGCAGCACTAAGTCAAAACCAATAAAGGATTATATTACAGTGACACTAATACTTTTATCAATAGATATCAAATTAATTTGGCAAAATCTATTTTCCATAAACTGTTTTAATGGAAATTGATTATATTATGGTCCTATCATAGTTTAAGGATTTGAATCCTCTATCAGTCATTTTTTTTTTTTTTTTTTCCAGAGGAAGTTATCATGGGAATGGACTTATAACAGCTTGGGTCATTGTCATAAGCAGGATAGAATAAATGACAACCCAGAGTGGATCTGGATACTAGAGTTCATTTAAGAATCTCTGAGATTAGAGCTTTTGACCTACTTGATTATCTCACACACTGCACTCACTCAATCCCACAGCATTTTGCTAGGTATTGACTCCCTTTCCCATCAGGGAGATTGCTGCCAGTCTGCAAACGTCAGGCAGAAGGTCAAGTAGGTTCCCACCATGCTGCTGCTCACACTTACCACAACCAGAGGTTACTGGCCAAGGTCCCTGGGTGTCACCCAGCATTTGCCTCCATGCAGCTATCCCATCTCGGGATCTTTTCCCACTTCCAGGATCTTCACCACCTCCTTTCTAGGTCCTCTTCTCTCCAAGACCATTTTTTTCTGGGAACCCTTCTTTCCAGCACCACTTCTTTGCAGCATCCTAAGCCTGTGTTTTTTCTCCAGTCTAAATAGTCTATGTGTCTAATAGTCTAAGCACAATGTGTGACCAGCCCCCAGACTGGGTGGTTCTGTTTTGTGTCTCCTTATTAACTGGAGGATTTGGGACATGCCACTTTCGCTTAGTCCAGGTATCATCAAAATTTACAACTAGCCTGTACCAGTTGCAGTGGCCAAGTAACAGACTTCTGCCTGAGAGTTGAAAAGTTCAGTTTTGGACACAGACACACATATTTGATTATCTGCCACACATTAGTGTTCACAATGTAAGCTATTTTTTTTAATTATGACATACTATTTTTTTTTCAATAAATATTGGTCCTGATTTCTTTCAGGCCTCTAAGGCTTGTTTACTGATTCATTATACTAATTAATTAATATTAATGGCCCAGAGAGATCTTCAGTCAGTTATTTAAGAATACTAGATAGCTGTATTTTCACATACAAAAGTACCCAAATATAGTAACTTTGGTTCAACACACTTTTTAGTCAATATTGGAGTAGAAAATACTACACAGCTGTGAAGTAATATTAAATTTCTTCCCCCCACTCCACACCTTAAAAACAGAGCAGAAGAATTTGGTGACTATTTCTCCTTTTCCCTATTATTTTCCAAAATCCAAATTCCAGCATTCCTCTACTATTAAGTTTATATAATATTTAAGATTCTTGTCCATTAGTGAGTATCCTTTATGATCTTCCTGTAGGAATAGTTCACAGTTCTTAGCTTCTGATTGCATGTGCTACTCTACATTTTGTTCATTTTATCATTTCTTTCAGCACAGTTGACAATGACCACAAGCAGAGGTTATCCCTTTTTGCATTGCTACCACATTTGCTGGTCACTGTTATTGGCTATAGGGGCACTGAATAGACCGAGAACCTGTATTTGTTCTTTCTAAAACACTTCTTTACCTGCCAGAAGACTTTAACCTTACCTACAGACTCCTGTGCTTTCAATGTTCAACTTCCACTCTCCCTTATTACCATCCTCCACCCCCTCACCCAAAAAAAATTAATGCTCAGATTTCTAATACTGTGGAGGGTGGATCCTGGGAGTACAACTACACAGTCTTTGCAGGGAAAGAGACAGAAGGATCTCCTGTTAGGGCTGTTCAAAGCCACAACCCCCCTCACCATAACCTTGCTGGAGAGCAAACAAACCATCTTAGCACAGAAGTCCCCGAGGCCCACTACTGCCAAAACCAGAACTTGCAGACACACATTAGCAAAACTCTCCTGTTGCTACTCATTATTCAGGTCATAGTTTTGACTGTGAGTCAGAGTCTCACCTGCATGTTTTTAGCAGTAACTGGAAGGCTTTCATACCATCAGTAAATCCTCTTTATTATCACACCTTTTCAAGCAAAAATATTATGAAGTGGTGGATAATTGCCAATGGTGTCAGACCTTGAACGACATGGTGACATGAGGATGCCCCACCTACATGTCCTGGGTTTTCTTCAGTTATCCAGGGAAAACTCCCTGCTCCCCCATGTTCTTCTCCTCACTGTGAAAACAGGTTTCACTCATGTGACATGGTCTCGTCTTGACTCATTGTCCTTGTGCAGCTGCAGTTATCGAGCCCTAGACAGACCAGGTGCACCTGGTATATGTACCTTATTATCCTTTTTCCCAGCTCTTGACCCTCCTTTTCATTCTTGTACCTCCTTTTCTCTGCCCCAGCCTCTTTCCAAATAAACAACCTGCCTCAATTATGTTTTCCCCACTGGTCTCAGCTTTGCTACCTCCGTACCCACATTAAGTATTTCTGATATTACTGTTACCTGGATGATCTTGGCCCTGCAATGTGTCACTGTTTCTGTTAACCAGGAACTGCTTGGCCTTGAAAGATTCTGCTCCCCTCCAGTTATCTGTCAAGTCTGGCCATCTCATATAATTCCTCCTTAGCAACCTGTGAAATCCAGCCAGTGCTCATGGCACTGTCTTCTCTTAGCTTCTCACACAGGTATCCAGCACATCCAGCAATTTCTCACATCTGGTAGTTTTTCACTGAACATCTTGTTCAGTTAGCTGAACTTCAGGCCAACACCTAGTCAGTGGCCTAGACATTGGATTGTAACCCTAAGAAAAGACAAAATAAAAAAAGAAAAGCTTTGTTTCAGAAACAAAGCAATAAATATCTATGTTAATAAGCATTTCACTCTTGCTAAACAAACTGAGAGTGAAGATGCTGTCACAGGACAGTGCTGGCCTACAGAGGTAGATCTCAGCTACCATTGTGGCATCATAGGCACACTATCCTATATAAGTACCTTGGTTGGTAGAAAAATAAAACTGAAGCCAAATGAGACTCCAAAGACTTTTATGTGACTGGCTTTGCACCTCAGTAGCAACTGGGCAAGCAGAACAGATGGATTGGTTTGGGAAGAACTTATGAGACCCACAGTGACAGTAAAAGAAAGAGGATTTAGTAGGAAGGTGCAATACAAAATAAGTTTGCATATAGAATGATTATGTAAAGAACCACAAATTATATTTTGCTAACTGAAAACTTAAAAATACTTATGTGAGGAATGAAGGTTTTAAACTAAATTACACTATTTCTCTACCTGATCATTATGGGATTGGAAATCTCAGAGGATTTTCAGAGTAGACTCCAAGGATAATTTACTTTCAAATATACAAACTAGGTATTAAATACTTATGAATAAGTGTTATAATGTCCCTAGAGTCTTTGCTGTGAATCAGCTGAAAACTTGGTCTTATAAAACAAAAATTGATTTTGAAAAACCAAGAAAAGTTTCTTCTTTTTTTTATCAGGAAAACATTCTATAATTAAAATTATTTCACTCCTGAAAGGATATTTACTTTACGTATGAACATTAGCACCACACAAATCAATCTCAGAAAAGTTAAGCAGAACGGATAAAGCCAGGCACATACAGAGCAGGGGAAGGAAGTTCTGTGAAAGACAAAAGGCTGAAAAACTATTTACACATATTTACAATAGTTAAGTGATGGGTAGCTAAGTGGTGTTGCTAATTTCATGTGATCTTACACAAGTTCTTTACATAACATAGACCTAGTTTATCAGATAATCCTAAACGTGACACCCAGCAGCCAGTCAGCTCCCGAGGCTTGCTCAGATGTATAGACTGTGATGGGAGCTTGCTCATGTGTAGGCACCTAGACATAGTTACCGATATTTAGGTGTGTTAGGGGGAGCTTCCTATTGCCTACATACAACCACTGGAATTCAGGTGGGATACTGGAGACTGGGAGACCTTCACAGTCCTGTACCAGCAGCTGAAAACCACATGGGATACCTGAGGACAACTCAGCACAAGATACCTTATGCTAGGACAACAGAATCCTACCTCTGCTATCCCAAACTGTTTGTCTAGGTACCAATTTCTAATAAACAAGATAAAGCTGCATTATCTAGAAGTAAAATCTAAGTTGCCTTTGGCCTTAATTGCATAACAAATCTAGGGACATAATTTCAGATTTTGCCTCTCTTCAAATTAAATTTTAAGTCAAACATTGTCATATTTCCATATCAGAGGAAAAAATCAAGAGGAAATGAGTCCTGTGAGTCAAAAAATATAAAAACATCAGCTACATGCAGAGCAAGGATGTAAGAGTGTAGGCTATTGTGCAATTTGGTAAAGCAGGAGTTCATTATCAATTACAATCTATTTATTAGTGAAACAGACAGGAAATACATGAAAGGAAAACTGTAACATAGATATTAATCTCCTAAGCAGAATCCTGAATATGCTTTTCACTAGTGGAAGGTTATAGTTAATCAGTAGCTAACAACTTGTAATATCAGTAGGGACAGATGTTTTCTGAAGTGTGAATAAAATGCATCTGAGAAGCCATCATCAACAGGAATTTGTCTTTCCTGAATTAAGCATATTTCTGATTTTGCTTTCTGTAATTATGCTATATGCTATTAACTGCCCCAGCATTAAGGCAGAATTCACCATATGAATGTCAGTTTCCTATGAAACACCATAAAAGCCTTTTTTAAAAAAATAATTTATTTCATTTGGCTGCTTGGTGTATAATAGGAGAGATGAATATTGTTGACTTTGAATTTTAATTCTTTGGGTTTCCTCTTCTCGCTCCTTGGCAATAACTCTTTGATGCCCAGTGGAAAAAGAGTTATATTTAAATAAATTCTCCAGCAGAATCTATTTTGTCATTTATAGTAAATTTAATCACTTTGTTCCTCAAGGGGATTATCCTATGAGCTAACCTCACCTCTTTTAATTTCTTTCCTTGTTCTTTATTTGGCCCCAAAAGTACAATTTGTTGCAGGTTTTTTGTTGGGAAATACTACACAGCTGGCCCTCTAACTGATACAGAATTGATTTAGAAATTTTTATTAACATATTTGTGCAATTCTAGGTTGTTATTTTGCAGTAATAACAACAAAAAGATCTTTTAATGGAAACAGCTTGAAATCTCTGGTTGCTTTATCTATTAGTCTCAGAAAAAAAATCTTACAGTTATCAGATAAGGATGTGAAATCATCGTAATCATGAGTCATCTCTTGAGATTAAGCCATATTACTTAGGCTTCATGGTTAGGTACAAAAGGTAAAGATCTCCATTTGATCGGGTGCAGGCAGGTCCTCCTCATGTGGCTCAGTAAAAAAGCAAACCATCCTACTACTTTGTCTGAGAGTGGCTTTCAGGCTAAATCTGTATCCCACTTGTGAGTACCAGCCAGATCACAGTGATGTCTGACCAGGGAAGGGGGAAGCCGTGGGTCCACCTTGCCCAGCAGAACCAATGCATACAGACCTGCCATGTCAACAGTCCTGAAACCTTGGCCTTGTCCAGCAGCCATCCTCTACACTGTCTGAAAGGATTCATGTCACTATCTGCAAAGGATGCAGGTTCAGAGTTCAAAGAGTAAAACTTCCCAAGAGGATCTCTCTGGAGAGCTGAGTTATTAGTGTACCTGCTCAAGAAGCTACTCCTCACCTAACATCATATTTCCTTATTAACTGAACTGTTTACTTCTCTGCCCCAGAGCAAGTCTTCCTTTATTTTATGACCATGTAGAACTGGCTGTGCAGACCACATCTGAGGAAACTGTACTGTAAATATTTGGGCTACTGCCTTTGACCCATATTTCTTTTCATGTCTCTGCCAGTCATTTCCCCTCAATGTGCTTCTCTGTTTCCTTGGCCTTCAAGCATTCAAATATCTTTCATGATAATATGATCCATTCTTTTTCCACTTATTGGTTAGCCAACCAGCTTGAGGTGCTCTTACCTGTGCGGAAATACTTATTTCAGGAGTGTTTAATGGAATCTTGATGGCAGTGTTAAACTCTGCTGATTATTTATATGATTGAAAGATGGATGGTTTCAGAGAGTCTGTTACCATCATACACAGGTTTAAAACATCTGCAGGTGTCTTTGGTATCTACTGCCATAATTGTCCACGCTCTGGCAGGAAAACAAACTATTGACTTCATCTTCCTGCTTCTGCTGCTGCCATTATAGCAAATAAAAATTAATAACTTCAAAATCCCTGGGCCTGGTTTAGTCTAACATTAACATTAAATTACCATGCTTTTCTATTAGCTTTTTAGTTTTTACCTCTGAGGATTTTATGTTATTATAAAATTCATTCTGCTTCCATATATGAATAAATAATCCATGTCAGTCCTCTCAACACAGATGTGATAACCTGCATGTCACTTTAAGTGCAAGCTCCTAAGACAAAAAAAATAAGGTCTCCTTTATCAGAAGTGCCTGGCTCATCCCTTTTACAGAAAAGGAACAAAATGCTAGGAAGAATTTAAACTTCAGTCCTATCAACTCATGGTTGAATGCCTGAGCTAGAGGTGTGCACATCCTGTAACCTGTGTCACAGGTAGGTCAAAGGACTGTGCTGTCTCCAGAGAAGCTGGACGGAGGCAGTCAGGAAAGACATTATTAGGGGGATAATTCATCATCATCATCATCAAATGTAGGACTACCCTGTCCCTGGTCTTCTGCAGACTGCCTTGCACTGTGGATCATCACAGGTAAGAGCCTAAGATTCACCTACCTGAGAACAGTAATAAATCACATCCTGGAAGAGACCCTAGCACACAATATATATGTTCACTGGATTTGTATCATGCTAAATCTCTTTTCTCAAGCTGGCAACACTGAGATCACAAATGGCACATGCAGGATACCAAACTTGGATTGCAATTTTTTAGCACAATATGATTATCACTTCATATGAATTATCATCCTCTCTCTTGTGCAGGGTAATTTATATTATACCAGTAATAAACTGGCACATTTTTCTACTGGAACTATTTTAAAGTGCACCTTATTTTTCACAAGATCACGCACACTTAATTTGCAAAATGTTCATATTTTTATCTCAAAAAGTGATTTGTTATTCACTTGGATGAAAATATTTTTAGTTTCACTGAATTGTGGCAATGGATAAGCTGTAGTACTGTTTTATTTTTTTTCGAAGTGAGGTAGCACATTGCTTTATGAGCTGAATGGAAGTGTATTATTTGCCAAATTTGTGAAATATAATGTGAGTTGCTAACTGTGTGCTGTTTGCCACAGATAATAATAACGAGCTCAGACTACTTTCTGCTGAAGTACTGATACATAACCACCTGCTTCTGGGTTAATAATGGATAATCATGACAAACGCATACCCAATAGAGATCTTTCGCATAGTAGCTAAGTCTACACCTAACTGAAGAACAGTCTCAGGAGCATGGTATGCTCCCAGTTTGCTTCCTTCCTGACCAAATGAAGGATTTGCAAGATGTTGCATAGTGCTAGAGGTTGACCTAGGAGCTTCTTCTAACACCACACTATGACATTACTAGTAAAATACTAATGTGCCACATACTTTAGATACTGCCCTTGAGGCATGTCTAGAACTGTGCTTCCATCTCACTGTTTGGATGACAATCTTTTCATGATGGTTGATTTTGTGATAATCTCAGAAGAATATTTGCATGTGCCCCACTTTTGATGGATACCTGCTAAACTATAGTTTGATAGCTTGCCACAAGAACTGTCACTGAAACTAAATTATAGGCTTTCAGTGACAGCTGAATATAGCTCCAGACAAAGTATCTCAAAAAAAGACCTCGGAGAGCTATAACTGGAATAAAAAACTGCACAGAAGAGGGTACAAAGGGTAATCCAGCCTATAGGCTGGCTCCCATCTAAGAGGAGTTCAATCAATTTGGTAATTTGGTTTAAAAAAAAAGAGAATAGGGAAGAGTATGGAAAGATACATTAAAAGACTATCAGATCATTAATGACATGGAGATGGTAAACAGGGAGCATCTGCTCACTATTTCTCACAACACTAGGGAACATCCAGTCAAATGAAGAAACAGTAGACCTAGAGCAAGAAGAGGAAGTTGTTTTTCCCATGGCATGACTAAATGCTGGAACTTGTTGCCAGAGAGTACCATGAAGGCCATTTAAAAAAAAAAAACAAATGTGTTCAGGAGAATCTACTACTGTTTATTAAACACAAGGATCTGGAGCTTAACTCTGTCACAGTAAGACCCTCACCCATGAACTGCTGGAAGCAGGGAAGGTATGTACAAGGATATAAGGATTTCTCATGTTCCATCCCCATTCTTGAACTCCCTCCTAAGCATCTGCTTGATGACATTGTTGAAGAGAGGATATTGGGTGAGGTGGACCTAAGTTCTGATGCAATATAAAGTTACTTTGTCATTCATTGTGTATGTAAATCAATAATTGTGGTTAGATCATCTCCGTTCATATAACAGTTAGGTTGTTGTTTCTGATAGCTCAAGTCAGTAACCTACTGAAGTAATACTCAGGCAATATAGGGCCTGGTATATCTGAAGTAGAAACATGACATGAGGTTGGGCTTGGCAGCCATCTGAACTGCTACTCTCTCAAGTGAGTCAAACATATCCTGCATTAATGGGGAAAAGGCTCTTCACACTTTTAATCTTTTTCTCAGCATGAAAATTACCTGAAATATACATCTCCCACAAGTGTACAAATTTTTTAAATTCATATTTGAAGCAGTGCTAGCAAAAGCCATTCACAAACTGGAGCAAGTTCTGTGGAGGATCACCAAGGTAGTCAAGGATGGAGCACCTGCCCTTTGAGGAGATTCTGAGGGACCAGGGCTTGCTGAGCCTTGAGAAGTGATGACTTCAGGGGGACCTACTAGCAGCTGCCCAGCACCTCAAGGGATGTTAGTGACAAGATGAAGCCAGGCTCTTTACTGAGGTGCACGGTGAGAGAACAAGAGACAGTATTCATAAACTGAAACAGGGGAGGCTCCAACTGGATGTAAGGAAAAAAAAATCCCCATCAGAAAAGTCAAGCAGTGGAGCAGGTTGCCCAGAGAGCAACCTACAGTGGAGCAGCCTGTGGCATCTCCATTCCTGAAGTTTTTTAAGACCCATCTGGAAAAAGTTCTGAGCCACATACTCTGAATTCAATGTTGACCCTATTTTGCATAGGTAGTTGAACATGTGTTAACACAGTTCTGGTCCAATGTTTTTCCATTCCAGGAGATCAAATGCCAAAAAGTACTGTAACTTTTATTGCTATACTATAATGTTTTCTTTAAAGAAAAACATCAATATGAAATGTGTATTTAAATGATGGGAATACAGAAGCTGAAATGCAAAAAGTTTTTAGGAAGCCATAATACAGGTTAAGAGGTTCAGGAACCTCAAGTTCTAAAAGTGTCATATGCTCCATCTACAGCAATTCCACCTGTTTAGGCTCAAACCTCATCACCACCGATTTCCAGAGATGACATTTCAAATGTAAGATCATATTGTAAATGAACTTGGCCTGCTGACTATAGAGGGTTACAAAGTATACATAGATTCTTTCTAAAGTGCTGCAGTGAATTATTACCCTATACTGATCTCATTCTCAAATCCCTAATTTACAGTCTTCTGGAGAGAGCTAACTCCCTAACTTAACTGATAAAAATGTATAACTGCAAATGAATTATTGTACAGAATTACTCACATGTTACTTTGGGTTAGAGTAGACGACTTCAGAGCCCTCATTTATTCATCATTACAGGCTTACAACTTTGCTAAGGGACAGATCCTGACCCTAATCCAAAGACCAATCAAATAAGCTGTTTCTCTGCTGTATAAACTGATCTGCAAAGGATCACTAGATCCTGGATTCCCCATAGTCAGACAGACTGGGAACCCACTTGAAGTGCACCATATGTCTTAACCAGATTATACTAATGAATTTATTTTTCATAAAGACAGAACATGGAAGTGACCTGGAGGGAAAAGGGCATGCATGGACAATGGTAGTTCCAATTCTCTTGTAATGTCTAAACCAGTGCACTCAAGAACAATTTTGGTTCCACATAATGGACATTCTTTCATCATGTATTTGTTGCTTATTTGGAGTACTTGAAACGTACCTCTGCCTGCTTCATTTCTGTTGTGGTTTAGCCCCGGTCAGCAACTAAGCACCACACAGCCGCTCGCTCACTCCCCCACCCTTGTGGGATGGGGGAGAGAATCGGAAGGGCCAAAGTAAGAAAACTCGTGGGTTGAGACAAGAACAGTTTAATAATTAGAATAAAACAGCAATAATACTAATATAATGAAAAGGAAAATAATGAGCGAGAGAGAGATGAAACACTGGAAGAAGAGAGGGGAAAAAAAAAAAACCAAAACCAAAACTAAACAACAAGTGCTGCAACCGCTCACCACCCGCCGACCGACGCTGCCGGTCCCCGAGCCGCGATCGCTGCCTCCCCCAGCCAATTTCCCCCAGTTAATATACTGGGCATGACGTCACATGATATGGAATACCCTTTGGCCAATTCGAATCAGCTCTCCTGGTTGTATCCCCTCCCCTCCCGGCTTCTTGTGCACCTGGCAGAGCATGGGAAGCTAGAAAGTCCTTGACTAGTGTAAACACTACCCAGCAACAACTAAAACACCAGGGTGTTATCAACATTATTTGCATACCAAGTCTAAAACACAGCACTATGCTAGCTACAGTGAAGAAAATCAACTATCCCAGCTAAAACCATGACAATTTCCTTTAAAAGGGTGAGTATATGAAGGTTGTTTAAGTACCCCCCAAAACAAACATAGTATAAAATCTAAGTCCTCCCACTCTCCAGTCCATTTAGTTATAAATCACATTCGTGGGCTGTGAATTCAGTGCACGAGCTGATTACTGTGGTATTAATGAGGTGTTTAGATATTACTTGTGTTGCAAAATATGTGATTACTGAAATTCTGTAACAAGCTAAAGGAATTGTCTGAGCTGCAAAGAATATGCTAGTTTAGCCAGCATGATGGATGTATGGAGTCTAATGAAAGAAATACCCACTGTACATTTACATTAGAGACTATGCATCAGTCAGAACCGGGCTGCCCGATCATGAAAACAAATTTGACAGTGTCTTCTTTGCATTGTTACTGACATATATAACCAAGAGAATAACTTTTCTGATTGAGATAGGAGGAGAGGAATGAAATCACTTGATACTGGGATGCAATGCTGTCTCCAAATTTAATATCAGGAACGGAGAGCATTAGGGTACCAGCAGCTACCCATCTGTACCCCTGGTTATTTATTGAGCAGTAGTATAAATAAGAATTTTAATTAAAAGAAACAATCTGTTCTCAATGGTAACACTGTGACAGAGAAATTCTTGCTGGAAGCTCTCTTCAACCAAATATCTGAGTGATGCCCTGGAAAAGGATCCTAAAGGGAAGTTGGAGAACAGAGCTATCATCTCAGGTCAGAACTTAATTATATTCTTTCTTCCTCTCTTTTTTCTTCTTTTTTATTTAATTGCTTATTCCCCCCCCCCCCCCTTTGGTTTTCTTTTTGTTTTCCCTCTTTTCTCTCTTTTCTTTTCTGTGTTTCCAATTCTGCAATTACCTAGCCTGTGTTTTGTTGGGATAAATGTCATTTGCCTCTCAAAGTTTGTTCAATAATTAGCCTGGTCTCAAAATGAACTGCCCAGCAAATAGCACTCTTGTTCTGACAGAAATAGAGAATCTGATCCTCGTGTAGTCTGTTGTATATTCAGGCTATGACTAGATGAACAGTTCGTAGCAGAAATGGCTTCAGTATTGTTCCCTCATCATCTCAATCTGTTTAATGTTGCTTTGCTGCTCTGAAACTTGGTTTGATTCCAGTCAAAACCCAGGAGAGAAAATGTACATCCCACTCCTCACTCCACTTCTGCAACAGGCATTGTGTGGTGCTACTCTTTCAGAAGCTGCTGCTTACAGCACATGGGGAGAAGCCATGGGGAGATGCTGAGACTCTGCAGATCAGCTGCACAGCATGAACACACCAACTGGTCATGGGCTGAAGTGCCTGCATCCATGGGTTTTGATATTCTCAGGTTTTTCATGAGGCTGCCAGAACCAGACAGTCCTGCAGACAGAGAGACCCAGAAAGCTACAGGACTGCACATAAGATATGCGTGTTGAAGGACATGCGTTTGAAAGTGACTACAAATAGTTACAGCTGTAGTTATTCCTGACTTGTGACACTAGTCAGTTTTGTCTGTGTCGGGCTGAAGCTGCAATAGTAGTAAGTACTAGTAACATTAATGTCTCTTGACCACATTGTACTGGTTTTGGCTGGGATAGAGTTAATTTTCTTCACAGTAGCTTGTATGGTGCAATGTTTTGGATTTGTGACCGTATCAGTGTTGATAACACAGGGATGTTTTGGTTACTGCTGAGCAGTGCTTACAGAGAGTCAAGGCCTTTTCTGTTTCTCACCCCACCCCACCAGTGAGTAGGCTGGGGGTGCACAAGGTGTTGGGAGGGGACACAGCTGGGACAGCTGACCCCAACTGACCAAAGGGATATCCCACACTATATAATGTTGTGCTTAGCAACAAAAGTTGGAGGAAAGAAGGAGGAAGGGGTGACATTTGGAGTTACGATGTCTGCCTTCCCAAGTAACCATTAAGCATGATGGAGCCCTGCTTTCCTGGAGATGGGTGAACTCCTGCCTGCCAAAGGGAAGTCATGAATTAATTCCCTATTTTGCTTTGCTAGTGTGTGCAGCTTTTGCTTTCCCACAAGTTCTCTCAGTTTTATTCTTGCAATTCTCCTCTCCATCCCACTGGAGGGGAGCGAGCAACAGGCTGTGTGGGTTTTAGCTGCCTATTGGGGTTAAACCACAACAAACATCTACTTCTGGCCTTTTCTGGTTCTTCACAGCACTACAGGGAGGCAAAGCTGGACCAGGTAGAAGTTATCTTCATCTTGAAGAATCTAATTAACATTGCCAGGGGACAAGAAGCATTTTGAAACACCTGGAAATATCTTAAAAAAAAATACTACTGATAAAATCTTCTGTCATTGTCAAAATTATGTATCTGAGAAGATATTAGCACTGAAAATTTTATTTCCTTTCAAGGAACATATAAAAATTGCCAACATTTTTCATTTATCCTTAAATTTATCCTCCACCTCAAATTTTTTTCTTATTGCAAAGGTATTATTCATGCAGGGAAAAAAGGCCAGTTATTGTAGGGTTAAGTCACATTTTCTGCCTGTTGTAACACATGCTGTATTCCCAAATGTCTGGTGACAATGCACATAATTACTTTTTAATTTTTTTCAAGCACCTCTCATCTGTGAGTACAAAATAGCCTAAAACACATCCTTTCATAAATATTACATGGAAGAGCTCCTGACTATTAAGATAAAAAGCTACTTATTTCAGCACACCCCACTGAAAGGAGAAGTTGTCATTTTCATAATAGAATCCAAATCCTGTTTATTTGTTTCAGCTGGTGTCTGTATGAATCAAATATGTCAGTGGTAATCTGGGATTCATGGGGTTGCACTGTAAGTGTTTGACAAAATCTGCTATGATGATTGCATATTAAAGTGTAGTAGTAGATTTTCCAGGACACTGTATGCAGTGTAGCTCACATGCAGACCACACTTTACATGAGCATGGATCCACACTGCCACAGATGAGCACATGGAGGTGAGAGCTACCAGCCTCTGTCCCCGTCTGAGTCTGCAACTCAGAAGGAAAGGGAAGTCAAAAGCCAATTTAAAGATGAGATCTGCACTTGTGCAATTGATCTTGCAGGCTCCAGTTCTGTCCAAATAGTCCTGCCACAGACTACCTGGTTGTGGTAAAACCTCAGGGGCCTCAGGTATCAGTTGTTTCATCAGTTTTTTTCTCCCTTCCCGCATTCCTTCAGTCTGCCCCAGCTCTGCTTTCCTCTGCTGGCCCTGCAGGATCTTGGTGTGAGGAATGAGCTGCGGACAGAGTGGCTGCACTCAGAAGGTCCCTGTGCTCCTCTGTCCTCTCAGAAACCATACCTGGTGTGCATCAACTTCATGGGATGGCCCAGTTAGCAACCCAGGCCCAGGTGTCAAATTTTTAGGAAAAAAACCCAAGGCTTTTTTTTTTTTTTCACCCCCTTATTCTGTGATGTACCATCATGAGAGGAAAACAGCTTCAGGACATGCAAATTCTAATCTCTAGCTGCCTATGATTCAAACCCAGAGGAAAATACATCTGCTTAAGGCCTTGTAGTTTTGGGGATTCTCTTTGAAAAAAATTCAAATACAGTTCCTTGGAGCATATTTGTACTTCCTCGTTTACTACCTCCCCGCTTGCCCCACAATGTAAACTTAAAAAAAAAGAAAAGAAAATTAAACCACCTAGCCTTTTCTCCATACTATTTTCACTTACCTTCTGAGCAAGGCAGGAGCCAAATGTACAGCAGAGTTACACACCTTTTGAACAGTTTTTCTTCTGTTCAGGTTTATTTATTTTGTTTTCCTCTGCCACAGGCCATTCTGTCATCCTTAATTTCAGAAAATAACTCTCATTCCTCTAGATCAAAGCAGAGACACCCTTTGGAAAAGCTGGTGCACTGGTTGTCTTTGTGATCTGTCCTTGTGGTCTGGAGCTGGCAGCATCTGCAGCAACTGTGCCTCTAGCTTTCAAGCCCACAAAGCCAGCCTCATCCCGAAGGGCTTGATGCCGATCTCTGCATCCTGTAGGAGGTCTGATGGGTCTGAACCATCGACAGTCATAGTGAGCCTGAAACGAAATTTGTCAGCAACTACTGATGAACCAGCTGTATGGGTCCTGCAAAGAGCTGTAGCTCATTAGCAGCAGCCCTGTGGGGAGAGCAGCCAAGTACCTGACTCTCATTTTGCAGCCTGCCGTGCGCAGACCAGCAGGATTAGAAGAACAGCTCTTCAGTACCACTCAAAGCCGTCTGCACTTCTCAGACCTGATCTAAATGCCAGGAAAGAAGCACAAATCTCTATGCCAATGCCAGCAGGATGGGGATTAGACCTCTTCTGTCTATTAAAGCATTCTGGGAAATACAGTCTTTGTAGCTATAAATAATAAGCTTTACTGTAGACAGTGATTTCAGCTGAAGATAGGTTTTAGTGTTGTTGGATGCGTAAAGATTTTTTAAATGCAAAATGATTTATCTGACAAACACAAGATGAGAGTGTAGAGCAACTTCTTAGTATGCTCTGATACCCTCAGAGGAAGCACACCATTCTGTAGTCGTATGATGTGGAAACATCTATTGAGCAAAACCAGAGATAATATTTAGCAAATGATATAACTAGCTTAGGTTATGGAAATTACAACCTGTGCATGAGAAACTGATGTAATGTTCTCTTGATGTGAGGCCGACAAGTACCTACTTGTGCATGCTACCCAGCACATCTGCTGGAAGTGTGATTCTTTACCCAACTCAGCCCTTACAGGCAAGCATAGCTACACTTGAAGTTAACACTGAAGACTGGGATTTGGAAAAGTCAGATCCCTCCCCACAATACTTTTGGCTACCAGAGGTGACTACGCGTAAGAAAAATGAAATGATGGATGAGTTGACACTTGTGCACTCAACAAAGAAGATAAAAGAGGAAATTCTGGCTGATCTCAGCAAAAAAAAATTCTCTGCACTGTGACACTCAGCATGTCCTTCTGCCTGGGCAACCGTTTATATCCCAAAACATTTTAGGAGCTGATTCTTATACCAAATGCATTGAATGAATCTCAACTGCCTCTGACAGAAGCAAGATTTGAGGTATTCACTCTTATTCCTGAAGAGGCATATTGTACCACTAACTGGCTCAGCAGAGGACTCTGCTTGGCACGTAGTTCTATTATATTTGGTAGAATCAAGCAGATTCATCACAATCCATTCTCATTTTCATTTTTATTTTTCTGACCATAGAGTAAACTAAATGGGGATAATGTCCCAATTTTTCTATCTCATTTCAAGGATTTTGATTGCCAAGTGGAAGAGAAATGGTTGATTATTCTAAATATTTAAAGAATTTTCTATTGCAAACAACTTTGCATACGTTGCAATTAAAATTCATAATTCCTGAGTTAAGATGATTTAACTGTTTGACTAATGTTAGTGCTTTTTTCACACAAATGTTAGAATTTGTCCATATGTGTCATTTTTATAACAGATGAGATAGGTTCAATATTTGCATAAATTCAACATTGGGACAATAGGTGTATTTACTGTTTACATAACCAGGTGTCAAAAATGATGTAATAAGTAATTTTTTACTGCCACCTTGTGGTGCTGCAGGATTTTGATGACACAAATAACATATGAGAGAATCAAGACCATATGCAAAACAAACAAAACCAAAAGACTATAAAATTATACTGATAATTTTTCTCTTTTTTTCCTTTTTTTTTTTCCCCATGTCATCTGTGATGGTGCTTAGTTAAGTTTTACTCCCAGCTTCTGGCCTTCATAATTTATCTCTTTGTTGTCATTTGTAGATAGGATCACCATACACAAGCTGCAAACTAAGAACAATCTGTTCTGTACCCATGAACATTATCAGAATAAGCTTTTTTAAAAGACTGGAAAAGATCTCAGTGCTGAGCTTTGTTTTTTACTGATTTTTTAAACCTGATCGCCAGTGCCAGTTCCTCAGTGCTTCTAGAAACTAAAATTTGTCTTTTCAGATGCTTTGTATATTTTGTATGGGTCATTTTCTTGTTTTGCCTATGTTGAAGATACTTTTAGTTGTCAGTCCAGCAATTCTAAATGTCTGAGTAACATGACACTCACAGAAGCAATTTCCAGTAAGCCTACTACACACTTGAAGGTAAGTACTTGCAGCCTATAATGTACTTATCTGGAATATGACAGACTTTGAAAATCTCTCTAGATGCATTAAGTGATGTTGCAGGCCTCTTCATGTTATCTGCTTGCATTCATTGCTTTTATTTTGCTCTCCTGTAATGCTTGTGGAGAGAATCATCCCATACCTCTACTGTGATCCCAGTTTTGAGGTTGGCGTTACATAGATTTCTCAGTTTTCTTGTTCCTGAAAAATCCTGGGTTACACAGCTAGTGCTTCTGATGTCTGGGCTTTGTTAAATCCCTCTTTACAAGAAGAATTGCTGCTGAAGCAGTACTTCAAGGCTGAAGCTATAGTGTGTGCCTTCTGGCAGGGCTCTTTTGAGAATCATGGCCCCTCCCCATAACCTCATCCAAAACTGTAGCTGATCAGCAGTTCATGAAATCGGGTAGACCAGCTACATCATGTCCCATGGCAGGAAAGTGTGCTACAGGTAAGCTAACTCCTCACTTCTGTTTTTTTCCTGTAACATCAATTAGTTTCAAAATCACTGCAAATGTATGATGGTTTTGCAGTTTGCAATGTCTGGTGAGCACGCAGCAAATGTTAGCTTAAACCTTCTGGATTAAATCTATGTGAAATGGCTGTGCTAACTGTGGATGACTATACTTGAGAAGCATGTTGATTTATTTCAGCAAAGTAAATCACTCATGGAAAGAAAAAAGAGAAGGGGAGGCTGACCGATAGAAACTGATAAAAATGGCAGTCCTATTTATTTAGATGGATATGAATGAGCCTTTAATCTGCCCCATTTACAGCCCAGATTAGTGTGAAAGTCATGTCTCCGTTGTGGTAGCAGGAATATGCAACAATCCACTGTAAAATGACATCCCCCCCTGCATACAAACAGACCCCCAAAGAGTCTGCTTTCCTTCATGAACTGTTCAAGCCCCCAGGTGTGTGGAGGATGATTTTACTGCAGCATTTAGACTGGCTCCCTGCTTGGGGATTGCATAACTCTCATCATGCCCTTTAACTTTATGCTCTTCATTTACTTCTGCATAATCTATCAATTCCTCGGGATGAGGGCTACTGCAGAGATAAAACCCCAGTGTCTCTGCTGGGGAACTTGGCACAACTGCTCAGCTCTCCTGGAAGATCTGTGCATGGCTGTTATAGCATCCTTCAGTCTGCTTGCCGTCTTCTCCTTTCCCATGAGCCAGCAAGGGGTCATGCCTTCCAGCAAGATGCCTGCCACACAAAGGGACAGAATGGCTGTCTTTTTTCATATGTTCATGAGTATAAACCTACAGGCATTGTCCTGACCTGTAGAGAATGGAAATTCTTTTATGTTTTTGCTTTCCTGTGCTTTTTCTGTTGTTCCTTCAGTACCTCTTTCTTGTTTTCACAGTACCTTCCAGATTTCAATGCTTCACCAGCTACCTACATTTGGGAGTTAAGGGTCTATAAGAAAAGGTCAGAGCATTTAGAGGTTGGTCACCAGCCAGGAAGGACTTGAACTGTGATTCTGAAATAATTCTGGAAAGAAATCTTTAGAAACCTTTGAATAAATGTTTTTAGATAGCATGGGACTGGAGAGGATTTAGGATAGAAGCAGAGGACATCAGTTCAAGGTAACATATCCAGTGAACTTAGAGAAGGAAGGAATCATGGAGGTGGGGCAACTGAAGTAAAAAATGAGACAAGAGTGAGTTATTTTTACTTGATTTTTTTTTAATAACTTCTTTTCTTCTGACCACCCCACTTATAAAAGCTAGCAACTATGAGGCCACCCTATGATGCATAAAGGCAAAAATATCTCTCAGTGCTTGCTGTGCATAAGAAGAGCTAAAAAGTGATATACAATAAAGGGGTTTGGGTTGTTGTGCAGGGTTTTTTTGGGGGAGGAGTCTTTTTTTTTTTGAGGAATGCCATCAGCTGGAGTAGTGCACCATGAAGAATCTGGAGGTAAGTTTAATTAAACCCAATATCAGGAACCAGTCCAGTAGAAGAAGATCCTCCAATTTATTTTAATTTTTGTATCTAAAAGAAGCAAAATATATACATATCAGCAGCAAACTCTATCTCTTCCCCCTAAAAAAAAGGATGAGCTCAAAGGTTTATGAAACAATCTCACATCTGAGTAGAGACCTATACTAGCATAATTTAAAGTAACATAAACCAATGATTATCACAGCTGATGATATTTCCAAAGACATGGTATCAGTTGGTTGGGAAGAAATAGTGCAAGGTCTGGGAGAATTATTGTGATTGCAAATACAGAGGAAAAGTAAACACAATAAGAGAAAAGCTCAGCAAAAGCATTTTAATCAGAAACTAGGGAGCTGAAAACACTATAAAAGGAACGCAGCAAATAATTACAACCATAAGACAAAAGAAAGCATCTCTAGAAGTTCAAATATGTTTGTGCTGCCAAGAAGCACTATTGCAGCCTCACTCTACTGCCTCAGCTATTGGCAAATGCAGCATTACAAGTAACAACAAAGCGCAACAGTGTGAAAAATCTGACTATGGCACTATGCAGAACCTTGAAACCATCTTCAGTAAGAGGAGAAGCATGACAGTGACCCCCACATCTGTCTTTTTTGTTAATGGGAAAAGTGGTGGTGTGTGAAGCAACACAGAAGACCATTGCAGTGACTACCAGAGTGTTTGTTAAAGAGAGATTTAAAAAGTGGTAGGAGTGAGTTCACTGTAGTTCAAGCCAGTTTTCACTCATACACAGACAGCTCACTGGAAGTTCAAAATGACTGTTTTCACTGCAATTTCTAAGCAGAAAAGTTGGTGGTTTAGGAAAGACAATTAATCAATTCTGCTTCTTCAGAGCTACACACAGGGCACCAGTTAGCAGGAAGCTGGGGACATTCATGCTGATTTTTGCTGGTCCTCTGGGCACTCAGGAGCTTGTTTTTGATGTCTGGGATCAGCCAGACCAAGCTCCTGGTTTAGGGCTGTTCTCTGTATGTAACCCATCCCTTACGGTACCTTGCAGCCACGTGGGTCTGGTTGTCACTATACCTCATAGCACTGAGCAGAAATGAGCCTACACTATTCGCATGGCTGAATGGGCTCTCACCTCACGCTTCTTTCAGAGATGATGCTCCTTTCACACCTAGCACAGGGTCCAAATTTCTGTCTTGCCTGCCTCACTTTCACTGCTCTATGACACTAGCAGTTTTCATCAAGACATAGCCAATGATAAAATTCAGTTGCTTTTATTTGTTTTCTCCCAAACCATCTTCACACACAGATTGAAACTGCTCTCCCTGTCCCTTCAGATTTACTGGACCCAAGCCGTGTCATGTAGGTGATGCCGTAGTTTTTAGAAATATAAATCTATTGCAATAGAATTGAATTTACATGACAGTCAAATGTTGTCAGAAAGAGGGAAGGTTGAGGGAAGCAGCAACATAAAGGCTATGAAAAGAATTCTCTAATCTGCAAAGAAGTGGCAGAATTTGTTTGTTACCTCAGCAACATCTAACACTCAGGGAAGGAAAATAACAGCAGTGGTGGAGCCCACCTGAAACAAGAATATATTTGTGTTAATTACTATGCAGTTATGTCACAAGCTTCTGTAGAAAACTGACAACCCAAGCAGGCAAAAGGAAAGATGGATGGGAAAGAACTTTTGTTTTCTTGTGTCATTACTCTGATTTATACTTAATGTCAAGTTACTCTAGACAAGTACAGCAATTCTAGGTGGTTTTTGCCCCTGTAAAACCTTCTGAAAAAATTCACAGAGGAACAGCCCAAGAGCCAAGTGGAGTTACATTCAAGCCAGACTGCAGAACTGGAACTGCTGTAGTAGCATTGTCAGATAGATTTCCCCTCAACCAAACATTTGTTCTCAGCCTCTGTATTGCATTTGATATGGTCAACCATAAAATATTGCTGTTGGGTAAGAGGGTAATGACAATCATTCCAAGTATTGTGCCAAAATGTACTGAAGCTCTCCAACAGGGTGGCATAAAGTGTCTTTGGCTGTGAATACACATCTGTACTCAGTCCATTGTGCAAGTCCTTCCCCTAATCTCTCTCAATGTGGCAGCCATAAGCCAATCTTTCTACTGTTCTTGTGTGGTGTTCCCAGACCGTCTCAGTCTGGTGAAAGATAAACTGTACTCAGTGACATTTTGCAGCAGGACTAAATCAGTGTAATATACTTACGAATGAAACCCACAGTTTAGAAAATTTTAAGTAGTACAAAATAATTTGGCCCCTTTCTGCTTTACCTACAGGTGCCTCTTGCAGTATTTATCAGTGCCTCCATGGGTAGCCTTGGTTCTTTCAAGATGCAGCACTTCCCAGTGTGCACACTTGCAGTGCCCTTATCTACACCACCAGTCAAAATCAAATGGTTCCTCTCCTGGAAAAACCAAGCTGGAAGCTGTGTACTGAGGTGCCATGTAGAGTATCGTGTCATTAAGGGAGAAATATGCTAACAAAACATGTTGACCCTTCATACAGAAGTCCTCCAGAACTTAGGAACTTTGGCAGAAGAATGTATTATTTTGGAAACAGCTAGAGTTCCACACACTCACACACATCAAGAGAGTTAAAGGCCAAGAAGGTGAAAAGAGCTCTGGTCCTGCTTTTGGATTTTTACTTGCGACAGTGCTGTTTCTGACACAGCTGTATGACCAGAAACCTGTACCTATACTGGAGTGATACAGATTTCTAGAAAACTTAGTTTCAAGAGAAGTCTTTGGCAAATAATTCCTCAATTACCAGTTTCCATCAACTAGGAGTAAAAAGAAAATGGCTTCAAATGATGGAGAAAGACCCCATTCTACTTAGTCTGGGGTGCATCCTGGGTTTGCTCTGATACAAACCATTTAGTAAATTAATTGAAGGAGAGAACACAGATCTGCATTAAAAGGCATACAGTCCACAGGTAGTGGGTTGGCAGTGTCTGACAAAGCCAGACAGCTGATCCGTGCACTGGAAATCAATGACATTTTAAAACAAAACAGGTTTTTTAATAGTAAGGGTTATGAATTGTATTTCCAGTGTGGCCCAATAGATGTGCCCGTACAATGGCAAACTGGAGCAAATCTAAGAGAACCATGAACATATCAGAATTGTTCCCTTCTCTCACTGGGTTATCATCTAATTATGATTCAAATGCCAGCCTCTAATCCTCATCTTTAAAGCATCAAATACGCCAGTATTATCTCAGGCTCTGAAAGAGACCATCATTCACAGTGACATTCCTTAGTATAACCAAACTTTCTACAATAATGGTGATGAACTGATAGTCAGCTAAACAACTTTCTCAGTGAGAGTTTGAGACTTGGAAATGTACTCTCAGGGGCAAACTTCACAACTTTGCTATAAGCACAAGGCACTTCTTTGATTTTATCCCTTCTAAAATAAACCTATAGAAATATGCATATAAAAAATGCAAAGCAAACACGCCACTAACATACTTCTCACTCCTCAAAGGACAAGAAACAGATGTATAATTACTTTTTTAGTGTCTTACTGGCAGCTGTTCCAAAACTATGATGATAAGAACAGTATACAAACCACTCTAATGTAGAAAGATGTGAAGCACTTTGAACAAAGTCAGACAAGGGTTGCATAGTTTAAGTGCAAAAAGAACATAGGTATTCTGTACCCACTGGACCTTACCATCTTCTTGTATTACAGACTCTTAATGATGCAAGATATTCTTCTGAATAATAGAAGATCTGAAATTCCCCTGTAATCTCAAACATATCATTTAAGAAACAATTTTATTAAGAGACAGATACTTGCCTCAAAGGATTTGGGGCCAAAGGTGATTCTGATATAACACAGAGTAAATGTGTCAATGAAAATGAAAATACATGTATTTCCATCAGTGGTGGGTCTAGAACATCTCAAAAGAAGCTAAAAATCTCTCCTACATTTAGAAAGCTAGACTACTTCAGTAAAAAATATATACAAAATATGTGAATAACGTTGCTTGATACCACATATTGCCATGGTGCAAATAGTTAAAATCTAATTTGTTTTGATAACTCTGCTGAAAATGAAGTGACAAATATATCTCCTGATATATTGACACAGGCCAATAATCAGTTGTGAATTTCACTGAGATTGTTATGCATCGGTTTATGCTCTGTTTAATTTCAGAAACATTGTAGAATGAATGAGAGTGATTTTATCCAATTAAATGATTGTGAGGAACAAGGAGTGATTAAGAGTAATCTGATCTGTCTTCTCAAATGCACTGCAAGTATGCATCCAGATACATAAAAATTCTGAGGTAGGAAGAATTTGTTTATATGCTAATTTTTTTAATATTAGAAAGGAGATAAAATTAATTAATCTATAATTGTATTTATGGCACCAAACATGCTTTTTCAAGGGAAACTGTATCTTTGCTTTGTAGCACTATTGTCTTATCTGTTTTTTCAGTACAAGTTTTGTGAGCTGTGCTGAATTATAGGTCACACATCTTAAATTTTCTGTCCCAAAACTTAGCAATTCAAGCTGACAAGAGACTAAGATTCAGATGCTTGTTTGCACCTGAGGCACAATGCAGGAAATCAGCTGAGCATATTCTCTGTGTATTCCTATGACAAAGCACTTAAAACAGGTGCTTAGCTCCCTAGAGATGCATGAAGAAACTAAAATCAAGATCCTTAAATACCTATATGAAGTCTAGTCACTCCAGACTCCCTGTATAGTCAAAGGCAAGAATGGCTCTTCTAGAGGGTCAATTGCAGCTTCTGAGATTAAATTACTCTCTAGAGAAACTGTCGTTATTGTTGACTGCATACAGAAACTAAAATGGTTATGTCTCATCCTCAGTCATATCAAGATGGGTCAGATGGTCTGTGCCTTTGGGCCAGATCTCAGAAAAGGATCTGACTACCTCAAATGGAAACATTCAATATGTGTAAGCTACCTCTATATTGAGCAACACATACAAGATGTCTTTAAAAGTAGTGAATCCAGACAGAAGCACCAATTTTTTTTTTTTCCAAATAAGGAAAAAAGTCACTCAACACAAAGCAGAAAAAATAACATATCTAACAGTCAAAGAGCATTAGCAGTGATATTGTCTGAACTCTTTGGTAGCTCTTTCGGTGATGTTCTTCAATAGAAGTTGGGGAGATGTGCATTTTTAAAAAATTTTCATTACCATAGATGTTTTGAAATACATTTATAAATCTGGATGCAAACATTCTCTAGATTGTAGGCTGAAGTGAAACATGAGTTTTTCTTAGTAGAAGAAGGAGCTATCAGATATATTTTGCAAAGCTTACACATTAATCACTGTTCAGAATGAAGTTATCTAAATTATATTGGCTGGTATCAATCACTACAAGCTGGTGCAACAAGTGGGAGAGTACCCTGTAAATCATCTTCTACCTGGACAATAAAGTATGAAGATGGGGGAGTTTGGTATGCCACCTCCACACTTCCAGGAACTTACTCAGAGAAGGAGACCTCCCAGCTTGTATGAAATAGCTGTTTCTCAAGCTATTTTCACTGCCAGATTAGTTTATTAGAATCACAGTGCAGAGAAGGTTCTAGCCCTGCTCTTTATGTGCAGTCTACCTGTTCTGCTGAAAAGAATAGCTAAAAAATGAGCAGGCTAATTTTTTACATCAGTATGCTGAAACTTGTGAAGCTTGAGATTTCTCCTTGAATAAGGAGTTAAATGTCTGTATAGACAAAGAACACTTATAGGAAACTTAAAGCATCAGATAGGATCTTATCTGACACCTGATAACACTGGTGTGCTTCCTCATCCTTTTCAGTAGCGGTAGTGGTTTACATTTCTTCAGTTCCCACTCTCAAGATAGCCTTTGCTTAAATGATTCACCCTTCTCCTAGTATCTGGGATATTTTAGGGAAAAAAAATTAATGTTTCTTCTTAATCTAGGAAAGATTATCCTAAAATCTATGTTAGGCGTCTTACCAGTTGATTCTTAGAGTGCACCTGACAGTGGTGTAAAGCTAATAGAGTATCAGTCAGTCACTTTTAATAACACTGAGGTTTCTGACTTAAATCCTCATTTTCAGTAGATGCCCAGGAAAAAATAGCTTAAGTCTTCTCTGTTATAGAGAACTGTAAGTGAAACAAGAAGCAATTTAGAGTCTGCTGAGTCAAGGTAAAGTTCCCACAGCTAAAGTTAATTTTAACCTTTTGGGACATGTTCAAGAGTTTTGATACCGGTGAGTTACATCTTCTATCATTTGTGGTATGAACTACTTATGGAAACTGCTTCCCTCTGCACAGTCCTTCTTCAACTGGTGTCCTGGCATCATGGCAACAAATTCCCAAATAGAATAGAATTCTATTCCCTTAGGTTTCCCTCTGGTTTTTCTTTTTCTCTACAAAATAGGTTGTCTCTATAGGGAGAAATTGAAACTGTAATATGAATATTCTCAAAATGAACATATATACATGTGTTGACACATCTGGAGGGTCTTGTCTCTGATCTGTCTTCTCCATTCTGCAGATAGTTCTCTGGGAGCTCAGGGGAAGGGAGGATTGTATCTCCTCTCATCCTCAACCTGTGCATGTAGCTTACTCTATCACAAAACCGTTTGTGCTTTCCTTTTTGGACAGTCAAGCGTTCAGGAGCAACATTTCAGAATGGCTCTGTGCAGGTGGTTTCTGGGCACCTGCTTATCTTTCCTCTTTTTCTTCCTGCACACTAATCCTCTTTCCTTAGGTCATTAGTAAGTCCCATCCAGACATCTCTCTTCCAAAGGAACACAAGCTGACTGATTTAATCGACACCAACATTTCAAAGAACCAGCATAAAGGTACTGCCCAGAGAATCTGAAACATTTAATACTCAAATATGTATTATCTGGTGAGCCTTTGGTGTGAATTCCAGTAGGCATTGCTCCCAGGATCAACTCAGAGACCTACAGGAGAAAAATAAACTTAAGAATGAAAACATAATGATGTGCAGCTAAAAAAGGTCCTGCCTTTCTGAGTGAAAATGTCCTCACAATGCTAAAAGTTACAGCCTTGTAGAGTGCAGCACTCAGTATCTTTAAAATGCTTCTTCACCAGTCGAGACTGAAGGGGAAAAGGAAGCACAAAGACAAAACTGCAGGACTTTATTGTCCTTGAGGTATATTGCAGGAAGAGAGGATGATTATGAATCTAAGATGATTAAATACTAATGGCACAAACTTCACAAGTGATGAAACAGCCAAATAAATTACCAGCACTTTAAACCAGGCACATTTAGATTAACAGTACTTCTGTGAGACAGTTTGATAAATGTCTTGAATTTAGCAGTGCTGCATTGTCCCCATTTCAGGGACCTTTGACTTTGGTCATCTGCTTATTAATTGGACTGGTTTGTGTCTATGCATTGTGACATGTCATCTCCATTCTCTGGATAACATTCTTTGTAAAAATACAGGGTCTTATTCTATAGCATAGGATTTCCCTGAAAGTAAGAGCTATAAGTTGCTGTTTCAACATGTTAGTATCAATACTATTCAAATTATGAAAGTCAGATCTGCTTTGATAATTTCCAGGTTGAACACATATGTTTAGTTTGTCTAGACTTCAGGTCAAGCATTTTGAATTCCTCAACAGTTGATTGTTTTATTATGACAAAACTGAAATTCTTGTTTACTCTGAGGAGTAACTTATTCCATAGAGAACAACATTGACTTCAGCATGATTACTTACAATTCAAGGCACTATTTTTTTAGCTATCCTATCAAAATGTGCAAAAATAAGTATCATTTGGCACTAAATTACAGTTGTCCTTGCAAAGCAGAATTGCTCAGAGCAAGAGGCATTGAGCCATGAGACAGTGCTCCAAGGACACGCACGCAACACACAAACACTGCCTTCTGGACAGACTTTGAAGCCCCAAACTGTACATTCATATGCTGGGCAGACCAGGCTCATCTATACCAAAGAGTACGGAGCAATTCGTCAACAAGAATTTTTTGTATGTTTTTCAGTATTTACCATTTACTGAATAGTTCACCAGGCTTGCTACCTCACCCTCTCTCCACAAACCAGTCTATAATTAGACAAAGTTTAGAATTTGCTCAGAAATTTCAAATTTAAAGTGAAAATTTGACTGTAAATGTTGGAAAGGTTGTTCAACTAATTTTGCTAGAAAATGTTTTTCAGGATTCCTCTTTCTCTACAGAGAAAGAGGTCTGAGATCTGAAGCTCTACTATCAGATCTTATTAGATGCTTATTCCATATCTCTAATATTTCTTGCTGGTAGAAGTTCTAGCTCTGCCCCTAGCACATCCCATCCCAATAGCTGTCACACCACAATTCTTTCTGGCATTTTTCAGAAAACATATGTTTTAGAAATTTTCTAAAAATGAAGCAACTATTTCTCTGCCCTTTAATTGATTTCACAGAATTGCCTTAGTAGCCAACAAACTGTTTAATAAAGGTTTCCTTTGTAAGGAAATTTACTTGCTAGTGTTCTAATAAATATTTTTAGGTTTTGCTGAGCACAAGTAAAAGCAAAATTGCTGGGGTTTTTGTTAAGAACCCTTGCAGCAATGCATCCAAAAAGAACTGCTAAATTGTTTAGCTTGTTTTCTTCTTGTTTTATATATGCAGATAATATTTCAAAGATTGACAGCATCATGACACTCCAAATCTCCACATGATACCTATGTTACAGATACTGAAGTAGTGAATGGAATATTTTTCAAAGGTATTAAATAACCTGCTGTTTGCTTTGACAAGTCAGTTAGCTTGTGCTTTGTATAAAAACTGAGCTTTGCATACCATAGCCCTAATGTGAAAAAATCCAGCACATGCCTTTGAACATTTCCTAGAATAAATCCTGTATATGACAGGCTTCCTGGCTCTGATGCTCTAGTACATAAGCAAAACTGGAACACATCTATCCAATATCACCTCCTTCTAACCCTCTTCAAATCTTAGTCTATACTCTGAATCAATGGTTGGGCAGATATCCTGACCAAGTGAATCCCTTCGATCTGTATTTTTGCTTTTCTACTGTTTCTTTAATTGAGGGTAAATAGAATAGTAAGCAGAAATGTATATTATGCTTCCAATTTTCAAGTTTTTTTTCATTTAATTAGTGATTTCAAATTCAGTTCTGACCACAACCTTGTTTTGTCTTTAGACTGTTGCACTGCATGTCAATGTTTATGTATCCTGACAGATCATCCCTATCTCCATCAATTGTGGGATGTTGCAGTGCATAGTCTAACTAGCATTTAACTTCCATGGAAAAAACTTAATAAAATGGTGAATCTGTGTTGCTGTCAGAAATAAATTGATGGCCATTCATGCTTTTAGAAGGGAAGAGGGTAAAGCTAATTGGATACTCTGGCTGTTTTAGCTGAAGGCAAACTAAAGCCTCATGGAATCAGTGGAATAGGATGGCCGTTGTGAGAGAAGTGTCTGATGTTTTTCATCTTTGGATTTTCTGCAGCTCTCTGGGGCTTTCCTGCTATTGAACCACAAATCTTTTATACAGTAATTATGAATATTTAGTTAGCACCAGCTGCATAATTCTATCAACTGATTCTTAAACTGTGCCTTGAACTAAACATCTTTATTAGATGTGAATGTTGATTCTTAATTTCAAAAATTTCAGATTTCACCACAGTTTTTCATTCTTTTTCTCAATATTTAGGTTTCTGTCTATTCTGAATATTAAGAGCTTTAATATGTGACTTTTTGATTGCATTGTCTTTCTTTACTGTCAGCAGTTAAAATCTCTTCCCTGCATAGATATTTTTATCACCTCTTAACTTTTCTTGGATAAACAAGAAACATCTTGTCAAAATAAGGTGTTTTACAACATTCAAAACTCTTGTAGTTCTTTTCTTTTCCTTTCATCAATTTTTCAGCAGCTTTTTAGAGAATGAAAACAGTCTCCAACATAGCATTCTGATAATGGTATCTCTAATGCTATTTTCAGACATGGCAATGTTTCTCTATTTTTCTTGATACTCCTTAAGAATTATTTTAGCCTTCTAAGCGTCACTTCAGAGTCAGCTATTTTCCTACCATAGTACCTGAATTCTCTTGACTCGCAGCTTTCTAGGATGCAACCCCTCCTCCTGTTACCATAAGCACTATGTTTTGCTCCTGGCTGAATAACATTGCATTTGGAAGAATTCAAATGTGTATTGGGATACTCCAAGTGGCAGTTCAAAGCCTATATTTTGTTTCAGATTGACAGCAAGATGCCTGCTGGAGCTAGTGAGCCTGAGCAGATTGCAATAGGATAGCTCGGCTCTCGCCAAGCTCCAGTGTGCAGCCTGGATTCTGAGAAACCTGCTCCAGCCTGTGAGACCTGGGATATTGTTAGCAGGCAGCTGAAAATTAGCCTGCCTACAGCTATGCAGGATATAATAGGATGAAACATGTTACTAATTGCTAAAAAGGCTGGCACCACCAATTAGGGAGTTCCCAAGAACCACTGAGAAAAAGCAAGGGAATGCAATATAACACATCCCCTTTCAGTCACCTCCTGGCCATACCCCTAGCTTGATAAGAGTGACAATGTTTGTCAACACCTCCTTTTCCTCCACCACCAGACTGATTTTTGAGCTCAGTCAGCAAATTGTTCATTGCAACAACAGCAGTAATGTGTGTGGCAAACATCAAGTGACTGTGCTGCAGAGCAATAATGAAACAAACCAGGGATTGCACAATCACAATGTAAATACCACAAAGGTTTGTCACCAATCTTCTCGGGGCACATTGGTGCATAGCGGCAAATCATAACAGACATGGCAGAACACAGCCCAGTGCTCTGACTCAGCTCATTTATGATGCAAACATACATTTGAGGATTAGTAAAAAAAAACCCACTGAAGTATTTCAGAGCTAATTTAAGAGTAAAATTCTTCCTCAGATACTTCTTGAAAGGTGGGTCTGAGTGTCCCAGGACAGGTTCAAATGCAGGAGCTGATGGAAAGAAAAACTCTTCTTTAACATTCATCTAAAGTGAATGTTCATGGCAATATTGGCACTGTGAAGAAAATGGACAGTAAATTCACTACAACAAAAATTTCATCAAAATCATCCTGAAAGATGTGTGAGCATGTTTCATTTACTACTAACAGTGACTGAGATCGTGATATCCTGTACCTGTAACAAGAAAATTTCAGTCAGAACTGGACACACATGGACAAGAAGATAAACCCTACAAACCCCCAGCCCTTAATATTTGTTCAGACCATACAGGTGGTTATGCACTGCATCTGCAATATCTCTCCTCCGCTAGCAGATGAATTTACTGAACATATGATGGATGACTAAAATAAATGGAAAAATGTTACTTCCAAAATATAGCCTGTGTGGTGCCATGATCAACCTTTTCAAAAAGTTCACGCTTCATTTACATCACAGTAGATAATTAGACTTTTATTCCAACATGATATGGAGAATCCTGCTTAAGCAGACAGGTGTGTAGCACTCTTATGACAGAATCATAACTGGTCTGAGATCATGCTTGAACTTCCTATTTTCCAAGGAATATTCACATGAGTTGTAGTACAACATCACATTGCAAGAGGACATTTCTTCCATTCAGACTTTCAGGTAGATTAAGAACAATATAATAGTTCTTTTTCCAAAAAACTGAGTCTTTAAAATGTTTTTAAGTGCTTTTTACATCACTTTAAATTTCAGTAATGCGGATAACATGGCTTTAAATAATCTACTGTATTGTAAGTGCCCATTAAACTGCATCATCAGTGTGATATGTTGTTTCTGGCACTTTAATGTTCAGGCATGTTGTATTGTTGTGTTATATTTGCTTGGTAATGGAAGCTTTCACACAGTTACCATCTTTACTAAACAGATTTTTCTTTTTATTTTCAGAAAAGACAAGAATCTGAAAAAGTCAGCTGTGATAAAAGGCAAATATCAAAGAGATGAACCTTGTGGTTTGACCTCTCCAGATCTTGCATCTGATCAATAGAACTGTAGCCACATTAACATTTTATGAAGAGATGCTGGAGTTGTTCCATAGAAATTATATTTAGCTACTTTTTGTTTAATATGTTATATACAGATTTTTCCCAATTTCTCTACAATATAATCTACAACTGTTTGATAAACAGATTGGGTGAAGAGTTTTCAAGCAATCCCTCCATTTCTTTCACATATTTGCCATCCATTATTTATATTGAAAGAATGATTATTTTACTCATATTTATTCTCTTCTCTGACTGAAAGATTGAGATATCAAGCAGGAAATGAGATACATTTAATGAACACATCTAGCTCATAGGTCACAGTCAGGCCATGCTGTCATTTTTACAAACAAGAAAAATATCCAGAATTACACAATGTTTAAAATATTGCAAAAGCCCAGTTATAATTATCAGAATTCAAAAAGACGACAAATGTGGTTTTAAAGGACTCCTCCCTCACATGGTGCCAGTTACCTATGGCTTTCTCTGTGATATGCAGTGCTAGAAACTAGATTAAATGGATCTGGTGAAGGTTCTTGTGATTTTGACATTGTTGTCCTCCTTGTCATGTTTTTATAGGGGATATGACTTCATTGCTCATTCATCTGATCTTTAGATGAAGCTGCAATGACTTTGGAAAATTCTCATTAAATCATTGGCATCTGCTTACTTGCTGATGTCACATATGCAGCTGATTTAGAAGCTGCAGAAACTTGCAGACTTTTCTATGAATACCAGAGAGTTATCAAAATCCACCACTGAGTTAGTTGACCCATGAATCATAGGAAATCAGTGTGTCGTTTTTATTTATGGAAATAGTTTTATTTTTACCTAGTCCAGGAAACATATCTGAAACAGTGACAACTATGTTTCTTGTGGATCAACATTTTTATAAAGAAATTATAAATGTAGTAAATTTTTGTTTGCAGACACCATATGTTAACAAAAGTGAGAATGTCTGTAGCTGAAATTTTTAGCAAGGATATTTCCACTCAGTTCCCTAGCCATAGCTAGATTCTCACCAATCTGTATGCAATACTGTTTCATCTGACTTCAAATGGGAATGGCAAGCATTTCAAGTAAGGAATAAAAGGCTTGTTAACCTCCTTTATAGCTTTCATAACCATTCAGTTGGGTGACCTAAAAAATGTTCAAGTGCAGATTATGTGGGGTAGAGCAAGAAAGAAAGAGGTAAAGCATCCTAGTAGTCACAGTTACATGACAGAGTCCAAACAGTCCTGCAGCTGGATCCAGCTTTGAATATTATTGAACCTTCAGTAAACAAGAAAACAAATAAAAACCATTGTCTTTTAATCAGAAGTTATGTCCCATGCAATAACTCCTACAGAACCATCGAAAGGCTTTTATTTTTTTCCCAGCTTTTCAAATTACTTCTGCTACATCAAGCTCATGTTGCCCTCCTGTAAAATTTTGCACTTAACAGCTGCAAACACTTCAAACAAACTGAAAAATATTTGACTAGGAAGGAACTGTACAACATGTGATAGGTCTCAGATTTCTCTTCTACTAGTTTCTGTTACAGGCAGAACTTGCATGAGAACAGATTTGTTTGTTTGTTTTGTGAACATCACACAACTAATTATTGCTGAAAGGCTGGAATTCCTCAAAATTCGATGATGTCCAAGCCATGCTTCTAACAAATAGCTGCAGTGAGGTTGGGAGCCGGCTGGAATCTGAACCCAGATCTGGATTTGAGGCACCTCTCTTGGCCTCATCTCCAGTTACTGTCTCTCCATCAAAGGACTATGAAAGATGGACAGTCATCCCCAAATCCAGCAAACTGGCATGTACATTCCTTTTGAAATAATGAAGTGTTAACTGGAGTTTTTTTAACCAGTGCCTGCCAGAGAGACAGACCCTCTCTGTGCTTTTTCTGACCATTTGTCTCTAGTCTAACCTTCTGCTGCATAGATACCACTCTCACAGATCCAACATGCAAAATATGGCTTATATAAAGCACAGAGTACAACTGACTTTGATTACTGCCATATTTGGATGAAAAATATTTAATTTACCTTCCTGTATTTTTCAAATTATTTTATATTTTCTCTGAACTGTATTCAGTCATCCCAGCTGGGAAGCAGGGACCTGGATGGTATGAATGGAAATCACAAGATCAGTTAGGAGAATTCCATCTGGGAAATCATACTATTTAGGATTACAAAGCTAAATACTTTTGGTTGGCTCATCCAGAACATTTTTTAATAGACAGGGATTGCTTACACTAGCATCTTATGGCCAGAAGTCGGCAGTCCTTAATTAAGTCTAGTATCTGCCTCCAGAAGTGAATTTGCCTGAATGGGGACTGTGATAGATAGTTTAAGGGTAAAGTTGCTATATTCACTTTCCAGGCAGCACAACAGAGTAATAAAGAGACTAAGTTTGTTAAGACTTCTGAAACTGCGTAAGTTACCAGCACATTTAGGAAGACCCAAACATCCTGATACCTAATCCCTTGCTAGAACATATGCATAGTACGAAACATTTGTTTTCTTCCAAAAATGAAGTGTCACTAAATAACACTGTATTGTCAAATCTGAAAAGCTCTGGGGACAAAGTCTGGGTTTTTAGACTCCTTCTCCATAGATCTTTTCCATGTAAGTATTCATTCCCTGCACAAGCAACTGTATACCCATATGTCTCCTGGGATTACAGTGCTCACCTATAAGCACATATGATTTAGCCTTCTCTTCAGCATCACTCAGTAATTTCACACAAGAAATAAGGGAATTTCCCCATCCAGAAGCAGCCATCATTCTCCAGGTCCTTCTCTGACCCTTGCTGCTGTGTAAGCAGGGCCAGGCCAATACCCCATTAGAGCGGAAGCAGAAAAGAGACAGCAAAGCCAAGCCAGAAAGGGACAGGAGTTCTCTGCTGTCCTCTGCACCCAGAGGAGAAAACTCACGCCTTCTGCAAACCCTGAGGCAAAAGCTTTCCCTGCAGAGTGAACTGGGTGGTGATTAGTTGTTCAGTTTTGTTTCCCCCCACCTCAGATGGCATTTTATCAATGGCTGTCTAGCAGTCCTGCATCTCTAGATATAAAAAGGAAGTACAAAACACTGAAAGGAGTGTGTGATAGACATGCCACTGCAGTGATTAATGTGCTCATCCAAACCGGTGGCTCAGCACCCAGTCAGTTAATCACCATCCAGTATTTTGGAAGTCATTAAATTCTATACCATTTTTAATGTGTTTTTACCGTTAGGCAGGCTTTTCTTTGAAGTGTGATATCACCAATTCTGAATTTCTTTCCCACCTCATTTTATTTCTTCACTGCCTGCTAAAATACATTTCATTATGACTACTGCTGTGCCAGGTGGGTAATTTCATTTTCTCACTATGACCTCTCCAAGAATGCACTCTGGCAAATGCTAAGTATGTGGAGGACAGTTTCTCCTTCATTTCAGTTGTAGTTCTTGTGAGTTACTTACTCCTGCACAAGAGGTCTCTCTCCAACACACTGAAGGCTATCCACATCCAGCTGTTGCTGGGAGAGAAGGAGTTGGTGACCAGCACCTTGCTATTCAGCCAGAGCAATGTTAAGGTAGAAGCTATTTTCTTTATGTGTGAGAGAAGACAGAGGTCTATGGTTTGATACTGAAAGAGCTCCAGCAAAAGGGAATTCATGTCCTTTTCTCTATCTGACTGCGAAGGAGGCCATATGAAAGAGGTGGACTGATGAACCCCACAAAACACCTTAATGGGCAAAAAAGTTATAACAAAACATGATAACCTGACCTACTAATTTTCAGCTTTCTAGAGGAGTTTACACAGATTTCTCTAATCTCACTTTTCCTTCTTTAAATTTCTGCATTTGGCAAGCTTTCTACAAAAAAATAAATCTTCAGCTTGGTTACCCTTATTAATGATGTCAGGGACAGCATTTTGCAATCGGAGACTCTTTGTGCTAGAAAAGGTTTTCAGCAGATTTGATAAGAAACATCAGGCAACAAGCTCTATTTTGAGAAGGAAAATGATCGATCATTACCTCTGCACAAAGAGAAACAGAAGGTTACTTATTTAAGTGAAAGCTATGAACAAAATAAATACAGCATTTTAGGTGAGCAACCTAGAAATGGGAGAAAACAAAATACAGTACAGGGTCATAAAATGTGTATTTAGCAGGAAGCAACCAGGGCAAACATCAACCAGTAGAGGTGATAAGGTTCACAAGACAAGCCTTGGGTACTTTTGTCTACAGGTGAGATAAAACAGGGAAGACTCCTACCTCATACTCTGCACAGAATCCCACCAGTTTCATGTAAACTTTAAATTAATACACATATGGGTATGCACACAAATGCATACATGCAAATGTATATGGTGAGTACATCCACCATTCTTGTAATGCACCTGTAACTGGAATGCAAAGCAGAAGGAAAAGCACACTACTGCTGTTGATTCATGTTTTGCTCTTGTCTTTCACTAACCTGAATGACTGAAGAAGTGGGACAATAAAGCTTAGACGTGTGGTCTTAATCTCATTGCATTCTGAACAATAATATTTTCACTGTCTTCAGCATCAGAGAACCTGTCCTTTCATGCACAAAGAAGTAAATTCAAACAGCAGTATCTTGCCCTTGGGATGCATACTTGTTCAAATGACTAGGTTATAAAAATTAAGTTAATGCTTTATAAAAGTATGTTGTGATTTAGAGTCAAAATGCCAAGCAAAATTTCTTACAGCTTAACGTTAGTCTTTTTTCTCTTGTACTGAAGGTAAATTGTTCATTCATTATTTGTGTCAAGGATTTAAGCTATGTACGGGGCTATCTTCAGCACAGCCAGCTGGAACTCATCCCAAAATTTGGACTTCTCGTTACCTAACACTTAAACTCACCATCAGGCACAGTAGTTCCACAGTGCAGGTAACAACTGTTTAATACACAAAATAATAAACTATAGATAAAGATAGAAAGTGCTTTGATTTGATCATTAGATGCCTAGTTGTCTTCAATGTTAAGTACCATGAAAATGGCAACAACTCCCTGATGAATCTTCAGAGGATTCTGGTAACAGTTAAAAAAAAAAAAAAAAAAAAAAAAAAAAAAAAAAAATTAATGTTGTCATTCAAGGAGACCTGATCCAAAATCTCATGGAAGGTTTGAACCCAGATGTTCAAAGAACATGAATTCGATGTGAAAGTGGTTCAGAAAAGGATAAGTAGAGAGTTTGCCATACAAAAGCACACAAAAAGAGCTTTGGCTTCTCCCCAAATCTAGCAGTATAAAGATTGGGAGATAACCTGATTGATGTCTGCATCTATTCGAGGTGAGTAAAGGGAGAAGAGCAGGAAAGTGAAGGTCTCTTAAGAACAAATACAAATGCATTGAATATTAAAACATTTGGGCAGGAATTACAAAGTTTCTGAACACCCAAGTACTGATGTTCTAAACCCACCTTCCAATAGGACCAAGGGCAGAAAAACAACCCTTACCAATTTTAATATAGATGCTGGGAAACTAATGAATGGGATTAACATTGCCATCCTCATTTCTCAGGGTCTGGACTAGATGGTGAAAGCCAAATCTTCAAGGTTTGTAAAACCTAAAACCAGCCTTTTCTCTTTTTGCGCTACTCCTCACACTTCAGGCACATAAGAGTGCAATGCACACCTTTAGTTCTTAGGGCAATATTAGTAACACTTCATCTTATTTTTCTCACTATGGTTTCCCTACACAGAGTCAGGTTTTCAGAGAGACTTATTATATCAAGTTTCACCTGAAGCCAACTCAGAGCAGCTGCATGGTGGCTGGGACACAGGCTTGCCTTGCACTAAGCCCTAGTTAAATAGCAATGTGGCAGCAGATTTGAGTAGGTCACAGACTACCTATGCTGTACCTACCCTGTGGCTACTATAGTGAGCTGTTCAGAATATGCTGGTTCATTTTGTAAAAGTAGTTCATTTTTTTCATGCTAGAGAGGTTTTTAGTAAAAGTCGTCTACTCTGTCTCTGAAGAAAAGGAACTTAATTGCTGTGAAATGCTATGCAATCCATACAAATGTAGTGTCCGGACTGGTTTAAATACAAATGCAAAGTAGTGGATAATAACGGCAGGAAAGAACGAAGCAGGAAGTCAGTAAAATTGAAATAAAAAGAGATACAGCTGTGGACTCCATTCAAATTAAATTGCTTCATTTGGACCTGTTATTTACATTATTTCATGTGTACCAGCACTTAGAACTAATGACCCGCAGTTTTCTTCCAGGCCTGAGCAGCAGCCACCATGAGAGGAGGGCTCTCATAATCAGTCAGTGTCCTAGCATAAAATTGTTTAGATTCACCAAAGACAGCTCTGAATAGAAGAAACCCCCAGAAAGAAATGGATTTCTGCTGCTGTTATTATCCCAATTTCTATGTATTTTTAGTAATCTTGTGTTTACATCCATCATAGCTTTCCATGAGAGGAAAGGGTACAAGATTACCTCTCCTAGCACCTTAATTTTTAGATGTCTTGGACAAGGAAACATCTGAGAGCAGATGGTCCCCACAAGAATACCTCTTGATGAGAAGTTGGCAGGACATTTCTGGAAACAGGACTGTGTTACACATGTACTTGAAAATGCTTGGTATGTCACTAAGATGTCCTGCAGAATTTCTTGGTGCAAAGGAAACATCCAAAAGAATTATATGAGGAAAAGTGCATACATCCTTAAGAATATAGAGACTGTCCAAGGGCCAACACTGAAATGCAATTCACTGCTGCCACAAGTGGTGTAATTACAGTTGCAGGCCTGGCCAGTAATCGCTCCTTGGAGCTCAGGGTATCCTGGGTAGTCCAAACTTGTTGACTTCGCAGAGCTTTAGTACAATACCTCCAAAGCTGCTAGAAATGGGCAGGATTGGAGTGTGTAGTTCCTAAAATGACTTTTGTGATTATCACACTGTTGTGCTAATAATCAGCCCAGCATTTGGGGGAAAAAAATCAATCAAAACCAACCAACCAGAAACAATAACTTAAAAGTATCACAGTAATATATTTCAGTTTGAAGAGAACTTGAAAAAGTCATATACAAAGATATGGAAGTTCATGGCCACAATAAGGTTTAAACACTTCCATATTTTACCCACAGTTCCCAGCTTGGTCATTTAGTCACTTGCAGATAAAAACTAGGGTGACATTAAAGTCTTTTAAAAGTACACGGCTAAGATTTGAATGGAAAAGCCAGCCTCTGGCTAGCTCAAGCTGGTGCTTCCTTTTGAAGTTATTGCAAATCTTTCTGTTGACTTGAACAGAAGATGAATAAGACTCCTCAGCACTGAAACAAATCATAGATTAAAACAAAAACACTTGTATGACTTTTATGTCAACCTTATATTAAAATGAGTCCCTTCTGGGTAGCAGGACACTGAGGTACTGCTGAGGCAGTACCATTTCTGTCTTAGAAAGTGACTGGACTGGCTTTCTGTATTTCCTAAGTTACATTCACTTGGACTCCTTCTTTCAGTGGTTACCTATAGGTTCATCAAACCTATAGGTATAGAGACACAAACTGCAGCATTACTATTTACATAACTAAGTGAGGACCTGACTTTGATTTTCAGCTGAAGCTTCTTGGAAGAGTCAAAAATCTGTATCAGTTCATCACATCTTGGGTCCCTGTAGGACAGAAGAAATGGTTACACTATCAGACGTAGTCAAATGTATGAAGCAAAGTGTTCCAGTACTTGTCGAGAAAGTGTAAACCTGCTGGAAATACAAAAAGGGATTTGGTTTTTTTCTTCCACAAACTCTAGTGTTTCCCCCAAACTTCTGCCTGTATTCTAACACGGCAGAAGGAGCAAGACTGACTTCATGTCCCTACAGCACCTTTGGGTTGCCCCACGTCCTGCTGTTGGAGTCTGTTCATGGTCACTCTAGTGGTAAGGGTCATGGAGCAATCAACAGACAGCACTCTTGAAACTATGCATAATGATACACTCTATGCCTTGGTAATAACAATAAACAAATAATATTGTGACTTCAGAAGAGGTATTTTGAAGGTTGATAAAGTAACAATATAATTACAGCTAAAATATATTCAAATACTAAGAAGTGTAAACAATTAAGGTTATCACTGCAATAAGGTGCAATAATAAGACTTCCAGGTTCTATTTTTCAGAATATTTAGTACATTTTTATTGCTCAAAGCTTAGCTGTTGTGACTGCTATATCAGTTATGGGCACTGAGCACTTTTCCTCTCTCACCAGAGCTGTGTGAGGGCAGGCAAACAGAAACAAGGAACACGGTAGAAAGCACCTGTGAAATAAAGGTCATGTCCAATATCAGAGTGCATCAGGTAGGACTGCATCTAATTTCCCAGGAAGTCATGTAGTATATCTATCTTCTTTGAAACCATTTTGAGAAAGACTTTGCTATTTTTTCTGAAACATTCTGTAATCAACAGATTATAAGGAATCATTGAGGGGTTTAAGAAATCATATACTTCATCCCTAGAGCTCCCAGGATCAACTGTACCTAGGTCTATAGCTAGATGTACCACCAATATCTTTAAAAGTTCAACAGGTTTTAGGGCATTAAAGAGTCCTAGAAAAAAGCTCATAAAATTCAGCTTTCTGAAAACATTTGGCTCAAGGACATAAAATCACCAAACTATAGAAAAAAATAGGGTAAAGGGGATCACCAGAGATCTGGTACCTAGACCTAGACCTATGTACTAGGATCTAGTACAACCTCTTGCTCAGAGCAGGACTCAGAGTTAGATCAGACTGCTCATGACTTTGCCCTTACAGTTGTTTAAAAGCCCCAAAGACATAGATTACTCAACCACTCTGGGCAACCTCTTATGGTGAATTATTTTTTCCTTATGTGCAGCTACAATTTCTCATATTTAATCTTCTGACCCCTGGGGCTTATCTTCTCACTGTGCTCCCTGAGGAGAATCTGGCTCAACGTTCTCTATAAGACTGTAGTTAGATCCCGTCTTATCCTTTTCTTCTCCATGCTAAACACACCCAATTCCCACTCAGATGTCCTTTACTCCAACTCCCTACCTGTCTTCAAGGCCCTCCACTGGGTCAATATCGCTCCCACACTCAGATGTTGAGATCTTTCCCTTTGTCAATGGATCGGTATCATAATCACTTGATTATATGCTAAAAAGGCATTAAACAGATCAGCCTTCTTAATATCATCTATTTATAGCTATCCTTCTTTAAGAAGTAGTAAAGAATTTTTTCTGTTTTGGTTTTCTTCTTGATGCCAATATCATTCTACACCATTTCTTGTTGCAGTTTATGTCTTTTCTAAGTGAATCATTCTATTAGCTGATTTTTATGAGTTTGCTTTTATATGCTTTTGTGCTCATCCTTAATGTCCAATCCAGATTCCACTTCCTAGATATTGTTTTTAAATCATTGACTTCAGCCAAATTTTTCTCTTATTGCATTTCCTAGATTTCCTCCATAATCAGAAAGAATTTTTGCCCTCATCAGTACGACTTTAGAGGGCTGCCAGGTCGTTTTAACTACTTTCCCCCCTTCAGTCAGCTTCCCAAAAGATCTTACAAAGGAATAAGCTGAGTTGATTGTAGTTCATCTACTTGAAACCTGTGGTTTTATTAACAGTTATTCTGTATTCCTACTATAAGGAGTGTGAGTGAATAAACACATACTGATGCACACACTTACCCTGGAAAAAGATGAAGTCCATCCATTAAAAAAAAATAAAAGCACCGTAATTTAAACAAATAGGTAATCAAGTCAATGTTGAAAGTGAGTCCTACTTACCACACTCACTATCATCTTGGTCCTTTACTTGTGCAGATAAACAACAAGAGGCTGCAACCTGTGATTAATGCAGCCTAAAAAGACAAATAAAACATAGGCATTGAAGTTTTACTGTTCTCAACAGAGAAAACTGAGGCACAGAGTTATAGAAGTAATTCGCACAAATAATGTGGACTATTTCTTGCAATGAAGTCAACACAGAACTGACAATCAGGAATTCCCTGAATTGTAATCTCAGATACTTATTCATTATCTTCTGATGTTTGGGGAAATCACTTTCACTCATTTGAATGGGAATTTCACACTAAAATATCTTTAGTCTCTGGTGTCAAAATACTAAAAATCAGGTAGGCATCTATTTGGAAAACATGGAGAGAATTTGAAAGGGCAGAAGAAGACAATGGTTAGATTATGTAAACAAGAAAATATCAACAATAATGTATTTCAATTGTGCATGTGTATGTGGATTAAAAATATCTCTGTATTACTTACAGAAAGAGTTACTGTTATTAGCTGTGATGGATTCCTTCTAAAATGACTTCATTTGTCTATTAAAAAAATTATTATTGACTGAAGAAAACCAAGAAGTTAATAGGAAATCATGCTATTAAAAAAGAAAATGCAAATAATTTAGAACAGAAATGAACTATTCTAATAAAAATATACTTAAAGCATAAAAGAGTCAAGGCTGAAATTTAGTAAATAGACTTACTATAAGAATAAGCTTCAGGTTTGGAATTAGAATGATCTGAAAACACTGAACACATTAAACATGACCTTTAAGCTTCAATTTCGTGTGTGGGAGTGTGAGGTTAATGAAATAGCTGAAAGATCATATTTGTAAGAAATCTGCCTGCTGATGGAAGTAATGTTAGTCTAGCCAATGCTGTTAACATTCTCCACAGTCAGTGGACTCTTAAGGTCTGACACGTTATTTATTTGATGAAGTGTTTTATTCTTGAGCCCCATTTTTTTTTGTATTTCCTTTGTTTTCTTCATGCTTTCCATGATTTCAAGTGCAAAAATAAAAAGGTGACCTTTGGCTAGGCCTAAACTGTACATCCAAAACCTGGAGAGCATTTGGACTGAGAGGAGAACTTGGTGCTAACCCCCTACATTGTTGGGTCTGTTTTTGTTTGTACCTGAACTGCAGGACAGGTATTAAACTTGCTGTATCTGTGTACATGAAAAAATTAATTTGTCCTTTCTTTCATCACTCAGTGTGTCGTATACATCATCTTTGCTCTGTAGTTTTTAGATTTATTTCTTCCTGGCAAATAAGCCACTGGCTTCCAAGTCCAAGAAGTAATTTGCTTTACTAGTGAAGTTGTATGGCTAAATAACATCCCCAAAAAAGGAAGAGGGGTGAAATGCCAAAGCCATAAAAAAAAATTAAATCTTATTGTGAAGACTGATATGGAAGTTGATGATTCAGACTGAGTTTCACAATATTTCCTCAATAGCATTCACTTATATATTATTGCCTCTGACAGGAGGACAAGTTGGCCAGGGATTTGAAGAGGGTCCAGTTAGGTCTTTTCCTTACATCAAACACTCCCAAAAATGCCAAAAGGGGGTGGAAGACAGATTCCTCTGTGCTCACTGCATCCCTGCTGGACAGGTCCTTTACTGGGCAGTGACTTGTTGTGCACAGTCCCACTTGAGCCCTGCAAAAGTCATCCCATCCCAGCTGAGACCTGGGAGTGCATTGGCTTTCTTTGCCTAGCAGACCTCTAAGCTCTGCAGTGCAACATCCTCCAAGTTTGCCAGTTTGTGTGTTTGTTTCTTTTCCATATTGCCTGCTGCATCTCATTCACTGCCTTCCCCTCCCTGTACTCTGCCTCTTACCATACCTCATTGATCCCAAAGAGGAGAGCATCTTCCCCTTTCTGCCCCACTCAGAGAGCAGCAAGCACACATGAACCAGGAGTCTCCCCCTTGATCACCCAGGAGCCCTGTCCTGTGGGAACATATGCTGTGATGCACAATATTTCACATGCAAACAAGCACATCAAACATCACTACCTAAGCCATCATAGAAAATCAAGCAAGTAACGCTAAGCATTTTACTGATTTTAGGAGTTTTACTGATTTAACCAAGTGTCACACTTTCTATCAGAACAAAGATAGTTGGTAGTAGAAGGTGAGAAAGACATTCTATATACAGAGTACCTTCTTGTTATTTAGCAACTAAACACTGTAAAGTTCCCATTTCCTTTTCTTTGTCTGTCTTCTACCTTATTGTTTTCTTGTACATTATAATCTCTTTTTAGCAGGAAATTTTCAATATGCTATTCACCCCCCGGTGCTTTTTTACACACACAGAAATACATTAAAAGAACATTAAAGATGTGCCAAAGACTTAAGACTGTCAGCATTAGCATTGCTTGTGCAGTTTTAATTTGGTTTCTCATGTATACACACTATGATGCAGCTGTTAATATTTTCCTCAGCCAATTCGCAGGATGGACAGAGCTTACCAAATGAGAAGCTATATGATATCTCATTTGTCCTCATTTATGCCACATAATTAAACTTTGGACTTTATGCAAAAAATATCCATTTTCTCATAGTCATTTCTGGAATATTCATCATTACAGTGATTCTTTTGCACAGACATTCAGAGACTTAGTGTTTGTAAGACAAAAAGACTATTATGGGATTTTTCCACTTCATGATGAAAACTTGGGGGATCAAATCTCTTAAGGAGTAGACTCCATTGCTGCCTGGATAACAAAAGGAGTCTGGCATCTTCAGCTGGATTGGATGACACTGAATGGCTCTTCTGATGAATTCTTATATCCTACATGGCCACTCTCATAAATGTATGACCATTGTTATTGATTATCTTGAACCACATACAAAACATCTCCATCCTATATGACCATTGGAGCAGCTGCAGGGACAGTTTCTACTGACCATCTATAGGTAAATTATTCATGTTTGAGTTTGGCTTTCATCAATTCTGCAGCAGAAACTGCCTGGGGGAGTCTCTGTGATGGGCAGACTCTCAACCTAGGATAGTTATCAGCACACTGAAGAACACAAGTCACGTCCATCAGCTGCATTTAGGCATAGCAAGAGCAGTCTGGGGAAAATACCCAGGATCATCCAAAATTCACGCCTGCAGAGCTTCTGTGACTTAGTCAAATGCTTCATTGTGAATGTGGTTACTAGTTTAGTCAATCACCTGTTATCAGGGTAGCCTATTTTCTCATTCCAGTCCATTGTCACAGATCTGCAGAGATGAGCTGGGGACCATACAGCAAATTAATTGTTTCAGGTCGCTGGGTGTGCACAAGGCACAGCCCCAACACTCAGCTCCACCACCATTATTCATCTATGTATCTCACTTATAACTTAATTCTCATAGCTCAGGTCACAACTTACAAACATTAGTTGCTTTCTCTTCTGCGTTAGAAAGCAGGTGTGTTCTGGTGGGCAGTCTCATTCCTGCTGCCCCATCTCCTGCAGGCTATCCTTGTCCCAAGCTAGTCCTTGATTTAGCTCTTTCACCTCATTCTTCTTATATACTCTCTGGCTCTTTGGGTTGTCTCAATCTTTGTCCAAGGTGTTCATACCATTTGCATTACCACTCCAAATCTGTTTTTCAGGGATCCTCGTTGCAGCCACCAACTTCCTTTCATTCAAGTTTTTCTTTCTAGTTTCTCCCCAAGGTCACTACCCAACCTCTCCATGTTTATGAGGTTCACCTGAGACTGAGGAAGGGATGTTTTACCCCTTCCTCTGCCTGAAGCTAGCCTCTTTGTCCATCAGTGCATGGTATCCTACTTTTTCCTTAGCTCTTCATTGGATTTTGGTCTCCTACCTCCCAATTCCACTTCTCATTTTCATCCCTTGTTCCTAGTCTGTTTGTCCTTGAAACTCCAGCACCTTCTTAAGCTCCTGACATGGACTACTATTCCCAAGCTCCTTATCCTAATACACTCCCTCTCCCATCCCAGACATTTCCAACATTTTTTGTTTTTTTAGTCAAATCTCTCTCTCCTTCCTACTGAGGAGGGCAGCAGCAGCAGGAGCATGGCATGTTCATGGATGAGAGGCCCCCACACCCTCCCAGGAGACCCAAGCAGCAGCAACAGGTCAGTTGGGCTTAGCCCACGCAGAGCTGCAAAAAAATCTAATGTTAAAATTTCATAAACAAAAGCAAACATTCTGGCCCAAGCAGCTGGTAAGGAGCTTTCAGCCTTCACAGTCTAAGTCTGGCAAAGTTAAAAGAAAATGAAAACAGAGACCTGTAATAGGAAATGTCAAGAAATGTGAATTATGGGCAGTCCTACTGATGCCTCCTGTATGAAAGAAACAACAGTAAATTGGCCTAGATTTCCACTCAGTTTTGCTTTATGTTATTTTTTAGTGCTTTTCCTTATGCCCAAACCTCATAGATGCAGCAAAACTCACTGTGTACAGCTATCTGTATGCTTCTATTGAGAAAGAGGGACTGTGACAGTGGACTTGGGCAGGAGCAGATGTTATAAATAACACTAACTAATGGATACAGTAGAAATACAGAAAAACAGTTGTTCAAAAAGCTGCATAGAGGTTTAAAAGAAGGTAAGTAAAATACTACCTTTTCTTTCTATTCTCTCTCTGTGCATGCTGTGCTGTTGCCTTAAGACTGAGTCACTCCTTGCTCCAGACAGGCCTATTGCCTCTTAGTACAATTCATTGCCTATGAAACATAGGTGCTATTTCTAGAACAGTAGGAACTTTAATTCTGCTATGGGTTTCATAACAGCTTGTAATAAGGATAAATTCAAATGACTGCTTTGTCATCCATTCCTATCTTTCTCCTTTTGTTTTTCCCACTCGTGATGGAAGTTTTCCACATTTAAGATAGGACTTGCTGCTACCACAGTCATTGAGCTAAATTTGTTAAGCTGACTGTCCAGGCATAAATAAAGATCCTCCCTTTCTTGTTCTTATTTCCCAGATACATCTTTCCTTCTCTAATCCTACTGCACTGTTTCTTCCCTTCTTCAAGCATCCCCAAGTGACAAAAAATTGTTGTCTTCTTATAACATCTTTGAAATCTCTTTGCAGTCATTTCCACTGCAGTCCCACTGGTGCCCACTCTCTCTGCTCACATGACACATTCAATCAGTGAGCAAATTCTCCAGCTGTGCTGTTTAGCATGATGCGAAACAAGCTGATTAGTAACAGCAGCAACAGGAGTAATTAAAAAAGAAACAAGAAAGAATTAAAAAAAAAAACCTCCTTGAACACAGAGTTTTCCCTTAACACTTAACCCTTCTTCCTTTTAGGAATAAAATCAACATTTTTAAACTAAATATTTGCCTACAAACTTCCAGTGAATCCAAAATTCATCTTCTAGGTACAAAGCACTAGAAAAGTATAACAGTTACTGGATCTACTACATCCAAACAGCTGACAGATATGTGATGCTACCATTAATGTATAAAGTTATTTTTTTTTTTTTATATTTCTGTAGCCTTTTCCAAAGACCATGTTTTATTGCATGAAATATATTGAGTAATCAATCTTTATTTATAAAGCTGTTTTCAGGCATAGCACATCTTAAAGGACTGTAGAATAAAACAGATAAAAATATTAGTGACAGATAAAACAGAACTAACTATATTAAACAAATGTTTCCGGAAGAGTGAAGCCCATATATATTATGAAAACAACATTTGATCAAACAGAGAGAGATCTTAAACTTTAATTTAAATGCATGAGCAGATGTGGCTGACCTAAAGTCATTGGAAACAACAACAACCAAAAAAGCCAGTGTCCAAAATGTGGAGTAGGAGAGCAGAAATTTTTGGCATTTTCAGTGAGCCTGACTGAATTCCCTCAATTTGAAAACAAAGCCAAGGGAATTCAATGAAAATACTGCTATGAAGAATAGTGAGGTTTGGACTGGGCGCTAAATGAAGAAGTGGACTGTCAGAAGAAATTATATAAAAACTCATCCAGAATATATACATAGAAGACCTTGTAAAAACTATTCATTCTTTCCAAATGCTAAAGATTTAATGTCTGAATTCCTTATGATCACATATTTATTTCTGAAGATGCTCTGTACCTTATTAACTATGTACTCTTGCCATACTTTCTGAGAGGAAAAGTAAAAGGAGTGACAGAATGCAGTGAGACATAAAATTCAATATGCCCTTCAGGTGCAAGGTCCTCTTATTTCAGAATATAAAGGTAGACATGCAAGAATGAATTGAGATGTGGCTGGAGCAGTGGGGAAACCTGAGGTCCTAGTTCCTGAAACCTTGATTTTTGCAATGTTTTTAACCAGGAAATGTTTATTTTTAAAAACATGAACAGTGCTTAGAGAGGGGCAGCTACCTTCCAGCTGAGTGCTCTAGTCAGATCTTTTGACCCTCTTTCTCCCTGGTCTCCTTTTGTCTCTCTGTATTTACATATTTTGCACTGCTTTGTATGCAACATCAAGCACCAAACAACAAGAAAGCCTGACTGCCTTTTAACTATCACCCCCTTGTTGAGTTTTGAACAGAGCTCAAAAACCTGCAGTCCAATTATTTCCCAAAACCAGATCTCCTCCTCCCTTGCCAGTAGATATATCTACACTAATAAATGAAAGAAATCTGGGATGTAGACTTGAACAGTTGGCCATAACTATCCATACCAGTCAGCTGCTAGCATGTTCTCTGGCACCTTTTGACCAAGCCGAGATTTCTCAGGGTCAGGGCTAAGATGGACCAGATGTGGTTTCCAATAGTCAAAATAGATGAGACCACCTTTTTTTTTTTCTACAGGGGAAAAAAAAAAAAAGTAGTTAGCTAAATAAATGCATGTTGTGACATGCCACGTGCTCTTCTGGGCAAATGCTTGTTCTGGGCTTTTTTACTTGGTAGTACAGACATAGACAAAATCCCTCCATTATCACAGTCAGTTTAACAGAAATAGACCCTGGCTTCCTAAGCCTATTTCTCAATTCCAGCTTCACAGAGATACTGAATCTTACACAAGTCCACAGCAAGACAGGATTTTACATATACCTGTCTTTCTGGAGCTTCCTATTGGGAATTACAATTCAGGCATGTAATTTGTCTTATTTAACATGTAGAACATCTGGGCACTTACTCCCATATTTTGAACCCCACTCCCTAAAGAGATGGGTGACAGACATTCAGGTTTTATATTGCCAAGCTTTCTGAAATGCCCACATCCCTTTTTAATTCTCAGCCAACTTATGCTGCTAGCTAAGCCTGAGTACTTGTAGCTTTGCTTCATTTCTCATCTGCTGTCATTCCTCCTCTTCTAGGTTAATTCCTTCCACCTCTCATTTCACATGCTAGTAGCAGCAGAATATCATCAGGCAGACATCACTGAGTATTTGTTTTTATCTCTTCACTTTGGTTGGTTGCTGTTAACAGAATCCTCTCAGGGTGATTTGAGAAGTGTCCTTTTACATCACCTTTATTCTATCATACTCTGGAAATGAACTGTAAGAGAGTAATAAATAAATTCAGACAAGCTTTTTTCTTTTTTTCCCCAACAGATTGTGTAACTGCTTGTTTGGCTTGGGGTAATATATACTAAACACCCCAAGAAATACTTACATAACAGAAAAAAGAAGGACATATTCTAAAATTGTCTGTTAAGGATAGGGAAAATGTGAATCTGCCTTGGCCTACTTAGCGAGTGTTCTGCATGTGGGAGCTGAGAAATTATGGGAGCAGGAGGTTAGATATGACAGCCTGATCCCTATCCTGAGCTGACTACCCAGTAATATCAGCCTGAGTTGCCAGGTTTTTTTGTTAACAAGCCCTGTGCTTGTTAAGGCTGAGTTACTGGCTGTGCTTTGAAGGGTATATATTCGTACTTGGCCAAATTAAATCACGCTTTCTTTCCTTGCACCAAGCCTTCTTGCTCTACAGATCGCCTTGCAAAGGACATCTGTCAATTTCAGCACTTGCCTGTCTTCTATTTGTGCCAACTGCTAGTTTTGTCTATGAGGACTTTAAGTTTCCTTCAAAGTCCCACAGAACCCCACCTAGGTCATTGATGATTCCTTATTTGCAACTGTGGTTGCAAAATATGTGGTCTCATTTACCAAATGTTTAACCTTTTAAATCTGTTACAGTAACAGTAATATGTGGAACTTTTCATCGACCTCAAAACACTTCATAAAGAAGGTCATCAGGCATTTGTTATGTTTCTTTAAAGATACTTGCCCAAGGTCACCTAGAAGGACAGTGGCAGAACTGGGAAAAAATACAGATCTCCTGACCATCTTCTAGGCATTCCTCAGGAAAGGAAGAAATTAAGAAAAGCTGAGAGATCTTTAATCTCTACCTGAAAAGTCACTCAGAGACATGCAAAAAGAAGGAGTATTTTAATAATGCCAGGGAAGGATAAAGGCTCTAATTATAAACGATGCTTCTTTCAGAACTGCAGAGCTCTGACTAAGGCCTGTTACTATACAGCTGTTGAAAATATTTCAGGTTTATGAGCTAGAGCTGAGACTACTTGCTGTTCAGAATAACATTTATTTTTCAGCTAAAATATTTTGAAGCCACGTAGGTAAAAATCTATGCAGAAACTTTATCTCTTTGTACTTTGATGATACGTAAAGGACATTAGAGATACTTTATGTCTTCAGTTAGATGCAGTCCAGAATGGCAATAGGTCCCTTAAGCACATAACATTAATGCAAATTGTACAGTCCTTTCTGGAAATGCATCCTGTGGACTAGAGCCAGATAACTGAAAACTTGTTGTATAGAGCATAGAGTTCCAGTCAAAGGGCTTGCCACCCAAATGTGCTCTTTCTTCCTTATAATAATTATCTCCCCCAGCCATAAATGTGTTATCTCCAGTGTATTGCTAATCATTGGAAACAAAGTTCCTGAGCTGAGGAAGTGGGGTGGGACTGAGGGGGTGAAGAAGCCCGTGAATAAGAAATGAGGACTCTGGACCATCTGTTGTTAAAAGGTAGGACAGATAAATTGAGGTTTATGCAGGATAATTTTAAGCTCCATCTCTAAAATGTGCTTGATGCTTTGTATTGTTAAGAAAAGACTTGTCCTCCTGCATGCAGTTAACATCCTTAATTTATTTTGGAGATTACACTGTTTCAGAACTGCTAAACGACTCACAGTCAGCAGATGATGGAAATTGCATCAGTCCATGCTGTCCTCAAAACAGTGAAGTCACTGCTCCATTTTCTCACACCATTATAAAATACCTGGACATTATAAAATACTGGACAATTAGGACTTGGGCTTGGGGAGCAATCAAATGACTGAAAAAAGATATATTTCATAATTTTTCATGTAATGCTGGTCATCTTTTTACCATTCTCATTACATGCATACACAAGAAATCTTGGAACGTATAAATGCATGAATAGTATAATACTCTAGTCCATTCTTGGTTTTCTTTCCAAGTAATAGGGTTATTTACTCTACATTTTATTGATTCATGGATTTTTTTCATCACTTCAAAACAATGAAGTAATACATCCCTTTCTCCCTTTGTGATTTTTGGAGCAATGTTAGCCTCTGGTCACTTTACCATCTACTGTGTATTCTGGGGACATGTTGGAACCACTACAGACATACAAAATTTCAAAATACCTCAGCAATGCTCTCTATACACCCAATATAGTCCTTCGTATTGCTCAGATATTTCCTCCAACAGGGAGGCCGGAATAACACAGGTTAGAAATGACAGCTCCAAATCGTTCAACAAAGATGTTCCCCCGTGTTAAAGGAAACCAACATCAGTCTCTGAAGATTGGAAACCACTCTGAGCCACCAGAAGGATGGCAAAGAGACTTGTTAGAAAGAGAGATGAGTTCCTATACTGACTTACCAACACATGCACAAGCTTTACATGATGAAAACCAGGAAAGATTTCTGCTCCAGTTTAATTATCCTACAAACCAAGTGGTAATATTTGCGTCAGAATTCCTACCAAAAGTTAGCGTTTCTGAAATAAGAACCTTATGAATGATACTTAAGTTAATTTCAAGAATATAGGAATAAATAAACTGTGCACATCTGCATATATGCATGTGTGTGTATGTGCTCTGTGATTCACAGGGTGGAAAATTGCCAAGAAAATTCTGTTCACTAAACTAGAATTGACCAAATGCATGCAACATTTTTTTGAGTGCCAAGTAAGACTAATTACCATACTCAGCTGGTCTCTAACAAATGAATGGTCTTAACAGTTTGTTTTTCAGCTGCCAGATGGAGTGAAGCTGAATGGTCTGTGCCATGCATCTAGGCATGAGGAAAAACTGTAAAAATTCGGATTTATGTTTGATTGTTTCTGACAAGAACATTTTGTACCTCCGAACCATGTATGTTTGTAATTCCAACTTTCAACTAAAGAAACAATTGTTCATTTCCCCAGCACTCTCCTAAGGTAAGGCTGCATTATATCCACTTTCCAAAAGGACGCACTGGACCAGAGATTTTAACTGATTGAATTCCAGGTCACCCTACCTTGAATTTAACTGGTGGTATCTAAGAGTCTTTGAGCTTTGCCTTAACTCCACAAATAGCCCTGTGGATTTCACTGCTACCAGGAAGGGCAATACAGTGTGAATGAGTTACTGATGGCTCCATGCAGGATTCGAGAACTGCTCATGGTTCAGGGAGGGCTCCAGTGCTACCTACCATGCTTTGATCAGAAAATAGCAGGTCCCAAAAAAGTTTATAAAAGGCTGTTTTGAAATTAGTCTTCTTAAGTTTGGAAGAAAGCGCAGGGTTTAAACAAGCCCAGCTGGCAGTGCTGCTGAAGTGCCTTTTATGTCTGGCTGGCACCAGGGAGCCGGATTGTGATCCCCTGACGCAGCTGGACACCAGCTCTCTTTGCATGGGGGCAATGGCACCACACGGGGACTAAAGTGCAAATGAACTTATTGCAGTCTGACCCTTTTGCTTGTATAATTAGGGTGATCAGAGGGGAACAATACATTTGAAGTTGCAACTGCTGCTCCAGACTCATCCAGCTGATAGTTTGACACATCCATGAAAACAGCATGCGTCATGAAATTTGAAGACTAATAAGCAATCCCAGGAAACTCTTCAGAACAAGCTGTGTACGTCTGTGTGTATGTGTGTGTACCCACTTTTAATTTGCATTTAAATAATTCTGCTTGTTATTTACTGATGTTTCCAATCCCTTTCCCCTCGTTCCACGTACCAGCAGGAGGTTGTTATGTAAGAGAATTCAAAAAGTCTGGTTTTCACTGCTGGAGGCTGAGATGTACACAAAATTTTTCTACTTATGTCCTTATCACTAGATAAGTACATCTGTAGAATTTACACAACCCACAAACATGAAGGATTTAATCCACCAAGTATTTTACTGTTGTAGAGAACTATAAGCCTTATGAGAACGAATGAATAATAATTATTCAGATGTAGGTAGAGCCAGAGAATATCCTAATTTTTTTTTGCATAATACCAAATATCCCTGAGCAATTCAAATAGAAAAATAAAACCCATGATGTTAAAGATCTCTGGATAGATGTGGGGTTTCTAAGTTTTGAGTATTTCAAGCATGGATTTAAGGGCAAATGTTAGTTGGCTTTATACTTGAAGTGAGGGGAAAGGCTGAAAAACCTGTCAAAAGAGTTCTCATACGTATGCCACTTTTTTTTTCTATGACATCCAGTGTCAGTATTTTAGCTCCAGATGACTGATTTAATTTCTCCTCGTGTAATGTAAGCTTTCTTTCCATTGAATGTCAATAAGGATATGCACTTGCCAAATACAGACTACCTGAAAACCTAGCTCAAAACCACCCCAAAACAAACAAATTTCTGAGGATTTTCTTCTCCTTTCACTTGTGAATAAGCAGTTTATAATGTCTGCTTTCAGCAATTTTTTGAGATGAGAGTAATTTGCTATACCTATGAACTCTGAGCATCCTATACCTACAGCTTTCCTTTTGTTCTCCCTACCCCACCCCGTATGTTAAGACCACAAAACGGTTTATGCTAAGCTTGACTGAAATTTGTTTCCTTGTGCCATCTGGTGGATATCATTTGTAAATGCGCAACAGCATGTGAAGTATTTCACCCACTGTTGCACCATCAGGATTGTTTTTGCAAGACAGTAATGCCTCTGAAAGAACTAATGCTAGCTAATGTAAACATTTATGTATGCCTCACTTTAACAGCATGCTACAATTTTATTTCCTGTGAGAACAGAGGAGAACAAAAGGTAATTTTTCTCCTCGAAAACCTGATTTTAAAGCAGGGTGAAAAATTGTTTTGTAGTTTACAGACAATTCTGTATTTTGGGAGCTGTTACATTTACTTCACGGGCTTTCTTTTGTAATATTTCTCCAGTGAAACAGCCTTATAATAAATCAAAAATAGCTGATGATTTCAGGAAAACTTTGCAAAAGTCATCAAAATGGTAGAGTTGTTCCTTTGGTAAAAACAAAACTCATTTGTTTTCCTTAGCTGCTTCAGAAACTTCCATGCAGTAAAATGTCAGGCAACTAAGTAAATGAATACTTTATTATAAAATATATTAAATGTATCTTATTGAAATATTTCATTTAAAGTCACTAATGCTGTTACGGAAATAGTTATTCTTTAGGCCACAAGTTGTTTGTTTTTTTTCTTGTTTACTGCTATATTTATGTTTATATATGGGTAGTACGACTTGCTCCACTTAAACTAGTCACATATTACTTGTTCAACTCTAGTATACCCCATAAAACTACCATTCCACTATTTTATTGATGGAAGTTATTTTCATTGGTCATAAAGCCCATGAAATGTATTTTCTAATGAGAAGGGAAATGATCAAAATGGCTTGCTTACATTGCAAGAAAATAATCCTTCAGGATTTTAATTTTTCCTGGGGAATTTTCCCCTTGTTGGTCACTTGGGTGACAGTCCCAAGTAAAGTTGGTACAGAAATTCAAGTTTATCCTATAAGTAAAGTGATACCAAATCAGTTTACATTATGGTACTGCCAATTTTAAAATTAAAAAGAGATGAGCGACATTAGAATGCAGTTCTCATTGTATTTACTTATTTTCCAAAAACAAAATATTTTTTTTAACTGAAGTTAGAAGAAAACCTCTCTGTTCAGAATATAAACCCACTGTGGATCAAACCCTCTATTCTCTCTACATGTCATGCGTCTCTTGTGAGAAGAAGTTGCATTTAGTTAGGATTTAACTTTGGCTTTCAAAGCTTAGATAAGTGTTCCTGAAAGTCTCTAATTTCTGTGCATTCATGTCTGCTTAACAATGAACCAAGAATTACTTTACCAACTGTGTCTAATTTAGCTTTTGTTCTTAATTTCTAGGATTAAATTAAAAACAGATGTCCCCTGAGTGCTAAAATGATCATAAATTAGTCTTATATATTGAAATTAACATGGCAAAATATTAAAATGAAACCGAAGTACATGTTTTTGCTGTGCCTTGTTTTTTATAAAAGTTAGCATGATGGTGCGTGTAATTGAGCAATCTTGTGCTACATATCTGGAGCTCTAAAACTATCTGTCCAGAGAGTCACCTCCTACAACGTGGGGTACTTTTCCACAGAATTACACAGAAGGATTTTCTGTTCTTAATTGCATAATCCATTAAATAAGACAAGATGAATATTAAGACTTAGAGATCTGCTCAAGCTCACAATGCAGTTTATGGGCATAGGCCTTATGAATTCAGTGAGGTTTAGGCACTTTTTTCTTTCTGTGCCATACATGCTCTTGTGTTCTCATCTCCCTCAGCTCCACATATAGTCAGCAAAAAGCTGCTTATCTCAACATGCAAGAACAATCAGACCCTGATAATTTAATTTAAGGAAAAGCTGTTTTATTTCTCATCCTTTTTCCTATAAAGTCTCTTAGACTTTCTTCCTAAGATTTTGGCATGAGATAGAGAGATCTCCTTACTCTGCATGTAATTCTCATGAACAAGAGTTGGGACTTACACAGACAAGAAGACTACTTTGTTTTTATGAACAAGTTGGACTTGTATAAACATGGAGGCATGGACACAACACAGACAGAAAACCTTCTGCTCATCTAAACCATGTTAAAGGCATAACCTAGCCTGAGACACATTAATTAATTAAATAATTACTTTATTTATAAGATGGGTAGGAAAGAGGGCTTAAAGGATTAGGTCAGCAGGATGAAAGTTCTGTCATCATTTTGTAACAGGTGGGCAGCCCATTGATATTTCTTTTCTGAGGAACGTCAAAACACCTTCAAGTGTTTCCAGTTTAACTCTTCTGTTTGGAAGGGCTGAGAAGTACCTTCATCTCCTTCATCTCATAGGTCCTGCTTCTTCTCTGATACAGTAACCACCAAACCATTCTTCAGAAAAGCTGCTAGGACAAGCACAAAGAAAAGTATGCACACAAATGAAGTCAACACAATTAGAGCTGATTTATTGCTGTCCTCAAGGCTTTTGTTCAAAGGACTCCTGCTGACTGTGGGGTTAATGAAATAGCATTAGGCCCCTGGAATTGTGTCAGAATTAACCCTCTGACCCCAAGTTCTGTTTGTCCTGCCTGATCCACACAATAAAAATATTTTCCTAACAAAAAGTTATTCTCTTTTTATGTGTGAAAATCAAATGGCATTGCTACACTGATACCTCAGCTGTGTGGCAGGAGAAAACATATGCCACAGCACAAAACATCAGGGGGCATTAAGGCATGTTTACCCTTGATTATCCCAGATTTTTATGTCAGTCTACATGTACCCCTCCTGTCCCTGTGTGACTGAGCTCTGAGCCACCTTACCCAGCTGTGTTTCTGTTTGATCTCCATCACCTGGCTCCTTCACCACAGCTGGAGTAATGCTACTTGCCTCGACTCTGCTTTGCAGAAGGGTGATTACTTCCTTCCCTTCCTCTGCCCAGCAAAACACCAGAGAAATGGGTGCAGAGTACACTTGCTGTTTGTATAGGGTCATTGTCCCACCAATGCCCTGCTCATTAGGCTGCAGCCTTCCCCAACATCCTACAAGGCAAAGCCTTGTCCATCTACTAAAATGAGATGGTCTTGGGAGTAGGAAGCTTCCAGTGGAGATTGTAAGGAAAGAGTGTCCCACCCCAAGCCACAGTTCACAGATACCTCAACAACTTTTTATCTGTTAGTGTCCCCTTTTTCAGTCATGTAATGACTCTTTGGTATTAGCACTGTGCACCAATAGTCTCTAGGATGATGAGGTGTTTACAGCAAACAGGAGCACATGAATACGAGTAAAAGCAAGAAAATTTTGCATATGGTTGTGCAAATAGTACGTAGAGGCAATATGTTTTCCTTTATATTCCCAGATTTTCTATATTTCAGAAAAAGACAGAAAATAATAAAATTGTCCTTTTGCCACAGCACAGCTTCCACCATCCACAGTAGTCTTCTCTGTTGCACTGATTTCTGCTTTTGCCTCTTCTACCACTGCAAACCTAGGAATTTTGGTAATTGAACAGAAATCACAAGACCATTTGTGCTGGCACATATCAGCACACAGTGGCCTCACTGGCACATAGTGTCATCTTCTCTATTCTTTGCCCCCATTTCCCTCTACATCTGGCTTTACATAACTGGAAACCAGAGCACCCAGCACTAACATAATCACATCACAGCCTACTGTGTTGGCTTTGTTCACCATGCCCTGTACACCAGACCAGGGAAATGGGAATCTGACACTGACCTTCTGAGACCAGGGTCCCAACTCTACTAAGAGGAAGATCAAATTTACAGAAAAACAAAGGAAGGCATATAAGAAAGTGGGAAGCCTACAAAACTCTACCAATACTGATTTCCCTCCAAAATTGGCAGTCAGTAAGTTTGCCTGTCCCGGAAATAGTATTTTTAGAGCAGAGCATAGATTACACATGGGCTCTGAGCACACTTCGTATTCCTGTAATACACCTGAACTTACTTTCATATTTAACAAAGCAGGATGGGGCACTACATGTAGTACTCCATATTATCATGCATATACTATAACTATAGCTAAAGCTTACTACTGAAAATTCAGATTTTTGACACCTTTCAGTATTCGTAAACTTCTGGTGTACTTGAATTATACCCTATTAGGCCTGAAAGGATCTTTATGATTAACTGCTGTGATGAAGAGGAATCACATTAACTAAAAAAAAAAAAAAAAAACAAAACCAAAACAGAAGACCATCATCTAATTGCAAAAACCTTCCCAAATTAGGGATAAACCCACAGAAGCAGATTAGCAGATTAAAAGAAACAAGTCCCACATCCTTCTGGCGAACCTGGCTTGAACATACACATGGCTCTTTTCTATGGTTTGATATATTTTTTTTCTGTGAACTCTTTGCCTAGCTTTTTTTTTTGTTTGGGTTTTTTTTTGGGTTTTTTTGGCAGAGGGGGAGTGGTGGTGCTTGTTTGTTTTTTTTTTAATTCTCGCGTGTGTCTGGTCTGCTTATATCGACCATATAAAACATTATGGTCCAAAGATTACAAGTTTGAGACAGGTGCATATCTTGAGTTTGCTCAGAAGCTCCTTTGAGATGTGCTGTAGTGTCAGAGGTGAGCTCTCGTAAGAGAAGACTCCACTGAAATATTGGCAGGACCTAATCCTTCTAGCTACATTGAAAATAGCAAAAGAAAAGTAGTTACTTCCTTGGAAAATCAAGAAGCATAGAATAAAAGGAGAGAGAGAAAAAAATCATAGTGTTTTTCAGATTACACAAGCCCTTCACTTAGTGATAAAATTCTAGGGTATCCAAGAAAGATGCAGCAAGTGTGAAGTATCAACCAGTGCTTTGTAAGCACCCTTAAATAGACCTTGCTGGAAAAGAGAAATTCTGTTTTTGGAAAGCTTTCAAGGACTAGTTAGGGGTTCTTTTAAAGGCATCAGAACAACACTTTAAAAGTACTAAAAATAAATGCAAATCACTTAGGCAATGGGGAAAAAAAAAATCCAAACATTTAAAAACTCTAGGGTAAAGACCAAAAAAATGAATTGCTTACCTCCAGTGAATGGGAGCATTGAATACATTCTTAAGACACACTGTGAAATATTTAGAGCATTTTAGTAAGCAACATAATGTGATTTCACAGGGGAGAAAAGACTGTCATATTTGTATATTTTGCCTTGGAAGTTATGCAACTTTCCAAGACAATGACTGTTTTTGTTTAGTTCTCCTCAGATATTACCACTAACAAGGAATTATGAAAACCAAGTTTTATTTGCTGTAATATCACTGACATAGTATGGTCTGCCAAAGGGCAGATGGCAACAGGCAGCTTTTGACAAACCAGTGCTTTAGTCATATAGGAAATTTTATTTTTTAACCATCTAATTTTAGGCAACTTATTCAGGTACTGAGTGGTATTAGACAGGCTAGAATAGCATGACACATATTCTAGCACCTAGCTTGAAAGGGACTGAGACAGCCACTTTGCTCGAGCAGGCACTGCCAAGATGAGGTGAAAGAGCTGAGCCCCGTAGCAGAGCACTGTTGGGACCGGAGGACCTGCTGGCACCAGCCAGCAGGAAGGCTTGCATCTCAGAAGGTTGCCCTTTCCAGGAAAAACACAAGAGGCTCCGTGAGGAGGTGTGCAGCCACATGTGTGTCTCTGTCAGCTGGCCATGTTTGAGTGCATTGGGAAGAGAGGGGTGCCATATTTTTCAGAGGTTTCGCTGGAAGCTCTTCCTGATCAAAAAGAAGCCAAGACAGAAGCATGCAGACCCTGATAAAGTCCTCAGCTCCAAGTGATCTCTGACTACATGCCCTTCACAAAGTACCTTTGCTTTCCCATGTACCTCAGTTAATTTAGGAAGGCAAATGTTCTAAAGAATGCAGCTCCCAAACCTCTTCACGGCAGGTATTTCCAGGAGAGAGAAACCAGACCATGGGCCTTCTGCATGACTGAAGGACTGTGCTGTGGGCTGTCAGCATCCTTCCCAGAACCAGAAGTGTTTCATTTCCTTCTGAACAACCTCACCACCACAGCAGGAGTGGCGATGCGTCCCCCCAGTCCTGCCTGGTCTGCCTACAGAAATGCAGCTCGCTCTTTGGCATTTCTCAGCTACCTGTAGAAGAAAAGTGACAGATTTGAACACCATCTGTGAGGGATGGACCCAGACCTCAAGCCTTAAGCTATTGGTATGAAAAGACAGGCCTCACTGCTGCAGCATGTGAGAGGAACCCTGTTCAGCTCTCTCAGGAGGTGGGGTGTACCACTTCAGTTGGGGTTTGCATTCAGGTCTGCAGCGGTAGTCCTGGCTCAGGTGCCCATGCTCTGGAGACAGAGAGTTTCAGATAAACCCCTGTGCTTGATGCTTAGCTCTGCCTGCACCCCTTTTCAGCATGCAGTTTTAGCATGACAGCCTAAACAGTGTGGCTTCTGAGGCCATCCATGCATTTTATGCAAAGTACATGCTCATATAATTCTACTTATATATGCAATTTTTATGCATACACACAAGTCAGTACCTAGTTTCCATCCCTTCAACTTCTTACTGAAAAAATAAAACCAAATAAAACCAGCCCCTCTCCCATTCTTCTGGACACTTCCTGATTTCCACTTCTAAATCTGACAGCAGAACAGATGGTGGAGAAATTACATCCTCCCAAGCTTCCTGAAAACAGGACGTTGGTATTGGTATATTTGACAAGCTAAGGGAAAAGCTACCGACCCAGCTCTCCATAAAGTATCAGCTACCAAGAACACTGAGAGAAGTGTCAAAAAGTAAGAAAGTCTTAATTGGACTTTGTGTCCTATTAGATATAGCGGACTTATCTAGAAGTCAGGAAGACTCTGGGACATAGGTGCTGCTATTTCCTCTGCTAACAGAGCAGCTTGTTTGAGGTTGCTCTACAGAGGTGCATGGCAAGCCCTGCTCACTCTGCCGGAAGTTCTTTGGCCTGCCTGGGTCTTGGATCACATGCCAGAGCTCAACCTGACCCTTATTAGTAGATTTTGCACTGGAGAACTTGTTGCCAAGGGACTACTGATGGTTCCAGATGTGAAGACATAATTGTATTCACTCTTCAGCAGGAAAAAGAATTACTATTGCCTTTACCTACAACATAAATGACATGGAACAATTCAGAAGTATTGAATGTTTGAAAGCCTGAATCATGTAAGGACGGTCTTAATGAAAACTCTGTGTATCAATATTTTACACTTGAAATGTGTGAACAGTAAATGACTCTTAACTCATGAATCTTCATAAATATTGGATTATTCTAAATTAATTCATCATGCAATGCATCTGTCATTTGTGCACAGCTTAAAGGTGAAGTGCTTCTCAAGATCCTCTTCATCTGCCAAAATTAGACTTTGATTTTGTTCTGACTTCTCTGACTCATACATCCTTCCTTCTCCTGCAGTTCTCACTAAAAAAATCCTTGTCAAACCTCACTAAACCACACAACACAGAGAGCAACCATTGAAGAATAATGAATTTTGCAAATTTGTCCTTTGATGAACAATCAGAAAAAGAAACAAGTATCATGCATTGTTAAGTGTACAAATATGCAGACAAGAGTGCTTTTTCATTTTTCCTGGTGAAACTGTAAGCTTAATTAGCAAATTTAGTATTTTTTGTAATTTACCAGAAAACCTAATACATATTTTCTTCATGTTTTCGTGGGAATACCCAAATAACAGACCTTTGCTAAAAAGCAGGGATACAGTTGTAAATTTTCCACAAATTATACAGAAAAGCCTTTACCTGCTATTTTGAAACAAAACATTTTTGACTGTAAAGCACAGGGCTTAAGTGCTTTTCTATCTGAAAATAAGACTTATTTTGGCGCATAAAAATTTCAGACCTTGATCCAAATAGCAGATGTCTACATTTGTTGAAAAGGCTTGGGTAAGTTTCTTTTGACCTCTGGATATCAGAAAATTTATGAAAGAGCAGCTACATCAGAGCTGTTTCAACTCCCATTAAGTCTGTGAAAAGAAATAGGTGTTTCTGGGACGTAATCACAGGTCTGATGAATAACTTTACTTTTCTGTCTGTTTCTTTCCATTGACTCTAAAGGTTGGCTAGTGTGAATGTGATAGGCTTTGGTATAAATATCTACATTGGAGGCACCAAAAAATATATAAAATTAAAAATTCTGGATCCAGCTCTTTCCCAGCTCCTGCCATGTTGACTGAGTGGTCTACATCATCTGAACACAAGAAAACACTGTTTCACTGTGAGAGTGGTCAAACACTGTCACAGGTTGCCCAGAGAAGTTGTGGAGTCTCCATCCTTGGAGATATTTAAAACCTGACTAGACTCAGTCCTGGGAAACCTGCTCTAGCTGACCTTGCTTGAGCAGCAGGGTTAGACTACATGACCCCAAGAAGCTCCTTCCAACTTCAACCATTTTGTGATTCTGGGATCCTCTTCCAAAAGTACCCATATGGAAAAGAGATCTTGGATGTAGCAAGTTAGAAGTGCTCCATAACGCGTTAAGACCAGCGCTGGGTGCCTGGGAAGGACTGTGTGTGCTTGAGAAGCATTCGTGCTGGGGAAGCAGGCAGTGAGTACTGCTGTGCCACAGAGGGAGGCTGAGAGTTCAGTGAGAAGAGAGGGGGTTTCTGTCTGTAGCATGAATGTGGCAAGCCTGAGGCATGCTGCATGGTGCAGTGATTTGGGGCGGGGGAAACTGTGCTGTGTGGCTTGTGCTTGTTACTCATGAAAGAGCACTGCACTGTGAGTGCTCTACGACAACAGGGGTAGAGGAGTACAGCTGGCAACAAGCTTGCATGTGGATCTGGAAGTCTTTTGGGACCAGCAAAGAAAATTGTCCTTGCCTACAACCCACTGGAAGAATATAAGATCTATGTTATCTGTGCCTTGAGTGAGGATCTACCCTGTGAGCTCAGACTGTGTATTTAAGTTAAATTGTATAATGATATTTTTGTATGATTGAAGGGGAAGGGGGAAGTATGGCCTTCTAAAAATAGGCATGCTCCAGATGGAGAGAAGGACAGGGCAGGAGCTGCAGCTGGCCTAGCATCTGTCATTGCACCTGAGTCTCTCTCCAAAATCCTTTTTCATTATTTTCTCTTTGAAAATCCCTTGAGAGGATCCCACAGGATGAGGCCATCCCAGAAAGGAGACACCGGTCTGTGAAGAGGCATTGCATGACGTGCATGAATTGATCACAACTGCATTCATGAGATTTAGGCAAGGATTGCCTGGATGAGAGGGTTGGGCTCCATAACCTGAACAGCAAAGCCGGCCCAGCTGGCTTCACTGGGTTCTTTATCAACTGAGTGGTGGGACAAGCTGGGTCATGGGAGCACGACTACACTTTTTCTTTTCAAATCTGGACTTATATGCAGAAGAATTACTCTTGCCACGCTTGTTCATCCTTTCTTCTTTCATCTATCATGCTGCAAACTTTGGGAGGTAGAGGGAGGATATATTGTTGCTCCTGAGTACCAATTCACTGAGTGCAAATGAATCAGATGGGAACTGTGTGAGATGCCTTATAAATAGAGATGAGTAGAGTCTGAAATAGCTCATCTGACAAAGTACACACAGATACCATCAAAACATTCATGGGTGAATGAATAATACAATCTGCTTGACATCTTAAAAATGGTGTGTTGGGTGTATGGTCTCTAATGCTTGCAAAAAGCCATCCTGTGGAGATATCAATGGAAAAAAGAGATCAAGAAAGTGGAAGTGAGCTTGTATATGAGAAAGCCTCTCTAACTTCGGAACAAGACATTCAATACTTTTACATAAATACTACACTGCTCAAGACTTTCACCCATATTGAGAAGGAAATGTTTCCAAGATGCTGTCTGATGTTAAATGGGTTGCACACAATAGATGTAAGGAGCAAATAATTCAATGGAGTGCTTGTGGGTTACACAGAAGTTTGCTTTCAATGTCATCTTCCCTAATAAAAATGCAACTAGAAAGCTAATTCAGTTACATGAGCACTCAATAAACATTAGTAAGAGCAAAACAAAAGTGTTGTGATGGTTCTTCTAGTACATTATAGTCACATCTGATTCCTTTACTAATGTTCTTTTAGGAGTCGCTTGCTTCTGTCAATTGGAAAGGTCACAATTCATATGCCAAATGGTTCTGTACTGTTCCCATTCTAGTTTCAAACAAGAAGAACAGCTTAGTGACCTCTGGGATCTGTTGTCTTTATAATATGTGGCTTGTTAGGACATTTTCTATGTGAGGTACAATTAAATAAATAGCAAAGTCAGCAACCCCTTGAGAGAGAGTGGTTCATCTCACCTAACTTTAGCCACCTAAGTTAGTCATCAGAGCTCGCTGTGTAGTTGATGGAGCTCTCTTGGGTAGTTTCTGAACGTGATTCATCTCATCCTGAAATAAGCAACAAAGAGAGGTGAGATGAATTGTCCTTTGGAGGTACTCATCTCTCTCCATCAGTTAAAGAAAGGGCTGACATAATTGCCTTACGTTATCTTGGATTATTAGCTTTAAGATTGCTAGTCACTTTTAGCTGTCCATCTGATCAATGGGATACCATGATCTGTATGCATAACAGCTTTTAGAGATCCCATTTCTCTGCCCTTACTTCATAAGTAACAAATGTTCTAATTTATGGGCAGACCATATATGCATACATATATATATATATAAAATGTTCATATTTACATTTAATAGAATCATAGAATCATAGAATGGTTTGGGTTGGAAGGGACCTTGAAGATCATGTAGTTCCAACCCCCCTGACGTGGGCAGAGACACCTTCCACTAGATCAGGTTGCTCAAAGACCCATCCAACCTGGCCTTGAACAATTCCAGGGATGGGTCATCCACAACTTCTCTGGGCAACCTGTTCCAGTGCCTCACCATCCTCATAGTGAAGAATTTCTTCCTTATATTTATACGTATATTTAAAGGATAGGTCAAGATACAGTGCTTTATACCTCTTTCAGTATTCCGTTATTCTTTGCTTTCATTTTTTGAGACTGGATAATGATCTCCTTCAATCAGTTTTAATTATATCAGCTGTCAATTTTCCTTCTGATAACCTGAAGATAAGATCATTCTGGTCTTAAATTTCAGAAATTTACAGGGAGAGTGAACAGGATTAACATTTCCACAGTTCCTAATTCCTGAAGAGCACCTTGATATTTCAACTGAACTGAAAGGCGTGTTACTAGGCTGAGTATCAGAGACAGGGAGAGAGAACTGAAGTATTTGATTACCATGACTGGTAATTCACAGTGATTTACCTTTAAATCTTATCTGTCTAGCTCTTCATAAGTAGTGTTATCGTGCGTACAGAAAAAAGCTTAGTGATAATGGCCATGGCCAATAATTGAACAAGTTTGGGCTCACTAACTCACAGCAAACTAAAAGAAGGACTTGTTACACCAGATGTTAGCTGTGTAACAATTTTGTTAATGACACAGGACCACTTTCTTCACTGAGAGCACTTCACCCATTTCCTACTGACTCTCTACTAATGCTGCTGCCACCACAGAGTCATCATCTCTTTTTACTTATTTGTGTTAGCAAAGGTTGGAATCATGAACCAGGGACCCATGTTAAGCCTGAAGCATAAGGGAAAATGCAGTCCCTCACTGGTAAGTGCACAGAGATGGGAACCCTTAAGGCCCCTGAGACCTCTGTTCAAATGCTGTATTTGTATCTACCAAAGAGTGAGACACCCAAGTTGGAAGAAACACATCTGCACAAGCCTAATACATAGGAATGTTTCTTAGGGTATGGGAGACTGTGTGTCTCTCTCTCTATATATATATTATATATACATATATAGACACACAGACATATGGAGGCATATGCTGAGAACAGAGAAGATTCAGGGAGAATATATGAGTTACAGAAGAGCTGGACAAAAACATGGTAAGTTCATCTATGCCCAGTGTGTGGTGGTTACTGCTCTCAAATACTACATTGCAGTGAAAGAGCTCAGGACAAAGAGATTTATGAACACATATTTATAGTCAAAAAAGAAACAAAAAATGGCCTCCAGCTTTCCTATTTTACTGAATGTTGTTTGTTTGTTTGTTTGTTTGTTTTAAAAGGATTGCTGTAAATGTCTACTTGTCAGTGCTGAGCTGTGTAAAACATACAGCAGGAGCCCTGAACTGCAAGAAAATCCAGGAAAAATAAATGGCAGTGACCACATTCAGTAAGACTAATTAACATCACTGTCTAGCAGAAGGATTTAAATAGAAAACGTAATCACTGTTTTAAATAGAAACAATCATCCTTCAAAAATAGTACATCAAATAACCAAACTGGACTGAAAACTTTTATTTTTAAATTCATTTCACTAAACATCTTTCATTAAAAGTACTCCCTAGAGCCACAAAAATTCTCTAAATAATGTATACAGACAATAAGAAGATTTTGGGGGAAACAATAATGACTTTACCTATGGAATCTTTTTTCAAGTCCTGACCGTGTGGGGTCTAACCCCATGAAAGTGATGACTTATACTTGGTCAAATTCAACATGAACGATTTCTTGGCAGTTGACTTCTCAATGACAAAATTGTCATTCTAAGTTACACTGGAGAGCTGGTATCTTGCTGCAGATGCATCTTCCCCTGTAATTAATATCTGTTATATGTGCATTGAGTTCCTCTGGGAAATACGTGTTTGTAATGGGGATTCTGACACAATATGGTTGACTTTACCACAGCTCCCATGTTCTGTTTATGAGTGACAGAAGTTGTACACAAGGACCAGAACATTTTCGACAACAGATAAGGATGAAAGTGCAAATAAATATGCAAAATTAATACAATTTATTATGGTAATTTTGCCTTGTCATCAAATAATGGTAGGGGTTATTTTCAGTTTGGTGCTTGGAGATCATACACCTATAATTTTGTTTACTGGTTTTTTGTTTATTGGTTTTGTAAAATGAACTAATGGGTCAATTAAGTATACTCTTAGGAAACCTCAATTTTCCCTCATCAACCACAGCCATGATAAATATCGTTCTTGGGCCTTAATCTTGTCCCCTTAGGAACATAGGTCTAAGAATCTCCATTTAGCTTTATGACTATACCTGAGTTCATTCTATATTTTCTCAGGAAGGCATATCTAGATGTTAGCAGTTGGGGATTTTACTTTGCACCCAGTCTTTAGTAAGTGGTTGTTATTGTGAACCATGGATGAAGTCCTGATACTTTATATTCTTTGCAACAGTGTGATTAAAGGCAAGTTACAAAGTATTGTCTTTTCTTTCTGCTTAAGGTGGGTAAAGACAGTATTTTTTTCATAGAATCCCAGAAATTCTGTATTATATGCAATAGTTTAGAGACTGTTTAAGAATGTAAGACCTCTTTCTTCTTCCTGATAACACAACAAACAATTTTATACACACAAGCACCACATGCATCCATGCACACAAATTTGTAAATATATTAATATGAAACCAGATTCATTTTATAAGCACAACAAATGCTTTACAGAACTTTAAGCTACAGCCAAGTGGCTGTGTTTTGGTTATGGCTCATTTCACAGCTCCTCCCAGAGATGGATTGGGGAGCTGGTGTAGGGTTCAGTGGTTCAGCAAAAATTAATTGTTTTGTGGAGGCATCAGAAAGCCACGCTAGTTCTGAGGCAACACTGTCTTGGTGGCAGACAGGCAGACAGACAGGTTGCCCCAGACTCCAGATAACCAAAGGATGGACTGGGCAGCAACTGCACTTCAAGCCCGTAATTTTTTCAGGAAAATCACTTTATCCTTTGTACTGAAGAGGAAAATACCCCCTTTTGCCAAGCTCTTGCATAGATATTTTACAACAAAATATGAGGAATTACTACAACAATTTCCTGTGCATAACTATTATTTGTTGCTGCCATTATTAGTATCTGATGAATGATAGCTATATACCTAAAAGGAATTAAATGGCCTTATAATAACTGATTACTAATATATGAGAAGTCAAGTTAAACAGAAAATATTTCTATTAATTTAAGAACTATGTGATTTTTTTAGCAATGTTGAAGCAACTTTATTAAACTGAAGAAAACAGAATCAGTGCTCTGAAATTTTTAAAGAAATAACACCTTGTATTAGAATTACTTTTATTATGCATAGGATTTTAAAAATACTGTAATACTTCTTTTAAGGACCAACAAAAATTTGGTCCATTTGAAATTAAACCTCTATTAAATTCTGATACAATTAGTAAGACACATCATAACATTAAATACATGTAAAAAAAAAGTTGAGACTTTTAAAAAAACATTCTCTGTGAGTATGACCATGGAATTGCTGCATATGCTACACATTTTATCATATATATTGGTTAGCTGTAGATGCTGTTAAGATCATCCTAACTGATACTAAACAGGTAAGAAGGTGTTCAGCATCCGTAACAGGTCCATAAGTGAATGGAACGTCGTCTTTTCTCCAGGATATCACACAGAAGGCTGTGAGTCAATGAGTCCAAAGGAACTCAGTTTTGTCATGTTGTGCTTATGGGGAGTTCCTTCATAAATTTTATCTATCTTCTTTTGATCAAAACATTTTAGTAGCCATTTTATTGATCTACTCCAGTATTCCAAAACCTGCCTATTTTTGTCAATTTCAAGGTGAAATAATGACAATGCAAGGGGAAAGACAAACATTTTTGCTAAACCAACAAAATCTGTGGCTTTTCTGCAAATGCAAAAATACACTTTTTGCGTATTCTTATACTTGTTCCAGTAGTCATAGGGGGTTTTGTCATGGGTTCTGTTGGGGCGGGGGTTTGTTCATTTTGTTTTCTGACACACTGTTTCTTTATTTAAAGGCAGTGACGATGTATTGAAGCACCATTTTTTTTCAGCATCAAGAAATTACTTCTTTTGGTCAAAAATTTGCAAAACAAGAGAAGAAATCCAGCATCCAGCCTACAAAACAGTTACTGGAAATAACCTGGAGGTCGTTAAAGGACTCAGGCAGTATATCATTCATGCACCCATCTTCAAAATAAGTAGCAGTGAATGATGTACACACTTCTCATTTCCATCAGCAGTGGCACCACCCACTGTTCAGTGGACTTTGGCATACTGGCTGCAGCCTAGGATGTCCACAGAAAGAATTCAGCAGATAATTTAGGCACACACAGTGCTTTCAAGGAGAAAAAATTAAATAATTTTAGTAAGGGATTTCAGGAGCATGTCATCCTCCTAGTAGTCACATGAGTACTGGTGATGCGTTGTAAAACAGAGTATAGACATGCAGCCCTGCCAGCAACAAGCACTTCTTGAGGCATTACTGTGAGAAGACATGAGGAGATTATATTCAAGATGGTGCTAAGCAAGAAGGAGAAGCAATACTCTGAGAAACCAAGGCCTTAGGCAGCAGTTAATGCATCTAATTTCTTTCATGACTAATTCAGGCTGTGATTCATCGCATCCAACTTTACTCACTTCAGTGTTGGGATCTTGTTACCCTCCATAGATTTGTAAAAGATTATGAATCCCATGAGGTTAATTCACCACTCCTGTCTTAGATCATAAGGTACCTGGATATGTCTCTCTTCCTTCTCACCAACAGAGGAAATATCTGACACAACTAGCTTACATTAGATGACAGATGCTTGGCAAGATGAATCTCTCCTCTGCGTCTACCTCTTCCCTAAGGTTGTTAACCTTAGGGCATCAGCCCTAGAGGAGTATATTGCTTGGCATCCACAAAGCACTCCTGATTCAGCTGCTATCAAATTTAGCAGAAGTGATGATATTTCCTACTTTCCTAGTTACAGAAACAATCCAGGAAAAACACTCAGTGTAGGAAGTGGCTTCATGCTCTGAATTCATAAGATTTTACAAAGAACTTAACTACAAGCCAGCAACAGGAACCTGAGTTCATGCAGACTTTCACAACACATCTAATTTTTGGCATGTCTTACTGATGAGCTGAAGAATCCCAGGAGTCAGTGCATTAGATACTAGAAATGCCTTTCCTAACAACTAAACTCTCCCCCGTGCAAAGCACTGGGAATAGAAGGGACAAATTCAGCACTGAAAAACCCACTTGCATAGCTCCAATTAATCATACCAACATCCCTCATGAATATCAGCCTAAACACTCAAATTTCCATATGCTAAAGTAAATCTCATTCACCCTATTCCCGCTGTGCCATCCGCATTTAACTAGACCTTCTCATTGGTGGTACCACTATGAAATAATTAATATTCCTATTAGAGGATCTTAACTTGCTTAATTTTCTCCCTGAGGATATTTATCTAGACATAAACCTGTTTGCATTTTCAATACATCTCTGTCCAGGTTTTCGATTACAGCAGACTTGGGAATTCTCGGCAAACAACTTTGAAAGGTTATTTGCAATTAGCTTTCATAATGTAGCTAATTCTAACAATGAAGTCAAATTCACCTTTGTGGCCCTCAAGTGACTTTGAAGAAAAATTCCTGGTAAAATTCATATTACCTTTTTAAATGCTTGCTCTAGTCTATTGCTCCCAATGTGATGTTAGGCACCTCTCCAAAATTTTTTAAAAAATTTTATTTTTTTAATATTCATTTCTATGAATGTTAGTCCCATGATTAATTTCTGAAGAAGAAATAATGGAACTATGATTACCAAAAACATAATGAAAAACAAGTAGTTATATGAAACTTAATAGGTTCTTCTGGTTCATCTTAATAGATGTTCTTCTACATCACCCTACTGGAGCAAAGAATAAGTCCATTAGGACTCTGTCTACATTAAGAGGTAGTGAGGATCAATAGGAAGAGAAATCTAATGTGAAATAGGTGATGCTGAGTACTGGATGTCAAACAGCTGTGTGTATTTTAGCTCTTATATGTAAATGGAAACACCTATTACTTCCACACCAAATATGTGTTTTCATTTACATACAGGAACTGAAATAGATATAGACATAAACATAGACATAGGCATAGATGTACATATAGATATAGATATGGAAATATCCACATTTCAGCTCTGTGTTTTACTCCTGTGGTGATGACATTGTTTGCATTCTTAAGTAAAACCCTTATACCATGTGTCTGGTTGTGCCACCACAGTGTTACAAAATACTTGTATTCTGTTCTTGGTTATGGTACTTTAATACACTTCTATTTGCATTCAAGTAAAGCTAATACGAATTAGAACCTGATTAGTCAACTTTTAATTTGCAGATTTATAGCCTCTGTTTTGGCTACAAACTCTAGGATGTAAACCAAAGCTCAGTAAATAGGAATGATCAAGAAAGTCACTACATAAGGACCCTTTTGATTCAGACTAGTTTATTAATGTGCATGTGTGCTCCCTAGGAGTACTGAAGCCCACAAAGCACAGATTAGTTGTACCCAATGCAGAGATCACTGTAGTACATTAATTTCATGGTCATTGCCCCGTTTCTTGGTTATACACCCTGTGCTTGTGTGGAGATGGTGTTGTGGAGCTCTTATACCAGCATTTTTCTGGCCTTTAGGAAACTTTTTCACCACAGCAGGCAAATGCCAGGCTAGACATCGATATGAATGTGCCCCAGGAATTTTGACAAATCGTGCTCCCTTAACATGATCCATGAAGAGCCACTGCCTTCCTGAAATAGGAAGTCAGGTTCTCCCGCTGCAAAACAAAGAAGCTGACATTTCAAACTCTATGGTCTTTTCCAACCTCTCATCTGACATAAGTCCAAAGATAAGACTGACAAACACTGAGCACTTCTTTATAACAGCAGTGAGTGTTTCTTGATTGGAGATATGAATCAAATACATGGAAAATGCTAGAAAGATAGTTCTTCATTATCCTGTTTGCCCCGGCACAAGTTTCCTTTGAGTGCTTCTCACAACAGTGCAAGAGATACAATAACTGATGCAAGGATTGCCTTGGTGCTTAAAAGAGTGAAAAAGCCACCATCTGTCAGAATAAGCCCTGACAGTTTTCCATATTTGTGTGAAGGAAAAATCTAGTGCAAGTAAAAGCATGTGGACAGAGCAGCCAGCAAGCCTTTAACTTGAACATATATCAATTTTCCTTCCTTTTTTTTGCCTGACTATTGCCTTGATGTCAGTTAATTCCTTTTAAAATACCTGGATAAATATTATAGCAACAGTAAGCTCAAGCAAATACAGTGTGAAATATACTGATGTTAAAAATCACCTAATAATCTATTCACATATCAGGTTTAAAAATGTTCACAGGAAAGAAATATTTTGTTCATGTTCAGTTATTTATTGATGTGTCTCAGTCACTCTATATGACCTATTTTCAATCAGACAGTAAGATGTCTAAAGTCAGCAGTTCCAAATAGCCTTAATTTGATTTTTTTTTCTTCTAGCTCAGCAAAGACTTTTAATTTGCTTTCAGTGCCCATGATATAAAACTTAAAATACTAACATTTATCCACTATATGTGCCTGCCTCTGTGCACACTAAAGCTACATCTATATTAGAAAATAGTGCAGGCCAGTGAGAGCAGATTTGTGCAGCACAACAGTTGGTGCTGAGGGTTGATGCTCACGTCAAATGCATTTCAAGGGATTTCACTGCAGACTACCTCTAGTCCAGTGCCACAGCCTGGATGCTTGTTAGCAGCTGGAGCGTATTGGATGAACCCCTGGGACACATTTTCCAGCTTAGTTTCATCCAAAAGGAATCCAGTTTGCATGCTTCAAGACAGTTTTGCAACGTGAACTAACACAGGGTATGTGAGGCCCATCGTGGGATTGCTTTCAAAAGTACACTCCTGATCCAAACTCAGACACTAATGTAAAGGCATCTATTGAATTTAGCTGAAGCAGTTATCCAGCAACAGTTAATATGGGAAACAAATATTTGGGAGGCAACGTGTCACACAAAGAGGAGAGGTATCATGTCTTTTTATCAAAAAGGGGCAAACATTAAAATGACAAAGTTGAGGTTTTTTTCTCTGAAAAAGAAGCCTGTTTTTCACTTATTTTAATCGCAATCAGTAAGAAGAACCTCCGGGTTTCCATTTGTGTTTCCCAATTCTGTCTGAATCCTGGGTAGCCTGTTAATTTAATTAAGTGACCTTTAGCCTGCTGCTTTGTAAGTCAATATTATCCCTCTGAGTTCTGTAAATCATGTTACTTTGACCTGCACTGCATGCCAGCTATCCAAGTGAGACTGTTCTTACTGTCTTTTGTTAAAGGACTCCTTTCCTGCCAGTTGTCCTCAGGAGAAGGACAAATTAGCAGTGGACTTCTTTTTCACAAAGTAATTTTGCCATTCACCACAACTTTGATTGTACTTTGAGCTCTTCTTGTGAATTGTTTCATCTGATTTCTATTTCAGTTTTCAGCTGCTTGCTTTTTTCTTTTCTTTGCCTCTCTCCTCATTAATCAGACATGCTTCTCTTTCATAATGCTTTTCTGTCACTGTGGTTTCCCAGATGTGACTGCCTGGGTACATCTGCTTTTACCTTACTCAGGCTCTGACTTTCCACATTTCATCTCCTTGTAAGTGCTAAGAGAAAGGCAGTATTAGACTCGAGCTTCCCAAAAGTGCAAGTGCTCTTCATCAGTTACCTCCTGTGGTAGCTTATCCAATGCCACTGTCTTCACTTTGTATCAGGGTCCCAGATCCTTCCATCTGTATCTCAGGTCTGTGGAAACTGAGCCACCTGCTCCTTGGAAGACAACATAATTAATATCTTAAAATCCTTTTTGAAAATACAAATTTATGAACTGCTAATGGCATTTCATACTTTGCATTTGTAACTGCATTTGTCTTTTAATGCAGTTTGAGGTTAAGTCTTTTCTGTTTAACTATGAATAAGAGAAGTAGAAATTGTATCTAGACAAATGTGAACTTATTAATTTATTAAAATTCAATGTATATTTTTTCTCTGAAAAATTGAAGCCAGGAAGCACTTGGCATCATTCTTATCAGATTCTCCTACATGCAATGCTCATTGCAGGTTATGAATCTCTTCCTGATCAACTTAATTTCTGAAAGCAGTTTTCAAAAGAAGACAACGTGTTTTATAAAGCAACGTCTGTTATCTACCCTTTTCAAGACTACTTTGAATGTTCTTCATTGTTGATAAACACAGATAAAACAACTGTATTTATTGGTTTTGGGAAACTGGAGGATGCATTATGGTATTCAGGGTAACTGACAAAAGCACAAGGGGAAAACTTCAACCTTAAGTTTATTGAAGTTAATATTAAATTCTTTTAAAGTTAATATTAAATTCGTTTGTGCTGTTTCATCTGTCTGTGCACATGGTAAAATTTGATTACCTTATGACAAAACAAAGAAACGTTCTTCCTTCCTAAGTAAGCCAAACTCAGTCTTAATAGTTTTTCACTTTAGAATATAAAAAGGTTTGGGAAAACTTGAACATAACTGAAAGCGACTAAAGAAAGCAATAAATCTGTTAGTGATCACCATGATTTGTACTTAGTCTTGAACAAAGGAATTAAGGTCTATTTTGCTTGCATAACTTATAATTTCTTAACTTGAATGTACTTCCTTGTTTCTACTTTTTAGCCTATATTATGTAATATGGTTTACCAAACCAGGGCACTTTGTAGATTCATTGCATGTGTTATAAAATATGTTTAATTTTTAATATATACAAGATCTGGGTTTTTAAACCCATTAAGATCATCACTTTGCAGGAGATGTTGTGCTTCTGTATCTGTGATACGGTCTGTATAAACGTAAATATAGAGTTAAGAATTCTTCCAAAATTCTAAACCAAATGGAGAAACAAATAAGAATAAAGACTGAGTCTTCCACATATGTGGATGCAAATGTGTAAGCAGTACAGATTGTTTAGAAGTTAATAGTTGTTTCCAAAGAGAACCCAGAGAAACATCCCATGTGCTCCATTATTACCTCAATACAGAAATTACAAAAAAAGATGCCACCAGAAATGTAATGTAATATCTAATATTTGTCCCATGAAAAACTCCTTTTAGATATGTAACAGTTGCAAATTATAGGTTATTTACTGTAGAAATGTCAATGTTAAATTCCTTAGCAATGAATAGCAAACAATAAGTACCTTCTGAATTTTATTGGGCGGTCTGTCATAGAAAAATTGTTCATAGCTTTTTTCATTCCACATCACTGGAAGCTAACTTTAGCTTCATAAATCTCAAAATGTCACTGCTATGTGTGCTTATCCTGAGTTTTTCTTTGGGTTGGAACAAACTGTTATGGTTCAGATTATGCAATATATAAAGCATGTTTTTTCTTGAGGTGCAGCATACAACTTGAATACCTGCACTTCTTCAAGCAAACCAGTAAAATTACTATGGATAGTACAGGACTAGATATCAGACTAGATATAGGGAAGAATTTTTTTTTCTTCCAGTGGTGTTCTTTCCAGTGGTGAAACACTGGAACAGGTTGTGCAGAGAGGTGATAGACGCTCCATTCCAGGAAACATTCAAGGTCAGGTTGGACGGGGATCTGAGCAACCTGATCTAGTTGGGGATGTCCCTGCTCACTGCAGGGGGGTTGGACTAGATGACCTTTAAAGGTCCCTTCCAAACCGAACTAGTCTATGATTCTATGATAGGACTATGTAAGGCTCAGGATGGATCACAAAGAAAGCTTCAGCAGGAAACCCTTAATGTAACAGGTAGAAGTCAGAGCAGTCCTCTGCAGTTTCCCCTGCTCTTTGTCCAGAATCAGAAATCTTCGTACAAGGCTAGGCTCAGATAATGAAATTTTAAAACAAAGAATGCTCTTCATTTTTTTCCCATAGTAAATATATGTCTCAATCTGGTTTAGTATGATGCTATTGCTGGCAACATGTAGCTCTGTGCCTGTAGTACCCATGGTCATTTGCTGCCTCATGATGCACATTCTGTCTGACATTGATTCACTCTCATTTTCCTACACTGCACTGAGCACTTGGAAATCCTTTGGATCTGATTCACTCTTGCCAAAGCAAAGTGCAACTAGCAACTTTCTATGTCTGCAAAAAGGCCGCTTATCGAAGGATCATCCTTAGAAACTTTATATCACACACAGACAGCAGACAACTACTTCTCAGAGGAGCTAATGTTCTTTTCTGAAAGTACTACTGCATACTTGCATAGCTGCCCAGTCATTTCAGCACTGTACTGGCTTATTACAAATCTAAATATTACTGTGATTGGTTTTGATCTCAAGCTCAAGGTTGCCTCTCTGTGAAGCAAGCAGCAGATTTGAGGACTAAGCATGTATATGATATATTGCACTGCTGAAGTTGAAATGAGATTTTGGACATTTTGAGACTTGTTCAACCTTAAGAAGAAAAGGCTAAAGGGAAATGTTATTGTTGTCTTCAGACACCTAATGAAAGACTACAGCAAAGACAGAGGTAGACCCTTCTTGGGGATTCACAGTGAGAGGACAAAAGGCAACAGACACAAGCTGCCACAAGGGAAATCCCAGATAGACATAAGGAAAATTTGTCACTGTGACAGGGCTAAAACTGTGGCACAGGTTGCCCAGAAAGTCTGGGGAGTCTCCATCCTTAAGGGTGTTCAAGACTTGACTGAAGAAAGTCCTGAGCAGCAGACCTACCTTGAGAAAGGGGTTGGCCCCAATGACCTAGAAAAGTCCCTTCCAACCTGCTTTATTATTCTCCGATTCTATGAAACAGAGCTCCTCAAACTGCTTTTGCTGACGAATATTGTTTTAATCCTACAACAGCAAAATAAAGTGATGTTTAGCAAATATGGTGGGAGAAAATATGGAGCCCCACTCATTCACCGCTAGGGTCTTTCTTGCTTCTTAAGGAATCATCCACCATGTTGCCTTTTTTTATAGAGGCAGGTGCAGACTTCACCCTCCGCAGCTTAATTCCTGAACTGTGCATAGGTTAGTCACTCAGCAAAACAGATACTGTATTTTCTAACTTTTATTTATATGTTCACAGCCACTTTAATAGAAAAAAGTGACAGCATCTTATTACACAGTGTTCCTCAGTATAGATAATTTCTAGACACATGCTTTATAAAAAGGCTTGCAAGAACAAATGCTATTCACTGTGAATAATTATGAATCAAGGTTTTAACTGCAGACTGGTTGTAAAATATTTTTCATTTCAGCTCTTTGCTAGCATGCTTTTGATGCTGACACAGACTAGTTATTGAAAATTCCACATAAGACAGTGTTTCATCTACTGCAAGAACAGTGCAGAAGAATAATACAGAAGTTTAAGACAGCTGAGAGGCTTGTTTTTTTTTACATTGTGGGGTGTTATGATGTAGTGAGCATCATGGCTCCCGATGGCCACACTGTATCAGAAGCAAAAAGGTACCCTTAATCTGTCTGGACAAGTAGTATGTAGCAGCTTGTAAGGACACTTTTTCCCAGGCAGCATTACTTCCTAGATTTAGGCTGAAATTCTGGAAAAGTGTACAGCTACTGTGGAATATTCATAAGTACTTTCTGAAGATGTGGACCATTATTTCACTTTGTTAGCTAGTCAAACTAGCTATTAATTCTCTGATTAAAAATCTTTAATTGTTTTAATCTTTCTTGTGATTAAAAGCTCATCTCCATGAACAAAAAAAAGCAGAGAGGAATAATGACAATAACCTAATCAGAGGAAGGGACAGCCTGCCCTGGTCCCTTCTGGGGCTATCACAGGAGATGGATCAGCCCCATGGGCTGGGGGAAAGACCCATCATCACGAGCCAGCTGAGGAGGTGCTCGGAATCACCTTAAAAACTGAAGGGGTCATTGTCTGGAGTATGGGACTCATTATGGGATGTAAAAGAAGAGCAGTGCAGTATTGCTCAAGATATTTGATGGGGATTTTAGGGGACAAACCAAAAGCAGGAAAAGGAGGCTTTCATGGGGATCTGGGGAGGAACAAGTGCAGGGAAATAGAGAGATTGGGGAATAAAAGGTCACAAGCAAACAGATTGCTGGTCTGGCCACACCATGCACCTGTTCAACAGTCTCTCTTCCTATTAAACTCCAATTCTAATTATTTTTGTGGATGTGGGGACTCTGTTTTGTGCGCATGTCCGAGTATGGAGGTCTAAGTATCAGCAGTTGGAAGTCAGACCTTGGTCATACAGGCGAGGGTGCCAGCACCTAGAGAGACCACAATGCACATGGTATGAATGTGAATGATAGTGCATAATCACTAGTAGGCATCAAGCATAACTCTCTGGTGAGTAGGATAAGTGGCTTAGGAGCCAGGTACTGGAGCAGCCATAAGTCTGGGCTGGATACTGGAGAGACCAGAGTGGTCTGCCAGTTGGCTACTGGAGGGACTGTGAAGTCCACGCTGGCAACTGGAGATACCACGGTGCCTGGGAGTTGACTATTCTAAGGTCATAAGTCTTGGACACTCTATTAGACCTATTTACATTTGTGTGTCTCTGTGTGTAAGGCAATCGGATGTCCAGGGGAGCCAGGGGCCTAGAATGTGGGTAGACTGGGTGTCTAAGTCCAGTTACTGGAGGGATTCAGGGTGCATGCCTGAGTAGGTTTGAGCTCCAGCAGCTGAGTGGGGCTGGGTGCCACAGGGGCTCACATGCCCAGGTGCCAGCACCTAGGGAGACTGGGATCCAGGGGCAGCTACTGGAAGGACTGTGTCTAAGGCCAGCTGCCAGGGGGATCCACATTGTACATATATGTGTGTGTGTAGATACATATATATATATATATATATATATTTCCCACTAACAGGCCTTCATCCCAATCAGACAGAGAGGGAAACAGGATGAGGTTGTTGGTGCTGTTTGTGTTTGTGTCAGTACATTTTTTTCTGTCTGTGTTAATATGTGTGGCTGGCCATGAGTATATGTACGTGTACTGTGTGTATGTGTGCATGCATACCTACAGGAAACACGTGCTCAGCCTTGGTACAGACTGAGCCTGTGGACATGGAGCTGCAGCAACCTGACCTCTATTGGGCTACCAGATTTGGCAGCTCCCAGAATTAGTGATGTCCTTTTCAGGTCTAAATATTTTTTGCTTCTTCAGGTAGTGTATGCTAAGCAGGTTACTCATCTGTAACTAGAATTACCTGAAAGAATTACCTGTATTGATGAATGTTGTTGTCCTTGCTCATATGCCCAGATTTCATTTATGACCTAGACCCTGGAGCTATGACCCGTATGCACCATTGGTATAGCATCTCCCGACAATATGGCCATGCAAGCTCACATCCTCCATACCCTGAGAAATTGGAAACATGCTGTAAGTGTTGATAATGATGTAAAAGTACCTAATAAAAGCTGCTAGTGTCTGCCATGGGGTAATTACCTCATGCACTATTTCATGGTTCTTCAGCTAATTGCAGTAATAATAGACTTCTGATTGCATTCAAAAGAGAAGAAAAAGCAAGTGGGTAAAGGGAGGTAGGAGGGGAGATGAGCAATGAGCAAACTTTATACTAGTCATGAAGAAGATGAGCAGGAAATAAATTTGGGGATTACACTGCATGACATCACATCACATTGCTTTTTAATGATTAGTGACGAATCCCTGATTAGTGTTGTCAGCTTTCATAGCAATCAGGAAAGTGTCAGTTCCCAAATCCTGTTGCATAGCCAGTAATAGACATACTTCTGTCAATTTTCACTTAGTAAATGATATAAAACTCCGGAGACTTTGTGATTTTATTTTTAATGTTTATGTGGTCACTTGACAACATGTAGAGTGTCAGTACTGGTGAGATTATAAATGCTGTTGGCCAAAGGCTAACAGAAAGCCTATAATGGGAAAGCAGAAAAAACTCCCAAGGGTTCTATAATCACTTAAGGAGAAGAGCATCTGAAACACTCTACAGAACAAAATGTTGACAATGGCTGAGTTTTCAAACCCAGGATTAGGAGAAAAATGTTTCAGCTTGAGAATTTAGCAGTTTAAAGCAGGGCGAGTTGCTGGAGCATGTAGCCCAGTTTCTGACCTGGTTATTACACATAGCATGAATTACAGAGGCCTAGGTTCCTATTTATTTGTTGTTGAGGTGACTGGAAGCTAAGTCCAGCAGAACTGGGCTTTACTCCCTGTATGTGCTCAAACACGAATATTTCTGAACCTGAAAGAGTACAAGTTCAGACTCAATGGCTAGTGCTTTCTAGAGCCCTTAAGTGAAGATGTGGAGCTGTCTTTCACACAAAAATTGGAGTCTGTGCACAAAACCATTGTTCTGGAGTTCTGGACATAAATAAATAATCCACAATGTCTCAAAAATATATTTTCTTTTTTGACAGCCAGAGTCCTTTTGTGTGGACATCAGAATATTGATTTAAGTGACTACCTGTTGATATTTAAGTTTGAAAGCACCAGCGTATCCTGAATAAGCTCTATATCAACAGGAGATACCCGGAAAATAAAAATCACAAGGGTCAGTTGATTTACAGCTTTCTTTTTATCTGTAATTTTTTTGATGCTTTGGGCTCTGAAAAACACAGTGAAGTCGGTTGAATGAACTGGTCCACTATGAATATTAAAGTAGATTCACATCCCATATTGCACTGTGATGGCATCTAAATTTGTGGTGCATGCTAGGTATCAGAGAGTTACAGAGGTTAATGATATAGCATTTCAAGCATATTTGATGATAATCAAGAGTTTCAACATTTGCTTAATTTGTCTTTGGAAGTGAGTATGGGGACATATTTATGTGCTGCCTAGAATGCTTTCTGCAATCATGGACTTAAAGAGCACTCCTGGCAAGGAAATTTAGAGCAAGAGGCAAACACATTGGAAGAAAGAGAGTTTGATTCAGTGCTCATTAAACCAACAGAAGGACTCCCAGCAACTCTAGGGAGGTTTGGGTAAGCTCCAAGGGTTCCTGTTTCTACAGTTACTTTTGATTCACAGCATTTACACTTCTTTCTTCTTTTTCTTTTCAGTGAAGCCACTGCCATCATGCCCACTAAATCAGAATAAGAATGCTCTGTCTACGTTTGTCATGCATGAAAGGCTTCTCTAACATCTGAAGCATTTTGATATTTCACACAGTGTAGCTCCCACTGTCACAGGCAGAGCAGTGAGTGAACTCCTGTGACATAAACAGATGTCGCACCAGAGTCAATTAGTGACACACTGCAGGAAATATCCTAATCCTTGCTGAAAGCAGGTTTTTTACCTACAGCAATGGTGCTTCCAGGCAGGTGATATGGAGCCCTTTTCATTTGAGAACCCTCTGACCCCTCTCTGCCTTTCCTGTCTGTCTTTTGCACGGCAACGGTATAAATGACACACAATAGAAATGCAGAAGGTGTACTTAGCTGTTAAGAATTCAGCTTTCCCAAGTATTCCCCAGTTACACTCTGTCAAAGCATCATTATTTTTGGCTTTGGGCCTTCTTCACCATGAGAAGAAGATGTTGAAACATTTTATAATAGCTACCCAATCAATTCTCATTAGTAAAAATAGCACTATGATTGCTTGCAATTTTGTTCATCTGGGTGAACCCAGGGTTTCTTTAGTAGACCAAAGTAGCCATTGTCTAGCAAGATTAAAGGGCTATGATTTATTTTTTATTTATATTGATGTATTTACAATCTGGCATTTTTTAAGCACTGCTGTTTACTAAGAACTGCTACTTCTGGAAGAAACATGCATTAATTTCTTGTTTGGTTTTTATAACTCCTTTTATCACAAGCAAATTCATGTAAATGTAGGGGTGTAATATAGATGTTGCTACCACACCTATAAGCAAATGTTCAACTGATTTTCCTAAGTCACCATAAAAAGTCTGAGCACCTGAAACCTGTACTGTGCTTAAACAAATAAGTAAATACAATGCCAGTATATAAACAGTTCAAATGAATAAATTTTTCCCTGATTTCTTACTCCATTAGGAATCCAACCATCTATGCCCACTTCCATCTCTAATTTTTCCTCAATCAGCCAGCAGATTTTCCCTGAACAGTCATCCTGCCACTTGTACTAACTATCTTTTCCTAGTGTGCTTGGTCATTCATAAAAGCTAGGCTGTCCCAGGTATCAGTTAGCACAGCTTCCCTGTACTAGGATTCCTGCCAGGGACAAAGGCAAAACTCAAGGTAAGGAAATCTGAGCAGAAACTCGAGGCACACACACTAACAATCATTACAACTGGAGACTGAACTGGGACTTCATGTTAGCAAAAACAGAGCAACCACTCAAATGAAAACTGTCTACAGATGTTCCCAACGTCCCTCTATTATCAGAAAGCATACTGTAAAATTCAAGCTATTTGTTTTATGGGCTCCATTGCTACTTGGTAGTTTGAGAGGAACTGCTCCAAAGAATATTAGCAAAGGTCCCAGGGAAAGTACAATTCAGACTAATGCCTGTGGAACATAGTAGGTTCTTCAGAGTAACTCACATGTCCTTGCTGAAAAGTCAAGTCCCATAACATATGTACTCATAAATGTGAATGCATTAAATCCTATTAATAGTTTTTAACAACATTCATCATCCCACTAGAGCACACCATTTTATTACCACTTCCTGAGTCCTTCAGAGCTGATATGGACAGTATTGAGAACTCACAGTGAAACAAAAGAGATTTTAATATATTGGAGTACTCAATGGGGAAAAAAATTTATTCCTTCAAAACAGATTATTAAAAGATTTAATTGACAGCTGAGGTTACATCAGAGGAAGGCAGACTCTGCTGGGGACGAGCAGGAGCTTGTGTTCAGGCTGGAGCACAAATGTACAACCTGCTCCTTGAGGAGGGGACCTTAGAGGGAAGTAAGGATTTTCCCTACAGATGTGTGAGACCACAGTACATTGCTCTGTGAGTAGCCTTTGCTGAAGTCAGCAGGAATAACAGACTGGCAATACGATAAAATTTAAGGCTAGTGACACAGACTCTTTCAAGAATAAATACTCAAAAATTGTAAAGCAAAGGGGTCCCCACATCATTGTGATTTCCACCTGAGGAAAACCAACCTTTCTTGCCAGAGTCCTTGTAGTGGGATTAGAGAAATACATATTTTGGGGGGGCAAAACCTTAACACTTCATTTTCATGAAACAATTTTAAGTGCTTCAATACGTCAATGGAACCTAATGCTCCTTGTCTGGGCCAATGTGCACAAACACCTGGCAGCATGTACTGCCAGACCATGCTCAACCGACTTTCTGCCACCCATAGATTTGGCAACTGGAGTAATTCAGGGAGCCGTGCAGATCAGATTTTTGTGCAGTCTTATCTCAGTCATTATAAAAAAGCCTCTGAAAGTTCCTCTTCTATCCTCATAAGCATGCAATGTTTAAACAATGAAATGACAAAACAGAAGCAAAGGGAAATACGACTTTTGAGTGGTCTACACTCTGAAATAATTTGGAAGTACTGAGAGAGGGGACAGAATCATTTCACCCACACTGCAGATCTCTCATGTAGAAAGACCCCTTGAGCACGCAAGCATTCCCCTTGTCTTAAGTGGAAAGACTATTCAGCTGAGTAAGGATTACAGATGTCACTAGGAGGCACAAGACAGGCACCATTATTTCTGCGCTACCTGAGCTGTTCTGACTGGTAATCAGTACAGAAAGCCAGCCGAATGGAAAAGACCAACTCTAAAGCAAGGATTGGTTTATGGCTTGTTCTGTGTGCTCACTCCAGCTCCAGCAATAAAAGAAAGATATTACTTCAGTGCTCATTAGTTATTTATGACCATCTATCTGCACCTCTGAACTATTCCTGCTGCAGAAGCCACTGTGTATTTATGATAATTCATCAGACACAGATGTTTTCAAATTCCCTCTTAAGCCATAAACAAGGATGCCAGCTGCCCAGCTAAGTTAGAGGAGCCTTGATTTATTGGAACAGATTTTGCTATTTAAAAGCCCTAATGTACAAACTCTAGGTAAGACAGGCAAACACACTCTGATATATTAAACAAAAGAAGAGAATGAAAAAGAGTCAGAAGTTTGTTTGATGCCCAACCATGTGGTTAGTGAAATAAAGACAGATGGAAACATGTAAACACCAACTATTTTATAGCAAATCTGCTATCACAAATTCTCACTAGAGCTTCCCCAGCTTAATTTGCTTTGCAGTTTGCAGTCATATGCTTGCATCCTAAAGAGCCAAGCAGCTTTCACTACACTTCATGTGGAACCCGTTCTGCAAAATAACATGTTCCTAATCCTTTTCCTTTCCATCATTTATTTTCTATAGGCCTTGATCCCTCAGAAAATTATATATGCTTACTCAACCCACTGCAATCACTGGGGCTTGCATTCCAGAAAAGAAAAATGCTACATGAGTCTCCCTACAGATGTAGTATTTCTTCATTCTTGTGCTTGCTCTCAATTTCTTTCAAAGTATATTTTTATTTCTAGGTCATAGGGTTGATGCTATTAAAAGTTCTTCAAGCTTGAAATGTTCAAACTCTCTAAAAGTACAGGTTCAGGTCAGAGTTCTAACCTGAGACCAGCTGATATAAATCAAAATATGTCTACTGAGCTTTGAATTAGGTGATACATGATGTGTGAGTACTCCAGTTGTCACCTGAATACCCTTCTGTGTGGCTCAGGTGGGAGAAGAAGTTCCTATAGTTGTTTTCCTGAGTACCAAATCCTTTCTCTTCTGTTGAGACTAAAAGCATGATTTTAGCTAGATAATTGAATTGTAGCATGAGGGACTTTTATTTTGTCCTGTATAGATTCCCTTCTGAAGGCAAGCAAACAAAATGAAACAGAATACACAGCCGAGCCTATTTTAAAATATTGGTCAGTCTTTTTCATTTGATAGATGTCTGTATGTATGAAAAAACAAAACGCAGAGACATCCAAGCAGCAAATACCCTACACTGGCTAATTGATCCTGCTGAGAAGCATACACTTATCCAGGCAGAGTCCCAGTTCGACAGAGCTGATAATTCATTCAGTGCAAGCCCAGATGAGTGTGCACAGCACATCATTGTACCTTGCAGATACATTACATATCAAACAACAATCTTGTGATGCACATGCATAGAGGAGAAATCTGGAAAAATAAACAAAGAGGGGGAAAAAAAGGAATGTATTCACTGTACCAATTTGTCTGTGAAACACTTTTATTCTGCTTATTTCCTTTCCCTTGCTTGCTGAGGCATACTGACAGTGGAAGAGTCTTATTAACCCTCCTGAAAATGTGCCCTACCACAATCCATATTAGTTTATTCCAGTTGTTAGGTTCAGTGTTATTTCAGCGTTATAAAGCTCAGAAGTGACACAGTAATGGAGCAATGACATTAAAAGGTTGTGTTTCTTCCTTATTAAAATAAATAACTAACTAAAAAAGAATTGTCAACAATTTTGTAAAAAGAGAAGAAATTCAGACTTCAAAGTCAGGAAGGAAAAATCAGAAACAGGTTTTCATCCAAAGCTTTACAGAATATGTATGTTCTAAAACCAATTTCATCAGTCTGAGGCAAAAAGACTCCTTGAAGATATCCCTGAGTCATAGATTTGGGGAGGGTGCTCAAAAAAGTATCATATTCTCTTTCCTTGTTCTTCTACTCTTCACCTTGCATCCACCCTTGAAGGCTTGTCAGAGACTCGGTACTGAAGGAGGTGGATCTATAATCAAACTCCATGCAGCTTCTCCTCTGTTATCCCAATGTCCTGCTTACACGTGCACAATAAAAGAATTACAGGACAGGTATCTGTAACTTCTGATAACATAGGCTGTGGGAGTAGTATGAAATAATTTCCTGGACTAGAATCAGTAGGTTGGGAACTTTTTAAAATTTGAAAGTCATCTCAAAATGTGTAGCTTTCTTTAATAACTTTCTACACAGCCAGTTGTACATTGTCTCTACATTTATAGTGCCACAGAAAATTCATGCTTCAGAAGCGTCTTACATAATTTTAATCAAAGTCTACTTTAATCAGTAAACTTTTCACATACTAATTTTCAGGTGTTATTCTGAGCAAAACAAGCTTTGATTTCAGCTACCTTCCAGATAAGTAGTTCACCTAGGGATATGTACATAAGTACCTAGAGCCATGCTTTCAATGTGCACCACTCAAAGACTGCATGTCCTGTTAATGACTGTGCTTAAAGGAGGACTCTTCATAAAGATCTGTTACTAAGACTCCCCTGTACCTGATCAAATTGGGTCCCCATCAGGCTGAGCATCCTATATGCAGTCCACATTTGCTAGATCCACTCAGTGACTCTATAGCATTTCTTAAATTACATCGAAGATATTAAAGAAGTCACAGCACCATACGCATGTGTTCATATCCTTTTAAAACACTGTTTGTCTCCACCTGCAGGACTATATCCATGCTATGTCAATATGCAGGAGTTATTTAATACAAGACACCATTTAGGCAGAAAGGGAATTTAATAGCCGGTTCTTCAAATAGAAGATATAAATAATCTGTTCAGGTGAGGCACTAAATTTAGATGCAATTTTTTCATTGGTTTGGATAAGGAGCAATCTGTTAAATTTCAGGTAAATAATCTTTGAAGGAAGATACAAAAATGATTAATGCGAAAGTTGTAAACCACTTTTCCATAGAGTGTGTCATTGCATAAAATGTAAGGATATATTCCATTAATTCTTTAAAGCATTTGAATCAATCTGAATATAAAGACTTTTCATCAGTAAACAAGGCATTTAAAATAATTTAAAATTAAAGTTACTGAGACTGAAAATAAATTAGAGCTTTACATGTTATTAAACTAGGTTTTATAAAAATAAAATATGCCTCAGCCTTGTCACATTACATGTAAAATATTTTATCTGAAAGGACAGATTTAGAAAGCTAGATTTAACCATTCTAGATAGCTCATTTTGTGCTATTATCTATAATACTGTATTTCAATACAGTATTTTATGGCTATTGGAACACATAATAAGAAACAGCAAGATAAACATTTCTTTCTATCATTGTATTTCTCCAAAATTATAAAGGTATAGTCTTGTTGATCAAGTAAAGAGACTCTATACACGTGAAAAAGAATGAGCTGGGTATGAACATAAATGCATGCAAGATTAAGCACGAAAGCACAAAACACTGTCCCAAAATATTTTTGACTGAATACCAGATTCTCAACATTAGCTTTTAAGTCCCCTCCAAAAATACATAGCTTTTATTTTTAAATTGTCACAAACATACAATGAAATGTCCTGAAATAAAATGCATAGTGCTGTGCATCTGCCAAGTTACACTGTGTTCTATTCTGTGTCCAACATTGATTCAAACTTATTCCAGCAAGGCCAAATTTCTGGGGTTTTCTTCCAAATCTAATCCCTCAGGCACCATAAATGCCCAAGGCTTTTTGTGAAGTTACTGTTAACAGCCTGCAAAGAACCTAGCATGCAGCCTTCCAACATACTGTGTTTAGGAACTCCAAACATTTGTTTCTTTCCTATGTTATTCAGACATATCTACTAAAGGTTTAGATTATTGAAATGTTTGAAATTTCCTAAGCTTGCTGTTGGAGAAACATGCCTATACTTGATATGGACCAATATGAGCATGGTCTACAGTCCAGATATATCTGTAACAGTCTTCCTTTTGAACTTGGGGGAGCTAGATGTGCCCTCATATGCCAGGGTACTTTGTAATGGTTTGTCTATAGAGCAGCAGCTTTAGAGCCTCCCACCAGCTTGATCAGAGTATCTCACCCTGCTCCTAAACTCTTCTGACACCATCCTGCACCCTCTGTCCTGATGAATGAACCAGAATAGTCCTCCCTCCACCATTTCTTCACCTGTTTCCTCTGCATCCAGAACCCCCTCTCTTTTTGAGGGCTTCAGGTTTTCCTTCATAGAAAATCCTTCCTACATGAAATCCTACTGATCTATAAACTCTAAATGTTGTAGGGCTCATCACTGCAAGAGGACAGATAAGGATATGGTAAGTGGTTGGAGGTTATCCTTAAAGTCTCACAAGATCTTGAAATCCCTCACGCTTAGCCCGAAACTACTTCTCTTAGCCACCCTCACTGATTTAGAAATGAAGCAGAGCCCAAATGAGACATAGAAGTGAAAGTGCACCTCTGATACTCAGGGCAGGGAGGGGGAAGAGAAAAAAAGAAGAGACGTAATGTTGAGGGAGATTTTGACTGCCACTGGGCTGAAATTGGGCTGAAGCTTTGGGTTGGGGAAGGAGACTCTCCCAGGAAGGTGCTTCCCAGAGTCAACTAGAGTATGGCAGGTTGAAGCACATAAAAAAAGATAAACCACATACCTCAGTAGGAGGAGAAACAGATTTTGCACACCTGTATGTTGGGTACTTGTCTCTCTAGGGAGCCTCTGAGCAGCAGGGCATCATGAAATAGCTGAGGAAGGACAGTGGTTTCATACCGGGTCACCAGGCAAGTGCTGCCCATCACAGAGCACAACATGCAGGAGTTGCCCCCTCCACACTCCCTGTGAGGATTCAGCTCCGTATTTCACTGGTTCAGAGCAGTTCCTTAGAAGTGCAGTATCTAGGAAATAATAATGTTTCCTTATTGTCATGGTTTTAGCTGGGATAGTTGATTTTCTTCACTGTAGCTAGCATAGTGCTGTGTTTTAGACTTGGTATGCAAATAATGTTGATAACACCCTGGTGTTTTAGTTGTTGCTGGGTAGTGTTTACACTAGTCAAGGACTTTCTAGCTTCCCATGCTCTGCCAGGTGCACAAGAAGCCGGGAGGGGAGGGGATACAACCAGGAGAGCTGATCCGAATTGGCCAAAGGGTATTCCATATCATGTGACGTCATGCCCAGTATATTAACTGGGGGAAATTGGCTGGGGGAGGCAGCGATCGCGGCTCGGGGACCGGCAGCGTCGGTCGGCGGGTGGTGAGCGGTTGCAGCACTTGTTGTTCAGTTTTGGTTTTGGTTTTTTTTTTTTTTCCCTCTCTTCTTCCAGTGTTTCATCTCTCTCTCGCTCATTATTTTCCTTTTCATTATATTAGTATTATTGCTGTTTTATTCTAATTATTAAACTGTTCTTATCTCAACCCACGAGTTTTCTTACTTTGGCCCTTCCGATTCTCTCCCCCATCCCACAAGGGTGGGGGAGTGAGCGAGCGGCTGTGTGGTGCTTAGTTGCTGACCGGGGCTAAACCACAACACTTATAATATAAATAGCTTTCTGGCTTGTGCTTGTGCATGTTTGTGATACAGCATAAACTCTGTGTAGAAGGAAGGAATATAAGTCCCCAAGGTCATTTCAAACCCTTCATACTTTTACACTTTCATATGCAGAGAACAAAGGTGGCTATCATAAATGTATAGAAATTCTTGGCCAGAGTCTTTCTCATTACTGTGTAAATCAGGAGCAAGCCCACTGACTCAATAAAATCACAATAGCCTAAGGAGGAGAATTCCTGCCAATATGTCATTATTTTTTTTTATGAAATCAGAATGTCCTGTTCTTTAATTTAAAAGGCAGCCTATTTTTATTGTAGGCAGTACAATGGAAACTGTAATGCTATCCTTTGAGGTGTTGTGAGTCACGAAATCATAACTTATCCGTATGAGTGTTCATCATTCATCAAACACTAATAGCTATTCTTTGATGTCTGAAAGAAATATAAAAATACAGAATATTACCTTTTAAAATTCTGAGTATTCCTCTTTTTCAGTGATGCTTCACAAGTTATGGAGTTTCCACTGCATATGAGAACAGCTATGTGAGCTGTAAAAAAAGTATCTGTGTAAAAGATTTACAATAATTCAACAGTGGATAGAAAACAGTGGATATAAACTGGCAGTGAGTATACCTCCTATTTAAGAATGGACATATTACCAGATATCAAAGCTGGAAAAATACAGGGATTAGTCCATAGCAGCCTATTATTTGTTTAAAAAAGGACCTTGTTTAATAATGAGGAAACTCACAAGTTAGCTTAACAGGAAACCTGACTTCTGTGACTTCTTAAGTCCTTTGCAGTGCTGCCATCAGGAGTCTGTGACATTGATTTAGAAATGCTATCAAAGCATTGACCCATCCTCAACAGATCCTACTGTTCTCTCATTTTCTCTGGGCTATTTTAAGCATCAGCTGACATTGTTTCTCCTACCTTTCATCTGCTTATCAGTCACGTTTAGGCATCAGTCAGAATTTCCCACATCAGCTTTCTACTTGAGTATCACTTATGCTTTCCCTTCATGCTGTCCTGTCAGGAGTTCTCAAAGGCTGCTTCTGCTTTCCAATACTGGACTATAGTTTGTGTTAATGCAGCTTCAGCAAAGAAAAAATATACCTCAAAAATCATAGGAAGAAGCTGATAGTTGAAAGTTGCTGTATGATCTTTACTATTGTTGAGAGAAACTGATTTTTTAGGCTTTGAATTTAAAAGTGTAGGGTATCATTTGTCTGGTAGTGTGGTCCCAGTTTGAGAAGGGCATAAGGGAGGACTGAGATGCAGAACTGCAGGTCAATTGTGATATAATTAATTACAATTATGTAACTTAGAGTTCAGGCTAGTGATCATTCAATTACACTTGCAGGAGATGGAGCACAAATTAACTTTGTCCCAAATAGTTAAGCAGAAAGGTCATTGTGTCTTTCTGTTATGAAAAGAAGCTGCTGAGAAACTGTCTGTGAAAGAAATTGGTGAAATTAAGTTTGAGGATTCTTTTAAAGCTGATAAAATATCAGAAATTTAAGCTTTTTAAAGTAAAAATTAGTGTAGAGTTTGTGTTATGCAAAATCAAAGGGCAACTAGGTTTTCCAGTGTTCCAGTCAGCTGCTTTGGAAAAGGTAGAGCTATAGTCTTAAATATCTTAAACAAAGGAATTTCTGGGAATATTGTATGAAATTTTACATTGACTATTTACCAAGGGATGGCTTGCTATTCCACATGGCTAGTTACTTACTAACTTCTGAAAATTATTTCTCTGTCATTTGAAGCAAACACTTTGCTATATCTGCTCAGAAGTCCTTACAACATCTTGCTTGTTGGTGCAATCATTTGAACTCAGAAAAATGAAAAATAATACAAAATTAGGAGACCTAAAGATAGCTTTCATGTTTATAGAGCTCAAAATCCCATTTGATAGCTCTAGACAGCAATCTGCAACATGACAATTTCCTATTTTAATACATCATCCTCTCATTGTATCAGCTGATTCACTCAGGTGCTAGCTTATAGGTGTCAGTCATCATGAAAAAGATTGTAAAAAATGTGGTTAATGGTACTGATTGGTCAAAAATCTCCAACTCTCTCTCCAATGGATTTTGTAAGTGGTCACCATATATATATTGGCAAAGCAGATATGGCAGCTAAAACTCATTGCCTCTTTCTCCTGTCATCAAGTGACTACAAGATAACAGCAGATTGCTGAGTCACAGTAGATCAAATGGAATAAACTGTGTATGCTAACAAAAGGTAAGCCTTGAAAGCGTCAACTGCTAAGACTAATTTCTTCTGTCTCTGCTCTCTACAAGTTCAGCATTTAAAGTTGGCCATCCTGGCTCCCTCAACAGAGCAAAGTTGGTATCTTCAGCAGATAGTTCAGCTGGCCTATCTAGGACATATGGCTTAGAAAAGAGGCAGTCATGTTCGGGGTTTTCATTGCATTGATTGCAGAAAACTTCTGGATGATTGATTCAGATAAAAAAATACTTTTAGATGCTGTAACGGGGGAAGGTGAATCCACCCTTTGTGACTCCAGACATACCACAGCAACCAGTAGTAAACAACTTCATATTCTGGGGAAACATCCAGCATCTAGAGAGACAACTTCTTCTGACTTTGGAAGAACTTCTTAAAACTTCTTAAGACATTGCAATGTGCTTCTAAGGTATCACAAACATTATCCATTAAACTGCTTTATGCAGTTAATGACTATTATCTATTAACTCTTAAATGATACAAGATTTAGCCCTTGGGATTTCCTCCTGAATTTTATGCTGTGCTTGTCTTCAGCCCTGCTTATCAGCAATTAAAGAAGCTCCTACAGAGGGTGCCCATTATTTCTGTGAAGCATATATAGCATAATACTTTTTCTACTGATGAAATACATAGGAGGATGCTTAAATGGCACGATGAAATTGTAAATTATACAAATTATTTTAAATCTGTAAAACATCATCTTTTCCACGTGATAGACTGTTATAAACACATCAGTTATTGTGCTAGTTTATGTGGAAACACTGAGTTACTTGGCCGTTAACAGCTATTGAACATAAATATTGAATTAAAAATTAAATAGTAAACATCGCTATCTGTGTTTGTGGATAACAGACTTATAAAAAAGGTTAAATTTATAATAGACAAATTTGCAGCTATAAGAATTGTAGACCAATGGAATGGAAAAACACAAATTCCCATAAGGAGGAGACAGACACTTGCTGATGATCAGCCACAGAATGTCATTGTGTTGCCAACAGAAGTATACAGTTCAGTCTTTGGACAAGGAAATATGAGCTCTGTGCTTTGAATCTAGATCTCCTCATCACATTCACTGGGTTTTGTTTAGCTGGATAATTTGTGTTTCTTTGCTCTTGACCAGTATATTTATTTCCAGATAATATATGTCAAGTTCATGGGAGTTTGCAAAACTTGAAACTTTTTTAGGTCCAGCAAGATATAAATACCAAAAGACTCACAGGTATTGAAGAAATAAAGTAGATCACAGTCACCAAGAGAAAAATAAATCAGCAGCTTGCAAGATTTGAGTTTTGGGGTACAGACCTTGTCTCTGACCAATATGCTTCCTCAAAGCAAAACCCAGCTCATTTCAAGGACTAAAATTTTAAAAAAGGAATTTTCTAGTGTTTCCTTGCTTGTGTAAGAAGGGCAGATTTTTTGGAAACCAAGCCATGTGGCTTGTGAGTTTGCAGTGGGAGTCCTTGTATGATTCCTTGTATGTCTGTTCTTTGTATTTTGAGATTAAATTTAAGACTGAACTAGAACATGCATAGGCTTAAGTTACAAATGTTCCACATAGAGGTGACACTACAGGGAATAATCTAGTAATAAAGTATGTCAATCTACATGGAAAAAGTAGTAAGCACTCACAAGTCCTATGTACATGTCAGCTAAGTGCTGCAGCTTTCTAATGTAAGTGTCACAGTTCAGACAGTTAAGGTCCTGACTTTGGTTTAAAGAAGTACATCTTCAGAAGTGGCATTTTAGAAGGCTTGCTCCTTAAATCTCACATTTATTACTCATTACTGTGTCTTTCCTTAGCTCCCCTCCTCATGACCATCAGCAGAACAGCTTCTTCCAAGAAACATGTACAACACACAAATAACATTTGGAACACACACTGCTCTTTAAGGTTAAAGGATCAAAAGAGAGTTAAAAGTTAGGAACTTTCAGGAAACTATAAATTACCATTTTGTCTCTCTGTCACATGGACACACATGCATACAACTGTATTCTACTCAAAAGTGGTAGTGTTGCCTTAAAGCAGAGGATAGAAGACTGAAGTCTTTTTTTCTATGACTTTTACTTCATGGAGGGACTTTCTAGAAACAACTGGCAGAGTTTCAGCTTGACTTCAGAATGAATGTGGGATCTCAGCTGGTCACCAGCTCGTTGAAGTGGCCACAATGTTTAAACCATCTGTTCTTCTGGGACTTTGCTTTCTCAGGGTTTGTTTCCTTATTGTTCTTTCTCAGAGACAACTTTTGTGGCTGTAAATCCGTGTACATGAAAACACAGTCTCTACGTCGTCATCATGGAGCAAACAACCTACAGGCTTCAGGCCTTAGTACGTGGTAAAAAGTCCAATCATTGAACAGATTTCTACTTTTTATACTGGATAATTGCAGATTAAATGTTTTACCCACAACTCCAGGATCATGATAAATAATTGGTCTGTGTAAGGAAAACAGAATACATGGATTTACTTATGATAATGAGTCTAAAATTTACCATGAGTAAAGATTATCTTTTATAAAAATATGAAGTATCCTAATGCATGGTTTTCTAGATGCATCCCCTAATAGTAATTGCCTTCAACACTCTGCTCATAGCTTAAATAATATAAAACTCAGCAAAGGAAACTGGTATCACCATTTAATTTGTTTCAATGATTTTGATTTAAATTAAAACCCCAAGATAGTTTTGTACTTATCAGAATCATTTATACTCACACTAAAAGAACTGCAGTACCAAGGCTCAGCTTGGGTTTGAGTTCCTGTAACATTCAGCATCTTGCACCGGAAGCTTATCTCCTTCCCTATGGCCATGCAGAGCTGACCACACAGTGCTGAAGCTGGCATCAGACCCTGACAATTGCTTATAACTGGTTTATTTAAAGAAGCCAAATTACCTGAGGTAGGTGCCACAGATTGAAGGAAGACACACAGTAGTTTAGGGGAATGGACAACGTTTTCTATGATCAACAAAAAAGAGCATTTGATCAAGAATAAAGTTTTGTTATTTGAGCTCCCACTTCTCTACATATATTTCACCAAGGGCAAATGCATGTTATTCAAAGTTTCTCAGTTGCAAATAGTTCCCATCTTCTAGCAATCAATCTTAACAGTCAACATTTTTTCAGCAAGACTACCTTTAAAAGTGAGAAAAATTTAAACAATGAGAAAATAGGGGTTTGTTGTTAATCAAATCAGCCAAAACCAGGAGGAACTAGACATTGTGGGAGTAGCAGGATAAATCTGAGACCTGGCAGAAACTGAGAGAACCTAATTCTCAACCTCCCCCCTTTAGGTTCAAATACAGTTTTTTATTTCTATTAGAGAAGTGCATACGAGTCCCACTTGGGATCAGCCCTGTATTGTGCAAGGAGCATACTAACAAAAGCACACAGCAAGAAATACATCCTATCCAAATCCAGTTCAAATAAAATTGAAATGAAAAGCTTTTTGTGGTCTCTAGGGCTTCTCTATCTTTGGCCTTACACCATTCATCAAACAGAAAAATAACTTCAAGATCAACAGTCTGAAACTGGAAATATTATGCTACTGTGAAACTAATGGAGATTGGGCTACTGTGAAAACAAGAAGCTTTTATACTTATTCCTAACAGTTTTGTTTGTTTGTTTGTTTGTTTTAAGGAAGCTGATATTGGAACCTGATACTGTCCCAAAAATGAAGAATACTATTTTAAACATTGTTAGTGTCCATCTCAGTGATATCAAACTTTAATTTAACTGCAAAGAAAGAAGGAAAGGAAAAGTAAGAGGTACAAAGACTGTGTCAAAGGAATCTAACTTTTTGTAAGATGAAAGCTAGAGTGTTTGGGAAATCTCTATTCTACACTATCAAAATCAATAAATGGAGTCCAAATTAAGAATAGCTTAGAAGGTTATCTTTCTTGTTCATTAATAAGAGTTTCTAGACTGGATCACACCCATCTCCACCACTTAACGTCTTACCTCAACCTGCATACTTCACATGAGCTTCTGTTAAGGAAGGTTAGCTGTGCTTGCCACAGATGATCATGGGAGTTTCGTGAAATTCTTGCAATACTTCTTTAGTTACTAGATAGCAATACAGCCTATGCAATACATATGTAGCGGCAAAAGTTTTGGGAATATAATTTAGATACCTTCTAAGACTATGCCTATATTTGAAAATCAGGCTTATGTGCAATTTTGTTGCAAAACAATCTTCTACAATGTCAACAGTTTTGAATTTCACACAGTTTATCCTGTATATAAAGATGTGCTCTTGTAGGTATGCATCTGTGAAAGTTGTTTTCAAACACGAATTAATTCAGTACTTTAACTAGTACTCCGAAAGGCACATAAAAGTCCACAAAATAAGTGCTGAGGTGTAAACACAAAAAAAATCACTGCTGATTGAGATAATACAGTTGTAGCCTTAACTTTGGCTCATTTCAGTTAATCAAGAACCTAATATAAAGTGTAAGTGTCGAAGAATGGAGCCTAAAATACTCTAATCCCATCCACTGAACAACAGTTTGCGGAGTCACACAGAAAGCTTTAGGTGTCTAGTCAGGTAATGGGATCAGCTTAAGATGCTGTTACTTCTTGATCTCTATCTCTTTGCATCTGTGCCAAAACTGGTACATAAGGATACTTTGCATTAAGACTCTGATACTAGGTTGTGGTGCAGCCATGGCACTCGGAGAACTGTGGAACCAGTCACCACCCAAGACTGCTGGAAATCAAGCAGCTATTCAGGGCCCCACCAGTGACTTTGAGTTCATGGTGTAAAGCTCAAGTACAGGCTGATGTGGGGTCCTTGATGTGGAACTTGATGTGTTAAACAAGTGTCTGTCTTTCTTTGGTCTTTGATGGGTTTATTTTCTGCTTGGGATGATGGGCACCAACCGCGGGCAGACCTGGGACTGCTCTGGGCTGCAGTGTGGAGTGGGAGCAGTGTGCAGGCAGTGAACAACTGTCCTGCAAAGGCTGTGCTGTCCTGATGAGGAACTACTCATCTGTGTCTATGAATTTGGAATTGTTTAAATAAAAAATGCAAACCAGAAGTGCTCTATTTTGCCCTTTCCCTGATGTCTAAAGGGAGCTAAACTGATTATACTGCCAGAGGGTTTATAATGAGCAATTTTTATAGCAACAGGGTGACACAGGCTGGCTCATCAGGTGTGTTAGTATTCCATGAAAGCAAGTATTAGAATAATTAACAAGTCTGTGAAAAGAAAAAGTTGTTCTATATTTATATGCTGTGCTTATTAAGAAAAGATTGCCTTTGGCTAGGGTGTTTTTCTTCCCTCCTGCTTCTGGGAAAAATACTGTAAAAACAAAAAGTGAATGGCAATTAAGTTCTGGAGGGTAACTCAGTCTCCCCATGGTCTCCACATTTGGTCTGGTTGGTTTGTCTGGTAGAGGGATGCATTTACACCCACTTACACAAGTTAAGCTATATATTCAAAAGGAGGGAATAATTGATTACGCTGCTACAAGTGACAGGAAAAGGTGAAGGCAGGGGACAGCAGAGTCATTTTTCTGCTTGAAGCACTGAATAGGAATTTCAGATTGACTTTCTGCCCATTAGACCAACTAGGATCTATACTTTCAGCTTTTTAGTTTTCACCTTGGACAATCAGTAACATTGAATACCACAGACTGACAAACTGGTAAACAGAAGAATGCCAGCAAACTGCAAGTAAAGGCTTGCTTTACTTGGGGGAAAAAATGATAAATAAAATTCATCTTTGCTGTTTATATTTTCCTCTCCTGACACCTGTCTCATTAGTTGGCTGGACTTCAGCTGGTAACACATCAGGGCAATGCCCAGTCCCTCCATAAAGGACTACAGCCCACTGCATCCATGTGGACATACATTTCAGCAGCTGAGCTTGAGCTTTGGGATGAAGTAACATAAAATGTTGTGCAAATCTTAATATATGTATTGCCTGTCTGTAGATCAGGTGTTATTCTAGTTGCAAACAGAACACTAGTGCTCTACCTCTTATTACTAGGGATAACTGATGGTCTTACAAAAGAAGAAATTCAAGTCATTAAAAATACTGGATAGCTAGAGAATTGATAGACAGTCACACATTTATATGCCTCTATGTGTGTTTTAAAATAACAAGTCTTCATTAAAAAAAGTATTTTTGGAGGACATGGGTTCACCCAGTGTGAAATTATGCTGTTTACCAGTAGCGACCCTCATTGCTTGAGAGGGTCCCAGCTTTAAAGGGGCAAAAAACAACCCAAGACAGAGTGCTGAATGATAGTTTTCTTCTCTGACTGGTTTGGGCATGGGGCAGTGGGAAAGGCCAACTGCAAGTAGTTTAATTCAGCAGAATGAGTGGACTTTGCCTCACTGATTTTGTGTGGACAAACCATGATCTCTGAGCTGCTTTTTACATTGACTCAGAGCAAGGAGGAGCATCAGGACATTCCAAGCAATGGAGCCAACTTGGAGCTGCCAGAATACAGGAGTCAGGCAGAGGTGCAGATTTTAGGGCCAGAGCACTTTGCCTGTGGTCGCAAGCTTTCAACACACTCTGCAAAAGCTACCGAGGGGATGAGGCTGGGCGTATGAGTAAAGCAACATGTGGGGACAGGCACAGTGATTGTGATCATTACAACAGAGTATTAAATGACAACAGTAACAAGGAATAAGGCATGTATTTCAGAAATAACTACAATGATTTGAAACAGCTGTTCAGCTCAGTTTGCTCACATTTTTAGTAATGATTTTTTTTAAATAAAGACATCTTATCTCATAAATATATATTAAATTATATGGTGACCTAATACCCTAGATGAAAAATGGAGCATCTAAAAATGGTTAGGCTTCATAATAAGCAATGTTAAATCATGGAAATCTAAGCAGTTGCTTAGGTTTACCTTTTTCTCCTCAATAACCGGCTGTTCGAATAACCAGACTTTCTTCCCCATATTTGTCCAAACTGAGACTGTTGGCCTTGTATAGATGCATCATCATGCAGTCTTTAAGGAACAGGGTGACTAAGTATTTTTCCACAGATCCCTCTATGCAGTGCTCAGAGAAACAGTATTTGTCTTATAAGGCTTCCACTTCAATGGTTTGTTTTTTCCCCATTCTTTCACCCTATGACTAATTTACCACACAATACTCGAACTTTATTTCTGAAGGCAGAACTAGTAAGTTTCTCATGAGTTTTTGTATTGCACTTGTTATTGTAGTTTTTAAATGCTTCAATAAACATTGCTGCAATTAATTTACTTTCATAAAATGCAAGCGAGGTGAGAGCTGATATTAGTGCTGCTCAGCACGTTGGAACGCAAATTTGCAGGCAGAGTATGTCCTTTTCTTGTCAGACACACGTATCTGGGATTCTTGAGAATAACTTTTAAGCACCTACCTTTCCTTCATAAATTAAAAGGCTGGGATTTTGGGGTTTGTGTTTTTGTTTGCTTGTTAGCTAGTTTGTTTGTTTAACCCTTTTCATATTCAAAGGAAAGGGTGACTGATTCACAGAAATCTGTTTTAGAGACTCTTAGCTGGCCTCTATGAAACACAAAATTGTCTCCTGGTTTTAGACCTCTGAGATAGTATGGATACTGAGAGTATCTGTTCTCCCTTCTTTTCCTTCTGTCATTATCAGGCATGATTTTTACAGTATTTAATAGTCTATAATATTGTCTGTAGCTTAAAAAGCAACCTCATTGATTTAGCTGCAGCTCTGAATAATACCTCCACAAATCAGAATCCAGGACTCAAAGCTAGAAAAAATTAATGGGGAAAAACACCCCAACCAAACCAAAGCCAAAACCCAAACCTAAAAACTCTTAACACTTAGTGAAAAGCTTGGTGTCAAAGACTCGCTATTATAAGAAGCATAATTAGGGATGAAGACTCAACTCCTTGGACTGTGTTGGCTATGAAACTAGAACTGGACAAAGGAAAAAAAAAAGGCATTTCCGGTATGGAGCATATTTTTTTTTCTACATCTAAGTCAGCTGGAGAGGGAAACTGAACAGACTGTTGATTCAAGTTCTGTCACAGAGATGAGTCAGTACAAAATGTGGCTCCCCAGGAGCTTCTGTGAATCCATCCAGCTCTGTAAACATAGCCTTTAATGCCTATTTTAGTCTAGGTTAGATTTCTGGGTTAGGTGTCTGAACACAACAAGACTAATCAGAAAAAAAAAAATGTCTCCCTAATACATATTCCCAAATAGACTGTATGGATAACCCTTATACAATTAAAATAGATCAGGATGAATTTCAGCCACAGCAGAGAAGCTTCATAGTTTTCTGAAGAAATAAAATTAATCCGCGTAGAAATCAAAGAAATTTTATCCAAGAAAAGAATCAAGGAGTTTCTGCCACAAAGCTGTGCTGGGATCATTGACATAGACTAAAGGGACAATTCACTGTGGACAGATCCTGACTCTATAATCTGAAGGGAACATCCACTCTGAAAAGAAAACTACTTTCACTCACAATGAACTGCTGTCAAGGGCAAAGACTTATCCCATCTCCATGTCTGCTGCTTACATATCTACCTCCTACCCTAACACAGTTTCTTGTCCAAACCCAATATTTTTACCCAAACAGACAATCTCCCCCACTTTTTATCCTCACCATCCCATTCTAATCTCTTTCTTTAAACAGATACCATCTTCCATCTACTTCTACATCCATCATTTCCTGCTTTCTGGTCCAAATTTCTGTCCTGCACTTCTATCATCATCTCCCTTGTCTCAGCTTACTCTTTACCCTAGCAAGGCTTCAGAGCATCTCTTCCTAATTAGGGCCAGAGAGATAAGCTTTCTATAGAAAAGAAAAAAAGAAGAGGAAAAACAAGGCAAAAGTAAAGCAGGAGAAAAGTCACTAAGGACCTACATAAACAAGATCTTTTTTCCAGTTTCCGTACCTGCACAACAGAGAACGAAAGGGATAGGAAATGCTTACCTTTAATCATGAGTTTGTCACATGTTCAGTCACTGTGTGTGGAGGGCACAGGTATAGTTTGATCACCATTAGTAGTTTCTGAAGATAAGCCTGTCTAATCAGGAGAAAATCTTCAAGGACTCAAGCCATGCTTTGTTAAACCTGTGCTTTGAGCACAGTGTGATTCTGTAAAGATTATGTCAGAGAATCACAGAATGGTAGGGGTTGGAAGTAACCTCAGGAGATCATCTCGTCCAACCCCCCTGCTTGAGCAGGCACACCTAGAGCAGGGTGCACAGAACTGCGTCCAGGTGGGTTTTGAATGTTTCCAGGGAAGGAGACTCCACAACCTCGCTGGGCAGCCTGTTCCAATGCCCTGTCACCCTCACAGTAAAGAAGATTTTCCTCATATTCAGGTGTTCCAGTTTGTGCCCCTTTCCCCTTCTCCTGTTGTTGGGCACCACTGAAAAGAGTCTGGCCCCATTCTCTTGACACCCACTCTTCATGTCTTGCTCATATATTTATGGAAATGGACAAAGATACATTAGTGCAAAGGGATATTCATTCCAAATTTCAAGCTTCTGCTCCATAGTCAAAAGCAATTACGGAAGGAAAAGGCCACTTAGAATTTGGATTGTTTTGGATTGGTGGTTCCAGAGATTTTTGTTGCCTTTTGACAATTTAAAAAAAAAAAAAAAAAGAGTGAGCTGTTAACAGATATGCAGAATGTTATACTACGGTTTAAAGTATGTGGTAATTTGGGGACAGGCTTTTGGAGAAAGTAGTTCACTGATCTAGACCATCCAGGAGCCAAAGGGCATTATCATCTATTAGTAGTTATGGCAACATATCTGAAACACTTGTTAGTTTTACTGTATGAAATAAAAAATTTGGACACTCCACAGAATGTTGTCCCACAGCAAACAGGGATATATTTGCACAAAAATGTTTGAATAATACAAAAATAGCATTTACAGTGAATGTACAATTTATAGCAGAATAAAGAATTATTTGGTTATATTCACACATATTCTGGCCCAATTCTTGTTTTGTAAAGCAGCATTGCTTCTGTAAAGCCTGAACTGTTCCTAAACACTGAGGCAATGAAACAGCCAACAATATTGGCAGTTTGCTGTGCAAACCCATACAGATAATCCAGGACAATGTCTGCTGTCCAGGACAGCAGGTAATTCTACATGACTGATAGAAAAAAGGATAATAGTGGATCCTGAAAATAGAAAAATAAATAATTAAAATGCAAAAAGCTCACTTCCAATTTCACTAGAGACAATGAGAACTTTATTATTGACTACTGCAGCCAGGCTGGAGCTCACAGTAAGTCTCAGCATCTTCAAAACTTACTAACTTTCAAGCATCTTGGCTAATGACTGGGTCAATGATGCAGACTGTGTTATTGCCATTCCCTGATGAGCTGAGTAAACAAGCTCTGTTAGCAGACATATATATGTATATTAGCAAGGGAGAATGCAAAAGTACTCACTGAAAGTCCCAATTTGAAAGCAGTCAGGCAGATTCAGTTGTTTGCTCAGTGTTTATTGAAAGTGAACATAAAAAGCAAGCAAATAAAACCAGATGGAATTCATTTTTGATGAAATAGTACAAAATTCAATAGTATAAAATGCATAATCATGCTCCTGAGAACCAATAATATAAAATTCTGCTATAAACTCAACTGAGAATCCATCAGCTAGAAAGAATGAGGAAGAGAAAGACCTGTGTAACCTAGTTAATCACAAGGGATGACTGTGAGTCACCAGGGTATTGCAGTCATTAAAAAGGCAAATGTGATCCAAGGATGCTTCTGATGAGGCATTTCCAGTGGAGAGAGAGAATATAATTTCCATTCTATAGGGTACTGATGAGCCTTCATATGAAATATCTCAAGCTGCATACAATTCTGGCCATACATGTCCATGAAAGATTAAGTGAAGCTGGAATAACTGCTGAGAAGTGCTAATGGACTGATCTGTAGATGGAGAGACTGTCTTATAGGAACTGACAAAAACAATTTGGCTAGTTTAATATAGCCAAGTTATAGCTGGTATAGGACACAACAGCATTCCGTCAAAGTGCTAGGGACTACTTAAAGTGAAGTAAAAAGGAGTCTAAATGGGAGAGGAACAAATCAATATTACAGGAACCTGAATGCAGATAGGTTGGAAACCTGAATAAAAAAAATCCTTCCATTTGAGCAGCAAGGCTCTCGATGAGTGCTCATTTTCATAATGGTTACAGAAGACCTAACCACTTCTAAAATGGGTCATGATAAGTTTTAAAAAGTAACTATAAAATGACATGTCTATGATAAGCTTTTTTAGGACTTTAAAAAACATGTCTGGATATTGTTAATAATTATTCTTCATTGCTACTTTTGTTTAGCTATTTAGACATCTATGGTACACTTAAGTCCCATGGGAGATCCTTACTATGTATTTGGAGCATTCAGTCAGATATTCTCATTTCCAGCAGAACAATTGTAAGAGGTTTCTGATGCACCCCACCACCTTAATGTGGGAAATACTAATAATTTGTTTCCAGATTAAAATTTCAGTTGAAAGATGTTCAGCAGTTTCTTCTGCTGAAGAAGCCATTGATAATTCTGTCTTATAGCAAGCAGAACAGCATTAAGGACCAGCAAAGTTAAATGAATTCCAAGACACAGACATATAAACATCTGTATTTCTAATGGCCATAATAAATCTTAACTCTTGGAAAAAAAAAAAAAAAACAAAACAGCACATTTTGGCTACCTTGATAATTGGATCAATTTTTCACTTATGGGTTGTCAATTGCTTGACATTTTAATGCATGAACAACAGATCCCAAAAGTATTTTAATTAGCACAGTAGGGCTCAAACCTAACCCTAGTCTTCTAACTGTCTGAATATCTATTTACTAAACAGAAGTTAATTAAAAGCATGGATCCATACTATACACATAGCATTAAACTGAAAGCTGAAAGGGTATGCCATCTGCAGAAAAATAGAACTAAAGTGACAATTAAGGATCTTTATAGGCTCATGAACTTCTTTCTCTCCCTGTACCACTTTGGCTGGTTTCATTGTAATCAAAACACAGACAAAAGGAGATGTCCTATTTTACTTTTTATTCTGGATGGATTTTTAAAAGAAAGGAGCTTCTGAACAAAACCCAGAATGAAATATTGTACAGTTTAAGGTTACATTTTCTCCAGCCATTCTTCTCAGTCATTTATTTGCTCCTGAAATTTTGCCAATGCTACTATTTGTAGAGTTCTTCTAAACCAGAGCAATTCAGTGATCCATGTTCAGAAAACCAAGGAACAAACCCTCAAAGTGAGCAGTTTAGAGTACAGACTTACAGTGGTTTTACTGGCACAGCCAAGGAATGCAGGAAGTTGCAACACCAGTAAGGAACAACAATCCACAAAGAAGACAAGTGTGAATTCTGTACGCCAGGTTTGACACCAGAAGAATTACAACCTTGAAATGACCTCCAAGGTCAAGAAAATCTGAACTGGGTTTCCTCAAGAAACAAAGACTTGGTTTGTTTGGTTGCTTTTTTGCCTGTTAGTCTGTAACGTTCCTGTCATTGATTATTTTTGTACTTGCTGTCTTCTCCCAGCCAAGAGGTAAGCATCTCAAAGGATTTGGTCACACAAAATGTATGACTCCAGGGAGCTAGGAGAGTTTGGACAAACATGTATATGTTCAAAATTGCACTCGTTACTTAAGGTGTCTTTATTTTAACAGAAATGTTCAAGCATGTGGCAGAACCATAAGAGCAGGAATCCAGGAGTACTTTGTCGTTAGGTCAGCTTAGTTGCTCCTAAAATCATTGCCTCAGCGCTCATCAAAGTATTAATTCTTGTTCTTATAGGCAGAAGAAGTAGCCCTGCTGCTAATCTTCAATTCCTTGTCAACAGCTGCATTAACACTCTATAGATATTTTGTTCCTGTAGTGCTCACAACTTGTGAAGTGGCAAGAATGACAATTAGGTGTGGTCCAAAGGTAAAAGTGCTGGAAAGATACAGACCAAAATCAGACTCTAAGGAGCTAAGAGTGAGGGTGCTGGAAACAGTTTGATCCATCCTAATGGATTCACTAGTCTCTTCAAATTACCTGAAAGGTAAACAAACTTACCCTGGCTTACATGACAGGCAGTTGATCCCTAGGAGGCAAAAAGTTTTCAACTTAACCATCAGGAGAGCTGGGAGTCATTCTCATTGTCTTAGCAGTTTAAACACAAGCTGGATTACTGATTAAATCCTAAATTCTCCCTCTCGCATAACATACAGTGAAAGCACCTGTAAGGAAAAGAACAGTTGAATGAAGAGGAAAGAGGTACATGAAGAGGAGAGACACCCTGTTAATTTTGTTGAGAGTTCAGCTGTTACAAACCACAAAGGAATCCATACTCATCTCCACATACTGACAAAGCAAGCTTCACTGATTTTGCTGTCTATAAACCACCGTTTAATTCTCAGTGGTCCAAGCTTGGAGGTGGAGTAGCTTTCTACTAGAAACCTGTGTAAGAAGGTCATTTCTAGAATAAATTGTTCAAAACATCAGTGAACAGCATCACAGGTGGTCCAGAAGTGGGAAGGAAACAGAAGATGGCTAGGAGCAAGTTCACTGCAGTTTCTGGCATTAAGTTGCTTGAAATAATATGGAAGTCTATTCTGATAACTAGCTGATGTTGCACGAAGGTATTGGAAAGATGTTGCTGTGACCATGTCTCTTACATTCCCCTGCAGAGATTTTTGATTTCCTTCACCTAAAGACTTGGGTCTTCTGATACTAAAATACACAGTTTGATTTACTACACAACTAAAATAAAAAGCTGAGGCAGAGTTGCAGAGATTAACAAATGCAAATATTAGAGACTTGGTTTTCTAGCGAAAATTACATTGAAGTAAAAGAAGGCAGATTTGTTCCATTTTGTTTCCATACATTAAGAACTGGCTTTTGACATAGTACCTCTTTTTAAGGAAAAAAAACTCTGAAAAGTGCATTAGTTTTAAGGCAGTTCAGTAGATAATTACACCAGTAAATCATATAACTGCATTTGAGATACTACTTCTGAGATACTGTGGTATAATTAAAAACCTGCTACAGGCCATTTAATATAAAGAACTACCTGTGATTTTATGAGTAAGACGGAAAAGCATATTAATATATTGATCAGGTAGCAAAACAGAACATGAATTTTTTCTACACTGAATATTTTTTTCAGAAAATAGTTACTATATATTTTTTACCCCAAAATTAGTAAAGTGATCATTGTTCAGGGAAAAAAAAATAAATAAAATCTCTGTAGTTACATATGTGTTTTCAGTAAGACTTTTCTGGAGGCACAGCCGACCTTAACCTACTGCAACCATGCACTGGGATAGGAGTCTGCACTCAGACAGCTGCCATGAAGCAGTGAGGAACAGTAATTTGTTTCCATGTCAAGTAACAGCTTTAATTGCCAACATAGCTGACACCCAATCCAGACCTCATCTTCCAAAGAAGGGAGATAGAGAGCTTGTTTTTTTTCATAGAATAATTTTGGTGTACTTCTCTAAATCTTATTTGGCCCTACAAGATGTACACTGTATAAAACCTCTCTTCTCCACAGCTCAGGTCCTTGTTTTCCGAGGAGCAAGTCCCAGCTCTGATATGCCCCAGCCATCTAACCTTAGCTCATACTGCTGAGGAAACTGCTAAATGATGAAAAACAGTCTGCAGAGCAGAGCCATGCTGAATAAAAAAGGTAAAATTACAGAGGTTGGGTTGTTCAGATGGTGATTATTAGTTGTCCAAATATTCAAGATGAAAAGCACCAAAATGGCAAAGTATAAAATCCTAAAGGCAAACACAGAGACTTGGGAGATGATGGCAACTTAGGAACATTGAAGACCAGCTCAAGGAGGCAAGGACGTCTAAACCTTCCTGTCTTGACAGATGGCTGCCGTGCAGCAAGAGTCTGATAAGCATAATAATGCATTTAGTTTCTTGCTAACCCCAGTTCTCAATTGTATACTTTAGCTAATAATCTTTGCTTTTAAGTGGTATCTATCCCACTTGCATAGTCTGTTTACACATGGATAAAGATGCCTGAATAAGTAACTCAGACAGAGAGAGTTACAGCCATTATATTACCTAAAGCCATCTTTTCAGGAAAAAAGATTTCTTTAGGTCAGGCATCATTTAGATATTCTAATCTCTTAGAACAACAGAAAGCACATGCAATGCCAAGAATTTTTACCTGATTTATGCTCATTTTCTGGTAGGCAGACTCAAAATCTGTAATTCTAAGGATTCATGCACAAATAAATGACCATGAATTAACCACGTAATAGTTAGAGGAATTGCCCACGTGCAACTACTTCTTGAAATACAAGAAGTTATTTCACCCAGTTCAGTGCACAAAGCACAACTGAATCAGTTTACATTTGCCTGGGGTTAAGAACTCCTAAGTTAACATTTGCCAAAGCTCAGCTATCACATTTCATATATTAAATAGCCGTTGCATCATGTCTTTCTTCTCTAAAGTTAGGTTTATATAGAGGCAACCTGAACTGTGGGCCAGAAAATTGTATATTTATAAAGGGTATAAATAGATTTCTATAGTTTACACCTAATCCCAGTTTGTAGGCACAGGTCTAGGGCAGCATTACAGTGCACTTCACTTAATCCTTATTCAATTTTCTCAGCCAACTGTGCATCTGTTTTGTTCACCATGCAGTAGTATGAAGCAAACTTTAGCTGTGATTCAAGTCTTTAACAATCATCGCTCTACTCTGATGCTACTGCTAATAACAAAAATTATCACTGCTGGGTGAAACAGGAAAAAAAATCTATCTGGATAATGGATTTTGGTTGGATTTTTTGTCTTTCCTTTTCCAGTATTTGTTCAGGTACATCTTGTTAATGAGACAATGTGAAGAGGACGCTATAAGACTTTATGGATGTCATAGTCACTGGAGGTTGTACTGAAACATAAGTGTTTGATAGGAAGCGGTGGCTAACTTCCAGTTCCCCAGGAACCAGCTTACTCTTTTTTTAAATGCAGTCTTGAGGGCCAGTAATGGATTCCCTCTGAGTTCATAAGGAAAACCAAACTTAAGGAAACTAAGACTGAATCTCTCACTGGTTTAGGGCCATGTTGTCAGCTAGGGGGTTGACAATGATGTTGACCCTCATCTTTCCTGTTCTCCTTCTGTGGTGCATCGTAGTCAGGTTTTTAGTCTTTCATTGCAAAAAAGACATTTGTAAGAGGGCATTGGGAGGTGCTTTATGGCTCATGATATGTTCTGGATTGGATGATCTATCTCCTTTCACTTAAATCCTTTTAACTGGGGGCTCCATGATTAAGATTATCTAGGCCAATTTTATATTCTTCTGTGTCACCACTCTGTCCATGTTCTTTATGAGGAAGCTGAGATGTGTAATAGGCACAGCTTTCTAAGCTGGTTAGAAGCAGTATTTCATAATTATTATTATGTCAGTTCAAAGCAATGTTTCCTGCCTGGATTTGCATTGCTGTATTATGACTGACATATGGCACATTCAGACAGAGCAATACGGTAGCAGGCAAAACAGCCATAACTAAGATAACAAAATATTAAGAGACTGAAAATTGTGTTTGCTTTCTTCTTTGGAATGAAGGCTTCTGCTGAACTGAAAGACATGAGTTATCTAGCAGACAGATAGCCATGTTCATGCCACGAAATCCGAAGAACATGGCAGCTCTGAAAAAGAAAGAAAGAGCGAATCCCACTTGTATGACATACAAGGATGAGGAAAAATGTTCCCAGTAAATCCTTCACCCTTTTTTTGCATGAAACGCAGTATTTCATCCTGTTTACAGTGGAGACCCTGCACTCCCCACTGCCTTACCAGGACCATCTATCTATACATTCTTGAAGTCATAAAGATGCAGTTATTGGTCTCATTTTGTGGTCCCAAGGAGAGGATTGTCTGAGCAAGGGTAAGTCATACTTCCCGTGGGCAGAATACACATCTTCACCACACAGATAATTCTAGTAACTTCATTTTGGTCAGGCAAAGGCATTATTCATACACCTTTGTAGAAGAGCTGTATTTGCCTCCATCTACTTGATTAGGAGAATGTGTAAACCAGGGGTTCACAAACTATTGTTTATAGGCCCAGTTTATGAGTGGGACTTAAGGGTGGAGGCCACACAATTATGATGACTGCCAACCTCAAACCCAGCTCCCTTTTGCACTGCTTCTACAGATCTCTCAGGCTCCAGGATCATCCGTCAGCCTGGGCATCTCTCCTGCCCACTCTTCTCAAAAAGCAGACATTCAGCCTAGCCCTAGCAGTGTGAGGCCCCTAAAACTGCCCTGCCCTGCCATGACACCCCACTGCTGTGCTGGACAACTGCATTGAAAGAAGATTCCTGGGCTGTGTCTACACATCTGTACACCTTGGTTCCCTTATTGCTCAAAACCGGGAAACCACATCCAAACCCTCTCCTAGTCTCTGATTGTTGTTAACTCCTGACTGGTGTTCATGGATTGTCTTAGAGAGCAGCAGTTAGTCCAGGCCAAACTGTGCCAGGGACTGTGCTAGAAGAAAAACTCCGAGCATCATCCCATGCTGCAACTAAGCTCTCTGCTCTTGTAGAGGTAAGTTTACTAGTATACGTGTAAGCTGTCATAACATTTTCAAAATTAATTTAACACAGTCAAGTTTAGAAGCTGGTTTCACCAAAAAAGCAATAAGATTTGTCTGAATTTTCTTAAATATTTACTTGTATTTCTTAGATACTCAATGTTTTTGAAAATTGTGCTTCAGTTCCTCAAATCCTGTGTTTGCTGAATGTCCAAGTGCCTCCTATGTTCATATTCAAATTCTGCTTTTTTAAAAATATTGTTTATTAATATGCCTTCAGGTCATCTTCAATGCAGAATGTCTCTTTCATTTCAATGGCTTATCCCAAATATTAGGTAATTTCAAATAATAAAAATGCAAAATAAGACATAGACATGTATATGCAGAATACTTAATGGGATGAAGTATAACAACTCACCTGTTCTTATTTATGTGAGGTCTCATAAATGCACAGATGCCTTATACCAGAAAACTTAATTATTTAAAAATAACATTTAAATAAGATACACCCATTTTGCATGAAGTTGCTTTGTCTACTGTAAACTGTTAACACTAGGCAAAAACTTCTATTCCCTCACATAAAAAAAAAAAGAGAGAGTTCATTGCTATCACAAATTTAACAATAAGGTAAACTACAGTATCAAAAGAGAACAATTAATGAAATATTTTGTGTTCTGTGTTGAACTATACCTGCAATTAAAAATAGCCTCACATAACATACAAGGAGCAACAGTTTGCCTTGACAAAACAATGAATAACAGTTTAATAAGTAAGAGTGTTTGCCCCTAGCAATACCAGTTTTGTTCGATTTTTGGTTGGTTTGGGGTTTTTTTGGGGGGCACGGGGGGAGGGTGGTAAAGTGAAATAATTCTGTGATTAGGCCAAAAACAAAGATCAAGAGGAAAAAAGAGTTCACAAACATAAACAGAACTGAGTGAATCAAAGCCTTCCTCTGCTCTCAGGCAGTTCAGACAGAACACTGGAAAGAAACACAGAAAATTTGTTTTTCCCTCTAGTTCTCACTTCATTGTAGACAGCACATCTATCTTCTATACTTTCTTATACAAAGAAGTATTGAATGTCAGCTTCCTAAGTGATTTTCCCCAGGAAGTTGTTTGTTTGCAGGTTTTTTTTATTCATTTGTTTAGAAATTACAGTCTCAGTATGTGTTTTGCAAGGCAGCATAAAATAAACACATAATAAGGTCTCTGTCCCAAAGAGTTCACAGTCTAATTTAAGGATAGAGAGTAGAGGATCATGAAGAAGAGAAGAGAAGGTTAATTAAACTTAGATGAATAGGGTATCAAAAGTAAGTTAGTTGTGATGGTGACCAAAGAATTCCTCACTGCTTTCAACTCACTTCAAATTAAAAAATAGAAGTATAAAAACATGTGGCATTACTAGGGGGAGGTGTTACTTGAAAGTCTCACAGCTGAATTGGATTTCCAACATGATTCAGCATAATATGTTCCTCATTAATTTGAGAAGGATGCTACAAGCTGTAAATATGCCACACAGTCATGTTTTCCTGTGAAAGCAGAGAAAAGGTGCTTGAGATTTGCACTGTTGGCAGAATTTCTCAATAAGAGAAGTATTCTCTCTTCCCTATCCTTTTGTCTTGTTTTGGCGGGATTTTTTTCCCCTTTTCTTTTTGAATTGTACTGTATATTCATGGCTGTCTCACTTCTTCAGTTCCTTTGAGGACTGGTATGTCAAATAGCAAAAGGGGCTTTCACCTCTGAGCACATTAAATTCTCAAAATATGAAGTAATATTGTAATAAACCAGTTGATATTCTCATAACGGAAGGTTGGAGCCCAGAAATTACAATGGGCTGTACAGTGAAGAGCCCAACATCCTTTTTTTGAAGGAGGAGATTACACAGCTTTGTAATTTAATGAAGATAGCTTGATTAATTTTGTTATGAAATTTTGGTTATGAACTGCTGCTCAGTTCATTGCAGATATTTGCACTATATTATGGTTCCTGCACACGCACACAGAGCATTATTGAGAATACAAAGTCAAGAACTCAATAACTATTAAATGGAAGAATTTAAATTATCTGTGCAAACATAATCCAGTCACATTAAATATGTAACAGAGAACAATACTGAAGAAGAGAAAGATTCAGAGCTGTATCTCTATAGACATTTTCCTTGTCTTGCTGTGTCTCCTGCCAACTCGGTCTCTGCTTCACTGCCCTGAGAAGGATATGGAGAGACTGAAGAGCCTGCTAGGGGTCTTTTATGCTTATGTTTTCCTGGGAATTCTTCTTCATTTACAGCATACAATGAAAAGTGCTCAGTTAATGAGCACCCATTCAACATTTGGTTTTACAGTCAGTTTTCAGTGTGTAGTGCCATGCTTTATTTTAATTCAATCTATTCATGTCATTCTCTGAGGACACAAATATTGATTTCCTCATGTGTTTTTCTGTGGCATTTTTCATTATATTATGTGAATGTTACACAAAATAATTATTTTCATATTTTGTGAAATTACAGGTAGGTATTCTTTCCTCAAGTTACAAATATCCTGTATGGGCAAACATATTAAGATTTTTAAAATATCCATGAGTTTTGGATGTGCATTTGAAATATTTCTCGCTTTCTTTCTCAGGTATTTTGCATTACAGAAAGACCTAAAGCAAGGCTGGCACCAAAAGGAAACTTCGTGGCACTGTCATGGTTATGGCCCCTTTTCCCTGTGAAGACATTCAGTGGGCTTAAGCATAATCTTTTTCACTTCTTTCCTGCGGTTCTAAGACTATGCAGTCCCCGTCTACCACCTGTGGTAACATGTAAAGAAGATTCTTACAGATATTTGTTTATTCCTTCCCATACTTAAATGATCACCCTCTTTCTGTGGTGGTGAAATGATAAATTGGGCTTGGGAAAAAACAAGGCTGGATTGCTCTGACCTGCAGCCTTTTTTACAAAGACCTACTCTTCCCTATGGCTGAGGTACATTGGGAGATAAGTATGAGGCTGGGTCTTTTGTTTTTAATTTTTGGTGGGTTTTATTTTCTTGTACAAATTATGGCCAGATTTTCCTAGAATGTGTGCCCTGGAGAAATTCCCATAACAGAATTATTTACTAAAATTAATTTATTCCAATGGAGTAGAACTTCCATCATGTGAGACATTAAACCAGCTTTTACTTCTTTCTATAACTTCAATTTAGAGGCTTTGAGCTAAATATTTAAGACATGGATCTGTAATATTAACTTATAAAAATTAACACTGGGGCACAAAAAAGAAATCTGTGTTCAGCAATTATCTGGAATCAGCAGGAACTGAAGGTACTGCCACCAAAATCAGACCATCAGGCCTTGGAAACTGAATTTTCTGTGCTATTTAAATAATTCGGAGCAACAGAAGCTCTTGAAAGCAAATCTTAAATATTTCAATAAATATAAGAAAAAGTTCAAATATGGACACATGGAACTCCCCCTGTAGACAAATTCTTCTCATCATTATTTTTCCCTTTGCAATTTGACATGTGGTGTTGAAACAATAAGGCAAACAATTGATTATTATTAGATAATCACACAGCTGGGAGACTTCAAGGCACAGGATGTAACCAGACAGTCAGAACCACAGGGGTATGATAATTTTTCAGTTATATATAATCATGTAATTTCTTTAAATTTTACTACTGTGATAAATAACTTTCAGTGAGAGTAGAGCTGCCAATTAATGTCACAAAATTTCACGTGCAAGACTTGCAGAGACTAATGCACTTCTATGAAAACCTTAAACTCTATTATAATTAGAAGGCTAATTCAGTCTAACATTCATAATCTGCATCTGACAGTCTCCCTGAAGTCATGGCATTTGCAGCGCCCCTCCCCAGCAGCAGCAGAACTTGAGCAGTGGGTATCAAGTTGCCAAGATTTATGTATTTACTTTATTGATAAATAGTGGGGGGAAAATTAGGGAGTTAATTTGCATCCATGCCCAAGTTTTACTCTATTTTTCTAGTAACATTAAGGGAAATTTTGCTGTCACCAAATATAAATGTTAATATTAAATTCTGTCATAAAAAATACTTTGAGTAGAAAAGAACAAAAAATTATGTGATACTATTATATTTATAATTTTTAGAAATATACTTTATGCACTGTATAGTGAAATGTCTTTTGATTTTAGTTAGTAGTTTATATTACTATTAGTAAAACTGAATGTAGAGATGAAGGTAAAGAACATAAAGGGTAAGGTGCTACACAGAACTTCATAGAGCACAGCAGAGGCTACTGAGGAACAGGGAGTGGTTGATATGGTTCCAGCTAAGCTAAAAATAATGCTGGGGACAACGTAATCTAGGTGGATGTGGACCCAAGATAAAAACCAGGTAGAACTGAACATCTCAGAAACAAGTTTATGAGGTTCACACATTTTAGGTTCTGGACTGTACTCTCAAATGAAGGACGGTAAATGAGACTCTAGGATCATTATAGAAAAGGAATCTTACCCTCTCGGTTTAATTCTGCAAATAAAGGTTTTGGATGCCAAAATACAGGAAATATCAAGTAGTTTTGGATTAATTACTTTATCTATGTGGATGACATTGATGGGTTCATTACTGAATTTTTCTGTATATTCTCTGAAATTTTCTGTATATTCTAGCACTCACATTTAGAAAAAAGTTTGAAAGAAGAATTTGACATCTGGAAAGCATGCCCTACTATACTTGAGAATATAACAAAAGTAGGCCCAAGAGACATTTAAGAAGTGTCTTTTGTATTGTCTACAGGTGCAAGAAGAGCTGATATTCATTAAGATGGCATGAAAAGTGGTTGGAAGCTGAAGCTAGACAATTTTGAGTTGAAATAAAAGGCTCATTTTTCAACCGAAGAATGCTAAACCAGTGAACCTAGGGATACTTGGGCTCTCCATCTTTTGACATCTGCAGTCAGGAAGGAATATATTTCCAACACTCTACTATGGTGTCATGGTTTAGCCCCAGCCGGCAACTAAGCACCACACACCAGCTCACTCACTCGCCCCTCAGTGGGATGCAGGACAGAATCAGAAGGGTAAAAATGAGAAAACTTGTGGGTTGATATAAAGACAGTTGAATAGGTAAAGGAAAAGCCACACGCACAAGCAAAGCAAAATAAGGAATTCATTCACTACTTCCCTTTGGCAGGCAGGAGTTCAGCCGTCTCCAGGAAAGCAGGGCTCCATCAAGTGTAATGGTTACTTGGGAAGACAAAACACCATCACTCCAAATGTCCCTCCCTTCCTTCTTCTTCCCCCATATTTAATGCTGAGTGCAACATCATATGGTGTGGAATATCCCTTGGGTCAGTTGGGGTCAGCTCTCCCAGCCGTGTCCCCTCCCAGCTCCTTTGGAGCCCCAGTCTACTCGCTGGTGAGGTGGGGTGAGAAGAAAAGGCCTTGACTCTGTAAGCACTGCTCAGCAGTAACTAAAACATCCCTGTATTATCAACACTGTTTCCAGCACAAGTCCAAAATATAACCCCATACGAGCTACTATGAAGAAAATTAACTCTACCCCAGCCAAAACCAGCACATATGGCAACAAAGAAGTTCAGAGATCATACAGGAGGTTTTCCAGCCTGTGCTTTGCATGAGAGTAAATAGAGACTATGACTACAGAAACTGAAACAGTAATAGAGACCATTGAATCTTTAACTGATCTGAAGAGACTAATTCAAGAGTTTTATGCAGTATTAACAAGGATCTGGGCATTGATGTGTCAAGATACTGAAAGTTAATACACAAGTCTTAATTTTCTTGAGTAAGATTTTGGTAGGAAAATCAGCAGTTTATTTTCTCTTACTCAGACTGACAACTCAGGAAATATTTGAACTTGAATTTTTTACCTCCCCATATTATCAGCCTGAAGCTCTGTAGTCATTGGAAGGGCGTGTGGATGTTTTTCAAATTTACATCTCTATGGATAGAACATTTTCCTGACCATACAGGTCATCTGTTCCATGGGCTGATACACACAGAGAGCAGCCTTGTGATATTCAGCTCCAGAAGCAAGAAGAGAGCAGACTTTACAGTTTCCAACCTATGGATCCTGTTCCTGGACCCACATGGATTGTAAAAGACAATTAGAAGTTTTCCAGTAAATTTATTCCTCCGAGTCTTCTCAAATATGGAGTAGATGTCAGTTTGACTCAATCTTTCTAACATAATTGCAATAGAAGGTACAGATTACAAAATTCTATAAAATTTTATCAGATGTACAAGGTTCCAGGAAGGGTAATAAGAGATACTGTCTTCCATATGAAAATTTCAACAACCTGAGCTATTTTTCAAGAGAAGCAACTTTCCATACAACAGAAAGAAACTGGCAAAATCCTATTTGAAAATTAAGGTTTTGCATAAGGGGACATTGTTACCTTTTTCATACTCATTTATATAGAGAACAAACAACAGACATTTCACCTCTTACTGTTTGAAGGGCTGAAGACTGGTGGCTTTATGACTTTACTACATTACTAAAGCAACTGTGTTCCAGGAGTGAATTATTTGAAAAGCATTATGTACAAAGAGGAGTTGCAAAGGAAAAAAAAAAAAAAAGGAAGGTGAAGCCAAAAGAATGTCACTGTAAAATAGATTTTTAATTCATTAATGAGGGGGAAAACTGCAAAGAATGGGTGAGGGGAAGATTAGTGAATAAAGAAAAAATGTGAGGGCAAAAAACTGTTATCTGTACGTAAGATAAAAAGAGCAACTGCTTAGTTTCTCTTTGGTCTTTCCACTGGCATAAACCACTGGCTTCCTTCTTAACACTTGAAAATGAATAGCTTTTATTTTTGAACATAATGTTTTCATGTTTAAGAAATAATTCACCCTGTGACTTGGTGAGAAATACAGGCTAAAAGTACTGGAATCAAAACCAGAGTGAAGTTTAAACATGTTCCACAAATTTAGAGAAATACCAAAATAGAAGCCATGCTGTGAACTAACTTCTGCCCCATGGGCTGATATGAAGACTTGCTGTAAATTAATTAATTGAAACTGTTTCTGGAAAACAAGTATCAACTATTCATCTACAGAAGTCACCTACACTGCTGCCTGGTTTGGGGTGGCCGGGGCAGGACCTCACCTGCTGGGGCCCGTCCCACCACCCAAATGCCTTTGGGGTGGAGGTCCTGTGGCAGCCACCTCAGGCCTGAGCCCCCACGGACCCCAGGTAGCTGCCAACACCCTGACAGGGGTCTCAAAGCATGGGCTTCAACCTGCGATTTAAGAAAATGTGTTTTCCCTGATGTTTGGCTCAAACCAAGAGCAGGCGCACAGATATTGTTCCTCAGGAGAGACATGTTCATGTAGTAAGGCAGTAACTTACCTGTGTATGTCAGACATTTAGCTTTTTAAAAAGTTAACTTATTTTTCTCCTGGTCGATGACCATGCAATATCCCAGAACTCCCCTAAGAAATTTCATGGAGTGGTTGGCCATTTGTGGGATACGGATTACAGCACAGAGGTTATATCCACATAATCTGTCTTCTCTAGGTAAGGAAACTGGGTTGATTTCACTTTTGATCACATTAGGAAGACAAAACTGCTAGACCATGCTAGGTCACTGAGTCCCTGCTATTGCAAACCAACATGACTTATAATCCTTTTGCACAAACTATTTGTTCTTCTGTAGATGTCTGGGAAATTACTACTTCAAAATGACACAAATCCTAGTAATGCTTTTAATAGCTCTGCAATGATCTCTGTCCAAATCCAATCCCAGTCGCTTATCTTACTTCCCCAAAATGAGATTGATTGAGAGCTGTTTTATCCATGCTGTCAATCATTTTCTGATGTTTTAGCTGTCAATTTATTAACACCCAGTGCTTGGCAGCTTTTGAGAAGCGAGTGCAGTGGTGGTGTGCTGCTGCCGCCGTGGCTATAGACACTGGCCTGGCTGTAGGAGAGTGAGGGCATGGGAACGGGCACAGCGTGAGGTCCGTACACAGGCTGTGGGGCCATGCTTGCTCATTAGAAAAGCCCGTCTGCTGTTCCCAGTGATCCTTGGTCCTAAGCCACTACTGTCTGTGTCTTTGCTGAAGCGCATGAAAGAGGAGAATAATCAGCTCCCCAAGGCTCTGGAGTACAAAGACAGACAATCTTAAAGCTTTTAAAATATATTTTTATTTTTTGTCTTCTCTGACTTTATTGCAATCTGAAAAGAGAAAGAGTGCTTTGCTGATAATCATCTGAAAGCTCTGCTTGTAACCCATGCAAAATTACTGACGTAAGGCAGATGACTAGTTTCGTACAAATGCAGAAAATTAGGCTGTGTTTATCATGTCTTTAATGGGACTGAACATTTCCGTTTCTTTGATTTTTGTCCCTCATTCTGCCCAGTTGTCATTACAGTGTTTCAAAAAGCCCTCAACTTGTGTGTTTTACTCAAATGATGTAAGGGGTTTGATTAGAATCCATACCAAAACTGCTGCAAGAATATAACATCTATTCAATATGCTTGGGACCTGAATCAGAGAAATAGAGAGAAACATATTTTCAATAGGAAGATTTATTTTTGCATTTTAGGGGTTCTTTGTTGAAAGTAAGCGTAAAGGAGCTCTGGGAGCATGCATGCACAGAAAGGCAAAATTTATTATTTTTTCTGCTCTGCTAGCAAGACGAATGAGTTCATCTGCAGATCCATGAAGTTAGTTAATGAAGGGTTTCGAAATTAAGATATAAAGCATAGTTTTTTCAGCTCTGGTTCAGGGAATCCACTTACTAAAGTCACAAGGAGTTTTGATATAATGAAGTCTGATGGTAAAACCAATCATTACAGTCTATTTCCTGGGCTTTATTTGAGTACTAATCCCAAGAAAGAGCATCCAAGGTAGAAAGTTCTCCAGAGGGAGAGCTGCAAGAGTTGGAAGCAACCCAGCTATATCTTCCTTGGTCTGGAAGCTGAAAAAAGCCCATAACAGTGCATGAAGTTAGCTCAGTGAATAGCCCTCAGAATGGACTATCCCAAATAGAGGCAGGCGAAGGTCCATCATGTGAAACAGAGCACATTCATTCTTTTAATGAATGAACAGTACAGATTCATGTAATGAACCTGATTTAAGGGCTACTTGACTGCAAATTGTATCTTTCGGGAAAAATAACTCAAACTACTTGTGTTTAGCTTTCATATTTTCAACTCTCATGCAGGCTGACTTAATATTACTTCCCCCAAAAAACCTTGAAGTTGTAAGGATTTCACATCTACATTATTTATTTTGTAGAAAAATGTTTTTTGTTGTATCATAACACCTGGAATTAGGAACTGGAAATCAAATTCTTAATAGGAAAGTTGCTTATTGTTAATTGACTATCTTCACTTTTTTTAGGCTGCTTTTAAAGTCTTTACTAAGGAAAGACTGTATTTTCTCTATGTTCTAGTGAGTAAAATTCTTTTACTGTTGTCCCTCAGCAGATGCTCTTCTCCTGCTTGTTTCCCTTTCTGTAACTGAAAAGAGAACTGAGTTGCTTGCCTCTTCTAAGTGGACACAAAGGCCTTCTTAGTTTTTTATGTAAGGTGTTTCATTTTATGTGTGTGCAAAACTGGATGAAATGTGTCTCTTCATTTTCTAACAGAAACAAGAGAGAGGTGACAATGCTTTTCAGTAATTAATACGTCATCCAGATTTTATATGCATCCAAAGAGAAAGAACAGAGAAAGAACAGACGCACTTGGGAAAAATGTGCAATTCTGTATCTGAGCTAGCCTGTGGTAACAGCAAGGGGATGAAAGGAGATACTCGGAGCAAATTCTGCCTCAGGGAGGAGCACAGACACCTGCAGAGTGTTTGCAAGGGAGTCAATAAGATGTAAAAAGCAGAATTATGCTCAGGAAGGAGACCATATCGTGTATGAATCAGTACACACAAGCATCTGAAATGCAGGCTGCCTTTCTCAGTGTGTCAAATACATTGTTAAAGCCTGTAATCTTACAGATGTCTGTATTTAAAGGGCAGCCATGTCCAGCAGTTTTATATTACCTTATATTACCATATATATAATTTATATTGCTTCCTTCATATTGTTTCCTTTGATCATTCTCTTTCATAACCCCCAATAATCTGAACACAATTCAGGTGTTTGGTCAGTGCGTGAAGCTGGGATTGTCGTGTCCCACCGTTAACATTCAGTGCTCTTTGGTTTCATGACTCATTAGTTTAGGCTGTTTTAAGGGGATGCAGGATCAATGTTTTTTGCATTGGAAGGGAGTATATGCCATTGTACCTGGAAATGCAGATGGGAGGATTTCAGGACCCAAGGATCCCCTGCCAGTCTTGTGCTTCTGCAAAGAACAGAAGTCCTATACTTAGCAGCAAAGTGACTAGAGCTTGCTGTAAAAAATAAGGGTATGATTTAACCCAAATAATCTGTGATAAATTGTTTTAAACCTTTCATTTTCAGACTTACATGGAAACCTCACAATAGCTTTATCATAAGGTTTATCTTGGTTTAGTTCAGTAACTATAGCTTTTCAGTGACAAAGTATGCTTTTGAGAAATGAAAGCTGCCACAGATGATTCTAAGAATAATATTCATGAAGAAAATTCTAAAGAGGATTGCAATTTAAAATTTCAGCTGTGTTTTCATCACGAATTTCATTCAGGAACAGAAAAGGCCAAGTAATTTGAATCAGAACCTTTTCATGCCAAACTGTCCCACCTGTTCTGCAAACAGTGCCTGTGCTGCCACTTGGAGTCCACTGGTGGTTTAGAAAGGAGAAAGCAAGGCTGGAAAGCAAAACCAGCAGCTGTTCTATACTCTCAGTACAGACAGTGCTGGGACAACAAGCAAAAACTGTCATAGAATTAATGCAGGTTTTAGTCTTATCTGCGTGGTATCCCATGCAACCCACAGCAAATTCAGTGTAAATACATAGGCAAGGACTAAGAAAGAATGTATTTTCCTGGGACTAAATCAGACACTGGATTCAGGAAAAACTAAAGTCTCACTGCTTGTCTGAGCTTGGTTTTGCCTCTCAAAGAGGGAGTGAAAGAAATGTGTGGGGTTTTTTCATAAGTGGAAATGTTTCACAGCAACACTTTTAAGCAAACCCCAGTCAAGGATGGTAATTTCAGGTAAGCCCACGTGGCTGCCAGCAACAGATGCAACAACTTTATAGAAGTTACAGCTCTCAACCTGAATGTTACTCTGCTATAAGCACCTTAGTTTCAACTGACTTGTGTCATCTTGTGTCACGGTGGACATGACAAGGCAGCCAGGTACCACTTTGCAGCTGGGAGGGCAGAAGATGCCTTCTTAAACCAGTGGGAAGGTAATTCTTTCAAAGACACTGACCTGATCTACAGTCACTGCATGAGCGTGTTATAAAAATTATTTTAAAAATGTAGAAACTGCTCTGTAATAGTACGGTAACCCAATACAATATCCAATACCTGCATCTAGCAATAAGCAGCAAAGGCAGAAATGATGATTAAATGGATGAAAAGTCCAAGCTTATAATAAAATAAAGTTCATCTTGGTCAATTTCTGTTAAAAGTCATAGTAAAGAAGCGATAAATGGAGGAAATTCTATGTGATTTATAATTATGCTGAAATAAGAATTGTCCCACTGTCCCTTGGTTGTACAGCATCTAACCATTCAGGGATGGTCCAAATGTTCCAGGCTGGTCCTGCAGTGATACAAATATAAAAGTGACCTGCTGGCATTCAAAAGTCCTAGGCAGAGCCCATAGCTGCCCTGTCATGGAGTTTCAACACTGTCTGCAATTTTCACGGTTTGCTAAGCACCAAATATGTGTACCGTCAAAGACAGCTGTTAAGATAATACCTTTACAAATGAATGCAGATTCACAGTGGAACCTTAAAAATATAATGATATCTTTTGTTAAAGGGTGATTTAATAATAATTTTTCAGAGCTGATTATGATCTCCTTCATGAACAGTGTGCCAGTGTGCTGAGTGACTTAGAGCAGAGACTAATTACACATATTCTAACTTTGTCAGCATGAAAAAACAAAAGCTTCCTACTTGTTAATAAAATACTAAATAGTGCTTCTCAGATTCTAATTAAAATCATATACACATTATGTGGGGTTTTAACTGTAGGAAGCTGTTGAAAAATTGCAACATTTCATTAAAATTTTTAATGCTGTTTACAGTTTCAATGTTTTAGTGGAACTTGTGAGTGTAAACAAATTGATTTTTTTCAAATATTTGTAAAATTAACATCTTGATTCTGCCCTGCTCTTTTTGTGAAGTTTTTGAGGAGCTTTCACATAAAAGGGTATGTCATTCAAGTTAGCTTTCGAATAACTGAAAAATTTACAGAAATGGTCCATTGCTTTTTCAAATGTTCTTTCAATCCTTTTCCAAAGGATTCTTTTCAAATTGGTCAGACAGAAGCATCATGTGAGCTATCAAGATAGGAGTACCACAGGTAGCCAACAGAGGCTACTTTCTTTTAAATGTATTTATTAACAATGTATGCTTAAAAAGTACTTGACCAAGATACCTGATTTGACTTTTACTTTCCCAAAATTTATCACACAGATACAAAGCCCACATTTTCCAGAAGCATGACAAACACTTAAGATTTCAGGTGCAACTGAGAGGTAGTTAAGTGACGCCTTTTGCAGCAAGTGCAGAAATTAAGCTCTGAAGGGAAAGACCCTCTTTGGGTAACTTAGCAGCTTTCCCTCAAACAGCAGGGCAACTGGCAACGTACATGTATGTTTCAGTCTATTGCTAATGTACTAGAAGGAAGGAGGTGGTCTGATAATAACTAGATCCCTAGGAGATAGAGTAATTTATTAATCATGTGCATACTGACTGGCTTTCATACTTTTTGCTTTTTTGCTAAACATAATCACAAATAAATCACAAGTGTTGGCCATAGTATTTTAGCTATTATTTTACATGAAGGCTCAATTATTTCTCACTACTCTGGCCTCCTTAAAAATCCCACAAAAATGTGGGATCAGGAATTATTGAGATTGATTTGATTGCAATAAAGAACAAAGTAACACCAGGTTTACTCAGAAAACTTTAAAATTGCCTTAATACATAGTAAGAACTTGCAAGAAAGTTCTTGGGGCAGGCCTGAATGCTTAAAAGGCATGCAAAAAAGAGAAGGAGGAAAATAATCAGGATACATGGGCCAGGTCAAAAATAATTGATGTTCAAGGGCAGACTGTAAATGGCAATATTTATTAATGAATTCTTAAGTCTCTTTTTAATGTGCTCTGTTCATTCCCTTCCACATCCGGAACTTTGTAATTTTCAGAGTTAGCCTAAATAATAGAATACTATTTCTGGAGGTCATGACTTTTTTCCCTTTTCAGAGTAGCATGATCATGGCAAAAATTTGTTATTCTGAAACATGTGAGAACATCAGAACCTTCTTGTTTTCATGAGGAAAGCCCACCTGCTTCTTTCAATAGATTTAGCTCTGTTTCAAAGATTGGTGTCCTCATATGGGCATAACTCAGCTCCAGCAATTTGCACATTAAAAGCAGGCACCAATCATTTGGACACCTCTCTTACAAAAGTGGAGCTTATATAAATTGATGGTAGAGCAGTCTTTTTTTTTTTCCAGAAACAGACTGATTCTTGCAACCTATGATGACATTTCTTTATATACTTGAATGAAATAGCCTGTCTGAATAAATGCTCCCTTCACACCTCTTAAGTTGATTTTAACCACCCCTTTGATGTAGGCAGGCTACAAAGGCTGAATAATGACAATAACAAGCTATGGAAAAAAGGATTTACAGTGTACATTTTGAAATGCAAGGCATTGTCTCATTGAACACAGAATCACAGAAAGGTTGAGGTTGGTAGGGATCTTTGGAGGACATCTGGTCTAACACCCCTGCTCAAGCAGGGTCACCAAGAGCCAGTTGCCTAGGACCATCTCCAGATGGCTTTTGAATATCTCCAAGGATGGAGACTCCACAACCTCTCTGGGCAACAAAAAAGTGTTTCCTGATGTTCAGAGGGAACCTCCTGTGTTTCAGTTTGTGCCCACTGCCTCTTGTCCTGTCGCTGGGCACCACTGAAGAAAGCCTGGCTCCATCCTCATTGCACCCTCCCTTCAGATATTTGTACATACTGATAAGATCTCATGAGCCTTCTCTTGTCCAGGCTGAACAGTCCATCCCAGCTCTCTCAGCCCTTCCTCACAGGAGAGATGCTCCAGTCCCTTAACCATCTTTGTGGCCCTTTGCTGGACTGCTGCTCAATGTCTCTGTTGTGCTGGGGAGCCAGAACTGGACACACTGATACCCCTGAAACATGAATCAGACTCACTATCAAAGAAAGGTTTTCTAAAAAGAAAATTATTTCCCTTTTTATTGGCTGAAAAATTTCAGTTTTTATAGAAAACCTTAACCATTAAATGCTCTGGTTTGGCACACAGTAATTCCAGTAGGTCCTCTGTATTACTAGGACACCTGAGCTTCCCCGGAAAGCTAGACTGAAAGAGATTCAGTACTATGTACATTTCTTTATAAACTGTAATGCATTTCTATAGCTGCAACTAAGAGAATTTGTGTGCAAGCACAGAATGACAGGAGGAGTCTTGCTGGAAGTGCTGTTAGAGGACAGTGAATGGTGTTATGCACATCTCCCTGCTTTTAGAAACAATATCTTCACCATGATTATTTTACCTGGAAGAACTTAGGAGCCAGCTGATTGAATGAAAGAATAGGAATTCCATGAACAATGTCTTTGGGATGAACATAGGTCCAAAGGGCACACTGCTTTCCATTGTGAGGGGTGTATGTGCTTACAGAACAGCAGGACACTTCTACAGTTTTTTTTTTAAAATATGCCAGATGCTGCCTGTAGCCACAGGATGGAGCACATCCATCTGCTGGTGCTTTTGGGCTTCTCAAAGAGCAGTCTGTTTATAGACCAGACAATGAGGCAGAGAACAGTATAGTGAAGAGGGTGTCTGTGAGCTGTGTGTGACTGGCATGCGCACAAGGAGTCTAAAGGTTAAACTGAAAAACAGAGAAATGTCACTTTGGACAAACATTAGCCCATGGCACTGCACTCTGTAGAAGTCCCTATCAACTCAAATAAGAGTTAGTGAAATGCACAGATATACCATAAGCTATAACCTTGAGAAAAAAAGATCTGATTCTGCAGATATTTGGGAATGATAAATGAAGGCAAAGGGTGTTTTTGGGGCTGACCAGCCCTCATGAACCTCACCCCCCCCCCCCAAACCTTCACATGGCCAAGAGCACCAAACCACAAACCAGAAACTCTGGAGAGCCAAGATGAGGGGAAGTTCTGGGAACGGCAGGGGAGGACAACTGTTTTCTTGCTGAATGCAGAAAGGCACTGAAAAATGCCTAGCACAGCTGAGCTGAACACCTTTCCTTCCACAGTGAGAAAGCTGGGTTACCCCAAATCCCCCACAACCACATAGCAGGCCCCTTCCACAATCCCCATATGGGAACAGCCCTCAAAAGGTATATATATCTGCAACCTTCTTCTTTCCTGGGAGAAGGACAGAAAACAGCAGTTTCCTGTCAAGGTTATTTTAAAAGACAGCCTTTGAAAGGAATGAGACATGGAAATTGCCACTCTCAAACACAAACTTGAAACACTGGATGTATTTAGAAGTGTGTAGAGTTTGTTTGTAGACTGCTATCTTTCATCAGAATGCTTATACTTGGTGTCATATTTGTACTATTGTCATTTTCAAGTAAGCACCATGCATCTGAAAATTTACCAAATTCTAGCACTTACCAATAGCTCAAAAACACCATATAATTTCCTCCAAATAAGCCCTTAGTCATGGCTTGTTTTAAAGGCTTACCCATGCCTACAGAGTTTGATGCAAAAGTTTTCCTGTTCTTATTAATTTGCCCATGAGAGGCTTGATGTAGAAGCTGGATTTGTATGAAACAACCTTACCTACAGGACCAACAGAATGTAGTAACTTCTACTTGAGAAACAGAGGTGATGTCCAACAAGAACCCCCTCCTTCACCTTCATCCCGACCACACAGAAGAGAAAATCTTAACACCTTTGGTAGAGGATGGTCCTACAGCTTTATTGCTCAGCCAGTGTTGTTTCATGAAATCATAATGCAAAAAAAGTCAGAAAGGAAACATACATGAAAAATTCAATAATCTCACATTTGGGCTGATTCAGCAAAAATAACAAAGCTGTAAATTCATACGAGACTTTGGAAATATTCCTGAAAATTGACAATCCTATAAGTACTCATGAATCTTTTAAATATAACTCAAAATTTTGTCAGTTTGTTTTTTCTGAACAGTCTTACATCTAAAGAAAGGAAGTTTCCTCACTATCCTAATCTAGATGCTCCTGTCACTGAAGGTCCTGTGAATTTTTCCAGATGAGCAAACAATAATGTTTGGCCAGTGGCTTGTCTGTTCAGGGCTTTAGAAACTAGTAGTGTGGGATGCACATCTTTAAGCAATCAGAAGGTGGCACCTTATTAACACTGCTACGGCAGTGCTGTGCCAGGTTTGTGTCCTGGCTGTGCAGAACAGATCAGCACTGCAGCTGTGTGCTAGCTAGCTTCAGAGAGGGCAGGGAGATGTGGTCTGCTGTAGCCACAAACAAGGAAAAAACAAGAGTGCTCTGAAAGATGAAACAAAGGTTTCTGGTGATGTGACAGACCTACCAACACCAGGCAGAGACACTCTTTGAAGGCATATAAAACACATGATACATTTACTTGTAATTTGAATGCACAGAAACACACCAGGTATCAGCAGTAAGAGTAAGAATAAGAACAAAAAGTAATGCTCTTACTTTTACTGAGAAGAGTTTTGAGACTTTAAACTATCTTCAAGTGCTAAATCCATGCACATTTATCTTGAAGGTGTCAGGTTAATTCCAGTCCTTCAAGATGCAGGGATTAGGTTTTGAAATACAGAGTATGGAGTGCAACCATCAGTCCTCAAGTTCTGAAAAAAAACCCAACAGACGATAGTTTCTGACTTTTCTGATGATGGCCAGAACTTTTCCAAAATATGCCCCTCAACAAGATGTGATAATTAGCTCCGTATCTCTTTTGAACAACCACCATGACAGTGCAGACTCTCTATAGTGCAACAAGACTTGCCCTCCCTCTTGTTTTAGGAGCAGAAGGAGCTACTTTAAAGCTTACATTAATTGGACACAGCAGGTTTAGTTAAAAAAAAGTTGTAAATATTTGAAAATGTGCATTGCATTAATGTTGACTTGTGCTTATTGTTCTAGTCTGGCTGAAAAAGAAAGGAGGATTGCACCTTTTCAGAGCCTCTGGCACAAGACAGTTTTAAAATTGTAATGTTAGACAGAGCCTTGTTTTATTCTGAGTTGTAAAAATTCAAAGGATGAACAGAACAGAATTCCCACAGGCTCCTCAGCTCAGTGCAAGACATATTGCGGAACTGGTTAAACATGCTTTACAAATCAGAAGCTTAACTCAAGGTGTTTCCAAGATCAAATGGGAGCATTTGATGGATAAATAAAATCACATTAAATAAAAAAAAAAAACAACCCTGGATAAATAGTACTTTTATCACAATAAATGGATCCTGTCCCTCTCTGAACTGCTAGCTGCGAACTCTGAGACGCTAAGGTACCTTCAAATTCAGACATCGTGTATACTGAGAATCAAGTCCTGCTTACACCATAAGTGTCCATGGACATCATAAATTACTAACCAAGGCATTATACATTATTCTATTTCTTTTCCAAAAAAAAGGGGATATAAATAATTTCAACACAGAAGTTTGAATGTCATCAAAAAACCTAACAAAATGCTGGGATCCTAATGATTTTCCTTCAGATATTGCTCTCCAGCAGCAATTCCTTTGCATGGGCCACTAGCCCAAACCTACCCCCTCTCCCATGGCCTTCATGGTGTAAACACTAATGTCCATCAGCACCTAGAGGGACAGATTCTGATTCTGCCTATTTTGCTGCCCAGAGCGGATTTGCTGGTAAACCTTGGGAAGGAAAGTTAGAATAAAGAACATAAAAGAAGCCATAAAGGCACCATATTGGGATTCATTTAGCAATCTCTTTTTAACTGTTAGCATGCATAGTCCCAAAAGGGACTTGCTCCCTGCTAGCTCACCTGATGTCTTATCATTCCCATACTGCCAGTGAAGAAGTGATCCCTGTCCACCCACTCCTTCCTGCTTTTGCCTTTGTAGGGCTCTCTTGGTCTCGCATTTTCCTGACTCAAGTCGCAGCTTGTGTGGAGTCTCTTCTATGCCTTTGTTCCTCAAATGCTGGTCACTGCTGGCTCTGTACCTCCTGTCCTGTTGCAGCCAGCTTTTCTAGCATGCCCCTTGCTCCAAAGAGCCCTGTGTGCTGAAATGAGCATTTCCGAGTTATTTTTCTGGGCACAAGTTAAAGCTTTAGCTGGCTGCTGAGCTGGTCACTCCTTGGTCCTGTACCAGGCACAACACTGCTTGACAGCATATATCTTTGAATTTGTTTTTCCAATAAGAAAGGGAGATAAGGGACAGCTGGGCATTTAAGCGGGCTCTGATTTTACTTAAAATAAATTTTAAACTATATAACCCCACAGACTCCCTGAGGAATGACTGATATAAACCAGTTGATGCAGAAGGCCATTTAGTAGTAACTGTTGAAAACAGCATGCCACCAATACTGTTTGATCATTGACGGCCACTTTTAATTATTGGGATTTTTTTTAATAACAATGTTGAAGAATCACTTTTGCAGTAAAGCCACTCCAGATGATCGGCTGCTGAGAAAGACAAATGACTTTTAATGAATACATGTAAATTATAGTTAAGGGAAAAGCCAAGACAGAAAATGCCCATTTTCCTATTCAACATACTTGTTCTAAATTTAGTGCTTTAAAAACATGTTATTAACTAATGCAACCAAAGTTTCAACAGAGGTCAACCCCTACATTTTATTACCTTGGCCTAAATAACTTTAAATATGCCTTTAAACTGGGGGTGTGGGAGGTTTATGGTAATAATTAATATAATGATTCTCTTTGGCACTTTTTAATGGAGCTGTCACACTGCATATGCTGCTTCTATAAGAGCTGAAGTACAACAAATCTTGTTGAGTTATTACTTCATTAACTGAATTTTTGGCAACACTTTAAATGAAAAGGCACAAATATGCTGTTAATCTTTATTTACAAATATATGGCCTTTGCTGCTATATTACAATAATATTAAAAAATTAACTAAATAAGCCAGTTCCAGTCCTAGCCAGGGAGTGATTAAGTCTGAAAAAGCCTTCTCAGAATGATTGCTATGATCCTGATGGCACAGCAGTGCAGTTGGGCACCTAGAGGTCAGGTAGCTGATCTACATTTATCCCTCCATATGTAGCCAAGGAGAAAGAGAAGTACATCCAAGGGCAATCCATCCTGCTTGTCTTCAGGTAGCATGAATCACTCAGGAAAAGCGTATCTCTCTCTTTTATTTACTCATGTTGTAAGCTCAAGCTTTGCGTTACTAAAGCTGGGAGAATTCCCAGCCACACATCAACATGTTATTGTAGGCCCTACTGTCAGCTAGAACAAACTGGCTCATCTGCCTTGACACAGTGGAGGACCCAATGTCACCTCTCCGCAAGATAATATTGTTGCACATATTTGATTAAAAAATATTGAGTTCCTATTTAGAAGGTTTGTATTCCTTACTGCACATCTTTCACCATAGTTAATTTGTGGAAGTAAAGATTATACTGGTATGGAATTTATTCCAGGGACATAAAGTCTTCAGTCTTGCTCAATCTGTATCTGTTGAACATTCACGATTAGTTGTGTAGTACATACTTGGTTTAGAAACACTAAAGTCTGGAGAAAGTCATTGTCCTAGTTTGTTCTAACATAAAATAGGTTAAATTACTCTTTTGACAGTGAAACACACTTAATACAAGCCACTTACAGTAAAAATGACTTTTTTCTGTCTTTTTTTGCTAATTTGGTAGTACTGCTCCTAAGACTGTTTGCATTTCAGAGATTTGCAAAGCAACAATCTGTTTTGTGAAAGGCTAATTGGGTGGATACCACTGACACCAAAACTAGCAGTACTCTCAAAAGGCCAAGTCTTCTGCTTTGCTTGATTTTTGCTATTCCAGCAGCAAAGGACAGCAAGGGAGTAGCCCTGAGGGGGTCATCCCGGCTGTAGGGCTTCCTCCTGTTACCCAGAGCTGCTGTGGGGCTGCAATACCTTCTTCGTACATGGGAAGAGTCTGAAGTGATGCTATGTTATAGCAAGTCCCAGTTTCAGAGAAGCTAGGAACTGCCGTGGCCAGGTCCTACTTTATCCCTGAGACCACATTCCTCACTAGTTCTTCTTCACTTGAATGCAACCTCTAAGCCTGTTAGGACTCTAGCAAAGTAAGTAAATTTTCTATTAGGAAGCCAAGGTGCCCTAGCATGAGAGTAGAACACAGGGAGTGAGTAAAGGCTCATCTCATCTTTACATTCTTCCAAAACCTGTAGGACATGATGGGGGCAAGACTGTGCACAATATCTATCCCAGCTCCCTTTGTTAGAGCAAACGTTACCCCAAGACTTCAGATCTCTTACCGCTATCATTGACCATTGCTGACATTCATTTATGTATTTTTTTTTTCCAATAATGTAATTGTGGGTTTATATAATATTATCCTTTAAATTAAAGCAAGAAGAATAAAAAGACCTTTGCATATTATATCGCCCTGTGGAAAACAGGTTTAGATGGACATTTGATCACACTAATTACCTTACTAATTATTTTCATTAAGTCAGTTGTCTGCAAGATTTTATTTCTGCTAATGGACACTGACTGTCATCTCATTCATGTCCTCTGAGACTTTCATTAGGAATATTTTTTTAGATTTTATCTGCTAGTGTGGAGTGAAGCAATTTAAAATTATTGGATATTCAAAATGCGTGAGTTAAACGTGGCCATTATTTTGGTTGGAAATGCTTCAACATTAGGTTTAAAACTGAATTACTTCATCTGGCTGAAATATGTCGTCAGAAAACAAACTTTCTGAGACTGATTGCAAAAGCTGTCTAAGCATTTGGCTGGCTAACTTTAAGCCTATATTAATCACTTGGCATGGGTACTATTGAATCATGTTCTGAAGTATATTGCTGGATGAGGGCCTTACGGTAAAGTAATCTTGCCAGATTTTACAACATACTTTGCATTTACATAGTGATCATGAACATTCATTTTCCGCTGTTTATGTAAGTGAATAGACTGTTTCAGTGGTTGAATGAAGTGAGATGTCTGACAGATCCCCATTGCACACTGACAAAAAGCTAAACATTTCACTACACATGACAGCTGCTGAAAAGCTAGGCTTGATTCAGTGACATACTGAGAAGTGCAGGTCTGAACGTTGTGGATGGTTACTAGGAGCACAGCTCATTCCCACAGCAAACCTACTAGAAAAGTACTGTGCTCCAGGTATGGGATAAAGTCCCAAGAGGCCCCTGAAAAGGCAAGTATTGCTCCTGAAGAACGCTGGCAACACAAAGGAAAAATAGGTTTCTGGCATTTTAAGTAGTAAGGGAATACATGCAATCAAAATGTCTAAACCAGAACAAATCTGTAGGTCCAACGTCTTGGTCAAACATCACTTCTCCTACAAATGTCAAGCATGATTGAAGGATGGGAAAAATTTTCTCAAGCTACTTTTCTTGAATCATTCACAAACCAGTCTTTATTTTAATGCTATTTTTACTCAAGAGTGTTGTCCCTTTTTTTATCCAACAGTTCAACAAAAACAGTCCAGTTTCTGAGTCTGGAGATTACTTACACAATGTTAATTGCAACTTCCCTTACTAATTATTTGTAACAGATGGTTGATCATCTTATCTACATTATGGTTTTATACTCTTGCGGAAGAATGGATGGCAGGGGACTCAGTCAAAAAGAATAGTGAATAATACAGTTATTGTTACTGTATGTTATTATTAGCATGAATTCCACTGTTTAAGCTGTACTGCCATGCTCTTTAAATATTTAGGCACTAGTCAAAGCTGAAGAAATCTGTGGAAAGATTTTTGGGACATTCTGATTATCTTCTCTTAATCAAACCTTTACAACATAGTTTGTTAATATTTGTTCCATTATTAAGGAATACAACGTATGGCACGAAATTGAAGGGTCCTTCTTCATCCTTTTAGGACTCATATTCCATGCAAGTTTGTCTAATTTTTCATGACTTTTCCAGTTCCATGTGAATTTTTAAAAATCATGGTGACGTATACACTCACACAGAATTTCTTTCAGTGGAACATATATTCTTTTTTCGGCACAGAGCTGATAAGCTCCCAATTAATTCTTCAAACGAATGAAGGGCCAAGGTGCCTAGTCACAGTAGAGCAGTGCTGCCCAAATTTCTCATGCTATTCATTTCCCCTTCATAGGTTATGAAGCTTTGGACGTTTTCTTTCCAGCTGCCCTTTGGCTGTTGGTACTAGAGAGACACAGTTTTTGTCTTTCAGCTGATAGGTGACTGGTCTTATTTTGCTGATGTTAGTAGTATCATCATTCCCTGTCTGTGCTGCATCATTACCCAGCTGCAGGATAACCCAGATAGTGGAGCCTGCCTTGCTGAATCATAAAATCATAGAATTATTAAAGTTGGAAAAGACCTCTAGGATCTTCAAGTCCAATCGTCAACCCAACATTACCATGCTTCCTTGCTGACTCATGTACGTCACCTCCTTTGCATCCAAAGCGGGGAAGAAATTTGTAACTGGCATCCCAGATTCAGTGATATGAAGCAGAAAGGGAGGTGATGGGCCCTGTAACTAGTCTTTGTATATCAGCTTAATTGAGTCATGCACTGCACTGACAATTTGCATGAGAGAAAGGGAAGCTGTGTCCCATGCCTGTGGTGTGTTTGGCTGCCACCCATTGCAGAGTGGGACTCCAGCTGCAATCCAGTCTTCTTTTATTTGTTACATAATTTTCATCCCCAGCACGTGGTGGTGTCTGACAGTTGAGAAGGGTCGGATGCTCCCCTGCTAAGCACCGGTGGTTCATTAGCTAACCCTTGGCACACCAGCGGAGCTGTTTTGTTATCAGATAAAGAACACAGTTGAATGGCACTCCTTGAACTTCAGTTGATGTGTCGTTTCTGGCTTACACTGCCACTATTTGCTGCCTGCCTGGAAGCATCCAGGCTCTCACATGCAGTGCAGAGCACTGAAAGGGGAAACACTCTGCCACATCTGATTTGTCTTGCTGTATCTGAACAGAAGCTAAGCTAGGATCATATAGGACAGCTAACAGCAAATGGCGGACTGGGCATGAAAAAGAAATCTTTATGAATAAAAACATCTGTGTCTGATACTTACTGATACACATATTCACCTTGACTTTTTATTTTTTCATTGGCAGGGTTTACATTTTTATTTGCCACAGTGACTCATCATTTACCTTTCTATCTTCTATGGTAATGTGAGCAGTTAAAATTGATGCTGCTAATAATAACAAAATAAATACAAAGCCACTTGCATAAGTTTAAATAAATAAAACATCATGGTAGAGTATTTTTTATAGTAATTGATAACTAGAAGAGAAAAATATGAAGCAAGAGCACAAGCAATATATTTAGAGAGAATCTTCTTATAGCACCAGGTTGCCATGGAAATACTGCAACAAATGGAGAGGCAAACTTGAATACTTCCAGCTCCAGTCTCCACTTCAGGCTCTGCTGTTTGCACTGCTCATATGCTAGGTACATGCTACGTGCACTGCAGTGAGTCTCCCAAAGGCCTCACTGAAATCGTAAAAAGTAGTTCTTCATGTGAAGGACAATTCTCCTAAAAAAAAAAAACAACAAATGAAGTGATAACAAACAATGGTCTCTTAAACTTTTCTCTTGCCTTTTATATATTTTTATAAGGGACCAAAATCAAGAGGTGGTAGAAGCCTCTTTGCACTGACAAAATTTGAAAAGCACATGCTATAAACAGAGCAGCTCTTACCTTGGGGACAGTGGGGTCCATCCCCACCAGAAATTTATAAACCTCTCTAGAATCTTTGTATTTCTGTCTTGATGGTGACATACAAGAAAGCATAACACAACAGTGGTTTACCCCTGCCTTACAAAGGTAACTACACACTTCATAAAATCCTATTATAACAGGCAACAACTTTTCCAAAATATATTAGTTTTCCATATATACACAATTTTCTAGTGCATCAGAGAGTACCCGTGCATTCATGTGCCTGCTCAGTAGCCCTCAGCAGTTTTCCTGGTTATCCCCAAGCTTGCAGAAAAATGCTTGAGTCATGAGAAGGGATGCTTCAAAGAAACTTAAAAGATCAATTACAAGGTAGTGGTCCTTTCTTTTCTGTTTTACCATAGGTAACAAATAAATATGTTACCTTATTTTGTTTAGTTCCTCTTCTAAGTCTCTGTCGGGTTCTTTGGCTCATACACATGTGCACATACACACAGTAAGAATATTACTAGAAAATAATATGGAAATATATATTAGAAATTTTTATGTTGAGATCCCCCCAGCCAAAACCCATGAGCACTGCCCCTGGTGCAGAAAGAGTTGCTCAGAGTTAAAAGAGGAGAATGCCACCCTGCCAGAAACATCACTGCTGCTGGAGCCAATGCTGAACTGCATTCAGTGCATCACACTGTGAGTAACTAGTGTTAGGGATGACTCAAGTAAAAGTTCCCCTCACAGCTAGTTTGTGCTTCCCTACCTAAACAGGATTTCTCCATCTTGCACATCTCTTGTTATATCTGAAATTTCATTTGAAGACTATACTTTTGAGGGGGAGCCTTTTTTTTCATTTCAGAGTGTAACTCACTCAGGAAGCCAATGCTAGTGCTGAATCACTCTCAATGTTTGCTAAAATTCACTCTCTCCTCAGATAAAATAAGGGTGAAGAAGCATTGGGAATTTAATCTCTCTGATCTGGAGTTTGTTAATTTGCTGTTTCCTTTTGAAATTATACCCGCAGATGATCCTGTGATGTGCACATTAATAAAGTAAATTCCCAGGGTGCCTAGCAACCTTGCTCTGTCCCACAGTGTAAGATATGTCTTAGTTTGGAATTTGATGGTGTTCAGAAATAACTGATGCTATCAACAATGGCAAAATGCTAGTCCAATATTTCTAAAACCCTTCACGCCAGCTTCTGCTCAGAGGAAGCACACAGTTCATCCAAATTTGTTTCAGGCAGCAATTTAATCAAGCAATTACACTCCTGTTTTATTTTTTGCTCAGAAAAATCTTGATGCTCAAGGGAGCCACCTAATCCTTTTACCTATTTGACATGGCAATACAGCCATGCAAGCAAATACACCGGCATTCATAGTTCACCTCTTGAACCTCTTGATGTTTTAAGTGACAATTTTCTTTTAGACAGCCGTAGGCTATGACTCCTAGCAAAATGTTGCAGACCAAAATTCACTTATCAAGCAACTTATTTCATGCCAGTTCTGAACGTGATATTTTCTCCTTTTATTTCCCTCATTATAGAAATATGCTGTAGCATCCCTCCAAAGGTGCAGCAGACTGCCAAACACACAAAAGGTGTGGCTTCTTTTCCTGGGTATGGCAGCAGGTGCTACATTTTCAATGTGGTATTTAAAATCTTCTATAGTTAGACCAAATGACTTTGATTCTCAAAGTCCTCTTCAAACAATGAAAAGCATGATTTTGCTGTTAATAGAAAAGTAATTTTTCTTTCCTAAGAACACAATAATATTACAGAAGGTACACACTCAGCCCTATCAGAGAAAGCCACAAAAAAAAAGTAATTTTCTCTGTGTTTGTCCTCATGATTGCCTTTACAGTGACTTTCAGCTTAGCCTTCAGGGCCAATCCTTCATGTGGATGCAATATTTCACCTCTGGTTCAGTCCTGGACATCACCCACAATAGTCCCTTCAGGAAAGATCTGAAGCATCTATCCATCTAAATTATTTCAGTTAGGCAATCAAATGAGATTTGAATGAATTTGGATTTCAACATTAGGGTTGCTCACTGCTGAATACATGAAGTCAACAAGACCAAGACATTCTTCAGTATTTTTTTAAAAAGCCTAGGAGAAGTTATTAATTTACTATAGTGAAAAATCAGCTCACTCCCTTAAAAAGGTTTCAATTCCTATTTTAACATGACATTTTCACTTGGGCTTTCTGGAGTAATTCTCAGTGATATGATTCTACTATGAAACACTATTCTATTTGGGGACTTTCTGGTCTTTATATAGAAGATGTGAAACTCATTACCATTAAACCCACCTTTGCTGTCCTCTGCTCATCAATCCCCTCTCCTGCAGCTCACTGAAATTCCAAAGCTTTGACCAACTTTTTATTATATTTAAAATACAAAGCTGTTTTCCACTTTTCTCATGAAAAGTGCTGAAGTTTCCCTGAACCATTACACTGAGTCAAGACATAAGAGAATAAGGTTCTGTTTTGAACTGTTTATTCCTTTTATAATTTTTTAAGTATCTGAATTTAAAAACCGATATCTTGTAGAACTGTAAAATCTCAAATGGCACCTTTAAACTATTGAGGAAGTGATTTTCTTAGCTTCCCAATGAGATCCATAAATCACTTTTGTTCCACAAATTACCAAGAAGAAAGGGACTGAGTACTTTGCTTATTTTAGTATATAGCAAGCTCCTTTATGTTATTTTTAAGAAGTCTTTATGGCTGTCTTTGCAAACTAACTATGTGGTAATGAAGGCATTCAGTTTTACAGCTGAGGAAAAATAAAAAAAATATTTCAAATAGTTTTAGAAGCACATTGGAGAACTGTGTTCCTGTGGCATATGTCATGCTGTGAATGTAAAAGGATAAGAGTTAGTCTAAAGGTTTTTGAGAATCACCTGCAGGAAGTCGTGGGGACTTAAATGCTGTTGATGAATGCAGGCCACCAAAGGTTCAGCTGATAAAAGAGAGACTACTTGGTATCAGCTTCTGTACTCTAGGACAGAGCGCATATGATTCTATAAAGAGATGCAGATCAGAATTTAGAGGTATGATAGCAAGCCTCTGAACACAGACAGACCTTTCTCAGAAATTATCAAAAACTTCTAAGATAAATCACTATAAATAAATATAACAAACATGGCATTTTATAACTTCTTTCCTTTGAATTAAACATGAGTAAATGTCAAATGAAAGTGGCTTTTTTTGAGAACTACTGGTCATTTTTTATTCATGTATAACAAGGACATTTATCATTTTTGTATAAAATCTTGTGGGAATTACTGATTCTGAAAACCAGAAATTTGCAGACACTTTTCCATATCCCTATCCGTTTCATGAAAATAACAACAAAAACACAGCTTGTGTTTTTCATTACCGCTCTCCCAGGCTTGGCCTACTCGAAGCAGGCAGCTCAAAATTGACCTGGCAAAGACTGTTTTGGTCCATTATCTTTTTAACTGCAACAGACTATATGGAGGGAGGGGGCTGGAAAAGTATGGAAGGAACAGAAACCTGTCCATTGAATGCAAACTATATTTTCATCTGTTCTGTAAATAACTCTCCAAGAGAGATTAATTTCAAACACATGGAAACCCTTCTAGTGATAATAGATGCTACAGGGCCCTAGGAACAGCTGACTGCTGGGAAAGCGGTCACTGATGGGGAGAGAAAAGCCGGGGGGAGAAAGAGAGAAGAGAGAGGACAGGAAAAGGAGGTTTCTTTTAAGCAATGGCAGCACTACTCCTCTGACACAAATTAGGATATTAAAGTATCAGTGAGACAGATACAGTGGTTTACCAAGTGCAGGGTCAGTACAGCACAGACACGTGGGTTTGAAAGTGGAGTTACAGGAATAAAGGCTCTTGAGAGCATTGCTGGGGTGGCTTGCTCAGCCACAGGAAACAGGAATCCTCCTGATTTTACACAAAGCAACACATGCTCTTGAACTGAGAAGCAATCTTGCAGATTTTGGCAGGAATTGCATTGTTGGAAATACATCAAAGTGAAGCCTTTGAATACACTAAAGCAAGCTGAAATCTAAAGAGACCTAGCAGAATTAAAGGCCCAGAAATATTTACCACTATAAAGAAATGTTGTGAGGGTTTATATTTCAGTACCAAGAAACAATTCTCATGTGTTATTATCTTTGCCTTAAGCAGGGTTAAGCACCAAGAGTTGCCCTAGTCTCAGGCCATGCTTGACTCAAGTCCTTAGTTTCTTATTTATCTTCCTGTGTATTTTTGCCTGGAAAGAAAACATGAGGCATAACATCTCCAAAATACACCACTTGATAAAGCTACTGGAAGTCATTAGGCATAACTCTAATTTGAACAACTTCCTGAGCAGGGAAAAACAGAATATGTATGCTTTTTAGAGAGTCTTCACTCAACAATATTTTTTTACAGCTAAAAATGTAAACTGGATAGTGCATTTCTCATTTGCTGAGATTTGAAACTTAACTTTCTACTTTGCATTTTTACATGAAAATTTTTCCACAGAGATTTATTTCCTTCTGCTCTAAATAACTAAGCTCAAAAGATATGCATATACACCTTTCTAGAAAAGAAGGTAATTTAATACAAATAAGGATTTCTTCATTTAGCATTACGCTGGCTGCAATTTTTGCATTAAACTTCATCTAATTTTCATGAAGGTGTCAAAAGGAAAACAAAAATTATGTGCACAGGTTTGCCTATTATTCACACTGCCTCAGCTTCCTTTGCAAATGGGGATAATTCTTGCCTGGCTGACATGTGGATTAACTAGTTGAAATCAGAGCAGTGCATTCATGTGAGTGTCTGTTAATACATAACAGCAAACATGGGACAATGCCAGGAGAAGCAGTGAGGAAGAAGTAATATCTTTTGTGAGATTCAGCCTGTACAGGGCTAGGAAAGCAGATGAGAGTCCACGTGTGGACCTTTTGATATGTGTGTGACCTTAGCTCAGCTTTAGCAATCAGGGTGGGAGGTGAAGATATAGCTGAACCCAAAAAGAGCAGAATTTTTTAAGCAAATTGTTCCTCAGAGATCATCCAACATGTCCTAACCTGCTGAAGGTCTGACTAAAAGGACTTTTCATCCTGGGCCTGTCTGGGATTGTTGTGCAGAATCCTGTCTCCAGTAGCAGAAAGTAACAGATGCATCAGAAAGAGGTATAAAAAGTTGTGTAATAGAAAGTTAAGCACAACTCTCCTATTTTCTTTGACATAATCATTCTTTTCTCTTTCTGGACAGCCTATACCTCACTATATGAAACTGTTTTACACCTACGTGTTTGCTAATGAGATTGTAGGAGTCTAAGGAATCAGTGTGATTTGAACTACTCTGTACCTCACCAAAACATTAATCTTTAGTGATGCCTTCTTGATTCCCACTGTCAATGCATTTGGTGCACTGTGGGTTATACATTCTAACAGACAACCTTGTGCTTTGCCCACTGAGGAAAACTAACTTCCTTAATACAGACACAGCTGGGTCCTTCATTGGTTCTGAAAATAGTAAAAGGCTTATCCACTTAAAGATTTCAGGAGGTGCCCTTCTGTTTTAAGCACATTCGTTCTGCAGCCTGGGAGGGAATATTCATCTCACCTGCCTCAAGACGTCTTCAGGGTCCATGCTCACACCTAGGCTGCTTTAATTGACAGACTGAGAGAGGCACTCACAGCATGTGATTCATCTCACCTATCTTCAATGCCTGTTTTAGCATAAGACAAATTGTGCTCTAAAGCTGCCCATTTTTCTCCACTGACTATAATGGAGACTAATAACCTAGGAAGCGCCAAGTGATTAGCTCAGATGCAGGTGTCAATGTCTGGTCAAGGATGAATTCCAGTCACTGTGACCATCACTTAATGAAGACATAGCCAAGACAGCTTAAACCTGCAACAGCTAACCCCTACTTTGGCATGGTACTCTGCGCAGGTAGCAAAATGAATCCGAGAAGCTGACCCAAACCTGCCGCACCTGGCAGAGTGCTGCAGCAGGGCACAACCATCTCATAGATCAAGAGTCAATGCTCGTTAGTCCTTTCCATGCACCACTACAGCCAAAAGTAATGTGACAGTGGCCACAAAGTGCTGAGGTAGAGCTAAAATATGCTGCCTTTCAGCATAGGCAAACTTTATGCACTTGGTTCTCGTAAGACTGTCAACAACACTGAGTCTGGAGGAAAATGAATTCTTTGCACTGACATCACAGGGGCTGTTTATCCCCCTCTGGAAACAGGATTTTCTGGTCTTTGCATCCAGAGATTTTCAAGGTCTGCAGAGGCAGTAATTCGGCATCTTCTAGCTCACTTTTTAAAAAAAGGTTTAGTAAAGTTGTCCCTTCTCTATTTTATCTTTTGACCTGATTGGAAATCAGATCTATAGATTTCTCTAATTGCCCTCCTATTGTGACAACTTTATACAGTGACTGACTCCTTACAATGTCAGCTAAACTTGATTAAAAGACTAGTGCTCTACATGCTGCATGCTGCCAATCTGGCATATTTGAATTGATGTATCCTGCATTTATTTACAGCACTTTGATATAAACACAGATGCAGAAGAATCTATTCACGGTTCTTCTATCCTATAAGTATTTTCTCGAACCATTTGCATGCTCTGGTGAATTTCTGTGTTTCTTTACTGTGATTGCCTTTTGGAGGGGAGGTTGTATTCTATATAATGGTAGAAAAATGCCTGAAGACTTATGATTTTTTATATGTCAATGTTACGCTTTATTAATACAAAATTAGAGATCTGAGATCAAACCATAATTTCCGTGGCTGGAATTAATTATTCACTACTCAGTGAAATATGTTTGCAATAAACGCCAGTCTGTCAAAATAGAAACTAATGCTTTTGCTGCTCAGAGAGTGTAGGTTCTCCCTCCTTGGGAGAAAGTATAGAGAAGTAGGGAATAAAATACTTGATAAGAATACAGAGACAGACCTAATGTCAAATTACAATTACTATTCAGGTTTCTTGCTGTTTTAATGAATTTTTAAAGACCAGGTGTTATGCAGTTACACACATTAAAATTCATTTAAGCTATTTAAGCTTTATTAGGTAGTGCATTCTTACCCATAAAAGGTCTATGGATCCTAAATGTATCCTGCACCTTCCTAAATATACTTTGAACAGCCCTAAACTATACTCTAACAAGCCCCACAAAATCTTCTGCTTAACCTTAATGCCAAGAACACCAATAGCTTTACTTATATTTAAAATTAAGCAGATGCAGAATGCTTTGCCAGACAAGAAACTTATGGAATGAAAATTAGCACAGAATAACATTTTAAAGCTATCCTCTCTAAAGTGCATTCTATCATTCTTCTCTTCCACCTTCTTTTTTCTAGAGTATTTCGATTTGAGGTCTGGGCTGAAATGTTATCACTTCCTGTATTGTAATTTTTTGACAATCAGTTCTGCTCACTAGGTAGCTTTTCTATTAAATGAAGTATTGTGCTTTCAATGGTACAGTTGGCTTAGGAAAGGAATTGTATTTTAACACTAACTTAAATTTGGCTTCATTTCAATTTGGGAAAATAGATGAGGATATGTAATGAAAAGTGATGGAGCTGAGGAATTCAAGAAAGCCTGGCAGATAGGAAGCTAAAAAGTCAGGTAGATGGATGTGTGAAAACTCATGTAGAGTTACACCAGCAGAATCTGGTTGAAACCCAATCATAACACTTCAGCTATGAATTTTCACAAATAATGCTTTCTTGTAGCTCTCCTAGCTAGAAATTTTGCACCATCAGCATACCATATGAATAAAAGCTTAATTTATGTCCCTATCAGTTGAGATGTGGTAATTCACTATACTTGTTCTATCTCATCCCAGCTGCAAAATAAATCAATAACAAACTAGGTGAACAAGTGCATGGATATTATTAGTTAGCAAACAAGCTTGAGCTTCTTCTGATGTACCTCACCCTTACCTTCAGAGAGGAAACACAACCAAGGTCCACAGGGTTCAAGGAAAGCTTCCTCCAAATAACTTATTCTATTTAGACCAATAACCTCTTTTATTAGACCAAATATACTGGAAGAAGAGTATGTGACAGACTTAATTAAAACATCCCTTTATTATCCAGCAGTCATTAGAATTCAACATTGGTCTTACTGCAGCATAACTGAGCTCTTTGAATTGGCCCAAGAGCAATGAAGTGCCATGTGATTTTGTTGTCGACTAATTTGGCTGTCATCTCAGTGGCTATCAATTAGCTAGAAGGTAAAATATTACCCCTCCACTAAAACTGATGGTAATGTAGTGGTAATTCATTTTGTTTTACAGACTACAACTGTCCTGTACCCTTGCTGGGGCTGACAGCAGTGAATTCTGGAACTACTTGTACATTATCCCTAAAGATTTATAGATTGAATTTACAGCAACAGTACACTACACTTCAGAATGAGGGTGAACTGGAAGAGGTTAGGTCAGGCAGACAAAAGTCAACAATTCTTGATCTATCTGATAAAAAAACCCCACATCTAGTAGGCTTCATTCCCATCCTTAGTTCTTACCTTTCCCTGAAGTCATGCTGTCCACACTTAGCTCAGAAGTTTCTCCTGTTCTTCCCAGCTATCCATTAAGGCAAAAGCCTTGATTTCCTATGCATACGTATGGGGAGAAGGTAATTTCTGCTGTTTCACATCTCCCATCTGGTTGAAATGTATTCATTTTCCCTGGGAAGAACATCTCCACTTCAGAGAGCAGTAAGGTAGAACAAGAGGTATCTCTAAGAGTGTACCCAAATCAAACAGCCGGTACCTATGACTGTTTTCCTGCCTACAGACAGATGAATTGTAGCCTCATACCTCCAAACACAAAAACTGAGAGAATGAGACCCACGTTGTTAAGTCATAAAGGACCACATTTTCTGTGTGGGGGCAAATAAACACAGCATTTCTCTTGCAGAAGGCAGTTGCATTTCATACACACATTATCATTTGCACAAAAGTTTGTCGTACTAATAAAGAGAATTTGAGCAGTGAAAGTAATACTCCATAACAAAAATGTTTGTTTAATAGAACTCAATTATACTGAAGTGCTGTTTTTCTCACCACTTTTGGCATGACTGTCCAGAACATTTAGGGGAGTCCAGATCATATTTTAAAAGGCCTTCAGAGTTTTCTTATGAAATATCAGCTATACCACATAGGCAGCAAGATCATTGCTTTTTTGATTTTCAGACTGAAACTCTACACTAGAAAGATTAAATGGAAGATCCCTGCAGTGGTGAATTTTCACTAGTGATTACAGGGAATAGGTGGTCCTGTGCATAGACAGGACTCTTCTGTAGATACATGTCTTTTTCCTCATCTCATCCTAGGGTACTGATTGTTTCAAAATATCTAAAACATCTCTTGCACTAATGAGGCTTACTTTTGGTCTTCAATGTTAACCCACTGCAGAATTACAAAGATCAGTACTGAAGAAACCTATGTATAGATGTCATCCCTCTAATCTGGTATTATTCAAGTGTAGAAGAATTTGCATTTTCACAGCTTAATTAAGTTGCAATGACAGCAAAAATCTTTATGTAGAAGAAACTTAAATTCCTACCCCACAGTATATAACTCATACTCTCTAAATTTAACTCATGCTTATTGCTTGTCTCCTTATATTCAACAATTACCATGCCTTGGTGGCGTTACTTGCCAGCTGGCTACTATTTTTGCCCTGTACCATTAGTGAAATTGCAGAAGCAGTATATGCTTCTTGGAAAATTATCTTGCTCTATTATCAAAAGGAGTAATTAGTTGGGTTTTTAACTGTAACACACAAATTGATTTTTTTTTTTTCATTTTTCTTTAAAGCAACGCCATTCAATTTTCTGATCCCACAAGAAAGGGATAAGACAGCCTTTGGATGTCTCCTTGCAAAAAAATCTACCTTCAGTAATAAAAATTGTGACTGATTTCTTAAGGACATTTGGGTTGCATAGATATACATGTATATGATTTATAAGACCCACAGAATTTCACTCAGTGCTTCTGTGAAAATATAGTTCTGTACATAATAGAAGCCAATGGTATTCTTTAACTATGTCAGACTTTAAAGTAAGAAAATACTTTGGTTTTATGCCCCCAGAAATAACAGATAAAAATAAAATAATTGGATTTCCTAAAAAGACACCCTTCATTGAACTTTTCTGTTTTAGATATGTAACATGCAAAAAGAATAGTGTGTTTCTTAGTCCAAAACCTGCCTGCACAAAAAGTTGGTCAGGCCTGAGGTTTAATTTAGTTCCCAGTCCCACTGAATCTTCTTACTGGAAACTATATCACACAGCAGCTGAGTGATGTCTTAGATCTTGCTCTTGCCTGAAGAGATAAAGCCCATTCAAAATTACTGATAATTATACTGTAATTTTTCTTGCAGAGGTAGAAACAATGTTCAATTAAATACAGCATACACTGCTTATGTATCTACTGGCAAGACAAGCCCTAGAAATGCTCCCTGCTGCACTTCAGATATCTATAGAGACCCCTCCAGCATTTCCTGTATTATCTCTTATATTACTTTTTTATAGGTGGCTTTTTCAAAATTGATGTTTTGAATATCAGTGTTTTTTCTGTCTCACCCATGCATAACAATGAGACTCCAGTGCCCTGATCCGTTGGCAAGGGAGCACATCTGAATGCAGTATAAATCAGAGGTGGCCTGATTTAGCTCGTTTGTTTTCTCTTCCATTGTGCTATTCCTTATTTCCTGAAATCCAAAATGCTGCTGTTATTCCTCAGGCTGGGACTCAGCAACTTATTTCTGTTTCCATGACGTCATTCTTTCTGTGAGCAGCTAAGCAGATTTGTATTGATGTGATGTTTTTCAGCACCCTAGAGAGTCAACCAGTACAGCTAAATGCCACTTTAATCATTCCCAGCGGAGAAGTCTAAGTCAATGACCTGTATCGTTGAGCTGTATTACTTTTTGATGCTATCATTTATTCTGTAATAAGCAGTCCAATAGAGCTACCCTCTACAGCATCTGCCTTTTCACGCATGCGTCTGGGGAGTAAAATCCATGTTAATTTTGTGCTATATGCTGGTTTAAATTTTTTTCAGCCGCCTTTTCAGGTTTCCTTTCTGTGTTAGGAAGTATAGAAGCCCACAGTTCACCCTCCCAACTGCTGAATTCCAGAACACGCAAAACCATATAACTAGCTGCCCGTCTTTATGAGAGTCAACTGTATATCTATTATATATTTTAAATGTAAGAATTTGAAGTCAAAATTGCTCGTACAAAATGCAAAGTTCACTGAGGTCAGTAGGAATCTGCCTGATGTTTTCAGCAGATTTCTGAAGTCTGTTGCAGTCCTACTTAAACAAGCAATGGGTGCATCTGTTACAGCGGGGGAATTAGCAGCAGAGAGGTTAGAGATAGTGCTGTTCTGACTGTGACAGTCTAGAGACAGAGGTAAAATGACATTTGTAGGGAAGAAATAACTTACTAGATGACTGAAAGAGTTGTAGGGGGATGAAACGTTTGGAGGAACATGTGCCCTTTTTCAGGTCTCAGAGAGAAGAGGCAGCTTTAAAAGCCAACATAGAGTATAACGGATCTGAGTCTGACCTGCTGAAACACAGTGATCGCTTCTCGTGTCAGAGTCAGTCTCAAATTCCCTTAAACTCTGAGATGGTTTCATATGCAGACAGGTTGCATGGGAGACCTTCTCTTGTAAAGTGTCTGTCAAAATTATGATAATTTATTTATTATTTCAGCTTCTGACATCAGTATTAAAGAATGTAAATCTACTTTGTCTGCTCTTTAAAACTTACACATGAGAGCGTATTCAAAACTATTTGTAAAGAGGAATTAAATGAAAGCTCTGGTATTTCCAAGTAGTCTGCAATCAAACTTTATATTTACATAGTTATGTTAGTTTTAAAAGCAAATATAATTAATTTCCTGATTTTAACTGTATGAGAGTACTCAGCAAAAAAAAAAAGAGAGTGAACATTATATAATCTTGATACAAATTTGTTTGGCTTAAAAACACTAGGTTATTCATCTACCAATTAATAAAAATACCCCAGTCTCGGATTTTAAGATGAAGCCTTTTATTTGTGCCTTGAGTACTAACCCTAGCAATAGAAAGGCTGCTGTAGCATTAAGTTAGCAAGCCACTTAGAATTGTGTAATCTATAGTAAATCCAACTCACTCACAAAGCATTGCAAGGGCAAGAGAAACCCAGCTGCTGGGAATAACAACGAAATTACCAAGGCAGCCAGGGTTGGGGCTGCCCACGTGGGCCCAAACTATGAGCAGAAGCGACCCCTGCACAAGCCTGGCAGCTCATGAAAAAGCAACAGACATTATTAAATAGCCAACATTTCTTATTAATTAGTACGTGCAACTGTGTTACACCCACTAGAATAAACTCAGATACATGCAATTTCCAGTGGAATATCTTTGAACACAACAGCCTTTTATTCTAGTTTTATTACTTGTCCTAATTGAGGGGGAAATACCATAGCATCTCATTCATATACATATACACGGAAACTGTTGTAAGCAGTCATTTTTCTGCAACAATCGGTTTGATTTTTGCATATACCCTGAGTACAAAGGACTTCCAGTGCAACAAACTCACACAGTTCAGCTGTGGGGTCGAGGCACTTAATTCCAGATCCCAGCCACTGTCCTCAAGACAGGGAGCACAGTTTTACAAGTAAGCTCCCTGGGTGATGGTGAGCAGGGGCATTTTAGAAGGACTGCTAGCTGATTCAATTAAGTGAATACAAAATGACTCAATTTAATGGTCCGGTTGATTTCTCTGGTTTCTTTTTCCTTTAGCTCAGATCTATCTTACTGCTCTGAGATAAGGACATTTTCTCTCCCACATGCCTCTCCAAAGAACTAACTAATTACTTAGCTTTGGATGAGTTGTGCCCTAGGAAATTTTTAATAATACACAGAATATAATTTCCATGCAGGTGTTTAGTACTTAAAAATCAAAAGGTATGAACTCATCATATAGAAGTTCACCGCTTGTGAAATATTCACACTCAGTTGTGCTTAATCTGTTTTTCTATACGTGTCTTTCATCACTCTACGCAGTCATTCAGCATCCTCACATTTGTAGATACAGTGTTTCCTTGGGACTGTTCATTCCTTTCATGAACAATGGAAAGCCTTTTTATCAAGTCTAATGTCTTGATGTAGTTCCTTAGATTTTCAGTATCTGTGTGACACTGAATATACCATAATGATAACAAAATGCATTGTAATGGCTGCCCCCCTGTCCTTCATTTACACAATGAGAAGAAACAGACAGAATAGATATAGGGTACATAGCCAAAGGTTTTGTTTAGTCCCTAATATCAAAACATATAAAAAAGCTTATCTTTTGTTGCAGCATCAAAATAATCATTTACCTTTTACTGTTTTTGACATTCTGTACTGTTTCCTTGTGAGTCAGTAGAATTGTACAAGAGTACTTCACATTCAGACGTCTGCAGATCCATACAAGGTAAATTAAAAATAATAATAATGAACTATTAAATTTGGGATAACCTTTATCTGTCAAGGAGGATTAATAAGTCAAGTAGGTCCAATCTGGCTCTTAAACCCAGAATTTGCATATCTCCTGTGGTTTCAGACTGCTCCCTTATTGAGTTTCCTATCCTTTTTGGCCATCAGATTACACTCTTCACTTAATTTCAACACTTCATTTTTTATATCCTCCCCAGCTATAATCTGAAGTATATCAAACAAAGTGCAAAGTTTCTAAATCAATTTTACAAGTCTGTTCCACCCTACTTCCAAGGTAGGGTTTGTTCACAGTCCCTCCCCCCCCCCCAGGTCCACCTTACCTCCCCCTGCTCAAACTCTGAGAAAGTCTGATTTCTAATGAGGTGGAGCCATCTGGTGTCTGTCACTTATGTCACACGTTCCTCTACCCTGCTTAAAAAGGGCTGGTTGCTTTAATACTATAACATTCTGAAATATTTAATGATCTTTCTTTACTCCACACTCCTGCCCCCAACTGTTTAAAATATTTTTAAATATTCTTTGCACTTTTGTCTCATATTCTTACCATACAGAATACAAAACAGCACTTTAAGCTCCTTAAGTACTATGTTAAGTGAAATTTGGACACACAAGGACAAGTTGGGAAAGAGGCAAGAAAGGAAAACCCCACCTTGCCTTTTTAAATGTTTGAGAAACCCTGACTTAGAATTTTCTGCAGGTCCTTAAAATGTTACTTATTGAGTGCAAAAGCATCCATTTCTAGGTAGACCAGATTCCACTCCACAGGGCTACCTGCTCTACTAACCAGATCCCCATCGATGTGTTTACCACATCTACTGTGACAATTGACACCTGTATCTTCACCAATAACAAAGGACACTGATTACTTCAGATGTTGACAGTACACACTGAATTAAGAGGAAATTCAACTATATTGACCAATGCATTGGCCTAGGCTTCACCAAAGGACCTACTGCTGACAAAGGAAAGCTCTCCTGTCTGCCTGCTGACTATGAAGTTAGACAGGATATTGTGGCACCAAATCTCAGTTCAAGACCAAAAGCAAGCTCCTGTTGTCTAAGCAGGAGTTAGGAACATAAATATTGGCTGATATGTCCATTAGTATTTCTGGGAATAATGAGAGTTTCCAGGAAATTAATTCCATTGCAAATCTGGCCTTACTGCCATTGCAGTCACACCCAAAAACCCCCACAGGAATGAGAGATTCATTATTCATCCTTCTGCTCTGTGAAGGATAACAAACTTTTCTACGGGCAGAAAAAGACCACCAAAACATTTTAGAACCCCCACAATATTAAAGAGACAGATCTTCATGGCAGAGCACTGAGTGTATAAACACTGGTGTTCTTCCTAGTCTGCTGGCTGGGATGAAGGCAGGTGACATGATGCTGAAAGTGCAAACAGACAGTGCCTGTAGAGGACATATGCAATGAAAAAAGCTAGGGTGTGGAGGCAATGTGCCTTAGGCTTGAGATGGGGATTGCTTCAGTGACTCTTGACAAAACAAGTTTTAGACACATTCGGGAACAGAATTTTAACAACCAGGAAAATGTACAGAGCAAGTTAAATTGGCCTGTGAGTCATCACAGCAGTATTTTATGACATGCTGTTTCATCATGACAACATTTAATCAAAATCGTGAGACATTTTCTCTGAACTAGAAAACTAAAATGAAAACATCAGTTAAATTGTTTTATTTCTGTGTTAGAATAAGAACCACAAGCCACCTGGAGGGGTGACAGAAATGAAAATATCAAAACTAAATCGAATTAATTGCATGAAAAAGAAGCAGTTCAAACTTTCAAATTTTTATGACAAATAAAAACAAAATGCAATCTTAATAAAGTTAAAATGGCAAAATAAAAAGAGTGATCTTCTCAGAGGAGCAGGCCACTAAAGATTGTTGTATTTTTGTACTCTGATAGTGGATTTCTAAGTTTCTTTGGCATGTAACTAATTTTAAATTATTTGGGGGGAACGTATATTCTTTGTTCTTTTCTTAAATAAAAGTGCAGCCTCACTGAGTCACCATCTTTAGCTGAAGCTCCTTTCTGTTGTAGTTTAATGCTGCAAAAGCTAGTGACTAAAATTGTCTTTGCAAGGCCCACTGTGTACTCTAGGATATTAAATAAATTAAGAGATATGTAAGAAAAGGAAGTCTAAGCATTCTTTATCACTTATCTTATGTACATTCTATGACCACATCCTTGGTGCTTTTTATTTGCTGTTCTCAGCCAAGGAAGAGGAATAATGTATCTTAAAAAACCACCTGACAATTATTTTGCTAAAAAAAAAGATTTTCTCATTTTTATAAAAGAAGGGTAAATAAATTAGAATGTCCCTTCATATGTGGTATTTCATCCAAATAATAAAGTATTTTTCTGCATTTTATCTATATTTCTGGAGGATAGTAATTCAGCTATACATTCAGGTTCCATACAGTGGCTGGCTTTATAAACCAATACAGCAATTTGAAGTGATTTGAGTTTTTAGCTGCAAGCCAGCATACTGCTCTCCAGACTGACCTCGCACAGTAAATTAATTTGGTATGAATTCAGTTTCTGGCCACTGGCCTTTACAGAACCAGTCTATAAAAAAATTCTGTTCCGGTTCCTTTCCTAAGGGCTTTCTCAGATGAGCCATCACATTCAGGTCCCCAGCTGCTGGTTTGCAGGTGACAAAGGCATGAACATGGCAAGCGTGGTGTGTGCAAGGTGCACGTCAGACTCAGCCTCGTCAGAAACTCGATATGACAGGCAAAAGACTCATGTTCCCAAGGATTCTTTTAAACTGTGTCTGTGTCACTTCACTGGCTACAGTACGGTGAAGAAACACCCCACTAGCTTTCATTTAAGAAGCACGGATGGCAGTAGCAGTCCAGCCAAGGGCACACAGAGGTCATAGCAGCTCAGCTCTATGACCAGTTTTAATACAGAGTATTTTCCAGCCTGCACTACCTTACTGCCACAGATAGAGGCTTACTAGTATCTGCTCTAATCATGTTTCTTGCAGTAAGCAGCCTTAAACTGTGTATGCGGAACAGTGGTCCGTCTTCAAAGAGCAGTGATACTGGTGCCCTATTTTGCTAGGCAGCCAAAAAACAAGTAGGAGGACTCATATCCCCTTCCCAGGCTGGAGGAGAGGGACAGGGGCAGGGAACAGGGCTGGGTTGAGGACGGGAAGAGAGAAGTACCCACCTGGGACATGGACAGGACCATAACTTTGGGAAGCCCTGAAAAGGGCTACTGCCCCTCAGCTGCTTACCACCATTGCCACCACAGCACCCGACTCTACTTTCCCTTCCTGTACTGCCCACCTATGGCCACACCTTCCTCCCAGTCCATCCCCCAGCCCCATCTGAGCCACAGCCACCTCCTCACGCGTGCCTTCCCCCACAGGTTACCTGCTGCATATCCTGTACCGGGAGGGCAGGGGCATACACATGGGCTGGAGATGGAGGAAACCTCCAGGTGATAGCTGCTAGAAATGTCTGTGGTCTTAATTAGTGATTTTCACTTTTCTGTAAAGCTTGTGCATAAGCCTATGAGTAAACCCCAATTATGCTTTTCTTGGCAAGGGAGTGCAACAAAATATTCATTATTTAATGGCTCTCTAGATGCTTTAATCAATACTTTATCAATTATTATTACCAGTGTGAATAGAGTCCATGGTCCTTCATAAGCAAAGTGCTTAAGTACATGCCTAAACTCAAGGTATGTAGTTTAATGTTTAATTTAATTCCTGTCACAAGTAATTTCTTCTAAGCATCAGGCAAATTGGTGCCCTAGGGCCTCTATCGTAAGATAATATATCCCACAGTCCAAGGCTGGGCAAAATGATTATTGATGAAATGTCAGTTGTTCTCTGCACAGTTGCTGCCCTACCAGAACTTGATGAATAGTTGTTTATTTTATCTTCATTAACAACGAACAAAAATTAAATGACCTGACCTTTTTTCCCCAAATCTTTTTAAAATGTTAGTTTCCTTAACAGCTAAAGACAGTCTTTTCTTATGGAAATGCACATTCAAAAAGCTGTTCATCACTTTTTAAACTGTAAGCTTTGAAACTGATATTTTCACACAACAGTATTCATTGCTTTTTAGTCAACACTCCATATAAAGCATATTTGAAAGTTTCTTGAAACACACCTTTCTCCATGAGGTCAACAGCAACTTCCTATACATGTGGGGCATGTGGGGTACTTTATTCTTTTTTTTTTTTTTTTTTGGTCATTCATAAGAAATTCTGAGATTCCCCTGGTAGGTATTTGTTCATTTAAAACAAAATTCCCATGTATTTTAGATTAAACCTGATTGTCTTTGATCTTCATGTGCCTTGACTCCACATGACACATGATTGTTAACATGGCTGTTTTGATTATTTCATTCTGTAATGAAGAGATACCTGCAAAACTAGTTAAAAATTATAGTGTTTAACAGAAATACTTTCCATTCCTCCCCCCACAAAAGAAAGCAAATTCAGTTAAAAAGTCATTCATTCTTTATGAATAATAAAGTATTCCTTCAGCTCTTCAACTGACATGTGCTATTCCATGGTACTTGGATATCAGAAGAGTCCTAAATATGAATATTAATCCTCTTGAAGGATCCTCACTCCTTCATGGTACAACAGATCTGAATTATCGTATCAAAGTCTTGAAGAAAAGGCTGTCTGGAAATTTGAGAACTGCAGTGAATAATTGGTACTTGCTGCCACTTTTTCACCTGTCATTCTGTATAGGTGGGCATAGGAACCCCCTGGCTTTTAATTATTTGCCACATTAATGTTTTATGACATCAAGTATCTGAATATTCTTTTTATTTTTGTGGTTCTGTTGAAGCTTACTTGTCCTAAAATACCCTAAAGGCTGGTTACGTGTGGGCTATTTTTGTCATAACTCCATGAAGAAGTGAAGAACGTTCTCACTGAAGTTAGCTGCTCTGAGAGGTAAGAGGTCTGCAGGTGACTAAGGAAGAAACACTGGGGAAAAAAGGACAGGCAAAAAAGGCACCGACCACACGTGCATTACTTTTGCAAAAGGAGTTCCTTGGCCCCACTTTTAGTAGTAACCTAGGTAACAACTGTTAACTGTATAAGGTATGAGAAAAAACAAAAAGACTGGGATGGGATGACATGATCAACAAAGACATTGACAGCTTATGCTGAACATCTAAGATAGAAACCAAAAAATAGGGAAAGAAACAGCCCATTTATGGGAAGACCTCCTCAGGCGGTGCAGAACAAAAAAAAAAAAAATCTACTGAATCTGATAACTTCATTCCACCCCAGAAGTTCATGAGATGGAAATTTGCTGACAGAAACACCTTTTTGTTAATTATTTACATGCATGATTAATTTAAGGCCTCAATTTGCAAGATGAACCTACTGTATTTTACTCCTCAGCAAGGTCCTGCCTTTAGCAGAATGAGGAAGAGGTGCAGTAGATGCTAGTAAAAGGGAGTATGAAATGAAACACTGCCAAAACCTGGCTGATATTTCTCTCCCTCTCTTGCTGCACAGTAATTTCAAGTTTACATTGCCATTGATTTTAAAGACATAATAATAATAATAATAATAACAATAATAATAATAACAACAAGAACAACAAATTTTGTTGGCGGAAAGTGAGGGTGCATTCTGGTTGGGAATTGAGCTTTTTTAATTTTAACCAGATTATTCTGAAAATAATTTTTAATGGAATTTAGAGGCTTACCATACACAGAGCAGGCATTTTATCAAGAAAATTGCTCTCTGAAAAACTAGTACTTTTGGAAGATCTCATCAAAAATATAAACATGTTAGCTAACCCTACTTATTTTTGTGCATTAAAAATGGGATTTTACGCAGGATGAGGGTAAGGGGTTTTTTTTTTATAACCTGGGGTTACCTGAGGTATAATATTTCCTTGAAATGTTAAATAGAAAGAAAATTCACACACTTGCCAATATCTCTGTAAAGGAAGAACATTTACTAAGAGACTGCAGTAAGGGAGTGAGAATCTTTGCTGTCTTTAGAAGTCTACCTAGATTTCCCCTTTTCAGGGCCAAGTTTGACTTCATATGGAGCAGCTCCATATCATTCCATTAAATGATTTCATTTCACATCATTATAACTTATAATTTTGAACATGAACAATTAAAAGATCTTTTCCCCTAACTAGGTATCTTCTTTGCAACTCCCTCTTGTTTAATTGCTTCTATAATAGGCAATTTAACTGCTAATGAAAGATTTTTTCCTTGCCCTCTTTGACCTTCAGGGAAACAATCTAAACAATAATGACTGTGGTTATTCATCAAAATAAATCAAAAATCAAAAAGGAAAATCTAGGTCTTTACAGTATAGGAATGGGAACAACAGCCCATAGGAGGGAATGGGCTTGGAAGAAAACAAAGGTTTCTGAGTCACAGCAGACTGGGAGAGGTTATAGTCTGTTGTTTGAAAAGATGATCCACAGTGACAGACAGAAAGGAATGACTTGAAGCCTGTGCAGGGTCAAAGCAGAGGAGAAACATGAGGTTGAGACTATCTATAAGCAGAGAGGCTTCTTCATCCCACACGTATACCCAAAATATGCAACTTGTGGGTAATCCAGGTAAGAAATGTGCCATTTCTTTCAAGCTCATGTGCCCAGTTTCCCTGTTGTGAGAGGAAGAAAAGAAAATTTTATGATTTGGAGTCTTCTCCAGCCACAGCCAGAACTTGGCTGGAGAACACACAAAGGCTTAGGAGACCGGAAGTGTTCAAAGGTCCCAAACATTGGCCAAATGGAGAAGACCTCTAGGTCATCTGAGGCCTGTATCCAGACTTTATTCATCCCACAGGCAAACTCAGCAAGGTTAGTCCTCAAGCTATTTTAAACCTAGGTTAGAGTGGCTGTGCCTCTGATACTAGTTTCTGCTTGATATAAGTAACAAGTCTCCACTTAAAAGAGTGTGTACATGGGAAACCACAGAGAACAGGCACTTTGAGCATGAGTGCTGGACTGCATCTGTTTTAGCTGTGTTTTTGCCTCTGTATACTAGTATACAGGAACTGTTATATCATAGCACAAAGCCACATCAGAGAGATTGCAAACAATCCTGAAAGCATGATTCTCTTGATCACGTTCCTCTTTTCTTCTTCCCCCCTTGTCCACACCATTTACATCAGCCATATGGGATCTGAAAGCTCAAGAAAATGTCACATTCACAGCAGTTCTGGATATAAAAATGCACAGGAAGCCAGTGATTTTAGACTGGCCCTTGCAAATTCCATTAATTCTTCAGACTTTTTTAAACTCTTTTCTGCTGTTTTTACACCATTTTCAGCTGTAATTAAATTATTCAGTCAGGTACTGAATGAAACCCCTGCTTGTCTTCTGTTAGCACCCCTTATCCGTACTCCTTTCTAGGACTGAATTTTATGCCTCCAGTTAGTCAATTGTTTTTTACTCCAGCTGTATTAGTGTACCCAGCTGAGCTTTTATCCCAACAGAATGGCCAGTCTTATTGTACCGGAGAGGTACTGTAATATACCCAGCTCAGCAGTGCAGACATACTCTATAAGTGAGATTATCCTAATATAACCACTGCAGAAGTGATTCCCAAGGAGCAGCTGGCTGTGCTGCTCACTACTTTCTCTTCAGCTATTTTAACAATAACATTTGACAGACATTTTATCTGAAGTCACAGAAATGCAGGACAGCTTCACAAAAGACCTTTCAAGGGATCAAAATATGCTTAATTGATCCTGAATAGAAGATGAATAGAAGCAGCTCTTTCCTTCTCTCCTTTCAGCTATAAATAAGACTCCTGCTGTTCTCTCCAGTATCTCCTTCCTAATCACAGAAAAGCCTAATTATGTGGCTGGCTGTTGTATTATTTGTTCCTTTGACTGGCCAAATTACAGCTGTAATGAAGAGGGCTCTCTTCCTTCTCTACTTTTCGTAGTTAATACTGACCAAAGAAAGAGCAAGTGCACAAGCCCATTTTCCCGATACTGAAGCTGAGGTTTAAGTAAATACTCTGTGCATACCTGTGATTTATCGTTCCTAGGTAAGGAGCAGTGACAGCACGCACTTGAATAGTATTTCTTCAGTATTTCATCCACAAGGCTGTGGCAGAACTGCTTAATGATGACAAGCCACTCATCCGCTTCGCCTCTGTGACATTGGGCAATCCAAAGGTCAATTCCGCAGAGGTCAGGCTGTATAGACTGTTTTGTGACATCTTTTTACCACACTTCCAAGTTTTGCCTAAACTATATCAGTATTTATTTCAAAGTCAGCATGTTAGTAGAAACTCTAGTTTTGAAAGCTATGAAAATATGTGGGGGGTTGCATATGGCTTCTCAGAAAGAATCAGCTGCTTCTTTCAAAAGCCAATGCAACGGTAAGAAAGATGAAATTTTGCCTTGGAAACTTTATTTATACACCCTTGTCTAATCTGTGTAAGAAGAGTACAAACCTTCCATTTGGCTTTTTTTAGAATGTCTTTCTGGTAGCAGTTTTTATTTTAAGCCAGAACGTTGAGTGAAACTAGCAGTCTCAATGTCAACACTGTAGCGCAGTACTTAACTGGCCAGTCCATCAATTAAAAGACGCAAAGCATTTTGCTGAAAGAGTAGATTGTAACTTTGACCTGATTTCTTAGTAAGACAGCTTTTACAGCTTTTGAACTGCTAGATTAGCAAAACTCAATTTGATTTTTTTTTTCTCTGCACCTCAGGTAAACAAAGATTGATGTCCTTGCTCGACTAAGAGGAATGTTTTAAAAAAAACCATACCCTCCTAAAAGCAAAGAAAGATGTATTTAATCCTCTCTCACAAACTCATAAGCTATGTTTTCTAACTAATAAAAAGTTCTTCAAAACTCTGTAAAATCTTTTGACCACAGAAGAGAGAAACTATTTTTTCTTGGTTCATGATCAAGTTAAGATGGGAGTCAATAGTTATAAACTTCATCAGTTTAAGATGGGGAACACCTCACTGGAGTGTCCTCAGCTAGATGACCTTTTGCACACTCTCTCCTACAATATATTTCTATGACTCAAGATCTGTTAAATAATTATTTACTATAGAGGGGGCAAAAAAAGCTAGGAAGACTGACCAGTTGTCCCTATGCTCTTAATGGCTCTCAGCTATCATCTTCTCAAGGTAAGTGCTGTTCTGAAGAGTCAGTGGCCACTTCTAGGGCCAATAACAGCTGCTGGTATTGTTTTTTTTCTCATCACAGCACAGAAACTGCTTTTCTCTTGTGGTGCTGTCATAACACCAGTGATTCTTGTGCTTACCATCAGTTAGTTTAATTGCTAAATTACCATTGTTAGTTTAATTCATAGCTTAGATCAGCAAGATTTTTTTTAATGCTGGCAAATCTCTGTTATTATCACTTTCTATTGAAGTAGTTACAAAATGCATATGCCCCATAAAAACTCTATTATAGTGAATGATAGCAGATAAAACTGAAAAAAAAAAAAAATCCTTGTTATTTAACCCTACCCAACTTAGATTTGGATGGGAATGGCATAGCAATAAAGAAAATTATGTTTTCATCTTTCTATATGCACTAGTCTCTAGCAAGCAATGCAGGTCAAAGAGAAGCCAGAGTAGAGCCACACAACTGTTCCATCATGGTGGGAACAGGGTCTAGCAAGGCAAGAGGAAAGAGACCTAGACCTTGTTGCTTACTCTGCTACTAGTCACTGCAATGATCTGGTGCAAATTATGTGTATGCATTAACTTCTCCGTGCCTGTAGCAAAAATCAGGCCTATGTGTTCCACTTCTGCTTCCAAGGAAATGAGAACATACAAATCTAATTGCACCACCATCACTGCTTCAGCAGAGCCACCAGCTCTTGAGAATTCATCCTTTCCATTTTGAGGAACATGCTCTGACACACAAAAAAGTGCACTTTTTACAAGCCTTCCCAAAACACTGCTGGAACTCCAGACTTTGACAGCAGTCAGATATGTAAAAAGATCAGGTTATCTCCCCTTCTAAGAGGAACGTATCTTACACATTTAAGGTTGAGTGTTACATCTTAAGAAACCTGCTAGCTTCTCCTCTGTTTTTTACTTCCGTTCAGTCTCTTCATACACATATATCTTCATATACATATATCTTCATATTTTGGTTATTCCCATCAATCACTTTTGAACAAGGGTATGTAAACACTATTTAATCTTCATAAGTAAGGGAATGATTGCCATTGTAACAGCCAGAGACTGTCAGGAACACTGACAGGTATATCAGATCATAAAGACTTGCCAATCTGAAAGAAAAGATTGAGAGGGAGGGAACACAGTTTCAGCCACAGTTTGTAAAACTCAACTTCCCCCCAAAAAAAGGTCTTTAAGGTGTAGCCAGTTCTGTACAGAGTACAAGAATGATACTCCAATTTGTAAGTAGAGTTTATCAATAACAGACAAAAGCAAAAGGGATAAACTCAGAGGAGCTGAGACAAAAAGGGGCAAAGCCACGCTGACAGGTCTTCCTCAGTTCTCCCTGACAGATTGGTATCAGAACCAACCTATGGCACGGGATTGTTGCACATTGTCATAATGTGTGTTTCTAATGTTTCTTCTATTGCTGTAAAGAATTCATTTGCCTGAAGCCCCAATTTTTTCCTATTCGGAGGATTCAGGTTTGTAAAAGAAGACAGATCTTGAAAATTCAAGTTTGTGTATTTTTCTTCTGTGCTCTAACACCCTCATCTCTCTTCCCCAATCACTCTGCAGTCCTCCTCTCATTCCATCAGATATTTCACGAAAAGCACAAGCTATGCAAACCTGTGGTGCAGGGAACATGTCTATTTGCCCGTTTCATTCTCTCAGCAATCCCTAAGAGGCAATTTTCTAAGGGAAATCTGAGAGCCATCGGAGTTCACATCTTATATTAGTATTGTTAAAGTTGCTAGGCTGATGCTTACAAAGTGTTTTGAGAATGCCAAATTTATATGTAGTGCTCACATGAGAGTACAAAGTAAATACAATTGTGCTACTCATTCCATCAAATCCTACAATCCTACCAAAAATAAACATGATTCCCACAAGAGTTCTTATTTCATACTAGGGAACTCCAGAGAAGGATTTCTGCCAAGTACAGAAGTTAATATTTATTTTACTATTATCAGCTATATTTTTCAAGTAAAAGAGCTAGATAATATGTAGAATCCTCATCCAATAAAACCTGTAAATGAGACAATAAGAAACTGTTCTAGTGTTAGACAACAGAAATACTCAAAATTAAGAATGCTGCATTGTTACAACCCAAAATTAAATCAGGAGAATACTTTAAACCACATACCTTTGTCAGTACAGTGGATACTCAAAGATCAGTCATTTTTCCATATCATTTCCATGAAAAGATAAATCTCCCATCTGTATCTGAGTTCAGCACCTATTTGTTTGTATGGTTGTAGCAGATAGCCTAATATCTCGATTTCTCTCACAATAATTTGTTTCCTATGGCTGAATAAGATGTTTCAGGTATTTTACAAGGTTAGACCTTGTTCTTCCTAGTTGGTAGTAAATCAGCAACAGAAACAGAATTTCTAAGTACAGTGCCCGCCATCCCCAAGAATGATTTCACAATTAGCATGCAACCTGTTGGTGTTACATATCCACCAGGGCACAGCAAGAACCAGTATAGCACTTTAAAGGTCTGCTTTTCTCCTTCCATCTCTCATGTTCATCTTAAATGAACTTCTCCTCCTTTGTCACCAAGCTTTTCATGGCAAGTGCAGTCTAGTGGGAGCCTAGCTTCAATACAACACAACACAAAGCCATCTGCACCTTTGAGAGGAGGAAGAACTTGTTTCATGGTTTAACACCAGTTGGCAACCAAGCATCACACAGTTACTTGCTCACTCTCCTCTGCCCTGGTGGGATAGGGGAGAGAACAATGTCATATTTTATGTAATATCCCTTTGGCCAGTTTGGGTCAGCTGTCCTGGCTATGCTCCCTCCCAGCTTCTTGTGCACCTGGCAGAGCATGAGAAGCTGAAAAGACCTTGATTTAGTATAAGTATTACTTAGCAAATTCTAAAACATCTGTGTGTTATCAACATTATTCTCATCCTAAATCCAAAACACAGCATTATACCAGCTACTAGGAAGAAAATTAACCCTATCCCAACCAAAACCAGGACAACTTGTAATGTGAAAGGTTGGTGTTCTCTGCCATAAAGTGCATTTTTGATCTTGATAAATGTCTTGAGGCTACAAAAAGGGCTCTTAAGCATCTCATTATCTACGGAATTTTGTTCTAGACAAGGTAAAGATCTGAATCCACTCCACTAGCTGAGCACAAAGGCCTCCATACATGGGAAGAAATAGGTACTTCAGAGCAGGATGCAGAATTGTCCAAACACTGATTAGGGAACTTCTTAAGCCAGATAAAAGGTGAAGTGAACACCTAAGTCCTATATTTTTGCAATATTTGGAGATCTATCTCCAAGTTGCAGGAAGCAACTATTTACAGTTAAGACTCACAGTCTGAAATGCTCTTCTGGACTTGCACAGCTGTGCTCTGTCCAAGTTGCTGCTGTCTTTTTCCCATAAAGACCAAGTAGTTACTACACTCACACAGTATATGGTGTGCCCCAGGACAATCTTCCTGGTTTGACAGGACTCTTAAATCTCCTTTGTCAGAGTCCTAACCACTGAGAGAAAGGCCGTACAAGATGAAGTATTTTCCACTCATCCAGCAGAAACTGTTCAATCTTGTGCTAAAAGTCTGAAGTCTCCTTAGGCCTGAAGAAATTAACGTGATTTGCTAGGTTTGTGGATAAAAAGGGGATTGAGCTTTTGTCCAAATGTTGTTGTTCTATTTTACAATGCATATAAACAGATTTCAGATCAGCAGCCAAAACCCAAGTCTCTCAGTACAACCTAGTGATGGACAGGAGAGTAAAACACTGGAAATGCTATAGCATCATGAACTCACACCCAAGGATGACAGTTGTACTGGGCCTTTACTGGACTGGGGTTGGCCAACATATTATCATGTTATAAAGAAAAACTCAGCATATAACTGCATTTCACTGAGCTGTGAGATGTGACCATAAAATGCTGAATAGAGGCTAAAGGGTAAAGCTATGAATACATGAGGGCTGAAGATAACAGCAGACTTGTAAAAATAACAGTGGGCAAATATACCTTTTGGTAGCCTAACCAAAAACATAAAAACAGAAGCAGCCTAAAGAACACAAACCATCATTAGCTTACTGGTCCAGAAAAAGGTGACTGAATCACAGAATCTCAGCAGAAATCATTTTGCATGAGATGTCTAAGTGGGTCATTATGTATATTTAGCCAAAGACAGTAATGCAAAGATAATGTAAAGAATATATGTTATGAGGTACCAGGCATTAAAAAACATAACACTAAAGCATTTTACTTGTTTAAAGATATTCTTAGATGTGACCAGCAGGCAAACAGGAGTGTTTTCAGAGCTTTTCCTGCCTGAATGGCATAGCCTGATGTGGCCAATTACCACAGCAATTTTAAGGTCTGGGAAAAAAATGTTTTTTCTGACGGCTTGAGCCTAATATCTCTTACAGAAGTCTAAAGAAGATTGTAAGTTTTCATGTTTTGTTAAGTAAAGAAAGAAGGCAGACCACAGACTGCTATTTGCTGCCACTTACGAGCTGATGCCACTTTGTGCTTTTGTTAGTACATTCAACAAAGACTCAGATGAAAAATCCTAGTCAGCATTCCACATCACCCCTAGTCAGAGTAGACCATAGCAATGAGATTATTTGTTCTGTTCTGTATCTGGACAGCTACTGAAGCAGGCCGATCCTTTGGTTAAAACGTACTTTATTAGAGAAACCACTCCTGGCAATTGAGAGGAAGAAAACAATGTAAAATTCTTCTGAAACATTTCTTTCTTTCTTATATGGTTGAGAAAAATTTCCGCATAAATATTTCAGTGCACCACATTTAAAAGTAGACCTCTTCAGTCCTGTTTAACAATAATAGGGTCATTCTTTTGCATAATATCTCTTCTGTTATTTGAGAAACAGTACATGATCCTTGTAATCAAAAACTACTGTACAGTACTGCATGAAGCCCAAGTGATTGCACTTTTACACCTATGCCTGTCAAAGGTCAATAATCACACCAAAGAAAAAGGTACAAGTCTAATAGCAGAACATACTGGTATAGCTTACTAATAAAGAAAAACTCTTCCCAACAACTAACACTGTGAAGGTAAGATAGCCTGAAGCACTCCACGGAAGAGCTGAGGTTAGTTTTGACACCTGAACTTTGGCCTTTAACTACTTTTTAAATGCTTATGCCATTTATATTTTCTCACTGTAGTTTTCTGTGATAAGATATGGCCCCTTTCACTGGCAAAGAAACCCTGCTCTGATGTGCAAACTTCTTATGTTCTTCCTTACTAGATTTTTACCTTGTGATCTTTTGGCACACCAGGGGGGACTGCATCTAGTGGGTGCTGGTTGCTAAAGGATGCTGTGATCAAAAAACATATAAGGCCCTTAAATCCACGTCACACAGGTCTTGGGAGGAACTGAGGAGGAAAGGCTTAACAGAGCAGCTAGTGTGCCTCAGTCTCATATGCCTCTAGTTTCTAAATTGCCTTGTCTGTCCTCTTGTCCTTCAGGTGTTTGTTAGCCTATTCTGACTCTGAATCTCACAGTAAAGCATTTTTTCCACTTTGGTCCACATGATACAGCTCTCTCTGGAACATTTGGCCTCCCCTTCTGCATAGCCTGTTGCTCCCAGGCCCCTTTCCACCAACATAAAATCCCCAAAGGTGTGGTGCTCTGCAGGGAAGGAGCAACACAGAACAGCATTGTACTGCAGGCACTGTTCAAGAATGTACAGCGCTGGACAGCCGCCAGATCTCAGCATTTCTAATTTGGGACTAAAGTAGTAGCAAGACATTGTCTAAATCAGCAGGCGGTCTATATATATATATATGTATCACTCTATCTCCATATCTATATATAGCTTCCATATTTTTGTTAGTGGTTTTAAAATTAACCAAAGTAACATTGATTTGTTGTACACACCCAAAAAAATACTAAAAATAGGCAGCTTACCTAGCAGTGCCTCAAACCAATTACTGGCATCTTTTCAGGCTGTATTTAATTATGCTTACCTAAGGTATCAAATGGAAAAAGATACACAGTGTCACAACTAATGAGGAGCAGGTGCTTGCCATCACTGAGACTGGTTAAGTCCTCAGCATTAGGCTCTTCATTTCTTTAATAGTGGGTGCCTAGGCTAGGTTGCTTTTGATCTCTTGCTCTGGAGGGCAACCTAAGCCTTGCTCAATACTTATCTTTGGTCCTCCTTGTGCAGAGAAAACATTCAGTATTCCCACAGAGAACCCACCCAGCTTTTCTTCCACCTGATGCTTATAGTCCTGAAATCATCCCTGACTGACTTTTCTGACTTCTTTCCAGAAAAGCAACCATGGTAAGCATGCTCAGATATCTCCATTTGAAAGCTTGAGACCCTTTGTCAGCTTTGCAATGTTAGAAGGGTTATTTGAATGCTTGAACTATATCCTAATGAACCTGCATTTGTTTATTTATTTACTATTTTTTCATGAACCAGTGAGGGTGGAAAAACAGGTCTATGTAATATTAAGATGATTTTGGAACAACTTTTCCTTGAAGTTTTGATACCACTAAAAGAATTAATTCCACCACCCTTACTCATGATGAATGGTATCTATTAGCGGTGAGGAAAAAGTAAGGAAGGAAGACAGAGTGTAGTCTCTAATGTACATGCTTACAGGTAAATTTAGTTTGCCAAAAGTTTGGAGATTTTTTTTCTATTTTTAGAACATCAAAGATTTCTGTGGAAGCTTTATCCAGAACTAATTTTTCTTTCCTCAGGCATACACTTCTCTTATTTGCTTCTGAGAATTTGAAGTAGCTCAGCACAAAAAATATCAGCTTTCCTTTACTTGTTTGATCTCTAACCTCCATTGAGCTTTTCATGGTTTGTGATTTAATTTTATCTAAACCTTGATCCTACTGTGCTAGCAACAAAATTTACACTAAGTACAGCTTACCTGTTAGGAAAAAAAAAATCAGCTCTGCTTTTATTTGTGTAGAAATCTTACAGAACACTTCACAGTAGAACAGAAGCAGCACACTCATATAAAATAAAAAGGGGAAGGAGAAGAGCACCAGTGATTGTTTGGTGACTAATAAACGTCAATAGTTCTGTTAGCATGAGGTCATTAAAAATATCCTGTAGTCTCTTCCCTTTTTGAAATGTTTTGTTTAGAGAAGAGAAGGACAAACTCTAGCATTCATGAACATGAAATACTGAGGGAAAAAATGAGCTGGGTATAGCATAATGCAGGAAAATAGCTCACAGTTGTAAAGAAACAATCTCAGTTTCTTATCTGAAATGCCTCTGCAATTTCAATTGGCCTTTATAACACCAGAAATTGATAAGTATTGAATCACTTAGGGGTTGCAGGGTGAGGGGGAGGTTGAAGCGAAGAAAAGTCAAGTTTGAGGGTTCATTTTATTTTGTCAGTTTTGAACTTCTGAAAGACTGAAAAGCTTATTACATTTCCACTGGGTATGGAGATATTTCTTTTTTGCTAGGTAGATTCCAAAGAAACTCTAGCATATAGGAAAAATAATGTGAAATGGCAGAAGCTTCGTTCTCGGTGTTAATACTTTCTTAGCACTTTTAGGGACTAGGATTGTTTTTGCAGTATTTTTCTCCACTCACATTTAAAATCAAGTTATTTTCTTTTCACTTCCTCCTTGCATTCTTTTTTCATCTTACTAATATCAGAATAATCCTGACTTCATATATGCTGAAAAAGCTGCTTTTAAGGAAGATGGAAAAAACAGTAAATATTGTAGGTTCCCCCTGTGAAATATCCTTTGTTTCATTTTACAGTCAAGGGGAAGAAGGAGAATAAGTTGCTCAATCTGTAAAAGGAACAAATCTGAAGTCCATTGGGTGATTATTTCTGGTGTTTGCAATCATAGGGTTGGATTATTCATTTAGTGAAACAGATTATCCTTAACCTTTTTTCCAAATCAGGATGACCCTAAATCTTCACAGATCACCAAGTTGATGAATTAATAATTTTTGATCCTACAGTCAAAGGAAAAATCTTGTCTTGACAGCTTAGCAAAAGTGGAGTTTTTCAGCAGTCTGTTTAGGGACTACCAAACAAACCAGAAACCACCATCTTCCCAAAGGCTGAGAGGTTCCTTTTTGATGTTTTTGCAGGTCTTTCTCACTATCTCCCACTGATCCCACTCTGGAGAACAAGCTGCCTCTGGTAGTACCGAGCACACAATGGTGTGTGTTGGATAGCCCAAAGAAGCTGTTCCGATCTCAGGGAACTGACCCAGTTACTTGAGGGTGTTGGTAGTTGCCCTGCACTGACTGACCATAAGGGGACTGTAGAGCAACTGGGTACCTAGTCCATGCTCCTTGGATAGGCATTTGCAACATAGGAGGATCAATCTGGGCTGGGTCTTCTCTGTTTCCCTGAAGTCATAATTTCTAAAATGTTTCACCGTTGTTTAGTTATCTCATTATCATCAGACCCTTCTCCCACTTCTCAGTTTCATCCAGATATTTCCAGTGATGCTTTTTTGTATTTTGTTTTCTCCTTATCATGAGGTGGTCTCATCCACCATCATCACCATCATCAAGTTATCAACCTTCTTGATGGAGATTTGATAGCTAACCCATAGAGCCAGAAGATGTAAAGACTAAAACCAACTTATAATGAGAAGGAAGGAAATGTGATCCTTAAAGTAGTAAGTCTGGTTTTGCTTGTTTATGATATAATGTTTATGATTACAAACAAACTGAAGCAGACCCCATAAACAGCTTAAGTAAAATGTTACCTTATCACTTCATTGTTAAATCATACACTTAACTCGAAGGATACCCAAGATAAAGGTAATAATGAAGGACGCAACAAGCATAGTGTGCAGAAATGAATACCATCATTCTAGAGAAAGGTTAATTGACTACTTTAAGATAGTACTGGAGAGCTCTAATACAGACAACCTATAAGTTTCACAATGATTTGATCACATGAGGTCTGGACAAACATCATGATTAATTAATCAGTGCAATGTTTTATATTATAAGGGGATAGGTCTTCATTCACTGGACTGAAAGATCCATGCTATTTTAAAGACAGCAGAATAATGACTTAAACTGTAGAGCTTAAGACAAGCTAAGGGATACAATATTCCTGAATAATATTCAGGATTTTCTCTGAAATAGGTTCATTCTTAAGTGAAGCTCAACTGCAATTTGCAAATTAGTTTCTACACTAACCTATTCCCAAATCCCGAGTGCAGATTGTATCCCTAATTTCATTTCCAACTTCATGATTTTACTTGAATGTAGTGACTAATATATGTTGATAAAAAAAAAAAAGGAAAAGATGAAACCCAGGATTTCACTTCACAAACACAGATGTTATCCCTGTTGCTTTTACCTTTCTCTCTCTGTGCTATAGAACTTAAAGGTTCTGAGCCAGCTGCAGTATGCCCTTGCTGTTAGACAGCTAAAGCTGAATTCTGACAAAAAAAAGATATACTAAATAGGAAGAAGACGGAAGGATGAAAGCCATGTTTCCATGCTCTAACACAAGGAGCTCTGAGGATGAGAACACAGTTCTAAGTATCACCCAGCCCACGGGCTTTATAAGTTTGTATATAGACACAGAAATTCTCACTGTATTGACTAAGGCTAACAAATTATTTCAAACTTCTCTTTGGTTCCAATGCAATAGTAATTTTAATTTTTTCCAACCGCTGGCAGCACAGGACAGAATGTGCCCTCCTTCCCATCATTTTGAGATACATCAAATGTAAAAGTAGCTGGTTAAAAAATGCTGGCACTTCCCTGTATTTCAAAATAAGACACTTGAGAAGGTCTAAACCTGGCCCTGCACATATGCAAATATCTATGCTACATGTGAAATAGGTAGTAATGTTCATTTCATAAAGGTCTGCCTATTCATTGTGCATGAAATGAGATGAGGACTGAAAAGTGTGTTTTGCCAGTGAGGGAGAAAATGCCATCTAAAGAACCTCCAAGTACAAGAAGTGCCCTGAGAGAGATAAGCAAAGAATAAGCAGCACTTCATGCTCTTTGCAAAGAGGCTCGGATTTTCTCATGACACGCTCTAAAAAGGTGTGCAAGTGTCTTATATCTCTCCCAGAGAAACTCTGTTAGACCAGAAGCTGCTGCAAAAAGCAATGGAAGTGGATTCTTCTCCTGTGATGGGAACCTTCATTGGAACCTGAATATCGGAACATGATTTGAAGAGCTAATTGCTAACAATACCAGAGCAAGAGAGGAAATTTGCAAATAGACTTTCAACATGACGTATAAGCAAGTGCTGGGAATACAGAAATGCCCTCAGTGCCTCGCAACAGGTCAGCAACAGCTTGAGCTCCAGACAAAAGAGTCTGGAAAACTCTTTTCCAAAAGATCTGAAAGCAGTGGATTAAAGATATTATCTTCTGGTTTAGAATTTATGGCTTATCAAATTAGGATGATGGCACACATGTTTTATCAACCTTTCCACAACTTAAAAATTAGCAGAAAACATAAATGAGTAAGAAAAAAAACTAATAAATGTTTCATAATAGAGGGGCATCAGGGCCAGTCCAACCTGGTAGTGCCCTCAGAGCCTGAACACGAACTAGCCAAGCAAGACAGCAATTCACCTTCTTTATCCTGTAGCTCCTTGCTCATATGGTTGGCCTTCTTGTTGCTTTCTTTTGTAACTATTCTTGTGATACATGAATTTTACACAGGTCTTTCATTCACACGAGTGTTGTTAAATGTATATTCTGCCCTATAAAGTATATATTATTTTGTTACATAAAATCAGTTTACTAGGTATTCGAGAGCACACCTTTATTTACAGGAAATTATAATGCACTGCAACTCAAATGGTGGGAAATTCTTAAGACCAAGCTAAGACACCACAATAATTATGAAGTTTAAGACACACATCTCAGTGCAACATTTCTGTTGAGCTTCAGTGACTTTGCTCAACAGTCTGCTTTTGATAGACTTTGTACACATACATACTGTCTGTAGCTTATCCACACAAATTTTTTAGTTAGAAATGGAAGTACACTTCTGAAGTAACTATCCCGGTGGCCCCACTTACTGTGCTTCTGTTCTCATGACTAGAAAATATTTGGAGAGCATGAACTGGATTGCTTTTAGAAAAAACTAATCACGAAGAAAATCTTCAGGAGTTCACATAATACACTGCAGGTGTAAATGGGAATTTAGACCACAGGACCAGACTAGAACTAATCCAGAATAAAAATAAATAATACTTGGAATGGGAGTTGGTGTCAGATGATCAGCACCAGCTGTTTATAAATCCACTCTTACACCAGCTAGTACAGATATATCTCCCAGATACCTGATTCCAGATGGTGAATATCTCCCTTTTAGTCTTTTTTGTGGTTTTGGTTTAGGATTGCCCCTGAAAGCATTTGCCAATAGGCAGAAGGCTGCATTGGTTAAGCAGAGCTTTTTCCAAGAAAACTCTAGAAGCTGCCAGTTCTCTATGCATAATGGTTTGTAATATGCTGTCCTCCTTTTTACTGGAACTGCCATTACACAACACCATAGAAGGAGGAGCAGGGGCAAGGTGCAAAGAAGGCTAATGTCTCATAAGGCCATTACAAAATCTGCAATGTTTACAATGTATTTCCCTTTTTTTATTTCATTCTGCACAGCTGATATACCTCTCTCTCATGAAGCTGATAATCCTCTCTCTAGAAGAAAAGCTTGTGTTTTCCACAGACACATTCTAAGTGACAGATACTTTTGCCCAGTGCCAAGGTTCTCCCAGCCTTGATGGCTCCTCAGGCAGCTAAGATTAAGGCACAGAAGCACCTAGGCCTAGATGTTCTGTAGCCATCATCATAGAACCATAGAATCACAGCACGGTTTAGGTCAGAAGGGACCTTTCAAGATCATCTAGTCCAACCACCCTCCCATGGGCAGGGACATCTTCCACTAGATGAGGTTGCTCAAAGTCCTGTCCAACCTGACTTTGAAAATGTCATCTCTGGCTGCCTTTAAACAACCAGGTTCTCACTCACAGCTGCACTGACCACAGATAGCTTTAGATTGCCACTTGTCTCTCTGTTTTGAGTGCATGCACCCCTGTCATCCTCCCAAGAACAAGTTCAAGAACGTACACATGGACAAGACACAAACTCTTGGTTTATGTAGAGGCAGTTCTGCAAATACACTTCTGAGAGTGAATAAGGACTGGTTCTTTAGGTCCTGATAAGCAGAGAACAACCTGTACAAACCACTGCAAGTGCACGATTTAAAATTACATGTCTGGTACAGCCTTGTGCAGGACAAAGTTCATTCTGAACAGGCTGGCTCTGGTAGGAAAAGCTGTCTGGCTGTGTTAGCATGCATCTCTGCTGAGGTTAGTGTAGCCCTTTCTCAGTGCATTGCCATGCACAGACAAACCCTACAGGCACTGTGTTCTGTACAGAGTCGCAGGATGCCGACCTGAGAGAGCGCTCAAAAGAGCTCGTGCTGAGAACCAACAGAGATGGCTCCTGGGAAGGAACAAATGCAAAGTGCAGGATGAGAGAGAATTTGGCAACAGGGGATTGTGCCTCAGTGTTTAACAGCCACACATCTGTGTTGTTTACTTTTTCTAAAACCCAGAAATGAATAGCTTAAAAATATTTACAAAAATGGTACAAAATTAAAATTTTGACTGACATTCAAAGGAAGAAAAGAAAAAGGCTTTAGCATTTTAATGGGGATCCTTAGAAGAGAACACTAGTAGATAACCATTGTAGTCAGTTAAATTATATGCATTGGTTTCAGCTGAGTTTTTCTTACATGTGTCTCTGTCTAGTGGGTTTGAATTTCTTGCAGGTTAATCACAACAGGACTGTAAGGAACAAAATGAGTCCATTGCAAGGATGAGTCAACTGAAATGATTAAAAAGTACGGAAGATCTGTATTATTTGTCCTTTATATGTAATTGATGGGGTTACGTTGAGATATCAATTTCACATTCATGAAAGTATGAGGGCACCTGCCAGAAAACTAGATTTCAGAGAGCTGTCCTTCCCTCACTTTTCATCTTTTATTTCCCTTTATTCTTTTCTTTCATTTTCACTAAAATTACAAAATGTTGCTTCTGTTATATAGTCAAAATGACTGGTCATTTATCCTGCTGTATTCCTCTTTTGAGAAAGATGCTTTTAGTGAAGCTTCTATTTCTGACTCAGACCTCATTTGTTAAGAGTGGCTGATGTGAACCATAATATGTAGCAACCTAATTTAGACTTGCAGGCTTGTCATACTTTCTGTCCCATATTTACCTCTACTTTACAAACTTATAAAAACACTACTATCACTGCCTTTGCAATGTTTTCAGGAGCACAACCTTCTAGGGCAGATCTAACTTCCTTGCAGCGCTCTAGGTAGAAGCTCCAAACACAAAAGCTCCACATTATAAAAAAACTGCAGCATCTTTGTTCACTGTGCTAGGGAATATTTTCTCATTCCTTTAGTCACTACTGTAGCATATGCAGAGCTGTTGCTGATGGCCTAATCACATATGTTAATTAATAATCCCAAGTCACACTTCACAGCTATAAGAACAAACTAATTCAGTAACTCCAGTTCCATCTTCATTTTCGAATGCTGAATGGATCACTCTGTTCTTGCTTTCTGTCACACTGCGACCATAAAAGACAAAGCTGGCTAAAGTGACTAATGCACATATAATCTTCAAGGTGGCTTTGTAATCCACCAATATGAGAGCTGCTACAAAGCTGTGACATAGTACGATTCATTCCTTCCCGATCTGGAGACTGTTGGTTTTAAGGCCAGTCTGGTTTTGACTTGTCCATAAACATGCCAAGTGAATAAGGCAACTGAGGTATAAACCACTCAGTGATTTCTGAAGTAACACAGAGTGGAATGAGATTTTTCCCTAGCTCCACTGCCAATATCAACACAGCTTCTGCAGAGGTCTGATAATCATTTCTGACCTCTACCTGTGAGACTTCTTCTGCATGGTAGTTTTTTTCTATTGGACTTTTTAATGATGTCTATACTATTTCTTTTTACGTCTATCATAAGTTTTACTAAAAATTAGATTTTGGGTTTCTATTTTTTAATCAGTTTGACTACTACTCAAATATTTAATTGAATTTATACTGCCATGTCAATGTCATCCACCTTTACCTGCTGTCACATATAGACAGCATTACTCAAGGTCCAGCAGGAAGTGTGATTTTTAAGCAACTTAAGCTCTGATCAGAGCACTATGGACTTGACCAGGACTCATGATTTTGTATACCTAGCTTTTGGGGCACATCTCACAGAATCATAGAATCATAGAATCATTAAGGTTGGAAAAGACCTCTAGGATAATCAAGTCCAACCATCAACCCAACACCACCTTGCCTCTTAAACCATGTCCTGAAGTGCCATGTCTACATGTTTTTTGAACACCTCCAAGTATTGGGACTCCACCACCTCTCTGGGCAGCCTGTTCCAATGCCTGACCACTCTTTCAGTAAAGAAAGTTTTCCTAATATCCAATCTAAACCTCCCCTGACACAGCTTTAAGCCATTTCCTCACGTCCTATCACCAGTAACTTGGGAGAAGAGAACAACACCCACCTCACTACAACCTCCTTTCAGGTAGTTGTAGAGAACAATAAGGGCTTCCCTCAGCCTCCTCTTCTCCAGACTAAACAACCCCCGCTCCTCATCAGACTTGTTCTCCAGACCCTTCACCAGCTTCGTTGCCCTTCTCTGGACACGCTCCAGCACCTCAATGTCCTTCTTGTAGTGAGGGGCCCAAAACTGAACACAGTATTCAAGGTGCAGCCTCAGCAGTGCCGAGAACAGGGGCACGATCACTTCCCTACTCCTGCTGGCCACACTATTCCTGATACAAGCCAGGATGCTGTTGGCCTTCTTGGCCACCTGGCCACACTGCTGGCTCATGTTCAGCTGGCTGTCAACCAACACCCCCAGGTCATTCTGGGAATGCCTTGGAGATGCTGATTTTCAAATTGTGGGCACTTTGCCCCTTCTAAAAATGAGGTTCTTTGCTTTTAGGAACATGTTCTTATTTGAAAATCTAACTTGTGCAGTCCTCTGGATTTGCTAGTGATTTATGAATGGACAGTAACTTGTACACAGACAAATATGGAATGTCTGCTTTTACCTGTTTGGCTGTTGTTTTTTCATTTAATATTAAAAATATTAAACTACAGCTGTGGATGGGGAAGAGTCAGGTGAGAACTTTTGGTAGGAAAAGAGCATGACACACAGAGGTTCAGTGCTCATTGGCATTGCCATGAGTTGAATGCCAATGATCAGCGCCTGGCATTCTTGTGGTGCTGGTGATGGGAAATCTGTAGAACTGGCTTTTTCAGAGCACTTACAGATAAGCTAGGACATGAAGTCTTCATCATGCAAGCTACTCATTTGACATCTCACTGCAGACCTACCAGAGTTTCAGATCTGAAGAGAACAAACCTAGCCAGGAAAACTCTTCATGCATGAAAAATGGCAGCAACATGACCTATTCACAGAAGCAGAAAATCTGGTGGTAGGGAGAACATGGAGAATTACTTTAATTCTGGGAGCAGTTGTCCATTCTACACTTACACTACCAAAGTGGCAATCATTATTTCCTTGGGGTTTTTTTATTTCATTTTTCCCTTTGCTTTTTCCTGGGGAAGAGTTCCGCTTTTTCAGTAGCTCTGTGTGAAGACCATTCTTATGTGGTCTTATGTCCCTGCACTGAAGGCTTCTGACTAAATAAGGTGTTCTGTGCTCAGAACTAGACACTGCAAGAAAACAAGACCTTTATTTAATGAAAAAAATGAAGGATTTCAATATTTTACTGGCTTCCCAACAGAACGAAATTTCATATTGGAAAGATTTTTTGATAACCCCAAAGAAGTGTTAATTGCCTTATTAGTAGACTCTTTATTTTGCCTGTAGACAGCCCTATGTCAAAATCCCTCCTTTACTAGTTTGGTTCCCTGCTAAATGTGGAGGACTTTTCATAAACCAGAATGAATGATATATCTCGTCACAAAGTACGTTTTACCTCCTGGAGCAGAAATTCCACCCTGGATCTGAGGAAATTGTTGTCAAAAGCAAGCCTTTCCCACAAAATGTCTCCCTCCCCACAATATACCAACTGTCCCAAAGAAAAGTAACTTCCTCAAACATATCCTAACTAGTTATGCAAACCTATTTTTTTCTTTTAAAACTGGTTGGGTACTATGTGCCTGCAAAAGTGAGACAACACACCGTAGTCCCAGAAAATTTAATGTCATATTCTCCTTGAGAAGTATGATCTAACACCTGGAATGTAAAGATATCTCACACTGGGGAAGGGTTGATGAGGTATTTCATAAGGCTATTAAAAAAAAAAAAAAGCAACTGAAAACTTTTTTTCTGATATTTTGTAAAGAAAATGTTATACTTAACCAAAAGGAAACTAAATGCTATAATATATAAAGTGTTGAATAGGCATTCCTCTAACCTCTAGCAATTTTAAGGCAAGTTAACTTTTAGTCATCAGCTGCTTGAGGGTGTTAATTTCATTCTCTAATTATCAACTTAGAGAAAAGGAGATAGATCATGTTTGACTGGATATATCAAATTAATTCTAACATCCAGGTTTGTCTCCTTTGTGTTTAATGTCCCCACATTAGTAATGATTAGTCACTTTTGTAAAGTCTTGCCAGCACTCTAAATGCATCATACACACTAGGGATAACAATTCCAATGATTAGGAAAACTGAAGCGTCAAAAAAACAGATTCATGCAGTGCAGCTGCAGAGACAAGGTCATGGAGACAGTGATGCTCTCCTTTCATTGAAGGGAGCTGATACTGAAACTGTTGCAACTCTTCTACCACTTTTCTGGGTGCTTTGCATAAGCAGTTCTTGTAAGTTTTCTAAGAAAAGTACCTGCTACATCCCAAATATTAAGCAGCACATATATCCTTTAATTTAAATGCTTTTGAACTAATAGTATGTGACATCTATAATAAAAATCTTCAGGCATATGCAAATGTATAATAGACAAAAAACCCACTATGGCTTCAGAATTCATTATTATTCACCCCTCAGCATAACTCAACTTCAATAAGGCTGTGCCTTCAAGTATTGCATGCATTTATGAGAGCATTGACAGTAATTAAAAACAAATACTCTTGGAAAGGAGGAAAGAAATAGCAACACAAATGATATTAAAGCACTGTATAAAATGCTTGAGAAAGAACCTAAAAAATAGGAAGCAGATATGAGTACATGAACAACAGGAATTCCTAATATATGAAACTGCTCCAACTCAGATGGTGAAAGCACGTGATGAAGGGGAAAAAATGTGTGGGAAGTAGTAGACAAGGATAAATGAATCAATAAGACAAAATTCAGGATCACAGCTGAAATGAAGGCACTTTTAAAATGTATTTGAGTTTGTCTGTGTTAATTTATTAAGTATTATATCTAGGCACTGTCTTTTGCAGAGGGGCTTCCTCACCAAGATGCTTCTGCTCCAAGCGGCTGAACACCAGCCAGCTCTGCTCTGCTGCAGCTGTGCTCTCTCTCTTTGAAATATCAGGTCCAAGGCAGCAGCTACAAGTTGGGTCTTGCTCATTGTCCCATGTCTTGAAGCAGAGGTCCAACGACCACAGGACAAGGCAAAAACCTTGCATACTTTGTAATACTGTAGTTGGAGGAACTATCGGTATTGCAGCACATCCATAATTTTCACAAATATTCTTAACAATTACTTAATATAATCTTCACAACCATGTTCAGACTACAGCAGACAGAAAGACTACACCATGGTTGATATACACACATATATATATGTATATGTGTATAAGTATATGTGGGGTGGAGGGGGAGTAAATATGTATATATACACATTATTCTTTGTTCCTATGGTCAGCCGAGCAATAGTTTTCCCTTTCAAAGGACTGTATTGAAGCATAGTATTTGTCCACAAATGCTAGTAAGCATGACTGATCAAGAAGATATGTTGACATAGGACTTAATTTAAATGGGTGAGAATCACTGGTTCAATCTCCATCTAAAAGGCACAGAGCAGAGATGCAGTGAGCAGAGTGATCATGAGGGTTATGTCCTGTCTAATATTCCTCACCAACAGACAAGTAAAAATATTGTACAAATACAGCTGCCAAATTTTAAAATTCCTGCCCTCTACAGATTGCAAATCTGTATGCTTCTAGGTATATCACTACCTACCACACACTCTTTTGATTTTAGGTTGGTTAATAAAGAGGGTTTATTTATAGAGACAAGTCTGTGAAGAAGTTGAGTCTTTAAAAGATGAGGTATTCCATTTGTAATGGACAATGTGGTAAAAATGCTGCTATATTTACCATAGAAAAGAGAACCATTTCTTGCAGGTCTATGAACAAATTCTTAGTTTCATGTCAAAAGCTCTGTTTAGGCCCCTTTACCATGTAAAAAGAAAGTTTCTGCCATGACTGTCTTCATATGGATCTCCAGACAAAAGTTCTGGTACTAATAACTGCTGATGACTTACAAAAGACTGTAAAATTTCATATTAGAGTACTTTTAATAAAGAAGGTGGGTGTAGTTCTATATTTCTTGCATCATAGCATTGATCTAACTCATTTTAAACCTGAATTAATTACAATTAATTTTCTTGCACCTTTTTCTAAATGGATAACTAAATTGAGGTGAAGAAGTGGAAATCACCTTTGAAGAAACACTATTCATACAGTACCAGGATATTGCCATAGTTAAGAGATAAGAGTCAAGATTCTCATCTTTTGTTATCTCTGTCATGGTTTAACCCAGCAGGCAGCTAAATGCGACACAGCCATTCACTCACCTCCCCCAGTGGGATGGGGGAGAAAATCGGAAAAAAGGTGAAACTCATGGGATCCTCCTTCTGGTCCTTCCTGTAGATAGGCGTCACATTGGCAAGCAGATGCTACAGCCCAATGAAAAATTAGAAAGAAAAATAGTAATAACAGAAGTCAATATAGCTATAATGTTCAAGCAAGAATAAATAATATATAATATTTTTTTCTGAAAGCTTTCCATGAAGATGGGGGTGCAGAGGTATTTTTTAAAACCTCGGAGCCCTCACCAGCAATAGCAGATTTCCAAAATGGCAAATACAGCTTCTCTGGCCACAAAAGCTCTCTGCATCCTCCAAAGTCCAGTTGTTTCTAACAAGACTTGGACCGAAAAATGCATTAACCTGAAAATAATTCTAAATATTATGCATTAAATTGTATGTCACCTGACACACATGAGTCACTTGTCCTAGCCAGGGGCATAGTCAGGGTTCCATGCCCTGTGGCTTCTGCCCTGCAGAACCCCAGGCTCAGTCATCCCACAGCTCTCATGTAAGCCCTTGTAGGTGGTACACACTTCTCCAGGGAAAGGCAGGAGGGCCCACTCTATGGGTAGAAATACCCAGCATAAACAATGTTCCTTTTTAATACATTTATCTTTTTCAAGTTGGTTAAGCTACTTTGTTTTTACCAGATCAAGGCTTCCATCTGTAAAAATTCACAGCCTCTCAGTAAAATTTGAAATTTTCTAAATTTATGATGAAATGCTTAGGGATGTTTCATTTGATTGTATTGTAGTGTTGTTAGAAATCACTTTGCACCTTCCTTCACTATTTAGGATAAGGAACAGGATAGTGGGGACAGAATTCACCAGCCAAAACTGAGCAATGCAGTTGAACAGGTCAAATAGCCTCAACAGCCTCATTAAAGAAAAGTTCCTGCAGCTGATTCCCTCTTTACTGACGCTATATTATCTTGACACAAGGAGTGTAAACACGTGTTAGATATGAAAAATAAAGTAAAATAAAATAAAATAAAATAAAATTATATTAAATTAAATTAAATTAAAATAAGCTACAAATTACTAAGAGTGTTAAGATAAATGAAAGTACACATAGAAACATACTTTACCAAAATATTTATAGGAGCCATGTATTACATGAATAATCTAGTTGCCTATTTCTATCCTGTTCTACTGGAATGAGAATAAATACCCTTTTGATACTTGAAAAAAATGCATAGAGCTGGAGCTCTATTCAGCAAACAGAAAATAAAATAACGTGTGGTGAATTTTTTACTTTGTGTGGTAGGTATGATAAACCAGTTGTTCAGCTCAACACCAAATGCAGTTTGGTACCCATACATACTTGTAATCCATCTCCTCCTCCTTCCCACAAACTATTTCTTTTACCACGGTCATATTTTAGAAGCCACATCAACACATCCCAGAGCTACCTATAGCAGAAAATTAGAGTATTTTTTTTTTCTTTTCTGCTCTTTGATTTCCTGTCTGTAGTTCAGGACTTCCCTTCAGCATATGAAAAAAGGTTATGAATCGTATAACACTTGCAACAGGTAAAACCAGATAGTATGAAGAATCAGGCAATGTCTTTTTTTGTGTTCTGCCTGGCTTATCTCATTTTTCTGGTTGCATCATCACAGCTATGATATACAGGCAACTGACAGACTGAGAAATGTCCTGAATGTCTGACCAACAGGCTGGGGCAAAGATCTTCACCTCACACCCAGACAGGGATAAATAGTCCATCTGCACATAGGCCTATGGACACCTACTGGCATATTTATGGAGATAAGTAAATCACTGTTAGTGTAAGACTAACTGCTGGCTACTTTCTGCCCTCTGAGGAAAGAGGTCAGTGTGAGGTGTCCCACAGTTATTAATCCTCATACTACTTGTGCTCTTTCAGAGCCCTCCCTCTTCTTATTAAATGCAAAGAGTAAAGTCTCCACATTGAGACTGTCTAGACAGAGGAAAAATGTATACAACCTTAAAGGCTTTAAAATCAGAAGACACAGCTTTCCTCCTCTCAAAATGTTTAGCTGTCCTAATTTTTCAGTCAATCTTATACAACTGGGGTGCTTGAACATTGTTATATCTGAAAATGTGTGTGGGTGGCAGGGCAGATGCCTACCCCATCCCTACATGTGGGTGGCTGTGTCAGAAATCCCTTACCAATCACTTCAGAAATCAGGGTGTATAGAAACCATCAGGAGCCATAAGGCTCACAGTGAAATGGTGAGAAGGTTGCCTGACGAGCAAAGGGAAGGAAGGGAATCTCAGAAATGGGTGCCAGAGCTACAGAGTTCACTGTACACAAAGAGGAATTAGACTGATTGGGAAAATCCGGCTTTCAATGTTTTTCAGTGGTAGCTGGGAGTTGAGCATGGATGGAGATGCTGCAGGAGAAGCAAAGGGCACGAAGTAGACAAGAGCAACAACAGCAGCTTAATGATTGCCCTTCCCTAGAAATCAAATGGAGGAGGCAGCCAAATACAGCACTGCAGGCTCATGGCACAGCTGTCTTCTGTTGCAACCCCTGTCTAAGGAGCTGGGGAAAAGAGAGGTAGTGGGAGCAGGTAATGCATATCCTTCTTAGGAGTGAAGAGGAACAAAGAGGCTGAAAATCCAATGCAGCTTTGCTCTCTCCCCCTGCTTCTCTCTCTAGTGAAAAGGACCCTGCTCCTTTCTCTTCCCTGCTGTCCTCTCCATTCCTGTAATCCCCCTGGCAAAAGAAGTGGAGATGGCAAAAGACTGGAGTTGCCTAATAAACAGTGTTGGTCCCAGCTATGACCAATAGTGTGGCACTCTCAACTGCAAAAGCCTGGCAGTACAGTTCCCCTTCCTGTCTGAATCTCTCTCAGACACAGACTGGTGTACTTATTCACACAAAAGTGTACTCTCAGTATCCAAAGAAGATTATCTGGACTGAACACTAGTGTTGTAATTTGCTTGCATCCTAGCAAAATCAGCTTTGCAAACAAGAGAGCAATATAACCTAGTCATTCCACCTAATGTTAGCAAAATTGTCTGGAAGCAACTTGTGTTTCGGTTGATTAGCACTGTATGGAACAGGAAAAGAAATATTAATGTCAGTTGCTGACCTTTACTCAAATCAGTGGATATCTCTGTGCCTGCCTATTTCTGTGTGTGTGCTTTGCTCAGTTAATTAGACTTCTGTTGAGCAAGAAATAAGGGAAAAAATGTGATCTTATGGATGATTCCCATTGAATTCTTTTGTGCAAAGAGTCTATTAGGTTTCACCAGGATAAACTGTGTAACATCTACTTCGATTTCCTTAGCAGCCTTCCTACACTCCGACTTGGAAGTACCCAGCTCTTGCAGTTTCCAGCAGATTCACGGGAGGAGCTCAGCACCTCTACACCTCAGTCCTCCTCTGTTTCTCAGACATGGAGAAAGAGTCTGGGAGCAGGTAGCTGAGATACCCGCAGTCTGTCAGTCAGCTTTGAGCTTGGATGTCCAAAACAGTGTCAGTGCCAAGGGGCGACAGCCAGAGCAGTGATTGTAACAATTTATACTTCCTGGCCTGTAACCTAAGTCTTACAAAGTGGTTGACCATAACAGTCCCTTAAAGATCGATTTCCCTTTTGGGTCAAAGGAAATAATCTCTGTAACTTTTAGACTAACAGTATGATGAAATAATGTTTAGCTCATCATAACATAGTACTTCACATTTCAAATACATAACTTTCAAATGCTAATTCATGTCTGATCTGATCAGAGAGTAGAAAATCTCTCCAGATTAGTCTGAACTCTATTTTTCAGGGCAACTACAAATTATTGGAAGAACTTGGACTCTGTAGTTCCCAGCAGGAAAAGTTAGCTCATTGATTATTGAATCGAGCACTATTCTCTTCAGTGGACATTATGCATATGTTTGCTAGTAAAGTAAGAATCATTGTAAGATCTTAATGTTTGATATATTGTAAATATGTTATATGACGATTTATAAATAAACTGATCTTTCCTCTCTATCCAAGGCGGGAGCTGGACCCCCCTGGAGCTGCCAAGGGCAACAAAAGCTTGGATAATGAGGGCAAGAGTAAGTAGGGATGAATTGGGGTTTGGTATTGTGACATGTCACCATTCCTGCCAAAAAGACAATTATCACCGGTCTTTACCAATGTGGACAGGCCACTTACACTTAACCCAGAAAAGGAACATGTGTAAAATTATAAATGTTCGATAAATAACTTAAATAAGGAGAGTGTCAAAGTGAAATCTTAGAGGGAGAAACTTAGCAGCTGGTACTGATTAACCATTAATTATTGGTTATATATAATATACTATATATAATATGCAATATAACCATTAATATAACCAATTATTAATACTGATTAATCATTGGAGAGGATGCTGGATTGGCTTATGGGCGCTATATAAATTCAATGCAGCTCATAAACTAAGACAAGGTAGATCATCCTTTCCCTGGTTCCCCTCCAGAAACTTCAGCACCTCCATAGGAGTTATTTTTCACCCTGTTCAAAAAAATCACAAGAGTTAGGCTAAATGTGTGAACTATTCTACATCTTGGAAGGTTCCTGCCAATATGAAGAGAGCAGGTTTATTCAGTGTTTATGGTATTAATAGCACAAAAGGCAGAGTTACAGGAATGCGTTGCCTCTCTCTAACTTCATTAGAAGTCTTCTGGTTCATATCAAGGTTTCTGCCTTTCCAGCTGCCTGTGAGCTCGGACTGGGAGATGAAATTGAGGGAGGTTTCTGTCTCCCCCTCCATTTCTTCGGCCAGGAAAGCTGTGTGGTGGCAGATGGGTGCCGAGGGAAGGCTGGGCGCAGGTGCCCGCCGGCGCTGCCCCAGGGCAGAAGGGGCAGCTCTCCGGTCGGCCCCCGAGAGATTTCTGTCGGAGCACAGCCTCCCATCCCGGGGAAAATTTTAGCGGAATTCTTAAGCTAGGTTTACTGCCAAATCAGCACAAGGTGGCAGCATTTTAGCACACTTCTGCTGAGCCTGGGCAGGCCGTGACTACGTAGCTCCAAACTGCAGGCTTTGGATGAAGGGGATCTAGAGGAGATGTGATCCGGGGGGAACACTAAGGAGTTATAAAAACACTGCCTCTAGCTTAATAGACCTTATACACTGTGGGGAGCATGTGGAGAGCTGACTACAAAACGTGCTGAACTACTACAAAAAAACAGACCAAGAAAAACCAACATTGTGGACTCCAAGAAAAAAGTTGTCCTTTGCCATACACAGTTACAACATGTGACCCCCTCTAGGTCTCTACTTTCCAACTAGTGCTTCCCTGTGAAAAGTGTGGTTACGCTTTGTGTGCCAGTGTAGTGTGACTGGCAAAAAATCAATGATGCGCTGGTTATCATCCCTCTGCTTTGTGCAAGGTGGTGCAGAGTGGTGCTCCTTTGGAGATTCCCTGTTGTCCAAGGTGAGTGCTTAGAGTCTGAGCTAACCACAGGAAGGGGTTGGTGTTGGATAACTAAGCTACCTCTGCGTTGAGTCCAATGGCATACTCATGGGGGAATATCCTGTATTGATCAGAAAACACTAAAAAATGGTAAATCCAGCATCTTGCCTGATAACCTTTGCCGGTAGTTAAAGCCTTGTCATTATTAAAAGCCATGCATGAACTTTTCTAATTACAAATAGTTCCAGCCACTGAGTCTTACTATATGTTTCACTACTGTATTGAAAAGCTCTTTATGATGCAGTATAAGTACTTTCATGAGAGTGAAGTTATTAATTCTTTTTTTTAATTAAATTAAGTAGGCTGAACACTTTAAATCTGTCAGGGGAAAAAAGCTTTTTCTCCTGTGCTTTTAGTTATTTTGCAGCTATTTTCTGTATGCTTTCTGGTTTCTCAACACGTTGTTAGATCAGTGGCCACCCAGAGTGAATGTGTTGTTCTGTTATTGATCTCAGCAGCATCACACAGAGGTAAAATGTCACCTCCCCCCTGCTCCTCATTAATCCCAGCTTTGTACAGTCAAAGAACTCTGCCCCAATAGCCCCTGATACAGACATCTCACACCTCAGCACAACTTAACAACACTAAATTGAGTGTCTATATTCCTTCATGAGACAAGTAGCATTTCTCTTTCTAGGCTGCCTTTTTTTGTTCATTATTCTGGTAGCATAGAAATGCTGTTTGCTGGGCGCAGGTCTTCATGATAATCCTGTGGGATTCGAAAGGAAAACAATGTGAGAAAGAAAACTAGCTCTATAACTCGCAATATTTTTGGTATTGTTAGGCATCCATAGTAACAATATTAGCTGTCTTTGCTTTCTTTTTAGCAGCAGAGAGCTTTTAGGGACAAATCCACTACTTTTGAGCCTTTTACGCTGTATTAGAGATAACAATAACTTTTAAAATTTACACAGAAGTCATGGTAGTCCATGTGCTCCTATCAATTCCAGTTCTTTTTCCCTTCGGTACAACAAGCAAACCCAGAAGGGAATGAGAGAGCTGCAAACAGAGTTAAGAAAGTGTCAGCTCTGCTCCTGACCTGTTTTTGCAATTTCTGTACTGGAGAAGCACTCAACCAGTTGCTCTATCAGCTACTCTGAGACCTGGCAAAAATGTGCAAGCCTCAGGCCAAGCAGGGTACTTCTCATCTACCTCACTTACAAGCTCATAGAGGTGTTATAAAGGGGGCAGATATGTTGAGTAGCCTCTATAGCCTTGAGTCTCACTTTAAGCAGAAAGCAGAAAGAAAAAGAATAGTCAAAGAGATGAGTGAGTCAGGAGGAGGAAGGGCAGAGGGAGCAGAAGACTTCTATCTCATATGTTCAGGATTTAGCTAGAAAGAAGGGGAGGTAAGAGTGACATAACACCTCTCCCTAGGGTTGCCTAGTTTGCACTATTTGAATCTGGTTGTGACACCAGAAGTGTCCTGGTGGATCTAGGATTCAAACAGATTGTGGGGACACTATCCGTGATTATAATCTCGCATCGGTCATCATGCCTGATTTTTGGGGAGTGAGTGTCCCAATAGCAGTAACAGACTTGTTCTGTGAGTACTAACCAGCCAAAAGACAATAGTAAAGGTAATAATAGTTTTACATTTTCTTCCCATTCTTAGTTCGTTGTAGTCGATTTGAACCGTGAACACTGCATCACAATGTTGTTAATTAAACACACTATTCAGAGTAATATACCACCTTCAGTTTGGCTGAGGTTTTTGCATCTTATATAAAGGGCTTAATTGACCTCTCTTTCTTCTGGAGATCTTTTGGTACAAGTTTGTGGAAAATGGAAAGGCCAGATTTCTCAAGATCAGATTGGAAGTTTCCTGAGAAAGTCAACAATTACTTTATAAGCTATTCCTTGGCCAGCATCCCACTGCTGATATATACTGTCATTCCCAGGTAGTCAATAGAAAGGCTGGAACATTTCTAGAAGTATTTTTGCCCTGAGGAAGGCATCTGTAATTGAAATTTGTATTACAGTTGATTAGATGCCTCAGCTAATACTAGACTCCCATATGGTGTCCAGAAAGAAAAGATCTGTTTTGAAAGAAATGGTGGTGTTGGATTGGCGGTTGGACTTGATGATCTTAGAGGTCTTTTCTAACCTTAATGATTCTATGATTATTCTAGGAAATTATCTGTCTTAAAGGCATTCCATTCAAAGAGAAAGTGACCTGGAAGAAGAAAGCAAAGTGACTTGTCCAAGATCATACAGGAAACCCATGGTAGAGCTAGGACTATGCTATGCATCTCAGGTGCTCTGCAATTTTGCCACACTTCATTGTCCTTGGAGAGCTGTTCAGACTTGAGAAACTCTTTGTCCTATTGAGATACCTCTTATTGTTCCAGCTCTGTGGCAGTAATAGACCTAGAAGTGCCAAGCTCTGTGATGGCCTGGTGACCACAGCAGCAGATAAACAATGACCAGAAGAAAAAGAAGCAACAGCTGCTACATCCATGCTTTTGCTTCATATCAGCTCCAGAATTTTCACTTATTTCGCTTAAAGATATCTTTATCTGTAATAAGGATCTTGATTTTCTGAGATAATCACATAACGTTCCAATTTATACTACTGCTTAACTACACTGTCTGTCTGAATCCTTCTGTCTTGTAGACCTGATTGTGAGATGAGTGTACCTGGGACTGTCTCATTCCATGCATGCATAGCATATTGCACAGCTGAGCCATAGTCTGTAATACAGTTCTAGCACAATAATGGCATGCAAGAAAAAAAATAATAGTTCTCTGGAAATTCCTTGCTCTATTTTCCTGTTCAGCTTTAGGCACTCACAACATGACTTTAGTGCCTGCATCTTGACAGGATCAAATGCCATACCCCCAAAATCTCAATCTTTATCCAGAACAACTAATACCAGGTCCCAGCTGACCTGTATTTTCATGATAAGAGCTTTCATAAGTAGGTGCTTTCATATGTAGGTGCTTTCATATATAGTCTCCAACATGCTAGATAAACAATCTAAATTTCTCCATCCAAGCTAATTGAGAGTGGATTAAAATGCCCCAGCATCTGTGACGTCTCACATTAGTGAGTCAAGCGATCAGCTCCTGAACATGGTTGATGGCTATGAGGAATTCTAGCTAGAATGAGGTATTCCTCCTGCAGTCACAGCGATTGCCTGTGCCTCTGAGAAGGTGGGGCGTTAGGGTACAATCCTTTTTTTGAAATAGCTTGTGGTGTGATATTCCTAAATAAAATTTATAATAATCCCAGATTGTCTTGTCATATACCCTGAAGCTCAACATGGGTTTTAAAACCTGCCTGTGTAAACATTTGGGCAGTTTGCAGTGCATCTCTTACAATAATACCTAGCCTAAGTTTATGAACACTGAAGGGTGACACATCACTGAAGAGTTGAGCTGTAACAAAGTGTTTTTGAGGATATTGCCTGTAAGGTACATAACTGGACAAGGTAGAGCAGTAATACAGACCCAGGCAAAATACAGGAACATTTCAGCTTTTCAGCAGGGCTAGCTTAGGAGTTTATTTGTGCAGTTCCGCTTGCTCCTGTACACTGGTTAGCATGTTCAGAGCTAGCTGTGCATGACATAACATTGCAGGAATAACCTTAATATATGTGTGCTTCCATTCTACATCCATAAAATGGACCACCTGGTCTTCCTAGCCTTATGCAGATAGCAGACTTACGATACCGTAGGACAGATTTTGAAGAGAGAATGTTGTCTGGCCTGATGGCAATGTAAGCCCTACATATACCTTGACAGGGAATTAAATGGGTGCACAGTAAAATTCAGCCTCCCTCTGGAGGAGTAACATGCTTAGAAATTGCATTTGTGCTCACTGCTCTCCTTAAAAGAATTTGGAAACCTCATGTGATGGACAAGCTGACTCCCTTCCAGGTTCTGCAAACTAGGTGCAGCTATTAATTCTTTACATGTTGCATAATTTAGATCCAATTAAGTCAGTCTGGGAGTTTATTCAAATCTCGTGAATTTTTACAAATATCAGGTGCATCAACAGTGTGGGTTTAAAAGCATGTTTAAACACTGATAAATGTGTTCCTATAGCGTTACAGTCATAAAAATGGATCTGAAAGAGGAGACAAAGTCCTCTACAAAGACCTCTCCCTTATTCACAGGAGTGGAGATGGGGGAGATGTGAAGCACACAAGATGAGTATCAGTGAAAGCAGGTTTAATTGGCAATGGCAGATGTTTTTGTGTATCAAAGTAGTAGTGAACACCTTCATTTCAAAGACAATTCTGTCCTTCTGTTGTTCTGAAAATGAAAATAGAAAGCAGAAGAAGAAAGTGGAAAAAAATAATGTCCACAGCTTTCCCAGTCTTGCTTTCCAGGACAAATACCCTGAGATAATTTTTTTTAATATGAGCTTCATGCGTACCAAAGACTATTGCCCTTCCTGGAAGCTTTTTCCCATTTCATCCAAGGACCAGATGATGTAATCTGATGAGCCTTCCCAGTACCTGATAGTCCCTTGATTCTCTGCCAATACTGTGCCTATTTTTCCAGCACTGAATGGGGTGGTTGGATTTGTCCTGATGGTGGAAGGGTCCACATTCATCCACGTTCACCTAGGACTAATAGTGAACTTTTTTCCCTCACTAAACATACAAAGTAGTCCACATCAAGAGATATAACTGGGCACATTTACTTCCAGTGAATGTTCAGATAAAGGAAATCACAGTCTCTAGTGATGAGCTGAGATGTGTTTTCCCAAAAGGTCTCTTTTACCTCCCTAGGTAAACCAACCTTTCTAGCCTACAGTTTTCCTTTCTGTGTAACTCACCAGCTCATGCAAATGGAGATACACCAGTTTATTTATACAGTTTACTAACATTCCTGCGAGTAATAGCTTTGCTTTCTCAAAGATCACCTAGGAAGTGATAATTGAAAAGCAATAACTTTTTATGGATCTTTGCCACAAGGAACATATACACTAATAATGCAGGTTGGTTTTTTTCTTGGGTTGCTGTTCCTTTGTACAGCAATTTCCTTAATCAAAGCGCAGCATACATTAAACACTGCAGAATTTGCTTAGTGAAAAAGACACAGCATTTTGGATAGCTCCATCACAAAAACATTTTTGATCTTCCCTTTCATCATAAACAGCTTGAATGCAGCAGGCAACCTGCGGCACTGTGTTACTTGCTTAAAAATGTATGAGTAGTTTGATTAATGGTTCCATCTACAAGATTAATTGAAAAGAGGATTTTCCTGGGATTGTACCAAGTGCAGAAGACTGCTGAAATGCTTCAGGAGAGGACGGTGTTGCTCAATGTATATTTTCTTAATTAAAAGATCACTGCAATCACTGACATTAAAGAAAATTGTGCTGAATCCCTGTTTTGTTTCAGAGGATAGATAGATTTTAGTCCTGCTGTCTCACAGTTTCAGACTTTCCCAGAGCTTTCTAATGGCTCCAGTGGGCATTCCTAAATTGTCCCTTTGGAGTATTTCTCAAGATCAGCTTTTTTGTTCAAACAGACAGCAAATCTGGAAACAAGTCCCATTTGGGGAACTCCAGGGCCATCATCTGGAAGAGAAGGATCCCCAAATACCCAAGTGTTTAATGGGGTGTTTATATATCACTAGACATATCTGGACCAGTCATGAACTCCCAAGGCTCTCCATGGGATGCCTGCAGCAGCTCTGTGAGCCCCAGTCTGAGTAAAGGGCTGGTGGATACAGGAGCAAGTTGTGCTTCTAGCTGTTCCTGACACCATTTCATAGAGGTAGTGTTGGCACAGGTAAGACTTACCCACCTGTCCCAGTTCATGACTTAGTGAGAGTCACCTCCAGCTGGGCTGGATTCATGACTTTCCTCATGTCTGAAAAGAGACTGCAGACCTGGCAGTGACTCCTGCCCAGGCCTATCCTGGTCAGTCTGAAGGATACTCATTTACGGCTGATGTGAACTTTTAAGAAATCACCAGGTACCTGGAACAAAGGACAAGCTTTGGTTTGTGTAAGGTGAGGTGAAGGTGCTCTATAACCAACACACCATGGGCTGCTGAAAAATATGAGGCTTTCGCTCCAAGTGAATATGCAATGCTGACTGAATCTATCACAAATCAAAAAAGTGCTTTCCTGACTTAGATTTTGCTAGGTTGAAAGACAACCTGAGACTCAGCTACAAAGCAAAAACAACTGGGCAGATCTCACTTTTATAGGAGGAAAGCAGTCACTCCAAAAATGCAGGGATGCAGGCCAGATTGACATCTGTATCAGCTTCCTCTGTAATTAATTAATCGCTTTTTATCTTAATCAAAAGTGTGATGGATATATTGCACTGTACGTGCATTTCGTATCATTCCTGTCCTAAAGAACATCCAATATAATTATAATCCTGATTAGATCATCAAAGTAGATCATCATGCTGTATCTGAAAAAGATCATCTTTGTCCGTATTGTACTCATAGCTCTAATTCACCTTATTCTTGGAGAAAGAAAATTTTTGTAAATAGTGGCTTTGAGTATCTGTGCAAAAGTAGCTGGGAATTCTCAGAGAATCCATGAGCTAAAACTGCTAACTCAAATATTCTGAGTGCAAATATTAACTATAATTCTCCAGTGAATTCTCTGATTTTGTTAGCTGCAGAAAACAGATGTATGAACAGATACAGTATCCAGATAATCCTTTTTTAGGGTGTAGAAAATATTTTACTTTTTATTTCAGTTTTTTTTCTGTCTCATTACCAAATCTTCTGCCCCATAAGAACCATATTTGACATCCCCAAATCCAGTTTGCTTTTTTTCCAAATTCAATCCCATAATATGTATTTTGCACAGGATTTAGCTAATTTGCTAACAATTAATCAACTTGACTTAAAAATCAGAACCACTTGGCATGTTTGGCTGTGATATATTTGCTTGGAGCCCTTTCAAATATGTAAATCACTGAACTTTTAATAGAGGCTTAGAGAATTAAACATGTTTCCCAAGCATTTTGTTTCTCTGTGTTTGCCACACACACACACAAACACACAAACACACACTCACATAATGCATATTCTTATTCTTTCTCTTTACAGCTCCCTTTTGTATGTCCTATTCTTCCCTTCTTTCATGATTACTTGTAATCTCATTGAAATGAAGGTCTATCGTTGTGTATATCAGTCAACACGCTACCTGACATCATTTATATCCACAGTGCTCTGTTGGAGAGCAGAAACCTTCACAACAGTACTTTAAAACAAAAACTGCAACATTTTTGTGAATTACACATGAGGAAATATGCAGCTGAATGGTCCCATCAGAAAATTGGAAAGAGATTGAGTCATAAGTCACAGTCTGCCTCTGGGTTTCTCTTACACTCAGCACATGTGGATGCAGTATATATTTCCCTCTTAGCCAACACTTTGTAGAAAAACAGATTGCCTGGGATAACTGATTACCTCAATTCCAGACCCCCTGCACAAGGGACGGGATGGGTGTATTGGAAGTTTTACCTTTAGCCAATTGCTCATGGGTTGATAAGATACTAGTGCCCTTCACAGGCATGCAGAATCTCTCTCTCAAGTTTCCCTTAGTAAAAATAAAGGATTTGTTGTCTTTAGCAAATACATCTTCCTGTGCACAAAGCTATGTGTCAGGGGCTGCTGTTCAGGAGGAGACAGAATTAAGATATATAATTCATGAAGCACTTTATATCATAAATATTTAGTGTTTTGGGTGCATATTGTATGTTATGTGACCTGTATCCACATGAGGCAAAGCAGCTCAGCCTTTGGACTTCAGGAGCTGAAAGTCTCAGCACCTTCTGGACTGAACTACTGTCAGAAAGACTATGCAAGATGCATCCCTTTCTCAACTTGACTCCCTAACCTATTAAGCATTTAATTTATCTATTTATTTATTCATTCATTCATTTACTTATTTATTTATTTATTAAGCATTTTGAGACCCAGGAATGAGAAGACTCACTAACCAGTAGACAATATCATCCCTACGAGATAAAGAATCTAGGATTGCAAAGTACTCCTGTGTGTTATTTATGTATTTATTTATTTGTAGAGCTAAATGTGTCTGACAGAGTTAATTACTGCACTCTGTGACAGCTTCCTCATTTGTATCTTGTCGGTCTGATGCAGATGAGCTCAGAAATCCAAGCAATGACCTGAAACACCAACAAGCTGCTGGTGCTAAAATATGGAAATGTGTTCTGCCACATATTCAGGCTGTTGCAACAAGCAGGACAATGGCCACTGCTGCAGGTGAACAGGCTGAAAACCAGCCTTTCAAAAGATGCAATGCTTTGAAATCACCCATTTACACTGCAAGTTCAAACACCTTGAGGAACATCAGATGCTGCAGCAGGAATGAATGCCCTGGTAGGTATCAGGGTACCTTGCTATAAAAGCACCCCGCGTCTTCCTTCCCCACATTGTCATGTGGCAAAGCAGAAAAAGGCCAGCTGGTTCTTTGTAATGGTGATGCTTTGAGATGACCAGCTGACGCAGAAGAAAAGCAAGCATAGCACAGGGGATCCAATGGAAGAGCGATCAAAGCTTTCCAGGGCTTTGATCAGATTCCTGCTGCTGCTGGCCTTCTGAGTAACAGTTTAAACCTTTCACATTTCCACCTTCCCAAAAGGCCTCAGCAAATGCATTAGTTACAATTTTATGTAACTCGCAGGAGGATCGTGCAAGTTCTATACATGCATGAATTTTATATACCCTGATAGCTCTTTAAATAACTTATCATTCCCAGTGGAAAAGTGTGGCATCTGCTAACACTGTTAAGTGAAAAATAAACCATTTGTTGACAAAATACAAACACACTATGCAATATTTCTCACTCTGAAGGGAATTCAGTCTTCAGGAGAAAGTCACCAATGGTTTTCAAAGCTGGGAATGCCAGGCCAGGCTGTTGTTTTTTAAACATAAAGCAGGTGTAGCACTGCATTCATAACTCATGCTCCCACTGCAGCAGCCCTACCAAAAAAACAGCATCCTCCTTTCACCATCAGCACAAGTGAAGGAAGATGTTTGACAACCTGTTTGGCAGTCGTTTGGATGGTAGGGCTGCTTAAAACTAGTGAGAGGCCTGAGTCATTTATTTCTGTGCTTTTCCAATTGGCTTCTTTTGCAAAAGACAACAAAAGCAATAAAAGCACAAACTACTTTATTGTAAATAAATGGTTCTTTGTGGTGCTTTGCTGAAATATTCTTTTCAAAAAGTATTTGCCACCCTCAGGAAATATTGTACTGGCTCCCTTGTGCCAGCAAGGCAGATGTCTCATGAAGGACATCAGGACCAAAATTTCAGTGCAGCAGTTCATTTACATATCAGTCCCTGAAATATTAATGCGGGAGCTTTTCTGCAGAATTGCTCGCCAGCAGCACTATGAAAGCTTGTTCATTAAGGCCACCTTCTCTGTCACAGTGAGGTCTTGTAGTCGTGATGGTTTTCAATAATGTAGTCATTTGTTTCCCTCTTAAACAGAGTAACATCAGGAGTAAACTGAGAGTATTGATCAGCAGTACTCTAAGGTGAGGACATACCTCTGGTTTCTTGTATAAATGTTATTTCTAAGACATCACCTGTAGATATTGTCTCACACACTGGAATACAATTCACTTCTTACCAACATAAACAAGGACCAAAGGCAAATGCTCAACCTTGAGGAGGACCCTAGTAATAGGAAATAATAATGGTCTGATGAGTGCTTGTTCTCAAAAGATTTTGACACCTAGTTTTTCTGCAAGTGATCCTTGCATTCTTCTTGGACATTTGGTTTTGAAAGCCATAGTCAACTGCTTTTTTAGATTCTGATCCATCTCATAAAAATTATACTAAAGTCTTGCTTTCAGACTACTGTTTTAGGGTTCATTAAATATTGAAGTCGGAATGCATAATCTTCATTTAACAGACAGTACCAGTTCGTTAAAAACGCTAGGGTCCTTTAGCTTGTATAGGTACTTAAGGTTTTTTTAACATTTAAAACTACTCTGAGATAATGTCAAAAAACCCTGTACTTTATGAACTATTGTTTTATATAAATGGCATTTTAAATAACTGAAATGTGAAATATTCATATACTTCATTTATAATAATAATCCCTTACAGATTATTTTGATTGAAATTTGGGTTATGATAAGTCCATCATGTAACAACAATATACAAATGTTTCATTCATGTGGTTATTCTAATAATAATACAAAACAGGGGGAAACAACATAAAGTGGAGGACAGAGAAGTATTGTTATTCATTTTGTTTATAAAATTATTTGAAAGATGAAATAAAATGTTAAATATTGAAATCGCTAGAATGACACCAGTATATGAAATGCTGCATACTGATTTGATGAAACCTACACAGCCAATTCATACTCATTTTGAATAGTTTTAGTAACTTAAATAATAACACTCTAAATGTTTGCAGGAGTGTACTCTTGGACTGGAGCTTACAGCAGTTCTCCTTCCATGCAGATTGCCCCCGTAATCTTAAAAGGCTTTGCTTCAGTTTGTGAATTAAAACCAACCTGCTCCTGTGAAGAATCCAAATTAATCTGTGTATCAATGGGCATTTCTCATTTGTGCCTCCTTATGTTTCTCCTCTTGTTGTTGCCTGTAAATATACAGGAGGATATTTGGAGTACTCAGTGCTGTTTCGCTGATGCAACCACGCAACACTAGCAAAAGGAATAGCAGAGAAGAGCATTAACTGTCAGAAACAGAATTGTAGAAAAAATGCAAGGAGAGCAAGACTTTGCCTCACCTTTTTCCAGATGAATTTTTTTGCCCAGAGAGTATAATAATTGTCAACTTTCCATGGCCCAGTACCAGGAAGCTTTTCCAAACATGTGTCTGTTGTGGTTGTTTTAATTTGACATATCTGTCAGAGAGATGATGTCACTGACATAATTTTATGAAACTACAAGGAATATGTAACTTGTGTGCTTAAAAGTGACCTATAATGCATGACCTTGGTATGGAGCTAGGTTTATGTTGTTGATTTACCATAACAAGTTCCTTCTGGGTTTGGTAATTAATATCTCCTGAGTAAAGTGTCTCATGTCATTGCACTAATAAATCTCATTCTGTGAAGAAATAAGTTGAATTTTCTGAGGTGAGCGTGCTACTGAATTTATATGTACAAAAAGCAATACCCCTCTATTCCCTTTCAGGGAATTAAATCATTCAGTGACATATTCTGTCTTTTCTAAGGTTTATGTGACAGCTCTCTTTAGATTGTCGGAACCTGGGTTAAATTCCATGGGGCCAAAACCTGTATGTTATCATGGAAATATATTTTTTATCTGTCACTTAAATCCAAATGTGAAATGCTTTCCAGACATTATAGGCATTTGGACTCTTAATATCAGTCTTGTTTGAAATCCAGTCTATTTTCAAGCATCACCTGACATTAAATTACCTGAGAACACAGACTGCTGCTGTGTATACATAACTGCTAGAAATTAGTAAGTGATTTTTAAAGAGATACTGCTAATTCTGCCCTCTCACTCCAGGTAACCTCCATGGCTGTAGAATTATATTGTTACCATTGATTACCGCATCAACAACATGGCAATTTACAGTAGATCAAATGGCTGCTAAAAATAGCTTCCTGCTGCTCTCTGTGAGAAGGACTTGGAAATTCTGCAGTAGCATTGCTCTTGCTCTTGCTCTTGCTCTTGCTCAAGCAGGATGAGGGTGAGAATGACTGTCTTCTCTGCTCTTTCATACGGGTGGCTTCCCACTCTGCTCTTTTAGCTCAGTGAATTTTTCAGTGAGTAGAAGTAGCAGTGGTGCAAGACACCATTGGTTTGGATGGCTCTGAAAAAGCAATGGCTAGAGGGTAACCTAAAGCTTTCTGAAACTTTTTCATCCTTTCTTTTCATTCATATGTTCATCAGTCTTTTACTGAAAGTGATAACTCTTAATTTTTTTTCTTTAGAGAATCTATATTTTGGTATTTACTTGCTGCTTTTTGATATCATACCTTTTGACTATTTAAAAATTGTCCTATAAATATCCATTATTTGTTCATAGCAAAGTAGCTATAAAAATCCGGGCAAGTGTATAAACCAAGGTAAATGTAATTATGTTCTGTACCGGGGCAAAAGGGTCTTGCAAGACCCAGTGGCACTGCAGCTGCCATATATGCAATAGGGCATATATGCCTTCATATGTGAAGTAGGGCTTATGTGGCACGAAATGATGCTAATGGGTGACAAAAGCCAGGGAGTTTTGCTCAGCGCCCTTAACTATCTCATCCATAGCCCCACTTCAACTAATCTGCTCTATGTGAGGACCTAAATACTCAGATGAGGTCCTTTGTTGCTTCTGCTTTGTATACTCCACACTTACCCATCTACCACAACACAGTGTCCAGGGGAAGCAAAGCCGCTGTATGGGAGCATCAGGAGGATTTCAAAGGTGTGTTTGGTCTGCTTTCTTAGAGACACAAGCACTTCCTGAAGCCATAAGCATACGGTATTTACATTAAATGTTATTATTTAATATCCTCCAGTTTAGATGTCAAACTACTTTCCTTTTGCATGTGTGTCTAAAAGCTAGAATCCAAACAGAGCAAAGGGAAATCTTTTAATCTTAAGAAAACAACATTCAAGTCTTTTTCATTAATCTTCTTTTAAAAATTTATTTCATTCAATCAAAATTTGCCAACAAATCTTTCAATTCAAAAACATTGACCAGTTCTATCTGCTATAAAATATTGAAAAGCAACTGGAATACCATGTGGAATTTCAGTTAAAATCAGGAGAGACTGAAAGTCTTTTTCTGCCAGTGCTAAAATGCCCTTGATATGTCTAGAAATCTTTCTGACAATTTTCAGATCTAACTTGAGGGAGTCCTATGTTACATCTCATCTCACTAGCTAAAGAGGACTTGATCACAGAACAAAACTATCCTTTCTGACCTAAGTGATCATGACTTCATTATACTTGTCATCTGCAGGCAGAATGAATCCTCAGCAGGAAATTTTTGTGCTTCAGAGGACTCAGTTTCACCAAACTGAAAGTAATCATGAGCTAAGTCAGTTGGGAAAGATAATTTTAATAGGAAAACAAAAACAGTGATAATTGGAATGAGGTTAAAAATGCTTAATAAATGTCTAAAATCTCACATGGAGAGAAGGCGACAGCATTTAATAATTCAGCTTCATCTAGCAGGAGAGTATAAGTAATAAAGGTTAACAAGCAATTTGGATGGAGAGAATAAATAATAGAAGTCATGTGGAATCAGGAAAAAACAGATAGAGAAAGAAAAGAGCAAGTCAAAGCCTACAGAATGTGGAGAAACAAGGAGTCTGGGAGCCAGGAGCAGAAGGAGCCCTAACGCCAGCTGTGGTCAGCTGTGGGGCAGAAATGATAGAAGGTCAGTAATGAAGAAAGGATAGGAAGTTAATAATGCAGAAATGATAGGAGGTCAATAATGCAGAAAGACTGTGTTCAACCAATGTTCTTGATCTGCAGATGAGGGAAACCATTGTGTGATATAGTCCCCAACAACAACCAAGGATGTAGAACAGAAGGCAGTAATGTTAAACATTTTAAAATTAAGCATGCCTGAATAACTTTGTCCATGAGTCTTAAAAGAATAAGCTGAGGAGATGTGTCAACATCAATGCTGAGTTTTAATACTCTTGGATAAGAGGAAATTTCTGACTGATATAAAACAAGCCACTGTTCATATTTTTTAATGTATTTATAGCTTAATCATGTTGGTATAAGCCCAGACAAATAATGAAGAGCTGGTACAGCATTCTGTTAACACAGAATTAAGGAAAGGAACAAATCAAATTAGCTTTGATTTAAGGAAAAAATTTCTCAATGTATATTAATGGGGTTTTTTTCTAAGAACCTAAGGCTTAGCTGAGAATGACATTGTCGTTAATTTAATACAGTTAGTGTCTTCTTAATGCTGTTCAGAAAGGTTTTGGCTTTGTTCCGTGTGGTGTTTTCACTGAAATGAAGAGATAAAAGAAATCAACATTGCATGCTTTTGAAGGATTCAAAACTAGTTAACTGAATTGGTGTCAGAGTAACTGTAAACAGTTTTCGCCCTCATTGAACAGATGTGTTTCTAATAAGGACCCTTGGGCAACATTTTTATTGAACATTTTTTCCCAATGACCTTGAAAAAAATGTAAAATGTAAAAAGGAAAAAGCTAGAAGCTGAAGACAGCTGAATTCATACTAATTCCCCTGGCCTAAAACATGAACTTACACTCAAGCTTTAATAAGCCAAATTGGAATCATAAAACGTTGAAAACCTTCACTATAAGCAGGGAATGCCAGTTTTAATCAGTTTATCCTGGCTTAAATCAGATAAGAAAACAAGATTACATGTAATTTTACTTTGATCAAAATGATTAGAATTACTTTAGTTCATACAGTGCAAATTCAATGTGAGACCAGCTTCTGCTTAGCTCTGCCTCTTGTGTGTCCTGGTCACGGTGTCTAAACAAGAGGAAATATTACATTGAACTTATCATTTATACATATCAGAAATGGGCCTGATTTTGTATTGATGTTTACACTTTATAGTGATGGCTCTGCTTTCTGAGCAAGATTTAATGCTGGCCACACTTTAGAGGGTGAAGTCGACCACGCTCCTCCACCCCAACAGTTCATGCTGATCAAAAGCCAAAGAGGGGAGACTTCAAGTTCTCTCCTGAACCTAATCCAATGATTATATAAAAGAAAATAAAAATTTTAAAAGTTCATACCTGTTTTGTGACATTTCTGATAGTCATACTGAAAAAAACCCACAAGTAGGATACGAAAATTGTCACACTTTGCTCTGTTTGCATTAGGCAGGATACTTCTATTAAATTGAGAGTCCTTGAAATGTCATTATGACTTATGGATACTAACAAAAACAGAAGAATGAATCAAAATAATGCAGAGGTGTTAATTCCTGTTTTGTCATAAAAAGCAAACAGTCAGCTATGAACTTACCAGGAAAAATCTAGATAACTTTATTCTGTGTCTTAAACCTATCCGCTTCCTCTTGAATGTAATTTCTTTTTCTGTTCTAGCCTTTGGCCTGCAACCATCTGCAGGGTGTACAGTGATGCTATTAGACAGCTCAGCAGGAACTGGTCACACCTTCTGTGGGGGCATATCCTGCAAAGTATTAATTCGTTCCACCAACAAAATGGTTCATTTCTTGCTGTGTCCTATTTTATCTTGTTTTGCCTTTCTCCATTGTCATTTATTTCCTGATGGGTTTAGAGGTTTTAGAAAGCCACTGACTCTCAGTAAAGTGTGATATATGACGTACCTATGCTAGCAATGTTTGCATCAACACAGTATATCTCCAGATGTATTTCATGTATTTACCCCTTCCATTTGAGTATGGAAGATTGAACAGTGATTGCTATGCTTCTGGGAAGTTCAATATGTCTTCTTCTAACGACAACAGTTTATTCAGGAGCAATGTATACATATTGCTTATTTAGCAGTCATCTATAATTCCATTGTGAGACAGGTCAGGTTTTGGATAAATAGGCCAGTCATAAAAGTAAACAGCTGAGATTTTCTTTTCTCCCACTTATTGTCAGCAATAACAAATTTACAACAATATTCATGCTGTGCCATGCAACATATTCATTTGGAACATTTTAACACTGAGTGCTGTCATACTCCCCCCTCTTCCTATTCCTCAATAAAAGCAACTTCTTAAAAGCCCTGGCCCAGATCCAAGGCAAATCAGACCCAGCTTTGAGTGTGCCTCATTTTTAGGCTCCTTTGCTTGGGAAGGGAAGAGGACTGAATGAGTTTTTCTAAACTAAGTTTCCCATTGTCCTTTAAAGTGAAAACAGGTGGGTACTTCTAAAGGATTCCACAAAGTCCAATCTACTTTTGGGGTACCTGCTGGTACTCTACTGCTTTGTAAACTATCCCATTTGTATGAGAAAAAATAACCAATAGAAGTAACTGTGTGTTCACAGTAGTCTGAACACTGGTGTTCTGAAGCTGTTTCTCCTTGGTTTTATACAATGTTAAAAAAAAATACAGAAAATAGAATGAATACAGTTCCACAGTCTAACCATTTCTGTGGGGATTGCACTGGGTGCTGTGAAAGTGAAGGTAAAGATAACCTTTCTGGAAAGCACCCTTTCTAAGAGGTCTGACACTAAACCAGAGCTCTAAAAGGAGAAAAAAAAAAAAAATTACATTTCATCTAATAGAGCTGGAACAGGGTTCTCTTTGAAACTGGAATGAAGATTTGGATGATACAGTGACATTTTGCTTACTTTACATGAATAAGTACCACCATCTTCAAAATTATATAAATTTGACTCTTCAGCCTCTACTTTATGTATAGTAATCTTTATTTTTTAGAGCAAAAACTGTAAGTCCCTGGCATGCCACATACATACAGTTTTTAAATTCTTTGTCCAAAGTTGAGGACACATCTACAGGTGAAATACAGGAATAGTAACTTCAAGTAAAACTGGAAAATGAAGAAGAGGTTGAAGATGAAAATACAAATGTAAGTTGTTCTCATAGTGAACCATTCTTTGCCTCTGAAGAATGCAAACATATCCTCAGGTTATTTATGAATCACACCAGCCCAGAAGGTTCTGTCTGATCTAGATCAAATCAGTCATTCTTTTCTTTAGCCACTAGGATAACCATTTCTAGATTAGCTAAAATCTGTGTTGCTGGAGATTTTTATGACTGTTAGCGATTAGTCAGTATAACAAAAATTCTCAGCAGGGTCTGTGATTCTCATAGAAGACCAGCCATGCTGACTCACACAATATGCTTCTCCATCAGTAGCCATAAAGACATGCTTACAAAAGAAAAAAAGAAAAAGGCAAGCATATACACTGCTTCTCCCTAGCACTCTTCCAGCCTCCATACATTGTCAGCCTATTTTTTTCTATATTTAGTGGTTCTGAAGGGATTTCTTTTTTAAGAACTTCTGTCTTCTCAAACTCACATCCCCTTTTAGCAACCACAGCATCCTTCAAGAGAGGTCCATTTCCTTGCAAGGAACCTGGTCATTCTTCTGAGGACTGTGTCACTAAAATCATACCTCTCCTTATTCATTTTCAAACTAGCAATTATTTTCTTAGAAGGCATGCATCCATGGATGGCCATATTGTCTTTAAACTGACAGTAATCTCTTTCTGTTCATTTGGTACTTATTTATCACTTGAATATGTATCTGTGCTGTCTGCCTTACATTTTTTAAGTCAAGGTGTTGTTTGTCAGTCATCAGTGTGACCCCAGTAAAGAGGCTTTTAGCATCTGGTTGTGTCTGACAGTGACTACTGTTAGCTGGAGGCACTCTGGAGCAGTAAATGAAGATTTTCTGCAAAGGGAATTTTTAAAGCTGCCTCTAAATTATTAATATAAGAAAAGCACTACCAGTACTTATGAAACCAGTAAGGAATTTAACACATGGAAATCTGTATGAAGAAGAAATGAAAAAGGTGAAGAGTGCTGGAGCCTTAACAACTTGCCTATAATACATTCGTATCATCCAATCTAAGAAAGGCAAGTCCTGTGTATAACAGTCAAAGGGATGGGGCTCAAGAGAAAGCCAGTGTGATACAAAAACTGTCCTTCATCCATCCCTGTACTTGCACTTCTCAAAAAATTTTTCCATGAATGATGCTGGGCATTGAGCAGGTACTTAATGCCAGTCAGGACACAGGGGAACAAATTATTTAGGTATCTAAAGTGTGATAAAGAAGAATTCCCTAGTAGGTTAAGACATTTAGATTCAAAGAATTATGCAGGAGCTAAATCTAAAACAAATAGACTCAGTTTTTGTTAAGTCTTACTTTAATTGTTTATGTACAAAATTATGTTCCTGAAAACTTCAGCTCATTCTTTTAGAGGTTTAATTCTTTAAGTATTCTCCGAGCAGATTTAATGCTGCCTGAGTGGATTATGGCTCTCGGCAAAGGTCACTGCCACCCCTCCTGCTCATACTCCAGCCTGGTAACAGCCGGCTCAGTGACAGTTTGAGAAAGTCAGGCTCATTTTCCCCCTTTGCCTGAGAATTTTCAAACCCACATCCTCTGCATTCCAGAAAAGTACCCTAACCCTCCACTCCATGTAACTGAGAGCTGGGAGTTTAGCAGAGTCTGTGCCACTGCTAATCAAAGTATGAAAGGAAATGTGTCTCCTGTGCCCTTTTTTTAGGGTATTTCCCTGGGTGGGAGGAGGCCTCAGGTGTGACCTCTCCTCTAAGGACTGTTTACATAGTGCAGCTTAGGAGTGGTGCATGTGAAATGCATAAACAGACTGTGGAAGAACATCAGAAGCCTGGCTCTTTGCTTGACCCCAGGGAGTGCTCTAACTGCAGAATCATGCTCATGGGTAAACTCTTTCCAGGATTTTCGTGCTTTTGTGCACAAAACAACAGGCACCATGGGGAATGTCCCCAAGGAGCCAAGTGTTTTATCAGAGCAGGTACAAATCTCTGACGGATAGAGACGACCCCTATTCTCTTACATCACAGATAAACATGCTAAGAATTAGACTATTGCAAGGAGAGAAATGGTACTAACATTATTATGGCTATGTTAATTAAAAAAAAAAAAAAGACCTATGCTCATCTTTAAAAGAATGTAGTGGGAACTCGCCAAGGGGAGGGGGAGGGAGGGCCGGGCTGCTGCAGAGCTGCCCTTCTGCCCTGGCAGTCCTCAGGACAGGGTCTGGCTGGAGATAACCCTGACCTCTTCTTTACTACCTGTCAACAGCAGCTCCCAGACCCGCTGCCCTGGGGTAGCATACTGCTTACCAGGAAAGAATCCTGGGAGATCAGCCTGCACTGGACCCAGAAGCCATCTTACAAGCTAGGTGTTGCAGACAGCTGAAATATCACTCATGGCTGCAACACCACAGACATGGAATCCATGTAGCAGGCTGGCTTACACCACTGCTCTAAAGAGCACTTCCCCAAAGTGGTTCAGACGTGGAATTTGATGGGGTTTTTACCCACAGAGGTCAGTGCCTTTAATTCAGGTCATTTCTGATGCTATGGCTGGATGTCCCGTAAGAGTCTGGCATGCTATATTACAAAATGTAATGTGTCATTTTTCTTTTTTTCTTTCTAAGAAATAGAAGTTATTCTAACTGCAAAGGGCAAGTATGTAGCTGCTCCCCCCACCCCCCCAAAAAAACAAACAAACAAACAAAAAAAAAAAAACAAAACTGTAAGACTTCTGGGGTTTGATTCATGGTGAAATTTATAAAGACATGGGTGAAATGAAAGGATGCCCATATTAAAATAATATGCTGTCAGTGTTCTTAAAAATTATCTGGATGACAGGACTATTAAATAGCATATAATGTACATCACTGACAAAAGCGTTGCATGATGCAAATCAGTTACTACTTTGTTGTTATGTAAGGTCCTGAATTTTACATTTCTTTCAGTGTCTTCAGTTGTGCAGTCCTTGATGAACGCCTCAAAGGAAAATTTTCTACTAACCAGCACAGAAGTTAAAACTTTTAAAGAAAAATTAGTTATTGGATTCCCAGTAGGGATTAGAGGTGTCAGAATTTGTACAACAAACAAGCATAAAATGACAGAAGTTTCCTGTAGTATTATTAAGCTGATATTGTTTTTATCTAAAATACCATACAGATTTTAGTAAGTGGCAGCTGTCGAGTTCATGCATGTATGGTAGGCAGATGGAAATGATCAACTGTAACGTATCTAAAGGGGCTTTTGTGGTGCATCAGAGCAGTGAGTCGTGAAATGAGAAATGTTTGTGTGACAGAACCCAGGAGCTCCAAACTAGGTGAAAGCAAATACCATCAAGTGAGTATTCTCCAGCCTAACGCGCAGTGAGAGACACATTGTAGTCACTAGACTGATACTTTTTTAAAAGATAGTTCCAAAGTGCTTGGTAGTTCGTTTATCTACAGCTCACAATTTTCTGTCCAAAACTGTGTCCAAGCAGTTTCAATTACTGCAGGGGCAATATTGAATGTAAGCGAAAAGACTGAAATGTTAATGTTATGGCTGTTATTACAGATGATATAAACAAAATCATTCAGTTTTTTTGTCATTTGCCTTTGAGCTGCAAAAAGATTCTATATAATAGACTCAAAATGAATTTTAGGCTGAAAACCATCATGCTTATGTATGCTATTTTATGAACCAAACAGGGCCTGAGAGTTGCATCTTGTTTTATGCTTAGAGGTAAGTCTTTTCTGCACATTTATTTTATACGTAAAATGTTACTGATTTTGTATTTTAGAACCAAATATCTAAGTATCTCTCTCTAGAAACATTTAATATCTCCCAAGGTCTTCAGCTTTCTCCTTTACTTAGAAAGCACTTTGCTGAGATACTGTTATTGCAACAAATATTGAAAACCTACCTGTAGTTTTGTCAGCTCACCAAGGGCAGAATATACACAAGGTCTCAGAATTGCTTTCCCTATCTGTCAGCTAGTGGTTACAAACATTTCAGTTTGAGTGCATTTTTTCTTTAATTGTTATAATATTCTTTTCATTCTCCAAGCAGGGGTCACCAATTCATGGTGGTCATGAGCCATTTTTAAATTTCAGGTTAAACTCTGCCCATAACTGGGTTGAGTTTTGTGTTCTTGCTTGGTTATGTGCATAGTGAGCAACAGCTGGGCTGGCACTGGGGTTGGGCCCATTTTTTTACTGTCTAGATGAAGCTCTCATTAGCCACACTGAGCTGATTGTCCTTATCCATAGCAAAGTGTTCCTGATTCATTGGGTTAAAATGGGCAGAAACCAACACAGGATGCATGCACCTGGGATGCACACACCCACTGCATGGATGGCTTTGACATCCGTTGTCTCCTGAAGTAACATGCATTGGATAAACGAAGTAGTGCAACTTCAGTAGTTAGACCTTGTGCTTGACTGACGCATGCTTCACTATTGGCAGGACAACTGTGAATAAATCCGTAGAGCAGCTGGTCCCCAGTGATGGTTTTTCTGCTGAAGGAAACTTAGAGTTCAGTGGTCATGAACACACCTTCTCAATTAAGCATTTCAAAGATCTAAAAGGTAAGGAGAGAGGAACTGTGCTTCACTCCACATCCTTTAATGATGGTCATTTAACAACAGAAATACATGAAACGATCACCTGTGTATCACTCTTTAAACTTATGGATTAGGGGATTTTTCCATCATAAAGAGTTACTATTTTCATGTTCTGCCTATACAGACATAGTGTTTCTACTCAAACCCACAACTTTTAGGAATGCTAGTATGCAAAAGACTATGAATTAATGTTTGTTTTCTTGTAAGCCATGAAAGCCAGGAAGCCATTAATATGTTTTACATCTGCTGTCACTGTAATTGCTAATATGTTGTACAAGTAAATACCGAAGTGGTAATGGTACTTTGTTATAGATTTAAAAATTATATTATGGGCAAAAGGAACATACCTGATATGCAAAGCCAAGAATTTCTTGTTAATGTCATTCAGATTTTGTCTATCAACAATTCATACAAGTTATATAATTACTACCCAAAGAGAGAAAGAATACTATTACAGAAAAAGTCTCTACAATATTACAATGACAGTAGTTGGGCACACTTCCTAGTATGTATACTTTTCTCTGCTTTTATACTCATCCTCCACTGCCCCCTAGGTCCCAGGGTTGTTGGCTTGTGGCAGAGATGCTATGGTGAGTCATCAGTGTCCCCAGTTCTTTGCCATAAGTAGGATGTTGATTGTTTCTTCCTCTTCCCTCCTGAGGCCACTTGGTGCTTCTTTCATATGCTTGCTAACACAATATGCACCTTGCTTTTTCTTCATTGGTCTGTAATTCCACATTATATCTGCATTTACTATATACATTGTGTTTTACATATGTTAGCCACCTGGTTCTAGTTGTTAGTTCTGAAACTGCTTTTGCCAGTGTCATACTGTGCCCCCTCCATTATCATCCATACTTCTCTGCTCCTCTACACAGCATCCTGCATCCCCACTTTCAAAGCCCTGGCTACCAATCCATGGCTGTACTACTCCATACCACACCATTATGCTGGAGTCATAAATATTTCATTCTGCACAGTACTATTACTTGTCACTAGTTCTATATTAAGAATAATGGTTATACCACATAACTGTACAAGGCTACATAAAAGTAAAACAAACCAGTAATAGTCACCTGGTTATTCGAAAATGGCTTGTTTAGCTAAAACAAAGCTCAAGGCAAGTCATGGGAAGTTCAGAAAAAATCTGATGAAGTAGGCCTCAGTGCTGAGCACCTGCAGTGTTAGTATAAAGTCTGTAGCTGTTACTAGCAAAGTCAATATTATTTATACTGGGTTACCACTCTGCAGTAAACAGAATAGAAGACCCTCCACAGGGTAGGATGGAAGATATAGGCTAAATATTGAAGAGGCTTTAGAAAGCTAGCTGACATTTCTGTAATGACCTTATGGAAAAGTACTGATTTATGAAACTTATTCCACGTTATATGCCAAAACAAGAGAATCCTTTCTGTAGGGCTCTGTAATATTGGAAGCAGATATGCTAAGGCCTGGGACTGTGTATCATCCCACATATCAGCTGAGTATCAGGTCTCCACCGACAGTGCTAGTTCAAAGGTCAGAGGATACAGACTTGACTGACTGCATATCCCTACAGCCTCAGAACACACTAAGTCTCCAGGACTTGTTATGAATTTCAGGAGGAGTTTTCTGCTTTATACCTCTCGTATTTTATCTTTGCTAAAACTTTAGGTTAAGTTTACCAGAACATTTTATAGATGTCACAGACCTTAATTCTTACATTATCTTTCATACTCTGCCCCTGTGTCCCAAATCAAAATAATGCTTGTTCAAACAGTTTGTGGCAATTCAGTAATTTCAATAATTGTTAATATTTTTCCTCTGTTCGGGAAATTTTTTGTTTGATTTCTATTTCCAACAAAAAGAAACAATGGCATTCTTTACAGAATTGTAAACTGTACCTTTCAGTCTCAACTAATAGCAGAAGAAGAGTAAGACAAGAGTTCACCAGCTGCTTCTGTCAATGATGATGGTCAGACTACTCTTAGGAAAAAGACACATACATATCAAAAAGGAGAATTAAAACCTTGGTATGTGTCATGGTGTTAGCTGGGATAGTTGATTTTCTTCACTGTAGCTAGCATAGTGCTGTGTTTTAGACTTGGTATGTAAATAATGTTGATAACACCCTGGTGTTTTAGTTGTTGCTGGGTAGTGTTTACACTGGTCAAGGACTTTCTAGCTTCCCATGCTCTGCCAGATGCACAAGAAGCCGGGAGGGGAGGGGATGCAACCAGGAGAGCTGATTCGAATTGGCCAAAGGGTATTCCATATCATGTGACGTCATGCCCAGTATATTAACTGGGGGAATTGGCTGGGGGAGGCAGCGATCGCGGCTCGGGGACCGGCAGCGTCGGTCGGCGGGTGGTGAGCGGTTGCAGCACTTGTTGTTCAGTTTTGGTTTTGTTTTTTTTTCCTTTCCCTCTCCTTCTACTGTTTCAGCTCTCTCTCGCTCATTATTTTCCTTTTCATTATATTAGTATTATTGCTGTTTTATTCTAATTATTAAACTGTTCTTATCTCAACCCACGAATTTTCTTACTTTGGCCCTTCCGATTCTCTCCCCCATCCCACAAGGGTGGGGGAGTGAGCGAGCGGCTGTGTGGTGCTTAGTTGCTGACCGGGGCTAAACCACAACAGTCCTTTTTGGCGCCCAACGTGGGGCACGAAGGGTTTGAGATAATAACAGTTGCTGGTCACAGCATTGATTCATCTGTTCTCGATATTAGTAGTCAGACCTACACCATGCTGATTTTGAAGTACATGTTAAAGATTGGCATTGGGTTTTGTAGTTTGCTGTGCTCTGCAGTGGTTAGAGATGTTTTGCCTAGGAGATTTGTTATTAAAACACTGGCCTTGAGTTTTATCGGTTATTTGGGTTTTGCATGGAAGCCGTTACTGTACTTCGGGTACCACCTCATGGAGACAATTAGCAATTATACCTCCTCCTCTGAGAGGTTCTTTATGGAGGAAATACAGAATGGCACCTTAGCTACCATCTTCTGTAATGTCTCCTCCTTCATTACAACAACTTTTCAGTCTCTTGAACATCCTTGGGTAGTTAAGATACATCTGTTGATATTCCTATGGCAGATTGTTTCGGTTTTGTCTAAGGTTAATAAGCAATTCAAGAATATCATCCAGAGATCTGCCCCAAGGCTCGATAATTATGGGTGGCAGGGTATGTGGGAGAGTATGGGCAAATGCCTGAGACGGTGGGCACCCCCAGTGTTTTGGGACTTTACCCCTGAACAAGTGCAGAATCCTGAAAAATTAGTAGAATATTTGGAGGAAGTATGTTGTCACCCTAGCAATTCCAGAGAGATACAAATCATTGCAATGTGTTGGGGCCTGGCCCATGCCTACCGAGCCCTGTTTAACAGTATTCAGTACCACCAAGGGAAAACGACAGGCCCTGCGGATACTCCAAGCCCAACGACAAGCACTGTGGCCACTCAAACCCCCACAACAGGCGCTGCAGCAGCTCCAAGCCCGACGACAGGCACTGTGGCCCCTCAAACCCCCACAACAGGCGCTGCAGCAGCTCCAAGCCCGACAACAGGCACTGTGGCCACTCAAACCCCCACAACAGGCACTGCGGCTGCTCCAAGCCCAATGACAGGCACTGTGACCACTCAAACACCCATGACGGACACTGAAGCTGAATCAGAGAATCAACGCGTGCCAGTATCAGTTGCCCCTATACAAAAGAAGAAATCTTTAAAGAGAAAGTCAACTCGTATAGAAAAGGATGATGGAAAAGCAGCGCCGTTACTAAGAGAGGAGAAGGAAGAGGAAGAACTTGTACAAGAGACGGAAACCACCCGATCCCTATCCTTAAGTGAGCTACGAGATATACGAAAAGATTTCAGCCGTCGTGTAGGTGAGCATGTTGTCACCTGGCTGCTCCGATGCTGGGATAACGGGGCCAGTAGCCTGGAATTAGAGGGTAAGGAAGCCAAACAACTGGGATCCCTTTCTAGGGATGGGGGCATTGACAAAGCAATTGGAAAAGGGACACAAGGCCTCAGCCTCTGGAGGCGACTCCTGTCTGCTGTGAAAGAAAGGTATCCCTTCAAGGAAGATGTTATATATCGCCCTGGAAAATGGACCACTATGGAGAAAGGTATCCAGTACCTGAGAGAATTAGCTGTGCTTGAGGTGATTTATGGTGACCTGGGTAGTGTACAGTCATCCAAAGATCCAGATGAAGCACAGTGCACACGACCCATGTGGCGGAAGTTTGTACGGAGCGCACCATCATCCCATGTAAACTCCCTGGCAGTAATGTCCTGGAAAGATGAAGAGGCACCAACGGTAGAGGATGTGATTGATAAACTCCGGGATTATGAAGCACATGTCTCTTCCTCCCTCGTCTCAGCTGTGGAGAAATTGTCCCGGGAGGTTCAGCAAATCAAAGAAGATATGTCCTACTCCCTACCTGTACGGACCAGTATCTCAGCCATTAGGAGTAAGCGTCCTTCTGCTCAAGAGAGAAGATACACACCACGGGGCACCCTATGGTTTTACCTGCGTGACCATGGAGAGGACATGAAGAAGTGGGATGGAAAACCTACGTCGACCCTGGAGGCACGGGTACGTGAGTTGCAAGGAAAAACAACCACTCAAGGCGGGACCTCCAGGAGAGTTGCTGCTCCAGTTTCCAGTAGGCAGTTCCCCAGACAGAGGAGTAGAAGCGCTGATTCTATCTGTGCTCTTAATAGAGAGACTTTTGATTCCCGTTCACAAGATCTGGAGTGGGAAACCCGCAATTGGAATTAGAGGGGCCCTGCCTCCAGCCAGGTGGAGGAAAGGGACAACCGGGTTTACTGGACTGTGTGGATCCGATGGCCTGGCACATCTGATCCACAGGAGTATAAGGCTCTAGTGGACACCGGTGCACAGTGCACCCTAATGCCATCAAACTATGTAGGGGCGGAACCCATTTGTATTGCTGGAGTGACAGGGGGATCCCAAGAGCTAACTGTATTGGAGGCTGAAGTGAGCCTAACTGGGAATGAGTGGCAAAAGCACCCCATTGTGACTGGCCCAGAGGCTCCGTGCATCCTTGGCATAGACTACCTCAGGAGAGGGTATTTCAAGGACCCAAAAGGGTACAGGTGGGATTTTGGTATAGCTGCCTTGGAGACGGAGGAAATTAAACAGCTGTCTACTTTGCCCGGTCTTTCGAAGGACCCTTCTGTTGTGGGGTTGCTGAAGGTCAAAGAACAACAGGTGCCAATTGCCACCACAACAGTGCACCGGCGGCAATACCGCACCAACCGAGACTCCCTGATTCCCATCCATGAGCTCATTCGGCGACTGGAGAGCCAAGGAGTGATCAGTAAGACCCGTTCACCCTTTAACAGTCCCATATGGCCAGTGCGGAAGTCTAATGGGGAGTGGAGACTAACAGTGGACTATCGTGGCCTGAACGAAGTCACTCCGCCACTGAGTGCTGCTGTGCCGGACATGTTAGAACTTCAATACGAACTGGAGTCAAAGGCAGCCAAGTGGTATGCCACAATTGATATCGCTAATGCATTCTTCTCAATCCCTTTGGCAGCAGAGTGCAGGCCACAGTTTGCTTTCACTTGGAGGGGTGTCCAGTACACCTGGAATCGACTGCCCCAGGGGTGGAAACACAGCCCTACCATTTGCCATGGACTGATCCATACTGCACTGGAACAGGGTGGAGCTCCGGAACACCTTCAGTACATTGATGACATCATCGTGTGGGGCAACACAGCAGAAGATGTTTTCGAGAAAGGGAAGAAAATAGTCCAAATCCTTCTGAAGGCTGGTTTTGCCATAAAACAAAATAAAGTGAAGGGACCTGCACAGGAGATTCAGTTTTTGGGAATAAAATGGCAAGATGGACGTCGGCAGATCCCAATGGATGTGATCAACAAAATAGCAGCCATGTCTCCACCAACTAGCAAAAAGGAAACACAAGCTTTTTTAGGCGTTGTGGGTTTTTGGAGAATGCATATTCCAAATTACAGTCTGATTGTAAGCCCTCTCTATCAAGTGACCCGGAAGAAGAATGATTTCAAATGGGGCCCTGAGCAACGACAGGCCTTTGAACAGATAAAGCAGGAGATAGTTCATGCAGTAGCCCTTGGGCCAGTCCGGGCAGGACAAGACGTAAAAAACGTGCTCTACACTGCAGCCGGGGAGAATGGCCCTACCTGGAGCCTCTGGCAGAAAGCACCAGGGGAGACCCGAGGTCGGCCCCTAGGGTTCTGGAGTCGGGGATACAGAGGGTCCGAAGCGCGCTACACTCCAACTGAAAAAGAGATATTGGCAGCATATGAAGGGGTTCGATCTGCTTCAGAAGTGATCGGTACTGAAGCACAGCTCCTCCTGGCACCTCGACTGCCGGTGCTGGGCTGGATGTTCAAAGGGAGGGTCCCCTCTACACATCACACAACTGATGCTACATGGAGTAAGTGGGTCGCACTGATCAGCCAACGGGCTCGAATAGGAAACCCCAGTCGCCCAGGAATCTTGGAAGTAATCATGGACTGGCCAGAAGGCAAAGATTTTGGAATGTCACCAGAGGAGGAGGTGACACGTGCTGAAGAGGCCCCACTGTATAATAAACTGCCAGAAAATGAGAAGCAATATGCCCTGTTCACTGATGGGTCTTGTCGTCTGGTGGGAAAGCATCGGAGATGGAAGGCTGCTGTATGGAGTCCTACACGGCAAGTCGCAGAAACTGCTGAAGGAGAAGGTGAATCAAGTCAGTTTGCAGAAGTAAAGGCCATCCAGCTGGCTTTAGACATTGCTGAACGAGAAAAATGGCCAGTGCTCTATCTTTATACTGACTCATGGATGGTGGCAAATGCCCTGTGGGGGTGGTTACAGCAGTGGAAGCAGAACAACTGGCAGCGCAGAGGCAAACCCATTTGGGCTGCTGCATTGTGGCAAGATATTGCTGCCCGGGTGGAGAACCTGGTTGTGAAGGTACGTCATGTGGATGCTCATGTCCCCAAGAGTCGGGCCACTGAAGAACATCAGAATAACCAACAGGTGGATCAGGCTGCTAAGATTGAAGTGGCTCAAGTAGATCTAGACTGGCAACATAAAGGTGAACTATTTATAGCTCGGTGGGCCCACGACACCTCAGGCCATCAAGGAAGAGATGCAACATACAGATGGGCTCGTGACCGAGGGGTGGACTTGACCATGGACACTATTGCACAGGTCATCCATGAATGTGAAACATGCGCTGCAATCAAGCAAGCCAAGCGGGTAAAACCTCTGTGGTATGGAGGACGATGGCTGAAGTATAAATATGGGGAGGCCTGGCAGATTGATTATATCACACTGCCACAAACCCGCCAAGGCAAACGCCATGTGCTTACAATGGTGGAAGCAACCACCGGATGGCTGGAAACATATCCCGTGCCCCATGCCACCGCCCGGAACACTATCCTGGGCCTTGAAAAACAAGTTTTATGGCGACATGGCACCCCAGAAAGAATTGAGTCAGACAACGGGACTCATTTCCGAAATAACCTCATAGACACCTGGGCCAAAGAGCATGGCATTGAGTGGGTGTATCACATCCCCTATCATGCACCAGCCTCTGGGAAAATTGAGCGATACAATGGACTGTTAAAGACTACACTGAGAGCAATGGGGGGTGGGACATTCAAACACTGGGATACACATTTAGCAAAAGCCACCTGGTTAGTCAACACTAGGGGATCTGCCAATCGAGCTGGGCCTGCCCAGTCAGAACTCTTACGTACTGTGGAAGGGGGTAAAGTCCCTGTAGTGCACGTAAAAAATATGCTGGGGAAAACCGTCTGGGTTATTCCTGTCTCAGGCAAAGGCAAACCCATTCGTGGGATTGCTTTTGCTCGAGGACCTGGGTGCACTTGGTGGGTAATGCGGGAGGATGGAGGAGTTCGATGTGTGCCTCAAGGGGATTTGATTTTGGGTGAAAATAGCCAATGAACTGAACGGTATGCTGTTAATTGCTATATGATATTGTATGTCATCACTCCTATGGTTGCTATATGCTGTATCAATGGTATCATAGTAAGAATTTCCAAAATTAATGAAGAATGAACTTTGATTGAACCAAGCAACGTGTAGCGGTGGTGGGACAAAGACTGGCTTCAGCATGCAACAATCCAACACCACGCAGACCATCTCTCCAGCCTTGAAGGACTATTACGGTAGATGGAGCCCAAAGTTATGGACTGAATGAACTCAATGGACATGTGTGGACCCTCTACAGATGTTCTACAGGGATGGTCCATAGACTACGGGAATGATAAATGATATCTACGTATGTCATCAAAGGATGGGGAGGCGGGTGGTGGTTATTGAGGTCATATTGGATAGTATGAGACCTGAGCATGACGTAAATGGTATGGAATAAGGGGTGGATACTGTCATGGTGTTAGCTGGGATAGTTGATTTTCTTCACTGTAGCTAGCATAGTGCTGTGTTTTAGACTTGGTATGTAAATAATGTTGATAACACCCTGGTGTTTTAGTTGTTGCTGGGTAGTGTTTACACTGGTCAAGGACTTTCTAGCTTCCCATGCTCTGCCAGATGCACAAGAAGCCGGGAGGGGAGGGGATGCAACCAGGAGAGCTGATTCGAATTGGCCAAAGGGTATTCCATATCATGTGACGTCATGCCCAGTATATTAACTGGGGGAATTGGCTGGGGGAGGCAGCGATCGCGGCTCGGGGACCGGCAGCGTCGGTCGGCGGGTGGTGAGCGGTTGCAGCACTTGTTGTTCAGTTTTGGTTTTGTTTTTTTTTCCTTTCCCTCTCCTTCTACTGTTTCAGCTCTCTCTCGCTCATTATTTTCCTTTTCATTATATTAGTATTATTGCTGTTTTATTCTAATTATTAAACTGTTCTTATCTCAACCCACGAATTTTCTTACTTTGGCCCTTCCGATTCTCTCCCCCATCCCACAAGGGTGGGGGAGTGAGCGAGCGGCTGTGTGGTGCTTAGTTGCTGACCGGGGCTAAACCACAACAGTATGAGAGATAAGAGTTTTCCTCTTGCCAGTGTTAATTTTTGCATTTTATTTTAATTTTTGCGCATCACATAAAGATGATTACTTTTTGGTCCAGCAGTGACTTGTAGGTATTCTATAGATAGAAGAAGTACATGTCAGACTCAAACACCTTCCCACAACCTAAGTGTCACTCAGAGAACAATTTGTCATAAATTGATAACACTAGAAGAAACTGCTCGGTTTTGGATGACAAAATTTTATCTAAAAAACAGATCAAAATTTTGTACAAAATCAAGTGCAACTGGCAAGATCTACTTGTTTAATTATGCAAGAAATTTATAAAGCATATAATTCAAATTCTGTAATCTAGTTATTTCTATACTTTCATAAGTTTTATTTCACAATTATTTATTTCTTGTTTTTTCCTTCATTTTTTCAGAGACTTGGCAGGAGTAATCTGCTTCCTTTCTTTCCTCTGGATGTTGCCACTAGGTAGTTAATGTTCATGCCACATAATCTACATTTTTGATATCTAAAGAACTCTCTCCCAGCAGACAAGAAAGAGGCAATCTTCCCATCTGCAGCAATGCAACCAGGAGAGGCTCTACTGAAGCCACTGTTTTTACAGCTGAGCACTTTCAAACTTTAAATTACTCTGAGTTTCCTCGATGCCAAGAAGTTCAGGATTTACAGCAGAGCTTGATAAAAGATCTGCTTTATTATGTTTTTGAGATCCATGGTAATAGGTGAGCTGACTGTTTATTTTACAAAACTGCCATTTTGTAGAGGTCCAAAATATTTCCTAACTTCTCATTTTTAATCTTGCTACTTCAGAAGTAGAATTGAGGGATCCACTGTACAGGGGAAAAAAGATTCAAATTAACCAGTGCAAAAAGCATAGCAGCAACATCTGCAGATGATTCCTGTCTGTTCATTCAGCAGTACAGCTCCTGCACTATGACTGGATGCCCTTACTTGAGCCCTCCAGAAGATGTAACTCACTGTCTTGTTTATTTGAAACCTAATTAATCATAACGGTCTTGGGGCAGTTGCCAGTCAGTTGATTGTGTGAGTTTGGTTTGGATTTTTTTCCTGTGGATCTGCAAAAACAACACACTCTTTCAGAACTCTGATGCCTCAGTGCCTCAAGGAGCAATCACAGGCACAGTAAAATTCATTTCCTCTAATCCAGCTGGTTACTTTGTTTGCTTAGAGAAAGGCCTTTTGTGAGCATTCATCATTTTCTTTCAGAGTAATACCCATTTTTATTGTTTCACTGTCATGGGAAGCAAGATACTACAAGCTGTTGGGTTATGGGTGTTCAAGGCTGACCTTTTTTATCTCAAAAGGAATGTAGCATTATTTCTCCATTTGATATAAACACGTAACTCCTATTACATTAATGGATGGTTCTAAGTATGCATATTATTAACCCCTTCATTTTGTGTGTCAGGTAATATTCTTTAAGTGCAAAGAGTTCCCTTTCTTAAAATCGCGAAACTATTCATCACCATCACATTTGCAGACTCCATTTGCCTGCTCATCACTCTTTACACAGTATCATATCTAATTTATTCCAACACTGCTCTTAACAAGAAAAGTGAAGCCGAAGTTATTTAAGCTGATATAATAAAAGGTTTTGCTAAAGACCAACTGCTTCATGAACAAATCTTTTTGTAGTAAGAAAAAAAAGAAGACAACAGCTTACATGAATCTTCTTGGATTATCATATTTGGAATGTGTCAGCCTGCATTTTTGTACAAGCATCTTTGAAAATCTTCCTCTGTCGCAACGTTCTAAAGATAGATGTATTAGAAATAAAACCTTATTTGATTAAATAATTAAGTTCTTGTCAGCCATAATTAAACACTAGCTCTTAAGAGAACTCTAATTATTTCTGCTTAGATTTCTCAGGTCACAAAAACTACTCTTGCTTCTGAAAAATGCAGGGACTATTAACCTAATTTAGCCTTGTGTTTTATTTACTTACTCCGTTTGTTCTAAACTGGTTCTTCATAGTAAATGGAGCTGAAGATCATAAATGCCAAGTGTCCCATTCCTGCATCATTTTGGGACCCTTCCCTCCTGCCACAGAAATCTCACGGAACAATAGAACAAATTCAACAGATGTTCCCCTACTTTTTAACAGGTGCAGTCTCCATAACAGAAGATAAGTTTGACCTCCCAATACCATCCCAACACTATGTCTCATTGGATTCCTTCCATAATATTTTTCATGCAGATATTTTACAGTGAGTACTCATCAGATTCTGAGTTCAATTAAAGGTGAAAACTTTGAACAATATTTGTTCATGATAAACATTGTTTATGATAATGCAAAATATAATAAAAAATATAATGCAATTTATGATAATGCAAAATACCAATTCAATTCACAGAACCTGTATAAAAGAGTAGGAAAATGGTGTGATCTATATTTCATTTCAACTAAGCAGAAAATATTTAAAACAAAATTTAACTTACAAATAAGCTTCACCATGCAATCGGAGATTGGCTGATAATGTATCTTCATAGCTCTGGGTTCTCCATGCCTATAAACTTTTATAATGTTTGGTGATAAAATAGAATCATAGAAATAACCCTATTAATATGATGGGTAGTATTCACTGTTGCAATCCAGGCTTAGGCTTAGGCAAGCCAAACTTCTGCCTTGTCCCCCTAAAGACACTTGAAAAGTTGGACAGAGTTGCATTTTGGGCAGTGTTTTCAGACAGAGCCTTTAACCAAAGTCAGGAGATGAGCTCAGATTTTCCACAGAAGTTTTGCTACCTGCAATGGGATCTCATGGGTGAGGACATCTTTCCAAGGGAAGCCTAGCAGCTGCAAATCTGCCCATGAAAGGGAGTTGTAGGCTGGATAGAGGGAGACTGTTTCCTGCCTTGTGGGTTTGACAGTCAGCTGAGCTGGGCAGAACAAGGTCTCCATACCCAGTCATATGGGGTATATAGCTATCAGACCATCAGTGTATAAGAATAGAGACCAGGCTTTCTCTCCTCGCCCTCTTGAGTCTTTTGGGCAGTATGATATGTTTCAATTAGATGTTTTTATGTTCACATATGTGATTGATAAACTCTTTTCAGCTTCTTCAAACTTCCCTTTAGGGTAAACCAGCTTTCAGACAGTCTGACAGTGTCAGACATAGATGTAAATCTGAAAAAAAATAAGGAAAATACTAACATTTCATCTACCATTTGAAAAAGAATAATTTTTTTCACAAAGACTAACAGTTTGGAGTATTATCTCTGAAGAAACTGAAGACCATCTCCAAAATGAAACCAAGGTCCTGTTTCATCTTAGCCTGGAAATTACTCAGCTTCAAAACAATGTCACAAGTAGTCATTGGTCACTGAAACAAAATTTGCCTATGAGTAAAAATTGTCTATTAATTAATGAAGATTGTACAGCCTGTACAATGTCCTACAGCCTGCAAAGTGAATCTAATCTAGTTATTCCACTTCTGTGTCCTACTCATGTATCCCAACAAAAAGGACCATCACAAGATAGAAAGTGGTTTTATGTTATTTATTTGGACAGACTTCATGTCCCAGAGGACTTGCAAGACCATACAACATCAAGGCGATGTAATATTACTCACGATTGCATGGCCTTTTATTTTAAAAAATGACACAGCAATGGCTTACTTCATCAGATTTCTTCTGTTCATCCTTCCGTATACAAAAAGAAATGAAAGTAAGAAAGTTGAAAGGGAAAGTTTTTACACAAGTTACACTGTTTATTTCTGCACAGCATTGGCCTGATAAGCTCTTTCAAGAAGTCCTTTCAATCTGTTTTAGAAGAGGTCAAATGAGATGAAGTGTACAGTTTCATGGATCATACCCCAGATAAAAAGAAGTACATAGAGGCTAGTGCCTCTATCTGATCACATTTCATCAGCTTGAACAGCAAGGAGATTTTGGATGTAAAGGGACCTTGATAAAGGTGACTGACCAATTCATACTTTAAAAACAGGACTCTCTTCCAAGCATGAGTATTTCAGTACAACTGCCACAACTAATGCTCCAACAAACTGCTTTAATACATCTTCTTTGGAAAAAACAAGATTCCCTGAGATTTTCAACATCAAAAGAAATATTGGCTTATCCTTCAGTGGATGGAATAGATGGAATATAACTTAGATGGAACATAAAATAGGGAAACAGAAGCAAAAATTCCTATAGTTAAAGCACAGATAATGATTCATGGGTAGAGGTGCCAAAATGCTGTTCCCTCAACTATGAAACCTCTGTTTTGCTCATTGTGAGTTCTAAAGTTATGACAAATCATGATTCAATCCCAGGAAGCAAGTTGAGCAGGCATGGGTTTAAAGTTGTATTTCAAACTCTCCTATAGCTAGAAAGGTGCATGTTGCAAAGCTTCACACTCCTCCTAATGCATTTTATTCTGGCTGGCTTGTGAACATCTAGGTCAGGAGCATCTACATCTTCTGGATGTCTGTCCATCCAAGACTGGGCATATTTCTTGACAGGGTGATATTGTGAGCTAAACAGCCAATAAAACAAATGACCATGATAACAAGACCAGATTAATTCCATGTGCTATTTTTGCTGCACTCATAAACTTAATAAATCATGATGATTTTTACTTATGAACATTACATTAATATTACACTAGAAATACTGTTCAGGCTGCTGAATACCCATCTTCAGCATGTAACAAAGGAATCTAAAGTCCACTATTCTTAGACTTTCAGTCCAGATGGCACAGATTAAATCACCTGCTCTTACATGACACATTAATCACAGGAGAGTGGTATAGAAAGTATATGGTGAAAGTCTAGTCTCTAAGGGTAAGAAATAGTCAACAAGGAGATGACAAAGAAATGAGGAAAAATTTCATAAAGATAAAGTGATAAGTTGTAAGTCAGGCTCAAATTCTTTTAAAGTTTGACTTCCAAGAAGACAAATTCTTTTTGAACACCATGCTTTTACAGTAGTCATTCTTCTACTCTGAGCATGCATGCTAAACCAGGCATTCAGACCAAAAGTTAGAAATAATTACTTAATAATAAAATAATAAAATAATTACTTAATAATAAAATAATAAAAGGTAGAAGTAATTACTTAGTTCAATAAGTATTTGAATCCCGTCATGTACAGGTGGCTGGGACTGGAGTTTCAGCGAGCTCCTCTGGCAGGATTTGATGTTCACAGGCATGACTCTGAGACCTCTCAAATGGCAGGTCAGTGAGTCAGGCAAGATCCTACCCACCATGTGCTAGGCCCAGGATGAACAAACCCAGCATCAGACCAGTAAGCAGCTGAGGTGTCTCAAGAGTTTCAGAAGAGTTTTATTAGCTGGACTAGAGCGCTTACCTTTATGAAAGAAAACTAGCATTTTAATTCATGTGTGCAGACTTGGGAGGACTTTGCTTGTATTGATTGAATCAGAGCAGCAAGACAAGATTTAGTGAAGAATCACTGCAGAGCATTTGTATTTTGGAGGCATTGATTCGCTGACTTCATTCCCCTTTGCTTCCCCTTTCCTCTCCCACTCCTTATAAATGTTGAGTGATTTTCCCTTCATTTTACTAAAATGAAGCTGTGTCTGGTTAGGTTGCCAAGTTATTCATTTTTCTCCTCTATCTTCTTTTGATCTGTATATATCTAAACACAACACCTGACTGCAGGAAGAATTGTCATTTTGGGAGAGAAAGTTCTTACAGAGGATGGAAGAAAATACACTGTGTTCTCTTTTATTTTGTCCTTTCCCTTAATTTTTATCTTTGTTGTCTCTTCTTTTCCTGTGGAAATAGAAACACACAAAACTTTTGTAAGAAGTTTCAGGGGCCCATCCATCCCCAGGCTAGACCAGCGCTGGGAGGCAGAAAAGGTTGTGAAGAATGCCACAGGGCAGAGCTGAGGCAGGAACCACTCAGGAAGAGAAAGGTCCAAGTTTCTCTTGGAACCAATCTGGGTCATGGATTGATGCTGCTAGAGAAACAGGTGGTGGACTTCGGTATTCTTCGTGGAAGAGCATGCCTATGTCAAAAGTTAAAATGAAATGGGCATGAATGGAGCCTTTTCACTAAATCAATCAAAGGCCAAAGCCTCCATTAGACAGTCAAAACAAGAGTGCTCACATCCTTCCCACTTGCTTCTTAGTTTACTCATCCCATCAGTTTTGCAACAGCTACATCATGTGGAAAATAGATGCTTTTTTATATCCAGAGGTGTCCTTCGGAGTTCTGTCAACTTTATATACTGTGCTGTAATGGAATTTGAGACAAAGCTGACTGAGGAGAAATTCCCACTAATTCATAACATCCTACAAATATATTGGTGAAACCTGCTGAGATTTTGCTAGCAATAGTAATTTCGATGTGGTGGTGTTTTTTTAAAAATAAGAGGTATTGTGTGACCGCTGCCATTTTAAATTATTAGGTATTATTAGGTATTGAGGGGGAAGAGAAATAATTGCTTCAAAAATGAAATATAGACATATGTATGCAGCAATAACTTCTTAAATCATACCACTGTAAATGCTTTTATTTTAAACACTCTCATTTGAATCGGTTTCTCACAAGTTGATAGCAAAAAATTTCAGCTTTCATTGCTTAATAAAAATGAAAATATGCAAGTCAATGCCAGTATTGAATAAGTTACTGAAAATACTAAGGGCAGGTGGAAGCAAATAGATTGATTATATAAAGCCAAGATGAGAAAAACAAGAAAGCAGTTCCAAGTTTGCAAAGAAATTCATGCACTTGGACCTTCATTATCTAAAGGAGTCCCACCGAAATCTGCAGGGCCACATGAAGTCACTCATGACATAAGACTAAAGTAGCTTAATACCATGGAGGATTGGGTCAAGGATTTTTGTACTTTCAGATTTTTGTGATGTTAGTTAGCCTTCTGAAAAAAAGGATACTTTTGGAGAATTAGGGCTTAAACTCCTGCTAATTTCTTATTTTGCATCCAAGAATATAGAGCTGATAAATATTAAAAAGCTTTTTAATAAGGTTTTATTCCAGTCATAATTTTCTGTATCCCTTTTTTACTGTTAGCATGCCATACACAGACAGCAGTATGTTATCAGTGAAAGGGAAGGGTTGGTTCTGTGAAGCTCTAACCAACTTCTGAACAAATTGATATTTCTGGAAAGGGTCATTAGGTCACATCTACACTAAATTCAAACACTGTTTATGCCTTCAAGCACAAACTCAACTCCTTTCCATACTACTTTGGCACAAGTCCCACTCACAGGCAGGATTTGAATAAAAGGAAAAATCATGCCTTTCATCAGTGCAGCATGACATGCTGACTTGCAGCAAGGATATTGATTTACCCAGTTAGGACCAGCTTGGCCAGCCCAGCACTGCCATTTGTCTTAGTGCATGGCATGACCAGCTTCAGGCAGACTGATTTGCTGGTCTCCCAGCAACCCAAGCTCAGGGACAACTGCACCAGAAAGAGCCAACGGGTTTGAGCTGAGAAATGCTGGACTCCTGCAATGCCAGTGGGAGCTGGTTCACCTGCCACCATCAGATACATGACAGTAAAGTTCCTCCTTCCGTGGCACAGCTCAGCCTCCTGAGAGACATGACTTATCCCTATGTTCATTTCAATGACATTGCTTAAGTGTTTAAAACCTCCCTGAGGAACGGTATGGATCAAGTTTTTTTCCTTCCCAAATAAGGTTTGTTTACAGATACAATACACAGCATACCAGAAACAATTTCCTGTAACTCCTGTATCCATTCTTCAGACAATGAGCTTTTAATCCTGGTGTTACTCTAACAGATACGTTTCTTTCTCCTGCATTGCCCTCCGGTCCCTAGCCCACTTAAAGACAGACTTTGTGCAGTCTGCTCAGCAGAGTCTTTTTGCTGTAAGGAGAGAGTCTGGTTTGTATTATTTGAGGGAACTGACCAACAACAATACCCTGAGCACTATGGGGTCTCCGAATCCTTGGAATTTATCACTGTCTTGAGTTCATAGGTGTTTCTGTCAAATATAAAGTTTTAAATTTTCTCTTGGATGTTAGCTATGCATCTTATCTTTTTCTTTCATTTTTTTGTCTCTGAAAAGAAAATATACTGGAAAACACCCTATCTCATTTTAGTTCTTCAATCTGGATGCTCAAGTTAAGTTTTACATTATCACAGGCTTCCTCTGCAGGTCATGAGGAGGGACAGGCCTTCTTAGAGAGTGAGTCAGTGGCTCATCAGTGGGCTAAATTGCGTAACTGCTCCACTGTCTAGCAAGGAAGTAGCATCACCAAGGCATCAGTGATGAACCCATTTCTAAAGGAGGTCAAGCAGTGTGACTGAACACTGCCATGTTTGGTTAGAATTTATAAGAGAATGTTAATAACTTCTAGGTCATTCTCATCAGTTATATAGGCAAGGTAACACTTCCCTGCCAAAGCACCTTTTTAGACAACTTCTACTGAAAATGCACTGGGAAGACATATCTTCCCAAGGGTAGCATAGAGGCATAATGCCTTCAGCTCTCAGAGGCACCAACTCCACACTTGCATGTCTACCACAGAGTGTGGGTTGTCCCTTCTCCCTTCAGCATTTACCCAGTTCAGGTGGTATTCAAAAGGAGAATGTCATAACAAGAACTGCTTGTTACAAACTTATTCACCTCTGCCTCCTAATCAGTAGAGATTTAGATTAATAAATATATCAATAAATGGATCTATGATTGTTCGACATGTCTACCTGTCAGCTTTTGGCCAGAAAATATACTGCAGCCATTGCAACACTTCAGCTTTGACGAGCCCACTCTGCTTAAGGAAGGATTAAATAGTCAGCCAGAGAGGCCTGGAAAAGAATGGGGTGAATGGAAACTGCACAGGCAGTGGAAGCAGTGACAGGTATCCTGGAAAGAGTATAGGGACGCTGCCTGATTGTGTAGGGATGGGGTCAGGAGGGCCAAGGCACGGCTGGAGCTGAATTTGGCAAGGGATGCAAAGAATAACAAGAAGGGCTTCTACAGGTATGTCAACCAGAAAAGGAAAGTCAAAGAAAGCATACCCCCCTCCGATGAACAAAATGGTGGCCTAGAATCAACAGACGAGGAGAAGGCTGAGGTACTCAACAACTTTTTTGCCTCAGTCTTCACTGGTAACCTCTCTCCTCACACCTCCCAATTCGATGGACTGCAGGACGGAGACCAGGGGGATAAAGCCCCTCCCACTGTAACAGAAGATCAGGTTTGTGACCACCTGAGGAACCTGGATATACAAAAGTCTATGGGACCTGATGAGATGCATCCCGGAGTCCTGAGGGTGTTGGCTGCTGTAGTTGCCAAGCCACCCTCCATGATATTTGAAAAGTCGTGGCAGTCAGGTGAAGTCCCTGGTGACTGGAAAAAGGGAAACATTGTGCCCATCTTTAAAAAGGGTAGAAAGGAGGACCTGGGGAACTACCATCCCGTCAGCCTCACCTCTGTGCCTGGGAAGATCATGGAACAGATCCTCCTAGAAGCTATGCTAAGGCACATGGAGGACAGGGAGGTGATTTGAGACAGCCAGCATGGCTTCACCAAGGACAAGTCCTGCCTGACCAACCTAGTGGCCTCCTATGATGGAGTGACTACATCAGTGGACAAGGGAAGAGCCACAGATGTCATCTATCTGGATTTCTGTAAGGCCTTTGACATGGTCCCCCACAGCATCCTTCTCTCTAAACTGGGGAGATATGGATTTGATGGGTGGACTGTTCGATAGATAAGGAATTGGTTGGATGGTCGCATCCAGAGGGTAGTGGTCAATGGCTCAATGTCCAGATGGAGACCGGTGATAAGTGGTGTCCCTCAAGGGTCCGTACTGGGACCAGTACTGTTTATTATCTTCATCAATGACATAGACAGTGGGATCAAGAGCACCCTCAGCAAGTCTGCAGGTGACACCAAGGTTAGTGGTGCAGTTGACACGCCAGAAGGATGGGATGTCATCCAGAGAGACCTGGACAATCTGTAGAAGTGGGCCTGCGAGAACCTCATGAGGTTCAACAAGGCCAAGTGCAAGGTCCTGCACCTGGGTCGGGGCAACTCCTGATATCAGTACAGGCTGGGGGAGGAAGGGATTGAGAGTAGCCCTGCAGAGAAGGACTTGGGGGTACTAGTGGACAAAGAGCTGGACATGAGCCAGCATTGTGTGCTTGCAGCCCAGAAAGCCAACGATATCCTGTGCTGCATCAAAAGAATCATGGCCAGTAGGTCGAGGGAGGTGATTGTGCCCCTGTACTCCACTCTGGTGAGACCCCACCTGGAGTATTTCGTCCAGCTCTGGAGCCCTCAACACAAGAAGGACATGGAACTGTTGGAGCGGATCCAGAGGAGGGCCACAAAAATTATCCTAGGGCTGGAGCACGTCTCCTCTGAGGACAGGCTGAGAGTGTTGGGGTTGTTCAGCCTGGAGAAGAAAAAGCTGTGGGGAGACCTTATTGTGGCCTTTCAGTTCTTAAAGGGGGACTATAGGAAGGATGGGGGCAATCTCTTTAGGAAGGCCTGTTGTGACAGGACAAGGGGTAATGGTTTTAAAATAAAGAAGGGTAGATTTAGACTGGATATAAGGAAAAATTTTTTTACTATGAGGGTGGTGAAGCACTAGAACAGGTTGTGCAGAGAGGTGATAGATGCCCCATTCCTGGAAACATTCAAGGTCAGATTGGACGGGGCTCTGAGCAACCTGATCTAGTTGGGGATGTCCCTGCTCACTGCAGGGGGGTTGGACTAGATGACCTCTAAAGGTCCCTTCCAACCCAAACCATTCTATGATTCTATGATTCTATGAAATCTGTGCCTTAGAGCACCAAAGTACATGCATGCACTTGACAGCTTTTCCAGTTGTTTAAAAACTGGGGCATGAGTCCAGCCTTATTGGATAGTGTGGCAGGTACAGCCTCAGAAGTGTTTGCACATGGTCTCTGAAGAGTTCAACTGTACTGCCCCAGTGCCACATAGTTTATCAGCAGATACTTCACTTATGGATAAATACAGCTTAGCTGCTATGTTACAGTCATCAATGGTAGTCTTAATGGTAGACTACTCATCAATGGTAGCCTGAGAGGATGGTCTAGGATGCAAAGCATATTTGAGAGTAAGGTATCCATTTCCATTCTTACTCATTGACAGAGCAATGCCAGCAAATGCCACCCAGTATTACTCATAAGACCTGACACATGTAGATAGCTTAGGAAACATTATTTTTCCACTCCTAGAGACAAACTGTTTCTATGAGTAAAACTGTTAAACGAGATGCCTAAATTGACAGAAGAGAAAATGGGTCCATGAAGGTGCTTTTGAACAGTGGGGTGCTACAAGGACTACAGGACTATAAGGATGCAATACTGTAGGATTTCTGTTTGAGCAACTAGATTAAAAAAAGGGTGGGCAGCACCTAGAGCTGTGTGAGATGAATGCCATGATCATAGTCTACTCCCTGTCCAAACCAACAGAGATTCACCGGACAGACTGCTGTCACTGAAACGGCGGACAGTATTGAACAACTCACTGCAGCAGTGTCAAAGCTGTTTAGAGACCATCTTCTCAAAGGAACTCTAGGGATAGCTGCACAAATTTCTTGTTGGTGGTATCATCAGGAACCAATGAGATTATCTAAATCTGAGAAACCCTCCTGCCACTCCTCTTCCACAGACTGTTGGATCAGATGTCAAGGCAGAGGAGATGCCTTGCAAAGGCACAGTGGGCATTGTCATGGTTTTAGCTGGGATAGAGTTAAATTTTCTTTAGTGTAGCTGGTATAGTGCTGCATTTTGGACTTAGTATGAAAATAATGTTGGTAACACACTAATATTTTAGTTGTTGCTAGGTAGTGCTTACACTAGTCAAGGACTTTTCCAGCTTCCCATGCTCTGCCAGGTGCACAAGAAGCCGGGAGGCGGGGGGCACATCCAAGACAGCTGATCCGAATTGGCCAAAAGGATATTCCATATCATGTGATGTCATGCCCAGTATATTAACAGGGGGCAGTTGGCCGGGGGAGGCAGCGATCGCGGCTCGGGCACTGGCAGTGTCGGTCAGCAGGTGGTGAGTGGTTGCAGCACTTCTGGTTGGTTTTTTTTTTCTTTTCCCTCTTTTCCCCGGGTTTCATTTCTCTCTCGTTATTTTTTTTTAATTATTATATTATCATTATAATTATAATTATTATTATTATCATAATAATTATTGTTATCATTACCATTACTACTATTAATATTTTTTAAAATTATTAAACTGTTCTTATCTCAACCCACGAGTTTTCTTGCTTTTGCTCTTCCAATTCTCCCCCATCCCACCGGGGTGCAGGGAGTGAGCGAGCGGCTGTGTTATTAGTTGCTGGCTGGGGCTAAACCACGACAGCATGAATTTCCTTTCCTGACCAATTGACCCACCCTTGTGGTACAAACATGTTGTATGTATTTGCATTGACAAGTGAATATGAATTATTTTATGAAGAGTTTCCTGGACAAGCATAGCTTAGAATGTAATAAACGTATTTTCCTATGAGTTATACAGAAAAAAAAAGGCACTTGCAATTTATTTTTTATATATATGTGTGTATATATATATACACGTATATCTCCCAGGCAACACAGATCCCCAGCCATTCTCCAGATATTTACTTGGTATTCCTGTTAGTGTTATATCACCAAAATAGGAGAAAGAAAAGACATCAGTATAATATACATAGAAGACACAATCTATTTTTGATGTTATATTGAGGTAAATCAGGATTCAACCCAGTGAAGAAAATTGCTCTCAGATACACTGGAATTAACCCAAAAGCAGAGCACAGTCCTTGAAATGCAGTTATATAATGTCTGGAGAGGAGATGCTGGTGGAACAGATGATCTCCGAAATGCTACTAGATAATTAAGCTGAAGTCAAAGCCCAAACCTAGATCTCACTGCTGCATATTAATTTAGTAAAACAGATTATTCATGCTTCAGATGTTACCTTTTCATTTGGGAAAAACAGGTATGTCCTTAAGGAAATGTTGACTGGTTTTCACTTGCTTATTTTAAATTTAAAATCCTCAGGACCAGCAAACAGAACTGTATAGCTAATAAACATTTGAGACCAAGGGGAAAACATCGCAACGTATCACCAATATTTTTAGTTCCCCATGAATGATTTACATTCCCCTGCACTATCAGATATCTTCAAAAGAACATGTCAAAAGAGGAGAGCAGTGCACTTGGTTCATGTGAAGTGAAATTTGCTGCAAAAAGTCCTACAAATTCAAAGTTCTGACACCCAGTTCTTATTTCTGATGTTGGGCACACACTTGCAGCTGGGCTTTGGAAAGTTTCTGAGGGTTTGGGGATTTTTCAGGCTCTACAATGGCATGCCTATAAGAAAGTCCCATTGCGCTGTGTTGCAGAGCACTATGACAGAGCCTAGGTCTCTGTGAGGGACTGGCACAAATTTCTGTTGTTCTCATATCCCCTTGGCATTAGCTCAAGGGAGCTCAGCCTCACATCAGAGGGCTGGTGCACCACCCCAAACCAAGGGATGGTTAGCACCCAGAGAAAGCTGGGACTGTTAGTGAGTTCTACAAGCAATAGTAATAGGTTTTTTCCTCTGGGTTGTGTTGTTTGTTTGTTTTGTTTTGTTTGTTTGTTTGTTTGTTTTTTGGGGGGGTGTAGTTTTCCATACTGGAGCAAAGAATACTGAGTGGCAAAATTTTATCTTTTTATATCCAAATCTATTCTTAGCTGTTCAGTGAGAGGACAACTGAGATTCAATAATATGCCTGAAATTACCAGGTAGATTGCAGAGATTCACTCCAAAGAAGATCTCAGTAAACAGCATACTGATGCCTTGCCCTTGACATGTTCTCCCCTATTGCAGTGCAGCCTGAGACATGGCTATTTTCACCAGCGGATTATCATTCCTCATTATAGTCACTGCAAAGTAGTGGGATCTGGAACCCACCAGAGAATATTTACATACGCCAGGAATACATAGTGAAGAAGGCATAGCACGTTATGTTTTACAAAATCCATGCAGCAAGAGCAATTGATTACAAAAGTGTTTTGACATTACTTAATATTTAAGTTTTTTTTCATTTGTGTTCTCCTTTTACTGAGTCTTGATTCAGTCACTGAAGAGCTGCAGGTAACCTCTAATCATTGTGCATTTAAATTAAAAAAATAACAGGCATCATCATCTTTTCTGTCCTACTGTGAGCTCAGAGATCCTCTGATTCCACAGATGGCCTGTCAGGGGTGAGTGAGCTTTCTCAGCCCATGTCTGGAAGTGAGAGCTTTCTTTCTGCCAAATACAGTGGGTCTATGGAACATTTTCTGTGTATGCACATGTGCATCTGTGTGTGTATGTAAAATATACAATGTAAATAGTATAATCCATCATAATCCTCAGCCTTCACCCATTGTTGCAGGAACGGCTGAAAACGGAAGGAGAATGTGACAATCATCTGAGAACAAATAAACTATTTATTATTTTAAAATATAGTGAAAAATAGCTTTAATATTCAGCACAGCTTAATCAATTGAAGATACTTTTCCTCTCAGTTCTTACCAAGATGGAACGATTTTTCTTTGCAGTTAAATGAAAGTCCTTCACTGTCTTTAGAAAGCTGTTGCATAAAATGACAAGATAACATCAACATGAGTTATGCTGACTTTTGTTATAGTCAGGCTCTCATACCAGAAGGCCTTAGTTACTGTGATATTTAACATATTAAATTGACTGTCTATAGAAAGAATTTTGGTTGGAGTGTATTCAGCAAGGAAGAACTCACAACTGATGCCCCTTTTAATTAAAAGATAAAGTGTTGCCAGGGCAGACTGATCTTAATGTTGCTGTGGCACTAGAAAAAAACAGGCTGGTTGTTTTTGAAGTGACTCATGAAAATGTTTTCTTCCTATTTACGTCTGTTTCAGGAAATTTTTAAGAAATAAAATATTTTCAGAAAATTCAGGAAATATGATTAATAGTCCTAGGGATTTTTCTCTGGTACTTATCTCCTCTTACTGCTATAACCACTGCTGCAGCATCACACTGTTCTGCATCGCACTCCACCATTAAGTTTAACCTTTGCTGGACTTACTGGTGAAAATGACATCAGGACTAGGACAGCAGATCTGGATCACCATCCAAAGATTCAATTTTTAGCCTCTTTGTGGTGACTATAAATAAAAGGTAGTAAGTAACCCAAGTCTACAACAGTGATTTAGGTGATGCAAATCCCTGAGTACAGGCATATGTCCTGAACACACTGGCATGACCACTGAGTTATGGAAACAAGTAGAAGAGGACATTTAGATTAGTGTCACTCATGGGTATTTTAAATTAACAATGAATATTTTTTTTCTCTCAGTATTTGGCCAATTTCTCATGGCGCTATTCAAGGCTGATGCACCTTCTAAACTGATCTACATCATTACGCATTGCACTGCCTTGACAAAAGATGTCACCACTTTTGGAAAAGAGTTTGTCTCCCTGACATTCCAGAGCCGCAGTCAGGCAGTGAACTCTGAATCTCACTGTAAGCCCAAGAACTACCTCTGCGTCTTTATGAGTGCTCTTAAACAAATCTATAATACACTTTTATTAAACTGCAATCCCCTCTAGAGTTTGACATTTGCTCCAGCTAGGACTTGTCATTATGTTCCATCAGATACTTTCTGCTCCTGTAAAAAATGAATTCCCAAATGTTCACTCATCTTCAGTCGCAATAAATTGGTCATATACTTAATCAGTTTTACAAACTAAGATCTCTTCCTGAAAAATGAACTACCGTCCAGAAGGACAATGTCAACGATATGACAAGGAATTTCCAAGCTATGGCTCTTGACTGTTTTGTTAAGGGCATAAGTAAGTTATTAACATGGGAAGAGAGAAAATTGAGTAAAAAATATAAAATGAGGTTTGCTTCTATTAATGCAATCAGAAAAACAAACAAAATCTTTACATCAGTAAGTTAGGGCTGAGACTTGCTAGCATAACATGTTCAGTCTGGTGTTTCTTAATGGTGGTTGCAGAATTTTGTTTCAGAAACAGCACTGAGACATGATGTTTCTCTAAGCCTTTTATTTTGCCAGATTCTGACTGGGCAAACAATAATCCCTGTCAGCTGCAAAGTAAGAAAGTAATGTTGCATTTCCAGTTGAATGATTCAGTACTGTGCAGAGAGCGGAGACCACAGTAATGTCACACATTAACACCTACGGGGAACTTGACTACAGTAATTTGTTTCACTTTTTTACCAAGGACAGTTTGGGACAGTTAGATTTATGATGCCATAATAAAATATTGACCATGTCAGTGGTAGAATTACATTCATTTTACTTTCTTGCTCTTTCTCCCTTACTTGTTTTTAGTGCTGTTCAAAATGCCTTCCTATGTATCTGCACATAGCTGTAGAAGAAACATATTGACTTAAATGAATGATTTATAACGTAATTTATAATACTCTCATCATTTCAAATTATAATAACATGTTTCCTTGGGGACTTTACTCAAGTCTCCAGATAAATAAAAGCTACATTATATTTTCCCTCTCCTTCCAGAAACTGTTAAGTATCTTACTTCCAAAAGCCCATTTTTGGCATCCTGTGAAATGTTCATACCATAGTGGTCCTTTCCCTCCCTGGATTCCTTTCCCTGCTATTCTCTGTTGCTTCTCTGTTTGTTGCAATGCCCACCACAAACAGAACAGTAGAAGTGGCCTTTCTGCAGGAAGGTGTTCAACCTGCCAGCACCCCACAAAAATGACAGTCCTGACTTCTGTATTAAAGAGCTGCCACTTACTTCTAATTGTCATCTATGAGGGAAGGGAAAAGGTTGGCTGTGCCCCACAGCAAGGGATGAAGTGCATATCCTGAGGTGGAACAGCTGTTTCCTGACTATCTACTTTCCGTGCCGTACAACCTGTGGTGGCAGATCCACCCCACATTAGTACAAACCTCAGGGGTAATAAGTGTTTTAGCTTGCTGACCTTGGTGCCTGACCATGAGCTGTCCTCCAGACGGAGGAGCAGCAATCATGCATAACCTGAACAAAGTGAAGGGACCCCTTTGGCCCATAGCTGTGCTACCATGTATACCACCTCTACCTGAGGAGGGTGAAGAAACTGTCCCTATTTCTCACCTGGTGCCTCTTTATTCAGACTCTTGACCTCTCCCACGCTCTGGGACATCAGCCGGCTGCAGGGCTGACCTGTTTGACCCACAGGTACCAGCCCCCTGGGCTGTGAGCAAAGCTGGAGAAGATGTAGGTGGCTTTTTGAGCCATGGGGTGCACCTAACTGGAAGAAAGCTCAGATGCACATGAATATCTGAGCCTGACATTAGAGGTGCAAAGGTGGTAATTTTTATGTGATGGTGTAAGAGACTGGACCGTGGAGCTTTTGTCTCAGAAGAATGCTCGTGCGAGAAACGCACCTGTGGATTGCTTGTCTAGGTGAAAAGTTGTAACTTTTCACTGAGCAGCTGCAAGGCCACTGAAATCAGGAATGTGGAGGCACACCGTCGCCCTGGAAGCAACCACTGTTCTCAGAAACTGCAGCTCTTAAGCAGAGATAAAAGGACTGTTAAGACAGATCCTGGTGCGATCGCCCACCACCAAAGAACCAAGAGGCTTGGACCCCTGGTACGCCACGGATCCATGGTGGTGACTATTCTTGCAACTCTATTCTGACTGCTTGCTTGATTTCTGCCCTGTTATTCTATCCTATCCTATCACTATTATTTCTGTTTGCTTTTTGGTAATAAAGGTTGTTTCGGGCATACGGCATTTGACCTCGTTTGTGTCTTAATCTTGCTCTTGGGATCATATCGAACCTCCCCCCCCTCCCCCCAACATTGGGTCTGGAGAGATAGGACCTGATGACATTTCTGTAGCACAAGAGTGAAATCCACTGCTCCAGGGGCTTCCCTGGTGCACCCTCCTAACCAACCTGTCAACAAGCCATGTTTTTTGGAACATTCAGGATGGGAAAGGATGTTCCAGGGCTAAATACAAGAGTATTTGATGCATTGAAGAAGAAAGGATGAAGAGGTTAATCATGGAAGAGAAAAGCCTAACTTGTTTCTGGCAAAAGAGAAGACCTTTTTTTGCAGAACAAAAAATGGAACAGGTCTGCCTGCATTCAGAATGAATTAGAAAAGAGATACAAACATGCAGAGAATTTTTCAAATGTCTTCAGTAGTTTAGAAGACAAATGCACAGTTTGCCCGTGTTTTCTCAGGATGTTAGTCCAGCCCTGCTGTTTGACTGTGGTTAGAAATATGTATATGCACTACTTTACAAAGTGCAAATACCAAGAAAATGGGGTTGTCTGCTTTCTATTAGTGCTGTGGAAAAGAGTTACAGTTTTTGTAGCTTTATAATAGTATACAGAATAGTTTCATTCAACTTTTCAGCTTATGCCAGTTGCTTATCAGATATGTGTAGGGAGACATTATTTGGTCCATCATCATCCTGGACAGCAATTTCTCAGTTGCTTCTGATTATCTTGCTTTGGAGGAGAGAGAAGACTCCTGTTTGTTCTGTGCAAACCCTTCAGTTTGAAGGAGAGCAGTCTCGTCCTGTATCACTTTGTATTTATTTGACCTGTCTGCAAACCAGCCACAGCATATCTTAATTTTGTTCATATTTTTTAAGTACTCAGTGACTATTTCCTTTCACTGTACCTTCACTTTTTGTCACTTTGCCTCTCAACATGCACAGCAAGTTCAAACGTGTGGAGCAGTCCTTGAGGCAAGCCAGCCACGGACATTCACACATTTCCCCAGCTGAAGGAAGCTTCAATTCTGCTTACCATAAGCCATTCTCACCTTATTGAAATATCTAACATGGAAGAGTTCAGCAATGAACAGAGTTCAGGAAAAAAAAAATGGTGTTGAGGCTTTATATAATTGCTGGAATGAGAAATAGCCATCACTATTAACAAATCAGCTGGGAAACACAGCCTTCGACTTCAGACATGTCCTGTCCCTGCTCTTGACAGACCCTTGCCCTCAGCTGTGGGGGGGACACTGAGCGGAGTGACTTGCTGGGGACTCCCCCATCACTGGATAACTGCATATCTGCCCCTTTCCTTACAGCTGTTCCACACCTTGAAACAAACGTATCCCATGTGTTACCTCTTGAAGTACTACATGCACTATTAGGGAAGTTGCTCTAAAAATATAGAAATGAATGCTGGCAGTGAGATGAAGATTTGATCAAGTAGGAATACATTGCTTTTGCTTCATCTAACTGCAAAAAATATATATTAAATATTAAATGCAAGATACAGAGATTCAATTTGTCACAGAAGCAGGGAAAGTCAGGCAGGAATGAGCTACATGAGCTACAACTTCACCCACAAAACGAAGTTCAGCTTCCTTCAGAATGAAGTGTCCTGCTCTGGAAAATTGTATCCAGACAACATGCATGCTTAGACATGAAGTTATTTTATTTTGTGGTATTCCTGGGCATGATTCTTTTTAATATAGGTCACCTGAATTTTCACTAGATTCATCTCTGATCAGCTTTTAGGAATATCTATTCTGATGTCATGTTCTGAAGGCTTGAAAAGATCTCTTCAAATTACACCTGACAGGTTTTAGGCATCCAAGTAAGAGCACTCCAGTCCTGTGGATTCAGAGAGCTGCACAGCTCTATCCCTCCAGGCAGGTGTTTCTGCTCTTTCCAGCTGAACTGCAGACAGATGGAATTTGACAGTGTTTCCCCTTCAGTTGCATCCTAAGGAAAATTAGCTAGATTTGTCTTGATGCAGGCACAAATGACAAACAATTGACAGCCGGGGTATTTTCCCACACTAAATCCACAGATCTGACAGCAAACACTTCTCAAACAAAAGTAATAATAAGGAAGTAAATTCTCATGGGCCTGTGAAATGAGAATGTTTTGTAAGACTGCCTGCATTTTTTATCTGTGTTGTTAATGGCAAATGCAAAGTTAATCATGCTATTTGTACAAAAGATGAAGTTAATAACAGGGAGCCCATAGGGCATATTTGCTAATATTGCTGTGCCTCAGCTATGTTTGAGCTAGACAAGAAAAGAGCTTCATTGAAACTGTGCAAATGGTGAGTTCACAAAGCTGTAGCATGTGGATGAAATGAGTGAGTTATTCAAAGATCTAGCTAGAGCAAGTCCAGCTTTCTTAAGGTTTCCGTGGATTTATAGTAAGATAGCCACAGGGGAAAATGTTACAGAAATTAATCTACAAACTCAGGGAACAAAGGTTGTCAGTAATACTTCTGTGCTTAAGAAATCCACTACTTGGAATATCTACATTAAATAGTCTTAGCATATAGTAGCGTAATGTAATGGAAAATGAATATTCAGACTGGTTTAAGAGACTGTGAATACAACCTTTATGCTGGCCCTTCCTCTGCCAGGGTACCCAGTAATACCATTTCTGTCATCTGCAGTTACCAAATACGTAACTCCTGCAAAGTTTCTCTCCTGACCTCTAATAATGGAGAAAGGAAAGTTTACATTCTCTTGAGTTTGGGAGCATTTGTCTCATATCTATTTGCTTTTACTGTTGTCCCAGTGTATTTCTCTGTCTTGCTCCAATTTCTTTAGCCGATTTCAATGGAAAATAGCAGATCAGGCTTATTATCACAAATGTCTATTGATATAAGGTCCTTAGGGACAAACCCTACAAACACAATGATGCTACCTCTTATACTTTTGTTTTCTGAGGTTTAAGGGTAGATCTCAGATTTAGGATAGTGTGCAGCTTTGCAAAAGTATTTCAATGTGATAGTACCTCACCATATAACTATTAAGAAGAAAACAGTCTAAAACTGACCCCTAAGAAAATAAAACCGCTTAAGGCTAGCTGTTCTTTTCAGTCCAACCTGCCACATATTTTTTCTTTAATAGCCTTTAAATTCAGAACAGGTACATTTCTGAAGTGCAGTTTATGATGTGCCTCTCAGTACCTCTGAGGGTATACTTTAAAATATCCAGTCGGAACAGGACTGAGAATTCATTATTTTCATCACTTTGTGGGTTTCAGAAACTCCACTGAATCTCCTGAAGTCACAACAGCTTTTCCAGGCCTTCAGTGAAGAAAACTAAACCACCATCAACAGTTGCACAGATCTTCCCCTTCATTAGAAATTGAGGGGTTAATAAGCTGCAAGAGTCTGTATTGCCAACTTTCTGCAGATCTAAATATCATTAGAAATCCATTGGATGGATGGTTTCTTGCTGGATTGCATAAAAATCACTTCTTTAAGAGACTTTCTGCTTGCCCATGCTTTCCACATACTTTCAGTCCAATACATACTGGAACCATTGGTTATGGAGTAAGATCATTACAAAGGTAATTTCTTTCTGCAGGATGACTCAAAGCTATAATAAAACTTTTATTGGATCAATATCTGTTCAAGTACTGAAAGTAGTCATAAATTTTCATGGTATTAACAGAATTCAGTAATTTGTCACTCAAATGGGTCCAGATGAACAGGGTCTATGAAACTCTGTTTGACAGTTGCTAAAGCTATTGAAATAATGCAGGTAATTTGGAAAAAATGGTTGGGTAGTTATGTCTCAAACTGCAATTTGTACATCAATAAGATCAGAGAATAACTTTCTGCAAAAGGTTGACAGGCTTTCTTCCTGGCTGCCACATTGCCTGTTCCTCTGTGAGCTGAGTTCTGGCACATATGCTCTGCTACTGAGCAAAATACAATATTCTCTGCTTCCTTTGAAACACTAATGCTCCTTAGCCTTGCGAAAACTGGAAGTACTGACCATCAAGTAGATTGCCTCTCTTTCTCAGGAAAAAGCTAAGGGAGAGAAAATACCCAGCAGTTTTTCCCTCAGATTGTTTCATGTGTGTTATTGTGAGCTCCCCCTTAACTTCTTAGCCATTTTTTTCTTAGGCTTTTAAATGGATTTATGATTTACCAATCAGCCAGGAAACAGTGTAAAACTAGATATGTTTCGTCTATTTTAAATAGCTTACCTTGAACTCCACAACATTTTTCTTTAAGATGCTTTGTTCCTCTTTTTTGGTTGGGTTTTTTTTTTTTTTTTCTGTTGTTTTTTTGTAATAAGAAAATCTGATATGATGACATGAAAGGAAGAATAATTAAAAAAACCTCCACCAGAATGTAATTAAGTTATTCAAATAAGGTTTGTTCTTTGTTTGGGTTTTTCTCTCTACCTAAGTAAATATATTTCTTTGTTGGCAGATAATTATGACATTTGCTCACCTTTCAAAAGCAGCAAATTATTTCCAGATTATTCGGTATCATTTTTGTTAAGTTTTTCAAAACAGACCTGTTTTTTTAAAATGATGGTACCCCTTCAGGCCTCTGCTACACTTTAAGGCTTTTGTTTCTCTGACAGAATAGACAGCAGAAGGAAACATGACTGAACACATAATCTGTTACCAGGAGGTTTCATGATACCATCATTTGTCTTCATGTCGCAGCAGGGAGACCAGTGCCAGAGCCCATTTTGTAACGTGGTTTCTATTAGCACTGTTGGTGCGAGCATGACCAAGAACCAAATTCATCCCTGAACACATACAAACAAAAAAAAGACAATATGACCTTGACTCTCCATCTTAACAAGTCTGATCTACACCAGGCCTCCAGAACATAACATTGAAATCATGCGTCACATCGCGCAGGCTCCTACATGAGCTTATGCATCCCCTGGTGCTGGTCTGTCATCAGTTCTCCTCACCCTTGATATCCACAGAGTAGGGGGCTAATCAAAGCAACTCTCTGTCCTGGTGACCCCATCTGCCAAGACAGCCCTGGAAGCTGTCGATCCATCATTTTTTTTCTGGACTGATGCCCTGTCACCACAGTACCGCTGAGCTCTATAGAGAGTTTATGCCACAGTGAGTGACATGATACTTATCCCTCAGGCATATGTATGAAGGCCAGGCACTAGTACTATCTTACAGAAACCACAAAGGCTTTCAGTCCTCATGATGAAAGTGAAATGTGCCAGATTCATTCAGGTTGCATTGTTAATTCTTTTCTACTATAAAACACATGCATACAAAAACTGAATCTGGAAATGCATGCTTCGAAATGGCAGGAAGACAGTGACAGGAAGACAGCATAAGCTTTGCCATGGTACTTACACACTGATATCAGAACTACAAAGCAAAAGATGTTCTCTAATTTTATATCTGGTTATCTGAGCCCAAAGCCTCCTGGTTGATCTCAAAGGTCTTTCTGTACAGATTAAATTGAAACGATAGGCTAAATCTTACACATGATATCAGATGAATGTGAAATAATCTGTGAAAGGCAAATAATTTACTTCAATGTCTCTTTCTATTTATAGAAACAGAGTCATAGAAGAGTCAGTTTGCTTGATTTACTAAGCAGCTCTGCATTAATTAAAGCTCCTCTGTGAGTAATATTAAGTAAACAAGTTCAGCTAAAGAGAATGAACACCTTTCTTCCACTGGCATGAGAAATAATCTCCAGAAAAATAAGGGACAATATTTTGTTTCATCTTTTCAGATTTTTTCAGAAAACTCTTTTCCTTTAACAGATTTTTTTTTCCTCTCTGTTCTCAAAAGTACATTCTTACTGCTCTTGAAAGTGTAACTCAATTATCATGAATCAATTTATTTGTTGAAACAATACCTGTATCAGGTTTAGTATATTTCATTACATCTCATGTTTTTCAACACCAATTTATTAAAATCATTACTTCTACAAATAAAATTAATTTGAAAGTGTGAAAAATCAATGTTTCAAAAGTTTCTGAAATCCATTCTCATCTGTCTACTGAGGGAAAATATTCTTCTCATAGCTGCATCTGAAGGACATATTAAATCTTTTCAATATATTTCATGATTTTTAATTAACTGGGAAGACAACCATTTAAAGACAGAATATTAGACTAATTCTTAATACAATGCACTGAAGCATATGAAAATAAGTATGCTGTACCGAATCTTGCATTACGTAACATGTTGTATATGAAAAATAATGTCCAGCCTTTTATGAACTTCAGTAATATTCATTATTTTCTAAACTCAGAGAAATTGCTGAATCAGGTTAAAGTAATTTTGTTTGCTGAAATCAAATGTAAAGCCAGACTTAAATGACTGTTTTATTATTATGCTTTCTTTAGACAAGAGCTAAATTTATTATAAAAAATATATTTTTATATAGTTTATAATTTAACTAATGCATTCTGCCAGAAGATGCAGCACAGATTACGCTAATCTTAAGAAAGAAATATAAAGGAACAGCTCTTAGCAAATAGGAATATATGCAATATTCAGTCACTGAAAGTATCTCTCCTTCATCCCCATTTCTGCTATCTTTAAAAGAACAAGAAAAAAAAGATTTATGGAGCATCAGGAGTTTAACTGAGATTGGGAAACTATTATATGCCATAAACCCTATATTTCTATTAACCCCACAACTCCTCGGATCCAACAGAGTTATCAATTCTATTTCCCAGAAACATCTTTTGAAGGTGTTTTGTATCCTTCCAGCATCAGGAATCAGAGTACAATGACCTTTTTGTGGAAATCGTTTCCCCCATTTGGCCAGCTATTCTGTCCTGTGTAAACTCACATGTTTCTGTGCTGGTGGTTTGGTCCCCTTCACATCATCTCCAAGGTGGTCCCTAATGCACAACCTCTTCCTGAGCCAGACACAGAAGGTTATATTACAAACAACATGAACTACTAAATCTGTAGTGGACACCTAGGACAGACCAAACACATCCATCATCCACAGTATTATCCCAATGATTTCCACCACAGATGTGGTAAACACCATTCCTCCATCAGACCATCTCTACTGCCCCACCATTGATCAGCCAGTTACCAACAGTATCATAAAAACTAGACCTTCAAGCAACCACATACAGATGAGCCACATAGACAAACACACATCTCAGTAAAACTAGCAGTTATTTAATGCATGAGAAGAACCAGGATCCTGCATGTGATATCATTTCCTGTGAAAACAAGCAAGATACCAAGGCAATATCTTCAAGTTACCATAATATTTCTCTAGCAAAAGAAGATCAGATTCTCAAATTAATCTCTTCATTCCTCATATTCAAAGGAGACACACAGTATCTTCCCAAGACAAGTTTAGGAGCTAAGACTCCTAGCCACTGTGCTGTAAGAACCAACAAAAAGAAAAAAAATTACCAAATATTACAATTCTTTTCTTTTTCTCCATTTTCCCAACTTTAAAATATGTAATATATAGCATGCCTACAAGATCAAATGTGTAGGGGATTGTACCGTAAAATACAGAATGTGTGGTTCCCCTCCTCCAGGCTAACACCTGCTTTTAAGCAGTAAAAGATAGTGCATCAGTAAAGGACACAGGGACATTTCTGGGCATTGTGGATGATTTGTAATGTGTCCTGAAGGATTTTAGTACTGTTTCAGTTCCAAAGCAAGCAGTCAAGGAAAAGTATCTATTCATGCATGTGTTTTCCTTTTCACAGATGGTGATTGCTCAGTGTGATCAGCTTTTTCCCAATGCAAAGTCTTTTTGAACAGATTCTTATCCTGAACCTCTGCTGAAAGATGTGTAAATGCTGTTGAAAAGGTCTCCGCAGCTTTTGATTTTGAGAAGGCTTATGTTTACTTTTTGTTTTCTTGCAGTGAAATAAATTAGACCCACAGGACTGTGACTATCATGGCACTGCCTAGCAGGGTGTCAGCCCCTGAAAGGAAGACTTACTCCACAGCTCTGTCCCAAGCACAGGGTCCTCCCACATGCTGCCTGTGTGCTGCCATCCCACAGGCTGTGCCAGTCACCAGCTAGCTGAGAATTCTTTGACACAGTCCAAACCATTTCAGGGAGCATGATAGCTATTAAACAGTACGGACAGTCATGGGCCAGCACTGATCCATGTTTTATCCCAGTTTCATTACACTAGGTGTAGCCTACGTATCATCCAAACCCATAAAACAAAAGCAGTTGCCTGTACTGGTTAATAATCTTCCCCATCCACCTAATGCTGGTGTGCAGAGCTGCTTTACTTCCTACAGACCAGTACAGGAATTTATTCTAATTGTAAGATGTTTGGAGGACTGAGTGACTAGATGCAGCAAGGCTATGGTGAACAACAACTTCATTAGGAATGAACAGATCATGACTGACAAGCAAAGAAAGAAAATGGGACAGTGCCTGAGCAGAAGGGTTGAGATCAGTGTGAAAAAAGCAAAAGGTCAAAGCAAGGAAAGGAATGAAGTGAAAAAGAAAGCAAAGAGAACCAAAAAGAATAAAAAACACAGGGGAGAAGACAGCTCAGGGGGAATGAGTCGTAAATAAGGCAAGCCTTGAAGCAGGACAGGATAAAAACAATGTGTTCAAGAGAGCCAGACCTGCAGAACTTCACTGAGCTGAATTTAGTGCTTCCAGTCCCTGAGGTGGGAATAGCCCATGTTAAGAAGGGAAGGGAGCCATGGTGAGTTTGTCTGTGTTGCTGTTCAGGTAGATGCTGCTGGCAACATCACTCTATCCTCCATTTTATGGTTATTGCTGAGCCCTTCTTTCATAGACTCATAGAATCACAGAATCATTTAGGTTGGAAAAGATCCTTCAGTTCATCTAGTCCAACCCTATTCATTCCCATCCTTCTCATCAATAGTCATAAAAGGCCAACAGCAGTGTAAACAGTATGCTTTGCTGCATGCAGGCACCATCCAAAAACAGTGGTCCTGTGCTCAGTGGAGAGACATTACTGCATGACCACATAAAAGCCACTTAGGAGCAGGACCTAACATCTGACCTTCTCCCTCAGCCAGCCCCATACTTCCAGAGTGGTGTCCCTAGTGCACAAACTGCAAGGACTGCAGCCCCCCAGTTCTCACAGGACCACATAATTTCTACATGAAATTATGTATTACTTACTGTTTCCTGAATTGCAAGAAGTAGGCAGTGATGCAAGGTGAGGCTTTCTGTCTGCTACACCACATACAGAGTGTCAGTCCATGCAAGTTCCCAGGTAAATCTGATGTGTTAGGACTAAACTGAGGATTCATTGCTTTTATGCCTTCATCTGGTGCTTTCACTTCCTGCATTGCTCACTTGAGTTTCTGACTAATTATCAAAATTGGCTGCAGGCATAAGTCATGTATTTTAACAGAACCTGATTAATCAGTCAAAAAAGATACAGTGATTTTTCACTAAAGCAAATTTTTCTAATTGGGTCATGGTCTTTTTTCTCTACAAGATGTGTCATGAAAAAGTGTCCAATCAGTTTAAAACCCTCCATCCTTGAAAAGTGGCCTACCTTCTACAGTAATTTTCATGCAAGTTACAATATAGAAAAAAAAAGAAAATCACAGTGATACAGAGATTTTTTGCATAAGTTTCTCTTAAATGCAGATGTGCTTTTTGGCACTCCTGGATGTGACAGCACCTTTAAGCCTCACATAGGCCCTTGCCATTGCATAGCATGCTCTGTAGTCCTGACATCCTATGAAGAGTAGCATCTCTTAATTCTTTGCTTTTTGAATAATATATATATTATATAATGGCATATACAATTGAAGATTTTGCTGCAGCTATGGGACTAGTGCAAATCAGAAGCTGTAAGTCAGGCAGACGTGAGAAGGTCTGAAGTTCAGAGTCATATCTGAAGCTTCCTTCAAAAGTGAATTACGTCCACATGTCAGCTCTGGATTAAAATAAAGTGTGCTACCAACTGGAAAACATGCATCCTCCCATTTCTGAAGAATAGGTGTATATTATAAAAGGAAGCATCTCTTCACCATAGGGTTGATTGGAGATCCTTCCAAATGGGCTGAAATGCCTATGTAGCACAATGTCAACACACCAGCTAGCATCCCAAAAGCAGACAAAGTAGCTAGTTAGCTTTCAGGACCCTTTGCCAGAGGAGCTATACTAATCCTGACTCCAGCACTAAGATATCTGGAGTTAGTCCAGGTGCCTTTGTAGAGGTGGATGCAGTTGTAATACCAGCTAGAGGTCTTGCAGTGCAGTTTGACTTGGAGCACTCATGGAATACAGCCACCCAGCCTGCCATTGCAAGGGAGGTTCCTTGTATAACTCCACTGGTCAACATAAACCTACCCATAAGGATCACTTGCAGAAGCAGAGTCCAACCATAGGATTTCAGGTGATAGACTGAATAACCTCAGAAAGACCTTCATCTAAATGTTTCAGTGCACCAAAATGAAATCACTTAAGACCCTGATGGGGAACTGGGAAAGGGCCTTTCTGAGGCAGGGTGTTCAACAATTGTAGGAATTTGGACAGTTTCATGTGGGCCCCTGGTTCTACTTGCACATCAGCTGAGGCAGCAACTCCCTTTTTGATACTGATTCCTTACTGCATCATATTTAGGTTGTGTTAATGAATTGTTTCATGAAGCTTTAGTATGTCTGGTGGAAGGAGGCAGACTAGATCTTTACTTCTTGACTACTTTGCTTTTAGGTAGTTTTTTGGCCTTTCCTGAAGTACTGAAGATTGGTCATGGAGACAGGATAGAGAAAACAAAGTGCACAGCTGTTCCTCACAGTATTAAGGTCTCAGAAGTATTTGCCCAATTTATCTTGTTTATTACTATTGTCAGGTTTGGGGTCAGGAGAGAATTTTCTCCCAATTGGGATTGTCAGGGTCTATTTTTGCCTTTCTTTAAAGACAAGAGCATGGCTCCTTTCTAAAGCTTGTTTGATTTCAGCCCACAAATGCCACATGATCTTCCCTTTATTTTCTTTCCCTGTAACACAAAATACCTTAGACTTTAGGTCTAAGTCGGCCATAGGCTACTGGGAGTGTTTTGTGGCCTCTGCTGAGCAGGGATATGAAGAAAAGTTGTTCTACGGCACTTTTGGTCAGAACATCTGCTGCATGGTTGCTTGTGAGAGAAGAGGAAATTCAGGGCTTGTGTATGATCGTTTGTGGTACATTGTCTTCCTCCAAGTGCCTTGTGTCATGCACTTCCATCAGACAGTAAGTGGTACATAGGCCAGCACATGAACATTTGGCCAAGAATAACTGTTTTAACAAAAAAAGTTAAGTGGGGTCCAGCCCATTAGAAGTTGCACCTTTGGGATGCACTTGAAGCACTTTTGTGATAAAAGAGCAAAATACAACCCAGACATCCAGCAGAGCTGATGACATCTCACCTACATGAAAACCGAGACTTATAAACAATCTATTTTCCTGTCCTGGTCTCTGTAACCCTGAGGCAGGTTTAAGCAGGGCTCTTTTCTTCAAGTGTGTGAAACATGCACTCCCTAGCCCTCAGCGCTGCCTTTGTGCCTCTGTAGCAGGAGCCAGCAGCAGCAGGCAGAGCTGCTGTGCAACTGCCTGAAATGTGCAGACAAAGCAGCTGATGGAAGGGCTGGGGGAGGCCTTGCTGTGCTCAGAAAGCAACAGCATTACAGTGCTGTGGCTATTGCCACGGCATATTATTTTCCTTCCCTTTCTTCCCATTTTCTCAGTGCCACTTATTTCTTTTTGCTTCAGAAAGGACTCTTCTCCACACTCACCTTTTCTTCAGGGAAAGGATAAAAGCAAATGAGAGGGGAGGTGGAGGAAGGCAGCCAGAAAATTCCAGTGAGCCATGACATGGCCGGGAGGAGTTGCACCAAATGCTGCTCCCACAGTCGTCCATGTTTGTGTGAATGCAACATTCCACCAGGCCAGTGTATTTTTTTTTTTTCTGGGCACTTCATGTTCATTTAAGGTTGAAATCTGAATCTGAAATGATCACAAGCAAGTTGGTCTGGAAAGGCTTCATAACTACATCAAAAACAAGAGTGGAAGAGATTAAAACAGAGCATCTTTTATTAAATGAAAACCTGAGGCTACTGACTCCCTGTAAGACGATACATGAATCAGTGGAATAAGCCCCAATGACCACAACAGAGAGATTCATTAGCCAGGGAAATAGTCATTATCAAGCTACTGAAAAGCTGTCCTGCCACTGAATGTTATAATGAAGTATGCAAACTTTTAAATTAATTGAAAAGAAAAAGAGATGAAGAGATCAAGCAGTCTGCCAAATTCCTGAAAGGCAAACTCTTAAATGTTCACGTGTAAAAATAAAATACATTATTTCTCCATCTTTCAGTTTTCCTTTGCTGCTTCATTTTTCTTCTGCCTTCTTTGTGATCTCCTCCTCCCAGAAACTCAAACCAGTGTCACAATTAGCAGAAGTTTTTGCTTCGAAGGGCTGTTGATGGGTGTCCTATGTCTCCCAGGGGCTCATGTACCCTGCAGGATTACACTGACTAGGCTGCACACCCTGCAAGCCAGGCACACATCAAAGGGGAGTGCAGAGAGTGACGTACCAATGGGAAAACTGCTGTGCCATGCTTCAGCACCTCTCCTGTACTCCTGCTGAAACAACCCCATTTTGGAGTAACATGTTCTAATACTGTGAAAAAAACAATAACTTAATCCTTCCCTCAGGAGAATTACATGAGTATGTTCAGCAGTAGCTTACCTTTAGGCAAAAAGATGATAACATGGAAATAAAAAATTTTAAAACAATGTGAACAAACCTAAGCAACATTTAGTCTCTTATGAGAACATTAACACAACAACAACAAAAATGCTACAAATAATTTAGATTATGATTAAAGCCATTAAGGAAACATGCACTGTATTAAAGAACATCTTTATGCTTATACCTACATGCTTCTGGTTTCCTTATTTCTGTAGGGAATATGTTGTGGTTTACCCCCTGCCTGCAACTAAGCACCACACAGCCGCTTGCTCACTCACCCCCAGTGGGATGGGGGAAGAGAATCAGAAGAGTAAAAGTGAGGAAATTCCTGGGTTGAGATAAAGGCAGTTTAATAAGTAAAACAAAAGCTGCACACACAAGCAAAGCAAAGCAAGGAATTCACTTCCTATCAGCAGGCAGGTGTTCAGCCATCTCCAGGAAAGCAGAGCTCCGCCACACGTAACAGTTTCTTGGGAAGACAAATGCCATCTCTCCGAACTTCCCTCCTTTCCTTCTTCTTCCCCAGATTTATATGCTGATCATGATGCCATACATTGTGGAATATCCCTTTGGTCAGTTGGGGTCAGCTGTCCCAGCTGTGTCCCCTCCCAACTCCTTGTGCACCCCCAGCCTACTCGCTGGTGGGGTGGGGGGAGAGGCAGAAAAGGCCTTGACTCTGTGTCAGCACTGCTCAGCAGTAATGAAAATATCCCTGTGTTTTCTACAGTTTTTAGCACAAATCTAAAACATAGCTCCCTACTAGCTACTATAAAGAAAATTAACTGTATTCCAGCCAAAACCAGCACAGAATATTACCTTTGCCTACCCCTTGCATAACACCTTCTGCCAGGGCTTATGCAAGGGCAGCCAGGGGCCCAAACGGACTTCAGCTGATGGTATCTTTGTCCCTAATGGAGACGCAAGAAGCACTCTGTCCCAGCTGATTGCTGGTAGGAAAAAGGGCATACCTAGATTTAGATATACATCTTCCTGTCAACAGAAGACAAGCTCTCTTCTTGCAAAAAGAAACCTTTCTTTCCTAAGCAAATATTATTTAATTTTCTAACAGTCTGTAGCACTGTGGAAAATGTTTCATTAAGACAGACTGTGAATTGTTACTCTCCCTGTGTCAACACGAAGAGGGTTATGCAGCCTGATTCCACAGAGTCCAGATGCGAGCTAAGCATGGATAATGCTGATACAGATACTACAGACAGGCTTGAATAATTTGAGAAAGGAATTTAAAAAACAAGGCCAGTTGCCAGCCTGGCTAGCAGACACATGTGCCTAGAGAGCTAATGGGAAAATGATTACTGTGTGTGAGGGCAGGGCACAAGCAAGCTATGTCACCTTTCAGCAAATGTGAGTTATAATGTATGGGGCATCACTGTACACAAAGGCAGCCTTGATGTCTTTGAACTAAGGACACAAAACAGACAACAGGAATGAGCCTGATCTCAATATGCTGATACTGTGTTCCCTTTATATACTGCTGGAGCAAAGCAAGCTGGAGAACTATTTTTAATGCTAGATCACCTCTGTGTCTTGGTGGTTGTGCTCCCTGGACCGTAAAAGAAGCAGACTTCAAAAACAAAGAGCAAATAGGTTTTTTGACAACTGGAGAAATCACTTTTATCCAGCCTTGTTTTTAACTGTATTAAGAAGAAAATAGTAATCTCATTTGGTGCCCAAATTTTGCTGGTGATCAAGAAATAGCTGATTTCTTCCACTGGCCAAAAAAAATTGTAATAGTTTCTTGACTTTGCTGAAAGGGCCGCTCTGACAGATTGTGCTTCATTGTCTAGGGATGTCTTCATCACTGGTATCAGGAAAATGATACCCCCCTTATCCAGTCTGGCAGTAGGGAAAAAACTGTCAATTTCAGGAAACTCTAGATTGCTAATGACCACCTAACTCTATTTTGCTTTACTACATTGTTATGATTTGGCCACCTTCATCACTCCTCTAATCAAATACCTTGTGCCCTTGGGCCTGCAAAGTGAGGCTTCCTGGCCTGCAAAGTGAGGCTTCCTTTGGGAAGTCCATGTAGGCAGCAGGAACACCTCCAGGTCAGCAACCAAGTGGGATTTACATCTTCAGCAGGTGCAGAACTAAAACCAAAATTATTAAATAACTGCTGAAAGAAAAGAGGATAGCAAACCTCAAGTTGTCTCTGACTCGGAAACTGAGTATTTACATACCCTCATAGCAAGGTGAAAAGAAAGGTGATCTTTCCTATTGTTCAAAGAGACTCAGGACAGTGAAGGCTGCAGGCCCACCCTGAATGACATTCCAACTGCATAGTGCAGTAGCACATGCTGGGTCCTAGCACAATTATTGGGCAGCTCAAAGGAACCCTTAGGTCCTGAGTCTGGTAAACAGCAGTGTGAGACTGGATACTAATGGACTGTTAACCCACTCATCACACAGATTGACAGTATTGGCTTTATTGGATTTCATTTTATGTATGGGTTTCTTTTGTATAAGGTGTTAGGACGCATAGGACTTGGGGCTTAACTGGTTTTTAATTTCTTTTTAACAGTGATTTTGGCTCTAACTATTATCTCTTAAGCTTTGAAGTTGGCACCATTTTTGAATCTTCAGCTTTCTTTAAAAAAATATATATTTTGTTAGCGTCGCAATACAATTTTCAGTCCTGCTTTTGTGAGGAGTAGAATACACCTTAACTCACTTCTGGATATATTCAGTCAGTGCCTTTTGGTTGAAACATGAAAAGAATTTAAACTATTATCAGTTTTGTTGCAGAGAAAGCAAGCATCTGACAAGCATTTTATTCCATACTCAATTTAGAGCATTAGCAGAACAAATAAATAACTGATAAAAATAAGCAATTCTCCAAAACTGATGCTAGGTCATGTTTACTCATTATGAGCAGGTTTTTTTTTTAATAGGAATACAGTGAAAGCCACTCTTAACTGCTTTTCCAGATTAGGCAGGTCATCACTGTATTATTTAAAGATAAAAACTTACTCAGCATTCTATTCCTTTTTTATTTCTAATTTTTGCTGAGTAGAACCATAGTAATTGGATTCCTTCATTCCTCCTCCTACATCATCCTGGGTCAAACAAACACAGGTGGTTAAAATGAAATAGAGCAAGTAATGGATAAAGCATTAGTATCAGCACCACTGTACTGATTTGAACACTTTCACCGTACAGTGTATCCCTCCCACTTTTGCAGGAGGGCTTGAAGTCTGCTGTTGTACAGAACAGCTATGAAGTTTGGTCCTGAGACAATTACACTTCAAGCACTGTGTGTTTTTAATTTATTCACAATATGCAATAGCATCCACAAGCAAACTAAGGACCTTTCCAGCTGAGATATTAGGTGAGTTGCAATGTCCCACGCACTCTGAAAAAGTTTTTAAGATGCCCAAATGTGGAGGAGTGGCTAGCTAACAGAGGCCACGACATGTATATGAGCAACCCAAGCTGTCTCAGGGAGTATTGAGCGCCCGCCGTCCTTGAGGCAACCTTGAGAGCAAGGGGGAGGAGGCTCTGGGTTTTGGCGGGCTGGCGAGCAGGAACTTGAGGGGTGGGTCTGGGCGGTCCGAGGCGCGTGGTCGGCAACGTCGAACGAATCGGAATGTCCTAAGGGGCGCGTGAACAGGAGCTCACCACCAATCAGATTGTTTGTTTAAGCTCGTGATCGTTTGTAGCTCTATATATTCTGTAACGACGGTTAATAAAGTGAGGCTGATGCTTGTACTCATATTGAGATTGTCATCAGTAACTCTGGACCGCCGCCCCGACTCCGACATCTGGTAGCAGAGGATGGTTGATTTCCGAAGCAGTGGATGGTTGATTTCCGAACCAGCGGATGGTTGATTTCCGAACCTCGAGACTGCGGTAAGAGCAGCGAGAGAGGGGGAGTCGGGAGAAAAGGCGGCTGGGAGAGTACTACCGATACGGGGTAGATACAGAGCGCCTGGCCAGTGCCTCCCAGAGGGAGCGGCTGCTATTATGGAAGGGGAAGCAGCTGCTATGTTGCTCGTAAGCATACTCTCTAAGAGAGGGATCGAGACAACGGTGAAACAGCTGACCAAGTTAATAAAGTTGGGACAGCGGATGGGACATTTTAAGGACACTCACACGTTGTTTTCCGTGCTTGAATGGCGAGAGTTAGGCGATACGATGTGGCGAAAGACCATTGAAGGCGATGAGAAGGTGGAAAAGGAAGTAAAATCGGTGCGTGAGCTCTGGAAAGATGTTCTAGAGACGCTAAAAGCTATGAAAGCAGAAAGAGAGGTCGGGTGCGCAGCTGCGCAGATGCTCGCGCCTACGCCGGAAAAAACGAAGGGTGCGGAACCGAAGCATGGGTTAGTTGCTCAGTTGTTCGGACCCCCTCCTCTCACTTGTCGAGGGGTGGTGGTGACCCCCTGTAAAGATGCCATCGAACTGAGGGGAAGAGTGGAAGGAGAGACATTTTCAAGGGAAGCTGGCGGGGTCTCTCCCCCGAATGTTCCAGCTCCGGCTCCCTTGCAGGGAGGGGCAGAAGTGGTAAGGGCGGAAATGACTCGGGCGGGTGAAAAGGAGGAGGGCTGCCGGTCAGCGCCTCCCTGTTCTCCGCCGGTAAAGCCGGAGGAAGAAAAAGCGGCGCCCTTCGCACCGTCTCTCTACCCTCCCCTACTGCCATCCGACACCTCCTCTGCGTCGTCAACACCCCCAGCTGGAGAGGCAGAGAAGAGATCTACCGGAGAGACGAAAAAACTCCTCAAGGAGGTGGTTCGAGAGCTAAAGAACTTGACGACGACGCTTCAGCAAGAGACTCCGGTTAACAAGCGAGCTGGGACGGAGGACTGTACCCCCCCCTGTCTTTCTGGGCCTCCAGCGGTAACTCGACCTGGCCGTTGGAGTGGTATTGTTAGAGATGCCCTCTTAGATGGGCAGTGGGAGGTGGCCTCGGGTCTTGGTCCGTTGGCTTGCCCCGTTGTACCAACACAGGGAGGGCAAAAATGGGAACCCCATGATTGGAAAATTTTACAGCAGGCAAAAAATACTATTTCTCAGTATGGGGTAAAATCCGAAGCCGCACGGCAAATTGTAATTTGGCTTTTCAATGCAGACGTACTCTGTCCTTATGACTGCCAAGCGTTAATGCGATTATTGTTAACTCCTACCCAATTTTTGTTGTGGGGATCCTCTTGGTCTCAACGAGCGGCTGCCGCCGTTGCCCAACACCAACAATTGGGAGACCCTCTTTATGGGATAACGGTTGAGATGTTGGTGGGAGGAGGTCAATTTGCTGATCACCATGTTCAAACGACCTTTCCAACCAATATATTGCAGCTCTCTGCAAAAAATTGCTTTAGAAGCCTTTTTAAGCCTGCCAGGGTCGTCAGCCCCTTCTTTTAGCACTCTAACTCAAGGAGCAACAGAAAAATACAATCATTTTGTTGATAGGCTTTGGGATGCAGTAATGAATCACCCAGATCTGGGGGACGAGAGTAAACAGCAGATGTTTCGGATTTTGGCCTTTGATAATGCCAATAAGGCCACTAAAAGTATCTTGGCAAGCTTACCTAAGGGTGCGGGGGTGGATGAAATGCTATCCCGAGTAGAAAGGGCGGGAGCTCTGCAACCAGGTATCCCATCACCAAATATGATACCACAGGGGTGGCATATCCTTATAGTAGATTTAAAAGATTGTTTTTTCACCATCCCTTTACATGAGCAAGATTGCTGCCGATTTGCATTTTCAGTGCCTGCTATCAATAAGGCGGAGCCAGCAAAGAGATATGAATGGGTTGTCTTGCCGCAAGGCATGAAAAACTCTCCCACTTTGTGCCAGTTATTTGTTGCCTGGGCTCTACAGCCAATAAGATTGGCGTGGCCAAAAACGATAATTTATCATTACATGGATGATATTCTCTGTGGACAGCAAGCCCCATGGTCCGAGGCCCATATCGAAGAATTGTCTAAGGCACTGGGCATTAAAGGTTTACAAATTGCCCCTGAAAAAATTCAAAGGGCCGCACCTTGGAAATATGTTGGGTGGATTATTGATCAAGCAAAAATTCGGCCCCAAAAAATACAACTAACTACTGAACTGGTGAATCTGAAAGATTTGCAGACCCTTCTTGGAGAGATTCAATGGATTAGAAATTGCGTTGGAATTACAAATACGGACCTTCAACCGTTAGTACGTAGTTTACGGGGTACCCACCCTGCAAACCGCGTCAATATAGGGCCAGAACAGCGCCAAGCCATCTCTAAAATATGTGACAAGCTAACAAGGGCTTGGACTAGTCGGCGTATTTTAGAAATGCCATTGTCATTGCTAATTTGCAATGCCACTGATTCCCCTTTCGCTGTGATTTGTCAATGGCAAAAAGAAATGGGGGAAGATTCCCCTTCCTTATCCAGCAATGCCACTGACAAGCACAGCAAAGAGGAAAGCAGGGAACAGAAAAATAAAAAGGCAACAAATAAGGCACCAGAGTTTATCATATTAGAATGGGTTTTTTCAAAAATACAGCCACGAAAAAGCGTACTAACATGACCAGAAGCAGTGGCTGAGTTAATTCAAAAGGGGAGAACAAGAATAATGGAGATAACGGGACGTGAACCACATGATATAAGCATACCTGTCACTGCAGCGGACCTGGAATGGTGGTTGTGCCATGTCATAGCATTGCAGGAAGCATTGCTAGGTTATGAAGGGACGGTGCATTCCAGGAAACCAGCAGGCCGATTACTGCAGGTACTGAAAAATAACACCTGGATGGAACGGCCTAAGGTGGTAGAAAAGCCTATTGCGAACGGAATAACAGTCTTTACAGATGCGGGAAAGAAAAATAAGTGTGCGGTGTGCGTCTGGCAGGAGGGAACGTGCTGGAACAAGCATTTTGTACATTGCGAAACAGGAGACAGTTTACAGACACTCGAACTAAAAGCAGTAGCCTGGGCGCTGTCGAATTGGCTAACGGTGCCGTTAAATGTGGTCACAGACTCATTATATGTAGCAGGATTAGTGCCAAGACTACAAGACGCGCTGGTAAAAGAGATACAGAATCCACAATTAGGAAAGCTGTTCTTAGCGATTCGGGGTCTGTTGACGCAGCGAACCGAACTGTGCTGTATCATTCACATAAGGAGTCACAAGTTAGAAATATGGTTAGGAAAAGGAAATCAGTTAGCTGATTCCCTGGTGAGCGCTGCCTGTCCTTTGCCTCCGTTGGATAAATTTGCTCAGGCTCGGCAGGGACATGAGACATTCCATACGAATGCGAGGAGTTTAAGGTGCCAGTATGAAATCTCCGAAGCTGAAGCGCGTTCTATTGTACAGGCATGCCCGCGATGTGGAGGACAAGGGCCAGGGATTGGCATGGGGGTAAATCCCCGGGGCCTCAAGGCCCTAGAAGTCTGGCAAATGGATGTTACACATGTGCCCGAATTTGGGAAGCTTAAATATGTCCACGTGTCAATTGATACTTTCTCTAAATGTCTCTGGGCCACGGCACTGCCTGGGGAGAAAGCTCAACATGTGTGTAAGCATCTTTCGGCCTGTTTTGCTGTTATGGATGTACCTGAACAAGTAAAGACGGATAATGGCCCTTCATATACTAGTGAGAAAGTTCGAAAATTTATGCAAATGTGGGGTATTAAACACGTAACTGGAATCCCATATTCTCCTACAGGACAAGGGGTTATAGAAAAAGCCCATCAGGTGATCAAAGATTATCTGGCAAAACAAAAGGATGTGGAAAAAGATCCCCAAATGAGATTGTTGAAGGTTTTGTTTACTTTAAATTATCTCAGTATTATGGGAGATAGGGGAGAGCCCGCAATAGTTATTCACAACCGTCAACTTGCACTGAGCGATCACACAACTCTGCCAAGGCTAAGAGTAAATTATCGTGACCCGCGTACCGGGGAATGGAAGGGACCTGTGTCGGTCATATTTAATGGGAGAGGATATATGTGTGTCTCCACAGGTGAGGGACCAATATGGGTACCTAGTCGTGCAGTGAGACCAGCGCTGGGAAGGTGATGTCGGAATCCACCGGCGTGAACACAGAGTGTCCAGATTGTAAGCAATGTCATCCCTGGGTTCTTGTTGAATGTCAAGGTTGTGATCAACGTTCTTGGATAAATTCATCCATCTGTGTATGTAAGTGGTGTGAACTGTGCGTTAGACAACAGGGGCAGACGGTAAGACTTTTACGGGTCACTGGCCACGTAGCCCCTGACTCCGAGGCAGAAGTACTTTGGGGAATAGCGTGGCGACGACTTGTGTTAAGGGAACAATTCAACAACCCAACAGTACTAAAAATAGAGTGCCAAAGAGACTGTTTAGTCCCTATAAACTGGAAAGTAGCCCCTGAACGGTGGGAACAAACTAAGAGAAAATGTCAAAAGAGGTTTGCCTGGAAAACAAAACAAAAGAAGTGATGACGCTCACATTCTTGACTATTATGTTAATTACCATAAGCGAAGGAATACATAGAATTGACCCTAGAGAGAATATGTGGGTTGCATGGGCAAATTACTCAGGGCAAAGTGCGTTTTGCTTATCTATGAGCCGGCCAGAAAACCCTTTTCAGACGTGTCTGATTGGGATACCTGTTGTAATAGAGGATGTAATTAACGAGTATGCGAATTGGTGGAACGGAACCATAAAATACACCGGTCCCTACACTCAGTCCGGGGAATCAAATACACGACCTGTGTGTAACAATTCAGCCATTCAAAAGGGGTTTATAAAGGTCTAAACCATACCTCCCCAATTCCCTTGCAAGAAATAGATCTAATGGCTAGTGTTCAACCATGGTTTGCTGAGGTTACTTGGAGTGACAATAGGACACTTCCTTTTAATGGATCTGGAGTTATTTCCTTTGGGGAGCCAGGGTATAATAACCCGCATAACGCGAAGTTAATTCTGTGGCAAAACGTCAGTGGATACGACCAAGTCTGGCAAAAAGACGATCTCACTTGTCATGAATTGGTCAATACGAGCGGAGGCCACTTACTTCCCCCTGGTTTGTTTCTAATTTGTGGGGAACGTGCCTGGCCTGGCATTCCCCTGAATCCAGTGGGTGGACCTTGTTATATAGGAAAGCTCACTATGTTTAGCCCAAGCGCCAGAGACCTTATCGGGCACCTAAACAGAACCTTTTCGAAACGACAAAAAAGGTCTGTATCGTGGTTTGGTGAAAACTGTCAGGATGAAGTTAAAATATGGGGCACAGGTACTCAGGCCCTAGTTTCGCTATTATTTCCTCAACTAGCTTCTAAGCGAAATGCACAAAATATAAAGAATCTAGCCTGTTGGGCAGAAAAACAATTTAATTTAACATCAGAAATGATATCTGGTCTCCTGACCGATTTAGACAGTGTCCGACACGCGGTTTTACAAGACCGCGCCGCCATTGACTTTCTGCTTCTGGCACACGGATATGGATGTGAGGACTTTGAGGGAATGTGTTGTTTTAACCTCTCTGATCACTCCAGTTCCATACATGAAAAACTAAAACGGTTACAAGACAACTTCAATAAGATCACCATAACTGAATCAGGGCTTGATGCATGGCTAAAAGGGTTAGGTGTAATGGGATGGTTAATGGATGTTGTAAAAGCTCTTTTCATGTTAATCTTAGTTGGAGTATTAATTTTGCTCGTGTTAAGCTGTATTTTTGGATGTGTAAAATCACTTGTAAACCGTCTTTTGACCCACGCTTGGCTTGCTCAAGAAGAAGAGAAGGGAATTGTGGAGGAGTGGCTAGCTAACAGAGGCCACGACATGTATATGAGCAACCCAAGCTGTCTCAGGGAGTATTGAGCGCCCGCCGTCCTTGAGGCAACCTTGAGAGCAAGGGGGAGGAGGCTCTGGGTTTTGGCGGGCTGGCGAGCAGGAACTTGAGGGGTGGGTCTGGGCGGTCCGAGGCACGTGGTCGGCAACGTCGAATGAATCGGAATGTCCTAAGGGGCGCGTGAACAGGAGCTCACCACCAATCAGATTGTTTGTTTAAGCGCGTGATCGTTTGTAGCTCTATATATTCTGTAACGACGGTTAATAAAGTGAGGCTGATGCTTGTACTCATATTGAGATTGTCATCAGTAACTCCGGACCGCCGCCCCGACTCCGACACCCAAAAGGTCTTAATCCACCCTTTACTAAAAAGGCGGATTGTTTCTCCCTATGGTAGTGTTAGTCTCTTGATATAAGCTCACTCAGACCAGGGCACTGGAGAAGTTCTGTTGCACAGGCTTGGATTCCTATGTTTCAGGCAGAGCATGCCTTCACAAATGTTTTGTAAGAGGTTCATTTATGACAATGTGTAAGAAAATGTAAAAAAAAAAAATAATAGGTTCAGGTTATGCTCTGGAGATTTTGCAGGTTCCTGCCAACTTGCATTGGATGCTTTAGATGCTTTTGGATGCTTTATTGGTGGGCTGCAACATCAGCGGCTGGAGCAGACACCACCACCTTCAGAGTCTTTCCAGGGTGCTCCAACTGCTGTATTCCCCAGCAGTCACAGCCATCAGTCAGTGAAGAAGTTTCCATAGTAGCAAACTGGAAGTAACACAAAAGTCACAGGTCCCACCCCTCTCTGTACACAAATTGTTCTTGGCGTGATCCCTTGTGTTATGTACAGCTGCTCTGGTCCCAAAGCTGGCCAGGAGAAGTATCAGGTCTGAAGACCTGATGATGGGGGGGAAATCAAAACATAGGAATACTTTGATAGAAGTCTGCTTTTCTGGTATATCTTTCCCTCTCTTTGCATCTCCACTAGATACACAGGACAATATCTCTATCTCAGTATTTATTGCTGTCCCACCTCTTCCAAAAAAAAAAAAAACCAACGTTTACCAAAAGCTCAAGTCTCAATTTACCCCTAGTTTCTGAACCATAGGAAATGACTGCTTAGGGATTTAGTCTGTTCTTTTGCTCCACTAACAGGATCTTTCCAGGACACATGCCAGCTCCTCTTTATCTGCATTCTCCTATTTGTGAGAGCCCTGTGACCTTGGATGCTATGGGACTGAGAGTGCTTCTGTGAAAACGTCACCTTTTTCAAGTCCTTTACCAACTCTGGATATCAAATAACATAACAAAGCACCAAAAATAGCACATGTCCCAGATCAGAGCCAGAGCTGGCTAAGGGCTGAACACAACTAAGCATTTTGGTGACCTCTAATAAATCATCATTTACTTTTGATCTAGAAAATTGGATGAATAATACTATATCATAATGGGAGTCCTTGCTGCTCAAAAGGTTATTTTTGTCTGTATTTTACCTATTTGGCTTCCTCCCACAGGAAAAGGTATAAACACTAATGAGTGTGGATTGTCAGCTGCAAGAAATCCAGGTTCTATTTTTAGACGAACAGGTCAAAGCTCATCTCCAAAAGCTCAAAACATTGCAAGTTAGAAATTCATTTCTCACCAAAAAGATACTTGAGAGCTCTAGATATTTTCTTCCAAGAAATAAATCCTTACATGTCCTAAGGTCTAAGCATGCCCTGAAGTACCTCAGTGCTGAATGATTTTGTCTCTGAAGCACTGAAAAAATACATTTATTCAGTGATCACTAAATATAAATCTCATAAACATTAATAGGAGCAGGCACTGAAGCCCAGGTCTCATCACTTCCAAATGAGCACCCAAACCACCAGGATAAAGAACTGTGCCCCTTGCTTTTCGTCTCCTGTGCATCCACACACGTAATGCATGGTAATCCACCATACATGAAACAATTAAGCAGGAGGGGAGGCCTGAGAGATGCCTGTAATGCTTCTGTCACAGAATGCTTTTGGAAGGCAGTAAACATGAGATTAAATCCTAATGTACAAAAAAAACTAACAGAAATTCAGTCTCCCACATTCCACTGTCATGCCTGACCTATTAGCTCATAAAAAGGCATCACCAGTTTGGAGGAAAAGCCCTAGGAACCTGGTTTTGTGATGTCTTATGAATTTGAGTGATGGGGAGTATCAGAATAAAGGCCCATGTATTGTACTAAGATCCACTTCTTTCTGCACATTTCCACCCTCCTGGCTAATGCAGCTCTGCATTCCTGTGCTGGCTCCCCTGGGCTCCTCCCCAGCTATGGGTGTGCTGCATGGGGCAGGCGCCCCAGCTCAGTGGGAACTGTGGGTGCTGCTGCAGGGCCAAGTGCCTAAAATACAGGTGCTGCAACACAAATAACTGCCAGCTCCATTCTGCTTAGTGGATGGAGTTCTCGGGTACAGATCCCAGATCCCAGATCCCCAGATATTTCAGCACCTTAACAATTCAAGCAGTACTTCTGAGCATTGGCACTAGTGCTGCAATTGTAAAGGAATTTTTCCTCAGGGAAAGAGATAAGTTACCTCACATTTATTGGGGTGTCTTGGTTTCAGCTGGGATAGAGTTAATTTTTTTTTAATTGTAGCTAGTATGGGGCTACGTTTTGGATCTATGCTGAAAACTGCTGATAATGTGGAGATGTTTTAGTTGTTGCTAAGCAGTGCTTACACTAGTCAAGGACTTTTTCAGCTTCCCATGCTCTGCTGGGTGCACAAGAAGCTGGGAGGGGACACGGCTGGGACAGCTGACCCCAAAGGACCAAAGGGATATTCCATACCATATGACATCACGCTCAGCATATAAAGCTGGGGGAAGAAGAAGGAAGGGGGGGACATTTGGAGTGATGGCGTTTGTTTTCCCAAGTAACAGTTACATGTGATGCAGCCCTGCTTTCCTGGGGATGGCTGAACACCTGCCTGCCGATGGGAAGGAGTGAATGAGTTACTTCTTTTGCTTTGCTTGTGCGCGTGGCTTTTGCTTTGCCTATTAAATGGTCTTTATCTCAACCCAGGAGTTTCCTCACTTTTACTCTTCCGATTCTCTCCCCCTTCCCACCAGGGGGGAGTGAGCGAGCGGCTGCGTGGTGCTTGGTTGCTGACTGAGGTTAAACCACGACATGGGGGTGCAACATAAAAGGGGTGAGGGTGCAATAAATGTTAGTGGGAGCTTCTTACCATAGAGTAACTGGTTTGTATCTGAAAGCCTTTATTTTAGGGTTTTCAATAATGATCAAAAAGGCTTAGTCACAGAGCTATTTATTTTCCATTTTCAGGGGAAATGCACAAAGTGAGAACCTTCTCACTGCTACCCCTGCAGCCTAAGACTTCAATCTTTAAGAATAAATGACTTTCCAAATTTATTATTGCACAGGGAATTTTCACATTATTGGCTCCAATGAATCTGGAGTTTCTTGGACAGCTCATTGATGTTTATCAGCTTTTACTACAAGAGGAAGGAAAGGAAATCCAGACTTTGAGACATTTTTTTATTTAATATCACTATTGAATGAAAAAATTCTATTTTCTTTCCATGACTCAAATTGTTCATCACTTTTGTACTATATTAGCTTTTTATTATTGTTTACAATATGATTTTATGGGAAAATATCTGAAAAAAACATATAAGAAAATTATTTAAATGGGTGTCTGCTTTCTCCTATCTTAAGTACATTTGTGTCTCTGAAGAGATATAAAGATGTATGCATATATCTATTTTGTATATTTGTATGCATAGTTACACTGTTAACATTCAAGTAATAAATGCACAAAATCACATTGAGTATTATATATACGTCGGTATTTAGAAGCTGAAGAAATAATGTTTGATCTTGGCAACATTCTCTGTCCATCCAGATAAAAATGAAAGCTGTGTGCCAGGTTAATCAAAGCAAACACATGTTTCTTTAGACTATTTTGTTCTCCAGGTTTCATTAAAATTGCATTACTAAATATATGTGAGAACAGTGTCCCTTCTTCAGATCAATGGAGAATATGAGTATTGCCAGATACATGGCATGGAGACTCAGTTTTTCACAAGTGCCCAGCTGATCCCTGCCTTGCTATCCCCACAAGTGGGTGTCCCAGCACACCCATGGAGCTGCCAGCTTCTTCAGCACTCCGGACCAGCTCTGGAGAGGGGTACAGAGCTGCCAAGAATTTGCACATGGATCCTACCCAGCAGCCAAGCCAAAGGGAGGACTAAGCCTGTAATCCAAACAAATGCACAGTCACAGCAAAGATCTCTCACTGGCAGCTAGCACAATTCTCCTCACCCTGCAGCAAAAGGGGTGTTTCCAGGGTAGCTGCAATCCCAGCCTCAATGGGGTGAAGTGTGGCACCAGACCACCACTCTTGCAGGCTCTTGTGACACTCCAGGAGAGAAAGCAAGAAAGAAAAAAAAGAATGTTCGATTTTCTGTTCTTTCATCTCAGATCTCCTTCTCATTTTTCCCCCTCTTCCTTTTACTTCCCAAATTAAACTTCTCTGACGTGCAAGGTGGGCAGCTATTATTGCTACATTACTGAAAGGTTGCTGGTTCAGGTTTCTCAAGCAAGTTCATGTCTCTTCCTGAGAGGGGTGTTACTAGCCCTTGTGATAACCGAAGGATAAAGCTTCACAGGGAAAGGAATATAAAACATTTACAATAGTGTGCTCTTTTTTTTGCCTCAAAAATTAATGAAAATAATGGCTTGCAATTAAAAAAATAAGTCATTCGGCATTCATAGCCATACTGATGGAGATAATTAATACTTCTTTTAGTGCCTAGCTTCCATCTGTTACATCCATTCCCATCTTTTCTGCAGAGAGTTATTAGAATCTATGTTATTACACTTAATTTTACTGTTTTCCCTCCAATTCTTTATTGTCTGGAGCAAGTGAGCCTAAGAACCACCAAAAGAGAAATAACCAAGAAGGTTTATCTTTGTCTGATAATCTTCTACACTAGAATATGTGAGTGCAGATCTACAAAATTAAATTGAGTTTTGCTGAACTTTGTAAATGGAAACTTCAGTGTTGTCTTTGGCCCTAAATTCATAAAATTCCAGCGTGCCGTCTGCCGTGATCCTCGTGTCTTACATCATGTCACCATGGGATCTCCCTTCTTCCACTCCTACTCTGTATACCATTGGATTTTAGTTAATGATCATGCATTTAATAGCAAAGATTTCAAATATATTCATACTCTCGAAGTCAGCTGAGCCTAGTGATACTATAATGGCATTTTTAAGGGGTGAATTATGTTTTATGTTGTTCTGTTGTATTAATAAACTATGTTGTTCTGTGGTTGATATGAGATGATACACAGGCAGTAAGTGATCTAGCTAAACAAATCATATTACGCGTTCTAAATTATTAAAAGGAAAACGTAGATATTGACATCACTTAAAACGTTATCTGTTACTATATTTCATTTCTATGAGCGGAATATATTTCTATGCTCTACTGACGCAATCTAGCATAGCTTTCATTTCTCCTAAAACATAAAGAGGCTCCAAAACATGACAATCAACCACTGTACATGGCTAAGTAGGTCAGCTTAAAGGTAAGACATTGTAAAGGTACAGATTCACTGTCAGCCTCTGTGTACAGCATTGCAAAGAGTGAGCACTGGAAGGCAATACTGTGGATGTTTAGCTCCTGAAATGCAAGTGAGTAAATCAGGCCCCTACTGCATGTACAAATGTACGAAGAGCAATAATTATTCTACAGTTTTGCTCCGTTTTAGGTGTCCTTCCAAAATTTGTTACAGGCCGTTTACCATTGATATGCAAAACTAAGAAACATAAAATACCATCAGGCACAACTAAGAGGATAACACACCTGTGAGATGAATCCAAACAAGGGACCTTGGCTGACTGATGTCAGACATCTATACACAGATCTTTATAGCACCTCTGCCAGCTTCTGAAAAGCCAGAAGCACCTGTGTTCAAAAGGGAGTTAAGGAAAACACTGGTTACTTGGTATTGCTAAGTGTCTTAATGTTCCTCTGAGCCAGCTTTAGGAAGAAAAACCAATTCCTTGTCAATTTTTTTAAACAGAGGAATTTCATTTGTCTTTGTTTAACTCCTGCAAACAGTTCAGCACCATTAGTCCCAAATGAATGGAGATGTCATAATTTTCTGCAAGTGCTTGTGACTTGAAAGGCTAAAGAGCAGAGAAAGCATTCAAATTCTCTGATGTCTCCATAGTGCTTCCCAATCACCTTCTCCAGCAGCTGCATTTTGTGAATCCCAGTTCATGGACCCTTACAGTTTGGTTTCTAAGCGCTGTATGGTGAGTCCTGCTAGGACTACAAAGCTAAAAGATGCTGTGGTATGACACATTGCAACACCCAGGTCCTCTCTATGGATCCTCTGCAACTTGTGTCACAGCCTTCAAGTGGTTCAACAGGTCTACCTGTGCAACACAAAACTGCCAGTGTAGGAATGTCTTTCTCTCCATGCTTGCTGGCAGAGTCCCTTCTGTCAGCCTCTGCTCTCTGTGTTGAGCTGTTTCTGACTCCTCTGTGGTCTGGCCACTGCCCCTGTACATCTAGGCTGTTTAGCAACCTTAAGATGTGCTTATTGTGAAGCAGTCATGTATGTCATTATCCTATTAGTTCAGCTTAAGAGTCTATTTGACTGGAGAATCACAGCAGGGTTGAGAAGGCCCTAATATGTCTTGTTAAAATATGGGAAAGTTTGTTGTTGATGGAGAGAGAATAATGAATGTGGGAATTGCTCTTAATTTCTCCTTTTGTTTTAGTGAACTAATTTGTTCTGAATGGTCCAATATGGACTTAGCAAGAAGTTTACCCTCAGCTCCTTCGTGGAAGTAGCCACCATTAGGGGAGCAATGCTAGGGCTGTAAGAGTATAAGTACAACCTGCTCAGCCACTATGATGTCCCTTCCATAAAGAACCAAAACAGATAAATGTTGTTTCCCAAAAAGGAATTCAGCTGTCACAAAAGAGTAGGAAAGGTACAAAAGAATTTAAAAGGGCATCATGAGAACTAAGGAAAGAAAACTGAGGCAGGACTGTATTCAGAATACTTTTCAGCATTCAAGGACAAGCCAAGAGCCTAAACAGATCTTTGGATCTGGGCCCTAGAGTACTGAAAACAAAGGTGAGGAAGGAGACAGGATTGTAAATGGGCAAGTTGAATAAAGAAGCCTTATTTTGATGTAGAATATGCCAAAGCATGCTTGCAGGCAGTGGGACAGGGACCAGCAGAGTTGAAGGTGAGGTTGAAATAATGAGAACAGAAATAAAGGAGGAAAGGAAGTTTGAGATAGCAGGGACTGAAGGAGTGAGAGGCAGATAATAGCGTTCAGACCTCAGAACTGGAGACAGACTGTGACAGGGAAGGGGAAATTAATGGAGGGGCAGCCAAAGGATAGGGAGAGTCAGAAACTCTTGTTGGACTCATTTTTTTAAGAGATGGTGAAGAAGTGAAGAAGTTTGAGGGGATGCTACAGTCTAGCAGCAATGATGGGAATATTGTCAATGAAAAAAATAGGGAGTGACTCTTGTCAGACAATATATTTTCTCACAACTTACAGAATCAAAATATAATCCCCATCACCATCATCACTAAAAATAAGAGTGGAAAACAATTAACCTCTGAATATCTGACAATCAGATCCATTCTTCAAGAACATGTGCCCAAGGACATTTACTTACACAATGAATTGCAAAGTTTTCCTGCCATTCAGAAAGAATTAAATTACCTGAAATATAAAAATTACTGCTTGACTGCCAACACTTGCAGCTCTTTTTTTACAATAATTCTATTTTTCCAATTGTTATACATTTTTATGTCTTTGTCAGCCTCAAATTTTAGTTCCATGAAGGGAAAGAGGGAGCTGCAATCAGAAAAGGAGAAGGGATCATACAGACAGTATTTGTCATTATAGACTGCACATCAGACTGGATTGTGGTAAAAGGAGGACCAGAAGAAAGTTTTCTCCTCTCCATAAGTAAGAAGTATGCCTGAAAGTCCATTAAATAAAACTACTTTTGAAAAGCCTTACAGAAAAATAGGTTGAGGGTATTCATAGCCAAATTCCAAACCCAAAATTCTCAAAATAACTACTGTTTATTTGGGAAAAGGGTAATTTTTCTCTGAAGGAAGGAGGTGGATTTTCAGACAGCATTGTGTGATCACTTTTGGGGAGGAAAAGGGGAAAACCAGATGTCTTTCTGGAGTTATCACATCCAAAATCACCGATTCCTGTCTAATACCCTATGGTCCCAGGTCAAAGCTATGACCTCAAAGGAGGATGTGCTGCAGAGGATTTCACGGGGCTTCACTTAGTCACCCACACACCGGGGTATTGAGAAGCAGTCTGGGAAAGCACGCCACTGCTGGGGTGACAGCGCTGACCAAGCAACAGCCTTTCCAGTGCAGGTGGAGCCTGGTTCCCATTGCTCCTTGCTCCCTGCTCCTGGGGCTTCTTCCCCTGCAAAGCAAGCCTCCTGACATACAGAAACCTCCTTCAAGTCTTCTTAGTGCTCTGCAGGACCTCACCTTCCTGGGCACAGGCTAAATTGTCATGTGCAAAGCTGCATTATTTTCTGAGTAATCCTCCTCTACTTTGAAGCACCTCCAGGGCTGAAGAAATGTCTCTGACTGTGGTGAAACACCAGCAAGCTCGACTAACTGTGCTGTAGATATTTTATTGGTGGGAATAACAAACAATACAATCCCATTCATTGCCCATACACAGGTCCAACTGTGGTTCAGTGGGATTTCAGAAATAAGGAGATGAAGTTGTGCAGGCAACTTAATGCATACACCACTTTCCCCCATTTTAGGGGAGAGGCTTCAGCCTGCCTCAGATTTCAGGACAGTATCAAAGCCATTGCTGTTCATTTCCATGAAGAAAGGAAGACCCACACAGGCCTGTAAGATCTAACTGATATTTACACGCAGAGGTTTCAGAAGACAGCCTCTCTTATCACACATCAAGGTTGACTTCTCACTCAGAAATTGATACAGGCGGGTGTCTGCAATTACAGGACACCAGGACAAAATGATTGTGTTTAGGTATGATTCGAGCAGAAGTCTCTTTTAGATTGTATTCTGTAATCAGAGGTGAGCTGAAGACATGTATTCCCACCCATTGAATGTAGGAAGCCCAAGGGCTTCTTTGTGTCTTTGGAATTACATGACGCACAAAAGCAGTCTCCACACAAAGTGACACATCGCTTGCCATCACTATCCCAGTAAGTTTTTCAGGCTCAAGTTTTTCTCATCAAAATTTATGCAAGCTTTAATTGTTTACTATTGCTATAGCCTTCCATCTGTTAGTTTTCTGTCTACTCCCTACTCTCTTACTTCCAGATCTTCCTTCTCTCTAATTGTCTCATGAAACACTTGCAAAGGTTGCCCCTCCCTTACTGTCACCAAACCATGTTATTCCACCCAGTGTTGTTTTTCTGTAGGAAATTCCCCCAAAAGCACCTTAGGGCTGACTGTAAAGGACTTTTGGTCATATTAAGATGTTAGTAGATGACTGGGTGGTTTTGACAGTCCCATAAGCTACTTGTCCGCATTTAGTCTCAATATCTCATTACAAACCCAGGAGTGTATGGGTATGTCTGTCCCAAGCAATTCACTGTGGCGTGGAGTCATGCCACCCTTACCAAGATGAAGCTGATTTGATAAACGCGTTCCTAATAGGACAGCTCCATTCAGGGGAATGTCCTCAGGCCCTGGGGACAGTATCATCCCCTGAGCATGGCACTGCACCAGGGCTCAGTGCAGCTGTGCAGCCTTCTGCCCAAGACACCCCGCCTATGCTCACTCTGGTGCGAGTGCCCAGTGCTGCCTCACACCAGGCAAGCTTCCCAAATCATCATTCAAATGCAGTGGTGCTCAGGCTTATAATTCACTCAGGCACTTCAGAAGAACTAATGTCCTCTTCTTTGCCCATTAGTATTCACATTGTGATGTTTGTAAATGCTTTTGAAAACATTCAGTTCTCTTTTCTTTGTATTTGATGTCTTTAAGGACAGCAATTTGTCTACTGGCTTTAGGTACAAACTTCACTTCCCTTAAACACAGAAAATTACACCAATACAAAAAAAGGGGTCTCTCTTCTCCTCACCCCACTTGCCCCAAGAATTGCCTGCTCCCAGGTATGGAAGCATTTAAACTTCTCAGTTAAATGGATGCCAATTTATTTTTTTTTTATTTGGCATGAAAAAGACAAATATTTTTTGCCCTTTCTTCCCTCATGAAACTGTGCTTCTCTGATCTTTTACCAAAAAGGATAAATAATAATAATTAAAAAAAAACCCAGCAGACACTTTACATGGAAGACTTGAACACAAACTGCTAAATTCTGATGAAATTATGAACCATCAAAAAGAACATTAGCAACTTAAAGCATAGATTAGATTTTGCCAGATCCAGAGTCATGGCCCCAAATGAGACCATGGCAGATAAATGAGCTTCCAGAAGCTAAACAGAAATATAACTTTTGGAGGTCACAAGCCAGATGAAAACAAAGCCTACATGTAGAAGATCCATCTTCTATGTATATGGGAACTGTGTTAAAAAGCAGAGTTCCCTTGGCTGGGAAAGTAATATGGAATGAGAGAAGAAAATCACATGTGAGGAATGTAGCAGTTTTGACATAAAACAGGGATTAAAACACTCAAGGTGAAATCCTGGTTCCTGTCAGGTGGAATATTGACTTCAGTGACTTGAGGCTTCATTCTGCGTCGGCACCACAAGGTAGGGAAAAAAAGCATCTGCTTCATTGCTTGAACTGTTCTTTTTCAAGCTGTGTTTTGTTTGCTCATTCTTTGATCTTTGCATCAATTGCATGTTCATTGGGAGCTGCTTCTCTTTTGTTTCATTTCATAATCAGTGGTACCCAGTCACTGCGGGGCTCAGCAGAGAGGGCAAGAACAAGGCCAGCAGCTGGGCACCTGCTCCTTCTGGGCTCTGTGGAGAGCTCAGAAAAGATTTTGAGGCTGCTGTAGCAATGTGGAGTAAAGACAGACCTTAGGCAACTCATATCATAGAGAAAGAGGCTTGAGGAGATTATGGAGAACAAAGAACATAACACAACGCTACTTCAAAAAATACAAACTGAAGGTGCGGCTCCCAGTGCAGAGCCTGTACAAGAAATCCTCATTTGTTCTGGGGTGTGCAGGCAGTGTGGGAGCTGTACTACCATCTTGTACCACCTGGCACAGAAGGAATGCAAGGCTACAAGTCCCATTTACCCTTACACAGAGCTATGGGTTACCTGGGGGCTCCTCGGGAAGGTGGGTGCTACACCCAGAAGGTGCATAGAATCACATGCCGGCTCTTCCCAGGTCTGGCAAGGTGCAAGAGGTGGGCAGCATCCATGGCAGGGAGTGCTGCAGGGCTGTGTCTCCCGGGCCCCTGGCAGCAGGTTGGGGTGAGGTGCCGGTGCCCACACACAGGTAGATGGTGCCATTTGTGGGTAGGCATCAGGAACAGGGTAGGGGGGAACGAAACACATGCCTCACATTTGTAAGAGCAAGAATAGGAGGAAGCTGAAAAGGGTGATATCAAGCTTATACATCAGGAAAAGCCTTTAGACAATAATCATGATTTGTGCAATGATTTTTCTAGGAGAGCAATTTCAGCCCACTTGCTAAAGACCATTCAAATGTGGCATGGGGCCACTTTTGTATGGTTTTAAGGTGATGGGTGAGACAGCTCAGAAAGGGTTCATGCCTACATGAGCAGCAGCCTGGGTGAACTCTGGCCACTGAAAGTCATTGAGAGTTTCTTATGTGCTTTTACAGATCCCAGTCCTACTGCAGTAACCTTTATTAATAACATTGGCTAAAATGTCCCAATCTCTATTTAGTCTTTACGTGCTAATGAGCCTAAATAGGCAATCTGGTATTTACCCAAAGCTCCCACTGATTTCAGTGGCAGCTGGGATTGCTCAGCAGCTCTGAAAATCAGGCTACTTATATTTAGCTATTTAAATATGGAGTTAGGAACTTAAATTTAGATGCTCAGATTTGAAAATTTTGGCCCTAATATTCTATATAAATTCTTTTTCCACCACTTTCAGCAAAATTTTGAGGAAAATAAGAATATTATGAATAAATGGTGAGATTATATTTTTGTTCTCAAACATTGCGTTCAAATATCTCTTTGATGACTTCTTAAAATAGCCGTAACTTCCAAATCAGTGCATTCAAATTAACTTTAACCATGTACAACTGGTTATATTAAGAAAAAAAAAAATTCAGTATGCAAAGGTTTTATTTCACCAGGTTTAATTTCAGAAAGTTTTATTTTATTTTCTGGAGAACAAAAGTGATCAAGATTCCAGGCAGTGGAAGCATATCCATTAGCTTTCAAAACCAAAATATATCATTATGATTTTTTTTTTCCAGAAGTTATGAGACCAATGAGACCAATCATACAGTGATGCATGTGCTTGGTCTAATCATCCTTTTTTTTTCCTCTAGTAACTTAATTGTCCTATACTTCGGAGGATATTTTTAATACAATAATCCAACTGAATGGTTGAGGCCCACTTCTTCACCCCTGCAGCTTCACAGAGATTTCATATAAAGATTCTGAGAGTGATACCCTTCATTAAATGAATCAGCTGTGCTGCAGTACAATTTTAGTTTGATTCTCCCATGCTTCCAAAACAAAGGATAAAAATCCGTGCTTTTTCTTTATTTTTTCTTAATAAATAAATACAAAATATGGCAACTTCCTAAAAAGTGGTCCCAGTGAAGAAGTACCTTATTTATGTGGCTGGAACACCTCACCTGACCAAACAGACACGACTCCCCCAAAAACCTCTGAGCTGTTGTGGCTTTTGGGAGCAAGCTGTGACAGCGCAAAAACTCTTTACCATGTCTCAGTCTTCTGCCAGAGGTTCCCACTGTACCAGCTGATGGGACTGTGTACATGGACCCTACCCGCTGGACCCACAGCCTTAGGGACTGTGCAAGGACCCACTTTTGCTTTAGTTACTGTGTGCAGGGACCCTACCTGCTTTAGTGAGAAGTCAGGCAGCTAAGCTTAAGCTTATCGTCATGGGCAGTCAAACCCAGGCTGCCCAACAGCCAAAGGGGAGAGCGGTGCCCATTGCTATTCTCTCTGCTCTGCTCTGCTGGGGCAAGTTGGGCTGGGTAACCTCCAAGAGAAGGTGGTAGCAAGCAGTCCCCAGGCAGTAAACCACCACAGCGGCTTGGTATGTAAACATGTTGTATTGGTACCTTTAATAAAGGAACAACCACCACCAAAAGAGCAATCAGAAGCCTTACACCTTTTTTCTTTGCTCTTTCTCCCTCTTTCAAATTTGCTATTCCCCCTACAGGGACTGTTGCTTCTTTTTTCTTTTTTTTTTTCTCTTTCCTGTTTTCCTCCCATGATGTCTGATCAATCAGCAATTCTTTCCCTCTAGATCCCTCACCTTCTTCCTCTCTCTCAAATAGATTTCCAGTTCTTCATATAAGACCGATCCCCATTTAATCATCCCTCTTATTAATTTAAGTCTAAGATTACTGTAGGGCTTCCCTATGCAGTAAGCATGAAAGGTACCCCCCCCCCGCCTGACTTCTGAAAGTTATACATTTGCAGGCAGAGACTACCCTGGCTGTAAACCCCTGGGTATCTTTGTAAACTGAATGCTGATCAGAGCCTTTCTTGGAGCCCTGGATATATGCTTAGTCACGCAGTAGCACTAGTGCAAGTGGTGCATATATCTAGAAGGGGAGAGCTGCACATGGCCAGGGATGAGCTGGGAATTGGAGGGAGGGAGGTAATCTGTATGTTAAGAGACTTGGTTGCCCATTTGAAGAAGCAGGATAGCCCAATGGCTTTTTTGTGAGATCGAAAGGAAGAAAACCATAGATCGGATGAATCAGGCAAAGACACATTTCAGCTATACACACTGATCTTTACCTAACTAAACAGAACAGAGGCTGAGGATCCTCAGTAGTTCCCCAGTCACTCCAATTACCAGGTTCACATTTCCACAGTCACATTTGAAAGAAATAGTTAACATATTTTCTGTGGTAGGGCAGTCAGAGAGGAGTTTACATTTTAACTTAAAACAAAGTTAATTCTTTCACATGGAGTTTTCTGGGGAAGCTGAGCTTTTTATTAGCAACTTTATGATTTTTGACATACAAAATACTTTTCATTGTGTTTTCTAGCTGCCTCTCTCCCTCACTGCCTTTCTCATGTTTTCTGCCTTGGAATTGTTCAGGTTCTCCGACAGTAATTTGATTAACAAATAGAGAGAGCTCTGACCTCTCTGCTTAGCATATTTAAGAGGTAATCTCCATACTAATTTGGCACAGGAAGTAAAGTTATACAAAAACTGTTTATGCTGAAATCAAACTATAAGAGGTACAGATCTCATGCTCATATTTTGCACTGAGAACATATAGAACAATTAGGAAGGGGCATGCAACTGTTGCCCAAACACATTGAATATGGGATTACCAACAATAGAAAACAGATCCCAGTATTTCTTCTGTAATTCCTTTTCTCATGGAAAAATTTTTTTTTATTTTTGATGACTATTGTTTCTTGTTCAAATATATATTTAGCGAATATGTATGATCACATAGTTTTTAATGAAGAAAGCAGAATTCATGTGAAGCTGCTTTATTTTGATGGGTGTATATGCTATTATTTATAGGAACTATACAAAGTACTCACGCAGTTTGCACTGTAGGTCCACATGATCACAATACTGTTAAAGAGGGAATATGACAGGACAAGACTTCTGGCTGCCCACAGGAATGAAAAAGATAGCAGACCTGAAGATTCCTTGTACTGGGGCTACAGGACTGCTCAAACAGCTCAATTTTTCCTTTTCTATTTACAGAGTCGGAAGTCACCCACTTAGCTGCTCCCTACAGTATTTTCTGCCTTCTCCAAGCTCTCAGACAGCAGTAACTGCCAGTTACTAGTAGGATAAGTGACAAGAGCATTCATTTCCTCAACCTTAGGCCAAGATTACAAACTCAGCCTACAAGTTCCCCAGATGTACTGATTACAGTCACAAAACATCAGTTGTTTTCGACTCACAAAGCATTGCAACTGCAGCAAGCACTGCTCTGCTGCTCAACCACCTCTGCATCCCCACCAGCATTGACCAAAGTTTTATTCATACCCATCTCCAATATAAAGCTGAATGAAAGTGAGACAACAAAACAGCTCTATTTGGTATTGCTATGCCAGGTATGCGTGTGAAGCTGTAGCCCCATTTCTCCAACGTTGTCTGTAGAGGTACTCAGTAAGCGATGCTGGATTCAGTGAGTTGGTCATTAACTCAGGCACAGCCTCTCCCAAGTCAAGTCTGATCAGATCCTGAAAGATCAAACATGAGGATAATAATAACCTGGTAGGGCATCTGAAAGTGCAGAAGCATCTGTTGCTAAACAGTAGCCCTACATCCCAGAGGGTTCAACACGGTTTCATCTTAGTGGGAAAACCCTCACTAGGTATATAGAGAGATATGTGTGTGCAGAGGTGACCAAAATTTATTTGGGGACAGGGTTATCAGAAGAGATTAGCTCAAGCTCTGCTTCTTAAACAACACGTAAACCTGCCCATTTGCAGAGAAGGCTCTTACAAACAGAGAGCAGAAATGTTAACTGCAACCACCAAACCTCAAAAAATAACTTTCTCAATGACAAATCACTTTAGACCATTCCTACTTTTATCACCCAGCAAGCAATATACAGAAAAATTCAATTGTAGCCTGTCGTGGTTTAACCCCAGCCAGCAACTAAGCCCCACACAGCTGCTTGCTCACTCACCCCCAGACAGATGGTGGAAGAGAATCAGAAGAATAAGAGTGAGAAAACTCATGGGTTGAGATAAACACAGTTTAATAAGTAAAAGAAAAACCATGCATGCAAGCAAAGCAAAAGAAGTAACTCATTCACTCCTTCCCATCGGCAGGCAGGTGTTCAGCCATCTCCAGGAAAGCAGGGCTCCATTAAGCATAACAGTTACTTGGGAAGACAAATGCCATCACTCCAAACATTCCCCCCTTCCTTCTTCTTCCCCCAGCCTTATATGCTGATCATGATGTCATACGGTCTGGAATATCCTTTTGGTCGGTTGGGGTCAACTGTCCCAGCTGTGTCCCCTCCCAGCTTCTTGTGCACCCAGCAGAGCATGGGAAGCTGAAAAAGCCCTTGACTAGTGTAAGCACTACTTAGCAACAACTAAAACATCTCTGTATTATCAACTCTGTTTTCAGCGCAAATCTAAAACATAGCCCCATACTAGCTACTATGAAGAAAATTAACTCTATCCCAGACGAAACCAGGACAATATCCACCCCTTATTCCATACCATTTACATCACGCTCAGGTCCCACACTATCCAACACAGCCTCATTAACCACCACCCCCCTTGCCATCCTCTGATATAACACACAGATATCATTCCCTTAGCCCTGTACAATATCTGTAAAATGTCCACAAATGTCCACAAAATGTCCACTGAGTTCATTTAGTCCATGACTTTGGGCTCCATCTGTTCTGGTGGTCACTCAGGACAGGAGAGGTGGTGTGTTGCGTGGAGTTACTGGGCACCAAAGCCAGCTCAGGTCGAGTCACTGCTGCACTTGCACTGCTTCTTATAAGGCTTGTCCTCTATTGCTTCAGGTGTTTCCTGCTATAGTAATTCCCATAACATGCAAATCAAAACCCAGGTTACAACACTTTAAAAGTATTTCCATTACAGTCTCTACCCCTGGTCTCTTTGGACCAGACCATAGGATTTAACTTTGCAATGAACTCCTCCCCTTGCCCCTGCTCTGGCTTGGACTTATCCACAGACTGCAGTCCCTTAGGGATGTACCTGCTCCAAGTGGAGCCTTATCTATGAAACACAGTCACCAGGTGTATATTTGCTGTGGCATAGACTTATCCACAGCCACAGTTGCTTTCAGGTGCTCCTGTTCCAGAGTGGCCTTCTCCATGGACCACAATGCCTTCAGAGATTTATCAGCTCTAGTGTGGCCTTATCCACAGCTACAGTCCCTTCAGAAATGAACCTGCTCCATCATGGCCTTACCCATGCATGCAGTCTTTCCAGGGGTGTACCTCCTCTGTTATGGGCTTATCCATGGCTACACACTTTGAGGTGCTCTAGCATGACCTCATGCACAGCCACAGATGCTTCAAGGTGTACCTGCTGCAGCACAGACTTATCCGCAGCCACAGACGCTCTGAGGTGTACCTTCAGTGTGGACTTATCCTTGGGCCACATTCTCTTCAGAGGTATACCTGCTGCGGCACAGACATAACCACAGCCACAGATGCTTCGAGATGTACCTGCTCTGGTGTGGACTTATTTACAGCCACAGATGCTTGCCCCCGTGTGGACTTATCTACAGGTCACAGTCCCTTCAACTCAAGTACACAGACTGACCAGTAAGAGTTCCAGTCTGTCCAGTACAGCAGCACAGAAACAGCAGCAATGCCCTGGCCATCTGCCAGCCCAGGCGCATCGCCATTTCTATTATCAAAATGTTCCCAGGCACAGCAGAGTCAGATGATCAGCAGTACAGCAGTACAGCAAGCAGTGAAAGCAAAAAGCAGCCACTAATGAGCACTAGACTCTAATATACAATAAGGTAAGCAAGCCCCATGGCAAGCACACAAGCCAGCTGATTAATAGCTAAACAGCAATAATGGCTATAAAATCAGCCTAGCACATTCCAATCAAATCTGTTATCATCTTGAACCCTTTGTGCTCCACATTGGGCACCAAAAAGGACTGTCATGGTTTAACCCCAGCCAGCAACTAAGCCCCACACAGCTGCTTGCTCACTCACCCCCAGACAGATGGTGGAAGAGAATCAGAAGAATAAGAGTGAGAAAACTCATGGGTTGAGATAAACACAGTTTAATAAGTAAAAGAAAAACCATGCATGCAAGCAAAGCAAAAGAAGTAACTCATTCACTCCTTCCCATCGGCAGGCAGGTGTTCAGCCATCTCCAGGAAAGCAGGGCTCCATTAAGCATAACAGTTACTTGGGAAGACAAATGCCATCACTCCAAACATTCCCCCCTTCCTTCTTCTTCCCCCAGCCTTATATGCTGATCATGATGTCATACGGTCTGGAATATCCTTTTGGTCGGTTGGGGTCAACTGTCACGGCTGTGTCCCCTCCCAGCTTCTTGTGCACCCAGCAGAGCATGGGAAGCTGAAAAAGCCCTTGACTAGTGTAAGCACTACTTAGCAACAACTAAAACATCTCTGTATTGTCAACGCTGGTTTTAGCACAAACCCAAAACATAGCCCCATACTAGCTACTATGAAGAAAATTAACTCTATCCCAGACGAAACCAGGACAAGTCCTTGATGTCAGAGCAGCAGAAGGGCAAGGTAGTATCCTGCCTTCCTTTGCTGCCTACCCAGCAGAGCTTCTGACAATTGTCTTAAAAGGTTTCAGAGGCGTTTTGGCACAGGCAAATTTTCTTCAGGAGAAGATGAGAGCAGGGGTGGGGCAGCACCATCCTTTCAAAGATTTCTAGCCAGCAGCAAAGTTTCGTCTCATCAACTGTTCCTCCTTGGAAAGAAAAAGAGGATAGTTTGCTGACAAGCCAAATGATGGCTGCGGTGGCTGCTGCCTGAAGTCCTTACAATGGGATTGATTGTGCGTGGTGAAAAGGGTTTGAATGTGAGCAGATAGGAGCGAAGATGCATAAGAATGCTAGTGTTAGGCTTTCTGCTATTGAAACAGCAGCTAGTGAGGAGCAGCTGTGGTTATCTAAAAACACTCGTGCATGGAAGAACAATTTTTCTTCCAAAATCTGAAAGAAATTCTAATGATGAATCATAGGCCAGGCTATAAATAAAACATGACTATGGATTTGCAGACCCAGAAACATTCTCATTAGAGAATGTTGGTTTTAGGGCCAAATTGCCTCATTTTTTATTTTTTTAATCTATCAGAATCATTTTGGAATAATTACTGCCATGATGTCAAATCCTTTGTAATGCACAGTGGAGTTTGTTGCATGATATGTGACAAGCATTAAGGTTAAGCAAATGAGCCTGGCTAAATATCTGCTAATCAGCATGACTCACCAGCCTGATATACATTGACAAGTTTACATCCTCTTTCTATAATAAATGAGGGAAGGGAAGAACTGTCAGTCCTCAACCTTCCTGGTGCCAAAGCACTGAATGGTTTCCTGAGCCTCATCTTCCAGCCTGAAAGGTCAAAGGTGCTTTCTGTGTCTGGTGAACAAGAAAGATTATGGAAAAAGTTAACAATACACTGATGACTGCTAGTAATAATTACTGGCAGTTATAGTTAGCAGTAACACCCATTCTTGCTACAGAACACAAAATTATTCTCCAAAAAACCTGAAATATTTGTGAAGCATTAGAAAGATTTGGATAGATGGAACCTGAAATTCATCAGACTTTGTGGGGTTTGGTACCTAGATGGTAAATGACTGAAATCTCAGCCACTGCATGCATGCTAGTCTTGTATGGGACTCAGAAACAAGGGACTCAGAAACAGTTTAATAATGTTTTGAAGACAGGCCTTGATTATTGTCTTGAACCATAATTTGCATGGACATCTTATTGCCCTCAAAGTGCAACTGAACTTTGCAAGGCAGCATACAGGTAGGGTTATCTGTGTATTCAGGTCTTACTGCAGGACAGGATGGCTGCAAATAACAAGAAATGTGTTCAGACTTCATGTTTCATTTGAAAGTACAACAAATTTAAGTCTGAAAATTAAGTTCAGTTGGTTCTCCATTTGTTTGGTATTCCAGACTTACTTTAACTGGTTCATTCAGTTATGGCATGTAGCAGTAAAAGCACACCAGTTTATCAAATCATCAGCCTTTCCTATGTTTTTGCAGGGGAGCACAGGTACATTTTTCTCCTGAGAAGTTCTTTAATGTCATACTCAACCCTTCATCTTTTCCCCATTCCAAAGATGACATTGTCTGTTAAGAGATCAATAGGGGATTGTTAAACTGAATTGAAAATGTGGATATCCACAGAAGTGTTAATATATAAACTATTTACATTTAGTTGGCCATTCCACCAAATGTGTAGATATGCACATCTATTTAGCTAAGAAATATTTAAACTGGGATCCTTTTGTTACTACATTTTCTCTGGTCTTGTTGTATTTAAAAAATGTGAGACATTTTTCAATACTCCATGTGTCAACAAGTAAATAAGATTAATTGAACTTGTCAGCAGCCTCTTGCAACTAAACTTCCATTAAAATGAAAATATTTCATATTTATACCTTCACTTTGTTTGTTTTAAAGCATCACAGCCTCACTACGCTTTGTTTCAAAGGGTATGGAGATTTTGTGATTTGAAATTAATGGTGTAACTATCTTTTGAGTTTTCTTCATAGGTAAAATAAGTTTCTTCCCAGTTCTCCTGTCAGAGTGCTGGGCAGGTTTCCTTCTGCTCAAGTAGTGTAATCCCTGTGCCACAGCAGGTAATACGTTCTCAGCTACAACCTTTCCTTTATGCCTGGAATATCTCCATTGAGAAGAGCTTGCAGCTCAGGAGCCGTAACCAGCACATGACCTGAATGCTTAAACTCCTGTGAGGGATGAAAAAGCGAGAGATGTACTTATTCTGATTTAGAAATCTTCTGTACCTGGACAGTCTTCCGATCATATTAGAGAAATTTCATGCCCTCAGCAGCTTTCCCCAGACTGACACAGACTTTTTGGTACTGCAGGACTCTGTTGTCCATCAGTACTAAAACAGGACTCTTCAGTTAACAAGTTATTGCTGGGTAGTTGGGCAGATGCAGTAATTGTAATTTTCTCTTAGTCAGCTATTAAATTTTGTTGTTTATGAAAACTGTTTTACTGGGGTTTGAATGTCTCTTTTTTCCTATTCTTCTTTTCTATTTATTCAAAACCTCACTCAGAGAATTTCCTAGCTCCCTGATAAGTTCATGTTTCTTCATCACTCTCCCTCTCTCTCTGATTATTTGCACCTACTACCAGAAGCTGATGGCATAAAACTGCTTATGGTGTCATCTGAAGTATAAGTAAGATATATAGCATAGACTCTCTGAGTCAAAAGATCCGGGTTTTGCTCCACTGGGATCCTATACAGCGTTCAGATTCAATCTACTAGTTTGCCATATGGAGAAGCCCTGCTTAAAGAGATGCCATCTGTCTAGCTATATGCAAACATGTGTTCATACTTTCTATTTTAAGTGTTTTCTCCCAATTTTTAATGTTGTTTCTCTTTCAGCATTGGATTGGTCACCTGATCAGTTATAGTAGGTTTTATGAATTAGTCAGACACTGAGTGTGTTTTGCCAACAATCCTGCTGCACACTGATGGCAGAAACCCTTCTCTGAAGGCTCAGCCAGCTACCACCCCTATGTCTCCTAACCATGCCACAGCAGCCAGCGGACACCTGGTACCTGGCCCCAGGGGATCGGAGCAGAGCGAAGGGAGAGGTAGCCGCTGCGTTCAGCTCCTGGCAGTGCTGGGAGGGCTACAGTGCCTCCCCACACTGTGCCTCCAGGGTATCCCAGGGTATCCCTGGGAGGTATGTCCCAGGGCCTGCCGTCACCCACACATCTCAGACACTGAGACTCCATGGGGCCAAGATAGTCACCAGCTCTCTTGACTTAGGTGAGTCAGGAGAAGATCAGATTAGTGGTCTAGGTTCAGAATTCATGTTGCATGAGTGAAAGTGAGTATTTTGTAAGTGGGAAGGAAGCAGCCTCTGTCTCCTACAGTTGTAAGAATTAACTTATTTTAAGAAATAAATGTATTTATTTATTCCCCTTATTTTTAAAAAATATATTAGAGGGGGGTTTTATTAGGTAGTGAATTACTTTCAAATCACTGAAATCAATAAAGTGACTGTGAGTGATCCACAGCATGGATCAGTTCAGAGTCCTGAAGACACAAGGCACACCTCTTGGTATTGGGTTTTCCTTTGAATCAAATCCTGGGCACACTGACCACTATTGTGAAACTCCCAATGATTTCAAAAGGAGACAGCATTTTATCTGCTATTTCATCAAAACTTACAAGACAAAATACTTTTTTACTGTTGTAGAAGTATCATTTAACTCAGTTTCCACATGTCCCATGACAGAATTTCTATTAAACTGTAGGCTGAACGGAACTTCTTAACAGGGTTTAGGACAAGCCTTTCGCGCTTTTTCATGTTGTTATTTTTAGAGAATAGACTGTGAACAGGGACATTTCATTTTCTCAGTCAGTCTTAGAGGAGGCAATCAATGGCAGAATTGATGATCATGACATAAATTCAAAGATAATTAAATGGTAAAGGACAGCATTTGGCTTGATAAACATGTTTCGCTGCCATCAGCAGAAAGATGAAAGACAAGATATCTACTGTAAAGAGCAAAAGCTAGGTTGGAGGGACACAGATAGCAGCACTGCAAAGATTTCCAGGAACAAACACATACACTATGCAAGAATGGTAGCTTGTTCAAAAAATTCTAGTCAGATTTCTTCAGTGAGAAAATAAAAATACAAACACATACACACTTGTCTCTTAATAGCTGCATGGCCAAACCTAAAAATTTGGAAATTGTCTGAAAACATTCTTATTGCACTGAATTTTAAGTCACTCAGTTCTGAATATGTTCAGATGCTCTGGAAGAGAGCAATGATGCTGGAATAACGGTGGGTAAGTAACAGGATATCAGTTGTCTTTTTAGAATGAACATGGGTTTGGTGATGGAGTAGCTGACATCTTTAGGAACCTACATGGAACAGAAACAAAATATCCACAGGAAAGTTTAAATGTCAAAATGCACTTAAGAACTTTTCAGTAAAAAGATGACTTTCTGACCCACCTAAACTGAGTGAAATCTTTAGGTGCTCTGTCAGCCTGAACAGTACTAGAAGAAGAAAGCCAGCAAACTGTTCTTTATTTTGAATTTCAGGTGTTTGTGTTGAATTTTTTTTTGCCCCAAATGTTTGGATTTTACAAGCATCAGTCTATTATTTTCAAATATTTTAAGGAATCAAACAATTTCTTAAAAATTTTAGGTTTTGATTGCAATTTAAGGGGAAATAGAAAAATTGTGCACAAGTGCATATATTGACTTTGTTTCCATCTCTTTGAACTATTGTGTTTGCAGTGTCTTGTTAAATCTTTCAAAAGCAGATAAACCAGAGGACTAGCACTTTGTTGTTCAGATGTTTTGGGAAACACATCTCATCATCTTTATACAAAAAATTCCAAGAGAGGTCATTGATGTTAATAAAAATCATAGAGACTTTGTGATTAATTCTGATGTGCAATATAGCATCAAAATATTACCACCAAATAAGACTGTTGTGTCATATTTCTGAGCATAAAAAGTAGCAAGACACCGACAAATGTTATGCACAGCTCCATAAATTAAAACATGATAATTTTGCCTTGCTAGAATAATGATGGTGATGAGCGGAATTAAGTGCATGATTAAGAACCATTTTCCTTACATTTGAGAAGTCTCAGGCAGGCACTTAAGCTTCCACCTAGTGGCAACCTCTCCTGAAGTCATTTACGGTACAGAGAAACAAGCCCATGCACAAACTGGATGACCCTGTGTTCTGTTGCACCTCAACCCAGCACAGACAGACAGACAGGTTCCCCGTAGCCGATCAAGAGAGAGTGCTACCAGATCCTAGAGGATTCTGAATTCTGATTTCAGGGACAGATCTGGCATTCTTATGATTTACCAGGCTGGAATTTTGTAAAGCACATTTGGAGCACAGTTTCCCTGTCTGCATATCTTCACCTCAGTGCAGTTATTCCATGTAGATACCTGCCTCATGATTATGTATCTGAGATATTTCAAAGAAATGAACACATTCCTAAAACATTCTGCAGTGTGAAATCTTGCAGGTTGCAAAAAGACAATTCCCCAGACCACAAGGAGTTCATAGAGAAGAGATTAATATATTTTAGTCTTAAACCCTGCTCCTGGATTCCCCACTCTTTTGAAATGCACCCACCTGTTGCCATGGTTTCCGGTGTCAGTTGCATCTTTGTCTCATATTTGTCTTTTTCTGATATATCTTTTGTATAGCAGGATTCTAGCTTCTTGTTCTGGGCAGAGCTGTGGGTTCCAGAGAGCCTCTTGGACTCCTCCCCAGCCACACTTCGCCAACTAAATTTGGCCCTAACAAGCCTTTTGCACACAACAGTGGCTATATTTTTAGCACTGTTGTCGATGCTGAAATACATTGTTGAAATGGCAAATTTTGCATCAGGACAGCTCTGTCTGAAGCAGAATGTAAAATTCATTGGCCCTTGCCAAAAATATGGACCTTGCCTGGATTCACCATGCTACTTCATTCTTTTGACACAGAATCCATGAAAAACAGCATAGAGCACATTGGCTTCTTTCTCCTGAATTGCTTTATCCTATATCACTTATTTAAAACTTACTGAGTCAAACCAACTTTTTTGCCTTAAGAATTTTATGCATTAACTTCACAGAGAATTAGGCAAGACGAATATCAAGATTTATTGGCAGAGAGATCTCAGCCTATGAATTCTCACTGAACAAATCATAAATCTTCCTGCTTGCCAGGAAGATCTCAGATTCCCTATAGTTACAAACACACAGCATAAGCAAGGTCAAAATTTAGCTGACTTCCAGTTCCTGTTTTTAAATCATTATAAATTAGAAATTGGATTATAAGTCTCATAAATATGTTATTTACCTGCTGACAGGTAGCCTAGTCAGGATTTGCTATATTGCATTAGGATATTACTAATTCAGGAATTAGTGTTACAGAAATCTCACCTGCTAGAAACTCACAAAAACACCAGGTAGTCTCCAGACAGAATTTTTCTCCTATTTTAAAAATATGTGAGTGAAAGAATAAAAATCAACTATATGGAAGAAATAAAAGTTTTGTAAAAAAACCTAAACTGCTGTTAGTCCAGGTAATGTGCATTTCCACATCAGTTTCCTATTCAGGACACAGAAGTCTAATGTCTATCCAAGGACAGGTTCATTCACAACTTCAAATGGCCTGTTTTACATACACTAGAGGGTGAAATAACTACAAATAGACCAGACTGTTAACAAGGATAGGGGAAAAGGAAAAGATGTGTGTGTGGGGAGGGGGGTGTCAGAATTTGTTGTGAAGGCTACATCTTGTCAAGTTTCACTAAAAAAAGAAAGGGGGGGAGCCTGTAAAGCAAGAGTTTGATATCAAACTTTCAGAAATACCAATGCTGAGCAAGCACAAGATGTTAGTCAAAGAAAAAATGTAAGCGGGAACAGGTAATAATCCAAGAAGCATCAATAAATCTGATCTCATCTTTAATGAAACCTGATCTTACTTATAAGAGAAGGGACAAATTTCTAAAAAACAATTCAGCAACTGTACCTATCTGATATGTTCACAGTCAAAAGAACATATTTCTTACGTACATAGTGATCTGCTTTGCAGCTGAAATTATTCATTTACATGCAAAGATTGCAAAGCTCTAGGGGTGTGTCCAAAACTTTCTCTGAATTCATCACTGGACTCAATGAGGAGACTAAAAGAAGAAAAAAAGAAAAAAAGAAAAAAAAAAAGAAAAAAAAAAAGAAAAAGAAAAAAAAAAAAAGTCATACCATGTTCTGAATGCCTGTCAAAAACAGGCATTCTTCCAGGGCATGTTAACTTATCTGGTGGAGTAGATGGTTTTGATTGACAGGATTGAAATAAAAAGGCTGAAGTGTTGTTGATACTTTTGCAGTAAAACAGCTGTATTAAATTATGTGTTTCCCTCTTTTTGTCAACAAGTTAGCAGGGTGTACACCATGTGTCAGCTCTGTAATGACAGCACCAATTTAAACCAGGCTTGGAAAAGCCTAGTACGAACGCTTGTTTTTGTGAATAGGTATCTCCAGCAAGAGAAAATATAACCAGTTGTGAAGAGAATAGGTGGGTAATGTGTGTCAGAATGATACTTCAGCCTTATAATATCCGATTTTTGGCTCTGTCCAGGTATTAGCTGGCAAGAAGGTATATCCACAGTCTGAGTCATAAACTCCTGCACTTCAAGTAACAGAAATCCCATTCCCGCAATGTTTTCAAGCAGGCGCTCTGTTCCCTGCTGCCTGGGTAGTTAATGATGGAAACAGCACACGCACCATATGCTTGCTGAGACACTTCAGAATAGCTGTGTTGGTCCTGGCCCAAAACAAGGAATGAAAAGCCATGGCAGAAATTTAAAAGAGCCACCAAAATATCTTGTTTTAAAAGAAGCCTGACTTCGGTTTGATTTAACTTTGAAGCAAATTATTGAGCTGGGTCTTATGCAATCATCTTGCGTATTCTATTCAGATGGTTTTGTTCATTTTACTCTACCCTAACGCCTACAGAGCTGCTTTCCGCTCCCAGGAGTACCCAGCTGCAACTATACCTAACGTAATGAATCCCAGGCTTTGAAACTTATGTTCTCAGATACCATTTGCAAGACCCCATTATTAAGCTGCAGTCCCACACACTAAATATCTCCTTTGCACCTGACAGGTATCAGTGAATACTCTCTACAAGACATTGCTGTTCTCAAAACCACGTACCAGTGTTAAATCTTAAGAGAAAGGCAGAATGAGGGGGTTTGCTCATTCCTGGTGAGAAAAGGATGAGGGAGCTCACAGGCAATGCAGCCCTGCTGGTATGGTGGTAGTCCTGGTAGAAAGTGGAATAGGGACAGCTGAATAGCAAGCATGAAGGATGAATGCTGCTTTTGCCATGTAACCATAGTGACTACAGAGAAGGGGACTGCTGTGACACCAACCCAGAAGGCTACTGCATCTGTTTCTGAACAGAAAACCTGCTCCACCATCAATGGCAAAGAGAAGTTAAAGAAAAGGATGGTCTGACATAAATGGTCTGCCAGCCAGAATATTTTAGTCAGATTCTTTTTCCTGGGTAAGTAGTATTCACATCCACAATGAAATGTTTTTAGTATATGTCAGTATTGACAGCCTTTCATTTAGGAAAAAACTGCTGTGATATAGAAAAGCCCAGTTTTAACATTTTTGAAAAACTATGTTGAAAAGCTGTTTTAAAGTAAAAATTAATATAATAATACTTTCATGAAAAGGGGAAATTTGAAATTAAATGTTTTGTCTCCCCAGATCAAAACCAAATAATCCAGCTAATTTAATACAAATTTTGGAACGGTTGTTGCTCTTCTCCTACTTCAGAGCAAGTGAAACATTCAGAAAATTAGAATTTTGACTGGAAAATACATTCCCAATTCAATTATTCAGTTTACAATGCAAATCTGGCAGCCACTTGGGTTTGTGCATACATTAGCATAGGTTTGCACATATTCCGCACATATATCTGGAAATATTTTGATATTGCTAAAGCCATTTCACCTTCTGATAGACTATTCTAATCTTGCCTCCTGAATTATCTGGGAAAAGGAAATATTAAGTCTTTATCTGAATTTTCTCATTAACTCTATCTCCCATGTATTAGATACCACATACGGAATTTTGCTGTACTTTCCAAAGCTACTGTGTGCACTCAGGGTCTCTTTTTTTCCTAGAAAAGGTGCATGAAGTTTATTTAGAATAATGAAGGGTAAATGTGCCTATAGTGGGTTAGCCTTGGCTAACACCCAAACAACTGCCCAGGTGCTTGCTCACTCCATTCCCTCAGTGAGGTGGGGGAGAAAATAGGAAGAACAGGAGCAAGAAAGTTCATCAGTCAACATAAAGACAGGGAGTTCACTTACCAGTTACTGTCAAAACAGACTTGACTTGGAGAAAACTAACTTAATTTGTTCCCAGCAAAAATAAAAATGTAATTACTAATTCAGGTAATGGGAAACAAAAAGATAAACATTAAAAAAACACATTTCCTTCCCCCTTTTTCAGACTTAGGTTCACTCCACCCTCCTCTCCACTGCTGCAAGCAGCACGGGGCTGGGGTATTTTGGTCAATACATAGCAGTTTCTCTCTGCTGCTCCTTTCTTATACCGTTCCTCTGCTCCAGTACGCATCCTTCGTGAGCTGCAAGGTATATCTGCTTTGGTACCTGGATCACCTCCTCCTCCTCCTGCTCCTATGACCTTTGGTGTTCCCTCTGCTTTTTCTCACTATTTTTATTCCCTCCTCCTCTCTCAGTGGTGTTCTGCCCTTTCTTAAATGCGTTTTCCCAGAGGTATCACCAGCCTAGCTCATAGGTTCAGTCATGTCGTGCCAGCCGGTCCGTTGGAGCCAGCTGGAACTGGCTGTGTCCACCACAGAGTAGCCCCATGTCTCTTCTCAGAGAGACCACCCCTGCAGCCCCACTGGTGCCAACACTTTAACACCTACACCCAATACAGTGCCTCATTTCAATCTGAGCTGGCCAGACAGGTGAGATTCAGCTCACTTAATTTTCACCACTTAGAAGTTTGTCTAAAGAAGATGTTTTTCTGTCTGAAGAGGATGACGTCTTCATAGAACAATCCATCCCATCTTTCTGAAGTGTTTCAGGATGGTACAGCCCACCCTTTAGAACCTCCTGTTCCTTAGGATGAAGAAACCACAGAGGTCACACCTTTTTTCGGTATTGGTTGACAAGAGTCCCCTCCCTTTTCACAGCTGGTTGTCCAGGCTCTCCTTCTCACCAGGAAAGAACATTTGAAGGGCAGTTCTGGCCTCCAGATGTAGGACTTGTTTCATTTCAGCTGGGACATTATCTTATTTTTAGCAATCAAAATCTCAGACACATAATAGAAGTTTGTCATCTGATCTCCTCTACAGTTGATGAGGAGGGTCAGGCACCTTGAAGGGCAACTCAATCTATCAGCTTTAAACTGTTGTCTTTAGATAGAAGGCATCACCCTCCTGAAGTATGAACTCTTTCCCTTGTCTGAAGAGGGGATCTTGGTGACTGATATGACTAAACACCTGTTCTTCAGATATCTCATCCTTAACGTTCAAGACTATATGCTGAAATTAATTCACAGCTCTCTTTCTATATCAGTCCTTGTAGTTGTACCTGATTGCTGTTATTTACAGAAGAGTCTGACAGGCCAAAAAGAAAAGTATTTAACAGAAAAAAATTAGAGAAGGAAAGCCAGCTAAACAACCTGTAGTCTGCAGGCTATAGACACACAACAAGCCATTCTGTCCTCCTGCAAGTCCCTGCTATCAGGCAAGAAATATGGATGACAGCAGCCACTCTTCTCCTTCAAACATGAGGTTTTGTGTTCTCAGCCTGGAGAACCTGAGTAATTTACAAATTGTTGCTCTGTGTTTCCTTAATCACTAGTGTTTATATGTAACAGTTAAATTTATTTGGCAGCCTAAAATTTAGATATTCTATCATTTTCTTGTAGTCAGTTGAATATGCTTGACTGATGCTGGAACAATACACCCTCCCTAAATAAAATTACTGATGTGTATCAGTGACAACAAGAGCACCTGGAAGACCTTTGCAAGGGACACACTACTTAAAAAGATGTAAAATCTATGGCTGAGGCTCTTTTTCCCCCTATATACATATTCTACTGTCATATTTAATAACCTAGGGTTCTGATGAGGGAAGGCATTAAATACTCCAAAGCTTTCTTGCCAGTGAACATTAAGTCCCTCTACTGTGTTAGCCCAATACCTGATGACACAGCTTTCACAGTTTCAGAGCAGTGTTGAGTTGCCCCAATTTCAATTACAGTTGATAATGATAAATGGCAACGTACTTGTTTCCAAATGCTCCATTCTTTCTGAAGAGATAAATTCACAAAGCCTGTCATCCCAACTGCTGCTCAGTTAGCTTTCACTCATTTCTGTATTTCAAGGCAAGTTCACATGAATTGGATTTCAGGGTGTTTACTTATACTGTATCCTGAAAAATATATTATCTTTTAGTAAAGTTCCTGTTATTCCCATCAGGTTTAATACTATATTTTGTAACTTCTGTCTCTTATAGTTAGCAAGAGCTATAATTTTCACAACCCATATTGTTTTGCATTTCTCTACAAGTAAATATTCTCCCACCTGTAAGATACCAGCAGTATTTTCTCTATTGTTCTATAAATATCTCTCCTGCTATACATCTGGGGTAATCAAACACGTTTAAACTATAATAAGCTTTTCCCACCCAGCAGCCCCAACTAATAAAGTTTTGATGTTTCTCCTGTGCTGTTATCCTAATCAAATGCAAACAAGAATATTGATCAGACTATTTTAAACAATAAAGAATTAAAATCACTTCAGCAGGCGTGTAACTTCTGAAGGTTTGTGCAATTTATCTCCTGCAATTTATTCTTTGCACTCTCCTGTGGTTGTCACTGGCTGCTCCAAGCAGTGAAATTAGTGTTCCCTCATGTGTATCTGCTTTTGAAAAAAACCCACAGGCCCTACTCCCTTTAAAAATACCTTCTATTCAGCAGCCAAAGAATGTGTCACTTCTCAAAATCTTGGCTTATGCATTTGTTTTTTCAGGTTATGTAAAATACTGTTCCCCACAGAGATTGCCCAGTGTGGTTCCTGTGCCTTAGTGCACTGTGCCTGCTGGTGACCAGCAGGACTGTACAGACCATGGGTGGAAACTTAGTGGCCACTTTTATCCCATCTGATTCTGTGTCTACCAGTGACCCGCAGGACTGTACAAATGCAGGGTGGAAGCCCAGTGACTGCTTTTTTTTTTTTTTTTCCCCTGGTGGTTTTCCTTCTTGATTCATTCCATGGTTTCAGTCAGATGTACAATCTCTTTTTATTTCTTATTACACAGCATTTCTGTAGGCTGATAAACAGCTGCTGGATATTTTCTATGCCAAAGGAGATCATAGCAGTAACAGGGAGAGTGTAATTCCTACAAAATAAATGAGACATTATGTAAATAATACACTTTTAAAGCCTCCAGGCTGCAAGGTGCTATCCAAATAAGACAGTATCGCCCACAGCTTCGTGTGCTGCTTAAAAAAATCAGGGTTAAGTGTTAGTTTAGATGTGCATTTCAATTAGGATTAATATTTCCACAGTCTATGACTCATGCAAAAAAGCATTTGTTTGAGAGTGAGGCAAGCCACACGTGAATTTTTTCTCCAGGAGAGATGTGTTTGCGAGGAGCATTTTGCACATAAGACTGATGCTTCAGCAAAAGGACTTAGAAATCCTCTGCATGTTTGAACAACTTACCCAAGCAGCTAAAAACTGTATTTCAGAGAGTTCTTCCAAAATACAGTTAAAATAAGGAGGTATAAACTGTAGCTTTTCTTGGAAGATGAGGCATAGGATCCAGTATTTCTCCTTTTGGACCTGCATATTGTTATGTGTTCTCTCCTAAAACCTTCAGGGTGTTTTTGGTTTTTTTTTTTTTTGTTCTCACTGAATGGCTTTCTCATTCTCATGTGAGGATTTTACTTTGATGCATGTAAACCCTCTGATTACTGTAGTTCAATAGTAAGTGATCAAGGAGGCAGAGCTGTCCAAGAATGGGGGGTAAGTGTGGGCAGCAGTGCTTGCTTCCCTTTGAAAACAGTTTTGTAGTATAGGGATTAAAGGTGCCATGTAAGAATTTAGAGACAGATCCTGGAAATCTAGGTCAAGCAGTTAAACATATTTAAATATGTGGGCCTTGGTAGTTTGTTAGGTGCCAACAGCCTGCAGTGTTTTAGACACTGAAATCGTAATGAAGAAATCCCATACTCTGAAGGACTGGTAAGAAGAGATACGGTCAGGAGGAGGTTCTGAGTGCTGGGTGTCAGTTGAGTAACAACTGCAACAAAAGCCTTTATTTCCTTTCCTTTTCTGACTAAAACAAACAGGTTGTCATGATGATGGAAGACTTAAATATACCTAACATTTTACGAATAGATGTCCATGGTACCAATAACCTTCAAAGGGGGTTGATATTTCTATCGTCTTCAAAGGAATCTAAAGCAAAATAGCATTCATTTCTGTGAGTTACACAGAGCAAACCAGGAGGTACAGAAAAAATGAAAGTATGTGGGTAAGTGAAAGAGCACAGGAGCTGTACTAAGGAAGGAGATTATTGTTAAAGCAGTCATGAGCTAGAAGCAAAAGCGAACCTGTGTTCAGCCTGATCTCAGGGCTGCTACTGATCAAAGAAAAGGCCAGGAGAAACCCTCACTCAGTAGAAAAAGGCTGCAGCAATTAATCATCAGGGAAATCTTTTGTTATTGATGTTGTTTCGGTGGAAACATATTGGGTACAGACCTGAAAGGGCTCTCCGTGGCACTTTGTCCTGCTGTCACAGACAACTGCATGGCTTTGTTTCCAGGAGGGCACTCTCACTGAGAGCAGGCAGTAGTGAGGCTGTTAGCATTTTCCCCTGGAAGAATGTAAGCCAGCCAAGTTGTTTTGCTGAGGAAGTATTTGCATTTCTGTAATATGTGCTTTTTTCCACCCAGCTGGAAAGTAGCTTTGCAGAAAAGGACCTGGGGGGTCATGGTGGACACCAAGTTGAACATGAGCTAGCAATGTGCCCTTCCTGCAAAGGCAGTTAATGGTGTCCTGGGCTTCATTAGGAGGAGTGCTGCCAGCAGGTTGAGGGATGTGATTGTTCCCCTCTGCTCAGCACTGGTGAGGCCAAACCTGGAGTGCTGGGTCCAGTTCTGGGCTCCTCAGTACACAAGACATGGAGAGAGTCCAACAAAGGGCTAGGAAGACAATTAGGGGACTGAAGCATCTCTCCTATGAGGAAGGGCTGAGAGAGCTGGGACTGTCAGCCTGGAGAAGAGAAGGCTCAGGGGATTTTTCTCAACCCATATAAATACCTGAAGGGAGGGTGTAAAGAATACAGTCAAGCTCTTTATAATGGTGCCTGGTGACAGGACAAGAGGCAATAGGCACAAACTGAAATGCAGGAGGTTCCTTCTGAACATCAGGAGATACTCTTTTTACTGTGAGACTGACAGAGCACCAGTACAGGTTGCCCAGAGATTGTGGAGTCTCAATCCTAGCAGATTATCAAAAGCCATCTGGAGATGGTCCTGGGCAACCAGCTCTAGGTGGCACTGCTTAAGCAGGAGGTTGGACAAGATGATCTCCAGAGGTCCCTTCCATTCTGTGATTCTATGAAAATGTAAAGTAAAAAGAATTCAAAGCATTGATTACTTCATTTTATAAAAGAGGAAAGTTGTTTTCCATCCAGCACTGGTAATTACATCTTGATTTTTACCTTCTGTACATAATCTCCACAGGACTTCAATACAACATATCTGCCCCCTCCCTCCACTTGCACACAATAGCTTCTGTTGCAAAAGCTTAACACAACACTTAAACAACCGTGCAACGACAAACAACTGACAACTAGATAGCATCACCCAAATCCTGTCTACTTCATAACAACACCACTGCAATTTTTGGTTTTTGGGAAAATTAAAAATATGCTTTTCCTTAACATTTTATGAAAAAAAAAAAAAATAGAATTTTCTGACTGAAGAGCCTTCAGATTTCCATGGAAAGGGAGAGGGAGCTAAGGGAGGCAGGTGTGACCATCGTTTTGTCAAGGGAGTTAAATATTATGGAGCAGGTTTGAAATACAAAGAAGAATGGGTCCCCAGTTTGCATTAGGGCAGCAGTTTTAGCATAACAGTCTCGGCTCTGGTACACTGACTCCCTGGTGCTGCTGCCTCAGCTCAAGGTCTCAAAGAAAAAAAACATACATAATTTTTCAGGTTGCTTGTAGAAGCACAGACACATCAAAAGAAACTTTTAATCTGTTCTGATGTTTGCTACTCCTGGGAGAAGAAAGCATTTCATTCTGAGTTAGAAAATATGGCTGGAACCAAGTGGCTTCACTCTGCAGTTCTCCAGAACAATTACTATTGCCACTTGTTAGATGGTGACCTTAATTTCCAGAAGGAATAACAGTGTAGAAGATTCATGCAGCACTGTATTGATCTGCCTTGCAAATTTGAAATTTCCTTCTCATCAATCCGTTTACATTGCCCATGTCTGCTGGTGCCTTCATTCATTAATTCTCCATTACAGTTCTGTCCATCTTTAAGGAAAAATGACACTACAGATTAGATTTAATTCATTCAGTGAAGACAGAAGAAGTCATAAATCCTTCATAACAGGCTTCTTCCCACACTTTTAACTCTATTCTAGCACTGCAAATAATTACTGCATGCATCAGCTGAGGGTTGTTTTTTAATTGGTTCTTAGTAAGAAACTTGCAATTCAAATAGATTCATGAGCATTTAGAAATGTACACAAATCACATACACAAACTGCCTCTCCATTGGCATTCCAGCTTGGATTGTAAACTGGCACCAACAACCTGCTTCAAACACTTCAGCAGTACTTGAATGCCTCCTTTTTTTCAGTAAAAGTACTAAACCTAAAGTTTTTAATAACATTAGCTTCATCCAGACATCACATTTTTTTGCATTGCATTTTTTCTACTTAAAACCACTTAAAATTAACCAACCAAAGAATTTTGGCAGCAGAATTTTAATGAGCAATGCCAACTCCTTCCATGTCAAGTATTATTAAACTTACGGGTTATTTTACTTGGTTTTAAAAACTTGGTTAAGTGGCAAGTTCATTGAACAACATTTCAAATCAAAGCACTTTATTTCAGTTAGAATTAATTACATTCAAGACAACTATCTAACATTATAGAGGAAAAAAGCCCAGATACAGCAATTAAATTACATTTCTTCATTAAATCAAAAGAATTCCATTCCATTCTCTGTCAAAAGGGAAGATTTTCCCTGTTTACTCTAGGGTGCTTTCATCTGGTATAGTTAAAGAAACAAAGTGAGGTCATATCTTGCTGTTACTACCTGAAGCAATGTAATGCTCGATATGGTCTGCCTGTAAAAAGGCAATGTAATTTTGTGCAAGGTTCTCTTTTTGGAAAGGAAAGATATTTCTGACAATGTTGTAAAATATCAAAAGATAAATGCCTAATCTAATTTAGTGATATGATTCTGTATTGCCACTGGCCAGGTTGTTGAACAGCAATGCAAACTATGTCAATGTTCTGGTTGCATTGCCTTATTTTGCCATGAGAAATATCTTTTTTTTTTTGAAGCACTTATCCCCAGCATAGTTAGAGTCTGACAACACTGGTGGTTACAGTAAGTAGAACCTTCTACTAATTAAAGCACCTACTGTGTCTGAATCAACAGCATGGAATTTGGGAGGAGCCATGTAGATCATTCTGGTGTTTTCCAGCCAATACCATGGGCCCTCTCCCAGCACCAGACTGGACATGCATTTGTGGGCTGGCTGAACACAGATATTCCCCCATTACATAGGCAGAGTATTCTGGCTTTGAGTGGGGCAAACCAAACACAAATCAGAAAAAAAAAAGTATCTAGAAATTACCCATTCATTTTTACTGCTTATTTAAATGATCATGCACCCTGTGGGTCTATTTTCCTGCTCTGTGTATGGTTTGGGAAACTCCAAGAATTTCTATAGTCAACTTCAAAACTCCAACCAGGGGCAAGAGTCTGTCAACATTGTCTAACACAAAAGTTTTGGGCCCTCAAAGGGTTCAGGATCCAAAAGATGTTGAATAATGCAGGTGCTGAAGCAGTAGGATGACATTTCAAGCCTGCTTACTGCCTTCTCCTACCACATCAGCTCTAGTGAATAATCAGGCAATTCTCTGCTCCTGGGACTTTTTTTTCTGGTAAGTCTGACCATATTTGCAGGTAGCAGAAATCAGTAGCCTCCTGGAAGGAAGCCAGCTGGCCCTGGGAATTGGTGGGAAGGTTTGATAAGAACCTATGCTAGCTATCCAGTTAATTAAGTGAATGAAGAAAGATCACTGTAGATTATCAAATTCCACAGATTTTGGTGCAGAGAGTAGTCACAGAATAAATAAAATATATTTTTATATTTTATTTAAAATTATTCCTGACTTGGGCATTGCCATTCTACCTGACATTAAGATCCACTCCACATAAACACATCCACAGAGGTCACATTTTAATTACAGCAACACATTTGATACCCATAGAGGAAACCATATAATCATGTTTTATTAGCTGACATGTAACATTAAATTCCACAGAAGAATCAGTTCTGTACAGGAACAGGGCACAATGACAAAATACCAAAGGTCTGACACCTCTCATCATGCAGATAGCAATGTGGTTCTTATGCTACACTGCAGCAATTTATTAATTAATGTATAAAAATGTTACATCTGCTATAGATCATCTTTATTATCCTTCAGTGTCTAGAAATTATGTCCTACAGAGATTGCAGAATAAACCACTCCCATATCAGTATTATTAAGAATAATTATTGTTGTTATTATTATTGATATTATATTGACACTTTTCAGGTCATTTTGATATCCTTTTATACAGGAACAGAAATGTTACAAAAGCTGACAATTGTGAAAAGCAATAAAATAGAAGGGCATTTTCTCAACATATTCCCTTCAATTTTGCTGCTAAAATAAAAATTTGAAATTGAGAACTCTTGAGCCATCAGACATAAGGATGGCAGTTGTTTGGTAGTATCCAGAAGCTTTCTTTTCAGTTTTGAAAACACAAGTTCTTACATATGAACACTAGATTTCAGTAGAAAGCCAATTCTTTCCTGACACTGTCTTGTTTTTTTGCCTGTGTAACCTTTGTTTATCTTAATTATCTCAGTCTTTTTGATTTTCTATTTTGAAGCAATTATCCCTTCATCCTCAAGACCACTGTCCTCCATGTGTGTCTCTGGGAAAACCCATCTGTTCTCACCAAACTCCACAGGAACTTTACCCCACTTCCATATCATTTTGAGCTTTTATTTTTGTTTTATTCTCCCTTTTTTGTCTTACATTATTTCCTTTTCTCTCCCCATGGCTCATTTACTCTTTAGGGAAGTCTTCCCAACAGCTTGTCATTGTTTAGCAAATGCTATATTGGTGCACTTTATTTTTGACATTACTGATTGTCTAGGTTTTGTTTCTTCCCTGCAGTTGTGGATAACTGTGAATCCATAAGGAGAGCTCTCTCTGGTCGATTTTCTGAGATGAGGGCTATACCACCCTTGTACAGCCTAGGGTTCGCTTTTTGGAAAGAGACCAGAAAATACAGTTTGCTCAAGAGCAAAAAAGTGGGTGATCTGATTAAGTTGCTCCTTCCTCAATTAGACTGGTCCAAAAAAAGCATTTACATTTAGAAGCCCTACAACCTGCGGCTTTACTTTAGTCAAATAAGTGCTGCTCCTGCCATTTGTTTCCACACTAGAAAGTGTTTTACTCCTCAAAAAATGCAGGAGTATTAATCTGTGTCATTCTGCAAGGGCGGCCTGCAGTCAATTTCTGTTCATTGGTTAACACAAGTTCTGTCATTCACTGGGGAATGCACATTTCCAGCTTGTCATACAAATGAGCCAAGGGTGAAAAGAAAATAGGGGAAAAATTATAGTGCCATAACAGAAAATGATGATGCATGACCTGAAAAGATCAAAAAATATAGACTAAAATTGAAAAAAGCTTTCAAAGTAGTTGCAATTAACTGAACTTAATTGCTGCATATGAACACCAGACATCAGCCTTGTGTTAGTAATATTGGCTTTCAGTCACCATCAGGAAGGGCATTTTAGCTTATTATTTTCATCAAATGGATGAATAGTGCAAATTAACCCTTTACATTTTGTTTTATGATATTAATATTAGTGTTAAAATAATGTCTGCTTTAGCCTGTTATATGCCATCTATTCTCCTGCTTAAATACCGATAAACTTGGAGCACTATATGAATTCAAAGTGCTTCAAAATGAAGAAAAAACCTAATTTGTTCTCAGTTTCACCAGTCCATACCCCACTTAGAAAAAAAATATATATTTAAATAATTTGGGTTAGCTCTGCATTTAAAAACTGTGTGCCTAAAGTCTGTGTTTTTATGCCACTCCCAAGACCTACACTATTGAGATGCCTTTGTACAACCCAATGACAATCTTCTCTCATGTGGTGGTACTGCCAGTACAGAAGCGTTTTGAGTTAAAGGAGTAAGAAAGGAATTTGCATTTATAAGAAAGAGGCTTCAGTTATGAACATAGGAAGAAGAGTAACTTAAATATCATGGATCAACACTTAATGAATATGTATGCTGGAGTTAAAAACAGATTCAGTAATGGCTTTTGGAGCTGTTCCTCTAAAGACTACTGCTGTGGATGGCACTTATCTTGTTTCTGACAGATAAGGTGTATCAGAAAGCTCTTGTGTTGTTAGAAATCATTTTGATGATGGCAGCGAAGATAGCTAACTTGGTGGAGAGCACTCTGGTTGGACACTTTGGTTCCAGAAGAGAGAAAGAGGATGGAAGCTGAACCCTAGGGTGATGACACTCTTGCACTTTGAACAGCTACACAAAATGAGACAAACTGCTCAAATCAGTTTTAGAGAAAGAAGGACTTACCTAGAAACATTATTCCACAATCTCAAGGCTTTAGGTCTCCTTGAAGAAAAGAGAAATTTCACCAAAGAATGTCAAAAGCATCTTCAATAAAAGACCAGGCAACCATCAGTTAAATATTTGCAGATCACCCTGGAACTTAATGAACTTCAGGAAAAAAACAGAAATCCCTGCTAAGGTTTTCTGATTGGCATATAAAAGATGTGAGAAAATGCTATATTTCAGGAATCCAAACTTAAAATACTATCTTGTAGGGAGACACACTTCAGCTCACAATATAAACAACCCTGACATGTCAACAATTACTATTTATTAACCTAAACATATAGGTAAATATACAGACCCTCTCTCTTTGTTGTATAATATTACATCTTAATATTTTGGGTGTCTTCTGGTAACTCCTGCTTCTGAAATCATGCGAATAACCACAATCTCCATTTTATCATCTAACCTTTCTCAATGCAAAGAAAACCTGGAAAAGATATGAATGTTTAAATAGCTAGGGAACAATGAGAAATTAACACATTTATTATTTTTAAGTCCTCACTTTTAAGACATTTTTAAAATGGTTGGGATTCTGATCAATGAATTTTGAATATCTGGCTGAGTTAACCCCAGGGCTAAGACATACCTTCACGTAGCAATAGACAACAATGATTTAAGACGTTGTTGCTCCTCTCTGCCATATGTTTTATTCCAGCAGGACAGTAGGCAGTAGAAAAGATATATGATCATTCCTTTAGCAAAGTCAAACACCTCAGAGGACAGCTCAGGCCACCAGACTTTGCACAGAAATGATTGACAAGTGCTTGCGTGGCCACAGACTGTGCTGCAGGCACAATAAGCACCATCAGAGGGACAGGAACAAGTAGCTGCAGGGTGCAAGTGTCAGAAAGTACCTTTTCCCTTTCCTGCGTTGATGCGGTCGTAAGCCCAAAAAGAAGCATGAAAGCATGCACAGAAATAAAAGCAGGGTACCAGAATTTGTATGAGGTTTGTTTATCCTGGTGCTGAACTGCTCATCATTAGCTTGCATAAGGGTATAGAAAGCAATAGTCAGAAGGCAGCTCATTTCGGAGAATAATGTGGTTATATGTGCTCCTCCAGCTAATGAAATTCCTGTTTAATGCTATGTGCTGTACCGTCATAACTACATAGTGGTAAATAAGTCTGCATCTCTGAATGCGGATAAAGGAAGCAGTGGAAATTTTAGCATCTGAATCTGTGCTGAGTAATTTCACTGCTCCAAGCTGCACTTCAGTGCTGGACAACAAAGCTGCTTCTGCTATCACAAAGGCATCTTTCTATTCTTGTTCCAAACAATCATTGACTGCATGATTCAAAAAAGCTTGTTAGAAAACATTTAAAACCTCCTTAGGTATTTATATTGGCATTTTCAGTCAGCTTGGTAAGACTGATTTCCCAGTGCAGCAGGACAAGAGACATGTTGCTCTAATAAGCTCTCTGTAGGAGCTGAAAATAAGACTCCGAAAGGTCTGAAGAGCTCATCAATGCCGACAGATTGACATCCATGATAGGATCAAACAGTTGTGTAGGGTGGACACGAGAAACTCTTTGCCAATATCTGCATGTCTTCAGCATCACTGCCATAAGCAGTCAGTGGCTGACTGTTTTAAAAGTGTTTCCCACGAATGGAATTAACTGTAATGATGGTTGATAAGGTTGGACAGCTAACTGTCACCATCTAAAAGTCAAACATCTGTTCTAAGGAATGTATTTCTGCTTTCTAAATTCAATGAAATGACATCTGAAAGCAGGTCATCCCATTTAGCTTAGACTCTTATCTTAGGGATGGCATGAATTGCCCACAGGAGGTGCACATCTCTCTCCATTGCCTCTAAAGAAAGTCTTGATAAGTGGGCTGGACATTACATTTTCTTTCTCATTCTTCTAGTATTATTTAATTAATGATTATGGAATCCTTTAACTGCTTGTTCTTGAATGTTCAAGCTTGGTGACTTGCTTTGGGATTTTTTTGAAGGGAACATATTTATAGTGGCCTTTACTTTGGAAATTCACAGTTAAGTTTTGCTCAAATTGAATATAATGATGTCCTCCAATAATAGGAAACACTTTCTCTGATAGATAGCAATGAAATGTAACTTAAAAGGCTGCTGAAAATACAGGGATTGAAAAATGGCTGTAATTAGTTGAACTTCATTGCTGCATGAACACTATTATTATCTATGTATTATTATTATTTTGATTTTCGATCAAGGCTACATAAAACTTACTAAAGGAAAGAGGAAACAGGTTAAATGAATGCCTGACTATAATAATCAGCTTAACGGTGAGATGAAAAGTAATATAAAAATTAAAGTTAGAAAGTTCAAAATAAGAATTGCAAACTCTATTGTTCTGTCATACAGAACAGTTCTCCAACACTGTCATGTTTCAAGAACCATAACTCAACTATGAGAAACCTGCCCAGGTCTGACATAGGTTTAAAATGCAGAGGCATCATTTCACAGTATGATTTGAAATACGGTAAACTACAGAAGTAATCTGTCACATTCCTTCTTGTCATAGATGCTTTTGCTGGGACTTCATAAGCATGATGAATGCTTGAAGAGCAATGAAGGGGAAGATTCACTTTATAGCCACTCCAATTTAGACTTGACTTAGTACATTCTCAAAACCAGTGTATTGTGACTGTGCAAAAGGGAGTGTAAGTACAGAAGTACAAATGAAGACCTTTGTCCATGCCCTCTCTATAATAAGAAGGAGACTGTGAGAAGGGAGCCCTGCAGAGAACAGTCCTGGCCAAGAGAGTTGGCCAGTGCAGTGACCATCACAGTGACTGTGATTCTGCATGCCCACGTCTCATGTGTGCTCCATCCTACAAGCCTCAGCCCAGACAGGCTGTGGCTTGACTTCTTTTCATGCTGAAACATGTCCAAGTTGTGGATAATGGTACCTAGTTGAAAATTGGGCACACAGGTGGAGTTTGGTGCAAGATGACAAATTCTCCCAGTTGGAATTTCACTGGACAGATAACCTTGATGGAAAAATAACCTTCTGAAATACCAATATATCCATTACATCTCTGTGTTCCCTAAATATTGTAACCAAAATATATAGGAACCAGCTATAACTTTTCATGTGGTTTGTGACCTCTCCAACAGCACTCTATGATGCATGGTTGGAAACCAAGAGTGTCCGTCAGCTATAAAATAAAACTTGTTGAGTTTTTCAGAAATTAAAAGTCATTCATTTTACTAAGTCTAGTTTTGCCTTTTTTGTTTTATAGTTATGATTCCATCTTGAAAGATATAAGCTTTGAAAAGTTCAGCTAATTTTTTTTCAACAAGATACCGTAATTTTTCTTTTGAAACCTGCTGGCTTGTTCTGACTTGCCAATGAAATAATGTGTGATACTCCTTCTTCATAACATAAAATTTTAACATGGAATGTTTATCATTACAGTCTGTCTTCTGCCTAATGGCACCCAGATGAGTGAGGGCTCCCCATCTAGACATGAAAAAAATGAGTTTTTTCTGTGACTTTGCTTCTTTAAGTGGTCCCAATAGTATTGCTGTGAAATTAGAAACTATAGATTTAGTAAGAAGCTCAATTTTAAGTCCAACTTCTTCCACTTGTAAAGAAATTCAGATAACATTAGTTTATGGTTTCCTAAATCAAATGGCTACAGAAGTTATGCTATTATCTAAGGTGTCCCCACACTGACATCTGGAAGACAGTGAAGCTGAGGGCTCCTGGCAGTGCTCTCACAAGGTAATAGCTCACCAATTTTTTGCAGGTTTTTTGTAAGTTGTATCAGACCTAGCACTACCTGGTATTAGCCCTTTTTTTTTTTCTCCTAAATTTTGCATAGAAGTTTTCCTCATGACACCTTAAAGCTATTTACAAAGGAGACCTGGATCAATATCTCTATTTGTACAGATATAGAAAATTAAGGCATAAGTTACCTGGGCTGTGTAACTGAGTAGCCCAAGACTGACCCAGGCTTCCTGAGCATTCAAGATCTAGTCAGCCAACCCTGAAAAACAGAGTTAGCAATGTTACAAATTACCCCACCTTGGCTGCAACTCCACACCTCTCACCTGAGGCACTGTACCTATCCATACTCTGCCCAAAGCCCATTGTTGTGCCTAATAAAACAGCTTAAATAGCTGGTACTGAGAATGGCCAGGGCTAGGAGAGTCATAACTTCCAGCTGAGGAGGTAGAAGCTTGATTAAAAGCAGTAACACCATGACTTGGGGCTTCTTGGTCTTCCTGTGCCCCAGATGACCCATGGTTTCAGCAGGCACCCAGAGTACCACCTGCCCCACACACTCTTCCCCCAGCTCTGCTGTAGGATGGATAGCACAGTGCACCTCCAGCTCCCTAGCATTTTTTTCTATTAACACTGCAAGTGCTGGTGCATATTTTAGGTTGCAAGTAGTCTCCTGGGTAAGGACAAATCCCCTCCCTTTCCTAGCCAGGCTTTTCTGGCAAGATTCAGCTCTGGACACATACATGCAGGTGTCTACCTGTAAGTTGGGTGCCTTAGCTCCCAATATAACCAGCGAAGAAAAGACAGTCAGTGGAGCCTAGGCTGCAGGCCATCTTTTCAGATGGATTTAACTGCTTCAACTTAGCCTTCTGGTGCCATCTGAGACACCCTTGGGTATCTGCCTTACCTCCAGCAGCCACTACAGGAGACCCTGTAGATCCTGTGACATATCTGACAGCCCCATGGAGATGTCTAGGTTCCTCAAAGGCATTGTAAATGACATCTGAATCATGCCCTCCGTTTCCTTTGGAAAGAACTGAATCATTCTCTAGGCTCCACTAATTGCTGACTAGCTCTCAATCAACTAGCATGGGAGTCCCCGGCACCCCACTCGTATGCAAATGCCACACAAAACCCAGCTTTCTTCTGCCTTGTCTAACTCTCACTGCTCTGTCATCTTTACTGAGCCACGTACTTGGACTTTGTTTCATTTATTCTCCTACTCTGCAAATTAACACTCAAATATGGCTGCTTTATTCTGACATAAATTTCAAGCTCCTTGCAAATATTTCTTCCAAAGGTTAATAGGACCTGTTAGAAGCTATTAGAAGCTGTGTCGATAGCTTGCTAGGACTTCACTTACAAAGTCTCCACATTTTCTTCTCAGATAAAGGCTCTCTCTCCTGGTCTCTTGGTTCAAGAGGTCTACATCTTCTGCTGAACTATAAAAGTGTACTTTCCAAGCCTAATGCTTTTAAGTCTCACCTTTTCTTTTTCAAATGAAAAGATAAAAATCTTCATAGTGTCTGTAGGAGGTTGGTTTTTTTCTGTTTCACATTCAGTAATTTATGTAACTCCTTTCCATCCCCTGTTCCTGGGTCAGAATATTATTGCCTACATCAGTGCCTAAGTCTTCGTTTGAAACAGTGAAGGAAATGCAGCATGGGACCTATATCACCATTTTTGCCCATTCTGACATGAAGGTTTAGCTCCATGGCAGAGTACTGAACACAGGAACCGAAACTGTTTCATTGTAGTTGGACAACCAGGGCTGAAGCAGAGCCAAGAGGTGTTGATGTTGATGTTGAGTGGTTTTCTCCTGACAAATTCTGCAAAGGTTCAACAAGTTTTTTGGTTTGGTTTTCAGCTAAGACATTTACTTTCCTTAATATAGAAGCAATGTTTTCCTCCCTGACTCTCCTTACTGTCTGTTAGCAGTAGAAGACCTGAAATAGATGACTATGAAAGCAGGGCGTGTTATTGGCATAGATGCTATGTCCCAGGCCCCCTAAGAATTTATGCTCCTAAACACATCTGAGAATCTAGGACTCATGTTCAGTCCTTGATCTCTGATTCTGAATCCTAAGATTACATCAGGATCACGGCTTTCATTGAAAAAAAAAAAAAAGCCAATACACAAAAAGTGTTTTAGTCATCACAGGTTCAAGGGAAAGAGTTTGGACACGTAATGCCCATGCAATCAAAGCAGGAATCCAAGTGAGGGCAAAGGCAGGTCAAACCTCCAGCTAGAAAGAACACAAAAAGGAGAGGAGGAAGCATCATCCTGCCTCTCCTCCTGCATCTAGCTCCTGCATATCAGTAGTATTTCTGAAAAAAAAATTGACCCTTATAATTGGGAAAGCATCCTCCCTGCTCAGCCTTTTCAGCTCTGAAGTGAAAGCCCCAGAGTGGAGATAGCCAGCAACACTAAGGCAGGGCTGAAGTGTTGAACAATTATTATTTTAGCAACAAATTTTTAGGTAAAATTCTTATTGTAGCAACAGCAGCAGCTGAGGGAGGGAAACCCATAGTTGAATGAGGATGTCCTGTTTGAGGCTGGTGATACTTCCTGTGCTTGATACCTCAAGGGACAATCTGAGTGAAGGGGGAGCTCCCCTTCCCTTGACTTTTGCTCCTCTCTGCTCTAAATTTAGGGAAGTAGAAAAGGATTGAACTGTGAGCAGGCATCCCAGTCATTTCTAAGGGCCCAAATCCACCAACATGGCTCAGGCAGGAAGCACAAATTGTTCACACTTGGCAGAAGGGATGTTCAAGGCCAAACACAATCCTTGGGGGTCCCCAAGCACTCTCTCAACAGAAAAGTCTGTGTGTGGAAAGAAAAAGACCAAAGTTTGTGTTCAGTACTAAAAGGCACTGCAAAGCTGCTCTTGTCTCTCTGTAGGGAGAGAGGACCTCTGCTAGACCTTTCATGGGCAAAAGAGGCACCCTTCTCTCTGGAAGACGCAATTCTGCTACCCAGAGCCCCTAGGGGCACTTGACTTGCTCCTGAGCTGAATTACAAGGTCTGGGGAAGAGCAAAGAGATTTGTACTCAGATATTTTAGACTTAGCTAAGAAGCTAGCAGTGCTTGCCCTCCAGCATAAGCAAATCTCCTCTTTCCCTCATGAGTACCAGATGTCCCCTGCTACCAATTTATGCAGGGGACAGACAGAGCACATTAAAACCACCTCTGTCACTCCACAACAGGAAAGGGTTTGTGTGGAGGGTTTTGGACAGAGGGAGATCTGAAGGGTCAGAGGGGATCAGGGCACATGCTGTTGTGACTACACCCCTGGTCTACCTCTCCCTGCGTCCTCAGTGAGGAGGGAGGGATTTTGAGAAATCCCTCTGGATACTACTTGCAACCCATCATCCTTAAGCTCATAAATGAGTATTCAGAAAACTTCCACTATTTCATGTATTTTTTATAAGATGAGTGGGTTGGGTTTCTGGGCACAATATGACTTAAGTAGGAGGTCTTTAATTCCAGCATCAACAGCTTTTCCTTTAAAACCATTGGGCATACTCTTTGTGATTTTTGGACCTGTAACCTGCAGCGTATTTTTTATTCTTTGCTAACCAAAGAGATTGGTAAGACCTGACTCTGTGGCTGGAGGTAGGAATGCAGAGTTTAACAGTAGGTTGAGTTTCCTGTGATATACCCTGTGTGAGCCCTGTCATTGTTCATAATTATTGCTCAACACAATTTATAAGAGAAATGACAGTAATCTACATTTCCTCTAAAACTATTATCATTCTGCTATGGCACTAAAATTCAGCTGCCCTCAAGAAATGTTTCAATAGGAACCTCCATATATAATACATGTGTTCAATTTATTATTAATGCACTTCAATCTGAATCGCAAATTCAACACGATGTCTGAATTTTTTCAAACTCATTCTATTCTGTGTCAGCTCTTATAACATGTTCATCACCATAGCATCTGTGCAACAAACCCATAGCACATTAAGCAATGGACTTAAAAATCAGTCACATGCTGTCTATCTTCTCAGCTTTGCCTCAGAGGTAGAAGTCTGGGCCATGTGGAACATTCAGTTTTGATAGGGTTTTTATTTAGTTTGGTCTGATGCAGGTTTTCTTTTAACATATTTGTATTTGAGCCAGAAACAATTTGAGCCAAAGCAATGTCTCTTACCATCAGAGTATGTGATGGCCAGGTTAGCGACAGTCCTCAGTTCTTGCACAATTAGTTTCACAGTCTCGGCTCAGCCATCAAGAAAGGTCCATGCCCACGACAGACAAGTCTCACCTCTGTGATAAAGTGCCAGTCATCACTTGGCAGTTATCAGCTTTAGTCTTGATCCCAACACATCAGGACGTTTTGTAGATATTCTGGACCCAGGTTCAAAATAAAGATTTAAGTCTAGCAATTAGCTACAAGTCCTATGACCTAATCTCATCTGCATGCTGAGCTGTGGCAGTGGTACCCTGTGCCTGGCTACAGTGCAGGACTGATGGAGCAGCAAGTCAACCGTGTGCTGCTTACATGTTAGTGTTTAGCCTTAGGTTACCCAACAGCCATGAGATACTGGGGCAAATCCACAGGTGAGGGATCCTGCAGTGATGACACAGTGTCACAAATCTGATCACTCCATATACCACCCCAGGAGAGATGCAGGGCATTGTTAGCACCTTGCCTGTATCCCTCTTTCAATAGCAGAACACCATCTCATGGGGACACAGCAACTGCCAGACTGCATCAGACTAATACCAGTCCTCAAGTGTCTTTCATGTTATAAGCCAGCATCAGACAGTTTTAGCTGGAAAGTTAAGCTTTCTCATCAGGCAAAACTTTCCTGGGTCCTTGGGCCCCTTCCCAGCACTACCCATTTGCTCCCATGCAGAGGAGTTCTAATAACCCCATTACCACCTGGTGAGGTAATGACTGTGCCACTGGGCATGCAAAGCCAGCAGGACCATTCAGCTCAGATCCACATGCTGATCACTGGGATTTCAACAAGCTTCTTTGGGAAGCTGAGAAACGGGAAAATGAAGCCAGAAGCAGCTCAGATGCCACATGCTGTCATGTCCCTTTGCAGAAATCTAAGGAGCTACAGGGAAGTGTAGATTTTAGAAGTAGTTAGCTCTTTCCAGGAGCAGAGAGTATTTTGCTGTCAGTGTAAATATTCCATTTATGACTGTCATCTTGTTATCCAGCTCCTGTATGTTGTTCAAAAGGCACCCCTCAGTATACTTCCTCAGACAATCAGTAAAATACTAAAAATCCCACAAGTCAAGTTATGATTTGCTACAAAAGCACAGACACTATGTGCTATACACCAGCTGGAAGAAGTCCATAAGTACATCAAAGCATCCCCTTTGAAGTTCTTTGAGAACATGAATGGCAAACTAGTAATGCAATGATACTACTGAACAGCTTCACATCCAACCATGGCAAATGTGAGATTGCTTTACTTGAACGGAACAATCTAGGCAAATTATCTTTCAATCCTCCAAAAAGAAAAAAAATCTTTCATGTGAGTAAGCATTTCAGAAGAATGTGGCTGAGCCAAATAATCATTATTCTGACATTCATAAAATTCATTTTAATAAAGTCCTCAGTGAATATTACAATATTAATGCAGCTAGAAGAACTGGGGAACAGGCTAAGCCTAACAACTCCCAGCAAGTCAGAAGCAAACCTGGGAAGACAATTCAAGCACTCTGACTTGCAGGCTTCCTGTGCATCAGGCCACATCTCCCCTTCTAAAGACCTGTGTTGCCATCTCTGCAGTATATCCCCAGGTGTCACAAAGCATGCTGCAAGCCCCAGAAACCAAATAGAGGAGAGAACAGCAGCTTGCACCCTAAGAGCCTGATCCTGCAAACAAGACGCGTGTATCGTTTTCTGCCTAGGCGAGCCCACCAAAGGACACACAGGTTGTACCTGCCTGCAGGACAGAAACCTCCCAGGACCAAGTCCTCATCTGTGTAACCTGAGCCAAGATCTCACCTGAGGCAAGGCATCATGAACAGATAGGAAGTCAAACTAAGAAAGGAGGAAAGAAGGAGAAAATGCTATCTGTGAGCTGATAATATATTTACCTCAGTGGACTGAGAAGGGGCTGCAGGAAAGCAGGTCTTGGTCAACAGATATTTGATAAATGCTGGAGAAAGAGTAAATTTTAAGAGGCTGTGTTCCACAAACAGGGTTTAATTCAGAAGTGCACTCTGTACAAAGCGGAGAAAGCACAGCAGCAGCTCTTAGCTGCTGTAAAATGGTGTTTTATAAGGAAAGAGATGGATCAGTGATCACAGCAGCAAGCCTGAGACCCTATGAGTTTCCCTTATACCTGTCTGTGAGTTACATGCTTTCCATGTCTGTAAATCCCTTGTGCCAGACAGCCAGCCATTCCCCAAAATAGGCCAGCCTGCTGATCACTTCTTTTTTCTGAGATGAATTTCTGTTCATGAAAGCCAGCTGTCACTCAGGTGTTCCTATTAAATTTGTAGTTCATAGTGGTCTGAGTGTTTTAAAAATTTACCAATGCTCCATTTGTGTGAAATAGCTCTATGACATTCTAAGGAATTATATTGTAGTTTATAAATATTTGATTAATGTGGTTGCTAAAATATTACCTTATCAGCTTTTCTCTGTGCTACATCCTTATCAAGGGTTTAAGATCAAAGTACATGGAGTTTGCAAGGCCCTGCTTTAGAGAGCATAATTTGGGGACAAGGAAGCTCAGGGAAGGCTGAGGGGATGGGGGCTCAAGGACATGGGTGACCCACTTCCATGTGCACAGAGACATCTTATTGTCCTAAAGATTTGACAACTGTACCTCCATCCCCAAATCTGAGCACATGAAGCCATCTTTGCAAAATTGGGGAAGGGCTGCATTCTCCCAGCTGCTGATCCACTCAAGACGGGGAAAGCAGCTGGCATGCTTAAGGCAGCTGTGCAGGCAGCTGTGAGGATTTACTGCTGGTGCTGGAAAATTAGACCCCTTTGGGGTTAGGCACCACGAAGCAGTGTCTTGGAGGCTCTGGGTGTTGGATGTGAGCACTAATGGTGGAGGGGGGCAAGCCAGGTGAGTACTTGAGTCCTTTCATACACTGAGCTAAAGATGAGACCAGAAAGGGGTATGGAATGACACCCCAGAGCAGTGGGTTTTATAATCTATGGATAAAGGTATGAGATTTCCCAAGGAAAAATCTTGTTGGACAAAACAGTACATATAATTACATTAATGAATAACCCAAAGATGTGCAGTCTCCAGAGCCATTAAACATTTAACACTGCTATTTCCAGGTTAATCTACCCTTGGCTTTTTTTTTTCTACTGTCTGATTATTAGCAAGCAGAAGCAACAGTCACCCTTGAAAGATATATTCAGTTTGAAGCTGCCAGAATTTTCCTGAATTGACTAAACATTTCTAGCAGATTTTTGTGAATGATCAGAAGGAGCTGAGTTATCTTATTGAAGAATTAGAAAAGGAAGCAATCTTTAAGCAGTATCTCACAGAAATACCTCACAAGATCTTTATCTGCTCAAAGGGAGTTATTTTGCAGTCAAGATTTTGATCGTAATGGTGATTCGCTAAGACACTTACAGATGTGTTTTAAGTGCATCTAAAGTCAATGGGTCTTGCATAAGTGCATACATTCAAGTGTACCAAACTACTCTGCTGGAAAGGGATCATTTCTCAGAACTTTAGATATTAGCCCTGACATTCATCTGGGTGGTCTGCAATCATGACCAAGCATTTCTAGCAGAAACATGCACTGTGTAAAGGACTTAAACACTCAATCTCAGAAACAGTTTGCCTCAAGTCAGATCTAGTTAAATGGTGGACATGCCAAAATTTTAAGATAAAGGATGAAGCAGACAACTTCCACATGCCTTGGCTGTGAGTAGCCGATGAACAGCATAGTGTCAGGAGTGCTGTGGACAAAGACAAACCCTTAGTGGAAAAATGTAGAGGTTAAAATTGCCAAAAAAGATTAAAATCTCTGGTGCCTTCACTAAAGTGGGTGATGACCAGGTGAGGAAGGATGCCAAAGACTCTATTTAGAGAACTGAGACTTTTTTGGGGCTGATCTTCTTGCCCAGATCGCTAGCGTAAGAGCAATTGCTAGGCAGAGACTTTCAGTGGACTTGGGATGAAAATCCAAGCAAGAGCTCAAGAAGCTGAAAGAGTCCTGAAGTTTTATGACAGCAGAAGATGATGATGATGGTACAAGAAGTGATAGTAAGAGGCTGTAAAAATTATATTGGATGCTGGAGGAAATCTAACCACATTATGCCAGTCCCCTGAACAGGCTAATCAACGCATGCTGACTGATTTTATTAGATCTTGTGAGTGACAGATAGACTCTTTAACACTGACATGTGCTTTGTATGTATACTCTAAGCTCTCCATGGAGAACTGCGCAACTTTCACAACACTGTGAGTAAAACTGGAGATCAGCATCCTCCCAGGTACTTACACATTGTTGTGGTTTAGCCCCGGTCAGCAACTAAGCACCACACAGCAGCTCGCTCATTCCCCCACCCTTGTGGGATGGGGGAGAGAATCGGAAGGGCCAAAGTAAGAAAACTCGTGGGTTGAGATAAGAACAGTTTAATAATTAGAATAAAACAGCAATAATACTAATATAATGAAAAGGAAAATAATGAGCGAGAGAGAGAGGAAACACTAAAAGGAGAGGGAAAGAAAAAAAAACAAAACCAAAACTGAACAACAAGTGCTGCAACCGCTCACCACCCGCCGACCGACGCTGCCGGTCCCCGAGCCGCGATCGCTGCCTCCCCCAGCCAATTTCCCCCAGTTAATATACTGGGCATGACGTCACATGATATGGAATACCCTTTGGCCAATTCGAATCAGCTCTCCTGGTTGTATCCCCTCCCCTCCCGGCTTCTTGTGCACCTGGCAGAGCATGGGAAGCTAGAAAGTCCTTGACTAGTGTAAACACTACCCAGCAACAACTAAAACACCAGGGTGTTATCAACATTATTTACATACCAAGTCTAAAACACAGCCCTATGCTAGCTACAGTGAAGAAAAATCAACTATCCCAGCTAAAACCATGACAGTATCCACCCCTTATTCCATACCATTTACGTCATGCTCAGGTCTCATACTATCCAATATGACCTCAGTAACCACCACCTGCCTCCCCATCCTTTGATGACATACGTAGATATCATTTATCATTCCCGTAGTCTATGGACCATCCCTGTAGAACATCTGTAGAGGATCCACACATGTCCATTGAGTTCATTCAGTCCATAACTTTGGGCTCCATCTATCGTAACAGTCTTTCAAGGCTGGAGAGATGGTCTGCGTGGTGTTGGATTGTTGCATGCTGAAGCCAGTCTTTGTTCCACCACCGCTACACGTTGCTTGGTTCAATCAAAGTTAATTCTTCATTAATTTTGGAAATTCTTACTATGATACCATTGATACAGCATATAGCAACCATAGGAGTGATGACATACAATATCATATAGCAATTAACAGCATACCGTTCAGTTCATTGGCTATTTTCACCCAAAATCAAATCCCCTTGAGGCACACATCGAACTCCTCCATCCTCCCGCATTACCCACCAAGTGCACCCAGGTCCTCGAGCAAAAGCAATCCCACGAATGGGTTTGCCTTTGCCTGAGACAGGAATAACCCAGACGGTTTTCCCCAGCATATTTTTTACATGCACTACAGGGACTTTATCCCCTTCCACAGTACGTAAGAGTCCTGACTGGGCAGGCCCAGCTCGATTGGCAGATCCCCTAGTGTTGACTAACCAGGTGGCTTTTGCTAAATGTGTATCCCAGTGTTTGAATGTCCCACCCCCCATTGCTCTCAGTGTAGTCTTTAACAGTCCATTGTATCGTTCAATTTTCCCAGAGGCTGGTGCATGATAGGGGATGTGATACACCCACTCAATGCCATGCTCTTTGGCCCAGGTGTCTATGAGGTTGTTTCGGAAGTGAGTCCCGTTGTCTGACTCAATTCTTTCTGGGGTGCCATGTCGCCATAAAACTTGTTTTTCAAGGCCCAGGATAGTGTTCCGGGCAGTGGCATGGGGCACGGGATATGTTTCCAGCCATCCGGTGGTTGCTTCCACCATTGTAAGCACATGGTGTTTGCCTTGGCGGGTTTGTGGCAGTGTGATATAATCAATCTGCCAGGCCTCCCCATATTTATACTTCAGCCATCGTCCTCCATACCACAGAGGTTTTACCCGCTTGGCTTGCTTGATTGCAGCGCATGTTTCACATTCATGGATGACCTGTGCAATAGTGTCCATGGTCAAGTCCACCCCTCGGTCACGAGCCCATCTGTATGTTGCATCTCTTCCTTGATGGCCTGAGGTGTCGTGGGCCCACCGAGCTATAAATAGTTCACCTTTATGTTGCCAGTCTAGATCTACTTGAGCCACTTCAATCTTAGCAGCCTGATCCACCTGTTGGTTATTCTGATGTTCTTCAGTGGCCCGACTCTTGGGGACATGAGCATCCACATGACGTACCTTCACAACCAGGTTCTCCACCCGGGCAGCAATATCTTGCCACAATGCAGCAGCCCAGATGGGTTTGCCTCTGCGCTGCCAGTTGTTCTGCTTCCATTGCTGTAACCACCCCCACAGGGCATTTGCCACCATCCATGAGTCAATATAAAGATAGAGCACTGGCCATTTTTCTCGTTCAGCAATGTCTAAAGCCAGCTGGATGGCCTTTACTTCTGCAAACTGACTTGATTCACCTTCTCCTTCAGCAGTTTCTGCGACTTGCCGTATAGGACTCCATACAGCAGCCTTCCATCTCCGATGCTTTCCCACCAGACAACAAGACCCATCAGTGAACAGGGCATATTGCTTCTCATTTTCTGGCAGTTTATTATACAGTGGGGCCTCTTCAGCACGTGTCACCTCCTCCTCTGGTGACATTCCAAAATCTTTGCCTTCTGGCCAGTCCATGATCACTTCCAAGATTCCTGGGCGGCTGGGATTTCCTATTCGAGCCCGTTGGGTGATCAGTGCGACCCACTTACTCCATGTAGCATCAGTTGCGTGATGTGTAGAGGGGACCCTCCCTTTGAACATCCAGCCCAGCACCGGCAGTCGAGGTGCCAGAAGGAGCTGTGCTTCAGTACCGATCACTTCTGAAGCAGCTCGAACCCCTTCATATGCTGCCAATATCTCTTTTTCAGTTGGAGTGTAGCGCGCTTCGGACCCTCTGTATCCCCGACTCCAGAACCCTAGGGGCCGACCTCGGGTCTCCCCTGGTGCTTTCTGCCAGAGGCTCCAGGTAGGGCCATTCTCCCCGGCTGCAGTGTAGAGCACATTTTTTACATCTTGTCCTGCCCGGACTGGCCCAAGGGCTACTGCATGAACTATCTCCTGCTTTATCTGTTCAAAGGCCTGTCGTTGCTCAGGGCCCCATTTGAAATCATTCTTCTTCCGGGTCACTTGATAGAGAGGGCTTACAATCAGACTGTAATTTGGAATATGCATTCTCCAAAAACCCACAACGCCTAAAAAAGCTTGTGTTTCCTTTTTGCTAGTTGGTGGAGACATGGCGGTTATTTTGTTGATCACATCCATTGGGATCTGCCGACGTCCATCTTGCCATTTTATTCCCAAAAACTGAATCTCCTGTGCAGGTCCCTTCACTTTACTTTGTTTTATGGCAAAACCAGCCTTCAGAAGGATTTGGACTATTTTCTTCCCTTTCTCAAAAACATCTTCTGCTGTGTTGCCCCACACGATGATGTCATCAATGTACTGAAGGTGTTCCAGAGCTCCACCCTGTTCCAGTGCAGTATGGATCAGTCCATGGCAAATGGTAGGGCTGTGTTTCCACCCCTGGGGCAGTCGATTCCAGGCGTACTGGACACCCCTCCAAGTGAAAGCAAACTGTGGCCTGCACTCTGCTGCCAACGGGATTGAGAAGAATGCATTAGCGATATCAATTGTGGCATACCACTTGGCTGCCTTTGACTCCAGTTCGTATTGAAGTTCTAGCATGTCCGGCACGGCAGCACTCAGTGGCGGAGTGACTTCGTTCAGGCCACGATAGTCTACTGTTAGTCTCCACTCTCCATTAGACTTCCGCACTGGCCATATGGGACTGTTAAAGGGTGAACGGGTCTTGCTGATCACTCCTTGGCTCTCCAGTCGCCGAATGAGCTCACGGATGGGAATCAGGGAGTCTTGGTTGGTTCGGTATTGCCGCCGGTGCACTGTTGTGGTGGCAATTGGCACCTGTTGTTCTTTGACCTTCAGCAACCCCACAACAGAAGGGTCCTTCGAAAGACCGGGCAAAGTAGACAGCTGTTTAATTTCCTCCGTCTCCAAGGCAGCTATACCAAAAGCCCACCTGTACCCTTTTGGGTCCTTGAAATACCCTCTCCTGAGGTAGTCTATGCCAAGGATGCACGGAGCCTCTGGGCCAGTCACAATGGGGTGCTTTTGCCACTCATTCCCAGTTAGGCTCACTTCAGCCTCCAATACAGTTAGCTCTTGGGATCCCCCTGTCACTCCAGCAATACAAATGGGTTCTGCCCCTACATAGTTTGATGGCATTAGGGTGCACTGTGCACCGGTGTCCACTAGAACCTTATACTCCTGTGGGTCAGATGTGCCAGGCCATCGGATCCACACAGTCCAGTAAACCCGGTTGTCCCTTTCCTCCACCTGGCTGGAGGCAGGGCCCCTCTAATTCCAATTGCGGGTTTCCCACTCCAGATCTTGTGAACGGGAATCAGAAGTCTCTCTATTAAGATCACAGATAGAATCAGCGCTTCTACTCCTCTGTCTGGGGAACTGCCTACCGGAAACTGGAGCAGCAACTCTCCTGGAGGTCCCCCCTTGAGTGGTTGTTTTTCCTTGCAACTCACGTACCCGTGCCTCCAGGGTCGACGTAGGTTTTCCATCCCACTTCTTCATGTCCTCTCCATGGTCACGCAGGTAAAACCATAGGGTGCCCCGTGGTGTGTATCTTCTCTCTTGAGCAGAAGGACGCTTACTCCTAATGGCCGAGATACTGGTCCGTACAGGTAGGGAGTAGGACATATCTTCTTTGAATTGCTGGAACTCCCGGGACAATTTCTCCACAGCTGAGACGAGGGAGGAAGAGACATGTGCTTCATAATCCCGGAGTTTATCAATCACATCCTCTACCGTTGGTGCCTCTTCATCTTTCCAGGACATTACTGCCAGGGAGTTTACATGGGATGATGGTGCGCTCCGTACAAACTTCCGCCACATGGGTCGTGTGCACTGTGCTTCATCTGGATCTTTGGATGACTGTTCACTACCCAGGTCACCATAAATCACCTCAAGCACAGCTAATTCTCTCAGGTACTGGATACCTTTCTCCATAGTGGTCCATTTTCCAGGGCGATATATAACATCTTCCTTGAAGGGATACCTTTCTTTCACAGCAGACAGGAGTCGCCTCCAGAGGCTGAGGCCTTGTGTCCCTTTTCCAATTGCTTTGTCAATGCCCCCGTCCCTAGAAAGGGATCCCAGTTGTTTGGCTTCCTTACCCTCTAATTCCAGGCTACTGGCCCCGTTATCCCAGCATCGGAGCAGCCAGGTGACAACATGCTCACCTACACAACGGCTGAAATCTTTTCGTATATCTCGTAGCTCACTTAAGGATAGGGATCGGGTAGTTTCCGTCTCTTGTACAAGTTCTTCCTCTTCCTTCTCCTCTCTTAGTAACGGCGCTGCTTCTCCATCATCCTTTTCTATACGAGTTGACTTTCTCTTTAAAGATTTCTTCTTTTGTATAGGGGCAACTGATACTGGCACGGGTTGATTCTCCGATTCAGCTTCAGTGTCCGTCATGGGTGTTTGAGTGGTCACAGTGCCTGTCATCGGGCTTGGAGCAGCCGCAGTGCCTGTTGTGGGGGTTTGAGTGGCCACAGTGCCTGTCGTCGGGCTTGGAGCTGCTGCAGCGCCTGTTGTGGGGGTTTGAGTGGCCACAGTGCCTGTCGTCGGGCTTGGAGCTGCTGCAGCGCCTGTTGTGGGGGTTTGAGTGGCCACAGTGCTTGTCGTTGGGCTTGGAGTATCCGCAGGGCCTGTCGTTTTCCCTTGGTGGTACTGAATACTGTTGAACAGGGCTCGGTAGGCATGGGCCAGGCCCCAACACATTGCAATGATTTGTATCTCTCTGGAATTGCTAGGGTGACAACATACTTCCTCCAAATATTCTACTAATTTTTCAGGATTCTGCACTTGTTCAGGGGTAAAGTCCCAAAACACTGGAGGTGCCCACCGGCTCAGGCATTTGCCCATACTATCCCACATACCCTGCCACCCATAATTATCGAGCCTTGGGGCAGATCTCTGGATGATATTCTTGAGTTGCTTATTAACCTTAGACAAAACCGAAACAATCTGCCATAGGAATATCAACAGATATATCTTAACCACCCAAGGATGTTCAAGATACTGAAAAGTTGTTGTAATGAAGGAGGAGACATTACAGAAGACGGTAGCTAAGGTGCCATTCTGTATTTCCTCCATAAAGAACCTTTCAGAAGAGGAGGTATAATTGCTAATTGTCTCCATGAGGTGGTACCCGAAGTACAGTAACGGCTTCCATGCAAGACCCAAATAACCGATAAAACTCAAGGCCAGTGTTTTAATAACAAATCTCCTAGGCAAAACATCTCTAACCACTGCAGAGCACAGCAAACTACAAAACCCAATGCCAATCTTTAACATGTACTTCAAAATCAGCATGGTGTAGGTCCGACTAACTAATATCGAGAACAGATGAATCAATGCTGTGACCAGCAACTGTTATTATCTCAAACCCTTCGTGCCCCACGTTGGGCGCCAAAAAGGACTGTTGTGGTTTAGCCCCGGTCAGCAACTAAGCACCACACAGCAGCTCGCTCACTCCCCCACCCTTGTGGGATGGGGGAGAGAATCGGAAGGGCCAAAGTAAGAAAACTCGTGGGTTGAGATAAGAACAGTTTAATAATTAGAATAAAACAGCAATAATACTAATATAATGAAAAGGAAAATAATGAGCGAGAGAGAGAGGAAACACTAAAAGGAGAGGGAAAGAAAAAAAAACAAAACCAAAACTGAACAACAAGTGCTGCAACCGCTCACCACCCGCCGACCGACGCTGCCGGTCCCCGAGCCGCGATCGCTGCCTCCCCCAGCCAATTTCCCCCAGTTAATATACTGGGCATGACGTCACATGATATGGAATACCCTTTGGCCAATTCGAATCAGCTCTCCTGGTTGTATCCCCTCCCCTCCCGGCTTCTTGTGCACCTGGCAGAGCATGGGAAGCTAGAAAGTCCTTGACTAGTGTAAACACTACCCAGCAACAACTAAAACACCAGGGTGTTATCAACATTATTTACATACCAAGTCTAAAACACAGCCCTATGCTAGCTACAGTGAAGAAAAATCAACTATCCCAGCTAAAACCATGACACACATATAGATAATGAAGGCCTTTGCTGAGCATATTAAAGATGCTGAGGCACTTTCTAGGAGACCAGTATTACCAGGAAATGACCAAAGCATTGCTGCTTCCAAAGGGTAGGACCAACTCCTGCACCTCCAGACAGGCGTGAGTGGGAAGCCTGAGAGGGTCTCAGTGGTCACAGACACCCATACTTCAAGTGCAACAAACAAGGACCAGTACAAGACTCTATCTGTACTGTCTGATGAAAAGTGTGCCATAGCTTAGACAAAAAGTGAGTGCAGCCAAGGATGGGGCTTGACAGAAGGAAATTAAAGCAATTAGTACCCCCATTAAAATGGTACCTTGGGCATGTTCTCAGTCCCTTGCGCCAGTGAGAGGCAGAGCTCTTCTCAGTAGGGGAATTTTTTTTATTTTCTTTCTAGAAACAGAATGGTGCATCATTCCTAAATGCTTACAAAAAATGCATTTAAAAGGCTGTGTGAGGGACATTCAGGGATTGAAAATTTTCAGAGGGAAACCAGAGACATTTTAGATTGACCTCAGATGCACTATGGCATTATAGAAAGTCTAAAGGTTTGTCACATGTGCCAAAATACAAGGCAAGTCAAATGAAACAGCCCATGTTGGTGGTACAGAAAAAGGAAAAACTTGCTGCCTGGAGCAAAGTAAGCATCAGTTTGTTTAACCTGGTGAAAGAAAAATACTTCTTGTTTAGATATATTTTTAGAAAAAAATAGCAGAATCGCCTTTCTAGATCTGAATGTATGCTGTCAAATATTTTATATGACTCATCACTTTTTTTAATGCATTTATTAGAGTCATACCCATAAGAGTTTTTTGGATTTGCTTTAAACAAACACTTCTGCTATTGAATCTTACTGGCATCTCCGTTTAATTTGATTGAAACCCATCTTTGTGCAGACTAAGATATGAATTCAATGCACTATTTCAATCATCGCAATAAGAATAAGCAAGTTTTAGGATAGTGAATATTTACTGCATTGGCCTTTAAAGCAAAATGCAAGGTTGTGGATGCACATGACTGTAGAAAAATGAACTTTTAATTCACACATAGTAATGTTTATTCCAGAAATGCTAGTCCACTGAGGGACATGATTGTTATAATCAATCACAGATAACCACAGGCAGGTGAAATATGGATCACTCACAGACCCCATGGACTCCACACTCACAATAAGCCACATTCAGACATGTGTTCTTAAGTTAGATAGTATACCCAAATGCTATCAATATGTCTCCAACATTTTTGGAGCAGGAGCAACCTTACAAGAAGAGGAGAATATGAATTTGGTCCAGAATGTATGCCTAAGATTTCATCCATAGACTTCAAATACATTAAAAAAAACATATCTATAATTTCTTCCCCAGATCCATTCCAGGAAATCATTGTCTATATCTGTTTATATCCTCAAAAGCAGTAAGAAAGGCTAAACTTTCAAGCTGAATTTTTAGTCCTGAATTCTTAGCTTTTCATTTACTCCTTTACTGTTTTTCACTTCCAGAGCTGGACAGGTAATCTAGATTTCCTTTCATAGTTACATTTCTAGGACATTAATCTTTCCAAGGGCAGACTTTGAATGAGTGGGTTACAGTAAAACTTTGAGACTCAGCATGTTATTTTTTCTCTTGCATCTTTGCTGTTTTTTTCCTGTTCTGCACAAAGATACCTTCATACTTCAAAGGTGCCTGCTCTTGGCGCACTGTATATTAACTGGTGGCTTCTGATGTCTGCACATGACAGCATTGACTAATGATTTTTCCTGTAAATCTCTTTTTCTTAATCTTCAACTCCAGTCTTCTATTATAAGTAATAGATATTTACTTCATCTTGCATTAGCGCTCTTCATGTAGCAATTTCAAATGAAAATTTCACTGGGCCACATTGTCTGAAAATGTGAAAGCAGCTGCCATTTTGACGCTGTTTTGAGGAAAAGAACAAAAACGTGCTTGAGGCCAACCTGCAAACCGGTGTGCACTTTCACGTGCATTTTCTGGAAAAGCCACATTTCTAAACTTACCTTGCTGCTAGTGAGGTATACATGAAACATGGCAGAAGCTCAAAGGCTGCACAGAAAGCAATATGCAGCATTCGCAGCCCCTCAGTCTGACTGATTCTATCAGACTGATTCTATCAAAGCCATTTACACCCTTCTTCCAGTGGCCAAGAGAGTTACATTTGTATAAGGTCTCCATGCTAAGAGGCAGAGTGGGACATAAAAATACATAAACTGAAGAAGGATTACTGTCCTTGTACTTCTTTTTATTTCTTAGTTGTTCCTCCCGCAATTCAACTTTGCTCTGACTATGAGTATGATGGCAGCAATCTGGATCTTCTCACATCCGCAGTTAGAGGCCAAAGAGGGAAGTGAACCATGGGCAAAGGCAGGGACGCTGTCTGGGTGGACCTTGATCTGATGTATGTTATACTGGTCCCCAAACTTTGCAGTCGATGGACTAGTGTCAGCTCTCTCCACTGGCCACAAGCCACCAAGTTTTCTTTTTGTCAAACTGTAAATGAACTCTTGATGTAGCCAATTTGCATGAGACATTGCTCATAGAGTTCTGAGAAGAAGCTGCACTGAGGTTTGGGCAAGGTTGACAGAAAAGCAAATCTTTCTCATCTTCTTCATAGGTGGAGGGCTGGGGTTTTTCTTTTCGCTTTTTTCCCCCAGAGTACATGGGCAGGTTTGTTGACATTGCTCCATAATGTCCTGACTGGGGAGCAGCCCCACATATGGCTGATTTGGGCTCTTTGTTCTGCCCTGCCAAGCTCCCACTTTGTCTTTCATCCCTCCTGTCATTGTGCGGTGGGCAAACACCATGTGCTCTCGTAGTGCTCATACCACTTTCATCAGCAAATTTCATTTCCTTAGTTTGAAATTGTGCTCCTAATCCTACATGGCAGGAAGCAATGTCTTCCCTAGAAAAAGATTGGCTATGATGTGAATAGAAGAACATATGACACATTCAGTATTCATATTAATTAGGAGTGTTTGAACAGTGCTTATATAGGTTAGGGTTCTTTGAATATTTTAGTGACTACTGGGGTTTTTTTGTGAAGATGTTTGTGTGTGACATGCATTTGCAGCAGAAGAGCTCATCTCTCTGCTGCACTCATTGTCTGCTCAGATTCAGCCTGTGCAGAGATTCAGCGTGACAGGCAGGAGCATGTTAACCTCTGCACGGTTAAAATAGGACCAATGTATGGGGCATTGTGCTGTTCCTCTTCCTCTTCAGAATGGTGCATGTGTCCCAAATGATGAGTCAAGGCTACCACGTCAGAAACAGCTTACCCAGAAGCTAAAGCAGATTCAGCAAATGTTTAGTGATTTTAATGACAGCTGAATGCAGTCTCAATGGAAGGGGCTAATACATATAGCATCTGAAAATAACTTTGTTGAAATGGAAGTTTGATGAAGACTTTTTATGCAACGTACTACTCTCAGCTTAACATCATAGCTTGTTAAAAATAGTTCATGTTAATCCCACCTTCTAATGGCTTTCTCTAAGAGTTTGATACACAAGGGAGGAAAGCAAAAAGGGTAAGAACCCTTAACTCTGGACACTACCCACACAACATGGTTGCTGCCATAATCTTTCATTATTGCCCAATAGTATATTATGTTATCGCTTCTTTACATGCTAGCAGTTAAAAATTAATGTTGGGGAAATCTGTATCTCTCCAGTGTATAGCAGTCTTTGAGCTCCATAAGAGAAAAACATATATTTTGATAGTGTCAAATATTAAAAGAAATTAAAACAGAATTCTTTTTCTAGTTTTTCTTTAGATGGGAAAAAAATTAACTCAGTGTGATCAAGATGACAAAAATACAATATCAGTCATTTGGGATGATTATTGAAAAGGGGTACTTTTGTTATTATTATAGCTTGATTGTTGATAAACAGTAAATAAGAATCTTTCTGATGGAAGACTCAGGAGATGAAAGCTAAGGAAGTGCACTGATGGACATCCATCAGATTACATGAATTTTGCTGACTTAAGTTATTTTTTCTGGGATTTCCTTGTCAACATAATTTTTGGGCAACCATTATATTAAAGAGTGATCCAAAGCTACACAGTACTGCTTTACAAGTATAGCTTTTCTTCATCATTGTTCCTTTTTCTCCAGAAAAATTAATTTGTAACCCAGGTCTACAGAGGAGGGCTTCCAAAGGTGGAATGAGTTTGTCCGAATTAAAGCTGGTGGCAGGCTGTGAAGTGCCCATATGCCAAGGGAATGGAGCCTGTGGGGATGCTGCCCAAGAGCCAAAGTGTTGAGAGAGCACGTCCTGAACTGCAAACACCTTTCCCCAGAGGGCGGGGATGCCTTCTGCCATGGCTTCGCTGGCTTGGGGTACCGAGCAGTCCAATTCAGTGGTGCCAGAGGCCAGGTAGGGTTGTGGCTTCCCTGTGCTTTCCAGGCAGCTGTGTACGATGCAGTGGAGACCCCTGGCACAACACACTAGCCTAGGTAGCTCTAAAAATTCAGTGCTAAGCTCTGAAATGTGCAGTCCATTTGCATACGTGTTGCTCACTGCACTCACACTCACAAGGACTACTTGCTTCGTTGTCTGATAAGAAAGATAATATTCCCTTTTTGGGGGGACAGAGTTTTATTTTATTGCATGCTAGTGCAGCATGACAGAAAAATTAGTGGTCTCTGGAGCTCCCAAGCCCTGGCAGTGCCTCAGCACTCAGGGCCCCACTGCAGCCTTCTCATCTGCAGCTCGGTGTGTGGCAATGTCAGAGAGGTTATCAGCCACCCTCCTGAGTTACCTTTGACCAAAGAGAATAGCAGATTCTTCACAGCAGTTGTGTTTGATGTGCATACAGGGAAGGGTTTTTTCCAACTGCATCTTACCTCCTTTTACCCCCAGGGTCAGCGCAAGGCTGAGACTACCATTTACCTGAGTCCCAGCTTCTCCCTGCAGAGTACCTTATACACAAAGCACCTTTCAGAACTGGATGAGTAATATTACCCCCATTGGGTTTGTTTTGTTTTTTTTTTTTTTTTAAAGAAGGAAACAGAGGCCGAGTCACTCAGCATTTAAGCTAAGACAATGCAATAATTTAATGATCAAGTTTGGACTAACAGAGCTCCGGTTCCCACATCTGGAGCAGATCAATTAAATCTGCCAGATCCAAAAGCATTTAGGAGCCTACACCCCATTGATTTCAGTGAATCCCAGGGTCCTAAATCCCAGCCTCTTGGCTTTTATCTATTGGTCCCTGCTGTTTCTTTTTCCCTGGCTAAAGAAGAGAATAGCCTGACATTTTCATCTGAGTGAGCTTGTAGAGACTAGCAGCGGGGCAGAAGCTTGTAGGGCCAGAGCACCCACACTCAAAACACCAGTATAGCCAGGAACCACCTTTTTCTGGGGAGCCAGGACTTGTGACACAGAAGAAACATGAAATCAAACACTGGTAGGAGGGAGGGCTCCTGGGATCCTTCCTTGCACATCTGACAATAAGTCTGTCGTCCATAAAACCCAATACTGGAGATCCACCGTGCCAACGAAAGGACAGAATTTCTCCCTTTTTTATTTTTTCTTTGAATCCTTTGAGGGTGGAGGTGGACACTTGTATTATTTTAGCATGCTTTTTAACAGAAACTCACCTGAAGTTGTGTAAAATTAATTCAGAAACACTGGCAGCCTTGTAATACTGATGAGGCTAAAGATCACGAGCTGTGAAACTGTGAGCCGGCACTCACATTTCAACATCAGCTGCTATGCTTTTGATGTCTCCTTGAAACTGCCTCAAGTTGGTCTTGAAAGAGAAAATAGTGTTGCAAAAAAAAGGAAAAAAAGGAATTTCCTATGTAGAAGCTAAATTGGATATTTAAGCCTGACTAATTGGAGGCAAAGAACATGAAAGCAAATAAACAAGCCCTGTTATCACCTTAAACATAACCAAAAGCAGGTTCTGGGACAATATCTAAAAGTGGAAAAACTCATGGTTTGAGATAAAGACAGTTCAAAAAATAAAATAAAAAGTGACAAAAAAAGAAAAACAAAACCAAGAAAAACAAGTGGTGCAAAAAACCCAAAAAATTGCTCACCACCAGCCAACTGATGCCCAGCCAGTCCCCATGCAAGAGCAGCCCTGGCAAGCTCACACCAACCTGCTCCCCCGCAAGCTTTTGCTGATGAATATGATGTCATATAGTGGTCTGGGACATCCCTTTGGTCAGCTGGGGTCAGTGGTCTCAGTTGTGTCTCCTCACAACTTCTTGTGCATCCCTAGTCCGCTCACTGCAGTCTGCAGCAGAAAAGGCCTTGACCCTGTGTAAGCACTTTTCAGCAAAAGATAAAACATAGATGTGTTACAACACTGTTTTGTTCACAAATCTGAAAAATATCCCATATGAGCTGCTATGAAGAAAATGAACTCTATCCCAGCCAAAACTAGTACAATCCCTTGTGCAAAATGTGTAATAACAACTGCATCTCTAGGGGTCTAGAGTCCACACCTAGCCCATGGAGCCATTTAACAAACCTTGCATTATGCTTGACCACATTGTTTTATGGGTGGGTTCTGGTGATCTCTTCATCTGTCATGGTGTCATCTTCACGGTGTCATCTTCATACTGTCACCTTCACGGTGATGACATGGATTGTCATTAGTGGTCAACTGTGATTCCCAGAGTGTCAGGCAAGGAAGAAAGAACCTCATTAGGACCAGAAATGCACAGTGGTTTCTCATTTTCCTGCTGCTGGGGATGCACAGAGGGCAAGATGGGACAGGAAGGAAAGGAGCTGGTGGCTGCAGTGATGCCTGGGAGTGAAGGATCTCCCCATACCCAGGGCAGCCAAGAAGCAAATGTTTCTCTGTGTCCTCATCCTGGGGGATGCTCTGTGCTTTCCCTTGGTCTCTAGGAGCCCAATCAAGCCCTAAAAGAGAAAACATGGGGACTGGGGAGGACCGAGGTACAGCTTCGTGGCAAAGGGCCCAACACCTCTGGCTGCAAGCAGGAGGGGACATGCAGTGGGCAATGATGCTGCACCCCGCTGGACCACACCATACCTGTGCCCAGGCCCTGGCAGCAGCTCTCCCCACTGACCTGCAGCTTCTGAAGCTGCCTACCTCCTTGTGCAGCACAGCTCACTCACCTCCTGCCCATACCCAGAGCCCCAGCAGATGAGAACCAGCAGGATTTGGCCACTAAGACTGACTGGGGATATACTGTCTCTAGCCTTCACAGCATTGTCCACATCCAGCAGATCCCTTGGATCCTGGTGCAGGCAGGCAAGTGTGCGGACACAGGGACCATCCAGTGCACTTCTGTCCCCCTCTCGGGCCCACTTGGACCAGCATCACCCTCCAAATCCACCCACCTACCCAATGGGCAAAAACACAAACTCCGTTTCTGTCTCTGCAAAAAAAATCACTTACAGCTGATCTCCCAAAAGTGTACTCCTGCAGAGAGATTTGGAGATCTCCTGCCTCCCACTGCCTTGTGCCATGTGGTACAATTTACAGTTTATACCAAGCACATGATGTTGTAGAACACCAAGATGTGGCATTATTCAAGCATTTTTTTGATAATGCAACTATTCTGCAAAGCCGTGGAGGCAAAGGGGAAGGGCGAGAGGGCTGCGACGGGTCTGGCATTCACCACACAGATCTGCTTCCTTGCCAGCAGCTCTGTGAGTGAAGCCCACTGCACAGGAGGAAACACCCTCATTAAATCCTCAGAACAAGAGGACTCAGAGGCACGCAGCAGCATTGTAGCTGCCACACAACACTGCTTCTTGGGCAGACAGCACATTCCAGCTGACTAGCTAAAACTTCTGTCAGGGGTTGCACAGTTTAGTGTTAAGGTTTGAATCCTGTTACACTTATCCCATGCACCACCACTGGGTCCCAAACAAGGTGGGTGGCTGCAGGAGTGAAATCAATGTTGCCAATGCTGTTGGCAATGCAGGTGTAACACCAGAGCTGTGCCTTGCAGAGGATGTCCACACTGCTGAGTGGGCTGGGACAGGCTTTTTAGGGAGGCAGGGAATTAAATCCCAGTGCCAGCAGCCATAGACAGATGGCTGATTTCAGCTCTGCATGCTGAAATCTTTATGGGTAGTCAGAGAGCAGCAGTCCCGGTCCCTTCCTTTAGCTTAGACGTGGTAGCAACAACCTCACTGAGGCAAAGCTAGCCCCACAAATCACCCCAAGGACCTGCTGTGAGCTACAGACCATTAATCTGTATCATCTCTGTTGCTAAGCATATGGCTGCCTGCCCTGCCAGTCATTACAAAACACCTCACCTGAAAACTTGGGGAAGCATATAACACAGTTTGTCTACTATTTTTAAATAGACACAGGCAATGCAGGAATGACTGAATCAAAAACTTACCAGTTACTGCCTAAAGATTCAAATACAGATAAGTGAAACAGGTTTCCCAGTAATAAGGATGGTAGAAGTCTAGAAATTATACCTTATTTGAAGGGTACTGAGGACTATGAATAAAACTTAATGAACAGCTCTTGTCCAGGACTAGAATACAAAAGCTTTTCTTAAAGTAAATTCTTATAGTTACCTTCAAGGGATGTTTATTCCCTGACATAACTTAGCTAATGCATCTATTTTCATTGTATTTATCTTCGGGTCTGAAGGAAATTTGGTATTACAGTAAGATTTAAAAAAAGGCAGAAAAAATCATGTCAGTATTTGTCATAATTTTTGATAAATTATGATATATTCAGCACTCCAATCATTCTGCTCAGTACTATTATATTGATTGGTAAATCAATAGTTCAGTGAATATATGGTTGGAAAATCTAATTTCTGAATTTGGTTTCTAAGCAATCATCTCCATCTGTTTTTTGGCATGTCCCTCTGCAGTGTCCCTGGCACTGGCCATATTCCAGTTGCAAACTGCTCTTCATTGACAGCTGTGCTGCTTTTAGACAGCACTTTGTGGTTCCAAAATTTAATGTTCCAAACTGTGGTGGCCATACAAAAGGAGCTGCAGAGAATTGCAAATTAATTCTAAGCTGGGCTGGACCCAACTGCATAAGGCGACATCTCCAACAAGTGTTAGTCAGCTTCACAGGAAGACCCAGTCCTGTGCTCCTCTACCCTTGTGATTAAGGTCCAAATTCACTTACCTTTTCCCTTCCCAGCAGCTCTCATGCAGGCTACAGCTGCACTTTAATGGGGGGACGGGCAAAGGCGGCATGTGCCTAAGTCCTGAATGCAGGATGAGCAGAGTGGAAGCTAGAAAAGCTGCAGAAGGCAGACAGCAGTGAAGGCACGTGTAAAGAAAACAAGGGAATAATCTACATAGTAGGTTCAGGAGACTGCAGAAGAAAAAAAAGCCAAATGAGTAACATGAACTCTGCTTAAAACTTCTCAGATAGCCAAATGCTCTTCCAAGTATTTTTGAAGTATGCCTGGAGCTCACATGATGGTTTCAGTCAGAGATGTATTTCTTGCAACAACAACAACAACAACAACAACAACAACAACAACAACAACAACAACAACAACAGAGAAGAAATCTTGGGAGTCAGTGTGGGGACATGTCAGTCCCACGTACACTGGAACACAAGCAACCTCCCAGGCAGGCTCTGACTGCACACTCCCTTCATCTTCCGAGAAGAACACAACTGCTGAAAAAGAAACTATTTCTGGGGCAGTGGAGGGGAAATGTTCACGAAGTAGCCTTGGCACCGCACACCTGTGAGAGCAGGCAAAGCACTGGGAGGGGCAGGCATGGGAGCAGGGGCATGTTGCCTCTGCTCTGAGCCTCTGCCCCTGCACGAGGAGGGAGACAGATCTGGCTACTTTTTCAGTCAACAGGCACTCACAGAGATCACTTTGACCCATACTGAAAGAGTTATTTAAGATACAGGTAAAATCACTTTCTGGACATGTTTGATCCATCTTCTTTAGCTCTGGAGAAACCCAAGCAGCCTGCTTGGAGTAGGCACCAGGCATGCATGGGACAGAGGTGTTCCCACACACCCTGTGGGTGTGTTGGGTTTGGAGGTGACAATTGCCTTCTCCTCCTCACTCCTGCACCTGCGGGGGGAGATTGGACCTTCCAGCTGCAATGTGAAGCCCCAGGCACTCGCACGGGCCATTGTGCTGCAGCTGCAGCAGCCAGTGGAGGATGGACAAAAGGGGAACGGGGCACAGATGAAAACTGCGGCTGCATATCCTTATGGCTACTTGTACTCAAACCAGAATCAGTGACCACCACGATAAATCACATCAATATTGTTATTACTATACTATAATTATGACTGTTATTATGATCATCATCAACAACATTTCAGCTGAAAGATGTCTGAACACTAAGATGTTGTTAATAAATGTCCTGGAAATGTCCATGACATAGACCAGTTGCTTCCCAAGACCTAGTCTTGCTTAAGTAAGGCAAGGACAGTTTTGCCATTCATTTCAGTGAGGCCACTTTATGCTGGGAACTTGTTCAGATAATGTCATGTACTGAGAAAACTCTTTAATAAATACAGGTGGACCTATTAAGTTTGTGCATAAGTTCTTCCCTGAGCTCAACCCTAGTGCTGTTAAGCTCTATAATTGCCCCATTATTCACAGATTTAAAGCAAACTTATCAAGTGTTAAGTAGAGGTTATAAACAGCAGTAACTAAATAAATTTTGTTGCCATGATTTCCAACCAAAATTAAGAAGAGGAGTTTCAGAACTGGAAAAGTTACAGTCAATGTCAAGACACTGACATGGGGCAAGCTGCGTATTTTTATTTTTGTGTGGTCCCAGGTACATGCGGCAGATTCCATAAGAGTTCAGGAAAACTGTGACCTTCAGTGCTCCCTCTACCGCCCCTTTCCAGTGTTCCAGTTCAGACGAAGCCTGATTTTTCATGCCGGCAAAACGCAAAAAGTACTACTAAACAACGGCAGCGTTTTAAGACTTTCAGAACACCAAACACTGCATTGTACCAACAACGTTCATAGGCATGAAGAAAATAAGATTTTCATAAAACCCTGGTGCTGCATTTAGTCACAAAGCAAGGAAATCCCTGTAAGGAACTGAAAATCCATTCTATATTTAGCATCAGCCTAATAGGATAATGGGGCTATGGTTTACTATTCTTCAGATTGATGGAGTTTTGCATTGTTTCACTGCAAAGGCCAAGCTTCTTAAATAAGTCTGATCTTGCTGCTTTTGCACATAAGCTGTCTTAAGGTCAAGGGAAACAACTTCCACTTTCTTCTTTTGGTAGTTCATTGTCTTATGCAGGTCTAATGTGGCTCTGAGGAAGCCGACATGAAATCGTCTGCTGTGTTTTAAAGAAAGGGTGCCTATACCATTCTGCAAGACAAAGATGGATTACAGCCATCTATTACAGCCTCAAGCCCAAGCAGTATATTTTTCTTCATATTACAATTCATGTTTACAGTCCTATAGGAGTCACAACCATTCTACAGAGAAAACATTTAACTTAAAATAGTAGTCTGACTTGCCTAGCATCTTATCTCCAAATCCCATTTGGGGAGAAAACTGAGAGCTTCATATGATAGTAAAATGCAGCGATGCTCTAACCAGATGCAGAATATAAAATGAACACACCCTGAAAGCTTCAGTATAGCCTAGCTGTGGCCCTGGTTTTAAACTGATCTCCAGTCTTCCACCTGCAAATAACACAGGAGATGTTAAATTAAATGCATAACATTTTGGGGCCAAATTTTCAAAAAGCGTCCACCTCCGATCTCTTTTTTTTTTTAATATGCTAGAATATTGCCATCTGTGAATGTGAAGCTGTGAAAGTATGAATCTGAAGTCTGTCAGCTGTTCATCAACATGCTCATGAGAAAAAAGTGCAAGCGACAGAAGGCTGGGTTTTGGGGAGGAGGTTGCAGAGGGTAGGGGAAGCACACATATTTTGCCAGAAGGCAATGAGAAGCCGCATGTAGACCATGGCTTGGGGTGCTTCCGCAGGCTGTGCCATGGAGCCAGGAGCTCTGCACCGCTCAACACCTGGCTGGAGCATACCACAGCATTCCTGCAGAGCCGGCATGTGACAGATCCCCATCTCTGGGGCCAGGAATCAGACATCTCTGCAATTTAAACATGTTCCAGGGATATTCAGTTAAGTAGGAAGGAAATGGTGGTAATGGTACATCAGCAGGGTACCCAACACTAACATCTCAGTATTTGCTCATAAGCTAACCCTTGACTTTAAAAACAACCATTTCTTAAAAAACTTGTCTCTTTAGAAATTAAATAAAGAGTATTTCCAAGGGGAAAATAATGTATTATAAAAATATTAATATTTCTGATAACTTTAACCTGATAGAAACCTTTGCTTTTTTTTGGGTAATTTGTTCTCACTCAGTCAGTATTCAAAGGCTCTATTATGGAATTGTTCAAGCCACTGCTTGTAATACAGCATATTAATATATTCATTTTCTCTTTCTAGTAGCAGTTTTCCATTCCAATTTCCTTTATCTGTCTTGTGCATGATTTATTCTGATGATAAAATGCCCTCCTCTTTCATACAGTTAATTCAGTCATGGCTTTTAAAATTCATATCTTCACATTAAATATGTTGGCAAGTTTGCTCATGTCAGATTGGTCCCTTCCCCCTCTAGTTTTCGGTAACCTATGTGAACAGAGGCTTCCTCAAATTTCCTTCTAACAGTTTTAATTTACAACAGACCTTTTGTAAGAGAACTTTTAGGAACAATTGTTTCACACATGAAAAAGCCCCCTGACACACAGCATTATATTAATTATCATTAGCTGCATGCTTCTTAGCAATTCTGGCACCAGTTTACAGTACATACCTATAACAATCCTAATAGTGTCTCAAAATTCGCTGGAACATCAATGTTTTCTCAGTGTTGAATGAGGTCCCGTAAGAATAATAACTGTGTTCAAAGTCCGAAGGTCCCATAATCTGCTTGTCTCCACAATATGTCACAGCTTTTGATCTCTTCACCAACCTTTCTGTTGCACTAGTTTATCTTTCAAAAAGGTGCTCATTTCTGACATTTTGACTTTACAACTTTAAAAGGCGAACAAGCCATAGTCTTTCGTAAATTGGCTTAATGGATGCATTGCTTCTAAACTCATTACTGGTTTAACTCTAGTTTTGACTTCTAATCCTCAAGTCTTACTTATACAAGGATTAAAATAGGTTTTTTGACTCTTAAAGCAGGCCCAGAAATGCCAACAACCACCCCTTGGTGAGTATTTGATCCCCAGGATACCCACGCTCACAGACCATTTTCTTGCTTGACCCAAAACTCCATCCTCCAGATGCAGTTTTGCTTCTGCTGGGCTGAAGGCCTCTGGGGGCTTGGATAGATCTGCTCTGCATAAACACATCACACTGTGAGGAACCCCTTTACAAAAGATCATTGTACCTACTTATTTTTAAAGGATGGCTAAAAGAGGAAGTGAATGTACATGTGCTGCCCGTTCTTTACATAGTATGTGAGACCTAAGAACTGCATTACCCTGAAGAGTGAAGTCTAGGTTCAAAGCCTTCCTCAGTCTGAGAAAGTTAAACCTTGGTGGCCTACCTCCCATGAAAATGTACTTTCACCCATTCTTGGGCCCAGAAGCAGGGGAAGAATAGGAGGGGGTTAGTCCTTGAGGGCTGGTGGGTAAGTCAGATTTGGGTTGTAGTCCCAAGACACATGAATAGTTAATGGACTCACCATCAGCTTGTCCTCCAGGTGTGCTTTAAAAGAAAGCATTTAAACACGGGCTTGGTTCTCTAGGGGAAAAACAAGTAGCTGCAATTAGGATATTCCGGACTCAAGGTCCTGTGTTGTTGGAGATCCATCCAGGCTTAAGCTCCTTACCATCCAGAGACAGTACAAGATGTCAGACACCATCTGGCTGTCAGTGTTTTCTACAGTCTTGCCCAACACAATGCACCACCTTGTCTGCATCCCAACTGGGGCTCCTCACCGTCCCCATGTAGCAGCAGACACCTCTCTGGGTGCTTGGGGGCAGACATCAGACCTGCATGACTGGAACTGGCTGTAAGCCTTGTCCTGGCTAACCATTACACCTCTTCTTCATATGGATACTGCTCACAGATCAGAGTACAGACAACTTTTAACTTTTGGGCAAACTCAGCACATTCAGTTTTCGTGGTATGTCACTATAACACATCTTCCAAAACTTGAACACCTCTTGATCCTGTTTTCTGGAATCTTTTTTACATTCCAGCACCTTTTCCAAAATACTGTGGTAACAGCCTCTCAGATCATGGGTACAGCTGTAATAGCTCCCTCACCCCTCTCAGACACTCTGCTTGTGTATTCAGGGATTTCACTGGTTGCCCCAAAATACAATATTGGATTAGGAGTTTTAAGCAACCATTTATCACCTCCTTTTTAGGCTGACTTCACATCAGGATGCAATAAAACTGTCTTGAGTCTGATAATATCTAGCCAATAACAACTTCCACATGAGGCATGGGGTCATTAACAAGAAGGAAGATTTTAAATTGTTTTAGAAGCCAGCTCATGCTAGTTTTTGAATCGGCTCCTTGTGTACCCCAGGAAACTGGTTTGAGAATTGGGATGGCCAGTGGCAGGCAGGGGACCGATACAGCTAAAGAAAGCGCATGAGCCACTTCAGAAGATATGTTCCAAGTTCCTCCCCAGGTCTTTTGCCTTTTATTCTCCAATTCAGGTATTACATTTCCACTGGTTTCCACCAGGATTGTGCATGCACCTTGACATGTTCACAGAAGTACCACGATACAGAGTTTCACAACTGGGACAGGTCCCTACAATCGGGACACCAGGGTGACAAAACAGATTCTGGAGAATTTCCCACTGAATGGGATGGAGAGAACATAATTACCACATCGTAGCACTACAATGTCTCATAAACATAGAATAGACTAGATCCATTTACCACAAAAATCACAGAAAGTAACTGATCAAAGAATATCTCTTTTATGTAAAATATACATTTGTAGGATATAATTTTAATACATCTTTTATACTTATTGATGTTGGGTTTGCAACACTTTGAATTAAAAAAAAAAAAAAAAAAAACAAAATATTCTTGCTGCCAGAATTTTATTTCTCATAATACTTATAATTTGAGGTAACAATGAAAGAAGACTGTGTGCTGTGAACAAAGTCAGTGATGTTTGTCTGCAGTCACATTTCTGTTATCAAAGTGAAAAGTAAACTTAAGTCTTGGCATGTACACTAGAATTCATACAAATATAGGTCATGGCAAACTGAGAAAGCAAGGACTTATGCAAACCTACTCTGTTCATATTTGTGACCTTTGCAAAATATACCATTATTATGACAGAAGTCAAGACAGATGTAGTTTACATCACTACCATTAAGTGTGTGTCTTTGTATGATCCACAGCACAACTTACTGCAGGAACCAAGAATAATACACACAGGGGTGTGGGTCTTTGCATGGAGCCTTAGCAATGATGACTTGAATTCAGCTTTCCTTGATATAGATTAAAACTGATATTCCATGCACACGTTTTATTTACAGCTGACTCATCAACAGTGACTAGTCACCCCTTCCTCTGGCAGCAGTAATTATGAGCAGTCTTTAATCTTCTTTAACAAGCTCTAGTTCGCATGTAAAGTCTCAGTGACCTCCTCAAGGCGTGAGTTGTTTATCAGGGCCCATTCAGCAGCAGCAGTCTCTTTCCAGTACAGTCCTTGGTATGGCTAAATTCCATTGTCCCTTTTTCAGCAGTCAAAAATCCATGATAAATTCTGTACAACACTGTAGTTAATATAACAGCAGCACCAGATATTATATTAATTCCTTTGCTAAAAGCTGTTTGCAGTTATCTCTCTATTGACAATATCTTACCAAAACTAAATCAATGTACATCTCTAAATATCAGAAATGTATACTTTGATAAATACATTATTGTACAAGAATTCTGACATGCAGGTCATGCTACTGGGCTAGGCTATATACAGAAGAACATGTTACATGGTCAACAATAAGTTATATTTCTTTTCCTAACAAAAAATAAAACATGACAATCAGGGATTATTCAACAGTCTCAAGGATGTCTTAAGATTTGGGTTGTTATGGTCTTCCCCATGTAGTTCTAAAACTCTACAGTTCAGGGTAATTTTTCCTCACCAGCCCAGAACATCAAATCTGCCATTGCATTTGTTGCATCTGTTGCATAAACAGAGGTTAATATTGAATGAAAAAGCCACTAGAGGAGATACAGTTTCAAAACTGTAATGAATGCTGGTTGCTAGGAGGAAGATTGAGGCAATAGGCAACTGGTCAGTACTGTAAAGCCGCTACTAAATCCCACTCGAAAAATCTTCAGAGTGCTCACATGAGTTAGTCTAGACAACACTAACTTGCACTTGAAAAATATACATATTTGTATCTATACACAAAAGTATCGTCCATATGAAAAAAGAGAAAAGGAGAAAAATGTCCTTGTTAACCTTAAAAGAGGGGGGCATTTTAACAGTAACTCTGTGCTTTATGGATACAGATGGAGAATACAGGAGACAGGTTGCAAAACAGACAGACAAACAACATATAGGACAAAGCACCTCAAAAAACATTAACTGAAGAAATTTTTGAAGCTCGTGAGCCAGAGGTATAAGGCTGGTCAAAAACCCGACTTGAGAACTACCACCCTCTTACAGTGGTACAAAAAAGCCCCCAATAATCATCTCAATTTTACTTGGTACTCAGCCTTTGAAAATGTTGAAGAACCCTGGAGTAGAGAAATGACTACAGTACCAAGCAGCACTTGCTAGCTTAAAATTGCAAGTCTGGATGGCGTTTACCTTTCTTGCATGTTTTGTGCCTTCCCCAAGCCATTAAGAAAGAGATCTGGCTTCTGCTTGCGTGTAACCAGTAATGACAACCTCTTTGCAGTTATCTGTGTGCAAACAACCGGAGACATTCAGAACTCTGATACAGCAATCCCAAGTAAGTTAATCACAAAATAAAGCCATTTATAAACAAGTAGATCATTAGAAAATAAAGGAAAAAGGTTAAACAAAGAAAACAATCCCACATGCAGACCAGTTTATCAGTGCTTTCATTTCAGCAGGATGGTACAATGCGAGAACACACATCCAGAGCCCTCTGTGGTCTCCGTGATAGGCAACACTGCTTGTCAGGTGATGGAGACAGGATGGTCCATGCAAATGAGCAGACCCAAGTCACATTGTGTGCAACCAAGACACGATTCCAGACATCTTCAGAATGGATTAGAGTCACAAGAAATGGAGGTTCAATGGAGTGACTGATAATTAGTTGGAAGCACATTATTTTAAGTAAATCTCCCTGAAAATATGCTTATTTATTGAATATACTGGCCAACAGCATCCACTAACTGTCCTTTTATTGCCACATGAAAGTAGGACAATATAGTAGATAAATGGAGAAGCGCTACTTCAAGTAATCTTTAAAAGCCAAGATAAAAATCTTCAGCTACCCAAGTGGCATTTCTTACTACTGACAGTTATATCATGCAGGAGTTATACCATATTTGTGGAGCCTATGGTTAGTGCTACATTTATTTCCAATATGTGGTAAACAGTATTTGAATTAATACTATGTAGCCGATTGATGCCATCTGTTTACAAGATGGAAGGGATGGGAGACCGAGAGCGCCTTAGAGGACAAGGTGAGCTGTAGGGTGATGTTACTGGAGACAGTCGCAGAGCATTGCCTGTCAAGCCAGCTATGTTGTTTAAGCTTCGAGATTTTTCATAGCCTTGTATGAGAAAATGCACAGACATCAGTTGAATTCAGCCAAAAAATAGACAAAGACAAACAGTACAATGTAATGTAATCCAAGGAGCTATCTGGGACTCAGAGGGACTCTGCCTGCAAAAGAACTCAATGCTGAGACACATTACTACCAAAAGATATTAATAAATAAAATTATATACAAAGTAATGCAGCTATTCATTTCCAGAAAATTACACAGACCATCACACAAGAGGTCTGACCTGCTCTTCCACATCCCATCTTGCACTCAATGCTGCCCTATTGGCTTCAGCAGGGTAGCACAGAGTGCAAGATAAAGATCCCAATAGGGTTACTGGGTAAGCTATCTGGCTAAGCGTAATCAAAAACACATGAAGATAGACTACAAAAACTGTTAGTATTATATGATCTCTGCTAAACCCAATTCCTAATAAAGGATGATTTTTCTTAAAAACAAACAAAATGAAAACCAGATAAATTGCATACAGTATGCGTAAAACACTTCTGCAGAGGACTGAATAATAATACGGGAAAGAAGGTCCATCTTCAGAAATATAAAACCTAAGACTTTATGTCTAATATTAAAGTATAATAAGATAGCAGAGTTTGACATATTTGCAAATGCCTCCTGATTGGCAAATTTAAAACACCATATTTGTGCTCCTTCTCCAGCTGACTCAAATGAAATAAATGTTATTAATCCACATAAGCAAGTTGTAAATAATTAATCATTAAATGAGGCAACCACATAATGCTTCACAATTTGGAGGGAACATTGCACTTGCAGACATTTCTGTTCATATACACTGTGAGCTCTATCTACCTACTTTTTGCTACATATAGGTTGTTTCCACCTTGTAGAGGCTATGCTGTAAAATGACAGAAAAGCATTGCTATTCACTGCATCGCTATCTTCATACTCAAGTATTTTCAATAGCACCTGAATAAGCCACTTAAGAAAAGGACCAGCCCATCGGTCTGGAGAGAGATATCAGCAAGGAAATACAATGAAGATGAGAAGCCGGACAGGACCTCACTCCTCAAGTACGTGGATACATGCTTCACTGCATGAGAAGTCCCATTGATTTCAACGGCACTACCTATCTCCTTGAAGGCAAGTACGCATCTAAGCATTTGTCAGGTTAAGACATACAAGCATAAATTGCTTACAGTGAAATACTGAGATTCTTCCCACAGAAACTGTAAAATGTCAATGACAATACAGCTAAACATTACACAGGACATCACCAGACATTTTTTTTTTATTGAAATAGTTACTGGCTCAAATTCCAGATCTCCAGGTAACAGAGAGTTAACAGACAGTTGTTAGCATCTTCAGGAAAAATCATATCTTAGGTTCTCCCCTAATGACAATTAACATATTTCTTACCTACTGAGAATTACATGCTGTAAAACTATACTTAAAGCAAATGTATACCCTCATGTCTGCTAAAGCATTGTGCAATGTTATCTCCAGATTGCAAGGGCAGGCTAGACTGTGATGCTTCACAGACTTCCGATACATTTCAAAAACAGCCTCCAGTTTCTGAGTTTCTATAAGTATTGACACAGATTAGGAAGAATCATGTTTGAAATGGGAATCGAGGGGAAGCACAATGCTAGTGTATATGTTTAACCTCCCCTGTAAATATAAAGCTTACAAAAAAAAATAAAAATCAAAATAATCAGGTAGCTTTTTTACACAGAAACTAGGAAAGTATTTTTTAAAAATATTTTTCCTGCTACTTTTCTAATGATAAAAGCAAAGAACTGATAGCAGAAGATGGTAAATACGACAAAGCAAACAGAACTCCTAAAAAATGAAAACCAGATACGCAAGATGAATAGAGATAGAGGCATGATCCAGAATTGGTATTTTAGTGGGGTTTCGATCAGCTCTGAATCAGTTTCATTTTAGAGATGGAGAAAAGGTGTTAATGCAAAAAAGCTCAGAATAAAATATCATTGAACACAACCAAGAACCATCCAAGGAAACAACAAAACAATAAAGATGCACCAAAAGAAAGAAAGGGAAAAAATAAAATGAAAAAGTAATAGACTTGATGTGTGAATTAAATTCAAATATTCAAAACCATTTGGATGCCACTTGAAGATGTTTTCTGCTTATGAGCTAACTTCCCTACACTGTATAAAATAAAGTTGAAAGCCAGTGGCTAAAACATTTCAGTCTTGACTATGGTTATCATCAGAGCCAGCCAAAGAGCACATTTCTCATTGAGAAACTGCCAGTTCTGAACTCAAGCCCCATTTTTCTAGTAAAAACTATGAAACAATTTTCTCTTGAATCTAGGCTTTGAAATGAAAGTGTTTATGTGGTCCCACTATAAAATATGTTTTATTGTTACATGAATATGTCTTTAGTAGCTGATGGGTAACTTCTTTTATTATTTCTGTTCTGTTCCAATTATGGTTACTGCCAAGTGAACAGCACTCAAATGTTTATACTACCATTCCTAAAAGAAGTCAAGAACCTTATCTTGCAAGATGCCATGGCAATCTGCCTTATTCAGGTGTTCCTGACCTCCTCAAAGACTGGACTCTTACCATTAGAGATATGTTAAATAATCCTAGTTGTTGAGAAGACAGTGCGAGATATAGACTCAGTGGAAAGCATACTAAATCTGTGCAAAAACATGCTTGCAACAAGGTCCCATTTAATCTAAACATTATATATAGGAATATGTAAAATGCAGGAGCGTATAGACAATCATACTCTTTACGAACACCATACACATCAAACTCTGGTTGCATATCTGCCATCACAAGTTTGACCTACTGACTTCATGCTTTTGAAATGTAAAAAGAGCATTCACAGAATAACCCAAGAGAATTCCTTGAGGAATTAACAGGCTGGCTGGGACAGCTATGTTTGCTGTTCATAAAGCAAGTTTTAAAACAAAAAAAAGGGCAGAAAAATCTAAGCCAAAAATGCTGTCCAGTGCCACATGGCTACTGCAGATGAACTCTGAGGTGAATGACTGCACATCAGCACTCAGGAACGTGAAACCTGTTGGAATGATATAATTTGCCAAGAAACCAAAGCAATTCTTATCTAAGGAAATGGCAAGACTACAACTGGCATTGCTGATTTTGGGGCTATGCCCTGAGGTTAGGTTTGCAGCCACAGCCCGTTGTGGCCTGATGGGGTAGCCACATCATCAGTCACATGGGTGATACATACAACGACAGGTTTTGCAAACTCCGCCTGGGGAACCCAATCCTACTGAACAGTGAGCAATCAGATTTGGAGAGGCTGAAAAACTAGAAAGGCTTTTTTAGCACCTTGCAAGATCAAACATTCTTTACTGTAGTTGAATTCTGGTTGGGGTAGACAGTCACATCAGTGGTGTTTTACAAAGAGGAAACATTTTGTGGCATTATAAATTCAAACTTTTCTTTGAAAGAAATCTAAATAGCATCTCATATGATATGCTTTGTTGTGTTCAGAACAAAAACATTGCTTATTTCTGACTTTTCAACCTTTTAAGTGTAATTTATTCAGCTGTAATTATTACTAAGTTATAAAGTGCAGACCAAAGTTATTAAATAATTTATTTGTCTTTTAGAATGACAAATGGTATTGAGTGATGAGTGGCTGAATGAGCAAGGTCTGAATTGCAGGCTTTTCCATTAAAGATAACAGACAAATGAAGACACAAGTGAAATGAGGGTCCAACATCAAGCACATTTTGTGAAGACTAAAGGAGATGAGCGTTTCTAAAAGGAAAGCAGGAAAAGAATGACTAGGAATAAAGAAAAAAGATACATTGTGAGTATAGTCTTTCCTCTAAGAGCATTGTGCACATCATTTTACTCTAAGATTCCTTTTCACAAGCACATTGCTGAGTAACCTTTTATGATCTAATGAAAGAAGTCCATACCTTTCCTGATCCCTCCATCAGTAGCACACGTGTAATCACCTGTCGTCAGTAGGAAACATGTTCCCCCTCTTCTGTTTTTGTCTCTTGTACTAGAGCGTCTGATGGGAGGGAGCCTTTCACCAGGTGAGAGTGGCTGCTCACTTCCTGCACTGTCTTCACCTGATAACACTGGTTAAAGCACCATGCCCATTTACAGACAATAATGAATGAGGAAATGAGACATCACAAAGAGCTTATGCTGAATGCTGGATATTCCCATCACTCAAAAAATAGTTATAAAGAAAATCATTAGAAGAAAACAAGACTGCAATTCACCATTAATCAGTACAAAATGGCAAAAAGTATATTTTTTTATTCAAGAACAAATGATCTTTTGACTTTCCTGTTCTTCTTTTAAATCTCATATAAAGCTATGCTAAACTAACATGAAATAAGAAATAATCAAATCAAGGCTCAGTTAGTTGCCTATTATGGACTGTAACATATCAGAGTACAGTCAGCCTTGGATATTTCAAACAACTATTTACTATTTTGGCTATCCTTTTTGCTAAACAAGAGATCATGTTAGTAATTTTTGCTTAGAATATGTTGTTTAGCATATTTTAAAGACAACCCCTCCCCCAGGAGGGTTAAATTTTCAACATTTGGCACTAAAACCTGTTTAATAACACACTTAGCTTTCATTTCTATACTCATCACACTTGCACTGCTTGTCATCACAAGTACCCAACATTAAATGCTGTCTTTGGTCTCTGTAGTTTATTTTGTCAAAGAGCAAAACTCTTACCTCTCCTGATTTGGCTCTCCCAAAGGTCTCTCTTTTAAAATTATCTACTATTTCAGATTCAGGTCACACTTCAAGAAAAAAATCTCTGCTCAGTACAGCACATAACAGGTAATGGCATGTTATTGACTTAAGCTTTACCTTTGCATTTAAACCTGAGCATGTGTTTTTCTGAAATGGTAATGCAAAGGGCTATATTCAGCCTTGAAGTTTTGCACAGAATTCCTAGTGACTCTAACAGCATTCTCTACCAGAAATAAAGCTACAGTGCATGATGTGAGTGGTGGCACTACTGAAGAGAAAGTTAACACTTTAAAATGGCTCCTTTTTGCATATCTGCTTTCTCTCTAACGTCAAGGATTATAACACCTTGTAAATAAAGCCGCAGACACAGAGAAGTGTCTCTTTGCTCTGATCACATTGAGCCTCCTCCATTCCGGAACACCTTTATTAGGACCTGACGGCATGAAAAGCTGTTAACACTTTAAAGATGTTGTCTGAAAGTGGGTATCAATCAAAGCACTGTAAAACTAACTGTGTTACACCCTCAGTTCGAGTCCTTTCAAAGGTTTCCATCCTCTTGAATATGTTTAGGTTGTTCAAAAAGTTGTGTTAACTTTGTCTGTGAACACTCACTCGGAGACTGAAACTGAGCTTCTTTGAACATAAATGCTATTCAGTAACAGAGCAACAGACCAAAGACAGATATTGTTCAGAGATCGATTTTCCAGACTCTTTTTAAAAAATAAATTTCAACTATTGAATGACACCAGTAATGGGTGGTTTTGCTCTTTTTCTTCTTTAGCAGCTTTCCAACAGGAGTCTAATGACTGGTATGTGAGCTTTGTAATCAGATTGTGCTTGGCTTAAGAATAAATACATTCAAGAAACAAACAAAAAAATCCTTGCTGCTAAAAATTTTGGTTTAGTTACACTAAGAGGTAAAATTTACTCTTTAATTTGAAGAGATATGGAATATGGGGTAGTGGCTTGGAGGGGCAGAGGCTGTCATTCGATATGCATTTTCACAGCGAATAGCACAAAATACTCCTTATCCATCATTTGGAACTCTAACAAATAAGGTAATATAAATCATAAAAATCAACACTAATAATGATGATGTTGCTAGGGGCCGTCATTTTCATTTTTCTTGACAAACTTTACATCAGCTATGCTATTATCATTCAATTAATAGTAAATATCATGCAATGTCTCATCTAACACAAATGAATGAGGTTCTTCTAGCCAGGGAAGCAGAATGCCAAATGGAAAGAAAGCTAGAAAGATAATTTCTTCTTATTTCCTTTGAGTGCTGGGCTTTTGATGTAAAGCACCTGCTCCTTTTAAATGACTGCTTCTTTGTAGGATCTTGCTTAACAGGCCACGATGTGGCACAGGCAAAGCTGACACAAGAGACAGACACTGAGGCAAAACACCATGGAGTCCAACAGGGTGGGACACGGTGGCTGCTCAAATAGTCACAGTCATGCAGAAAAACAAGAAACATCCATACGACGCAACAAACAACAGGCAAAAGAAAAGGTTGATATCATCAGCAGGAAAGCATTCTCAACAGAGCAAGCAAAACTGTATAGACCAGCTACATAGAGGTTTGGGAACATCACTATACCTATTTTGTCCTCTATGAGACTGACACACGCAAACACTGGAGGGGAGAAGGGTGGGAGCTACGTCTTCTCCTGGCAGAAAGACTGGCTCCTTTCTGGCCCCTACCAAACACACTGGTCTATAAAGTGTTTTCAGAGGACATGCATTTCCATTGGGGTCCTACCTGATGATCTGTTGTGCTCCATCAACTGGTTGTCCTTGCCCAGGCAGATGTCACCCTGTGTGCTATTGCAGGCCATGTTCAAGTCTGTCTTGCAGAAGGTGGGCGAGCTGGCTTGAGGAGCAGGAGGAATGTGCTTCTTCCGCTTCCTTGGCAGTTTCTGCTTTGCCATTGCCAGAGAGTAGTACATCCCAAAATTGTTAACTATCACAGGCACGGGCATGGCTATGGTGAGCACCCCTGCCAGAGCACACAGGGCTCCCACCAGCATGCCTGACCAGGTCCGTGGATACATATCCCCATATCCCAGGGTGGTCATGGTGACTACAGCCCACCAGAAGCCGATAGGGATATTTTTGAACTGTGTGTGCTCACTTGCTGATGGGTCGTTAGGCTGGGCTCCCACCCGCTCTGCGTAGTAGATCATGGTGGCAAATATCAAAACACCGAGTGCCAGGAATATTATCAGCAGCAAAAATTCATTGGTGCTGGCTCGCAGAGTGTGGCCCAGCACCCTGAGGCCCACAAAGTGCCGGGTGAGCTTGAAGATTCGCAGGATCCTCACGAACCTTACCACCCTGAGGAAACCAAGCACGTCCTTAGCAGCTTTGGAGGAGAGCCCACTCAGGCCCACTTCTAGGTAAAAGGGCAGGATGGCCACAAAGTCAATGATATTCAAGAGGTTTTTGATGAATTCAAGTTTGTTGGGGGAAAAAACAACACGTACTAAAAATTCAAATGTAAACCATACCACACAGACTCCTTCCACATACGTCAGGGCAGGATCTGTCTCAATTTCATACTGTAGCACAGTTTCTGTCCCGTTGACGACCTGCTCAGTTTTGTTTATAATAGTATTGAAAGCCTCATGCGTTTCCAGGCAAAAAGTTGTGATTGAAACTAGGATGAAGAATAAAGAGGCAAAGGCGATGAACTGAAACAAAGAGGGAAAAGAAACATCAGAACCACACAGATCTTCACATTAATACCGATAATGTAAGTGATCATTATAAATCTTTTACTGATTCATTCCCAAATGATTCACAAATATGTATGCATAAAATTTTGCATCTAGGCCAGAGGAGAGCTGCACACAGCTCTCACACATAGACCAGGAGTCTGAGAGCAGGAAAAGTCTTGGTGACGGACACCATGACAGGCTGCAACTCATTCAGAAAGGGGCAACAAATTCTTTAATCTGTGCTAAATTGTCTGAATTCCATTCAGTTGTCAAGGTAATTTATAAACAACCCGCATACACACCAACCCCAGCAAGATTTGAGGCTGTCCACCTCTCACATAGTGGAAAATGGGGCTGACCCTAATAGTTTTGAGATTATGGTTCAGGAACTCACACCTGGCCTGAAGAGTCCTAGGAACAGATCCAAACACCAGGTTTCCTTCGGATTTTCAGTGATTCACAAACACAGGATCTTTACTGATAGAAAATGCCTTCCATGTTACAGGTAGAGTTGGTTGCACAGCCTGTTATGTTCACAGTCATCCATCACTCATACTCTTAGGCAGGATTAAGAGTAAACCTATCAAAACCTCTCTCACTGTGGTGGCAGAGCTTTGCCAGTGTGTTAGAGTTCACAATCCTGCCATCAAAGTTACAAATCCAGGACAATCTGAACAAATAGGGAAATACAAATTCAGTTCTAGTAGAGGCACATGAATAAATAAAATACAGTTAAATAACCTGCAGACAGCCCTCACAGAGGATTGTTAAGAACTTAAAAAACATTTACTGCCTGATCTTCAACCCAGTCATCACAGTCAAGCATTGAAGAAAAGAGAACATCCAGGACAAGATCTCATAAAAATTAACACTGAGCCAAACAGCTGGAGGGGGAGATAAACTTTACTTTGGCACAGTAAAATGTGCCAAATGAAAAGGTGTTTTGAGGGCAGTTGTTCCTTTGCTACAAAGGTTAACTTCTTTTAAGTGACAATACATTACCACCATGTTAGCACTCCAACAGCAGTGGTGTGGTACATGAATAGATGATGTGCTTAAATCCCTCCTTAAGCGAGGATTTATAACATGTTATCAATGTGCTCGTTATTCTGGATTTTCAGCTTAATAGACATTTTATAGCCAATATTATCCTGGAAAAAACTCTCTGAAGACTTGAAGATTTTTCAAGGTGTTAGGGGCCCAAAGAGACAAAAAGATGCCTAAACAGATTTGTGAAAATACCTAGTGCCTATGTGCTTCCTTACGTACCTAGCAGCTTGAAATTTTACCCTTGCATAATATCAAGAAAGAAACATATTTATTTCAAAATGGCAGCAAATGACTAACTCTTTTGGCTTTAGATTTTTATAATTTTAAACTGTTACTTGATAGTAAAACAAAAATATATGATAGTGGTCTCAGAGCTTGAGGCAGACTTTTAATCCTTTCTAATATTATTTCTTTAGTAAATAATGTATTTTATGTTTCCCTTAATACTATTTACAAATCACTCAGGGTATCGCAGCACTTTTAATCCATTATTCCCAGCCTGAAACTGAGTACCTTAAGAAAGCCCAATAAGTAGGAAAAAATATCAGAATCTCTACTGCCACCCCACTGGAAAGGGCAGCTTACAGTCCGGCTTCCAGAGGTGCAGGCAAGAGAAAACATGGCAGCAGGATGCTATTATGTTACCACACCAACATCTTGAATCTCATTGAAAAAAATCTGTTTACAAGGGAGACAGAACAGAAGCCATAATCAAAAAATGCCTCTGTTATGTCACTTTAATCCAGGCTGCAACATTGTGGCAAAACTGATTTTGTGTACTTCAGGTATCAATTGCTGAATTTAGTCTTAGCACTCAGATTTAGTATTGTGTGCCACAGGAGTTCATTTTTGCTGGTACAACACTGAATGGTTGCATTTTTCTAACACAGAACATTAGTTAGACAAGAAAATGTTCTCTCTACATCCGGTAGAGAGAATTGTTTTTGTTCTGAGAAACAAGTTTAAATTTGCAATGTAGTCCTGGCAAATTTATTATATTCAGACTCACAAGATATATCTATCTATCAAAAACCCCCATATATCTACCTCTATCAGAGATTTGCAGTTTGTTTATGGCTTCCTTTCCTCAATCAATGAAACAAAGTTATTACCAAGCCCCTCAATTACAAACGCTCTGCATCGGTTATCTTTCAGAAGGGACTGACTCAGGGACTGAACTGAACACTTATCATCCAGTCTGAACTTCTAGTCATGAGCTAAGCAAACAATCTTACACTGTCTGGCTGATTTTTACCAAAAAGGCTTTTCTGCCTTTGCATTAAGAACTGTCGTGGTATAACCCCAGCCAGCAACTAAGCACCACCCAATCACTCACTCACTCCCCCACAAGAAGGATGGGGGAGAGAATCACAAGAGTGAAAATGAGAAAACTCGTGGGTTGAGATAAAGACAGTTTAATAGGTAAAGCAAAAGCCGCGCACACAAATAAAGCAAAACAAGGAATTCATCCCCTACTTCACATCGGCAGGCAGGTGTTCAGCCATCTCCAGGAAAGCAAGGCTCCATCACGCGTAACAGTTACTTGGAAAGACAAACACCATCACTCCGAATGTCCCCCACTTCCTTCTTCTTCACCCAGCTTTATAAGCTGAGCATGATGCCATATGGTGTGGAATATCCCTTTGGTTAGTTGGGTCAGCTGTCCCAGCCGTGTCCCCTCCCAGCTCCTTTGGACCCCCAGCCTACTCACTGGTGGGGTGGGGTGAGAAGCAGAAAAGGCCTTGACTGTGTGTCAGCACTGCTCAGCAGTAACTAAAACATCCCTATATTATCAACTCTGTTTTCAGCACAAATCCAAATCATAGCCTCATACTAGCTACTATGAAGAAAATTAACTCTATCCCAGGCAAAACCAGCACAACTACAAAATTGCTGCACGTTCATAGCTCGTTTATTCCTGGCACCTGACATCAACATACACAAAAAAGTCTCAATCTTGTGTGAGACAACTAGAGTCAGCAAATACAAACAGATTTATATAACCTAAGTGAATTCATCTCAGCAGATCTTTGCAAAACCTCTCCATAACATAGATAGAGAATTTATCAGACTTTAAGCCACCAGTGGTCTAAGAATGACCCTTGGGAGGCTCCTAGAGCATCCTCCAGCATGTTTCTACACAGTGAAGGAGGGGAAAACCAAACAAATTTGTGGAGGTTGAGGATCACTGAAGCTAAGTCAGCACTGTGGCTTGCAAGTTCAGTGAGAACTTTTAACAGATAAAATACTGGGCAACCTCTTTAACAGCAACAATTTAGTGACTTCAGAAAACTGTGAACATTTTTTGTCTGAATAGAAGACATAATTACATTCAGCCTAGCCAAACTAAAATTTACCAACAACTCAGATACAATAAGGATTAACTGGGCATTCAACAGTGCACTGAATCTAATAGTATGTAAATAATTAGCACCTGTTTCTGGGCTGTATTTCAGAAAGAGAGTCTATTCTGGTTCAGATCCTTTCTAAAAAAATGCCAAATACCAAGGGATTAACTAGAGGTAGGACTGCCTGACAAGCTATTTATTACTGTTTTGCTCAACACTGACACTGTGAAAGGCCCCAGCGCACTTGGCATTTGGCACTTGGCAAAGCAGATTGAAATTTTTGACTTTGCACCTACATTCAATGGCGCTTTACTGTCCTTAAAGGAAAAAAACATTCAGTCATTTCCAAAATCCACTGACTATCCTACTCTGTTATCCTAAAGACAATCATCTTTCAGAGGTTAGAATAAACAAAGGCAAGAAAAAACTATTAATGTGGTGACAGATTTCTTGGTAATCCCCCAGTTTCCATTCATAGCAATGTAAAACAAGATGTACGCATTCCACCATGCACACAATAGCATATTCATCACTGATTTTGAGCAAAGACACTTATTCCTTTTATCTCTTGTTGCATTTTGTTTTAAACTGTAAACTCCTTGGATCAGGACATTCCGGATGGAGCTTGCACAGCACCTAGTGTGATGAAACCTCATACACAAGAAGACCTACAATGTTACTGCAATAGTCAGAGGGTTCAGAGAACATGCAAGAAGAAAATGCAATGGCCACTGCAAGAAGGAACATTTTATCAGAGAAGAATGCTTAGGGATTTACTTTACATTAACAAAGATATTTCCTTAGTATTAAATTACATAATACTAGGCAATGTGTTGAAAAGACTTCAGCATGTTTTTCACAGTTGTAATGATAGAAAAGAAATTGTCATGTGCTATCCTCACTTTATGCTTTCCTTCTGCTTCATCCTAATTCCATCTTCCCTCATTTTGAGGGTAATGAGCCTCTAAAAACACATCCATTTTTGTTCATGTGGGCAAGTACCACATTTCAGACAAAGCTGGTAGAGATCCAAACTCCCAGATTCTCTGGCAGATGGGACCAACCAAGTTGTATTCCTCAGTCCTGCTAATGTCCACGATAATTGGGGTATCACATACAACTTTTGGGTTTTGGTTTTTTTTTGTTTGTTTGTTTGTTTGTTTTATGAAGGACAAAAATCTAAAAGGAGTTAGCCTGGTCATCATTTCAGAAAGGTCACAGCAGGGACAATTTTTTGTTTGAATCATTAGCAACCTTTCACTGTGAGAAGTTCTGAAAACTTAGGTTTTGACTAGTTGCAAGACAAATTTAGCCTTGGTATACAGTAAAACAGCTTCAGCAACTCCCTTTTTTAAAACAAAGATTGTGGCCCAAGCACATGGCTTGAAACTCTTTGGAAAAAAAGTTGAAGAAAGATTTTCAAATATGATCCAAATAATCAGGATCCTTTTCTCATTTCCTAAAAGTTTTTAAAAAATCGTTGTTTCTTGTTTGTTTTAACGGATGACATGAAATTATTATTACAAATTGAATTAATAAAAAGTTCAGTCCATTTTTGCCAGAAGAGAGCAGTTAAAAGTTACAAAAATGTTCAGTATGTAATACACAGCATGCAGAACATTCCTCATTAAGTAGTTAAAGCTCTCAGTAGGCTGCTGATTCCCTCTGCTCACATTCTGAAGACAGTGTGCACCCAATTTTGTTCATGTGTGTCCGCATCACATTTCAGACAACTTTGGTACAGATTCCAGCTCCCAGCTTCTCTAGTTGATGGGATCACCAGCCAAGCTCTGTTGCTGAGTTCTACTAATGTTCACAGTAAGGGGATTAATCATCTACAACTTGATTTTTAATGAGGCACATAAATCTAATGTGAGTGTCAGATGCCTGCAGATAACTTGTTGGAAGCAGAAAATGTTATGATTCCTATTTTGAATTCAGTGTCCCATGGGAAAATGAGTTGCTCAGAGTTTAAAGCAATTTCAAAAATGACAACCAATTCTAGGACTGTAAATTGAGCAGTGTGTGGGTTATCAGAACTTCTGTGCGTCCAATGTCATGTTTTGCCTCACACATAGCTCCTAAAGTGCCTTGAAGAAATAAGGTCACTTTAAAAATCACAGCTGCAAATGACCTGACAACAGTCTCATAGGCCATGTCTGGATTTCACAGTAGGAAAAGGCACCTGGTCAGAGGATGATGTGGCTCACATCTAACACACCTGCCCAAGATTCCTTTTCAACAGAAACCCAGACATGGGACTGGTTGTATAACTTGTCATTGTCCTGTGATGGAGCCAGGACCTGACTTCAGTCATTCTGAGGTTTATCAGCTTAGACACAGCCCAAATAAAACAGCAACAGAGCTAGAAATTGATCCTCACACTCAGGTGGGTTATTCATATTCACAAAATCAGACTCATACTACTTCATATTCAAGATATGCTTTGTCTGTCCATCCCGCACCCTTAAAACAGGCTATTTCTACACATTATTTATTATTCCAAGATGGACAGGTCATAGGCAGTGAGGAGGTTAATGCACAGTTAATTTTTGGTAGTCACAGTCACACTTGTTTCATAGTTAAGTTTTGAATAAAATCTCGCACAATATTTTAGTATTTTCCCAGAAAGAGTCTGTGTCCTGTCTGGATACAACTTATTCTGGGTTTGGATATCAACACCTCCTCCTTTAACTCCCCTCACTGTGTAATGTATATTTTCTATCATGAGTATTCAATAGCAGCTTTTAAGGTTTGGTTAGTTCATCTGAGTTTTATTCCAGGACTTAGAAGACTTGCCCTTGACACACTTGCCTACAGAAAAAGAAAACTACTGAATATTTAATAAGCCCTTGGAAATACAACATTTAATATTCTCTAATGCAGGTACAGAATTGCCTTAAAAGAAAAAAGATGATAATGTTACTTTAAATAAATATCTTCACAGGCACTTTATGAGACTTGATACATGCATGTTGCTGGAATTTAAAACAATTTTAAAAAAACAACAATCCTCTCCACCACACTAAAAATACAGCTATAGGGAGACCATCACAGAAAAGAGATTGTGTTTTATTTCTTAGACAAACCATCTTTGATGGCTTGCTCACTATTGAAACCAAAATCCTGCTTTCACTACAAAAGATGTGAGTTTACTGAATGACTTAACTTTTCCTGACCAAAACAAGAGTGGGGGAGTTTCCACAGTCATGAGTTCTTTACTCTCCCACCAGATCATTCATGCTAAACAGAACCCTCAAAACAGAGTAACTTTTCTGTTGGATAACAAATTACTTAAAAGGAAAGCAGTATTTTTTTTAATATCATGCTCATTTTCAAAAATCAAAAATAAATTTCCATACTTTGGAGATTTAATAATTATTTCCAGTGATGTCTGTTCACATCTGTTAGTTTAAACCTTATCTTTTCATAGTTCAGAATATGATACAAATTATTTGAAGAAATAACTGACTCAGTTTCTTCTTCCTACTAAAACTCTGACCACAAGAAGTAAGCTAATCTATGCATTAAACACATCCAATCTCATTGACTGCAAAAATTTAGTCAGATATATTAATTACAAAACTGTATTTTACAATTTTTCTTCATATGTACTCTAAGATTCACTGATCAACACTATTTCTTAGAATAAGACAGTTATAAGTGGTTATACCAAAATTAAATATTCCCATCATAAACATTATATACTGTCATGGTTTTAGCTGGGATAGTTGATTTTCTTCACTGTAGCTAGCATAGTGCTGTGTTTTAGACTTGGTATGTAAATAATGTTGATAACACCCTGGTGTTTTAGTTGTTGCTGGGTAGTGTTTACACTAGTCAAGGACTTTCTAGCTTCCCATGCTCTGCCAGGTGCACAAGAAGCCAGGAGGGGAGGGGATACAACCAGGAGAGCTGATCCAAATTGGCCAGAGGTTATTCCATATCATGTGACGTCATGCCCAGTATATTAACTGGGGGAAATTGGCTGGGGGAGGCAGCGATCGCGGCTCGGGGACTGGCAGCGTCGGTCGGCGGGTGGTGAGCGGTTGCAGCACTTGTTGTTTAGTTTTGGTTTTGTTTTTTTTTCCTCTCTTCTTCCAGTGTTTCATCTCTCTCTCGCTCATTATTTTCCTTTTCATTATATTAGTATTATTGCTGTTTTATTCTAATTATTAAACTGTTCTTATCTCAACCCACGAGTTTTCTTACTTTGGCCCTTCCGATTCTCTCCCCCATCCCACAAGGGTGGGGGAGTGAGCGAGCTGCTGTGTGGTGCTTAGTTGCTGACCGGGGCTAAACCACAACAGTCCTTTTTGGCGCCCAACGTGGGGCACGAAGGGTTTGAGATAATAACAGTTGCTGGTCACAGCATTGATTCATCTGTTCTCGATATTAGTTAGTCGGACCTACACCATGCTGATTTTGAAGTACATGTTAAAGATTGGCATTGGGTTTTGTAGTTTGCTGTGCTCTGCAGTGGTTAGAGATGTTTTGCCTAGGAGATTTGTTATTAAAACACTGGCCTTGAGTTTTATTGGTTATTTGGGTCTTGCATGGAAGCCGTTACTGTACTTCGGGTACCACCTCATGGAGACAATTAGCAATTATACCTCCTCTTCTGAAAGGTTCTTTATGGAGGAAATACAGAATGGCACCTTAGCTACCATCTTCTGTAATGTCTCCTCCTTCATTACAACAACTTTTCAGTATCTTGAACATCCTTGGGTGGTTAAGATATATCTGTTGATATTCCTATGGCAGATTGTTTCGGTTTTGTCTAAGGTTAATAAGCAATTCAAGAATATCATCCAGAGATCTGCCCCAAGGCTCGATAATTATGGGTGGCAGGGTATGTGGGATAGTATGGGCAAATGCCTGAGCCGGTGGGCACCCCCAGTGTTTTGGGACTTTACCCCTGAACAAGTGCAGAATCCTGAAAAATTAGTAGAATATTTGGAGGAAGTATGCTGTCACCCTAGCAATTCCAGAGAGATACAAATCACTGCAATGTGTTGGGGCCTGGCCCATGCCTACCGAGCCCTATTCAACAGTATTCAGTACCACCAAGGGAAAATGACAGGCCCTGCGGCTACTCCAAGCCCAGGAGTGTTATCAACATTATTTACATACCAAATCTAAAACACAGCACTATGCTAGCTACAGTGAAGAAAAATCAACTATCCCAGCTAAAACCATGACATAATCTGATAGTGACTTTTTTCCTCTCAAGGTTCAGGAAAAAAAAGTCTTTGTTCCTGTTAATCTTCCATATATTTGTCCTATAATATTCTCCACAAGCCTTTTTTATTCTTCCAGGAAGTCAAACACCCAGTTACTTTGTGGAATCCCCCTAATTTTGTAGGAGTGAGACCCAGTCAAACAGGGAACAAAGCCAATGTCACATACAGTTTCCAATCAGCCACAACTAACTTGCGATGCTGATTTTTTAATCTAGTTTTATAGCTGCTTAGTCATATAAAGTCTTAAAAAAAATCCCATAAAAATTCCAATAAATTTGAGGGATTGGGGTGTTCAGTGAAAACATGACTCGACTATGGATGTTACTTAAGCAGAAAAAGAAACTGCATTTGTAAAGTACATGGCATGCTTCACTAATGAGTAGCAACTAACATTGGAATGAAATCAAAGAATTAGATACCACTTCCAGCTTTAAAGAGAGTTGTCTCTGGGTTTAGATTTGACAGATTGTCCTCATTTCGGATTTTAACACAATAGATTTTTTCCTCTGTTTAATTTCATCTGGCTATCAGAAGACTGCTAAAATCATAATGTGATTTCAGAATGAGCTCTTGTGATGACCTTACCTCTCTGTATGGTTTAATGTTCTGTGGGGTGAAATTTAAATATTAACATTCATTTTACACAACCCCAAATATCTCACCAAACAGATCATCAGTTTCTTCATGACTCTATTTCTCAAAGTTGCTATTATTCCTTAGCTATAAGCTCCCCTTGGAAAATTATCATTTCACGCAAAATAAAAAAGGAAAAGTCACATATGCTTTTATGGGTTTATGCATTTTCAGTGCATTGCATCTGGGTATACTGAGTAAGAAAACAAATACTATCAGTAGCTACTAACCAAACTACTGGCATTTAAAATATAAACACAAGGCAAATATACTATCAGTTTGCTTCATCACTCATAAATCATAATCTCTCCCATTATCACTCTCCAAAGATTGAGGAATGGATATAGACACAACATTTTAAATAAATCTTCAAGGGAAAAACAAAAACATGATACATGAAGTATCAGGCACTAAGACCAATTTAATGTCTCAAAATCTGTAACTCATCCTCCTTCTTGGGGATAAGGTGGAATGTCAGCATTAAACTGTTCTTTAAATGTGTACATAAAGATTTAACAGCCCAACCTTAGCATCCTAATTGGGACACTCTGGCCATTATAATTTTCAACCACCATCAGTTGGTAGAGTTCTTGCTAATATTTCCATTTTCATCCTGTGAAAGATAAGTCTACTCTCTTCAAATCCCCGGTACAGTTCTTCCTCATTTGCACTCTCTCCTGCTAACATTATTTGGCATTCAATTTAATGGTTAACATTCTGCTGCTACCATTCAATGCATAGTCATATTTGAATGAAAAAATCTATGCTTCAATACACTTTTATTAATATACAGCCTATAAGTAATATGCTATGCACAGATCTATAGTGAGGGAGTATTTCCAGCTCAGACTGGCTACCATCTGTACGTAGTAATGGGAACATAAATGTTCTCTTGCTTGCTCATTCTTTTCCCATTTGTTATAGTTTTACAAAACAGTTGTCTTTCATTACCAGCTGGAGCACAAATAAAAAGGTTATGAATGCCTCTTTTCATATTCAGAAATCCAGGGCCACAATTAAGTCTCTCTAACTCAGCTGTCAGGTAAATCAGCAGTCTGACACCAGTTTGACCCAGATAAATATCTGACTCAACAAATCTTAGACACATCTACATTTTAAAGCAGATCATAAAGGAAACAGAGTTATAAATTATGCTGTATTTTAATTGCATTTAAGTGCCATATATCTTGCCAAAAGATTCAAAACTGATTTACAAACCTACCCTGATATAGACATATGTTCTGCTGCTCAGCATGGAAAACTGTCTCTGCTGAACAACTGGAAAGAAGATTTGACAATTTGTTTCAGTGACGGGGCCACACTTCACGCAGTGGGAGTCCCTGGGACAGGACTGACCTGCTGCCCAGGACATTCCCTTGTACTCCATCCCTGGTTGCCTCACATCCAAGGAAATTACTAATTTCCTAAATGACCAGTGCCGTTTCCCACTAGGCAAATCAAAATCATCTGACTTTGTTGGCCCATTGAGCAGCTAAGTCAAACATGTCATACCAACACATAACATATATCCCACTTCCTGTTTTTTCCTCCTGAAGACTCAGCAGAACTGCTTGAATAGCAATTACACTGCCTCCAGAAGCTTTCTTTTCCCCTCCACTTGAATTTATCAAGCTTGTTTCATTTGTGATCTTTCTGAGCTGTGACTATCGCAGCAATGTTTTAGGTTTTACACCCAGCTGTGCTGATTTTTTTAACTAGGCTTGGCATTTATATTCAAGCAATCATTTTTTAAAAAGGCATCAGCAAGACTCACTTTCAAGACTCACTTTGAGCTTGCTTTATTGAAAAGGTCTGTATGGTTACACAGCCTGATAAGCAAACCACTGCCACTCATTCATTAAACATTGCTATAAATCTATGCACTCAAACAGGCAAAATATTTCCAGCGACTGCAAAAATGCAATGGATGTTCTTCCTGGAGTCAAGGCAAAGGTGAGAAAAAGAGGAATTCTCAGTCCATATTCTGGGTCTGGTTTCAGACATTCAGAGGCTTCATATTACTGAAAGAGCATCTTCCAAAAAGAAGCTAAAATTCTCTGAAGGGCTGGAGAAGGCAGATTTTGAAGGACCCGTTTCAGCCAATCCCAAATTTACATGCTGAGTCAAATTAGCCTCTCTGTATGCTGTTTCCCTTCCCTAGACTACCCACTGTTCACACCATTACAGCAGATATTAGGTTCTGGGACCTGGCAACTTGAAATACTACACAGGCAGTATCTTTCTTTCTGCACTTGATTTATCATGAAAAGGTTTCATTTGGCTCAATGGGTCAAAACTGGAAAAAAAGTCTTTGGTATAATACTATTTATTATTAGCAGACTTTCACACCCATGCAGACAAACAGAGGAGGAAAAAAAAAAAAAAAGGAAGTCTTAAGAAGACAAATTCATGAAAATTCTATTATAATGTAGTTTGCCTAGTACATAAATCTCATGTCCATTAAAACTGCAGAAACATTTTCAGCCCTAAGATCTCTGTCTCACTTAAGCACTCAGGCTCATTTATGTCTACTTTTTCTCTCACTCAAAACAAGTCTGATGGCCTAATTTAAAATTACACTTGGGCAAATTTAGACAACTTTAAGACTTTGAGGCTTGACATCCATTAAGATTTATAATAGAGCCCATCTTAGCTTTCACCAGAGAAGACTTATAACCAAGCCGTGTAACCTTTTTTTGCCATCCCAAATCTAATCAAAACATACTGGAATTATTTACAAAGTTTTCCAGTACTGTGTCTTTCTTATACAACATAATAACAAAGTAGGACTTCTACTGCAAGTGCTAGAACACAAATTACCAAACTACTTAAAAACTGAAGGGACAAAGCCATTACCAAGACATTCAAAAGTGTATGCAGAGCCTTCAAACAGCTGATTACTGCGTCTTTTTTGACTGGAAGCTTTTTCTTTCCTTATACTAATTAAGCAGCATTGGTTTAATTTTTCATACCTACACCGCAGTAATATCATACAGTTGATATTAACTGGTACCCCTGTTTCATAATTGCAAATTAGTTATGGGAACGAGAAAACATAATGAGTAGGCTACCTAGACTATGGCATTACCTAAGTCTTAGTTGCTTCATAGTCTTAATGATGAGCTTATTAATCTAGATTTAATAAAAGCAAATGATGAACCCAGAAACTTCAACCTGTGGCTTTGTACAGGAACCGTCACACTTGCAATCCAGTAGACAAAACTCCTCTGCCTTTTGCACTAGCAGCGTAGCCAAAAACAGGAGCAGTTTAATTGAATCACAGTAGAGCACAGAGTGCCGAGACTTGGCAGTCTCAAGCTCCCTGGTTCTGACACGAAAAGCCTCTAGGGAGTATAGATTTTTTTCCCCTATGTGTCTATAGCTTGTGCCTTTCTGCATTTCAGACTCCAGTGTGCTCCTGCCCCGGTATTGTCTCTTCCCTGTCCTTCACTCCCTTTCTCAACCCCAGCTCTACTCCTCAGGTTTACAGTTGGATCCCAGACTTCCCTCCTCTCTTCTTCTGAGCAACTTGCTCTTACCTTATTTGTATATCCACGTCCTGTATCTTCAGTCACTCCTTATTTTCATACGTAGCTCTCTCTCCAGAGTTGATGCACCTCCCCTCTTCCAGGGTCCTCCTCCAACCTCAGCCTTCACTTCACATGCTACCCTGGCTCTTTGTCCCAGGCTGTTTGCTCAGCCAACCCTCTTTTCCTCCTAGTCTCAATCTCTGTATCTTTCTACTTCCCTGGTACAGATATGGTATGTGGTACATTTCTGGACGATCTTCAAGACCTTCTCTGACATAAATCACAACCACCTTCTTCCCCATCTCCAAAAGCAACTTCATCTTCCTTCTGCTCCAGTGCAGATACCACCGACGGTCTCCTGCTTCAGCCACTCTCAGGTGTATTCTGCTTCCACTCACAACCTCAGGATTTTTAAGCCGCTATACTCTCCCTATGTGGTTTCTGTGATTTTCATATTTGAATCTGAAGGTCACATGTGCCTGCAAACTCATCTGCTTTTTCCAATCAAATTACTCGTCTAATGAAAAATATTATTTCTTCCTCCAATCCTGGCCTCACTTTGAGGCTGAAGGCTTCCTCCCCCACATCAGCTAGATACCAGGAAAGAGGAAGGGAGCACAGGATAAATGCTGACCTTAATTAAACAAATACACTGTCTAATAAATTAAAACAGTTCCTCTTCAGAGAAAGATTTGTGCCTTTCTATAATCAAATCACTGGATTATCTATAAAATAAAACCAGTATCTCAGCTTTAACCTTTTCCTAGGCCAGACAAGACAGCGTCCTTGGAATTCCTCCATGATCTCACAGAGGCCTCTGAAAAGTCTTTTAAGATTTAAAAAAAAATCTTTGAGATACCTAAATTCATTAACTGTGTACCCTAACATCCTGGTACAGCTGAAAGAGTGAGGCACTTGGAGGTCAGAAGGGCATTTTTATGAGAGGGGGAAGGGTAAGGCTGTTAAAGCTCCTGTACATGATGTATGTGAATATGTTTCAAGCTCACAACACAATCACATAGATCAAAGCTAAATTTAGAGACAGTGAATTATTCATTGCAACGGTAGTCAGCTAGGCTTATCTGGACTCTCAGGAACTGAGCATATCACCCCAGACAACATTAGCTCATACATACATGTTGTTTTTTCAGATCTTTTCGCTCCGTGGTGAAAAAAATTGCATTGGTCAACCAGTTGCCCAGAATCTTGTTGAAGGTTTTCCTAAAGATAGGTAAAAAACTTTATGTAGCTTACTTGCAGTTTTTAAATACATTAAAATTCCATTTACCCCTGTCTCCAGGGATGCAAAAGTGACAGTTCAACTGAACTGAGAAAGGGAACATAAGAAAGAGAAAAGCCACCAGTAAAAGGTTTATTAGGATACTCGCAAAGCGTGACGTTCAGATTTCTTTCCTGCCCTGTTCAAAACAGACACTTGAACTGAGATGAAAGATAGTTCAAGTCCCTACTCTAGATCCTGGGAGAAGCATATTTAAGCATATGAAAAAGATTACACAAGTTTATGAGAGGGATTATATGACACTGTGCCTGTGATAACAGAGAATTGGACTCAAAGACCCAAGAGGCTGCTCCAGCCCTCTGGCCCCACGAATATTTCCAAATCCAATTTACACATTTATTTAATACAGAGATTATGTTCTAAGCTATTGCTATTGCAAGCATTAGCATTGAAGCCACATACAGCACCATTTCAAATGTATTCCTATTATTTAATAGCATCCGCATTGCCAACATTATTTAGCTGAAACATTCTCTTAGAGCTTTATCACCAGTTTGCCCTAGGGACTGACACTAATCCTTGTACTCAGGGCTTGACTAATTAGCACAATGACAAATACCAGCGACGTTGTGCACAGACCATCATCCTGCTGAAGATTTCTTTATCTAAGAGCTTGTTATTGATGACAGGGAGCTTGCTAGCAGAGAGAGGAACCATACAGGACTTGCCTTGTGACTTCAGGAGAACCAAGGAATGAATGCCTGTGTCAAATCTGTCAATCCACTATAGCATGTATTTCTTCAGAACCAGGTGCTGAGATGGACAAGAGGATTCATCCCACTCTGGCAGGCTTCAGAAGCAGCCTTCCCAACTTGCCAGGGAAAGCTACTGTCTGTGTGCTGCACTTTTCCTTCTTATGACAACTCTTGTCTCTTTCAGTGGTATAACAGTTATTCAGAAAATAAATATCTTTACCCTTTTCCTTGTGATTCAAAACCTTTTATTTATTTTTAAACTTACATTAATAGCTTACTTATGAAAAATCAGCAGTAGAATAATAACAATGGATCCATTCCAGGATCTTTTTGATTAAATTCTCCACACAAAGAGGCATGGGAAGAAATATAAACTTAGTATAAACATTTGGATGTCCTGGATGGCTAAAACTCATCTGCAGTAAAGCAGCCAGCAATATCCATACTTATCATTTATGCATCAGAGTCAACATGCCATTGAGTTGGCTGGGGCAGTTCTTTCTCCATGCAACTAGGATTTCAGGCTAGCTACAGGAAAATAAGTCTGCACTGGTTATAGTTTGGGCTAGTACCTTTACAACAATCCTCACAGCAATGAAAGGCAATGTTTGTAGCATGCAGTGGAAACTTTGCATCATGGGAATGCAATTCTCTAGAGCGAGTTTCTGTGGTGAAGACCAGAGTCAGGAAATTATGCAGTAAAGGGGGTCCTTGACATGACTTGAGATCTTGCTGCTGATTATGCATGGAGGTGGAACTCTTGGAGAATGAATTGCCACTGCTGCCACTACCAGGCAGACTACGCTCACTAGAGGCTCTCTGTGAACATAATCTGCAAAAGGAGTTGCACGCAATGCTGCACGGAGGCACATTTCGCAGTTTCCATTTCCAGTTTAAGGTCTACATGTGATATTTACTGCTGGCACATTACTTTCAAGACTGGTTACGTCTGTCTGCATACTTCTCTTAAATAAGGAGCAGGTTACTTGTACATGGAATTACCAGTGTTGTCACTGCTGAAATATGCATTTGACATGCCAGCAGAGGTCGGTCACTAGTGGTGTTTATGAAGTAGCAAACTGGGCTTCGGGGAACTCTGAGGTTTTTATTTAGGGCTTTGCAGTCCTGATTTGAAGGGTAATAAATTCCCTTTGTTTACATATCCCTGACAGTCATACAACAACTTGACAAAATGATGCATGCCAAGAAAAACAACTTTATTTAACAGCATACAAGCAGAGAAGTCTAGTGGCAGGCTTAGCCTTCATTTTTCACCTTGTTTCTTCAGCTCTTTTTCATCTGTTCACCTACTCACTCTTCTCTTACCATTCTGCAGTTCAAGATGTAGAATATGAAGATAAGTCATTTCATCATGAATTTTCCAGACAGTTTGTTTCTTCAGGATTTGAACGAAAGCCCATTTCCCTGGTGTCTAATGAAATTTGCCCTGGTAACTCTTGGGAAAACTGAAAACAAAACCAAAAAATTAGCAGGATGCTAGTGGCGACTGTGTTCTTTACAGCCTCCTAATTCCTAACAAAAACAGTTACTCACAAACGATTCTTAACTGTTAAGACTCTCTGTCCCTTAAGACGTTCAGAATTATAATAACTGCATTAAAACATTAACCTTTATTCAAGTAGTGGTTGGTGGGGTGGGTTTTTTTTGGGGGGGGATGTTTTTTGGAGTAAAGCTACTAGGAGAGATAATGCTCACTAAAATAGTCATCACTTGCAATGTGCAGAATTACTTTGCCAAGCAAGAGCAAAGACACATTAAGAGACTGTATGTGACAAACCTGGAAGACTGAGGGAAACAGAAGCAAACTTAAATGCACCAGAGGGTTCTTTCTGGTTTGCAGCACACAGCAGAGAGAGGTCTTCTTTCTGCTCCATTTTAGGAATAAAAGGCTCCTTCTTCCATTAGTAAAGGATCTGTTATAATGTAAATGTTATCCCAGGCAGATATTTCCCCCATCCTCAACACAGGAACAGCTCAAAAAAATGTCATTCATGAGCAAGGTTTACCATGTATGCTATGTTTCTAAATATGTTTATAATATATGTTATTTCCAGTTCAAATACAGATTGCTTATACACCATTGTGTTTGACCTGCAGTTTTAGAACAGGCACCTTTGGTGCATGTCTCTCAGTGCAATTACAAGTTTGGTCCCTAGAGAGAGACAGGGAGTGACTTGTGTCAGATGAGCGTGATGGAAGCCTCACAAGGGGTACCAAGGTTGAGAGCAGCATGTCCACTCAACAAATGGAAGAATGTTACTACAAAGGGGATTTTTAGCATTGCAAGAAACTACAGTCATCCTATTTCACAATAGTGGTAGTGACTCCTGTCTGCAAATCCAGTCCTCCCCTTCTCTAGAGGAATACAATGAAAAGAGATGTTACTTGCTAAATTAAAATGAATAATAAAGAAACTCACCTGTACAGAGTATTTTTCATTCACCAGCTCAAGTGCTCCAGAATAATCCATGATACCATCTGTAACTGTGTGGGCTGGGATTTTGGATCCCAGGTGTCCCCAGTGCTTCCTGATCCTGAGCTCAATTCCATGTCACCATGGCAAGGGCAGGCAGCTCCCAAGCCACAGTACTGCTCCATATGTCCCAGTGCCAAAACAAGGACTATTTCTAGCTTCCTCGTATACAACAGAGATGAAAATCATTGAAGTTCAGACAGAAATAACCTGTCTTCCACATGTCTCAGGGAGGTTGTTTCCCAGACCTTCAGACCTCTCATTTCTCTGTCATTGTTAGATGAAACGAAAAATTCCTATACAGTGCATGACATCCAGTTATAAGTCAGGGTGTTTGGGTAAGTCCGTTGTGCTTTGGTTTGGTTTTTTTCTCTTGGTCCCAATATGCGTACTTGCACCTGCTTTATTCATGTGAAGTTGAACCCTCGATGCCAGGACGTTTTTTGCACTGGTACCACATACACTGGTATACAAAAGCAGCACCCAATAACAGCCGTTAGTAACTCCAGCATATTTGCACATCACTGAGAGAATCTGGAAGGACTGCATAGTGCATGGCACTTTCATTGGCAAATTCTTGTCTGGAGACAAAACTCCTGTCTCGGGCCATATGACAGATGTCCTCCAAACCTACACACTTGCATATGAATAACACATATCTAATAATATCTTCCTTTATGCTGAATGTGGACATTGGTATGTTACCCTGTTTATCCAAGATAGTCTTAATACATAAATATGGCACTTATGTCTTTGAAAACTGTGGCAGTGGATCTTCCAAGAACACTGAAAACTGTCAAACTTCTTCATCCTGTAAGTCTCAATATATTTTCAGGTGGGAGGACGTGAAGAGGTGTTATACAACCTCTGGAAATATTCCAGTTTGAAAAATCATAATGTCTGGTCAAGTTCCTTAGTTCTAGCACATCATTTGCATGCTGATACTTTACTTTCTAAAATAATGCAATCCAAAAGGTGAAAAGCTGCAGTTATTCACAGAAAAACTGTTCACAACATTTTCATTAGGAATTCCAGTCTCTCTAGGAGAGAGTTTAATTTCTGCTCTCCTGTCTTCCTCCCGCTAAAAGAGGTTTCCCACCAAAACAGACAGTAGCTCGGGTTTAGGATGTTCACAGGGGAGGTAAAAGATCATGTTAAAGTCTCTAAGGAGTCAATGCATGCCCCAAACTACAGCCTTGGACTGATGTGGAGTCCACCTTTCCTCGCCTTCCAAAGGGCTATGCAACAGACTGCAAACCCCCAAAATTTCATGAAAGAAAATTTTTGTTTTCTAGTCAGCCATAACCATAATTTTATCCCAGTTCTTAGGGGGTAAGATTTTCTAACTGTAACACCCCAACATACTCTCTCTTTCTTTTCCTCTCCCTCTCTTCTTTCTGCATCAAGCGCCATCTGAAGTGACAGACAGGCAGACAATGCACCAGCCTTTTCAAATCCTACTGGGAAACACACTTGAAAGAAAAGTATCAAAACCATCCAAAACCTCACACAAAATATAATGGCATGTAATTAATTAACCTGTCAAGAGAGAAGCAGACATTATTGTTCTGATGAGCTTTTTAGATTGGGGGTTGCTTCCTCTTGCCAGGTGCAGCTGCAGTGATAGCAGGGGGGAAACTCACAAAAATACTATACTGCCAACGCAGAACAAAAACTGGTCTTCAGACAAACGGCCTGGCCACGCGCTCACTGAATATAAGAGCTTCTCTCCAGAAGTCAGACACAGAATGAGACAAAGCAAGGGTGGGTTTTTTTTCCATTTTGCACAGCTGGCACTAAAACTATTTCTATAATTAAAAAAAAAAAAAAAAAGAGTGGCTGGAGCTCAACCAAAGCCAAATATATGGAGCTTTTCAGGCTTAATCCTGTGAAATACTGAGCACCTCCTGCAGTGGGAAATGAGGATACTTGATAGAGGGAGAGATAAGCAGAACATAGGACTGGTTTGGTGAGAGCTGTTTGCCCAGGCTCCCTGTAGGAAACATATGAATGTGGGAATCTGACAAAGCTCTTTAGCTTTATGGAAAATAAAAACAGTAGAAATCTCAGTTCGTACACACTGTTTCATCTGACACTTTTGGGCTTTTATTTCCATTTCTGTATGGGATTTATAGCAAACTTTTTGTTAGTGCTTCCAGAGCTCATGCCTTGCTGTCATAGCTTTCTGAAAATTTTTTCACTTAATTAACATTTCAACTACTGTTTCTTTGATTATATAATGTCCTAGTGCAGCTGTTACAGTTACCCACACTGCCAGTTACAGCTTTGTTTTTTGACCCAATCTTTAAAATTTTTCTGGGATTCAGAAAATTCTCTATGTTACATAGGGTTAAATCACTACCAAGATTTAGAGGGCTTGTTGAACAGTTGCCATTACACTGGCTTCCTTATTCCGGGGCCTTTCTTGTTCATAATTTCATTGTAGTTTATTCATAAGGTAAATGAGTAGGAAACAGATAATCCTTCAGGTGCAGATAATTGCAGTGCCAGGATGGGAGGTTCTCTGAAATAAAAAATAGTTATTTATGTGTTATTCACTTTTTTTTTCAGATTTCATCCATGAAATTTCAGCTGAATCTCAACAAGCATCCTGGTGAACAGATACACATTATAGCCTGGGAACATATTCTAAAAGCTAGGTTCTGAAATTATGGATAGCAAGAAGCTGGGAAGCAACTTGGGAAGAAACATTGTTTCTTTTAGAAGACTACTAATATGGAACAGGTTTTGTGAGTACTTTTGTAAAAAACAGAGTTATGGACACTTATGTCCCCAACTGAAGTACATGTCAGGCCAGCTGAGATGGAGTTTTGCTCCCTGAATATAGGTCTATGTTTAAAAGATAAAGTTTTAATCCCCATGTCACTGGTAGGGATTTCATTAAACGTTTCAACTACTAGCACACTATGAAGTGATATAATGCTTCAGGTATGAGCAACAATGTGAAAAGCTAAGTTTCACAGCTTCATATTCATTAAGAGTTTATTTCAAATGTACGAAAAAGACCAGAAAAAGTACGCAAATGTCTACCATTAAATCCCTTTTTATCTACCACTGGCTAATGATCCAATACTCAGATGTTAGAAACTGAGGATGAAGAAAGCTGGGGAGGCTTTTGTGCATTTGTAGATAGACCTGTGCCCACCCTAGAAGGACTGACTGCTGGTATATTACATTACTCATTGTCACAAATCCATGACTGCATCAGATAACTAGAACAGGAAAATAGAAAGTCACTACCCGTACTGGTTGAGTTAAAGACTTTTTCTTTTTTTATTTTACTTATCTGATAAGACTACTATGTGGAAACATGAATATATTTGTTTTCTGCAGTTCTGTGTTATTGAAATAAGCATATTGCAAGAGGCTAAAAAGTCCACAATGCAACATTACCATAACTGGTTTGGCACATGAGGTTCTTGCACTTTCCAAGGAAAGAATATAGGGTAGGTGGAAAACTTCCCTTATGAAAGCAAAGTGAGCCAAAATTCTGTGTAAATAGAGCCAGATACTAAAACATGTTGGGGTTTTTTTGGCTGCAGAAATGACAATATATAAAATTGGCTCATGTAACAAATGGTCATATAAGATTTACATACACCAACAGATGCACATGGAGATCAGAAGCAGCCCATTTGAAAATTTAGGCCCATGAAAGATAATAGGAATCAATACGGCAAGCCACATGTAGGAGCAGAAGAAGAGTATTTATCAGCTGAAAGTGCATTTACAAGGCACACTAGGGAGGCAGTAGGCCATTAGATGATACTTAGTGTGGTACACATGCACCCATCTGCGTGATGGAGCAGCAGCAGCCTGCACAGGAAAAGATATCTTTCCCTCATTTCATTCAGATCCAGAATGCCTGCAATGCTAGCTGGTATCAATGACACTATTCCAAATATACAAGCTGATTCAGGCTTGTACTCCTTCAGTGGCTGATCATCACCATACAAGACCTGATTATGAATGCAGCTGCACTGGTGTAATAACATAATAACTTAGTATGATGCAATGGAGTTTCATGCTGTTAGAACTGAGACCAGAAACAAACCCATTGTCATAGAACTGGGGAAATGGGATAGTAAGCCAAAAAAAGTAACCTAGCTTGGCAATGTCAGACCGTCTAAGATGGTGACTGTGCAATTCTTTTGAAGTCAATGTGACGACACGGAGGTTTCAATGGGGCGTGTGCTTAAGAATCTTGCTGACCCAGGAATAAACACATCGATTTTGGTAAAGTGATGCTGACTCTGTGTCCCCTGCGTGTGTGTAAGTTCTCTCAATGTGCACAGACTGCTGCTGTATTGTTCTGCAGCTACTAGGTGGAGTAAATTTATAGACAAGCAATAAAACAAATTCTGAAATCCACTGTTACATGATCCAAGATTTGGCTTGTGACAGGGACCTTAAGATCTTTCTTTTATTCAAATAAATCTGGAAAGGCTCATATAATTTAGAAGGACCCAACAAATTTATTCAGTGCAGGCTTGTAAGATATGCAGATATGCAGCAGGATGCTGGTCTATGAATCATTAATTAAGATCCTCTTACATGCTTACCTCAGAAGTAAGCTTGAAATGAAGTTCAAAATGGTGACAGCGTATGTAAGAAAGCTCCATTTCTCCCATGTCCCTGGTAAATTTTTCCACAAAACTATTAGCATGATACAAGTGTTTATTAAACTAAATCTGGATGATATATATGCATCAAGTTATTGGAAACTCTTCATATACCAAACCAGCCAAATTGAAAGTACTCAGCTGTCACTGTAAACCAGGCACATGTGGACAGGCTGGTGTAACAGAGAAGGTCAGTGAAATAAAACTTACCCAGCTCTCCCCAAGGCACTTCTAAGACTATGACACTGCCATTTTTAAGAATACCAACTGGAATGACTTACAGGAGACTGCAAACTGTTGTTGCTATTTCCAAACTTTAGTTTCATAAAGGGGATCCTAATTTCTAAGAACAGTACTAATAATTACACCAAATAATGTAGCTGAGTATGAAAGAAAAAGTAAACACGGCCTTATTCAACCTCTGGTAATATTCTTATCTTATATGCAACCCAAGTCAATGAAATGCCAGCAGAAATGTTTTGAATTAATGGCATTCAGCTGATTAGAAGCTTCATTTTGATCTTCAGCATGAAGTTACTCTAAACCTCAGGCTAGATTTGACATCTGTTCATCATATGTGTGCTAACTAGCTCATGGAGGAGGCAGGAGGAATTCCCAGGTTAGGAGGGAAAGAAAGGCTCACATTCGTGATACAGAAAAATAAAATGTTTTTTCAATTCAGTGTCCTATCAATTTTTTTTAAATAAGTTACCTGCAAATAGGGCAGTTTGATTTAGTTCAGAGGCTTGCTGCCACCATGCAGTACTAAGGAGCACTTCCGAATTCTGAAGAATTTTCTGTTTCTCCAATACATGTAATTTGGACAGTTGGTCTAAGTCATGGATAAAAACACCGTGAGGCACAGGTTTAAATTTTCTAAAGTTCTTCCTGTGCTGGGTATGTAAGTGTTCTTGTATGTGTTTGTACATTCTGTGCAGTTCTTACTTTTTTTACATTTTCAGCCCACATTGTTAATAAGGAGAAAACTCAGAGAAAATATAATAACCCATTCCATGTTTTGACTACTGTAACAGAGATTTACCCACAATCACTGAAAGATGAAATAAATCCCAGGCTTCAAGAGTTTAATTTATTTTCTCAACTTGGTAGATTAAGAAAGAAGTAAAGAAGAAGGAAGAACCCATCAGGACCCTTCGAAAGCAATGCCTGACATTGGAATGAAACAGAAAAATAGGACTCATTCTACCTGAGAGAACATGTCTACAAGTGGGAGCTGCAGTGCACCTTTAAATGAGCTGTTCTTAGCACAGCATTGTAGAAACGCACCACAAACAACTGTAATTCATTTTCTTACAGTTGACCTTCAGTCAGATGGTTATTTACAGTGTTTCCCCTGGGAGGAGCATCCTGATTCCTCAAGTAGACAGCCTGGTTGGGGAAAATGGGGCATGGGCATAACATTTGCTCTGATCATCAGTACCTATTTAACATAGCAGCCATTCACACATGTTTTGACAGTCATTCATGCCACAGTCAAAAACAAGTTTTCTGTAAACATCTACCACCTCCCACAGAAAGACTAGGATGGGATGTGTAGTTTAGACTCAGACCACTAACTGTGCAAACATCAGATCAGAGGCTTGTACTATTGCACAGGAATGTCCACAGGTGGTGAGTTAATACTGAAAATTTGTGAGGAAGGAGCTTATCACAATTACCATAGCTGGAAAACATGAAATGAAACAAGCGTTTCCTTCTGTCAGTGCAACAGCTTTGGGAATTGCTCTTGTGCACTCGGCAACAAAGGGCAGAGAGAAAGAGTTGCTGTTTGGAAGATATGATCCCTCCCTGACAAATATACATAGCTGAAAATATGCCATTGCTACTGGCTCCTCTGCAACTTCCACAGCATGCTAGTTCCTCTATTTAGGATGTTTTAGAGTACATCCAAAGAGAGACCATATTTTCACTAGGAACAATAAAAAAATACATCATCTTATCTTTAGCGTGACCATGCTATAGGCAATTAATTTATTTGCCTTCCTAATGAAAAGGTAAATAAACATGACATAAATATTTAATCTGCAATCTTTCCCTTTTGCCAATGTGTGGTTGGTTTCTCATAGCAACAACAGCCGTGCCATCGTCAACAACAGGCCACTTGAGCTACTGCAAGCCTGGACTAATTCCACTGAACATAACAGTCCTACATCTGTCCTTCATCATAGCTGTTCCCCTGGTGCCAGCTGGAAAGGCTTGCTTATGGTGGTTCTGCAAGCCAAGGGTCAGCAAACAGTCCAGTCACAATCCCTCCTACCTCCCCTGGCTCATCTGCCTTGGATGCTTCTCCTACAGGGATGCAGGAACAAGTGGCAATAAACACAGATAGCTATGCGCCCTCCAGAAAGCACTGAGCAGAAATAGCTCTGTAACAGTGAAAAGCAGGGAGAACAGAAACCCAAGCTGGTTCAGCAATTTCAGAAGTTAGTCCAGATTCAAAGTGGTGTGTCAGGAGCAGCATCTGACCCACCATCATCTCACTGTGATAATTTTAAATCTTTTATCTTGTAGCCCCTACTGCATTCTCCCTTTTGGCAATCAGTCATGCAAAGTCCCTGATTTCATTCTGCAGGTGATCATGCCATTTATCAGTGAACGAATTTTCTGCATGTGACCTTCTCCTTAATATTTAGTTGGCCTTGGTCAAACTCCCAGTTAAAGATCTTTCCTTCATCAGTAAACTATTTATATACCACTTTTTAGCATAATAGCACATCAGTCAAGATACCAGCAGTCACTAAAAGCAGGTTTTACACTCCATACTAGGTAGCTGTTTGTTTCTCAAGCTGCGTATAAATTTCACAATGCAACTAATAATGCATGAAAGCAGCTAAATGTGAGGAAAATTATAACAAACTGAACTATAATAGCTTTTTATTGCAGTTTATGTTGCCAGTGTCTGGAATCCTGGAAATACTACTGTTCAAATCACTATTATTGCAAATAATTGCACATAACAGTGATTTATTCCCTCATAATATTTGAGTGCAAAAGAAACTGTCTAGATAAATTATCTGGAGTGTTCCAGAAGACAAGGATTTAATAAGAAATTAATCAGCATATATGCACTTTGAATTTAATAATAAGGAACTGTCAGTGCAGGTAGAAAAATTCCCAAGTTAGATTTCACCATAGTTACTAGCCTGTTAGAAGAATATGAAATATGATCTTAAAAATCCTTGTAACCAATTGACTATGTGTGTCAACTTGCCTTGAAAGATTAGCTTAATTATGTAGAAGGGGGGAAACAGAGCTGGTAGGATTGGCAGGATTTAAAACTCTTTGATGCATGTTTCTTAAATGCTGAGATAGGGCAGTTGAAACCACATATAATACTATGAAAATGTGCTTTGAAATGCTTTGAAAATATATAGTGCTACATAGCTGCTATTACAATTCATGTATCTAAAATGTGCATGCAGACATCATCTTTGAATGGGAAGTGTTATTAAATCCTTGACCAGGCTGGAAGGTATCTCAAAGAGGTCTTACTAAAGGATGTTTTCTTACATCTTGTAAGTTCCTGTTATTGTAGGACTAATAAATCTCATCAAAGTTAGTGGGAAATAAGTTTGTGTTGACAATCTAGCACTTGCTCATTTTTCTGAATTGGCATCTATGTGTTTTTTATTTCTTCTTAGCTAATAAACTCCACTTTTGTTGGGTTCCAAGTTCATGAGGCCAAATTCAGAGGTCAGACACCACATGTGACTTACAGTCCCAAAACCCACCAAACTACGATCTAGAACAGCCTCCTCATCACTCACCAGAGCTTGGAGGTGCCCAAAATTACCAGCTGACTCTTTATTGAGTCTTTATCATTTTCCAGGCATCAGGAGATGTGCATATCCTCCTTACCCAGAACAGCCCCATTTGGGGAATTTTAAGGGCTCTGTTCTGTTTAAGCTGACTGGGGCTCCAGAAAATAGAAATTCTCTCACATTTAGAGAGTGTATTCATAGAATTCCTACCTTCTAGCCTCTTTTTACAGTCAAGGGAGAGAGTCAGGCAATTTTAAGCTACCACTCATCTGACCTGTAAAGATGTCTCCTTTAGAACTGAACCACAGGACATGAAAGTGGGCATTTGCCTCCACTGCTTATGAAAGGAGATCAGCGTGACTGAACTTGTGTGGACACCAACATCTGAACAGATGCCTCCCATCTCCACACCTAATGCACTCAGAATACTAATAGCATTGAAACAACATGTAGGTACTTCGTGCACAGACAGTAGATTTCTTAAGATAGTAGATTTGATAGTGACAGCATTTCTGGTTAAATCTGTTAGGCCTCAGTTACCCTAGTTTTGAGGAGAGGGAGAGGGGAAGTACAGATGTAAAATTTGCATCATGTGAGGAAAGCCTGAAATGTTGAATATGAGTTTTAACATTGGAGAGAAAATTAAAAATTTTGAATGTTTACGGCATTCTAAAATTTCACTCAAACAAAAAAAGAAAATCAAAGTGAGGAGAATATTTCCCCCCTGAAATATTTAATTATGGCTAGACTGCATCACATTCTTTAATGTCCTTGAATGTCCATTAAAATTTTTTATTTTCAAATCAAAATGTTTGTCTCAGACCCTGAAGCACAACAGAATAGTTTCTGCTTGTTGCATCTCAGGCCATTTGTAGCAGTAAAATTATGTCAAAAGAAAGAATCCTGCTAAGTCAGGCATTAAGGGGAATTGTAATATAAGGGCAGATTTTAAAATATTTTTTCCAATGCATTGTTAAAGCCAGATCAGAAGAAATTTTTATTGAAAGAATAACACTGCAACTTTATCAGGTCATGAAACAAATGTGACATCTTAATTTGACCTTCAGATACACTCTATTTGGTTGAATGACGGGCCGCTTACTCCTTTCTAGTTGAAATGCAGATATACAACCTGGGGTAGAAAAACAGTTAATAGAAAGGTTACAAATGAACTTCTATACTAGAGTGACAAAGCACTGTAATGAACAAAACCTCTTATTTTAAACACAAATTAATAAATAGTTTGCTCTAGAGAAACAGAGCAAAAAAAAAGTTTAAGAGAAAAACATCTTTCATATAGTACGATTTAAAGAGTGCTTATAACCCCAGGGACCAGTGATATTTCCTGTTATACCAGCACAATTTTATTTAACGGAGGTAAACCTGGATTTGCTTGCTACTGTCCAAGCTAGACATCATGATTCTGAGAACATGAGTTTTTAAGGTCTCCCCAGAGGCTTACCAACAATACTGGCTCTTCAGGGAACAATCCCTTCATTGGAAACTTGGAAGGTGTCTTAATGCACACACTCAGGTGTGCAGCCTTTCAGAAGACCTTAGGGCTGAGAGTGGGATCGTCAGAGGGACAACATGCTGCTGAGAGCAAGAGTGACTGCAACAAAACAAACTTTCTTCTTGGGCCACAGTGCGTTTTTTACAAAATTAGTAAGTCATCACAGCACACCTCTTCATCTTTGCATGTTTTAAAAATCAAGAAACTGACACTTAATGCTGTCAAATGAGTTTCCTTACAGGAGGTCAGAATGATAGTTTTCCTCCCCTCCCATGCTGTGTCTCCACAGCTAGGTGTAGTATCCTCGCTAGTCACTTATATCACTTTTCAGAAGAACACCTCTAACTTACTAATACTGCCATCACATTTTCTGGTTTACCCAAACCCTGTTTAATCTGGTTACTTCCCATTTTGACTACTGACTACTGAACTACTAACAAAGCCTAATCCTCCCCTGTGTTCCCCAGGTAAAATGGCACTGAATTCAAAGATAAGAAAAGGAACTATAGACCATAAAATTACTTTTATGAGGAAAAAAAAAAGATAAAACCACTCTCTTTTTCAAAGACCTTTTTCATGTTTTCTCCATCATATGAATGCTTTTAAAATAGACAGTGCTACGTAGCTGCTATTACGCTTACTGTATCTAAAAACAAGCTTTTCAGGTTATCATAAAAAAACTCATTCAGAAAAAACATAAATCTCAATACTCTAGTCCTATAAAAAACACACTATTGAATGTTTTTATGAACTGGTTTCACAAAATGCATACACATAACTGATACACAGAGGCTAACTAAGGCAGCACATTAATATTTCCCTTCATAATATCTGATAAATAAATCAATAATAATATTGACAACCAACCTCCCATTTCCTATATGTGCTACCATTGCTACATTTTCTTAAGCTATATATATTTTACTGTGACGTATTTTGCATTTCTTGTTTCATTTAAGTAGGACCCTATATGGATCTAACAATGGCAAAAATAAACAGAATTGAAAAGTGTGACCTCTTTAATATACCCACAAGAGATGGATGATTATCATGTTGCTTGGTGAACTCTTCCTATGTAAGAAATAGCAGACCAGTATAAACTAATATGAGTAGATTTATAATCATTGGATGTAGGCATTAGGTGAAACACTGTCCCTATGAAGTGAAAAATTAATTTTTCAAATTGCTGACCTTCAGAATTCCTGATAACTATATCTATTTATACCTCTAGGTTAACAGTATATGAAAGAGAACTTCGAGTTGCTGCCTGGCACGTGCGCCTTTAGACTCTATATTCTCTTTTTTGTTCTGGAACAAAAGAAGGAAAATAATAATAATGAAAGTTCAAAAGAAGCAAACATTACATTGCAGATATCTCTTTAAGTCTTCAAAGCTAAGAAATTATTAGCAATTAGGAATTAGAAAAATTTAAATAATAACTTTCACGTTAAAATCATATATTTTTGCCAGCCTTTAAAGGCATTAGTTAACCTCATTCTCTAATATTTAAATATGTTTTTCATATAATTAGAAGGGATCTGTGATACCTGCCCTCTTATTTTTACATCCTCAGCTACACATACACAGACTGTATCTGACTGTGGAGTTATCAATGCAAGACAAAGCAAAGCAAAACAAAACAAAACAAAAATACAATAGATACTGCTTGCCTTGAAAGAGGAAAATCAAAGCAAAATTCAGTACCTGATGAACTCCTTTCCCTTTTGCTTCAAAAGCAAGAGTACACCATGGAAGAAAGCACTTTGTTTTCTCATTTAATTCAGTCGGTAAGCCTCCCAAGGGGAAAGGATGTCTGACTTACGAACTAATGCCTCAGGAGTTCTCAGAATTCTTAAAGTATTTAGTTGCTTTACTCTCCTTGTCCTTCATCCCTGAACATCACATAATAAGGTTAAAAAACAGCCTGAGTCTTAACAGGCAGGTTTATGTGTGCATTAAACTGCTATGGCTTTCATTTCTTGCTTTTCGCATGACAAATAGGGATTAATTATCTGTATCTTTAATGGTGCTAAAATGTGCTTAGAAATAATATCTGAAAAAAAACAGGCAGAAGATAACAGCAAGAATGCTTCTGTCCAGTGCTTTTTCTTTTGCAAAGTAAAAATGCTTGCTGTAGAGACCTAGAAGTGCCTTCATTTTCGGGGCATATTTTTGTAGTGCACTGGTGCAACACTGTTTGGTTTGACTTTTAAATTTGCTTTCAGATATTGAAAAGTTCTTAGGTTCCGTAGCATTAATTTTCATTTTAACTGTAAAGTAAAATTCCCATACATTTATCACAATTCCATGAAATTTCTTTCTAGGGAGGCTTTTCTTTACCTCCCTTGTCTAGATTGTCTCCACCTGCTTACAAATATTTAACAGCAATCAATAGACATTAGAAGGCTAGGTGCCTTCCTTTCTGCAGAACAGAAAATATGCAAATCATGTTCCTGCCCTTTGAGACACTATACACCAAGAAGGCTTTTTGAGCATGCTAAGCGAACTAAGATCAGAAATGTTCAGCTCGAATTTCCCATGAAGAGCTACTACATTTGCAACACCCTTTATTATCCTATTTTCACCTTTCTCAGGGTTTGTGGGGTTGAAGGTGGCATTTCCAACTGACCACTGAAACCAGCAGGGAGCCAATGGAAAGGAAGGAATTCATTAAACCTCTTATACTCACCGTACAATGCTAAAACAGCATTCCTTTCCTTGTTTCATCTGCCACCACTCAATAAGAGGGCTGAGGAGTCTCTATACTTCACTGTTCAAAGCTAAGATGATGATCAAGTGAAAGTCCTCCCTGAACCTTCTCAGTCCTTTTCACCTCTGCAAGTTAAAAGGGCAAATTTATTTGTTGTCAGACAGGCTATTTCTCCTCACCTTCAAGCACCTCCTTCTCAAAATAGAGGGGGGGGGGGGGGGGGGCAGGAGGCGGGAAGAAGGAAAAAGTAACTGTTCTCCTGACATTTAGCAATGCCTGTTTTTTACAGTCCTCTCCAGAACTGTGTTCTCCTTGCAAGTCTTCCTAATGAAACAGGGATGATTGGTAGGTCAGGGAGCTGTGAAGAGTAAAAGAAGGTCAGAGAAGCCAGGAACAAGGAAAACTGCAGCAAAAGGGGCACTCTCATGGAGCAGGAGGGTCTAACCAACAGTACAAGCCATCCATGAGTGACTATCATTTAGAAGGTTCATGCGATGAGCAGTCTGCAGGCATGGGGTGTGAAAAGCATGTCCCATAAAACAAGTACACAGGATATGGGGCACACTTAAAATGCCTACATAAAAATTGCCTATAAAATAAAAAAGCCCATAAAATGCCTACACAAATGCCCATGACGTGCTAGCATCTGGCCCTCAGAGTACATTACTACAGTTGAATAAGATAATTCAGCAGCAAGGTTTATACTCCACAGTGGGTGCTTCACAGCATAGACATGACATGGGCACGATACCGTGACACCAGCCAGAATCCCTTACACAAGAGACCACAGAGGTAGGGAGGTCGCCTTTCTGGGAACATACACTTCAGTAAGGGGCTGAAACTGAAGATGTTAGATGGACAACATAAATGAATGAAAAATTTAAAAGGAGGCAGGGAAACATTTCTGCCATTGACTATGAAGGTTACATACAAGATACTGTTTAGAGAGAGCTTCAAACGACAACAGATGGTGTTTACACGATTTCAATCCTACTTGACTCTTTTATGGATATATCACTTATCTATTGCTCCATTTGCCATGTAAACAAAGAATAAAGGAAGAAGTTTAAATACTTGCTTTGATTGTGCATTTTCTTTTTGGTATTGAAATGGTTGCTTTTCATAATTTCATACTTCAGTTGACTCACTTTGATACTCATTATGAAAAAATAAAACTATGAAATAATGAGTTATATGAAACATACATTTCTGCAATGGTCCTTTATGACACATGCTTGGGGCTAGACATAAAATAAAATCACCTTTCTGTTTAGAAGGCTTTGGCAGAATTATATTTAAAGTTGAATAATATTTTCTAAATTGATTGTTAATGCATTGATACACACAAAACCACAAGAGTTAAAATGGTATGTCTCTATTCTTTCTCCATACCCTCTCTGCAGAAAATTCTATAAAATGTATTTGAAGTGACAGCCTGTATACCATCATATACTAAATCATTTCATATTACCATCTGTAGATAGACATGTAAACATGCATATTTCACCCTTCCAAGAAAACTTGTTATATATGTTCCAGTATAATAATATTTGTAATCCTAAAACAGTTTCCCTTCCTATATGAAACAATTTTCTCTCTCTGCCTCTACTCTATTAGGACAGATCCCACAGTTAAAAGAAGACAAAGCAAAGACAGAAGAAGAAATGCTGCTGGCTGATTTGAAGTTACTGAAGAACATTGACTAGGATAGACCCATAATCTCACCTACTAGGGAGATCCTATGTACCCTCTGCAACACATACAGTCAAAAGTAGTCTTCCTTCCTAGCAAGTGATATCATAACATGTCAAAAAAGTCTGATAACTGATTATAGGGAAGAAAAGAGAGAGGAAACTGCACAGTTTTCTTCACCTCCTTCTGACAACGTGAGAAGAGCTGAATCCGTGGGCCCTCTGCTGTGCTTCCAGCAGGGAAGGGCGTATTCACCATCCCCTCACCTTGGACAGTGGCTCAAAGCCATGGTTTATTTTTAAACAATTTAATAATAGAAGGCTGAAATAACCTTCTGAGGTCTGAATGGGTCGGAACCAGCGTGCACATCTGACAGCACGATAACTAACACTGCCTGCGCGGCTAGTAACAGTCAGAGGTACTTTGAACTAAACTTGATTGAAGTACACCAACCAAGCGCTGGGTGCGTTTTGAAGGCAACCCCTCAGGCTGCAGCTTCTCACTCCTCTGCCCAAAGCACCAGCTCAGTGAGTGGGCTCTGAAGCAGCTGCAGTCAAAACACAGTGACTATTAATTGTGGAGAGAAAAAAGCCATTACAAGTGCCAGGGGAAGAGGAAACTCTCTGAAGTCTCAGGCATGGGGACCTGCTAAAGGAGAAACACAAAATAGCTTTAAGTCACATTATTTCCTCTCATAAAGCACAAAGAGAGCAGGCACCACTGAATGTAAAATGAGTAACTGCAATAAAAAAATCCAGTTTGCACTCATGCCATTGATAACAACTTGGTTTGCACAAAATACATGACCCTACATATTCTGTGAGCATAGAAAAGCTTGTTAAAACAAAAACCATTTTTAAATCCACAAAGAAGGGCAATTCAGACTTAGGGCTCCTCTGAAAATGTCGTTTTATAAGGCACTTTCACACCAGTCAACTTCCAGCCAGTGCCCTCTGTAGAGAAAGGAGCACTGTCAAGGAATCACTCTTTCTCTCCAGTTACTACATAAGGTTCCTCAGAAGACTATCCTCTGAATTTGGCTGTGATTTCATGAGAAGCACTGTCATTCTGACTTAAATTTTCCCAGCTCACATGCTTTTTAAGTCATCCATTTCCAAATCCAGTTCACAGCCGAGCTGCACAAAGCTTTGTGGCAAAACAGCAGAGGGAGCAATGCAGGAGGGGAAATGATGGGTTGGTGACAAAGCAGGACTACCATAAGCCAATATCTCACCTATGGCTTTGTCTGGTAAAACTTTGGCTGTGGCTGGTTAATGAAATGCCCAAATTTGGGTGATGAAATCTTGTCTCTCCTCCCACCCCACACCTTAGTGGTTAGGGCTGGCAAATAACGCAACCACGTCATGGTAAACAGGAGTTGCTGCATTAGGAATCTGCCCCTTTCTCATTGCAGCCAACCTGTACAATCCCTATGGATGTCCACAGCAACATACATCCTGAAACATCCAGTGAGCAACAGAAAATTGAAGTCATACTTCAGTAATATTTACTAGAATAATCAATCTGCCACGGAATGATTAGTACTCCTTGTGCAAAATATTGAGCAAGTTACATTCCCTGTACTGACAGGGATGCTAAACACTGTGTTTGACCCTACAACAAGCACCTACAATCAGTGAGAAACAGTAATTGTCAAAAGGAATGTGATAGAAGAGGGTTAATGAACGAACAAACGTAACCAGACTCTTCCCTCCAGGACAAATTAGATATGATTGTGATCAGGAGTCACAGAGGTCTTAGTCGTGATTTAATACCGTGAAAGCATCACCATCTTGCCAGGATCTAAGCAGAAAAAATGGAAGCACAGAAAGGCACAAACAAAATCTCTCTGAAAACTGCACAGGGCATCACACGGCGATTTACAAACAACAATTATCCCTCCCACTCTTCATGCAAGGCATCTTTCCTTAGGTCTAGATGTGGGGAGATAATGAACGTTCACACAGCTCCTTTGGGTTTCAGTGTTGCTGCCAACACTCAACACATTCAAATTGGAGGCCTTCAATTGGAAATGGACAGCTAAATCTGCACCTTTTTCATTTTACTTCACACCACTTCCAGCGTCTAAAGTATCACCTTAGAGGTTGTTGACTCCCCTTAGCTGTACAACTGGAGATGGGACAGAGGAAAGAAAGATTATATTTTTCCTTGCTAATCAAATTCAGTAAGGCCTTAACTTGCATCAAAACAACTTTTCATCAATGAATGAAGAGGGAATAGTTAAACACAGAAACAATCCAGCTCAAACAGCTTATTCCAGCAATGGAAAGTGACAGCATACGCACACATATAATCACATGGGAAATAATAATAGTATGTCCCAGTGCACTGCATAGCATAAGAAAGCCAACTGCCCAAGAGATATGTCAAGAATTATTTATTTGTATACAGGGCTCTCTTTCCATGTGTCACCGCCTGATTTCTTCAATGCAATCACCATAAACCTGGTGGAAAAATAGTTACAGCTTCTTTCCCTTACCTTATCTCTTGTCATTTGAAAATAACTTTAATACTCCTTTAAAAGAAATACAGGATCTTTCTCAGTAGTTGAAAAATTGGAGGAAGCTGTTTAGAAATACTTTGCTTCTAACTCACATTCATACACACATAAGCAGATAAAATGTTTAGATTCTACTGAAAATATCAGTATTTTGATTTCAGAAACACATTGCTAATTCAGAAACTGATTGATGGCTTTTCTTGTCTCTTCCTGTAGATGTTACCTCATATAACCTTCTGCCTCAATATTGTCAACTTTTGCAATGTGATTGTTTTGCTTCTGTATAACTATTATATTATTTCAAACCAGTCAGATGTATAGGTAAGGTATCCATAGATAGTAGTCACAAACCTATTATCTTCTTTTCCTCAGAAGACTACTCTCTTCTCCCTATCTTCTTTTACTTCGTTTGCCACATCCTCTACTGCAACTTCCCTGGAAAGTTTAAAGGAATTGGTATCTACTGGATAAGGAACTGAAAAACAGACATCATAAATGACTAGTGGTATCATCTGGTTTTCCCTGTAAGAATTGCTTCTGGAAGAAGGTTCTGGAAGAACTTTGCCAAAGGTTTAGCAACACTATCTGCAGTATGCGCTTTATCCAGTGCACAGGAGCAAGCTGAGTATGAAACAATGCTGCCTCATCCAGTGGTCTGACGGATGAGTGAATACTGTGTTTCCAAATCTCCAGTAGTATTAACACTTAAATAACATTAAATCAGAACTCCTCCAAAGGCAAAGGTAGTGCTCCTGAAAAGCATCCTAACTGTTCCCATTACTGCTGGACTTCAACAGCTAGTCCATCCTCCCCTTCTTCTTCCTGTGTTCTGCCTGCCACCAAAGCCCTTAATGTCACAATCCTGTTTCTCATGCTCTTTCTAGACTTACTGAAATTCTGAAAAAGTACAAGTTCTTACAAGATTTCCAGGTGAGTTTTGAAGATCAGTGAGCTTTAACTTTGGCCTGGCAAGGGTTTGGAAAAAATAACAAAAATATTAGGAAGCAAGACCACCTATTATATAAAAATTATGAGATGGTACACCATTATGGTGAAACAGAAGAGTCTGCAAGAAGACAAAGTCAGTCTTAACACACTCAATTAAAGTGGGCCTGTATGAAACAAATCTATCAGTAGCATTGAATGGTATAAATGACAAATGCATTAAACAGCTTTGTTTTCACTGATTTTCTTGTTACTGTCAAGGGAAATGAGGACAGAAATTATACACATAAAATGACATACAACTGACCACATTTTGACCTAGTCAAATAATCTAGATGATTAGAAATGTTCAATACTTGATACAACACAGCATTTTTAAACAGGATGCATTTGGTATTTCTGTTAATGGTCTGCCTACATTGTGCCAGAGATACAAGCAAACCATTGCTATTGTTTCCTTGACAGCAACAAAATTGTCATCAAAGGAGTCCTTGGTCAACAGGCAACAGCAAATCTGGTAAGAGAAGCTGCACATATTAAGCATGTGTCCAAGTCAAAGGGAAGGAGCAATAGTGCTCCTCCATGAAGTGAGACAGGTAGACACACAAGAAGCTACAGTCCAAGTGCCACACAGTGAGTGCACAAGGTATATGCTGCAGCACAGAGCATAGCTTAGCCACGTGGGAGCTGGAGAGTCTCTGGATTCCCAGCATAGAATTTAAAGGCTTGTTCAGCAAGGGAGGAGGTGGGAGGTACCAGAAAATCTAAAGGCAGAAGAAACCCAGCAAACAGACGAAGACACTGTCACGACAGTATTCAGAGAGACAGTGCAGAGACAGAGCTCCTTGGATGTGAAACCTACTGAAAGGTAGAGGTAGGAATTTCTACATAAACACCCACATCCAAAGTACTTCTAACATTACTTTAACAGTATATTTGACACAGTATGATTAGGTAGTGACAGATTTATTTCAGCAGTAACAATTACTGCCATTCTGCATGCTAAACTGCAGAAAAGAAACCAAAGATATAAACATTCAGTCAAGTTTACTGATGAGCTAGACTTATGCAGGATAGAGGATTTCGTGTCTTATATGTTTTCAGTTTGCCTAGAGAAAAAATACTGCATTCATTTATCATCAGCCAATTTGCATAAAGGACAGCAAAAGCATAAACCATCATCAAGCATTTTTATTTTCAAAATGTTGTGGCCACAAGCCTCTCTTGCAAATTTCATAACCTGAGTTATTTTCCACCCATATTAGATAAGCGAGGCAGGGATGATTATGCATTATACAAATTGCATTAGACAAACCTCTAGAACAAACTATACATTCTGAGCTAATGCCTTTTAATCACAGGCCTGCATCAGCAACTAGGAAAAATCACCCAGCTAGAGAGAATGACTGGGGTATGTGTCAGGAGACTCAGTCCCGAAAAGTCACCTTGCCTCCTGGACCGCAGAGGCTGAGCTGAAGAGGGTGGGAAAACCTACCCTGAGCCTCTTTAGAATATATGAGCTGCTGAGGCTAGCAGCAATTCATTTCTGCAAGGTTCCTGATGCTCTGCAGCCCCACAACAGTCAGTCTGGAGTCGGTTTTGCCTCCCCTCTCCATAACCCCAGATAACCTGAAAAGGTTACCTGGAAGCCTGAAAATAAAACAGATGCATGCAGCTCTCCAAAACATGCATATGCCACAGAGATTATGCCAATGGCTAGCACTATAAATGCACCACAGTCAGGATGCAATCAGGAACAGGTTTGCTTTATTCATAACGAACCACATTGCCTCACCATGCAAATGTGAATCTATGCTGAAGAGAGAGGTAGCTTGTGCAGCATTAGTTATGCTTAATAAGTCATTTCCCCCTCTTCTTGAGCTCTTTTTAAGAAGCTTGGGAGAGACATCTGTTCATTTTGTTATTTGACTGCTGGTAAGCAGACAATAAGGACTTGTAAATACTCATAAATACTGCAGTTACCAGTTCCTCTAAACACAGTTATGAATTGCCACCAATTCAGTATGGAAGACTTCAGAACCTACAATTGAACTGTCTAAACATCAAGTTCTTTCTCTCCGTAACTACCAGGACTTGTTCAAATACAAGGTTATGTAAACTTAGATCATTACCGAAATGATTTCTAGGCTTCAATTAATTTTATTTGTTTGTTTTTTAATATATATTGTCTTTGCATTTAAAAGAGCTTTTTATTTCCCTGATAAATATGAAATATTTCACATAAGAAAGAAAAATAAGCCTCTGTAAAAGTGACATTTCTTCAGAAACAAGCAAATATATGAATCTTACAGTTTTACAACCCCTCCTATTACACAGAAAGATGCAAATTAACATGTCATGTTAGTGAATTACGTGTGGAAGTAAAAGAGGAAATGGCCAATTTTTAAGAAAGCGCTGATAACATTTGTCATATTCAGAAGAAACAAAGTAGAACCCTCCATAAATTATTTAATGCACATCCTAAATATATTAAATTAAAAGATTCCTATCTTTTGCTATTAACTCAATTGTGGTAGTACCAAAACCTTCAATTGCACTGAGCAGAATTTTGCAAACATTGAAGCAACAACTCCCTGCCCCAGAGAGTTTCGAACATAATTTGAATCCATGAAATCAGTAATGGCTTAATTGCTTCAAAATTTTAGATGAAGGATGTAACTACCTATTTGATAAAATCATGGAAGATATTTCTGAATAAGCTTAGTGAAAATGCTATTTAATTAATTCATTATAAGACTATAGCTTTGTGTACAGTTATTTCTACTTGCATCAACTTGGATAGCCAAGGAGCCTTAATTAGTTGCAATTTTGACAGAGCATGATCTTCAGGGACAGTGAAGTCAGTCTACATTACAGCAATTAATCTGTTAAGCCCTGTAGCTGTATGCTTAAAAGGTACATAATATTTATTACTCATGCAGAATGGAAGTAGATTGCATGGATTATGTGAAATTAAAACAGCTACACAATACATGATTCTCTCTCTCTAAAATAGATACATACATTAAAATTACATATATAAGTTTATATATATTATAATTTATGTATTCTAAATATAAATATGTACATTACATAGAATTTATATATACATGCACACACACAACCATTCACTCATTGATAAGGACAACATTCCTTGCAGTTTCAATTGGCTAACACACAAAACAATGAGAATTTGGGTACTCCATGCTCATTCTGAAGACAGATTCCCAGAACTTGTTTACACCAATGCTGGCACTATGGACCCTTGTCTTCCTCCCAGCTACATAAAAGTCAGCTTTTTCCACAGTCAGGTAAAGCAAGACTTTGCATAGTACTCTAACACAACATTTAACCAACAGGTCCTAGCCACCGGTTGCTTCCTTTTCATCCTTAGACCAAATGATACTAGAATAGCAAATCTGGAAAAATTACTCTCTCCTTTTTCTTACAGCTGATTCCCCAATTTCTCTGGATCACTGGGCTATTTTATATGGAATCCAAAAAGACTACTAGCATATGCAGCATTATGCAGGCAATAATGATCAAATGTAGATGCCTGTACCATAGACATCTAAATCTAGGTTCCCTTCATAGACAGTGGAGAGAAATAAGCATTCTTAAGAGGCATGGCATCTCAGCCCAAACTAAAGACTTTCTTCTGCCATTGCAGCCCAGATGGGCATGAGATAATGGTCCTGGAACACGTAAATTGTTTGACATACTCAGTTCTAAGGAGAAAAGCTGGGAGAACTGGGAAGCTTTGCTGGAGATGTCCTCTTCTGTAGGGGAAAGGTACATAAAGACAAGTGCAAAAAGAAGCAGACATAAGGGAACAAACTGAAGTGGCTCCAGGGGAAAAACCTCTCAGATAAACTCACACCCACAGAAACACTGGAAAGGGCAAAACATGATCCAGGTCCAGGGTGGTTTAACTTCATCAGCTGCAGAGGTTCTTCTCTGTCTCCTCAAAGGAAAAAGCAACACAAATACCACCAATCACCAGGCAACATACCTACTAGAAGGAACTGAGGATTATATGGATGATAAGAAACCGGACGCATTAGCATTTCCTTTCATTTTCTAGTAGATGGACCTTCTGGGGCTTGCTGTGTTCCAGACAGGACCAGACGAGCACAACAAGGAGGGTAATTCCATAACTCTCCTGCCACCACGTAATAAAGACAGGAACTATTTTGCCTTTTAATTCACCCTCAGGACTACTCTATACAGCCATGACATCTGAGTGATAGGCACTTTGGGTGCTGGTATTAACATTAGCTTCCTTACTTTTATGGACTGTGTTGCTAAGAGACACTCATGTGCTTTACTCTAAGGTTACAACTTTTTTTCTTTCACTTTTTTGTGAATTTCCTCTGAGTTCTCACTTGCCATTGGACCTGTGCAACAAACTTCAGTGCTGACCCTGAACTTCTCCAAAGCCCATGAGGTAACCAGCTTTCATCTGGATGCTTCTCTGCTTCATGTGACTTTAAAGAAAAAAATTCAATCGACTAAACAGATAACAAAGCACCAGTTTTAAGAATTAATTTACTGAAACTTTTAATTTTATTCATTTAGCATGACCAATGCAGACATGAACATACACAGGTATTGTGCATTACGATTCAGGGTGAAATGCCCAAAATCAATAGGTAAGTACAGAATGGTTTCCACATTCATTTATTACTCTGCAAATAAATGACTAAAGGTCAGTTATTCTTTTCTTATGCCATACTAAAGAGGGGAAGTACACATGGGAGCTCAGAGACCCAGATTAGTTTCTTGTTGGATACACTGCATGGCTGTTTCAAAAAGAAACAGAAAACACTTGCTGTTAACACATGGAAGTGCTCATGGCTCTGCCTTTTTCCACAGCACATGATTTACACTGGGGCGAGGGGACGAAATTATTTGCTAATTCCTGCAGGATTTTGCCTAGGGAGTAGAAGCATTATGACTAAACTCAACTAAGACTACTCAGAGCCTTTGTATTTTCTTAGTGATTTTCCTCCCTGGCCAGCAAATAGTTGGACCCATGGAAACCTCATGGTGCTAATGCCTCCTACCAGGAACATCAACGCAGCCAAAGCAGATGTTTTTGTGCGCTGTGAGTAAAACTATCATCGAACTATTTTCTCAAATTGATTGTATAATATTTCTGCTGCGTCAATTCCTACATCTTTTCAGGCTATCTGACTGGTACTTGGTTTTGCACTAGCACTCCACTCCGAAATGCTGATTATTCTTCAAAAGGCCTGAGACTGGATGAGCCTGTAGAGAGAAGGACGTAGATGTTAATAAATCCTCAATTAAATAATTCCTAGAAATTTGTCTTTAAAGTGTTTTCTTAGGAACAAAAGCAGCTGAAATGCAAATTATAAATCCTGCATTCATACATTTTAACAGGTCTTCTCAATTCAGTATCAATGTTTTGATATTTAGGTGTGATAAATCTGTCGTGGAATTTACACAGTCTATAGGCTTATCTGAGGGTGAACTAAATATTTGGCATAGCAGACAGTCTCAGAAACATTAAAATGGTTATTTGCACATAGCATTTACAGCTCAATAAAAGAAAATCTACAGAAGAAAGTGAAAGTCACAGCTTCCATGTATAGCCCAAGCCCGAGCCTCAGAGCAGAATTCCTGCTAAAACTTAGCACTATCCTGCCAGTCCTTGTTTTCTTATTAGAAAGATTTTCTAGCTAGCAGAAATCCCGAACCATCGTATGTTTTTGCCTTAAGCTCAGATTTTCACAGGCAACATCTCACTTTGAGTCTAACTTTAGCCAAGGGTTACCTTCCTTGTGTTCTAGTCAGTCTTAGGTTTGCTACCACAAGAGTTGCAGGCAGCATCTCCCCTCCAGCTCTTATTGTCCTTATCAAGTGTAAACAATTAACATTTGCTTAAGGGGCTTCAAGAGAGCACTCAGTTGTCCCCTTTCTCAGTAGACTGCAGTTCAGCTAAATATCAGCTCTCAGAAAAGTTTCATAAAAGTAAATCCTAATTAAAACTGTTTTCAGAAGGAAAAAATAATCTAGTTTGATTTAGAGGCTTAATGGTGTATTAAAGAATTCTTCTCCATATGATTAAAAGGCTGCTGCACATTAAAGCTGTGGCTGAACTTGGAGATGGGAGTTTTTCTGAGTTCATGGTTCCAGGAATTTGTTTTGGCTTGTCCTGAAACTGTGCTGCAGTCAAGACCCAGATACACAACAGTTCCTTCTCTTCCCTCCTCCAGAAGGTTTCCCCAAGAAGGAAAGCCAGGCATGCAAAGCTGGGAGTCCTGGGAGGGTCTAGCAGATCCAGGATCTCTTCAGGCAGAAATTGTTCAGCCTTGACATAGCCTGAGGCACCCACCCAGCTCACCAAGAATTATTATTTAAATCTTGCCCACAGCTGTAATTATCATACTCCCGGCATGCAAAACCCCCTTTTTCCTCTGCAGCAATAATTTCAGCTTCTCCAGAACCCTAATGTTCCTATATTTTTATATTTTAAGAAAGTTTCTTGTTCTCATCAAGAAAAAAAAAAAAAGTAAACCTGCTGAAAGGCTTTTGCTACAAGAAAAGGCATTAAAAACAAAAAGAAAATCAAGGATTTTGGTAGTTTTTTGCAGTCCCAAAAGTACACTGGGTTACCTTAGTGCTACAGTTACCTTAGGAGCACCCTTGATCTGTAAAGTGTTTGTAATGTGTACAGTATGTGAATGTGGTTACAAGAAGAGAAGAGACAGCAAATAAATAGTGTTAAACAAAGATGAAGGGAAGTGCCTGATGAAGGGGTTAGCAGAGGCTGGAATCATTAGCAGATAACTAAGGATCCAGCAGATAACTACTGTAGAGAACAGGCAGCTGAGAAGCAACTGGAAAAAGCCAACTTGCTACAGATAGGCTTAATTTTGAAAGAACAGGGTCTACACCTCAGATGGAAAACATGTTGAGTTCTTCCAGCTGAGAAGGAATGCCCACACCAGAGTGACTGACCTTCCAGCCTGGATAGGTCTGCAGGTACGGGTATGCTGTGGGGACAGGATGGATTTGGGTTAAAGACCCTGAAGTACCACAACAACTGAGCTCAAATCAGAACAAAAGTAGGAAGGATACACTAGGTTTATATTTTTCACAGTATAAATCCAGGTAGGGCTAACAGATGCCCTTGACTGTTTGAATATAGATCTGGTTGTGCACAATACAGGAAAAAAATTCAAGTTGAGACAAACACAAATACTTTTGCCAAACATCATTTTTAACCAGGGATGCCTTCAGGAAAGCAGTATGCTGGATGAGGAACCAAGAATAGAATTACTCTTCCTAGTCTATGGAGAAAGATAGGTATCTCAGGAGAGTGATCCGTCTTATCCTATGGTAACTCTTTTCACTGATAACAGTGAGAGTGCAGACACTAGCTAAATACAGACAAATAATGTTTAGATGGATTAGGCTAGGCAAAAAGAATGGTATACTTATTGATCATTTCCACCACCAGTTATTCTAAATCTCTACAACCCTGTCACTCACATATTGCTGGCTGGGATCAGCATTTCAACAGGTTCAGTACAAAGAGTAACACGTATCAGTGACCTGCCTGCAGAATGTTAGACAACTTATACCACTCTAGGAAGCAATTTTGCATGGTCCCCAACCACAAGCCCTGTAAAATGAGAAACTGGGAGCGAAAAATCTACAAGACAAATTTCAGCTTTTCTTAATTATGTTTCTAACCTGTGTGTATGTGCATCATCATCATCAGAACACACTACCGCTATCATGAAGAGATTTACAAAAGGTTTATACACGTGATACTCCAATGAAGATACCTGCCTCTGCCAAATAATCAAGTGTAGAGCTTCAGGGATAGCTCCTGAAAGTTGCAATGAAGGTAAAACATGAATTATCAGAAAGTTATAAGGACAGAAGTCAGCTTATTTTGTTTTCTGGGAAGCATGATTAAAATCAGTAAGGTTCTCCAGATTTTCATCTACCTGATTAGATGTTGTTTTCCACTCAGGTACAGACTCTAATACTAAATCTGTTCATGCTTGGCCTACTGGTTAAGCACAAATAAACCAGGTCCTGTATGGGACTCCATTCGGTCCCTGCTCAATGGGAGCAGAGAACTTTCTTGGGGAAGTTCTTTCTGAAAGGTTTCATGGGTTTCAGAGGTACCATAAACAATTCAATATGTATTTCAGTTTATTTCCTAAGACTGTATGAAATTTAACAAGGCCAAGTGCCGGGTCCTGCACTTGAGCCACAACAACCCCATGCAATGCTACAGACTTGGGGAAGAGTGGCTGGAGAGCTGCCCGGCTGAGAAGGACCTGGGGGTGCTGGCTGGCAGCCGGCTGAACGTGAGCCAGCAGTGTGCCCAGGTGGCCAAGAAGGCCAACGGCATCCTGGCTTGTATCAGGAATAGTGTGGCCAGCAGGAGTAGGGGAGTGATCGTGCCCCTGTACTCAGCACTGGTGAGGCCGCACCTCAAATACTGTGTTCAGTTTTGGGCCCCTCACTACAAGAAGGACATTGAGGTGCTGGAGCACGTCCAGAGAAGGGCAACGAAGCTGGTGAAGGGTCTGGAGAACAAGTCCTATAAGGAGCAGCTGAGGGAACTGGGGTTGTTTTGTCTGGAGAAGAGGAGGCTGAGGGGAGACCTTATCGCTCTCTACAACTACCTGAAAGGAGGTTCTAGTGAGGTGGGTGTTGGTCTCTTCTCCCAAGTAACTAGCAATAGGATGAGAGGAAATGGCCTCAAGCTGCACCAGGGGAGGTTTAGACTGGATATTAGGAAAACTTTCTTTACTGAGAGAGTGGTCAGGCATTGCAACAGGCTGCCCAGAGAGGTGGTGGAGTCACCATCCCTGGAGGTGTTCAAAAAATGTGTACACGTGGCACTTCGGGACATGGTTTAGGAGGCATGGTAGTGTTGGGTTGACGGTTGGACTTGATGATCCTAGAGGTCTTTTCCAACCTTTTCTATGATTCTATGATTCTACGATGAATCTTCACTCTGAAGAATCCAGGAGAGCTAGTAACTCCCGCTAGAAGCCAGGTTGCTGGGACTTTAAAAAGCTGGACAAGTCCTGTTTCCCAATGAAGTTAATAGAAACACGGTGAAATCACTGGTTCTCCAGCACAGGCAATTACCCTGTTTATTGAGCTAGGGTCACGGTGTTGTTCAATCCATTAGGAACAAAAAGGAAAAAAGATAGTTGAAAGTCCAGTTGTCTTTCAAGCTCAGTGTGAATTTGTTGTTATAGTTCTGGATGAGTAGGCGAAAGATGTTTTACAAGCCTGACATAAATTGTTAAGAATAATCCCACTCCCATTCATAAAAAATTCTTGCATTGTATTTCCAACAGCTGTCACTCAGATAACTGCCTCTCTTAATTTTTGTGTTTAAACAGTGGGGGAAAAAGAAAAAAAAAGTTATGAAAAGGCTGAAAATCTTTCCCTGATGGATTTCTTCTGAATTTCTCTAGAGATACCTCAAAAATGTGGCTACAGGCAACTGCTTATGAGTTTAGATTACCATTCAGCTAACTTTCTGTGCATATTCATACTACACGGTGCATATGGTGTTTCAAATCTTTCTGCCTGGACAGTCTTTATATTGTGCTGCATAAAACTGTAGAAATCAGTGTTGTTTCACCTATACTTCAGGACTACCATTTTTAAGGACAGGGTCTCTACAAATAATTTTAACTTGCATGATTTTCCCCCTTAAGTCATTGTTTTCAAAAGAAATTCAGTATAAGAAACCATATATTACTAGCTAATAGAAACTGTTCTAGCCAGACAAAGACCTTTACATGCAAATAATACTTGTTTTTCTTTCAGGCACTACAGCTTTTCAAATTCCCATTTTGAAAAGCCAACTTGAAGTTCACTTGTTTTGATTCTTCTCCAAATTAAATATCCATGATTTTCAAGCCACTACTAAACAGAAGAGAAATAAACATTTTTAAAGCTAGGTTTAGGTAATTAAAATTCTTCTAGTATAAATTTTTAAGACATTTCCCTCTTTTGCACAGTTAGCTTTAAAGATGTAAAAGAAAAGTAAATCATTTGGTCCAACTATTTTTTACATAAATGAAACAAACGTCTACAGTTCTAAGAGTTGAAGGAACAGAAACAATGAAATTTTGCACATTTATTAAGCCACAGAGCTAAACAAACCACCATCTTTAGCCTATTACTTACACTGTGAATCTTTATTTGATCCTGCCTTAGTTGCAGTGAGCAACTTGGCTCCAATAAGACAGCTTTTTGCAACTATTAAGCAATTGTTTTATCTGGCTAGTACACTGAAATAGCTTTTGAAGTTGCAATGCAAAAACTGTAAGAACCAATAAGCAAAGCATATAAGATGTTAATAAAACAAATGGCTAGGGAAAAGCCTCAGATACACTTGATCATTTTTTCCTTTAAGAGCTGACAATGTTGAGACATCGTAAAATATAGATGTGTAGGAATGCCTTGTGAAGGACTGAGATTACTGGCTCAAAACCCTAGATCTGACATTCAAAAATCACATCTTCTTTTCTTGTATAAAAATAAAAAGATTGGCACAATTCACCATGCTTATCACCATGAGGCTGGGCCAATTCTGATTCATTCCTATTCTATACATTGTAAGGGATGTAGAACATATAACCTAAAACTCATTCAAGTTACTGCCAGGGACGAGGGAGGCTTCCTTTTTTGTGTAAAGGTAGATTATCAAAAGGTGGAAACAATTTGATTACTACCTCTTCTTGAAATCTACACAGGGATTTTGTATTTAGAAGGCCTGCACTTTGAAAGGTTGTTTATTCCTCTCTCTTATATATCACCTTGCAATCAAGTGCCTCAGGCTCTTGCAGACTTGAAAAGAAACGTTAAAAGAGTTTCCTTCTGGATCTCAAATAAGTCCTCCTTTCACCTGCTTTACATATCTGTATTTCTTAGCATAGCAAAATTAGTAACTATACTAAACCATATGTTAGGGATAAAATTTTCAAATATACAGTATTTGCCTAACTCAATAAAAGCTTATAATTTAATTAGGAGAAGGTTAATCCTGATACTTTTAGTATTTTTTCCTAGATGAAGAACTGATTTGGCTTCAGATTTTTCTCCTTTGTAATTGTTCCCTGGGAGGTTACTCATGGCAAAGACAGCATCTTCCTACTGACTGATTTTCCATCAGGAAAATATACACAGCATTTCATTTTCTTTTCACTAAGGCAATAAACCCTTAGAGACACGTTAGTAAGTAACATGCTTCTCATTTATTCATTATTCACTTTTAGCTGTTTGTTTCATTTGCACAGACTGTCTCTGAAATATTTCACCATGGGACAATAAATGTTCTAATGCAGAGTAAATAAAAACCAATAGTATGTTCAATCTTAATGGGATGGCTATTTTAAAACATAAAGTTGTTTTTCAACAGAAAAATTACTTAATTGAAGACAGTTCTATTGAAGAATATTTACTTCCCACCTCACACTCTAATATGAAATTAAACCAGATTCAAATTTCAAAGCCAAACACTTTGTTTCAACCATCTCAACCAAAGTACCTCCAAAGAACTTCAGTTCTCTACTCCCCCAAACAACAGGACCTCTGGAGAACTCTAAAAGCATTTCCAAAATCAAATAGGTAGGATGGCCAGGAAGGGACAGGCTATCCATCAAAAACCTGTGCAAGTTAGTTGAACTCAGGGGTTTCCCAATAAGCTTTTTGATTTCAAGTAGTCAGGATTTCCAGATTTTGCTTTATTTGAAAGTCTATGAACATTTCTTTTTTTTAGATAATGCCTGAGCATTATTGTTGTTGCATATTCCTGGTAGAAATTCAAAATTATTTCAGTACTGGAATAAACTCAACAAAGACTATCAAAGTGGTCTCTGTTAAATGACATGAAAATGAGATTCATTTCTAGCTCTTCCACCATTTTTTAAAATAAATTATTACTCTGATACACATGAGCTACTGAGTAGTGTGCTTTATGCTCTAGATACAAAATTAATTAGCATGGTAATCAAGTTAATTTAAATAAGGTAAATTCTCATATTGAAATAAGTTGCAGTTGTTTCCATCTGACACATCCAGAGGTCTCTAAACACTTTGCAGCCTTGAATTAGCTTAGCTTTCCTGTACACCTTTATCATGCCATTTTACAGACATGGAAACAAAGACATGCAAAAAGGTTAAATGATTTCCTAAAGCTTCTGCCGGAGCTGTAAATAAAGACCATGCCTGACTCTTATTTCTTTGGTTTAATTATGAGCCATTTCCTTTTTCCTCTAAAATATTTTTTCATAAATATAAATTCCAGCATTTTCAAAACATTCTGCCTTATCTCCCATTCACTGTTAACATTGCAGTTCACCATTAGCTTTAGCATTTCTCTGTTTTGGGAGACAGGAAAAAACCAACACAACTATTCAATGAAAAAAAAATGAGCCTAAAAGTGCAGTAGTCTCACCAAAACCTGACAATTCAGTGATAAAGGCATTGGAAGCAAATTGGCTCAGTGTGCAGGGGAAAAGAATAGTTAATGAACATAAATTCAAGTATTTTAATATAGCTTGTATTCACAGATTTGACATCACTATATGTCTTTACTAACTGGTTAGTCAGCAATAGCTAGTGCTAGAGGCAATTAGTACACGTCTATCAAATCTATCAAATTTCACCTGCCACTTATGCCTAAAATCTATGCAGTCACTATAAATTTGTTTAGGCTATTTCACTTTATCATAAAAATCCTCTAAGGTAATTTTTTTAACCAGTTGAATGCCTTTCATTTTACATAAAGTACTCTGCAAGAAATGTAAAGGTCCAAAAGCTCCTCTTTGAAGCCATTACATTGAAACTACCTGACTCTATATGGGTAAAGACAGTGTGGTACATTCCCTTTTTTTGAGGTCACATTTAATAATGGATTCATTTTATTTTGTTAGAAAAGAGACCTCAGTCTTCAAATCTAGAACACTTCTACTTGACACCACTGAAACCAAAGGCAAAGGTTGGTCCGCGTATTAAATGAGGCTGGGTGTTCTCACTGAAAACACAGAAACCAGATTATTATTATTTAATAACAACAGTAGTAATAATAATAATAATAATAATACAAAGACTTAATTGCAGCCTTGCTAGAACCTGAGGCAAGGTAAAGGACATATTACAACAGCCATTGTAGGACATAGCTGCTCTAACTGCTATGTATACCTCAGCCTCCGTAACACAAAGAAAAAGCTGATACTCATTAACTTAAACCTATAATAGTCCTGATTAGTGTATTTTCACCTCATCTCATACTCTCCAGAAAGGGCTTGAACTATGCCAGGTTTAAACCCATATGTGTCTGCATCATGCCAGAGTCATTTTGTTAGACTGGAGGACCATGACACATGGAGTTAAGACTCCATCCCTACAACTTGGCCCTATGTTTTTAAAGAAATATCTTTCTTTTCTGTATGGAAATAAAATCTTTTTAATAGATTATCTTTAAATATTGGCAGACAGGGTACTGTTCACATGCAATTTTTCTTTCAGCTATGGCAGCATGTAAAAACGCTACCCCTAGACTAAAACACCAGTAAATTATGTACCATATAGACATTTGAGAACCAAGGTTTGCTTTGATAGACAAGAGATATCTTTAACAGACAAGGTCATGGTCAAAAAAGACGTGGATTTTAAAGGCAAAGTAGCAGCAATAAAACCAAAAGCTCACATGTCTATTTGGCTAAAAAGCTCAATACCAATAAACATTATTTAAGAACTTCATTCATACTTACATCATCAAATCTCTTAACCGCTAAAGGAAAAGCCCTGAAGAAATGGAACTGATTGAGCAATTATATGCACTGTAATGAACAAGCAGAAGGGGGGAGGTGAATTCGCGTGGGCTGCTTGAACTTTTGCATGCTCTGACTTTTGAAGTGTGCAAGTCTCATGACTTTCTTCTGCAATCACACACAGCAGTAAGTCCGAGCATTCCCCTAGGCTTTGTGCATGCCTTTGAAGCCTTACGGACCTTCTTTGTGCATGGTGCTATTAATAGTTATCTCTGAACAATCTTAGAAATCTCAGTGCATCTCCAACACTGAAAATTGAAAATAAATTATCTGCTGCTATGCATAGGCTTTTTTAGAACAACCTGTTGAGCTCCAACAAATGTTGTCTTACAGATCAAGATGATGACAAGAGCTCACCCTTTTGCTAATCTGAGCTTGTTAAAAGAGTTGTCAGTGACGTATGTGGTCAGCTTTCCTCTCCAGCTCAGCACACGTACTGGGGAAGCTCTTCTTGAAAAGCATCTGTGAAAATAGTCTTGCAAGAGGGGATTAAAGCTGAAGCAGAGAGTAGATTTATTAGGAAAGTGTTTCTCACAGTTGATATCTTCAGCTGCATAGTATTTTGTGGTAGTTGTTTTGCTGTTTTTCCTGCTGCTAACAAAAATACATTTGAAAAAAAATAAAACTTTGACACAGGAAAAAAAGGTTGTTTCCCTATTTTACCTATACTGCTTCACAATATACCATGAATTTTCACAGTCAAAAGCTCATAGTTAAACTCTGTAAGGATTCAGGAGACAGGGCAAAAAGTCACTCTTCTCACCTGAAAGGAGTTCTCTCCTACATAGAGTAGGACTTCGGCCTACATGGCTTGTATCAAAGGTTTTCAAACTTAATATAAGATAGCATTCACCTGCTTCGGCAGCTTTTACAAGCCATTTTGAAGAGGGTTTCATACCACTAGTTATATGCTTTCCATAGTTGGGAACCCTGACCCTACACTAACAAAGGACACTGAAATTCATTACTTCTCCTGTCTAAAAAATAACAACCTCTTACTTACCATCACAAAATTCACACTTCTTTTAAAAAAAAAAAACAAACAACTTGATTCTTCAAAGATTTACATTTGCGTCTTTGCAACTATTGTGTATTTTTTGTGTGTATACATGAAATTTGTTATAGTTCATGCATATAACTTGCTCCTCATTTAAGAATAAACCTTTTAAAATACAGTTCCCCTTTGCTAGGGAAAAGGCATCTGCTTGATAAACTTCCCCTTCTGTGTACTGTAAATTAGTTTAGTACATACTGATATGGAGTGATTTTGAAAAAATATAAGCAACTGAAAAAAAAAGATTTGTAATGAAAAGTAACAGGTGATATAACTGTAGGTTACAGCTATGGGTTTCTTTGATTCTCACTGTGTTCAGAGAAACTACCGTCTTTGCTGGTAAATGAAAAGGAGGCCTTAAAAAAGACTGCAAAGAGAAAAGACTGAAAAAAATTGAGGCGTTGTTGACCAGAACAAGGGGAAGAGCTAATTATGGAACATGTCTGAGTCAATCTTCAAATCTTGCATTCTATATTTTGTCTGCCTATTCTATATTTGTTTTCCTCATTGAAAAATATATATTGCTGTTTTTAAAAGAGGGATGGAGAAGCTGTGAGAGTTGACATGTAATTGACTTACTGGAACTGAATTGCAAAGGAAAGAAAGAAGACAGCAACTCTTCTTTCAAGTATTCCCATGCTGGCAAACTAAACAAAACTGTCTGATCTCATGACTTTTCCAGCTCAATAGTATATATCATGGCTGAGATGGGAGGAGATGAGAGCAAATATGCTCATATTTACTCATATTCTTTTTTTTTTCTTTCTTCCTTTTCTTTTATTTTTCCCTTCCAAATTCCCAAATCTGGAGGGTCTCCAGATGGTAGAGTCACAGGTGCAATGCAAGAACTTGAAACCTAGTCAATTGTATCCATATTTTTTTTTTCCTGTTTGCTCCTTTTCCACTTCTACTCTTGCAAAAATAAAACATTAATCATTACAGAACATCATATGTATTAATGTCAAAATCCAAACTCCAATTTTCTGGCTCTTGAGAAGAAAAGACAGACTCCACTGTATAGGAACACCCATGAAAATAGTATACATGGAATTTGACACAAAATAGAAGTTTAAAGACAGTTTCTAAGTTACTCTGTGCAAAAGTTCACAGAAGTCTGAATATATGAAGCAGAAATACTCTATCTTCTCTCAGAATTAAGTACAAGTTCTCTCTACAAACTGTCTATTAAAGAGTTTAAATATGATAAATTATTGCAACATTATTTTCAATGTTATGCACAGCTGAAGAGAAGGGATTTGAATAAAATGTCTGTCTCAGCTTTAATTACAGTGTCATTTCCTCAAAGCTGTAATAAGATTCATTTCCACAAAGCAGTTTTCCATTTTTCCCCTTGCTTATTTTATCTCAGCAGCAAATGCACAATTAAAAATTTCTTAGAATCAGACCAAATGTGCCATGCTACAGAAAGATTTAACAAATCCTATGAATCAGCTCACAGGTGAAAATTAAGACAGAAAAGAATATGAAGAAAACAAATAAACTCAACACAAAAGAAGAAGCTGTTCCACTCTAAGTGTTGGAACAGAAAAAACACTATTGGTTCATTTTAAATACCGCAAAAGTACTGGAAATATAACTTCTTCCTAACTGTAAATGTGACAAAATCACTAGGAGTGAAGGTACTTGCATATTTGGCACACAAGGACAGCTAACTACATTAGCAGATCACAAATGGTTCACACATCTATTTCAGCTGTTTCTTCCACATTTTTATCCTAAATCCCTTGCAAACAGTGGGTGAAAAAGGCTTTGAACAGTCTAGAAATACTCTGGACGCTTTACGAAGATCTTACAAAGTCTGAATCATCACGCTTGTGTTTTGGTTGAAGGTTCTCCATGAAGCAGACAAACACAGTGCCAACCAGGGAAGAACACTAGGAGTTTGGCTCTTTTCTCATGTCAAGGTAAGAGCACCTCATCCCTTGAAACAAACTGCATAAGCAAAGACAATACAGAATATGAGGCTGAGCATGAACTTAAGCCCCAAACTAGCACGACTAAAGAGAATGCAAAACATAGGCATTACAGTATAGACACAATAACCATAGACTACTTAAAAATGCATCACACCCAATATGATGGTGTAGGTCAGTCAGTGTCAGAGTCAAGTCACCAACAGACAAAAATACAGGTGGCCTTTATGCTGGAAGCTGATTTCTTGAGTTTGGAAAGGAGTAAAAGAGGTTTGCAGAAAGTATAGCAAAAGAAAACATAGCTGACTTCTAGCCTTCTGCCTCCTAGCGAAGGCAAAAGATGGAAAAAGTAGATTTTCTATGTGGATTAAGAAGAACCAGATGAAAGGCTTGGCAGCAAAACATAAATAACACAGGCATGAACAAGGAAGATTTTGTGTCAGTGTTAAAAACAGAGAGAGGGTTAAGGAGGAGTCCAGGCTTGGGGAAAAGTCTGTAGCTGTTTGCTGGTGTGTGGTACGGAACTGACCACAGTGTACAGACTGGAAGTGCTGTGTGTTGATACTGGGAACTACCTGATCATGTGCACTATAACGAAACATTCGTTAAGTTCTGCTCCAGATGGCCAGCTTTACAGACACTGCACTGCTGTCCTTGTACTTCCAAACTCCTTAACACAAAATCTGCAATCTCAGGTAACTGAGACAAAGCATAAATTGCAATGAAAAACATTTTTCAATCTGATATGTTGAGTATTTGATGAAATAAGTCTAAAAACACATTAAAAGTTAAAATTACTGCTTCCTGCACCCATCATCTGGAACATCTGGCCAAAGTGTTCAAATACAGGTTCTTCTGCTGCTCCATAAAATTGAAAAGAGTTAATTTTTTTCTAAAGTACAGTGTGGCACAGTAGCTAATAAACATCACAAAACTGCATGAAACCTCTTACTGGCTAATATATTATTCCAGGGTAAAAATCACACACAACAAATATTTTTATATGGATGGTTATTTTCTATTTATATTTAAGTTTTGACTAAATGCACTAATCACATTTTAAATGGCCTGTGATCAAGAGCAGGATGTATCATATTGTGTCATTGTCAACATGGAGAGGTAAACCTCCAGAGTACACAAAATTTAGCCCTTGCTTGTCTCCTGCCCCATTCACACATTGCTCTGGAGCACCGCTGAGGCAGGCATCATCATTCTGCAATGACTCTGATATACAGGACATGAGGAAAAAAGGAAAAAAAAAAAAAGGAAGTTTCAAGATTTTTTTCTTTAATCAAGACTATCAATCATTCTGACAAAATTTTGAACATTATAGCAACATAAAGACTGTGAACAAAACAAATCTCTTTCATTGTAGGAGCTGTCTCAGCTGGAGATCACTACAGCATTAATACATACTGGCCAATGTGGAATATTACCCTGCTGGGTTTAGACTAGTGTTAACTTAGCTGTTACATAAAAATCAGGAGATAAACTTGCAAAAAAAAGCACCTGAACAGCAAAGAGGTTGTACAGCAATTTGTAACTATCATTAGCTTTTTTTAACATATTTAACTAGAATTTTCTCAAACATAATCTCTTACTAACTGGACAAAAATACTCGATCTTCAAAGAAATGTTTCCAAACTATGCTATATTGCAAAGCAGAAAACAGTTCTGTTGTCCTGTTTCAGATTAGTCATTACTCTTTTCCTTTTATTCTGACCACAATAGTCTTTCATTGCTTATTTACAAGCCTATTGGTTGCAAAATTTGAGAGCTGTATTGTTGGAAAAGCAATAACCAGGTAGTCCAACCTTCCTCCCAAATATAGCACTGCCATTCACAGTGAACATGATATAAAAGCCACCATGGTCACTGGCAATGTCTGAAACAATTTACATCATTAGCTTAGTTCTTTGCTGCTGCATGTTTATTTGTGAGCACAGTACCAGAAGCAAGGCGTGCACATCACCCAGCCAAGGCACACCGATTTTGTCTGAAAGCCAATCGCTGCAACAAACACAAAAGGAAGAAGTTGAGTCTATGACCAGACAATCATTCCAGCCCTGCCACAGCTCAGTCCAGCCTAGCGGTTGATATTCAGCAGAGCTCTTCTGCTTTTTATTCGGACGGTGCCCATTTCTGACAGATGGCGGTTTACATAATGATGACAAATGTGAGTGAGCAGCTGTCATCAGTGCTCATCATTTATGCAACATGCGTATCAGCAAACACTCCCCTTTTGAAGGGGGTTAAAACAAAAAAAAAAAAAAAAGTTTTCAATCCACCAAAATCAACACCTAAAATCACACTCCCTGGCATAAAAATAGCAAGAGGAAACAGTAATCACCACAAAGTAGTGACTGGAGAGTTAGGGAAGAGATATCCTTGACTATTTTGGAAGGTAGCACAGTGGCTCAGTGTTAACACTCTTTCTCAAGCTGCTTGTTATTTGTCCTCTGCTACAGCTTACCAGTCCCACAGGAAAAAACCCACGTAAGCACCCTTATTTCATTTCAAAGCAAAGCTTTTCATCTTAGCTCTAATTACCTTCCTAAAGCATTTTGGAAGACCTGAATGATGAATGGATAAATAATTCTCCCTTGCAGTTAGTGTTCTTTGGTCATAATAACCTCCATCCTGGTGATAACACACAGGTAGCTGTAACGTCATCTTTGATGTCTGCAGGAAAGGAGATCTGCCTTTGCCCTTAGCAGAGGAGGAAATTGTCTCTCATTCGGGGTCCCTCTTAACAGCCACATTTCAGCATTTGTTACAGCTCTGCAATCACAATGAGGTCAATGCACTGGCAGTAGTGTATATAAAGGCATACTTTGGTTTATCTTTTTAGTTTTTGACTCTCCCACACCGAGAAGAAGAGGAGCTATAAAATTAATTAACCACTAAACATTAATTTGCTAATATGTACTATTCCTATTTCTCTTTACATGTTGGTTCTTTTTAGTAAGTTGCCTACATGGCCACAAACTCTTCATGATTACAAGAAAACTCAAAGTAATCTAAAAGATTGATTCTCCCACCTTAATTATTGCTTTTTTCTACACTACCACATACCCTGCAATAGAGTTTCTTGTGCTTTTGGGCTAGTATTATGAAACTGGGTTGGCACAGTGTCTTTCAAAACCAATATGGAAGTTGATTTTTTAAAGAAATCTTCCATTAAACTTTGTCCAGCTATAAAAAAAAGAAGAGAAGGCCATCTCCTGTCTGTAAGTAATGTAAATAAAGTTAGACAATGGCCAAATAACACACCTGTCATCTGCTGTTTTCTACCTTTTCCAGCTCATTCCCTTTAAATGAAAAAGAGTCATTGGAGCTTTCTATTCTGTTTCTCAGAACATAAAAAACGGAATTTCAACAAAGAGCCATTTCAAGCCAAATCAGGTTCTGATTAAATGCAATCTGCAAAATTCAAAGTGGTGCCAATACGCTTCACATATTTCCCTCATTTTCAGCTTTCATCATCCATTAGCATGCAATATGAAACTCTTTACTTTCTAATCATCCATATATTTCTCAACAAATAGTTGTTTCTGTTATCAAGTTCCATGAAAAAGTGCATTCTTTTAGCTGAGAAAAATGTGTTTTGACCTAAATTTATAGCCATTGACTTTTTTTTTTTATTCAAAACCTGATCTGATTCCAGATGGCAGATTTTCCAGCTCAAAACCACAATGGAGAACAGGTGTACTTGAAAGCACAGTTAGCGAATTGAAGCAATTGTAGTCCATCTACGCAGCTACATACTGTGTAGTAGCCAGCCCACCCACATAGCCATTAGCTCATTTGCCCATTAAAATGTAGGAACTTAATAAACTATAATTTTGCATAATTCATAAGCAAACAAATTCCATCTGTTTTACCTTCCGAGTCAGTGTTGATTAGGGGGCATGAACGTAATGAAGTAATACTCAGTGGTACTCTACTGGTATAAACATATGCTGAGAGAAAAGCCTAAAGGCTTTGAAGATTTGCAATAGTTTCAAGCTTACATGGAAAAAGAAAAGCAATCATGACTTGAAAAACTGATGAAGGACTCGGGGAGTTCCAGCACATCTTGCAATGCTATGCATTTAATCCTCACGACCACCCTTGCAGGAAAAGTATGCACACAAATAAACAAAAGAGAGTGCAAATGGGTATATGTAGTAACTTTACATCTTTGTAAGTGCAACGCTCATCTTTATTGATAGATCTGTGAAGCAGGGTGGGAAGAAGGGGGAAGATCTCCCCCTTCAAGGGAGGCAAGCCCAGACCCATTTGTACAGCCTTCTTTTTAGACCATGTGAATTGGAAGAAAGGCAGCAGACTCAATGCGTTTCCTACTCCCAATACAGTTCAACAATATATTCTCTCTTCAATAGGCTATGACAAAACCTCTTCTCTCCTCCAACTGCTGCATGGATAAACATACATATTTTATTACACACAAGTCACAGACTATCCTGAACTTTTCTTAAGTATACAGTAAATAGTGTTTCAAATCTTCAGTTTCAAATGAGGAGCTATGAATATTGTACATGTTTTCTATGTGTTTTGGCTTATCACTGCTTCTGATTTACAGGGATATCACACTTAGAATACTATTGTACATTTTAGGATTTACAAAAATAAAACACAGACTTAAAACAAATCTTCAGTTGGTGTAAACTGTCTCTTTTCCATTGGTTTACTGCCCCCTTCCACCAGACATGAATCACTCAGCTGCTCTTGGCTGTCCTACTGCATCTGTGTTCTGCTCCAGGGGACCATTTTGGAATTTGATTACCAGTTACTAGCACTTCCATTTTTTAAAAAAAGACAGTTATTCAGTTGCTGGCCCTTTACAGATCTCCTGGCCACCTCAGAACTACAGCTACAGAATGATTGCCTGGTTTCAGCATTTGTACTAAATAAATGTTGGCAGCTGCTGAAGGCTTTCCTTTCTGCTGCCTCCAACTACAATGCATACAGATCATTTCTTTACTTCTAGATACCATGCACGTGATATGACATCTGGGGAGCTTGTACTGGCATGTTGAGTTAACTTTCCTGACATCTTGCCACAGAAAAGAGAACTCTCTGATTAACACAGAAAAATGACAGTGAGATGTAAGCTAAGCAGATTTATGAAAGGAAGAAAGGAAGAACAGAAGGGAGGGAGGGAGGGAGAGAGGGAGGGAAGGAGGGAGGAAGGAGGAAAAAAACATTTAAAAAAAAAAGAGGGCACAGGGCAACAGAATTTCTCAAGAGTCCTTGGGGAAAAAAAGCCATAAAAAATATTTTAAAACTGCACTATAATAATTTTAATAGATGCCTGTCAACAAGCAGTAAAAGAAATTCCAGCATGGCGACAAAATAATTGCCCAGACAAAAATGATCATGCATTCCCCCTAACATACCTGTAGACTTGAAGGAAAATCTGTATGTCAGCAATTTTTACCAACCTAAGGCTTGCCTCCTCCAGATCAAACAATGTGATCCATCACAACAGCACGCTCAGGTAGGAAGAATCCTTTTCTCTGAGTTGTCTAGATGATCTACATAATTAAATTCACAGCAGCTGTCTTCACCCTCTACTATCTTTGTTTTTTCTATTTCTCAACTGAAGAAGGGCTTACACAGCCAAAGCCTCGCCTATTTCTTCCATCTATGCTTTCTGATCTAAGAAAGGGTATTATTTCTACCTGTAAATCATGTATCTCTTCCATCTTTACTCTACAACAGCCTGACTACCAGAACTAGGACAAACATCTCATATAGAATGGCTGCTTTCTCTTCAGCTAGTTGCTCTGTCAAAAAGCCCATTTGCCAACATCCCAGGTTTCTGCTTCTGTCCTCAGTTCAGAAGGTTACAGAACATTACAGTTCCCAGCAGCAGAAAGGGTTCAAACTATATTTTAATTTTGACATTCAGCATTATCATTTCAGAACTCCCTTTTTTTTTCCCCTCATAAACTGCCCCAAGACTAAAGAAAGTCATGATCTGCTGTTTAGCTCAGTTCTTCACTAAGGGAATCTCCAGCTGATGAGGTCTGCCTTCAGCAATGAGTACTACTAAGTTGATGGGAATAATTTTAGAAGGTTTGTGGGAGATGAAAGGCTGATTCACCCATATGAAAACAAAAACCAAAAAAAGGAATAAACAAAATAAAAAAATGTAGGCCTTGTATGTTTGCCACATGGTTACTTTTCATCTCACGGAATAAAATATTCATGAACTTTCCAACACTAGCTGCCTACTGCTCAGTAAAACTGTTAAATATGTAGTAGGATGTTATGCTGTGTGAGCTTTATACATTTAGACATTCAATTTTTTATATGATGCTTTTAGGATTTTCATGTATTTCACAGTTTTCTGCACCTCAGTTCCTTGCCAATGCCTCTCACAAAAGGCATTATATCACATGGAAAACAGGCAAAGAAGGTTGAAGAATTTTCTTTTTCCAATTCAGGCAGAAATACTGCTAAAAAAGGCAGAATTCATGTCAGACAGTGTTGTGGTTTAGCCCCGGTCAGCAACTAAGCACCACACAGCCACTCACTCACTCCCCCACCCCTGTGGGATGGGGGAGAGAATCGGAAGGGCCAAAGTAAGAAAACTCGTGGGTTGAGATAAGAACAGTTTAATAATTAAAATAAAACAGCAATAATAATAATAATAATATAATGAAAAGAAAAATAATGAGCGAGAGAGAGATGAAATCTTGGAAGAAGTTAAAAAAAAACAAAACTAAACAACAAGTGCTGCAACCGCTCGCCACCCGCCGACCGACGCTGCCGGTCCCCGAGCCGCGATCGCTGCCTCCCCCAGCCAATTTCCCCCAGTTAATATACTGGGCATGATGTCACATGATATGGAATACCCTCTGGCCAATTCGAATCAGCTCTCCTGGTTGTATCCCCTCCCCTCCCGGCTTCTTGTGCACCTGGCAGAGCATGGGAAGCTGGAAAAGTCCTTGACTAGTGTAAGCACTACCTAGCAACAACTAAAACATTAGTGTGTTATCAAGATTATTTTCATGCTAAGTCTAAAACACAGCACTATACTAGCTACAGTGAAGAAAATTAACTATCCCAGCTAAAACCGTGACAGACAGCAGAGCAAAATGCAACTAAAGAAAGCATCTCTTTAAAGAGAATAATTATTGTAAAGTAAAAAATAAAAGCCATGGGAGGAAATTTAAGCTGAGAAGAAAAGTTTAGCAACCCTTTAGTTTGCAAAACTTACAGAATTAAATATCTTCCTCTTACTTCTGATGAGAATTTCATTTGTATAAGGAATACAGGACAAAACTGTACTTCTAACTTTACTGTCTATATCTATCCATACATAAAAGCCCACAGTAAGTACCTGCAATAAACTGGTCATCCTATCAATGTCTAGACTCATCTGCCCCAAGGAAGGACCAGCCTCGAGACCCTTGCCAAGACATTTGCATGTACAACCCATGTAAATTCAGGTCAGATCACAGCACACTTCCTTTTCAGCCCAAGACGTGATGCTGCCTCCTATACCTCTGACAGTGTGAAAGATGTCAGTTTCCAGGAGTTTTATAGTTGGAAGTTAGACAGTATGGTAGGTAATCAGATAATATTCCAAACTTTCTGAAGGCAGCAGCTTTATTTCCAATCACAGCCTGGACCAGAGCTCCATTCAGAAGATTTTTGAAGCAGTTTTTCCTGTCTTTTGAAAAGAGAAAATGTGTTTATATGATAAAGGCTCTCATAGCTCACAGACAATTGATAAATACCATTTGGGTAAACGATTCCTTTGCTGACGTACATGAAAGAGCAATCATTAGTCAATGCTTCATAACAGCTGCAGCCTATGTACTGGCAACAGAAGTTCAAAATTTCTCATTAAACACAGAAATCGGTTAAAATGTTTGAATAAAAGACCTATTGAGTGAGAAGGTGCAATAGTTGTGCACTACCTCAGCACAAAGTAAATTTGCAAATGTTTAAAAAGAACTGAATATTAAACCAATTTAATTTATAGAGATTTTTCTTTTTTGAGAGAGGTCCATCTCAGGACTAAACAGTTTTTGAGGGATACATTTCATGAGTGACTGGAATGTAGCTAATGGAACAACTGTTGAAGCAGATGCCTGTTACTTTTATATTTTGTTTTCTTTAAGTGTAAGACCTAAGGTAAATGCTTCATCTTTCAGAATTAATACTGCCTGATAAATACATTGATATAAAAAGGTAAAATACAAAAGGAAAATACAAATATCCCACACCTTTTAGAAAGTACCTTTTCTATCATCTTTGTAGATATTTCCTACATATGGAAGTTGCTTTCTTTATAACTGAAAAGAATGAGATATTTTTCTATTCAGTATTTTTCAGAAAACAATTTGCATAAAGCAATATTCTGTATTATGTACTCCACTCATAAGGAAGTACATTAAAAATGTTAATTAGGTCATAAAAATCAAACACTCAGAAGCTGGAAATGCCAGGCTCACTTGCTCAGCCCCCATTCACAGGAACAGAACATGTTACCAGCGTCATCAGGCCTAATCCCTCACAGGCCAAGTAGGCAAGTATTACTGTTGCAGGCAAGCAGACAGTAGATTATTTTATTTTTTAAAGTGATCCCATGTTGCTGCTAACAAGCACTTTACAACACTATTTAAAAAAAAAGAAACAAGCCCTTCCCAAACAAAAAAAACCCTTACATTTCTGTCATAGAAGAGACCTAAAGCTCCAAGGAAGTGGCCCAGACCCCATTCTGCAATGGAACTAAAATGATTACAAACCAACCAGCTAACCCACTCCTGACTTCCAAACCTGGATGAGAATCCTCCCCTAGCTGTAAAACTGGTGACAGGTCTGAGCATGTGAACATGACAAACCATCCAGGGATCGATGACATACCGGTACTTCTCACAGCATCAGCAGATCCCACCAGTTTCTCCTACCCACCTACTTGCAGCCACTCTTGTATGCTTCAAAAAAAAAAACAAAAAAAAACCCAAACAGAAAACCAAACAAAAAAAAAAACCTGAGAAGACAGGATATACAACAGAAGTTCAGGGGACAATCTCAGTAAGCTGTGGGCTATGATTCATACCAAAAGGGTACAAATAAACACTGTCAATGCCAATCACATCTCCTTTTGGGATATCACCAAGCTGGACATCCATGGACTCATACTATTTGGTTCAATTTCTAGCAACCTTGTCACTCAATTCCATCCATAAATTTACCAAGCTCTACCTTAAATGAGTTCTTCATCTTTGTTGTTGGACAGCATGAGTTCTCCTAGTTCTAGCACAGCCTAAGCTAGCCTACATCAACCTTGATTTTACCATTAGAGTCCATGAAAAAGCTCAAATGCATAAAAACAGCAATCAAACAAAGGAAGACAAGGATATACAGTTTCTCCTTGCACCCACCCTTCCTGAGCATTAGTCCTTTAACCACTCCCACCCATGGCTGTCCTCTTCATGAAAGATTCCCAACTGCTCCCAGATGAGCAGATACTGAAGAAATGCCTAGTTTTGTTTACATTTCTTTGTAAAAAGAAAATTTTCATTCTCCCCTCGGCACACACACACATGCATATACAGTCCTGACTGGCCACAAGGGAGTATATATTGAAGTGTAAGGGCAGCTTTCATCTGTTTCTGGTACCTCTGCCCTTAGGAACCTTTCGTTGTAATCCCAAATCCTGACAGAGAGGCATAATCAAAGAGCAGGCAGTTCAAAGGACCATATTTTCAGGCTCAGCAATCAGACTGGTTATAATCCAAGGCAATGCTCCATGATACCTAATCATATATTCTGCAGCTGCTGAAGAGAGGGGATTTTTACTTCCCAAAAGAATAGTAATTATCCTCCACAGGCAAAGTCTGCAGACAGTCCTGTTCTTGCAGGACAACAACTGCAGAAGCTAATGTCATGTTGCTTAACTCTTGGACAGTCTGAGTGTACATGTTCTTCTCAAGGAGTAAATCACCTCAAGGCATGTATGTCCCATCAGGGCAGCAAAAAATTATTTATAAAAAGGTTCATGCCCCTAGACAAATCTGTAGGCTTAAGAGGAGCAGACCATGACACTGGAAACTGATCTTCTACCTAATTCTCCTTTCTCCTCTAAGTAATAATCAAGCCATGATTTCTACTTGTCTGAAAAAGTACATGAATTTTATTCATAATGCTGTTGGAGCTATAGAAGAGCCATTTCATGAATAAATATTTTTCTTTTAGCAGAGAACATGAACTGGCCAAATCAGCAAACCTTGTGTTTAAATGTCTTAATGACAAAATTGTTTATTTTCCACAAAACTAGATTCAAATTTGACATTTAGTACAGATGAAACTAAGGCTCTTGCTCTTAGCCTAAGGACTCAGAGGAGAAAAGTCCTCAGAGCAGCCTTTTATACTTTCACCATAATGCAAAGCCTTCCAGAGGACAGATGATGCTGGGAAGGCTGGGGCCGCTGGCTGGGGTGAGGCAACACAGCAATCCATGGGAAGAGTGCAGGATTTCAACCCAAACCAAAGTCAATCTCCCTTACTCTCAAGAGCTTTCCATTAAAACAAATTAATTAAAATCAAATCTTGTTGCAAACATACCTTGTCAATCATATTTCAGAGCAGAAAGAATGTATTAGTTAGTAGTTACATCCTGAAACCATGACTTACCATGGAAGCACTGACACATCCTAAATTGTTTGAAGCCACAAGTAGCACCGTGACAGCTAAATGAGCTTTCAAGCACTGTTTTAGTAGTTTAGGAACAATGGTGGCGAGTAGTTAATAATGCCACACAAAAAAGCTGTCCAGACAGTATGATTTTCTGAAGGTCACAGAGGACACCAAACACAAGACATCAGGAGACATGAGCTCTGGTAATAGCCACTTGCAGTCTCTGAGTCCAGTCTGCTTCAAATTCTTAAAATTTTCTATATAACAGGGAAATGTGTCAGCACTGAAGAAACTATGAACACAAACACTTCTTATTAATCCACGCTGGGTTTCTATTGCTGATGTGCTTTGCTTATAGATCATGGAGATTTACTGAAATGTTTGCTGCTGCAAAACAGGAGATTTCACAAGCACTGCTCAGAGAGTAGGCAATTATGAACCCATGAAGGCTACACAAGTTTTAATGCAGAAGAATGGTCTCACCCTTTAGCATGGTAGGTGAGGTTAATAAGGTTCTTCCCCATGTTGTAAAGTAAACATCCGGACCTTTTTTCTTTCCTGTGTTGTATTTCTTCCTTGCTGAAAAGTAAAATACCCCACTCTCCCACTGGCTGAAAACTAAAACTAGCTGCTTGTCTTGTACATTTTTAACAGTAAATTCCCTTGTAAATGACCATGTAGTCATTTAGACCCTCATTATTATGGGCCCATTCTGTGCTATCAATTTTTTCTGCCAACAAAAGTGACACTGTAGAAGTACATTATTTTATAAATGCATATTAATTTTATTCACTGAGCTAAAGACTTCTTCTAACAGACAGCAGAAGATAATATGTGCAATAAGAAGATCCTGTTTCCTCTGAAACAGAAATTTACTTTTCTTCCAGTATAGTGTTTGTTCTTTTTTTTAATCAAATGAGTGATAATTTATTTTAAATACTGAAAACCCATCAAAATGCAACATTAATAAACCACACCAAATGGAATAGTAAGAATACTGTTTTCCCATGTGGTCTTAGAAAAATCTAGAAAATCTGTATCTTCATGCTTTTAGTCTCTCCATTCCAACAATTTGATGCAGGTACATCATGATTCAAAGCCAAGTTTAGGGCTGACCCAGCTCAGCCATGCACCAGTGAAAATGAAAGGAGACAAAAGCCAGACTCTTCTCAGACGTGCCCAGAGATGGGACAAGAGGAACTGGCACAAATCGGAACACAGGAAGTGATGTTTAATACTGCAAGGATGATCAAGCACTGGCACAGGTTGCCCAGAGAGGTTGTGGAGTCTCCATCCTTGGAGATATTCAAAACCCAACTGGGCACAACACTGAGCAACCAGCTCTAGGTGGCCCTGCTTGAGCAGAGCGTTGGACTAGACAATCTCAAGAAGCCCCTTCCTACCTCAATCATTCTGTGATTCTACTGGAATTTTTTGGGTTCACTGATGACCTAATATTTATTATCTTTTGTATGTGTGTCATCACCTCAGCTCTTCTTCTAGCCTAAATAACAAAGCCAATAAACAAGCCTTTTGGCTTGACTCTGACTTAGAAGCACCTTCATGCTCTTGACTGGGCCAAAACTGTAAATAGGGCTGTGTTACCTGAGGGAAACGAAATATGGCTTAGACTTCTGACTATAAGTTAGGAGAAAAAAAATTGTATGGGAAAAGACTTATTTTATCATCAAATTATACAAGGAACTATCAAGATAAGAAGAAAGAGCACGAAATCAAAATCCTAATCAGGTCTAGGAAATACTTCCATCAGTTGTGACAGTGACATTTAACAGGAAGTTGATACTAAACCTAGATTTGTTCACAGTCCCATAAACAGGACTACATCTTGGTTTCCAACCCACATTAAATTAATTTCTAAAGCTTTCCAGACGTGCCCAGCAGAACATCATGCCAAACTCTTAAGTAACTGCCTCTCATGCACTTTATTTTGGTGTAATATAAAATAGTAATTTCCCTTCCCCTCATAAAATTAAAATATTCTCCCATGCCAATTTTCCACTGAATAGTCAAAAGAAGTAAATACTTTTCAATGTCTGATCCACAAGCAGAAAACTAAGGATGTGCATATTTATTAAAAGCAAAGCCATGGAATTCTTGCGTACAAAACTGAGGCTTTTTTCCTACTTAATAAAGGATAGTGATACTGAGAAAAAAAAGATCCTGAAATAAATCAAGAATAGTAATAGCAGCTTTCTGATGCATCCAGTAAAGAAAAAAAGTGAGCTTCTATTGCAGTATAAAGGAGAGTTGCTCCACTGGACTACACCCATATTCATTAAACCCAGTTTACAGCAATTTACAAGATGGGTGATATATTTGACTATTGACATCTGTCAACCAGAAATCACAAAGTAGTTTAATGAGTCAAAACATTATTGGCACAAAATACAATTTGGCACTTTGTTTTTCTCTTTTGAAAACCACAGCTCTGAGCCATGGAGAACTTCAGCAACAAGAAGCCAGACTATCATTTCATTCTTCTTTTGGAATAAAGGAAGCCTCACGCATGTAGGATAAAGACAATCAGTCAATATTTCCCTGAACTGCAGAGCTGTGGATGCAGATAGATGCACAGTTCCACTCCTCAAATATTTCCTTCTCAAACATTTCAGTGTTGAAAAAAGCAAATTTGTTCTCAGTATATACAGCTGATCCAGTGCTAAAAAATACAACTACCACAAATCAGAAAGTCATGCTGCATTCAGAACACAAGCAAATAAAACATGTGAGTCATAATGTGACCCCTCCTACAATTTCACTGGGGGTGGTATTCTTTTAGCACATTTCACAGGCCTAAGACTGTGAAAAATACCAGGAAGACCAGACCACTCACCTCTACATCAACAGCAGGCATTCAGTAGTCCTCTGTTTGGAACTAATTGTACTACTTGCCTGCTAATAGAAACTTAGCAGGCTCTGGGCTTGAAGACAGTGATTAATATCACAAATTTACAAAAAGGGTTTCCCCTACTCTTTTACCCATTCCAATACTCCCATTGGCTTCAACACGTCAGATGTTCTTACTCTACCTCATCAACCTCTGTGGCATCCCGTCAGACCAGTGACACATTCAAATGTCACAGTTTTAATTTTCAGTTGTGTCCTGAGACACTTGGCACTCTGCATTGAACATTTCCACAAGGAAAAAAGGCTCCATGTGATTGATCAAATATATCATGTCACAGCAACTTATGTTTCTATCTCTCTCTGTTCCAGTGGCACTTTATCTCTAATTTAAAAAAAAAAAAAATAATAATTTTGGAAATCCCCAAATGTCTGATCTGTTATGGTGGAAGTTTAATTAGACCTAAAGTAATTTGAAAATGTCAGCAATATCTTTTCTGAAGAGCATTTAGGTATACTCCATTTAATAATAACATGACATGAAGTAAGTAATGAAATTATTAACGTAGGAGTGAAAATTGTTTTAAAAGAAAGACTATTATTCATACTGAATACCACATGTTTAAGTGACTAGCATTGTGTTAATAATTATAGTAGTTATCACTCTTCATTGAAGAGAAAATATATTCAGATTACTAGCTCTATTATATTATAGAAAAAAGAAAAAGAAGACAGATTTAACAAATGTTATTGCTGAGCTGGGGTAGTCATTTGCCAAATTCTATTCCCATTATTAGTAGCCAATTTGTTTTGAAGTCACTGAAAATCTGGGTAAGAAAACTGTTATTCATACAAACATATTTTATTGACAGAAAGCCAAATAGATATAAACACAGAGGGAATTTTTTAAAAATGCATTTTTGCATCTCTTTGTGTTTTCTTCATCTTACTCTGTCACAAATATAATAGATGTTAAGAAAATTTAAAAGCTTTTTCTAGTTTTCACTGTTTTATGACAAGTAGAGTTTCCATGTAGGAGAGATGGACATAAAGAAATGCTGTTTCAAGTTCTGTTTTTTATCAGCAACAGATAAGCTAGAAGTGCCTTTACCTTGGCAGACTTCTTCAAATAACCATTTCCCATGATGACCACCCTGGTTTCCCTGGGACTGGAAGATCTCTCTAGTGCTTCTCTCACTTACCCATTAGACTGCTTGGTATTCTTTGAATAGTTGTAACGCCGTAGGTCACAATCAAAAGAATGGCCGCCTTGGATACATATTGAAATTATATATAGAGCAAAACACCATCTCAACTACAAAAAAAGAAAATCTATTGTCTAAAAGCTATTGGTTGTACCCATAGCAGTTATTCACTGATGCAAAAATCAGAATCTTCCAAAAAGAGAGCTAGTTCATCATCGTACTAGAAATGCTATGAAGAAGATTGTCGTAACAAACCTGTCTGGAACTGCTTTTGTTACTCCTGGGACGGACAGAAGGGAGAGCAGAGGTGCCCTGTTTTGACCTTTCTAACCCACATATGCATTTTCTAACTACCGTTCGTGCCTCTTTCCTCACCACAGGTAATATAGCCCTTCCTCCACTGAAGAAATAAGTCTCCTTAACATAGAACACAACCATGGGGTTCATTTTGCCCTGAAAAGCCCCTCATGATGCATATTCTGAAGAGTCAGTTCAAAAGGTCCTTGCGTGGTCACTCCTCACCTCCCTCGCTACTGTACTTTCAAATGGATTCAATGTCCAGATCTACCTGGCCAATTATTAATTTCTAAGGCAGAGGAATCAGTGAAGAAAAGAGGACATAAAGATCATGTTTCAAAGCCCCAGGAAGAAGACCATGAGCTAAATGATCCCACTGAAGCCAAGGTGCCCATTTCTGCATAGCTGCCAAAATAATCCCGGCACTGCTTAAACGCTGGGCTGATTTGAGAAATCAGCATATCCAGTCACATAGTTACCAGGGCGGGTTTGGTATTTTCCAGGTTCCCCCCCCCTGCTTTTGACTGAATTATTTGCTGCTTTGATCAAAGAACTTTTTAAACCTCAAATATTCAAGATACATGCTTTCATAATATTAGCATTTCTTTCTCCCTTTGGCAGCATTGCTCTGAAAGGAAATTGTTCTAACACATTGTGAGTGCCAGAGAAACACACTGCTGCATCTCTCAGACGAAAAACTTCCAGCAGCATCAGGAACTTAGCACTCCTGGTAAAACATCTGCTGGAGACAGTTAACCTTGACAGTCCTGTGACCAAAAATATTAATAACAAAACCATATGCTGTGGGCATATGTGTCTGCTGACATTCCTGTACAAAAGGCCTTCACCTCAGACATCGTCCATCTTCATTACCACATCAGACAGGTTGCTGAACTGAGTTACCTCAGATTTCAACTCGTACTATAGTGACTGGGAAACAGCACTGAGCATACTGGGCATAAGGACTGCAAAAAAAAAAAAAAATCTTTTAATATTAGAACAAAATTTTAATATAAATAAGGATTTTTTTGGTGGTTATTCCTTCACGCAACACACCTTTTGGGTCATAATTATGTAAAAGCGCTCCTCATACATCTGCAGGGAACGCACACAGCAGCAGTACACTCCTCTTGCATAAGGCTGCCAGCAAGTTGTACAAAATTTTTCTCCTCAAAAACTTCTTCTCCTGCAACCAGTAACTACTCTTGCAAAGAACAGTTCTGGTCTAAATTTCTGACTAGTTTATAACATTTTAAAGTTACCATTTAATTGAAAGAGCATTTCTCCTGCTTTGAGTTTTCATAGTAAAACAGTCTTTAAATGTTGCAAATGGGACTGAGCTTCATCATTGAGCTTCATCAACGGAACCAAGTCAAAACTGAGTGCCGTGTAAAAGACTTTGTATTACGTGCAGAAAGAGAGCATGTAGGACATAGTTCCCAATTCTCCCATGTATGGGAAAGGAAAGTCCCTCTCTACACATGAGTAGGTCTACAATATTCTCTAGAAGAGGAGAAAGACTCATACAGGTCTGCAGGTTGACATCACACCAACCAGGTGGGACTCGACAGCAGAATCTCACACCACTGGTACTAGATAACTCGGCCACCACAGGACAGCTGACAGTCACAGGGCCGGGGACAAGCCTATGCACTTCTACAACAGCTCAGTGACACCGGGACAACATTTACACACACATCTTACTCGCAGTATAAAGAACATGCAACATGGCACAAATTACAGGAGCATATAAAATGACATTTTGAGTAGGCATTCCAAATAGCAGAGCAAAAGCAACTGATTTCCCTTGCAGAGATTCCTTTTAAAGGGTTTTTCGGGTTTTTTTTTTTTCTTTTTTTTTTTTTCCAGTGTTGCGTCTAAGAATGATACTTCTTTCTTCCTCTAAGAGAAAAATCCTTCCCTTGCCTGCATGCAGTCATACTCCACAAATTCAGAAGACTTGCTGTTATGGAGAAATTAACCATTGTGATTTCTCACACTGAAAACTCTATCATTCTTCTCCAGTTGCTTTTTTGTTTCAATAAAATTTAAAAGTAATCTAAATTGATAATATGTATTTATACCTTGTCTACAAAGAAATTCTGTTCCATTTCTGCTGGTAATTGGGCCATTTCTGTTGCAATTCACTTATTAATTCAGCAGAACAAAGCTCACCTTAGTAAGTTATGCACATTAATAACAGCCTATTACCCATGTTGCCTTCTTATGAATCAATTAAGTCCAATGTCCAACTTTAAAATGAGCAGAAGAGACATATTTCTGCATAATGAACTCTGTTAAAAAGCTAACAAATGTTCATAAAGACTCACCTCCTCTTATCTACACAGGCTTTTAATAGAAGATATTCATGTTTATATAGAAATCTCATCTACTACATTTTTCTAAAATTTGCCTCTACTTGAGCCTGAGATTTAATGAACTCATCAAGACTACCAAGCATACCAGGTTTTGGTTTCTTTTTTTAACTCCTTACACATCTCTTCTCCTGAAATGTTGAGCTATGACTTCCATTTTTCCTCTCAGAGGACAACTATTATTCTGAAATTAATGAACCTTCTCCAGACAACTGCTGTCAGAGCGCACACAGCTCAGACATATTGGTAGATGTTTCAGGCAGCCTGAGCACACAACTCCATCTTCTCTGACCTGAGCAGTCTGTCAGTTTTGCTTTGGGTCTTTGACATCCAGGGTGTTTTGCCCTTTAATGCTGCTATTGTAAGACACCTCCAGAGAGCTCTAAATTCTGCCTGTTTTCTTCTCGCTTCCCCAGAAAGTCTTAAATGTCTAACCAGGGACAGTCACTTGAGCGATAAAAATAATGGACTTCTCAGTTTGAGGAACACACTGAAATACTAAATGTTAATATATAGAACAGCCCATAATGGACATTTTTCTGTTTTTTCCAAGGAAATTTTTTTTTTGCTCAACATTGAAATATTTAAACCTATCTCGTCCTTCCTTTTTCTAGTTTTTAATGAAATTTCTACTGAAAATGACATTTCAGAATTAAGAGCTGATAAAAAAAAATTCAGCACCTTAAAAATGTTGCCCGTTCCCATTATTTCTCCTTCCCCATATCTAAATTATCCAATGACAATGACAAAATTTATTAATAGTTTCTATCTTCTCTAAGCTGCAGTTTGGACAAATTTATTACTGGCCAAGTAATAAATACTGCCCAGCATTTCAGCTGCTTTTCATGCATTTGAATGGATTTCCGTGTATGAAACGCACATACTACAGGAAAATATTACAGCCCTGAATCAGAGAAGCATGTAAGTGCATTAAACAGTCACTTATCTGCATAAGCACAAACATGAAAAGGCACAACATCAGAAGGCATGACAAATTCAGGAGGAGAAACAGTCGAATAAATATAAAATATATGGAAGATAAAATCTGGTTGAGTTCAAGGTTTTTGAGGGTATTGCAGAAGTTTTTTGTTATTATTTTCAAGTTTTTCAAAACCTATTTTCAGATCTTGTTTCAGTTAAAAATTTTGCTACCATTTTCCATGATAAAAAGATCACTCAATAAAGATGAATTATTTTTGGTGCAAGCACACACTATAAATGTTTCTGTTTTCCCGGTGTTTATTTAGATACCTCACTAGATTATTTATAAACTAGTATGTGTCTTTTGCATGGAGTGTAGATACAGAGGTACAAATTGGTTGGCATCTTCTCTTATGTAGGAGAGGCTTGTAAATCTTGATTGTGTGACAATAATCATAGATGATGACTCTGGATTTCATGTGGCCAAAACAATAGGATCTAGCACCTTCTTAATAATCTTTTAGAGTCTACTTGTAAAAAAAACCCTAATGCTTGCTTCATGACTAGAAAACTGTGGAGCAGAAATTCATAACTGCAAATAGAGGCTGTAGAGCAAAAGTGTTCCAACTTCCCAGCCAACTCTTCCTGGTAGACTACTGCTCTTTTTATCATCACTATTGTTACAGTGATTTAAATATGAATGCAAAACAGCTTCAGTCTACGTTGCCTGACTTCACAATTCTCTTAGCTCCCAACACTCCTGTCAGAGGGAACTACTTTTGTCACTTGGTGCTTTCAGCAGCTACAGTCAATGACAACACGGAGTAAGAATGCCTGCAAAAAAAATTTAATCAGGACTACACAAAACCTTAACCTACAATCTGAGACCACTCTCTTGTTCTACAAGTCTATGTTCACAATCCACAAATACACATCTTCCCAAATTTCTGTGACTAGAAATATATAATCTCCTAAATATTAACAATTACTACCACTTTTTAAAGCTCTTACAAAGTAGTATTGCAATTCAGAACAAAATATAAAACAAGCATGGATGGGAATAAAGTATGGATGATCTGATCCAAGGCAATTGCTTGTTAATCTATAACTCTCCAGCTACAGAAGTACAATTTGAACCTTAAATCCTAAAGACTGTTTGCAACTCCATAGAATTTGAAAAGATGCAAGGAGACAGGAGCGAAGTAAGGCTTGATGTTTCACTCTTATGGCTTCAGCTCAGGCTCATGAGAATCTGTTCTGGGCAAACTAAAGCACTGAACTGAATTAAAACTAAACTACATCTATACTAATTCTTTCCACCTCCAGTTTAATCCTACTACGTTTTGGTCTCTTTGGCATGGACACTGGAAAATGTTACTCTTTTCTTTGTAGCAGCCTATTCGAAGTCCCCTATGTCTTTCTACATTATCCTGTTCCCTAACACAAACAACCTTAGGTCCTTTATTCTTTGCCATAGAACATCATTTCTAAATTTCTGACTACTTTGGTTATCTGGACTGGCTCCACTAGTCCACACCTTTCTATCTTTGTTCCATAAAAAGAACAAACTCACACTTACAAGAACAGAGATTATGAGGAAAAAGCTGCACCTGCATATCCAGAAGCCTTGATCACAATAGGTCATTACCTTCTTCCCTGTTTTTCCATCTTTCCCCAGACACGTTGCTATCAGTCATCAGTTCAGAGCAGTTTAGGGACACTTGAGAATTTGACCAAGACAGCCAATGAAAAGATAATATTCAACAGGAATTTAGTAGCAAATGGGAAATGCAATGAGCCTGGCCCACCCATTCACACAAACACCCTGGGAAGAAAGGCAGCATCACCTATTCCTGTTCCTGGATGACAGCCACTAACTCACCCTGAGGTGGAACTTTGGTGCTGGCTGCAGTGGAGAGCCTCTCAGAAGGGGTGCACGAGGAGAAGGAGGAGGGCAGAAGTGCACTGGGAAAGTTCAAGGGCAAAGGTTCAGTTAAGCTTGGGAGGGAAGAATTCTGCGGTGTGTTTAGGGCCCAGGCTAATATGAACAAGTGTTTTTTATTTTCCATTTTTTTTCTGTTTGTGTCAGGTATTGTTGAAAGGGAGTCATTTGGAAATATTCATACAGCTGTTCAACTTCAGTTGAACATACAGCTTTTGTGCCTAAGAATAAGACCATGTTTTACAAAAAATGACAAAACCTTACAAACCACAACACAAAAGTCATATAAGCTCTATAGTATTGTCTTCATAATGTTAGAATTTCACAGTTCTAATTAATGAAAACTATCTTTCATAATACCAGTCTATCTGAATATTTAGTTTAAGTCTTAGTCCTTAAGCTACAATCTTTCCAAGTTAATGGACTTCACAATTTTTTTACAAGATTACATAAATAACCAGAAAAATAAGATTTTTTTTTTTTTAATGTGGTCATCAGTTAAAGGGTTAATGACGTTGGCACTCATATGGTCAGAATCTGGCTTCAATATCCACTGGGGTAAATGAGAACACATTGTTTACTTTGCCTGGTCCAGGCTAAACAAAACATTACTTTGGATCCAGAATCAAACCTAAACTCTGCAATAGCCAAAACTCGGAATTCTGTGTGGCTTCAGAGGTCAAAAATCATGAAACATTAATTTGGCTGCTAAGTAGGATCCTACAGTGGTTACAAACATTTGAAAATGTAATAAATCCTACTATACTTAGGAACAAACTTAATTAAAGAAATCCATCAATATGAGGTAACACACCACGTAAGCAGCCAGCAACCAGTAAAGCAGCCAAACTTCTAGTTCTCACCACCTTTCTCATTTACTGGAAAGTAAATATACAATGTTTCATACAAGTATGAAACAAAATACTTTGAAGTGATACCAAGCAGCCACACATTGCATGACTGGGTTAGAGTCCCACTGGCAAGACCTGTTGCTTTGAAATTTAAAACAAGGGGGTTTTTTTCATATTTATGACATTTCCAATGACATTTAGTCAAACAATCAATCTCTCTCTAGTGCACTACAAGACAGTTTCCTCTGAAATGGGTGAAGCCATTAACTGCAGTTGAGCAAATGGAGTTGGCCTCCAGCTTCCAGAAAAACAAAATAGGAATGGGCAGCTGTCCTTCAGAAGCAGTTTTTCCACGCTGCTTTTTTCATTCTGGCAATATTTGGAGGACAGTTCTTGGCCTTTGACAGAACGTCTGTATTTGTTCTCTAGCCTGTTTGCCACTGCTGAACACTACATTGCAGTAAACTGTCCATTCAGACCAGTGCATACGTTAGTAATCCTGAACAAAAAGACAGCTTGGATGGTTACAAATCACAGCGATGCCCACAGTGTTGAGAAGGTAGCTTAGCATGCAATGAGGAAGCCAAGGTGGTCTTTACAGCATCACCATGTTATCCTTCATTTAATCTCTGAATTTGTTCGTTTCAAACACACCCTATAAAAATAACATCCTTCTCAATGACTTTCAAAGTTACAAGAATATTTCCCACAGAGGTAGAATAGATATAATCCCAAGAAAGGGAAACCGTCTTAGCACAAAAGAAAACACAAGGGTCTCGAATGAAAGCAATTCAGAGTCCACACTGGGATCCCTGCTTTTGATTACACCAGATTGCCTGATCTATAGATACCGAATTCATTATGAAGTTTTCCAGGAAATATAAGGACATGACAAACTAATAGCTACCTACCAGCATGTCTATACCATGTGATAGAGTTTGGTGAACAAACGGTGGAGGTAGCAAGAGACCTCATTGACTAGGTGAACAGTATCACCCAGCACTACAGTCTTGCATCTTAAATATATACATAAGGATGATGTTACTGCTAAAGGCTGAATTTTTAGTATTCCCTAATTCAGGGTGCTAACTGTACAATTTTAATAGATGCCTTTTACTATAATTTCTGCATTTAAAGGCTATAATATATCGTGTATGAAATTATTTCCCATACAAGAAAGCATGGATCTATTATCTACAATGACAAAAAGATCTTGAGAGGGTTTGGGGTTTCTGTTCCCCAGGCAGATACAGACTGAGTAAATTACATAAAAGCTGCAACTGTATAACCTCCTACCCCACCCAACACAGAGGGCTGCACTCATTTCCTCAAAATGAATAGGGGGGTACAGCAGCAGAAAGGAGACCTTTAATGAAGAAGAGGACAACAGAAAATAGTTGGGCAACAGTCCCAATAGTTTCTTCTCCCATTAAAAATTAAAACAGCAGAACTAGAATTTACAGTTATGGAATTTGTCCAGCTTCATAAAGTAAAAAGAAACTAAACAGAGCTACCGTGATGCTGCACAGGCACCCGGTGCTTTCCGCCTGAACACTCCTTGAGCACTGCTGAGCAGGTGTGTGCCTACTGCAGCCTAGTCTGAGGCTTCCTGCTGAGCCCCTGCTTTACTTTCCCTTTGAACAGAGACTATTTACATACCTTTTAAACTGAAAATGTGCTCGCCTCCATCTTGATTGTGATTGCCTTCTATTGTTTCATGTAGAAAAACAGCTTTTAAGGCTGCTGATGCTCTGGTGTGTCTCTTATTCTATCACCAAAAAAGGCCTGAAAGATAAAAACAAGGCCGCACCTGCATGGACCTCCAAGGGTCCATCCAGGCAGCTGTCCATGCCAGCTCCTTCAGTATTGCTCTCACTGCCTCACACGGCAAAGGACAAAGAGACCCCACCCTTTGATCCTTCTGCATACAACCCACCGCAAACACAAGCCCACTATTTCCTACAAAAATTTCTCTGCTGATTCTGAACACATCCTAGCCTCACATCAATCCTCCTGTGCGATGCAGCCATCCCAGCCTCTGCTGTCCAGCTTGGAAGGGCAGAAGCTGGGGTGTGCTGGGCGGAATAGAAATCACTAATGTTGAGGTAACAGATTTAGAGGTCTGCCTCAACAGGGTTCACGCAGCCACAGCATGTCCCAAGGGCATGCAATAGCTCTGTTGTGCATTTGAGGGGCATGGCAAACAAGGAGGGAACTCAGTACAAATGTAAAGAATGAAAAAAACATCACTTTGTGGTTACATGATGTTATAAATTGCAATAAGGTATGCTGGCAGCTATGACAGTTCTTCCCCATTAACATTAATAAGACATGCTAGAATGGAATTAAGATGATTTTACTGACTTCCTGAAAAAAAAAAAAAAAATCAAGCTCTCTAAAACTACACTTGCCTTTGATGAGGTCACACACTTGACAGCAAATCACATTGGGAACTCATTACTATCGCTGTTGCAGTAACACCTCGGGAAGCCCCTAACCGATACCAGGACTTGTGCCACGCAATCCAATACGTGTACAAGTCAAATAGGTGTGTACATATGGAAACAACGGTCTGTGTTTATATGGAATTTACAGCTGAAAGAGACCAAGGCAAGGAGTAGGAGCAGAAAAGTACTAAACACAGGTAGCGAGTGGCTCAGAAGCAAGTATCCGCGTAGATGAGTCTCAGTTCAATCTGATTTTACTCAAATACTTTAATTTCAAGAAAAGCATTGCATACTGAAAGCAAGCATACTTCAGACATATCAAGCATTTGGGAGCAGAACTGGTAGCTCTAGGCATACAACAGTGGTTTACTAGAATATCTCATGAGAGTCTGAACACCTTAATACCACAAGTGGCCTATACAGAAATCACACAGATATTGCACCAATTTAGCTAAACTGGTTTGCAAATTGGATCATTTACATCAGAGCTAGCCTCTGGTACATTCTGTTAAGTGTGGGGAAAATCGATTTGGAAGCCAAACTAAGCTAAATGAGTACTGGCCACTCTTAACCTGATTGAAGCATGGTCACACAAGCTTGCTACACTGATTTAGGTGAATCAGCTTTAGCAAGCAATGCAGTTAAATCAGTGCCAATTCTGTATTTAGGCCACAAATATGATACTTTTTTTCACTTTTCACATTACTTATTTGTAAGCAGTACAGCTTATGTGAAAACAAACGTATCACAATGAAGTAGAGAACACAAATGCCTATTTCAGTCACACAGTACAGCAGAATTATATTTAAAACACTCAAAAGGGGATTTACTCTGTCCAAATGTATGCATCTCTCTCAGCTATTTTTAATCATCTAGGCCTATATCTCTAACTATTAAGAAGATGGGGAACTTAAACTACTAATTTTAGGTGCTCTGAATCGCACCTCCTGGCCACCTAGCTGAAGAATTATATACCGCAACATTTGAGAACTTTTCAAGCAGAAATTGCATAGAGGATTCTGTAATAGGGATATAATGGATCTGCAGATAGGATAAAAAAAATAGAGGCAGTTCTCACTGCAGTTTTAAGTTTGTAAGTCCAACCGTGTTCCAAAAGAGAAGAATATTTTTCATATTCAGCAGTACTGAGCTGTGAGTCTATAGGTGTTTTGTTGTTTTGGTTTGGTTTTTTTTTTTACGTTACACACTAAAAGGGGGAAAAAAAGGGTATGGACTCTGCTCACATATTCTGTGTTGCAGGATCAGATATCTAAGTTCATGAGATGTACCACTAGCTCTACAGATGTAAAGACCCACACTTATGGAATGGAGCCTTGCTGACGAATCTTTCCACAGAGGAGCAATGGGTTACTTAAATTTAGAAAGTCCTCAAGCGATAAGAAAAAATAAATAGGAAAAAAATAAAGAGGAAAAACAAGTGAATTAGAAAAATAGGAAATAGCCACAAGAAAATTAGTTTGTTCCAAAAACTAACAAATTTATGAAATAAGGATGATGATGATTCATATACTTGAATTAAAAAAAGTTAGGAAAAAACTAAATTTAGTGCAGAACTAGAACTGTCTCTGACTGTGCATATCTAGGCAGAGTTTTCCTTTCTACACAATTATCAATAAGGCATTACAAAGTGAACCTCTGACAAAAAGTGTCGTAAAATCATCATTCACACATACCAATTTTCATATGTTTGGTTGTTCCATTTCTTTCTGTTTGCTCCAAAATAATTCCAATTTTCATAAAGTGGTCTGATTAAGAACACAAAGTAGTTTATCAAGACTGTCTGACACCTTAATTTCCATCATTTATAATTCAGGAAAAGGGGTGCCACAGATCTCCAAGCTTCATTTTCAATTTTTACTGTTCTTTCTCTCCCTTTCAGAGTCTTCATCTTAATTGAATGGATACATAATAAGTCTCCTAAACCCAATAATAAAAATGTATCCTAGAGGTCAAGCAACATAGCATTTTATGTTATTTCAAGTCACTTGTTCTGCTCGGTTTTGTCTCTCATTCTTCATATCAAACTAACATTAGCTAATAGCATTAACAGTACTAACTTTAAAGACAGAAAATTGATGACACAGTCAAGGACAATTATTCCAATTTTTTATGGTATTAATCCATAGCAAAAACAGTTCACTCTGAAATTCCCCTTAAAAATAATGTAAGACTCCTACAGCCAAGCAAAGGATTTCCAGTTCTAGATTACTTACAAGCATGACTTCATTAACCAGTATCAGAATTAGAGAGACATGTTAAGTGAATGATGTAGCAAACCACCTCTTCTTCATTGCTGTGAGCATAAAAATACATTATAAATCATAAACACTACATATCACAAAAACATCTGTATTGCCATAATATAAATTTACCACCAAAAAAAAAAAAAACCAAACTATAAAAGAAGGACTCCGCTACAAAGCTCCAGATAGCTTTTAAGACACTAAAAATCAGGAATTTGTATTAGCTCAAGCCTGGGACTCCAGAGGCCATCACATTCCTGTATTCCAGACAGGAAGAGAAAGGTGGGGTTGATGAACAGTTTCTTCTCGACATTACCTTTGACCAAAGAAAAGCATCACTAAGATCAAAGGAGGTATACGGGCTTAGGAGACATGTTTATTAAGTTTCTAATTCATTCATATTTTTCTGTATTAAAAGAGGGGAGATCTCCGCACTGGGAAATGTAGAAAACATCGACATTGCCTTTTAGAAGTTCCAACCCATCATTTATAGTTATCTTCACCTTTCCTCTACAGAGCAAGATATTAGCCATTCTTGACACTATATTCTGTGGTTCTCTCCCAAAAGAATAAAAACCATTACTAGCTGATATCACATAAATGTAACTTTTGCAGAAGAGTACCCCACAATGGACTACAGCTCACCTACTTTTCTTAGCCTCCAATAACTTTAAACTGTTCTTTTTGTTTAAAAAAAGTAGAAGAATCACCTGGTATTTGAGGTTCCTCACAGCCTTTTTACGGTACTTTCTTATTGTTGCAGTACCAGTGTTCTTCCAACAACAGCCCTAAAGAAGGTTTTGAGATGGAGAAAAAGCCTTGAATTAAGTATATCAGTTCAAAGTGTATAATATAGCTCCCTTAGGATAATTTTATTCAAGGCTATTTTGTAAAAACTAATGAGTTAGAAAGAAGAAAAAAAATATGTCTATGCTACTTAGTGGTTTTCCTGAATGTCAAATATTAAACATTTATCTTATTAGCCTCTTCTCTTTAACATGGCCTATTTTTCACTTTCCTATGAACTGAAAAAAAAAAAAACAAAACAGTGTTCAGTTTTCTTGAAAATCACCATATTATAATATTCATAATATTGGTATATATGGGTACATACTTAAATCAAAGTGTTTTGTCTACCACAGATAGACCTCAATGCCATATATGTTACATATTTCCAGGCATTTAACTTCAAAATCGCCTATCTAAAAAGCTACAAATACTGCCAAACAAGCACCACATTTGATAGAGAGGTTATGCACAAGTACAGTGTCAAGACTGTGAGCTACTGACTCTCTAGAAAAATAGAAAGCAAATGCATGAACAGGATCACATTCTGTAGTTAAAAGAGGCACACAATTTTTGCCATTTGGATACAGCTTCAGAGAGATTCATGGTAAACTGAAAGATTTTATATATTGCTTTTCAAAATGAAAGAACCAAGCATATAATTATGCTTAAGATGACTGTGTAGCTCTGTATGAATGGGCATTGAGGCTTCTCCCTGTCCTTCTCTTTTCCCTTCCCCCTGCCAGTACTTTACCTAATCAGCTGAAGAATTCCCAAGGACTCTCATAAATGCAGATATTTTCACCCTATAAAACTGTTAACATGTATTTTTTCTTCCCTAGGCAACAGAATAAAACAAATCCAGAAGCAACTATAACCAACACAACTACGATTCAGGGCAACACCAGTCCTTAATTTCCTGAGCCTCACTTACTTTGAGGTCTTCGAACAAAAAAACCCTCCCCAACAGGCCTTTTATCTTCTCTCCCCTGGCCTTTCCTTTTATTTAATTGCCATTTCAGATGTATCATTTTTCTTCAGCACCTCCTGATTAGATTTTTCCTTTAAGATCCTCTCTCCTCAAGGTCTTAATGTATTTTTTTTCAGATTGGTTTCCTATTTATAGGAGAACTGAAATCCTCCAGCACACTCAGCTTATCAATTTGACGATACTTAGTCTGTCCAGGACTCCCCGCATATTCTAGGAAATCCTTTCCCAATTCACAGATTGCCAGACTAAGGCGGGAAGCACAGTGTTCATTTAAACACAAATACCCTTGATTTGAAAGAACAGTACCATGAAGTCTAATCTTTACAAAAAGCAAGGTATTTAGCTTCATAAGTTTTGAAAATATTTTGAGATATTAAAATATCACAGCAATGAAGGAGGACCTTCTTAACATCTAGTGCCAAATTCAGTCTAAAAAGCACTGCAGCTCATTATCATGGCTACCAGCTCGTAGTTTTTTCAGGGCCAAAATAGTCACCCATGCTAAGAATTTGCCATTACCACTAGGAATACATGGAACTATTTTTTCATGTTAGACTCTTATAATAGAAGGTTTGTTTTTTTAAAGTCATATGGCAAAACAAGATCTGTCCTACACTCCAGACCACACACATCATCAGTATGGTGCACGCGCAGAAGGGAAAGCATACGCAGCAGATTTACAAAGCTATAATTCTAAAAATTTTCTGTTGCTACATACTTTACAGTTGGTTTATTACTTGCAAACATACACTTAATTCTAAATAAAAGATTTTTACATTGTTTCACGATCAGACGTTACTCTGTGTAAGGAATCATGCTGAAATCCAGCCCTGCTTAGTGCAACTATTAACAATGCACCAGAGGATAATTTTTCAAACCTCAAAGCCTAAGAAGAAATCCCAAAAATGCAGCTTTCTCCTGTCAAGGCTATCGGCAATGATCATTTCAGGTAGAAGAAGAAACTGAGCTCACTTGATTATCCTGCATCTTGTTCCAAAGCAATAAATGAATGAAGAATGAAGAAATTGCTTGTCTGTCCACAGTCAGAACAGACTTAACACTTGTCAACTGCCATCTTTTAGAATTAGTTCAGCCAACATCATCATGTGCTTCAAGCACATCCCCAAATCTTGGCCAGATATAGCTAGATGGGTTTTTTTCCCAGCACAGAAACATGGCAGTTAAATGATTAATGAATTTCCTGCAATAATTCAGTATGGCTTCCCTGATATGTAAAAGTAATGTAGCAGTCTGTACTGAACTGGGAAGGGGTGTTTGTGGGGAAGAGGGAAAAATTAAACTAACATTGTCGGTGCCTCTGGGCATCTGTAAAGGCAGATCTTTAAATACTTCAACAATTTTGATGGCAATACTCTTGCTCTCCATGGCCTCCACCACTTACAGAACAATTAAGATTTCTGATCAAATTAGAAAAATGTTTGGCTTTGATTCACAATAATCTATTAAACAACATCTTACTCATGAAAATGCATTCACCAATATAGGAATAATTCACTCATCTCTATAGGGAGAACTCACAGCTAGAGTTCTTGTATAAGTCAGTCTTTTATTTCAGAAGCAAGATAGAAAGATGGGTGTTATTTCAGAATTAAGGAACAGGTATTACCTACTGCTTTGGAAATATCTCTTACCAAGATTTACAGTAACTCAGTTACAACACTGCTCTGTGCTTAGCCAATACTGATCATCAATACAGCTGAGCACAACTGATTAACATAATAAAAAGCAGCAAAGAATAGCAACTAGCTTTCACTAGCAATACAAATGCTCCTGAAATACAAAATCAGGTACTCCCATAAGCATTGCTCACATTTGGCACTCCTTTGGGATCTTGCCTTTTTTTTTTTTTTTAAATAGGAGAAATCTGATAAAATGTACCCCCTAGAAGTACAGCCTGTAAGCTCCACCTTTCCCCCCCGTATCTAGTGATGGTTATCTTTAGCCACCACACTTCTAAAGCAGGTACAGAGTACAACCATGAGTCAACATGAGATCATTAAAAGTATCAAACAATCTTTCTAGTATACTGCAGATCAAATTGGTAGCAGAGCCAACTGTAAAGATTGACCAATATTTCTCATTTTAAGACCCTCTACTCTGCTGTGCCAGAATTTAACTGCACAGGCCAAATGTCTTTCCAAACATTCAGCAATCCGTGAGAAAAACTGAGAAATACATTGTTTCCATGTGTATTGAATTCTGGAAACCTTTTATTTCAGAAATGCTACCATTACATTTTGGAGGAAAATCCCTGACAAACTGTATCTGTGCCAAACCCCACTTTAATTCTATTTCCTTGTGTTCAGGTGCTACAAAACCATTTTTATTAACATGACTGAAGAATCTTTCCCAAGCAGACCCTGCCTCAATCAGTTCACAAAACGAACAAAGTTTTCTTACTGAATTCAAACTTTTCTTTTTTCCATGTTGTTCAAGTGCAGGATATATGCCTCCTTACCTGAATGCACTCTTCCAATTCCACTCTGCAAACAAAATTATCAATATACTATGAGGATTTCCTTTCATACTCATTACTGGATATATCCAAATAACTACACAGTCCCAGTTTATTCCCAGCATAGATCCATACTATAAAGTGAATGAGGCAAAGGTCTTGAAGAATAAAAAAAGGACCACAAGATTACTATGCATGCTTAAATCTTTGGGCACAGAAAACAGCAAACTACCCCAACTTTCTTTTAAAAGTACCTAAGCACTCCTTTGCACTATATTTGACAGTCACCAACTAAAATTCAATTCCCCTTTATTTTACTGCATTGAGCACTGCATAATATTTTAAGTTATTTTTTTATTTTCTAAGGTAAGAGAACATTTGTACCTTCCCAGTTTGCAGACAGGGTGATCCACAGAAGATGTTACAGCCTAGCAGAGACATAAACCTGGATCTCCAGAATTCCCTGCTAGTGCTTTAATCATTGAGCTCTCTTCAACTCTCCCTATCCTTCCTAGCCTGACCAAATTAGTTCATCATAACACAATCCCTACACCATTCACAGCTTTCACTGTACCATGTCCTTTTGCATCTTCCGCTTAAATGTTGTTTTCATGTTTTTGTGCTTCTCTTTATTCAGTATTCCTCACAAGAAGCAGAGATGTACAAACTTGACTTGAACTGATCCTCTCTTCCTTCTAAAAATATAACTAAATGAAAAAATACAAATAAATGAATAATGAAAGAGGTTGCAACACTTCAAAGATGAAAAATCATGGTGTTGGCAACATGACCTGATGAAAATGATTACTAAATCTTATTTTATTTAGTATATCCCCTTACCAACAGCTGAAGAAGAGAAAGCGGCATCCCTGGGAGACATGATTTTTTTTCTAAATGTCTTATAAAATAAAGAATATATAGTTTTTTACAGTATAAAAATCAGTAGGTTTCTAGTGCAATTCTAGATAATTTAGCAGAAGAACTTGACCTTTTTATAGGTTTTTGAGCTATTCTGTGTCACTCTATAAAAGCAACATAATTACTTGTAGGATATTTGAAATAAAGCTGTAGAAAGAATAGTCTCCTTGCTTACATTTTATAGGTGCTTTCCATAAAAAAAAATGTACACCACAAAATACTGGTTTGCTTTGGAATAGTTAAGTACTTTTTAAATGACATAATGCGTGTCATAATACAGTAGGGACTGCACAAAACACTGGGCGGGGGGGGGGGGGGGGAACCAACACCAAAATTCCATCTTGATTTAGTATTCATTGCACAAAAGGCAGAGCTTTCAAGTGTGGAAGGTTTCCTTACATCAGTCAGCTCCCCTCCCAGTCACAACAGTCCTTCAGCCTCTGCTTGGCTTGCTCTTTTAACCTATTCTTGAGCTCCAGTCACTTACGGGGAGTTACGCTTCCTGATGTAACAAGTGTAAATGTAAGTGCTTTCTTGAGAAAAGTTGTCTTACTTTGTCAGGACTTCCAAGTAAAACGCAAGTTTACCTTGTTTTGCTGTTGTGTTTGGTTTGGGTTTGTGGGGTTTTTTGTTTGATTTTTTTAAAAAATAAAGGAAAAGACTTACTGATCTCCTATCTCAGAGCTCTGAACCAGCTGGCCATTTATAACAAAGTTAGACCAAAGGACAGAGATTTAGAAAACAATTAAATCTCTACAGGATTGTGAAAATGAGGGACCCATTTAGACAGACCCAAAAACACTTCAGTGAGAAAAAGTTGCAAAGTGAGTTCAGAACCTTCTGACAGCAACAAATCTGCACTTAAAGGAGACTTTATAATAGGCCAAGTGCAGGAAAAAGTTTAATTAGCCCTGAGAGTCACCCATAAGATACACATGCATAGAAAGCAAGATTTCTTTAGTTACGGAACTGCCCATTTTTAGTGAGGTAACATTTATAAAGCATAGAACACTATTTCTATCATCAAACATGATTAACAAAACATTGTAAGCCAATATAGCAACGTATATGTATATCCAGTAATATAGATCATATTCAGACAGCCCACAAAACTCTACTTGAACTTACAGCTGAGAGCTGAATTAAACAAGTAAAACACGTAAACACAAGAACACTGAATTAAGTCATGAGATCTGAGATGCAGCCTTCTTCATTAAAATCTTCAAGGACAAACAGGGGTGGAAAAAAAAAACCAACTTCTTGACTACCATAATTACAGGTTAGGAACACCAATATATGCATTTGTTTAGAAATATATATATGTGTGTGTGCATATACATATATATACACACAAAAAAATATTTGCATCCATATTTGTATATACGGATAAAAACACCACCTGAAGTTTGAAAGCACTAGGACCACAAATGTTCTCCCTCGTCTCAGACTCACATTTCACCCATTTCTGCAGTGCACACAGTTGTCACACTGTACTTGTCTGAACAGTAGAACTGCAATGAAAAATTTATGTCATTCATTTTCCTTTAGCCTCCACTATTGCCATCACTTTCCCACCCAGAGACGAGGCTTGGGTTTCTGGAGGCAGCATTTTACTCACAGTATGTTTAGGAAACTGTAACAATTACCTTGTTATTTTAAAATTGCATTGCCAGTAAACAAACAAAATACGATTTGTAAAGTTTGTTCATTATAATTACTAATACACACCTCCTGTATTTTCAAGGACTACACAAACAGTAGCAGCACAAAACAGGAGTTCACTAATTTTTCCTATGCTGCTTCAGAAAGTTAGCTATTGATATTTGAACAAAAGCAGACATTATTTCAAAGAGGATTGCCTTCGTCTCATGAATCTGTCAGAATTGCAGTGCAAGGTAGGTTGCTCTAATGAAATACAAACCCAACATGAACTACATCTGCACTTCTCTAGAGACTAACGGGTACATTTCTGCTACTGAATTTAAATGTCTTTAAATTGTTAAGAATACAAAAATCATTGAAGTTTTGCTGGGTTTTCATTTCAGTAAGTGATGTATGCCACCACGCTTTCAAAGAAAAGCTGCTAACACAGCTACTAAAGGTAGTATTAACAGTAGAAAGGTATTTATAACTATCATTGTACTTCAAACTGTAGCAGAATGCTTGATTTTATTACAAAAGCTTTGGAAAAGGCATTAATTCAGAAGTATTAGACTAGCCAGTCATTGGCTCTGTGACAGTGCCAGATACTGAATGCAACACAGTGGGGATGAAGAGTGAGGAAACAGATAACCAACAACTAACTCTGAGAGCCTCCGCAGATAGTTTTGCGGCTGTCACAGCACCTGGATTGAGGTGGAGACCGGCTGCAAGATGTACCTACCTACAGCAGCTGTTTCCAAAATGTAATAAACCTAGACATTAGAGAAGTAATTTTGAAAATATCAAAGCTCCCTTCTCACTTTAAGATTAAGGAAGTGGCAACTGCAACAAGAAGTATAAGTAGGTAAACCTGAAGTATAAGGACAACCGTCTTCCATCCTTAAAGCAATGAACATCACTCAAAAGAAACCAGACATGCCAACACAAAATGTCTTTGCCAGTTTTAAGGCTTGGCTGGCTATATTGTCATAAACCAAAATAATGAAGATACATTCTTTGCTTAAGTCCATAATGGCTAATTTTTCACCAAGATGTAATTTTCCCTTTTACCAAATATTTTCTCCTTTTAATTCCCCCAGCTTATCTGTTCTGCCATCAAGGCACCAACTTAAAACATGCAATGACTAACCAAGGAGACCCTGTAGCTGCAATGCATCAAACCAATTTTGTTGACCATTCACGGGTCACTGAAACATCAGCTTCACATGCCTGTTATGGAGACAAATGACAAACATGACCATTTCTTTCTCCAAGCTGCACAGGTATATCACCTAGGCAAGCAGGAAAATAACTCCAGCCTGCTGTCAAAAGTCTCAATCCTCGAATTCAAAACTATATTCAAATAGCCTTGAATATAGCCAATAATAAAATTTACTGGCCAAAGGATGAAGATGCCTAAGGTGTTTAAATCAATTTGTTTAACCTCAAGTATTACCAGATAATGAACAGAAAGTGAGTTATCCAGCAGAGCTGATGTTCAATATCTGCACTGAAATCCTACTCTGCTTGATTTCTACCCAATAAACCCCTGTTGATGTCATTATATGCCATTTACTATATACACTTTAGTTTTTTAAACCATGAAAATATAAAACTTCACAATTATTAAGTACAAGGACTTCATTTTCCATTGTAAGGGCAAAGAAGGTTGGAGGACCAGAACTTATTATTTAGAATAGAATAGAATATTTCAGCTGGAGGGGACTTAAAATGATCATCTAGTGCAACTGCCAGACCACTTCAGGGCTGGTCAAGATAAAGCATATTATTAAGGGCATTGTCCAAATGCCTCTTAAACACTGACAGGCTTGGGGCATCGACCCCCTCTCTAGGAAGCCTGTTCGAGTGTTTGGCCCCCTCTCAGTAAAGAAATGCTTCCTAATGTTCAGTCTAAACCTCGCCTGGCACAGCTTCGAACCATTCCCATGAGTCCTATCCCTGGATACCAGGGAGAAGAGATCAGCACCTCCCTCTCCAATTCCCCTCCTGAGGAAGCTGGAGAGCACCAAAACTCAGTTCCCACTGATTTTTTTATAATTTGATTAAATAATTTCCCAGACTAATAGAAGAATGTTCAAGATGAAATCCAGATGTGCTGGCACATCAATTATATCCTAAAAATCAAATGGAAAACTGAAGGTAGATATCAGACCTAGAATTGAAAATGCAAGAAAACTCTTTTCCTACACGTGATCAGAAACCAGGAAGACAAATAAGTTTCTTCTCCAAACCATATCTGGATTAAACTCAGAATACTGCAAAATTCTTCTCAGGGAAAAAAACCCGCATAACACTTGGGATGATATAAAAATATCTAAGTTAACTTTTTCAGCTCCTAACAACCATTATCCTGTGAAAGTTAAGGTACTCCTGAAACCAATTATTAAAAATAATTGCCATTCCTATGGGTAAAGCAAGATCTAGTGCCAATGAAGAAAATAAAATAGATAGCTCGCATGAAAAGTACAGAGAATTTTTGAATACCGAAGTAAAAACAAGGACTAATGAGGACATCTCCTTCGGTACTGTCTAAGAACTAAAGAAAGTTTATACCCACACATTTGTATACTTTAAAAACACCTTTTACATTGTCCTGTAATAATTTTTACTGCTACTTTAAAAGAAAATTTAAAATCTGTGACTGCACAGGCTTTATATAAAATACTAATTACTACATACTTGATTACCCTCAATCTTACAGTAGACAGCATATAAAAGCCTAATATATTTTGTGAACATTTATGATCTGAGAAATTAAATAGGCCAGTAGGAATATGATTAGAAGACATCATTTTTCCCTCTACTTAAGAGCACCTGCCAGGAGGATGCCATTTGGGATGGTTACGCGCTCTTGCTCAGCGCTGCGGCAGGCACCAACGCAGTCCCCTTGCAACATCGTCAGGAACTCAGCGTGCACTCCTTAATATTGCAACAACATGTACCCAGCATTTCACAGCACTGTTCTGTAGCCCTCTTTTTCACTCTACTGAACTCTATCTTCTCCAGTGCAACTCACTGAAAGAGAATTTTCTCAGCCATTAATTGAGTTTCAGCGTTTGATTTCTGTTGCCTTAAAAACCCACATACTATCAGAACCCTAGTATTGGAGTATCCTTGTGCTTTTAGTGTGGTAGAAGTAATTCCTAAGTAAGAATTATTTCTCTTAGGATAAGGATTAAACAGTTAAAAAGAAGATTACTGCTATACAGTTAGTACTCTACACATTATCAAAATCAAACCCACAAACTTCAAGAGATACTTCACCTTTTTCAAAGACTAGGCACACCAAAAATATATAATTTTGTATGCTATACACTAATGAAAATGTAAATGCTTAAGAAACTAGACATATCTCAGAAATAAGACTAGATGATATTGTGTGGTATATTTAATGCATATTAATGAACATTACCACATTATTCAGCACTGGGCTAAGAGAGTGTTCTCTGTTTACAGCATTTTTCAGGAGCATATCAAAAGACCTGATATATGAGGTTCACCTAGAAACACTAGAAAACTACAAAAGGCTGTCTGTAATAAGAAAGGACTGAATATTACACTGCTGTAGTAATTACTCTACTGGTATAAAGACCAAAAACACAAGAACATCTCAGAATTTTCAACTTAAAGGCAGAGGGGAAAAAAACAACACATGGTTATAATATGTAATTGGATAATTTGGTTTTTAAGCTTCAAGCCACCACTTCAGTCAAAAATTCTGTAAAGAAAATCACAAATCACAAGAAGTTGTATTTCATGTGACTAGATGGCATTCTATTTTTAACACTACTGATTAACAGATGGAAGTGGAGTTTTTCCTTCAAAAGTGCTTTAGTCATCATAAAGTACTAACAATGATGTTAATTAAACACATTTGTGGAACTAAAAAAACCCAACCATGTGATTTCATGTTTGTTCTCTACAGCTATTTCTACAGCTCTCTCTTACAAAATTACCATTTAGTTATATCAACATATACATGTGTATATCACAATAGGGAAGGAAATATACTAGGTCATCACTATAGCTTGAATCCCTTTTATCATGTTGATATTCCAAATATTACCATATCTATATTTTTATTTACCTAGCTACTTTACTCCCAGTAAAACGAAAACTGCAGAAATCCCCACAACTTTCAACACTGAATCAATAAGCTTATGTAAATCACACTGCCAGAAGTATGGTCTAAAGAAGAGTTTAGAAAAGAGAATTAAAAGGGAATATACTATCCCCATTGGGTGCTAAATATATAGAGCATAAACCCTTTCTTTCCAGTTCTGGCTGAAGGACTCTGCGTCTCCCCAAGATGTGCCAAGAGTCTGAAGTGCAGGACGAGCAGGAGGAGTCTCTGCAAAAATGAACAGCGCTGGAACAGCACTTGATAACGAGAAGAACTTGTCTCTTCCATCTTAAAACTACTGGACAGCAGCACTTCATAACAGATTATCAAAATATTAAAAATTTATATAGGGATGCCTTTCCTCTTCTCTGATCCTTCTACCCCAATTGCAAGGTAACTTCATAGGAAGAGGAGAACAGGCACTTTCTGCCAATGTTCATTGATGGAGAAAAGGACAAGCAAGTTTTACATAGACTTCACTTAAAATATCTTAAAGTTGCTACAGCAAAGGAAACTAATCAAGGATTTAGGATTAGTCTGAGTTCTGAAATTCTTTGATTATGACTCAGCACAAATTCACCAAAACAAGCAAAAATGTTGACTTCTTCGTAGGGTATTGATTGGTACATTTACTTTGGACTAAGTACCAGACACTTCAAGAAAATAGGGACCTCAAAGATACCAGTTTTCTTACACCACTTTTTCATATCCTGACTGCATCACGTGACAATGGCATGGTAACATACCTCATCTGACAGTAGTGTTGAAACCTATACAATATTTACCAGAAGTTATGAGCTATTCCTCCCACCATCATCTTAATCAGTTTGAAGGTAAGTTCTTATCCCCAAAGTAAACCATTTAAGAATTTTACCACAGTAAACAAGACGTGACAGTAGCACACTACATATTAAATACATAAAGGAAGAAAATGTGGTGTGCCAGATTTCTCAACCGAAAATACTTCTCCCACCATTATTATCTTGGGCTGTGTGTGTTAAGCTGATTTCCTCTTCCAGTTACACCACAGCAAATTCAGCTGTCCATTAACCAAATTATTTTAGAGTCATTGGAAGACGAATCTGGCTGTATGCACATGCACATACATAACAGCTGTTTCTGAAATGATAGGACAGATCATCTCTGTGGCATTCATGTCAGAGCCATGACAAAATGCTTCTCCCAGATGAATAAGTGACAGCGAGAAGGCTGCGTTCAATGGGAAGAGGAAGCCAAGAGCTGGCTTGTTTCCATGGAAACAGTAGCAGCATCAGGCAGAACAGCTGTAGAAGAAGAGGCAGAAGTTCAGGAGGCAGAAATCTTGCTGATTTTACCTCACCAATGTGTCAGTGCCATCAGAGACCATCTGCATTTAAGGTAGATCAAGCTAGTTTATGTTGAATACATCATGTATTAAGCTATAATTTCCAATTAAGACTTAACAGCCGACATGCCAGAAGTACATTAATAAAAATTATTTATAATGGGGTTTAGTCAGCCCATATACACATGAAGCTACGGAGTGTATTAGCATCTGTAACAGCGGAGCACTATGATCTTTGTCATTAGGAACAAACCTTGCCGTTTCTTTAAAAACGACGGCTCCCATAGGCTAAATGCTTCAAGCAGAATGACTGGGTTTCTCCAATTTAATCTAATGGACTCTTTTCCAACTTAAAAATAAATACAGCATTTTGATTACCAACACGGCAAAAGAAATACCCTCTTTTCAGTTTCTTTATCAACCTTAACTATTTTCTTTGTACACTTCTACAATCATTTTCAGACAGAAAACATCTGCATAACTCAAAAATTATTAAAGGTAAAATCTAAAGTATACTTGCTTTCCTTATTGGATAAAAGATAGTGAGTAGAGATTTGCATTTATAAATTAAAGGGCCTTTCTATTTGTTAAGAAAGCAAATAAACTCTGCTATTCACCATTAATCTACAAATGTGTATTCTGAGATTAACGTATCTTCAACACTCCAGTCATGATGTCTCAACCGAACTACCCCAGCAGCGTTGCTTCCACCAAAAATAAAAACCGTCTTGCATCACGAACAGCCAAAGCCCCAAGTTTAACTCACTCCATTCATTCACCCTAGTATATGACAGGAATCTAGGTACCTGGAGAAAACGTAAGCAAGCCACCAAATAAAGACATAAGTTATCTTTGCTAAGAACGCTCTCTAATATAATTTCCATGGCTTTAACCTTTTGAGGGTATAAAATCATATTTGCTCCCTCTCCCATCTCACTCATTTCAGCTGATTCTTCCTACAACCATTCCCACTGAATGTTCAAAGCTGGTGTAGATGTTATAGGACGCTAAAGGAGTCTCTTACTGTCACTTCACGTAAAGCAGTAGATAGGAACTTTGTATTTCCATCCGACAATACCGCTCACTGCTCTAGCCCCGCTCCTCATGTCACCATGAAGCAGCATAAGTATTTTTAAGGACTCTTGCAAGGTGTAAGTATCTTGATGCCTGGACTGCAAGGCTTTTGTGGTTTTATTTGCATTTAAGCGAATACTTGCTTACAACAAACTTTACAAATACTTCCTAATTACTTTTTATCCTTCCCTTGTAAACTAAGTAATTATGATCTTTCCTACAGATGAAGACCCGCACAGCAAATGAGTTGTGTAACTTGCCTTCGGCTCCTGAAAACGGCAAGGGTGTTGCAGGCAGCACCTGCTCGAGTGCCCCGGGCCACAGACTCCAGCGCTGCTGAGCTACTCAACTTCGCAGGCGCTGTCCCCTTCTCTGCGAACAGATTTACAGTATTCTCAGAAGATTAAGGATATATAGCTATGAACTTTGTGAACCCCAGGGCCGTTTTTGAGTTCCTGCACTAAGTACATGAGCAATCCATAATCCTTAGGAAAAATCAATGACAAATACTAATTACTTCTTTAAACAGCATCATGTTTCAACTATTAATCAGAAGTAAGAGGCCTTAAAAGCTAAATTAATTTGTAATACGATATCTGAGATCAGCACTGACATTCTAGGTCCTGCTGGGCATCTGCAGACACTCTTTTAAACTCAGTGCTTAATTACGCCTCTTGTATTTTCTTACAAACTATTTAGACGTTATCTTTGCATTTTACTAAAGCATAATGAATACTTTGCACTTATGAGCCATCAAAGGATACCAAAATCGTTTGCAGGTATTAACTAGTCAAACTCAGAATACACAGGTATGATTCAGATAAGAATCAGGTGTCTGTTTCAGAGATGCTTAAACCAACGCATAGAAAGATTTAGTTGCCCAATGCTTCTCCTATGACAGTATCTTATGCCAGTAGCTTTCCACATCTACACAATAGCATTCTGTCAAATAGCAGTTTGTGAATGATTGCTCTGTTAAGCCTGGAGTGAAAGGAATACCACCGTACTCTTTATTTTCATTTCACAGTCTATGAAATCCAAAACGATAAAATGAAAACAGAAAAAATATTCAGATGTAACTCCTGAACTTTAGAAACAAAGAAAAGTGTTGAAGGCTTCAAAGCAATTGCATGTACATGGATTACATTTTATATTTACAAAAAAACATGTTTAGTAGATGTTGCTATCTGAATATCAAACCGCATTCACTAAAAGTTAAAATTTTTTTTAGAATCTCAAATAAAGTAAACCTTCTTGTCAACAAACTAGTTTCACTATTTATATAACATCACTGGATGGTCTTGCTAGAATAATCTTGTGCATGCACTATCCCCCAATAGGTTACCATGGCAACTTATATTTGAATTTCTATAAATTTCTATTTTTAGAGATCACAGTTTAGGATAAAGAAAATCACAAATATTAAGTACCATTTCATTAATAGAAAATATCCCATTTTTATCATCATCATATTTCCCAGAACAGACATTGCTGAAGTTAAGTCAGGCAGCAATGCTAAAAAAATAATTACCACAGTTATTAAGAAAGTTTACCACTAAGCAGCCTCACCATAATCTAAGTGGTGTATGAGTCAGTAGCTAACACTATTAGGCAAAGATTGATGTTCACAGAGTTTTGTCTCTATTTCAGTAAGACCAGGATTTCACTCAAATGTTTTTAGAGTTAGTCATCATTTCAGCTGACAGAAAACAAAACTGTATTTGCCAGAATACTTAGAAAATAATTTCATTGTTTCAGGTGTGGGAAAATGTTGAACTGACAGCAATGTCTCAGCTCCAAACTGAGGTTACCATCACCATAAATTACTGTGTTCAAGAGTGCTTACTATGTGCATGTTAGTCCTTAAATACAAATTTACTTCATGCTTTAAAACTCACCAGTAATTCTCAAAGTTGTCTCCCTACATGAAAGACCAAGGTACAGAGTAGCAGCCTTGAAAAAAATGAAAACACTGATATAGACGCTGTTGTTATGGCTCTGACACTGCCTTACTCTGGCTACCTGGCATTGAAATCAGAATATAATGTTTAAAACCAGTTTTTAAATTATAAAAGGGTAAATACCTTATCTTCTAAGAGATTAATATTGCCACGTCGCAATTTTATATTATAGTGTTAATTACGGCATTCATTTTGCAAACTCAAAATATCTTTACCCGAGCCACTGACAGTTCAGGATGGTCTAGTACAGATGGAAAATCTGGAAAGCAAGTGCCTACAGGCTCCGTCAAAGAGTGGACCAAAGCGGACTAAGAAACCAAGTGACAGCTACAAGTCCAGGGCGCAACTGCAATCAGCATGCCTACCTTCCTATTTCTCCTAGTATCTTCCATTTAACATTTACTTCGCACTCCTCAGTTCTCCAGCAAATTTGAGTGGAAAGATTGCCTATCGTAAAAGCTGCGGATTCGTCGCCGTCAGCAACTTTCCACGAAAGAGTAAGTGAAAGACAACCTGCAGCGCAATCACCGTGCGCACTACTGTAACTGACAGCCAAATTTTCTTTAGCATTCAGACAGCTAAGATGCGAGCAACGTGGGTCTGTCATTGATGAGCAAAGATAGACACTTCTGGTAGTTTTACTTCAGAACCGATCCTTTATTAAAAACGTATTTCAATTATCAGCTGGATCCAGCTGTCAAGGGAAAACATACTGGTAGGCAACCTTCAAAAACATAAACAATGCTGGCCCTCAGCAAGTGACAGTAATAACTACAATGACTTTTACTTTCTGTTTAACTTACCTCACTAAGCTCATAGGAGTTGCTACCATTCACAGAAACTGCATCAGGCCACAGGGTACAATTCAAAAAGCCACTTAACCACACGCTTATGGTCACATCTATGAGACTGCCAGTGAAATCAGTGGAACTGATCAGGAGATGACGCCCACCGTAACTGCACTTTCTGCAGGATGAGGCTTAACTCTGAGTACTTCATGGGAATCCTAGTAAATATACTGCAAAACACATATTACCATTTTGTAATCAAACATTTCCAATCACAAGTTATCTTTCTTGTATTGTAGGGAGAATTTGCTGACAGTTGCTTTTCTCGTTGTTAAATTTGAGGCACCGTTGTGTATTTCTCTCAAAGGAATTACAACCATTTGTTTGCTCCAAAGCCCTGGGTTAGAAAGCGAACCCACATCGCCACTGACAACAGCAACTAAAAGATGGAACTAAAATCCAAATCATCTCAGTAGAAAGCAGTCAGCATCAAAATCTAAAATCCCTGTCCAAATAATGGAAACTTAGGACAATCATTTACTGCCTTGTACCCATACGCTCAGTCACAGAGCCAGTGAGGGTCACCCTGAGAAATCAGTTGAGGGAGAGCCAGGGTGACCCTCATCACACTTACTTTGTTGAACTCAGATCACCTCCCAGCGCAGACCGATCGAAGCTGGAAAAGGGCTGAGGTCGCTCTCCTGCTTTGTTGTCACCACCTCACCCCAAACCTGAGACCTCCGAAAGCCAGGAGAGGGATGATGGCCTCCTGGCAGGGCCAGCCACCCTGGCCCCAAACGCACCTCCATGCAGGCGCTCAGAAAAGACGAGGGCACCTTGGGGTTGTTCCTGCCCACACACCCCCCCGCACAAACGGGTCCCCCAGCGAGCGCTTCCACGGCCCCACCCAGGCCAGGGGGGCACGCGTGGCTCCCTCGCAGGCTCCTCGGGGCACAGCTCCCACCTCACCCCACGTACACTCCCACGGGGAGGCACCGGCACAGCGGGACCCCCTCACTGCCCGACATCGCCTGCAGATGCGGAGGGGACAAGCACCACCGCCCCACGGGGGCCGATGTCAGCCCCATGCAGCGACTCACCAAAGCATCACCTCCGCACGCCCACCCCAAGCAGGACGACCTTCCCCTTGACGCCTGGCGCGCCTGCCTCCCACGCAGGGGACCACGGCACGCGCGCCCGTGGCAGCCCTTCGGCCTCCCCGGCAGCCCTGGGTGGGAGCGCCGGCGGCGGCGCTTACCCTGGCAGCCCGCGAGGAGTAGGGGTCCTCGAAGAGCGCCCAGACGCGGGGCTGCAGCCGCCTCCAGCGCCCGCCCTTGCCATCGGCGGTCGCCCCCACGTCCTCGATGCCCAGCCTCTTGGCGGCCAGGTCGTCGTCGTCGCCGTCGGGGGGTGGCTCTCCCGTCAGCAGGTCGGGCGCCTCGAAGATGTCGAGGGCCTCCTCAGCGTCGCGGTGCTGGCGGTAGGTCATCCAGCAGCAGGGTTCCACGTCGGTCTCGTCGATGCCCCAAAACGCCAGCTCCTCCTCGAAGAGCGGCCCGCAGACGTCGGCGGGGCAGTGCAGCTTGCCGGTGCGGTAGTAGTTGAGCACATAGGCGAAGACCCCCGGGTGCCGGTCGAAGAAAAACTCGCTGGTGCCGCCGCTGCCCCGGGGGCTGCAGCCGCTGCCGGGATCCGGGCAGCCGCCCGCCGGCGGCGGCGGGTTGGGGGCGGGCGGCGGCGGCTCCTCGCCGCCCGGGGACTCGCTCTGGGACTCGGAGGCGAGCAGGGCCAGGCGGGTCCCCGGCAGGGTCTTCAGGGTGCTGCGGTAGGTCTCGTGCCGCGTGCCCCCAACGTTGAGGATCACCCTCTCGTTGTCCTCGAGCTTCCCCATCGCTCCGGGTCGGACATGACTGGGGAAGGCGCGGGAGGCGGCAGCGGGGATGGAGGGGCCGGGGGGTGGAGGTGGGAGGGGGGGGCAGCCGGTGGCGGGCAGGTCCGCGGGGGGACGAGCTTCTGCCTTAAACGCAAAGAGAAAGAAGAAATCGAGGAGAAGCCCCCCCAAGCATCACCGGGGCGGGGCTTTTCCCCGCCTGCCCCAACTCCCTCCATCCCCCCCCCACCCCCCCCATCTCTCGCCGCCCCGCACCGCCGGGAGAGCCCCCGGCCCCCCGCTCCCCCCCGCCGCCGGGCAGCTCCGCCGCGCTCCCCCCGCGGAGGCTCTCCCGCCTGCCGCCCCCCCGCCGCGGGCAAAGCTGCGGGCTCTGTCCCCGCTTCCCCCCCCGCTAAAGGGGGCTACCGAAACGGCACTGCCGCTTCTCCCGCGTACGGATCCGCCACCGTCCCCACCCCCTTCTCCCTCGCGGGGCTGCGTGAACCGAGCTGATGGAACAGAAAGTGTGCGGTTAATTATTTAACGGGCATCTATATTTTATTATCCTAACAGCTTAACGGGGGGGGGGGGGGGGAAGGATGAGAGGTTTGTCCCTCTCCCCCCCGCCTCTGTTTTGGGAGGGAGGGATTGCTTTTGGGGAAAAAAAAAAAAAAAAGCCCCCCAGCAGCGCAGGCAGCAGGCACACCCTTGGAAAAGCTGCCTGCGTGGAGCTGGGCTCGCTACTTTCTCAGACAAATGATGAAGACGAGCGTGCATCGCAGGGAAGAGCCGGCGGAACCAACGCCGGGCTGCCGTGGGTTTCTCCACGCTCCCCGCCTCCGCCAGCCCCCCCCCCCCCGCCTTCCCCGCCGCCCCTCCGCTACCTTTGCCGGAGGGGAGAAGGTGGCTCCTCTTCCCGGGCGGGCTCCGCTTGTCCGGGGGGGCGGCCGCCGCTCCCCGCCGGGCGAGAGCTACTTGTTGTTGGGCTTTTCCTTCCGCGTTCAGGGAGCTGCTTCACCTCCCTCCGTGCTCAACTCCGAAAGGCGTTAAAAGCGGCTCCCGCCGGGAGATGCCGCTCCCGCCGGTTTACGGGGGAAACGCCGCCGCCTTCCCACGGCGGGACTGCGAGCGAGGCGGGCGGGCGGCGGGGCCGGGCGCCTCGGGGAGCGGTCCTGCGGGGATCCCACCGCCTCTTCGGCAAGATGAAGGTGAAAACGCACCTCATGTGGGGCTGAAGCTCCTCCCCGGGGCGGGGGCAGGGCAGCCGTACCCCCTCCAGCCCCCCCACTCCCGGCCCTGTGGGGCGGAGGGAGGCGATAGAGAAAACAAATGCCACATCTCTCTGGAAAAAGGCAACGCCGCCTCCGCTCCCGCTACATGTAAATTTGGTTCACACTTCAGGAAAACACGCGGGAAGGGATCGGGGCTGAGAATAGCTGTTTTTCGGAGGGATGCAGGAGAAGCAGCGCCTAGCTACAGGTGACTGCGGAGGGGAGCTGCTCAGCCCCCCCAGGAGAGGGTCCTTCACCTGGCAGGTCTGTGCCTGCAGCGCCCGGGGCCCGGGGAGCCCCTGGAGCCAGCTCCAGCGCAGGCCAGCAGCCGGAGGAGCCCCGGCCTCCGGGGGTCGGGGAGGGAGGGCTCAGGGAGAGGGGATCCAACTTTTATGGCAGCTGGAGAAAACAGATAGAGTGCAGTGGGTACGCTTCATACTCGGTACACTTCCTACGTTGGAGGCTGGGGGCGGCAGCGGCGGGGATGGAAGTTGGGAGTCCCCATTAATACAGAAGGGAGCCCAATGACTGCACCAAAGTCTCTGCCTCCAAGCCAGCTGAGTTATTTTCTACAGCCTGTTTTACTGATGCCTGGTCTCAGCTGAGTTGGTCAAAGGGAAAGAAGCCTCCAGCCCCAGAGAGAAGATACACAAAATGAGAAGTGATCGTTCTTGCCGCTTCCTCAGAAGAAATACCTTCCTCCACACCAAGAGCATTCCCTGGCATGAAGTATGGTAATGAGTGGAATAATGGTATCTGAAACATCCCCCTTCCGCATCAGAGCCTTCAGCTGGGCACTTGCTGGCATTGGGAGGGCAAAGCTCTGCTGGCAGCGATGCTCAGAGGACACTGTGCTTAGACCAGATTGCTTTAACCCAGATCTGTCTGTATGTGGCATCCATGATGTAAAACACCGACTCCCAAAGCAGCAGCAACTTTAAGAAATGGGTTTCAAAAGCTTTCTCCAGATGTACATTCTGAAGTTCCTTAAAAAACCCACAAAATATATCCTGCCAAAGCAGATATAATCAGTTAGTGAAAACTCGCAGGAGCCAAAATTAATATTCAATTACATAGTTGTAAATCCAGTGGAAAGGACACACCCATCCTAAACCAAAGCAACGCTGCTCATGCCATACTTGCTTTCTTTGCAGAGGGGATTTTTCTGAAAAGGGGACATAGAGAAGGAAGGACTAAGACAAAATGAATATTCATTGTCTTCTCTCTGACCTACGAGAGGTTTCTGGAGAAATGCAACGTATTAAGCTCTGCAGCATTCATCCATTATGGAAAACCATGGGGTGGCAGTAGCTGCCAAAACACTAGACAAACTGTATCATCACAGAATACGAGGACTTCTCTCTGAACTGTCACTGTCTGCTCAAGTCCCACATCTGTGCTTAAGTTACAGGACAAGTAGTCCCCTCGAAAAAAAAACCAAATCAAACCACCACAAACAAAAAACCCAAACCGAAACAACAACAAAACCAAACACAAAACCCCAAAAAACCCAGCCCCCCAACAAAAAAAAACACAACCCACCCAACAACCTAACAAACCTAAGACTAACAAGGATGTCATCTCATAAACAAAAACTTTACCTTCATACCCCATAACACCAATGCCACGAAAAGGGCATGTATTATGAGAAATCTGTTTATGCTTCAGACTTCTTAAGCACACAGGGTTTTTATTGCATGGGGAAGAATAAGCCACAGAAATAATTTTTCCAATTGGTAAGAAAAGGAATGGTCTCATCCAGAATATAACAGTCCTTCAGTCATGTCAAAATGTCTATGTTCTGCAACATTTCTGTTACTAAATATAATGCTATTAATTTCTCTGTGTGTCACTCTTCCTTGTATTTTCAGCATGTGGCAGACCTCTCAATAAAGGATGAAATTATATTAGACATTGTCTTTGCAGAGCCAACATTTTCTTGAATGACAATATTCAACATAGGCAACTATAGTAACATTCATTAATTTCCGCCCTACAAGAGACTGACCTGAATTTTTGCACTCCTCAGTACTTCCAATGAAAGTGGAAGCATGAGACATATGTAAGAGAGAGAAATGCACCTCCTAAGTCAGTCTTACCATGAAATATATCTGCAAATGGAAAAAAACCTCAAAACTATTTACACATAATCTCAACCATATTCATGTAAAAGTTAAGTAGAAACATTTCTGTAGCTGAGGATTTGGAACTTTCTTTGAGAAGCTGAGTGACACTGAGCAATGCACAACCAATTTTCCCTGCTGGGTAGGTATTACAAAAGGAAAGGTCCCATGTTATTGTTTGAAATAACAAAGCAATAAAATTAGATGTGAAAACCACTATCAGAAACCCAAGCCAAATGAGCATTTTACTTACTAGCAGCAATCATTCTTCTTGCAAGCTTGAGTACTGCAATGCAAAGTCATTGGGTTGCCAGCTGTCTAACAATAAAAGAGTAAATGGAAGAAAGGACTTGTGGAAAATAAAAACAAATTTGAAGACAAATGCAGAGTACCCCAGTTACAGTCATGCTCTGAGTCACCTTCTGGAGGAGCTCTGTCCCTGTTGACTACGGGGTCCCTGGGAAGGTTAACCTGCCCAGCTACCATCTGTCTTCCTGAAGAGGACATGAGAGGCAGAAGCCACCAAATTTTTCTAGTGTAGGTCACCATTTCATATTTTTCATATGATGATGTAAATTGGGAAACAAAACCAAAAAAATAATATTTTTATAATGGAAAATGATAATTGAAGACAGTGCAACAGAGCCAAAATATGATGAATTTATATCAGTTTAGTTGATGATTAAGTAAATGAAGTAATTATTTTAAATATCCACTGTAATTAACATTTTATTAAGCTTCTACTTGTTTCTTTCACGTATTTTTCTGTTCTCCCTTATTATTTATAATCACCTCTACTATTTACAATTACGTGCACTAATTCATTACAGATCTTGCAGAACATGACAGCCACATTATACTGAAATACATTGATGATAAGTCAGAATCCTACTCTGAAACTGCAAAAAAAGGATTAATAGATTAAGTAAATGGCTGTGAAATACAACTGTAAGGAGCCGTGGTGTAGTTAAATTGGACAAGGCTGGAAACAAAGCCAGCAGAAAGTTGTCATTATTTTTAAATTCCAAAGCACAATTGCATTTTTAGTTAATGCAGTTGAAATATAAGCTTGGTTTGATCAATAACACAGAACTGGTGAAAAAAAGTCTTACTGTAGAAAACTATAAATAAAACTGAGATTGGACAAGACAGATGGACAAAATTTGAAAGCTGTCATGAAATCGGTCTACCGTTAGTCCCACAGTAGCAGACAGGAGTCCCCTATATGAGGCACTGCATACACACGGGTGTGCTTCATCTGCCTTCCCCCACCCCAGATCTTAAATTCTTTGTGAAATTCTGGGGAATGTGGTATCTCTCATCAAAAAATGAAAAACTGGAGAAGTTCCTTGTATGTTATATTCATCAAGGAAAGAAAAACTAGGGAAGCTAAGATTGGGGTCTCCTGAGAGGACACAACACAGCAGAAAAAAGAGGTGAGCACTAATTGCATTGCCTAATTAGTAATCCACATTACAACCCATGCTACATGGTTAAGTCATTGCCTTCCCTGGCAGTGGGGAGGGAATGGTAAAGTGTACAGTTTTACATACATTAGAACAGACTTCAAGTTTCTCTTTTCAAAAGAAAGAGGTGTTGGAAAGGGGAGTGTGAAGCGACATCGCTGTAGAGCTGGGACTGGCCCATTTTACCTTGTGTTAGCTCCAGCTGCAGCCCTGTGTCACACACAGCTCCTGTCTCAGCTCTGAGCTGAACAGTTGCACTTTCCCTCAGAAATCCTCATGTTTCCTTCTGCTGTAAGTTGAGACCCTGGAGCGCACCAACCTGTATGTTCTCGTCATCTTCTCGGTTCTCCAGTCCACAGGTGCTCAAAAGATTTCAAAGCAACATCTCTCTTCACAAGCTTCCGATACCACAAGCTACACCATTTCTTTGGCCTTTCCAAGTTCAGGCAGCTCCAGCACAGAATCTGCCAATTCTCTTTTGGGGGCTGAGGTGGAGCTGGGCTCATTCTACAGGGTATCCCTCAGATTCCTCCCCACAGAGGAACTCAAGCCTGTCCTGTTCCATGTCCCAGCTCCCTCCGGAGACATCTTCCCCATCTCTTTTCTGCTCCTCTCCCAAATTCTTTCCACCTTTCCCTGTTTTCCAAAGCTCTCCTTAGCGCTGGCACATGCAAGTTCAGCAACCTGCTTAGTATTGCCTCTGCAGCAAAACACATTTCTTCAAATGTGATCATTTTGACTAAGCATATCAGGTGCAAACAACAAGGTTTGGGCAGGGGGACGGCAGGGTGCCTGCCGAGAGGTGGCTGTGAGCTGCCCAGTGCTGGTCCCATCCATTTCTGGCTGGCTCTGCCCCACTGTGAGCAGCCCCCCTGCCCTCCAGAGCCTCAGCCAGCCAGGAGCCCTGGCGCTTGCCTCCCGTGTGGTTAAAATAAATAAAGTGAAAATTCCCCAACTCAGGACTGTTTTGCCAGCAATGCTACAAGAACACACATATAATGTAAGTGGAGCCGTTCCAATCAATCACCTCCTCCAACAAGCTCCATAAACTCCCAGACCCAAAGTACCTATTCTCACAGGGGGCAATCCCTTAGAAACCATCACCCTGCACTTTTGATTCCATTGTTCCTCTAAATCAGGAGTGGATCCCACATAACCTTTGCCCAAATGCCAACCACCCCAGAATCTTCTCCTAGCCACTGCCTTTTTCCTTCATGACCCCAGGGTGCCCTTTGGCTCCCCCAAGTTATGAATGCCAGAGGTATTACCAATGCAAGATGGTGGAAAGAAGAATTACTCACCTGTTTCTGCTGTAATTCAAGTAGCTTTGTCAGTGCTGATTCACATTTGTGGGATGTACATTTTCTCAAGAGATATAGGATATTACATTCCGTTTTTAAAAGGACGCATTGCCTCAGGCTCTGTCCATACTTACATTTTTTAGTGCCCAATGCTGAAATAGTTGGAATTAATTTTTGATCTATCCTGAAAATTTGCTTCAATTCCCATTAAAGGTCAGTGATGTGTCTTTCTTATTCATAACTTGCCAGCACATGATGCCACTTCTGAGGGACTGTCACCTACCAGCAAGACAGTGGCTTTGTGAAGAAGACTAATTAAACAGTGAGAACAGTACTGAGCTCGTCAACAGGTGTTTACTCTTTAGTTCAAGTACAATGTATATACGTGGACTGAGCTCCTTAGAGGTGCTCTACAGACTTACAGAATTGAAAAAAAAGGTCTTGGAATGACCTAGTCAAACACATAGAGTCCTGAGGACAAGAAAATGAATATAGTACCTCCAAACTACTTACAGCTCTTGGGTACAAGCTTCCATCATTCAAAAGGGGTAAATCTTTCCATTTGTAATCAGAAAGCTCAGAGAGATGGAAAAATGGGGAAATGCCCAAGCCACGTATCTTCTCTTACAGCATGGTTATCTGAGTGAGCAGATACGAGCTAGCCTCCACTGACCTTGCTTCTGCTTCCTGGCACAGGAACACAAGACTCATGAACTTTTTGGGAAATGCTATTCTCAACTTTTCTGCAATTGTCTATTCTTTATCCATCTCATTCACTTTGTCTGAAGTTTTTGGGCAACCCATCAATAATAACACTTGGTGTCTGCATAATGAGGGCCTCATCTTGTTGCAAGTTTTAAGCACTCCCATAACGTAAATAATCAACAATCACCTAGTATATGCAGGACAAATAGTTTTCTTCAGCTACAGAAGAGCATGCCCTGAAAGAACTAAATCTGTCTGAACAGAAGTGCATTATTATCTATATAAGCAGTCTCTTCAGAAAAGAAGAAAAAAAAAAAAAAAAACACAACAAAAACCCCCAGATCTGTAACACAGCTTGCTCTGAAACATCTGTCATTTTCATTTCATTGGCAAAGACTGTATTAAGAAACAGCCAATTTATAGGGGCACTGTACACGTACCACTAAACAACCTTGCAAAGAAACTTAAAGTGGTCTTTAGTTTCTAAGTCTCTGAAGTGATCAAATTGAGTTGCACATAATTTGACTCCCGGTGGGGGGAGGGGAAGAGACCTTTACATTTTTATTTTGGTAAATTATATTATCTATCATCCAGCACACACTCTATCTACTGCCTCAATTGATATTCAAACTGTTATTGAACAGCTAGTCTGTGTTTTTAAAATAGGTCCATTTACTAAAATTTTCTGGAAGTGGGTTTTATGTTTCACTTAATGTTCGCTTTTACTGATCTCCTAAAATCAGTTCAAATCTGATACATAACCCACATATGATGGTGATTTATTTGAGGAAGTCAGCAAACCCTCCCTCACATGCCATCAAAAATCAAGGAAAACACACTACAGGACTACAAGGGTTTTCAGATGACTGGCATTGTTCCACCTAGTTTCTGCAGTCCACCAAAGTTTAAATGGAAACCTACCTTATCTATCATTTTCCTCCTTTCTGTGACTAACAAACTCCATTATTTTCATTAATTTTTAGTAACAGTCCATAATACACATACCCCAAGAAGGCAAGGGATCTGCTTTAATAGGTTATCTTCTGAAGATATTTGCACTGATGATCTTCGAGGCATCCCTGAAGCAACAGCCATTTAATGGGTTACTCTCTTAGTGTGTAGAAGAGATTTTGTAACAGTAATTCATTCTCTACTACTGATTCAAAATTTAATAATTATGTTTTACAATGGTTTTGTCTTCCCACTGAGAGTAGTTATAGTTTACCTGTCAGAAGGGAAACTCCTAGAGTGTGAGTGGCAGAAGTCTCCCACAGAGTCTCACTGACTGAGGCAGGCAGATTTTAAATCAGATACCTCAGCTATGCAGGAAGCAAAGAGGTTTCTTCATAGTGTCTGCAGTCTCATATAGCAGATCCAATCTCAGTGTATGCAAGCTTGATTAATTTTGACTGCCTCCATTCAGCTGCAGTCAAGTTTTTCTCTCCTAATTTTTTTCATGCTACTTTGCAGACAAGATTGCCCAAATCTGGTCTGAGCTGTCTACTGCCATGGAAACAGAACAGTATTCTCAAGAGATAAACACGGCATCTCCTCTGCTTGTGCTTCAGTCTTGCTTGCAAAAGTTAGAGGTGCTGGCACAGATTTCTGCTATAATCTGTAAACCGGACCATTACCCTACCTGACAGGGGAGAGCCAGATGGGAAATACCAGATCCATCGCGGGTAGCACTGTCAGCACTTGTTCCTCAGAGGCAAGGTGCTAGTGAGCCTTAAAGAGCTGTGCAAGGTCATGCTGAGGTAGAGAAGTCTTGGCAGAAACAGCCTAACTAACTCTCAATTAGTAGCACATGTCAGTATAAGGAAAATAATATAAGGTTGTAAAACTGCAAGTTGATTTCTCAAGTCTCCACATGTCTTTGAACAAGTCAGCTTATATACTTAAGCACAGAGTAAAACTGCACTGGCCACATTGACTGTTACACTTAGTTGTCAAAGAACATGCCATGTCCACACTAATCTTGTAAACATTTCAGCAACGTTTGACCCCTTGAGATCTTTTCCCAATTTGTTTTGAACTGCAGTGCTCTAGTTGCTCTATGCCTTCCTTAAAGGAAAAAAGGGCCAGTTTGGAGCAACGGGGGGAAGGTGTGGGCTCAGGGGCTACTGTTGCTGCAGATGCTGCTAAGGGGCACTCCCGCTGAGCACACCACATGGGTGGGGGAAAGCAGGTACAACACAGCCAACAAGACACCAGCCCTGGCCACATACCTGTCCTGTGCATGTGGGCTGTAAATGGAACTGTCGAGACACGTGTCTGGATCAGAGGAAGCGGGGCCGTTGGGGCACCAGCAATCTTGTCTAAGGCCTTGCATACCTCTTACAGTAGGAACTCAGAACACAGACAGTTGTTAGGTCCTGAACTGATCTGATCTGTCAAACCACATAAACTACAGTAGGGATCGATTTTTAACATCTGTGTCCCATAGGAAGAGTGAATACCCTTCTAAGTTTTGCTAGTCAGTTTAGCTATGGCAATTTCTTTAAGCTTTTACAAAATTGACAAGAGAAAGACACATGCCTTTAAAGGTCTGGAAGACCCTGCTTTTTCTGCAGAATAAACAGCCTAAGGGCTGTAGCAGCACAACAGAGGTGCCTAAAGCAGCTGCCTAAACTTGAGTAGCACACTCCTGCCAGTGACTGAGACCTTGCCACAACCACTCGTGGCTCTGTTTCTTGAGATTGGGTTGCTGTAACACCTTCTTCATCCCCCTATACCTTGAAAGCATGCAGGCTAAAGTGACCTGAGAGTTTTATGCCCCTCTTAAGAAAGTATTTTCACTTCAAGATCACAGCACGTGTGCCACAGCATGGGTACAAGTTTACTGGCAGCCTCCAGTGGGAATTCATGATGTCAGTTTTGTAACCTTCACCCTTCTACTTAGCTTGCAATTTAGCAGTCAGCAAGACTGGCAGAGACGGAAGTCAATCTGCCATTGCTGTAGCAAGGAAAGCCATTTCGGTATGCAAGACAGCTACTGGCAAAGGCATGCACGAGGAAGTCCCTTACTGCCACTTTGTTCCACTCACATTCTCATCTGCTTTTTCCCAAGATGGAGGTTGACAACAATAATACACATGCAAAAACAACCACCACAAAATCTTTCCTATTATATTTTTTAGTAAATGTTGACTGTCAAAATGGAAAAAGCACTCCCATATAATGTAATAATTATTTTTTTAAAACCTTCTGTAGTCAGAAGTATCACATGGGAGATTCAAAGGGCCATTCTAAAAAAGAATGGATTCTAAAGATCTATTTGGGAGCTGCCTAAACAAAGAAAATCCTCATAATATTTTAAACCCCTACCTATCTAGAGCTCTACTTTAGCATTCCTGCTAACCAATGCAGAGATGAAGATTTGCTCTGACTTTTCAATAATCTTTTCAGTCTACAAATTGTTATCATTGATACTTGTTAAGCAAGAGGCAACCTCAGATGTTTGTTATTACATTAAATGTTAGCTGCTTGTGTCATTAACATAATATTGTCTCCTGTCCTCACCTCACCTCTTGTACCTTTTCCAGCTCAGATTTTACATTTTCTGACGCAAGGATTGTGTCCCAAAGTAGTCGCTTGCATAGTGCCCAGCTCAGCCTGTGGCTCAGTTAGTTTTCAGGAGCTTCAAAGCTAGAAAACACATTAATGAAACAGTAACTGACGTATGTCCCAGCTCAAAAAATTTCATCATCAAAAGGAGAAGCACAGTGGAAATCAGCATGCAAAAAGAGATGCTCTGAGAACAGAGCTGCCATCTTAAATGTACCTTTAAGCTTCTCCCACTGCTGTGACTGAAAGATTGCTACCCCTGCTCCAGAAAAGGAAGCTCTAGTTTAAAATCTAGCAGTATCATAATTAATGTGAATATTACACTAATCTTGGGAAAATATGCCACTACTTATCAGGTTCATTTACATTTTTTAATAACTCCTTGGCTTAAGCTTTCAATATTAATTTCAGAAATTGCTTAGGAGGTTCCATGTGTCAACTCACACCCTACAGCCACCCAGCCCTCCTGGGGGAAAAGCGCATTCAAGAATACAGATGGGCAAAAAGGCCTCCGGTCAATCTTCTCTCCCAAAGGAAGAGCATTGCCACATCCTGTTTTGGCAACAGGACATTCGGCTTCACAGTACAGAATTGACATAAGGCACTTCCAGTAGTACAAAGACATGTCACCAACCTCCACTTACTTTTTATTAGATTACTAAATTGACAGCTACCATGCCAATTTTTGTTTGAAACTTCTGAACATTTCCTGTCAGGATACATATTAGGAACTGACAATTAAAACTCGGTCTAAACTGAGCATTGCTATATTGTTACCATTCTGGTTTGTTTTCTTAAGTGTCAGAACCATCTTTTTCCACCTTTAAACTGCTCATAGATATGAGTGATGAATGCACAGTCTACATTAACTGCTGCCATCAAATAATCTGTACAGCCCAAGAGCACAAGTCAATCTAACAAGTTATCAAAAAGGCTGCCTTTGAAGTAGAAGTGCAAAGGAACAGTTTGAAGTCTGTGATTATTTGCAACTACTACAGCTACTGTTTTTACTACTCCTTTCATTTTAGTGAGAGAAAAAAAGCAATTAAGCCAAAAAGGTAATACTAACAATCTAGTAATCTTGATGTAATCCTGACTAGTGTCTAAAGCAACCTTGTGGTCTGCTCCTTTAGGGTGAAAGGCAGTTCATAATTGTATGTATTATTCATGGTAGTTTATTTACTGGGGAGAAGGGGGAAGGCACTGCAGAAATTAATACAGTAGTAAGTTAACAAGGGGAAAAATCTCACCTGGTAACAGTGCTCTTTCACTATGTTTACTGAACAAAACCTTTCAGTTCACTAGGTTAGAGACAGCCTAATTTAAGTAAAAGAAGAAAAAATAGAGCAGCAGGAAATAATAGAAGTCCTACATCTTGAACATTGTTGAAGAGAAGCAAGGTTTGGCTTGGGAATTACAGTAAAGTAACTGTAGACTGAAGGTGGTCTACTTGCACTTCTACACATCAGACAGTAGCAGGGATTAGTATGCATAGCAAAATCTAATAAAGATATGTTTCAGCTGAGACAAAAGATTTTCCATATGACATCAAAAATAAGCAATGATAAAACCTATTCCAATAAATACCTGCATAAATTATTACATTACATTTATTAATTGCATAAGAAACCATTTAGATACAGTGTCTGAAAAGAGCTGCTGTTAAACACCTTGCATTTTGGTTCAGCTTCCCTTTACCAACCCCCATGCTCTTAAAAAAAATAACAAAAAAAAAAATCATTGTTTGGGTCTTCTTTATCTTCCATTATATGATTCCATGTTGACGCTACAGATTTCATTGACACGTATCTTATGAAGCAAGACTAGGAAGGAGAAATAATACCTCTAGTCTCAGGTAAAGCAGACAAGAGCATGTTAGCTATCTGAAAAGAAGCATAAGCACAAAGCTCCCATGCAACCGAGACACTCAAGGCCAGGTTTTCCAGCAGGATCATCTCCCCATATCTCATAGTGTGGCAGAACTTCACCGAAATTCCTCAAGTGAAATGATGCAAGAAAAAGCAGTTCTTGAGAAGAAAATTTGTGGGTTAAGACTCCTCACAACCTCAGCAATACCTAATAACATCAGGTTGTTGCCAAAACAAAAAAAAAAGAAAAAAAGAAGAGGAGACAGACGCACTGACAAATCAAATCTGTAAGGCAAGTACCTCACTGGCAAGACCTTAACCAGAGCATTGTGCCTAATGTAGGGCATCACGTTCACCACAAGAAAGGCACCAACTGGCACTTAAGGGAGAATAATGAGAATGGACTAAACATGTCCAGTCAATGTAATTTTCCTAAACAGTCATATTTAGCAGGCTTCAGATCAAAGGGGATGTAGTAATAGTTTCCAAAGCTGTTGAATAATGAAAGGATGGGATAGCGGAAACAGTAATCAGTTTAAACTGTTGCAAGAAAGATTCAGGTTAGTCAGTAGGGAACTATTTCTAACATGAAGTGCAGTGAAGCAATAGAACAGATTACCTGAGAATATGGTGGAGTCGCCATCACAGGTGAGAAGGCACACACTCTATTTTTTCCAGATAATATATGATAATGGAGTAAACAACCTCATGAAATCTCTTCCAGACTGACTTCTGTTATGTGAAGGGAGAGTATTTACACTGACCTATACTACTGGGGAGGCTTTTCTTCACAGCTGGCGTTCCAGACGGAAGAGTCAAAAGATATGAATAAACAAAAAATATGAATGAGTAGTGATGTCATTACAGCTACTCTTTGCTTTTATCTGCCCCATCTCCTATCCTCTCCCCCAGGGATTTTTGTTGCTGGATGCTACTTCATATTTTGATTTATTTCAGAAAAGTCTTTAGCATTAGGGCTGTTACTGAAGAAGCTAATTTCCAAGAAGGATGGGAGCATCCAAAAGAAGAGAATTTGGAGGCATATCAAGATAAAATTGGAAAGAGAACTTAGAAATCACATAGTCTGAAAGAAGGGTTAAGGTATCAGAAAAGAAACACAAAGAATATGGCAAATTAATTATCTGGCACTGACAACTGATTCCCTTCTCACTGTCTTGGTTTTAATAAATAAATAAACAAATAAACTAACTTTTCTTGGGTGCTTATTTCCCTATGGTTACTTGGATCTATGCAACAATAACGTCTAGAACAGATATTTCTCAGAAGCATATTAAACCCATACAAAGCAGAATATTAAAACTTGGTTTAAACTGTGTTGCTATATTGGGCACTTCCAAAATGCTGGTTTTAAAGGAAAAAAAAAAAAAAAGTTAAATTGTAGCATTGATTTGACCTCTGTTGCTGTTCCCTTTGGTTATGAAACACTGAGAAAGGAAAAGAATTCAAGAATGTCTAGTGGATGAAAACAACTGCAGTATTCAAAACTGAAACCTACGGTTAATCACTAGCATCTGCAGGGCAAATGCTATTGTCAAAAGAAATTACTTCAGGGAAATAATTTTACCAATATGAGTGCAGGATTTAATTCATGCCAAGACAAATCATAGGATCCTAGAATTAGTCATATTAAGTGTTCACTTAATTGACAGAGGTTGTAAGAAAAGGGAATATCACTTTAAGATACATCACCAAAGCTGCTATTTCCACTGGTTTTAACCTGTGCTTTCCTGTAATGGCCTGGGGTTTCCCAGTAAGAAGTGTAAAGTACTGGAAAGCAGCTATAGCCCATGGCATGCTCTTCCCAAAGTGAGTTTTGTGAGGGCCTTGGCCAAAATTCTCAAAATAAGAACATGTGCAGAATTACCAACAACCCCAGAAATGGGATAGATAAAAAAAAAAGACACCAGAACACCAGGAGGTATCCTTGGAACAGAGTCCTTCTGAGCCTGAGTTAATCAGTTCCTGCTGAGTCTCACTCCCAACTTGCAACCAAATGTGAGATGCAGCATGAAATAGAAGTATGGGGAAAAGATGGGGAAGAAGCACTCAAAATCCCTGCTGCCTTCCTGCTGCAAAGAAGCTCTCTGCCATGCGCTGCATTTTCATCTCCCCCACTGCCCCTAAGTGCTACCATTTAAAGTCTTCTGCCTAACCTTTTTCTTCACGTCTTCTCTCTAGTTCGTGTCTGTCCAGCCTCTGCCCTCTTCATTACACTTGCCTGCAGCTAGACAGTACTAAGGAACTGACATTTTGAAAAGTTGCTATAAAGACCAGCTTTGCCATGAGGGGGACAGTCCTTGTCTTCTAGCTCAGCAAAGGCACATTGCTAGGTAGTTAAATGTCTGCAAGAAGTCTCCTTCCCGCAAGCCTCCCCCAACAAGGGTTATGAAAGGAGCCCACCGTTGCAGCAGTCATCAAAGAGCCCAGCAGCAAGGTAGGGAGACATCGGCACCGGGACCGAACCAGGCACCTTCACCTCTCCTAGTCCCGAGGTTAGCCCTTCTCACCAGTGCTTGTGAGGAGCTGCCTGCTGACCTCGGCTCTCTAAGAGGAGAGCCTCTCAGGTCTTTATATGATTATTTCTGGTACTTGGAAGGAGTCTGCCAGAGGTTCTTTCAGACTCCTCAAAAGGGCAGTTCAAAAGCAGTGCCAAGTTTTTACAGGGAGAATCCTCATTAGTTAGATACCTTGACAGCACACTTTCTAAACACCATTTTTTCTACCTTTTCCAGTGTGTCTCAGGTTCATCTTTTCTCCTAAGACTATGAGAGGAAATGACAGCAAAAGGTCAGAAGACATGAGCTAAAAAAATACACAAGCCAGCAAAAGATCCTAAAATATTAAACATCTTTCATGAGAATGCAGCCTGCAAAAAAAATCACACCACAAAGAAATGGCTATTACTTTTCATATTTTGAAGCTGCTTCTCTGGGGATGCTGAACACAAAAAATTCTTCCACTAGCAGCAAACACAGAAGTTTCCATGCACAAATCCAATTAATTCCATCCAAACTATAATACATGAGCGAGGAGAAAAAAAGCCACAAAACAGCTACCCAGATACTATAAATTCTAGGTAAACACAACAGATGCTATAATAAACATTAAGAAACCTGTGATAAGCAGATTTTTTTTTTCCCTGAAGAGTACTTTCTATCATCTTTAAGGCTCTAGTTGCCCACAATCAAAAACGAGTGCAACAAAAGTACAGTAGCCACAAAACAAAACATTTTTAGGGTCATCATGTTGGTACCATCTTACCACATTTCATTCCCAAGTACCTTCCAGTTCAGTTAATATTTTGAAATGTTCTCTGCGGAAAAAAAATAGCCTAAAATAGGTCTTGAAGGAAATAACTGCTTGCCTCTTTCGATACTGGAGATGCCTCATGACTACAACAAAGTCCTTCTGACAGCTTCTCAAAGACAAGATGGTTAACAACGTGAAGAGCAAGTACAGAATTATCTCAGTCTCTAAATTGCTGCATATGAAGGAGAGGAAGGATAAATTATTAGAGTAATATCCAGAAAAAAAAAGCATGTGATTTTCTACCTTCCCTTTTTCTGCCACAGAAACTTACCTGCTTTGTTTTCCTATGGACTCAACAGACCAACACATAAGAAATCAGTTCTAGACATTCTCTTTAACTATCTAGAGGTAGCACGCTCAAAAAAAAAAAAAACAAAAAAAAAACCAAAACGAAACGCACCTCCCAAAAACCCGAAAGCCAACAACCAACAAACCAAATAACCAAACCCAAAAAACCCCACAAGACCAAAAATCCCCAAAACACCCCCCCCCCCAAACCCCAAAACTAAATAGCACCTCCATACAAACACACAGTGGTATATACATTTTTAATCTCTTTGGTTTTCTGGCCCCAAAGACCCACAATATTTGATCAGCTGGCAGCAACTCCTATGGAAGAGAACCGAACTTCTGGGTGTGAATCAGTAGAGAACACCTCCTCTCAGCAAAGCTACCCCAGGTGAGAATGCCATATTTCCATTAGCTGACAAAGCGAAGCTACTGAAGATTTGCTTGTGTGCCTGTGTTTTGCTTTTTAAAAATGCTCTTAAACATTCCAGCTAACATTGCCAGTGCATAATCATTTGATGAAGTGGTCATAGACCTTTAAGAATGACGAGTTACATCACTTCATTAATTTCCACTTGCCTTCTGGGATTGTGTACATCTAATAGGACAAAATATGTTTGTAGCATAATGCACTTATATTCTCTATTCTGGCAGGTTGCTAAGACTTTTTAGCAGAAATGTATATCAGGGTGGCATGAAGACAGCTCGTTTTATTAAGCAGTGAGTTTCAGAAAAGAAGCCAGCCAGCTTCTCTGAGAACACCACTTCTAACTAAGAACACATCCTAATTCAGAAAGCATGGGCAATTCTGAGAAAGGTAGCAGAAGTACAAAAGGTTTTGTTTGAAACACATTAAAAGGCAGTAAACCCCAGCAGACAGCTCCAGAAATTTTTAAAGCTACAAAGCACTGATCAAAGGAAAGGATTCAGGTTCATCAAATGCTTACAAGTAAAGAGGAGCAAATCAGAATGCAATTAATGAGGGCATTGAGACCACTGTTAATGAAAAGAACTCAGACACGAAAGACCCTGGTTTGAACAGTTTCTGTGCTTTTCTACTACCTGTAAGCACAGTGGGCCAGCCTTGGGTAGAAGTTGCTTTGAATTCTTTGTTGTCATCTTAAGTTTAGACAATGAAAAACAGCCAGCAGATGGAAAAATGCTTTTGTGAACCCCGTTCACAACTCACCACAGACATCATACCTGATGTTTTGAGGCAGCCACTGATGCATAACTGACCACATAGTTAATAGAAATTCTATACCTAGCAGGTTTTACATAATTACCAGAGTACCTACTTGTATTTTCAGGAAATTTCTGACCATTTAGAATTTATCTTAGATCACCTGGCTAAGGATCTGTCTTCAGATTAAGAAAAAAAAAAAAAATGCACGACTATCAAAGCTATGGAAATAATGTTCTTATAACAGCACCTCATTTTAGTGATAAAAGCAAAATAAAGAATGCTTAATTTGCAGCAGATGTGTCCTATACAGCCTCTGCTGATAAGCAGGCCCACAAAGGATACAACCACTTTCATCAATTTTTCCATCCCATAGGATAATGTGGAATAATCTTCCTAAAAGCATGCAAAAAAATTAAGCATTGCAAAAAGAAATATGTCAATACCTCATTTCACAATCACTTTCATATTTATTAAACTGAGCTACTATTTTATACGTTGGTACAACTCTCCGAAGTCAACAAGTCTAATCTAGGTGATTCTTTGAAAAACTAATAAAAATGTCACTTGATATTTTTCAGTTATTGGAACAGACACATTAACAAGCAGATCCCTGTAAAACCAGCTGAAGTTGCCCTTCTTGGAATCACTAATTCCAAGAACACCAATTAACAAAATCATTCCAGCAAGACAAACTCCAGCAGGAATTGGGAGTAAGAAAATTGTAATAAGCCACATCAGAATTCTTGCTTAGAATAAGCACTGGCAGAATTTGCCTTCCTCTGTAAGCTAATACATCCAGTCTTTTGCAGCCCCAAAAGAATCCCCCAAAATCCCTCATTTGAGGATTTAGAGCAGAAACTGCAATTCTAGTTGCAAGTGAGGACAGGGCACAAACAATCAAAAGATAACAATTCATGAGCAATTGGAACATAAAACTGCTATATCTGGAATAAACCAGTCAGCCACAGAGGGTCCAAAGTCCCTCATTGCAGCACTGCCCTTAAATTTCTAAGAAACACAAAATCTGTCTCAGAGGAAGGTTCTGTTAACAACAGACTACAAACTGAAAACCAGGCAGACAAGCACAAAGAAAACTAATATATTTTAATTGCACAGGCTTAAAAAATGCAGTTCAACATGAAGTTAATTTTGGTGACAGATATATTGAAACAAAAAGCTATCTATCTCTACATATATAAGTAATAATGCATTTTTTTACTTCTTAACACAAAGAATTTTACAGAATTAACAAGCTATATTACATTGAAAAGCATATCTGCATGAATATTTGAAGTAGCAAGGAATATTTTAATTCATAGTTTAATTTTTATTGTGACAGAGGTGGGGTTGTTTTTGGTTTGTTTTGGGGTTTTGTTTTTGTTTTTTGTTTTTTTTTTACACTGTTCCGTTTTATACTTTCAGAGTATATAGGAAATGCTATATATCAGTTTGACAAAGGATATCCTTGCTGAGTTTTAGTTAAAAAAAAAAAACACACAGCAATAGGAAATACAGACACCAGATACTTAAATATTAATTATTTGTTTTGAAAACCACTTAACAAAATATAGGAAAGGAAGAAGTGCATTACAAAATATATGTGAGCTTATTAAAACCTTTGTGATTCAATGCTCAGCTTCGGATGCCTGATGAAAAAATAAGATCAGTCAAGACAGTCTCCATAGTAGTTCAAAGGCTAATTGGTGTGAACATCTCTGCTCTTTCAGTACTGCAGACATCCTCAAAATTAGAAAAGGATGACCTGCTCTCTTTCAGGCTAAGTACCAACATAAGAACAAGAAATGAGACAAAGAATGTTATACAAATAAACCTATTATCTTTATAAAAAGAAAACTCTGAAAAAAAGCTACCATTGATACTTACACAGTCAAATCTAATGCCTTTCGCAATGCATCATAAAACTAAATTTTCTCTTGCATATGCTCCTTCATTCATTTTACTTTCTAATTCCCTTTTATTTTAAAATAGGCCACTTTATTATGAAGTAAATGATGCCTTTTGGTATGGGGAACAGCCTTTATTATTTCCAATGAAAAGGACTGAACAGCATTTATATTAAAAAAGTGGTTAGCATAGCTCAACAACCACTCTAAGAAATTTGCCATGTATTATTCTGAAAGCATCTGAAATTTTCTGTCCCTGAAATCAGTTTAAGACACTAATTATGAAGTAATGCACATCAAGACTAAATCCTCCCTTATTTAGCTCACTCCTTGTTTAGAAAATGTCTCTTCTTCATTTTTGCTGCCTTCCACTCTAAATTCCCCAAGGGTTCCTTAAAATATTAGCAAAATCATCATCATCCATTATTCCAATACTTAATCCTTCATAGTAATCTTCAAACTCAGAATAGCACACTTCATTGGGGTTGCTGCAGGACTCTCCTAATGTTTCTAGAAATGATGATTTAATTTCTTCTTCTGTAGCTTTGCCTGTGAAAGTATATTTCTCCATTAAATACATTTTCAAGAACAGTGAGTATATAACGTTTAATATATTTCAGGCAAGAAACTTCCAAATTTTAGCTTGCAAATATTTTCTTCTTGAACAAATTCAATATTCTGATTTCAGAATGAAGTCATTAGCTCACTTAATACCAGCTGCAGAAATCATCCTACTTTAATAGCACAGAATAGCATTAAATATCAATAGAAGTATGAAGCCACAGTCAATTTCAATGAACCATGACATGAGGAATATTTTTTTTCTTCAAATGACTGCAAAAACTGAATAATGCGTTCGTAAACTAAAATTTTTGTAATTCAGAAGTCATCTTGTAATAAAGCATGTTTCATGCAATACAAGTTCAAAGCTCTAGGAAAACCTTAAGATGCAAGTTTGCATTCGAAAAGTGTTCTGCAATTGACAAGTATAATCTTTACTAAGTCGCTAAAACACACAAGATGATTGCATAGCATTGAGGAAAAAAAGTGGAAAAAATAAAGCATTATAACACTGGAAAAAGTTGCATGTGTAACATCCCAATACCACCACGTGTTCTCATGTATTACCATCAAAATCACTGGCAATGCAAAAATAATCCTCTCCTCTACAGGTAAAACAGAAAGGGTCGGGACACTAGGGAGACTTTCACAGTGACTAGTTTGGTACATGGAGATGTTATTTTACAAACTGACATACAAAATATTGAAATTCCTATTTTTTCAGTGGCAGAGTTTAAACATTTTTGAGAATCCTGAAAAAAATAATGAAGATACCAACACTTCCTCTGTAAAGGATGACAATCCGGTCCCAGAAATAAATGAATAATTTATTCATAAGAAACTTCAAGTGCTGAGTACATTCAGTGTCAGCTGGAAACCTTGCATATTTTGATGGAAAACAGTAATATGAAAATAAGAGTATCCTCCTAAGTGAAAATTACTAATATCATATGTGCCACTGATAACTTGCACACCAAAGTTGAGAACTAACTACTTAAATGTAGTCCTACACAGATAGGGAAAGGAACTATTCTGCATATATGCAGTACTTGCAGCTTGATATTAAAATTGTGTAAATGAACTCCATTAGTATTTATAGTCGTGTTCCAGATAGATACATCATAGGTCATCAGAGGAAAAAAGGTTCTCCTTAACAGCTCAAGTATAAGCCAGTATGAAAACATTTTGTATTTGCAACTAGTTGCTGGATTTGGTATCTCTGCTAACAAGATGACTTCAGTAGTTAACAGATTTTACTTTTTTTTTTCATGTGAATTACCTGCCAATACTAGAGGATGTTTCTTTGCACAGTAACATTTTCTGATATCTACCATAGGCACACTCCCAGTTTTGTTGAAATCTAGTTTCATATAAGCCTATAAAGGGAAAAAATTCATATAAGCATATAAGGAAGAAGAAAAAAAAAAGTGGAAAGGTGTAAAGATCAAATACAGTTAACTACCTAGCACTTATTTTTAGATCTTGTGCAATGGATTATATCAACTTACCTATTTTATGTAAGGCACCAGATACCAGAAAATTATTCTAGACTATGGAATTTCATGATTATTTTATCTCAACAGCTTTCGCATCAAACGTGGTCCCCTCACTAACTCAAAAATATTTGTCTTCTCTCCAAAATCTCTAGCTCATCCTTAGAATCAGAAGTTAAGCTGCTTCCCTTCTGCCTCCTCCAATTACAGAGATTCCTGCGTCATTCTGACAGGCCTCAACACAGCCTCTTCAGCCCTGCTAAGAGCTTCTTCATTTTCATTTCAGTTTACTCAAGTACACATGCTTAATACGTAAGGCTAGGAGAGTCAGATCCTCCATGATTAACAGTATGAAAGTATGTGTCATTTTTCTTGATCCTGATATCCAGTCGCTACTCTATTGGCTGATTTGTAATCAGTGTTTCATACTGCAAACAGCTCTACATTACATTATAGACATATAACAAATGGCATTTCAAATATAGGAAGCCTCACAAATATAATGACTCTAACTGTAGGTCTTATTGCCTCTATCTCAGACTGAGGAAACAAAATCTGCACACAGATGCAGTGGTCTGCCAAAATAAGGAAACAGACTTCTGGAAGAGATAGTTTCAGGGTGCCAGATGCTTTATACACTGGACTGAACTGTAAGAATAGCACACATACGCATAAACTCAAAATAAAAAATTCTAGAGTTCAAAATTACTAATTCAACAATGGAACAGCATGCAGTCTTCCAATTTATGTTTATTTTAATAAACTAATCTGAAAGCTTAAAAAGTCAATTACCAGATGAACAATTCAAGAAAAACAACAAAAAACAACAAAACCCAACAAAAACCAACAACCAGAACATGACAAATAACCAACTACAAAGTTAGACTGCAAAATATCTACACCTGGAATATCTGCAATAAAACTTACTTTTCTTACAAATGCTTTCCGATATTCATTCATTTCTCCAAATACGGCACGAGTAAATTCTCCATAGTCGACCTTGCCACTCTTGCTATCATCAAGAATAAGCCATAAAGATTCAAAGTCCTGCAATTTAAAAATATTTTGCCGAAGTTCTTCACTCTGTCCTAGAATAAAACAATGGCTATAAAAGGAAATTACAGTATTCGCACAAAAAGACGAACTTCCAAATCAAAACTGACTCAAAGATTTGTCAAAATAATGCAAATCATCATTGGCCACTGATGACCATAACTCATATTATTTGCAGTTTTGATAGCTGTGGGCTGTTTTTAAAACATGATATATAAAAACAAGAAAAAAGATAAGTAAATAGCATCACATAAATCATTTTTAAAAGGCCAAAAAAGGAAAAAATGGATTGCAATCCCACTTGTTTCTTCATGACGTAAAAAGATTGCACATTTTAATTTTTTTTTATTTGAGTTTTAAGAATTTCACATAGGACTGAATGCAGAAATGCCAATATACCATAATGCAAAAAAACCCTTGCAAAAAATTGCTATTAAACTATAGACTTAAGCAAAGAAAGGAAGCAACTCCATAAATTAAAGTAAGATAATACCCATGATTACAGTTTCAGCTAGACTTACCCCTTCAGGTATTTCCAAATGGAACACTTTTAGAGCTTCTTTAAAGTCTGCCTGAGAGAGAAAACCATTTCTGTTCTTGTCCACATGTCGGAAATACTTTCCTAAGCCTGTTATAACCCGAACTCCTCTTTTACTTAGTGTCTCTCTGAGTATACCTAAGGATTTATAGAAATAAAGGACACAATCTTTACCTGAAGTTGGCCACATGCTATGGAGCTGATATAAAAGTAAACCACAACTACTTTATGGTACTGCTGGTTAAAATGACACATACGCGCATCCAGGCTTCCTTATTCTTGATAAGGGAATGTCAGTTCAAAATGAAACTATCAGTTACTTAACATTTGAGTAGAAATCACATAAAGCAGCAGACAACATCTAACAAAACATTTAAAGAGATCACAGAAGGAAACGAAGAACGGCTATCGCCCTTTATGTGCTCAGATTATAAAACTGCTTACTTCTGCTAGAACTGATTACATACCATGATTCAGCATACAAAGCAATTTAGGAACACTACTTTGGTAATACAAACATTCCGTTATGGGACAACAGTTGCTCCTTTATTGTCCAAACATGTTAAATACATGTGGAAACAAGAACAAATAGAAGTAGTTCTGCAAAATGGTTCCAAACTGATACAGAGAGAACTAATTCTATGGTAAAAATGACAGCCGTATCAAAATCTCTAGGTAGCAGGCTTACTTTAGGTATGTCTGAGTTTCTCAGCATACTCTGTTAACAGAAGTAATCTGCTCTTATCATATTGTATCTTCAGATTACTTGTATCTACAATTATAAAGCAAAATAGGGGGAATGGTGAAAGAAGAATTTTTTTCCAATAAAGTTCCAATTCAGATGTATGTTAAAAGATACCTTGAAGTATATACACGTAACCCTCTTCCAAGCCACACCAGCAAACCTTAGATGTAGTCAGATAATTCAGAAATCAATTTGTGTCTATTATGTGAGGGAAAACATGGAATAACTAGAAGATTAAAAAATATTCCTAATTTATTATTCAAAAAACTTTTATAAATGTAAATGTCCAAGCAGATTTTAGTGACCTACTTAAAACAGGTTTAGCTTATTACAGTAAATAGTGGAGATTCTATGAGCTAGAAGTTGTTCAGTTCAACAGTTTTTGCTGACCACAGGTTACAAAGATAATACAGAGCACTGCATAAACACCTTTCCATAATTTTAAACACAAAGCTATGCCTTTATCCTCAAGACTGTAGGTAGGAACCTGGTAAAATTTAATTACATATTCCAGAATATACTACTTAATTGTACTCACATATTTTAACAAGCATAATATTAAAGACTATCAAAAAACAACTTATCAATGTATAGAAATAATGGCCCAAAGGATCTAGCACAAAATTAGCTGAAGAAATGAGATTGTGTTTGTACATTTTGTCAGTAACTTTTTTAAATTTAGTGCCAGTTTAACACAGGATCAGTATTATGCTTCAGCATTTTTGCAGAGATTATGTTGACATAGAGATTAACATTTTGTTCATTGCATTCACAATTATTCTGTACTCTCTCCACGATCTTTAGGCAGACTGTTTATTTCAAGAAAGAGAGAGGAGAAAGTATTCTTATGATTGATTTATTCTGGTATCAGATTCTAATAATAGTCTGATAAATATCTAACTTTTTTAAAATTTCATTTATAATATTACTGTTATTCTTTGTATTGAGCTGTAAAGATAGAGATACAGAAATTAAAATTAAATAGGTTCTGGCAGACACAAACCTTGAATCTTCTTGAAAACTTTGCTGTCATCAACTACTTGTTTGGAATGCTCTTGCTTGAATTCCACAGAAGCTCTAAAATAATCAAAATTAATCTTGATTGGTGAAATTACATGTAATATTACTGAACAGCTGTAATAAAAGGCATACTGAACTTGATATTTACTCTTATACTATCCTTATAAGCAAAGTATCCCATTGCTTGAGTTTGAGATGGCACACACAAAAGTCTTTGCTGAACAGCTGCAGATATGCAGAAATTCCTTTCTGACAATATTCCATTAGCAGCTCCTCTACTAATTCATTAATTGTGGATAATTCCTCCTGTGCATAAAATCTCCAGAAATGTATTTCAAGACAATCCTAATCTTCAACTCAGGTCACTGGAAGAGTTTGTTACATCAACTACATTTAGTTACCATTAGGAAAATAACACGAAGTAGCTACAAATTTCTTTAGAAGAGAAATAGCAAGGGTGTAGGTCAAAATCTGGATCAGCATATCTTAGGTGTGATTTAGGAATTATGGGTAAATTTTGTGTTTTGTCTGGCAAGTGATTCCCTTCTGAGAAGGGCTTCCCAGAAACTCCTATCAGAAATTATTATAGAGGTTGATAAAAAAATACTGTGGAAGAACCTACTGGAAGAAAAAAAAACAAACCAAAGTCCAATAATTGTTTTAATCAGAACAGGAAGGCAAATGCAAAAGCACTACTGTCAACTTTGAGCTGCTTGCTCACCAGTGCTTTGCCATGGAGGAGTACTCCTTCTGCTTTCTGAGGCCAGACACATACCTCTCTGCTGCCTATTATGACTTTTCATCTCCACTTTGGGTACCTCCCATAATGGAAGTCCCTAAAAGCTTGTCTGTATCAAACCGTCTAAACTGGAGAGTGAACAACTACGCACAGAGGACAGCGTACTCTCTCTAAAACACATGTAAAACACAAAAGCTTGTGACAGCAGGGCATAGCTGCTCCTGAAAACCAGCAACAGATGTTTTGGACTGTACCTGAGCAGGATTCTCTGTGAGTACAGTAACGGGGGTAAGAGGACTCAATTAAAGAGTTTTGCACCAGAGAATACAGAGTTCAATAACACCCCCATTCAGAAGAAAAAGACAGACTTCACAATCTGAAATTTAGTCACTAATGGAAAGAACACAGAGAGAGAGTATAAAAAAGAAACAATCTGTTCCACCACAGGTAGCAGAAAATCCAAAATGATAACCCAGTGAGCAGGTCTTCATTCTGGAGCCTTCAGAGGTAACACTGGATCAACTCCAAATTTCACAGGTAGAAGATTAGCAACAAATGAAAGAAAAAGCTGTTTACCAGAATGATAGGCTTCTGAGATGTAAAATGTCTTACATAAACTATGTGAAATTAAAGTATATTGGTTTTTATTTCACGGAAATCTTGCAGAGAGGGAACAATTAGCACTAAGCATCCTACAAATATACCTTCCTTTAACAAATTACTTTTGAATTTACTGTTTTATGTACTGTTTATGTACTGCTTACTATGGCTCCTTTGCAAAGCTTTCAGTGTAAAGGGACCTTAAAGTGAATACTACCATAACTGAGAACAAGCTTCATGTGTCTGAACACTTGCAGAAATAGAAATAATAGTCAGGTAAGTTGTTCTAACAAAAGTAGTCTTTAGATAGTGAATGTATTTAATTGAGATTCTGTTACTGCTGTTCCCAGTCAAGAAGGGGTTGAAACATCTGATATATGAGGAGAGGCTGGGAGAGCTGGGACTGTTTACCCTGGAGAAGAGAAAGCTCCGATGATCTTATCAGTGTGTATAAATACCTGACAAGAGGGAGTAAAGAAAGTTGAGACAGGCTCTGTTTGGTGTAGCCCAGTGACAGGACAAGAGGCAATGGGTACAAACTGAAACACAGGAGGTTCCCTCTGAACATCAGGAAACACTTTTGTATTGGAAGGGTGACTGAGCACTGGAATAGGTTGCCCACAGAGGTTGCAGAGTCTCCATCCTTGGAAATACTAAAAAATCCAGCTGGATGCAGCCCTGAGCAACCTGCTGTAGCAAACCCTGCTCTGAGCAGGAGGGTTGGACCAGAGACCCTCTTGAGGTGCCTTTCTATGATTCCATGATTTTATGAAAATTTGTACGTTGTAACATCTGCTATCAGCTAACACTCCTCACCAAAATTTGAGTAATCAGACTTTGACTGTATTTCCAACACTTAAGTAACTTCCATGTTCAGGCAACACAGCTGCGCAATAAATTTTATACAAAGATTTGACTTGTGGTAAGAACCAGTATACTCACAACAAAAGCCAGAAACCCCAAAGAAAGATGCTTCATTCCCTAGACAGTTTACTGCTGTATAGATATCGAGATGAGAATATTACCTTCAAAATTAACACATACTCAAAGGTTAACCATTCACCTAAACATTTGAAAAAGTTCTAAGAAATTCCCATGTTTCAGACTATGGAACAACATAATTTACTAAAACCTATTTTGAAAGAGTTAAGTGCAGAAATACTGTCCCAGTTCTTAAAGTCTTCAACATGTGGCAATATCTGGAAGAATGAAGGGATAAGGAGAGGAAGGAAAAAGAAAATGAAAAAGAAGAAAACAGAGAGAGACACCTCCAATTCCTCCCCTGCCTGTGTTCAAACACTTGCATTATCATGACTGATACAAGCTTTTAACATAAGCTTCACAAAAGATTCAATGATAATGTTGATCACAAAAAAAGCATTTTTCCCCAAACATAGTATTTTAGTTCATCACATAAGAAAAGTTTCAGTATGATTTGTGTATAAAAACATCTGACTTCAAACAAAGCAAATAAGACAGTTTCATAATTTAATTAATTCTTATTTTAAAATTATTCATTATCATTCTAGAAAGCTACTGAATTACAGAATGTCCACTAACATCTATTACTAATTTCTCCTAACAGCAGCCTAAATACAGATTTTTTTTTTAGCAGTATAAGTAATAAGGAGTTAGAAGCTCTTATGAGAAAATCTTTTTTGCTTAGGGAAGGAAAGGTAATTTGAAAAACAGTTAGCTGCACTTACTTTAGAAAATCCATAGCTGCTTCATCAATATTTATCACACGAAGGGTGAGAACTGAGCTCTGCTTAACACTTTCTGGAAGGTTATGATCAACACTTCGGAAAGTTAGGTTAGCTCCCTGTTGGTAAAGCATACAATGATTTACAAATAGGTTGTGTATTTCGTAAAATATGTTCTGCAAGACTTTCAAGAAGTACGATTGTTAAAAGCTTTGGTATGAAATGATGAAAAGGTGTAGCTAAGGTCAGTTAACCTTCTTAACAGAGCCTTTCTAGTACTAAATAAAAACAGCTGCAGGCTCCAAGACGATATATTATCCTCTACAGAGAGGTTTGTCTAGTAAGAGGGCCTACTGTTGCCTTATCGACAGCTGAGAAACATGAGACTACAGGTTGCTGTTCCCTTGGCTAGGCTCTACATTTCAATTTTTCTCCTTCCTTCATCCTTACGGGATCCAAAACTCAGTGGACCACAGAAGAGAATCACAGAAGGTGCCACATTGATTCCATGAGAGCAAAGTTCTCTCAGAATAGAAGAAACCCTCCACAGTTATTTTCAATAACCTAAAATCATAGTTGAGATAAACAAGCAACTAAAAAGTAGCCTTCCCAAAATTCAAATCATTCCTGCAATGTTTAACTATAAAGTTATTTTTTAAATTGCTAGATTCCACTAATAAATACTGAATAAAAACATGTTATTAGTAGCATAGAGTTCTATTACCCAGTATAACCCTTCCCTCCAAGGTGGGGGATGGAGGACACAACTCACGTATTCTGCAAAGTTAAAAATGTTTTTTTGGTTTGGGAGAAGAGGGAAGGGGGGAGAAAGCAAAGCAGCAAACTAAAAGCAAAGAATGCTGAGAAGAATAAAAAAAAAGCAGTAGGTCTAACTGTAATATCCATGCAGGCTTCGGTTATAAACCCTCCAAAACTCATAAATTAGGAAGGAGACAGAGACACTGTTATTGTGTAAGTGTCTTAACCATTTGGACTTTGTGAGAGATTTGTATATCTTAATGTCAGCCCAGAAACCCAGTTTGCAGATACAGAGATTCACAGACATGACATCATTCCAAAGAGCTATCGAACTTGGTAGCAGTACATTTTCTGGATGGCTTTAAGACACATCTTTATTCAGAACACATTTCCATCTGCAGGTTGCAAAGATGCACATGACAAAAAAAAAAAATCTCTAAAAATAGCTTCAACCTCCATACCATAAAGAAAGTAATTTATTTCGTCTTGGAAACTCTTATATTGTAGCCACACGTAAACAGTTAGGATTAGGCAGGTGATTAAACAAAACACTCTAAAAACTAATGTTGTCTTCTTTTACTTTCAAAATACTTCATTCAAACACGGGTTTTGCTCTAAACTTAAGACTTGCAGGAGGAAGTGAAGAACTCAGTGAAAACACTCTACTTGAAAAATTGCTCACGTATTTATAAACCAGAAACACTTAACCCAGTACAGAAGTACAGAAGATGCAATATGATTTGTAGTCAGTCATCAGATCAGCTGGTAGATGAAATTTACCATCATGTCAAAAGCACTCTCTAAACAGCTGGTGGTAAACATTTTCAAACTTTAGGTTAAAACCAACTAACCTGCAATTTCCTCATGTTTAAAAAATATTTAGTTATTGCCTCGTGTCAAAAATGCCAGCAGACCTTGCAAAGACTATTAATTTTTAACAAGGACTTTGGTCTATTTAATCTTCAGGACTCTCCTCCCCGAGTTGTTCATTTTGCCTACAAAAAAAGTCTACGCTCTCTGCAGTCCTGTGCCCTCTAGTGGGAAAATTACAAACTACAGATTAATCTGAAACCAAAAATAGAATCTCTAAAATGTGGGACAGCAAAATAATCCAGACTCCTGAAAATCTTTAATCCGAAAACATTACTGAAGGGAAAGACTTTTGGTCCTCCCTGAAAGCTAGATCACAACTTTCAACTCGAATTTCTAAATACGACTTCCAAATCACCAGCAAAATTGACTTAACATTCAACAGGAAAACACTTACAATATAGAAGTCACTAAGATCATAAGCTTTTCCCTTCTTTTGTCCACGTTGATGTTGATACACTCCCTTCTGAATGAAAGGCAAGGCATTTGTTCTGTGAAATAATTCAAAACTGATATTAAAACAATTAAATTTATTTAAGTTTCTTAGATACAGTGGAAGGTGTTTTCTAAAACCTTTTTAAAAAGTAATTTATCCTACCTGTTTTTTCCAAACTGTCGAAATTCATAGACAGTAAGGGATTCGTCACATGCAAAAAAAAATCCAATCAACTCTCTACAAGCATCGCGACCATTTCTAGAAGGAAAATTGAAAAGCACCTTTATGTTTTTCCACCTATATAAATCCAATTCAACCCAAACATAAATTACATTTCTATTTTGGAATATACATTTTATTTCCAGTGTTGCACATTGTACAATCTTTTTCTTTGAAAAATGGTCTAAACCACCATGGAATTCAACTTCTGGATTTGGATACTATTTTAATGCAATATTCCATTCTCTGCAATGTTAAAAACACCTTTCAAGGCTTTATGTTTTAGTATACCAATGTAATTTTCACTCATTAACTAAAGGATTACTTACACCAGGGCTACTGCATTCATTATGTTATATGAAGCTATAGTATGTGAAGCTATGTGGCTGAATCCTCAGCTATGTCTAACAAGTATACAGCTCATTGCTTCAGAAAAGCGCCACTTGCAGAGTTGAAGAATACGTTTACATCACCACTACTCAATTCAGAACAGTTTCAAAGATGCCCTAAACCTGCAAGTTTAATACATAAGGAGCTGCAAATAAGACACAAAGCCATCCTTTCCATCCACAGTGGTTGCTACATACTAAGACAAAGCTAAAATAAATTTTAATCAACTGAGGTGCAACAGCTAAGAGCACTATTTTATACAGCCCCTGTGCTGACTGTCCTGCACAGAGCTACGGGTATGTTCGTAACATAACGTTACTTATGCATCCTAACACTGTACAACGGGACTGTAAAGCCACTATCCATCAGCCATGTCAAAATTTGTATTATACATATATGCATATATACCCACAGAGCACATACTTTTTTCTAAACATACGGAACAGAAAGGTTCCATGCAATTAATTATTTCGGGAGGGTAAAGATCATCACTTGTAAATTCATAGAATTGAAAAGCTTCACAAAATTTGTGATTACCTTGATATAATCCTACTATCAAAGCGCAGCTTGTTAGAGAGCATGTTTTCAGTCAATGCTGATTTTGTCCTTATTCTGTAAAAATAATGCAGCATGTTAATGATACCTATATGCTCACACAGAAATGTTACATAAAAATCAACTGTTTCGAAACAGCAAAAAATGTGAAATACGGTATCCTTGGCAACTGGCTGAGGAGATGATCCCACGGAGGTGAATTAGAAAGCAACTCAGAGCTGTAATGTGGAAGGTGTTCTGTAATTATATAATATGAGAGTACATTCACAGAAGGCACAGATATGAATGGGATATTTTGTTTACATACATTTATATCAAGAATTAAACCTCTACCACTCACCATACATCCACCTATCAACGTGTTTTCTTGCAAAAATACCTAGGTTGGGGCTTCTTTACCCACCTAGATATTTTATATTGGCCATATTACTAGTTCCAGAAATGGACATTTGTCTATGTAAGATTGAGACTTTGTTGCCTTTTTTTTTTTTTTTAAGAATATTTAAGAATACAAAGATGACAGCTATTGAGAAAGACTTCAGGGCAGGATGTTAAAATAAGCAAAGCAGAGATGTTTCCCTGCATGTTGAGAAAGATCAACTCAGAGCTGCAGATTCATTTAACTTTATGGATCACAATGTTTTCTCAGTTTTTCTTAAGCCCTTGGAGTTATTCTTTCAATGCTCACAGGCCAGGAATGACACTTAAATGCCAATATGGTTAATTATTGCAGCAGAAATCAAAACATGAAAGAAAAGTATGATTATATTGTGAAGATCTACATTAGCATTTACAGATGCGTATTTATGCAATTTTATGCACCACAGGATAGGAATCTCTAAAGGATATGACAAGATTGCAAGCATTCAACAGCTCAGAAAAGGTTGGCAAAACCCTGTGATGAACAATATCAATACAAGCTTAAGAACGTTCTCCCAGGTTTTGTAAATTCTATGAATCAATCATTATACACAGAGAATCCACATAAAAAGGTCCCACTAGTCAATTATAAGCATAGGGAGGCTACAAAAAATGAAGCTGGTGGATCCAAGCCAGAAATAAAACATCTGGAAAGGCAAAGAGACTTCACAGAACCCAAAATAATAAAAAATACAGCAGAAAATTTATTTTAAAAAAAAAAACAAACACTAGAGAAAACTTACTTTGTTTCATGCAGCGTTCTTTTTCTAAAACGCATCGGTGCTGTCCCAAGTCCCAGAATTCCATGAGCTTCCTTGTAAACATCAGCACGCATGGATTGCTCTGGGTCACTTATAACAGCTCTGACCAGAAAGAGCAGGGAGAAGCCCTCTGACTATTAATAAGCTTGAATTTCAAATCTTACATATTCTTACTCAGAAAACAAAACACCCAAGCAATAAAATCTTGGAGTCATCCATTAAGCTTGTGTAAATTTGTGGGCTTATGTTTTTGTTTGGTTTTAAAAATTCTGATTTCAATTGCTCAAAATCAAATATACGCAATAATATTCTGGCAGTGCACTACTATGTAGTAACTTTACATGTATATATGTATTATTTCAAGTATATTTTATATATGTACAAATAAAATAAATCTTAGGATTATGAAGGTTTTTTTTTCCTCATTTTCACTATTTCTGTAAATACTCCATCAGTGATATTCTTTATCCATGGCTCCCTCCAAAATCAGTGACAGCAGTTACTAGTACTGGCCAGTGACATCATCCAACAAAAACACTGGCACTTCCTCTCCCAAAGCACTGACTACACAGCCCATAGGATCTCAAAGTCCCATCAAGTAGACAAGAAATAGATGAACTGGTTTCTGAACATTTTTATATTCTCTGTATCAGTTTAACAAGTAAACAAAAGAAGAGACCCTTTAAAAACACATTAGATTCTTTTTACAATATTGAAATTGTTCATAATCAGAAGGAAAAAATAATTTTGCATGGCTAATACAGTTTTATAAACTTGCTCTCTGATCTATGCATCTTTGTGTTTCCTTTAATAGATTTTTTTCATGCAACAGTTTTGAACTAATTTTCCCCAATTAACATCCTGCTCTCTGATACCAATTTGTTTGGCAGTACTGGCACAGTTATATTTGGAAAATAAGCAGAGAGATTTTTTTAAATTAGAAGTTCATCCTGATGCAGCTGCAGCACTACTGAATATTGTTTTGACATTGTCAACAGAAGGGTTCAGAGCAGGAGAAGGAATACATGGTAAAAATAAGGCAAAGCAGCTGAAGGAGGTTAAGCACAGAATGAACATCCGTGATCCAAGATGCACAAACCTGTATGTTTAATCCAACACCAGTAGGACTGAAACACTTCAATGCAACCACTGCATTTTAAAAATAATCTCTGTAATCATCTGCTTTACCTACATCTTTGTAGAGATATGACATGGGACAAGCATTTATTTGAAAATTAGGGATATCTGCATTGAACACTTCCATATTTTTAATCTTGCTAAAATGACACTTGGAATTTAATACTGTGTTTCAGTACAATCTTGTTTCCTTCATGCAACTTTCTTGGTATCTCGGCTTTCAAATAGTGTAAAAGCATTAATAGACTTTTGAACAATATAGGTCATTTAAACTGCAGCTGGAAAGGAAACCAAGAAAAAATAAAATTAAGTGCAACAACAGTTCAGCCTCAAAATCTTAAGGTCTAATGGGCTACAATATCAGTACAGATGACTACAGAGATTGAAACCAAGTACAGAATGCAACATACTGTAGAGCTACCCACAGACAGTTTTTAGCAAGTGTAAGGTAACATGAAACTATTAAACTAGCTTGCAGCATCCTATACTGCCATAACCAGACAACTTGGATAAAGTCCTAAATTATTAAAGCATGCTTAAAAATGAGAACAAATTTATGGGAACAATAATAAGGAAAGATGTTTTTACTATACTCATCTTTACCTGTAAGTTACTTTTTCTGCCCTTAACATATAAAGGGATCTTTTTACACAGAAGCAATGCTTTCTCGGAGCTAAAGGGACAGCAATGAAATTAGGAGAGCCCTCGTGTACAACCTTGATCAACTTGATTCATCATTGTGCCTTTTTTCCTACCTGCACAACATTGGTATAATACTACTTTTCTCCAGAGGGACGTTGTGTCAGTACTAATAAAGGAATATTAATAAAACTAAGATTCTTAGAAAAGAAAATAAATATTGAAGAAGTGTAATTTCTAGCAGCAGGCATCCATATATTTTGCTGAGGTGCAAGAGGGTTATTTCTGACAACTAATGCTATTGTAAAGCTCTTAAATTAGGTTCAAGTAGAAAATTAAAAATTATTCTCAGAAAAAAACAATCTCAGATATAGCACTTTAAACTGATTTTTTAATTTGAATTAAAAAGACTTTTCATTTAAAGAATTTTTGCAAATAATAACACTACATAAGACTACGTAAGACTTGGAATGGGATGCTCAAAACCTCCTAGGCAAGAAAAGCCACACACTCACAGATCTAAATTCTTCTGTAGGGAAAACTGAAATTTTACATTATAAATTCACTTACCTGGATAATTGATCCACCATCACTTGTTCTACTACAGCCTGTTTTCTCCTCTCTGCAGCACCATCCTCCTGCAATGAAAAACTGACTGAGAAAAAATGAAATATATAACACCAGACACTTCAAATAATAAATTACCCTTTACGACAGCATTCAGAGGTCACAATCTTACCAATGTCACAATTAACCTTTTTTCCATCTTTCTGAAGAGAGTTCGATTTGTATAACAAATAGACAACTAATATTCTCTGCTACATACTCAAATTGTCTATGCATATTAGTTGTCAATAAATATGAGAATTCTAGTATTTCTGTTGACGCAGCATCCTTATCTCTGTAGTGTTACCAATAAATTCTGTAAGTACAATAGAGCCTGAGGAAACTCACACTATTCCAGGTTTCATGGTTGACAGATTCCAACTCAGAGAATGGAACTTTACCTCCAGCAATATTTAGTCAAAAAAATTCTTTTAAGACTTAGTCTCAAAGCACAATTTTTATTTGCTGCATGCCACAATAATTTTCTGCTTAGACAGGCCGATCTGAAAAACCTTTCAGGAAAGATCATCCTAAGGGGGAAGGGGATTTAACATGATCTTATTACTATTTTTGTTAGATTAACACTGAACCATAACCTTGTGCCATTCACTGTAAAGTGCTCAGGTGGTGATCGTTGTTTGTTTCATAGAAAGAGAAACTAAAGCACAAGAGCATGCCCCAGGACAGCATGGAGGCCACTGGCAACGACCAGGCCCTAGCATCTCTCTTCGTTTTATCTTCCAGATTTCTGAACTTCTTCACTGAACCTAAATTTGCTTTTTTTTCCACAAAAAATAATTTGTATATATCAGAAAACAGACATTATTGTTACTGAGGGGGTTTATGCAACCCTTTTGACAACTCCGTAGGTATTCTGAAACTGAAGACATTTTTTTGCTTGTTTTTTTCCCACACAATTCTTGTGTAGAAACCAAGTACTAGACAGATCAAGCCAAAAGTTGGTTCCCAGACACCAGGTAACTGTAAGGGATAAAGAGATAATCCCCAATTCCACAGTTCTGGATATAATTCACAACCTTCAAGTAAATACTGATTGGCACTAGCCAAAAAAAAAAAAAAAAAAAAAAAAAAAAAAGAAAAAAAAAAGTCCCCCCCCAAAAACCCAAATAAATAATGTAATGTCAGACCAGCTGGTGTTTATTCCAAACTGATTTTAAGCCTTAAAAGACTTCTGAATTATATGAGGTAGGGGGCTTTTTATTTTGCTTTCATATTTCACTTTTGCACCTATCAGAAGTACAGGTGCTTTATTCCAAGTTACTGAATCTTTATGTCGCAACAGATGTATTAAAAAGCATTATATAAAGGACAACACAGCGATAATACAGAGCAGTGTTTGTTAAAACACAACATATTCCACGGACCTCAGCTTATAGAGCCAAACCAGCTAGCATGCTGAAAAGAACCTGATTTTAAAAACACAAACCTTACATCTTGAATTTCAGTTGAATACTAGGTCACTACATGTACTCTTCTATGGAAAGTCTTCCATTCAGCTCTTAGACAAAAACTCTACTATGAATTTACAAAATTGCTGAGACAAACATTGAACTTGCAGCAGCTCTCACAGTTTAAAAAGCAGTAATTCTTGTTCACAAAGTATGATTAGTCAGAGAAAACCAATCTTCTTCCAAAAAGCCTAATTTTAGTATATATGGCTTCTATTGGCAAGCAGACATGTACTATAACCTGCCTTGAATAAGGGAACTTCCATTCCAAACTACAGAAAAATTAAGGGAAATTCTACTTTAACATTAGAGTTCTTGGTAATGATTACAGTAAAAGGAAATTTTAACATCATGTATTCTTAAGTGAATTTTTAAAACACCTTAAAATCAAATGCCTACAACTGAGGCAACATATACCAAATGGAATTAATATGTATGCAGTTACTACTTCCAATTTTTTCCATTTTTCCTACCACTATTAGAAGCTTGAACCTGAGAGACTGTAAGAGATACTCCTAGAAAGAGACAGACAGCCTGTGCAATCATGAGTGCTAATCAACAACAAAAGTGCTTCTGAAGGTCCCTATGACGCCTTGCTCAGATGCCTGCTGGTTTCCTTTTAAAGCATACCAGCTGCAGTGTACCTGTTATTTTGTGGTCCTGCACAGCTCCCTTTCTCAGTGTTTTCAGCTTATTTTACTTAGGATTAAGTAGTCACTCTAATGACACTTCAAAATTTTTTTCCATTACCTTCACCTTATAGTATAGATTTTTTAAATTTATTCTAAAAATAACAGGAAGTTCTTCATAAAAGTACTTTCTGAAAAGATTTTCTTACTATGAAAATGAATAGTGACCTCAGTAGTGCAACACATTCACTTTGACAAGACTAGAAATCAAATAAATGTTTGCAATGATGCAAAATTCAGTGCATAGTGATGAGCAAACAAAATCAATTATTATTGAATTTTACAATCTCATAAAATTTCTCATGGCTTAGTATTCCATGAGAAACTTAGAATGGTAACTCTGTTCAACAATACCTTCAAAAACCAGTTTTGAAAGCCCACCACTCTGCATATGCAAATACCGAATCACGCAAAATCAAATCTCAAGGTTCTCCATTATTGTAAATAATCCCAAATTCAAGGCTTAGCCTTAGATGGACAAGACTCCTATTGTTCAGTCCTAAAAAGAGTAAAAATTATGTCTATGTAAGAAATTAAAGAAACATATTAGGTACATCCATATAAAAAAAGTTTTCATTCCCCTCTACGCATGCTAGTGAGGCCATACTTGTTTCCAATTCTGGGGCTCTCTCCTTCCCAAGACCAATAGGGATGAGAGGAATCTGGAAAAGATCTAACAGAGGATCAGAGCCAAAGCAACTGAAAGGAGAGGCTAAGGGAGCTTGCATTTGTTTAGTTTGCAGAAGCAGCAGCTATGAGGCATTCTGAAAACATCCTACAACCAAAGGGAAGTTACAAAGAAGACAGATTCAAACTTTTGACAGTGGCCAACAGTATAACAGGAGACCAAGGTTACAAACTGAGGCTTGGTATGGATAATAGGAAGAACTTCTTCACAAGGAGAGTAGCGTATCACAGGAAGATGTTGCCTAGAGATGCTGTAGAAGCTCCATTCTTGGAGCTCTAAGACAGCCAAAGCCATGACTGACCCGATCTAATACCCACAGCAGAGCCCACACAGCTTACAAAGTCAGTTCTCATCACATACTCCATTTCAGGAGTTAATGAGGGAAAACAGCCTGTTTACTCTAGTAACAAGTCAGAGTAAGAGCTGACAGAATCATGGAATCCATGGATCATGGCATACAGGCTCAGGTACAAGCTACAGACCAGAGGAAATGTAACACGATGCTCAGGTTCACCCAAGTCACTCAGTTAATCTTAGTTGTATGCATATATTTGTATTTATTATTCATAATTTGCATTCTCATTTATATACATTACTGCAAAAAGACAAGCATCACAGATAATATTTAAAAAATGCTCACTGGATTGCTCAGTTCAGCTCTTCTTGAAACAAATGTTTAAACTCCCTCCCATGACTTCAACAGGTGCAATTACATACTAGGACCAAATCACCAAAGGCCTAACTTATGTGGAACATCTAGGAAATCATTCTACGAGTCTAGACAGTTAACAGAATAATATCAGCCAAAACACTTACAGCTTCTGATTTCCTTATACTGTGCTGCATATTATAGGGCTTGCTTGTGTAGCATTGTTGAAGGAGAGCTTTCTCATCAAGAGCTGTAAAATCATCATTATGTCCATCTTCAAGCTGTATACCCTATAGAAAAATACATTCTTTTCATAAATCAGGTCTAATTATATGTAAGGAAAACAAACAAACAAAAAAAACCCACATATTTTCCTCAACAATTTATTTAAAAGTATTTTTCTTTCTTATTTTTTAAAGTCTCTACCTCCACTTCATGCTAATTTGAAAAAGTAAAGAATTTTTTAAAGCCTAGCTTTCTACAGAAACTGAACTTACAAATCTTGCTCTCTAGTCTTTCCTTATAACTTTTTAATACTTATCAGCTTTCAACCAAACTGAAACTAAAAAAATCTCAAAAATACTGTGTTCCTACAAGTTTTGTGAAATATCTGCAGCAAGTCAGAGAAGGCAGACTGTTCGTACCTCTCTGAAGAAGACAAGAGCTCATCCTTTCTCTGTTCTGCTCAAGAACAGCCAAGAGAAAGCGGCGGATTTGCCATTATGCATATAGCTCAAAGTTCACCATTGCAGAGATGCTGCTTTTTGACAAAAGAAGTTAAATAGAGTCTAGACAGGGAAAAGTCAAAGTATACTGCTGAACTGGGTCTAACAGACTTGTAAAACAGTCTAAGTGTATTATGGAAATATCTCCTACATGGAGGATATGAAGAAAATTGACAAAGGAGACTGTGTTTACAGAAGGCAGAAAGGAGGGAAAATGGGAAAGAAATCGAAAGAGTAGGTTTTGTTAGCTATGCTCCTCTAGGAGCAGCTTCTCTTCAGAGAAGAAAAGTTATTAAAAGTTCCACTAATCAGATAAAACAAAAAGTATCTTGAAATCTAAAGAGGTTTTGATTTATTAATTTAATTAGGTAGTGATAATATCTAACACAGAAAATTGTTCTGCTAGACATTATATTAAAATCTGTCACAAGAACTGACACACATGGCTTCTAATACTTGGCAAGTATCCTTCTGGAACCCAAAATCACCAGAATAAGCCAGTCCTGCTTTTTCTCTCCCAGTATACACTTGCCACCTATTTCTTCAGTTTCAGATTAACTTGGCTGCTCCTGTAAACACCCTTTTGATGGGCTTGCAGCACAGCATATAAAGGAGTTAATCCTTGGAAAACAGGTGCTGTCAGACTGGTACATAAAAGTGGAATCATAAAAAAAAAAAAAAGTTATACTATAACAAATCCCCGGAAGTGACAATCTTAAGTTTAATTTTGTTTGGTGACAGTTAACAAAATAACAGATTTGTGTTTTTCACTCAACTCTTACTCACAGAACCTTTACTTACAGGTACTTGCAGGTTCTCCAAGTTTTATCTGAACACTAGAAGCGTAAGAGGAGAAAGCCCCTTTAAAACTACCAACAATACGTGTAAAACAGTAACAACAATATGTGAAACAGAATCTTTGTCATATTTAAGACCTTCCCTTTTCATTCTGCTGAACATGAAGGAAGTAAAATCAGTAAACTCATTGTTATTCAAAAACCTTTTCTCTGAAAAGCAATGAGCACAATATGTTCCCTCAACATCTGCATGCTTAACTTTTCATTAAGATTCTTAAATGGTCATCTACCATCAGCTCAGTCTAGCATTCGACCAGTCCTCACAGCTGCTGCTTACTTTTGTTTCCTGTTTGCTTACACCTACAGTGATTGCTCCGTGCCACCACCTTCTCTACAATCTCTTCCAGAACAAAAGGAAAGTTGGGTTTTTTCACCCTTTTGTATTCCAGTTTGTCTTCACTGACCTTTCCTTGTTTGCATCTTAGTTTTAATTTAAAAACAGAAAAGAAACCTGGTGGAATTAATACAGCTTGCAGTCCAACTATACTGGATCTTATACAACGTCAAAGCTAAAAGTACAGATAACATCTTTCGTTATTTTAACCCCATATTCCCTTCCATTTTCAGGTTAACAGTTCTCTGAGGTACAGATTACATCCTTCACTTCTGCTTTCTTAAGTCCTATATGCAGTCATAATTGAATAGAATAATAATTAATATACTTCTATATTTAAAAAAGCTTGAATGCATTTCTATATTTGGAAATAACATTTTACTAAGATCTTCCTGCTGTCTCTCATCTTCTTAGGCTAAAAACTTCCCTGTCAATCATGCTAATCTTCATGCTCAGGCTAGAGGTGCACTACGAGGGCAAATGTTATGTTTCTCACCAGAGAACACAAACATTCTCAGAGCATCTCAGTTTCTCACTCTGGAACAACTGAAACAAGCTTCCTATATTTTATTTCCTACTCAACATTAGATGCTGAAATGACAATTGTTTTTATCTCTTTATCATAAAAACATGGAAGAAATTAATTACACACAAATGCAAACCTCTCCAAACACTGTAATGAAATACATTTGCTATTTAAAAATGCAATTTCTTCTTTGCCAGCTACCGTTATTGAAGCTTCTGGACACTGGAAGTGGTCTTTTTTCTTTTCTGCAATTCTCTGAGAATACTGCTTATATTCTTCCTTCATATCTGCTTCATACTGACAATAGTTCAGTTTATATCTGTCTGTTGGGGACGGCAGATTTTCTGGTATTGTCTTCTGTTCCAAAACAGAATCCTAAAGCAAAGAGTAATCAAAAAATTCTCTGGTTGAGCTATTGAATGAGAACAGCATTATTAAAATCCCACCCAGTATAACCTCTGAAACTTCTTGACACTATGCTTTGCATTAAGAAAAATGCAAATATGACTGCATATTCAGGCTTAATTTTCACTGAGTTCTTCATATTCTGCCATTTTTTAACCTAAAAACATCACTTTTAAAGAGAGAAGCCAAGATTCAGTGCTTCTGTCCTATAAGATAATGTTACAGATCACTAAAATGGGAATTCTGACATTTGATTTTGGATGGCTGAAAATGGGCTGATGGATTTTTTCCAATCAAAAGTTCTAATATTCTTGCATGGCAGATGAGTATTAGTACTGGGACTTCCTTCCCTAGAAAAACATCAGCTGAAAAGGCTGTGAAGCCGGCTAAGTACCTTCCTAACTTTAGGGCCATTTCAGTGCTCTGCACAGTGGAGGCTAGATCAGTAGAAACACCAGCAATGACAGAAGGCCAAGACTCCATTCTTCTTTCTCTCCCTGAATAATTAACACCTTCAATGTTTAAGTGATATTCCTTCAATGCTAACAAAACTAAGACAGCCTTATCTAGCATCTCTACTTGACACATCTCATCTTGCAACACCAGTGTAAGAGTCCTCTTCTAGAAAACAAATTTCTCAAAAACCCAATCAATTTATGTTCTTGAAAGGGCAGCTTTCTCTTTCAAAACAGGATCCACATCCCTTCACTGGTAAATTCCTGAACGATAAGACTAGATTTAAATTATTCTTCCAAAAGTGACCTATTCTGGGAAGATTTACTTACACAGTATGTTATTGAAGGATCTGGAATACATCTTGTTAAAGGAATGCTCAGTCAGGGCCCCAGAAGCAAGCAATGCAGAAATAAAGGCCGCTCAGAGGAATACATTAAAATATTTTAGAACTGCTTGAAAATCTTCTCCACAAAAAGGAAGGAGGGATTAAAAAAAAGTCAGGCAAAAAGAGAGAGAGAGAGCAAAAGAGGGTAAGTGAGCAGAAGATACATTCCTGCACGTTCAGCACGTCAGTGTTTAAGACATAATGAAGGCAGAAAGGAAGCAACAAGAGATAAAGCAGAGAAGAAAGGGAGAAAGACCCTGAGAAACAGGCAAAGCAATACCAACCTTCCATTAGCCTTCCTGCAGCTAGACAGAATTATACGTACGAACTTTATATTAAAAAAAAATGGTAAAGCAAGCAGTGAAATTATAGGCATCCAGACCTAAAAAGAGTATAGCAACTCAAGTATGTTTGCACTGCACACTCACAATGCAGTACAGAGGAAAATAACCTATCTGTAGTTACATGTTTACAGTTACATCTTAGGACATGCATAAAAACCTATGTTGGGCACATAGATATTCTGACAAATAATACATTCTTAATCCATTATTTAAAAAAAAAAAAAAAAAAACACTTAACCATTTTAGGTTGGGTTTTGTTTGTTGGTGTTTTTGGGTTTGTTTTTTTTTTTTCCCCAAGTTGAGAAACCATTTGGTTACATAGGGAAACATGTAAAATGATGATCTCAGCAGATTCACCTTGAGCTCCAGCCAATTCGGAGTCCTGCCATACAAGTCACTATATGATTTGTTTCAAAGGGCATTAGGTTACGTACAAATTAATTAATAATTGTTTTTCCCTCCAGCTATACTTCTGTATTAAACACACTCATTAGAGTATTTCTTAGGTTTACATAAGTTAAACATTTTTGAAATAATGGATTTTTACACAGTGTATTTTCCATTTCTTCCAAAAATTAAGATATTTCCTGCACCCTAACCAAATAAAAGCATACTACTATAGTAAGATTTTTACCATGATTACGTGTGGTGCATGATTATGATGGAAAATAATTGTGTAGGTAGCATTCCTGAATTAGTTTAAAGCTCTAGCTATCTAATCTCTCAAATATATAAAAACTACAAACAGAAGACTACTGTTTGCAGTACTTCAGCATTTTCCCTTTAATTATCACATTTGAAACACTCAAAATACTGATGGAATGACAACAGATTAAAAATAGTCTCTCCAATAGTCTAGTTTCTGCCACACAAAAGAAGTTAAAACATACTACATTTTCAGACCATATACTATAGTCCTCTGCTACTGAGTTGCTAACATTATTTTGTCAGTGTATATTTTTTCAGCTACTTTACCTCTGTTTTCTTCTGACAAGATCTTCTAGACACCTGTTTAAACTAAAGGAAAAGAAAAATTAAATATGCACCAATGATCAAATAAGAAATTGTCACATTCATTTTTTCAAATTCAATTCAGATATAAGAGTTCAAAGGAAATTTTTTCCTGCATTCAGGGAACAACTGTAATAACTGAGTAATTAAATTAATTCTTAAACTTGTTATAGAGGATATTGATCCTGAACTGTGCTATAAACCAGAATGTTAGCATCTGGACTACTGCTTTTCCTTATAAAGCACCTAAGACTAATGGTGATTAAGTTTCTTAGTCATCCAGAGGGGAAAAAAATGCTGATATGTGATCAGGAAATTTTACAGTAGAATTGCTCTGACAAATTGAACATAATTCCAAAGACAACATCACAGTTCTGTTTTAAAGACAAGTGACTTAAGAAAAACCCTATGAAATGGCTGCACCTAATTCCAAAAGCCTCCTTTTCACCAAAAGTAATTATTCTTCCATAAAAACAATACTTACTGTTTGTAAACTTTTTTCCTTCAGTCAGACACTCACCTACTACTATTGATCTTATCTTTATTATTTTTGTAAATTCCACTTTGTTTAGAAAGATAATCCAAAGTTACATGCTACCTCAAATGTATTACATTTTTCAGTTGCTTTGACAAATTGCTAATAGAACTAGCTATTAGTATACCTCAAAAATAAGTACAATGAAATGGATGAGTATATAAACCAACAAAGAACAGCTAAGGTATTTAAGAAAATAGGATTTTTTAAATATTCTAGAGGTTTCTCAGTAAAAAGTACTTTTCTAAAAATATTTTGGCCCAATAGCACTTTGATATACAAGTTAAAGCAAAAGAAATAAAGAGAACTTCTATAATAAAGCTAACTATGCTTTTCTAAATTACTGCTAAAGGAGCATATTTTAAAGCTATTTGTAGTGACAGACTGACCTGCTGAGCCTGATGATGCTGTGCATATGGTGTTTGTAATGATGCTCTCCAATCTGAAGATGAATCTAGAGGGCATGTATGAGGATAACTTCCACTGTATGGCATGTAAGAGTCCCCATCCTAAAAATTACAGGAAAAAAAAAAAAGGACAAGCAATCGTAATTGTTTTATATTCAGAATGATATTTTTATAAACTCCTGCAACACATGAATTCTAAAAACTGTTCAGGACAGAATTAATTTATAATTACCTCTTCATCAGAATCTCCCAGCCTCCCTAGATCTAGGCATGGCACCCTGCAGGAAGTTAAAACAATTTTAATAGTAATACATTCTCTTATTTTTCAATTACAGTAAAAGCAAACTACCTATTAGTTATTATTACTAGCTCCTTCACAAAGATTTCCCTGCTATGAACAGTTTCACCACAACTGGAGATGGCCTGCTTGGCAAATCCCTATTAGCCCCTCTTGCTTCAGCTCAGGAACCAGCCAGTGAGCTTTTCCTCTTCCCCAGGTGCAGAGTACTGTGGCAGCTGAAAAGAGCCCCTGCAAGGCCCTTCTTCACTCCCAGCACGGCCATCCTGGCTTCTCTTCACTCCGCAACAGAAGCTGCTGCAACAAGATCATAAATCAGGGGTTCCTTATTCCTGTCTTCCGCAGCAGGTCTGTGGCAATATTCCCTATAATCAATCACCAGTGAGGCAACAGGGAGGCAACAGCTCCTTGGGATGGAAACCTTCCAAACTTTTTAGGACAAGATTAAGCAGAATGAAATACTGAAGTAGAGTTGGCTTCCACTGTGCTAAAGAAATGAAAACATCTCCCAATTCACCAAAGCATCTCTGTGTCTTCTGCCCTTACTCCAGGTATACTCTGGAATTACAGCAAGATTACTTCTTAGAATAAGAGAGCTCCTTAATTTCCAGTCTTTTTTTTTTGTTAGAGAATGACTGACAGTACACAGAAATTGAAGTTCTTTGACTTCAATATGCACAATCCAAGGCCATGGTCACACATACTTGTAAAATAATATAGGGAGATATATTGGCTGTAAGGCATTTCAGTAAACAAAGACCCTGAACTATCAAACATGATCCTTGGAATAGCAGATGTTGCTTATCTGCCAAAGTCACTATAAGGTTTTAAAATTTATAGGCACTGTACAAAATTTCCCTTTGCTTATAAAAACCCTTCACAACAGTTTCTCTGTAATTTTTACTGTAATACCTGCAAAGGAGGCTAATAGTTAAAACAAACAAAAAATATTCTTCTCTTTTTGCAGACTATTACATTAAAAATATTCAAGAAAGACTAGGTATAAGTATGAAAGCCCTGAGTACAACTCTACCATTAAGCTCAACCAAATGTAAATCAACTTAATTCCAATATAAATAACGCATCAAAAATTCTACTCTAAATATAAATCATAGAAAACAAACCTATGATGATAAATTTCATGGAACACCGAGTTGCATACCAATGCATTGTGTTAATAACGCACAATTACACAAACTGATCAGAAATAGAAGCAGACTTACTCTGGTGGGCGAGGACCGTGAGTAGCCCGTGTATCTGGTCTCCAGCCCTAAAAGAATGACACATTATTACATACCTACAGGGATCAGGATTAAAATACACAGTTCTCTCTTTCAACTTCCCCTGGAATATTTAAAATCAATGTCTCAAAGCATTTGTCTGACATATTTGACTGAGATGCTACTAACAAAAGGACAAAACAAAAACTTTTCATTGAAAGTTGATTCTTACAGATCATGAGACTAAAAGACTGAATATTCATCATGACAAAAGGATTTCCAGCCATCAAGAATCCAGACAGTATCCATGTCAGCTACTAATAACGCATGAAAAATAATCCATGTTCCTGACACTTTGTACAATCACTGCTCACAAGGGTTTAGGTCATGTGGTCCTTGTTTGTTAGGAACCAACCCTTTAAACCAAAGCCACCATACCGACAGCCACCTGGGTCACATGAAGCTAGCTCAGACCCCAAAGAAGTCCTGATATTTGGTGTAACTGTATCATCTCAGCTTTAGTACAGCAGCACATGATGATGACTAGGCAGCTTGTGTACTCACACTGTTTATTTTGCATGGCCATGTACCACAAAGATCTCCAAACTCAACTGAGCAAGAACATAGCAAGAAGAAAAGACTCGATCCAAAGCTCAATCTACCCCACTATGGCTTTCTGAAAACAGCCAAATCCCTTGGGAGGATGGTTTGACTGGGGCAAGCATACAGTAACAATTCCCCCAACTGGCCTCCCAGTCTGGAAGAAAATGTTGTTTGGGGATGTTCTGAACCGGGGCCAGCATCTTTATTTTCACACTCTTCAGCTCAGAGATCTCAGCATCCCAGTCTGAACTGAGCAGACATCCTATTTCAGCAGTGCCCCAACACCTTTCATGATTTGAGAGCAGCTGGAAAACTGTAACCCCCTTCCTGCCACACACCCTTGTAGCCTGCTCCTAAAAAAGTAGTTCACAGTTCAGCAACACTACCCTCTAGTGCCTTTGAAAAACGGTATTCAGGTTTAGAAAAAGAAAAAAAGTTTCTCTGCAGGAAGGTCGCACATAATAAACACTACCACCTTGTGGTCAAATAGGTGTCTCAACATTTTTTTACATTTAGTCTTATTCTTAAGACTAGATGTAATGCATTAAATCACAAGTACATAATTTTCCCGTACCATTTCAACTGTGATAAGATAAAGAACATACCACCTTCTAAATGTTAAAGTCTTAATGTAATTCCTTTTCCAGAAGACATCGAATCAGGAAGAAAGCAAACAAAAATCGTCCTGAAGACTGTCCACATTTATGGGGTGAAGCACATAGTTTCAACCTAATTTTGATCTATGTTTTATTTTTGCAAGCCACCAAGAATCAGACGGACTAGGGAGTCTAAATTTAGAAACTGAGGGGCACGACAAAGAGAAGATAAAAAGGGGTGAGAGATTAGAGAAAATGGACATTTCTTTTCTTTTACAACCTACACTAAATGCCCCAAACGCTCTTGTTGTATATGGGTATTTCATTCTCAAAAGACTGGCTAAAAGGTAACATTATAAAACTGATGTGATATCATTTACAAAAGGTCCTTTTTCATTCCAAATCAAACAAAAAAGGAAAACAGGAACTTGGCAGTCAAACGCCAAGAATTCCTCATGTGGTCACCCAACAAATAAGGAAGTTAAATGGGTGCTTGGGGGCTGAGGGAAGATTACCAATTAACTTTACATCATGGGCATAAAGTACACAGTATCTGTGAGAAAAATCAACTGTTATTAAAAATATCAATATTTATCTTCACTATAATAAAAACAATGGCCCTCACAATCCAAGACCATATTTTTACTAATTGGGCTTTCAAAAGTTAGCCTGAAAGTTTCTGCTACAGTGATCTTGTGAGGGTTGCACACCTAACTTATCTCAAAACACAGACTATTAGGAATACCTGGAAAACAAAATTCCCCTTCATAATGAATGCAGAGCACTGAGATTCATTTTACACACCGATCTGAAATCATGCCTTTTGAAATCAGATTTTGGGAGTTGCTTCACTTTCTTGCTGTCTTGGAAAACAAAAACATAGGCACACCTGTTACCAGTTTCACCAACAGCCTGAGACAGCACAGAGAACAGGTTCAAGCCTCTCCTGCACTCAACTGCAAGCACTAGTTTGCTCCTGAGTTCCCCACATCCTAGCTAAGTACCCAGAAGGTCAGTTATTTTAGGACAGCTGTTTTTATTGGAAATTCTCTCCTTCATTTCAGTCATACTAAACTATCGCTTTCTGATAAAAATAATTTCTTTAGATGTTTCCTTCTCTACAGAACGTATTATAACCTCAAACTAAAAACCTTCTGAAGTATGATTAAAATATTTGTAAAAACGTCAAAATACAGAAGGAAAACAACCACAAGCCTTCCAGTAACATACCTGATGTTTCTTCCCCATCGATGACAGCTGAGTTTGCCTTCGAGGGGACGCAGCAACTCCTTTAACTTCCAAATCCATGTAAATTCAATGACAGCCTTCAGAATGATCTGAAAAAAAGAAAAAGCTATTAAGACAATAATGTATTTTCTACATAATTAATTCTGTAAATAAACATTATTGCATTAGAACGAACGTGTCTATCACCAATAATGTGGGTATTGTCTTCAGCAATCTATGAAATGTTGCTGGGCTGCCTTTTCCAATGCCTCTTAATTTCATTCTTTCCTTGCTAATGCTTAACCAGATTCCTGTTCAAATTTACCTCTTTGCCTTAACTCTCTCTTTCCTTCATGCTTCTCTTGATAGCTTCTCATACCAGCATTACTGATTTGTTACCCGTTGATAAGAACCAACCTTTTTTACTCTTCGCTTACAGCTGCTGCCTGGCTCTTGCCTGCACCATGCCCTGGGACTAAGTATTGTCAGGAAGATGTAAGGGCTCTCCTGGCATGCAGGTGGCCTCTCAGAGCTCCAGAGCGACATTTTATCAGTATGCTATCTCCTGCTCTGCTGGTTTCTCCTGCCACCCAGCCAGTTTTGAACCAAAAGCCTATCATTTATTTCCCAGAAATCAGACATTCCATTTTCAAACCACCGTCCACAAAAGCTGACCCATTTGTACCTACTGAGCAGGTTTTAACTCCCCAAGTATCCTCTCCTTTACCAAGCAGAAGCACAGCTGCAGGGCCTGCTCGGAGATGGCCACGGAGCTGCCCACAACAGGACAGCTTTCCAGCCATACCCCCCATTCCCAGAGCACCTAAGATGAAGAGCTGCTGTGTTCGTGCAACCTCAAGGCTCTTTGTGAAACGTAGCATCCTCCCAGTTGAGGGCAGAGGAGGAAGGGAGCTCTGTTGCATTCAATAGTTAACACACTGCCATAACCATCACAAAGAACAGTGCTGTAAGAGGTGAAATATACGTTATTGGAGTACTGTGTCTAGTTCTGGGCTCCCCAGCTCAAGGACAGGGAACTGCTTGAGCAAGTCCAGCAGAGAGCTACCAAGACGATCAGGGGACTGGAGCATCTCCCTTATGAGGAAAGGCTGAGAGACCTGGGTTTGTTCAGCCTGGACAAGAGAAGACTGAGGGGGAATCTTATCAATGCTTATAAATATCTGAACGGTGGGTGTCAAGAGGACGGGGCCAGACTCTTCTCAGTGGTGCCCAACGACAGGACAAGGGGCAACGGACACAAGTTGGAACACAGGAAGTTCCACCTGAATATGAAGAAAAACTTCTTTACTGTGAGGGTGACAGAGCACTGGAACAGGCTGCCCAGGGAGGTTGTGGAGTCTCCTTCCCTGGAGACATTCAAAACCTGCCTGGATGTGGCCCTGTGCCCCCTGCTCTAGGTGTGCCTGCTCGAGCAGCGGGGTTGGACGAGATGATCTCCAGAGGTCCCTGCCAACCCCTACCATTCTGCGATTCTGGGCCCAGGCAGCTCCACGGAAACGACGTCCTTCTCCCGGGAGCGCACGGCCCCAGGCGCCAGGCCCCAGGGCAGAGCAGGGCGCGGCGCCGGCCGGGTCCCGGCGGGCTCTCACCGGAGCGGTCACACCGACGGGCCGCGCCGGGCCGAGGGAAAGGGCCCGCCCCGCCGCGTCCCCACGGCAACCGCGCCCCGCCCAGCGCCCTCCACCGCCCCCGCCGCCCCGCCCCGGCGGGTGCCGCCCGCGCCCTACCTGCGGCCCGCCGCCCCGGCCCCGGCCCGCTTGGGGCCCCGCCGCGCACAGCGGCGCGCCCCCAGCCGCCCGCCCGCCGGCGGCGGCGGCGGCGGCGGAGGAGGAGGAGGAGGAGGGGGGAGCCGGGCCGCTCCCCCGGCCGGCTGCGAGGGGGCGGCGGCCGGCAGCGGGGCCGGGCGCTCCCGCACGGCGCGGGTTTGCGTCCCCGAGCAACCCCTGCGGCTGAAATCGGCCTTACAAAGAGCAGCAAAAGGGCTCACGGTGAAGTTTGTAACCCTGCGTCAGGAATACCGCGGTTACCCCACAGGAGCTCAAAACCTTGCCGACAAAGGCATCGAGTAGCAGCAGCGTCCAAAGCCTAGCGAACGTGAAAGCCACGGCACCCGTGATTCAAACGCTGCCCCAGGCAGTGAAATCCTGCGGGCGAGGAGGTCACCGGCAACAGCGCCCAGAGGGCAGCGACAGCACCCTGCACCCACACCAGCTCTCCCAGCAGGACAGAGCCACAAAGGGCAAACACCACGGCAGCACGGCACGCCTGCTTCCCCTCCCTTCATTCCTTCTGATCAAAGGCTTTGAAATTAGTTTCAGTTCACTTTAGTTAGACTTATTAGTTATCTCAGAGGATAGCCTCTATGCGATTACGGTTTTTTGAATGGTTCCCATTGTCCTGAAGGACCAGACCTGTGCCAGTTATTTTTGAAAATGAAATTGTGTTCAAGTACCAGTTCTGATTCATCTGATGTGTCCTGGGGAAACACTTGTCACCTCTAGAGAAAGCCCGGCTTCTTGGTCAAGCAGTCTTCCAAAGTTTGCAAAATCTCACTAACTGCAGAACTAAGAATACGCTGACGCTAAGGATGTATTTCTGGATGCTGCTCCTTCCAAGCCTGTGTGATCCATTTTTAGAACCAAAGCGTACCACGTTTCTACACAAGAATGAACAATTCGTTCCGTTCCAGTGAGTGACACAGTAATAGTTTTGGTCCCTTTAACTACAGTACATTTCCTCCATAAAAACAAATCCAAGTGTTATTTTCTTGTAAGAAAAAAAAGACAGCAAGAGAGTTCAGGCATTCTAACTGGCCTGCTTAAAAGCTATGCAATTATAAACCAAAAAATTTAACAGCACTGTACTGTCAGATCTTCCTCTTATGTAATTCCTGTCACTAACGGGTGACTAGTTCATAGCCATGTGCATTAAGCAAACAAAAAATTAATAGAAAATAAAGGTCTGGACAAAAATGATTCTGGCAAAGGAAAAAAAGCACTTTTCTGAACACCGACCTAAAAAAAGTCACTATTGAGTTGGCATAATGTATTGAAAAGAGAAACCCCCGAGCCACACAGTTCTCAAATGATATGTAGCAGTCTATCCATTCATACTGATTTAAGAAAAAGTGTATTACCAAGCCAGATTCTATAGTGTTAAAATATATATGAAGCAGGGATACTAGTACTAATGGGCATCAATCATTAGGCAGCTGCTGAGTTTAACCAGCGACAGGTGAGGAAGAAATTAATTGAGCCCATGTAATGCATTAAGGTTTAAACTGACATTCAAAACTATACATCATTCCTGAGGAGACAGCAAACTGAGACATAATTATTTTAAAATTGTGGCTGTGGCTAAATTTCTCTCTCCAAATAAAGACACTTGTCTATGAATGCATCTCTAAGACTTCACCTGTACGGCTTTTCATTCCCCGCCCCTAGAGAAAAGTCTTCCGCAGAGCTAAATTCATCAGTGCATGCTCTTTAATGAACTCAAGAAAGTCACAGTTCGAGTGGCACCATGCTTACTAGTTAGAAAACATTTATGAAACACCTATTCTTTATAGTCTTAATTACAAGATATTCCAATATTTTAGTGAAGCATCAGATATAATTACAGTGCATTATATACAGAGTACAGAAATATTTTTATAGGAAAAAATAAATAGAAAAAAATATGTAAACATCCCGAGTGAAATTCTGCTGCCACTGAAGTCAGTTACAGAATTGTCACAGATAGGAGCACAGGCAGTATTTCACCCCTCTTTTAAAGCATATAGCAGTGCACATAACTTCATTCAAAACAGTTTAAAGTGCATACAACATTGTTAAAGAAAAATTCGTAAGCTTTTGAAAGTTTTATGTATGCAGAATTCATTCATATATATTACGTCTCCTCAATACCATCTCTTCTGATTCAGTGGCATCTTTGTGTGTCATTTCTTGGTCTTCTACCACATCTGGCTCAAATTCATGTACTTCACATTCATCATATAATTCAAGCTTTTCTATTTTGTAACCTTTATCACCATCCTCAAGGAAATCTTCATTACTGTCATCTTCTCTGTCATCTATGTCTTTCTCTTGAGAATGTTCAGCAAATGACTGAATAAGATCTTCAAGCTTCTCATTACAAATGTGGCTGACATCTTATAATTCACAAAAAAAATCAAAATGAAAGTTTAAATTACTAGGAAGGCTTCAAATTTCAGGGTCAGTTTAGATGTAGAATATTTATTTTTCATTTGTTTTCTCTCTTTTTTTTTAAGACTCAACTAATGCAAAAATTCCCCAAATTTGTAGTGAACCATTCTTGACATTTAAGATTTCTCTTGGACTACTATGCACCTCTTGGAAGCCTCCAGCTGAAATTAATATACAGTTTGCTGTTTAGTATATTATGCAAGCATTACCCCCAGCCTCAGAGGTCCCTACCTGGGAGTCCTCAGACTGAAGTTAGTCCAATACTAACAGACCGCTAGGGAACTCGCATTCAAGAAGACAGTTTTAACAACGCATAACGTGGCTGTGTGGTCTATCCTAGTTCAATGTCTTTTAGCACCTATTCTTAAAAAAAAATCACGATATATCAAACATTTGATATTAAATACACCCCGAACAGGAAGAATGGTACTCCTCCAGAATAAAATTAATTCCACACACAGTACCTAAGTGCAGGAGCTGAACATTATTATAGTAAGATCTGTTCATTTTTTTAAAATATAAACTACTTAGTTAACTATCCTACTGGAAATCAAAGTACCTTTCATCTTGTTTTCCGATTTATCCAATCCAGTTTCTTTCATCAGTCGTCTAATTGATTGGAGCTGTGTCATTATTTCATCTTTCTGCTCACAAGCTAAAGCATTAACACTAGAAAAAAAGACAGAAGTCAACAGTTGAAAGACTACCTTGGAAGTGAGTACTTGATAATAATGCACAAGATTGCAATATTTCCTTCAGTGGATAAATACCACAGTTAAGTTAGCAACACATTTTGGTCAAACTTTTCTTTGAAAACTGTCCCTCGAGAAGTGGGGAGCCCATCACTGACACCTACTGAATAACCTTGTCACTGAATTCTAACATTGGAGCCCCAATGGCCAAGGTTGAGTAACGACTACTGGAAGAAACAATTATGCAAAGTCATTTTATTTTGAGAACAACAATGCCTAATACAGAACTTGACAGTTTAGAGGCTTTTCTCATTTATTTCAGATACTGTTTTCTCTCTCTTCTCCCTATCACTACTAGAAATTTTTCAGGCAAATTGGTCAGTGAATTTGCTGCTTAATAGTTTCAGCACATATTAAGTTCAGAAGTACACTAAAGGAACAATCATGAAATTCTGCGTGTTTTAAACTAGGCTTCACGAAGAATGTCAGTCTACACAAAATGGACCATATGGATACTTTTATTTCCAGTAGATGGGTGTGTTCCTAACTTCTTAAAGAAAGAATGTCTCTAAAACTACAAGGAGATTACATTACTCATTGCTTTGTTTTACACTACAACAAAGAAGCTATGTTTGCCCAAAACACACACAATCACTTAACAGGTTCCTTTCAAAACACAAAAATCAGCAGCTATACCTTAATAACTAGTTTAGTCTTCTAATGATCTCAAATGGAAAAAACTCGTTCTGCTACCAGAAATGTAATTCCCAGAAGGGCTTTCAAATGCTACTGAGCTTAAGCATTTTTGCAGTATTACTCTCCTTGGTTCACATTAAAGTTTAAGTTGCTAAGCTACAGTAACTTCATTGTAAGTCTGAGCTTTTACATTTACATTTGGTGCACAAGACATGGGAGGTGTCTGTGAAAAGACTGCAAATGGCAGAAAAGGTATTACCTGCAAAAGGCTACAGAAACAATAAGTAATTAAAGAAGGTTCCGAAACACTGTTCCTATATGTACCTATACATAAGGAACATTTTAAGAACTCTTTGTCAACATTTTGGAGGATTTCAATTTACAGAAAACAATACTAACTGACATATTTTAGAAACACTCACCAGTTTGACAGTGGGTCCAGCTGAGTCAATAAGGAATTTAACATTTTCTCTGTCTGTGCTAGATGCTGCTCCAGTTCTAAAAGCTGATGCTCTAACAAAAAACAAAAGCAGATCACTATATCCTTCTTAAATACCCTATAAAGATTATGATATCCTATTTAAAACAACCTGTTCTACTGAAGAAAACTAAACAGGTCTTAAGTGAGAAAAACATCAGACATTAAAAGGCAGAGAATCATACTATATTACTATAGCTGTTTTAAAGACTATTACTATCTGGAGGTTTTGAACAAACCTCTAACAAGCGTTTCAACTATATAGAATAACGAAGTGGTTTTTGTAGGTTCCCAACTGCACTTAAGTAACTTAAAAGATTGTACTTGTTTAGATACACTGCATCAATGAAAATACGTAGCTTTGTTCCAGCAGCAGACACGTATTTCTGGTGAACACATGCATTCTGAATGGGTATCTTACCTGTTTCCTTTGCCTTGTCTTCTGTACTTTTTTCCTTTTTGGAGAGACTTTCTTCATGTGACTTCATCTTTAATAAAGACAATCGTGTTAAAAACTTCATCACTATTTGTATATTAAAAATAAAAATGCATTTAGAAATTTACTGAAAGTAAATAGCAACCAAAAATGTGCTCTATAAATGAAACATTTTTTCTGCCATGCCTCCTTCCTATCTTAAACTAACACTTCTGATTTTAAGCAATGACAACATGACTGACAAAAGTTGTAAAAGAAAGCAGTTGCTATTTCAACTCCAGTTTTCAAAAATGAACAGACAGAACCTTCTAGGTTACTGCATCCAGTCTCCTACCATTAACTAGGACGTAAAACTTCTTTCTTAAAGTAATAAAGATGCTATTATAAAAATATTTACATTTCAATCCCACAAACACAAGTGTAAAATATTGGGTTTATGATGTTTAAGTCTTATTTATAATCTAATTAAGTTTGGTTTTAAAACCTCTATGTTCATCATGCTAAGCTGTTGTATTGTTCTCACACAGGAGATAATATGAAACTGACAATGAAAATGAAGATGCTGTCTCCTGTCCTGTTCAGGTTTAAGTTTTTTTTTTCCCCTGAAGGCAAGCAACAATTTTCCAGGTGCACTCTCAGCATTGCAAGTGCTGTAATATCTCTTACTATAAATAATACATATCTAGACTGATATTTAAAAAAAAACCCAAACCCACAACTGCTCATATGTTCTCCTTTCTTAATTTACTAATAGTAGAAAAGATATCACATTTCATGGATAAAAGTCTATGTTGCAGCTGCATGACCAAATGAAGTCCACATAAAAGGTCTAGACTACTCACTATTCTACCTAATTGCTCATCTAAGACTATTACTCTGCAGGAGTCGTCCATCTCCTTCCAATACTCAATCTTATTCTGAAGAATGAAAATGAAGTGAAATACTGATGAGGCTTAAGTTACAGCCTCAGGTAACAGCGCTGTTTAGGTTCTCAGATACTTATTTGAGGTCAGAGGTGGAGGTAAGATTCTCACGTAAGTGTCTAAAACAAGATGAGTCAGAAGCCTTCATAAGGAAGAATCAGATATGCTATAATTTTAACTTCGGAGCTCGCATTCAAAGTCAAACCGAGCAAGAAATGGTTTTTGGACGACCATATATATGGGCTCAGAACTGGGGGCAGGGAGGGACGGATCAAGCCGGTTACATTTCCTTCTAATTTCAATAATTTAATGCCTTTCTTATGGCTTACCTTAAGAAATTTGTATGCTGCAAACACTCCCACTCCAAGAGCATACAATGGCATGAGGGTAAATGCTAACTCTTTACCATTTCCTCTTGTTCTCTCACTCTTTATCTCTTTTTCCATTGCATTTCTCATCTGCTGAATACTCTGATAAGTATTACTGTCAGAATTTCCTGGATTCAGGTGAACTTGATGAACTGTCTGAGGACTACCTTAAAAAATAAAATTGAGAGAAAGAAGACAAAGTCAGAAAGGAAATTAAGAGTCCAATTAGTTTCACAACTGGAATTAAATTGTTTTCTTCTTGTGTGATCATCTTTGTTCATCACTCATCTAAGATGGGGCGGTCAGCCCTGCAACCAAATGAAGTTACCAAAAAGAAAAAAAAACAACCTTCAAAATCACTCTTTCATGAATAGAATGCAAAGTTAAATCTAGGTAGCAAAGCCTCCCAAACTAAGTTTCTATGTTTCTTTAAGATGTGGGTTTTTAGTTTCTTCCTTCACAACAACATTGGCAAACCCACAGCAAACCACAGGGAAGTAGATGTAACAAGAAACAACTTAAATCTTGAAATTAAAACATACTCAGAAAAATCACTGATAATGCCAAGAACAGTTACAAATTAATATTTTCCCTCTGTAACAAAGAGGTAGAAACTGAATTGTCTAGTCCCAGGAAAATAAAAGTTTTACTGAAATACACATGCTGTGTTGCTGCTTTCATTTTTTCGACATAAATTCAGTGTTCTTTGGATATTCCCACTGGCTTAGAAGTGCTATACCTCTGCAAATCAAATATTTAGCAGGAAAAGATTACACAATAGCAAAGAGATGCAACCTTGGAAGTCTGAGGTATTTTTGCATGTAATTTGCCAACCAGAACAGGGAGCAGATAAAAGAACAGCCAGCATCATTGCTTGACTCGGTTATTTGGTAGTTAGATGGTGGGGGGGAGGTGGTTCACGGGACATACACATGAGGAACAATGCTATCAGCTAAAGAATGCGGATGCTTGCAGAGACAGACAGCAGGTGATTGGGGGTGTGTGAAGTTTTACACTGATGTCTCAAATGACTGACAAGACTTCTATGTTCAAATCCCTTTGAACATTTAATTCATCATAATTTAATATATCAGAACTGAGTATGGGTAAAACAAGATTCAAATTCTATAAAAACTCCTAAACAAAAGACCATTATGCAAATCACTTCTTGTCAATTAACACTGAAACAGTGGCATTTCAAGAATTTACTTCAAGTAACACAACTGAGTGTGCAAGAGACAGCCACAATCAGGTAGAGAAAAAAACTAATGTAAGTTGCAACTCCCAGTGAAACAACTGTTTGGCCACAGCTTCTTCCAAATACAAGAGAAAAAGGAATCCATTTCTGCTAACCTAAGCTGGTACTTCGTGATAAGAGATCTCAAACAGTGTTTTAGAATTGTCTAAAGTGAATTAGCCAGAAAAGTTTTTCAGACTTCCAGGGACGACCCTGACTGTAGCAATGTTTACTATCAGCTCTGCAGTCAAGCCGTGCCAGGCATTACTGCGAGTTCTTCAGCTGTCATTGATCACTTTGCAACATGCGGATTTGGAGTAGGCCTTTTATCTGTATGTTTGCTCACTGGGACTCGAAACAGAACTGGAGAGTTACACGAAAAATTAAACACCCTAGCTGATACAAGCAGAACTCAAACTACCTTAATCACCTAATGCAAGCTCAGGCAGATATTCTCCTTTCAACACAGGCAAGTTTAGACTCACTAAAACTGCACTAACTAATCTGGAAATCACATTTTATCTTACATATAGTTTTCCTCCTTTCAGAATGTTTCCCACTGATTACTAGTTTTAAGTTTGCACTCTTTTTTCCTTACTTTCAGTTCTATTTGTTTTTCATGTAAGTGAGGAGATTTAATAAAATACCTAATAGCACAGATGAAAAAAATTCCACGGGTCATGCAAATAAGAATGTGGTCAAGGGAAACACCACCTTCCTGGCAGAGAGGAGGGATGTTGAATCCTAATGGAGTCCAGTGTTCTGCACCAGATTTATCCCACAGAAGAAACAGCAGAGTGAGTTACTGGCCAAACAGGAGAAAAGAACCCAGACAGGTGAGAACAGCAGATCCGCCTGAAATTTACTTTACGCAGTGCTGGGCGAATGCATCAGTAGAATCAGAGGCATATGAAGTGTTGCTTTTTTTAAGGTTCGGTTTTAAAAGAATTTGATCTTTAGGAAATGACAGCTATCACGTAAATTAGAAGTGATCAAGCAAAACAGGCCCGGCTCGAGCTTACGAAGCACAGCCAGTTCGACATCAGCTGGGAAGAACAAGCCTCCCTTTTTCCGCCTCCTGGGGAAAAGCACAGACACATAGTCTGGAGGATTACAGCAACTCTCTCTTTCTTGGTTTACAATGCCTTGGAAAGCATCATCAATGAATCACAGAGCTACCTAAAGAAATTTTCCAAAACGAAAGCGGACCTTCGGACCTTGAGCTAAATCCTCAACTGGCGTATGCTGACATAGCTTAACATGCATTTATACCCCTCCAAGTTTAAGAAGCAGTAAGGTCTCTAGCCCGTGCGGTGATATCGTTTCTAAACAAGGTCTTGGACTCTTTCTGACACGCTACGTGGCAAATCCAATACGATTCTGTGCTAATGTTTACTAAGAGTAACGCTTGGCCTCCTTACTGCAATTCTAACGTGCGCAGTGCATTTTTTCCTCTCTCTGACACCTGACAGCTACTCATCTCTCGGAGTAACTCTGCCCCTGCGGGCATTATTCATTAAACGGCCCCGATAAGATACGCTTCCAATAACAGGGTGTTACCTGCATTTAAAAGCCATTTTCTTAAGACAGCGCGGGCAAACATCAAACCAGTAACGAACGCGAAGAGCAGAACATGGGGGGGGGGGGGGGGGGGGGGAGAGCCCGGACGCCAGCGCGGAGCCGCCGGGCAGGGCCCCCCCGTCCCTTCCCAGGCCGCGTGAAACAGCCGGCGCCCCCCGCCAGGCCAAGGCGACCCGCCCCGCAGCCCCTCCGCCCCCGGGGCTGCCCTCGCGCCCGCCCGAGGCGGGGGCCGGCTCCGAGCAGCTCCCGCAGCTCCCGGAGCCCCAACGGCAGCGCGGCCGCGGGCGCCGCCGCGGCTCCTACCTCGGCGGTGCTGGCGGGGATCGTAATGGCCGAGGCCGGCCTTGCCGCCCCGCGGGGAGCGGCCGGCCCGCCCGCCTCCTCCCCCGAACATCCTGGGCATGACGACGAAGACGCAGAGCACCAGCGCCACCGAGACCACCACCTGCTGCGGCCCCGGCAGCGCCATGGCCGCCGCCAGAGCCAGAGCCGGCCCCGCCGCCCACCCGCCAACGAGCCGCCGCCCGGCGCGAAGGAGCGGCGCCCGCGCCGCTGCCGCTGCCGCTGCCGCTCCCCTCCCGGCGGCACGGCGCCCCCCGGCGGGCTCCGCGCGCCACGCCGCCCAGGGCGGAGAAGGTTCTGGAACGGGCCGGGGGGCGCGGCGGGGACCCCTCGCGCGTGGGCCCGGCAGCTGGGGCCGTGGGGCCGTGGGCGGCGGGGCTGGCCCTGTGGCCGGGGGCGATGGGGGATGGGACCGCGGGCCGGGGGTCTCTTGGTGATCCCTGGGCGAGGCGAGCAGGCCGGCATCGCTGCTTTGTGTTCGAAGAGCGTCCCGTTTATTTGGCAGGAAAGAGTGTTGCGAGTTTGTTACCTCAAACGTGTATATATTCTTCTTGGATGAAATGGAATAGCGCAGGAGTTAGTAGTAGTTAAGAAAGGATCACAGTCAGGAGTAGAAACTAACACCTGAGATTTTTAACAAGGTAGTAAATAACGCTGAGGCCAGGTAAGAGGGTATTAGCAACGCATGCCTCACTAACGAACGTCCTAAAAGACCAACAGTGGAGACATCTGCCACAAAGAAGGGTGCGAAGATAAGGGAAGGCCAGATGTGGAGACACCAGTGATAAAAGGGAACATCTTGGCCCAGAAGGCACCAAAGCAGGAAACTGGGAGAAAGGTAATTCCGGCAGGGGGAGATCGCGACCACCGACAGGACTACCCCCCGCCACTCTTCTTGAGCACGCGCAGTGAATTAAAATCACATTGTAGCTTTAAATTTAAGCGAAGAGGATGCTCAGTCAGGTCGATGATTATGTATTAGATGGGCGTGGTGTGTTAACTTTCATGTATAAATGTCAAAAATGAACTCCAGTAGGTGTGCACGTTAGGTGGAAGGATCCCCCGTACATCCAGCGCTGCAATAAAGAGAATGCCTTCTTAATGCTACATTGGTGTTAAGAGGTTTATTCCCGATTTCAGTGACGAGTTGAGTCAGTTGTAGGCAGGTGAGTCTAGAAACAGCAGGTATGCCATATGAAGATGCAATGACGCAGGACAGCTGAAGATGTTCACTTTTCACCCCAAGGAATTTCTCCTCGTGAAGAAGCAATGGTCCAGGAGCAGGACTGATCTGGAATAGTTAGGCTCTCCATCAGAAGCAAGGATACGAAGTGCAGTACTGGGGCTGAAGGGATTTCTGGTGGCAAGGAAGAATCTTTGCTTGTCATAACCAAAACAAATTGTACTTGAAAATTTTTGCTGGAAAGGGTTAAACAAAACTGAAAAAGATGCCAAAAAAGTGGATTTTGATGATTAGTCCACATTGTACCACAAGAGGAAAATGTTGTGAGCAATGAGCAGCTAAGTGATGAGTACCCTGAGGAAGGCCTGGGAATGCACACATACTTGGATACTGAAGGCAAAGAATGCTGTTCGCTTGGGTGGATTCGAAGCCAGAATGGCAGATAAGAGGGTATGACCTTGGAAGTGAAGAAGCTTATGAAAGACACTGCACCCAGTTTTAGTACTCAGGAATAGGAAAACCAGGAAAAATTATGAATAAAGCTATACATGTAGAAATATGATTAGAAAAAACTAAAAGCCCTAGGGAAAAAAGTAATATCAGCAGCTGTGACGAATGCACTCAAACCCTTAACCAATCTAGCAGTAGTTTGATACAGGCTCCAAAGGAGGTAAAGGCCTAAACTGTAAACAGGCCAAGAACTCCCCTAGTTTCAATCTGTTCTCTGAAAACCCAAAAAGGAGTGGAGTGACGCAGTGAGCATCGATGCATATGAGCTTGGAACACTGATCGTGCAATTAACATATGAATAGCAGATGGCTTTTCCAAGACCCATTTATCAAGGAACAAAGAAAGCTGTGGGTACAAGGACTCTCATGGATACCTTTCCCATTACATGTAATTTGACTACAAGCCAACCACTTTATTCCATAAATATGACAGCCTAAGTGAGCCTTCTTTGAGCTCTCCCCGCTAAGCAGTTGGCTGCACGGCGGTGATCTCCCCTTGAGACGGGACACCTCTCAAGGTTGTTTCTTGAGGCAGAGAGACCTTTTAGCAATGGCAGATCTTTGGTAAGTGCCCGATATCACGCATGGTAGCTTTGATTTGTGTCTTGGTAGTTTTGAATCATTGTCCAAATGATCATGCTGTACAGTAATAGAGTGAACCTTGCCATCAAACTTTGTTAAGTCACACTTGTACAGGATCATATTAAAACCACATTTGCTAATACTTTTCATGGTGATTCTTTCAGTGATCTAAATCACCCATTCGCGGCAGCAGCCAGTGGAGTTATTGTAAGGTCCACATAGAGACTAAGAGTGAACTGAAATGTACAAAGACCAATAAACCTAGGCAATAAAACACAGGATCTTCTACATAAGACATAAAACTAGGTACTTTAATGATAGAAGAAACTTGCTGAAAAACAATCATGACTGGAAGACAAATACCAAAGATCGTTCACATTCAGGAATCAGAAGTTGTGTTAGCAGTGGCAGACTGCAAAGAAGTAGGAGGTGGCAGAATGAGTTACTGGCCAGACATTGGCATATTTACCTTATGAAGCTGTCTTTGTAAAATGCTCCGATGTGTATTTAAAGCTTTACTGTAGGAGGAGTAACTATTTGTTTCCGGAGGCTGTCTTTAAGTACTTCAAATATTTATGTATCTAAGTCTACAGTAGCTGTGCATTTTGCTTTGAATTAATTTTTATGTACCAAAGAGAAATCCTTAGTGACCTGTTCAACACAAAAAAAAAGTTTCATGTTTAATTAATGACAGTAATTTCTTATCTGAAGAGAAAAGTGCATTTCAAACATCTTTTCAGTTGCTAGCAACTGCTCTTATAAAGTTAATTTTCAGTGGTGAAGGGGGAAAAAACTCATCTAATGAAATTAGTTCATATTTCTGTGCTGCAACTGGAAAAGTCAATGAAAATAAAACACGGGTACTTACCTAAATAAGGGAAAGTATTTCTTTATGAAACTCCAGCATATGATATCTGTCTGTACTTTCCTGCCTGACTGGTTTTATCTGATCGTTTAAGATCTGGTTGTAACTTAACATTGCACAACTGTTTCACCTTCCATGTTTTGCAGACTTGGAATGCAGCTTTGGCAAGGACTGCAAGGGCATGGGCAAATAAATGCATTTTTGAACATAACATATACTCAAGTAAGAAATGTCAGTGCCATCCTAATTTCACATCTGTTGGAGAGAATATTTGGGTTGGAAGCCATCAAGCGTTCTATGTTGCTGATGCCATTAAATTGTGGTATGATGAGATTCTATACTTTTGCAGTGCAGAAATATACTAACATTTGTAGTCATTACATTCACGTAAGAGTTATCTTCAGTAAAATGTCCTGTATAGTGCCTACCAGATGAATAATAATAATCCATTCTTCTTGTCCACAATATTGACCTCACTGAAAGCCTCACTCTTCATTTCATTGTATCAGTACTACATGGACTTTATAAAATAATAGTTTTCAAGTTCTCTAGCTGCAAAGCCACAGAGTTCTGAATTCTGTAAGTCTGGAGATGCTGTTCGAAATAATCACAGTAATTGCAGAATACCTGTGGGAACTCCTTAGCAGAAATTTTAGCAGAAGGAGAAAATCTAGCCAAAGTAAATTGTATTCTTTACAAATCTTGTAAAAAAGGAAGGGAGAAAAAAGAGCATCAACAATGAAAGAGGCAATTTATGATATATTTCTGATTTCTCAGTGGTAATTCTGGCAAACTTAATTCTGCTGAGAAAGTAAAGCATTTCTTTGAATACTTATTATTGTAAATGGATTTATTCTTCCCCATGTTTAAAAAAGAAGCTTTGCAGTAGAATGTTTCATCTAGGACCAAACACATAATATTTTACTGATCTAAAACAGAAGATAATTTTAATGTCAAGTCAGATCTTATCTGGTAAAAGTGATACTTTAATTTCTTATCTCAGTGTTCAAAGATGCTTAGACTGCTCTCTGTGCGAATTACAGATGAAAATACTGTGCCGTATACTTAGAGTGAAACTGTTACCAGACACAGTGGTAGCTGTGAGGTTTTTTTTGAGTGGACTTTGGATTGTGAAATGAAAACACTTCAAGTTATCAGAATAATTTACAAAGCATTTTCTGTTCGGGACTTTTGCACCTCTTTTTATGTCTTTTCTCTTTTATTTCTCCACAGGTGTTAATTCTTGTTTCCTGCCCCTGGTTCTGCCTGTAACAAACTCAAAAGCAAGACTGGATGATTTAAGTTTTGCTGTTTATTGGGCAATAAGTCTTTAGAAGATTAGAACTAGACAGTATCTCAGGAAAGTATTTTTCATTTTTTTCTCTGGCATAATAAATTATAAGAAGTTACATAACAAGGTAGTTCCTAGCATCATAAAATTTGCTGTTCAACCTTGTCTACATAGAATTCTGGAGGTTTTTGCACATTTCTCTTGGAGCGATGTTCACCTCTAAGCCTTCTTTCCCCTGATTAAGATTGCTTGCTTCTTTCTTGTTTCACATAGTTAAGTTGTATCAAAATGCTCATGAATTTCAGGCAGTATTTTAGGCAGGATTACAAAGGAAACTAATCACTGGTAAAAACAAGCAGAGTACATGGGCTAAACACCAATGAACATGTAAAAGTACATATTTTTTCAAAATTGATAAGCAAAGACCCTGCATGATCCAGGAGCCGTCATGGTCTTGAAGGCTCGGACACAAAATCTAAAAGGGGTAAAATTTACAAATCGTCAATGGCTGAGTAGACCTGCTAAGAGAACCACAGCACAGAAATCTGAAAGCGGTGGAAATCTCCAAAGAACACGTGTACCTGTTACATAAAGGCCCCTGCAATGCTTAGTCCTTATTCAAGGATTTAGGTAATACCACATTAAACATTAAGATCGTTTTCTAAGAAAGGTTATGTCTTCTGAACATAACGATTCTTGCAGTTGAAGAGATGGAACTTTTGGGGATGTTCAAATAAATATGTCAGTCTGAGGCCTGTAGTCGTCGTACTGGGGAGATGCTGAGGGTAATCCACTATGTCTTTTAAGTTTTCCAGATGTGGAATGTATGATCATCCAGATGCTCTAGGTATATTGTTAAACATTTTTACCTGAATTCAGTACAGTTTGATTAGTCATATGCAGAAAGTATAAGAAAAATCTTCAAGAAGAAGCAGAGGATGCTCAAACTGTGATAGTAAACCAGCTTCTCTTAAGTATGGCAGATAACACTGGTCAGTCTGAAAATGTGCAGTGCTTTCAGACTTAAGTTTACGGTAGTAATCAGTCAGACCACTTCTAGCACACAGGAGAAGCTCTTCTTGCTTCTGAGTTATGAATGTTGAAATTAATTAGAGGAGCTGTTGGGTCACTGCCAGTAATTTCCCTTTTCCTTGGAATTTGCCCCTGGATCATAAAGTTGGTGACTCTTACTGAAATTGTTCTGTATAAGGTTCTGCAAATTTGCAGCATTGGTCACTTTATCTTGAAGGGTCAATATTTAGAAGTTCATCTTAAAAAGCTCACTTACCAGCAATTTTTTTAAATGAATAAACAGATAAGATGTTGCAAAATGAAAATAATATGTAGGATCCCTGAAAGTAATGGAAACTTTCTAGATATTAGACTAGGTAACCGTTGAGTGGAGTTTGAATTTATTTTAAAACTGTGGTTTTTTAGGTTGTTTAGGACTATTCATATAAAATTGTCTGTGCTGTTACTCTTTGTAAAGAAGTTGCAGGAATACAAAATGCAGCAAATTTTGTTTGCAGCTATTCACCAGGGTAAGTTGCTGGTTTAAACGTTAAAAAAAAAAAGAAAGCAATTTTAATGACATTTAGCTGAAAGTAAATTGGATTCTTTATTTATTGCTAGTCTTGTAAATGCAATCAGAGAAAACGATGGTTGTCTAATTCAGTTACCAAGAGAGCCATGAGCATTATAACATGTACTTGCTTACTTTTCAATCTGTTAACTTTACTGATAAATCTCATTCTGTGCCAATCTTAAGCAAACAAATCCCAAATTTAGTTCATGCTCCACTTCATTGATTTCTTTTTCATATGAAACAGAAGAAATTAGAAAGTTGCTGTAGGCAACTGCTATCACAGCTGGAATTACCTCTTGCAGTTCTGTACATTTTTTAATGCATGTTAGCTTTTTACACAGAATTTCTTTCTTTTTTTTTAATCTTTAGAAGTGATAGAAATAATAGCACAGTTGTTAGATCAGTTGCTTTTCCTTTCTGTGTCACTGAGTAAAATAAAATTACATTATCATTTCTTGCCCATTTAATAGCTGTGATTATACCAAGTGTTCTTTAAGCATTAGAAAACAGTAAATGATCAATGCAAGAAAAAGCTAACTGCAACATGTAATTTTACATTTAAATTGATATTCTGAAAAAAACATAGGCCCCAGCCAGTGCTCTTCCTAAAGCAGGAGGAGTTTGAAAACACAGAGGCAGAGAGTTTTAAAATAATATATTTTGTCTCATAATAATGCACAGTCTTTAATCAAGCATATGTGTGTGCAATTTGTTTGTCATTTTTAAAGTATACATAGCTTGTAAGCTTGCATGACAACTGTTTTTTCTTTTTCTTCTAGCAAACCTGGGCCACTACTGGGGAGTACAATTAGCCTGAACTAAAAATTTCATTGAGCCCTATCCGCCTCTCTCCCTGTACCCCAAAACTGGACTGGTACTTGAACTGTTATTTTGAAACTTGCTAGGGTATGGAACTTTGTTGTTTTCTTTTTAAAATGTGAACTAAAATATTTCCAGTTGCCAATTCAGAATAATGACTAGTTGACATCAACAGTGGTCTGTAAGTCCATGTCACCTGAGTCTTTTCTAATCTGTAACAACACACCCTGTTGGTTTGCTGTGCTGTTCTGCCCATCCTGGGGAACTGGTAGCTAAGCTGAATAGCTGTCTAAGATGAGGTCTAACATGCCATTGTTCTTCTGTCCATTGCTTGATACCAAGAACACTGATCTTTACATCACACAGAAGCAAGTGGAGTTAGAGCAGACAGACCATCTTCTAACAGTCTTTTGCCTTCCTGAACTGTCTGGAAAAATAGGTAAACCTTAACCTCGCATCAGTCATTACCACACTCCAGATGCTGGAACAGCCTTTTCCAACTTGACCTTCATGACTCCTTCTTGAGGTTTGGACCCTTAGTGCTCAGTTACCCTGCTAGATAGCAGTTTCTTTTCAGAGTTGAGGATGCACCAATTTAAGACCACCTTGCCAAAATTACTTTATTCAGTGTAGCAGTTTTACAGTGTAGTCCTTCTATAGATCTTTTCTGAAGGTCTGCTGCTGGGACCGTCCATGTCTGAGATGCCCAGTTTCCTTCCCTCTGTTCAAAGAGAAGCATACGCTGCTTTGGAACGTGCCCTGTCCTGTCGTCATTCTTACACCCAACGTTAGCTGCCACATCCATGCTACCAGGCTCTGTTTGTCATGCTGTTCTTCTCACCTCTTCTACCTGTGTTCCTCTTGGTAGGTGAACCTTCATCTCTTATGTCTAGAAATCTAGAAAAACTGAGCGCTCTCTTACATCTCAGTCTCATTTCTGATCATGGCTAAAGGCAAGAAGCATAAACAACCTGGTGAATCCTGAAGTGAAGACTAGTTAGATACTCTGGTGATTTATCACTTTACAAGATACTGGATCAGTTGCAACTACCAAATTACTAAGTGTTGTATGCATTATGTGAATACAGGGTGCTGTAACATTTACATGATGTCAGAAAACTCCTGACGTCTGGCAGTTTATGGAGCCTTCACAGCACTGCTGATTGAAGGCAACTTATCAGTCTGAACTGGATTCAGCGGATCCAGTGAAACACTGGTGTCTCAGCTTGGATGCTAGCATTGGTTTTTAGGTACCAGGTAGAGTTTGCACTCACCAGCCCCATGGAGACATACCAGAGGACCTCCGTTTGAAAGTTCCAGCTTGTTCCAAAACTACACAATATTCACGTATTTATGATGCTCAAGTCATTCTGAAATCACATAATTTCCACTCTATACTATGCAGGAAGTCTCTGTTGAGACACTTAAAAATGCCTTGTTAGACCCTAGCATGTGGCAGCTCTGCTTTCTATTCCAAACCCTTTTCTAATTATTTTCTTTTCATGTTTAAAGTTTGTTCATTTCATTTGTCTTTCACAGGAGATGGTGATTAATCCTACATTGACTTCTAGGGAAAGTAGTTTAATGCATGCAAATCAGATATTCCAGCTGAAAGTCTTCATCTTTGTGCTCAAATTTCTCTCACACATTTGGAAATTGTATATCAAAATTACCAGGATGACTGTATTACAAGGTGGTTAGGAATACCAAATACCATCACAGATAGATGGACTGTAGATGTCATTGAGAAGATTTATTCAGTTCAATTCAGACTGTTGCTCTTATTTGTGCTTCTATTTTACTGCTCTTTTGGAAGCTTTATCTTAAGTCTACTTTAGCAGAAGGGGAAACCTCTCCTGGTTTTGGAGCTGTAAGTTTCCACTTACTTTAGGGCAAAGGACTTTATAACTGCTTTCTGTTGTGAGTCGATGGTAACACATTCTGATCTTCCAGAATTAGAACAGCTGTATTTACAGTTTCAGATGAGGATTTGTAGTGGTTGAGGTTATCCCAACACTGTTAAAAAGAATAAGATGCCTTTAAACAGCAAGGTGCCTTCTTTCATATTCCTATCAGTCTGTCTTACAGGTAGTACCTGTATTTTGTGAGTTTTAAGTGCTGTCAATCCACATGCTGTCACTTCACCTTTTCACATCAAAAGAGGATTCACTGAGATCCTGGCAGGGACAGGATATCCCTGTTTTCCTCTTCAGCAGATCATGGCATCCTCAGAACAAGAGATGTGCCACAGCTTTCAACAGATGTGGAAAAACTACCTCCTTGTCCCAACTTCATTTGATGCTTCTCAGTTCTTCTGTTGTAAGAAAAAATGATAATCTGTGATAATTCTATGCTTTTGGCAGTACAAATAACAGCTCATCACCTTTTTGTTATTGTACCTTTCCATGAATATGACCTTCCAGGTCTCCACCACTTCTTCAGAAAGATAAGTGACATCCAGTCTCTGACAGGTGGCTGAATCTGCCATTTTTAGGACTTGGTTTACCCTGAAGAAGCTGTGGGAGTTACAGTGTTAGAGGACCACAGTGGTTGGTCAATAAAGTGGTAAATGAAAATCACCGTAAGTAAATATGATGTGATACACATGGGGGAAAAGGTGGTCACCTACAAAACCATGGAAAATGTCAGCTCAATACTCACTAGCTGTCATAAGCAAATGAAACAGTAGTAATGAGAGCAAAACATAAAACACTTTTCAACAACATGTCACTTTTCACGGAGACAGCCTTTTAGTTTCTGTGGCCTAAACCAGTAAGACAGGTGGAATTGAAGCTCATATGATAGTCTCCCATATGTTTTATTTCATTTAAGTAACACAGTCTTCAGAAGCCACATGAAGTTCCTTGTGAGAGTGAATTTTTTTCTCTCTCCTGACGTTAATTTATACCTTTTTTTCCCATTCCTTACATCTTCTCAATGAGGCAGTGCTCTACAACCTAGGTGTTAACCAATCTGTAGATAGAGAGAGAGATAGATAGATTTACTCATTTGTAATGACAAGATGGGGCTTCTCAGAGAAAAAGGCAAGGCCTTTCATCTCTCTGGATCTGTGGCTGAGTTCTATGAGTCTTCTCAAAGAGGATTTCACAGTGGATTATGAACTGTGTGAAGTAATAGTGTAATTTTCGCTTACAGTGGAAGCCTTTGATACCAAGAAAGACTTGCTGAATTGCAGCTCAGGCAACATCTGTGGCTGCTTTGTATTGCATTCCTGCAATTGAAATGTGCGCAGTCACCAACTGGGTCTGCTTTCACACCCTTATGAGGCATTATGCTCTTGCCAGAGCTTCTAGAAGCAATGCTTTGTCCTTCAGTCTTTCTTAATCTGGATTCTGAGGCCCTTTTTTAAGATAACCGTATGGGCTACTGTTTGGAGTCACCCATGCTGTGAATGGATATATGGACAATCACCCAACAGATATGCTACTTAACCTGTAACTTTTTATTTTTGAGGTATTTATATACACATACGTATATATCCTCCTGCTCTTCTCTGACAAATTCAAAGCTTATGTTTGATTCTTGGAATCAGAAGATCCCCCTTCTATTTTATTACTGCCTGGACTACATGTCAGGGCATGTTTTTGCAATATGCCACTCTAGATGCTGCTGGGATAAAACTCAGGCCAACAGTATATCTGTGTGCATATAAAAGACATTTCAAAGAAGAATAGTAGCAAGAAAGTTGCAAGTAATCTTTCGGGGTATTCTCCCTCCATCTTCTACAACAACATTATACTAACTCTTACATTTCTATGTCTGGTGCATAGCTCTTGTTCATAAATATAAAAGAGGATATAGGGTGTAAATAGAGACTTAGAATCCTGAAAAAAATGATCACAGGTCTTGGTGCAAATTATCTCCTTTGAGGAAAAATTTCCACAGTGCCCACTGCTGAGGTGAGTAGAGTGACAAACAAAGCTAATTATAATAGCCCACAGTCCTTTGAGGGGACTAAATTGCTCCTGTGTTCCCAGGATTAGGCTATAACACATAGCATTGCATCTTCTTTTTGAATGGATGCAGCATAGACGGGGAAATGTGTTTCCCATTACCTAGTAGTATAGTATAGGCAGGCAGGATGATGGTATCTGTTATTGTTATTTTCAGATACATATATATATATATTTTGTTATTTTATTATCTGCATTGTTATTTTCAGCAGTTATGTGGATAAGGAGCTTTTCTGAGAACGTGCAGTGGTAAGTACTGCAGGCTGATTTTTATATTTGAACACTCCTGCTCCACTTGGATGAGGTACTTAAGCATGTAAGGATCCCAGTGTCTTCGCTAAGACTGCATACTTACTCTTCGACATTTGCGTTTTGTGGAATGAAGGTCTTGTTTCTCAAGGTTATAATTCAACAGTAAGTAGATCGCAAGATTTCTCTTTTTTTGCTAAATAGTTTTTTTAAGCTATTTGGGAGTGTGTCAGCTTTAAAATTTTCCACCCTAAAATCCTCATTGTTCCTCAGTTAAAACCAAGCTCCACCAGAACATTCTGTTTTAGTAGTTCATGTACCAATGTAAAATTTGAGTAAAAAGCCTGAGTATTTTCCCATAAGAAAAATAATAGCTTTTTAAGACTCTCTTCTTTCACAGGACAGAACAATGAAAATGAAACGAAAGATTTCAAAATTATTCTGAAGTTTTTAATGAATTGTCAGCAAGTCATTGTATTTTCAGTGTATTTACTTCAACAAATGATTTAAGAAATTTAACAAATCATTTAAAATTATGTGTGTAACTTTTCTTTTTCCTTTGTAGTGGTAATTTTCCAAGACTACTATATATAGAAGGAAAATCATGCAGTAATTGTGCAAAAGAGGACACCTGTGAAAATAAACTCTGTAGTAAGTAAAAGCAAATGTACAATTGCAATATGTAAAAGGAAAAAATACATCCACCTACTTGATAAAGAATGTTGCAAACTGTGTTTTGCTCCTTGATAGTGCTCTCTCAGGTCCAATTCACAGTAATTTAAAACTATTCTTAAGGCCGTTTACATTCAGGAAACAAATAGATAGTTCATATTTTACTGAATCTGGACCTCAGTGATCATTATGAAGTCTCCATTTGATTATAGACAGGTAAGCAGTCACAGGAACTGTGGGAAAGTCATTCTGGGTCTGTAATTCTTGTTAGAGTTGTAAAAGAAATTCTTCTCAGAGGCACATTGTCTTTCTCACCTGGTTATGTCTGTGGGAAAAGGGACTGCATACTGATTTAATTCTCTAGCTATAAAGTATTTTCCCCGTGGTGAATAATATTCGTTCCTTAAACTGGATAATTCTTTTAACTCTGTTCTTGTCAAGAAAATGAATGTGTCATGAATTGCTAAGTATGCATCATGTTTTGATGGAGTGAAACTTGGAGAGACAGTAGGTAGTCTCTCAACAAAGCTTTAGACTTCACAACTTCCACCTGCTGGGAAGTCACAAGCTAGAAGTTTCATGTGGCTAGTTAGGACATACGGTTTTAAGTTTCATTTAATAAATGGGGAGTAAGGCTTGTGGTTTCTGTTTAACAGTTAGTTATTACCTTTACTCAATATATATGTTAGTATAGTTTTAAAAACATTCAGCAGTCCTGTAGGTCTTAATTTTCTAGGTAGCAGACACCTCTGAAAAACAGATATAAGGAATACCAAATTATACTTGATCCCAGGATTAGGCCACACTTAGGAAACAGTCTGTCTCCCATTCTCATCCATAAAATTGTATTTGGTAGTATTTACTAGTTCATGTGTATGTTCTGAATATTAAACAGTATTTATTGTTTTGAGAAAGACAAAGGAGAGAGGGTTCAAACTGAAAATAAAGGGGCTGTATAATATGCGTCTCTTCCTCATCCATGTTGTTGTTATAAATAATAACAGCTTTATGGAGACATTAATATTATGAAGTATTGTTTTTAGTTTTTATCAAAACATTTTAGCTTTTTTTTTATTTGTAAGGTTGATCAATAGGAATTTTCGGAGTTTTTCAGATTCTATTGACTGTAAATCTGGTGAGTTTGTTTTAGCTAACTCGTAAAGATTTAAGGAGAGAGAAATCATGGCTGGCTGGTAAAGCTGTTTATTTTTTCCCCTTTTTCCAGGAAACCCAGAATGTGATAAAATTATCTATATGTATTACAGTTTTACACTGCTACTTATATTCCTCGATTACTTTAAATATATATACTCTCAATAAATCTTATATGCTTATTTATAGATTATTCAAGATGGAACCCCCCTTGGGAGTTCAGAATTGTATGCTATGAGGCTTGTATCACTTTTGTAGTTTTGAGAGCGTCACTAATGTTTCTTGCTTTTGTAGCTGTTTATTTTATCAAAAAGCACTTTACTAACATGCATATGTCTGCCTAACTGGATTTTAAATACATACGATCTTCTGAAGATACTCACTAATGAATTAAGCAAAAAATTCATTCTGACATGACTTTAAAGACAACTTTCCTGGACAATAATTTTGTTGCTATTATTTTATGCTCCTTAGAGAAAGCTAACATGCCAAAAAAAGTGAAATAATATGTGGGTAAAACCCATATTGGGAAAATATTAAGCTAAAGGTGGTATCTGGTAAGGTTTGGAGCCTTATTTTTAAATACCGAATTTCCCAAAGCCATGACATACTCGATTCCTGGAATTCAAGGAGAAAAGTGTGTGTCAATGAAACAACCGTTACGATTCATACTAAGCCAATATTTGCAATGACAATTGCTTAATTTGGATGCTGAGAGAAAGCTGTCGTCATATTATGTACTCAGTGCTGTTTCCTAGAGTGACAGAATGTTCAGAATAAAACTTATAAAGAAAATTTTAGAGAAAGATGGTTCTTTAGAAGTCTTGATGTTTGTGAAGTTAGTACCACTTGATATTTATAAGATAATGCATTTATTGTTCCTCATTCAAAATGTGAAGCGTTAGATTTATTATTTTGTTCCTAACTCCCTCTATACCTTGTGCTTAATTTTAATTTTTTTATTCCTTTTTTTAACATGTACCATTACTTACGCATAGCATATTTCCTGTTTTGTAAGTGTTCTAAAGTTCTAATTATAAATTTTCTTTATCTTGAAACTTGCTCAAGTCCATTTAATCAACACAAGATTTTACTCTTCTGTATCCAAGATATGAAGTCTTTCATTAATACGCTTTAATTTCACTTTGTCCAAAAGACAGATCAAATTTATACAAGAATCTGAAGCTTTTTATCTTACCAGTATAGCAAACTAGTTTTTTTTCCTGATCGTATCTTAGTCTTGTCTTGTGAATGCCAATATGACTGTATGAAAGTTCATTATTATTAGATAATGCTTCACCATTATTGTAAAAGGAACAAATAAAAAAAACCCACAAAGACAAATTCTGTTATTTTCTTAATGTTCAGAACTCAAATTGAGCTTAAAGGAAGATTCTATGAGTTCAACTTTAGGAACTAATTTGTCTTATACTTTCTTTCTCTGTGTGTGATTGACAGTTTAGGTCTAAAACATTCCAATTTATTATCTAAATCTGTACTGATAATTCCATTGATTATGTAAAACATACTTATTATAAAACAGTCTCAAAGAAAATAAGCTAGACTTTTATTGTAGATTAATATTAGGCTAGCTATTTCTTCTGTAACTTTTCTATTCTAAAATTACTAAAATACAGAACAGACTTTTCAAATACAAGTTTTATTATTTAAAACTTGGATTACATTCTCAAATCTAGCCTGGAAGAAATTAATATCTAACACAGTAATCCTGTCCCTAAGAATAACTGTCCTTGTCATTTAGTAACTCCATTACAGTTAGGACTGTGGCAATCAGAATATGCCTTGGAGAGAAGGCAAAGTTGAAAAAGAGCTCTGCAGCCTCCCACAGCTTTAGAAAAACCTCTGTTCCTACTGGCCATATATATGCCAGGCTGATAGTAGGCCTTTCATCTGAGACAGAGTTTTAGTGTTTCGCCTGAGCTAAGCAGTGTGGAATTTGCAACAATGAATGATGTGCAGATAGTGATGCCATCAGATCCTGTTTCAATAAATGAAATAGTTTTCCATCCATGAAAATATTTTTTCATTCTGCTTTTCTCTAATTGTGATATAAGGTTTCTGTCCTCAGTGCTGTTTCCTGTGGATTCCACAAAAAATATATATAGTTTGCCCTTTTCCCCAGTTTGGTGTCTTTGGGAGGAAATCTATGAACGGCTGAGAAGATAGCTCATTCCAAGAACCTCTTTTTAAAAACAGCATGGATGTGGACTGTAATGGCTTGCCGTATCTTCGCCCGGGAGATTCCTGAGTATTATTCAATAATATTCCAATAATATTATAGTGGTTCTTGAACTTTCACACTTCCAAGGTGCTGCCAAGCACCAACCATTTCTGGTGTTACCCTGTGAAAAGAGGCTTATGATGGAGAGCAGAAAATCCTTCTCATTTTTCAGATGCTTTGAATTTAAAAAGAAACAAATATGACAAATGATAGTAATTTAAGTTCAAGAAATTTAAATCATGTGTGAAGGGCAAGGAAGATAACCAGAGATCCTGTCCAGCTAGGCATGTACTTTTACTCTATAACAAGCTTCCTGTATCTATGTTGTCAAGATCATGCTAAATCCTTCATCCTTCACAACCTGCTGAAGCTCTGGCTCCATCAAGGAATCACAGAATGGTTGAGGTTGGAAGGGACCTCTGGAGGTCATCTGGTCCAACACCCCTGCTCAAGCCGGGCCACCAAAAGCCAGTTGCTCAAGACCATCTCCAGATGGCTTTTGAATTTCTCCAAGGATGGAGACTCCACAGCCTCCCTGGGCAACCTGTGCCAGCGCTCTATCACCCCCACAGTAAAAAAATGTTTCCTGATGTTCAGAAGGAACCTCCCGTTTTTCAGTTTGTGCCCACTGCCTCTGGTCCTGTCACTGGGCACCACTGGAAAGAGCCTGGCACCATCTTCTGTACACCCTCCCTTCAGGTATTTATGTGGTTCAAGAGATGGCTGTCTTCCACAGCATTATCACTGCCTATCCATCTTCCCTTCACGATCTTTAGCAGAGCTATCACCAAAGGGAGGAGCCAGCCTTCCCTTCCTGAGTGCGTCACACTTCCCTTATCCTTTGGTTGAGAGGAGGGAGTGAAACAGGCTGTCCTTGAGGGGCAAAGTAGATGTGATAAGGGGCCATCTTGACTGGCAGGAGGTAGGCACCACAGGGTAAGGAATACCTACCAGCCTCTTGTGCTTTGGTCCATATGACATCCCCGTACCTTGTTCAGAGAATGCAGCAAGCAATGCATTGTGATTTTGCTCAGTTAGGCCAAGGGGCATAGTTGCAGTAAGCAGCACCATACAAATTCCCTTAATGAAAACTAAGTAAAACTACCTGCAGTCCAGCCACATACTGATGGCCTCCCCTATTAATTGTGAGGCTGTTTACAGCCTCATTATTACAAAATAATTGCAAGGTTTTTTAATTTCAATGAACAATTACAAAATACATTATTACAAAATAATTCTTGTGGAAATCCAGTACCACCACCATCCTTTGTATTAATCTGTTTTCTGCTCTGAGGTGAAATTGTGTAATAGAAGTAGCAATGCATGTCAGAATATTAGTTTATTCACAGGTCTGGAAGGCCAAGTGATCCTGCAGCTGCCTAATCCTGTGGACAGAACAAGAAAACCCAGCAGATCCACCCGTTAGTTCAGCTGAACCTAAGAAGTCAAGAACAAACAGATTCTCTCCCCAACACAAACAACAGTACTCTGTGGGGAAGTTGATTATTTGAGGACAAAATTAAATGTAATTTTACATATTCCCAGGCATCTTGGATTTCTGTAATAGTCTGTAATCCACCAGCCTTTAGTCCTCTGAATCGTACATTAGGGAAAAAGTAAGAATCTTAGATCTTATATTTCCAGCCATTTTAAACTGAAAGCAGGTGAGAAGTGAGAAAAGGAGATGTAAACATGGGGAATTTTTCAAAATCATTGGGCTGTACAGCTTCCTGCCCATACCCAGCTCATTGTGCTAAATTTCACTTGAGATCTATGCAGGGACAGGTAATGCTTGTATTGTCCAGACAAATATAATGGGATATCCAAATCCCAAAGCTTAATTTTCATCTGGTTTACAAGATCCACTGATTAATGCTGGCAAAGGATTATAACTCTCTTTTTGAGAAAAAATCGGTTATAGATGCTTGAGGGCAGGCTGGACTTCTGCTTTAATTATAGACAGAATCACTAGATGGAGCCAGAGTCATCTCTGCAGGAGAGGATTTTATAACCCGGACTATCCTGGATATGTCAAAATTTCCTACTTCATAAAGATCTCAGTTCAGTTTCCAAGCAAAGAATTTCAACTGTACGCATATATAACTGCCAGCTCACCGCATTGCTAAATTAATGGTGCAGTTCTAGTGTGATGATAATTTTTGTGCAAATTGCATGTAGTTGTAATATAATCGTGGTTTTACATTAAGCCTAGCTGACCAAAGGCTTTAGTTTCTTATAGAGTGCATGGGCATAATTAGAAAACGAAAGAGAAAACATACTTATTTTCTAGTTTCAAGGTAATATTCAGCTGAAGAAAGGTAATTGGCAGTAAAGTGAACTCAGTTGGCCTTGGTTTAGAAAAGAGGCAAGATGACTTTCAAAGGAAGCAAAGCAGTGGACAAGCCTTCTATGTTCACTTTAGAAGCAGGGGAGGGGGCCATTCACCATAATATCTAAGCTGTCATAATATGATCTAGGATCTATTACCTGGTGTGCCACACACACACACACCATCCTGCCAGTGGCACCTGGATGGTACCTTGTGGGCTTCAGGAGAGCACATAGTGAAGTGGAAGGTCCTTGTAGCCCAGAAGTTGGCAGCTGACAGGAGAGACCAACCTCTGTCCTCTAGTAGGACAGAAGGTAATGGCACCTACGGGAAGAAACCTCCGTCCCAAGATCCCCTTCACCATCCCAGCCTGACCAGCAGTCACCAATGTCAGCAAGAGGCCATCCTCCATACATTTTAAGATGTCCCACCACAGCTGAGGGCCCTATCACCTTTGCCAATACCCACACACAGTTTCTGGGACAGAGCATGACAGCAGAAGAGATCAGAAACTACATCTGCTAGACAAGGGGTATTGGCACTGTTAGTGATATACGAGGAGGCAGAGTCAGCAGGTGGATCTGGTAAACAGGTGAGGTTGTGACCATCGCCTACATGTTCTGGAGGCAGATGGAGCCACAGTCAACCGCTAAGAGAGGAACAGGTAAAGCAATTAGGGCTAAAAGCCAATAGCTGGGCTGCAAGTGGGACTACCACCTTGGACTGGAGTTGTGTCAGGGTGGGTGCTTCATCTCCTGCTTCCCTTTACTTGCCAAGGGAGGCGAGAGTTTGAGATGATTGGTTGTGCCTCATGCATCTTTTCATCAAGGACATGACAGGGTCAAAAGCATCTTGCACTCAGCTTGCTGTGCCCACGGAGAAAGAGAAAGTGGCCAGTCTCCTCCCACTGACAACTTCAGCTTGGTCTTTTTTAAACAAGTAATTTATTAGAGAAAAAAAAATGTGATCTTACTGGGAGAGTTTCAAAGCAGAGGAAACTGTTGTAAAAGAAAAGGGGAAGAAAAGATAATAATTGTTCAGTTCCCTCTCTGTCCATGTCTTTTGTGCCTCTGAAGGCTGTTTATTGCTAAGGACTGTGTTAAGCCTGTCCAACAAGAATAATTGGAGGCCCCCTTTTTGTTTCTTTCCCAAAAGACCCAAAACACCAGAAGCGCCCCCCACCCCAACTTTGTTGCCTTCTACAGCTGCCCCTACCTTCATGAAACTGGTCATGGCAGGGCTAAGAGGAGGGTGTGGAGAGTTATTAATGCATGGATATGCATAAACACATGCACACAGACAAATATTTAATTATATGCCTCCCATTAATAGCCTAGATAGGTATAGCTGTGATGGTGTTGGAGGGCTACAGCTCCTTAAGCCTATCTGAATTAGGTGTACGGGTTGTTACAAGATTCTGAAGCAAATCAAGGGTGGATCAAATTTCAATATATGCAGTTTCCCTAATTCTGTTTATTCCTAGAGTAATTCTGAAATGGAAGCAAGGTCTCGCAAAATAATTGTAACTGGGCTGGTATGACTAAGCTGTACTGTAGGAAAATCAGCTGAACAGCAGATTTGTATTTTGTCAAAGCTATGATTTTTATGGTTGATGCAGGTTTTAGGAAGGCTGTTCTGCAACATCTCTTCAGATAAGACTCAAAATCACAGAATAGTTTGGCAGTCAACTGGAATGAGCACATTCAAAGAAAAGGCAGAATTATACCTGGAGCGTTGCTCCTTGCTAATATGCACGGCAGATGCCTGTTTCACAGTTTACCCTCTGACAGCCAGCTATGATGTCAGGCAGAGCTGTACCTCATGAAGCAATTTAACTTCCTGTTACTTTGACACTTTCAAGTCTTTCCACACCCAGGGGACAAGCTCTGAAGAACTGCTTGCCAGTATCATCTCCACCTAAAAGATTTTTCTTTTAAGAACTTAAAAAAAAATACTGAAAGCACTGAAGAATTATGAAAATCCCATTTTTCTTTGCTGCGTTGTTCTTACTGTATCTCTTCACTTGCTGTCATGCTTATCGACAATATCCCTTGCCTGACATAGAAGATGCAAAGTTCATTGAAGACTGTGTGACAGCTCACAACAAGTTTCGATCCAAAGTGAATCCACCAGCCAGCAATATGTTTCGCATGGTAAGGAGGCATTTGTGATCTGTTTGAAAATTAATATAGATTGTGATGCTGATTTAGCCCATCTTATTATTCACTTTGTGCTTTTCTTGCCCTGTCAACAATTTCTGTACTATACATTTTAGTTCTTTGAGGGAAATAGAAAAGACATTAATTTTTACAGTATTGTTCAGTTTTAACAATTTGAAGGGAATTCCTTGTTTGAGGGACGGATTGCTACTCTAAACTTCAGCCAGAGGAAAGGGCTGTATTGCAAAAAAATTGTTCAGTTCTCAGCATTTCATTTACCTCTTTCTAAGATAGATAGTAATCTCTTTTATGTTGGTCCAGGTTTCATACAGGGAAGCTGTTTAGTATTAAAAAGCTCCTGAACAGGCAATCTGCACAACAGGATTTGTTGAAAATCTATCATCTCCCCTTGTTTCTTCCAATCTAGAACATGTGTTGAAGAAAGGGATTTGCGAGGACATCCATTTAGATACCTGATCTTCATTTGCTGTAGCAGGGTTTGGGGAGTAGGGATAATAATATCTCGGCTGGAAAGCAGAGCTTCCTATAAATATAATGGATATCAGAACAGGCCATGGATAGGTCTCAGCTCGCTTGGTGGAATGCATAAGGAAAAAGGTAGATAGATAGCTGAGGGAGGTAACTTCAGTTAGTTCATGTCATTACTCTGAGCCCTCCAGCAGTGCAGCATAGCTGGAAAGGAAGTTAAATGCAAAACTGCATGCATGATATGAATCATTTCTGTAAAAGGAAGTTCATAGTAAAGGAGTAAAATTCAGACTACTCATTATTTTAATTTCTTGCCATTTTAAAAAACAATGTTTAATTTAAAATACTAGCTCACAAGAGCAAACTTAGCTGCTCAGACCAAAGACCCAGCAAGCCTGGAATAAGAGCAGGACAAATATACAGAAACCTCTTGAATCAAAGGTGTTGCATTGTATTTAAAAGCTCTTGATGAATTTTTCTTGCATGATTGTTTTTCAGCCTTGAGCTCATGCAAGTTTTTATTGTCCCTGGCACTGTGTAGCAAGAGCTGCACAGCCTAACCAGAAGTCATGTGAAAGTATCTCCTTGCGTTTGATTTGGATCTGTTAATTCCTAGCTTCATTTGATAGTCTCTGGTCTCTGTATTTGAAGGAACAATTAATTATGGCTTATTTACTTACTTCACAGAAGATGTCCAGCTGTCTCTGATCAAAGCTGCAGAGCACTCTTGGTTGCTTTATGAAAGCCCTCCATACTTGAGGATGATCATCCTCCTCCATGTTCTCTCTGCCCTTTCCAGTACAGGTGTCCCATTCTTAAGGTGGGGTGCTGCAAACAGCATTTAACAGGACTTCTACAGTGGTGTAATTATATATATAGTTTTATTCTCCATTCCTTCTCAAGGAATTTCTAACACTTTATTTGCTTTTTAGACTACTGCTAAACATTGATTCACAAAGGGTAATAGCCATCTCCAAACCTGTCATTATGAACACAAAGTCAAAATTGCTTGTTTTTTTTCTCACATCCCTTAACTTGCATTTCTCTGTACTGAATTTTACTTGCCATTTTATTGGCTGGTCATTCAGTGGCATAAAACCTTTCTGCAAGTCTTGCAGACCAGTTTCTTAAATTGTCACTTGTGCCACTCAGGAAGGGAATGGTTCCTCCTCAGCCCAGCAGAGATGAGTGAGCCTTTTATTTGCTTTGGCCACATGCTGAGGAGGGAGAAGAGCAAAGAGGCAGAAGGGGCTGGGGAAGGGAGTAGCTGTGCCTCTTCTCCTCTCCATCCTGGCCAGCAGAACAGAATTCCTAACTGATCTAGTGATAATTGCAAAGTGCAAATCCCTAGACAGCCAACAGCTCCTAGAAATAAAGTCCCTTAAGCCCCTCTAAGGCTGGGGGTTTCACCCAGTTACCTCCTCCCAGGCCTAGCAGCTTAAAGACTGCAATCCAGCTCTAAATATTTTAACAAGTCACATACCACAGGACAGTGGTTAGATAGTACATTGTCATGGTTTTGGTTGGGATAGAGTTAATTTTCTCCACTGTAGCTGGTATAGTGCTGTGGTTTTGATTTAGTATGAGAATAATGTTGATAACACATGGATGTTTTAGTTGATGCTAGGTAGTGCTTACAATAGTCAAAGACTTTTCCAGCTTCCCATGCTCTGCTGGGTGCATAACAAGCCAGGAGAGGAGGGGGCACAGCCAAGACAGCTGTTCCAAACTGGCCAAAGGGATATTCCATATCATATGATGTCATGCTCACTTTATTAACTGGGGGGAGTTGGCCAGAGGAAGCAGCAATTGCAGTTTGGGGACTGGTGGCATCAGTCGGCAGGTAGTGAGTGGTTGCATCACTTGTTGGTTTTTTCCCCTGGGTTTTGCTTCTCTCTCTCTTTTGTTATTTTCCTTTTCATTACATCATCATAATCATAATCATTATTACTATTACTATTACTATTTTATTTTAATTATTAAGCTGTTCTTATCTCAACCTATGAGTTTTCTTACTTTTGCTCTTCTGATTCTCTCCCCCATCCCACTGGGGTGGGCAGAGTGAGCAAGTGGCTGGGTGGGGCTTGGTTGCTGACTGGGGCTAAACCACAACATACATGTCCTGCAATATCTAAGAGAGAAAGAAGAAAAAAAATTTGCAGTGGGAGTAGAAATGACAAGTCAGAGAAAGAAACTGAATGCAGGGATGGCAAGCAGGAAAGGGGGAAAGAATCCTTAAAGTTTCTGTTTAAATATGTTTTAATTCAGCTAAGTCATGGCAGTGGAGGTTATATTATGTTTTCTTCCTTTCCTACAGTCCTGGGATGGTGCTTTAGCTAAGACTGCCAAAGCGTGGGCAAAGAAGTGCAAGTTTAAGCACAATATATACCTTCAAATGCCAGGGAAGGTGCATCCCACCTTTACTGCTGTTGGAGAAAACATCTGGACTGGCACAGCCACCATTTTCTCAGTGGATGCAGCTCTCGGTAGCTGGTTTAACGAAGTCAGAAGCTATAATTTCGAAAATAATAGATGTGCTGGCATGTGTGGTCACTACACCCAGGTGAGTCTTACATGCCCAATAGCTTATAATGTAATGGTTTCACAGAAAATACAAGTACAAGCTTGGAACAGACCGCTTTGGAACAGAAATTACAGCAGGGGTTTTCACCCCCCAGTTTATTGCTGCATGAGATTGGAAATAAATATTCCGAGCCCCAGGGATATCTGAGTCCTGTTCACAGTAATAGTGGAAAGGGATTATCCCCCTGACAATTTCATGTTTCCAGGGGAGCCATATAATAACTGCAAAAACACCTATCAATCAGTCTAAGCTGCCCTTTGGGTTGTCAGTGTTGCTCCTGTGTTGGCAGTTTTAAACTTCCACAACATCCTTCCCTTCTCCTTCTTCCCTTAATGCTGTTGCTTTTTCAGTCTTTGAACAGGTGCGTTACATATTTCCCTTTGCCTTCCCAGGTTGTTTGGGCAGAGAGTTACAAAGTTGGCTGCGCGGTTCACTTCTGCAATACAGTTGAAAATTTTCCAGAAATCGTCAAAGCAGCACATTTTGTTTGCAACTATGGGCCAGCGTAAGTTTATTATGGCATTTGGGGTTTAGGGGTTTTATTTTTTAAATATCCAATAACTGACCTGGTTATCAGATGCCAGAAATTATGGGAGCAGTTGTAACAAATTTCAGAAGAAGCTATGTCCACATGTCACCAGTCCAAGGGAAACTTCCCCCAGCCATTCAGAGCAGAGTCATAGAATCATAGAATCATTAAGGTTGGAAAAGACCTCTAGGATCATCAAGTCCAACCATCAACCCAACACCACCATGTCCTGAAGTGCTACGTCTACACATTTTTTGAACTCCTCCAGGGATGGTGACTCCACCACCTCTCTGGGCAGCCTGTTCCAATGCCTGACCACTCTCTCAGTAAAGAAAGTTTTCCTAATATCCAATCTAAGCCTCCCCTGACGCAGCTTTAAGCCATTTCCTCTCGTCCTATTGCTAGTTATTTGGGAGAAGAGACCAACACCCACCTCACTACAACCTCCTTTCAGGTAGTTGTAGAGAGCAATAAGGTCTCCCCTCAGCCTTCTCTTCTCCAGACTAAACAACCCCAGCTCCCTCAGCCTCTCCTCATCAGACTTGTTCTCCAGACCCTTCACCAGCTTCGTTGCCCTTCTCTGGACACGCTCCAGCACCTCAATGTCCTTCTTGTAGTGAGGGGCCCAAAACTGAACACAGCATTCAAGGTGTGGCCTCACCAGTGCTGAGTACAGGGGCACGATCACTTCCCTACTCCTGCTGGCCACACTATTCCTGATGCAAGCCAGGATGCTGTTGGCCTTCTTGGCCACCTGGGCACACTGCTGGCTCATGTTCAGCCGGCTGTCAGCCAGCACCCCCAGGTCCTTCTCAGCCGGGCAGCTCTCCAGCCACTCTTCCCCAAGTCTGTAGCATTGCATGGGGTTGTTGTGATGGAAGTGCAGGACCTGGCACTTGGCCTCGTTAAACCTTATACAACTGACCTCGGCCCATCGATCCAGCCTGTCCAGATCCCTCTGCAGAGCCTCCCTATCCTCAAGCAGATCGACACTCCCGCCCAACTTGGTGTCATCTGCAAACTTACTGAGGGTGCACTCGATCCCCTCATCCAGGTCATTGATAAATATATTAAACAAGACTGGCCCCAACACTGAGCCTTGGGGACACTGCTCATGACCGACTGCCAACTGGATTTAGCTCCGTTCACCACAACTCTCTGGGCTCGGCCATCCAGCCAGTTTTTTACCCAGTGAAGAGTACACCTGTCTAAGCCATGAGCCGCCAGCTTCTCCAGGAGGATGCTGTGGGAGACTGTGTCAAAGGCCTTGCTAAAGTCCAGGCAGACAACATCCACAGCCTTTCCCTCATCCACCAGGCAGGTCACCTGGTCATAGAAGGAGATCAGGTTGGTCAGGCAGGACCTGCCTTTCATGCAGCCATGCTGGCTGGGCCTGATCCCCTGGTTGTCCTGCACTTGCCCAGTGAGCTCACTCAAGAGGTATCGCTCCATAACCTTCCCCAGTACCAAGGTCAGGCTGACTGACCTGTAGTTCCCCGGATCCTCCTTCTGGCCCTTCTTGTAGATGGGCGTTACATTGGCAAGCCTCCAGTCACCTGGGACCTCCCCTGTAACCAGGACTGCTGATAAATGATGGAGAGAAGCTGCTGAACATAGTTGGAGCTGCAGAAAATCCCTTCCTAAAAAAGCAGGCGAGCAGATCCTAGCGGAGAGCACTCGCCGTAACCAAGAGTGGTGGAATAAGATCTGTTTTGACTTCAGTCTCTGTAGGAAAAGTGGTGAAGGTGCAGGCCTTCCTCTTGAGAAAGATTACATCTTTCTATGGCCCCACCTGAACTTCAAACAAGACATCTTAATTGGAGCAATAAAAGGAAGATAGTCCTCTAGTTTATCTCATACCTTGCAATTTCTGGACTTAGCTTTTACAGATTTGTTTTTAAAATACAGGTGGGTAATGAGGGACTAGAGGCAGATTCTTGTATGCTTACACTGAATAATACAGCCTGAGAAGTCTCATTAATTTCAAATGGTGAGAGTCACCAGGTAGCTGCTCCCCATGCCAGTGAGAGCTTTAATCTGATCTAAAAGGAATTTCAAACAATTGCAGTGATCAGTTTTTGGATAAGGGGATTCTCCCCCCCCCCCCCCCAATATCTTTTCAGGATAAATTATTCTAACAATCTGATGAAAACATGTATTTAAATTGCTTTTCAAATGACCGAGCTAACAAAACACTGTTCTTCTGCTTTGCAGGGGGAATTACCCAAGAAAACCATATGAAGCAGGACAACCATGCAGTGGATGCAGTAACGAGAAGTGTGTAGTCAAGCTCTGTGGTAAGACCAAAGTGATTAACTAAGAAAATTGCATAGAAATAAAAGTGGCATCATTATCAGTGGAAATACCACAGTGAGTCAAATTGCATTAAGTACATCATGGATCTGTAGCCCACCACACAGCAATAGTACCAAACCCTGGTAAGAAGAGTATAAGAAGGAATTAATTGAAATACTTTGCTGTTGAGGGCTCTCAGAGGTAGAAGCCAGAGTTTCTGATGAAGAGAAGTATCAGTTAGACTACTTCCCACCTTTTATCTGATCAGGAAGTAAAATCTGAAACTTTAGCCCCAACAAATATTCCCCATCTGGTTCTTCTTTCCTAGCAGATGGTATATTTAACTTCTGCTTTCTTGCTTGTTTAGTATGTTCTGTCACATTTTCCAGAAAAATATAGTTCTGAACCAATAATATGACTATACTGAAAAGCACAGTTACTTCTAACTTCTGCAGTTTTCTGATATACAGCCTAGAGAACTTGTTTTTCCACAGCAGTTTGCAGCTGTACACCTTTATGTCATTACACCTAGTCCCAAATTAGTCAGAAATAGTGTTTTGAATAAACGGAGATGAAAGGACATGCAACAATTTCTTAAATCAAATATGAATTTTATATAGAGGTTTAATGGGGATGGTCTCTGCTAGCCAGGCTCTAGATAGCTTCAGCTGTAGAAATAATTGAGCATTCGTTATTCTTATTTCCTTCTGTGATATCCTGGCTGACTCATCTTGAAGTCTCAGACTGATGCATCACAGGAAAACTAGAAACATCTCAAAGACTAGGGGGAGGGAGAAGAGGAAGAGAGCTTTTAAAAATTAAGTGCTAGATCCTACAACCCATTTTACCATGTTCTCCTATAGGACAAATCTGCAATTCCAATAGGATGCACGTAGGCAGTCCTGCAAATGCATCAAAGCTCTTAGTAAAGGTGTACTTCTGTGATGAATTTATTAGTTATATTTATCTGTCTGTAACTACTTAAATTTGGTTTGTGTGTCAATTTTAAATAAATTCCATGTTTTGTTTTTATTTGCTATTCCCTCCTCCCCATGACACAAATTTTTCCTAATACAGCTGCTTCTTTTTATTTTAATAAAAAATACAAGCCCCACGCCAGTTGGGAACCTCCTTTTCTTGGCCTGCCTCCCCCTTGCAGGATGTTTTAGGCTTTGGCTGGTACCGTCAGTGCAATCAGCCAAGCAGCAGCAATGGCTTACCTCTTTACATTAAGAACCGCCACTGAATGATACTCACATTTTTTTCCTTTTCTGATCTCTCTACAGAAAATACAGAACGTGAGAAGCTGATAAGTACGTATCAAATTGTCTTAATTGCTTTCCTGTAAGCACTTAGTTGCCAGCTGGGGTTAAACCATGACAATGGCTAAGTGTGATGGGTCTTAACAGCTGTTTCTTCACTGTTTTTTAGATTATTCCCACTGGTATCCGGACTGGGATACACAGCCTCAGCCACCACGGCCCCGTCCCCCCGGGCCTCCAGTGCCGCCATACAACCCACCAGCTGAGGATCCGCATCCCTTTTGTGACCAGTACTGTCTTAGTGTTTCAATTTTAAGGCCACTGTTTTTGGTACTGAGTGCTGGTGCTGTTCTTTTAGTACAACAGCGGTTTCCACACACATTTTTTTATGAGTAATGATCAATTAAGATACTGATAGTGATCCCACCACTGTATTATTCTCAGAGAGTTTGCAGAAACACTCGGTCATCTCTCCATTATCCTTGGGTTGTTTATCCAGCATAGAAAAGGCTGCTTCTTCACTGAAGGCAAGACATAAGTGGCTGTGCATAGAGTTAGTGTAATTTATTGGCAGTAGCTGCAACATGCTTCTACATCTGCATGAGCCTCTTAGCTCTGGTGCAGGAGTAGATTGCTAGGGAGACCACATAGACTATATATTACTGTACATGCTACAAGCCTCCTGGAAATGTGGAGCATCACAAAGCCATGTCTGAAGCAGCATAGTGGATCCAAAAGAAGTGATAAATCATCTCCATTAACCTTCAATTATCCCAGACATTGCTTTCCCAGATAATGGAGATTTAACTGTATGTACTGTTTTTAAGAACAGAAAGAATAAAGCTTGTCCTTTACTCTGTTTAGCCTATCTATATCACTCTCCATTAAAGTTACTCTATTGTCAGTTGTACTATTCTGTTCTTCTTCTCTCAGAGTTAAGCTTTGTCCTCCATAGCTAGAAGAATACCAGGGAAAGTTGATAGAGCAAGGATTAAGATGAAGTGTCAATGGGGAGAGCTTAATTTTAGGATGTGAGATGGTGACAAAATCTGAAATGCAGAGTAGTGGATAGCCATCCTGAGCTTGCAGGCAGGGGAGGTGGGGGGGAAGCAGGGCAGAAAAATGGGAGAGAGAAGATGAAATGAACCCAGGACAGGTTCTGGTTTGGAAACAGATGATCTCAACCTCATTAAAAAAGCCCAAATTGTTGATGGATTCAGTTTGGTTTTAGAGACCTTTAGCCCTTGACCCCTATTATTCCTGTATACGTTTGTTAGTAAGGGAAACAAACATGTCTTTCAAGCAAAGAGGTACTGGCCATTATTAGCAATGCATAACTGTGCTATCAATATTTAAAGCTGTTTCTCCTCCTTTATCTTAGTCCTAATGTTTTGAGAACACAAGTGGCTCAAATTCTGAGCCACATTGCTGTCTGAAGGAGCATGGCATCCCACAGAACAAAAATGAGCTCCAAAAGTTTGGACTCTTGTCATGTGCTGCAAAATGTCACCTTGTAATATGTAAACACATACTTAATTTCACAATTGTCAGTTCTTGTCTGCTGCCATCTTTCATATCTAGCAACAGCAAGTAGGCTGGGGGCAAGTGGTTGGGAATGGGACACAGCTGATACAGCTGACCTGAACTGATCAAAGGGATATTCTATACCACATAACATTGTGTTCAGAAGAAAACAACCCTGGGGTAGAAGAAGAAGAAAGGTGGGGTGCTGGCTTCTAGGGTGGCCACTGCTCGGAGACTCTGGGCATCAGTCTGCCACTGGGGGTGGTGAGTGATTGCCTTTGCATCACTTGGGGGTTTTGTTTGTTTGTTTCCCCCTCCCCCCCATCCCCTTACACATATATTAAGCTGTCTTTATCCTGAGCCATGAGTCTTCTCACTTTTCTTCTTCCTGTTTTCTCCCCCCCATCCTGCTGGGGAAGGGGCAGTGAGTGAGCAGCTGTGTGGGTGCTTGGCTGCTGGCAGGGGTCAACCCACCACATTATTCTGCTCTAAAAAGCAGCCCATAGGGGAGTTGTGAGCACAGTGTTTCTCATCCATGATTCCCTCAGAGGGTCTCTTCATCTGTAAGCAGTCTCCCCATGAATAGCTGGAGATGTGCAACCCACAGGACCTAATGTGCGCTGGTGGGGCTGCTGTTGCAGGCTCACACTGTGACCCTGGGCCACCAACCTGAACATGGCCTTGCCACCAGCCCCAACACCTACAGGACTGCATGCGCAGAAGTGATAACTGGGACCTACACCCAGCTGTTCAAAGGATGCAGATTCCTAAAATGAAACCTGGAGTGGGAAGAAACCCAACCTCATGCCCACAGAGATGTCCAGGTTGGGACTGTGGGAAAGGGCCTGAGATTGATGGACAGGTGATAGTTAAAGGCAGTGTGAGGAAGAGGGTGGTGATGGTGTAGGTCTGAGCAGGCAGTGTTGAGTACCTGAGGCAACGTGCATAAGACATCAGCTCCCAACTCTGGGCTGTGAGTCCCAGTGTGGGTTCTGGGCACCCAGCACAAGACAGCACCAACCTTCATAGCACCCAACTCTGCTGGGGGCTTGGATTGCAGGGCATGAATTATGAATTGCTAAAGCTTGGAAGGAGAAATTGATAGCAACACATAGCACAAGCGTGTGATTACAAGAGAAACCCATCAATAACTACAGCATATTTAAATTGCAGTTCTCAGCCAAACTTACCCCTCCAGTAACTTGATGTACAACCAAAGTGACTGTTCATAATGTAGTAAAAGTCATAGTTCAAATCAATTATTTCTCACAGCATTTTGGCTCAGAGTAACAGCCTTAACAGCAATGCTGTTTTCATGAAAAGCAGAAAATTTATCCAAAACTTCACGTCAATCCCTAGTGATTGCTGTGGATGGGATGGTGGGGGCCAAAGAAACAAAACCAGAAAAGCCCAAAGGACAGGAGAAAAGAAGCTTGCCCACCACAATTAAAGAAAGAAGAAAAAAAGAGAGAGACAAAGCTGCCACAGCTCTGATGTGAACTTGTAACTTAATTTCCTTATTCTCATAGCAACGCTCCTGAAATATGACTCATTTCCTGTGACCAACGCAGTATTTAATTACCATGGCTAAGATAAGTCCAGCCCCCAAGCCTTCCAAGCAAAACGCTGCTGGTGGAGCTAAAACCACCTCACACAGCTGAAACACTCTGCTCTTAAAGCTGGAAGACCAGAAGCTGAGGATCATGACAAGCAGATTTTCTGCTTGTGTGCTGGCTTTACTGCACTTCTGTCGTTGCTCTGACTCCTATGAACCACCGCCGTTGCCTGATGTTGGAGATCCAAAGTTTATTGAGGAATGTGTGCAAACCCATAACAGATTCAGGTCTGGAGTGAACCCACCAGCCAGCAACATGCTCTACATGGTAAGGGGATCTTCACGACTTATGTGCAAGTGTGTAGCATTGTGATGGTGTTTACAATTCTCAAAGATTGTTTTTGTGATCAAATGCAAAAAAAAAGAAAAAAGAAACCCCAACCTGCTGGGGTCATAAGAGCTACTTCTTTTTAAAGCAGAGAAAAAAGCTCTGATTATCAGATGGCTTTTTACAATTGGGTATGTGTATAGTTTCTCCTGGCTTAATTTCCTCATTTGAAACCCAAGATTTCAACCCCCAACCTAATGCTGTTGTTTTGTGCTGTGAAAAGCCTCCTCGTTCCCAAGCACTGCAGCTCAACAGCCCGGAATGTAATTTATGTGCAGACCTAAGCACAACCTTTCATACTTGAGTCGGCAAGAGCAGAGCCCATTGCCAAACGACATTGGAGAGCTTTCTCTAAGCTTTCTTTGTGCGGCTCTCACAGACTGAGCCAACAGAGCAGCTGTTCCTAGGTGCTGGGGCTGCAGGGGAAGCCAAAAAGCAACAAGTGCAGCAGGAGCGAGTGCTGGAGGCATCAGGTCCCGTGCCATTGTGCCCCCCTGCCTTCTCCCTGGCCACGTTGGGGGCAGTGTCTGCAGCCACCGTGCAAAAGACAGCCTGTCGTGATTCAAAATATGCCCAGAAGTGGCCACCTCTCATTTCAGATGGCTCATGACACTTGTCTCCCTGCTGGGTGGCACATGGAACACCCAGCAAGGAGGAAGCTGTGAATGAGTGCACAAACCTGGGCTTATGGCTGAGAAGCCCATCTCTGATTTGTGAGATGTTCAATTTCAGTAGCTTGAGAGTTGTCTCTTGCAACATCCATCACCTTTTGTGCTTTGCCTGGGTAATACTTGAAATATTGTGTTTCTTCTTGAGAAAATCTCCACAGATCTCTCAGATGGACCATAGTGATTGTCCTAATTCTGATCTCTTTTCTTTTGCTCCTCTTTCTTACTATCTCGCATGGTCACCACCAGAAGAGAACATAACCACATCTGTAATTAGCAACACCCCAACTGAAGTTCCAAAAAAAAAAAAAGCTTATTTTCCATTTCTGGTTGTCAAACACTAAAAAAGAAGTGCCCATTAGGGAGGGATAAGTGAGCAGAGAGCAAGCTCGAGTTGCAAGCCTGACAGGAAACAATTTAGTTTCTCTTCTAGATGTGTCTTTTACTTCAGCTTTCTTCAGCTGGTCATCCTGAACTTCCAGTACATATTGCTCCAGACTCTGTTTTCTAGATGGCTTCACTAGCCTTACACTAACAAAATCTCGCTATGATGTATTAAAAGAGCAGTATTCATCTTTTTAAATTGTGCCTAATTTTTCCTTTTGAAAAACTGAAGACCTGAAATCTGAAAAAAAAAGGCTTAAGAAACAAACAAACAGATAAAGATTATCACAAATAAAAAATAACTAAAACATGGTACGTTTCATTTAAAACACTTCAGAAACCCTAGTCTGAAGTATGACTTCTCTCAGGAAGAATTTAATGTGGAGAAAGCAGTACAATACATGATAAAATCTATTATGAAAGTAAAAGCATTGGAATTGAAAACAGCCTAGTTCTTAATTTTTGAAGTGCCTTTAGCACTTCAAAAATGAGGAAAAGAAGATGACTTCTTTATTTCACAGGGAACTTCTGTTTGCTGTTGATAACTGTCCACCTAGACATGTAAAAATGAAGACTATGAATTCGGGCATTTCCACCTTTTGGAAAAATAGTTTTTAAAAGAAAATACAAGACAGAAACTCCTTTAACTGCAAGTAACAAAGCCCAACCATCTATATTTAAAATACATTTATTATAAAATGAGAATGCTGATCTAACTTTTTTTTTACCTGACAAAGGTGACTCCTTTCCCATTCATCCAAAGCATTGCTTAGGTCTCTTCCAAGGCTCTTCAAAACCAGCAGAAAGAGTCTCACGAGCTTCACTGGGGCTTCACAACAGTCTCCTTTGACTTACTACTGCCTTGCCTCACTTTTCACTTATCATACATTCAGTTTTCCCTCTGTAAATCAGCAAGCAACTCATCTGAGTTATAAAACCAAAACTGAGAAATAGTTCATGGGAAAAAAAATTTGTAATTACTATTTTCTCAAACATCAGTGATATCTGTATGTGAACCTCCCTGTCCTGTGTATTCTTCCCCATGCAGTTTAGTCCAATCTTTTTGCATAAATGCAGTTTCATAAGCAAATAAGGAGTATAACTATAGTTAAACTAGAGATCATTCTGAACTATCAGTTTCTGCACATTGTTTTTTCAACTGTCAGCCAGTGTAAGCATTCACACAAAAAAGGAAAGTACCTTTAAACTTATTATTATGTATACTTTTATGGAACTTTAAACTTATTATTAATACTACTATAGGATGAATGAGAAAAGAGATGTGTGGACTCTTAAAAAGCAGAATGTGAAAAACAAGACTGTGAAGCACTAAGGTGCATCCACCACTGTCGTGCATCTTTCATCATGGTCTTCTCCTTGTGACCTCAGAGCATTGCCAAGATGTAAACTGTAGCCTCTGTCTTAACTTGCAGTAATGCTAGGACTGGGAGATAACTTCTGCACAATGCCAGATTTTGTTCATTGTCCTTAAAAGGACATATCAACTGCTCACTTGAAATAAGATCCCCTGCCCCAAGGTTATCTTTAATATTCGATACCACGAGTTCCTAGGCAAATTATTGATGTGTTAGTTTTGTGGGAAAATACACCCCCTCACCAAATGTTAGCCACAGGAAGAAATGGAAGACATAGGTTACAAACTATTTTCAAATCTCTGTAGATGTATTGTGGTATGATCTTGCAATTTTTATTTACTTATTGGTAGCATAAAGAATACACAAATTGTTTCAGACTTATCTATGGTACAAAACAGTTATATTACGTAAAACATAGCCATAAAATCTAACAACCTCCAAGTCCTTTTCCTTAGTCATTGTTACTGATCCATTCAAAACATTTCTCTAGTGATTCTGTTGTTTGCAGAAGCAACTGAGATATTTTAATCCATATAGAAAAGGACAAATAAAGTTTATTTTTTCAAAAAGTCCAATCCAAAATAGTTCAGCACGAAGTGTAACCAGAGTACAGGCATACACTTGTGGTACTGCATTTTCCAAGAGGTACAACGCTGTATTTGCTCAATCAAGTTGTATACTCAAGAAAACCCAGCAAAACCAGACAGCACCTCCAGTGCAAACAAAAGACACTTATATAACTCAATCGCTTAAATAACCACTTTCTGTAGGACTGAATAGCAGGTGAATGAGTGATTCCACAAATGTGAATTCAGCACTAACATTTGAAGCCACCAAACACAAAGATGCAAACCAAGGGGCTGAGTTTAAACCGTCCCAAAAATCGCAGCATGCTTGTGAACTGACCTGGAAGCAGTGGCCTTAATGCATGAGGCTGCACTCTAGTCTGATTGGTACAATAAGTATAACCCCCAATCTCCAGATTTCCTGTAAATTCACTGTTTAAAATAAATTAACATTCTCTCATGGCTGGCACAGCCTGGAAATGCACATTTCACCCCAAACTCTGTATTTGACTGACATACAGCTCTTGGTGTCCAACAAACCAGTCAGCCAAGATCACCCACCACCCCAAAAACTTCCTCAAGTTTAATGAGTGACTACATTCAAATCAGAAGTGAACCTACAAGCCAATTTACCATGTAGCTCTGTCAGTCTCAGCAGAAGCAAATACCAAATGACCATGAAGCATATACGCTACTGAGACCCAGCCTCTCCAGAAAGTTGCTCTGAATTACTGCATTGCTAAGATACCAAAGTGATTTTTATTTGTCTTTATTTTGCAGAGTTGGGATCCAGATTTGGCAAAGACCGCGAAAGCTTGGGCCAAGAAATGCCTGTTTAAACATAATACGTACCTCAAAGATCCAGGGCAGGCTCACCCCAAATTTAGCCCTGTTGGAGAAAACCTCTGGACTGGCTCACTTTCTATTTTTACTGTGCAAGGAGCCATCACCTCTTGGTACAATGAGGTCAGCGCCTACAATTATGACACCGATAACTGCAGGGGAGAATGCAGCCACTATACGCAGGTAGGCATTGCATTTCTCCATCTAAACCATGAACCAGCATTGCCATTTTGACACAGAAACTCTAGATTTCTGTTGAAGACTCAATGAACTGTCTTCCAAGTGCTGTAGTCTTATTTTCTGTCTGTGTGCACGAGATGTTCTCATGTCCCCATTTTAGGGAGGAAAAGAGTCACTGCATTATTTTTTTTTTTAAATATGCTAGTTGTATTTTGTTTCCAGGAGGAAAAGAGGACAGCGTCAAGCAGTCAGATTTAGCCAAGCAGTGGCCAAAAACCGGGCAACAGCAATGGCTGTGGGCTGCAGTGTGTGATGGGATGAGGTCCCAGCTCTGGCAGACAGCCTCTGCATGGCACCACAAGCCACGCCAAGGGCTCGGGAAATACCGGCACGTAAAGAGATGTCTGCAGCTCTGCAAGCATCACGTGCACATTTTTCCCAACCATGATTCCCAAAGAACTGACCACAGCTATAGGAGAGCAGGATGGCTTGCAACAGTGGCTCTAGGGATTAGATTTTGACCTGAAGCTATTTAATATTTTCTGCTGAGATAAATATATGCATTTAGGATTTGAAAGGATGAGCTGAAGCTGGTGGGGTGTCTGAACGATATGCGCAGGTTCTTGCTTGCAGAGAAGATATTTGGCTGCAGGAGCCATGAGAGGTGACAGCGTGTTGCTTTTTGAACTTGCTCACAAGGACATGGCAAGAGTCAGCATCTGGAAACTGCAGTGACATGCACCTTACCTGGCACTGAGGTGCAGTGCTGTTTACCACGTTGTTTGTAAAGGAGTAGCCCAGACAGTTGCATGGGGGAGAATGAGAAAATATTATTCTCACTTGGAGTCAGCGGTGATAGTTACTGTAGCTAGAAGCTGCATGTCTGCCCAGCTTTGGGAGGCACCCTTGGGTGAGTGGGAACCCCTCATTCCTCTCCCTCCTTCCCAGCTGTGGAGGAGTTTCCTCCAGTACAATTACTGCAGCTACCACAACCACATCCTCAGCATGTGCCTCAGCCCGTGGCCACCCAGGAAGGGGAGGGTCCTGTGATTCGGTCCTTCGCCGTCCTCAGGGATGCAACTGTCTATGGCTGATGTTGTGAATAGCCTCTGCTCTGCTGCTGCACTGAGAACACCCTCGGGAGCCCAAGCAGTGTGTCCTTGTCGTGGTTTAATCCCAGCTGGCAACTAAGCACCACCCAGCTGCTCGCTCCCTCCCCCACACAGGACAGGGGAAGAGAATCGGAAGGGTAAACGAGAGAAAACTTGTGGGTTGAGATAAAGACAATTTAATAGGTAAAGCAAAAGCTGTGCACACAAACAAAGCAAAACAAGGAATTCATTCACTACTTCCCATTGACAGGCAGGTGTCCAGCCATCTCCAGGAAAGCAGGGCTCCATCAGGCATAATGGTTACTTGGGAAGACAAATGCCATCACGCCAAATGTCCCCCCTTCCTTCTTCTTCCCCCAGCTTTATATGCTGAGCATGATGCCATATGGTGTGGAATATCCCTTTGGTCAGTTGGGGTCAGCTGTCCCAGCCGTGTCCCCTCCCAACTCCTTGTGCACCCCCAGCCTACTCGCTGGTGGGGTGGGGTGAGAAGCAGAAAAGGCCTTGACTCTGTGCAAGCACTGCTCAGCAACAGCTAAAACATCCCTGTATTATCAACTCTGTTTTCAGCACAAATCCAAAACGCAGCCTCATACTAGCTCCTATGAAGAAAATTAACTCTATCCCAGCCAAAACCAGCACAGTCCTCTTCCCAGAGATGGCACCAAACAGAAAGGGCCAGGCCTCCCCTCCAAGTTGGCAGAGGCACGAGTGTTTCTTCATCTCCTGTGCTGCCAGCATCTCTCCACATCTCTCATGTAGTCAGTCATTGCTGCTGTTGTACAGCCCTCAGGTGCTACTGCGTCCTCGCCTCCCCTCTGCTTCTGGCACAGGGTTTGCTTTTCCAGGACTGAAGCATTTGGCTGCACTGCAATCTCTGAGCTGGATAGAGGATGCTGGGTCAAATCGAATGGCTTCTAGTAGACAGAGGATCATTAAATGATGTAATACCTTTGCCTCTAGATTATCTTAGTCATGGCCGTGATGCTAAAAGGCAGGACCACAGCCTGGACATGCTCATTCCGTAATATCAGTGCCTTCCGGCAATTTGCCTACATGTCCCCTCTGGATTTAGTAGGGGGGCAATCAGCCCTCCTAGGAGCTGTAGCAAAGCTAATGGATTGCCATGAAGTAAAGGAGACGAAGTTCACCTTATCCTTTGCAAGAGAGGAAAACTACCTGTTACAGCCAGTTATTCTTTCTTTCAGTCATTTTAATAAACACCTGGTGAATTGTGCCAAACAATCAGGTGTTTTTCAGGATAAACTATGATTTCGAGATCCATCACTGCTGCTTTCCCTCATGAAGCCTGCCCAAGGAGCGCTCCTCAGCCAATTTGTTGTCATGAAAGAGAGGAGGGCAGGTCTTCTCCGTAACACTTCAGATGCTGAAGCAAAGCCTTTGTCACCAGTGTACCTGTCTGTCTTTGCAGATTGTTTGGGCTACAAGCTACAAGGTTGGCTGTGCTGTCCATTTCTGTCCCAGGGTGGCGTACTACTCCATAAGCAACGCAGCACACTTCATCTGCAACTACGGGCCGGCGTAAGGTTTTTCATTACAAATATTTCAGAGGGTTTGGGGTCCTGCCTCTTCCCACAACATGCAACTTTATTAGATTAGTCCATCCATTCATGTGTTTTCTGGGAGGAAACGGTCCCCAAAATAGAGAAGGAGGTACACCTCTGTCCAACCAGCTTTTTTTGGCTACATGAGGGCTATGTATTGTAGCCAAAAAGCAGTGGCACTGGTAGAAAGGGTAGAATTTAAAATACTGAAATGAAAATAGTAAAGTGATCATTTGAAAACTAATCCCTTGCTCCTGAATGCCAAGACGGCCCCAGATGGTTGCCAAGGTGCAAGCCCAAAGTCTGAAAATATTTACAGATGTGCCTGCAGAATTAAGCCTCTAGGTCTATGGTTTGTATAAATATTAAAGTGTGTGCTGTTTGCAGCTGCAGTCTGAGCTTTAGCATGGAAGTTTGAGGCTGAGAGCTGCTCATGAGGCTGAGGCTCCTCAAGGCAAAAGTTTATCTGGAGGTCCTTTGTACGTATTGTCACTAGGATACTTGTATCTAGGATGCATGGGTTTTTTACCCTTCTCCAGCTGATTAATGCCACCACACTCTACATAGTACAGCTTTAAAAGTTTTACATGCATACCGTGTTGGGCCAAGGCCATGCCAGCCCATGAACTCAAGCAAGTTTGGCATTCCTGTTGTCCAGGCTTCACCCTTGAAGAATATGTATCCTTGACCAGCTACCTTGAAATGACACAGCTGCTGCTGTGCCAAAGCAACAAAACTGCTCTCCCCAGAAGCCCCACACCCAAACAGGCTGTGGGACCATTGCCTCTGCCGGTTCTTGAGCCAAAAGCCACTGATCACCCAGGGCAGCCTCTCCTTTCCCTTCTCAGCACTTGCTACACACCCCCACTGTGCCAGATGGTGCAGAAACCCCGTGGACAGGCAAGCTGGACCCCTGCGCTGCCAGGAGGTGCTCTCGGTTCCTTGAGCCTCACGCCTGGATCTCCTAAAAACACAAGTCAAGCTTTCCTCCTTCTGCCCCTTAGCCAATAGTGCTAAGGACCGAAATCATGCTGGATTGCTTCCCCTGCATCAGCAGGGACCCCACAGGGAAGGGGAGGGGTGCCCTCAACCCTCAACAGCACCCAGCAGAGCAGGCAGGATGCTTTCCAGGTAGGCGAGGGGCTCTAGAGAGTGCTTTAAAGCTGGGCCCTTCTCTGCTGGGTGAGGACACTGCAAACAGGCTGTTGTGTACCAAGTGGGGTAATGTCACATCCAGCTGTTGCTTTTGAGAAGCAGCAACTTAAGTTCTTTCTTCATCTAACCTTTAACTGTTTTCAACTCTGCCCAGGGCCAAAGTAAGACGCACGCACAATTTCAATTCCTAAAGTGAATATACTCCAAAGGATTTTCTTCAGCTTAGACCAAGCAATCAAAGTCTCACCTTGCTGAAAGTAATGAGGTTTTACCACAAAGTTTAGCACTGCTAAGAATGCATGCATATAAAATCCCTCTCAGTGTTTATGGGCAGTTTGAGTCATGCTGTATATCTTGCTTTGGCCATGCTCCAAGCACAGCAGAAGACTGAGCTGCGTTTGGTGCAGTATCAGAGGTGGGCAGGTAATACTGAGCCAAAAGCCTGGGCAGTTTGAGAGCAGTATTACTTTCCTTCGCAGTGGGAATTACCCAGAGCGCCCGTACAAGACAGGAGCAGCATGCAGCGACTGCAACGGCGAGCAGTGTGCTGGCCAGCTGTGTCGTAAGTAGAAGACAACCAGCCCTCCTTCCCAAGCACACGTAGAAAGGGAAAGAGCACACAAAAAGATAATGGCAGGAGGCAGGCACAGCATTCTCCTGTTCCTAAACGTAGTCTGAAAAACTGCAGTCAGAAGCCAAGTGAGCAGTGATGCACAAAGAGAGGGGAGGAGGGTGGAAAGAGCCTGTTTTCTACCCTGGGAATTGATGGGTTGGGATCTGCTTTTCAGGTGCTGGAGGGCATGATACAGGAGATGCCGTGGCTGCAGGTTAGGGTGTTATTATCCCTGCCAGAAGTTACTGCTTGCAGAAATGGGAAGCACAGAAGGGGATACACATCCCCTCCTGGGGGCTCCAGGTTATTACCTCGTGGATGAACTGCAGCTTGAGCTGGTGCAGGTCCAAGCGAGCCTTGCCCCCGCCGTGCCGCTGCTGAGGGGGAGCGCTGCCACGGCACTGCCAAAGCTGCTCGCTCCACTGAACATCAGCGAGGCCATCTGCTTTCCCCTAAGCACTGGGAGGAAGCCAGGCCAACACACACACGTGCAGGTGTGAGAGCCCTTCACAGGGACATGGCGCCCAGCCTGAGCCCCTGGCAGCCCACCCAATTCACCTGCCCTTGGCTTTGCGATGGCCGGACGGAGTCAGGTGCAGAGGAGACCTCCTGCAATTCCCGTAAGAAGGAGAAGGCACTGTGCTGTGGACATCTGCCCAGGGTGTGGTCACACTTTTCCCCAGCACTCAACCGCAGTGAACTAACAGAGTGGGAAGTGGCGTTAAAACACCAGCACCACAGGAAGGAGAGGCAGTCCCTGCTACACAGCACTGTTTAACATTAGTTACAGGCTGAGTATCTTAAACACAAGGCACCGGGCAAAACCCAAAGTGATCATGTGACGCGCACGTGGGGGAGCGAGTCCTCTCTATGCCAGCCACTGGCAGGGGGAGAAGTCAACACGGTGTGATCAAGCACTCCTCAGCAAAGCCCCGAGAGTCGCTGCAGAGCTCTCCCAAAGTCGGCAGGTCTTTGCTTCGTCCTGGGAAGACATGCAGCTCCCATAGCTGCACCAACGGTAGGACCCGAGGGAATGGCAGGAAGATGTGCCAAGGGAGGTTTAGGTTGGATATCAGGAGAAGGTTCTTCCCCCAGAGGGTGGTGGAGCGCTGGAACAGGCTTCCCAGGGCGGCAGTCATGGCGCCAAGGCTGACGATATTCAGGAAGCACTTAGACAAGGCCCTCAGACACATAGTGTGAATTTGGGGTTGTCATATGCAGGGACAGGAGTTGGACTTGATGATCCCTGTGGGTCCCTTCCAACTCGGGACATTCTGTGAGTCTATGATTTGTGAGCCCATCGTGAGGTTCACACTTCATTCCCTTTTGCTTAGGCTCAAATTGTTTATAATGTGTAAGTCTGCTGACATTCACTTCTTTTCTCTCTCCAGAAAATGCAGAGCGTGACAAAGTCATTAGTAAGTATTACCAGGATTTACTGCTTCCATTTGTTGCCCTTGGTGCTGTTATACTTGAAAACAAGTAACTTGTTTTGTTCACAGGTGATTCCACGTGGCATCCAGACTGGGACAGACCTGCATGTGATGACTACTGCATCACTGTTATTGCTTTAAGGCCATTACTCCTTGTACTGACAATTCTGGCCACCTGGGTCCTACCAAAATACCGGTCTATAGCACCCACCAGTGAGTGACACACATGCAGAAGACCATGAGAGCACTTAAGTCAACTCATCCCTTCCCTGCACGAGTTACTGGCAGCACAAAGATCGACAGAGACATTGTTTGCACCCAGAGGTGATTCAGAAGTACAGAAATGCCATCTTTGTTGCAGGCAGCAGCCATGAGAGCCGATAAGCAGCCTTCTCATTGCTCAGAACCAGTAACTGGTTTTAAATTACCCATGTATTTTTTCAAAGTGGAGTGGTGTGAGCAGGATCTGGTGGGTAAGGGAGCAGGCTGCCCAGGCAGCGCCCTGAGGTGCAGGCAGCTGCCTGCCACACTTTTTTAGGAAGGGCAGGAGGGTGCCCAGCCCAGGAGGCTGGCCCCAGCCCCTGCCGAAGCCCCAGGCAGAGCATGCACCTCTCTCACTCCTGCTGCACTCTTTCCTTGGACACTCCTCCAGCAAGATGCAGAGTAGCCTGGAGAGGCTTTGCATTTAAATGTTTTTCTAGTAACTTTTGGACCCATGTGAGCTCTGGCATTTGCATCCTGGAACAGGCAGTGCAATTCCATGTCTCACAGTGCACTGGGGCCACTGGTACTTCTCTTTGCTTAAAATTTGTTTTTAAACACGTGTCATCTGTGCCAAGACATGATTATGTATCACTGCAGTGTTTCCTGTTTGTGGTTTTGTTTTTTTTTCTTTTTCCTCTTTTCTGAGCATGGGGGTTTGACTGCTATTTCAAACAGTAAATCATTATTTCCTGCTTCCCATGTATGGCAATTGTATATTTGCAACATGACCTAAAGCTTAACTGCTGGTGCACAAAAACCCCCACATTCAGCTCCAACCTGCACAATGCTGAGAAACACAATGCTGGGAAAGATGGCATAAAACTCCAAATAAAATCATGCTGTGCCCGTAGTTATGCCTTTGGTTCAACAGCTGCCAAAGGATGAGTCTCCTGGAACCCGCACATCTGGAGCAGGCAGAAAGCAGCGGGGACTGCTACTGTGTTCAGCTGGGCATGTCCTCTACCAACCACAGCTGCTCAGCTCGAGTGGAGGCTGCAAAGAGCAGAGCTGCACAAGCACACAGCTAGACCATAGCAATCAGTATTGATATTCAGAGGTGGAGTTAGATGCCTCTGCACCATGCCCCTCTGCAGGGCACAGACACACACAGTTGTAAAGGAAGCCAGGAAGTTCCCCTCACCACCTCGTTTCTGCAGTCCTGCCCCTGGAGCACCTGTCAGCGTTTCTGCATAACCAGTCCCAACCCCACTGCTGGGGTGGTTCTTAACTGAAAACACTGGAACTGGGACCCAAAGTTTCTCCTGTTATTCTTCCCGGTAGTTAACTGCTTGCACTAGAATCCTCTCAGCATCACAGCATTCCCTGAATAAATCATTTTTCAAAATGCAAATACGGCTGGGGACAAAATTCCAAATTTTGCCCTTGACATATAGAGAGCCTTTATATACAGAGCCTCCATAGCCAAGACATCACACTCGCAGACAGGAGATGAGCAGTTTCTTTTCCACGCTCCAGTGACCAGGGTCCCAGTACCTATGCTGGCCTACTTGTGAGAGAGCCAAGCTCAGTTCTGTCTTCCAAACTAGGCAGATTAGGGTGTTTAAAAAAAAAAATCCCCATTGCAAAAGCAAGGCCATGGGTCTATCTGTTAAAAAGAGTAGCTATTTTCCTCCTCACTTGTCTTTTTGCCACTCTCTTTTGTGCAAGAACCAAGCCTCAAGCTTCACATACTGGAAAATCCCATCTGAAAACGGGACAGCAAGCAGCACACGGGCAGCAGGACTTACTCGGTGAATGCGCTCTTGCACAGGGCTCCCACACCAGCACGGAGCCTGGCACAGTCCCTGCCCCACTGAAGCCACGTGCAGTTAGATCCTACGCTGCTGTGTCTAGGGAGCAAAAATGAGCTCAGCAGGAATTCTTCCCCGCTTGGTTTAATCTGTGCTTGGTCTCCAGGAGAGTAAACGCAACAAACACAGAGCCCTTAAAGTTCAAAACATTCACAGCACTGTCATTTAACTATATACTTCAGCAGCTCTAAGGAAATACCATAGAAAAAGCTTCATTAAAAACCCCTGTAAATCAGTAGGGCTTAGGGGAAAAAAAAAAAAACCAAAACTTTACAACATGGTATCTTTCAAACAACAAAAGCCTGAAAGTCAAAACGTCAAAGCTAAACAAGTACTGCATCCCATTTTAAGGCTATCCAAAAATCCAGGTATTTAACTCCTGATGATCAAACCACTTTGAGTTGTCCACGTTTATCTTACGGCATATGCCCATGAATTCCATGATAAATGCAAAACACTGATATATAAATACAGCCTTCAGGTACTTTTTTGCAAGTCTGTAAACTCTTAAAATCAGTTTAAGGAGATAATTTGCAATAGTTCAAGCTGTTCTGAAAATACAAAAAAACGTTTTTCACCCTTCCAAATCCACTTTGTTTTCTATCCTTTATTTTTTATAGAAGTGTTAGAGCTGTATAGCCATATTCTCTGAGGAAACAGGTGCAAAAAGCACCAACAGGGAGCCTATGCAGCCAGTTACCATTCAGATATGGACTCTAAGCAGACAAAATCCTTTAGTTTAACTCGCCTACAGGAATATGAACAGGCTTTCTTGATTCTTCCAGTTTAAGTAAATAAATGTCCAACCAACAATCCTTGAGACTTGTCAACCATAACAACTGAAAAAGATCAAACACAATGCAAAGCCTTTTCACTCCATAACAACAGGACAAGACTCCCTGAAGTCTGGCAAGTTTTACTACAGACAGGGATTTGACGCAAAAGCTACACAGATGGGTCAGGTATGGGTCCTAAATTAAAAAAGCACAATGGAAGTATATATAATTTAAGGCCAGGCTGCCACCCTGTTGAGCTATGTTTTCCTGCACTGCAACTTAGGCTACCAGGCAGCTAGCTGATGCAGCTGGAAAACACTCTTCTGTAGGGTGCTTTCAGCTAGATCAGGTTCCTGAAATGCTAACCCACAAGACCAGTGTCAGGCAACCAGCCCTACGCTTGTTTTTAACTTTTTAAACAGGGGAACACCTGTGCTAGTCCTCTGCAGCAAAAGGAGCCTCATCCAGTCTAGATTAGAACCAAGGACTCTCCTTCCCCTAATACACTCATGCTCCTTCCCTGGCTATAGTCAGGCTCTTCCTTACCGGCTTCTAGCTCTGCAGACTCTTCTGTTGAAGCACTCATTCGTGGGATCACAGGGTGAGAAAAGGCATTGAAACTCAAGTACTGCAGTGCCTCCTGTTGAAATTAGTCCTTTCGCTATATGAGAGGTCTGAACTACCTGACTGGTACTGACTTAGGTCACTCCCATACACCGTCAACCGCTAAACACCAGTTGGTGCTTCTAAAAAGCTTTTCACAGTGCTGGCATTGCTGAACACGTCAGCTCACTACAGTTTGAGACGGGTGTTTGTGACTTATTGATCATATTCTCAGTGAAGTATCTGTTGAAGTAGTATTTTTTCTGATGGATTCCACAAGTAATTAAACTGTTGTTTATAAACAATGCAGTCCCTAAACGGATTGAGTGTTTTTTCCTTAACAATTAAGTGCCAAGAAGCGATCACGTAACTGAAAGGCACACTAAGGCTAATGTTGTCCCCTACCCTACAGGGCAAGCATCTTAGCTATTTCTCAATGCGCACGTACTGGCTATTTAACCACATATATTCTAAATTCTCATATATGCAAAAAAGGAAATGGCTATGTTTTCACTTACTAGTTTCAAATAAAAGGTCACTAACCTAAAAGCAGCAAGTTGCAATGTTCCAGCATAATCATTTCCACTGCACGTGCAGGTGATCAAAATTCCAAAACCTGGCAAAAAAAAGTCCAACACTATCATGAAATTGGCGTGGCTCTACCGCCTCCTAATCATTGCATTTGCTTCTTTAATCTCAGATGTATGAAATAAACAACATCTCGTCTTCCAGTGAACTTTGTTTCATCACAATTGTCATTTTCAGGAAAATAAAAACCTCTAGACTTCCTTTAAAACAGTGAAGGGCCTCAAAAAAAAAAAGGAAAAAAGAAGTGGAACACAATTTCTTAGACTTTCTTGCAAGCAAGAAATAAATTAAGAATATATTTAAAGAAAGGTAAGAAGACTTTACGCTCTCCCTGCAGCACATTCCATGGGGAAAGGCACTTGCTTTGTACCACATTCGGTCTAACAACCTCCAGGACAATGACAGTTTATTAATGACATTCAATTAAGGTTATGGTTTGTCTAATTCTCACAGGAAGCTGTGAGGTGGTTTCCTGGAAAACAACATGTAGCTTGTGCAGTAGATGAATAATTAAAGGATTTAAGAACAATGTATTAAAATAGTTTATTAACACCAAGACAAGACATGCAAAAATAATCAGCTTTTACAGAAACAAAAGCATAATACAGTAATAAATCTTGCCCATTTTGCAAAAGTTATCACCATAACTGAGGCTGCATATAGCCTGGTAGTCTTTCACACAAGAATTACCTTAAACTCCCACTGAGTTCTCTGATCCTAATGTTTAACATCCTGCATCAAACTCCTAAATATTTCTATTACAAAACCTGTCCTTTTAGGCAGACAGGTATTATTGAAATACATGCTCTTACCTTCTCAAACAACACAGCAGCACAGATTTGCTTCACCAACCTTGGCAGCTCTGCACAGCTGCTTCAGGTCCACTAATTAAAGTGTACTTATGAGAAGAGAATGATCTTTCTACCCAGTCTTTTTTGTCCACATTATACTGACAGCAAGAAGTCTCAAATCGTCCAAGTGTGAAAACGTTCATTAACGTGGGAGAAAAGTGAGCATCTCGGGTGGTGAATTACTTCTTTTTCTTTTTTTTCTTTTCATCTGCTGCCATTTTTAACTTGACTTCTTCCACAGGAAGTGCTCCTAATTTCTTCTTCTTTGCATTCTTTACCTTTTCCTTGATAGCTTCAATATCAATTTTTTTCTCAGTGGAGGCTACATAGTAAAAGAGACACAGATAACAGATGTGAATTTCACGTTTTCTAAATTTAACAGTCTACAAGATGACTTCATACGTAAACACAGTAAGCTGGATCCCGTGGAATTGGTTAGGACTCATTTTATCTTCACTAATGATTTTATTAACTATTCCAATAATAATTTTCCTTGAAACTATTATTATCCACAAACCTCTTTCAGCAGAATTCAATGGAGAACATTCATATACAAAAATCCTGTACAACGGCATTTGAACACAGATGCCACACTCTGCACACATACAAAGTATTATCACCCACTCCTCAGACCACAGATGTACTCCTTCGAAATTAATACATACGCGCTCTCTTAGACATAGGCCTATTGGCTTGGTTGGTCTCACATAAGAAGAGAAGAAATTAATTATTGAGTTCGTATACCTGGAGAAGTTTTCATGGTATTCTGTATTCTGTCTTTCTGTAAGTAACTAAGGTGGTAAGAACCCAAATATGCCTGTCCCATTCTTATACTCTCTCCATCCATTAACGGCCGCTGCCGGAAACAGGATGGGGAAGGGTGGGCTGGGGGAATACAATACAGATCTTTAACCCCCCACATGAAGACCTCTATAAAAGACTTCTACAGGGAGTGCCAGAGTACTTAAGTTAAACACTTAATGCTGAGCAACATCAATAACCTACTCTTATGTTCATCTGGTTGATGGTATTTTCTCTTTTGGGCATGAGTCATGAGTTTGGATCCAACTCTCTCTCACACACGTAATTCCTCCATCTAGCAGTGGGTACCAGCTGTCCTCTTTGGATCTCATTTATTCTCTACATACAAACTATTGCTGTCATTTATTCTTGGAAGACTGAAGGATTTCAGGTCAAAACACAGAGCAGCTGGAAAAGCACAGTATTTGAGATACAGTACAGTCAATAGCAGGATTATTGAAAAATTACTGTCATCACAGAGAAGTACTGTATCAATGCTGCAGAACACATGCTTTTCAAGAAACATGAACTTTTCAGTTCATAAAAAACTCTGTAATATATAGTGTAATAATACTATAGCTAATTAGGTAGTATAGCTAATACAAAACATACAACGAATGAATACATAGTATAATCAATGAATCCAAAAAACTGAAACTTGTTTCTCTAGGGTGTAAAAAACCAAATCACCTGAGAACATGAGTTCTTACTCTGCATATAGTATGGCTTTACTTTTAGAAAAGCTTTTAGAAAAGTTATTTACCCTATCTTAGAATCACAGAATGGTTTGGGTTGGAAGGGACCTTTAGAGGTCATCTAGTCCAACCCCCCTGCAATGGCAGGGACATCCCCAACTAGATCAGGTTGCTCAGAGCCCCGTCCAACCTGACCTTGAATGTTTCCTGGGATGGGGCATCTACCACCTCTCTGCGCAACCTCTTCTAGTGTTTCATCACCCTCATAGTAAAAAATTTCTTCTATCTAATCTAAATCCACCCTCTTTCAGTTTAAAACGATTACCCCTTGTCCTGTCATAACAGGCCCTGCTAAAAAATTTGTCCCCATCTTTCTTATAAGCCCCCTTTAGGTATTGAAAGGCCGCAATAAGGTCTCCCCACAGCCTTTTCTTCTCCAGGCTGAACAACCCCAACTCTCTCAACCTGTCCTCATAGGAGACGTGCCCCAGCCCTCTGATCATTTTTGTGGCCCTCCTCTGGATCCGCTCCAACAGTTCCATGTCTTTCTTGTGTTGAGGGCTCCAGAGCTGGACACAGTACTCCAGGTGGGGTCTCACCAGAGCAGAGTACAGGGGCAGAATCACCTCCCTCGACCTACTGGCCACACTGCTTTTGTGGCAGCCCATGATACAGTTGGCCTTCTGGGCTGCAAGCGCACAATGTTGGCTCATGTCCAGCTTTTCATCCACCAGTACCCTCAAGTCCTTCTCCACAGGGCTGCTCTCAATCCCTTCATCCGCCAGCCTGTATACTGGGGGTTGCCCTGACCCATGTGCAGGACCTCGCACTTGGCCTTGTTGAACCTCATGAGGTTCTCGCAGGCCCACCTCTCCAGCTTGTCCAGGACCCTCTGGATGACATCCCATCCCTCAGGCATGTCAACCGCACCACTCAGCTTGGTGTCACCTGCAAACCTGCTGAGGGTGCACTTGATCCTACTATGTCATTGATGAAGATATTAAACAGCACTGGTCTTATTATGGACCCCTGAGGGACACCACTCATCACTGATGTCCATCTGGACATTGAGCCATTGACCACTACCCTCTGGATGTGACCATCCAACCAATTCCTCATCCACTGAACAGTCCATCCATCAAATCCGTTATCTCCCCAGTTTAGAGAGAAGGATGCTGTGGGGGACCATGTCAAAGGCCTTACAGAAGTCCAGACAAATGACATCCGTAGCTCTTCCCTTGTCCACTGATGTAGTCACTCCATCATAGAAGGCCACTAGGTTGGTCAGGCAGGACTTGCCCTCGGTGAAGCCATGCTGGCTGTCTCAAATCACCTCCCTGTCGTCCATGTGCCTTAGTATAGCTTCTAGGAGGATCTGTTCCATGATCTTCCCTGGCACAGAGGTGAGGCTGACAGGACAGTAGTGCCCCGGGTCCTCCTTTATACCCTTTTTTAAAGATGGGCACAATGTTTCCCTTTTTCCAGTCACCAGGGACTTCACCTGACTGCCACGACTTTTCAGATATCATGGAGAGTGGCTTGGCAACTACAGCAGCCAACTCCCTCAGGACTCCGGGATGCATCTCATCAGGTCCCATGGACTTACGTATGTTCAAGTTCCTCAGGTGGTCACAAACCTGATCTTCCCTTACAGCAGGAAGGACTTTGCTCCCCCACTCCCCATCTTGCAGCCCATCCACATCTTATACCAATACTTACTTGTGGCATAAGTTTTCAAGTAAGTATTGCTTTTGGGTTTCTTTTTCTTAACAGAAAAGCCATCTGAATGCAAAAGTTATGGCAGCTTCACTATAAGACCGAAAGCCAAAAACTGATGTAGTCAGAACAACCAATTGAGATGGCCGTCCCAGTGTCTCCATCAGGAAAACGTTCTACAGAGAACTGTCATTTCATAGGTACAGAGTTATGGGCTGTATGATCTTTCTACTGTCCCTGACAAATCCAGGCATGGATTTAACTACTGGGATTTTTTGCATGACCTTTCTAATTTCCTACAGTTGTATCTCTGCAAAATCAGTCAGCCTAGGAACCAATAGCAGAAGGTTTTAGAACAGGAAAAAATAAATGGTTACCTTTCTTTGTTTTCACAACTGGCTTTTCCTTTGGTGGGATAAAAGCTTTATTTCTTTCTTCTTGTCTTTTCTTGACTGCATCTGCTTGCTTTGCCTAAAGTTTCCAATAAAAAGGTCCGTTATGAGTAGAGCAGGGCAAAAGAGACAAAAAAATAAATCCAAGTCAGCAGTCTAATGCTTTTTAACTGAACAGCAGGTTAGAACTACTTTACCTTTATCTCTTCCACTCGTTTTCGTTTCTTCTGTCTTTCTTTCAAGAAGTATTCACCACTTGCCAATTCTTTATCAATCTGTGTAAGATAAGTACTGAGAAGCTTTAGATAATTATGCAATGTAAGCCAGATGTACACTATCAGGAAATCAAAACCTGACAGAAAAGGCCTCCTAACCTCTTGTAAGCAAGAACAAGATTTCAAGTCGTGCTACATTTCTGCATAACCAAATAAAGTTTCAGCTGACCTGGCTTTCTGGCTGCGGCGGTGGGAACGGTGTGTACTCCTTCTTAGTATTTTTCTTCTTTGGCTCCTTGCGTTTTTTCAAGTTCTTCCGCTTGAACTTAGGCAAAAATCTTTCCCAACTTTGTGACCTCAGTTCAGGATCTTTTGATAATTCCCTTTTGATCATCAAAGTCTTCAGTAGTTTTAGAATGTCACAAAGAAGTTATTAAAAAAGATAGTATTACAGTAGTAGCCAAAAGCTCCAAACTCTAGTTTTACTAAACTTTCTTACAGTGAATATACGACATCCGAACCTTCCACCTCTCACTTCAGTAGGAGCAGAGGGGTTTAATTACAAATGGCAGAACCAGAAAGATAGATATGTCTCAAAATGGGGACAGAATGCACTGGAGAAGGTGCGTCCGTGTAAATGAGCAAGTATTAAGCAAACAATCGAATGGAGGAAAGTTTATACACACTTTTGCTTTGATGTTTTCTCAGGTAATTTTAATGATACTATGACTCTATATCCTGGTAAAATGTGGGATATCAAAGTCATGTTTTTTTTAAAGCAGCACACTACAGAAATTCTCAAAAATAGAGTACCTCACAGAAACGTGTAAATTATTAACATACAACTCTGAGAAGAAATAGCACTGTCTTGTAAATAAATATGCACAGTGGATCATGCTAACCTTAATGTTATATATGGGATGTATATTCTTCATTGTGTCCAGAACAACTTTTCTAACCTGTATTTAATAAAAACAAAAACCAAACAAACAAAATAAAAAAACCTGAAAACTCAGTAAGTATTTAATGTTCTAATCAATTAAAATACCAGGAATACTACCATGCTTCCTTGCATCCCCCGGCCCCAAAAGTAGGTAGATTTAAAACACTAATGCGCACGGCTAACTAGAAGGCACAGCACTTCAGAAATATCAATAACACTGTCATGTTTCTAATACACTCCAGCATGCCCCACAAACGTTACTTTCATGTTACCATGGATTTTATGGTGTCACGAGAAACTCTTGCTTTTGACAAGCATTCTTCTCCTACAAAATTACTAAAAACATTAGATGTTCCTTAAGGCTATGTATCATTAACTCTGCAGTTTTCACTCTTACACCTCTTATCCAAAATGACAAAAATTCTTGCTACCAAAAAAAAAAAAAAAAAAGAAAATACTTCACAAATACTTTTTTACTTCCAAGAAAGAAAGATCTGAGAGTCTGAACAAAATTCAGCAGCTAAGACTATGGACAGTCGTGTAAATGTAGCTTACTAACACACAGCTGAAAAGTCAGTGAGATACTCCTGAGGTTGCCAGATTTTGCCTCTTGTCTGCCCTCGAGCTGGGCACAGAAGTATGCTACACAAACTGTTCATCTGCCTTTCTTTACCTCTTTTAGGCCACTAAAGGGCCCAAGAGCTGAAACAGTATTGCCTTGCACCATAATATAACAGTTCGTTAACAGTTCCAGGGCCTAGAACAAAAAAAAAAGAAATGAAGTAAGTGTAAATTAAAGACGTGACACAAATTTGAGTCTAAGAATTTTCTGGTTACTACACCTATCAGAAATACCTTCAGAGTAGAACCTTTTGGCCCAAGAAGTCGCCCTCTTCTTTTTATAAACGTGTCCCTCTTCCTCACCAGAGAGCCTATTTTAATGATGTCACAGGCAATGTCATCCTGAAGGATACGAACTGCCTAAAGAGACAAGAAGCAGGCAGCATCATCTGAGCGCAAATGTATTGTTCAGAAGCCAAGAGGATACTGCAGTTTATTATTCTCACTTCACTTTCAGATTTATTTACTCTAAATATATATTTTACTTGACTCACTTGAAAATCCCACATTTTGAAAAGGCACTATTTAATGAGTATTATGATGGAATTTGATACAAACTTCCAGATTTAATACAAACCTGTTCAAATGGAACGCTTCTTGCCAGAAGTTTTATTAAATCTCTAGCCCTGATGATAGCATATGGATCGAAAGTCTTCTTAGTGGTAGTGACAGTCATGCTTCCTTCAATTAGATCCAGCGTTGCAGTCACATACTGCAATATTTAAAAAGAAACAGTGAATCAATCTCTAAATAAGAACCTCAGAATTCATCTTTGGCAGTAAGAAGTTAACAAACAGAACACTACATACTGAAGGCAGACCCATTTTCCAAAATTTGTAAAGCGACTTTCAGCTTAAGGAAATTCACACAAAGACACGCACCAAAAAGACTAAATATATGTATCACAATGCCCGAAACACTACCTCCCTCATCTCCTTGAATTCAGGTGCAACAAAGTTGTCAGTGTCTGGATGATGAGACACTTGCTGCTGCTGCAAAGAGCTTTGCTGACAACATCTGTAAAGAACTGCAAGTCTGGCTACACAGACTTTCACTGATTTCAATGCCAATAAAAAAATGGCACTACCAATTCTAAATGCAAGCACAGTAGAAATATACACAAATACAGTATCAGAAAAGGAACTTGCACCATTTTTATAAGCTTAAGTAAGACCTGTATCTCCCAGAAGATAAAACATAGTATCACAGTCAGTAAGTATGCATACATGTTCACCCAAGGCTTTCTGGACAAGTGGCCAACACTCTTTCAGGTACGATTCTCTATACTTTGGGAATAACGTTGCAAAACTGCTTTCCTCCAGCAGCCCTTTGGGATTATCTTCTCTTGTAAAAGCTGGCTCTTTCCACCCCTCTGGCACAGTGAGAAGTTCAGATTCATCAACTGTTACGGGTATAAAAAAAAACAAGGGTTTTTTCCTCCTCCTTCATCAGTGGCTATTTAGATCTTTAACTTACACCTTTACAAAAGGTAAAATAACTGAAAGCAGGGAGACAAGGCTTAGTTTAACACTCTGCTGGATGTGTTTTTCATCTCGTCTGACCTTAAAGTCACTGCTTTAAGCTATCTATTATTAAAATAAAGCGCACGGCTAAGGTACGCGTGGTGGCCAGGGTGCTGTTACCCAGGACCAGGGCCCGACGGCTGCGCCGAGGGAGCGGCGCACCACGGGCAGGCACCGCCGCTCCGCGCCCCCCCCGGCCGCCCTCCGCGGCACCGCGGCCCGGCTCCGCCGCCCCCGGCTGCTGCACGAAACCGGGGGGAGCCCCGGCGCCGGGACGGGGCCGCAGGCCCGCGGCCACGGCGGGGACACCCCCTCACAGCCCGAGGGCTTCCCGGCTGCCAGCCCTGCGCGGACCCTCACCCCGCCCCCACCTGCCGCCGCTTTCTTTTTGGGTTTGGTTTTCGGTTTTTCTTTTTGCTCGGCCGCGGCACGGGCCGCCTCGGGAGGGTCCGCCATGTCCGCCCGCACCGGCGCCGGAAGCGGGGCGCGGCGCGGTGCACGCCGGGAGCGGTAGTCCCGGCGGGAGGCGGGCCTGAGGGGAGCGGGCGGGGCGGGAACGGCTGCGAGGGTCGGCGCGCCCTCTCGGTTCGGAACAACAGGCGTTCGCGTACGGCGCTGTCCTTCCCTGGGGGCAAGAAAGTGAAAATAAATACGGGGCAGGGAGAGCTTTGAATTTTCTATCGCTATTCTGCAACGCAAAGGAGAAAAGAAGCAGCAGCATCAAAATGTAAACTGAAGTACATTGATAAATCCATGAAGTACTTCAGTGCTCGTAACTAGAGAAAACATGTTCCCGATGAGACCTAATTATTCAGCTGAATAACGTAGTTTAAGGTTCTCCGGGGGATGCTCTGCAGCCTCCTCCCCCCCCTTCCTGTACCTGTACCTGAGCATTTTCTTCAGTAAAAAAGCAAGAACGTGCCTCCTTCACTCTGTTTTATGGGGACCATTAAAAGCCAATGGAGCGAAGAACTGGAAGACACCTTTTAAGAGCAAGAACACCTGCGTCTCTGAGGCAGGACGGCGTTGTCCGAGGCAGGTGTTCGTCAGACCTGTTCATAAAAGCCTGCACTCTGGGGTGTTTAATTACCATCGTGACGAGAAAGATATTACTATCACCTGATCTACACATGAATAAAATATTAATTCAAAAATCAGTTTTGGTCCCAAAAAACTTTTCTTTGAACCTGCCTGCTGTCCCCTAGCCCGCCCCATCTCCCAGCCCTCTGCCAGCCTCATCTCCCACAACAAATGGGACACCGAGATCCCTTCTGCCCGCAGGTTTGTTCTCGAGTTGGTGCATGTTTTTAGCCATTTATTTGAATTTCTGTCTGTCCACATCCTTCCAACAGGGAGGCTGCCGTGGGAGCGCTTGCGGGCCTGCGGCCGGCAGAGCGTCCCTTCGCGGGGCTGCGAGGGGCTTGCCGCCATCCCTGCTCCGAAACGGCACACCAAGCACTCACCGTCTGCTCTGAGGAGAAAAGGGAGACAAAAGCGGGAAGGGGAATCCGCCAGGCCCCGCAGCAGAGGGGTGCTGGTGCGTCCCTCCGGCCCTTCGGCATGGTTGGTTATCCATCCCCGATCCCGCTAGATGGCAGTGACCGCTGCGATAAGTGGAGCATCCCAAACGGAGCTGCCATCCGCCCAGCGGTTTCAGCTTGGGGGAGGAGATGGGGAGAGATGGAGGCGATGGGGAACGTGCTCTCCTCTGCCCGCGCAGCCCGGCCTTGGGCGGAGAGGCTGGGGTCCTGCTCCCGCCTCGCCTGGCACCGGGCTGTGGATGCCGTATGCCGCTGAGAGAAAGGTGCAGTGCCCCTCCGCGAGCACCGGGAGGCAAATTGGCTTCTCTCAGCTCCTGGGGCTGCTTACTGGGTTGGTATCCCTCTGCGCTGCGCAGCCTGCGAGCAGGGGGCAAGGGTCCAGCCCAGATGTAGACACCGGGTCGATGCGAAGGCGGGCTGGCGGGCCCGGGGAGGCACTTCTCCTCGGGGAGGTAGCGCATGGAGTGAGCAGTGCACGTCTCACCTGAAAATCGGCCAGGTGGTGTGGAAGCGCAGCAAAGCAGATTTGGGAAGAATTTGAGGGAGGATAATTAGATAAGTTCAGCACTCGTTTACATGGTACGTGTAGGATGCAACCCACCATCACCGAGATCGCCAAGCTTCTGCGCCGGAGAGGGAGAGGGGCGCACAGTGCGCGGTGTATGGGGGCGAGGGACTGGGGCCTCGTGGCACCCAACTTCTGTTCAAAGGATGGACATCCCTCTCTGGTGCAGTGCCACACTGAAGCATGTCTTTGCCCAGTTAAGACAGGTCTGCCAAAAATAATAGAAAACAGAAGCAGTCGTGCTAACAGGCTGTGCTTCAGGAAGGTCTTTCACGTCCCTTCCTGTCTGCTTCTTTGAAGGAGATGGTAATTTCTCATCTTTCCTCTTACATCGGGATCTGTGGTCTGGTCAGATATGGGGAAGCCACTTCCCTAATTCCTGGTAGGGACAGGATGCTCCCACAGACCCACTCCACTCCTCCAGGCAGCCTTCTCAGGCTCCAGACAACAGCGTGTTTATATAATTGTTATTAGTCACCGCTCGTCTGGCGGGCTTAGGAGGGTGAGGACAGCTAGCTGGGGGGACAGTGGCTGCTGAGGGGACGGGGGACTGAAGGCTGGTGCCCAGGTGACTCCAGCTGGGCTGTGCCGTGGCAGGGATGCTGCGGCCCTGCAAGAGCAGGGTCCCCCGCACACTGCCTTGGCAGCTGAGCTTCCAGGCAGAAGGGCCAGCACAAGTGCCAGCGCGGTGGTGGGGCACAGCTACCCCACGGCCAGTGGGATGCAGCGCTGCTACAATTCCTTGCTCTCAGCCCCCTGGGCCCCTGGGGCCTGCGCACCCTCCCAGCTCTGCCAGCACCAAGGGACAACTTGTTTTCAGAAAGCAGTTTTTGCTGGCAGCACATACCGTGTTCATTGTTAAAGCAGCCCAGTGTGGGATGGAGAGACCTGGGCGTGAAGGGCTCCTTTGAAGACCTGTGTCTGAATAATACAGATCCCAGCCTAGCAAGACCCCTATGCCTGCTGAACCCATTGCTGGGCTTTGGGGGGACCTGGATCAGCTCTGTGTGTGTGCATACGTGCAAGCGTTTTTTCCTCTTAAAAACAAAGCAAAGGAATGAAACAGCACAGCGGCACAGCCTCTCTTACATGCATTTCAGGCTATATGATAAAAAGGGCAGAGCACTGCTGTTAGAATGAAGGTGCCTCTTTATTATGCAGCAAAGTAATTATTTCCCAGTCAGTAGATAGGACTCCAGCCACTTGGCACTTTCTTATGTGCCATTTTCCAATCCGAAAGAGCAACTTGGGATTTTGTGATAATTCAAGCAATCAGATGAGCTCATGCACATGGCATTCATTCACTAGAAACGCCGCACAGATCCCATTCAGCCTCAGCACTCGTAAATCCATGTGACACTTTTATCTATTTATAAACTTTTAACAGCAGGTTATGATTGTTATGCAAGCCATTTTCCAGGGATTAATAAGCAGCTTGTGTTGATGGCAGCGAGAAGGGTCATTAACTGCTCTGGGACAGTCATTAATCTGTAGTAAATGCTCAGCATCTGGATCATTTCTACGTAATTAAATAATCAATACTGCCTTTGATTCAAATAACTGGAGAATTATATTTCAAGTTTAACTTGGCTTAGGGTGTTCTTAATTCTTTTAGTTTACAACAGGGCAGGAAACAGGCACACGGGCAAGCAAAAGCTTCTCTTGGTGTGACTGGCTCTTAAATTATCAGCTATTTCATACAAAACATCTCAAGCGATCAAAAGACAGTTCAGACTGCCCACAAAAACCTATTAATTGGACTGGATGGAGGAAAAAAAATCACAAATGTGCTGTCCTTTTTCTTGTTAATATCGAGATCTTTCGTAATTGGAACAAAATTACATCTCTGAGTGACCCGACACTGGGGGGCAGCCTGGCAGGATTAAAATAATCAAACAGAAACTCCCCCTGCCCAGCCACCTCCAGAAAAATCCCTTTTGATTCATTCCCCATCTGGCTAACATGACCTCTGTGCCCTCAGGCGGATGGGGTTGTGGTCTTCATTTCTTTTTCCCCTCTCCCCCTCCCTCTCCCTTCCTCTTTCTGGACAGTGGTGTAAATCACTTCTCTGGTTTTGTTTTGTTCTCATCTTTGCTGTCGAATCCAGTGATCTGCAGAGGCACTGATAGATGAAGGTAACAGTGCTCATCGCAAACCTGGCCAGGCAAGAACCACACTGCATTGATGCTGCTGGATTCTCTGTGGAGAGCCGGGGAAATGCCCAAGCACGCAGAGTTCGTCATAGGTGAGAACAGGTAAGTGGGAGTCAAAAACATGGATTTCAAAAGAAAGAATGAGACGTACTGTATCATTACAGGATCATATGCTAATTCCCATCCTTTTGAGCTATCTTTTCACCAGATAACAAATCTGCATCTTACCACAAGGACATGATGGACAAAAAACAACTCACCTTCACTGTTAGTGGGGTTAAAACCTAGAAAAAAAGCACACACTCACTCAGTCAGATATCTGTTCATATTCTGAGGCTCGAAAGACAGGAGGAAGATTTTGCAAGAAATAGAGAGGAGTATCACGGACCTGATAGCAAAGCTATGAAATATAGCTACTGTGAAGACATTTGTGAAGTTGGGCATGAAAAGATAAAGAAAAGGGAACAGTGACCATCATAAATTCAGTTCAGCTAACGGGTAGCTGAGTTTGTGAGAGCAAGGGCTTCCCTTTGAAAGAGAGCAGAGAGCAGGGCACGTGCTGAACCCTAAGAGGAACAAGGAGCTGGAAAATGAGACGACTGCAAACCATAAAAGCATCTGAAAGGGCTGGCTTGAAAAGCAAAGCAAAGATAATTTGTGGCAGAAGGAAGAACCAATGGGTAAAAAAGACGATAGCTTTGTCTGGGGAAAGACTTGCTTGCACTAGAATTGCTGTCAATTTGGGGACAAGAAAGGGATGAGAGCCAAACTGGGAAAGGAATTTAGTATCATTATGAAATCAAAGCAGCAGGTTTAGATCTAAAGGTCTGTGGAGCAGGGGATGTGCCTAATCCTGTATTCATACAGTGACTGACAGAATGAGGCTTTTGGCTTGATTTGAGCCTCTGCGAGTTGTCAGAAAGCAAACACCACACCATGGCAAGCTGTGCCAGGACCTCTGAGATATACACAGGAGAATAGAAATGGGGGAGTGAAGGTGAGTGCTGGTCAGGGGTAGGTGTTTTGGAAGCCAGGGAGGAGGAAGGCAGGGGGCTGAGGAAGGCAGTGGGAGGAAATGCCTAAATCAGAATATTGGTCCAAAGCCCCAGAGGGGAAGAGAGTCAAGCAGGGATTAGAAAGTAATCGTTCCCATCTGCTTTAGAAAGTCTCCCACATAGTGCAGAGAGCAATCACGCGTTCCCAAAGGCCCAGCAGGGATGGCTAACAGAGATTTCTCCAGCTGTCTCAGTATCCATCCTGTTTAGGTAATGCCTAACACGGGCTGTGCCTACCAGGGCAGAGCAGGTCTAATGGCTCTCGGCTCCCAAGCAGGAGGTGTCCTTTGTCACCCGTGGATAGCCGTGGCAGGAGAGCACCATGTGGGGGCCGGGTGCCCGGAGGCTCAGGTCTGCGACAGCGCTGCAGGGTCCCCTCTGCCAGTGCCTCTCCCAGCCCCTCCGCAGTGGGTGCCTGGGGAGCCGTGAGGAAAGGGGCTGCTCCTCTCTGAATCAGGGTGGGAGAAGAACCTGCAAGCCCCTGTCCTCCCTGATACAGCCCTGTGCCAGGGCCCTGCCAGAGCAGCAGAAGGGGATGTGCTGTGCTGCTCCCTGTAAACTTGCAAAGAGCAGACCCTTTCTCAAAGGCGTATGGCGCTGTGGGGCTGTGGATTGAAGGTGGAATTTACAAAAAAAGGTTGTTAAAATAATTTCAGAGTCATACTTGAGCATCCAGAGTTTGAGCATGGCTTTTCTTTTGGAATTTGCAACAGTGCTTGTGTGCATTATTCTGAAACGCACAGATAAAACACTCATTCGGTCTATTTTTCTCTTATACTAGAATCTGGACATTATTATGCAGATTTCCACTATAGCAATATTACAGCAGAATAAATAGCTCTGCTATACATGAAGGGGAATCCTATTACATCTTCAGTAACTCTCAGCAAGCATCATCGCTATTATACCAATTGAAGAAACAGAAAACAATTTTTAATTAAAAATATTTATAGCAGGCATAATACCAACTGCCAGTTTCACTATCCAGTGAATGCATTTTGCAGCTGGTACTAATTCTCTTTTATTTCCACGAGGTTAGCCAATATCAGCTGTTCATTAAGCAGAGGACATTTCAGGAGTATCCATATTATATGCTGTATCTAACTGAGAAGTTCTTCCTTTGACAGATTTTAGGAAATCAATATTGCTTTGCTATGTTATTCTGGGACTTCATAATAGAGAGGTCATTTCCCAGTGATCTGAGTGGGCTGCATCATCAGTTTTATTCAAATCAATCCTACAAACTGCTTTCCAGCAGATAAGAACATTTTAATTAGCAATATATCTTTTGTCTTCTATCTGCAGTGGAGTAGGGGGTGGGAAATTTATTTCAGCACGCCCTTTATTTTACTGGGAGAGCAGCATAATCAGAAGGTGTCAGCAGAACCACAGGCAAATTAATTTTGAGATACAGAGCTTCGTACAGCTGACCGCATGGCTGCTCCTCGCCCTGAGTCCGGCCGGGCTGTGTGGGCGAGCGCACTGCTGCTGACAGTGCCAAGCACTCCAGGGGGCAAAGTCTGACAAGGCTCTCTTGGGTGAGGGGCATGATAGCAATTGGCTGGCTCATGCTGAAATGCTCTCACGCTTTCTGTGCTGGAGAGCACAAAAGACCTCAGTTCCTGTCCTGGTTGGATGTATCTATCAGTAAATATGGTTGTGTGTAGCTGTAGGTGATGGCCAGCTGTCCCTAGGAGTGCTAGGAGCAGCTATGAGCCTGCAGCTCAGAGGAAGGCTGCAGGCAGAGGATGGGGCACAGAAAAGCCCTATTCCCACATATCTCCCTTCCTCCTACCTCTCTGTGCCAGAGGACGCGTGTCTGAAATCCAGAGCTGGAACAGTGTCTTCACCAGTTTTGTGCCCATGGGGAGCTCTATCCCCATAAACACAGGGATTCAGCGGAGTCAGTTTGTCCTTGGTTCACATTCATGCGGCTCAGAGGGGACTGGGCACGCTGAAGGCTCCAGCCTATAAAATCTGATTCAAAACTTCTCGTTTGCTGTATTCACCCCGGGATAGCCGGCAGCCCAGCCAGTGAGGAAATCCCCTGGTGATTTATCAAAGTAGCAGCTGGGAACTGACAAACCAAGTGGCTCATCATAACCTGGCTCGTGGCTTGCTAAATCCCATATGGTTATTGTTTTTCATTTTAAAATATTAGCAGTGAGTTTCAAAACCCAGAATTTAGCAAGCTGTGTTTCATAATTGGAAAGATCAAACACCATTTGAGTCTGTGAAGTCATTTACAACATGCTTATCCTTCCACCCGCAATAGATTTTCAGCAATTTCCCCTGGCCTGGAAGTGGCAGCAGAGGAGCCCAGGGGACCCAGCTGGAAAGGCAAGCGATGTGAAATGGTGGAGAGGGGCATCCACAAGGGGAGCAGAGGCTCTCCCAGGAGGTGATTCAGAACAAGAGTTTAATGTAGGGAGATGCTCTGAGTCACTCCGAGTCGCTCCTGCAGGAGCTTGCCTCCCTCCACTGCCTGCAGACCAACCTGTGAAGAGCAGCTGCTGTCGCTTAATTAGCCTTTGTGAATATTCTGGTTTAATCCATCTTTAAAGCTTGCAAAAGCCTAGCATGTCCATGTGCTGATCTTGCTCTAGGCAAGCATTGTGCCAGTCATCAACAGCTTCAAGAAGCTGAGCAACACCAGCTCCGCATAGGAATGTCCAAGCTGTTACATTCATTTTCTTTTATCTAAAGGGAAATACGTCTTTCAGTCAACCAAGGAGCGAACCCTTTCTTCTTGCACAGATGGCAAGAAAGGCTTCCAGAGCACTTTGGACTGAGCGTATGCAATACAGCAGTCCCAGATCTAACTCTCTGGGTAGTCATGCTGTCCTAGGCTAGCTCTGATTTTAGCTGTTCCCCTCGGTATTTTGTGTAGGTCCACAGTTCTGACCAAGTGGAGCAGCAGAGCGTGAAGCATTCCTTCTCTTGCTACTCATCTTTTTGGTCAGCTGTTCATGAAATGGCATATGGAAAAGCAAACCGTTATTTCCCCCAAATGGTTTGGGTTTAAGTACAGTTCATAGGTTGAATAATAGTGAATTTGCACCAGCCCTGGCAAAGGGGAGTCAGACAGTGTAGTCAGCTCTACACTGAGCTCGAGGATCTGGGTATCCTTTACCAGAGCTGCTACTAAGCTTGGCAAACCACTTTCCTTGCCTAAACTGTAAATTTTCAAGGGCAGAAACTTTCTCTAAGTATGTGTTTGTACAGGAGGGCAATTTGAGATGATCTTGTGCAAGGTACAGCCGCAATGCAGACTGCTGGCTGCTGAATGTTGAGTTTGTTGTAAAGCCGTATCCGATGCGGAAGGAAATACAACGGAGCTGGTGGGTGGCAAAGTAGCTGTTAAAACAACCATTTTGGATAAAATGTCACAGACTGAAGTTTGATTGATAAAATTTCATTTTTGCATGCCACCGGGAGGAAGAAAAGAGCCCATCTGTTCTCCAAGCATTGCACATTGTTCAGCAAACTGCTCGCAGCTTGGCAGATCGGAACATTAGAAGAAAAAAAAAATAAAAAAAGCCAACCATAGATGAGCATGAATACAAGATGAGTCATTGAAGTTTACCCAAAAGCAACATAAAAATTATGGTTCTTGCCAGAAATTTATGCCAGGGTATTCTCACAGGCTTGGCTCGCTAGGACAGGCAGGCAGAGAGAGAAAGCGGCGGGGAATAGGGGTGCATTCTTCTGCCGCCGAGGCCGGCGAGGGCCGCTTGGCTGCTCGCTGCGGGGAGAATGCGTGTGTTTGTCTTAGCAGACAAGGGGCACCATTATCACATACCTCAGCAGGGTTGTAGATGTCAACCAAATAATTGGTTTTATTTAGAATATGACGTCCAAATGGTGAATGAAGCATTTTGGGTGTCCTGGAAAGATTTTATTTACAAACCAGCTGGAATCCCATTGACAGGAACAGCCTCTTCCTTTCCCTCACTCCCCTCCCCATTACTTTCAGTCAGACGGAGCTGGAAGTAGCTGAGAGGAGCTCCAAGAAGCCTGTGCCTTTGAGTGGTAAAGTCTACTGGTGCTAAACATCTGACACTTGTTCATTAAGAGAGACCCAGGCAAGCATTTCATCACTGAGATGAGTATTTAATACATGAATGGGTAGCGAGAAAACATATTTGTGGCCATTTCAAAAGGCTGTCATACAAGGAGACTCCAAGTCTGAGCAGGTTGGAAAAGCTGCAGGGCACTTTGGAAATCTCTCAAAAGAACTCACACTTGCAAAGCACAAAGTTGCTGTTGCAGCTTCCAAAGAAAAGTGAGAAGTAGAGTGAGCAGGCAGGCATGGGGCAGGCAGCGGGTGCCAGGCCTCAGCCTTCCTTTAGCACAACCACTAGGTTATAGGGAAGGGGGGGCCTTACACAGCTACCCACGCAGAGCATCACAGCTGCACCCACCCCAAAACAGTACAACTTTAGTCCCATCACTCCATAGCTGCATGAGTGATGTGCTCAGATTTTCCAGACACTCAGAGAAGGACAGCCTGTCCTGGTAGCTCTAGTACCTCTCATGGCCAATGCAGGATAGATGCATCTTCTCACTGCGGGAATCTACCATTTGTTCAAGGAAAATTATTAAATGTGAATATATTCAAAACAAGAACTGAAAATGAGTGAAGATCTCCAATAGCTGGCAACAGAAGAATGTTTCAAATGAGACAGAAAAGGGCAGAAACACTCGGTAAAGTGCTTTTTCTCTGCTTTTGCAAGATGCAGGATGCTGGCTCCCATAACAGGAGCAGAGCACGTCTTGTGCATCCCAAGTGTCCCAAAAGAACTGGCTGAGAAAGGGGTGATTTTTCAGTAGCTTCTTAAGTACCAGGGGGATTACAGAAAATTTAAAGCAAGATGGTGATGTGCTAATTGAACAGGACAAGTAGCAGGTCACTGGTTGAAAGCTATAGACTGGCTGGCTGATTTCTATCCTGGGTGAAACTATGGAGAAGCTTGATGTGCGATTCAGTGCTCAAGAAGATGTACATTTAATTACTGACACCAATGTTTTATAAGAACAAACTGGCATTATTTAACACATCTTTTACTTTTCCAGTTTACAAGTTTGGCTGATAAAAGGCAATTGTAGACGCATGACAGACTTCTAACCCGTACTCATTGTAACAGGCTAGCTGGCTGTTATCTCAAAAAAACCCCACCGACATCAACAAAAAATCTCCACTACACAATACAGGACACAGCCAGTGGATTAAGACCTTGGTGATTAACAACGAGGAACAGCTGTGAAATGAACTGCCACATTTCTGACTCAATCAGTGTAGGGCCAAGGCAGTGGTTTTGCTGAGTGCCTGTAAGCAATTACAAGAACACTGTGAAGCCAACGTGTGGAAGATGCCCAAGTTGCAAAGGAAATACGCTATGATACAGCAGTCATGCAGGGCGAGCTGGGGCACTTGCTCAACTCAAGTCACGCAAACAGGAATTATTTTAACACAAGGCAGTGCAAAAGCACACATCTAGGAAGGAGGAGTGCTGGCTGGACCCGCACAGTGGGAAATAGGACCCTGGAAAGAAATGACTGTGTGTAGCATTTGGGAATTAAAAGAGAGCAAGCAGTACAACTCAAAAAAAAAAGAAAAATAGACATATGACAAAAAAAAAGGCGTGACAAAAAAAAAGATATATGGGTATATGGGCAAGAAAATAGTGAGCAACACAGTGACACAAATGCTTATATACAACATTGGTGAGGTGGTCCTGGAAACCTGCGTCAAGTTAGCAACTACATTTCTTACAGAATAAAATTAACTTGCAGAAGAGACCCACAAAATAATTGGAAGACAGAAAAATTGCTAAAAGCTCTAAGAAAAATGTCATTTGCTTCTATAGGGTTTCAGAATACCTAGTATTAAGAAGGTATTAATTCAGATAAAGGTTTCGGTGGTAATATTCAAATTATCAATAAATAATAATTATCAGTTTTAGGTAGGAGTAATAAGAAAAGGAATTTTGACACAACTACATTTTTCAAAAAGAAGAATTATTATGAAAGGGTTGAGATATAAATGGTTTCTCCACTTCTTGACAGCATCAGCTGAAGATTTGGTGCCTTTCTGGATGATATGCTTTAGTCTAACACAAGTTATTTAGTTCAATATATAGCCATTCAAACAAAATGTAATGATCTGTTCCCTACAGGCAACTGTGCTACCCCTAAGGGTCCTTTCTTGCCTTCAGGTCTGTGACCCTCCCAGTTCCCTCCCCACATCGCTCTGCATATTAAGGCTTGCACCATGGAAACCACAAATAGAGTAGAAAATATCCTTGTAAATCACTGTGGTTAAGCAGCATTTCTTATTTAGGATTTGAGACCATTTTCAAATCAGGAGAGTGGAAACAAAGGGAGTCAGCAAGAAAGATAAGACATGGCAGTAGCAATAGTAAGCGCTGGGATTATCAGGGCTGTGCGCACCCAGCAAGCTCATGGGGACCGAAGGACACTGCCAGTCTCATGGGACAGGTGTTCCCATTTCAGCGTGTGCTGGACTGAGACATCCTGCCTAAGTGGTCTCAAAGCCTTTTACTGTAGGTTTGGGCTGTGTGGTGATCCTGTTATCAGGTTTAAGAGCAGGAACCATGGTCCTGCCAAAATTAGATAAGGGTTAAAAAAAAAGGGCACCAGCAGACACTGCTATCAAACAGAATGCTTGCTTGTGCTCTTACACTGTTGGAAATCATCAGCAAATTAGGTATAAAAGGAACAGGCAGGCAGCATGTTCCCAGCTGAACTGCTATAAATGTCACAGCATTTGTATTGACACCACAGGCTGCTTCATCACAAAAAAAAAAAAAAAAAAAAAAAAGAAAAGAAAGAAAAAGGAGGTAAAAAAAGGAAGATAATATTGCAGAGGATTGTTTTTCAAATGAGGAGAGTCAAACATACTTAGCAAAATCTACCCTGCAGGAATCTAATAATCAGACTATAATTGGATGATGGTAAAAACATGATCGGAGCTGAATGGCTAAATAGTAACTCTACATCACTGATAAAGAAATACTTAAAACATGTAAAATGTGTTATACCAAAGAGTAAATGGGAATGGCATAAAGATATGAAAGAGTTTGTACTCTTTATTTAGATCAGACAATCCTTAGGATGAAGGATGGGCAAAAAAAAAAAATTATAGTGCAGGGAAAAGTACTGTATTGCTTTAGGGTTGATGCTCTTCTATTATCTTAAAGATCTCCTTATTGACTGTTAGCAAACAAGCAGCACTTCCAAAAAGTCATAAAACCCAGCAGTTTCTCTCCTGCTGCTTCCTCAGTATCCGAAGGAGCAGTTCAGCAGGAATTGTAAGTGATGGCTATTTCACCTCATCATTTTTAAAGGGAAAATTAAATTTTAAAAGTTCTCTTTCAGTAGTTTGGCTGAAACATGGCTTTCTACAGACAGCCTTATCCAAAATATTCACAAGCACCTGCTGCTTCCCAGACCGAGGCAAAATTCTCCTGGTTTCATTTTGTGATGAATTCAACAGTTGGGACAGGTTTGCAAAGCTCTCGGTGCCCCAGATAAAACTCCAGGAGAGCATCGTGTTGCAGGGCAGACACTGGGCGATGCACAGAGACTCGGGAGTCATTGCGACTGCAAAATCAGAGGGATAAACACCATGAAAAATACCAGCAGGCCAGGTGAAATGGTCTTCTTGAGAGCTAGCAGTATTCTGCAGTCACTCGAAAGTCTCCAGAGGACTTTGCCACCTCTTGGTCTTTTGGTGAACAAAGAAGCAGGATGGGACTGGTTTCTGCATACAGCAATGCAAGTCAGAAAAGGGACCCCAAGTTGCTAAGGGGATTTTATGAAATCTCAGCAAGGCAGCGTCTGTCCATTCAACAAAGCTGTGCATGGATGTGTTAGAAAGACTCCTACGACAATTTGAATACCGCAATGCATCATTTATTTCTTCTCATCCAGGAGGAAACTTCTCTCTTCATAATTTATGAGACTGTGTTTGGTAACAAGTAGGCTGTGACATCTCTACGGGGAATGAGGAACCTTAGAGCTGATACCACCTCATGATTCATTCGTGTAGCACACGAGAAGGAGCAGCATGCATATTTTACATACCGCTTCAGTCATCCCTTCCAGAGAGACCACGGCTCTTATCTCTGCCTCAGAGAAGTAAAGTCAGGGCATACATTGCAATGGAACAACATTTTGATGCAGGAACATTTTCATACTTGGTCTTTAAGGTAGGAGAAGAGAGCTAGGCTATACCTGCCCGCTCCTACAACAAGAACATTTCCTCTCCTGAGGACCACTTTGGCCTCCCTGCCTAGCCAGCAGGTCCTGCTTCAGATCTGGTCTTCATATTTGTTCCACTTGCAGCAGAGGGCTCAAGGGCAATTGTTTTTTCCTCAAAGTTTCTGTCCACCGAGATCTGTGACTTCTAGCTGTGAGAGACAGTGAAAGGCATCTTCAGAAGGCAGGGAATATGAATAGACTCTTTTCAACCTAAGTGGTTATAGTCAGTGGCTTTAACTGCAATATAAATTAGCAGCAAGACACTTTCCTTTAAATAATTGATTTGAATCTTGTTCTGCATTTCTTCCCTGATTCTTTTCCAAGGAAGAGGTAGATCTTGCTGATTACTAGCCACAAAGATGTGTTGATTTGGAGTTGTATATGGTCTTTGCACAGAATTTGGCATTTGTTTTTGCTATCCAGGAGGACACATGGTGAGCATATTTAAGCCACTACACAATTTAACAAACCCTGCTTAGGTTCTTCATTTTGTATGACAGAGAACAGCAAATGAAAACTGAAAAAGCCAACTCGTTTTTGCATCCTGCTGTTTCTGGATAGAAAGTGGGATTTAATAAAAGTGCCGAAATTTAAAACTATGGTAAATTTGTTTCACGTGTATCATTTACTCTTCTCAGATTACATTTTGCACTGGAAAGAAAGGCTTTGTTACTGAAAACCTTATCCACAGTTAAGGATTTTAAACAACTGAAGGAAAACAAAGCTGATACTCCTTCTGTGCCTGGAGAAGAGGCTGCTGCCGCCAAAAGCTGGTACATCTCCTCAGTAGAACCCTGGTTCAGGGTGGTCAGCTGTGGCTCGTCTTATTCTAGAGCTCCAACTGTCTCAAGGACTTTAAGAGCAAGCAAGTATTGTTTGAATATTGTCTATTAGTGTTTATTCGGTTCATTCTATTTTAATATCCTATGGTAACCTTAAAGTAGGCCATCATGACTGTGAATTAAATTTCAAATCTATATTTATTTTAAGAATAAAAAAGAAGTTAAAAATAATATGTGAGTTTGTCAATATGTAAATCAAAAATATATTTAATAATATTTGTTAAGCAATATGCCATATTTGTTTAAATTGTGAGTCATATTTAATTTTACTTATTATCCCTCCATGGTAGGCGTTACAGTGCTGTGTACCTCCACTGCATCTGCCTGAGGCCATGTAATGAAATTCATGACCCAGCACACCTGGGGAACAGAGGAGGACAGGGCCTGGCTAGCAGAGGGTTGGATCCGCAGTTACAGTAAGGGCAGGGACCCCGTGCAGGATGCTGAATGAGTAGGACGTGGGTATTTATCAGGTTGTGGGGGGCAGCAGCTTTTGCAGTTGTCCCACCTCTGGAGCTGGGCACTTCTGGAGGGGGAGTGAGGCACTTCAGGGCAGCGAATACCCCTCTCTGCGAACTGCTGGGGCGCTTCAGGGGATACTAGCTGCATCCAAGGCTACTACTACCCACTGAGAAGCCTAGTGGCCCAGGGTTTCTCTGAATTACCATGCCAGAAGATACAAGACCATATGTTTAAGAAATCCAGGGCAGACTTGCAGCTTTAGTACTGAGAAATCATATTATATTGTATTTTATTGTCAAGACTCTTTTGGTCTTGACATTTACAGTCCCCTTTCACCAGGACTTTAGGTTATAGCTGTGCTGTAGCTGCATACAGGACTATGTAAGCACCATGCCATAACAGCATTTTATTCTGACAGTCATTTATTTTTCAGCTGTAACCACAGCTACGAGCAGACCTATGCACTATGGAAGAGGATGTTTTTCTTTCAAGCAGTCTTTGAGAAAACACTTGACATGAGCCTCCACACTTTGTACACATGGTTAATATAATCTTTAATTTCTGCTTAAAAAGCAATGGCAGCAGAAGTAATTGTGCTCCTTGTAAGCTTCAAATCCAAATACAAGAGTAAAATAATAGCACATGAAGAGATGAAAGTCCCATCTAGGACAGTTTATATGCATTGCTGTTCTATTTAAGGAGGTTTTTTAGGTGTCCCTACTTCTAAAGCTCTGTTAGCTTTACTGCCGCATGCACTTAACCGTCCACTGAACACCAACTTCAAAGCCTCGGTGCTTTGCGGGTGCCGTTGGTCTTTCAAATACAAAAAAATATTGCTTTTTGCTAAAAGATGTGTTTTATTCCTTTTGTTGGGTAAGCAGAATGTCCCAGCAGCCTCAGCACTTCATCATTAACTGCAGAACATAGTTCACGCCCAGCTTGGGAGAGAACAGGAGCAAAAAGAAAAAATGGTTTTGCCGCTCTGCCCCTGACCCCATGCCACCATGTTATTTTTCACAAGATCACTAAGATGTTTATAAGCATAAATCAGTATCATTCAAAAACCAAGTGTCAAAGGAAACAATAAAAATCCCAGGGTTTTATGAATGGGAGGGATTGTACTGTGCTGCCGGGCTCGGATCAATGTGAAGCTGGCAGAGGACGACACGCACTGCAATAAACGCTGCCATCTGTTACTCCCGAGCTCCCGGAGCATGTAAAAGGCACCAGTGAGAATCAGCCCTGGCCTGACACAAGGTGCTCAGGTGGCTACTTCCTGCCCGCGAGGGCAGTGGGCAAAGCTGGCATGTGGTGGTGTTGGTGAGGCTTTGCCTCGGCAGAACCACCCTGGGGAATGACACCTAGCGGGGCTGGGACTGTTGCGAGGTGTCTCCGTGGTGGAAAGCCTCCATAAGCTTTCCAACGCCATGGTTGTCTGATGCTCACCCGCCCCATAGCACTGGCACGGATCAGTGCCTTGGTGGCATCTGGGCCCTCCTTCTCCACCTGGGAGGGTCCAACGCCCAGCACACTGGGAACCACTTTGTGTATTTTTGTATACATAAAGCTACCACCTTCCCTACAGCAGCTCACCCCAGGACTGAGGCTCATTCAGGAGAGCACTCTGGGCAAGGGGGCTGCTTCCCCTCTCCCCAGCCTCCCTTCAAGCACTGATCTATCTCCAAGTGCATGAGACATGTTTCCCAGGGCACTCAGGAAGCTGGCTGTGTAGGGTCCTGCCACCCCTCTGTAAGCATCTCACCCCCCTTCCCCCTCCCTGTGCAGGGAATGAGGGCTGCCTGCCAGCAATTGCCCCGGCCACGGGAGCAAACATCTTCCCACGTCCCCCCTATGCTGACTGCTCGGCTTAGGGGCACTTGCATTGCTTCAGCAGGCTCAGGCACGGTGTGTTTGGGATAGTTTATACCAGAGATACCTGCAACTGAGGTCTTAAACACAGAGGCACTCCAAAAGATAACAGGCCATTGTTCTCTGCTGTGCAGAGAAATCCATGGAGCCTGATGACAGAAACAGAAAGGAAGAGGAGACATCCACCTATGAAAGCAGTCTGCTCAAAAACTACCCTGTTATTTTTAGTGCAGAGTACTACTCATGATTGCAGGAGTATTTTTTTTCCCACCCTGAGTCCATGCAGAGAGGGGGTAAATCTCTAATAGCTCATCATTTCCTTTCTCTTTACATTCAGATAATGTATTTCCAGGTTGAAAGACTGGGTGGACAATACTAGCTACACATGCAACACTGTTGGAAATGGGACTTGTATGCTTATCTTTGAAAATCTGGCCCCTGGAGAATGTGATAATTTCTCTCATTTTAGCTGGTCCTCTTAAATGCCTTTCTCCTCCCAGGCGCGTGGCGGCTTGGAGCTGTGGCCATGTCCCCCACAAAGACATCGGGAGCTGCTGACTGTACCACCAATTCACTGGGGAGCTGCAGGAGCGACCAACTGTGCTTAATTATGGACAGCAAAACACCAGTCCCACAGCAGGGACAAGCATGCAGATGAATGTCTCAAAAGATTTAATTATGTAGAAGTGATTTCTATTTTGAAATCCCACAGGATTTCTATTTCAAAAATTAACTACCAGAAAAAATGCTTTTTCTGTCTATTTGTGTCAAAATATTTGTGTCCTTCCTACCCTCTCCCCTAGTTTGCTTTATATTTACAGGAAACAGTGCATCCATTGTGATGCTGCACATATTCTGAGCAGCCTTTTTCCTCAAAATAAGATTCAGTGATCATTATTAAACTGAGATGTGTCTAAGTTTCCACTGAATGTGAATAAGAGGCAGTTAGGTTCTTCCCTTTGAGGTTGTCAAACAAGACTGATTAAAAATATGCAGCTAGCTGGAAAAAAAACAAGATAGAAACCTGTGAAGCTAAACAGAACAGCCTCATAAGCTGATTTTTAGCTTAACTGGTTTTCATCTAGCCAGAACTTCACCAGGAGGAAAACAAGCCTAATCAGACAAGCAAAAAAACTCAGTTCACATTAAAAAACACAATTCATTTGCCATTTAGGTCTTGAAACACTGTTAGCAATGCCTGGCAGGTGCCTGGAACACAGCTACCTTTGCTAAGTGATCACTTATATGGTGCCGCGGCCCAGCAATTATTTACTACATTAACAGATAAACACGTTTGATCAGAGCTATTAACTAATTTAGATAATTCATGAGCAGTCATTACCCTACGTGAAGGAGTGAATGGATTTACAATGCCTTTATTTGACTGGGGACACTGCAATTCAAAACCCCAGTGTGAAATACAGACACTGTATACAACTGGTCATACCATGTGGGCAAACATTTTGAAATGCCATTTTTTCCCCATCAAACCATGGCAGAGATGATCACCAAAAGGATATAATGAAAATACAGATGGAAAGCTTCTCATATTGAAAACTAACAGGCTTCAGGAGGACGTGCCACCTACAAGGGAACTGAAACCTGTCGGGCATCTTGCAGGTGATGTTTCCTTTTGCAACATGGGGAGATGGGTCGGGACGGGTTGGGTGAAGAGAGACGAGCCGCTGGCTGAAGCCCTCTCTACCCAACACAAGCCTGCCAGGCTGCTGTGGGCTGGCAACCAGGAGGAGGGCAATGGGCAGTTTGCTGCCTGCAGCTCATGTCGCTGGTGGGGATGTGTCTGAGCGGGGGAGGCTGCGGAGGAGACGGCTCAGGTGCCTCCTGGCACAGGTGGTGGCATGGGCTGGTGCATCCTGCTGGGGACCAGGGTGTTCATCACCCCTCTGTAATAGCTGTGGCAAAGCCTTGGCTGTTCAGGGTAAATGTGGCCTCACTTGGCTAAGGAAAGTCACCATGGACCAACATGCCTGGCCAGATGAAATCATGCAGCAGAGCCAGGCCCTGGGAAACACCCAAAGCCAGCTGCTGGATTGAGGCATGAGTGAGGGCTGAACTGTCCTTTCCCTTTCCCTTTTTTCCCTTTCCCTTTTTTCCCTTTCCCTTTCCTTTTTTTCCTTTTCCCTTTTCATTTTTCCCTTTCCTTTCTCCTTCTCCTTCTCCTTCTCCTTCTCCTTCTCCTTCTCCTTCTCCTTCTCCTTCTCCTTCTCCTTCTCCTTCTCCTTCCCACAGCAGCCAGCGATCAGCCTAGAGCCATCGCCTCCCTGAGCCACAGGGAGCCCTGCAGAGGCTGCCCCAAAAAGGGGCTTTAAAGGTCAGCATCACTGCTTGATGGTGATACAGCTAAAAGTAACTTGCAAAGGAAAATAAGATTTTCCACCCCACTCCCAACACAGCAGTCACTGGATGTGGATCCTAACTCTTCCTGCAGCAGGACTCCCATGGGCACTGGGTCCTGCCATGCGAGCAGGGATGTCTGGCTCTGTGGTGGCCATTGCCGGTGAGTCCCAGTCATGGCTTCTCCACAGCAGGCACCGGGCCTGGGACCAAGCATGCCTGCAGCCGAGGGGCGTAAGGCAACAGCCAGGAGGAGGAACCACGACACTGGTCCTGAGATGGGCTGTCAGAGCTCTTGGCCTCCAAGCTGCATGGCTGCTGGCAGACTTCAGGGTTGGGAGAATGGCTGCAAGATGTGCAAGCCCATCTGCACAACAAGGTCTCTCCTGGTACTTCTGGGGAGGAGCAGAGAAGGTGAACCAGCAGCTGCGAGGAAACCCCGTGTCTCTGTATGCACCTTCCCAAATGCCTTTCAGTCTCCTGTTTGCTAGAAAAAACAATCACTACTGTGTTTGTGAAGTGTGTCCACTGGGAGCAATACCAAATGGTTTTACTTGAACACAGGAGAATGAGTGATGGATTTCAGTCATACCCAAAGTGGGTGTCCTGCTGCGTGCTGCCCTGATCCCAGCCCCTGCGAGGGAAGGGACCAGCCTCCCTTTTCCTTTCCTTTTTGTTGATGCCGAGATCCTGCAACATCTTGCGTGTGCGGTCTCTCCCAGTTTTACCTGCCTGATTTCATGTGGGTTTTTTAGCACATAGAGAGGAATGAAGAGAAGTGAAACAACTGTGCAGGACAGGCGGTGAGAGCTTGGAACAGACGGATGGTGGATCCTGCCAAAACAGGCAGCACAGCTTCCCAGCCATTGTGGAGGGAAGGGTGCGATGCCACCAGACCCCAGGCTGGCTGGGAACTCTGCTCTGATGCCGAGGACCTACATGCCCGACCTCTCACAGTGACATTACCATGGTGCAATTCTGGTCAGGAGAGGGTGGCCACAACAGTTTGTGTCTCGGGAAGCAAAGTGTGCCACGCAGCAGCATAGAGGACAAATACCCCAGCAGCTGCCAGCTCGGGCTCCCTGAATGCCTCTTGCCCTGGTTCCTAAGGTTTCTTAGGACAATCCTATCTCTCAGCTCTGGTAGCAGATAGCAAGTCTGGATCTCAAGCTGTAAAACTCCACCAGAAAACATGGGCTTGGATAATTTCCCTAACCTAAAATGTTCTTTTTCATTTGTGCACAGCCAGAAGAGGTAGAGGAGGGGGACAGATTTCTAAGTCACAAAATGATATAGATGCAAATGTGTAGCCAAAAGCCAAGGCTGGAAATGAGCCAGAGAGCCAAATACTTGACTCAAGCGAGTGGGTGCGGGGGCTTGTGATCCTGAGTGGTCCTGGTGTGAGTTAGAGGATCACAGGGTAATTCAGGTAGGAAGGGACCTCAGCAGGTCATTGCTGTAGCCCAGCCCCCTGCTCAGAGCAGGATCAGCCCGTTTGCCATCTGCCTTTTCCTTTCCCTAGTTCTGCTCCTTCACTGCTGACCCTGAGGAGCAGATTGTCTTGCAGCAGACGCAGCTGGGTGCCTGCAGCAGCGTATCCCAGTCGGTGCAGCTGCTTTCTTCTCCAGGCAGTGAGAACTGCTGCTAGGCTGCTGGAGGGCCTGTCGTGCAGGGGGTAAGGGATGCCTTCAGCAAGTGCCTCGAGTGCTTTGCCGTGAGCATGACCTGAAACTGCTTTGCAAAACCCCTGCAGTTTTCAACACTGAGGGTCATACAGTGTTAAAAATAGAGACTACTATTAAATACACTGAATATGGCACAATCTAGTGTCCTTATTAATTCCATTTGAATGTATACATATTTACATACAGCATGCTGCATGTTTGTAGAAACACTGTTTTCATAAGGCTGCCTGCAGAGGTCGGTAGGGGGACCAAGAGATCGGACAAGCAAACGGGAAGCAAGAAGCAGCCCTTTATTTGGATATGGGGCTGACAGAGGGCTTGGCTCTGCATTAGAAACGGTGAACTGCTGCTACAGGAACCTGTTTTGTTACTAAGACACGTTACAAGTCAGCAGACAGCCACATTTTTTCTGACTCATCAGCTGATATTAATTAATGACTTGGGAGCACACCAAAAATTCCCATTGGCCTTCCTTCCTTGAAAGGCTGCGGTTGTCTCTCTTCCCCTCCCCCTCGCTTTAGGAAAAAAAAAAAAAAACACCACATCGACAAAGCTATACATTTTAAGTATGGGAAATGACCGAAATAGCTCACGCCTGTATTCCTTGTAGAGCAGTGCCCTGCCTGCAGCAGGGACTGGTCACAGCTCCCCCCGAAAAAAGGTGCGAACCCCCCAGAGGGCAGGATGCAAACCTAATAAGGAACATGAAAGATAACACCTATCATTTTTTTCCCTCTCTTTCTTATGAAAATCAGCTTTGTGTGTTATCAAAACTGCCTGTGACAAAACAAATGCCCATCTCTGTGGGCTGCTGCAGTTTCCTGCCAGTAAACCTGAGCAGCAGGATTTCAGGAATATACATTCGAAATGCCTTCATTTCTCTCAAACAAAGGAATGAGACAACTCCATTGAACTAGCAACTGCAAAAACCCAGCGTCGTCCTCCTTCAAAGAGAGCAGCCATGGCCCCTCATCTCCCTGGGTACTGGCCACCTTTGCTTATGCCACATCTGAATCCTCACCGGGGCCAGCATTAGTTAAAACCCGGTGCCTGAGAGTCAAGTTTCCAGGCTGACTCCCAACACCCACATTTCTCTGTCCTAGCAAACAGGGCCACGGGTTTTACCTTGTTCTGGGGTCCTTTATCCTGTAATGTAATGTCCAGTTTCTCATTTAAATAATCTGTATTGATATGAAACCAATTTTTCCCAAATCCCCTGTAAATATTAATCCTCGGAGGACCATATTTAGGCAAAATGTAAATAGTTCCCTTTATATAATTTTGTTTGTACAGAACAACTGCCACCAAGATATCATGCGGTCTCCAGGGTATCATGAATAGTTCTTTCATACTTTTCTGTCACTGGGGTGTAATTAAAAGATCCTTTTTTTTTTTGTCTTGAGTCATTGCTGGATAAATAAAGCCTCCTTGTGAATTACCTCAGCCTCCTTCAACAGAAATGCAAACACAGAGCAAAGCCGTGTTTCTGAATGATGTCTGGTTTTAACAGATATAACTCTCTTAGTAACAGCTTAGCCACATCTTTATGAACACAGATGCTCAACCACATCTTTATTTTGTTTCTCATACTCCAATGCTGATTTGTGAAGCAGCAAGGAGCATTAAATGCACTCTCCACGATTTACAGAAGACATTTTAGTGAGAGGTGGTCCTGAGGAAATAAGCCCACCTTCATCATGTATACGTCTAACTCCAAATGAAATATTAACAGGTCTTAGGAAGATAGAGCTCAATAAAAGGGGTTGAAATCCTTACCTCTCACAGGTACCCTCATGGTAAATGACAGTGTCTCCAGCAGAAAATTCAATAAGAGCAGCTTTAGTGATTTCCATGCATGCAGAACAAAGTCCTGTGCAAAGTCGTACCTCAAAAATACATTCATTAATACTCCTGTTTTTTATCTGTAGGAGTTTCTCAGAATGGATTTTCTTGGGATGGGATTTTTGTTTGCTGCTGCTATTCTTGCTGTTTTCACATTTCAGTGGCTGGAGTGTACAAAAACCAGTTACAGGCATGGCCCATCCTGTCATTTTCTTCTTCCCCCAAACGCAAGGGGCAAATGCATGTTTGCTTTAGACTAATGACTCGTACACATTCAACCTTGAAGCAGGTCTTATCATGGCATTATGAAGATTATAAGAGCAGTCGGCGTAAAGCCGCCTGCTGTAACAGGGACACTGAAAGGGCTGCCCACTGCCCAGGACCAGAAGCAGGGAGACAAGCTGGAAGGCAGGCTGAGGATGAAATTACACCTCCCTAAGTTTCATATTCAGAAATATGAACAGCTTCTCATGCAGAGCTTGGAATTTAAAACTTGATAAATTAAAGAATGAACACAAGCAGTTATTGACTTACCCCTGTTAATTCTGCAGTGTACCCTTGCTAATCCAAAGCCTAGCCTTAATTTAGTCTCAAAAACTCAAAAACGTTTAATTAGACCCAGAAAAAAGCTTACTAGTAAACTGGCTAGCCTATAAATTTATAAGAGCACAGAATTGTCTTATTTATTTTAAGTTCCCAATGGGTCAATCATCTCAGGGGAAAGAGCATTTGATGAAAAATTCCCCATCATTATCTGCCTTCCTCACATGATGGCCATGGCTGTTTCTCTTTTTAGCTGTTGACCTGTAGTGGGGAGTGTTGCTTTGAAATACACCATTAGACATGAGGCACCTTTTACGAAAAGGGAAGGAAAAAAAAGAAAGAAAAATAAGGAAACAGAAGCAACAACAAACCCACATCTGCCTTCATATGACAGGACTGAGAAACCCAGACTGGACCAGCTACTCACCTTACAAAACCAAACTGGTTCATCTTTTTCTGGCAAAAGACTCAGTCTTGGCCCTCATGTGTCTGTAGACCAAATTTGCCTCAAATTCTGATTTTAGGGTGTGTGTGTTTTGAACACATGAGGTTTTAGGCTCAGAGGAACAGAAAAGCAAGTCTGAGCCAAGGCTTTGGGGTGACTTCTAATGCAAGTATGGAAAAAGGGTCTGAAGGTTTTTCAGTAGAATTTGTCTGTGCTTACTGGTGCCTCATATTATTGTTATTTAAACACAGAAGGTTTGCATTAACCACGTGTTTGTGCACGGTAAATCCAAAAACAAAGTTTGACTTTAATAATGGAGTTGATACCACTGAAACACTGAATCTAAACCCCTGTAAATATAAAATCCTTTCGTGGGTGCCCTCAAAGTCCAGACTGTAATCCGTGCTCTTTGCATTGGATTTTCCCCTCTATTTCCCCCACTTTGGTGGAAAAAATTACAAAGTTAGCTGGTCAAACAAGTGTGCCTGTACCGTCCAAATTGATGGAGAAAATGTGTTAATTTGGGTTCACTGCCCCAATTCATCAGCCTGATCTGGGTTATCAATCCACGTCTGCACATACCAGTCTATTTAAAAATGGAAACTAGAAGAGCTTCTGACTGCTCTGTGTCAGGAGTGGAAAAGTGAGTTGTACAAGTCATTCAAAAGGACATCTTAAACCAACCCTAATAAAAACCTTCTTTCCTCAAATTTTACATGCAGCATTTGGCAACATTATCTCCTTAAACACAGCTGCTTTTTTGTTATTGCTTTAGCATATGCTTATGGTCAGTTCATAATGGTGATGTAAATGCTATGTATTATGTGTCCACGTGCCGTAGCCTTGTAAACTCTTTAGGTAATAACAACAACAATAATTATTAAAATATCGTTGTAATAAAACAGTGATAATGATATACTAAAACCAGTGAATGGTCTAATGCAGGGATCCCTCAAAAAAGGAAATTTTAGCTCTCAAACATGAGGCACAGAGTAGGCGAGGCAAGCAGTGGAATAACTGAGTCACTGTACCTAACAAGGCCTGTTTTAAGACATCCTTAAGCTCAGATGCTCGCCCCACTCTCCCTCATAGAAAATGAATGTAAAATATTCATCCTGTAGCTAAGTAGCTTTTAACATTTGCCTGTTGTGGACTTTACAGCATACAAGGCCAACCTAGGCAAAACCAGGTTAGAGAGATGCATTTCAGCAAGCACCACATTTAAACAAGTTGTCACATCATGACAAAAACCGCCACCGGTCCTTGATGCCACATGAGCGAGCAGAGCTTTGCTGCAAGGTAGCTCTGCCACGTGCTGCCACGCGCCTCCATGAGCTGCTGCCTGCCTGCAGCCCTCCCACAGCTGTGGGGACTGTCACAGCGCACCCCTTGCAGTGCACGCCAGACTGGTGCTCCAGCGAGCAAACCAGTGACCAACACAGCTGTTACTGTCGTCCCCGCTTGCTCTTTTTAGCTCCTCTCTCTCCTGATGCCACCTCACTTTTGGCTCATTGCAGCACCAGGTACCAGTCTGGATCCTGCAGCTTTTGAAAGCTGCATTGAACTTCCAGCACAGTAAAAATGTGGCTACTGGCAGAAAGGGAGCTAAAGGCTTTGAAAAATTAAAATCTCACACAAACTAGCAATGAAAGATTTATTTTTAAAATTATGGTCTTCTGAATACATTTCTGCAATATGCAAATGCAATAAAATATGGGTATAGGTGATATATGGGGTTCAACCAGTTGTTTTTTCAATCCACGCTTTGCAAGCCCTTGGTAAAAGGCCTGACTGTTCTTTTTAAAAAGGGGGTAGGATTTTGGCTGAAATTCCCTCAGGACACAGAAGCAGATTCATAATCTAATAATTTATTTTCATAATTGCCTGCTATGTTATGGAGTACTCCTGTGAAGCTTTGGATATTGCAGTCCGATTGTGAAACAAGTGCTTACCCATTATCTGCCGGCAATGTTTATGCACGCAGAGCTAAAGATCAGCCAAAATTTCATCACAGGAAATCAAAAACACTGGAAGATGAATGCAAAAAGCATTTGGTAGAAATTAAAGATACTGAAACAAAACCTTTTTCCCATATTGAATTAGGAACAGAATATGTTACAATATTCAAAATTGGAGCTAGAAAAGATAACCGAGATAATTTGGTTTGGCATTTTGCAGAACATGGACCTCAGACTTCCATGTTAACCCCTGTTGGAACTGGAGCATCTCTTTCAGCAGGAAAAAATACAACCTACAGTAGTTATTAATGAGGTTAATTGTTAATTACTCTTTTTGTTAGACACTTGCACCTTATTTTTAACCTAAAATGTTCGTGTCTTTGGCTCTTCTTGATGCATGATGCTATATATTTGTCTGTTAAGCTGAAGAATTATCTGCTAATAAGCATTTGTTTCCTCTGTAGATATTCACAGGCTGCATTAGCCTTGTTTTTGATAAGATAAACAGACTCCTGTCCTTGAGGCTTCCTCATGTTTTCCAATTTTTTGTCATCCTGGTAGTTCTTACTTGAATCCCCTCCAATTTTTCAATATCCTTTTTGAATTGCTCACACCAGAAATGGACTCATTTGACCACTGTGCTGCTGCCAAACATGGAGGTAATATATCCTACTTACTCCCACTCAGTATTCCCCTGCCTTTAATCACTTGGCAGAGAGTGAGAAGGGCTGGGTTAGCAGCTCATGTTCACCGTGGCCTCCAGCTCTTTTCCAGTCTGCCACAGTTTCCTGGGAGGAAGCACTTCCCTTCCCCCCGAAAAGGATGCTCTGCACCCCATCTCCTCGGGTGTCTGGATTTTAGCTTGGCTGCATTAAGTGCATGGTTTTGAACAGCAACCAGACTATCAGGTGATGCAGACTGCTGTGTGCCACTGCCCTATCTGTGCCTCATTTGCCATTTCTCCTGTCTGTACATCACTGGCAACCTTCAGGAAGATGGCAAAGCTTTAAGACCTATTTCGTGTTCCTTCGAAGCAGAGGATCATATTTCTGTCACAGGCACAAGCACAGGCTCTTTGTTCAGGGATCTCTTCTCTCCCAATTTCTCTTCTGTCTAACTGCAGGTCCATCGCCACTGAACTATACACTGTCATCAAATGGTAATAAGCAAGCACACCAGGTTACATATAGATTAGGTTTAATTCTTCAATGGATTGATTCTAGTTAGTGCTCAATTACAAAGAAGTTTCTAGCAATCACTGGCTGGGAAATTAAAACTTTACTTTGCTCCTCAAGGGATGTTGACCACTTACTGACATTTCCTGGGAAAGCACTGTTACAGTCCCCCAGTGTGAATGCAGCAAATGAGACTATATATGCTTATTAATAATTACTTTCTTCTAGTCACCTCTTATCCTTCTGTCACTCTTCTATGGGCTTTATAATTTTGGCTTTCCAAACTGCAAAAAGCTGTTTAAAACTTGTAATCTCCCTCTGGATGCTGTAATTGCACTTGTGTATGCCTGTGTGCGCTCAGCTCACCAAGCATCTCCACGTTGGCATCAAACTGCAATAACCTGCCCAATCCCACCAGAGATCCCCCAGTCAGCCTGATATCAGCCTGCACCTGACACGTTGCCCCCACGGCACTGCCCAGCCCTCCTGTCACAGAACCCATGCAGCAGGCATGGCTGGAACCCAAGGGGGGACTGTCACCTCTTCCAGCCGGGACCCAGAGCCAGGCTCACCCTGTGCCACCATGCAGCCGGGTCGCTCTAGCCTTGTGCTGGGTTCCCAAAAACTGGGTTGCCTGGTGATTGGCAGCCTGCTGCCCCACCACCTGGAGGCAAGAGAAGTCTTATGGAGCCGGATGAACCCCGTGGGCTGCAGCTCTCAGTACAGTTAGAGACAATAGCTCAACAACAGTGATAAGAAAAACGCAATTCACTGTGGCATGCCAAAAGGGAGTCCCTGCTGAAGTTAGCCTGGTGCTTACAGGTAGGACACAGCACTCACAGCAGCATGGGCAGGAGAGATGAGCCAGCAGGACCCTGCTCCCAATGGCCCACATTGGAAACACACGGTGAGGCTCACTCCGTGCAGCCATGGCCACGAGCAGCGCAGAAGGCAGCTTCATCAGCCCACCAAACAGCTGTGCCCAGATTCAATTACTTCTTTTTCTGTTTGGCTGGCCGACAGCAAGCAGAAGTGCTGTTTAGTGTTACGGGCAATTTGTATCATATATTTAGGCAGCAGTGGTGCACTGCATCACCGTGAGCCACTGTGGTGTCTTTGCTCTCCCCTTCCTACCCGCTGGGTGCACACATGCACAGCACTTGACATCACCTGGGTGAGCTGCTGTATGGCAAGATTTTTCCAGCTGGTGCTGGTTTAAAAGCTTTAACTGATCCTGTTAACTGTCTTTGGAGAAACACACCTTGCAATTCTGATGAGACCACGACATCCTCAGTGCCTCTGGAGGCCAGATATTTCATTATGGGATGACTAATGGAGCAAAAAGGTTTTCTTCTTTGTGGATGCAGACAAAATCCACATCCCTGGCGATCACCCTTCCTGCCCCGCCCCCACACATCATTTTATACTGGGTTTTAAACTACTGATTCTTAGAGGAAAAAAACACGTCTGGTTTCAGGCTTCAGTGGAAACCAGCCCAGCGCAGCCCCCGGAGGCAGTGCTGGTAGGAAGCACTGGTCTGCTGGGGCACCAGCACTGAGCATGACGCAGGAGCCGGCTCCAGAGGAGGACCCAAAGCTCTGCAGCCACGACAGTGAAGCAGCTGTGCCCTTGTGCAACCTAGGGAAGTAGAGCAGGAGGCAGTTGCTGGGCTATTGCTCCAGCCTGGCAAAAGAAGAAGGAACAGAAATTCATCTCAAGCCAGGCAGTGGATTTACGCAGCCTGTGTGGCTCTGCTCAGCCTGCCCGTGGTCTCATCCTACCCCAGCGGAGAGGGTGCTCCATGGGGAGCTGCAGGGCACAGCACCTCTGCAGTGGTGGTCAACCATGGGGGGTCCAGCAGTCTGTTTCACTGGCAGCACCAAGATTAAGGCCAACTCCAGCTTATCCTAAAATGAGGAGGAGGCTGAAGTGGCATAAATGCAACTTACGGTCTTCTCCATGCACAACTGAACCCAAGCAGGGCTTGGCTGGGCTTCAGCAGCCGACAGCTACAGCAGCTGATGGCGCTGAGGTTCATCTGTGGGGGCTTTCAGAAGCCAAGACATCTGCACCTTCTTCACATTTCTGGTCCTGCTTGGTCTGTGTCCATACAGTGACATAGAAGGGCAGCAATGTTTAAGCCAGGATTCACAGCCGCATGTGTCAGATCCCATGAAAAAAGAAGAAAATAAAAGAAAAATATGAACTCAACAGAGTGTGGCAGGCCTGAAGTCTCTTTTGTAAAACTGGGCTGAACTTCAGCACACGCTACCAGGAACAGTCCTGGTGCGGATGGAGGAGACCAGTGAGTCAGCTGAGCCCCTCTGTAACTTTCAAGCACCATCTCTTATGCTTCATACTTCCCACAGAGCTGAGCTAATAAGTATGTAAGCTGTCCCAATCTTTTTGCCAACCCTATTTAATGCACATATAGTTCCACCTCTAATCATTTTTGCTGCCATCTCTGTGAATCCAACAGCTGAATTATTAATATTTAAAGTGACCCATGTTCTTAAGTAGCTGCAAACTGCTTTATAAAGCAGATTCATTCTTATTCAAGTGATGCTGATGCAACACTACAAGCCTCCTTCATCATAAGCTCTGAGATCAGTGCCTGGGGACTCCTGGACAAGAAGGGCTGCCCTGGTTAACAACAGTGTGGAGGATGCCAGGGAGTCACTAGTTACATTTTTGCCCTCACAAGGTGAATGAACTGCTCTACATGTACAATAGTTTTTAACTACTGGCCTGCATGTGCTAGAGAGTCGCAAACACTCCTAATAAGCCTCTGTTCAAAACCTGAAAAGGCCAGGAAGTGTTTTAATGTATTTATTCTCAGCTTTAAAAAAAACACACAGAAGAAAGCAGGCTGCTTGCTTCCTTCTCTCCTTCCATCTCTACTCAGCTCCTTTCCTTGGCTGGAAAGAGATTTAACACCCCCCTGTCTTAATTGGGGGTGGTTGAACAGCAGGTTGAGCCAGATGAAAGTGACTGAAATACTACCAGAGCTTCAGCAATCCTCCATTCTTATAACTTTTTACATTCTTTCTCCCTTGCCACTGTCCTTTGTTAAAAGCCTGTATTGATTTTTGTTATCTGTCCCTCTGCCTGCTCTCCCCTGGGTCGCTCAGATGCTTACAGGAATTTAAATAGACTTTCAGAAATGGCGCTCTCAGTTCTAAAGCTTGTTTAAAAGCTTGCCATCTTAAAATCTGAAGATATTTTCTGTTGATGGGATTGATGTTTAGCCAAGCATCGGTCAGGTTCAGATTTCACTTATTACCTGGGCTATAATTGAAATAATATTTTTCCTTCATTGGAGAAGTGCTACCAATATAAACATTCCTCACACTGTAACATAATGAACTCAGGACTTCTGCAGAAAAAACTAAAATTAAAAAAAAAAAAAAAAAAAAAAGATTGTGGCATTAACTTGCTGTTTTATGTAGTTACAGGAATTGGTGCTGGACTCTTTTTTTTTGATCATTGCTTTGATACCAAGATGCATGGGGAGAAAGGAAAAGTCATCAGCAAAGTCAAAGCTTTCATTTCCTGCACTTACTTAAACAAACCCACCTTTTTCTGTGAATATTTGTTTGGGAATTGTACCGTGTAACAAATCCTAACTGCAAATTACCTTCTCATTCTTCACTGTAGAGTATGAAAATTGTTCATAGGGAAAAAAATAGTAAAAAAATCAAGTATTACCTTTGACACAGCCATGTTGAATGAAACGTCTTTCTCCTTTCTCCTTTGTTTTTGTTTGTTACCAGGGTAATCTTGCCCACAAAGAATGGTTCCTGACCAAGAGAAGCATGTGGTAATAAGATAAGAGCCATCAATGGCTGCAGCAGAGTAGAAGGAAATTTAGGAGGCGATAACTAGATGAATAGGTTTTACACAACCAAATGATGTGTGGAGGAAATGAAACTGGACTACAAAGCTTGCAGTATGTGACCCCATTATTCAAGTTTATCTACAACATACAAGACCAATTCCCTCTTATCCTTACTCATCATATATTTCCACAGCATCTTACTTATTACCTCAGTGATCCAGTCGCTACTGCACATCTCAGCTCTTCAGCTGGGTCCTAAAAAAACCCCACAAAATAATTGTAGCATAATTTCTTCTCTCTCCTCTCCTCCTTTTCCTTTTTCAATCTTTTCTCCCCACCATTTCCACAATGCATTCACCAACCCGGCCCAAGAACATGTAACAGAGTTTTTAATATTCTGGTCACAGATTTTTTTCTCCCTTGTCCTGTGCTCTAAAAGCATTGTGATGCTGTGAGTTGGGAAGCAATGTCAGGCACTGCTGACATGATTTGGAAGTATTTAATCCCTTTACTGATGCCATTCATAAAATGATGGAATCCCAACAGAGGGAGAAAAGAGCTTGTGCACACTGCAGAGCTGACCCGCACTCACACCGTGATGTTGGCCACCCTCTGTGGGCTCTGGTGCAGCTGCACAGCACAGCTGCATGTCAACGATGGCAGAGGATCGTGAGGGGTACATGACCACTGCCGCCATGGTCCCCAGGGCACCGGAGACGATGGAGGTCCCCAGCACTCCCCCTCCATTCTTGTTTCAACATAGGAACCACCAGGCTTCCTCCCAAAGACGATAAAGCAGCCAACTTGCAGTGATTTCCTGTGCTTCCCAAGATGGCAAAAGAGAGAGGAAATCCTTTTCTCTGAGGGTCCCTAAGCTATGTCCTCTGTCAGCCTTATGCTGGGGACATCTCTTCCACCTATCCAGCTGGGTGGTTTCTTCCTTTCAGGGTGCAGAACATCGATCACACACATTGTACTTGATCCTATTCAAAGTAATTTAAATATCTCATTAAGGTAGCAATGGATTTGTACATGGTTCCTAGCCTCCTTTCAGCAGAGAGAAGAAGGATAGCGCAAGTATCATAAACATATGGCTTATATAGGCTTAAGCAAATCATGAGACGATGGGCTTTGGAGCTAGCCTGTACTTTTATTTGTGACTCAAAAGACCTAAACAGCAAACAAAATGTAAACGCCCCAAGCCCACTGATGGTCAGCCATCAATCAGGCTCAGGCAAATTAAGGGCTCTCCTTCCAGAGAGCTGACTTGGAATTGCGACCAGAGAAAAAAACTGGTAACAAATATGGTTTGAGGTGTTTGTGCTCCGGTCATCAGGCCTGTTGATTAAGAAGCTGTTATTAGTTACACATAATCACCTCTCCAGAAACACAAAATCCTTCAAAAGCAGCTGCTCTGCTGAAGCAGTGAAAAGCCGTGTACACATATGTCAAAAGGTAGCTTGTCCAGGCAGAAACATGCCCTGGGCAGAGAAACCCCTCTTTTTGCTGTAAACATGCAACTACAGCAAGTGTCTGTGCCTTTGAACCAGCATATACTCCCTCCACCCCCAAAAGAAATGAACTTAAAGTGCTCACTGCTCATAATCATGCAAGAATTGCCCCAAAGAACTTCGTGTTGATTTGTAATTTTCAGACATGAAATGCTTTCCTCAGACAGAAACAGAAAGTAAAAGAGAATCTGACCTAATATGGCTGTAAAGAAACCTAGAGGTATTTTGGATGAAGCCACAATTTTGGTCTTGGTCAAGAATTATGAACATCAATTATATGGCAAGTAGTTGTAGATCCACTCAGTTGTCTGTCCTAGAAAAAGAAATCATAGTCAAGTTAGTAAAAAGAAACTGGTCGAGAAAAAGGAAAGAGAACCACAACAATTTTAACTAGCACTGGCTGGCAGGTTAGTTTACTCATGGAATGCTTCAAAGAGCCATCGAGTGTCCATCCCTGCCTTTCTCCCTCCAACTGATGGGCTTATTTAAGGTTTTGTTGCTTTTATGCCTGCTACTAAATCTTAAAGCACAAAGAGCATCACTAGGATTTTGATATTTGAGCACAAATAAGGTGGTGGGAGTTTTTTTAAGGACTTCACTTAGACATTGAGTGGGGGGTGCTTTCATACAAATACAGCTACATGCATATAGAGAACTTGTTGATATCTCCTTGCTGCTGCAGTTTGGCACTGAAGCACTGTCATCACAGAGGACATCTTTGAAGCTATCCTTTTAAAGGGAACTGACTGGGAAGACTAGATAAAATCTGTTCTGCAAAGAAATCAACACAGTTGTTGCAGCTCTTGCTTTTATAGAGCCCAATTATTTCCCTTTTGAGTCTAGTCCTTTTGAACTTTACTTCAGTAACAGGCCTTCTTGCCTCACAGTTTGATGTAACCACAAAGATAATCTTTAAAATCACTTCTAGGCAGCTGAGAGACACTAAATTCCCTTCTACTGGCTAAAACAACCTTATTCTAAATGCCGTGAAATTAAAGCTGATCCAGTGTCTCAACAGTGGCATTTTACAACCAGCATGTTCTTTTCTCAAGCGCCCAAGAACAACAACAAAAAACATATCGTGACAAAAGCATTATTAAGGCACAATAAAATTTTTATAGAATTTCACATATATGTTCATGACCATATATTAGCAAGGCCAAAGTCTAGCAGACGAGGAGTTGAGGGATGCTTAGGACAGTAAGATTCAAGAAAACTGGGTTGCCTCCAGGTCTGATACAAGCTTTCTGGTTAAAATGGTCTTGTACCATTAAGTGTCATTTTCCTATCTGTGAAAAGGAGACAATACTAATTCCTTTGCTTGTCCTAATCCCAAAGAGTTTATAACCTTTATTGGGAAGGCAGTCTCTTACACTATGTGCAATGCCAACAACCAGGGGATCTTCCAAGACTTGGAACCCACAGACACTAAGCTAATATAAGTAAGAGATTATCATTGCAATAACTAACTTGCCATTAATTCAGCTGAAAGGTTACTCGGGCTAGTATAAAGCAGCTATTCTGTTGGCTGTTCTGAAGTATTGCGTGTTTTTTAGATGTTAACGGTAACAATTGTCCTAGTCTACAGTATGCTTGAGTGACGCAAGTGTTATTCAGTTCAATTCTTATTATGCAATTGAAAGTCAGTTGAGCAAACCTTTTCATTTTCTCACTTATTTTTGAGAGATGTTTGCCTGGAGTTAACTCCAAATTAAGCCAACAAGGGGTTTACAAGTGAAAAGACACCACCAAGTGCTGATAGCTTCTAATACACAATGTCCTCCAGAAATAGCTTGGAGCTTCATTTCCACCTTAGACAGAGCTGAACGGGCCAGCCAGGGTTTTAGCCAAAACCAGGATGGGTCAGAGACAGATGGAAAATTACAGATTACTTAAAAGGAAACAAAGGCAACATGCAAGACCTTGAGATGCCTTAGAACCATAAATGCTCACATAACCATTGCAGAGCTAGCTCTGAAAAGAAGTTTCCTTGAGCAACAACAAAAAACACCCATTTACTTCTGCGAAGAAGTGTAATCAGACATTTTCCTCACTTTTGCAGGACATTATGTCTTATAAGCTTTTGAATTGCAGCAATGTATAAAGTAAAAGATGAGAAAATATGTATTTTTTCGCAGTATTGAAACTAAAAACATTCAGAGCTCTTTTAAGAGGGATGACTTCCTTGTGGTTTTGGTCAGTTCCAGTGAAGACTGAGGAGGAGGAATTTTCTGCACCCTTTCTTTGTTCTCCAGTGTGAAGCACTACAGGCAGATGATACACCCAGATGTGCAGATCTATAATTTTGGATCCATTTATCATCTTCCTGCTAAGCCATTTACTTCATGCCTGTACCCATTTCAGTAAATGGAGGTGTGTGCAGTGGCTGACTGCTATAAGAAGATCAGGGGGAGCTCTGAGGGCCAGGCTGGCACTTTGGGGACATTCCCACTGGGTAACTTCTAAAAGCATCCTGGCTAATTTTTTTCTACTAAAGGAAGTGAGTTCACAGGATGGGTTTGAGTGCCAGCCTACAATCACCCCTGCTCTCTAAGAGAAAATGAAGAGATTGTCCTCATCAATTGGCTTTTGTGAATACTCTCCTGATATTACATTTGCTGCCAGGGTCACTGTTATGAAGAAGTTGAGACAGAAGCAACCACAGCTCAAACACTGCCTGCCTCACCTTTTTAGCCGTGGATAAACCCAACACAAATGCTTCTCCCTGTGCTCAGTGAGGGGAAGGTCCTCACAGGTGTGGGAGGTAGAACCTAGCCTTCCAGGCTGCAGAGGTGGAACCCAGCATGTCCAGCTCTCAACATGGCCGGCCACAGCACCCTGCATCAGAGCATCCTTAGTCATGGGCACAGGGAGCAAGGAAGAAACCAGCCAGGTTTTCTGGTAGAAATCTGCCTGCATTTCACCAGAAATGATGTTTCCTGGAAGACATTTTTATTTCCACAAACTGTTATGCTCTGATCTGGGGGAAAAAAAAAGCTTTTTCAGAGTGTTTTCTGTAGTTTTAACATCTCTGAATGGCATCTGAAATGCAGGGCTTTTAGTTCTAGTAAGCAGATATTGTTTTGGCTAGCTCAGGAGACTGTTCTGTAACTTCATCTTCGCTACTGAACTAGATGTTCCCTGAGTGGGAGGAACTGATATCTGAATTTCAAAGCAGTTAATAGTCTTACTTGTACTTTTGCAATATTTGGAAAATTGTAATTAACCAGCTTAGCTAATTTACGTTTTTAATATTTAAATGCTGCTTGTTACACAGAAGCTGATTGCTGTAGTAGCTTCATTCTGAAAGCTCATTAGAACTGCTAAAAGGTTTAAATACACACAGCTGAAGAAATACATGCATTTTTATAAGGCAGGTATTATGGCAATACTTTGAATTTCATTGGCCTGAACAAATATGCCAGCCTTCTGCAGGATTTTTTAATCAAGCTGATTTGCATTTGCTTGAAAAGGTACCTTGCTATTTTTCTCAGCTAAATACTTAAATTACATTAGCCAGCAGGATTTTTAGGTTTATGTCTTTCACTGTCATTAACCTTCTATTATGACAGAGCCGAGGAAAATCAGACAAGGGCCCTTTTGTGCTGTGTGTGATTCAGGCAGGATGTAGATAACACATGGACGGGACAAGTGAGACTGGCATCTGGAATTTTCTTTTAAAACATACCAATATTATTTAAGCATATTATCTCTTTACTTAAAGATGTATGCTTCTTTTCCAAAGCTGGGATGAAAGGAATTCCTGGGGGATGAGAAGACCAACTATTACTTGCTGATTGGAGAAGGTAATGCAGATGAAAGAATAAGAAGGGGCGACCAGAGAGGAAGGATGTGGCAGGGACATGTTGCTTGTGCTGGGTGACATGGCGTGACCTGACACGGGGCACGAGGACGAGACAGAGGTCTGGGACAAAAGAGCATCTTGCTATTTTCAGTCTTATATTCCAGCCCAATCCCAGCCAAACTGGGGGGTCAGGTCACCCGGGCAGTGGGGCTGCTTTGCTTTTTAAACTGTTTTTACCAGCACGTGTGATAAAGCTGTTAGCTACTGTGGTAATAAAGTTCACATTTTCCTTCTTCCCCCCTCCCCGCCCCTCATGTTTTACTGTTTTGTGGTTATTCTTCCTGCTCTAGTAGCTCCCTTTTCCAAAAATGTAACTGATTCCTACCCATAAATATCACACAAATGTGCAGAGTGCCAGATTATGATTAGGAAACCATCGGTGGGCACATCTGAATATGTAAATACCCCTTCGTTGTTAGGGCATTTCTGTCTGTTCAGCTGTTTGGGAAAAACATCCCAGAAGCCAAAACCTATATATATATATGCATATATATATATATATATACACACACACACATGCAGAATCCTCCAGTCAGCAGATCTTATAGATTAACTGGCATACCCCACCAGCATAAACCGTGGTGTGCTTAGTTCAGCACGCTGGAGCACAGGGAAAGCCTTGCTCTCCTGGGCTCCTCACCCCTCTCCTCCTTTCTCTGGCACTGCCAAACTCCTGCTTCTGCCCCCTCATCCCCTCCCCAGCTCTCCCCAAACCTGACTTCATCTCCTGCCTCTTGCCCTCTTCCCCTTACACCTGGAATTTCTCTGGAGGCCCCAGTGCAGAGCCCAAGATAATGAAGTGCTTACGAGAGCAGGATGCACTCTGCTGATGGCTGCACACCTCAGGACTTGCAGCTGCTGATCTTAGGGTCCTTCAAGTGATACAACATAGGGCTGAAAGACAGAGCTCTGCTATTTACTGCATTCCCCAGTCCCATGTCAAGCTGAAACAGAGGGATGGGAGATGCCCTGCAGGTGCTACATCCTTCTGCCCCTTTCCTGCCCTTTTGTCTGATATTAAAGCCTTGATTCTTCTTCATCTGATCTTTATTGATACTAGTAAAATTCATTACCAGAAACCACCAGCTTCATTTTCAGAAGAAAATCCCAGAGCAACAGAAGAGGTTACTGCAAGCTTTAAGCACAACAGAGATCCCAAAATGACAGTTCCTCTTCCCAGTTCCCAGGAGAGGCAGCCAGCTGTATCACAATCCTGTCAAACAGCATCTTTAAGAGAAGGTAAAGGCAATTATTTTTACCTTTCTCCAAATTTACCGTGAAAACGAAGTACCTGCTGGGAGCAGAAAGAATTTGGGAGGAAACATCAAGCACAGAAGCTCTGGTCAGGGGAGAACATTGATGCTGCATGACACAGTGCCATAGACCCCACAAACCACAGGTGGGAAGTCCCGAACAGGATGGAAACAGCCAGGGCCCAGGCTAGCAGGTTGTCCATCTCAGGAAAGCTGTACGGAAAAGCAAATAGATTTGCAGAAGGTCTTAAAGGACTGCTGTACTGCCTTCACTAGTGAGGGGATCTAGATGAGCCCACTCTTGAGCTGAGCCATGTCCACCCTAGGTGTTCCCACTGCTGGTGAGCCTTACTGGAAGAGGGCTTGAAATCGTGGTGCTGGAAGGCAGGGGATGAGGGGGAAGGGAGGTGGAAGAAACCCCAGCCACACATTTTGCAGGCAGGTGCTCTCTTCTGGCCGGTTTAGTTAGGAGCTTGGCTTTCCTCAGCTCAATGCAGAGGAGACAGCCCACCATCAGACCCCACCCTAGAGCTAGAAAGCAGTCGGTTTCTCTTACCTTCCAGTCCCCCAACAAGAACAGACTCCCCAGGAGTCAAGCAGCAATACCATGCCGTTACTGCTTGGCTTTCATACCTGGGAGTCTCCAGTTTCACCACTCCTTTGAATTAGGAGGAAACAAAAGCTTTCAGTCCCTGCGGTGCAGATAAAGGGCCAATTTCTCAGCCTCCTCATACCTTCTTACTTCCTCTCCCTAGCTGGGAAGAGATGAAAAAGACAACTCTCTCTTTCCTGCAAAACTCAGAGGGGCTCGACACCACCCTGCAGCTTGTACCTTGGTTAGCCGGGTGAAGCCGGGTTGGCCGAAGGCACAAACGCTGCATCCTAGCTCTGGATGTCAGCCTGCTTGTGGCAGGTGGGTGGGCTGTGATCCCCAGGTCCCCCCAGGTTCCCTCAGGTTCCCAGCTCTGTGAAACCATTGCAGAGGGCCTGCTTTGGACCAGAACCCATCTGACAAGACATCCAAAGAGAAAGAGAGTTACCATTCGCTTATCTAAATTGCTTGTCATAGCTGCTGCAACGCTGCTGCTGGGCTTCAGAAAGCCATCCATCACCCACATGGATCGTAAAGCTGAAACGAGGTCAGGAGAAAGTAGCTTGGATGAGTTTTCTCTTTCCCAGCTGGCTCCCAAGGGTGCCGCTCAGCCCAGGAATGGAATACCCAGCTCCTGCTCGCTGACCACAGCACTGCGCAAGCAAAGTCACGGCCGCGTGGGGACCCTCACAAGCAATTCTGCATGTGTGCATGGAAAGCAGACACACTTTCCTTCTCACAGTACTCAAGTAGCATGTAATAACTGCTTAAACCAATGGCACTTACTCACAGTCCTGATGACCCCCTTCCTCCTCTCCTGCTCTGGTGCGAAGAAGATCAAGTTACTCATCAGGGGCTCTCAGTACTTCCCATACTGAAACCTTCTTTCCCACCGAACAGCTCTCACATCTAGCCAGAAACATGCTGATACTTTCCTGCCTTTAAATTTGGGGGGGACCAGGCATGGGGTGAAGTCTCTTGATGGGCTGCTTGGATGAGAGTCATTTTACTGCAATGAAAATGGGTACCAAGAGATCAGAGAGGCACAAACCTTCATAAAATAAAATACACGCTGCAAGAAGTACTGTTGAAAAACCCAAACAGCCAACCTCATACTTTCCAAAAGCCAAAAAGATCTAAGGAGAAAGCCTTGGCCCCGCTGAAAGAGGGGATTTCCATTGGTCTCAAAGGCACCAAGGTTCCAATAAAAGCTGGGGGTTTTGACGCTTACTTACCTAAATTCAATTTCTAAATATTCTGGAGGCACTCACAGAAGCACAAGCCAAACATGAGGAAATCTATCTCTGTCCCCAGTTTGTGACAAAGCATTACAGGAAAAGGGGCCTTCATGTTAAGTAATGGAAAAAGTCTAATAAAAAGGGGGATTTTCACCAAAATCTGCCTAGTAGCGTGACTACAGCCTAAATTATGTGAAAATACCAGAATGCAGTAATCAAACCCACGGAGGTCTGGGGGGAAATCTCTTTCAGACTCTCAGTCTCAGTAACTGAATAAAGAAGAGAATTTAAAAACAGTATTCACTGCATCTGTTCCCTGTCACATGCCCTCCACAAACAGCCTTTTACTAAATTACAGGCATAGTTAATCTATTAAGCATAACAAGAATGAAATAGTAATAGCATCATATTTTCCCTTCTAGTATACTAATTGCCTGTCATTTTTTTCTCATTATAAAGGTCATTCTATTGTTTGTCTTGATGTTATTGGGAGGGGCAGGGAGGGAATCCCAAGCCAGAGGCAAGCAAAGTGCTCTGCTTTGAGTTTTGCAGAGAGGTACTGACATCTTTTACAGGAGGGAGAGCATGTGTGTGTGTGTGTGTGTGCGCGCGTGTGTGTTTGTGTGTGTCTCTGGAGAACGTCACCACTCACATGCAATCTGGTGCAGCTTGGCAAGCTGCAAATGCGGTGCCCACGCTTTTCTGTGCAAATGGTGTTAATTCCTGTGGACATCCCTCACCATTAAAAGTGTAGCAGCTGATAAGCAGCAACGTTTATATGAGATAACTCCCAGTAATGCTTTCAAAATAAACTCTAGAAACCTGGACCGGCACCAAGAGCAGAGTGATTCTGTGCTTGGAGGTGGAAAGGAAAAGTTCTAACTCCAAAGAAGTAATTACTCGCTTGGCTGTTGAATCGCAGCATTCACTGATTTTATTGCTTTTGTGTTTCTTTTCATGAATAGCCTATAGGCTATACATCTGAAGATACAGTCCTGCCAAACAAAGCAGGAGGAATAGTAGGAACAGCTAGCGTCCGGCTCAGCTACCTGCCAACCGTTTTGGTAGGGGTGGTGGTATTTGTTTCTGCTGCTTTAATTTTTATCATTACCATTAAAGAGTTAAGTTTGGTTAGGTGAGTGGCATGGCAGGGGGAAAAAAGAGAGAAGGTGAAAGGCAGGAGAGATGAGGGTACAAAAAAGCAAGTTAGAGTGATGCTGAGGTGAGAGGAGGGGAGGAAGAGGCTGGCAGCCAAAAGCCACGTAACCCTGAGAATACTTCCAACAAAATCAGGGCCAGCTTGTTTCTGAGGATGTCACCAAGAGGAGGGGTTTGGGAACATAATTTATGAATCCTGCTGCTAGAGATTTCTCTTTGTCATTTACTCCTCAGTGCACTGTGCATACCAAATGCTTCCCCCACAAAAGTGGATAAAGTGCTTTAATGCTACGGAGATCAAGATACCGCACCTCCTGCTTCACCTCTGCTGCTTCAGAAAGTAACCTGGAAAGTGCTTATGCAGCATTTTAATTTGTCATCTACATTTTAAAATACATCTAAACAAATAGTCATGTTTCATAAAGTAGGAGGGCTTAAAAATCAGAGGTCTTAAAAAAGTGTATGATTGCTTCTTCTCAAAATACAGTTTCATCAGCTGTATCTACACAAGTCTAAGATATAATTTCACATTTCTAACCAATTTTTCACATAATATGGTAGTTATAGTCAATTAATAAGTTATTAAATAAATATTTTAATTAATCTTTTATTACCCTGCTGTGGAATGCAAGTATATTTATAGCTGCTGCTAAGGGCCCATTTCTAAACAGTAAAATAATGGTATTTTACAGAAATTGGCTACGTAATAGTAGTGCAATTATACTCCTAGCTGTATTGTGCATAATTTGTGATCTTGTAGGTTAATTCTGCTGGGCTGCACTCCAGTATTCAGCAGTAGCAGGCAATAAGCAGCAGTATCTCCCTGAGGCAGTGGCTCCTTCTTGCCTCTATGTATACTCCTTCAGCCAAAAGCCCATACAACAAAGTGCAGGCATGCCTGAAAGGATGATCCTGAGTTGTTCAGAGGGTGCAACTGCACGAAAGCAAATGAAAACCCCAGTCATGGCACTCAGCTGAGGGCTGCAAGAGAGTTGCAGGCACAGAAGTCCAAAAACGCGATGCCAGAGCGCAGCTGCTGCCTAGTGCTGGCAGTGCCAGCATCCCCGAGCACTTGGCTTTTTTTCTTTAAAAAGGAAAGTCCCAGGAACTGCTCCTCTGCTAGGAACCACCAGAGCTGGATGGTGCAGGGCAGCCTGTCTTTCTCCTGAAGCACGTGGGTTGAGGTCCCTCCTCTCCTTTGGGAGCATGAAAACCTCCTCCTGCTTCCCATGCGACTGCCCGGACCTCCATGTTGCCCTAACAGGAGCTATGGAGCCTCCCGTCCTCCCCGTGAAAGCAGGCCACCTGTGGAGGAAGGAGTGATTTGGGGCTCAGGACCCAGCAGGTTTGAGCATAGCTTGTGCTGGGGGCTCAGCAGCAGGTGGGTTGTGGGCAGGAGGGTCCCCCATGCTGGCTCAGTGGATAAAGAAGAGAGGGCACAGAAAACAACAGTGTTGTAGGGAACTGGGTAGAAGCCTTTCCTTCTTTGATATCCTGACACATTGCTTATTTGCAGTTCTAACATCTTCTGCATTCAACATTGTGCAGAATTAGTGGTCAATGATATCAAACACTGATTAAAGCGTGTGAGGGGAAGAAGGAGAGAAGGGGAAGCTGCTCTCTTCCAAGAGGCAGAGTATGAGAGCGGAGTATGTTCCACTGAGAAGAGTCAGTCCTCAGACAAAAGGAAAGCTCTTAGAAAGCTTGGCAATTGTTCTCCAGCATCAATATTTATTATGGAGCAACATGCCTTGCCCTAACTCCTATTATCTGGGGATGGCCAATTAAATACTGTAATAAAGACAATTCCCATTTGTTCTATATAACAAGACTGCCCATCTGTGTTGTGAACTCGGTAATAACCCCACCAAAGCTGAATGCCTGAGCGGTGAAGATCATTTCACATTGCTTGGCTTGCGGAAAATCATGTAGGACTCTGATTTTCAAAGGCAAGATTTTTCAAATATTTTATCACAGTTCAGGTAAACATAAACTGGGGAACAAAGCAGGTGCACAACTGTACTCTCAACATCACTGTTTAATTTTTCCTCTGTATTCTCTCTGGAGATATTAATATTCGTTGTTGGAATTTAAAAGCTGTGTTTCTACCTTGTTAAAATAATTCTGTCTCCGTAGTGACTTGTAATGTAGCTGTCTGCAGTTCCCCACTCTTCAAGCTGCAGCTAGCTATGAATTCCCAGGTGCACTGTCCATGAACCTGAAAACCCAAAGTTATGGCCTTTTGTGATTCCATGGCCACGAAAGTGGATATTGCACATCCTGACATCTATTGTGTTCTGCCACAGGGAAATAAAAGAGGAAAAAAAAAAAAAGAAAAGAAAAAAAAAGAGAAACCTTACTGGATCTATTAGTTTTGAGACTGATGTCTGAAACAGGAAACAAAATCTTATTGAACATATTGGCTTATGTCCTCTGATGGCTCCTGGACACCTGAGTGTCTGGCATTCAAGTACGTGGACAGGTAATGAAGGAGGCAGTGTGGGCCTGTGCAACGCAAAATAGGATCAGGCTAAATTGCACAGGGTGACACAGAGCACTGTTATGATGGCAATATCCGTGCATTGCAAACTGGGCATCAACTGGTACTGCATCCAGTCAGAAGGATGCAGTACCTCCACCGTGATGGAACATGGGGGTGGGGCTCCAACAGTAGGCCTGCAGGGACTTTAGACATTATTTGGATGTGTGCCCATCTGGGAATTCTGTGAACTGAGGCAAGACATCCCTCCCCTGTCTGCAGGGTGATTTGTAGCTCTGACAGAGCTTGGGTCCTGTAATGAAGCACCCAGAGCAGAGGGGGATTTGGCACAGAAAGTGGCACAGATGCCAGTTCAGACCAAATAAGGGACTTTTTACTCCTCTATTCCATGCAGGGCACAAACACAGCCTGGCTCCTTCCAAACAAGCCCTGCAAGGGCACTGGGCAGTTGCAGAAAACAGGACTTCCCTTCCCTATCACCTGGAGGTGCCTGAACCTCAAGATATTTAGCAGCTCCTGGGTTAGACTGTCCTCAGAGGCTGGTGAGCCCTTGCGGGGTGGGGGTGGCACGTGGAGAGATGCCATCAGGGGTCCCAGGAGTGTCTCTCCTCATTGCAGTGGGTGCTGCCTGCTGTGCCACGTCAGGCAAAGCACAGCCACCAAGCCGACAGGAGGCCCACCACAGGCTGCTCGGCAGGAGTAATCTGGAGGTAAAGACAAGACAACTGGCTTTAAATAATAGTCCAAAGAAGAAGAAACTCCATTGACTCCAATGTGTTCAATGTGGGGCTGAATTTCACCCATTGTCCACCATGATTGAGATACAAACAGGCTTTTCTTGAACATCCATGATTCCTTACATCACTGAATTACAAATATATTTATTGTGGGCAATGGTAAGAAAACAAGTCTCCATTTATAATCAAATTTCCTCCTATCCCCTCTACTGTAACAACCTAAGGTATTCATGGGCTGGGGCATGTACAGTGTGTGCTTACATCTTTGTTCTTGCAAGGCAGCAGGGCCATACCACAGCTGGTTGGGCTCGTGCTATGTTGTGCCAGTAATTGTGCCTCCCAGCAAAAGCCTCTCCCACTGTCCACCAGCAACTGAAAGGACTGAGTACAACAATTACTTGTCATTTACTTCTCTGTTATAAAGTGTTTTGAACAAGAAGCTCCTATCCTGCATTAGAAGGGGGTGGAGAGGCATGATATGTATTCTTTAACAGAGGGGCTATATGTACATGTGGTCAAGATAAGAGATATTGAAAGACTGCGAAAGCATAAATGCATTCAAGACTGTAAGAAAAAGAAAATATAATTGGGGAACAGGAAGAAGTCTGAATAGAGAGATGAAACACAAAAGTTACTTCAAATGGAGATTGTCAAGAGAAAAGAAAAATAAAATTTAATCATATAAATGCTTTGTCTTTGTGGAGAAAAAGGGTGCCTACTTTGCACACAGCTTTTTAGCTTCGGATTTATTAGTTTATTTTGTAGTTGCATTTTTAACCTACCTAGAGAATATAAAATCTGAAATTTAAAGCAATTAACCCAAGTCTTCCTGAAAGGTAGCAGGCAATACTTTAACCTTGTCTTTGTCAATTTTCTGCTGTGTATCTCTAATTAGATTCATAGCTCACATTAATATTGTGGTACCAACTGCTCAGCAGCCACATCAATATTTCTCAAACTTTCCAGCTGAAAACTATTCATAATTCAGTGTTACATATTGATTTTTAAGACTCATGACATTTGAGCTGCTGAGAAAATGAATGGGGTTCATTTGGGGTCACATCCTTAATCCCTGCGTGCAATTGATATCTGGCTTCTGTAGCTCCTTCCCTCAACTGAGAGATAAGCAACTTAGTAACTTAGTATTACCTAACTGCTACTACAGCTCAGGGAGCCAGACAAATAGCACATATACCTCCTTAAAGGAGTTCTCATACATGCATGTTCTCTACCATATGAAGTTACCGACCTTATGAAGTTTAACAAGAGCAAGTGCTGGATTTTGCATGTGGGGCATGGCAACTCTGGATGTACATACAGACTGGGGAACGAGAGGCTGGAGAGCAGCTCCATGGAGAGGGACCTGGGGGTTCTGGTCGACAGGAAGTTGAACATGAGCCAACAGCGTGCCCTGGCAGCCAAGAGGGCCAATTTGAGTCCTGGGGTGCACCACGCACTGCATTGCAGCCGGTCAAGGGAGGGGATTGTCCTGCTCTACTCTGCACTGGTGCGGCCTCACCTCGAGTGCTGTGTGCAGTTTTGGGCACCACAGTACATCAAGGATATAAAGCTACTAGAGAGTGTCCAGAGGAGGGCCATGAAGTTGGTGAAGGGTTTAGAGGAGAAACCGTACGAGGAGCAGCTAAAGTCACTTGGTTTGTTCAGCCTGGAGGAGAGGAGACTGAGGGTAGACCTCACCACGGTGTACAGCTTCCTCACAAGGGGAGGAGAAGGGGCAGGCACGGATGTCTTCTCTCTGGTGGCCAATGATAGAACCCGAGGGAATGGCAGGAAGATGTGCCAGGGGAGGTTTAGGTTGGATATTAGGAAAAGGTTCTTCCCCCAGAGGGTGGTGGAGCACTGGGACAGGCTCCCCAGGGAAGTAGTCATGGCACCAAGGCTGACAACATTGAAGAAGTGCTTGGACAAGGCCCTGAGACATATGGTGTGAATTTGGGGTTGCCCAGTGCAGGGACAGGAGTTGGTCTCAATGATCCTTGCGGGTCCCTTCCAACTCAGGTCATTCTATGATTCTATGATTCTAAAGCCTCAACTTTCACATGCTGCATTGGGAAAGGATAGTGGGTAGGTGGAGAAAGTTTCTGGAGATGTTATGTTTGCCAGCTGCATTGAGAAAGCTTGCTTGCTATACCCCTCTTGCTCCACACCAGCTACAGTCAAGAAATGTACAGGCAGAGCTACGGACTAGTCTGAGCTCCCCTTACTTCCCAGGGCACTCCATTCCTGTCAGCCAGCCCTACAGGAAGAAGCAGCGTGAGAAGGGGTCTCCCTGCTCTCAGATGCTGTGTGCTCCACAGAGGGAAGCCAGCTACGTTTGGATCTGTTACACAGTCATACCACTTTGCAGATTTTGGATTTGCTGTCCAATGATGGTGGATTTCAATTTGATGCTGTGGGTGGCTGCAAAGAAAAAAGTTTGTTTGTTTTTTTTAAAAAAAACCGCAAAAGTACTTGCAAACAAAAAACACTACACTTCTGGTTATAAGAGGCTTTCATTTTGGTGGGCTCCTGGAAACAGTTCCATAAACTACAGTTAGGGAAGAGTGAACAACATTTCTAAGTCATGGAGCCTCCTTTCAGTTCCCTAAACCATATCTATGAGTCCAAATTGGATCTTCAGACATGGTGAGGCCTGCCTAACACTGTCTAAATTTAATCTGAGTGGCAGGTAACCTGCAATCTTGAAGATCACACACTTATTTTGGTTCCTAATGTAGTTTTCCAAAGATGTCATTCTCCTTGAGCAATATGAAAGAACTGAACCTCATCTTAACAAATTGCAAAGGCGCTCAGCAATTCAGGGCTGGTTGTCCTGAACTTGTTCTTCCCAGGGACCAGCTGCTTCTCCAAGGCCACTGGAAAGACCTCCCTCAGTAGAAGAGTGCCAGGCAAAGCAGACTAAATATATTCCTCCCCTGAAAGGCTCTTTTCTTTAAGGTAAGACCAGCTAAGGAAAGCCAAACCCTTCTACTTCTGGCAGTAGTTATCTTTGAGGCGGGGTGTGTCTGTGTGTGTGTGTGAATAATTTCCTAGTAGTCTTAATCTCTTACTAGGGCTCGTTCTTTAAATATTTGTGCTATCATAGTCCTAAAGACCCAAATTATGCCAGGAGTGCTGTGCTAGAGGCAGTAGGTGTTAAAGGTAGTCACCTGCCTACAAGATTACAATTTTAGATTAAGCTGAGAAATGAGGGCTGGGAAAACACAACTGATACAAAGGAAGAAGCAGAGTGAGGCTGGCATGGTTTCCATGGGCTGGCTGTGTACACAGTTTTAGGTATGTTTATAAGTATCTAAACAAATACTTAATAGCACATTTCCTCAGTTCAACAAGAAGGGTGAGAAATCCGATTTGACTGTGTAAATACTCGAGTCAGATACTGTATCTGGAGAAGCAAGTGGTTTCTGATGCAAGCATTCATACACAGTTTTGAGTAATGACTGATTTCCATGTTACGTAAATCTGATCCTCTAGGTATTACTCTCTGGATAAGACGTGATTAAATTTAATGTCAAAACTTAAATGTATTCTCTAAGCTTCTGGTTAGATAGCTGCTTACACAGTGATTTATTATGCTTATGATGGTATGACTACTACTGTTCTGCTGGTTGCTTTCAATGTTCTGGCTACAGAGAAAATGAATATTTCTGCATTGCTAAAATGTTTTGTAATTCATACTTCCAGGGAGTAGCAAGCAAATAAAATAGAAAAGAACAGATGTGGTAGACTCATGCGAATAAAGAACAATACAGTTTTCATCTCTTGAATTTTGTCCCAAGGTATTTATGAATTGTTCAAAATGAGACGATGTGAGCTCCCTGTGCTCCTTCTGCACCCTGCTGAGAAGGCCTTGGTGGTCAGGACAAATAAGCCATGTGATATTGGGAAGTCTGCACTGAGTGCCCTGTCAGATCAGCTAAGCTGACACCTACACGGAATCAGTAAGCTCATTTTACCAAACTATGTCCCAGATCTTGCAAGTTTTACACATATGAAAGGTGAGCAAATGCATAACTTATAGCAAAACTGGTGATGTTTCAAATTCAGAAGGTTAGGAGGGCAGAGCTGAGAGACCTACATTTCTGCAATAATGATTGAGCTTTCAAAGCATTTGTTATGGTGTAGAGTATAAAAAGATTTCAAAAAGAACACAAAACATGGAACACAAAAGGCAAAACTATGACAAACAGCAAGTGTATTACAAAGTGATCTGAAGTATTCATAATCAATGTAAAAGCTCCCTCTGCATGATGAGTTATGTCCTTGTTTTCCCTCTAGTCATGACAGTCAGTCATGACTGTCCTCATCATATCTGGTGTGGCTATCTGCAAACAGGAAGAGCAAGTGGGTACATTTCTGTCTTGTAGCTTAGCATAAGGAGCTAGGATGACCTTTATCTTTGAAAGCAAACAACAATTAGATTGTTACCCTGGAAATAGTCATCAGGAAAGGTGCAATTTCAACCCTGTTGAAATGGCACATGTTTATGTTGTCAAAATATTCTTCAAAAGGAAGCTTTCTGAACAACCAACAACTTCTGCAAAGGAGAGGAGTCATGTCTGCATACAGCTGTTACTTGCATAAATCCATCTCAGCAGTGTGACGGTGCAGCATAAGCTCTGTGCACCTGGGGAGGCTTATGCTCAAAGACCTGCAAGCAGGGAGGTGCTTTGGGTTCTGCAAGTTTTGAATTTCTTAAGTATTTGAACAAATAAAATGTTTCCTTAATATCAAATCAAAGTCAAATCAGTTGATGCTTTTCTTTTCTAATACCAAAAAGGAAGTTCAGGGTGCTTCAGGGCTCTATGTTTATGCACATTACTAAGGTGTATTCCCTCCAGCTTCATTGTAGGTTTGAATTATTCATGAAAACATACCTTCTACATCTGCAGATATGGAAGATGACACATTTTCAAATGAAAAGTCTGCTTTGTAATGCAAACACAGTTTGTGGCAGAGAGGATGCATAAGCAGTCAGAGTGCGGTTTGGCACAGGTAACAAAATCTGTTCCAGAGACTGTGACTGGCCTGATAGAGATTTTGCATGTCAGGCTAGAAGACCATTGGAAGAGCAGTGAAAAATGGAAAAGGTTTAGTAGAGTTGGCCTAAACTGTGGCTGGCTCAGCACTCAAGGTAAGTCATATAATTATTACACACAAGCAGTAAAATATGAAGCAGTAGTGCAGGTATTGATCTGTGCTAGTAAAGCTTCTGTTTAGCTTCTCAAGTGGGGTGCATTTGAGATCAAGAATGTGCTGTGAAACACAGTTGATATAAAGCAAGTTGTAAACAGAGATCACTGGGGTCTCTACCCCACTGTCTCCTTCCCACCCCCAGTGCCCAGTTCTTAACATCCCACCCAGGAGCCAGTGGGGCCACAGCATAGTACAACCCCAACCGCACTTCACCATGGTGTATTCCCTCCACACTTTGGCCTCCTACCTGTGCCTTTCCTTTACACATCTTTCAGACTGTATCAGTTTGAAAACATTCTTTGTTCTCTCTCGGATGCCTCCCTATATCTTATTAAACACAGTGAAGGGGGTGTGCTCTCTCACTCAGGAGCCTGCCAGTGCACGGAGAGCAAACTGTACCTTAACATGTTATGAAATCCATATCCCTGCAGTGGAAGGACCACTGCCTTCACAAAAATATTCGTTTACCTGGCTCTGAAATCGTGTTTTCCTTCAGCCTTCCCAGAGCTGTCCTGCAGAGCCCCTCCATGTTTGGTCTTCCTTAGCTCGGGCACCCACCCTTCATGAATCCTTTAGTCTCCCTGTCTCTCCTCCTCTTTCACACACATGCACACTGAAAAAAAAAGTTGAAAGAAGCAGTGCAAAGGCGCTACAGATGATTTATGTCAGGCTGGGTGCATCAGAAGAATTCACTGGAGCAAAAAGGCTCTGGATCTGGAAGAGGTCAGCCCACTATTTCAAGCACTGTCATTGCTCCTGAGGACACATTATGGCTGGTGACACCAGTGAAGTGCACTCATGCATGTACCATTTTATGCAACAGAACCGGAGGCAGCAAGGCCCCTAATTCCACCTCAGCTGTGATGGGATTTGGACACCTAACCCTCTTAAATCCTTTTGTAAACCCCAGTGTAAATGTCTTTGATGCAAAGTAAGAAAAATCTCTCCTGTCAATAGAGCACATCTGTACTGGTTCTTAGACTGTGCCAATACTGTGAAACATAACACATCTAATTAACACTGAATACCTCCTCCCTCAGACCTGGGAATGCTGCATGCCTGTCTCTGTGTATGTGAGAGAAAGGAAGGCTGAATGAAAGCAAGTCTTGAATTTCGTCCTATAAGTACAAAAAAAGTGAAGAGAGGATTTTTTTAATCAGCATTTAGAAACCCACTATAAAAAATAAGAATACAGAACTGAGGGTGTACTAAGTCCAACGGAGTAAGGTATTTATGCTACTGGATGCATCATCCACCTCCTCCTTTCATTATGTTCCTCTGTAAATATGGCACAAAGGCAATATTACTTTATAATTCTGGAATAAGTTTAAGGACCCAAAGCAATTTTACAAGTATTAGACTGATGGTGGCTCTGGATATAGGGCAATGATCAAGCAGGGAACTGGTGACAGGGCTGAGAAAAGAATCCTCTTTCCCCTGGAAGTAGGACTGTTCCGGAACACCACCATCAGCCTTTCCCCATGCCTCAAAAATCAGGTTTTTGTATGTTGTTTTGAGCTGCTACCCCTTATTAAATCACCGTGGAAGAATACAGACAGCTCCACGGTTACTTGAAGTCAACAGTTTATTTTGTTCTACTCCATCATAAGGCACAATGATCATCTGGAAAAGCCAGAAAATAATCTTGATAGAACAAAGGAAGAAAAGCAAATATTTCTCTCAGTGACCTCAAAGCCAGCAGCTAGTGAACTGTGAGCCCCGAAGCAGATGAATGAGTACAGAACTGATAGCACTCCTAGAAGTGCCTTGATCTGCTGGAGCTATAGCGGTCACCATTAGCAACCGCTGCGGTGAAGGCTGTATATCACTGGTGACAGAGGAAAATGGGGGGGAAATGCTTGCTGATTTAAAGCAGCTAAAGACAGTGGTATACAGAACACTATAAAGATCATATTGTTGCTATCCTTCAACTTCTTTTAATATAGGTACTCTGATTAATATTTTATAACTGCTAGAAAATAGGAGCTAATGCTTTGTGCACCCTGAAAAAGAGGGATTTCAGCTCTTCCCTGGTAGCATAAGGCCTGTGCATTCCTAACGCTAATGGCTTGCAGCAGAGCCGACCTCTGGCCCATCACTGGGCTGTCCTGCCCTTCTGGGAACAAATACTGCATTTTGCAGAGCCAGCATGGCAAGGGGTTTGACACAACCGGCAGGAGCTCCCAACCGCCAACATAAATCAGACGCCTGAAGGACAGGGGCTGCTGATTTAGCTCAACCCCTCTCCTCTGGCTTTACCTTAGTTTATACATGGTACATTTATGCCTCTGACAACAAGCCTTGGCACCAGTGAAGCGATGGACTTCCTTACATACAGCAGTGAGTAACAGCCACAGCTCTAGCCAAGACAGTTAATTTAATTACGGAGTCTGGAAAATATTTCTCCTTGAGATTCTCATCCCTTTTCCCAGATCTAGGAAAGCCTGATAAATATTCAGACTTCTGGATGTTTATATTGACTAACAAAAGCCATTGGCTAACCTCATGTACACACACCCATATTTAATTTTTCTGTTATTCTGAAAGACATAATGAGGATGCCAGAGGATAGATTATTCCCTTAAAAGGAATATTCCTCTAAAAAAATAAATTATATTAATATAGAATATAAAAATATTCCTCCCTAATGACTCTATCATAGAAAATTTTATATTTTTGCTCAACCTCAGACAGACCAGACATATATCCTTTAATGTATACACTTATTTTTCTTTCTCAGTAGAGAACACTGTTTAGCTTTGAGAAGAAACCGAGATGTTGATTGTTTTTTAATTCAAAAGCTTTACTAAGTGTATAAGCTGGTCACTTTGACACATTTGGAATAAACTCAGGACAAGATCCCACAGGGGCCCTCAGCTGTCTTTTCTGGTTTTTCACACTTTTTCCATCATAGTACCAGATCAATTTAAACTGTGAATCTGCCTGAGCTTATTCTACTAGTCATTTAAGATTTTTTTCTGTCTTCCTATTCTTCTGAGTTTCAAGAGATTCTTCATTTTCAGGGGTCCCCACTTTTAGTTTATGCAAATACCAGCAGCACTGGTGGTGGTAGCAGACTCTGTACCCTGCCCCATCACCCGGAGGAGGAGATGTTCAGCTGTTTAGTTGGCATGCACATACCGCTTTTCATTACCTTGGAGATCACTAGTGCTATGCCACCACATCTTCTAAACCCTGTTCTGTTTAGTGGAAATGACATTCCTGCATAAAACAGATTCTTATATTAGAGTGTTAGAGCCTTTATTTTGTTGCTTTAAAAAATACCAGACTAGGTGTCCCTTCCCTTCCCTTCCCTTCCCTTCCCTTCCCTTCCCTTCCCTTCCCTTCCCTTCCCTTCCCTTCCCTTCCCTTCCCTTCCCTTCCCTTCCCTTCCCTTCCCTTCCCTTCCCTTCCCTTCTTTTCTCTTTTTCCCTTTTTCCTCCCTCCCTTCCCTCCTTTCTTTCTAAAACTGAGCTGTACTTGTTGTTCAAAAGTTGGTTTTCCCACTTATTTAAGGGCAATTTCTTCTGCAAATCAAACAACCAAATTGTGGTAGGGGGTGGAGGGAACCACAGCACACACAAGTGCAAAGCTAAAAACAAGGCAGTCACTGCTGCTGCCTCATGTGTTCCATTTGGGTAAGGAGAAATGAGATTGTCAGTGTAGATCCTGCTGCTGCCCATTGTCTAACAGGCACCAGAAGTAGAGTGAACACTAGGGCCTATGATCTTCCAGACTGAAAAAGAAGTCAAAGCCCCTGAAAGAGGCATTTTTGTTTTCAAGTCATTGAAGTCAATGGGATTTGATTATATGAAAGCCACTTCTTTGGTTCAAAATATCTAGTGACATGGCAGCCCAGACTGGCTTCATGAACAAGGTTTAATTTCAGACTATGCTGAAAAATAACTGCAAGGACCTGCTCCTTGTTCCAGCAAAGTGCCACTGATTTGGACGTAGTTCTTGCCTCAATAAGCTCTGCAAAATAGACATGTTGGCTGTCAGTGAGGTGTATTTGGTCTGTGTGATTTTTGCAGTAAGTGCTTTCTGCGCTCACATTTTCTAAGCATGCTCTTCCATCATGTATTTATACGTATTGATGAGATCCCCCCTGAGCCTTTTCCTCTCCAGACTGAACAGTCCCAGCTCTCACAGCCTCTCCTCATAGGAGAGATGTTTCAGTCTATTAATCATCTTAGTGGCATTGCTCTGGACTCAATCCAGTATGTCCGTGTCTCTCTTGTACTGGGGAGCCCAGAACTGGACACAGCACTCCAGGTGTGGCCTCACCAGCGCTAAACAGAGAAGGATTATCACTCTTGACTTACTGGCAATGCTTTTCCTAACACAGCCCAGGGTACCATTGGCCTTTTTTGCTGTGAAGGCACATTAATGTTTCATGTTGTCCACCAGGACCCCAACGTCCTTCTTGGCAAGGCTGCTTTCCAGCTGATTGGCCTCCAGCATATATTGGTGCATGGACTTGTTCCTCCCCAGGTGTAGGATTTGGCATTTTCCCTTGTTGAAGAAGTAACTTTTGCATACAGTCCCTCAGATGTTTAGCAATATGCAGAATATATGCAGAATTTGCTTTAGTTATATTTTTAGAGTATTTTTCACGTGCCATTTTCATCAGCAAAGTGTCATTTCCCTGGCAATAACCTGAATCATATGTTGTGCTGGAATTATTTTTGCCTCTCCCAAGCCTGCATTCAGTTCTGCATAGCTCCTCCTCATGATGAATGCAAACACCACATACCCCTGCATTGGCAATAGCTGCCTTGTTGAGAGGGTGGTAAATAGTATCACTATACCCCCAAAAGGAGATTAAAAACAAACAGGGAGATTAGAAAACAGCTGTTGGGGGAGTGGTGATGATGGGGTAGAGGACACTCCCAAGGCAAATATCCTCCTGCACCACAGTTCAAACCAAAATAATCCAAACTAAATATAGAGGGAACTAAAGGGATAGTCACTGGTTATAAAATGTGAGTCAAACCATACTGAAGAACAGGACAGGTGGTACAACACATTGGACAAAAGGCTGTTTACCTTGCTTGGAGAGGAGCTGTGTGGGCTCTGATGGGCCCCAGAAGACCTTCTCCCCTACATTCTTGGAAAATACCTCTCCACCTGTCAACCCAGGGTGTGGTGTGGTCTAGGAGGCATGGTTTCCAGCTCCACTCACGTTTTTCTTCCCCCTGGAAGCTGCTTTTTCCAGATCATAAAGAGGGTCCAGAAACACCAGAAACACCTGCAATATGATCTTCCTCCACGCTCTTCTTTTGATCTGCTACCCAGCCATGCCAATACAACCCCTTCCTCCCCACCACTGCACAGTGTGGCCTCAGCCCCACACCTGCCTGCTTCTGGCTTTTCTGTTTTCTGGGGGCTGCTGCCATGCCGCTCCCAGCCACGGGGCAGTGGGCAGAGCCAGATTAGCCGGAGAGGCCACCACCGACACCAGGGAGTCACACGCAGCCTGGTCCAGTCACTGTAGTGCCCAGCGGGCCAAGAAATCGTGCTTTTGGCTATAGGCAAGGTGAGGAGAGAGATGAACTACTGGTATCAGTGACCTAAGAAGGTCCTGTGACCAGGCATGACTCACTCATAGAGGAGAGCACTGAAAATACGAAGCATCTCTAAAAATGGGCTCAGTGAAACTCAAATCAATCCCTATAAAAGCAAAGGTGAAGCAGAAGAGAAACAATTGTCTCAATTGCTGATACCATCGATCAACAACACCTACAGCTGAGCACTCCATCCCTTCCCTAGGCAGAAGAAATGAATGACCTTGCCCTATGGTGTAGCGAGTTCACTGGGGAATTAACCCTTAGCAGAGTCTCTGTCTCCCAGTTCCAGACAGCAACCAGAGACTGCCATGGGAGAGCTTGCGGGTCCTGAATCTCTGAGCAGGAGGAATATAGACTCATCACTTTGCCTTTGTTTAATGAAGAGACACCTTTGTTAAGTGCGCATGTAGGTATCTACTACATGAGGATAGGTTCCCAGAAATAAACACCAAGCCGCCATCAAACTAGTCATTAGCTTCTGGATTAAAAAGTAACATTATTCAAAAGCTACTGCAAACATTGATCGATTCACTGCTGAGGAAAGCTTGCATTTTTGTATGGAAAGGGAGAAATCAGAACAAAAATATGTAACAAAGACTGTCAAAGTGGAATTGCTGACAGTGCAAAGCAATGCTGGGTTGTCACGATCTGGGCAACATCCCCTCACCAGGGACTAAGGAAACTGGTGCAAATGCTGGGTTGCTCAGGGCATTTCATGTCAATGGTTCTTATCTGTGAGTGGGCTCAGGGCACCCACCTTATGGGCTGTTGCTGCCAGTGGGCTTGCACTGAAAGGAAGCTAGCTCCACCTTAAACCCTCTGAAGACAAATTAATACAACCCCATTGCTTCTAGTGTTAACTTCATGATTTGATTTCATTACATGCTTGATTAATTTACTGGCTGGATAATTTGAACCCATTGATTTATAGATTCTGGCTTAATTATAACCTTAACGTTATCATTGCATTGTTCCATTCTTAATTAGCTCGGCAAGACTGCAGTAAGTGAGCCCAACAGTCAGGTTTATGTGTTTATTTGCCTGTTTGTACTTAGTAAAAAAATGTAGAAAAATATGTATGCTAATAGCTATTTAGAATCCCAAACACTTGGAAGGAAAACCGTAACAGATGCTAGATGTGTTTGGCTTTTTTCCCTTTAGTAACTCACACAAAGCAGAAGGTACCACCTCTCCCACACAGAATATAAGCCACACTGACCAAAGGATCAAATGAGAAATTATTGACAAGTCAATACAACTTCACATTTTATCAAAGGGGTACTGATTTTCCTAGGTTAAGAAACAAAATAAAAAACGAGGAAGATGAAGAAGAATCATCAAGAGAAAATACTCTCAAGCAAGAAGTGCACAAATCAGTGTGCTTTCAGAGAAGTACTCTTGAAAAAAAAAGGACAATGTATTGAGACTTTTCAGAGATTTTCTTTTCTTCAGGTATTGACAAAGGAGGGGAGGATCTGGACACAGAAAGGAAGAGGGGCACAAGGTAAGTGACTGTAGCAAAACTATTTTAGACGTGCAGCTGGGTTGTAAGAGGTCCCTGCATGGCGCTCAGTACTCTCCCACATCAGGGAGAGTGTTGCCATTTCCCTGACAATGCACAGAAGGCCATATCCTCCAACCTTATGCCTCTGTGCCATTTATTGCTGGCTGCTTTTGTTTGCTACACTGCCAGTGACAACTGCTTGAGCTTACTCCGCTGTCATTTGTGCAGATCTCTGTGCAGAGAGGAGGCTGGTGCCCTCCTCCAGCTGTTGTCACAGGAATGAAATATTGGAAAGTGAATGCCTCATATACTCCACGAACTGGGGAAGTTCATGGCACTGTTTTGATCTTTTCATTATTCCACAGAGCCATTGCCTGACTATTCAACCCCAGCTTGACAGCTTGAATCATTAGAAAGAGGGATGTTAATGCATTTAATGTATATACACGATCACAATGCTGACTGTTGACAAGGTCAAAGAAAAATAATGAAATGCCATAATTAACAAAATATATTGGCTATTAAAATATGATGCCTCATTCTCCTGACAGAGATGCTAACAAGAAAAAATGACCTTATTAAAAGTCTTCATGTTCCTGTAAATCAGAGCCATGGTTTTTACGGTGCTGCTGGCCACAGGTTCTAACCAGCAAAGCCTCCGGGAGATGTTCTCTGCAGAGCTCTGCAGCTCCGTGAAGTGCTGGGCGGGAGTGTCACGCTGAATTAGAGCTGGGGATACCTCACTGAAGGGTCTGGTCCAGCAGTCATCCTTGCTTTAAACCCACACCAATCTGCAGCCCTCTGAATTAAAGTACCGCAGCATGGCTAAAATGAGCCCTGCATGTGCATTGCAACAATGAATGACGGTAGGAACTGAATGTATCTGAAGCGCAAGATGCATCAGCTAAAAGTAGCCAGTAATAAACAGCATTATCTAATAGATCCCAGGGCAAAAGGTTTGGGTTTCTCTGTCTTAATTTACGGCAGCCTGTTTCCACTCTTAATCCTTCCATTTTTCATTCTTCCTAAGTGCAGAAGAGGGAATTCACTACTCGTTTCTAGCACTATTTGAATTCTGGAGAGGGGCAATGTTATGCAGTTTGTTATTGTTATTGGCAGTTGGTGGCTTCTGGTGTTTTGGCCTAAAAACTGAAAGCCCATTGGAGGGTGTATCAACACCACAGCTACAAATAAATCTGTAAGGTTTGAAAAATATTTCTTCAGTTATAGCAAAAAACAAGCTGCTGTAACATTAGGAGGAGGTTTAACTAATTGGAACTGCTTAATGCATGCTCAGCAACAGCTGGAATAACAGAAAGCTGTGTCTGACTAGGAACAGCAGATGTTATGAATTTCATCTGGTCAGATCCGATGGCTGATGGGGAGGTCCTGCTCCACATCTGTGAAACAGTCACCAGATTCCACATGCCAACTTTCTGAAGCAGACAGGTTTAGAAATAGAGGTGCACATTTTCTCCAGGACTGTTGACAATGAAATATGCAGCTCTCAGGCAGCCTTCAGAGTAGGTCAAAAACAGTGAATGTGTAGAAACACTTTATAAATGCCAATTGTGAACACCAATATGTTTAAAAAATGTGATTTGTGCTCCAAATATCCTAATATGCAATTTTAAAGTCAGAGATTAAGCAATATTAAAATTAAAAACAAGTATGGGATTTTTATTACAGTAATTATGCCACTGCAGTTGCTGGCATGGATGACATTAATTATACTCTGTAAAAATGTCTTCTGTATCTTACATGTTCCTAAAAGACAAAGCTCAGGGGGCATAAGCCCACCGATGTGATCAAAGCCATGGGGATAATAAGGACAGGATCCAAAGAGCACTTGCAAGTAGGTTAGGTGAGTTACAGGTAACTGAGTATTACAGCAACCTGGGAAAACCTCCCAACAAGCATCTATGCCCAAGATGCCACAAGTGTTTCTAATTTTCCTCCAAGCAAGCAATGGGCAGAAGGGCTCGTGGTCAAATTTTGCACAGCATCCTGCTGGCGAGGGGATTTGTGTAGGGAGCAGGAAGCCTGAAATCAGGTTCTCCCATGTGCTGATGTGCACCGCCCCAGCAGCAAAGCCGGGTGTGTACCCCCTCCAAATCCCAGCAGCACTGGTCTGCCAAGCAGAGGAAATACAGACCAACAGGAGTGAGTGCAAGGGTGGAAGGGGGAGAAGGGACGTCTTGCCCCTGTGGCCACATGATGCAGAGGGGAATGCAAGATGCCTGGCTCCAAGGGCTTTTTATACATGTCACATGTAGGAGGGAAAGCTTTGTTCTTTATTTCTTGCTGAACTGATTAAATTACCTTCCACGCATTTTCACTGACTGTGACCAACCGTATCCAGTTGACATTCATCCATGACAGCTTGAGTTGGGTTTCTGATAGATCTTCCCCTAATGTGCTGTTCGTGCAGCTTCAGAGATGGTTTTGTTGCTGCAGGAGGCAGGGTAGGAGGTGAGCGAGATGCAGCTGGGAGCAGAGAGATGATGTAAGCCAGGCTTCTGTGATCTGGTCTAAGCAACAATAAGAACTCCACTCTTCCATTGTTCACCAGTTTTTTGCAAATGTGTTCATTCTTTCCTGCCTTCAGCTTTATTTCTGTGAGGACCATTATCTCCAGTTTCAGATCCAGTGGACCAAGACTGCCTATCAGTCCTATGCTCTTTTCACACACAGAAATTGTGAGGAAAGCTTCCTTCAAACAATTTTAGAATGAAAAAGTAAATAAAATTTGGCAAGCCAGACCTTTTTCTCCATTTTTATTGGGTGAGAGACATGTAGAAGAAGCAATTTTCTCATTCCCAAGTTGGTCAGAATCAGATCGTGATTCTGAACAGAGTACCTTTCATGTTTTCCAGATATTCCTCTTCTGTTCCCACTTTTCTATTCTTGCTAGCTTCACATGAGGAACAAAATTGCATCTGCCAACAAGAACAAAACCAACTTCTTTCAGCAACAATCTTACACCAGGTTAAAGTGCTCAGTGAATTTCAGCCTCAGTCACCCTAAACATTAAACTGCTGGGAAGCATCTTGTGGACATTTAAGATGAGCTGGAGTTGGGGTTGGCTACAACCATCTTCTACTTTTACGGCTTTTCATGCCTCTTCCTTTGCTTTGGCTCCAGGACTGGCTTGCTGCCACTAGCTTGCTGGGTCTCCTGCCCTTTTTCTCCTTCATAATAGCAGCAAGCCTGTTATATGGGTGCCAAAAACCCTTTAGGCTTTCAAGAGGACAAGCAAGTTACTGGTGTTAACACCAAGAAAACCCCCGAACAAACATCAAACCTTTTACATGCATCTCATAATACATGTGTGAAGCCTTCAGAGGCTTGAGTATACTCAAAGCCAGTGTTCTGCAGGCTCCACACCCCTCTTCTTATCCCAGCTGTCTTGTGCTTTAATACCCCTCTGTCCTTCTCCTTCCAAGCTGAAAAACCAGTGAAACACAACCAACTTGCTTAAATAAAGATGCTGACATATAAAGAATACGGTAAGCAAGCCTCACATGCATGGCTTTGTGTTTCTTATTAAATAGTCTTAATTTCTTTTTTCTTTATTTTTTTCCCCCTGGCCATTTAATCAAGCTTCCCCCTCACAATCAAGAATGATTTTTCTACTTATTAGAAGATGTATTGCTGCAACCAATTATCCTTCATTGTGGGGGTCCACAGTGGAGCAGATATCCACCTGCAGCCCATGGAGGACCCCACACTGGAGCAGGTGGATGCCCAAAGGAGGCTGTGACCCCATGGGAAGCCTGCACTGGAGCAGGCTCCCGGCAGGACCAGTGGACCCACGGAGAGAGGAGCCCACACTGGAGCAGGTTTGCTGGCAGGACTTGTGACCCCGCGGGGGACCCACGCTGGAGCAGTCTGTTCCTGAAGGACTGCACCCTGTGGAAGGGACCCACGCTGGAGCAGTTCATGAAGAACTGCAGCCTGCAGGGAGGACTCACATTGGAGAAGTTTGTGGAGCACTGACTCCCATGGGAGGGACCCCACGCTGGAGCCGGGGAAGAGTGTGCAGAGTCCTCCCTCTGAGGTGGAAGGAGCGGCTGAGACAACATGTGATGAACTGACTGCAACCCCCATTCCCCGTCCCCCTGCACCATGGGTAGGGAAGAGGTAGAGAATCTAGGAGTAGAGTTGAGCCTGGGAAGAAGGGAGGGGTGGGGGGAAGGTGTTTTAAGATTTGGTTATATTTTGTCATTACCCTACTCTGTTTTGCTAAATTAAATTAATTTCCCTAAGTCGAGTCTGTTTTGCCCGTGACAGCAATTGGTGACTGATCTCTCCCTGTCCACGAGCCTTTCATTATATTTTCTCTCCCCTCTCCATTTGAGGAGGGGAGTGATATTGAGTGATATTGAGGAGGGGAGTGATTTGAGGAGGGGAGGGCTTTGGTGGGCACCTGGTGTCCAGCCAAGGTCAAACAACTACATTCATGTATTTCTTATCCTGACTCTTCACTGCCTGTTTTTTGTCCCTGAGCTATCTCCATCAGGTCTGGCTGGATGGGCCTGTTTGTTTGCTTATTTGTACCCTGCCTTTTAGCATGAACTCAATCCTCTTTATGTCAGATGTTCAATTCTCTGAAGTTTGAGTGGATTCCAATCACTTGGAAAAAGAAAAAAAACATTGCAGTTGGGGCACAAGTGAAAAACAGAAGAGAGAACGGGTTTGTGAGGTGCCTGGCTGTCAAACGCAGCTCTGCATAGCATCAGTCAAAATACCATGGTAAATAAATAGAAGCACATGAGAATTGTCCACAGATATTAAAACAGCACATAGAGCCATATACTTGCTAAAGAAACATACTGCATACCACAAGTAGCTGGCATGCTTGCACCTGCTAAATATTTTTTGGCACTGATGTTGCCTGCCAGCTTGAGGTCAGTTTGACAAATGTATTTATGGAGCCACATCTCTGCCTTTGACTCTGTGGATCATTTCTCATGCCCATGCTCTAATTACAGTGAAGCAGCGGAATTTGACAGGTTCATGGTTTGTTGATATAATGTGAAAACAGCAAAAAACCTTCCTTGGAAGAATGGAAATTGGGCGCTGATCCTCTGCACTGATTAAATGAGTCCAACTCCAACACTCAAGTGATCCTCTGAAACAGGTTGTTGCTTTAGTTGAAAATGTCTACAACATCAGTCTAAGGCTTAACAGATAGTTGTGTGCGCTCCATTGCCAGCCCCCAAAAAATCATTCTGGATCAATCAGAAGGAAATGCTTTGTCTTTCTGAATCCCATTCTCCTATGAACTAGGAAGGAGGTGACTGTGGCACTTAGGGCTGGAGAGACAGGGGACATTGATGATGCAGCAGGGATCGGACCCGACAGAGTCTGTAAACTTCTTATAGAATCATAGAATCATTCTTGTATGGATTAGTCCCAATTTCTGCTCCACTCAGTTACAGATTACTTCAGCTGGAGTTCTAGGTGCTAAACACCACCTAAACTTTTCGCTAGGTCCCAAATCAGCAAAGTTTGTGGAAATGTCAACCTAAATGGCAAATACAAGTAAGGACATAAAGTAAAGGAAAAATGTGGGCTGAAACTGTTAGGCATTAAGAGACCTTAAGAAAAATGAAAAGCAAACCACTCAAGTTTGGCAAAATGAGAATCCAGAACACAATCTAATTAGTGTCTTGTCTTTTGAAACAGGATTCCTATATCAGCACAGGAGTGCACAAAACGAGCTGTGTTACTGTGTGTGAATAGCAGGATGGTTGTCTGAAGGCTCGCATGGACCAACCCGGTATATGTACCAAAGGGGGAGGGAATGATCGCTACTGCAGCCTGCACAGCCCCCCTTGGCTGCACAGTGTAGCTGTGGCCATTCAGTTACACATCTCACCCTGTTTCTCCCTTCCCCCTTTCTTCCATCCACCAGCACAGCTGGATCTGTCCCTGATGAGGAGAATCAGATTCTTCCCATCTGATACGGATGTTTAATGTTGAACAACAAAATTATTTTGTTAGGCGAATAAAATACAGACAGATTCACTGATAACCAAAATCTCCCTGTTGCTGTCAGTGCACTTGAAAATGTCTGTGCTGCAATGGGAAGATGCACTTTATTTAGACTGAACCCACAGCCTAAAAGGAAACAGTAAGCTTTTCAAATTAGTGCCGTTCTTTAAAAGCTTCTCTTTGGTAGTGTTAGAAAAAGACTTCTTCCATAAAAGGAAATTTTCTAAATTAATTCTCCAGCTGGTAGTACTTCGCTGTCCTCATAAAGATGCCGCTTACATTGAGGAAAGAGAGATTAGAACAACCACTCCTTGGCCCCACCCCCAGAATTGCTTTTATTTTGCTTGAAGAGATGATGAAATGATACTGGAGAAGTTGAGCCCCATAATGGAGAGGGGCTGCACTGCCCACCAAGCACTCTGCCAACAAGTCTCCAGCATGTGCGCATGGACAGCATGAGCAGCTGTTTAACCACTTTAAGCTAAAATGCAAGCTGCAAGCTGGGGTGAATCACTCTTTCTGGCAACTAAGGAAGAATGTGGGAGTGGGGGAATAGGGATATAAATTCTGGCAAAAGATTGGAGTGGCTAGCAAGAAGAGCTGCCATTCCTAATAAATTGCTGTTTTCTGATTATTATTCCAGGTGCTTGACCATGTATGCTGGTTCACCATAAAGTGGATGAGACTGCAGATTCCTAGAAAATAGGGTTGAAAAGGCCTTGTTATTAAAAATTGCCAGTAAAGTTCCTCAGTCTCTTGAAGCACTCTGTTGCTCCGCTGCCCTTGCAGTCCAAACATCTATACTCTATTTCCTCTACTGTAATCTCATCTTCTTGCTCCTTGTTCACCTAAGGCAGAACATGGGTGGGGGCAGGAAATCAACCACCACCCTCTTTATGATGATCTTTTACATATTTGAAGACTGCAGCCTACATTTCCTTGAGATTTTCCTCGTTTGGACTAAGCAGTCCCAGTTCTTTCAAAATTTTTTATGGGTTATATTTTCTAAGGTATCTTTGTAGCTTTCCTTTAGGCTCCCTCCATCTCTCTTCAGGTGTGGTATACAATAGAGTACTCCAGTGAAGTGGAACAACTATATTAGCTGTTTTACATTAAAAACCTCCCATTTAAGTGTCCTCACTTGATGATTGCTTTTTTCTCATCAGTATAGCATTTATTTCAATTTGTGAGGCATTATCAACCCCCTCACACGTTTTTCAGCAGAATTGATGCCTGCATATTCAGTTCCTATCCTGCAACAGATTGTTCCTAAGCCTATGTCCTCACTGAACTCCATACTGATTAAGACTATTCCTCCAATTTGTCATGATCCCTTGAAATTACACTCATCTCGCCAGTGTGGTTACAGTCCCTCCAGGCTTTTATCACCTGAAGACTGAATAAATTTACAGTCTATTCCATCATCCAGATCACTAGGATGGACCCTTGTGAAATCTCACACAATGTAGTCTTCAGTTAGACAGTAAACCATTGGTGACTACCATCTAACTTCCCTTTTTTAAGGTATTCTTGTGCTCATCTTACTGTAGCTTCATCTGGACAAAATTTTACTGGCCTGTGATGTAAGATCATGTCAAAAGCCTTCCTAACACCAAGGCACATGATTAAAATATTCTGGTGTTGCTTTTGATGAACAGGACAAAAATGTTTTCTTGGAAGCACCTGAACACTGTGCAAAGGCTACTAAAGGAGCCAAGTGCTAACAAATGACAGAGCAGGAGTACATTATGTCCTTTGAGACTGTTCCAGTTATAGCTTTTAATCCTACTGCAGTGAAAATGGAGACAAGAATAGGACTCACTCTCACTTAAACTTATCTACCTAAAAATTAGGCTCCTGGTCTATGTCAGTCAAGCAGTCTCTCCTCCCCTGTCAATGGAGAGGCACAAACACCAGTATTCAACATTGGTCTAAAATTCAAATAAATCACCATCAAAAAATGCTGATTTCTTTGACTACCCAAACTAGGTAGCTCATATGAGGTAAGGTAATTCCCTCCTCTGTGTGCTTCAGTTACTTCCCTCTGCAGAATTTCATTAATATGAAATATTAAAGCTCTCATTGACTGTCAGCTTGAAGCTCTTCACAAGAGAGACAGGTTTCCACTATATACTTGTGTGGTGGCCTTGTCAGCCAAGGCCTTTGAATACCATTGTAATATCAAGAATAGAGAAAAAATGTTGGGTTTGGTTCTCCCCACTACACCACAGTGACTTGAAATTTATTGTGTTTGAGGAGAACCAGGCCATTTTTTTTCTCTAGGCCCATCCCTCAAGGCCCAGAGAAATGCCCAACAAAAGCAAGTCTTGGACTGTAATTTCAAAGAATGGACTGGACATCTGTTATATTTCTATTTAATAGAAAAGCTTTTTCTAAAGCACACAGAACTTCTTCAAAGCTCTTCCATCAGGCCCAGATTTTAGGTCATAACCCAGCAGCCAGACTGACAGTCATAAGGACAATTAGACCAAGGAAAAGGAATACCTTTGCTCAAGTGGGTGAACTGGAGCACCCTCTCCTGCTGCTGCAAGAGAACTTCATTCCTGGTTTCAGGTTGACCCACAAGCAACGGCAGAGGAAGCAAGGACACTGAAAGTATCCCTGAAGGTTTCAGCAGAAAGATGAAAGGGATGTGAATCAGCTCCTAAGCAGCTGCAGTTTACAGTATGGCTTAACAACATAACCCCAGGTCAATAGCAGCTTCCCATAACATGCTGGGCTGCAGGCTCTGGTGGTTTAGGAGCTGACTCACGATCCTTCCTCATGTCACCCCTGCTTTGGGGACATGACTCCCTGAAGAAAGACTGGGTAAACAGATATGGAGATCCATCTTAACCTGCCGCCATGGTGTGTCAACATCTCTGAATCATCCAGCGAGCTGCACTTGCACTCCCAAAACACTTCTGCACCAGGAGGATGACTTTATCCACAGATTTGCCAGGGACAGGGTACTCTGCAGTCTTCAGGAGTCTCCCAACCACAGTGCAGGAGGCTTCTTCCAAGAGGACACATGCTGAACCCCAGTGTGTATTTCTGGTGGGAGGACTGATGGGGACAGAGGGGCATTGGCCTTACCAAGGCAGCTGAGGTTGGCCATTCTGCAGCCCTGGTGAAAAGCTGCCTGGGCTCTGTCCTGAATTAGACAAAATTCTCCAGGAGTTTATATAACTATGCTCACATTGCCCAGCCATGCCATCTGTGTGATGGCATGCAGTATAAATATCCATGTTCAGGACTTTACTCTTTATTAGACAAGCAATGCTTGCCTGTCCTGGGTCACCACTGCGGAATTACACCTGCCAAATCTCCAGGCAGTGGGATGCCACAAGTGTAAAAGCACAGTCTAGCATCCAATTTTAAAAAAACAACATGCTTAGTCTCACTAGCTGTGAGTCAGAAGCCAAAAACTCTTTCTATAAATTGCCACAAAAGCATGGATAAGCCAGGGGTTTCACCCAGTGTCCTGGTGTCTGCAGTCCTCTTTTCTGCTCTCCATCCCTTTCCTTGTTTGCTGCTGCAGTCACTTTTGCATGGTGGAAAGGGGAGACTGAAAGATCATCCTGAGCTACTGAGTTCAGTCTGCCCCAGCCACTATTCAAAAAGGTCAATAATACAGGTATGGCTTCAAAAGCACATGGCAGTGCACAAAAAATGAGTTCAAAAGGCCCAGACAGCAGGGTTTCACAGAAAGAGCAGGGGAGAGCAACACCTCAGCTCCTGTGGGACTCATCCAACAATCTCTCCCTGTATTGCCAGCTGAATGAGGAACACTAACCAAAAACTATCTAGGAAACTAGTGCCTTTAAAGGCTGTCACTTGTTATCTGAGCTCCTGCAGCACATGATTACTCCAGACAGAGGGATGACTGCCCAGCTATTTGCCACTTCCCAGTCTCAGACATTTCATGTGAAGAAGAGTTTGCATCAAGCCAGTGCTACTAAGGCTTCCTCATACTGGGAGGATGGAGCAGGGTGGGGGAAAGGGAGGAAGGGAGGAAAGGCTAGCAAAGATTTACTGAGTCATCCTAGTTCCAGGCTGTGGCAAAAGGCTGCCCTGAATCTAGGAGGGGGCTAGGGTGAGGAAGAGAATTCTTGTTTTAACCAAATTATATCTGGATCCTTTCTTTTTCTTTTTCTTTTTCTTTTTCTTTTTCTTTTTCTTTTTCTTTTTCTTTTTCTTTTTCTTTTTCTTTTTCTTTTTCTTTTTCTTTTTCTTTTTCTTTTTCTTTTTCTTTTTCTTTTTCTTTTTCTTTTTCTTTTTCTTTTTCTTTTTCTTTTTCTTTCTCCTTTTATTTTTATTTATTTTTATTTTTATTATTATTAAAATTTTATTTTTATTTTTCCTTTTTTTTAAATATCTCCAATAGAAGCAGGAATTTTTCTACTCTGCTGCTGTCATTATTATTATGCAGGATAATGGATTTTTTTAGACAGTGCCAGAAAGATTTGGTCACAATGAAGACTGCATCTCTTCCAGTGTTGAAGACAGTGATTTAGGTGCAAGTCTACAGAATAACAATGCTGCAGAATAACGATGGAGAGTCATTTCCAACTCCCTTGCTTCTCAATCAGGATTGTATTAAGCAGAATAATTACATGTGTTAAGAAGTATAGCTTTGCTATGAAAGAAAGGGATGCTGTGCACCTCTGGAATAGGTTTTGCATGACTTCCATGCATGGGGAGGTAATGCGTGCCATATCCAGCTCAATCCAGCGTTTAGTGCAGGTTTAATTACAGACCTTCTGCGTTATCATCTTACATGTGTAGGCTTTTGTGAAGCATTTGTGAATAATGAAGGAAAATCAGTCAAAAACTGAATAGTTACCATCCTCTTTGCATAAAACCGGGTGGGAAAATGTAAATCTATTCTCTCACATAGTATAACTTAGCTAAGATTACAAAGAAATGAAAAGCTATGTATCCAGTGTCCAGAGCAAGCCTTTTCAGGAGGACACCTTTCATTAGTAATCCTTCTTCCCATACAAACTGCCCTTCTTCTCTCTTACATGCTTTCTCTCTCCTCACACCTGTTATTTTCAAGGTTAGGATAACGCAGTGCACATCCCCAAGGAACCAGCAAAATGGGTACGGAGTATTTTTCTTGCCAGGAAGAATGAGCTCAGCTCAGACAGATTGTTTACACAGACAGACCTCCCAAAACACTCGTAGACTGCATTAGCTTTACTCGTAGTCTACAGGTTTATCAGATTATACAAGTGATTTCATCTTACTGTAATACATCAGTTTAACAGGACACATCCTTTGCAGATCCATTCTAAGAGCATGCACCAGTGGTCCACAAGTAATACCGGTAACAATGTCAGTGATGGTCAGCAAGGCAGGCATTTGCATTCTGCCCCAGTTTTAAGTAACAGAGGCCTGTTTTCAAGATGAGTCAACTCATTTTATGTCAAGAACAGTTGGCATCAGTGCTACAAAAGCATGTATGTTACCACATTGTGCTCAGTCATTTTAGTTTTGCAATCATAGAGTCAAACAAGAGGATGTGAGTTAATGCACCTTTGATTAACGTTCAGGCTAGTTTTCACTATTAATGAGCATCAGAGCTCACCGGCTACCCAAGAATGCAGTGACTTGAGAAAAGACTTCAGATGTTTTTAGCAGGAGATTTGCTGGAAAAAGCAGTAAGGGAGACATCATGAACAATATTATTTTAACAATGAAGTTGCTACTGGAGCAAATGTGGCTTTAAAAAATAATGGTTCAAATGGTTTGCAATGCCCTTTTTTGGGGGGGGGCGGAAATAGACAGGGAAAAGATCATTTATGCAGTTGCTTGTGCTTCTTCCTAGGCACCCAGACCTGGCCACTGTTGGAAGCAGAACGGGGCTAGATGGGCTGCTGGTAGGGACCTGTCATCCCTTCTTACAGTAGGACTGGCTCCACAGTGGTCTCCCTCATGTTCCTCATTGCTAAATCGTAGTGCTAACCGGAATAGTTGACCATTAGTGACTGAGAAAATGGTTGCTCTCAATAACAGGGCTTTTTACAGGCAGGCACAATACTATTGCACACATAGATATAAAACTGTACTTCTCTACTCAAGGGGCTGCTCTCTTTCTAGTCTACACACAGACTTCATTTCACCTGGCTGAAACCTTGCGTATGAATCACAGGAACTAAGGCTGATTAGCTTCAGCAGAAAAAAAAATTCACTTCTGTAAAGAAGCTGCAGCCAGTGCTTTGACATAGTCTGCATTGCTTTCATTTAATAAGCTAAATAAAAGTTTCCTAGATTTGACCTTGTTTTGCTTTTATGACTCTAGGAGAAACAGTTCTGCTCTCCTATCTCAAAATGGCTTGAGTCACAGTCCTTACCTTGCCTTGACACCACTTCTATCTATATACTTGCCTAAGTATAGACAGAGCGGTCAGAAGTTGCTGTGATTCAGCTTTGGTTATTCCCTGCTATAAATTGGATGCTCAAGGCTGTGCTTAACATGTAGGGAAGGAGAGGGCCTTCTGGCAGCTCTTTGATTTTGGAGGGGGGGTGGCTTTTTGTTTGTATTTTTGTTGGTTTTTGTTGTGGTTTTTTTTTTTTTTTTTAATCCTGTTTTCATTTCTTTCTCCTCCATTTTCCCCAGAACGATGACACAGGGAAATGTGAGAATTAGGTGCCAGTTTGCTGTTTAGTCAGCCAAACAGGAACGGGAGAATTATCTCTTGTACAGGTGTTCTTTACTCCAGGGGAATTCAAATGCTGCCTCTGCAGCAGTCCCAGCTAATGCCAACCTGACAGCAATAGGTGAAATATAGAGCACACTCAGCACCACGCATCATGTTGGTGCAGAAATGCCATTAAGCAGCCTGGTATGAGTTACATTTCATCAATAATGAAATCAGCCTGCTAAATTTCCTCTGAGAATGAAGCAGCAATAAGCAGAAGCAGGCCCTTTTCTGCCCAAAATTCACTGAAATTATGCAAAGAACTCATTGCTTTGAAATATGAAAGAAACCCCATGTCCTTTTCAGCAGGACAAACTCAATTAGACAGAAAAAATGGAACAGCTGCTTTTTCAAAGAGACAGATGACCTTATGGTGTAATTTTCACACTCAGTCGATCAAAGCTTGTGGTGTGATTCATTGACCATGAGAATGAAACTAGACGAGAGACATTGTTAAAAGGTCATTCCTTCCTATGGATACAAGAGGCTCAAGTAAAATATTACAGAAGCACATGCCACTCCTTCAGGAGATGCTGGCCACACCTCCACCTGCAGTCAAACAAGAAAAGATAAATGAGCAAACATTGTGCAATAATGCCCAACACTGCACAAACATTAATGTTTTGCCCATGCCCCTAAGGTCAGTGATGGAGCTTTCCTACCCCTGAGATTTTGCTAGGGAGATTGGACCTGGCCAATGAAGCCAATGAGAATTTCTGTGTTGATTACAATGGACAGGCCCATTGTGAAGGAGGATGGAAAACAGCTGAACAGAGATGACAGCTATAGCTTACAAGAGCAGGTGCTGGGATTTATCTTCAACTGTAACCGTTTGCCTCATTTAAGCCAATATTCCCAAGCCTGGGTACCTATAAATACAATAAAAGAATGAAAGTCACTGTGAATGAATGTGCAAATACAAGCCAGAAAGGTTTTTCAGTGTATAATGACGCCTCTTGCTTCTTCGTTGCGGGCAGTATGGGTAGGACCAAAGTGGCCCCTTCCCCTGCAGCTTTGGCTTTGGGTCCAGGAGGGGGAGTTCATCTCTCCTGAGCAGAAAGCACAAGAGGGCAGTGATTTTAGGGACTATCTCCAAAGGGGAAGGTGATCCCATTCATACCTTCTCACCAATTTATACAATGCAGTGACCAGCAGGCCACCATTTGCCACTAGGAGAAATGACTTGAGAAAGGGGAGCTCCTTAGAAACCATGCTGGGGAGAGAAGGTTGGTCTGAGACAATGACCTGAAGAGCAGAAGGAACCGTCCACCACGCACTGTGGACATACATGGAGGGACCCATGGCCTGGAGCTGAGAGACTACAGGGAGGGATGGAGGAACATTTCACACAGGAATGTGGGCCACCACTGATGGCATGACCCTTTTTTGAGAGGAGTCCCACACTGCACCCTGGCAGCATGACGTTTGCATGCGGTTAGGCATTGGCCGTATTTCTGGTTATCTAATCAATGCTGAAAAGCTGGCTGCCCTCTGCAATGCTGAGTAAACAGGTGGTTAACTCTGAGCAGGGCTGCTCAGCTCTTGCATTCATCTACAGAAAACGGATGGGCCAAAAGATCCTAATCCTCAGCTCTATTGTTGTCGCTTGTTTGCATTTTTCTCCAGCCCATGTTGGGTCACTGCTCTTAATGGGCTGTTAAGAAACCTCTCTCTGCAGTCTCTTTCCTGTGCCCTATGAATCCCTTTCATAACTTCCAGCCAGGCATGCAAACACCCCTTCTATTGATAAACCATCTGCTGGCTGGAGAGAGGTTTTGACTGAAACTTTTTCTTTGTACACAACCCAACAGTTTGGGTACACGCATACACTTAATGATTTTTATTTCATCAAATTGTTTTGGTTTAGAAAAGTAAAATCATGACACAGTTGCCCCTTTAAATGCTCCTCAACTTCTATCATTTTTACATTAAAAAAAAAAAGTTATTTTCAGTTTTGGATTAAAATGGCATTTCATTAACAAACGTATAGTTAAAAATACAAAAATTATAGTTCATAACTAAAAATAACCACAGTTCTTTTCCAGCTTTCTGGAACTGTTTCCCAGCTGTACTGGTTATCTGTGCAGCTCTTCCTCCCCTTGCTCTAAACTGCCTCTGCAAGTCCAGTGCACAATGCATGCAACCAGGAAGGCAGACAGACTGTTTCTCCAGCCACGGTACTCATACATTACCCTTGTTTGATTCATCTGGAATTACCCTTGTTTGACTCTCCTACAAGTCTGTTGACTTTAGCTGAATAGAGATTTTCATATTTTCCTCATGGGAATTTTGAAAGCTGATAACACATTGCCCTGAGAGTGTTATTTCCCTATTTTATTTCCACAGCAGAATAAATCTGGATACGTTACTGCATATTGCAGCACCTGATGTTCTTTTCTATTCCTTTTTGAATCAGGCAAAAATCACATAATAAAAAATGTATCTACAATTGTTACTTGGCTATGGTAAAAAAAAGAAAGAACACCCAGATCCCCATCTCTTTTTCTTATCTCCCTCAGAGATGAAAGAAGTATTAATCAAGCTATTTGACAAGATCTTCGCACTCTATACAGTGCCAGGAAAATGCAAGTGAGTGCGTACATGGCTAAATGCAGAGGCACAGCTATGACAGGCTGCAGTCTTAGTACCAGGCTCATAACATTAATGCTTCTCTCTGCTCCCGACTGACCTAATGCTCTACATTATACATGGTGTTCGTTATAGCCCATATGAATGCCAGAAGCTGGGATCAGCAGCCTCATGAGAGGTCAAAGATGCAAGAAGATTAAATCTTAGAATTATTTGGGTTGGTAAAGACCTTTAAGATCATTGAGTTCAACCGTAAACCTAACACTGCCAAGCCCGCCACTAAACCATGTCCCTAAGTGCCACATCTACATGTCTTTTAAATACTGCCAGGGATGGCAACTCCACCACTTTGGCAGCCTGTTCCAGTGCTTGACAACTCTTTTGGTGAAGAAATTTTTCCCAATACCCAATCTAAACCTCCCGTGGTGCAACTTGAGGCCATTTACTCTCGTCCTATCGCTTGTTACTTGGGAGAAGAGACCAACATCCACCCGGCTACAACCTCCTTTCAGGTAGTTGTAGAGAGCAATAAGGTCTCCCCTCAGCCTGCTGATTTCTTATTTGGTGAAGCCACATAATAGAGTAACCATGGACCTGATGAATCTGGTGAATGATCTCCAGTCATGAGTTATGCAGCCTTAGGCAAAGAAAGTGAAGTTTCTGTTTTTGAAAATCTTTTTTAAGTCCTTTTGAACTGTCTCCATTTAAGTAAATAACAGCACAGAGTGGGAAGTGCTTCTGTAGGTGCACAAACATGCATCTGCAAGAGAGAAGGAGCTTACCATTAGGCATCTGTGTATTTCAGCTCTTGTTTTTCCCATCTGTACACCAGGAACAGAAGACTTTAACTTACAGCCAGGGTGCCAAGATGCCTTGTGCAAGAATTAAGAAGATCCAGTGCTGCACTAGGTGTTGTGCGGGCTTACAGACCTGAAGATGCTCATAAAATTTGGGCCAATAAGTGACAAGGTAAATTTCTTTTCTACATCTCTCTCTGTTGTCTTTAAAGTCTGTGTCACCAACGGCCTGTAAACATTGCAGTTTTCCTCCTATGACCAATCTTGTCCCATAGTTGACATTTCACACCACGGGTTCTGGCTTTTTGCTCATGCCTTAAGGAAATTAACTGGTAGGAGTTTGGCATGCATTTTCATGGGGAAAAAGGTTACCAGATTCATGAAGCACTCTTTTGCACTGCTACTGTGGGAGGTAAGCCCTGGCAACCAAAGCCCAGCATTTTTATAACACAGTGGTCATCATTAAGATCCACAGAACATGCACAATTGTACCTTTTCCTACCCTTTCCCACAAAGAGATCGTGGATTGTTGCAGTGCCACTATCATGGTTCATTTATTTTCCTGCTTTCAGTGGAACCTAAGATATGTAAAATGCTGTATGAGCAATTTCAATATTTTCTTAATTGATACATTCCCTTCGAGTCATTCTGCACCACTGGAGCAGATCAAAGAAGATTGGCTTTCACTCTCAATTCTGCGGCAGAGCCAGAAGCATCCTAATTCCAAGCAACACAGAAAGATTTCTTAAACACCATCATTTGCATTTTCCTGAGTGCTCAGCTATCAGTACACACTGTTCCCTTCACTCTCTCTTTTCCCTGTTCCCTCATGAACGATTCCACCGTCCTTTTGCTTCATCTGCTCTATTTCACCTGTTAATAGTCCTCTTTCTATTTTTTAAAATTTATTTTTCACATTCTGCTGTTGCTTCATTTTCTCTCCTTCCAGCATGCAAAGCCCATTTTTTCTATTTGCTGTTCTTGTCCTGGGTTGTTCTTTCATAATCTCTCCCACTGTTCAGCATACCTTTCCCTTTTTTACCCCCCTGCTCTTCCCATTTTCATTGTCAGTCCCTGTTATTTGTTCCACTCGAGTGCAGAAAAGGATTGTCGTTATGACTCTGTAGCCTTGCACTAACACCTGAAGGCCCAGTGAACACTGGATCCCCTTTGTGCCACAGCTTTGCAAACATACCAGTACACAGTCCCTGCCCAGGGCATTTGCAGTCCTTTCCCCGAGGATGGGTTTCAAAGGCCCAAAGGGGACTTAAACACTTGCCTCGCACCAACTGTTCTCTTGAAAATCATGGGCTAAACACACAAAGGGCTGGAGGGGTGATCTGACTTGCTCAGAGACATAGACTACAGTTGTGGAACAAGGGATAGGAATTAATTGCTCATCTCCCTGTCTGGTACATTAATGGTATGATAGGAAAAAGACAGCAACTGCATCAGATTTTTTTCCCCTTATGAAAAATGAACCAAGAAACTGAAGCAGCATTTGCAATTAGCCTCACAATATGTGCAACAGTCTGGATATTTAAATAAGAAAACAGCTTAGATTTCCCCCACTCCATTCATCTGGTGGTTTAACTTCAGGTGATCCTAAAATCAAATCACTCTGAGGCTGATGAGAGACTTTGAAATGCCCTGCAGTATCCTATCTTCCCCTCATAAGAGAAAGCTTTGGTCTGACTGCCTATTACGCTAGAGATTTTAGCCCTTTTGATTAATAATGCCCCGAAGAAACCATATGCTTAAGACCCCAGCCACAGCATATCAGCTCCTAAATACCTATGTCCCAGAGGCAGGCAGCACCAGGGGGATATCTGTGCCTTTCTCCAGACAGTTGGGTCCTTAGATGTGGCTTTTCCCTGCAGGTGCTGGACGTGGCCAAAAGATGCCACGGTCAATTAAGAGCCATTCTTGCAAATTCTGCAGAAGTCTGCAAAAAACAGTGTCATTTCACACAGGGGCCAAAGCTGCTCAGGGAGCAGCCCCCAAGTAGCTGTCCTCGTGCTCTTTGCAGCATGAAAATCTGAGCAGTGAATAGGACTTCTCTTCTCGTGTATTTTTTGTTGTTAATGAGCCGTTTTAGTTTCTGGTGGGGCTACTTAAAAAATAAAAGATTTGAACTGAATGTGTCCAGCTACAAGGCTGTGACTCTTGATCTCTCACAGCATGTTTTCAGCACAGCTGGGCTGCATTTGAATTCACCTCTGGCTTTCTTTTCTGCTAACACAAATGGTGAGGAAGCAGACCTGTGTGGCTGAATCATATCTGTGTATTTTCCCAGGCAGCTCCTGAATCCTGGAGCCCGCTCAGAACAGAAATGTCAGGCACAGCGGGACTTAGTCTAGCATGTGGGTGGGTTTACTCAGGCATGGAAATCGAATCTGGGCCCAGGAAGCAACGCTTGATGGTAACGGGACAGGGCTCAGCCTGCAGCTGGAGCTGCAGTTCAACCTGCCCGTGTGTCACAGCATTGATAGTAAAGCATGGTACTCCCTTTCCTGATTTTTTTTTTTTTTTAACTCTGCTGCACTGGGTATTCTGAAAGGTTCACTTTAAGGCTTCACAAAAATGACAGAGGGAGAAAATAACAACTGAATTCACATCTAAAATATTTTTAAAGGATGAAAAATGAGTGAATTTCTCATAATTTCTTTTTACTCCCTTCAAAGTGGGAAAAAATCTGATTTGTATATTTGAATTTTGAAATGTAAACAAGCACTCCAGCCCTTGGTGTTTCACTGCTATTTATTTTTAATAATGAAAGCAAACAAGAAGAGGAAAACATGTCAATACACCTGCAAGAAAAAGACCGGCAGCTTCTCCCTGCCCTCAAGCCCGGAAGAGAAATACACTCCAGAGAAGTTTAATCTGAACAGCCCATACTGTGCTCCTATCCTCACACTTCTCCCTCTGCCCAGAGAGAGGAAAAAGCAATATGTGGGCTTTAGAATTTAGCAAGAAGCAGTTGCTGTTACACAAACACTGTTTCCCCTAGATAGATAAAGCAAGAGAAAGAAACAAAAGAGTACATTGCCAAGAAGGGAGAAACTCACAACCACCAGTACCAGTCCCTTTCCACTGAGTCTCCAGCTAGAGCAGTTCTGCCAAAACTTGCAAAAGTTGCTTCAGGGACTTCATAAGCAAATGCGATGTGCACTTTCTAAAAACAAGCAAGCCAAAAACTTACTGGTTTGTAAAAAGACCTACCTCTGCTTCTTCCTTGTTTGACAGCACATCTCTGTGCATCATTTCATGTCAAATCTAATCTGACAAAACTCTTCTGGACTGATGCTGTGCCTTTATGGTCCTCCTAATGGACCATGACTAGCTATGCCTCTTGCATGCAAGAGTTTCAATAACAAAGATTGCCATGGACATCAGAGATTATGTAAGGATAGAAAACTTCCTGATTAGGGTTTCATATGGCTTCACACATCAAGATGAGTCCACCTTTAGGCAAGCACTATATAGGCAAATGTTGACAAAACACTATGAGGCAAACAACAGCAGTATGAATCAGCAGAAGCCATTTTATAGACTGTAGCATGGATAGGTAAAATTGTTCCTAGACTATTACCTACTCCCACCTGAATGAATTACTCTGTACACCACTGATGATATCTTGGCACACATCAAAGGCAACGTTGACTTTATACCATTAGCTGATAAATACAGCAACAGGAAAAAAGTCTCATAAGTCAAAAACTAAAGGTCATTTAGTAGCCTGCCTCCTTTCCCTCTCATGTCAGTAGCAGGCCCTCCCAGAGACTTCATGGAAAGCTACCATTTTATTTGGAAGTGTTCCCTTCTCCCTAGGTCTCTCAGAGCATTGTTATAAGCAAGGGAACCATTGCCATCTTCCTGCAGCTCTCCTGAGCTGTGTTACCAGGTCCATGCCCTCAGTGTCCGACCCTGCTGTCCACAAGAGCCTTGGTGTACAAGGGTGAGCAACGCTGTGTCAGCTTTTTGGATTTCAGCAGTGTCCGTTCTTGCATGTGATTCAGAACCACAGTCTACCCACATACATCATCTATATAACCACGCAATCCTGTTTTTGTTATCCCTGCTGTTCCTCCCACCTTCCTTCCTATTGCTTGTGTCATTAGCTTATTGCACCTCAGCCACAAGTAGACTATAAATTCTTCAGGACTTCTTATGCTTCAGTATCTTCTTGCCTAATGGGAACTACCAGAATACAAACAGTCATTACAAAACAAACATAGACCTCAACAGCTGGGACAAATAAGACACACACATGTAATTTCAGCCCCTAAGGTCTATTTGACCTAGAAACCCATATTCACTTCAAGCAATTCCTCTTGTGCTTTCTGCTTTAGGTCAGAGATGAAGCTGAATCAAACTGTAAGGAAATGCAATAAATAAACATGATCATTTCATGATCTGAAAATCTGGTATGTTTACACTCAGTTTCCTGGTCAATTGACAGCTGGATAAAATCCAAGAATTGAACAAAAAGAATGAAGAAAAAAAATGGAAAAGAATTGAAGAAAAAAAATCTCTACCAGTAGCGCTCCCTGAAAGGAAAGTAATTCATGTATCACTGCTTCCTTGTAACATGGTCTTCCACTGACTGAGAAAACTACTAGCTGCAGCTTATTTCATACTTTCAGGTTTAAATAAGATATGTGCAAAAAAGAAGAGGTGAGATGCCAGGAATGCATGCGGTGTCCTCCAGCATTGGCTTTGCAACACAAAGTCTAGTCAGAGGAGAGTGATCCAAGGAGATGGAGGTGGGTATGTCTACATAGTAGGTGAGACTGGAGTCTGTGACCAGAGCTCCAAGCACCCACCTAACAGGCTGCGTTAGAGACATGTATTGAGTTGTGCACACCCACACCAACGTGAACCACCCTATCTATTTCAGCCTCTTGCTGAACACAACACAAAGCTGCTCATCTGCATGAGCTGCAGCCGGTGTTCCTGATGTGGGCCAATGTATAGGGCACTATGAGACCAATGGCAGAGGACTTAGACCAGACACATGCCCAAATCCATAACCCTACCACCTATGCAGTACAGAGAAAGTTGTTTGCCCCACATTAAATAATACAACACTAAAGTAAAAAGAACATTGAATAGTAGAAAACTAAAGTTTGCTGGAATGCCACCCTGACCCAGCCTTGGGCTCCCCACTCACTGCATGGATGCTTCCGTGCCTAAAAAGTCCCCTGCAAAGATCTCCCTGAGGCCAGGGTGGTGAAGGTGGTGCTCTGCTTGGATGCCCAGTGCTGCCTGGACACCTCAAGGCACATGAGGTCCAACATGTGGCTCAGCCTCCTGATGGGATGTGTGTTTCCAAATAGGATAACAGCTGTGTTTGCAGCAATGTCAGTCAGAGAGGCTTGGGAGCTAGGGTCACCCTAGCTGATGGGTGTGCAGTCTCACACCTCTTCCTTCCCAAAAGGGTACCCTAGTTGTCAGGCCATTGTTGTCAGGGTGGATTTGTGCTCGAGGGTGAACAGGATGAGGAAACTCATTATCAAGCATTTGAAGCTTGCAGCAATCTGCAGATCTAATTGAACTTTTGGTCTGAAACACGCTCTAGACATTAAGAAAACACAACTCCATAACAGCCCTTTGTCTAAATTTCAGCATGGGAATGAGGTATCAAAGCCAGTATGCCTTTGGCATGGATTTCTTTTCTTCTTTGCTCAACATTTTTTTCTCTGCTCAGCTACTTACCCAAGCAGCTGCAAACCTCCCCAGAGTCGCAAACATAGTGATGAGTCAGTCTAACTCAGTCTCCAGCTCTTTGCCTAGAAATCTGGCAGGTTTGCTGATGTTACAGCATCAAATCAGTTTCAGCTATCTCTCTTTGGCTTCCTTTTGCCTATGTTGCCGGGGCCTGATTTCACTCTGATTTGCACTTAGAAATTATTGCTCATAAATGATTTGCAATAGTGGAAATGACAGAAAGGGATTACAGTAGGAGGAGGGCAAGGAAGCAAAACAAATGGAAAAGCCAAAACTCGCCCTGTGCTGACTGATCAGTTTTAATACACAGAAGAGGTTTGCAAGGGCTGTGACCTGTGGGCAGCTACAGCTGCCAGGCTGCCAGCACCAGCCCCGGCACAGCCGCCCAAGCTGCTTGCCCGGCAGCTGCCCGACTGCCACGGCTTAGAGAGTGGCATTTTGCAGTCAGTAATACCTCAGCAGCTCTTAGGCAGCTTACATCCAGCTGTCCGTATGCCAGGAGCAGGGCGGACAGCTGGGGTGGCAGCGTTGTCAGCCCCCCGAGCTCCTGCATCATAGCCCATGCCCCCATGGTGGTTTACCCAGAGCAGCCTCTGGCTCCGCTCCTCCTGCCAGTAGAGTAGGGTAGCAAGCCAAAGGTCCCAGTTTGCCATCGAAATCAGTAGTGGAGGGAGGGCAGGATCATCACCAGAAGCTTCTCTGCACATAGGTGTCTACTACAGGCAGAAATAAATCCTGCTGTAAATTGACCTCCAGCAACACTGTCTTGAGCTGCCCTGGCCACGCTCTGTTCTGAAGGAGGAGACCCATGAATGACATATGTCATTCATGCATATGTCAAAATAAGCCTCTGCTCAAGGGTCAATAGGATGAGGATACTCGTTATCAAGAGAGGAGATGCTGGCATTTATAGTATTATTTGCTATATGGCTTACATTAACATATGTTCAAGAACAGCATCAGTGATCTGCTTTACCATAGTCATATTTTCAAGAGATGACTTTTATTTCCCCTAACGTGCTTGTGCAATGTACAAGCATATTAGAGCTTGCAGCAATCTGGAGATTTAACTGAATGTGGTCTGGACACGGCAGGTCCTGCATGCGCCCAGGTCTGCAGGCAAAGGGGTTGAGGGGACAGGGAAGGACAGCCAGCCAACGAGGGGGGCAGCACCCACTCGTGTGTCCAGCTGTGCTGAGGGGTCCTCAGTGGGACACCTCACAGCTTTCTGTTCTTCCACTCTTAATGGGATGAGAAGAGCCCTGAAGGTGAGATTTCAGCCGCACAGCAATTTGAACTCAAGTTAGACCAAAGACAAGAAGTCTGCAGCTTTCACCCTGAAGGCATCTGCAGTCCAAAAAGACCTTGTGCTGGCTTTTAGCACATGGTGAACTTCAACCCTTTATCACAAAACTTTCAGTAGAGGTAAATGTGCTCTTACTGGCATTGAGCTTCCAAGAGTTAGGCTCACAGATGTGCCTAATTTTCTCTTTTTTTTCTGACTGAACTTACAAAGTCCAACACTTACTTTGGAGGAGGGCAAGCTGTGCATTGCTCTTTCACCGCCTACCCCAGCACTGACCCATAATGTCACAGTGCTGTGCATGTCCAGCCAGCAGAGCTGCTGCTGCTATATTATGTATTAAACCATGTGTTTAACATTTACAGGTCATTTTGTCCTCATCTGCATTATAATTTTGTTGCGCATCATAAATGCAAAATGAGATTCACTTCTGCTCCCTGCGCCTTTGGTTTATTGCATTTACATAAAGCTGTCGAACACTTATGAGGATTTTTATAACTTTATTAAATGAATTTCTTCAACCACCACGCAGATGACATTTCCGCAGTAATACTCTTATTTCCCAAACCCTATTTTCTGGTATCTTTGGCCTCACTGAAGTGGCACATTTTTCATTAAACTTAGCAGTACATAAAGTCATTAAGGTGACAGTAGTGTGTTATTATAGCTGTTGTAGCAATGCTGGTAGTGACTTCACCCTTGGGTCATCTGAAGCAATTATTAAGTAAAGTGTCAAGAGATATTGAATGACTTAGAAAACTTAGAATTGCCTTGCCTTAAGTATCTCTACCATGCAGACAGCACAGAAAGCTGACCTTCGTAGCTCAACTCATCTGGAAAAAGACAGAGAGCTATTGAACACTGCAACAGACACAGCCAAAAATATTAAGACATCCTTTCCTTCCTCTCTAATATTCTTCATAAACCACATCTTTTTTTGCTCCCAGCAACATGTTTTCATTCTGATTTTCATCTGCTTTAGTGATTAAACTTGCCTGCTGACCCTGAGGGCTCTGCTGATCTTCCTGCATGTCACAACCTGTCATCAGAGTCACAGTCGCTCTCATCTGGTGGGGGAAAACTGGATGCAGAAGCAACAAATAACCTAAGAAATGGGAAGCAGCCTGCTAACAGTATAAAGCCTGCCTATTTCCTTCCCTGTACAGCATTTAAAACTGATTGGATGATTCAAAACCTAAAGAGATACGAGTCTTATCCCTGAAACAGTGAGCTGTGGACCTGGATATTTTTCAGACAAAGGTCCAAAACCACTTTGCAAGTGAGGGACAAATAATTTTAAATTCACTTCCCAAAGTCCCTGAACAAGCCTGGAGCAATACAGAGCTACTGATGTCTCTCAATACTGTCTGAACTGGCCACATAAATTACAGGCCAAACTATCCAGCAATGTAAGTCAAGGTGAACATTTCACCTTGGCTTAAAGGATGCTAATTTTTATCATATTGGGAAAATAACATTTTACAGCCACTTTGTACAAGTGGCACAAGCACAACAAACACATGGCAACACAGCATCATCAATGCTGTAAAATGTACATAACATCAGCCTGTAGTTTGTTACAATGAACTTTTAAAAATTGTTACAATCAACATAACTTAGGATTTTCAGGGTCCAGTTTTAAAATTTACAAGGGTTCATTACAGAGATTTTTTTATAGCGGCATTCCGGAACCCTTTATTATTTCTCACAATTTGGGATTGCTGATGAACTCCATTTTTGGACTTCACTTACACGCTAAAAAATCCTGAGCACTTCACTGTGACAAGTACAAAACGCAGCTGAGACTGTAAACTCTGCAGGGCAGGAATTGTGCGTGCTGTACCATAAGTAAATTAGTTTAGGCAGGATCTGGTAATTCATCACTTTAGGTAGGACTGGTGGCAGGCTTCTGTATCCTATTATACGGACTTAAAATAAAAACCCCCACATCCTTACCAGTCTGTAACAGTAAGGGTAGAAATCTTTTATTCTGGAAGAGAAGGGGGTGGTACTACCTCCAGCTGGAATTCAGTGGAAAATTGCAGCCAAATGGTTCGGCCATTTCCAAAGAGCAGCATTAGGATCGGCACACTCTCCTCTTGCCTGCTTGTGTTAGCGTTTCCAGAAATGGTTTGTTTGAACAGCTGCAACATCTCCCTGCTGTGCCGCAGGGACTTGAAATGTGACTGGCGATAGAGGGGGGAGGTGGCAGCCTTGGTTTTTCGGGGCTAAATCTGTGAAAACGCATTCAAGTTTGGCCACATTATGAAACTTGCAGGTGATTTAAGTGTGTGTGAGTGAGAGAATAGGAAAAAAAATGCTACACTGATGTTCAGCACCATTACACCTGTGCCAGCTCACCCAACCCCCCTCCACCCACTCTGAACTAAATGGGGCAATTGCCTGTATTACATCTGTGGGTCACTGCTCACCTTGCTGCGGCCAGGCTAGAATAGCTGCACGTAGGCATGCACTCAGACTTGGGAGAGGAGGGGCTGCTGAGGGGAACAGCCATCTGAGTGCAAAGCATCTGGAGAAAGAAAGAAAAAAGAATCATATTCTGCCTATTGACTCACATCTGTTTGTCAGAGAGAAGAAAGGTGAGGGAAGGAGGCACCTTGCCAGGTGATCCAGTGTTGGCAGCAGTAAAACATCCACAGTTACCTGCCATGACTGGCAGCACAGTGAAACAATACGTGTCCTGTGAAGACGTGCACCCAGCCAAGGAGGTGCATCCAGCCATGGAAAGCTGCTCCAGAGCTCCCATGAAGGTGGGGCACATTGAGTCATGCACATGCAAGAAGAGTCAAATACAACCTCCCCCGTGTCCATTCCAGGGGGGGAGTGTGCTGGGAGCCTTATGGACAGCTGGTGTTGCCTCCTGAGCTGTGCAGGTGTCACCTCCCGCCTAAGTCAACAGCCTGATTGCACGTTTGCCTCTTTTCCCCATCACACGGTGCTGCCTTTGGGGTGCAGGAAGCCATGTGCTGCTGCCACAGGGAGCCGCGGTGCCGTGGTTTCATGACTGTGGTGAGTCATAGATCTGCACTGCCACTTTGCACAATCAAAGAGTTGAGTTTCATGTTTACAGCATTTAACAGAGACCAGACACAGCAGTCATGGCTTGGGAATGGCTGTCCTCCAAGGGTCTGGTGACATACCTGCTGTGATTAATGTAAGAGCTGGCTCTTCCTGGAAGAAAAAAGAGGAGGCTGGGAGGGGCTGTGTCCCCCACAGGACAAAACAGATTTCCCCAAGTTTCTCTTCTGCTCTCCTCCAAACTGAGAACTGCCAAAGTGCTGGGGGTCACTCTAGGAGGCTTCATGTACAGGAGTAGGCTGTGGTGCAATGGATGTCTAGGGAGGCAGGCTTCTCCAGGGGTGCTGCCAGGCTGTGGGGGCAAATGTGGTACCTGATGGTGATATAGTTAATTTGGGGAAGACCTGGGCTCTTCCAGAGGGCAGCCAAAGAAGCAGACACACAACTGTGCTTGGCATACAAGTGAGCCAGTGGATTTCACTTAAGCTGGTTTTCTTTTTAGCCATAATTTTACAGCCAGCAAAAATTTTACTCACAACATTAGAGAACATTCAGAACTTGTGAAGATGGGGGTTGTTAACATAGTTGTCACTGCAAATGTAAAATAGGTCTTTCAGCTCCGTGAATAAAAAAATGGCAATTTCCTTTCTCTCCTGTGAGCTGTCTTCTCAGTTGCTTCTTCCCCGTCTGTTGAAGCTCTTGCCCTCACTGCCTCACAGCGTGACTATGCTGTTCTTCAGGCTATTTTATCCCATGCATGCAGAGCTATTTGTGTGCACATGTATATATGCTATTTATACATCTATATATAGCACACACAGCTATATGCATGCATATCTATAGACAGAGGAGGCAAGGACACAGACTTTTGCCTTCTGCAGAGCTGGCAATGTTTATGGTGATTCCTGTGCTGCCTATCTGTTTGGACATCTTATACATCCTTGACGTAAGCTGGCTTGCTATCATAACTGCTCCCTTAGCTGACTCAAGCATCAGACATGTTGCTAGTGCTTGTAGTTTTTAACCAGAAGGCTCATATTTTCTGATGACTTTTCTGAAGCCTCAGCTCTGGACACCAGGGATTACAGGAGAAACTTTGCTTTCTCCTTTTTTTTTTTCTTTCCTTCTTTCTTTTCTTCTAAAGTAAGCTTCAAGGTTTTTGGCTGCAAAAACATGGACTATACAAAAGGCCTCAGATACCAGAAAGAAATTAAATTTCTTATTATCTTTGTAAGATCTCATGGGCTTGAATCACCCAATTCACCATTTTTCAATACTTCAGATGAGCAAAAATATAAGTGTGTTATTTTATTGGCAGTTCTCTGTTTAGAGAACCTTGTTTACTATTTATCAATTACTTGGTTGTTTCTTCTGCATTAGTGATAATAAAGGTCCATTATGCTGCCTTTTTGGTTAGGTTGGTTTAACTCATTTATTTGGGCCATTAGTTTTACTGATAACAACTTGTCTGGCTTTGTATATTTTTTAATTCAAGCTTTTTATTTGGTATATCATTATTGGTGTGGTCAGAAATTAGTAGGTTTTAAAAGTGTTAATTAATTTAAGAGACTTTCTGTCACTGTCTTATTCACCTCAGATCTTTTGCCTTGCGTATTTCCTGCCTTTACCAATTTTCTGTGCATATTTTAAGTGGAAGTACATAGCCTCTTCCATAGGCATCAGGCCTTTTTTTTTTTTAACTTGTCCATTGTTTCAAGGGCCAGTTACATATAAGAGCAAGACTTATTCTGATTGATAGAGTGTAATCTATCTCCTATCACTGAGGTCAGTCCAGCTAATTTATTGCTTCTTGTTTACAGTCTGAACGAGAACAAGATCTTTTCCCATCAATCTTCCCAACAGTCTCTAAAATGCACTATTTATTGCTCTTAAACTTCCGATTAAATAATAGTCGGTCATCTCTGAAGCAATTTCAAACAGAGAATGTTCCTGAGGACAGTTAAGAGTCAGCAATGTCTTTTCATTGTATGGGATGACATAAATGACAAATGATGAGTGAAGACACCATTAAGCTTTATAATTTCTTTAGATGAGTTTGCCTGACACCTGTTTAAATTGAACACCAGCATTTGCAGAGTGAATACTAACTCTCCCCACAAACCTTCATATGGATTTTAGAGGGAGAAGAGTGTTTTGATTGCACAATCAAAAAAATCCAGAATAAAAAGTGAGTTAGTATTATGCATAAACTGTGAGCAGTCGTTGCATGAAATCAGCCTTAAATGCTCTGCAAATATGCAATCAGCGTAACTGAGGCAGAGTAAAAGCAGCTATGGGGGATTTTGGTGTACCCTGGACACCACCTGCGGGTCTTGGTATGCCACACGATAAACAGTGACATATTTCAGGTCAAAGCTACACTGACCTCATCTATTCACAAACAAGCTGAAATAAGCTGACTCCCCTCTCAGATTAAGAGGTCTTTAATGACAGCACCCTAATTATCTCTAGCTCGTTAGTGTGCAGGATAAGTGCTAGTTTGGTTACTGGACAGATGTCCTTTCCCAGGTCCAGCTGTGCTGGTGGAAGAGGTTGCCTTTCCCAGCCTGGTCCAGATGGTCATGGCTGCTCTCTTGCCCAAGGCTGCCATTCCTTTAGTGTTGCCAGTGCAAGGGCTTCAAATCCAATTCAGTCAAAACAAGCTGGGTTCACAGAAACCAGCAGATTAAACTGTGCACTTGAAGAATATTTCAAATTAGCAAAAGGAGCAAGACAATATAATTTCAAATATACTTTACAGCCATAAACCTGCCTATGATTTTTGGCACTCCAGTCTTCATATGAGGCCACAAAGAGCCACACAGCCAAATCAGGCCTCCACCCAAAGGCCAAGGTCATCTGATAGATTACTATCATGATAGAGTTGGGTCTGATGTCTCAAATATTTATGCTAACTTTAGACACCACTCACATTGATTAGGTGGGCACGTACTTTTAGAGAACTCCCTGATTCAACAGCCCATCTCACTTAAGTTTCAGTGTCCTCAATGGCAATACAGTCACAAGGATGTACATGTAAGCATAATTTGACCTCCAAAACCCTTTTTGGTAAGAACAAGTGAGAAAAGGAGAAAAAAAGCAAAACCAGAGGCTGAATTTTCAGAGGAGACTTCAAAAAAACCTTGACTCTTCCAACTCTGTCATGAGTTAGCAGAACATTACAGATAACAAAATCCACACACGCTGCCCCACACTGTCTATTGTGATCAGTGCAATTAATTAAGACATTTTCTAAAGATGTGCAGCTGGTTAAGTGCATACTGGTTGCTTGTGCAGAGCATGTAAGAACACAGAGCCAAATCTCACACACCTGCCATGTACAGAACTCCTGTCCTAGGTAGAAGCTCCTTGCCCAAAGAATAGTGGGCTTAAAGATGTGAAATAAAAGCCTCAAATCCAGTGGTACCAGTCACACCTGTGATCAGTGCCATCCTTAGGAGTCCTGTTGGATCTTGGTGCTCATGCTTACTTAAAATATACAAGTGACTCACTTTTTTAATGAGAGTCAATTTAAGGGGATTCATTTGTTTAAAGTATTTTCTATTTTCAAAAGTCCTAGAATGTGAAATGTGCGTCCCTGCTAGGACAACCCTTTCTCTACTCATTTACCCATATGTGGTTTTGTTCAAACTCATTTACATACAAATGGGTCTCCTTGAAGAAGTTTCTGATCTCTGTTGCTCCAATGAAGCCAGCAAATTTCTCCTTGCTGCATTTGCCCACTGCAAACATGTTCCAGATCTGTCTCTCAGGAGCCAAGATTCAACAAAAATTAGTTGCCAGCTACTTGAAAGTTTTATATCTGTAGCAAGAAGGGTAATGGAATGAGAGTAACAGTTTAGAAGTTTAATTGTAGAAGTAGAAGCGAGCATTCTAAATAAATGAAGCAACTGATAATTGTTTAGACATTCAGAGGTTTTGTAAATGTTTCATTAAATTGATGGGATCTAATGTATCCTTCCAACTTTTTATGACATAGAAATTGATGTGGATAGTACCTTTAGCACTTCTCTCTTCAGCATTTTGTGTCCAGGCTAGTTATGGCACTGAGACATCTGGTTCTCAATTGGCCAACAGGTCCATGACCTCTGTGAACATCAGTTTTGAAATTCCTAACCAGGCAATCCGGACCATCTTACAGCTATGCCTAGACAATTTATGTGCCTGTAAAACTTCTGCTGTATGGAACTGTAATCATTTATTGTTCTTCAGTGGAAAGCCTAACCTAGAGGAAACCCATAAGGATCACAAGTCATTGTCAAATATTTTTTATTTTTCTAAGAAAAAAAAGGAACCTCAGCATTGTAAGCTAGTACCTACTTAGAAATAGAAGGAGAGTCTAGATCCAAAGCAAACTAAAGCTAAGGGTTGGAGACCCACTGCCTTCAATATTTTTGCGTTAAAGTGCCTGGTGATCCCAAATGCAATACCTATCGCCATCATTTGGGAAGATCAGATCAAATGAAGTCATACCATCTACAGCAATGCAAAGCTCACATAAACTCAAACATTCCCCTTCCATCTCCACTTTCCTCTGATGACACCTTTTGGGGTGATTTCTTAAGACCTCTGCCCGCAATGTTGGCAAAAGTTCAACTATGTTGGTGGCACTGAACAGCCAGCAGAAAACAGCAAATAATTCTCTGTAGCAAAGAAAATTGATCCTGAGTAGAGCTGTTTGTTTGATTTATCCAGCAAAGTTGGAAAAGAGAGGAAAATTCATCCGCTAATCATCTCGCTGGAGTTGCTAGCACAACTCAGGTGCTCAAAGCCAGTATTATGAGTTTCTGTGAAAATAAAGCCAATCCTCAGAAAAGGATCTGTTTGTTCTTCTGCCTCTGCCTTGGTTAGGTTCACATCCTGTGTCCTTGCTGCCTGTGCTCTCTCCAGAGATGTGCACAATTCAGAAGTGAAGCAACTGCTGTCTGGGTATGTCTAAATTATCTGTACAGTGGTGGATGGTTCCTTGTTTCCCTTATGTTCAGCTTTCAGCTGGGGTAGTAAATAGACCACAGAACTAAGGGGGTAAAAATTCCTTTGATCTAAATTCAGGGAAAGGAGCTAGATGAGCAAGACCTTACTATCCTCTTCGTATTCAACCTGTGGTTCAGACCTTGTGCTCTTGGGATCACCTGAGGTCTGAAAGAATTTCTTTATTTTATTCCTTTTTTTTGTTTGATTTATTAGAAAACCACAGAAAAGTTCAAGAATCCCTTATAAAGACCATACTTTCTGTTAAAATGTGAAGTCAGTGGAAGATAAAAAGTTGTTTTATTTTCACATTTTTAGGATAGTGCAAACAGTAAGTTTGATTGTGGAAAAAAATCATGAAACAAATCTGAAAGGATACCTTTTCCATCACCTGTTCAATTTAATTGCCTTGCTTTTAAGTTAGTGAACTCAGAGCAATATTTTTCCAGAAAGACCAGTCTGCCAATACTGATCAGGTAACACCCCAGAAGGTTCCTTTTTTGGTCACATGACAAAACAAATGACATCATTATGATAAAGCTTCCCTGTAAGTCAAGAATGTATAAAAGTACACTGACTGCACACTGCTACAGAAGGTAACAAAAGCAGGCAGAGAGGTGACACACGCATTACTACCAAACGCTGAAGACAAGGCGGAAAAGGTGGCAGGGTGTGTTTGTTGTGCTTCTCTGGAGGGGTAAAATGAAGATAACACAGGATAAAAGAGGATTCTCAGACTAGAAGAGTCATAATTCTGTTAAGCAATGCTATCAAATGTCTAATTATTGAAATACTTGAGGAACAAAGTGCAGTACCAAAATGGCCATTACCAGCCTACTGTATCAGCAGACTCATAAATCTGAAAACAAGCAAGGAAACTCTTGCGAGAAGCTGAGGTCAATATCAGAGCTCCATCATTTGTTTAAAGATGCACCTACAAAGTAGTATGAGGAAATTACTAACACTAGCTTGATGCATTCACTAGCAAGAGACAGCAGTATTGAAAGGAAATGAGGATTGCACAGGGGACGGGGGAGTTTTATGATTTCCCATATGGGCTATACCTTAATGTCATATAATGTAGTGGCAGCAGCTCAGCTGTCCATCCTTGACCTAGATAAGGGCTATATCTCGCTCTTTACTGCTCAGCCAGAAAACCATATTCTAAATGCATGCTAAAATAATCATTTCCAGCCTCTTTATGGCCAGGGCCAACAAATTCCCAGCAGTTATACAATACGTGCAAAGCCTCCAAAGCAATATTTCTGTAGCAATATTTCTGTAGCCCTGTTAGCTCTGTAGTACACACAGCACAAAGCACAGGAGATTAGACTTTTACCACACAATTTCTAATAGCTGACAAATAATAATCTTTGGCTTTCAAAGCTTTGGCAGGGAGCCATTTAAGAATTATAGGCTGAGCTGTGAAAGAAAAATATGTTTTGAAATCCCATCTTTATCAGTTAAGCTATCATTATTACTATTCAATTATAGTACAAATGTGCAGCTTTCATAATGCAAAATACCATTTCAAAGTCTTTTGACAGGATTAGATGCAACATGCTTCTCTCTTTTCTGGTCCAGTTCTTCAAGATACCAACATGCCCCAAAATCCCCCTGAAACCTAGGCAAAATGGAGAGGAAGAGATACCTAAGAACAGCACAAAGGGTCAGACAGGCCTTCCTTCCTTCTAATTAACAGTGGCAATAATTAGTAATAGTCAAAAATATCATCTCTGCTGGGTTGTTGCTTGGAGAAAGACAAGCCAACAGGACAGACTCACCCTTTTACAGGAATAAGAAAGAACAACAGTTAGAAAACAGTAATCCCCGATCAAAAATGCTGAGGAGGAGAAGAGGTGGGAAGAGAAATGAGAAGGAGCCCTCTGTTTCAGTAATACTGCCTTGTTGATCTTCCCTCCCTCCACCATGTGGTTTCTATTTTCTTGTATTAATCCGTGCTTCCCCTCCCAACATTTTTTCATGCGGTTGCCAGTTTGAGGTCAACGAGCACTAAGAATGGACTGAAAAGAATTTCCAGGATGTTTTTTAAGACTATTAATAACTTTAGCAGCTATTCAAGCAAACAGCGCTCTGTGTTCATCGTACTCCAGGGCGTAAGCTCATCACTTGAGGAGGCTGATTCAGAGTTTCCTCGCGTTACAGATTGTACAGACGGTCAGGTACGGTATGGGGCTTTGGAGACAAGATGTCACTTCCAGTGGGATGTTGAAAAAGAAGGAGGCAATACTGTTGTTCCCATCAATGGGAACATTTTTCAAAGGCAATAAAATTCAAGAGACAGGTCTCATAGGGGATTTCTAAGTATTGCCACTCACAGTACTGCACTTCCTTAATTTAAAGGCACTGTACTGAACGGCAGGCATCCTCAAAACTCTAAGATGTGAGGTATTCCTCAACAATGTGCAGCAAGACTGAAGTACCTATAAATGAGATCTGCAGAAGAAAGCCAAGCCAGGCAGGCTGCCAGAGGCTGCAGGGAGAGGTGGCACTTCTGGAAATACGTGATTAGGCTCCATCGGTGCTGTGCAGTGAAAGCCCCGAGCAGCATCCCTCACCACAGTGATGCTGGAGGACTCAGCTGGGACTTGAAGGAGAAAGGCAGCATCAAGCCCACAGTGCAGTGGATCATTCAAAATAAAAAAGATCTGCTCAGCGATGTTCAGGACAACACACTTCAAAATTACACCGAAGACTTGTGTAAGGCAGACTGCCAACCGGATGATGACCTGTGCTTCAAACAGGGCAGAATACCTTGGCTGCACATGTCCCAGTACACTGCTTTGATATAATGGGCAAAGTGGAAAGACAGAGCCAGTCTCATTCCTAGCTGTCTTCTGTGTGGGGCCTGACCTGGCAGATATGCTCTGAGAATGCCTTTAAAAAAAAAAAAAATTAGAAAAATATCAGGCCTGAAACATGAGAAAGGCCGTGGAGGAGATGATCTGAGAAGTCCACGGAGGCCCGGGCATGAGGCAGCCTGAAGACGCCAGGTGTGGCTGCTCACACATGAACAGATGTCTCTGTTCATGTGTAATCCCCTCTGCTTCCAAGGGGATTAAACATCTGACCTTGAAATGCCTAAAAACAGGGCCCAAAGTCTATTTTAAAGCTGATTGTTATAAAGCAGAAGATGTTTTTTATAAAAGAAGAGACTAAAACTTGCACAGGAGGAAAAGAAGCACTATACCAAATTTCAAAGTGATGTATGAGGGCATAAATCACGTATCAGAAGGGGAGTATCAGGGAGCTAAGCGATGAATTCAAACCCAGAAGAATATGTGCTTGGTAAAATGCATTATCTTGAACTCATCCTACAGACAGCAGCTTTTGGGCATCCAGGTCTTTCCAGCATCCTAACAAATGACGCAAATTGTTTTCTTTCTTTCCCAAAGGCTTTGCCTTGTGTTTTCCTTATTGATTTTGTATTTCAGAGAGAAAATGAAAAAAAGCAAAGGAATACTTAGAAGGGATATTAATTTTCTTTCTTGTCTCCCCCCAAAATGAGACAGGTTAGCAGACTAAATGTTACAGGTATTTATGGATTTATTTCTGAGATGCAAAGTTAGGTCTGATTTTTATGTAAGCACCAACACACCTGATCTGAGTTTCAGAAGTTTTCAGCACTCAGTCACAAAGGTAACCAGAGCCAAGGAGTGACCCAAACCTTCAGCTGACATGGCTAGAGAGCTGAAGGGCAGTGAAGTATGGCTCCTGCAGAGAGAACAATGCTCCCATAAATTATGTGTCTGAAGGTACAGCGGAATTGTTCCTCCTCCATAGGAACTGCAGTCCTTTCTCTTTTCCAATTTTCCTGCCAGCTGTGGCTCTGAAGAAGCATCTCGGGCCTGGATACATTACAGCAACTTACCCCAGCTAAAAGCCTGCCCCAAGCAAAAGAGAAACACAGAGGAATTTATCTGGTTGATGGCTTGGGGCAATGGGCACAAGTTGGAACACAGGAAGTTCTACCTTAATATGAGAAAAAACTTCTTTACTGTGAGGGTGACAGAGCACTGGAACAGCCTGCCCAGAGAGGTTGTGGAGTCTCCTTCCCTGGAGACATTCAAAACCTACCTGGATGCAGCCCTGTGCACCCTGCTCTAGGTGTGCCTACTCAAGCAGAGGGGTTGGACGAGATGATCTCCAGAGGTCTCTTCCAACCCCTACCATTCTGTGATTCTGTGATTCTGTGTAAAAGATGGCCATACCACAATATACTGCAATGCCATGGGGAAGCTGCTCACTCTTTTTGTATTGAGTGTTACAGCTAAGTTTACTGTCCATTTCCTCAACAACTCGCATTTACTGGATGCTGTTAATCTTAAGAGTAATTTCCAAGTTAAATGAGTGTTAAATACATAAAATAAACAAATCTGGTTCACTCCTTTACCCACTCCCTCTCCAGCATCAGAACTCCTGTGCTCATTGACCTTCCAGGGCAGAGAGCCATGGCCTGGTAAAGGCGCAGAGCACGCACATCCCAGCAGAACGGGAAGAGCTACAGAGCTGAGCTGGGCTGTGGATTTTGGTTGCTGGGCTTTGCTCCAGGCTTATTTGTTACCTTGGGCAAGTTATTTAACCTGTATCCCAGGGACCCAACCTAAAAGCGAAGTGGTGGTAATCCTTGTCAGCAACTGTGTTTCTCCTGGCTTTTCTAAATATTCATCAGGCCAGGGACTTTTTCTCACTAGAGCTTGTTCCAGCCATGATCCAAATGGGGAGCCGAACACCTGTGTGGCTCTTCTCTACTGTACCGGGCAGCATGCTCCCATGCAGAGGAGTGCCCATTCCCCTCTCCTGGTTAACTCTTCCTTATTTCCCTCTGCATCTATGCAATGGCTGCTCCAATGCATTTACATTTCAGCTGGTCTGACACTCCGACATTATTTATTTGTGTCACTGGAAATCTAATGGCATTTTTTTCCAGGGCATGGAGATGTTTTTATTAACTGTGGTTAAATTCCAGCTAACGCCATTACATGATCCCTGCCTTCACTGACAATTGCAAGGCAGTTAATATTGCATTTTTACTTCCTGTCTTTAAAAAGGAGACAACTGTATTGTTTCAAATTGCTCTGTGCATAGCACATTCCCTTCATAGTTTTGCAAAACCCAGGAAAGCTTGTGAGATATGCTAAAGGTCAACAGAAATATATTCCTCATGGAATATCCCTAGAACAGTGTCTCCATTGAAATGTTTGTGGTGAAGCTTTGGGCTCTGGTGTGTACGTGAGTGTGAGTGTTCAGAGGAAGGCTGGCAACAGCCATCCCATTTTGGGAGGAGGAAAGGGACAAAGCAGCACTGGTGCTGTTGAGAGTGAATCTGGAATAGGTAGAGAGGAATGGATTTTGCATCCTCTGAGCTAAAACAGTAAGAGGAGGCTTGGGGGACACTGCACACAAATTTTGCACATTTCTAAAAAGTCAAACATTATTGCAGAGCTGGATGTAGATATAAGCCTGGACACAGGCATGGTATGCTGTTCTAATTGCTGTAGAGAGACAGCAGCCTCCATATGTACCCCTTAGCACAAAGGGGCTACACCTCTACACCTACCCCTCAGCAACATCATACTCCCCTTGGACCCCCTGACCAGTGCCTCTCTCCAGGCTGGATCTCTCCAAACGCTTAGTCCCCGCAACCTCCACCTGCCTTCAGGAAGCAGAGTAGTGATTAAAGTCCTTCTCTGGGAGTCTTGAGGAGCAAGAAAGGCCAGAGTACGAAGTCCTCCTCCAGCAGCCTTTTACAGAGCCCGTCCCTCCCCACACGAGCCCAAATAGCATGCAGTATACAGGGAGTATGGGGTGCAACCCCCCATCCTCCCTTCAGTAAATCCACTCCTGGTTATCACAAATTAATTTCGTGGGAGGTCATAGAGTGGAACAAACTTTGGTCAAGGGCATCACATTTTCAGATCAAAAGCATGCTTTTATAACCTGAGTAGATTAGATTAGGATTCAAGTGGATGTGAATCTACAGTTCAGGATGCCTTTTCCTATTGATTTTTCCCAACAGTTTCCAGGGTAGAAGTTGGACACATGCAGCAGATGGTGGGTTTCCTGAAGGTATGCTATAATCTTTCCCATATAGATGATGGAGTCAAGATGCCTAACATCAGAGCCAGAATGGTGCTTCATTTCTGTCATCCATGATAGCTAATCACTTCTGAGGCTTGTGGACTCAGCTAGGTACCATTCTGGTTTGCAGCTGCAGTTAATTTTATCTTAGGCAGGTGACTGCTTATTCTATTTCACTGACTTCCCATTCCCAGATTTTGGAAGACCACAATGGCTTTTTATGCTAATTGGACTCCACTTCCTCAGATTCTCACAGAAACATTTAGTACAAAGCACAGACTGCTCTTTCCTCAGCCATCTGGCAGAGAAGCTGAAACCAACAATTTTCCAAGTCAAAAATCAGACATCTGAAAATAATGTTAATGTATTCTAACCCCTTTATATAAATGGAACAAGTGAACAGGCAAGTTGGAATAAGAAGAACAGGCTGTAGGAAGGGCACACTGTTCATCTTGCCCCTCAGCATCCCCAAACAATCAGACTAAGGCTGCAAGATCAGGAACTCAAATCCACCCTCCTCTAGAAAGGCAATACTGCCTGCAGCCCAGCATCTGCTACACCAAAGATCAGGTGAGGGAACTGTTTTTTAATGGATTTATGCTGACAAGCAGAAATGAACCCATATACTTAAATATACATATGCATACGCACAATTCTATGCCTGGGATGTGGGTCATTGTTTGCTGTCACCACATTACATCCTACTTGCCTTGGTAACAAAACCTTTCTAGCTAAAATAGTTTGTAAGTCCCATAGTCTACACCTTTATCAGTCAGGGCTGGAGAGCCTGTCTTGCTAGTGTAACAGACTCCAGTTTCCTGGAGGACAGAGGGCTTAGATAAATCTGGCAGGAAGGAGAATGATAAGACAAATTACTGACTTGTGAAATGATTGCTTCTTCCATGTGACACAGCTAACAGAAGAAACAGAGAACCTGATTTCAGCTTCCTGAGCCCCCAGCCATCCCAGTGTAGAGCGACAATGAGAGGAGGAAGCCACTGCTGTGTTTAACACCAGTGATGCTCCAAGAGGCAAACGAAACTGCACTCTGCATTCAAGGTACACAACTCAAAAGGTTGTATACAATATGCATGTGATAAGTCTGCACTGTATACATATTTGTGCTTTTCATATTTACCTGCATAGTGCAATATAGTCCCCATATAGTCCACAGATGTCAACTGTGTGTCCATCAGGAATTCTGCTTTTGCAGGTCTTTTCCAAAGAGGAATAGCCATATAAAACGGTTAATGGGACAATCACAGTAGTATTGAATGATGAGGACTAAGAAACTGCCCAAGAGCAAGAGAATTAACATTTGGCAGAATCTTTTTCATCCCAGACCAGTTGCTAAAGGAAAGACCATCTTCACACAGGGGATCACTGGAGTGGAAGAATGTGTAAACTCTACCTGATCATCTCTCCAGCAAAGAGATTTTTTTTCTTTTTTAAATTTAAACAAATACTTTTCAAAAACATTTTCCTAGCTCAGCTTTTCTAAAACATCTACTGCAAGTTTTGTGCTTGATGCTGTTATTCACAACATGTGGCACTTTCTCCCATGGGTCCCACTTGCCAGCAAAACTATGCAGTGCAGCAAGTACTTTACAGCAGGAAGGAACCCAGCCTGTTCCACAATACCTATATGTCTATCCCACATTTTCTGTGTGTGGTCATCCAAAAAGCTCATGAACAAACAATTACAGACAGTAGCTTCTGCATTTCCAACTTCCATTCCCCGTTCTCTGTGAATGTGTCAAACCACTGCCATGGCATGCTGGCAGGAGTACGCAATCTTCCAAGTAAATCTGAAGGGTTAAATTCCTACTGAAGATGGTGGGCGTTTCAGTGTGCTGGGGACCTACTGGTACCTCTCCATTATCATTGTACCCCTTCTTTGGCAACAATAAGACAACTATTGAAAGGGAACAACACCCTCTTTGTCCACATGACTTTGCTGTTAGAACGGTTTTCATAGCTTAAAAAACGCTGGGCAAAATTTATCTCAGAGGAGGATATCATCCCTGTCCAGCCGGCAAGGATAGATTACCATCAGCTTTCAAAAGCAGCAGTGTATCTTTTCCAGCCCTGTGAGCCAAGCAGATGGATGCCTGGATGGACGGTGTGGGGGTAGCCATAGTAACCATCATCCCGTGAAGCTCCGGCTCACATCTCTCTTTCTATCACAGCTGGGGAGAAAAGCCAACAGCCCGCCGCCGGGGTGCAGATATCCGGTCAGACCTTTGCCTCTCAGCTCCAGCTGGGGTTTCTATTTCTCTTCAACAATTTTCTTATCTTACCTTGCTTGTCTATGCTTTATGGATTGTGGGTAAAATTCAGTCACAGAGGAAGATCCCTCGAGTGAGTGGCTTCCCAGCTGCTGCAGCCCATGTCATGGGTGAATGTGCACTGGCGACTTTCTACCCCTGCCAGGAGCAGGAAACCCCTCAGCCTCCCCCAAGCCAGGCAAACACCTCCATCTCTCTTGAACTGCATGGCACGTGAAGAGAGATCAGGGTTGAACCAGTTCCCAACCTGTGTGCAGCCCATCAGCCAGCATTCATCAAGAAGCACAGGGCTAAGAGCAGCTTTGTGCTGTACCTGCCCCCATGGGAGCTGGGTGGAGGGTGCTCTCATGCAGACACCACCCTGGCTTTTCAGAGTGGAAAACAGTTCAGGGTGCTGCAGCCTGAATGGCAGCTGCTAGACTTGGATGTGGGAGAAGGCTGCTCTGCCAATGACTGATAGTGTTATCCACTTTCATCTTTCATTTAAGGTTTCATCATCATTTCCATCAAGGGCAAAAGTCTCTTCTCAAAGCAAAATTTAGTGGCACCTGAGGCAACTCATCTAACTATCCTGGATGCACTCAGGTATTTTAAATTTTAAAATGTGCCTGTTGAAAAGCAAATATATCCACTTGTATTAAGTTGGGCAACCAAAGCCTGCACCTATTACACAACCATGGAATAGTTGGGGCTGGAACTGGCCTATGGACACCATCTAGTCCCATCCTATCAACGCTGTCCTTTTACGTAGCCTGTACTTCATCAATTTGTTTGTGAGGATATTACATGAGACAGTGTGGAAAGCCTTGTTTAAAGTCAAGATAAACACACTGTTCTCTGCTCATCCACCGAGCCAGTCAATTCACTGTAAAAGGCTACTGACATGGTCAGGAATGATCTTCCCTTCATAAATCCATGCTCAGTACTCCCAGTCACCTTCTTGTCCTCCATACATTTGGAAATGATTCCCAGAAGGATTTGCTACATCACCTTCCCAGGGATCAAGATGAGGCTGACTAGCCTGTCATTCTCTGCATCCTCCTTCTTGCCCTTCTTGAAGGCAGCAGGACATTTGCTTTCTTCCAGTCCTAAGTAACCTCCCCCAATTTCTGTGACCCTTCAGTGATGATTGAGAGTGGCCTCACAATGACATTGGAAGCTCTCTCAGCACTTATGGCTGCATCTGTCAGGTCGCATAGACTTCTCTGTGTCCAGTTGGTTTACATGTTCCCTAATCTGATCCTTCTCCACCAAGGGTAAGTATTTCTTGCTCTAGACTTTCCCCCTGGTTTCAGGGACCTGGAATTCCTGAAGGCAAATCTTATCTATGAAGACCAAGCAAGTGAATGCATGAAGACCTGTGAGTGTCTGCAGCCTCGTACTGCAAACTTGCTTGAATCAACATGTGTTTGTTTTGTTCGAAGAAACTTTGAAAACCAGACCTAAGTCGTAATCATATTAAGTGATCGCCAGCTACTGCTGGTCACCTGATCTACCTTCAGGAGCTTAATTTCCACAGCAGTCACCTGAGGTCAGTCAGTATTGCTCTCTGCAGCTCCACCCTTCAAAGAGTTCTTGGACCTCAGCCAAAACAAAATTAAAACACTTCCAATTCAGTTTTGCAAATTTCGAGAACTTGTTAATATTAAAGCTTGATGACAATGAGTAGATTAGGTTAAACAGCCTGTTTTCAACAGCCTAATCCAAGTGTTCCCAGCACACAACTTCAAACACCATTGACTTGATTAGCATGCACTGCAAGTGCAGCCATAAATTACTGACTGTATTACGGTTGTCACCTCCTTCCTTCTCACCCTTGTGAAGTTCTGGAATTGGCTAAAACACGCCAGGTTTGCAAGTGGGAAGAGGGCAGGTAAAGGGAGTTGGAAACCACCCATCATCACCTCGCAGAGCAGCAGGTACCCCATCTGAGGAGAACAGCAGGGTCTGCACAGCCCCGCTCACCCCTCAATGCCTTGGTCACATGCAGCCCTCCTGCTGCCAGCACATGCACCCAGGTGCATGCTGTCCTCCACAGACTTACAATTAGATAAACAGCTAAATGTTTAGATTTATTTCTATATTTACTTTGCAAGGCACACATCTGAAAGCAGGTCCCCTCACTTTAGTGAAACAGCTGTTTTTTGCCTTACTCTTTGTTTCTCCTCTCCCCCCCTTCACCTGAGTCTTGCAAAATTACATTTGTGAAGCACAGAGGTATTAAGCAAGGAGCACTATGAAAAGAAAAGCTTACAAAGAAATGAATAATTCTGTATTCAGAGCAGGGCTTGAATAATGTCTCTAGAACCACATGCTGCGAAAGGAGGAGAAAACCAAATATTGAACAGCTGCTCATTAGAAAAGCACCAGCCATCCTGAGCCCTGAAAGACACAGGAGTCCTGTGGGGGCAAAACATGTGACCATGTAATTAAAGGTTCTATCAGAGTGTCCCTGGGGGCTCAGCAAGGCTACCCAGGCTTTACAAACCTGGCACTCTGAAAACTCAACTGCTTGTCATTTTCTGGGGTCAAAAAATAGGAATCTAGCCCCCAGGCCACAAATTGTGCTGTGCGTGGTTCCAGGGACAGAGTTGGGACCTCTGCCACTTGAGCCAACAGGAGAGCTGGCAGCAGTGTGTTTGACATCCACTCACTCGTACGCAGAGCCGGGGGCGAGACATTTTGTGCTGGCACATATCTGGGTTCCTCTGGCATTTGCGAGCAGTAAAAGGACCCTGAAGTGCCAGGCACCAGTGTGGCTCCCTGGGTATGTTGGTGAGGCTGGTGGTGGGTCTCCATGTGCCTTACCTGCACAAGTACACAATTCTGCCAGGATATTTTAACACAGGCGAAATAAAAGGTTCCTCTCTGGCTCCATTCTCAAAAACAGCGGAACTACTTTGGCAGTAATTTAAAAATGAAAAATCGGCCCCAGACAGACACTCAACATGAAAAATTTCATGTCTGGTGGGTATATCTGGCTCAGCCATCAGCAGTTTACAACAGAGGTTCATAACAGAAGCATTGTGCAAATACATAACCAGCCTTGCCCTAAAATACTAATGTTCAGACTGAGAAGCTGTGATTTTACTGTTGTTTTTGTGGAATACAGGTGCTTAGAGGGCATGACTGATCTCCAGATGTGTTGGAGAAGGAAGAGCAATTGCTGTTGGACTGCAATCACTCCCAGAGCTCTCTGCAGAGACATACCAGAAGGGAAGGCATTTTTGTAATCTACTGCGATATAAAAATACAACAAACATGGACCTGCAGAACCAACTTTCTGAACCTGTAGTTATCCTGCAAGAATTTTGACTCAGATTGTTGGAAAATTAGCTTTAGAAGCTAATGAAGCCAAAATGCAAAAGGATCCACCGGAAAATTGCCAGGAATTAAAAAAATACCGAACAACAAACAAACAAACAAACAAAAAAGATGATTCTGCTCTTATTTTCTGTGTTTATTTTTACTCCTTGAAGCTCTGCACTGTGCTTTTCAAGCTTTACAAATCACTGACACCTCTGTCATACCTAATCCAGTCTTCTGTGGCTTCAGCGGTAGCTTTTAGCCTACGGCCCAAGCTGTGGAAGGTGCAAAGCCACCTTTCAGCAGCGGCGAGTAGGAGAAAAACTGTTCTTTGGAAATTCCCCCTCTCCAACATGTGAGATTTATTTCCTACTTCTCCAGGACTCCCGAAGGAGGAACGCCGATGGCCCCCGATGGCTCCAGGGGAGCCAGTTCTTGCCGTAGCACTGCACTCATCTTGCCTCCAGACATTTTCAATCTGCTTCCGCCTCTCTCAGCTTGGTTACGCACTCTGAGCCAAAGCCTTGTCTTCTGCGGCTCTCCCCTGAGTCACCCTCACAGCTCTGGCATCTTTTGTTGAAGGCAACAAATTTCATGCAGAAATTTCTGGGTTGTTGTTTTTTTTTCTTCCTTTTGCCTTCTCCTTTCTCCTTTGTTTCGTTTATCAGCATGAGTTATGAACCTGCAGAGATGTTCTGCGCCTACGGATTTCGTCTGTGACTAGCTTTAATGTAAAGGAGTAAACAGTGCAGGTCTGTCTACTAGTATGAATAAGTAGAAGTGTGTATATATATATATATATATATATATATATGCCAGTATAATTATACGTGTTTATGTAGAGAGAGAGCAATATAAGTACACATAATTACAAGTATGTAAATATAACGGAACAGCATGAATCTAGTGGAAAATTTCTTTTTTAAAAAATATTAAGCTTCTAGATTTCAGTAATGCATTGAACATCTGGAAAAACAGCCAAAATGCTCATTCTAATACTAAAGTAAAAAAAACCACAGACTTCCTGTTTGGTTCAAATAAATGTGCAAAACAGAGTTTCCCCAAGATAAGGTTATTTGCTTTTGGAAACAAAAGCCTGTGTTTGCCTTGAACATGAGTGCCGACACTGTCTCCTGGGCAGCTGATGCCGCAGCCCCGGCGGAAGCAGATGGCAGCCGGCGCTCCCCGGCGCAGCTTTGATCTGTGCCGACTGGTCCCTCTGAAATCACTCTGCACCGGAGGCCTTTGCTTCTTCATGGAGTGAGGATATTCGCAGATCCCACTGGAGACCAGGGCAGGTTCACAGCCCCACCTGCACCCCCTGAGAGCCAGGCAACTGTCTTCACTGGCGTGCAGGGGGATACATTAGCAGACTGAAGCAGTGGGGGGATGCGCTGCCAGGGTGAGAGCCTTCCAGAGACACAGGTTAGTTCATACACACCTTGTAAATACTGGGTGCTGCCACACATTTGTCTTCTCCATCAATGCATGGTTTACCTTAGCCATGCAAGATACAGGTGAGATCCAGCCCCAATACAGCCAGCTAACTAATGTAACACAAACCATGCTAAAGAGACTTTGCATATCTCAGGAACAGACTCCAGTAGGCCAGGGCGCCCACTAGTTTGCATCAGTTCAGCTCTAGGAGTCACCAGGCTGCTGTATTTACACCAGGTGAGAACAGATGTAATAATTAGCAGTAAGCCTCTAATATACCATGAAAAAAAAACTTCTGAGTCCAGTTCTTGAATAAACTACTTCTCATTTTATATAACTCTGGAAAATAAATATGCTTTGGAATTTTTTCTAGAGTCCTCAAGAAAGAGAATGAATATCCATGTTATGGTATAAAAAACCACCACCACCACCACCAAATACCCCATTATTATGAAACTCAAAACCTTTGGGACACAAAATCCGATCCCTTTTGAAAGTGCAGACGAACTCAAGCTGCCCGCTGTCTCACAGGCATTTACGCCTGGATTTTTCTTCCCCTTGAAAGAGATGCATAAGGAATATACCCAGAAAAGGAATATGCAAAGGCATCTCTCCTTCAAACTACACGCTACTCTCAGAATTGCAGGTGATGCTGGCCTCATTTTGTTGTTATTGCTGCTTTGTACCACCAAGGCAGCTGGATGCAGAGTTAGGTTGGTGTATTAATTACCCTTTAAAAAGCACACTCACATTTGACTGGAACACCTTGCTCCGGTCTTGTGTTCAGGTCCTTTTGAGGTGTAAGCTGGTTTCCAGGGAGTTGCATCTAGTCATTTCAGGGCTCCATTTTGTCCTTTAGAGAATGAGAAGGTGCAATTATGAACCGTGAGTACTGAGATAACAGAGACATTGCCAGACTTCTGCCTTGGGAAGGGGCCAGGAGGGAAAATCCAACCAAGTAGCAGTTGCTGACTTACCTTCCCCTCAACCCCTGTACATATACTGACTCCTTGTGAGCACAAGTAAGGTAATATTTGGGAGACTATTACCATCTCACTTCCACCTTACCATGCTTGCACACTACTCATACACCGGATAAAATGGCAAGTCCAGGATGGGGAGGAGTTTATGACCACCGATGTCACCATCTTCATGTCTTCTTGGGAGAAAGAGAGGCTTTCTGAGAATTGCAGCTGTATTTCACTGTTTGCATCTTAAATACAATAACCTCCCTCAATTTCCCCTTTCCTGCCTTCACAAAAAAAAAAAAAAATAAAGGAAGCACCATTTTCAACCCAGCTGCAAATACAAATGCAGCCTATTTGTATCACCTGTTTCTCAGGTGAAAAAGCAAATTCAGGTTATCTGCCCGATCCCAGCCTTGCTGAAGTTGATTGCAGTGCTTGTTAGTCCAAAGCCTGGCCCTATTGCACTCCCCAGCATAATTCCCACTGACTTCAAATGGGTCCCAGGTCTGGCACAATGACTCCCGTGGGCTTGGCACCAGGCTTTAAATCACTGTACAAAGTCACTTGAGAAGCTGTCGGCAGTCAGAAATGAGTCATTAGTATGCTGCCAACACAGTATTCAGTGACAAAACCCAGCTGCCACTGTAGTCAAGAATGCAGTTTCTTTAGCACTACTGTAAGTCTTATTAGCATAGAAATCAAGTGTATGTATGTAATTGAATTTCTTTGTCGCATCCTAGTATGAGATTTTCCATCAATCCTGATTGTTACTAAATTTGAACTAACAGCCCATATTTGTACTTAAGCAACATCTGAAAGAGGACTACACAAAGAAAGACTTTCCTAAGTCAACACATCCTAGAAATCAGCAGCTGCGCAAAGGCAGAGGCAAGCAATATTTCATTTTCCTCTCCATAGCACCCTCATTTTTGGCAGCTCTGCTTTAAAACTGGGTTCTGCTGGCAGCCTCACATTTTGTCTCTGAAGAAAAGAGCTGCGACACAGTCCATGAAAGAGCAGGGGCTGTCCCCAGAAGGGGAGTCTGTCTGTCAGGATGTCGTGGTGCTCGTTACTGTTGATTAGGAAGTGAGATAATACCATAGGTACAGATCATTTTAGGCCATTGATTAAACTCAACTGCTGGAAAAGAAAGAAGTAATAAAGCCAAGAGGGGAATACCAAAAGTGTTTAGGAGCATAATTTCAGGATTAACTTCACTGACATAAGAATGACTGTTCAGAAGAAAAATGAGTCTCAGAAACAGAGATACAGGGGTTGTCTCTGCGGGTTTGGGATGTGCTGTGGGCAGGTGAGGACTGACTAACTTAGCCTGGACTGAGAAGGCAGCCACCATTTCTGTGGCTGCCTTTTCAGTGGTGATTTCTCAAGGGACTATATTAGATTAACCAAATAGCCATATTTTCCTATATTTTCCAGACATAACTCTGGTCAAAACCACAGACACCTGACGAGGTGGAAAAAGATGGTGAGTGAGGAAGTTAAATATCCCCTCCCTGTACAGATCATCATTGTAGACCTTGGTTGGGTTGTGTTGCTAATGACTGTGCTGTGAACATGTCCCTCCAGCTTTGCTACTAGAACAACACTTCACCAGGGTCACTGTCCAAGCAATCTGCAAAGCCATCAGCCCTTAACCATGAAGTCAAGGAACCACGTCTCGTAACCCCCAGGCAGCCTAGCACCAGGGAGGGGCAGTAGCCAGAGTACAAGATGGATCCAAGGATCCAAGGCAGAGTCACTCTTCAAAATATCACAGTTCAATCTATTGCAAGATCCTGACATGAACCAGTTTCCCCCCAGATGGCCACAGAGTTTCAGGAAACTTGACTGTTACTCCTACAGCTCTCAGGACTTTTGCAAAGAAGGATTTTGCTCCTAGGTTTTTTTTTTTATAGCGATAACTACAACTAAATAGAGGCGATGTGGACGGAATAACTGCTAAGGTTGGATGTTCTGTAAGTGGTAGATCATCATCAGATTTTTCCCAGTACATCACAATGCCATGTAATACTGTCATTATGGAACGGATATCATCACCCACTGCTGGGCGTGGGCAGACACAGAGTTCACTTCAGGGTCCAAAATTTCCCACTGAATTTTTTCTTCTTCAAGCAATAAGCCCCAAGATCAGGACTCTTCTGAATCAGTCGGAAGAAAAGAGTGAGCTCCTTCCTCCCCTGCCACAATGCAACAGTACAACAGAAACCAAGAAACATCCAGGAGCAGCTAATTCCCACCACGAGCCACGGCCCCTCGCCTTGGCTTCCACTGTGCAACCCTGGGATGAGGGCAGGCTGGACTTTCCCTTTGGGGAATCACGGGGAAGGGAGGGAGTGGGTAGGCCATGTGTGGGTGGCATTAGCTTTTCACTGGAGTTTCCATCCATGCTGCTGATTAATTGTACCACCTTAGTCAAATTGTGTCACTGTGTCCCTTTGGACTTCTATAAAACTGACTTTTTTCCAGGCTTGATTTATCATTATTTCCTTTTTCACTTCTGGGCTTTTCTTTTGCTACCTTGATTTCAGTTGTTGTGAGCTCAGTCCCTTTTCAATTTTACACAAAATCTCATGTGTATAAGGTAATACGTTAGGAAAACGTATGGTTTTCAGAGATAGGAAACCCTGATCTGATGGTTACTGCAGGGCACTATCAGCCATGGCTGGGGGACTTCCCACACTACCCTATGGCTTCCTTTGCCTTCCTGGCTCAACAACACCAAGCAGCTACCAGCCTACCCTCTGCAAAGCAATGTTTTCTGGAGGCATGAACTAACTTCAGTTAGCATTTGTAGAGTGCTCTACAGAGACTGCAACAAGGCCTTACCAGGCATTTCTGCAGGAGCATGATCCTAGCAATGTCCCTCAGTTGGTGTTTTTGGCAGCAAGTGATATAAACTGGGGTACCTCTGATATCAGCATTGCATTTGTCAGATCCTGTTGCAGATACTAATTATCCCCAAGGACATGTGAGTGCATTTGCTCTAGCGAAACACTTAGCATCAGCTGATATCACTGCCAGTCTGTCTTGGGGACTTTTTTCTTTTTTGGCTAGTTTGCTAATTTAGTAAATATTTAGAAATCCATGTTTTTATAAAACTCCAACATTGGATACCATTCCCTTTTGTTCAAAATTGTTTACAGAAATAGGCACAATTATATTAAGTGTCCTAGTTAATACTCACTGGGTTAAAGGCAAGACATACTAAGTAAAAAATGGGTGGAGGGAAAAGTGGGAATTTGTTACAGCAAAGTTCAACGGTGCCTTGAAGCCCTTGTACCTGAAGCTCTAACAAAAAACCTGTTTCTAAACAGAAAACAGAAATAGTTAAAAAATAAGGCAGTGAAAATGAATGCCCAAGACAGAATATGAAATGCTAACCTTCAAAAAGTGACAGATAGATGGGAATAGGTTGCCTCTAACATGGGGAACAGAAAGCCAGGTTGTGCATGGACGAATGTCTGTAGGGGCACATCAGACACCTTGTGCCCAGGGAAGTGCTTCTGCTGAGCCCAGGCCCTCGGGCTGCCTGCCCACTGCTGCTCCCCCCAGCACGCTCTTTTGCCCTTGGGTCTTTCCCCTACCCACAAGGGGCCAAAGCCCCTGCCCAAAGTGTTCATATCCGAGGGAGTCAGGGAACCATGAGAGCAGTCACCCAGCAGGGCAGAGGTCTCCAAACCAGAGCAAATACGGCTGTCGACACCAGACAGCCCGGCTGCGAAGTCCAGACTTTTTCAAGAGGAAATTCCCAATTCACACAAATCTTTAGCAGGCCTGAAGATTAAAGACAGACCAGAGTACAACCCAAGATCTCAGCAAGGAACTGTGGCACCCTTGCAGAAACAAAATGCAACTTTTGACAGCAGGCATACTGGGCTTAGCTTCGGACTACCTAGCCCAGGGACTTCCCAGTGGCCACAGCTGCATGGCTTTTTCTCCCCTCTCCCAGGAAGGCTTCCCAATCCCTGCTGCTGTGGCCGTGCTGTGAACAGCATCCATGGTGGATGGTTAAAAATTGGTTCAGCTGTGTCCGGAGGAGTTGCAGCCACCTCCAGCTGCTTGGTGAACAATCCTGGAGCCACTACACTCACCAACAGCAGCTTGCACCACCTTGCTTTCTTTATTAAAGAAATACATTGCTATTTAGCCAACCTCTGGAGGTAGCTGAAGCAAAAGGGGTAGGGGATGATGCAGAAACAGCCCTGCTTGGCAGGATCCAGTTAGGAAGGTGTTCCAAGTGTAGACATAATGCAGTGGGACAGCGTTAACTTGTGCTGCCTTAGGCAGCAGATGGGTTTGCACACTCAAGTATGGAGAGGCAGCTCTAATTATTCAGCCAGGCCACAGGCAGGCAGTTCCACCCTCAAGTGTCCAGGCAGAGGTCAGTAACTGTACACTCTGAAATTACTTTAATTATGGGACAATCACTTTTCAGTGTATTGAATAACCACCTATTTCAGACAGGACCAACCCCAGGGACTCAGCTCCACTTTAAAAGGAAAGCTAATCAGCATGGTTTGCAAAGCATACACACAGATTCTTTGAGCCAGCTTATCAAGATGGTTCTTCATGGGAACGTAATTTACCTTTTCACAATGCAGGTCAAAGCATGAGGCTCTCAACAGAGAGACTTCCTCCTGAATGACAGACTGGGGAGGAAGTCTTCTTGCTGACTTTGATAAGGATGCAAATCAGAGAGTTAGGAATTCACATTACAGTGTATTAAGTCCCCCTTTCACCTGCCACCGCAACCAGCCAGGACAGAACAAAGAGCCGGTTTCAAAGGACTGGAGGCACAGCGCTTCTGCATGGTGTAACACCACATCCCAACACGAGTGCTCCCATGGAACCCCCATTACAAATCCTCTGTAGCAATCTGAAGGAATAAGAAATAATTATCCTCTCTTCTGTCAAGACACATGAGACAACCCATGGGATCTGGCACTCTGCGGATACATTTGTGGGTGCTTAAGTTAGTTCTGAACACTACCGAGGAGCCTGCTCTTCTTTCATAGTGAAAAAATCTCCAAATATGAACGGAGCACTCCTGGCTAACAACACCCCCTCATATGCTACTGCCCCTTAACTTTTCCCATCTGGTTTCAAATCTTTACATTCCTCTTCTCTTGACAAATATAGTTTAGTAGGATTCAAAACCTTCCTCCCTGGCGGGCTAAGTGTGTCCTTTGCAGTGGGCTGGAGGGGGCAGAGAAAGGGTGCTCTGGGATGCACTGCATGTCTTTAGCTCCTCTGACATGTGAAAATAAAGCATGACAGACCCCTGGTACATGACACCAGACTCCTGACTCCGCATTCTATAACTGAAAGAAGCACCAGTTACCCTGTTATCAACAGTGTAATTTATGTGAGCCCCGGTACACCATCTCAATGTATATTAACGTGTGTTCATCAAAATAACATGGAGAGTTGAAATGCATTAGGACAGCGTCTGTACCTGAATCTGCTGATTCAACTCTCAAAGCTGCATCAAGCAGCTGTAGTCTTCAAGTCCTGCAGATGTCTATTTTAATCATCTGTCTTAAAATATCAGCTGGTTTATGCCCTATTCTGAAGCTTACCATCCCTCACAGAGGCTGAGTTGTTTTCTCTAAGCACTGCCATCCAATCAAAATTGGAAACAGGCAGGAAAAAGAGAAAATATGAGCAAGTTACTTTTGTTCATACTTATTCCCATACAGCTTGCGCCTGAAACACCTTGGGAGGGTGTAGCTGCAGAACCTGAGTCTGCCACCCAGATGAGAGCAGCAGGATGCTTTTATTGGAGATCTGAAACATGGCTGGCTAAGGTATGAACGTCATCAAAAGCAGAGATTCAAGTTGGCAGAGATGGCCCTTCTCCAAGCCTTCCTCCTCTTCTGACTTGCTGGCTAAGAAACATGCCCTTGTACAGCAGAGAAACTGTTCCTTTCCATGGTAAAACATCCTGCCACAAAACAAGATTGAGGGCTCTTCCTAACTCACACTCACAGCATCAGCTCACTGATTTCTCCACGGCCATTTAGTTTATTTTTTAGCAAAAACTAAACAAAATATTTTTTTCCAGTAATATCATTCCTCTCTTGAAGGCTCTCCTCCTTCTCTCTGCTGTGCCACCCCAGGCTCTGACCTTCCAAGGTGTGCCATGCTCGTGCAGTCTATTTTAGCTGTGCCCAAGGTACTTGCAATTTCTGCAGACACAGAGCCTAAGATCACCTGTATTCTTGTTAATTATGATAATTATGGTCATTAAGGACATATTATAGAGTTCACTGTTAATAGAAACTTCCATGGATGCTTCCAGCCAAAACAGCCAAGGCCAGCTCTCCGTGCACAACTCTTCATGACTCCCAAAGGAGGATGAGTGTGAAGCGTGCAATCTCATGGCTCTGCCCTGCACTCTCAACCGGGGAGCTCTGCTTACCCATGGCCTGTGTCTGTTACTTATCATTACAAAGTCAAGGCCTTTAGCAGATCTCCTTCTCATGGGTAGGATAAGAAGGCAACATCCAGCAGAGAAAACTGGAGAAAAATATTTTTAACTCTTTACTTGTTCTTGGACCTCTCCCACAGCCTAGCTAAACTAATTAAGCTAAAATATTTAAGCACCTCACACTCACATTACAAAGCTTTACTGCTTTGAATGAATGGGAGAACATTGGAGTGGTAAGACTTGCATTTTGCCTTGCAAGATAACTGCTCGCAGTCCCCGGTTTGAAGGAACCTGACACATCTGGCTCAGGCACGCAGCAGCACGCTTGCTTTTCCTCCAGTGACTCATTTAACAACTCCTCAAGGAAAAAATACTACTACTGGAACAGCAAAAACAGCCTCGTAGGCACTGTTAAGATCAGCTGCGTGGAGGGGAGCTGGTGAGTATGAAGAGGTGAGAATGATGCCTGTGAGGGTGGACCAGAGCCCAGCAGCTGGAGGGCAGGGAGCAGTACCGCTGGGGTGGGAGAGGTGTGAATGGTCCATGGACTGGTGGCCCATTGCTAACCACCCTGAGGAGAAGCTTTGGCATCTGCTATGAGCTGGTTTTGCACTCGTCCTGGCCAGAGCTGATGCCTATCTTTTCTATTGCAAGAGTGGGCAAGGTGGCTTCAACCCTCATGCCAGGGTCTGCCCAAGGGAGGCAGTTGGCCTCGCTCCCCAGGGCAGCAACCGCAGGTTGAGGCCAGGTGAATCATCTGCTCAACTCACAGTGATCCTCCTTACTACATTTACACCCTTCAGGCTGGGGTGTAGGCTCTTCCTCTGGTCAGCCAGGCCTTCCAGAGAGCAAGCCAGCCCTTTGCAAGATATTTGTGTTTAGATGGATGGGAGGAGGCTTGCCCTCGGGAGACAGCAGCCTCTCCTTGCAGCAAAACATCTCAAGTGAGTTACGGTTTCTCATGTGGTGTCATGCAAAATTGTCAGGCTCTTGGCATGTGAGTGAATGTGTATCTCAGAGACACAACTTACAAACAGATTCTGAGTGATTTTATGCTAATAAAGCCCTGCTTTTGCTGCTGTTAGTTCAGAAATCTTTATTTTAGCTGTTGTTTTCAATGTTTAAAGCCTGCTTTGTCAGTGAACACCCGTGTCCTCCTAACTTTGGCATTTCAGCAAACACTGCTGAAGATTATTCTTCAGTTACAACACATCACGTTAGGTGGTCCTATCTCAATGCAGTAGACAGCTGATGGGTGGGGAGGGGAAACTGATACAGCCTAATCATGACGTCTCGCTGCCTGCCTGGGAAATAAAGGACACCGAAATATAACTGCGTGGGAAGGACTTCCAAGAAGAATTTGTCCCAAACCATTTCTGGAAACAGATGATAACATTATTTACCCAAATACAGGAAGCTCGAGATTGCAATGAATGACGAAAGGCAAGAACTAAGGGTGAGGGGAAGAAATATGTCCTTCCCCCTCCCCCTCCCAAAGGATAGAAGGAAAAGTCCCACCAGTAAGCCCCCAGTTATTAGGCTGTGCACTCGTGAGCTGATATCCTTCTGTGCTTGTGCACATGCATCTCACACCCACACACTCCTCCCCAGCCCCCTTTGGATCCTAATGCCAGGGGTTCTTTCCAAAGCAAGGCATGGTATCCCGCGGAGAAGAGTCCAGCTGTTGGGATCCTTCCCAGAAATCAAACACTGCAGCATTCAAGCCTTTCTGGCCTTTCAGTAGTTAATCTGGGGATACCCAGAAACCTGAGAGCAACGCAACCCCCTCCAGTGAGAAGGGATGGGAAGCGATGGGGTGTGCTTCAAAGCCTTCATATTTATTTATTTATTTGTGTTCATGTTTATGTAAATTTTGTATAAATCTGGATTGAACTTCAGGAGCCCGAGTTCTCAAATACAGAATCCAGCTGTTTGAAATCATGAGGACAGTACATTCCCACCAGCAGCGTAAATCCAAAATATAAAAAAGCGAACATCCCAGCTAGCCGAAGGAGGGGCTGAGGGGGGATTAACTCTCACAGGACGGCATCCTATCTTCTTGTGTATTTATTTTTTTAATGTTGCTGTCTGCTTTGTAGTAGAAAAAAAAGATGATGCTGGTTGTTTTGGAATCCACAGTGATGCTAAGTGTCCCTCAGCATCTGCTCACAGCGGTTCTCAGCCATGGCCTCTGCTGTGCTCAAACCAAGTGAAAGCAGTGCAGACCCAAGGTGTTTTATCATGGTGATAGCCTGGCTGATCTGGTTTTAGCAGCGTTTTGTTTACCTTGGCAGTGCCAATCAGCCCAGCCACTGTGAATCTGCTGGAAGACCAAGGGGTTCCTCCTCATCACTGGCCATGGCTCAATGTCCCCAAGACCAGCCCGGCTCTTCTGGGAGCTTAGGAAAGCTGCAGATTACAGTTGCTCTGGTCTTGGCTTCATGGCACACTGACAGCATTCCCGGTCTGGTTGCGGGATGCCAAGCACCATGTCAACACAAAATCACCATTTTCATTTGTCTGTCCTCAAAACAATTCAGCTTGTTAACTTTGTTTGAAGGAACTTTATGTTAGCTCAGGTATCAGCTGTAGTCCCCTCTACCAGCATCAAGCCACACCCTCAGCATATGCTCCATATCATGTGTTTTGTAAAATCTAACAGCAATGTTGGCACACACACATGCACACATCTGAGCTGAACATGCTCGTACAATAGGGCACCCCAGTGAGCAGCTGCAGTACTGGTGACCTCTAAGGCTTAGGCTGCCGCTCATTGACTTTAGGGTAAGTTAGATCTGTCTCTTAGGCCAGAGATATATGTAGGATCTCTGCAGAAGACATTAAAGTACCTGCTACAGAGATCAGCCCTCCCTTCCCAGCTATTACTTTATAAAAGGGGGAGAAGTTAACCTTCTGAGCCTTTTTTAAGCCCTAAATAAATTATCAGTTTTCAACAGCATTCTTTTAGTGAAATCTGTGAACATTATAGTTATTATAATAAAGATTATAATAAAGATTTTGGCAATCTGCTCTGACACCTAAATGTGGAATTGGGATTATAATGCAAAACTCTCAGCTCAAGTGGGAGAAAAAGTTAATACATCCTTAGGGCAAGCATATACGTAGCCTTACACCCTAAATGAGCTATGCAGTAAGTGCAAATACATCGACTAGCAGGTCCCCATTTTCTACGGAGAGGCATTTCTATACACACACAAAAATGCATTGGCACAAAGGTATAAGCAAGGGTGAAGTTGGCGATTCAAAGGTTAATTACTATCATTAAGCAAAAAATCCCACTTCAGGCACATCAGCTTTAAAGCTAGTTGGAAGTGGCCCTCTAAGAGGTGGAAGCAGTGGACAGCCATAAATAGAAGCTCTTCAGTCTATGATATAATAAGTGTGATGTGATACAAAGTCTGTGATAAAATTTCACTGTAAAAGCACCTTACAAAACAAGAGAAGGGGCAAATCAGTTCAATGACCTCTGAGAGCCCCTAAACCCAACGGGATCTCTCACTGATGCCTAAGGTACTTTCTCCCCTGGCCTGGTGCAGGCCTGGGGCTGTGACCAGTAAGCTGGCCTGATTTACACCAGGACTTCAGTCAGCAGTAATAGGTGAGTCCTGGTCCCTGCAACATTAGGACCCTGAATTCACCACTGCAGAAAACTCCCTGAAGCACGTACAAAGCCTCTGCAGCTTGAGGGCTGATGCCATCCACCTGCCTAATGCAGTTTTCTCTCCTCCTCTTTTCCAGGCAGGAGCTGAAAGGGAATGATTCTCCCCCAAAGCTCCCCTGGTCGGTCTTTGTCCTTTCAGCATTGAACACCATCTTTCCTGCTCCTCAAGCTGGTCTTTGCTAGTCATTGTTAGGTGAATAGCTGGTACTGAGCAGAGGTAGGGATAGCGCTTGTTGGTGGATGCACCTTGGGGACAAAGTTAATACTTCAGCTAGGCACACACAGTTGCCTCCTGGTGACTCCGATGAGTTTCAATGTCAGACATCACATATTAGTGTTTAGGTGACAGCTTTTTTCACAGTAACAATGCCTGTGTTACCATGATACCCCTCCAGAGCCCAATGGTGACTGAGTGCTGGTAATTAAAATGATTCAGACTGTCCTTAAGAAGACTATTTATGCATTTATTTTACCATGCCTTTTCCCAGTGAAACTGTCTTGATGACACTTTCCTTAAATGCTCCTGTGACACCTGCCACTGCAGAGAGTCACTAAGGAATGAATTACAGCCATTATTAACTTTCAGCTAAATAGAAAAGAAAATACTTGGACTAAAATGCATCACCTGTTTTGATACAAATTAAAAACATTGGATTTTTCAGTAAGGTGAAACTCCAAACACTGCAGCACCCTAAATTCATGCAGATGCTAGTTAATCACAGCTATTTGCTATTACTTTTTCCACAGCTAAACAACAGTGCAGTTAGCAGAAGTCATGTGAAAGGGGCTGACGTTAGACAGAGAATGTCATTAACGTTACGGTTCCAAAGAAAAGTGAGATCTCTTTTATATTCATTCATGGCTGCAGCTGATAATTGCTTCCTGTCTTACACCTACACAAAATCCATGAATATAATTACAGAAGCACAGTGCAGAGTTCAATCAGAAGGGAGTATTGATTTGTGTATAAACCAAAAGCCATCTTCCTCCGGATGTATTTACATGAAAAAAAAATGGGACTTTCCTGAAAAAGCTGCATAATCAAGAAAGGGTAGTGTATTACAGAACACCTCACTCATAGCTTATATGGCCAGAAGGGAATAATATGATCATCTAAATGTGTCTGCATATGCAAGCCACAGGATTTCCCAAATTAATTAAACTTTGATCAACAATGTATTTTTTTGAAGAAAAAAAATTCCACTTATTTTGGTAGATTTTTAAGTGCATAATTTCATTTATATGCACATCAATTATTACCATGTTCTCCTGTGCAGCAGAGACCGTTGCCTGGAACAGAAGCAGATGTTTCCGTTCTTGGGGTGCACAGGCAGGTGACTATCACTCACTAGCAAAGACGGAGATGCCAATTAGCACTGGGGTTGCTAACAGGAGCAGGGAGGAAACAGCTGTAATTTTTTAGCTCCCTCACCTGCTTCCCCTGGTAAATCCTCATCAAGACTGGAAGAAGCATCATGAACTTTGCAGTAAAGACAACATCTGAATGAGGGAATGTTTCCTTTCTTGATAGGTAGTGTACTTGGGGGAATTCTGTCTGTAGGGCTATGAAATCAAAGGTGAGAAAGCAGATAAAAGTCTGAATTTGGCATTGTGGAGCCAGATCCAAAGCCCAGAAAGGCGCATCCCTTGCATAGGCTGGGGCCCAGCTGGGGAAGATTCCTGTTCAACACACGGTACCTGCAAAAAAACAGCAGACTGGCTTTTTGCACCTGAAGCTAGCTGGGGGAGACACAAACCAATTTTTGGCTAGATCTATGCTGCCGGGAGCTCCCTCCTGCACATCAGTCTTTATGAAAGGTTGATCTGTTCTGTGCTCTCTTCATGAGTAAATGGCAGCCTCCACTGTAAATGCTAACCTTGCCCCAGAGAAAAGGGTAGCATGTTCCTCCTTCCCCATCACCCAGGCTTCATAAAGATAACTTGCTCACCTATATAATTCTCTGCAGCTTGTCTGAAGGGAACCTTTAGGACAGAAAGTCTGAACGGAGACATTTCTATAGCTTCCTCATTATTTGAGCTGCCAGCATGGGTTTCAGGAAGGATGCAGAACCGCAAGGTCTCATCTCTGCACTGGGGTTGCACTGTTGTAACGGGGTTGTAATGGAGAACTAGAAAGCGGCAGAGGCACATACTGTTATGAAAACATTTACACAGCTCAGGTTTTGAGAGGGAAATGGAAGAGGGTATGTAAGTGAAAGATCATTTGAACCCAGTAGAGCTGGCACTTCTTTGGGAGGTACAGCAGCATCCATAAAAATCTTCCTTTTCTCTCTCTCTAGCTACACCAGCACAAAATGAGACCACATTGGTACCTCTGCTAAACATCCATCACTGAGTACTCAGCTCAAATTAACTGGTTTGGGAACACTTTCAGTGTCCTGACTTTGCCTGCGGCTACTAGCAGTTAAAGCTAATTTTTGTCAGCTGAGAGGGAATCGATCAGAACTGATGACTGCAGTAATATTATTCATCACCCCCGGAAGATTTCTTTCTAGTGAGCCACCTAAATAATTAATATTAAAATTGATTTTGTGAAGCGTTCTCGGGTGTTGTAATAAATGTATACTAACAGTCTATTTATGAGGCCACAGTGTAGAAGGATTAAAACCTGATCAATTATGACATGCCTTCATTTTTGAATAGCAGCCTGTTTGAAGAAACACAATCTACGTAGTGTAATTACATGTATTAAGATACACCACAATCTGTTCTGCCACTGACTGGCTAGTGTTTGTTAGATTAAAAACACTGCTAGGAAATGGCTAACTAATTAATCAAACTGGCTCATTTCCAACAGCTTTCATTTGATCAATTGTGCCTCAGATCTATTTTTATAGAAACAGCCAACCGAACAGAAAAAGATACTGCAATGGAAAGACAAGAGCAGTGCTTTAAGAAATCACACTAAAAAGTGTATATATTTTTTCATAGCTCTAACTATTACAAGTCAGAAATTTAAAAAAAAAAAAGTGTAAATATCTTATTTCCAAGTATCAAGAAAAGATGAGGAGGACTGCCAAAGAACACCCTATATATGTATATATACACCAGCTATCCTGTTTGCCAAGTGCCATCCTCCATAGATAAAGAAATCAGCATTAAATACTTTAAGTATTCTTAAGACTTCGGAAGCTGCATTGTATTAAGCACTTGTGTCACTGAGCTTGGAGAAGATATACAAGGCTGTTCTTGTACCTGAGGAATAGCTATAGCTGGGTAATTAAAGGCTTAAAGTTATGGAAAAGCCTTGTGGGATTTTTCATCAAGTTTCATTGTTAATAAGGCTCCTGCCAGACTCTCAAAGACCTTAATGTTGCATTCCTATGCAAGGAGATGCCCAGCCCTACAGGCAGAATCCACAGACTTAGGCTAAGAGCAAATGTTCACATATAACCTAGGAGAAGAGTTTAGCACCTCAAAACAGGATCCTAAGCAGACACTGTGTAGCTACCTGTGAAGATACTAAAAGGCAAGGGACAGCTCCTGCTGCTTTCTCCAATGTGTAACACCCCATGACCCACTAAGCCACAGCGACAACCCCCTTCTGAAGATGAACATGTTGTCCCATGGGGCATGGAAGGCTGCATCTCCATTTTCTTTGTAAACAGAGAGCACATTAGCAGTTTTGTTGGACCCAGAGTGATCTAAAGGATGTTAGAAAGATAAAGGGGAGGATAACTTAATAAAATCAACAATTTTTCAGCAATGTTTCTAACATAGAGTTTCTACGACATAATTTGTCTGTTAATAAAAGAATATCTAATGAAATTAAATGTATGATCAAACAGCTAATAAAAAATGCTGCCTCAGAAAGCAATGTCAAAAGATGTGGCAACCCCTAGCTTTTGGCCTTGGAGCTAGAATACTCAGAGAGACCCTGGGGAAAACACTCCCATCACTTCCTGTGAAGCAAGAGTGCTGGGCAGACAGGGATGGGAAGGTGATGAGGCAAAGCAGAAACTAAACAAGGAAATAACTCGATTAAGTAAAGTGAAAACCACTGTGTATAGACCATAAAGATGACAGTCACAGATATGCAAGCCTTTTTATGAACATATGATTTTTCTCGTACCAAATCCAAGAGGATTTAGACAAGACCTACCAAGGTGCTTTGGAAATTCACTCAATAGCATATGTGCATATTGACTTGTCTACCAGCTTAAGAAATTGGTCCCTGACTGTTCACAGCATGACAGCCTAAGCTGTGAGAAGGTGACGCTGTCTTCTGCGTACAAAATTAGTTAATCCCCATCTGCTGGTGTGCCTAGAATTCTAGTCATCTCCGGAAAAGAAATTAAAAGCCAGGCAGATAATTAAAACACAAAATGTTTTTAAACACAAAATATTTCATTCAGGCTAGCCGCTGAAATAATTTTTGCTGTTTTGTCTTCTTCATCTTCTCTTCCCCAAACATTTGGTGAGTTTCCTTTCTGACAGGGATGTTCACTAGACATTCACGTTTTACAAAACCCTTAAAGAATATTTATAAAAAGCAGATTTCAAATATGTCACCACTAATGTTTGCATTATGCAGCCTACACCTTGCCAGTCAGGAGTCAACTGCATGTCACGCGTACTCACTGATGAAGTAGAACGCAGCTGAGAAGTCCAGGGATAAAGAGAAAGCCCAATAGTTTAAATGGGCAAAGTTTTACAGAAAGACCAATATATTCCATAATTTTAAGATGTCCATCTGACCAGGCAACGTCACAAGTCTAATCAGCAAGCAGGATCTTTAATGAATACATGGGTGGAGAAGTACCTAGGAAGAACATCAGTAAAGCCAGCTCCAGACAGTACAGGCTGGACTCCCCAGCAAGACCATGGCCCAACAATAGGTAGCTCTTCACCCCATTCCCGCCAGAGACCAACATCAGCTGTTGTTAGACAAGGACATGAGAAGCCTTAGTGGCTCCAACACAGGACCGTACTAGTATGGCTGGGCAGGTCATGGGTTAGACCTGGCTTGGGTCCAGCCGGCTAGGGACATGCCACTGCTGGCACACATCCATGCAGACACTCCATTGAGGATCTTGCAATTTTAGGCACCTCTCAGATCAATTAGCATTTTAGCAAGGGCTTTGAAGATTGCATTTCTCAGCTGATGATCCTACAGTGGTACTGAGGTGGTTCCTGTTTGTTTGTCTGCCTAAACCCCAATTATTGGAGAAAATGTTCCTAGCAAAGTTACGACGAGTGAGCTTTATTCTTTGTGCACTTAACACATGGCTAGGTTTTGCTAAAGCCCCTTCCAAATTCCATAGTCCTTAAATGCCTTGGAATTTGAACCATCATACCAACTAATTAGTTAATATCTGTGGCCCAATTTGAAGTAATTATGGTAGTTTCACCTTCATTTACTTGAATTAGAGTTTATCCAAGTACAGGCTATGTAAAATATGAGCGACTTCCAAAGATTAACTGGGTTACAAATGATCCCTGCATAATTAATTTTTGTTCAAACGCTTACTGAATTACAAATGTATGCCCCCATAATAAATTCAATAATTTCAGAAATTTCATCTCCGTGGTAAAAGTGTCCTGACATAAGGACAGTTCAGGTTCCCCAAATGCATCCATTTGTTCACAGAAGAGATCTCCGGTTACAGCATCCCTCCAAGACCCTCCTCCAGCACAGGACAGTTAAAATCTCTCCATTTCCTAGGAGGAAGGTTTTGTGACAAGGAAATCTGGAAAAAAAGGAAAAGCTCTTCTACTAATTATTTTTTCTTCCTGCGAAATCTAATAGTGGAAGTCACTACATAGTAACTGTTGTCTGAACATTGAGAAATGGAAACAGTGTTCTTTTGTCCCTCTTTTTTACAGGGCTACTTTCCCACATGAGATTGATGTATGCTGTTACATATGTCTATACAGACAACCATTCATAGTGTCCACGGGAAACTTGGTACGTGATGAGGGCATCAGGGTGAATGAGACAAGTCACCTATTAACACTACAGACCTGCTTTAAACAAAACATACCAAAATATGAACCTAGGCTTGACTCCAGTTGTGTCGAGGGCAAAGTCCCTTCACCCCTCTCTGCCTCTGCATTTCTGTCACTCTGGGTTTCACAACATCACTAAGGTCCAGCCTTCTCCTACTAGCATCATCAGGACTTTCTCCCCATGAGAGTAGGACAAAGCTCTTTACTGATACACTCATTTGGCATCTGACTACCCTGTGATGAGCTACCTGAAGTACAATGGCATGGAGGGTTAGTCTCCAAATCTTGGTTCAGAGGAATCCTCATTCCTTCACCCTCCCTTACGTCTCTTCCTTGCCTATGGTCAGGGGGTTCTGAGTCCAACATGGAAAGATTCAAAACAGAGACGGAGGCAGGCCAGGGAACCAGATCTCACAAGCTCCTAGCAATACTGGTGCAATCTGCAGGAAGCTTAATGGACCCATGGAAGGAGGGTAGGAATCAGAAAGCTCCTTGCCTACAAGACAGGCAAACCAGAGGCGCCTGCAGGAGTAGGGGTGACACACAGGAGGGAACGTGGTGAGAGGATATGGATGGATTTGGTGAAACTGTGCTTGTACCTGCTGTTATCAAACACACATGAGGCTGTGGGGATGCTCTGCTATTTAACCATCACTGCTACACTGTCTGTGTTTTAAATGCCCTTAAACTGTAAGTTGTGTCTACCTAATGTTGCCTGAGGGTAGATCTCCAGTTTCCCCTGTAACATCGATCTGCTATCAAGACAAGGAAAACAAGTAACCAAACCTTACAATTAAGCAGGTAACAGCTCCTCCAGCTTGTTGTTCCAGTGGGAAAACCAGATAAGAGAGGTGTCGGCCAACCCAGGCAGATGCTCCAGGCTGGACTGGGTTTTCCTCTGGGTGCTGCAGGGTAGGGCTTGTGCCCGGCAGTGGCAGCATGTCCCCAGCAGGAGAGGGGCACATCCTGGCCTCCTGACCCGCGAGGGGGTGAGTCTCCAGGGCAGCCAGGTTTCAGCATTCAAACATGTGCGGAGGAGCACAAAGAAGCCCTTTATGCCACTGCAATTGCAACATTAGATTTCAGTTTTATTCCCAAACATGAACCGAGCTCTCAGTCATAGTCAGGCTTTTTAATCAGCCCTGGCAAAGATGAAAAGCCTGAGAAAGAGAGGCAGTGTCTGTGCAAGAAGGACTCATTTACATTAAATAATTATCCTGAAGGAGAGAAGCAGCAAGGGAGTGATTTTTTAATTATAAAGAAATAATTGCAGTCTGGAGGAGTATATAGAGTCTTAGCTTTGTTGCCTGTAAGTTACCTATTTGCAGTAAAGCCTAAACAATAGGTTTGAGAGGTAAAAAATATCTGTTTGTTGTTATTTTCAAAACAGAGTATCGTATGAGAAGGAAGACAGGAAAATACTTCTACACTCCCAAAAGGCTGCTGCTTTTACAATGTCTCCTCTGCACAGCAGGACATAAAATCAGTATCGCAAACATAAATGCTAAAAATACAAGAGCCAACATACAAACACATTCTGTAATAGGTTAGGAATGACTCTGCCGCTGAGAGTGTGTGTGTGTGCGTGAGAGAGAGAGAGAGATTCAGCATTGTCGTACAAGCATATCTGTCTGCTACGCAGCCTGTTTGTGCATTCTGGTACATACTTTCTCTTCTTTGATATTGCTTATTTAGTAAAAAAATAAAAAGGATTTAACTCCAACATTTCCCCATAAAAATGACTTTTGAGCTGAGATGAAGAATAACAGTACCAAGTCCCCAAATTAAGAACTTTTTTTTAAATTCTGAGGAATTTATTGTAGGGTTTGCAATCTGTGCTATGCTTTTGGGAATAATTCCCTGGACGGAGCTGTAGTCCTGAGCCTCCTGGCACACCTAGCACAAGAGCACAGTTTTTGGGAATGTGAGCACTCCACTGCAGGCTCTACCACTTCCACTGAGGAAAGTGCTAAAACCTGGGAAATCCCACACATTCCTGCTGCAGAATCAAGGCAGAACTCAGCAACTCACAACTGGACCTCAATACAGGGCAGTGAACACACTTCAGCTTTACATGGGTAGCTTTACACCAGTCTGGGAGATGACCAGCAGTACATATAGTATCACTGTGAAGACAGGTGGTAGGGCAGAGGGAGCTCCTGTGGTCCCTGATGACCTGAGAAGTCCCTCTGCAGCACTTCCCTGGGCATGGCACGTGCCTCTGGGCCACCAACTGGGACCTACAGGCAGAGCAGACTGCAGCACCCGGGGGTGCCCCGCTCCCCCATACATGGCTCCTGTCCCTGGGCTGTAAAAGTTACAAATATGCCATATTTTTGCTCTGAATGGGTCTACCTCCAGCTTTCATCCACTGCATCTTACTGTTCTTTGTCTTCTTTGATTAAAGACCTGCTTGGTAATTACCTCCATCAATGCTGGCAGCTTAAAATTTTTGAAAAATATTATTTCACTTTGAAAAAAGAGAGGAGTGGCAGGGATAGGAGAATCCAGCAGAAGAGAGAGGCTAGAGAGAAAAGAAATGGCAGTTGTCACTGGCATTGGAGCACAGCAGGGAAGGGCTCCCAGACTCAGGAAAAGGGGCAAAGAAATAAGGCTGCATTTCCACTGAGAGCACATGGCAGCCACTGCTTTGCACCTCAGATTTGCCCTGTCACCAAAACCAAGTGATGGCATGGCTTCTCAATTCATAGAATCATAAAGCTTGGAAGAGACCTCTAAGATCATTCACTTAAGCCTGACTTAATTTTTACACTGGTAAAAATTCTGAAATACTGGTTTCTACCTCTAAGCGAAAGCAGGCTGTGAGCTGACAGTTAGATAGCATCTTCCTGTGAGGATCAAAATGGCTGCTGCCAAGTCACAACAAATGTAATTAGTACATAGCTTTTGTATTGCATACAATAGCAGAAAAATATAGAGACAAGCTATACAAATATATTGCCTTACAGAATAAAATGAACTACATTAATTCCTTCATAAGCCCATTCTAAATTTTTCTTGTTTTCTTAAATTGCCAGTAAACCTCCTTTTCAGGCCCTGCAAGCTACTATGTTGGAAAATTTAAAGGTTTACAATAGCAGATATACAAATCAGACTGTAGTGTCCATCCATACGAATATCACTAGAACATGACCACCAGGAACACTGATTTGCATTTACAGCTCTAGAAATAGGATTTGGTGTCATGGACTGTGTCAAGTACCCAGGACAGCCTAGCAAAAGTTAATGCACATAACACATTAAGCTAATGGGATTCAGTCAAGGGTGAATATGTCTCTTTGGGTTAAGACAGCATCAAGTCTGCCCCCATTTGCTGAATACTCTGCAGCCTGCTGAGTGCTTCTGCTATGTGCATGAATGTGAAACCAGAGCAGGAGAAGAAAAGAAGCAGGGTGTATCTGAGAAAGCAGGGGTGACAAGATGTCAAGGAACACTAAAAATGACCAATTATCTTCAGCTGGGAAAAGCGAAAGAACAAGTTTCCTTCATATGCCTATTTTGAACCAAATCCAGCCTTGAGAGGCTGACCTCTCTGCCTCAGAAGAATATGGTCAGAATGGCATTGTTTAAGATGAAGTGAATTTAAAACAGCAAACTTACTCTTTATAAACATGGGTGAAAAAATATTTCCCTCAACTTTTTTTGCAGATAACTCCCTTCCACCTCCACCCTGCCATGGAAATTAATAGGGAAGAAAGTTCAAAGAAAAGACTGAAAATGAAATCTGAAGAGTAAAGATAAATACCATTGATTTAATTGATTATATTTCAACCTGAATTCACAGTATTTCCAACAATTAATAGAATCAGAAGGCCCCCCTCTTAGCCAGGGCTTCCAACAGGCTGTTCCTTGGCTTTGTCCCCTTCCTATAAGGAAGCAAGGGAAGGGGGAATTTACTTTTATTTAAGGACAGCGGATGAGTCAGGTTCCCAAACATACAGAGCAGTCCGGAGTACAGCCAAGAGTTTCTCCTGCAAACTCCCTGCTTACAAGGACTGAATTGGCACTTGTCTTCAAACATCCACACATAATTTTTGAGGTCAGCTCTTAAGACTACAGTTTTTCAGCTGTTTCAGGTGCTAATATAAAATTACATTTCCTGTGTGGCTTGGCCAACAACTTTTGCATTTTATTGCAAGACTTCAGCATTTTCTATCATTCTCAAAGAACCTGACTTTGAAAAGCTGAGGAAATTCTTCTTCATAAGGTGTGAGATAAAATATGGGTAAAACTTCCAGCAGAGTATGTTCATATAAGTATTAGTAGGCCCCTGTATATGTCTGTGTTTGTATGCGGGGGCCTAAGCTCACTGCGTCTTCTGATCCAACTCCTTGCATTCATATTCTTCCTTCTGGGTATCTGCTGTTTGTCTTGTCCACGTCCCACCAGCCCACTCAGCTGTGCCTCTGCTTTCTCCTCTTTGTCTGGCGGTCTGATCTCAGGCACTTGTAACTGCCCTGTACCATTGTACATGCTGGAGCCTTTCAGGAAAGGTCTTGTCACACAGTGCCATCACAAAGACATGTAGGATACATGGGGCAGGAGGGGCCACATTTGCACCTCTGCTATGAGATGGCTTGAGTTTTTTCTACAGGCATTCCCTGAAGGTTGTGGACTTTTCTCCCTTGATTATGGGTTTGCATCAACACACTTTGGAAGCAAGGCAAGTTTAAATGTATACATGGATAAACATAACAATGATGAGGCACTAAATATATCAAAGTAGCTGATATTACAAAACACTGATATGCCTCAAGTCTTTGTAGCCTGACTGCATAATGCAGATGGGCTTCTTTCTTCCACCCTTCATTTAGCACTTTATTCTTCCAGCTGTCTTAAGACTTACAGTGTTATTTGAGGAGTGAGCAAGTGGCTCAGAAACTCACACACACGCGTGTGCAGGTAAATATATGTACAATAATCAAAAATATGAAATTAAAAGTTGTGGCATTTGGAAGTGCTGCCACCCCACTCCATCTGTGCAGAAAGCAGTCACCGGGCTTTGGGATGGTGCTGAGGCAGGAGTCCCCTTCCCAATCACCGCGGGCTTCACACACACACAGAGGAGGAGTGACCATAAAGCGATTCTCTCACAGACCATGCCAAGTACTATGACAGTCTTGGGCATACCAGATTCACTTTTAAATGAAGCTCACAATTACCTAACACAACAGAAACCATACAGTATTTCCCAATGGATAGAGATGTTTAGTGTGTTGATAGTGTTTTCCTGAGTGCAAAAAAGCCAGAATAATTTCAGATATGATCATAACTCTAAGCTAAACACTAACAGGTCATCAGACTGCAATGCAGATGTAGTTATGTGCTTCAATATTGGTCTAAAATGGCAGAAAACTGGTTGTCTCTGGAAGATGCAACATATATAATCAGTGACCACTTCAAGAACTCAGGAGAAAGCTTAAAAAATTATACATCCATCTTTATCATCTAGCAGCCAAATTCTAGCCACATTTTAAGGGAAGATACAGAGATCAGGACAGAGACAAGCTATGAAATATTCAAAATACTTGGAGGGCCAGAGCAGTAAAGTTTCCTTGTCATCAAAAGATATTAAATCACAAAGGCCCGGATTATGCTGTGCTGAGTCTTGCCCTGGAAGCAGATCCACAGAAATAAATAAAATGAAGGTAACAGGACTATTCAAAGACTTCATTATTGTTCACCAGAAGGATGTCAAAATCTGATCTCAAATAAAGTAGGTTCTGTTTCTTCCTCTTACTCATCTTATGATATTATTTGCAAAGCTACAATCAGTCACACAGGCCAGTTTTTAATTAAAACCCAAGTATTGTGCTAATATGAATACTGGTCGTGACCTGAATGGCACCAAGATCTGAAATAAGAGAAGAAATGAACTGTGGTGAGTTAGATCATCCTCCGAATAGAACCTAGGCAGAAATGTTAAACCCCTGTGAAGGCTGGGCGCAAGGAGGGAAGGAGGGAGCGCACAGGCGTGTCAGCAGGGTGGACTAAGCTCTTGCTACCAGACACAAGTGAGCAGCTCTGCGTTCAGAGCCTGGCTACTGACTGGCTTCATTCAATCCTGAACGAATAGCCTGAATTTTATAGCCACTTATGGGTGGTCATGCACAAGTAAAACCTGGCTGAAAGACAGCAAGTAGCAGATCTTCTTTCCTAGAAACAAGTAATGTACTATTTTAGTGGATTATTGTTGAGACTAATGCCTGATGTACAAGGAAATGAGTGTGAGATAACGTTTTCAAAATAGACCGCGACACTTTTGCCACATTGGGTCCATGGTATTCTGATGAGTAATGTCCGTCCTTATCAATGTGACGTGTGATTCATGCCCAGGAGCTGCACAGCCGTTAGCGGGGTAATGCCAGCCAACGCCGCTGCGCCCGCCCCATTACACGGAGCAGCCATTGTTAGTGTATGTAAACTTAAATTTGACCCCTCAAGAAAAAAAAAAAAATGTTTGCCTTGTTTTCAGAGCTCTCCCTGAATGAGATGCCCTGGGCAAGAGGGCTTCAGGGTGCAAATATCTTCCTGGGGTGCCGCCAGCCCAGCCACAAGGCCATAGTAGCACTTCATGGCCCCCCTGGCACCAGACCTGTGTCCCTCCTCCACAGGGCTGTATCCTGACAGCACAGCTATTGCTGGCACTAGCACTGGATCCAGGTCATTTCTGTGCTAAATTAAAATTCTCTTACTCTGGAGACATGTCAGCTCTTCCATGTTGCCAGGCTGGCCAAGCACATGGTATGAATCGCTGCAGGGAAAGTAGTCGGAAGCAAGAGGTGTATGGAGAAGGAATGCATGAGTGGAAGGGTGAAAACCATATCCAACAGGATTTTGTTGCCCTTGTCCTGATAAGCTACATAAAAAGTCTGGCACTAAACCCAGCTGGCCTCCTGTGAAATGCATCTTCACGGAAGGTGGAGTGATGCTGAAATACTTGTAGCAGCCCACATCCCATGCCATGAATGGAAGGAAAATAATTCAAGGCATGAAAAAAATCATGGAATCTTCTGATTAGAAAGATGACCCATGTTTTCTGTGCCATGGTATACATGTTCTTATACTCAATGTTTACAGTAGCAACAGAAATGCTTTTGTCATGATAAAATAATTGTTTACATCAAAAAAGTTATTTCTTTTCTTATTTATTTCTCTAGATAGACAGTACATGTCAGGCAAAACCTCAAAATCATATAATTTTTCCAAAAAAACCCCCATTTTTTCTTCACCTGATCCTAGCCTTTTCCTCTCCCATTTCCCCCTCATTCCCCTACCCTCGTAATAAAAAAAGTAATGTGGAAAATAAGGAAAATCTGATTATGTATCTAAATAGATGGAGAACTCTTCAGATCCTTTCACAGCCCATACGGGATTTTGGAGTAGAGCAAAGGCAGAGGGAAGCAGCTCAGTCCAGGTTACCTGTGTTGCATTATGCTCAGGAATTACTTTTTCTTACTTGAAAGAAATTCCTAAGTAAATGGAATTTGAGGGTAGACCGACAGCCTTTCTAGCCAGATGCTCTCCTTCATGAATCATTTCCTCTGAAGTTAAAGCAATGAGGTACACAATCATATCATTGCACACGCTTGTATAAAAGGTACAAAAGGCCTTTTCTTTTATAGTTAATAGCAAGAGAATGAAATAATCTCTTCTTTTTTACAAGAGAATAGTTTCATTGTTCTGCCCACATACTTTATTTGTTGAACTGACATCTGTAATGTAAGAGGAAAGGGAAGCGGATGAGAGAAATAAATGAATTAAAGTATTTGGGATAAGCTTTTGGAGAACACTATACGACTATGTTTGAGTAAACTTGACATGATCTAAGTAATAGCACAAATAATCAAGCACTGAAGAAAATGTCCATCCTGATCTGGCTGACCTCTCTCATACATCACCCTTCCTACAGTGTTATTCTAATTTGCTTGTAAGGCTGTTCCCTGAGGCCCAATTCCCCTTTGTGCGTCAACAAAAATTCCACTACAGGCTCAGAGTTGGTTTTTACTATAAGATGTTTTTTCTGACACCATCCCACTGTGCTGGGTTAACTTTCTCAACTTAAATTTAGTTCCTCAGTTTTAGGTGCCCCATGGGGTTCATACCATACTGCTGTGGATGTGCCAAAAATGTTTGCTTCTCAGCAGGGCTGAGCAGTCTTATCCCTATCTCCTGCCCAGAGTCCGGACGAGGTGGCAGCCCGATGGCCTTGCAAGGCATGAACCAACATGTGGGTGAAGAGAGTTTTAACGCCGCACTTGTACCAGAATGGACCAACCTGTGCCCAACACCAGCATCACCAAGCCACTGTTGCTGGGGATGAGGTCCTGCCACCACGAGAACCCTCATCAGTGGGATAACTCATGCAGAACAGGGCTGTCTGGAGGGCCAGCAGACATCTCGCTTGGTGGCTCTGCTCCTGCCACTGGGCACTGGCATTTGTGATGGAGAGAAGGAGGAGGCTGAACTGCAATGGGAAAAAAAAAACACCCCAAGTTTTGCAAAGTTCTGCTGATGAAGGCAACAGTCCTGCTTTCCTTCCTTGTGCCAAGGATCTTGCTGAACCAACAAGACTGAGGACCTTGGATAGCAAGTTAGGAGAATTTGGTGCTATGCAAGAAAGCCCCCTAAGTTTTGTCAGTATTCCTCAGCAACATCCCTGTTTGTTAAACATTCCCTGGATGTAATGTGAGGGATAGGTTAATTAGCACGTACATTTTTATGTGGAACAGCTGTCTACTCTGTCCGTTGTCAGAAATGCAAAGTCCTCTGGGAATCCCTATAAGAAAAAACACTTTGTCTTCTAGGAACAGAATGGTTTTCTTTTAATATCCACTTCAACTGTAACTCGTTTAGCTTATAAATCTTGACAACAGATTCTGGCCACTGATGTATTGTTTTCTTATGCTAAGCCTTTTTTTCTCTCTCCTTCCTCCTCGGATATCCTATACTCTGTGTTTAAATGTGAGACACAGCTGTCTCTGCCAGCAGGAGTTCACATTATAAAAATCACCAAGATTTACGCAACAGGTGTTCTACCAACCCACTGTGCTAACATTTTCTCCATGCAATGAAACAATATACTGGGCTGGGATAAAAAATAAATCAAATTAAAAGAAGAAGAAAACATTTGCTGGCTGGAGATTAGACTTGGAGCAACTTCAGCTTAAGAGCTGAGTCTTTATTTTTCTCTTACAGGAAACATAAATAGCTTCTGTAGAAGTGGATGGGTGAAATTGGTCAGGCAGACTATACATAAAGGAGTGAGAACCCTGGGACAAGGCTTAGTAGAAGGAGGATAATGGGGAAGTATCTTCTTTGAAAATATATGCGTATCAGTTGTCCTGATGCCACTTCATTGAATAGCCCAGGGACACTTACAAAGCAACAGAAACAAGGCCATGGACTAATGTGTTTCAAGCTCTTGCAATATTTGGTCCTGTAAGATATTTCCAAGCCATGATTTGCAGAGCCCTGGGTAGAGATTTTTAAGCCTACTGGCTTTTACTTTTTCTTGTAGTCCCTTTTTGAAGACCCTTCAGTTACCCACAGACCACAAGTTTAAAACTATTGCTCCAGCCAAAGAAGCCTCATCACTGATGAGAGCTCCTCTCATCCCCCAAAAGCTGAAAACAGCTGCTAAGATTTTTAAAATATATGCTGTATGTATACAGTATACACATATATACAGAGTCTCTATATAAAGTAGGATGTTATTATATTTAGACACATGATACATAATATTATAGCAAAAATGCCCCTGCTGCCGGGCAGCTGGAGAGAGAGGAACACTTTAAGTGTTTTATTCAGTGCAGTAAAGAAGTATTCAAAATTTCATACAGTATGTATATAAAAGATACATTGACACTTGGTACTCAAGCTTTTGACTGGATCAGATTAATGTCCTTTAGGATGCAAGGTTATGAGCTCAGGGAATGCTTGAGCACTTATCTGTATGCTTTATTCTGACAATGTGTCGGGAGGCAGAAAGGGGGGACTGCAAGAAAAACAACATTTCATGGGGCAAATGCATGGTACAGAAAATGGCATCCGAATTCTGGAAGCAGGATCCTGCTCTTCACACTTAAAACAAAGCCGGATTTGAAGGCTCAAAACCCTTTGCAACGAGGATTTCCACCCTGCGCACATCTCCCCATCTTCTGCCTCCCCCCACCCCCAGCCAACGCGAAGTGCTCAAATTGGCTTAATTCACACTCAGGAGTAGGACTACGTTCCTCAGAGACATGTACAGTTTTAAAGACGGGTGGAGTGTTTCACCCTGCCTTCTTCAAAGAGATTTATGACAAGAGATTTCAAGCAAAGAAAGAAGACAAGCTGAAAAAAATCATTGTTGGCTTACACACAAGATGGTTAATAGAAAGAGTGTTCCTACAGAGAAGACGAGCCAGTGCTGACCATGGCTATACATACGTGTGTCCTTAATGCTTTTAACATATCTAAAGTACAAAGTCTGGAACATTTGCATCCAAATCAAAGGATTCATTATCAAGCCATGTAAAAAAAAAAAAAAAACAACAAACCATGCCAAATTGTTATGACAAGGGGGAAATATGAAAATGTGGAAGGATTTTTGAAGTATAGTCACTTCATGCTACTGATTTGTGGGTACCCAGCAGAACATTGTTAAGAAACCGGGCACAGTCCAACCTGGTAGAGAATTGTGCAACTTCAAAATTATCTTATATCCCTTCCTCAATCATTGCTGATTGGCTCAGCAAGATAAACCCTCCGCCTTTCAGTAGGCACAAAGGAAGCAAAACCTGCAAGAGTTACTGTGCAGTTGAACAACAGTATCAATAAGCTCCTGAGGGAATTAAAAAGAAGTGTCTCCAACCAAATGTTGCCTGTGAGGATTTAAAACTCTGCTGAAACATGTGTTTCACATTCGAGCTTTTCCTGTGAATCAGTTAGCTGTTCTGAGGATACTGAAGATACATGAGAAAGTCTTGAAGTCCTAAACTGAATGGGGGGATTATATTCGTTAATACTATGCCACAGAGCTCTAAATCCCTGAGGATGAACAATACCTTCCCACATATGTGACAGTTGCCATTGCGATTTGGGGGTGCCTCTTTGCTAATTGCAATGCAGCCATCAGCACTGAAAGCATCCAGCACAGGACATTACGTTATTAAGACAACCTTTGTCTTTCTGCGGTGATCGGAGGTGGCTATGGATTGCTTTCAGAGGAAACGATTTGGCCTTCAGATGTGTGAAATGCTGAGACTTCATGCTGCCGGTTATTTTAAAAACAAGGAAGTGTCAGTCACCACCAGCAGGGCAACAACGAGACCTGCCCTGGTGGTGGAGCAGCTCTTGCATCGCCTGCCGTGCTCACAGGAGGCCACAGGTGGGTAGTTTGCTTTGCACTTTCCGTTCTTAAATAAAGCCTCCTCTCCCTGCTGCGTGGTCGGCCTCTCTGGTCACAACCACAGGTAGGATCGCACCACCAGCTGCGCGTCAGCCAGCCGGAGCCTGCCAGCAGCCAAGCTGCCCCGGCAGCCACGCCACATCAGCAAGCACTGTCCCCGCGCAGGGAGATGCAGCAGAAGGTGCTCCTGCTTTGAGCCCAGCAAAGCCCTGCTGCAGTGGGAAGGCCGTAACACGCAAGCACAGCGCTTTCTTAGGCAGCTCCCAGCCTCGCTGGCTGCCAAGGCAGGTGGGATCCCCAGGCAGACTCAGCCGGTGGTGTCGCGTTGGTAGCAGTGCAGACCCTCCACTGCCAGGTCCTCCCCCTGGCTGGCAGCCCACAGGGTCACTGTAAAAGGAGCCGCTTTGGCCAAAGATAAATTATTCCTGCAGAGTGTAAGACAGTGCAATTTCTCAACGGCAGCCAGGGGTGCATTTTGCCCGCGGCAGAGCACAGTTTGGCCTGTCACTGCCTCTGCCATGGAAAGAGGGCTGCCAGCTTCCCTCGTGCTCGCTGCAGCAAACACAGCACACTTGGAAGCAGCCTTGGAGTAGGTGTGAGCCCTCCTGTGCCTCGGAGTGAGCCCCAGGAGCAAGCCCTCCCCTTGCCTGCCTTTTCTGCCTGCTGAAAGTGAACCCACCATATGTTATCCCCTTGTAGCTCATCTCCCTTTTAATTAGATTCCCTGTCTTACACTGACAATTACTGCTGTGGGGCTGTGACCTCATGGTGGCAGTGCAAAAGGCTGAGCAGAAAGCCCCATGTGGCTCCAGGATGATGCTCAGGCAGATGCCCTGTCAGAAAAACAGCTGGGAATATTATTTGGAAGCAGCTTACCCAGGAATCGCCATTGGCCGACACGCTCCCCTTCTACTTTTAGCCCCTCAAACCTCTGCCCTCCATCTCGACAAGCGGGGAGATATATGACTCCAGCTTCGGCAGGAGCACTCCCACACTGGGGAGGGGATGGGATGGGCACGCTTCCCTCGCAGATGTCCAACAGCCGAGAGGGACCAGGCATCCGCAACATGGGCAGTGCTGGGGATGGTCAGGCTCTGCTCCACCAAATGTGGCCAGACCCTGCTGAGCACCTGAGAAAGCCCAGCCCGGATCTCTCCACCTGTCCCAGTGCTGCCAGTCACACACGTGCCAGGGTGAACGGGCATGCTGGAAACCTCGGAGGGGTCTGGTGAAAAAGGAGCCTGACTCACCATGCAGCTTCTAATAGTCCTAAAGGCAGCAATAGAGAGCATGGGGGAAACAGGACAGCAAAAATAAATAGCTCTACTCTGGAGGAAGTTTTGAATATTTTAGAGCTTGCAGCTGGGCAGCTTTTCTGGAAAACATTTTAATACAGAGAATTAAATGTTTTCCCTGAAAGCCTGCACAAAAACTGGATCTTTTGAGTGAGAGGATGCATCCTTTGGGTGGTAATTTGTGGATGCTATTTCAAAAGTGTGAGGTGGGTCACGTACAACCTCTCTCAGCATCTCAGTCCTTTTAGTTTTTATGCTCTGCACTGTGGGGGTGGGCTTACTCCATGTCTGTGCAGCTTGTAACACAGCGGTACCATATTGACTCCTTGATGTTAATACATAGACAAAACCCTGTGGCAGCATCACTTTCTTCACTCATGTACAAATTTTGTTCTAAGGGGTAATCAGTCCAGCTTCAACTACTCTGTTTTATCAGGATATTCCCCTTAGGAAAAGCTTTTCCCTTCCATAACAAACAGGCATTTGAAATAAGCCCATGTTCCTAACAGAGGAAGGCATGCTAGGCTTCCCTCCATCTTTTCACTATGTGATGCTTGAGTTACCATCCAGGCAGTCATACATGAAAGTCCTCGCAATACTTCCAGGAGACGAACAGGTTCTCACATACATGCTATACGATACCTACAGAACCTACCATTTTAAGCAAACAATGATCTTTGTGACCAGGGATGTGAAATGATGATGGTAAGTTGGCTGCAGAATTCAAGGGTCACTTAGGACCTGAAGGTCTTTTGCTTGGAGATCGTCGCCACTCTGGCTGTTCTTCCATGACTCACTTCAAAAACCAACCTCATTGCCACAGCCAGGAGGAAATGATTCATAAATACTGACCTTTCCCCTTGCCACCCCTGCAAAATGAGGTCTGTGTATAAGCACTCGCAGAGCTGGAGTCATGGGAATTACAACTAGATAAACCATCCACTGACAACAACATCACGCAACCGCTTCCCTGCCTGTGCTAACAGTAGGGATGTGTGCTGTGAGCCGGGCACACTCACAGAAGAACAGATTTGGGGCAAAACAGAACAATTAGGCAAGGATAAGGTGAGTCAGAACAGGGGAGGCTGGGAGGGAAGGGGCAGAGCTGGATGAAATCTCTTGGTCTCCTCTTTGCAGATACTCTGAAGTCAATGTCTCGTAGAAAAATAGACACACTTAGAGTTAATAAAACGGATATCCTTCATGCCACACTCAGTCCATGGGATTCACAGTGGCAGATTAGCAGTCATTAAAGAATAATATTGCTTTGTTATTCTTTGCAACATCCTCAGGACATAGGATGCCCAGTTCTGGGTGACCAGCCTGCTGTCGACATGCTGCACAGACACAAGGTGATGAGGAGTTGTGACCCAAAGTGCCCTCAGCCCATGCTCCTGTCTCCAGGGTGGGTGCAGCAGATGGAAGGCAAACACAAGGGGGAAGGAAAGATTCCCATTTGTCTCCCTTGTGAACCACCCTCACGACCTAGGAGGTCCTTACCATTTCCAGCCAGACCTCTCATTGAAACTTCCCAGTTTAAGCATCCAAGAATTGGTTTCAGTCTGAATACAAAGACAATCAAAATGAACCAGGGTTTCCATTTCTTTATCATGCCCTGTTGGGCTTGACCCCTGCCTAGCAGAGCAATATTCCCAGGGCTTGCAGCATGCCTCACACAGCTATAACCAGAAAAGGCTAATTAAACTTGCTGGAATGTCACCGGGAGCTGGCAAACCAGACTTGCTTCTTAGTTTTAAGTCTATATTTCTATGAGGAGCTGCCACAGAGGAAGACAGCAATGGCAAACTGTTCACCCTCCTTTAGTGAGAGTTGCCTCTAACGACTAGGTGTCCAGGTTTAAGTCACTCTTCACATACAAGATATAATGGACCCTCCACCTTTGGACATGGTGATTGCAGATGGAAGCTATTACAGCCAATGTGCGCTTGTAGGGAAAGCGTCAGTCTTCAGAGGTGGGAATTTTCTTCAAGCCAAAATGTTAGGGCCGGACACAGCTCTGGCACATAGCTGTGGCTAGCCTGCAGCGGGGCGGGCAGCCAGCCCTCAGCATGGCAGGCTGCTGCGGGCACCGATGCGCCGCACCGACGGTCGGGCAGCAGCCCCCCCATGCAGCATCACCCTGGCACACCCCCAGGCTGCTGGCTCCTTGACTGACCAGCCCCACAGCTACTGGCTTGGGGTCGGGGACATGCAGTGAGAGCAGGGTGTGTAGGACCATGGGGAAACCTCACCCTGTGTGAAGGCAGATTAAGCACCCACTCCTGCTCCCAGCACCCCATGATGAATTTGGACTCCCACTTGTTTACCCCAGCATTGGCAATGTCTTTGCAAAGGAGGAGGCGGCTGTGAAACCCTAAATGTGGGGTGCATGGTGTGCTGGCTGCCCAGGTGCAGGCAGCTGCCTGGCAGAATATCCCCAGGGTGTGGGGGTACACTGCCGCCTCCTCCATGGCCCCGCTCCCCAGGAACTGGCTCCCCCGCACAGCTCTCCTCACAGGCTGCATGGGACAGCGTGTCAGGGCTTGTGGGCAGCCTCAGGGATAGACAGTGTAAACATGACCCTGATAGCAGGGGCTGGCTCAGAGGCAGGGTGAGCAACAGAGGAGAAGACAGCTTGGTAATTATTTATACTGTGCAAAGAAAAGACTTATTAGGCAGCTGTTGGCAAGCAAGCAGAGCTACCAAGATGAGCCAGGCTTCGCAGTTTAAGAGCAGCTCTGGGAAACCAGCAACCAAGAGCAGTGTTTCAGCCAGTTGGTGCAATACAGCACCTGGCTCTGCCAGCATGACAAAGGTTTACCTTCCCCTCCGCTGCCCTCAAGAAACACATTCCCAACTGCAGCATCCCATAGGTGGAGTGGTACCCTGGCCCATCAATGTCTGCCAGGTGAGGGAGGCCAGCGAGGCTGGAGCTGGGGTAGTGGCAGCCTGGGAAGCCCAGGCAGGGACAAACAGACCCATTCAGGCACAGTTCTTGGGGCAGCCATGGGTGCCTTCTCCTGAGGGGCTGACGAGGGCAGCCCTGGGCTTCACTCCTGCATGCATGCTGCTGTGCAAGTGTGTGACAGCTTTGCAATGTGAAAGGAAACAGGCTCAAGCAGAGATGAAACTACACCACAGTCAGGAGGCTGGGGAGTCAATTCCCACCCCCGGGGCAAATTTTGAGCAGGTGTTGGCATATCAGGATTTGCACAGGTTTCACTTGAGCAGGAGCAGCCTGGGTCTGTTGTTGCGGACTGCCTGTTCCCTTTGGTACGTGCTCTCTCCTAGGATGCTATCTGATGTTGAGACACTTTTTTTTTTCCTCACATTTTTATTATCAGTAGCATGAGAAACAACTCATAAAACTGTCAACAGCAATTTCTACAATGTTGTTGAGAAGAGACCAATGGCTATTCCTCCTGCAGAGAAATGAAAGTAATGCCAAAGATGGTGGAATTTAATCATTAATGAGCGATGCCTATTTTGTTACCACTGACCAATTTTGAATTCACAAAGACAATCAGGAATTTGTTGTTGAAATGGCTGCTACAGACCCGAGCCCAGGCCAGATGTCCTTTCAGGTGTACACAATTGGGGACCATGTGTCAAACAAGCTCTTTCTTCAACATCTAAGCAAGTACTGGAGCTTCCAAAATGGTCTCTGCACCTTCTTCTGGGACCTACAAGACTCGATTGTCAGAAATCAATGTATTAGAGGGTGAATACCTGGGTATCTAATGTTTTTCCTCTTTGATACCTGCCTCTCCTTCTCCCATTAACCAAGCAGCTAAAACAAACTGTGACAAATGCAACTGAATTTTTTTTTTTTCATATTGGTAATTGAATAGGACCCCAAACTTCCTATTTTGATCTCAGACTTTCTAAAGGGATGTTCTTCACTGAAGTCAGTGAAACTTTGTCACAGACTTCAGCAGTGCCAGAATTTCACCCCCAGAGCTTTATTTTCCTGAATGCCCCAGGGGTTTGCTAGAGCTGTTCCTTCTAAATATTTTTAAAGGTTTAATCAGTGCTGTTACCATTGCAAAGGTGGCTGCACCAGAAGAACCAGGAGCATGTTGGCTTCAGGTGGAAGTGGTCTCCAAAAGACTGGGTGGCACTGAGCTGAGGCAAGCAAGGTCTGCTCTTTGCTAAAGCCTCTGCCAGCATGTTTCAAAGTCTATTGGAAAGACTCCCTCAGATATTGGTGCAGTATCTGATTACGAGGCCAGGGAGGGGCAGGGAGAGGTTCTGGTGTCCCATAGCTTCGAGACCTTTACATGGAGCCACTGCTTTTGAGGTCACTGTGCTTCTTAAGCCATTTCACCAATGCGTCGCTCCCACTGAAGGACCAAGCCTCTCCATGTGCCCCTGGGTAATGCTCAGGCTGGAGGACAAATGTTAAGGTATGGCGTGCCCTTCCCTCTGGAGCTGCCTGTGTGATTAGGAGATCATATTGCCAAGAAGGCCATGCAGTTAATCAGAGGAACGGGCGTGAATTATGCAGTTTCCTCCACTGTTCCCTATCCATCGATATGCATAATGACTGCCAGCAGCAAATCCATCGTCTGCAGAAAAGCCTTGTGGAATGTCAGGGGACCACATAGGAGGAATCTGAGCTGTTTCTCAATATCTCCATCAGGGACTCACCTCCTTCATGGTCACCTGGGCACTGGTACCTGCCAGGGAGCCCTCAATGCCCCACCACTCCCATGACCCGCCCTGGGGGCTCACACATTTCCACTTTTGTGCATGCCTCCATGCACGCAGACCTACAGGCTTTAACTCTGCAAGTGGAGCAGACCCCAGAGCTTTGCAATCCTCATATATGAAAAATTCTAGTAACAAATGCTCCCCACGTCCTGAGCTGCAAGATGTAAGAAAATGACAGCTTCTTGAGGGTGGGCAGTTATTGAACATCTCTGGCCGCTCAACAGACTAATTTTTCCTCATCCCTGGCACTTCACTTGCACAGATATCTGTGAACATGAAGGATTTGAACACCCTGAGTAGGTGGCATGCAAACCTGGGGGCTGGAAATCTCTTTGAAGCTGCTGACAAACGAGAGCAAGGTTTTTTGGAAGAGAGAAGGGAAGTATACAAAAACTGAACTTTCTTCTTCAAAAAGCCATTAAAGGATGTGAAGGGAGAACAGCAACAGGGTTTGTAAAAGCTGAGGATCTTTATGGGCTGGGAGTGGGAAGCAATTAAAATAGGTGGCTGCAGTTCAGAGCTATTTAGCCTACTGACATTGTAGCATCTATAGCAACACTGTTAAACAGACCAACAGCAGTGAAATGCAGATACAGCTTTCTGGTGTCATGTAGTCAATATCTGGAAGCTGAAAACAGCTGTATCCTGGTGCCTTCATGCAAAGGAATGGGGTGTGACTCATGAGGACCCCTAAATCTGGGCTAACCCTGCCAGCTCCAGAGAAAGCCATGCCATTAGGAGTTGGGCACCTGCATAAGTATCACGCTGAGTGAGGTCCTGACCCTCTGACATCCATTTCTCCATGAACTGGGAATTCTTTTGGTTATAAAAGCATTTTTCTTTTCCAAATGGTACATACAAACCTTGCCACCCTGAGCGTGCCTCTCCCAGGCTGCAGGTCAGGGAGCTACTGGATTTTACAGCAGCTGCATAAAGTCAAGGTTAAAGAAAGGCCACAAGGCTTAAGATTGGAAGACCCATTAAGCATATCACATAAATAAACTGTGCTTTTAGATCTGTCCTTGCTTTCAGGGCACCTTAGCTCACTCTTGCCTGCAGCAGAAAGACAGCCATGACAGCAGCAAAGGCAAACCAGATTTTGACTTAATCAGTCACATGTGGGGAACAACATTAGCAGCTGTAAGAGGGGAAGCACAATCCCATCTCCTTAATGTCTGCAAATGCTTTTCAATGACTGCAAATGTGTGGTAATAAAAAAAGCCACCCCTGAAGGACATCGGTGCAGGATTGCCATTGTAGGGCTTTGCCTACCACGTACCCCTGGGCCAGTTCAGGGCAGGCTGTGACAGCTGAATTAAGAGCAAGCCCCAGCTATGTCGGCATTTTATTTTAAAAGGGCAAACCTAATAGATGATGGCTGCATACAGATCGAGCAGAGGACATACCTGTGGCTGCTCAAGGGCTACCGTATCTTTACAAGGCACTAGCCTCATCAGTGAGGCACACAAAATGGATGGCAGAACAGCTGCTGGCATCGTGGTTTGGAAACCTCTCCCACTAAATGCTGCATGCTAAACTCAGAGATGAGGAAGGGAAAAGAGGGCTAGAGAAAGACTAAGCATATCCAGAGCTCAGCAAAACTAAATTACTTCTCCCGAATTCAGCTTGATTTAAGGTTTTGACTTCATTTTGAGTGAATGCATTGAAAAAAAAAATCCTTAAGTGAATGCTCTGAAAATTAACCATTAAATCCTCTCTGATTCAGTTAAATTAAAACATTTAGGAAATCAGAGCCAGTAAAATGATCTTCGTAGCCATGTCAGCTTTGTAGTCATATATAATCTTTCCTTTTATGTAAGCTTTGAATTGTGTTAGAGCCCTGCCATTGCCCAGAACAACAATTAAATACTACATTAGGGCTACCTGCATAAGCACTTATCCTTGCTCAGTGAGCTTCAGCAGCAAAACAAAAAATTGCTGCAGCTTTTCGGCTAACAAGAAAATGGCCAAGTTGTTTAGAATTACCTTTGGGAAAAGAAAATACCTTTTGGTAGGTGGCTCTGTGGCTAAAACATACAGAATTATTAGAGAAAACCTAGGAAGAAAAAGAATACCCCAACCCTGCAAATAGAGGTGCCAAGCGTGAGTGCTACACTCCTGCATCCAGGCTGGCTAGCAGGTCACCAGGCAAGGGGAGCTCTGTTCTCCAGATACAACCAAAGCGTTTGTCTCGCACCTTCGGCTCAGAGCACTTTCCCCCCAGCCCCAGTTCAAGACAGGTCAGCGGAGCTGACTCTGAGGTTATTAACAGCAGAACTGCAGGGTTGAAGGTGTTTTGGAGACCCTTGCTAAGCTTTCTGGAGAAGCTCTTGTTCAGCTGCTCGTTCTCAATGCTAGCACTCACACAACTGCAGCAAGGAATGGCAGCGCTGGTGAAGCCACCAGCAAGGCAGTGGCATGGGCTAGCAAACACCTTCAAGACCATTTATGACAAAGCCTGTTTCTCCTCCGCATGCAAAGAGGCCTTCAGAGCAGGAGTCGCCCGGGAAGGCTTCTCAGATCAGATACAACCAGCAGCAGCAGGATGGAGGCAAGCCCCGAGCCCTCCCGGCTGCCTGCCCTGAGTCATCCCGGGAGGCACCTCCTGCCCTGCGGAGCCCCTCCTTGGCCTCCCTCCCAGATGACTAAGGACAAGGAGGGAGGTGGCAGGGAGCTGATCACCCCGTGGCTGCTGTTTCACAATGCGAAAGATCTGTGGGCCATGACTGCGAGCTGCTTAAGCCCTCAGGAAAACATAAAGGAACAATTTCCAAATTGTTTGGGAGTGATTGTAGCAGCTTCCCTGGGGCTGTGCTAAGTGTTCCTTTGCAGCTGCTGCTCTCAACAGGCTCTGGGCTAATTCTTAAATACAGGAGTGGGTCCACGGGTTAGCTGCAGAAGTGATCTCAATTTCATCCCAGACACATCCATCCAGCGAGCTGCCATCCTTCCTTTTATGTAAGCTACTGTCTTTTCTCTAACACTGAGAATGGGGGGAAAAATGGCTTATTGTTGGTGATTATCATCACTTTATAATGTCTTACTGCCCCCTCAGCCACCAGATACCTCTTTCCCTTTGCGTGCAACCACTCAGCTTGTGCCCACAGAATCATAGCAGTTGTTTTGGGCTCTGCAGCTTCAGAGGTCTGGCTCCACCTCTGCTCAGAAAGAGATCGGCTGATCACCCTTCTGTCTTCCTTGGCTCTGGAGGGACAGTCGGTCTATTTTAGAGCTGCCCTCCCAAAACAGCAGCCTTTTCCCAGGCCGGCTGGGTGCCCTGGTGAAGAGGAATGCTGACAATCTGCCATCCTGGAGCGGAGCTGTCAGCGTTACTTCCCTACTGCTGAGCCCTCCGTCATCACTTGCACAAAGGATAAGTATGTAGCCTGCTGCCTTGTGACAAGAGCTGTGACTTTGTTTAGGAGCCAAGCACTAGGAATGAGTACCAGGGAAATGTGGCTTTGTGGAACAGGAAATATTAACAATCCCTGATAAAACAAAAAAAGCGGCCAGTACACATCTAACTCGGTTAGAGGCACCACTCCATGGCTGGCTAAGAGTAGTGACAGCCCCAAAGAGCCAATAAAGAATTAGCTTTTCCACTTCAAGGCTGACTTTTGAAAGAACGGAGTAATTTCTCTCACGTTCGTCTGTGTACAAGAAAAGCCCCTAGCAAGGTCATCTGCATATTGCAGTAACTGCTGGCACAGGAAAGGGCATGGAGGAGTTTTGAGCTCCACAGACAGTTTATGGGTCTGTTGCGAAAGCCTGCAAAGATAGACTCACACAGCTCCATCACCCTCCGGCAGTGGGTTAGGATAAGGCTATTAGCTACTACAGCTTTGTGTATCAATCTTTTTTTTTTTTTTCTCTGGTGGAAAAACATGTGATTGGGATAAGTGTTTCTGGCTAAATGGATTTCTCTCAAAACTTATTTCTGAGTGAAACGGTCAAGAGAGAGCAGAGTGGTAGAGAGAAGAAAATTATCCCCCCCCCCCCCTTTCTTTTTTTTCCCTTTGTGTGTTTCAGTTAAGGCAGTTAGGCTGGAAAAGCTGCATTAAGGCCGGATTCATATCTATACAGTGCTTTTAAGTTATTACGGGGCTGATAACCTCTCTTTGTCCTTCTAATCCGCAGTAAATAGAGGAGCTTAATCGCTCCAGTAACAGTAAATGGGTAACAACTCACAGATCCCTTCGCTCCTAGTACACTGTTTGCACAACGCATAGTGCTGGGAATAACCAGAAGCTGATTTAATAATCTGGAGTCATCCAAAGACTCTGCTAAATCCCATGTGAAACATAAGTGTTTTGTCTTCCTCTTATCTCCACCGGGCAAGTAGCTGCATGACGACAATTTTTTTAACGCTGGAACTTACCTGGCAGGGCAGTCACTTATTTGGGTCTCCATCCAAGGGCCTATGGCTCCAGCCTGGACACTGCATTTGCAGTTGGCTCTAAGGAAGGTCCCTACCAAGCACAGAAAACGAAGTAGCCTCTGCTGCAGAGGCAGCATTTCTCTAGCAGGGACAGAGACCCTGCCTACAGGCACTTATGGGCAGACGCTGCTCTCTGTCTCCCAAGGCACGACCTTGGGCAGGCGGCACAGGCTCTCCGGTCCCGAGTTTCCTCTTCTCTAAAACAGAGATATGATATACAAGTGGGCTGAGAGCCTTGCAGAGAGGTGCTATCGCCAGTACAGGGAGTTATCGTCCCCAGGCCCAGGTCCAAAGCACACAGCAACATGAAGGAGAGCAGTTCCCTCAAAGGACCCTGGCTCTGGCACCCAAGCCAAGAACAGGCTGGATTTGTTCTCCAAGGGAGTCGCAGGTTCACCGTTGTTACTACACGCTGTACTTTTACCTCTGTAAACGGCATTAGGTGCAAAAGATGCTAAACACTGAGCGACAAAAACCAACAAAAATTACAGTTAATGAAATAATCCCTTCCTAAACAGTATATGACCCAACTCTTGAGCCTCCTGCAAGTTATAATCAAAACCATATGGACAGTCATAAATATCAGAAATATTTACAAAACACTGACAAGATCTTAAAAACAAAAGCAGTGATTTCCTCATCTTGCTGGAAGCCTTACAAAACATGGGGTAAATTGTCTCGTTTGAAATATTCTGCTGACCACAGAGTGCTGTACACTTCATTGTAATGGTTAGTCATTCTATACATATTTACTGGTTCAGTTAATCTACTATGGCTGGTTACAAGCTATTGCAAGACAAAGGTTATAAAGTAGGGTCAATAAAAATTTTGTTTATACGAAATCCACTGTTATCATAGCACCATTTTACACAAAAGGTAAATCAAACCCCCATCCAAACAACCATTTCCCCTGCACTGGTGGCTGGCATCGCTAAAGACATCTAGCAGAATTACTTGAAAGGGCTGTAAAAATGGCCAATTTAAAGTGGCTGCAAATAGTCCATGCTGGGGTAAATATCTCTGCGTTGACATTTTTCTAAAAACCTAACCGAAACAAAAAAAAAAATCCTAAGCACTTAAACACAGAAGGCTCACCTCTGGCTTTGCTTACAAAGTCTCCTAAGGAAAACTTGTAGGTGCTGCAATCAAATCAGGTTGTTGACGCGGAGCATGAGCTTCACATGGGTGCCAGCTAGCAATACAGCCTCATTTCCCAGCCCCTCACCCAGGAGCTGATGCCCCTTTTCTTGTAAATTCAGTGTGTAGCATTAGGCCAAGACCCCAGAAGTAATTGAGCCCCATTGTGAGGTCCTGAGTAGCTCCCAGGTCCTTCGGGAGTCAGGACACCTTGAAGGCATTCAGCTCTTAGCAGGACCAAAGTCACCGTCTTTTGCTCTGCCCATCTTCAGCACGGAAGGCACGAAGCAATGCTGTGAGCTGCAGGTAGCAGTTTTGTGGTGTTTCCAGGGTCCTTACCTCACACATCAACCCCCGCCCCCCGTGGAAAGACAGAAAAAAACATTACCATGAACATCCATAATAACATTTATAATTTTATAATCTAGAAATAAACTTTTTAAAAAAGACTTGACAGTCTTCAGAACAGTTGATATAAAAAAAAATACGGGTAGATGAGGAAAGTAATTTCTAGGAAGGACTGAGATGTTCCTGCTTAGAAACAGGCAGTCAAAGAAATAAAGGCTTTGGTTTAGTTCTGATTTGGGTTCAATTACAAAGAAAATCGTTCCATTTCAGCTGTGCTCTGAATTCAATGAATTTGCAAGAAACCGTTCTGGTCTATATTTTTTTTCAGAGGAGAAAGACGACATTTATATTGGTTTTCTTTCGTATTTTATTTTGCTCAGAAAACATAGGCATCATTCCATCTTCTTATTCCTCTCACCGTCATTTCATTGGAAAAGATGAAAGACCAGAATGTCAGTGTTATCCTAATCACCTCACCACCGCAACTGGCACAGATTATGGGCAAAGGTCTTGCTTCTGGGGTTTTGTTCATGGGTCTTCTACACAGAAAAAGAGAAGCAGTCGCCATTTTTGCAAAAGGTAAAATCTGTCTTAGCCTGGAAAAACTCCTGTTGATTTCAACGGCTTTTGAATTGGGCCCAGATCTTATCTCTATACTTCGCATTAATGCCCGAGTTTCAGAGTTCTCCCTAATCCTACTTTGGATCAGAGAAAACTTTTGAGAAAACCTTATTACGATTATATTCCCCACTAGGAAAATAATGGCCCAGTTTCTAGGATCATTTCATATGTACCATGAATATGCGAGCAGCCTTATTTTATGTCCTCTTAGTCAAAACTTAAAGCAGAGAAACACATTTTCAATACACCTTTATAAAAGATATCACCACTGATGCAGGAGCAGAAACAATGACAAGTTATTAAATTCCTCTTCTACTGTATTTATGCCCTTACAGAGATACATATTTATCACTGTTATTGAAAGCTCATAAGGGACATCGCTAAAAGCTGTAAGCAACGGTGGGCCCTTGAATAGACAATAAATCCTCAGATGCTTAATTGGCTTTTCAAAGCTGCCGAGCACCAGCACTTGTGAGAGGTCAGCTCTTTAAGCCGTTGTTTATGTATCAAATGCTAAGTTCAAACGCCTACATTTCGGATGTCTGCTACTGAGAACTTGTATTTGTTACAGCAATAGCCTTCTTACGGAAGAGGCTACTGACATCTCTCCAGCGAAGGCACACAGCACCAGTAAGCGTAGGTCAATGCACACCGTGCCACTAAAGTTAACACACCTTCGGAAGGTGCTTAAAAATGAGGACCTGCTGAAATACAAATACACCTCAGGGGATTTCAAGGCACCCGAATGGCTGCAGTTCTGCGGAGACCCCAAAGCAGCAGGTCATCACACATTTTTCTTGTCATACCTCATTTCTTTTCCCACGAAGCTAGAAGAGAACAGGTCAGAGGATACGCTGAACAGTGGAAGTGTTCTTTCTGGACTACTTTCAGGTTACTTGAAACTGAATCACAGTGCTTCAGCTACGTTAAAAAAAAGAAAGCAACGAAGCACATTTAATGCTTCATTTTAGATTCCTAATGTCACACAGAGCGAGGCATTCACGGATAAAGATTATGACCCTGAAGTTTGTGTCCCAAAGATCTGTTGTACGTGGACTGTGATGCCAAGCAGAGTATTACTGGAATTAGTCGGACTCTGTATGGGTGCTCACATATCACACAGGGCAAAAAGCAAAACTGAGGACTCTGAGCCTCGTAATTGTGCTATGCATAAACATTAATTGGAGCATGGAAGTGGGTCTTTCCTTCAGAAGGGATCTGCACTGGTTCAAAGCGTTCCTCTTAGTCCCTTAGATTGAGTGTAAGACATGAGAAAAGCTTAGATCAGGCTTTAATCATACCAGTAGCCCACCAAACAACCATTCCTCCAACATATTGAGAGCTCTTTCAATAGATACCTCTTTATTTGAAATGGAATGCATCTTGAAAAATATGAAAAATAAATCACATCTCTCAGAAATCATTTATGAGTCATATTTACACACGATTTTTTTTTTACGACACTGATATTTCTGCTCACAATAGGATATGCTAGAAAACATTTGGTACATCACTGCAGCGATAATTCAGAAGCTGGCATTTGCATGTCACGAACCTTAAAAAAGAGGAATTACTTCAGGATGTCAGAGACAACACTTGATCATCCTTTCCACCGATTTCTAAATTTTCTTGGTTATCACAGCTTGAATTTTCTTGGTGAATCTGCCCCTTAATCACTTTCCTTTGTTTTAATTAAGACATGTAATTTTGACCTCTTTATGAACTGACTGTCCGCACTTTTGCTACCTATACAAAGCATTTGCCTGTGTGTGTTTTACTGGCATTTTTGTTTATTCTGTAAGGAATTTACTTCAGCCATATGCTGTTGGCTTTTTTTTTTTTTGGTAAGTGGAAGGACAACCTGATTTCTTTTTTTGCAAAGCTCCAATAAGATGGAGCATGATCTGCTGGACCTACTTTCATAGGCATTGTTTACAAGGCAGTAACAGTATTTAACCAAGTAGCTCCAACAAAGACTCTGCAGTAGTAGAGGGGCAAGCCAAAAAAAAAGCCCAGAACTACCTCATTTATAACACCAAACAATTTCTTGATCTAAAATTACTATCAGTCAAAAAAAAACCCGTGGAATTTAGAGCGTGAGAAAGTTGTCGGATTGTCCACATCAGACAATTTAGCTTTATTTATACTGACATGGCATGAGCCACACGGTCCAACTGTCCCCAGGGGACCCCAGCCAATTTGTTCCCCTTCAGTTTCCAAGAGACAGTCTGGAGGCACAAAGGGGAGGTCTGATCCTTACACCCATCCCACCAACTCCGGCTGCGGGCACAGAAGAGCTCAAGGTGGATTTTGTGACGTGACCATCTCTCGCCCTACGAGTTTGACTGATACCAACGCTTTTAAAAAGGTAACACAGCAGGCGATGACAACAGGCAAAAGTTTGTTCGTGAACTACATCAGTCCAAATGGTTTTGAGAGCATCCTTCAGATGAACTTAAAACAAGAAATGTAAGGTGGAAGTGGGACATTGACCTTGACCTGGTGAAGAAGAGCAGCAAATTCAAAATGAAAGCTGCTTTCTCAAACCTTAGTGTCAATTATATCACTAAAATTGCCATCTTTCATTTTCCAAAATACAAATACTTCCAGAGAAGCAGTAAAATTTCAGCTTTAGATCAGATCCATAGACTTTCCTGGCATTCAGGGGCTTGCATCCACTGAGGACAGGAATATCTGCTTCTCCTAGAGAAATACGTGTGTCTCCGATCATACAGGAATTAATTTTCATTGATTATATTTATCCTTCAGTAGTAGGCTAAAACATATTTTAGTAGGTGAGATACCAGCGATACGCCTGTATATCTGAAAAGGTGGATTAGTTACTCAGTAAACTGTAATTAATGACTCTAAAGAGAGGAGCCAAATTACAAATTACAGCCTATTTTGTGAGTCTTTGACTAGCTCATTAGAGAATCCCCTTGCAGCTCTAACATCCAAGCATTAGCAGAATGATAATGGCAGATGTACAGAGATGTGGAAATTGGCTATTATGATTGCCAAGACAGCGAATCTAATCCTAGAAGATGCAGGGCACCTTCGGTTCCAATTAGTCTCAAAGCAATAACTTTGTTAGGACAGCTGTAATCTACCACCCCAAACTCGTCACGCAACCTTGTCAAGGGCCAGATTAGAAAGAAGTGCTCGGGAGTAACCACAGAGGACCGCCGAGGTTCGGGCTTTAATTCTGCACCGTGAAGTGTTTTGCACATCTAGGTATGTGACCCCAGCACCTGGGGCAAGGAACAAAAGAAGAGGGCTGAAAGAGGTTTTGACTTATTCCTTACAGGACTGAGCTTAAGCTTAAGGTGCAGAGGAGGGGACCGCCATGTGCAGTAGCCAATTCTGAGATCTTTCTTCGAGTGTCACTTCAGTCTTTTGCATTAAACACTTACAGAAACAGCTTGAACCAAGAATGCGGGGCTTTTACAGTCAAGCTACGCCTCAGTTACACAAACAGAAGAGTCCTGGATGCATGGCTTAAAAAGATTTTGTTTACACTCATGTAACTTGTAAAAGGGCCAAAAGCCGTTTTCCTCACCACGCTAATTAAAATAAACAGCTCCACGGCTGCACCTTTCTACCTTGAACCAGAGATAACGGGCCTCGTTGCTCCGTCCCGCTTACAAGCTCCCCAGTCAATTTAAACCGGAGAAGGCGCGCCATAGCAGCACACAACAGGAAAACACCCATCACCCGAAGGGCCCTGTCCTAGAAAGCGTGCCGGCCTGCGCCTGGCTCCCTCCTCTGCACCGGGGCGAAGATCTGCAACCCGCTCTCGCCAGCATCGCCAGCCAAACTCCCACTGACTTTTAAGAGGCAGAGGAAGACGCACCAGCTGTGCAATTAGCCCTTTGTTTTCCAACTTCATGGCTTCGTCAACGTTTTTAGAGGCGAGATCGCACGCCTCTCTCGACATCTGACAGTGCTAAACACCAAAATTAATCTAGTTTATCTCAGCTAGAGAGCAACTTTCAGCTTATGAAAACTGTGACCAAAATAATCCGTTTGCACGCTAAGGCGTAGGTAAGATGGATTTTAAACTAGGGGCTACTTTAATGCAAGACATTTAAAAACCGCCATGAAAATTCACCGCACGTCCAGAGCCCAGACCGCTTACGAACCGACCGTGCCGGGGGAGCCCTGAGCTCGGACGCTAAGAAATGTTCGCGAGCGCTCCTCGGCTCTGGCCCTCCAGCCTAGGAGCAGGCACATCAGTCGGGTAACGGGAATCCAACTGTGAATCCTGCATCACAAAAGTCGGTCAGATCCCCTTCCGTTCATACATTAAAGAGGAGGGTTTTAATCTCAGAATGACAATCGACATTACTTTTCTGAATAACAAAGCGTGAATAAATTGTATTGTTTTCCACCATGCGTAATAGCTTAAAGGAATATCATTTCAAACCCAGATTATAATTATTATTTTCATTGGAGAGAAGAGTTTTCGTACGCAGCATGGGTTTCAGCCAAATTCCAAAGCACACATCACATTTTCCATGTTAATATAATACAGCGTGTTTTGGGTAAAAATGAAAAACTCTTTTGTCAAGTTGCGCACGGCCGAACCACCCAGAACTTTTTAGTTCGTTTAGGGAGCTAACGCACACGTTGTTTTTCCCCTTGCTTTTTGGATACGGCCTACATTCAGAAATGTCTTGCAAACAAGCCTTAAAAAAAAACGACCACCCAAAACTAAAAACAAAAAAAACCCAAAGCCAACCAAACGACCCTAATAAATAAAACAGAATACATTAAAATAAAGTTACAGTACATCAGGTCTCCTAGAAGTCCCGTCACGCCAAAGGATCCTTTCCAAGGTTCATAAATAACGGATTTGAAATGCTTCTCGGCCCCGAGGGCGGCAGAGCAGCAGCCAGCTGCGGGGCACGCTGTCGAGCCGCTTCTCTCCGCTCTCCCCGCGTCTCTGGCGTTTGCCCAGTTTTTGATCGACCGAAGTACGTCCGCAACGAACCCGCTCGGTCCCGCGTCCCCGCAGCGCTTCGTTAACTCAACCTGCAACAAGACGGGACAGGGCGGCACCGAGGGCGGCCGGTGAGGCGGGGGAGGAGCGCCCGGGGCAGGTTTCCCCCGCCGGCGCCGGCGCCGGGGCCGGGGCCGGGGCGGGGGGGGGCGGAGGGGAGCGGAGCGGGTCCCGGGGCCCGGCGCGGGTCCCGGGGGCCGGGGCCGGTCCCGGGGCGGGTCCGGTTGGCCCTACCTGCGCTAGGCGGAGTTGGAGGCGCTGCGGAGCCGCGGGCCGTGGGGCTGCGCCAGGTGCTGCTGCTTCTGGCGGGTGGAGCGGACGGCCAGGATGGCCTGGCGGTTCTTGTACTGCACCATCTGCAGCGTGATCGCCGCGTTCCAGCCCTGCTCCTGCGCGCACCGAAAGTCGATCTCCTTCCCCTCGGCCATCACCACCGTGAAGTACACGTACTTGCCCTTCCGCTCCACGCAGTCCACCGTCTTCATGTTGGAGAAGTGAAGCTCCTTGATCTTGGCCGCCGGCTCGGCCGGTAGCGGCGGCGGCGGCTGCTGCGGCGGCGGCGGCTGCTTGGGGGGGATGAGGAGCAGCCCCTCCTCGGTGAGGATGCAACGCTTCTTCTTCCAGAGCTGCAGGAGCCCGTCGCTCCTCTTCTCCAGCACGCCCTCCTTCACCGCCTTGCAGCCGCTCTCCAGCATCCTTCTGGCATGGGCCGGCGGGGCCGGGAGCCGCCGCCCGCCGGGGCTGGGGTCGGGGGGCAGCCGGCACCAGCCGATGACTCGCCGCCCGGCGCCGGCTCCGAGGCGGAGGGCCGGGAGCGCCCCGGCCCGCAGGAAGCGGAGCGGCTGCCGCCCGTGCCGCGGCGTGGCGTGGCGTGGCGTGGCGTGGCGTGGGGCGGCGTGGGGCGGCGCGGCGGGCTGCCGGTGCGGACGGCGGCGGCGGCGGCGAGCTTTTCCCTCCCCTCGCCTTTTGAACGCGCCCCTCCCGCCCCGGAGTGACACCCAGCGGGACGGGCGGCTCCGCCCGCCGGCGGCGGGGACCCGGCGCCGCCGCGGAGGGGAGCGGAGCGGAGCGGAGGGGCTGCCCCCCCCGGCGGTGGAAGGGCTCCCCGCGGCCGTCAGAATTACCCCGCTCTCGCCGGGGGCACCTCCGGCAGTAGGTGCTCGGACCAGATTTCCTCAGCCTTCCCCCGTGGGGAACGGCAGCAAAGAGCACACCCCACCCCACCCCCCACCCCGCCGTTTTTGACTCGAGCCCAATAAAAGCGGTGAGTTTTCAGCAGCACCCCGGTATTTAAGGGGTCGTCGCTCCGTCAGACAAAGGAGGGAGCCGCCCCCCGCGCCGAGCAACAGCTTTACCCCCTCGCTTTAGCGTCGCTCTCCGCGCTCCCGGGGAGACGCGGCTCCCGACGGGTACCTAAAACACATCTTTAGACATGACTCGAACTGCTGCGGAGAGTAAAGAGAGCAAGCATCCCCAAGGAAACGCTAAAACCTCAGTACCTGGAAATCTTGAAAGTAAATGTGGAAAAAAAAACCAAACCCACAAACCTGGCAAACTGCTAGGACCATCTTTCCTGTCATTCTGCTTTGTTGCCACAAATTTGCTTATTGTTTGGATTCTCTCCCGAGCTTAGCTTTTGAATTCATTTATTTGAGTAGAAAAGTGGCCTAAGGTTAATACTAAACTATTTATTTTAAATTCCTTTGATGTGCAGACGTAAATCAAAAGCCCACAGAACTGAATTTGGCTGACAACGCCACTGTAAACTGAATGCTGAAAATTTAATAGCATGTTTGAGAGCACTTTTTTTTTTAAACACGTATTTAACATGGTCATAAAAAAACACCCTCCTCACAATAGTCTTGGCAGCTAGGAAACAGGTTGTGCTGTAGCCCAGGTCAGTGGGAGCAAATTAGGGAAAAAAATCAATATTGATGATAGCTTTAATGGAGTTTCTCTCTGATAACATTCTAAAAAGGATTTCCTCTTATAATCTTTTACTCTTGAAGTTCAAAGTTAATTCTGATAAACTGTTGAGAGGTAAACAGTTAAGGTAATAGAGGCAATTAAAATTATTGAGCTGTTTTACCGTTCCTGAGGTAACTGGAAGACACTCCAATCAGTAACAAGGGCAACTTGCTAGCCACAGACTGAACAAAAAAGCAAGATTAACATCTTAAACATCCACTTATCTAAAGACTAGTCCCTTCTCCTTAGAGCTGAATGTATACACTATAAGATACAGCTCGTTCTCACAACCATCTTACACCTATTTTCGGAGGCACGTGCTAGTTTCCAAGATATCTGAACACCATTCGCAACTGTCTCTATCTGCAGTTCTGTGCCATTTGAACCTGAACTCCCCAGCGCAAATACCCATCTTCAGCTGCTGGTGCACATGCAAGGAGCCTCACACACGGCTTGAGGGAGGTCAGAGAACCTCCCGCCTTTCCACCTGAGGTGCTTTGCATCTACTTGGTCACTCCTGATTACGTGTGTCACGTGAGCAGAGACTTAATTTTGAAACTGTCAAACTAGAAGATAAACTGGTTAAAGTGTATTCATCTATTCCAAACAATCAGAATACTGAGTTTATGGAAGACACAGGGCATTGAACTAAACCTACAGAAGACTCATTTCGAATAATCCACCTGCACAGTTTGGTCGTTGCTCCATTGCTGTAAGTGAAGAGCCATTTGATTCTAAGTAAATGCACTAACCACTAGTACGGAAACTAGCCTGAGACTTAGAGGTCCCACAGGTTATTCTGTAACAAGCATTCAAGAACGTTTTCCCCCCTCTGTGGAACACTGCACTGTAACACTTAAGGACATTAACACATATTCTATGTATTTTAGTGTGAGCTTTTTTACTTGTTCTCAGTGCTAGTAGTAATTTGTAATTAATTGAAGGAAAAAAGCGAGACTAGTGTGAAAGGCCAAAGATCTTCATCAAACATACAGGAGTAAAGGGACTAAATCCATTCTACTTCAGCCTCCCACGGCATAAAGTTCTCTAAAGTGTTGAATGTCTGATTTTTAACCCAACTCTAAGCACTGATGGACATACTCTGCTAATGTATAGACTCACAACAACTGTTTATTCCCAGTGAAAATTCACCTAAGCATGTGATCAGAAGTAAACAGGCAAAACATCCATTTAAACTTGTACTCTGTAAGCCAACAAATATTAACAGCCATTTAAAATACACTACATTTGACCAAAACCACCAGATCAGTCAAAACCTAGGAGACTACGGTAAGATGAAATACTGATAATTTCATGGTAAAAGTACAAGATGTCCCAATTTAATTGTGCAGAATTTGCCAGTAAAGGATAAACAAACTTCATTTTCCTAGATGGAAATCGAAACTGCCCTTCTGGAAATGCTTCTTACATTGGTATTTTGAAAAAACACGTTCACCACAGTTAAGCACACTACATTATCCCACTGAACTTTTATTTTAATGTTCTTGAAATATATATTTAAACCACTGCAATTATATTAAATGTTCCATGTCCGCTAGCTTTAAGTTTCACTAAATACTATGCAGGCTGGGCATCTGTTCCTCCTGAAATATCTGATGTGCAGATGCCTCCTACTGTCAGACCTGAAATACTACAACCTGAAAAAAACTGAATCTGATCCTTTAACGTCTCCACATCTAAATTCCATTTATTCTTACTGAATTTTTCCATGTTCCAAGTTGATATTCGTAACAGAAATGTTTGGTTGTTAAATACACTGGTCTCCTATATCGTAAGTTCCCTAACTTAGACTAAAGTCGTTGAAATTTTGTATGTGTAACCTTAATTAAAGGGTAATTATGGTGAGAGTAATTGAAGTGTTCTTTAAACCCTGAAGCAAGTTAAACATCATTTGGAAAGCCACCGTGAAAGACTAAAAAGCCCATAATTTTACTAGTGTCCTCCCAGTTAATGAATCTGCAGACAGCAGCTTGACACAAACTATCAAGTTTCAAAGTGACACTAAACCTGTCCTGAGTAACAACCCTCAAACATCATCATTTCTTACATTACTGAGAAGTGACTAAACTTCTCAGGGTTTAGTCACTAAAAGGGTTAAGAGGGAAAACTAAAGGAAGTGTGAGCTGGTCATCACTAGACAGAAAGAAAATGAGGGGAAAAAAAATAGTCAAGGGTTGAGAAATACATGACAAGCAGATGTGTTGCAACATGTGATTAGACAGACAGTAAGTACTTGCTACTTAAAGCCCTATAACCCATGGCAGTACGAAATGAAGAAACTGCGTGCAATGCACAGACTATTGGCATTGCAGCTGCTCCAGCCTGGCTTTTCCAAAGTCCCTTGCACTTCAGAGAGAGCTGTCTTCTAAAACATTAAAAAGCACTTAAGCATACATTGCAGAGCAAAGCCAGCCTGTCAGAGGGTTTAAATGACCTGATGTTTCTTAGCTCACCTACTGCTGAGTAAAACATGCTGTGAGTTCAGAACATACCGACTGCTTATCAACTGCAAGGTAAACTTAAGTTAGGTGAATACTCACAACACTTGAGCATCCAGAAGCGCAGCTCACAACGGCTGAATTCAAGAGCTACATCCCCTCTGCAGCTGCAGAGACAACTATTCTTGCCAACTCAGCACAATTCAGTTAGGTACCTGTGAGAACAAGAGCTCTTCGGCCACACCCCCACACTCCTTGCGCACACCAAGCAGACCCAAATGCAGAGTAGCTTACCTTTTGCTTGGTGCGCTCTGTCTTGTCTGCTTTACTTGCTCTAATTTTCCCGCAAAAGCTAAGACACCGGCCACATGTGGAGAACTACCAGTCTGAGCAGAGGTCTAACAAGAGGATTTAAAGAGTGATGAGACAAATCTTGTCCAACGTGCCACGCAGACCAACTTCCAACTCCTCTTGATAGTGTACAGAAGTAAGACTTACTATTTCCAGTAGATGGATTTATGTTCACTTTAGGTAAGCATTAGCAATTAGAAGTCATTACTTCAACACCCTCTTGAAAACTCGCAGGGAACCAGTGCATCCCAAACAGAACTGAGCAGTTATTAAGAAATGAAACTGAAGGTGTGATAGCAATCACTTCTCCGACCCATACGAGAAAGTCTTGGATTGGAGGAGGCTACATCTGCACAGCATGAAGGAGGAAGCACTGTAGAGCTGAGGGTACCTATTCCAACCTCTCTGCGGCTCCAGCCCCAACCTAGCAGCCCATCAAGGCTGTTAAATACAGAAATGCCTTCATTATCAGACTGTCCCCTTTGTACTGAGGAGTTTAGCATTTTGTTTCCTTAAGCCACTGAGAAGGCCACAACACAATCTTCCTCCCCAACACAAGGCATCTGAGAAACAACAGCTGCACAGGCACTTTTGGAAACAGGAAATCTCTGGCAGACAAGCTAATCATTCCTTTGCAGGTAAGTTCCCTATCAATTTCCAAATCAGGTCTACAACAATGGGCCTTAAAACACAGGGATTAAGTTTAAGTACCAACTTGAAAGCAAGGATGAACACATTTGATTCCTGCAGTTTTCTATATTCTGCTGGGTTTTTCATTTAACAAGTAAAAACATGTCAAAGTTACAATATCTGCTACACAGCTTGTGAAACATCAGTTCCAAGAATCCAACTAAGGGTCTGAGCTTATGAAGCTAGTGAGCTGTAGGAGACGTTGCTAAGAAGCGTTGATATGCCTAAATAATCCAAGGTAGCATTTCTAACCACACCTGACATCACCCTCCTCCAGAAAGTAAAACTTAAGAATGCTAAGCTTAAATATGGTCTACTTTATTGCAGGACACTGTTTTAATTTTTTTTACCATTAACAACTTTATACCAGACAGTAAAACCCTTTAGTGCTAATGTAATCTAATCTACATTTGCTGAAAGCATAGAATTACCAAGAAGCATCCCTCTCTATCAAGCATCAGCTCTGAGTGCCCATCCCTCTTATCCAAAGTCTCAGTTAATTCTCTCACTTCTTTCATCACCAACCCTCCATTTTTCCCTAAGATAATTCTCCCTTCAATACAGCAACCAAAACTGGACATAAGATGTAATTTACACAGATAGTAAATTTTGGTGCAATACTGCAAAAACTGACCAAGAAATCGTATTTCATTGATGCATTTTCCTAGCCTGAACTTTTTGACAACGAGGTAAGTTATCTTCCTCAAATACTAAATGAACAGCTTCTCTACAGCTGGTATAAATCCATGAGAATTGAAAAGAATGAGTCACAATACTCCAATCAATGTCAAAAGTTTAATGTTCCTGCTACACACTGCCTTTCAGAACTGCTAAACAAGAGTGTTGTTGATCACAAAACTATGTTAAGCACCAAAACAGTTTTTATTTAACTGATGCCATAAGAACTGGCACCTCAATTTGTATGATTATATCCTTCCTTTTGCTGCAGTCTGGAGAGCACAAGAACTGCTGGTTTAGAACTAGCAAGTCAATCTAGAGAGAAGCTTACCAAAATCTGTCGACAGAGATGGATTCATGGCTCTGGATCTTGCAGGCTGCAGGTGAGCTTTGATATCTACCAACTTCCCTTTTCAAATATTGTATCCCATTGTACAATACGAAGATATTAGATGAGAAAGCAATCGAAACACACAAATTTCTTAAGAACACTGACTTCTGAAATTCATCGGACAACTTTTAACAGTGCTTTCTCTTTTCAAGATATAGTTGCCAGACGCTGTTAGTAAAAATGGGCTAGATCTAAGTAAGGACTTCAGATACTTCTCATGTCTAAAAATATAAACCCCAAAGCCCCGCATTAAAGACTGCTCAGGCTCATAACATACCATTGGTTTGGTTTCTGCATGCCCTGGAGTTTAAGTTTAAACTTAATCCTGGGAGACATTCAGAGAAGGGACCAAGTGATACCCAAACACCCAGCAGGGTCAGTGCCTCGAAGGATAAGCATGTTCTGTCAGGATTTATGTCATCACAAAAACACAACCACATCTACTTTCACACACAGCTACCAGAGAGTGTGATGTTAGCCTTTCATTACTGTATTTTTCTATGCTATGATCTATGGGTTACTTAAACGCTTAAGAGCACAGCTTCAGCAGTATTCTTTTATATACAGCTATAGATAACAAGAGCTCCTTTGCCCAAATCCATAAATACCTGGAGAATAGAAAGATGAAGCCTGACAGGGATTCTGGAATTAAGCAGTGTGGTATTTAAGCCTTCAAGGACTTTAAAAAAAATCAGTTTAGTCAGAGCACACTAGACCTTCCTCTCGGGGGGGGGGGGGGGGCCTGAGGATTCAGAAGGGCACTTGGGATAAAGCCTCATTCTGTATTACTTACCCTCCAAGCAAGAGACATGCTAGAGAAACTCTTCCACCAGCCCCACCCTCATGTGGCTGTTGCCTCCTGCTTGCCCTGCTCTTATCAAACCTTTAACCCTTTATGGCTAAGGCAGTATATCAGTGGCAAGGGAAAAAAAAAGAGTAACTACTGCAGAAACAGATCCAAGGCTAGGCTGGACATTTCTTTCCAATCCTACGAGGACCTTCCTGTCCCTCAAAAAGTTATCTGGGTACTTGCTTAGAAGATCAGAACTTCTACAGTTATGTGAAGGACAAGACTGCACAGAGTACAGTAGCATCTTACTGTCTAGGAAAACTAAAATGGAAGACCTCAGTTCATAGTCTCTTCAAGCTGAGTGCCCTCAAAAATCCACATCTCAAGAGCACCTCCAATGCTAGGCTAGAGGCGAGGTTAGTACAAGAAAGATCTTCTATAGCCCGTATGTTTCAAGTGACAATGAACATCCAATATGGACAAAGTATGAACCAGAACATGCAAACGTAAGCGTAGTGAACGGATCTTTAGGTGAGGAGAGAGGAATTCCTTGGGGTTTGTCTTCTCCTCTGTAGATTCTTGTTACGGTGAGTACAAACTAGAATACAGCTTCTAACACTCCCTTAGACTGCAGTGCCTAGTTCTGTTTACAGACTGGAAATCCAAGGCACCTTTCTTGGCTCCAGATTTCATACTAACAACCAATGCCTTAGAGTCAGGTCCAGCAATACCGAAGTCCTTTATCAGATCTAGCCCCACTTCTAAACACTTGTCTTCTCCAAAATGGCCATGTTGACCTATCACTGAAACATCTAGCTCAGATTCACAAGTATCTCACTGCAAATGGAAAGTATGGATCAAACTTTCCAAACTATTGCATTTGTTTTTAAAAGGCTATATAATTTACTTTTCAGTAACTCTCAAATTTTGTATCTAGTAAAGAGTGAACTGCAGCATGAAAGATATGCCTCACCAGTTTACACATGCAGATAAACACATCATAATAAAACAAGACTAGCTTCTGAAAATACTAGGTTTTATTCACACCCCAGTGGTAAACAATAACCTTAATATGATGACTAGGTTTCTTTTGTAGATCACTATGTCACATAAAATACAAAACCCATAGCATAAACAAGCTGACAGTTATGAATGTTTAATGTGGTCTTGTTGGAAATTAAACAAGTTATACTAGTCTTCTCAAGTAGTCAAATTCAAAATGCATCATCTCCTAGTTAGTACAAGTCACTGCCATTTCTATAACAAAGTAATGAAGGCACAGCTAGTGCAAGCAGACTTAAACCCGTTCAGACTACTGGGCTGAAAAATACTTTGGTTGGTTCTTCAGGAGAGAGTTTTCTCTAAACAAATATTGGTCTCAGTTAACAGTTCTGATAATCTTTACAGCTGCAGTCTAATAGCTACATGACAAAGACTTCACAAGAACCAAACTATGTAGCAATGAATTAACATTCATGCTTTAGGGAATTTACTGCATTCTACATATTGGCAGAAAATTATACTGTTAAAATGCTAGGTAGATTGAACCTACATTTTAAACTGGTTCTTATGTGTTTGATTTCTTTTTTTAACAAATTGGTTACTTAATTCTACCAAGATACAAAACATAAGGCTGTAAGTAACTAATAGTTGGTGTTTAGGCTATTACAGTGCAGGTAATCCTCAAGGCCACATACACACTGCTTCACTGCTGCTTGCATTCTGCTGGGTTTTGATCCTTCTGTTGAGAAAAAAGGAAATATCAGTTTACAGATATCAGCATTTTAAAAGAACTATTAATGTTGCTATGCATACTTTCTCAAGTTCAAGTATTCAATTTCTTTCATCTTTTCCCTTAAACTAATTGCCTAGTATTGGTAAAACTGCTGCCTTTGGATGTGGCAACACCCACAATGCATTTATTTTGGCTTTGTTAGTGCATAGGTATATGATCCAGACAAAAAAATCTGTTCAGAACTAAGTGTGGTGGGATACTCTGAAATACACTAAAACTGGAAAAAGGAGGAGAGTTATGCATAGCAACAAAACAACCCAGCTCAGAAGAGGCATCCCAGGCCTTCTGCACAGTTTGATGCAAAAGAAGCTTCCTGTGGTCAGTAACAAGGGCATGGCCTTAGACCAGAAGCCACTGTAGAGCAGTGCAATGAAATGCCAAATCATGGTATGGTAACACCTTTTACCTGCTAACTCTGGAAACACCTTTTGCAATAAATTCCAGTTCTTAGAGAATTCTAACATGGAATATTTATTTTTTTTCTAACATGGTATATTTATTTTTATACTGAAAAAGACAACCAACGATATCTCACAGTAAAATGGGAATTTAAGGAAAATGCTTTTTGGGGGCAGAGTTTAGTTGCAAGTTTTACTCCACTGCTTTGGTCTGGATAGCTATTCTAGGACCACAGTGCTTAAATAAATTCAGCTGGCTTTCAGCCTGTGATCATCTTACAATTATTTATCCTTGTGTCAATACACTACTGTCTCTAGCCCTTTGGCAGTTCTCTGGATGTACAGTCTTGACCTTTCTCAGTTCTGTTTAGCCTAGAAAAGCAATCTGAAATGGTGGATGGACATAAGAAGCCCATCTTACAGCTGTTTCATTTGGATTCCAAAACTTTCTTGAATACGAAGCAATTTGAATACACTATAGCCAATGAAACATCACCAACAGGTTGTATGTTTTGCTTAATAGTTCTATACCCTACATCTTTCTAGGCACAGCACCCAGGTTATGTAGTTCTTTCAACAGTACTCTGACTGTAGCTCAAACCATTCCTACCAAGAAATACACTGCCACCTCATTTGAAATTGCAAGCACGTTTCACAGCAGACATTTTTAGTTCACACAGGCTTCATTTTCATGACTGCAACTTTCACCGACCACCATCAGATGCTTTCAGGTGGCCAAACATGCCTCTCCCTCAGCCAGGAAAAAGCTATGACCTGAATGGCTCACAATCACTGTTACAAGCAAACTGAGCCTGACTAGTCATTTTGCCCTTCCCATGGAGTAAGAAAGCTGCCAGTCACTCTTGGCTGTTCACATTTTATTACTTGGCTGTAGATGCATTCCTGAACCTTGACTTCTACCTCAAGCAATAAAAGACTTGCTATTATCTACCCTGGAAAAGCCTCAGTTTGGTAGTCTGCTGGGAAAATCTGTGCTGGAGTCAGCTTGTGACAAGTTCCCAAAAACTGACCCTGTATTTACTCAGTTCTCTGCATGTTCTTACAACCACTATAAAACTTTTCCATCATTAGCAGCAACTTGCTGCAATACAAGTTTATAGAACACCAAGCCTGGCTAATTTCTGTGCTCAAAGCCAGAAGTTACAAAATGATTCTTGGAGAAAGAACTTTAAAGAAGTTGCTCTATCAGTATTTGTCAGAACTGGGACTGAAACAGCCTCCACCAAAAACATAGTCACCATAGGAACTACTGATTAAATACTTGAACTGAAAATCAAGATTTAATCCACATAAAATTTTAAGTGTGTGTATGCATACAAAAACTTCAAACATTCTTTTTAATTCCTTACTTTTGGGTCATAATCAGGATCATTTTCTTCATCTGCTTCTTCTTCCCCCTCCTGAAAGAAAAACATTTGTTTAAATTTCTCCAGCTTATCCACATTCAGCTTCTCAATCTATTTTCAAGAAAATTGAGATGAATTCTACTCTTAAATAATTATCACTTTCACTTATGCATATTGTATTAGTTTGCCCTTCACAAAGCACATCTTTTGACATCAGTTGCAACTTAATTTGTGAGATACCTTAGGGATATCTTCGTTTGGTTCAGGTATTTTTGTTGTTTTGTTGGTTTTTTTTAAATATTCACCCTAGATCCACAAAACAATGTGTTGTATCTTCCATTCATAAGTAATACTTAGTGTCCAGAGCATTCAAAGACTAAAGGAACTCTAACTCCAGATAAAAAACTACAAAAGGGAAACAATTTAAATCAAGGCCATCTGTCAACTTACCTCATCATCTGCCTCTTCACCTTCTTCATCATACTAGGAGAGAAAATAAATGATAGTGTCATAAATGTAGCCATCTACAGCTCACATACAGCCAGATAACTCAAGCAGACGCCAGAGACCACATTGTATTGTGCTCTAAGACAACTTCCTATCTGACAGATTTAAAAATGCTTTATGCATCAGCATGAACAATGTTTAGTCTCTTAAGCTATGCTCTGGCAGAGAAAACTGTCTACCTTAAGTTCCTTATGTGCAACACTAAGAGCTTATTAGACTGTGATAACATTTCTGGCCAGTAGGGTGTCTCAAAGCCTAAGGCAATCTGGTACAGTCAGTCACTTCCCTCTTCCACCTCCCCCAGCCAAGGCTTTGGACTAAGGGCTACCGTTTTACATTCTGAAAATTAATTTTAAGGCTGGACTTATCTTAGCCAAATCAAACTGTCAAACTGTCCTTGTTTGTGTGGAGCCAGGGGAGAGAAAAATATTTTACCCATATACACAAAATTCACCTCAGGCATCCTCTAAATGTTCAGTTTCTACCACTACTTTTGTCACAAAACTCTGAAGTCACTACTTCAAAGATGAATTGCCTTTGTGCTGCTCTTTACTGAACACTCCAGGAAGCTTGGCTGAAACTAATGCTGATACGTCTCTTTCTAAAGATACCAATATTATGAAAGTCAGAAATCACCCCAAGTCTTTAAGCAACATGATTTCAAAGTTTTTTAGCATTTTGAAATATTATACTTACATCATCATCATCATCTTCAATAGCTTCTCCTGTGAAGTACAATACTGATCGGGGGACTATACGTTCACGCAAGAAATGACCTATTTCAAAGTCTGCAGCAAGGATTGCCTCAGCATCATCATCCTGCATAAAACAACATTATTTCCTAAACCATACGCTGATAACTAGTTTTTACACAAAAACACAAGTTGCATAGTTTTTTGATGCAGTCAAGTTTATACAAATCCCATTTGCCGACTTTTTTCGGTTCAGGACTTGCTTTATAGAATTGAAATTATAAAGTTTTATACTATAAACAGCCTACCTGCATTATGCAGTGGGGGGTTGCTTCTTCAGTAAGCTTAATTATATCAAATTCTGGAGTTTAAGTTTTATTCTTCCCTCCCCCAACTTGCTTTTGTTCTAAGTAGAAAAATTGTTTAATACCTCCCCCCATAGACTTTCAGTTCGATGCACAATACCCTTAAGAACTAAACCTTAAGAACTAAGGAGTAGCCAGGTGAGCCTATCCGAAGATTTTACAAGCTACTCCTGGTCCCTACAGTGCATCACCTTGAAGATTCCCATTGTGAAGCACCTGAACACCTAAAAATGCTCTTCGATCCAATCCCAGGTTTTCACTCCTTTTGTTTACACACCAACTGTTCTGCTGCCTCCCATCTGAGAAGTTATCTTCAATTCAGAAAGCTTGATTATTTTTTTTTTTTAGCACTATGAACATACAGCTTTTGGTGTCAATGCCAACTGGAGTTCTACCAGCACGCTTCTGTAGACTTTAATCAGATTTCTCACTCAAGCTGCATGATGTACTCATAACTTAAGTGTTTTTGGTAGTTTTCCTCCTTACAAAAACATGCCTTATTGCCACAGAGTTTTCTACTAGCGAGCACACAGAAGAGTAGGCTCTTGCAGTTTTGTATGCTTATTACCTTGTCCAAGAGTTAGTAGCTTGGGAATTTTTTAATAGCGTACAATAAGAGATACATGCACCCATTAGAGAAGATCACCCAAACAATGCCCAAAGGGAGAGACTTACACCACCCATTAGATCAAAGGCTAATAACAAAGCTCACTATATTTGTACACCTGTTAACAATTCACAAGGTAGCTTCAGGAAAGATAAGCTGTTAAAGTTTACTAAACTGAACTCTTACCATCCAACTCAACAAATACTCCTTCCAATAAAGAAAACTCAAATACATACTATTCATCACAAGTATTCTCAGTTAAATACAGAAACAGTTAAAGCTGAAGCTGTTCAACATATTCCCAAACTTGAAACAATTTCAGCAAATGCTTTATATACAAAGGCATGAATTCTTCTACTGGTGTTTCCCCTTTACCCCCTTATTTTAAATAAGCTAACTTACCAGGTCTCCACTTTCAGGAACTGTAGAAAAAAAAAAGAAACAAGTGAGTAAAGTACATACTACATTTGAAGTTAATGCAGATAAACTAATGTTCAGTTTACCTTCAGGAGGACTAAAGAAGTTGAAGAAAGAGTCATTGGAAACAGTTTTTGTCACTGTCCTAACTGTTCCACGACCCTTATGTTTCTGCTTCTTCTTAATGGTTTTCAAAGTAACATTCTTTCCTTTTTTCCAGTCTATTTGGCAACTGGAGAGGAAAGAAAAAGAAAAAGCCACCTGCAGCTTAATACCATTCCCCTTGTTACAGGTACCTACTGAGAATCACAACTGCAAGGGATACGCTGAATATAAAATATTAAGGTAGTATTTATTCAGTGCTATCTTTTCATTAGTTTACACTTTTGAGAACAAAAGTAACAGGTTCATTTTAGGATTGAAGTTTTTTCATCCAAAAGTTTCTCCTTCCCTACTCAATCTCTGAAATACTAATTTTCATCTGCCACCGAGTTCTACCTTGTTTCCTATCGAAGAATGGTGTCACATCCTTTTTAGTGCTACCTATCCATTACAAAGTAATGTCATATTCAGTCATGCTAGTAACGTGCCACGGTTTACCACACCTATCACTAATCAATAAGCCTTGAAAATTTTTTTTTTTCCTCCAAACTCTATCCTGCTAAATCATGCCCAAAGACTTGTCTGACACTCACACAGAATTCTGGGGACATTTCAATGAAGAATTCACATCAATAAGACTGTCCACACGTGCAGAAGTTTCTGATTAGATTCCTTTAAAGACTCAAAGGAAGGAGATGAGTTGTTCTGGGATAAGAGGCAGCTGCCTTAGTTAAAAGACAAAACAAGGACTAGGAATAAATAACTTTCACAGAAGCTGAGTGTCATCTTACAGTGACCTCTACCAGGACTTATGCTTTTCAAAAACAGTCCAAACTGAGGAAGACAAAACAGTTTAATCAAGGCTACTCAAGCACTTAAGACTAAGTCTTACAGGATGTTTGCAGAAATACGTTACATCAAGTGACTGGGAAATGAAGCGGTAAATAAAAGTCACTCTCAGTAACTGTAGATTAACATATGGGTAAAACCAACCCTGACTATGCAGTGACAGGCTCTAAATGAGTTATTATCACTCAGAAGATCAGTCAGAACATTAGAGACTTTAACACGAAAGCAACTGAACAGGTCGTGATGTATAGAGCCCTGATGTACCCGTAGGCTAATTATGTACAACTCAGGTTTCTCTCATCCTTCTGGTTCACAAGAACAGGGACATGTACAGAATTAAGAGATTAATAGAGTGAGGAATAACAGCTAATTGAGATCAAAAGACATCACAGAGAAAGGAATGTGACAGCTCTTTAAAATCACGAGGAACCTGGCATTAATAGGAGATGACTGTTCTCCATTTTTCAAATAGATCAACTGAAAGACACTCAGAGGCAAACATTCAACACATATAAATAAAACTGGACAACTGTACCATAGAAAGTAAAACTGGAATAGACTGTCCAAAATGCTGCATGTCAGAAACACAAAAAGATTAGAAGTGCTCAAATTTTGAAAAAAGCTATCAAGGCCTACAAAAAGTTAACACTGTCTACTTTCCAATTCAACTTTAGTGATTGCAGAACAGTATTTCTAGATAAATACTGATTAGACTTTTAATTTATATGCATATATATGTACTTAAATTATAGAATATAAAAGATATAGTTTTATATATTGTATTGAAGTTACTGAAAAACACTAAAAAACTCAAGTTGAACCCAGCTGTTTACAAGTTATTAGGTAGCAATCTCTTTTCCAGCACCTCCAAGATGCTGGAAGTCTACAGTTGGATAATGCTAAGGAAGAAACTGTTAGGTTGCCTTAGAGTTATTTTTTAGTACTTACCCTGTACAACCCATGATTTCCGGTCCATCAAAGGAGAAGGGATCAGAATCATCTGGCTCTGACCTCATTCTATACGTCTTTGTCAATACTTCATTTGTGAAGTAGTCATTTGGTTCAAAATGAAATTCTAATGTGAAACTCTTAAAAAGAATTGCAGAGCAACAGCTTTAGCAATTTAGCCACACATACCTTTAACTTCTAAATACCTAAAATCCAAAACCAAAAATACACATGCAACGGAATACATTCCACCTCCTCCAAAATTGAAATGGTGCACGTATGTAACTCATTCTAGAATTTGCTGCCCTAGTTGTACAATAAATCTTCAAATGTTTTGATTTACCATATTGATCTTGTGCTTATTAATATACTGCTTGCAGTAATGACAAGATCTCCCAGTGTGTACAACTTTCCTGGTGCTAGTGTATAGAGAGAGCTTCTAAATTTAAAATATTAAAACTTAGCAAGCTATCTGATTTCTGGCAAGGAAATTATATCCAATTATAATAGTTATACAAAAAGTACCCGAAGGTATTAAAATTTAATGGTGAAACTTGGTCATCAGATATTAAGGCCAAGTTATTAATTCATCAGAATTTGAAGGTTAAATTGAGTATAAATTCATTCATATGATACGGCAAGATTAGTACTAGTCCTTGTACTGTTTTTCAGAAGACAAGAAACAGCTGCATATGTCTCACGATTGCCATAAGACAACTGACTATCACAGACCACACTAATATACAAGTAAGTCTTAAGATAACACAAAAGTAATCTTGTTTAATAGGTTAACTAACCATAGGCTGTCCAACTTCTGAAAATTTCACTTTTATATCTTTTAAGTGTTTCAGGATAGGTTCATCATGTTCCTGCAAAGAAAACACAGCTTATTCAATTTTCATAACATGAAATTGGACACAGATTTAAGACCCTGCAGAGATAAAGCCATATTTAGAATGAGTTTTACGTATGACAAGAACCTTGTCACTGAAACATCTTCATGAACGTGACCAGCAGATGGCAACAATGGCCATACAGAGTTTCCACTGCAGTTAATCCACACTAACACCAAGTAGTTTTGAGCAATACCTAATACACATCTCATACACACACTCCTATAAACACAGAAAGTGTGTTAGTAACGTAAGTTCAACAAATAACAGCACAGTAAGAAGGTATTTCAGACTGCTCTGTGCTCTCAGTTGAAGAAAGTACCAGAGAGCCATCCAAGTACTTATTCCATTTTCGCTTTCCAACAGACACATAAGTAATGTACTGTTTCTGCTCCTTTCTTAAAAGACACTTGGATTAAGTACTAACGCAACTCCTAACAAGCCTGAACCATCACCTACCTGAACCATATCACTGAGCAAGTCCACGTTCTTGAATACTGTCAGCCAAAACTCAGGAATTCCTTTAGGGTCTTCTTTTTCTTCGTCCTTTTTCTCCTCTTCAAGCTTGGCTTTCTCTTTCATTTCCTCCTTGATAGAATAAAAATGTTAGTTTTTTTTTTAATTTTAGAAGAGTGCCCACAAGGTTCGTTAACAGTTTTATGTTGGTACCTGTACAGATTAAATTTCATGTGCATGCTTTAAGCAATCATTATGAATTATTATAAGCAAGCAATCATTATGCACCCTTTTATTAACTTTAGTTACTGTATTGAATCTTCTTTCATGCTAAAGCTTAAGATATTGATGAGAATCAATTATGATACTCACTGAAATTTCTTCTTCGACATCTGCTTTCCATTCACATTCTTCCTCTGTAGGTTCATAAATTGCATTGATGATTTCACTTCGCTGGAAGATTAAACCAAGAATATTTTCACATTTCCTAGTCATTGCAACCAGCAATGGCCTGACCAATAAATTCCTAATCCTGAAGTTACACAATTAGTAATACATTAACCGTTTATCAAAGCTTTTTCATCTGGCCATAGAAGACAACTCAGCAGTTACAAGTTTTTCAACACTAAATTAAGCACCAAAGTTCCAGAAAGGTTACCATATCATCTGACATCTGCTCAATTAACAAGATGAGGCCTGGTATACTGAAGTGAATTTGGTAACCATGGAACAGACTGAACCTTTCTGTCCCTTAATCTTAGTTGATATTCACATGGATGGTAAAATGGTGTCAACTGAATTGAATGGGCACATACGAGACCAAAATAATTCAGAACATGCATAAGCTTTCAGTTTATATTCCCTTGTGTTTTAGCTAAAGCTTTTAAGTAAAATCAGATTAGCATTAAAATACCTTGTCAAATAAGGGCTGATAGAGAGCAGCATACTTTCTTTCCAGCTCATGAACTTCCTCATAGAATTTTGCTTCTATCTGTGCACACTGAACTTGAAGGTTCTTGAGAGCATTCACACGTCTTTTAACAACTTTAGGCAAGCTGAAAAATTCAGTGACGAAACTGTTACTAACACTGCATGCTAAGCACATGTTGACCCCTCCTTAACCAGCCCCTTTAATAACCAGTTTGCATCAAAACAGATTTTGCACTCTACTTTAAGCTTTAGAAAGCTGAACAAATCAAAACTACGACCCACTGTACCATGCAGATTGGAACTGTTAACATGGGCTCTTAAACTAAGGTTTAACCTGAATTAGAACCAGAGTATTCCAAACACCTGGGTCAATCATGAGACAAACTCATGCAATAAAACTTCATACTAAAAATGAGTTTTACATTACCAATGAGCAGCATAGTAAATTCACACAATTGCGCAGAATTAAGAAAGGTCTAATCACTAACTGCTCTGGTTTTATGAAAAAGTTCAAGGTGATTGAATTATTACTTTGGTAAGGAAGTCAATCTTCAAAATTCACATTTTTGTTTCACTCAGGAAAGCAGATGGTACTACTGTGTTCTAACATACTAACTGTCACTCCCAAAATGAGCCAGAACTGTTTTGCTAAATGAGCCACTATATCATACACGCATAAAAGGAAAGCAATTAATGCAATCCTCATTGTAAATATTTGTCAGCTATAAGCCTTCAATACTAGTTTCACTTCTGTAAAATACACCAACATAGACTTACTGTCAGGACAGAAAGTCACCTACATCAAGGCTACTGGTGAGATTTATGGGGTAGATCGCTGACAGCCTCCATTGCCTGTGCAGTGGGCCAAACCCCAGCATAAGGCTACAGAAGACTACAGTTAGCTTCCCAAATTTATTTTATTTAAGTAGTATTTATTTATTTAGAACACAGTAGTAAACAATGGCTTTTAATTGTTAGGACCAGCTTCAGGTTAGAGGAAGTAACCAAGAATATGTTAGCTTAGTTAAACGCTGCAAGTTTGCGTTAATTAAAGCTATCTTACCTCTATCAGGTAGGACAAGCACATTTTTCAACATCCTTGTTCACTTTAAAATGCAGAACCCTTCTCCCTGATGGCTTTATGCTCAACATGAATATACTATTTCTGATTACTAAGATAATATGCAGACCACCAAGAAATGAAGATTTCCCTTAACCTTCCAGTTTGGGCAAAAGTACATCTGCTACACAAACTACTAAAAAGCCTTAAATTTAGTCATGTATGTTCCTAAAGGGTTGAGAACTTTCTTGTTACTCTGACATTTTTCCAGAAGTTAGTCAAGTTAGTAATTTGCTGTAATTTTATCTTCAAGTACAATATCAGAACTAACAGCAAATTAAGTAGCAAGTTCAGTTAGTTCAGGAAAAAAAGTTAAGAAAGAAAATTAATACAACCACACAGCTAAGTCATAGAACAATCACCCACTTAATGCCCCATGCATATATTTAGACTAAGAGTATTGGTCCTAGCAATTGCATATAAAAACACTGAAATTTCTAAAAGGTAGTGCCATACATGCAGCACATCGAACTCCAGTATGTCAGAGTAAAGATTTTAACCCCTTTATTAAAGAATCTAGAATCTTTTGCATGTGTCAAAGCTACATTTTGTTACAGACCATGCCAACTAGTTCAAGTTCCACAATTTGTACATCCACTATCTTTATAAACTCTGTACTTTTAAAAAAAAGGTAGTTTCATGAAAGAGACAGCTTTTACAAAGTAAGTCCAAAATGAAGAAGCAGACCAAGAAGTATGAGCTGGACTGCACAGCAAGTAAAATCTGTTGCTCTGAACACAAGCCACTAGCAAATGGTATAATTACACAAGAACACAACCTCCTGCAAGCAGCTGAGGGAAATTCTACTCTACACAAGTAAGTTTCACTAAAATTATTGTGGCCAGGCACAGGTGAAGAGGTAAGTTTTTGGACAGCTGCCAGGCAATTAGCAGATTCTAAGCCTGAGCAAACAGATGTTTTCCTGGAACCTGTTTAGTTTCCTACCACCTTATGCATCTAGTTCCTTAACAGCCCACATAACAGGCTTTTAGGATCCCAGATTCCTGTTGACTTCTGTGTCACCTCAATGTCTAGACTCTAGATAAATAAGCTCAAAATAATACTTGGGAAGACATGGAAGAGGCACCTGTAAAGCATGGTTAAGTCAGCATGCACATTGGGAAAGTGCAGGCAAGTTACACACATTTTCCAGCTATTTTTGTACTGCAAGTTAGGTAAGCATTTGGTAACAACGGCAAAGTTGCAATGCTTTTGTGATAGAGAATGCACTACTGTACTTGGAATTGATGAAGAAATGATACAGTATCTTAGAGAGCAGCTGACTAGAAGAATGCCATGTAAATCAATGTTACCACTTTTGTTCACTTCTTAGATCAAGGACCTGAAAGATTAGTAGAGGCTAATTAACATCTGTTGAAAAACAGAAGAAAAATATTGGGTATAGAAAGCGCGTAGTGTACAGTATCTCGAAGAGAAAGAAGCTGGGTACCCTTTGAGTCCATGCTCTTTCTTGGGCCAGTATTTATTAGGGAAGGCTGTTAGTTAAATGGGTTTTTCTTCCATGCTATCATCTATAATAGGAAAGTGGTATGAGTAGGAGTAGCAGCAGCAGCAATGCCTGTTACTCAGTAGCTGCCTCAGTTCAAGTCAATAGCAAGGTAGGACCCTATCACAGCAAGACACTTGTATGCTTTTACAGTTCCTGTGGACATGGTGAAGTGTTTGTACACTACCAGGAATTACATGAGAGCCAGAAAATTCTATCTGTTAATGCAGATCAAGTAAAGGAAATTTTAGCAAGAGATTGTTGCAAGTTTTGATACATAAGGAGATCAAATGAAGTACTGACATAACATTCCTAATTTTATTAGCTCCCTGTTACACTCTAACAAAAAAATCCCTTCTTAGAGATACTAGTATTTGTCCATATTTAAGATAACTGATGTTCCATGATTAAAGCAAAGCTACAAAAGACATTCCAAGTAGCAGGAAAGTATCTTTTAAAAAAGTGTGCGCCATATTATAACTGCAGGGGACAGGGTCAGCCACTGTAAATATTTTAGCATTCTTTTCTTCATAAAAGCCCAAATAAAAACTTTAATTCTGAGATGCACTACAGACAGACTATATTAGTTTTCCTGTTATCTGGGCAGCACAGCTGTTTGTGACTATTAATCCTACAGACAATAGTATTCAGAAAACAAAAGAACCATTTATATTACTCTGCTCATACTGAACAAAGACTGTACCTTTCTATGTATCCTGTAGATGTTCCTACCAGACCATCAAGCCTTTCCTGAAGGGCTGCAAGAATCTGCGGATTTTGCATCATCTGCACAGTCAACTGCCGAGCTAAATTTAAAAAGAAAATTACTTAAGTGCCAAGTGCATCTTTTGTACTAATCTTGAAAGAAAAGTTACTTAAATACTACAAAAGAGCAGTAAGTTTACTACACATACACTTGTAAAAACAAACACAGGCAAATAAGTATTTAAAACACCTCTCCATTTTGGAAGCATAGATCAAATCCATCCTATTCTGAACATGGAAGCAGCACCTGGATTAAAATGGCCACTATTCAGCAAGCTGAGTTTTTTGTTAAAAGGAAAGGTTTTATACAATGTCCCTAAAAGCACCAGTTTTGCCTTGACTGCTTTTATTTTGAATTCTGTTCAAGCAATCACATAATGTGGCACTATCAGCAGTCCAAATCATTTTATTGCAGAGATTATTAGTTATTTCTCTTTTAGCTACTTGCTCTTCAGGTTCTATCTGTGCCCCCAGTCTTCAACTACAAAGCGTGAGTAAGACTATTCAGCACAGACAAAACAAGTATTCTGATACATGTTCAGGTTTTTTTTGTTGAGGGGAAAAAAAGATTTATTGATTTTAAGAGTGGCAACACTAAGCATGATTTCATTCTCTTCACAAACAACTCAGCAGCAAATTACTAAGCAACTGATCAAAAAGAGACAACACACACATATGCACCTGATTTTTTCCCTACCCAAAGCTTCACACTTTAAAAGCTTTTAACTGTTGTTAGTTTTGAGAGAATCTAGTCACATACCCACAATAATCCTTTCTTTTCCAATTATACATCCTTACAGGTGGCCAGTGCTGCCTGAACTGGTACTAACCATGATTAAAATGAGTGACTGAAGACAGCTAATAAAAATCACACAACTGGAAAAAAAGTCCTTGCTTCAGAATTTAAATACAGTTGTGCAGCAAGTTCTGTTTTAATATTTCCCATTCTTTTAAGCAGTAAAAGCCTTTTAATACATTAATTAGAAAGCAAGTAAGCAGCTGCTTAGAAGCCCTTGTTTTCAACATTACCTTTGCTGTTGGCATCTTCACCAGTTTCTTCTTCTTCTACTTCTTCAACATCTTCCATATCCTGTTGATCAAGTTCAGACTGTTCTTTGCTATTAGGAGTATTCAATAACAGGATCAAGAAGTTAATTTTATAAAATACTATAATAAGCTTAAAGAGCTCAAGTTAAAGATCACGTGGGTAGAAGCAAACCGTTGCATCAGTTTTGATCTATGACAAAACTGGAAGTCTTAATAGCCAAAGCCAGATTTGTCTTCATAGATTCAAGTTTCATATTCAACAATCTCAGAACAGCTTAAAGAACTAGCAGCTTTCCAGAATTGAAGATTCCTTTTTACAAAATTATTCCTTCAGCTCCTGTTCATATCAACAAGTCAAGGCCTCCTTCTGCTCTATACATCGTCTTTGTTAAGATGTGCAGGCCTTGAGAACTGAAGGTACATTCACCTAAACTGTACTTTGAATGCCACAAAATATGAGCATTTGAAGTACAGGAAAAAACTACGTACAGTGAAACAATAGTAATGGGCAGTACTATTGGTTTTTCCCCTCCAGAATTCCAACTAACGTAGTGAGTTGACTGATGCCTTGTCCCAGTTTTAGAATTACTTACAATTAAGATCTCAAACCCATTTGGCATGAGCAAGTCAAGCTTTTCTCCCACACTCTATAAACCTCACATCTTGCCACAGTGCCAAGATCACTACCTAGACCCTGTCTATCAAGTGTCTGGAGATCACAGCTGTCTGAAGTACAGCATAGGACAGTCAGAGCCTCAGTAACCTACAGTGTTTACTTACTTGTCTATGTCTGCCATTCTCCTAGATCTCAAACCCTAGAGGAAAAAAACAAAAATGTAATAACTGCAGCATTAGACTTCACTTACAAGGTCTACATGCAAGTGCCATAATACTAAAATGGAAAGAAACACAAACCATGTCAGCTTTAAGAAACAGGAAAAATACATATTATAGTCTTCAGAGTGGCATATCTCCCATGCACTTTTTGAACTCTAAAGCATAGAGAAATACTGAAAGACTTTCTGGTTTAGCACCAATAGATCTACTCACATAAATTTAAGTACCAGCAAAATGTCATGTTGCATTTTGTATCATAGGACTGTACTAATATCACAGATTGAAAACTAGTCCTGTCCAAGTATAAAATCGAATTATAACCTGAGAAAAACTGAAGCAAAAAGGGTACTGAACCCTTTTGGTAACTGTTTACTCATTTCCAGCATGTAATTGCAGACAGAGGATACTTCTAGCTAAATCAGTTTCTTCTAATACTAAAGCCGCATTTTTGTGGATTTACTTTTAATCCCAACTTTTCAGAACGGATCCAAGCAGTTCCTCAGAATACCCAGATAATTGCAACATTTTAAAAAAGTTTGATGTCAGGTGCCAAGCTATTTAAACATGACTAATTTCCATGTCCTGAATTATCAAAATTTTCTTCCGTATCATCATAAACACATTCCACACACAGTAACTAGAAACATTATATGTTGAGAATATTGCAAATCATGCACACCATGAACCACCTATGTTCTCAAATGTGTTACAAGATGAATAACATTTTCTACCAGCAAAACAGTACTTAGGAGTCTAGTCTCCAAAAAGATATTTTGGGTAGCTTGAAGTCAGAGACAATACTACACACAAGAAAACACTATTCCATTACTGCCTTCTTAGGTCCAGCGGTTCAGGAGACACCAAGTACCAAGAATAATCCACTGGTCCAGGAAGCATGGAAACCACTGCTTTAGAATCTCCATTTTAGCTGCTGTCCAGTGAGCTGAACAAATTCAAGTTTCTTTCAGGAAGTTTAACTCCTTGTAATGCATTCCAATGAGAATTTTAGTCAGAGTGCTGGAGGTGTGTGTTCCAGAAAAAAAAAAAGAAAATTGCATTTGATCTGTCCAAAGTGTGTAACACATGAGCACAATCCCAGTAAGATCAGGACATTAACAGTCAATATGAAGAGACATGTTAGAATCTAAACTTCAGAATTTAACACCTACCTTCTATGCAGATACAATCAAAATATAATTTTCTGGTGTCATAACTACTTCCCAACAATTACATGGGAAGGAAGTATTTGATGTCTTCATTTAGGACCACAACTTTACAGTGCCAATAGAGTATTTAGGAGACTGCACATAATCAAAAAGGTTCAATTCCCTAGTATGCAGAAAAAAATTAGAGAACCAACTACTTGGCAATCTATTTCAGAAAAACAATACAGTATTTGCTATCAAATGGAATAGCAGCACTACTGTAAACTAAAGGACATCTAACAATTTAGTAAGAAATCGTGGAGTTCCAGTAACGTTCTTGACTCAATTCAGATCATGTTTGCCTGTCTTGTGACTTCAGGTTTACACATGGATGCAAGCTGCCTATATAACAATTCTAAAAAGTCTCCTTTGGATATCATTCTCAAAAGACAGCATGGACTTAAGGCCTAAAGAAACTGAAAACATACTGCAATTAAAAGTCACATTTAGATGTCTCCATATTTCTGGAACAACATCACAATTAGCATTATTTTTGATTTGCAAACGATTTTATCCATGCAAAATGTACAACTTTTTCCTTACACATTTCCTCTTAGTTTGTTCTTCATGCAGGACCTTTTCAAGGAGACTGGTAGTATCACTGCACAAAAGAACACCAGATGCACAGTTCACCTGCCTTTCCCGCATTTTTATGCAAATGTGACAAACAGTGTTCACATTCACAAACTATTATTGCTCCTTGCAGAGACCAACATTTCCTCTCTCTGTTCTCCCCATCAAATACAGCTTCACCTTCCATAAAGCCAGAAGCAGTTCTTTTAACAAAGGTGTGACCAGTGACAACACAACCCCTGTGGTCTCACTAAGCCAGCGGGCTAGATGAAACAGCAGCTGAAATACCTTAGATACAGGTTTGCTGAAAGAGACCGACTTCTACAATTCATTTAAACATTTTTTTCTAAATGAGGACAGGAGATTTAAGTATCCATCCCAGCTCCAACAGCGGCCATTAGCAGATCCCTAGAAAATTCTTCTGCAATGACATGGGAAGAATTCCCCCAGAAACTCTTCTAGCTTTCGATCACATTCAGAAAAAACACGCTGGCTCAGGAAGTGCAGATATTTGACAATGTCGTAATAAATTTTTATTTCATAAACTAGTCTTCATCTTCCCTGAAACCATGCAGGTAAGCTGATATTATCACTCAAGTATCAAAGCACTAAAATCCTGTTTCTGAATTGCAACATTCAGCTCAGAGATCGTAACTAAATCAGATTTTTCTACACTGCACAACAGTGTGGCAGAGGAAGTTTCACCAGCAGTCTCTGCGTTCTTGAATTCCTCAGTGGAACCTTGTTTTCATCATTCTGAACAACTACCTGTCATCAGCAACCTTCATCCTTTCACTGTTCATCCCTCTTTCCAAGATCACTTGTGACCATGCTGAAGGCATTCATCTCCTAACAGAACCCCGTGGAAGTCCAGCATCTGCCCCTCTCTCTCCCCATTGCAAGAGGCAGTTACTCACCCTCTGCTTCCTGGCTTTTAAACAATCTATGCAAGCACTGCATGTTTTCCAACTATGGCCCAGTTTACTCAGACTTTAAATAATATTCTTCAAAGATTTTTGGAAATGAAAATAGACTGTATCAAACAGCTGTCAACTTCAGAGTCTCCCTTCAGTGTGTTCCTATCTGCCTCATCCCATTTTTCCTATTCTCCTTACAGTCTTTAATCTTCCCTCCGCTTTTTACACAACTCAGTATCAGAACATTTGCAGTTGGAAGAGTTCTTCTTCAAACTGAGGAGACACTACTGTTTGTCATGACACTGTCATCTGCCAGCTCTAGACAACAGTTCTTGTATGAGGAGGCTACAAGGCACTATGCCAACAGAACTATATTGACAGACATTTAGACTAATCTGTGCAACCCACTAGCATGGATATATAGTGACATCACACTTAGTTTATTGCCCTTTAAACAACCACAAGCTTTTCTGCAAACACAGTTCTACTGGTAAAAAAACTGTAGATGCAGACAAGCATTGAGAAAATGCCTTCCTTAAGAGCAAACAGCCTCCACTGGTTTTGCACAACGCCTAATAACAAGGTCCCAGTCCAGTATCCAGAGCTTCAGGTACAGTATGTACCACAATCAGTAATACTAAAATACATCACTGCAGTATTTACTTTGCAGTATCTCCCTAAAACTAAATCTTTGGATATAGTATTGTATCACTCAGCTTTCCACGAGAAAGGCACAGATGTCCTTCCTGCTGTGTTTCATAGGTGCATTTAGGATTGTGAACAGCAGCTGCACCTTGGCACATCAGCAGCAAGAAGCATTCACTGGTATCACTCCTTGAAGTAGTCTCTGGAAGATACCAGTTCACCAGTTGTCAGTGCAGGATTATAACAAACCTGGCTACAGCTGCTGTGTTGCTTCAAGCCTCAGTGTCTAGGTGATTGCTTTGTGCTGAGATACTACTTAGAATCTAGACCTCCTGACTGCAAGAAAATGCTTGTGAGTACCAACAAAATGGTAGCCTCCTCCCCTGTTCAAAAGCCAGCAGGCAAATAACCTCTATTTGTAAAATATGTTATTTCCCTGTAACTTAAACAGCTACAGCCAGTAGCAGTGCATTATGTTTACATAGAGCACCATTACAGAGGAGCCCAGAGGCTTCACTTTCAATGTTTTGCTGCTTACTGTAAAATGTGCAGAGGAAAAGAAATTTATCTTATCTTTGCAGGGCTTTAAACACAAAGGAAGTTCATACTATAAAAAGGAAGCAAAAGCACAGGAAAGCAAGCTACAGTGCAAGTTTTCAAAAGGCTAAAGTTTAAAACCTCTTTCATACAGGTAGCTTAAACTGAATCGCAAGCCCACCTGCCATCAAAAGAAAGGTGTTCTTTTTCAAAACAGGAAGGTTAGGAGACTGTTAATCCTGCACAAGCTTAGCCACCATTCTGAGTGCATCCTGCATTATTACTAAAAATTAGCAAACTCCCTTAAAAACCTAAATCTTACCAAAACAGTATGAAAATTTGCTATTTTCCTGATGTTTAAAGGACACTTCACCTCTTTAATCTGTCATGGTTCTTAAGAAATGTAGTTCAATACATGCAGAAACTAATAATGATACTGCCACATGTTCATCCTCAAGTTACCCATTAGTAAGCTTTCAGTTTTTGGGGGTTATTGTTTCTTCTCTAAGTAACTTTGCTCAAGTGAAGACAGAAACACAAGCCATAAGCATTCAGCCCTTCCCAGTCTTTCCCTTTTTCCCAGCCCGCCCTTATCCACACAGAAACCAGCCTGAATTTGCACAGCAGCACCAGCCATGTTACAGCTAGGACACAAACGCTCTAGTGAGAAGCCTTTCCTTTTGAAGGTCAGCCTTAAGTGTCCCAAGTAAGCATGCCAGTATTAGATTACCCTGACATCCGCTCAGCCTCAGGAAGACAGGTCACAGCGAGGTGAATTAGGAGTCAGCTGAAGAGGCAAGACCTTCCTGAGACACAGTCCCTCCAGCAAAACAACAGCTTTTTTGCACAAGCCCTAAGGCTGGCAGGCCGCCAACAGATCTCAGCTGTTCAGCATTTCTGTGGACACTGTACCCATTCCCTCCCTTTCAGGAAACATGGTTTCCCCTTCTCCAGAGGAATTGCTCACACAATTAGCCTGCAGTAGAAGAAATTTCTCAGGTAGTTCAAGGGACACAAATGGGCTTTTTGAGGCTACTGAACCCAAGCTACAGCCAAGCCTTGTTTACTCTCATCTTTAAGACAAATCTACCCTTTTGCCCAAACTAATTTCCTCAGTAGTCAATAATTCAGAGCACTGCAAATAAGTCAGCCTGTCCGTAGAACAGCATATCAGCCTCTTTCTGTCTCTGGCAAGCCTTGGGCAACTGAAAGCAATACATTAACAGAAAATACCTAAAACAAATGAGCCCTATGTGGGATTAAGAAACTGCAACATAAAATAATAAACCAAGTGGACTAAGTGAGATGTCAGTGAAGAAGAGAGGTCCAGCTGGAATACAGCTAGTTGTATAGAGAAAAATCAGGATTAAGTCCTGTAAACTGTTATTTGCAACGCGTGCAGAAAGCAAAGGTGCCAGACAAATGACATCATACCATCTAAGTTCAACTCTCACTACATACTGGGAAACTCGAGAGGATTACATTCAGGGAAATTTACTTCAAATTGATGTTCTTGCCTAGCATGCCAAAAGGACAACTTTAACATTTTTCTTTACATAATCAGCATCAAAAAAAGAAAACAAAATTTAAAGTAGTAGTGTAGAGATCCATCACAAGATGCTGTTTGACTGTAAGTGTTCAAAATAATTGTTTCAGGTAGTTTGCTTAAACAGTAAGAGAAGTTTGTAACTTTAAAGAGCTCAGATGCTCTGCATAGTGCAGTTTCACTCACATCAACATCAGAACTGGGTATAATATTTAAGTACACAGTACATGGCGTAGAGTTAGACACTTCAGATTTTTTTGGTACTAAGACCTAAAAAACCATATCAATCATTTCACAACTATTAGTAGAAGCTATGGCACCAACCACCAGGTAGGAAAATTGTTACATGAGAAAGGATCGCACAGTTCAGTAGTAACTAGGAGAGCATTTAGCTCCTCTTCAGAAAGAAGCAATTGAATAACCTATCAGATTTAAAAAAATGCCATTTCAAAAGGGAATCAAGCAGAAGACTCAAGTGCTCCCTTTTTACTTGCATGATCAAATTCGTGAAGTATCTTGAGTATGAGATAATAAACAACACAGTACTAATGTAAGAGTTATCAAGGCCTGATAAAGAGACTAAGGAGTTAATGGTCAATGGAAGCAAGGAATACAGGTTCCTCAATACAGTAATAAGAAGGTGCCACTGGACCCTTGCAATGACCCAAACCCCTCTGTTTTGCTGCAATTTATTGTGCAAGCACCAACTCATCCACTATGTCCAAAAGACATTAACAGTCACCAGCAGAAATGCTAACTGGCATGGCGATATATAAGAATCTTTAGCAGACGCTTGAGTAATGTCTTCTGGACCAAGCAGAGAAGGATAAGAATTTCAGATGAGTAGCGGTGCTTCACAAAACATACTCAGAACTTTTAGCTATGTGCAAGTGCTAAATTGACCAAGATGGGACACACACCACCACAAGGGAGATATGTCCCCTTTATAAAAAGGGAACACCAAGTTTCTCTGCTGAACTATCTTCCAGTCAGCTAAAGCCAATATAACTGGTAAATGCCACTGCAAAAGCTTAATGCACTTCTTCCTTAGCTATGCATTACCCTTTTATTTCATCAGCAATGTCTGAAAAGCTGTAAAGTTAAAATAAAAGGGCTAGGTATTTCTTTGTACAGGGCTATACCTGCAGTTGCATGAGTAACAGCAGGGTCAAGAGACAGACGCTGCTACAGGCAAGTACCTTTTATAAGAACTCATGAATAGGGTTAGGCAAATTTGAAGTTACTGTGAAACCGTACACTACAGCATCTTACCTTGTGATAACATGGCAAAATTCAGAATCTGGCTGTAGAGCGTAAAAACACTAAATCACGATAATGCTGAACCAAGTAACACAATACAATTAATTAAAACTGTCCGCTCTCTCCCCTTCAAGTGGTATTTTTTGCTTTTCCTAATAACTCCTGAGATAAAGGCACCAACTTCAGCCATTTGCCAATGCAACTATTTCACTAGCACTTGCAGGCCTCTGCACAATACACGTTATGGCATGACAACACAGACTTCCCACATTTCAACTTTAAAGTGCTCTACAACTTGCATGAGAATGCCAGCTACATGACGGGAAAAACTCAAATTCTTCAAAATAAAACAGAGTGATCATTTCATATAACTCACTCAGTTAGTTACTAGTAACTGCAGGGCTTGCTTTCATTCATGTGGAAACACTTTTTAGAGCTTTGCCCCCAATTTTTAGATCAGGAAATGAAGGTTCATTCAACAAATACTGAACTCCTATTTTTGTAGCATTTTTATTGAATTTCAGGTAGTGCCTGTTCACTCCTACAGCAAAAAAGTCTCCATAAGGAGAAGGAAATGGACTGCAGAATTACAATTTAAAATCAAGACTGAATTATATCTGCATGTTTGTCTCTGCTACTGATCTGAGCTCCCTGATCATGTCCTAAAAACAGGGTAATTAACACACAATGCGGCCTTTGTTCTGGATGCCAAGATTGTGTAGCAGAAAACCTACCAATTTCTATTTAGAACAATCTTTCATTATTAGAAAAGTAAGCCAGAAGTTTAAATTCAAATTTGACAAACCTAAATAAGGATTTTCTTAACTAATCAGTATAGCTTGTTGCAGTTCCCCCTTTCCATCACTGACAATGGGAAAACAGCAGCCATCCTGAAGGGCCAAAATCAAAATCATCATATATAAAAAGATATGTAGAACTGTAAAACTTCCTAAGAGTATTTCTCTATACAGGTCATGTTGGTCAGTTTGTTAAAAAGTGTCAAAGTAACAAAAATTGTGTTTTAACAAAGCACTTCAGGTAGCAGGGTGCATTTTAACAGTTTAAAAGATCAACTTGTGCATGCCACAACATCAACCGAAGGAGAGGAGAGTGTCAGTTGACTACTGAGATTGCCACATAATCAAACACAACCATATTGGCAGTTACACTGCTATCTGCAAGACTCACGTGCTGCAGCATTAAAGTTCTAATCCAATTTGACTTAAAAAACATCTAAACATCCTTATCTGAAAAGAAAGTTAAAAAACACTGAAAAATATGTACAAGTTTCAAAAGCATGGTTTTTGCTGGAACTTCTGATGAATGCAATATTGTAAATTCATTCACTCCAAGAAGCCACTGCACTTCCTAAAATATATTTATCAACTTCTTCGTTAGCCTCAGTTCAGTATTCTTCCCATGGAAACAAAGCCATTACTGAACTGCAAACCTTAAAACATCCAGTTTTCAACTAACAAGCTAGCATTCACTAAAAAAGAACGCAACAAAAATCAACTTTGACACATTTTGGAGGCTGTTAGGGGTGAGATGTTAACAGCTGGGTAGTAAGACCCAACAGAAGTATATACATGGTTATGGCTTCAGTAAGTCACTTTCAAATGAATACAGGTGCAGAGTTTAAAAAGCATTTGTAAACATATAAACCTGGAGAGAAGAACTTGCACCAAGGAACTTGAGCTTTATTTAGAAAGTGATCTTCATAAACATTTCCTTGTGAATTTCACTCAATCACGCTTTTGGCACCAGTAGAAGTACCTGATACCTCCATCACAGCGAAGAGGGTGATAAAAGAGTCAAGAGGCCATGTCATGAAGATCTCACCAGTTCAAAAATAGCAAGGACATTTCTGATGATGCTGCCTTGCACACGCAAGGAACAGAATAAAGCAATTGTACCAGCTTATACTTAACCATCCAAAGTCAAGATGAGTAATTTCCAGAACTGGAGTATCACAGAACTAAGAACTGCTGAAAAGGGTGATCCAAGTGAGGCAAAATAAATAGTACTAAAATCTAAAGTAACATATATTAAAAGAAGCAATTCAAATTAATTTAGAACTCAAAAGGTCAAAAAATTGCTGTGCAAAGACACAGGTATAATGGCATGCAGCCCACTGAAGACTTCTACTCAACATGCAGAAGTAGTCAAGATCTGAAACGAATGCATGACGACCAAAACACACAATGCAAAGTAAGATCATCATACACTTCAGTGATGTATCCTTAATAAAAATACCGTATTCACTGCTGAACACTGTAGAAGAGAGGAAATAGATCAGTTCAGGGCCTAGCAACATGAATACCTGAGGAAGAGAAGCAGTTTAAATCTGAGATTAATAGTATTTGAGAGGTGTACAATGAGAACCGACATAAAAAATACCTAAGTTAAAAGGAAGTTCAAAAATCACTGATTAGAAATTGGTTTTGATGTTAACAATTAATGGTTTTATTTCACGTCCCCTCCTGTACCCCCCAACTTAACCTTTCCAATATTTAAGCCAGGCTTTTAACTAGAGCCAGAACTAAAAGGAAACCTTCCCTCAATAGCCAATCATCCCACAAGAAATGTGAATGAACTGTCCCTCCTTTTAAATATCGCATATTAAACATCTACAGAAAGCAGTTGACTGAATTAATCTTACTGCAGATGGTCAGAAAAGACAACAAGCATTTATGATTCTAACCTGGGTCTTAAAAGCCTGAGGGTTTGCGCCACTCCAGATTTCAGGTACCCGCTTAGTCCAGTCTCTTAACCAGAATTTCCAACACTCGAAAATGGGAATAATTCTAATATCTCCCAGGTTTTGGGTTAAGGTTGCTTTGTTGTTGGGTTTGGTTGTGGTTTGGGGGGTGGTGGTGGTATTTTATTTTTAAATAAATGCCAAATCAGCAGCTGAACACCACACGGATACAGGTACATCCAGAAACTGAAGTTTTCTTATCTAAAAGGTTGCTTTCACATTTTGATCATAAAAAGCTACTAAGGATAAACTGGTAGTATTTTGTTCTAAAGTCTATAAAGATTAGGTGATGTGCAAGTGCCTACTCATCACCGCAAGTTAAGCTTTAAACTGAGGCATCACCATTGTAAATTATTTCTGCGCAGATGTACATTTAAGCACACATTCAGCCCCCAAATGCATCCTGTACTTGCCAATACTAAAATTTAAACAGCTTTCCATTTAGGAAAGATCTCCAGTCTAACCTTTGGCAGTAGTTAAGATGCAGATTATGTTTCAGTAATATGTAAATTCATTTAAAAGATTAATCTCTAGAGAGAACATAAATTACTTCACATCTTAAATTATTTATCTTAAAACTAAATAGGAAGTATCAAAAGTAAAGTAGCAAAGTCTCCTTTTCTCTTCTGAAAGTAACTGAAGTTTTATTCCACAACATATGTAGTCTTCCTGAAAACTTAAGGTCAAAGTTACCACTAAATACCCAAGGCCATGTTCATAATTAAGATTCTTCCCTTTGCTTTATCTTTGTTGAGTGTAGGAAGTCCTCGAAAACCTCATGCATTGTTTCTAAATAGCTTAATTTTTCAGAAGATCATCAAATGAATCCCCAAGCAACTTCTGTGATGCCTTCCAGGCACGTCTGGTTTTCTAGACAAATACATTATGACATCAGACCTACTCTCCAGATTAACAAAGTTAGGTGATGAGGAACTGCACTAACCTCTGAGTTGAGTGAGGATCAGCTAGATTGAATTAACTTAATTATAATCACTTTTGAGCTCAAAGTAATTTACAAATGAAAACTGACCTATAAGCATTAAATCCAACATCACAACTGTTTCTCAGATTAAACGCCAGTTGTACAATACTGTTCTGCTCTATTGTTTACTAGATGGTTTCCTAATGAGAAGTTAGATGGAACGCAGCCACCCAGACCAGAAGCTAACTCAGGAGACTCCTCAGCTCTAGTAAAACCCAACTAACATTAAGGAGTCTGGTTTCTGTCTGCGAAGTACTATCTCCTGTATAAATGACTACTAGTACCACACAAATACAAAAGCACTATCACTTCATGGAGAAACCCAGAGCTGAAGTTCCACTGCATGTACGTACAAATGCAGAAAAACAAACAGGCATGTAAAGAAGACCTGCATCTCCATTTTCTGCAAACTGTCCAATTCCTGAAGTTTCCCAAAGAAACAAGAATGGGACCTTTAGTCTGAGATACAGCATGTTTGTAGCTGTGTCACAAAAAGCTGAAGATGAACTGGGTTGCAACCATATTAACAAAAAGGTATAGATACCATAGACATGCTCATTATACCCACTGGTCTACTGGAACAACAAAACAGCTTTCACCAAAGGATTTGATCAAGAATTCAAAACAGACGATACTTGTCTTATTTCCCAAGATTTTTCACTACTGAAATTCAGGTGTTTTATTCCCCAAAGGAATATAATCTCTGCCACAATGAGTTAAGTTCTCCGTGTTACAATTGCTTTAACTTTGAGGAGCTAAGTGAATAAACAGATTTATACCAACGTGACTGACGGTATAGTAAGCCAAAGTTTCCTTGAAGATCTGGAGTTCTGTATTAAAGAACTTGGTCTCAGCCTGGGAGACTCAGGTCTCACTCAGGGTTGTGAAAACCCTGTTAACAAAGCTTCCTAACATACATACCCACAATGCCTTGCTTCTAGCTTCACTTGTACACACATGTTCATTGCCAGTTATGCAAGAAGCTAAGAAAAAAAACAGACCACCCACTTCCAGGGTGCTCAGTAAGCAGATCACCATAACAAGTCCACTGCCTGCTCCCAGAAACAGTTTTTGTGTGAGGTCGGGGCTAGATGAAGCACAAGGATGGCAAGAGCATTACTGTGCTGTATGCACAGCCTGCTACAGCAGATCCAGCGCTTCTGGCACTTCCTGTAACACTGGGCTGGCTGCACAGATGCAGCCCAGTACTTCTGCGCACTTCCAGCAGTCCCAACACTCACTTCCTAGTCCTGTGAATGTCAGAGAAGGACCAGGGGCTCTGAAATACACCAGATCTACCACTTGTACACAAGACCCTCATTCTACAATCCTCTGTCCTCAGAAACCAGAGCATGCGATATGCAAGACCTGTCACAAAATACAGACAAAGTAGAGCGAAGGGAGATTGCTAATATATGCCACTTTGACAGGATTAAGTGGGCCACGCAAACAGAAGTTCAGGTATCAATGGCTTATTCTAAGCCCTTTTACCAAGGTTTCAGGTACCTGAAGCTTGAGTGGCCTAAGCTTTTGTCTGGTACAGAGGCACCCAAGTCATTCAAATATCAGTGTATGTAGATTTCAAACTCTATTTTGTCCTAAGAATTAAGATAATTGCCGTATTTACAAGAGACTGGAAGCCATTCAGCTCACTTCAATCCAAGTACAGCACTTTTCTCATTCTTTCAAGAGTGTAACAATGTAAAATGGGCACAATGGGAAGGCTACTAGCAAGCTACTAGCATTTTTGTCAGAAACTACCTACAGCCATACACAGCCTTAGGCTTTAGCTCTTAAGTTTTATTTCATGATTGCAATGAAAATAATCAGGCACCATCTCCTGCCTGATTAACATAACATCCACCAGCAGATGTTAAAATCCCAAGAGAGGGGGTGAGCAGAGTATTTGTCATACCTTCCACTCCCCAGTGCCCACTTCTCTTACCTTCCTCAAAGGAGTTAAACATGAAATAGAAGTGTATCGCCATAGGGCTTCAAACACAAATGGACATGCACGTGCTTGGAGATAAGCTGTGGAAGATGCTGCCATATTATTATTGTACTACAGTCACTTGAAGAAAGGTCTGTGTTTTCTTCTGCAAGCAAATGGGGAAGGTTTGGTATTAAAACCTCACAAGTACTGGCAGTCTAAGTCCCCTAGATATCCAATATGGAGTAGACGGAATATGTTTTGTGTGCAGATAGATATGCATGAATGCTAAACACAAGCCAACACTTCCAACTGTAGTTGCTAGATCTTTCAGGTAGTTTCTTAGTCTTCCTCGGTGGCAGGCACCATGCACCCCCTGTATCTGCTACTGCGGACAACGGACGCATCCGCCCTCAGGAGGAAAGCAAAGGCCTGGTTCTGGGCGACGCCAGCGAGCAGGCACCGGGAGAAGCGACATGTTGAACTCCAGCAAACCGAAAAACGCTCCTTCCTGAGGCAGGAAGCACGAGCCGCCCGTGCCCCCGGCTGAGTCTCTGGGTCCCCCTGCCAGCAGCGAGCAGCACAGCACAGCACGCCCGAGCCGCGGCTCCCCGCACGGCAGCGAGAACAAGGCGCGGGAGCCAGCACAAGGCCACGGCGCCCTGCCGCCCCCCCCGCCATGTGCGCATCCGCCGCCCGCCGGCCCTGCCTGCCCGGCACCCAGCCCCCTCCCGCCGGAGGGACACACGGACACACACCCGCACCCCGCCGCTCCTCCCCGCGCGGCTTTCCGGCCCCGCCGCCGCCTCCCCCCGCCCCGGCGCCGCCGCCGGCCCCGCTCCGTCCCCACGTGTTGCCGGGCGGACCCGCCTCCCCCCAGCGCCGGCCCGAGTAGCGCAGCGCGGCCCGGCCTAGCGCGGCCCGGCCCCTCCGCGGGGCGCGGCGGAGACACGGGACGGGACCGGGTATGGGGGGGGGGGGGGGGGGGGCGGGAAGCGCTCCCCGCCGAGGGGCCGGGCGGGCCGCCCCGCCAGGGAGAGGCTGCGGGCACCGCCGGCCCCCGCGCCCCGCTAGGCCCGGCCGCCACCCGCGCCCCCCCCCCCCCCGCAACCCCGCCCGCCCGGCGCGGGGAGCGGTGGCCCAGCGCCCCCCGCCCGCTTCCCCCCACCCGCACCCCCCATCCCCGGCGGCGGCGGCGGGGGGGGGGGGGGGGGCGGCGGGGCCCCGCCCGGTACCTGCGCGGGCCGGGGCCGGCGGTGACTCAGGAGCGAGGAGGAGGCGCCGCGCGGCTGGCGGTAAAAAAGACCCGAGCTCCCGCCGCTCGCGCTCATATAGAATTAACGTCACCACGTAACCCCCCCCTTCCCCCTCCCCCGCGCGCCCCGCGTCTCCTGGCAACGCGCGCGCGCGCTCTCGCTCGCGCCGCCCGCCCGCCCGCCTCGGGCGCGCGCCGGCCGTTGGCCGCGGCCGTTGGCGCCTGCCCGGCGCGCGCCCTTCCCGCCGCCCGTCGCCGCCGGGCGTGTCACCCCCCCTCCCCCCCCCCCCCGGGGACGTGTGTCCCCTCACGTACCCCGGGCCGATCCCCTGTCCCCGCCGCGGGCCCCAGGGGAAAGGCGTCGCCGGTGCCCCACGCCCGGGCGGCACCCTGCCCGCAAACCCACCGGGCGCCCGGGCCGCCCGGCCTGGGCTGGCCTGGGCTGGGCTGTGGCACGCGGGGCTGCTCCCCGGCTGGGGGGCCACGGCATGGCGCGGGAAGCGCGTCCCCCGCGGCGGGAGGGCGGGCCTGCCCGGCAGGCGGGACGTAACGCTACCCCGACCCCGTCGGTGCTGCTTTAACCCGAACCGGGAGGGCTTTGGAGGGCACCTGCGGAGAAACAGCCGCAGTCTGTCGAGTAGGTGCAGACTTACTCGAAACGCTGTTCACAAAGGCGACAGGTACCACAAAACCGCAGTCGGCACCAGCTTACCTTAAAAGACCAGGCCGAAAACCACGGTGGTTCAAATGCTGTTTCATCAGTTTCGATCGTTCGTGCCTTGGCCGGGACAGACAGCCAGAGGCCGCAGCAGCTTCAACCCTCCCATTTTAACCTGCCGTACTTGCCTGCCAGACACCGAAGCAGCCTGGTTTCCTACAAATGTCTCTCATGCCTGACTGTAAGCTCCAAGGGAAGCCTTTCCTCAAACTGATTCCTTCCTAGGGCTTCTCTCCCATGCACATGGTCCTGAGTAATAGCATGGAGCACGCTCGGAGAAGATACCATGATCTACACTAAACTTAGAGAAATATAAATGTCTTTGCGACTTTTAGCTCCTCTTGGCTGGATTTCAAGTGATTTTGAATGTTATTAGAGGCAGGTGGGATGGACAGACACACGGTGTGATGGCATGAGCTGTTTACTGAGGATATATCACTTACCAGATATTTAATGTGTGTTCTCTACATTTTACTAAATTCTTGCACCTACTTGTCTAAAGCAATCTGCGGTCTAAGTGTAGCTATTTAAATAATAGAAATGGGAGCAGAAGGCAAAAAAGGAAGAAAAAGTGGGGGATCTGCCTAGTATCTGCAATGCACTCTGTGTTAAGAACAAGGAAAAGATAAAGGATCCTGTTCTTCACTGTACGGTGCCACACCAGTTTTGTTCCAGTGTATGGCAGTAAAATCTCAGCCCCCAAAAGTTGACGTCTTTGTGGTAAAGAAATCCCATCTGCAAGACAGAAGTTTATGGAGAGAACTTCAGCCAGCACATTGAATTTTGGGAGGTGGGCTTTTTTATGACAGGCAAGTTAAAATAGCTAGAGACTGCGTAAGTGGAAGGAGGCAAAAGAAGGATCTGGGCAAAAGGTTGCACAGCACAGTCCAAGGGATAAGAATTAGGGAGAAACAGGGATGGAGATGTTGTGTGATTCTCAAATGAAAGTACCCGTAGCCCCCTTGCAACCCTCAGATTTTAAAATTATACTAGTTGCTAATTTTTTATTTATCTGAGGTGCCTGGTGCTTGAGAATATGAAGAGAGCAGAGGTGTTCAGAAGGCATTTGATAAAAATGAGCAATTGATTGGTATTTATTGCAACACCAATTACACGCTATTGCATGCATTCCCTTTATTCAATCAGCTAAAGTGGCAATCATCTGTAAACAAGTGATTCACGAGGCGGCAGCTAGCCTTGCTTGTCTTTCTGAGACCTGCCACCTCGTGACATACAGAACCCTCAGGTGAGACCCAGTGACCCCTGTAGAGGAGCAATGTACAGAAGAAACGAGATGTGCGGAAGCCAGAGGTGTGGAGTAGAGAGTAAGCTGGTCAGCAGCAGGGGCCAAGGCATGGGGACAAATCTAAGCAGGTCTAAGCTAGAAGCATACCTCTAGACTGGAGGGAAATGCCTTTTCATCCAAAATTCACAGGTGTCTTTCAAGGGTTTTGCATTAGTCAGGTAAGTCAACCCCTTCTCATTAGACAAAATAAAACCCAAGTCCTCATACTAGGCTCTTTAGCAGTTTTGGAAGGACAACAGTTATGGAAACATTTTCAATACAAAGCAGTTTCTGTGAACAAGTAAGTAGGAAGGGACAAGGGAGAGGGCATACGGACACCAGTCCTGCTTCCACATGGCACCTGCCATCACGTGTATGGAAAGAGGAAAAGACAAGCCTGTTTCTTACGGTACCTGAATTGTATGCACGTGTAAGCTTTCTAGTTTGGGTTGTTTTGCTGTCAAAATGGTTCAACTTATCCCAACATTTGTGCAGTCGTGACAATGAGACTAAAGAAACCTTGAAGTTAGACTTGAGTTGAAATTAAACTTGTACTTGGGTTTTAAAGGCCCATATATTTTTCTTTGCTTTGAATTTTCATCTTTCTGTGTGCTTTAGAGCATGCTCTGCAACTTCTAGTTTCAATCTGGCTGGACAGGTGGAGTACTGCCTTGGCATTGCACAGAAAGTCAGACTAACACCATTTTTTTAATAATGGGAACCAAATCACCTGAGAACACATTAGATACTGGCACAGGTATATTTTCCTCGTAAACGCATGTTATTTTTCAAAATATTACATCTTGAAGCTTTTTTAAAAGCCTTAAAACGTGTGTGTAAGAAATGTGCCAGTGTGGTCACTGAATACGCAGAGACGCAGCGTTTTCTCCAAGCTGGAAGAGCTTTGGTAGGAGGCACTAGGAGAACTGCCCTATGGCATAGACACTGGGGCAAGCGTTCTGGGGACGGTGACTTGAGGTAAAACTGCTGCTCCAAATCAGAGGAAGAGGAGTTTGAACCAGGTCCCTCACATGCTAGTTGAGTGTCTTACTCATGGAGCTATTAAATATCAGGGAATCTGACCTCTCCCCTGGGTGCATAGGCCTTATCAGCTGTGCTTGCTTTCGAGTCCTTCCCCCCAGCGCTTGCAGCACTGACTTGCACACTGGCTGCAGAGGGAGGCTCAGGCGGGGGCTACCTCCAGGCCGAGGCCATGAGGACACTCAGGGCCAGAGCACAGGCCTAGGTTTGTACATGGAGGGGCCTGAAGAAGGTCAAGCACTGAAGCTGTTGCAGAAGGCTAAGCCAGTATTTCTGTAACAGCCTGTTGCAACAAATGAGTTTGGCGCTCACATCCAGGCTCAAGCTTCCTAAGCACAGCATGCATCCTGCGTGCTTGAGCTGCATTCAGACTACAGCTAAGCTAAAGCGACAGGGCTTTAGCTTAGGAAAATGTGTTGGTCATGGAGCTTGGTGTGCTTACTTTGGATCAAGAACTCCTTTGCGGCAGGCGACTCATTGAACATTTAAGCTGCTTTCAGTCCCTTTTGTACTAACAGAAAAATGCAAAAGGTCCTTAGTATGGACCTGGATCTGATTACCTAGACACGCCTCCAGAGTACTAGGCGTGCTTGGCACCTACCAAAGGCTCAATTTTACAGGACTCAGGACCTGCTCAGCACTGCAAACCTGCAATGTACGACAAGCCATGACCACACATTCTCTTCTGATCATAGCCGATTTCAGATCAGCTCACCGTTGACTGTTTTCCAAAGTACTGATTACCCAAGGTTACCCTCTCCTGAAATCTGTTGGCAGTGCTCCTCCTGTGAGCACTGAGTTACAACGAGGGACGATATGAGTGCCCCTTGTCTGCTTCTGTCTGTGGTAGCTGGCTGAGTTACAATCACCATGGATGTTATCATCAGTCACTGAAAATGAGAACACCCTTGCTGAACTATTTACAAAGTAAAAACCCCAAGGTTCCCCAAGTGCCACAAAGAAATGCTTTTTCCTCAGAACAGTTCCAAACCATGATGAAATCCTCTGCGGAAGTACTAGGTTTACCAGTACACAATGAAAACAGTGAATCCAGAGTATTCCTTTTAAAAGACTGAATTGCTTTCTTGTGGCAAAAAGCAATTCTTTCAACTCTTACTGAATGATTATTCCACATTACTTGGCTAGCCAATGAATGATACAGTGCAGAGCTGTTGTTAGTTCTTCCACATATTGTTTACTTTTTGAGGAACTACTTGTTTCTAAAGGAAAGTACATCATCCCAGAAAGCAAGTCATAGTTTATAAACAGTGACACAGGCAGCATAGAAAGTTCTGCTGAACTATCACATGGCAAATCATGCAAATCCCCTGTGTAGAGCTGAATGAACACCTCTCACAGACTTCTGTTTTGCACTTGCTCCTGCTTTTGTGAAAAGGGAGCAAATTTTCCCTCGGGGAACACATTTGCAGACAGGGGTAGCAGCAAACTAAAGAAATATGGTGTGTGTAACCTTTGAGATGCTGTAATAAAAGGCAAAGGAAAATGACATCGTTTGGAAGAAGTGAAATGCTGAAATGTGATTATACACTTTTTGACATAATACACCTTCAACGTCTTTCATTTTTCAATATTTTTAACTCTCCAGGGAATAAATCGTGACTCTTGCCTCACATTATAGGGATTGCTCATAGATACAGAAGGTATAAACCAAAAGTGACAGAAAAAAAAAACCAAAAACCTAGGGGAGAGATGAAGAAAATAGGGATACAGTGTGGAGTGATAGCTAGGGGAAAAAGTAAACAATACAGGTGTATTGAAATTGATGAAAAAATGGAGGTACAAGTACTTCAGAGATAGTACAGAAGTTAAAATCTCAAGTACGGTACACTTGGTGTTTTTAGGGTCATTGCTGGGTTTTTTGTAAAATATTGTGCTTACTGTGAAATAATTCTATCAGAAAAAAAGAACTGTGCTAACTGAAATATCACTGTAGAACAGACTTTTTAAAGAAGCTGTATGTGGAAACTGATGAATTATTAAATTATTACATTAGAACACATCTTTTTATAATGCATATAAATTAGTTAAGTCATAAGGAAAAAGACATTAAATAGAAGAAGCTGTATCTCTTGTAGTGCCTGGGGTTGGTCCTAACATATTCAACTCTAACACAACAGTAAAACTATACACGGAGGGGTCCTTGTTTCTAGTATTATTGGTCACTTCACATGATCAGATAAAACACCATGAAATTTGATAGTTATAGTCAAGGTCTCATAAGGATGTATGTCATATATCGCCTAAAGACTACCCAACTTTCTCATAGCGACGGTATACATGCAAGGAGGAAGCTCATGCCCTTAAACGACTCTGGTTCTTTGACCTTCACAGGTTTCATGGTTTGGAGTTTGTTTGATTTCGTTTGGTTTTTTTTTTTTTTTTTTTCACAGCAGCAGGGTGTACTAGCCACTGCCAGAACTCCCTGTTCCTGGTAAAAACACCTGCAGTAGCACCCCCAGCAGGGATGGGATATATATGCAGGCCCAGAACTGGGCAGGAAATGGTTCTGAGCCGTATGGAAACAGCATCCCAAACAGGGAGGAAAAGACAATAACCCATTCTCATGGACTGTAATCCCTCCCTCCTCTTTTCCCCCCAAAAAATCACAGGTGGAGCAAATCCAAACATTCCATTTAGATCATCTGCAGTTGTTTTGTTTTGATTTTTACCATTCACTGTGTCTTTATTAGCATTAATTCTAATTTTGCAATTAAAAATCATGATAAATCTCAAATCTTCCATTTTATTATGAAACCCTGACAATTTTAGAACTTTTTATCCCATACTCTTTTTGAGCTGAAATGTTTGCTAAGACTAACCATTTCAGACGAGCAATTTAATTGTCAATGAATTGTCAATTACCAATTTAATCTCTGACTTTGCCCTTTTAAAAAAAGTTCTCAGCAGCTCTGGTCAGAGTACAACCTGGCCCAGGAGAGCTAGTTCTTTCCTCCCTTGCCACCTGATTTCTCAGAAGACGGTGAGCTTTCAGTAAGCACAGACACGGATGTAGACTACTTGCTCTTCTCAATACATTTTTCTAAAACTCTGTTTTTTTCAGCAACACGAGCAACACTTTTGCTTGAAGGCAGGTGCCGTGGCAGCACGTAGCAGTGCAGAATATGGGTGGAAAGAATTGCAGCTACCTAACCTCAGTCAAAAAAAATTAAGGTTTTATATAACTTAGAGTCTCAAAATCATAGTTTGAAATACGGCACTTCAGGTGGCTGGCATTCAAGGACTGAGCAGCTGCATAGCAAAAGCTGTCTGAAGAATGTCAAAACAGGGATATGAACAAGCTCTGTTAAGTAAATTTGTAAGAAAAGGTGCATATTTAAAACCTTTTTGTGACGATCGTTTTCTCTCCTTACTCCTTTACTTCTTCCTCTGTAGCTTTGGCTTGGGGCTAGAGCTGAGAGGGGGAAAGAGGAAAGGGAAGGATATTCAGCTGAAGATCTTTGAGTTTGGGTCAGTGGCTGCAGTATCTTGTGTTATCCCTGCATGTTCCCAGATACAGTTTTTCAAGACAGTCTGTCAGGAAGAGTTTGTACTGATGCGATTCTGAGATGCTCAAATCCTGTTTACTTCAATAAGGAAAGTAAACTTTCAATCAGAAGATCATGCTGGGTAGTAATATTGCTGCAATCCTTGGGCATGAAGACCCCCATCTGCTGACCTGAACTGCTGTCCAGGGAGGTTTCCTGCTTGCTGGAGGCCCAGATCTGGGATATTGTGGAGAGATTGATGCAGCTTGTCCAGCCCTCAGACTGTCAACCCCTGCTGCTCTTCGAGGTGGACACCAGTGCTGCTACCAGGGGAGACCTGGAGTGTATTGAGCATGACTACATGACTCTGGGTGACGGTATGGAGGCCCAGATGGTTTTGTCCTTGATCCCATCAGTGAGGGGGAAGGGCTTGACAAGGAGAGGATGGAGCCTTTGGATCAACATCTGGTTGCACAGCTGGTGTCTATGACAGGGATTTGATTTTTATGACCATGGGTCACAGAATCACAGAATGGTAGGGGTTGGAAGGCACCTCTGGAGATTATCTTGTCCAACCCCCTGCTTGAGCAGGCACACCTAGAGCAGGGTGCACAGGGCCACATCCAGGCGGGTTTTGAATATTTCCAGGGAAGGAGACTCCACAACCTCTCTGGGCAGGCTGTTCCACTGCTCTGTCACCCTCACAGTAAAGAAGTTTTTCTTCATATTCAGGTGAAACTTCCTGTGTTCCAACTTGTGCCCATTGCCCCTTGTCCTGTCGTTGGGCACCACTGAGAAGAGTCTGGCCCCGTCCTCTTGACACCCACCCTTTAGATATTTATAAGCATTGATAAGATTCCCCCTCAGTCTTCTCTTGTCCAGGCTGAACAAACCCAGGTCTCTCAGCCTTTCCTCATATAAGGCTGATGCTCCAGTCCCCTGATCATCTTGGTAGCTCTCTGCTGGACTCTTTCTGGTAGCTCCCTGTCTTTCATGAACTGGGGAGCCCAGAACTGGACGCAGCACTCCAGATGTGGCCTCACTAGAGCAGAGCAGAGGGGGAGGATAACCTCCCTCGACCTGCTGGCCACACTCCTTTTAATGCACCCCAGGATACCGTTGGCCTTCTTGGCCACAAGGGCACATTGCTGGCTCAGGGTCAACTTGCTGTCCACCAGCACTCCCAGGTCCTTCTCCACAGAGCTGCTTTCCAGTAGGTCAGCCCCCAACCTGTACTTGTGCATGGGGTTGTTGCTCCCCAGGTGCAGGACCCTACACCTGCTCTTGTTGAATTTCATGAGGTTCCCCTCGGCCCAGCTCTCCAGCATGTCCTGGTCTCGTTGGATGGCAGCACAGCCTTCTGGTGTATCAGCCACTTCTCCCAGCTTGGTATCGTTTTGTGAGGATCAAAGACTGTTGGGAAGAGATGGGATCCCACCTGACTAAGCAGGGCAAAAACATCTTTGCCAAGAGTCTGGCCAACCTGGTAAAGAGAGATTGAAACTGGCAGTGATGGGAGAGGGAAATGACAACCCACAGTAAAGTGAGGAAGTGCTGGACTGGGTTGGCAAGCAAAAGATGCAGGGTGGACAAGAGAGACCTTGAAACCAGCAGTACAGGACTGAATGGGACCTCAGGCATATACACTCAAATAAGGAAGTGCCAAGAGAACAACATTATGAGGGAAGTTCTCACACTTTTCCTGGGAAATCAGCACAACTGTGTGACTCTCTGAAATGCCTGTACGCTAAGGCATGCAGCATGGGGAGCAAAAAGGAGGAATTTGAGCTCCATGTGCTGTTGCTACAATCTCATTGGGGTTGCAGAGACATAGTGGGATAGCTCACATGGCTGGAGTGCTGCCAGGGAGGGATCCAGGAGCATTGGGTGCCCTTCAAGGAGAGGGAGGAGAGGGAATTGCCCTTTATGTGAGAGCAGCAGGAATGTGTGGGGTTCTCCTTAGAGATGGATGATAAACCAGTGGGGAGTTTACCAGCTAGGATTTGAGAGCAGACCAGTAAGGGCAATATTGTGGGTGTTTGCTGTAGACTACCTGATTGATGAGGTACCTTCTTCACACAACTGGAAGAAACCTCATGTTCATAGGCCCTGGTCCTCATGGGGAATTTCAAACACCCTGATTATCAGATGGAGGGACAGCACAGCAAGGCACAAGCACTCCAGGAGGTTTCTGGAGTGCATTGATGGTTAATTCCTGACACAGATGATCAAGGAGCAAATGATGGGAGACACTCTGCTGGATCTCATACTTACAAGCAAGGAAGAACTGGTCAGGGGTGTGAAGCAACCTTTGGGCCAACATTGGCTGCAGTGGCTGTAAAATGGTGGAGTTCAGGATGCTGAGGGGATAGAGCAAGGCAAAACCAGGTTCATAACCCTGAATGCAGGGCAGCAGACTTTGGCCTGCTCAGGGACCTACTTAGAGGGATCCCATAGGAGATGGGCCTGCAGAGAAGAGCGTTCCAGGCAAGTTTGTTGATTTTTCAAGGACCACCTCCTCCAAGCTCAAGAGCAGCCCATCCTGATGTGCAGGAAGTCAGGCAAAGGTGGCAGGAGGCCTGCATGGATGGGCAAGGAGCTCCTGACAAAACTCTGACATAAAAAGGAGGCATAACAAGATGTGGGAGTAGGGACAGGTGACCTGTGAGGAATACAGAAACACTGTCTGAGCATGCAGAAATAGCATTAGAAAAGCCAAAGCCCACCAGGATTTGAATCTATTAAGGGATATGAAGGGCCACCAGAAGGGCTTCTACAAGTATCTCAGCAGGAAGGGCCCAGTGCTGAATGGGACCAGGAAACTGTAACAAATGATACAGAAATGGCCAAAATACTCAATGCTGCCTTCATCTTAATTTTCACAGATAAGATTTGCCTTCAGGAATTTCACATCCCTGAAAACAGGGGGAAAGTTCGGAGCAAGGAAGACTTATCCTTGGTGGAGGAGGATGGGGCTAGGGAACATTTAAACCAATTGGACACACAGAAGTCCATGGGACCTGACAGGATGCAGCCATGAGTGCTGAGGGAGCAGCTAATGTCATTGCAAGGCCACTCTCAATTGTTTTTGAAGGGTCTTGGCAATCAGGGCAGATTACTGAGGACTGGAAGAAAGCAAACATCATGCATCTTCAGGAGGAGCAAGAAGGAAGTTGCAGGGAACTATAGGCTTGTCAGCTTCACCTTGATCCCCAGGAAGGTGATGGAGCAAATCCTCCTTTTCCAAACCATTTCCAAACACAGGCAAGACAAGAAGGTGATTGGAAGCAATCAGCGTGGGTTTACAAAGGGGAGATTGTGCCTCACCCTCCCAGTAGCCTTCTGCGATGAAATGACTGCCTTGGAGGATGAAGGGACAGCAGTGGATATTTATTTTTACTTATCTTGAAAGCACACTTTCCACACTGTCTCCCATAATGTCCTCATATACAAACTGATGACTAAAGACTGAAAAATGGCTGTATGACTGGGCCCGGAGGACTGTGATCGGCAGCACAAAGTCCAGCTGGAGGCCAGTCACTGGTGGTGTACCCCAGGGGTCAACACTGGGGCCAGTACTGTTTAACATCTTCATTAACGACCTGGATGGTAGGACAGCATGCACCCTAAGCAAGTTTGCAAAACTAGATGCAAAACTGGGAGGACTAGCTGATATACCAGCTGGTTGCAGTGCCATTCAGAGAGACCTCCAGGGGGTGGAGAAATGGGCTGACAGGAACATCATTAAATTCAACAAAGGGAGATGTAAAGTCCTGCCTCTGAGGATGAACAACCCCAGGCACCAGGACAAGCTGGGAAGCGATAGGCTGGAAAGCAACTTTGCAGAAAAGGACCTGAGGGTCCTGGTGAACACCAAGTGGAACATAAGCCAGCAGTGTGCCCTTGCCACAAAGGCAGCCAACAGCCTCCTGGGTTGCATCAGGTCGGGGGAGGAGATCCTTCCCCTCTGCTCCGCCCTGGGGAGACATATCTGGAGTGCTGGGTCCAGTCCTGGGATCCCCAGTAAAAGAGAGATGTGGGTGTACATATCGGGTCTGGAAAAGAGCCATGAAGATGGTTAGGGACTGGCTCATCTCTGATACGAGGAGAGGCTGAGAGAGGCAGGACTGTTTAGTCTGGAGAAGAAAAGGCTCAGGGGGATCTTACCAATGTTTATGAACACCTGCTGAGGGGTAGTAAAGATGACAGAGCCAGACTCTTCTCAGCAGTGCCCAGCGAAAAGACAAGGGGCAATGAGTGCAAATTGAAATATGGGAAATTCAATTTAAACATATGAAAAAAATTTGTCACTCTGAGGTTGATGAAGCACTGGCACAGGTTGCCCAGAGGGATTGTGGAGTCTCCATCCTTGGAGATATTCAAATGCCAGTTGGACATGGCACTCAGCAACCAACTCTCGCTGTTCCTGCTTTGAGAAGGGTTTGAACTAGATGATCTCCAGAGGTCCCGTCCAGCCTCAACTATTATGTGATTCCGTGATATTTACATAAAAGCCTTGTTGACATTTGATGTTTGGGGATGTGAGACTGAAAAGCTGTGAAAAATATCTCAGCTAAATTTTTCACAATTAAAAATGCAGTGTAATGCTATTAATTTAAAATCACCGGAACAGTAGCACAGCATGTCTAACATACACAGCACTCACATGTCTGTCTGATTAATTCCAGAACGTTCATGTAGAAGGCAGATCAAAATTGTCCTCCATGATTTGCATGACAGATTTGCATGGGGAAAGAAAGCCTTCATACTTGGGGAACTGAAAGTTGGCTCTATTCTCTGCTGTTTATTAGGTCTCTTTCTATAAAGCCATGCTGGGTCCTGGTTTTAAATATAGCATTTTAGTGTTCTGCAGAAGAGCAGAGTGCTTCTGCATCATTTAGTCTTATAATCTCTATGCATTTCAAATCGTATCTGTAGCCTAATTTAGGCAGCTTTCTCATGAAATATAACAGTATTTAAAAGCTGAGGGTGCTGATAGAAGTACCCTTTGGAGTTTTTGCTTGTCATTTTGGTTTGTTGCTTTATTTTGATGCTTTTACTTTTCATCTTTCTCTGTCTCCCACTGCAATAAGCAGACCTGCCATTCTTAAGAACTCTGTGGTATTGCTGCATTAGCTGAAAAAGGATGAAGGGTAGAAACTAGGCAGACAAATAAAGGGAAGTTGCAAAGGATGGGAGAAGAGCAAAGGAGAGGAAGTTTGGCGAGAGCTGTGGGATTTGCTATGTGAAGTAACAAAAGCCTTTAAAAATAAGGGGTGGAATTAATTCCACCTAACTTCAGATGTTCTCAGCTTCAATACCTCAGCTTTCCTGGGTTGCCTTAATAGTGGAGAAAGATAAGCTCTTGTACAGTGTAATTCACCTGGGCTGTTTTAATTGTCTGCTTGAAGATGGGATGACTTGTGCCCTAGAAATGCCTCTTTCTGCCTACTGACAATAAAAGACCTAGAGGATGAGCTCAAAAGTAGGTGTGTGCATTTACTGAAGCAACCTAAATTTTCTAGCACTATTCTGAGCACCTAAAGTGAAGAAAAGGAAGCCAAACAGCAGAAGTAGTCTGGGCAGCTCGTACCTGCCAAAGCTGGTGGTGCCCCAGAGCACCTGAAACACAAATCGCTCGGTATATTTATTTTGCATGTTTAGTGCTGGCTTTCCTTTCTCTTTTCCACAGTGGTGTCTGGGCCTGAAATGCAGAGAGTATACGTAGGGTCTGGTTGTTTGGCTTGGGTTTGGGGCTGTAAGGGTGACAGCTCCTCCCGAGGTCACCTGGCTGCCCTCAGTGGCCCTTCTTCCTCAGATGCTCTAGAATTGCTTGCTAGAACCTGATGGTTGCCACAGAATTCCAGGCATGGGCAGATGTGCAAATCTTATCAGATGTGTTGGTCCCTTCCATTAGCACAGCTCTGCTGTTTTGGGGCAGATGTGGTCCTCATCCTCAGGATACCTTTTCTCATTAATTTGCTGTGCCAGGAAGCCACAATTCTCAGTATTATTGCAAATGCTGGGAGGACAAGAAAAATGCTCAAGATTCCTGAAAGGTCTAGATGATAGCCTAGAGCTGCTATAGTGAGCATGTGTCCTTTGGGTGAACAAATCTGCAGTGAGCTAGAAATACCTGGCTATAAAGCAGCATTTAAGTATGGAGGATTCATCCAAACAAGACGCTGTACAGGTGAAGGGGTAATCTGATCCAGCAGTGAAGCTACATAGAGAGAAAAGATAGAAAGCAGACTTGTTAATCCAAATGTGGATGTGTTACATAAACAACTTCTTGAAAAAAACATCACTTTGGAATAGCTTTTCTTTGGCTCCAAAGAAATAATTAATAGTGGATAAAATAACGAGGAACTGAGAAGTGGTGAAAAGTGGCTTTCTGCAAAATCCCTAAAGGGATTCTGAAAGAAACTTCCCCATTGTGCCAAAGGCCCAAGTGCCAATTCTCTGATTACTTCTTAATAGCTTATCAGCCAGTCATGAATTCACTGCTAATGCACAGTGAAAAATAATATGATTTCAACATAAGTAATTTATAAGCACCAGCCATCACTGGCAATACAGATTGTAGTTAAAAATGATTCCTACCTTCAATTTAGGAAGGGATGGGCATAATGAAATTCATTCCGTAAAAGTGAGATGTCCTCTGTAAATTCAGGATTATATAAATGAATTTTATGACAGGTCTTCAGTAAATTTTAGGGTTCATAAAGTTCTAGAGAAGTTTTGTTAGTTTTCAATCTATTAATCTGTTCATGAAGTAAATTTTACCCCGGAGCTCTTGAGATTTCTCTACCTAACCAGGTATGTTTAGGCCAACATACTATTTTTAAATTATCTGTAGCTATCCAAATAGTGCATTTCCTATATCAATATATTAGGTACTATAAAATGCTAATATATACATTTACTATTATAAGCTACTATGTTTTATCATTCTACCTAACAGTAAAACCTTTTTTTACAGTGTTCCCTATTAGATATTCAGGCATTAATATCTGCATTAGAACATTGCAGTATTTAAAATACCTGTTACAGAGCAGTTGATAACATTAAAATGGAATTATTTGTATTAGAGTGATAGTGATACAATAATTAAGTCATTTGTAAATGGGAAATAAATTCATAAGCAAGTACTGCTCCAAATATTTATGAATGTCTATCAAGCTCTAGTTTTTCCTAAATGGTAAAATATGAGTAGATGAAATACTGCTTTGCAAATATATGCTCTTGACATTCAGTGAACTGGAGGAATCCTGCTTCATTAAATTGAGTCTGCTATTGCTTACTCCAAAAATATCTAAATCTCCAGCTATTTCTCCCAAATCCCACGAGGCAGACGGCAGTAGCAAGCCACCTGGATGCTTTTCAGTCTCGTAGGATCTCATTAGCTGTTGAGTGTACCCCACCACATTCCTGCTCCTAAACAACCAGTCTGACCCCAGCCCTCCTGGCTCCTTGTCCAGAGCCAAAACGGGCAATACTGACGTGTTGCATCTCCGAACTTGGCCTCTGGTTGGGGCCTTGCCTTGCTCTTTGGTCTGGTGTGTCGCTGGTTGCGTGGCGTTCATGGCCTGAAGCCAGCTCAAGTCTTGTTCCTGCGTGGTTTGCCTCGGTACTGTACAGCAGCTCAGTGCAGTCTCCATACCTGGCTCCAAACACAGTTTTAGCCTTCAGTTCCTGTAATCAATACCTGTGATTGATAATTGTTATTTACAGTCAGACTACCTCATTAGTGTTACCCATATTTGTTTTTATATTCCTACCAATGAACTGCAAACATCTGCTAGGTGGTGGCTGGGAAGGCAGGTACAACCAAGTGCATCTGCAGGGACCTGAGGGTTCTGTAAAGAAAGATGTAAAGTTTTACAAATCATTAAAACAATAACTATTTTCTGTCTGAACTTTGGTACCTTAATAAAAGCCACCTTAGACATAACTAAGATGGGAGACCAGCTTCTCAGCAAATAAAAATGTGTGTGGCCTCCTGAATTTTAATTCGCAGGCTGCAGCTAAATAAATGCTTGCATTGTCTATGTGTATAAATGTGTTCCTCTCAGTAGCTTACTTATCACTGTGTATCTTTTTTTTTTTTTGCCTCCAGAGTGTTCTGGAAAAAAAATCTGAAGCACAGGCAGTGATAGGTGGTTGTGGGCCTAATCTTTGTGCATTACTCAGCAAGAAAAATAATGAAGCTGGCTCGTAGACTGTAAAATGTTGTTTACTTGTTGCTTTGGGCTTGGAGGGACACTGTCAAGACTGGCCTAAGTGTTAGGATAGGTGTCTGTACACTCTAGGGAATCTGTGGAAAAAGCAAGTATTGAGAGTCCCACATAGTCATTTGAAGAGGATTAAAAGTCCTCCAGGATTAAGGCTCCTCCATTGGTTTGGGAGCTCAGGGTGGCACTGTCTCACTTAGGCAATGGGCTCCTACTGACACAAGTGCACACATATGGCACAAGTGACAGGAGACCAATAATTTTAAAAGGGAGCTTTACATTTGTTTTATCAGAGGTTCAGGGCAGGCAGGAGGCCTGGTTCAGCAAAGGATAGAGTTACATGTCTTTGCTCTGGTCCTTAGAAGCACTCCTGCATAGATCCTGAACTGAACAGCTCGGCATCTTTCAGTGAGACCTAGATTTGCTCCCTGCTTTGATTCTCCGTTCTTTGATTTTTCATTCTGTTAGTGTGCATCCATCAGTGGCACATCTGTATGCAGCCTTTGTTTAATGGGATTATTGCCCTGGAACAGTATAATTGAAGTTCTTTTCTTCCTTAGTATGAGTATGTGTATTTTATCTGCCTCCTCTGCATTACTTATGTTTGCTGGGAATATACAACCACTAAGTGGGTCACTTGGAGCAGGAATGCACTGCACCTTACTAAGTAATGGCATGTCATCAGCCACACTTACCGTCCTTCCCAGTTCTCTCCCACATTGGCTGTTTTGATGCATTTTCCTTCATGGGTAGGAGATAGCACTTACTACTCTGCTCCAGTGTCCCTGTCTACCAAGAGAAATTATATATTACTCTGTATTATTTCTTATTTTGACAGATTGGTTTCTTCCTGTTGGAAACAAATTTCTGCTTGCAGCCCTGTGAACTGGAGCTTGCCACTGCTTCTCAGTAAGTTTGCAGATGACACCAAATTGGGCAGGAGTGTCAATCTGCTTGAGGTTAGGAAGGCTCTGCAGAGGGATCTGGACAGGCTGGATCGATGGGCTGAGGTCAGCTGTATGAGGTTAACGAGGCCAAGTGCCGAGTCCTGCACTTGAGCCACGACAACTCCATGCAACGCTACAGGCTTGGGGAAGAGTGGATGGGAAGCTGCCCGCTGCAGAAGGACCTGGGGGTGTTGGTTGTCAGCCGGCTGAACATGAGCCAGCAGTGTGCCCAGGTGGCCAAGAAGGCCAACGACATCCTGGCTTGTATCAGGAATAGTGTGGCCAGCAGGAGTAGGGAAGTGATCGTGCCCCTGTACTCGGCACTGGTGAGGCTGCATCTTGAATACTGTGTTCAATTTTGGGCCCCTCACTACAAGAAGGACATTGAGGTGCTGGAGCGTGTCCAGAGAAGGGCAATGAAGCTGGTGAAGGGTCTGGAGAACAAGTCTGATGAGGAGTGGCTGAGGGAGCTGGGGGTGTTTATCCTGGAGAAAAGGAGGCTGAGGGGAGACCTTATCACTCTCTACAACTACCTGAAAGGAGGTTGGATTGAGGTGGGTGTTGGTCTCTTCTCCTAAGTAACTAGCAATAGGACAAGAGGAAATGGCCTCAGGTTGCGTTGGAGGAGGTTTAGATTGGATATTAGGAAAAATTTCTTTACTGAAAGAGTGGTCAGGCATTGGAACAGGCTGCCCAGAGAGGTGGTGGAGTCACCACCCTTGGAGGTGTTAAAAAAATGTGTAGATGTAGCAGTTCCAGGCATAGTTTAGGAGTCACGGTGGTGTGGAGTTCACAGTTGGACTTGGTGATCCTAGAGGTCTTTTCCAGCCTTAAGGATTCTATGATTGTATGATTCTGTTTCTGTTCCCTCCTCCTTTCCACGGGAGCCTGGTGCGCTTCAGAAGTTCCTCAGGATGACAGGTGGCTACTAATGGCCACTGCGGAATTTTAGGGGAAAATTTTAGGTTTGCAAGCTGTGTATCCCTTTCTTAACTTCATGATTATGACATGCTTTTAGAACACTTTTTTAGGGCTCTAGACGTTGCATTTAATCTGTACTTTGCATTAAGAATAATCCCTGTCAAGCACAGGTGGCATTTTGCAGGTGCCATAAATTAAATGTACAGTGGTGAAAAATAAACAAGCAAACTCTATTTTAAGGTATCTCCAGTAAAGCACCAAAGACATTTTGGGTAGGAAGAATGTAATGTTGGAAAGGTTTTCTAAAAGGAAAGGATGAGGCAGCTGGGAAAATGAGACTACCTACTTGTTTTTGCTCTTCCTTTGCTCTATCATTCCTTATCCTGCATTTAACTAACAACAGACCACTCTCAGTACAGGTTTTTCTGTTCCCTGCAGAGTCAATCTGAGAGGTAGGAGCTCCCCTCTGCAGCACAGTCATTTCATTAAGACAGCATCCAGCCCAGAGCCCTCAGCAGAGGAAGACCATATAGGTCATCAGCCTGAGCATCTAGCAAGGATTTCCTGGATTACAGCTCAAGATGACTTTATGTCGAAGACGAAGATAACCAATGAACCTAGAGAGTAAGATTTTCCTCTGCTCGTGGTGGATCTTACTAGAGGCCATGCAAGCATTGTAAAGGGCCTAACCAGGTAGGATTGCTCAGCCTGAAGGAAGAAGAAAACCATGTACAGGAAAGGTGTAGTCACCTCTCTTTGATGACCTGCATATTTCATGGATAAAGTGATGTACAGAATAAAGATGGTCTCAGGTCCCTAGGTTAATGAACTTCATGGAATTTCAAAGGAGAAGCACAGGTTGCAGGTAAACTGGGGAAACTCAGGCAGGATTTTAACAGCCAGGCACCTACTTGCAGTCATAGTATCATCAAACATAATTCAATTTATTAAAGGATGGTCAGGCCTTACAAGTAGAAAAACTCTTTTTTTTTGCTCAGCACATGGTGTAAAAAGGATCAAAAGAGATTAAAATATTGTGGGTAAGAAATTCCTGACTCTGCTGACTTCATCAATGTGCTCATTAGCACCTTTTCAATTATTAATTGCTCTGACTGCTGCAGTTACTACTGATCCATATTAATCCTCCAAGGAACAGGAGATGACAACACCAAGTCGTGATGACCTTGTCTTTGCATATGCTGTGGCTGGTCAGGAATTTTCCAACGAAACAGCTGTTCACCGGAAAATGTGAATTCACCAAAATCTTTGTTTTTATTGGAAATATATGTATTTCATTGATTTCTGTTGAGAAAGTCTTTTTGGATCTATCATGGCTTTCCTATAGCTAAAGTTCACAAGAAGGGTCTGCCTTGAGGATATCAAATAAACAGGTCCTTTTTCTTCGTGGTAATTCGTAGAAAGTGGAATAGAGCAGACCAAGGAACACCTAGCACAGACTGCATTCTGGGCTGACCCAGCTTCAAGATCAATTTTGCCAATGTTGGCCTCACACAATGAAAATAGAAAGGTCCCATCTTCATGAGAATTTAAAAATTCATGGGATAAGGAAGACATTTCTTGTTTTTCTGCAATGGAGGTAAAAAAGAGTAGCAGATAAAGACAATAACCCCAAACCTTAACAAAACAATAGGGAACTGGTATCAGCTTTTGTTATATTTTTCTCATGAGTATCTCACACATTTTGTAAGAGTCACAGCTGGGTGAGAAGGAGACTTCAGAGATCAACCTTCAGACACTATCAGTTCAACTGAATATTGAATTAAGCCTATTTTATTCTGAAAGCAATAGATTCTTCTTTTCAAGATACTTTAAAATGTATCTTTGCCATCTGGTTCAACGTCTTCTTCCCAAAGTCCCACCAAGCCCTACTAAACCTTGGAGCAATACATAGTTCCTCTGTGTGCATTGAAATGCTTTATAATGTTTTAGCATAGTTAAAGAATTTTTGCCTTTCCTTTTTCCATACTCCTGCCTAAGTCAGTGCTCTTTTTGCATATTCAACAGGGCAATGGTTGTGTGCAACAAAGAATTATAAGTATGTGATTAATGGTTATATTGAAATGTACACATTTTCCAGCTGGGCAAGTCTGCTGGAAGGTACTGTACCCTCTAAACCAACAGATCCAAGATACTAACTCAGGCTTTGTTATCATCAACATTTTTACTCATCGTTGCATGTGAGATGAGCAGTGGTCTTTGGTAGGTTCCAGAGTTCCTGAATTACAACTGGTTGAAACATTGCAATAAGCTAAAGTACAGATCCTCTCTCTAGTAGCTTAAAATAGGGATGCTTAGAAATTACAACTGACTATTGATCAGAGGCCCTAAAAAACTCATCATTAATCTGCTGATGAGCAAAAGTAAACAAGGTCCAATGTTGCTAGGATAGAAACACATTGTATATGAAGTTCCTCGAGCCACTAGGCTTTGCTGCAGCAGGTACTCTTAGAGAGGGGAGCCACTCAAGGTGTTTATTCGTCCTAATGCAGGAGGGATCCTCAGGGTGGAAATGTTTTATCTGCATTCCCAACTCAACAGCAGAAATCCTCAAGGGGGATGCTCACATCCCAAAACTCTCCCCCTGCTCCCCAGAGCAACATGGCTCTTTGGGAAGGGGTGTTCATGGCCTGAAAAGTGTCTTAGTCCAAAACCACAAAGAAGTCTGAGGGTCAGTCTGGAGTGAGTCCCCTCCCAGGCACATCAGGGAAACAGTGAAAAGATTGAGTGCAAGGCAAAAACATAACTTGCTTTTTGTTTTTTGGGAGCAGGAGAAGACGAGTTGCCCTTTGAATTTAGATACTACTCAAAATGTGTTTTTAATTTAATTTGATTTAAGCAGGGTTTAGAAAGCCAAGCTCATAAATCCCTTAAATAACTCGGATTTGAATTAAATAGCCGATGACAGGAAAAAGGGTGGTAGGAAGGAAACACGATACCTACTTCTGCTCAGAGGAGCATCCTTTCGTGGGAAGGATAAGGGAATCAGAATCCCTCTAAGAATACTGTTGACCTCATGGCAGCTTAGGAGACCTAAAAAAAAAAATAAGAATAAGGATTTGCAATAGAGCTATGTAAGAAAAAAATCTGAAGCAGCTGAAATAAAATGTGTGCTTAATCCTTAAAGTCAGAATATCATCACACTGAGAAGGTCTTTCCTTTTAACTGTCACAGGACACTGCTTTTGCTGTTCACTCATGTTTCTTCAATGCTCTTTTATTCCCAGTCAATGGAGTTGAATGAGTTCTATTGCATGATTGGCCACAACTATGTTTTCTGAACGTTAAGTACAGGGAAATTTCCTGGACTTCCAGGTTTTGTTTGTGTTCCTTTTTCTACAGCTGCATATCCACATGGGAAAACACTTCCAGTGCTGGGATCCACATTGCAAGTGGCCTGTACAAGTGATCCTTCCTTTTAAGAGAAAACTTCAGCAAGGTGAGTTGCTTTAGTAATAATTCTCTGGAGAAGCAACAAATAACACTAAGCAATAAAGATTTTTGCCTTTAACTCATTTCACCCTCATAGTTTCTGATGTATAAGCAAGCAAGCAAGCAAGAAAGAAAGAAAAAAAGAAAGCAAAAGAGAAAGAGGGAGGAAGGGAGAGAGGAAGGAAGGAAGAAAGGAAGGGAGGAAGGGAGGAAGGAAGAAAGGAAGGAAGAAAGGAAGGAAAAGTGTGTTTTTCCCTGATTCATGTGAGTTTCAGGTTATGCTGAACTTTTCACAGAGATGGTATGCAGGTAGAATGGATTTTTAGCAGTCAAGCAACTTGTCTGGGTAAGGTTTTTCCTCCTTAGTGCCATTTAGCACCACTATTTTCAGGTGAGAGATGCTAAGGAGAGAAGAAATGGGCTATGTGAAAATACGCTGTGCCATTCCTTAGATGCAGTATTCATGTGAATGATTTTAAATCTTCATTTGCAGGATCTCAAATGTTAGGGAAATAATCCAGACAATCTTTGCTGCTTCTCTGAAGGAAATCGTAATTATGAGCTCACACTTTTTGTCTGCCTGCCTACCAGTCTGTCTCTTGCCTGTGCCATTCCTCCCACTCTACGTCGTAAGCCGCTGGTGGATTTTAGCTAAGTTGAGGGAGAAGTGGAGAACAGAGAAGTAACACAGTTCCTGCCAGCTCTGTAAACCAGACACATGGGCACACAGGCAAGACCACAGAAAGAACCACCTCTCTTATTAGGTAACAAAACACTCCTGGTAGAAGAGAGAGCATATAAATGGCCCATTTTTAAGGTAGCCTTCAGTGAGCACTCGCAGTTACAATGAGACTACAATAAACCAAGTCCAACAGCAGTTGTTTATATATCCTCCTTCAATTGGCTTATCACACAGTGCTAGTACTGTAAGGCTGTACTATTGATGACAGTGACAGGTATCAGTATTTAATTCTGAATTCCTGCTCTGTCTTATACTTTTTCTTTTTCTTCAATCCTGTTTGCTCAATGGCACACTCATGTTCACACACACAGATGCCCCACAAAGGTTTTGGCAGAGTTTAGTCATGAAGTTGAGAGTAACAGCCAGAGCTTTTGCAGAGGAAAGACTGGGTGGATATTTCAACAATGGGCTGGGACTCAACAGGTTGGGATTTAATTCTGCATGCTCTGCATCTTCTGGGCTTTTGTTCCTTCTCTCTCTAAAGGGCATAATGAAGTTTCCTTTCTTCCACCTTTTCTTCATGGAGATTGTAATGGCTGAGGTTTCTGAATAGGCCTAGCAAAGGTCTGATCCTGCGTGAACATTGGGAAAAACCCTCTCTGGCAGAGAGAAGTAGGAAGGTGAATCGCTTCATCTCAGCCAAGGACTCCAAAGCAGAGGCAAGCCTGGTTCTGCAGTCCTTATCCAGGCAGGGCTCAGACTTGGTGGAAGCACCAGCAGAATGAGGGCAACCAGTTAAAAGCCCATCTCCTTTCACCATGTGCAGGCATCATATGCCTCTTCTTATGCAAGTATACTATCACACATTGCATGCTGTTAGTATAAATTATTTATTAACTTAAGCAAGAAAAGTGTATCTTGCCTTTTTGCTTCATTTCATTCATTCAATGACCAAGGTCAGATGATGCATAAAACCCCCATCATTCCAACTTTGAGCAGGCAGTGCTTGCAGCAACTGTATAGATCATTCTGTTCCTGTTCCCTTTTAGAATGTTGTTTCTATATACACTCTTGAAGAGCAGAAAAAGTGTTTGCAATACCTTGATCTGTTTGTTTATAACTTGCCAGACCTTTGGCTGGAAGCATCACAAGCACAAGAAAAAAACCCAATAAACTTATATGGAATGCTATATTTTAATTAAATGGATTTATGTTATCCTAGAATTTCTGTGCCAGTTTATTTTCTCTCCTGATAAAAAAAAAAAAAAGATAAATTATTCTGTTAGTAACAATGTACTTGTCTCTCATAGCTGAAATTACTCTTGAATGGAAGTTCTTACTAAAAAGGATTTAATTTTAGCATTTTGATGGGAAGTAAAGATACCAGTTTTGCATTTAGCTCTCCTTCTCACCACCTCCATATACATTTTCAGGAGAATTTAGAGCTCAGAAAAGGTGCCAGACTGACAGCATTGGAAACTCAGAGTCTCCATTTATCTGCAGGTTGCTGCATTTTGCACCACTACTGTACGTCAACTTGATGGGAAAGTTCACGGGTGAGAGGGTACCTCACACTTTTGAACATTATTTTCTTGGTCTATCAACATTGCCAAAACCAGCAAGTTACTGGGCTTGAAATTATTCCTGCAGACAGTGGGGAAGAATATCTTCCGGCAGCGGAGTTGCTGCATAATCTGACATTTCTGTAGTGCATCTCAAATTAAAGCTCCTCTTCCAAAATCCCAGACCAGCAGTCCCAAAGAGGCACACTCAGGAGGAGGACAAGAAAGTAATAATCCAGCCTGAAGCTCTACCCTGAGACTGAATATTGCTACCTGGGATGTGACAGAGGGGTTCCAAAATGAGAAGGCATTCAGAGCCATTCATTTTTGCCATGTTTTGGCATTATATATAAGGTATACTTCTCAGCAGGACCAATTCATCTGCACCGAGTTCCATGTTGCGGTGGCTAGACTGCTTCCTGCGTGCTTGGTCAGCAGTAGTTCACTGAGCCCCTCTGCTCTGCCCCGGAGTCTGCACAGCTGACACCCGATATCAGCACAGAGCAGCTACAAAAATGATGGAATTTTGTTTTCTCTCCAGCAGTTTGGTTTTCAGAAGGATAAAACTGTCCAAACCAATGCTTTTGTGTCTTATTCTGCATGTGTACAGGAACTGAGACTGAAGCATCTGTAGGTGAGAATGAAAAAAATGCAATGCTCAATGTGCAACTTGTGGAGGAGCACACTGAGGGGCACAGGAATATCAGCCTGCACATATCTGGCTCCAATATTTGATGCTGCTCCAACATTTCTACAAAGAAAGAGCCAGTTCCAGTTTAGAAATAGTCCATCCTTTTTTTGTTTGTTTTGTTTCTTTTTTGTATAGCATACTGTATATGGAATCTATGTTGCGACTTACTGTTGCTTGTTGTGTTAAAGATGCATCTTGCTTTGTTACATATCTGCAGTTTATGATGTGAAACAGAATCACACAGCTGGCAGGGTGTTGCCAGTGTAACCCATGTGACATGTCTCAGACGCTTGTTCTGATAGCAAATTTCTGATATAAATCTATGGTTGTGAGTACAAACAAATTTAAGATAGACAAGATGATAAACACCATGGTTCAGCAGCTCATCAAATTGTTTTCAGATATTCTGTGCAGATTTTTTAGAGAAATTTTGTCCAATCTCCCAAACTGTTTCACTGAAGGATAGATTGCAGGGTTTTGGGGGGTGGTGGTGTATTTTTTCTGGTGGGATGGCTTTTCAGATGGCTGAAATGAGGTGATACGAATCACCTTCATGTTTGTCTTGCCGCACTGGATGGACTTTGAATGTTGGCTGGCCAGAACACTAGAACATAAATTGTTAGGAGCAATCCTTCAGGAGATGGTCTAAAAGATTCCTCCACTACTAATGAATTTCCATGAAAATCAAACGTAAACTGCTGTTAAGAATAAGTACTGGTCACAATGCTGTCTTTAACTACTGCCATCTCCTTTTGATACTTTGGGGCTGTGCCTATAGATGCTACATACAAAAATACAATATGCAAAAATGAAGATAAAAGTAGGAATAGAAGATTGCAGTCTGGTTTGAGCAATATGATGAAAATACTCATTTTAGCTGAGTATTTAAATGTCTATTTTTCAGAAATTTCTTCTATCCCATAGGAGAAAAATACATTTGGACATTTCAGGAACAGGCAAGAGTATTGCCATTTTGGGCAGCAGTGTGGTGGGCACAGGAAGCCTTAGAGGCAAGGTCTTTTTAACAACTAATATAACCTGGCAAGCAAACAAATATAAAAGGCAAAGTGTGATAATCTGGGCTGCTCAGAAGTGAGTACAATTTAGGAACTAAAAGCCTTTTTATGAAAATATTTGTATGTGGAACCAGTTACCTATGGACCCGAATTCTGAAAAATCTCCTTTTCCCTGCTATTATCATCTTCTGGCAGGTGAACTCTTACCTTTCTCACACTGCTGACTGGTCTGTTCAGTGCTGCAGTCCTCATCTTACACAGGGGAAGATGCTGAGCCCATTCAGACCAGTGAATGAATCTGCAGATAATTCCAGTGTTACCAACAGAATTACCCTGTATTTTCCTGGGGTGGGGGTGGGTGGGAAGATAATTTGTCCTTCTGGATAAATAGGTGTTTTATCTTTGACTCATTCCATGCATAGATGAATCAGCCAGGTGCCACGGCACTCTCTCAGGTCCCTTGTCTTTCTTTCCAAGAGCTGGACATCACCTGCAAAATAAGACCTGGCCCTGACCTGCAAAATCGGGATCCCGATCCGTATATCTTCACTTGTTCGTTACACCACAGACCACCAGCCTCATGCAGCACTGTCTTGGCCCCCTTTTTTCTGTGCTATTTTCAAGTGCCCAGTTCTAATGCAGCTTCATTGTACAAAGCACCCCAAGCTCATTATTTATTTCTTTGTGCCATTATAAGGTTAAGATGTAGACCTTCTATAGCAGGCAAACTAAGTTTTAGTTCATGTTCTGCCCTTTCTTCCCAGAATTTGCTTTTCCCTCTTTGTCTCTGTGCCTGGCAGAGTACTAAAAAGTGAGGTACACTGGTCTTCCTACAAATGTCTCACAGGGCATTGCTGCAGCTCAAGTGGTAAACATAGCCTTCTATCTTCATATTGACAAAACAAAATAGGCCAACACTCTGTCAGAAGCTGCATAATTTGCAAAAGGTGCTGACTCCAGGTAGCAGATGCTTGTGATTATCTTGGATACAAAGGCAATAGGACCAAGGAGGGCAGGCCAGAAGTAGAGAGGAGCCGCAGGAACCAGGTATGCAAACATGACGTTCAAGATGACAATACTCAGCTAATGCAGATGCATGACTGACCACTCAAAGGAACCGGCGTGGAAGTTTGTAACACCAGCCTCCTTTTTACCAATGGGGAAAAAAACTCAGAGGGGTACAGCAACAGGCCTAGGGCTACTGGGTAAGGTAGTGCTGGAGAAACTGGTAGTGATGGAGAAAGCACTTGGGTCTCTGCATCCCCCTGTCTTGCTCTCTTTAGTCCTTTCGTAGCACTCTGTGGGTCAGAGCCCTTGTGTCCTAGCAGGACAGACTGCAGGGCAAACAGGAGCTTTGCCCTTTGCAAGGTCCGTGTGCTCTGCTGAGGATGGGGTGAGAGCTTCTCCCGGCTGCATATTGTGCCTGATTTTTACAAGCACATTCTGAAAAAAACCTAGTGCTTTGCTTGCTGAAGTGCTTTTCCTTTGAACCTGACCCAGATCTTTCCAAACCGTCTCAGCTACAGAGCTAAGTGGAATGTAGCAAAATCCCACTGGCTTGCCCTGGCACACAGAGTGAAAGCTCAGAGGTAATGGAGGTGGGCTATGCGCTGCATGCAGTCTACAGAAGTACTGGCAGGCACGGATGGGCATCCGTCTTGTTCCACTGCTGACAGTGTGTTCCTGTATATTTGCAGTGGCAGACTGTGAAAGATATACTCAAAAAAATGCTGCATTGTTAAATATATAAGCTTGCATTTATATATTACTTTGATGTGGGATTGCTCTGTGTACGGTGTCCTCACTAAAATCCAGTGATACACTCTGGGTCAAGGATTCGCTGCAAGATACTGGTTGAAGACCAAAGGTCATCTTCGTACTCCAGTGCATCGCCAGAATATGATTTCAGAAACACAAGAAACACAACAAAATAGGGGCGGGTGGAAGCTGCCAGTGACCTTACGCAAGGACCGGCCTCCCCAGCAGTGTGTGAGGCAAGGATCCAGTACTGAAAGATGTATTTTAAAGAGACAGCTGGCTGAAATCCTAGCCCGGTTGAAGTACATGGGAGTTTTGATCAGCAGATTTCCTCTTGGTTTGTGTAATAGCAAAGCTGAGGTGGAGATAGCATTTTGATTTCAAACATTGTAGCCAAACAGTGAGCAAAGTCTAATAATAAAAGCAGGACTTAGAGGACAGCACAATAAAGTTCTGTTTCTAGTTGTACTCCAGACTGGTTGGACAACCTTGACAAACACTTGGCATTGAGACTTTCTGAGGCTGCACCGGAGAGAAGGAAATGCGGAGATGGAGCTTGCAGGAGGCAGCTGCTGGAGGAGCAAGACAGTGGCACGGCATTAGTGTGAGACCAGGTGATGGATGGTGGAGAGAAGGCTTTCAGGGAAAGAGAATCAAGCACACGACTGTTTGCAGAGCTTAGCTAGAAAATGGCAGGTGAAGACAGATAGATGGGAGGAGGGGAGGCACATTTTCTCCCCCAGCCTAGCAAAATCAGTGCCCACTTCTAGCTGCAAAACCCTGCTGAATATGCAGAGCCCCACCCAGGCTGGTAACAAATATGTGGGCATATGGATAGGATTATGATATTATTATTTTGCAACATTCCCAGGAGTAAGACCAAAGGAAGGATCCCACGCTCCACTGCAGATAGAAGGTCATTTTCCTTCTTGAATAAACTGAATGACTTTTCTTTTCCTCAGTTGCAAAGAACTGTTCAGTAGAAATCATTCCCATGTAAGCATCTACAGGGTAAGGCTAGAACTGCCGAACTGAAACCCTAAATTTTTAGAAAACCATAGTAAAATCATATTCCTCATCTGGTCACAAGAGGGTGAAAGGAAAGGAATAGCACATGTCTGTGCTAACCGAGCACTGGAGAATCAAGAGATGCTTGTTGAAATAGCTTTTCCTAGTGGTTATTATGCTCTCAGAATGGGGGGGAAAAGCCAAAGAAAAATATTAGAAGAGGCTGAATAGAAATGTAGCTATTTCCATTTCACTAACCGTGATGAATTTTGAAAAGATGTTTCATCTTCTGAGCAAGACTAAATTGCAGACAGGATGACAGATGGGTTTTGGACTGAGTACAAGGCTGCAAATCACTTAAATGGCTCTGCTAACATCAGACTGCAGGGACGCTAGCAGTTTAGGAATTTAGAAACGTTACCATTCAAACACCATTTATTGAATAGTTTGCACAAAAACATAGTTTGATAAAATGCCTTTTCTCCATAAATGAACTGTGTGTGATTTCCTCATCAATGCTGAAAAGTGCTTAAGCAAGTAAAATTATCCAAACCTCATTCTAGTGATGTGGCTGCTCTGCTTCTCTTTCTGTGGTCACCCCAGCTGTGCATACTGCTTAGCCAGTCTCTGGCCCGATCTCCTGCTTCCCTGGCATGCCAGTCTTCTTTTCTACCTGGGGAGACAATACGGAGCTGGGCCACGCAATGAACACATGGGCCCATGTTAACACATCAGACCTGATGTGTAACACATTAAGTTCTTGAGAGAGGCCACAGCACAAGGAAGCAGCCTTTTTGCTGAGCTGCTTGGAGTGTGGAGCCCCGCTCTCAGCAGCTGATCACAGATCCCACAGGCAGCCGGGTCTGGCCTGTGAGGCTGCGGGTTGGGAGATGAAACCTGAGGACACCACATACTTCTGCTTGCACAGGACTGTGAGTCAAGAGACAATTATGGGTGGCCAAGACTGGAGAGCTTGGTCTTCCCCGCCCCAGCTTATTTTTGGAAAGGTGCTGTGCTGAAGAGGTCCTGTTATCATGTTGTCCTATTGCTCCCAGCAGCAGCACATTTTTCTCTGCCCCTTTTCCTGCTGGCTTTTTCTTTCTCATAACAAGGCCTGGAAATTATCTTGTCTTGCTATTTATTCTAACGTTCCCACTGCTGTAATACCTGGTTTTCACAAAGACCTACCCACATAGCGTTTCTGGGAGGTTGGAAATGTCATGTTGCCAGCACAGCGAGGCAAGACAAGAGGCATGTCCCCAGCATGCAGCAGAGCGTGGCCCAGAAAGCACTGAGCTCCCCTTGACCCTGCTCCAGAACCAGGAACTTCTCAGCGGTGCCCAGCGTGATGCTGAGCACGCTGCAGGCAACTTGCTGGCACAGTCACCTCCCCGGGAGGCTCCCAGACATGATCTGTGCCTTGCTTCACTGCTCACAGTGGACGTGCCCAGTAATGCCCCAAACCTCTGTGGTCCAGCCCAAGTAATGCTGTAGGAAACCAGCCAGACTGTCTTCTGTGGGTTTCCATCCCTCTGAAATGTAAGAAACAATCTGAATTTCTTCTCTGTACCAAGAGGACATGGTGATGTTCCCCCAAAGAACATAGAGGCAAGAAAGGTCCCTGCATCCCATTTCTGAAAGTATGGATAGAAGAGACCTGGTATTCCTCCCTGCCGCCCGTAACAGGAAGACTGCCATGCATAGGCAAAGAGACTTGAAAGGGTACAGGAGGCTGTTTCTCAAAGGGTGGTGAAATTACAGCCCCTAGTTATATTTGGATAAACAAGTACCTTCTTCTTGTTTATCAAAAGCCTGCAGTAATTTGCTTTGTCATCCATCAGTCAGCTGTTATATTCATAGTAGAAACAATAGTATATGACAGTGATACGCAGCGTGTATGTGAGATAATATTTTAATTATATTAGATGGAGATTGATTAGTGGGGCCCCAGACCTCCAACTCTGTCATCGTTCACCTTCAGGGTTTTTTTCAAATGCTGGCAATTCCAGAGGAGTTCATTGGCACAAATAACGAAGTTGAGTGAGCATAGAAATGTTCTGGTTTTGAAGCACCGGTTTAACAAACACAGCCGCGTGATGAAAGTGCTATTTTAGGAAAACAGTTCAGCATCATTTTCAGTTTCATTGATATTCCAGATGAGAAAAGACCTATTAGGTCATTTGTCCATCCTTCCTGCTAAGAAAAATTTATGGGAGCCATTGATATCTGAATTTGAGTCAGTCTTTCCAGGTGCCCTCTTTGCAGCAGCATAAATACGTGGGCTGCAGATTGTTCCTTACTTGCAGCTTCTAAATCACACACACCACTGCTAGCAGTGCTTAGCGGAGAAGCAGGGAGCAGCCAGGTGCAGCTTTCCAAAGGACAGGGCAAATCTGTGAGAAATAATATTCATTCTTCCTAATCAGGCTCGTATATTCACAGAAGAGAATGAGAAAAGAGAATGGCCTGATGTGTGACAACTTCATGCTTCATGACCTTCCTAGCACCTGCAAGACAAATCAGTCTTCCCAATGCTGGGACCAGATATGTTAGGCTTAATTCTTGATATTGTTAGTCGAGAAAATATCCAGAACTTTTAACTTCATCCCTGCAATTTGATGAGGAAGCAACTATCTTGCCTTTACATGCTTAAATATCATTGCCTCCTGGGGATTAGCAGAGCCTGCTTGATGATTCTTAAATTTGGTTCTTAAATTGCTTTTAGGAAGTACACAGGTACAGCTCAAATTGCAGAACCGAGCATTTGCTTTGTAATGCAAATACTTGGATTAGAAGAGACAGAAGCAAGAACCTACTTGCGAGCTCCTTTATACCCTTATGCATCAGGACTGACGCATCTGAGACTGCAAGGGTTAACATGGCACAGAGCTGTTGGGCAGGAGAAGAGAAATGGGCTGCAGTAGCATACATTTGGTCTCTTTCCTTGCTGAGTCTCATTTTCTTATGCCAATTTTTTCTTGCTAACAGCTAATTTCTCTTCTGGATTCCTCTTATGTTTCCCTAGTGCAAGAAACTACCGGCTCCTGACAGAGGTTGCAGGGAAACTCATAAAAAGTACAGCCTCCTGTCACCTCCACGGAGGAACCAAAATGCACGTAACGCTAGTGGGCTGGAAAGCTTTATAAAATATCTTAATGCGATGCTGCTGTTAGTTAAACACCATGGGCAGAATGCATAAACTGGAAAACGGCGAGCCCATCTCTCCTTGCTGGACCTATAGGATGATGGATGTGTGTTTGTTCCCAGTGCTCTCAGCACTTCCCACCTCCCATGCTAAGTCAGCATTTCTGCGGGGCTGCCTTTGCTGCTGTGAGCTGCTGACGGGGAGCGCTGACAGTGCCTGGCACCGCAGGGTAGGTGTGGCATTGCAGGGGACGCCCCGGACAGAAATTCAACAGTATGCAACTAGTATTGGCAATTAATACACTTGGACAAAGCAGCAACCGCAGCCAAAACAGAGAGATCGATGTTATTATCCTGCCCAGCAGCAGCTCCAAACAGACTAGGAGAGTATAAGAAGCTGACCAATAACTTGTTTTTTTGTCAAAGAATAAAATGTTTTTTCTTTAACAAAATATTCCTTTAAATTGGTGTTTGATTTTTTTCAGCTAACTGAACAAACACAATAGCAGAAAGAGTCTCTGTTTCTTCTCCCAGCATGTTCACAGCTGGAATGTGCAAAGCCTTAATCTCCATTTAGAAGAATATTAGTAAATATATTTACATTCAGTGTTGCTATGGAGTCTGACCAGTAAATAGCGATGGTCTCAATATATTGAGATGGTTGGCAAGGTATTAGTAATCTGGGCTGCAATACTTTTCTGTCATACTGCAATACAGGAAGACTTCTGTAGGAAAATACCTGTTTGATGCATTAATATGTACTACAAAATATAGAATTTTACTAGTATAATCCTTCTACATAATCCTGAGTTCTTTTATATGGACTTGGTTTTTAAAAAGAACAATTACTTGGTCTTTAAAAAGAACAATTCATAAAATGATCCTTTTAGTGTGACAAGGCATAATTTGCATGTGACTATCTAAGGACTAGAATACTTTTATGCTATTGTTTGGGAAAAAGAATCCAACAACTTGCGTATCCTTTTTATTATGTCTGATTTAAAGAAAACGTCTGTTCTGGGGTCAGCCCTTCAGTAATGACCTGGCACAGTATGTAAGGGTGCCAATTAAATTCGGTGTTGACACAAACTTTGAGGATTTGTTGGTCCAGGGGGAGATGCGAGGGTGGTAATTGGATGACCCGAAGGACTGAAGTAGCAGGAATCAAATTGCATCCAGCAGCACAAGGTGGAGGACCCGGTACCAGGGGACTAATAAGAGGATAAACTCAGAGCTCATCAGCTGGAAGCTGCAGAGGAGGAGGAACACTTGGGTACAGCAGCCAAACTCAGGGTGACTATGTGCTGGCAGTGTGATGCCCCCAAATGGTCCCAGGGAGGGTGTTTCCAGAGGCAGGGAAATATGAGACAGTGGCTATCTTAAGGTACGATGACAGTTTGATACTATGAATTATCAATATCATAAATATTACAGATTATCAATACATCGAGATTGAACGTAAAATGGAGTAGCGGAGCAAACCTCCCACCTGCCTTTAGGGTAGAGCTTAGCCAATTTCTGGCGCAGCTACCTGCTACTGCAGTGGATTGGATCTGAAAAGGCAGCTCATTGCTGGCTGGGACCTGCCCCACCTGCCTTTAAGGACAACCCCTACATCCTCCAGACCCCCACATCAGAGCCCGCCAGCCAGGCTTGCTCTAGAGTTGAAAAGGAGCAGGTATTTTAGGAGCTGCGATCCGTCTGATCTATTTTAGACAGCTACTCTGGGATAAGACATATTATGTCCTAGAAGTGCCCATTTCACTCCATCGCCAGACGTCTACATCTACTCAGATGACTCCCACCCTGTAGTCAGCAGGCTCAGCCATGTAAATGCAGCCCAGCTGACTACAGGAAAGTTTTGCTAGACAAACACATTCCTCTCCATATATTATTATTGACATTCAATACATACAAGTATTTTAAACATTTTATTTACTTTTTGGGGAGGTATTATTTACTTAGTTATATTTTTGTTCAGAATCCCTTCATGGGTTTGGAGGAAGAATTTATGTTTGGATTTTTGAACTGCAAATATCAATTGAAATGCTTACTTGGTTAAGAATAAGTATTTTTGCTGGAAGCTGTTGAGCTGAGTTTCTTTCAAAAAAAAAAAATAGCAAGGTTTTTAATTATTGTGGCAGTTTGTACACTTGTTTTAGAAAACTGGGGTTTTTAAAAAAAGATATAATAATTAAAGGATTTCTAACCCTGGTGCAAATTAAGTAAGCTGACCCTGAGTGTTTGGGAGAATCCCAGTTGCAGACTTTGGATCTCATTCACTGACACATTCTTCATTTCAGTATGGCAACAACTGAGAAAAAGCAAGATTTTTATGTCTGTTTTCTTGGTTTTACACTGGTTACAGGAAACTCGGTTGCTGTTTCATTCATGTCTCATAAGCGATTAAAGGTCTGATTTGGGAAGCAGGTGCGATGCCTGTGTGCATTCCTGGGGTGACATTACTTGTTCATGCATTGGGATTCATGTTCCCAAATTCCCCAGAACAAGCACATTTGGGAACATCGAGCTTGTACGTTGAGGACCAGGGCCTGAAGATGCCCCAGTGCTTCCAAGAGAAAGCCACAGACAGTTTTTCTTGGAAAACAAAAAAGAGTGCTTGTGACAGGCTTCTCATTTCTGACTGTGACCGTGCCCCTTCCTTCGCTGTCGCTGAAACACCAGCTCTGTCACTAGCAGACAGCCATTATTTATTATATCTGAGCCTTGCCATTATTTTGAGGTTTCAGCATTAATTTTGTTGGTCTCCATCATGTTGCTTGAGGTGTTTCAAGGAGGTTCAGGTGTACATGGCCCTCCCATCCTTCCTCATCAGAGGAGGTGATGCTTCAGTCCCGTATTCACGCAGGTAATCCCCACTCACTGCTGAGGTCCCGCTGAAGTAAATGGCAGCACCAGCACAGGTACAGATTTGTATAACCAGGCTGATCACTCTGGAAAATTTTGCCGTCAAAAGAAAGACAGCTCTCTAGATTTCTGCTTTTCATATTCATGAAAGATGGCAGGACCACAGAGGAATGAAAGTAAACACCATGCATAATTTAACAAATATTCACTGTGGAGATATTTTTAAGATTACCTGCAGAAGTCCCAGAAAAAAGTAAATAATTAATGTCATGTGGTGTGGAAAACAATAGAGCTCTCATGCAGTTTACCATGCTGAGCGCTGATGGTACTGCTCTGATGCAGCTGCGCCAGTCACTGGTACAGATTTTGTTCTGACAGTGTGTCATAGCTGTTTTCAGTGCCATGCTCGAGCTCACGAGCTCACCTGCAGCCCCATTTCCCCTGCCAGGCAGTACATCTGCATTCTCCCTGTCCTGAGACCCCAGCTCTGTGTTTAGGAGAGTCGGGTTTAGGCTGGGTTTCCTTGGTGTCTGCCTCGGTATTATTTCCAGCCAGCTGTTTCTTGCTGTGGCACTGAGTAAATGTCGCTAAATGCAACTTTTTGATGGGTTGGGATTTGGGGTGAAGGATGGATAGAAAAGAGTGGAAGTCCTGTTGGGATGCAACATACACCTTTGAAATAAAAAGGCAAAATACAGAAGACAAAGTATAAACCATCAGATATTAGCAAAGAGCAGAGGATTGGCAATACTAATTGGGACTGGTATTCCCTCAAGAGCAGTATCCTCTGTCCAAAAGCAGCTTAGACCAGCTGCTTCCAAGAAAGGACAAGAAACCTGGATGCTGCAATTACCAGATAGTTTCCTCCCTGTAAAATTTCTTCCATGCCTGTATTAAATGAAGGGAGTGTTATGGCCTGAGGAATGAGTGCTTACACTTGTCTCAAAACTGGTGTCTTTTAATCCCTGGCAAGCAATCATTTCCAACAACATGACTAGAAATAGAAAGCTTTTCTTAAATAGATGCAGAGATTCCTGCATTTCAGTCTGGATATATGATTTGATGCTCTTCCAGTTTCAAGTAGGTGAAACTAAAGACCCATAGTGAAATAAAGGGAACAAAAAGCAAACAAAACTAGGCCAAAACAAGGCCAACAATCTTCAAGAATTTGATTTCAGACACCAAAGAGGGATGGCACTGTTACCTGTTGCAGAGTGCAGGAGAGAGGCCATCATCTTTCCAGGCTGGGTTAATGCAAAGCCACAGAGCCCTGGGAAGGCACTTTGTTTTCTTCCCTCTCTCTACATCATGTAGATATGGCCTTTGAGTAACCTGGGCATATAGCAGAAGAAATGTCAAGAGGTCAACCTGAGTTTATTTTTCTGGGAATACCCATCAAGCTGCAAGAAAGAAAAGGTCACTATCTTTTTGACAGGGTTTAAAAATGTTCCCCAGATGCTACGGCTGGTGCAAATGCAAAGCTCATGTAATTCTGGGAAAGCTGCAGTGGTTCTAGCGGTGCTTCTCTCTCTGTTCTCTGAAGAGAGAAGCCAATTAGAAAAATTAGCCGCATTTTTTAAATCCTAATGGCAACAGGCTTTTCTATTTGCTTTATTGTATCGCAGGCACTCCAGTTGTTAGAAGAATGGCAATCACTGTGGGATTTGTAGGAAATTTGATCTTACAAGGCACCTCTTTCAGGAACAGCTGCAGGTAAGTCCTCCAGAGCACCATTTAATCAAATGGTTGCAGTCATTAATTATTTTTCATTAGAATCCAGCTATATTTAAAAAAGTGACATGCTGAATCCTCAACACTCCAAAAAGCAGTGAACAAAAACTCCCCCGTTACTTGAAAACTGCCTTGAGTTACACAGATGTAATTAATATTTCATTTTCATTAAAGAAAAGTAAATAATTTTTCTTTCACAAGAGCTATTTTTTAATTAGAGAAGCCAGTTTCTGCTTAGCACATTTAGGACTTCAGCCACATTGAATGAAGTACTACAGACTCATATACAGCATCCCTCCCCTTAGCATTTCAGGGCTGTAAAGGCACTGGGTGTACCAACACTTCTGCGGGATCTTCCAGGCAGGCATTTCTGAGCCCTTTGCAAACATGAGTCAATATCTGGAGGTGAGATCATTAGGTATTATTAGCGCTGTTGGTTTGTAGGTGGCGCAGAGAGACTACGGGATTAAGGATTGCGTCTCATGCCTCCTCCGTGTTGTGCACTGGGGTGAGACAGTGCCCAAGCAGTACATCTCTATGTGTTTGCACAGCCCTCAGCTGCAGCTGGTGATCCCAGCTTCTTCTCCAGCCTGGCACATGCCCTCTCCAAGGGGAGAGGGGACAGAGCCATGCCCTTCACTTCAGCCACATGTTGGGCAGTGGGAGCAGTAGCTCCATGGGCAAGTGTGTGTGCACGTGAGGGAAGATGGAAGAACCACCAGCACATCACTGGGCTGACGAGGAGGGGCAGGGGCCAAACCTGCTGTGTGAGGAGCTGACTGACGACTGAGTCGGAGCCTGGATGCAATGAATCACCCCAGCCGCATGATTCACGGCCCTTCTTGTGTTCATGAGGAGCACAGCTGCTCCAAAAATTTTCCACCCACATTTTATTTGGCAAAAAGGGCCTGTTTTTCAAAATATGTTTGGTTTCTCCAGATTTTGTCAATGAGGTCAGCAGAGATCAATGGTTTCCTCTGTGCCATTGAGAGTGAGTGAGCCAGGTCCCCCACTCCTGCTGCTCCTTCTCCGTGCAATGGGAGTCACCAGTTTCCTTATGTCCCAGGTGTGTGGTCAGGCTAAGGGCATGGAAACCTGGGCTGGCAGTGAAAATGCAAGCAAGTAACCACTCTCAAATCCAAATGGCAAAGAAGGGCTCTTTCTCCAGAAGACATTTGGCTGCGAAGAAACCAGTCCTGCTGCAAGCCCCTGCCAGGGAGGTGCAAGTGAGCTTCAGCATGCAAAGAGCAGAGCTCCCCTGGGAAAAGGCTTTTTCTATAATTCCCACCTCATCCATGTTTTTCTTTCAGCACCTAGTCACTTTTAATTATTGTTTCAAACTCTACCCATTTCTCTTGTCTTTTTTCCCCAGGCAATTGCTGCAAGGCACTTGAAGGTTAATGGGCCATGTGTTTATTTTTAGCTCGGCATCTCTTTAACATAGAACCTGTCTGATGGCAAAATAAGCACCTCTAGCCAGCATGAACAGTTTCTGCCTCCAGTGCCCTTCCAGATATTATTTCGTAATTCTTTTCAATGAAGTGACGGCAAATACCCAGTGATCTGCTGCACAAGACGCACACGTGGACTTTTGCATCTCTGTGACAGGCACCTGCAGGTGGGGACTGCCTGGAAGGGCAGAAATGCTTCCAGCAAGTTGTGGTGCATCAGCTTCACCTCTGCTGCAGGTGCACAGGAACAGCGGAAAAAGGAATAACACTCCAAAAAAGACACCACTCCCCTGTACAAATTGTAGACTTTCCCCTCCACCCCAGCTGGAAGGACAGGGCGCTTCATGAAAGCCATGTCAGTGCTGAACCACCCCAGAAAACAAAACTGTACTGAAGGTCTAACCAGTAGTGATGGAGGGCTGGGACAAAATGCTCGCACAGATGTGGGGACAGCCCTGAATAAGCCTGTGGCCTTCTGAGTAGAATTTGCCAGACAAAAGCATCCTCCTAGCCCGGACTGTAGTGTCTGAAACAGCTCGTATGCCAGCACTGCAGGGTGGTGCAGAGCCCACAGTGCCTGGGAGAGACCTAGAGACGGAGCTCAAAGGCAACGACCGTAACTGAGATGCACACACGCTGGAGCAAGTCATGAGATGTCCCAAAAAAGGGAGGGACCAAGCTGAAAGCAAAACTTCACCTGAAGTGAACACACTTCAACTTGAAGTGTGAAACTTCAAGTCACGCGGAAGGGTGCCAAGTGCCAGAATTAGTGATATTGGGGCAGAAAGAAAAGCCAGGAGCAGTAGAAGTGGGTAAAACTCACTTTGCGTTACAGTGACTACGCAGGATGGTGTAGGATCTCGGGTTGGAAATCATCGGATGGACTGCAGACGTTTCTAGAGCATGTTTCATCTCACTGCAAAGGAGATGTCAGCATTCAGTCAGAGGGATTGTAGCATCTCTCAATCACAAGACTGCAAAGGTGCATCCCTTTGGCGTCACAAGGGAGAGCCACCAGAGTGGTTCAGTGATCGGTGATTGTAGGGAAAAAAAGATAACACCCACCCCCCGCAAAAAAAGTATGTTGTTAGCCACTGCCCATGGGTAGAGACAGATCTGGTGAGCTACAATAATACCAGGTATACAATTCTGTATGATGGGACACAACCCTGCAAAAAAATTGTCACAATTGTTACCACTGAGAGGCCAAGGTGGCACATTCCCAGCCCCTGTTATGGGTATATGGGAAAGTTCTCAGTGTTAAATGGGACTTCTTTCAAAGGCATCAGGGTGTTCATTCAAAGAAGCTACAGGAAAAGATGTTAAAAAGGTTGAATGTGGGCCTTTCCATTTAGTTTAAATTAATTCCTTTAATTTCCTTAAGGAATTGAGAAGTCTAAGGAAAGAACCAGATATATTTTATACTGGTCTTAGATGAACTGATAAATTGCTAAGGCTTATTGTGCATGCAGAAGAGCCTAGGGAGGTAGAACAGGCTTTTCTGAGCAGCAGCTGGGCAAAACCACACATATATTCTGGCTTTTTATCTTTCTGGAGCTAGCCCTTGCCGAGGCCCTCTTGCACATCAGTGTCTGCTGTTACTGGTACCGGCATGGGCAGCCTGGCAGGCAGGCATGGCTGTAAGGCGCTGGAGAAGGTGATGTGCGTGGGGAAGGTGTTGGAGGAGGATGGTGAGAACCACCAGGGTGTCCATGCCCTGGATAAAGGTGCCCCTGGGGCTTCAGAGGAGACTCCGGACGGCCCAGAGGTCTTGGAGCTGGTTTGTTCTAATTAGTGGGTATGTTGTTTGTATGCAGCTGGAGTTCTCTGTGAGGTCCACATGGGCTGCTAACTGCTGTTGTGGTTGTGTGTAAGTGATGACATGATGAACTGAGAGATGCTCTCTGAAGAGCTGCTGGATGCTGCAGGTATGGTTGTGTTCAGCCCTGGTCATCTGGGACTGACACCGAGGGGGAGCCGGGGTGCCTGCTGGCTCGTGGCCTGAGCCACAAAGCCCACCTTACTGAGGGGAGTGCACAGGGCAGGAGGGGCATCGTCCCCCATTGAAAGCCCAGCGTGGCACCACCAGAGCTGCAAGCCCAGTGCCTGGCCTGCTTTGGGGGCAAAAGGAGATGGTGTCCAACTGCAGGAGGTTTCACCTCCCATCTGAGCAACTAGGCATTCGCAGGCTGCTGTTTGGCCTTGGTATTTTTAACTCATTTTGATTCTTTTTGAGGGTCATTTCAGAAGCAGTGAGCACATATGGTGTACCTGGAGTGGCAGGTCTGACTCAGCAGTAGCTTGGTCGCTGCTGAGACACGACAGCAGGAGAGGCACTTTTTGGCACTGTGCCTTTGCCTGGTGTCGCAAGGGAACAAAGCTCCTTGTCCCCCCATCCACCCTCGCCTGCTCCACCACCCCAAGGACTATGCTGATGCCTTGCGAAATGGCCCGTTTGCAGCCTCACAAGGGGTTGTGCAATGGGCTTAGGAGATTGCTTGCCTGTCCAATTTCAGAAACACAAAAAGATCCAAAAGTCAATATACAGGAATGCTAGTTTTATCTCCTTAAAAACGCATGCCACGTGAAGGGCTCACCAGCTGCATGGCTTCCCTTACGACTGTTTAACATGTGATGTTTTCACTGGGGCTGCGACGGGCAGCATCTTTTAGCGGCCACATCTGCCATGGTCCACACTTGAATCTTCTACTTTGGAAGAAGCATGCGATCTTGGTGCATGCTGGCGTGATGCCAGGTTTTCTGTAAAGCTGCGCCCACTCACGTCAGAAGAACGAAGGACCCATATAGCATAACGAAGCGGAACAAGGCTTATTCCTGCAGTGTTGTGGTCGCTGTTCAATGTAGAGCATTAATTTTGACCAACAGGACACTTTTCTTGGGCCTGCATTTATTTTGTACCTTTCTTGGTGTGCATGGTGCTTTTAAACCTCAAAGCTTTTCCTGATGGTTTCCTAGATCAGGTTTTATATTGGCCTGGGGTCTGCAGTGCCAGAAGTGACAGTCACAACCTTCCAAGACATTTCATACACGACGCGTGGTCCCCTGCCAATGACTTACCCAGCAGCTAGGGGCAACAACATAGCTTCTCTGCGCTGTAATTTAGCAGCCAGATTACATGAAATACACAGCTCAGCTCCCGAGGCTGATTTTCTAGCCCTGGCACCTTGCTGATTGCACAGGCAAAACCTGTAGTTGAAGGCTGTATGCCACACTACGTCTTTGCAGGACGGTGACACAGTGATCTCCTGCGCAAACAGCAGGAAAAGCAGGAGCCAGGGCTGCTCTCAAAGGCAGGGCTTGGCTTGTGCTTTGTGGGTCACCCTGAGACTGGGCAGCGGCTGCAAAGAGAAATGCCTTCTGGTGAGCTCCCCTTTCAACAGGCAGGTCTACCCAGTTATCTTTGGTTTTGAAGGACTTTCTTCAAAGCAGGCGGCAGGAAAAATACCACCTGTGGCTCAGGTGCTCCTGGCTTCTTCATAGCCTTCCCTCAGTCCCACTCCAAGAGTGAAATCTGGGGGAGGGCAAGGATCACCTCTCTCTTTTCATGTCAGCAATAAAGCACAAAAGGTTAAGGGGACAAACTCTGGAACTGCACCCGGGAGAGGACAGGGACTTAGTGTGGGGGAAAGGTGCTGAGCTGCAGAGATGCAGAGGTCATCCCTCCTGCCATGGAGCTGGACGAGGATGGGTGAGCAAGCCCCATCCATTTTTGTTCCTCCAGTTGTGGGATTTTAATAATGCATGATTCAGGAAAGTGCTGCATACAGCAACTACTCATAAAGTCCATCCAACTCATGTGTGAATGAAGACCAAAATATTAAGTCTGCCCTTAGCCCTTAATAAGGAACAAGTTGAGTCCCATTTGGATCATTGATTTCAAGTGAGAGTTCAATACCAAAATGCTTTTGACATATTTGCCAGCTCTGTAGTTTGTAGAAGTTATTTGCTGTCATGGCATTTTCAATTTGTCTCCTGACTCTGGGAGCAGAGTTGGCAGGTGTGATCTCAGAGAGGGGACATCTCCAGTTAACTGATGGCTGGTGGCTGGCCTCCGGAATGACAAAGCGATGAGTTTGGCTCATAGAAGAGGTCAGGAGCCCCTGTTCTGCAGACAGCCTCTCTGGGGAAAGCACAGGGACTGGCAGAAGGGCAGGGATTCATGTTCCACCCCATTTCACATTTCAGGGGTCAACACACATGCTAGGAGGACCTGTGTGCAAGTTCATGACAGGACTTCAGATTGAATATAAAGCCTTTCTCAGTCCAGGGTGGGGGAAATATCTCACTGAATTGGATAGCTTTTGACCATGTTTTGGCTCCATACACCTCCATTAGCTTGTGAAACCTTACTAGGCTGGAAGCTCTTCTCTGGTGGAGACCAGTTCATTTTGTGAAAGCTATTGCAAAATTTTGCAGTGCATTTCATGCCTTTTTTTTCATTTTGGAGCAGAAGAACTCCATGCCAGGTGCTCTTCCATCTTCTTGCTTTCCTTCCCTGCCATTGACAGTCATTCAGATCCACTGAGGGTAAAAAAGCCACCCAAGAACTTAGATTTTGAAACATAATGCTTAGTAATTAAATAAAAACTTGCACAGAGATTAGCCAATTTCCTGTGATTAATACCAACCTATAAGTTTTATTAACGAGCATTTCAACCAAGGAATGAATTTTCTAAGTCTATAAAGTATCCGCTATATTTTCCTGAGTTCCTTCATAGTCTTGTAGTTACAAAAGCCCAATGTGTTTTTATTTCTACTATGTAATTGCCAGCTGGGATCAGGAAGGAATGTATCCTTATGTCATATAGATATGTACCACTATCCCAAGAGCATTACAGCGTGTGGTTTTTTTGTCTTCTGTGGCTTCAGAAATAGGTCACTGCTGAAAAAATACAAAACCATTGGCAAATTCTGGTGTTATAGTTTATGCACTCCTGTATGATCTGGGGATCTGATGTGACTGGGGGCATCCTCATTGCAGGGGGGGTTGGACTAGATGACCTTTAAAGGTCCCTTCCAACCCAAACTATTCTATGATTCTATGATTCTATCCTGGCCTCTGGGTCAGTGACATCTTGGTCCTTATTCCTAAATCTGGTCCATTTTGCTGAGGGTTAGAATAATATGCTAGAATTTTTTGCAGGGGTGCATTTGTGCCACCAGGCTGCTTCTCGGGGTCACTGCAGAAGGAAAGCCAGCGCTGCTGCAGGCTTTGACCGATGGTGACAAAGCACGATGCCACCTCAGAAACAGGGAAAGTGAAGGAAGACATTCACATATAAGGTGTTGGCTCCTCTATGTCAGTAAGGCTAGGGCTTTCCCAGGGAGGGTGAGAAGGCGTGTGGCTCCTTAGAACCACGTGAAGACAGGGAGAAGGAGAGGGCACTTAGTGCTGCACAGACCAGCACCCTGTGGCAGAGGGGACCGAGCCGGGGAACAGAAAAGGACCATCTTCTTGTTGAAGTTATGAATTAATAAATAAGTCCCCAGGCAGGGGGATGCATTGCTTGCAAGGCTCCTGCGCATGTGAGTTTGTGCAAAGGGACGAATGACAATCTGGACAACAGGATGCCACAGAGGCTCTGACAGCTGTGTTGGCTGTCCTCTGTGCAGGGCCACCTTCCCAGGGCACAGATGTGGGGCTGCAAAACCATGTGTCAAATGCTGGAGCACGGCCCACCTGCACAGCCTGGTCACCCAAGCCAGCGCGCAGTCCCAGCCATGTGGGCAGCAGGCCATTTTGCAGGGGCAGTGCTGCAGGCACGGGTCAGTGGAGGGATATACCTCCGGGACATTAGTGGAGACGGTGCTCTGAGGGACCAGCACAGGGAGACGTAAGGGCATAGTGTGAAAGAGGTCCTTCCCCACCCGAGAGTGTCCCCCCGACAGGTCTCTGCACTTGGTGCACAGTCCCGCACCCACCTCCAGTTCCTCGCCACCTTTCAACTGGAAATGAGCATTATTTAAGTGGTTTGAAGGTGCCGTAAAATAATTCCCCCAAACTGAAGAGACAGACGCTGAAAAGCACTTTGTGATGTGACAAAAAGGAACAAGAGTGAGTATGCAGGCGCTTCCCTGCCTCACACGCACAGGCAGAGCTCTTTCCTGCCACCTCCTCACAACCTCTTTACCCTTTCAAGTTTATAGCCATATAAATATGTACCCTATAGTCTAGTTTATATGATCTTCCCAGTTATTGTTTCCATGCTCCTAGCCCTTGACTAAAACATACTGCGCAGCCTCACCCTCCTTTGAGATAATTTATTTATGCTCTTTCCTTGCAGTGCTGAGTTTTAGCAAACCACGTTTGGCCAATTGCTAAGTGCCTTTTTGTCCCTCTGCACAGCAACAAAAGGGGGGCATGGCACTCACTGGGCCCACTCCCACAGCCCCCAAACACATGACTACTCCCGCTGCCTTCATGTAAATGAAAACCACGGGATCAGAGCCCTAAGGGCTAGAAAATATTCTAGTGTTAATATTTATTCATTCTCATTTCATTCAAAGCTCATTCTCAGCTTGCACTTTGATAAATAACTGCTGAGAAGGAAGCAGCGGGTAGGAGTAGTTGGGGAGGGTGAGCGAGAGGCCGGCAGGAAGAAAGGGGCGGATGGGGCTCGCGGCAGGAGCTCCTAGCTGCAAACCCCGAGCAGCTCAAGTGATATGTGCTGCATGTCAGAGGCAAGTAACAGGAGAGGAGACAGTAGTGGTTTTAATTTAACAGGGAAACTTACCATTTTTGCAAAATGCCGTCTGTAGTGCTTTGCCTCTGCAGCACAAGTGGTGTTTGTGGCCGGACAGAGAGAGCTCAAGGGTTTGCAATTCTCCGGGCAGGAACAAAATGTCTCTTCTGTTCCTCCCAAGTGCCCGGCTTCCTGGGGAGCCGCTATCCCCTGTACACATTGAGCCAAAGTCAGCAGGAATCTGACATTGTGGGTCTGCTTCCCCAGGGGTGCCAGCACCCTTTTTGCAGGCAGTGTGGCACCGTTTGTAGCAGCTGGGCATGAGCTGCCTGGCACCAGTAGCAGTGCGGTGGCACTGGAGCAGTGCCGGGACACCCAGCTTGTTAGCCCCCATGCAGTGCCAGGTGCAGGCTGCTCTGCTTGCTTTGTGGAGCAGAGCAGCCTGCCAACATCAGAGTCAGCGCGTGGGTAGAGCAAGGAAAAGGCAATGCTGACATCTCCCCACTCCCCATAAAAAAAGGAAATCCCCGCTGATCTTCCTACTTAGACTGCAAACTCTTTGGGGTAGGGGTCGTCACTGGAACACAACTGCGGTGTGGTTGGGATTAGAGATATCCCAGTAACAACAGGAGATATTCATTCTCCAGAAAGTTCGTTGCTGGATGCTCATCTCCTTGAGTGATTCATTATTAATGGTCTCTGCATGCCTTTTTTTCAGCAGTCCCTTTTAAGTTGAGTTACACACTTCTTCATTTGTAGAGAAAGAGGAGTTGAATGAACATGTCACCAGCTTGCCACTTTTTCATTCCTTTCTCTGCCTCTGCCCTTCCTTTAATAGTCTGAACCAATTTTAGAAAAGTCTTCAATGCCATTGATGATCCATTGCCTCTGAGAACTAGAGACCTAGCTAACAGTCAACGTGGGCATGCTGCTCGCTGCACGGAGTCACTACTGAGGAAAGAACGGCACTAGCCTGGGCAGCGTTAGTGCAAAGCTGATGATGTGTTTTACATTCTGCTGCAGCTGCTTCAAAAATTCCATTTTTAGTCCTTTTATTTTTAACTAAATTAAGCTGACAGATCTCACGCCTTTTAAAGAGACATTTTAGACTGCACTGAATGCAGCTATCGTGTATAGAGGTACTGAATACGCAACAAGAGAAACAGGATGAATTTTTAAAGCTCTGGTGCCCTGCAAAGAGTGATCTGCCCTGGTGCGCTTCACTTGCGCAGCCCAGCGTTGTGCTCAGCCCAGCCCTCGCTCCAGGCAGGAGCAGACCTCATCCTCACTCCAAGGAAGAAGAAACACGGGGTGTGAGCCCAGGCATCCCCCACAGCTGCCCAATGGGTCCTCATTTTTGGCTAAACATGCCATCTCATGAATAAAGAGATAAATCTGGTCCAGCTCTGTCCCAACCTTGCTGCTGCGGCCTGAGCATCCGTGCCACAGGCCCTGCAGACGGAGCCCGGGGGAGGCAGCTCCTGGCCAGACAGCAGTAGCTCCAGATGGCAGCTTGGCTTTGCGCCTGGTTTGCCACAGTCAGAGCCAGAACTAATGAAGAAAAGCCGCCCAGGGCTTTTCCGATTTTCCTTGAAGTCGTCACTGAACTTCCCTGGTTGGGCAGGAGCAGCAGGAGTGAGGAAGGACAAACCCAATACCTTTGCCTCCTCCACCAGTGAGAGGGAGGAAGAAAGACAAAGGTGGGATCACAAGGGTGAAATCGGTGCTCTGCAAAAACCCAGGCTGGAGTCCTCCTTGGATTTCAGCATCTGACAGAGAGAGAGGAAAAACCAACACATTAAGGCCAACCAGGCTTGAAAACTATAGCGCAAAACCATTCCTCTTCAGACACCAAACCAAAACTGTCGTGGGAGAGAGACTTTGCTTGGCTGGAGGTTGGGCTAGCAGCACACTCGGTACCGGCTGCTGTGCAAACTGTTTGAGTGACTTGTTTTCGAGATACATATCGAAAGATGTTGCTCAAGCCTCATAACTGCAGATTCTTATTAGACCTGGGCAGAAAAAAATCAGCCAATGTAGATGTTTCAATAATTTTGCTTATTGCATCAGTTAGCAACAGCCTGAAGTAAAATCCCATCTTACTACAAAGAGCCTATTTACAGCCTGGCAAGCAGGAAGGCTGTTGGCAAGGCTGTAGCCCCCAAATCCAGGAAAGCAAAGTCCCTTGGTTGAATGCAAATGTCCCTAGGAGAGCCCTCATCCTACAGGAGGAACAGAGGCCTAATGTAAACGGCTGTGCGATGCCAACCCTGGAAATACTGGAGGAGAAGTAGCTACAAAACTTTGATGGAGGCTCCGGGCTACTCTTCTGCACATAGGAGCAAGTTGAGTAAAGCCGCACGGGCCACTCTCACTGGCTGTGGTTGATACTGCAGCTGAGCATCTCAGCACCACAGAGGTGGCTCAGAGCAAATGTCCCCGTCAGGCTGGTGCCTCCAGGACTGTGGCGCAAAGGCTGAGCGGCTCAGAGGCGTGCGGTCCTCACGCCCTTAATCTGAACACTTGGGACAGCCCCCTTGGATGGCCGGGGGTCGCTCCAGCACACACACTGGCAACATGTCAAAGCCAGGCTGGGACCAGCCTTTGTGGGCTGTCCCGTGCCGGTGACTTGGATCTTCCACAACAGAGGTGACTTTGACAAAGCAGTGGTATATCACCAGTATAGGTGTCCAGGTAGCTGTTGCCCCATGCCTGGTGAGCAACAGGGGCCAAATCACACACTAGGCAAATTTTCCTCTAGAAACAGAGTCCTATAGTTACCCTAAATGGGATCTTTCCATACCCAGCTGGGGGTTTTCTTTTAAAGTATCCATATGCTCCGATTTGCATGCAGCAGAAAGCTCTGCTTGAGACACATCCATCATAAATAAGAGCTCTTTATTTTATGGCCGACTCTTCTCATTTTATGACCGTGAATGGTAATTTATGTCTTGAGAGATTTATTGCTTTGCCGTTGCTGGTGCTGTACACGTGGCTGGGCGCTCGCTATCCTGCTGCGGTGCCACCCAGCACCCAATGCTGGCACCCAGAGGTGCGCTGTGGCATGCAACAGCATCGGGCAAAACCAGGCTGGTTTTATTTCTGTGCTCATTATCGCTTCAGAGTTGTAGGTGGCCTTCGTGCTGAAGTTAGAGCAGAGTTCAAGCAACATAAATTCAAATCCCAGCCTTGTCAAATGTTTCCTGTGTTCTCTGCAGGGAGTTATATAAACTCCTAAGCTGCAAAATGGAGACGAACCCTCCCAGAACCTTGCTGTCTCTTTCTTTGTCTGGCTGGTCTTCTTAGACTAGTCCATTTGGGCCACAAGCTGCTTCTGAAGACGTGTTTGTACATCTGGCCCTGAAATTGGCCGAGATCTTGCTCTCCATGTATAACAGTATATGACAAATCAGTGAATAAATAGCTCGATCCTTCTGGGCTTCAGTAAGGTGAGAGGCTGCATAAAAAGCCTCTACATGGCTCTGGATGCAGCAGCCCTTCTGCCAAACGGGGTTTACAGAAGTCAGGCACTGCAGGCAATCAGGTAAGAGTAAAATAGATAAGCCAACTAGTATACTATTAGTAAAACTGTGCTTTTATGTAGCTAGAGAGAAAATTAATTGATGATGGTCCTAGACAACTGTGAGGAGACAGAAGGATCTGTTGGGAGCTTGCCCCTGTTTAGATTCAGGTTTCTGCCCTTGTACATCACCAATGCTGTTCAAAAACATCGCCTGGGGGGATATGCAGCTTGTGCCCGTCATCCATCTGCAAGTCGTTGTCAGTGCCTGCTGCCGAGGAGGTCAGGGTAGCTTGTGCCAGCTAAAACTTTGTCCTCCTGTCACAAGCCACGTCACACAATCACGGCAGCCTACCCCAAGCCCAGAGGAAACAGCAAGGCCGTGCTCTGGTAACCGAGAGCAGATGACAGCTCAGGGGGGTTGTTTTAATTTTAATTTGTGGTATGCAAATGCAGATGCTGCAGCAGCTGTTCCGTAGTCTTTAGTCAGAATATGTTTTCTGAATGTCATGTTAGTGATCTTTCCTGCTTTTTTTGTCAAGTTGCTGATCCTCTGTATTAGATTTCTCTTTAGTGCTTGTTATTTTGTGGCAAAACACCCTGCAAAACAAGCATTTGTTCTTCTAGAGGTTAAGTGTGATCTGAACATGATCTGGCCCGTTTTATATATGAATGTTTTATGAGAATATCCACAACCTTCTGCAAAGCTCATGAGGAGAGACTTCTGACAGTCATGAGGCTATGTGAAAAATCTTAAATTATTCCATTTGGGGAATTTCAACTGGAAAGATGACACAGACTGATGCACTTTGCTCAAGTGTCCTTGAAAATACTTTTTTTCACATCACTTTCATGTCAGGAAAGTGCTGAAAGCGCTGCTGGAAAAATTCCAGTATTCAGCTTGCTTTGTCTGAGAGCTTTCCAGCAAAGGTATGGGAGTGCAGCAAAAGCTTCTACTTTTATTTTAATATTTGCATACAACTCCTCATCAGAAATCAGTTCCAGATGTGTTCAGAGGCACTAGCGAGCTCCAGAAGGGCTGTGGCGAGCTAGCAAATGGGAAAACATTCCCTGGTGCAAAAAGACTATAAATAAATATTTTTTTTTAAAAAAATATTCATGTTTTTCTTCCATAAACACAGTAGCCCCTTTAGCAGCCAGTCAAAAAAACAGGAACAAGGTCTGGATGCTTTCCCCAGACTTCCTCCTGGGAAACCCATGAATTCATGGGAAGAGGGGCTGGGGCATCATGTGCAACATCTCCATTGGCTCCACGTTTGTGGCGACATGGGGAAAAAATTCAGCCTCAGGTGGGTGAGGTTTTCCCCTGTAGCTCTGTGGGGATGTTACAAAGCTCCTCTTTATGTGTCAGTTTAAGGGTTTCATTGCTTCAGCCTCTTCTCATCGTTGTCTCCTGCTGGGGTGCCTCTCCCAGCAGGCTCTTCTCCCTCCTTCCGTGCTTCAGGTTTCATTTTGTGTCATTTCTGAGGCTCACCTGAGCAAGAGAAATGTAAGAAACTTCTTTGTCTGGAAAATTATTTTAATTAGCAGTAATTTACTTAATAGTTCTCATGTGAACAATAAGAAAGATTAACGTCACACACTGAAAATACATTCAAGTGACAAATGTGTTTCTTTTATAAGAAAACATTTGACTGCACTTCAATTTCAATGGGTACTGGAAGATTAGTCTCTAGTAAATATGGTCCTGACCAAAGCTATCTCTCTGAGGTGGGGAAATGTCTGTTCATTCAACTGACGTATTAATTACTCTGACAAATGCTTCGCTTGTTTGAAATCTTAATAATCTGAAGTGATTTTTCCAGCAAAGTTTGGGTGACAAAGGTATGATGTGTCCAGTGCAATGGGCCTTCCATACTAGGTGTTTCCAAGGCCAAGCCACTGTACAGGGGCTCCTCATAAGCTAAAATGTGGGCATTTTCATCCTATTTTATGTGGAAATGATCAGGAAAACAAGCTTGGAGAAATTTCTGAGAGTACTGCTTATAGTGGATGGGAGCATAGCGGGAAGACCAGAGCCTGACCATTTTAACCAGCTATTTGCATAGTTTTTTGTTTGCTGTAGGTCAAAGCAGGTACTCTGGTGTGTGCAATGATGTGCATGTGCTAATGTGTGCCTCATATATATATGTAACGTATGGAACAGTTTGTTTACTTGTGTGGACCATTAGCCAGGGCCAGGCTGCGGGAGGAGTTGGGTGGGACGGCAGCAGACCCCAGGAGGCTTGTGAGGTGGGGCCAGGCCACCGGCCGCAGTTTGTGCCTGCCCACCCTGGTAGCCGAGCACTCAGGGTTTTGTGGGAGGATGTAGCTCACACACCACAAAACCGTTAGCCCTGAGGAGAGGGAAGCAACAATCGCAGCAAACCACTTTGAATTGTAGTGACTGCTCGAGCACAACCACCCTGCTGCAAGCCACCGTTGCTCCCCAGGGCTGACAATACCCTAAAAAAAATGGGAGGCGGTGTCCCCCGCCAGTCCCCAGCCCCAACGCTGCTTGCCCCTTGCATGCCTGCCTGCCTGTCGCAGCAGGAAGGAGGGCACAGGCTGGTTTTCCCCATCCTGATTAAATAGGTACCCTGTTTTCAAAGTGTTTCCTTTCCTGTGCAGTTCCCCAGGATGAGGAGAAACCCAGCCCCTCAAACGCTGACCTTAAATCCCGACGGCTCGCTCTGTCCCTGCTCAAGCTCCATTTCCCAGTGCTGCCCAGCCATAGGAGGAGAGCCTGAAAAGGTGCCTGAGAAAAGGGCTCCTCAGAGGTTTTGTGGCTGCTGTTTTAGTGGGGATGGAAGAGAAGGAGAGCTGAAAGTGATGCATGTCTGTCTCTGAAGTCAGGGAGGGACCACCTGCCCCCGGCACAAGGGGACAGGTCGCAGCCCACGGTCTGTGTGTGCAAGGAATAAGGTGAAGGGAAAACGCTCCCAACAGTGTTCGGTGTGTCCAACCTGAGCCCAATACCTCTGTTTATAGAGGTTGCTGACTTAAAAATACACCGTACTGCCTAATGGTAGCTAGCAATCATCAACTACACATCTTCAAAGAACAACAACAACAATATCTGCTTGACAGTGGGTGACTGGGGATTTGTACTGGTCAATGAGACAAAACACTGCAGTCTTCAACAAGGACATCCCAGTTGTTCAGGCTTAACACTGCTTAGTTCAGAGCAGGACTGGAGTCATCATTATGGATAAAAATAAACCACAGTTGTTGTTGGAAGCCTTCAGAACAAAAGCAGGCTCGGAGCACAGCCAGTGCCCTTCTCTTCTGCTGCCATCTCCCCTGAGAAGCAGTGAGGAAGACACAGACAAGTGGGATTTAATTCATTTTTTAATTACTTGCAATGGTGTTTCCCCTCCGTCTCAGCTTGTTCTCTCCAGGGCCCTCGGTGGGTGTGTTTGCCCACTGTTTTCCTGTTTACCACTACATTTCTGTGAGGAAGCATGCAATGCCAAAGAAGCTGTTGCCACTGCCGTGGTCTAAGGTCAGAGGAGAGGCTAGATTTGCAGGGAAGGGTTATGTCTTTTATTAGACCAAATGATACACTCAGAAAAAACCAGACACCCGTGTGCCCCAAAAATTGCCAGCTTTTTTTTCCTGCCTGTGTCTGATAGCCTAATAAAAGATATGAGCTCTCCTGACAGAGACTGTCTCCTGATGCCAAGGGATGTTCTCTTTGCCCTAACATTTTTGGAGAGTGTTGAGACCATGGAGTGCTTTGTCCCTGCGTTCAGCAGCCCTGTGGGAGCTTTCCCATGTGCTCTGGTGGGTGCAGAACCGGAGCTCCCGAGCTGGAGGAGCCTCCCTGTTGTGCAAAGCAGCCCTTTGCATGGCCAGACACGTTATTGGGGTGCACTGAGCCACCTGGTCAGCTAAACGTCTCCAAGTGCCTTCCAGCATGTGTAGACAAACTCCAGAGCAATGAAGCCCCATAGGTATTTAGAGATGTGCCCTGGGAAAAACACAACCAGCCAGTTGTCTCCATTCCCACTGGCCAGCCATGCTGGCTAAGGGAGCAAAGACAGCAGGTCCCAGGTGTGAGATTTGCACTGTCAGGCTGGAAAAGCACTTGGTACACGGGCTGGTTTAAGTGCAGGGGACAAGCTCTGCAGGGCGTTGTTTTTTCCACCCTGGGGTTATCCTGCTTTGGGCTGTGCAGGCCAAACTGGCCCCTGGTGAGCCCAGGCTGAGGTTTCCTTTGTGGGGTGCCCCCTCGGCCAGTGAGGGGCTCTGCAAAGCCAGACAGCCCCGGGAGGCATGTGGCTGCTCGCCGCTTCGGGGAGAGGGGCTGCCGGTGACAGGGGTCCCTTGCCTCGCACTTTCAGGGCCCCTGGGAGCCTGGGCGCTGCGGCTGGTATTTGAGCACGAAGATGACAGTCATTTCTCCTCCTGCCCCAAGGGCAAATGATTACAGCTCAGGAGAAGTGAGCAGCAAGTGCTGACAGACTGTGGGGCAGCCACTGCTGAAAATGCTGGTTTCCTTGAGCCAGAATTAAATAGCTTACCAGAATAAGCCTGCTGTGGTTTCTGACTGCTTTCAGTTTTGCAGAAACTCTCAAAAGAGGGTAAAAACAGGGAAAGAGTTTTCTTGTTCTTGTATTCAGATTGCTCTTTGGAGGCAGCGGCTGCACCAACCGCTCCTCCCCAAGCTCTCTTCCCTCGAATGCAGCCGTCTGGGTCCCTGGCCAGGCGGTGGGGAACACCTGCCTCAACCCAGCTTCTTTGTGTGTTCAATTTTCACACCCCCATGTGAGCAGTTTCCTTTCACCTGTGGTCACCTGTAACATTGTTCAGTCTCAGGGCTCTGATTCAGTATTTCATGAAAATCATGCAAATGGCAGCTCCCAGAATAGTCTGAGCTGTGGAAACTCATTTGGTTATTCCTGTTAATACATGATATCTGCCTCAGTCCCAAATCGCAATAAATGTGAGGAAACTGCAGAGGTCTGCTAGGCAGAAAGAGGTGGATTTATCTTCTTTTCAACCTGAAAGTGAAGTCAGCTTAAGCAATCCTGGAGGAGACGTGTGCCGAGGACGAGGACAAGTGCTGGCAGGGACCATGGGTGGCCTTGGCAAATCACCCTGCAGTGAAACCCAACTGCTGGGGCACGGCTCTGGTTTCACCTCAGGACTGCTCACCCTCCTGCCTTCCCTGGGGGAAGACATGCAGCACCCCATGTCCCCCTGCAGCCTTGACTCTGTGAGGTTTATGCTTTTTCCTTTTCACATGTTAAAGCGAAGCACGCAGCCAAGAACCCCCTGAGCCTGTCCTCTTTTGGCCGGGGTGTATTTTTGGAGGTGGATTACAGTCTCGGGGCTGTTTGGTTGGTTGGATTTTGCTTGTCTCACACTGGATCTAGGGGTAAACCAGATACCAGCGGCTCATCTTCCTGGGAGCGGAGGCTCTAGCAGGGATCAGCACACGCTGGTAGGCATTGTTTAGCCTGCTTTCCTCTCCCTGGGCAAACAGCATCTCTGCTTAACGGAAGCCATGTCTGCAGGGCTGGCATGTGCCAGGTAATCTATACTGGAGGATGACTCTGCTCCAGAAGTCCTGAGAGCAGCTCTAAAACCACCAGCACTTGGGCAGTCAGTCAGGAGATGCAGCTGCCTCAGTAACCTCCAATCCCAGCCAGAAGATGTCCCTGAGGATCCTGCCCTCCAGATAAATTTATTTTTAGGAGCCACAGCCTGGGCTGAGCTTCAGAGGGGTGAAATGGTAATGACTCCAGGTGACTCACCCTCTCTCAGAGCGCAACAGCTGGTTTCTGCACCCGTGGCCACTGCCCTTTGCTGCGGGTGGTGCTACATGGTGCCCTGGGTGGATCTGAAGCCCCTCTAGTCCTGGGCAGGGGGCTGTGAGCCACACCAGCCACACCACTGCAAGCACTTGGAGCCACTGCTCAGGGCTGGGAGGCTGCATAGCAGAGGAGGCAGTTGCTTGCCCTGATGGTGAGGACTCAGACTGGCTGAGGGCACATGCACAAGGAGCGGCAGCAGAGCTGAGATTTGGGGCTACACACCCAACATCAGGGCAGACAGCCCTTTAGGGTCTGATGCTGCATCAGCACCATCAGAGCACAGTGCATAGCAGGCGTCAAAAATTAAGCCAGCTGAGGCAGAAGATCCATATTCCTCCTGAAAGCCCAAAAGACAGAACGAGCGCAGTGTGACATGCCCCTTTTCAAGCGCTGGAGGAAATGCACATCTGGCCAGCTGAGCCCTTGCAAAGCACCAACAGCCTGGGCAGCTGCCTTCAGCTGGTATGGTTGGGATTGAAAGGAAACTGAAGTCCTTTGGGCTCTTCTTTACAAGAAAAGAACGAGGGTGCTCAAGGTGACTACAAAGCAATTGGACAACAGCAATGGCACAAGAGTAATTCTTTAGAGATAAGAGAGAGAAAGAAACAAAGAAAAATTGGCAATGGCAAACACCATTGGTAGAGCATCTAGACAAACCAAAGCAAAAGTCAGCTGGGGCTCAGGACAGACAGGGCAGCTACTGCTTTTGCTCAGCTGTGATTTTCTTTTGTTCATGCAGTCTCTGAAGCCAGCCTAAGCTGCTGGTCTCAGCTGTCAAGGATCCTGAGCCCAGCTCTGGGTATGAACTGGCTGTAGAAAACAGAGGCTGAAGGCAAAAGGTTCAGAGGAGGCTGAGTGACTGCTCTGAGGCCAGCACAGACACACTTTCACAGCACAAGAGGCAGCCAGAGCTTTGGTGTTATTTCTCCTGGACCAGCCTCCCAGGCGAGGGATGAGCTGCTGAGTATCTCCATTTGGACATTCAATCCATATCTGTTGGGCAGTTCCTCTGGGACCAGTTGAAGGCTGTCTCGGTTAGAGTCCAAGTTGCTGGTGAACATCTTCCCAAGCTGTAGTCAGCAATGTTGGGGCTTTGCTGGGGCTTCACGACTACCATGGTGCAGTGATATCCCTTGCTAACGAAGCAAAAAGAGAATTAAGGAGCCTGTGTGAGCCAAACCTCCTTTGATCACCTGTGTATCCTCATCTAAAGAACATGCAAGTTGAAAACTTCCCACACAGCAGACCTTACCTCCCAAATCACTTTCCCACTGCCAGTTTCTCGCCCCCGACTGACTGGCAATGGGAAACGAGAGATTACCAGTTTCCAAATGGCTCTGCAGTTCTCCTCTCAACACCACGGCACTCCTCGTGTTTGTTTTCCAACCAAAATGAGTCATAAGCCTAGCACCGGTCTCCACAATGCCTGCATGGCCCACGCTGAATGTCTTCCCGTGGTGACCTTCCAGCTTTGCATCCCCACCTCTGCCACTGGGTACCAGACTTCTCCCAAACCCTGACCCTGTGCAGAAGGCGTAGCTGTTCGCCAAGACTGAGGGCATTGAGCTATGTAGCCAGTTCAGCCTGCTATTACACATATGTGTATATATATACACACATACATATACATATGCACATGTCTATATACATATATATATCTAGGTACACACATGCACTCTTCTTGTGTGTGGTCCATAGAAGCTTGTGCCCAGAGGTGGGAGGCTTTATGGACACACGCCGCTTGCGTGAGTCCTCTCAGACCCAGATGGGTGCTGAGCCTCTCCCGTGCAAGCAGCATGCTGCTCTGGCGGTGTGGAAACGGGGAGAGCCGTGGTGCAGAGCCGAGAGGCAGCCGTTCCCCGGCACAGCGGCCAGTGTGGAAACAGCAGGCAGGGCCCCAGTGGGCAGCTGCCTACGAACAAGCCCGCGCCACCGCATGGCCCCTCTCGCACTGCTTTGGGCAAACAGGTCTGAGCCTGGATGCAGCATTCCCAGGGACGGCGGGTGACAAGCCTGTTGTGCCCGGTGGCCAAAGTATATGAGTCCTCTGGCTAATTTAGCAGCACCTGGTCACACCGTGTTGGCACACCCCCATCTGAGCTGCCTCAGACCTGCTGAGGTGTCCCGGGATGACCGCGCTGCCCATGAGTAAGCCCGAGCTGGCAGCTGCAAGGGGCTGGCTGCCTGCTGGAGCGCAGCGTGTCCTGCTCTGCTGCCAGGTCTGCGGCTCACTCCAGCAGCCAATTCTTCAGCAAAGCTGAGGTGACACAGCAGAAAGAGCAGCTTTCACTCATCTCCTTCCCCCTCTGGAAGGCACCAAGCCAAAGGCTGCATTCAGCTGTGCAACCGGACACCCCAGCGCCCTGCTGCGGGCACCGCGCAGGCAGGACCGGTGGGCAGAGGTCCTCTAGAGCTTACCTGATGCACACCAACCATCAGCTCAGTGCTAGGGGAGGTAAACAAACCGGGAGCATGTATGCTGCCCAGGAGCTGTGCAGCAATTTCTGCCTGAGGACTAATGCTTGTGCCATCTCTGTGGCCCTAATTAGCAAATGGGAAAGTAAATCTGCATAGTACATTGAAGCAAACCCCCAAGTCCACATTTCAATGATCCACACACCTGCAGCTTCTTCAGCAGTTATCTCGGGGAATGGATGCTTTTATTATGTGCAGACGGGTACAGACATTAAAACTGATGGAAGCACAAGGTAGGATAGGTCTGTAGCCATGCATGAGGAACAGAGAAATGAAGGGTTTTGCTGCAAGAGACTGCAGTGCAAGATGTCCTTTGCAGTTGAGCTTCCCAGGTGCAAACGACAAGATTTATTCGAATCCAGCTGGAGCGGGTTTTCCAGTGCCTGCAGCAGCACTTCTCTGGAGACCTGGTGGGAGAGGTGCAGGCAGGCTGGGGGAGGCCACTGCCAGAGCTCTGCATCCCTCCCTTGGGGCCAAAGGTGGTGTTTTGGGCCATGCAGAGTATGGAAATGCCCCAGGAGGAGAGACCAGTGAGCAGGCAGCCTGGTCCGAGAGCTGGGCCACCGGCCTCGTCCAGCCCGTGCTCTCCACTACGGGCACAATGGCCCCTCGCGAATGCGAAGGCGAGCACTGCCACTGTACAATTGCTGTGAGTTTATTACAACCAAAATGTGCCAGCAGGCAGGCTGCAACTGAACGGGTTTACCCCATCTAAGCGCTACAAGCTAGAGGTAGAAGCGATTCAGGAGAGGATTTGGGGGGAGTGAGGTCCTGCTCTCCCCTGGAGGCCATCCCTGTGTGATCTCTGCACGTGTTCTCCTCTGGGGTCAGCTCTCCCAAAGCTTTTTTCGGGATTCAGTTCCACAGGATGAAAAAATCATTGCAGCGGATGAGCTGACAGAACATAACATCTGCTTGTTGTCCCAGGGACAGGTGAGGTGAGGAGAGAAAGAGAGAGAAAAAGAGCCATAGGTGCACAAGGCATCAAAAAAGAAAAGGAAAAGAGAAAAAAAGAATAAGCAGCCCAGATGAAAATAAAAAACCAAAACACCCAAACAAAACCACCAGAATTAAGCCAGGCAGTCTGCCATTCCTCTTTCACAGCTGACCTCTTGCCAGCCTGATGCCAATTGCTCACGCAGGAGTTAGCTAAGTAATAGGCTCAGAGTTTTCCTGGAGTTTGCCTTAGTGCTCAGCTTTGCATGATTCCCCTGCAGCAGCTGTGCCAACAGCTACCTCCACAGCAAGGAAGATGGATCTGCATTTTCTCCTCTTGTCTGATTTAAGATGAGTCCTCAGTTTTTGTAACTGGCAAGTCTGCTGCCTGTGTGCAGGTTAAGGCACGTAAAGCTTGCTCCCACTTTTCAGGGAGATTTTTGGTTGCAGGCCACACACAGGTGATAGCTCATACTCCTGCCTCTGTCTTACAGTCATCCCGGATGAAAATGGATAGTGAGATTTACTTACTTCGCTTCACTTTCTTCATTATTTTCTATTTATTCAACATGGGCAACTTTCTTCATCCTATAACATTTCTTAAAAGCAAGGGAGAAAAAGCGTGATGGTGAGTCACTCATGCAGAGCAAATTTTATTTGGAAGATTTTATTTGTTGAGAAAAGGCTTAAATTAAAATCAAAAGGGAAAGAATCAAAATTAAGAAAAAATTCTCCAGAGACTTTCTCCTCCCTCAGAATAAGATGAGTGACTGTCCTTTCAATTTGCTACTTCACTCTAATGACTCCGGCAGATCTGTGCTAGTGTAACGTAGCTATTAATTAACCCTGAAGATTTATTTTTCTCTGGAAGAATCCTTGGCCTTGTGACAAAAGGGATGGGACACTTCTCTCTGGTACTCAGAAAGAGCCTGGATTCATCCCCCCTACTACCAGGCATTGAACGCACAGCTAGGACCTGTGTCAGGGTAAGAGGGGACCCCTCAAGGAGCAATTCAGCTCCCAGGGGACAAAGCCACCCTTCAGAGGTGTCTCTCTCCTCCCAGGGGCTGTTGGGGCATCCAAGGGCAACCCAGACCTTCATGGCAGAGCCTTCTTGAAATGCTTAAAGTGGCAGCATTTAGTAGGAGTCAAGGTGTTCCCAAAATAAGAACAAAAGCTCAGAGAAGGCTTGGTTGAAGGGGCAGGCTGTGGAGAATACAGTCCTTTTGAATAAAAGCTTTGTACAAGGCATAATTATCACTGCAAACGGATCAGTCCAGAGGCACAGAGGCTGGGAGGACAGGCACCATATTGGCTCAGCTCTACAAGCAAATGTCGGCTATTCCTGTGAAACAACTTGCACTGCAAAAGGTTGCCTGCTAGCTCGATATTACAGCAATGACAAAATCTTGTCACTGAGCTGCTCGGTCTTAGTTTGTGCTGTTAGCGAGGGTGTTTTTACCCCACGGACTTCATGGGTTAGGTGGGTGAGGTGGGAAGAAGCCAGGCTGCGAGCACAGGCATGGCGTTCCTCAGGCACACGGGCAGCAACTGCTGCTCAGGGCCTGGAGGAGCAGAGCTCCTGCCTGCACAGCCCGCTCTGCCGTGCCATGCTGCATAGTTATGCTTATGGCAGCACCGCTCATCAGCAGATAGCAGTTTTTCCTCAGCATTGTAATCGTTTCAAGATATGATCAAAGAGCTGGGCCTGCCAGTTGGCTCCTGCCCAGATTGCACGTTCCCCTCTCCCATATAGACCGGAGGGACTTTGTTGTCATGTCACAAACTCATCTGGACTGTACTCCTCCCAGACAGCACAAGGACACGGGACCATGTGTGACATTCTTGATCCTTCCTTTCTGGAAGGTGATAAAACACCCGAGTGCCAGGACTGCCTACCAGCACAGCTGGACAATCACAGATGCTGCCTTCTCTGTATTCTCCCACCACTCACTAGCGGCTGCCCTCAGCAGCCGGTGCCCAGCCTTTGAGAGCACAACACAGAGAAGGTCCTGTCAAGGGGCTTGCTTGGGGACAGCGAGGCCACCTGCTCTGATGCTGATGCCCGGGAAGAGCTGCAGATCACAGCCCCGTGGTGTCGAGCAGGGTAGGGGAGGAGAGGTGAAGTTCAGCAGTGCACGCACAGTGCCGGCCCCACCACCGCCCACGCGTGGGCATAGATCTCCATCCTCGGCACTGGCCCAGCTGTGGGCACGCGGGACTGAGACCTCAAAGGCACCGGGAATCATAAAATGCCATCTCAGAGGTAAGTGACGGTCACAAGGGAAGCAATGTTAGGGGTGAGGAGAGGAAATATTCTGTGACTGTAACAAGCCTGGGCATGCCTTAGGTATCATGCACTGTCAATCAGTTCTTTTAAATGGGTATATATATAGCAAGGATAGAAAATATAAATAAAAACATGAGGGGAATGAACATCGAGGCATAGAAAGGCTTTGTGTGAGAAAGACTAGACTCTTCTGCTTGGAAATGAGAAATGAAGGAGGGGAAGGGGTATGAGGTCTATAAAATCCCTAGTGCCCCTAGAAGGGACACACAGAAAGTGACCTGCCACTCAGATTAGCATAAACCAGAGGAAGTGGGTCCTCACTCAACAGTCGCCCAGGAACCTTGGAAGTGATCATGGACTGGCCAGAAGGCAAAGATTTTGGAATATCGCCAGAGGAGGAGGTGACACGTGCTGAAAAGGCCCCACTGTATAATAAACTACCAGAAAATGAGAAGCAATATGCCCTGTTCACTGATGGGTCTTGTCGTCTGGTGGGAAAGCATCGGAGATGTATTGCTGCTGTATGGAGTCCTATACGGCAAGTCGCAGAAACTGCTGAAGGAGAAGGTGAATCAAGTCAGTTTGCAGAAGTAAAGGCCATCCAGCTGGCTTTAGACATTGCTGAACGAGAAAAATGGCCAGTGCTCTATCTTTATACTGACTCATGGATGGTGGCAAATGCCCTGTGGGGGTGGTTACAGCAATGGAAGCAGAGCAACTGGCAGCGCAGAGGCAAACCCATCTGGGCTGCTGCATTGTGGCAAGATATTGCTGCCCGGGTGGAGAACCTGGTTGTGAAGGTACGTCATGTGGATGCTCATGTCCCCAAGAGTCGGGCCACTGAAGAACATCAGAACAACCAACAGGTGGATCAGGCTGCTAAAATTGAAGTGGCTCAAGTAGATCTAGACTGGCAACATAAAGGTGAACTATTTATAGCTCGGTGGGCCCATGACACCTCAGGCCATCAAGGAAGAGATGCAACATACAGATGGGCTCGTGACCGAGGGGTGGACTTGACCATGGACACTATTGCACAGGTCATCCATGAATGTGAAACATGCGCTGCAATCAAGCAAGCCAAGCGGATAAAACCTCTGTGGTATGGAGGACGATGGCTGAAGTATAAATATGGGGAGGCCTGGCAGATTGATTATATCACACTGCCACAAACCTGCCAAGGCAAACGCCATGTACTTACAATGGTGGAAGCAACCACTGGATGGCTGGAAACATATCCCGTGCCCCATGCCACTGCCCGGAACACTATCCTGGGCCTTGAAAAACAAGTCTTATGGTGACACGGCACCCCAGAAAGAATTGAGTCAGACAACGGGACTCATTTCCGAAATAACCTCATAGACACCTGGGCCAAAAAGCATAGCATTGAGTGGGTGTATCACATCCCCTATCATGCACCAGCCTCTGGGAAAATTGAACGATACAATGGACTGTTAAAGACTACACTGAGAGCAATGGGTGGTGGGACATTCAAACACTGGGATACACATTTAGCAAAAGCCACCTGGTTAGTCAACACTAGGGGATCTGCCAATCGAGCTGGGCCTGCCCAGTCAGAACTCTTACGTACTGTGGAAGGGGATAAAGTCCCTGTAGTGCATGTAAAAAATATGCTGGGGAAAACCGTCTGGGTTATTCCTGTCTCAGGCAAAGGCAAACCCATTCGTGGGATTGCTTTTGCTCGAGGACCTGGGTGCACTTGGTGGGTGATGCGGGAGGATGGAGGAGTTCGATGTGTGCCTCAAGGGGATTTGATTTTGGGTGAAAATAGCCAATGAACTGAACGGTATGCTGTTAATTGCTATATGATATTGTATGTCATCACTCCTATGGTTGCTATATGCTGTATCAATGGTATCATAGTAAGAATTTCCAAAATTAATGAAGAATGAACTTTGATTGAACCAAGCAAAGTGTAGCGGTGGTGGAACAAAGACTGACTTCAGCATGCAACAATCCAACACCACGCAGACCATCTCTCCAGCCTTGAAAGACTGTTATGATAGATGGAGCCCAAAGCCATGGACTAAATGAACTCAGTGGACATTTGTGGACCCTCTACAGACATTTTACAGGGGTGCTCCATAGACTAAGGGAATGATAAATGATATCTGTGTATGTTATCGAAGGATGGGGAGGCGGGTGGTGGTTATTGAGGTCGTATTGGATAGTATGAGACCTGAGCATGACGTAAATGGTATGGAATAAGGGGTGGATACTGTCATGGTTTTAGCTGGGATGGTTAATTTTCTTCACTGTAGCTAGCATAGTGCTGTGTTTTAGACTTGGTATGAAAATAATGTTGATAACACACTAATGTTTTAGTTGTTGCTGGGTAGTGCTTACACTGGTCAAGGACTTTTCCAGCTTCCCATGCTCTGCCAGGTGCACAAGAAGCCGGGAGGGGAGGGGATACAACCAGGAGAGCTGATTCGAATTGGCCAAAGGGTATTCCATATCATGTGACGTCATGCCCAGTATATTAACTGGGGGGAGTTGGCCGGGGGAAGCAGCGATCGCGGCTCGGGGACCGGCAGCGTCGGTCGGCGGGTGGTGAGCGGTTGCAGCACTTGTTGTTTAGTTTTATTTTTTTTCCTTCTTCCAGTGTTCCATCTCTCTCTTGCTCATTATTTTCCTTTTCATTATATTATTATTATTATTGCTGTTTTATTTTAATTATTAAACTGTTCTTATCTCAACCCACGAGTTTTCTTACTTTGGCCCTTCCGATTCTCTCCCCCATCCCACAAGGGTGGGGGAGTGAGCGAGCGGCTGTGTGGTGCTTAGTTGCTGACCGCGGCTAAACCACAACAGGCAGTTAGGAGGAATAAACAAAAAGCCTAGATTAAATGAGCAATTATAATTTAAAAAAAAGTTTAATTATACCAAAAATCCAGCTGCTATGTGCTGGGTTACAGAGCTGTACCAGAGAGACACAGAAGACACAGGTGTCCAGGATGAACAGGGAGTCCTGCAGGAAAAGGGAAGGACAAGGGGCATTGATCCTCAACTCAGTAAGTTAAGAGGTTTCAGTATGTGGCAAGCATATAGACAACTCAGTGTACCTGCAGCTCTTTCATCAGAAACCCCCCTGGATCTAACCCTAGGCTACATCCCTTGATATGAAGCTTTGCCTCAGCAACTCCCCAGTTATCTGAGCACCCAATGTCCCTGCTGGATCCATGTGTGTTGGCAGGTAATGAGGCGGAGAGCAGCACACAAGAGCCACGCCAGCCAGCACTGTGGCCTTGTCTGTGGATAACCAGCTCTTAGGGGAGTCTCTCCTATGAGTCAGCCATCTCAGGTTTCCCCTTCAGCCCTCCCTGGCTCCTTCCTTTGAGGATTTAGGTTTGTTTCTCATTTTCCAACAAAATAAACTGGGCTGGACTGGCAGCATCCCCTCTGTCTGCAGAGGTACTGCAGGACATGGGCTGGTAACAGCTGGGACTTCTCTGCTTGCTTGTGCTTCCCTGAACTGAGGTGGGATGCAAAAGACACAACTCCATTAAGGAAAATGACTCGAAGCTGTCCTCTTCCTGCCATTACTGTCGCCTGTCTATCTCCAAAGGACGAGAGGAGGCAAGTAGCAGGTGGGGCTAAGGGCCGGAGGAACATTGTTTGCATGGTGCGGCAGAAGCTGACCTCCTGATTGCAAAGCTTTGGGTAGTGATGTGTAAAACCAGCGATGTTTTGTTTCAGGGGCTCTGAGAGGAGGCTAGGAGGGCTCAGGTGGCTGGCTGTGGGGTCAGGCAGGGATGGGACCCAGTGGTAGGCTGGGCAGCGGGAAACAGAAACGTCAGGAGACGGAGAACTGGGCGGGAAGGTGAGGCACAGCGAGGCTTCTGCCATCAGCCATCACAAATGCAATCTGCTTTCTTTTTATTACACCATTCACATATACTGGAGGAGGCTCCTACTGCTTAACCCAGGGCTTGACCGGAGGAAATGCTGGAGATTTCAGCAGCAAACCTATGCTTGTGCTTTTCTAATGCCAGGGGTTACTGCGGCACAGTGACAAATCAAACGCCCATCGTAGCAGCTGCTTTCTCATCAGCCCACAGGTGGTGAAACGGGGAAAAATGGGGTTGGTGTTCGGCCAGAGCCAGCTGTACCACCACGGACCAGTGGCCAGGTTGCCAGCCTAACTCCTCCTTCAGACCCAGCTCCTGAAGGTGGCCAAGCCCAGGAGAGGTTTTCATCCTGTGCTGCTTTCTTCGGTGGGGCATACAGGCACAGGATTATTGGCAGATTCCAGCACAAGAAATGTAAAGATTTTTTCCTAATAGGTTGAAAAAAAGTAATGCCAAAAGATGGCTTTTGGGTTTTCCAGAGACAAAGCTGCTGCACTGGATACAGCAAGAACAAAACCACGCATGGGAAAAGGTGCCTTTTTCATTTGTATTAGTATCACAGGAGTTAGCAGATTAAAACGCGGTAATAAATAAGGCAAATATGTGGCTTGGATCTCTAAAAGCCATTACTAAGGTACCTCTTTTTGCAGTGAAGAAAAGGTCAGAGGAATATTTCCAGCAATAAGTCGCTTTATGTGCTTCACCTGAGTAAAGAAAGGCCTAGTTTATACCCTGCTGTTTAGCAACAGCTCATTTCTAGGGCTCTGACTCACTCGGAGCACAGCAGCCACGTATGCTGTTTACTGAAATGCCGCAAAACTGTGTGCAGTGCTTACGGATAATATTTGATGTTTTGTAGTACGGCAGGCAGCAAACGCCTGCTGTGGTTGATTTCTACCTGAAGCAAAGCTGAGGTACAAAATGAAACTCAAAGGCACTGTTGCAAATCGGCTCCAAGGAGTTGGGTTATTTCTGTAAGGGAACACAAACCAGCAAATACCTTCTCCTACTCACAGCTACTGGAGGTGCAGCTGGACCAACTTCACCTTTTCCAGAAGCATGACACTAGAAAAAGACTGGGTTGAAGTCATGCATGGAGGCAGGCTTAAATAGCAGGTTGTGCTCTAAGAAGCTGGCTGGGGATAACAAAACGAGGTGGTAACTAGGGAAAGGGCCAGTTCTGAGGATACAATATGCAATATTTTAAGATGGTGAGTAGGAGTGCTCTTCTTGGATAATTCACATTACCTCTGTTGGGAAGGACTGTAATTCCTGCTAAAGCTACCGCGTTACTGTACGGCAACACAGCAAAACCCAGGCTTACCATATGTGTCTCAAGAACTGGAGATATGTCAGCCATTTAAAGGTTATTCGATCCAGTAGCTTACCTGATCATTTCAGGACATTTGAAGCTTCCTGCTCCTTTGCTGGCACTGCAGGAGTACTACACAGATAGCAAGGCATGAAGGCGGTTGCAGCACTTGAGTGCCGCGTGACATGGTAGTGTCTGCCTGGTGTCACGTCCCTCCACGGGGGTTTGGAGTGTGCTCTGCCATCCTCGCTCAGAGCCACCGCCATCACCTCGACAGCCTGGAGCCCCTCCAGCAGCTGCCGCACAAGTCCACCTTCCTCCACCGTCCATATGGGACGCAATCACCTTGCTTAGGAGCACTGCACTGCTCTGCTCTCCTTTCCACTCCTGCCCAAGGCGTCAAGCTTAAAATGCAAGGGAGTCCCTTCCTAAATGAGGCTTGGGGAACTGGGGACCCTGCAACCCAGTACTGAGATCTATTTGAAAAGAAAATCATGTGAAAATGATCAACTGCTAATAAACACCGTAGACTCGAAGGGCTGCTCATAGTGACAATCAGCTGCCTCTCAAAATGGGCTGGCAGGGATTTAAAACACTGACAATCAAATACAAGCCACAGGTTTAGGGAAGACTTTTAGTCTAAAAGACTCCTTTGAGCAAATGACAGCCTTCTCACAGAACAGAACTTCATTTTCAACTACAACTTTTAATAGATTGGGGCTTTTATTCATTTTTTTTCAACCTTTTAAAATTCAGTTTTCAGCTTATTTCTTAGCTGTTATTCAATATTTTCATCGGTGTTAACTAAACCCAGGGAACATTCGCAGTTTTAGCCTGGATTAAGCCTTTATTCCTCATTGTTTTAAATGTGTGAAAGTCAACCGAGTTGTTTTGTTTGATGTTCTCCTTGCCACAGTGAATTCTGTGCTGTTAGGACTGTAAATGGGCCATGTCATTCATGAATTACTAATCCCTGTCACTCACATTTTCTGGGGAACACATACTATCTTTAGTCTTTATACTTGGAAAAACAAAGCTGGAGAAATTTGAGGCTATGTTTCTCATTAGGAGTCTTTACAATATTCCCTAAAAAATGGCAAGATAATTCAGTCACCAAGCATAAGTGCAATTCATTAACCGTGGTGGAAATTAGACCCTTGAATTGAGAGGCTAATTAAGATAATTAGATCTAAAGCCTGAAAAGAAACTATGCAGACATTTCTTAAAATCTCATTTATACTTACATAAATGTGGACCAACTCCACCGTCATTTTCTGGATTTATACCCAAGTAATTGAAATGACTGTTGAGCTCTTCTAAGCTCTCCATATCAGCAAAAGGCATTGCAGTAAAACAATTAACAGATAGGATGTGTTTTTCTCTCTAACTTCTAGATGAACTTAATATCACAATGCTCTTCTTTCCAAAGGTACTTTGCCATTTTGATGCATTACTTATTTTAAAAAAATAAAAAGCTTGATGAATTTAGAGGGCCGTCATCAATTTAAAGAGCTGCCAACTTTTACAGCATTAGCAAATGAAGAAAGTTGAAATGCTTCAGCATCAACTACTGCCTCTTCCAGGAGAGCCATTATGTTTAATCCGTGGCTTTCCTATGGAAGGAACTTTCTCCTCTGCTGTTTCTTGCGACTGCCAACTGCACTGAGAGCACCGTTTAGTAAAAAAACACTAAATAAATGCTGTACACGAACCAAGTAGAAAAGTGGACAAAGTCAGCGGGGGACACAACATAGTTATACACAGATATGAATTTCAACAGTGCGCATTTATGTGCAATTGCCTGCTATGGAATCATCAGGAAGACGAGCCCTTCTTGGCTTGTATTTAGTAGGGAGCATTAGGCAGATTGCTGACTGCGTGACGTGCTCTTCTCCCTCTCACCCCATCCCATCAGTGATATTAGCTGTAGACAGAGCTGTGCCAGTCTGTCTTACAGGGAGCTAATGTGAACTGAAAGGCAGCCTGCCTAGACAGCTATGAAACACTGAGCCCTGCAGCTTGGCCCTCTCTCACATCCAAAATCTAGATTACTGCATAATTGTCATGAGAAGCAGGGAGAGCTCATGGCTCCCTCTGACCCAGCTGGCCTAAGACAAATCCAGGGGGCACATACCCTCACACCTAAAATCTGGAGACAAGCAGGGATTAAAAAACCTGAAAAACCAAACTCTGTCCATCACCAAAAATACAATGTTATTCCATACTTTGGAGCTGGTTTTCCTCTCAGCCTCAAAGAACTGAAGGAACCAGGAGCAAGAAGCAGCCTGGAGGAGACCAGATGCTTCAGTGAGAGCTGCTGGCGAACAGTTTACAAAAATATATTAACACTAAAGAAAGAAGGGGCAGGAAGAAGGGCACTGGAAGATAACAGCAGGACTACTAGCTCAGCCCAAGGGGCTCTCCAGACCTTTACCTGTTGGTTGACACCTCCCAGGTAAATGCCCACAAAGCCTCTTGGGATTCATGGTTCCTCCATCATCACTTGGTGACATTTCAAGCAGACCAACAACATGGGGAGCACGCACAACCTTTACATGGTATCACATGCCGTGATGTGGTGTCTGGGATAGGAAGAAGGGCCTCCAAGGAGAGAGAATAGAAAGAGGCTTCCCTTCATCTGGGGTAAAAAAGAGGTAAAGGGTTGCTAAGTTCATTTGGTATAAATGTGCCTGCACTGCTTTTGCATAAGGCACTGAAGAGCATCCAGGATACCTGAAGCAGACGTGGCATCTGAGGTCAACATCTGTTCTTGTTGCTAATAGGAAGCGTTGTTTCTTTCTTAAATATTTTCTTCTTTGGAAGGTTTTCTAGAGCTGCGTGCAGCAGTCAAAGAGAGACTGCCAACCTCAGCACAGGAGGCTGCTGCATCACGGGGTGCGCTGGTAGCTCAGCTCTGGAAGACAGCCAGTTCTTGCTCCTGCAGCTTTGGCAGCTCAGCAGGAACTGGGAGTCATTGCCTTGCAGACAGCAGATATCCCTGGCTCGCTAAACAAGCACAGAGCTCTCAATGAAACCGGAGACAACTGCAAATAGCCCCCCTCAGTCCAATCCCCAAGTCCTATGCCCGTTTCACATCACTTACTGTCTGAATTCACGTTTGTGGAGTCAGTGCGAGCATTTCATCAGCTCTACCGAGTTCAGGATCAGCCCTTCCCAACTGTCCCTCGCCTGATAAACCTGAACCCTTCAAACCTCCATCCTGCGGGAAGCCATGGAAGTCTGTGGAATACCTTGAATTTAGGAAATAAATTTACAAAACGTAAAACCTAAAAGAGGTCTCCTTTTCACCAAATATGCAGGGGAGTTTAGGCCCCAGGACTGTATATTCTGTACCTTTTCCATTTGTACTCTGGAATTTGATTTTTATGTATTAGGACAAATCACTCCAAGTGACTTCTTTCCGCAGGCAGTAAGGCAAGGCAACTTGCCAGCGATGCACAGCCCAGGGCATGAGACCAGTCTGTCCCTCTTGGGCATAGCAAAGCCAAAAAAACCCTTCCCCTCCTTCCCAGTTCCATCAGTGCTCTGACATTTAATGTCACCCACACATTGGTGTGGTTGTCGTTCTCCAATCTCCTTTGCAGTAGCAGCTGGATTTTAACCAAAACCTGTTGCTTGTTATACAAGCAACAATATATACCAACATTTTCTTTAACAGAAAATTGGGGTTTCAGTTGCATGGCACATGATTCAGTTTTCTCTGACTTGCCCATACAACCTTCAGGATAATTAGTCAGCTTTTTAACACAGTCATACCTCTCTGTCCTTTTCCTTGCTGCTAGGATGCTCTCTCTGTCAAGGTACCTCTGGAAATTACAGCTCAAAGTCAGAGCATAATAACAACCTGATTACAAGTAATACAGCCGAGTCTGTGAATAAACATCTAATACTCTACACATTTGGAGTACAAGAATTGCTATAGAAATGGCATCCTGTGAATTAGGTATTATACAGCTGTCTCCCAAGCAACTCAAATCATCTCTCATACCCAAAAGAAAAAAAAAACCAACAAAGGTTGCTTTTGGCCCAGTGGGACAAAATCTGAGCAAAATTGCTTCTTTCTCCTGTGTATATTAGGGCTGATGCATTGACATTGAAAAACTGTGGATTAGGATCCCAGATAAGTATCTTATTTTGACCTAGAGGTTTGGGTTGGGCCTGTTACTAGTGTAAACACAAAGCTTCTAGTTTTTTAAAAAAATGTGATCTCCAATACCTAAGGAGAAAGAAGCAAAATTCAATAGATAAATGAGAAATATGTAGGTGTTGGACTCATTATTTAATGGCAGTTAATAAGTCTTCCAAAATGTAGACTATTTCATGAAGTAAGTTTAGCAGTCAAAGGAGAATTGCAAGACATTTTTACCTGTGCTGATGATTAACAGAAGCACATCTTGGAATTACGTGACACGCATAAGCCTCTAAATGGTCTCTGTCTCTATACGTTTTATTCTAATATAATCATCCAGTGTTACATGCATAGTCTGCTGCACACTTAAGGCTCTCTCAGAGCAAACCAAGTGACACACTAGATAACAATTTGGTACATGTTCCCTCAAAAATTAGACCTGGACTTGGACTAAGGAACTAATAAATCAAAAGGTATGGCTGCAGGGGAAGAAGAGACAGAGCTTCCCATGCAGTGGTTTTCCATACACCTTTCCTCCATTGCTTTTAGGAGACAGAGTGGATGCCAGGCTGTATGACGAGACTCCTAGTTGGTCGGCTATGGAGAAGGTCATGTAATTGAAGTGGACACCATTACACCACACACACACACTGTGCTGGAGCTCTGGACAGTCATGCAGGGTGAGGACGCGCAGTTGCACAGCCACAAAGATGCTGTGTAGTGCCCTTGAGACCAGTTTCCCACCAATTAGCTCTCCAAAAGTAATGTTATTCTTCACTTGGCTGTAAGCAAACACTGGCATCTTTAGATGGTCGGCATGAAGGTTTAGACAAAACAACAAGGCAGTGAACCTGCTCCTTGTAGCATTTCTGCGGGCGGTGATGGGCTCCAGTGAGGCTCACACTGCAGGCAAATTGCTGTGCCATCAGCTGTCAGGTTGGACACCTGGACCACCTCAACCTTCGCAAGGGACTTTGGGCTGAACCCGGTGCTGCTGGGGTACGTTAGGCATGAGCTGAAGGGCTCAGGGCCGCCCAGGGAGCTGGGTGCAGAAACATCCCTTTGTCAATCCAGGTGACGAGGAGCAGAAGACCAATAATTAAACAGTCCATTCAGCTGAGATGGGTACGCACAGAGCACCTCCAGGGTCATAAACTTATGCTCCCAGACATGCTTTCTGACAAAATCCCAAGCACCTCATCCAGATGTGGAGGCCAAGGCCAAAACCTCCGAGTTTGCTGACTTTCCTAGCACCTCGAGCCAGCTCCGTGCCATCTGCACAGGCCTCAGCATGAGCACATGAGCGTGGCACTGTGTGCACAGGGATGGCCACCCTGCTCCCACGACCGCGCTAATGTCCCTGCCCAGAGCTGCGCCCTGCCACGCAGACCAAACCGTGGCGGGCACGGCTGGCTGGGGTATTTCTGGACCGCATTGCACTGCGAGCATGCACCCGGCCGGTACTTTAGGTAAAGGGGGGAGTTAGTTGCCTATAATGTAAGCAATACATTCTGCCTATATTTCTTTTTAGGAGCCTGAGGATGCTCATACGGAGAAAGACGAAGCATACCCCTCCTCCAGCCAGCTCCGGTGGTGAGGCAGCTCACCTCTGAAGGCTGCCTCAGCCAGGGCACCCGGGGCTTCTCTTCGCACCTTTTGGAAGCCACCGCTACCTGTCCTGGCTGGGCTACGCCAGATATTTTGGTTACCACTTGTTCTGAGCTGCCTAGAGTTCAAGTCGTGTGCAATGGCTCAGGGAAAGAGAAGAACAAATACATGGCTGCCCCAAGGGAAAGGGATAGGTTCATTAAAGCCCTTGCATTTTAAACATTTCACCGTACTGTGTGCAGAGATCCTTAATATGCGAGGGACTTTTTCTTGTATTAGAAGGGAAAGGAACACAGGAAATGGTGTCTGCTTCCTCATTAACATCTTAGTCTTCCAACAGTAGTCATGGGTAAAAGAATAAAATACACAGTATCTGCAATCCTGGTAGAAACAGTTTTCCACACTTCATAAAAAGATAATTGAGAGATTGAGAGGACGTCAAATACATTGGTTTTTTTTTTTTTTTTAACACAGTGATTGTGTTTGCATCCATCTTTGGATTCCCAGAAATTTAAAGCACGGCCTAAAACCTTTATGAATATGAAGCCCCCTACTATCTCATGATGAAAAATTAATCACATGGGCATTAAGTGACTTACTCCAGGCTTCGCAGTAAATCAGAGCCTGCGATGATAAAACCCTGGGGTCTTAACCTCTGCCTCCTCTTCTGGCTGATGTCTTTACCCCATGATATTTAACAGCTATTCCTGCAGAAGACCAACTGTTGGTTAGTTATTTTTACAAGAAATGTAGGTTGCCATATTACTGTTGCACTGACTAATTATACTAATGGCAGCAAACTAATTATATGGTGATATTGTCTGACTATAAAGCCATCCTGGAAATTTCTGGTAAATGAAAACAATTTTAGGAGAATCCAGTTATCATCAACTCTAAGATATTAATCCTGTGCTGTATGTTACTATGAAAAGTTTGAAAAGTCCTCAGCACTTGAATTGAATATTCATATCTGCTATTCTCTATTGAATCATTCAAAGACTCTTATATTAAAATAATTTTTGAACAGGGTGATTAAAATATATGTGAACAGGTAAGTCGAGAGAAATTCTGGCATCTAAGATTTTAAGAAAACATGACAACTCTCAACCTTGAGCTAAAAATATGGATAAATAATGGCCAGTGTCACATGGCACATCAAAACAGTGCAAGGAAGGAAAATTAGCAAGGGAAAATACATGTCACATTATGGAAACTAAACAAAGGTTCACACACACATTTCTTCCTGCAGCTGCGGGTGTTTTTACGAGTGGAACAAATTTATTCCAAGCTTAAAACTGGAGCATTTAGAAAGCTCACGAGGACAAGTACAGTAACATTAGGAGCTGTAGAGGCAGTATTTCAAGGCAGCAGCATTTATTCTACCTTCTGATGAACACCCACTCATTCTGACAACAGGAATCCAGAGGGAATAATGATGAGAAATTTATTTATCTGCATTTTGATATAGATTCAGACGTTGTTATAAACCTGAGCAGTGCCAAAATGTAAAGGTAAAATTGTTACAAAGCTGTACAAGTTATGAGATACTAAACACAGTTTGCAGATGCTGCTGGTTCGGGACCCAATCCTAACCTCAGGCATACAACGTTATAAAACTCCAGAAGACAAAATTAACTGTTTTTCCCCAATGGTTCATAGTAATAGATTTCCAAGATATTCAGAGATGTTTGCCATATTTTATTATAATCTGATCTTTGCAGATAAAATGTTACAGCCAAAGTCAGGCAGTTACTGAATCAATAAAAAGTTTTTTAAATCGGATATTAATCATATTTACAAAGCCCTACAGACACCACAGAATGAATGGTTAAAACTCAAATACGTCAAACACAATAGCAAGAGAACAATCTATGATCTTGTTCACGCATTTTATTTCAACCATCTTCTTTTTTTCAGCAGGAGAAACAAGGAGAATTACTAATTAAAAAAAACCCTGGTATCGATAATCTTCTGCTCCAAAGTACCAGGTAACTAATTTTACTGGTCTGGTACCCTGTAAATTCAGTATCTTCTGTTTACAATTACTTGAATAGGTTTGGATTAGATATTTGGGGTCTGAATATGCAGAAGTAGAAACCTGCTGTTTTCAGCAGGGATAGACCTTTTTCACGGTCATGAGTGCTAGCTATTAAACAAACAAGACACTATCGATAAGACATCGGTATTTGAGAGGCTGGAAATCTATGATTTTTAGAATAATTGTTTCTCTTGAAACTTTTCAGTCTTATAAGAACTCAGAACTATGCAAGAAAATTAGGTTTTTTTCCTACAATTCAATCTAGGCTAAAAGCACTGAACTGTTATATTTCACTATGAAAAATAAGCTTAGAGGCCCTAGACAGGCTTTCTATGCTTTAACACAAGAAAATTCAGATTAATTATCTAAGGCCAAGGAGATGGCAAATTTATCAGATGATGATATACGACTTCAATAAGAGTTTGTACAATTACTTTCAAAGCAGTAAACCCAGCAGCCTCCCGTTACAATCCCGTGTTATTCACTGCATGACCTGTAATACAAACTCGCGCAGTATTCCCCAGGCACAAGTAACCACACAAGCTCAATCCCAGAACCCCTCTCCACTGAGGCCAAGGAGCAAAACGCAGTATTATCGATGACTCCAGCCTGTATCCTGTAAGTATCTAAGGTTCAAAGCACATTCCAGAGGCTCAGGCCAGTGAGGCCAAGATGTGCTATCTAAATAAATGTAATCCACACCCAGTAATTTCTGCACCCACCCCTAGACTCTTTGAGCTTCAGGAACAGAAATGTGAATCATTATCTCAGGCTGTTGCAAGTTTACAGCCCAGTCTCCCTTGGGATACGCAGGCAGGCTGTCTCCACAGCTCCTAACTCTTTCCGAGGTAGCTACTCTCCTACCCCAGCACAGGAGAAAATCAGTTTCATGGCTTTTTTTTTTAATTCCATTTGGCAACCATCTTTTCCCACTCTTCCAAGGGGAGAGCATAACTTGCTGTCTTCCCTTCGCTACTGCATCTCCAGGGAGAGACATGTGGAAGCTGGGGCTGCTTCTTCCCATTCTCATATCTGAGACTCTACGTTCTTCCTTCTACATGACAGTCGTTTCATATGCTCTATTCATCATCCAAGCTTCCTCTCTCCCCCTCTCTTCCTTTTGAACTGGGTCTTCTTATCTCCTCTTTTCTCTTATTCTTGTCCCTCCTTCTCTCCATCCACACACCCATGGAGTTATTACAGTATCACACTGTCTCATGAGCTTCACAGACAAGCAGAAAGTAGAAGCAATGACCCAGTGAAACAGAAGGAGAAAATTTCCTGCTTTCTGCTTGATTACAGATTGGCACCTCTTCATAGATCCAAGCCATATACCTTCTGCAACACTTAGGATTACGGCCACAGTGGCAAACTTCTGAAATAGAGGGGAGTCCTGGAACAAAATGGTGCTGATAATACTTACTAATAACCACCAAGCCTTAAAAAGTGTCTCACTGAAGAATTCTGCAAGGTGATAAAAATCTCTCAGATTACAGGAAATGTAATTTCCGATACTTGCTGTATTATAAGAACCGGATGTTTGGAAATGCCACAAAAACCCTCCACTTACCTACATCACAGCTTGCAAGATTTACTGAGCTGCCTAAATCCATCCCTAAACACTACAGTAGGCTGAACTGTATCGCATCTAAGCTTGGCACAGTAGGACTCCGCTTATACGTGACTGAGCAGCTTTTGTATTTTTCAGCATGTGTCACCGGAGTGAACCTGGTGAGGAGGCGGCACAGCAGCATGTTATTTCGGAGACCCAGGACAGGAAGTAGAGGATTTGGGTTCAGATTTTTTTGCTCCCTGGTTCATATCTCCTTCCAGCTCTCTTAGTAGAGAAGTAGAAAACTATGCTCCCAGAATTGAAGCAAAGGGATTGCAAAGAATCTCAAATAAAAGATCTTACAAAAAGAAAGGCAAAACAAAGTATCTTTTCTAATTTGTTTTCTGGAAGCAACTGAACTGCTTGGCCAACATTTCCCAGGTAAGTCAGCAGGAAGCAGTCGCTCCTTGTACAGTGTGGGGAGAGACAGCACCCAGGCTAAATTACAAGCTCTAAAACCTGACTTTCACGATAGGAAGCACTGGATACTTCTTACTAAAAAATTGTCTTTACGGTACCACAGTTCTAAACTTTTCTTTTTAGATGCGTAAGTTATGAAGAAAGGTTCCACATACACAAATTAATCAATCACAAAATTAAAAAAGCTGTCCTTTATTTTGTTTTATGAATTAAAAATGCGCTAGTCACACTGAAACAACAGATTACTTGAAGCTACGTGTACCAGAAAAGCTGAAGAGTGAGGCAACAGATGACTGCTAGAGAGCAAGGGCAGCGCTACCACCGGCACCGACAGCAGTGGCAGAAGCAGTCCTGCAGCGGGGCACTGGTCCTCAGGATTGTACTCCTAAGACCAGTATATTAAAAAACCCTCATGCCAATAAACATCTCCAATACAGTCAGCATTGATAACAGATCACATTTTTTGCAGCACTAACTAACTATTCTGTACTTTCTTCAGTACTGCTTTGGTAATCAAGAGCATCAGAGTATTTCTGGTTGTAGGGAACGGATCCCATGCAGTTTATTTGCCCTACGAATATAATCCAGCAGTTTCTGCAACGACTTTCATTGCTCCAAAAGCCTAAATATAATCCTCATACATGATACCAGACGTGTCAAGTCTCATGTTAAAATCTCAATGGACATAACTCTCATCTGGAGCTGCCTTTTCCCCACATACACAGAGAAATCCCTGCCATGTGTTCGCTCTCTGCGTTTACATTTTAAGGTAATATTTAATCACATGCTTCGCCTGGAAAATGAAAACATCCACCGAAAGTAGGTCATGATTATTAACAGAAGAAGGATCACCATGCTGGATTGTTTTACTGGGAATCTCAAAATCAGAACAGGTTAGTGATTCTGTTCGGTAAAACAATACCTTTTTTAAAATACCTTAACTAGAAGTATTATCTTTTATAGTGAGCTCTGCTGTAGGTGTCTTAGGACGCAGCCACACAGGAAGCAATATTATTGATGTGCACTTAATCCCGCAACAAACCACAGCCTCAGTGTAACAGTAGTTTTATCTGCTGGTGATTTAATGAGAAATAAACTGTTTGCTGAACCCGCAAGAATCGTTTTCCTACTTCTGTATTCCTTTTGCCAGGACTGTTTAAAAAGAGTGCACTGCTCTATCTATCACATCAGGAATAAGCTTTGCTTCCCAAGTCTAGTCCTCTGTTGAAATGTATAATAAAGAAGGAGTTTTAATATATTAAATCTTCTATTTTTGCTATCATTATTTTTAGTTTTCAAATGCTAAAATTAAAATTCTTATTCCTGGAATTAATTATTAGTTTACTGTTCTCAGAGGGAAATAATTTGTATAATCCTAGATCCAAACATCTATCGCTCCCTACAACTACCTGAAAGGAGGTTGTAGTGAGGTGGGTGTTGGTCTCTTCTCCCAAGTAACAAGTGACATGACAAGAGGAAACAGTCTCAAGTTGCGCCAGGGGAGGTCTAGATTGGATATTAGGAAAAATTTCTTCACCAAAAGGGTTGTCAGGGATTGGAACAGGCTGCCCAGGGAAGCAGTGGAGTCACCATCCCTGGAGGTATTTAAACGACCTGTAGATGTGGCGCTTAGGGACACGGTTTAGTGGTGGGCTTGGCAGTGTTAGGTTTATGTTGGACTTGATGATCTTAAGGGTCTTTTCCAACCTAAGCTATTCTATGATTCCTTTCTATGAATAAGAGAATACAAATGATGCCTTACACAAAATGCTACTACAAAATTATAATCATGTTAATTACAGCCAACACATTTCCAAAGCTACTGTTTATAAATTCAGACATTACTCTCTTGATTTGTTCAGCCTTAAGAGTAGTAACGCGATAAATGGCACAGTAAATAAAGCAAGTATTTAATCTTTGGTTTTACTGGTAACGAAAAATGTTTCCTAGGTTTCAAGATAATTAAACTAAAGAGATTTTTGCAACTGAACATCGAAATTATTTCTCTCTTAACATGAGATTTATAAGAACCTTGCCAAAAAGACATAAGGGGACAGATTAACCTGAGCAAGCAGAGAAATATATTTAGCAATCAAAAATGGAAGTCCCTACTGCTAATAGCAGATTTGTTACATAACAAAAAGCAAATTAAGTACAGGCTCAGATGAAGGCAATTCTAGTGAAATCCAGGAGATATATGCAAGTGAAGAATTTAATCCTCCTTAATCTTCTCACGTGATATGATTAACCACCCACCTGCGGACTCCAGAAGATGACCGTTACAAAGATAATAACAGAAACAATATAAAATTACCAGAGTTATGCCACTGTACAGTTATGCTCCTACACAAAATATTGCAGTCCCCTGCTCCCTCTTGCAAATGTGATTCAGTAGTGTGCGATTTGTGACAGAAGATAATAATATTCTTTGTTGCAACTGGTTCCTATCAGCGATACTCTCCGTATAGCTGCCAAAAAGGCTAAAGGTCAGTAATCAGCTAAACATGGACGAAAACATAAGGCCATATTTAGGTTGCATAACTTCCACTAAAGAAGTTAAGCAATACCGATTTGGTGAATGGGGAGCTGGTGTTGCTGGAGATCAGTGAGAAGGGCCCGGGAAGGTGCTGCACGGTGAGCTTCTGGCGTCAGGCAACGGGGGAAGGCAGCTGGAGGAGCGCTGGGGAACGGAGGCTGTCTCGGTGTGGTCCCAGCACCTCTAAAAGTCTTCTGCGACTCGACTCCCACCCAAATCAACAAATAAAAATGGTGTATCCTTGTCACATAAGTAGATGATTGCCATTCTCAAGAGCTGTGTGCAGGATGCAGTTTCAATCTAGTCTTACTGTACATTACTACACGTGCATCTTAAAACCTGTTGTTTTTTTTTAATTAAAAAAATAAAAAGGAACTACCTGCCTGTGTACGTGAATCTGCTACCTGACAAATGGGAATACCTTAAAATACACCTACACTCCTTGTGGCTGGGGTGAGTGCCTTTAAAAAATGAATTTCATGTGAGGTAGGATATAGGTTTGCTAGGGGGTGCAGAAAGGAGAGTCAAACATCAAGATTTTTCTAAAACCAGTCTTTTAATTTTAGGCTATTACCACCAGTATCCTTGTACTTTACATCGTATTTCGAGTTTGGACCTGAGTCCATACACATGCCCACGTGCACCTGACTTTCACTCTGTGTGGAGGCCAATCCATATTTAGAAATATAAACTTAATAGAATAATAGCACAAAATAGAAATAATCTCTGGGAAACAGTGCAAGAAGAAAAACCTATAAGCTTTTACAACCGTAGTGCATGCCCAAACATACCACTCCCTGCGGTTTTGACCAAGTAAACATATTCTTCCACGCTGCCCCAGGTAACCCCTTTGTCCCTGCCACTATGTCAAGAGATCACTCTTAGAATCGTCCCCATGTCACCCGTCAAAGGGCAAATAACATTTATACATAGCTTTAAAATTTGGGATAGCTGCAAGATGTCACGAATAATTGCACACCTAAGGCTTAGGTACCAAAGAGCATTAGGAGCCTGAGCAGGGTGACTGGGTAACCACAGCCTCTGCAACTGGGGGGCAGCTGCTGAAGCGGGTCAGAAACAGCAGCAGAGGAGAAATGGCACCGACGGCACCTGAGCCACAGCCCAGAACGCAGACTGCCGCCGCTTCTCAGGGCTACAAACAGCCTGTTGCTTAAAGAGTGGATGGGACAGCAGTGATCCCAAAATATTTTCTAAGATTAGGTCACAATTACACTTCCAGGCTAATTGCTGGAGAAGACTCTTAAAGATAAGAAAGAGCCGAATCCAGAAGTAAATCTGCTCTTCTCCCCAAAGACTAAGTTAATGCCTTACTCTTCCTTGGGCCAGTGCACACCTTGTAATGCGCTTAGACTCCAGGACCGGAAACCAAACAGCCATGTCCTGAACAAGCATCACCCCAGCAGTCCAGGACAACGAAGGGACATTCCTCTCCGAGGGAAAGGCGTGTCATGTTCTCAACTCTCCACACAAAATGGAATCAGCAGTTCAAAACAGAAAACTGATCATTCACAAAACATAAAAGGACAGAGGAGTCAATGAAATATAGCATCTGACTCAATGAGCCTTCAGACTCAAAAGGTTTCACCTGAAACAGGTCAGAAAAAGACATTCAATGTAATTGTCATTTTTAAATTCTCCCCTGTATCTCTGGCATACCAAAATATGAGGTATGCGTATCATAAAATTTTTGGACTTTCTTCTTCTCAATGACAAGAATGACACAACTTAAACTGAACAGCCAGAAGGCCATTCACATAACAAAATATCTTTGTTTTAACCTATTTCAAGGAACTGCAGTAAATCTGAAAGCACGCAGATGTGCAAATGGTATAATGTGAAACGATACAGTATTCTCTTGTTGTACCTGTATTTAGAGAACACCTAGCTTCAGAATACAAAAGCAGCTTCTGCAGACAAGCCCCACTGCTGCCAGGCTTCATGCGCCCTGTGCCACAGTTGTTAAGACTACCACGAAGCAAATCATTAATCTTTGGCCAGCAAGTTGGTCAGCAGTTTGAACAGAGTACGCAGAAACTTGTGCAAGAGCAAAACTGTCTCGGCAGCTCATTACAAAGTTAAAATACAGAACCCAAGTGCCTGCTGAAGCACCAGGGCTGACGGAAGCTCCTGAGCAGCCCCGAGGCTGTCCGGGCAAGCAGGGCACGCAGCTCTGAAACACCAGCTCTTCCACAACAGAGATTTCTCTTCGCTCATACTGGGCCTGTGACATTAAGCAGCTACTGAAAGCATGTGGTAACAGCAAGAATGTGATTTTCTTTCTTCTCCTCCGTGTTTAATTCTCCCCCACCTCTGCACCCACCAAAAATGATTCTAAAAAAAATGAATTACTGTCCCTAGTCCTTCATTAAAGAAATCACTCTAGTGAGCACTGAGTTTCACTGTTTTTCATACACAGATGTCTGTAAGAGCATATTAGTTGGAAAAAAACATATTACAACATTTTTTATTACCAAGAATATAAATAAACTTTCAACAGAAATGTAGTCAAACAAAGCATTGCTGTCAAAGCACCTGAAACGACTTTGGTAGACATACTCTTCCAAAGAAGCTGAAAAAGGGAAAGCAACAGCATAAATTAATGGGAAAAAAAATCCGATTTCCAGTTATAATCATCTCAGGTATAGCAGTAAATATGATTTGTGCCTATGATTTTAAATATCATCACTATATTTTATTTAACAACAGATAAAAAAAAATCCAGTTATTCTAAGTATTACGCAATACGGGCAATAGCACATGGAGAACCAATACGATACCATTATCAGCTCCAGCTGTTCAGTTACTCAAAACCTCCCACACCGAACCAGAAGTTTTTCAGACACAGCAGAAAAGGAGGTATATTGGCATCTAGGTGATAATGAGCTTAAAGCAAATTGTATTAGGGTGAAAATCCTGTGGGGACAAAAAGAATAAAAGAAAAAACAAACAAACCACCCAACCAACCCACCCCAGAATAAAATCCCAAATGATCCAAGTCTGAACTGAAACGTTGTCTCAGGTTTTTCACACAGAACTGCATTATTTCCCGTGTAAACTTCTCCCATGATTACGCAGCCTTTTATAGTAGCACCACAACCCAACCCAGGAGAGTTGAAATTAATAGTTGTAACGTCACATAAACTAATCTGCCCGAGCACATGCCAGCCGGTCACAGTATGAAATTATTCTTAATTCTACTAGCTTGACTGGACTCAATGGAAGATAAAAATGCTGCATCTCCTATCAAGACGACAAAATTCTTCACTGGGATATACTGCAGCGGCCTACTGCTGCCTGCCCCAGTGCCAAACAGGCTAGTAACAGTTGTATTTTTCCCATTATATTCAAAACCACAATATATACAAAAATATTTTTATTTAAAATAACATTCAGTCCAGCCTATTATGAAGGCTAAAAAGACCCCTTGCTTACAACTTGCAAGTTCAGTGGCTCATGTCATACCGGCAACTTTTAACGTGCCAGGAAAACTAATCACATCTAACTTGCGTGAATCCTCAAACCTCCAAAAGAGGCAAAGTTCACCCTTGGCTAGAACGTACACAGGAACCTCCGCAGCTCAATGGAAAAGGAATTGCAGATCTTCTGCAAGTGGAAATTGGCTACACTTTCTCACATTTCAAACTTCAAGTCTGTGCTGTTCGCAACCCAGTTTTCCACAAATCTCAGCTGGTCAGCCTTTTTCTTCCTTTTCTTCTAAGAAGAAGGAAGCATGTTAGGTCTCTGGGCCTAAAAAGGTATCTTTTAGGCTCTAGCGCTGAATTTTGAGACACACCCATTTGACAAGACGACACCGGAAAACACATAACCAAAACATTCTTTATTAATGATTTCAGAAGTCATCATCTGAGTCATTATCCTCAATTTTTTGCAGTGGCCGCTTAACACCGATTATTAAATCTATGGAGAGAAGCTGTGTAACACAATGAAGAACTGAAACGACTAACTGGTATTTGCAATACACTGATTCTAAGCCTTTCTCGTTCATAGGCAACGGCTGATTTTTTCTGAGTGCATTTATGGCTTCGAGATAGAATTTGGTAAAGCTGTTTCGTTCTGTTGTCCTGTGTAGGGACTTGGGAATAGTTAGCAAAGCATCAGCAACTACGTTAGATATGACGGTTACCTCTGGCTGCTGACACTGTTTTGCATAGTACTGAATATAATAATGTAACAGGATTTCAAAGTAACCTCCTACTGGCAAAACCGATCCTGCTTCTATGAGGGAGCTGGAGTAACTCTGTGCAGTACTTACACAACTCTTTTCGTGTTTGAATGGAGCTATATTGCAACTTGATTTTTCTAGATCTTTGCCAACATCTAGGCGTTCGCATGCAGCGACTATGTTAGCGTTATGTGCTGCTGATACAGCAGGGCCGTAATTCTCTTGATTGTCCGTAAGTAAATCACTTTTATAGCTCTCGGTCACGTCACCCGGACGCTCGCGTTTTGCTTGCGGTTTCTGTAAGTCTCTTGAAGAGCCATCTCCTTCAGTGGCAACATTGAATCCTTTGACGCGCGAGATGGGATTTGAAGGTATTTGCAAGTTTGTTTGCACACATGCTGGATTTTCACTTCCCTGCAAGTCAGGCTCTGCATTTTGTGTCTCCGTTTCATCCCTACGTGCTTTCAGCTGTTGTTCAGAAACCCGATTACTGTTACAAGAAATATTTTCTACTACGAGTTGCTTCTGAGTAGCTGACGAATGCCAGCTGCAAACATCTGCGGCTTCATTCCGGCTTTCACCGTCCGCTTTGCATTCCTCGCTCCGATCGACTCTTTTAAATAGCTGCTGCAGCATTATAAACGCCCCTTGCAAAGCAGCAGCATGTTGCTCATTCACGCCGTCGACGGGTCCACAAAGAATCAGGCAATGGGGCTGAAAGGCACACACGCTGGTGAAGCCGATGTGAACGCATCTCTTTGAGCCGAGCAGCAAGGGCCGGCAGAACGTCGCCACGGCGGTTTCGGCGATTTCTCCGTGTGCGTTATCGCCGAAAGGCACGTACGGCGAGACTCCTGTAATTTCACAGATAAGGGCCACTTCTTCCGACGATAAGCACTCTACCACAGACACGCCGTATAACTTCGCGTAGTAGATAACCTCCTCCTCTTGCTTCGCGCTCGACAGTAGCAGTTTAACGCTGTTGCTCTGCAGGTGCTTCACCAGGGCCTCCGTCCTGCTGGAGACCCAGCGCAGGGAGGCCCGGTACCGGCCCTCGGAGCCGACCAGGAGCCGGCCGCCGGGGCCGGCGAGCGGGGGCCGCAGGGGCTGGGTGACCAGGACGGCCCGCAGCTCCCCGCCCGCCGGGCAGTAGGCCGCGAAGTCCCTGGGGAGGACGAGCCCGGGCAGGACCCTGGAGCTCGCCACGGGCAGGCCGGGCACGGCGGCGTGCAGCTGCGGGAAGCGGCGGCCCAGCAGGCGCAGGGCCTGCGGGCGGGCGCCGGGGGCGCAGCGGCGGCAGTACTCGCCGCAGAGGCGGGCCAGGCGCCGCCGCTCGCCCGGGCCCAGCCGCCCGCACAGGTAGGCCTCCAGCGCCGCCTCCAGCGCCGCCTCCCGCCCGGGGAGCGCCGAGAGGAGGTGCCGCCGCAGGCCGCCCGCCACCGCCCGCTCCAGCACCTGCGCCTCGAAGGCCCGCAGCGCCCGCCGCAGGCCGCCGCCGCCGCCCGCCGCCCGCAGGCCGCCCAGCACGCCGGCCAGCAGCAGCACGAACGTCTTGGCGCCGTCCCCCGTCGCGGCGCGGTGGCTGCAGGCGCAGGCCGCCATCATCCTGCGGGCACACCGGCGGTTAGGCGGGACCGAGCCCCCCCCCCCCCCCCCCCCCGCCCCGGTCCCCCCGCCGGTACCTGGCCGTCGGCGGCTCCAGGCTGAGGGCCTCCAGCAGGCGCCGCCCGTCCCGCGTGAGCAGCGCCCCGCCCGTGGGCCGCACCAGCAGCGCCCGCCCGCCCCGCGGCCCCAGGGCGCCGCGCACCGCGCCCGCCAGCGCCGCCGCCTCCTGCGCCAGCCGGCCCACGTCCACCCGCGACGCCATGGCCCTGGACGCCGCCGGGCGCTGCCCGCCGCCCCGGAACAGCGGCTGGGGGCGGGGCCCCGGGGACACACGGAGCGGGGCGGAGGTGCGACGTGTCTTTATTGGGGGGGAGGGAAGGGGGGGGGCCCTTCCGCCGCCCGGTAACAGTCCCAATCCCTCACACCGCGGGCGAGCCGTACAGCGCGGGAACGGCGCGACCGCGCGGAAACACGCAATGCAGGCGGGCTCGGTGTCGTGATGACGTAGTTTTCCCGCTTGGTCAAACAAAAGGCCAGGGAGGCAGGTCGGTGACGGAGGGCGGCGCCGCGGGGGAGGGGCGGCGGCCTCAAACATCCGCCTGGAAGGTTGGTACGCTGTAACACCACGAACGTATTCCGTCGCGCACCAGAAACCCTCCTCCTCTCGTGGTGCACCAGCCGGAAGAGGGAACAAGTTAATGTGTTTTAATAGTTTTGTTTTGTTTTCTCTCTCTCTCTCTTTTTTTCCCCCCTCCCCCCCGGGTCTGACGAAGCAGGAAAGCTAGTTTCCAAACACAAAAGCCCTCACAAAAGGTCGGGTGTTACATATGGCACAAACTTGACAAATCTGCTTTACATGTCTCAGAACAGCAAAATCCCATCAAGAAGGCACTGTTTACATACTTGAATACCTGCTAAATTTTCTGTGATTTGAGGATGCCCTTGAAATAACAATTAAAACTTACAGAAGTACAGAATCCTTGTTATATGTTATTTACACAAACAGTGGTGAAATAATAGCCTTTAAGAAACCATATGAAACATTGAATCCAAAAAGTCTATTTCATAAACACCAGTCTAGCAAAAAAAAAAAAAAAAAAAAATCCCGAAGGCACAGGAGGGCAGCAAACAACAAACAAAAAAAAGGAAGAACCCACCATCGCTACATTTTATGGGACATCCTTTCACATAATTTATGAGATTTAATTGGGGGGGGACAACCAACCCGGCTATACCCTCACTAAGTAATGTCAACTATTTAAAAGGAATCAACACGTGAAATGCAAAAAACATCATCTACTGCTGAAACTGATACATTTCACGTGGCATATTTACTTTTTCTTACCTTAGGTCATCTGTACCTAACTAGGCAATCTGTACCGAAATGGCAAATTAAAGGCTTAGAGTGCATTTGAAAAAACAAAACAAAACAAAAAAAATCACATGGTAACAAGTTCTGAAAATATTTCCTGTACAAGAAAAAACCCAAACAAAACAAGATTTGTAAATCAAATGTGAAAACAAGCCCTGTTTTAAACTTTAAAAACTAGCAGGAGGCCACAGCCCTCAATCATATGCAAACTGTACAATCAATTTTTATAACTGTGCAGAGCTCAGTCTTAATTACATAATATTCAAGATCAGCTACACATTGTGGTTAAACAGGACAATGGTGATGTGCCAAAGAAAAGGCTTCATACATGCCCATGCCCAGCTGTACTGTAAAAAAATCAGGCAAGAGATATCTTTATTCTATTCACATGAGGGAACATCATACAAAACCCAGCAAAATAAACCCAGCAAAATAGGAATTACTAGGTTTTCAGTGTACTTTTTAGAACTTAAGTTATCTAATCATACAGTCAAGCAGAAGTCTGTGATTTTACTCTTCAAAAAGTTTCATCGTATATCCTTTACCTTCCTGGACCATCACTAAAACCACTTTTACAACAGAATTAAACTCTTAAAAATAAGTTGAAAAGGAAAATAAGCACAGGCATTTTATCTCGCTCTGTTCAAGTCTTACTTATCTTGAGCTGAGCATGAATTTCAGATATGGAGTATCTGTTTAGTCTGGCATTGTCCAACACCATGCTGCCAGCCAGCTGGCTGGGTCAGGTCTGCACTTACTACCATGCAGTCCGTGCAAAAATACATGCGGACTGTGTTATTAACTGATCTTGAATAGAAGCGATTAAAAAAAATCCACGTGAAAGGGCAGAAGGACATTTGTATTTACAAGGGAGATAAAAGCTTGTAACTATCAGTCAAGAGTTTCAGCACCACAAATTTAGCAGAGTATTATTTTAGGGGATTGAAAAGTTATTGCCCAAATTCTCACTCATTTCTTCTTCTATTGCTCCCACGTACAGAGTATGCTAAAAGGCTTGTACTGGATCTTAAGACAGGTGAAGCTTTGACATCTGAATGTGAAAATGAATGGCCAAATTCCAGGCTGAGAACATTAAATTAATGCTATTATATTCTGCTTTCTTTATGCCATTTTAGGCATGGCTAACAACTTCAGTTTCTGTTTAGAGACTTAGAGATTTTTTTTTTTTAGTTTTTTGTTGTTTTTTTTTTGGTTTTTTGGTTTTTTGTTTTTTTTTTAAAGAGTGAGGGACTTCCTATATTCACAAATTTTATGTCATCAGCTGTAGATATAACAGAAGTCCAATCAAGTTTGGTCTTGCCCACAAGATCACTCTGGTTAAGGTACCGCAATCCAGAAGATGATTCAAGACCAAACTGTGCTCATATGACACTGTAAGAAATGAGCTGAGGTTGACTGCTTAAGCAATAAACTTTTAGCTGAAGCCCAAAGAAGGGGAAAGGTAAAAGAACAGGGGAGACGTGTGAAGATGTCAGCCACAGGAGTATATGAGCTAGACTGACAAACAACAAGTAAATAGTATTTTCACTAAATACTGGGTGAGACTGATGCAGAACAGAAAGGTAGATCACCTGGAGAGTCAGGGAGGCTGCCCGAGGCAGAGGGATAACTGGGCCATGGCAAAAAGCCAGAAGTGACCTCTGAACTGTTCCACTGCCCAGGATGGATTTGATTTCTGAGAGGATCCTCTGACAACAGACTTGGCTGCCCTTTGCATTGTGCCACTCATCCTCCTGTTGTCTCATCTGGGTGACTGAGTACCTTTACAATGCTACAGCACCTTTTTGACTTGGTACGCTTGACTGGCATAAGGAATTCACCAGATAAACACTGGCACTAAGTTTTTTTGCTGGAATTTTACAAGTTCTATACATGCATATATTTCTTCAAAGAAAAATGTTACAAACCCTGGTTTTAAATTGAAACTTAAGCTTCACATTCATTTGTATGGCTACAGCATAATGAGTAGGTGCACCCGTGTGTTCTGTTAGGTAGTATATACTGCAGTAAGGAGGAATTTAATGAAGACTTAGCGTTTCACTCCCATTTGTTTTGATACGTGTGTTGTTAGCCATCCCACAATTTCTGAAGACTTTCCCCTTGCAAACACGCGTTTTCATTTGCAAGTGAACTCATGACAGTGCCCCAATTCTGTTCTACACCGTCTGCCTTTTGCGGGGTTCAACTCAAGCTACTTAAGAAGCACACCTTTGCATCTTCACATTTTGTTTCAAAAAAAAGAAAGAGTCCTGGCATCAGCAGTCTGTCTGCTTACTGTGACATGGCCACACACAAATGTAAATTCAAAGCTGTAGATTTATCAATACTCACAAACATACCGTAAATCCTTGACATTTGCAATTCATGAGAGAGAGTGGACCAAGACAGTACCTTCCCTGGTGCTGTACTGTTAAAAATGTGCTCTGTACAGTAGATGCAGGAATGTTTTTATGAAGAATCTGAAGTTTTAAAACTATAAAAATAAAACTGCTGGCTTACAAGCCACTATAGTAATTCAGGATAAAAACTGTCATACTTCCAAAACAGATCAAGGACATTACATCGCAGAATTCCCAAAGACTGCAGCTTTTTACTCGCCAGTTCCTAACACTCATGATCTTTGTACAATAATGTATTTGCTTGACCTTAAACAAAAGTTTCCTTCCAAACACCCCATGCCATTTACAAAAACTGTTGGCTACTTCAAAAGTTCCTTTGTTACAAAAATGATAAGTTTAAATGTAACAAAGTATGCTCGTTTATCATTCTATCCTAACAGGAATCGCATCCTACCTACAGGGTCTGACCTCTGAATTTTTAACTTCATCTATTCTGTGGTGAAGATTCATCAGTACAGCATATGACGTAATATAAAACACAAGGCTGACGTCGTATGTCTGCGAGACAGAGGCACACACCAGGAGCAAGAGTGTACTGGCACTTGCACAATTCTTACTTCAACTGGGTAGACGGTAGTATGATTCTGAACCATGGACACTGAGGCAAAGTTCTGTAAGTTGTTGCTACAGGCCTCTTTTAGATAATATTGCATCATTTAAAGTCCAACCTAAAATATGGTCCCCAGTAACAGTTCAATCATTTCAGTTCAGAAAGGCCCTTGTTCACACTTCCTATTTGAACAAGAAATTAACGATAAGCTGCAGCAGAACCACGAGTAAAATGAAGACATAGTGCTTAAACTGCAAGAAATGGTAGTCCACAGGTGTTGAATTAGAAGTGACTCTATTTCGTAGAGCCATGATGTCTCTGTAAGATAGAAAATAATATCCTGTAAATTACAATCTAGACAATTTGGCATTTTCTAGTATGTTAGGGCTCCCTACAGAAGACAGACTTTGAGGAAAATTCTGAAACATCATTGAGCAATCAACATTTGGGAAGAAGGGTAGTTTAAAGACATCAGGGCTTGAAAGCAGAAAGATACATACCGGCCCCAAAGGAAAAAAAGCTAGAAAATTAGTATTCTCTAAACCATTCTAAAGCATTTGATTTAGTACTACCTCTTAATGTCTTCTTGTGTTTCCTTTATAGATTCAATGGCACTCTGCAGTTCACCGAGGTCTGCCCCTTTTTTCCTTATTCTTGTATTATGCTTCAGAAGTTGCGCTAGAGAGATACAAAAGCCAGATGTAGTTCACAGAAGTGACTGCTAAGTCAAAAAAGGAAGAAAGTACTAATGACAAACTCAACCAGTTGTAAAACTGAGGAGAAAGTTTTCTAACTCAGCTTCTACTGAAAATTAAAGCGTTATTTCAGAGTCACCTATAGCACCGAAGGACAGCAAGGTAAGTGTGTGAAGTACCTTAAAACACTCACTTTATTGGTTAATTTCCACAAGTATTATCAACAACAAAAATCTGCCTTCTAGCAACACACTGATCTATGAATTAAAACGATTCATCTTCTTTTAAGAAAGAAAAGAGTTTACAAACATGTTTTCTTCCCCAGATAATAAATTCGTGTAGCACTTAAGCCTACCTACACTGCATACTGAAGTTTAAAAGGACAGGAAAGTTTGCAATTAAAACCATAAACCATTCTGCTTCTTTTGTTTTTCCAAAATGTGCCTCACATTGGATAAAACTGTGATCTAAAGCATGCACTATTTCATAATACAAACATCGAGAGAAGAAGATTATGTGTGACTACAGAACTCTCTTTCACTGTCAAATTCATTTATTATTTCTGTAGGCAAATATATCTTTTCCTACCTTCACTCCCAGAGGAATCCTGGTTATCAGGCTCCGGGGATGAGAAACCACACTCCCCTTTCTTCTGACTGGCTGGCTTTCGTTTGATTTTTGGAACATTAACCTAAAATTGATAAACTTATGAATTATTTCCAGAGAACCAGAACTGTAGCAAAGTAGCACATTCTAACAGTAATAGTTAAAAGCACAGTATCTAATAGAAGTCCAAGTTAAAATTTTTGATGTATAAGCAGTCTGAAGTTCACGCATCTTCCCATTTAAGGGAAAATACACATTAAACTGCTGAGTTCAAGTTTGCATATTTTATATTCCTATCTAACCAAGTCATCTCTACCACTTATGATGCAACACAGAAATGAAAGACTATGGACTGGGTAAACTACATTTTTGTGGGATAACAATAGTATTTCCCATCGCTCCGAATGCTTTGATGACTCTTACACACATAACACAATGTATGCAAGTCCCTGGATCTTGCTGCACCTGCTAACAGAACTGGAACATACCATTGGTGTCCGATGTCGAACTTTTGTTTGGATGGTGCCATCTTTTTCAAATTGGATCATATCATTCAAAGGGTCCCATGGTCTGGTACTAGACAAAGTGAATATAATTGATAAGCAATTTAAATCAGAAATATTTTCCTGCTCAGCAACTATTTGCTACAAACACGTTAAAGCTCCGTCTCCCTATACAGAAGTCAGACATGGAATAAGTGATCCCATCTTCCAGCTATAGACCAGTCCGAGACTGAAGGGCCAAGAGAGCCAAAAATAAACTTCATGTCCAGGTCAAACCCCCAGCCAGCTGGTAAGAATGCAAGCTATTGTATTAACCAACAACCTAATTATGAAATTATCTGGCTAGAGATATATATTTGTCAAACATGGAAAGGTTTCCTGCCTAATGTACAGTTATTATTCTAGAACTACAGAGAAATTAGGGGATTTTTAAAATTATTATTATTGTGGACTGTTATTTGTTTTTTCTTTTAAAAGATGCCTAGGAAGGAGAGGTTAAGAATCAGTAACCTCAAACCTGCTTTCATCCCAAAGTCGCTAATGGTAATCAAGTCTGGTTTCAAGAGGCACTAATGAGCTAGGCACAGTTTGCTTGTTCTGATTTTTTTAAGAGTGTTTTTCCAAGTACAGGTTGATATAGAATTAAAAAAACAAAACCAAACAAACCCAGGCAAAACACATAGCTCACTGGAGAACAAAAAGCAGCCAAAGGCAAAACCGACATCCCCACTGATGACAGCCTTTTCAGGATAGAAACTGCAAGTCAGCTGCATGAAGATCGTTCTGATGCACAGCTTTAGTGAGAGCAGATTAAGCATGGATCTCCTCTGTATGCCTTTCAAAATGGTTGTGGCTGTTTAATATGTTGTGAACATTTACATCTTACCTTAACCTACATTTACATCTTAGCTTAACCTGACTTGAATCAAATGTCATCTAAGGTAACTGGGTAAGAACAAGGCATTGCTCTCCCAGAGGTCTTTTGTATCTGTAATCCAGATGCCTAAATCCATAATCCAGACACTTTAACAAATGCCGCAGCTCACTGAACACATCTTCCACAGAAAGCGTAAAAGACTGCTCTCTAGACAGAGTAGGTACTGAGCCAGCATTATTGCATAAAGGGAGAAAGAAGTTTCTTCCAGGGACTGCTGATGGTGCAGACTGCTTTCTAGCACATAGTAAAATTTCCGTGGCACATCCTTGAACCACAAGGCATCAAGGAGACAAGAAATAACGCAGATTAATAAGATAGGTCTTAAAGCTGCATGAGATAGTCTAACAGATGTAAAGTGCAGTACTTTTCCTGATGGTTTTATGCAGGGTTCAACAGTATGGGTGGTCAATTCAGCTGGACTATTCACAATTCCTCCAAAAGAAAGAGGTATCAACAGCACTAGAAGGTTCAAACCAAGAGATGGTGTTTCACAGAGCATTTAGTCTAGTTGGGGAATTCCCTGCTGCAGCATGTTTTGCGTAGTAAAAGTCTGCACAGACTTAAGATGAAAACAAGGAAATTCATGGAAAAGAAATCTATTGAGAGTTGCTAAATACACAGAATCCTTTCTTGGTTCCAGGAAACCTCCGAGTTGCAAATTTGCTCGAGACATGAAGAGTACTCAGAATTCTTGTACTCTTCCCTCTACATACACTTAGGACACTGCCCCAGTATTGCCATTCTTGTACGGAAAGGTGAAGGGTTCCCAGGTTTAGCCATGGGAATATACTTCCAGCATCCATGGCTTCGGAATTACTTAACTCAGAGTGTATCATCTTTGGATATTTTTTTTTTACAATCCCTGCCATATAGAAGCGTGCTGGGTATTGAAAAAGAATCAGCAGAATGTGGGTGTTCTGTGAAAACCATCACTAGTAAAGGGCTCGGCTCCAAGCTGACTCTTGCAAGCGTTGGTGAGAACACAGAATGCATCCCAGCAGTCAGGGAGACAAGCTACACCTTCATATTCTGATCCACATCATCACACAAAGAGATCACAGACACTCATGTGCGCAGGGCATATTTGACAGCTGAGCAGAGCCATCTGGTCCCAGCATTAACCACTTCTGTAAACCTGTTATTCTAACATATCACAAACTAAATAGCTCAGTTCAACTAAGCACAGGCTCTTCTGATTTCCAGACACTACGTTCTCTGATTTCCAGTTGGTATGCCCATACGTACCATATTTCCCAGTCTGGGAAATCTGTGTAGCTGCTCTAGTCAGTGCTGGGTGGGGGGAAAGGAGCACAATGCATGCCAAACTGCCATGCCCAAGAAACTCTAGAACATAGCACGGACTTTTTAGAGTCACGTAACCATAAAAATAAAAAAGAAAAATCCCAGTGCAACGATTACATGAAACGTGGTTTGCTGCATTAGCAATCACTGCCTTTTCAACAATAAAAGGGCCAACTTCCAGCTAAAAAATTATGCATTTTAATTAAAGTACCTAAATAAGAATATCAAATAGCATTACGATTTCATGAGTTTGAATTCAACTATATATTTGGGTTCATTTGCTCCTGAAGCCACAGGAAGAGGCTCAGCAACACTACCAAGCATTTAACAAGCAGGTTTTGTTACAAGCATTTCAGGACTCACTCGGCGTATTTGTAGTGCCATTCTCCTGTGACTGAATCCTGATCAAACAGCTTGCACGTCCACTCTTCACCCTTAAGCTTCCTCTCTTTGGCACTCTTTCTCTGAGCTTCTTCCAGAACATATTTCTCTTGAGTAGCTTCCGTTTGGTCTTTATTATTTATTGCTCTTGTCACTTGTTGCCAAAGCCTGACAAACGAGCAACATAAAGAGTTACAATCTGGTTGACAGAAATAATTGCAAACATTTCCTTAATTTTAGGCTAAGTAAATGGACCAACCTCTAAACTGAACATTACCATGTTGTAATATATGTTTTATCTACATTTGCATCAAGACTTTCCATGAGTGTAATGTTTGTAAATAACAATCTTGTATTTAATGGTGTTGCTTTCTTGTTTCACAGGCCAATATCAGCAAACATGGTAAAGAAAGAAATCACAATTTGTTCATAATATGGAGAAAATGATGAGTTTTATTTTGTCAAAATACATGGTTCTAAAGTGAACTTACTTCTCTGACTCAAAGTCATCTTGCTCTTCAAACTTCACTGTATATCTAGGTAATCTACGCTGCTTGATTTCAGATGTTGGGTTCCAGAATGTCTCTGTAACATCTGTCTTCTTGTCACTAATAGTAACTTCACTGTCCTGTAACGTATATAATTCAGTTACCTTAATTGTAATAATCTCAAAGACTGCCAAAATAACACAAAAGGGAGGAATAAGCAATTTTTTTTGTAACAAGAATTTCTTTTCTTAACTAATCCTAGTTAAGATTAATCAGATATGCTAACCTTAAAATTCAATTTCTGCACTCTGTGCTAGTTCTAACTTGGAACAGAGACGCAATGAAACCATTACCACGTCCAAAAACCAGCGGTGCCAGTGTCACCTCACTAGAACTGAAGAAAGTTTAAACATTTCATGCTGGTGCCATAACAATTCTTCATAGTACTAACACATATACTAAAAACATTTCACAAGCTGAAATGTATTTTCTTCCTAAACTACTCAAACGTACACAACTTTTCCACCTTTTAACAGTTACAAAGAACACTATGTTGATTCTATACTTTCTTGAGAACTGTCTAATAATAAAGAGATACTTTCTATAGAAATGGTATTTAATCAACTCTTTTTTTAAAATTTGAGTCTTTTATGTAACTAAGTGCTATTTTCACCTGTCTCAGCTATCAGCCAGAATTTATAAAATACCATTAGTCACTACTTACCCAATGACCCTCCAAAATAGCCAGAACTTCTTTGCCAAGTTTAATTTTCCCTGATATTTGGTTAACACTGTCGTTGTTGCCCAAAAAAGGCTGCAAAACAAAAAGAAATGCTTTCATGTTTGTTTTAATAGCAAATTATTTTTGCATTTATGTTTAGTGTTAAGGAAAAAAGTGCATTTATGAAATGCAATGTAAACAGCCCTGATGGCTTTTAATATTATAACTTCTGCCCATTTAATCCCCAAAACAAGTCTAAAACCACAGGACGTTGTTCTCGCGCTGTATTTTCATAAAAATTTTACTAAGCAAAAGCATTTTCTAAGAGAAGTGGAAAGAAAACGGAAAGTAATGCAGAAAACAGTGACACAATGCTATCTTTCTTGGACGAAACAGTCTTTTGCTGCACTAATTTCATCACTTTGCCCAGGACCATTTGTTACCAAAGGTTAACTCTTGCAGAAGCCATAATAAAACCGATTGCCAAGGATTTTCTTCGGCTTTTTTGATAGTCTGCGCATGCATCCTGTGGGCTGACGAGGCAAAATATCAATTAACACAGCCTCCTAGCTTTTATGTTTCCTCTATAATTTCAACTGAATACAGTTTCCCCCTCCACGTGCACATTTCTCCTTAACAACTGCTTGTTCATCTTTAAATCAGTTTCTGCCTCAAAGATGGCAAATATATTTTTCTGAAGCACAAGCCATCTTTACGTAGTTTATAAACCTTTGTTTAGCTTTTGTGAGTGGGAGGGTGCTCCTACAGCAAGCACAGCTGCCAAAACTAGTCTGTGTAAATTGCTGCTTAGCACTGGGCATTAGGCTGATATATATGTTAGCCAAAGCCTTTTCATCATCTTTATTCGAGGTGTCATGAGCAACTTAAACTTTACCCAGGATGGAAGAGTGGAACCTGGGTCTGAGTTCTGCTCCAAGGGCTCACCAGGAGTTTCAAAAGACCCTGAACATTTTTAGAGAACTGAAGATCACCAAGGTGTATTAACAACAATACACAAAATACCTGAACCACTGATCAGATCACTAAACACTTCCCTTGTTCTTACACTTTCCTAGACACACACTGTTGCCACTGCTGGAGATAAGACCATTGCTTTTTCCCCACTAGAAGTGTTCTTAATATTCATACAACTAGCAATAAGTTTGCATCTCTTACCCCCAGAGATGAAGACAGCACTATAAATCAGTGACTTGCAGTCAAAACCTTTGGACCCAGAAAAATACATTAAAAAAAAAAGATGACAACAGAATTCCTTTTTTTAAAAAAATAATCACTGTTTGCTAGATACACATAGCTGGATATGTAGGAGTTAAAATGAAAATTCCTCCGTTTCCAAAAAGACAAAAAGACAATTCCATATTACATCAGATCATATCTAAGGAGTGACCTACTATTTTTTTTTTAATTATCATTATGCTTATTCTCCTTCTTGTGCCCACTCAGCATTTACTAACCTTGAGTTTGAATTCAATTGTTGCACTGTAGCCCGTTTTCTCACAGGTGATGTTGACTGTTCCCCCAAGCTCTAAGGTCATTGTGCCATAAAGAATTCCTGCAAGAGAAAAGAAAACAGCTAAAATGAATGTTCATAACTGAGCAAGATAAAAACCCCTAAGTTCTTTAGGCACAATTCCTAGAGTAAACATATCTGTGCCAGAGGAAAAATCATCTTTTCAGATGACCTTTCCTAATGATAAGCATGATCTTTCTGCCAAATAAGATAACCCAAACAGAAACCAAAAGATCTAAGGGAATTACAGATAAGCAGGAAAAACAGTTTATTAAGTCATATATTCAGCAGCAGTGTGTGCTGCTGGCTCTAGCAAGGGTGGTATTTAGTCTTATTGGAGATTACCAGAGGACAGAAGCTTTTGAGGTTAAATAAAGACAGGAAAATAACTCTATGACAAAGAGAGCAAAGAAAAACTTCGCTTGAACAGAAGCAGTATGTACAGTCAGACCACAGGTGAAGACAATCATGGACAACCAATACAAGACAACACTTGATCACCTCTCTAAGGACTTCTGGAAGTACAATGTTGACAATGCTGAGCACACTTTCTCTCCCATGGTTACTGTCTTTCCCTCTGCAATCCAGCTTTTTTAACACCGAATATATTTTCCATACAGTGGATGCATGTGCAAATACGGTTTTTTCACTATGCACATTCTCCTTCCTGCATTTGCTTCTACCTTCCTCCTTCTCTATCAGCTTTATTAGTCACACTACTTCTCCTTCTTCCTGTTTGACTTCAATGTATGTTATGTGCTTTTTAAGTAATATTATTTTTGTCACCAAAGACATATAAAAAAAATATCCAACTGAATATTAAAAACATCCATGAACAATGGAAAGAGAAGAGCCTACCAAACTAATGTCAGATTATCTAATTCTGCTAATTCATTTTCATACATCTCAAATGAAGAAAATATTGTAGTTGCTGACTATAGGGCTTCTGAAAGAGAATTCTGGCAGAGAATATATGCGTAGGTATACCTGAATAAGTAACAGTTTAAAAATCAGCAACTCTGCAATGAATTTTGTACTACTACTGACCTTCCAGAAAGCTTTACAAACTACTGACTGGTTTACCATAGTGAAACTAAAGACAAACGGTCATGATTTACACTCAGATCACACAGTGAGGTCTAGATACTACATTGCTTTTTATGTTTACAGGAGGAAAATACTGGAAAAGCTGAAAAAAAAGCAACTCAAACAGTAAACTACTGTCATGTAATGACAGATAGCTATATATATGCTCTTACTATTTATGAAAAAAATCTTTTTCTATGCCAAAAAATAGATCATTGCTTAAACAATAGATGTATTTTTCTCCTGATAAAATATGTGCAAACCTAGAGCGACCAATGTTGCCAATGTCTGGAACACTCTTCTCAGATGACAACCTTGAATCCAACACAGTATATTATTTGGAATAATGAACTATTTAGAACAGAGAATGAAGAAACCCACTACCTTTACAATGAGCATATGGCATTGTCATGACATAATCTTCTCCCCTATTTAGGAATGTTAGCCGTCCTTCTCCATCTAGTATGGCAGATAACGAATTCCCTGAAATTCAAAGACAGAAAATCACATTTCTCACCCTGCAAGACAACAGTCAACATTTCCTATTAACTGAGCAATAAAATTATGAACATCAGTATATTTAGCATTGTAGTCTATCCTGTTCCATGAAGCCACTATAATACACATCTATAGCCACTCTAATACACTATATATATAAAATATAATATATATATAATGTGTGTATATATATACACACACACATTATAGCCACTATAATACACTATAATACACATTTATTATACTTTGGGGTATAATAAAATACTCCAAAACTAGAAATTAATATTCCAAAGACCAGTAGCAAATATTTGTAAAGAAAGGATAATACAATGATCAAACCCCTGATTCTTCTAACAGCCTTCTTTCATCCCAAAACACAGGTCTTTTGCTCCGATTTTACACTCCTCGATAAAGGTACAACCAAAAAACTCATTATTTACCATAGAATTTGGATTTGGCCAGAATGCTACCACTAAGGCAAAAACCATCCTTTCGGTTGCTAACATAGAAGGCAGATATTGGAGGATGATGGGATACCTGTTGAAAAAAACCATGTAATTTAAAAAAAGAGAACATGCAACATAGTATAAACCTTGAGCTAATAGTGACAGAATGCAAAATTCGAGCTGCATATAATAGAATACAGTTAATGTATGTAAAATGTGACTATAATCTCTAAAGATAAAGATCAAGCAAACATTCTCACTGAATTTCAAGAGTGAAGAAAATTAGCACCTGACTTTTACTGGAGCAAGAGGAAACATAAATGCTGGCAACACCTTTGTCTCTCTAGGAAGACACACTAAGAGAGACGTGTAAAAGAACCTACGTTCATCAGGAGAGCTTTTAGGATACTATTCATACACTTAAATACATTTTCTGAAACTGCCTGTCATGGTTTTAGCTGGGATAGTTAATTTTCTTCACTGTAGCTAGTATAGTGCTGTGTTTTAGACTTAGTATGAAAATAATCTTGATAACACACTGATGTTTTAGTTGTTGCTGGGTAGTGCTTACACGAGTCAAGGACTTTTCCAGCTTCCCATGCTCTGCCAGGTGCACAAGAAGCTGGGAGGGGAGGGGGCACATCCAAGAGAGCTGATCCGAATTGGCCAAAAGGTATTCCATACCATGTGACATCATGCCCAGTATATTAACTGGGGGGAGTTGGCCAGGGGGAGCAGTGATCGCGGCTCGGGGACTGGCGGTGTCGGTCAGTGGGTGGTGAGCGGTTGCAGCACTTGTGGTTTTTTTTAATTTTCCCTTTTTTTTTTTTTCCTGGGTTTCATTCCTCTCTCTCATTATTTTCTTTTTCTTTATTATATTATCATTATTATTATTATCATAATAATTATTGTTATCATTACCATTATTACTATCACTATTTTATTTTAATTATTAAACTGTTCTTATCTCAACCCATGAGTTTTCTTGCTTTTGCTCTTCCGATTCTCGCCCTTCCCACTGGGCTGGGGGGAGTGAGCGAGCGGCTGTGTGGTGCTTAGTTGCTGACTGGGGCTAAACCACAACACTGCCACATCATTTATCTAGAACAAAATTGTGATATATTTCTTTTTCTTCAAAATACTTGTGCTGGTTATTGCAGCTACCTGTTCTGCAATGTAAAAAGTCTTGCTATTCGTCCTTGGATGAATCCACATGCAGCGGAAAGTCTCACCAAGTATAGGATTGTATGGCTTTTTTAGTCCCTAAACAGAAACACAACAGAGAGTAACCATAGAGTACTTACAAAATATCTTCAGTGACAGACTGATAAAGTAAGACACACACACAAAAAATCCTAACAAATATGCTGGAGCACATTGTACTTGATTTCATCATTTGAATATTACGCTCAGTTACTCTGCTCTTCATTCCAAGGAAATTGGCATAGATTGAGTGTATCTGCTAAACTACTCCAGGTTACACAAAAGGACAAACAAAATAAAAGAATTTTTGTAGGAGAATTATTACAGACCTTTTGTTTGAAGTTAGCTACTAAGTACTTTCTTCTTTCAGTACTGTTTCCCACCAACATGACTTTAAAGAATATTTAGTGTAAAGCTAAATGAAGTAGTGGAAATATTACTCCTCCAACTGCAGCATGTTATCACTGAAGAATGGTAAACATACAACTGGCTCAACTTTATCACAAAATGTTTAGTTAGTTCAACTTCTACTCCAAGCGAAAAAACCCCCAAACAATTGAATATAGTCTATTTTTAAGCATGGCTAGGGACCATAAAGGTCCAGATGTATTTGCATAAATAATGAATACTTAACCTTGCTTTTAAAAAATGGATAACAATATAATTTAAAAACAAAAACTTGCTCCAGCACATCCCTAAACCCTCAAACTAGACACAATGACTGAAGTAAAGACAAAATAATAGGTGAGAGGACACCTTTGGCTTTTTGTAGAACCCCGACAAATACCACTTCACTACTTTTTTCATGCGGTTGTAAGCATTCTCTTCAAGAGCAGCTCTATGAAACAAACAGAACACACAGATCAAATATCAATATTGTTTCAGTTATAACACGCTATCAATCTTTGCGATGTATCTTGTATCTAGGAGCTGACTAAAAGAAAGGTTTTATGATTTGCAGTACTGTAAATCTTTCAGCCTGATTGCATCAAATTCAAAGTTTTCAAGTCATTGTCTGAAAATGGAAATCAAACAAAAAATCAGTAATGGTATTTCCATAACTGAATCTGTTCTTTGTAATATTAAATCTTGTTCCACCCCCACCAAAGTTCTTCCACTTATAAAAGGTACTACTTTAGACAACCAGCCTACTCACTTAGAGAACTTATTGTTCAATAACATTTCAATTTACAGTCTTTAATTTATTAGCTACATTTGAGCAGGCAATTATAAACCTGAATGGAACTTAACACTGTATTTAAAAGATTAACTGGTACTGTTTTACCATTTTAAATATGCCTCCTAGAGAAAAAAAAAAATTAAACTAACTTTGAGAAGTCTTCTAATCAGTCTCCAAAAGCTAAACCAGAAATGTCTGCAACACCATTGCTATTACTAAGAGGGGCCAGACTTCAAGATGTATCATATGAGCTCTCAGGCAGTTAGCTTTCAGAAAACAAGGATATCTGATGACCGAGACATTGTCAGACAAACATTCAAACTCTAAAGCAGTCTACGATGTTGTTTAAGTAGACTGGATCAAACGTTTCAGCATATGCTGTTACTCTATTTTAGTTTAAAAAATCGAAAGAATGAAAACCAGAGATAGGATTGACTCACTCAGACAAAAAGTCTGCATGGTAGTAGTAATCAGACAGCTTGTCCAGGAAAGAACGAGGTTCCAAGATAAACGTAGGCAGTACAACCTTGGACAAGTCCATTCCTGGCCGGACTTGCTTCAGCAGTGTCCAGATCAGACTTTTGTTTTCTTCTGACACTACTTCTGTCTGAGCAGCCTCCCCTGCCTAGGATGAACAAAAAACTGCTTAGAGAAGGGAGAAAGAAAATAATCCTCCAGAAGACAGGTCAACACATTCTAAGGATGCAATGAGACTGGAAAATAGATACTTGAAATGAACAACTCAGAGAACCTGAAGCAACTATGGGAGAAAAATCAAGTTTCTCTAAACACGCATATGATACATCTTTAATGAAGGATTATATACTATTCAGCATTTAAAACTGCATTTGTTTTCATCAGCCCTAAACCAGAAAAAATTGAGGTAGAATGTTGTTCAGAAATCCTCTTAGTCCTTTCCTGGGCATCAAGTACATTACCCTGTGTTCTCACGTACAGGACATATAGCAAAGGGCTCTTCACTCTACCAACTTTTCCCCACCATGAAAGCTGTCATGTTTATACTTTTTACTGCCTTGACCAGTCAACAGTATCAGTGATTTTCCCTAAAGAAACCCACTGCTCAGGGGTAAGTGAGCAAAACCAGCAGCAACACCCCAATATGCTCCTTTCTGTCCAGGAGGAGGGGAGATATCCTTACAGTTTCTGAAATCAAAAGCAAAGGTTGTAGGAAAAGCATCCCTCTTTCCAGAACAGTTCTAAAACGCATACTCAAGAATTTAATGTCAATTTAAACTCCTCAACTTTTCCTAAACTACTGCTTCTTTTAGAAACAATACTAGAAAGCAATAAAGTGCAAAGTATTTATGTCCCATAGGTATGAAAAAAAAATCACATAGTTAGCACTTGAGAAGAAAGGGGAGATCTGTGAAAAAGCTCATCTCAATTTCTGTTACTAAGTTTTTTGTTATCTTTATAGCAAGTAAAACATACAAATCGCTCTCATATTTGCCTGTGTAGATATATAAGACAACCTGCAAAAGTGGAATGGCAGCTCTGGGGCATCATGCTAGAATGCAAGGTGACATCAGAAACACAGCAAGCCTTCCACTGAATTCTGCAGACCCCATGGCTGCTTAACTCCTCTCTTGCAGTAGAAAAACAGGTGTCAGCTTCCATTAAAATCTTCAACTTGAAGATTTTTACTTGAAGAAAAAAACAGCAGTAAGCTAATAAAAAACAAATAGAAATAACAACAAAAGGATGGGTAGACACAGTCAACTTCTGCTGCAGGTGGCCCTTTCAAACTGAGCACCTTCTGTCTGAGCAATATACCAGATAATCTCATTATCTCTGTCAAAATCTCAGACACAAGCACAAGAGTGGTAAAGCAGAGCAGAACATGGGTGAACAAAACCTTTTCCCCCCATTATTGCTGAAACTATGAAAGCCAATTGTGCAAGTCAGCTTTCAAGTGTAGTCTAACCCCTAAAATATCAGCTTTCTATTTGGAGAAGCTGCTTGATGACTACATCAACAGCACTCTTACCTCCCCAAGTTCTTCATGACTCTGTTCTAAATAAGTAGTTTCCTTGATATCAATTGGTTCTGGATCGACATAAGAATCATCCTGTCGCTCCGATGTGTCGCTGTCACTTTCTTCACTTTTCCCCAATCCATCATTATCAGATTCCTCGTGGTCATGGTCATTTTCCTTATCAGATTTGTCAGAGTACATATCTTGATCTTTGAAGTGGTGCCTTTCAATTTCACTGTCATTTAACCTACAAAAAATAAATGCTAAATCAATCTTCAACTTCACACAATAATTTCATCTTTGTAAACAAGGATCTTAATAAAATACATACTAAAATTGCCAATATCAAGCCTGATCTGGCAGCAACGTCAAACCAGCTTTGCTGGAAACATATAGGATGTAAACCGCACCAAATTTAGAATAGTTCCATTGGAAGGCACCTAGAACAGTCTTCTAGTCCAAGTGCCTGACCACCTCAGGGCTGACCAACAGCTAAAGCAGTAATTAAGGACACTGTCCAAATGCCTCTTAAACACTGACAGGCTTGGGGCATCAACCACCTCTCTAGGAAGCCTGTTCCAGAGTTTGACCACCCTCCTGGTAAAGAAATGCTTCCTAATGTCCAGTCTAAATCTCCCCTGGTGCAGCTTCGAGCCACTCCCATGAGTCCTATCCCTGGATACCAGGGAGAAGAGATCAGCACCTCCCTCTTCACTTTCCCTCCTCAGGAAGCTGAAGAGATCAATGAGGTCACCCCTCAGCCTCCCTTTCTCCAAACTAGACAAACCCAAAGTCCTTAGCCGCCCCTCATGCCTTCCAGCCCTTTCAACAGCTTTGTTGCCCTCCTCTGGATGCAATCAAGGACCTTCACATCCTTCTTAAATTATGGGGCCCAGCACTGCACACAGTACTCCAGGTGATGCTGCACCACCGCTAAATACAATGGGATAATCACCTCTTTTGACTGGCTGGTTATACTGTGTTTGATGCACACCAGGATGCGGTTTGCCCTCTTGGCTGCCAGGGCACACTGCTGACTCATATTGAGCCTGCTGTCGACCAGCACCCCTTTTCTGGAGGGCTGCTCTCCAGCCACTTCTCTCCCAACTTTTGTCCTGTGTTACTCTGTCCCAGGTGCAGAAGCCAGCATTTGTTCTTGTTAAATTTCATGCCATTGATGATTGCCCAAAGCTCCAATCTATCTAGATCCCTCTGCAAGGCCTCCTGTCCCCTGAGAGAGTCAACAGCACCTACCAGTTTGGTATCACCAGCAAACTTGCTAACGGTGCATTCAACTCCTGCATCCAGATCACTGATAAAAATACTGAATAGAACAGGCCCTAGGATTGAGCCCTGAGGAACACCACTGGTGACTAGTCACCAGCCAGATATAACCCCATTCACCACATCCCTTTGAGCCCTGTCATGCAGCCAGTTCCTCACCCAGCGCACCATGAACCTGCTCATCTCACAGCTGGACAACTTGTCCAGAAGGACGCTGTGAGGGACAGTATCAAAAGCCTTTCTAAAATCCAGAAAAACTACATCCACCACCTTCCCTTCATCCACTAGGTGGGTGATCTTATTGTAAACAGAACTTTCCCTTTGTGAACCCATGTTGACTGTGCACGATGATTGCGTTGTTCTTTAAATGTCTTTCAACAGCACACAGTATGATCTGCATAATTTTTCCAGATACTTCGTTTAGACTAACAGGTCTGTAGTTTCCTGGGTCTTCCCTCATGCCCTTCTTATAAACTGGAATAATGCTAGCTAGCTTCCAGTCAGCAGGGACTTCCTCAGACTCCCAAAACCTTTGGCAGATGATCGAGAGGAATCCTGCTGTAACATCCACTAGCTCATTCAGTAGTCTGGGATGAATCCCATCAGGCCGCATGGACTTATGAACATTCACCTGATACAACTGGTCTCTTACAATTTCAGTGTCCACAAACGGGAAGTCATTGTTCCCGCACTTGTGCTCCTCCAACTCAGAGGATTGGACAGCCCAAGGTCTACCAGTATTATTAAAGACTGAGGTGAAAAAAAGCATTTAATGTCTCTGCTTCTTCTTCATCCCTATTTTTCAGGTGACCATCTTCAACTCGTATCAGTTCAATGTTTTCCTTGGACCTCCACTTGCTATTAACATACTTAAAAAAGCTAGTTCTCAGTTGAAGCTAAAATTGCTTTTGCCTTTCTTCTCCCTCTCCTGCCAGCCCCACTAAAACTAGGCCTGCAGGTTTTGTTGCTTAGGTAGTTAAGCACACTGAATACTCTTAGAATATGCTATATCCAAAGATCTGCTTAATTAAACCATTAGTCTTAATTAGACTTAACAGTTGTAGCTAATTGCTGTGATTGTAATCTGGGCCAGCTGCTGATATTAAACTACTATTCATGAGTACAGATCTCTAGCTGAATTGTACACAGCAGTTTTATTGTTTCCATGAGACAATGGAAGGAGCAAAACTGTAGTGGAGCCTGCTTGGTCATCTGGGTAGGGCCTTGAATCTGGGCCAGGGGCAATAATTTGCCTTTTCTATGCTTTTCTCAAACTACCTATGCCAGAAAGAACTGCATCTCTGGCAGTCCAGGTCTTCTCTCTCAAGTACAGGAGTGTACTCTCAACAGCACTACAAAATTCCTGCACACCCAGGAAAGACAGATGGGCATCTAAATCTCCATGGGTGAAAGGGATTATCTGATTAAAATTTATGTCCACCTGAAAGTATATCGAATTGGTGGAAGATTACTGAGAGAAACTGTGCACAGCGCAAGCTTCAGACCCAATCATTTCAAATAATGGACTAAATCCTGTATAATTTCTAATGCACTTTGGTACCACAATCGAAGTGTTTAAAAACACCATTCATTCGCCATGCTTGTTTAATAATGTATTTCCACAAAAGCTTATGCTCCCAAAAATCTGGTTGAAAGTATTTATTGAAATAAACAGGGAGTTATTCAAGGGCACTCAGACATTAGATACCAGGTGATACCAAATAATTTCAACTTTTGTGCATTTAATTTAATATAATAATAGGGTGACTGAAGCGTTATTCATCCATCTGATGATTCAAAGCTGAGACATGCTGAAACCATTTAAATAATGATAGGATTATTAACTTCTTTAACCAAAGAACAGCAACTTATATTCACATCTACCAACTTTTGTCACATGCACTAAACTTATTTTCAAGCGACCTAAAGAGACCAATTTCAAGGTATAAAAAATTAAAACCTTAACAGTTTAACTAAGTACTTAAACTTACTGAGGTGATACTCAACTTTGAGTTCCTTGGGCCAAACTTTCCTCTGTATCCACTTTGCTTGAAAAAAGATTTTTTCATTTTATCCACATACAGTATAAAAAACAATGCAAATAAGGCAAATAGAGAGAATTCAGGAGCAAAAAGAACTGCAACCTTAGAAAGACATTCACCCTGTGGAGAAGTTATCACTACAAGGTTCTGCCAAAAGGACAATCAGGTTTAGTAATTAATTCACTTACGGTAAGTTTTCTCCACTGTGCAAGTTGTTAGCACGAAGCAGACCATAGAGAGAGACATGAGTACTGTCTGCTGAAGAGTTCAAATCATGTTCTTTACCTTCTCTAATCATTGTACGTTTAAGCAGACTTGAACATTTCAGTGCCAGCTCCAAAGCATCCATCCAACACCTGCCTAAAGACAAATTTATTATTAGACTAAAAATTAAGGATTTAACTGAACTATACAAGTTCCATTTCTTAATTTCACAATCCTTTTGGGTCTGCTTACATTGCCTTTGAAGACATACTTCAGAGTTGTTCCATGTTACATGCATCGGATTTTATAACTTGGTGGGGACATAAAAACAACTCACAACTACCCAGCTCTGGTACAAAGGATGCTTCAGGGTAGGACAAGCAAGGTAAATCGTGATTCTGTTAAAGCATATTCCACCATTTATTCCTTAATACAAGTATGGTTCCGTCCAGGCCCTGACTGTTGAATTACTCCAAAGTTGCCTGCAGCCCTGCTCTCGTTTTGAAGACTAAGTAACTGCACCAGCTGGCAAAATTTGCTCATGTAATGCAATAACAATGTGGAAAAGGAGCTATAATGATACCCTATAAATGCCATTTCAGTATAAAAAAAAAAATTAGAATGTCTGCTCTTTTTTTTTTTTTTTTTTGGCAAAAAGTAACTGAATAAATTTGTGTGTTCTTTCCACTCCTTGTTTCTTCATTTCCATGTATCTAATCCATTTTTCAATAGAGAAGGCAGAGTCCTATTTTTAAAGTCTGCAGGGGTATACTTAATTAACCAGCTGAAGGAAAGCAGCTGCTAGAAAGGTTACACAACAGTCTTATATTTTGTTTCCACATTGTAACCTTTGAAGATGGTTGCATTGATATTGACCACCACTTTCCCAATGACAAAGGGTGTTACAAAACTGTATTTTGAGGGAATTTTTACTACTAGAACTCTGTGCAACTGCTGCACTTCAAAATACACAAATGCTTTCATTAGAAAGAAAGTATGTCCACATTAGCAATTTAGAAAGGTACTAGTTTAAGTATTCAGACATATATTAATATAGTTAAATCTGAAATAAACCTTTCCCCCTCCTCTACCCAGCCAACGCAAGGCAACTGCAAGGAGTTCAATGACAGCTTCTTCAGGCCAAAATTTTCCTTTAATAACCATGGAAAACTACTAGTACCAACACAATTGAATGCACTACGTTAAGGGAGAACCTTAACAACGATTAAACTGCAATCACCATGCTGTACTAGACACGGTAAGACAACTGAAGCCATCTCTTTCTAATAACTAACTGCTGTCACTGCAGAAAAACACTGAAGTGTCTACTTACCATCTGATTCTGAAGCGGCTCGGATGATCAAATAACTGCTGGGCAATGGCTGAGTTATAGAACCAACTGCTTCACCTTTGGGACCCTTGAAATACACAAAACAAGCAACAGCGTCAGATATTTTAATTCAGTTTTACAGTTTATCATTCAATGTAATAACAAGCTGACAGACTGCAGGGATATTTACTGTCACTCAGCAACATCTAATGAAGACATGAATAGAAAGACAGACAGCCCTCTTTTATTGGATTTCTCCTTCAAAGACTTCATTCTACGTATAGCTCCCAATTCAACCCCACTTAAAAAGAACGGTCTTTGGGATTCAAATAATTTTTGGTGGGTTTTTTTTTAGTTAATCAGACTTGGCACAGTAACTTGGAAATGCTCTGCTGATGCTACTTATAGCAAGATGACAAAAGCATCAAAAGAAATGCCTCGGGGGAGTCACCCTCAGTGTTCAGGGATTCCTGCAGATGGGTGTAGAGAGATCATAACGGACAAGCCATTCCTCTTCAGCTCAGTATTTCAGCTGAAGAGGTAAGATTGAAGGCAAGCGAAAAAAAAAAAAAAAAGAGGACATGTCTGTGGGGTGGTTTAAGACAGACCTCATAAGATTCTAAGATTTACAACAAATGCTGCCTAGTAGAAGACCCCACATTTGTACAGCAACTGGCTTTTCCCCCTCCAGTCCCATTCATTCTTGATGAGAGCAAAAGTTCCTACGAGGATGCTATGGTTCATAGCACAGAGAGAAACTAGGGCAAGCCAAACCCCTGCAGAGAATGGGAGGCCCTCTTCAGTGATCCACTTCATACTTATTTTACATGACAATGTGTTTGGTGTCTCAGCAGCATCCTGTGCTCCAGAACTGCATAATTTTTGCCTGTCTTCAGAAGACAGATGAGTCAACTGATATTTAAATAAAATGGAAATAACTCCTCCCACCCAAACACTATGTATTGCTGTAGGAACCCACTCATCCTTTCTCCTTCTCTCCTTCCCCTTCAACCTCTCTACCTATCCAGAAGGCAATTCCACACAATATTTAGGTGCCTAACTGCATGCTTGGCATTTAAATAAGAAAAAAACAAACAAAAAAAAAATATGACGCCCAAGTCCGTAAAAGACACTTAGATGCTTAAGTCTCTATAAAGGGTATCAGCAGGACACCATGATATTAAACTAAGAGACACACAGAGCATGTCAAATGCCAAAGTTTAATTATGCTATGAAGTTCTTCACATTCCAAATGAAAAGGAAAAAAAAAAATCCAAAAGACCTTTCCATTTCTGTTGAGCTTCATTTTGGAATTAAATGCTAAACAAACATTTTAAAACCCCTTCAAAAAAAGTTTACCTATGGTAACTTTAAGACAACTGGTAGGCAAAGAGGGCTGTATTAAACACACTTGAAGCTATTGTTGAAAGCTGGGTTAAGCCTGCCTAACCGATGACTTAACACTTTTTGGTCTGGATTGATTTCCCCCAGATAGAAGCCTAATGAAAAGCCAGTAGAAGGCTTAGAAGAGGGAATTGGAAAGCCAGCAGAAGTTCTGAGCAAAAGCAGATAAAGGCATATTTTAGAAGCAAGCAAATGAAATAGCCAGAACATTTCTGAGGGTGAGAGGCAAGAAACAAGGAGTCTTGGTGGCACTTAAATACTAATACAGGCAAGCTAGTGCTGGTGTAAATGATGTTCAGAAACTCCTGAATAGTCAGTACGGAGTAACAGCAACTTGGGTGTTAGAAACAAGATTCCAAACCTCAGTCCCCCTCCAAGCAAGCAGAAAGGTGTCCCTACAAAAAGTCTTTGGTGAAGCGGCAACACAGGCATTAGGAGTTAGCAAGTTATGAGAGCCAGGAGGGACAAACCCATGCATGAGCAACCCTCGCCCCGAGGGCGGACAGGCTGGGAAGAGGTCTCACTTGCACCAGGCCCCTGGGGAGGGGAGAGCACCAAGGCACAGTGCAGTGCCAGGGGTAGGAAAGGTGCTGGGGCACTGCACGAAGGGGACCGCAGCATCATGGTTGCACCAGCACTGTGCAAAGACCTCAGCCATGACAAGTCCTCGAAACTGCCAGGTCACAGGACATGGACTAAGGGCAGACCTCTGCCCATGAGATCTCCCCTTTAGAGTTATACTGTGGACATGCAGGGTACACTACTTACTCTGTACTAAACAACTATAATTTAGAGATGAAGTGTGCTTTTGGTGTTTGGGGTTTTTTTTAACGCAAGAAAGCTATACTCCCCTAGGTGCTTTGACAACACACTGATTAAAACCGAATGAGTAATTCACAGTGAACATTGAAGTAGGTTAACTTATTTTGGAATAACTGCTCGTGGATCTTGATTTCCTCTAATTGACTACTGTTCCAAAGAAAAATTCAAATTTTTCTTTGATATCACCCATTATGGTTTCAAAATCAATTTTCAGTATGCTAGTGTTCTGTACAAGAGAGACATTAGTTTTCATTTGTGAGGTGACTTTATTTGAACTGTCTCTCTGTTCCTGACAGAATGATGGTACAACTACTCCAATACAAGGTAGTGGGCAAGTTAAAAATTCCACTAGATTAAAAAAAACTTTGAGGTTTACTTTCTACAGAATATCCATGCCAATAAAACTCAAATGCCATGAACATTCACAGAAAGCAACAGAAATCGATAAGCAGTCACACTTGACTAAATTTACTTATGAAAAACTATTTGCAGTAACTTTTCTAGTTAGTAATTTGAGAAAAGTGAAATGGCATCAGGCCCAGGCACATGAGGAAGAACAAGGAACAGTGCATCAGCTACCTCAGAGTGCAGGAGGAACATCAAAGACCACAGCAACAGGCTTAAGGGAGCATGTGAAGTGACTGGCCACAAACTACTGCAGAAGAGAATTTGCAGTCTGCCAGAAGGACACACTATGGGAAGTGTGTTCAAGTCAGAAAATCTCCTGCAGTACTTAATGCCTGTGTAAATGTTTCTTGCAATATCATCTTCCTGCACTGACTGCAAACAAGGCTCATTTCGCCTTAGACTTCAGGCTCATTCTGGTAAATCTACCCTGTAAATCAGTCAATTGCTATTAAGCTTATGAAAGTTTGCCTCATGATAATAAACCTGTAACTAGGACATTATAATGGACTAGGTAAACAAGGCAGAAAAAGGCTTCAAACTTCAAGGTCTTTTATCTAATTAAACCCAGTAATTCTCAACTGCAAATAGCCATACCAAAATGAACAAATGCCATTCCAGCTCTCAGCACATTTAGAATGGACAATATCAACTTGTTCAGGTTCAAAATTTGACCTACCTTAAAAAAGTAAAAATCTGGTGGGGCATGTCCTCTAAATTCTAAATATCTAGTTAAAAAAACAAACAAATCCATTTCTCATTGCCAAGCAATAAAGAAATATAAGACTGATTTGTGATCTTCTGCAGACAGGCCACCACTTTGCAATGTATGTATACATGATCATAAATAATTAAAGCACATTAACACCAAACCCTATAGCTTTGAAAAAGGACGTGAAGTTTGTGTTCTGCAAATATGAGATCACCACTAATTAGGGAAAAGTCCTCCTAAGCAATATTAAAATAAAATAATTCAAAAGCAAATCAAAAGATTTGATCTAGGTTTGGTAAATTTAGATAACATTGATAATGGTAACAATTCAGAATGACCCCAAACAAATATCAGGAATTATACCAGCTGACTGACTTCCCAGTCTGAGATAAGGAAGACAAAATCAATGCAGCACATTCTACAGATGTGACAGTACTTCTATATCAATTTAAGATTCAGAAGATATAATCTCACAATTAGTACCTACCTTAAGATGTATGTTGCAGAGGGCATAATTAATTTATTATGACAAGGGTCCTAATATTGGACAGTAATTTCATCTAAAGCAAGATGTCATTTCAGGATGTAAATATGTTCACTTGTGTTGTACTTCCCCACTCCCTCTCCATATGCAAACACAAAACAAGGACTACAATAGTTTGTTTACTAGATCATAAACAATGAGTAATAGCAAACATTAAAGATTCTTAGGAGAAACTGAAATAAACCTTTGCTGTGCAGAACACACTGTGCTTTTCAACACTTACAGATAAGAGCTTCTCACAATATTATGCCATGTATGATGAAGCAAACAGACACCAGAACTGAAGGAAGACATTTGTCTTTCTAAAATTGTAGCCAAAAAGGAACACAATTGGCTAACAAGTTGCAATATAAGCTATTAGTGCACAAGGAAGTCATGTGAATTTCTACTCTTCCAAGCAAATTGAACTAGGCTGACATTTTATTACATGAATATAGGGTTGGAAGCCAAGAAGTGTTTATAACACACCTCAACTCTTTCATTTTGGCAAATCACTTCCCTCCTTAATTTCTCAGATTTGACTGACGTAAAATACAAGGTTATACACTCATTCCTTCCACTTACATGATTGCCAGTGATGGCATTAACCTCTTTAATGGCATCCCTCTGCACACCACACTTCTGAAGCTATTTAAGTATACAGAGCAGCATAAATCAAAGAGTTTTCATGATGAAGAGGACTAGATGTTGAAGGCTTATATTCAGAATAAATAAACTATTAAAGTTATAACAGAAAACACTCTTCAGCTTTTCATTAAGGTGTCTTTACTCATAGCTGGCTAATGCTAGCCATCCATTAAGAACCATATATGCTACCACTAACCTTTATAGCCCATATGGACTGCTCCAAAGGATGAAAAAGTTTGAAACAAAAGCCATCTTTTTTAGAAGGCCTCTCAATGAGTTCACAAGCGTTCAGGAGCACTGTTCCTACCCATTGGCCATTTTTTGGGGTTTTGTAAACAAGCAACACTCCTGGTTTCAGTACACACCACAGTTTGGTCCAGCTTTTCAAAGTACCACGAATCTAGAAGATAAATAGTTACAGTTACATCTCAGTAAAACCAATACCAAAACCATCCCCTTTAACAAAATGAAAATTAAAATTGAAATTATTAATTAGGTTTTATTTCAAGCAAAGTTTATCAGGTCTATCAAAAGTTTATCCAGGTTTATCAAAGACAATAAAAAGGTACAATTTCAATGTTCACTATTCTATTTTTTCTTGATGAATACTTGTCCTACAAATGGGTATACACACATCCAGGCATGGGAAGTATGACAATTCGTCTGAAACCGTCATGAATTTTCCTATCTGGAACATATTTTATGGTTAGAATGAAGACAGGATAATCTTTGGAAACAGAGCTCCTCTGAAAACAGGGCAGATGTCTGATAAGAAAAAGAGAATATTCACAAAATAACTCAGATATATTTGAATTTCTTAGATAAAATCTCTTACAACAGCTTTTGGCTTCAACCCATATGTGAAATATAAGATCCTTTCAAGTCCCTGAATTTGCACATCTGATTAGACTGCTTGCATCAATTCTGTCAGCTCTGGATTTTAATTACTATTGTGTCTGTAGGACTGAACGCCAACTTGACCTCTGAGCAATGTTGTAGCCTGTTTACACAGATTTTTGCAAAAACTGGAGAAACTTTTTCCAGACAAGCTATTGTTCGGAGCTAACTATACAAATGAGTAACAGGTCTTTATTCTTGTACAATTTCCAAGGAATATATTTACAAATTTAAGGAATTATATACAAATATATAAACTGTGTTACTGTTGATGACACTGACTGCTATACTTGAGAAATTAATTCCTCATTTTCTGTACCAGTATTAGAGGACAGTTAGTTCTTAAGAGAGGAAAGGAAAATTACCAGAAATACACAGAGAGATCTGTATTCAGATATCTAATATGACTGAACCATTTTCACTATTATTACGGACACAACAGAGCTTCAATTCTAAGTGTAAAGTAAAAAGGACAAAATAGGAATCATAAAGCCAACTCATCTGAAGTTAATGGCTATACACACAAGATGCATGTGACTATGGTGACTGCAGTAAGTGGGAGCTAGGGTCCTCTATTATTCCCCTAGGACCTGAGCACAGGGACCCTGGGATGCAATTAGTGTCTGCTGTGCTTGTAGAAAAACATTAACAGCAAGTAAAAGATTGAGCCTTTTCTATTCTGGTCAGAGAGCAGCAAGCAGCTGCTACATCTTCAACTCAGGTTTCACATTTGGATTCTGACCTTCAACCAGTCAGCCATAACAATAACTGATGGGTCTGTGATAGTGCTAAGTAATTCTTTTGTAGCTCTCTTCTTTTCTTCTCTGTAATTTTTCTTTTGAACCTGTAAATAATAATAACAATATTTACAATGCCACAGCCATAAGCCAGTAATCAGAGCACAAGAAGACATCTATCAATACAAGCTGAGAAAAAACCTGCTAAATTCAATTTGCAATACCAATACAGGGAAGTAGCTTTATAACACAGTATTTGACTTCAAGGTGTGAACAACTGTTTCATGCTCTGTTTCAAGAGCAGCTATGATGTAACCAATTTCAGATTCTTCTGCAATTTGCTTTTAAGACTGAGGACTTTGAAACTCCTGTTAGAATCACGGGGGAAAACCAATCAACCAACCAAACTCCCTCCCCTCCTTCCTTTCCTGGTGTAAAGTACAAAACCAAATTTGGGCTAGATTCAGATTTACAGGCACATTATCTGATCAGTAGTCTTTACACACCAGTTTTCCCTCCTCAGTAGAAATTTGCAGCAATGTATCTCCCTCTTTTAGAGGCAAATAATTTTTATGTTTCTCCTGACGTGATACCTGCCAAACAGCGGAGTTTGGTTTGTTACAACACAGGGGGAAGGCAGCAGTAGAAAAACCACAGGTACTGCATGCAAACTGTAACTTCGATAATTCAATTCATCATTTCATTGCATGTAGATGTCCTGAGGTCCCTGCCAACCTGAATTATCCTATAATCTTGTGCCACCTTAAAGACTGCATTATAGAAGCCCACACTCAAGTAACAGTACAATAAGATTTGAAGAGAATCAACCCCACAACTTCTCACAATACTTAAATATTCCATAGTTCCCATCACTACTTCGCATTTTTGTCTTCTCATTAGAGAATATGGTAAAACTATGTGAATGCATTTATAGGCCATGAGGAGTTACTTGGAAATTAATTCACCTTGAGAGATTCTTTTTTTGTAAGTTTGCTTGAAGATAAAGAGATGTCCTTCTCAGAGCCATTGAAAAGCTTGGATTCAGACTGAAATTTACAGAAGGCATAATAAATAAATGACAATGATGGATACAAGGATATATTACTGTTGCAGGCACTTCAGAAAGTATTTGCAGTGCAGTTATGTTTGTAAGGTTCCCATTCTCACTCACTTCTCTCCTGTTTCTCCCAATTTAAAAGAAAAAAAAAAAAAAAAAACAAAAACCCAAAACCAAACCACAACTTGTAATGTGAGCTCTTCCCCACCTATGTATGGAGTCTTTTTTCATGAGGGTTTTATGGGAAAGAAATCTGATATTCCTCCAGAAGAAGCTGAACTATATACAGTAAATATTTAGCCCACGTAGCCTGTTACTTGGTATGTCGCAGTCTTGACTAGTTAGGCATTATTTTAGCAGAGAGAGAAGGTTTTAGGAAAATCCCAGTGTTTAAACACAGGAGTCACTCCCATGTTCCCATGACATACAAATCCCAGCATCTTCATTTATAACTTGACAGCTCCTCTGAATGGATTGCTATAGAGGCACTTACCCCGTGACCCATGAAGGAAAATACAGCCTCTTCAATCTAGGATTTAGTGCTCTATAAATTATCAGAGTACAACTGACCACCAATGGCACTCGTTCTGCTCCTTCCTCCCTAATCCCACGCTCTGATTACTTTTTGCAAGTCATCTTCGAGAAGCTCACAGTGGTGATAAGACAGGGGAATGAGACTCAGGTTTGTTCATGAAACCCAAGCCCTTGTTCATGGCAGGACAATATGCTGCCTCAGCACCACATGATTTCTCCCTCCCGCCTCTCCCCACAGCTTGTAAGGTTCAAAGTTTATTCCTTGGCATCTGTTGCCTACAAGTTGAAAGGGAACTAGAGAGACCAAAGATTCACCCTGGCATACAGAGCTCTTAAAAAATAAATTAAAAAAAAAAAAGAGTCTATCACAGAGTTATCACGTCATTCCTACTGCAAGTCAGAGAGCACTGAGTAGGTATCCACTATATATAACCTTCAGATAAATTATGCAGAGTTGGATTTCTTTGTGCACTGAAATATAAGACTAATGGACCCAAAGTTCCTGCCTAGTCAAAAAAAAAAAAAAAAAAAAAAAAAGAAAAGAAAAATCAATGTAACCTTCCAAACTGTGTAAATTCAAGGACAGTTTATGAGAACTGCTTCTCAAGCTGTTCACCATCTCTGACTAGTCACTTCAAATCTCAGACTACAATGCAAAGTCTATTCACCAAATTTCTATTTTGGAACACTATAAAAAAAAACAGTGAAAAAACATGCAAGTTTTGAGAAAACTTACTGCAATAATAAAAACGGTGCATTTGAGCACTTTCTTAACACACAAGTTGCTCAGACCAACAAAATAAAAATTAAAGATTTACAAGTGGAACAAAGCAATTTAACTTTGATCCTTCTCTGATGCCTTTAATTCAGAACCAAGACTTTACAGGAGTCTACATAGATAGCTAGTGTCAAAAAGATATGTGCAATAACTGACAAAAAGTAAGCTTATCTCAAAATCATTTCAATGATAAGTTAATGTTCTCTAACTTCCATATACATCTTCAAAAAATGAAGGAAACCTCTTATTTTGTCTTAAAGATATGTTCTTAACACTCAAAATTTAGCTTTAAGACAAGCATACAACTTGAAATTTAATTCCTCCATCTAGAAGTTAAAGGAAATACAGTACTTCAAACGCAATAACAGAAGAGGAAAAAATGCTTATCTCTGTCACATAAGAAGAGGTAATGAACTCGTTATGCAAGCTATAATGGAGTAACTTAAGTAAAACATTCATAAATATTCTAGTTGCTCACTAACAGAAAGCTAATGCAATCTAAAGGTCATGCATATAAAAGCCCCAAACCAGTAAGTATCATCAGTTACAAAGACTCATTTTCTCAGTATCTCAGTTTTAAAAGCTCACTAATATGACACTGAGTAAAGGTCCATATTTACCTGTCCAGTGGATTACGAGGCAGATCAGAGATTGGTGTATTTTTAAGCTAGGAACTTTCTCAGTGTTACATCCACACAAAGTGAATGGGATCAAAATTTAAAAGGATAAAACATTTTAAGAGAACCTACTGCAACTCCCAGTGAGGTACATTCAGTACCAGATTCTGGGCAAGTCTCATCACTGCTTTCCCATCCTTACTCAGAAAGAAGGGCTGTTACTTCACCTCCACAGCTGTGACAGTCAGTTACCATCTTCTGTTAGCCTGAAGTTTATTTGTGGGTTATGAAGGAACTACTAGTCTTATCAAGTCCCACATGCAGTAACTGCATAAAATACGGATGAAGAAAAATATGTATCAGAAGTAGGAATATTGGTCTCATCTTTGATAATAGAAAGACACAAACAAAAGTAACAGCAAAGCACACAAAGACTTAACATCCTAGAAAGACAGGAACCAAGAAAAATAAATATAAGGAAGAGAAAAAACAAATTGGAGAGTCAAAGGTAAATGATTAAGAGTCTGAAAGAGATCCAAGTTAAAAGAGACAGTATTAACTCGATTTCCAAGTAAAAAATTATTTAGATGTTTCTGGACCAACATAAATATTTTGATCAGGAGCAAGCTGGATGGTAAAGTATGCTTCCTTGATCTCCCTGACCAGTGAGGCTCTAGGATGCAGTAAAGCTGAAAGAGGCAAAGTTTTGTGATTCCAAGTCAGATGTAAGACACCAACAGCTTGAAACGCTTAGCTACACACCACAGAACTGCAGCATCAGCTGCAGAAATTGATCTGCTCACCCCAGTGCAATTCTGATGACACCATTTAAGTAGGGAAATCCTACTATAATCTTTAAGTTGCTTTGATTTCCTCCAATATCTCTTCATTATTTCTCTTTAAGGCTCTGACACATGAAATATCACAGAAAAATTTGTGTCAAGACCTTGAGTGCAATCCCTCTGTCTCCGAGGGGTGCAGCTGCCTGTGCCCAGGGCCAGCTCTGACAGATCTGCAGGGCTAACCTTGCAGCAGGCCCCTATGGAAAGAACTGTGCGTGAAAGCGGTGAGAAGCAGGCATCTCCCCCATGTCCCTTGGGAGCTAGCTATGTCCAAACTCAGGTCCTCCCCTTCCCCTACAGAGCAGCCCGCGCCTGCTGTGCCATGACAATCTGTTTCAGTGTTTGTTGCCACTGTAAAAAGCAGTGGACATCCTAGCAGAAAATAGCAAACCACACAGCTGGGTAATTTAAAGCCTTTAAACTCTACCCTGTAGTGATGCCTAAATAAGAAAAACAAGTGAACTTAGCAACTCCATTCAGTGATCAAGCCATACACAATCTCCTCCTGCACAAAAATGCAGTCTTTCCCACTTCTCTTTGATTTCTTGAAGAGACATCAAGTGAATTTTTTTTTTTCTGGTATTCCACATTCTTAATACATAAAAATCCCTATCTAAAAATTTAGTGCATTGACATACCAGGCACTTTTGCTGACCAAAGTGTTTACGCACTTCAAGAGTTACAGTAGGCCAACAAATAAAGAAGGTTCATCAGAGTGACCTATACGATGTCCTAAAACTGACAGCTTCTATAACTCTAAGCTACAAATTTAAAAGGATTTGGGAAAGGGAAAGATAGCTACGGTAGATTTTTCTCTACACTACTACAATGACTTTTTACAAATCTCTCGTTATGTGCATACTATTTCTATACCATCAGAAGAGAACATTTTATTCTGAGTAAGAATGCTATTGCAAACTATTCATGTAAATAATTGCGATCAGAACAAAACACAGCTCTGGAGAGATTTTGGCTGCTCGGGTAGTTTATGTTTTCTTCCTTTTTAAAGTTTAGCCACCCTGAGATGCTACGGTTTTGGTGACTGCAGTGTCCATCTCCCAGCTCCACTTTGGACGTTCTCAGTTTTCACTACATCTTAGTGAGCCCTTTCCATCTTGGGACTACACAATGATGACTATGAATTTGCCTGGCTCCTGCCTTTTCCATTTCTATCATCCAGACTACCAGAAAGCATAAAGATGCATAGCAGTCATATCCAGTTTAATGTTCTACTGAGCATGCTTTCCTTTGCTCTCTCACTGCCTCAACAAAAAGCGCCTTTATACTTGAATTCTGAGGTACAGAAGCCTTTGCAACAAACAGGACAACAGATTACACTTAACTACGCTTTACTCTGGCAATTTAGGCCATTGCACTAAACCTTCTCCAATTAGTTTCCTTAGCATTCCTGTAAGAAGATATGCTACAGCTCAGTGAACAGCATCTGTACCTATAGCTTAAAAGAACTTTAAATTCTGTTCCATAGCAAGACCTGGCCTCCATCCATCATTACATTTGGCAAGCCAACATCCCACCCCAAGATGACAATGAGAAGATTCCATTTTCAAATTTTCACTAATTCGAACTGTAGATTTTCATGTGATGTCGTCTTGAGAACTATATTAAGAAATTCCCTTTAATCTTTGTCTATTGCTAAATCTGAAGTGTAACCTTCAAGATTACCTAAAACAAAAGTTAAATACATTTGCATTTAATTAAAAATGTACTCAACTCCTTTGCACACTGACATTTTTAAGCCAGATTAGGAGGCTGCTTTTCTTACCTTGCTTTTTGACATGGAATGTGCTGTATCATCCTTGCTTTGTGACACATCATCCTTCCCTTTGTCAAAACCTTAAAGAAAAGATAGCATTGTTGCAAATGATTTGAAGACATAACATTTTATATGAGCTAGCCTTTGAAATAAATTTGCAAATTGTTTAGCACAAAAAAGTACAAGCAAATTGGATTTTTAAACAACGTATACATACCAGTCCATCACATCAGTTAAAAACATACCAGTTACTACAATATAAACTAATTTAATACCCAATAAGAGGTGAGAATGGTCCACTGTATTTGGATGGTGCTGCATCCGATCCAGTAGCCTGACAAATCGTAAATATGGTGTGCAAACTTTTGTCCTTTTATCTTCTCATTCTCCCCTATCTGCGTACATGCATGCACAGAGCAGAACACTAAATAAAGCCTTTTTTGGTTTGCTCATTTCTGTAGCCAGAAATAATTGTTAAATACCACCTACAGGAAAGCAAATCTGAAACACTGATTAAGATGGCCAGTCAGTTTTTTGCAAGAAAGTGAAAAAGGTTGCTTACGTTAGCCTTGAATTTATGTTTTCAACTTGACACTGCATAAGCGTAACTACAAGGCTTTATATTAAAACAGTCGTCAAAATCCCACACTTTTCTTCTGTGAGTGACTCACAGCACAAACCCCACACTTTCCCAGTATCCAAGAAGCAAAGTGAGACATGGCTGTATAGCCAGTATATGTGTGACAATGGAAAAGGGGGTCACAACTGGCCTTAGTGCTGCTATGCAGCTGCTACAAGCCACAGGACATATACTGAGAACCTAGCATCCTCTTAAGGAAAAATAATCTTCTCTGGTTATAAGACAGAACATCTCAGTGATCCCTTTTCTTTGAAGAGGTTGGCGGTAGCATAAACCTTTTATAAACAGGAACAAAACAAATTGCACAATGGATTTATCTAAGTAAAAATGCCATCATTTGCATGCCCTCCAGATAGAAGGCAGATAAATATGAAGTCATACGTGAATTTCAGGAATAATCCACACAGCTGAAAAGCCTTGCCTGGTTCTGACAGTGGTACCCTGGAGCTTTAGCCCACCAGAGGGCACTATATCAGCAGATAAATTGCATAAACGGACACCAAAAGCTCTTCCAAGCTTCCCTTTGAATGTGTTCCAAACTTTGAAACAGAAATTGGTACTCAGATCTCTAAAATGAGAAATTTATCAGAGAAACAGTTTTATTTCACATTCTTCAGGGGAGCATGTGTATGTGTGGGGAAACTATGAGCTTTAAAAGAATTTTTATTAACTCTCTGAAGCAGTGTTGAGTAGTTTGTTCAGGGTAGGATTTTTTTTTTTTTTTTTTTTAAATTAGTACCTTCACCCTTCCACAACTTATTATACCCAGAAACTCTAAGACAGAACTGATTAATCTATCACAAATACACATCTTGGGAAGTTTCACTGAGATATAGAGGCATTAAGTTGGTCTTCAGGTTACATGAGAAATCCAAGATTCCTCTTAGTTTTGGACTGGTAATCAGTCTTCTGGGTTTTTTTGTTTATATTTATTACCTTTTGCAGAGATCCTTTTTTAAGACCAGATTTTTAAAAATTATATACTGCAATACAATGATATTTCATTTTATGTTTACACAAAGTAAACGTTACATATCGTTAAGGAAACCTTTATATGTCTTTATAGAAGCCCCTCTGTGCACAGTTCATTAAACCCTTCCTTTTGAAATTCTTCCAACACATCCACGACATGTTTGTTCAGCTCATGAAAACCTATAATGCAGAAGGCTACTTGATCACAGGGGAGAAGTACCAGGACAGGCAGAAGATTTGTAGTATTAGGGAATCCAGAAAAACCAAAAAGTCATGTCATGTATCCAGAGACCAGAAGCCACATTTCCTATATAACACCAAATACAAAAGCACATTTTCTACAGCACCAGTCATCAGGTGCTGAAATAAAACAAAGGTTGCTTCAAGCCTTAGAGGACAGACCTGTCTTAGTTCACTGAGAAGTTACTAGATTTGATGCCAGGCTTAGGCAGTCAAACACACACCAGAACCATAGTCATGAGGTTTTCTCCTCACACCCACACACAAAAGAAAACCCTCATTAGGAACCAAGTTCCACTGAAAATGTAACGCAGGAATTTGCTAATGGCTCTCCAGTTTTTACTTTTTTACTTATAGGCACATACAGATGACTTAGCACTTTCTCGTTGATTCCCATTGCTAAGTCAGGATTGTTCTTACAGAAGAGACACTATAATTCACAGCTTGCTTTCTACAGCTCAGCAGCTTTAAGGGCTTTACACATCCTTATCTAACATACATATGCTTTTATTTTCATAAACAAGCTTCCCATTGGTATCACCAATGAAAACAGAATGAAGTACAATGTCTCAGAGAATCAGACATGAAGACTAAAGCTCAGTCACATTTCCCTGAACTTCACCTCCTTGCTTCCGGTATCTCGAGGCCAAGAGGTGTGTGTGCTTGCTGATTTATAAAACACACCACCACACTCACTGTTCCCTTCCTTACTCACATGCACAGCAAAGAATTGTCTGAGGGGTTTGCTAGCGAACCCAAGTCAGGGTGCTGCAGATCCTCGAAACCCAACCAGTCAGTTTCACACCCCACACCAGCCTACTTGTAACCTCCCTCTCTGTAGAAGGGATAAGCTCACTCAGAATACAGACAGAAGGCTTTTATCCCCATATGCTGAAATGTAATATCAAAAAAAGAAATCATAATTCAGGTGCTGATCCAGCCACAGCCTTACCCACTGTAAGGATGCCTTTTCCAGGGAGCCTCTATTGAGATGGAGAGACCTCAATACCATAAGCAGCCTTACTTCTTCCGACAAGAGCAGTTTGATACCAATACCTGCAGTGAAATTTGTACTGAAGCATCACAAAAAGCTATATATGGGCCCAAACTGAGGACAATATACACTTTGCTGTGGAAATACTTGGTAAAGGAAACAACAACAACAGAACGATTATATTCGTAGAATCAATAAAAAGAAATACTGTTTTCTCCCTTCCTGCTACCAGTTATGAAGAACAAATTTCTCTGTGGATTTCTGACAAAGACAATAGCAAAGCTGCACCTTAAATGATGCTTTGTGTTATTGCTCTTTTTGTAGTTTTGTTCACTCCAGAGGTACTGAAAATTACACCACAAAGTCACTGACTCAGTGTCTGGAGCAGAGACTGCCAGGGTATGAGAGGCTAGAGGCAGGGTCTAATAAAAAGAATGAGTTCCAAGTTTTTCAGTGTCTATCAGCGGTGGTTTTGGGCTTAATATTTTAGCTTACTTGCTGTTTGCCATCCTGTAATTCAACCAGGAACTCTCTAACAAGATAACCTGAGCTCACATTTCACAATGTAGAAATTCAGGTGTTGAAGATGCGGTCCCTTTCTGTAACTTCCTCGCTATTAAATATCTTGAACTCATTTATCATTTTCTACCTAAAATCCTGAAAGCAATCTTCAGAGTTAAGAGACAGCGAGCAAGTGCCATTTGAATCAACCTTCAAAACTGCAGATTGAGCTCCCAGTATTATTTAAAACATTTGCAGATTTAAAAAAAAATATTATTCTTTTTAAACACAAGCTTCGCTACTGTAGCCTCTAAAGCAGTTCTGGACATCAGGGATTGTGTTCAGAGCAACACTATGTCTTAACAGAGTTTCTCCTAGTGTGACCTTCCTTGTCGTAACATCACAGGCCCCATGGGCTCTGAAAGCTGATCCCAACCCCAGTGCAGTCAGCCACAGTTCATGGTATGACCTTAGCAGCCAAGGGAAACTGTCCATTCGTTAGTACATTCCTGCTGTGAGCACTCCTTGCAGGTGGAAACTATGTGAAAACTCATGATGAGCTTTCAGACAGATGCAAGAGCCTGACAACTACATGCAGCTGGAACAACCAGAACTCCATATGCAGAAGATGTCAATGAAACAAAATCAAACAGTGCTTCTTTAGACACTGAGCTGGAATACGCAGTCAATACCAAAAGAAAAAAATCCTCCAAAACATCGTCTTCGACAAAAAGTGAGGAGTATATACATTGTATGATTAGCATTAAAGAATCTTTAGGATAAAGGTAGGGTCCATTTTAAAACAAAACTGTTTAGTTAAGAGATTTCAATTTCGAAGCGTAACAGAGGTGTCGTTCTTTAAAGTTGCGCCCGTAATCTGTCCCTTCAATCAATCTTGAGGGAAGGGAAAACCAAAACCAACCACATAACATCTCCTACATCTCAAATACTGGTTTTGTACCTCTCAACAAATACCATCTGCAATTAGGATACCTGAGAAAAATACATCAGATAAAACATGTTACTTTTTAATATCAGATCTATTTCATCCAAAAAGAAAGAATTACTATCCACTGGAGGCTTTTTTTCAACAAACAGAAGAACCAGTAAAAAAGCAATGCAATGCATGAAAAGATCACAAATAGCAAGCAAGGCAGCAATATTACTGACTTCCAAATGAAAAGCAAGGAACTGCCTGATCTGATTACTGGTGTGCATGTGCAGTTGTGAAGAACGAATAATTGAGCTGAAAAACTATATGCTTCTGGAAGAACTATGAGTTATACTTAGTGGGAAATATCAATACTGGTGTTATATAATAAACATGGCAGGAAAAAAAAGAAAAATCTTTTTAAAGAATTGAACACAGAAGACAATAATCTTTTTAAGTGACTGATTTTCAAAAGCTTGCTGACAACCAGTTTTAAGAATACAATCGCATATTAACTAATTCAGATTCCTCCATGGATTTTGAAACTGAAGTAATCAGAAAAGCAAGCAAAGTCCTTTTATGTATTTTCTCACAGTCATGTTTTCTTTTGCAAACACCATATAAAATAAACAATAATAACTAAAGATTGTCCTCACTGTAACTATACATGAATATCTTTTAGACAGATAATAACTACTCCTTGCTTAAACCAAACTGAAAGAGTATACCTTCCAGCATATTAATAGTGTTTAAATTCTTCAGATACATGGAAGATTCCGAAAGAGAGAACATTTTTTAGTTACATGTTTACACTTCATTTTTGTCGTTAAAAACTGTTTTCCGTTTGTTCTGCATTTTAAGAAGTCATTCATTGTCCGCTTAGGGACAGTGATCAGCTTTAATGTAGAATTCTATGCAGGAAGGAAGCAAATAGGAAATGAATCCCTTCTTGTTTCATTAATTACCAGACTACATGCATTTATTTTAAAGGTAGGAAGGATCTGTCTAGCTGCCAATTCCATGCTTTCAAGCTTTGAGATCTTTATTTCCTGAGCAGCTTGAATAAAACTCACTGTTACATTCTTGGTAGAAGGCTAATCATTTCCTGAAGCAGAGTGAAAGGAAATGTTATAGGATAAAACACAAAGTTTAATAGAACATGGTGTCCCAAGCAACTGCCCCCACCCGCCTGAGGCTGAACACGCTGCTCAGTGATTCTGCAAGCCAGCACTGGCCAGTGATGCAGAGAGCTCCCTCATCGCCAGCCTGCAACCTCCCCTGTGCTCTGCACTCCAACTCTTCTGTGGCTTCAGAGCCAGGGCTTACAAATTCAGCGAGCCATTCTGCAGAAAGCATACAATAAAAAGTGAAAACTATTTTATTTCCCCGCTCCCCCCCTGCCCCCCCAGCATTCTGGCCCCATGGGACCACGCAACAAAGTGCGTATGTGCGCATGCACGAGACAAATCACACATACAGAGTAATTCTGGTAAGAATGTACAATTTCTACAATGTCCCCTTTCAGGAAGAGGTGACCTTGTAACACATCTCCAAGCACTGAAGTTTCCTGAAGTAAAATGCTGAAATGCAGGTACCTATATCAGACGTGTGCATTATGGACAATGAAACTCTAGAAATTCATTTCAACATTCCAGTACTGATTTTTAGGAGGCAACAAATTTGAGCAAAAGGAGATTCAAGCCCTTTCTGGTGTTAAATATCTTAAAGATCTTGCACTACAGAGTTTAGCAAGGCTATGCTTTTAGCCTTAACTAATTCTATCTTGTTATTTTATGTCAAACCACCGATGACAAGCCCACAGATTCTTCAGTAGTTATATCCAAATTAAAACCTTCTGCTGTACTTCACTATTCTAAAGCAAGTCCATTGTGTGCAGAGGGAGTGGAAAGTACAAGGGAGGAAGGCGTTTATAAACCACATCACAGAACTTCAGTCATAAAAGCCTGAACAACCAAAACAAATATTCCAGTCAGTACCAAATACACAAATGCCTTTTAAAGAGAGATTTGCTGCCGTGTAAGCTTACCCGCCTGTCTACAGATCTTGCCACTACAAAGAGCTGTTATCTAAATGCATACAAGCAATATTCTTTCTGATTTCTACCAACATCTCAGTACATTACTTTCATTCAAGCTGAAAAATTTGAGGTGGGAATTATATTCTCTTCTGTACATTTTAAGAAATGCAAGACCAAAACAAACCTGGTAAAGCAGGAGAGAGTTCGTTATATCCTCCAAATGAAGCATTCCGGACAAGCTTTCGGCCATCAGCTCTTGGAGAAAACACAGATGAAATCCCAGCACATGAAGAAAACCTACGTCGCACTGGACCCTCTTCCTTCATGAGTTAAGGTGTTTGTGTAAGGATTATGTTCTCTGTGAAAGCTGGTTAGCATTAGCTGCTTGGAACAAGAGTGTTGCAGTAACAGCCTTTTACCTCACATTCTGATGAGTAAGATACAAAAGGAAAAAAAAAAGAAACAAACGAAGGGCACAGGTGAAAAATGCAGTGAAGAGACAGAGGCTGCCAAATCAGCAGCAAGCTAAGCAACACTATACTCCTCTTGTCAAACCCATTAGGACGTCTAAGGCAGAATGGCTTTGCTTCAGCTCCTCTCTTCCACAAACACACATCTCATTTTTTACATCTCAGTTTTGGTCCTACTCATCTCTGCTTTCTAAGCACACAAAAATGGTGCTTATTTAGGTTTTAAGAATTCATTAAATCAATTCTTTTTCCTTTTAGTCTTTCAAGTCCCAATTTTATATTGCACAAAGCACAACTCGTGCGCTATTTGGCTTCCCTATTTGATATTGTGGTATGCTATGGGAATCTGAAAAGGGAGCCGATGTTTTGCGTTATGCAGCCACACTGAACGTTCTTGTTTAGGCACTTACCTAGTTAGTTTTCATCAACTGATCGCTGTGGCTCCTGTGTTCATTCCTTATTTTATTTAAAAGGTGAAGTAATAGCTTTTTCTTCCCTAAGACTCTGCCATATTTATATATACAAACCAGCCTGACTCCTGGAGGAGTTGCACAAAATAAGCTCCACAAAAAGGTTTTTTTTATTATTAATGCCCCAAATATTTTATGCAATGAATAAAACACTTAAATGAACCAATTTAAATTTTAAACATAAAAAATCCCAGGAAATTGTGCTTCAAGACTAGAAATCACCTGATCCAAACTGCTCTTGCTCATAACTACCAGAATAAAGTCAAATAAGCTCTCCCTAACCTCCTTCCTCCTGCTCGTTAACCTCCATCAGTTGCTTCCTTGCCCTGATGACTAGCGTGCATGGCCGCCCTCTTCCATATGTGGTATTTCCTTCCTGTCTGGTGCTTCTCTGCTGATCCCGTTTTCCCCACCACACCTTGTTTCTTACAAAATACATTTTGAAACCTACTCTGTTTGCTAGAATGCAGAAAAATAAGACATCAAGGATTCACTTGAAAAGAAGAACTTGCATTGTCCCTTACTCCATACCAGAGGTCTCCACTTCTTACAAAGTGAAACACATCCCACAAATTAAATCAATGGTATCATGATTTTGATTAATCCTTAAACAATACTGTTTACTCCAGCTGCTTATGCAAAGAAGTGTACTGACAATTTGTGGCTCAGTGATTTCAGTTCACATTGGCTCAAGGATAATACAGTACACTGAAGTATTTTATAACCCCCATGAAAGGTTTTAACTGTGCAGAGTGTATGTGCATTAGTACCTATAGATATATACACTAAGACACATACAGAACACACTGAAAATAATTTTTCTGATTACGAAACATAGTAGCTTCCAGGATCCTATGAATCACTAGAATTTCTTCATGCCTCTTAACAGACTAATGTCCCAACACATGCCAAGGAAAAAAGATGTAACTGAAAAAAACAAATGAGAGCCATCAATAGAAACCATTATATGAGGTACGTAATGTTCACTTCTTGTGTACAAGAAGTGAAAAACTGTATTGACTTGGGCACAGGGAGGGGGAGAAACTGGATGAGCATGTCTTGTGTTCAGGCCTGTCTCCATTTATCCATTACTGTGTCTCATACTTCCCTCAGCTGAAGCAGTCCTTGTCCAGATGTCCCAGAAGGAACAGAAAGAGCAGCTGAAAAACTTAAGGAGTGGAATGGTGGGGCAGTGTGGAGGAAATGCAAGGAGGGAGAACACCACTTTTTTTTTTTTCTTTTTTTTTTTGTTCTTTAAATAAACACAGCTCCACATCACTTCTCCAAATCTACTGTCTTAACTACAAAACAGAGCAACTACCTTGGTCCAAATCTCTTCAGAATATGCACTTTCTTCTTTCTATTTAAAATCAAGAGAAAGCTGTAGTAGAAAAACTCCCGGTACACACAGAAGGAACTGTATCCTCTCATTACAGACCTATCTTGCCCAGTTAATGGGTCTGTTATCTCATCTTTCAGAGTCAAGGCTATGACCCCGCCCGGGAACACTCTGGTGACACTGGTATCGGGATGTTTCCATGTCTTGTACTGGAACAGCAGGGTCGCACAGACTAACGGGAGGCTCCACCACCAGCCACCCACACCACTTCGTCCGCGTCTGCCTCCAGCCGCTCTGCCAGCCGCTTCTGGAGCCACTGCTGAGCATGACTCTGCCAGCCAACCGCGTTCTTCCACAACATAGTCTTCTGTACCACCTTATGTTCATGTTACTAAAAAGTGGCAAGACATCCAGGGTTTGAGGAAACAACGTAATCCTGAAGGTTTTCCCCTTACTTCTCTCCACGCCCTCTCAGGTCCCTTGACACTGTTCATGTAGCCAAACTGCAAACAAGAACAGATTAAAAATCTCTTTCTCCTTCCTCTGCCCTATTTTCCATTTAGAAGTGAAACTGAAATCTTTGGGTAGATAAAATTAAAAATTTCAATATGGATGATGTTACATTTCCCCTCTCTGAAGCTATCTCCTAACCAAGAAAACTGTTATCGGGGTATTCTGACTAAGTACCTTCTGCTCTAATTCAAGAGCAATACAGGAGAGGCAGGCTCTGTGCCTTTTGCCAAAATATGACTCTGACTCACCACCACAAAGGAGGGGGGAAAGAAAAAATCTAGTCTAAACTTCCTGCTTCGTCTCTCTCCCCTCCACCAAGTCATCTTCATATTTCACTTAAATCTGTGGTGGTAAAACAGTTAATTACATGGTTTTGCTGTAAAAATTCACTAGTTCTCCACCTTTTCAACAGCTTGTGATTTATTATGCCTGCTATTACTTGTATACACATGCTCATTTGCTTCAACTACTTCAAAGCAGTATATGTTGCTAGAGAGATAGCTGACACACTAAGGCTGTTAGATCAAAAGGAATCTGTAACATTTAATAAAAATAAGCATTATTCTCCATGGTGTGATTCTAAGCTAAAGTTTATTGTAACTCTTGAGCACCAGCCTGCGATACTAAAGGGGTTTCTGCTCTCCACACACTCAGCAACCCAAAGCTCTTGGAAACGCTTTTAATTCCTTGCAATAAATTTGGTTCCTGAAAGGACACAGAGGTACTTTTAAGTAGTTGGAAGTGCTTTTATTTGCATGTTCTGTACATGACAATGGACAGGTGCACTTCACTAGTCACCACATTAGACAAAAAAAAAAAAAAATCAAACCCTTTTTCCTCTTCTCCCCTCCCTGAAAATAAATTCAGACAGAATAGGTCAACCTACTGATAAAGTCGGAATTAGTATCATTTATTAGGTGACCTTAGACTAACGCCCCAGGAAGCCTTCTATCCTTTTGATATGAGTTCCCAGTGCCTTAATAATTGATATACTTAGAAAATGCACTAACATAAACAGCTTGGAAGTTTACACTGTTTCAAAATGCTCACAAATAGAACTACAGCCAAGTCCAACTGCAGAAGTCAGACATAGCTGAAAAGCCTGCATAAATGGGAAAGTATCTGCACTCTAGCCTAAATGCATCAGGTGTGTGTCACAGTGTACCTGTACATAAAAAACCAAGATTCCTCATAACAAAAGTTAACTACTTCATGAAAGCAGGCAGTAGACTAAATATGCCACTTAAAGGGATAAAAAGTCTCCTGGTTTCTCTGTTTTATTTAATACCTAAATCAGTAGGAAGACAAAACACCCATGACTGAAAGAGTTTAGTTCATCTATCGGGGGGGGGCAGACGGAAGAGGGGCGGAATTCCATTCTCAGTCAATCTGTTGAACATCTCTTTAGAGGAGGAAAACTTATCTGTTGTACACATTTTTCTAAAGGACAGAATGCCTTTCTCGTATCAGCTACTCAATCAGGGCTTCTTCAGTAGTAAATGCTGGCTGAAAAACATATCATACTCCCATGCTTAAGACGTTCTTCCAGGATATTGCCTGGGGCAAAACTTAAGTCTCAGTATACAAAACACAGGCAAATAGATGACATGCAATATTCCAACAGCACATGAACACTTTTGACAAAGCCTGGTTTTAGTTTTAAAAATTTTCTCCAATTGAAAAAGATTTACAGCTGAAAAAAACATAGGCTTATCAAAAAAGACCTCTCTGAATTGTACAGATATGAATTCCAAGCATGGAAATTGAACTCAAATAAAATATATTCTGAACTAACCAACTGAGTAACTTTAAATATAATAATCCTTTTTATATAGATTTTAGAAGTTTAAAATAACGAACACATTATACAAACTGCTACTGATGCAATAATACAATTAAGAGTATATCTAGTGATGCAAAGTAAAAAAAAAAAATTCCTTTTCCCCTTAGAGGTATACAAAGAAAACCCAAAACGTTCTTAAAACCAAACTCTGTAAAAGTTACAGGGAGAAAGAGGAAGGAAAACTGATGGTGTAGCAAAGAATACAGATGCTTTTTAGACTCGTCCTTCAAGTCTGACAACAATTTGCCCTGATATCTTGACAACGCTCGGTTTTCCAGTAGCATTCTCCCCCCAGTCCAACAGAAGAAAAGGTCATAAATAATTCTCTACATGCAGTACAGACTCAGTGATACGCAGAAAACAGAAAAAGCAAACTGCTAGACTATCATACCTATAAATGAGTTTTATCCAACACCTGATTTTTGCACATGGACTTTAAGTAAAAGTGGTTTTCTCCTATTTAACAGAAAGAGTATTAAAGATATACTTGCCTTCAGACACCAATATTTGATTCAGAAAAAAGACGTCTGAACCACGATGCTACAAGTTGTGTCAGTAGTTTACAGTGGCAAGTTTCTTTCACCAAATATTTTTCTGTTCTCTGGTATTTCCAAGTCGAGCGCAGTTTAGCTGAGCAGTAATTCCAGAGGCATGCTTGACAGTGGTTATGAATGAACACCAAGGCTCCCAGTGCCCAGCAACTGTACTTGGCTGCACCTCGTCGCTTGCTAATGCTCCTGCTCAGCTCCTCCCACCCAAAGCAAATAGGCTTGCTCACTGCTCAGGTTTCAACAGTTTTCATCTCAGCCCTTATGAAATTCTCAAGGTCACAGTTCAGGTTCAAGTAGGCCAGCTCTGCCGAGATTGTCATGGAGAAGGACAATTTGCTCGAGAAGTCTCACAGTAACCAGCCCTGCTGTGCCTTTCAAACCCAATACTACACTTTCATAAAGCTATAACCCACACAGAAAGGAGTACATGCAATTTACCCAAGCCACAAATACTGGGTGGAGTAGCATTTCAGAAATGGCAAGTTTTAATAAACACAGAATGACTTGCAGAGCGGAATGTGCCAGAGTATGCATTACAGTAAGAAAGCAGGAGGTCAAGATAATAGATTCAGGGGACTAACCACAGACAGCAAAACTTAAAACATTTCACAAGAAATACTGTTTGGTAACACAAGCTAAAACCAGATTATTTAGGGGTCAAACTCCTTCCTTGATTACGCTGACTAGAACATCACTCACATCCCATCTGAGACAAGCATCACTAAAGTTATTCCAAGTAAGTCGCACAATTTTGCAGAACTGGGGCTTCACATCCATGAGGTACGCTCTGTCATAAAACTTAGAAGTGACCACCCGCGTCACTGGGGTCAGGTCCCTGCAGCACTACAACAGATATTAATCCAGAACTACCGAAAGAACAACCAGTCCACATGGCTCCTATATACTGCTGATTACAAAATACTTCCTCAGCATCAAAAGACAAGGTAAGACAAATTAAAACACCTCCCAAGAATACAGCAAGAAAGACCAAGACTCTCCAAGCGCAAGGGCTTTGCAAGGTTTTATACATAACTCCCATACAGCAGGAGAAAGCAAAAGCGTTAACACTTTTCTAAGACATTAGACACACTTACACTACAGAGAAGGTGCCTGACTTCAGAAGTAATATTTACTGTTAATATGGAAGTGTTAAAAAATAAGCTTGTCGGTTAGCCTCAACAAGCCCTCTAGCAGTTTCTTCTCCGGTGCTGAGACAGCAAGACATACTTATGGAAAGTTGAAGTGAGGTAAAAAAGCATGACATGCTTAGTAATAAGTTGCTCTTACTGTGTCAAGGTAGAAATTTTTTAGCCATTCTTCAGCTTCTCTATTCAAAGGACAGATATAGTGGAGAGAAACAGGTGACTGCATGAAGTGACTTCCATGACTAAGTCTGTCTAGATGTAGAGAGTAAAGTCAAAGGAAACATGAGAAGAAAAACAAAAATCATTATCAAAGATTAGATATATAATCCAACTACCCAGGAAACAGCTTGATTTGGAACCAGACAGATTGGCAAGATTTTACCATATGCAAGCCAAATACCATTATCAAAAGGAAATATCAACACACTGAAAGTGCTAGTTGAAAGAAAAGCAGGAGCTGGCATTTAAGGAGTGATCAGTATTCTACCAGTGGAGTTACAGCCTCCCCCATGCTCAATGCATGCATCTGCTACAACCACAGGCACGCAGGATTTCTCTCTCCAGCTCCAATGCAGCGCCTCTCTGCTGCAGCTTCAGTCTCCTGCACCCACATGAACGAACAGGCTTTCATGACCTCCTGGCAGAAACTTGGCCAAAGCATCAAAGCCGAGTGCCCATCTCAGGAAGAGTTGCTAATTTTGAAAAGGCTTTGAGTTCACTGACACGGGGCTGTATCTTTCCTTCCACCGGGCCACAGTAATCCCTCTTTCCCTGACAGCTGGTAAAAGAAGATGTGTGCTACATCTCCAGAGCTTCTTGCACACTGACCACCGGTAAGCCAGAACAGGGGTGATGAGTCAGGAGCTCCAGGTATTTCTTACCACCCAGACAAACAAAATGTGCTGCTATTGCTGCCAACTGAGCCAAACACCTGAAACAAACATTTTTTAAAGGCTGCAAGCTGTACAGGTCTACAACAAATCACCTTTAACTTGTTAGCTGCCTCGGGTAGACAGCGATGTTCAAGTCTCACATTTTCTTCGTCATTATCATCCCATCATGCTGAAGGCATCTCATCCCTTCAGTAGTTAATAAATATTCTTTAGGACCTAGTGCTTGAAAACATTTATTTTTCACTCTCCACCTTCTCTCATATGCCAAAATAGTTAAATTTGTATTTTCTCCCCAAATGCAGCATCCTACAGATTAAAATCATAGCATGACCTTTAGATGCCTACTCTGGAGCAAAGAGCCTTTCGTACAAGCTCAGCACAGCCAAAAATGCCCTTACTATCCACCAAAAGCAGCTTTCCCTCATACTTTCTATTCACTGTGATCATCACCATTATTGGCAGACCTAGAATTCTGCTTCCACTGTCAATCCACCTCCCTGCACCAAAGCCACTTCTGTTTCTCAGTCATGTAACACAGAATACATTTTCATCATACTGCAAACTGAATTAACAGCTACTACTACTCTACTGGAAGGGAGGGGCAGATCCTGTTTCTTATTTCAGCTCAAGCTCTTTGTGGGCACACACTTTTGGTGCTTACCTTTACTTGGAGAGATGACTTAAAAAAACAAAACAAAGCAAAACGGACGACAGCAAGATGCTGTTGATTTCGCTCAAAGATTTACATTCTTGTAAAATATCTTTAGCATCCTAACACACTTTTCCCAGATACTACTCACATTTTCAACCCATCTGCATCGCATCAATTCTTTGCATAAAGATAGGAAAAGTGATAGGGGTGATGCAAATTCAGGACTCAGGAAGCCTGTCGGCACAGGTCACTGTTCTCCACATGAAAGACAGAAACTAGGGCTCCAGAATCTTAATGCTTATCTGCTGAATTGCCAGCCTTGAAGTATCAAATACAATACTGTCAACACAAGCAGCACTGCTATTTGGTCCTGTTTAAGTAGGGATGATGCTCCCATTAGTGCCACCTGCAAATTAGAGTCCTCATTCAAAGCCACAAAAAACTAAAATGGCAAAATCTTTCTATAATGAATGTTGTGAATTTTGCATTCTTCATATGGATTTTCACCTCCTCACTCTCTTAAAAAATAAACCCAGAGATTACCTCCCCAGCAAATAAACACATATGTAAATTACTAGCAAGTGAAAAAACTGAAAAAGCATTTCATCATTATACTTTGTTACTGTTGCGGTTTGACCCAGCAGGCCGCTAAACCCCACCCAGCCCTTTGCTCACTCCCCGCCCCACACTGTGGGATGGGGGAGAGAATCAGGAAAAAAAAGAAAAAAAAAAAGTAAAATTCATGGGCTGAGATAAAGACAGTTTAACAGGACAGAAAAGGAAGGGAAAGTAGTAGTAGTAGTAGTAGCAGCAGTAATAATAATAATCATAATAATAATGATAATAGAACATACAAAGTAAGTGACGCGCAATGCAATTGCTCACCACCTGCTTACCAATGCCCAGCCCGTCCCTGAGCAGCAGTCGTCCCCCCGCCCCAGCCAACTCCCCCCAGTTAATATACTGGGCATGACGTCACATGGTATGGAATATCCCTTTGGCCAATTCGGATCAGCTCTCCCAGCTGTGCCCCCTCCCCTCCCGGCTTCTTGTGCACCTGGCAGAGCATGGGAAGCTGGAAAAGTCCTTGACTAGTGTAAGCACTACCTAGCAACAACTAAAACATCAGTGTGTTATCAACATTATTCTCACACTAAATCCAAAGCACAGCACTATACCAGCTACTAGGAGGAAAATTAACCCTATCCCAGACAAAACCAGGATAGTAACATACACTCAAAGGCATACAAAGAACAACAGCACAAACTCTCATTAAATAAAGCCATAAACAGACAATATGAATTACTGGTAAAAAAAGAAAAATCAGACATTCTCAAACATCCTATTACAAAACTTTTAATATTACTATCTTAGCTAGATTTCTCTCTTTACCACAAGTACAGCTTACTATTATTTAAGCACCTATGCCGTTTTCATAAAAAGTTTGAAGTAAGTTTTAACAGCATATTTGTAAGTTAGAAAATATTAAAAACGCTCTCTGAGGAGACTTCTGATTTTTTCATAAATTTTAAGTGATCACTACTTGTATGTTAATCCATTTTATCAAACAAATAAAGTGGTATTCCAATGTAAGTCTGAGTTAACAAGATTTACAAGAATCCAATTTACCAGGGATAATTTGTGTAACAACATAAACAGCTTACATCAGCGAGCAGAGTTCTGCTGTACAGCTTTTGAGAATGCAGTCTTGGACTCAATATTTTTCATGTTTATTTCTTAACTGTAATAAAATAGTATTCTCAATGATTCCTTTTGGTCACACTTATTGTAGGTTAAAAAAAAGTAAAAACTCAAAAATAAGCTCGATAAACGTTTAGTTGTTTGCCCATTAATGGTTAGTAAGATTTTCAACCACAGAAAGCAAACACAGAAAATGAGGTAAATTAACGTTGTTCAATCTATGTGTCAACTGCTAGAATTGAAAGATGTTTTAGCAGTCCTAACATCTATATGCGCTGCACTTACAAAAATATGGTCTTGGTGAGTTGGCAAGGCCATGCTACCTCACTAGAGCCTAAAAACACCATCCCACAAGCAAAAGCAAAGCTTGACAGCAAAAGATAACTCCCCAAGCCCATTAAAGTTTCTATCAAAAAAAAGGCTGCTGAATTATTTAGGTCCAATTCCAAGTCTGACAATTCTAAATAAAATATTTAGCAAAAAACACAGTATGATCATTTAGTATGTTCAAGGCACAGAGAAGTAGGAAGCTTTCATTGCCTAGCAGGTAAGGCAGAAGAAAACGACCGATCCGAACATAGAACATACTGGAAGGTAACATTCACATACAATATATAGCATTGACAAGTTTAAAGACAGGACTAACTTGGTAGATGTTATGAAAGGATAATCGAAGACTTCAAAAGTTAGAATTAAAGACTGTATGTGGGGGAAAAAAGAAAGATTTCCTTCAGAAAGCTTGATCTTGCAAATTCTTGCCAAATCTTTATCACTGTTTGATCATTTCCCACCGTGATTTGAGAAGCAAAGTAATCCATTTGAGTGAGCTGTTGAGTGAAAGAGTCTAGAAACTGATTTCTTAAACATGAAGAATGAAAAGTGAGGAAAATCAGTTGAAGTTTTCAAAATCAACTCAGTGTGGAGCTGCTCAAGGCCACTTTCACAAGGAATTCCTGAGTTACAATGGTGAGAAGCTCCCTTGCTGAAGCTTTCTATGGAAGTGAGTCTGACCTCCACACCTTTAAAGGCCAGTTTATGGCCTAAAAGGTAAGCTAGTCTTCAGCCTCAGAATAAAGGACAGCATATCTTCAAGAGTTTTAAAAACATTTTGTAAAATAAGAAGGTGCAAATTCTTCCTGCAAATATTATGCAGAACAATGACCATGTAAATAGGCTTTCGCTGAACAATCACTAGACAGCGTTGCCAGATCAAGCTGTACTCTACATTCGTAGAACAGATCTGTACTGGACTCCAAAAAGAAGACCGCCATCTCTGGCTCAGACAACATACTAAGTTCCATCTCACAAGAGTGAAAGGAGCAAGGAAGGAAGAAGTTATGTTTTAAACTAAGAAATCAAGTACAGCAAAATTGAAACTTTCTGAAATCCAGAGTTATGGTCACATAAATGAAAATCCAGCATTTATATACAGGAGCACTTAAAATCATGAAATACATACCACTTACAACTTCACAATGACACGTTACAGCGTTCTCCCTTGGTTCCAAATAGAAAGCCAATAGTCCAAAGAGATGTTAAATGTTTACCTTCACTCCCTCGTATTAAGACTCAAGTTCTCATCTACTTTTAATCATATTCCTAATACTTGTAATTAGGATCTTACTTATAACACAAGCAGAAGACACAAATTAAGCTTGTTCCAGCAGATTTTCCAAGTGATGGGCACTGAGCATGTCTCCCCCTGGACTGCTGCTGGCCAGCCAAAGAATCCAGCACACATGGCAGTGCTTCCCCACTAACTCCAAAGTGCTGGTTGCTCCAAAGACTGCCTCTTCACAGGTTTCTTTTCATTCTAGTTCATTTATTTTTAACTACAAGCTCTATACAAAATTGTCTTTGCCACACAAGCTCTTTTATTCAGGCAGCAGGAAACATAACTTATGTAATGGTGGCCAAATAGCATCCAACAATATCCAACTGTACAGCGGCAAAAGCCAAGTACCCATGTCACAGCTCCCCTTTATATACATTTAATCAGATCTTTGTAGACAGTATAATACATTTTTCTGTTTTGATTCTCTTTTGTCCTGTGCCTAGCACACTTTCGAATTGTTTATTTACATTAGCCATCTCCTAAGGATGCATTCAGGTGCCACTGACTAAAAGTATCTCAATTTAGTTCATAGTAAATGCCTTTAAATACTATATCTAAACATTTCCTATATTTCTGCATATTCTCATCATACTACACTACAGATATATTGTGAAGACCTTTGTTAATTGGATTTCAGTTACAAGAGTCAACCTCAAGTACTCCGTCACTTTAAACTCTATTCAACTTTGTATTTTTCAGGCTTGCACAGCATATCTTTTTTCCCTATGTAATAAGCTCACATTTTCACCAGCACTGTAATTTCCCTGTAGGAATAACAACCACAGAATAACCACGCAACTTCTAAATGTGGGTCAACCACTTCCATAAAAATCGAACCTACACCTCCCAAGTTGCAGATAGCCTAGAAGTTTGTAATTAAAGGTTGCTGAAGCCTAGCGCACATCCTACCTTTTCACCACTGAAACCGACTGCAAGCCAAATTCATTGGTTCATGGAACTACAGCCTCATTTCTAGTAGCGCTCCTGGAAAACTAAATCAGTGATAACTGATGCTAAAAAAGGCACAGATACATTTAACCAGCTTAAAATGACTTATATAAGTCCTGAAATAATCAGAGGGAAAAAAAAATCAGAAGAGAAGACTTAATATCTACAAGGAGTTCGAAGTAGCACAATCAAGGCTTAGTGCTTTTCAAGCCTGTTTTAATGACTTTCCTAGGAGTGAAAGCCCTTAAAAAAGCACAACGGTTTGCCTTTATAAATCAGTGGGAATAGCAACATTAAAAGGAAGACTTTACTACAATATTCAAATACACTTACATAACTACAACATTTGTCTAGTAAGGGATACAACATAGTCATAGAGAGAACAACCAAAAATTTCTTTAAACAGAATAAAAATTATAAACAAGTTATATCCTACAGAATATGTATATTCTACAGAAAATAATTCCAGACTAAGCGCAACAGAAGCTAGAGAACATCAAGTGCTGTTCCAGTGAGATAACAGCAGCTTTTAGAAAATATATCAGAGCTAGCTGTGGGTAGCACTAAAAATACTATCATAATGATTCTTAAAATACAGTAAAAGACTACTAGATCGAACATAACAACAACTACCTTTGCTTTCAAAGTGCTTTTCTTTTTATCTGAATGGTACTGAATGGGAAAACAGGAAAACGATTCAAAGTTACCTGAGAAACTGCCTTTATTACTCTGACAGACTAATATCATTACTTTGACAAGGCAAACTATGGGAGTTAGGGAGGCTCATACCAAAAAAAAAAAAAATCTCAGGAACACTACTCATGGCAAGAACTAAAGGAATCATAGATGACTAGCACGACTGCCAAGAGTAAAAGGAGAGAGAATATTAATAAAAAAAGCCTGAAGTTTTCACTAAGGACTCCATACACTATAACAAACATGTCTAATGATATCCCAGGCAATAGGACAACACAAGCAGTTTCAAATGCGAATAAACACAGGGAGAGCAACTATGGCTTGTTTTGTTTTTGTTTGGTTTTTTTTTTTTTAATAGACTATCAACATGTCAGGTCTACTGACAAGTTTTACTTTGCATCCAATCAGTTCACATGGATCCACTGAGAGTTTGTTTTCAACAGGTTTAGCAAGGCAGAGGGACTGTTTGAAAGCTGGCAAAAAGTAGTGCTCTTTTTTTCCCCTTTCCTAAAAAGAAGGATCTTTCAGTAGAAGTAATTGTTAAAAGATCTTTACACAAAGGTTCCAGGCTTAGGTGGTATATCACAACACTTCTGCATAAAGACACAACTTAAATACCTGAGACATTAACTTGACCACTGGTTACAGGATTATGCACAGATAATAATTTACCATCACGTGGACTGTTCTCTCACAAATCATAACATGCTTTAATAAACTAGTGCACCACATAATGCAATTTCTTCTCTTTCAGATTAACACATAAGGATACAAAGAATTACGTACAATATTTCAATATGATTTCTTCCTTACCTCTTTACTGTAAAAGGCAGTGTTTTTAACCAACATTTAGAACAGATAGTTAATGTCAGCATTTAAGTTCTTTAAAACCTCTGTAAAAAATAGCTTTGTCTTACCATGACTGTGGGCAGTTCCTGGGCTGAGAGATGGTTGGAGTAACTCTTTGGTTGGAATAAAATAGCCTTCTTTCCCCTGGCGCTGGCTCATTTTTCCTGGAGTTAAAAGCTGTGATTCATCGCTGTTTGTTACCACTGCTGAAATACAAAATGGATGCTCATTCAATGATGTTATGTGCTTGTGCATACATTTCTATTAACAACTTCACTGCTATTTATGAAACTGGTATTCAAATGCTGTCTTGCAAAATTTTTCATTCTAGAAAATGAGGATTTCAAACCAGAGATTTGCTTTGGAGGAGATGGCAGAAAGGAGCTGACCAGACTGGTCTAAGACATGAGGCAGAACATGAAAACAAGAACTAGGAGAAGGTAGGAAAGGCTGCTACTCAATACAGATACAGCACTGAGCTGTAACTTAATTTCTGAAATCCTGCTTTCTTTGCCACTTTTGTGATGGTTCTTGGTTTAACTAGCCACAACACAGCCAACCCAGAAAACAGCTTGCCAGATCAAGCTGTGCCACCATTCCAGAAAGCTAACATAAAGGTATGTACATACATCACAAGAAACAAATCTTAGCTCACGTATAGACTCTGTCAAGGGAAGGGCTTAAAGCAGAAGAGTTACTCTCCTTGAACCTTATTAGTCTGAAAGACTTGTTTGATGTCTTCTAGCTATGTGTAAGATCACCTGGCCAGCCATCCTGTTTATGGTGTCTGTATATTTCCTGAAGTTGCACACAACAAAATTCTACCTTTTTTGATAGTGGAAGAATGGCTGACTCGGTAACACCTGCCCTGTGGAAGTAGATATACTGACAAAAAGAGATGTGAGGGGTAAACAAAAGATGCTTACTAAAGAAGAGCCTGCCTAGAAGATTGGAAATTATGACGTGGCCCATTTTAAGAGTTCCCAAGCTTTCCTCAAACAGTTTTAAAAGTTCAGCAGAAGATCTAGTCTAAACAAACAAGTTCCATTTTCTGGATGTAATCTGCAAAGTACAGAGGCCCTCCTCATAGCTTTATTTCTACTATTTTTACAGTAATGGAAACATTTTTTGAGCAAAGCCTAGCATACACACAAGGCAGTATGAAGAATGCAAGGATGCCAGGATACCCACCTGTACTATTTTTCTACATCAGATAAAACATCTAAAGCTCAGCTCCAGACAAACTATACCCTATGCAGACTGCTGTTCAGGAAAAATACATGAGATGGACAAGGGAGGTAAAGAGCTCATTTTACCAGTTCAGAGTTCAAGTCTGGCAGTGCCAGAAGGCCAATACTTCAAAGTAGTTCCTGACTTTGCTCTTCTTGTAGTACCACCAAAACTAGCTTTTTATTTTCCTGCAGCTACAAATAAGTGGAAAGGCAGGGAGCGAGGGAATTGCTGAAGTCTTGGGAAGGGACTGTGCCACAAAAGGTCTGGTATCTGAACTGAAAAATAAAAGGAAGGCTAGAAAACAGCTGCTTCACAGGCTCACACAAAACAGGTCCCTTTAAGGGGAATGAGCTATACTCATTTGTTCTAAAAATGTTTGAGGTGCACTGAAGTAGCACCAACTTTCAGTCAACTAGCTGAAAGCTGTTCTCGAAGAGCCACTGGCCATTTCGCTCCACAGGAACGGGATTTCACAGCCCCTCCTGCAGGTGCCCCTGGCCGGCCCCCGGCCTCGGGTAGCACTCCGGCTCTGCCAGTGGGAGCCCCATGGGTGGGCACTGCGCGCGTGGGCGCCTCGCCTGCCAGCCCTGTCGGAAACCCGCTCTGCAGCGGGAATTGCACTAACAACCCTTCCTTGAGTGACCTATGCAGGAAGCTCGTTTCTGAAGGGGCAGTGTGCAGCACTGCTAACTTTTTTTTTAAGTTTTAAGTTTTGGAAATTCCAAAGTTTTTTTAAGCTGTTGAGACGCGATCATTTGTCAGGCGATACTGGCCAGTAATTTGGAGTGCAAACAAGCTCTGCACGCAAGTTTTACCAAAGCGTGAACTGAACTCAGCGATGTAGCTCAGTAACACCCACATGGTTACAAGCTTCAACTTCACTATTAAATTCATGCTCCTTCATTAGTCTGCAGACTCAATTTGGGTCCTGCAAAGACTGCTAGCAGAGTCAGAAAGGCTCCTTTCCTACAAAGCACAGTTTATGTATCACTTAACATAGAGTATCTTGTGGTAAGCACTTTGCATGCCTAGGGATTCAAGGTGAACTTCTTAAATCAAGTGGGCTTGTGAGAAATTCAGTTTATAAAGCTGAAGGATGATTAGCAGGTGAGTTTTAAAATCTCCTTTTTATACAAAGCATTATAAAAGTACTAAACAAATGGAAATAAATCAGTTAAGAACATAAAGGTCTATCCACACTGTAGCAGCCACTAGGAAGAAGTTGTCCCCCTCCTTCAGAATGCTGCATCCTGATGCTCAGACATCTGCTTTGGGGTGAGGGGGAAGACAAAGCAAGGCAGAACATACCTGTTGCTTTGAGCAGGGGATAGTAAATAAGATTACTAAGAGGCTTTCGTTTGGACTCATGTGCCCCCTGTACCTGCAGTGTACCTCAAAAACCACACTCAGTTTCTGAATAATCTCCAGAGCACTCACACTTTCAAGTGAGTTTTGGTGAAGAAAACCAAAATACAAGTTGTTTTTTTTTTAAATGTTCCAGGGCAATGCCTCACCTACAGAAATGATCAGAGGGCTGGAGCACCTCTCCTGTGAGGGTGAGAGAGTTGGGGTTGTTCAGCCTGGACGAAAGAAGGCTCCAGGGATACCATATTGCAGCCTTTCAATATATGAAGGGGGCTTATAAGAAAGATGGAGAAAGACTTTTTACCAAAGCCTGTAGCGACAGGACAAGGGGCAATGATTTTAAACTGAAAGAGAGTTGATTTAGATTGGACATACAAAAGAAATTTTTTACAATGAGGGTGGTGAGACACTGGAACAGGTTGCCCAAAGAAGTTGTGGCCCCATCTCTGGGAACATTAAATGTCAGGCTGGACAGGACTTTAAGCAACCTGATCTAATAGAAGATGTCCCTCCCTACTGCAGGGAGGTTGGACTAGATGATCTTTAAAGGTCCCTTCAAACCCAAACAATTCCAGGATTCTAATTCTTCTTAGGTTTCACATGCCATCTCTGCCACTTTAAAGATGGATTTGGTAGGCATAGGCTCAACATCTCCAACAAGACATACATTAGCATTGCCAACCATGCCTTCCACTCAAAGGCCTCAAAGTGGTGATTTATTTTTAGACTTTCACTCAGGCTTCAGAGCGCTCATGCAAGAGAAAAGATGATATCCGTTCATCCCCTCCTTTACCTGAGTGAGTTTAAACCCATACCATCTATCTCCTTGAAGATGAGCAGAGGGTTATTTTAGAGAAGAAACATCACTTAGTAAGTACCAAAGCCTCCTCACGACATTTTGGAGCGTGCATTTCAATACCAACAGAACTATTAGAGTTGATAATACATACTTTGTTGAATTTCCTCACACTGGCCATCAGATTACTAATACATAGTTTGTCAGTAAGATTCATGTATCAGAAGAAACACAAATTGGGGTCTTTACAGCCAATTTATTTCATCAGATAAAGCTATGAAAAAAAAAAATCTTAAGTGGCAGATTCCCAGTTCTTCTGTTTCTATAATGAGCATGTGCAAGTGCCTACACTCTTGAAAACAGCACAAGGACATCAGATATAGGAAAAGGTTTATTATAACTAAATTCCGCATTATTTTTGAATGTCTATAATAAGGGATATCAGCCAAGACCATGGCTTCTGCATAGATTTCTCACCAAAAAGAAAGAATTTGTGCCTGCATCTTTCCCTTCCCCACATATGCACACTCTTAATCCCAGGCAAAATTATTCTGCCAATCATACGATCATACTAATGCCCATGAACCAATGACATTAATAAGTCTTTGGCTGTGTGCACGCACATACATACACACACTGAAGTTTTCCCTATCACCACATCAGATCCAATCCTTATTTGAGTATTGCAGTATATACACCTGTTCTTTTCTGAATATGTAAATTTATTGAAATTAAGTGAACCATATAGCACTATAAACAGACAACCTCAAAAATAAAACTGTTTTGGAACCATTACTTCCATGTCTTTATTATCTATACTACAATAACATTTGAAGGTTTCATTTCAAACTGATAAATATATCTTTTTCTCTTCCAAGTAATTAATTTAAAAGATTTTTTTTTTTTCTAGCCATGACCGGGAGAGGTGAAGAATAAACTTTTCCCACCAAAAAAAAAAAAGTTAATGTAGTGAAACATTTAGATGAGTAGTATGCCAGGTAGAATACTTTTCCAACAGTAAATTTTCATTGTACTTCAGCTTCTCAATTACAATGCAGAAGAAAACCTAGTATTTAGCCCAACAGCCTATATGCAAAACTATTATGAACATATGTGCAAACATACTATAGGAGAGGGGAGTCACTTACTTGATGGTCCATGAGAGTCTCTGTTATCACCATGATGCTGTGCACACATACAATTGAAGAACGAAGAACAGCAAACAAAAAAATCCAGGCCAGGAAGAAGCAAGTGCACAAAAGCAGCAGCAGCGGGAAAGAAGGACAATGAAAACAGTGTTAGTTCATAACTAAAATACAACATGCACCTCAATACCAAAGGCAAGACCTCAAGAGACTTAGCAGTTCAGAAAAGTTGAAGCAACAAAACTGACAAAAATGCCTAGAGAGAAGCCATTAATAGAAGCCATCATCATATATGGTTAGTAAACAGCAACTGCCCCAACTGCTAATTCTGAGTGGAACCTCTCCATCAGGAATTTAGTGCTCCTATGACTTGATACACAATATATTTTGAGAGTTTTTTAGCTGGAATGTTTTCAGAAGACTAAAGCTCTGAAGAAAACTGAAATAACACAAAATTTGTTTCCAAACCAGCTCCACTTTCAGACAGGTGTTTTGGAAAGAAAAAAACTTTGAAGCCATCAGTAATGTGCAAGCACCCACTAATGCCAGATCCAAGCCTAACTGCTTCTGCACACAAACATGAACTTAGAAGCCACAGATTCAGTTCACCTACAAACACAGGTAACATTTTAAATTGCTTAGGATGCAAGACAAGCAGTGCAGTTTGAAATTTAAGAGGATATTTTATATCAAAGTATTTCTAAAGAATCAAGTTGTATAAAAAATTATCTCTGTCCCACCGAATGCATCAAATACAGGCACTACAGGAGAGTAATTACATAGTAATAGTCTGTACTCCTTTCTGACTTTTGATCTGAAATCTTTTATAAATCATTGGTACTCAAGGCCACACAATCAGGGCTAAGATCCCACTATGCTCAGCTGTATACAGATGTAAGGTAAGTTCCACCTATGTATTAAAGGGCTTACTACCTCTGAAACCCACGAATAACAGAAAAGGAGGAGAAAGCAAGCATATTGATCAGTATGAACATTTCCCCCTTAAAAATAAAATAAATCTAAACATGCTGTATCTTTATATCCCAAACAAAAAAATTTCTGCTCCATAAAAGAGAGAAATCCTTCCCCTGCTTTAAAGAGGATCCAATCTTGCCTCTCCGTTATCAGGACTAAACACCAGGAGATGTAAAAAAGAAAAATAAAAATCTTAGAAAGCAGGAGTCTTGTCTTACACTCCTGATCTCAAAACACAGATTTGTATTCCTCACAGCCACCTAGGGGTGTTAAATTGACATTGCAATGTGCAAATGTAAAGTACTGCAACGAGAAAACAGCAATTGCAGTACACATCATTGGAAAGGTGAGGGAACCCTTCTTTCATAATTCATAATAGGACTTGACTAAACAAGAGAAGCTGAAATAAATTGTAAGTGCATTTGGCAAACAACCTTCTGTCTCTGCCAAACACTAAATTTAGGTCAAAGAATGAAACACTGCTAAGGGAACCCATGAACTTACCAGATAGGTTTAGGTACCAGTACATGAAATGCATTCAAGAATTCAACGGTTTTCAAGGTAAAGTGTTTCTTTTTAAGGTACAGTTAACACACTGCAGAGTATGAAACAATTCATGGTTGGACTGGAACTGTATTACCCTATGCTGTTTTAGATTCAAGAGAATAGTGACTGGTAAGAGAGCAAGATAAAGGAGTCTGCAGTAACTGTACAGAGATCCAGCAACCGACTGAAGGACTGGGAACACCACTATTCAGCACGTCTCTGCTTTATTTCACACTAAAAGTTGGAAAGCAAGAGATGAGAACTGGAGAAATAAATTGTTAACAGACATACAGGATCAGAAGTTTCTGAGACTCAGACAGCATGTTCACTCGCAGTGCATACTTACGCATTGAAGAAATAGAGTGAAAAAGCACCGCAGCAGGTCCTGTCTCCCTGCCTGTCTCTCAAGCAGCCTTGACCAAGATACAACATGACACCGCAGAGCAGGGCACCAGTCACCTGAGACGATGCAGGGGCTTTTTACGTAAATATTTTAGCATTGCATGGTTAATCCTATGAACTGGTACAAACAGCTCCTATGCCAGAGGCTGAAACACAAGCCTGTCTAACTCTGTCCCTGATCTTCTCCAACAGACATTCTGTTTACACACCAAACTGCCTCTGTTGCTGGTCAACCCCCTCTCTTCATTGGAACTATTTGGGCCAGTGTATTTACCTAAAACCTGCAGGCTATACATTTCTAAGTATTGATACAAGATGTTAAGATACCGAAATGAGACTATTTCAGCGAAAAAACCCTCTTCATGTTCTAATAGCCTATTGCACCTCTATCATCTGCAATTCATATCACTGCAGATCAGGGATTCAAACCCCTAAGGGAACAAAACATGACAGTTTTACTACTTCAATGTTTTTTCTGAAAAGAATGCCCTCAGGACATTCCTGTCCATCATCTCCCACAATTTTTATTCTAAATATACAAAATTAAGAGAAACATACACATATTTCCAGAGACATAGCCTACCCTTATTTTCACATTTATTTAACTGGTGACTTTGATTACAGATTACAGAACAAGTCCTTTGACAAGGGAGGTTCTCAACACTACATGATTGATTTAGCTTCTGCTGAGGCACATTTAGTTAAAATGTTACTACTGAAACATGCAAAACCTAGCCCTCCTCCCAGTAAAGTTTTAGATTAAAACTAAAGAATAAAACCAGCAATATAAGCCATCACATGAGACAGTAGCCATAATTCTGTTTTCATACAAAAGCAGCTCTGTGCTTCAGAAAAGTACTACTTTTAGGCGTTCATTTCTCAGCAATAAAGCTTGTAACAACTGCTACTAAGCCTAAAATTGTATCTGCCAACATGTCCTATAAAACAAAATCCTTTTCCTGTTGAAGACTAGGGTAAAAGCAAAAACATAAATCATGCTAGTGAGTCTGAATCTCACACTACAAAATTTTGTTAAAAATACTTACTGGTTTACACTCTAAACTTACCGCTAAAGTCTTAAGAGAGTCTAAATGCACATTTTAAAGCCAAATTAAAGAGTTTTCATCCTGCTGAAGACAGACTTGTCCTGAAAGCAATTTCTAATATGTGTAAATCAGTAAGATTAATCATGTTACATTTAAATTCAGGACCACTAACCCAACCTACAAAGCTGAGCAGTAAAAAGGACCTCTATTCTATGCTTCAAGGAAAAAAGGCACTTTTATGTCTGCTGATGTATTTAAACAGTAAGGACTAACTGCAAAAGTTGTATCAAAGACAACGTATTTATGAAATACATGTTTTGGTAAAAATTACAGCCAACTACAAAGTTTTCTAAAAAAATCATTTAGAAAAAGAATGGTTTACACCAAACATTCCCATGCGATGTTCTGAGTGCTAGGCCAGTGAGGCTTGTTTAAATTAAATTATTATTTTATAGAAAAATAGGCAAAAACTGTCCTGAAACCAGAACCGAAACCAAAGTGTTTAGTATTTTGCACTGCTTTAATGGTGCCAGACTACAAAAATAGTTTGCTGAGCAGCCATAAAATTTGTGTTCAGTTACAGCGTATATAAATCTAATCATCAGACAGAAAAAGCATTTAATGTAAGACTTTTCTCCCTACACTGATTCTGTAAAGAAAAGCCCACAACATTAAGTTCTGTGATCTCCTCCTCTGTTTTTCTTTTACACACAAGCCAAAAACACATTAGAAAGCTGACAGACACCTCTAAAAAGGGCTTTTTCAGGTACCTCCTAGAAAACCCCCAAATGACTTAAACCATGGAGCAAAATGTTGATCAGTGTTCTTCATGCAGGTTTGAAACTCATGTATTTCATTAATTTTAATCTGACAAATGGAACTTGAAAAAAAAAAAATCAGATTGCAGCTAAAGGTCTGGAATACTGAACAATCTCAAACATGACCCTTCAAAAAATTTAAAATTCTGGGAACTGTCAGGATTTGTATACACTCAAGGTCTTCAAAATTCCTGGTCCAGTCTCTCTTAAAATATATGCCTTTTTTTTTTTTTTTAAATATGTCAGTTTCAATTTTTTACTATGGTGTACATCAGACCAAGTATACTAGACTCCCAGATAAGCTTTCCAAAATGTTTTTAACAGCTGTAGTGCAACAGACAAAATGTCACACTGTAATTGCAATTAAGATAAACAATTACCCCAGTAAATGATATTTTGGTAGGAAATGCTTAGAGTAGCCAATCACAGTATACCATCAGTTGAAACAAGAATTATTTTGAGATGACACGTCAGGTACCTAAGCACATAGGATGAAAGGCAAATCTACCCTTACACTCAGCATTCTTCTGAAGCAGACTTAGTAAAACATATAGAGTTTCATTTCAAGATAGCTTCTTAAAATCATGTTATTGTGAAGGCATGTCACAAAGAGAAAACTAGCACATTTCAAGCTACTTTCAAGTTTTTTGTAAACTGGTATATTTATTTTATTTTAGGAAACAAGGAGCACAGCAACTGAATTGACAGGATTTTTTTTCAAAAAATATATCCTATTACATAGTTGGCAGATTATATAGTATGTTGCGCCTGAGATACAGATGCATTGGCCCTGCAACAAAACAGTGAATGTGTTTATTACAGAAAAAAGCCAAGGATTTTCTTAATGTACTGCAAAGCAGCTTGTCTCCAAATTCATCACTTAAGATAAAAACAGTAATAAGACACTTGATCAAATTAATAGCTCTGTGTAGTAGCTGAACCATCACAAATCAAGTTGGTCACTACTGAGGTGTTAAACTTGAGCTTCACCCTCAGTTACAGAAAAAATATCCTATTTCGTCTCTGGGAGGCAGTGCTTTGTATCAGAAAACAGCTTTGGAAACTAAAAACATTTCTTGCTTCAGCCATTAGAGTGCTTCCATATAAGCTTGTGGAAAAACTAAATTCTTAAATAATTTCAACATTATGATGATGATGAAGTGTCATAGTACCCACTAGCCTTTCCTGTTTTTAAATTGTGCTTAGAAAGAAAGAGCTGGTATTTTCGCTACTTCAAAAATTTTATAATCAGCACAGATTATTAACTCTTACACCTGAAATGACTCTGATAACATATAATTATCACTCGTCCTTCCTTTTCTGCTCCTCATTCCACCAAGAAATACATTATTCTTTTCTTTTGTCCATAGTGACTAACTAGTAAAGTGCCAATTAATAAGACTGAGAATAATACCTTCTTCTTTCAGGACTCAGAGACACCAAGGATCAAAGCCAAGAACCGAATGTTTCTTGACATCCAGCCCTCTTGTGATGACAATCTAGCAAATAATGGGTGATACTACATGATATTCCATATGCATTCACCAGAAAAGTATCAGTTCAAGCCGAACTAGAACTGATTCAAGTCGTTCAATCCTCTCCTTGCAAAAGCATCTTCACATTCATCTGATGACATGAAGCCACATTTAAGTTACTCACTGAATTTCTATCAAGCTCCCCGTCAACCGGAACGGTCTCCATGCTGAAAGGGCGTGTTGTCTGTCTCTCCGCCAGTTAGAATTCTTCCATCCTGCTACTCGAGATCCTGGAGGGGGAAAGAAAAATACAATAATTCACTTCCAATGGCTGAAATCTGTTAGGGCCACAGTCTCTCTCTTCTATGTTTTAAAAAGGTAAATGGTCTTCTATTATAAACTGTGTATATTACAGTTCCTTGCAAGATGTGCACATTACCCATAAAAATCAACTTTTTAGGAATGAAGGGAGAGGATAGTTTCAAATAAAACGGCCAAAACAAAAGCTATTCACAGAGGCAAGTGTTTACTTTTAACCATGCTTGCATCAAATAAGGATGCTGGAACAACACAAGCCAAAAAAAAAAAAAAAAAAAAAAGGAAACAAACAAACCAACTCACAGGTTTTGCCCTGTATTTCCCCTTGTTCCAGAGACCCCAGCAGCACCCCACTCCCGCCCTGCAGGCATGGGCACACAACCTGTTTGGGTATGTAAAAGCTGTTCTGGAGCAGTCAAGAGTTTATACTCAGCATAACTCTTCAGAAACAGCCACGTTTTGCTTTGTGGAACAGAGACACAGAAATTAAATAATTTGTGCAAGCCAGCACCCTCTGTGGCAGAGCGGGCGCTCAGCTGGCGATCACCACACATAGCCAGAAAGCAATGCCTCATTCTCTAGACATTTCCTATTTACTTTTTTTCCTAGAGAATGAAAGCTACAATAAACCTTAGTATTCACACCACATTTGAAGTCACCAGTGAGACAAGAAAATGGCCTGGAATTAAGCAAAACTTGGTGGAAAAAAACATGCCTTAATTAATTTCATGGATTTGAGGAGGGAAGCAGATTGAGTTGCGATGCCTGCAGAGATGCCCATCTACAGCCCATTGCTCTCCTTCCCTCTCCAAGGCTCCCATCAGCAAAAGACACAAGTGGACATGATGGCTCTAAGCTGGCCTTACAAAACAGTAAAGCCAGCATCCTGCAGGGAGAAAACCCTGTGGTCCCACCCTCCACGAAGCCATGCTCACACTGCCCTGCCCTCCAGCCAGAGCAAGTGTGTGATCAGAGAATTAGCCCAAGGACATTTTCCTTCTTTCTGTCTTGGGTGGGCTGAGGGGGCAGGAAGCAGCTAAATTACAAGCCAGATTGCTAAACCAACACTTGTGCAAAAGCTGGGGTAGCATGGAAACGTTGACTTTTTTTTAAGCTATGGTGTTAGCATATTGTGCTTAGGGTATATATCAAGCTATGGCTTCAGCTCAAGCTTTAGCACAAACAGATTGAGGACATAGCGGGGAGGGGAGTGAGGTGGGAGGAGGCATCACAATTCCTCTGGGGAGCCTGAGGAGCATCCTGGGTGCAGGAGGACAGGAGACGTGCAAGAAGAGGACAGGGAGAGAACACAAGATCTTGTGGTTCAAAGCCTGCCTCAGAAAATACACACTCATGAAAACAAATCTCACTATAAAGAACAACCACTTGTTCAACTGCTTTCAATGTTTTTATTACCATATTTTTTGTTCTTGTATTATGTAAAGCACATGAGAATTAAAAATCCTTTAGGAAGAACACACAATATTAACAGACTATAGCAAGTTACCATATATGCCACTAAAACACAAAAGAAAGCGTTAATAAAAAGTTTAACAAAAAGACTGTGTGCTAAAGAAACTCCAAAGTTTATAGTTAACTTATGACTCAGTTCAAAGAACTGACAATGATCTTACTCAAGTACCTGAGTAATTACCGAGGTGGCAGGTAACTGGGAAGCATATGGCTAGATGTTTTCATGTAAATCAGAAACAGTAGACATCTGAAGATGATTACAAGTGATTAATTTGCATTAATAAAATGAAAGATGGCATTACCACAGAAAGAGGAATTCAGCCCAGAAGCTGTCTCCCAGGGCGGCAGGCACTGCAACACCCACCTTCCACAGACCAGTGCGGGGATGCAGAATTGGGTAACGTCTCTTGGAGGTTGCTCCTTGTCATCTCTCCCCCCACACCCATGTTAGGTTCTATTATTAGCAGGCAATTCAGCAACACCAGGCTGCATATGTATTCAATTTACAGAAACACTAAACTCTCTTAAACAGGATGAAAAATGAGTGGCACAGCAAACAGACATATACACAGATTTTTAAAGCAGTCAGCTTTTTTTAGTTATGCAAACTTGCAACCATACTCAGTTATCCAAATAAACAGATCTTTCATGACACAGGAACATTCACCCTGAAACAGTTTTAAACCCACCTCTATTTTTAACAGACATTTTTTAACTCATAATTTTTATTGTCAACACTCCTGGTGTATTCTGCTCCTCCATTTGTTCACGTGACCACAGCCACTACACCCTGCCTTACCTCATTCCAAAGAGTAATATCATTTGACAGGTACTCTAATATCTAATTCTTAGCAGTCACGGTCATCCATGGTCCCCAGGAAACTCATAATCCAGCAGGGTCCCAAAGACTGAAGAGAAGTTACCCAGAAGGAGGGAGAAAATTCTGCCTGCTCATGTTTGAACAGACGTGCAGAGTAAAGCAGGTGCAGAAATGGTTAAGGACTACCTTCCCCTACATTATTTAGCTTGTGAGCAGACAGCCAGCTTGGCTTATTTTTCTTGGCAAAATGAAGGCTGAAAGTGAACAATATTGCTTCTGAAATATGCCAAAATAAATACCAAGGAGGGAAGAGGGTTCTCTCAGCAAAATGATACTGCCAAAAAGGCAAATAAGTATGAACTTGGAGAACAGATTTATTTTGAAAATTACAGAATGCTTCCAACCATCCGAGCCCCAAGGCTTTGAAACAACTTCCCGATCAACGAAGGGAAGGGGAATTTATTTATTTATTTGTAAATGCAGCCAGGTTATTATGAGGGGTGCTTCCACAAGTAAGTGAGCTCTCTTCTACTTCAGCTAACCCAACCATTAGATTTGAAGACACAATCCCAAATTTAAATCATCATCTTTTTAGCTTTTGGAAGACATTTATGACATGCCTTTGCAGTTCTCTCCACATTCACAAGTGTGTGTAATTCAGTTGTCTGCCTGGTTGGTTTGTTTGGGACTTCAGTTAACAGATGTTCCTACTTCACAATCACAATTCTCAAGAGCTTGATGTTCAGAAGGGCACACACAAACTGAAATTATTTGAAAAGAATTATGTGATGGCATCTCAGCTAATCACCTATGATTCTTTTATAGCCAATGGATACAAACTAGCACTTAGAAAGGTATTGCTCATTTTAAAGCAGCTGTACCAATCGGACAAGTCATGCCACAAAATAAGGTATTTCTCTCCTGAAGAGAATCTAGGGTGATCAGCTCAGGAGCGTGTATTTAAAGCAGAAGGGAGATGCATCCTACTTATGACACGATCAACAACCTCTCCTGTTACCACCTATATTTCATCTTAATTTATTTTAGCATATTGCATCAGCAATTGCTGTTTTTTTGTAACAGTCTGGTTTTCAGTTAGCTGCACCTTAAGAACAGGAAAATCCTGCTTGGGTCTCTGATAGAAACAAAGGAAAGCAAGCATCAATGAAAGCTAATACTCTGTGTGAAAAGGATTTTATCTAACTATCTATACATATGCATACTCAAATATCTTATGTGACTTCCTACCTCTGCCTAACTTCCACCCTTTAAAAAAAGAAAAAAAAAAATAAAAAAAACCTCAAAACCATAAGAGTATGATTCAGGTCCTGCATTTGGGTCACAACAACCCCATGCAATGCTACAGGCTTGGGGAAGAGTGGCTGGAGAGCTGCCCGGCTGAGAAGGACCTGGGGGTGCTGGTTGATAGCCAACTGAACATGAGCCAGCAGTGTGCCCAGGTGGCCAAGAAGGCCAACGGCATCCTGGCTTGTATCAGGAATAGTGTGGCCAGCAGGAGTAGGGAAGTGATCGTGCCCCTGTTCTCAGCACTGGTGAGGCCGCACCTCAAATGCTGTGTTCAGTTTTGGGCCCCTCACTACAAGAAGGACATTGAGGTGCTGGAGCCTGTCCAGAGAAGGGCAACGAAGCTGGTGAAGGGTCTGGAGAACAAGTCTGATGAGGAGTGGCTGAGGGAGCTGGGGGTGTTTAGTCTGGAGAAGAGGAGGCTGAGGGGAGACCTTATCACTCTCTACAACTACCTGAAAGGAGGTTGTAGTGAGGTGGGTGTTGGTCTCTTCTCCCAAGTTACTAGTGATAGGATGAGAGGAAATGGCCTCAAGTTGCACCAGGGGAAGTTTAAATTGGGTATGAGGAAAAATTTCTTCACCAAAAGGTTGTCAGGCATTGGAACAGGCTGCTCAGAGAGGTGGTGGAGTCACCATCCCTGGAGGTATTTAAAAAGATGTGGCACTTAGGGACATGGTTTAGTGGTGGACTTGGCCCTGTTAGGTTTACAATTGGACTTGATCTTTCCAACCTAAATGATTCTATGATTCTATAATTTTACGTTACATTCTCTAAGGCATAGTTGCACAGGTCACAGAGCAAAATCAGCAGATGCCATGGCCATGTCAGAAATCTTTGTGGCAGCATACCTTTATTCACACCTTTACAGAAAAGTGGATTTGGTGGAGTTCTGTATTGACTTAGAAACTCCATACGTTAACCAGATTTTTATTGTGGCAGTGTTTACTATAGCAATACATTCATTTAACTTAATAATCCCTTTATTAGGAAAGACAAGCTCTTTTTCCCTCCAGCATAAGAAAGGCTCCTCACCAAATACATAACTTGTTCCAGGTATACTAGAGAGTTTAAACCTGACTCCATGGCAGTAATACCCTATTGGAGGTATGCTTCCAACATTAAAACCGTAATTCAATGCACAAAAGGACTCTTCTTCCCCTTCTCCCACAGAAGATTAGCTTCTGTTGAAGCACTTCGCTAAATCTGGAGAATTTCATCAAGAGCCTTTGCCTCATCTCATGGCCAAGATGCTTGCTATGCTACCTCCTGTATCACCACTGCCCTGCCACAAGTTCCTGAATTTCAGCCAAGGTGGAGCCACAAAGTGAAAGCGGTAGAGATGCCCCCTGAATCTAAGACATTTTCTGTTTAAATCGATGGACGAAGTTACTTGAACACCTGCATACTGTATTATATAGGCAGGTTTTAGCTTTCTCCCCAAGTACTATCACCTAGGTCACTAGATATGGCATTTGCACTGTGATACTGTTCTGTGTTCTGTTATAATATCAGAGTACCTCTTACACTCCAGCATCATACCTCATAGGCAAGGTACAGCCTCACCTGTGACCTGCTAACAGGCTGCACTGACTGCATGGTGAAAGGGCTACTGCATGCTGATCCTTTCCAAAGGCGAAGCGTTCTCCAGGCCTCTAACCTCCAAAACTGACCTGCTAAGTTCTTCTGGGTGCCTGCCTTCTTTCCTTAAGGCCTAAAGTAAGTTAATGCACTTAAATTGCTCAAGATGGGTATCGGTTAAGAGTATACTGTAAATTTCTTTAAGATGACACAGGCATAATACATTGACTTCAAAGATCAATGTGGCAACAAGCATGGGCGAGGCACACTAGAAGAAAGGAAACCTAGTTGTTTACACTGGCATCAAGAAGTGTAAAAATTCACCCAGGTCCTTGCTGGAAAGCAGAGTAACAACAGTACCAGAGAAATGCTATTCCACAGGGAATCACAGAATGACCGAAGTAGGAAGGGACCTCTGGAAGTTATCTTGTCCAACCCACCCCGCTTTTGCATGAGGGCGTCTAAGCAGCTTTTGAGTATCTCCAAGGATGGAGACTCCACAACCTCCCTGGGCAACCTGTGCAGTGTTTGGTCACCCTCACATGAAAAAAGTGTTTCCTGATGTTGAGAAGGAACCTCCTGTGTTTCAGTTTGTGCCCACTGCCTCTTTTCCCATCACTGGGCACCACCAGAAGGAGCCTGGCTCTGTCACCTTTACACCCTTCCTTCAGGTATTTATACACATTGATGAGATCCCCCCGAGCCTTCTCTTCTCCAGGCTGAATAGCCCCAGCTCTCCCAGCCTTTCCTCATATAAGAAATGGTCCAGCGCCTTGATCACCTTTGTGGCCCTCCCCTGGACTCTCTCTGGTATGTCCACATCTTTCTTTTACTGGGGAGCCCAGAACTGGACCCAGCACTCAAGGTGTGGCCTCACCAGTGCTGAGTAGAGGGGAAGGATCATTACCCTTGACCTGCTGGCAAGGCTTTGTCTAATGCATCCAAGGATACCATTCACCTTCTTCATGGCAAGGGCACGTTGCTGGCTCATGTTCAACTTGCTGCCCGTCACGACCACCAGGTGACCCCTAAGGAAGCAGTTCTCAGGTGTGGTTGGTTATCAGTGCATTCAGTTTAGTAAGGTCCATAAAGAAGTTTAAGATAACACTTAAGAAAGGTATCTAAGTGCTTTAAAAAAAAAGGAACAAAAAGTTTCATAAAAATTAAGAGCTAATGGGGATAGGATCAGTTTTAAGAGATTAAGGGAAATCTACATCCTAAATCTAACCAGAGTGATCAAACCAAGGCTCTCAAATAACCTGAGTGTCATTCAGCAGTCCTATGACAGGGTGAAGGCACTTTCACTTTGCTTCATGCAGTGTGGGAGCAGCAATAGCACAGAAGGTAATAAAGGCACATGTCTCACTTTCAAAGTTCTTTGAATCCAGTGCACTAGAGGAAGTACAGCCCCTAGTTGTAGTATGAGGCCACAGATCATTTCTCTCAGTTCCTGAGTCCACACACCAAGTACACTTCATTAACAAGCTAGAGATCAGGGAGCTTCTTGCACATGACATAATGTCACTGCATGCCAAGGACCTCATGTTTGCTGAGACCAGTTCCAAGAAAGCAGGAACTGAAGCTATTGGTAAAAATGGAGTGGGGCCAACAAGGTCAAAAGATTCAGCAAAAGATCTGGTAAACAAAGAAATCACAAGTTTTTCTCAACTTTCAAACTAAGCATCTTACACACACTAACAAGAACTTGGAAGAACTAGGAGGGTGTTCTATTCTGCAATTATAGAAGAGAAAATTGAGAGCTGAGTAAATCTCTAGGTTCAATTCCTTCTGCTGTAAAGTCAGGCCATATAGAAGAGCTTGACAAAACCAGTAATAATACAGGAGAAATTGCAGATGACTAACTGCATGGTTACATTAACCCTGAACTGCAATGTTTGAATGCTCGAAGGTCTGCTACAGGTACAACCACACCAGACTCAACAACAGCCTCGTGCATGTCCCCCAAGTACACTGTGATCACTTAATGTTATCAGTCACCAAATACACCCTTACGAAACATTTCCTTCCACCCTGAGTTTCATCACCTGCCTTCTCATTTCCTGAACAAACAGTCCACGTGCAAAGAAAGATGTTTCCTCTGTTTCTGTATTGCTGTTTTCAGAAAGGTGGGGGGAGGGGGGGAGGAAGAGGAGGATTGAGGACAGGAGGACCCAAAAAAACCCACACAAATGTAGCTGAAGCACTTAAAAACAAGACTTGAAAACATCTCTCATCTAGAAAAAACTTGGAAAGCAGATGCCTAGTTCAGATACCTCAGCTATCTTTTGAGAGTGACAGATGGCAGTGAATGCCAAGAAAAGGATAGAAAACTTCTGAACAGCCACTGCAACTTTAATATAAATTACTACCTTAAACAGGTGCCCCAGAGGTAAACCTACCCTGATAAAAATGAAGGAGTACAGAAGAGGTGGTAAGAGCCACCTCCAGGTAGTAATGCCCAGATTCCTCTCAAAACTCAAGTCCCAGGTGTTCTGGAGCCCTTTGGCCATTAAAATGCACTTCAAAGCTCCCCAACCTGTCCAAGTCTTCATGATACATTATTTTGCAAGACTGCTCCCACAATCCAAAGGAGCTGTAGGTCTCAATACTAAAAATGGTTATTTCTTCACATAAGGGTATCTGGTTACCTAGACCATTATCCACTTTGCCTCTACAGGCCAGTTTTATCTAGGGCTCAGCCTAACTTTTGAGGATAAGAACAAGAGAGGCATTAAATTGTTAAAGTTCTTTGCATTTATTAAGCTTGAACCAGAGAGCACCTATGAAGCTTCACAAAATATTCAAAAATATTTGCTCTGCTTTGTTGTGATGATTTAGGAAAAGAAGATTCAATCAAACCTTACATAGCCAAATCTAGCATTTTATTTTAACATTTCAAGATGCTGCAGTACCAACCAGCAAAATAACCAAGTGGATGCCAAATCAACCTTACAGCAGATATACTTGTATCAACACTAGCATTGTCTAAACAAGGTTAAATTGGTCAACAATGGCCTTTGAAGAAAAAAAAAGATGCAGTCGGACTAAATGGTTAGACACATTGCAAATTGTTTTCATTTCAGAACTTCACCCCAGACACAAAGGCACATTTGCTATTTGGGTGTTGTGTTTTTCCTGCCCAAAGATGACAAACTAAAAAAGGTTTAAGAAAGCAACATGACAAATGTAGTAATTTTAAGTCAGGGAATCCTGCCTTTCTTCTAACAGCATTAGAAGTTTTCTTTTACAACTGTAAAGGTACTACTAATAGCCTCCCACTCCCCGCCCCCATCTATCTAGTCAACTCATGTTCATCTAGAGGTTTGTGTTAGAAGCCAAGATGCTCCTATTAATATCTCAGAGTGAAAAAAAAACAGTTATTCTGCACTGTGATGAGAGGCCAGCTGGTACTCCCTGTGGATTCTCATCTCTCATGTTGGCAGCCGTACGGACTTGCAGTGTGACACACTCCTCTAGACACAGCTGAAAGGGGTTAAGAGATTACTAGTCCTCCACACCTGGTCCTCATCTCTGCCTTCCCCACTGCAGCTGCCACCTTTCTCACCTGCCCACAGGCCTGTCTGCACAGGTGCTCCCCAATCCTCTTCTGTCAGAGGGACACCCACTACTGCAAATTATTTTAAACAGACACTCTCAAAACACAGATCATTTAAACTGAGCTAGGCCATGGGACTTTGCACCTACCTTTCTGCTTGCGGGTCTGGCACAGCAGTGGTAAAGAACAGCTGAGGGCCACCTCTTAACCCACCTCCCTTTCAACCATAACAGCCTGTGCAAGCATGGACTATGTCTACAGCTACAGACTCACCCAACACCAACTGGAAACTACTGCAGGAAATGAAGGGAGTCAAGCCAAGGCAAGAGGAAAAGCAATGTTGTTGTTAAAGGTTTTTCTGAAATGAAAAAGTAAGATAAGTCAGCAGATGTGTTTCCACAGACAAGATGGATGACTGGCAGAACAAGTCCTTCCGTTTCTGATGCCAAAGCGGAATCAGTTGCTGTCCTGAAACATGAGATAGATCTGGATTTCCTCTACGTGGAACTTTTGAAAACAAAATCCAACCTTGCTTTTCCCAAAACAAACATTTTTTCTCTTTTCCCCTCAACAGATATTACTGTCAAATACATAATCAAAGCATTAAAAAAAAATAAGACACTATTTCTAGCCTATGAAAAACACTTTAAGCATATAAGAACTAATTCATTGTGCTGAAAAAGCCTCAGTAAGGGGATGCTGAAAGTCTACTTTAATACTTCAAATGATGCAGAATACTACCTTCAGAGATTAAACCCTCTAAACATCTTGGTTATAATGCGATCACAGATACAGAAATATTTTAAGTCTCACATGCAGGTCAAGAATACAATTGAATTCATAAGGAATAAAGTTTCAGAGAGCTATTCTGAGAATACATATAAATGACTGCAAGCAATCATACTATTGAAGATCAATGAATTACCAACTGCCAGATGAACTATATGTGACTAGATGAGTGCTCTTTACCTAGTGCAAATGAAGTAAAAAGTTAGCTTGAACTACTGTAAAGCTTCTGTATCTCAGAAGCTGCAGTGACTTTGCTTGGACAGATAAGCACCGTTACACAGACAGTTCATTGCCACATCAAAAGCTATTGCAGCTCATTTCCTACATTGCTTCTCTCTGAGCTAACTGAAGCAAACACAAGCAAGATTCCAGCCTGTCACAATTTCAGAATATGTACCGGTCAGACGATTATCGTAAAACATTTTGCTTACTAAGAGTTTACAAACATTTTGCAGTTTAAATATGAACACCAAGCAACTATCTCAGGCATTAAAGCACGTATTACTTATGTTACAATACTACTTATGTTTAAAAAGTCTCTATTGCTGGGGGATGGACAAGAACATTTTTCCAAGACTGCGTCCAAAAGACTACACAGTCCTCTGCTTAAGGAGAGCTATCCCCTTTTCTCACCTACAGTCTCTCCCTCATCTTTGCAGGAGTTACAGACACCTGGAAGAATAGGACAACTGTCCTCCTCAAAAGTGATCATATCTTTCTCGGTACATTCCTTGACAATGGACACAGATTCAAAGCAACTTAAGCAAATTCAAGTGAATACCACATTGGTGGCTATACATACCCTCTCAATCACCCAGCTATGAAGGTCAAAGCTCAGAACATGCAGGACAGACCATACTCAGAAACCAACCCCAAAAACACTCCCAAACCCATACACCTTCAAAAGAGCAGAAATGTGTAAAGAAGTGACTACAAGTGATCTACAGTATCAGATTTTTGGTATCACATGAGGTTCCACCACAGCCTTCCCAGAAATTACAATATGTCCTGGTTTTGGCTGGGATAGGGTTAATTTTCCTCCTAGTAGCTGGTATAGTGCTGTGCTTTGGATTTAGGATGAGAATAATCTTGATAACACACGGATGTTTTAGTCGTTGCTGAGCAGTGCTTACACTAGTCAAGGACTTTTCAGCTTCACTCTGCTGGGTGCACAAGAAGCTGGGAGGGGGCACAGCCAGGACAGCTGACCCAAACTGGCCAAAGGGATATTCTAGACCATACAACGTCATGCTCGGTATATAAAGCGAGTTGGCTGGGGAACGGCGACCACTGCTGGGGGATGGGCTGGGCATCGGTCAACGGGTAGTGAGCAACTGTATCGTGTATCACTTGCTTTGTATATTATTATTGTTATTACTACTATTACTATTTTAATTTATTTTATTTCAATTATTAAACTGTCTTTATCTCAACCCATGAGTTTTCTCACTTCCACTCTTCGATTTTCTCCCCCATCCCACCGGGGAGGGGAGTGAGTGAGCATCTGTGGTGCTTAGTTGCTGTCTGGGGTTAAATCATGACAAATAACTAACCAAGGCAGATACTGATCTTTACTTTTCTTACTGTATCTCTTAACCAGTAACTGTCAGTTTGACTGCAAGCTCTTTTGAGTAAACACTATCCTTTTTTTCCCCACATCTATATGCTACCAAGTTCAATTTGATCCAAATGTGACAAGGGTTCTCAAGTTCAAAGCAATATAAACAGTTACTGTTGAATAAACAGAGAGTTGAAGGGGAAGAGAATCATCTTAATGCATATCTACAGCAAAAAGAAGAAAACCGAATTCATAAAATGAATAATATACCTTCAGAATTGAGTCAGTGCAAAGGACCAATTTTCCAAGTGGCAATTCTACTAGGTTTTTAATCTTTCCTTTGCACTGTGCATTTTGCTCCTTCTCAGAACTGAAAAGGATGGCTAACTCATTTTAAAGAGGTGAAATACACCTTAAGAGCTCTTTTAAATTTTCATACCTGTTGAAAGGACACCTTAAGTTTCATAAAGGGGTGGGTGAGGCAGTTGGTTCTGTGCACTGAAAAAAAAAATCTCAAAATATGTCTTAGGTGACTCACTAAGACCTGCCCAAGGAGAATAAAATGATTCAAATTCTCAATGTGATGACATTTAACTGCATTCATTTAGAAATAACACCAGACTACAGGCTTCCAAAGGTTTAAGAGTGGTGATAGTTTTTTCATTAGCAAGCACTGTTGAGAAATAGTATTAATGCGAAGTGAATAAAATAGACCATCTTTCCTCATCCAGTGCTCCCAAAGACCTGCCAGTACAGAATCACTTTTCTATACCCCAGTGGCTTAGTTTCACCAAAGAAGTGAGATTACCTCTCTGGGTCCTGCTAATAAGAACCATGAACCCACTTCACAGGGGCTCAGCTAAGAGGGTAACTGCAATCCTAATTTCTGCTCTAACCCAAAACACATGAAATAGAAAAATCAATGCAAGTTCTAACATTAAAAGCATGAGAGAAGACTTAACACAAAGAACTCTCAGTCGACCTGTGCTTAGCTGCAATACAGTTATATTGTGTTTGAGAAGTTTTTATGAAATGGACTTTCTGTGGGATTAAACATAAACATGGTGGATATTTCAAACAGGAACGTAATGTTTATTCTTACATACAATTTAGTTTTCTTATCTTGGCAGCAGTGTCTCTCCTTGATATTAAAATACAGTTGATGACATAAGAGATGGCCTTTATTTAGATTTCTTTTGGCTAGTGCTAGAAGGTAGTTTTAACAATTTCAAGATACAGGATATCTGTATGAGAATTTAAGAACAAAAGGTCAGAGAAGCTTACTGCAATAGGAAAAACCCTAGAAATTTTAACTTAATGTAGCAGCAGGTTCAAACAGGCAGCGATAGTATCTGGCTTACACATCATGGTTTATTAAAAAGATTCAGAAAGTCTAATTTAGATTTCCATTGTTTATGCCAAGTTTAGGGTTTTTTTCACTTTACTGCTTGCCTAATTAAATGAGCTGATGAACCTAACTTCTGCTTTTTTAGTTGTCAATGCTATTGCTACATGTTTACAATTCAAGACCTTTCACAGGCTTTTTGGGGGGTTGGTTTTTTGTTTGGGTTTTTGTGTTTGGGAGGTTTTTGGGGGGTGTTGGGGGGGTAAAGTGTTTTTTGTTTGGTTTTTTTTTTTAGGTGTGTTTTTGTTGTTTTGTGGGGTTTTTTTAAGTCATGAACAAATATTTCAAATAGCCTTTGTACAGGCTTAACAAGCACTAGCACTTTTAGCACCAAACATCCAAGCTTGACTTTCTGAAGCTACTGAGTAACTGCTGATCAACTTTGATTTGGAACTGCTGCAAGAATCTCACATAGCTTTTAGTTTAATAGGATGAACCAATAGCATTAAACCAATATAACCTGATCCACAAGAACTGTAAAATATTGTCGCATTGCAGACTTGACAAGTGACCTAGCACTAGACCTCGTTTCCCCACCCATTTCTATTGAACAAGTTACATGCTCTTTGGGTGATGAGAAGCACCTAGCCTGCCACAACAAGCAGCTATTGAAGAGATACATGCATAATCAACTGACAAATTACCTGCAATTCGTAGCCCTCAGAAATCATCTCAATACCACTGCCTAATTTAAGTTAGGCAACTGCTCACACTGTTTGCAACAATAAGTAAGCAGCTTATATAATAATAATTTTTGCCAGAGCTGAAAATAGAAGCCAAGCCTTTCACAGCTCAAAAGCAGCCCTCAGGAGTTAAACATATTTGTTCCCAAAGCTATCTTACTTCTGAAGAGCCGAATGCTCTCCATTCTGGGAGGAGACACCAAGATTCTCCATAGGAAGAACCACACGTTATCAGGGTACATTTAACACTCTACATCAGGGACCAATATAGAAGATACTAAATTCATTCAAGCAGAAAAGGAAGTACGTGTCATAGTTGGAATAATAGTGTTCTGTTCCTTGACAACCAGGGAGTGGTTGTAAGGTCACTTCACACAGCACAGCCAGGAAAACAATGTCTTGACGCTTCCCTGGAAGTTCTTTGAAATGCTTCAGAGAAGAAAATGAAGAGAGAAAAAAAATCTAGCATTCTGGACAAAGAATTATTCTGTTCAGGGCCAAACAAATATTGAATGGACAAGAGACCCCCTCCCGCCCTTCCACCTAGTCTACTCAAGTACTGGGAATTCCCTTTCCCATAAAATGGGTTAACAGGGCCATCAGAGAGCTTGAGCATGTGATTTAAGGTGAATGCTATCCTCTCAGCTGTGCAATCCCATAGGATTATGTGATATGAAGTTTCAAATCTTGCTTCCCCACCATTGTCTATCCATCCTCTCAATACTCAGCTAGTTAAGGGAAGTCAGAACGGCACGGTGCAGGTTGTGCGAGACATCGCACAGTTTGGGAGCCCAGGGACAGAAAGTAGACACAAATGCCTGGAAGGAAGGATGCAACGCTTGTGAGCTCCAGCAAATTCAGTTGGTGTTTTTACAATAAATAAGGGAAAGAATACTTCCAAGAGAGAATGTATTTATTTTTTAAAAGAGAAAAACTACATCCTTCCCCTTCACAGGATGACCTCATTCCAATACCGTCAAAACTGACAAGAGTTATCAGTTTAATAGCATTTTATGGTTTACTTTCACATTTAAAATCACACATAATACCAAGATAACGCTAGCTTAACTACCAAAATAATATTAGCATAAAGCAATTCAATACCCTGTACCTCTGCCACAGCAGTTAACTACACCCCTAGGTATCATGTTACACGTTTTACTCCCTTGAAGGCAGCTTACACATTTATTTAGAAGTCTAGCATTTAGAAAAAGAATGAAACACTAATTTCTATGCTTCATGATGTAAATGGAGCTAGGCAGCACTAGCGCAAGTCTCAGAGCTATAACTGAACAGAAACGTATGTCCCAACTTACTCATAGCCAAGCAGCCACTTCCTGGGGCACATCCCATCTGTGATGCTCATTTTCACACGCACTGCGATGTCAGAAGGAGGAAAACGGATCTAGATTCCCTGCAGGAGTAGCTATAAGAATAACTGGCGCTACATGTTTCCAACCGTGTGCTATGCTGAAAGGAGCGACTGGAGAAATCTTGTGTTCTGCATTTTCAATCCATTATTAACTGAGTGTCCAGACTGAAGATCCAAAGCCAGTGGTCACAGATACAAACCAGTGAACTTCAGCAGGTACGCTGTACTTACAACTAGAGGCTTTAACTTTTAAAAACTCTGCTTTCTCCAAGAAATCTCGTATTGAGCATGTAGGAGAATAAAGGTTTGTTGGTTGGGTGTTTGTTTTTTTGGTTTTTTTGGGGTTTTTTTTGTTGGTTTGTTTTTTGTTTTTGTTTTTTTTTTTTTTTTTCAGAATTGTCAGGCAAAAGCACATGTAATACCAATTTCAATGAAAGCAACAAGTGTGCAGAGCCCCTTATTCTCCAAAACACCTAGGCATGCGTGATCTTTCCCATGAGAAAGGATTTCTTTCCTTCGTTTTGCAGCCCTCAATAGAATTCAGAGAACGATGAGCTGCCCTCTCCTCCTAATGATCACAACCTGAGAAAAAATACAATAAGCCAGTAGTTCTTAATGTAATGGCATGTTTTACACTCCCATGCTAGCTTTTAGAAAAAGTCTGTGACATTCATAACTTCAGCTTTTTCATATCCAGACTGTCTGCAACACACACTGAGTTGCTGGAGCGTGCCCAGAGAAGGGCAACGAAGCTGGTGAAGGGTCTGGAGAACAAGTCTGATGAGGAGAGGCTGAGGGAGCTGGGGTGTTTAGTCTGGAGAAGAGGAGGCTGAGGGGAGACCTTATCACTCTCTACAACTACCTGAAAGGAGGTTGTAGTGAGGTGGGTGTTGGTCTCTTCTCCCAAGTTACTAGTGATAGGACGAGAAGAAATGGCCTCAAGCTGCTCCAGGGGAGGTTTAGATTGGGTATTAGGAAAAGTTTCTTTACCGAAAGGGTTGTCAGGCATTGGAACAGGCTGCCCAGAGAGGCGGTGGAGTCACCACCCCTGGAGGTGTTCAAAAAACATGTGTACATGTGGCAGTTCAGGACATGGTTTAGGAGACATGGTGGTGTTAGGTTGACAGTTGGACTTGATGATCCTACAGGTCTTTTCCAACCTTAATGATTCTATGATTCTATAATTCTACATGGAATATGAAATCAAGACCTGGTAGCTCCAGGAGCGCTATTAACTTAATAAAATCCAGATTTTAAGAGAATAGCCACTTAGATATTTCGATGTCATTTATAAGCACCAAACTGTAAAATAACTGAGATGCTTCTCTATCGAAACCACCTAACCAAGATAAGCACACAAGCATTGTGGTTACATCATGAAGTAATAAGCCATTCCCCCCCCCGGAGAAAAGCACTGTGTCAACGCTTCACATACAATGAGGAATGACTGTTTCCATATGTTGATAAGTATAATTAACCTTCATAACCCTGTCTTTGGCCTTGAACGTTAAAGCTGAATTCAGCTTGAAAACCAATTAAAATGATAAGCAGTCTATCCACTTGGGGACTGGAGAATGGCATACCGCATTCTATTAAAAAAAAAAAGCAAAGCATAACTGTCTCTTAGACACCTTCAAGGATCTGTTAGTTGTTTTACTAAAAATCAAAACGTGATTTTTTTATGAATTATAACAAGAATTATAGTAGACCAGTGTCCAGCCACTTAAAAGAGCCTTTCAGAGTATCAAGACTCTGAACAAGAGCTATTTTGCATGACAAATACTGTCACAGGTGCAGACCAAAAGCACCACTTCAATGCTCCATGAAGACCCTGAAACGTTAAAGATTGATGAAGGGAACTCTTTGATCCTAGCAGAATTGAAGGTTTAACAGAAAAAAAAAATAGGCATAGAAACAAAGGATAAAGATGAGCTAGGTGGGCTATGAAGTTTGATTTTGCCTTTTCTGCTTATCTATTACAACAGATATTAATCATATGAATAAGGGCCAGAATTCATTCTTGGCTTGCACAGTGCGGTTCACATTCACAGGGCTTAACTTCATTCTCCCCCAGTAAGGTACCCTTACTCAGCCTGCCTTTTGGATAGAGTACTGACAAGGAAAGCTACTTAAAATTTATGTTGCCAGGCCTGCTTTCTCTATGGTTGCCATTTTTAAATTAGCAGAAGGACTAAACAGGCAGATGGACCTGGAATTCTCATTTTTCTCTCTAACTGCTTCTTTCCTAGATGTGAAAAGCATGGAAAATCCTGGGCTACAATACTTAATTGCAAGGTAAGCCTTCAGACAGACCTCACAGCCAACTAAAAGCCTACATACTCCAAGCTTCATTAAAAAAACACAAAAGCACATTTAAGAGTGGTAGAATGTCCTTGGAAGTCACCTCTGTAAATCCAACTGGCTTTAAAATGATAAGAAATACCACAAAACTACAAGCAATTGCCCATTTCAAAAATACCTCTAGGAGCGGCGGCGTTCCAGTTTAGGCACACAAAGTGCTCTAAACTGATCAAAAGTGGTTCTGAACTTTTAAAACATTTTGTTGTATATTAAATTTTTCTTCCTTGTTGAGACAAAAACATTTTTGGCAACTTTACCATGGGTGTCGTATTTCCTCTTACATAGGAAAAAAAATCATGTTGACCTGCAGTGAAATTCAGACACATGTGGATCTCCAGCTGATGATCAGGTTTCTTTTCAACCCCTTGATTTTAGTTGCCAGCTGGGGCAACCACTATGTTATTCTATTACCACACCCCTGAAGTGAAGGGAATAGAAGATTATAGCCACACCCCTAAGTAATGAAAGGAACAAAAAATTATAGTAGACCAACATCCAGCCACTTACAAGGGCCTTTCAGAGTATCCAGACTCTAAACAAGAGCTATTTTGCATGGCAAATATTGTCACAGGCGCAGACCAAAAGCAGTTTGTGGCTTTACTTAAATGACTATCATTCCTGGTTTCCACACTTCCCCTTTGGAGCTTGAAATTCATATTATACTAAAAGATTAAGCCAGGTATGAAACTCTGCTCTTTTAATAACATTGCAATTTTTCCATGCTATTCCGTATAGGAGGCTGTCACATCATGACAAGAGAAGAAAAATCTGCATCTCTATAGTTTCTTGTTGCACCTATTCTTTCACATTAATCACCATTATTAGTGGTTAGTGTCAGAGCAAATAAATTCATGGGGGTTTCTTCCCAGTTAAAACACTAGGTAGAAACGTAACTTTCCATTTTCAACAGAAGGAAAAGTAGGTAAAGTGATTTCTGATTCTCTAGTGAATCTGAGCTGATTATCACCACTTTATAGTTACTACTCAGTTTTAACATCACAATTTTGTTTCCAGTGCTCTGTGTGTTATATCTTAATATAACTTCATTCATTCATTACTGGTGTTCAGAGTGGCAATAATTTTTTTTTTTTTTTGCATTTTTTTCATTTCTTTTCAAGTGTACACAATATATCAGCTTAATATATCTGTTCAGGTATTTAGACAAGCTTGAATTGCTATTCATTTTGAAAGCAGCCCCCTTATGAGGCACCTAAATGTCAGAATCATTTTCGTGTCAAGTTAAGACATATTTCAAACATTTAACTCCTATAAGGGGTTATCTGACTGCTGTCAAGTTACCCTTGACAACTATTGTACATAGCTGTGCTGTAGATGGCAGTATTTTACACAGCTCAGCTCCTTACCTTAACCTGGGGGTAAGTAGCACAATATACAGAATATACTGTAAGGTTGCTGCAAGAATCTTCAGCTTAAGCATTTGCAGAACATACTGTATGTACCAAGAAAGTATGTCAGTTGTATTAATTTGAAAAACAAAATCTTCATCCCTTCTCAGCCAACTAGCTAAAGACATGTACCATAATGCCAATTAAACATAAAAATTTAAGTTATTGCAGGTGAGATAACAACCTTTAAACAGAGACCCACAATTAACTGTTCCCATGTACGCAAGTTGAGCACACTCAGACATTTTGCTTCAGCTGACCAAAATTAAAAGAGGATTTCTGTAATAGCCTCAAATTCCTGGCTAGAAAGTGCAGTTCTGATGTAGAAGGGTACACCTGGATCCTCTGGGCTTCCAATTTGCCTGGAATCAGGGCACAGACGTTCCAGAAAATAGTGGCCTGCACAGCGAACATGAGTTTCACGCTAATCTCTCCAACCCCTTTCTTTAAGATGGCTCTAGTCCATCAGCAACAAGCTGTCCATGCAGAACCTCCCAGAAGCAGTCACTTTTGTCTGAAAGGTGACTTTGCCCACTTTATGACACACATGGCACGAGCTTCACAAAAATGAACTACCACTCACTCCTGGAAAACATAAGTGACATGCATTCAGGTATATATTGCCTTGACCTGTAATTCCCTTTCTTCCTAAAATTTTAACTGGAGTTCTTTGAGAAAAAGAAACTATGCTATATCCCACTGCTACAACTCTTACAGATTCTGCTGCACAAATTGAATTAAGAGCACAACTATGAAAATCCCATGCCTCCATCATGGTGGGTTCATATTTATTTCATAATGGGTTCAAAAACAGCTCAATCACCAGTAAGCCAACAGTTTTAGGAACCACCTCAACAGCAATTTCAATGCTCCTGCAGCTATAAACACTCACCTAACTGTCAGCCTCATTATGCATCTCAAGTAACGTACATAAACACTAGCTCAGACAGGTTCTTCCAGGACACCAAGCATGAGAGCTTCTCATCGTAATGCTCACAAATCAGAAATCATAAGAAACCAGCATTTCCACTTCTTATGAGAAAGGACAGCCTGCTTCTTTTAAGATCGAAATTACTGTCATTGCTGCTCAGCAAAACATTTGCTGGGAATTACAAGAGGCATGAGACATCAGAAACGGTGATGAAGGAGGAGCAGAAGCCAAGACACAACAACATGGCATCTTCGTTAAGTCTGTGAACATAACAAAGTCCAAGGCTGCAACAGAGAACAGCCTGATACCACTGCGTTCCCCCAGAGTATCAGTAGTAGGGCTCCTGCAAGTGTTGGTCCCGGCAAATAAATTTATGCTGATAACAACCTCCCTGAACACAGTACTGGGAGGAGTGGAGTGTTACTATTTTTGCTTGTACAGCTTATGCTTATAGCAATTTGTCTGGGGAGGGAGGATACACTTGCTGACATAAGCACCTCCACTGCAGCTTCTCTCACACTGTAACAACAGCGTGACCTTTGCAAGTTAAGCAGCAAAGATTGCCATGCACAGGATCCAAGCAGAGGCACTTAAAATTGCACAACAGCAAAATATGCATGTATGTTGGCAAGCTCAAATCAGTGAACACCTGTATTTTTCTCCAGAGAAAGTAAAGCAAAGCAGAAGAACAGAGAAGAATGCTACCAGGTTTCTGAGTTTCTAAGACAGGTAGGATAGCAGCCAAGAAGAAAAACAAATATGCTACTATATGCTTAAGTGAAAGAAGAAAAAAAAAAAGAGATGTGCATAGGGCTAAAGACAAAACCATTATGGACATGAAAGAAGATGGTAAGGCAAGGTAGTTGTGTGTGATGCTAAACAACGTGGTTATCTAAGCAGAAACCTGAGAATAAAGCTGAGATGGAGAAAAGGCATTTAAAAGTGTCAGACAAGTATAACTGAAACAGTTAATGACACAGAACAATCATCTGAAAGATGGCTACAACAAGACAAATGTGGAAATTAAAAAAAAAATATTTTTTTAAAAACAGAGAATAAATTTCAAGCAAACATGATCCTGTAACAGGATGGAGAATAAGCCCGCCAGAGCTAAAGTAGGCTTTCATTCAGTGTGGATGGCAACACCAACGTCGTGTCACAAGAAGAGGGCAGATGCTGAATGAAGCTGGAAAACTGTATCTACTACACCCTTAAGTGGTAACAGAAAAGCCCCATCATCTCTTCCCTCCTCCTCCAAGACTCAACTCTTGGGACTCTTGAGAAGGGGGTAAAGATTCAGTGAGGGCTTTCAGACTGCAAGTTAAAACCCTGATAACATACACACATCTTCCTTCACTGAGATCTTTTCCAAGTTTTCACCGACATGAAACTTGTTTAAAAATTACTTGTCACTACTCTGGAGTTTCCACTGCCTGGGCTGCCCTGCCGCAGAACACACAGTGCAGGCTGCGGAAGGTTGGCTATAGCAAGTTACAAGTCGTGAAAACACCAGCTGCTCCCTGACAAAAAAAGAACTCAACCAAAAAAACCACCTCCCTTCCTTCCCTCCATCCAAGAATTCACAGACAAAGGCTCAAATTCAAGCATCAATTCTATCAAGGCACTAAACTATATTCAGAAAACCATTCTATGAGTCAAGAGCTTGCTTCTACAGCACTTCCCCTAACACCTTAAAGCCATATGAACCACAACAGATGCTACTCATCTTGCAAGATAGACAACCCAAGCTTCTTAGGTCTGCATTTTTAAGATAGAAATATCTGCTAAGCAAGTAGTTTACATTTTAATCACCAACAAGAAACAGTAAAAAAACAAACCTGATGAAATTAAATTGATTGTTAACACTGGAAATGTAAGCATTTTTTAAACCCACAAACACGTCTACAAACAATGCCTACAATGAATAATAGTCCAGACTTATGTGCAATCTCTCAGACACATTTCAACTATCACTTCTGGACACTATACCTTGAGAGTAACATCAGGTCTCTGTCACTCTAGTTTCCCTTTCCTCTACCATGCCTGCCAGAACAAATACTTTTGTACATACCATCCTCACAAAAGGTCAAGTGCCAGACAATATTCCGTATTCAGAATTTAAAAAAAAAAAAAAAATTAAAACCTCCTTGTCTTTAGTCTATAGTTCTCACAAACAATACACAGTCAAGTAGCCCTTTACACTATTTACTTAAGATGCAACAAGCCTTAGCTTCCTGAAGTTTAAAATTAAAAACAAAACCCAAAAGAGCCGGAGGTTTGAGAGGCCTGAGCCTCCCATTGCTACTCAGCAATAACAAGTGACCGCGGTGTTACAGAAGAGCTACTGGTCTCTTTTTCCAAAAGCAGGCTAAGCCATGCAGTAGTGTCATTTTTCTGCTGGATCTTCAATAACCTGATGCATAAGGTATTGTTGCAAGTTCTGCTGAAGAACAAATGTATTAGACAGAAAGATAGGATTTTGAACTGTTCACAGCATGGGTATTGTCATGCTGGGAAGAATTTAGGAGGAATAATGAATTCTTATACCTCTAATAAGAGGAAGGAAGACTCCAGAACTTATTATACAGAATAATTAAGGAACAGAGTTCAGAAATAAATCCACATAAGGGAACAAAGAACAACGACAATGCAGGAAGATAAGTAGAGCAACATCTGTAATATATTTTTCGGTGCTTCCTACTGGCAAGTATTTAATCTATAGAGGATGTGAAGATAATTTCTTCTCTTTTTGAATGCAAGACTACAGGTGATACTTGGAAGCATTCACAGAATAGAGGAACTGAAATGAAAACAGCTGTATGTTGAATTTTGCCTTATTCTGTTCATGCCCTGATTCCATCTATGCTGCTTATATGACAATTAATAAAACAGAGGTTATTTCAGTATATTTACATTACAAGATAACACCAGTCCTGTTCATAAGTGGGTTGTATTTACAAAACCAATCTGTCAGTCACAGAGGAAAGTGGCTTAAGAGAAGCAAAAAAACCAACCAGTTTTCTTCATTTCATAAAGAGGGATCAAATATCATTTGATAATTAATAAAGTAGTCAAAAATGACGTATAAAAATTATTTTCTTTTTAGTAAAAAAACCCAAATATTTATACTCCTCGATAAATGCTACAGCATACATTCATTGATTTATTATGCTTGAAAGTAACGACCACCTACCCAATCTTTAATCTTCTTTTTGATATAAATCAAGCTCTGTTTGGGAAGAAAGTAGAAATCACCAATTAGATACACAAGGACAACTTTTTGAGGTTCACCGAAGACAAATATTATTTATATGCCCAAAACAGGGAAAAAAGTACTCAAGTTAGTTTTAATTTAACAAGAACATGCCTCTGAAAACCGAAGTAGCACAATTTGTAATCTGTGATCTAACAGTGACTGGAACACAGGTCTTCTACAAATTTAAAAAACAAAACAAAGCAAAACCTCCAAAACCCAAACCCTCTCACACCACAGGCCTCATTTCCTTACACGGTTCCTTAGTTTACATAAACAAAAAGAGGATGTTTGCCTATTCCAAGCTGAGAACCAAACAGAGCTGATAACACTGGAAGGAACTGGTTAGTAAGCTTAAAAGAAAATATTCTTGTTACACATAGAGAGGAATATCAAGCACTCTTTTTTAAAGTCCTGACAGTAAGCATGTATAGTTAATATTTAATTCAAGTAGCTGACGTGGTACAGACCCATCTGTACGCTCTCTCAGGTTTATTTTTCACCAGTTTTTCCCCTTATTTTGTGGGGCAGCTCCTTGCTCTCCATTCTGTTTTCTACCTTGATTAGCAAGTATAAGCTTTCTATTCGGTGCTTCTTTGCCTCAGCAGGCTTTCTTTTTCAATGAAAGGAGAACTTTTTTTCATCAAGGGAGAACATTCATTCTTGATGATTTCAAAAATCCGTCCTAAAAACCTCTCCTTACACTCAGTAATTTTGTGCATTATTCAAATAGATAGAATCGGCATTTGCATAGAGAAGGTTTATTTTTGTTTGTAAATATCACAGACCTTAAGCCTGTGTTTTCCCCTGATGATTTCTGTCACTGGTATTTTAATGTAGTAGTTTGCATTAAGATTTATCCTGTCCCTTTTCAAGGCAGCACAGGTTAGTGACAGTTAAGTATAACTACAATCCTACTTGCAAGCTAGAATCAAGGTACTGTTTTTAAAATCAGCAAGCAGTAAATCTTTATAGGTAGGTTAGTATGTGGTCCTTAATTCTGCGTACAAAACAAAGTTCAAATGTTAGCTTATTGGCTTCTCTCTGCAGTCACAAAGACTACATTTTAATTACTGATGAGATTTCTACTTGATCACAAAAGAAACATTACAAAAGCATATTTCACTACAGGAAATATGTACTGTTACATGAATCTTTCAGCCTCCAACAGGTCATAATGGACAGTCTAGCAAAATCTTTAGTGTAAATTCTGAAGCTAGAATTACTGGCTTAGAATTGCAACTTTTTCTGATGTATTGTGCAGACTCAATTTAGATTTTTTTTTTTTTAAAGACGCTAATCAAAGCAAAGAGGTGCCTTCAAAGTCTACAATTTGCATCATACAGATTGATTAAAGTTGCTTTGCTTATCCATACAAAAAGCTTTTTTTTCTAAAAGAGACTGCAAATAACACAAAGGACCTCAGGTCACAGCTACCCCCACTGTTGCGTTAGCCTGAAGACTAGCTGAGAGCCCTACACTGAGGATTGCCAGCTAGCAGTTTACAGGAGGTTATCCGCTTCTGATGTATGACTAGTACAGTTTTATACACACAAATATATACGTGCACACATGCAAATTATGTTTGACAGGTTAAGCAGGTCCTTGAAGTAAATCAGATATACATAGGCATTTTCTGTATCGCATACAGACAGCACATACCACTGTCTATATAACGCAGGCAAGCGTATGGCTTCAAAAAAACCCTAAAAACCCCAATCCCTCCCCCCAGCTAGTACTTCTCCACAGTGTCTGAGCTATCTGGAGGGAATACAAGGTTATGATCATGCCCTCTTCTAAAACTATAATCTTCTGAAAATAGCTAAAGTCACGATTAGTCAGACGGTGCCTAGAGTTATAAGAAATGAGACAGAAAATTCCCTCCAGCAGTTTAACCATGATCTGTGTAGGAGACCAAGGCAGGAGAAAGACAGTAAGTAACCAACGAAATTGGAACAGGTAGCATAGCTAGAATTGCAGGAGAAAGTACACAGGTCATATTATCATAAGAATACAGTAATCCCAGATGTCTTTCCCTCAATAAAACTAGCGAGCAGAAGGCCCTCGCCATCCTACTTACGCAGAAGAACAAATGGAAGAGAAGCAAAAAGGCCACCTCAACACTGGCACCAGAAGATGCCATTAGGTTAGGAAAGTGATGCAAGTCATCTTTGCTCACAAAAGATACGCCTCTGTTAGTGATGTGCACATTACATCCACCTTAAGTATGTCAGATGTCAGCTACACAAAGCATGGCCAGATATTCAGTCACACTAAATTAACCCTACCTGCTGCTTCAGGTAAGAATTTAACAGCTTTACTCAATCCTCTTTCTGCTCCCCTCCTCCACACTACCATAACTTTCATGACATTGCCTGAATGGGAAAAGAGTATGATCAAGGGGAAAAAAGAAGGCAATACCACAAAGAAGCACAGAGCACTGTAAGCTCTCCCCATAAGAGATGGAAATATCAGAAGAGCATGTATCTTATTCAGAGACTTACTCACGGCCTGGCATCTGGAGAGCTGGAAATCATGCAAGTCTGAACACTATTATTGATCCTGAAATTTATTCTTGTAGACCTTGGATCTTGGCTCCCCAGTACAAGACCTAAAGGACTTCTTCTGATGCACAGACCACTCTCTTCCCCTCCCAAATGGGGAGGAGAACACTAAGAAGAATGAGCATTAAGGGAAGAGAGAATTTCTGCATTAACTTCTGCTGCAGCATAACCAGTTACTCAACTGTACAGCTCATACTAGCAAAATTTAATGCATTGTCCAAAATTAGATAGAACACTGTATACTATACTCAGAATAAATGTATATTGGCTGTAGAGCACATGTAAAAAGCCCACAGAGACCAGTCAAGGCCAAATTATCACTGCATTTGCCCCAGGTTTACAGTGCAAAGACTGCTAACAATGCTTAGCTGATGTGCTGTACCTCCACGTGCCAATGTCGGCTGGAAAGAGGAACAATGAATTCACACCGAGTGGATGCCTGTTCCTGACCCAAGTCTACAGAACTTGTCCTCTCCAGTTTTTCCTCCCAATCACCCCCTAGCTATTATTTGAGGTCTTCAACATACCATTTTAAAGCTTTTTTTTATTTTCAGCTCTGCTTCAGATTCTATGCAAACTTTGTTTCCTCCAGCCTTGGGTTAAACATATTAGTAATTACTCAAAGTTTGTTTGCTAAAAGGAACAATAGCTGTGCCACTTTTTCTTCAATTCTTGTCATTTTCATCATGTTAATATTTCAACTCAGGATCAGCCCTACATTTCTAGGACTAGTATACTAGAAAAAGTTAAAATTTCCCTTAGTTACCATCCTGTACGCATCATCTTAATGTTGGTGGATACTGTGTTCTGTATTTATACATGGACTATGTATTAAATAACATCAGCGTGTTTTAAGTAGTTAAAGTACATATTCTTTTTTTAAAGTTACTCAGTCTTCTAGACCGTAAAAAAAATAGTTCAGTAATCTTGAGTATCCAATAGTCCCTCAAAAAGAGCAGTGCAGCAGCTTCCAGGTCTAGTGGAAAAACCGGGTTACACTAGCACTAGCCATGTTAGAACACAGAGCAGGTGACTTCTTCCAAAAACATTAAATTATATATCCACCTATTCAGGGGAAAAGAGGGCCGCTTTCTAAAGTGCTTGGTTGACTTCACAGGCTCTCTTCACCTGGAAACGATGAAAGCCTGAAACAAAGCTTCCCTGGTCCTCCACGCCACCTCCACCCAGCACCACTCCTAGCAATTAAAATTCGTTTAGCTCCTAATTGTAACTCCAGAGAGCCAGCATTCAGTAAAGCACACAGGAATGCATTCACATTCAGCAGCCAGGGCGCAGGTAGCAGTTCAGACAAGGAGTTGGCACTGCTGCCATCTTCCTACACAAGGAGCACAAAGATTATCTGAGCCCATCTACAAACTGAGATACACCAGCGCTAAACTGTCTAAGAAGGGACAAATAAACGAATCCATCAAGCAAATGAGCTGCCTCATTTTCACGCTACACGTGTGAGGGTGGGGGTGAGGGGGAAGAAAAAGCTAAATGGTTCACACTCAGAGTCAGGGCCAAGTAACACACACTGCATTTTATACTTGAAGTCATAATAAATTTGTTTCAACCAAAACATTTTCCATGCATTACGCAGTTGATTGCACTACTCTAAAGGGATATCTACACTGGCTCAGTTTGGTTCAGACACAAATAAACTTGTTCTTGTGATTGCTTTCCACTGGAAAAAAACTGCAAGAAATATCACAAGAGGTCTCAATTATGCAACAGAAACTACCGACATCAAAAGCCTTATAATGGAGCTCTTATCGGACAAAAGTAAAGTCATGCAAGGAAGGAGGCTGGCGATCTTCTAGAGCCACGTTAAATATTTGTTTTCAGGCTGTAGTCCTTCTCTTAGACTAGTTCTCCAGTGACAAACAATGGTAAACCCACTTTCCTGGTACAGTATGGCGCTGCAGGATTCAACTCCCACAGTTGCAAAACAACGAACTGCAGTTTATGCAGACTCACTGGTTTAATGTCTAAACAATATCCTAGCTATCCCTTCTGTGTTTAAGAACAGTATTTGCTTTATGCAGCGTAAATGTTCGAGTCACACTAAAGCCTCCACTACGAGCAAACTGCCTCCTCCTCCTCCTCTTGGCAGCACCGACATCCCATCGCACAAGGAACAAGACTTCTACACTGCTCCCTTGTACCACACATCCCCACACACGGCACACCACGGCAGGTCCCTTGGGCAGCCACCTCTGAGACAGATCTGGAAGGAACGGCTTGAGCAGGGGGTGACAAACTTGTGGAGACTAATTTGAGACTGAAAGCAGTATTTTTCCCTAACTCTGGGCAGCTGCTCTACAGCATTTACATCACCTGCAGAAACAGATCGTGGAGGGCCTCTCATGCTATGGCCTGCTTCAAAGAAAAAAACAGTGGTCCATAAGCAGGTATTTACATCAGAATTTAACATGCAAAAATAAAGAAAAAAATATGCTATTTAGTACTGAAAAGGGCTTATATCCATCACCGTGTATCCTCATACCAAGTGATCTTTTCCACTATACCACAACTAGACAAGGGAAGCTAAGCTCTCAAGTAAACATGTTTCTTAATTCAGTGCCACTTGAGGAGTATCTAATCACAGATTTACAGCATCATCATACTTTTTTTTTGTAAATTTGCAGACACTGCAAGACCATAAAATCTGAATATATTAACTAAAAGATAAGAACAGTCAATGCAATATTTAAGCAAACAATGCCTATGTTTTTCCTAGAAAAGTACTCACTTTGCCTGTAAAAGCATCCTTTTTAGTATGGGTCTTAAAAGTAATTAGAAACAAAAATGCCACGTAAAATTTCAAGCAAAGGAACTTGCTGTGTACTTGGCAATAAGTGTTTCATGAATCTTAAAATGTCACATATTTCCTTTAGAATGCAGCCAGGAATCTTTTATAATTCATGAACTAGACACCAACTGAACCTATAATTTACCACAGAAATCTCGTATCAACAACATAACATACTTTCTAAGTAGTATCATCTAGTTGTAATAAGCTGTTTGTTTTAACTCTCCATCTATATGAAATACAACATATAAAGAAGATCTTTTTGAGGAAAAATGTCAGCCACTGAGATGAGGCCCTCAGTAGGTACTTAAAAAAGACCCACTGTACATGACCTTAAAGGTCCTTTCCAACCTAAATGATTCTATGAGACAAACCCAGGTTTGGAATGATGCTTCTGCCATTTGAAGACTCAAGTAAATCATTTACAGGTGTTATTCGTTACTCTGAAGGGGAAAGGAGAGATGAAGAGTATCCTTTAATTTATGAAAGCTATTCCTAAGATAAATAAAGCATTCCTAATATAAATAAAGTCCAAGCCACAGTCAAGTACCCAACTCAGTTTACTGGACCAGCCGCTTACTATCAGCTTTAAACAGATGAATATTAAAACCAACCTATTTTCTTCTGATGCATAATTCCCTAAATAGCTAAAACTGTAAATAAAAAGGATGCCTACAATATGCGTGCTTCCTAAAGTTGTGCAAGAACACTGAATTCAATAAAAATATTTTTTTCACATTTAAAGGACCAGTAATATAGCTGCACTTCCAACTCCAAGCCTTTTAAAAAGCAGCCTGCTGGTTTTTAAAATAACCTTCAAAACACTATGGCTTCGGTTTGCAGGCAAGCAAAAGATAACTCTGGAAGAAACAAGCTGTTTCCCCTTATCTCAACCGAATAGTCATATTAACAGCTTCTGCAGTACTACAGCACAAACACTGGGAGACAGGACTATTGCACTGGAAAACGTATGAACATACAGATAGCATATGAACTAGCCCAAGCTTAAATGCAACAGGAACGCTTTAAAATGGATGAATGAGTGGTTGAATGCAAAAAGAGGAAGATCAGATACCCACACTCCCGTATTGTGTCTAAGTCACTAGAACTCTAAGAACTTCCAAAGAGATATGTAGCATTTTCAGTGGATGAAGGATCAGTGCTGCGCCCTGTGCGGCAGGAACAAGCTGAGATAAAACCTCACCTCCACAATTAAGATTGTGAAGAAACTGAGGTTTATTTATTCCTCTCCTAACACCAGAAGTCCAAGCTACTTCCTCAGAACGAAAGTCTCACTTCCCAAATGCCTCTTACCATCTGTCAAACACTTTTAGCTGCTCTCAAGAGGCTTCTTATGCTACTATATACATTACATCTGCAACAGATTTTCTTGTTGTAGAGTACAGATGGAATAAAACATTGTTTTATAACAAACATAGCAAAATACTGCACCGGATTTCAACTGTGTACAATCCAGAACCAGTTACTCTGAATAAAACACTTCTGACTAATATATCTGCTGCTAATCATTGCCCTATTACAAGCACTGTTTCCTAAACATCACTCACTCAGTTTAAGGGGTTCAACACTGCACATATGCCTTCCTTTTGAAAGTCAATGTCAGTCCTCAAAACATCAAGCTCCACCAAGTCTCTCTACTGTGGTATGAAATTACAAGAACTAATTAATTGAGACAAATTACCAGAAAAGCATGCAACTTGCTGATCCCACAAGCTGGCCATGTGTTTGTTTTAAGATAAAGCTACCCAGAGCTGCTTCTACTGTGTTTAAACTGATGGAGTTTCTTAGGCGGAGAAACCATCTCCTTGATCAGAAGTTAATTTATAAAAACATCCCCAAAATGATGCAGACTCTTCAAGTCCAGGGTCAAAGTAAGTCCACAAAGCAGCAGCAATGCATCTCTTCTACTAATTCCCAATATCATGAAAGTGAATGTTAATTTTTCAAAGTAAATAACTTATTTTTTCTACTTTACAATTAGACCTTCCAACATTGAGAAAACTTGTGAAAGTCACGCTAGTCTCAATATTTGCTCATACGTTTTCAATGCAAGCAAGAAGCTTACAAAGCCCTTTGCACTGCTCCAGCTGTAAACTCTGAGCACGTCTCTCCACTCTGCACTGGTGGAAGAGCTGACAGCAGCAGAGGAAAGGAAGGAAACTATTGACAGGCTGAAGTTAAACACAGAGGTTATCAGCTTTACCCAGAACAGAAGACAACAACAAAAGAAATCACTTAAGCAAAAGCCAGAAACAGTCCTCTAAAATTAATCAAAGCCTTTGGGAAAAAACTTTTTTTTGTTGCTGTCGGTTTTTTGTTTGTTTTTAAAAAAGAAAAAGAAAAAAAAAACCAAACAAACAAAAAACCACCAACAACAAAATCAAGACTGTGCCCATAGCTTCTTCTATCTTAAAAGAGCTACATTTCTGAACTATATTATCATCAACTACCTGTTATAATAAAAGTTAATTGTAAAGGCTGTCTAACAAAATAGAAAAGCTTTGTTAATTCAACATCATTATGGCCACATCAGAATGGGAGGGGAATAAAAAAAAAAAAGAGACTTCACTCAGTAGAAAATTGTTTGACATTTAGAAGTAGTATTTTTACTTCCTCACCAATTCACCGAAAGAGCCTAGGTGAAGAACTATGCTGTTTCATTTCCTGTAAAAACAGGGACTGCATAAATACCTGCCTCAAAAAGCTTTCAGCTACTGCTCCCCTCCCCGCCCCCAGCAGTACATATGCCATAAAAGCAAGATCTTCATTAACAGCACACTGTATTGTGAACCACAATTTACCAAGATTACCACATTACAGTTTGGGGAATAGGATCATCAACTTCTGTGTTTGTACTGCTTCTGTCACATTGCACATACTGAAGAAAAACCCACACTCTGAGGTAGTAAGACTACACTGTTTCCCAGAAAACAGCAGTCACTATTTCTTCACTGAAGGTCTTTTTCCATCTTCCTTCACCACTCTCTGGTTTGTGGAACACTAAAAGTTGTTCTTTTGTGTTTAATCATAAATTTGAGTAACCCTGAGCTTGATGCAGGTTCATTAAAAAAACACAACCAAACAAAAAAAAAAAAAACCCAAACCACACTCCTTGGCCCATTGGGAAGTTTTAACTGTATGATGGCATGTAATTTCTGCAACAAATTTACTTCCTGTTCTGAAACAGAAGCCCAAGAGACAAACAGATAAAATTATTTGACAGACAGCCTAAAATGACAGACATTTCACAGCATGGGAAGGGAGAAAACCCCCTTAAGAAAACTCCCCTGCAGGCTTCAGGAAACAGAAGTTAGTTGTGGGAAATGCAGTGGGGGGGCAGGTGGTAAAACAGTAGTCAGTGAAGAGATGAAAGCCTCATAACTGACTTGATGCAGTTTATTAAAACTTGGCTGAGTGCTCCGTGCAAAGATTTACTGGAGGGAGAGGGGGCCGGAGGACAACTTCACAGAACACAAAACATGCATCGTTTCTTGTACTAGGTAATTGCACAAACATTTTTTTTTAAAAGCATAAGAGCAGATGAAAGAAAAAGGATAAATACTGCAACACCGAAGACCCTTCTTGATCACTTCAACAGAATTAAAAAAAAAAGGCAATCTAAAACAGAGCAATCTTCAATTAACTTCCTTTCCCCCAAAATTACTTTCTATTAATTTCCGCATTTTATTTCCCTTTGGAGTAAAACCCTGAGATAATACAGTAAGCACTAATGAAAGGACAGGAGCACAGCAGTCTGACTTTCTGCACCGATTCAGTTCCCTGTAAAAAGTGTAAATGTCCAACATTTTTTCCTGCAACATCAGAAGATTCCTCCTTACGTTGTAAAACTTAACAAGCTTTAACAAGCATTTATAAAACACAGTTTGACGTACCCCAGAAGTTCAGCTTGTGGCAGAAATATGAGCTGGATGGCTCTTGACTGAAAAGTCAGTTTTTAACTAATTTGGCAGAGCAGCATGTTTAAAAGGAGCTCTTTCCTTGACCCATGATTCAAGTAGGAAAAAGATCTATTTGTCGCCAGGTCTAAGCTATACCAGTCTCAACAAATTCAGTTTACGTACAACATCTTCACACCCCCACAACAATAGAAAAAAGAAGCCAAAGAGCCCAGAAGTGACCACAATCACACACCTCTCTTTTCTCAACTAGTTTCCATTTTGAAGCAGACTGCATTAGATCAGCATCTAGAAAGGAGCGCTCTACAGCTGAGTTTTAGAAAGTCATATATTCATAAAACAAATTACTTCAAAGCTCAGGAGTTTTGATGAAAACTAGTACGTGGCTAAAACAACAAACAATCTCAGAAGTTTGCAGGAAACTCTAAAGTGAAACAGCACACAGAGAATGTCACCAGCCCCTTCTACAGCTACTCAACAGCTGAGAAGTGAAATCATATTCTTCTCCTTTTTTTCCCCTTCATTTAAGGCCAGCGCTACATCAACTCTAAACTCCCACTAGCTGGAGAGCTGACCTGACGAAGACAAGTGGGGAGCAAGACACCCCACACACTTTTCCTACTGCCCAGAGCGTTTGCTGTGCGCTAACAACTCGGTACCAACTACTGCCTTTTCAAAACTCTGAAAATTAGTTTGGTATTAAGCAAGCATCAGCAGGGCCTCAACTGTGTTAACACTTAATGGATCAAACAGATTTATATTTCCTGGGATTAAGTTGTAATGATTGAAGTTAAGAAAACTTCCAGAGGAAAACAAGCCGTTTCAAAGGGTTTCCCGGCCTCAGTCCCAAGAACTCTGCTTTGTTCACTGCTATGTTCAGAAGGAGCAATACCTCGCGTCAGAAACATCTTCAGTGACACACACGGGAACCGGCGGCTTTCCTCCTTCCAGAAGAGGAATTCTACACAGCCCTTCTATAACATACAATTTAGGAAGACTATTATTTTCCAGCAAACGTCTGAAGCTCATCGGAGTTATCAGCCAGTACGTTCAGCAAAAACGCCTTCAGACAACACGCCAATGCACTCTTCTGGAAGCGAGCCATTTATAAGGCCTGCTAATAAAGATACAGAAGAGCAGCTGGCAGCAATAAGGGAGCAGCGACGGTAACGGGGATTTAGGTTTCGCTCCCCAGGGCACGGCTAAATCAGAGGACGATCCTCCCAGCGCGGGGGGAAGGAGGTTACAGACAATCAAAGGAGCTAAATTTTAACCGCGCTCGGTACTTATAACCCGACCGCTTTCAAGCCGCGCCTGGGGGATCCCCGCGGGCCCAAGGTGTCACCACGGCAATTAATAAAAGCGAGACGATGGCGACGCCGCGGCCCGGACGCCCCAAGCGGGGCTTTGCAACGCCGCCGCCCCCCGGCCTCGCCAGCACCGGCCGTCCCGGGGTCCGGCAACAAGCATCCCCACCCCCCCACCCCGGCCGGGCGCGGGGCCCAGGCGCTACCGGAGACCCCGGGGCGGGGGGGGGGGCATCACCACCCGCACCCGCTGCAGCACGGGCGGGGGCTACGGCACGGGGCCCGACGGGGCGGGGACCCCCGCCCCGTCGGGCCCCGTGCCGTAGCCCCCGCCCTCCCGCCGGTCTCTCTCTCTCACCTCTCCCCGCAGCCAGCTCCGGCGGGAGGCACAGGGCGGCCCGGCCGGTACCGGGTGGGGGGGGGGGGGGGCGGGAAGGGGGGGGGCGGCCGGGACCCCTCCCCTCCCCGCCGCGGTGCTCCGCCTGCCGCGCGCGGCACCGACCGCTCCTCCCCGCCGGCGCGGGCGCGCGCCCCGCCCCGCCCCTCTCTCCACCGTACGCCGCGGCCGGTCGCCATTTGATCCGCTCATCCGGCGCGGCGGGCGCCGGCGCACGCGCGACCCGCCCCCTCAGGGAGGAGGAAGCGGGAGGGGCGGCGGGGAGAGTCGGCGGTGCTGGTAAATTGTGTGAGGTGTAACGCGGCCGGGTGCGGCGTCCTGCGCTTGGGCCGCAACAGCCCTCGTGCAGCGCTACAGGCGTGGGGAAGAGTGGCTGGAGAGCTGCCCGGCTGAGAAGGACCTGGGGGTGCTGGCTGGCAGCCGGCTGAACATGAGGCAGCAGTGTGCCCAGGTGGCCAAGAAGGCCAACAGCATCCTGGCTTGTATCAGGAATAGCGTGGCCAGCAGGAGTAGGGAAGTGATCGTGCCCCTGTACTCGGCACTGGTGAGGCCGCACCTCGAATGCTGTGTTCAGTTTTGGGCCCCTCACTACAAGAAGGACATTGAGGTGCTGGAGCGTGTCCAGAGAAGGGCAACGAAGCTGGTGAAGGGTCTGGAGAACAAGTCTGATGAGGAGTGGCTGAGGGAGCTGGGGGTGTTTAGTCTGGAGAAGAGGAGGCTGAGGGGAGACCTTATCGCTCTCTACAACTACCTGAGAGGAGGTTGTAGTGAGGTGGGTGTTGGTCTCTTCTCCCAAGTTACTAGTGATAGGATGAGAGGAAATGGCCTCAAGTTGCACCAGGGGAGGTTTAGATTGGGTATTAGGAAAAGTTTCTTTACCGAAAGGGTTGTCAGGCATTGAAACAGGCTGCCCAGAGAGGTGGTGGAGTCACCACCCCTGGAGGTGTTCAAAAAATGTGTACATGTGGCACTTTGGGACATGGTTTAGGAGACATGGTGGTGTTGGGTTGATGGTTGGACTTGATGGTCCTACAGGTCTTTTCCAAGCTTAATGATTGTATGATTCTATCTGTGGTCCTTCCAAAATCACAATATATTCCGACGGGCAAAGCGCACAATGTTTTGGGGGGCACCTGGAGGGAGGCTGAGCCGTGGGGGACGCTGCTGAAGTTCGCAGTGTTGATGCTGTACGTCTTCCATATAAGAGAAAACCCCTTTCTTTCAGCCAGCACGATTCCTTCAAGTAGAAACTGTGAACTGTGCAGAGGGCTGGAAAAAGTACAGTCATAAATAGCAGGGCAGCATTGTATTAATCATCAAGTGTGGTTTTAAGTGATAACTTGGGCAGCCAAAAAGTTGTAACAATGGAAATAAAATGTGCTCTGAAGGATAACCATAAATCAGCAAGGGATATGGTCACCAATTAACAGACCCAACAGGAACCCTGCTTTGCTTTTTTTTTTTTTTTCCATCTCAAAACATGTCCCCTCCTAGCACTTTTAAACACATCCTTGGTAACATGAAACCACCATGAGCAGCTTACGTACGTTACTGTAGTTAAAATAAACTCAGCGTGTACCTCAGGTTTTCATCACCTGCCACCTGGCATCACTGAAAACCCTTGCAAAATGCTGAATAACTTTTGGAAACACTGATCGTCTTCTTTCCACTTATGTCAAGGGAAAGTACTGTCAGTGCCTTCCAAAAATGTTTGGCACCTTCAGCACCAACTTGCTAACTAATGACGCAGGAAAGTTGTCAAAGGATTAATGTTTCCAACTCTGAAAATAAGCCTTCTAGCCCAATCTATTTTTCATAGAATGATCTGCTGTACCTCAATTATGTAGCAGTGTCGCTAGGAGTCCATTATCTCAGCTTAATGTTCCACTCAGAATCTTTTAATTCTGTTCCTTGAATAATCTGAGTTAATTAAAAGGCTGAGTATTCTTTCCTCAGTACTTTTTTTCTTTTCAATGATTCTGTAGAAAGATACATGTATATTCCTGAACTGCGAAAGATTGCTTTTTCCTCTCAGCAGTGAGGTATAAAATGTTGAAAAATACAGGGAACAATTTTATTTTCATCATTAGATACAAAGTTTGTTTGTACAAATCTTTCTATAATTCAGTGATACTTCTCCCCAAAGGAGGGCCCTGGAATGAGTTAATTCACTCCCACAAGAGTTACACACATGGGCTTTCCTACTGTAGAGGTTTAATTCACAGCCACAGCAGTGAGAGCAGGCTGAAGTCAAGCCAGGAAGTCAGTCCACAGCTTGTGACCCAGATCAAGAATTGCTACAGCACAGACACACCTGAACTGGAAAGCAGTACTCTTCTAACACAGCTCAGGTGAGGACTGAAGAGCCAGGGCTGAGCTTAAATAGAGCTCCTGGGCCCATGGGTGTGAGTAGAAGCTGTAGGTGAGGCCGCTCAGAGCCACTAAGCCTTATTAGTGCACTCAGGGACCACAAAGAGCTCATCTCTTTGAAAAGGGGTTCCTTTTTTCCTTACAGGATAAAATTTGCAATAATATATTGAAGCAAGCCTTTCACCTCAGTTACCTACAGTTGCTCCCTCCTGACTCAGCTCTTGCAGAAGGAAGGGTGAAATGGTGAGCAGAAGAGCTATATGCTGTATGCTAGGCATGAGGCTCAGCTGCAGGCAAGAACAGCTTCCACCTGGAGCATGGGAGTGTATGACAGTACCGCCATCTCACGGTTCCTTCCCAAGTTCATGTGTTCTCTACTGTATGTTCAGAAAACAAGATAAAGGACTTTAGAGTTGAAGGTGAACAAGAAAAAGGTGGAGTGTTTTGTTTTGTGCTTGTGCGTATCTTTGCAGGCTGTGATGAGGGCCTGTAGGTGCTATAGGAATACAAACAAGCTCTGTGCAGAAAAGAAGATAAGAAAATTTGTGTTATTCTCACATAATGTACTTGCAGAGTCACTAGAGGATTATTCATTGTAATCCTGCTAGGTGTTATCTTATTATCTAGTGGTAACACATACCACATGGGGCTTTACTGGTAAAGGAAAACAGAGAAAGACTAAAAGCGGTAAGAGAGTCTAAAGTAAAGTGAGAATTCTGAGCTTGGGAACAATTTTTATAATAAAAGTAAAAGTTGGGCTCTTAGTTATAATTAACAAAACTTGGTTATAATTAAAAAGCAGCTGGGGTTGGGCAAAACAGCAAAAGACTTTTTAGCTAAATGTTCACCTAAAATGGTTTTAGCCTCTTACGGCAAGAACACCCATTTCAGAGGTCCTCCGTTGCCCTCTGCGGGAGAGCCTTAGCGCTGCTTCTGGAGCAGTCGCCTCGGCAGCCATGGAACACTTCGTGTCTCACTGCATTGCTCTGGTCTGGTTTAGTGAAATTATTTGCCTTGTGACATTAGTAAGATGAAAATTTTAATTAAAATTTAAAAGGGTTATTATTTGGTTGTAAGAACACTGTTTATGGTAGAAGACAACGTTTAGCAGTACCCTCTTTATCGTGGAGTTTGATACCGTATGGCTGTTTCAGAATAAATGGTTTGAAGTTTTAAAACTACTGACATTACTAAGAATGGTTTGAGTTTATGATTTGAAGTCAGCGTGGTTGTACTCATTAAAATTAAAAACTAGATGACAACATTTCAACTCTGATTCAAAAAGCTGTGTTGCAGGTATCTGAATTATTTCTAATTTACATTACAGTAATTCTCATTGTCTTTGGTTTGTTCACAGTTACAACTGCTATCTTTACGAAATGATGTTTGCCCACAGTCATCCATAATTTATTCCATTCATTCATGGGACTAACAAAAAAAAATTATCCAAACTTATTTTTCCACTGTTAGATCACACTTTTATTTTATAAGATGCTAGAACTACTCATTCTGTCACAGGCACTGGCACTCCAGAATGCCATTATGTATGTTCCTCCTTCCTTTAGATCTAAGCTTGTCTCTATGAAATATGTCAGTCCTGCTCTTCTGCATTATATTTAGTTATTTAGGACATGATGTTGTAGGAGTTTCAATTCAACTCAAGCTTTTTTCAAGCACCAGCATATTTTTATTCTTTTGCACCCCAGTGTTCTATGTAAGTATTCTTAGCCCTGATCTGGCTTGTTATTTTTGCAGTTTTCAGTGTGCACTTGTCTGACAAGTCCTCTTTAAATATCTGCTGTATCAGCTCCGCTGCTGTCTTGGAAAAGCTCCTTCTGTCTCCTTTTATCCTCAAACCTTTGTGTAGAGAACCTCACATTTCTCATGTACAGTAAACTGAGCTTGATAAGATTATATTTAGCTGTATCAGTAGGATTTTAATCCAATAATCCTGCTGAGAGGGAGTTCTTGGCAGCAAGGAGACCTAGTGCACCTGTTTCACTTGCCACTTAGCTTGCATTCCTTTGCAGTCAGTTTTCTCGGAACTCTTTGTATTAGTATTTGGTATTGTAAGGAAATAGAAAACAAAAATGCATCCACTCTTGCACTAAAGGGTAAAGGTACATAAGGGATGTAAAACATTCACATGTCATATAGAATGTCAACTCTCTCCTGGGTTTGAAATAACCCTTGCCAACACTAAATTTCATGACTCCTCATTCTAAGGCTCTCTGCCAATACCAGATGCATTAGGCTTAAGTGGCACTGTCAGACTAGCTTGTCCCCAGGTTTGAAATGTTTCTTTTTGTTTTGTGAAGTTCAGATTGGCCCGGGTCTTGAAGAGGAGGAGGGGAAAAAAAAGGGAGGGGGTAAAAGGCCCCAGTGCACTTCTTAGCATACAGTTATATCTGGTTGACAGCAATATCGACGGGAACCTGTCAGGCCAAGAGTACACAGTCATTAATGAATCCAGATCTGAACTTCACAGTGGAAGAGTATAGGTCTTGTTCTGCACCATCACATATCATTGGCAGCTGTTCCTGGGTGAAAGATAATTCTTCCTCTGCCTAAAAATACTTAAATGATTAATATCATCCCCACATCTAAAAAAGTAATCTGAAAGAGCTTTTCAGTGAGAAATCAAAAAAAATCCTCGCTGATGAAGTAATCAAAGTTCTTAAAATATGAGATAGTCACTTCAGAGGGAGAAACTTCTAATCCTTGTAACAGTATCACAGAAAACCAAAGTGGGTTTCTGAACTGGACCACTGTAAGTTGAGATCAATCTAAATTCTTCTCAATCTGTTAGCGGATGCTGGCAGGATGGGATTCTTGCAGGTGCTGCATATGCCTCTGTAGTGTCTGGTCAAAGACAACTCCCTTGCTTCCAAGGGTGTTTTTTTGTCAAGGCTTTGTGGTGCCAGTCTTCTCCTAGTCCAGGACCAGGATCATCACGGTGATCAGGCCGTCACAACTGGATTTCTTCATAGAACATCTACTGCAGAAGCACCATTTTGTTGTAAAGGTGATGAGCCATGGCAAAAAAGCTGGTGGCCAGGACCACACCTGGAGGACTACATGGTGGCAGTCTTCTGCACAGATTGTCCCACCTGCCTGACTGCTGTCATCCATGTGTTCTGTTTTCAGATGGATACTGTGATCAGGGACTCCCATCTGATCCTAACGTTTCTCCTTTCAAAGCTTACCGTTAAGCCCGTCGCTTATCTGCCACCCCCTGACTCCAAGTCGTGGGATGTTAGAGTGGGAGGAATGTAAGTAGTCCAGCACTTACTCCATCCTTGCATGGCTTGTCAAGAGTGTAAGGCAGCAGCTTTTACAGAGATCTGTGGGATTGCTGGAGAACCGTTCTGTACTGGTTTTGGCTGGGAGATATTTAATTTTCTTCATAGTAGCTCCTGTGGGGCCATGTTTTGGATTTGTGACCAAAACAGTGTTGATAACACACCAATATTTTAGCTGTTGCTGAGCAGTGCTTACACAGGGTCAAGGCCTTTCCTGCTCCTCACACCACCCACCAGCAGGTAGGCTGGGGGTGCACAAGCAGCTGGGAGGGGACACGGCTGGGACAGCTGACCCCAGCTGACCCAAGGGATATTCCATACCATATGATGTCATGCTCAGCATATAAAGCTGGGGGAAGAAGGAGGAAGGGGAGATGTTTGGAGTGATGGTGTTTGTCTTCCCAAATAACCATTACATGTGATGGAGCCCTGCTTTCCTGGAGATGGCTGAACACCTGCCTGCTGATGGGAAGCAGTGAATGAATTCCTTGTTTTGCTTTGCCTGTGTGCACGGCTTTTGCTTTGCCTGTTAAACTGTCTTTACCTCAACCCACGAGTTTTCCCACTTTTACTCTTCTGATTCTCTCCCTGATCCTTCCGGGGGGGAGTGAGCGAGTCGCTGCGTGGTGCTTGGTTGCTGACTGAGGTTAAACCACAACACTGTTAAACTGTCTTTATCTCAGCCCACGAGTTTTCTCACTTTTACCCTTCCAATTCTCTCACCCAACCCACCGGGGGGGGAGTGAGTAAGCAGCTGGGTGGTGCTGAGCTGCTGGCTGGGGCTAAACCACTGGTACAATTCCTCCACGACATGTCAATTTTGCAGGAAGGAAGAAGACATGCGCACATTAAGATCAAGGTGCTCCAGGATGAACCTTCTTTTCCAGAACTTCTTGCTGACATGTTCTTTGTGTTTTCCTTCTCAGTGTGGACTCTTGTACAGAATGGAAGAAAACATACTCAAAGTCATAAGCATTTCTTCCAAAAGGAGATAACCTACTTGTGGGGGGAGGAAGGGACCTCCATATCTGTGAGGCTTCTTTCTGATCCCTTGTCAAGTCAGTGGACAATACCTGCTGGTCCCTCCTTAATAGGCTTTTTATCAGGGCTCTCTTCTCAGTCTCCTTTTGTGGTTCTTTTCGTTCCTTGGGATGATTCTTTCCCCCTATTTTTTCAATAGCTGTCTACTATATTGGATGCAATACTTTTCTGTGCCCAAATTTGGACAAAAGGTAGTGCTTTTAACTCAGTGTTAGTCCAGGCTCTCCCGTCTCTCAGGCCTATTATCAGTTGCTGGCTAAGCAATCCCATTCAGCTAGACTCTGACAGCTACGAATACAGTCCCCTTGTGACTAGCTGTTGAGATCAATGCTTCAGTTGAAGCAGCAACTGCAATTGATCCTTAGCAGATTGCAAATTAAAGCTTGTGTCTTGCCGTAAGCCTCCCCCCTGACCCTTGATTGTTAGCTTGATTCATACCTTTAACATAAGTAGGTTTTATGTCTTTACATTGTATGTCCTTAATGCATAATCCTCAAGGCATATTCTATTTCCAGGCCTCATCTTAACCTTAAGCAGGGTTGACTATGTCTCAGTTCCTTCATTTTCTTGGTAGATAGCTAAGTTCTCCTAGCTTGTAAAATCTTGGTCTCTAGCACATCATTACTGAAAACAAAACTTATATATTCACTGTTCAGGGTGGTTATCTAGTCAGTGCTTGGGGGATTTTGTCGAAAAATGTCTACTGTCACATTTGGTTTTCCTCTCACAGACAAGCATTTATTAATTCAGTGCAAAGCACAGGCATCTCTCAGAGTGTTAAGATTTTTATTTAGCAGTAGGGCAATTGAATCAAGACTTCATCCACCTCTGCAAATGTGTGTTGTGATTATGTGGTCTCCGGCCTGTCAGAAGCTTATGAAACAATTTTCTCATCGGGGTAGGCGACTCAGCAATTTTCTCTATTTTAACTCTTGTACCACACAGCTCCTGTGTTTAAAGTATGGAAAGCAGCAACCCAAACTGAAAAGAAGTTGGTCTTGCGCAAGTAGTACACTGGGCAGGTGTTGCTGTGAAAAAACAGACTTTTGAACAAATTGGAGTCCAGGGGTAGGCCATAAGTTTAAATTATTATTTAGCTTGAATAGAGAGTCTTTCCTAAAAGTGTAATGCAGTGGGTTTCATAGTTAAATCATCTAACTAGCAGATTAAAACCAAAAACATTTTGAAAGTTTCCAAAAGTATGCAAAAATCTAGTGAAGCTGGTAAATGCTCTTGTTACTAAGGTGGTCCAGGAAGCTTATTGACAGGACAAAAAATGCTGCTCCCTCCTGAAAGGAACTCCTACTTTATGAATGGTATTTCAGTATCCATGCGGGGCCAGGTGATATCTGGAAATCAGTCATTCAGGAAGGTGATAGTGTTTAATCCCTCAGTGATGGTTGCAAACTGACTTTTCTTAGCCGAGTTGTTATTATTGCTAATTATAGTAGCAGGTCTAATGGGTAATATTTATACTGTGTTAACCAGCAGTATCAGTCTCTGTATCATTGGGTAACTGGCTTGCATCTATGGGTAATTTTTTCTTTTGAGAAAGCAGGAAAGCTAGAATCTAGTCTTTTTTTTTCTATTGTTTTTGAATGTGTTTGATATTAAAGGTGTTATTCTACTCAAAGGGAGATTGCCAGTGACTAATAGGACCAATTGCTTTCAGAACTGTGTCCAGTAATTACTTTTCAAGTGACCACTAGTCATGTTCTGTTGGTTAGGAAATTTAAAGAAGAAATCATTGCATAGTTGTGCTCCATTCCAAATTCTGTGCATATAATACTCTCTAGTCACTAGTGACATTTACAGCAGTTATGTTCTGGTCATGTTTAAGTGAAGCATCCTTTGTTTGGCAATCAATAGGACTGACTTAAGATTTTAGGGGAACTGAAAAAGGTGTTAATCATCTAGTTCACTGGAGGTTTTTACTCTAGTTGGAATTAAAGAATTTTTTAGAATTTTTTTCTCAACTTAGTTTTGTGTCATGCGGTGCAATGATCTAGTAAATGCTTAATATAAAAGCAGAGAGAATTATATGACCCTGATGTAAATAAATGCAAATTATTAAGTCTTTATAGCAGTTCAGAGTGTTTAATAATTTCTCCACAACAAAATCCAATGGAAAACAGAAAGACGCATAGGAATCCACCAATCTTAATTTAGCCCTATGTAACTAAGATGGAAGAAGGCTGGAATCTGCTTAAATATTTTGTTGAATTTACGTCTTTTGCTAACATAATCGAAGATAATTTCTAATCATAAAATTTTTCCAAGAGAGGGAGGAATGGAAAAAACACAGAGGAAGACTGGGAATATCTGCCTGGCAGGTAGAGCTACAAAACCCCGCATAGAATGTCGGCACAGTATTCCTGGTTTTGAGCAAGCTTGACTGCATTCAACAGAAAAGTTAAAAAACTTGAATATTTCTTGCTTGTGTAAAGGCAACTTCACGTTCACATGCCTATGCACAGTGTTTATTTGTTAAAGGAATGCATTTGCACAGTTTCAATTGTCTTCAATAGCCATGAAAACATATGTTGAAAAAAAACCCCAAACCTCTGTGGTTGGACACTTTATGATGTTATTCTACAGTGTGTATTTCTGACCTGATTCTGCTCCGTGATACTTGTATACCACAGAAATGAACCCACCTCTTCCAATTGAGTTACACTGGTGGGGGCGGGTGCAGATTCAAGTTTAGTGCATCCAGAAAGCTGAAAAACAGGATTTCCGTGATTTTTTTAAATGAAAGTTTTAACTTAGCAAATAGCTTCATTAAGTAATGCTTCTCATCACTAAAAATGGCCAGATCAGAATCAGATGATTACTTCTAATAAATTGTAGTGATTTTGAATACGATCCTGCCTTCATGGGCAGGATTCTGTTAAGTCAGTGGAGTGACCAGTGCAGTGTAACTGTGAGTAGGACTAAAACCGCCTGCCCCTTCCCCAGCACTCCCTGTGCCCCTAGGAAGAGCACTGCCTCTTAGGAGAATGTATTTTATCCTGCAGTTCGTGCAGTACTTCATACAAATGATACAGCTGTGAAGTACAGAATAAAAAACAACAGCAGAGGGAGGCATACGAATAGGCACAGAAGAAAAAATGTGGAGGTGAGACCTGAAAGCAAATGAGAGGAAAAGAGAGAGCCTGCATGACAGCAGGACAGTGAGGGGCAGGGCTGCACAAGTGGGAGGGGGAGACAATAACTGCAGATAGGTACCCAGCCCACCGGTAGGATTAATAATAAACTGGGGGGGGAGGGGCAGTTTTGAACTTCCAGGAATTGCAAGGAGGGGAGAGGGGAGATGGCTGGGTTTGGGGTTTTTTCTCTTCATCCTGGTACAGGCAGAACACTTTCAACTCAGGGAATTTTTACTTAATTTACTGCCAGATAGCACCAACTTCTGATCATTGATTCAGGTATTGGGTGAAAAAAAAAGAGATAACATAATTAAACAGTTTAGGAAACACCTTTCCTTCCCCAGGCTCCACTTTAGCCAAACATCTCTCCTGCCCCCATCCTAGTGCCGTTTCACTGCGGGTCACACTCAGTCATCCCAGGGGAGGTGGTTGTCGGTGTGCTATGGCTGCTCTCTCCCACTCTTCCCTTCTCCTTTCCCTTAGGCCTCCCTGGGGCTGCATGTCCCCAGCTGCATGTCCCCAGCTGCGTCTTCCACTACGTCCCCAGCTGTAACAGAGGCCTTAAACACCCGTTCCTTGTGGTAAATCCATAGTTTTGTATGGTACTGCAAAAATGGCTAGGCAGGCTGTGGTAGAATTTTTGATACCACTAGTCATATACGTGCAAAAAATTTTAAAAAGAAGATGTTGCTTTTAAAAAATTTTAAACTGAAAAATTCTGAAATGCTACTAATGACATCCAAACCAAATCCAGGTGTAATTGCATGTTTCCACCTCTAAATACCCTCCTCTGTCTTCCATCGGGTACAACTCTTGCATCTGCTAAAAGCAGCCATCAGCTTATTGATGATGGAGTAGAGACTGCCTCTTATTAAACCTTTCTGCAATGTATGGCTTCATGTGGTGCAAACCAAGCTCAAGGCAAAATACTTCCAGGTACTCTGCTCTTGTTAGGGCACTCACTTAAAAAAAATAATGTAATCAAATGGTAGTGAAGTTTATTTTTTGTCCCCAGAAGTCTAAGTTTTCTCTTGAAAAAGAAAGTTCTTCTTGCGTGACCTGCTTTCTTCTATGTCTGCAAATCGTGTACTACAGAAAACCACTCTGTGAGGATGGTGACTGGTTGTGAAAATGCCTTGCCTTAAGTGATCTTAATCTAAAGCCCCAGAGGCACAAAGTTTTTCCTTCTGTTACTTTACTTGTAGAGACCTCAGGTGAAGGACAACCTCAGAAATCAGTTTGCCTTAGTACTAAAAGTATATGGTTTTTTTTTCTTGCTAAGTTGGCATCTTAATGCCACAATGTCTAGATTTCCTCATTTCCTCAATGCCAAGACTGTCCCACCTTGCTCAGGATTTTTCAAGACATCACTGAAGGTTTGTCCACATCAGTGAAGGGGTGCTTTAGCCCTGGGCCCTCCCTTTGTGTACTGAATTATGGGGCAAAATGTCTCTCTCATAGTTTTCCACATTTGTTTCCACACTTTCCAGGCTGTAGTTTTTGAGAGCCGTAGGGATGCACTTGCAAGTCTTCTTTGTATTTTTAAGTACAGAACATAATATTGTTTACCCTGATCCATGGGCCAGGGGCTGAGGGATGACAAAAGGACATTGTCAAAACTTTCCATCCCAAAGTACTAAAATAGGAGCCCTGACAAACTTCTCATTAAATTCAGTAGGGCCAGGATTTTACCCTTATCTGGATGCCATGGGTTTTCCCCTTTATACTCTTTTTACACTTTCTACTTTTCCCATGTAAAAAGGTAGTTATTAGGATACTACATTTTGGGAAGAATGTCATGACAAATTTCGCTGTGTGGATGGACAGAAAGAACCTTAAAACACTTGTGACCACTCAGAAGATCTCATTTGATTATTATTTTCCAGTTCTAATACATCAGCACACTGTTACATTAAAACTAATGTTTATATCTTTTTCTAATTTCACTTCTCATTGAGCATTTTCTAAAGCATGAACAGTGTCTGTGCATAGGAGGTAGGCCTGACCCTGAACTCCAAGTCTAAATAACACAGTGTTTTGCTACAGTGTGAGCCTTGCCTGAACTACTACAATTTGGACCCATCTCTACCGTGCGTAAGAAAACCAGTTTTGAAATACATGCGTCATATGTCCTAAAACGTGGGCTGGTGGCCTTTCAAAGTAATATGCACTGCATTCCACTATAGAGTGTATTCGCATGTTAAAAGCAATATAGAAATATAAAAATGTCCTCACAATATCTATATGAGGTAAATAAAGTATCCTCTTTTTTCATAGATGGAAATATTGAAGTAGAAATTCCAAGGATTTGACCCAAGTTACAGAGGACAAGGATACCAGGATTTATGACTTTGTTTCTCAAACATAGGAAAACTTTACCCTGAAAAGACTAGTCTGTGAGTGATACATGGGGGTATCTTCAGCAGGAGCTTCCTTCTTCAGCAAAAGATTTAAGCTACTCTTCCCACGGAGCTCAAAATCCTCATTACAACTGATCTTACTACACTTCCACTATAGTTCACTGCTGCTTGTGTACTGAAGGATGCTCTTGCTGGTGTCAAGCCCAAATATAGTGAATGTAGGATCAGTGTATAAAGCTGCAGATGGCTCCTATAAACACTCTCACTTATCCTCTGTTCCTGACAATGCATAAATCACTAGCTCCATCTGCCTGCTATTTCCTTCATCGTCTTGGGCATTATAACTCATTAGGAGGTGGCAGGGAAACTCATCCCAAACTACAAGGGTTTTGCCAAAAAGCACAAGACACTGAACTTAACCCTCAGGAAAACCCATCCCTCAGCATTTTGCTGATCACTCCATTGCAGGAAGAAATGCCTGCTTTATTTTGTACTTTTATCAAGGTAGGGAGCAGGCTGTTTGAAAGCCTGGGGTATCAGGCAGGAAATCCTTATTCCCTCTTTTTCTGTGCTTTACAGTGAGAGGGAGTGATGACGAGCTCATATCCTGACAGATTTCACCATCGTTGTGTTTGGCCTGGAGTCACTCGCAGTCACCCCTGTGCTTGCCTGCTTACTATAAATAACATACTGTCAGAAAAAAGGAATTCGCAGCTTCTTACACTGTTCCTGGCAATAGGAAGCTATTTTCATGCTGCTTGTTAAGTATTTTGGACTTTGGCTTGGATTTCTACAATCATATCTAGAATAATGACATTAAATGCAGATTGGTTGTGCTACATGTTGAGTTTTGTTCATGGAAATTTTTACTTGGGGAGTGGGGGTGCAAGACACTAGGTGAAGGAAGTACCTAAAATTGTCTCAGTTGGAGAGAGGGAGCAATATGGGATAATGCAGTCTGAGAGAGAAAAGGCTATAGGATAAAAATAGGATGAACAGAAACCCTTAGGGTTTGGGAGGAAAAATGCTTGAGGGTGAGGGCGAGACATCTATCAATGGAGCAAGGCTAAGCAGAATGGCTGTGAGAGACAGTGATTCCAACTTGCTGATTTGGTAAGGGTAGGCTCAGGTGAGAATTTGCATCTCTACTGATGGGTATGGTTTTTTCCTAATTAAAAAGCTTTACAAATTTTTAATGACGATGACTTTTTGAACATGATTTGGAAACTGAATGAACGTTTCCAGTGTCTGAATATTATTATTAGTATATGTTACCTTTGAAAATATCCCTGTATTTATCTCTGAAGGCACCTATTGTTTACTTACTGTTGCTCACTGTTTGCTTATCCCCAGGGCAGGTGTGTCCTCTTTGCTGTGTCAGGCAGGAGTCCTGACCCGAAAGAGTAATCGTACTGGGTGAAGACTGCATCTTGCCACACGCACGCACGCAATGAAACTAATCAGCACAGGCACCCTTCTCTTGGTCATTTCCTGGCTCTTACTGCATTTCTCAAACACTGATGTTCTGATGCCAGTTTTGGGGGATGTGTGGCCCTGCTTGCATAAACCCGAGTGGTGTCAAGATTCCTAAGTGTCTCAAGGAGCAAGAGCTATCAAACAGCTATAAAACAAGAATATGCTTACAGTCATTTCACTCGCAGGCCTAAAAGAAAAAATGCATTTTTCTCTAACCTTGTTTTCCAGAATGATGGAACTGATATCGGTGGATTCCCTGGAAGTATTTTTTGCTATTTTGATCAAGCACTATCCAGTAAGACATTTCAAGCCTTAACCATACACGGAATTCAATTACATTTTTAGAAATTGTTTAATTATACCAGTGCAGGCCAATATGTAGGTGAGTTGTTTTATGTTGATTTTTCTCAAACTGGTTATCCAAATAACTGATAAAATAACGTGGGTGTCTGTATGGGGGTGTTTACATTAGATCGGCCAATTTAAGTCATAATTTAGCTGAATTAATAGAGGTGTGCCTGCAGGCAAGATTCTAGCGTGTATTTTCTATCCTCACTTTTTGTTACTCAAACATCATAAGAATTAGCTTTTCTAATTCTTCCAGGTTTTTTATTTTTACATCTTTCCTGCATCTCCTTGCAATACAGTAGCATCTCATAACTAGATATATGCAATTTAAATTATTTACAACATTGCTTTCTGACACCTCCTGAGAAAATCTATGATGTTCCTGCCTTATGCACACCAAGGGACCGATTTTGGTGCAAACAAATATTTTTCTCGCATTTTTTTTCAACTCTGTATGTGGCTTTAGATCAGAAGAACACATTTCCATTAGAATGTAAAGCATCAGAAGATTCCAAAACTGTATTTCTTTCTTGTTATATGATGCAAGGAAATTATAACCTACATCAGTGGGAACAAGCTTATAACAAGAAAAATGTCCTGTGCAACGCCCAACACATTCTAGTCAGGCTGAAGTTTATGCTAACTGCTGGATTGCTGCATCTGCGCAGAGCAGAAATTGGTGGAGGCGCATCTTGCAAGTACCACTCCAGACTGTAGCTTCGTAATGAAATCTCCCAGACCCCTCGTTCCCTGTCAGCTTGTAGTTGACTTCCTTCATGTAGGAAATTCCCTGGGAACTCAACAATCTGCCAGACTTGGATTATTCAGTCTTTGGATACACCGCAGAACTCATCTTTTCTTTCATTTTTCCCCAGCTGTCCAGGAAGGAACAGCTGTAGGCTGGCTGGATTTCACCTTTTCATAGATAAGATTTTGGATTGTTAGGCAAGGGTCCTTTTACGTGATTTTGTATTATTCTAGGTATAAGATGCACAGAATATGGAGCAAAACCTACTGTTTTGTTTTGTGTACTTGAAGAGATAAATAATATATGAGATCAAAGATACTTTCACTACCTTCCTGGATTTTTATGTGTTCCTTTTTGTTTTACTGTTTCATAATGCAGACAGCTATGTATTAGGGCATAAATCATTCTGTTTCTTTTGATGGTGTTACTGCATACACCCAAAGCAGAATGACGGTGTTCAAAATATGGGTCACTTCGCTTTTGGTTTCCTTGCTTTACACATGGTAGAATGAATAAAATTATTATTATTTTTTAAATCTGTGACTTACAGAGTCATAGAAGAGTTGGACTCTTGGATAGTATGTCATTATAAATAGTGTTTGAAAACTGGAAGTGTAAATAGATATATGTCGGATTCTGGGGTTACATTTTGGGCCTTACTGAAACTGAGGGAAAAAGCTTCTCCATCTGCCTGGCTTCCTGCTGGTTTTTGTTATGCTGTACCATAGCACAAAGGCTGGGGTTAGCTGGAAGAGAAAACACCAAAGGGATTTACATGGGTAAAACAGTAGATACAGTTGCAATATATGTCTGTGATAGAGCCAAGCTCCGAGTGACCCCAGCAGGCCCATCCAAGAATGCACTCCTGGTGTCTTTGCTCTTGGGCTTGCTGTAGGAGTCAGGACAGTGCTACAGGAGAAGTCTAAGAGGGCCATAATGATTGCTCTGGCTCCTACCAATGCATCCATCAAACCCCTGGCAGTTGGAGCCAGGATCCACGAACAAGACTGTAGGCATGTATGTGTGCTTGCACGTAAAAGCGATGTCCTGTGTTTAAACTAGGATGTAAACACCATGTGCTAGGCATGGCAAATACACCAGCCTTCTGTTTTCTTTAATAAAGGTGTGGAATTTAATGCATTAACATAGACAGGTGGGTTGCTGCAATGTGTTCTTTCTTCGGATATCCTGAACTATGTTGAAACAGGCTGGCAGTGCAGAGAAAGAGAAACCATTACCATGCTTTAAATATGTCATGGGCATATGCTCTATACTGGGTTGGGACCTTGAAGAAAACTGGCTGTGAAAAGGGTCCCAAAGAGCTGGATTCTGGGTGAAATGTCTTGTTCCCCAAAAACATTCAGACCACGTGTCGTGGTTTAACCTCAGTCAGCAACCAAGCACCACGCAGCCGCTCACTCACTCCCCCGTGGTGGGATGGGGGAGAGAATCAGAAGAGTAAAAGTGAGGAAACTCCTGGGTTGAGATAAAGACAGTTTAATAGGCAAAGCAAAAGCCGCGCACACAAGCAAAGCAAAAGAAGTAACTCATTCACTCCTTCCCATGGGCAGGCAGGTGTTCAGCCATCCCCAGGAAAGCAGGGCTCCATCACATGTAACGGTTACTTGGGAAGACAAACGCCATCACTCCAAACGTCCCCCCCTTCCTTCTTCTTCCCCCAGCTTTATATACTGAGCATGACGTCATATGGTATGGAATATCCCTTGGGTCAGTTGGGGTCAGCTGTCGCAGCTGTGTCCCCTCCCAGCTTCTTGTGCACCCAGCAGAGCATGGGAAGCAGAAAAAGTCCTTGACTAGTGTAAGCACTGCTTAGCAACAACTAAAACATCTCCACGTTATCAGCACTGTTTTCAGCATAAATCCAAAACATAGCTCCACACTAGCTACTATGAAAAAAAAATTAACTCTATCCCAGCTGAAACCAGGACAGTATCCACCCCTTATTCCATATCATTTACATCATGCTCAGGTCCCACACTATCCAATACAAACTCATTAACCACCACCCCCCCTTCCCATCCTTTGATATAATACGCAGATATCATTTATCATTCCCTTAGTCTATGGACCACCCCTATAAAATGTCTTTAAAATGTCCACAGATGTCCACAAAATGTCCACTGAGTTCATTTAGGCCATGACTTGCGGCTCCATCTGTTGTGGGGGTCACTCAGGACAGGAGAGGTGGTGTGTTGTGTGGAGTTACTGGGCACCAAAGCCGGCTCAGGTCAGGTCACTGCTGCACTTGCACTGCTTCTTGTAAGGCTTGTCCTCCATTGGTTCAGGTGGTTCCTGCTACAGTAGATCTTATAACATGCAACTCAAATCACAGGTTACAACAATTTAAAGGTAGAACCATTACAATATCCACCCCTGGACCCTTTGGGCCAGGTTATATGATTTAACTTTGCAATGAACTCCTCCCCTTGCTCCTAGCCTGGCTAGCAACAAGGGGTTTCTGCTATAGTAATTCCCATAACATGTAACTCTAATCCCAGGTTACAACAGTTTAAAAGTATTTCCATTACAATCTCCACCCCTGGTCCCTTTGGATCAGACCATTGGGTTTAATATTGTAATGAACTCCTCCCCTTGCCCCTGCTCCGGCTTGGACTTATCCACAGACTGCAGTCCCTTAGGGATGTACCTGCTCCAAGTGGAGCCTTACCTAGGAGCCACAGTCTCTCCAGGGGTACACCTGCTGCGGCATAGACTTGTCCACAGCCACAGTCGCTTTGAGGTGCGCCTGTACCAGCGTGGCCTTCTCCATGGGCCACAGTGCTTTCAGAGATATACCTACTCCAGCGTGGCCTTACCCACAGCCACAGTCCCTCCAGAAGTGAACCTGCTCTGTTGTGGGCTTATCCACAGCCACACACTCTTGAGGTGCTCCAGCATGACCTCATGAACAGCCACTGATGCTTCAAGGTGTACCTGCTGCAGCATGGACTTATCTACAGCCACAGACACTTAGAGGTGTACCTCCTCTAGCATGGACTTATCCTTGGGCCACAATTCCCTCAGAGGTATACCTGCTGTGGCACAGACATAACCAAGGCCACAGATGCTTCGAGATATACCTGCTCTGGCATGGCCTTAGCCATGGCCACAGATGCTTTGGGATGTCCTGCTCCCACATGGACTCATCCACAGGTCACAGTCCCTTTGACTCGAGTTCACACTGGAGTTCCAGCCTGTCCAGCAGAGCAGCACAGAAACAACAGCAATGCCCTGGCCATCTGCCAGCCCGGGCACCTGGCCATTGCTGTTATCAAAATGTTCCCAGGCACAGCAGAGTAAGATGGTAACCAGTACAGCAGTACAGCGAGCAGCAAAAGCAAAAAGCAGCCACTAACGAGCACAAGACTTCAAGGCATACAGTATATGTATATAGAGTAAGGCAGGCAAGCCCCATAGCAAGCACAGAAGCCTGCTGATTAATAAATTCAATCTAGCGCATTCCAATCAAATTGTCATTATCTCAAAACCATCAAGCCCCACGTTGGGCGCCAGAAAGGACTGTCGTGGTTTAACCTCAGTCAGCAACCAAGCACCACGCAGCCGCTCACTCACTCCCCCGTGGTGGGATGGGGGAGAGAATCAGAAGAGTAAAAGTGAGGAAACTCCTGGGTTGAGATAAAGACCATTTAATAGGCAAAGCAAAAGCCGCGCACACAAGCAAAGCAAAAGAAGTAACTCATTCACTCCTTCCCATCGGCAGGCAGGTGTTCAGCCATCCCCAGGAAAGCAGGGCTCCATCACATGTAACGGTTACTTGGGAAGACAAACGCCATCACTCCAAATGTCCCCCCCTTCCTTCTTCTTCCCCCAGCTTTATATGCTGAGCATGACGTCATATGGTATGGAATATCCCTTGGGTCAGTTGGGGTCAGCTGTCGCAGCTGTGTCCCCTCCCAGCTGCTTGTGCACCCAGCAGAGCATGGGAAGCTGAAAAAGTCCTTGACTAGTGTAAGCACTGCTTAGCAACAACTAAAACATCTCCACGTTATCAGCACTGTTTTCAGCATAAATCCAAAACAGAGCCCCACACTAATTACTATGAAAAAATTTAACTCTATCCCAGCTGAAACCAGGACACCACGTTAGTCTTCCACAGCATTCCTTTCACTGCAAGGGACAGGTAGTGCATGGGTTGGCGCTGCATTTACTGTGTGCTTTAAGAAGAAATGGTGGGGAAACCTCACAGCAGATTATGGAGTACAGAGGCTTCTCTTTGTTTTCATGCTTAGGTGGCCTCTGAAGTATGAAAAAGTATCTGCTGTAACAAGTGCTTTGCTCAAGCAGCTCAGTCCACCTGCAATATTGGCCAGGATTTGAAGAGCTGGCTCAAGTAGTTTCTGTTCCTGGACAAAGGCATGGGTAGGATTTTTGGTCTTGCTTCCCAGAAGTAACCTAGTGGGAAATGGAAAAGTGACAAGTAAAGAGCTGTACTGGATTGGAGTGCTACTATTAGGTTAATTTGCTTATATTCTGTTCTAGTCAGCATGAAAAGCCTGTTTTTCAGAAACACACTAGATCAAGTCACCTTATACCTCAAGAAATAATAAAAAAATGATGACTTAAGCTTTCCCCCCCGCCATGAAGTTTCTAATTGCTATGAGGCTGTGTTTGTCTCATTGTGAAACAGCAGTGGGAGTTAAAGAATAGAGTGAACATCTGAGATATCAGCATGTGTACGCACACAAAATGACTTAGCCAAATCGTTGTGCACACAGGATAATTAAACCAACAGCTTACTTAAAACAAAACAAAAAAGGTGCTGAAACAAGACGAAAAAAGAGCACAAGAGGTGCAGGAAGATGAAGAATAGTTACAGCTGCAGGAACCAGAGGGCCTTGGGGGCACTGCTGGATGAAAAGCTGGACATGAGCTGACAATGTGCACTTGCAGCCCAGAAAGCCAACCGTATCCTGGGCTGCCTCAAAAGAAGTGTGGCCAGCAGGTCCAGGGAGGTGATTGTGCCCCTCTGCTCCGCTCTGGTGAGACCCCACCTGGAGTGCTGTGTCCAGCTCTGGAGCCCTCAGTACAGGAAGGACATGGGACTGTTGGAGCGGGGTCAGAGGAGGGCCACAAAAATGATCAGAGGGCTGGAGCACGTCTCCTATGAGGACAGGCTGAGAGAGCTGGCGTTGTTCAGCCTGGAGAAGAGAAGGCTGCGGGGAGACCTTATTGCGGCCTTTCAGTACTTAAAGGGGGCTTCTAAGAAAAATGGGGCCACACTTTTTAACAGGGCCTGCAGCAATAGGACAAGGGGTAATGGTTTTAAACTGAAAGAGGGTAGATTTAGACTAGATATAAAGAAGAAATTTTTTATGATGAGGGTGGTGAAACACGGGAACAGGCTGCCCAGAGAGGTGGTAGGTGCCTCATTCCTGGAAACATTCAAGGTCAGGTTGGACGGGGCTCCGAGCAACCTGATCTAGTTGGGGATGTCCCTGCTCACTGCAGGGGGGTTGGACTAGATGACCTTTAAAGGTCCCTTCCAAATCAAACTATTCTATGATTCTATGATTCTATTTTCTTCTCTCCAGCAGATGGTAGGATTTTCTCATCTACAAACAGGCAACAGCAAGAAGAATCACCTGAAACCTAATCTTTAAAGAAGCAATCTCTTTTGACTTGCAGATTCCTAAAAAGTCTGGTGGAGTTAGGAGTTCAGTAGATAACAAAAGTTGCTGGAAGAGATTTGGAGGTTACCTGTCAGGACTGCTAGCAGTAGTCCATGTAGCTCAGGTTTAAACTACAGCTGAAATGCCATAGCTTGTCTATAATATGTATGAAAGCCCCCAGACAATGTTTTTCCACATAGTTTTGACATGCAGTTTAGGGAGATCAGATAAGAAAATATGCTGAGTAAAAGGATATTTCAGCTTTTGAGTCTGAGCTTTTCCAATGATCTGAACCCTTCTGGGTGTGATACTTGTCAACATCTATTTTCAGTCACTGCTAGAGGATATAGGATACTGGGCTAGATAGACCTTTTATCTGACCCCATATGGCTGCTCTCATGATACTTTCCTATGTTACTTACTCTAGTAAATTATTTAAACAATGTGAGGAAATAAAATTTTGCTACAGGTGTTATTTAAGTTCATAATTCACCACTATGTGGTGAAGGAGCTGGGAGGTAAGGCAGCAAGGTTTAAACTCCAGGCATCGATATGGATATTCCCTGTATGTCTTTCGGCAAGTCACTCATGAGTCAGTTTTTCAGTTTCCTACCTGCAAATTGGGTACAATGCCCTCAAGAGATAAGGATATATTCTTTGGATTACTTTGTCTTTATTAGGTGCTCAGATAAAAACGAGAAGAGTTAGAATGATGGCTAGGAAGATGGACTGTAAGCATAAAATCTTTATCTAAATATGTCCTTTTAGCTAAACTTTGAAATAACTCCTGAGATCTCATCTTCTACCAAATGCTGCATTTCGGGTTTGCTAACAATAATCACTCATTCTTGTTAAAATGTTAGATTAGGTAGGTTTGATTTTTTTCATTTTTATTTATTTAAAGGTGTTCAGGCACTATAACTGTACTGGTACAAATCTAAAGTTGCGAAATAGACTTAGGCCTACTGCCTTCCTCGTAAACAACTATGTGCAGGAGTAACCTGCAGAAGTAGGATAGATCTTTATTTTTTTCTAACATATTCCTACTATATTAAGTGGATTTGCGTGTTTCAATTCTTATTTTATTCTGACTTGACTACTAAAACCATTACACTCATTTCCTAAGTGGAGTTCTTTCACCTCGACTCACAAAAACAGGAGTCACAGGACCACAGAACACATCTGATTCTGGAGAAATAAAGCTCTGCAAAGTAAGAACAGCTCTCCTTCATGATAGAAGGCTTTTGTCTGTAATTTCCATTTTGTTGTTGAAATTGTTGTTTGAGGGTTTAGAGAATAGCCCAGGTTGGAAAGTTTCCTGAGTGAATGGGAACAGCAACTAGGTATCAGGTATTTGTGTAACTTGTGCCAAAGTTGTCTCTTTCTGTGTTGCTTGATTTTTATGATAAATAAATAACATGTTTTTCAACTACAGAAATAGGTGGTCAAATACTTTTTTTTCAGGGTCTAGTTCTTGCACCTTTCTTATATGGTGTCCTATTCTGCAAGTCAACCCGGATAACTCAGCAAGTAGAGTGCTGTTCCCTGCTCTCCCACCAGCTTCTGTGTCTTCCTCAAATTGTAGCCCAGCTGTGAGATCCTGCACCAAAAGGTAATGCTTCTGTCTGTGTTCTCTTCATACAAACAGAATTTAAAATAGATGGAGATTTATGAACTTTTTCCCCTCTTTTCATGAAGGTAGTAGGAGAGGATTGAACACTGTGGTTCTGCATGAATTCATGCATTCTTTTCAATATCAAGGTCAGTGGAACAGAGAGAAAGTCACTTAAAAAATAAGCTCTCATATTTTTCTTGTTATTCTAATGAGCCAGATTAAATAAGGGTAAGGAAGGACTAATTCATCTCTACAGATGTGTAGGTTTCGTTTATGCTCTTTGATTTCTGAGTGAACATTACTGTGTATCTTTTGTGCAGGTTTAGAATTTGTGGATTAGCAGAATTCAGGGTTTGCCATAATACTTTCCTGTATTAGCAACTTCTGAATAGAGAGATATTCAACCATCTGTCATGAGCATTGTTTAAAAGGCGGCCAAGGCGTTCCTTCGGCTCTAGTAAGGTAAGAGGCCCTGAATAATTTTCCTGCTGCTTTTACTGTGATTGTTCCCAGCCATCTGCAGTCCCTGGAGCATCACGGATGTCCCCAGAGCTTCTAAACCTATTTTCCATCTGTTGCCTTCTCACCTACAGCGGCACTAATATGCCCCAGAAGATTTTGCTGTTTTCACTGACAGCAAGAGCAACATTTGGAGCCTTCTGCTGTGTGCTGGTGCTGCTGGGAGCTGGCAGGCAGGCAGCAGGAATTAATGGCTTCATAGCCCTGCAGATTACTGCTAGACTCAGAGTTAGACTCTGGTCGAAGCCATATACTTGTTCTGGGAAATGAGAAGCTCAGGTACAACCATAAGGGTGCCACCAGGTCCTGACACCTGAATGTTCAGAGCTGTTAGTATGGTTCCCCTCACCATGTGTAGCTGGGCAGAGGGCAGAGCCTTGATTCCATTTTGGTCTACTTGCTGGTCAGAGCAGCTGACCCACCAGATAAAGTAATTTACTGTTGTGCAACCTGGGAATAAGGAGGAGGAAGGGTGAAATTGAATTTGCTATGTCTTCTGGGCATAACTATCAGCAAGATGGCCATCTATCCTCTCTGTTGCTCAGAACTGAAGCTGTGAGCACAGCTGAGCTCTCTGTGAGGTGCAGGGGGAGTAGAGAATTGAGGGGGATAGTTTCTTGTGTTGGTGGGGACGGAATAAGATTGGAGACAGGCAGAAGGAAGGAGCTCTCAGAGCTAGCAGAGGGAGTGACTTGGGAATAATACCCCAAAAAGAAATAATATCTATTGATTCAGTGATCTTTCCTCTGCCCTGGGACAGAGTCTTAGAATTCATTAATCTTTCAGCCATGGATGCACTTTGGTAGTTCATGGCTTCCATACAGGCACTCCTTTCCTCAGTGCTTCACTTTGTGAGTTCTATACCAGCCATATGGTGAGACACTGGAGGTTGTTACCATACTTCCTTCTCACACCTGCTTCTCTGTCACAGCTAGAGTCACATATCCAGGATTCATAGCAAAATAGTTGGTGATGCACAGAAAGCAGCACTGGAATGCTCATTCTTATTTTTACCCAGGTACTAAGGTGCATCAATAAACAGCCAAACAGTTATTTCCTAATGTTACTTTTCTCTGTAAATGACTGCAGAAGTTGGGATATTATGTGATTGTGTTGAGGAGATGGGATGGCATCAGGAACCATATCTCTGTGAAGGAGAAAGATACTTCACGAGCGAGTACAAGAGTCTGATAAAGTCTAATGGTAGAAAGAAAAAAGGGATAGATGGAGAGGGAGAAACCCATCCCCAGTTTCAGAAGCCAAAAAGGTGAAGAAATATTTAACAGAGCGGAGCTGAAAGTGGTGTGGTAGGGATGTATTACAAAACTTGTGCTGTAGTAACACAGCAGTGAATGTTGTCACCCCAATTGGATTCAGTATGACTTTGGGTAATAATCTGGTCCTTCATGGTGATCTCAAGAGCCTCCCTTGGCTAACGCTGATGTCCAGGTTTGCATGTGCTTCACTGAAGGGACCCTTCCATTCAGCTGTACTTAGGAAGAGCAGCTACCAGTTCCAGGAAGGCATGGAGACTTCTTCTGCCACCTTGCTGGTCACGCAGAAGTTCCCCATCCTGGCAGCCTGACTTGACTCCATGGCATGAGTGAGTGCTGCTCCATACTTGGTCTCTCTGTGCCTCTCCTTGTAAATGTGGTAATGCTTCCTACAACATTGTGAGAGACAGTCTAAGGGTGAAGATAGTAGGAAGATGATCCAGTCTAGGAAAGCTTCCTGGCCTTCCTGCAAAAAAGGTTGTTCCCTCTGTCTGCATGACTTGGCTGGAGCCAGTATAGAGCTGCAGTATGTACCAGCTTGCATTAGGTGGACTGGCAACAGCCTCGAGAAACTAGTGTATGTCAGCCAGGGACCACCAATGCAGGAATAGCATCTGATGTGACCAGCTTGGGGCATACGAACCAGTTATATGCTGCCTGAAGAGCTGGGGAGGTCACTAGTAGCCAGCTATATTCCTTTGTTGTCAAAGCAGAACAAAAATCTAAACAATTCCAACAGTACTTCAAAAATCAGCAAAACAAATTTCTGAGAACAAGAATAAAACAAAATATATTTTTGGCCCAGATTAAAAAAAGTTCTCTACTGCCTTACTGCTTTAGAGGTGGAAGTTGATATTTGGCAGGGGAATGCCCTCATGTCAGAAATTTGCTATTTTCTTGTCTCCTGACAATGGAACATTTTGAAAAGGTTATAAATTGCTCTGATAGCTCTGTTAACGTGCACTCCATAAAGACTTGTCAGAGTTTGGTACCCATTTTCCCTGGAAATTTGATCTGCAGTAAGCACATATGTTGCTCAAGCTGAGATGTAGGGACTAAGAGCCCTGCAGCAGCTGCTTCTGGCTGATGCAGACTTTGTGGTACTTGACACAAAAGCTGAGAGCAATGAGCCTGTCTCAGGGATTTTCAGTGCTCCTTCTACTGCACTGATCCTGGCAGCAAAGGGACAAGAACTGGAGTACAGTGAGGAGTGATGGGGAGGTGGTGGAGAGTGGTGAAAAGGGGCAAGGCACCTAGAAAGAAGGCTGGAGCAGGGAGCTGTTGGAAGAGGACACACACTGGGACCTGTGTAATGCTGGATAAGGATAATGGATTTGACTGTTTCAGGTGCTTTGAGAAAAGAGCCTGGAATGCAAGAAAAATTAAGTTCTCCTAAGGAAAAGAAACCACATTACGACAGTATGAAAGACCAACAGTGATTCTCCAAATAGAATGGAAGCAAAACTCACAATAATTAGCTAGTCATGGAAATTAGAAAGTAGAGGATACAAGAAACAGAGGAGGGAGTAGCAAGAAACTAGAGCTGCAAAGATAGGTGTTGCTTGAAACATCTGCGTATTGAGGGGGCAGAGGGAAGAGAATAGGAAAGTAGTTTAAAATGTGAGACTGATGATGGATGAACAAAGTAAACATGAAGATGACAAAAGCTGTCATGAAGCTTTACAGACCAGCTTTGGAACCAGAAACAGCAACTTCCTACACATCTACAAGACTGTACCACATATGTATCTTCTCTTATGCAACTGTTCTTTCTAGAAGAATTTGCCCTCCAGCTTCCTACGCTAATTGTTGTTATAGGACAGTTATGCCTATGGTTTCTTTTATAGTGTTGGCAATGTAGAGGAACCGGTAATGTTCATTCATCAGGAAAATCATCAAAATTTTCCCTTCACTTCAGAGCGCTCCAGGCACAATAAATAAAGGAAGGAAGTTCAATTAACAGGATACTGGGAACTTCATTACTGTTTCTCTGTAGAGCTCTTGCAGAAAGACTAAACTAAATTAACTGCAGAAATGGAAGAGGAGAATGAAAGGTGAAGAACAAAGAGACAAGTGAAAACGGACTCTTTAGCACATAACTATCTGATTAGGTGCTCTCTTGTACTGTGAGTTAGACCAAAAGAAAATTCATCCTTGCTGCCCATCCATTGACTTCACTGGAGACAAAGCAGTACTGCATATAGCCTTGGCATTCTCAAATATATGTTTTCTTCATAGTGAGCATTTAAGTCAATTGTGCTTATCTAGAAGAAAAGTGGGAAAGAAATAAGATTCTGTTTCTAGTTCTGCAACTGACTTGCCAAAATGATACTGTTTATACAGTTAACTTATATGTGGGAGTGCCTTTCTCACCCCTGCTGCCCAGAAGCTGGCACAGACTTTGTGCCAAGCCCAACTCCTTGGCCAAAGATGCGTACTTCAGGACTCAAGGAGTCCAACATTGCCTGGCACTGAGGAGATCAGAGATGAACAGATCTCTCCATACAGCCTAAGGTCAAGAGTAAGGTTTCAAAAGTAGTAGTGTTCCTGTTGTGAAAAGGTATCAGAGTACGGCACCTTTTTCTGCAGACATGTTTTGTTTGCTGCTGGTAAAATGCCTCTGTGAGAGACCACAGATGGACACACAGCTCCACCACAACTTTCAGTGGAAGCAGGAACTCAGAGGAGTCCTTTTCACTGCTGCTTCTGTGCTTCATCTTTACAAAGCTTGTTTCAGAGGAACACCGTCTGGTCTCATTTACTAATGACTCTGAAGCTCTTTTATCTTTGGAGGAACGGCTTTACAATGACAACTATAATGCTGCAATCCTATACTAATCTCTAGATGTCCGGTACAGATGGTACTAGAATTCGTGTGTGTTATCCAGTTAAATAAAGAGCAATGCAGTGTTCTCAGCAGATCCCTGAATGACCTTTCTAGGCTTTAACAAATTATATATCCAGATTTATTATGTTTAAGCAGCACCATCTTCTACTAATGTTTTCTCCTTGACTGGAAAACAAAGACCAACTTACTCAAGCAGACAAAGTTGTATCTGTGTAATATTCCTAGTCCTGCCCTGTCTAGCCCCCTACCCTGTAATCAAAATCTCATTTCAGATTGTAGAACTATACAAAAATGCTTTCCTTTTTTTTTTTTTTTTTTTGTTTTGAGAAAGTGCTTATTTGTTTGGGTTTTATGATGACCCTATATTTTCACTTGGCACAAAATGTTTTGCATCAATTAAAGCATCTAGTGTGGACCTAACACCACAGAAACCAGTTTAAATCATCAGAATCCACTGGATGATGTTGTTATGCTACTCTCTAAATCAGAGGATGCCTTTGGTCTCTTTTCAAATCTACCTATGCAACTTCACTTATATACCTGCATAGGTTTCCAAGGAGTAGGAAAAAGGTAATACCTTGGAAAAGCAAGCAAGAGGCATGCATGCCTGAAAGAACATTTATTTCTAAATTAGCAGCGATTGTCTGCCAAGAAGTAGTCAGTAAAGAGAGATCATGTCTCTCAAAAGGACACCTCCATAGGGCACAATTTTGGGTGGGTGATAACCAGACCAATAAACAAACGTGACACTGATGAATAGCTGCTGTCCTGCCGACACAGGTAAAGAGGGATGTCATGTATGTTCATTCACTTATCGATACCGGGCTAAAACTGAGATGCAAGAGAGAGTGTAATATAAGTACGGAAAATCAATGAAAGACTTAATTGTGGTCCACAGATGTGTCTCTCTCAGTAACTTTTAACCCTTTCTGAATTTTCGGTGTTTCCATAGGCAAACCAAGGATTTAAAGATGGAAAGTCAAATTAGAAGACATTTCAAATTGTAGTCTAACAAAAGGACTTGTACATTTCATTCTTTTTGTTGCCTTACATTTGTGATTCTTAATTTGGGGGAGGTTATCACCTCCCATTCTCTCACTGTGATGCAGAGTTAATCTTCTGAGCCCTGCAGTCAGCAAGTGCATGTCTGAACTGTGCCATAGGAACCTGCACTTCCCTAAAGCAGAGCAAAGGGAAGCAAGTCCCTTGGCTCACGCTCTTTCCTGTGTATGATGGGGAAAGAGACCGACTACATTACACACTGAATCCTCCTAAAGAGGTGGGCACAGTTGGGTCAGAACTGCTGGAGAGGGAAATACTCACAGAAACTGTGTAAGAAGCTGTCAAGCAGTGAGACACTGACAAGAAAGAGGAAATTAGAAGAATGTCTGTAATTGGCACCAGTAAAGTAGCAGTGCTTGAAAGTATGGATAGTCAGACCAGCTACTGGAGCAAGTTCATGCTAATAATGTGACCCTTTCAGCTCATTAAGAAGCAAAACACAAGGCAGAGAACAGCTGAGATGTTGAATAAGACTGCTCATTACTCCAGTCAGTTCAAGCGGAGTGAAGAGCTGGAATGTATTCCAGAAAAGTGACAAAAAAAAAGGAACGAGTATGACAGGAGATGAGCTAGGCACTTGCCTCCCTTGTAAGGGGAAAATTCTTATTCACACAAAGAAAAAGAAATATGGGAAATAGAACATACTAGGATGGTCTGAGTTGCTTCCAGTGACGGTTATATGTTAAGAGCGCCTTGAATCAGTGTTATGTATGCTAGATGGCCAAAGGGCATGAAAATTGCTCCTGATACCTGTTGTGGTTTAACTTGGCAGGCAGCTAAACACCACACGGCTGTTTGCTTACTCCCCCCGCAGTAGGAAGTGAGAGAGAATCGGAAAAAAGGTAAAACTCGTGAGTTGAGATAAAGACAATTTAATAGGACAGAAAAGGAAAGGAAATAATAATAATAATAATAATAATAATAATAATAATAATAATAATAATGATGATGATGATGATGATAAAAGAATACACAAAACAAGTGATGCACAATGCAGTCGCTCACCAGCTGCTGACCGATGCCCAGCCAATTCCCGAGCAGCGGCTGCACCCGCCCAGCCAACTCCCCCCAGTTTTTTGTTCAGCATGACATCACAATGTATGGAATATCCCTTTGGCCAGTTTGGGTCAGCTGTCCTGGCTGTGTCCCCTCCCAGCTTCTTGTGCACCTCCAGCCTCCTCGCTGGCAGGGCAGTATGAGAAGCTGAAAAATCCTTGACCTAGTGTAAGAACTGCTCAGCAACAACTAAAACATCTGTGTGTTATCAACATTATTCTCATCCTAAATCCAAAGCACAGCACTATACCCGCTACTAGGGAGAAAATTAACTCTATCCCAGCCCAAATCTGGACAATACCCCAGTAACTAAGCAGCACATCATCTTTGATGTACTTCCTCTTACTGATTTGGATCCACAAAACTTTATTGCTGGAGCCAGATCCTCAAATCCATACCCTGAAGTTAGGAACCTCTGCTTTCTGTGTGGGGAGCCAGGAATCCAGAAATGGCATGAAGATGAGCCTGTGTGCTGGTAAGATGGACTGAGGGAAACATAGCCACCAAGAAAGCAGACTGCAGGCAGTGTTCCTGAATTCCAACTCTCTCCTAATGCCAGGATGGATTCTCTTTTCTCGTAGGCACCTAGTCTGACTTTTGGGTACCCTCCTTCCTCACTCCGCCTTTTACAGGGGCACAGCATAGATGGAAATTCAACATTTTGGAGACAAAGAAGAGCCTGGACATAGCCTAATGAGGAGAAAAATGCAGGGTGGGAAATGGGTTCCCATCCTTGTTCCCAATCAAATCAAGTCCTCTTATCACTGGGCTGCAGGTTCATGTTGCCTCTTGTTCTCTCGTTTCCATGCTCTGGGAATCTTCATCTTTGCTGCATGCTGGTCCATCTTTAACAAGCAGATTGAAGTATCATTTTTTTCTTATCTTCCTTTCTGTCAGTGTCCTGGTAGGTGTCCTGTGTGTGAACACTGCTAGAGAAGAAGGGCTATTTACTCTGTACAACTTGTCCAAAACAGAGATTTGAGTCAGGTTGCATATGTGCGACTCTGCTATTCCAGCAGTTGAATTGCAGAAACCACTTCTCTAGAAATGCCTTAAACATTTGAGAAGCTGACCTCACTCTAGCAAAACTTCTGCTGACTTCAGTGCACCACCTTGTACAAAGATACAACTAATATTTAAATAAGTTTTCTTTGAAAAATATGTCTTTGGAATTCTAATACAAAAAAAAAAGATTTTTTTTCAACTTGGTAGCAGGAACAGTTGAAATACCACTACAAAATAAAAAAATAATAATAAAGTTTTAATCAAGTCATTGAAATGCTGCTGTCATCAAAGTCTCACCTAGTGGATGAATCTGTCTGTATTAATGCACATTGTTGTTTTAATAACTAGCTTATGATGTATGCTTTACCCTCTGCTTGGAAAAAACCACTCCTCTCTGTTTAGTTATTTATTTATTTTAGCAGGACTCCTGGTAATAAAATCATCTGGGCAATGTTTTATGAAGGAGTAACTGCTGCTATAATCAGAGTTTTCTGTCCTTGTTGTAGAAACTGAATTTGTGAAATAATGGCTTAGAAAAGTGACAGGGGAAAAATGAAAGGCACCCCGTATGCAGAGAGGACAAAAGGAAGGGGCTAATATATTTTTACCTTGAGTCAAGTCTGTCAAATTATAAGGATTCCATTACCTCCTTTTCCTTTCTCCTGACTGCCCACAACATTCCTCTGCATGGCAAACAGTGGCAGACTTGGGCTTTTAATAATATGCACATTAAACCACAAGAGACCTTGGGAAAACTTTCTCAAATCCCAGCCGCTCTGGGCTAGAGCAGCAGAAGCTTTTGTTAGAATTATGCAACCCTTTGGGATGTGTAAGAATAGTGTCATTATGTGTAAAGTGTGGCCACTGTATTTATCATGGATGGTAAATGAATCCCTTTCCCACAGCCACCATCTATAATAATGTCACTTTAGAAGGATTACATTAGTTTCCTGTTGCTTTTAACCAGCATCGTTTATGTTCGTTAGCCACAGAGGCTGTACAGCACGCACGGGCATGCAGAGCCTAAAGAAAAGGAATTCTTGAAGGTCCTTGGGTTTCATCTCTTTCAGATTCCCTCAGCTTGGCTTTGTAATCCACAGTTCACACAGATATCGCCTGCCACAAGCAGTGCTCTGCTAATGTGCTGTGACACCTTCATCCTCTAGTGGGGAGGACATTTCTTCACACTTTGGCTGGGGGTGCCTTGAAGGTCTTTAGACTAAAAGACCAGATCAGCAAGACGTAAGTGACAGGAGAACTTCAGAGCAATTCAGAGAGCTTGGCCTTGCACACAAAAGAGCGAAGTTAACTCACTGCTGAGAGAAATCTGCCTCTTACGTCCATGGCAGCCACTTCTCCTCACAAGTGGGCATACTTCTGAGCTCTTCTGCCTCTCCTGCCTGATAGTAACATCCCGTTATATCAGGGCGACCTTTAGTAAAGCCAATTATCAGCATCACTTCTTGAAGAGCAAGGATATTTTTGATGCCATCGAAGTGGAAAAGTTTGCAATAATAGTATAGCGTATCTATTATACATTATGCTACAGACTTCTCAGTTACACCTGTACCAGCACTGCTTTTCTGCATCCCTGTCTACCACCTGAAGGTAGAAAATACCAAGAGAAGGATATACCAAGCTTTCACAATGTTGCAGGCCATTGTGCTTAATTATGTGTGATTTTAAAACATTGGCCAATCCTCCAGACTATTTTGAATGGAGAATACTCCTTCCCTACTGATCAAAGAAATATCCAATTTGGTTTTGTTTTTCCTTTGTGGTTCGTGTAACCAATTCTTCCTTCCTAGTAGGTGAAAAGTGATTCTGGTCCTGCAGAAGTAGTTTATTGGCATTCATATGCCCAGAAATATCTGATGAAAACAACACAGAGGAGAGAGGTTTTCAGGAAGACTCTTTTTAACACAGAATAAAAAAGAGATTATTCTGTGTGACCAGCAGGCAAGGTTTTGCATCACCAAGCCACCACTATAATGTGAATGAATTGGCAGCTTTTCTACACAGGGGTGGTAAAATTGATGCAATAATACCTAGTAACATTAATTCAGATAAACTGTTTTTAAAAAAACATGCAAAAATGGAGGACAATCCTTTGAGGGTGGCTTTACTGTTGCTATTTTTTATACACATCTATAATGGTAAATTGACATAAAAGATTTTTAGTGTGTCCCGGTTTCAGCTGCGATAGAGTTAATTTTCTTCCTAGTAGCTGGTATAGTGCTGTGGTTTGGATTTAGGATGAGAATAATGTTGATAACACACGGATGTTTTAGTTGTTGCTGAGCAGTTCTTACACTAGTCAAGGACTTTTCAGTTTCCCATGCTCTGCCAGCAAGAAGCTGGGAGGGGACACAGCCGCGACAGCTGACCCAAACTGGCCAAAGGGGTATTCCATACCATATGATGTCATGCTCAGTGTATAAACTGGGGGAAGTTGGCTGGGCAGGGGTGGGCAACCGCAGCTTGGGAACTGGCTGTGTACTTGTTGGTGGGTGGTGAGCAATTGTGTTGTGCATCACTTGTTTTGTGTATTCTTTTATCATTATTATTATTATTATTTTCCCTTCCTTTTCTGTCCTATTAAACCATCTTTATTTCAACCCACAGATTTTACACTTTTTTTTTTCCAGTTCTCTCCCCCATCCCACTGGGGAGGGGGGGCGGGAGGGCAGTGAGCATAGGGCTGTGTGGTGTTTAGCTGCTTGCCAGCTTAAACCACAACATAGTGGAAGCTGTATTTTTTTTTAGGCGAGTCATTAAGCATCTGCTGTCCTAATTGCACTAAGGTATAATTCCCCATCATAAAATGAGATTTCTTTCTGCACACAGCTTGTATTTTTTACTGCCTTTTATAGCTCCAGCATGTACTGCATGTTTATCTTTTTGATAGTTCTTATCAGAAGTTAACAATCTCATAGTTAATAAATAAAGTAATTCCTTTCTTTTTTAAGGCAGAACCATTTCCAGTCACTTTGGTCCATCAGACCACTTATCTGAAATTCATTTCACTGGGCGTCTGTTGCTAGGAGAGTCTTGAAATAACAGGTAAAGACACAGAAATGAGACCAACATGCAGAATACTCAGAAATATCCAGACACATTTGACACTGGCAGCCACTAACGAGACTGTCAAGTGCCTGTCAAATTTGAGATGTTTTTGTTGTGAGGCTTGGTAATACTTACAAGCGCTACCAACAGATTGTTAAAAATAACCCCAGGAACACACCCTTTCTAGGTCAAAACCAACTGTGAAGCTGAGTGCACTGTAATTATAGTGCACTAAATGAGTTACAGCTTGAGCTAATCACACCCCACTGAACAAAAAAGCTGTAATTACACAGAGAGATAATGTGAGTTTGGCAGGATTTCCTAAGGCAGTCTATGGCTTTGAGGGAAGCTTCAAGTTCAGTTTACCGGTCATTGTAAGCTGGGACTCAGCTGGGCCAATTTACAATTCAACAGGTAACATCAAGTTTGTGCTCAACAAAAAGCAAAACTTAATGGTATCTACTTAGTGAAGATAATATAAAGAAAAGTTGAATTGCAAATTTACTTGAAATGAAGGCTATTTAATAAACCAACTAACATGATAGTGATTTTTTGACAGCATGATGCTCTTGTTTGAAGGGAGCTAGTGTAATTTATTGATGTAACTATATAAAGAATTGGGGCCTTTGTATTTTTTCTAGTATTCCATATGCTCCTCTTATGTTGAAGCAGGAGTCTGGATGAGTTATCAGACTTAGTGTTTCACATTTAATTCTCATTTTCCTGAAAGTTTGAGTTTTGATTTATTGTGACTTTCTGGAAGGGTACAAAATACTATTTAGGCAACTTTAACTTTGTGCTGTCAAATCTTTTCATCATTCATTAACTCTTAATAAGCAGATGATTTTGAATTATTCGTAATGCATCTTAGCCTGTGTTATAAGTAGAGCGTTTGGCAGACAGGACATCCTTGGCACCATAGAAATCTCATGGAGAACAGTTCACAGAAGTAACTACATTGATCTTAAAAAAAATGCCAGATCATTGTATTTGTTAAGAACATCATGGTGATCCCTTCTTAAAGGAGTAAAGCTGTGATAAAGGTAAATAAGAGTGGAGAAATTGAATTAATATTAACAAATAAGAAGTGAAGATAAAGAGACTGGAGATGGAAAAGTCATTAATGAAATATTAGGTGGTTAACCTGGCAGAGAAGTCACAGTGCATGAGGTGACTCCTGAGCCTCTTGGTAGAATATTTCTAAAGACAGCCTAGGAGACAGTGTTCTTAATAGTGATGGTTTTTAGTCTTGATCCACTCTTTTAGCTGGTGGAGAACTGAATTTAGACTTTGTATTCATTCACAAAATATCAAATGCAAATTGTTCTACTACAACAGTATCTGCTCAAAAACCTCCTGTCTACCACAAATATCACTGTTGCTGTTAAACACAATCTGATAACTCAGTCAACTAAAATGTAGCTTTAGATATAGTGCCTGTAGGCACTTCTTTTCACCAGGGGATGTTTCTGTGTCACGTTTCAGCTGCCCCTCCAGCCCTTTGGCTGCTATATCTGTGCAAGAAAGGTTGCTCTAATTTTCTGGAAAGCATCACTTACAGAAAAGGACAAGATGTTCACTTCTGCCAAAGAGCAGAGGATAATGCAGCAACATTATCCTGCAGGAACAGGGGAATGTAAAGGGCTCATTGTTCTTGTAAGAGAAGGCCTGTGTAACCTGCTCCCTACCAGGGGCCACATGAGCCTCCTGTGTCAGGAAAGAGAAGGTACCAATGAGGGTGGCTGTGGTGGGAGATCCCAGGAAATATGCCCCCTCTGGCAGAAAAGGGGCTACGTGGGGTATGCAGTGGGGAGAGGGGTCTGCCTGAAACAAAGTGTGGAAGCACAGGAAGAGTGTAAGAAGTTCTCTCAGAGTGGGTTTGTGCCAGGATGGACTTGGCTGAGGTGACCTCGTGTTGTGGTTGTAACCTCTCTCATTCTCTTCCCTTCTTTCCTGTGAAGGGGTGAGATAAAGATTGCAGATGAGGTAGGAAGCCCTGCACAAACCTGGCAGGTGGTCACCAGGAGATGGCAAATTCTAATGCAGAAGGTGATGCTTCCTTTCTCTCAGTATTGCAAATTGCACACTCAAAAAAACACTCTGCTGGCTTTAAAACTGTGTCCTTGGCTTCAGTCTTCTTAATCAGTGTTTATCTCCTGGAAATCTCTGTGAGAACAGTATCTAGGGTCCAAGAGAATCAGATAAGCCTGGAGTAAGTAGCTGGTTTCCTAAAGAAGCTTGGACTCAGGAGGAAATGTGGGGAATGAGAGCAAGGGATGGGGGATTTTCACTGCTGCCCAAGAAATTAAACAAGTGACTAGCGATAAAATGGCTTGCTGAACTCGTTTAAATCTTACCCTATGGGAACTGCGGGGCAGGTGGGAAGACCTGTCAAGTTTAGTTTTTCCGATAACCTGCAAAATATTATTTCTCCTTCCAGAGTTGATATAATATCAACTGGAGGCTGGGAGAGCCCTCTCCAGCTAGCTGCTGAGCTCTGTGTATGACCGCAGGTGAGATAATAAAGGAAGGAAAAGGCAAGGGTGATGGGGAATTAGGGAAGAGATGCTCAAGAGACTGATGCCAGCAGGAGTTTGACAGCGCTGTACGCATCAGGAGAATGGCTCTGCAAGCCCAGTCCGACTGCTTGGAACAGAGACATGCCATTAAAGGTATCTCTGCAAGTGAAATAGGTAGGAAAGCTGGGAGAAGTAAAATAGCACTCTCCAATTCACAAACACCATTTTCCTGTCTTAAAATATTAATTGGATATTTTTGAAGCCACTCACTATTTTGTCTTCCCTCTGCTCCCCAGTCTCATCAGCTTCTTCGCTGTGTTCCCTCCTGCCGTCTGTCCTGACTCAGCAGGCAGGAAGGCAGCTTTTACAGAGTGGCAAGGCTGTTAGCAGTGCCATTTGGAAAAGTCTAGTGGGGCAGTGGAATGCAATAATAAAGCAGAGCAGGGCAGCAGAAGGAAAGAATCAAGGCTACTAGACTCTTGTCTAGATTGGTTTTGATACTCACACCAGCGAGCAAGCCTTCATTCCTGAGCCAGGTAGTGTGGACTGGCTTGTGCCCATCCACTGCAAGGCTGGAGTTTGTGATCTGGGTGGGACAGGCTGCTCATTCCTGCTAGGCGCAATTCCCCACCACCACCATGGTTCAATAGTTTACCATAGCCCTTTGCTCTTTCTTGCCCTTGGCCTCTTCAGCAGATGCTGTGCTCGCATCTTGCCTGACTCATGCACATCATGCGATCAGCCCAGCATGTGCTGTATAGGGAAGAAGCTGAATGCCCAGGTCAGTGACTGCTCAATGTCAGCTGCCACTGCAGTTCATGCTGTTGCTCAGTAGTGATGATATTGTGGCCTGACACAGGCCATTTTCATCCCCTGAGGTGGAGCCAGATAGTCTGGCTGTGTGACCACACACAGATGGTGTGCTGGGTACGAACCATCCTGAGGGATAGATGGAGTTGCTTAATATACAGGGAAAGCATGGGATGTTTGCACCACTCCCATTTTCCAGATTTAAGCCATAACCCAGGCTATCTTCTCAAGAGGAGGGTTTGGAATCGGGGAACTAGTATTAGCTGGTGAGACTACATCCTTCAGCAGCTTGGGATAACCAGTAAGCTAGAGAGAACCATGTTTAAGTCCTTGTGCCAGGAACTGAATTACTCTCCAGAATCAGTGAATTTTCTTGTCAGCACTCAGGCCCGAGAGGAAAAAGGCTGCTATGTAAAGCCATGCAAATATCAACTCTTATCAGCTGTTGAAAAGCAATTCTGGAGCCAACAGGATTGCTGTAGGCACAGAGGAAGACCTGCTACAGGTCCTCTGCCCCTGCATGGCCAGTGTCTGCCATGTTCCTGGTGAAATGTGTACCAGAACAGAAAGGACTCCTCAGCTGTAAAGGGCCATGATAACTATTGAGATAGAAACATGATGCCTACATGGAAATGAGTGTCCACAAATTCACATCCTTAGCAGAAACGACTGATTAGGAGTTTGGTTCATTTTATTAAGGTTTTCCTTGTCTATATGTACTAAAGCAAAACAGCCAAGCTGAAAGTCTTGAGAATGAAAAGCACCATATAAATATTAAACACTGTATTTATATATTTATATTTTGTATATTGTATTTGTATTTATGTATTTATAAACCCTATGTTTATATTTTAATACTAAGGCACTGCATAAATGTAAATATTAAGCTATTTCCAGAGCTTATAAAGATACTTTTTTGTGCTACAAAGAAAGTTGCGAAGTGATGTTTTCTTAAAGCTTTCTTCTTTTAAAAAAAAATCTCAATTAAAAGCCATCTGGCTTCAGTTTTATATTCTTAATTTTGTTGGCAAAAACATCACTATGGGAACAATGGTGGTTTTGCATTGTATCTGCATCTGCCTTCCTCAGGAGTAGTCTCTGCCACTAACCTAAACTATAGCAGCTACCTAGAGCCTCAAAGTGCTACTTCAGCAGCCAGAGCACTGCTGAGATGGGTGATGCAGGATCAAGCCAGCTCCACTCACTGCATCACTGGGGACTTCTCTGGTTTTGTAAAGACCACCGGGCATAAGATGACATTAAAAGTTCTTCACGCTATCACAGTAACAGAAAGGCTACAGTCATCCAGAGGCTTTGAAAAGCTTGGCTCTGAGGCTGGGGGTGAGGGTAGTCAGGCGCTGGAACAGGCTGTCCTCAGAGGTTGAGGTTTGAACATCCCTGGAGATGTTAAAAACTTGATGGGACTCTGAGCAATCTGCTCTAGCCCTACCTTCTCTGAGCAGGCAACTGGACTAGTTGATCTCCAGAGGTCCCTTCTAGCTTGAATTACTCTCTGATTTTATGATCTTGGCAGAAAGTCCCTCTCTACTGGGTTATCTTGAACATATATAGGGATTGAGATTATTCATAGATAGCTAATAAAAGATGCTTTTACTGCCTTATTTGCTGGAAATACAGTTGGTTTCTTGTAACTGTAACTCTCAACAACCTATCTATTTTGCCTGGCCCCACTGAGGAGCTTATGGAAGTGTCTGAGAAACAATATCTGTAATATTATTTAATTTAAACCCTGTGTTGCAGATCCTTTGCAGAATGGTGCTGGCTTTTCCAATATTCTCTTTACCAGGACATGCAAGTGTTTATGCCCTAGTCCATCTAACACAAGCAAAACAACAAATGAGTTTCTGAAGAAATTCTTGGCATTTTAACAGCAGTAGTCAGACTGGAAATGCTTTAGAGCATACAGTGAAACTTCAAATTTGGAGTCCAAGACCATTACAAGAATCAGTGACACAGCTTTGAAAGCATGGCAGTTTTTTGGATTTACATATTCTTTATATCAGTTTCAGTAAACTATTTCCAATTCCCTTAAATACATGGAAGAGTAAGATATTTGTGGTGCATTACTTCAGTGGGGTTACATCCAGGATAATGTTGTCCATCTTTCACTGTCAGCTGGGGAATATCTCAAACCAAGACCCCAATTAAGTCTACAGTATTCATGAGCTATGTCCATGTTATTTACAGGATTGCACTTCATTAATAAACACAATTCTGTATTGTATGGTTAATGACAATCAATGTAATTGCCATAACTTGGGTAGACAATGGCTTCTTGAATTATAATGAAACATTTTACGAAAAAAAATATATTACTGCAAGACTTGAGATAATACCTTTAATGGAACATTACTCTTCCCCTCCATCCCCACCCCCCAGTAATTACTGTTAAGACAATTCACCTCAAATGTGCAATTCAGAAGATCATAATTAGCAAGTGGAGGACTGGAAGGCTAGAATTGATTCAGATGTTACCTTTAATACACCCAGGTGTCTCTGGCTCATCCTTACTACAGTGGCCAAAGCATTATCAAAATACAGAGAATTGTGTGTGCGTGTTTGTGTGTGTGTGTGTACAAACTTATATATGTGTGTATGTATGTACACATTCACACCAGGCTTGTATGTGCAACAGCATGACCAAATCCCTGTGTTCTATCTCATTTAAAAAAGAAAAAAGTAAATTATTTGGTAAAGTTATTACTAAAGGTCCTTCAATATCACTATGAGGGACATCTGATAGCTGCAGCCTGGTTTTTGACAGCAAAACCAAAGGGAAATTACTGGCTATTTCATGCAGATACATGGTCATGATAAGATTTAGATAGCATAAAGTGGCATAGCCCCATCGATATGAAGAGCGCTTCCTTTCTTTGGATGTGTTTTTGTACTGCCAAAGAAAGGCAGCAGCAACATAATCCCCTCACCCAGCAACTCCCCCATGTATGGGGACTTCACCACTGGGCAGCTTGACCCTGGGGCTGCTCTGTGGTCACCCAGGTTCTTCTCCCTCTGCTTTATGCATCTCACGGATCTGTTCCACTCATCCAATTTTGCCAGAACTATTTATGGGATTTAACTTCAATTGCTAAGTTATTTCCCAAACTGCATACAGACAGACACGTAATTTTAGATACCGACATCCGAAGTTTACTCAATCTTTTCATTGCTTGTTTCACTTCACAAAACAATCTTTTCTGAAACCCATTTCCCTTCCTTTCCCCCCAAAAAATTAATCTTCATGCTCCCCTAATTGTTCCTTATTGCAAAGAAGCAACCCTTAATCTCTGAGACCTCCAGAACTAGTATTAAGCAGTCAACGAATGCCAAAGAAAAAAGTTCTATGCACCTTTTTTTTATTATTTTATGGAAATTGAAGCTACATTCCCCCTTTTGCTTTAGTCAGCGTATGGCTTACTTGAGAATGATTCATTATATGTTTTCAGAATATATCATGAGTGACAAGCTAAAATCTTTCATCTCTTGTTTGTACACAGTTACTACAGCTTGTCAATAAGCAATCTGGATTTTGCCCAATTCTTGCAATTAAATGTTGAAACTTCTTGTTTAAGTGAAAAATATTTACCCTGTACAAATGATGGTATATTAATTACATATTCTGAGCATGCTCATTTTGATTACATTAGTTTTCTTCCACAGATCAAGGATTTTTTTTTTTTTATCTAGATATCATACATCTATTAGAATTTCTTTTTTATTGAGTCACCACCAAACAAAGCTATCTTTTGAGTTTATTATTTGGTAATACTTCGTAAGCATATTCATTTCCCTTTTGCTTGAACTTATGCAGTGGAAACAAAGTTAATGATCTTTCTTAATTTTCTTGTCATATCACTCAGGATGTTCATCATGAGGACATGCAAGTGAGGAAGAGTATATTCTACTTTGGGCAGGTTTTTACTGTGGACAGTCCATAAAGAGATACAGACTAAAAAACCACAATCCAAAACAAGAAAAAAGCAGGATTTCAGTTTGGAGAAAGAGAGGTCCAATGTAGAGACAGGTTTTGGAATCATAAGCACAGAGACAAAATTCAAAACATGCATTCATACGTGATCATGCTCAAACTGGATGTGGAAGCAGAAAAAGGGAAGGAGCCCAGGGGAAAAAAATGCGCAATGCACAGTTTAGGTGTTGGAAACAAGGTAGCGGCATCAACATGCCATTTGCCTGGGATTTAATGTCTCTGGTTTCTCAGCAGAGCTAATTAGCTGAGCGAGCACCATCAGGAAGGGAGCTGTGCTCCGTTCAGGTGATTCCAAGTCAGCACCAGTACATCACGTTCCGCTGTGCTTTATAGACACAAGGGAGACATCTGTAGAAATATCTGAGGGATTCCCTTAAGGAGTCTCTAGCTGAAAGCAAATGATAAACAAGATGATGCTTTACCAAAGGAGAAAATGAAGGAACAATCTGGAAGGAAGGCACAGCACCTACATGGAACAAAATCACAGAATCCCTCCACAGGACTTTGAAAACAAGATTATGTTTAGCAGCTCTGATGGGTGGTACTTGTTAATTAGTACCAGATACAAATATCTAACATCTGTGTATTGCAGTTCAGTGGAGAATAGGAAAAGAAACATGTTGAAAAATGTTCACTCTGAGGTTAAAACTTGCAGCTGTCTCATTTGCTTAGTAGCTAGTCAGTGCTGAAAAAGCTTTTGAGTGACCAAGATGAATATCCATGGAGAAACAAGGGTCTGTCATGAAAGCGCTGGGCTGGGTGTCCAGGAGGTCGGTGACATGGAGGTTTGTGACCTGAAAATTTTTTGTTAGAAGAACAAAGACTCTAACAACACTTTATTAGAAGTGACACTAAACCCAAAGAAGAAAAAAAAAAAAAAGAGATTGATAGGATTGTACTGGCAGTCTCAACCCCCCGTATTGGAGGGAACAAGGCAAAAAAAAGCCACCAAAATTAGAAGTATGGAAGTCAAATTGGATGGTTCTCCCAACTGATGAGGAAGAAGCACTTCAAGCAAGATATAGCTTTTCCAGTCTGATTAAGCACCCTTTGAGAGGAAAACTAAAGTAACAATGACACCAGTCTTGTAAATAAATAGGAGTAGAGTCTTGGATACTTCTTTCTTAACTGCTGCTTTGCAACAGGAGGTGCTGGTTCGTCATGGTCACAGTAAGAAAGACACTCAGACTCTGATAAGTACTGTTTAAAATGCTATTTATTAGCATCAACATTAGAAAGAAAGAGAGGGTAGTATAGATAATCTTATGTCCTTTCAGATGCTGGTAGAGCTGAATTGTGCAGCTTCTGACAGGCCTCCAGATCCCATCCATAGAGGAGTTACACCACTTATTTTCGTTAATTTGAGCTCTTACAGAGTTTTCTTAAAAGAAAACAACTCTATTCATTTCTACTGTCAGATTGAAAAGAATGTTCACATGAGGACTTGTTGCTGCAGTTTTAGATAAAGGCAAGGACTTGCAGATGGTGTAATCGCAGGTACTGAGTGGGAGCTGCCTGCAGGCTCCTCTGTTACAATCAACCACTTAAGTTTACCCTGCGGCCAAGGGATCTGCACAACACAGAACGGGCCAGAAGACCACGCTGTAGTGCAGCACGCCTGCTGGGGTTAACTGCTGTGTGGATCACTCACACCTCGATGTACAATGGTCTTCTGGTCATGAACACAGTGTGTGCTTGCCGCATCTGATTTCTCTAACTCAATAGCTAGGTTTAGCATTTCTGTTGCCATGTCTTTATATAATTCGGCAACTTTTATGAACAAATCAGATGAAATGTAACCACAAATAAAAAGTAATGCAATTGCATGTTAAATAGAGCAGGTATTTGCCTAAGTCAAGCTTACAGTTCACTTGGCAGAATGATGTATTTGGCACATGTGGAGGAAGAACTTTAACTGAACCATAAAGGTTAGGGAGGTTAAACCTCTGAAACATGGTTGCTGGCAGGTTTGGATGCTTCCCTCTGGAGACCCTTTAATAAAAAGCCTTGTATATTGGTCTACTCATGCAGCGACAGCCATAAATATGTCAAGTGAAATGCAGGCTAATTAGAAAGCACTTATTCTGGTCCTCCAGAGTGTATTAAGTTGGAGAGTTTCACTTTCAGGCTACAACTTACTCTTTTCATATTCAGTCCCATTCTTTTCCTGTTATGTTGCTAAGATTTTCTTCTGCATTCAGTGACAAGGCAGTACATCTAGCAGGCTTTTCAATGTAGATTTCTTTCTGTAGTTCTGAGCAGAAGTCATCATTGTCTGGGGGGAGTCAGTCACAAAAGTCCTTGAAGAAGTGTGGCATCAGCTTCTTTGTCCATCCCATCAATTATCCCTTCCTCCCTTTCCCCTAAGCAAACATACACATCTCTATAAAACTCAGAACTGGTGGAACCGGGCTACCTCCAACTGGGGCTATGTGATTTATTAGGTTCAGAACCGGTATTAAATATCTGCTGATGCTATATACTGCTCTCCAGTGGGATAACATAGCAGTGACTCCCCTATTGCTATGTTAAGACTACTCAGTAAATTTGCTTGGTGAATTTGCTGAAGCAAATAATCTAAAGAGACCAAGCACATTCATTTAATGACAAGCAAGTTACTTGAAGATAGGGTGGTGAAATCATTCAAAACTGAACAAAAAGAGACAGTTAAATGAAATTACAATACATCATGACATTCTTTGACATTTTTGAGACAAAAAATAAACTTCTCAAGTCCTTATAATAAAACCACCCTCTTCTACAGCATTATCCTTGCCTGTGGTTCAGTTACTGGAGTGATGCTTCACCTTTGGTTGTGACTGCAGCTTAAGTCTAAGATAGATTTGCTTGAGCTATTCCTTACAAGTGAAAATATCGGCTCCATTGAAGAGGGCTAGCATTTCACTGTGGGTGCAGGTGGAAAATGGATTATTTGTGCACTGGTCTCTTAATCTATACTTACAACCAATGACCTCATCTCTCTTGGCCTTGTTTGAATGCCACCAGTTAGGGAAGCAGAAAGTAGCCTAGAATCAGGCTGGACTGTTTGAGTCTTAAACTTTGATGTTTCCAAATCTGGGGAACTGGAGAGGGACTCTGACCTTGTAGCCACTGTCGATGGTTATCCAGCTAGAATTTGGTTGGAGTTGGAGCTAGAGCTGTTGGAGAGAGGGTGTTGCCAGCAAGAGAGAAGAGTAGCCTTTGAGCTGTATGGTCTTCAGACTGGGTTTTGGGTGAACAGCAGGATAGGCTACTTGGGCGGATTTAAGTCCCAGACTGGCAGGGTATGATGGCCTAAGCTGAAGATGGAAGTTAAGTTTATTATTTCACATTTACACGTTGAAGGCCAAAAGCTGTGACTGTAGATAAAAGGAGAGGGTAAACTAGGTCTGGGCTGGCTTCATTTTGCTGGGTTTCTGTACAGCACTGCCTCAGTTGGCTGGGGTCGGTGTGCAAGGTAGGTTTTGCTACCTGATGTTAGAAAACTTCTGGGTAGGGTTGGTATACTTCACTGTTAAAATGTAGGTTGCAGAGGGCTCTGGTAGGAAGTTTCCCTGCCCCAAAATGACCAGTAAGGCAATGGGGGAAGGGGTACAGGCCCTGGGCCAGGCATAGGGATGCTGCAGTAGTCACTGCCTTGATCATGAGACCAGGCCAGGATTTTGGGACCAATGCTCAAATCTCCCAGTCTCTTGCAAGACTCCTAGGAGTGCTGCAGCTCTGGGGTCTGGCTTTGAGCAGGAAAGCAGGGGACAAATGTGGAAAAGCAGTATCTTGTATACATCACTAAATTTTTGACCCTTATTCCTGATATCCTCTATTATAGGGGATATTTAGCAATTGCAGAGCCAGGGATGGGCAGAGAGAAAGATCTGTGGATCCGCTTTCTCTGACATGTAGTAGATTGGCCAGAATTAGAGCTAGGTCAGAACCACAATCTGACAGACTTCTCAGGTTGCTGGCTGCCATATCTTGCTCACACTCCCAGGGCTAAACTAATTGCCAGTCTTGGGGTTTATTTGAGGATTAAGTTTTTCCTTTGTGTCAGATTGGCAGAGGCTGAGCAGCTTTTGCGTTCCTGCAGGGCATGATGCAGGGTCCATCTGCTAGAAATTCTCCAGGGATGGTTCAGCTAATGGCAATGCTGTGCATCTCTTCTGTTCTCTTTAAAGTTGATGCCATGGTGTAATTTTTGAGGCTTTTTGCCTTTTGTACTAGTGGTCTTGCAATTGTTACATGGTCTCAGAGGCTGCTTTATGGTACATGATATAGGTAGGGGTGCAGGTACTCTGAGGATCCATCTGAGCCTAATGTTGATGCCATCACAGTGTGATCACAGGGAGTTGAATTCAATGACCCAGAGGTTCCTTTCCAGTCCCACCTTCTGCCTCACTCCCTGCAAGCTCGGACAACTCATGTGTCCCTCTTTCTGTCTCATTTTCCTGTTTCTCTGCTGCTCTTCAATTTTCTTTAGATATATGTTTCTCTGTCTGCTTATGAGACTACCTTACAGTCTAAACAGAATATTTCCAAAATAAGTGAATATGGTTAATGATACTATCCTTTGAAACAATACCATTCTGACAATTCTCACTCATATCTTTCAATTCCTGCATTAGCTTTGGAGTCAGTATTTCCACAAACTGTTGGAGTTGGAGATGAATGCTTCACATAGCTTGAAAGTTGTGATTATATGTTTTCAGATGAAACACAGCATTGTTTCAAACATAAATCACTTGAAGGCAACAGCCATTTAAATTGGGTCAGAACCAGTGAATCAATGCAAGCAGAGAGGATGTTAGTGAAAATAATGTGATTTTTATCTTCAAAATCTAGTGAACCACTGAGCCTAGAAGACAAACTGCTGTACATCTTCACAAGGTTGGACTGGATGATTAGCTTTCTAGTGGCATGTAGCATTGATTTCTGTTCTTGGTGATCCTGAGTTATCAATAGTCAATGGCTTTTCAAATCAGGCAAACACGCAGGCCTTTTTCTGGACAGGACAGGATGTTTTCTGCATCTCAAGTGTCTTGAACCACTTACTGGATATCATCCAGCCCTGGTGAAATAAGGACTAGCCAGCAGGAGTAAACAGAACTTCACATAAAAAGGTTTTGTTCTCCTAGTGTGGGAGAGTAAGAAATGCAGACATAGCTATATGAGAGGAATTGTCCGCATGAGGCTTTCTTTTCAAAGGCTTACATGGGGAGTGCAAAGCTCCTCTTAAATATGCACTTCTCAGGCAATGGCACTAATGGCACACTGTGCACACAGTCTTCAGTTTTAATAGCAGCTGCTTGGGTAAAAAGGAGGTTCTGTTGCCTGATTTTCTAATCCTGTCTGCACTGGTTTTGGAAACATCCTTTCTGTGCAAAGCCCTGGGGGAGAAAGTAAATTCTTTTCCATTTTTCAGTGCCTGGGATTTGTGAACACTAGAAACAGGCCAAAGCCTTGATGCTATTCTTGACATTTCAAAGTCAGCTAAGCTAAAAGTCAAATACTACTTAATCACAGAGAAAGAAAAGATTATGGCTAGTATTCCACTCCAGGCACATGAGACCCCTTGCTTCCTTGTTCCCTTGCCCCAGCCCATAGGCTGTATACATTCTGTGGGGGAAGATTTAGTACAACTCAAAAATTAAACAGCAGTGCCCTTATGATTAACAAACACTTGATGGAAAAGAAAAATTTGTTTCAAGAGATGATGAGTAAGAAATGCCCCTATTCTTCTCCCAGCCACCCTTCTTTTGCCTTTTTAGTATCCCCCTCTCTCAATCTTCCTGTTTTAATGGTTTCTTTGTCTGTCATTTTCTCTCTTTCCTCCAAAGCTTTACTGACTCATATTCTTTCCTTTCTACCCAAAGGTCTTTTTCTGGTTTCTCATGTGCCCCCCTCCCCGCCCCTGTAGTCCACCCTTTCATTTTGCAGCTTGTCTTAGTCTGTTCCTCTTTTTATTTCTCAACCTATTCATTGAGACTGCTGCCAGCTTAAGACAGGGCTGGCAGAGGGCAGGACCTGGCTTTGCTCCACAGATGAGTTCTTCAAGGAATGAACAATTTGGGAAGTCAGTAGGCTTCAGTAATCTGCACTATGCCCTTGGAGACAGTGCTGATGTTCATTAGTGTCCAATGCAATAAGTACAAACACAGAGTGATAACGTGTCACTGGAGCAAAAGGGAAGAGCAGATTCTGATCTCAGGGCGTTGACTGATGGAAGTCTTAAGTAATTCCATTGATATTCATGGAATCATACTGTCTACGACAGTGCTTGCAAAGATACCCACTGCCCCTCTCTCTGAGGAGATGACCCCTGCAAATACAGGACCTGATTCACAGATATTTTTGCTGAAGTTTCGCACCAGCAGAAGTTCACTGATCTCAGTGGAGATAGGCCAAGTTTAGGGATATAAATGAGACCAGGAGTAGCAAACCTAGCCCATATATTTTCTCTGAGTGCTTTCCAAAGTCTTTAGTTATATTTTGAGAGTCTCTGCATTTCTGTTCAAATTCAATTATTCATGTTTGACAGAACCTGCTCCGGCGCTATTGTGCTTTAAAAACTGGAAACTCCTCCAAGGTATAGTACAGAAAAAATAAAACCTGCTATTGTCCTTGAAGGGAACACTGCAAGGCTGCTGGTTCTGTTCTTTCAAGCAGACTGATAGTGTTTTGTCCTATTGTGTCAGTTCATGATTGCTGAATGTATTCTAAAACATCTCAATTACTTTCTATTTTACAGACATTTTTATTAGATCTATAATCTCATGCCTCATATCCTCAGAGTGTCCTCAGTGCTCTGCCATTGCTAAACCGTTATCAGGAGGATGTATTTTCTCCCTTATGAATTCTAAGCTTTTCTTCCAGAGGCTAGATTTTATTGCAGATTTTATGTCAGGACAGCAGAGGCTCATTGTTTCTTCTTAATTGTTCCCACTAGAAGTCAAAAACATAAATACACAAAGAAGAGCTGGAGTGATAATCTAGGCAAGAGAGAGAGCAGGTTTTCATGTCCAACATTCTCATAAAAATTCATGTTCCTGCTGACCTCCTTCTTGTTGATTCATGGCAGATCAACAGAACATCTATCTCTTTTTTCCTCTGTTATGATGCATCAGAGAGGCCAGGCTCATCTCTTACACAGCCTCTTTACTGCAGAATAACAGGCTACAGGATGGTGGACAGTTTTGCAAGCTTTCATATTTTGGCTGTCCTTTTGGCACATGCCTATTACCTTTACCTCTTCATATACTGAAAAACGTCACCCACCTTAAGTGGTCTTAACCCTCCTGAAGATCACAAATGAAAAAGCATGTTAATGCTGTCCCCAGAATAAGATACTTCAGACCTGTCCATTGTGCTCTGCATTTTCCACGGCAAAAACCCACAAGAACATATTCCCAGCTTTCAAAGAAAGGTGTCAAATTTATTAATTTCTAATTAATATTAAGTCTAACCTTCCATTCCAGCTTTCACTTTCTATTCTTCTTAAGACTGTATTTGAAAATGGGGATCCTGAAAATATGGCAGGAAAAAAATTTCTTTCCTCCAGTCACCGCAGTAGCAGTGTCACAGATATATAAGACTTCTTAGGAGCATTGCACATGACATATTTCATTCATATAGTGGGCATTTTCAAATAGATATTTTAAGGAATACATGTATTAATGAATTAAATGGACAGCATGTGAAGGAATCAGGCTAGACTTCACAGTTTCCATATTTGGGAGATGTCCTACCAGCTGGCTGCTATGAAGTAGCCAACTTGACAAGACTACAGACTGCTGACACACTTTGGGATCAAAGGAGAAGATGGAGAACCTGGAAGACAACAACAGTTTGAGAAATTAAACAGCAAGACCATCACAACAGACTTTTTTAACATAATTCCAGTGGGTCCTTACTCAAGCATGTAAGAGAATAGCATTAGGTTTTTCACTAAAAGACTAATCAATGCAATGATTTTTCTGATTTTCATGAAAAAATGTTGGGTTTATGTCTGCAAAAGTCCCACAATGTGAGGCTATTGCTACCAAGATTATTTTATTTATTGATTCTGTCATTCTGAACACCTTCATCCCTGTGCATTTGACAAGCACTTGAAATACCACTACAAAACAAATGCACATGAATTCAAACCAACATCCTTTTGCACAAATGTGTTATCTTCAGAAGCACCTACAGTACTTTGGTGCCAAGGCAATTTTAAAAAATGTCACTCAGAGGATGGGGGAGGGTGGAGTACTATCGCTCCCCACGGGAGCACCACGGGCAGTAGCCTCTGTTGGGGTCACTCACATACTCTCCCATCCTAATGCAGTGCCCATTGAGCAGATGTCTACGTGGTGCAATACCTTTCATAGGCAGGATGTAGGGTCCTTTCCACCAGCCAGAGAAACTGGATTTAATCTACTTAGGGCACATGGGAGACGTTGGGCCAGCTCCTCCATTAACCACCTATCTCCCCAGTAAAACACTGAGAGGCTTCATTCTTGTCAGGTAACAAATTTGAGGAGATAAATATTCATGGTCCATAGTAAAATATTTCATGTTTCAAATTCACTGGGGTTTTTTTCCCACCCAATTTCTTGCAAGGTTTGGCAACTGTCTACTTCCCAATTCTGGCAGCTGCCTGTATGTAGGAAAATCCATGCCTTGGTAAGAAAGAGGCTCACGACCATATGTTTGAAGTGCTCAAGCCTGATGAAAGCTAGCCTTCAGCTTCACATGACTACAGGTATGTTGGGGGTCCTCCAGTATTGCTTCTTTTAAAGAATAACACAGTTGCAGCTAGCTGCATTCACTTTATTTTGCATGTCTGCTCTGCCTTCTGTCTGGATCTACCCAGGGTTTAGGATAAGAACCAAACATTTGCAAAGGGCAAACTACGAGCACTGAGTGAGTTTCCAACCAAACAGCACAGTGCTTATACCACATAGCTTGCTATGAGTTGTGCTTCTGTGTGGTGACTCTGCATTTAAGTGTCTGAAGTCTCTTCATTTTCTCCTTTATAGTGAAGACCTGTTTTGATTTGTTGTCTCTCTCTTGTAAAACCAATATTGTAAAAGTCCTTGGAGCTTGGTTCTGACGTGCACCTCTGACCACGCGCGCAGCCTGTACTGCGTGGTCCCGTCCCTGAGCTGGTTTTCCATGAACCAGCTCTGCTAATCTCAGAGCTGGAAGCCTTAGGGTATTATCCACCTTGCATCTGCAGAAGTGCTGCTTGGTTATTCCTTCTGCCACTCAATCAACACAGCAGCTCTGTGCTGCACCAGAGGGATGCTTGAGCTCATGTCAGCCCATGCCGGCGCTCTCTGTGCTCTGCTCCATCCTGCAGAGCACCGCCTGTGCCTTCTCACCAGACGGAGCTTTTAGGCAGATTTGTTGTGTTTGGTTCTCTTTTTTTCCTCTTAGTATTGTGTGAGAGGCAGAACCCAACCTTGTGATGACTGATAATTGTCTGCAGAAGGTGCAGATTATCATGTAGATTAGATTGTGTGTATCTGTTTTTTGGTCTGCTTCAGTAGACTACCTTGGGCAGGAATGGTAGGACAATATTTGCCATACAATGTGAGCAAAAAGGAACCATGAAGTGCGGAGAGAGGATTTTATAGATCTGTTAAGTAAATCAGGGCCCCCAGGGCACCACCAGCCCTAATTGTCCCTGACCCCTCCTTGGCGCTCCCCCCACCCTGCCCACAGCCCAGGACCCCACGTCACCCCTGGGGCCGTCAGCCCCTGCCCCAGCGATGCCGCAGCAGGACCAGTCTCCAGCTCCCCACAGCCCTGCCCTGCCTGTCCCATCCACATCCCCAGGGAGGTGTATGCTGCCAGGGCTGGGCTGCCCCAGTGCCCCCCGGCTGCCCCACTCCCCTGGCCCGCCGGGTGCCCAGGCAGCAGCAGCTCTGCTCCTTCGCCTGGAGCTGTGGGATCTGTGGGGCATGGTGCTAGGAAGAGTTACTGGGTTAAAAACTGAAAACGCCAGAGATGGCTTGCCAGGAAAAATGAAGACAATTATAAGAAACGAAGCATATGGCTACTACGTCTGTATCACGTTTCATTTTACCTTCACGGAATTACCCCCTCTCCCTCTGAGACTGGCAGTGACTGGGTTAGTGTTACACAGGGGAGCTCACATCTATGCAACAGCCAGGATATTCTCAGTTGCAATATGCCGACCTGCAACTTCGCAGATGAAATTGATTCTTTTTGCTGTCAGCCCCCTCCTTCTTTATTAAAATTCAATTTTATGGTGCAGCATTCCCCATGGATATGTTTTGTCATTTGTTTCCAAGACATGCTGGAAGCACATATGTGCCTCTAGCAAACACTGAAACCTAAGAGAAATAGCTTATAAACTAGCAGCAGCAGGCTACGGTATAATAAACTGCTTACTTTTTTGTTGCCACTTAATATGTGGCCATTTGGATATACTCATCTATTAAATACCATTCTGTGTGCCAAACCTTTTAGCTCCACCATATTAAAGTGTGAGTGAGCCTTTTTTTCTTTATTTTTAGGACCGCTAAAGGCATCAGCAGCAAATGAAGCCCGAAGTGACCAAGGTCCTGATCGTGCAAGTTCCCAAGTGTTGCCACTTCCCATTACCATCAAGATGTGTGGTTAGAGCGCTGTGAAATCTCTCAAGTGGTGGCACTTTTGAGAACAGGGGCTGAAAGAGTCTTAAATTTTGCAGCAATTCAAGGGAAGTCTGCCTCATCAAGCTGTAGGAATCATTGATGCTATTTTGACTGTGTTACCTCAGCATATGAAGGGAGATAACACAGTCATTGCATTGAAAATGTCTTAGCATCTAGAGACTTTTTTTTCAGAAAAAAATCATGAAGGAGGGTTAAATCATCTGCCTGTTTCTGGAATTATCTACATTCCCCACATTTTGTGATGTTTCTGATCAGGCATAGCTTTTGATTTTCATCTGCAAGCTCAGAAAGGCAGACTTGGAATAGTTCATCTATAGATTTCCATCCTCTCCTAATCCAGATCTTTGCAGAGTGATTAGAGCTGCATAACAGGGCTGTCAGCTTCAATGTGACAGCTCAGTTCTCCTGCATTTATTCTAAAAATGGTGCCACTGGTTCATTTCGTACAGCTCCTAGACTTGATTATACTGGCTATACACCTCCTGTGCATTTCGATGTCTTTAGTGATCCCTAAGCACACCATCCAAACGTACAACTTCCTGAACCCTAGTTTTCTTTTTTAAAAGAATTAAAATTTCATCATGCGTCATGATGTTTAACATTTTGTACGGAATATCAACGATGCATGTTTGAGTTTGCAGTTCAGATTGGCCATTTTCATCCAAGCCTTCTGAATGTTTGCTGTATTTTACTTACTTTTTAATTATTATTTTAAAGCCTAAATGTGAGGATTATTTCTTCATTTTGTAGCTTCAGTATTCTGGCAGTCATTATATGAATCTCATAAAGGAAATCCAACCCTAAAATCTTGTTCATTTTTTCCCCAACTGTACCAATGAGTCAGTAAAAGAGATTGCTGCTTCCTAGGTATCCTTGCTTAGTCAAGGGCAGAAAACTGTTGGTGCTACCAGTCTTTCCCCTTCAAGCACTGTCTAGTTTGTATCAGCACCTATGCAAAGAGTACTTGCCTGTGTGTAATGGTTATTAGTTCATCATAAATTCAGCAAAAACCTAAATAAGATGGTAATTCATGCAACATTTTCCATCACAATTTCAAAAGCTTATCCTGAGTGGTGTTGGCTTAAATTGTCTGTCCTTAATTCCAATAATATAATAAATGTAAAATACCTGCATAGCATGATTTAAATACTTCAAACAGCCAATTAATTTTTTCTACAAAAAAACCCATAGAGAGATAAAACAGCTCCCATGAAAAGCAAACGGTCAGCTCTGAAGTGGTCGGACAGTTGGACTAGATGGTCGTTGTAGGTCCCTTCCAACTGAACTGTTCTATTCTATTCTATTCTATTCTATTCTATTCTATTCTATTCTATTCTATTCTATTCTATTCTATCTAAATATCAGAAGCTTTCTGGTTTTCATCTTTCATTTTCTTCCTTACTGCTTTTGATGAAAGTTTCCTTGTTTTATATTTTGTTGCTGTTCTATTCCTTTTTTCTCTTCTTATATGAACGCAAACAACCTCTCATGCTCAATGAATGGGCAGGTCCATCTCTGGCAATATGTTGTCTCTGACAATAGTCTCTAGATACCTAATATTGTGACAGTAATGATGACAGTTCCTGAAGAGGATTATAACACAAAGTATTCTATGATCATCCTATTTATAAGAGTGCCTTATTATTGTATGTTTGAGTATCACCTTAAACACTGAAAATTATTTGAGTCCAGCTAACAAATTTTTGTTTATAATGGGGAAAAGCATCTGTTAGTCTATCAAGCTCCTCTGAGCTTGACTTAGAACTTAGTGAGGAAAATATTTACTTTGTTTAATATAATGAATCACTAAAGACATCAAAATGTATAGGAGGTATATAGCCACTGTAATCAAGTCTAGGAGCCTACATTTAGTGCTCACCTCTCTGACTGTGCTCGAATACTAAATAATGATTCCATTAAAAAACTATATGAAAGAACAGAAAGTGTCTGAAAGAAGCTATCCAGAAAGAGATGTTGCATTCACTGACTGAATTTCTTACATTATTATATAATTTCTAACATTTATGTTATGTTATGTTATGTTATGTTATGTTATGTTATGTTATGTTATGTTATGTTATGTTATGTTATGTTATGTTATGTTATGATATGTTATATATACAATCCCAACATTAATTAAGCCATTTAGGATTCCACAAGTACAACTTTTTTTTTAAATACATGTTTAGCATCTTGCAGTTTGTCACTGTTTTCTATATATGTTTATTTCATCAGCATTATATTTTAATAACTTTATGGGAAAAGCTCCCTGCATTTAATTGAATGTAAAGATTTGGGGTCCAATTACACTGTGGAAAACTACCTGTAGAAAAGGCTTCCTTTAAATGAAATGGGTAACCTCTTTCACCACTGCAAGGGCATTTGCAGCTTCCAATGGCCAAATGGAGAGTGTGTTCACCCTAGGAAAGTGAGGGTGAAATAGCACAAATATATTATTTTTCTGATCCTTCCTATCAAACACCATCATTGGGCCTCTTTTTAAGACTAGCAGCCTCCTGGAGAACACTCCAAGGGAGCAAGAGGCTGTGTAGGGAAAGAGCAGACTTCCTTGGGCAGATTCATCCTGTTCCATACTAACAGTCCTGCAAAACAGCTACCATCTGCAGACCAGTAGACAATACTATGGCTTGCTATCCCAGATTTACTCAGGAGGAGTGGGGAAGAAGGTGGCTTTCCTTTTTAGTACCCCTGTCCACACTGTGTACACTCCAAATTACAGTGGTTGAGGGAGCAGCCAGACATCAGATAATAGCTCAGCTGGGATTTCTCCACCATTTTTTCCCCTGTTCTAGGAGGATCGCTGATACCGTATGGTATCTAAAACTGCCTGGCATGATATACAGCAGTATTTCAGAAATAGTAAAGGATGGTATAAATAGACACTGTGTCTGACTTTCCTCTCTTCACAACAATGTAAATCAAGATGGCCACCGCTGAAATTCAGAAACACATCACTATAAAACTGGTGTAAGAGCTCTGTCAGGCTCTCTGAGTGATCCACAGAAACAAACTGCCTAATGTGGCCGCTGTGGCTACTTGCCTTCACCGGCTGTGCAGAGAAGAGGAGCCTGACCATGCTCGGTAGTGAGGCAAATCACATCACCCACTGCCCTCTTGTACTAACAGTGCTGACTGATGTGCGGTGGCACATTACGCAGTCACACAGTCAAGATTCTGCTGTCCCCAGTGATCCTGGCTGACAGATGCTGCCACCTCTGAGTAAGGACACCCAATCTCCCCCACGAATCCTCTCCTCAACCGCCATGGCTTTCAGCCCAGGATGCTGAAGACTCATGTTACCTTAGAAGAGAGGTCTGAAGCCCGCAGTTGTTCAGGATCTGACCCACAGCAAGGTCTGATGGCTCTGCCTTCCAGGATAGCGACCCCTCTCAAGAGGGTGAGGCAAACGGTTGGGAGCAAAACCACGTTTAGTCACTCAGGTTTTATTCATATACACACAACTGTCAGAGCCCTGAAATATTATCACAGAAGCAGTGACTGCAGCTCCGGGAGGCACTGTATGACCAAATTCACTCTCTCTGATTTCTGGTATCAATGCTGCATATTTAATATTTCCCTAATGAGCTTGCTTTGAGAGCATTTTCAGATGGATTATATTTTTAAAGACAAATTCCATGGAGCTGTTTGGGCAGGATGACGCAAAATAAACTATCCCCATTTTCCCACCAACTGTGGCTTTTACTGAGGAGGAATGACTTGGATTGTCCTTACAAAAACTGGTTCTAGTTTGACTTTAGTTATCATCCCCTGCCCAGCATAGGGGAAGAGCTGTTTGTCATCAGTGTAAATATTTTTCTCTAAGTTGTTAAACTGTGCGTTTTGGGGCATCACAGCCTACCTTAAGCATAAGAAGGTATGAAAGGAAACCCAGTAATGGTGTCATGATCCCGTCTCAGCTACAGTCATATACTATAGAGACACCTCTCTTCAAAAAGAAAAATGGTCACACCAACATAATGTTTTCTCCACAGTTTTGTTCACATTGGATGGAAAAAGGTCATTTGAGAACCCCTCCCTGTTATTGAAAGTGGCTCACTAGTTTCACTGAATTTTCCCTCTGTTTGTTTCCTCTTATGCTGAGAGAAGACCTAGTGAGTAAGTTTCTAAAAATGCTGACGGCCTACAGCATGGGATTAAAATGAAATTACTGAAGCAAGTTTTTCACTGTTGCTGCTAGGCTTGCCTTGCAATAGCCAAACCAGAAATGGGAGACATTGATGGAAGTGCAGTGGAGGAGGTGTGCTGTCACAGCTCAGGAGTGAGCTTCAACCAGGCAGGCATTAGGACAATGAAAAGATGCTGGCCCCCACAGAGAAGAAAAACCTACACAGCTGGTAAAGAAGGGTATGTTTCTGAGCCCAGTGCATACTTAAACACTCAGGAATACGGTATTGCTGCGGTAGTTTGCAGAAACATATTATGGAAATGCTTCCAAGAACCAGCAGCAGGAACAGACCGGAGGGGAGGCCACCTGGGGGGTTTCAGTCACCCAGACTGGTCCAAACTGTGTGAGAACTGGGTACCCTCCATCTAGGAGTAAATGCAGAGAGAAAGCGTAGACTTGGATAAACCCACGCAGAATGACACGTTTTATACATTCAGTTTGGTATACACATTTAGATGGATGGGTGTTGTTTCTGATACAGAAAACACAAGGCTCAAACAGTAATGTGTTTAGAAAATGCAGTGTAGATAGGGAATAATACAGATAATTAGTCATAGCTCCTCTGCAAACATACTTATAGAACAGGAACATGATATGGCTTCCCCAGATATTTTAGCCCCTGACACTGAAGCTAGTTTTTTGGGTGACTGTGGAAAATTTCAGAGAGGCCTCAGTATGGTGGCAAATCCATCTCATGGTGTATTAATTAGAATAGGGTTAATGAAAACTACATATGATAGGTGAAGGACAAACACAGCTTTTCTAAAGATATTCATTCTTGTAAGGTTAGGTAGGGTATTTTTGACTCAGCACCTATTTTTGTACTAAGACATGCCAGTATTTTCACTTTAAGTTTTGGCCTGCCCATGAGAGCAAATACTTAGCTTTAATTGCAATATTTAGTTGCAAAGGTAAACATTGTTTAGTCACACTTTTAGTTGTTTTAAGTGGTAACACCATAATACAAAACTACTACTGAGACATGTATGTTAAATGTTTTTTATTTCACTGTCACATTTCACAGTTCAGTGGAAGATAGGAGCTAAAATAGCTGCACAGTCATCCCTAGTACTGAACCATGTGTACGGATGCGTATTCTATAAATATGTCTTGTCTCTGCCAAAGGTTTTTTTTTTTCTAATAGTTTGTTAGAAAAGGTAAAATTCATGCTGCAGAACAGAGAATCATCAGACTTTGTGCTACTGACTTCCCAGTTAAGCTGTGGTTTGGCTCACCTGAAGATTAAAAGGTGTCCAGATCTTGTGCCCTTTCTCACAGTGATTAACGGAAAGCAAAACGAAGAAATCTGTGTGTCCATGGTATTGGTGAATTGTGTTTTCCTTTTGTCAGACTAGAATCTAAAATAATTTTCTACTGCATGTGGTGTTTAGCCAATATTACAGACCCGTCCCTACTGCATGCCTAGTAAGTAGCACTGGATAAAACCTCTTTGGTCAATATGGAAAACACTTCACACATCAGCTACTGATCGTTCAATGCAACCATGCAGAAGAGCATTTTCTGCCATTGATCAACAATAATTCCTGGCTTTTACAAGACATCTTTAATCTGAAAGCCTTAAATTGCTCTGCAATGATAATGAATTCTCAGAGTACCCCTCTGAATTAGGTGACATAGTATTTGATTTACAAATAGGCAAAGTAAAACATAGAGGAGTGGGATAATGGTTCACAGCAGATAGTGAGTTTTTGCCGGCGTCCAGAACACCATCTAACTTTACGGCCTTTCCGATTTGTGGAAAACAGGTGTAAACTTTGTTACCAAAGCAGATTGTCAGGTTTGTATCTGCTGTTCACTTACTCTGCACGAACGTTAACCTGCCTGTAATGGCAACATAAGGCAGCAAAGAACCATGTTTCCAAGCAATCGCGTTACAGATTAGGATAGGACAGGGAATGCTTGAAGTGTGGAAAACTCCAACTTCTGAATCACCACTGGCTTTTGAATGAAGAGCTCTAACACAGAGACACCTTAGCATGTTCCCGTCTTCTAGTTCTGCTGTTGCTTGGTGGTAAAAGGGACACTCGGTTCTGAAGAAGGATATAATAGGCTGCACATGAACTATATATACAGATGAGACCTCATGTTTAATGGCAAAAATTCTCTGTACAGCTGTCTCTGAGAACAGAATGGGTTTCAAAATATGTAGACCTGTGAAGAACAGGGTGTAAATACCGAGGCAGATGTCAGGGTATGCATTTACAATCCAGTTCAGAGCCACGGGAGGAAGTGTAGCTTCTTTAGACTTGCAAGGAAAAATAATCTGCATAGTAAAAATACTATAAAGGTTTTTGGTTATTTTATCACCCTTACTTTTATTATAAATACGAGTGAGGAACTGTCGTGATTGACAGGATTTCTATTTCTGGGGTTTGCAGGGGGTTGAAAACGCTCTTCTTCAGTCAAATCAGATTGCAAATTATGTCTAAGCCCTGGGACATTTAATAATATACACAGTTAAAAAAAGATCATCTCCCGTATATTCTGTGTCTTGCTCTGCTCTTTTAGCACTTCAGTACCTTATGGTTTCAAGTCTGTGCTTTTAGCCCTGTTTCACACCTCCAGTTTCTAAATCCTATGTCATTCTTCTTGACAATTTTAAATTTAAATATACTTATACAGCAAAAAGATATTTATGGTTTAACATTTTAATAATGCTGTAGTCAGATTTTATTAGCGCTTCTCTGTTACATTTTGTATGAGATAGGAAAGAGTAACGAAGAGAATATCATTGTGGGGTTTTAGGCTGATGAGCTTAATGTATTGTGACACAACAGAATGTATTATCTAAAGGTCCCTTTCTCACAAAGGCAAACGAGAGCACCATAGATACGGCAATATCAAGCAGCGGTCAAATGAGTGATAACATTCTGTAATTACAAAAATATTTTTTTGTAAAAAAAAGTTTGAAATGAAGAGCTTTAGGATTCCTAATCTTGGCCGTATGCGTGTTACACAGCTTGAAGGAAGAGAAATGACAAACTAAACCTATTTCCCCGCGGGATGTGATTTGACCCCCAAATCCGCAGCGGGGGGGCTTGGCCATCCGCACTGTGCGTGCGACAGGGTGCGAGAAATCACCGGCTCGGTTGGGTACAAATGGTTGGGAGGAATCCCTTCCAGGTGTCCTCGGAACTGTGAGGGGGGTTCAAACATTTTTGCAGCTGAGAGCGAACACCTTATAAAAACCCTCTTGATTTCTTCGCGTGCTCTCTTTGCTACCTAGCGGGCACGAAGGTAACTTCCAAGGAAAGCTGGACAGGCATTACTTGGTCTGGAACCAAATCATCATTGCATGTACAGGAGAGCTCTCCTTTTGCTCTCGTTCCAGATTCTAAAGAACTTAATTACGCTGAAGTCTCTCCCCAAACCTAAATGCTACTAAATATTCATTGCAAGAGCACTGATGCTGGTATTGCCAAAAAGTAACGTGCTCCTCCAGACAACAAACTCGCCAAGCAAAAAGACCCGCGCTCCCTCCGGCTGGCGGCTGGCGGCTCCCGCCTCGGGGCCGGCTGCGGGGCGGCGGCCGGGCGAGCGGGCAGCCCGTCCCCCGGAGACCCGGCCAAGCAGCCCCGAGCCTCCCGGGGCGAGGGGGCCGGCCGCCCGCCCCGCCGCGCCGTGCCGTGCCGTGCCGTGCCGTGCCGTGCCGCGCCGTGCCGTGCCGTGCCGCGCCGGGGAACCCGCCCGCCGGCGCAGGCCCAGGCTCAGGCTCAGGCTCAGGCTCAGGCTCAGCCCCAGGCCCGTTAGCTCCCGTTGCGCCGCCGCTCGCAGCGGAGGCGGCTCCCCGGCGCCGCCCTTGCCCAGGCCGCCGGGGAGCGGCCGGAGGGGCCGGGAGGGGCCGGGCCCGCCCCGCCTCTCCTCAGCGGGGCCGGGGCCGCCTCACGGCCGCGCGCCCTCTCTCCGCCGGGGGCGCGCGCGCGCGCGCGACCGACCGACCGACCGACCGAGAGAGCGAGCGAGCGAGCGCGGGGCGGGCGGCGGCGCGGCGGGCGCGCGCGCGCGTTACCCGGCATGCAGCGGGCGGCGGGCTCGCACCAAGATGGCGGCGCCTCTGGAGGAGTACGAGAAAGAAGCGGGCTGCGTCCCCATCCTGCACCCGGAGGTGAGGGCGCCCCGCCGGGCGGCGGCGGCGGGAGGGCTCGGGGCGCGCCCGGGACGGCGCCCCGCCGCCGCCGCCGGAGGGGCGGGCAGCGGGGTGCGCCGCCGCCGTCCCCCGCCGCCGGCCTGGCTGTGCGCGGCGACGGCGGCGGCGGGCCGGGGTGGGCCGGGCCGCGGGAGGGAGGAGGCGGCCGGGCGGGGCGGAGGGTGCGGTGCCGGTGCCGGTGAGGAGGGCAGGGTCCGCCGCGGGCCCTCCCGTGGCGCTGTCGGCGGCGGCGGCGGCGGTCCCGCCCAGCCCAGCACCGGGCCGGGGGCCGAGGCAGGCGGCGGGGGCCGCCCGTTGTGTCCGGCCCGCCGCGAGCCAGCCGCCGCTCGGCGGGCAGGGCCGCCCCGGAGCGGTGCCCCCGCAGCGGCGGCCCCGAGCAGCAGCGGGCGGCGCCCGGGCGGGCTCGGCCCCGGCCCCCGCCGCCCCGGGGGGCTGCGGCCCGGGGGAGGCGGCTCGGGGCAGGAGGAGGAGGAGGAGGAAGAAATGCTTCCTCTTGCGCTTTGCCGGCCCGAGCCCGCGGGTCGGGCCCGTTCCGACCCAGCCCGGCGCCGTGGGGTTTATTTGGAAAGCAAACGGTCCGTCTTTGCCGATGCGTTGGCCGGGCGGTGGGGGAGCGTGTGCAGGTAACACGTAGAGGTCGTTTCGTGTCACGTTTTTACCCTTGCTTTGTGACACCCGCTTTTGTCAACGGCGTGCCTGCGTTCCTGAGGACCAGTACGGTTGTTCTGAAACGTATTTTAAACAGTTTAGAAAACCTTTTACATGTGGGCTTGTCACCTGATACATTAAGGATTGTAAGAATTGATTTTTCAGCCCACGAAAAAGATCAGTGCGTGTGCCAGGCTCCAGTTTTTGCTAAAGGGATGGTACTCTTCTTCCTTAAACGACATCTTAAAGACGCTTTTAATTTTCCTGATGGCTGAAGAGGCTCTATATGCCTCTGTATGTGACTGTGTATCCTACCCACTCTTCTCTACCCCTCCAAACTGTGCTCACTTATGACTTTAAAATAGACCCGTCTGTTCTGAAGGTTAAGTAGCAAAGCGATGCACCCCAACTAAGTGTCTTGATTTTTTTTTTTTGTTGTTTTCTTTTTTTTTTTTTTAAGCGATGTGTGAAAATTGATGTTAAATGTTTCTTCAGACTGACTGGAGAAGTTCCCTCATTTGCAATGTCTGATGTCTTTTAGAGGTGACAGAAGTTTTCAGTAACGATCCAGGCTGTTGGATGTTGATATTCTTTGAAAGAAAATGTTCTTAACTTGTGGAAACTTTAGATGGGCAGTCTAAAACTGTAAAATGGAATAAAAAGCGTCTACAGCCTGTTAGAAAACCATTGTGTTTTAAAGATTGAAGAACAGCATTTGTTAAGTTAACTTAAAGTAATGACTATATAGTGAACAAAAAAGTCTCAATTTAAATTGGTGATTTTCACTAGTTAAGCGATCTGGTAGAATACTCTTTCTTCCCTTGGTGTATGAAGTTGAGCGTGCGTACAGACGATGGGGAGGGAAGTTAATATGTCTTGTGTGTTGTAACACCAACCTGAATCTTTTAATATGCAATAAATATTACTTGTCTAACTATTCCTGAGGTTTTTTCATTTGATTTTTCTGGAAATGCTTGGTATCTGACTATATCTTATTCACAGGGTAGTACTTATATGGATTTCAGTGGGTGTTCCCTTAGTCCTTAAAACCCCTTTGCAGATGAGCTTTAACAGAGAAGGATGTTTTTAATGTTGGTGGTGAAGACTGGCTGTTAAAAGAGCACTTCCGGAGTGTCTGTTTAAAAGCTTGAGGATTCTGTACCATGGCAGAGCTGTATTGTCACAGACTTGCCCACTGAACAACGTAGCGCATCTGTGTTCAGTCATTTTTGAAGGTCAGGGGCCTTAATACTCAGTGGTTACCACTTTTTAATAAAAAAGCATCATGTCCTTATGGAAGTAGTGATATTGGAGCATATAATCGGTTCTTACATTTGTATACATATGAAACTGATGCTTTTTGTAGGATTGTCAAAATCTTTCCTAGTTCCTTATGTTTCATGCTACTGTTACGTGTCGTGCATCTTTTTCACATTTTTTTCTGTGCTTTTTTTTTTAAATGAGACTTTTGCTTCTTACTGTCTTTTTGTATTGACTAATTTGGATTACTTTCAAAGTTTTTTTTGAGGTTTTTTTTGGAAGGGAAGTATTTGATTTTATATGGGCTCTATGGCTTTGCGTTTTGCTGTGAGATATTACAAACACAGTGTTATTCTTGTAGGAAAGATGGTCTTGGGAATAGTGAAAAATTACTTAAATACTGGAGTGCTGGAAGATGTATTTATTTATTTATTTGTGAAAGGCTTAGCTTTCATGTAGTTTTGGTAAGAAGGACTAGAAACACTGCTGAAAATGTGGATGCCCTAGGAAAGTGATGATGGGACTGCTTTTGGTGGGTTTTGTGAGGTATCTTGCCAACTGAGTTCATGGGCCTCTCTCCTTCCCTCTCATGTGAAAGCAAGCCAAATTTATATAATGGTCACTTGTTTCAAAGGATTTTTATTCTTTCTTCTTATCACAAGTTCAATTTAGTATGACAGTGTAGATCCCACTGTTTTCTACTAGCACTATTGTGAGATTACTAGTGGAACAGCAAAACGTATAAATATCACTTTAGTGGTGAAGTACAGCAAATACTGTCAATTGCTCATGTAATACTCATAGAATGATCTTATACAATATGATAAATGGATGGAGAACTGCTGGCTAACCGATATATCTTGGAAGTAGTTGCTAGAGAGAATTATTCCTGAATGTCATTGTTCCTGAAAGTCTTGGAGGAGTTAATCTACTAGACTCGAGACTTATTTCCTGAATGATTTGGAAATAGTAACAAAATTGTCATTAATAAAACTTGCAGACGAACAAGATGGATAGGTACTAAGCAGGGAGGACAAAAGAACTGTACAAAACCACCCAGAACTTGTGAAGTTATGCTAGTAAAACAAAGTGCACCTTAGTGCAGCCATATTTGAAGTAATATGTTGAAGGTAAGGAACATAGGCATGGGATTGTATCCTGAAGTTTATTGACTGGAAGGGTATAAATACGAACAAGCAAAATACGAACAAGCAGTTTGGTAGAAGCTCCCAGTCTAATGCTTTGATTAAAAAATATGTAATATATTCCTTGGCTTATTTTTTTTTAAATGTGGTTTACTGATTAGGAACAAGGAGAGGATTTTTGGCTGAGCGTGTGGTAATACTAACAATGATTTTTTTTGTCTTTAAAAGTCATTGCTAAGCAATGAAGAGTGTGGAAGAGTTAAGAATTATTTTAATAATGTCTTACAGTGAAAGGCTTAAAAAAACCTGTTCCCATTATCAGAAGTTGTGAGAAGCACCTTTTTTGCCCCGTATAAATACTTTCTTGCTGAGATGCAGTGCTTTATTCAGTTTGTATTTAACAAGATCCAGTGGTTGGAATGGGAAGCTGAATGGGATCAAATTGAAAGGCACAAGTGGTAAATGGTGAGGGTGAGTAATCATTGTAATGAAGAAAGGAGGGCAGTGGTGGATTATCCAGCTCTTGATGTTTTTAGCTTGAGTTTAGATGTCTTTCTAGAGACCAAAAGCAAGCTTTTGAATTCTGCACATGGATAACCGGGTGGTGTTTCAAATCTGTGAATGTAGAGGAATGTAGCTTGTGTTGGGGTGACTGATACTGTGAGTGATGTACCACCTCTTTCATATACGTGAATTCTTCAGCAGGGTGGTGAAGTGCATGGATGACCAAAGAGAGGGAGTCCTGTGGGTGTAGATCTCGGGGTGGACGTGGCACTGGCTGCCCCACAGTGTGCTATGGCAGCTCCCTTGTAAGAGATGCAGAGCACCCTAGGGTGGCACAGTAACACTGGACTGACTAGTCTCTGCTAGTTTGTTTCCTTCTCCCAGTGTTCAGGTTTCCGGTGAGAATTACAACACCAAGCTCTGCTTCCATTTATACAGTGTAGCCCTCATCTGGGAATGGTACTCATACTATTTGTACTTGTTATCCTTCAACTAAATGATTTTAATAGGCCGTCTGGCTTTAAATTCCTTGGATCTTCTAAACAAGAACAACTTCCTGACTGTTCTGTGGTAGGTGATCATAGACTTGGATGTTTTATTTTGAAATCCAAGAATGGGGTGGGGGGAAATCTTGAGGAAGTGGATTTTGTTTGTATTGCTCCTTTTTGTTTTGAACATGTTCTTGGTGTGTGGCTTAATATGGCCTGAACTGCCAGAGGTATTTCGGCTGCATCTCTTCCTAAATTGTAAGAACTGTTACTGGGGAGGAAGGTTTGTTTTGTTACTGCTATGTACTGCATTCGCCAGTGTTGTTAGGTTGTGTGGGATATGTTTGAGAGATGGAAGTTATTGGTTATTACACATCCCTTTTGGCATTAGAAAAGTCTTGGCTGTGAAAGGTGGTGGTGGTGGGGGCTTTGGCTTACTCTGAAGTCAGAGAAAAATCTTCCTGCAAAGCTGGAAGAAAATTTCAGGAGTTATGGGCTCTGGCAGGAATTATCCCAGCTGGAAGCCTTTATTTTTATCCTTGTTTCTCTCTCTGTGGTTCAATTTGTAACTACCTGGGAAGTTAGAAGCACGATACCACCTTGTATTCCTTGGTGGTGGTGTGAAGAATATAGGTAAACTTATTGCAGATAGCTTTGGCTCTAATTTCTTCTGTTCAAAATATCAGTGAAAGGCCTGATTTTACAGTCTGACTCTCTTCCCTGTGGGATTCTGTTGATATTGTTGGGCTGTGTTCGGGTGCAGATTGTTCTCAGTTGTCCCGTAAAGGTAGGGGACTTACTCTGTAGTTTAGTCAGGATCACTCCAGGGCTAAGCTTACATTTGTGAGCTCGTTCAAAGATTGGTTATTATTTATTGTATTACCTAAAAAGGAGGAATGGAACCATGAAGTCTCAGACAAATTAGCATGTTTAACATTGAAAGTTGAGTCTTGCTTTGTATATTGTGGTTAGCTGCATAGTTTGAGGCCAGAGGGGACTGCAGATCTCATCCTTCTAATGCAGGCACTGAGGGTTTTTTTGTGAACTAATTCTTTGTATAGCCAGCATACTATTTATAAAGTAAAAAAGAGAATAAGGAAAATCCTGCAGTAACAGATAATATTGTGTAGCTGAGCAAGTTGCCCCCAAATTTAATTAGTCTGTTTAAGACCTAAACCTGTTTCTAGTCTGAATTTAATTTGTTTCTATTCATTACATCTTGAGAGATGCCTATCCAAATATAGGTCTGTCTGCATTTATTTAATACACTGATGATTATCAGATCCCTACACTTGTGTTATGGTCTGCAGTCCTACTGACCCTTTTGAGTCTTTCGTTCAGATGTGTTCTCTCATTTTTTTCAGTATTTTCATGGCATTGCTCTGAGTGCAATAGCTGTTGTAGTAGTGAACTTGAGAACAGAGCACTATTCTGATAGTCACACCAGGGCCAGTTGTGGTAGTAAAGTAACTTCCACGTTCTTACTAAGCATTCCCCATTTGTGTAGACCATTGGACTGGTCTTGTTGGGAATGGCATCACGCTGGAAGCTTGTGCCCAGATGGTTATCCACCTCTAAGTCTCTTCAGTGCTTTCTGGATAGGTCTTCATTTTTGTTGGTATTTAAAAAAACCTTATTCTGGCTTGTCCCAACCTTCCCCAAGTAACATAAGCTACATTGTATCAGAAATAGAGTATTATTTATTCCCCTTTTCCTCCTTACTGCAAAACTTAGAGCTAACTGTTGTTTAGTCTTAGTTTGCAGACAACCATGAAATAGGGTGGGGTCAAAATAAAAGCTCTGTAGGATGCTTAGTGTCCTCTCAATAGAATTTTCATGTTAACACTCCCCTGAGGTTTTAAAAATGTGAGAGCTACTGAAAAGAGCAAGAACCTTTTTTTGGCCAGCATAGTCCTTAACTAGGACAGTATGTGTAATAGTCACGGAATGAATCATAAGAATAAAGCTTGTAGTTCTCTAGTTTTTAATACATGCAAAACAGACCATGTTCACTTTCTTTATATTCTAATTTCTTAATCAAAATATCAGACAATACTAAATCAAACACTTTGGACATTAACTGTGTCTGGCCATTACTACTATTTTATCAACTGAAAGTGCTGGGTTTATTCTGTGAAGCCATGGTACTTAGCATTGCTAGTCTTTGCTTTTTTGTTAATTCTGTATCAAACCTAGAAAAGCCAGCAATAACTTAAAACGGTCACCATTTATAACCCATGTTAGCTTTTATGCAGATCACTGGAGTTTTTTCAGGCCTAACGAAAAACAGTATTTACAACTCTGGACTATATGGTTGACATAACCTGTACTTTAAAGAAGTTTAATAATATTTGTTGTGAAATTAGAAAGCATTTTATCACGGCAACAGGATGTGATTTGAATTTTCTTCTTCCTCAGCTGTTTTTGTTCTGCACTTACTGAACATTTTCAGATTTTGTGGTTTTATTGACAGTTCTGTCATTCTTATGTTGTAATCTTGACAACTTTTGTCCATTTCTTGTATTGTTAGGATTCTGCCTGCTCTTCTAGGGATAGGGATGTCCTTTTGCTTGCCTTTCAGTTTTCTGTATTTATCTAATTTGTCATGCTTATTGTCAATGCTTCTCTTGCCATTTTTACAAGACTTTTTTTTTAATAGTTGTTCTCACTTCCCTTGTAAACTATGCAGTTTTTCACCACTCCCGGCTTTTTCTCAGTGGCAACATTGTGGCTTCTCAGGCATCTCGTAAAACACTTAAAAATAGATTTCAACTAATTACAGTTTTTCTTCTGCATATTTGCTTCTGATTTGGGCAATAATTGATTTTTTTTTTTTAGCTTTCTAGAATAGGCCCTCTTAAAGCATCAGTGAGAAATGTCTGGTTTGACCTAAATTTATGTTGACTTAGTTTGCCTTGACTTGTTAAGCACAGACTTTATTTGTCTCGGATTTCACAGAATTTGAGTCTGTGAACAGCATTTGTTTCACTGTGTTTACCTGTTTGTTCAGGAAAGTAATAAGACATTAGAAGTGTGGAAGAGGGTTACATTTTAACTTTGCAGAATCCCTTTTAGGGAATTAAAGAGGAAAATGTTTGTTTGCTGTAGCTTGAAAACTAGATAATATTGTCATTGATACTGACATGTTTAGATGGGAGCAGCCTCAGTAATTGATATTTCAGCATGCACGCTGTCCCCTGCTTTTCAAAGACAGTATGAGGTAAAGATTTTACTTTCATAGCATCCTTGTAGTTGAGAGAAACACTGGGGTCTGTTACAGATGAGACTGTAGAACAAAGTCGAAGGATTTTTCTGAAGTCGGAGGGAGTCTGGCTGAATTGAACCCTCAGGCCTGTCATGCCCAGTACGTGGTGTAACATTAGACTACAATTTGTTTTGTGCAATTTTGAAATCTAGTAATTTCTTCCTATGCTTGTAGGATGCCCTGAGGTCTTTAGAAGTGTTTTCTTGATTGCATTTGTAAGGGGGAAAGTACCAAAAATGGAGGGTAGTGAGAAGGCTGTGGTCAGAACTTGGAAGGCTGCTCAAGACCAGAGGAAGGTTCAGATGACTCCAGGAGGGAGTGCAGTAGCAAGAGAGAGAGGACATCAGAGCGAGCTTTGAAAACACTTGTATTGCTGGCTTCGAAAGGTGTGGTTTTGCAATTGAGTTTAAGCTGGTCTAAAGCCATGGTGGAACCCAGACACAGTCCCTTACCCTTCCTGGGATTAGCTCTTGCAGTTGTGCGGCCAGTAGGTGAGTTGGCCTGCTGCTGGTGAATGCTTCTTGCTTTGTGAGTCTGTGACCTGATCTAACTGAAACCATTACTCTGCTGTTTTGAGAACTGGGAAGAGGTGATGGAGAATGTGCAGCCAGGACCATGAGTGTGACTGCCCCTTCTGATGGCAGGCCAGTTTTAGCTTGACTTAAGCTGATTGTGAAACCTACCTTTTAAACACATCCAGCTGCACACATCTGCCAGTGAGGCTTGTCTGGTCCCTGGATGAGCCAGTTCAGGGAAGTAAATCAGTAGAAAATACATCCAATAAAAAATAAATTGTGAATAACTTTCTGCCAGATCACTAAACCTACTCATTGTAGGATCAAGTGCACTACGATACTGACAGAAGGTAGAGGGTGAGCTGGTGTGACCAGTTTGGAAGGTTAGGAGTTGGATAGAATGGGACTGTTCTTAACTGCCAGACCACAGATTTACTAAGCTGTGTCCCATGCTGCAGAAAATTGACTATCAGCATGACTAGAAGCACCTTTCATGCACTTCCTAGTTGTGCTAGGTGAACTGGCCTGTGTTTATCACAAGTGGGAATGAGAGTTTGCTTAGTTGGCTATTGATTTGAAGCTCCATTTGCTGCTTCAAGATTGTGGTGGGAATGGTGAATCGAAGTTTTCCAGGAGGGCTGCGTGCAGCTTGTACTAACTTTCTCTTTTTCTGTATCTGCCAAGGAGAAAAGAGGGTCCAGAGCTAGACTGACTACTCATTCTGTCATGTTCACTTGCTGGTGCTCTCATTCTTGATTTAATTTTTTCACTGTTCCTCAGAGACGAGTTAGCTATAAACTCACTAAGCAGCATAATTTACATTTGAGTGTGGCTTTGGCAAATACTTGCTGAATAAAGCAAAACCTTCAGTATACTTTTTTTTTAATATGTGATGTTACCAGGTTTGAAAATTGAATGAGGAATCTTGATCTTTGAAAAAGAATTTTCAGAATATCCTTTTCTGGGAATTTTGAAAAGAGGAGGGTTTTTTTCCCCTCCAAGTAGCTGAGGATCAGGATTGAGCTAGATGCATACTTAGGTGCATTTTTGAAGTTTAGCACTTTGAAAGAGTGAAATGCATAATTGGTTTTAAGTTACTGTCATGATGACTGACTGCTAGTGCCAGGTCTCTCAGGGATTTTTTTTTTTTTAATGTAGAGAGGTCTGCAAGCTCATATACTCTGAGACCTAGACCTCTGTAAATCACTTGGAAAAAATACAGTTTTATTTCTGCTGAAATCCTGGGATTTTGGTTGAGAACATAGTGCAGTGCTCCTTGAAAAGAAAGCCAAAATAGAGGTATGTACATGTTAATGTAAGTTGCTGACCAAAACAAAACTTCAGAGCAAGCTTTAAACTACAGTATTTTAAGCTTTTCATTTTTTAACCTTTACAAATACTAATAAATGTAAATAACAGTTGCTGGTGACACTGTGTGTGCAAATAAAGGCAAAGGTGCCTGAAAAGCCTACTTGTGAAGCTATTACTTCCTGAAGTACAATACTGTTCCATTTAGGAGCATCTGTAAGTAAATGACTAGAAGCAGTCCATTGGCTGCGGACCTATGCTTGCTTTGAAGAAACAAAACTGTTAAACCACATGATCTCTGACCTCTGCATAGAGTGGTTGGATTAAGGGCTCTAGCTGAGCATCTCTAACTTGTTATGTAAAAAATTAGATCTACATTGAAGAGTATGCGGGATTATTCTCTGTGTGATGGCTGACTTGTCGCTTGTGGCTGGAGCTCTGTATCAGCAAAAGGGCTACTTTATCATGTTTGAGGCTTTTCTCAATCTATTTCACTGCTTTTTTTAAAAAAAAAGCATTGTCAACTTAAACTGTAACTTGCTTTCAAAAAAAATCAGAATTAGGTACAGATTTTTTTTTCCATTGTGTATGCATTCTGTAATTAGCTTCTCCAGGGATTTTTGTAAATACATCTTTTTCTACTGCTGTGTCAAGAAACCATGCGAACAGGCTAAAAATTTAGGAGGGAAACCAAACAGACTTCACAGGATACTGTCAAATGTGAAAAGCACTGGAAAATGGTGACAGAATTGGCATTGAATGGAAGGGTTTTGTTGTCATGTCATACTCATTTTGTGTAATTTAATACTATAATAGGGGGCAGGGAGAATCCCAGCAATAAACTGTAAGGGTCAAAGTAAGGTGAGTCTGATAGTATATATTTGCAAACCAAGCACTGAACTGTTTTTTTGATATATAATATGACCTGTTAAGATTAAAAAAAAAGTGGTATTGCACACATTTTTTCACGGAGAATGTAACCTGGTTCAGATGGAAGCTTTCTAGCAGGTGTTAACTGAACCGAAGGTGTATATGCATCATCCCAGTTATGACAGTCTTAACAGCTTATAGCTGCTGAAGGCTCTGGTTCCTCAAACTGATGAACCTACATGGCCCTGCGGAATTCTACCTTTTTTTCTGGCTAGGACTTCATGTGAATATGAGAAGGATCAAACTGCTCCCATGTGATGGCAGTCAACAGTTAGTCAGATTAGCTGCTATTGGTTTCACCCTACATTTTACTGCTGTTTCTAGAGAAGAAAAAGCTACTCTTCTTCTGCCTGTAAAGAATTAAATGTGATTCTTTCTAAAGTTAAGACATTATTGCTTTAGCCTCTGTTTTGTTGACTTCCTGTGTTGCAGAACTAGGTGAAGGGGTAGGGGCAGGAAACTTACCGTAGACTTTAGAAGAGGAACTTCCATTAAAAATGTTAAAATAAATACTAGCAGTATCTTTTTTTAGAAATGCAATTAATTGATTTGCCTATACTTATTTTGTGAGCATTTTTCTATTAATGCTAGTGCAAGAGTGTCTAGTATTTGTGTGTATGAACTAATGTGGGTGTTTATAATATGCAAATTACTATAAATAAATTTGTATAGATTCTTGCACTTTTTTAAAAAGTAGGAGGAAAACTGGGAAAGCTTACTAAAAAGCACTATATTCTAACAAATGAAGAATAGAGAAATTGAACACAAATATGGGGGAAGGATTTCTTTAACCTCCAATAGTCCCTGTTAAATATAACACATATACATGAGGATTATTTTATTGTTTAGCTTCCCTGAAATATTGCAGTCACTTCCAATTTTATCATGATTCTTTCAACTGCAGCCAGATATGGAAATAGTGTAGTCATCAATAAAAAAAAGAATATTATGATTTCTTCTGGTTTCATTAAGAAACAAAGGCAATGCTATGCAATATTTTATGGAAGGTAATGCTTTTATTTCTACATTTTTACTTTAGAACTCAGTATTTGCTTTTTAAAAGTGTCAATTATCTTGATCACCATTCAGAATTTGACTGTCTGACTTTGATCGTGGTATCGCTTCCTTGCAGCAATATTGCATAACGTTAAAGAAAAAGCAGTCCTAGCCATCTGTTAATGCCTACCAGAGCCATGTGTAGCAGCTGTAAGCAGCAGTATTTTCCTCCCTTCCTTCTGTCCAAGCAGGCATATTGACCTATTCATATCCTCCTGCTATATATAATTATGAATTATGAAATTGCTATCTCAGAATAATTCAGTCTTGGTCATCTTATTCTTTCATGCGTAACCTCTTAATTTTTTTCTATGAATACTGTTCTCAGAATTCTCCTTAAGCTTATTTCATTTTGGCTTTTTTATTGGAAGGGATTAAAAGATTTGAGTACTGAGGGGAAGTGAGCACAACTTTGCGCATTTGCTTATGAGGAGGACTGATTGGGAATGCCGGTATTGTTAGCGCTCATTCTTGGGAGCTGTGCTTACTTTTTTTCCCCTCTCCCCTGCACTTCTTCATTTTTCCTTTGGAGTTACTTTTAATATTTTGCTTTATCTTCTGTTTCCCCATCTTAGGGTCCTGTTTTCCAGAGGAGGTTCCCTTTTCTCCTCTACTGTGTTGTTTCTTTTTTCCAAAACAGCTTTTTTTTTTAGCCTTATTCTCACTCTTTGCAGTTTTTTCCTACCCTGCATTACTTACGCATCTGTGCAAGCAATCTGTGCATTTTGTGACTAATGAGTAATGACGAACCAGTCACAGATGCATATGAGTGATTAGGGCACTGTCAAAGGATAGTCACTGAAGTGGGAAGCTCATCTAGAAGGAGTGACCCTTGCTAGTAATAGGGGAACCAAATTTGATTTATAAAAATAAGTAAAATCTGTCTTGCAACCTTCTAAGCTAACTAACTCTACCAGTTTCTAGAAGTAGAATAATTTTCTTCATCCTGTCAGCCTGACTTCCTTCAACATTTAAAAGCTGGAGTGTGTTGTTCCATGATTACTTAGTCAAATTAACAACTGGCAGCTGTCAAAATGTTCCTGCTACCTTCCCTTTACTTGCTTTCCCTCTACCAGTGGCCCTGGAACCTGTCTTTTCACAGGAGAAACAGATTCAACTTGCTGCCCTAGGAAAAAAAAAAAAAAATCAATTTTTTCTGTTTCTTTTTAAATTCCCCCCCCCCCCCCCCCCCCCCCCCCCCCGCAATGAATTGAGTGGTCTCACTGCAGCCACAGCTCTGAGTACCAATGCTAGCTTGAGTTGGGCAGCAGGAGCATGGAGCCAAGAGCAGCGGGAGAGAGTGGGCAGAGAAATGACCTTTCTCTTTTAGCAATGGTAAACTGCTAATTTGGCTCAAGTCATGCTTGGAAATGGTTCCTTAAAACAGGATGAAGTTAGTAGAGATTTAGTGTTTGCAACCTGCTTATTGTCAATCAGTGAAATCAGGCCTCTGCTCTACTACCTTCTGTTCAGTTTTCCTGACTTTCAGCTGGTGGGGAGCCATTGTCAGTAGAGATCAAAGTATCAAAAAGTAAATCCATTTGGATTTCAGTTAGTTTTTCATCTTTGAATTAGCTGTTAGTGGTTTTTAACAGTGGATCATCATTGTAAAATTAAATTCTCCTGGAATAAATATTTTCATCGTAAAAGGAAAAATATTTCAACACTTAGGAATATTGTTGAAGCCATTTGGAATGTGGTATATGTTCTAGGCTCAAAATGTTATGTTGTTACTTTATTATCAATCTGTCATATGTTTTTAAAAAAAATCATAGTAGTTTCAAGGATTTTAACTATTTTCCTAAAATTTGTGTGAGGGCATATGAATTTAGAGGAGATTCATTCTTTCCTATTTTAGGTGAGAACTTAAAAGCCAAATGGTGGCAATGAAACTGACAATACACAAAGTTCTGTGAAAGGCATGATGTAAACACAATATAAATAATTTTTCACTTTCTTATGCTTATTCTTGTCCCTTCAATAATGGTGGGCAGGTGATCTAGATCAGTATAGGATTGTTATGCTATCTCTTCTGTCCAACAGGTTGGAGGAAGTAATTTGTATTTTGTGTGTGTTAATCTTCTGTTAAATTCCAAAAATAGGTGCTGTCTGAATGTCGTACTTAGGATTTCTTTCTCGCTTAGCTGCTGATGCAGAATGACTAACATTGGGCAAACTCATCCGTGACGTAACATCACTGTAGTCGGTCCTACCGGGGCTGAAGAGGACATGTGATGCCTGGGGTCAGGTATCTTTGTTCGAGTAGCCTTCTGCTGACTTAGAGCCATGCCTGCACATGTTATGGCAGCATTTGATGGCTGTGGCTGCATTAAAGCCACTATATTTGGTAGCAATGCATATGGAGAGATTGTGTTTAATGTCCACAGCTTTTTAAATAGCAGTCTTTTAAATTACTGTGCTAAACATTGAAAAACATAAAACTTGCTGAAGAAGGTGTTGGAAAGGTTAAGTGTTTGCTGGTTCTTAAGCTTTGGCATGGTTTTATTTTAAGCCATGTCTAAGCTTATAATAGGTGAATATGTGCAAGCATGTATTTCTATTTTTTCCATATAGATATTTCCATAATCTATATTTTTATGTATATATAGCCTTTGTAAAAGCAGAGGTAGCTGGCAGTTGAATTCTGTTGACTAGACACTGGTATATCCCAAGCCATGACATCTGGGGAGGTTAACTGTGTTAAATACAACAGTTTTGGTTTCCTGCTAAGTCAATGTTTAATCAAACTAATAAGCTTCGTAAGCAGAGACATGAATAACCAAATAGTTCTCTGAAATGCCTAAGGCTGATAGGGACTGCAAAATCAAAAGCTGAAGGTTCAAGGAAAGTATTTGTCAGCTGTGTTTGGTAGACTCTGCGATAACATCTTGAGCAGATAGCTGTTTTGGATTCACTTGTTGTAGGCCTTACAATGGTCTCCTACTTCAGGCTATCAGTTGATTTCCTGTTTACTGGTAACTTGCCCAGCTAAAATACTGGAGACCCATATTAGATTCTCTTAATGTTTGTCTTTCATTATTTCTTTCTAAATCATTCTTTCTAGAATAACTAGGAGAAATTACTTTTCTGCATTTGTAGTACTGTGCCCTAGCCCTGCACAGGAGTTTCAGAACCCTGAAAAAAAATTCTTTAGGAATTAAAAGACTCTCTTCCATTCCTAATTGCTGACTTGCCTCTCATGTTTTGCCTTGTCAGCCAAGCATAGTGTGTCACAGCGTTGTTTGCAGTGACTTTGTCCAAATCGCCTATCACTGGGTGAATCGAGTATTGCCGTGATTCACAAAATCCAGGTTCTCTTAATCTTGATTCCTAGAAGTTTGACTCAGGCAAGAACCCAAAAGTTACTCTGCAGATCACGGTCATAAACCAGGCATTTACAATGCCAGGTAAGACTTGTATCCTGTAGAATGGCACTGATAGTAGCCAGCATGCTACGTGAGCTCACACGCAACTGTCAAGTTACATGGATAATACTAAGTGATGAATTTTGACTCTAAGTTTGAGAAATCTGTGTCCAGGCTGCAGAGAACTGACTGTATTGGGTGAGGATTCAGATTTGATGTGCTTTCCTGGAATTTGTTTTAAATTATTTACTTCCAAAATGAGCAGTATTTGCGTCTTCTTTTCAGGCAAATCTGAAGTCATCCTTTTTTCCACGGTTAACGCTGTGGTTAGAAGACTCTGTATGATGTTGGAGGCTGTGATGTTCATATACCTTTCAGGATTTAAGGGATTGTTTCAACTGTTCTTAAATGTAAAATATAAACTCAACTTTCTTGGTAAATCAGGCAACATAGGGTTCATTTTAAGTTTATATTTGTCATGAGTCTTTATATTAAACAAATGGATTGTAACTCCTAATGTATGTACTGGGGGCAAAGAGGGTGAGAATTGTTTCTCGCTTACTCATTTTGTGTCAGGCAGTCATATTTGCCATTACCTCAAATTTAACTTTTTAATCACTTCGGCTATTTTGCATTAATATAACAAAATTTGAAAGTTTCAGCATAAAAAAAGTAGTTCAGAGATGCTGTCAGTACAAAAGGAGATTAAAAATTATATTTTTTTTAAAAGGGTAGTGTCATTACCTTCAAGTCCTTAGTAAAAGTAGTAGATAAGGTGTAGGAGGGGCTAAGGAATATCACCTCTCACTTTTTTGAATTTACATGATTAAGAATTAATACTTAAGATTTTGCTGTACTCCCATAAACCTTTTTGTGAAAGCATTGGTATCAGAAAGCTGTGGTTTCATGGTCACTTTAGGCTGACATAAATTTACACTGCTTGTAAATGGGTAGCTCTCTTGACTGGCTAGTGTGGGCTCAAGGGAATGGAAGCCTGGTTTGGGTGCTTGAAGTGGTGAGGAAGATGCAGCTTAAGAGAAATAGCGTTCCCTGGTAAATTAACATCTGCCTGAAAAATAACCTGAGTTTCTCAGTTTGCTTTTAATAATTGTTAGGTAACAAGAAGAGAGAACTTTTTGCCTTCCAGTAGATGTGGAAGGCTAAGAAATACTTTGGACTACTATCTCCTCATCAGGGTCCTCCAGGACAGTGAATTTCTTTTGTTCTGGCCTCTGCCTACCTGACTTACCCTTTAGCTTTTCAGGGTCTGAGCATTCCATTTTTGTATGTGAAATCTTACTGCAATTGTGTGGTGTAATAACTAGTGAACAGAGATGGTATAAATCCTATTTTCTAATATGATGAAAAAGAGAAATTCATGTGGCACAAAATAATGAATTTATATTCTTATATATTTATACTCTTACTTTTTTTTTTTAAGTTGTAATGACCTCTGGTATCTCTTTCAGCATCTTTACTCCAGATAACACTCTGGCTTATGTAGCAGCTGGGGAAAAAAGGTTGGTTAAGCTGTTGCCTTCTTCAAATACAAAGCAAAGCTATGTTTCTGGATAGTAACTGAATTGGTGGTATCATGTGATTTGGATGACAGCAGATGCCCTGTTACACTTTTAGGTTGTCTCTCCTGTAGAGATGGCAGCACAGCAGCCTTCCTGCTGGGCTGGCAATGCTTAACTGGTCAATCTAGTTAGTTTTTCAGGCTTAGAAAAAAAATTGAATGCCGCAAAATAACGTTGTGCTCAAGAAAAGATGTTCTCTGCTGATCGTTTAGGTACTGTGTGAAATTGAGAAAATTGTTTTTCTGAAGAAAAGTCTATGCATAATAGTAAATCTGTTTTGAAATCAAGACTTTTGCTGCACTAGTTCTCAGTGTTACTATGTTCTGGTTTTCAAAGCTCTACAACACTTGAATTTCTTGAAAGATTTTTTTAATGTATAAAATGTCGTAAATGTTCTAACTATATAAATGACTAAGTACATTTGGTAGTACTAAATGTATTAGAGTTTCTCTTCATTTGATATTTTTTTCCACCTGTCTGAAACAGGTACATTGCATGTAACAAATACAAACATGCTCTGCTCAAGTTACTCGGTTTTTAAATTAATTCTGAGAGTTTTGGGATTTGCAACTAGACTACCTTCTTGATAGTTCACTCTGAGGCTGTAACTGGTATAAGTTTTTAGACTTCTGCTTAAGTGGCACTTCAGTATGTTGAAGTCTGGAAATAGGTATTTAAAATGTGGTTTTCAGATTTAAGTTGTGTTTTTATCTCTCTAAAAGAAACATAATGCGTGTATTAATTTTAGGCTAGAAATACCTTTAAAATAACTTTAAAGCATTCATTTCAAATTTTCCTCATTAATTACCAGCATATGTAGTTAATATTTGTAACAAATGGAAAATTCTTTAGAAGCTGTATAAAATTCATGATTCAATTTCAACTTGCTGAGCTGACTTTCACATGCGTGCAGTTTGTAAAGAAAAATGGTACGTTGCTGCCCTAGGGATATGTCAATACAGTGTTTTAATATAAACTCCACCAAGAGAAGCATTAAGGGTTGAAATGTTGCCCTTCATCAAAAGAATTAAGTTTGTAGGGAGCTGTATCTGGTAAAGAACATGTCATGGTCATGCCATTTATTTCTGAGACCCATAGGTTAAACACGGATATTCACCTCTGAAGCTGAGACTGGAGTTGAAGAATCAATAAAGTATGAGTAGGTTCTAGTCATTGTTATTAGTCATTCCCAATTATTTATTTCCTAGAAGGTATTTGACTGTGCTAGTTGAACTATAACATTTATTTGTAGTAGCAGAGTGAGACTTTGTCAGTTTATGGCCAGTAGCTTTCTTTAGCTGTGCTATGTTGCATTTATAAAAACAAAATAAAATAAAAAAAAAAAAAAAACAAAACCAGTCAAACAAAAAAATTCTGTTACTTTTTGTTAACATTCTGAAAAAATACCCTAGCGTAGGATTTGCAGAACTCTGCTATTACAAGTGGTGTTTTCTGGAAGGTCTTTGGAATCTCTAGTAGGGAATACAGTGGCCCGCTTTGCAAAACGTAGAAATGCGGCCAGTCAGCTTACCACCCTCGGATTTCGGTAGCTTTATTATATATTGAACTGGGTATTGTTTTTAGTTTTGCATATAGGGTTTGGTTTTTTTTCCTGAGAAACTTTGGTAATGTTGATTTTGGTGTTCTAATAGCAAGTTTGTCTTTTTTAGGAAATAAAGCCTCAAAGCCATTACAACCATGGATATAGTGAATCTCTTGGGCGGAAAAGCCACATTGATGATTACAGTACTTGGGACATTGTCAAAGCCACACAGTAAGTTTATTTTTGAGTGTTAGTTTTGTCTGTGTCTGTATTAGTTAAAAAACAGTAAAATGGACTTTTTTATTTTCATAAAGTGAAAGATGAACTGAATTTGTAGATACAGTAGTGGAAGATTTCAGGAATGAACCCTACAAATTACTGTTAAGACAAATTTATGAGCATTGTATGGAAATATGCGGGAAGAATTGTGGTAAGTTGTAAATATAGGTGGTTGCTGGACAGATTGTTGGAAGAGAAGGTATAGTTTTCTTCCTGTTGGTACTGTTTATTTTCTGTAGGTGATGATTAAGAGGTAAGTGGGCAAAACTGATATGCAAACATGAGGGTTTCCTTGATTTGTTGGCATCATTTATAGGTGAGAAGGAATGTGTCTCTAAATTCCTTCGTCTCTCATTCTGCAGTTTTAGTGCTGCTATGAAGCTGAGTTTATTGCTGAGAAAGGACTGTAGGATCAAATTGTGTGCAAATTTAGTAATTGAGTTCTTAATTCAGATGAATTATACAAATTTGTCTTCTACACAGTCCTGTAGTACATACTAACTCACAAGACTTCCTGAAGAATTGTCATGACACTACTTTTTACCTTGCTATTGTTTACTATTCAGAAACCACCACCACTGTCACCTTTCTTCAGTGAACTGAGATGAGTTTTGTAAGATTTTTATTTTTCTTGTATTGTTGATTTGAGTGCCTAAACTATTATGTATCTTGCTGAGCTATTTGCCTTTTCCTTCTTAAGAGAACATTCCCCCCCCCCCCCCCCCCTTTTTTTTTCCTGAAAGGCATCTCCTCCAATTGAAAGCAGCTTTGCAGCTCTGCATGTGACATGGGCCCCATTTAGGTTTAGGAAATATGTGCTTCCCTTCACTTTTTTTTTTTTTGAGTTTTGAGGAGTTTAACTTCCTGAAATAAATGTTGGCTGACTCTGCAACTGTTGCTCTAAATACTTTAGTACTAATACTACAACCTGTAATCCTTATTTTAGGGGATTTTTAGAAATGAAAATATTGGCATAGCATTAAACTAGCTGCTTCTTATAAGCATGGAAATATGACAGCAGAAGTGGTTTTGCAAATTACCTGCTTCCATTCTTGTGTGCTCATTGCATGTTTGAAACCCTAAAACACATTTGTCCCTGTTAGCCCTTAAATTTAGGCTGATCTGTGCTTTCAACTGAGTTATAATCTTTTCTGGTCTCCTCAAACAAGAATCAACAGGGCTGCGAGTCATCCGTTATGTGCCTTCATAGTCATGATGAGATGTGATTGACAGAGAGGGTGACATCTCACCAAAGAGGACTATAGTTTCATATCATAGCCCTAATTGTTAGTATGACAGGGAAGGGGGACTGTCAGCAGGGGTATATGATCAAGTTATCATATCCAGACAGCACTTCCCTGACTAGAGGGAGAACTCACCTTTAAGTATTTACTAGGATTTGAAGGCCATGTTATGCAAAACAGCTGTCTTAAAGGGAAAAATCTCTGAAGTTTAAGGCAGAAGATAAACCCACCAAATATCATAAGGCTTGCAATAAAATCAATAATGCTGCTAATATATTAATTCAGTGTTATTAAAAAGATACACTACATCCTAAAATGATATAGTTATTCACTTTTGTAGAAATATAACCTCTTTTTTATATGTATGAAAAATAGGTATCTTATCCTCTACCACTTGTCCTCAAAAATCGATATTCACTTAGATTAAAATATCTGCTGACTTTGTTTACTTTTTAGTTCAGTGTAAGTAAGAAAGATGCCACAAAGTTTGATAAAAAAGTGCCGCTCATCTATCTCCCAGAACTCCCCTCCCCAAGCAGTTCAGTAAGTTGAAGCAAAGTGTAATCAAATAGAATAAGAATTATTTTCAGTCTCGTACTTTGGGTGGGGTTTTTTCCAACTCCAGACATGTGGCATTCAGCATGGGATTGGCAGCACAGTTGTTTTTTGATTGGTGGTTTTTTTTGTTTGTGGTTTTTGCTTTTGTTTTTGTGTTTTTTTTTTAACAGAACACTTCAAAACTTCCCCAAAAGAATATAATAGATTTTTTAGTGCCATACAGTCAAATGGTAGTTGCGGTGCTTATCCATTAGTTAAATCAAATTCTGTTGACCTTAAGAATGGTCTGATAGCTAATTATAATAAGAGTTGTATATATTCCTCTGTTAAAAAAAAAAAAGTCAAACCGATCTGTTATCCAAAATGATTTGGCATTTCATGTAAGACCACTTAAATTGTAGGCTTCTTGACAGGTAGAAAGTGCATTTCACCATAGCATAGAATTGTGTGCTCCTGTATTTGTGATAATCCAAGCAGGAAGCAGGTAGTCACGCCATATAAGTAGCTAGTCGGTCATTTAATTTTTTTCATAATCCTTGTTCTTACGGTATTCTATGTGCTGCATTAGTCAAAGTTTCTCCTGTGACAGTAACGAGTTATATTATTGTTGCAACATACATGAAAATGGGGAACATAGTTCCTTAAACTTTAAAGATGAAGAAAAATGGGATGAAAAGCTTTAAAACTCATCTATACTTCATATATGCTGTTTGACAGGAGAATTCTGTTTTGAGATACTGAGTTTTTGGCATTTGATTACAGAGAAATAAAACAATGTTAGTAAAATAATGCATTTGCTTTTATGTTTTTCAGCAAGGGAAGAGAAGAGCTTGCAAGCTCCAGACATTTTTCCAGAAGTATTTGTTTGTTGTTTCATATCTTGTTAAACTGCTGGTGTGCTGTACCTTCTTACTCTGATTGGACACTTATTAAATTAACATGCTCATATACTATGAGCTACAATCTAATAACCTCTTACAATCAAATTAAAAGTTTATATAGAAAAGAGCGGTTCAGCTGATGTTCTCATTGCAAAGAGCTTATCAGTATTTGTATTTTTTCCCCATTACGTTCCTGATAAATTCTCCCACAGACGTGGGGGCCAAGGCATGCCTTATACCAAAAATGATCTCTCTCTCTCTGTTTATTTTGCAGAAACTTGTGCTGGAGTAAAAATCATAGTGTTTGGTTTTAATATCTATTGAAATAAAGAAAACTTTTCACTGGCTTTACTATAAACACATCAAAGGGCATCTAGGTAGTGTTAAAAGTAGTAGAGTCTTAGCCCTTCATCTTGCAGATATTACAACATGTGTGTGTAATCTCTTGGCATCTTGTATTTGGTTATGGCAGAATTCCGTTTGCTTCATATAAGTTCTCCACTGTGTTTCTGAAAGCAGAAGCAGGCTACTCATGTATTTGAAAATCTGTTTCAAAGCAGTAGTAAAAAAATCATCCATTCTTGCCTTTACTATTGCAGTGAGGAACTTTGCCTGCTAATACTTAATAAGTACTTCACTTACAACAGCATAGAAAGTCTTTGAATTTCTTCTGCCTCTACAAAATCAGAGGGTGGGCTGTGTACTGTTTTTGTTCCTCTGTGATATCATTCAGTGCTCTCACTGGAGCTGCAGGGGAGTGGAGTCATAAGTGATTTAAAAGTGAAATTTAATGGAGATATGTTGAGTATCTTTATTTCTATCTCTTCTGGTGCCAGTAGCCCTGCATCATCCAAGGCTGGGTTCTTGGGAAGGGTACTGTGTTAACACAATAACTTAAAGTTGCTGCCTTTGGTTTGTTTTAAATCTTTTAAGCCATGAAACTAAGGGAAAGTCGTTAATGTTCACATGTAGAGAAGTATATGATGGGTTATGACTAGGAGACCAAAATCTGAGAAATATTCATTAATCTTTGCATTTGATTTTCAGTTCTGCTTGTAGTGAACTTGGGCAAATTCCAGCTATGCTGCAAGTATGTTAAATAACCGTTATGAACATTAATGATACTAACAAGTGCTTTTGTGACTTCTGGAAGGTTGATTCCTGGTGCTCAAGTGTTACGATTCCATTACTGCAAAATTAACTTTTCTGTTAGTTCTATTCACTGAGATCATTCAAAATGAAGTTGTGTGCATTACGAAATAGTGCAGCATGAAATATGAAATATGCTGAATCTTGCTCAGGAGAAAAATTGTTGGATACACTTGAGAACGTGCTTTTTTTATCACTATTTCTCATCATGCATAGGGTAACTGATAAGAAAAAAAGGATACATGTGGCATAATTCAAATTGGTGAGGGTTGGCCAAAATGGCAATTACTCCTGGCTTTTTTTTCAGCTATTCACAGGAGAGGATGGGCAGACTGTGACACAGGTACACATTCTTTATGCCTAGTCATTTGTGCCCATGGAGTTTGATTATATTGCTGAAAGTGAAATGTATCTGAAGTTCCTGTGGAAGGGTGGGATTTTTTTAACCACAGTAGTAAAATAGATACAACTGTCTAGACAATTTGAGGCTTTGGAACATATGCAAGAGCTGAATTTCTCTTGTCTCTCAACAGTGATGTTAACAGTTCATTAAGCAGCTCTTGTTATCCCTTTGCTGTTGAAAACAAAACTGTCTTACTGTTTAATACAAAAACCATGAGAACGTATGAAAGGCTTTGTTAGTATTTAACCACCATCATTCATGGGAATGGGACTTCAAAAGATAAAAAAGATCATTTTTCTCCTAATTGCATTTCCAGTTACAACAGCTTTGTAACTCCAATCAATGACAGCAAGATGAGGGAGTCAGCTCTTGGCTTACCTACTGTTTGTTGGCATGGTGATGTGCTCACTGAAGAGAGATTCCTTCCTAGTACTGTGGCCAAATTTTATGTTAGTCATGCAGCAAAGCCTGGTGGTGTCTATTTCCAAGAGTTGATGTGCTTGCAGACAAAAGATTAAAAAATTGATTACATATTTAAAATGCAAAAGGCTTCTAGGGTACTCTTTTTGAATGTATTAAATTCAGAATATCGTTAACCTGTGATGACAAATAAAATGTTACAGGTTAGCTACCAAAATAGCTTAGAGACACTGATAGTGAAATGAGCTTGCACAATGGTATTTTTGCCCTGGAAGAACTAGTCCCATTTCTTTCAGAACAAGGCAAGCTCAATAGTATGCTTTAGTTACACTCCATATTGATGTTTACAGCATCACCCTCTAGAATTCACCCAGATGCTGAAAATTTATTAGGTTAATACATCAGTCTCCTGTGAGGATTTGAATCTTTTCCTCCATTCTGCTTCCTTGAAGAGCACAGAGCCCTTCATAACATTATAAGCACAGTTATGCTGGGTGTCTGAAATAGGTGACTTTCTCATTTAGTAATTTAACAGTGCGTCATGAACCTTTGGAGGAGGCGAGGTGAAGTCAGATGCAGCAAATTGATGGAAGAAGACTGTAGGTAGCATGTGAGAGAAGAATGCTACATTTCTAGGACAGAGCTCAAGAAACCATGACTGCATCAGATTCAGTATTTTACTTAACTGTAGAGAGCCTGCTGTTTCCAGGAAGAGGAGCAAATTGTTGTAAATTCCTAACCTTTTTTGCCAGGCACATTTTGTCTGTCTAGATCCTTAAGTCCTCTTGTGACAACTTAATAAATTGAAAAATTATTAAATTATAACTCGTGGGTTACATCTTTTGTAATCAGTTATGATTGAGTTCAAGATATCAATATAAATTTCTGGGAACAGCCAAACTGATGGCAACTTAAATAAAAAATTGCTATATACTGTCATGGTTTTAGCTGGGATAGTTGATTTTCTTCACTGTAGCTAGCATAGTGCTGTGTTTTAGACTTAGCATGAAAATAATCTTGATAACACACTAATGTTTTAGTTGTTGCTGGGTAGTGCTTACACTAGTCAAGGACTTTTCCAGCTTCCCATGCTCTGCCAGGTGCACAAGAAGCCGGGAGGGGAGGGGATACAACCAGGAGAGCTGATTCGAATTGGCCAAAGAGTATTCCATATCATGTGACATCATGCCCAGTATATTAACTGGGGGGAGTTGGCCGGGGGAAGCAGCGATCGCAGCTCGGGGACCGGCAGCGTCGGTCGGCGGGTGGTGAGCGGTTGCAGCACTTGTTGTTTAGTTTTGGGTTTTTTTCCTTTTTTTTCCCTCTCCTTCCAGTGTTTCATCTCTCTCTCGCTCATTATTTTCCTTTTCATTATATTAGTATTATTGCTGTTTTATTCTAATTATTAAACTGTTCTTATCTCAACCCACGAGTTTTCTTACTTTGGCCCTTCCGATTCTCCCCCACATCCCACCAGGGTGGGGGAGTGAGCGAGCGGCTGTGTGGTGCTTAGTTGCTGACCGGGGCTAAACCACAACAATACCTCATTCTCAATTTTACTTGTGGAAAACATTTTTTTTCCCAGGGAAGGCTCTTCTTTCTGTTTCTATTGCAGATCTTCATGATCTGTTTTGTGGCCAAGCAGTAGGAAGTACCTGTGACATGCAGTTTGCCTTCCAGTGGGGAGGAGGGGAAGTCTATGATGCTGAGCCTGGAAAGTGAATCCATTCCTACTGTTCCTTGTTGTATCTGATCCCATGCAGTCATCTTTGCCCAGGACCTCACAGCAGCATATGGGTGAATTCTAGAGGATGGTATTTGTAAACATTAGTGGAACATAATTAGAGCATCCTGTCGGGGCTTCTGCAGGGGCATTGGTGACAGCGTTCTGCCTCAACAGACTGCAACGTTGATTCACATGCTTGCAACAGCTCTCCTTCATTTTTATATCTCTTGAGCAAAGTTCTTCAGAAAGCAGCATCACGTGTTCTGTAAGACTAGAGATTTGCTTTAAATAAAATAAACCCCACAAAAAAAACCCCACCAAAATCCCAAAGAACAAACACACCCCTGCCCAACCCCCCCCCAAAGACTGTGCCAGTGCTGCTTGGTTATACCTGTCTTGGTAGCAAGGCCTAACAAAAACTTGACTAGGTATCAGAGGTTACTTTCAAGTAGGTTCATTTTATGTTGTGTAGCTAACTTGATAGGACACCCACCTAAATCATTCGTACGGTTTACCATAGCTGACCCATAGTAATGTTGTGGTTTAACCACAGTAGGCAGCTGAGCCCCATGCAGCTGCTCACTCACTCCCCCTCCAGTGGGACGGGGGAGAGAATTGGAAGGGTAAAAACGAGAAAACTCGTGGGTTGAGATAAAGACAGTTTAATAGGTAAAGCAAAAGCCATGCACGCAAACAAAGCAAAACAAGGAATTCATTCACTGCTTCCCATCAGCAGGCAGGTGTTCAGCCATCTCCAGGAAAGCAGGGCTCCATCACATGTAATGGTTATTTGGGAAGACAAATGCCATCACTCTGAATGTCCCCCCTTCCTCCTCCTTCCCCCAGCTTTATATGCTGTTCACAGTGTCATGTGAAAGGGATATCCCTTTGGTCAGTTGGGGTCAGCTGTCGCAGCTGTGTCCCTTCCCAGCTGCTTGTGCACCCCCAGCCTACTCGCTGGTGGGGTGGTGTGAGAGGCAGAAAAGGCCTTCACTCTGTGTAAGCACTGCTCAGCAACAGCTAAAATATTGGTGTGTTATCAACACTGTTTTGGTCACAAATCCAAAACATAGTCTCATAGGAGCTACTATGGACAAAATTAACTTGATCCTAGCCAAAACCAGTACGTGTAGGGAAAATCCTAATCCACTGGATGAAGGGTTTACACGATTGCCTCTTATACTTTGTAGAAGTTAGCATTATTGTGTTGTGTTCTTTGTATCTTTCCAATAACTTAGAATATTTTATTAATATAATTCCTGCTCATTGTGCAGTACTACTTATTTAAGCAGGGTGAGAGTCAGCTAAACTTAGCCTTAGGCAGTACAATTTTTTGGCTGGTAACTGTTAAACCTAATAGTAGGGCTGTAGGTCAATAATTTCATACATTATGGCTTCAGTTTGTTGTTTAAACAAAGGCAGCAGGCTTGTCTACAGGGTTGTCATAACAGCTGTCTGGAGTAGAACAGCTTGTCAACAAAAGGGTGTTTTGCTCTTCTGTATGAATCACTTTCCAGGTTACCTCCAGACATTGTAATATGCTAGTGTGATATTGTACTGCGGTAAGATCAGAATTTGCTGTCTTGCTTTGAGAAGTCCTTCTTTCCCCCATCTCTTCTACTGTGTCTTCTCACTCCTCATTCTTGGCTGACCTGCCTTTAGTAGTCCTAGCCTGTTTCAGTGGCCCTTTCAGCTGGGGTGGGAAAAGTCAGGAATGGTATGTGTTAAGCTGTTTGAAGAGGCACTTGTCAGGCCACACTGCTGATCTAGACTGGGCCTTGGGAGACAGTGCACCTCGAGATTGGCCAGACTTAGAACCTTATCACTTTTTCTGGCAGTTATGTGTGTCTGAGTATGTGTATCTTGTCTAGCTGGTTGCATATTTTTAAGTCTTCGTAAACCAAAACTCTTTTCTCCTTCCCTGCCCCCTGCCAACTGATTAAAAACAAAGCTTTGTCATCAAAGTTATTAGTAACTGCTGCTTTTTTACTCTGTCTGAGCGACCAAATTTTACAGGCTTTTTGCCAATTGGTATGTATTGCACGCAATAGTCTTTTTTTCTAATCTTTCACAATGTTTGGAAAGATTACAGGTATGACAGCAATTTCTAGCATTTTTCATAATTTGTAGTGGAACTTTCTTAAGAAATTGAAAACAACATGATATAAGTAGGCTGTTATGTCTAGTACTTCTTTTTTGATAGCGTCCAAGCCTGTGATAGGCTTGGAAAGCATTCCTGAGGTTTGTTGATTTGAGTCATTTGAGGCTTCGCTGTGGGAGCGCTGTCCAGATTGAGGATCCATTCAAATACATGAAAGAAAAAGTAAGAATGATAACTACCCTGGAAAAAAGGTCTTGGCATCAGTTACACAAGCCAATCAAGTCGAACCAAAGGAGCCTTAAGTTGTCTAAAGCTGTCTCTTCTGCAGAAAGTAGAGCGTAGAAGGAGCATAAGGAAAACTTACTTAAATTACAACTTTGAGAGGCTGTTAACACTCTGCTCTAGCAAAAGTCAGATGTCACTAGGCATTGATCTTGATTTCAAGGTTTGCCCACACACCAGTCTCCTCCTTGAGACTTGACAAATCCCTGAGAGTTGTACAGACATTGAAATGTAATCTTTACTTGCCTTCCTGCATTTCTTTTATTGCCACTACAAATAGGTGGTAAAACAGTGTACGCATCAAGATAAATATTATTTAATGTTGGAGTTAGTCCTGCATTAGATGCCTAAGTGATGTTTATGCTTCCTGAATTGTTTCAACTTTCAAAATGTATGCAGAGGGTTTTTTTCAAATGAAGGTAACTCATATTTAATAGTCATCTTTAATTTAAGAATTAATTTCATATTAAAGTATAGAATTTTGAAGTAATATGAAAAATTAGATGGTACTAACTTACATCAGACAAATTGCTACTTGTTTGTTATCTGAGATGAAAAATGGGAAGTGTTTGAGCTCTGTTAGTGTTTGTAATTGATCTGATGATCTCATCATTAGAGTTCAAGGAAGTTACTGTCAAATCAGTTGGCTAAGCTCTTTTGGTCTTCAAGAGATAGAAAGGAAGAAAAGTGGTGAGAGAATCAAATGTAGTGGAGTCCCTGGGAAGAGAAGAGTTTTATTTATACTTGGTTTAATATGTATCTATATTTTGTCTTGTTCTAATGTATAGTTTGCTGCGGAGACAAGTTTTCTGTCAAATCTTTATTTGGTTGATATAACTTCTGCCAGTGGAAACTTCTTGTTGCAAGAGATCTGTAATCATATAGAAACAGAAAATAAAGTTTCTGCTTCGTTTCTCTTCTGTTGAAGCTTTTGCTTTGTGACCATAAGCATGGAGTTTGCCAAATGCATTTTTATCCAAGGTAACAACTTTGAAAAAATCTTATTTTCTTCTTCAAGGTATGGAATATACGAACGATGTAGAGAGTTGGTGGAAGCAGGTTACGATGTACGACAACCAGACAAAGAAAATGTAACACTTCTCCACTGGGCTGCAATCAACAACAGGATAGATCTCGTGAAGTACGTACTACACTTGAAGTTAAATGAAAACCAATCATGTCCTTAAAAATGCTGATTTCTTTTTTTAAGGTGTTAAATAATCTTAATTCTCTTAAAAACTCAATTTTTGATCTTGACATTCAAGGGTGAGCGGAGTAGTCAAAAGATGTAATTTGCATTTTGGCAGCAATGTTTTGATGACATGGTTAACAGAAGTAAAAGCTATTAAATGTCCAGAAGTCAAGCTTCAACAGTTCTCAGATGAGATAAACCTGTGGACCAGCTGTTCAGCTGCACGTGCAATTTCTTTATACTATCGTATGCTTGTTGAAATACCAAATTTGTTTTTTGACGGGGAAAATTTGATGCTAATGGTAGTGAATGTTTTTCAATAAGCAAGATGAATATGATGCAAGGGGCAATTTCTACTTCATTCAGCATTTCAAGAAGTTCTAACTTAAATCACTTCTTTGCATTTTAAAAACACAGCTGTTGCAACAGGTAAATTGCAGCACCTCTCCTTTCAAGTAATAACAGTCTTTAATAGTGGGAGCTATGGGATTTAGGGTATTTTTTTGCTTTTCAGTTTATAAAATCTGGAGCATAATATTTGGGACTATGTTTTAAAACCTATTATTATATTTCAGAACATGGAGAACTTAAATTCTGAAGGGATCATTCTTAGTACTTGCTGTTTTACAAATCACAAGTGTGTATAGAATATGTGGCTTTATTCTTTACCAGTGACAAAATGATGAATTAAGTACGTGCAATTACATCTAAATACACAACATATTATTGAATCAGCAGGTTTCTAGAATATTTGCCGTAAAATGCACATGCTCAATCAGCCCACTTTCCAAAACAGTTCTTATTAATGAATGTGTATACTTACACATAAAAACAAATACAAAACTTTTTTCTTTAGGCACGTTCTCTCCATGTATGTCCGTCACCATCAACTTCATTGGACCAGGTCTTGAGTTTGTAGAAGATCTCAGATTCATGTTTCTTCTCCTGTTTTTAAAGGACTATCTGTGTCCTGATGCAGTTCTCTTAAAAGAAGAGAACTTCAATAGATGAAGATAGGTAAATAGATAAAGATTTAGATCTGTTGAGAAGGACCTTGGGGTCCTGGTGGACAGGAAGCTGACTGTGAACCAGCAATGCAGCCTTGCAGCAGAAAAGGTCAATGGTATACTGGGTCTCGTTAAGAAAAACATTGCCAGCATGTTGAGGGAGGTGACTCATCCTCTCTACTCAGCTGTTGAAGCTGAACATGGGTGTGAAGTCGTGGGTTCCCCGTTGCAAGAAAGATATGGACTTTACTGGTGTGAGTCCAGTGCAGGGATGCAAAGGTGATTAAGGGACTGAAACATCTGACATGAGGAGAGGCTGCAAGAGCTTGGACTTCTTAGCCTAGAGGAGAGAAGGCTTATCTTGTGAATGTATATAAGATCCTCAAGGAGGGTCTTATCAATGTATATAAGTACCTGGGATACCTGGTAATGTAATACCTGGAATCTTATTAATGTATATAAATACCTGGTGGGAGGGCATAAAGGAGACAGAGCCAGACTTTTCTCAGTAATGCCCAGAGGCAAGATAAGAGGCAGAGGGCATAAATTGAAACGCACATGAAATTCCATCTGAACATCATGAAACACTTTTTTACTGTGTGGGTGACTGGGCATTGGCACAGGTTGCCCAGAGAGGTGGTGAACTCTCCATCCTTGGAGACATTCAGAACCCACCTGGGCACAATCTCGATGCATTGATCAGGGATGGTTAGACTAGATGATCTCCAAAGGTCCCTCCCAAACTTAATGATTCTGTGAAATAATTCAGTGTTTCTGAAGGAATTTTTTTTTATTATATGCAATAGATAGCCCAACAGTTTTATGTCTTTATTGTGGGTAGAAGCTTATCATGGAAACCATAATTCTGCATTTGGCATCTTCCTTTCATTATAACCAATGTGTTTTCTGGCAAGCTGAAAGAGAGACTCTTGCAAAAGTGATGCAGGACCCTGGTTTGCCTAAATAACCTTTTTTGTGAGAGTACGTTTTAGACCCTGTTGTCTTCTTGCTTTTCATTCCGTTTTCCTTTTATGTTGTCCGGTGCTTTCATGGCTAGCATCTTACAACTTGCTGTGAAGTAACTGAAATGTGTAAAATCTTTCAGATAGCTGTTTTCCTTTAAGAAAAGTACAGCATCTAAAAGCAATTATCATATTTTGAGCTCACTTTTGTAATCCATCTTGAATGCATAATGAATTATATGCAATGAATTGTTAATCTTATTTGAGCTGTTGGAAGACATATTTGTATTACAAATATTCCCTCTTATTTGATATGTCTTTATAAGGTCTGAAAAGAGAATAGCATTGAGACAACTATCATCGTTTAAAAACATCAGTATGACATGAGGCATTTGAAAAACTAGGCCTATATTGTGTATAATGTTTCTGTATTAGCTTATGTACAGTTTCTGTATTAACTTCACAGTGCAGTGAATCTGCCTGTGTGATACTTGATTATGACTTAATACTTTAGTTCATTAGCATTTTATGTATTCTACAGCTTTTTCTTAAAAACAAACAAACAAAAAAAAACCAAAAAAAAACCCCAAACAACAACAACAAAAAAAAAACCTAAAAACCCCATCAAAACAAACAAAAAAAACCTGCCCAAAAAAATTTGTTTGCGGACCTTCTGTTATTCACAGAGTAAAATTGCCCATCAGTCCTCTTTTGAAGCTAAATTTGTGAAAGAAGTACTTCAGCATGCAAGTGTTCTGTGATGTGTTTTACCTTTTACTTCTCCTCCAAGCATATTGCTAACAATTTCCTGCTATAGTAATTGTATGGGACATAGAGGTGGTTCAAAATCAAAATGTCAGATAGATGGAAGTCTGTGCTTAAATATCTATCTGAATTTCTAGTTAGGTCTTTATTATATGTTAGGGAGATCTCTCTACCTACATTTGAGTGCTGGAAACTTGTTCCGAGAATTTTAATTCAACATAACTTTAATTGTACCAGCCATATCTCTTTCAAGTTATTTCAGTATGAGCCCTGACAATTGAATGTTCTTAAATCTAATGTCCGTCTAATTCTTCCTTTTTCCTCAACAATACGTCAAAGCTCTTGTCCCTTCTTGATGCACCTCTACCACTGTGACATACTGCATTGCATTTTCTTCCTGCTGTTTACTGCAGTGCCCGTGACTACTAATGTGTTTAACAGCATGTAAAATTCATTCTTCCTGATGCAGTTCTTACACTTCAAATTCCTCTGTCTTTGGGGGGTCTTGATTTATTTTAGTTTGTATCATCCAGCATATTGTGTGCGCTCTCACTCTCTCTTTTGTGAGACACTGGATTATTCTATTTTCTTAGAATGAAATTATTGTGTTTTTCTTTTTGTTTGATCCTATCGCATCTTTTCCCAAGTCTCCACTATTTGTGCCCATTATGTGCAAAGGATAATTGCATTAAATATGGTGGCTGGTGAGCTTGGTATCACAGAGATAGAGTCGAAGTGTAAGTGGTCTGCTCTCATGATACCAGATCTCAGTATCTTGCTTACTGGGTATTGACTATATAAGGTCTTGCAAATGAAATAGCTTAGCAGCTAATCTGTGGAGAGTGCAGGTTTAGAATTTGACTTCTGTTTTTAGTATTTCTTCATCCTGTCTATTGTGAGACTTGAGATTCAGCGTAGATACTGGTGAAGCCCAGTGGTATTTTATAAGGAAAACTACAGAACCTTTTCTTATTTCGGTAGGATTAGGGATAAGTGTCAGACATCTACAACATAATTCTCTCTTCATCATGACACTGATCTGTTGGTCTGTCTTCGATTCAGTTTTGTAAAAATGCAAAAATTGGCCTGTTGTCTCACCTTAGTTACCTACTGACTGCATTTCTCCATTCCCTGTGTTTAACTTTCTCCAGATGAGGATTTCTCTTCTACTTTTCCTCCTTCTAGCAACAGTGACTGCATGCACTTTGATTCCACAAGCACTGAATGCAAGCTGGGGCAGTTTTCAAATGCCTGGCAAAGACTTAGTGGTCCTAATGTGGAGATCAGTGGAAGTATTTTCTTCTTAAGGTGACCTCTTATCAGATCTGCTTGCTTTGAATGTAAGTATATTGCTTAAATAGGACTTGCACACCTGGCATCTTCTGGTGTGGAAGCTGAGATGACTCACTGAGGGTAGAATCATCCAGTTCCTCCTTTCTCCAGGGACATTCTCACCAAGCACAAAATTGTTTCTGCAAGATCTACCTAGACAAGGAGATTAAGTTCTCAGTCTAGTTTTGCAGGAAAATCTCACAATTTATGTGTACTGAAACTGAAATGCAGTGATAAATCTCAACTTAGTCTAAGAATATCCTTAAAGAAACATAAAATGTTATTTCAGGGAGCCATCTGGCAGGAGACCGCCGCCTTGTCTTTTCCCACTTGTCAAGCTGCAAGTTCTTCCTCCTAAATAAAACATACTAACCAGTAAGCAGTACTGCTGCTCAGTAGAATCTGAACATATTCTGTGTTTCTGCAGGGACCAGTGTTTGAATGAAGACAATCTGTTTAATGTTCACCTCTCCACGAGCGGCTGTCACATCAGCAAGATGGATCCAAGCTTTGACTGTGGATTTCTCTGTGCTGTCTTTTATTTAAACAAGATTTCCTTGGGAAGGAGTTCCCAAGGTGAACTGAATAGCTTCTCAGTGTCTTTTTCAAATTTGTTCTCTGATAGTGGTAGTTGAGACTTCGCTTCACAATAACAAAATTACATTGTCCCTTCACCTTATATACACCTGGTCTTTTCACCTACGTGGGACCAAGACTTTCACAAAATCTTTGGTTGTTCTCGTCGAGAAATCCAAAAGCTTAACTTCAGCAGAGAGATGTTGCAATTTTGTTCTTCTGTTGTTGGAGACCAGTGGAGTGGACTGTCCTGCATCAATCAGAGGGGATCTTGTTTGTCACAGAAACCAGAGTTTGTATAACCTTGGCAAGTCTGCCGAAGTACTTCATTGTGTCTGATGGCTCTAAAGCAACTGTATAAAAGGATTTTTCCTTTAGATGTTTTTAGTGTGGACGTGGTTAGCTAATGCATTTTTCAGTTTCTATTCCTAAAGGTAACTTTAGGGCCATTTTTGAAGTTTCACTTTGTGAATCAATAAGCACTAAAGAAAAAGAAGGTAGTTACTTAGAGTAATGTTTTTCAAATTGTTCTGTTTGTTGCCCTTCTTCTTGGCATGTCTTGAAACACTTAGAGGAAATTGAGGTGCCAGAAACAGAGCTGAGGATTTGAAGGACACTTTGTGTGGGTGGGACAGCAGTATTCATATATACCTGACAGGTATTTTGAAAGTGACAGGTACTTGAAATGTGCAAGCACTTAGGAATCTATAGCTAGATAGTACTTTTCAAAGGTCTGCTAGTAGGTAACTTTTTTTTCCATGGGCTTATACAGTAGTGAACGAAGAACTAGAAGCCTTCTGGGAAGACACGTTTCTTAAAAACATTAATTTCTTTGTAAGATGTGCATTTTCTTTCAGAAAGGAAAAGTAATATTACCAGTTTAATGTCCCATATAAAACAGCAAAGAAAACAGTTCACAGAAACAATACAAATGACTATGAATACGAATTGCTGCAGTTAAATATGGGTAACTTGCTTTGTTCCTACAGGTAGCTCATCTTTTTATAAATGTTCTTGAGGGAAAAAATAATTTCTAGCCCATCATTTAGAATTATTTTTTAAATACTCAGATGTTTTTGTCCTTTGATTAATAACAATTGAGAGGTATACAAAAATCTTAGTACTTGGCTAAACACATAACTTAAGCATGAACTCTTGGAATAATGACTTCAACAGGGCCGTTCCAATGATGATACGTGCTGCAAGTTGAATTGTATATAATTTTGCCATTTTAGCCAAAATTCACTAAATATGCTAGTCGTCTAGCAGCATATTCTTTTACCATTAATTCAGAATTCTTTTTAATGCAGCAACCCCGAAATATTTTAGAAGAATCAATTTTAATAAATTCTTCTGTGGTAGGACAGTTTGTACTAATACATATAGCAATTATTCTGTTTTACCTTAGAAGCAACCTAGGAAATAGCAGCATGCTTAAAACACAGTAGGAAGCATCCCTACTCTCCCAGCTGACATCAAAAAGGCAAAAGGTTGAATGTGTATGCATGACCTCTTAAAAGGAAGGTTATATGAAGGCAAGGAAAGGTTCTGATCTTCCGGTCTGTAACTGCCTGTTTTACATAACGTCAAACATGCTTACTGTCTGTCCTGTATATTTAACCAAGATGAGCAATAATGGTTACTATTTTTGTTATTGCAGATACTATATATCAAAAGGTGCTATCGTTGATCAGCTTGGAGGAGATTTAAATTCTACCCCACTTCACTGGGCAACAAGGTGAGGACAAGTCTTCTAGAATTTTCATTTCCTGTGTTTTTTCGTAACTTGAAATCTGCTACTGATTGATTTATGAAATTGCTGTATTTTCTGGGAATACTTTGCGCAAGAATTAAATTAGTCATTGACAACTGGGCACACTGTGAATGTGGTATGTTTGAGCTACAGGAACTTTCAGCATATAATTCACTTTTTGTCTTATCTCTTTCTGATGTAGAGGAAGATGATCGCTATGATAGGAAAAAAGGGTAAAGTAAAAGTGGAGTCTGTAGTAACCTTGGTTTACTCTTACTTTGGAGATCTTATTTTTGTCAGTCTTCCAAAGTTCAGCAACACTTGTGCAGATGGGGCTTCAGATGATTTTGTGTGGCATTGTCCATACAGTGCTCTATTACGTGTGTGGATTTTTTTTTTTTTTAAGATGCACTTAAAATCAGATTTATGGTGTGGAAGATGGTCTGAGAATGATGAATGGCTGGGAAAAATCAAAGACAGCCTTCAAGTAGTAGCTGCTCCTTCAGACAAACGCTTAGAAATAGGCGGGAAAGGAACACTGTCCATATTAATATTTTTAACTGTAGACTGCAAAAGCAGACTTACAAAATTAGCTTTTAGAGCTTTTACTGTATCAAAATAATTTGTTTACTAAAGATGAGGACTTGCTTGTTAGCCTCCCTTAAAGATTTCAGCTTGTATATTTCTTCTTGTTACAGATCACACACTGCGTTCTGTGTTAATAGCACAAAAGCTTGATTAAATTTCCTGGTGTTCATAGCTGTAATCTGTTGTTCTGTGAAGCATGGTCCAAAGCTGCTTCTGGCATTGAAAAGGTCTTTTTGCTCATGTCAGAAACTGTGTGCTGACAGTTAGGCACCATATCAACAAGAAGGATATGCCTATGCTCATTATGCCAAAAAGATGCTTAAGCTTTTAATGCAGTGTGGAGAAAGTGTAGGCCCTCAGTTTTCCTTTTTTTTTCCTTCCTATTTTTATTTCACTACTGTTTATAATAGTAGAAAGATAAACCATATGCCCCACAAAAGTGGGAGTATATAGCCAGTTTGACATCTCTTAATATAGAAGGTTTCATATGAGGATTGGAAGAAGTCACAGTAGGCTAGATTTCTAAACTAATAATGTGGGTTTTTTGTTGACTGGCCTTTTGGTATACAACTCACTTCAGCCAGTTGCATGTGATGTATGCATTGGCTGCATAGAATTTGCTTATGTGAATGAGTTTGCTTACTCAGCTGCAGAATCAGATCGTGACAGTTGTTGTTCTCAGAGTATAAGTCAAAGTGCAGAAGCTCTAACTGCTAAACATATTTCTTGTATTCAGATATTCAAATTTTAATAGTTTCTCTGTATGCAGTTATTCAGTTGCTTGTTTTTTGTGTTTTGTTACATTCAGACAGGGTCACTTATCCATGGTTGTACAGCTGATGAAATATGGGGCAGATCCGTCGCTAATTGATGGAGAAGGATGTAGCTGTATTCATTTGGCTGCCCAGTTTGGACATACTTCGATTGTTGCTTACCTGATAGCAAAGGGACAGGTAAATTTCAAGTAATATCGTATTTAAATAGATTCTGCTCAAAATTAGATTAGGAAAACAACTGAAACCTATACCTGTCATTCAGGAAATGCAAAATATTTGCCTGACTAAACATAAAAATAATTCCATGTCTTTTATTGTAGACTACAGTATTGATGTGCCACCTATTAACTTAATTTCCTCTAACAGTGGTCTGAGTACTTTGGCTTTCATTCATACCTGTCTAGTGTAGTATGTGGAAATTCTAGCAGTTATTCTTTTACCATTCTTTATTTCTAATGAATTTAATCTTTAAATGTTAACAATGACAATGATAGCAAATATTTTAGAATTCTTCACAGAATCATCAATTCATACATGGGTCAAGAATCTGATGACAAAGAGTTGCCATAGGTCATCTCTTTTTTTTTTTTACACCTCATTCCACAACTTTTATTTATTGCTGTTACTAATTGTACATGTGTGTAAATAAATAATTAAAAAAAACCCGCCAAACAAAACAACCCAAAACCTGCTTGCTAGCTTCTTATATTACTACTAGATCTGTAAAGTGTGTATATAGCATGTGTATTCATTACTGTCCCACATCCTTCATTTTGTATGCTCAAAAATATGTTCACCCTTTGTTACTCACCCTGCATTATAATTTATCAATTTACTCACCCACAGTTATGTGCCTGAAGCACAAATTTGATTTACTTTGTAGACCGTATAGAAAGGTCACAGAATCGCAGAATGGTAGGGGTTGGCAGGGACCTCTGGAGATCATCTCGTCCAACCCCCCTGCTTGAGCAGGCACACCTAGAGCAGGGGGCACAGGACCACGTCCAGGCGGGTTTTGAGTATTTCCAGAGAAGGAGACTCCACAGCCTCCCTGGGCAGCCTGTTCCACTGCTCTGTCACCCTCACAATAAAGAAGTTTTTCCTCATATTCAGGTGAAACTTCCTGTGTTCCAACTTGTGCCCATTGCCCCTTGTCCTGTCATTGGGCAACACTGAAAAGAGTCTGGCCCCATCCTCTTGACACCCACCCTTTAGATATTTATAAGCATTGATAAGATTCCCCCTCAGTCTTCTCTTGTCCAGGCTGAACAAACCCAGGTCTCTCAGCCTTTCCTCATATAAGGCTGATGCTCCAGTTCACTGATCATCTTGGTAGCTCTCTGCTGGACTCTTTCCGGTAGTTCCCTGTCTTTCATGAACTGGGGAGCCCAGAACTGGACGCAGCACTCCAGATGTGGCCTCGCTAGGGCAGAGTAGAGGGGGAGGATAACCTCCCTCGACCTGCTGGTCACACTCCTTTTAATGCACCCCAGGATACCGTTGGCCTTCTTGGCCACAAGGGCACATTGCTGGCTCAGGGTCAACTTGCTGTCCACCAGCACTCCCAGGTCCTTCTCCACAGAGCTGCTTTCCAGTAGGTCAGCCCCCAACCTGTACTTGTGCATGGGGTTGTTGCTCCCCAGGTGCAGGACCCTACACTTGCTCTTGTTGAATTTCATGAGGTTCCCCTTGGCCCAGCTCTCCAGCATGTCCTGGTCTCGCTGAATGGCAGCACAGCCTTCTGGTGGTCAGAGTGCTCCCCTCTTTTTACAGTCTTGCTAATGCTGTTCACACTTCAGTATTCTGCTTATTCTTTCAAATAGCAAGTGAGATACGATCCAGTGAGTCAGGTGGAATATGGCTATGAAATCAGTGGGTTTGTTCTGTGTAAAACAAATACTAAATTTGCTGCAGAAAATTATTTGTGCCTATACATGTAAAAAAATAAACTACTGCTCCATGCAGTATTTAGTTTGTATCTGAGAACTGTTTGGTAAAACAGTTTTTAGTGTATAATAGAGAGTAAGCTAGGCACTAGAAGAGGCTGATCATGTATAATCGTAAGAGTTAACGATTGGAGAGAAATGCTTTTTCATCAGGAACAAGTTTTGTATTTTGTTCACAAATTATGTGTAATTTTATGTGGGCTTTATGTTACCAGAAAAATCTTGCAGATGTTACACATGTGCAAATTTGTATAAACATAGCATTAATGAAGTATAAAAGGCCTTTAAAATGTTCTACTGTGATTATGAAATCTCCCTGTAAATGGTTGTTTGTCCTCATGTTTACATACAGACTTGTCCTGTTTATCTGAGCATATAATACTTCAGTCCAAAAGAAGCTGCATGTGTTTACATGTGTATATACATAAATGCACAAAACTTGCTTTAAAATTTAAAACCTATTATCTTGGAAACAGCTCTCCTTGTCAATAGTTTTTAAAAGGATAATTCTTATTAAATCCCCCAAATGTTAGCTATACTACATACAATTACAGAAACTACATGGTTTCTGTAGAAGCTATGGGAAATACATGATTCTACTTTTTATTCTCCTTTAATAAGTACATATGAGGTCATTAATTCCATTTTTCTTTTCATCTCCTTTGTGATGCAGTGATTTGGGTTTGGAAACTTGAACTGCTTTTGCGTATGTGGGTTTACCCTATCTACTGCTTGCAAAATCTTTTTACCTTTTGCCTTTAGAGAGATGAGGCTCTCATATCCAAAGAGTAGGCTTGCCCTTGTTCTGAACCTAATTGTAGTACCTGTGTGGTAAATGACAACTAAATAAATGTCAAAATAAAGGTCAGTGTAGGCTGCTGTGCTTTGTTAGTTCTGATCCTGATGCCTTTGTGGATCTGCATGATCAGAGAAGAGCCAGCTTTCATAACTGCACAGAGAACTGACAGCTGGATGAAGAAGTTGCTCCTAATTGCTTTATGTCCCTTTTTGAGACAGAGCTGGAACCCAACTTCAGTGTTGCTGCTTCACTCTCTTCCTGGGCTGCAGCAACCAATGGTAAAATTTCCAATCTGAGGCTCGAGTCTAGTCCTCTAGCTTCTGGAGTGTAGTGTAGGGGAAGAACTCTTGGTCAGATGCCCTCTGGCCTTGGTTAGAAGTGAACCCACTTCCATGCCAGCAATTGCTACTCAGCCAAGAGGCAGCGGTGGCAGATAGGTGTTGCTTTTTATTTGGTCATGTCTCTTACTGAATTTTGAGAGACTAATACCTGGCTGTATCATAATTTGCTCATGTTGTTTGTGACAGTAAGTTGCCTGGGTCAAAATCATGCCTGGGGCAAGTACGGGATATAAATACAATCAGATAGCAAGTAACAGAATCTGTAGCACAGTTCAAGTTTAGGTAAGACCGTTCTTTTAAAAAAACACAACAAAGAAAAACTGAAAAGAGTTGGAAGGCACTTAAAAATGTTCCAAATTGATGCTTTCGCTACTTGACTGCTTGACACTGTGCTTGCGCTACTTACAATGCCAAAGGCATATCAGGGCCTAGCATACACAAACTTGTCACCCCGGAATAAGTTAAGAAATGGATATCGTATGTCGGATGGTTGAATGAAGTGTTCTCATCCTGTGGTATGTGTGAGATAACTTACCTCAATCACAGTTAATGAGTGACTATAAAGTTGCTAGTAGGGTAAAATCATGTTGTAAGAAATATTCTGGAGCTAAAATTATAGTTTAACTATTTCATACTCATGGTTTAACTATCACTTATTCATCAAGTATGTATTTTTTTTATTCTCAGAGTTGCTGTTTTATGTGTAAACTGCTGTCCTGAGTTACATAGGGCCGCCTTCTGAGCTATAGCCTAGAAGTAGTTGGCATCTAGGTTGGGACATGCCACGGTGGTCCCAGCAGCCTTGGTTACTTTGGTGCTGCAGTCCATGAGCAGTGCTCCTAAGCCCTGTTACTTCTGCTGGCACTGAGGATTGCTCTCTCCCCTGGGCTCAGGCCAGTGTAAGACACTGAAACAAGTGTTTATTCCCTAGACCCAACCTAGAGCATTTTACTTACAGAATTATAAGTCCAGTCATGTTTCTTTCTCATGATTGTCAAAACTGACCTGCGTGTGATGGACTAGAGTATTCAGAACAGAGCTTTTTTAGTCTGAAAGAACAAGGTGGGTTCAGTTTTGTGTTACTTTACTTGATGAGCTGCCTGTCGGTCTTCACTCGGTTCATTCCGCAAGAAACCTACAAAATCTCTGCTCTAGTGAATAAACTAGCACGTGTCTTTCCTAAATTAGGAAGTGTTTTCAGCCTTACATCCCCCTTCCTGATAAATCTTCTTTACTTTATGCTTTTAAATATGTCATTTCTTTAGAAGCCTCTTTCCCTTCCGCTGGGCAACACTCCATGTGAACGAGATCTTTTCCTTACAGAGAATAAATAGGATTCTGAACAAGGGCGTGATGGGTCTTTCTATGAAGGTCTGTGTTTTGTGCAGTAGCCAGTAATGATTCTAAAGAGGACGAAATTCCTGGTCCTTTTCTGTGCAATTTCATGCACTTCTAAGTGGTTCTTTCTGTGCTTTTGAAAAGGCCGTATTGTATCACAGTACTGTTTTGACCATTGCTTGTTAAGTGTCCTGGTAAGCCTAAATGCTGCTCTGATCTCTAGCTGCTATTCAGAATCCTACCTCATCAGCTATATTGCTTTCAGAAAGTAGTATTAAGCAACAGAATAGTTGCTACAGCTCCTTTCCATGTAGGAAGCTCTTTCTCCCCTATATTTTTGCCTCTTCAAAAGCTTTTTGTGGAACCTTGATTAGTGTCCTAGGACTAAGTCTGGTTATTGTGGCATATGCAAAGTTGTTCTCCTTCAGAACCACAGTTGTTCTATTTCAGAAACAAGTGAAAAATTTGCAAGTTGTGGTCCACAGAGTTCATGCTTGAAATACATACAGAGAGCAGCAGTATGTGCAATTTTTGATTGTTGCGTCACTTACTGTTGAAATCTTTGGTTCTTGCAGTGCTTGTACTGTTGTGCTAACAGCATAGGTACACCTCTCCATGAGCATTATCAGATTGACCTGTCGCCAAGGGTTAAACAAGAAATTAATGCTAAAATGCCTGTTGGTACAGACCAGAACAGAAGGACAGTCTCCTAATATGTACCTGCTGCTGAAGGTTTACTTTTTTGCCTCAGCCCTTTGGTAAAAAGCAGCAACAGAGCTTCCTTTCTGAAATATCTCACTTGTTGTGTGGTTGTGGTAAGGATCTGGCAAAATAACAAAGAATTTTTGATGAGAGGTTTGCTAGAACATGCATCTGCTATCTGCAACTATGTCATCTTTGTTACATCTATACAACAGTATTCTAAGTCAATCTTAGTTGCTTTGCCTCTTGTTAAAGCTCCTTTGAAGAGGGATCTGCCTCAGCCTACGTTGTAGCTTAAAATAAGTAATAGCTGTAGCCTGCCTAGGTAATTTATGTGCAGGGAATAGTCTGGAGCTTGTGGCTTTTTTTTTTTTCTTTTTCTTTTAGCTGAGTGTCACCTAGTGTGCAAAGTGTAGTTTTGATTCGTCAGATGGAATCACCGAAGGAATCATTTTACTTACATCCAGGCAATCAGGTCCCTGCTGTTGGTCATGAAGAATTGCTTTTCTATATGAAATCTGTGGATGAAAGAGTGATTGTTCATGTTACAGTAATTTGTGCAATCTTCAAAATATGTTGTTCACACAGTGTGACCTGTGAATCAAAGTCATGCTTCTCAAGGATGAATGACCTTGAGATTAGGCTGCAGTTCTAATTTCCTTCACAATCTCAACAACAGGAGATTAAAGGCAGTGGCAATGGTTGCGCGATCCTAGGAGGCTCAAAAGGATCTAATCTATATGAATACTGTGGGCAAACTGACTTGGATCCCGGTCTCAATGCGTGTAACACTTTTCTGAACAAACAATACAATAAAGTGATAGTCTCCTTCCTCTCCATCAACTGTTTTTTAAATTTCTGATTTTTTTTTTTTTTTTAATTAAGCAACAGAGTAAAAACTTAGAAACGTAAAGTTATCTGGAGGCTAGGGACATTTTAAAAGAAATTATTTGGAAGAACTAAATTGGATTTTCTGGAAGACTTTTGCATGGGTCAGGCTAGCAGCACCACGAGCGGGAATCCCAGCGTGCTGGGCATTTGACAGACTACTGGAGCAGAGAAGAAGGTTCTGGGTATGATAGAAAGCAACATCACCCACTTTCTGGGTTTTCTGTCAGTAGTTTCTGTAGCAAAAGACTTTACTGAAACACTTTCAACCTAATTTTCCTAGTAAGGACTGAGGGGAGTAGCATAGGAAATATTGACATAGCTCTATTGCCTCTAAAGAAAACTGTTCAGGTCTTAGATTAAGTCGTCTTAGAGTATTTTTGTTAGTGGTGGAACTTGCCCAAATGTGCTTGGAAGTCTAATCTGCCTCAGTGTATTTAGGAATTACCAACTTCCATGTTAGTGAGGCAGGGATCTGTAACAGGAAAAAATGCTGTAGGTGTTAGATCCTTTCTGATGGATCTAAGAGAATTGTCTGGATGGTGCTGTTTTGCTGTGGCTATGTTCTGTTAAATGCAATAATGTGGTTTTTTTTTTATTTCTAGCCATCAGTTTAGTCACCACTTGATCATAGATTGGTTTTATTTCTGGGTAGGTTGTTTTTTATTAATGGCTTTTGTTTAAACTTAAAAATTTTCTGGCAGCCTTTAACTTGATATCCAGATATGTAAATACCTTCGGAACAGTGTGAACTAAGGAAAATTGCTTTGCAAGTGGAAAAATAGATACAGCTAGCATTTAGTACGATGTAGGATTCAGGCCATGGTATTTATGTTAATTTATCAAGTATTTTATTAAATACTGGTGCATTAGTTTAGTTTTCTCCTGCTTTTGAGTGTAATACTATACCATCTATATGTCTTTTATGTTGAAGATTAATAGTAAGATAGAAATGACTAGTTTTATACAACACATGACTGTTCCTTAGTTTCCAAAATGGATTGGAATGGTTATATTTTTCAAGTGGTGCAATGCTTCTCATTGCAAACCTTGATTCTACTGGATCTTTATCATGCTTACTTATCTCACCAACTTTTCTTTTCCTTTTTTAGGATGTAGATATGATGGATCAAAACGGAATGACACCTTTAATGTGGGCAGCTTACAGAACACATAGGTAATACCTCACTGCAGTTTTGACTTCCTCCTAATGTTAACTAGGTGGCATATAGTAGTGACTGGTTTTGATTTTTCAGATTTTTTTTTTTTTTGTTTAACTAGTCAATGTTCTTTCCAGAAATTGCCACTCTATCTTTCTTCATTTATGATTTTGTTGTGAGTTATCCCCAGTAGGCAGCTCAGCCCCATGCAGCTGCTCGCTCACTGCCACCCAGTGGGATGGGGAGGAGAATCAGAACAGTAAAAGTGAGAAAACTCATGGGTTGAGATAAAGACAGTTTAACAGGTAAAGCAAAAGCTGCACGCCCAAGCAAAGCAAAATAAGGAATTCATTCACTACTTCCCATTGGCAGGCAGATGTTTAGCCATTTTCAGAAAAGCAGGGCACCATCACCTGTAACTGTTACTTGGGAAGGCAGATGCCATCACTCCAAACATTCCCCCCTTCTTCCTTCTTGCCCCCAGCTTTTATTGCTGAACACAACATTATATGGTCTGGAATTTCCTTTTGGTCAGTTGGGGTCAGCTGTCCCAGCTGTGTCCCCTCCCAACTTCATGTGCACCCCCAGCCTACTCACTGGTGGGGTGGTGCGAGAAGCAGAAAAGGCCTTGACTCTGTGTAAGCACTGCTCAGCAATAGCTAAAACATGCCTGTGTTATCAACGCTGTTTTGGTCACAAATCCAAAACACTATGGACACAAATCCAAAGCTACTATGAAGATGATTAACTTGATCCCAGCCAAAACCAGTACAATGGCCTGTTCAAGAAAGAAGTACTCACTAATATGAACTTTTAGTTTATAAAGTAAATCTTCCTGTGGAGATGACTGGAAGAAAATGGTGTAAAATAACAGTTCTCCAGAAAGCAAATTTGTCTGAATTAGGTTCCTGCTCAGAAGGGCTTATCTCCATTGATTATTGAGATGAACATAGGCTAGGTTTTACAAATACCTACCATTACCAACATTATGATCCTATTTTATTTTCTTTTTTTTTGAATGTGAAGTGGAAATATAACATGTTTTGAACTTTGGTTATTATCTGCCAAGTATATAATCATGTGCATGCTTTTACAAATCTGTTAATACTGTTAGGTTTTGGTAAACATGAAAACAGAATTGTATAACAAATGTGTTTCACGACATCCCATAACAAGTTGTCTTACTGAGCTCCTTTAAAAGGCTGCTCTTTGGTGGGAAGGGAATTCGAGCCATTCATAATCATCAGCCAGAAATATCACTTAGCAAATAAATAGTGTACCTGATCAATGTTCTTTATAGAAATTGAACTCATTAACAATAAGTTGGTATGTATTTGAGTTCATCTTCTGTAGATCTAACAAGAATTTTCTTTTCTAGTGTGGATCCAACCCGATTGCTACTTACATTTAATGTTTCTGTTAATCTTGGAGACAAATATCACAAAAACACAGCATTGCACTGGGCTGTGCTAGCAGGAAATACTACAGTTATTAGTCTTCTCTTAGAAGCTGGAGCTAATGTTGATGCTCAAAATATAAAGGTAAAGACTTGGTCTGTTTTTATTGTAAGCGGTTTGAAGCGGAAATAACAGTCTATCATAAATCTCAAGAATAGATCATTATTGTGGGTATGGTGGGATCATGAAGATGGAGCAAAAGCCATGCCGCTAATGTTTAACTTGGGAATCAGTTTTTCCTAACAATGATGCATAACCACTAAATCTGAACCTTCAGAAGTACTCAGGTAAATAATTTACCAATGGTTATGTGTAAATATATGGGAGTGGGGTGTGCAATTAGACTGCATGCGTGAAGACCCATGCGTTTGGATGCAAAATTGGAAATCTGACTGAATGTCTTCTAGTGACGTTCTGGGGTGATTGTCTGTCTGTTGGAGTGAGATGTGAGACATATCTGTCCTCTTTCAAAGAGATGACAAATGCTCCAGTATATCTCTGAGTGGCAGTAAGGAAGTTGGAGGCCTACCAGTAGGAGTAAAATAAGAAAATAGGCTCTTTTTTGCATCAGAACTTTAACTTGGCTGACTCTCCAGAACCTCTTAATGATGAAGCTAGATTCAGCACTAACAGAGCCCATCCCTGGCATATGTTACACCAGCCAAGCAGCAGTTAGAATTTATGCCATAGACTTGGGTTCTGTAAGAGCTTCTCCAGCAGTAGAAGATGGGCCTATTGAACATGTTTTTGTCCATTGCCTCCAGACTGTTCTGTATGTCAAATTAGATATACCCAAGTGGTTTCTTCTGTGGTGTCAGAGAAGAATTCACTTTTAGAAAAAGAATTCTCTACTCAATTTCTCTTCAAATATTTGTGTTTTCCACTTAATGAGTGTTACAGATGTAGAGGTTATACTGGAAAATACAGCTGTAAATCTGCATTTATAAAATATTAAATACTTAATTAAATTTATTTGACCTTTCACCATTTTTCCTACTGATTAAAATGGCCAGGGCTTATTTTGCTTGGCCAGAAGTGATAGAAATATGCTAAAAATATATATGTATGCATCTGTTTTCTTGGACAGCATGGAACAGTCTTTTTAAGGGTGCAGTCAAATTTTGCTAGTAGCTTTCTAGGTCCTACATCCACTTGAGAATATCAGAAATACTGATGATCATGAATGAAAACTCATTAGAAAAATCACATGGCTTTTCACATGTTTAAAACAAATCAGCTAGCCTCTTGCATGTACTGATGTGAGTATATAATAATTATTCCTGGTCTGTAAGGTCAGTCATGTGGATGAATTATGCTTCTAGTCTCACTTCTTGTAAACCGTTGAAAAGCTTTTTTTCTGTGCCACCTAATGGTAAAAATGAAGGTATTTTTGTGGAAAAAAAATCCGTGTGACATACCTTGTTTCCCTTTGGAGACTGATTAGTGTGATTAGAGTTCTAAAGTCATCACCTTACCTACATTTCTGGACTCTTATGAAATCTGTAATAAAAATTCGTATGTTTTTGGCCAAATGAAAATGTATCTGCTAGCCTGAAGCAGTTCATGGTCCCTCTTTCTTTATTGACAGACAGCAGCAGTCAGTAGAAAAATAGGTTTTTGAACCTGCTGGATCATGATATCTTTCCAGTCATGCCAGAATACATGTGCCTGGTTTCATTAGACACTGCCTGCCTTCTGCGGTGGAGTCTAGGTTTCTTGCATGCCTTCCCAGATTTCTAGGATCTTCAGAGAGGATCAAAATCATTCTAGCAGTGGCAGTTTTGTCATCCAGCCAGTGGCTTTATAACAGGTACTGATTTGGGTGGTAGAAAACATACAGGAAACATAAGAATTTGGTTGATTTTTATAGGTATATGGAAACCCAGTTTTGTGCTTCTCCTTTGACTGTTCAGCAAAAAAGTTTTCTTTGAGCCAAATCCCAGTTGTTAAGTGTCTGGCTCATGTTTCCTCAGAAATAAAAGGAATCATGAAAGGCTCCTTTCTGATGCAGTCACTTCCAGATTTCTGCAGCACTATGTAGTGAAGTCCTTTTCTCAGATAGCCCATGGAATTGACCAAGAATGGTGGTAAGACAGTTAAGGTTAAAGAAATGCATTGGCTGAAAGCTGTTCATATTTTTCAAATTAGGAAGTGGCTGAAATGTTAGGTGCAAACTTTGACCTTGTTGTTATCAGCTCTAGGCAATCTGTTAGAAAGGCGCATGCTGCTGGCTGCCTAGGTTTGGAACAAATTGGAACCAGTCATCTCAGTAAGGTGCTCTTTTTACTTTGCCTGGCAGTTGGAGAAGTAGATGAACAGTAACACTCTTATTCTAGAATAAAGCTTGGTACAAGTAGTGGGTTTGTCCTGTTTGTGTTATTCATCCTCTTTATATTATGCTGTACCAGAAAATAGTACTTTTCTTTTGGTAGTAAGATACTTCCATCTTCCTTTTCAAAAACTGGATTACAGTTGGAGTTGGAAGCTGCTTTTCAGTAGTCAAAGTAGAGTGCTTTTTTTGTTTGATTGATTTTTTTGTTAAGGAAGCTATCTGCCACACCTGTAGGCAGTTTGGGCAGATGAGGACAGGATTTCACAGGGAGTCAGCTTATCACTGGGGTCAGGGGGAAACCTGTAAATTTTATTTAAATATAAGCAGAAGCTCCTTTTTTACTGAAGAGTGATAGAGACCTAAAAGAGCTTTTATGGTTTAAGGTTTTCTTCTTTTTTTTTCTTTTTTCTTTTTTTTTAAATCTGTTAATGAAATCACTGAATAGACTTTAGATGTAGTTTCTTGATTATGCAATGTATCTGTAGACTTATCTGTGGAAGTCTACATTTAAAGTAAACACTTTAAATATATACTATTGAAGCTTTATTGCTTGCTGGCAAACTACATATGTTACCAGATTAAGTTCCCTGATTCTTTTGGTTTTTGGGGTTTTTTTGTTTGCTTTTTAAGCCAGTCAGCCATCCACCACCCCTGTGAATACAAGGAAAATATTAAAATGGCCGGATGATGAGAAGCATAGTCAAAGACTTCTTTAAAGCTCCCTCAATCTTTTTATCTAGGCAGTTCCTAGGTGTCTCATGGCCCTCTAGTGGAAGGGATGCTCAGCTGGACCCCAAGACAACTTCAGGATTTACTTGGGAGATCAACTCCCAGAGGGGATTGCTTGTCCACAGGTAATCTTTACAGTCTGGATATATAAGGTGATATTAAAACAACAGCATCTCTGGAGTTTTCCATATATTAGCAATTCAAGGTGCTATTAAAGTTGTGATGAAGCAGGCACCATAGTTTGATTTCAGGCATTTCTGTTGAGGATGGAGTTAACTTAATCTGTTTCTTAAACATCTGGCTAAATAACTTCGAAGTCAAGTTAAGTCAAAAGGTTATTCTTTTTTAACTGATTTTGCTAGTTAAACTTCTCGCACAGGAGTGCAAGATCCTGTTAAGCAGCAAAAAGCTTCACGTCATAATCTATAGCCTGTGCTATTTACTCTCCTTTTAGAGATTTGGAGCAAGATTTCAAAGGCAAAAATGACAGTTAAGTACTCAATTCCCATTGTCTTTCTATGGGATATAGGTAGCTAACTGTACTTTTTAATCTTTGAAATCTCTTCTGTCTATAGTAATTATTGCCCTTACTGGGTAATTTCAGTTTCTGGTACCTGTCTCACTTTTTTTTTAGGAGGGGGCCGAGCGATGGAGGATTCAGCCATTTTTCAAGCCTCCATGAATGGTTTGTTTAGGAGGGGAGTTAACTCCAGTAGAAGAGAGGAGGAGTCAAATGCAAAACTGAAGCTGGAGGTACCTGCAATTGGTTGTCTCTTGCCTCCTCTATAATTTTAGACCCAGTCAATAACTTTCATTTAGCTCTCTTCCTAAATGTTTAAAAAGCAATAACATCAAATCAGTTTAGTAGGCACCTTTGGCCCCTGTATCTCTCTCTGTGTTTCTCTTTTGCTTTGTCTGTCGGTCCTCTCTGAAAGTAGGGAAAGTGAAAGCATGGACCATTGCTGGCTTAGCACCCAAAGTACGTGAAGCACAAGCTAAGCATAAAAGCTCAGAGTTTTGGAATAAGTTGGACATGAGAAATCAGTTTATACTTTCCCAGTTTCTTCCTAGGACTTCAGTAACTGAGGTGAATATAAGAACATTAAGCTTGTGGAAAAAATTCCTTATAGAAACATTCCGTGATATTAGTAACTTCACTCTGCCAAAAAGGCAAAGAATTAACTGAGACTTTAGACTGGGAGAGTTTCCATGATCCAGTGGGTCACGAGTTCTTATTCTTTGCTTGATTTCTGCTGCCTGTCAATAGCTGAGGGGGAAGAACAGTCTCTCACATACAGACTAGTAGACTGTGTGTAGAACAGTGAAACATAGATGTGTTATGCCAAAGGCAACAATTATTGCTATGTCAGGACATACATATTGTCAGAATCACACATTTAATATTCTACTTGTCCACACATGTATAGTTGCGAGAGAGTGAAAAAGACCAAAAGGAATGAATGATGTTTGGTGTCAAGTAAGCTGCAGAACAAAAAATATGCCAGAATGTAGCTTAAACTGATTTAAAATGTATTATTTTTTCCTGCCAGTCTTCTGTTTCAAAAGTGCTCTGAATGCTTTTTATTTTTAAATTGGTTATTTTCCACTTGTATACTCCTGGCAGGGAGAATCACCACTTGATCTAGCAAAACAGAGGAAAAACGTTTGGATGATCAATCACCTACAGGAAGCAAGACAGGCAAAGGGGTATGACAGTCCATCCTTTCTGAGAAAACTGAAAGCTGATAAGGTAAGAAACAGTATAACACTTATGTAAATCAATATTACTGCTTCTGTTGGTTTGGGGGCATGTGTGTTTGTTTAAGGTAAGCAGTTCAGTACTGTGGTTTCCCCACATTTCGGTTTTAGGAAACATCTTTTTGTTATGACAAAAGTAATGGCAAAAAGAAAAAAAAAAAAAAAAAGCTTTATTCAAGGCAGGAGGAAAGAAAAACCTAAGCCTCCACACAGTCACCTTTAGTTTTTGTGCTAACTAAACGTTAGGAAGGCACCAAGTGGTCTGGTATTGTTGGGGATAGCCAAGACTTTCACAAAGCTGACTCTCAAGTATCTAAGGAAAGAAGCATTTTAGATATCCTGAACTCTGATCTCGTCTCTAATTATGTAGTGTTTTGTGTTGAATGAAAGAAGCAGTCAGTCTTAGCAGTATAATGTAATATATGAATCTCTAATGTGGAGGCCTTTTTCTTCTCAGGTTATTATTTAATAGTGCAGATAGAAGGAGGCAAGAAATGAGGGTATAAACGGTAACAAATTGCTCTAGCATGAGAAACTGTCTACCTGCCTGTAGTTTGGTAACTTACACAGAGTTAATATTTTCTTACCAGGTAGAGTATTGTGCTGGATATTAAGTATTACTGTCACTGATTTGTTACAACTTCTTGATTTAAAGATACATTGCATCTTGATGATTAAAGCACTGGCTACAGCCTGTGCTTTAACCCTGTGGTAGTATAATAATGCAGTGATTATTGACTTTAAGTGATTTGTGCATTGCATTGTGTGTACATGTGCATTGTGAGTGTGCTTTCAATATCTGGAAAGAGTTCAGTGTCTTCATCAGGAATTGTACCCACATAGTATATGACAAAACAGGGTCCTATCTTTCTTCCTAGATGCTTCAGTGTGACTTTATAGCTTACGTAACTGCAGTCTTTAAAGATCACTGAGATTACCATGTGCTGTGTAGTAGTTTATACGCTTTGACAGATTCTTAAAGAAGAACTACTGTTGCCTTTATTCTGGATTAGCAGCAAAGTCTCTAGAAGGCAGTTCTAAAATAAATAAATAAAATTACTAATTTGCTATAAAAATTCAGGAAGATTTTTTTCTTGCACATTCATTGGAGATATATAAATATAGGAAATGAGAAAAAATTATGAAGATTCCTTCCCCCCATGTCAAGCTTCCTGAAAATTTATTTAAGTTTTTGTGACTGTCCTATTTATTATAGAATATTATTATACAATCTGTTCCTGAAAATACAGTTACTTACTGATATTTGTTTCTATGTAGGAATTCCGTCAGAAGGTGATGCTGGGAACTCCTTTCCTAGTTATTTGGCTGGTTGGGTTTATAGCAGACCTAGACATTGATTCTTGGCTCATTAAAGGGCTGATGTATGGTGGCGTTTGGGCTATGGTGCAGTTTCTTTCAAAGTAAGTGTTTTACCAAGACACTGTCTGTTTAGTGTGCACACAAGAAGTGTTTTGCTGGCATCTTTATTGGATAAATAATCTTAAATTCCTGGTTTTGTGGGTTTTTTTGACATGCAACATTGATTTTTTGTTGGAATTTTTTATTATTATTTCTGGGAAAGATCTTGTGCGACTTTAGCTCTTGTAATGCTCTGTTGTCTGGCAAATAGCCATGGAATTACCTTGGGTGAATACCATTCAGCTAATAGAAGCTAACAGTAGAACAGAAATTCAGTCATTATCCAGAGGAGGGTGCTGAATGTCTGTCTGCAAAGAGTTATCAGCATGAATTTTGCAGAAAGCAGTCAAGGGGAAAGTTACTAGAAAGGAATAGAAAAAAAGATATGTGCAAGTGTGCTATTAAAACCTATTTTTGTAGCTTTTAAATACCCAAAGGCATCTAAAGTGAAATGAAGTCAGAGTCAGATTTTGTAGCTTCTGTTGTTGTGGAAGGGGGTGACTGAAGAAAAAGGCTGCTTTCTAATAATGTTTTTAATTTGTTACCTGATCATAAAGAATTTTAGTTGTGTTTGTGATTAGTTTAAATATCTGTAAATGCACCTACGTATACACGTGCACACATATACACATGCAGGCACGCTCCAGCGGATTTTCAGGATCTATAGACTACTTCATCTATCCTTTGGTTTTCATTGCTGTGTGTGATGTGTATAGAAGAACTTATTATATCTTCATACTTATGAGCTCTCTGCTTTTCTGGCATTGAATGTCATGTTTATTAGAGCTACTTGCTTCTCCTTCCTTTCTGCTTGAGGAGTAGGAGAAAATATATCTGTTCCTTAAACCAAGTTCGTAGAATTTTAGTGAATTTAGTAGACCAGGAGGGAGGTGGGGGGTCATCAGGCTTTTGCCTCTGCACGATCTTGGAGATGATCTGTTCAGTCTTTTTGTCATCTCTGAGGCTGTGCAATTTGCTGACCTCGTCCCACAGATAATTTATTTGGCAATGCGAATCTTCAACCATGCCTCCTGCAGGAAACAAGGACAAGATTTCTTCAAGTTCCTTAAGATCTATGTTTTGTCAAGTTTTACATTTTTGTCCTGCCTGACATATATTCAGGATTAACATTATTACTTTCTCTTATCCTTTGCTTAACGTTTAGTGTAAATACTTTTTGAAGTGTTTTTCACAAAGCCCGGGTTTGAATGCAATTTTTTTCTATTATTCTAGAAGTATTTCCTTTCCCTGTTGAATTTTAGCTAATCTGCGTAGCTGTTTTCCTCCCTACTCTTTCACACGCAAAAAATAATGCACAGAAATCGCTGAAAGAAAGATTCCTGCTGAGTAACTACTGTGTGTCCAAATGTATATTCACTTACTACTCACCATCTTAGCTCATCTTCCTTATAGGATTTTCTCAAAAGACCTAAGAAACTTCCATGAGAGAAGAGACAGTTACTGCAAGGGAGTAAAGGAGTGAAATGGAAACTACTCGTGCACGCATTTGTCTGTGGCAGCCCTGGGGGCACCACCAGGACAAAAAGCAAAACGCATCCATGTAAGGATGTTTAGGCAGATGATGGAAGAAGTTTTATTTCAAAGAGTTCAGCAGTTTAGAATGCGACTTTTGATACGTTTAGCAATTTTTTTCTTGAATATGGAGTAACCTAGTCACTCACCTAGTTTGTCTCAACTATATTCAACTTTATTCAGAATAGTTTTAAAAAAGAAGAGTATAAGAAGGGGAAAATAATTCTGATGGCTTAATTTTTTTGTTTTAATTAAAGTAGCAGCATTTTATCGTAGAACCTGGCAAATCTATTGATATGGGAAATGAATTAACCTGGGTTTTTTCTGACTTTCTTTTGGTGACTGTAACAGAAGCAAAAGGTTCAAGAATCTGAACTATTTCAAGTATGTAGGCCGATAACACCAAGGTCTCTTCAGCTTTTTTCTTACTGAAGTAATCTTAATATGTCATTTTCATTATATGGGTTTCCAAGATATCTTTAGCACTGAAATATCATAAGTAAATGTAGGTTGCAACCACTATCCAAGTCGGCTAGGAATCTCACAGATTTCTAACAGCTTTCACAGTGTAAGTTTTAGCACGAGTATTACTCATTCTACCTTTCTTGTCCAGTTCTTGACATTCACTTCAAAAGTAAATGTATAAATTTTAATTAAATAACTTTCAGTCATGACCCTTCATCTGGACAGGTTGAAAACGGGAATTTCTCAATAGGTGAAAGTGAGGAAAATGTTTTTATGGTGTACCATATAGTACATATTTTAGCGGGAAGTGGCTTTCAGAAGCAGTAGTTCAGGATTTACATTTTGTAAGTCAAAACTTACCATGTGACATTGCTCCTTCTTTACAGGTCATTCTTTGATCACTCCATGCACAGTGCACTGCCTCTTGGAATATACTTGGCAACGAAATTCTGGATGTACATGACGTGGTTCTTCTGGTTTTGGAATGATATCCTTTTTTGTGTACAGTAATAAGTAATATTTTTTCATGTTAGTAGTATGAGGTGATACCTAGATATATCCTACATGTAAGAGTAAGTAAACTAATTAAGATTTTAAAATGGCTATCTCCATTAAACATTGCTTTCTATATTGATGGTAATTATTTTATTGCTTTAAAAATGTGCATACTATTGCTTTGCTTCAGTAAGTGAAAGATTTTTCTCAAAATTGGCTTACAGTAGTTTGCAAAATTTCTTGTGCTTTACCAATTTCTTAAGTGGGGGAAATGTAAGCAACTCTGTAAAATATGCTCTGGCTGTGAGGTGACAAGGTGTAATGGCATTTTTAGACACTGCTTTTCTGAAAAGCAGTAGGTAATTTAATGGTATATATCAATTCCAGTGGAATTAGCTTAATTAAATTTAGGGAATTAAAGATTTTGCAAATTCCATTTCATACAAACTTTAGAAACATTTGTTAACTATTTTCAGCCTTTGAAGATGTATACATTAACAGCACTAGATTACAGAGATTCAGAATATGCCCATCTTTTTACATTTTTGACTGTCTGAGTAGATATGAACTTTTCGTAGTCACAGGGGTAGAAATTGATTCAGAGTTCACTGAAGAATGTCAGTTATCGACCTTAAGGAAGTAGATTCAAATTGTTAAACAACTTTCTTGGGTATTGTAATTACAATAACCAAGAAAACAAAATAGAGATTTAATGTTTTAATAAATGTTTAATACAGTTCTTGTAAATAGTTGAAGTGAACTTAATATTTATGATGGATGTTGGCTTGACTTTTCTACAAACTGGTTTTCTTTTCATCCTCAAAGGAATTACCATTAAATAGGATAGTAGCAGTGCACCCCTTTTATCATCTTGTTAATACATTCCTCAACCTTAGCTAAATGAGCCTCACATTTTTGGGCTGAGAACAGAGAGGAGACCCTGCTTCCATGCTGCCTTTGGCTTCTATGCTGACAGTGTTTGCAAAGGTGCTGCTGTGAATAATAGCAGTCCCATGTGACTGGAGATGGCTGCTGTTTCACTGCTATAAAACCTAATAATGAAAATTTAGTAGCTGTTAAGTGTAAAAAAAAAATAAAATTAAATTCTATCAATATTAGTATGAGTACGTCTTGAGATAGTTATTTGAAACGCTGCTCCTACTAGCAGTCTCTCTGTCTGGCCTGATTTTCTGTGGTTTTACTCAATTAAATGTACTAGTAGCTGCAGAATGAGGAAAGTGAGTACAAAATGAATATGAAAAACATTTTTAAAAGCAGTCATTAAAAATGGAGGTATACTTTTTCAGTTTTTATGGAATGGAGTAGAACTGTCTAAATATGTCATGCCTCTAGACTGAAGTTGCTTTTCTGTTCTTTTTGTTAAGAAAACCTGACTTTTGGCAAATAGTAAAATAAAAGTTTCTGAGGCAGTTATAACAACTACACCATCTCACTTCTGAATCTCAGCTCACCTTACCTTGTAGGTTTTCTTTAGGTACTCATGTTTTCTAATACTACTACATGTTTTGGGTTGCAAATGTTGAGCTACTGTGAAATGCTTTCTTGAGCTAACATAACATCAACTTGAACCCAATCTAAGAATGTGTGTGACTTTGATTTAAAGTCCTTGACCATCTTAAAATGGCTGCACAGCCAACACAACTTGATGATGGCCTCTATCTTGATGTAGAAAGCTGCCCCTTAAGGCTAGCAAATTGTGAGATTTTTATCCTGAAGCTCATGTTTTCTTCATATTTGTACCAACTTGCTTAAATTTTTATTTCTGTTAGCTGTTCTGATTAATGTAGCTTGAAGTTTGGGGTTTTTTTTGTCACAGAATAATGTTCATTGTCCACTAGAAGTAGTAACTGTAGACAATTAATTACCCTAAAAAAGTCTGACTTCAGAATGTCAGTAAAATACCATACTGCTTCTGTAATTTAAGGTAGGTGCCTCAAAACTTTTGCAACAGTCTTTTTTGTACACAGAAGTCTAAAAACTTCAGTTACTAATTGCTTTCATTAGAGCTGACGCAATTCTCTGACAAGCAGTTTTAGAGACTTAGTGCTTGAGGCCATCTTCCTTTAATTGGTGATTTTTAATTGGAAGTCTTTGTAATAAGATTCCAAATTCATTCTTCTTCTGGAAAATTGCCCTGTAGCTTTATCGGAAAAAAGAAATTGCATGCCTGCTCTATTTTTATAGCATGAGGCACAGCATTGTGGTTGGAGGAAGGATTCTTGTATTTTTACAGCTTTATATGATTACTTACAGCAGACCAGCATACTACTTTATACTCTGTAATTTTCAAGTGATAAAACCTGTCCTGGTAGTTTTCACAAATTCTGACCGTGTTTTGCTCAGGAAAAAGTTTCTAACCTTAAACAACTGTCAAAAATTGCCTTACTGGAACTTTATAATATAAATTATATAAAGGTGTTAATTGTTGCAAGCGTTACTTCAATATTCAGGTGTTTGGTAAGATTTTTCTTTTCTTGTAGATATGTTGAAGGTGTCTGGAAGATCATCTGATCTTCTGGGTTTAATCCTAATGAGACAGGAAAGGGCAGTCGAAACAATGCATCATAAAGAACAAACAAAACCAAAGATTAGCAGTGCGTTTTCTTGAATTTCAGGGTGGTCACGTGAAAAATAAGTCTATAAATTCTAAGGCTTAACGATGTGTCTTCTGAAAGACCAATCCTGAAAGTAAATTCAAGCCATTTAGATGAATCTAGTGTACTGAATTTTTGTAATGTTTCCTTTTTATTGTATTTTTCTCAGCAGCTTCTGATTGTGGTACGTTAAAATAGATATCCTATTCTTGCTGGGAATGAGGAAGTTATGATCTGTGTATTTATGGATATACGAGTCTATAGTCCTATGCTTCCCTGCCACTGTTTTGCTGCTTCCCTTTAACTATATTTGCCCATAACAAAGGATAGTTATGTCTTGCTCTGTTAGTGTATTCTAATCTTCTACTGTTTGCAGAGTAGGGGGGAAATACCCTCAAGAATCCTACACACTAGATCACTATATTTTAATTTAGTTTTATTTTTAAAGGGGGGGGAGGTTTAAAAGTACACTTTTAATAATGTGAGACTAGAATTTCACATTTCATTCTTTTTCATTAGCATTTATAGGTAGAACATTCTCTTGTGTCCTGTAAAAGTTCAGGGCACATGTACTGAGTTCATATCTCAGTTGTTCACACAGTCTTTTCAGTTCCAGCTGAACAAATAGTGCCTGTTATGTCAGAAGGCTCTTATACTGCTCTGTTTTTCTAAGATGTCAGGGTTTGCTGTAACCCAAAATACTCACAGTATTTTTTTTTGGTTCTACCACTTCCATTTAGTGCAAATGAGAATGTGCAGCTTTCATTAATGAAGCTTTTTTGGTATAGCATACTACTTACAATGCTGAGATAATGAGATGATATAAGCCAATTTATAATTTTTTAAAATAATTTATCATTGACTAATACTGTATTGATTATCTTATTTGAAATATACTTCATGTATTGATGGATTTTAGGTGAAAGAAGACAAACACTGCACACTTTTTCAATTAGGGATCATTTTAAAAACTGGGTGTAAGAGAATTCATGATTTGCATGCTTTCACAAAGCTGCTACAATAGCATAGTGTTTTAAAAACTGTAACAGGCCAATTGGTACAGTTAAGCAGTTAAAACAAAAAAAACATTCATGTTACCAAAATTAGCTTCAGGAAAACAGCAAAAAGCCTTGCATGCAGAAAGAAGGAAGCCAGCAGCCATGTTTCTAGAGGAACCAAAGACCCCAAAAAATCCACACCCCAGGCCCAGCTATCCAGAGCTTCTATTCCCATGTCTAAATACTTTTTGTAAATTAAAAAAAATCTGGGCTGGGGGAGATGGCAGTGAATGAATTTGTTTTGCAAGCTAAGGGTTTTTTTTAATGTTAGCTAGAAGATGGAGGTAGAGAGCTTTTGCAGAGCTTCAGTTGATTAAAGTGGGTTTTGTTTAATAAATGCCTGGTCACACGAGGCCTCTTGTGTAGCTATCTGCTGTTACCTACCTGGACTGTTGGATCCAGATGTACAGCTGTTATGAATTGGCAGGTTCATTAGCATGTATTGATCTCTACACTGGCTGCAGATTTTTCTCTTTAGGAGAAAAGGACTTTATTTCTGGATTTGTAGTTAGCGGAAGGGAACATCTTGGTATATAATGTGCATTTTGGCTTGGTTTCAGACTCTTATATGACATGTAGCTGTGATAGCAGGAAGCTGCATGTGTTTGGGCCCTTTTAAATAGACTGCAGTTCTGGATGAAAAATTAGCTCATCACGTGTTTACCTCACTCATGGTTTGTGGGATGCTTGTTGGGTTTTAATTTTCTTTTTAACGAGATGGTCTGTTTGGTTGCAAGTGGTTTCCAGGAATAATTTTCAGCCTGTTGTACTTGTTCTAATAATTAAAGGGTATTGATTAAGACTAAAAGTAGGAAGTGTTTCATGGGTGTTTCTGCTTTCTCTTACAATGAAAACTGGGGAAACTTCATAAAGGACAGCAAATTGGTGACAGGGCAGAAGGTGAGTGCCTGCTATATCATGCATTTTGCAGCCCTTAATAATATGGTAATGTATTTTTCCTTGCGTAGTTGTAAATGAGGATATTAGGACAAAGCAAGGCACTCTCTCTGGAGAAATGATTCCCTACTGTGTAGCTAATGCAAACCTACAACGGTTTCTTCTGTATGGAGAGTTTTGAGAGTTGCTCAAAGTTGCTAAAATCTCTTTGGAAGTAAGCTTCAGAGGGGAGTTCAACGTAACTTTAGATATCTCTAGTGTGGACATCCATACCTAAGTTGTTTAAGCTCTCTTTATAGCCAGTGGAGAAAAATAGCCACTTGTAGGGCACTGCTTCTCTGACTTAATTTAAATATCTTGATACTGAAGGTAGATTGGATGTAGCTTTTTCCTTTCTGTTGTGTATGAAGGCATACTGAGTGATTTAAGGTAGGTGAGATGAATCCCACAGTTGGAGTTGTTTATCTACATCAGATGCCAGAAGTATCCTGGAGAAGACAATTCTAACTTTCCTTTCTCCTTCAAAGTCTGGTTGGTTTTCATCCTTTCTTCCCAATTTTGCTTAAAACTTACGAGTAATGGGGTTTTGAAGATACTAATGAAAAATACTGCTGACTCTGTCTTCCTCCATTTACATAGTTACTGCTCATCTATACTTAACTCTGCTTTCTCATGTAATCTCCTGACATCTCCCATCCTCAGCACAGAAGTACCTTATCTGCCACCATTTACACTGTCAGCATTGCACTCATCTGACACCACCATGATAAAAGGAAAGGCAAAACTTTGACTCTGCAGGGAGTCTCTTATGCGCTCTCTATATCTTAAGGAGTAAAATGGGGGAGGGGTAAGTTCAGAAATATTCTGCATACTGGATTTCTGCTCGTGTGGCTTGGATCCGTGAAAGGCTTCTTTATTACACAGGCTGTCCAAATTTTAGTCAGTAAAAAAACAATTCCAAAACGTCAAGGTTATAAAAACCCTTCTACTGGATAGAAAATAAATTGTCTTCCCCCTATCTTCTTTAGCAGTCTAGACATGACATATAGTAATTAGAATGGGTCATATAATTTTTTTCCGTTGTACCTTTATTGTTTGTAACAGATGTCTGATTAAGGTATTTTTAATGAAGAAAAAGTTTTCACTGTTCTGGCAAAAAACCCAGTGATACTTTTAGTATTCTAAAGAAAATGTAATCTCTCTCTAGCTATACAAATAAGTTGAACCAGCTTATTCTTGGCAGCAGGTAATTTTAGAATTAAAATAGGAAGAAATTAGATTGTATAGATATTAGAGCTTTTTGTCTGCAATATATCAAATAGAGCTGTGAGTGTTTAGTTTATGGTATAGCTGGTTGTTTTTTTCCCCCTATTATAAACTTGCTGGAAGAAGCTTGTTAGAGGAAAGATTAATTAGCCTTTAGTGGGTTAATACTAACATTCTACTATATAAGGTACATGATTAAAATTTTGACTTAACTTGCCAGTAGGTTTTATTAGAAATTTACAGCAAGTTCCTCCCCCCAGCAGAAGGAAAACAAAAGTTATTTGGGATACACATCACATGAATAATGAGACTTTGTTAGCTTTTCAGAAGTCAAAAAGAGGCTATACTGGTATTTATTAATATTTCAGGGTTCTTTCACATCACAAGAGCAGTGTAGAAGGATTTGAGGTACCTGCTGTTAGTCTACAGAAATTCTGGGTTTTTTTCATTTAATGTTTTCTTTTATCTATACCATGTAGATTTGTTATCAATGGTTTATGTAGTTTTTTTCTTAATACTGCTTAATGACTTCAGTAAAGATTTTTTCCAGTATGGACAAACATAATACAATATACTTGTAGTTATATAGCAGAATATATTTGAGCATCTATTCTGACTTCAACATCTGATTTTTTCAAAGTGTGCAAAAATGTTTTTTTGTTGCTGTGTTTAAAGTGTTATATACCAATTCAGTGCAAATTGCCACATAATGCTTGTTTTTAAGTCTTATATGCAGGGTTTTGTAATGGAAACACGCAATATATTAAACTTTAATTATAGTAGAAGTTCTAATGACTACTGGAGAGAAATATCCATCTAAGTTACTCAGAATATAGTGTAGTTTGGGTGTGCAGTGATTAGTGCCTGAGTAATAAGTGTCCTTTTTGCTTGAATAATGCTGTAGAAGCTTCTGCCACCACAGCTTTGTCAAATATGGCATCTCCTTGCAGTTATGACTGAGAGCTGACAGGTATCTTTAGTCAGGTTGGTCAGGTCTTTTGTAGGTTTATCACAGTAAATAATTTTCTACCTTTTGTGGAAGAGGAATGTCTGAAGTATTTGGTTTTTCAACATCATTGCTAAGAAGTGTTTTAATTCTGTGAAGAAATGTCAAGTGTTGTAAGACTAGGCATATTATGTGGCAAGTCATTCAACACAGGAAATATATTTCAAAACTAATGGTTATTTTCTGCCTTTATATGGTAATTGGTTTTCTAAACACTTCCAGAGAATATTAAATCCAGTGTTTTTGTAAGTATTAGATATGTTAGTATGTTAAAAATAACTTTCATTGATGTAAAATATGGGTATCGCCTTATAAGACGACCAGGTTTCAGACAGTACCTTTCTTGGAGATAAGTGGTGTTGAGACGTGATTGCCATGCAACAGTGGTCATTGCAACAGAATTCCTTCTATGGCTAGAAACAGTCCTTTCTGTGATCTAACAGGAATGTCAAGCCACTGAAGACATAGGCAGTCAAATAACTATCTTATAAATAGAGTTCTGAAATGTTTATTGTGAAAACAGGAAATACTTTTAAGAAGAAAAATTTCATGGAATTTAATTTATTTAAAAGGGAAAATAATTACAAAAACTGAACTGTCGTTATTCATTCTTTAGAAGGGTAAGCACTTTAGAAATGCCTTGTGGAGAACATCATTTTAAAAAGTAAGTTTTCAAGTTTTTGAGCAATAGAGGATACTGAGTACCAAGCTAGTTCTTATGGCAGTGGTGAATTTTGTTACTTCAGAAGACAGTGACTCAAGGGCATTTGTAAAAACTAAATTTATTTAAATTCTATTTCATAATTATCAGTGGGTATTTTCAAGGGGAAATTTGGTTTTAAACTTTAGATTCCTTGACTTCAAACACATCTCAGTTTTTTCTTTATACATCTTCCATTCCTTGCTAATAGCGTCGCACTTTTCTACAATTTTGGAAAATCCTGGAAATCTGATCCGGGAATCATCAAAGCCACGGAAGAACAAAAGAAAAAGGTAAAACCATGAGATATGTGAAACTTGATCTTCAGCAGCCTGCCACCAGTTGGTCAGAGTAGTTTGCTGTTCAGTACATGAAATTTCAATAAATTGTTGTATAACTAAAAGTCTAAAATGTTGAAAAGCTTTACTTTCACCTCTCATCCAGGTTTCTTTTTTTACATTTGGAATATATGTTCAAGTGCTTACTACTCAAAAGGTACATTTAGGTCATTTTGAGTAACAAAATCGCAACTCAGATTTTCAAGATAAAAAAGTTTGAAGAGCAGTTGGGTGAAAATGAAAATGTGAAATTTCAGAATTTTGCCTTACTGAAACAAATGACCCATTATGGGATAAGTGTTAGTTAATTTGATTCTAAAAAAAATTTCCAGACTTTAAAGCACCTCTAGTTTTCCTTAACTTTGTGTCTAAAAGTATTAGACTGACTGAGGATAAAAATAACTGAAACCCCAGGCAGTCTGGGATGGACTTTTTTTTTCTTTTGGTTTAAATATTAAAGAAAATATGGATGATCTAATGATATCTTTCTAAGACTTTTTAACACTGTTGTTAGCATTTCTAATTTTTTTTTGTTGAAGTACATTGTCCTCAGCAGCCAAACTCAGCATTGAATATTGCAAAATCATACAAGCAGCAGAAACATTTTGTTTGTTTCATTTTGGGCAAGTTTCCTAGAAGCTCACATCCCACCAGAGTGAGTTTTGTGCTTCTACTTCACGCTTATTGGTGAAAACACCTGTGTGGATTGGAATCTGATGCTTGACATTGTGGCCTTATGTAGTGATAAACATATAACAGCCTTTATAAGATGGTTGTGATAGATAGCCGATTTTTGTTTTCTCCAATAGATTATTACTGAGTTGATAGTCAATGTGCAGATTTACTTTTGCAAATTCCCTTTCTGTTATTGCAATTTTGCCAAAGTTCGTTCCAGACTAAATTCTGTTCCTTCAGCTGGACTAAATTAAATAGAAGAGTCAGCAACTGTACTTGGGTTCAGATTCAGCAACTTACAATATGCAATTCATTTGATCTACTGCTTAAGTAGTTGAGTGTGGTTACAAAACCCTTGCTGAACTGGATAGGAATTGTAAAATGCAACTTCTTCAGTCAGATGCTTATGGCTGTGAGTGTTTTGGATGTCTTACGTTGCAGCTAACCAAATTGTGAAACAATCTGTTATCAGGAACATAAACCACTGTAGGGTACATGTCTTACCTCTGTGCCATGTACTGCTTTCTCATGCTTTTGTAATTTGTCTCCAAACATTTTATGTTGAGTTAGCCTTTAGCTTTGGAATAAGCAACCAAAAAAGTTCTTTTAATTCCAGATGACCAAGTTAAATATGTTTGGAAATAAGTAGTAAGCAACAATTTCAGATGTTTATTCTTCTGATATGTCATGCCCTTCTGTGTTACAAAATACCCCAAGTCACCCGTAAAATAAGTAAATAAATAATAAACAAACAAATCCAAATTTTCAAAATCAAATATTAATAGCTCAAAAGCACAGAAAATAGACCCAACATTTACAAACCACAAAAATGTGGCTCTAACTCGAGTACTCCTGGGTCTCTATGCTGTAATCTCTAAGGAGACTTAAATATAAGTGGTTTATCTGCTCTTGTTCAGTTCTGTTCTTCTGAGCTTTGGGGTCTTGCTTGTGGACCATACTGAACTCCAATGCTGAGCATCGCAACATGTACATTCCTTTGTGCATCCTTTCATTAGTCTGTAGTGTAGTGTATACTCCCACTGAAATTGTCCAAAATTTATTGAGGTATCAAAAACTTTCAAAGCATTGAAATGGTAGGTACATCTTGTTGGGTTTTTTGCTTTCTGTTAATTTGCTTTATTTTCAAAAGTTACTCATATGAGGGAGGCTCTTTAATTTCAAGTCCTGTAGTGGGAAGTGTTGTTAGAGCAGCAAGGGATGGCAGAGGGGGATGGGAAAGGGATGCAGAGTACTGAAGTTTGCAAGATGCGAGAGGGACCTGGAAGAGCTTATGAATGGCCGTGGTTGGTTGGAGAGGGGATCTCAAGGGCTGCAGTGGTGGAGGCAAGAATGCTGGGCCAATAGCAAATGGAAATACAAGAAGCGAGGAGAAAAAGTAGTCCAACTTTCAGAGCTTAGAAGTGTTAGAAAACTGTAAAGATAGTTTCTCATTTACCTGAGATCAGGAGGTAAAGCATTAAGACACTGATTTACCCCCAGACTGTTGACTGTAGCTCTTACTGGTTACTTTGAGGAAAAGTTGCCATAAATTTTTCCTAACCAGTTATTAAGTGCAGTATTTTGGAGGAAAAATTCTGCGGCTTCAGTCAAGATACCCACCTTAGTGATCATCATCTGATTAAGGAAGTTATGTTTATATTGCTGTGGTAAGAAAATAGTTGTAAGGACTGTTTTATTGCTTCTGCAGTTAGAAACCACCTTGATGCATAAGATATATATGGTTTGAAAGGGAGCAGTAGATTAATCTATTTGCCATTAGGCTATTTATGCTGAGCGAATTCCTTCTGGTTCAAGGAAGGCTATTCTGGCAGAAGATGTTTTCAGGATATTTTCCATATGTTGCAAATGTCATTTAAGTCTCATGCAGCACAGATTTCAGCTGCTGAATTTTAAAACTTGCTGGAAACCATTTAATGGAATGCTAGGTTCCTTCTATTCCAACAATTAAGTGTGTACTGAAGAAGTGTACAAAATTAAAAAAGCTATAATTTATTGTGAAGGTATGGGCATGCTTTAAGTGATACCTACTTCTGTGTATCACTTGACCCATAAGTATAGCATTATATGTAAGAGGACATTTGGTTTGCATTATTCCTTTTCTTTCTTGAAGCGTCAATGTCTGAGGAAAGAGGTGAATACAGATTTAAAGGCTGTGATGGGATACCTCTGGAAAGAAAGTCTGGTTTTTGGACTGGCTGATCCTGCTGGCTAGTTTGACTGGTGTTCCTATTTAGAAATTCAGCTGCATTAATTTTAATAAGTTTAATAACAGGTTAGTCAAACTGGTGCTAATCACTGTGTGGATGTATCAAAATTAATATAAGCTTGCTTTTTCTCTAATTAAACCTAGATAGAGTAGGAATAAGTATTAGCCAGAATTAATTTAGAAGTAAATATGCATATTGGTTTAACAAAGTAGGTTTAAAATCAGTTTCAGCTAAATTTAAGTTGTTCCTGTGTGTAGAAGGTACCTGAAATGAATAGAGTTCACAAACCTGGGTCTGAGAAGCAGCTATTACAATGGTTGTCAGCATTTGTTTATATGCTAAATTCCAATTTCTTTTGTTTCTTTTCTCTTTTTTCTGCAGACAATAGTAGAACTTGCAGAGACAGGAAGTCTGGACCTCAGTATATTCTGCAGTACCTGCTTGGTAGTGTATTTTTTAATCAATTGCAGCATTGATGGGGTTTTTTCTTTGCTTTTAATGCTAGGCCAAAACTAGATGTTCCTATACTGAACACATTTTTGGCCTTAATAATGCAATTTCAAGGGCAATATTTATTTGTCATCTCTTAATTTAAGCAGTGTTTTCAGTAAATAACATATCTGTACACAAAAAAACCTGCAACAATAAGAGGAAAAAAATGATCACTGTGGAAATAACTTGCCAGTGTTGAAATCCAGGTATTCAGTATATCTACCAAGATGGTTGGTTATACACCTAACAAGTTAAGAAATCACAGGTGACATTCCACCACCTCTGTAACTCACAGTAAAATTATGTGGTCGTTCTAGTAAAGTATTTTTTTCAAAAATCAAATGTATTTCTCAACTTGGCAGTAATGGGGGGGGCGGGGGGGGGGAGGGAATCTTAATTTTTGTAAAGCTTGCCAAATTGCAAGCAAATACTTTTCTTGAGCTAGTTAATACTTAGTTTCATCACAGAAAATTTAGAAGGAAATAACTGCTTAAGATAAAAAAAAAAGTAACCATAGTAATTGTAATGCATTTCCTTTTTAGAAAGTTAACTAGCAAATATAAAATTATCAAGGTTATCAGTGTTACACCGCGATGCTGTGACCTATGTAGAACATGAATGATGTTAATATTCCCAAAATTGAATCTGGAAAATTATGTACAGATGCAGCACCTTAAAAATTATGTGTGTGTATATACTTATATATCTCAGAACACCTAATATCAGGGGGGTTTTATTGCCATTTTATATTCCCTTCCAAACATAACCTTTTAAAAAAAAATTGTTAGGAGTAATTTAGCATTTTAAGTTTTGCTGAGTTCCACTTGTTGAGTCTTATTTCTGTCTTTAGAAATAAGCTGGAAGAGTTTACGTTACAGCTCAGTTATAAATGATACTGACAGAATCATGGAATTCAACTCGTTCTGTATTTTCATTGTTAAAAAGCTGAAACAAAACTGGTTGCTATACAAAGCTCAATAGCTGGAGGAAATAGGAGAAATTTGTGTGGGGAAAAAAAATCCTGTATATATATATATATTACAAAAATAGCATGAAATTCATTTAAGTGAGGTGGTATAGATGTTTGTGTTAAAGAGTGTATAGATTAAGCTTAATAGCTAAGATTGCTTTAAAAATTAGCATGAAGATTGTAGTTTTCTAAGGGATTAACAACAGAAAAATCAATTTACATTTAAACTGGGGGGGGGGGGGGGGGTCCTATATAGAAATGTCAGGGGTTTTTGCTATTCTAAAAATACTAATAACCATTGCAGATACGGAAGCCAGTGAGGTCCAAACACTGTGGTGTATGCAATCGATGTATAGCGAAGTTTGATCACCACTGCCCGTGGGTGGGTAACTGTGTAGGTGAGTAATTTGCTAAAATATGATGTTGTCTTAACAGATAAAGAAGGGAAAAGTTTCTGAAATTGACCCTGGGTGTTGTGCAGGGTTTTATCAGTTCTCATTTCACGGTGAAGGTGACTTGGCTTCTGCCAAAGTCTGAGAAAAACTGTTGAGCGAGTTTTGGTAGAAGGAAGAACATTTTCAATATTGAGCTTAGTTTTTTTTTTAGATGCTATTCTCTGCATTATTTTCATTTATATTGTCTAGTATGTACCCATCCTCAAAATTGTTCTGTGTCTAAATCAGTTTCCTAGCTATATATTTTTATTAACATGAACTCTGGTAATTAAAAGATGCAAAGCTTCACTGCTTTTTAATGTCTGCAGAAAAGGCATATACTGATTCCATAACTGACTATTATGCATTACATAAGATGAAAATTTTCATCTTTACCAATAATTTTCAGTAATTTAATGGGAAAGTATGTGTATTCAAAAATGTCGTGATCACAGCGGTTAGATACAGAATTACTTCCTATTGAGGTATTCTCTTTTTTACCCCCCCAGGTAGTCATTTATTCTCCCCAGCAATGATGAAAGGAGTGGATATAGAACAGGAATAAAGTCTCTAAAAGCTACTATTCCCTGTTATACTTTTTGAGAAAATTATTTGAAAGCCATTATTATGCAGGGAGTACTGAAGACTTCACAGCTAGGAAATGAGTGCAGCTTGCTTCACTGGTTTATGTTTTTTAGGACACAAGCAGAGGTAACTTTAATGTTGGGGAGCAATTAGGACCTGGATTCATTGACAGCTGACAGCCAATAAATGCTTCACTGTAGTCCTTCCAAAATATATAATAATGGATAGTCACAGTAGTTTGGTCTTAGAATCAAGAGTAAAATACTCAATGCTGGCATGTGAATTGTAATAGAACATCACTAACATCTCATTGAGATGGACTTATATCACTCCCTTCTATTTTATATTTCCTACTGATGTTACTACTTGAGCTACTTTTGATTTATATTTTAGATGTTTTACAAGGAAGGACTAAGAAATTTTTAATTAAAACAGACAGGGGGACATGGGCTCAGGTTTTGGAGTGTGTTTGTTTTGTGAGAGTGCTGAAGAGTGCTTGTCAATGGGCCAGAAAGATCCAGTATTTTAATCAGTAACTGGAAAAGTATAAAAAACAGATGGGGGAGGAAAGACTTTAGTTTGTGTGTAGTAGTCATAGAATCATTAAGCTTGGAAAAGACCTCTAAGATCATCAAGTCCAACCATCAATGCAACACTACCATGCCTCCTAAACCATGTCCCAAAGTGCCATGTCTACACGTTTTTTGAACGCCTCCAGGGATGGTGACCTCACCACCTCTCTGGGCAGCCTGTTCCAATGCCTGACCACTCTTTCAGTAAAGAAATTTTTCCTAATATCCAATCTAAACCTCCCCTGATGCAACGTGAGGCCGTTTCCTCTCGTCCTATCACTAGTTACTTGGGAGAAGAGACCAACACCCACCTCACTACAACCTCCTTTCAGGTAGTTGTAGAGAGTGATAAGGTCTCCCCTCAGCCTCCTCTTCTCCAGACTAAACACCCCCAGCTCCCTCAGCCGCTCCTCATCAGACTTGTTCTCAAGAACCTTCACCAGCTTCGTTGCCCTTCTCTGGACACGCTCCAGCACCTCAATGTCCTTCTTGTAGTGAGGGGCCCAAAACTGAACACAGCATTCGAGGTGCGGCCTCACCAGTGCCGAGTACAGGGGCACGATCACTTCCCTACTCCTGCTGGCCACACTATTCCTGATACAAGCCAGGATGCTGTTGGCCTTCTTGGCCACCTGGGCACACTGCTGGCTCATGTTCAGCCAGCTGCCAGCCAGCACCCCCAGGTCCTTCTCAGCCGGGCAGCTCTCCAGCCACTCTTCCCCAAGTCTGTAGCATTGCATGGGGTTGTTGTGATGGAAGTGCAGGACTCGGCACTTGGCCTTGTTAAACCTCATACAATTGACCTCGGCCCATCGATCCAGCCTGTCCAGATCCCTCTGCAGAGCCTTCCTACCCTCGAGCAGATCGACACTCCTGCCCAATTTGGTGTCATCTGCAAACTTACTGAGGGTGCACTCGATCCCCTCATCCAGCTCATTGATAAAGTTATTAAACAAGACTGGCCCCAACACTGAGCCCTGGGGACACCGCTCATGACCGGCTGCCAACTGGATTTAGCTCCATTCACCACAACTCTCTGGGCTCGGCCATCCAGCCAGTTTTTTACCCAGCGAAGAGTACACCTGTCTAAGCCATGAGCTGCCAGCTTCTCCAGGAGGATGCTGTGGGAGACTGTGCCAAAGGCCTTGCTAAAGTCCAGGCAGACAACATCCACAGCCTTTCCCTCATCCACCAGGCAGGTCACCTGGTCATAGAAGGAGATCAGGTTGGTCAGGCAGGACCTGCCTTTCATGAAGCCATGCTGGCTGGGCCTGACCCCCTGGTTGTCCTGCACTTGCCCGGTGAGCTCACTCAAGAGGTATCGCTCCATAACCTTCCCCAGTACCAAGGTCAGGCTGACTGACCTGTAGTTCCCCGGATCCTCCTTCTGGCCCTTCTTGTAGATGGGCGTTACATTGGCAAGCCTCCAGTCACCTGGGTCCTCCCCTGTAACCAGGACTGCTGATAAATGATGGAGAGTGGCTTGGCAAACTCCTCTGCCAGCTCACTCAGGACTCTCGGGTGGATCCCATCCAGCCCCATAGACTTGTGAGTGTCCAGGTGGCTCAGCAGGTCGTAAACTGCTTCCTCCTGGATTATGGGAGGTTTATTCTGCGATCTGTCCCTGCCTTCCAGGTCAGGGGGCTGAATACCCTGGGGATAACTGGTCTGACGGTTAAAGGCTGAGGTAAAGAAGGCATTAAGTACCTCAGCCTTCTCCTCATCCTCCCTGGCAATGTTCCCCTCCGCATCCAATAGAGGATGGAGATTCCCTTTAGCTCTTTTTTTGTTAATGTATTTGTAAAAACAGTTTTACAGCAGTGGCCAGGTTGAGTTCTAGCTGGCCTTTCGCCTTTCTAATTTTCTCTCTGCATGACCTAACGAGATCCCTGCACTCTTCTTGAGATGCCTGCCCCTTCTTCCACAAGCGGTAAACTCTCCTTTTTTCCCTGAGTCCCAGCAAAACCTCCCTGTTCAGCCAGGCTGTTCAGCCACATAAGAGAGTATGTGAGTAATGGCATTAAGTTAGGTGGAGGAAATGGTTTTTAAGAAACAATGGTGATGGAAAAACAGAATCCTCCTACTAGAGGTCTTGTACAGATTGAGATAACTGGAGGTAAAAGTAAACATTAGGATGCTTGAGACTACGCTGGGGAAAAAAGCTTTAGAAATCACTGTGGGAACAGCCCTGAACTAGAGAGAGTGGTGGTCTAAATGACCTTATGTGGCTTTTCTGTCTCTCTCAGATTGGTACATGGTGACCCTGAGCATAGGATTACAAAACAGAATCCATTCTTAAAACAGCATTCATGGTATGTTTGCTAGAAAGGGAAACATGAATCATGCCTTTCTGGAAAGGTGGAATTTGGAAATGTTTTATATAGTCTTCCTTTGAGTATGTTAGAAGGATAAGAATTTTACTAAAGATAGGACTAAGAAATACTGTAAGAGTGTACAGACACTCTAAAATAAATCCTTTAGGTGTAAAACTTGCCACATTAAGAGATTGAGAAGAGAATATTTTTACTGCTCGGAAGAGGTTGACAAAAAGTGCAGACTATTTGAAAAATAAATAAATTGGCAATTGGGGCAAATTATTTTCATCATACCCACAAAATTACAGGGAGCAAGTCTCTAAAGGTGGTTATACCTATGTTTTTAATGGTGTATCAAAATGGCATTATGTTTTTTACAGTTGGTTGTTTGAAGATGAAAAATAACACATTTTGTTAAACTTGTAGTTACATTTCAAACACAAACTGCAGACTTGCAACAGACATTTAGTTTGCAAGTAATAGCATGAAAGGACCTAGAGCCAAATTTTAAACCGTTATGTCACATGGGTTATGCTGATGTTGTACTGAATTATTGTTCTGATAGCAGTGACTCAGAAGGTAGGTCTTGTGTATATGAGAAATTATTTTATGGTTTAGAATAATAATTACTTTTTCCCCCCAATAAAGATTTTTCTCCCAGGAGCTAAAAGTAGGAAAAATTAAGAAATGAACAAACCGTCTAAATCATGCAATATAACTCCATCAGTAAAAAAATCAGTTATCTTTATTATATGTTATTACTTATGTATAATATAAGCACAACTATAGAAAAGTAATTAGCAACAATTCTTACAGCATTGTTTTAACTGTGGAGGATAACTGTGTTCCTGCCAGTCCAGCATGAAACTGTAGAGAATAGTGCCGTGTTTTGCACAATCCTATTTCAGATACAGAAGAAAGGCAGTTTCTCCATTTTCTTTTTCCAAAGTCTTTTTTTTTAACTGTGATCAAGGTTGTACCTGTCTCATTTATAGTTTTAAATGCCACATGTATGTTTTTACCAAATACAGACAGATTTCCTGCTAGGTAGAACTTGGTTTAGTATCATTGAAGATGCTGCTGAAAGGAGCATCTCATCAGGTGCCTCTCAGATGAACCTCTAGGTCACTGTTGAACCTTCATTTTTTTTAAAAAATGTCTTTTATGAAATTTAACAGTTCTGAAATTTAGAATGCAAATGAAAGGAATACCTTAGGGACATTACCAACACTGTTTCTTATACATTTGTAGGTGATTGAAAGCAATGTTACAACATATTTTATGTGTGAAGGAACTTGTTTGATTTTCAAGGAAATGTCTTGTGATTAGTCTAGCTTGTGTTGTATGTGTATTTTTCCTCATCTCTTATTTACATAGTCTTTCAGTTCACTTGCTAAAAGCACTTGATTATTTTCTGCCTCCAGAGGATGCTCTTGTTTTAGCAGGCAAAACATTTGACATAATGAAGAAGTAAATGCTGTGCTCGTAGATGATGACAGCCAAATCTTTTGTAGCCCATTATCATCTCTGTGGGTTCAATTTACAGCCTGGAGCTGTTGGAAGGTTGCAATAGTGGACATATTTTACAAACAGAAGGAAGGCTGAGTACTTCAGAATTATGATGTACTCTCGTAAGAGGCATCTTTTTAGCTCTATTAATGTTAAAAATAGATCAGTCTTTTAGTAACTGAATTTTCTTACATTTAAATTCTGTCTTAAGCAGAATGGTTTTTATCCCATTCATTATTTTAGCCAGGTTGTTAGGCCTCGTCTGTTCAGTTATATGTATTTGTTTTACAAGTTCTATTCGAAATTTTATTTTTAGCTTGCTTCATCAAGCAGGTTTAAACCAAAGTTGTGACTTAGCTTATTATCAGGGGAAGTTGTGTATTTATTCATATTTCTATTTCTTTTAAGAAAGTGAACTCTGCAGCCTGATGATTTTTTTTAATGGAATTTAAAAAATATTTATTGATGTGTAATTCCTGGCTGTTCAGGGCTCTGCAGCAGCTGTCACCAACATTGTTCTAAATATTGTCTATCAATAATTTTATTAGCTCATGAAAGAGGTTACAAACGAAATGCATTTGTGTGAATTGCAGCTGTAATGTGACAGAAATTGAAGAAAATAAAACATGGCTTTGTTCTCTCAGAAGTTAAAAAAAAAAAAAAAAAAATCCATAAGTAAACCAGCTAATTTCACTGCCTTGAAGTTATATTGGCTTAATATTGGAGAGTAATGTTTCTATATACAATAATAAGCAGTACTTCTAAGCAAGCAATTAAACTTTCTGATGCAGTGTTGTCTGTCTTCTGGAAGTAATTTGATCCCTGTTGTTCTGTGCAACTTCAGGAGCAGGGAACCATCGCTATTTTATGGGATACCTTTTCTTCCTGCTTTTTATGATCTGCTGGATGATTTATGGATGTATCTCGTGTAAGTAAATGTGGGGTTTTAGCTTTTTTTTTTAATTGCTTATAAATACTTTGTTTATATCCTGGTATGGATTTTTACAGATTTCTGCTGTATCAGTTCTAGATGTTTTTATTCTGGAATTGAGCTGCATATTAGTAATTGACTAGATTGGATATTTTAAGTTAGAAGATGATGTTTTTCTTGTCCTAGATTTTTTTTTCTTCATCACAGCCAAGTATGTCCATATGTCATGTATTCAGGGGGTTGGGAAAGGAAGAGAGAGCAAGTAAAACTATTTTGGCACATTGTTGTTTTCTTATTTAATATAATACATTCTAATGTAGGCATTATGTTGATGTAGAATAAATGTATTTTAAATCTTCTGTATGGTTTTTTGACACTTTGTTTTTTCTCTAGACTGGGGTTTCCACTGTGAGACAAGTTATGCAAAGGATGGATTTTGGACCTATATTACACAGATTGCTACCTGTTCTCCGTGGATGTTCTGGATGTTTCTAAACAGTGTTTTTCACTTCATGTGGGTGGCAGTGTTACTCATGTGTCAGATGTATCAGGTATGGAAGAGCACTTAATTTGTAATGCTAAGTCTTGGGAGTGACATAAAAATAGTAAATAGTTCTGTCATTTAAATTTTAATGTACATTATGCAAGACCAAGTGTTGAGTCTCTCAGACACACTAGAGGAGGCAGGCATCTGTTGTCTCTGGATATTAGGCATCATTCACTTGTGCTTTTTATTTTTTTTTCCCCCCAAGATACTAAAAGACCTACCTCCTGCTTTCCATTCTCAGAATGACAAAAAGGCAAAACAGACCAAAGAAAGGCAATAAAGACTAACAGAGGATAAGATCTATGGGTCGAACTTGGAATAATGCCGTATGTCATTAGAAGAAAGAGGGTGGTAACTTCAAAGGGGATGCAATAATTTCTTACACTGCTTCAGTGTGATTTGTGATCGCATTACTGTATTGTAATCTGACCAAACCCAAGTTTTTCTTTATCCTTTTTAAGGAAAGACAAGTCATACTGAAAGCCTTTCAGTATGACCTGTCATTAACAAACCGTGAGATGTACCAATGTAATCTTTCCAGAGATCCTGGAAGTAAAATCATCCTCTAAGGCATAGGTAAAACTTTTCAGGAAATATGTTTTGTCCTCCTTTCTCTACAATATTCATCATTTACAACATATATAAATTTCAAAAGCTTGTATGTGTGAGTGAGAGCCATTCAGTCTTTTAGAGGTCTTTCCTGCCCAAGACAAATGAGCAGAGGAACTACGTGTATTTCAGGTGGCTTTCTAACCCACCAGACTTCTATAGCAGAATAAGTATGTAACTTTCCAGGGAGCCTTCCATCATACTCGTATCATGATGCATTAAGTTCCCCATTGAGGATTCCTATTAATATGATCTGTGTACAAATGAATCTTTGAGTTATGCCACTTGAAAAAATACATGTCATAGTATGTTGTATCATTGGTGTAATTAAGCAAAATAATTCTAGCATTTGACCTCTTCATTAATCCTGGAAAAATTAAAACCGAACACACAGTCATATTACTAAATTTCCTAAGAGTTTTACTCATAGAAACCTTAGGATTGTTCTTGGCAAATTTTTTTGGAGTTTGTCCTAATGATGGAATTGATAAAGATATTCCCTAATTTGCTGCTTTTGGTTTGCAACTGCACAGTCCCCCTTCCTTGCTGACTTTTTTTTTTCTCTCTCTCTTTCTCCCCCCCTCCCCCCATAAAGTTTGGACTTGTCCGTGAACTGGCCAGGGTTATTGCCAAAACACTGCCTACTATCTTAGAAAAATAACTTAAAACTTTTACTTCCTGCTTCAAAACTTGGCCATTGAAGCCATTTATGTACCTAGACATAAAACTTCACTAGGTTTCGTGGAGGCAAAGAAAATGCTTGAAGTACTAAGTACATCCAAATGAGGGAAGCCAGCCCAAACTTCACTTTCTCAGTGTTCTTGCTTTTGTAACATGCAGCAGAGTTGACTTTTTGTATTTCACTAGGAATTAAAAGATTTTATCTTCCTGTAATATCAGGCTGCTAAGGGACTTCTCACATCTTTGTTTCCAATTACATCACATTTCAGAAAACTCCGTTTTTACATAAGATACCCTTTTAGGCTAATGTAGTTGGAAAGCTGTTATAGAAAATCATAGCTGTTGGGCCAAATGATTCTGTAAAAAGGAAAAAATGCAAGTAACAACAACAAAAAAAAAAAACCCAGCCACTCTTTTCTGGTCATCTTTTTGTCTTGTGGACAGAAAAGTTACATTACTGCAACAAATTTATAAATGGGGAAAAATACATTTCTGGAGCTATAATCAGAATGTCAAGAAGAAAAGAAGGTGGTTCAAATGCTGTGTAAAGTAACTCCTGAATCTATTATTTACTTCAGCTGACAATATAGTAAAGGCATCTCTTTATTCTGAACTAAGAAGTCCACAGTTTATTCAGTGATCATGATTTATTTCTGATCACTTTAAAAATTAAACCTTTTGCACAACCTGGTACAGCTGTTGTATGGTGGTTTATGTTGGGAACTCATAATTTCTCCAGACAAAAATTTCTCCTTCAAAAGGAGGAATATAAAACAGTAAATTTGGTCCTCCTTTTTCAGTCTGGCTCATGCAGGCCTTGTTTGCATGTTTTAACATTAGCTAAATTGCTTACTCTTTTTCCTGTGTTCAGATATCTTGCTTAGGTATCACTACAAATGAAAGAATGAATGCAAGAAGATACAAGCACTTTAAAGTTACAACCACATCTATTGAAAGCCCATTCAAGTAAGTTTTAAAGTGTAAACATATTTCTTATTTATGTAGCCTTGCATATTTGCTTTATTGTGCATTGTTTTATTGTACATTGAATTGTGCAGCTTGTTGAAACAGAGCATAGCTAAATACTTTTTAAAAGTATTTTCACTACTTGAAATGCTGAATCTATCAGCTATTTTTACAGTAGCACATTCTATCCAGTTAAAGGAAGTGATAAACGTTTTGTAGTGACTCCAGACAGTGATGCATAAACACAGAAAATAATGCTTTCCAGCAGTGGCCATATTTTGCTGTAGAGTTTAAGGGGAAATAAATATCCTCTTTATAAATCAGATGCCCAAACCAGAGGTAGTTATGGTGCTTATTGTGTGGTGTTGATGTTGACCTGCATCTTCACTTCCACACCAGGCACTTTCTCCTGATTGATATTTAATGTGCTCTTGAATTTGCTCTGTGCAGTAGCTCCCCTTGCTCTCTTTACTCTGAGAAAAGAGGCAGCACTTCGTTCCTGCTCAGAGGAGGAGGGTGGGCAAAGCTATTTGTGAGGAAGGGAGCAGGATGTCCCAGGAACTGAAGTGTATGCTGCATGGTTGAGACATGGGCTTTTGGGTATCAGTATGTAAAGGGTAGGTCGGGGTTCTGGTTTCTGTAGCGATGAGGGTGCAGGCTGAGCGAGGGGCTCGGGGATGATACTGCACTGGGATGGGAATATGGTGGCGTGGAGCAGCTTATGGAGCCAAAGCAGGAAATAGATGAGGGCATAAGGTTGGAATGTTGGTTGGTTGAGGGCACAGTTCAAATGGAGCAGTGGAAGGACAGAAGCATGTCTCATCCTGCTGCACGTGCTGTGTCTGCTGTGGGGGCGGCCTCTCTTTCAGGTGACACCCAGGGGAACATGAGATAGAGGTTCTTGGTGCAGTTTGATTTTGTGCTACAAGAGAAGTTTGCATGATCTTTTTTTAATATCCTTCTGTACAGCACTTCTGGTGAGAAGTAGACAAGCATCTCTGTATGGTTGCAGTCTTCCTACAGATAAGAGCTGTAACAAAAGCATAATTATTTTGCTTGAAGAACATAGGGTGGTGCACAGAATAGGAAAAAAATGCTGGTTTTATCCCCAAATGAATGGCATGTTCATAAACCATTTTCACTGAAATAGCTGCTATTATAAAAATGACTCCTGAAAATAGCACCAAATGTCTAAAATAACTGACTTGGCATCACCTGTCAGATGAAGCTTTGGCATCAAGTAGTTGTCATCTCCTTGTTGCTTAGACCTGTTCTTGCATATATCATAACATGAGCTTCTCTTCCAGAAAACCGTGATCTATTCAGGCCACGTGTAATTAATTTTTAAAAACCCAACATGTTGGAATTTTGATGTAGGTATCTTAAATATTTGTCAATTAATTGATTCAGCAGCAGAAAGCACTTGAATAGTTCATTTAATTCAGATAATGATTTCTTAATTTTGTATTGTCTAGGGACGTAATTGATCTTAGACCTGCAGCTGGTGAACCAGTATGTATGACAGAAATAGATATTAATAAAAATGGAGATTATTCGGGGAAGACATTCACTTCATACTGTTTTGTCTTGCATCCAGCTGTACAATGCAACTTTCCCCTTAGAAAGGGATCTGAATTACCATGCTGTGCTATATGATGGTGCACTGCCAACAACATGTTATATTTCTCCATACAGTTTTGGTAGAGAGTGGGAGGAAGTATCTTGGTTTTGTCCAAGGATCAAACATTCACCAGTCTGGTGACTACTTCTTATTTCAGAACTTGCTCATCAGCAAGCACTAAGATAATTCTTAACTGAATTGGTTTTCTACAGTTAGGAACTTAAAGGGTGAAGAACAGAATTTGTTGGTAGATAAAAACTGTTGTACTTCGTTAGATGAGCTATGATACTGTTTACTAACATGTGTTTTTGTTTTGTTTTTAGCCATGGATGTATAAGGAACATTATAGACTTCTTTGAATTCAGATGCTGTGGTCTTTTTCGGCCTGTTATCGTGGACTGGACAAGGCAGTATACAATAGAATATGACCAAACTTCAGGATCAGGCTACCAGCTAGTGTAGCACCACCTTCATCCTGTGAGCATATCATATCTGAGTGGTGCCTGAAAAATTTTCTCTCTCTCTCGAATCCGCATCCCTTGAAGAGTAGCATGCTATGTGTAGGGCTGATGATGAATCTTAAGGTACCTTCTCTTCATCAGAATTTTATTAACAAAAGTAAAAATGGACAGAATAAACTGCCAAACCTGATAAGGAAGAGGAGGAAGATCAAAAAGGGATTTTAACAGTTCTTAACATGAGAATTATTCACGACAGCATATTCACAGTATTTGTTGTTGGGTTTTTTATTTATGGTCTTTCACAATGGAGCATGAGATTATTGAAGTATTGACATAAGTAGTTACGTTGTGCTGAGCAGAAAAATTTATTGCCCAGTATGAATAATTCCACTGAAACAAAAATCTAGAATATAAAACTAAATTTCATGATGCAGAGTTCACTGATCGCTATGTTGTAGTTCCTGTAATGCGATTTTTTAATACAGATTTTATGTAGTAGTATGTACATTGAAAAATGTGCTTCTCAATACTGTTAGAAACATCATGTGGTGGGAATCCCCTGTAACGTGTTAAGTTATAGCAGTAGGGCACGTCAGATAACGTTGAGAAAAAATACGTTGCCCACGGGTTTTGGTGATTGTTTTTGCCACCAGTTAGTGGTACAACTCAATACTTGCAATAACCCTCTTCTAAGATTGTATAGTCTGAAATAAACAATTGCACAAATGAGGAAAGCTCTTCTGTCAAAGTTAAAGCCCTGCTTAAATGCATGATACACTTGTAAAACTAGTTTACAGTATATAATGTTCAGGAAAAAAGTGGAAAAAATTCATTATCTTTGAAGTAATTGTATAAGCAACTTACAAAGTAGCGACGTTTCAATATTAGGTTTGGTCCTAATACAGTACAGTGTAGTGTAATTGGAGACGTGTTGGAAGAGAAATTGCATGGGGAAAACCACAGATGTGAAAGCAAAAATCTCGATTATGAAAAGGCAAGATAGTTTTAAATTGAATGAAACTGCAGAAGAAGAACCCAAAGTTGTCTGAAATGCTTATTTTGTTTGGATGTAAAATAACGGAAACCAAAGTTTTTAAAAAAAAATCTGACGAAGATGGTATATTGGCACGTGGAAATCACCCTTAATTTCTTTTTTTAAGTTCTCATGTTATAGATATGTTTGGAAGGTAAGGAACGATCTGAAAATGCATTCCAAAGGGGCTTTTCTTGAATGTGATGCACTGATTTTTGTTATGGTGTTTTCATATACTCATAGTGAATTGTTCACTGCTTCCTTAACTATTGTTTACAGAGAGAGTGAGAATCAGGTTAGTTCTCTTCTAAGTGCTGTAGCAACCCAGTGGTTCGAGAAACCTGTGAGGGGAGATGGGGAGGGACCTGAAAGCAGATGTCTGAGACCAGTGTAAAGAATGTGTATCTGTATATAAATAATTTATCAAACAGTTTTCTCTCTGTGAGTGTGTGTTTAGTGTATTTAAAGCTGCTCATTTTCATTTTATTCAACCAAAAAAGTGTAGGAAGATATCTAATGAGCTTTTAGTGATGTTCAATATTGCTGTTAATAGGCATTATGCCCTGCAAATTCACTGCATGTTTGATGCTTGGCAAAATTAGCGTTTTCTGTAATATGCAGATTACAGGTAATAAAGCAATCTAGTGGTATTCCCGGCCCTTGCCTTAGTAAGAGGAGCAGTGAAACTGTAAATAGTTGATGTTCAGTATTTGCAAGTAAACATTTTTTCTGTAGTTGTTCATTGATCTCAAGACACACACTTCGTTTGCAAGTACCAGATATCAGGATTTACAGAAGTGCAGCATTAGAGTACTTGAATGTTTAATACTGGAAAAGTCAACATCGTCTTGGACACAGTTTTAATGGGAGGAGTTTGGGTGTAGGGGTGGCAAGAAGCTTTTGCTGGTTTTGTCGGACAAAATTTGTAATCCTAACAAAGACATGTTCTGTTTCAATGAAAACAGTTGACATCAGTTGTTCATATTTTTTTCTAATCAGAAAAAAGGCATGAAGACTTTACAGTGTTGTTTATGTTAATCACCGGTAACGTTCTGTATATTTGTTCATATTTTTTTTTTCCACATTTTTGTTGGGGGTCGGTTGACTTGAAGAACTTCAATCCACTTCACTAAATATTGCCTAGCACCAGAAGAGCAGTTCAGTACGTGATACAAGTTTTGGTTTTAGTTGCCCAGTAGCATTAACTGCCATGAGTTGTGTCACGCGGCCCATGTCAAAAATGTTTGCAAAAGAAGGAGGTGATCTTTGGTAGTACACAGTGAGTTCTGCACTATTTACTTGTTAATAGCTCTCTGGTGACAGTTTTGTCGAGACCTGTAGAATTTGAGCAATAGTAGGTAGTTGTGAAAATTAACTTGCATATATGGATTTGGGATGTATGGAATTTCCAGTGCAAAATGTAACTTGTCTTGAGTAACACTGAATTGTTTGACGTGAAACCATAAAATCAAGCAGGGGGGAGCCAACTATGCAGCATTTTTCTGTCAAGTTATCAAACTTACAATTCACTTGTTGAACCAAAACTGCATTGCTTCTGAAACTTAACAAAGCTGATCCAGACCAACAGCAGATCAGACCAACTTAATCTGACATAGGTAGAATAAATGGGAATTTTGTCTTGGCCCTAAACATGTGCTGTTTCTTTGCAGGTTTCTGTATTCTTTGATGTCCACCAGATTTATTTTTTTTTTCCGATTAATGTGTAAAACAGCGTCACTACATTTTAAGCTATGGATTTTTTTGTATATTCTTTATTTATAACTGTGCCAAGTATTATTTTAATACTGTCGAGATCTTGATGTATTACATTGTGAACAAAAAAAATCTGTAAAATGTTTAATAAATTAGCTCTCCTTACATAAATTAAATCTGTTAAATTTTGTAAGTTATTAATCAAATAAATATTGACTCTTAGATGCAGTGTTTGTTTTGACTTGGGATGTGATTTCACACGGTATTGTTTCTGTCCAATTTCAGAAGCCGTACCATGAGAAAAGAGCTGCTATCTTGCATCTTATTTTAGTAAAGTCTTTCTGGAAAGATTTACAGGTGTCCTAAAGATAGCACGCACCCAATTCTGTGCTGATGTGAAATCCTGTGAACTACTGCACTGGGTTTTGGTAAAGTACGCCTTTGTACTATCAATTAGAGTTACTGTTCACTAATCAGATACTCCTTTCTCTTGAGCAAAGCATGCTGGCAAGGTAACATTTCTTAAGGGAAAATTCCTTCCAGGGAATGTCATATTTAATGACATGTGAGGTATTCTAAGGGTAAACAAGACATCCACATAGGGCTAGTAGGCACGACCAAGATGCATGCTTCTAGGTGGCACGTGCAGGAGACAGAATATCTTGGCTCTTCTGGTCCGTGCTGAAGGTTAGATTTTGAATAGAAACAAGGTAACCATCCAAGTTGGAATTCAGTCAAGATATTTATAACCAGCAATATGTGTTAAAGTATAAGGCTTGGACTTAAGAACATGCCCAATGGGGAGAAAAAAGTCTCTGTTTCCTGCTGCGTGTGGGTTCAGTATTGACATGAGAACTGTTGGTGCTGTTCTCCCCTTCCCCAGGCAATGGTTCTGGTGAGGATGGGCCCAAGCTCGCCTCTGCTGACCACTCTCTGACTTGTCTGGTAAAGACTGGGGAAGGTACTTTTTTTTTTTTTTTTTTTTTTTTTTTCCTTCAAAAAAAAAAAAAAAGACGTTCTGTGCTGAAGATGTCCATCAGAGATTTGCCGTGCTCCAGCAGAGCAGTTGCTGCTCTTGGAGGTATGGGTGGGCTCCTGATGGCTTGAAGGCTGGTTACTTGGTTTGTTTTATTTGGGAAGAAGCCTGCCCTCTGCACCCTCATTATGGCTTGATTAGAGTTCACTCCCTTGCATCTCCCATGAGCTGCCTTTAAGTAAAATCAGATTTTTTTTTTTTGCTTACTTGTGAACACTTGCGTTTGAATTTTATCCACCTTAGACTACTGAACGGAGATCAGTAAAAACTGCAGCTACTAATTCCAGGTTGAATTTATTTGCAGTATCTTACAAACGTAGTGCCATATCTTATGAACTTAGTGCCATATTCACATTACCTCCAATCCTACGTACTGCTTACGACCTCCAGATCATGAAGTCAAAGTACTTTTGAGAACCAGTCTCTCCTGGAATTAGGGCTCCAAACAGACTAACTCAAAGCATTACTCCAGCCTGGGCTGAGCTTTTATTCATCAGTGCTTTGCTGTAGCTGAAAAGTTGGTAGTAACCAAGTGAAAGCACTTCAGTGTTGGGTACTCATGGCTCTTGACAAGTATATTGTCTTTATGGTTACATGTTTTCTTGTTTTCCTTCATTTCTTTGGGGTATTTTTTGGTTGTTTTTTTTTTTTTTTTTGTCATTAAATAAGTTGTTGGGATTGTAGAGTAGTGTGGAGCTGTGAGTTATTGCTGTGACTCCCTCCAGGAAATGGAAGGAAAGCCCTTGATTTTTAGCAGTTGAAATAACTTCTGATCACTGCTTCTGTTCATTTTTCAAGAATTGAAAGCTCTTTTTTATAGGTAAATTAACAGTATGTTAGATGCCTGTTTTTGTCAGCATAAATCGCACCTGCCAACAACTGTGCTGATGTGGCAGGTTTGGATCAACTACAGTAGGTACATCGACTAACGGGGAGCGGTTTCATCTGCTCAGTAGCGTGTCAGGAGCATTATTTTGCTTTCTGTCCATCAAACAGTGCCGCTCAGCACTTTATAATGCTGTTCCTGAGGAGAGGAAGCACTTCCATCAGGTAACGAGGCTATGGAAAGGGGATGTTGTCATGGTCTTCATGTCCTCGGCTGCTGGGGCCTGGATACCGCTTCTGAGTTAGAGCTGCCTTTGCTCAGCTTGGAAGAGACAGAGGGATCAGCCCTTCCTGCCCAAGTGTCAAGTTGGAAAAGGAAAAAAAGTACTTTTTTTTTTTTTTTTTTTTTTTTTTAGGAGAAAAGTATTAGGATCATCAGTATGAGTAGCAGGACCAAAAGTTTCTGCCCAGGTTTCCTGGGCTGTGCTGCCTTTTTCTGCCTCACACCCACCTGAAATGTGTGCTGCTTCTGCCTAACTTGTCTTTTTCGGTTGTAATCTTTTCCCTCTCTGTGAACTGTACAAGCTCTTGGCTCACATTTTGAGCCAGTTCTGTTCTTCCTCATATCCACATTATTCCTTTGTAACCTGTACAAAATGCTCTTTGTGTATTATTTTAACTAGTACATATTTTTCTAATTAGGCTTTTGGCTTGCCCTGCTTCACCGCCTCAGACCGCAGTCGTAGATGTTGCCTGAAACTCTGCCTTGGACCGTGCTGATCCATTTGCTTACTATTTTATTGTAGCATTCCCAGTCTTGAATGTGTCTCCATAAATTCACTCTGGGAAGGTTTTTTTTCCCCGCAGAGGTATCAGCCTGCTTCCCAAACCAGAAAGAGTTTCAAATATCATCTTTTCTTTAATTAACTTCTGTTGGGCATGAGGAGAGTCAAAACTGAACCTCCTCCATCCACCCCAGACCACCATGTGGGTTGAAAACACTGGGATGGAGCTCATGCCTCCCCCCAGCTGTGGTCGGCCCCTAGTGAGGCAAGAGCATGCTATTCACTGGGAGGGGTGGAAAGACACTCCTACAACTGCCTGTTACCTGCTGAGGCTCAGGCATGCTCCCCTGAGGTACCGTTTGTTTTTAAGAGGTGTTGATGCCCAGATCTCATGTGCCTCCTCCTTACTGTAGGCAAGAGCAAGCCATAAGCTCTGCAAAAGGAGCTTGGCAGAGGAGCCTGAGCACACCCCTGAAGGTCTGCTTCAGGTGCTCAAGAAACTTAAGCCCAGATTTAAAAAAAAAAAAATAAAGAAATCCTACGCTGTTCATACTAAATACTGGTCACTTGCATAAAAATAGGGCAGCTTGCCTCAAACTGGGATATTTTTTTTTTTCTTTTTGCATCACAGTTTTAGGCTTAAGTACCTCATTCTCACATAATGCCTTTGTGGTGGGCCGGTCCTGGGGCTCCTGTTGAGGAGGTGACTCCATTTGCTTCACAAGAAGTGCAATTGCAGGTGCTATCAGCTCAGGCCTTGCAGACTTGTGGTGGGACCTGCTCCAGCCCCCAGAAGAAGCCAAGCTCTTTTGTAAGCTTTCCACTCAAGATTTGGCTAAGGCAAAAGAAACTGTCTCCTAATCATAAACCTTTAGAAACTGCTGCTAATGAAGCCACATTAGCAGAGGCAAGGACCCTGACTGTTACGGCTTTCACCCAGCCAGTGTGTTCGCTGGGAGCCTCGCCTATCAACTTGAGTTCAAGCCATGTTATCTATCTACCAGAGTGTTCAAAGGCAGAATGTTATTTGGCTCTGTTGTTGCACTACAGCTACCTTGTCAGGAGGCTGAAACCCTCCACCATCTTCAGGGCACTGAGGGTTGTAACACTACTGAGAAAAGGCCAAGAACTTCTCGTAAACCTGAGTTTGATGTGATAGTCCAGAGCTTGGTTAACTGCTCAGTAGGGATGGTATTAATCTGCAGCTGTCGTGGTAGAGTACTCCTCCTGCACTACAAGCCCTGTGTATAACAACACCTCAATACCAAAGCAGGTACAATCCCACAAAATATTACAGTGAAAAAGGTTTGTTTTCTATTCATTAGAGGCTCTATAGCAGAGGCAGCCAGCCATTTAGGCACACAGCTACTTATAATCTATCACCTTCAGAGCTGTCACTGCACAGAGCGGTAGATTAAGATTTACCACTACCGTGCAGTGAGCAGCTAGTTGCCTTGCACTTGTGTGTAACAGTGTGATACTGGAGGACAGTCATTGACCACTGAAGGCCATGAGCAGTGCTACATATTTCCAGCTTTCAGTCATGCTGGGCTTTCAGTGAAGGTCTGCACCAAGTCTATAGCAACATGTGTCCACCCCTGCCCCCCCAAAATACCCCAACTCACCTTACTTGGCTTTTTATTACTGACAAAGTGTGTAACACTTGAGTTTAGGATACATCAACAAGCAAATCTTTATTGAATTGATACTCAGTCTTAAAAACGTGTTACAGTGTGATACACAAAGCAAGGAAAAAAGCAGTGCTTTTTTAAAAAAAAAAAAAACCCACACAAACAAACATCATCTGCTGAATGTGTGGCCCAAGCACTACAGTAACTAGTATCAGTTTCACAGTAGTTAGTAACATTTGGGAAACTCTCTTCTTTCTTGTAGCAGGATCTTACACCTCTGCTGAGGGGTTTTGAGCCGTGCCCCTTTACTGGGCGTGAACGAGGGCGCCCGCTCCCTGGCCGTACCCAAATCCCTTGGGGCCAAAGTTCTTCGCGTAACAACCTGCGAGAAAGATGAACGTGTAGTAGCTGAGGCTTCTGGCTCATTAATTAAGAATAGCACTGTCTAGGAAGGCCCTCGGCCGCTTCCCGTTAGTCACCAGACCAACCCCATCGGAAGCAAAGCTTAAAAACATTTTGTTAAGCTGCGTAACTGCCGTGACTGAACTCAGCAGCCACGGCTGTTCGGTCCGCGTAGCTCCCAACCTACTCTGTGAAAGCAATTCGTACATTGGTTCTGCCGCTGTGTATCTGTGAAGATGTACGTTGTCATCAAACCACTGCGTGGATCGCGTTTATGTCCATGATACCATGCAAGAAGGCATGGCAGGATGTTTGCTAGCTTGTTTCCTAGCTTGTTTCCTTACTCTGATCTGCTCTGTGACCCAGGCAGAGGGCACGGGCTGCTGCTCTTCTCATACATACTGCAGTTCTGAGTACATGTTTTGCTTGATGCAGAGGTAAGCTACATCAGCAGCTTCACTAATATTTATTTCATTTCTCAGCTTTGACTTATAGACTATGACTTATAGAGCACTTCCATCTTGACAGGAGCGCAAAAGTTTCTTATATCAGGAATAAATTCAGCATCTGTCCTTGTAACATATTGCCTTGAACCATAAACAAATGATCTTTGTTTCTTTCCTCACCTTTACAGTAGATTTCTCCCTCTTTTTCAGTTAGGGTTGTAGATTCTAGGCTTTTTCCACACTTGGCACATCGGAAGCAGTTTTTGTGCCACGGCTAGGGGACAAAGAAAAAAAAATATAGTTTAAATACACAAAATGCCTGAGTTCATTAAAAAAAAATGCGTTAACTGGAGATGCCTGCGTCAGTATTGTTTACAGATGACTGGTGCAATAAAAACCGGTTCAAGCGCACCAGTAGCAGACAAGAGCGTCTGCATTTCTGCAAGTGGCCCAGAGCCCCAAATTCCACATAGCTCCTGCTCAGGGCAGCATTTGAGAGGTTTGGGCTTGCTCTAATTGATTCAGACAGCGGGCACACTGACACGCAGTTTTACACAGTATTTTCAGAGAACATCCCCTTTCTGCTGAAACATCCAGCCTCCATCATAAGGTGCGCACCACAAGACTGTTCCCTCTTCTCGGGGGAGAGCGCTCCTGTAGTCTGCTTCAAGTCTCTGGCATGAGACGATACTGAAGCTTCACCTCTGAAAGCCAAGGTGAGCGCCCATCACCCTGAATTTCAAGTGCTTTTTGTTCAATTAATTTGACTGATTTGACTATTTCCAATGCTAAGAAACGCAATTCTAAGGTAACTCTGCCCCACAGAGCACACCCTTACTCACTTTAAAGTCCACGTAGCAGGTACAAAACGGCACACACAGTTCCTTACCTTTCCAGCTCCTATTACTTTCTCTGCCGCATAAACAGAATCGCCACACCTCGAGCATTTCTCTGCCCCTCCAAACTTCTGAGCAAACTTTGAAGTGTTTGGATTTGTTGTGGGTCGGTGGGGAGAGGGCGTGCTGAAAGAAACGGGACATTTGTTGTCTTTACTCTTTCACTAAATGACCTCTTGCTCTTCTTAACAACACTAACAGAGCAGCATCCAACACACGGCCCAGAATACAGTGCTTTTGCAAAACTGGAGAAGTAAGTTACCAGCAAGGCCATCCAATTACACTTGGGAAGGAGGGAAAAAAAAACCAACCCACCCCAAGAAGAGAAAGGCCATGCTTTAAAGGATAAAAAGAAGCTACTGTAAAAGCCAGTTTTCCAAGGAGCCTTCACCTTTTCACTTCTCTAGAAGTGCTGAATTCTGTACCAGGGCATGGACTTATCAGATAGTAAGCTACAAATAGTTCTGTTAAATTCCTGTCCACTGATCATAATCTGGAACCTAAACTGATCACTGAACCTGGCCGCAGAGCATACATCACATAAATGTCAAGCAATGATTTGGGAACTTGCATGAAGCAAGTTGTGAGGCATACCTCAGCTTCCTTCCACATGCTTTGCTTTACAGCAAGAACTTAATCAGACTAGGAATGTTTACTATTCAATAGGCCTTTTGGTTTTGGCTATAATTAAGCACAAATGGTTCTTCATTTGCCAGTTAAAAATTCATTATTCTTGTAGCCCCAGATTCTCAGCTCTCCGAATCCATCCCTGCCAGAACCTCTTGAACATTTGCATTTGCCACTTATTTAGGAGAGCGACTTGAGACCCACGGTCACCTCTGCGGGCTCGTGCAGAGCCATCAGCAGCTCCGCAGTCCAGTCCCCTACGGCTCACGCATAGGGTCAGTGCATCTTTACCTGCACTAACTCCTGCTCGTACGACGCCTACTGACGCAGTCACCAGTGGAAGCTTTGTGCGCTGCAGGGTAAATGCCCTGCATTTGGTCATACTGGGATACTTTGCAGCATTTCTGTTCCAGAAAAAATGAACTAAACAAAATCCAGCCTGAAAGACTCCTTTGAAAACAGTACTGAAGGACAAGGGTCACACGCCCCCCAGCTCGGTCCGCTCACCTCTCAGGCTTGATGCCTAGTCTCTCTCCCCTGTCCATGTTCAGCGTGCCTGCCCCTTGGCCATACCCGTAACCTTTCGGGCCATACTTTTTTCCATAGCAAGATTTGCAGTAAACTTCAGCATCGTGAATCGCTACAGTCGTGCTGTCCAAGTTTTTCCGGCAGACCACTGGAGGGGGAAAAAAGTTAAACTGCCTTAAGGGACCATTTCCATCGGCACATGTAGTAAGCCAAAAATCAAGTGAGAAGCGATGTTATGGGTTTCCTTGTCCACAATTCTCCCTGTTAGGCTGTGGGACCACCAGAGATTAGAGAGAGCAGGTTGTCGTTTGAATCAGTGAATTATGCTTAGCACTATGAAGGGCTCTATTCCCTCCCACCTCTTCATGACCGTGACATTTAAAGACTGGAAACTTGCTGTGGTTTGATGAATGACGCTGCTTAGAAACCCAGATAGCGCAGTCAGCAGTTTCCCTTGACAGATGCCATACAGCATGAAGCAAAAGTCTGTCGGTGCAGAAGAGCCCGTGTCCTGCCCTTTTGGCCAGGGTGGGGCTGGGAAGAAAAACCTTCAAGGTTTTCCCCTTGCCTCGGTACTGGTTTGGGGCGGAGTTGGGACCGTTTCACAGCTGTCACCGGAGGGGCCGTGCTTTTCTGGCATTCCTACATTGTCCTTCAGCACAATGCAAGCACTCTGCTCAAGGTTACAGTAGAAGGAAATAGCTCTGCCTTCTTAAACCTTCTTTTGTATCCCAACTGGCACGCTCTTTCCGTCTGCAACAGCATTATGCCCGTGACAAAGAATTTGGGGAGGAAAAAAAAAAAAAGAAAAAGCCTTACGAATTTTTTGTTTAAAAAGAATTTTAAGGTCTTCAAAGTACGGGTGACCTTCGCTTATGGCATTCACTAGCTCCAAGGTTCTTTTTATAAGACGCAAATATCCAATAAGTAAATCGAGTAACATACGTTTGTTAAGTCTGCAGACTTTAACACCAACAGAACTATGCACTAAGGAAAAGCAAATACTCAGACACACTAGAGCCATTGTTTGACTTTAAGTTCCAGGTTTCTTTTAATAGAAACTCCCATAAAAGGCTGAAAATGAGGCAGCTGAGACATCTAATCTTTTTTTGAGACTGCTGTAGAGCTAAGGGAAAGGAGCGTAGGTGCGCTGAGGCTCACATGCCAGCACAGAGTGCTGACAATATGCTGCAGACTAACAGCACGCTAGTTTGAGAGGGACAGTTGTTAACTGTGGCTTACATGACGAGGGCTAAATCCTAGCTCTGCCCGTAGGTATTAAACACCAGCAAGCGGGACAAAACAGTACCTCGTGTTTGTAATAAGGTAGAATTCTCTGATTCAGACAGACGGGCTGTCCGTTTGCAAAGTAGAAGCCTCTGATTCACAGTGACCCTTTGTTCCCTTCATCTAAGCAGAGGTCTTTTCAGCAGAGAAAGCGATTTTCAATGCCTCGCTGGGCTTGTTGGTTGGACTGGGAAATAACGCTTTGGACTCCTTTCATCTGAAATAAACCACAGGCCCCTGTGCCAAGAAAGTCTAGACTTTTGGCTCTGCTAAAGCATTGACAACTCGGCTGTGCTCAGGCACACTGGTGTCCCGGTCTGCGCGGGACTTCAGGGCAGGGGTTTGATAACTGTTCCTTCAGCTGCTGCCGGCCCTGGGACCAGTGTGAGGAGTCCAGCTGAGCTCAGAGCAGTGCAAATGGGGCTCTGCCACTGGGCTTTCTCCTCTGCATGAGCAACGCTGAAGCCAGGTTTCCATCCTAAAGATCCCTTAGACTCCTGAGGAGAAGGCTGGGAGGGGGGCAAACAGAGGAGAAATTACGTGCTCTGCTTTGGGAGGTGCATCCCACCCCTCCCACGCTGGACAGGTAGGATAACATCTCTCCAGGAGACAAGCTCTCTGTTCAGCGCTGCCAGGCCCAGGAAGCATGTTGGGAGGCAGGAGTCGAGCCCAACACGTGATGGACAAAGCCATCTCTGGCCACTGCCGTCCCCTGTGCGTCACGGGTGCCAGCCAAGCCTGGGACGTCTCCTGTGGACCAGCACCTTGCTGTTGTGACCCCCCCAGCTATGCCAGGAGAGGTTTTGCAGGGGAGCGGGAGAGGAATACTTACTGCAGAGGAAGCAGCACCGGTGGAAGCTCCTCCCGTCACACTGCACCTCCTCGGCATGGTAGACGGTGCGGCCACAGGCGCCGCATTTGTTGCCGCCTCCCCAGTTTGGCATGGTGGCTCTGCACGCCCAGCTAGGCAAGAGGGGAGAAGGGGAGAGGTTTGTTAACCATGGCGTCCTCCACCACCACAGCTCAAGGACAGCTGAGGTTGCAGGCTCCTTTCAACCAGGTCTGCAAAGTTTGTGTATCAGAGCACAAGCCTGCGATTTTGCCAACTGTTTAAAAACATGACCTTCCACCGCGTGAGAAGTTTTTGTGATCAGATCAACTTCTCAGCCCTTCAGATCCCAGACCAGACTTAAAGGCTTAGGCGGGCTCTCTACGGCTATTTGTAAAAGCAGATGGACTGGCAAGGGGAACAGAGGCCACCGCTGCTGCTGCTGCTGAACAGCAAGAAAAACAGAGATACAGTCTTTGTGAGACATGTCCCGTCTCTGCCCGGGGTTTTGAAAGCTACATAAATTGGATATGCACAAATTACAGTTTCATGCACAAGGGCTTTACTGTACCTTGAGCGAACGCCTCCCAGATGGATATCATTTCAGTTTCTATGCTTCATTAATGCTGGGCCTCTCATCTGATGGAAGCAAACCAATTGTGCCAACAACGGCATTTTGTCTTACTGCAGGGCCTATCGTTTAGGATGCAGTACAAGCCAAAGTTCACCTCACCAGAGAACCACTTATTAGGGCTGTAGGGACATTCTGAACTCCTTTGAGACCATGCCGGCACTTCAAAGAAGTTCCCAGGGACTCCACCGCTGTTACACGAACTGCACCTTTACCAGACAGGTAGAGGAACCAAACCCAACTGCTCAAGGAGCCACAGCTGTTTGAAAATAAAGTAAAACTCTGTCTCATGCACTACTTGCAATGGACACTCAGAAGGCTAGCGGGGAGGGACAGGCACCATCACCCATCACGTCAAACTACAGCCTTGGGAACAGCCTCCTACATTAAGCCAGAAGCAGCAACTGTCCCAGCCCAAGCTGAGCTGCCCCCTCCCCAGCTCCCCTGCGCTCCTGCCATCACCACCAGCAGTTCCCACCCAGCTTGACTGGGAGCTCCTCCTGCTCCTCCCATTAACCGTCCTGGGGTAAAGCACCAAAGCACTGCCCGTCACCTTCGGCTTTTCTGGGGCTTTCCTCCTCCCGACACCACCATGAGCTAACATAGCAGTGCTTGTCGAAGGCTCATCTCCCAGTCATCGCTGAACTGCCCCTGACTCACGACCGTTGGATAACGCTGGTTTGCTCTGCTGCAGCTCACCACCAGAGGACCACCTCTCGTAAGCACGGAGGCCAACAGCAGCCAGAGAGAGGGTTATCAATTCAGTGAGTCTAACCCAGCAGAGCTGCTCAGGCCTCATCACCCACCCTGCTCCTCACCCACCCTTGTTTCACACAGGGTTTCTGGGTGAGGCCCATGGGTTTGCCCACTGGAAACCTCCTGCCACCCTACCCCACCAGCAGCACCACTCCCTCCCAGCAGGCTCCCCGCAGCGGCCCCGCGTTACGGGTCAGCTATCAGGGAGGGAAGGAAAGGAGGAATTTGTCGGGAGCTTCTGACTTCTCTTGGCACAACTCACCTTCCGTTACTCTGACCTACGTCAGCCAGACAGGCAGAAGAGGCACGTGACAGCATCCCCACACAACACCCACAACCTGCTGCCTTCGGTCAGCTTTGCCGCTCATCCCTCTGAGCCAGAAGCAGAGGACTAGCAATCTCCAGTTGTCCCCCTGGCCAACAGAGAGGAACTGGAAGCACCGCCGTGACACGGGGAGCCGGAGCGGAGCACTTGTCTTCCAGATCCCCTTTCTCTAAGGGGCTCTCACCGACACGTGGGAGAGACCTCGGTGCAGAGTGAGGGGTCTCATGGGCGCCTGGCTCCTGCCTCGCACTCCTCAGGCAAGGTTGAGCAGACTCGCAAATCACATCTCAGAGCAGCAGTTTTGGCTAAGCCTGAATTAAGTGACCCATCTTGCTAGCGCTGTTAAAACAAGCCTCCTGTCCAAGCAGCCTGACCAGTAGTTCAGCAGTTTTAGGGATGCAGGGAAGGTTGCATGGTTTCCAAGCAAGATATGCTGCCAAGTAGCTGCTGCAAGACCTCTGTCCAACACAAGCAGACGGCCATTCACGGCATGTGGGAAAATAAGATTAGTTTATTAACCTAAATTGGGGCATCTTAGGTACATTCCTAAGCAAAGGCTTAGGAAACTTCCTCGGAGTGGCTGAGCAGTGCCACTTGCACACTGACACTAATTACTGAGATATCCCTTTGTTTCGTACTTCCACGGGATTAGCACCATTACTGCTCCATGGTTTAGCACTAATACCCTGAGTGAGCTCATAAAATTAGTTTTATGACATTTCCCACTTTGCCTTTGTCATTCTTGGCACAACTGTAGAGTCTAAAAATTAAGATTCCATTTCTTTTATTCAAGTGCTTGGCTGTGCTACCGCACAGCAGCTGACATCAATCATGGCAAAGAGCGTCCTTAGTTAAAGGGAATATAGGCTGCACAAGTCTTTGGAAAAGGAATGCATGGACTGGGGGGAAAAAAAAAAAAAGAAGAAAAAAGAAAGGAGAGATTCCTTTCCACTTTGTATGCTTTCCAAAATGCAAACGGTATTTGGTACAAGAACTACTTCTGTCTTTTCCTCTCACCATCCCCACGCTCATGTTCTTTTGCGCATTTACATGAGTCTAAATTATTTTAATCGTTTTGTCAGCAAACAATTATTTAGCTTCCATGCACACTAGGGCTGAGGGCCTGGATCAGGTTTCCAGCTTTGCCCCAGATTTCCCATGTAACATTGGGCAACACGGGGTGCAGCTCCACCCCTTCTTCCCAAGGGAGACAGAGTATTAGACAGTCTGGCAACCATTAGCTGACTCAAATCTTCTGATAAGGGCTCTGGGAATTCGTTAAATGAAAAGTAAAAAAAGCAATTGAAGTCCATACTTCAAGGTGACCTTGGGCTCTTCCACAGAAGATATTTCCATTTATCCTCCCCATAACATTCCCGTGACAGCTCGCGTGGGAAGAACGGCAGTGTTTCTTCAATCACCCGACAGCAAGGGCTACCCTGAGGCAGCGGCGCCCAGAAGGCACCTAGGGGGAAGAAGGCTGATGCCCTGAAGGAGCTCTGCCCGTAGGACAGCCGTACAAGCCCCTACTCCCGCCTACGGGCCGCTCCCTCAGCGCCGCCCTGGAGCTTCGCGCTGCCCAGGTCTCCTGGGAGAGCTCCGCAGGCAGCAGATTCAGCCCTCCCATCCCGCATTAAGCCTTCCCGGCTCCCTCAAGGCTTTTTGGCTAGTTCGGGCAGGCCTTCAGGGAGCTCAGGAGCAGTAATTAAACACCCAGATGATCCCGCTACCCGTACCAACGATTTTGAGTTTTCACTGCAGGTTTGTTGGCGGCTACCGTCCTCTCGTAAGAAAATCCTGACCTGTGCTAAGCTTGGGCCCAGGCAAGAGGAGGGCACGCCATTCGGCCAGCGTTCTCCGCAACGCCGGCGACCGCCAAGTCCTTTCCCACCCATTTGTCAACAGCAGGTTTAAATACAGGGAGGCGAGGCCAGCCCCGGGAGGGACGCCGAGGCATTCCAGGCTACCCGGCCCTCCCGGACCGCCTTCCCGGCGCGCCGCGGCCCGGTTCGGCACGCCGGGCCCCTCAGCACCGGCGACCCGCCGCTCCCCGCGCCTCCCCCGCCGAGGCCGGGCCGCGCCCCGCGGCGCCCCTCACCGCCCACCGCGCGCCGGGGGGCGCCGCCACGGCACCCGCGGCCCCGCCGCCCTCGCGGGTGGGGGGCGCTGAGGCGCCGGCGGCAGCGCCCTCCCCGCGCAGCGCCCGCCCCGCGCAGCGCCCTCACCGCGCAGCGCCCTCCCCGCGCAGCGCCCGCCCCGCGCAGCGCCCTCACCGCGCAGCGCCCGCCCCGCGCAGCGCCCGCCCCGCGCAGCGCCCGCCCCGCGCAGCGCCCTCACCGCGCAGCGCCCTCCCCGCGCAGCGCCCGCCCCGCGCAGCGCCCTCACCTCCCTCGCCTCGCCTCGCGCTCGGCGCTGGCGCTCGCCCCGCTCCTCCCGTCTCGTCGCGCCGCGTCTCGTCGCGCCGCGGCCCCGCAGCGCCTTAAAGCGGCGGGGCGGAGCCATGTCGGGCGCGGCCCGGCCCCGCCGCCGCCGCCGCCGCCGCCGGCCGTGGGGGCTGAGCCCGGCCCCGCTGCCTGCCCGGAGCGCCCCCGGCCGCGGAGCGCCGTGGCTGGGGCACCCGAGTGCGAGGGGAGGAGCGGAGGGAGCGAAGGGAGTCGCCCTGCCGCAGCCGCCCCGAGAGGCGGGAGGGCGGCGGGAGGCGTCCCGAGCGCAGCCTCGCGCGGGGGCCCCGACCTGCGTTTTCACGCATTTTTTAGGATTTTTCTTTGAATTCGAACCTCCTTCGCCGTCCACGCGAGGCCCACGCGGGCGCCGCGGTGGTGTTTGGCCGGGAGCACGGGGGAAGGTGCCCGCAGGCACGCCGGGGTCGGACCGGCGAACCGCTGCTCCGGCAGGCAGTGCTTGGGAAGGACTTCAACAGCTTCCACAGCGATTGGGCCTGCCCACAGGAGCCGCTTCGTGCTGTGAAAGCCCTTTCTAGAAGCGGCCCCTTCTCCCAGGACCGCAGGGCCGTCATGCACTGGTTGGGTGCAGGTTTATGCACAGAGCTCCCCGTGTACAGCGGGAGATGCAGCTTTTATCTCCTCCTCTTTATTCATCAAATACCAAATCAGCCACTCATTACCCGTACGGTGGCCCAGGTTGCTCCGTTGCAGCATGGGAATGGCTTCCTCCTGCACACCAAAACGAAGGGAACGAAACAGAAACGAAGCCCGGCGAGCTGGGTGGAGGCAGCTCCTCTCAAAACCTCCAGCGCAAGCACTGTACGGCGAAATGGCTTGTCTGCAGGTCAGGCGTGAAACGGGTCCCGCAGGAGTGTTAGTGCAAGAGGCTGGGTGGCGTGCAACCCGCGCTGTCCAGCAGCCGGTGTATGGGGCCAAGTTGCCCGGACCGCAAGATTAAAACTGACCTCCATGTCAGGCATGTAAATGAGAAAGGTTAGCTGTCCTCTCCCCTTAAAATGTGTTTCCAGCGTGCTGCGGCCTGCATGCTGGCAGCCACAATTTGCTGAGATTTTTTCCTTCCCGTTTATGATTTTCTTTCTTCATTTGCAATGAATTGTGAATGACTAGATTGTGCACGACTTATGTGCATCTCAGAGCCCTGCTCCATAAGCAAAGCCGGTATCAGTTCCTGTGGAACAAGGTGGCGTTCGCTGAGAGCAAGACCAAGAATCTGACCTCAAACATTACAGCAAAAATTTTAGTCTAGGTTTTGATGGAAGGGAGCACAACGAGAAGCAGAAGTATTAGCGACTGTTGTTTCACGACTTGAAGGTTACATGAAGGGAGAGGATCTCTCCAAGTAAGACAAATAAGAGGTGTATGAGTCAGAGCAGGCTGACTCCATTTATTGCGTGAAATGCCTGTGCTCTCTTGTCCAACCAGTCCCGCTCCCAGCCCTGCTGGAACTACGTGTGATGATGCTAAGTTATTTACCATGTCTCCTCAGGTAGCCTACAAAGCTATTAGATTTTCCCTTTTGATAATATTTCCTACAGACTATAAAAAACAAACAGCAGAGATCCCAAAGAGAAGAGAGTTGCATTGCAGTTCTAGCGAGGTCTGACCGTACTCAAGGAGAGGAAATTCTCCCTGTGAATAAGGGGCCACACTGGTGTGAAACAAAACACTCTTCAGCGGTGAGGCACTGAAAAATGAGCTAGAAGAGAGTCTGGCATTCAAGAATTAATTTTCTCATGTCTAATATTTAGTCAGTCTGTCAGAAGCAGAGTAACTATGAGGGACAGACATAACTATGTCGGTAAGTGCATTACTACAGGAACAACATTAAGGAATACGTTGCTACAACACTTGGGAGTAAAAACTTGTAATGAAGGAAAACAAAAACAAGAATGAAAACTTTTACCACTTTATTTCTGTTGATAATGACTATTTCTATCAATACATTTCATACATATAGGTATGCATATATGTATGTATTATCTATAAATACATACTTATTTTATATATAGATATAAATATATATATTCTATCTCCTCAGCAGATCTCTCCTTCTCTGTCTCTGTCTATCCTGAGGGCATAGGTCAGAATTTTTTAAAGATAAAGCCTGCATCCGACCCTGCCACATTCCTCCTCGATGTCCTGCACGCCTTCGCCCTGTTACCCTGGGCATCCCTCTCATCGCCTGAGCAGCCCCGTTGCCCCCATCATCCTCCTCGCCATCCTCCTGACATGACCCCATCCTTCCCCGCATTCCTGCCTAACACCTGCCATAAATTCCTCTTTCCGACTCACTTGCCCAAAATCTCAGATGTTGCCTTTTCTGACTGGCCTGGGGAGGAGCTCCCACCTAACCACCATGCCAGGTCCCTGTGGCCAGTGGGGCTCCTGCAGCCTGCCAGCTTTTTGTCTAGCTTCTGCCATTTTGAGCTCAGCAGCTTATAATTAGGACAGTTTATTTCTGAGAAAGAGCATCCAAGTGTATTAACAGCTCCCGTTCATTTGCCCTGCTGATTCGACAGCTCTGTGAGCAGGGAGGCGTGCCTCTGTTTTCTTCTGCTTCCTTGGCCATGGGAAAGCACACAGGCTGTACACAAAACCAGTTCTTCCTTCGCTTGAAAAATTGACCCAAAGCATGTTTATCACCGCAGAACAAAATTCTGAAGGTTTTAGCTCTGCCATAATTATATGTAAAAGTTGTTCTCCGTGTTTCGGGGAGCTGAGTAAGTCATCAGCTTGTCTGACCTAGTTACTTCTCAAAAGACTTGTTGCACATCAGTGTCCTCAGGCCTTTTACATCCACTAAATACCTTCCACTCACCTGGGATTATCTTATCCTCGTTTGATCTTGTAAGCATGGTCCCACATGTCTGCTTACGGCAGAGTCAATCTGCTTGCTCTGCTGGTAATCCTTGCTATTATTTTATGAAAGTTTATTCTAGATAGTCCAGATTTTACTTTGTAGGGGGTTTAGTCATATTCTGACATTGTTTTTATCAGACCTAGTTTTATCCAAATACTGCTACTACTGACAGAGCTCCCTTAATTATGTTCTTGACAGAGCATAATTTAGCTAATTTTCCTATTACGAAAGATTGTTTTAAAGCTGGCATTAGAGCTTATCATTTACCAGCCTTCGAGGTCAGCCACCTCACAGTGGTTCCTGTGGTGCCGTGGTTAACGTCTTACTGGCCAACCCCCAAACTTGCCCCTGGTAAAGGGAATTTTCAAGTGTGCTCTATGCAATATCAGCTAGTGAAAAATTAATGCATGCCCAGAGTTACCCAGATTTGCCCTATTCTAGAAGGGCATATGTGTTTAGCTAATTTCCTTATCTAAATATTCATGCATCTCAATAGCGCTATGCATTTATTCCACCATTAATATAACAAGGATAAATCAATGAAGTTTGCACAAGTTAAGGAAAATACAGCAGACAATTCCAGAGTTTGCCAGAGCTGTGGGTTTTTTTGAATCAGCTCTTTAAATCCAAAGTACAGCTCTCAGAGAGAGCTCTCAGTATGAGAAGGCGGTGCTTTCCAGGCTCATTGATTTCTTTATCACTAGTCATCGTTAGAACTTATTTTAATTCTAGTAAATGTTAATTCTAGGATAAAATTAATTATAAAATCCTCATTTGCCTAGTGATTATAAGAAATAGCTATTTGGGTGTCCAATAAACAACATGATCTAAGCTAGCATAATTTTATGAAACCTGTAATTATTTTCATCATTATTAACCTATGTCTTTGTATCAGTGATGCTTGTCAATACAGAAAGCAATAGTCAGATTTATGACCCTATTCAAAATCTACCCAGATCTTTCTTTTTATAGAGCATTCATATTTTAATACTATACCTCATGATATTTGATTCCTAAGATATAGAGACTGATACTGAAGAGTTCTCTGCTATCAAGATTTTAAAACTAAGAAATTAAGAAAATTTAAACTTTTAAATTAAAGAATTTGCTGTAAGTCATGGCCAAGGGAGATACATGTGCTTCAACACAGGTCCTTAAAGGTATTAGGCTTTTGCAGCATCCCAGGTGTTTCCCACTGTCCTGGTTTCAGCTGGGATAGAATTAATTTTCCTCCTAGTAGCGGGTATAGTGCTGTGCTTTGGATTTAGGATGAGAATAATCTTGATAACATACGGATGTTTTAGTTGTTGCTGAGCAGTGCTTATACTAAATCGAGGACTTTTCAGCTTCCCATGCTCTGCCGGGTGCACAACAAGCTGGGAGGGGGCACAGCTGGGAGACCTGACCCAAACTGGCCAAAGGGATATTCCATACCATGTGACGTCATGCTCAGTGTGTAAGCTGCGGGGAGTTGGCGGGGGGGCAGCAATTGCTGCTCGGGGACGGGCTGGGCATCAGCCAGCGGGTTTGTTATTCTCTCTCTTTTGTTTTCCTTTTCATGACAAATAATAATATTGTTATTATTGTTATTATTTTAATTATTAAATTGTTCTTATCTCAACCCATGAGTTTTCTTACTTTTGCCCTTCCGATTCTCTCCCCCATCCGACTGCGGGGCCGGGGGGGAAGGTGAGCGAGCGGCTGTGTGCTGTTTAGCTGCCTGCCAGGTTAAACCACAACACGACACTAAGGAATTCTTGGTCCCACCTTAAGCACTAAAGCATCTAATATTATTCACATAAAGGGTTGCAGAAGGGGACTGAGCACCACCCGGTTAAGTCATTGCTTAGGTTAGCTCTACTGCATGTCCCAATATGATTTGTAGTGGTACGAGGTCAGTAAATCACCCAGAGTACTTCTGAGCAGGGCACACGGTTGTGCAGACGTGCAAGGAGAGCGCCACACCTTGCCACGGTCCAGCCTCCATCCTTAGGGACGGCCGCGACCAGTGCTCGGGGTCTGGGCAGATGGGGGAGGTGGGCACCACTCGCTATTTGGGATGCTGAGCGATGGCTCCTCACTGCTGACGTAGTTCCCCTTCTCCGGAGGTTGGGACTGGAAAGGCCCTGCCTGGGAATAGCGCAGAGCCATTTTCCCCCCATCGCCGGTTCAGTCGTCCGGCAGAGGGGTGCGGAGGAGGCGGGGTGCTGGGCACTGACCACACATGTGCCTGCTGCAGTGCCCGCAAGCGTTCAGTCCCCTCCCCTTGCTGTGAGTTCAGGTTATTTCTCCCAGTATAACAGCCACGGGGAGAGGCTGAGAGGGAGCCATCCGCCCTATCCAATGGCCTCCTGACAGCCGGGGCTGTCTCCCACTGCATGGGAGGCTGTGACTCCAACCCCTGCTGCAGCCCGAGGATTTGAACCTGGTTTTCATGTGGCCAAGGCCCATGCTGCAAATAACAAGTTGGGAGATGGAGACATGCAGGCTCTCTCATGCCTGGTGTGCCCTGAACATGCCTCAGTGGGGCCAAGGGGCAGACCAATATCTGTCTTGCAGGGTCCCGCTTCCCTGTGGGCTTTGCTTTAAGGGCTCCAAGAAGAAATGGAGGCATCTGTGGAACTGCTCACTGTTGAAAGTATGGTTGATGGTGGGATTTTAAGGAGACCAAGCAGTGGGTTTTGACTCAGAGGCTCTCAGACCCCTCTCCAGCTCAGCACAGCTTTCTGGACCCAGCGTGTTCCTGGTCTCCCAGGGAGATGGATCTGGGCTCCTGCAGAGACCTCCCATTTGTTCCCAAGATCTTGCACGCAATGCTTCAGCCTGATGTGAGGTTTATCTAAATTCCATAAAGATGAAGGAAACACACGGTTTGCATCTAATCCTAAATACATTTAGCGAGGTAAAGCACAGTGTAGGCTGCTGGTGCTGATGTTATCAGGCAATGGCACTGTAAAAACCCAGCAAAACATTGAAGTTATTATATTCAAGTTCTGAGGTTTTGAACGGAGGTTTCTGAAAAGCCTAGCAAAACATGAGCTCTATTTCAGGTGCCAGCTCAGCAGAATACTAATACCTGGACTAGTAATGATGTCACCTCCCTGGCAGGAGGCATAATTTAGGTTGAAAGTATTGATTTCTTTAATAAAGCTCAATTTATTCACCGTACACACATAAGACCAGATTATCCTTCACGTTGCTCCATGGAAAAACCTGCAGGCAAGAGCTCCGGTAATCTCAGCCGCATACAAGCTCTGTTGCTGACTGACAGAATTTCATTAGCACAGGACAAAATTTGAGGACCCACACAGCTTGTTCCAATAATACTGTTACTGGTTTTTGAGGAGGGCAGGAAAATGTGTTTAATATTAGATAGCAGGCACAGAGGGGATAGCAAGGTGAAATGGTCTTACTCTGCTGTTTTCAGAAAGCTACCCAGCTCCGTCAGGCTGCTAAGGGAGTTGCTGGAAAGATGTTACCCAGATAGCAGATGGCTAAATCCGTAATGTGAAATAGCAGTGGTTGGGCTGAAAAAAGAGCCCATGCGATCTTTTTTCCCCCATTGTCCCCTTTCCCAGTAATGGCTAAGACCGCAAACCCTTCTCCACCGCCACGGCACCACTGCGTGTTGCTTCTTGTCCTGATAAGAAGAGGAAGCTCAAAGGTGAACCGTGCCAGGGTGGGATGGTGATCATGCTGTTCCCTGCCTGCCAAGGAGCACTGCTTCAGGCTCCATTACATCACCTGCGAGCAACTTTCAGCAGAGCCACTGGCAGCCTTGGGCCAGCGCTCCCTGCTAGCTGTTGTGAGAAAGAGGAGGGTGGATGGTTTCCAGGTTGCATCGTGTTGCCATTTCATGATGTTTCCTGCATCCTTACATCAAAGGAAAAGCATTTTGGACTCCACAGAAACAGCTAGAGGGTGGTCAGCAGTAAACCCAGCAACATGCTGATGCCTGCTGGAAACCATTGCTACAAAACGTGTCTTTACTGTCCCTCCCACTGGCAGCACAACATGCTAAGATGCAACAATGCCTCACCTTTCCCAGGCTAGGAACGTCAGATATAGGGAGGGGGAGTAGAAGTTTTGGCAGGAAACCTACCCAGCCTCAAGGGGAATAAGCTATTGAGTGTGGTTGGGCCGTAGCTTCTAGCATGTCTCCTCACAAGCAGTAGTGTTTTAATTGACTGTTTGCAGAGACGCTCGGTGGGATTGCATATTGTTCCTGTTCTCACCTGAACAAAAAATGAGCACTGGGCTCCTACTTTGCAACTGACCGTAACGCCAATGACAAACACTTGTCGCCGTGGAGTGTACGAGCATGCTACGAAGACTCTTTTTTCCAGCAGCAGAAAGGGAAAGGATAGTTATACCTCATCTGATGTTGAGTCTGCTGGTGCGAGAAAGACAGCACTCTCCATAAACATGCTTCATTAACAGCCCATTGATGGGGAATAGGTGGCACTGGGCACCGCCTTAGTGGTGCTTCTGAGACTGGATGCGGCAGCAGCGAAAGCCAGCCATAAGCTACAGCCCACCTCTGCTTCTTCTGCCTGGAAACTAAGCGTCTGCAGCAGGTTCTGCCCACCAAAGCAAGGGGAGCCGTTTCCATTAGGTCTGGATGAACGTGTTGCTGGTATGCAGGATTCATGGCATCAACTGCGTGATACAACAGTAACACCTCACATCTGCATTTTCCTGTGTGTTTTAGGAAGAACTAAAGCTGAACTGCTCACCTCGGTGCCATCTGAGGAGGAAAGAATACTTCATTAATTAAATCAGCTGATGCTGATTATTAATTAATACAGTTATCATCACTGGTTGGAGTATTTTAATTACCTCTATCACTAAATAACTGCACCATGGAAATGCTGATTATAGGCAGGGGTTTCAGCAAGGAGAGGATGTCAAGACTCAGTGCTTAGAGATGTCTGTGTGATTGTGTTAATACAAAGGCCATCTGCACGCACAGTGAACAGCCGATGTGAGATGCCAAGCAGAAACTGCTCACCTGGGATGCTGCCTTCTACCATCAGCAGAGATAGACATCAGCCAGCACTGGCACTGGTGCTCCCTGATCCCTTGGTCCCCCCACGCTTTCCTGCTCCCATCCCCGTCCATGCTCCATCCCTCTCGTTGGCCAGAGCACTAATCAGGGTGCACAATGGTTCCCCGTTAAAACTAACTGTGCAAAAATCCTTTATAGTGGCAGTGCTGGCTTTGGCTGATCGTATAACTACACCAGCAGCAATAAATCATTGTAAGGCGCTCTGCTTTTCTGTGGTTTCTTTGGATAACAATTTATGACCTCCTTCCACACACCGTGAGTGAAAACAAGCTGCGCTTAAGACAATCATGTTGGCTAGCTATTGCACATTACACAGTCTTGGCAATGATCCCTTTTTCTTGGCGCAAATACAGAAGCACTAGGAAGCTACGGGGCGTCAGAGCCTCTTCTGTATGGTGCTGATGGTCAGCTTTCAGTGCTTGGCTTATTAATTGTCTTTAATGTCGCATTGGAATTGTGATGGCCATGGTCATGCAACGCACACTCTGTAACAGTGCAGACACTGCCCTGCTGACATAGAGGAGTGCCTGTAAAATACAGGTCTCTTTGGGGGAGAAATATAGGTGTAAAAAAAGCAATGCAAGAGCCGAAAGGATTCCTACAGGTATTTTATCACTCAGAGAGGAAGATCCAGCTTTAACAAAAGTGAAATTCCGTGGTCAGGAAAAAGCTCAAAGAAGTTACAATATTGTCCTTAATTGGATTACAAATGTCACCTTTGGAATACATTTAAAAATCAATTATTCTTTTCTCTTTGTTTTGCTGTCAGTTTGTTTTTTACACTTCATTGAGCAAGGCAATGAAATGAGGCTGTTGTGCTTCTTATTGATTCCGCTTTGGGTTCAAAGTCAGTTTATCTTTTTAGATGTCGGGCAACAGTAAACTCTCTTTCCTTTTCTAGAACAGAGGAGATAGCTATCTGCACCAACTTTAAAATGGAGCGAATTGATGTTGTCTACCAGAGGGTAGTTTCTGGTCTTCCTTGGGATGGAGGTTCTTCTATAATTAAAAGATACATTGCACCATAAAAAGAGATAGCATGTATGGAGGCCAGAAAGACAGCCTGCTTATCCCAAAAGTTAGAATCGGAGAGACATATGAACACAGGTTGAAGGGGAGGTGGTTGAGATTGATTGTCTAAAAGGTAGGGATTAAACAAAGAAAGGGTTCTGGAGGTTGTTTTGTAGGCATAAGTGGGGAGATGTGACAGGCAGAAGAGAAAGGGTAAAGTCCAGAGTAAGAAAAGGAAGCAATGAGAACAAAAAGGGTAACTGTATAAATGTGTAAATGGGGGAAAAAGATGCTTGATAATAAGGAAAACTGGAACAGAGATAAGTAGGAAGATAATATGCAAGTAGGAAGATAATATGTAAGGTCACAGGGGAAAAGGTCTCTGGATGAGGGCAAAGAACCAACATTTAATGCTGCCTGAGACATGAAGGCTGAACAACGGAGGCAGACAGTCACCAGCATAAGAGAGGTTTTAACACTAGGTTGAAAAAAATTATTTTAAAATTCAGAGGTTTATTAACTCCAAACCAGCTAGTAGATGCAGAAATATGTGTATTTTCTGTATTCCTTGAAAGTCATGGTACTGCTTGTACAGTAAGATTTATCTTTGATTTTTTTTTTGTCCTAAGATTTTTTTCCTGTAGCAGTCCAGATGTTCAAAAGCTTTAATAAACAATACATTAATTAAAATTTTAGGAGTTAATGGTGATTTTTCCGTACCACCAAAAGGCTTATTCCCCTAACTCAAAATAATTTGTACTTTTTTTTCAGAAACTGAATTTCAAGTCAGAAATTTATATAGCCATATATATCTGTACGTGTATATATATATGTAAGTATACGCATCACCATAGTGATGTCTGGGTCATTTTTGATCCTTGGTTACACACTTTATTATTTACTCTTTGTTATTTGTTCTGCACATTTGAGCTCAGTGCAAGTACACACCATCAGTTCAATATAAACCACCTAAAACTTTCCACTCTCAGTTGAAAAGCGTCAATTAGCACGATGTCCCCTGGAGGTTAACACTACGCTTTGTGTGCACGCAACAGCCTTGGTGACGTGGTTTGGAGTGGGAGGAACAGCAGAAGGGTCTTTTGTCATTTCTCTGTCTTGGGGGCTGATGTACGTTGTGCTAGAGCAGCTGTGGCCACCGGCCGTTGTGCTGGTGGGGCGCTGATGGTGTTGCAAAACCCTCCTAAGAGTAAGCGAGCCCCTCGTCTAGCCGAGGCTGAGGCCAAATCAGGAACCCACTAATGATAGCTAAAAGAAGCCCATGGATTTCAGTTAAGGTCTGGATGGGCTTTCACTCCTTTTCCTTGGCCGTCTTCCCCCACCGGTAAAATGAGGATAACAGCAGCCAAGGGTGGGCTAGCTGAGTGGGGGCAATGAGTTTTAACTGCTTAGTGCCATATCACGATCACAGCTGGTTGCAGCTATAATCCTCTCACTAGTTAAAGGTCAGCATACTAGTCTGTAGATGCAATGCTAGGCGTTACTGTTATGGTGCTGGTCATTTAGCAAGCATCCTTCTGTCTGTCTCTCCTTCACCATACGTGGTTTCAGCCTTGCTCCTGCAGTGAGCCACAACATCAGTACTTCCAGCAGCAAATTTTCAGCACAGCTGGGGCCAAACCCCGCAGAAACAGCAATGGAGCAGAAGTGCACCAAGCACTGAAAAATTTCAGCAGGTATTGCAGCATTAAAAAGACTTCATATTAATTTTGCATGCCAAAATCTAATCTTTGTGTTTGCTTTACAGCAGAAATAAGAGTTTTGTTTCCAGCTTGTGGCTATTTGGTGGGAATTAGGCCTTTTAAAGTGTCCTTGGCATTGTACACGTTCTTCTAAAACCAGCTTTTAATGTCCTAAGAATAATTACATGGGCCTGAAATTCACAACTAAAATTGGTTTTGATTTGTTTACATGTAATTGTTGTCATGCAACCAGATACTGTTTTCAATTCAGTGTTATGTTCCCAGCAAAAAAGGTTAACAGAAATCAAAAGTAATTAGCTCTTCTAAAAAGCAGTCATTTTATGCAAAACAGAGGAGGAAATATTTTTTTTATTGCAAAAGGCATAAGGTAAAATAAAACTGCTTTGCAGGTTAGTATAATTTTACTGTTTGATGGTACTTTCTATGGTCTTCTCTTAAAATTAGAGAAGGGAATGGGGCAATTCCATTGCCTGCAGTGCATTTGGAGTCTGCTGCCAAAACCAATAGGGAAATCAGCTGAGAGATGAAGATTTAACCATTGGGTGACATGGCTGCTGATAATTGTATGTTCAGGATAATGAACACCGGTAGTTTCCATCAGCCTGTGGCAGTTTTGCAGTCAGGGAGGACTTGTGAATTCAGGGCACACAGCAGACTTCTTATGAACAAATTGCCTCCTCTCTCACCACACTCAGGGTGCTTTTACTCATTTACTGTTTCAGGAAAATGTTCTCAAAGTGCTGGTGCACTTCAGGAGTACAGCTCTCATTTGGAGAGATGGCAAGCAGGCTGATTAGACACCAAATCAGTTTTCCGTCGCACAGACACCAGATCCCAGTAACTGTAGGGCACCTGGACACCTCGGAGGCTTGTAGGTCCGAGATTTCTACCAGTTTCTCTCCTTGCTTCCAGACCACCAGATCACAGCCTGGTAAGAAGTGCAAGGTTGGCGGGGCACTCGGCCAGACATTTTCTAGCCTGTTCGCCCACGTTTCATTCCTTGTGCTAGTAGGGGATTGTATGTGCTCAAACAAACTCTGTGCTGGCTCAGTGAGGCTTTTGCCACAACCCTCCACGGAGAGTGGAGACCCTGGACTTGTGTGTGGATGCCTGTGGGGACTCAGAGCACAATTAGGGCCTTGTTGTTGGAAATGAGCTTTTATAGTTGGGGAAATGATGGGTTGCCCGGTCCAGCGAGTGGAGACGGTTGACAGCTTGGCAGCCATCAGAGCACTGCTCTTCTTGCTCCAGACTTGCACAACCAAAGTCCTTCTTGAATAAGGGAAGTCAGTGGTCCTTGGAGTTGTTTATTTTAGCTACTGTAACTTCATATGATATTCAAATCGGTGTAAATGTAATCCGTTCCTAGTGCTTTCTATGCAAATCACCTCAGTAATGTGTATGGAAGTAGTTTCTAGGGGTTACTCACTTGCATATACAAATGCTTCCTGATACTCATTTTGCTTTCATTGCCTCTCTGCTCCTCCTGCTCCTGCCATATGGAAAATGCAGGACATACCATGTTGCCTAATCCTTTATTTTGCCCTCTCCCTGGCAGTCTTTTCGTTACCTCCACCCCAAAGCCTTCGTCTGGCTTATTTTACTCCTCCTTGCCTGACAGCAGCCCACAAGTCGGTACAAAATGCATACCTGTGCGCAGACACACACACACATACATACGTATATACAAATGTATGATTTTCACATGGACTGGGAGGACAACATGGTTTACATCATCTCACCTTTTCCTTTTCAAATTGCCCTGACCTTTTCAAATAACTCATGCCAAGTTTCAGTGTTATTTTAGTTTGTCTTAGCAGCATGCTTGCAGTTGAATTTATACAGTATTTTTAGTTTGATTCTTTTCTCCTTAGTTCAACTATATTTCAGAGAAGAAATGGTGGAAAAATAAATAAATATAAAAGGAAATTATTGTGCAATATACCACTCTAACATTAGAATTTCACTGTGTTATAAATAATTTCATGTATAGATGAGGAACAGACTTTTGATTTACTATTGTCTGTCTGAATTAGTCATATATGGTAAATTTCTGTAAAGGGGTCATATTTGACCGAAGGTGTCTGTTATTGTTGGCATTAAGTGGCATGCTTTCCAGAACTGCTAGACTACTCGTGGCACTGGACCAATTTGTTATTTTGGGAGTAGATAAAGTCTTTGTTTAGCCTTCTGGCACTCAGCGTAGCTCTTAAAAATGGTTTTCTTTGTTTTGCTTTAGGTTTTCTGTTGCTCTTAAATCTGCTCCATTCTATGGGGTTTTGTCACAGGAGACAAGGGGCCTGAGTGTTAGGTGTACTCTTTCTTGGATGTCTTCCCAGAAGGCTTAATTTTGGGTGGGTGGGAGGGGGAGACATGTAGAAAATGTACAATATTGTACTTGTACATTGCAGTGTCAGCACTCCTGCTTTCGTCTAAGACCAGCAGCTGTCACTGTTGCTAATGTTCACTAGATGTCAGATATGATTTTTATATTATACCATAGCACCTGGAGAAGTTGAATCATATTTTTTTCCATGTGTAAGTCTTACCTCATTGTGTACAGTCTATAGGTAAACAACTTGGAGTCAAATCCAGTAGAGGACTTGGACAGTTGAAGGAGAAGCGTGTTTATACCTGACTGCAAAGCTTCCTCGATTCCTGATTTCAAGGTTGCTAGACCTGCATGTTTACGCAGACCCAGAGCTGCCCCAGCTCTGGCATGGATGTCACCTCAGGGTGTGGAGGATGCCTGAGGTCAGCCGGGATCCTAAACAAAATGTTCCTGCCCCACAGCCATTGCCATGCTTAGTACACAGGCAGGATTGTTCTTGCAGAAATACCATTGCCAGCTTCCCTGAAGGCAACTTGTGGTGCTATTGTGCGCGATAACCTTGCAATTAGAGCAGTTGAGAAGAGTCTGGGAAACCCTGGTTTAGTTCTCTTTCCAGGAGGAGAGGATGCCAGCGGTCCCAGAGGACTGTCCCCCTTGGCAGATTCCAAGCTGCCCTGTGATAGCAGGGCTGGCAGCTGTGGGTGCAGAAGAGGGGAGAGAGCCCGCGCTGTTCTGGTGGGAGGTTATCCATCCTGCTCTTCCTTATGCCCAGGGCTGCTTTAGTTCATCACTCAGGGACTGCTCCCTGTAAGAGCACCCTAGCTGTTACTCAGGCGAACAGGGAGGCCAGGGCTTCCCCATCGGAGGTGTCAGGCCCTGGGGCAGTACAAACACACAGCTCCTCCCTGCTCCTCCATTCAATCCATTCTATAACCTTGCTCTGCAGGGCCAGGAGTGCCCCAGCCCGGGCAGGGCCGACCATGCCCTGGGGTGCACCACGCACTGCATTGCAGCCGGTCGAGGGAGGGGATTGTCCCGCTCTACTCTGCACTGGTGTGGCCTCACCTCGAGTACTGTGTGCAGTTTTGGGCACCACAGTACATCAAGGATATAAAGCTACTGGAGAGTGTCCAGAGGAGGGCCATGAAGTTGGTGAAGGGTTTAGAGGGGAAGCCGTATGAGGAGCAGCTAAAGTCACTTGGTTTGTTCAGCCTGGAGGAGAGGAGACTGAGGGCAGACCTCATCGCGGTGTACAGCTTCCTCACAAGGGGAGGAGGAGGGGCAGGCACTGATGTCTTCTCTCTGGTGACCAATGACAGTACCCAAGGGAATGGCAGGAAGATGTGCCGGGGGAGGTTTAGGTTGGATAGTAGGAGAAGGTTCTTCACCCAGAGGGTGGTGGAACACTGGAACAGGCTCCCCAGGGAGGTAGTCACAGCACCAAGCCTGACAACATTCACGAAGCACTTGGACAACGCCCTCAGAGACATGGTGTGAATTTTGGGGTTGTCGTATGCTGGGACAGGATTTGGACTCAATGATCCTTGTGGGTCCCTTCCAACTCAGGATATTCTATTATTCTATTATTTCCTTGGGTACTGACAAGAAAAGTGGGACTTTGCACCCTAGGAGTCCTAAGCAAGGGCTCTGACCAGTTACTGTGTCAGCTGTTACCCATCCATCTCTTCCAGCTGTAGTTTAAAAGAAAAGCAGGCACCCTGCTCCATTTTCGAAAGCCATGTGTTGGGTGCAAAGGAAGGGAGGTCCCTGAGGCCAGCCCACAGCCAGGGTCCCAAGGGGCTGGGCTGAAGGCTGCCTTTTGTCTCCTGGTTTCTACCTCTCTGTAGTAACCCACAGAGTGTGTGAGCTGAGCAGGGCTCTGCCTGCTCTGTGTTTACTGAGGCACCTGTGTGCATCATACATACAGCTTAACTGCTGAGCCATAGGGGTCCGAGATTCCGCGCCCATCACAGGTCTGTGGGCTTGACCCCAGCTGAGGTTTTCATCCTGTTACACAGCTGAGACAGGCTCTTGTACAGCTCAGGAGGTCAGTGGGCCGCACTGATTTACAGTCTGGAGCAGTTTGCTGGATTCGGGCTCTGTACTTAGAGTATTTTTATTGAAGAGGTTCCCAAGAATGTTTTTGGTTTGGTCAGGACTGAAGTAAGCTCCCTGGTAAAATGCACACTTAAGGACATACCTTAAATCCCATGAGCTTCAATGAATCTTAAGTAGGTTCCCCTTAGCAGCTCTGCAGAACAGGGCTCTGAACTCAGGACCTGATTTTGCTGTCCCTGCTCAGGCTTCGGAGTCGGTGTGATGAACAGACTGGTATTGCCACACCATGGCTCAGGTTTTGGCGCTGAGTGAGGATTTCAGGCTTTGATTCTCCATAGAAGACATGACCACCCGTTTGTTTGTATAGCACAGAAATGACACTGTGCTGCCTTTCTGTACTCTGCTGCCGCAGTTCAGCAGAGATGGTAGAGTTAGAACATTTATGCATTTGAGACTCATAAAATATCTTGCACTCCTCAGCCTTTTGAACTGAAGCACTTCCATATTTTCTCAAAGCACTTTTTAAAACAACAATCAATGAAAATGCCTCCAGGAATCCAGTTTTCCAGGAGAGAGCTTCTCATTCATCTTGAGTACCAAGTTGCACTGCAAAAAGCCCAACTCAGCAAACACAAACCCACAAATTTACCTTAAGTCCCAAGGGAGCCTCACCGAGTACAATTCTGGCTTGCATTAGCATGTGTTTGAAGAGTCTGAACGCAGAGACCTGATGTTGGAAATATTTATGACAGTTTGACAGCATTTGTTTGGAAATGTCACTCCAGCAGCATTTGGATCCCACTCCAGCCCCCAGGCAAGCAGCAAGTGGGTGTCGCTGGTGCCCTGTGCTGCAGGTGCTCTACTAACAAAAGTGTAATGATTTTTAGAGGGATGAGAAAGAGAGAGCGCTCCAAATTTCTGCTGTGGATGAAAATATGTTTCAACAAAAGGTAAATTTTTGTCCAATGTGTGCCCAGTCGGTACAATTTAGATGGCTAAATATCAGCTTGCATTGTTGCTTAAAATGTAGGGCTGTACTATGATCCGGGAGATCAGGAGACAAGGCTTTGAAATCTCAGAGATGTCATTTGGTTTGTTTAAAATTCAAGTGAAGTGACAGCACAGGGAGTGTTGGATGGGAAGAAGGGAGGCCATGCAAAGAGTGCAGCTAGCTCATGGGGTCAGGCTGGTGAGCAGCATATCGATGAGGGTTTGAAAGGTGTGTATTTTCATGTATTATGTGTACATGTGTATGCTATTCCTGGCCAGATCCTGAAGTCTTCACGCTACTATTTGCTCAAGCAGGCTGTTAACATCAGAGGGTTTGTCTGTATGAGGTGAGGTATATACAGAATGAGAACGTCGGTATTTGATGTCTCATAGTGAGGGAGGGAACTGTAAAGCTTTACAAAAGAATAAGTTCTGGAAAACAATTTGAAGGTCAAAAGGGGGGTCAGGAGTTGGATGGGAAGGCAGGTCTCTTGCTCTATACCTACAATGGGTTTTAACACAGAAAAGCATTGCGGGAACAAGAAGGCTCAGCTTCGTTTTGATTCAGTGTTTTGGCCAACTCATCATTTTGCTTCTTTTTGGCTGAGTGGCTGCAATGGCTTGTTTCCATGGTCATCATTGGCTCATCGGTTTTATTCAATTCTTCGGCATTTTCAAAGGGCCCAATTAAGGCCATGTCCTTGAACTTCATCATTAGGGACAGTGCTCAGTTTGTGCACTCCAGTTACGTGCCAAAACTGGTGCAGCCGTCGCACATTTGGGGACTTGTGTGCTGCTTCCTTTAGTGGAACTGGGATTTCTCCTGTCTGTAGAAGAAAAGTTTTCTATCATCTGACTTGAATTTCGCCAGGCCTAGAATGATTCCCAAGAGGAAACTGGAATCCGTGTTTCTTTTATCTTAAATAGATCTTCACAAACCTCTGCCATAAAGGGGGCTTTGAATTACTGGGAGCAGGGACAAACGGCGTCCCACCGGGAGCACTCCATAGTGCAGGGGAACATTCTGTAATGCATAGGATTTGGGTCTTAATTTGAGGTTTAGCCAAAAGAAAGGTGTCAAAATATTGATCTTTCCAAATTGTATGCAGCATGTGTCAGAGCTGGCTGCTGAGATTTCACTTCAGTCTGAATCAGGATTGCTGATGCAAGTCACTAATATAAATATTACTAAAAGGTTCATTTTTATCCTGTAGTGTGGCTGCTAGTGCTCCAGAGTTTTCAGTTTCATATTTTTTTCCTCAATATTACTTACAAAAAATATGTACTAAATAGGTTGGCTTTTTGGCTAGATATAGTTATATTTTATGCCAAATTGCAAGTGTGCATTCTTTATACCTTTTAACAGGAAAATAATGTTGAAGGAATATAGTTAATGTCCTACAGTACCTGGCAACAGATGCATTCTCCTACTTGAAGAATACCTAGCATCTTTTTTTTGTGGGAAAATGAAACGTTTTGCATTTTTCAGATTGGATGATCTGAGATACAGATCATCATATGAGAGGCGAATGGACATTTTCATCTTTGCTCTGGCTATAAACATTACTGCTCAGGAAGTTAGGATCAAAGAGCAGAAATTATGTTTCACCTTTGTTTTGTTTCTTAATGAATTAAACAAGTTATTTTCTCTTGTCCTGAGCTCTGGCAGACCTGAAATGCAGGAATGATGGATGTGGTAAAGGCTGTTATTCAGTAACAGATTCCTTCTCTCTTTTTTCCTTTTTCCAGCTCACCTATTTGTTTCAAATATATCTATCGATTTCTCTAAGTACTTGTAACTAGGTTTAATTGCAAATACTGAAAAATTCTGTTTCCAGATAGTAGTAGCTAGGAGTGGAAATTCAGATCAGCCCAAGTTATGCTGTACAAGCAATAACTATACTTCTGCTACAGCAAAGCACTTCATTTGCAATGTTTTAAACAAATAAGCAACCAAAGTGATAAATGCCATCCTTTTACAATTTTTCTTAGAGAAGACTATTAAAAATAGACTTGATACATTTATTTTCAATTCAGTACTCATCTGGGTTTGGTTCTGAGGTATGGAGAAACTGGATCCTACTTGTGTCTCTGCTACCCATTTCAGCAAGTCACCTCAGCCTAAAGCACTGGGGGTTATCTCACATTAATATGTTGATATATGCCCAGGACCACACGTACGTTCCCCACATGATGTGCATGAACACCCTGTGGTGAATAAATGCCAGTCCAAGTGGTCCCATCAGATGCAATCATGGACAGAACTGGTTTTGGATGAGGCAATGAATTTGGGCTTCCCTTTCCATCTGTGAAACAAGCTTTTGCCTTTGGAAACTTGAATAAGAAGCTCATTTGCCAGTAGATTTCCACGTTGAATAAATGAATGCAGGAGGGAAAGGAAAGTAAGTACAACAGCAGATGTAGGTAAGGGTTTTATAGCCCAGAAGGAGCAATGAAAGTTTTAGGATGTGGACATTTTTCCCCACTGCAGTGTTATGACCGTCATATATTGTGAAAGGGAATATGATTGCACCGTAGCTGTGTTACTATAATGTTATAAAATGGATGGGATGGTATCTTTGAAGGGGACTATCAAATGATTCAGTAGCATGGATAGCTAACCGCAGATTTCTCTGCATGACAAGACCAAGTCGTAATAACAGCTTGGGAATAATGATGCTATATTTTTCCATTAAAAAAAGTTTTGTTTCTGGAACCTTGACAGATTTTTAAAGTAACGTAGACTTTTCTTACCACTGAAGCCCACATCTTTAGTACAAAGCCAAACTGTTCTCTCCGAAACCACATTATGCATGTTGTAACAGTACTCTCCCACAGATGATGAACACTTAGAACATATTTTTCCATGTGAATCATCCATTCACTTAAAAATACATTCTCTTATTAAACAAAATACAACCATGTGACAAGTTTTGTAGGTTTGATTTACATCTCTCCTTTTCATTAGACTATTAATATTTTATTGCCATTTCAAATAATTTTCTGATGATTGCATCATTATTCCTCTTTGACCCCTCCCCATTTTGTTTTCAACATAATATAAAGCAGTTTCCATCCTCACTTTGTTGCAAGCGCACCTAAGTAAAATAAACAACCGAGAACCGATCATGCAGTGGGATGAATGCAAATAGGGTTGTATCACTCCTTGAAATCAGTGGTCACACAGCTGCACATAAAGTTGCCTGTCTGTATTTCTCTGCTGGATAAAGCCTTTAAAGAGAAACAAAACCATCATTACAATCCCTGACACTGATCACTGAAGAAAACAGAGTCTCTGCAATTTTTTACACTTCCCTTCAAAACTAGAAGGTTATGTGAGAGCATGAAAAACATATGTTGTTGTTGTAAGGCTGGCACTCTGGGTGAATATCCATCACCAGATGCTAAGTCTTGCCACTGGTGATATGGCTTTTCACGGGTATTATCTGTCCATTTCACAGCCCCAGATGAAAGGTAAACAAGATCCCAAGTTCCAGGAGTGATTAGTTTTGATAATTGTTCTGCTGCTTGCTTTGTGCAATTTACTTCTATAAATACACACTAGGGGAATCATTTGTCTAGTGTACCATGGCACAGTAATTTCCTATATAATTTCATCCAATTGCTACAGGAACTTATTTGAGCAATTGTTAATTAATAATTAACAATCATTAACTTCAGGTAGTAATGATTGCTAATCAAGATTTCCATGCTTCTTTTTTAATTTCTGAAGGTTCACCATTTATCAAATTAGTAACATTTTTTGCTATTTGAGGAAAAGAAACAGTATGAATCCCAGCCATTCAAAGGACCTGTTAGTAACATCTTTGCCTTTAAAATCATTGCATGCCTTCAGTCTGGCTGTTGTAAAAGTCAGAGGCTTTTTTGCTGCATAAAATACTTGAAAATATTTGCAGTTTAAATTAACAATGCTTTCCCATTGTTCGTGCTACTGACAATTATGCTGTTAGGAACAACCATTGAAGCAGTGACACCACTCCAACTATTTCCCTCATGGTTAATCTTCTTTGCCTCATACCTCATGGCTTTGAAAAAAAACCCCAGCTATTTGTAATACTTTTAATGCCACCTTTTTCTCAGTGATGTAGCTAATAATAATCTGTTTTTGTATTAGTGTACCCTTATAGCCCATCAGCTTCACGCTTGTAGCTGAGGTAAATGTTGCTGCATCAAGACTTTATGTCTTGATGGAACATTGAATTGTGATTTTCTGTCACACTGCAGTGACTTTGCAGTGTCCCCTTGGAAAGAAGAGAGTGGCACAGCCCATGGATGGCACACAGATGGAAACCTTCCCTTAGGAAGAAAGACCGGCCAGGTGTCTCTGCTCTCCTTCCTCCACACCTTTACCTGCCATCCTTGATAGCAACGGCGGTGGGAAGGAAGGAGCAAGGGTGGAGTGGAGCTGCAGCAGGGCTCCACCACATCTACAGCGAGGACCTTCACCCTCTGTAGCTGGGCCAGGCTGCACCAGCCAGCCCCCGTACTTCCAGTCCCACATGGGACTTCAGGTGACTACGTGGGAGAAATCGGACTGGAAAAGTCAAAGTTTTCCCCTTTCTGAGGTGCAATGGAGAAGCAGCCCAGAAGCTGCCATTTTACGGTGGGATGTTTGCAAGCACTGGGAGGACGAGGCCAACAGGCTCCCTAAACTCCTGGCTCCTGTCTCAGCTCCAGCACCCTGGCCTCAGGCAAGCAACTCCCATGTGTGTGCCGTCACTCCGGCCAGAAAAAAGGGAGTAATAATTAACTCACAGGACTGCGAAGTACTTGACCAAGAAAAGAGCAGCATATATGAATAGCACCTCCATCCAGCTAAGCCTACCTCCGTGATGCCCGAGCGAGCTGCAGGACCCTGCCACACCAGGGCTGCACTTATCAGGGTGTGACCCACCAGCCTCGGGATGGAGAGATTAGCTGCTCCTACCACTGCATTTACTGAGATAAACAGCTCACATGCTCACCTCATGGGGAGCTGTAAAGATTAATGTTGGCAAGGCAAGTCCCTGGACAGTGAAAATGCTATTGAATGGCACTAACTATTTATCGCTGCTGCTTGCTGCACAAATACTTGCTATTACATTTATTATTAAAACACGTTTCCCATAGAGCTGCAGATTGTGAGACCATGAATAGTATCGGGCTGAAATCAGGGTGATCTTATTTCAAGGAATTCCAGAGGAATGAACAATAGTTTGCCACTAATTGCAAAGAAGCTTTGATAAAAACTCTGAACAGATTCCCAACAGCCCATATTTTCCAGAGCCTGCCTGGTAATTTTCAATAAAACCCAAGAACAATATGACCATTAACTCTTATGTTAAATGTCATCCAGATTTGTTCATATCATTCTTCACTGCTCTGCATCTTTTCTATGCGTGTTTTCGTAATTTATGGTGTGTGACCACATTTGGGGTCACTGTTGTATATCCATGGCAAAATATGAGATGAAGGTCAAATGAAGCCCACAAGGGATTGATGATTACCTTTCTCATTTGACTCTTCTTTAAAAAGTACAAAAGTTATCTTCTAGCTTGTGGCTTCATTTGTAGACAGATGGTATCCACATAAACTGCTTCCCATGTAAAGGTTTAAATATGTGCAGAGATACTTTTTGCAAATGGACAAGGTCATGAGCAGTGATAGCATTTGGATTGCACAATGAACCGCACAGTGATGGCTTGTGGCAATGTCTGCAGCACTGCGCATGTGCACTGCTTCCTCAATGAGTCTGCTGGAGCAATGTCTGACCCCTGACTGCGTGGCTTGGAATTGGGCAGGACATCTGCCCGTGCCCTGGCAATATCCTTCACTCTGTTAGGAGGTTGTCAGTGGAGGCCTGATTCAAGACCCACTATGGTCTGTGGAGACTTCCACTGACCTACTGAGATTTTTCTCTTTGTGCTAGGACATGTTAAATAATGTGATATGCTTGTTGAAAAAAAAACCTTTTCATGCTTGGCTAGTGCTGCTCATACTGTTTGATGGCTGTAAATGTTCAGAAAGTTACCAGCTATTTGTGAGGCTATGCTGAAGGCTTCCCCATTGTAACAATACTGTTTCATTATTGTGAGTTCTTATACAAGGTACAGGTTGGTTTTGCTTAAATTTGTTGCCATTTAAAGTTCCAATACCAGTAATCAATTCCAGATGTCTTAAGTTTTCAACCAAACAAGACCGGTGAATGGTTGAAACGATTTGTAATACCTCATGGGAAAGTTAATTGTTCAAATTATTCAGCAAATATTGCAAATTCACAGACAATTAGAAATCTTTTGAATATTTTGTCATCATGAAAGATCTGTGTCTATACAGACACAGATTTAAATTAATATTTCAACTAGCTCATGTTTAATTTATTCTGTGTAGCTGGCCTGGTTTTGTCCTATTGACAGAGGAGGTAATAAATATATGAATGTGCTCTGATTCCCCAATTCCCTATTTAATAAAATATATTAAAAAATTAAGAACAGGCTTTAAGGCATGTTCCACTGTGGGTTAGTTCTCTTAAGAAGATTAGCAGAAGTTATGGCATCCCAGTCCTAGCTGCACTGGGATCTCGGCTGCCAGTTGCTGAAAAGCTGGGATCTCCCCTCACGTACACACAAGTCATTAAAAATATAATTGTTGGTATTTTAAGTTGCCTAAATTAGGAGATGTCTTGATATTGCCTAAGTTGGGAGATGTGCATGATAGTTATTAGGCCAAAGCCATTGCTGACATAAAGCCATGGAAGGAAATGGTATCAATGCAACTAACTGTGATGATCTAGAAAGGCCTTTGGTACAAGACTTTTTATTTCAAAATAAAAATATCAGCTATTATCTTTTTGTGTTTAAATGTCAAAAGATAGTGCAAATGAGATTCTTTGCATCAAACATTGCATTTGCAAACAATCTAGGTAAAGTTTCTTTTCTGTGCTCTGCTTTAACATGTCCTCTCCACCTCATGAGTCCGGTGTGACCACCACTCTGACCAGCAATTTGTCAGACTGAAGGTACAAAAGAGAAATTTCGAGTGTTTGATTCTCTTTCTAATCACTTAAACACACTCTGATTTGAAATGCTGAACATTGTCAGATACTGATGTATTTTTGCTCAAAAATAACCTGCAGCTTGTTATGCAATGAAGCTTTCTCGAGAACTTTTGTATGGAAGAAAATGGCTTGTACCCAAGCAAATCACTGACGCTTTGCTGGGATGTGTTGGCCTAATTTTTCCATGGACAAGAACGTGACCATATATAGCAGCAGGCTGTACCAAGAGAGGACAGCGTCCTCTTCCTGGGGACTGCAGTTTTCCCTCTGCATTATGTCACCGAAGCTGGTTCGTGGGCTAGAGTGAAGAGCCAGGGTGTCTGTCTGGTTTCTGAAAGCTTCTGCCCCGATGGCACTCTGCAGTTGCACATTCAATGGTAACTCACATTTCTTAAAATACCTGAAAATGTGTTGTGGATACTCTCCACATACTTGATCACGGATGTGTAGCTTACTCATAGGACCAGCCAAGCTAGAGACCGAATGTTTGAAAACTGGTGCAAATGTTAGTAACTGGGTTTTTTTAATAGAAAATCCGTTATAGATGTAATTCCAGGGTCAGGCACAAAGTAAAGCCAGCACAGGTAGGACAGGTAGACAAGCTCTGGCAAATCTGTTGGGCTGAGAGGGACAGAGCGTGTGCGTCAGCTTCTCCAGTTCGCATTGCAGCCTGTTAGTAGACTCTGCCACGGAGGACAAGCATTCAGTGAGGTACTTAGTGAACTGGAGTGGTCAAAGTGCAGTTACATATTGGTATTTCTCAACTTTAGTCTAATAATAGGAAAAACACAACCAAACAAAAACCCATAATAAAAACCACAGTTAAACAAAACCCTGTGTTTCATCCAGACAAATTCCAAGTCTATATCTGAATTCTGCTATAGTCAGAAAGCAAGCAACCCAGAAAATACTTATTCTTTCAAATATTTATACCAAAAATGATGGATAGCTATAGTATCTTAATTTTTGCTAATTTAGGTCCTTTTGTGTAATAAGATATTTTTAAATGACTCCCTTCTGACAACTTCATAGAAGAGCTATAATTTCTTTTCTCCCTCCCTTGCTGTGCTTTGCAAACTCACATTACACTACAACATTTAAAACATGGACAGAGTTTGACAGTACTTCATACAAAATGTACTTTTCAAGAACAGAAACGATAAATGTCCAGGAAATTGGTATTTTTTTCTGTTATTGTCCATTAAATCCCTGGAAAGGGAAAAAATGCCCTGCAAAGTTGCTAAAAGATCCACCAGCTCAATCTGTTTTTTTTTAAACACAGAGGAAAATTCAGGATACAGTGCTGTGATTCCTGCAAGTAGAAACTTTTGAAACTAAGAAAATTTCATTTGAAAACCACTATTATAAATTGCAACTTTATTTATACTTCACCTTCTATTCTGCAAATAAGTTTTCCATATTTTTGTCCTGGTATTAGATGTTCCATTTCGGGCCAGGCAGATGTTGCAAGGCCAAGACTTCAGTTGTCATTAGACTTGTGAATAGGTTTTGCCACAATAAGGAGCTCTAAAAAAAGTTAAGCAATCTGATATTCCTGCTATTGGGAACAAATATTCTTCCATATAGTTAAAAGCAATTTTTTTTGTTGTTTAATGATAATATTCTGTTCTTTTCCTGATTTACATATTTTGGCCCTTCAGAATACCCTTCATCTTCCAATTAGTTTCCCCATTTCATGTATAATTAAAGACAAATCAGATTATGGTGATTAGCATGTATTATAAACCATTTTACTAATTTCTGAGGGCATATTCCTACAAGGGATAACATAGAAATTAGAAGGCTAATTAGGCCAAAATTACCTTTGCTAATGAATCTAAGCAGTAGTTAAATCCTCTAACAAAAGAGACATTTTTGTGCTTTAGAGGTTGAAGGTGTGATTTTCATGAACTGACTTTAGCAATAAATCTGTGGCGTTTCAAGAAGATTTACAAAGGGCTCAGCTCTGAAACACCTGAACTAATTCTCTGAAAATCTGCTGCCACTGGGTCTAACTGTGGTTGCTTAAGACATTCCCAATATTGTAGAAGTCTGAGGGGAGAAGAAGTACATCTGTGTGAAGTTCAGCTCTTCCTACTGTTCTTGGGGCTCACGTGGACAACGAAGGAGGTTTGAGGAGCAAATGCCAAATTTTGCACGCGGTGTGAGGGTATGGTCATGTAAGAACAGCGGCATGCCGCCAGTGGGGTCAGTGAAGGCAGGGCATGTGGCCATGCGCTTGCCCCTAGCCTATTGCCCGGACAAAGAGACTTGGTGTTGCAGCGGATGAGGAGTTGTTGCAGGGTCGTGGCCAAAGCATCAAAGGCAGAAACCCGCAGTGGAGGGATGCCAACACTTCTATCTGTCCATGTTGTGAGTGTAGTGGTACCACTGCCTTATTCAACAAGAAAGTATACTGAATTCAGGAGCAGCTGTAACAGAAGAAAGCATCTCTAGGTGTTGAAGCACAAGCCCAGGGCTCGGGAGACCTGAGGTGATTTGCAGCCACAGAATGGGTACACAGCCTTTGAAGGCTGTTCAGTCCCAAACCTTTACATGCATTTGAGTTCTTGACTCTCCTTTGAATTAGGAACCAAAATACTTACGAGAGCTTCAATCTCAGTATCCCTGTCCTGGAGTCCTCTATCTGTAAAAGGGAAAAAATAGTACTTTCTACTTCAGATATACTATGTATGCTGAAGAGGAAGGAGTGGTTCAACGATACAAATGAAAGGGCGTAAAAGTACCTGAAAATTCCCCAATTAAGGAGTGCTGGAGCTACTAAAGGCATAGTCCTTCCCCAGGCTCAGACCTGTAATGAAGTGGCACTATTCACCAGCGGCTTCCTTTCCCCCTGGTTCTCCACTGGGGTAGATATCTGGTTTTGGCCTTGAACAGAGTACTTCTTCCCCTCGTTCTTCATGGGGATGTATATTTGGAATATCAGAGTCAAACTGTTCCTGTTTAACAGCTTTATTTTCAGATGCTAATTACCTGCTGAAACTTTCAGCCTCTGAGCTGAAGTTTTCCAGACCAGGTTTCTGCCCTGGATTAATTTCATTTAAATGTGTAAGTAACAAAGCACAGCTATTCTTGTAGACAAGGAAAATATTCTCCCTTCATGTGAAGGAAAAAAGGGGAAAGTGATAGATGGTTTTGAACAGCTCTGGTGTCAAAATGGGTGGGAGCAAGAAAAGACTGAAACACTATAGGAAAATAGTCCTTGGAGAGGCAACGAGCCTTTTGGTGTTCCAGTGAAGCTAGCCAAGGTTTGGGGATGATAGTTTCCATATGCACAACTGGTTTGCACAACTATTTCCCCATATTCTACATAAAATGAGGCAGTGCTCTGCATGGTGATACTGTTCTTTGTACACACTAAAATACCTCACTAGCTGGTGAGGTGGGCTGTACCTCCATTGCTCTGCAACAAGTGAGGGTATGGGAGGGCTGAACATGTAGAAGTGAACAAGCTTTGACTTGCAAAGCTGTCCATTGGAGGTGGTGGATTTTGACCTGTCCAACAGCTGGGTAGCTTTTTTCTTAAAAAAAAAACAGAATAGGGAGAGGCCTACTACTGCAGTCACTGAGCACGTGTGTATGTGTGTGTAGGTTGCTCTTAAATGAAACCTGGCTTAGCTGACCCCAGCCTATGTGCATCAAGCTGTTGAGATTGAGGCAGTATACAGTATCAGAGAAAATGAACTATACATTTCAAGGGGAGTATTTGTGGACTTAGAAACTGCAAGATCTGCAGAGAACAGAACTAGACAAAAGAGGTAAAGGGATTTTTGGAGTAAGTGAGGCATATAAGGCCCTTGTAGCTGCTTTTCAAGTCTATCTCTAGTACAAGGGCAGTGTTGTTTGCAGACCATGGTCTCTCATCAAAGGACTTGGGAATCCTAAATAGACCAATGGGACTAATTGTAAACTACTCTTTAATAAAAGAAGCAGTTTTCAATGAGTGTCACTGACAAAAGAGTCTTGACTTGGGGAATTTTACTTAATTTTATTTTTTGGCAAATTAACACAAAATTTTAATTAGTGATTTGGATATTGAGGAAAAGAACACGATTAAACAAACACTTAGGGAAACACCTTTCCTCCCCGTTCTGCAGACTCAACTTAAGCCAGACAACTCCCGAGCCACAGCTTCCCTTGCTTGCGCCAGCCCTCACACTCAGTCCCTCCCAGTAACTCCAGTGAGGTCATGGGCAACACTGGATGCTGGGTCTGCACATAAGGGTTTCTTCAAACTGCTCCTTCCTTCTTACTGGTTTTCCTTTGTCCACCAGCCTCAGGGGTGTCCATGCCCCAGCGTGGGCCACGGTCCCTCTGAGGTACCTTCTCTGGCACAGAGTGGTTCCTCCCAAGAGTGCATCTCCAGGCATGTCCCCAGCAATGACCTCCCATGCGTCTCCTCTGTCTCCTCTCAGGTATGTCCCACCCCTGTGTCTCCTGTCCCTTTCATTAACCATACCAGAGGTGGGCACCAGGGATGCCTGGGTGGCTGGGGCTCTGCTTCATGCCCAATACAACAAAAGAAATCATGAAAACTGTTGAAACAATGGTGAATAAGAAAGAATTTTCCTGGAGGTCATGGTGGCCCAGGGTCCTAGTGGCAGCTGAGCAAGCCACAGGCACTTCTGCCTTAGGGAGACCTTGGGACACTGGCAGCTGGTGGGTGCTGCCAAGGAGGGAAGGACAAGGTACCAGATGCATGAAGTAGGTACAGAAGAAATAGAAGGGAGGTCAGAGCTGAGCATATGAATTACTTTGCCATGCTTTGGAAAGAGGAGGTGCCATCCCTGATGCACAGGGAGCAGTGTGTCTGAGAGAGGGTGAACACCCCTGCCCAGGCAGTGAGCCATGGTGGGGCTTGGGCTGGCAGTCTGGCTCTGGGGCCTGCGGGAAGACATCCACACCCGCGAGGAGTGGTGGGGTTAGGTTATATTACACCCTTCCTTTAAGCATTTCCTTTTGGCTAGCTCAGGTTTCTGCCTCTTACCCTTCAATGTTGCTGTAGTCAAGGACTGTAAATCCCTCTCTGGGAGGCAGCCAGCTGAAAGCTGGTCACCACTGCAGCAGCTCTCTTTGTGGCTTTAGGTCTGTTTGCCGGTTCAAAAGTTGCTACTGACAGCTCTGCCTCACGTACAGCAGCCCACATGTCCAGTTTTTGTGGGAAAAAAAATCTAAATCCCAGCCAGAATTAGGTGAACATTGTTATGCACACCATCACTGGGCAGGGACTAAGGGGCTATCAAAAAAGAAAAAGCTGAGAGGCTCCTGGGGTTGTAAAGCAAAATTGCCGTAAGTAGGTTATTGTCCTGTATCCTGAGCATAAATGGATGGGTTCCCTTCCATTTTCCCTGGCCATTGTTGCCATTCAGCACCTGTGCTTCCTCTCCAACACAACGCCTTCCTACGGGCTTGTACAACAGTTTGTCTGTTCTGCCTGTGAGTTTGGTGGTAGCCCTTCAGCAGTGATGTGAAACAGTCATAAATCACAGTTCAGGCTGAACCCCTAGAGCAGCTCTCACTGCTCTCCTGCACTGAGTGTAAAGCCTTGCCACCAAAATTACCCTCTCCACTTGGAGAAGACCTACTTTGAGGTGTTGTCTGGCTGGCACGAGTGGAGCAGCCAGAGATTTTCTAACACACGTAGTCCCCAACCTTTCGTACCCCTGCCTGACTGTGTTGGGGGTTGCCATCGTTTGATTGATCTTTCTCTTTGTCCTTGTCCTCTGAGGTGGACACCCCTCTGAGGGTGAACTTGAGATGACTGGACTTGTTCACATGGACAGTCCATAAGCATCACTGCACCCCGTATTTCATCTTGTTACAACATTTGCTTAACCTTAGGAGGGTTTTCTGTTAAGGCAAGCCCTAGGACATGGCCTGATTAAGCCGAGTGTAATTTTTATTGCCTTGGGAAGAAAGGTTTCCTGCAACATAACATGCAACAATATATAACACTTTTCTTCCCTGTGGCACTTACAGAATATATAAGCATAAAAAATTGCAGCCAAATATAGAATTCAAGACACAACCAACTTTAATTAATTTTCTGGAAGAATTTATCGTGGGGGAATCAGTGGGAGGTGAGAAGCAGAGCTTTCCCCTGTATTTCATTTTCCTTAGCTGTATGTGACAGTAGCTGTCTCTCGTAAGCATGCTCAGATGCAGCTGGAAGCTGGCTAGACTGTGACGGATGGTGCCAAACCTCTATTGTTTCACTGAAGATGGGTATTTTGGAGTGGGTTTACTTTACAAACAACTATCCTCCAAACTTTCCGTTCTCTCTGAAGTCCAGGAAGAGTTCCCAGTGAGATAGGAATCATAGGAAAGGTAGCAATTTAATGAGTGTAAATCTACCATTACTCTGAAATCACTTCTTTAGGCTAAAAGATGAAAAAACTTGGAAGCATTTCCATGCCTGGGTAAGTATTACCGATGAACCATTGCTAGAATATCATGCTCCAGGACAGACCTTTCACTAAAGAGCAGACAGACACTGTCGGTTGCGTACGATCACAGCCGGCTGAGAGCCCCAGCTAGGCTTACACTAGAAATGTTGGCTGCAACAGGAATGTTGGCTGGGGCAGAGGCATGTGTTTTAATACAGAAGATCTGTGCCAGCAGCAGCCATAGTGTAGATGCAGTCATGCTAACAAAAAGTGCTCTTGCCAGCACAGAGTATATGAAGTATAACAGCAACAGAGACTCCCTTTCCAGCTCTTGGCATCTACTTGGGGAATTGAACTAGAAGCATCTGCTGTTCCCATGCAAGCTGAAGAGCTGAGGCCTTGGAGGCAGCGTTATCCTCACTGGACTGGGCATAACATGCCTGCCAGGGGATGGTGGCTACTGCCGCTGTTCTGAGCGCAGCCCCAGAAAACAATAGCTCCCACTGGTGGAGCAGGTTACACCTTGAAACAGGGACAGGCTTTGGGTGCCGAAGGAGCTGGTTCCTCCTGTGCACTGGTGATTGCATGGATGTGCCTGTACCGGTGTCTGGTCTCTGAGAGCTCAAATCAGGGCTAATCCCCATCATTGCTAAGTCCTTATAAAAATCCTGCTAAGAGCAGAGTAAATCTTGCTAAACAGCCACTTGGCAAAAATCACAACCAGCTGGCTCAAGCAGGCTAAGCTAACTGGTACTGACAATTTCTTCAAACTGTGCACCCTCAAGGCCATGCAAAATGCACCTGCATCAATATGATCCTGGGGCCAGCATAGTGCAAAAACCAAAGGGGTCTCAAGGAGATGAGATTTTGGCTTTGCTTGGGAACAAGATACCCCATAACAATGGCTTACCTTGTTAGACACTAGCGGGTGCCAGTGGGAGGGAATTTATATTTACTAGACAAATGTGAATTCCAGTGAGGAGATTAAACTTGTAAGAGTCTTACGGAAAATAAACATCTTGGTTAGGGAAAAAGGCTGGACAACCAGCACTAAGTATAACCATTGCATACTTAAACCTCAGCAAAGCAGTGTTAATGGATAACTTGATGCCTAAAGTGCTGAAGAAAACCTCAAAAGTCCATTTGAAAGGGGTCACAGAAACTCTGTGTGTGTCTAAGGTAAGGGAGGAGGCCAACAAACACAGCTCTGTTGAAGGCACTGGGTGTGATTTAAGAGACAGAAAGAGGATCCAAAAAGCTGTTAAGGCTATGGGAGACCCTGCTTCCAAAGGTAATGGGATTCTGATTTTCCTGACCTGAGGTGCAGGATACAAGCAGGACAAAAGAAGTTCATTCTTAATGAAAAAGTAACCATTTGAGTAGAAAGAAGCAGAGGCAGAGCCCTTATTTCTCTTAAACTCAGTCGCTTTTCTGGCTGAAGCATATGCTTTTGGGAGGTGGCGGGGGGATGATAGAAAGAAAGTCCTGCCAGGCCTTTATTTGAGAAGCTCACACCAAAAAAAAAAAAAAAAAAGCATTTTGTATGCTTACATATGTCCTTACAGATTATGGGGAAATAAAAGACTGAACTACCTAGACAGCAGGACATGGACACTGCCAGGATGCTGATACTTTCAGATACTGGTAAAACTCAGTTCCCTGACATATCAACTTCCCTAAGGTGGTATCTGGTCTATGATCACATCAAGTCTTTGCACACCAGGCCTAGATGATTATGACCTTCTCCTCCCAGGAGAGGATAAGATCTTGCTCCTTTTTATACCAGAGATTTTTTTTCTGGTATGCATTACAAGTAACTGCATATGTTCTTACATGTATCCTTTTAAGAATGTGATTTTACATAGTATAGGAGGCCTGATTCTGCACCACCTCAGTGCTTGAAATCAGAGGGAAACAAAAGTGAATGAACAACTGCAAAGACTTTTTGGGTTTGCTAGCTTTTTCACTTATTTATCCTGTTAACCTTGCGCAAGTGGAAATGACTACAGAATGTGCAAGGCCCCAAAAACTGCAGTGCAGTAAGATGTCAATGTTACACCTTCATAGGTCTCTATACTCTAGCTTTGCTCTAAAAATAAACACTTCATCATGTAAGCCCCTGACTGTGCTATGGCTCGTCTTTGTCATTCTTCATTGCGCAAAAATGAGCTTTGCAGATGTAGCAGGAAATCTAATTTCTTCAGACAGTATCAGAAGACAGAAGCAGACAGATATAGAGCTGAATTCATTCCACGCATGAAGGTACGGTGGGCTTGTTTAGATAACAAACATTATGTTATTAAAAAATTTTAAATTTTAAAAGTGGTTCCATGTCTTAGTGTCCAGGATGAAATTTGAGAAACCCTTCTAGTTCCTGAACTTCTGAAGAGCATCTAGGTGACCTCACAGAGGGGATTTCAGTGATCCAAGCATTTGTCAGAAGGGCAACTTGGTATTGTGCAGGCAATTCAGGCAGATCCTAGAGTGCTAGTGACACTTTTATAATGTAAATTTTGTGAAACTGTCCACCGGGGCAATGCTCTTCTGGTGTGTTGCTCCTAAGGAGGGAAAGAATTGGGGTCAAATGTGGCCATGGATGGCAGCTTCAGCGCAGTGACAACAAGATGATTGAGTTCAGGATCCAGAGGAGAGATAGGAATGAGTGGTACAGTCAGGACTGGATTTTAGGAGAGTGAACTTCAGCTCAGTGAAGGATTTGCTAGGTAGCATCCCTTGGAAAGTGTCATGAATGGGAAGAAGGCTGGTTTTCAATGAAAAAATAGAGGGTGCTCTAGGAACAAACCACTGTGTTGTGCAGGAAGACTGGGTGTTGCAGCAAAAGGCCAGAATGGTGAAGTGGGGAGTTTCTTGATGAAGTACGACACAAAAAAGGAGCATGCCAGGTGCTAATACAAGGGTAGGGAGCAAAGGAGTTGTATGAAACCATAGCTTGGGTATGTACATACAAAATCAGGAAGCTCAAAGCCCTGGAGGTGATCTTCAGGATACCAAGAATTCTACAGGTACGCTACTTGCAAAAGTGCATGTGGGTCTGTTGAAGGAGACAGGTTAGTGCTGGATGACATGGAAAAGGCTGAGAAATTCAAATAACTTTTTTGCTTTGGCTTTCATAAGCAAAAGTTGCTCTCAGACCGCTGTGTATATCAGCACAATCTGGAGACTCAAGGGACGGGCAACAGTGGGGGACCAATGTAGTAGGCACTACTTGGAGACCCTGGATGTATTCAGATCTACGGAGATGGATGAGTTTTTCCCAACAGTGCTGAAAGAATTGTCTTATGTGATTTCATAGTGTTTTGTCTGTTATCTCTGACAAATCATGGTGATTGGGAGAGGTCTGTGACAACAGGAAAAAGACTGACAGTAAGTCCTTAAGAAGTGCAGAAGAGAGGACCCGGGGAACTTCACTGCAGTGAAGACCAGTCAGCGTCACCTTGGTTCCTGGAAAGGTCATGTCACATGTTTCCTTAGGATCCATTCACAGACATGTGATAGGTAAAAAGGTAATCAGAAATATTCAACATGGATTGCCTTCTACAACAGTCTGTGTGGAGGAATTGAGGGCCATGAATATAATACACTTTGACCTTACTAATGGTTTTGATGCCATCACCCACAGCATTCTCATTTGGAAGCTGAAGAAGTATGGCTTGGAGAAACAACCTGTTAGGTGGACTGAAACTCTCAGCTGAAAGGGTGGCTCACATTTGGTTGGTGATCATTTATGAGAGGAATACTGCAGGGGTTATTTAACATCTTCATCAGCAACCTGACTGATAACACAGAATGAACCACCAGCAAATTTGCAGGAGATATTTAGTTAGAATAAGTGTCTGACAAGATGGGTGGCAGAGCTTCAATCCAAAGGACCTTTGCTAAACATGAGGACTAGGCCAACCTAAACAGCTTGAATGGTTTAACAAGGAGAAATGCAAAGTTTTGCACCTGTAGCAGAATAAACCCATGCATCAGCACAGGCTGGGAAGTGACTGGCTAGTGGTAGCCCTGCTAAAAAAGCTCTAGGTATTTAATATGGATGGATGCTGACAGGGCACTCTCACTGCAAATAAGGCAGCCCATACACTAGGAAGAGCCTAATGTAGCACTCCATTAGGAAGAACCTTGGGATGGCAACAGTCCTGCTTAGAGCAGGAGGTTGGAGTAGATGATCTTTCAAGGTATATTCCAACCTACATTTCCATGATCCTATAGCTTCAATCTCAATAGCAGCTTAGCCTCTGAATAACTTAATGTTTTTTCCTCATAAAAGATGAATGAAAGGCTCCACTGATCTATGTATATATCAGTGTGAACTTGAGACAGTACTTTAATTTTCCATACAGAGTCATCTCCTTCCCCAGACAAGAGCACTTACTGTGAAATTGTAAGGTGGGAAAAAGGTTATGAATGTGGTGTGTGAAAGTTGGGAGTTTGGTCAGTTACACTCCTACCCTGGATATTTCTGGCTGGCTTAAAACTATTTGCTTTATAGCTTAGTAAAGTGATGCTGCTTGTTATGAATTTTGATAGCTGGGAGGGACTGGGTAATAGTCCTTTCTTGTTTTCAGTACTGGCCTGTATAATTGCAGTTAATAAAAGCAATGACTTCTTAAAATGCACTTTGTGTATTGCAGCTGTCCTCAGGCAAGAGGACAGCATGTCTGGTTAAACACTCAGTCTTTAAAGCAATAGCAGAAAGTCTGATATTCTCCTCTGAGTCGTGTAAGAGGAGAAAGAAGCATATCCCTTCCCAAGGACAGGGGATTGAAATTATATTCTCCATCTTGCTCTGGTTTCCCCAAACCCTTTTGGTACACTCATCTATACACCCACTCTTTTTCTAAATTGAAAAGGGAATGCTTTGTGTTTTTGGGGAGTAGTGACTTAAGCAGAGCCACTGGGATGAGATCAAAGGCTTGTGGGAAAATGATGAGGTAGCCTTTCTCCAAGTAAAAACACGGCAGCAATCCTCCCAGGCTTCTGTTGTTGCAGTGGCATGAACACTTTCACCCAAATTCATCCCATCACATCATAGGCACTTAATGAGGCACCAAAATTAAGAGTCTCATTGTCTTAAGCTTTCTTATTGCCATAGACAAGGAATTCCGGAATGCAGTTTAGTCCTCCTATGACCTGAATTACTCTTTCAGGGTACCTGTCTCTCTCTGGACACTAAGGAAGCCTTGGGTGACTAATGTAGGTACTCCAGACCTTTCTTTTTCTTTATCAGCTTGAAAGTCAGGATCTAGATTTTTTGTGTATGTAAAGCTTACAAGTTGTGGTTAATTCTGTTGGCTGAATGCTTCGGTGTGGTGAGTCAGCCTGGGTCTGACACATTGCTGATACGCAGTACCCAGACAGTCTAGAGGATACTACAGAGGAAACAAAAGAGTCGTTAACCTCAGTGACTCTGCTGTGGACAGACAGACAAGAGAGAAGCTATGGGTAAGGTCTGAACCTGAAAAACAGTTCCACACATGAGCCAGCACAATGGCTAAATACTGCTAACATGCTGCAGCTGTCCTCCCTCCATTTTCTTCCTTCTCTTTCATTCTTGGAGCTATCAGAGGTTTGTTTCACTGGTCTGCGCGTAGTGAGGGGACAGACTTCCAAGAGCGACTCTGACTCCATTGCTAGCTGTTTGAAACTCTGAAACATAAATCTAGGTGGAGGAAGACTTGCCACAGAGACCTGATAACACTTAACTGGTCTTCTTGTCTCCCCACCTCTCTCTTTTACTTATGCCTTCCTCCAGTCCCCCTGGATGATCCAATCCCACTAGATAGGTATGCAAGCATGAGCTGATGGGCTGTTCCCTGAGCCTGTACCTCCTGTCCGCTGAGCTCTTCCAGAAGGAGTATGAGATAATCAGGGTAACATCCTTCAGTGCATCATTTTGCGTTCAGGTGCTGCTGCATGTTAACTGTGTTAAGAATAACATTTAGCCTTTACATAGACCTGTTGAATTGCCTCCTCTTAAATGTTTCCTTACCAGGACCTTCTCTGGAATCCTCTTGGGTCTCAGTTGCTGTGTTTGAGAAGGTCTGATTCAATCATGTTCTTTCTCCTCACCAGGTAAGACATCTCCAAACACTTCTTCTGAAAGATGACACTGCCTTTTCTTCTGCCTTCTCCCATTCCAAGGCATGCAGTAATGTCTCCCCTTCCATTTACCACGCTCACCAGGATTTTTTCTGGACATGCCAGTTCTGCCATACTTTAAGAAAAGTATCTGTTGCCAGTGTATGGATGGAAACAGAAAGGGGCACTGCAGAGACAAGCTTTAGCTCTGACATCAGGAAAGGCCTTTTAAAAACCATGGCCTGGATTCCTACATCTTTTCTTCAAGCACTTAAAAGAGGTGCCAAAGAGCCCAGTCAATAGATCTGATTCCAGGTGGCCGTTGGTTTTTTTTAGCTTGCCTCAGGTACCATCAGAAAATGCCCATCTTTCTCTATAGTCCACCTTCCCTAGACCAGGGCTGGACCGTGCTGTGATTCCTGAGGTGTTAAGGAAGGTTGTCTGCATCCTGGAAATCCTCTTTCCTGCTGTGAGCCAGGAAAACACATCCCAAACCTCAAGAGTTGTTCCTATGAAATAAAGATGCTGGTACCCATAAAAGATGCTGGCTTTCCTCTTCAGATATCAAGATACACATTTAGCTTTTGTTTCATACAGCTACCCACTTGTTTGAAGTTGTGAGCACATGCTGAGTGTTAGTTTCCTTCTTTCCTTGTTTCAAAGTGTACACTGCATGTCTATATAAAAGTATCTCTAAGCGTAGGAAATCCTTCTTCCTTTCATTGTGCATCTATTGGATATGTCATCCATTTGTGTAAACAAAAAGGCAAATTTTGAAAAAGTGGAAAATCCCAAGTGCTTAATTGAATTAACTCATTTTTTGCCTGTCAGTGGATTGTATTTACCTCATTTTGCAAAGTGTAACACTCCTGAAACTTTCCACATGCTTCTGAGGGATCCAGAAGACTCAGACTGCTGTGTAAGCCTGGCCACAGACAGAATGATCTCCATCTCACTGGAATTCATCTGGAGGATGTAAATTATAAAAAAAAAAAAAAAATAGAAATTATTAATTCATCTAGCCAGATATAAGTTGTATAGAGATAGTTAGCTGTTGCAGTACTCAGAAGAGCTCTTCTACAGGGCTTGTGCTCTCAAGCCGTGTAGATAGCAAGCCAGGCTGTGGAGTGATGGGGAAGGCTGTAACTGCTGCCCGCTGCAGCGTCTGACCTTTCAGCCCTACAACAGAAGAAACCCAGAGCAGCTGTACAGTCTCCAGCAGCCAGAGCGGGGCTGATCCAGCCTGGGCTAGCACAAAGGACCTTGCTTGGTAGGATTACAGCAACAACAGCAACTGTGTAGTCAAGTGTTTCCATATGACTTTGAAGTGTATTTTTTCTTTTTTGTAAATAGATAGCTATCTTGCTTCCGCAAAGAAGAACAGAGCATGGTTTCACTTCCCAAGGACACTCATGTGCCTATGTGCAGGAAGGAAACATCTGTGCACGTGAACAGGGGTGGTGAAGAGTTTTTGCCCTGTGCTGGTTTGTAGGAATTTATTGCAAGCCACTTGAAGGTTTCACATACAGTAAGTAGTGTGCTAATGTCCGGGTACTCGGGTATTTCAGGGCCGGGGTTTTATGTTTGTTCTACTTTTTGCTTGTTGTGCATGAGATGACAAAGAAAATTAATCAGAGAGGCCATAGCTGCACTGTCACTGAGTCTGAGCAATGGCCAGCAGCCTGCCTGGAGATCAGGTTTGTGTCTGGTCAGATAGGAAAGTGTGCCCAGCCTAAGTAGGTGAATGCCATTTCCAGGGGACCTGGCAGGACCTGAAAGGCATCAGCGTGCCACCCACGCTGTCTGTGTGATGCCCACACATCGTGCAGCACTACCACACATCGTGCGGCACCTACGATGGGGTTCAGGATGTCTGTGCATCCCCAGCTGCTCCAGTCCCCAAGGAGATGTTGGCACAGTGAGGGAGTCTGTGGGACAGCAGGGAGCAAGTGCCCTGCAGCCCCTCTCCCTTACTGTTACCTACCAACAGTATTAGTGGGTCACATTTTATGAGAGAAAGTACACAGGTAGTTTGTAGCTGTCGGAGAGGTGGAACAAATGAATAGCTCAGAGACTATCAACTTCAAAAGAGGAAGAAGCCAGAAAGGTGTAACACAAAGCTACCGTTTGGATGCTGGCCGTTCATGCTGGTTCTGGAAAATGGTTTAGAAACTTATGGGGCTTTAAGCTTCAGTAAACCAACATTTAAAAAGAAATAGGTTCTCTTGCCCTCCTTATCCATTAGACGATTACATTGGTTCGAAATGTTTACAGTGCTGAAGGGCCTATTCAAAGTGATGGGGGCTTTGAATCCCACCTGTCAAGACTGGATTTTAACAAATGTCTCCTTGGAAATCAGTGCTACAGACCTAATCTGGCAGTCACTGCTTTGGAAGAACCCAGAAGATTTGTCTGTAAAAGGATGGCAGGAGGGTATTCTGTGGCATTTCTAATCCCAGTTGCTATAAACTGTAATAGGATCTGTAATGCTTCAGTTGTTTGGGTGGGTGGCTTGGCAATTTTTTTCTTCTTCTTCTGGCAGTTTCCCAATTTTTTTTCTTAGTATAAATGCATATATAGGAAATAATATTCTATTTTATGGAATTGGTCAGAAACTGGGCAAAAAATAAATAAATCAATTAGGCCAAGCAGTGACTGATCCCATTCTGAAGTAGTTCCCAAATTACAAATGTTCCTTGGCTCCGCATTGCTCTCTTTTCTCCAAGCCTGGCAGCTTTCTTCATTCCCAGGCATTCCCTTCATTCCCAGCTTGTAATGTCTGAGATGAAACACTATTAAATATAATTAAACATATTTAGGAGACACAATCTGCTACCGTGCCGGTGTCTGTAATAACAGAGGTGCTTAAAAACTGCACAAAGAGAACTCAATTTTTTCAAGTGTAGCACACCTACCATTCAGTAATGGTTCTGTCAAACTGAATCTCCATGCCCTACTGTTAAAAACTAGGCATCTGGTACAGTATTAATTTCCAGAAATCTTTTCTTCTGCCATCTGAAAATGGCCTCTTACTTTACTCTGATGATTCTGAAATACACCAGAAATGTATTTCCCTGCATAGCTATTGATTCTGCCTTAAGACTATAGAAAAAACAGATGGGACTAATTTTCTTTTACTTGGTCCAAACATTTCAGCAAGTGGGTCATTTTCCTTACCAGCCTTTGAACTCCCCACTGTTCTTAATAGGATTATTTGGATAAATAAATTCATCCAACTTTGGCCCTTTATTAATCATACACCTGAGGCAGAACATGCAGAAGTTAATGGAAAGAAAGGATGTCTGCTCTGGCAAAAAATGAGCTAATGCTGCTTTACTATGAAAAAGCATAAAATTCTTGCATGAAACAAAAATTAATTTTTTTTGGCAAAAATCTCCAGTTTTATTTCTGCTGTAGTTCAATGAACACCAAAAAGTGAACAGGTTGGGAGGTAATTTGGCAAGGGAAAAGATGGAAGACTTATTATAACTACCTTATGGTTTACAGGTGTTTCAGATAGGCATATAAATGTCACTTTTGTTTCAGAGTTATCCCTGTACTATTTTGCCAATGGTCAAACTAATTTCTCCCTTTAAGGCTCTATCTACCTCAACTACAGTTGGAAGAAAACAGGTTACAGTCTAGCGTGCAGCAAAAGCAAGATAAGAGAATCAAACAAGAAAGCAAAACCAGTTTCCAATATAGACAGGAAAGAAAAATTTTCAAAAAATGAAATTATGAAGTAAAATGGGATGGACATTCTCCTTCTTTTCCTTCAGAGCTGAATGAATTGACAATGCAAGGATGCAATGAGATACATATATCAGTGACAGATTTCAAAGGCAATATTGAGATGGAGATACTGAACAAGGGAAATTAAAAGCTTAGCAGTGCTGTAAGTATGCAGATCACAGAAGAAGTGCAGGTTAAACTCCCATATGTCATCCTAGATGGCCTTCATCTTCTTCCCAAGCTCTGATCATCAAGGAGCTGAAGCTGTAGTAAAATATGCAAATGGATTGTACCTACCTTTAAGATAAAATATTTTGATGCTGGCAGTGACTGCCATGACTGAGGTGCTCTGACACACCACCCCATGTAATGTTTCTTGCTTTCTCCTCATCATCTGGCCTTTTTGTAGAGGGATTACAAATTATGGAATGGAACTGATGCTATGATGGCATGGAAGTGGGAGTGGGACTGAAGCATCCCTTGTACTGATGACTGAAGGTGTAAGTAACATTGATGTGTTGTTCCAGTGTGCAAGAAAACATGCTCTGCAAACAGATACAACAGTGGAAGAGGGCATCGTCTGCTCCTTTTATTTTTCTGCTGGGCTGCCAAAAGCTCCTGTTTGCTCAGATCTGCTAGTAGGGCTACTCATGAAATTCCCTTCGTTGGTTCAGTCCACATGAGCTGAGTTAACCAACACCTATGAATGGAGTTGTTTAGACTAACAGAAGTGATTAAGGAGATGCTCTCCTGAGGCACAGGAGAGAGTGGCAATGAGCAAGCTAAGCAAGCTAAGAGCACTCATCTCTTCAGATGATGCAGTTGCATTTCTCTTTGATATCAGGCCCTGCTGTGAATTTGTCCCAGTGAATTTATCACCCTGTAAACGTGGAGCTGGTTCCAACTGTGAATTCAAAGAGCAGGCATATAATTTTAATGTTTTTATCAACTCCTTCAGCTAGAACTGCACTAGGACAGTAAGCTATGGCACCTGAGAAACTAGCCAGACCTGTGAAAGCAGTTTTTTCAAGGAATCCTCTTATTTTGTATATAAAGGACTCATTAAAAATAAGTCAAGTTGTGGAATAGCATGTAGGTAATTGCACTGTACTATAATTTCTCTTTATATTAGATACTATGGGAATAAACCAAGCAGACAGAGAGGCATATTTGACAAGAGGTAAAGGAGATGGCCCTGCCCAAGGTCATTTTTGTTTCTGGACATGACATTTGTCGCAACTGCAATATTGTTCTGCTTTGGATGAGAGGTTGTGCAATGTATTTTTCAATGAAATATTTAAGACACTGTTCCCAATGTGAATGAGGTCTATTGAGCACTGTGTATTAATCTTTGTTAATGTTGACTGTGCCTGTGACCTTGGATAAATCTCTGCATCTCTTTGTGCATATCTCCATCTATAAAATGTCTTCCTCACAGATATGTAGTGAAGATTCATTAGTTAATGTTTACAAAGTGCTTTGAAGACATAAATATGGTTATTACTTTAATGACTCTGAAGTTTATGAGATTGAGGGCATCTTACCCTTTGCGTGCTACTCACCAGTTGGGGGCTACAGTAACCATTCAATAAATAAATGCATTATTCACATCAATCTTTACACATATCTGTTATCTGCTACTAAATGTCCATACAATTCTGCATGGTCACTGGCTATCCACTGTTAATGGTGCCTAATCTTTTATAGCAATTAAGGAATAAATTACATTCATTTTTACAAAAATTGTACACTAGAGATGAAAATTTTTGCATGCACCAGTATGATTTTTCACTCCAAGCATCTACAGGATGATTTGTTTCAATCATTCCTTTATTTATATAATCTAGAGCACCTAATTTCCCAGGCAAACAGCGGAATCTTATCTGGACCTGGGGGTGCCATTAAAATGAAATAAGATTGAAATTCATAAGTTTATTGTGTGCCATATCTCTGGAATACATTGGCAGGTATTGTTGTAAGTGTCTTTTCTGAGCTTCCAGATGAATATACCCAACTGATGTACCTCTGCTTCTTGTGCTGTAGTTTAATACGCTACAGGAGACCTTGCTAGCACAGTGAAGCAATAGAAGTCTTGATGAGAGCTATTGAAAAAGTGTGAATACTCATAAAAGCCTGACTAGAAATCGTACATATTGCTGAACCTCAGATTTCCACCAATGAAAACAGAATTAGACTTTGTCCCAAGTTGGTTGGTAATATCTTTTTTTGGCCTTTTTGGCAAAAAGGAACTGCAGTGCCATGGAAATAAGCAGGAGCTGTCAACTCTTAGAGTAGTTCAGCATTGCTCTGATTTATATGTTGATGTACAGTCCCTATGCTAATGATAAATAAGTGTACAGTTATTTGTCATTAGCACAGTCCATGCCCCCATTTCCCTATGTTCTCCTGTTCTTTTGTATTGATGAATGAGTTCATTTCTACCATGAAGAAGGGAAGGATACATGGAGGTATGAGTAACAAGAGCTGTGTGTTTGGCATGGCATGACATGGGACATGAAAAACCGGGTGAGGCTGATTTCTTTTACCAGGAAGGATTACCAGGAATGAAGACCAGGAAAACCATGAGCATCTATTCATTAATGACAAGACCAACTGTGAAGAGACACGTTTTTTGGCTTTGCTGCCATCTAGCAGAAGACAGACAGCCTGACACCCACCCACCCACTGGGACAGACAAGCAAATTAGATTCCTTGTTGGGGATAACATGGATTTTGGCTGAGGTCTGAGCTGGCCATTCTGGCCTAAGGCCTCTGCATGTTCCTAGTTGACTGTTAAAAGGTGGCTTGGTTTTGAAAGAGCAGTTACTAGGTTGCTATTCCCTCCTGCTTGTCTTCACTTGTCTTCTTCTAGTGCAGAACTAGCTGAGATCACTCACATCACTGGAGGAGCAAACCAGGCTGCTGCTGCCTGGACAGTACTGTTACTTTGAAGAAAAGGTATGCGGACAATGATAAAGAGCCTTAAAATAATTCAGGTATGCCCTCTAAAGACAAACCTTCTCAGCAAGAGAAGAGCCTTTTTCTTGCTAAGGACTGGATTTCTGGGGAGAGAAAAGCACTCCTCGTGTACAGAACACATTTAAAAATAATCAGTTAATAATGTCACCTTGATCTAGGTTTGGTCAAGACTCATGCTAAAAAAAAAAACGCTTTAGCTTCTAAAGCATTTCAAGCAAGTCATTAGCTGATTCTTAGTTTATACTGCTTTATCATCTGAACAGTCTTGAACAAAGCTTAGTTACATAATGACCATGTTAGGCTCCTAAATGAGTTTCCTTTCCTGTAATTATTAATCCTCCAGCTTCCCTCTTTCTTGCAATCTCATTTTCTCCTGCAGCGTATGTTCCTTTCGCAGAGACAGATAACTAGATCTTGCAGACAGTCATTTATGGTCTGTATTCATTAGTTCACAGGCAAAGGAAGCTAAGCAGACTCTACTCTGATTTTCCTTTTGTTCAGTGGAAACTGAACATTTATTATGGTTTTGTTGCTGAGGGAAAGTTCAATTGCTAACGTAACACAGGCTAAAAAAAAAAAAATCGCAGAAAGAGAAATGTTTCATGTTCTGGAACAACTGAGCTCACATGTATTTTCCAGGGAAGAAAAAAACCTGCTAAACCTGAGTTGAGGTAATTGAAATATGCTTGTGAGGCTAACAAACTTTATAAGAATCTTGCGATTAGGCTTAAACTAAGAATTAAGCAGATCACTCAGCCTGAAGGTTAAGCTTTAAAAGAAACTGAGGCAAGTTAAGATACAGGAATATACAGACAAATCACCCAGGTAAGTCTGCCCTGTAGCAGTGTTCATTATATGATTGGAAGTAAGTCATTCTTCCCACCAGATCAGATTAGACTGACTTTTCTAAAAGGTAAAGTGAGAAGTTTTATTTCTGTTTTTTTCTTTTGGACATCACAATATGGCGACGGTCATTTTTCTGTGAGGATTATGTCAGAAGCAATGAGACCTACACTCAGCTGAGTTTCTGGGCTGCTGGTTTTTCCTAGGGCATATGAATCCAGCACTAAATCATGTTCTTAGTCTCTAAATTACATTAGATGTCATGTGCATGCAAGTATGTTTTAGGTAGTTTAAGAAATCCCAGGGTGGGGGGATGTTGACCAACTTTCCTTCCCTCTCAGGTGCAGGTGGCTGAGGAAGGACAAAGCGGGAGTATAGGTCATGCCTCACCTTCCTCACTGGAGCTGTTGGCTGGACAATTCCCTTCAGCAGAGCTTGGGGAAGTTCTCAAGGAGAGAGGGCTGGACTGCATGTTCAGCACCTCCAGAGACAAGTGGTCCACTTCACACTGGCAGGATGATGGGCAGGAGGAAGGGAGCTGGGGACTGAGGTTGTCCAAGAAATCATCATGGCCCATCAAGATGCATGAGGCTGCTGGGAGGACCGTGGGACCCTGCCGTATAAAGTGCGTGTGCTGGGTTCATAAGAAGGAACTCACAGCTCATCCTCTAAGTCTCCTTTTAGTTTTGCAGTAGGGATAGTCTTAAAATATTTTATTGCACAAGCCTTCTTCAACTATTTATTTTTTCATCAAGTCCGGTAGACCAGAAGGGAATGGTGTCTCTACTCAGACATGCACCAGTAACCAGCCCTGAAGAGCTCACCCCCTCTAGTGTGGTGTCTGCAGTGTGGTGGCATGGACTGCGTATGCTCTTTGTTCGTCTCAGCCTAGCAGAATTGCATGGTTAGCCTCTGCACCTAGTTAGGAAGTGAAACTTTCATATGTGCTTAAGTAAAATAAATGACCTCAATCAAGAGAGAAAATAAGAGAATGACTTAAGCTTTAAAACAAAATGACTTTCAAAGCATAGTGTCAGTGTCACCCAAACAATTGTTTTAAATCCAGTAAAGTTAAATCAAATAGAGTATTTTGTAAAAATAAGTATGTCTCATGTTGCAGAAACGTGCATTTAAGCCATCAAAACCACACTATTTTGGCAGTACAATTATGATTTAAAACCAGGTTAAAATAAATTGATTTCTGCATCAACCTACTGGTGCCTTTACAATCATGTCAGTCTTTCTGAAGTCCACCTTGGTGCATCATTCCTTTATGGACTGGGAACTCCTAAGAACTCTAGGGAACATCCCTCTTTTATGTTCACCAGATCAAGACTGGTTGAATTAGGGCTCTTTTGAACTAAGATTTGTACCTGCTATATCCAAACCTGCCCTCTGAAAGCAAAGGGTCTGTAAACCTAAGTGCCACTCAGATTCAAAGAAAGTAGAGTTATGTGCATGCTTTTTATATTATTCTGACTCACTGCTTCTTCCTCTATTAAATCACTCAAGGTCCTGCAAGTACTTTCTGCGATAATTTACGTACATTCGGTCTAGTGATTGCAATGGAGTACATCTATGCCAATCCAGTCTCCTTAACTGTAGAATGTTAATGGTGATCCTCTGAGTATACTTCAACTTGAATTAAATTTTCAGGGCAGGAATTATGTTTCCAGATGTGTGTATCGGGTAATGGGGCTCTCTTCCAGTACTTTTTACGCAAGCAATAAATGCAGCTAATTAGGCAGAGAGTTGTGTCTTTCCTTTTGTAGAGGGTATATGGTATTGCCCAGAAGAGGACAGTTTGTCCAACCAACAAAGAGTTAGCTAATACAAAAATCCAGTATTGGGTAATGGATTTATGGGCTACTGGTTAGTGACCACACACAGGAAATAGCAAAGCTTCCTAAACCTCCACCATCTCTATTATAAATGTGGCTTTATGTCTTTTAACGTACATTGCTAGTATTCATTCACTGTTCAGTGTGTTTTATTCTTTCCTTTTAACATGTCTGGTTTTCACAGAGGAGGAAAAGGCAGATTTTTTAATGTCCTCTCTGTAAGATTTTCTCTCCCTCAATCACACCAACAGTTCTTTGTGTGCAAATAACTGAATGGACAATTTTACTTCCAGGAGTGACTTACAGGTTCAGCAGACGTCAGTTAGGCAAAGTCATGGAAGGATGCTACAGGAGCTGCAGTTTTGAAGCTTGATGTTACCCGCGTTGAACCTATTTATTCTGTTGTGTGAAGGCTGATAGCTTTGTTGAAAAAATGTCAAGAGCTATCAAGGAAAACACTCTCTGAAAATTCTCAAAAGCTGAAAGCTTTTTAAAAACACACAGAGAGAATTTTAAATTTTGCATAAAATGTGAGGAATGGCATCATTCTCTCCAAGATGGAAACCGTGAGCAGCAATAGACATGATCGTCTGTGTCCCCCTGCTGTTCGTGGCTACTTGGAAAAGCTCCTATCGTCTGGGTCAAACCACAATAAACATAAGGAAAACATAAAGAGATACCAAGACAGTGTCATCTATGTTATTTAAACTGTTTAAAAACCAGAAAAAATGCTCTATGTTTTTATCATGCGTAGATTTAGTTTCTTGCCCAACTAGGAAAGTCGGGATTACCCACTGCTTTTTGGAATATGAGTGCCACATGATCACTCTGTAATGCTGGGGAAAGGAGTGGGGGGTCTTACATGACAGAAACTATCTCTGGAGGCAGTAGCACTGTTTGACCCTTGGCACAGCCAATGTCTTTGGCATCATCTGAGACCAAAGAGTCTGTCAGGTTAGTAGCTATTAGCTTTTCATCAAGAGGCAGCAGTTACGCACCTTAACAGTTGGTCGAAATGCCCATCCAGCAGAACAAATGCCCAGTACACAGATTATACACTGCGTCATAGCCCGTAGCCTGAAGAAATATATGTACCTGACTACAAAGTGGGAAAATGAGGGCAGGCACTGGCAAGTCAGCTGGACTCAGAGGCCTGTTACATTCTTGCAGCTGCGCTAATGTCGGCAATGCTGTGTTTCTAGGAGCAGATACTGCCTTTGTTTCAGCGTGGGACAGTGCTAGTGCTTGCCAGAACACTAGACCAATGCATTGACTGCTCAGGGTCTTTCTATACTCCTCCTACATGAGACTGTATGTCACATACAGATGTAAAAAAACCCCATTTTTGGTTAAAGTATATTTGGGTCATGAGCATATTTTGGTCTGGAACTTGTAGGTTTCTTAGGGCCAAAATAAACCTTTTTTATGTTCTGTCTGAAGAAGGTGTTTGGAAGGGGAACTAACTGCAAGTGCACCAAGAACTGTGACAGAATGGTGTTGAATAGACGATGAGGAACACTGCTTGCTGTGCTGTTAAGAGCTTGTGGAGACCATATCACTTCTACCTCCCCATGCTTCTCTTCCCGGAAAAAAAAAAAAAAAATCAAGCCCTACATAGTCAAATAGTAGTTTTATAGGGTAGTGGACTTCATCTGTCTGTGTTAGCTACAAAACCCATTTTGCACTTTTCTCAGCTTTTCAAATACAACATGCTTGGTGTGGATATTAATGTGATTTTCCTGGCCGCAGTAGATAGGCTTTTGGGCATAGCAGTGATGTGCTCAAAGCAATTTGTTGCTAAGCAGAAATGTTGCTTAGTTTCATATCAACTGAAATGTTTTCAGTGTGTATGGCTCCCATTCCAGATGTGCATTTCAATGGTTTAAATTCAGAACTTATGAACATGTAGATACCCCTGGTCTTACTTGTCTTAGGCATTAATTTTCTCTGAATCCCCAGATATAGCTGTTATCCTGAGTTTACTTAGAGAAGTCAGTCCTTTTCTCCTCTTTTGCCCTACCTTTCCTCCAGAAGTACAAAGTTAAATCCCGTTTACTTCAGTTCCTTAACCAAATTGCACTGAATGCAACTTCATTAACTTCAGCACAGTCTCACCAAGTATTAGCTTGCCCTGCTCACCAATCCTTGAGAGAAAATAATTTACTCAGATGTAACTGACATAACCAAGAAACAGCCCAAGAAAGATTCCTTACCTTGAGGTCCACTGTCTTCATAGTCTAAAAATGGCATGTGACTTAGGCACTCTCAGATGCTTAAATGCCCTCAGAGTGGTCTAAGTGATAGCCTCACAAAATTGAATGCCTTAGGAAGCAAAGATCATAGCAAGCTTTTATTGTTTAGCTGTCTGTGCAACAAATTCTCTCCTTGTAGTATGTCATAATATGAATTCTGATGTCTTTCAAGTGATATTTAATCCAGGTCCCAAGTGGGATTTTTTTTTGTCTCATTATGGCATGATGGATGTCCCATACAAGTGACTCACTCATCCCTAAAATCTCCTGGAATTGTGTCACTATTCATTGAAAAAAATCTATCCCTGAACAACGAACTAGAATTGCACTGTTGAGTTACAGACTCTTAGAAATAGGAGGTGATTGCAGTAAGGCTGAATGATGAATCCATTAAATGGAGAGTTTAAAAATTACCTCCGATATTTTATGTATAGAGATATATGGATATTATACTCATTATATAACTTTTACTGTCTTGAGAGGAAGCACAAAAAGCTTTGACTCCTCAAATAGAAATCACAAATGTGATTTATGGATTCAAATTGATCTATGGATTTCTGCTGACAGAACTCATGACTTCATCTAAACTAGCAAAAGTTTTATTCTTCAATTCTAGTAGAATCAATGACTCAATAAAATCGGAAAAAAGAAAATAAAAAGGATTGTTACCCTGTGTTTGTGTTAGCTCAACCATACTGCAGCAAGGACTCAATTAAAATGTAGCAGAAATGCTCCTGAAAGCAGACTGACACAGATTCATTGGATTCCTTAAAAAGTACCTACCCAGCATACAAATGTTCTTGGGGAGAAAGTACTATGTGGAACAGTCCTCTGTTACCAGGACAGGACTGAAAACTTCTCTCATTTTCAGAGGAATTCTCTATTGCTTTTTTCAAGAACTGCTGCAATAAGGGTAATTCCCTCTCCCCTCTCCAGGGACTTCTCCATATTTCCTGTTTATTAGTATTGCTGATTTCTAAATGCCAACTTGGGACAAGAAAGCAGGGACTGTCCTTATAGAAGCAATGTAGTTATGTGCCCCTTTTAGTCCTTTCTCAAAGGCTATGGACATGACACGGGAGACAAGATTCCCCACTCCCCAACAAGCTAGTACAGGGTGGGTAGTCCTACAGCAAATTACTCCCTAAAACAATGTGGATGGGTGAGGGTGGATGTGCCCCAGAGGGCCATGCCTGAACAGCTGCACCATCTTCCAGGCAGCACATTTATAGATTTGCCTTAAGTTGTAACATCCTTTCCATTTTACAGAATTTACGTAGGATGTTCATCTGGTTTGCAGTTTGGGGAAGGATGGGACCCATCAGGATATGTCATAATGCAGTGATATAACAGGAAAACATGGGAGGAGACCAGATGTTCATACAAGGGGCTATCTTTTGGAAATGCAGGCTGTTTGACACAAAGGGTTTCACCCTCAGTTAATATAAACAGGCAAAGGCAGCACTGTCTCCAGCTGTCGTACAGTGCTGTATGAATGACTGAGCTGTTCCAGCTACTGCAATCCCATAGAAGACCAGGTGAACAGTTTCAGGGGACTGCCATGAAAAAGCATCATGGTGCAGTACTCAGTAAGTGATTGCTTGGATTTGCTGACATGGCACTCTTTGTAAAATTGTCTCCAAAGCTGTGATCATCTTACAGTTGCTTCACGTTTTCCTAGGTTGAAATGGAACTGACCTAGCTTCTATTCTGATTCAGCTGTAATTGACTTGCTGGCTGGCTGCTGTTACTGCAGAGGTTTCTGAATTTCTTTTATTATTATCCTCCCCCACAGCATCAATTTTAGTTTAGCATCTTGTGCTCCAAAGTGTTTTCAATGTCTTTTTTTTTCTCTCACATACATTTCCAAGCTACTGTAAACAAGCTGTATTGCTGGTGAGCAGACAGGAAGAAGCTTGAAAGGATAGGAAGGACATAAAAACGTTAATTCCCATCAGAATAGAGCTTGAGTATCTTCAGCTGTGGTTAGGCAGGTATTTGCACTTCTGGTGTGGCAGTTAGACCCTTCAGTGTTGGCCTATCAGAGGGGATATGCAAACTTCTTATAATACAGCTTTCTGATAAGCTACCAAGAACAAAAATCCATCAGTTCTAAAAAATGCTGGATGTACTCTGAATCTGCTTGCTAGAAGAGAACTTTAACCAGACGTGGCTGGGCAAAATTCCCCTTGCACCCCAAGGGTGGGTTACCGTTCAGTGAGCAGTAGTGACTGCTGCCGTCATCCCAGTAATGGCTGCGTTCAACTGGTGTTGCATGGGTATGATATAGAGAGTGACCACAGATCCTCTGGTTGGAAAGATGTTTAATCCGGCTCATCACACTGCTAGTCGTTGACCCAAATGTCCTCTGTTTGAAGTACTGCTGAAGGGGAAAGTTCTTTTTACTCCCATCTGGTTATGACTAATCTTCTCAGCCAGGCTCCCTGCAGCCAAGGAGGGGCTCAGGACAAGAATGGTCTCTCTCCCTCCTAATTACAGGCTTTACCCTTTGGTTTAATACAGAAAGATTAGTAATTAGAGTACAGAAATGCCAGTAGGTATATGTGAACACGGAGTCAGTTTACAAGGTGATATGTTAAAGCTGATTCAAGCCTCTCTTTCTCATTATGAAGGTGTAATTAATCACTTTGTCTCATTATCACACTGTTGGATTAAATAGAATCATTTTAACCTTCCTCCTTATCTTGGAATCTACTCTGGTGCAACCAAAGCCAATTTCCTTTGGAAAATGTGATTGAGCTTTTGTATCTGTGTGGACATGGCTCTGCAGAGATCTAATATTAAGCTGATTTTAGCCTTTTCATCAATCACTTGAACTTGAATAGCATGTTAAAGTCATTGCCTTGGAAAGCATCCCCCCTCGGGGTGTCTCGTTGGCTAAGCTGAGGAGCTTAAGCTGGCTGAGTCCAAGGTCGGCTCCTTTGCTGGTAAGGGCTGCGGCAAAGACAACTATAGGCGATGGCCTGCCTCTCCTCTCCCTTGGGAGCTGCTTTTCAGTTGAGGATTTACTGCTGGTCCCACCTGGGCTAGGTGGCAGCTAGGTAGCAGCTGTGCCTGGGCTCATACCTCCATCCGTGATCTTGGCCCGGATCCGGACCTGCTGGCTTGGCTTCCTGGCTTGGCCTCAGACCAGCCTGGTCGCTGAGCTGGGTGATTGCTGGGCTGCGTCTGTCCCTGGTTGCTGTCTCTGGGCCTGATCCACACCCTCACGTGCCACTCAGCATCCTGGCTCCTTGCTGCTGAGGCCGCTGCCTCTGCCAGCCTTGCTACCACACTTGGCTCCCAGCGCTCCTTCCCTGGGGAGCAGCTAGCCCTTGCTGCACACTCACACAAGTTTTTAGGACTCGCCTAAGTCTACTAATAATCAAATAAACTTTCATGTCTCCTTTCCATGGTCCAGCTCTGAGACAGGTCTGAAAGCAGTTTCACCTGAGTAAAAACTGAGGGCAACCCTGAAAGCCGTAATATGACATAGCCCAAAACTCTAGGCTTTAGCCCTGTGTTTTATTTCAACAAATCAAGATTTATGGTACCACAGCACCTACCCTCATCCTTGTCAATTGATCCCCCAAATGTTTGGCGCCCATTACCCCAGTCCTGTCAAACTTGCGGTGTGAGGTCAGCTGTGGCGGGCATTAGGATATGTTAAGGGAAGCTGACCATGGAGGGAACAGAGCTCAGCAGAGCTATGGGAAGGAGAGCTTAGATTTACTACAGTCAGGGGGACCCATAACATCACAAAACTTCACAGGGAAGCAGCTTTCATGACTGATATTATTCACAAGGCAGAACAATTGCAATGCAAGGCAGAGACTTTTGTGCACTTTTTCTGTGGTATATATTCTGCAGCAGGGATGGGCTCAAGCTTTGCAGTGGTTTGGGTTTTGATATCAGACTCCTTCAGGCCTTTTTTCATTCCAGTCAGACTGCTGTGGTAATGCAGGGACCATATGGTATGGAGGAATCCCTATCAAAACATAGACCTTCACCTTCTCCTAGGTTCCACACACCAGTAACACATTCATTTATGTGCTATCCAGTACCCAATCATTTATAGCTGGACTGGAAATAAGAAAGTCCTCTCCATTTCACCCAACCCAGATACATCTTGAGTGGCATGGAGAGTCCCACATTGGTGAGTGAGTGTTACAGTGAGCAGCAGGGAGCAGCACGAGCTGGGTGCAAAATGCGCACCAGTGCAAGAGGCAGCCAGCATCCATGTTTATGGGCTTCCCTCAGAGCATCTTTTCCTTACTTCACAAATAGGCTGCTACAAATGCCCCACAGGGGACTGAGCTCAGCAAGATGGGGGCCTGAAGCAGGAGTGAAGCCTGTAACTCTCGTGAAGCACAAGGAGCTGCTCCTGACCAGACTGTAAGTTGGTGGTTGTGCTGGGTAGGACAGGGCATACCAGAAGGGTCATACTTTGCTGCCCTGCTGCAGCCTTGCCCTGCAATGGCTGGTATCAGAGAGGAACCAAGGCTGCAGGTGAGTGCTTTGAGCCAGAGAGACGTGTGGCAGCTCTGAGCAAGGAAGGATCATAGCATGCCCTTAGGCATGTCAGAGGAGCAAGCACCCTGAGCTGCAGGTAGCAGAAGCAAGAGCAGAAGAAATTGGGATGTGGACCTCCTCTAGGAAAGGCAGATATTCTGTTTCCCCTGCCCTCACTGGGGAGGAGTTTAGAGGTAAAAGATGGTGCAGGAAAAGGCAACGGTGCTGAGCACAGGCAGTCGGAGTTTGCAGAGCCAAAGGCAGAGGACAGGCTGCACCATGCCAGGTGGGAGATGTGTGAATTGGGCTGGTTTGTTCCCAGCTGCCTGCACCTTATAAAATGATAGCCTGCTTCTGGAGATATGGATCCGAGGACCTTTCCCCCCACCCCAGGTGACCTTGGGAGATGTGTGGCCCTGAGAACTGTGTGAGTGTTCCCAGCGGTGCCTCAACACCTGGAAGGATCCAGGTGTGTGTCGTGCATCAGACCGCACAGCGCTGCGGCAGTCAGTGTACCCCATCCGGGGGCTGGCCTGGCTCTCCTCTTTGCTTTAATCCATTCAGACATTTTTCACCTCCTCTCTGTTATGCTGAAAATGCTGAAATGGTTTTTTTGCCATAGGGCTTGGAGAGGCCTCCCCTTGCTAACCGGCTGCCCGCAGGTGACTGACTCCAACACTGCACTTGAACACACTTCGGTGCTGCCCCATGGCCCAACACAGGGATCTATCTCAGGGAGGGATTTCTGCTTCTTGTCATTGCACCTCTGGTTTTCCTTTTAATTTTGGTCAAGCAGAATCCCTCCTTGAAAATGAAACAGAGAAAATATCTGTGACCTGGTTTTGTGTAGAATTATGAAAATAACATTTTTTCTATGCAAAATCATAATCCTGACTTCCCGGGCTTCAACAGACTTAAAAGGTTTATGAACCTCTGAGATTCATTTTGCTCTCCTTAATTCAACTCTCCAGGTCTTGAGAAAGCCAAAGGGAGGCTACAGGCGTGTTTACCTGACATAATGAATGGCAGGGATTTTGCTAGGAAAAAGCTGGTAGGCTGGTACTTTCTTTCTGTCCTCTGGTTTCTCCCAGAGATTACAACTCACTAGGGTCGTGCAGGACTTTGCAGCTTGCACTAGCTTGAAGAAATATCTGGAGAGATTTCATAACTGGGGGAAGTGAGAGGCTGTCACCTGAGTGAATCCTTTTATCCTCTGCAGAGGGTCCTGGTGCTCAGTCCTAGCTACTCTGGCAGGGCATTGCGTAGTTATCTGATGATAGTAAAATATATTCCCTGACTGTATCCGAAATGTTCTTTCCTCTTTAATTGTATATCCTGGGAAGACTGAAAAAGCTTTCACTTTCTCAGCCTATAAATAATCTTTTATCTAATGCATTTTGAAGTATTTTTGTAAATGTCTTATAGATGTAATGGGCTTCAATCTATGTGATTTCAGCCTCACACTTATGAAGAGGAATCTTACATTAAAAATCAGTGGTCAGACAGCAAAAGAAGGTCACTCCAAGACCATCAGGCTTGTACTGCAGGAGCACAAGGGAAGGTTTTGATGCTATTCCAAGCTAGCAGGCTCTGACATGTCCTCAGGGACAGCCTCAAATAATGTGAAGTCCCAAGCAAGGCTGAGCAGAGAAGCCCTAAATTATTTTCAAATCAATGAATGTACTTGTCCAACTGTTTCTTACTGCCTGCTCAACGGGGCTGCCCCCTGCTCTTTCTCCACATCCCTTTTCCCCTGCACACCACCTCCACAAAGCTAGAACCTCAGCTCTGGTGAGGCCAGGTGGTGCTCCTGGTTGACTGTCATTGCTCTGGTTTTAGAAAAGTCAAAGACTGCTTAGCTCAGTGTTGTGCAGTAGATAATGAGTAGAATTAAAGCCCAGAACCAGAGGACAAATCTTCCTCCCCTCCAAGCCAATGTAAAACAAGAGAGTCCACTGGAGCCGCTGGCATTGTGTTAATATAAAGGAAGGCAGGAACACAAGCATTTGCCACTTAACCCTAAAGTGTCTGCAGAGACATTTTTCACCAACATCTTCCAAACATCCTCATTTCAGTGCAGTAATGATGGGAACCCTAATGTAGGTGAGGTGCCAGTGGCTGGTTTTGTCACGACACCAGGCAAGACTTAGAGCAGAGCTCCAGCCACCTCCTCCCTAACATCTTGTTCTACCTTATGTTCATTAAATGCCCAGTGCTTTTCAGGCACAGAACTAATTGTTACCAGTTAATCAAGATTTTAAAGGGGTGTAGCGTTATTAAATCACATGTTGGCTGGCTATCAGTAAGATGCAGACACTGTGAAGAGGCAAATCATTTTTCTTAGCATTGAAGAATTGGCTAGCAAAATGAGATGTTTCCTTCTGGGCAATTTATTGTTGTGGAGCGAAATCTTTATACCTACATCTTATTTTCTAGGCTTTAAATTGTTTCCTTTTTCTTCCCAAAATATTAAGCCTGTTCCAAATTGGCCTATTTCAGCTGTTGTTACAGGCACTTAGGCACTTACCTAGTTGCAGTATTTTATATTTATTGCAGATTTGTTTGATTTCCCTACAGTGCCTTCACTTCCACACCCCACCTAGGGGGTAAGCCTGTAAACTGCTGGTTCACAGCTGTCAGTTTTGAAACAAGAAAGCAACTGTTGGAAAAAACCCCAAGTTCCATGCTCCCCTCCCACCCAAAACTGGAATGTCATCTATGAAGTTAAACTGCTGTCACATCCAGGGTGAGAAATATCCAGACAGAGGTGGGGGAAAGTCTGGTGTCTCATATTCAGGGTGAAAATGAGAACTTTATTTGGAAAATGGAGGAGCTCTGACTGAGGCAAACCTTTTCATCCCCTGGGAGGTCCCACAATATCAAACTTGGACGTCATGGCCTTTTGCCCACTCCCCAGCAAAGTCGCCGTGCCCTCCGAGGGGAGCAAGGGAAGGCTTCAGGCTCTCGGAGCTTAAGCCAGCACTGATTGACACCATTAGGTTTCATTTCACCACTCCAGAAGGCCCTGGAGAAAGTGCTTGAAAAAAATACCCTAACTTCTCGACATGTTTCTGGAGCAAAAAATTAATTCAGAAAGAATCTGGACATTAATGGTTACTGCTCACGTGGATCTTCTCAGAGGACCACAGTCAGCATGGCTTAAATTTGCCTCATTGGTGGATGAAGACTTTTTTTCACCCCTTTACATCCTGAACTATTAAATTTTAAATTACTATGCAGGCCATGAAGCCTCTCTGAGCTGGAAGAAGAAAGCGTTGCAGTAACCCAAGCAGCTCTCAGGAAACCCTCCTCGTTGACCAAGACAGTTGGTGAATACATGCTTCCCTGGACGTGGCAGGAGCGGGCTCTGCTTTGCACCCCATCGGGGGCTTCCTTTTTGCTTCTGCCTCTGACCAGGTTTGCTGGCAGTGTTCAACACTTTCCAGCATCGGGGGTTATTTTTGTCTCCCAACTGGCTCTGGGCTGCCCAACCCAGGCTGTGGAGCATTAAGACATTCATCCGCAATGACATTGCTTTTAATTTTCCTTATAGAGGGGACTAAATCAGAGGGAATTTGATGTTCCCCTCTAATTATTTTTTACTTCAAAAGGGGGAGTTTTAAGTGCACCAGTGAGGACGAGAACTACTAGAAACTACAGTCCTGCTCCTCCATAAGGAAACAATGACCATGGCTCTACCAGGGGAGCTGGAGCTGGGCTAGGGCTTGTTAATGCTCCTCATACCATGTTTAATCTTATTAAACTTACCAGCCTTCCTCTGTCAGTTGAAAGGGAAAGTTAATATTGGTGAAATCACAGGTCAAAAAAACCCAAAACAATACTGAGCGAGCTGCTGAGTTTTCATTTTAGAAATGAGTTTTGAGAAACTTGGCCAGTGGCAACTCAGGCACTTTGCAGCTGTTGTTGTTGATGTGGGACTCACATCTCTCTAATTACAGGGGGGAAGGGGGTGATACTGGACTTGCTGAAATCAATAGTGAACCTGCTATGGATTTTAATGGGAGCAAACTCGGGTTTGGGTCAAGCTGTGTCTTATGTGTGTGTGATGAAAGGGGAAAAGGGAAAAGAGGCTACGGCAATGTTCTCTGCTTCTCTGTTCTTTACAAGCAGTTGGTGGTCAATAAACACGCACAAGCAAACACCGGCTTCCACCTGTGGGAAGCTGGCCTCTGCTTTAGGGCCCGCCTTGCTCGTGGGTGTCTGCGGCCAGCATTTGGGCAGGCATTGCTGCCATCCTGTGGAGAGCTGGGCCGAGGGATGGCTGCGGGGACGAGGGGTGCCCAGAGCAGGCCCCACGGTGGTGGGGCTGGGGATCGTCTCTCGCATGGGTTTGGGCCAGGGCCATCGGGTGTTCCCCTGGCCAGCTCCAGGACTTTAAGAGCCAGTTTGCATTGCACTGGTCTGGCTGGAGCGGGAATCGTGCCTGTGCTACATAAAATAGCCGGACGCAAGAGGCACTGGGGCACACTGTCGTCCTCTGCTACTCACTCCGTGCTCAGATCCAACAGTGACTGCTCACCTGGACACGTCGTGGATGGACGTTTCTTTCTTTCAAGGGTGCCCCGCATACTGAAATCACAGCCTCAGCCTCAGTTTTAATTCCATTTTTATTCTGTAAAAGTTTAATAATTTGCTAAAAGATAGTATAAAAAAAAAATTCAACCCAACAGTGTGATTGGAGTAAAGCGATATGCAGACAGCTAAAAAGATGGCTAGAGAGCAGGAAAAGCAGGACATCTAATCACTGAAGAACAGTTATAAACAGCAATAAAATTAATATCTATATTAAACTAGCAGTGCAAAGATACAAACTGGAAGCAGCTTTACATTAAAAATACAGCTTTTTAAATACAGAAATAGCACCAATTTACAGAAGACAATCAGAAATGTAAACGTGGCAGGTAGATTCAAGTATAAGTTATATGCTCACCCTCCTCAGCAACTGTCTTGGGACAGAAAGGTTTCACAAACCCTGCAGAACATCCTGGGTACACAATTCACCTCAGTGCAAATACAAATTCTCTTCCAAAGCTACTTTGCTGATGAGTTGTTTCGAGTTGGTTTTCCTTAGCTTTCAGTGAAGGCAAAGATAGGAAAGGTAAACTTGTTTCCTCTTGACAACCAACCCTTCCCCCTCGCCGGTCTAGTTCAGCAGCTCAGGTACTGCAGAACCAAGTAGCATTGATCCCTTTGCCGCCCGACTGCTTCGGTGGTCCCACTCATATTTTAGTGCGTAGTGACAATTTTGCATTGACAAAAACAAGACAGCATATCAACCCCCTTCTTCTCCCAGGCCCAAATCTGCTTTCACAACCATGACCCATCAAACAGCTTTGATCATGAGGGAGTCAATCTTCATTTCCAGACCTGCTGTATTTATGGCAACTCAAAACTGGAAGCAGAAATTGGAAACTGAAGATCCATTTTCAGTCCCTGCATTTTCAAGTATAGTTAGGTTAGATATGGCACAGAATAACATTACTGACAAAGACAGGCAATTTTTGCGATGATGCTTCAACTGCAGCGAAGAGCCAATATTAGTTTTAATCCTCCTCTCTGCTCCCAGCTGCCATTTCACTAAAAGGCTGCACCGTACTAGAGGGGAAGAGAAAAGACAAGGTTTGGAGAATCAACATCCACCATGTCATCCTAAACCCTAGCAGCCTGTTTCCAGCCCCAGCAGCAACAAACACATGCTAGCAGAAGTGCAGGGGCAGCACCGTGCCAATTACACGTTGGTTTTCAAAGTGAAATTCATTTAAGTGGGCGTATAAGAAGAAATAATTCAGAAGCAAAAACTGTAAACTTTCACAACTGTAGTGTAATTTAAAAAGAAAAACAAACCTTAAAATTTAGCAGTCTGAAGATTTCTCTTTACCACCCCTGAAATTTCCTATGATAATTCTACTACAGATTTTCTTTTAAGGAGGGCTAACCAGCCCTCCTTAAAAGGCTGTTATTGCTCTATTCTAAGATAAGGCCACGTTACTCAAACTCCCAGCTTCACTAAAATTCTTTCTTAAATTTCATTTTCATAGTACATTTCATTATAAAAATAAAAAACCTCATCAAAACCCCAACCCCCAAACAAAGTCCTAGCCTCCCTTGACCAACAAAGTAGCACATCCGACAGTGTATCTACCCTTGGAAAACCAGTACCGGTACCAATGAGAGAAGAGCTGATAACGCTGGCCTTCTGCTTGCTAAAAATCCAGAGTAACGTGACGCCAACAGCAACACTTTCTGTCTTTTAAACAGGAAACTGCACACATTTAATTGCAGATTGCTACATGAGTGAAAACATACCCAAGCATAAGAGCATTAACTCTTAAAATTATGTCCTATATTATTAATAGCACCATCCATTATTTGAGGACTTTGAATGTTAACTGTTATACTTTCCTTCCTCTTTATCTTCTCCTAAGGAATAGATAATTTTTTTCCACTTCCAAAATTTATAGCTCCTGCTCTTTTCAGCTTCTTTTTATGGTTTAGATTGTTATGTGCCAAAAGATAAGATCTCCCTTGTCTTCCAAGTACACTCAAATGCACTATTAACTACTTAAAAAATTCCAATAGGTGAAGAGTTAGGCACTTAAGTACATACCCCTGAAGTAGACTTAAGTAAACTGCTAAGTAGGCACTTCAGTAGACTCAGGTTAGACTGAATCTAATCATGTGGTTAATGACTTACCAGTGATCCTTGGTCATAAAGTCTAGACTATTTATTTAAACGGGAGATGAAATCTTAGCACAGCCCTCTCAGTGGCTTGTCACTCTCAAATTACTTTGTCAAACTTATTGAAGGAAGCAGTTTTTGTATTCTTTATATCTAACTTGTACATTTTGCTCAGAGTAAAAGAAAAAAAAACCCAAGGACTAATATAGTTCATTAACACAATCATAAAAATGTTAACATTCACAGTTATTTTGGTCTTAATATTTTTCACATGTATACATTCAATCATATTGTGTTAAGTTATTATAAGGTTTTTCTAACCACAAGTGCTGGGCAAATTGTACAACAACCAACTGACATTCAAGCAATCCTACCCTGAGAAAATCTGTTACTCTGAAGCTTCAAAAAAAAACTTTTTTACACTAAATCCCACTCCAAAGTACAAAATAAATAGCAAGAGGCTGCACTGCAGAGGCAGGATTTGACAGATTGGAACCGAGGAAGCAGTTGCTCTCGCAGCTGCAGGAGTTTATCAATTTCACCACAGATTTGCTCAGGGTAAGTAGAGTACATGAAAAAAAAAATGCTTGCCCCAGATAAGTGCTAGACATCTCACTTAAAACCATGAATAAAGAACCCCTGGGGACTCCAAGGAAATCTGTTCGCATCTCCTCACAGCAATAAAGAGAGTTTTCCAAATTAAAAGCCCAAATACAATTTGATGCCCACAAGGCTGTGTGAAGTGCAGCATCTGAATTCAAATCAGTACTGAAGGAACAATTCAGCAAAAGGTTTTCAGTACCAAGAATGATTTGTGAAGAAGGTGGTTAACAGAACCGGTGGGTGAACAGATAACGGGGAAGCATGCCAAAAGGGATGACATTTTAACATGCTCTTCTTGCCAGATTAAGAGCTTGTTCTCTTGTAATTGATACAGGGTCCTAGGACAATCTGCCCACCCTTTGCAATGAGTGGAGTTAGTCAGGGCTGGTACTAGAGATTTCCAGTCTCCTCTGCACAGAGCTGGCATTTCTGGTCTGGTTGCCTTCATTTTTCTTCCATGCAACAGGGTCTCCAAGACTTCCAGGAGTTTTGAAAAATGCCTCATGACGTGCAGGACGAATGCTCTTGGGAGTGAGGGGAGTTGAAGAAGGCTATTTGTGAAACAAAACCGAAGTGATTCAGTAGGGTTTTCTCAAAGCCTACATGCAAGTATGCAAACAGAAGACAGCTTGTAGACATTAAGCCCTGTACCCTGCTACTATAGGGACCCATGTCACACATCCTTTCAGAAGCTCCACATGAAAAGCTACAGGCTTTGCCCCTGCTCTTTGTTCTGGAACTGTCTGCCAGTACATCATTGCTGGAAGCTGAAAGCCTCTATCTCATTTCCAGCTTAAATGTATTCATGACTAGCTCATACTTATTCAGTCTTATGCCAATCTTGTCATTTAGCTTAAATAGCTCTTTCCCTTCCTTGATGTTTTACTCGCTTTTGTTATTTGTTAGCATCAAAACGGATCTAAAATTAGTCTCCTAAACCCTGGCCACTTCTGTTCTAAGTGCCACTCTACTGTAACCTCTAATGCTAGTATCTGTAATCAGATTGGCTGCCAACCGGTCTCTATTACAGCCTTTTTCTAAAGCTCGAACAAGATAAACATAAAGTAACATTCATAAAGCTTCCGAAAGTTCGACCTATTTGCCACTGCATTAGACAACAGGAAAACAAATGACAGATTTAAGAATGCAAGTTAAAGTAGTGCCAAGATGTCACTGCTGATTGTTGTAAAGACCCAAGTAACACAGTTTGACATGACTGGTTTATGTCACTCATTGTACTTCAGATAAATGAGTCCTCCTTGGCTTTTGAATTTCGCATTTTTTTACTCAAAAAGCCTGTTTCTATGGTAGATTTTTTAAAACATCTTTATAAAAAAGATCAACAAACCCCACAAGAATCATCGTTTTCCCCCAGTTCTGATGCTGCTATTACAATTCCATTATTTAGTGAAGAGAGATCAGAACGGCTGTGAGGAGGTAACCCAGGACACTACTACCCAAGAAGTGTTGCAGCCAGCTGACTTCTCAGTTACAACAAACAATCCTCCCATCAGCGTAATGTGCTTCTGTAGCCATTGCAAAACATACAATGATAGTGCCAAATAGGGAAAAACATACTGACTTGGATTTCTGGGGGGAAAAACCTGTAACTTATTTTTTTCTCTATTCCTGTAAGATTTTTAAAGATTAAGATTTTTATGATTTTAAAATTCCTATAAGATTTTTAAAACTCCCCAGGTCACCATTCAGGACTAGATGTGCTGTGCTGGGCTATGTCTTTAACACTGTCCCGAGCATTGCCACCACGACAAACAGACACGCAAACTAAGTGGAAGACACCAGCTCCCAGCGTGCCAACTTACCACTCCGCCACACTGGCAGCAGCCCGCAGCGCAAGCTGCCTTCAGTCCCAGTGACGTGGCACCGCTGTTTCATTGTCACTCAACCACCTTTCACTCTTACCTGCTGCAGCTTCAGAAGGGTCACCGGATGCCCCATACACATGGGAGAGTCCAGTTTAACAGCACTGCAAGACCTTGCAAGCATGGGACTCAGGTGCAGAGCAGGGTGAGCTGGTTGCTGGGGATCCACCGAAGGCGTGGGTGAGACCTTGGGGGTAACCACTGCCGTGGTGCCTATGAAAACAGGCGTTGTTGATGCCAGGCCAGACATACTAAAATTCATGGAGGCGGCAGCCGAGAAGGAGCCATCGGGAACTGGGGAAAGAGGACTGGTGGTGATTGTGGGAGAACAGATGAGAGGGAAGGAAGCCAAGGCTGCTGATGGCACCACGACACACGGGACGCTCAGAGAAGGTAACTGGCTCGCAGCCAGGCTGATAGCACCAGGCGCTTGGTTTGCAGAGATCAGGAAATTAAAACTGCTTAATCCTAAACCAAAGAAAGAAAAAGCAAAGCATTAATACAGTTGACAAATTGGAATTAAGCTATTATAACTTCATCTAGAACTGGGAAGAAGGATGACAACAAAGAAAGATACAGGCTGCCCGGGAAGACAACTGTGGCTAAAAGAAGAAAAAAGAAGGAAGAAACCTGTCACAAACCTGTGACTCTTCTGTCAAGCTCCCTTTCCTTACCTTCCTCCATCTCCCCCCCTACTGCCTGTTCACTATATCTGCATCCATTTACTTTGTTCATACTAAGTACCAGCTACACACCTTGCTGTTTTCTGCTTCTAACTTCAGTTACAAGCAACATCTTGGCTAAACAAACTCTTTTTTCACTAACAGGGTTCATATCCTCTGCTACATGAAAACATATGCATTGCTTTTAATAAGAAAGGAAAAAAAAAAAGGAAAACACCCACAAAGATATACCCCAAAGGCAGTAATTTTCCTGAGAATGGCTGAAATAGTGTTTTGAAACAGAAGGTGCTCCAGTTCCCAGTTTGTCTGTCCTTGCAAAACAAGATCAACATTTTCAAGCTGAGCATCTCCATCCTGAAAGTGAAATCCCGTAGACCCCGCTCTGTGCCACAGGTGAATCAAATACTAAAGCAGTAGTCATGGAAATTTGCCACATATATCCTGTTCCCACACTCCTCCACTCCACACAAACACAGGCATGCAAAATGGTGGACACAAAATCCTCTTGTAGTATTTTCAGCTACTTCTTCCCCATCCTTACTGTGTCCTACAAGCATGCTTGGCTACACTCCCAGTGCCTCAGTTTTTTATCCTGAAGATGTACATGACAAGACAGTACAAAGTTCGTACATGGCTAAATTCACTCACTCAGGGGGATACTGTTGCACAATTCTGGCCACCTTACTGCCAAACCTAGACTTCCAGCTCCCCCAAGTTTTGAATGCTGGATAGGTGTCTTTTGCTGCATATAATTCAAGCATACAACCCCCACATTATTCATCTTTATTAATGTTTGGGTACCTCAGAAAAATGCCTGTATTTTCACAGAAGCAACAGTTCATCTGGAGTCAAGAGAACTCAGAGCTATTAAACTCCTACAAGAGAACTGCTGACAGTTTTTGTGCCAGATATAGACTTATTCACCCATCTGTAAGGTCTCCCTATTTCAACAGCTCAGTGAAGAGATGCAGAAGTTTGAGTCCCTCTGGATCTCATGGCTATCCTTACCAGCAGTAGGCTGAACATAAAGATACTGTGGTAAGAAAGGTTGATTGGCATTTTCTTTAGAGATGTGTTCTTTTCCAGGAGAGGGTTCATCAGGGTATTTATTCTGAGACCATTTTTCTTGCTCCTGAGAATCTAAAGGCTTAGTAGACTCCTTGTCTGCAGCCTCTGGAGCAGCAGGACTTGCAAGGTCAAGATGAAAAGCTTCTAGATGTTCAGAAGATATACAGCCACTTCCTGGGGTAGATTCTGCCTTGGGTGACTCAAAAGGCTTCTAAGCAAAAACAAAAAGAGGAGATGACAACTCCAAACTGAAATAACACAGTACAATGTCTCTCATGCACTTTCCTCAGCTACAGAGTAAAATGTGCACCTGTGCAAAGGGGCAGCAGGAAACTAGCAAGTCACCAAGTTAAAAATTTTGTTTGAGGGTTTGAAGAGCAATATTGGTGATGCCTAAGCCCTGTGCTGTAGTTCACTTTCAGTACTTGGAGACACTAGATAAGAAATACCTTAGCTTGGGGATTCATTTCTCTTTATTGATAAGGAAAAACACCTGTTTCCAAATGGCTTATATTCAAACACTGATATGACCTTGAGCCTGACCCCCATTTTCGATAGTTTAGAAAAAATGTGAGATAGATGCACTTCACCTTCACCACCAACTCCTCTCTCACCAGCCTGCTGTGGGCAGCACTGGGCATGAGAGAGAGGGACTCAGGCTGGAGCGCAAGGGGGAAGTGCAAATCACTATTGCTGTAGCTCAGTGGAGTAAGCAATGCAGCTCCTGTCTGGGAAAGCCCAAGCTAACAGGGGAAGATGAGGAGTAATAGTCACATTGATTTCTTCCCCTCTGGCAGGCTGTTTTGTTGAAGTCAATGGTCAGGACACTGATTACAAAGAACAGCAAAGAACAGCTGACCATCACTTCACTATGCAAAGCAATCACAGTCCATTTTCCCCTGGTAGTGTGAAAACATCTCCCAGTTAATGCCTATACTTCCTGGCACAGCACCCTTACAATTTTGTTAACATGTGGGAGGCAGCATTTGTATCTGTAACAAGAGTGGTGTAAGTGAATTTTCACTTCTGAAAACACTGTCTTGGGCAAAAGCCTTTCCTTGCTAACAGAAAGCATAAGTGATAATGAAATTCACTTCTTTACCTTGGGTACTACCAGTGAGAGGGGCACATCACTCTGTTCCACGGTCTGCTTTTTAGCAGCTGGCTCTTCATCATCTACAGGTGCAGAGGGCAATGCGCACTTGGGGGAGCTGCGTTTCTGGCAGGCAGCCGGAGATATGGTGGCCTGAGCTTCTGCCCTCCTGTTTCCCACGTCTCCTGTGGTGGGCAGGGTCTCCCTCAAGTTATTTTCCTGAAGACCGCCACACAACATAAAAAGGGATGAAGAGGGCAAGCACAGGAAGGGTTGGTTGGGGAGTAGGGTAGGTTTTCCATTTTCTGTTTTGGAGGCTGCTGGCGTGGAAGGATGTAGAGCTTGGCTGCTGATGCCATTTGGCAGCGAGAGGCTTGGCACATCTGCCTGAACCACAGGGAAAACTGCCTGAGGCAAAGGGTTAACACAAAAATCAGAGTCCCCAGGAACTGGAAGAAGGGAGAGAGGTGAGGTTATGCTTGAGTTCCTTGCTGCATTTAATGTCGTTTCTGTGGCACAAGCTTTATTCCTAAAAAAGTAATAAAAAGATGAAAAACATTTAGCCCAAAATTAAACCCCTATTTAATCCTTAAAAGCAAACAGGTACATTGTTGGATGTAAACGTGGAAAAATTCCCCCTGAAATCACTACTTTTACACAGTTCACAAGGAAGCTCACTTTTTATTATTTCTAATTACACAGAAGCGGACTTATCAGCTTTTTGGCAGAACAATAATGCTTTTGGTTGCGTTTGACTGGAAGAACTACTGAAGCTAAAGGACAACAGTGGTTCAAGTACAGGTGGGTCTAAATTGGCCATGAAAAAAAAAAGACATGCTGAGATGTATCACCATTAAAATAGCAATAACAAGACTCTAGCAATTTTCTATCTCAGTCCCATCCATTCCAAGGCTGGAATCTAGCCTTGAACTAAACATGACAAGCACAAAGCTGAAACTGGACAGGAGTTAAGACCAACCTACCTAGTATCCTCCTCTATTTTCTGCCTGCAGACAGCTGCTAGATTTATCATTTTGGAGCAATATTCATTGGAATTCACAATACAGGCTGAAAGAACAAAGGAACATTCAATTAATAACAGGTAGGTTTACCAAGCATTTGTTGATACTGGCCATATAAAATAATTGATATAATTTTTCTATCCTGGCACATTTTTATAACATTCATTAATCACTTAGAGCCAGAACCTGCAAGACACTCAGAACTCTCAGTCCCACGGGAGAGGGCTCGACATCATCATTTCCTATAACAGGGGGCTGTGAAAAACTCTGTAATTGCTTTATCTGTTTTAACAACTATCCATTAGATTGCTACAGTAAACTCCACTATATTAGGAACCATAAAATAAAGAAACCTTTTGTGGCTAAAGAATCATTCTTTATCTATACAAAATTTTAACAGAAGAAACTGTAGTATAGTTGCAGTTAGTGGAGAACAGAAACATTTACCAGAAAACAAACTGCAGATTCAAGGCCCAGACTCATCTCATCTAACTTGACTGGAGGGTCCAAAACAGAAGTCTCATCACATGGACAGTAGAAATATAGGCACCTCCCAAGGGTAATTCCTATATTTAATCAGGCTGATTCACCCAATCAAGTGCCTTAAGTTGGTGGGCCCACGTATGTGGAGATCCAGCAGGATACAAAGAAACATGCTTCCTTAGTAGTTACCTTGCCTCTCTTGACGTGGGCTGTTGGGCTCAGAACTGACCTTCCTTCTGGCCCCTTCACAAGGCTGTGCGCTGTTAAATGAAGCATGACGTGTAAACCTTTGCTTTCCAGTAGCACAGATCTGATATGGTGCACAGGCTCCTCTCTGCGTCCCTGGCAGAGGATCAGATGTTAGGCTATGCCTTCTCAGCTCATCTGTAGGAACATAATTTTGTACAACAGTCCTTCAGGGAACCCAGCTCATCATTTAGGCTTCTGCCATGTTACTGAACTTGGCCATAAGAGAAGAGAATATACCATCTATACCATCCCAAATCCCACAACAAAGAAGCAGAGCTAAGCTCGGTAAGCACCAATAGACAAGATAAGGGCTTCCTTCCTTTCCATTCCATGGCAGCTACAGCAGCAGTTACACTCTAGTGTGCGCACCCAGGAGGAGAAAGGGTACTAAGCTGCCATTAAGACTATCTTTCACTTTTACTCGGTCCTGGCACTGGCCTGGCCCAAATACATTAGCAAAGAGCTTGCCTCTGCTCTGGCTTCTAGCAAGAATCAGCAGCTTATAGAGATGCTCTGGCCCACCGCCTCCTCTGCAGACAAACCTTTTGTTCAAGGGAACATGTGCAAGAAACAGCCCTACTCTGTGCTGTTAAGTCCCCTTACAAAGACAATGATTCACTGTCTAGTTATGACAGAATTACTGAGGTTTTGCAACCCAGAAAAGCTGTGGACCCAGATTTGGAGATGTAGGCATTATCTGCCATTGCTCTACAACTAATACAGTTATTCATACAGTTATGTAAGTCGGTGTAAAAAAATACCAGCAAGACACAGTATCATTCAACATCCCTCCACAGCTCCAGCCCTACAGCATGAAGTCTAACAAGGGCAAATATTGGGCTGGCCAACAGTTAATAATCATAGGACGGACAATGAATGCCGAGCCATTCTTTACACACGGAAAACAACCTATTACTACCTGGGAAGGGATTGTCAAAACAAAAAGAAAGGAGATGCGAGCTACACAAGTTACCAGTCTTTCCAGGGAATTCCACAGGCCCGATCCACTTGAAGGCTGGTTTGCGTCCTCGTTCCTCTGTGACATGAACTTTCTTGATCAAGCCTAGGCTGGTGAGAACATTGGCGATATCATACAGTCTTCGTACCTTTGCTAACAAGAAAGGGCAGAAACAGTCAAGACAGTCACATTTACAATGCACACAGTACATATTTACATGGTAATTTCATTCCAGAATATCACCACAGCTTTCATAGACAAGGTGGGTAAAATCAAGTTGTGATGGACTTAAGCCACCTCCTATGAAGCCTGCCATGCCAGCTTCCACCTGCTTGTCACTGCTGCTTCATATGTTAGCTGCTCATCCATCTTAGCTGCTCAGGTTTAAGCTCACCTACCTCATTTTGATCGAAACGGGTTAGGGATTGATTACATTATCAGCTTGCCCAGAAGAGGCAGCTACCTCCACGTGGGGTAAAGACAAGCACTTGGGGGCAAGAGGCGCATGAGTGCACAGCTGATCACAAGAGGACACATATTTATCATCTTAAAAATGTAACACTCTTAGAAAAATCTCTGAGACTCCAATAAATAACATGCTTGAGCTGAATATGATACCCATAGGTTGTCCAGCTACGTTTCTCACATCCCCCCTGGTATTTGGGGTAGAATTTTAAGACTGAAATGCAAGTACTTTAATTTAAAAGTATTTTAAAGACTTAAAATAAAAGTCTTTATTTTAGGAGAGTTATTTACTAATGCTGAGTTTTTCCATGTTGTCCAAGGGATCTAAGTATTAATCCCCACTAACTGAAAAGCAAACTGTACCATCCAGCTGTAATATTTCTGGGGTAAAAAGGAGAAGTAACACATTTCTGCAGAGAAGAAAATGAATTCTGTTAAATTAAACAACATGTTTCATTCCAATAAGTTCTGAAATGTCATTCAGAACGATACAGGAAACAGGGTTAACGTATGAAAAAAATTCAGACAAAAAAAAAAGAATTTTCTTCATTCTGAAGCTAAAAACTTGGAGGTAATTGTCAAATTGACTCTTCCCCACCCCAAACTCTGTTTTCACAAACTGGCATTTGCAATTAAAAAAACCCAAACCATACTTCGGCAAAAGATTCCTGACCTGCTCTTGCCATTAGCTACTGGTGTCAGTCCCAACATGCCCCCGTTTTCTTTACTCACTGATCGATCGATTTGTCTCTCAACAGCCAGCTTACTTTTAAATTTGCTGTGGTCCACTGTATCCTGCGTTTCTTCTATAAGTATCTTTGCTGCGATGTCCAGAGTGACTATCTTGGTCTTGGAGACAAGGAACAGCATGACAAACTTTTGGCTCATAATCCGCAATGACTTGTCCTTTCTGCTGTTTGCAGATGCTGTGTTACAAATAATACCCAAGCCTCTTAGCATATGTCATCCGTCACAGCCAGAAAACTAGCAAGTAGGTTTCTCACACACAAAAGGGGTAAAGTATTTCCTTGTTGGGAAGCAGAGATCTTTTGAAAGGCAGCAAATAACAGTAATGCAGACAGAAGTCTCTCTTCAAAAGGCAATAAAAATTAAAGCTTGCAGAAATAGCTTTTAGAAAGTCACATTCCAAATCTGATTCTATGTTACATTACACAGTTTTGCACCACTATAATTTTGTGACTCCAATGGACTTTGTAACTTAAAACACTATGTATTTTATGGGCAGCATGCAAACAGTGGACAAATGGAAGATGGCACCTTCTGTCAGGATAAAGCATTTACTGTCAGGTATGGGCAGGGAAAGAAAAACTGGAGTGCCCGGCAGAAGCTCCCGCCAGCCTGTAGGACAGAGGGAAAAATCCGTCCTGAGACCTATGCTAGGGACAGGATAGAAAGAAGAATTCTCTCACCTCTGCAGTGAATTCAGCACCTTTTTGCAAAGAACACTTTTTTATTATTTAATTTAAAAGCAAAGCAAGGGAAAAAGTCACATAATAAACTGGAGAAAGAGACTTGTGTCTGTGTATCACATCACACACATTAGTTATCTTACCAGAGGTGCAATCTGGTTCTGAAAAGTCCAGTAATGGTCTGTCTTGAGAATCTGGAATAGTTTCCTTTTTCCGTTCTCCAAACTTGTACTCCAAGTCCTGCTCCTTGTGCTGGAAGAAGGTCATTAGCTCTCCATACTGCAGCTCTCCTGCTTCCTGAAGCGTTTTCAGAGTCTGACTTAGGTTGTGCCGGCCATGCCAACAGTACTGGTTCTTGGCCACACGGCTAACCAAGTGCAATGACTCCAAGACATTCACTATATCGTAAATTCGTCTCCGCTCAACTCCTGTTTTAAGGCGGGGTGGGGGGAATAAAAAAGACATAGATGCTCATCTAGTTTTAATGTGCTCTTCAGCAGAAGCAGAACAGAGAACAGGCTGTTCCTAATACTGAATGTTCACAACACATTTTTCCCTGTTCACCTGGACACATTACATTTGATCCATCCAAATCTGCACAATTAAGAACTGACTTATGTATGGCAAGCCCCATGTTATTATGTTCTTTGTCTATTTTGTTAACTGCTGGCCCAGCCATGGCTTCAGCTGAAAGCATCTACACTGTGTTTAGAAGAACTGATTGCAGTCTGCCCAGTCCCACTCACTCAGACCTATCCAGACTGCCCTGAGGTATTCAGAGCACTTTGGCCCTTCTTGTCAGAGAGCTTCAGAGCTCAGACACAGACCTGTACACAAGCCTGAGTGTAACAGAGGGTTGGAAAGGGTCTGAGCCTGGCACTGACGCAGGGTAGATATAAAAGCCCGCTCCTATAGGAACCAGCGGGAGTGTGGTCCTCCACTTGCATTTCCAGTGGCACAATTACTTGCTAAGCACATACCAAACAAAGGCGCGTCAAAGGCTTCACAAGGTCCAAGCAGTGTAGAATGAGACCCACTGTTCCCAAAGGCAGCAGAAACGAGTCCTTGCTGCTGGCTGGGTCTGCACCAATGAGAAATCTATGAAATATGTCCAACTTGGGTTCAGCGTGACTGACGTGAGCAAGGTTGGGGACTGAATATGAACAGGCCGGTGGCTCTGCTCACGGTCCCGAGTACTCATGTCCAGCACTGTTTGAAGCATGGCTGTTAAATATAACACAGTGCACTATATGCTGATGGCATCATCTGCCCCAGAAATCCCATAATGGTTAACATCAGCTGAGCAGAACAAGTGCTAGCCAAAGGGAAAGGTTTTAAAAGACTTCTCTGCGCAAGGCAAGGCCTTGATGCATCTGTTTACCCATCTGGAAAACAGGGATAATGCCTACCAGCCTCAAATGGATATTAGGATAAACAATTCATGAGTATATCCAACTGTGTGGAGATCTTGGAAGGAAACATACTCCGGAAAAAGAAGAGTGCTGCCCATATCCTGATGTCTGTCAGGCAACAGCAGCACAGCCCCCTTTGTGGTCTTCAGTGAAAAAAGCAATATACATTTGCAGCAAAAGCTGTGTTACAACCATCATTTGTTACACAGGGAGCAGCAACATCAGCAGTGAATAATTTTGTGGCCCCTGAAGCAAGTGGATACAGGCAAGCAAGGAAGTGAAAACCAAAGGAGAAGAACAAACACACCTCCTTCTGGGAGGTAAAAACCCCAAGAGTAAGTTTTAAAACAAAGTTCATCTGAATTGTCTCCTATTTCCACCTTCCATTACCAAGGTGAATAAATGAGTATTTCAAGGACTTTCTTACCAGAGTCACAGTGGACATCACTCTTCTGTTCCCTTTCTTCCCAAAACAGACACACATTTCATTTTTGCTTCCTCTTTTCTGTTAAATACCTGAATTCTAAATGTAGATACAATCCAATTTTGTAAGGCCCTTCCGAGCCAAGAGACAACCTCTCGAAGGACCTGGATCTTTTTGTTATCGGTATGACCTGGCTGAGTCCCCTCTCCCAAGTTTTATTACGTCTCTCAGATATTTCATTAATCTTTTAACTAAAATCAAACCTAACAGCAGAGCTAGCCAAGAGGCTACTCGATACCTTCTTGCCACCTCAGTACAACACATTTTCTCATTCTACTCTGGCAGATCTCCTGGTAATCTCTCCTCACAAGACAATATCTAAAGCTAAGATAACCTCTGTGAAAATCAAGAGATCTTGGAAGATATAATGTCAGGCACATTACTTAAGTCAGGCAGTAAACCCAACTGATTTCCTGCATCAACTAGTTTGCAATTGTTTCCCCAAACGTTCCATTTTGACAAAATTTATTGTTTATAAGTCCTCCTTCAGAGCGTTTGTAACTCGTAACTCCTTCAGTCTTCAGCAAATGGAAAATTTAAGAAAGCAACAGAGTTGGTAAACAGCTGGAGGATAGATCTGTCTAGTAAGAAGTACTGTCAGAAAGCAGATTTCAAAATGATAGCATTACCAAGCAGTAAAGACACTTAGGAATATTAGGCATTTCCAAATCTTGATTAGTATGATTAGAAGAGCATCCAGATCCAGGGAAAGGCAGACTATGAATGTACTCTGTAAGAAGGATGATCTTTCAAAGGCCCTCCTGTCAGGTTACCCCAGGTGATCAGTTACCCCGTTTTTGCAGGTATACATACCGAGAATTGAAGCCACTTCATCCAAAGAAATAGTAGTTTTTTCTGTTGACAATGGATAACTTGGATAGCGAGCTAGAAACTTTTGGCACAAGAGTCCTAAACTTTTCTGTTTTCTGCTGGGCCTCTGTTTTTCAAATTCATCAACTGTGTTGTCATCTACCATATCATACTGTTAAAAAAATAAATGTTAACCCTTTAGTGCAGAGCTTTAGAAGGAAGGCATAGCCAAGACAGGCATATTTCAGATGTTAGCAATATTTAAGCTCAGACTTTCTAATAAGGAAAACAACATGGACTACTTGCAAGCACAGAGCACTTGGGTGACACACTTTTGCTTGCAAACTCTTTTTAATTCATCACACAAGATATCTACAGAAAAATTCCTACCTGCGAGATCATAAAATAATGGTTATGCATACGGAAACAAAACAGTAACACCAAACACCCAAGACTAGCACAAAGTAAGATCTATTGGGAAGGAATATTTCTTTTTGAGAGAAGGAGGAATATTCCCTCAAACACCTCTGGATCTAATAAACCAGAAGAGGTACAAGCCACTAAAGAGTTCCTCTTTCATGACATTTTACTACCCTTTACAGTGCTTCTATAATTTTAAGAAGCCGGGGGCGGGGGGGAGGTAGGGCATGATGCTAAGAGACTATAAAAGGCACCACCCAGTCTCTGAACTTAAAACTCAAGTCAAGCTGTTAGCTTAAGTGAACTCTGGAGGATGGTCTGAATATGGTCTTTCTGTCCCTGCATGGGAAAAAAAAAAAAAAAAAACACAACAAAACTATGATGGCAAGAATGTATGAAGAGGTATGTTTACTTATTACAAAATGAGAATGATGGAGGATTTTTCTGCACTGGTAACTTTGGGGTTTTGCTTCTGTGTCAGAAAAAAAGGAAAAAAAATTTTGCTCTTTGGCAAAGAAAAGCTGCGAGTGGTGGCAGCTGTTGAAACCCATGTTTCCTCTCTTATGAGATCTTAACTGTCCTTTGCTGGTTGTGTGACTCAGTGATCTTGTGGCAGGCTGTTGCTCTGATTGAATTCTTTGAGTTTTATATGGTATGGAAATAGCAGTGTTCTTACAGTAACATTTTTACATCTTTTGTAAGTTAACTTTCTGTGTGCAGAATACTATTAAGTGTAAGTTTTACTAACTAGAAAATATTTGAACCCTTTATAGTAGCCATACCAAAAATGCTATATGATCTTAGCAGGCTTGGAGCGGTAACAAACTAACCTTCAATATTGACTATTTTTTACTTACTGGAAGCTATGTTAAGAATTATCTTTAGAGGACTGTTTGTTCCTTTATGACTATCTAAACTGGAGAATTTTGCACACTACTGTCACTGTAGATGCTGTAAAATCTACACTTGTAGAGTCATCTGTACCTATCAAATGATGGTTCTCAATAGGAGAACCCCAGAACTATCTTCCTCTCACTGAAATCACCAAGGAAGGATATTCTACAATAAATAATCCAGAAGGAAAGCAGTGGTTGGAACAAAAAAAGTCTGAAGGAAGAAAACTGTAATGATGCTTATTACAACCTGACGTCATCCTCTCCATCGCTGGACTTCCTAAAGTGAGACAGGGATCAGCCCCCACATTGCCTGAGTCTTGACAAGTAAAAATCTTCCAAACACTTGACCGTGCTGTCTGACTACTAGTTTGGGGGCTGGGGTGGAAAGGGGGAGAAAGGCTTTAACTGACCACTCTGTGGGGCTGTTGTGGACAAGGTCTAAGATTTCAAAAGTATGTTGAAAAATATACCCTCACCATCATTGAATTGCTTTTGAAAATGTTGCTGGTCTGTTTAAAATGATCTGGCAATTTTCTTTCTAATGCAATTCAGAAAATAGCACCAGAAGTAATTAAGTTGGGGAAAATGACACATTTAAGCTCTACTTCCTTCACTGTCCTTCTAAATAATATTCAGGCTCTTGAGGGACCTCAGTTCAGTTACTAGTAAGAGAGTTAATTCTAGTCTTTGAAAGTCCTCCTGCTCAGCCAGTGCTGCGTAGGCAACTGTCCTTGGGAATGTTTTACAATTCTGCAGTTTTCCATAGGGAGCAAAAGACCAGTCAGAAGAAAACTGAGGCACAACTTAAGGAAGGACTGAGTCCTAACTGACTTAAGGTAATAGTGTTCTGAGTCTCACCTGTAACGAATCAGGTGTGTCACTCTGCTCACTGTTTTCTATGGGTCTGAAGAGCTCTTTCTTCTTTTCCCGGTCCCTCATGTCAGGGCTAGCAGCACTAACAAGCATCTTCAGGTTAGCAGTGGGGGTCCAGGGATCAGGCTGAGGTCGGTCAACGAGCTTAACAGGTGTAATCGGAATTCTTTCTGGGGTGCAGCCTTTTTGCTTTGATAAATCAACTGGTTCATTCTTAATGGGAGTCTTTGGGGCCATCCTGGATCGATCAAATATGTTTTCCTGTTAAAAACAAGGTTCTTTAGACACAACAGGAAAGAAAACAGTCCAACAATCAATTTCATCGTTCTTACGAAGGTAATTGTAGTGACTCATGCCTTGGCACCCATAGCTATATTTAGCACAGTTGTTCTGCCTTTGTTGGAAGCGGTAAAATATGCTACATGCTGTTGTACTGGAGGCAGTGTGTATGAGAAACTGTCCTGAATTAGAGAACCTGAGGTCAACCAGTCAAACTTGTGGCCTATCAGGCTTTTAAACTCTGACTGTTATTACAAGACAGCATTGCCCATGAACACAAATCACCAAATCTGATCAAAACCGAAATAATGCATTGGTCACATTACACTTAGCAAGAAAACACACGGTTCTACTTGAAAGGTCCCCAGTGAAAAGCCATGCTGGGGATGCAGCTCAGACTGTCATAAAATGTCAAACTAAAGTGGATGTAACTTCATGTGTGAGTGAAGCAAGCTTTACAACTGCACTATCTGCTGCACAAAACAGTGAAGAAAATCTCCATAACTATTCCTTGACTACAGCTAAGAGCTGCTAGAAGAAAAAGTCTAATTCATCAGCTGATTTTTATCATTCTTTGAATGAAGCTCAACTCCCTCCAATGCCTAGCTGCAATGAAACTTTTTCGTATTTCATCTTTGGGTTGAATTTTATGCCTTCCTCTTACTGCAAGAATTATCGCTACAGATCAACTTCTTTCAAGGGACTGACTGAATAAAGCATCAATGGTATCCTTGAGCCGAGAGATCCATTTCTGAACGAGACACTACTTCACTCTAGCCTGTTAGTGCAAATAGCTCATGGAGACTAAAGGAATGAAGTAGATAGGATGCCATAGTGGCTTTCTTTGCAAGATATCAAAAATTGAGGTCCAGGCATCCTAAACCTGGCACAGAGCAGGACTTCCAGAAATGCCCATGCAGAAAGTTGTACTGTTTCTTTTTGGCCAGGGAGATTAATGTTCTGTTCTTAGATAGTCCAGCTATCACTTAATTCTCCTTAATACCCTACAAACAGGGCACTCTGTTTTTGGAACTCTAGCCAGCACTAGAGTGGGCTAATATTGCTCAGTGGTTTCTGGATTTAGTCCGTTGAAATGACTGTACCTTGAGTGAAATGAGAGGGAGAAAGCGAAGTGGGCAGATTATCATCAGAAAGCTAGCAGAGCTTACAACTTGCTGGAATCGGGAGTGAAGCCTTTGAAACCACAGCAAACTGCTTTTCAACTATAAATCAGGCTTGAAGTTGTTTGCTCTTCAGTCTAGCTGCAGCTTTTTTGGTGTTGGTCTCAAACTGAGCAAGTCTTCTTGCTCAGACTAGATTTTTTTTCAAAATGAGTTTTAAAAATCTAACATGACAACTTTGAGGCTGGATATTGTTCTTATGTATTTTATTTTGTGCTGCAAGAAGTCCAATTCTGAAATGGAATATAGCCTGAAAGAAAACATTAAGTTACTATTGGTTTGCTGTAGGAACTTTCCCAAGTTAAGTTTTGCCTTTTATTTGGAGCAATTCAGCTATCACTAGCTGCTATAGATATTTAAATAGGTGATTCCAAATATTACCTTATCAGGTACAGTCTAGCTAGAAAGCAGAAAATAGTTCTAGTAACAACTGAAGCTGGCTTTTACTAGGAGCAGTTCTGTAGCATTCAAACTGGAAATGAATTTGGCACATCAAAAGCATTGCGCTCTGAGCACTGATGAAGAACACTTCTGCATACATTCACCTATGAATTACCCAAAAGGATGTAATAAATATATCTCCTTTTACAATTAACAGTTTGCCAGTTATAACTTACTACACTGTGATAAATAGGGGTCAATTTAGAGGCCATGGTACTTCTTGGAATATATGTTCACATAGTGTTGGCACTCAATATATTCTTGCAATTTCACATTTGGCAGTGAATCAACACTTAATCTGTAATGGAGAAAGTCTACCTTCCCCTCAAGTTCCTGTTCACTATGTCTAGTGCTAATGGAACTGCAGTGAGGGCAGCTGAAGCAACCTGCTGTTCCACTACCTCAAGTTTTCACGTTTGTTTAAATATCACAACGAAAAAAGTAGCGGCACTACATGAGAAGCACACGTCTACTATCAGCCTTTCAGATCTTTATTTCCTGAATGTCATAATCGCCTACTAAGGTAAGAAATGCTTTTACCCCCGTCCCCCCCTTTTTTTTTTCCCCAGCAGCTGCAATGCTCTATGAACTCCTAGCTGTATTCCATACAACCGCAAGGGCAGTTGGTAAAAGTATGAGATTCACCTTGATCCAGGCAGAGATGGCTTACAAATACAAGAGGACAGGAAAGGCTGGCTTAATGAACTTAGTACGTAAGCAGGAGTTGAAAAAAATCTCTGAGATAACAGGAGCTGAGTCTGACAAGAACTACGTGATCTTTGAAGGACTCGGACTGAGCATGGACAGCAGGTCATGAATTGGGTGTGATTCAGGACACATTACTGAGCAAGGTATGCCCAAGGCTAGATATCCTGCCTCCTGGCTGGTGAGGCAGGAGGGGAAGGATGAGCTTGTTTCTTGCTGAGTGGCACTGCTTAGCCTCTTGACCTGGGAACGCCACGGTATGTATACAGGCCAGAAGGCAAGCATCGCAGACGTGTGCATCAGCACGCTCAACCTGCTGCTAAGTAACAGGACTATACTATTCCTGTGCCATGTCAGGCCTGGTGTTGGTTAGCTTTTGAACACCGTGTCTGTACAAAAGCCCCCTCCACCTTAGTGGAAGCTACTGGGATGCTTAGATCACCTAGTGAGTTTTACTTATTAAGTGAAAGCTAAAAACTGCTTCCCTGGGAATAACGCCAGAGTGTAATCACTTCACTTACTGACAACGGTGGCATGACTCACGGTTGTTTTACTGGACTGTCTTTTCAATGTTCATGGTCGTGCTGGACACTTCTATGCTCTGAGCGCCAACAGGTAAGATGCCGCTGTACAGACAGACCACCGTGGCGGGGCAGCCCAGGTGCAGCGGTGCAATGGGCAGCCCCCCCAAACACCGCCAGCAGGAGTGAGGGGGGCACAGCCCGGGGCCACACACCTGGCCTGACCTGACCCACCTCCGAGCCGCCCAGGCCCGGGGCCGTGCACCCCTGGGCTGTGCACCCCCGGGTGCGGGGCTGCGCACCCCTGCAGGCACGCAGGGGGCCGGGGCTCGGCACCCCCGGGTGCGGGGCTGCGCACCCCTGCAGGCACGCAGGGGGCCGGGGCTCGGCACCCCCGGGTGCGGGGCTGCGCACCCCTGCAGGCACGCAGGGGGCCGGGGCTCGGCACCCCCGGGTGCGGGGCTGCGCACCCCTGCAGGCACGCAGGGGGCCGGGGCTCGGCACCCCCGGGTGCGGGGCTGCGCACCCCTGCAGGCACGCAGGGGGCCGGGGCTCGGCACCCCCGGGTGCGGGGCTGCGCACCCCTGCAGGCACGCAGGGGGCCGGGGCGCCGCGTCCGGACCCGCTCCGCCCGGCGGGGTGGCCGAACCGGCGGTACCGGCCGCCCCCCCCGGAGCTTGGCGCTGCGCCCCGCCGCCGGCGCGATGCTCCGCACCGGGAGAGGCGGAGTAAGGTGTGAGGGGACCCCGCCGCCGCCCCCCGCGCCCGCTCACCTTCTGAGCCGCCGCCGCCGCCTCGGAACGGCCCCGCCGCCCCGGCCGGCCGCTCGCCAGGTCCCGCAGCGCCAGGACCCTCACCTCCATCTGCAAAGCGGGAAGGCGCTTTTAGCCCGGCCCTTGAGAGACGCCCGTCCCGCCCCGGGGCAGCGCTCCCGCACCCGGCGGGAGGCTCGGGGAGCGCCGGGGCCGCGCTCCCGGAGGGGGGGGGGGGGGGGCGGGGAGCGGGGCGGCGGGAGGCTGCGCGCCCTCGGCCCGGCGGCGGCGGGCGGCCCGGCGCGCGGCTGGGGCGGGCGGGCGGGCGCGCGGCTCTGCCGCTCCCGCCAGCCGCCCTCAGACATCGCTTTACAATCCGGCCAATCAGCGCGCCACCCGCCCGGCAGCCCCGGCCGAGCGGCCAGCCAATCAGCGCGCCGGGGCTAGGCGGCGCGCGGCAGCCGGGCGCGGGACGGGGCTCCCGCCCGCGCGGGGCAGCTTCGCTCCTTTTCTTCGCGCGGTCGCCGCCGGCCCTCCCCCTCCCCCCTCTCCCGCCGCCGGGCCGCCAGCGCGAGGCGGGCCGTTGGCAGGCGGGAAAGGGCCGCCCGGGGCCGGGCGGGAGGGGGGTGTCTCCGCCGGGGGGGTGGCTCAGCCCCGGGCTCCCTCCGGGCCGCTGCAGGGGCGGGTCTGTCGCTGAGGGGCTGATTCCTGAGGGGAGAGCGGCGGCGCGGCGGGACGGGGACCCTGCCTTTCCCGGCGCCTTCTGCATCGGTCCTTAAATCTCTGAGGGGGAGGAAGGGCTGCGGCAGCGTGAGGCGGGGGCAGCCTCTGTCGCTTCGCTCGGCCACCGGCTCCGGAGGAAAACGCCGTCGGGCGGGGGCGGGCTGGGTGCTGGGGTGCTCCTGCTGCTGCTCCTGGTGCTCGGGGGTGCTCGGTCCGGGGCCTGCGCTGCCGGCAGCTCCCCTCGGGTTGCGGGGGCCGTGCAGGCAGCCTGCAGAGCAGCCCTGGGCGTCCTGAACAGGGTGTGATGCTTCACGGTCATCCCCTGAAACGCATCTGCTGCCGGGAAGATAAAGCGAGGAGACGCTTTGGGGAGCAGCACGAGCACAAGAAACTTTTCACGAGCCCCGAGTCAGTCTGCTCTGTGGGTTTCCCTCCCTTGGTACCTCACAGCATACTTAGATAAGGGAAGAACTGGGAGAGAGCTGTGTCCAAAGTTAACACCTCAAACCCAGGCAGCCTGTGGAGCTGTGCGCTGATGAGTTTTTAATTTAACCTATTTTGACTACGGAGACACAATGTTACAAAAAGATGATAGAAAAATAGTGAAAATGATAGCTTTCTGCTCTGCAGAACTACTTCAGGCTTGAAAGCGATTGCGCTAAGCTTCAGACCCGGTCTGGAGAAATTTCCTCCATGCAGTATAATTAATTTTGCTTTTTAAATTGAGTTTGTACTTGAGATAATTTTTTTTTGTTATGCTAATGACAGACATGCTGCTGCGTTATTCCTGTCTTGTTTTGTTGTAGGAGGATTTCTTCAAATCGCTCGTGAGTTAGTAATGAGTTGTCACAAAAGAATGACTCCAGTACACAGTTCTGATGGTTTATAAAAATATTCGTTTAATTTCTGAGGAACAGAAAAACTCAGTTTTTTCAATAGGGATGTAGATAACAGATAGATACTAAGTCTCTCGCATTAACTTTAATTTATTCGCTCTTAACCTACTATAATTTTTTCTTCTCCAGCAAGTTCCAGTACACCGCAGTTTGTTGAAGAGAATGAATACAAACTCTCAGAGAACCTCTTTTTAATTAAAAAAACAAAACAAAATAAAAAAAAAAAAAAAAAGCCCTTTTTGCTTTTAAGCCTTGGTCTTTCTATTGTCTAGAGGAAGATTAATTTCATAATTGCAAAGGATGTCTTTCAGTATGTATTTGGATCCATAGCAGTTATATATGGAAAGAGACATTTCTAGGGAGTAAACTATTACTGCTGCTCTCACTAACAGGAACTCTGAAAACAGACTCGTGAGAATCATAAGAGATGCAGAGTCATGGAAAATCTAAACAAGAATCTCGCGTCGCAGACTGACGTGCTCAGGCACGAACTCTAGGCCAAGCTAAAGAAGTTGATAGTTTAGCAGCTGAGAACCTGCTTGTGGGCTGCACCCCCAGTGATATGAAATTGCCATCTGGCCCCTTTAGTCACCTACTTAAAAATTGCTTTGAAAAATGCATTCTCAAGCCTTTGTCTTAGATCTATCACAGGCAATTGTGTATCCATTGCCAATTAGTAACATCTATGATAAGGCATTACATGCTGTGAAAGTTTAATAGGTCTAACTGCATTTGCAGCCCTAATACAGAGACTTTCTGGTTAAGAGGTTAATAGTGGCCAGGACCTTAACATCTGAATTGCTTGCTGAAATACTGCAGCATGTGTGTGTAGAAGGTGATTTGATCATTGCACCGATCACTTCCAGCCTTAGAAATCTGGTCATTTATAAGCAATTAAGCAGAATATGTGTGGGTTGGCATGAGACCTGAGAGGCCTGAATTCAGATACCTGTCAACATCGACTGCAGGCTGTGTAGGCAATGCGGCACCTCTAGCTGAGACATTACCGACTTGTAATAGCGTCACTTTGCTGCTGGAATGGACCTTGTGGCCTTTAATCGATGCTCAGGGCTTGTGTCTTTTCTTACTTTAGGTTAGGGATGCCTCTGAATATAAATCGCGTTACTACTGAAGCTCCCTACAGGTCATCAAGGGAGAACTAGTTTGAATCAAGTTTGACACCTTCATTTAATTTTGCTGACGTGTTACATGCGCAGTGTTCTTGGCAGCTGGACTGCTGGCTGCTTCAGGGAAGCTGGCTGAAATTTTGTAACAGCTCAGCCCGGGCAAACCCACTGTCTGTTGAAGATGAGACAAGCGAGCCAGATCTCTGAGAGGCTGGAAGCCCAGCCTGTTTGCTAGGTGAAATTCAGCCCCAGAAGGGGTTGTGGAGCCCAGCACATGGGCAGGCAGCAGGAAAAAAAAAAAGTCAGGGGGAGAGAGGGGGGCACGCCTGTGTTTAAGGGGGTGCCAGAGCCCACTTTGGCGCTGAGTACAGTAAGGGCTGTGAGTCGCGTATATGGACTAAGGTGGGAGAAGTGAGAGGCAGCACCAGCTGGGCCGTGGTGGGAGCAGCAGTGGGTATGAGGGGACACTGGGTGCCATTTTAGTCTGAGGAAGGGATTTGTATTTAGGCTGGAGAAGCCCCTTTCATGGGAGGTATTGGCAGTGATTTGGATTACCGTAATTACTTTTCAGTAATATGGAAACGAGAATATTCAGAATTAACATGTTAATCTTAAGCTGTTAGACAATGTGAGGAACATAAAATACACCATATATGTTAACCAATGCTAATCTTTTTCTTAAAATCAATACACAGTATTGTAATGCATTTCATAAGCTAATTCTTTGTTCCAGGAAATAAACATCCAAATCTCCTCTGATAATGAAATGCAAACCTGAAATGGTTAACGTGTTGTGAGTTAATCAGAACAAAACTATGATGCTACATTTCCTTTCCTGGCCGTAGCAGCTGAAAGAAGCTTGCTGATTATCAGATAAGGTTAATTATTGCAGCCACACACACATATACTGTAATATGCTCCAAGATGATTTTATATCTATCTCTATACGCACAGGGGATCTACTACAACTGGCAGGAAAGAGTTAACAAATAGACTACTAAATTTAAGTACAAGTGCCTGTTCTTGAACGTTTGTTGCTATATGACTTTGTTACAGAACCAAAACCACCTGTCTGATTATTTATGATTTTGTATGAATGGACTAATACATATATTTTTCTATTTAATGTGAATATTATTAAGAATTAAAAATTCCTATTAATTTCCTCCAGTGTGTTTCCAGACTTGGAACCTTCATGCAAGGTAGAGGTGACGGTGCCAATTCTTTGTGGTAGAAAGCCAATACCTTTGGCAGAGGAGATAGATACAAAGAAGTCATGCCAGTATATCCGACAGTACTCTCTATCATAGAATAGGCTGAAGACATCAGTACCTTTAAACCTCTATGACTTCTTGTAACACAAAAAACCTGATGGGTCAAAGACCTAGTAGTTCCTCTCTCCTCTTCCCAGCTGCCTTCTCCTATGAGCTCAGTTATGCTGGAAAATTATATTTCTCTGTCTGTTTTGGCTGATGTTTGAAAGTTCAGCTCAAAAGCTATGAGTGAGGAAGAGACAGATGCCCACACAGATCAGATTAGGAGGTTTTATTGCCATGAAAAGTCAGACTGAGTCACCCAGTTGCTGAGCCATCAGGGAAGGAATCGGCATGCCTGGTGTCTGTTGCCGATCGTTTCCCAGGCTTGGGTGTCATCTCCACCCTGGGGTGGCTTGGCAGTCCCTACCCTTCAGCAACCTCCGGCTGCCTTCGGCTGGGCATGTTCTGCACCAGCACGGGCAGTAGCCACGACCGTTTGACATTCAAGAACAGCCAGAAGAGGTGGCATTAGAAGCGATCCTACGGACATTTGGCATCAGTAGCCGTGGCTGAAATACAGAAGCAGGGCTGGGAGCGGGGCCTGGACACAGCAAGGCCCTTCCCGCACCACGCTGCGGGGTCGCGTGCTTTTGAAGCTTGCATTCACGGTGATACAGAGCCCCAGCTCTTACAGGGGAGACAGAGAGGGGCCACAAGTAGGTGACAGCTGGGTGGCTCAGGTAAATCACAGTTAAGATATGCATGTTTGAAATCGTTCCAGTAGAGGAAGGCACTGAATGAGTCTCCCATTTTTCCAAGTGCTCTGCTTAACTGCTCTATCCCTATCATTGCTTTGTCCCTTGGCTCTGTCTATCTGTAAAGTAGGAGGTTTCCCTGGTTCCAAGTCACGGAAGGCACTGATGGCATTTAACCTGAGGCTACAAGTTGGTAGAAGAGCTTCAGATCCTCAGTGTTTCCCATTGCCTAATTCAGATGCAGCCCTGCTCAGGGTTGGAGATTCACAGGAGGCAGCCAGCTTTTTGCCTAGTGGATAGCATCAGTAGGCACTCCAGCTGCTTCAAGAAATCCCATCTGGGAGCTGAGCAACTGGCACAGCCATGCCTCAGCCCTTTTATGGGTCTGAGCTCAAGTAACCTGCCAAGGGTCACGTAAGGAAGCAGGTAGCTCACTAAAACACATGTTCCTTTAATCAGCCTTGCACCTGAAAATCACTTCCAGCTGCTGCTTTTACTGAATCCTTCACAAAGGTAGCATTACACCCCAGTGATTACTGCATACTGAAATTAAATTGCTCTTTGCATACTGAAATTAACGGTCAGCTCTGTGTAAGGTTATAATTTCATTACTCTTCTCTGGGTGGGATGTAGTTTGCCTAATGTCCCATACCATAAATCTTCTCTACTAGGGCTTCAGGTGAATAACTTTTCAGTAAAAAGAAGTGAATAAAGGATCAATGCGTTTAATGCAAAACGGTTTTAAAATTATTAAAACAATTACTGATGTATTACGGGGTGACACCAGAAGGCCACCATGATAGGCTGGTTGAAGCCCTGTCTGCCTGCACCCCATGCAGTCTCTTTACCCTGGGCATCGCTCAGTCTAAAAGATAAGGGGCTATGGATATCTTTCAGCTGGTTTCTGTATCATGGAGACACAGCGTGCAAACTTTCACTCTGTCTTGCCAGGTTACCTTTAGTGAAAAGTGCTTAAGTACCTCTGCTTAGCTTGTTTAGACTCATCCTAAGATGAATGAGGACCTCACAGCGTCTGATGCTATTCAGGTGTAAGACTGCACATCTCCCACACAGCTGCAGTCTCCATCGGTTCAAGTTAAATTCTAGAGTTCTTTGTTTCTTCTGTGGAATATCAAGAAAATACTGATACACAACCATTCCTGCCTAAAATTCACAGAAAAAGATTTGTTGTTCCATAAAACCGTCAGTAGTTTAACTCGAAGAAGGATGCACTCTGTGCTGTAAACATTCAAAACTGCTCTCTAGTGATCATTTGCGACCATTTCGTTGTGCAGCATGGTTCAGCAGTGCTAGTTTCCTCCACGGACCTGCCACCTGAAAGTCTGGCTTTTTTGAATTGGCAGTGAAATAGAATGCCAAGTGTCTTCTTACACAAGAATATTTTCTTCCTGATTTCAGTCCAAAACCAGGACAGCCGGCCTCCTTCAATCATTTAAAAATTTCTCTTGAGACCAAACATGGAAAACATGAATTTGAAAAGCAGGTTACAATCATAAATGTTATAACAGAAGTCCCGATATGACCCTAGTGTCATGCTACCCAGAGAATTCTGTAAGAACATTTACAGTCGGTGATGCAATCTATCCACAAAATATCCTCTGAGGGAGGAACAAAATCAACAGATGGACAGGCACGAGAGAGAAAAGAAAGTCTCATACTTCTTAATTTTGTAGGACAGTGGTCCTGGCAAAGACTGCCATACGCACTACTGACTCATTTCATTACTCTGCCCTGTACACTCTGATCTTACATGATTGTCTCTGGATTATAAAGCCAGAGGGACCATTAGATCATGTGGCCTGACCTCCCGTGTGTTGCAGGCCACTAAATGGCATTCATTACCCTTGTATTGATCCAAAGGACTTCTGCTTGGCTAGAGCTTGTGTTCCAGAGAAGCACGTGGTATTGATCTGAAGACAACAAAAGACTGTGAATCCATCATTTCCACTACTATTTGTTTAAATATTATCCTGTTGTCCCTATTAATGTTTTTTTCCTTATTTCTAATTGGATTTTGTCTGGCTTCAGTTTCAAGACGTTGGTTCCGGTTATACTTTTCTACCCTAAACTGCAGGGCCTTTTGAGTATGGCTTTTTCCCATGGCAGTATTGGAACCGTAAGCAAGTCACCTCTTGCTCATTTTAACAGACTCAGAATAAGAGCTTTTGTTTCTCACTAAAAGCCATTTTCTGATGCTCTCAAATGACCTTCTGGTTTTTTAACAGCTTCTCCAATTTTCTTGCGTGTGTTTTTGAAATACAGATACCCAAGCTTTGTATTTTGTTACTGTACCAGTCTCACTAATTCTTTATGCAGGTGCAAAATCATTGCCCACCACTGATCTGCACTCCCTTAGAAAACTGCATGCAGAAAGGTTCTCCTTCAGCAGAAGTAAATTTGAAACTTCTTGTGGAGGTTTATAATTGTATTCTATTTTGGGGTTTTTAATTTTTCACAAAGCAAATTATCAGACAAAGTGTATGTATCAATCAAAGCGTGTATTTTGATTTCTTCAACTGGCCATTCTTCCGTGAAGCTCTTGGCTTTGATAAATTCAGAATTTCGATCAGGATGGAAGAACGTATTGCAGAAGTTTCCAGTCTGCTCTGCTCCTTGCTTCTGATACAGAGATTGCACTAGTTCTCCTTATACCTGTGCTGCAATGAGAGCTCAGCAATAAATGGTTGTCTGCTATGGGCTCTAGGTCTTTTGAAGTCACTGCTACGTAGCCCCAGAGCTACCCAAAGGGACCTGCCTTCCCTCTTCCTTGAATGTATACAGATATTTTTCATTTGCAAAGGGCTCTCCTCATCAAGCAGTCCATATCTCCTATATGACAACTCTTCTCTTAATTTTTGTCTTTGTTTAAAGTTTGCACCCACTGAGAAGCCAGGCAGGCACAGCTGTCCATTTACAGTATGTCTTCAAAGCTTGCTGCCTTGGCAAGTTACCATATATCAGCGAAACTCTCACTGGACTCCCTGCCCAGCAACCTAGTATAGAAAGGAGAGCAGTTCCCACTGGTCCCTCACATTATGTATGCGCTATGCTTAAACAAAACTGGCCTGTCCAGTGCCAGCTCCTACAGGCAGGGCTACCAAAACAGATCAAGAAAATAACTTTTTAATCAGCAAAAATGGGGAAAATCTCTACTGCCAGCTGGACTGAAGAAGCTCTTAGGTATTGATAAGAAACTGATCAGATCCAAACTTGAAGTTAAAGAGCATCTTAGGCAGACTTCAGTCTCTAAGAGTAGAAAGTTGTTGCCAAAAAAGCCTCTGCATGGCGACCACCAAACCCCAGAAGTCAGCTTTTTTTGGGAAGTAGAAGACCTGCGTTTTTCACCTGAGCAGTTTCTGCCACCTGGGAAGATGCTAGGCTAGAGCCAGGGCTGAAACTGGGCTAGCTACCCCATCACCATCAGCTGTAGCTACTGTCAATAGCTAGCTCTAAACTGATGCAAACATATTTGCATGGCCAGTACAGCACAACACATTTGCTTTATGTAGTGGGAGCCAGAGCTAAAAAAATCTTCAGGCAGGTAGGGGATGTCAATGCCAACTTATAGGTCCTTGACCTTCAGAGTGGAATCTGGAGCCCAGTGCTAGTCAGATTCAGCATTTGCGGAGGTGGGTGCCACACCAAAACCTAAACCCCACGTGCTTAGCAGGAAGCCCTTTTCACCCCGACAACAGGACATAGTAAGGACAAGGCTGAGCTCCTAAGCCTAGGTTTCTGAAAGCATCTACCCTGTGTGATAGAGCCTGGTGCAGCAGTCTTCAGAGCAACTGAAGTTTGGGGTGAGGTCTTGAACTCAAAAGTGTACATTGCACAAACACTCTGGTGACTATGTGTCACGTTATCTGGAGGCTTTTGTTCCAGAATCATGTTGCTTGCATCTTGAACCCAAGCTGGTGCCATCTGACCCTGTATCCAGGCTAATAAACCCTTCAGGAGTGCAGAAGAGCCTGTGGTCATGTTTGCAACCTCCTTCCTTCCATCATGGGCGGCATAGTAGTCAGAGCTACTGTTGCTTATGTCACTTTTCTTTCTTCCTTGCCCCAGCTGTTCCTTTTTGCCCCAAGGCCACTAGCCAGTTTGCTTGGAGCTGCCCTAGATCTGTCATCTCTTATTCAGTGGTATCTCTACTGCTTTTCAATATTTTAGTTCTTGGAGTTCTGAGCAAAGACAGCTCCATGGTTCTTCAGGGGACTAATTGCAATCTGGCAGAGCAGTAGTGTTTACTAGCTGGACTGCTTCCACCCAAAAGCATTGCTTCCAGACTGTAGCGTGGAGCAATATGGATGCACTTGTGCAGTGCTGTCCCTGGGGTAATAAACCAGTACTAAGCCGGTTCTGCGCAGAGCCGTATGATGTGTCTCCACCAGCGGCGAGATTACTCTGTAATCCAGATAAATTGCCAATAAGTAACAGAGCAGAGCTGACTATATATCTGAAGTCCTGTACAACTGCATTTTTAAAAAGAATGACACTAACAGAAAGCAGCGCTTCAGCATTGCGTTTGATAGACGGTAGGGGCTTATTTGACCTGCAAAGGAATGAAGACGTTTAGCAGCTTCCAGGAGCAGACCCTGAATCTCTTGGTATTTGTAAGGATTTAGTATTATACTTACAATGCACTTCAAGGAAAATAGAAGCCAGCTGATACTTATGGTTGGCACATGAAGGCTGTGATTTAATGAAATTTCCTCCCTGATATGAAAGGAGGCTCTTGCAAGTGGAATAAACTGAAATACCTATGTGTAATGATCCTGTCAGGGCTAGAGAACAGGATAACATTGTTATCCTATAAGTTTTGTGGGCTATATTATATTACAAAACGTGTCTTAAAGATTTTTCTAATACATTTCCATTTCTCCAATGTTTGTAAGCCAAGAGGAATATTTTCCTCTTTCTCTGATGTGTGAATGTGGATCATTTGGCAGGGGTCAATCAATGCCATAAAAATAACACTAGAACCCTAGCCTAGTAGGGTTTAAAATGCCAATACAGAATGGAGCTGCGAATCTCTTTTAAATAAAACCCAAGTACGATTTGTCTGATGCTCAAGATGTGCCCTACAAGCCTCACAAACCAACTGGGGAACTGCTAGGAATTTGGTGCATTTTAAGACCCGACTTACTACAACAGCTCGTTAGTTGCAGTGCAAGGGATTGGATATGAATCTAGTTTACAAACCAAGAAAGGCTGCCTATCCTCTAGACAGCTGCTCTTTGTGTTTCCCTTTTTGCATTTCTTAGTTTGGTATACTATAGGGAAAGTTAGGGGAAGATATCCTCTCTCATCAACCAGTCAATTTCCAAGTGAACTCTTTTTAAAGAGTGCTTAAGCCTGATATAGTTCATATGAAATAAATGGGGAATAAGATTTTCTTGTCTTGCCTTTGGAGTATATTTTGAGCAATGCTTTACTAGACAGATGCTCAAAGTCACTTATTTTTATTCTTTTAGAAAAATACAAACAATACTTCTCTTGGAAGTAGAGATAACATTACCTTGTCTGAAATATAACTCTGGCATAGGCCCTGTGGGGGAGGTGACAGCCAGAAATCGGAGGAAGGACAGAGGAGGAGGTCACTTAGCTTGGGTCTGGTCAGGCCTATTGGCTGCAGTTAACTTGTGTAAACACACTCGATATCCCTTTTATTAAAGACTTCCATGTACAGACATTCTGTCGGTGACAGGAAGGGTACCAGATGCAGGGAGGCTACCTTGAGCAAAACTGTACAACATCCATGTTGCCCAGTAATTATAGTTAGTGCTGGTAAGTATAGGGGAACATAAGAACGGCCATGTTAGATTAAGTCAGACTTCTGCCCTGAGTAGCCCTGTGTCCCGCAACAGGCAGTAGCAAACACTTAAGGAAAGTGCATAAAATCAGAATATACTGAAAATGATCCTTTCCCTGATCATTCTTCCCAGGTACAGCACTTTAGGGAACTTCCTGAGAAGGCAATTGCACCTAGACCATCACGTTGAGGAGCTGCCTCTGAACTTAGCCTCCACAAAGTTCCTTTTGAACTCACTTGCACTTCTGGCCACCTCAGTGTTCTGGAGCGACAAGTTCCACAATGTAATTATACAGCGTGGAAAATACTTTGCTTTGAAATATGCTGCCTGACTGAGTACAAAGGTTTTCTTTACATTAAGCTGTCTGTTAAAATAGTAAAAATGAACAAATGAAAGGTCTGCTGTGGTATCCCACTACAGGATTTATCTCCAAGTGTGTTAATGCTATCAGTTGATTTGCAGGTGTAAATCGCATATTTATGTGGCAGTGCTGTTCTGATTCCCCAAAGCCCTCTAGAGTGTACGAACGAGCTGCTGTGTTTGAGCTGCAACGTGTGCAATCAGAGGCTTCTGGTTCCTTTGGGAATTCAGTTATAGCATGAAATTAATCTCTTTCAACTACTCTGGTTGAGCAGGTGAAAAGTGAAAATAATTATCAAAGCTCTGTGGCCTCTAGTAATTGTGTGAAACCTCTGAATATGCCTGCACTGCAGCTTGCTAACAGTTTGCAATTGTCTGAAATGACACAGTGCTTAAAATAGATAACAGCACTGTTTTCCTCTTGAACAGCTGGAGAGCTGCAAAAACCAGGTAGTCAATCACACGCCTTTAAAAAACCACTCATTTTCCGTGCAAGCGCTGAATGAATTGCTTATTCAACATACCCAGTGTCCTCCTGACATGTCCTGGGTAGCTGGGAATGCAAGTAATTAGGCTCAGTGCAGTGACGGTCTTTTTAGATGGAATAACAAGAACTGATTTCACTGGTACTGCCTACACTATCAAGAAAGAATGCAGTATCTAACCTAGAGAATTGGCACCAAACCTTAAATGGAAGCTACTGCTACTTTTTTTGGCTGAATACCAAGGACGGCTAAATATAAGCTCAGGGCCTACTTTCATTGCTTGCTGAAAATTGTTAATAACCTAGCGTTTTTACTTAACCCTTCTCATTCACTAAGGAATCAGAATAATTTCCAGAAAAGTCAGTGACTGCTTTTGCTCTTTTTTCAGTTAGCCTTTTTTTTTTTTTTTCTCTTTTAAATGTTCAGTACAAATGAGAATCTTAAAGATGCTCAGGAGTGTTGTTAAGGAACCACCTGTTCTTGCTCAACAAATATGTAAGAAAGTAGTCATGAAAAAAATGTTAGCAGATATATTCTGGCCTTACTTACAACAGGCTTTGTTCAAGATTAGGCTTAATGGTCCTTTCGTTGCTGCATCAACAAAAAATAATAATTACTAGAGCCAGAAAAGGACCTGGATGTCTAAAGCCTGGGAAGCTCACCTGAATGGACTCTGGAGTCCACAATTAGAGGCTCACACTCCTGCCTGGGAGATTGGGTTATCTAGCAATAACGGTTAGACAAACCTGCCCCTGAGATCTGACCTCCTTGGCTTTCAGGAAAATATGATTAACAGCCACTAGAACAGCGTGGTATCCAAAATCCAGGAGGTGTTTTCAGTCTTGCACTTCTAACCAGGTTAGGGCCATGGGAGGATGCTTGAAGCACTGGTTGCAGGCCCAGAGGAGAGGCAGGATTTCAGATCATCCTGCAGTCAGCTGGATTAGGCTTGTCCCAGGCTCAGCACATCGTGTGCTAAATACCTAATTCTGCCCTTTCTGCAGCAGGACCTTGGCTTTAGGAATTCCACACACAGCCTGGCAATGCCCAAATTCAACCTGAAATTGAGATCCAGTTGGGGTTCAGGCATAGATGCTGAGCGTTCCCAATTATGTTGCATCTGGGCACTCCTATGGGCTTTGGAGGAGTCACACAGAAAGGCATGTAGCAAATTTAGGTTCCTAGGGCACTGGAGGAAAATGCTGAGTGATTTGGAAGAGGAAGTTGCTTCCCAGTGCCACCTCTAGAGAGGCATCCTGGTTGCACTTTGTCCAAGAACAGCAGGTATTCCCAAGCATTCATCTCATACAAAAACATGACTTTTTGTGCAAATCACAGAAGAAATGGGTCTGCTGCCACTGGCTGGTGACTGGTGACACCGATTCAAGGTCAGAATCTTGTTATCATCGCTAGAGATTAGCACGAAGTATTTACAGGCGTGAAATGTCTTTGCTCGAAATTTGCTGATAACTCATCTAGCTGAGGATGGGAAAACACCTCTTTTCTTGTAAAGAGGCTTGTATTATCAGACTTGCAAACATGTAAATGGATTGGTTAAAGCTTCTGCATTCCCCTGGGAACTGGAAAGCATAGGGACAAATAATTCAGCAAGTACATGCATGCGTACAGTGAACTTAGCCACATCAATCATAGGTGTGCCTAATTGAAGCTCTCAGGGTTTTGCTTTTCTTATGCTGTGTAGATGTAGTGTGATATGGAGTAAGATTTGATTCATGAGAATGCTGATATTTAGAATGACCGGCTGTCAGTCAGTATTGATTCTGGAAATCGGCTGTTGCTGGAACGAATTTGACAGAATAAAAAGTCTAAGTGTATACCTGTCACTACTCATTTGTCCTTCTTGGCCATTTTTATAGGTGTGACACTGGCATCTGAAGTGAAAAAGCATGTTGATAGTTCAGAGGTGAAAATAACATTTGATGTATAAGATGTGGTAAAAAAAAAAGTGCAATGGGCAGCCTTCTGTTTGCCAAGTAATTTCAATGAAAGTGCATTGATATTCCATCTGTTCACTGAACAAGGTAACTCAGACTGAAGTGTAAAAGGCCCTATTAAATCAGAGGGAAGGACAGAAGAACACGCTTCATCTACCATATTAAGTCCTTTTAAGACTCCTGAAACAGCTTGCGACTATTCTATTCCTACAGAAAGATCCATGACCTGTATTATGTATGTCACATAGGCAGAGGATAAATTCAGCATGCTGTGGAGAAGAACTATGAGGACTTAAGTGTGCACTTATGTCTGGTGCTGGTATATCTTGCTCATGCACTCTGGTTTATACTGTCACGAGGTTTGAGTTTAGAGGTGCTGTTGGGTTTTTTGTCCCTTACTGCAGCATGGGGTCTTGTTCTCCTGCTGCTTTGTCCAGACACTTCCCGCTTCAAGAATTCCTTGCCCTCTTGGGGCTTCCAATGTTCTGTACTCTACTTGTAGCATGCCCACAACATACCTTTTTATATTTTTAATAATGGAAATATTTACCTTTCACTAAGTGGATGAGATACTATGTCATTTCAGAGTAGACACTCTTGGCTTTTGTTCTGTGAGACTCTGAAAGACACAAGGGATTTGATACATTGCACAGGACAAGTGTTTGAGAACTTTTCATGTCATTCATGTCTATTCACCCTATGTGCTATTACTGAGACCAATAATTTTGACACACCTCTTTAAAGTAACGACATTCCCTTTTCTTACAGAAGTACAATATGTGTTTCTGCAGAGTATTTAAAGATACATTCTCGGAAAGGAGTGTGTTGTGTAATTGTGTTTTGCAGGAAACTGCCTTTTATGAGCAACTAAACTTCTCTGCTCAATATGTTGTTCGATGTAACTAGTCTTGGGCCCAGATTCAGGCATCTGATTTTGATCAGTTGGATGCCAGCAGTAATTAAGTAAAAGGATATGACTGACTTGATTCTGCCTGGACTTTAGTCTTTAAATATACTTTCTATTTCTTGTCAGCTTGACAAGGAAGTGACGGGAAAAGAAAACAGAGGTGGAAAGGAAGTCAGATTATTTATTAAATATTTGGTGCGACTGTGCTTGAGGTGTGGTAATTGTCCTTGCTGTTCATTCCAGTCTCTCTGCCCTTTGCCTTTCTGGAGGTCACTGCCAGCTGAGCTGTTTGCCTGACTGCTCTTTAAATCTCTGGAATGATTTGCCTTAACAAAACACACACACTCTTAAATCCAGGTTATAGCCATTTCATACTTTCTTTAGCAGGCGTGCTGGTTTAGGAGTTCTTCTGACCCGGAGCAGTTGCTTGGCCAAGCTCCCAGTGTGGCTCCAAGAATGCTTGGCACTGTGGAGAGGGACCAAATATCTGAAAGTAGGAAGAAAAGAGAAGCAGGAGCTTCTTGGGATGGGTTTGCCTCTTTCAGAAGACCACATGGAGCCCAAGGACAGGGCTGGCATCCCATGGGTGTTATTTCTGCATGCCAAGGGGCTGCTGATCTTTCCATAGCCCTCCCTTTCCTTCCCACCTCTTCTGCAGTTCACCAGCACCCTTTTAATATGTGCTGATACAACTTTTTCTGTGGATGCAATGTTCGCCAGATCATAAGATATACCAGGCTTTAAAAAATGTCTGTTTGTGGCATCTTTTTAATTTGGGTCCATTTTTAATCTGGATCATTTTACTGATACAGTTTAGAGCATGACATGCTAAACAGTTGCCTCAGCATAACATTGGATAAGAGTGAAGGAAATAATTTCTGGAGTCCAGAAAGGAGGGACAGGGAGAGGAAAAGTCTTCTAAATTGGCTTTACGACAAAAGGAAAAAATGGTAGTGCTCTATCTCCTAGAGTATCAGTGTTAGGATTTTGTTTCAGCAAGACGTGGCTTAGAGAGCCTTCTCCCTTCAATTGACACAGCTGAGTGAGCTGCAGACTCCTGAGGGGCATGGGGCTGAGGGACCAGTTGGCTCTGGAAGTTGTAGCTTGCCTAATCACTTCAGAGACACAGCCATCATACACAAGCCCAACTTTTCTCCCTAGCAGACTATATCTATAATGTGTCTTCACTAGTCTGATGTAGCTGATATTGGTATATGCAAAACTTACATAAACTTGAAGGAGATTTGGCCTTTTCATGCAGCTTCTTGTACTGCTCAGATAAACACAGAGCTGCCTGAAAGGATCTTCGGATATTGCTGTGTTAGAGAGGAGTCCTGAGGCAGCAGAAGATGGTAAGGCTGTGCTGTAACACAGCACTCTTTCCTGTGTGATGGGCCAAAGACAAGGCTGAGTGTGTAGGAAGAAGCGGTAGAGTGTTGGTATTACAAACCTTTTAAAGACAATTTCTATCAAGAAAAAAATGTTTCTCCACATCTAAGCTATTGTAAAATGCAGACTTGGCAGAATTTATTTTTTATCTTGGCTCTACTATTTCAAAGTTATGGGTTTGATTCAGCAACATTGTGATGAAATTTTATGCCCTGGGGGTTTTGTTGCTATTTTTGTTTTGTTTTCAAACAAAGGAAGTCAAACTAGATGAGCAGAATGGTGCTTTCCGGGGTTGGAGTATATGAAAGATTCATTCACTCTTATTCATATTTTCCTTTATCGTTACAAGGTATAAAATAGCTGCCATAGGAAACTTTATTAAAAGGGGCAGGGCTCTCAGAACTGGTCTTGCTTTCCTGTTAACTGTTTGTTGTTTCACAACTTTCACTTGTAAATTAAATGCAGCACTTAAAACCATCCCACATTAATATAAATAATTTGTAGGCAAAGTAGATAATGTTATACCACTTACTGGACCAAAAATACATGTAAGTTTTGAAGCCGAGAGCATCTCTAATGTGTTGGCAGTTTTAGTGGCTTTAAAAACTTCTGTGTAAATTCTAGTCAGTCTTCAGCTCTTCAGACTCCCAAGGTAGCCATTTGAAACCAAATCAATCTAGTCATCATTCTAGTCAGTTGTGTCAAAACAGCCCTTACTGATGGGGCGTGCATGGAAATTCATATCCAGCAAATGGATTTCAGGTCCTGATTTTGACCTTTCTTATTTATAAAGTGGTGATGTTATTAAAACTACAAAAGAGTAATGGTTGGAAGGAAAATTGTTTGGTTTGGCCCTTTCAGGAAGAAGTGCCATGTAGCTGTCATGTGACTCTGTGAAAGGGTGACCATTTAGACTATTAATTGATGTCTAGTTAGATCATGCAGTATTTGAAGGATGTCTCTGTAGAAGAGAATTTACAAAACAAATGTCATTGTAACAGTTATTGGGGAGCAGATGGAGCCCTGGCTGGGGACACATGAGTTATGGGCTCTGTCATTGCTTCGTTGTGTGACACAGAGCCGGTCACTGCACTGTGCTGTGTGCCAGTCTCTCTCTCTCTGCATAACAGGGAGGAGGATGCTGGTCTTGGTAAAGCATTTCAGAAATCTATTTATGAAAATAGCAAGATATTAGCACTTCTTTATGCAATGCCCTATTTGTGCAACCTGGTGCAGGTCAAATTTGGGTATCTTGAAGCAAAATCTTCAGTCTGTCAAAGGGAAATGTACTGTCTGGGAAGGCTGCTGCAGAAGAGCTGGCAGACCAGAGGAACAGCCTGAGCCGAAAGCCTCATACTTCTACTGCATACAGGCTCCTGTTAGCTGTTCAGGTCCTGGTAAGATGATACTTTTCTGCCTGAAAATGACTTGATTCTCATCTCCCTGTTTTTTGGCACTTGTGTGGCAGCCACTTTGGAAAGGGCATCTGTCATTTCCTCCAGCAGTCTACAAGCCAGAGCTTGTTTTTGCAGTCATCCGGTAGATGCTCCCAGCATGAGCAGCATGTCACCTTCTGTCAAAGAGAAGGCAAGGAGGGAAGGAAAGAGAGACAAAGAAGGAATAATCAATTAACAAGGGAAAAGGTTAAAGGCAGAGAAAAAGTAAGCAGGAAAGGAGAACAATGGGTTCCATAAAAAAGAAGCAAGTGAAGAGAAGAGTAAGATTAACAAAGGGAGGACAGTGAGTCCTGTTATGCACTTAAAAGGCAAAGCATGCCTGTTCACAAGTCCTCATGCTTTTTTTTTTCATATGGAAGAGTGGCAGTTGGAGATGGGCAATGAGGTCCATCCCCAAGGAAGATCCCCCCCAAAAGTGTTGACCTGCTGCTATCTTAATCACCGCAAACATCACACAACAGATGAGATGAGTAAGAACTCGGCACCAGGACCAGATGGGCTTAGCTTGAGGGACATTATTAAGATCGATCCCCAAGGTATTCAGTTAAAAGAACTATTTAATCTATGGCTGGTGTCTGGAACTGTACCTGACGTGGTGAGAGAATGTCGGACTGTACTTATTGCAAAATCTTCCTTGCCAGAACGCCAGGGGGACATCAATAACTGGCGACCTATTACCATCGGTTCAACCATTTTGAGGTTGTTCTCTAGAATTTTAATGGCAAGGCTAACTAAGGCATGTCCCATCAATGCTAGACAGAGGGGATTTATTAAATCATCTGGATGTTCCGAGAATCTAAAACTTTTACAACTTTTGATACGTAATGCTAAAAGGGAACATCGACCTCTGGGAGTAGTTTTTGTTGATCTAGCAAAGGCCTTCGACTCCGTGAGCCATTCACATATTATGTTGGCTCTTAAACAAAAGGGCGTGGATGATCATATTATAGCCCTGATTGATAATTTATATCATAACGTCACCACCAGAATTGGTACGAAGAATGAACAATCGGATCCCATTGGGATTCGGATTGGAGTAAAGCAAGGCGATCCTATGTCCCCGATATTATTCAATTTATCCGTGGACCCTCTGCTGTGTAAATTGGAAGAGGAGGGTAGTGGGTACCAACATGGTTCGAAAAGAATAACAACTATGGCTTTTGCTGATGACTTAGTTCTGCTGAGTGATTCCTGGGATGGTATGCAGAAAAATATTGCAATATTGGAGGTATTTTGTGATCTTACCGGTCTTAAGACTCAGGGAGAAAAGTGCCACGGCTTTTACATCAAGCCAACAAAGAACTCTTATACTATTAACTGCTGTTGCAGTTGCCAGGGCAGTCCACAGCTCACTTTGCCCAGGAAGTCCCACCATCAGGCTTCTGGTGCTCTGCTCTGGTGCATGGTGGTGTAAATGGAGAATAAATGTGCTCATTTCAAATGATCCAGACTAGTCTGGAGCAGGGGTAGGGATCAGTCTGCCAAGGATCTTGAAAACCCTTCAAGGAGACAGAAGAGCATGTTTCTCTGAACAAGTACAGGCTATTCTTCAAGCTCATTAAATAGATTTGCGTTTTAGCTTAGCTCCCAACAAAATAATTTAGCTGGTTTCTGATCTTTGCCATGGGTAAACCTTGTATGAGTTGCTGGTAGTCTAAATTCTGGCTGTAAGTAGGGTAAAGTCTATCAGATTACTGCTTTAGGAAAACACAGGCAGCTAAACGTTATTTCTCTACTGAGCTTTTTAAAAGCACCTCATCTCCATCTAGTTATAGCCATTCTAGTAAATATAACCCACAGTCCTGAAAGTGTCTTCATCTTTGTAAACTGAATATTCATATTTTTGTTCCAGTGGACCATTTATATGCATGTTGCAAAAGACGCCCTTAACCAGATTTACAGTTACTTGTTATTCCTAAAAATCACAGAAAGTTGTTACAACAAAAGATAGTGGGTTTCATATGCTCCTGCACATACAGATCTTTGCAATATTATAGTGTTCTAAAAGGCAGTAATTGCATGTAAGGTATTATAGTAGAGGAAGGTGGGTGTCTGGGAGTGGGTAATGATTCTGATTGTCCAACTGGGAAGCAAACCTGTATATTTGGTTTTGTTTGCCAGGAGTCACATAACATCTCTAAGCCCCTGGATGTGCCTGTGAGCACACACTGCCCATCAGCCACCCATGGGACATGTAAGGGGAAGTAGTGAATGTGAGGCAAATGCAGCATGTTGGAGAGGGACAGTAAAACAGGGGAGGTTGTAATTGATGCTGTGTAGCGGAACCATTTAATCTCAAGAGAGCTGGGCCCAGAGCCGCAGGCAGCATGGGGAGGGCACCATCTAACACTTGTGGGAAAAGGGCAGTCATTGCCTGTGAGTTCAGGGCTGTTGCTGCTGTTGTTCAGACAGAGGGACAGAGAGACTGCGGCAGTAGCTGGAAAGAGCCTGAGGAGGGTATGGGTGAGGTCAAACGCCAAAATATCTCAGTACCACTCTGGCTGGGCTGATCGGTTAACATCTGGCAAAAGAGATTATGCTGAGATATTGGACTTCCATGGGTAGGAAGCTTTTCTTCTGGAGGATCTTGAAGAGCTGTGTAGCTGGCAGCCTGCTGGTCCTGGCAGCCTGCTATTTCTGCCTTCCCCCAGCAGGGTGCCTTCTGCCACTAAGAAGAAATTTCAAGGGTATTGTGTAGCCTCCTGATATTTTATGCTGAGAAGTAGCCCCTGCAGGCACCACACTAGAAGTGACAGCTCTGAAAAGTAAAGGACAGAATATTAATGTCTTCCTTCTAACATTAAGCAGAGACTTTACTGGGAGACTGCAATATGGACAAGGATTCCCAAGGACTGTTCTAGCTGGGTGCCCCAAACAGTCTGTGGAGGCTAAGCCACCTAGGAGAAGCTGTGGCTGGTTCAAGGTCCTGCCTGACACTCTGGAGCAGTCATCTGTAGCTCACGATAGACTGTACACTGCAGAAGCCATTCAAGTGTGTATTAAGTCCAGAAAGACACTGCCCTTGGGAGGAAGGTGTTGGCAAAAGAAGTGGAAGGGAGCAAAAGCACAAACAACTGGTCCATCGGGCTCCCTCAGGCAAGAGGGCCCCTCCAAAAAGTGATGCAGTTTTGACATTTCCTTCAGATTTTATATTAAGTCCCATAATATTTGCTCTTTGTCCTGAGGAACCTTCTATGACAGCCTGTGCTCAAGGAAATATTATCATCATCATCATCATCTCTAAAGATAGCTTCCATCTTTCAGAAGAAAGCACAAAACCCATAAATCCTGAAATGACCAATGTGCAAAGGAACAACAGACTTTGTGATATACCTGGTGGCCATTTTTGATGTCAGCATTGTGGCTCTCAACCTATTCCTCATCCTGAGCTTTACCTTCAGCACAGGAGTTTCAAAATTGCCTTCTCCCCTGCCACTGCTGAAGAAAATCCTGCCTCTGGTTGTGATCCGCAAGCTGAGCATGTTCAAATTAAGGGAAGTATTGCTCAGAATGAATTACCATGAAACATTTGTGCTCATTCATGTCACTTGCAGAATATGTTTTACATAGTTTTTACATAAAATAGAGTGAGACATAAAGGGGCCTTGGACAGCAGCTAAGATATGGGCCTTCTCTCCACCTATCCACAGATGAGATAGGCTGCTTCTGCTCTAAGCTCCATAACAGTGGGCTCCCATGTGCTTAGGTGCTCCCATTTAGCTCTCCTTCTGGTAAACCCCTGAAGGAAGCCAGTGGTTCAAGTGGAGACTGAATCCTAACCTGTTAGTTAGATGCCCTGTATTTTCAGGGTAGGCAGTTGTTTCAAACTGTTCACCAGATCCCTTGCAGAGTGGGAGCCACAGGACTGTGACTGTCCTCTACTGGTTTGCACATAGTCGTGATCTTTTATTCTACCATACATGGTTCCTTCTGGCTGTGAGCCCCTTCTGTCCACCAAACATACATTTCCTGTGCTCCATATCATTGTTTTCCCTGAATGCTTCCAAAAGCTAGGTTTTTCCTTGATACAAGGGAAAAAATCCCCAACCAACAGCTATATATTAAAATAAAGCCAAAAGATAGACAGATAGTTCATGTGACAATATGTAATTTTATTATTTGTTACTTAGGTGCTTCTTAATCTGATTTTCCTGTTTCATATTTTTCCTGCACTATAAAGTTTGGGTCTAATTCTTTGGTTTTGGTCTTTGTAATGGAATTAGACACCTGCCAAAGTGACACAAGTCTATCAAATAGGTGCTAGCATCAAGGGATTTACTGGGCGAAGGAATCCTTAAGCTATACATAAAAACATCAAACGGCTGATCTGGTAAAGTATATGCTGACTTCAAGGGAAACATTATAGAACTCTTTAGAGCCTTGAGAATGGCCAGACATGAATTATGCTGATATATGTCCACATTACTATTTTATTGAGGAAGATAAGGATAAAACAGGAAAATCAATCATATTCAAGCAATCCAGAACTACCAAATACATCTTCAACTGCATTAGGCAAGTATTTTTTATCCATTTATGTAGACAAATACTTTGGCTTGATCATAAACAAAATAAAAAGTGTGTTTTTATCACTGGTCAATTTAAACTTTGCTGCAGACATAATGGAACAAAAAGGCATGATAGCCTAAGGCTGCACATTTTGTCTGAGGAGCCAATAATTTCTTTTCTTTGTGCCTGAGTGAATGTTTGTTTTGGGAGGAAAATGTTCTTTTACCTGGAAACAAAATATTTCTCAGTGTCTTGGCTTTGATTTTAATGCTGAACATATTTTTAGGAAGAATGCAGTTAAAATAACTGTTCTGGAAACAAAAATAGAGTCTAACCCTTGAATATTTAGTAACGTGAAGTCTGCAAATCTAAATTTGTAGTAAGCTGCTATGTATCCGAGGTATTTTCTACCAAGAAAACTTTAAAGTAAAACCCAAATCTGGCCATTTGAAAAACATATCATAAAACCCTACTCCAGTTATGGAATTTTAATCTATTTCTAGAGGGAGCTGTGCTATCTAATTCCACAGTTCACTAGGATTCCACTTCTTATTCAAGAGCACTCCCTGAACCAAAGAAATCTAGGCTTGACTCAAACTAATTAAGCTTGTGAGGCTTTACAAACAGCAGTCAAAATCTTGCCAGCAAAATATTCCATGGGAAACAGTGTAGAAGCTCAAACCTCTCTCTGCAGATTGAACAGCTTTCCTTGGAGCTCTAGCTAGGAGTCTGAGGCTTAGGGGTTGTCTTTGATTTAAAGAGGGCTTTTCAGAGCGCAAAATGAAAACAAAATGCTTAGGGACCAAAATATTTTATAAACTTTTCCTGGTAGGCTGTGCTGAATGTCTGAAAGTATTAACGGTTGAACAGATGATCAATCTGCAGATGGAAAGCTGAATTGCCTTAACCTGGCCTGTGTATACACTCCTAACTTGGTGCCACAGTAAAGCAAAACATATTAAGCTAAGTTAAATATATAGGTTTTATTCCTCAGTTGCAATGAGTCAGAGAAGCACGCAGATGGTTAGTTAAAATCCTTCAGATGATGAGTCAGCTTCTCAGACCACTGTAACTCAGTCATTTGCAGTTAACTTAATTGCCTGTGATAGTCTGACTGTACCCTTGCTAAACAATGAAAAACCCAACAGTCTTAATTTTTCATTCTCTGAGCAATAATATTGCACCTGGCGCCACATGCACACCACCTGGGCATAACACAGCCCAATAATGTCCTTCAGAGCCTACATGTCATCCCATCCTTTCCATTCTTGTCTTCTTTTTTGAATCTTGAGTGAGGTGGGAGAGTTTCAGTCTGGCAAATTCGTGTATTTTTATATCAATGCTGAGTCAGCCTGAAAAGTCATGAGCACATTTAAGGATTAGCAATCCACCCAGTATTAAATTTGCTTGTGTTCATGGAACTGGCTCCCCTCTCCGAGTCTGCATGACATTCATCAGCACACGCCAAAGGCTGATGAATATCATGCAGACTCGGAGAAGGGAGCCAGTTCCATGAACACAAGCATGGCCAACCCATCTGTTTCACGATTTAGGCTCTTTGGGATAAATCTGCTTTCTTCATGTAACTTCTGCCTCTGCTGGGTACAATCCTCATAAGAGGATCCCTTACTTAATAAAACCCAAGCTGGCCCTGTTAGGAAGAAAAAATTTACTGAGCTGCAGTTGGCTTTCTGAGCTGCATTTTTGTAAACACGAACTATTGCTGATACTGGCATTGAACATTTCCCACCTGCCCCACCTCTCACGCAGTGTGCTGCACAGCTGAGTGGTAAGGGATGCTCAGAGAATGGTGGACAGCCAGTCTCAAGAGGGTGAACCCACTCCTGTTCAGGAGAAATACCATGGGACATAATTTTCTGGCAGTGAGAAGTAGAAGGGGAGAGGATAAAGCATAGAGCCAGGCAGCCCAATTCAATTGCCTGAACAGAGGTGTCCAGTGATCTCTGAGAGGCAGAAGGTACCCAAAACACATACATGGGGCTGCCAGATGTGAAATAGGACCTCTGGAAGATTTGCAGTTTAATGGAGAGGCAGCTGGAAGTGGGTTAGGACAGCCTAGGATGTTAGATGCCTCTACTGAGAGAAGTGAATTGAACCTATGATGCTTCGATTATCTTCAGAAGAGTGGAGAGGTATTTGGACTCTTTTAGTGGTAGGCTCTGTAGGATATGAGTTATGTCAGAAGCTGTAGAACCTACCTGAGCCATCATATTCAGTGGTGTGTGGCACCAGGAACTCCTCCATTTTCTGCTGAGGAAAGCTCCCCGGCTCTGGGAGCGAGCAGGAAATACCCAGCCCAGGTTTGACCAGAGAGAAAAGCAGCTGGGGATGGAAAGGGTCAGGGGTGAAGGGTTTGGATCAGAGCTGACGAGCTTCTTCCAAGGAGCAGGAAGAGAAGTCTCAGAGAAAGTTATGGATCCAGGCTGGCAGGAAAGCTTTAACAAATGGAGATCAGTAGGGCCTTGTGTGTTCGCGTGATTTTCTTCAGCGTTTACCTTGACTTGAGCTAGAGGCCACACAACACAGAACTCGACTTTCCATCAAAACCAGTATTTTTTAATGAAGCCACTGCAATTGCTGTCTACCTGGTCTGTGCTAGATGAGTCACTGTCTTGCTGACAGTCGCCATTGAGGAGTAACGGATGGCACTGTCGTGATGACTGAACATCTTTCTCAGACGCTACTGGAGATCCCAGTCTGCTCTGAAGAGCAGTGTTACATTGGCACCATGACTAAATGGAAGCCTTGATGAACTATGAGACTCCTGAGTAAAGATTTACGCTACAAGCGTTTTAGCTTTCCTCTTAGCAAACTCTTCTTCCAGATTTGTATATTGCTGCATTTGCACCTGTTCTGTCTTTAGTTATACCTACACTCAGACAGATAGTGAGCTGTAAATTTGGATTTAAAAGGACAGATGATCTCACTGTGACAGTATTTATTCCCAGCTCCTTCCTCCATCATGAAGAAGCAATAGGTTGTGAGTGATTTTTTTCTTACTGGAGATAGTCTATGAATAGCAGAGGAGAAATATAAATAAGACATTTTATCTTAGAATATATTTTTAGATGATCCTGACGGACATCCTCTCTTAGAAAACTGAGATATTTAAAGAACTTTATAAAACAGGCTATTCCAAAAATTATAAAAATAATATTAAACAATGAATTATATCTCATTAAATGCTTTTTTTTAATCACCACTGCATTTTTTCCCTCACCAAACCTTGTATCTAACCGTATGTTTCTATTGCACTTTTCAATAATTCTTCACATACAGGTCATCTCTGTAAGGTGTTAATTGCCCTCAGCACCAATTACTTTCTCGGTCAATAGTTATAACAATTAATACAGCAGTCCTACACCAGCTCAAGTGCTTCCTGCACAAAGGTGATCCAATCAGTTCCTACTGAAGTCATTGGCATAGCTTTTTATTGGAATTTAATCAAACCTTTAATTTTGTAGACTGCTTTGGACACTGAAGCTTTTCAGTGTCAGACAAAAGGTACACAGGGGCCTTATAAAATTGAGTTGTTATTGATGAATAATACTGAAAGACTGCTTGCTAATTACTATTTGTTATTCCGTTAGTTTCAGCAGCCAATGGCATATTATTAATCCTGCTTTGAATGATTAAATCTAACGATGATTTTCTTCAAAGTCTCCTCTTTCATTGTACAATAAGCTCTATTTGCCATGTTTTACATGAGCTATATTTTATCCTGTCTGAAGTATTGAAAAAAAATTACTAGCTTAGTAATTACTTCAGAATAGAAAATTTCCAGTAAGTCACAGCATTTTATCTTCTGAAAATAAAAATGCAACACCTCTAATCCTTTGTTAGGATATAGCGGTTTATTCATTCCATTGTTTTTCATTCTGTCTTTTTTGAGGGAGAGGGAAAGTGAGTTTTTGTTTGTTTGCTCTCAAAAACAGACAGGAGGATGAGCAGCACTTGACAGAATCATCTTAGCAGAGAGGTAACTGGGCCTGTGTATACATATATAGGAACCAAAAAGATGAAATGGATGTCTGCAAAGAAATTCGAAGTAGGCTTAGTGAGGAATGGTGTGGGATGCTTGCCCCTGCTTTATTTTTAACAGAATTTATTCTACCTAGGTCAACATCAGCAATAATGCTGTGTGATTAGCAGCAGAGATAACTGTGAGCAGAGGAGTTTACCCACTACTGGCTGATGGTGCTTGACAGGCCCTGTGGAAAGGGCAAAGGCTCCTAAAGGTCTCTGAATGAACAGGCAGCTAATTCTGGAGTAAGGGAGGAGGTGTGCTTCTTGAGCCTAATATATGACAGAGGCAAGGACAGAAAAGTAGAGACACTATGACTTGACTGGAAGGTGCATGGGGTTCATGCATGGCAGGGTTTTAGGCAACAGGTCCTTGCTTTAACAATAGCGTTTTGTTACTAATTACACAGGTATAGCTCCACGATACTAAGTAGAGAGTGTTTATCCACAAATTTTTTTAATATACTTTTTTTTCCCTAGAATACTGTCTGAAATTTATTCTTCTGTACACTAGATCACTTGCTTACAGAAATGGAAAAGGTAGTTTCATCTATTTAATCTCTTTCAGTTTTAAGTTTAGAGATGTGAGAGGAGAATAAGGAGTCCAAGACTTTTCAAAGTCAAGCTGTCTACCATTGTTTGAGGAAAACTTGGGTTTCATACCACCATCTGGGATTACAGGTGGGACCAACTGATCCTCAAATTAGGCTGAAATTATCCATGAAGTATGTAGCAAAACAATAAGATTTTGTCAAGAAGAACGAAGATTTGGGGGTTGTTAAAAAAAGCGGGGGGACTGTGGATATAACAAAAAATGCATTTGCTTGAAGGAATCAAACATCACTGTTTATAGCAGATATAGTGTACACAATACAGCAAATTAACAAATATCTGTAGTGGTTTAATTTGTTGTTCCTTATTTTTCTGCTTTTTTTGGCAGTTCACTGTAAAGGAAGGGGGACAGACTGATGATGAGCAAGGTGGAAGAAGTGCCATAATCATTCTGCTCAAACTGTGCAAAACGTGTGCCAATGCTTACAAAAAGTTCTTCACGTTTTGGGGAGAGAAATCAGGGGAGCTTTAACTTTCATATACAAAGAGAGGTTACCTGTGGTTTGGATTTATTAAATTAAGTTTATGCATTGTCTCTACTCCAGGTAGAGACAGGTAAACACCATACCGCTATTCTACTTTTTCTGGTTATTCACAGGTTTTAACTTATGTTTTTAAACACTGTTCATAAAGCCCTTTTCAGTGTGTACTTGTATTGGGTTTGCATGGCAAGGTTTTGGCAGCAGGGGCGGGGCTACAGGGGTGGCTTCTGTAAGAAGCTGCTAGAAGCTTCCCCTATGTACGATAGAGCCAAGGCCAGCTGGCTCCAAGGCAGACCCGCCGCTGGCCAAGGCCGAGCCCATCAGCAATGGTGGTAGTGTATTTTAGAAGGAGGAACAGAAAAAAAAACCCTGCACAATTGCAGCCAGAGAGAGGAGTGAGAATATGTGAGAGACACGACTCTGCAGACAACCAGGTCAGTGAAGAAGGAGGGGGAAGAGATGCTCCAGGCACCGGAGCAGAGATTTCCCTGCAGTCCATGGTGAAGACCATGGTGAGGCAGGCTGTCCCCCTGCAGCCCATGGAGGTCCATGGTGGAGCAGATATCCACCTGCAGCCTGTGGAGGACACCACACCAGAGCAGGTGGATGCCCGAAGGATACTGTAGCCCATGGGAAGCCCACACTGGAGCAGGCTCCTGGCAGGACCTGTGGCCCTGTGCAGAGAGGAGCCCACACTGGAGCAGGTTTGCTGGCAGGACTTGTGACCCCGTGGAGGGGAACCCACGCTGGAGCAGTCTGTTCCTGAAGGACTGCACCCCATAGAAAGGACCATGCTGGAGCACTTTGTGAAGAACTGCAGCCCATGGGGAGGACTCACGTTGGAGAAGTTCATGGAGAACTGTCTCCTGTTGGAGGGACCCCACGCTGGAGCTGGGGAAGAGTGTGAGTAGCCCTCCGAGGAAGAGGAAGGAGCAGCAGAGACAACATGTGATGAACTGACCAAAACCCCCATTGCCCATCCCCCTGCACCGCTCAGGGGGAGGAGGTAGAGAAAATAGAGAGTGAAGTTGAGCCCAGGAAGAAGGGAGGGGTGGGGGGAAGATGTTTTAAGATTTGGTTTTATTTCTCATTACCCTACTCTGACTTTTGATTGGCAAGAAATTAAACTAATTTCCCCAAGTCAAGTCTATTTTGCCTGTGACAGTAATTGGTGAGTGATCTCTCCCTGTCCTTATCTTGACCCATGAGCCTTTTGTTATATTTTCTCTCCTCTGTCCTGCTGAGAAGGGGAGTGGTAGAGCAGCTTGGTGGGCACCTGGCGTCTGGCCAAGGTCAACTCACTACAGTACCGTACAGAATATATTCAAAGTACCTCTCCTACTCAAGTCTTTACAACCAGCCTTAAAATTTCTTACTTCAATAATGGAACCAGGGGACCGTCAAGTAGTTCAGTACTCCTGGAAGTCCAGGGGTTTATCTTCATCACAGTCATTATAACAGGTATATGATGCCTCTTGAACAGTCTTCCCTGTTTTGTTGAAGAATGGTTCATGCTGGTATTTTGTGATAATAAACAGCTATAAAGTAAATACTGCTCTTGTGGTTAGATCAACATAATGAGAAAAATATAAGGTAGTAATTTAAGGTAGTAATTTTTCTATTTCTCCTTCCGGTTATTGTGAGTTGGGTGGAAGGAAGAAATTTAACTTTGTTGGAGCCAGATGTTCTTACCTGATGCCCTCAACTCCATGATCTGGGACTTCTGAAATCACATTTTCCACTTGCCAGCAAACCTTGTCATCTCCCACTACTTACACATATTAGCAATCAACAAGACTAGAGATGAAAGTCCAGAGAGTAGGTTTGGCTCAATTAAATTTATGACAATACTCTGACTTCCATTTCGAGGCAACATTGATGTGTTATTCCTGACTCTGGCCTGCTGTGTGTGGTTAGAAGGGTTGTTTGCTTCAGAAAAGGACCCATAGACAACTGTGCTGTGCTTACAGTTGACTTGAATGATGAAAAAATAATATAAGGAAGGTCTCATATACCAGAAACTTTTCTTTTTTGGTCTTGCCAAGTGGCTTTCATCCTTCTTACAGCTCTGATCAAACCATAAAAGTCACTGTGTATATCTATGATGTATTATTCTTCATACTACAACCAGGCCAGAGGATGGCGAAGTTCCCTCATCGCAACTGTGGTTAATGTATTTCATTCAGTGTTGCCTTCTGCATTGGCAAATTATTTGTGGGAGAAGGGACAGAATGGTACAGAGAATTGCTAAAGGACTAGTGAGCCTCTAGAGTACTCATATAAGCCACTTCCAATTAATAGTTACCAAATGTAATTAACATCCATACTGTTTTTAACCTATATGGAAGTCAGTTGAGGTTCTCCATTCCACAGGAGGCTGCCAGCAAACAGTTAGTCTAGGGATTTCAATGGGTGAGGATCTACGTCTTGCACGGTGGGTGGACCCTCCAGTGCAAGTTTCAGGTTCATTTTTTGGGAAACAAAATCAAAACAATGTCTGATGCTGTGTCTTATGGTGACAATGCTTGAGATGGCAGGTAGTTCAGTCTGCCACCTTACACTGTCTCCAAGATGCATGTAAAGAAGATGCAAATATATTTTCCTGATGGAGTCCAAAAATGGCTGATGGTTATCAGAAACCCTCATCATTATTTGGGTGTAAACTAAATCTAAATGTCACCAGTGTCTATTGTACGCACAGGACTCAGATGGCCAGGGCACCTGCTGAAACATTTGTTAGACACAGTTATATTTAGTGCTTAACAAGCCGTTCACTTGTGGAATCGCTCAGAATCAATCTAATTGTATCTATCGCTTTTAAACGGCTTTTGCTACTTTCTGTCTCATCATGGTGTTGCTCTGGTATTGTGACTGGGTGGGGGTGGGAGCGGGAGTTCCCAGGAGTTCCCAGGCAGCTCCCAGGATCTTTGATACACCCAAGGTGTAAGGAGCTGTTAGTGGAAGGTGCTAAGTCATTATGATTAGAGAAATTTTAAGAGTCTCTTTCCAGATTTCCTCATCCATGGCAATACTTCACCCACAGCTTGTTTAATTTTTCTGGTTTCGAGCTTGACATAACCATGCTCAAGTCTCTAAACCACATTAGTGAAGTCTCTGGGCTGGATCTTAGAATTAAGTCACTCTTATTCTGTTTACACTAAAATTTCATTTACAAGGTGTATTTATAAAATCTACTGACATAAGCTTTTTGTCCCCTTTGGCATTGTGCGTCAAACTAATATTCTGTAATACAGATGCACGTAGAGTATCCTTGCAAGAAACTATAAGAGCATTTCAGAGATGCAGTCCTCTGCTGAAGGTTGTTCTACATGTAAGTGTCCTTGCTGATCCACCTGCAAACACAATGTGTCCTAACCTCACAGGAGAATAGGTAGGGCAGCAGAGAACATGATCAGATTACCAGAGGCCTGGAATAGCCTTATTGTGTGTTATTTACTATTCCACACCTATGTCTCTGTTCCAGGTCTGCAAAGAAAGAGATGTTGCTGCTTCTGAATGTTGTGAGAGAAAGCACTTGCCAAGAAGGGAGAGAAATATTGACAGTTAAGACAAAATATGAGTTGAAGGACCCACAATTTTTTCTGCTGTGAGTCCTAAAAGTCAATTTAAATTTACGAGCCTTAGCGGTGTATGAGCCATTCAAATTTCACAGATACTCTAGAAAAATATTGTATTATGAAACTTAAATTCATAAATATTCACAAAAGCATATAAAAAACAAACATCAAATAGAAGTTTAACTTCGAACTTTTCTAAATACTTGTAATGTAGTGCACTTTTAACATATGTAAAGTGCACCCATGCAACTTAGGAGTTACACGACCATTCTTTTCTCCTTCAAATGAAATGGTTACCAAATTATTCATAGTGCACTTTTTTCCATACGCTGTTCAAACAACAAACTGAAACCACCTAAATCTACAAAACAGGAGACGTAAAAGCAGTATTTCTCACTGGCATGCTTTTGAAAATGTTTGTAAGTAGTGCATGCTGTAGATTGACTCTATGTCAGTTTTTCCTTTGCAGTTCAAATCGTATGTAATGCTGATCAAAGGAGCCATCAATGCAATACCTGTCTGTGTGGAGGCGAGGGGCATACTGAGCGTACATCAACACAACACCAGAATCCAAAATGAAATGCTAAATAAATGGTCACTTGGTGCACCAGGCAGCAGCTAACAGAGCTAAGTTATGGAATAAGATCTTTGACTGGTTAGTCCTAAATCAGAAGAAAAAAATCCTTGGCTGGTTCCATAATTCAAAATTCATCCTTCAAGAAATTAATCTGTAAAACAAATCTTTTTACTGAGCCTAAACTTACAGACACTTAGAACGTGCAGGACTCTCCTTAGGTAACCTGTCAAGTTTGTCTCTCCAGACAGATTGCCAACCTATTTCCTCTGTGTTCACATTGCAAAGGCAATCTGATAGAAATAGATGAAGCACAAAGTAAAAAAGAGTGTGTACGTGAAGTCTAGGACTCCCTGTCAAATAAGAGGGTGCAGGGTTTTAACTGTTATTTGATAGAGAGTTTCAGTTGTCCCTTTCTTACAGGTGAGTTATAATTATCTCCAGGCTCAAAAATCAAGAGTCATGAATGTTCCGTTATTGCTGCATCTGCTTCATCTGCCCTTTTATATGACATGTGTACCTCAAAAGACAATGACCAGGTTTCAGAAGGATGAAAATTTCATTGTGATTATTTCATAAACTAGCACAAAAACCAAGGACAGAGGAGAGTCATTTGCTGATGCCCGCTATCCTGTGCAAGCTATACAAGACCATTCATAAAAACTATTCCCTGGCAATAGCCAGAGGAAGTGCTAGTTTCCAATTAAAAAAAAAGGCAGGTTATTAAAATATTACGAAACAAACTAGGTGTGAGACCACCTTCTCCCTCCACACCCACCCAAGTCTTGTCTCCACTGGGGACCTCAGGGGTCAGCACTTCTCTGCTTTCAGAGTCCAAATCTGCACATAAAAGCAGTATCAAACTGAATAAGGGGGAAGGGAAGAGAGAGAGCTCTTTCGTTTTAAGAAAATTGTGGCAGCAGTGAATCAGCAGGATACCAATAGTAAGTAAAATATCCATTCCAACAGCTCTTTGGTTGCCTGTCTTCTTCCTCTCTAAACTATTGTTATCTACAGGGACTAACTCATAGATGTACCTATCATTCTTCTTACCAGGGTGAACTAGGATCAGATCATGAGTAAAGATTCCCTTTTAAAACTTCTTTTATTACAATGATCAGCAATAAGTTTTCTAGCCTCTGTTCACAAACTGAAACCTTCCCATCCCTTTGCTGCCTAGCATTGAAGAAACTCAAATAAATCTCCTTGGCGTGCTCTGTGCTTGCAAAGATGCAGTCACTTACCGCCAGTAAGTCCCTACCATTTACACTCAGCCCAAGGGTTATTGGCCTTCCAGGTGACAGCCCTACTTAAAACTCCACCCCTAAGGCAGCTTATGCTTTTTTTTTTTTTTTTTTTTTGACCCCTTTGATTTTTGCAGCATGTAGTTGGTGAGCGTGACCTTTTTGTGCTCTCCCAGTGTACACCATGAGCATACAGGAGGGGACTGTCTTGGATCACAGCTGACTGACGCTCTGGGCATTGCCTCTGGGCAGATCACCTCAAGGGTGCTGAGCTGCTTAGGATTGAGGCATCCAGTACCAGGCTCAGCAGACCCTGAATTCTTGCTTTACCTGGAAGAAAACTGTTCCTGAACCAGAGTGGCAAAGGCAGCTGCCTTTTAGGAAGGGTTGCCTCACTACCACTCTGCTTTCTTCTAATAGCAAAGTGTCCCCCCGCAGTGATTGCAGCTGCAGCAGTGTCACACAGAGCGTCTGTCATGGGAGTTTGCTGCTCCCACGGGATGCTGCTCTCATCTTTGTGTGCTGCCAGCATTGGCTAGGAGGCTCCCTCCTTTACCCAGGACAAGTGACCTTGTGCTGTGGGTGCTGGATGAAGGTGACAATCACAGATTCATCCAATTTCTTTTTGCAGCTGCAGTGAACAGATACCATGACCCCTCCCTAAGGTGGGCCCCTTAAAAATCAAGATCTTGATGCTTCCCATTCCACTGGAAGGGAAAGAGGGTGCAATAAGGATATTCATGGTGTTTAAGGCTCTGGAGTTTAGCCCATGCTATGAGGGTGAACTCTGCTTTTAGTCATGCTTATCGCTCAACCCTGCTGTGCTGGGCTAGGTAGCCAAGGTCTGGCTACAGTGAACTCTTGGCTTGAGCTATGTTAATTAATTCTGCTGCTCTTAAGTCACAGAGTAAGGATTTCTCTCAGAGTACCACATCTTAGATCTACGGGATTTCTAACCCAAGCAAGGAAAAAATCCACTGCGGGGCACCTGAGTAGGGACTTGCTGGTCCAGTGCCTTCCTCCAGTGCATCAATAGATGGCAGCAGGCAGTTCCTCCAGGAGCAGCCTCCGAAGCAGCGGCAGCAGCAGCAGGTGATGATCTTCCCTTATGCTCGCAATGGTTTGAGGTTTAAATCTGCCTGCAGACACTTCTTAGGATGCTGTCCCCTTTAAAAGCAAAATGTGTTGGTTCTCAGGTAGGGTGTATGTTGTTATTGTAGTATCATGGAAGCAGTAAATAAGTATTGGCCTCTAACACAATAGTATGGTAAGAAGATTAAATATTTGGAACCTGACAGATTTTGTGCTACATTCAACTGGTTTCTTGGCAGTCTTCAGCATTCACAAATCCCAGTTCTTTCATTCCTTCTTGGGTCGAATAATTTTGCAACAGTCTGACAAGGGATATAATTTTATGGGAAGAGAAAAGGACAGGTAGATTCAGTGTATTTAAGAAGATAGGGAAAAAACATGCCTTAAAGGAAGGCTAGTGTGCTTCATGGGCTTACACGCTCCCTTTCATTCTGAACATTTCAATTGTGAGTTTTACACAGATGTCGTTTGTTAAACTTTTTCAGTCTGTGTTGAGCCATGAGCAATAGCCACGGGTTGTCTTAAAAGTGAAGTTCAAATTCCATATGCCAAAATATAAACCCAGATCAAGTGTTGGGCCAAATCAATCCCCTACTCACTTCAAAAAAGAAAACCAAAAGGGATGGGGGGAACTTTTGGTACGTCCAGCACTCCTAATGACATAGTGTAAGCTGATACTGCTCACTGACCAGGAAATGCAGTAGCTGGAATTTTACTGTGGGTCCAAGCCAGAGCTGGCAAAAACCTCTTTTGCCTATAGGAGCTGTTTGGGTTATGCTGTAAGGCACTATGTCCATAGTTTGAAGGTATAGCTTTGTTTAGTTCTTCCTAATGAACAGCTGCATTGCACTTCAGGGTGGTTTTGTTGAAAATTACCTGTAATGATGAAAGTGATGGAAGAGAGCATCACAATAATGTAAGTTTTAATGTTCCATCTAGTGGATAGAATTGACCCCCTCTGGTGTTTTTATCCTGATGTGAGACTAAAAGGCTATGTAAGGTATCAAGCTTATGGTTAATGACCAAGCTTCTGCTTTGCAAATAGTATTAGCAAACCCTTTATCAAGAAGACATGGTGTCTCTGTGAGCTGGCTCCACAGTCACAGGCATCAATTCATCATACTCATTTACTGTGAAAACAGCAGATTTCAGTCTGCAATGTAATATAATCCTTTGCTTCCCAGACTTCTGCTACCTCCAGAGTCAAAGAAAAGAAATTTAAAGCCAAGTTTTCATGTGAAATGATGTAAACATAAAATTATATTAAAGTCAAGGTGAGCTGTCTCCCAAATTGATCTCAACCTTTCAAAAAAGACTTGAGGTGATGTTCTTAGTATGAGCACATAGGGTTGTGAGTCAGGAAGCACTGGGTGAAGAAATACAACTGAAATTTGTGGGAGCACCCTTGCATGGAGAACTGTATTCCTTTTGGGAGTATGAAGGTGCTTGGCCCTCTCTTATGTCTCTACCTTCACAGCACAAGGCATTTTTATTTTGACATGTCAGCTGTATTACACTGTTTGGGGAAAGGAATACAACAGCTTGTTAATGTTTCAGGGCTGCTGTGGGCCTAGAGGATTTTCAGACTTTGTCTCACTGAATATTCATGCATGGTTTGAGTTTATCCGCTAAGAAATTGTACAACCTAAAAAGAGAGAGGGAAAAAATAGTAAACAGAGACAAAAGGTGTTAGATGAAAGTATAAAGGCCTAGAAACCTGGTTAGTTTATTTAGGAGCTCCAGAGAGGCATTAATGCGAGAAAGATTATCACTTTTCAAATATCCTCTTAAAAATGGTAACCTGAACAGCCATATTTTTGCTTTGTTATCACTTTTTTGTTATTATTTTCTAGATTGATAAAACCAGGATGAATTCCAGTATCTATAAGCTAATGAACATGAATGTGCTGCCTTGCCATCTCTCTTTTCCTGTAGGACATTTTCAGAAGCACAACAGTTGAGGCAGAATTGCTCTGTATGCTGATAGTCCAAGCCTTGACATGTGAATACTGTCTATGTAAGCATTAACATACTATTCTAATTTTTTCCCATTTGAAACAGGACCTAAATAGCAGAACAAACCCAGCTGCAGATACCAGACATCAGTATCTTTTCATTTTATGTTTCACAAATATGGCAGAGCTGCTGTGTTTGTAGTTTTCCACACAGCTGAAAAAGTCAGCATTGAATTACTCACCAGCCTTTGGAAATCGTTTATATGTGCTGGCTTCTGTGAGCTGCAGAGCACTAGCATTCACACTCTAGAAAGCTAAATCACTTCCTTCCTCTATCCTGATATATGTCAGGATGCATGTGTCCATGGATCCTGGGTGATAAGGTATTGGCTTTACATCCTCTGCTGATTGTTCTGGAATTCCTTCACAAATAAGTCGAGGAAGCTAAAAAGATGTGCAAACAGAGTGTGAGAAATGTCTGTGATAAATAATGTCACCTGAATCCTCCTTCACAAACAAGTGCTTTTCAGCTACAGCACGCTTGAAACCTGCTGTTTATTCTGCAAGGCCTGTGGTACCCTCCATCCAGCAGCTGGGATAGAAAGAGGGAGATGAGATACTTTGCCAGGCTTTTGGTTAAAGGAAAGTTGTGCTGGAAGAGGCCCGAGGTCATTTCTGGGGGTGCAATTTGATGCTGCGGATAACTTGATTTAATAGCTAATTGTCCCTGAAAGTGGCATCCCCGTGGCTCTTCCTGCACTCAGCGTGTGCTCACACCACTTTCCTGGCACTGGTGCTCCCCTGTCTGCCTGGAGACAGTCTGGTGAGTCGAGAGCTACTGCCAAGCGGAAAGTGTAAGGAAGAAGGGGAAAGTGGGATCATGGATCATGCCTTTTAGCAACAACCAGCTCTCGTCTTTGCTTAGCTGTATTATTAACGGCACCCTCGGGGCCTGGAAGAACATGCTGACCCTTGTAAATCCAGCAGTTTGCATAGCAGAGACTTCTGGGGTGCAGGGAGTTGCTGGTTACAGAGAGGATGGATTTTACTCTCCGATTCCAGACTTACATTGGTGACATTTCTCTCATGTGGAGCTAGCAGAATTTGGTCATCCACGTGGACTGAGTAACCTAAGCTTGTATGTCCAGTAAGGCTCATTTTGACAAGAGGTTCACACCAGTCCAGCTAACAGTGCTGCTTTACCCGCTGTGCCTGGGTAGGCACAAGACGAATGGAGTGAAAATTGCTGCAGTTTGTTCTGAGCTTGCTTTGATTCAGGGTTGGCCACTGAAGAATTAGCTTAAATCTAACTGCAATAAGGTACTTTTATTTTAATGCCAGCTCAAAATGTGTGTCCCAGTCTCCAGAGGGATTAAATCCATAATCAACATAGGTCAACAGCACTCACTCAGCATTGAAGGGCAAAGCTAAGCAGGAACAACCTCAGCTTTTGAGGCAGTCATGAAAGGCATGCTAGGTTCATGAGGCCATGAGCTGCGTGGATCTTAGGGGATTTTCTGAAGGACCAGTGGAGGGACTGTTGGTTGGTTTGCTGGAGTGCACAAGGGTCAGCCTTGGTTGCCTGAATGAACACATCTGGTGCTATTTGCAATGCTCTAGAGTAACCTGGACCTCCAGGTTGGGGTTTTTTGCCAGCCCTTTCTTGGATATGCCAAGGCATCTCAAATGCATGAGATGATGTCTCCTTCTGGACAGCTGTGACTGCTCTGTGACTGACCTGGCTGAAAGGTTTAGCTCCAGGAGGAGGTGTACAGCTGAGAATCACCGTCATAGTGGTGTGAAAAGTTAGTAAGCTTTGCAGTTCCGCTTTTCTCCTCTTATTTCTCCTTGGCTAGATATGACAGCTTCCTGCTCAGCATGGTGACTTCTCAGCATTATCCTCCTGGGTGTCTGGCTCTCTCCAAGCATGGTGTAAAAAACCATGTGCTTCCACTGCAGTAGTGATTTTCACTGTGGGAGATGGGCTTCTTAAAGTTTGGCTCACCCACATGTTTCTGCCTAAGTCATCTCAGGTCCTTCCGTAAATTTGCATCCACCACTTAGTCAGGTGTCTCAGAGTTAGTAGCTAGTAGACAGGATCTTGTGGCACAGCTGAGAAATATGTGAATGCAACTCAAAAGGACCCTAAATTTGACCTTGCCCATGGATGCTTCAGCAGACAGGTAAAGCAGTGGCTAGAGGAGGAACAAATCTGGTCAGAGGGACCTCCCCTGGGTCATGGAGATGAGGGAGCAGCCAAGAGGGAGCTCTGTCACTGCGCACACTGGCACTGCTGCCTGCATGAATTGGACCTCAGGCTCCTGATACATCCCGGTGTTTTGCCCCAGGAATTTAAGGCGTGGTTTAGTGTCACTGTAGCCCCTCAGGAAGATGCATGTCTTCGTTCAAGAACAGAAATATCCCACCAGGTGTGTGTGTCACTGTCTTTCCATGTGGAAACTGATTTAGTCCCTCCCAGAGCTCTCAAAATAGCATATGGAAATGTGTTCTTGCTTTCACATTCATTTTGTTCTGTCTTACACCTGTTAGACTTCACATTTTCCACAAAAAGAAGCAGTCATTGCCTTTTTTCAGAAAATAACTTCTTTTTTTCCCAGAGCCAGCTGAACAGCTTGTGCTCCTGATCAATTTAAAAAAGCTGTTCACCTAAAACCACAGATAAGTGAATCATATTCAACAAGGTCATCTATTCCCAGCTAAATAAATGACTTTTCTTCCAGGGTAATATAATCTTCTGTTTCACAGAGATTAAATTACTGAATTTAAAAAAACACAAGTCTTACCTTTTAAAATATCAAAGTTTGGGAATTTGCTTTCAACAGTCTCACTAGCACAGCAGTCTACCAAAGCAAACCAAGAAATTCTTCTTCTTGGACATCTTTGGAAAATATGTGAAGTGTTCCAGCATTCTGTTAGATAAAGATTTGTGCTGTTTTGTTCTTTTTTTTTCTCTACTGTCCCTAAACCCATCTATTTACTGCCATTACTGCTACAGCTACAAATGGCTTATGACTTCAAAAAGTCAATTAGGAGACTGGCTTTGAATCTCTCTTCTAACTAACTCCTGCCTGTGGCTGGTGTGTTGCCAAGGGAGCTGCATTGTTTCCTAGTGCAGCAAATGAATAAAGTTAAATTTATATCTTGCTATGTGCTAGAGAAATAGAGATGTAGTTATGTATGCATTACCTTGAATCTAAATCATATAGAGATCCCCACCTCCTCTGTCTGCTACAAAGCATGCATGAAAATGTCCCCCTGGAATAGAAATAAAACCGTAAAACTCCATGTCTGTAGCTAGAGATGAGTGAGGTGCAAACTTCAGAAGTGGATCCAGATTTCAAATACCACCCAAATCTGTGTGTGTGATCAAAGGGTTTGGTTCTGTCCCAACTCTAAATCACCATAACAGCCTGGATAAAATTCTGAATCCATAAATCTCTACCATTTTATACATCCATTTAACCATATGGAGCTCCTTTCTCAAGCTGGAGCCATGCAAAGAAGGGGAGGATGCCTTGCTGGGCATTGCAGGACATAGGTACGACTCCCCAGATCAGCTGCAAAGCTGTCTTGTGGCCTTGGGTAAACAGTTTAATCCTCGCTGGCATTTTACAAGCAGTGGGGCTCAAAGGGGCAGTGACGGGCTGATGGTATCACCATCAGGGGCTGGGAAAGGCACAGCCATGCTGTGGCACCCTTGGGCACGGGGATGCAGGGTTCAGCCCTCAAGTTGGAGGTGCCCTACAGTGAGAGGCCTCCTGCCACCCACCAGCAGGCTCTGCAGTGTACCTGGGGCTGATCCCGTGCATGGCATGCATGGGAAGAGGAAGGGGAATAGCTGGGCTCAATTCCCCCTTTTTTAACACAGGCTTCTTCTCCTCCTCCCAGATTAAGGCTACCTTCATGCTCTTGAAGGCAATAAGAAGAACAACCCACTGTCTTGGTATTTCTTCTGTCAGTGGGATAAATGCTTCCTCCACTTCACAAAGTTGGTAGGTGGGGAGAAAAATATTCTTTAAACTTTGGAGCACTGAGATCTAGCCGTTATGAAGGCACAGATTGACCAGCAGTGGGGAGATGACTGAGATATTTTGTGAATTTAGTCAAAATCATCAGGTGACCTTTAATGATAATTTGATGTGTTTGTTTTGGTGTTTTTTCCCTAAGTAAAATTTCGTTTTGAATTAAACTTGCTTTCAGCCTTATTGAAATATTTAGTTTTGTTTTCCAACTTGAATTTGGGGTAAAATGTTTTGTCCCAAACAAGTTCCATTTTTAGTACAACAGGCAAACCAAGAAGCAGCTCTAAGCACAGCTCTCTTAAACCATGTTTGCTTTCTCTTTTACTATATTTACAGTTGCCTGTTTGGTGAGTGCAGGAGTTGAATCGAAGTACCAGCTAACCCTCAGGTCAGACAAGGGTATCAGACTTGGGTTTAGTCAAGTCACCCTACTCGCTGTGACCGAATATGTTACCTCCCCATATGTTACATCCTTCTGAAGCACCATGCATATATTTTGCCTTCTGGAGATGTCCTAAAATTAATTAATGAGCTATGAAAGTGTGATGAGGAGTGCTTGTGTGTTCCTCAGTGAGAAAAGGACCTTATGTATCACTGTATAATATGCCATTAGGCTTGACTGAAAATTATCTTTCTCAGTCATAAATAAGCATTACTTAGCTCAAATTTAGTATGGCTTTTAAAAATCAGCAAGTGATTTTTGTTGTTAGGGCAAAGGAGGGGGTGGGACAGGATGGCAGGAAATAAGTTCTCTCCTTCTTAGGCACTGTCCATCCCCCCTCACACTGTTCTCTTCACAGAGGGAATTATTAAAGCTAGGAAAAAGACAAAAACATTCCTTGTCTACATTTAGGGAAAAAGCCTACATTAGTGTTTTTAAGGTTGAGACATGAAGTGAAAGAAAGCATTATTTTCGGCATACAACTCTAAATGGGAATGTTATTTTGAAAGTGTCACATTTTAAAGCGCACTCTTCCACTTCAAGCTCCTAAAGCTGTTTCCCCATTTCTGAATAGAAGAAGCTAAAGGGATGGGGTGGGGGGCATTTAGGATGAGAATTAGAACAAAAATTTGGAAGGCCAGAAAACTTACAGATACTTAAAAAAATAAATAAATAAAGAAAAACTTTTAAAAAATTTCTGAGGAATTAGTGCTATTTCCCGGATGCTTCCAGTTTGACAGAGACACTATTTTATCATTTCAGTCCCTTGCAGAGAAAATCTCAGCTCATGAACACTGTGTGGAGATGCCATATGGGAAGCTTTGTAAGCCTCTGGCAAATATCTGTATCAAACATGCACTTGTGTAGTGCCTTCTGCATGCAAAGCACAAAATGGCAATGAATGGAACCTCCCAGCACCAGCGGGTGGCAACAAATTACCTTCTCCACTTACAGATGGCAAAATTGGACCCACCTGTGCTCCTTGTAGCCTCATCTCTGAGGATGTAGTATAAAATGTTGCTGCTCTAAGCCAGCATTTTGTGTCTGTAGTTAACAAGAGAAGGCTTAGTGGGAGGGATGATGAGCCCAGCACCTGGCTGGGAGGAATATGATCTAGATCAGGCTCCCAGGCCACCCTTCTGCCTAGGACTGTCACCCCACAGCTGGTAAGCATGAATACTCTGCAAAGATACAGATGCTGGTATTGTATTTCTTTGGTAACTCAAGTCTGTCTACATTTTAAAACTTCTGTGAGAAATAAAAATGTAAATCAGCTCTGATTGTTTAGCAGCATTGCAGCATCCTTCAGTGCATGGGGGATCTGCTCCTCCTCCCAACACCCCTTATCATCACATTAACTTGCCACATTAATAAGCTTTATCTTGGTGGACTGTAGACCTGTCAAGGCTTGAAGTGAGGAAGCTGGTCTTCAAGGACCAGTGAGCCGGACAATACCCTTTATGGCATTCACCCAGGGAAGGCACATGCTGCAAAGCAGAAATATAAATCAGTTCTTCCCAGGCAGACTGTGAAACAGGGCGACTGTTTTCAGGTCCATCCACAATGAAAACGAAAAATGGGAGCATCAGTCTTTCCCTTTTCACATATATCTTTCACACTCAATATTCTCCCCGAGCCTGGAATATTGGCACACCTTTATTGAACGTTAAGATAAATCGTACACACCATTAATTCAGCTTCATAATACCATTACCAAACAACCAATTACAGCTATCTAAACTGACTTCATAGCAGGTAAATATGGGGAAGCAGCCTTCATTCACCCTATAGAGTCATTCTGTTCAAAACTGTCCTACCTTCTAATTATTCAGGCGCCATGTAGAGTACGATGAATTCTTCCCCATGCAGAGCTATTTTTAAGTGTTAAATTTTTCCCAGCTGTATTTACAGAAAGGTAGTTGAGATACTGCAACTATTCCTTCTACAGACTCATCAGTAACACTGGTCTCCCTCTCAGACACCCTTAGTAAATGCTGAATTTAGCAGTGATGTGCACAAGCAAGGAAATCTAACTGCAGGATTGTTTATTGCCTGGAGCATCCACCGATAACAATAGAAAGGATACAGTATTTATGGAGATCCTACGTGCAAGCTAGATTATGCATCCATAGCTTAATTTAGCTCCCTTATGCCTAGGCATTATGATACATTTGCTAATTACATGATAACATACGGTGTTTTCCCCATTTAACTCCTGCTTCAGTTGGTACATAGGAAGCTCTGTGATGGGCAGCTGTTCAGCAATCCTCTTCTTCCAGCTTTCCCATGTAGGGGCCCTGTGTCACTCTGATTAAGCATCATGCTGCATGAAATGGACATAATCACTTCTTCCTCATGTGCTCTTTTGAAGCGCAAGTCACTGGGAAGTCGGAGTGCTTCACAAATATCAGCAAAGTTATCTCTAGAGCTCCCCTCTGACAACAGATATTATCCCATTTCAGAGGCATGGCTGAAGTTCATGCAGGTCTTGTATCTGCTGCAATATATGCCTGAATTTGACCCCCAGCTCTGCCAGAAGTTACTCAGCCCGACCTCTGCAATCAAGTCTGAGAAATGAAAAGTGGATACTTGCTTTACAAGGTGAGTGCGTGAAGCCTTCTTCAGAAAAGCTCTGAAATGCAGCGAGCTCTTAACACCCACCCCTGGACAGGCTCCGGACTGTAACTTGTAGCTTCCTCTGACTCCCAGTATAGATCATCTTCCCAGAGGAAAGCCAAAGCAAAGCTGGCAGGTTTTGAGTGGGTTTGTGCTACAACCCTCATATACAGGGAAATGGATAGCCCCATGTGCCATCAGCCAGAAGCAGACACCTAGGTTGGGAAGGAGAAACCAATCTAGTAAAACAGTGAGAAAACTGATAGGAGAGCTAAGCAACTATAGCTCTGCCTACTCTACCTGGAGTACATCTGAGGACCAAAGTCCTCCTGGCTGTCTAAGCAAGCACAAATGCATGTATAAAACCAGCTCGTGCCTCAGCTGTGGGGAAAGGTGAGTGTTTCCACCAAGGCCGTTCCTATCAGTCCAGTGTTACTGATGTTAATTAAATTCTTTGGCATGTACACCTGCCTGCAAGCAAGAGCTGGCCCAGACTTTATAGCCGTAATGTTACATTAATGACTTCAGATGGCAGGTCATGTCATTAATTTCAGCAAGGTTGTGTGGGTTGCAGCCACAGGTAGAAGTGACCCTTTCTCTTTCTGTAACCGTAGAGGAGCAGTGCAGGAACATCCCACAAGGGACAATCAATAGACTGAGACAAATTAAAGCTGGCAAAAGGTATGGCTGTTGACAGAATAGTATTTGTGGTAAGAAATCTATCAGTTTCAAACAATCTTGACTCTCAAAGTGTATTTGTTATTGGATTTTCCATGCTTTCCATCCCCGATGAGAAGCTTTGTTTATACTAGGCAACATATACAAATACTATGTGAGATGAAAACATTTATTATAGACATTTTTAATTGGGTGAAAGATTCTGGGCACAAAGGAAATGTCTTTCTACATAATGATCTGTGGAAGTAAGTGCCATAAGAAGTCATGGAGGACGCAAATATTCAGGTTACAGAGAGCAGGTATTTATACCAATAAGCAGAACAACTAAATTTAGAACAGTAAACTCCTTAAAAAGTTAGTGTGGGTGAAGAAAAGCCTGAAACCTCATACTTCCAGGTTGAGTGACTAGGGGTCCAGAAAAGCTGTCCTATAATTCCATTTTGCAGAATTTCATGTACCTTTTGAAGTGTCTGCTGCGTCAAACTTGGCAGCTTGATCCACTGTGGAAAAACCTGTATCTCAGCCTGAATAGGATCCATCTCCCTTTGTATTAGACCTATGTAAAAATCCCCTTTGGTCTCAATAAATGCAGCAATTTATAATGCCAATGCCAACAGGCAGCGTAAGAACTGACACCACAAAACATAGTATTAGCTGTGGCATTTCTTCCTCCAAAGAAGAGCGGGAGTGTCAATCTGCTCAAGGGTAAGAAAGCTCTACAGAGGGATCTGGACAGGCTGGATCGATAGGCCGAGGTCAATTGTATGAGGTTTAACAAGGCCAAGTGCCAGGTCCTGCACTTCCATCACAACAACCCCGTGCAACGCTACAGGCTTGGGGAAGAGTGGCTGGAGAGCTGCCCGGCAGAGAAGGACCTGGGGGTGCTGGCTGGCAGCTGGCTGAACATGAGCCAGCAGTGTGCCCAGGTGGCCAAGAAGGCCAACAGCATCCTGGCTTGTATCAGGAATAGTGTGGCCAGCAGGAGCAGGGAAGTGATGGTGCCCCTGTTCTTGGCACTGGTGAGGCCACACCTCGAATGCTGTGTTCAGTTTTGGGCCCCTCACTACAAGAAGGACATTGAGGTGCTGGAGCGTGTCCAGAGAAGGGCAACGAAGCTGGTGAAGGTTCTTGAGAACAAGTCTGATGAGGAGTGGCTGAGGGAACTGGGATTGTTTAGCCTGGAGAAAAGGAGGTTGAGGGGAGACCTTATCACTCTCTACAAATACCCAAAAGGAGGTTGTAGTGAGGTGGGTGTTGGTTTTTTCTCCCAAGTTACTAGCAATAGGATGAGAGGAAACAGCCTCAAGCTGTGTCAGGGGAGGTTTAGATTGGATATTATGAAAACTTTCTTTACTGAAAGAGTAGTCAGGCATTGGAACAGGCTGCCCAGAGAGGTGGTGGAGTCATCATCCCTGGAAGCGTTCAAAAAACATGTAGATGTGGCTCTTTGGGACATGGTTTCAGAGGAATGGTGGTGTTGCATTGATGGTTGGACTTGATGATCTTAGGGGTCCTTTCCAACCTTTATGATTCTATGGTTCTATGAAATTGGTAGTGTCACCTGCAGCTCATCTTTCACATGGTAGCCTGAAGCTCTGGTTCAAGGACTGGGAGGTGTGGATTTGATGCCCATTTCAGTGTAAGTGAAGTTTAAACCTATTACTCCAAGCTTTTAAGAAACTACTCATTATGGTGTAGGCAAGATGAATGGGGAAAAAAGGTTAGAGAAAAGAGAAGACACGTTTACAGGAAAGGTGGGAGCAGGTCCTTTTAGCTCTGCCAGTTGGAATTGTGCAATTGCAAAAGGTAAAATTAATGGTATAGAGAGCAAGATTTCAAGCAATAGCCTGACTTATACCCCAGGAAGGAGGTGACTCTGTGCTCTGGACTGCACCCAGGAGTAGTTTTAATGCACTTTTCCATTAATCATTGGATACAGTTGGGAGGAGGGAAGGACTAAACCAGTAGAACAGGGTTTAGAGCAAGGTCACCCCCCAAACCAAAGCACCAGATAGCTGGGGCTGGTTATACTGGATGGCACCACTCCTCAGTTCGTTTTCACAAAGGCCATTGAGTTGACTTTGTGATTAAGGACCTTGCAGGCTCGCAGACAAATGCTCAGGTTCCTGTAAATTTTCTTTGCATAGCATGGTATTAAGGTGTTTTAAATAAAAAATGGATCATTTGTTTATTTGAAACACTTGACATCTTGTCAACCACATTAAGTTGTGCTGTAAAAGGGATTTTCTCATGACTCTGGGCTCCTTGATCAGAAATGCAGCAGAGTGATTAAAGTAGCACTTCTAGTTTCACTTACCTTGACCACAACCATCTAGTAATCTTTTGCACATGGCTTCTTTGTAGGCCACCACACATCAGCACAGGGGGTCTCTTCTCAGCTACTTCATGCACAAGGGACAAATGCCAGGCACCTGCGCAGAGTGCCAGGCCCCAAGCAAAGAGCATGGGTCTTGGCTTAGTGGACCATGTGCCAGCAGGTTGTGCCTCAAACCCAGCAGGGTAACATGCCCTCAGCGCTACCATTCTGGTATGGAGCACTTTTTATCCCTGGTCTGGCAAAGAAGAGAGAAATTTCCTTTCAATTCACAGCAAAAAACAGCTGTTACCTCCTCCCAGCTATGCAGGGTAGGCCTCACATCTCTCTAAAGAAGCAGCCTCCTCCTGCAAGCAACCTCTTGACGTGTAATTAGCTGTGCAGAAGGAGACACACACCCTTCCCCATGGGGCTAGGATGAAACCATCTTTCTTGGCTTTGGGGGCTGGAAGCACGTTTAAACCTGCCAGCTCTGATGATGGTCCCTTGGCTGAGTCCCTGCATCTGCACTTAATTTTCCTCCAGAGCAGGTGGGGCCAGTCATATTTCAGGGTCCTTAAAGAGGTCGCACTCCCTTCTGTATGAGTCTGTTGGGTTTGGGGACACTGTATCTTGTATGAGGCTTGTGCCAGCTGAGCAAATCCTGGGGTAAGCTGTCAATCACCATCGTACCCCAGGGGGAGGAGGCTGTTTCTGGGTGCATGTAAGGGTCTGCCTCCTGTTGCACACCCCTCCAGGTGCCACAATTCAGAGGGTCACGTGTGCAAAAATTAAGGATCCAGGACATTTTTCTGCTTAAATAAAGTGGCATCATTTTAAGACCTGCCACCCATCTTCAAGGGATTATGGCAGTCCAACCTGGAAGTGCCTGAGCCTCCATCGTCTGCATGGGGAATGAGACCACTGAAGAATTGTAATGAGTAAAATCCTACTTCAGCTGCTAAACTAACTAAAATAACACTGTAAAGTAGGCTCTAAAAGCTGTTCAGTTTGTGTCACTCTGGCTGTTTGCAGGCTAATTCACAAAGGCTTTTACACAACAAATACTACAGCCTAAGCCCCATTCTCATTTACATCCTTGCAATTTCTTTGGAGGTCATGGGGTTGTATGCTCTGTCACACTGAGTATTAAGTGGGAAATGCACACACGCACACGCACACAAAAGAAAAAATAAAATCAGTCATACTAAAGCAGGACTATTCCCTGCAGTCTCCAGAATTGTGCTGTTAAACCCTGAGATGTAGGGTTTAACAAAGGCTGGAGACCATTATCTCGCAGTCTGTAACCACTTGCAATTTGCAGTTGGGGTTTAGCTGTATGAGCACTGCAGGATTTGGCTACCATTGAACCCTTTTTTAAATGTTACATTCACTTGAAATCTGACAGAGGCAGATTTTTGTTGGGAAGCAGATGAATGAGATGCTAGCATCTCGGTAATACATGGATTGTTCAAAATTCAGAAGATTTACCGTGAATCTGAATAAAAAGGCATCATTCAATATTTGGCACATCATTGAAGCAGTACCAATTCCCATTTTTTTTTGCGTTACATGTGCGTGTTCAATATAATTACACTTTTGTACTGTGTGTACATATTTTTTTGTCATGCATAAATGCATGGCCTCATGTGGGACCTTTTTGTACAATTAATTCAAAAGAACAATTAATAGTCTCTTTCCCTTACTTGTATCGTAAGTAGCAATATCTAGTCCAAAAACACAGTAGTAAGGCAAAATGTTCCTAGGGAATCCCTTCTGGAAAACAGGAAAATTGTATAGCTGTTTTATGCACATAAATATTGCTTAAGTGTATAATTACATGTAGGAAATTATTTCAAACACAGAAACACAAGAAACATCAAATCAAGTGTGATTCAGTAAAGGCAGTCCTTCACTGTGCTTTTCCAGGAGGGGAAGCCGTCAGTCTTAATCTGTCATAGTGGTCGTTTCCAGAAATGAAAGAAAAAACTGAAAGGGGATTCATTTCAAATAACATTTTCATCTAAAAATAAGGTCTCTTGCACAAGCTGTTCACCTAGGCTCTCTTGATGATCTGAGAAGTGAGAGAAGAGAACAAGAAGGAAACCCCACCAGGCACTTCATCCCATCTTATAATAGGGCTGTCAGATGGAGTATTTTCTCCCAAAGCTACCAATTCTGATCACTAGCTAGAGAAACAAAGGATTAAATCCTTATTCTTTTTAAATGGCTAAAACTATGTGATTAAACCCCACCCTGCGATACTTGCCAGAAGCCTCAGAGGGGTACCCATGGAGGGGATCTCAGGTACAGCAACTCAGCTTTTTGCTAGAGGTGAAATATCACTTCCTTTCTCTGATCCACTGGAAACACCTTTGAACTCCACTTTCCAGAGTTTCCAAAGGATTTTATTCTTCCACAGAATTTCAGTGTCTTGTGTTTGGACATCTGGCTTCTGCTGGAGTCCTGTGCTGCTGTGTGTCCTATGGGGATGCAGTCAGTTGCTCTGCAAAAGCCAGATGTGGAACGGCTGAGCAAGGTGCCCTGCACCAAATAAACACCATCTACCCAAGCTTGTTCCCTGTTGTGCACATTAGCCTTATACAGCTCTAGATTTCTTTAACCCTAAATTATTTCCTTGCCCCAAATGATTCAAGACACTATTTTTGATATTTTTTTTCTGTTTTTTAAATCTTTTTTTCTTCATTCATGAAGCTGTTCGTTACCATGTAGGTTTTTTAACATGTTTCCCTCAAGCCTAAATTATCTATCACCTATGCCTTATTTGGGAGCTTGTCTGGATTCAGTGCTGAGAACAGATAAGATGGGAGTAGGACTATTTGACCTCCAAGCATATGCTTCTGATTAGTTTACCATTACTAACTACCCTAGGTTTAATATCATTAGTCATTTAAGCATTATGACAACATATTCATTATGTTTATTGGTTTAAACAGAAGCCAAATGAACACGCCAATGGAAATTACATCTCTTCAAAAGCCATCCGCAGGCCACTCCCTCCCAGGTATGCTGAGGCTGCTTGCATGAACACCCCAGGACAACAAAGTATTGCAGAACCCATGGTACTTGGAAGAGCCTTGCAGAAACACATCCCCAGGCACCAAGCTGGCTGCTCTGGGCCGAGACTCTATGCACGAGAGCACATGGACACCAGGATCCATGCTAGTGTCCATGAACACTCATAAACCAGCCTAATTCCACTGTATTGTGTTTCTCCAAACAGCCTAGCCACAGATGCAACCTTTGTTGTAATGGGGTCATGCCCTGACTTACAGAGCATTGCTCCTTGCAGCAGATGCACTCGCAGGTTAGGTCTGTGATGTCCTGTTGAGAGGACTTGAGGATGGGTGTAGCTGGCAATCAGTCCATCCTCCTCTCATGGCGTGTTATTTCACTGTGCTTTCTGGAGATATATTTTAAAGATTTTTTTTCCTCCCAAATTACTCAATATATCATTAATGTTGCTTTAGATAGTACAGAAAAGGAGAGCTAAAACAGTAATATAATATTTTCCTCGTTCAATGGAAAGTATAAATTCTTGTTTGCTTGTTTTTAAATCAAAGTGTAAATCTGCAGTCTTATTAGAGCATGGCCTTTCTAAAAAGTTTTATGGTTATTTAAGAGGAATGTGGGCTGTAAAGAAATATGTTTATTATACACTTGGATGAAAAGATTTCAGTTTCCCTGGTAAAAATGTACAGTTTTTGAAAAACACATTGATATGATATTTATGCCAAAGACTTTAGCATCCCTTCAGATTTTCACACCAGGGTATGTGTACAAACACAATACATGATGATGGATGGCATCTATCTGGACTTTTGTAAAGCCTTCGACATGGTCCCCCACAGCATCCTTCTCTCCAAATTGGGGAGATACGGATTTGATGGGTGGACTGTTCAGTGGATAAGGAATTGGTTGGATGGTCACATCCAGAGGGTAGTGGTCAATGGCTCGATGTCCAGATGGAGACTGGTGATAAGCAGTGTTCCTCAGGGGTCCGTACTGGGACAAGTACTGTTTAATATCTTCATCAATGACATAGACGGGGAGATTGTGTGCACCCTCAGCAAGTTTGCAGATGACACCAAGATGAGCAGTGCATTTGACATGCCAGCAGGACGGGATGTCATCCAAAGAGACCTGGACAAGCTGGAGAGGTGGGCCTGTGTCAACCTCATGAGGTTCAACAAGGCCAAGTGCAAGGTGCTGCACCTGGATCAGGGCAACCCCCGATATCAAGGGATTTTTCAGCTTGGAGAAGAGAAGGCTGCGGGGAGACCTTATTGTGGCCTTTCTGTACTTAAAGGGGCACTGTAGGAAAGATGGGGACAATATTTTTAGCAAGGCCTGCTGTGACAGGACAAGGGGTAATGGTTTTTAAACTAAAGGAAGGTAGATTTAGACTGGATATAAGGAAGAAATTTTTTACAATGCAGGTGGTGAAGCACTGGAATGGGTTGCCCAGAGAGGTAGTAGAGACCCCATCCCTAGCAACATTCAAGGTCAGGTTGGACGGGGCTCTGAGCAACCTGATCTAGTTGAAGATGTCCCTGCTCATTGCAGGGGGGTTGGACTAGATGACCTCTAAAGGTCCCTTCCAACCCAAACCATTCTATGATTCTATCACTCTATGAAATGGTACAAGTCATGACAATTCAGGATAGACAGTCAAGGACACTTGATGTCCAAAATTTTCCTCTTCATTGTTTAAAATAATCTCCTGCAAACATGAGAATATAGATCTCTGTGGGATCACCCCACTGTGTCAGCACACCTGTTTGCTGCTGCTTAGCAGGAACTGGGGGCTGTAGGCACTGGGGTGTTTCTAGAGGTATTTATCTCAAAGTCACTAAAGGTGACAGTGAGAGCTGGGCTGTTTCTGGGCCAGATCTTGATGTTTCTGTGCAGGCTTGGTGTAATGAGTATTTTCACACTGAATATTTCTTTATTTTCCTTTGCATCAGGCGTTTTTCTGGCTTTGCATCATCTAAAAAGTAATTTACTCTCCTTACACACTCTGCTTTGGGTCCATCTATGTGGTTCTGCATTTTTAACTGATTAACTGATACAGAAATAACTACTGTTTGCTACTGCAAGATGTAGGTGCCAATTGTGGACCTATATTGTTCTATGCTTGGTATTTTTGAGTTCTTTGTTTTTATTACTTTAAGCCCACATTTAAAGCTTCTTCATGGCAATATATAGGAAGAGTACTAAGATATTTATTAAAAACAATTTCAGCTCCTTGGCAAATTAGCATGCCATTTCCAGACTGGCAATGTCTGCAATGGATTTGCCACCCTGTCTAGTAAAGAAGAAGAGAGGTCTTCTGTCATGGCAGCTCCTGCTCCTGTTCTCATCAGTGTCAATGCATCCACAGAAATCACTGGCACAGCAGCATGTTCTTACATTATAAATAAAAACACCCAACAAAATGCCTTACAGTTTTCCACAACGAGTTCATGAGATGCACGTGGCAAACAACTCCTATTAATGGCAAGAAAGCAATGTGTGAAGCTCCGGTGAACTGATGAAGAAATAGACTGAAAGAAATTGGCAACGTTGCAGTCTTGCTTGATTCGCATACTTAAATAATCGTGTCCTCTGCACTTTCTCAGCAAGAATACATAATGTAATCAGGAATAAAATGCAAATTTCTAGCTAAGGAACGTAACTGTTTTTTAACAAAAGAAGCCAGAAGTGACTAGTGTGATGCTCTGCTGGGACTGACAGAAATACCTTTGGTTTACAGCACTAATTACACTGTGATCTGTTTTTCTGTTGTTTTGGGGTTTTGTTTTGTTACTTTCATCTCTTCAGTATTATAGAAACCAGGTCACATTCAATGTCATTGCAATCTTTCTAACTGTTCTGGAGAAAAACAGTGCCAATTGTACATATGGCTGAGGGAGGCAAATATAGAGGGTGAATGTCATCTACAGAAGCAGAAAACTTGCTCTGCGTATACCTCATAAATGTTTTAAAGTTTATTTTTAGAAGCATTTATTCTAAAGAGATGATATGTTGATGTATCCTGTGTTCGGTTTTTAGGATATCACTATTAGTGTCATCTATACATGTGAACCAAATTTCCTTTGATTTGACATTTAACCAAACCCAGAAATACCCGGAGATTTGCTCTTAAATGTAATTGCTGTAACTACCTGCCCTAAAAGATGTGCCCTTTTCTTCGCACCAACTTCTGCCATCCATTTTGTCTGAAGGCTTGCAGGGAACGAGGGGTTCCTTTTCAGCCCCTTGTTTTACCAGTCTGGGATTGTGAAATGTTTCTTGAAATTAGTATAGGACCCACAGAAAACTGTAGTTGCAGGATCTAAAATGAAGCTTACATGTTTGCTAAGCTTTAGGCACAATATTGCCTGATTTAAAAGGGATATTCCTTGTAAAGAACTGGAGGACACTGTCCTCTCTGGCATGCCATAATTTAGCTTGCTCTTACTGTAGCTACCACTTTCTGATCTAGCATTCCTTTTACATGAGATGTTTCTATTGAAGTTAATGAAAATTGGGGGTGTTCAAGGAAAGGAACTATTTTTTTCATGTTTTAGCATAAAGATGCAAATTAGGACCAGTGTTATAAACCTAACGAAAATGGATGGAATTGTAAAGCAGAGTTTGTGTTGGATAGAAGTAATTTTTTCAGACATTTTGTATAAACAGTACAAATAAATCAGGATCTTTATTATACATACCACTTACTGTGGAATAATCTGGCAAAAAGGTAGACACTATTATGGAATAGCTTTTTAGCTAGCACTTTCAGTGTCAGTTTTGAACTGGATTTAGGAATTTACTAGAGTGCCCTTCCATGATGTTTATGTAGAGGTCCTGTGGACAAACTGGGAGGATGCATGCAATTAAGATTGGTCTCAGTCCCTTAATAGGAAAAGCAAGATTTAGGTGTCTAACTGTGAGTCCAGACTCCTGTCACAGTCAGTAGAGATCTAATTCATGCAGAGAGTGCCTTTGCTCACCCTAAGTGGATGCATCCCAGCTGAACAGCTGACATAACCCTCTGGTCTCCAGTGGCAGAGCTGATGAGACCTCCATGGGCTATCATGGGAACTATGACAGTTCCCTGAATTACAAACCTGAGCTTCAGTGTCATAACTGGAACTGAATTTCACTCCCAGAATTTTTCTATCACACGTGCCCTTATAAAAGGGTAACTCAGGGGCTATTTCCAATTGGAAACTGTGGAACGAAATTAGTACTTTCTACTGTCACAAAATTAGTGCCTACTGTTCCCTCCATACCTGTGGGGTTGAGTCTCTCTGCCTGGTGCTGGCTGCCACGCAGCACTCTGCCTGGCTGTCGCCACTCAGTCAAGGTCACTGCTTTCAGGTGGCTCCTTGCGTGGGCTCCCAAGTGGCCCAAGAGGCTGAAAGGAAGCCCCTTTCCATACCATGTCACATGCTGAGTTACTGAGTGTTTTAGAGGTTTCTAAATCCTTGTTTAAAGTTTGCATCCAAAGGAAATAGAAGGTCTTGTATTTTATTTTGAAATAACTCCTGGAGACAAGCCAGGCTGAAGTAAATGGAAAAATAAATCATTTGGGGAAAAAAAAAAAGTATTTACAAAATCTAATCTGTAAGTGGACTTTGAGTCTGAGCTGTTCTTATGTGAATTTAGCCAGGAAAGAAAACATGTAAGCCTCAAGGGAGGTGACTAATGTCAGCATGAGTCTGTAGCTTAGGGCCTACAGAAATTATTCTCCATGCTGCTTCTGCCTGAAATGTAGTGATTTATATATAAATGATTTTATGACAAGCAAGATAAGATGTTAAGTATGGGAAAAGTGAAAGGGAATGAATTGCGATAGTAATGTGAGACAGGAAAGAGAAGACGCTGACTCAAAAATTCATTTTTAAGATAATTTTTACTTCTTTAGTTACAGAAGAACTTAAAGCTTAGGGAGATGGTTACTGATAACGGATGTCAAACTATGGACATGGATGTTCTCATAACGTAAGGGCAGGCAACCCACTGCTGAAGCACCAGCAGTCCTCCCTGGTGTATGTTGCAACAAATGCCCTCTATTGTCTTTGTTTTGGTTCTATGTATTTGCCCTAAGTGTAAGAGCTTCTGGGTGGACACAGTATCAGAACAGCCCTTAGCCTTGCAATTGTCTCAGCCAGCACCGGGGAGGTGTCAACTCAACAGTCAAGTAGAAAGTATTGGAGACTTATCATGGAAAACATCACATTTGCTTTCTCATTTTCTTCCATGCTATCCTTTAGAAAAAACTCCAAAGTGATTCTTGTTTTCCTGCAGCCCTTTTTTGAACCAAGTGGTGTTTTATCTGACTCAGGACTTAGAACTTGGGATCCTTCCTGCCTAGGGTGAATCCTGACCACACTGAGGCCAATGGTACGCATGTTCTTGGTAGTCTGTCCTGACCAGGTAACGTTTCTCCTGGACCACAGAAAATGAGCTAACTGCATCCCTGAATCATGGAGCAAAAGGAGTCTTCCTTTCAAAGCAGTGTTAGAGTCTTAAACAAGATTATTCCCTGGAGAAAATCAGTTCTCCTTTAGCTGCTACTTTACAGCTAAAATCTATTAGAGATAGGTAAATATAGCTAAAACATTAATGACAAAGTAGCTTATGTTTCAACTTGTAGATCAGACATGAATTACATAATAATTACAGTAAAATTACTATAGTTCCATGTTACCTGCAACTACTAATCGATATAGGCTGGTTACTACACAACAGTGTAATTACAGCATAGACTCAACAGAGTTTGTGTATCTGGGGTCTAAATAAAATCAGAAAGTAACTCAGTCATAGAGACAACCCCCAACTTTTAGAATTGGTGTGTTCAGGGAAGTATAGTCAAAGTAATTATAATGTAATTGCACTACAATTCAAGAGTAAGTTGAAACCACTGCATGATGTAGCCTTAAACCAAGGTTTTGCAATGTTAAAAAATGATAATGTAGTAAAAAGACGCAGAAATCTTTATAGTTACATTTGCTTCATAGCTAGAGTACAAAATGCTAGTACAAGTAGCCTTTTCCATGTGTTTGGAAAAAATCCCCAAAATCAGTATCAGTTCTCTGAGTAGTCAGCGTAGGTCTGCAAATTCAGGATTGAAAACCTGCCTGACCACAAAGTGTACATAATTTGTATTTGCATTTTTTCCATGTCATGCCATGGTCTCAGAAAGCAAGAACAAAAGCCATGCAGTATAGTAGCAGACTTCCAGATGAGTTCCAAGGCCTGGGAAAAATACCATAATAATAAAGTAAGCATAGAAGGGCCTTATGTAATCTACTGTTTCTCTCAAATAACCTTTCGCAATTATTTCTCCTTCCAGCCTAAACTTTTGTTTGAATCATAGCATACCATTTTGTGAGATGTTCATTCATGTTTTAAAAGCTGCAAGTGAAGGATCAATTATTATTTACCCTCCCTGTTGAAATGGAAGAGTTTCTAGGCTGAGTTTTTCTGGCTATGGTTTCCAACCATTGGATTACATGTCTTTTTCTATTAGATTGAAGAGTTGCCAGTTGTGAAATAACTTCTGCATATAGGTTCTGTTACACTGTGATAAAATCACCTCTTATCCTTTTCTTGTGTAATCAAAATAGATGAAACTTCTGGATTTTCTCACCAGAAGACAATTCCCAAAACTGAGCATTCTTCCCCAGCTCTATTTTAATTCCCAGGTATAGCAGTATAGCATCCCTCATCTCCCAACCTGCAGCATCTCTGGACCCCCTGGGGGCAGGAGTAATCCATGTCTTAGCATTAGTTTATCCTGCCCATTGTCCCTGGGGCACTGAACCTGGCCCTGCCACTGGGGCACGGTAGCAGGAGGGAAAAACCAGAAGCTGGAAACATAGACCGGCCACGTGAGAAACAAAAGTGGCAGCTTCATCGACACTCATAGTGAATTTTGTATTTTGAAGTAATAAACATCATGTACAACAAAATGATGTTATTTCCTTACTCCTCCTTGGCATTTGTCTGTTTATATGGTGATGGACATGATTTGCTCTTTCAGCTATCATGTTGTTTTGCTTATCTGTTACAGCTCCTAAAAGCCACTGCTTCCTCTGATATGACCCCCCCATCCCCCTTATAAATGGGATTTATTTTCTCCTGAAGAATGACCTTACATTTGATTGTGTTGAAACATGGATTCAAATGAATCCCCCTTTCCAAGTGACCCTGACCTATGCCCATCATCTTTTCGCTCTTCATTGTTTTCTTTTTATTTGCTACAAATTCTATCAGCAATGATTTAATATTTTCTTCAAGATCATTGATAAAGATATTGAATGGGATGAGAGGAGCTCCCTGGAGGCTTCTGCTCAAAAAACCCTTAGTGACTGCAAATGCCTTTCTGAGATCTACCAACTGAGCAATCCTTAATCTTTTTAAAATGAGTCTGCATTGATTTTCTTGTACAGCTAATTTTTGTAACAGTGTTATGAAGGACTTGCTCTAATGCCTTATAGAAGTTGGGTAACTGAATCAAATTTGTGATGTCACAAAACTTTTGAGGTAGATTGTAAAAATAATAAAAAAAAAGACTATATTGATTGAATCACTTGTTCTTTTGACTCCTTGCTGATTGTTTTCCTTGCCAGCCTTTCCTGGATTTTATCAGAGACCAATGTCAATCTAAGCTTGTTTATAACCTTGCAAGTTGGATTTTTTTTTTATCATTCTAGGATTTGCTAGCATTAATAATTCAAAGAGCTCCTTGGCCACAATTGTTAATTCTTATAGGTGCAAATTATCCAGCCTTGCAGAGTCAAAGCTGTCTAAACAGGATGCCTGGGAAGGAGTGTCCTCTCCGCTGTGCCCGTCCCTGATGGTTGACTCTGGCTGATGTCACCTCAGCTCCTCAGCACCTGGGGGAAGAGCAGCTCTTGTACTTCAGCCTTTTGTACTTTGTGACCAATGATCCTGCCAACCCTGTCTAGCAGCAGATCCGTGTTGTCAGTGCAATTTCAATTCATTTGCTCCTGATGTATGTAAATAACTCCTCCTGGTTAGCCTTACCCTGGCTGGCCAGTGGTGCCTCTTCTCTTCCTCAACAATTGACTTATATTGCCGCATTTCCTTATTTCTGCCCATTGTTATCAGTATGATTTTGTTTTTAACAGCATTCCTACCTCCATTTCATCGTTTAATGAAGGGAGGCATTTCTCCTCCAAGGAACTGAGGAGTCTTTGCACAGATACGGATGATTAGGAGTTGCTGCTCTGCTTTCTGCAGAATTTGCTTTCTCTCGATCTGAAATTGAGGAAATATCCACCAGAGCACAGAACTAGGCCTTTCTAAGATGGTGTCTTTTGGGTTCATCGGCTGTGCAGTCAGCTCTGTCCCTATGGCTCCAGCACTGAATTCCCTCAAGGCTTCTCAGCAGGATGGGCAGACTGAACATGGTGCGGAGCTGCTGCTGCTGGAAGAGGGGCGGAGGTGGGATGGGATCTGGGATGATGCCCTGGGGGACCTGACTCCCTCATCCAGCCCCATACAAAAGGGGAGGAGAGGCTTCAAGGTGGTAACAGCTTAACAGCTGCTCCTCTGAAGAGGTCCTCACCACCTTGCCCCAAAAGCAGCCAGTGCTTGTGTGTTTGGAGCCCTTTCCCCTTGGAGGTAGCACCGCTGGGGCACAGCAGCCTTTCCACCCATGGCAGCCCACTGTCCTGACCTGCCTGGGCTATGGCAGGTAGAGCCCTGAGGTCCCACTGGAATGGCTGGCTACCATGGGCTACATCAGCATAGCCATGCTGGCTTGGATCCCTGCCTGGCATGGAAACTCATCCAAGAAGAAGGGCAAATGCCAGGCAATGAACCCAAACTTACTTTAGTGCTATCATGGGTACCTTCATATCCCAAGCCATTGTTTATCACTATCATGAAGTTGATGTTTAAATACTGTCTGCTACTTGCTTTTGCTTCATTTTTTTCAGCTTTGAGAAAGTGATGTCTTTGAAGAAGCAAGCATATGTACTGCTGATGAAAACCGTACCCGTTAGCCTATAGCAAGTAAATGATCATGAGCACTTGCATCTACATTGACTGACACATTTGTGTTCATATGTAATATGGATTTATTCCCAAGTGTTGTAGTACATTTTGATAGACAAATCAGTAACATTACAGAATTTGCTGTCTAGAAAGGGTATATTTGCCTAATAGGTGAAGAGGAGGAGATTTTGGTATTGTGCAAACGCTAGATGTTACCAATACTTTGTAATATACTCCAGTATATGATGAAATTTGTATACAAAAAACAAGGAAATGACATTTGAAATCATACTTGCAGAATAAATAGTGGCTGATAGACTGGCAGAGGATTTCTCAAGCAAAAATACTGTTTCTATAAAATAGTGTGCAATTTAATACATTTAACTTTACTACACAGTTACACAGTTGGGTACATTGGATGATAAACGCCATATAGGAAAGGGCAGGCTGTGCCACTGGGCAGCTCTCTCACCATTGCTGGAGTTATGGAAACTGAGTCAAATACAAAGAAATGACAAACCCTTCATGTCAGGCATGGGGCAGTACAGCTCATGTGAAAAATATAACCCAAAGAGAAGTTTTTCTTTTAAGTGGATTCTTTGTTACCATTGGGATCAACTTAGGATAAAACATGGATGTTTGTAACTTGGAATATTATTTAGGAAACATCAGTTAAACTGTTCTGAGTTTACTGGTAAGCTGTGAGCTCAAAGTAGCACATGCAAGCTGAGGGTGGCAGAAGCTTGCACAATTACAAGACCTTAAACCAATGTGTAATGTTTCAGTTCTGCTTTCCTCTCAGATACATCAGGGACCACTAAGGAGATACCAAAATTATGTATAGACACTGAGGTAATTCAAAGACATTTGCTTTAAAATACCATAACTTAAAGAAGGCAGTTTTATTGCCAGTGCATATCATCTGAGAGACTAACATGCACTTTTATGCAAAGATCAGTCAGTTGCATTTGCAACAAAGCACAGGAAACTGAATCCAGACTGAAAGGGATTTGTTAGCAACTTTAGATTTTGTTTAAATTTCCCCATAGGATATCCGAACCATATGTGGAAATAAAATCCATGCATAAAACTGCATATTCCTGTGCAGTTTATCAGATACTTGACATCTCAATCAACATACTAATGTACTTCCTGAGACACCTCTTAAGCATCTGCAAATATTTCCTTTTGATTGCTTTTGTTTTCTTCCTGTGAAAGAAATCTTCCTCTTCTGGTTGTTCTTCTCCTGAGCATGTAACCCTCCCTGCTTGTCCTTGGCTCAGGGCTAGCCAAGCACAGTCCTATCTTCCTAGAAATGTGGTGACTCAGAAATTTGTCTTCTGATGGCCTCACGCTGAGAGTGTCCAGCTTCTCGGGAGAATCTCCTTTGGCTTTTAGCCTTGGGATTTAAAAGAGGGGCCCTCTTAAGTATAGGAAAAGTATTTTAGAACATTTGAAGAGTTATTTCATGTCTTTGTTCTGAGGTCCTTTTTTTTCTTTTTTGACAGAATCTATGCCATTCAACTTATAGTAACAACAACAACGAAGTCTACAATCTGACTTGAGGTCTCCCTGAGTACATTAATGTTAATAAATTTGAGTCTGTTATCCAGCCCTGAAGTAAAGTGGCAAACTCTGGGCTGTGTTCCTGTAAAAAAACTCTCTTTCCTCCCCTTCCTCCCAAGCATGGTGACTTCATCCATTCTGCCTTCTGGAAACAGTTCCTGGCCTGTGTATCACCCAAACTATGCTTGGATGTTGTCCAGGAAAGTACCACTTGGCATGGGTCAAATCCCTGCTGGGTAGCATCACTCCATCTACTCAGTTAAATAGGATGATGATCACAGGCCAATGCGCTATCTGTCACCCTGCTTCGTTTGCTAGAACAGGCATAGCCTCCAAATCCCATCAGTAGGCATTTCCAGGAAGCTATTCAGAGCATCTTGTCTCAACAGCTTGCTGGAGGAGCTGGGTGGAGAGATGTAGTGTGTTTATAGGGGGAATAAAGAGCTTAGTCTTGCCAGCACTTGGCATTGCTCCCCTAGCTCACCTGCTTTGGAGCTTGCAGAAGAGCATGCAGGAATCCTGGACAGCAGGGTAGAGGTTTTATTACCTCTCATTTGGGGTGACTGTTGATGCACACTATCACCGTGCTAACATGTAGATAAAAAACCTTTGTGTTACGCCATCATGTTTTCCTTATATATCTTCCTCACTCTCTTGCGCGCTCTCTCTCTCTCTCCTTCCATCTGTCTCTAGACATCTCTTACAAGGGCTGGAGTGCCACAGATTTTGTACACTGACAGTTCCCAATCATGCAGAATATCAGGAATTTGCTCAGACTTATTGGTACAACACACCCTTTCCCTATCAAGGTAGCCACACACTAATAAGATGACAAAGCGAGCTATTCAGTTCGTGAAAAATCTCCTAAACATAACAAAGCTCTTAATTTGCCTCCATTGGAGCTCAGAAAGACTCCACAAGCTGGGCTGACTAACTCAGCACAAACACTAATGAGCAGCTGATGAAGACTTCTGTCCCCAGACAGCTCAGATCCTCAAGTCTAGCAAATGCCAAGCCTACTGGTAGAGCAAAAGCAAATGAAGCATCACACGCACTAACAAACCGAGAGCCAGGCAACTGGCCTAAGAACAGCCTAAGTCCGTCTCTCCCACAAGAGGAAGAATGGCGCAGCTCTCACTTAGCCTCTGGTCTTTTCCCTTCTCGGGGCCACTCTGTCTCCATGCACCAGGGCCATATACTTTGACACTTCTCTCTGGCCACAGTTTGTATACCTTTGGTGCCGTGCGCCTTCTGGGCCCGGGCTCCTTTGCTCTGCTGCTACTTCGCAGCCCTAAGACCTTGGGGACCTGAGCCCTAAGTGCTCTGAGCCCAAAGGACTCTTCAAGATATACAAGTTGCTGAAGGTCACCTCTTTCCAGAGTGGCAAATTCTGTGGACCCTTTGATTTACAGTTTATTGGTCCAGGGGCAGAATGACATGTGAAGACAGAGTAAAACTAACTGTACAAGAGTTACTCATAACATTAGGCAGCATGGGAAAGATCCAGTTTCCCACAGAATTTATGTCTATATCAGTGGTGTGTCTTTTTCCCTGCTCTTTAAAAGCTCCTGCTTCTTTTTCCCTGCTCCCTCAGTTTAAATCAGAATCTCTGAGGATCTCATAGGATCCTTACTCAGCCTGTCCCCTCATCCCCATCCCCACCTTGTTAACTCTGAGCCATTGCATTTGGTTGAATGTGGAAAGCAAAGGAAAAGAGAGAAAAGAGAGAATTTGTGTTTCGGCATATATTCCCCAGCGGGTCTCAGAAGGCCATCCCTGCAGCAGGGAGTGTGCTGGGGTGTCACACCAACCTGGACGTGAAAGAGCCCTGTTACTTGCTCAATACTGGAGGAAAGAGTTGTGAGTGCTGGGTTGCTGCAGGAGCAGATGGGACCAGGGGAGGGTCGGTGCTGGAGCCAGCCGCTGTGTGCAGGTGGTGCTCCTGCTCATGTTCAAGCAGGGCTTGGCTCCGGCTGCAGCACCATCAGCCTGGCCCTGGCGTGAACCACAGCAATGGCTGTGCCCAGAGAAATGCAGCCAGGGACCTGCAGCACTGACAAACCGGAACTGACTGAAGCCCAAGTTTTCTAGCATAGACTTGGCCAGCAGTCCCACTGATCTCAAATACCGGTGGGCTCTGGGCCTCGGTGGCCAAAAGGGGCCCTTGTGAGAATAGGATGTTTTCAGGAGCTTGAACAGACTGGGTGCCAGCTGACCATCCCTCCCACAGCCTTTTGGTATCTGGGTACAAAGCAGCTGCCTAGCAAATAACTTAGAAATTCTAGCCCTAATTACACTCCTGGCAAATACCATGCTAAGGTAAGCTGCTGCAGGAGTTGGATTTTTAGAAGAAAACTAGCAAGGTTAATTTCAACTGTTCCCAGATAAAGAATGAGCATGGATAATAATTCAAACATTTCAGTGAGCTAGACCAGTACATCTGAACTGCCCAAGGGCATCCAAGGCAATGGTGCTGATGGAGAATGTCACCTCTTCTTTTGGTTTGGGGGCAATCTTAGGAGACTGCGTTGCTGAAGCAGAATATTGGTTTCTGTTGGTACTGCTATCACACCTGAGAGAAGGGGATGCTTCATAGTGACAATTATGAAAGCAGGGATAGGCAAAAATAATTATTTTGCTGGTCTTCAAGCTTCTAGAATGGCCTGATAGGAAAAAAAAAAGTATTGTTTGAAGATACCATAATTTTCCTGCTTTTTTGTGCAGGAAAAATAATCAGTTCATCAGTTTTTGTTCAGCACATTCACAACTAGCTGAAAATGAGGAGAAGAAAACAAGTCTTACAAGCATTTCTGGATTTTCAGGAGGTTCTTTTTCCAATACCTACTCATTATGAAATTGGAAAAAGGAGCTTTCTAAAACTCCAGAAATGAAAAATTAAATTGGCTTTAAGCACATATAATTAAAATGCTCTAGAACTTCAACAGTTTAAAATCATGGGATTTGCATTTAATGTTTCAAAAAGATAAACATCTATTTTGCATTCCGTGATGGCATGTTTAGTCAACACCATCCTCTGCAGTGTAATGAGAAAGGGCTTTCAGACACTGAGGCAGAAAACTTGCACTCAGTTTCTCTCAAATGGCATTTAAATAGTATTCAGGAACAGAATGCATCTAGTTAAGATATATACATATATATGTGACCGTAAGCACATCTAGTTAAGATATGTCTTAGCTAGATATACATTTTTATATACATTTATAAACGATATATAAAAGATGTATTTAATAAAGAAGGAGCAGACCAAATGAAATCATTTAGGAAGCATGCAAGCAGTGAAATTTTAGTGTTGATGTTAAAAACTTGCCCATTGCTTCACAAAATGTCCGAATGGATGTCTAGAGTGATGTGGTCCTCGGTCCTCTTGTGGTCCCTTGGCACTGCTTTGTCCTGGTGCACAGGCAGAGAAGCAGTGTGGCTTGGTGGGTGGAGACCAGGCTGGGACCTCAGTTCAGCTCAGCTCAGCCTCTCTTCTGCTTTTTGACTTCAGCCCTTCCACTTATTCTTCTAGTGGGAGCAGAGTTTTCACAGTATCTCCTTTTAGACGTTAGCTAATTTGGGCTCTGAACTGTGTTCTGGGGATTTCACCTCCCTCTTCATTAGCCAGGTATGAAGCCTAGGCCTGAAGTGAAATGATGAGTTTAGTAACCTTATGTACATCCATAAAATGGCAGTAATGACACTAATTTTCTTTATAAAGCGCTTTTTATTTCTAAGTGAAAAAGTAGCTATTATTATTTGTAATTATTATTACAGGGTGTAAGGTCCAAACCTTCAAATTTCATTTAGTAAACGCAGGAACCACAAGGCTATTGCAAATATGAGGAAGTACTGTCTATTTATCTAACTTACAATAGGCAAATTTTGAAAGGGCACCACTGCATAAAAGCCCACAGGAGGGAGGAAAGAGCACACATACTTAAACCCTGACAAGAGAAAGACATGATAAGTCTGAGCAAACCAACAGAGATGTTAAAATTCAGAAGCCCCACAGACATCTACTGACTCAAACGTGCAACTGGCAGCTATCACCGAGCCATGCTCTCCTGTGGTTCTTGGCTGTTGCTTGCCTATATTTTCTAATTCCAGCATGCTGCCTCGGTGTTACTCCTACATGAACTGGCAGTGTTGTCAGAGGCAATCATGTCAGTGCACTGCAGACCACTTTTTCCCTTGTGAAGAGGAAGTTAATCTGATGGATCTTGTTGCTCAAAATAAAAATGCAGGTTTCATCCATACAAAGCTTTATATTGTGTACTGGGGACACTGGAACAGTGCGAAGAAATCTTCCAGCCATGAAAAGAAAATCAAGTAGGAGGAAGGTGTTTCTTTTCGCTGTAGGGCGATGAGGTCCACAAGCAAGTGCAATGGATACTCCCAGGGTTCAGGGGGAACAGTACTAAAATGTCATCTTTCTCCAGCAGTCACAGAAACCAGTATGATAAAAAGCAGATTGGCAAACCCGTCCTGGCTTTGGGCTCACATGGCCTCTCAGTAGAAAGCTGAAGTAGGTTATAATTAATTATCAGGGATAAACAAGCTCTTGCAGTCTGCTGTTGACATGGATCATTTGCTTTAAACAAGACTTTGAATTTTTGATATGATGGAGCAGGGTTACCCTCTCGCCTTTCCCTGTTCCCCCATGATGGATAGAAGCACCTCTTTTTGTACCATCCTCTAACTAGAGCAACATGCACCCTGGATCCTGTTCTGAAATAAACTCCACTAAAAAGACTGTAAAAATCCTGACTAAATATGACTCATGTCTTTCAGTTGTGTTCATAAAATCCCCTTCCTATGCATCGGCCTTTGCTATTTCCAGGGATGTGACTGGCAGCAGAGGTGCTGCAAACCTCAGTGCTCCTCTCGGGGAGGAGGAGCAAGGTAGGAGCTGCAAGCCGTGGGAGCCTGTGCAGCACTCAGCAGCAGATGGGGATCCTCCATCACTCTCCTTCAGCCCCTGGCCCCCTGTGGCTTGTGCTGCTGCCGAAAAGAAATATCTGGTCATGGTTCTTGCTTCTACTTGCAACCAACCCTGGCAGGAGCTGGGAAGTCTGTTTTTGGGATAGCTGGGAATTTTTCCTGTGGAGGTCTTCCCTCCATGATCCTCCCCATGGCAGCTTCTGCAGCACCTTCACAAGATACTTCACATGTTGATGGTCTTTGGGTGAGTTGAGGGCTGCAGCTGAAACAGAGCTTGAGGAGACTTTGCTTGCCCCTCCTTGCAAGAGGTTCCTGCTCTCAGCGGACATCCCCATGATCAGAAAGGCCTGGCCCTTTTTTCTGGCAACTGAGTCCAAACTCCAGAGAGCAGTACTGTGCCTTTACTCTCTTCCTTTTCCTTGGGACTCTAGGTTGACTGGTAGTACAAGGAAAAGCTGGCTATAAAAGTTCCTAAAACTCTTTTTTTTTCTTGCCACGTCTCCAAGATGCCAGTGAGACTGCAGCCCTGCACCTGCACACAGGATTCTCAAGTCCTCCTGTTTGCTCCCTGTGCTGCATATGTTAGTGTCCAGGCACGTCGGGGAGGCACCCCATCCTGTTCCCTTCCCAGGCAAAGTGTGAGAGCTTCCCCCAGTACTGTCCTGTAGGGACTCCCTTTTCCTTTGAGGTGGTGACTTGACCTTTCAGAGGAGGCTCTGTTCCTTTGGCTCACCCTGCAGGTGCCTTCCCTGTCGATGATGTTAGTGAAGAGCTATAGCCGAACTGCATAGCCACCCAAAATGGGGAGCAAAAGAAAAGGGAAGCATATAGGTAGGGGAACCACCAGGTCATAGATCCACATAGCATTTTGCAATCCCTAGAACCATTGACATTTTCATTGATAAATAAGACTAATTGACATGAAGGTTTAGAGACTTTATTATGAAATATTTAAGCATACACATTAGTTCTGTCGATGGGAATTCAGCCAGAAGGGTGAGGTTTCCTCAGCACTAGCAGCAGCAGTCCAGAAGCTGTTCTTGAACCTCTTTCAAAAGACCAGGACCAGCAGCCTGTTTTATTTTGCTGGCTGAGTCTCTTCACTGCTTTCTACAGCACATGGAGGAGGCATAAACTCCATGTTTTCCATCTCAAGAAAACTCAGTACAACTCTGAAGAATAAGAGGTAACAACTTGTGATAACATGCCTGTAGGCCCAAAGAGACTGATATTAAACTCAGACTTTTAAATCACTGTAAAACAATTCTCTGTATATTTTTTAGTCTTTGCACTGGCTAATAGCCATGTGTTTTGGGGTACTGGACAGCTGCACTTTGTCTATAACTTTCATTATCTTTATATCAAAGGACCTGTTTCATGGCATTGATAAAATACCCCTCTCACTTCCCATGAAACACACCCCTAAAACTGAAGCCTGCAAACCAGCAACCCGTTTGCTGTTTTTCTTTAAGCTGGGAGTGACGTTGCTCTTCTGGAGTCCACCCTACCTCAGGGCTTGCTTTTCAGATGAAAAAGAATACCAAAACAGATTGAGAAATACCCACAGTGGTCAGAACAAAAGAAATTACTCAAATGCAGCAATGTACCCAAGTGCCTAAAAAAACCCAACTTTTGAGGCAGCCTCTGACTCTGAGCCCTAACTCTGCCCTTCAGACACGTCTCTCTGCTATCCATGGGATGCACAGCAACAACATGCAATTCCAGGATGATGTAGCTGCATTAATGCAGGAGGAAAACAATCAGAGAGAAGCTTGTTGGGCAGCCTCCGTGTGTGACTGGGAATCCTTTAGCAGCATACTGAAATACCTTTCGGGAAGGTGCGATGCTGAAGTGAATATGCCAACTGCTTGTGACAACCGTGTCATTCAGAGCTTTGTCACTCAAAGCTCCTAGATCTTATTTTCTATAATATGTTTGCCTTGTGGATAGGATTGAAGCTAGCAGTACTCTGTGGCCTTCAGTGGGGTCAAATAATTGTAAAAAATGTACATCATAATCTTCTCAATTTTTATCACTTCCTTTTCTTCTTTACCTCTGGTTAACTGCCTCTTCAAATATGGAGATGGGAAATTAACTAAGTTAAGTGATTCAATCAAAGATCACCATGTTGCAGACAAATGATGCTCTATGAAACTTCTTCAGTCTGCAAATCACAGCCTACCCTCTAGCAATTGGTGTCTGCTAATGTAGAGCCACTCAGTCTGATTAAATGTGACTTTGAGCAGTGGGCGGTTTTGTGCTTGTCTTTATGCGTAAAGGTAAATGTCAGCAAAATGAATGGAGCTTTGGGTGTTACTTATGTATTTGACAAACCCCTTATAGTCTCCCTACCAAGTGTATTGTAAGCACTTGACTAGATTTATCAGCTGCTTTATAAGGAGCAGCAAGAAACCCAGATTAAAGGTTGCTAAGTTACAAACCAGATAAGACATAGGCGTATTTCCAAATTTATACAAACACTGTGCCTAAATTCAAGAGAAACGTAAGAAGCGGTCTGAGCTCAAGAATAGGTTAGCGTGCAAGATGGATTTCTCTCTCTATTTCTCTGCATGGCTTTACTTCCAGCAATATTTCAAAGGGGCATTACAGCATTCAGAACCTATTACAACATGCCAAGTATGAGAGAAATAATGCCTAATACCCAGCATGGGGGCTTTTTAATGGTAATACAAATATTATGCAGCATTTCCCTCCCCAAGTCAAGCTGTGCTTGCCTTGAATACAATCCTCCTACAAATACAAACATGTACATCCTGGGCACACAGGCCCTTGTTACAATGGGGTCAAAGTAGAACTCTCTTCACACACAGATAACATAGACATTAATCCGATGATTGAAGAAATGGGATTTTGAGCTGTGCAAATTCCAGTTCAAAGGAGGGATCCTTCTCAGTATAGATGTCTTTGTTATCAGCCCATGTTTAGCTAATAAATGGTTTATTAAAAATACCCTGGCTGTGAGTGGCTTACATACATATTACTGGGTTTGGAGCAGTCCAAAATTACAGCTTACAGCTTTGAAGAAGCTGTTAGGAGATGCTTGTGTGCACCGCACAGGGAAGCAGTGTACAGAAAGATGGAGTTTTTCTACAGGCAACATATTTTCAGCCTACTTAAGTTCCTAGGCTTTATTTTTTCTCATATTATTAGTAGGCATCATCACGAATGGCTGTGTTCTGAGATCTCTGTGTTTTCTAGTGAGAGGAAAGCCGCTGAAGTGTTCAGCCCCCATACTGGAGGTGGGACACTTTCGTGTGAGCGCAGATGTGCTAGCAGGTACCCTGTGGCTGTAAGCCCAGTGAGCTTCCCTGTCAAAATGTGTGCTACAGAGTCATACAGTAGGAGAGAGCAAACTGGCTATTTTAAGATATCTGGTGGGGAAATAACTCTATATTTTGCAGGCCATCTTTTGCCTTCAGAAAGGCTAACCAGAAATATTTATCATATAAATTCCTCCAAGTATCTGGCTTTGTTCAGAAAAAAAAAACCAGAAAACTTTAATTGAATTCCACCTACATATGGCTTGATGGCTAGAAAAGTCTCCAGCAGGGGCTGGCCAGCTGGGGTACAAAAGCACATTGCCTGCAGGACTTTTTCTCATGCCGTTTCTTATGCGGGTGCAGGGTCCAGCAAAATAAGGTGGTGAGTTCTGCTACACCATATTGATGTCCTCAGGGGATTTCCATAGAAAAGGTCAACTAGGGCTTCTGGCTTCATTCTGGTAGTTAAACACAGAATAATCACCTGGCTTCCAGACCAGGGACACCCCCCCCACCCCCCCCACCCCGTCTGGCTTTATCATCACTTAGATCTCTGCAGCATAATGTCTTAATAAAGTCAAAAGTTGTTGGTGGGCTGTACTTTCTTCTTTTTCTTTTTCTTTTTCTTTTTCTTTTTCTTTTTCTTTTTCTTTTTCTTTTTCTTTTTCTTTTTGTTTTTCTTTTTCTTTTTCTTTTTCTTTTTCTTTTTCTTTTTCTTTTTCTTTTTCTTTTTCTTTTTCTTTTTCTTTTTCTTTTTTTTTCTTTCTTACAAAATTATTTTCATTTACATGAAAGAACAACAAAATCCAACCTGAATCCCATCCTTTCTTCCATTTAATTATGAGCTCTTGTGTTTTTAAGCAGTTTTAAGGTAAGGGTAATCATCATGAGAGGAATTACCAAGCATGAAATAGGGCCTTTTTTCTAGCTGGGAGCCAAAAAGGTGCTTTAAAAGCCTTGGCAGGCCAGACTGTAAAACACGGTTCAATGTTATTCATTTATAACATGAAGAAAAATAGCATGACTCTAGGTCATCTAACAGCAGTTATGGGTAATACTTGGCCTATGAGGTGTCTGTGCTCCTGTCTGCTAGCCAGACAGAGAGTACCAGGGACCAAAGCCCTGTGTTTTGGGCACTCATTTAAGTTCAGCCTTGTCACAGGTACTAAATTTACGTTAACTTCCAGCCACAGCAACAAAAATGCTCATTAGAAACAGTATGCTTTAATTTGGAAATGTTTTTTCCAGTTACACTTCAGAATTTTTCCTTATTCTTACAGTTCAGTCTTATCATACTTGTAAAGATGCACTTCCCATTAATTTTTAATTTTCTTTGACATGAAGCCTGTCTCCCTTCTTAGTTCTAATTATGCCCTAGAAAGAATGACACCTGGTGGTTTCTCTGTACTGGTAGGACCACTGCATCTGCACCAAGCAGTTCACCATGTGGTATGCACGCCATCCTCACTGCTCTGAGTAAAGTCAGAGCTCATACTTAGTGCTGCAGTCAAGTTGATAATGTTTTGTAATCATAGAATCATAGAATCATAGAATGGTTTGGGTTGGAAGGGACCTTAAAGATCATCTAGTTCCAACCCTCCTGCCATGAGCAGAGACACCTTCCACTAGATGAAGTTGCTTAAAGCCCCATCCAGCCTGGCCTTGAACACTTCCAGGGATGGGGCATCCACAACTTGGTAGTCACTGTTACAAGACTTTTGTAGACACATGCTCCACGTCTTCTTACCATTCCTTGCTCGAGGCAAGATAGCACCCTGAGAACATCCAGTAGAAATAAACCCTGCTGCAAGATTAAGTTTTGAACTGAGTCTTTGAGACTTTAGCCTTATAGTTATAGGTGCTTTGTTTTTATTTTGTGCATTTGCCGACAACTTGATCTCTCCCTGCCTGTCAGCTCTTGACTGTAAAATCCTTCAGTCCATGCTCCTGGAGATATCAGTCATCCCAACAACCAGTGCAACTGTTTTAATCATTTCAACCCTCTTCTTCACATCTGTGGTGGTGAGCAGATGAGAGAGCAGCCTGAAGAATGAGTTTAAAGGGCTTTTCTATAGTCATCCTTTAATTTTATCATGTTACCTGAGTTTGATTCTCTCTTTTTAGGAAGGGAATAATATAGCATTAACTGATATACCTGTTCTGAACCAAGTCAGTGGAAGTTCCTTCAGGAATATAAGGAAATTAGGTCCTGCAATTTCTATTTCAGACATACATGGATGCCAAACCCCAAACCAGTGATGTCATTGGTCTTGAAAGAGGTGCTGCCTAAGCAGACGATGCTCATATTTTCTGCTCTTCAAGTTGTGACACAGACCTCACAGTCCTTTTTAGAGCAAAATACCCATTGATTGCAATGGGAGTTTTGCCTGAAGTATCAAATCCTGGACGTCTATGCAGTGAGCCTATGTCATGCTAACTACAGAGGCCACATGCCGAAGAACTTTTTGTCAGACCTTTGCATTTAAATTTGCCAGGTCTGGTGAATAAAAGAAAATATGCTATTAGTGGGGGGCTGGTTTATATTAAGAACTTTATTTGGAAATTATCATCTAGGTACAACTTTTCCTTGTCCTAAATGGGAGGAGGTACAGCTATATGAGCACTGTCACTTGTGTCTCCTGCTGTTTTCTGAAGATTGCTACAAAAGTGCAAACACCATGATACCTTGCAGGGAGACTAGGAAAGAGAGTTTCAGAACATCTCTGTATTTGATTTATCTATATATCTATCAATCTGTCTGCCTAGGTACCCATTCACAAATATTCAGTAATTCATACATATGACTGTTATTTGGTTAAACCCCCTCACTTAGAGTAGGGTCCAGGTGAGTTGTAACATGTCCAGATGAGTTTGGAATGCCCAGGAAATAAAAGATTTCACAGCCTGTCTGGGTTGCTGTTGTAATGTTTGAACATCATGATAAAAATTTTTCTTCCTTAGAAATAGATATTTCCTTTGCTGCAGCTTGTGCACATTGCCTTTTGTGCTTTCATTTGGTACCTCCAAGAAGTGCCTGTCCCCATCTTCTTTCTGCCCTCCCATTGTGTAGTTAAGGTCTCTTCCTTTTTTTCTCTTAGGAAAAGAGCTTTAATTCCTCCCCTGTCTTAGTTCCCTTTTGAAATCCTTTGCCTTTAGCTGTGGCCATGTAGAAGTACATGGACTTCAGTGAATAATGGAGCCCAAATTTAGTCACAGGACCTTACTGTGTTGTATGAATAATGCTTAAATTACTTTTTTACATTTTATTTTTTGCAATTGTCCCTCTTCCCTTCTAAAATGACCCAGAAGCTTTTAAACCTCCAAAGGAACAGCATAGCAAAGTGTTAAAACAACAGTGGCCTTTAAAGCTCCTTCCCTTCATACCCATCTTCTCTTTCCTGATCCCTTAGAAAAACTAAGGCTTTGTGAAGGAAGAAATCCCATGGGAAAGCTGATGCAGGGATTATGACAACAAATTTAATGGGGCAGTCGCTGCCACTTCTGAAGTGAGGTCTGCACTGCAGCTTTTTGTAAATCCCATAAAGACCAAAGTCATTTGGGGCTGGATTGATTTTGATTAACTGTGCTTGTCTAGCTTGAATTTCATGCCCAAAGTTCAGCACCTAGGGTCTTTTCTAATTCACAGCCTTACTGGTGAGTCAGTCATCCTGCAGGTTGCCTTCCTTTTCCTTTGATTGCATAGCAAACAAGCTGAGATGAGATTTGCCTTTTTTAGGCAGCTAACTTTAGAAGAGATGAATCACACCTCACTAAGTGTGGTGGCTTCTTCCTGTCATGAGTCCTGTACGAGTTGAATCCCTGCATCCCTTAAATTACCCCTGTAACTTAACTGGATTTTATGAGGTTCCCTGGCCCAGATGCAAAACTCAAGTGAGTGAGTGATGTCCAATGTTACCAACATTGGACCAAATAAAAATACATGGTTATGGAACAAAGGCAATACTTCACACCCAAAGCCCCCTATCTAAACATACTCTTATCAAGATTTTACTTATGATTTACATCTTCAGAAAATCTCACAGTAGTTTATAAATTACATCATAGGAGATTACAGTGTGTGCACTCTAACCTAAACACTGTGATTTAGAGAGAGGTTGGATCTCGTTATGGAAAACAGAGCTGAATGGAAGAGGAGAACAAGGTCCACAACTAAGGAAAGGGAGTAGGAATTAGCATGTATCTTTCCAGCATCAACTGTGATAAAGCCACAAAGATGTAGCACAGCTCTGTTCCACTTTCATGCAATTGTATTCACCAGCAGCAGAGGTAACAGCAGTGTTTTCAAAGGTACATGAGAAATTCCAAAAGACTTTATTTTTGAAAGATGCCAAACCAGAAAATTCAAATCCGTATAAGCTGTGGCAAAACAGATATACAGTGTCTGAGACCTGCAGAGGTATAGATTTTTTAGACTCACTGTAAATGGGGAAAAGAAACTTTCACTGTATATTTCTAGTCTGTTTAATTTTCCATGTTAGGTACATTTTCATAGTCTGCCTACATACTCATATGACATTTATTATGTATCCGTTGAAAACAAAGAAGCCACACGCAGACACACAGACACCCCCAACCCCAGACCTGCCCCCCCAGCCATGGCGTGGGAGCTGCAGCCTACCAGCAGTTCCCGGGGAGGGGGGCTTTAATAAGGAGATGCCGAGGTCGACCCTGTATCTGTGGCACATATGCATTCGTGGAGAATCCATGCATAATCAGGCCAGCAGGGACATCAGAAAGCCAAAACCACCACGCAGCATCTCCATAACAATATCTAAGTCTGTAGTGGTTGCTAATGTAATTCTGCAGATGGAAAACCATGAGGGCTCAGGACCAATGGGGAATCTGGGATAACTGGAAGTTAAAAAAAGATTAATCTATCAAACATGAGAGGTTTAAGACAAGTTTATGTAAGGAATACAAGGCTGAAATGGGTCTGTTCAGTAACAGACAGACTTAGTCAAAGGTTTAAATTCAACCTAGAAATAAAAACCCCATCACGTTTCCTGGTAATACTCGCTAGCCAGGCAAGCAGCGATGATTGCCTGCTTGCTGATGAAGCAAACAGATAGGAAAGTGAAAAAATCCAGGCTCTCTGGTGCTTGGTTTCCTCTCAGTGTCACTGGTTCAGTCCCTTCCCATGTCCTTTTCTCTATTTAATTAAAACATGTTAATGGCAATGCCTATCAACTAGCAGCTTTGCATTCAGCATCCATATCTCTCAGACTAGCTGCCGAGTTAATCTGACAGATGAGGAGAGTGGTTTGGCTTTTGCAGTCATTTAGCTGCAGCCTCTGCATGTCTGTGGTGTGATGCAGAAGTGATGGGAGCTGTTCCCGTGCCAGGGGCTTTGGAGAAGCCTGTAACCGAGCACTCCCTGCTCCACGCGCGTCCATCCTCTGAGCAAACCCACTTTACTATCCCTTGTAGTTAACAATCAGCTTTCTGCTTTTTTTAAACTGTTTGTAACACTCCATCCCTGGTAAGGAAACTTTTACATAGTGTTTTTTCCTCTCTTTGTTTTTTTCAAATATAATTTGCAAACAATACAGATCACTGTACTCCAGGGAAAGGTAGTTATGGGAGAGGAGTAGGGGATTTGTGTATTGTTTTAAGAGGGAAAAGGAGGTCATAAGCAGTATCATGAGAAAAACAAATAACTGCAGATGTTTCGATACTATTGGCAAAAAAACAAGACCAGGAAACCAGTTCTGAACAGGGGAGGTACCATGTATGGGGCCATTGAATAAATAAAAAGTTTTTTTTCTGAACACATTCAGTAACACTGACTAGCTGCTGATGTCCAAGTAAAAGTGATACAGGTAGAAACAAGCTCTGATTATTTTATTTTTCATGTAGAGTTGTCATGCATCAAAGAACTTCATATACATCAGTGAAGTCTCCTGACACCACACTGGGCAAATGAGCATCACATAGCAGATGGGTAAAATGAGACTTAAAGAAGCTGAACAGAAGTGGCCTCCCTGGAAATACAGCTCAGCAGCCTCCTGCTCAGATAAGCATCCTCAGCCTCTTTCTCTATCTTCCCCTTTGCAGCTGCAACATGTTTGCAGCGGTCACCGCAGGAACATTATCTTGGGGGACAGGAGCGGGACTGGAGCATCAGACATGGGATCTGTCGCCGTTGCCCTCATGCCATGCTGGGGAGCGTGATGTCAAGCCTCCCAGCCTTCTCCCAGTTGTGGAAATTGAAGCCCATATGACCTTCATTGGAAACAAAAGTAGCCAGAATTATCATCCTGCAAGAAACACTGAGAACTCCACTGAACTACGTGCCGTGCTGAAAACATATCACTTCCTCATGCCTTAGCTGTTGGGATATTTTTAGTGTTACCAAATGCAACCAGCTATAAACATTTAGGGTCAAAGTCTAAGATAACTTCTTCGGACAACTCCCCACATAGCAGTCACCCAGACACTGAAGGCAGTAGCTGGTAGAGGGTATGTTTCACCATCAAATTAGCTCAGGATGCTGCAGGATTTTTAAAGGAAGCCAATTCTTTGGTCTTGCAGGAACCCTTTGAAAAATGACAGTAAGAAGCAATTCTCACTCATAGAGAAACCCTCTAGTGCACTTGAAATTGAAATTTCAAAATGGCCATCAGCAAAAGCCATCTATCTGAAAGACGCTGTTTTGCTTAATGTGCACTAGAAATATAGAGAGGCCAATTTCATTGGCAGTAAGGTATGTTTTTTCCTCTCACTTTAACAACAAACTTCTCAATCTGAGAAATAATTTCAGTCCTTTGACTCAGTGTTAGAGAAAATATTTAGTTCTGTGCATAAACCGGATGGAGGGCCAAAATCTTTTCCTATAACCTGCAGAAATTGCTGGAGTTACTCCAGGGATGCATTTAGTCCCTTCTGTTCAAAATTTAAGACCTGCTGTTTTTCTGACAGCGCAGGTAATTGCTACAGCTGGAGCAAGGCTGTATCTCATCATCTCTGGCCTCAGCCCCACCTGCCGTTCTCTTTTTCTGAAGCAGAAACACATCCGTCAGAGCATGCTGAGGGATGGATCCGGCGCTAAATCCTCACCAGACAGGAGCTGGTGGAGGAGGTCTCTGTAACCTACAGCACATCCCGCACTGGTTTCTCTGCATGAAAGGAAAGGCAAGACCTTGCCCTTGGGGGTGGCTTTAGGAAATCCTGCAAATTTCGAGGTACGCACAGAGACTCCTCCCCCTCCGCTAGCCCCAAGAAGCAAGGACAAACCCTCCAGTGGTGGCGTCAGCTTGAGGGCTTTCTCCTGCCCTTCTCCAGCTCTTCCACCCCAGTCCAGCTCCTCTTTCCCCCTCAGAGGTTACTGATTTAGCCACAGGATGAAAAGCAACTGAAGGCAAAGAGTCACCTTCCAAATATGCCAAGGTGAAAGCCTCTGCCCTGGAGAGCTTTGGAAGAAAGAGACAGAAGAGGGACACTAGGGAGATGATATTAGCTCTGTTTTACAACTGGAGATCAGAAGCTGAGAGCTGAGATCCCCAAAGTAGTGATTTATGCAAGACCATGAGCTCACCCAGCCCCATGGGGTAGGGGGTAGGAGCCAGACCCCCCCACTCAGTCCTGCTACAGCATCTCTATCACACAGCCACACCTGCGTAGCTCTGAAACCTTCCTGAATGGGAGAAAAATGATAATTTGTGCATGGAGATGAGATGTTTCTTAGCTTTCAGGCTTCCTAGCTACATTCATTCCTTGAGAAACGAACGGCTGTGACAAGGGCAGGATCAGGAGGTGAATTGTCGGACACTGTGCTAAGAACAAATTCGCCGGTTTTCTGTTACGTCAGTCTATTGCTGCATGGATACACATGCCCTCTCATAAAACCAAATGCAAGCAGATTATATTTCCTTCCAAACAGGATCATCTATGAATATATATAACTCCATCTTGAATTAGAAAAATCCATCAGTTTTTTCTCTCCCTGTAAGTATACATATAGACATGCACCAGTCTGCGTAGACATCCAGCTGTGGTGCAGTATGCTACAAACAAAATGTGTAAGTGAAATTATTATATCTAAAATAGCACAAACTCAAGAGATACATATCAGCAGCCCCTCAAATTCCAACACCTCCCCGGCTGCATATCTGCATCCCATAAATTTTCAGACTTACCGTTACAAATAATTTCAATTTGCAATTGTTCCCTTACACTGATTTTAGCCAGATCAGACTTATGTCCTCTTATTAGACATATCTTTCATGCAGAGTGTAAAACAATAATCCACTTGTAATGCTTACTAGCATTGGCTCTCATCAAAGAGACGGGCAGGGAATTGCAGTTAATGGCAATAACAGAGACAGCCCGCTGTTTGGGTGGCAGTGCTTTGGAGGGTTTTGTACCTGCCTGCTGTGGGACTGAAATCCATGAATTTCAAAGCTGCTTGTGTCTTTACAGTCATTATGAAAGTATCTCTCAGTCAGTACCAATTAATGACAACTGCAACTTTTTATGAAGAAAAATTTCAGTACCATCTGGAATTCCTGGAGAAAGAAAAACCTGTGGACCTGTCTTCTGCAACATGGCAACCCCTATCATTTTAACCACCACAAAAGCAGACTGATATATTATCATTTTTCACTTCCACCCATTACACTGTTTGCTCACTAATATGTGTTGGAGTATGTGGGATTTTGATGCTTGAAGGGCAGGATTTTTCCAGTTGTTTCACCTCTTAATGGTTGGCAGAGCAGCAGTGGTCCCTGACTGCACACTGGGAAGCATTATTTTTCAGTCTGCTTTGCCCCAGCTCCAAGAAGTCCTTGTCTTCCCCCAAACAGTTGTGACTATGCAAATAACAGCTCTCGTTTTGACCACTCAAAAGATGAAGTCTGACCTTGCATTATAAAATTTCCTTAATAAAAAAATAATAATTGAGTGAACACTGAGCTATCAGGCTGACTAAAATTCTTCAGGCAGTGAAACAGCATTTTTATACAACAATGCAAGAGGACAGATTTCCTGACACCACCATGTTTCAATCTTTCTAACAGAAAGCCCAAGCTAGAAAATTGCCCAGTGGCTATTCCCAGTCAAGTGTGGATATTTTTCCTGAGATAAAATGCAAAGTGTTCAGTTAAAAGCTGGTATTTAGCCTGCGAAAACATGTTATAGATCAATCATTTCAGCCTTCTAATACTACCTGATATTTGCAAACACAGGTTTTAAAACCTATACAAAGACCTTGCAAGTGTTTTTGCGTGTGTCCTTCTTGCTGGAGCACTCTGGAATAGGCATGCAGAAACACAGCCCCGCTTCTGTATAGATAAATCTGGAAATGAAGACCCAGAATATGCTGTTCGGCTGTAGGGATATGAGGAGAGCAGAGATAGAACCGAGATTACATCAAATGTGGAATGTTTGCCCTATTCAGATGAAAATGTCCCTCTTTTCTGAGCTCTGGGTGTCCTGAATGAATAAGAAACAGCCTTTTTTTCTGCTCTGATCTCTCTTAATGGACATTTTAATGACTGTCTCCTCAAGTTTACAGCCAGCTATCTAATTACTGAATGCCAATATTTATGAAAGCCCAGGATATACAGTGATAATGACACAATTCAGTATTTATGGGGAGCACATTTTTCATAAATACCGACACTGAGTAATCACAGTAACTACTCTCTTGGTAATTCCACTAATTTCAGAGGACAATGAGCAAAAATACCTTGAAACTTAAAAATCAGAGACTAGTCACCCCTTACCCCTTTGGTGACTTCAGACCCAGCCTGTAGTAGCAGTAAGAAAGAACTACAATTTCTTATTCCTGAAAAATCATTGCTGGGTTGATAGGGTGAGGGATATTTTTAGGGTGCTGTGATTGGTTTGCAGGTGGTGAGGAGCCTGACAAGGTGAGCGGCAGGGAAGGAATACTCCCTCTTTCGCACAATAGCTCCGTGATTGGAACAATGTCTATAGAGGGAGGAGAAGAGGTGAGCAAAGTATCAGACTCCCTTTGCCTCTCAAAATCCTCCTTTTCTCATTAGTAAACTCCAAAGCCTCTGCTTAGAAAATTGCTCAAAAGCAGAGGCAATCCTTGATTTTAGGGCCTGTGAGATGAAGCAGTTGTTGAGAGCAAAGTCGTTCTCCAAGACTTAGATGACTCAAATGCACCTAGGCTGTGCTTTCCGTGGAATTTGATTGGATCCAAAAGCCTGTGAAGATGGGGCAGGACAGACATCATGGAGGGAGGGACTGTACTGGCAAACTCTATTTCCATGTAGTAAGGGAAAGATTGCAAATTTGAACGTTAAGGAAGCTGTTCCTGCCTACTGCTGACTTCTGTACTTCCATGATCAGGTCACAATTATATTTACCACATAATTGCAAACAGAGGACAACCTTGGGTTTATATCTTATTCAACAGAAAACTCTACTATTGCGATGTTTTCTAATACTGGAAATGGTGACAGAAATTATGTCAGTAGCTCACACCATTAAGTTGAATAAAATTGAATCAAATTGAGGAAATATTCATTCTGTCTGGGAATGACCACACAGCTATTTAATGCAGTTTAAATAATGTATCCTAAATGTTTTTCTTTAGGTAATTTGGTTACTGTTCCCGACCAGCCCATATAATAATCAGGTGTTCTTTGCTGGAGTATTAACGAGGCTAGCATTTAGGAGTCTGCTCTGAAGATCTGAAAAAAGGTTCCACTGAATCCACTGGGCTTTGCATCAGATACCCAGCTTGCAGGGCCAGCTGAAACGAGCTTGAGGAGTGGAGGAGTGGCCTGCCCTGTTATAACATCACCATGTAACATAACACAGAACATCCACATTATGTCAGTGTGAAGGCTCATCTGGTACTGCTTTATCTCTCCCATGCACACCATCAGGGGACAGGAATATAAGAACAAAAGAGTATGTGTTTGCTCCTGTGTATGTTAAGGCGGGGGAAGTACAAAAGTAAAGGAGGGGGAACCATCTCTGTATACCTCCAAAGCAATAGGAGAATCCCTGAACTACAGGCTATATAACCAGATGGTCATGTTTAGTAGCCACGAATGGACCACTCTTCCATGAATTTATTTTTGCCATCCTTAAACTTTTTATACTAATTAAGCTCCATGTGAAAAGGCCTTTTGTTTAAATCCATTACACTTCAGCCGCAGGTATCTGTTTTGTTCCTTGTCCTCTCCTAGCTTTCTGTCCCCAACAGCAGTAGCTTCAGTATCTAAAGTAATAAACTAATAGTAGCAGTAATGAAGCTTTTTATTACCATCATTTACTGGGGCGGGGGCAGGGGGGCAGGATGATGAGACATCAATGATTAGTTGCCTAAAAAATGAAAGAAAAATGAATAAATTTTCAAGTAGAGGGATAAGTGATGGGCCAAGTGGAGTCAGAAGTCCTATGTTTCTGTCCAGTATTGAATCAACTCACTCAAACTCTCTCAGTTTGTTTCCCAATGTGTGTAACAGAAACAGAAATGTGTAGCATAAGTGAAAATATGGACTACTATAATTAAAATTTGTATAATATTTTGAAGTTTTTTATTACAGTATAAAAGCCAAATACATGGGGTTTCTTTGTCCTTACTATGATTGGTTTGCTTGCATTGGCATTGTCCTTACTTAAATGGGTTAAATTACTACACATATGTACATATACATACATAAAAATTGTTAAATTCTTCTTGAGCGTACTCACAAGGAATTGTAAAATAGCAGTTACCAACTTCTCTAGATCCTGCCATTCTCTTCTGATTGTCACTGGCATAACTTCTGATGCTTGATTTTCCCATGGTGGAAGTTTGCTCTTTTGCTCGATTTCTCTTTTGTGCAGTGAGACGAAGAACTCGAGTGACTGGAGCAAGCTCATTTTCCTGTGTGAGGGTACAGGAATAACAAATAAAATCTGGGTTCTGTTGAGCAAAATGTACCTATACTTATGGCACATATCTGAAAGCTTCATCAGCAGTGATCCGTGAAACTAGATCTTTCACATGAAAGTGTGAAGTAGACCCTGAAACAGAACAAAAGGGTCATGTTTGCAAATACATATTAAACACCTGCAATTGATTCCAATAGTGTTTGCTGAACAACAGTGCATGTAGATCTTGTTTTGCTGTGAAAGGCTGCTCTTGCCGCCACCTGATAGGAAGAATGAGTCAACAGTTAAACAAAATGACCCATTAAGCAACTGTTATCATGAAAGAGAAAACGTCTCTTGCTCATTAACTTTGAGTAAAGCATGCTGAACAAAAGACTGGTATTTTAGAAAGTTATTTAGAAGACTGAATAATAATAGCCTTGGATCTACAACTTAGTCCCTATGATTCTCTCCCCACTCCTCCCCAACTAAAAAACTTCAACTGTTAGTCATGATTCATTTTGTTTCTTAATAACCTCTTTTTTCCAAGTCATTCAAAACAGTTTGTGTGGGTAGTTCCTATCTTAATTTATGATACAAGTGCAAGTCTCCTTACTACCACTAAGCATATATATTGGTTTTGAGCCTTGGGTAGTTTACCCAAAAGACGTCACCTTTCCTTCTTTAATTTTTTTTTTTTTAATTGGTATTATGGAAGTGCTGAGATGTTACCTAGCATACACATTGTCATTACAGCAAAAAACAGAGGCAAAAGTTATGGTCTAAACTATGCAGACAGTCTGGTTCTCTTTATTCCCAACCACTGCCATTTCTATGTAAACCTCATCTTAGAAATATATTAATATGTAACTACTATTTCTGGGTGTTGCACTGGGAAAACCAATGCAAGTCTTGACACTGCCTCTGCCATGCCTGTAAGGGTAAGGTGCAAAGCCAGCAAGATAGCAGCAGGATTATAACCGGGAGGCTTCACTAATGGGTTACTGGCACAGTGTGAAGACTACATTAGATATGCACTGCTGACATGACAAGACACTTTCCCAACAGGGACCATGGATTGAAAGAAAAGAAACATTGCCAGCCTGAAATGTAAGCTGCCCAGCCACATACCCTGGTATGTGCCTGCCTTCAGCTTTCTGCAAGGTTTTGTGAAGTTAGCTAACATTTATTATTTATAATAAGCCTTTAAACAAATTCCATGTGTGGAATGAACTAAAAGGATATGCCAAGTCATTGTACCCTCTTCAGCCTTGGCCGTGGCCATTTGGCAGCCACTGTCCTCTATCAGGAGCACCGTTGTCTAAGACAAGGATATAGCTGATATGTACCATCCCAGCCTGCTTCCTAAGGGTGTTTCTTCAAAGGGGGACCACATGAGCCAAATGATGGAATGAAGCTGGGTCAAATAGGCACAATACAGACAAGATGTTCAGGAATAAAACCAATGCCAAAGCACCTGTTTTCCTTAGCTCTGTATCTATCTCTCTTTCTCCCTAAAGGATACACATTTTAAGGAAACTACTTAAAACTTGCATAGGTTTAGCCCTTCAGAAAGATAACTCCATACCCCAAAGGATGTGAGGGTGATCAGCTGAAGTACCTCTTAAACTCTTTTCATTATTCATTGAATATCTAGGAAAACATTTTGACTGGTGTAATTCTATATACCCACCAGACTGGTGCCAGAGATTCCATTAAACGGGTGCAATGACTACCTGAGCTGCCTGCACGGGGAGAGCCACAGCCCTGTATTAACTGTTATTGATTTATGCACAAGAGAGAAAAGGCAAAACTATGCACGGAGGAGCCCTAGCCTGTTGGTCTGTCTGCCCAGGGTAGGCTAAAACTTTCACTTATAGTAAAGGTAGCTGAAGATACTTAGGAAAATAAAGGCAGAGATGTTAATTTGAGGACAGGATTTCTGCTACCTTTTGAATATTAGACAGGGAGCTCTCTCTGATTCCCCTGTCCTGGACCTGGAGGTAGAAGGAGGGTTTCTGCTTTGGTAGTATAAAGAGTCTGGAATTTGGCAAACCAGAATGAATAAAGGCTCACTTTTGCTATATATTTAACTCTCTGCCAGTTGAAGCAGTCGCCTCCCCAGCTTCAACACTGGCTCTGGCCAGATGCCCTGGCCCCAGGCTGCTCCATCACTCCCACTCATACCCACTGCCCGAGAAAGCTTTTCAGGTTCCCATCAGTGCTTGTCACCTTTTCCTCATCCTTGGTTGAAACAAAAATCGGGAATGAGGCAGTTTGCTGATTTACGTAGTAACCAAGAAACTGGATTCACCCCAGATGGGATGTGGACTTGCCTCATGGTGACCCCATAGGAGCCCATAGCAGGGAGCACGCACACAAGCACATGCACAATGAAGGAATGGAAAGACATCTGAAATTCAGATGGGCTCCCTCTGTTCCAGAGAAGCTCAACATTTGTTTAAAATGATGTTTTGTATGCATTTAGGGTCACTTTCATTAGCTCTGTTAATCCCCCAAAGTAATTTGTATTTACCTATTCTTGCCCCTTCCTACAGCACTATCATCACAACTGCTTTTTAGTTTACGAAAATACAATGAAAAGGCATTTGTGTATATAAAGAAAGAAACCTTCCAACTAAGATTTGTCTTGAAAGCACAGAAGTTCCCTGATTTTACTGTATGTAAGATCAGGGCAGTGACGTGGTCTCTTTGTCTTCATTTCTTTTGGCCTTGTTTATATCTGTTCAATGATTTTCTTCACTTTCTTACAGAAAAAGACCTGTCTCAAAGACACAGACAGTATATGCAGATATATCTTAAAGGAAGCCAGCCAATACTCAGGTACCATGTATCTTGCTTAAACCCTGAAATTAGTAAACATCCAAGAAGCCCAATTGTTCCAGGATTTTTCCTCCAACAGAGTGGGGTGAAGTCTCTTAGACTGCCATGGAAACAGACTGGGTAGTGTTGTCAAAAGGAATAAGAATTTGATTGTACAAATAATCTTCAGTTAATGTGAAAATTGCTCATTGCCAAGGTATAAATGTCATACTTCGTAAGAAAAAAAAGTTTCCAGCAGATGTTCCTGTAATCCTGTTTACTGGTTCTATACTATTTCCCCCCGGTCACATAACATGACTTTGCAGTGTTTTTCATATGTTGGAAAAAACTTTAATGAACACAATGTAAGAAATAATTCATCACAGGCAGAGGAATGGAGTAGATGACCTAAACAATTTCCAGTTCCTACTGGTTCTTTGTTATACTAAATATGCTTATAATTAGAGGACAAAAGAACAATTATTCTGATGTAAAATCATCCATGTTATATGTTAGAATAGTAAAAATCATTTGGCAAAAAGTCATGCCCCCAAATTAAATAATTATATTGTACAAAAACTGTGCATCAGCCACGCTTGGCAAACAGCTCTCCATGTGGGAAGCTGTGCTGGAGTGTGCCCTGGCCTCAGCACACTACATTTCTCAGGACATTTACTATATGATTTCCTGAAACATTAAACTAAACACTGTTTTTTTTCTTGCTTACTGAATACAAATTAAATCCACAAAAAGTGCGTCTTCTCATATTCATAGGGCTGTAGCTTCTCTCCTTCCCCTCTTTCAGTCTGGGGTTTGTATGGTTGTAAATTTTAAAAAAACTCTTCCTGGGAAATCATCCTGACAATAAAAAGAGAGAGAGAAAAGCAAGTAAGGCAATGATTTGGCTTTTCTAAAAGAAAACTGATGTGGAACAAATAACATTTTAACCCTAGATGTGGTAGTAGTCCTCATGAATTAGTATTGTGAAAGGAGCCCAATTATTTTTAGCGCTAACTCTTTCTTAATTTCCCAGCAGGAAGGTGTAGGCAACTGTTCCTACATCACATATTTACTGGAGATGTGTAAATCACTCCGGAAAAAGGAGGACCAGTTCAAGCAATGGTAACAGACCGGTCATCACTAGGTGCCCTGACTCAAGGATGGAGATGGAGCGTCCTTCCCCCAGACCGCAGCGCCATTGCTGTTTTGCAACGTTGCGTTGAGCTGAGGCCTGGTCCTGGCAGTGCTGGGCACCTTGGCCTTGGCTTCCTGGTGAACAAAATGTCAGCAGATGCTGATCCTGGTATCACTGGTGCAGGTCCATGGGGTGGCAGGGCCATGTATGGGTGAGAGCTTGACTCCTCACCTTTTTAATAGGTGTGTTAGTCTTTTGACACAATTTTCCACCATCTGTTGGCCTGTGTACAATGTGAGCTGGTTGCTACCTGACTAAACAGATACTTCATTGGAAACTCCTTAAATTTATTCCTTTTTAACGATGGCCCAGTGTCAGACACAACTTCACCAGCAAAAATGGATTTGCTAAGCATAATCATATGTTTACCTGGTACCATCTTCTAGTAAGACCATCTCAGGGAAGTGGAAATGGTAATTGGGAGCAGTGGGCACTTCTTCACGGGCAGCACAAGCCTGTCTCTGCCTCTCAGTTCTAAGGGCAAGCTGCCCCCTGCCACCACTGCTGGGTTTTTCATTTGGTTCAGGTCATATTCATGGCATGGGTGACACAACTGAGTTTTCTTTAGCCACTTCTCAGCAGAACCAGTAGAAAAGTCTTTTCACAGATCTCTTTGTTCTGTAAATAGTTGTCACAAACCTTTTACAACACATTTTTCTGTAACACTTTAAAACCCACAACCCTGATACTTACCAATAAAATATAATGTTTTTATTAAAGAACTTAATGCCTGAAAATTTATTTTAATCACGTCAATAAAGTAGTTTCATAATCAAACTATTTTTTACTTTTGTTAAATACCAGGATTTGATTTAATCTAAAAATCAAATCACTAATTTTAAAACAGTGTTCCAGGAAGTAAATCAAAGCTAGAAGTTAGATGGAAGTTAATAGAAGCTGTAAAGTAAAAATGTTACAAACGGAAGTATGAGAGCTTCCATCCAAGGATATTATAGTCTCTGATATAATATAGAAAACAAATATGTATTTAAGGATTTTAAAATTTGGATTATTGACTCTATATTTGTTGTCTTTGATGTAAGTACAGTAAGTATTTGTTTAGGAAATATTTAAAGAGGATAATGTTATATACAGAGGACAAACTTCAGTGTCACAATGCACAGCAGCTTTCACTCACAATCCTTCTTATATTATTGAATTAAAAACTGGCATTACAATACATATACCACGTAAAGGGAGTGCTGAAGTAATTTTGGCAATAAATGAGTCAAAGTTACCAATATTTCAATCTGACTTTACTGAGAAAGATACAATTAAGCAGACTAAGAGTTTATAAATCTTCCTTTTTAGACGTCATCGGCTATCTTTAAAAAAGATTGACATTATGTGCCATTAATTTCCACAGATGAGGTGAAATACTGATGCCTCTGAAATGAAAAAAAAAACCATATAAAGAATAAGTCAGTGTCGGTGCAGGTTAGGGTAATGCTTCATGGCTGGTTTAGATACTCATGCCACCACCAGCACCACTACTGTTCCCCTGGAAGGGAACAAGGATCCAGGCTGAGACACGAACCCAGAGCATCGAAGCCAAGCTGCCAGCGTCCCAGGATCTGAACTGTACAAACGCTCATAAAAACCTGGGAACAACATTTGCTGCATGCTCCTCTGTTGTACCTACTTTTCATTCTTAGTAATTTGAAAGCAGTGGGAGTTCCAGGAGGAGGACGTCTGAGAGCAGATTTTGGTCCCTGGGCTATTTGTTTTTTGAGCTAAAAAACCTAAAGTAGTTGCAGTAGTATAATATACACATCACTTGTCATATTTAGATCAAAGCAGCTTTAGTTATATGAGAACAGAAAATGTCTGAACTTGGCAAACTCCTATTTTCCTCCTGGGATGCTATACATTTGTCAAAGAGCAACTTCACAATACGCACTTTCAGCTGCCACCCACTCCTAAAAATATTGCAGCCTCCTTCGTTTCTTCCTAAAAAAGATAGAAGGGGGCTTTTTTCAGCACCGGCCATCCTCCCCTCTGTGCAGAGCTGGGGAGGGTGCTGTGCCATACAGTCCTTCAGCCTGAGGACAGGGCAAGTTGCTACCAGGGGATCTCCCTCCCCTCCTGGCCCAAACAGTGAGAGGAGCAAGCTCACAAGCAGGAGACACTAACAGAAGCACGTGTCTCACACTTTTTTTTTTTTCTTTTTTGTCACTTTACAGCATCCTGTGAGCACTAAACATGCCTAAATATTCGCAGGGCTAGCTAAATTTTTTGTTCATGTTGGTGTTTGCCAAAAATTTGGGATTTTGTCAAGATACAGATCTAACCAACCAACAGCAACCACTGCTTGTGGGAATTTTGATTTTTTTCCATGTTGAAAAATTTAACAATTAAATATAAATAGTTTACTCTAAACTGTAACATTTCAATTGAGTACTCAGTCATTATTGCATGGACCAAGCACTTATTCTGGATTATATCTCCCAATTATTTGATGAAGGATTCTCTCAGTACATTGGTCTTTTTACCAGAAGATGTGATGTTCCATGGAAGGTGTAACTCATGTACAGAGTTTGTGCAAAAAAAGCAAAATACTCATCTACCAACCCCTTTAGTATAGCCCCAGAAAAAGAAAGAAATCTAGTACCAGAGCTGCAGAAAATTGCTGTAAGTTCAAGTGGTTGTTTTTAATGCTTTTAATATGAAATTCCTCTGCTGTTGTTTTGAAATGCATATAGTCAAATCAGGAAAGTGAGTATAAGAGCATGATGTAGCCATAGAATGATAATAACTTAAATGACTAAAAAAAAAAAAAGCAACTGATTTTTCTGGAAGTGTTTAAAGACAAAAACTACAAAATGTAGAAGATTTTTTTTTTTTCTGAAGTGTGGACGAAACAAGAGTGATGATAAAAATGCCAACAAACCTGCTGGGATTGTGGTGCTAGTTTGTCCTGCCAGAACCAGAAACATTTCTATACTTCCAGTATTTTATTTTATTTTATTTTATTTTATTTTATTTTATTTTATTTTATTTTATTTTATTTTATTTTATTTTTAATTTTATTTTTTAATTTTATTTTTAGGGAACAACTGTATCTCAGGTCATTTCCACGTCAGATTGTACTTCGAGTCATTTCTGTATGAGGTGCATTTTTTTTCTTTGGATACTTCAGGAAAACATTATGAGGAGCCTGAAAATTGATTTTCTGAGCTGTGGCCAGGAAGCAGACTTACTGAAAGATCATGAGCACTAACTTTCTTTGCCAGTAACTATTAAAATTTGTAAACCAGCATTTTAAAGAGCTTGAGTTGAATGGTAATGACTCGAAATGGCTTTTTAAAGATGGTGACAGAAATACTTTAGGTATTTTTTCCCTAAGCTCATACCATTCTCTGTCTTTAATTCAGTAATCATAGTAAATATTGCCAGACCTGCAGAGATGGAGCCTGAGAGCATGTCCATTTTTCCTAAGTGCTTCTGTTGTTCTAATAAACATTTCCCTACAATCCTTGCCTCCCTTGGATACATACCTTGTGATATAACCATGCTGACATAATAAGCACTAACAACAGAAATCAAATTCAGAGCTACAAAACTTATTGTACAAGGAAAACAGCTAATGAAATGGTAAGTAGTGTCAATATACGTGCATGGGAAAAATGGCTGAAACCCTGTATTGCTTTGAAATGGCAAGTTTTCTAGTTATTTTTGAATATTCTGATCAGCATGGGAAACATACAAAAGTCATATTCTGCAGCACTGATTTGCCTCCTGTGTTTGCCATAGCAATGCCAGGGGCCCTGGGAGCATGCTGCTACTTACCTCCAGCTTTCAGGGAGCTGCTGCCCTGCTTCAGGCTTGGAAGACCTTGAAAGACAAAAAGGGAGAGCAAGCAAGCATGCTTTACCAGGGGTCACACAAGTGATTAAATAGCCACCCGCTGGCCATGTTTTCCAGAATACAAAGGGAAGATTGACAGCCCGTGCTGACATTCAAACCTCATGTCATTGCTGTGAGTTGCCAGTGAAATCCTGCCGAGTACACCTTGCTCCGTTAAACTTGGCACACTGAAGGTAATGTCAGCTAGCAAGTTGGGGTTTAAATGCAGCCTTTTACTTGGGACAGTAACCAATTAATATTTGGGGAGTGAAAGGTTTGGTTTTTAAGTAATTATTACAGCTTATTTCTGCCTGGGCAGGAGGAGGTGAGAAGTCCTGAGCACATGAAGCAGGGAAGAGGGGAGTTTTTCCACAGCGGCTTTGTGCCCACAACCACAGAGCTCAGCTGCCTGCTGCCTTCTCCTGGAGCAGATCTTCATGGGCTCCAGAGGAGCCTATGAGAGCTCTTCATGGGAGCTCCTCTCAGGAGGCAGCAGACCAGTGCTCCTGCCTGCTTTATGAGCCACCTTCCCTTTCCTGCATATTATTTTCATTTCCACTACTTGTTATTTCCTTTTTTGTTGTTCTCTCTTTGCTCCTTGCTATGAATCAATATGCTGCTTGAAGCTAAATATCAACTGAACTGATAAAGACAGGTTATGTATATCTTCTCAGGACTTTAATACCACAGGAACAAACATGGGGGACCTGGGCAGATCAAGCAATGTTTTGCACCTGCAGCCCCATGGAAGTGAGTGACTGCTTTGATGGCAGATGCATTGACAGCTTTAGTTTGGATATGGATGGAAAGTGGATGACCTTTTAGGGACTACTGCTGCTTTACTCAAATTTGATACACCACAACTGCCTTGAGGGTTAGGGCACATCTGGGCAGTGCCAGCATCCTGTAACTATCCCAGTGCCCATATGTACTTTTTACTCAGAAGTTAAAGTTTATTCTTCTTTTAGTTAGCTGCATCCGTCAGGAGCTGAGTCAAAGGATCTGGTTTTTTTCTGCTGTAATCAGTTCTTGCTGGAGGAACACAGGAACCCAAGCCCCTTTCCTGCAGCTTAGGAACTCCTCCATCGACTTTGAAAATACAAGCTTGCAGCTTTAAGGTTACAGATCATTCTCATTTATAAACCTAATTTCTAATCCCTGAGTGACACTGTCAGGAGGAGATCACGGGGGATGCCGAGGGTGGCAGGATGCCCTCCGCATCGCTGCTCCCGCGCGTCGCCGTCTCTGGCAGCGGCTCACACCAACTGCGAGAGGCACAGGCAAATCTTTGGAAAAGTGCTGTACTGCCCGACTGCTAGGGAAGCTGCTCTTCATCTACGCGGCTCTCCTGTTTGTCTTCCGGGAAATGTGTCATTTCCCCTTCTGCTTTGAGGGGAAAGAGGGAGAAGTTGTTTCTCCTATGACCTGACCAAAGAAGCAGAAGGATCTCCTCTGCCCCCTTCCCACCTGGGAGAGCTGAGCCCAACGCACACCTTGATCAGTGCTTGTTCCCAATATAATTGACTCATGGATGTGCTGGGAAGTGATTGGGAAGTATAAAGATAATGCAGGACACACTCAGCTGGAGGAATGATTGCTTTTTGCTTTCTGTGTGTGTATGTATATACTTTTTCGTGGCTTTTTTAATCCTCTGCCTTTGGAGTAAGGGAAAACATGGACTTGGCTCTGCTGCAGGTTTCCATCTTGTGCACATGGAGTCAAGGAAGTGAAACCTCTCCTCCAAGACTCCTCCATGTGATGCTATGCCATACATCATCGCCGCTTTCTCATTTCCTAAGACCCTCATTGCACCTGTCAACACGCGCAGCCTCTCTCCTAGGCAAATCATCCCCCAGTCCTTTGGTGGTCTTGCAGAGCTCAGAGCCAAATTGCAGTTGCTACTTGAGAGTACAGTAAGATTTTACAAGCCTGCTTACCCTGAGGAGGCATAAATAAATTTATACAGACAAGCAGTTTTTTGTCTGTGGATCAAGCATGGAGAGAACCGAGGAGTCCCTCAACTTTAAAGATCTTCACTTTTGTTTTGAAGGTAGTCACTCTGGAAAACTATTGCATCTTCTCACCTGGAAGAAAAATCTGGTACCTCCTGCCCTGTTTTTCATATCCTTATGAACATTTAATTGACATCAGGATGTAACAGCCTACAGAGAGACTGATTAAGTGTTCAGAAAAATGAAAACCATAAGTCTAGACTTCAAACTCTTGGATCTGGAAATCAAATGTGTGCATGGATGACTCATTCTTATTTTCCTGAAAGAAAACTGTACACTTCCCTTTAGCTAAGTTTTATGAGTAAAACCATTCTCACTGTGTGTTCAGCACAGACTATTTGAAAGATCTTGAAATGTGTCATGTATTGGCAATGTATCCTGAGCACTAAAATATGCACCAATTCATAAGCACCATCCTCTCAAACTATTTCTGTTCAAATCTCTCTCAGAAATCAATGAAAAACCTTGACAAGGCAAGTTAAATAAGACATAGTGAGTCCCAAAGAAAGAAATACCATTCTCCTTTGGCCCTCTCTATCTTTTTGGCCTTGCTTAAAATCAGCCAGTGAGGTCTTTACACTGTATGTGATTTTGGATAGGCTATAGGTAGATGTATACAATGGCTCACACCTCAAACTAACAACTAAAATAACCTTTGTACTTATGAAAGGACCTCTGAAAAATTTTTCGGATACACAAGGCTTTTTTTTTTTTTTCAATCATACTAACCTGTTTTTTATGTGTTAGAGTGTACTAACCTGTTTTTTATGTTAGAGTGTTTGGACAGCAAGGGGACTATTTCATTATGTATCATTATTATACCACCACATATGTCCCAGGTTTTTTTCTTCCATGGATGATTTAGGTAATAAATACTTGTTGCCTCCTGACCTTGATGCTTCTTCCATTATGTTGGGAAGATAATGGGATGATGTCCAGTCTCTGTTAAGGCACAAATTGTAACTGGTAACTTATTCATAGGTAATGCCTTAAATAATATAATCCAGTAGCAGGGAAACCTTTGATTACCAGGACAGAGGCCATGATTTAGGCTCTATATTGAATAAAGAAGGAGGACAAACTGCAGATCACTATGTTAGTGATCAGCATATGATGGTCTTTATTGCGGGGTAAAAGACTGGTGCATATTGAACTGGTCAGCATTCAAGAAGCTCAAGTTTTGGCAGCAAACCTGTAGGAAATAACATCAGCATGGCGGTGATCCTGCTTAGTTCTACTTGGCTTGTCTAAAATGTTCTCTTTAATTGAAGACAGAAATGGATGAATCTTGCTATGATGGGTAAATGGGCATCCAAAACCAACAAGTTGTCCAAAAACTTGAGACTGAGACTTATTTTAACAATCTTAAGATTTATGCTTTTGAAAGAAGGGGAAAATTCTTAAATATGCTTTCCTCTTCCCAGAACCGACTGCTCTGTTTTGTCTGGATTCACCCTAACACGATTATTTTTCATCTTGCTATTCCTTTCAGCAGGAGGCTGGAAAGGCAGCACTGTTCTCCATGGGATGAAGAGGAGATGGGAACTGAAAGGTACTATGTGCTTCACGCTCTCTCAGATGGTTTCTCTCGTAGTTTCACAGCACCCCCCACACCCCAGATTGGATGCAAGACTTCATATGGTGCTACACATCTGAAAATAGAAAGGTTTGGGAATAGCTGGTACAGGCAAGGGATAATAATATGGCAGAAGCAGTTTTGGGGTAGTGGTCAGTACGACAGAGCTGAGCTGCAGGTCATACCTGCCTGCTCCACCACCTTTCAGTAGTGCAGGTAACTCTATGCTCCTCCTGTTCTGTTCAGTGCTTTGAGACAAAACAGGTCTTTCTGCTGCTGTTGCCACTGCTTGAAGGGGCAGATGAGAGGTTTAGAGCTACGCCTGTAGGAAGCTACTAAAGCAGTTCTGGCCTTTTCATCTCCACACTCACTGGGTAGATGAGTTTACTTTAAGGCACACGTGGGACTTGAAGGCACTATCTGGAGGTGGAAGACCTTCCCTAGAACAACTTTCTACATTTAGTCTCAAAGGAAGAACTTGAGCCATCTCAGAGCATTTCTGTTTAGTTCTACGGGGTTTTTCGGAGACGGTAATAATTGTAATGAACACTACCAAATGGGCATTTTACCTTTCTGTTCTTTGATGTAGGACAAGCAATGAGAAAGTGGCAATTGCTCTTTCTTTGGATTGATGCTAACATCTACCTCCAACATTTGTATCTTCTTTTTACTGGTCCATCAGTTTGAGGTGATGGCTGGAAATGAAGAACCATTTTCCTGTTTTGCATTACCACTGCATCTCCAGCTTTAAGAGGATTCTCTCCCTTTCATGTTTAGCTCTGGTACTACATTTTCTGCTTTATTCATCCTTAAAAGACCAGAAGCCTTTCCCCCCACACTTTTTAATTTACTGAGGAAAAGCACATTAATTAAACAGTTACATTTGGTTGGTTGAAGGTTATGCATGCTATTTATTTAGCTGGAGGTTTATCTGGCTGTCAGAATAACTCACTGGAGAGATCACACTTTGATAACAATACTGGTCAACCAATGTGACCTTCAACAGGATCACCTGTGGTGGACCTTATGAGCCAGCCTGCAGCTCTTATCCCTGCCTTTTCTGGCATGATTTTATATGCTACTGCACCTCAGGCACACAGTATGTAACTTCTGTCAAGCCTTCAAGAAACCAGCAGTGTGATTTAGAAAGTGCTGATAAACATAGAAGATATGACTCAGAGATGTCCATGTTACCTCTTCTTCTATGGTTTCCAGGGCTGTAAACAAGGAAGGACTGGAATGACCAGACAATCAATTTATGGAACACTGAAAAGGTCAAGATATTGTAATATGCTGTGTTGCACTGAATATATGGGATATTAAAATTCAGATGCTTCATTCCTAGGAAAATAATTGCAGTGGCACAAATACAGAAGCACAGACTTCCACCCTGGTGGCAATTACACAAACAAATGGATCTAGTCCGATCACACCCTGAGAGACAGATTCTTGTGTGATCCTCTTTGGAGGTTGTATTAAGGTTTAGTTGTTCCACTCCAGCAGAACTTAACCTGGTAACAGTTTGGGATGGAAATCTTCCTTCCTACCTTCTTTCTCATAAATGAAATGATGAGGAAACATTAACAGTCAAAGCAACCTCTGCTAATCTTTTAACTTCAGCAGCTGATATGACAATTTCAGGAGCCTCTGTCAGGGTCTTTTTACAACTTATTTTCTTTCTCTCCTTTCTGATCCTTTGTTTGCACCTTATATTTCACTTGTTTTACTGGGGTGAGGAATTCTGCCATTGGCTATTGGCTTTATTTTGACAAGTCTTCTTAATTTGGTATACAAACGCCCAGAAATTTAGCTAGGAGCCATTCTGAAATAAGAGAAAGACCAGGTTTCTGCTCTGTATGCTCCTATATCCCTTACAGGCTTTTTGTAAAAAATCCTTCCTCACAGGTTGTGATTTCTAAATCTCTGGTCATCTTTGCAGGTCTAAATGGCTCTAAGTGATGCACATTGTTTTTGAAATCCGTGCCCAAATCTGGACCCAGAGTTACAGCTGAGGTTGCAGCAGGAACACATAGAACAGAAAGATTATTGTATGTATCTTACAGAAAATACTCTTCTCTGTACACCTTTCTCAGGGTTTGCTCATACTAAACACAAGAGACCACAAACCCCTATATGCAACAGAACTCGACCATTTAGAAGGGAAATAAATTTGCCAGCTATTCTAGAGAGAGAATCCAGACATAACTGCAGGAGAAATGAGGAAGGTGATGTCTGCCATTTGTCTTCAGCTACAGGAATAAATAAGCCCGGCTCCAAATTAAAGCAGAAATTGCTCTCCTCTTTCATTGTAACTACAAATAAACACAGTTGAAAGAGGCAGGTGAAGTGAGAAGAAGGCTTTGTTCCCCAATAAACAGGGGAAGTTGAAACAGCAAGGGCTTAAAATAATGCAGGGTCACACTACTAACAAATCGTCCGCTTTCCAAATTTAATGCAGAAGCTATCGTAATGATTGACAATATGGCCATATATACCAAAAGGGATTTCCTCTGTGTATAGCCTGCTAGAAGTCACTCTTGGAAAGCATTTTGTTCCTCACCAGTACCCAGAACCTCGTTAGCTGCTGTATGAGTAATCCTTAGCGCCTTTTGCTGCTACCGCTACTTCAATTCCCATCTCATTGTTTGGGTGGCATAAATCTCATGCCGAATGCCTGAGGTCTGGACCAAAGCCCATATCTTCTTGTTTATTCGTGTTTCATGAATACATGATTCATGTTTATTTGCTGTGAATTATCATCCCTGACTGTAGGTAGCTTTGCCTCTATCCAGGACTGGGCTGTTGGAATAGCCCACTTCTTATAGCTTGAGTGAATGCCAGATGAATACCAGATCTTGTATACCACAAGGCGAATGCTTGCTGGAATTATAGGTTACTCCATAATACTCCTCTATTTGCAGCCACATTTCAAGAGATGTTAAAATATCTAAAAAGGTGATCTTACACATCCTACAGGTTGGGGCAATAGTCCTGTAAGGTGCTCAGAAACTTCTGACAGAATATTAGAATTAAAAATACAGAAAATCAGAAAAGATCCAAGTAATCTCAGAACCAAAGAACTAAAGGATTAATAAAGGAAGCAAAACTATGTCCACATGTCCCCAAGAAGTTTTCTGATATCCATGACAGACTGGTGAATTTGACAGAAACATATTTATGTCTGCCAGGCAGATCCAGTTATAGGAAAAAATTCTATTTGCCCATGAAAACTCTGTTTTCAGTAAGAAAGCTATAGAAGCTAATTTCTAATGTATATAAGCTCTTATATAAACACTACAAAATCACTCTTCAGGGTACTTTTGCTCTGTGTTACAGGAAGCATATCTTTTATAAATGCTTTCTTATTGCTGTATTTGTGATATAACTGTTTTGCAGCGTTATTTAAACTTAAATAATTTGTCTTTCTTCTGGTTTATGTTTAGAAGTTTTGGGGCTGTTTTTTTTTTTGGCATTTGGAAACAAGTCAACTAGAGAGCATTTTCTGTGCCATGTGAGTTTGAAAGTAACAGCATGGAGTCAGAGAGGGCCATTCAGCAGCCAGTTTGTATCCCTAGTTGGGTATTCCTTCAGTTGAATGCAGCTGGTATAAAACATACAGGGTCTGGGGCTAACAGAAGCAGCAAAAATTAAGAAAGTGAATTTTCTAGAAATGCTTAAACTATAAAAAGAGTTGAGCATGCTGTTGAAGAAGCTGTGAATTTGGCTCAGGGGACTGGAGAGCTTTTCCCTTCTTCAGAGCAATTGCTGATATAAGAGGAACTGAATGTTTCACCCACTTTTTCCTGTGAAAACACTGGTTTTAGACACTTCTAATATTGTCCATTTCTGACCATTTAGGTTGTTTTGCAGCCACGGTATGACAAAAACAAAATTGTTGAAAACTTCAGCCATATGTGAAAATGAGACTCAGAAAAAAAGGTGCAGCTTTACCAGTATTAAAGATCCTTGTGCTCTTTCCTTTGAATAACTCCTGTTTTAGAGCAGGTATTTGAAAATTAGTAGTGAAGTAATCAGAGATATGTCCCTTACCATTCTGTAGAAACCTGTCCACTTTGGGTAATTTTACAAGTCCCAGCTGCTCAGTAGAGTGCCTTCTCTGTTAACAGCTAAGAGTGAGGGCGCTGAAGTCTCCGTCTTCACTGAGAAAACCCATTTCCAAATTTGCTCAAGCTATTAGATTTTGAGAAATCACATTTGCACAGATGCTGCAGGGATGCCTCGCATTTTAGTAGCTCTGCTTTCTGAGGACTCAGACTTCACGGCGTGCTCCTGAGCACCTCACACCTCCGCAGGCTGGGTCGTGCCTTCCCCACCAGGGAAGAGGGTGCGATGATCCCGGCTAGGCAGGGCTCCAAGCGCAAGGTCAGCCTTTCGCTGTGGCTCTGCTCCAGAGTGGTGTCATCGTTGGAAATGAAGGAGGGAGCCTTCCTCTCAGTAACTCCCTACCTGCTACTTATCTGTCAAAGCCTGGAAAGAGGACAGTGCTTACAAGGTGGCTGCACTTAAAGGAAAGAAATGAAAGAGGGGTAAGACAATCCAAACAACAAACAGATGATCTGAAATGGCTTATCTAGAAACCAGAGCAATTCTAGTTTTCATTCTCCTGATGGAGACTGGAATCTCCTATTCTTGGGAAAGATACCTCCTTTTTTTTCCTTTCCTTCTTTTTTTTTAAAGAGTTTGGGCTTTTCCCTGAAGTGCATTCAGGGTGTTACCTCTCCCGAGCATGTTGTGTCCATGGTTTTGCAATGCATGTACAGCTTCACCCAGGCTTTCTCCTCCCGCTGTACACACTGTCCCCTGGGGATGCAGCCTGGAGCTCAGACTGGTGGCTTTGGGGCGCAGTGGCCCCCTGCACCACCAGCACCCGCTGTCCTACCTGTCCTGCAGCCTCCACTGGTGCTGTCCTTCTCCTGCTGAGGCAGGGAAGGACTGGGACATCAGGAGCATGGCCTCGCACTGGGCTCAGCAGGGCGACAAACTGGAAAACGCGCGGGAACCTTTCAGCTGACAGTGACAGGAGGATAAGTGCTGTCACGGTGCCTGAGGAAAGGTGGGCAGGCAGGAAAGGGTCTTACAAATAGCCACAGCGGGCATCTGAGGGAATGTAAAATTAAAGTGCAAGGGTGCCGGTGGACTTCTGGTATTTATAGATCTGGAAGGAGTTGTGTAAATGTCACTTATTTGTCCCGTCCTGGTGCCTGAGTGTCTTTGCAGAGTGAAGTCATGGAGCTCCCCTCAAGGTTCACCTGCGAGATGTGAAATTCCTGAACTTTACTAGATTATTCTCGTTTAAATACCTTTTCAGATATTAAAGGTTCAGTTGTAATTTTCCATTTGGACCTGCAAATATATGATGTGTCTGACAGCAGATTACAGCGCTTTCCGTGCTGAGTAAAAAAGGTTTTTGCATTTTATTTCATACCAGAAAATACAGAGAATATGCAGCATGGCTGAGTTAACATTTGGAGAGAAACTTTAGTGTTTGGAGTTTTCAAACTTTTTAATATTGCTGTAACGATAATCTTTTGCTTTTAATACAGCATACTTTGGGGATGAAGAAGCACACTCTTTTGCTATCACTCCACTCCAGAGCCTTATAAACAGGTTTTTGTCTGAGATGGGGATTTAGCATACAAAATCTACTAATGTATTTGACTAGCAGTGTTGTATAAATCTTTATGGTTGGTAGGAGACTCTTTTAGCCTTTGTGGCGAGGTCACATGTCATATGGTGATGTAATATTGAAAGGACTGAAAGTCCACAATCCACAGGGGTAATATATTAGTTTGCCTTTGTAAGCTTGTCATTGTTTGGTCTTTCCACTTACATTAACATATCTTAGCTAAGATAATTGATTGCATTTAAATACACAAGACAAGATACTTCCATTTCAAAATACCGTACACCGCAACTATCCTAAATATCACTGAAATAATTTTACATTTAATCTCATGCAGATGACACTGACACACTTGCTTATATCTCGTGTAGAAAAGAATTAAAATGTAACTAACGTGGGGAGGTTTCTTTCAAAATTTTGCAAATTAATTCACAGACACCTTGAGAATACTTAAAATAAAACTTCTCATATACTTTGTTAAATAAGGTACCATGAAGTTTTATATAGTAAAGGTATGATTATGCCGTTTATTCTAAAACTGTCTGAAAATCACCTTTTTATTCTTCACCATGCTTTGTTAGTCAGGTGTTTTGCAGTAAAAGGAAAAACAGACAATTAATTAGATATTTTCTCTGCAAAACTGTGAAAGTCATTGCAGAAAATCCTTGCTAATACATAAACTGTTTCAAGATACTTTCTCTGCTCTGGAATATCACTTCCTAGAGGACTGGTTGCTGTTGCACCGTCAGACACAGGCTCCTAAAACTGCTTGAAAGATAAGACAGAGCGGTTGAGCCTAAGGAACAGTAAAATATGCCACCCATTTGCAAAATTTTTTTTTTTAAAAACAGCAATCATAGATTAGTTGTCAGCAAAAAGGAGGTGGGAGCCTTGTGCAGGCTCTTTCGGTATGGGGGCTCAGTGCGCTGCACTGACAGAGTGGCTGAGCAGAGGCGGCTGGACCACCAGGTCTGATCTTTGTACTGGCGTAACAGAATTACTCCACACCACAGTGAAAAATGTTATGCCAACAAAACCAAAGTTCTGTCAATATGAACTGCATCTACATTAGAGGCCTCTGCTGGCACATCTCTGCTGGGTAAAAATTGCACCTCTGACCCAATTAACCTTTCAGGGAGAAGTCTTGCAGCATAGAGACTGCCCAGATAACTCACTGCTTTGTGCTTTCCATGCACTGAAAGAAATAACCTCCAAGTTACCCACTCTGGGGATTGTCTTTTCTGAAAGATGTCTGTCACCTGGGGTCTCCTCTCATGGATCTATCTCTGTTATTCTAATTTTAAGATATTCAGCCTCCCTCTTGTCCTGTACTTTTAAGAAAAGGCAGCCTCAGATGTCCCATTATGTTTTGTTGTGCTTTTTAAACTACGGTCAAAATCCATCCTGTTTTATTCTGGTAGGAATATTGCAAGTTATGGTGGTATTTGGAAAACTGGACTCCTGGACAACGTGGCTGTCAATTCCTGCCTTTTGGCCAGCCCTTTTAAATAGCCTTTCTTAACACTAAGGTCTCGCTAGGCTGCTAGCTGCCTCTCTCTTTCTTAAACAGAAATGGCCAGCTGAAATGCCAGGAATTATTTGGAATGGGGAAATACCACACAGCTCAGTAGGAGAGGTTTTTTGTTTCTTTTGTTTGTTTTGTTTTTTTTTCCTCCTGCATCCAAACATGGCTCCACTAGCTAATTCACTCACCTCAAACCCCATGAACAATTTAGGATCTGCTGGAAAGTACAGTTTCAGCTGCAGCTACACTGACCAGCAGTGCTGAAGATTTGTTCAAAATAAAGAGCTGTGAGGCCTAACTGCTGATAGTCTGGAAGAGGAAGGTTTTTCAAAGACCTGCAGGTGTCATGGGGGGCCACTAACTGCAAACCATCTTCCCTAAACCTGCCACTTGCAAAGTGTTCTTCCTCCTCTAGCTCTTACAGGAAGAACAGAAAGAAGAAATTCACATTTTTACTCCAGGGGAGGTATCCAGAAGCTTTTGGACTTGGATGTTACTCACTGGTCTTTTTCTTCTCTCCCTCCCACTCCTGCTTTCCTTTCTCCTGCAATAGCATAGGGCTCCTTTTCTTCATGGGTGTTTAAGGCAATCATCTGAAGACTTTTTTCTCCCCGTATCCCCTTCCTGGGAGCTGGAGCACATAGGGTGTTAGTCTGCAACAACAGAGCAATGATGGGCTGCCCCTGTGCTCTGCAGGCAGACATTTTTCAGAGCTGGAATAACTTAGAAGCCCCATTCCCCATCAGCAGAAACTTGTGGAATATATTCTGTGTGGGTGAAAACGATCTCCTTGGTGGTAGCTCCTGAATCAGCCACGGAGCTGACACTGCTGGAGCAGAGAGGGGGCTTGTGGTGGGAGGTGGCTCCCACACCAGTGGGATGGAGCAGAGTGGCACCTGAGGGGTGAGGGTGGAGACTGGGAGTCGGGCAGAGCAAAGTGGTGGCAATGGCCGCCACGCTCTGTCCACCCACGCCAAAGCCCACTTGTGCCTGTGAGCGGCAGCTTTTGGCACAGCTCTGTCCGTGGTCGTGGGCTTCCAATGGGTCCAGCTTGCAGCCTCCAGCCTGCCGGGCAGTCCTGCAGGCCAAACTCACTTGTCACGAGCAGTGGGCTTGACAAGCACTTCGGATTATGAGTAAAGCAACACTGGGAGGATCATCTGTTTCAGAACTGTGCGCTGTCTTTTTTGAGTCTTTTAATTGCAGCTAAAAATTACAGGTGCCGGGCTGGGGGGTGGGGGGGGTGGGGGAGCGGGGTGGGGGTGCGTTAGGAAGTTTTCATCCCCCTCTCATGCATTTTATACCCTTTCTTCCCTTTTGTCTGTCCTCACCGCTCACATTACAAGCTCTCAGAGCTCAGAGGCCGGGGCTGCCTCTTCTTATCCATGTCTGCGTACAGCGCTCGTTGCAACTGAGCCCTGTTGAGGCCTTCGGATCCTGCTGTTACGCATATAATAATTCATAACGCCTAGGGCTACGCACGGCAAACACTTTGCTCCCTTTTCCCCGTGTGCCCCCGCGGATGCCCCGTATTTCAGCGCATCCCCGCCTGGCCCCCGCGGAAACTTTTGGTTAAATAGGCACACCCAGCCGGCCCTGGGCGGCGGGGGGTAGCGGCGCCCGGCGAGCACGGCCCCTTTAAATTCCAGCTGTGCGGCGGGGGGGCAGCACCGCTGGCGGCGCGGCGCGGCGCGGGGCTGGGGCTGGGGCCGGGGCCGGCTGCCGGTGCGCGGCGGCGGCGGCGGCGGCGGCGGCGGAGGAGAGCAGCCGGCGGCCGGCGGCGGGGAGCGGCAGCGGCGGCGGCGGCAGCCCCAGCCCTGCGCCCGGGGGAGGCAGCGGCTCCCGGCGCCGCCGTCCCTCGCGGGGGCGGAGAGGATGAGGGTGGCTTCTGGCTTTTTTTTTGGCCTCCTCGCGATGATTTCCATAGTAACCTGATCGAGCGGTGCAATTTCGGAAACTGGGGTTTATCATCATCATCATCATCATCATCATTATTATTTTTATTATTATTATCCCCCCCCCATTTTTTTCCGCTTCTCCGCCCCGCTCCCCGAGGAGTGCCAGCCGGCAGGTAAGGTGCCCCGACCCCGCGGGGGGATTTCCGCGCCGCCGAACTTCCCCGGGCGGCAGCGGCGAGGCGCGGGGTCCTGCCCGCGGGGCTCCGCCGTGCGCGGCCGGGGGCGGCAGCCCGGGGCCGGGGCCGGGGCCGGGGCCGGGGCCGCAGCCGCAGCCCCGCCGGCTGCCGGGGGGCGGTACGTCGGGGCGGGGTGCCGCGGGGCCGGGGAGCCCGGCGGGGGGTTACCCCCCGGGGAGACCGCCGAGCTCTTCTTACCCTCTTTGTTTGCTTGTTCCCAGAGAAGGTTTTATTTTTCCCTTTGTTTCTCCCTCCTTTTCTTCTCGCCCCCCCCCCCCCATCCGTCCCCTGCCTGGTTTGTTTCCTTGATCATCTTTCCTTCCTCCTCCCTTTTGTGAGGGTGAGAAATCGCTCACACTTTACCTTAAAATCTGCGGCGAGCGAGGACGCAGCCACCCGGCCGCCCGTTCCCGGCGCGGCCGGTACCCGCCGCATCCCGGCACTTCCCCGGCCGTGCCCCCCGCCCGGGGCGCCCCGCAGCCCCCGCTGGGGCGGGCAGGGGACAGCCCTCGCCCTCGCGTCGGAGAGGAGAGGGGCAGAGTAGCCCAGAGCATCCCCCGGCTGGGTACCGCGGTCTGCCCACCCCCCCCACCCCACGGGGGGAAGCACGTCGTGGAAACCTGTGAGCAGGTTAGTCTAGAAGCTTCTCCCTCCGTGACCCACTCCTTGCCCACCCGCCTGGGCCCGTCCCAGGAAGTTGAGGATGAGGGACGCGTCTTCTTGGCGTTGGGTTGGCACCGGCACCGATGGCCCCGTGGGTCCCGAGCTGCCCCCCCAGCCCCAGCCCCGCTCCACAGCCTCCTCATGCTGCCTTGCACCATCTCCCCTGCCTGGGTGGGCAGCGCGGGGAAGGCTCTGGCAGGTTTGGGTTAGGTGATGAGGACTTCTTCCAATTGCTGTCGTACTCGGTTGGTAGCGCCGTTGCTATTGCCAGGTGGTAGTCGTTCATCAAGCAGGTCTCTGCTAAAACTTCCTCTCGCTTGGTGTCTTCCCTAGCCCTCCGGGTTTCATCCCTAGATGGTGTTTTCGACTGTGACTCCGTCTGGGGTGGGGGGTGCGTGTCATTTTTGATATCGGTTTGCACTGAGCGCAATGAATAGATGAGTCTGGTCAAGGCTTTTTGTTTCTGTCATAAGTGATCAATAATCATCTGGTGGTAAGATGATCTTATTAGAGAAAAAGCCAAAGTGCACACTGAGAACAGCTGAAATACAAGGTCAATAACTCTTGGGTTATCAACGCTAAACCTGCTTTGCATGTTTGAAGATGACGTATTCCTTTCAAAGTAAAGGCAACTTCAAGCTTTTGATGAGCTTTATTATCACTGTAAATAACAAGCATACAGTGAACACAGGAAACCAGCCTTGCTTTGGAGAAGATTACCCGTCCTAAAACATCCCCGGACCTCTTTTAATCTTTTTGTTTAGTCAACGGGGACGAGGATTGCAGTCCTCTTAGGTGAGAAGAGTTTTTGCAGCTCCCAATACAAAGGTTGGTTTGTTCCTAGTGCCCAGCAACTGCTACAGGCTTTCCAGACACAAAAGAAAGGCGTAGTCCGTGGCCTGAAGATCGTGCATGCTAAAAAGGCAGTCAGCTGGAGGGTAACGCAGATCAACAACCAGCTCCGCTGCCGCCTAATGACTAGCATCATTCCGGGAAATGTAACAGTTCAGTGAGACAAGTAATTTGTGCGGAGGTGCTGGTGGCTCAGGGAGGACCGCCGTCACCCTCGGGTCGAGCCTTCGGTGGCAGCGGAATGAGGAGCCGGGGCTGCGAGAGAGGGAGCCTGGACAGGAGGAGGCACCGGGGGCAGGTGAGGCAACCTTTCCCGGAGAAGGAGACGGATACTGCGCCGAAGCGGGGAAATGCAATGTGAAAAGGGAGCCGGGCACATAATCAGCAGGGGAAGAGGTTATGCGGGGACTCAGAGCTGAACATAAAAAGCTTGAAGTAATGAGTTTAATCTATGAAATCTAGTTCTTAAATTGTATGTGCTTGCCAATTAGCTAACCATTCTGCAAATCAGAATGGAATTCAGATCGTATCTTGCTAAGTGTATTGACTCTGAAGTGCTGCAAGAAAAAAAAAATAATCTTTCCTCTTTCTCCTACTGTGGGCTTTAACTATGAACAAAAATCAGATCTGAGAATTGAGGAACCTTTTAATATACTCACTTTCCCGAGTTCATATTCTATCTAGCCGAGACTCCCACAGTTAAAATCAAAAACCCCTATGGTAATACGACTTCAGGGGGGCAAATTCAGAGCAGTCGCAGGGCATTTTCACCAGTGAATGCTGCAGTGCATGGTGAGGGGGGGTCACCATCAGTCACAGTGTGGATGAAAGTGCAGGAGGTGTGTGTAGCTGTTACCTCGCAGGGAGCGTGCATCCCATACAAAACACTTACAGTACAGTGAGGGAACCTACAGCCCTCTTGGGCTCCTCTAATAAACACCTTAATGTTACATGTCTATGAAGAAGAGTTGCAGCATAACCTTTGTTCTCCTATATTGAAGAGTATGTTCATATATGCATGTATTAGTTTATGTGTGTCATAACAGTTTTCAAAATGGCTGAATGATATTGATCCAATTAAAAATACTGTGAGAAAATAGCTGAAATTAGTTTAAATTTCAGCTTAAGAGAACTGTAAAAATAATGTCAGTTTTACGTCGCTTAAGCAACTAGCTGCAATAATTAATAGGAACTGACAGAATCCTTCACAAAGCTATTGTTTCACCCAGATTTGACCGGTATGGACTTAGAAAAAGTACAGAGGAATCAATGCCAGAAATTGCCACCAAGATCAGCACCCTGAGCAAGAATATTTACAGCTGTATTTTGGAGTCTGGGAATGTTTGCTTTAGATTGGCTAGCATTAATGTGGTTTATACTACAGAGAATCAAAAATTCATTACGTTTGATTGGTAGCACAGGGATGTAATAATACCGAATTTCTCATTTTCTTAGAGAAGTGTTCTCTAATTCATGCTAAATTTTGTAGTTAAGCTCCACATTGCGATGGATCAGAGGTGTATGGCTGGGAGATGTGTAGCTGTTTTTTTAATAGGGAATCTGACTTGCACTGATACGTGTGCATTTTTTTGTACTAGCCGCCTGTGGTATCGCCTGCACGTGTTGACGAAGCAATCTGCCTGAGAGCTGTTAGAATTTGCATGTACAGAACTGGTTTGTTTATATGTAGATCAGTTATTACTGCAAAGATAAGTGTATGCACGGAAAGTTGTTACCACAGATGGATGCTGGCTTCTGAGAACTGGGTCCCATCTCTTTAAGATAAACTCCCATGTATAATGTCAGAGAAACAAGCAAGTTGGGGACAAAAATACTAATGTGTCTTTGATTATGTTCTGCATCCAGCTTACGCTAGTCAGTATAATATACATTGCAAGGACCCAATACTATGCTTTCCATTAAAATACTTGGGATTTTGTTGGTGTAAAATCAGAGCCTTACCCACATGCTCAGTGTTTGCCTGACAGTTATCAGAAATACTATGGTAAAACTTCTTTGTAGAAAGGTGTAATATGTAATGGTAATTGCTGTATGTTTTGCTTTTAATCTTCTTTAATGTTTCTTTTCTACTCTTGAAAATGACTGCATACAATAGCACCTTTTTACTCAGTTGTTTTTTCCCACTTTGCCATCAATATTTAGAATCGTATCCATTTAATTGAGTGACAAATGTGATGCCTTTCTTCTGTGAACCCAACAAAGACAGGTAGGGTAACGGGAGTGTGAGCTGTTCTCTCTTCTCAACTGGACATTAGTGGACCAGGATTCAGTTTTGAGTCCCATGTCTGAGCATCCCCCAAAGATCACTGGTCCTGGTACCCTGCGCTTCCAGTCTGCTGGAGCTGGACTATCTCAAGGCATCAGAGAAACCCTGTGCAGAGCAGAAGCATTTAAAAAGCCAGCCCTTCTTCTGACAGAGCTTCTTGGTCCTCACTGGTTACTCGGAGTACTGATTCATGTGGTTGTCTGCACACAAATCAGGTGTCCTCTGAGGAGCTCAGTGTTGGATGGTGCAAGCACTAACGCTCCCTTCCGTGTAACTATGCATGTGCAAGGCAGATTTTGCAAATCTATGCAAAAGTGGCTTCTTCCAGGGATTTGTGTGAAATGGAGCCAGCTGATCCTGAGGCCTGATGAGCTTTAACTCTCTTAACTTCTGTGGAAGGAGAAGGTGTTCAGGTCTTTCAGGAATAGGCCAGTAAATGTCACTTAGTGCAGTGGTTGGTTCACAGTATTTGTGTTTAAGTGTAGTCTAGAGAACTCAGTCAGGCTCATGGCTCTGCAGAGCAAATACATTCCATGTCCAGACACTTATGTCAGTAGGCCTGTTTCAAATGAGACAGGAACATCCTTCTACACTAATTCCAAGAGGCAGAAGGGGAATGTGAGTAAGAAAAGTAGGGTCATGCCATTTTGTCTATTGATATGTTGATGACTTTCCATTTCTGAACTTGATTTAAAAAATAATAATTGTATTCTGTTATATCACAATATAGTCATCACTGATTGGTTTACTTGTACTGCAGCAGTGGGCGCTAAGCTGGAATTTGAAATAGAAGTGGTCCCAGTTGGTGCTTGGAGAGTAGCCCACTGATGTTACCTTTTAGATTGAAACGTTGAAAATAATTGAGTGGTAACTGAAAGGTGGAGAAGTAATAGTGTTAGTAAAGAAAGTGAAGATTTATACTGAACCAGACAAACGTTTGTGTAAAGTTAAAGCCCAAGAGCTATGAAAGATCATAAGAAAGAATGCTTGACTGAGAGCTGACAGAAATAGAAGCCGTTGTTGTTTCACCAGATTTTAATGAATCCTCTGTCAGTGACAAATAGAAAACTTGAGATTTTTTGAATATTCAGAAACGTGCTCGTAGAGAAATAAAATGTAATCCTAGAGTCCTTTTAAGTGTGATATCCTGCAGTGTTCTAAATAATTTGATTTGGAGGAAAAATATATCAAATGTGTTTACATGTCATAAAACCAACATGAGATATTTTTCATATTAGATTTATTACATATATACCTTCTTGTGGAAAAATTAGATAAATGCGCTGCTTCTCTCTGTGCTATTGACATTTTCATTGGCAAGATGATGGATGCTGTTTGAAACAAAATGGTTTACTGAAGTCTAGGAAAATCACTGTTTTAGGTTTGGGAAGAAATATCTTCCGCAAGGAAGATGGTACAGTTTGTAAATGAAGCATTAATCAAGTTTACAGTTACAAATCTGAACTTATGGTGCAATTACGTTTTTTCGGGAGTAGTTACTGTATTGAGGGTTCTGTTTTGCTCATATTTGGCTATATTTCACAATGATGTCGATTACCTCATACAGTGAAATGTTACTTTTTCTCAAGTGTATATGTAACATCTAGATTTTTTTTGGCCAGTAGGCTCGGTTCCACCTGGCTTTTAAATAAAGCTCCGTGTCTGCCTCAGTTTTACATAATGTCAAGTGAGTCGGAAAACCAATCCTAGGTAACATGGCAGTTTGGAAGAGCATGTCAAAAACAAAATTGTCTAATCCTTCATTATGAAAAATTCTGTTTACTGCAGATGAATAGGTTTTATGGTAAAACTCCAGCTGGAATATAAAACTTTCGTTTTTGGTCTTTGGACTATTTCCTAATGCGTTGTTATTAAGCCATAAAAATTAGTACAGCAGGGGGAGATACATTAAATTAGCAATATTTAAAATAACCTTGACAAACCAGCACTTAAAAATTGTTGAAGGAACAGCTGATGAATTTGCAGAAGAAACTAAGAAGATAAGGGTTGCTGTGATCTATTTAAGGACACTGCAAATTCATGCAGCATCACTCTCCTGGAAGTAGCAAATCCAAATATCCTTACAGAAAGTCTTAACTTGCAACAGACAAAGCTGATTAGTCATCCAAACCACCAAAATAGTTAAAGCAAGAGTCAATATATCTTGGAATATACACTGGAGAATTGCTTTAGTTATTTAAAAGCATTTCAATATGCATGAGGCACTGAGTTACACTACAAAATATTAGGCAATATAAGACTCCAGTAAAATCACTATTATTTAATTTTGAAGCTTTATCTGCATGTCACAGATACAAACTCCTGTAGGGCTCGTATGTTTTGGGGAACGATTTCTTTAAGATACCTCTGAGGAAGCTGAAAAATATAATTCTGAAGAATACAAGAAGGGGTAACTTTGCATGTAGCAGTTGCCACAGTAAGACTGAGTAAAAGTGAAAGAAAGCGGAGTACACCACATCAGCACTGATGCACAGTGTATTTTCAAAGTGCTTGTTTTGGGATGCAAGCTGCTTATGAAGTGTGAGGGGGGACCAATTTTAAGGAAAAAAAAAAACGTAATAGTAATTCATTCTGGAGCAGTAGTAAGTGAACGAGGCCATTACTTTGGAGGGTCTGAGAGGAATTTGTTTTTATTCTGTTGCTAGAAAACACTGTTTATGTAACCTGTTGTCCTTTCTCTTGAGTATCAAAGCAGTCTGGTGGTTCTGTGTCACCATGATGCAGAGGTAATGAAGGCAAACCTTCATAGACTGTCACAACAGCGTCATTATTTGGCAGTGCATTGGAGGTAATTTCAGCAATGAGGCAAAGAAGCTCTGCATTGGTAAGCAGGTTTCAAGCTGGACAGCTGGGTAGAAATAAACAGTCCCAAGTGGTCAGATACCAATTTGAAACCACCCTGCTGAGATTTTTATCATTTGCAGAATATAGTGCCCAGATCATGAATGACTTCTAAATAAAAGCAATGGCTGTTTAACTTTTTTTTCCTTCCTTCCTCTGCCCAACGCTAATCCTTGTAGAAACTATGCTAAGGCACGTGGAGGACAGGGCGGCGATTCGAGACAGCCAGTATAGCTTCAAGGGCAAGTCTTTGCCTGACCAACCTAGTGGCCTTCTGTGATGGAGTGGACAAGGGAGAAGCTACAGGTGTCATCTGTCTGGACTTCTGTAAGGCCTCTGACACAGTCCCCCACAACATCCTCCTCTCTAAATTGGAGAGATATGTACTTGATGGCTCAATGTCCAGTTGGAGATCAGTGATGAGTGGTGTCCCTCAGAGGTCCATATTAGGACCAGTACTGTTTAATATCTTCATCAGTGACATAGTGGGATTGAGTGCACCCTCAGGAAGTTTGCAGATGACACCAAGCTGAGTGGTGTGGTTGATGCACCTGAGGGACGGGATGTCATCCAGAGGGACCTGGACAAGCTCAAGAAGTGGGCCCATGTGAACCTCATGAGATTCAACAAGGCCAAGTGCAAGGTCCTGCACCTGGGTCAGGGAAACCCCCAGTATCAGTACAGGCTTTGGGAGGGATTGAGAGCAGCCCTGCCGAGAAGGACTTGGGGGTACTGGTGGATGAAAAGCTGGACATGAGCTGGCAATGTGCACTTGCAGCCCAGACAGCCAAATGTATCCTGGGCTGCATCAAAAGAAGCGTGGCCAGCAGGTTGAGGGAGGTGATTCTGCCCCTCTGCTCTGCTCTGGTGAGACCCCACCTGGAGTGCTGCGTCCAGTTCTGGGTTCCTCAGTACGGGAAAGACATGGATCTGTTGGAGTGGGTCCAGAGGAGGGCCACAAAAATGATCAGAGGGATGGATCACCCCTCCTATGAGGAAAGGCTGAGAGAGTTGGGGTTGTTCAGCCTGGAGAAGAGAAGGCTGCGGGGAGACCTTATTGCGGCCTTTCAATACCTAAAGGGGGCTTACAAGAAAGATGGGGACAGACTTTGTAGTAGAGCCTATTGCGATAGGACAAGGGATAATGGTTTTAAACTAAAAGAGGGTAGATTTAGATTGGACATAAGGAAGAATTTTTTAACGATGAGGGTGGTGAAACACTGGAACAGGTTGCCCAGAGAGGTGGTAGATGTCCCATCCCTGGAAATATTCAAGGTCAGGTTGGAGGGGGCTCTGTGCAACCTTATCTAGTTGGGGATGTCCCTGCTTATTGCAAGGGGGGTTGGACTAGATGACCTTTAAAGGTCCCTTCCAACCCAAACTATGCCATGATTCTATGTTTCTAAAGTATTTAATAAATTTTATCTCCAGTCCCATCGTCTTTCACCACCATTGTTGCCTGTTTGATGCTCTTTGTACATAAGTACATCTTCCATGCCTGTGTGTTGCTGAGATGGATGCAGAGAGTCATGGCACGACATTCCAATTTGCAACTCTGATGACTCAATGCAACATCCTTCGACGATTCTCTGAAATATCCAAAATTCCCATTTACTGCCTGTATTTGGTGTGGGTGCTTCTTCTTTTTCTTCTTATCTGACAAAGTTCTGCAAACACAATAACAACACAATAACAAAGTGGGTTCCCCCCTCCCTCCCCCTTCTTGCTTTTGTCCAGCAAATGCCATCTTTCCTAAAATGAGAAAAGTTCTTCAAAAAAGAGAAAGGACAAGCAGGAAAGAAGGCTGAAACTAAGACCTTGTCAGCAGATATGAATGCGGTTGAAGTTAGGCAGATTAAATAAATCTCCCCTGATTCTGAACACTGAAATGTCCCTTTGAATTTTTGAAAAACTTATTTATGTTTCAACACTGCTGAGAAAAGGAAAACCTAATAGGGTGATTAGAATATTGAAAGATCAAAATATTTTACTTGGGGATTTTTTTTGTTTAGCAGGAGGGGAGATAGAACAGGAAAATTATTTGTTTCTAGATAAAATTTTCATTTTTTCATTCAGGGCCAAGCTCTTGGTTTCATTGTCAAGGGTTAAGGACTGATGACGCATTCCACTGGCATATATAATTTTATGGACATTGCTTCCACCTGAGTAATCTCACCTTCCTCACAGCACTCCTGCCAGTATGAAGGATCAGCAGTGCTCTTGACCATCTTTCTTTGGGTTATGTGACCTACCTCCAGCCTAACCTGTCTCATACTGTAGTACACAGACAAGGGAGAACCAAACTCTACTACACAAATCGCTATGTGCTCCTTTTTGGTACATGCTGAACTGAAAAGACATTTTAGTTAGGTTTTAATAAGTAGCTGAAAGGAGCTGAATGAAAGGACTTCTGTAACTTGACCTACTATAAGCATAGTATGAGAAACATACATGTACTTCGATTCATGTAGTTTTCTATCACATTTTATTAATGAACAGATGAAAGTAGAATGACTGCATCACTCACTCTGGGACTAGATTTTGCTGGTAAATGGCTAAGTGTTGTGGAAGTTTTGAATGTGATAGTGGTGCTAAAAAAGATGCAAGTGATAGTTTGAGCTTAACATAGACACACTATCAGTCTAGATGGCTGCGTACTGGTAACATTTAAATCCACATTTTCCGCAGTGCAGTTGAAATGATGCTTGTGTCCTTGTGGTCATTTTGTTATGTCTCTGTAGCTGCTCATTTTCAGCAAGAGTCAGTTTTTAAACACTGACTTTAACACTGAGTCAGTTTTGACTAAAGCTCTGTAATTTGTTTTTAAAAGGTATACTGCAATCGAAACCAAACATAAATTTCTTTCATTTACAGTGGGTTGGCTGTAAAGTAATTTTCTGTGATCTCATCCATAGAGGAATCAATTAAGAATTCTTGCTACTTACTAACCCGTTCCCTTGCTATTAATTTTGTGTACTTTGATAGAAGATTAAGCTGAAATACTTTTGATTTATATTTTCATTTGGGGGGGGAATTTAGAAATATCTTTTTTGTAAGAGATCTTTGTGGGTCCATACCATTGCATATCTTTTTCTTGCATAGTGTATTGCAACTAGTTCACATTATTATGGGTAGAATAGTTCCTTAAGTTATCTTGTGGGTGTCAAGTAACTGCTTTGGGGGCTTCTGGCTGACTACCTGGGAAATCCTGGAAAACACTGTCAGACTCTGTGGCCATTTGGGACAGTTCTTTGGTTTGCTTTTTCATTTTTAATTTATTGATTGTAACCTGTCTTATAAAGGTAGGCAACCATCCTGGATAAAACATTGGCTAGCTGATGGTTTAAATGTTGAGTAGCAAAATAGTTAACAGCTTTGAATTTGTGTTTTATCAACCTCTTTCAGAGTCAATAACCCACTGAAATAAGGGAAAGAGCCAAATTAGTCTCTTGAGGCTATTGCCACTATTATCGGTTGCCTGACTGAAGAAGCAAGCACTATGCTGATTCAGGTTTGACGGGCCACTTGCACAACTGCAGAGTTTAGATCCTAGTGGTTCTGCCAGGCATACTTCTGTTCTGGTTGCTTCTATTGAGTTTATCACCATGGGAAGTAATTTTATTTTTTTAAGAGAAAGGAATCTGAAAAAGCCTTTGGAAATAACGAAAATTACTGATCTTCAATCCTTGGATTCAGTTGTATGCATTACATTTCATAGCGGTTTCCAGTTTTGATATTAGTCACCTGTGAACTGATGACTGGTAGACTCCAGAGAGAATGAATTTCTCCAGGTATTCCTTCAAAAGACTGTGTTTATGGTCATAGTCAAAGTAGGCTAAAATAAGCAAAGACTCCAGACTGCTCTTGCCTAGACTATAAGCCAGCTCTATGAGGCAGCTGTAAGCCTATGTTTCTTAAGATTTTTTTTCTTTTTTTATGCTACAGGTACCTGCTGTTTCAGAATATCATCCCCACGATACAGTGGAGGATGGAAAAAGCTGAGTACAGTCTCAGTACGGGCTGGCTGTTGGAGTCAGAATGACTTCGCTTTAATCCTACTGTGTATTTTTCCATCATTATCATTTAAATTGGTTCTTCTCCTCTTGAAATTAGGTAACTAAGTGGTTTGGTGACTGGAAACCAAGTGCAGTGGCAGCACTAGTACAGCATCTCTTGCACAATCCTTGGTCAGTTTATTCCTGAGTGACTGGAGTCCTTCTGGCATTGTTTGCTCTGTGAAGGAACACACTTCATTCACATACTTGTGGAAGTATCGACATAATTAGTCCCATATTTTCCTACATTCTTTGAACTATGTTGTATCTCATAATGTTAAAGCCAGTAGAGTAAATATGTGCATGAGGAAAAGAAATATTTCTCCCAATATGCTACATTCTGAAACATTTTCTTTTTCTGTGTTTTAGCAGGATTATGCAGAGCCCTTTAATATGAGACTTCTGAAGAGTAAAGTAAAATCAGTTTCCCTAGTTATTAAGACTCATTGCAAGAATTTGCTAACATCAATGACATGATTAAAGACCAGATTTAGACCAGGTGTGGGCCCACGAAATTCCCAAGTGTACAAACTTATAAGCACTTTTTAAAACATCGCTGTTGTTGGCAGATCTGCTTCTCCCGAAATTACCCAGCCTCTGCTCATGCTGATGAAAACTTCAGTGCAGTAACTTCATGGCACATAATTCAATGACGTTAAAATAGGATAATTCATTCCCTTCCCTCTCACATTTTATTTCTTTCTATTAAATAAATTTCAGGCTCAGAAGTAACAAGGGAGTTGAGTTCGTGACCTGAATATAACTGAGATTTACCTGCAGATTGCTTCCAGTCCCATCACAAGTTCCTTCCATTTTCAAACTGCATTTCTCTCTAGTAATATCATGTTAGTTTTTCATGCCGAGATTTTGAGGCACTGAGTTCCAACCATTTTCATTTTATGATGATCAGTCAATGCATGCAAGTCAAATCCTGATTTATTCCAGCCATTAGGTGGCAGAGATTCTTGGGTGTTTGGACTGCAAGCACTACGTTATGCCAGAAGTAGACAACTTTTCTGATGCTCCAGCGTGCATACTGCGATCTTCACAGAGTCAGAGCCACAGAACTGGTGTCTCCTTCCTTCAGAGTGAATGGGACAAGTAAGGGTTTTCTCAGGAGGGAGATGGAGGTGGCCTCTAGAGGTCCAACACACTGTCCCTTACAGACAGGAGTGGTCCTAGACTGACGTGACAGTGGCCTCAGCATCATCTCTTAGCTAAATTCCTTTCTTTTGCAGGATCTGAACTACCTGGCAGTTTCTGTGTAGCCCCAGCATGAGAGTTACATTTGAAGTAATGCCAAATGAAGCTTGATGTTAGGCAGGCAGGTTACTCACTGCTGCTTCATCGTTGCACTGACACACAGTATTTTCAATATATGCCACCAAATACCTCATAGGTCAAGGTTAGCTTGACATTAAGACAGTTATTTAAAATGCATTTGCACTGCTGCTGAAGTTAGTACTATAGATCTGCAAATTTTCTAAAAATATGTGCCACTTGTTGAGAAGAAGAGACAGAAACACAAAAAAAAAAAGCATTTTTGGAAGCAGTGAGTAATGGAGAGGTAAAAAGGGCCCAAGATGTTTGTTTATATTCTTTTTTTCAACCCACTTCCACAAATGGCTGAATGATTTGTTTGAAAAAATATGAATGCCCATCCCTATCTGCACATGTGAAATAGATTTTCCTTGTCTCTGGCATGTGAAAATCCTGTCTCTGCCCTACAAACCATTGCCTGAAGCATGCAGGAGAGAAAATAGCAGATATGGAAGCACTGGAGTTTAAGGCAGCAGAAATGTGTTTGCAGAGCACCAGAACATGCAACTTTCTTGCTATGTGTTATAAAACCAGCCTCCATTGACAACTCTAAAGACTTCTGGAGTTGGGCAAGGTTATCATAAAATGTACATCTTGCTGGACAAAGACCAGTATGTGTGCAGTGCCTTCCCATCTGGGATAATGCAGAGTAACTTCACAACAGGGAGATTTTAGCAGTAACGTTAACAGCTGTTCCTAGTATGGTGGTTAAATAAGTCCAGAAGTGCTAAGGAAACATGTTCTGGACTTGCATATTGTGGACTCATCTGTGTTCTTGAATATGAGTTTTCATCTGAGAGTATTCACCAGGATGCTTGTCTGTAAATAGTGAGAACCCAGATCCATCGATATCTACCTGCTAAAAAGACGTTTGGCGTAAGTTTCTACTCTTGAAGAGCAGTTACAGATTAATCTGGTTTTCTTATTCAGCAAAGCATATTTTCAGAAGAGTGGAATTAAGTCTACTGAGGAACCTGCAAGCTCAGTCTGTCCAGCCAACGTCGATGTGCTGGAGGTCAGAGGTGCTGCCAGCTGAGCTACAGAGATGGTTGGATCTCACTTGCATTTTTTTTCTCTTCTCTAACTTGATCACTTAGTGGAGTCTGAGAAACATGTTCTGAGTAAACGCAGCAGCCCTTGGTTTTGCTGCTGAAAAGATACTTGGGAAGAATCTCCTTTCTGTAAATACCAGTAATAATGCTAGAGATTTGCATTGCATCATGAATATAGTTTAGGCAGAATTAAAAAAAAAAATCAGCCTGAGAAACTAAAAAGATGTATTATACCAATAGGTTCATTCTACCTCTCAGGAAAGAACAGGGGAACAAATTCTAAGGTAACTTGTTACCCTTTTGGTATCTTTTCTTTTTCCTGTTGGTATGGCAATGGTTTTGAAACTTTCCAAATATTGCTCCATGTTTTCTAGATATGTAGAGAATATGCAGGAATGACGGCTGCTTCACTCTTTTTGCTTTGCTTTGTTTTTTCAAGTGAATAAGATATCATACACATTTGGAGAGGGACTATTTTGTGCTGTTTCCACCCCAGCCCAATATTTTTTTTTTTTTAAGATTTCTGACTACCGTTTAGTTAGTAATTTTAATTAATTTCCCAATTATTAAGAGTATACTCACTCAGAGAAACATTTTAAACAGCACAATTGTAAAGATTAATTGTTCAGATGTAATTAGAGCCATGCTCTGTGCTCAAAAGCACTGGTGAATGTCTACAGTCGCATTATTTAAATGATTTAAAACTATCTTGGACTAATGCCACTATCTCCAAAATCAAAATCTACTCCACAGCACTTGATTATCCTCTTGCTTACAATATTTTTGTTGTGGCATGTTGTCAGTGTCTTCAAGGTACTAGTGAAACTAGTCTTTTCATCCTTAAAAAACAAAAAAAACCTGGGCAAACTCTTTAGAGGAGAAATGAAACAATTGCTTCTCTCTAGTGGTCATTCCCTTCAGACTTTGGAACAGAAGGCAAAGCCTGTTTTCTGTGCAGCAGTTTTCTGAAGATTAAGTGCAAAATAATTACTACTTTTCAGTTGTGTGAACCAGTGGGACACAAGGCAAGAATAGTTGGGGGGGGAGTGTTGAAAGACAGGGAGAAGGTGATGGTGTTAATGGAAAAGAAGTGGGTGGTAATCGCACATTAAAGACCCTGGGATATTAACCTTTGACTTGCACATGTTGTTTATTTCATGCTTGATTAATGGTTTTAAAATTTAGAAGGAAGGGCACCTTTTGGCCTTTTAAACAATGCACACCTTCAGTGAAACACTTCTCTTTGTTTTGGTTGTTTATTGGAAAGGGGAAAATCAAATGGTGTTATTCAGACTCCCATCCATTTGATTGCATTTATAGCAGTAGTTGATGGCCTCTTATTTGGAGCCTGAGCGGTTTCATTGGGAGTGCAACACATTCATCCAGAGGATTAACTGAATTCTCTGAATTAGGAGGGTGACCTTGTCGAGCACAATGTGTTTGGCTATGTGAGGTATAGTTTGTTTGGATTTTTTTTTAAATAACCCGGAAGTTTGTGTGCTACCTTATTCAGGTTCCCTTCGCCATCTCTTTTTTTTGAGTGAGTGCTGACAGTACTTTTAATGTGACATGATGTCAGTGTCTTCCAGGTACTAGTGTAACCAGTCTTTTATCCTTAAAAAACCAAACAGGGAGTGTTGGACAAAATTCTTCCCCTGCCACATGTGTAGGGCCCTGTTGATTGCCAGTGGAACCGTGCATGCCTGCAAGAGCCCAACTGGGCTTATAAACCTCCAGTCATGGTTGAGACAGGCTAGCTCTAGAATGAATGAATTGGTTTAAGTACTACTCCACTGACAGTGTTACTACATTTCACATTTTAACTCAGAGTGGTAAATTGTCACCTTTGTATATGACCCCCTTGTATTTCCAAAGCAGATTTAGTGTGATCAGTGCAATTTACTTGATGTTGGTATTTTACATAAGACCCTTAAAAACTCAAATTCCCATTTATCAGTGTGAGATATTATGGACCAGATTTTTTAAGGCCGTTTAAGGTTTTTGGGTACCAAGTTCCCACTGAATTGTACAGGTCCCTTCTGTAGCTGTGAACTTCTAACCCTCAAGGTCTTGGGGGGAAACAATCCCCGTTTTCCTCCAATCCTTAGTCCAAATTTCTTTAAACAATGTAGCATAACAATATATGTATTGTTTTTTCTATAGATTTTGCCATTGCATTATACGAGGGAAATGCCTTCTACATATTCACCTACAGAGAGCTTTGGGTTGAAAAAACAGCATAATGAAATGTTGTTTAGTGTTGTAGACTTTGTTTGCATAGCATACGGTTTTATTTCTATAAACATCAGATATTCATATTTGTTATTTATGTAAATTTCTATGTCTGCTATACAGATTTGCAGTCTTTGCATATTCTCTATTGAACTTTGATTGTGCTGTTTGTAAAACATAGATGAGAATTTAATGCCCATTCCTGGTGATGATGAAGCATTTTCTTGCTTCTCAGAAGTATACTCAATCTTTTAATTTTATCAGAGGTGGAATTTAAATAGATGCGTCTGAAAAGCTAACTGAATGAGTGTGTTTTTGTTTGTTATGGAGCTTTCGGTAAATGGTATGTGACTGTGAAAGGAGCTGCTGTGTGTGGGAGTACTGGTGTTTGAACTGCTGATTGCTGCCAAAGGTTATTGGAGTGAAGACAAATGAATCCTTCAAGACAATTAAAAGTGATGTAGTTGATGGGACAGAAGCTGCTAATCCCTTCCAGTTTCATATAACTTTAGATTTAGGTCAGCATGCCAGTGACATAAGCTGCACATAAGGTGAAAGCCACTGCTAAAACTTGCATACGGGTGGTGTGCAGCAGCATGTCTTTTGGGGAGGAAGGAGTACCAGGAGGATATCACACTAATGCTCTACACACTCCAGTGGCCCCCCATTCCATTCTGAATACACTTTGAGGTCCTGATCCTACTGTTCTTAATGGACTAGGGCCTGTCTTGGAGACTACCTTTCCATTTTCAGCCAGGATGCACAGGTTTAACGAAGATACTGCACTTATTATGGCCCTGTGTGAAACTGGGAGTCAGAGGCAGAGAGTGCTTTAAGCATGGGTTGAGCAACCAGCAAAGGTCAGAGTGAGCCTGGACCTGATTACAGCATGCTGTGAAGACCAAAGTTTTCCCTATAAATCTTCCCTCAGCAGAGAGAACCAAATTAATTTAATTCTCATCGCAGGAAAGAAGTGGGAAGAGGAAAAGGGTGGAGTAGTAGGATAGAAAAGAACATGGGAATCAAAAAATGCAGGGGAATGTACTAAGAATGTGTTGTACTGGAAAGAAGGCTGATTTTAAAAAAAATTAAACTTCCTGCTATTAACTAAAATAATACAAATCCAAACAAGCTTAAAATAGACATCTTTCCTATCTTTCCATTAAAAAAAGGAAAGAAACCATCTCTGATTTTTATCGATTTTGTCAGTTTATTTTAAGATGAGACTTGCGTATTGTCTCAGGTTCAAATATCAGATTTCTGTGCTCTCACAAAAAATGCATGTAAACTACTGGGTAGTTGAAGGGTCCTCACTTAAGTTCTGCTAAGAGCAGAGTGTTATCTGTGTTAGCAAAGGAAGATTAAAGAGGAAAAACCAACTGCACCCCAGAGGTCAGAGTATCCTGTGGGCAGAAACTGTTGCTCCTCTAAGCAGGTCAGCTCAGCTGAACTTTTAATATATAGAAGTTTTAACTTACTATGCTGCAACCAGAACTTGGTTGCGTAACATTTCATACTCTGCTTCTGCTATATATTTATACATAGTCCAAAAAAGATTGAGTTAGGTAAACCCATGTAATGGGTAAATGTCCATGTAAATCAATCTTTGCTTTCTGTACACTTGTTGCTTTAGCCCCAAGGAACTCAGCAGAAGATGGTGGATGCAACTGCCTCAACTGCCTCACTCCCAGTTCCAGGTCAGTGGGACATGTGCCTCAAAGTCACTTTGAGCTTCTTAAATATTACCTGTTTTCACACTCAAAGAAGCAGGCTTACAGTGCAAAGGAGATTTTTTTTCTCTAAAATTCAGCACATTTTTATTACAGCTAATCTATGAGAGAAGTAATGCTGTGACATGCAGGTATTTTTACTGCTGTACATTTGTGCAGTGTGTGCTTCTGCTGTAATGTAGGGGTTCAGGGAATCTAAAATGTCTTTATGGTTATAGCAACTGCAGTTTCTGGGGATTTCTAAAAGTAATGTTAAGAGAAGAAGCTCACATGGTGTTCATCATCTTTATAAAGGTCCCATCTCTTACCCATTTACTTCAAGAAATTTCTCTACTCACACAAATAAGTCAAGGCCAATAAATCATATTTAAAAATTTACCTCAAAGCAGAAGTTCTCAAAATGCCTTTCTTCCCCATCCTGCTCCATCCTATCTGACCATCACTTGTTGTCTTTTCTCTACTGGGGACATCTCCCATTGTGAGGATATGTGCTGCACCTTTACCCTCTGATCCTGAGACAGTCATCCATTAGCCTGAGCGCTGTGGTGCCAAAATGGTAGCTGTTAGCCAGTAACACCACTGAAAGATCACACTGGCTCTGAACGGCTGCAGGACTGTACCTGAGTCCTTCAGAGAAGAATGGGTACTGTCCTGCAGCAAGGCTCTTGACCCAATATAGCTCTTCATTCCTTGTAGGAAACCCAGGGGCCAAGGAAACATCCCTATGCACACACTGAGCTGTCTCAGCAGTAGCACTGGGGCTAAGTGGTTGAAAGTTAGTTCAGGTACATCTAACTCACAACCATGCTGTGAGCGCAGGTGTACCATATGGCATGCGTAAGCAGTGCTCCCCACTGCTGGTAGCTCAGGTTAACTCTGACCCTCTCTTCTCTAGCTGTCTCCTCCCCAGGGCATCCCTCTGTACTGCACTTCACTTCCAGGTGTAAAATTTGAAGGTGATTTTCCTATTCCAGGCAGTCCTACTGATTATGGGCAATCTAACTGTTTCCGAAGGCAATCTTCCTAGAAACCTGCCAGGAAGGGCGTGCAAGTGCACTTGGCTGAGGTCAAACAAGGGCCCATTTTGCCTTTCATTGTAGCTCTCTGCATGGCAGCAGCAAAAGTAGGGGGCAAAGCAGTGGAGCAGTAAGAGGAAAATACTCTTTACTTAAGGCATGCTGAACTAAACACTGGAAGCTGTTGTCTGTGATAATACCCAGAGCAAAGAGGTCACATCAGGTGCCCTCGACACAGCACTGTTGTGTCCCAGGGAACCTACTGTCCAAACGCTAGCAGAGATACCAAAATAGCAACAGTCTAATGAATAGATGGAGAAGGTGATGTGGGGAAAGGGAGAGAGGTTGAGCTGGGACACAGGAGGAAAGGATAACGCTCCTCTCCTGGCAGGGATTAGACTGGATCAACTATTCATTGTGTCAGGCAAAGAGACAAAAGACTTGGTGGAGTGAATGGTGTCAATTTTTAGTAGAAAGAAAATGCCTTCTGCATCTTTTGCATAAGAGAAGAAGTGCTACGCATCTTTATTTCTGTTTAAAATTAGGGATTCAGTCTAGCTCTCCAGTTTAGCCAAAATGCCCGTAGATGTCATGAGAATATATTTAGAGATGATGACTTGGAGATGTCATGCTCGTGTCCTTTCTACCATACCTATTAATCCCCTGACAGCTGCACTGTGTTTTTCTGCAAGCTCGGGGGAGTGTGGAGAGGGCGTGAGAAACCCAGGGGAGGGTGGCAATGCCCTGCCTGTGCCACGCAGGGTCCGGGCTTCGCTTTGGGGCAGTGACGGCCGGATCCCATCCAGCAGTGGTGTGATGGGGCAGGGCTGGGTGCAGATCCCCAGACAAGCTGGATTTCAGTCCCAGAGGTGACAGCAACGGTCGTGTGCACCAAAGTTGTCATCTAGTTACCATAACAACGGGGCACATCCTTTGTAGTCCGGGCACTACATGCCTGGCGTGCGATGCTCAGCAGTTGCTCTAACAAGCTAAAACCATCATTTATTTTATTCTTGTAACATCTATTGTTTGGGATAGAGAAGGAACAGTAGCTCACAGCCATTGTATTTTGTGATGGGTTTTTGCCAGCTTGTCCTAAAACTCATGAGTACAAGGGAAGGTGATGTCTGGATGGCACCATTTTGCGTTCTTACTTTGACGATTTGGAAAATAAGTGCATAGCATGTATGTATGCATAGGCAGAAAACACTTGCAAAAAACAATTTAACATATCTGGGAGTTGAATTTCACTGTGAGCTTTTTTTGGATTTTATTCATTGTTAGCAATAGAAAATCTTGCTGGGATTTTAATAGCGTGGTGTTCTCACAGTATGAAGCGTCTGGAAGTTGGTCTGCTCTATCAGTAATGTGACAGAAACTATTACTGCAGACCATTCTTCAGTATAAAGTTTAAAAAAACAATTGTATGTTAAAGAGTCAGGGTCAGGAATAACATGTTAAAAAATTGCCTTTTTTCTCTCTGCTCAGTCTGTGCTCTCTTGTTCTGCCGACATTAAAGAGTCATGGCACAGGAAAGTGCAGAAGACTTGTCATGCCTGTTGCATGAGTCATCCCCTAGCATTCAGGAGGAGTTTTGTGTGCATAATGTTTCATACAGGCACAATATTTTCCCAGTAAGTCAAATTCTATTGCCTTTATTTTTGTTTACTACCTTGATATTTGGTAGTACTTAAAATAATTTCTAAGGGACCCTATTTCCACCCTCTCAAAAAGACCTAAACCCTTTTAGGGTGACTCCAATAATCTTTTAACACCTTGCCCTAAAATGCTCTGAGGGTTATTGCAAAGCAACACTAATAAAAGGTTTCTTCTTAAAATAATGAGATGTGCGTAATATTATTTTATTACACTTTTCTCAACTGGCTGGGTAAAATATTTTCCTGTTGACATTTCTGTAGGAGGCAAGACAATTCTTGTTCAAGAATGAGTTTATATGCAATGAGAAGCTGGAATAGCAATAACAATCTTTGCAAATCCTAATGAAAGCCATAATCCTGTGGAATAAGTCTGCTTCATAACGCTAAATCATTATAATTGCTGCCTACTCTTTCAAACCCACAGACCAGCAGCTCCGAAGTACTGTCTCCCTGTCTAGATGTATCAGAGTCAAGAAATTTTCTCTCTATATACACATATCACCCATTTGTGATTCCTAACTCAAGAATCAGCATCAGGAATTTAACCACAATGCCTTGAGTACAGATGGTCAGCATATTAGTTTACTATTCAGCAGAATCAGTACTCCCTCCAGTTGGCTTCTTCGTTCAGTGTGGTTTCCTGTGTGCCATTAAGCTAACCCTGGCTCAAATTATCCTCACAAATAACAATTCCCTACAAGTATTTTGAGGGAATTTTATGAAAGACCCACTTTGAGGAACTGGATGCATTTTATTCCTGTAATACATTTCAGGTATTCAGTATTTTCTGACTTGCTGAGATAATAGTTTTAGCGTTTACAGTCTTGGCAGAATAGCAAAGGGATGCTCACTACATCATGTTGCACTTGTCAAAAGCTGCCTCTATTATTAGCAGGAGGAACTGCACAATATAGTAATTTGAGGCCATAACCAAAAAAAAAAAAAGTATAGATTTTCCATAATCGGAAACCTTCTCTTTCTCCTATATGACCAAATTGCAGTCTGCTAAAATCAACAGACAATAAACTAGCTGGGTTGTGAAGACTTCAAGAGTATTTCTGGTGCCATAAGCAGTCCAAAAATCAGCTGCTCATTTATCCAAGTTCCAAAATGCTGAGTCCATCTTTTTTTCAATCACATAATAGTCAGTTGCACCAGGATAGGTTTTTTAAAATTGGAACTATGTTATCATGAGGTGATTGAGTATTTTGAACACTGAGTGAAATATTTGTACCAAATCTTTGTTTTCTGGTAAGCACACCATATAAAGGCCATGCACTCGAAAATACGGTGTGTATTTTCTTTAATGTTTATGTAATTGTTTCAGGGCAGTTATTGCATACTGCTATTGGTAAGGAAAGGCATGCTAGGTAAAAGAAAAAAAGGTGGCCAGTAAGAGAAAAAAGTGAATCCTCAATCTGTTTGCATGAGAAAATTTAGCTAAGTTCAGGCCCCGGGAACAAAGAAAGTGTTAACACTCCTCCAGGCTGCTCTCCCACTGCGGCTAAGAAGCTGTGAAAAAATAGACTCTTTCAGGGCTTGAATGTGAATGAGTTGAACTCTCCTGTTACTAGGAAATCTTTTCAGAATCAGACAGAACTGAGCAGGTTTTCAGTTAGTTGTATCCCATTCATTCCCTCACCCCTCATCCTCCATGTGCTGATTCAGCTTGTAACAGCACAGGTTAAGGCTTTTGAAGTCTGATCAAAGATCCCACACTGGTTGCAGAGTGGTGGAAATGAAGGCACCTTGCCTTTTGTGCGCTTCCTAGTTGCGAACATTACTGCTCCATCACAGCTATTACCATCATCTAAACCAGAAACGAAAATGTAAATTGCTCTGGAACCTGGCTGCTATTTTAGTTGTTGAATTATGACTAATCCAAGAGGTTGGCTAATGCTAAATGATTTTGTGCCCTCTGCTCATATGTCAATTGCTTCTCAAATCCTACTACCTTAGTTCCCCAATCTAAACTGTCACCTCTATCTAAAATGCGTTACAAGAAATATTGCTGAGTACACCTGCATCACCACTCACCTGGGAAGAAAAAGTTACCTGGGTTGTGTCTTACGGCAACTGCTTATGAACCACTGACGTGCTTTGATGTTTTTAGCCTTTCCATGCCATTGGAATGACAAGTGAACTGGAAAGCACCTTGTCATTAAATGGTCGTCTTCTAAGTCTGATCAAAATCCTCATTTTTGTGTGAGGTCCATGTAGCCTTATTTTTTCATGAGGTCCACATAGGTTGCTTACTAGGAAGGAAGGACTGGCAGGGAAGGACTCTGCCTATGTTGAGTCACATTTTGAAAGAAACAGAAGTATTCCTGTGGTCTCCGGTGTGATAGTAATAGCTTAAGGTACACCAGTAAAACAGCCCTGGATAAATCGATATAGTTTTCAGCTAACAATCTTAAAACCACCAGTGAGATATATTTTTCCACTGAGTTTGGAATGAAAGATGGATAACGTCTGTCTATGTTTTTGCAAATGGGTGCTCTTCTACTTACGTTGACCTCTGAAATTATCTTTACATTCACTTTGAAATCAGTAAGCAAATCTAGCTATTTTTTTTAAGTTGAAACAAAGTACTGGGTCATGAGCCAGTTAGACCAGCAGGTGACACCTCAGCCCATCACTGTTAGCCCAGCAACTTTTATTGACTTGTTGGTGTTTATATATTTATTGCTGGTTTTCCATCCCTTCCACTTACCCCTCAGTTGCTGGGCAGGATGAGGTTTTTGGTTCTGAGACTCCTCAGGTCCTGTGGTAGGGAAGAGTTGGGTCCCATGGCTGTTTTCCATCTCACAAAGCTTTCTGCTTTCTGCAGGCATTGAGAGGAGATCATAAGATCCTTCTTGGTAGATGTGTGTGTGAAGAGATCCCTGTGCCTTTCTCTTTGCTTCACAGGCCACCTTCCTCAGCAGCAACCGTTTCTCCTTCCAGGAAGCCAAAGCACCAGAAAAGCTTATGAAGTATTCCTCTAACTGGACACTGGTGTGATTTTGCTGCCCAGCTCTCTTATTGCTGAGAGTTTCTCACTGTCCACATCTGATGTCAGTACTGACATGTACCAAGCTAACCAAAATATTTTGACTAGTCAGCAGCACCATACCCACAAGCTAACATTTTTCACTTATCTCAGTGTTTTTCCTGCAGAGGAAAAACCTAATGGTTTCTGTATAGTTTCTGATGCAGGGCAAAGGCTGTGTCCTACTGTCAGTTCATTTCAATTCACATTGCATCTTGTGATTGCATGTGCACTGCATTATCTACAGCATGATAAACTGTTTCAATGAGACTGCTGATCTGTAGCAAGCTCTGCATCAAGCCTAGCACTGGGTTTTCCCAAGTCTGTGAAGGGTAGGCAAAGTTATGGGTGAAGGCTGGGGTCTGTTGAGTTCTGTTTTCCTTCACAGCCTCATTATTTAAATGGCTGCTGATAAATGAGGTACAGAAAATGACATTAAAATGGCTCATGATGTCAGCAAGCACTGCTGCCTGGAAATGTCACATCGCTGTCATTGCACTGATAGAACAGGACCCAGCATTGGCTGGTGTATATAATCAATAAGGAGAATTGATCCCTGATGCCTGATCCCTTCCTGCTCTTTGCAGAATAGAGGTGCTTTTGGGCTGGGAGAAATAATGAGAGAAAAAGAAACATATATTTATGTTTGTTAATAATTTTTATAGACAACAGAAATAAATATTTTTGTGACTTAAAATATAGTGCATTGAAATGTTTCCTGGTGGGGGTGATTAGAACGGCATGTAATGGTGTCTGTTGAGCAACATGAATTCATTGACTACCAACTGTTGAGTCTTACATATTTGATCTGTTTCTACTCCTTATGTTTTATTAATGCCAACCTTCAGTTCTAATGAGGTCTGATTCTGTGCTTCTCAGTCAGCTACTAAGAAATGAATTTTCTGGGACTCGTTCCTAAGGAAGAAATGATGTGGGATTGAACCTGTCATTCCTGTGGAGCATTAACCAGGCTTTGGTGTTGAGGGAACTCTTTTAGATCCCTCCATGCAGCACACTTTCTATAAAGATAATAATATACAGTACAAAACATATTCTGTGAGCTCTGCAGCTTTATCTTTTGCTACATTGAAATGTGGACAGATAAAGTCATTCGGACCACAGGTGAGACTGTGATTCTGCATGGGTGTGTGTGGTGCCAGGTAGGGGGGGTGCAAAGACCCCTTCCCATTGCACGGCAATTAACGGACAGAAACAATCAGCAGTTGTGATAATGTGTTATAGCTTGGTAGAAATAATGCCTCTGGGTCTATGTATAAACTGTGATGAACAGATCTCTGGTCAGCATGTGGATCACACAGGTAAGGAAAAGACGAGGATGCAGCCTTGTTCACCTCCTGCACCCCCTTTGCTTCTAGAGGAAAACCTGAGGATGTGGAGGGGAAGCAGGGGAGCCCTGGGACAAGCTTCAGCAAGTTGCCTGTCTGGTTGATCAGGGGGCAGGGGTTTGCTGCCTGTATGGCTGCTTCCACAGTCAGTGAGCGGGCTGGTACACACATACCCCTGTCCTGTCCAAAGCCGCACAGCAGCCTAGATCCACTGCCAGAGACAGAGCCCTGTTACTGGAGGTAGAACCCCATTCAGTCAGTCCTGTTGTCTACATATACAGTCATTAAAAAGCATGCTGTTAGGAAAAGAAGATATGGAAGCAGGAGACACAGCCTGACCTGATGAACCTTTAATTTTAGTGGCTACTTTAGCTGCAGCCAGACCAGGCCTGGCAGAGAGGGGGTGCATATATTTTTTAGACATTCTATAATACCTGCTTTGTTCCCCTGTTGTTTTTTTTTTTTTTTTTTTTTTTTTTTTGTTTGTTTGTTTTTTTAAAGTTCTTACATTTCTGTTTATATTTGTTTCAAGATATACTTGATTTAAAGCTAAGAGATTCTCCTGGTGGGGAGGTGTCCATGAAGGCCCAGCAGCCTGAATGGGCAGCCCAGATTTAATGAAAATAAATGGCATCTGCTCATGTGTAACCATCTTTTATGGATAACCCTATGTAGGGGTGTCTTGGTGTTTCTGTGATACAACAAGCCAGCCAAAATCCCCCCTTTATTTTTCTTATAAGCAAGAGATGACTCTTCTGATAATGCTTTTTCAATTTGTCTAGAAAAATGAACACTTGAAGGGGGGCTCTATTTCTGCAGTATGAAGATACAAGATTTGGGCTTCATGGGTGTTTTTAAGAAGAGCAGAATGTGAACCTTCTGCTGTTTGTCTCTGGGATAGAGTACCTTACAATGTCAATAGAGAATGTGCTCAATTAATCAGATGAGTGTTGTGTCCTTTTGCATGAACCAGCCATCTATAAGGTATGCATCTCCCTCTGCGCTTTAAAAGCAATTTTAGCCTGATGTTTTAATCCGCAGGCATATTACAGAATTGTCATACAGCATGTATTCCTTTGTATTTACTATGTTACACCACAGAATTATTTTGTTTTCACATTGTAATGTACATTTGTGAGAAGCTTTTCTGAAGTAAAAGTACATAACCAATGCTTTAAAAAACTATTGCTTGAGGAAATCATTTTATTAATCCTACACACAATATCCTTCCTGTCAAACAGTGGAATTTAGATGGCAGAATCAATAACGTAGTACCCACATGGGAATTGCTAATACACAAATTAGTGCATGGTGCTTCTGCACTTGGTAAGAAAGATAGCCTGTGTTCCCTCAGTCTTTTATTGCTGTGCAATCAAAGAGAATTATGGACACAAACAATCCAGCAAAATATAATGGAATATTTCATGAATTGTGATGTTTACTAACAACAATAGAAGTTGCTCTTTTCAAGACATGGCTGAACAGAGTGGCAAGCAATATTTAGGGTAGTAATAAAAGGCAAATTATTGGTGTTTTCCTTTAAAGCCCATCACGGAGGTAAACTAAAATCTAATGCAATCTGGTAACATTAATGCACAGTCTTTATGGCATAGCATGTGAATATTGGAATAGTAATGGTTCATCATATTTATTCCACGCACCAATATTCTTTTGTGTTACTGAGAATATAAAGGGATGTAAATTAGATATAATGAAATAATTTAATTGCTAATGGTTACAGAATGATCTAAATATACTGAACAAGACCCCGTGACTGCCTGCTCCAGTAATTGCTCAGTTGTATGCTTATTTTCATAATCGATGCATTACTCAGACTATCTTTAGTGGAATTTATTACCTCATTTTCAGTTTCACGCTACTTAAATATGCAGTAGCCAGTCCCACAGAAAACTGTGATCCGTACAACAAAGAATCATGGTGTCAGAGGTCAGAGTTCTTTGTTTTCATTCCTTTGAAATAGCTCTTTAATATTCCAAAAAGGGCAAAAAGCATGTAATTTGCATTTAAAGTACTGCTTTCCTGCATTACATCCCCTTGAATATATCTTTTGGATAGTGGACATTTATCATAGCATTCCTCTTGACTCTGGAAACAGTGCAGAAGGTAGCTGAAGAACCTTTATAACTGTGCAGTACAAGGCAATAAATCCGAAACTGCCACAGGATTACTATGGTAACCATCAAGCCTGTCGAGCTTCCAGCTGTACTGAAAGGTAGGTTCAATTTTCAGCTCATCAACTCTTCCTGATGATTTACTTGTTGACACCGCACATTTGATATAGTAGTGTTAATGCCCTCTTGCATCGCAAGGCAATAATACCGACACCCCGTTTTATAAGGTGATATGCCATAGTGACCCCAGGAAATAATTTAAAATTGTAGAATTGTATTCCTGTCAGCAAATGCATAAAGTGGCATAAATTACCAGATTTTGAATCCTGTTTTAAGCTGCTGCAACTTTGTATGGAAGAAGAGACTCTTCACATGGCAATGTGCAGCATGAGTTTGGAATTGAGATTAAAATCCTGTATTTACTTAAACATTTATAGGAGGGGGTACGTGCAGGTCATCCTGCTGTGCATATCCCTGTGCTTGCATCCTTCTCCAGTTCTTTACCGTGGAGACTGAGAGGGTTTTGGCATGCAGCAGGGTGATTTGTCTTTTTTGTCCTGTAGTATTCTCCATGGAAATGATCTGTGTTTTTGAATAAGTATGGCAAATGCTGTTACGCCTCAAACAGATTACTTGAAATGTTATGTTTTGCATTTACACACCCACTTACTTTCTCCCCAGGGCAGACTGAAGCTGCGTCAGGTGGGCCAAATAATCCAGGGATTGCTGACTGACATCTTGATATTTTTATTTTTGAAGCTGCCCCCCAGCTTTCTGAGGTCAATCCAAATACGAATGCTGTGTAAGTGAGCTTAAAGCGCTTTTGTTGCTGAAGAAAGGGAAGAAACCCATATTAGTTTTTAACATTCAAGTAGGTTTGGGAACAGTGAAACTTTGGAAGCATGGTTTACTAGAGGATTTGTGGATGTGTATGTGCATGTGTGTGTCACTTGGAGTGTGGCTGGATCCTCTGGCATCTAGTTATGTGTGAAATCTTATTGTCTGAATGGTAGGTAAAGGCAATTTAGTCTCTGTTACAACATCTCTGCTATGAGTGGATTCTTCTTTGTGTGTCAAAAGCCAAACTCAGCATTTAGCTTTTCTCTCAGTTTGGGTACTGATCAAATTTAACATCTCTGCTCTGATACCTGTCTTCAAAAACACTGTAGGAACTTATTAGCTTTTTGACTTCCACTTTCTGTCGAATTTGATGGAAACTGACTGGTTGTTGCTAAAGGTAGCAGATACAGGAGGGAGTGTGTCCCCTCTCACATATGCCACTTTATAATCATCTTTTTCTGGAAGAAACAATGGGAAAAAACCTGCATGCAGCAACTAATATGCTCTTAGTCCAGCACCCTTTGAAGTGGAACTTCTTGACCAGAAAAGGTGTGACTCAGTTTGAAATAAGTTTCTCAACCCAAACATTCTGATGCCTGATAGTGTTACTCATCCCATCTTTCATTGCAAGAGTGATTTAAAGATCTGCAGCTTGAAGGATCTTTAGATGTCCATTCCTTCCTTTCTCTAAAATATTCCCCAAGATTCCTTTCAAAACACTATAATAATATTAAAAAAACCCATCCAAAGCATTGCTGATAATACTGGGGATTTGCAACAACATACCTGCCCAAAAATGTTACCCTTCTGTAGTTGTGAAATATTCCCCCTGCTGAAAAATGTTTGTATTTGTTCGCCTGGAAAATTCTTTTTTTGCTGCTCCTTGGAACATAACTGCTATTTGTTTGTTGGTAATAATCAGTTTGGTTAGTGTGAACACCACATGAAGATAACGTGGAAAACCCCCAAACTGGAAATGTGCTGTCCCTTACCCCTTCTCACAGTTTGAGTTTGGATTGTCTTCTGAATGATAAGGGCAGAGGCAGGAGCTAGGCCCCCATCAGACAGGCAGTGGTTCAGCACATGTAGTCATGTTCTCTGCTGACTGAGAGCTGGAGCTGGAGTAAGGGGCACCGTGCTATACAAGGGATTCTTAGGGTCCTTTCCCATTGGTGGGGTTTAGTCACTATTATTAGGGTGGGGTGGATGTTGACCTTGGCTGGCTGCCAGATGCCCACCCAGCTGCTCTCTCACTCCCCCTCCTCAACAGGATGGGGTTAAAAAATAAGATGTAAAGCTCATGGGTTGAGATAAGGACAGGGAGATCACTCACCAGTCACCATCATGGGCAAAACAGACTTAACTAGGGGAAGACTAATTTAATTTATTCCCAGTTAAAAATAGAGTAGGACAGTAAGAAACAAAGACAGGACTAAAACCACTTTCACCCACCTCCTTCTTCTCAGGCTCAAATTCACTCCTGTTCTACCTCTTCCATGCCCCGAATGGTGGAGAAGGATGGGGAATGGGGATTATGGTCACTCCATAATGCTTTGTTTCTGCCACTCTTTCCTCCTCATGCTCTTCCCCTGCTCCAGCGTGGGGTCCCTTCCATGGGATACAGTCCTTCATGAACTGCTCCAGTGTGGGTCCTTCCTATGGACTGCTGTTCTTCAAGAGCTCCTCCAGCAGAGATATTACCACTCAAAGCTTATAGTGACCAGCACAGAAATGAAGACTCCAGCACACATTTCCCTACAGGGTAATGACTAAGATACAAGTGAAGTGGTGGGCAAAAGAACGTGTTAACTTCTGACTTTATGCTGGCACCACAATAGTATTATGTCTGGTGAAATTACAAAGAAATGTGTTTCTTCAAGAAGGCTGGCCTTCAAAAATATGACATCTTCCTTACCTGAATTAGAGGGATCACTCCATCCTATGTGATGATGAAGTCTCATGTTCTGAGAATCAGTAGCACATTGTCATGCAGGGCCAGAAGAAAAGGGACATTGTAGTTTATAAGGGATAGCAAGAAAGAAAATCTGAGAAAGGAATAATGTGGTTTTGTTTAAATGTTTGACGGTGATAGATGTTGGTTAGTGTTGCTTTCCAGACCACAGTTGCTTGAAGGCAGTAAAGTTCACTTTTTCTGGCAGGTCATAGCTAGAGCTTTGTTTGAAACATTGGTTCTTGGCTCTGCTGTTAAGTAGAACCTTAATAAGCAGCCATATTTTCACAGTCCTAAAGCAGTGTCTGGACTGAGATTTAAGTAGATGTATGTATCTTTCTGGACAAATACAGATGGATTCAGTTCTCATTGGAAAGCTGCTTATAATTTTCTTTGGGCAGTTTATACATATCTCAAATTAGAAATGTGCCTAATAAAACCTGGTATCATTTTATAATTAGAGCTATGTTCAAATAATCTTTTTTAGAAAGGTGTTAAAACTTTGAAAAAAATGCTGACTTCTAGCACAAACGTGGTAGATAATTTAGTAAAAGTCTTCTGGACTTCTAGAATTTTCTAGAATTGCACATATTCAAAATGCATCCTTTGCCACAAAATTTGGGTCTGGAATCTGAGCTTTCATTTAAAGAGAAAATTGTCTCTTGACTCTTATTCCTGCAAAGACATTCTTAAAAAATGTGAAGGAAAGTGTGTCTTCCTTCATGATCTTGACAATGTGAAATATGAGAACCTCACTGGAGAGGTTATTAACTCTGAAACTTAGTGCTTTGATAATATTAAGGCTTGCTGAACTACTTCAGTGCTGTGCTTTTTGGCAGATGTAACTTCTTTGCTAGCCTGTACTGTCATCATTAATAGCTGTATTGATTCAGTCATTCATTTTTATATTTAATTCATTACAAAAGTGCAACCACTGAAGAGCTTACATAATCCAGAAATCTCAGTGCACTAAGTTGGCAGTTGGAAGAAGGAAGCTATAAAATGCAAGGGACCATTTCTTCCTCTTTATGGCAGGAGTGGTCCTTGTCTTCTTGATACTTCTGACATATTTTATACACTGTCATTCGGATAGCTTTTGAATTTTGTTCTTTCCTTCCATCTCTACATGTTGCTGCCAGGAAGATTTTTTTGTTTTGACAGTATTATTGGCTCTGCTCCATGAGATTCCAGCAATATTGCAATAATAGGAAGCCAGTGACTCTGTAGGAGTTTTCACTGTCCTGGTGCTCTGTGAAGAGTATCCATCAGTGTATATGCTAAAATGGGTAAACACTGATAAAGGGCAGAGAACATAGTTATTATCCATGTTTTTGCAGTTACAGAGCTCTGTGATGCATTCACTAGTGCTATTTATACATGTGCCACTGAGCAGTCAATAATCTCAATGCTTCAGTTTTAAAATAAAATATGGCTTAAAATGCTCTAATAAAACCCAAATGCACTGAAATGCTGAAAGAAAATTTCTTTTGTTTAAACATCCTTATTTTCGGTTCAGAAGAACAGTATCTCCCCATGATGGAGCTGAGGGAAGTCATCGTTTGCAAATCAAATCTATGACAGTTCTGCTTCCAAAGTGTGGAGCCTAGGAAGGGGTGGAAAATGGAGTTAGGTAGACATCTGAGTCTTAAGTCATGTGGGATATTAATAGATAGGCTGAAGTTCTAGAGAAGGAAGTCTGGGAGGAGAAGAAATGGAACAGGTGCCTTAGAGGACATGCAAACACGAGTTGGTTCTCTTCTAGTTGTGGATGGGACTCAGTGCTGTGTGGTAAAGGATGCTTCTAGCAGGCAATGTATATGACGCTCAGACATTTCACAGAGTGGGCAGGTGGCATGTGAGCATGCATGCTGGTGTTGGTTCCCTGGAAAGGACTGACAAGGCTGGAGGAGTCTTGCTTTGGGGACATGCTTAGAAAGACTCTATGGTGGATAACCCATGGCTGAAGCATAGGGGTTTTCTGCTTAGTGGAGAAGTGGGGAGAAATGCGAAGGGTGTCTGGGAAGGGATAAGCTCCAGCATGATCCTGCTGTCACCTGTAGAAGACTTCAAAAAAAGCCACTAGTTACTTCTTTCAAGAATACAAAATTAATCCCGCTCCACTACAGGAGGGAGAGTACCATGTTGTGTAGGCTAATTTGAAGTTCTCTTTATAACTTACTTCATTTGCAAATCATGTCATTGACTTTCCATGTCATGCAAACCTAAGCCCCCGGGTGAAATATATTGTTTTAAGAAAAGGTGGACAACAGCATAAATCAAGTACGAGCAGGTTGTTGTTCCATGGCTCTTTCTCTTTGGAGAACATACAGTAATGAGATTTAGAGAAGGTGGAGGCAGGGCTTACGGTAGAGAAATGTATGATGGTGACTGACAACTAAAGCAAGAGGAATAAAGGGACCCATGTTTTCAATTAACCATGTCCAAGATCAGGCCTTGAAAAACATGAGATAGTGCCTATGTAAACTATGCAAAATTTTTGCCAGCCTGTATCAAAATGAGACATTATCACAGTGTGCATTGGAAGAGGTTGCCAGAGGCAAACGCTTGTGTGATAACTCCCCCAAGTGAATAAATAAAAAAAAACTTGCATGCTGTCAGCTTTAATGTTTCATCTGTTGGCAGCCATTTTCCATTTGGGAAGCATGCTTGGCAAGTGGCAGAAACAGACCCTTTACACCCAAGAAGAAGGGTTACAGAAATGGAACACGTTAGACTATATATTTTTGTTTGTTTCTAATATTTTTCTAAGCTTTTTTCTTTTGAGGGTCTTTATCACTCATTTACATAAATTTTCACTAAGTTAATGCATTGCTAGTCATCAGGTACACAGTATTGCGAAGTCTAAATTTGTTTCTAAATTGATTTTTCTGTGATATTTTAATGACCTGTTATAGTCATCTATATATTTTTTCATATTGATGTATTTTAGTGGCATGAATAACAAAGTGTTTGGTTTATACCTGAATCAAAGACAGATTCTGCTGATAAGGAAAATCCAAAATAGCTTAATGGCCTATTGGCTGGCCAGTATATCTGACACTAAACATAGTACAAGAAAAAAATCTTGAGCAGTGATTTGTCTGCTTTTATACCCAACTACATTCATCCAGGCTGAACTCTGCTCACTCAAAAATATCTATGCTGCTTGATAACTGGAATTTATCTTCTCTCATACACCTCATTCCTTTTATCAGAGGTAATTAACCTTGCGACTGATTCAAACCACCTTTGGTGTCTGTTAATAGAAGTCCCTTAAAAATACACGTCTCAGATGTTCAAAAAATGAAAATCAAGGTGATAAATTCACAAGTAACATGAACTGTGAAGGTTTCTCTCTTGCCTTGGTTTGTTTGTGATCTTGTTAATTTTTGCCAGTCTGGCATTTGGATGTGTTTGGGCCTTGTTTGTTCTGATATACGTTTGTCTTTTTCTGGTTTTACTCTCTTGTTTTAGTGTGCCTCTTATTCTGCAGTTCTAATGAGTAGAGTTGTCAAGCACTTTTAACTATTTAGTGTTTTTTCCTGGAGTTTTCCTTGAGGTTTGTTATTTGCAGCCAGTCTACAGAGCAATACTTTTGGCAGGATTTCCATCGGTGCTTGCTGGAGCGGTACGGCTGTGTCCTGTGGACGCTGCAGGTGTCTCCTCTCCACTCAGACAAGTGCAGCTGGTGAAAATACCTTGTATTTGAAGACATGGCAGGTTCCTTGGTTACACTGAGCTAAATTTGCTAACCTTGTTGATTCATGTGCAGTATTGTGCTGGAGCGTTCTCCTGAAGTGAAATTAATTTCTTAGATGTAGTCTGCCAAATTTTCTGTGTTGAAATATATATTTGCTCTGCATTTAGGTTCAAATTTCAGGAGCTCCATATTGATCTGAAGTCCTTGCTTTCTAACAGCTGTTAGACTGCAGACCTCTCAGTCATGGTCGCAGTAAGAAAATGGCACTTTCTTTGAGATAAAGCTCAGTTATTAAATAGATTCAAAGACTGACTTATTGCCCCCTAGCCCCTATGAATATGTTGGCCTGCAGCTTGGCTTTGCACATAATGTAGTCTGAGGAGAGGCTGCGTTCAGGAGGGGCAGTCCCACACTTCCTCCATCTCATCTGTTTCCCTGGCTTATGTTGTACTGGGTTGAGCAATCTGTGAGCGCAGGATGAGTCAGTTCAGCCAACTGATTGGATAGAAAACCTTGTTTTGGCAGATTAATCTTCTGTCAGGCAGGTCATTGCGCCAGCTGGTGCTGTGGTTGCATGGTTGCTGCTTCTGATGCTAGGGGAGGAGTCTGGTGGGAGGTGAGAGCACTTCTTTCTGCGGTAGCCCATGGTTTCACCAGGCTGGATATAACTTTGTACTGAATTTCAGGACTGGTGCCTGGATTTTGAGGCCTGGTGAATGGATTTTATGCAGTCATTTGTTATGCAATTCACGCTGGACTGGTTTTCAGTCTCCAGAAACACTGAACTGTAACTGCCAACAAACTCTAATATTGCCTAAGTCTTTATAAAGGGGGTTTTGTCTTTACATGTTGTGTGTGTTTACAAGCTAAAATGAATACTGTTTAAGTGTTTTCTTCTCTTTTCAGTGCTTCCTGTGTTTCTCGAGGTACTAATGTGAAGTTTACCGGTCTGTGGTGTCCTAGATTCTCTGTGCATTTTTCTAAAGCTCAGCCTCAGAAAAGCTTCTGTTTAGCCCATGGACACCTCCTCTGTTTATTTTTGTTTTGGTTATTAGCACGCCCCTCCACATAAGCAAGTGAGGGAAATTTAATGTAAGCAGGCGGCATTTTGCGCTACGTAAGAGAAGAGAGAAGTGCTCTTTCAGTACAGACCAGCATAAGGTCTTGTGCAGCCCTTTCCAGAGCACCAATTACAGGGGGATATCACAGACAGGCACTTTATAGGACACGGAGATAAAACAGCTGCTCACTCAAGGCAGCTCCTTAGCCCAGACAGGCACTTTCCTTCTGATTCCTGCGAAGTCCTGAGACCACTCTTTAGCGTGGTCTGTAGACTCAAAGCCCTTCTCTGCAGGACAGATGATGCCCCAAAGCCTTGGGGTGCATTACTCCAGTCTTTGGTCCCATTCTAGCACCCCCTTGTTATGTTTTTGGTGGAGAGGGATCTTTTCTTCTCTCATGAGAGGGAAGTAACTTGCTATGTCTTACGATATTTACCTCCTCTGGAAATGAATTACTTCCTTTCTCTCTTAGGAATTTTGTTTTTCTCTTCCATTAATGCTTTTAACACTTATTGTAATAATTCTTGCCATCCACTTTTCTTATTTGTATTGGTATTCATTCCTTTAATTTGTTTTTAAGAATCTTCACTTTGCTGCAGAAGTCCTTCCAGTGGCGTATGGATTACAGCCTTTATCATGCCAACTATAAGACCCCCCTTGCAAAGCTTTCAAGTTATCACTCTTGTGTTTCTTCCAGCCCTTATTTGGCAATGGTGCCCATAAGTATCCGCAAAGCTGTTTTGGGAGGTGTGTGTGTTTGTTTTCCCTCAGATCCCTCCTTAAAATCTCTTCCTCTGTTTTAATGCTATAAGACCAATGGCTTGCTGGTGTGCTGACTTGGCTAGCAGTCAGCCTGATCACAGCTATGCCCTTCCTCTGTTATCTTACTCTCTCTTTCTTTCTCCTCCTTCTCTCTCACCTCTTCCCACATACAAGCTCTCTAAGACAGGCACATTGATTTTGAATTCTTTTGAAGACAGTCAAACCCAGTGGGGGCTTTGTCCCTGACAAGGAACTTTTAGTTGCTTAGGCATGTACTTCTGTTGTCCCTAGTCCATGGAAATTTTTTCTCCAGTACCTGTTTGTCACCCTTTTTTCCTCCCTTTTTTTTTTTCCCCCTAACCTAACAATTACCCATGTTCTCATTTATATAATTTTGGAAAACAGTCACAAGTTAAAAAAGTCTAATTATTTCACCCAAAGTGTGATGTGTGGGTTTGTTAAAAAAAAAATAATCAAGTTTCTTGTGTGTTCTTGGTTTCTTGTAATTTTAATTAGCAACGGTAACTTAATTATAGTCACTGTGATTAGAAGCTCTCTCATATGCACCATGCTGTTTACTACATGTATTATTCCATTTGCTGTGATAAAAACAAATGCTTAATTCCTGGGTGTGGAAAACATACTGTAGTCCTTAAGCAGAACTAGGATTTTGAAGCTGGCTGGCTGTGCTTGAATAACCCAGCTGAATAAATTGTCTCTCATTCTTGGGATGGCAGGTTTATCTCTCAAAAATCTTTCTTTTAATTTTATGATCTTCTGCTGCTCAGTAACAAGATAGCAATATTCCTCCCCTTCTCTTAGCATTAATTTGCTGCAATTCTATACTAATATATTTCTAAGGCCCCAAATGTGCCTTTTAAATGTTCATTGTTGTTTAGTAAAACCTGTGTCAAACAGCTCAAGGAACTGCTTTCTTAAAGGATGTGGGATTTTAATGGAATTGGCTAAAAATGTGAAAAAAAGCTTATGGCTAAAACATAACTACTAGAGGAGATCAACAGTTTTATTCTTTGTAAAATTCTAAGGACCAGATCAACTCAAAAGTTCTTCACTAAAATCAGAAGCAATTCCAAATTGACATATATGTAATGGAGAGCAGAATTCAGTTCTTCAATTAGAAATAATTTTGTTTCTTAAAAAGAAGTAGTAAAAACCCACAATCTTTTCCCTTTTTTTAAGAAAAGACCATGTTTCATTGAGATCATGATATCTGCCTTAAACATATATCAAATGAAAATTTTTATTCAGTGAGTTCTGCTTCAGGTTCTGAACCCTGGAAAATCCCATATTTAACCTGAAGCACTTACATAAGAAAATCTCAGTAATAAAGCTTAACTGCCTGATATCTCAGTATACAACTGTAATTCTACATCTATGCAAACTATACTGCTGCATTTGGAAGTAATTCTGGACAATATCAGACGATGCCAAAATGCTGATCAAGTGATGAAGACAGTGGATAATTACAAAATGACCTAAGATCTGTGAGATACCTTAGGTGATTTCCTAAGGCAGTGTTGCTTGTTTTATGAAGATGGTATTTGCTAAAGATTTCTATATGCATATGTATTTCCTCTTTTTTATCCTTTCAAGCCTTTAGAACAGTTTACAATCCTCTGGGTTGTCTTTTGTTTTGGTTTTTGCTCTCCTCTTGTCACATCTCAGTTGAATCAGGATGATAAAATAAACTTTGGATGCATGCAATGCTGATTCCTTTCTTGTATTCAAGACGGTCTTGCTTGCTTTGTACAACGTAGGTGAAACATCCTCTGCTTGACCTCCAAAGACCTTTCTGATGTCTTGTGCACTATTCCCTGATGTTGTATATTCTTTATGTTGAATAGTATCTGTTTCACTGCCCAGTACTATTTCCTTCTCTTTACTGACCTCCTTGTTCTACTTGTTTCTTCCTTCCTTTCTGGTTGTTATAAATGCCCTCTTTTCCTCTGGGAAATAGCAGCTGCTTGAGTTAGGTAATTAACTGATGCACACCAAATCAAAGGGCTGACGATGGGTCTGTAATCTAAAAGTTCATTCAATTGCAGTGTATAAATGACTCCTGAAAACTTCCTGGAACAAAACATTGAGATAGTTGCCTCATGCTATTTTTTCATTATAGTCAGGCAGCTACTTGTAAAGAATCCCAGATATTGACACAAATCAACCAGATGCTGGAGCAATGATGGGAAGATCACTCCAGCACGGCTTATGGTAGGGACAGTGCTGGATCAAAGATACAACATTTTCTTTGTGAACTTTATGCCAATGGGCAAACTATGTCTAAAAGCCACTTGCCTTCTAACCAAGGCATTGACTCTTTAACTGAGGCCACTTCTCTCCTTCCTGACCCAGACATTATCACGACAGTTTTGGGGCTGAAAATGATGGTCACAGGCAGATAGCAGAATTTCAAAAGCTTGTGTATACATGGGTGGTTTATTCCATTGAGCCCCCCAAAGAGCATGTGCACTGAAGTGCAGGGAAGGTTTTCAGGGCAGTCCTCCAGGTGCAAAACCAGTCCAGTGGCATTTTCCATCATCATTCGATGTAGCTCTAATTGTAGTTTAGGTTAATAGAGGCTTCAGTCATGGACAAGGCAACTGTAATAAAACCATACATCCTTTTTCTGTCATCACCCCTGCAAAGCAGAGCTCTTCCCACTATTTCCATTTTTAATGCAGCTTATCCATGCTTTTAAGCTATAAAATTCATCCTTGACTAATAATACCAGAAGAGAAAAGACTATGTTTAATACACTTCTCTGGTTGAAACGTTAGACACTGGCATTCAGCTTCCAGGGCGAAATGAAACAAAACAGTGTTGGAATCATTTGTGACAAAGCAGGAAATGGCTTGGGCATGCTTTCTTACTCTTGTCCTCAAACATGATTATATTCTTCTGCTGATTGGATATTGATTTATCGGTATCAGGATTAGACTTTGCAATGAATAAATTATGAGGGAAAAAGTATATTGCTGTCCAAGAATAATCACTTATTGGGTCCTGCTTTCAGGGGGATGCTCAAGCTGTATTAGTGGTGCTTTCTGACTCTTATGGGGCATTGTCGGAAGACAAGAGTACTGTCCCTCTGACTTTTCACGTTCTCCACTGTTACTGCTATGTTCTTGTTAGTGCAAAGCTATTGGAAAAGTTATAGCCCCATGTGAAGCACTCACTAAAATTACTGGTATAGGAATAAGTAATTTGGGGAAGAGAGAGAGGGTTTTCAAGAAGAAGGTGAAAGAAGATGGCATAGAAAGTGGACATAGATTGAAAATTTTTAATAGTGAAACATTTCTGTTCAGGTGTGCTCCTGAGGTACTGGCATCCCCAAGTTAGCATATGCGTAAGGTTAACCTGTGTGTAAGGATGTTGACAGAGGAGGCTTACTCCTGTTGCTATCTGTGGGAGCGGCTGGGCTCAGCCACATGTGACTAGGTGTAGGGACTAAGGATATCCCCAGCGGTTTTGTGGGCTAAAGCCTGCCATGTTACCTCCCCAGCACTTATTTCAGTCAGTTGTAGGAATAACTATTTTGTCCTTTGGAGAAGACTATGGGAACGGCACTGGAGGGTTGGATGCTTTCAGGTGGCTTTGCCCTGCAGCTTCACTCAAGACAGGGCAGCTTCAGCAGATGATTGGAGTCCCACCTTTAAGGGATGCCCCAAGCTGGGCAGGCAAACTCAGACATGCAGCACCAGGCTCTTGCTCAGAAGACTGTGCGTGGGCAGTAGGGTGTCTTGACTTAAACGCAGGTAAAAACCCACATTAATTTTTGCAATGAGAACTGTCAGAATGGACATTTGGCAAAGGGAAGCAGCCCCACTGAGGGCAGTGATGAGGAAGGAATTGCACACGCGGTCTGTATTTTGCAGTAACTGAGCTGCAGCAGGCACCCTGCAGTTCACAGCTGCTGCCTCTAAATCTTGCTTGGGTTTCCCTGTGGTCCTGCTGTAGGGCTCTGCTTCCTACGAGTACTGCTGACCCCTCTGGGGGTGCAGGGGGCTCCATTCGTGCAGGCACATGGAGGGAGAAAGGTACGAGGTAGCAGCATCATGCTACAGCCTGGATCACAGCTAATGTTTTCCAAGAGGGAGTTGGACCCTTGGACCCATCTACCCATCACCTGCCTTGGGAGAGAGCAGTCTATCCCCACTGATTTTAATCGTGAAGGAAAGAGATCCTTTACTATTCTTCCTCTGTGCCCTGGAGCCCTTGTAGAGAGGCTAGAAATATCTGACCCTCAACACTTGCCCAAGCAAAACTGAATATATTTATTACTGCCAAAATGTGTACTTTCTGTTTTGTTTACATTTGGAGAATTGTGGTCTTAGACAAATTGTCATCGCTTCCAAGTAAAATACTCTGTTCCTTGTTATTGCTTTCAAACTTCAAAGATAGACTGAGGGGATGAAAGTGTCAATATGTTATTAATTCTACAGTGGCAAGTTCCTGGCACCAGTCATTCAGATGAAGAGCTGTGATAAAGTGAAGCAGTTTCAAATTATAGCAAGTTCAAGGTAGATACAGTACCTCATTGCCACTATCTTCAGGCGAAATACTGAGATGAAACTCATGAACTTTGATTGATTGTTTGTTAATCACGCCAATGGACCGAGTTGACGGAATCAGTTGCCCTTGCAAGATAGTGTGCAGCCATTTGCTTCTATCCTGTCATTCGTGCAATTTGTGCAAGAAATAGCTTTTAAAAATGAATTAAATTTGGTGCAAGTAGCAGGTAGTTCTCAGGGGCAGGGGAGACAAATGCACTTTCATTTTTCCCCCCAATCATATTTGATGAAGATTAACTAGATTAGGGTATGATTATAGACACAAAAAGAGCTCTGAAAGAAAGGTATCACCTTGCCTTGCATAGCAACCCCCCAGAGTGCTGACCTGTATTTGCTCATGTCCATGAAAGAACGAAAGACATTCTTGACATTGCCCCACAATGCCAGTACAGCAGTGAAGTAGCAGCCTTCAAAGATTGGCTCTGTGTGTCCTTCCTCACATGTTATACTGAAGTATTTTCACATATACTGGCATTTCAGCACCTCTTCTCACACAAACTTAGTGTGAAAAGTCCGTGTCACTGAAGCAATATGATTTTTCTGATTTTTCCATATAGTTACCTTCCACCTTTCACTTCCACTATAATGAGCTTCCAGTTCATTACAGGAGTCTCTGAGTGCTCTTTCATGAGCAGCTGAGCCACTCTGGTGCTTTGCTGCTGTCTGGAGTGAGCACCTTGCTCCTGCTCTGTCCTGTCCCCTTCCCATGGCTTCACCATCATCAACCCCTTCCTTGCACTGGCTGTGCTGCTTTTTGACACTCTTATGAGCCTATTTAATGCATGGAAGTGGCAGAAGACTCCAGGGTTTCCTGCATGGAGTAGTTTCAGGCCATTTTGATGTTCACACACTTTGCTTGCCCTCAGTGAGCAGGCAACGCTGGGGGAGGAGGTGGCCAGAGGGGCCAGGGAGCCCTTACCTGGTGGGCTACTGTGTCTGCTCACCCACCTCACATTGCTATGGGCCTGAAGTCAGCTTGGTCCGTGTGACATGTGACCTGTGTTACAGTGTCCAAGCAGAGTGCAGAGATGGGCGCAAAGCAAGGCTGTCCATCGCTCTGTCAGTGCCTTGCACAGTGATGGGTTGGACCCCTTCCTGAAACTATTCTTATCTCCTCTGAACAGCAGCAAATACAAGTAATAACTCTTTGTATGTGTATTTGAGGAAGAGTGCCAGGCTGCTTGTATCTCTACAGCTGAGGAGGGAACCATGCATGATGCTGAGGAGAGCGAGGGTGAAGCATGCAGGTGGGACCTGGGAAGGTGCAGTGCTGCAGGTGGAGGGCAGCCCTCTGTCCTTCGAAGCATCGCTGGGGGCGTGGAGGAGTCCTATGCAAGAGACAGTCCTGAGAATAGCTGCATTTGGGTTGAGATTCCATGTTGAATTTGCAGTACTGGCAACACAAAAAGCATACTTTGATTTGCAAATGGCTGCATTTTATATGTAAATTACTGAAAAAGATAAATGTGGAACCCCACAAAGTCGCTTTTAGTTAACGTCAGAATGTAATCCAATTTTAATGAATACAGCCTAAACTTTTAAAGAGCTTTCACTTAATTGGAAAAATGTTTATTTGCTGCGTTCATCTTTTTTTTCATAATGAATATTTGAGATGCATTTGGAATATATTGCATAACACCAATAAAATTTTTACTAGCAATATGTCTGGGTTTGTGTGTGTTTGAATAAGTTTACTTTTCTATTTTTATACCCGATTGTAACGCAGGAACTCTATTATCCATCTTGCAGCCTGCAAAATAAGCAACAATTAAATGACTCGCTGGGACTAATTAAAAATGACTCTTGCTGTTCTCTCCTTACTTTCACATAGAGCAACTTGGAAGTTGTACATTAGAATCTTAGGCATGCTTGTCCTTTTTTACCTTCCATCTGATCTGTGAAAATTGCCTGCTCACTGCAGATGCTTTTAGGTAGGAAAATTTTCTTTCTCTTTACAAGACTGTTAGGCCAGCGTGCATCACTTCGTAAAGGGAAATAGTCCTCTCCCACTCTGGTAGAGCAGGAACTTGGCTACGCTTTCCAGAAGGTGAGCCCAACACTCAGGACTTTGGCTGTGTAAGGGGGCTGGACACAGTGGGAAATTGCTTCTTATGAACAAGTGGGCCTGAGAGTGGGACAGAATGGTTTGCAACAAGGAGAGAGGGCAGAGGTGCAAAGGGCAGGAGATTGTAGCAGAGAATGAATGGTATTTGGATAGTTACTTATCATGCAGTGAAATGCTAGGGCTGTTGGTGATGGCAGACGATTTCTGTTTTGAAACAATCAGTCACAGACAAAAGGATGCATTACTTGGGTTTTTGAACGGCTATGGTCCTAATTTAAACAGCAGGAGATGAAAATATGGAGGTTAAACATATTCTCTCTTCACCATCCTGCCCTGCCTTTGGGTTGTTTTTTGGTTTTGTTTCTTTTTTTTTTCGTGGTAGTATTTTTCAATGAATACCTCAATATGAAAAAAAATGGTTTTCTTCCAAGACTTTAAGAAAGCCTCTGGAATTAAAACACAAAGCGTTAGAGCTGTGTGATATGTCAGGTTCATGTTGAAATAAAGCTTTATTTTTGCACATAAAGGAGGGGATATCAGTCCCCAGATCAAAAGACCTTGTTATCCACTCATTCCACCCAGTTTGGGTTTTATGAGGTTTCTAATTTTTCTATAGTAAGAATGACATAATAAATCATGAAAATGATTTAAATCAAACATACCATTGGAAAGAGATAGAGGCATAGGAAGATGTTTCAATTTAATTCTAATTTTATCAGGAATAATTGAAGCATTCTTTTATCCAGATTTCTATTATCACTGACGTTTTAAGTGAATATATTTACTGTCTACATCTGCCAGTCAAATTCTAATTTTTTTAATTCAGAAATATCGTGGATTTATGGCACTCTCTAAATTCCTATGGACAAGTAAGCTATGATTAGGTAGGCAAGATATTACCTTCCCTGCCAAATGAAATTGTCTTTCATGTTAATTACAGAAAATAATACTTGCTGTTACAATAAAGATAAAAATTTCAAAAAGAAAAGATTAATACCTTTACTGAATAAATTGAAATATATGTGAATGTTAGTTCAGCAACAGTCTGAAACTTTATATGCTTTTGTTTTGAATGTCAGCATCGAGGTAATTAGGCTCCCCCCAATCTCTACCTTGTTGTTTGTGCCACTGCTGGAAAACACTGAACTGGCAAGTGAGGAGATGGTTGCAATGTCTTTTTTGCCTATGCCTGGTCTATAGCATATGAACTCTGTGGTTGCAGTTTGACATCCAGCCCAAGTCCCAGCTCCAGCAAGCTTTCTCAGGGACTATTTTGGCTCCCTGAAACAAATACTGAGATCTGTAATGATTGATACACTGACTCAGAGCCATTGGGTTTATTGAACTGAGGATCTGTATAATGAATTGTATGCAACAAGGAAAAAAAAATGTTTTGCATCTCCTTGACCCACCTAGATGGTCAGTCAATCCTGAATACTCTTTTTCAGGGTGTAATGAAGTCTTGAATCTTAGACACTTATAATCTCTGTTTTTCCATATTTTTGCTAAATGCATATTTTCCATGTGTATTAAATGCATATTATACCAGTCTTTTTGATCATTAACTGGGATCTATCCATTCTATTTTTTTTTCTATAAATTTTTAACATCTTTCAGGAGCAAATTAGAACACAGAATCATGTGAATAGCAGAAACTGCTAATTTATGTGGGAAAGCATCTCAATTAGGAGCCACCACACATTTTGGTCTAAACCTCCATTAATTTGTTGACTAGAAATGAAGATTTTAAAAAAAATTGTTTCTGTTCTTCAGGTTTCTCCATTTTTGAACATTCAGCTTAGAGGCATGCGAGGGTTGAAGAGGTAATGTAAGTGAAGGCCATATAAACTTATTTTTATTGTCCTTTGTGTACCACATTTGATGAAGTATCTTGAATGAGCACATCTCAAATGTAGCGACTTCTGACTGGCTGGATGTTGCAGGCTGGGAAAACTAAAATGTACTTAACTGGTCCTACTGCTGAAACAGTACTGAAAAGCACATGCAAAGGTGGGATCTGACAGAGGTCTTGTACTTTTCTGGTATGCAGAGAGGTTTTCATCTTATGCAGTTTTTTTTTTCTTTAAAGGGCAACACCTGGCTCTTGAAACCAAAAGTGTAAGAAAAATTAGAACACAGAATTGTGTGAATAGCAGAAACTGCTAATTTATCTGGGAAGGGATCACGATTAGGAGCTACCACACAAATGCAGAAGACATGATCAAGTAGCAATATGTGAACTCAAGTAGGCATTTTAATATCTCTAAAGCATGCTATGAATGAGTTCCCTTGTGAATTAATCAGGTGGGGTTTTGTATCCTTTGTGTTATATTTAATTATAAAATAAATAGGTGTTTCCTATTGCTGATAAACTGTTGAAACAACATACCCAAATGCATGGGAAGGTGAAATTATCTATTTCTTGTAGAAGTTGGTAGCACTGAGGCACTTTTTGAAAATCTAAAAATTATAACCTGATATTAGCAATTTATTTTTCTTTTTATATGACCCCAAAATGGCATAAACTTGAGATGTAGTCTGAACACATTTGATAACAGCATTGCCTCGCCTCCCATCCCCCCCACCCCAAAAAAAAAAGAATTGTATCGTTTCCCTGTTTATTTCTGTCCCTATCAGCTGTCTTCCTTTGCTGGCACTAGTGGTTGTGTGGCAGCTTCATGAACCATCTCAAGGGGCTGATCCAGCTGGGGAAAAAAAGCCACTTTTCTCCGATCTGATTCATCACATGCCTGTATAAGTGGCTAAAAATGGGAAGAGCATGTAGGGATTGAAATTAATGGCCGAGGGGAATGAAGAGAGTGGAGGACTGCTGGTTTTGGCAGCTGTGATGATGAAGGTGTTTGCTAAGGACTGTAGTTTCATGCTATGCTTAACCCAGTGAAACTGCAGGCTGCCAGTGAAGGATAGTCCTGCTCCTTCTCCAGCCCTAGTGATCGTGGGCCAAGTCTGTGGAAAGCCCACCAACCAAAACAGAAGTTCTCCATTGGATATGCTCACTAAGCAGACTCATCTTGTAGCCTCCTCCCTGCTATACCAAATGCAGGTGGGAGGAGGGACTTTACTATTAAGGTGAAAGATGTGGAGAGGAAAAGTGAGAGCCTCTTGTTGACAACCTGCACGTGTACTGAACTAGACAGACAGCAAGTGTCAGTCCTCATTCTTTGCTTTACGCTAGCTGTTGAAGCTGGGAATTTCACTTGTCTACGGGAGTGAGGCTCCATAGGATTTTTATTGGCATTTGTTTCTCTGATTTCCTGGACTTCTTAAAAAATTTCCATCTTGGAGCTATAAAATATTTTCTGAAGAGCTGTAGGCTGCTTAGTTTGGCTCTTCCAAGGCTTTAAATATCAATAGTACTGTTATAAATTGTAGCCACCAACATGGGCCTCCATAAGCTAGCATGTTACTGAATGCACAGTAAAGATGATCCCTGCTTTTAGAATCTTACAGTTTAAGTAAGGACTGAAAAGGAAGCTTTATTCTCCTTATTAAAGGTGAATTGAATCTCAGTGAAATAAAACAGGAAATCTTCCTTTTGCAAAGGTGAGTCAAATGTCTGATTTTTATTGAAAACTTGCCCCTCCTCGTGGACTTGCTCAGAGTCACATGGGGGAGAGCAAAGAGAGGAAATCGGATTTTCTGAGTTTCAGCCCTGCATCTTAACCAGTCATTCTGGTCATCTTTCTTTTCTACTTTAAAAATAATTAAATTACCTTATTAAGAGAAGACAGGACTGCTTAGTTATTGCTGGAGAAACTGATTAAATACCTTGTGCTGATAGAAAGGTCCATTGGCTACTATTAAAATGGTCTGGAAGCAGCCTGAACCTCAAAAAGTCATTAAACTATTGCCAGGAGCTGCTAAAGGAGAATTCCTGTACTTGCCTTGTTTCTTATATTCCTTCTCCACTCATCTGCTGTAGAGGTCCATCCCATAAAAAACCTTAAAGTTGTCCCTAATTAGGGGAGGAGGAACAGAAAGAATATGAAGAATCTGGAGGGAAAAAACCAGAAGACCTTCGAGACAAATGGGATGAGAATGAGGGTCACTATTGGAATCAGGATACTGGGCTAAATTGTCTTTTCGCTGGGAGAAGAGTATGGTGTGTTGTCTTATCTTAAAGTTTTAAATCAGAAAACTTTTATGACATTGATCAAGGAACTGTAGAAGGCCCTGTTGGTTTGCAGGAGCAGGTGAGCTCAGGTTGCCTGACCTGCAGCAGAAGGGCATGCATTTGGTCTGTTAATATTTGCATGCAGAAGCTGTCAATCTCTATTAACTGTTGAAGATTTATTTAATATTGACGTCTGTAGGCCAGTATACAGTTAAGAAGTGGGTAAGGTACTGGGTGGCAGGAGGAAGGGAAGAAAACACGTCTGACTTTGTTTTTTTTCTCATATCAGTCCTTTGAGAACATTGATGTCTGCATTTCTGTTTCTTCCTGAAACGCAAAACTTGCCAGAATGATGAGCTCCAGTATGAAAAGTGCTTTAAGAAAGTTTCCTCTTTCCATTTATCCATTATTTCCTTTTCCTTTACCCCTTGCTGCATAGGTTGTCTGTACCAGCGCCCTAAGTAACAACTGGTGTTAGTAATGAGGCTGCAGACTTCTCTCTAATTGAACCCTGTCAGTCCTTCCCATTAAGCTGCAGGATGTGTGCTGGCTCATTAATCCAAGCTACTACTGCAATTTCTTCTCTTGGTTTCCCATGTCACCCCCAGCCTAGTATTTGTGCAGATAACGAATGCCCTGTTTTACATGTCATGTGCAGGAATGAGCTGTTAATTGCTGCTGTTGTTGCTAGCCTGGCTGGGACCACCTTACAGCTCCTCAGTCAGCGGGAGGGAGCTGAAGGACTGGGAGTTGGTGGTATTCAGTGCTGTCAATTATGGGCAAGATCTAGGATGCCCATGTTGGTCACCCAGCACCAGAAACGGAGTCAGCCAGGTCACAGGCTGGAGCTTGTGTGGTATGTCTATGCTATCTGCCATTGCAGTAGAGGGAGGGCACCTCTTTAGAAAAGCCTGTGTGCTAGGTAGGGACAGGAGGCTGTAAGCACAATGTCTACATTCACATTGTCCGTGGCTTCCCTCTTGAAGATGGGCAGCTGGGATTGCACGAGCCTGGGATCCACTGGAGGTGAGCAAGCCTCTCTGGTCAGAGGTGGAAAGGTTTCTCTGCTTCATTATAACTATCTAATAACTAATGCACTGGTGTGTTCTGTGTTTATGAACTGAAAGTGGCTCTTGCTGCTGTAATTTGATGCCATTGCATGTGCAGATGTGCTCATGCTGAACCCCACAAGGACTGTGGCAAGCACTGCTCTAGCCTGGAGCTCCAGCTGTATGTCTGCATCTGCAAGTACAGAGGGTGCGTAGCAACCACTCAGGCTAGTGTGGGGGTATTCAGTGTTTTTTTGTGGTAGGTAGGGCTAGAGCTGCCTAGATAGTTTTTTTAATGCTAGCTCCCACCATCTTTCCACATCCCACCCTGGCTTCACTTTTTTTTTTTCCTTTTTTGAGAATCACTGAAAAGGCCTATGTGCTCTTTGGTGGGCTATTGCCACACCTTTTCCTTTTTATCTCAATCTGTAGCTAGTGCTGGCAAAGATGGTTTATATGCTTCCTTATTGAAAGTCTGCTGCTATTTGTTAGTGCTGTGGACTGCTTTTTTTTTTTCTTTCTGTAAATACAGATAGTATTTATCCAACTTAATGTGACACTAATGTTTTGATTTGCAGGAAGAGGCTCATAAATCAGAAATACTGTGCATCAAGAAACAGTTGAAAATGCACAACACTTTCAAAAAGGTTTCATAATAGAGTGTATTTTTCTATGGTGTTTGAGTATATTTTGTGCCTCACTTATACATCATATTTGAAAAAGCATTAAAATGTAAGTTAGAACAGTAAAACTCATTGCAAGAGGTTAATAAACAATGGATGTGCAGCTGTGCAAAAGATCATACTTCCAATTTGCACAGTCAAGTTCTTTTGGTTGCAGGATAGTCTAAAGCTTCAGGAATAAGAGAATTTTCATCATAATGCAAATGTCTATTGAGGAAAAAAGAGAGAATTTTGATATTATGTAACCTGGAAACTTCTGTCTACAAATTTCTGTATAACAATTAAGATGAAAAAGTGTCATTTAAACTTGAAAATGAAAGTGCTGCCCCTTTAAGGTAACATTTTGCTTCTTTACATTGTCACTGTGCCAATGCACCTTCAAGATGCAGCAGTAGTACTCTGAAATTTGACAGGTTGAAGTTTTGAATTGAATTATAGTGACAACCTTGGCCCTTTATATCTCCCTTTAAGGTAGCAAGCCAGAAAACAGTGTCTTGATAATAATAATAATTTGTGTTGGCATAGCATATATGCCTGAGAGGAAGGGAATAGGGCTGAAGTGTCTTAAATTAGTATGAAATGAACTAGCAGAAATTAGTTGCTTAATAGATGTGGTTTTTAAACTACAGGTCAAATGTAACCATCCTGGAAACCATAAGGATACTTCAGAGTGGTCTCTTAAGATGATAGGTTGCATATTAGGGGTGGTGATGTGAGTGCTTTCGGTATATGAATTATCTGTTACCTAGGCTCCTATCTTTCAAAGGATATAATGAATTGAAGGTCTCATTTTGTTGGTATGTGGAAAAATAAGGTGTTAGGTAAGTTGCTTTTCATTTGGTTTTTTTTTTTTCTATCTAGAAGACCTTTGTAGGGCCAATGAGGAGGACTGACCATGTTTGGGGAGTGAGATCGGTGGCAAAAGAAAAGCAGAAATCAGAAAACATTGCACAAATCACATGGCTGAGTAAAAACTTCCAAGCTATTGAAAAAATAGCGAACTTGGAGAGTTTTTGTTGGCTTTTAGGTTTCCAGGCCTTTAGGATACATTCAATTTATCCTTTTGTGTTTTGGTTTGGTTTTGTTTTTTTCTTCTTAAACTATGAGATCTGTAAATTTCCTTTTTTAAGTGGAAGTTTAGGAGTGTTTTTAAGCTAGTTGTATTTTTATAATTGCAGGTAGCAGATAATATTAGAAAAACATAGTAGTAAGCCTCACTGAAATTATATTGTCTAGCTTACTACCAGCTCCATTTATTTGACTAGACTTCTTACCATCTGTTTTGTGTTGGTCCTGAAACACTTGAGACGGCTTTTGTTTTGCAGCGAGTAAACTGCGTGAGTGGCAACCTGGTTGGTAATATGATCCTATAGATCCAGATGCAGGAGTACGTTTATGAAGGCAGCAAACGTGGCTAGCCAAATGCTTGTCATGTACTTTTAACAAGACGTGTTGTCTGATAGCTTTCAGCTGTAAATCCCTAGGCCAGCCCAGCCCCTCAAGAGGCTGCTCTGACTTGCATGAGGTGTCACTCTGCCAGCCAGGAGCATCTGGAAGAGGAGTCATGCTCTGCTTTTCATTAAGACTCTCTGGGGCTGCAGGACAGGTGGGGTGGTGGGTGCAAAAGCAAAAAGGGCAAGGCTATAAGCAGCTGGATGCAAACTAACTTAAAAGTGTATCAAGCTAGTCATAGAAAGCTCTGCTTCATATTTTAGGTGGTGCTTTTAATCTAGTTTCTCGTGTAAAACTATGTGCTTATTTCCATACGTGACGTAGATGTGATCAGAAATTCCATAAGGCCATCTGCTTGGATTTCACTCTAAAGTATTGCCCATGTGATAATTGGTGTTTTTATTAAGCTTTCTAGTAAGCTTTATTCTCCCTAAAGATAAAGCAACACTGGAAGAACAGTTAGACATTGTGCATTGAAAACTTGCCGGTGTTAGCAGGGAGTTTCCTTCTATTCTGGTGGAGTGGCAATTTGCCATACTCTAAATAGTTTTTCATTATCACTTATTACCTGTACACACAACAGTGTGAAAAGTATACTTATTTTTATGCTTTGTATCACTGTTGTTTTAAATATTACTTCTGTTTATATGAAGTTTGTTATTCTGAACACATAATGTACTTGAGGTCAAACTTGGCAGTATTATGGGTTTTTCCCTTTTCTCACCCCTACTGATTTTGAAGACAGAAAGTTCAGCTTCTTTAAACACTGTAATAGTGAGTATTTGCTGGATTGTTGAGGATATATCTGCTTGTTTTCTCTAGGTGTAGAGAATCGCAGAAAGGCAGAAATGTAGAAAGGCAGAAAGAAAATGGAGAAACTTTTGTCAGAAGTCTTACTCTCAAGCTAAGAGACAAAAAGTTTAAAGATGGTCTAATTTCTTCCTCCTAGCAGATATTCCTTGTCTGAATATTTCTTAATGCCATCCTTCTCTATTGCCCATGAGAGTGCAAGAAAAGCTAAGATAGAAATGGCTTTGGAGCATCACAGATCTGAGGTCTCTGAGGGAAATCCATGTTTGCTTCCACAGGTCCCCAATCCCTCAGGTGGATGGGTCCACAGGATCATCTGTATTGCTATTTCAGCGTAGTATGTCAGTGTTGCCACAAAGTGAAAGTCATCCCTAGGCAGAATTCGGATTGCTTTTTGCACATGTTGGTGCTGTCAGGGGACAGAGGCTGTTGGTGGAACTAGCTCAGCCAGTTCTATGCTAATGCAGTCCCCATGCAGTAATTTGGACACTGTCCAGCCCTTTTGTTTCTTCTGTGGGTGTCTCTCAGTCAGAGGAGATAGCTCAAGTGAACCACCCAAAAATATTGGCGGTGCTGCATTAGGCTGTTGTGTTTGGGAGTAAAAGTCCGAGATGCCCGGGCTCCATTGGAAGTGGCTCCATGGCGATCCCTATGGGTTTTGCCTCACCCTTGCCTGGGTTGCGGTGTGAACAGTGCTAGACAGAAATGGTCCCTCTTTGTGTTCTCTTATCTCTCATTTTTGTTGAAGACCCCTTGGCACAGGTTTTTTTGTTTTTTGTTTTTGTTTTTTTTCTTCTGGGCTGGGCAAATAATTTCTGGGCTTAACACAAGCTCCTCACACAACTTTACTCTTTTCTTATGTTAATTAAGGCTAATATGTTTTGTTATATTTTGCATTATACACAAGACAAGATTAACTTGGTAGAGAATTTCCAAGCAGGACTTTTTATTATGATTTTGGTTACTAATGACTAAATGATTTTTGAGTGTCTCTGGTCACTAGATGGAGAACTGTATATGAGTAAATTTATCTTTTTTTTTTTTTCTTTCATAATACCATTGCTTTCTGATGATAAACCACCGTATGTGTGATTTCTGGTTGTTCAACCACCACAGATCATCAGAAAACCTTTGAACATACTAGTAGCTGATGAGACAGGTACTTCGCAGACAATTTCATAGCTCTATCCAACAGAAGATTTAATCTTCTCCAAACAACAAAAAATGACTCAAACAATTTCAACACTGAAGAAAGGCTGTAGTCACTGCTGAACTGATTAAAAGAAAAGAAGAAAAACATAAACTGATTTTTGGCATATGCGGGTGCAGTGTCGGAATTGTCAGTTATGCTGTGATAAAAAGGACTTAGACCTTGCAAAATCAAAAATGTGTGATTTTTCAAAAAACATTATTTCAACTTCATTGAAGCACTATTTTAAGGAAATCAAAACATTGTATTCAGCTTTTGACTCCTAATTGTTCCATGTAATAAGAAATAACATTCTAAATGATACATCTTCGAATGAAGCATGTTTTTTTAGAATGAAAAAATTATAGAGTTCAAAACATCATTTTTTGTTATTGCTGTTTTGCTTCTGTTCTTTAATTGAAATGCTGGAAATAAGCTCTCAAACTTTCAGTTTCATCAGAATGGCTGTTTCCACCATTCCTTTTGAACACGATCGAGCCTTGTTAGTGCTCAGAAAACAAGTTAGAATTTCATCATCAAGGAGCAGTTTCCATGCCAGAGCAGTGTGGATTGAGTGACACCTCTCTAAGTGCTTCTGCTTATGGCCAGGAGATGAAATCTATGAACGCTGACTGCCTTTTGGTCCTCATCACCTCTACCCACTGTTATTTGTGCCTGGGCAGGAGGAGAGAATATTGTTATGGTTAGGATCTAAAAGACTTCTCTGTGTTTGGAGAGCTGGAAATGGAGAAGGAGTGTCTGAGCTTAAAGTGCAGGGTAGACTAACTGGAAAATAAAGAAGAGGCAGTTGGATGAGTTAGAGATGAGGAGCTGTGTCACAATGTCAGTGGGCACCTTGGGTTTGGCCACCATCCTGCCATCAGCAAGAGTTACAAAACCCACCAAGAAAGCATGCTTTGCTTCCCTTTTGTGGGTCCCAAGAGAGGACTATTGTGGCCAACTCAATGGGCAGAGTATGGTAAAGTGGATCTAGCTACTGTCTCTGCTCATGTTGTGCCTTGGAGAAGGTAAATAGGGAGCAGGTATTTGACTACTTGCAAGAAACAGGGAGATGTCTGGAAACTACACAGCGGTAAAATTTCAAGCAAATGAAAAGCAAGCCTGCCCTACATAATACGGTGTAGAATTTGCTGCCAGAAGATATTTTAAAGGCCAAAACTATGAAGGATTTGCAGAGGACCGATGCATTTTAACAGGAATGGAGGATCTCAATACAGCCTTTGGCTCAAAAAACTCCCTAAGCTCCAAGATATTGGATGCTGTAGGGCTCCCCAGGAAACAATCATTCAGCAGATGTTCTGCTGCTGTTTAGCTCCCTAAACTGTGAGTACTGCTGGAGTCAGGGTGCTGAGGTTGATGCATCTTTGGCCTTGTTAGAAATGGCTGGTCTTAGTTTTGTGCAATGGATTTTTTTTTTTCCTTTATGCGTGTTTTTAAGTTTCTGAGAAGTTTCAAAAAAAAAAAAAAAGACATTAAGCATATTAAGTTAGCAAGCTGATGTTGTCATAAGTAATGGGAAGTCATACTTGGAACTGCCTGTATAGAGTGAATTGTCTCATCCAGTGGTTCTGCTTATGAATGGGGTCAGAAAAAATAGTATGGGTTCACAAAACATCATAATATTTGCACAAGATGCTAATTAAAATCATATCTTGTCATAGCTTTGTTTGTTGTTCTCTGATTTTCTCTTTTTTTTAATTTATTTTAAAAGCTACAGAAACGTGAGAATTTCAGTTGAATTTTCCTCATCAGATGGTTTCAAAGATTAAATTTCAGTATTGCAAGCATGGACCTTTGCCACTTAATCTATAGTACGTACTGACAAGAGCAAATTGAAATTAAGGGCAGTGGTTTTGTTCTTAAGCTCCAGACTCTCTTTTTTAGCCTGTCACAGAGTCAAGGAAACCTGCCTAATGCTCTTGTCCTTAGCCGTTGAATAGAGATGCCAGTGTAAGGGGTCTTTCCAAGGATACCTGATGGATGAGGACTGTGAGTATGGTCTTCTGCCATTAAAGGTGTATGTAATGACTCTGTGGTCCTCCCAGTGTCAAAGGTGATCACAGGAGGGTGCTTACAACCAGTTTGGTGGGAGCATTAGCACGTTTGCCTTTGCTTCTTATTTGGGCACCATTAATACTTTCTTGAATGCCGAAACTGATTTCTCTCCCTCCCCAAGATGTTTTTTTCTTAGCTACAGAGGGATGAAGTTCAATGGGGTGTAGACAGCTACCTGTTGAATTTCAAAGCTTTGTTGTGGGCCACAGAGGTGTTTGGGTCTCTCTGGGAAGGTCACAAGGATCCTTTTGAAAAGAATGTGTTTGACAGCCGAGGTGCAGGGGCCGTATTTCTCTTGTACTGCAGATTTCAGTTCCACAGGATTTCTGCTTTTGATCATTTTTTAAAAACGAAGGGGTGTCTGTTTTGCACACTTGAAATAAGCAGTGGTCATGACTGGATTGCTGGGTTGTTTTTTTTTTAATTAATTTGTTCCTCAATTTTGCTGCTATTAAGTTTGTCATTGTTTTGTTGATAGTGACTCACATTATGTTTTCCAGAGTGCTCTTACAAATAGTGTTTAACTTCTATCTCAAAACTTTAATCAAGAGTGTTTGAATATGGGGTATTTGTTAAAAGCAAAACTACTCTTTTGCATTTGCATTTACATTCCCTTCCTCAAGGCATTTGCTACCCAAATGCTGAAGGAAAAAAGGAACTGTTTGCTGTTACATAAATATGGCTTTGTTTTGCTAAATTCACCCTTTCTTCTAGAAGAAACCCACAGGAGAGATCTAGGGAGACAGCAGCATCCCTGTGACTGACTTAAATTTCCTGCAGTGTATGTGATGAGAGATGTGTGAGCATGGGACAGTGTGGTCCCATGGCCCTGCTTGTCTGAAGGACTCTTGGACACGGAACTCCCTGGATACCTGGAGGCTTTGAGGAAGACAGAAGTGACATCCACAGAGGCAACTGCCTTTCTGAGCTGCAGCCTGGGCCTTCCTTTTCCTCCTTAGCCGTCTTACTCTTCAAATACATATTCTGTTGTTGACCAGATCCCTTAGTAAGAGCCACAGAGGAGATTCAATGGCCATTCCTGGATGGATGTGAGCAGTGGCAGTCACTGCCTGTATTCCATGAACTATAGAAATCAGGCAAATTTCTGGTTCACCTTCCCTTGAAGCTGCTGCAAATAATTAGAGGAAGCAGAGGTAAAAAATTTTATGCAAGACAGAGAAATAAAGCTTGTTGGAAAATAATTTAACATCCTCTATCTCCTTGGTATTAAGAAACAAGATATAGTCACAAATCAGTTGTCTAAATGAAACTACAAATGAGGCTAATAAAAAAATTTAGCATGGTTATAAGGTAAGAACTAAATACAAGATTACAGTGTCAGTGGTAGATTGTAGATATATTTTCTGACTTGAATTCAGGTTTGCAGCTTGGAGTTTTTAAGGGAAAAATGGTGGTTTTCTTCAGTGAAGCTGTACAAACTTTGTTCAGGGGGTGCTGAAATAATCTCTTGGAAGTAAACCTTGAACTACACTGAGCTCTAGAATCATTATACCCTAGGCTATTTTTAATTAAGATTTATCATCATTTTTCAACTGGATTATGAAGTGTAAAGCTTCTAGGCATGCTTACGAACAATGCATGGTAAATATTCTGTAAAAACCCTCTAACTCTTCAAGTTGAAAAACAGTATTTTCTACACATACTAGCTAACCCTTTGTTATTTAAATATATGGTGGTTAGGGCTCTATTTTTCTATTGTTTGCATGTGAAGTAGCTTGCATTTTCATAGAATTTGAATACAACTTGTCATTATTCGCTCTCCCAGCAGCTGGTGCACATTCTGGATGCTGGCCAGAAGGAAAGGTGGGAGAAGGGATGTAAGCTTCTAAAGAGCAGGTATCATTTGGTTTTAAGCACCAGACAACCACCCCTCCTTTCCCTTTTCCCTATCATGTGTTAAGCTGAGAAGATGAGGGCTCAGATTCACGTATCTCGGGATTGATTGCGGTTTGAGATTGGTACCTGAATTTAAGCATTTATCGTTAGCTCTTATATGTGAATTAGGTGTCTAACTCCTGTTATAATCGGTGAAGATCTAGAAAGTTATTCAATTTCCTAAATAGGTAGCTCCTGCCAGTTGAGATAACTTCGGGCAGCCCTTGTGGCCTCCGGTTGTAAGCCCAGATGCACACGGGTCTTTCCCATCTGGTATCTGCCATCCCTTGGGCACTTTAAATGACACAAAGCACTGATGTTAAAGCAACTGCATTGGGATCCAAGTTGGGACAGACTACAGGCTGCTAGAGCATGATTCAGCTTTCCCTGAAGTAGACACTTAAGTCCGTTGCCTTGACTAGTGACTGTAATGTGAGCTTGAACACTTTTCAGAGCCCCCTAAATGTGGATGTTTTAATCTTGGATAGATCCCAGTCAGAGCAATTACCTTGCCTCTGATAACAGCTTGGGATTTTGGTGGCCTTAGTTGTTAATTTACATTACGAGAACGTAATTTTTGTACAACAGCAGTTTTCTCTAATGACAAACCTTTAATAAGCTTTTTCAGTTTTGTGTTGACCTTCTTTATTATTTACTACATAATGTTGTGGCTAGAAAAACCTATATATGGGTGTGAATATGTAGCTTGAGAATACTTAGTTCAGTATTTGTTTGAGCTGAAAGTGTGTTGCTGGGAATAATTTGCACACAGGCATGCCTCTACTATCCCCATGCACATACGCACCATGAGCAGGTTTGTTACACCATCTGATTTTATTTCAAATTATCCCAACAGCACTTTGCGTTATTTTAAAATGTTTCCACAGGATAAGTTAAATCAAAAACTATTTATTGATGACCTCTTATTTGGTCTTGGTTAAAACAGTATGTGTAACAGTAGAAATCCATCCAGGAAGAGCCTCATAATCACTCTGACTTCTGAGCAGCAGCCCATAACACTTTCCTGTTTCCTGGGCTGGATATCACATATTGCCTGGATTGTTGTGAATCAATATATTCCTATTTTGTCTCAAACAGTAATGTTATAAAAATCAAAGAAACAACCACAACAACAACAAAAAAAATCCCAACAGTAACCTGAATATGTAAACCACTTTATTTCCTGTTTGTATTATTCCAATGCAGTAATATGAACAAAAGAACTTCGATATGTTGACTCTCTTTTACAGAAAGGCTATTGCTAACTTGGCAGTTGTGGTGTTTGACCAAAAGATCGTGATTTAAATCTGTAAGAACAGAATCTGCAAACCTGCTAACTCAGGGTGTTTGGACATATGTTCACTATCAAATAACTGAAATTGGGTTTGTGAAGAGAGATAGGAGAAAAATTTTACATAGACACAATTAGACCTACAGCCCTTACAAAGGGGATTTTAAATTTTCCCTATCTATTATGGTAATACAGGCTGAAATACTTTTGCTAATGAATAACGAAGGAAGAAGGAAGGATTGGACTTGAGTAGAACACTGAGGTTTCCTTTTGATATTTGTAAAATTTGATTTTGAAAGGAGCACAAAAAAAATTAGAAGAACTGGTAGAATAAACTAATTCTGTAGTGGTGAAGTTGAGCAAGATATTTAAACATATGCTCAACTTTAAACATGCAATATATTTTTGGGCTAGAATCACCAAGAAAGAAAGTACTTTCCTTCTACCTAAGTTCAAAACTTAAAATTTCAGATTGTTTGCTCAATTACTACCTAACCTGGAGGGGACCAAAGTTTATTTGCAGAAAACTTCAATATGTTCCATGGGCTTTCAATATTTCTTCTGAGAATGAGATACTTCACTGACAGAATAATGGTATGAATTTTAAGCTGATTTTGCCTTTTCAGCTTTTCATACTGTTTAGCTTTGGAAGCTCCTACCCAATGTGAAGACATTTATGGATCCCACTGGGGCCTGACTGCCTCATTGTGCTGAATGGGAGAGTTCAGGCCTTTAGAATGAGGTTTATGGCTTAGACTGTACAGTTATGTGCTACTAAGCTGACCTTTCCTTCATCAAAGTGTAAGTCGATGTTGTGCACAAGTCATTGTAGTGTTGATATGGGATTGCGGATGGGTTTTTTGTTTGTTTTCTGCTGTTTAAAATAATTATGTATAAGCTTTTATTTCTTTTAGACTTGATGCAGTGAGTGTTTGTTTACATTTAGATGATTTTTTTGATCTTCTAGTGGGAAGGTTATGTTTTGTATAAAGACACAAGGCAAAGCATGGTAAACAATTAAAGATTCATAGTGGAAAACTGATCCAGTGTGCTGTTAGGAAAAACAGAAAGATATTTCCTTTACAAAACATTCGCCATTATCACACACGATGATGAAACACAGCAAGTAGGAAGGTAACAGTTATCACAGCCTGGGATGTTGTTGCAGTTTAACCCCAGTGGGCAACTAAGCACCACACAGCTGCTTGCTCACTCCCCCCACTCCCAGTGGGATGGGGGAGAGAACTGAAAGGGTAAAAGTGAGAAAACTCATGGGTTGAGATAAAAACAGTTTAATAACTGAAATATAATAATAATAGATTGCAATGAAAAGGAAAATAACAACGAGAGAGAAATAAAACCCAAGAAAGACAAGTGATGCAAATGAAAACATTTGCTCACCACAAACCAATGGTTGCCCAGCCAGTCCCTGAGCAGTGGCTCCCCACCAACCTTCCCCCCCAGCTTTATATGCTGAGCATGATGCAATATTGTGTGGAATATCCCTTTGGTCAGTTGGGGCAGCTGTCCCAGCTGTGTCCCTTCCCAGCTTCTTGTGCACCCCCAGCCTACTCGCTGGTGGGTGGTGTGAGAAGCAGAAAAAGCCTTGGCTCTGTGTAAGCACTGCTCAGCGATAGCGAAAACATCTCTGTCTTATCAGTGCTGTTTCTAGCACAAATCCAAAACATATCCCCATACTAGTTGCTATGAAGAAAACTAACTCTATCCCAGCCAAAACCAGCACAGTTGTTCATTCAGCTTCTGCATTTAGATCCCACTGAAGTTGAATATATGTATTTCTGGACTTTCTGAAGTTGAACATGCACAGGGTGCTGCCTCTGGCTGTAGATTTCCAAGCAAGAGTCAGAGCTCAGGTTGTTGCTGAGGTTATTGTGGCTCAGCTGATATGCAGTAACCTGTGAAGTGCAATGTGCATGCTTAGCCCATAGTCAGTACAGGGCAACTGTACTTGGTATAACCACGTTTCATTGTGGGCTAAGTGAAGTCAAGTCCTTAGCGCACACCAAATGCAAGGTAGCATGTGTAGAGATAGCTGTTGGTCTAATGAGCGTTGAGCTAGTAAGCTGCAGTAACTTGCTTCCTTAGTTTCCCTGTTATGAACCTCGTTGGAGAGCTGAGAACTTTTGGCCTCATCAGTGATGCCCTGTGACCACTACTAGCCTCTCCAAACTCATAAGTAGCTCAAGAAGAGGATCTAGAAGAGAGTGTGCTGACAGGGCATCACTTTAGGATCACACAGTGAGGAAAACAAACAGATGTATTCCTTGTAAAGGGTTCAGCACTTCTTGTTTTAGAAAGTACTAGGGTTTTTTTCATCCTCACCTCTCTGAAGGGCTCTTTAGAAACTGGGCCAGGAACTTTTAAGATTTTCTCCCTAAAACTTTATTCTTGAAAGTCTGCTTTCTGCAGATTTCTCTCTTCTTTCCTGTAGCTGATTTCTCTTACCTTGGCTGTTTTGTGTCAAATCTTTCCCATGTCCATCCTTTTCCTGAGTCTCTCCTGCTGTGCAGTTTTTTAATAATTTTTTAACTTATTTTTTCCTCCTCTTTCTTCTCCAAGATTCAGTACATGTACAGGTATGGTTCTGCTTAGGAGAAATACCTACTCCTTCAAATTTTTGTTAACTTCTCATTCCCACAAGAAAGGTGGTTATCCTAGATTTTACCAGTGCACTGTTTAAAATTGTTTGTGTTCATACAGGTTCTAATTAAAGTTTGTCGTCTGTTGTCTGTCATGGCCATTCCTCCCTTGAATGCTAGTCAGAGCAGCTCTATTGGAGCAGGCATGCTGAACAGTGTTGAGCCCTAAACATGAAAGGAACAGGATGCTCTGGGGATCATACCTTTCATACGCATTTCTCGGCAAAGGCTGTAATTAGAAACGCAGTCTAGCTGCGCTACAAGTAGCTAAGTAACTAAATAATGACTCTGCAGTATGATGCTGTATCAAATTAATACAGTATCCATATCCTATCACATATTTAGTGTTTCATGTTGTGGCCTGTCTGACTCTGATGCCAATGATGGCCCATATTTTCATTGTTTTTATACTTGCAAATCTTTTAACCTCTTCAAACTTTATTGTCTCAGATAAAGTAGTTGCCCAGCTTATTTTTAGAGCCTGTTTATGCCTGGTCAATTAATGAATAGAAAACGTTTCCCTCACTCAGTTCTGCCCAAGTTCTGTTCTGTTTTGCCTTTGATGTCTCAGTAAATAGCAATTTGATTGAAGGAAAAAAAAAACAAACAAAAACAAAAAAACCCAATCAAAAAAAAACCCAACCCAGGAAACTGACAGTAAAAGAAAAAAAACCCCAGAATTTTCCAAAGATGGTACAGAAAACTAGGATGACAAACTGCCAGCCAGACTTTGCTTATAAATCAGGTTGTCTTTATTTTCATGCTCAGCAATTATAACCACATGTTTCTGTTTTCTTCATGAATCATCTCTGATATTTGGATTCCAGGGTTAGTACGGTACACTCATACTTCACCTCCGTAATGAAGGGCTTAGGGAGGCAGGGTGCTGCAAAGGCCCTAATGGATCAGAAATGATATGGTAATTACTGATATGGTGACTTTGTGCCACCAGACTCATTGTCACACTCTCCAATGGTGGGTCAGTGATATTGACCATGTGGGATACCTATTCTGCATGATAAGTTACAGTACTGAGGAAGGAACACGTGGAGGACAGCTTCGTAGTCAGGTCTTCTTGTTAAGCTGATACTTGGTTATAACATTTTAATTTGTCAGAGTGAACAATGTCTGAGACTTCTATAAGTAGCATGGCTTGCAAGCTATAGATTTGGACAGATGCATGATGGGATGCACATTTCTTTCTTTATAACCACTGGTGATGAAAGACAGTCGTGGTCCACAAAGATAAGATCCAACCTTTCATACAACTTGGTTCTAGAAGTGTTCTGAATGGAGCGTTTTTTGTGGTCCATCTCTGTTGTCCACTGGACTGCACAGTGTGTGAACATACAAGATGAGAGGTGTTTGTCTGTGTGCTCCTTCAGCTGAGCCCTGTTAATTCCGTCAAACAGACCACTTCTGCTCTACTGCCCTTAGGAGAATGTTAATCGTAACTTTCCACTGTTCTTGGTTCCATTAGAGCTATCCACATGGCCGTTTTTTGGGTATCTTGCAATACACTGGACTTGGGCAAAGATAGGCTTTTTCAATACCCCTCTCTCCCAGGCTGTCATTATAGCAGGGTAAAGCTAAAGCCACCTAGTTTATATATAAACATTGGAGCCCAGATGTCCCAGATGAGTCACAAAGAAAATTCTCTGAGCTGGTTCACAAAAATACCATCTTTACATTCTCAGATTCCAAGAAATTTCAATCTGTGCAGAACTTATAAAACAGTATTAAAATTCAGCATAGCATAGGAGAATTACATCATGTCACACATGCTCTCAAAAATAGCATCTTGTTGACGGCGTTCAAGTAACAGTATTTAATTGTGTATTTTTTCACAGTTTTTCAAGATGTTTTGTGGAATTTTATATATAACAAGAAAGCTAAAGCCATTTCTACTCTGTGTACTGCAGGAGGTAGACTGCAGCCCAAGGACCTGAGAGAGGATAAAGCATTTCATTTTGCCCTCAAAACTTGATCTGCTTTATTTTAATTGGCACAGCTGTGTCCAATCTCCATTTCCCTGTCTCTCTTTGAAACCCTCTGGATGATAGAAAACGTTTCAGGTTGGAAGTGTTGCCCCTAAGAGCCAGACAGCACATCAACTAGTATCCGCAATGGCTAAAATTACCACTTTTGAATGGGGGATACTGCTACAAGTACAGATTTTCTCTGGCAAGAGCCAGGTTTTACACACTGGGAATTTGTTGCAACTTTAAACTCTTCAAATAGCTGTAGGTCACTGGAGTAGGATCTTTCAGTAACAAATTTCTGTCATAGAGCGGAGAACCAATATGTTCTTTGTTCACTCCAAGTGTGTTGCTCCCAATGCAGGGAAGAAAAAAGTTGAGACCAAGGCTTGGCATTGGCAGATGTGTGCTAGCAGGAAGTCTCTGGGAAGAGGGTTTTGGCTGGTGAAGTTTGGCAGAGTAAGAGTCTCTTTTTGCTGTCTCGGTGTGAAAAGACGATTCACGCTTGGGAATCTGTCCCCACGTCTTTTTGTGCGTGTGTAGTCACAGAGCAGGTGGCATATAGATTATACCATATAGAGATCAACACATATAAATTAGAATGAGCTTAAATACAGGGTGACTCAAGATGGAGGTGACGTGTACCACAGACTCGGGAAATGGTATTGCTGCTTGTCGTTCTGATCTGCATACTGTCACCCTATTCCCAAACACACATGTACCCTTCTCCTTAGACTTGGGAAGCAATTAAGCCATCCACTCTGGTGTATTTGGAAAAAATTATAAACTCCTGTGAACCAGGACATTTGTTTCGTGGCCCTTGCCTCTATTTGGAATGTAGATGTATGCTGAACATCTACTGGTTTGAACAGTAGGTATGTTCTTCTGTTCCTTCGTGAAATTACCTATTGCTTCACATATCAAAAAGTAAGATAGTTGTAAAGAGCAGAAGATAGGTCTTTTGATCATGGGACTTGTGTTGATAGCTTAAATATGGAAAAATCCATATTTAGCATTTGTCTATGTTAGTGTTTGAGCTTGGATTATGGATACATTTTTGAAATCGGTATTTCTGTTTTGGTTTATAGAGCACTATTGGACCACTCCCTCCATGATGAAACTAAACCAGATGAAGTGCTCCAACTAGCAGTGTGTATCCATGGAGTTATTCAGAAATAGCCACCTTCCCACACACTGTATGTGTACAGTGGATGTCATGTCCTCAACACCAGCTGTTTCACACTACAAATTCCCTACTGGGCTATGCTGCTTCCTGACACAGCCCTAAAGCTCTGCTGGCAGGAACAAGGATGGGTGCTCTGACTCAGGGCACCATAGCAGCAAGGGGGACATCTCATCTAGGAGATACAACATGGTTCCACTTTGAGGTCTAAACTAATAAAACATGCCTCTCCTTGTAGAGGTAGAGGGCTTGCTTTGTGGTCAGTGGAAGAGATAATCAGAGAGTGCCTACAAAATCTGCATTTAATACACTCTGTCCATATCAAAAACATCTTGTGAAAGCCATCGGCTAAGGACAGCATCTTATAGGGTTGTGCTTTGACAACTTAGAAATCTTTTTGCCTCAAGACTGCTTTATGCGAATATGTTCCTATATAGTAGTAAAATTACATTAACAATGTTAATAATCATAAAAGTGAAGCGCTTTTAAGACTTGTGGCTTGCAGTGCATCTGGTTCTCTTGTCTCTGTGCTTGAGAGAAAAAGCTCAGTGTTAAATACTTGGCTAATTTGGGCCTGCAGGGTTGAGAACCTGGCACAGCTTTATTGTATGCTCGGGTAGATAATAATTGGGTTTCAAGCTTGCACAGCTGTTTTGAGACCATTTACTTTTCATTATGCTTGTCCATATTGTAGTTGAGTTAATCTTTCCATGCATAAGTCTGACTCACCAGTGTGTGGTGCAAAATTTTATGTGTCTGCTGCTCTTGATCTTTCTCTCTCGGTGTAGTTAAATGAATATATACTTATCAAGGGAAAGCAATGATGATAACAGATCCCTAAGTGCGGCAACTTTTGTACAGTTATAGGAAATTGGAATCCTCAAGGAACTCGCAAATTTGCACTTGTTGGTCCCTCTTTCTACTGGCATGTTTCCTGAGCTCAAAATGGGGTGTGTTTTCCTCTTGCCACCATTATTGAGAACTACTATGATTAAAAAATGTATTTATTATTATTATCATCATTGCTACTTCTAAAATGCTGGGGCCATGGATCTCCTGGCTCTGAGGTGGTCTTGTCTGCAGTTGAGAGGATGGCAGCTTTGGACCAGCCATGCTGCCACAGGCCCACTCCCGCAATGACCCCTGCCCGTCTTTCATTCCCCAGTGCTTCTGCTCACGTATAAAACAGAGCAGAAGCATGAAAATGCTCAGATAACTTCTGAAGACTTTCTGGCACACCCATGCATTGCTCATACCTCCAACCGTGCCTGCAAACACCCCGGCTGTTAATCCAGGGAGCTGCTGTCGAGTTGTGCTCTCACCCGTGTGAATGCCGTATGAACGAGGTACGTGCAGCCTGCCAGGATGGGCAGAGCAGGGGAAGAGGAGCTTGTTCACGCTGCCTTTTTGTCCTCTTTTTGCCTTGTTACTGCTCTAGTCTGTACTGCATCCAGTGGCAAACCCTTGATCCTTATTGGATTTTCTAGGCCCTCTGAAAGTACTATTCCTACTACTAATGTAGAAATAACATTGATCACTTCAAAGCCCTACCCCTTTTTCTACTACAGAAGGACAATTCTTTACGTAATTGTGCATTATTTTTGCTTTTCTGTCTGGTAATGGATTTTTTTTCTGTAAATAATATGGTTCATTGCTGCCACTATTAACCCCTCTATTCTGTCATCCATTTTACTTGCCACATTACAGCGTGTTTATTGAATCTTGACTCAACTTGCACTTTACAAAGGACTGGGCTTACAGTACTTAAACTCCACAAAATCTTGATCAGATTGGAACCTCTCTCTATTACCATAATGAAAATATTAAACAGTAATTTCCTCCTCAGATAGCAATAGATGTAGCATTACTGGGACTCTTGAACTGCTCATCAGATAGAAATTTTATTTTAACACCTGTAGCTGAAATGAAGTGAAATACTCAGCGGCTGCTGTGCTAATGTTTCCATGAAGGAGATAAAACTGAAAATGCATGCAAAACCAGTGACAATTCTTAGTATAAATGTTTATTCAAACTTTATGAAAAGTTGAGGGGAAATACTTTTCTGATGTACAGTTTGATATTGATATTTTTATAGAGAAGTGATTTTTCTCAGCATTTTGTTGAGGAAAAAACAATCAAGCTGTCTACGCATGTTTCAGCTGTGGATGTTAAAAGAAATGACAATACTTCCCTCTCTCGCCCCTCTGCAAGAATTTGATTCTTTGATCTTTGTCAGTGCAGGAAAGCTAAATGCTGTTGGATTATTCCCAAACTAGCTTCTTCCATTAAGTATATTATTTTAAAATATATTATGGCCTCTGAGTAGTGTTGAAATATCTTTTGAAACTAAAGCCATATCTCTGCCTTTACTGGCAAAGACACTGATGATGCTTCAGTTTGCAGTCTTGCTTAGATCTAAGAAACTAATTCATTGTGTCCAATGGAAGCAGTCCAACAGGATAGTCATTGAACAGTTATTTCTTCATGATTACTCACCTATTTCAGACAGTTATGCATCATCTGCAACAGCTCTTAACTTTAATTCTCCCATGGTATGGAAATGCACAATTTAAATACTATTATAGTTTGATTTATGTTTTCCCTGTCATATTATAGAATGGTATTTATGATGCTATGGCAAGAACAGCTTTTATGAGTATCCATTGCTCTGGCTGTGTCTTGGTGTTTAATCATTTTACCATGAACAATATCCTTGAAAGGGTAACAGGATGTGAACATCCTGGTTCATGAAGAACATATGCAACAAGATTATTAAGCAATTAGTCTCCATAGATCATGTTTTCTTGGTGTATTAATATGTATTTCAAGCATTTTGGGAGGTATAAGACTACAGTAATAGATTTATTGGAATAGAAACATTACCTTGCTATTGAAGGCATAGGTTCCACACGTTTAGTGAATACAGTTAATTTCTTCTGACATGTTCTGTGAACCAGAATGATTGACAGTAAGTTCTCCAGAATGATAGAATCATAGAATAATTTAGGTTGGAAAAGACCCTGAAGATCATGGAGTCCAACCATTAACCTAACAGTGCCAAGTCCGCCACTAAACCATGTCCCTAAGCACTGCATCTACACATCTTTTAAATACCTCCAGGGATGGTGACTCAACCACTTCCCTGGGCAGCCTGTTCCAATCCCTGACAACTCTTTTGGTGAAGAAATTTTTCCTCATACCCAATCTAAATGTCCCTTGATGCAACTTGAGGCTGTTTCCTCTCATTCTATCACTTGTTACTTGGGAGAAGAGACCAACACCCACTTCACTACAGCCTCCTTTTGGGTATTTGTAGAGAGTGATAAGATCTCCCCTCAACCTCCTTTTCTCCAGGCTAAACAATCCCAGTTCCCTCAGCCACTCCTCATCAGACTTGTTCTCAAGAACCTTCACCGGCTTCATTGCCCTTCTCTGGACACGCTCCAGCACCTCAATGTCCTTCTTGTAGTGAGGGGACCAAAACTGAACACAGCATTCAAGGTGCGGCCTCATCAGTGCCAAGTACAGGGGGACGATCACTTCCCTGCTCCTGCTGGCCACACTATTCCTGATACAAGCCAGGATGCTGTTGGCCTTCTTGGCCACCTGGGCACGCTGCTGGCTCACATTCAGTTGGCTATCAACCAACACCTCAGGTCCTTTTCCACCGCGCAGCTTCCCAGCCACTCTTCCTCAAGCCCGTAGTGTTGCATGGGGTTGTTGTGATGGAAGTGCAGGACCTGGCACTTGGCCTTGTTGAACCTCAGACAGTTGGCCTCAGCCTATTGATCCAGCCTGTCCAGATCCCTCTGCAGTGTCTTCCTACCCTCAAGCAGGTGAACACTCCTGCCCAACTTGGTGTCATCTGCAAACTTACTGAGGGTGCACTCAATTCCCTCGTCCAGATCATTGATAAAGATAATAAACAGAACTGGCCCCAACTTGATGGTATGAACTTATCAATCAAAAGCTCTTATTTGTGTCAAAGCAAAATTTACCAAGAAGTCAGGTTATTTGTGGGAGATATTTTTCAAGTGTCAGTAATTTTTCTCCAAATTTAACAACAAAGAAAAAATTGCTATTGATTCTAGTGGTGGCTTGCACTTACTTAGTAAAGAAACGGTTGCAGTAATTTCTTCCTTCCTTCCCCACTTCCCCTCTTACTTGTCTCTAACTGAATGATGTTCTTCCTGTGCCTTCCAGAGCCTTCCAAAGGAGAAGAGCTCAGAAGTGAACTAGTTTTATGAGAAATATTGCACCCTCCTTCTGAAATACTCAGTGTTTCATAACTTAAAAGAATGACAAGCCTCAACTCTATTTTTCAAAAAGGTTTAAGTTGAGTAGCTTTAATAGGAAATAGTATTAAAAATCCATTATTCTAAAATGGTCAAAGTTCAGCTATCATTAATTGTCATAGAACTTAAGCGAACAATTCCAATCTAGAGATCTATATCAATGTATCATTTATTATTAAAGCTAATTTTTTGTTTAATTATTCACAGCACTGTCATGGATTGAATTCTCTGTGGTCTCGGGCTAGAATTTGACTTGAATTTTAAAATAAATTAGAGAAATGTTTTGTACAATTTTTCTATTTGCGGCATATGTAATTGAAAAAGTCACTTATTTTCCCCTTAAATCATTTTGTTTACCTGTTAATAGCAATCTAAATCTCAAATATAAAGAACATAATCATTCCTATTTATGGCTTGATTCTGAAGTTTTAATTTGACATATTGCCTGGTATTAAAAGATAGATAAAGGAAGATTTCAGGATTTTGAATTAACTTCTACATTTACTGATTCTAAAGAATAACATTAAGATAACTTGACAGCCAACAGCCATGGTAAATGTAGACTGGGGGGAAAGCTGATATATCTTAAAGACGTGAATCCTGCCCCTCTCCCCCAATCATTTGTGTGTATGCTTATGTCTGAGGCTGTACTGTCTATCTTGCTTCAGCTCGTTTGGTATCGGACACCAAATGTTGAGAACTGTGCTTCTTTAAAGTGTGGTATATTCGCTATTGCTGAATTAAATCCAGAGAAGTAGGGATGGCAAGAGACCTGGCCGTATGACCACTGTGTCCCCACACATGATCACCTTAAGTCGCTCCCCACCGATGTTTGGAGGTTTTTTGGGAACAGATCAGGAATGACAGCATTTCTGCTGTTTGCTTAGGACACTTATCCCAGTTTTATCCTTACTCCTAGAAAAGTTGCTGAAGCTTGCATGTAATCATGGACTGTGTCTGTTCACTTTTCTCTTTTTGAGTATCCTATTTTATTCAGTGTTTCCTCATAGATCCTGTTTTCTAGACCTCTGAATATCCTCATGGTTATTAACTGAGCTTGTTTTGGAGGGTTCACATCTGTGTTGAAATGCAGTGGTATATAAGGCTGGGTGCTGAAGAGAGCAGGATTACTTCAGACTTTGCATATTTTTTGTGTTTCAAAGCACTGGCTATTTTCTCTCAAGATGATATGGGTTCTGCATTTAATAGTAGTCTGTCCCTACCAATATTAAAGAAGGAATTGAGCAATGCGATACCTAGGATGCATTCTTATAATACTCACTCTGTAGGTGACAGTGTTAAGTCAAGGCTGTGTAAGGAACAGTTACGTGACCACAACAGTCTAAAGTATGCTTTTATTGTATACCCATCTAGTTTTTCCTCAATTTACAGGCTTCCTGAACCAAGGTTATGTCTGAACTCCATTGGATGCTGAATTTTAATCAATGAGCTTGCCTAAAAACATTTTTGGGCCTATTTAGACTTTTAATATATGCTACATCATGTGTCACTGTATTTAATTGGTCTGGGAAAAGTATATTTTTTGTTTTTTTCAAAATTCTGTTTGCTAATTTAATTTTCTTTGACACTTCACATCTCATTAGAATGAGACTATTATTTTCTATTTACCTTTCTAGATCATTCATCATTTTGCAGAATTTTATGTCACTTTTGTCTTCTCTGCCATGCGCAGACTGAACAGTTCTACTGTATAATCCTTCTAATTCAGAAGTCTTTTCCATTAATTTGTTGACTCCCTCTCTATTTCTAGTCTGAGGCTTTCATGATGATAGTTAAAGACACCAGAACTCCATGTAGTATTCAAGCTGGGAGCATGTGATATGTATATATAACTGCATGCTGAAGTTTTCTCTTTTTGCTGTAATTCCTCCTAATATTCTGTGTTGTCCTTTGGACAGCCATCAAACCGAGTAATGTCTGTGGTGGCTTTGGTTGTGTAGGGTTTTTTGTTGTTTGTTTGCTTGGGTTTTTTTCTTTTCTTAAGTGGAAGATTTGATGGTGGATCTACACTACGGTTCCTAAATGGTAGTAATATATTTAGAGTCTAATATTGCCTGTTGATAGCCAAAGCTAGTCTTGTTTATGTGCCTTATTTTGATATTTGAATTTCATTTGCTATTTTATTGCCCAATTGCTCAGTACTGTGAGACTTTTCTGTAGCTCTTCATAGTTTTACTTTTTTCAGAATTGCTCAGGGTTACTGAATATGCTTTTCATTCATACTCCTTCTGTCATTAAGCACTTATTAATCTTTGTTGATCTTTCCTCCTATTTCAAGACAGCGATGTTTTTCAGAGCTTTTGATATGGAACCTTGCTGGTTTTGTGACTGCTGTCCTGCTTCCTGAGCAAAGGCATTTTGTAAAACCACGGGATCACTGTTTATTTGCATGCTAGCTAATTCCTTCAAAGACATTTTAATATTTTTGTCTGTTATCAATTATCTTACTAAAGCTATGATGGCCCTTCTCCTGTGTATCATGGATATTCATTTATCTAATGATGCTATTCTTTACTGTAATTTCCAGCACTGATGTTGATTTAAATGATAGATTGTACAAATGAGATATTGCACGATAGTTACAATACTTTGGCAATGTCACGTAAGAACTCTTTCAAATCTCTTGGGTGAACGCCATCTGGTCTTGACAATTTGTTATTGTTTTTTATTGATCTATTCTACAGCTTCTCCACTGACGCATTAGTTTAAGACAGTTTCTCATTCTACATGAAAGAAAGACTTGGTGTGGGATCATTCAGAAATCTCCTGGTGCAAAAAAGTCTGGTAGCTCTTTTGCTATCTGTTGTTGGCCATACAAGCTCTCTTGTAGGTTTCTCATTCATTTATTGTATTTGAGGAAAAACTATTATTGCTGCTATGCCCTTAGCAAATTGTTCTACAAATTCTTTACTAATAAATATTATTATTTTACCTGTAAGTTGCCAGAATTGTGAGGTGTATTATTTGCATGTGACTTCTGCGACCAGTAGCTGACTTCTGTTGTCGTGTCAAACAGGCAAACAAGGTAATTACTTTGGGGTTTTTTTTGTTTTGGTTTGGTATTTTTGTTTTTTGGTTTTTGTTTGTTTTCTTTTTTCTTCTTCCAGACCCTTGTCTTTGATCCTTTTGTTATGGAACATGGGCATAAGAACTGGCCCTTCCCCAGCACTCCTGGACAGATCATCTAGACATGTTGTGAGGTGCCATTTCTGCACCCAGCAGGCACACTGCAGTGCAAGCTTCACTGGCATCACTGACCCATCTCTCTGCTTGCCTGGGATTCGCATATTACAGGGTAGACAGCTTCAAGCATCATGTGTGGTTTAGTAAGCCAGAAAATGTGTGAGCTGCTGCTGGGCTTGTATTCATGTTTGCTTTCACTAGTAGATTTTGAAGTTCTCTCTGCTTTTTATCTGTTTATTCATTCCCCTTCTTCCCTTTCTCTTCCAGGAGAGTGCAGCCCTCCTCTCCTGCCCTAGTCTATGGGTATGTGGTTTTGTTTGGGTTTTTGCACAGAGTTAGAGGTGGAGGCCCAATTAGTAGATGCCCAACTTCATCTGCTCACTTGGGAAAGTCTTGGCATGAGGCCTTTTGCTTCTGAATACTAACAGAAACTAAGGCTTTATATGTAAGTGGGTGGGGTTTGGGGGGATTTGGTTGGGTTGTTTTGTTTTGTTTTGTTTTCTAAGAGCTCCATGGTTTTTATTGTTGTTTTGTTGCTTTATTAGACCGATTTGAGGAAGAAAGTAAGAATTCAGTTTGTATAAAGGTTTAGATGAGTAGGTAGAAATTAGAAAACTAAGTCGCCTTGGAGATTCACAGCTTTCATATCATTGCAAAAAAAAAAAAAAGGAGAAAAGTCTTACATAAGGGGATGTTTGCATATGTTGTTCGATGCTTTGGGAATATTGGACAGTGCTTGGAAAGGTAAGGAGTGAAAACATGACAGGATTAATACTCAGGAAAGTATGAGTAGGATATTGTTCTTCACATTGTGAATTACATTAAATATTTAACGTATGATTCCTTTGTGCCATGATGGGGACCTACCTGAGTGCACTTTCTTTATTGTTTACAGTGATAACATATTGGCTCCTGACACCTTTCTTTTATGAAAATCTGGCTCTTCTTTTGAGACATCCAGCAGCTTTTCAGATGATGTTACTTTAAGTATCGTACTCTCATTAGAGAAGGGAGGCAGGACTGTGAAATCAGAAAGATGTACATAAAAACTTAGCCTTTTTATCTAGCCTAATGACTTTTAACACTTCTTAAAAATAAAAACCAAACCAAACCAAAAAAACCCACAAGAACCCTATTTAAAAATATGTATTTATAGACACACATTATGGGATAGATTCTGAACTGATGTAAGATGTCACAACCCTATTAAAGTCCAAAGACTTGCTTCAATTTATGCAAGCTGAGGCTTTGTATGTGTAGGTCTTGAACTATTGGGAAATGTTTAATTTACTTGTTACTGCCTGAGCATGGCTTGGGCAGTGAGGGCTCTTTTCCTGCCACTGTCACAGACTGACTGTGTTAAAGGCAGCAGGGCTGCGGTGGGCTCTTGCGGACTTGCTGAGAGCAGTTGCAGGAGCATTGCAGAGAAGTCCTGTTGAGGCCAGGTTGGAGCCAGGACACATACCTCAAGTCCTTGGGCAGTTCAGTTGCCAACTTCAGGAAGTCTTTGAGGATGCATGAACTGAGACTTTCAGGAGCCCAGCCCTTTTACTTGATGCAGATTTTCAGAGGTGAGAAAGGCATGGTCCAGACAGCAGAGCAGCCGCCTGGCCATTTTGAAACCTATGCTCCTCAAACAGCGGTTCCCAGCTTGGTGTCACTGTCGGCTCTGTGTCTAAATGAGATCTCCACCCTGTTCATGGGATGCAGGCGGTGCACCCATGCATGCAAGTTTCCTGCCAAAAGTCTGTGTCTTGTCCCATCTGAGGAGTGTCGAGACCAGAGTGACTGGGATATAACACATCTCACAGTGTGTTTCTAGTTATCCCCCATCCTGGCTGCTCCTCAGGCGTTTCTCCCTTCCTCCTCAGGGTGCCTCTACCCTTCTTCCATCCAGCATTTGACCAGCTGGTGGGGATGATCCTCTGGGACCTTGGGGAAAGGAATGGGTGTGGATGGACTCTGCAGACAGAGGAGTCTCTCTGGTTGGCAGAGGTGCTGGGGAAACCAGAGGGAGCCTTCCTCGGATGCACAGAGCGCTCTCCTCCCTGCTCTAATGGATTAAAAATGCTAGAGCTCCTCAGCCAAACCACTGCCAGATCATTTGTTCTCTTTTAGCATGGGTTAAGTAGTGGAATTATTAAATCTGAGAAATGGTTGGAACTCTCTATTAAAATGGTCCATGTAAAATGGATGCACCCTGAAGTAGGTGCCCTGGGTAGAATATTTCAGTTGAAATGGTTCAGATTGTCAAAGATATAATTGACCAAAGCCAGTCGTATAACAGATTGTACAATTAATTACAAGTAGTGCCTGCAGCCTCACCTATGTGTATATACAGATTTCTCTGAATAATTCTTTAAAAATAACAGTTTATTACTACTCTATAAGTGCCTAACTCTTCATTCTAGGGGCTCAAATAACTTTGTATTCCTGGGTGGATGACTCTTCAAAGCCCTTGTGAGCTGGATAACTATTCAGTTAATTTTATGGCATATAGAAGTTGGCTGCCTTTTCATCATCTGGCTGAATGTTTCACTACAGAGTTATATTTTTGTTAGTAACGCTGTTATTAATGAAAGTGCCAAGTTGTTACAGTGTTTTGTGGCAGTGTTTGGTGGAGATCATTTGAGCAAAGTGGAATTCAAACAGCTTATTGGCTGGAGGAAAACCTGTGTTTAAAGGATTAATCATTTGGAGAATATTTTTATATCTAATAAAGGGCTTAATTAAAAGATCCTACAGTCCTCCAAGATATTTAGATGCTCAGAACAATATATTTGGGTTAAAAAATAAATATAAAATACCCCACCAAAGACAATTGGGAGTATACAGTAATAAAATGTGAATATATCCTATTTTATTGTTCAATTGCTATTAAACACATTATGGAAGTGAAGTTCAGTAGTACATACTGTCTTGTGAGCCAACTAAAATGTATTTTATATATCATTACTTTTTCTAATGCTCGTAGTTTCTGTAAAGCTATTGGCCTTTTTTCTTTAATTTGTCAGGAGAGTCTTAGAAGAAAATTAAAATGTACCTTTAGCTGAGAGGATAAATGTGCTTTGGTCCTGATCTGAAACATGACTATACAAATTGCACCTTTCTACCCAGGAGAACTGATCTTTATATTTTTAGTCTGTTTCATTCATTAATTTTAATGACTAAAAAGTCATCTTTCACTGTTCTTTATCCCAGTTGGTTAGTAAACTGTTGTGTAGCAAAAAATAGATTTTATTTTGCTTTATACTTAATCACTGAAGTTGATAATTAATCCCCAGCTGTAGGGCCAAATTTTTACGAGTTTGGTCAGCCAAATTCCATAGACTAAATTATTTTATATTGAAGAATTGCATTGTATAACTGCAGATTTTTTTCTTCTTCTTGGTGAAAACTTCTCTATTGATAGCCCTGCCTGGACAGAGAAGAAATTAGCTTGTCCTTCAAAACCTACTAGGCTGAGTTTTCCAACTGCTAGGTCTGCACTCCCACAAAGAAATTGTTTATAAATTAAGGCAGTCCAGTTGAAATAATTGGGGTACTCTCACAAACATCTCCAAGAATGGAAACTAAAGAGAGACTTCATGAGGTGGGACCAATTCCTGGGACTTCAGTGGGCTTGGACCATGTTTATGAATACATTCTTAACTAGTTTTTAACATCATAAATAAATTTGCCTCATAACTGTTGCTTTCTTGGGGTTTTCTAGGGGGTGGGGATGTGGGAAAGGTTGGCATATTCTTAATTAGTGTTAAAATCAGACAAATAGTTTCTAATGTCTACTGCTGTTTTGACCACAAATAAGAAACTACTATAAATTAAAATGTATACTTGTATTATTAATTTAGGCTTTCAAAGCTTTGCTTTTTTTCCTAATTTCCTGCTTCTGCTGACCTATTTTGCTAATATGCTTACCATCCTGTTTGTTCATTAAAATGAAGGGCAACCAAATTTACTTTTATTTTATGTTTATTCAAAGTCTTGTGGAAAGAAGCCATTCTGTTTCCTCACAGTGCCCCCAAGGGACTATTCAGACATGTTTCCAGCAATGTATATTATGGAGGAATTTATAAATGCAGGTGGACTGAATGAATTATACTTGGACTACACTGTTATAGCTACAGTCATTCTCCTTAGTCTGTATGGAGGAAATGTGGGAAGAACTTAAAAGTGCCCGTGCATTTGCTGCCTTAACACACATGCATTACTGTGGAAGACATGTACAATCTGGAAGTGAAATCTACCCTGAGGTATCAGGGATCTGCCTTGGTGCTTGACATGCTTTTCTGGAGGAGGGTATTCCTAGGTCTGTGGTGTGGTTGTAGAAGGGGGATGAACCACAAAGCTGTAGTCTATCAGTTCCCATTGCAGCACATGATGGATGTGTGGTGCCTCCATCTCACTGCCCCTCAGCGATCTATGGCAGTTCCTGAACATCCAGCTGGGTGGTGACAGATCTGCTGAAGAGCAGGAGCATGTCCACAGAGGATGGGACTGCTGTGGGAGCACAAAGTATACCTGAGGATGCTCCTGGCTCTTGGAGGTCTTGAGTGGTGCCCTGAGATTCACATCTGCCAACACTTTAAAGTTAGTAAGTGCCTTTGCTCCCTGCCCCCTGTTCACCAAATACTAACTGGTTTTCCTTCCAGTGTGAGAGGTTCTGAGAAGTAGAATTGAAGGGGTGCAGAGGGAATCCCACATTTTCTTTAATCCATTCAGGAGACATTACTTCAGTTGCCTGGCTTGAAACATTCAAAGGCCTCTGTGGAAGGGAGTACTGGGAAATGTTTTATCTGTTCCTTATTGGTATTTGGATTATGGAAAAAGGGCAGACCTTAAACTTGATATTTCTATTCTGTATCTCGTAAAGGTCATCTGTGTACAAATTTACAAAAAGATCTTATTGATTCCTTCTGTGATATTCTTATGCTGGATAAGGAACTTCTAACATGCAGAAATGAAGTCATTCCTTGGTGTTATTTCCATTTATTGGCCTGCAGAAGGGAGAGTTTAGTAAGATAACTTGCGGGCATGTTAACAGGCATGATCAGTCTAATTTGTCTCAAGTAATATGTGCATGTGAAAATGTAACTTATACAACTATACAAAATAGAATGGTTGGTCAATGAATACTTTTTTGTTTTTACATGACAAAGCCCAACTCAGATACAAACCTAATGTCTAGATGTAAGTGTCCAAAGCAAGAAATTACTATTTTGATGTGCAGAATTAGCTTTGCTTCATCATTGCCTGATGGCTGAATGCTAGAAAAAAATGTTTCAGTAGCAGGGGTAAGCATTGTGGAGTAATTAGGGACAAAACTTGCTCTCAGTTATTTCCATTAACTTCAAAATAATTGGAACATGTTTTGTGGAATTGCAGGGGTGTGATTTGTAGCCCAAAATACTCTTCTGTGTTCTCTTTAACTAGCAAAGATCTATTTCAGGTCTGTATTTGCCTTTTGGGCTCTACAGTAGCTGCCAGTGTGAACTTTCTGGAGACTGTGTTAATTCTAGGTCTGCTTTTTTGCTTTTGGCGGGTGAGAGATGCTGATGCTCAGTGGCTGAAGTGGCCCAGGTATAGCTGCATGGGGAAGGCTCCCTTGTATGACCAGCCTTGCCCATGGGGAGAGCCTTTCCACAGTTTGCCAGCAGGCGCATCATCTCTGTGTTAGTGTGGGACCCAGGAAAAGTACTAGATTAATTAAATTCAGCTCCTTTCAACAGCTCGCAGAGAGGTGGGTAGGAAGAAATCATTGGAGATCCAGAGGGTAGATTTCTGAAGGGTCCTATAACTTGACAGATAATTGATAAACTTGGTTTGGTAGCTCCATTTTACTTTAACAAATGAAACTGGATACTTTTGTTCTCTGGAATTAAGTGATAGCACACTCAGTTTCCAGCAAAACAACAGCTGTTATATAAAGCATCTCTACTAGTGTGAAGGAAGTTTGATGATATAAGAATAACATTCCTATTTTAATACCAAAAAATTAGATTGCTTGGTTATTAAAATGACAGTTTCACCAAATCATTAAGACAGCTACCTTATGTTTGTGAATGCGTGTACTGGAACTCCATACTGAGACTGAATATTCAGGTTAGCTTCAACTGATTTACTTAACTTGCTAATTTAAGCAGCAGCTGTGCTCCTACAGCACATCAGCAAAGGAACTCAGTAGAAACTTGACTTTGCTTGGACTATCTAAGGAAGACATGGTGGACCAGATTCATTCCTGCTCTTGAGCTACCTATAGAGCTACCCTGTATCATGCAGCTATAGGAATTGTTCCTATTCATCAAACTTGATTATATCTAGAAGTCTAGAAATGGAAATCATGCTGCTTGCCTCTACCTATTGTGCTCTGCCTGTTAGTTTTGGCTCCACATGTTTTCTGTAATTACCTTCTAATATTTTTGCATTTTGATTTTTAGTATGGGGAAGAAGAGGTGAAGAAGTCCTCAGATGCTTCAGGTAGAGCTGTTCAAATACTAGATTTGAACCTGCATGTCCTGTTATTGCAGACTCTAAATTTAAAAGCAGAGCTGCACCTCCTTTTCCAGTTCTTTGGATGGCTGCTGGGAAACCAACCCAAAAAAGTAAAGTGTGCCAGATAACATTTAAAGGGATGCCAAAATGATTTCAGTTCTTTGTTTATCCAGAATTATTCTCTACATTTAATTTGAATTTGTGAATAGCTTTGATCATCTCAAAGGTATTTTTCAGTGAATGAAAATTTCTGTGGAAACATTCTATCTATATAAGTGACTTCCGAGATCCTAAAAAAAATTAGGATGATAGATGGTTTTGTGGAAAGAAATGCTCAGTGGTTATTATCTGGCAAATGCCCCAGATAATTCCAAGTTCTCTACAGGCAGTTTGACAAAGTACTTGGTTTTCCTGCTGTAATTCTGTATTACTGAATTCTGCATAATTCAGCATTAGGTTTCTTAATCTGTTTTGATATGTCCTATTGTAATAGCAAGGCAGTAAAAGCAGGGCTTGAGCCATGAGCATTTGGTTTCACTTGTCAGGAGGTTTCTTTCTTTTTTTTTTTTTTTTTTTTTTTTTTTTTTTTTTTTTAAATTTTATTTTATTTTAGAAGAAGAGACATGGGGAGGGTTTAAAAATAAATTTCTTCTTAAGGGGTAGGACTTGGAATCTGAGTTTGCTCAGTAGTTGCACTGTTTTAGAGAGAGTATAATCCTTACAGTTTTATAAGCACATTTGAGACACTTGGCTTGAATACTTTTAAGTGATTCAGGTCTGCTTTCAGGTGTTATCTTTTCATCCACGAGATAGATCCTGCAGATGAGCTGTGAAGGTCCAAGTTTCCTCTCCTCAGGCTGCTTGCAGCTCTGCCTGGGAGGGCCCCAGTATGGGATGTGGACTTCCACTTAGTCTTTTCACAAGGATGCAAATGAATACCACCCATTCGAGGAAACCAGCTCTTCTGCACTTGAGGAGCAGAGGGAGATATGGTTTAAGGTGGTTTCTTTTGGTTTCTGTCATTTTGTGGGTGACTTTAACTGACTGAGAAAGTGGTGTACGTTCCATTCAAATGGGCTCTACATCGTATTTGATGCATACACTTGTGGGGAAAAGGGTTAATGTCTACGTATTGTAAAGATCACAGGGTATCATTTTTTCTCTGTCTTGTTCACAAACTCAGGTTGTACCTTCTGCAGATCCAGAGTAGCTGTATGTGGTTTTTAAAGGTTAATGCAACCTTTAGAATGATGGTAGAAGATGTGAAGCTTGGTTTCCTCATGGCCCATTTGTGCCCTGCTGGTTCAGCAGGGAGGCTTATCTGGAGCAGTCTGGCATCTCCCTGTATTTCCAGTTACAGTGCCAGCAGCATACTGGAGGGATCTTCTCACCCAGCTCTGCCTTGCCCGGTGCTTCCCCCCTGCTCTTATCATCGTGTCAGTAATGCTGGGTCCTTGCAGTTTGTGGGTACTTTTGTTCCTCACTAGTTAAGTCATCTAAAAGCACTCATAGAGTTAAACGTGGCTTAGTATGCAAACTCCATCTCAATAATTTTTGACTAGGGAAATAAATGGTCTTGAGCAACTGAGGAAAAGTGTGACTTGCTTTTTTTTTTCCTTTTTTTTTTTATTTTCTCTAACAGGACTAATTCCTGGCCGTTAAGCTTTCTTTTAAGAGATCAGGTTTCCTGTTTAATACAAATAACATACTGTATTCTAGAATCACTGTCCAATTTTATCCATTCCTATGAAATCTTTGTTAGAGGCAGAAATTTCTGTAAACAGTTAATTTGTCGTCATTCTCCGTAGTCAAGATCTGCTATAAATAGTATTTCCATGTTGAGCCTATAAAAACCTTTGCTTTGGGTTTACTATCTTCATTCTTTGTGGTAGCGTTTTTTTTTTTTTTATTACTCTGAACATTGAAATAACTTTTCCAGCAATGGAATACTGATGTTACGCAAAGAAAGGAAATATTGATAAAAAGGATCCTTGATTAATTTCATACAACACAGATTTTTTTTTCATAAACCAGTCAAATAGGTAATAATTAAAATTGAACATATGAATTGTCTATACAGCAAAAAGAGCCTGCATTCCTTTAAAGGTGGTAGATATTGCTTTTATTAGCAGTGCATGTATTGGCAAACCTTCTAATGCAGATTGGTAGGATCAGTAGTAAAGCTGGTTGTTGCATATGTGATAACCACTTATATTTGGACTGACATGGAAAACTCTTAGGAGGCAGCACCCCGGGTGTTCCCTGTGCCATGTCTGTATCTGGTGTATGAGGGAAATGGCAAGAGAGTGTTAAAGCAACTCTGGAGTTATGTCTAGTTTTTACTTACGTATACACCTGCCTAGTCAAATCACCAGAGCAGAAGCCATCTTTACATTCAGTATTGTTTCACCTCAGCAAAAGCCCTGGATGAGAATAATTTTAAATATATATGGGAATACGCTTAAACCGAGAACATTCCAATTGTCACGCTTAATGTCAGGGAAAATATGTTTGATTTAAATCTTATGAATATCGATTCAGACACCTGAGTTAATGTAGAATTATGGCTGAGAATTTAAATGCAAGGGGGGAAAAAAAAAAGGCAGGAAATTCAAAGCGATGGTTACCAAAGCAACTATGATTCCTCCCCACTTGTATTCTAGTAGTGCTCTATGCTTCTCAGTACCGCTAAGCTCTGATGTGTTAGTATATACATGCAGTGTAACTGAGTTACTGGGGGAACCAAAGTTGTGGGGGATTCTAGATGCAAATCCTTTGTAGAGTACCAGAGATGATGGAGGGTTTTGCTTTTGTTTTAGTATTCACTTTTTTGTAATGATCATAAAACGAGTCACTAAAGACAAATAATGGAAAATGGGAACATAAAACCCTAACAGAGAGCAAAATATATGCAGGTTGTCTAGCTCAGCAGTTGGACAAAAGCACAGAGTAGGAGGAGAGGAGCAGACTTTCACATGGTAGAATATGATTATTTTCTTGCTCCTGGGAGAGGAAATAAATTAAAAGATTAGATTAAAACCCATAAATTAAAAATTGTGGTTATAGCAAATGGGAAATGCTTTAAAGATAAGGAGCTAGCTGGAAGAGTAATGCACCGCACCCTTCCTGCCAGCACCAGGCTTGCCAAAGGATGACATTGGGAGGCAGAGCAGGGGTTGCCTGAGCTCTCCTGGTAGGCAAAAGTACCTACCACTTGTGACCAGTTTCTCCTACATAGTGCAGTGAGAGCTCCCCCTCCTGTTTTCAGCCTTACCTGAGGTTCTAGACAGTATCAATAACATTCCTTAGCATTTTAAGAGTATTTCAAAAATCTGTGAGGAGCTATGAAGCCTGTGGCTAACGCTTCTGCACAGCTGAGAAAGGCTTTTTAGCTGAGGTAGAGAATGACCCTATGGCACATTGTGCCTTTGGGCGCTTGGGTCACCAAAGCAGGTGCTTGAGCTAAGTAAATACAAGACTAGCAGAGACATTCAGTGGTGCAGTGTATTGTTAGTTTTTGTACAAATATACAGTTCCTGTGGTCAAGAGGAAAGTTCTTTATGTTTTGTAACCAAAGGGCCTCTGCTTTTTCAGGCTTCTTGTGTTTTCAAGCCTTCCCCTGTCGGACAGTCAACCCAGTACCGTCAATCACTGTCTGTATACTAAACCCTGTAAAGTAGATCTAATAAATAGCTGTGGGAAAAGGGATGCTATGGTAATAGGGAGAAAATCAGGAAGTTTGCAAGACAAGGTATTATGCCTGCCTCCTTGTATCTCAGACCTTTCAGTGGCAATTGTATTCAAGCAGTCATATTCCTGTTTTATTAGTCAGAAAATACGATGGAGGTTTATTCTGGCTTCATGGTTTTTATGCCAGATACACTACCTGACAAAGTGAGAGTATTACAGATAAGGTGATACCTTATCTGGTGTAAAGCAGCTGAACTGTCAGAATTGTTTGAGCTTAGATTAGATCAGTGATTTGTGTCATGTAGTCCTTGCAGTTTGGGTCCAGGCATTAAAGCTGGATTTTCTATCCTGTCAATTCAAAGTCTGGGAGCAGTCATGACAGAAAAAATAGACAACTTAAACTTGCAGGCTGAGCCAGTGTTTTTCACACTTTTGCAACTCAATTTTTCAGTAGGCTAAGAAATAGGATAGTCTTCATCTAGTGTGCCGTATATCCATCATGAAGATAATAGGTTTCATTAACTGTTGAAATTACTCTTTTGTGCTAATAATCCAGAACTTGTATACTCTGAATTGTCAACTTCACCTGTAGAAATATAATTCTATAAAGAAGTAGCAGTGAGACACACAGCTGCGCAGCCAGCTTCAACCTTGCTTTTTATCTGGATCTGGGACTTCTCAACAGAAATCAGAAAAAACAATATTGAAGTTGTGGATGCCAACTAAGATCTAAGATATTTATGACTCCTTTGAGTTATTACAGGAAATAGATATCTGATCAACACCATTTGCTTATCTGACCGTGGTAAGTAGCTTGCAATAGTCTGAGAAAGGTAACAAGTCTTGTAGCTGTGCTGGTAAGGTAGGAAGTGGTTTGTTGTCAGTACATAAATGAATTTGCTAAAGGATTCTTCATTCAAGTGACATAATCGCCTTAATGCTTCTAGAGTCACCTTGAAATATCTTCTTCAGAGCTGCTCCACATGCAAAGTGGATCACCCATTGCTATCCACATTTAGAAAAATATTTCAGTAACAGTTGTTTGCTGCCTTGTGACAGGTTTCCCTCCTCTTCATTTATTTTTGGGAACAGCCTCGATCTGTTTCTCCTTCAGCAGCGCAATAGAATTAATTCCATAAATAACTTAGCACTTCTGTGTAGCATATCTAGCAGACAGATTTTTTTTTTTCCAGTGGATGCATTCTTGTGTAGGTTGCCACTGTTAGTTGTTTGTTTTTGTTTTTTTTTTTTTTTGTGTGTGACTTTTGAGTGAAGCCACCATAATCTGATGTTAATTTAAAGGTCAAATTAAGAATACATCTATGGGAGTCAAGGATTCTATCCCAGCTAATTATTCACTGTATTCTACGTTAATGAGGTAAAACATGCAAAAGACCAAATAGCTGAATATCAAAGCTGCTATAAGTGAACAGGCAAGAGATTTAAAACTAAAAAAGCCCTGTACAGCACTTTCTTTACATGGGTAGATAAAAAGGGAGGTACTTAGATGGCTTGAACCAATAATAAAATATGAATTCAAATGGCATTAGGGTACACTGTGCACCAGTGTCTACTAGAGCTTTATACTCCATTGGGTCTGATGTGCCAGGCCATCGAATCCACACAGTCCAGTAAACCCGGTTGTCCCTTTCCTCCACCTGGCTGGAGGCAGGCCCACTCTAGTCCTGGTCATAGTATTCATTACTCACTTCTTGTAAATGCGAATCAAAAGTCCCTTCATTAAGATCAGAAGTAAGATCAGCCCTTCTACTCTGTCTGGGGAACTGCCCACTGGAAACCGGAGCAGTGCAGTGAGGAAAGACTTCAGCTGTCCACAAATCAGGACTCTATGTGCACAGCACAGTCATAAAACTGATGGAACTATGCAATTGTGGAGGTGCAATGTAGTATTATCAATTTCCAAAGAGGGATAGGTCACTATTCTGAATAGGTATGAAATTTAGACAACCTTGATATACATTAAGGAAACCTTTAACAAAACTGCTATTAGCATCCTCATTTTCATTTTAGTATTTGGGTTAGCAGTTTTTTGGATAACCACCATAACAAGGACTGTGCATCTTTCATCTGCCTAAACTGGTGAGTTGAATGCTGTTTTCTGTTCAGTGGGTTGACCTTACTCTGGTCCTGCACGCATGTCTGCCACCTTGCAGTCAGGCTGATCTGATGTGTTAGGTAAGGACAGTGGTTTCCCAATGGTCTCAAGTAAAGTCTGCCAAAAGCAGCAGCTTGGGGAACTGTGCTGGCAATCTGCATGTTTGAGTAAGATCCTTGTTGTTTTTTACAATTTGAAAGCTATAAATCATTTGGGATTTGGTTAAGAGGGACAGTATCTAGTGTGTTTCTGATAGCATTAGCAAAGATGAGAGTACTTTTTGTAATGGTGAGCAAAAGAGCAGGCAGTTATTAAGGTATTTTTGTGAAATCCTGTCTAAAGTCACCGGAAAGGGCATGGGAGTGTTTATGTTCCTCTAGTGTTTTATTTGATCTGTAGTCCATTATAGAATTAAGTGTTTAGTGAGTACTGAGCAATTCTCTGTTTACTGCAAAGATATTGATAAGATTGTGAAATTGGCTGTTGCAAAGGATTGTAGAGCATAGAAAAGGCCTCTCTGGAATGGCTGACATCTCCTATAAATCTAAAGAAATAATAAAGGAAGAAAATGTGTGTGGTGCCCAGAATATACACACAATAACAATTCACCTGGGAAATACCTTCTGACTGATTGGTAAATGGCTGATGGGATCAGAGAATAGTCAGGAAACAGTGGTGTAGAAAGGAGGAGTTTTTCTTCTCTGAACTTTTAAATATTTGCCCTTTAGGGCCCGTTAGAAGTTTTATTGTGAATCAGAAGTGGATGCTTTGTGTTTGTTTTGTAAAAAATGCAACAGATAAAGAATGTTTGTTTTATGGAAATTCTCTTCCCTATTGTATCAATCAGTCTTTATAGTAAAATATCTTAACTTTGTTAAGATATATATATATATATATAATTAGTTCACATTATACACTGTAGTGTCATGAGGTAGTAGAATTTTACTGGAGGCTCTGGTATAGTTCATGCTTAAGTAAAACAAACTAAAAGACAGCCCGGCCCTGACAATAAGGACTTCGGACTTTGCTTCGTGGAAGCTTAGAGCTGCCTGAGAAGGAGAAAGGATACCCCTGGACAACCAAGACAACGCCAGCATCCTAGCCCCTCTAACATGTCTTTGAGACCTTCCCAGCATTGTCTGGCATCATAGATAAGTAACTCCAGCAAGACTGACTCCAGGCACATCTGGATCAATAGACAAGTATCAAGAATGCTGCAGAAATATGGTTGCTTTGCAAAGTTTTATTATGATTAGTAATTGGTAGGATATAAGAACCCTGTGTAAAACCACATTCAGGTTGCCCCAATTTTGCTGGGACACCTCATGCACAATGAATAAATGTTTACACTTGTAATTCTATACTTTGCATCCTAACCTCTCTCCTCAGTCAGCATGAGCCAGTTGTGAATTTTCATGTGAGTTTCCACTTATCTCACCCTATAGTTTTTCTCACTTTGTCCTCTCTTCTGTCTTTCAGTGCTTGGTGTTCTCACATTATCTCCCCCCCCCCCCCCCCCCCCTTTCTTCTTCATTGCTACCTTTTTCTTTTTAGTTCTTAAAAAAAGAGTATTCTGCATTGCATTCTCCATTCACAGTCTCCGGTGACTTTTAATCCTTCTTTTCCCTTCCAGCCCTTCTTAATCCCTTCTTTCTTTGTTTTCTCATACCTTTTCAAACATTCATGTTCTTCATCTTTCTTCCTGCCTTCTCTCTCCTTGTCAAGACGTTCACACCTCTTCTCCCTAGATCCAATATTCCCTATCCCCTCTCTGTGAACTTCTTTATTTTGCCTTTCTTCCCTGCAGTTACAACTTTCAAATAGGCTTCCACATGCATCTAGAGAGGAAAAAAATATTCAGTTCTCTCAGTGCTGATTATGAACCCTCAGGCACCAGTCCTCTCCATCCTTCTAGTAGCAGGTGTTTTGTGTGTGCACATAAAGTTGCACTGAACAACAAGGATGGCTAATAATATTCCTGTGCACACTCTGATTCAAACCGTAAATCAGATATGTTTTCAGGATTAGAGGGTTGAGGGGGATAATATTAGGCTCTTTTTTCCACCTCCTAGTTTAAAATAATGTCTAACCTTTCTGGCCTCCTCTGGTAATATGTTCTTAAATAAATCAAAACAAAGGAAAAACGGTTAGAGAGGGAATGAGGTTGGATAGATATTACACAAAAGAGTTTTTAAAATGCTGCTGTTCTCTACTGAGACAATACTGAATCCGTGATCAGTTTCAGGGGTTTCTTTCCTAGCCATGCGAGCTACCATGAATGAGCCAGACTTTCAGATGTTTCACATGCATGTAATATATTTTTCAAGATTGTGACTTTGAGTTGTACTTAGCTATGTATGTGTCTTCTCAATGATTGATTTATTGACCTTGCAGTTCAGTGAGTGTGAAAGGAGAGGTAATTTTTTTCTTTCTTTTTTCCTTTTTATATGATTAGATTATATTTTAGTCTTTATTTACATGGTCTAAACCTCTGTCTGTTCATCTAGCACTATATGTTGCAAGGATCTGAAAATCATATGAGACTCAGCTAGGCTGTTGAACCAAAATCTGTTATTGTTGTTCTGAACTTTTAGGCACCAATACTTGTGTAATTAGTTCGCCCAGAATGCTGAGCAGATCAGAAGCATAAATGCCTTCAAGTGGGTTTAGTCATACTAACAGAAGCTTACAATAGATACTGATATACTGATTCAAATGTAACCCTAATCTCAGAGGTCTCACAAAGTTGAAGGCTGCTTGAACCTGGCAGGGCGCATTGGTTTGTCTTATACTTGTGCTGATCTTTATTCTGTGACCATCTGCTACTGGATTTGGCCCCTCAAACAATGCAGACTGTGAATTTTGATGAACTCTTCTTAAACTGTTGCCATGCGGCATATCTGTTGATTAACATGTGTAGACAAACCTGTGTTTATAGGCTACAAGATGATTTAGGAGCTTTTACTTCCATACCTGTAGTTTTCTGAGTGTCTATGGGATTGGCTAAAACCCATCACAGATCCTGGGATTTAGGAAAAAAACATGGGGTTGGCAGCACTGGGTAATGTATGGTGAGTCTGACTTTCAAGAAATATGAATGTTTATATGGCTGGTTTTCTGAAAACACAGTATTTCCTGTTCCATGGCAGTGCTGGATAGCATGAGCTAGAGGTCGTACAGGACATTGTCTTACATGCCTCAGCCTGCCTTTCAAGCTGACAGAAAACAGCATGTGCTTGTATTGATCACAACGTGCTTTCTCTTCTTCACAGAGGGAATTCTGTATTCAGAGCTTCTGTGAGGTGAGCTTTCTATAATTTTGGGAGTAGCTACAGTTGTTTCAGATTGACTAAGACATATTTTTTTTCAACATTTGTTTCTCTGTAAGGACTGTGTTGCCTGATGTTGATCATGCTTATTTCCTAATGCCTCTGAAGAAAGGTGAAGGTCCTCAGACTCTCTGGAGTGGTAGATCTTTTCCTATCAGCCCCAACATGCCAAAGTGCAGCTCTTCAGCCTCACTTAGGAGCAAAGGGATTGTGAGCTGGTCTGTAGGATGAGAGCCATCAGGATTGCTGCCCTGGGTCCTCAAGAATCCCATTTGGGTCCCATTACAGAGCTCTTATGCACAGGCTTCAGCTGACTTGAGCATATTGTCACCTCTAAGCATGTGTTTTAAACTGCCAGGACGGTGTGCTCTGGTACTGACCTGAAGTGAGGGTAACATCTCCCGCAACATACTGGTCCAGAAATGTTATGCAGCCCCTGAGAGGATCTGTCACAGCCTCTGCTATGATTAGTTGATGCTGTGAAGCATGAAATAGCATTTGCTTTCTGAGCTACAGGTATCAGATGGTGTGCCCTTCTTATTGCTCCAGTGGTATGATAAACAACTGTATTTCATAAACTGGCATTTCCAAAGAGGTCCTTCTTGTTGAACTGAAGCAAATTAACACAAAGTTTAACCAGCAATGGCATATAACACTCTAAAGCTAATTAATTCTAATGGTGAAAACCCAGCTCAAGAATGATTTGGTGTCTGGAGCATTAATATACCACATGCTTTAGTTTCATTTTCTGCAGCCCTGCTTACCCTAGAGAATATAAAATTTTGACCCTTACGTAAAATGAGATTACTTAAAGGTGATAATCAGCTGAACACAGGCTATATAAGGGATATAGTTAGAAAACCATCTCTTCAGTATGATGGGAAGAACTGAGGATCTGTAATAGTTGGAAGACACACCCATAAGCAAATAAGAAGAAAAAGTAATGAAATCTGGTTTTCAGTTGGCTGGTTTTAACAGAAGCATATTTTAATAGGCTAAGAAGAAATAGGAGATTGCCTCAAACTCTGGCAAACAAATTATTGCAATAAGCTTACTTTTCAAGACACAAAGTCTTGGACCAAATCCTTAGTACCGAACAAACTTTCAAATAACTGATTTGTGGGATTTCATCACTATGGTTTGAGAGACACTCAGTACTCAGTTCATTGACTTTTGGAAAATTTTCTTTTGAATTAAATATTATTTCCATGTTTTTGCTTAGGTAATGAGTCCATTTAGTGCATTTTATCAGCAACCAACCTTATCTTTTTCTGGAAAAAGTAATTACCTGTTGTCAAATACAGGTAACATACGACAACTTGAGTATCTAATATATGCACTGTATGTGCATGGCTCTGGAGGAGGACTAATTTTATTTCAGCATAGAAATCCCATAACAATAAACTCTGGTGATCTACTCACATAGAATAATCTATTTACATAGATTGCATCAGGTTCAGATTTTGTCAGTTGCTTTCTTTGCTAATTTTCTGTCAGCTTTACTCACGTTTCTCCTAGAGTGAATCAATTATAGAAATTACAGTGAATATTCACCAAATTAGTTTACTATTAAAAGGCAAATAATATACAGTACAATAACTCCTTAGCTTATTAAATTTCTGTAGCTTGAAACCTTCCAAGTTTTCCTCTTCATGTGGTATAAGGCTTGTTGAGATGATTACATTAATAATACATTACTATAAAAATTAAAGTGCATTGCAGAGAACATCCTGATAGGTTTCATTGATTTAAACTTGTAAATGGGTGCTAGCAATCAAAAGCCAGGTGCAAATCTGACTTCAAATGAACTGATAGTGATAACAGTGCCAAAATCATTGACTAGATTCATAGCTCTGGCGTTGAGGGGGGGAAAAAAAAAATGTTAAGTATAGTGAAGTTACTTAGAATTAAGCTTGAAGGAAAATGTGAAGTGCATGCACTGGACTTTTGCAGAGATGCTCTTTTTTGCTGCTATGAATTTAAACCTCAGTTTAATAGTTTCACACTTTCCTATTTAACTACTCTTTGAATTTGGTTTCATATTTTAAGATTTAAAAATAATTTGGGGGTAAGATTAGTTTTATCCAATGCATATGGTGGAAGTAATTTTCTTAAGAATGAATTTAAATTTCAAGGCATCAGAAAAACAGTGAATATTTAGCATCACTTAAATGCAGTACTCTGCCGTTGGGTATTGTTAGCCTTACTGCCTCTAGTTGCAGACAATGGTACTGTTCTCTAAAGACAGGGGGAAATGGTAATATCCTTCATTTTCTCAAAGAAAACAGAGCAATCAAACAGAAAGCCTGGTTGTCATTGATATGCAAGGATTATTTTGTTTTTTAACAAATAGGAAAGTATTGTGCTTTTTAGAGATCTGGATTCATGTTCTTATCTGGGTCTCTCTAAGTTTTCATTTACAGGTGCACTTTAAGGTGACTTCACACTTGAAAGTGACTTTGAACTTTCTAACTGGCATATGTGCTGCTGCTAAAATTTGGTCTTGGAGACAGTCTTTAAATCAATTAATGTTGCATCTCCAAATGTAAAGTTTAATGCTGCATATTAGATCTCTTTTTAAGAGTTTGCTCCTGTCCAGAGTGGACCAAGTTCAATTTTGTGTATGAAGAGTGGAAGCTTGTGATCTGAAAATGAGGCCATCAAATGTTTTCTGGTCATTTCAGATACTGTGATTTGGATACTTTTTTGTTTACCTTTTCTTGCAGACCTCTCCTACAGCTTTAGTATCATATCAACAACTTCAAGAAACCTACTTTTTGTTTATGGTAATGTTTTGGAGGTTTTTTTCATGAGTTTTTTTTTTTTTTATTTTATTGTTCTTGTCTCTGTTGTAGCATAACCCTTTAGAAAGTTTATCTGGAATCTCTGCAGGATGCAAGGGAATATTGATATCTTAAGTGTACGTACCTGAAGATAGAGAGGAAGGCTTGTGGAAAATCACAGAGGAAACTAGTATCAGATCTAGAAATTGAATCCAGATTTTAGCACATAACTGTAACAATATACATCAGCTGGCTACTATCCATGTTCTTATTTCCTGCAAATTTAAATTTTAGGCAGGGAGCTTTGGAAATACTGGGCAAGATCAGACTATTGAGATTCTTGTGGCTTTTTGTAGAGAACTTTTAAGTCTATAATATACCACTGTTCCTTTTTACAAGGGGTAGTTTGAATCTGTATGAAGGTCTACCCTGTGAACTTGCCAAGTAGCTGAACCAGATGTGCCTTGCTACGCAGAGATAAAGCAAGAAACTCTTTGAAGAAAAAGAGGAAAAAAAATGAAAATAGAGAAGAGAATCCAGCAAAAGCAAATATGGGAATGGGCACGTTAAATATATCTTGAAATATGGTGGTTCATGAATTACTTTTTTGTTTTTTAGCTAGGGCATGGAAAAGGATAGGAAAAAAAGACAGGCCTCTCATATGGGACTGAGTCAGCGTGGGACTTCATTGCTTATTTTGTGTACTGGTGTGTGGATGTTGCCAGGGCCGCGAGCTGCTGTTTAGATAGTGGCCTAACAGTGAGGAGTTACTGGTGACTGTACCTCACTGGTGCGGGAGGGCTGCTGCTCACACTTGATGTGTGCTCCTGCAGATTGCTAGCACAAATACAGGCTTAAAAAAAGTAAGAATAGCTTGTGCCTGGTTTTATGCTGCCAAATGGTTGGTTTGTCTCTGTGGTATTTTAGTGTCACTTGGATTCTACTGTTTTAAAATCTCTTTCTGTGGGTGCGTGCTTTGGAAATATCCAATAGACAGCTAACACAGTGTGCATTGTAGCTTGGTAATCTTTTATAGATTTAACTGCCCTGTAAAATTTGACAAAAGAGTAAATGCAAATAACTTGGCTTGGCCGCCTGCTTAACTCAGGCTTTGTGAGCTGTCTGGAAGGCTGTATGCATGTGGGGGGAACTGCAGATTGATAGTAAAGAGGATGGGCCTTTAAAAACTGGCAATGAATGTCAGTACAATATATTAACTCTGAAGTCCTCTAGTCCTTAGTTAAATCATTCACTGGTAAAGGAATAAGTCTCTATTAAAGTGTCATGGGCTATATAGCTATTTAATTCCTTTGTTTGCTCTCTTGCCTGTGGTGGGGCTGCAGGGAAGAAGGCAGCTGCCTGTTTGCCTTGTCCTGCCTGCTGTGTGCCAGGTTTGATGAAGGCTGTGGCAGGAGGGTGACGGCTTGTTCCCAGAGCGGGGAGGGGGGAATGAATGCAGGAGGATGGTAATTCTTGGGAACAGCAAGGAGAAAACACATGGGAGGCTGCTGGGGTGAATTTCTATGTGGTCCCTTTGCGTTTCAAGAGAGTCTGGGCAGAGGGCAAGAAGCATTGGAGAGGGTGAAAAAGCATGAACAAAAGGATGCTTTTGGAAAAGGCAGGCTGAGCAGAGGGGAGACTGGTTTGCAAGTTTCTCTTACTGTTATCCTGTCCTACCCATCAGAGAGGAGTTGCCTCTGTTTTAAAAGGCCCTATTATAACAAAACCCAGCACTGGAGACTCAAAGCCCTTTTGGTTTTCTTTGGGGTGCTGAGTGTAAAAAAAGATGTAGTCCAGGTTGCCTTGAAAGGTCATGCTCAGTCAGGGACCCATCAGGCAAAGATTCCTTATTTTTGAGACCTGAGTGTGTAGAACTGACATATTCCATCTAGTGCACGTCAGTCCCAAAACATTGCAAATGGTAGTGACATAAGTACCTGTAGGTGCCATATATAATTAGTGAAAATTTAATTCAAATTGTATTTTGTTGCTGCATTGTTTATTTCTCTAGAAACACACTTAAAATTTAATCAGGAAGCAACATTTCCTTTTTCTTAATCTCGCCCTGGAATGGATTTTCTGATTTCCTTCTTGCATAACTGAGGTTTGTCTAAACAGGAAAAAATAGAAGGTGTTTGAGAGTTTATATTAGAAAACTCTGTGTGTAGGGGGAGATAAGATGAGGTTTGAAAAAATGCAACAGTTAATTATACTTGAGGAGGTGGTGGTGGCAAACTATAGAGGGCTGATGTGTTTGCCTGCAGTCTCCTGTTCCCTTGTCTACAATACACAAGGGAAAGAAAACAGGAAAAATGTTCCAAGAGCATAATTTTTTTTTGACTCAGAAGTCTGTCTGATTAATTTCTAATACAGTAGCGGCAGTCGCATTATATATGCTCCACATGTCTCACTTGTCCTTTTTGCCTACTGATGTTCAAATACAAATTGGTAACTCAGTCTTTTTTTTTTTTTTTTTACACAAGATGTTCATTGGAAGGAAGTTCAAAAACATGAATGCTAGTCATGAATTCATTATTATCAGATTATTCTCCTGTGCATTCTGTTTATGGCACTGACAACACTGAATAACATTGTTGGCCTTCTTAAGCAGTACCATATTATTATTATTATTGCCTGGTGTATTTAATTGTCATGTTCGTTACAGATTTTATGAGGTGTGGATTAAAGGTAAAAATCTCTGGAGTTGAGCTGCCAATAATCATGCTGTGGGTTTCAATTATAGAATAATTCCTCCAATTATTCTGCTTAATTTTAGGAAACAAAGGTCAGAGGAATAAATTTTCTTTGTGTGAATAAACACTGGGGAAATTATTGAGGACCTAACTATTATCATATGAAATGACAGTCCATTCTGTCAATCTAGATACCTGCAGGTTACTGTGATGCAAATATCCATGTAGTTTTATTAGTAATAGTGTTAGTAGTCAGAAATTTTATGGGAGGCTTTGAAAACATTCCCTGTGAGGTTGGCTGCTCCAGTAAAGCCACTGCAGGATCCATAGGCTTTGCTGCGAGCACAGGTAGGTCAACACTGAGTGTTTTGGTGAATTTCACCCCTTTTTTTTTTTTTTAATAGTGTGGAAATGACTAGAGTAGTGAATGTTACGGATGTGTGGAAGTTCCTACAGCTCCTTTGCTGTCTCCTCTGTAAGGCTGCATCAGTACTGGTCAGTCAGCTCTCTGCCTTGATTTAGGAATAAAAATAATTTCCAGTATAAAAGATGGGGAGGGGTGGTTGATGCTTTTAGTTTTTCCAGAGCCTCGGAGGAATGGCTACAATATAGGAATGGCACAGAATATTACTAAACTTTAGTATTTTAATGACAAGGTCATGGGAAATGACTTCTTTGGGTATTAAGTGATCTTGCTATGCTTATGCTTTGCTTGGATGTGGATTTGTTGGAAACAATTCTGTAGACATTGTACTTACTACTTGCAATTTCCACAGCCATTAACCATGTAAACGTAATATGTAGAGTGCAATGATGTCAGGAGACTCTTCAGGTGCTCTCTTTAGATACTGTTACTCAACTTCTCAGGAACTGGAGGCTGCTGCAGGGCACCAGTGTGTCTGAGCCTGGAGCAGGTGGTCCAGGGAGGCTGGGGTGCCCTGGGAGGGCTCCAGAACACAAATTTGCAGGACCTGAGCAGCCCAGTCTGACTTTGAAGTTAGTTTTGCTTTGTGCAGGGGGTTGGACTAGATCTCCTCCAGAGGTCCTTTCTCGTCTAAGTTCTTTTATAATCTTATGACTTGGCCTAAAACATGCTTTCCCCCACTTCTCCCTGCCCTCTGTTCTGTCTTCCTAGGTATTTCTTATCCTATTGCCTTTGCTGAGAAAAGTATGCACATCAGAAACAACAGACTGTAACCAAAAGTGTAACTCTTCATTGTCTTAATTAGTTTTGCTATGAACGCTGTCTCAGCATTGTGGACGCATATACAGAGATGTTCGTAATGGTTAATGGAAAACAGCTGAGTGAAAATACATGATGTTGTATAAATTCTGATACTTGGGAACATGGGAAAGGATAAGAAAAGATAAAAGGCATCCAGTTTTTCAGAAGAAAAGCTGTAATGGAGATCTGTCAAGAGGAGACCTTTGGGTGGGAAATGAAGAACAGTTTTATTCCTGTGTATAAATAGGATTCAGAGCTCCCAGACACAGTGAAATAAAAAAGCAAAGAGATTTGTTACTTGGATGTAAAGGAAACGTGGGAGATTTATGTCCCTACACTAAAAAATCTGATATATAAGCCAGCCAACCATTTTAGTTTTGTCAAATGAGAGGGGGATAATTATTCATTCTGGTTGATGTTCTATAAAGGAATGTGCTTATTCAAACTAGATGCATCTGATAGAAAATGAAAAGCTTTGCTTTTTTTGCCTTTATAAAAATCTGATTCCTTTCTTTATGATGACAGTTAAAAGGAAGAAAAAAAATTAGTAAGAATTATCCTAAGCCACCCCCCACCCCAAAACCAAAAACCTTTTTCTGCAGAGAAAAAAAAAAACAAACATTGTAGTTCATTTTAACTTGTTTAACATAAAAATAAAAAACCCTAGGGAATAAGAATTGTAAGTGAAACCTCGCTATAGAGTTACAAGATGAAGTGATTTGGGATATGCCTTGGATCACCAGCTAATTGGGATGGAGATCTTAATCTCTGGGAAGCATTATTTTAATTTTCCTCTGAATTATTCATATGTGCATCCATTTACACATACCTCAGATGGGATAAAAGTCTAATGAGAGTCTTATGAAAGATGGGCTGGGTCCCAGAAGTAGAGGTGATGGCTGGACTTTTAACAGGTGCTGTAAAGTAAAGGCAGGTGGGACAGGGCTGGAATCCAAACAACCTGGCTGAGAACCTATAAAGGGTATTTTTAAAATGTGAGACTGCTGCCTTCACTTATTTTTTCAGAAACTTTAATGGGACCTTGCCAACCTTTAGGGGTTTTTTTGGTGGTCATGGTCATTTGACATCTTACTTCTAGAGTGTTTGTCAGAAGGGAAAGGCTGCTGTTGCCAAACTTGAGCATATTAGTCTCTCTGGAAAAACATCTGTGTGTTTGTGGGTTCTCCAGTTACTATCAGAGCCTCTACACTTTCATATTGCTGAAGCATAATTTTCATACTTCTAGGGATTTTACATAACTGCTTTGTGATAGTGCCTGAAGAGTCAGTTCTAGCTGGCTTTCCTAGCAAATTATCTGTGTATGTCATTATGATTTTGTGTCATGTGAGAGTTGTTAAAAATTAGTGCTCTTTACCAAAAAATTGTATTTTTTCCTTTTGCTTATACTTTCAAAATTTCAGTATTTGAAAATGAATATTTTTCAAGGTGTCATGGAGGTGATTCTTTGATGCATTTCTTTCCTCATTGAGGTGGTTACATACACTATGTATGTAAGCAGAGATTGGCTATTACTGCGCATCATCAGGACATTACATTGTGATGTAAATATTGCTCATCCCTCATGACAATGAGTTCAAATTGCATTTCTTCTATACTACTTGAGTGTGGGCCTCGCTGTGCAAGTGAAATCTACGAATCAGAAAATAAATAGCCCTGAAACTGTTTATAAATGGAAGGCTTCAAACAAGTTGGTAATAACTGTATTAAATATGTAAAGTGTATTAAAACGTCTTTGTTGTGTGTGAGGTTAGCTGTGCTTTAGTGTATAATGGGCAAAGTCCATTGCCACCTCATGCATATATGAAACCATAACGAATGAGATTAGTGGGGAATTAGGTTAAAAAAGTGAACATCTTCAATTTGAAGGAGACATGTACGGCTTCCTGTGACAGTGGGAAGTACTAATGAGAAACCTTCCAGAGATCCCTGTGATCTGGGGAAAGGAAAGAAGGGGATGTAAATATGTGTGAGGGATTGGTAAAAATCTCTTACTGGATTCTCTAAATCCCATCATGTCTACAGAATTAATTTTATCAACTAGTTCCAATGTGTTTTCTGACAGGATGTGTCTGAAAAGCGGAAACACTGTTTTGTACTTTCAAAAGTCATGCTGAATTTACGTTAAAATATAATCTTTTTTTTAATGACAATGGCATTCTTGTAAGAGTGTATTTCTCAAACTACTTTAGCACCTTTTATTAGTAATAATTCTGAGCAATTTTTAGAGAGTACTGAAATTTCTTACTGTTGTGAAATACAAGATAAACAGATACAACATGATATTTGACCATTACCATCTTTTGAAACTCCATAATAAATGAGTAAAAAGAACCATAGCTATAGTTCAGAATCTGAGCCCACCTGAATATTCCGGTGACACCTTGAAAAAAGGACAAAATTTTTATATAAAACCTCAAATCAACTCTATTTTATTTCTTGTAAATGATTAAATTCAAATGGATAGAAATCTTTACCTAGAAGGGGCAAGTTATGCAGGTAATATGTGACGAATATTTATGAAATGCCTTCTTCTGTCTTGTGCTTCTCTTGAAAAGTCATTTGCTGTCATCTTCATGGCTGTTGTGATCACTGTTATAGAATGTATTTCAACATTCTCACTCTTCAAAAGGTTTCCATGAATCTGACAGTTGGTACCCAAATAAAGTCATTACCTAAAGCAGCAGCAGAGAAGAGAATGTGCTGCTATTATTACTTTTGAAGAGAAGACTTATTTTTAAACTCTGCTCAGCCCGCTATTATGTGCATGCTGTTTTTACCTTGTTATTAAAATATCACAACAGAGATCAAATTCAGCTGTGATGAAGAACATGCCATCTGTATTTAATTCTATTGCTTAAAAGTATGGTATGGCAATACTGTGGAAAAAAAAAAATCAGTCTCTCTTAAGAACTTATTCAGCTTGTATAAAAACCAGGCAGGGCTTAAATATTCATAGTTTTTCCGTTTTGGTTTTATTGAGATAAAATGGAAATGCAAGTATTTGGGTCAGGTTTTCAGGTGTATGTGAAATGTAATAAATGCAAGTTATTCGGGAAGGTATCTCACCCTAAACATTGGGCAAAGAGAGATTTGGTTAGCTCTCACACAGCGTGGGGTGGCTGAAGGCAGCTGTATTTGATGCTAACAGTGACAGCCTCATCAGGGCTTGTGTAGGCACATGGAGTGAGACGACCTTCTGTCCCATATATGCTTCTGGAGTATGAAAAAGGCACAGAATAAAAGTCCATGACTTCGTCCTGTCTCCGTGCTATTCCCTTGTGCTATATAGATTTGTGTTTCACTAAGCTCCACCGAAACGTGTGAAAGTTATCTAGGTTGCCCTTTCATAACCCAGGAAATGACCATCCCCTTCAGAGCAGGGTGTGGGTGTGAGAAAGGGTAAGAGATAAGGAGGGAGGTGAAGCTGTAATTCCCCAAAGTTCTTGCAAGTGTGTAGGAATAGCTGTGGTAATATAATAAGCAAAGGAAGGTAACACTTCACCTTCTGTGTCACTGGAAACTGCACCAGCTTATTTTGTTTGCTTGCCAGCAGTAATGCAAAATCATGGAAACTTGATTAAGGTACTTTATAGCTGTTTAGCACCTTTTTAGGAGTAAAGTGGGAGGATTTTGTTTTTAACAGAAGACCTAGCAGATGTACCAATAACGGCTGAAGCGTGGTTGCCTTAGTCTTCAGAAATTGCGTTTGTGTGGGGTAAAACGCACGTCTCTCAGCCGAATATTCTTTCACCTTCCCTCGTGGCATGGGCATGCATAAATGTCCTAGTGAAGTAGGACAAATGGGAAAGCTACCATTATGGTAGAAAAACTTTGATCCAGCTCTCCGTGAAGCCTGTGAAAAGAGTCCAACCAACTTTCCTGGGAATTAGAAAGTGGATGAAAAACGCAGTCCATGGGAAGAAAAGCTATTGCATTTTCCTTTTCAAACTTAACTGAGACTGATTAAGCATTTCTGTGATCCAATTTTCTTCAGAGAGCAGTAACTTTTGTCACCCTCCTCCCCTCTTCTGCCTACAAAAAATCTGGTTTTGCTGCTGTGTCTTGTTTGGTTGGGTTTTTTTAATGCAAGTATGATGATACAACATATACCTGCCTTATTTGAGGGGTGATTGTGTGCTCTGTTCAGATAAAATGGCCTTATTCAAGTTGTTACACAGAAGAAAATGTTAGCATAAGCTATATTTTTCTATAGATACCTTATTCCAGTGGCCTAAGACTAGATTGGGAACTGTCAGTTCTAACTTTGTTGAAAAAGTGTATGACCATTTGTTCCATGGGATAGCAGAAGTGTAGCTAAGAGAAGGACTGTAGATAATGTTTACTGTCTGAAAATGCATTTTGTGGTTGCATGTAATAAAGCTAGGAGCAAATAACAGAATGCGTTGTCTAGAATATGGCACTTCATACAGTGTATACAAAACCCTGTTATCTTCCTAGCTGAGCAAGGCAGACCTGAAAATGTTGTGGACTGCTGACTGGATATTCATTTCAAGTACATGTCTGTGTTGCTCTAAAATGCAGAGATTTAACATCAGATGAGGGCTGAGGTGGAGCAGGTTGAAAGTATTGGGCTAGACACAGCCTGGACGTTCTTGATCTAGTTTGTCAACAAGCTGTTGAGCTGTTCCCAAACGTTGTTATCTGAAGAGGCAGGAAGGGATTACATAAGTTGGAAGAGCGTAGTTGTCCTTCTTGGCCTTATATTCTCTTGCTGTAGAGCAGTGAGGACAAAAGGAGGGTACAAGGTGTGCTCTGTCCTTGCTATCCTTAGCAGGGTAGTGCCAGGCAGGTGGCTGTGGAAAGCTCTCAGCCTTAGAATAAGACATGTCTGGCATTGTTGTTAGTTCTTGTATTTGTTAGGCAGAGAATAGGCATATATCTGTGAGACCACCCAGTTCATCAGAGTCTTGACCCACACTGGCCTGAGTCCAAGAGCACTGAGCCTTACTGTTCCCTGGGCAACATTCTATTTGGGGCTTGGTATGAACCTGAACCACAGCAGACTATTTCTGTTGCCATAGATAAAACTAGATGGTCTCACAGGCCATGTGCGTGACCTCATTCACCTGCAAGACACTGACCTATTTGTAGATATCATACCTGGAAAGAACTGGGAGTGGGGGGAGCACCACCACTGAGTGAAGAAAACAACCTTTCCTGACCTTCTATGCAACCAGCTTTATAAATCACTGCTGAACAGATTTATTTTTCATAGATTCCTCCTCTTGCCCCCACAAAGCTGCAAATTAATGGGGTGGGGTTAACACCAAACTTCACCAAATGCTTTAGTGAATATTGCTGGGCAACTCTGTGAAGAAGACGGTGCTTGGAAATTCCCGTTTCCTACACAGGGGTGTTTAGTTAGCCTTTCCCTTATTTATTTATTTTTTCTTTTAAGGCCTGGGTATTTCTTTTTTGCTTTAAGGAAAAGTTACAATCCAGAACACATAATATTTTCAGGTGTTAGCTCATTGAGTTACCACTAACACAGCATCATATTTGACTTACAAAAATATCGGGGGTGGGACAGCTGCTGTGAGAAGGTCAGTCCTGAGAAATGATTCATCGTGATTAACTTACTTTCATGTGTTGACTAGCAAATGTTCCTATCACCTGGAGGCCAGGGTGCATTAGGAACAAATGATAAATATGAAGTAACAGAATAAAATGACTTGATAGAGCCTGACAACAGATTTGTTAAATAACCTTCCTTGTAAATATTTTGCTTCTGTTTTCTGACCTTATTTCCAAGTGTAGAGATAAAACACAGTGGTGAACTTGGGAAAGGGGCAATTCTTCTGACTGCCTCTTCAAGTGTGTCACTCACAGGAGATATAAGGAAGGTCATCAAAAACTGTATGGAAAAGACAGAGTGGAAGAAATAAATAATACATATTTCCTGTGAATCTGGAAAGAGGAACCCTCTTGTCTTAAACTTCCTGGGCAGGTCCCCCAAATGGATTTCCCTTTTTCTGGTTGATGGCCTGACTCTTACAACGGCTTTGTAAAGGTCTTCCCTAGCTTTCTCCAAGCAGTTTTACAGCAGGTTTGGAGGTTCTTTAAGGCTTGGCTAGTTACTCCTAGAGCTGTTGATTAGATGTTGGATTATACCTTAGCTTAAAGCACAGAAGGACCCACTTTGTAGTGTTAAGACATAAGGTTAAGACTTAAGGTCATATCACTTGTTCTCCAGAATGCTTCATTTCCTGTTAACCTCAAAATGTCTGACAAGTTCTGCTATGGTTGATATGACTGGGGAAAAAAAAAAATCCAGTGTGGTGTGAGCAAAGGTGTAGGATATGTCCTCAGGCACACAAAGCACCATGCAAAATGTGAGAATATGGGCGTAGCTTAGCTGTAGGATATGTCAGCTGCGGGCATGGTACCCCAGCTGCTGAAAGGCAGAGGCCAGTATTGCATGCAGTGTGAAAATGCGTGACAGGTCTTTGCACAATGTTCAAATTTGTCTCCTGTGGAGAGAACTTAGTGGTGGTTTGTTTCAAGGTCACTTAAGATGAGGTGAAATGGTATATTTGGCAGTCAATTAAAGAAGGTACCGTGAGAGGAGCAACAGCTTGAACTGTGCAGAAGTTATAGTCAGTGCTGCTTGTAGTCACTTAAATTGAAAGCTTCTGTTTTCAGAGTAGTACTGGCAAAGGCTAATGATGTTGGACAACATAGCCAGATGTAACTGCAGGTGCTCTACGTTGAGAGTCCTGAAGAGCTTATGTTGTTCTCATAGTGAGTACAAATGTGTGGCTTTATTCCTTCCCCGATAAGAATGTGATCTTATCTTTGCATACAATATTAGGTTAATTTGAGTATAATACTACTAACTACGGTGCTTTTCTTGACAATGATAATAATGGATATGAGGAGGACTTGATCTTTATTTAAGGTCATATAGTGGCCATACAGGACTATATTTAAAATGATTGATGTCTTACCTATCAGAAAACATCTAAACTGATGGGTTTTAGAGGCTGTTTCATTAACCTAGGCTATATAAAGTAAATTATTTTCATGTTTTGCTTTATCTTGTATATAGAATTGACCTGCATTTAAGGGAATATAACCTCTACTTAAAAACATTGAATAGAAACATTCAGAATTTGCAGGAAGAAAAGAAGATGTTTGAATGAGTAAAATCTGCAGTGCTTGTAGATGACCTTACCCAAAGTAAACAAAGATTTCATTACCAATTTCAATTTCTTTTTATTTTCAGAGTTGATTTATGCCTCAAATTCTGTTTGAATTGGGGCTTTAGGGATTTCTTAAATGTAGTACTTTAACTAACTTTTTGAAAGTCGTTCAAACTGGTGAGAAACTATCCAAAACCTAAATGCTTACATTCACCTCCTACTCTATATAAAAAAGAAATTTAGTAAGTGATAATGCCCTAATGTAGTTTTTTTTTTTTTTAATTAAGATAAGCTTCATTTTCCTTCAATTCTGCTTAATATGTTTTCAAAAACATGTAGTAACATGCTTATTTACAATATATTAGGGATGAAGGGAAGGAAAGTAATAGGATAAACATTCAACCACTTACAGTTTGCTTGGACTCCTTTTATTTAAAAGTGGGAAACAAGGGGTTTTTTTCCCATCTAAATTGAACTTTATGCATAATGCCTGTTAATTTTGAAACCGCTTACCATATGTGCTTAGGTCCCAAGTAGTTCTTAACAATCAAGCAATATTTGGAGAAATATGTTTCAGAGCAGTTTTTAAGGAATTACACTGAACACTGAGGTATGCAGGTTAGGTACCGCAGGAGACTCTGGTTTTGATGATGAAGCCATTTTAAGAAATGCCTGCTTGCCCTGGGCCACTTCTGCACAGAAATTTGCCATTTGTTCACTGGCATGGTTGGAGTATTTGTGGAGCTGCACTATAAATGAGCTCTGTGGAAAAAAGCTGGGTAAAATGTGGCACAAAAGGAAGAGGATTTCCCCATTTTCATACATTTGAACACAGTTACATCAGTTTATCAAAGCACATCAGCTTAAGTAAGTGGGATGGAAGTGTCTCCCTTCATATTACTGTATATTGATTTTGACTTTAATGTCAGTGGAAGTACATAGTAAAACTGTCATATGTAGTTCTATAAAATCAGCTGGTTTTAATGAGCTGCTGTGTTAATTTAAACCATATTCACCATGACAAAGACGTGCCATGTAATTGTTGAATCTCCTTTGTCTGTCTTCTAATTGAATATTTAATTATAATTTTAAAATGATAATATAATTAGCATAATTTATTTGAGAAATCCATATTACTGTCCTTAATTACATTACTTCTAACAATGCTGCACATTAAAGATAGTCTGATAAGGGTTCATATGCTTCTGTTCCTTGGTGCTTGCCCTCTGGACATCTGATAGTAATCCTTAAATTTTTGAGGAAAATATCTATCATAGCATCATTATGGAAATGCGTGTAGCCTGGCAAATCGATCCCATTAACCTCTCTTACCCCAGTGGTTTTGGATATTCGTAGCTTTTTGCGTGAAACTGGAAATGCATAAAGCTAACATTAATGCAGATTTAAATCCTTGCAATCTGTTCTGCTTTCGGGATGTTTGTATCACTGCAGATGTTTTGAAAGAATGTAATCCAAGTACAGTGTATATTGGACTGCTCATTTTTGAAGACTCATCTTTGAAGAAATATCTGTTTGGTAGTTTAAACTTCTGGTTGAGCCAGATGTCACAAACCTGAAAAGGAACCAGAGTTCTTCTACAGCCATGCCTATTTATATCTTGTGTAAAGTGGAAATATTTGGGGTATAAACATACTGGGAAAGACTGACAATATTCTTGAGGGAACTGAAGATGCGTCAGCTCTGTCACTCACAAAGGGACTGTCTGAAGGAGCTGGAGTGGAAAAGCCATCTCTTACGCCAGCTCTCAGGGCGCGGGAGCCCAGCTCCACATGCTGGCTCTGTCTTGGTGAGGGTCATGTTGGGAGTGCGCGTCTTGCCACAGCCCCCAGTGGCCTCCAGCTCGTGAAGGCAAAAATGATACCCTGTGTGAACTCTGCCCAGACGTGGGATCTGGCATGTGAATGCCCTGGTGTCTCCTACCCGTGGCTATCTATCTAAAGGTGGAGAGTGTTTTGCTGTCTAATTCAAGCCATTGGTGCCAGGGAAGTGGACAAAGCTCTTCTGTCCCTATAAAAGATATCTATGTATAAAATCTTTAATTGTGATAAAGAAAGAAATGCTTCTTTCTCTGATTGAACTGTTCTCTATGTTCTCTCTTTGCATCTTTTTTTCCGTTTTTTGTTCAAAAAGAAGCTATATTTAGGGAGAAATATCAGTGAAGTCTAAAGGAACGTTTAATAAACTTGGCTGTGGTAGGACTTGGACTGTCTGTGTCTGGTGATGCTGACTGTCTAATCGGTATGTTATTGTCTGCGAAGTAAAAATGGTTCTACCCTTACACATAGCTGGTAATTTTAACTCAATGTGAGGCATTAAAAACTCCCCTCCTTCTCTCTATGCTTATACAGCCCAGTAGGAAGGAAGACTTTTTCTATTTTGTGTACCGCTACAGATGGAGGTTCATCAAATCTCGATAGGGGGATAGTATAGCTTAACTACACTGTATGTGTGCATACAACCCATTGGAACAAATCTTTTATGCTTCTGGTTTGTGTATTTTGGTACGTTTTGTGATTATAATTTATTTTCTTTGTTACACCATACAAAGCAACAGCTCAAAGTATTCAGCTAAAGTCTGAGCATTAAACATGAATTAAATAGGAGAAAAAAAAAGGCTTGAAATATATTTTGAGAAAATAAGATTAGAAGTAAAACAAGAAAAGAACAAGGTTTATTGGGCAGAAAAGGAGTTGGTAATCCTATGCACTAGAGAGGATGAGGTGAGAAGTACAAAGGAAGAGGTAATGAGAGTGTGGAAAATGGCTTGTTTAGGTAGGGAAAGATCCAGGTTGTATGCAGAGGTGGCAAATGAGGGATTAGAGGGTAAAATAAGCCAGTTACCGGATCAAATGTTGAGGAATCTGGTTCAGTACAAAGGGGTGAAAATCTAGGCTGCTTGGGAAAGGATTAGTATTGAAAAGTGATAATTGCAGTTGAAAAGGAAGACAATAAGGCTTGCACAAGAGGGGAAAAGAAGGATAAAAGTGAATCTGAAAAAGCAAAGTAAAAAAACAGGATTTAGTGAAGCAGAAGTCTGCCATGTAACAGAAGCCTCTCATTTAATCCAGGAGGGGATGATGATAACACAAATGAATAATCAGTTCGGTTTCAGTTTTCCTCACATGGCGTGTGCCTCAATCTTTCCTGGAGGACAGAGGCAGGGAGGTCATGGTTGTGATTACATGAAATGGATTTGGAGCACTTACCATTTTCAGCTGCTGCCAGGTATGCTCCAAGGGGTAAACTCTGAAAACCACAATCGGAAAATATGCGTACAAAAGCTTGGGGTTTGTTTGGTTGAAAATAGATTTGGGATGCATCTTTCTCTTACTGAGTTTGCATCCTTAAAACTGTTGAGAGAACTCCCAGAGATCTGTATTTATTTACTTTTATATATATATTTGGATAGCAGTAGGGAATTTTTATGTAGCCAGTGTGATTGTTTTGGTTCATTGTCCGTCCCCTCCCCCCCCAGGAAATTCTGGTGCAAGAATGATTTTAGTTGCTAATAATAGCAGAGTTTGGAGCAATTTTGGCATTTTTTTTTTAATGTGTAATTCAGTGAAGCAATAATGAACAGAGTTAGTCCAACACTAGTAAAATGTAATTAAATCATTCTCTGATTGAAGGAGTTATCATTGAATGAATTATTAATGAGGTATTTTTCAGATAAAGATTAATGCAAAATGTATTCACACTTTATTTGAAGCAATATTAGAAAATTAATATATGATTGCAATTAATAATTTGAGTGTGGGTAGGCATTGTTCACGATGATTTTTGCTTCCTACAATACCTCAGATTTGAAAAAGAGTAAGTCAGATATAGTGATCTGAAATGAAAATGTCTGCTTATGCTGCAACGCTGAGCTCTTCCAAGGGAGAGAAACCACCGAGTCCCTTTAGAAATGTCCTATAGCATTTTTACTCCAGTGTCCAAAGTTGATGATGCTGTTGACTTAAGGCATCTGCTTCTTTGTGTATTCTGAGGATAAGGGCAAGGTAGCCCTAAGTTCATAATAGCATATCTTGTCTTCTCATTTTGCTTCATGAAAAATGCATTTGTTTCGGGAGAATAGTTTCCCCGAACAGTTTCTTAGATTTCTTTTCACTGCCTGAGGACTGAACTCTTATGACTTCTGCATTTTCTTTAAATTTTGCTCCTGTCAATAAAGTAAACCATGGAAGTGAAATGAACATCTGTGTCTGTCTATCTTGGTTGGATCAAGGTTGGATACGTTTTTCAAAGGTCTGTGCTAGTCTGTCACAAGTTCTTGGTTTCAGTGCCAGATCAACAGTGGTGGCCCACGTTATATGGGCCATTATACACTAAGCCAGACTAGGGGACCTGATCTGGCCTTTCCCAGCCTTGAATTATACGAATCTTGGTTATTATATGAATCTATGAATCTGTCTAAAGTGAAACAAGGGTATAGGATAGGCTATTAATTTCAAATTATATATATTATTCAGTAGAAGAAGTTGGCCTTCATCTCTCAACAATTAGTTCATATTTATTAGAGGGATCTAACTGTAATTGCTCACATTTTTAATTTTTGGCTGTGATGTAGTAAAAGGCAGATGTACTAGCATCAGATCTTGCAATACTCTGCCACTCTGCATTATAACACTCTCTCACATGAAGGTAGAAGAATCTGAATACTTTGACATGTAATGCTCCTAGTGTTTTTCTTGTAACCTTTGGCTGCGATTTAGACTTTCCCCACTGCCGTCTGATTGAAAACAACCAATTGTTAAGGACGCTCAAAGAAAAGGATGCCTAGTGTGGTTTTTATTTCCCAAGAGACTACTTCTTATGAGATCATTGCCTTATCTAGGAATTTTGTAAAACCATAGTGATTTAATAAATGCCTTTAAGTCACCTTTCAGTGCCTACCCATGTCATATACTAATGCATCAAATAAGGAGTCATGGGACGAAAACCTGCTTGGTGTGGAAAATCATGTTCAGCTTTGACATTTCAAGTCTGACTGTTAGTCTGAAAAAGTATTTGAAATAACTCTTCAGGATTCTTGACATGTCACATTTGTAACCAATCTTCTTACTTTGTAATGTAAATCTGAACTTTTTCTTGTCTGTCTTTTCCTGGACAGTCACTTACTCTCTTTGGATTGATTTCTGCTTCCTGAATAGGACATAATAGGTCTTTAACAGTCTTGTTGGCCACACTTTTTCAGAAATAAGTATATTATTATCACAGAAGTACTTTTCATGCTATTGTCAGAAAAGTGAAAGATGTATTAAGGGTTACTTGAAATGAGGAGGCAGACAAGTTTTGTCTTTATCAAAACAAGATGCGAAACTTAAAGTATATGCCAAGGAGCTGATTAGGAACAGCTAATGCTGTTTTGGTCAGCAGAACTGTAAAATTTCCATGCTCACATACACTTTGGGCCAATCTTTTTCTTTTCCAAAACTCTGAGGTAAGTGGAATTGATGTTAGACCAATTATCCACAAACAAGTTAGTGTGCTTTGAACAGTTGTTATTGATATATCTTCCTCTTATGGAAGCTCCTCCACTCCCCTGGGCCGGAGATAAGGCCCTTCAGGGTGATGCTGCCTTTGCCCATCTCAGCTCCAAAATGAGTGTAATACAGAGCTCAGCAAGAGATATGACTGGATATTTCCTCTCTTCACTGCACAAGATGTCTTGCACAGCCTCTTTAGAAGTTGCCATGGACTTTAGTAGTCGAACATTGTATTCAGGCTTGGTTTTCCTCTTGGCATTGTTATGTTTTTTGGCTGTGACATCATTCTTGCTTTCACTACCAGATAGTTACAGAGCATTGCAAAAATCTCAGAAAAATTCCTGAGGCATTCAATAATCTATTGACTGTGATCAGTGACAAATGACATCATTACCTATTTTCTTTACCTCTCTCAGGAAGAATTGTGATGTCTGATGTGGGATAAAGGTGAGTTCCTCAACCCCTGATAAAATGTCTGTTTTCAGAATTAAAGATAATTGGAAAGAAATGTGAATGGGCAGAACAAATATGATCTGGATGCAGTTATATATGGTGAATAAGGTTCAACTTCATTTGTGACTTAATGACTCACTGGACTGCATACCAACTTCAAATTTTAAAGCAATTCAGATGTTTCAGGAACACAAGATTCCATTTCTTAGGTTTCATGTAAACTATAGAAGATCAATTAAGCAGAAAATTTTCTTTAATGAAAAAAATATGTTCTGTGATCAGTGTCTTTCAAATGCCAGATATTCCTGCTGCACACTTGATTGCAAAATATTCAAAAGCTATGTGAGAGATCTTAACAGAGAATTACAATACAGTGTACTTCTGCATCTTCTGCAGTGGAAGTAGCAATGGGCTGAACAGTCACCCATGTAAGTTTTGTTGCTTGTTTTCAATTCAAACATTAATACAGACTTACTATATTTTTAAATATTCCCTTTGTTTAACATTGCAAGAGAGATAATGCGCATAGATCTATCACTTACAGCACAGATGCTCACTCTTGAAATCCTACAAAAAGGATTACTTATCACAGAAATATCCCAAACATTTTAATTAAATGAATAGTAATCTATTATATCAACATTCGAATCTAAATAAAAAAAAAATTGATTCAGCAGCTACGGTTTATTATATCTTTATAGAGTGGTGTATTGACCTGTGTCTTATCTTTAAATAAATGGGAACTCTCTTTAAATTAAATTATTAACTGTACATGCAGTCCAGACTTTCAGAGATTTAAAATTTCTTCGGCTTTCTCCCTTCTCCCTGGTCTTCTAATTTTATTTAAAACAAACCAAACACCCCCCAACAAACAACACCCCCTCCATTTCAACCTAGCACTGCAGGTTCATCAAAACCCTCTTAATATATAAATCTGAGTTCTAGTCACTATTTCTACAGCTGAAGGAGTAGAAAATACCGAAGGCTTAACCTGAGACCCCCCCCTTTTTTTTTTCCCCAAAGTACACGATGGTACGTTAGTACAACTGCTATGTGCTTTAGTTTAGAATTCAGCATTGCCTTTAAATTTATTATCTTCATGATTTATTTTAACCTATGACAAGAGAGTTAAGGGACAGTAAAAGATTATTTATCAGTTCAAAAGATTATTGAAGTTAAATTTCTGTGTTCTGGAAATACCTAAAAGTGTTTGTATATTGTTAGTATAAGATAAAGGACACTCTGCTCAAGCAAGTTCGTTCCAAAAAGGTGTTTTGTTTTGTTTTGTTTTTTTTAAAATATGTGAATTTTAAAGATCTTGTGGCTGTCCTTTGGGTCTAAATTCACACTTAATACAGACAGCTGACAATTCTGTAGCAATATTTGCCTTTGGGGAATTTCAGTGAGTATTTACTAGATCATTCTGATGGTCCCTCTATTTACCTCATTGCTTGAGAGTCTCCATTACTAATGGCATAACTTGCTGAAGAAAAATTATAAAATACCTTGCTTTTCCATATCAGGTAACAGAATTACGTTTCATAAGCTACTTTGCTTCTTATTGTAGAAAAGTCTATTGAGGGTCTGGATTTGATTGGCAGATGATCTGCCTTGGCTCTTCAGTGCCTTTGCAGAAGTAAGAGCAAGTGAGTTGGGGCAGATCACAAAGCATGTGTTTGCCCATCCAATGCATCTTTTTTTAAGCGCTGTGAGGCACACAAATGTCTGCAGGCGAAATGTGTATCAATAAGAAGACCTGCTATTGCACATTTTTGTTTTAATGACAGTTGCGGCTACCAAGATGAAATATGTTGGCAGAAATCAAAATCTTTTTTGTGCCCTGTAATTCCTATTAGAAATGCTTGCCTTTTTTCTGCCTTTGAGGTTGAGGGTGTAGTATTTTTTTACGTAAAATTATTTTTTCCAATTACATTGCTTTTATTTCCTGTAACTAAATGTCAGGCTTCTTAAGATAGCAATTTTAAACACTTGAGGGGAAAAAAAAAGTAACAAACACAATTGAGATATTAACAGATATTCCTGTCAGCATGTGATTAACTTGATTTATACAGAATTACAAATGTTTGTGTAGCAAACATTTCGTTCACATGTTGTAAGCTAAACCCATGTGACTGAAACCTTTGATGCATTTTTGCTTTTGAACACAGTATGGTTACAGGTTCCAATATGGTCCAAGCGAACAATTGTTGTTAGCTACTTTTTTTGCGGCATTTGCCAGGCCCATCAAATATCCCTGAATATCCATTACTATAAAAGTTATACTGTTCTTTAGTTCCTCACAGAAAGGAAATGATAAAGCTCAACCGGCACTGGGTATGCCTCGGCTAGCTTTGTAGCCTATGTTGGGTTGAATGCCTAACCACTAGAAAAGTCAGTAAACAAAATTAAAAGCAGGGATTGTTTATGATTTTAAAAAAATAAACCACAGCAGAAAACCAACAAATAAAAAAGAACAAAACAAATGAACAAAACCCGCCTAAAAGTAAGATTTGCTCTAGTTTGGATTTAATTAGTCAGCATATGAATGTAAATAATCTGAAACACTTCCATCTGGGGAGATGTTTTTATTAGGAATGAATGCTATTTTCCCTTATTTCACATTCCCTTATTTTTGTTTCCAGTTTAAATGATTCAGATGTTGAATATCGCAAGGATAGGTTCCTTTAAAAAAAAAAAAAGTTCTTTTTGAATTTTGGTTAATTCAGGTATTGATTTAGTGTTGTTCTGCACCATTTCAAAAGCAGGGATTTTCATTACTGTTACAATCACCAAGCCACCACAGTAAGGTGTGACTTTTCTGTGATCTCATTAATGGGAGAGAAATTAGGACTCGACAGAGTGAATGAAATTAATTTGTCTTGCTGCTCCTCAGGACTATGGGGAAGCAGAGTCAGTGCCTGCCTCCTCGCAGTTGGGGAGAGAAGGAAAATCCAGTTCCAGCAGGAGAGCCCTTTGCAGGATGCTCACAATGGGAGGAAAATTGCAGTCAAAGCTGGAAACCTAAATCTGGATTTTATCATTGTGTCAGACAAACAAACCAACAAACAAGCAGGAGGTAAATAAATGGCACACAGAAAGGAGAGATGAAATGGGAGCAGACGTGATGGCCAGGAGGCTCTCTGTGGGTTGCTGAAGGAAATAGAGAGCTGAAGAGATGATCTCCCTACTGCCATTGCCTCCGTGCCTTGCAGAAAGACTTTCAGGGGAAAACATCACCCCTCATTCTTTTCTCCTGTTGTCAGGTGTAATTCAGTATTGACCCTTTTTATTTTGCTGCAGAAGCCTTCAGGTGGCTGGTGGTGGTGCGGCAGGGAAGAAGCGATTTTGCCGGCGATGTGCGTTATCCCATTGTTTGTCCTTCCCGTGCGGGGTAGTGGCAGGCGGCAGTGAGGCGTCTCCTCCACCCCGTGCACCTTCAGCACCCAGTTGTTCCTCAAAAACTGTCTCCTAAAGCAGTAGCCAAAGACCAGGGCTTGGCAAGCTGACATGGTGGACGTGGGGCACAAGGCTGCTTAGCAGGCCTGGGAGCTTGGGGCAGGCCAGGACCCGGTGCCGGGACAGGGCTGCCTCGGGCAATGGCTTCCCCGGGCAGGGTTTGGCCCTGCTGCCTTCCCTCCTCTCCCCCATGATCCCTGGGGATCTGTGGGGCCGTCGCTGCTGCCACAGCCCCGCTCAGGTATGGCGGGCCCAGGCTGCCTGGGGCTTGTGCCTGGCTCGGCCCCCGCTGTCCTGGAGCGCTTTCGGCCCATGTCTTGCGGTGTTGATATGAATGTGACAGCGTGTCATAACGTACAGTTCCTCCCCTCAGCAAATTATGGAGCTTTCAGGAGAGCCACAGGGGTCCCACCGGTCATCTCCGTAGTTTCCTCAGGAGCGTGTGCTGGTCAGATTGCTGTCAGTGCAGACAGCCCTGCTGCGTGTAATGGTGGCAGGCGTGACTTTCTTCTTCATCTTACAACCTGTACTTCTTGTCTCATCTTGTAATTTGCTGCAATTTGAAATAAAAAAAAAGGTTAATTGCAACCTTTTTATACATGGGTCATGACTCCACGTTGTAGACTGTTATTTAATTAGCTTGTGCACCTTATTTATCCAAACCAGGTTTTATTTTTTTAATTTATTTCTGAGTATTTAAAAACATTTTTGATATTGACATACAAATAAGTTGTTGCTGTTACCTTAGGTGCTGTTTGTCACAGCCGAGTGCTCGCATATCCTGCTCTTGCCTGGCAGCAAATGCAGGGAAATTTGAAGCAGTTATTCTGCCCAATCAAACTATTTTTATTATTTGAGATTTTCACAGTGCCATCTCTGAGCTGTTGCATCTGTTTCAGATGGTGTTATAATTAGGGAAACTATTCCTTCTCACTTAATTCAAAATGGATCTGCATCTGAAACAGGGAGTCCAGTAAAATTTGATATTTATTCTTGTTGCATGTGGACAGCAACGCTACAAGGAAAGGAAATTAGTTGCTGTTCAGACGTATGGAAAGAGGAAAAGTAGCTCTTCCTAGCAATGCACTGTGATTAAAATAAAACATATTTAGTGGCTTGTTTTGTTAAAATTACGTGACTGCAGAAAAGATCTTTGAAAATTGAACATTTTCCTCCTCCTTTTTAGATGCCTCCCACATTACAAAATATAAGAGCTGTATCGTTAGCCTCCAGCTTTAGGAAGTATGTTTTGAAACAATCCATGAGAGCTTACATACTTGTGTTTTAAATTTGGGGTTGTCTTGGATTTGGGTAAATGCAGTATTTCAGAGTAACTTATCTGTTCATGTTGAGTTTATTTTGGGTACTATGGCCATCTTTTAAAAAAGAAGCTATGAGGTCATAAGGCTTTTATGAAATAGGCCATTGATGGAAAAGGCTTAGGATGAAGCAGCTTTCATGTAGGCAGTGTCAGGAGTGGATTTTGGCACAGAAGCAGCACCCACAGCAACTGTGAAGAGCAGTGTGTCTTCCATTTCACTGTCTTGGAGCACTGCTTAGTAAGGAGATGTCAGCTGACAGTAATCAGGTACTGACACTTCTAAGATTCATGGATTTTTGGTACTGAGAGCTTAAAAAGTGTATGGCTTTAGTTCTTGCCTTCCATAAAAAGAAATCTTATCAGAAGTGGTTAAAATGTCTGTTTTCCCATGTTCTTTATTCTCTCTCTCTGTAACCAGGAGTAATATTTCATTTATTTGTTGAATCTAGCCTGACAACAGCAAATTATGATTGTGAAGGAGTCACATAGCAGTCTAGCACTAGTGTCAGTTACATAAGTAGTGACTGGTGAAAGGACATCTAAATATCCTGCATTTGTGTTTTGAGAGGTGTACTGGCTTTTGTTGAGGATTGTCAGGCTGCGGTGTAGATGAAGGGCTGTTATCTGAGACATAGACTATACTTAAGTACTCCAATGTTGGGCTACGTGAGGAAAGAAAAAAAAAAAAAAGGAAAAAAAAGTAAGAATTCTAGAGAATTGTTTTAAGATACTCTTTGTTTGCTTATGTACAAGTCCTTTTTTTGGATTTAAATGTTATTGGCAGTTTAACTTTCTCCCCTTGCCTGACCTTTCTTCCTGGGTCTCTCCATCTGCTTTGGTTAATGTGATAGCTATTTTCTCTTGTCTTGTAGTTCACCTAAAAAGCCTTGGTGGGGTTAAGTCTGTACTTGCCAGAATCAATCTGTACAATTTACTCTGTTGTTCTATTTTTAGATTGCTTCCTGCTCTGTGGGAGATGCAACAAGCAGAACCCTCATTTCTATGCAGAATCATAAATTCTGTAGCATTTCCAGTGCATATGCTCCAAGTCAGGCAGAACACGGAATTGTACCTTTGCCTGCTAGATCCAAGCTGAAAGTTGGGTTCAGCGGGACACAGACATACGCTTTCCTTATTTCCCCCAGCCACCTCTGGACATGGGTGTCGGATGAATACAACCTGCTTCAGAGTCAGAGAATTGTGGGGGCTTAGTTGCCTTCTGAGCACTTCCTTCAGAACTGAGGCTACCTTAGAGAGATGTTTTAGGTTTTTTGGATCCTGAGAGAGCTAGAAATTATTGATATGTAGAAGGCCTTGCAAACTTTGGCCACGGAAAACTGAAATGCCCTGGAGACTTGAGCAGTTACAGGGCAGGATCTCCATGGAAACTTGGACAAAGTGTTTAGTGTGATTAGATATTTGTAGGTCTCTGCAAATTTGGGTCTACCTGCAAATGAATGTCTTAAGTAGCCTGTGGTGATGAATAGGAGCATGGATAAGATTCCCATGCATTGAGTGGATTTCTCCATGATTTACTGAATACTGCTAAAATTCTCAGGAAAGGGACTTTGCTCTTTGTAATGTAGCACTTAACACAGGAAATCATGGTCTTGGCTAGAGTTTCATGGCAGTGCCACAGAATAAATATAGAATAATAACTCTCAACAAAAGAAGCATTGTACTAGATGCTTTCCAGACCACTGGAGAAAGTGATATCCCAGAATGAAGCAGAGAAATTCTGGTGATTCCAGTAGGAGCTATTTCTTGCCAATGCCATTGAGTATTGAAAAGTTACAGCTCCTTTGAATCAAGATGCATAAATACAGTTATAATTTGCATTAATGGGAACTGCTTGCACCCGAGCACCTGTAAAACTGTTGGAAAGCAAATTATTTTTAGGTTCTTGTTGTGGCCAATAAAATGAATAGCTGCTTAAGCTTCCAAAGTATTCATCAGTCTTGAACTCCTGAGCTATAGGACGAAGTTTTGACAGGGCCCAAATAATTAGGGAACTAGTACTCATTGTTGTGAAACATCTTTCACATCACAAGTCATTCACAAATTTGGGCACTAGCTTAATCTGTTGGAGAACTGGGTCTGGTTTTCTCAGCCAGTGTTGCCCTTAGGGAATAATATGGTGCACGATTCAGATCCTGAATTCTAAATTGCAATTGTGGTTCTCGATTACCGTACGACTTATTGTGAAGGGAATCCCTGGAAGCTTGTGCCATGAAGAAGTACAGTACATCGGTTTATATTTCAAGCACTCATGAAAATGTTGTCCAAGTAGCTGATGGCATGAATTCACAACTGGAGGTACCTGTTTTTACAGTATGCCTAGACCTTGGTCATATCCAGGTAAGTCTTCTGTACTTATGATGTCTGTACTTATGATTATGTCTTTCTTGTATTGTTTCCATTATTAACAATCCAGCCTATGTCGATAATGATGATTTGAAAGAGGTTTGGTTTTGCTGGTATTGTAGTGATAAAGCTCTTGTTGGCACCTGCCTGCTTTTAGTTAGACTTTGTTTGCTTCTCTTCCATACAGGTAACCAAAACTAGAACAAGAGTAATGCTTTCTAGAAGCAGAAGGTAATTCTGTGATTTCTTGAAAAAGGAAGGTTGGTTTAGTGCTCCATGCTATGGCTAATTTATGGCTAATCTGTAAAACATGTTCAAAGAATATCAGCAATGTTTTGGGGAGCTTTTTTCCTATTTTTGTTTCAATTGATTATCACATTTGGAAGATAGCTCTGTAGTAAGTTAAGTGCAGTTTGTTTTCTGACTATGCTGCTTCATGATCGTGTTTGTTTAGAATCTGATTTGAAAGAAGAGCTATATTTTCCTCAGTCTTGCTATGTTAATTCAAGCAACTGTTTAAAGAAGCAGTTCTGTAGCACAGAAAAGATTGGACTTTTTTGATGGGAAGGGTGAATGAGCAAACCTGAAGTTATTTGCAGTAATAATTATGATCAATTTCTGTGCCAGCTAAAACGACAGAGGTTAGATAAGCAATGGGTTCTGCCACAAATTGAGGCTTTGCAGCAAGGCTTAGTAATTTTTGTGTGTGTGTCTGTCTGTTGCAGTATTTGATACATGTCAGGCTCTTGCATAATCTTTTCCTTGAATAAATAAGGCACTTCAAAATGTGCCAGAGACAACAGGCACTCTGCACACAGGCAGGTGATGGACTTGATGATTTATTAGCCTATTTCTATTGCTGGTTTTATTAGACTATGATTTGCCCTATAGATACATAGTTTTACTGTCAAAATAAGCCATTATAATATGCTGGCCCAAGAAAAGTGATTTACAAGAGAAGGAACCCTTTTATATCTGTCTGCATTTCAACAAATATCATTATAAAATACTGTACTTGTTTTTGCAACCTTTTTGCTTTCCAGCTACTAGACTGTATTTCCATTTCTTAAAATACTTTCTTCCTTTTGAACAATAATTCTGCTTTTAAATTTCCATTGTTGTAATTCACATGCAATTAAAATTGAGTGACTTATTAATATCCCTGTACAAAAGCTGTTTGTCTTCCCTGCTCCATCAAAGAAACTTTCAAACTCAATTGAGACTCTTTTCTCACACATAACAATGCTTCCAGTTCACTTTAGCTTAGTTTTAAACAAGTTTCTGTTTGCAGATGTCACGACGCTTCAGATCTGTGAAACAGTGTTTTGCTGGCTACCAAGTCCACTGAAGATTGGTTGCTTAAGGCCTTTTTCACTCTACAAGTCACGTTCCTTTTTGTTAGCCTCATTGCAGATCAATTCATTCAAGCGACACAGTAACAAACCTCCAGCTCCTAATTATAGTTCTATCAGCCAAAAGGGTGATTTCTGAGAAGAGTGGGATGCAAGCGATGGACCCTATTTTCTGCAGAGCCACCATCATGAGCTTTTATGTTTGTGCAATTGTAGTGTTTGTATATTTGTGTATCTGCTCATATCTACATGTAGAAACAGATCGGTCACATTTTCTGTTTTTTTAAAAAAATACAGGGCTCCAACATGAATCATATTTTATGGATGAAGTTCATTTGCATTAGGTTTAATTTTTGTTCATTTACCTACAATTATCATTGCAATTTCCTGAAAATTACAGTTTAGTCAAGAGGGACTTCAGGATGAATAATAAAGGGGTGAATGAATGCAGCATGTATGTTGCAGTTCCAGCCATCTGCTATGTGTTTATCCTGGGAGTTTCTACTCTGATTGAATCACTGCTGGCAACTTTGTGATCCCATACAGTCTCTGACTGCAGAAGTACAGAGAAAAATTCTGCTTTTACATATACCTATGCTTTTTGGGGTTAGGTAGCTTTGTTTGGTGTCAAGTGGTATACCAGTCTGAGCTCCAAAGTTACCCTATGTGCATTATGTCTGTCTTTTAGTGTGAGCATTTTTTTTAAATAAGCTTTCCAAATTTCAGTGGCGATTCATCTGTTTGGTAAGATTTAACAGTGGGCTACTGTGCCCTTCAGAAAAAGAAATCTGATATAATAGAGGAGAAACAGGCTTTGCTGAACTCTCTGCTTGTGGCAGGGCACACCAGGAAACTGCTATCTGTTCTGGTGCTCATGAGTTTGGAGGAAAAGTCTTGTAGCTGAACAAAATATGGAATTGGTTATGAATGCCATATTTGCTGCAATAGTGGCATGCGTTTTTACAAGGAATAATTGCTGGGGAGCACTTTTGTCAGCGATATTATGTCCACAGATTCTTTTATTGCTCTGTCAGGGGTTTTGCAGAAACTGAACTTGCACGTCATAGTTGAGGTGAAAGTCTGGTCTCCTGCAAGCAGCTTCCATCCCTAAAGGAAGGAGGAAAAGAAATTCAGCCATAATAACATTATTCTAAGGGGTAGAGGGAAAGTCCCTCATAATATACCTGAAGTCCGTAAATATTGAGCATTTCAACTCAGAGTCAAAAAGGCTGTAATTATGTTTTGGATTGTGAGCTCATCTCTGAGATTAGTTGTGTAGCTGCCATGTACTTAGAAGTTGGTTATTTTCCTGTCACATTCATTGAGAAGTGTGCTTTGTAATTTTTATTTTTTTTTTAGTTTAGCAAATGTTTAGATGCAACACAAACACAATGAAGCTGACTTCACAAATCACGATAGTGCAGGGTTTTGCCATTGATTACTGTTATGGCTTTCCCAGTTTTATGCTGCATAGAATTTACTAATTTCTTCTCGTGAGGGCTTTTTTTTTTTTCTCCCTAATTAGCGGTATTTTCTTAATGTATTTAAATGCTTTCAAAGTCACATAATGGGATACTATTATAATAGAAAATTATTATCTTGGTTAAAATATCTGACCAGAATATGTTTTTGGCCTTCCAGTGTGTCTGAGTTTTTACTTCTACAGACTTCCATGAATTTCTAGACCCTCTTTTGACATGTCAATACTTCTTTTGCATGTGGTACAGAAGCTGTAGGTAATATAACAGTAACTGTGAGAGCAAATACATATTTTGCAGTGAAATGTAATATTTTATAACTTTTAATTAGAAGAAAAGAAGCAGATAGTCTATTTTATATGAAAAAAGATGTGAAGTGTTTCAACTTCTTAATCTTAACAGTGTCATTTGCCAAATGGGGCTTGGTTTGCTTTTATCTTCATAATAAAAGCAAGAACATATGCTGTTTTCTTAATACTTTAATATGACTTGTGAATGGTGCAGCTGTTTTTGTTTGGTTCTATAGAGATCCTTCTGGCTGCTAGCAAATACACAATTGATTCCAGATAAATGCTATCATAAAAATGACTTATATGATCAAGTATAATCAAAAATCTAGGTGTCCAAGAAAGCATCGAGTCAACAAAGAAACAACTTTCTGAAACTTGAAACAAAAGCACAACAAAACAATTATGAGATCTTTGCTTGAATACTCACCAAATTGCTTAGATCCAAATTTCTTAATATAAGAATTCAGTCTTAATGGATTGCCCCTATTTTCTAAAATTCAACTCACTTTAATGTCTTTTTTCAAGTTCTCATTCATTTAATTAGTTCACCATTGTGAAGCACTTCTTAGAATTGTCCTGTTTCAGATCTTCTGCTGGTGAAGTACAGGTGCAGAATAATGATTCAAGCCCCAGTCAAGAACTGTTGAACTGTGTTAACAGTAACTAATTCTCATGTTGACTAAAATATTTTCTTTTAGCGTGCTTACAATTGAGAGCACTAATATAGCTTCAGGAAAAGCTGTATTAGTGTAAATATAGAGATATATACTCGTATAAGATTCAAGGACTTTTATCTCACTTCCCAGTATGAAGAATATTCTTTAATCAGCAGAAATACATGCTGAGATACGCATGTATGTCTTCTCTTTAGCCCATTTACTGATTTTTGCCTTAAGGGATCGTAAGAATTGTTCTTCCATTTCATGCAGACTAAAAATTTCTGTGCAGAAATAATCTTTCTTTTTTCTGTCTGTCTCCTTGGCAGCTTTTTTTTTTAATGTAAATATATAAGTGATTTAAAAAAAAAATCTAAGGGGAAAACACAAAGCCTCAGAAAAATGATTAATACCAGATCTACCCCTATAGCATCACGAAGTTACAGAAACAAAGCAGGATGTGTAGTCTCTCTGGAGAAGAGTTGTATTTCTTGCTTTAGCCTGACTCCTGGTTGGTCACTTCAAACTCTTGCAAACTTTAGTCCAGAAAAGACCCTGGCTCTAGCACAGGGGCTGTTGGTCTGCATCCTTGTTTAGGACCATCTGTGCAATCTGCAGGTCTCCCTTTTTTCAGGACATTTTGGGAATGGTCTTCAGATGGGACAGATTGAGCTGGTGGCAGCAGGAGCCCCTCACAAGCACTGTCTTCCTCATGAGCTTCAGTCTCCGTAGTCTACTGCAATGATGTGCTCAGTGAATCCAGTGCAATATTTTGTCCTGCACCTGCAGGTTAAGAGCTGGCAAGCCTGGTGTGTGAATGGTAAATCTGTTAGGTGGGGTGGGAGGGTTTGTACTGCTGCTCTAGGCTTTACAGAAGATCTTGGGAGTTGCATCTTTTCCTTGAGTCTTCAGCAGTGCGGCTGTTAGTGCTCCTTTCTCATGTTCATTTGACAATACTATATTGCAGTTCTGTCTAGCAAGTCAGAAGAACAGAGGTAACTCAGCAGTGTGGTCTGTCAAACACTTCTCCACATAACTGGTTTGCAGGCAGAGAAAAATCTCTTCTGTCAACTTTCCTTACTCATTTGCCTTTGTCATTTTGTCAGTGTCCTCTTGCCAGCTGCAGAGGTTTCAGTAATACCACCTTGGTGAGGAGAAACTGTAGTTGTTGAGTGATGCCATCCTGGCAGTGCCACTTCATTACCACCCTCTTCACTGCCATGCTTTCCCTCTTCATTTAAGTATTTCTGAGTATGTGATGTTGAAAACTACCTAAGACTCATGTCCTTTCCCCCAGACCGATACTCTGTTACTAAGAGATGTTAACACTTTCTGCAGCACTTTCTGGTAATCTTCCTTTCTACAAATGAATCTTGCTTTGTAAGATTTGAGTTTATTTGTCTGAGACACTTGTATTATCACTTCTAAGGCAGAGAGATCAGTGAGTAGATTTACCACTATTCTTTTTGTGTGGATTTTTCTATTTTCCCTTCCCAAAGTAATAAAGATGTCTGCAGTAGCTTGGCTTCACAAGAGACTCAGAGCTCCACTGCTGAGAGCGGTGTCTAGGCTTATGCAAGTTTGTTTCATAGCACAGAAGTGCAGCTGGTTTCCTGTTTAGCAGCCCACTAATCTGTGCTTATGTTTGCAGTCTTCCAGTATTTCATACCAGTGTCAGATTAAAACTGAGTTTAATTTAAGTTTTTCAATGTAAAATGAATTCTTAAAGAAATCTATGAATATTAAAAGTGGAAGAAAAAAAATCTTCTGTGTTAACATGTATGCTTACTTTTTATATTTCTGTTGCTTAATATTATTCTCCTTGACTAGATGTTTTCTTTATCAAGTAGGCTTGCATTTACATCCTAGCTTTACTATGCGGATGAGGCCACTGCAGTTACAGTGTTTATTTTTGCTTGTAACAGCGTTATTTTGGATGCCACAGTTTCTTCCTATTTTTCATCCTCATAAGTGTCTTTAGGCACTCAGATATACTACACTTAAGCCTGTAAGAGTTCTTTGATTGTTTAACATAAAGTTGTGGGTATTCATATAAAATATTTGCAGCCTTCTAGTAGGGACACTTAGAGTTCTCAATTTTTTAACTGCTATTGGATATTAATCATGACTTTTTTGTAGGATTGACTTCCATATATTAGCAGATTTTTATAAAAGTCTCCAGCCTGCCAGGTAGTAATGTCTCCTCTTCTTTTTCACTTAGTGAAAATGTCACTACATTTACCAGCAGTCAATCTGACAGGTTTGAATTAATCTGTTTTAGTTGCTTAGTTGATTTTGGGTGGGGTTGTTTTTTTTTTTTTGTGTGGGTTTTTTTGTTTTGTTTTGTTTGGTTGGTTGTTTTTTTTTTTTTTTTTTCTTTTTGTGTGTGTGTGTGTTTGGTTTGGGGTTTTTTTTTTTTAGTTTTAGTGCTTAGTTGCACGTATTTTGTAGTGTTTGCAAAACTGATGTTATGTGGTTTCTTGAATTTAATGTCTTTGCTCGTGATTACTTTAGAAGCAACATACATCTATGGAAGTTTGTCTTCGTAATTAGACACCCATGGTATATATGAGGGTTGTTTATTTGTATTTTTTTAAACACAGACAAGGTAGATTTCCATAAATAATTTGTCAAAAAATGCACAAACTCTTTTCTGGAACTTCATAAATAATTCATTAACCTCTCTGTTGTATGGGATTGTATTTAATTGTCAGTTAATGTAATGAAATTTCAGTTCTGAGGATAAGCTGCTACTTTGTCTCACTGCTGAGCACTAGTGAGAAATATACTCTTTCCACTTGACTGTTACATATTTATATATGCCTGCGTTTTTGCAAGTGCTAATTTACATGCTAAACCTGTGTGGGTTCTATTCTCACTTCAGAACATACGCATTTGGTTATGGGTCTGTCTCTTGTTGGAACTACTTGGTCCTGCAACTGTCTCTTTCTAATGCTTCCAAAACTCTTAAACAAATGCAGTTATGTAATATTTAAAAAAAGATAATATTTTTGGGCTTAAACAAAATTAATAGTTTAAAAAATAGCAGTTTTCCACAGAACCATGCTATTTTTCATGAAATTTTTATTTTCTTGGGAGGTTAACCCTCAAAGTGTTACAACGTATGCAGGTTTTGACTGTTTTAAAGCAACTGTCATGCAATGGGGCATTTTAGATATATGAAATGCAGATGGCAATGCAGAAGAACGTGGAAGTTTGTTTGCGCCCTTATTTTCAGCTGATTGCTGGACATGTTACTTTTCATGCTGCATATCCCACATGAACTGTAGAAGGAGTCCCCCCAAAGCACCAGCTGCCATTTCTCTTTCCTAGAAATACATGTGCGAACATGTAGTGACTTTTTTTCTTGAATGACAGAGCAATCACTTCTGACAATAATTGCTGCCTATGGTTATTTATAAAAGCAAAAGAAATAAGTCCTCAGTGTATATGCTTAATTATATAGAAGTAAAATGTTAAAAAGTATGTTTTTTCAAGTCATAGTTTGTAGTTGAAGTGTATAGTTGGTAGGGAAATACAGTAATAGCTACAAGGAATGTGTTATTAATAAATCTGAAGATCTGTAAAGACATTCTTGCAAACAAATCAACTTCTGTTGTGAATTTTGTTTTCATTTTTGTTCTTGGATTCTTCTCTAGTGGAGATCATGTGAAAATGCACTGGTTTACCCTGGTATGAAAACCTCTCTGAGTACATAAATGCAGCTTTATGCTTATCTGAAATTAAAAGAACAACTCAGCATTATGCTCAGATAGTTCACTGCACAGTTAATATGAATTTTTAAACTATTAATGTCTTACTTGTAAGAATATAAACAGATATTCTTCTCCTTTGGAGCTATCAAGCATCATCCAGCCAGTGTGTAATGGACAGTAAATGAATAACCTCTTTGTTAGCCTGTAGGATGATGCCATTATTAACAACTTTGTCATGTGGTACATGTTTCTTGATTCCCAAGTAAGCTGTTACAAGCTGCCTCTGAAAAAATACTCTCTGCCTATTATGTGAATATACATTACAAGAAGACACAACTCTATCCTGTCGACACATGACTTCATTGCTAGTACTAATTTTCTGAATATTTGAAGCAACGTAGAGCCATCATCATCTTCATTTTCTTTATTTGAGAAGCTTCTGATAGTAGTGGTGTGCCCCTTATACTTTACTCTTCACTAGTTGCAGTGATATAAACTGCTCTGGTGATATTCTCAAAAATATTAACATCTGGGATGCTGCATCACATCTGACTTTTCTTGAAAATAATTTTCTTTAATTTTGTCATCCTTCCCCAGTGGAGGTTGGGGAGGGGAAGGGAGGGAACTATCCAGATTGAAATTCAGCAAGTCTAAGGGTGGAAAAGGGTAGGCTTTTAATTAATTTCCCAAGAGAATCATATTGCAAAAACGTTGGAAGAGAAATGCTGCTAATGGCCCTAGTTGTGACTCAGGGGAATGTAGTGATGAACTTATAACCTGCAAATAAAATGCTGAAGTCTTTTGTTAGGGATGAGCTACTTTTTGGTAGCTGAACCAAGATCCCAAATGGACAAACCCTCCTCATTCCAGTCTGTGGCTGGCTACTCTGTCAAAAGAGCAGATTCAAGCAGTAGAGATTTTGTATGTCATGAGAAGAGGACCCATGATCCATCAGTGTAGTCATGGGACTGGTGCAGGCAGCAGAGAGCAGCCTTGGATGCCCTCATGGGGAAAGAAAAGTGGAGACAGTCTTGGACGTGCAGAGTTGTGTCATGTAGACTGTTGCCTGTCACCTTTGCTGCCTGTGGTCATGTTGCAGGGCTTGATTTTCTGTTTTTCTGTTTGGTTGGTTGGTTGGTTGATTGGTTGGTTTGGGTTTCTTTTTTTTCTTTTTCTTTTTTTTTTTATTTTACCCTTCTAGGAATAAACATGTTAAAACAACTTGATTCAGCTTTGCACGTAACTGCACTCAGAGACACAACACAAATCATGTGTGATTTAGTCAAGACTAAACAATACCAGTCCTTCAAGCTCTATGTTGTTAATTGTGCTGCTTAATTTTTCAGTTATGTAAATACTTCAGTCACTTACAGCTAAAATAGCTGTTTTTCCTTCTTCCCGTGACCCTGACAGTCTTAATCAAATCAAGTTTTTCAGGATGGTTTTGTCAAATTCATCTAAATGTTGGAGTCTCCAGGATGTTTATCTTCATCAGGCTGTTTGGGAAAACACCATTTGTTGTAGCCTTTAATATTAAACACTTTGAGAAGAGTCATTCATAACATTAGAAGTCTCCAAGGAGGAAAAGTATCAATATGCCATAGTCCAGGTTGGCAGCCTGGGCTTTTGAAGGACAGAAGCTGTGGAGAGGGTATGGAAAGACAGGACACTGTGAATGGCTCGCCTCACACGCAGTCTTTGAGGTATAGGGTGGATGTGTATGCTCTTGTATAGCAGAGGTTAGGCTGAGCTTTGAAGAACTTGCTGATAAGGCTCATCAACAACTGAAAACAAAGTCATTTTACATATTTTCCTAAAGAAGGCTGTTGGCTGTATCAAGAAAAAAAGATATGATTGTGACAGGAAAATACATGGGGTATTGGAAGAAACGCTCATCTTTTTCTACGGGTACTTGTTTTTGGAATCTTCTTTCTGCTGAGACTGGCTCTAGTCCTCTGTTTTCAGTACATGAAGGAGGACCACGAGAAGCTCTACCAGATGTGTGGTGTTCTTCCGTTTCCTGAAGCACGGGGAGACTGATTGCCAGACAGGACATCACTGATTAACTCCATATGTACTGTGAAAATAGTACTGTGTGCTTGGGTGTGCAAATCAAATGCACGTGATTAAGTAGTGGCAGTAGCAGTGTGGTGATGTAAAAAGAAATTTGGGTGAAAAATGATGAGACCTGTGGTAATGTAGTACACAGTGTGGCCTGGTAAGAGACAGCAGCCCAAGCAGTAACTCAAACTAAAAAATGATGGGTGAAGATTTCAGCATTTTTCTTCCAAATGTTTCTTGAATGGTATCCTATCCTTGGGTGTGTGCATTGACACAGGCAAATGGAGTGATGAGTCTTTACATATGTTTAGGCCACTAAAAATATGTATTTATGGATATTCAGGAAGCATACCTGCATGATGAAAATAAAATGGCTTACAGGACAGAATGTAGGATGGCACCAGAGAGCTATTGAGTCAAAAAGAGGAGCTGGAAAAGTAATCTGTTCTGTGCAGGTGAACAGGGCTCTGGTGATGAAACGATGCAGAAGTATGGAGCAGAGCAAAATATGGGAATAACTTGTTTCCCAGGGACAGCCTGCAAATCATGAAGTCAGGGCTGATTAGCTTTTCATGCGGTGATAAACGTGACTGTCAAATAATTGTAATAGTGTATTTTCTCACGTTTTGTGAAGAAGCAACATCTGTGACTGAGAATGAAACAAAACATGTTTAATATGCACATCCATACAATTTATATGTAGCCCAGGATCCTAGATTTGTAATAGGACACACTAGTAAAAAAAATCCCAGTCTTCCATTATCTCTAATCCTCTTCATTTTGTATGTTTTGGTGCAATCGTTACTTCACTGTCAGGAGCCTTATTTTCTTATTTTCCCTTCAGTGATTTGTGTTTCTTTTGGCCTTGTTCAGATGGTAACTCTGTTGCCAGTTCTGCTTCCTTTGCTTCTTTAGAGCTGAAAATTTAGTAATCCAGGGAGGCAGGATGTCATTAATCGACACAGTCTTCTTCAGGATAACCTACAGATTCTGTACTTAAAGCAACAATGCAATCCTGCTGGTCATACATGTACAAATTAAGTATTTTGAACCGAATTCTGGCAATTCTTGCTTCCATTCTAACTCAAACTTGGTATTCTGGTAGTAAGAACTTCATAATACCATCAGCAAATGACGGATCAGTTGATTTAGTGGAAATCAAGGACAGCTATGTTAAAAAGACACTTCTAAAGCCAGTAAAAGAAGGAATGCCCAGTAGTAAAGAGCTGGAGGTTTTGGTTTGACATGTTTTACTGTAACTAATTTTTCCTTTTTTTTTTTTTTTTTTTGTGTGTGTGCTGTGTTACTAGATGGCTCTGTTCTTGATCTTTTATTTCTGCTGGTATAGCTTGTTTGCTTTCTTCTCTTGGGAAGTTTCTGATGTACTGAAGTTTTATTTTGTCACTGCAGCCTGCTTTGATGCACTTCTTTCAACATTCTGTTAGATACTGAATGCTTTCTGATCTTAAACGTCTCTTGTCCTGTCTATTTTTACTACAGAGTACTCCAAAAATAGTCCAGTGCAAGTATATTTACAGTAATGCTACCTTATTTTTGTAGTCAGAGGTTAGTGTTTTTTAGGTTTTATTCTTCCTATTACAGTAATTAAAAATTACTCATATTCTCAGTCGCCAATATCCAGTTTAGTCATCATTAAGCTAGTCATTATAATTTATCACCTAAAGAAACATAGTACCAAGAGACTTTCTACCTTGTAATATATATTTTGGATGTAGAGCATTATGCATCATAGCATACAGTTAGTTGCAAGCCCAGTTCTGCTCTGCTTCCAAGAGATGGGATTTCCCTGAGGATTTTTTTGTAGCTCTATCTCATCTCCAGTCAGGTCATGACTTGGAGAGAAATTTTCACAGAATGGGACTTCTGGCTAGACTATGCCTATACTTTCCAGTTCCTCAGCTGATAAGCATGCTTCTTTGAATTGCATGGAGTTGAGTGTAAATTAAAACAGCCTCTGGACTGCTTTAATTTTCAGTAAGGATCTGTTGTGGCTAATGCACTGAATGTAAATGAGACTTTTACCCCTTTTCCTCTGCTTGTGCTGGACTAGGTTGGAAGATTTAGTCTCTAATTTAAGTTGCCAGAATTTTGAGCATCTGTTTTGAAGCAACCATAGTTTTGAAAGGGCAATTTTCAGTACTGTGAACTGGCCAACAGGGTTGGGATATTTTTAGCCAATTTCTGAACTTCCAGTGTGACTCCATGAAGCACAGATGGTTAAGTACAGTGGTGATGCTGAATGAATATAAAGACAAATTAAGCCAGCTATTATTGTGCTCCAGAAACATCTGCTAAAGAAATTTGACAGTAAAGATAAAACAATTGAGTTCTCCTTTCAGTTGTTGGCCCAACTATTAAAGAGCTATCAGAGTGACCTGTCCATTAGTAGACATTTTATAAGCCTTTCAGAAAACAGTTTTTCTGAGGCTTTAGTAATAACTTTCAGACAGCTTTCCAATCTCCCTTTACTCATTTATTTTCCTGCAAATGTTATGTTATTAAACCTGTCTGACATTTGGTGGCCTGGCTGGAGTGCAGGAATGCAACACACACTGATCCTGTCCCCATGGCTGAGTTTCTGCAGGCAGTACTAAATGGAATGTAAACCTTGTAGGTCTACCTCTTCAGTTTGCATCTTCATCATCAAAGGGCAGATTAAATGCCATCAGACAATATGGAAGAAGGCATAATAAATGGGTTACAGCATTGTCAGTGATGGATCTGCAGATTTTGGTGCGGACAGTGGTAGTCTCAGTATTTCACAACAGTCTGGAATGCAGTTGTGTTCTTCTTAAGCAGAGGTGTAACAAAATACAGGTATTCTAAAACTTGTTTAGGGGGAAAACACCTTAGGAATGTGAGATTTCTGAATTAGCTAATATTATGTATTAGAAATATAGCTTAGTGATGAAATTAATTAATTTATAGAAGAGAAAGAAGATGTAACTGAAGGTGATGAATACACACTGACTGTGTTAGTTCATTTTGTTTTTCATGGTTCATCAGAACACTACAGAGACAGCTTGAGTCATCTAATCCTTCATTTTCATAATTTTACCTCATTTTTAGTAGTCTTAATCTTACCAGTGTAATATTTACCCTGGAAGGTAAGGCTGGTTAGGCCATGAACTGCATTTGTCAAATAAGATCATTAAATGAAGCAGCGTAAGGGAATTTGGTGGCAGGGGAAGGCTAGGTTGAGACGAAACCAAAGAAGTGGACTTGTGAAATAAAGTAATTATGTATATTTGCATATTTGTTCATTTAGCTGTTACTTTCTAGATTTGGAAACCTGTTTTCAGACTTGTGAATGAAGTTTCTTTGGGTTATGTTTGGTTTTGCTAAATTTTGGGTTTGAGGAAAGAGGCAGCATAATATCAGACTGGTGGACTAATTTATATGCATAGATTTATTGTTGCTTGATTGAATACTGAGATACCAAAATAGCGATACTGCCTTGATCCAAAGCCCACTGAGATCAACAGGAGAAAAAAAAATATAGTTCATAGTATTATGAGCTTTTGGTCAGGCCACAAAACTGCCCCTTGTAAGCTTGGAACCCAGATATTTTCCACTGACCTAGTGCTAATAGATCTGTCATAACAATGTTTCAGCTCCAATTACAGGGGTTGTTGGAAGTATTATTGCTCTGTTTCTACCGCATGTGTTGTTATCTTATGTCAGTTGTGGTGTAATCCTCATCTTCATGCATCATCTAGTAAACCATGGTGATCTATGTGATGTGGGTTAATTGAAAGGAGAGGAAGTCCTGCGAATCAGTGGTAATAGGCATTAGCAGATTATAATGTTTTATTGGCTCCTCATTACACAACCTTTGAAATCTGAGGAAGACTTCCTTCCAAAGGCGGGGGGCTGGGAAGGAGGATCTGCATTTCGTATCAGCTGCCATACCAAGCTACCCTCAGGCTAGCGTATTTGCTCTTTCATTTTTTTGCATGTGTTTGATATCTCTCTGTCTTAAAATCTGGTTTATTTCTTTTTGTGTTGTAGAACTATTAACTTTTGCCTTTTGGAATAGTTTGACTGCCGAGTGTTTTAAAGCAAGGCAATCAGAGCCTGGTTTTATTTCAGGTAAAAACTCTTACTGTTGCGGGATGCTGGAAGAAAGGACATAATGTAAAAGAATTAGGATGCATCATTTTTAGCAACATGTATCATAATAACCCTTTGCTCTAATTGGCTTTTTAATTAAAAATGACATTTTAATTGGTTATTTTACCAGTTTAACTTGATTATTAGCATCAGCTACTCCTTTCATTAGTGATAATCCACCTATGCAAGCTCCATACCAATAATAGACGTTTTCAAATAGTATTTTGCTGTTCTGAAGAGTCTGAAATCCTTTTCTGTTGCTCCTCTAATGCACTTCCTGGTGCATATGCTAATGTCTGCAGTGTTTACCATGTAAAAAAGTAGACTTAGTGTATCATAATATCAGAGATGAACAAGAAAAGAAGTCTTAATAGGAAATAACTATAAATTAATTATAATTGTTAGTACATCAAGCCTTTTAACTGCAAACCAGTTGTGCAATATTACTTACAGTCTACCTGCCAGGTATTTTTTGGCTATGCATTTTTCAGGCATTGGAAATATAGTCTTAGATTTTTTTCCTTCCTTATTCTTAATCCATCCTGGTTTTGTGTAAGATCTTCATTTCATATTTTGAATTTTACATGAAGGAAAACAAAAAAAGTCCTGCTAAGTCTGAGGTGTAGTAACAGGTTACCCTTCTAGAAAGTAAGAGAGTGCCAAATATCCATGGGGAACAAAGAAAACATAAGTACTGTACACAACCTTAAAAACAAAACAAAACAAAAAAACCCAAAATAACCAACCAACCAAACAAACAAAAAAACCCACAAAAAACCCAAACAACCAAAACACAAGGATGAGGAAAAGGCATGTGCTTAATAGGTTTTAATAAAACCGAGATTTTTGTTTTCTCTTTGAAAAAAAGAGCCTTGGGTTCATTAGGAAAGCTAGAATCTTCAAAGCAGCCCACGGGACCCCAGCTGGGGCCTTGAATGGGGCTTTGAAAATCCGAGCTTAAGAAAACTTACCTTCAGCAGCTTTAGGTTCTCCGTTATTATGTTTTGCTCTTTAGGAAGCTGTCACGTTGTGCCACAGAGGATAGAAGTGTGGGGGAAATGATTGTCTCTATTCTTGAAATGCTTCATAGGAGCCTTTTGAGAGCTAATTAATATTAACCACTTGAAAATTGCCTGGTGAAAGGCGTGATATAAGTGGAATATATGAGAAAAGTTATTTATCATGAAAACAGCAAGCTATTTTTAAATAGTTGCGCAAGAGAACTTAGGGCTCCTTCGAGGTGCTGGATTGACAGCGCTGCCTGATCCATTACCCACAGAACATATGCACCGTGGGCAGCAGTACTGCAAGTTATCCCGCTGGTGCTTCTGCCCTGTCCTAGATGGCTTACCTCCAGCTTTCAGCTCGCCTCTTGGCTCTGCTAAAATTGCCAGTTAATACCTGCTTTTGTGATGGTAGCTTTTTTTACTGTGGATGGTTGCCTGCTGTGAACAGGATGGAGACTATCTTTCTCCATTTCATTTTTCATTCTGTACTAATGAAGAACATGGTGTTAAATGGTTTATCTAGCCCAACAACAATTTTTATGTAAAGGAAAGAAAGGACTCACAAATCAAGGTGATGAAATGTAAATCTCATGGTCACTGCCATTAATTCTTTCACCATTTCATGTGAAGATAGAAAATTGTGTTCTCGTAAGTGCAAATGGCTGCTGAGGTGCTTCTTACCCTGATTATAGAAGCTGGATCAGAAAGTGGTTTGCTTATAAAACATTGGCATTTTTTGATTATGTTTTGTTCTTGAAAATGTTATGAAGAGAAATGTCACTGTAGGTACTTAATGAAAACAATTTCAGATCATAACTTATAACATGGGTCTCTGCATTTTGACTTTGTTATGCTACTAATATCTGTGGTAAACTGCACAGATAAGCTACCTTTGTTATTACAGCTATTTTTATGAGGCAGTCATGAAAATGGGCTGTGTCTATTTGTTTCAACTCATTTCATTAAGGGGTAGGAAGAAAAAGGGATGGGGAAGACGAGTCATGACACTTTTCTTTGCTCTTACAAATGAATAAGCATGTTCGGGGTAAACAAGTGCATTTATAATGCAGAGATCCTAACATTTTAACCAGATTTTTTTTTTTTAATTGCTTTAAACATGATTTTTTTTTTTTTTAACTTGTGAATAACAGTTGCTTTTATGGCTCACAAAGAGAGAGCCTGATATTGCTTTCAGTGATGTTTCCTTGGTGTATTAGTTCAGATGAAATAAAAGCAGAAGGTAACTGTTCCAGTGAAGGTATTGAAGTTTAGCTTGGGTGTCCAGGAGTACAGCTTATGCAGTACAGCTAAACCTTGAGCGAATTAATGTCTATCTTATAGGAATAAGAATCAGTTCCTCCAGACTGTAAATACTAGACTATAATTTGAACTTTTTGAGAAGTTGTTATAAAAATATTTAGCTGAGGTTGTTGGGGATGGGTTTTTTTTGTGAATATTTGTTTACAGTTTACTGGAGAATGTTTTATTGCTTACAAAATTTGCTTACCCGTCCCTTTCTCAAGCTCTTATGGAGCACAGAGCTTTTTGCTTGCTTCAGTTACGTTGATGGACCAGGTCATGAATTTTCATTATGATTCTTGTGCAAAAGACTGTGTTCTGCTTCTTATTATCTAGGAATGTTGTGTGTGCAAATGCATAGTTGCTGAGTTAGACTGTTTTGCTTTCTGCTCTTGTTTTGGAGAAAGCTTATTTGAATGCTTCTGTAACCCCAAATATTTCACAGCTTTCCCTTTTATTTCTGTACTTAAAGGTTCAATGTTAGAGATCCACCTTCTATCGGAGGACGTCTGTGCAAAATAGTCTTGCAGCCAATCAATGCCACTCCTAATCTGGCAGGATAAAGCTGTGTATTCCCCTTCCACTCCAGGGGGCTGCCTTCACTGCCTCTGCAACTCCCCACCACCTGCCAAGAAAAGACCAGACTTGGCTCTGTGATACAGTGGTATGGGGAATTAGGCAGTGGGCTGCCAGGCTAGTAAAGGCAAGCATGCTCAAGTTAAACAGAGATGTTCTCAATTTCGTATTGCTGAGAAATACGAGAAAGGTCTCTTTGTGTGAATTGCAGTATCTGAGCTAGCTTGGTAGGCTGCGTGGTAATACTTGTCTCTGATGACAGCAGACATCTAACATGCTGTAGGTTTAACGCTCTCAGGCAGTGTGCTTTCCTCCTGGTATTGGTTTCTGGGAAGGATGAGCTGTCACCACTCTTGATGTGTGTAGAGAACAGAGGTCTCCTGAGATAAGGTTGTTCATTATGCTTCCTGAAGAACCATTAAATTTCTATCAGTGCAATGTGATCCACTCCTTGGGTAGAGACATTGTTTTCTAGGCTTCTCTTCTGTGATTTTTTTTTTATTAATTTTTTTTAATCTACAAACAGCAAGAATGTAAAAACATGTAAGTAGTAATAATGCAGTATTTTCATGCAGAATCTCACAGTGACAAGATGAAAAATTATGCATTCTTACTGCATTATCCGGTATGTATAAGCCTTTATAAAATGAGACATTTCATATCATGCTGCTTTGTATAAATTTGCTGGATTTTGGATGCGGTGCTCTATTATTAAAAACACATCAATATTGTGCCAGTATTTCAAGGTGGTTATTAGTATTAGACAGTAATAACTGTAACAATGTTTATTTTAGTTGAGGCTGCTTAGGCTGCTTCATCTAAACAATTAAAAGAAAAAGTTGGGTTTAGTTATGGAAAAGCAATTGAAGTAAATATAAACATTGAGATAGTGTATCTATCTGAGATCTGTGTGCATGCTGTGTAATAGCAGTCACTGAATATGTGAGTTTGTAAAAAGAGTGTGGAGTATTTTTGTGCATAACAATAATATTGTGTGTGTATTGGCTATATTTTTAGATGCAGTAATATGTTCAGAATTACCCTTTTGCTCTGAAATGTTATTGGCTGTCAAAAATGAACAGGACTGGGACATCTTTTTAGGGTGAAACTTTTTAATATTTGTAGACAATTACATAATGCAATTAATTACAGAAAGTTCTTCGGGTAGATATTGTTTCTGTGATAGAATATATAGTACATTTTACAGAACTGTTTTAATCTTCTTTTTGCCAGTCTGAGCATCTGGTGAACAAATTAATGAAATTTGAGTTCATAATTTCAGAAACCAGATTTTCTTAAAACACATACTCAGCCCAGCTGCTAAATCTCTCTTTAGGAGCTATTTCACACATGCTTTGTGATTAATAGTAATGCTAATGGTAAATTCAGATTATTATACAGATGAGATGCAGATATTATCCAGCTAAATGCTGTTCACAGTCCTTAACAGATTCAGTCTGCATGTGTTTGATCACATCAACTAATTGTGCTTATTTTGTCAATGTGGATGATCCCTGACCTTCACATTTGTTTATCTTCTGAATGATACATGTTCTGTGGGTTGATTACCAGTCGCATCTGGGAGACTGACAATATTTAGATGTAAATACAGCAGTGCAAGGAGTGCACGTTTGTGGTCTAATCCAGCAGCGTGTTTGTGGCATGAGTCACGTTTTAATAATTGGGAGGGCAAATTACATGACAGCTGTCTCAACAGAGAAAATAATAATTGTTTGCATTGTTAATTAACATTTATTTTTTTCTTTAATTACTGCATGCTTTAAACATACTTAGTTAATTTTTTGGTGCTTTTCCAAGGGCTGGAATGTATGTTTGTTTAAAAAGGGGAACATACCCTTTGGTAATCTTTCAAAGTGGGTGAGTTGTAGATCAGGATTATATGCATAACCATTGTGGTATCAAAAGGGAAGGGAGATTTAGTAGTATTGTCTTCTGAATTATTGGACTCCTTGAGGAAAGGCTGTTAAGGGTAATATTTGTTGCTCTGTATACGTTAGTGCGTATATTTCTAAATATTTTTAGAGGCTTAGGGCTAAACTATAGTAAATTGTTAATTTGAAGCTTCTATAATGGCAATGCAAATACAGGCTGTTTATGATACTTTTAAGGGAGGATTAAAACATTATTCTTAGAATGCTGAACATTAGCAAAGCCAACGAGTAGTCTGAAATAGCCAGACTATAGACTGTGTAAGTGTATTTCTTGAAATCCAAAGTGATGCCCAGGTATTAACCAGACTTGTGTTGTCTAGGCTTTATGGGCAAGCTAAAGTTAGCATCAGTGATATGGAGATCTTCTGCTACTCCTTCCACAGGGTGAATTTCACCCTAAAATAATCCCTGATTTAAATGAAAGTAGTTGCACCAGTGAGGCAAGAAACAGTGTCCTTTTTACAGTAGTTCTAGCTTTTAGGGGCAGTCAAAAAATTTATGTTTCATGTTTGGCTGTATCTTTTTCAGGGACAAAAAGCAGGGAAAGTGATACTTTCTAAATAGTAGTTCCTATAATTAACTTTGACGAAGGTGGAATAACAACAGGTGGCAATTCACCGTTACAGCTTTGCTTTCAGGATCTGAGGAAAATCTGCGATACTGTATGTTTGCATGATGTTAAAAAGTGCTTAGAAATGAGGAACAAAACAAAAAGTGCTGCAGACAATGTTAATGTAATTTATGCAGTAAATAGTAGAAGATATTGCAAATAGCATTATAAAACATCTCACTGTGTGACAAAGAATCCCAGAACCTCTAAATACAAACACAGGATATGGGTGAGGAGAGAACTTGTAGCTAGGTCAGGGATCCATATGACTGAGATGTAAGGAGTGGTATCTACACAGCTGGAAGTCATAGGATTGTCACGGTTGTTATTGCTACTTTTCAGGGCTGGTAACATGTATGATGCAAAAAAGAGATGATCCTCACAGCGTTATGTTACAGAAACAGGACAAGCTAAGGCTACCAAGAAAAGACTGTCACAAAATGTTCTACATTCTAAGAGGCAAAACAACTGTCAAAACTGTTTCCAAGGTTTAAAAGAAAATAGTGAAAGGCCTATTTTTTGCCTTCATGAGGTTTATAATTGATTTGAATAGCTATATTATACATTTTCTTTAACATAAATTAAAAAAAAAAACAGTATCAGGTTTGGAGTAGTTCAGAGGTGTATTTGTGCCTTTTATACTGAAAATGAATCGGCTACGTTTTTTTGAGACTCTTGAAAAACTGTTTGCCAAGTCAAAATTCAACTTTTAAGGAAAAAGAGGAATAGCTCTCAGTGAAGGGATTGTTCTAGGGAACATTTTTGTGAAAGGAGCAGATCCATAGCTCCCCTAGAGTAGCTCACTTATTGGAGCAACCAAAATTTTCAGCTGTGACAAACCAGAAAAGGTCAGATGTTCCTGCAGTAAGACACCACTCTCCACTTTGAGTGAAGAGATGCTAATGGCTGGTAGATGACTTGTATGGAATTATTTCAGTAGGACTTGATCAGATATATTAGTGTGTTTAGGCTTCTTATTTTTTTCTTTTATGGCTTCCTAATATTGGGCTTTGTTTGAATATATCGGCCTCATGTATTCGGTCCCTTAAGAAGCAAGGTCTGAAGGAAGAGATTCCTGTCACCTGATTTCATACATCAGTCATCAAAGGTCTGTGCCTTACATAGTCACATATTGTGTTTCTGCAGTCAGTAGAAAGAGGTAGGGATTTTTAGGTCATGATTCCTCTGAGCTATTTTGGATAAGAAGAATCCCATTCCAAAAATGCCGATTTATTTCCTCAGACTGCAGAGGCCACTAAGCCATTAGCTCAGACTTGTGCACCTGTGTTTATTCAGATGAATCCCACCCGAGACAGTCTCACAGATGCTGGGTACTTTGTTTCTCCTAGAGGTGTAAATCTGTTTAGAAGTGGAGTGCGACTTTGCGTACCTTACTGTCTTGAGAACTATTTTAGGACATTCAAAAGTGGATGTGTGCTTTGTTCTAAGTAGATGCAAAGCCATATACTTTCCATAGCAACAAGGAGCTAATATGTAGCTGGTGGTAATCATATGCCAGGCAGCTATATAAAATTTTCAGGATTATTTCCTATGTGTTACCTCAAATCCCTTGTAGTTCTACACTTTCAGTAAAGCTTAGGACTGTCTAGGTATTCCTGTGTTTCCAGTCCCATGTTATTTTTAGTTAAAGCTCTTTTAAAATAACCTTTGAATGAGGTTCTCAGGAACAAGTGACAAAATGCTTTGACATCTTGAAATGCAGTTGTATATTTGGTATTCTCAAGGTCTGTTTGAGTTTTACTTGAATGGATCAAGAACTAGATAAGCCAAACCTGAGTCTAAATAAGAGTTTGCTTACATACTCACTTTAACAGAAGAAACTTGAATGTGTTCAGAATTGTGAAGATACAATCAATATGTAAAAATATATGGAGTGAGCAATTGCCTGTGTTGGCAAAGATTGATACAGACTTCTTGGAGTATGTAAATTTCAGCTTAAAATTTAACTCGATATACCTAGCCTTTAAGAACCTTCCTAGAGCATTCACATCTATTGGGTTGTTTAATATTCTCCTGTGAGAAACACTGGGAGCTGTGTCACTTGGGAATTTAAAGTAATGCCAGAATAAAGCATTAGAAAATGCACCGTAATAATTTATTCTGCACTGGCAGATCAGGAAGCTAACTTACTTAGAAGGTCTTTCCCAGCTCAAATTTAAACAACTTTGTGATCCTGTGATTGTGAAAACTAATAAATTTCCACCATTAAAGGTTGTCTTTTTAGTTCACAGTTAAGATGCACGAGCTAATGCTCCTGTCTGTCTTCAAATATTTGAATATATTTTCTGTCACTTGACTCTGTTTCTATAAAAAAAAAATTGTAATCCTTTTGCATCCCTTTTATTTTTTCCCTCCTCTCCCCAACCTCCCTCCCCCCTAGCTGTCTCATTTGCTCGGCTATCTCTCTGCTCTGCTGCCTCTAGGAGCTGTTTGTTGTTGCAGCCACATATTTGTTTGAATCAATCGAATTAATTGCAAGAGACTAGTCTGGACAAGGATAGAATACTGAGGCACCAGGCATAGTGGAGCATTGCTTGCAATGTTTAATCAGCACCCATATGTAATTTCTTGGGATAAGCATGGGGTTCACTTGAAAAGGCTGCTACTAAACAAATATTGAAATAATTAATTGGCAACTTTTGAAGCACCCGTGAAATTGTCAGAGACATGTTCTGCAGAGATAGGTATTATTTTTTTTCTCTATCACTTGTAACTGGCATAGAGTTAAAAACATTCTGAAAAAGCAGCTAGTTCTTTGATCCAGTGGAGTTATTTAACAAGTCATGGTAGACCAAGAGAGGCTGTGTGATTTAAAGGTACTTTTAAGATTTATGGATTTAGATTTATCAAAGTGGGGAGTATAAGTTCTCATTTCCAGTAAGGTAGGGGAAGTGGATTTAACTGTTCCATGTAAAAGTAACTGGTGAACCTTCAGTATGCTGTTTCTGTGTCTGAATATAAAAATTGCTCAGAACAGCAACATATGTGGAACTTTAGTCTGTGCTCCTACTCATAACCTATGAACCAGAGAGAACACAGCTCCCCTTGGATGGTATGGCCATTCATGGAGTGGTAGCAAAGTTTTAACATATGTGGGGTATTGAGAAATACCAAATATATTAGTCTCCATAGAGCTACCATATATTTAGGTGTTTCCCAAAGCACATTGCCTTTTTCTTCCTGGAAATTTTGTGAAGTGGACAAAAAGAAGTATTTAGTAATTTGTCTGGGATTTCCGGTGTCTGGGCAATCTGGTTAGAGCAACAGCTGTACATGACTAGAAGTCCCAGAAGAACGGCCACTGCTCAGGCACAGATCATCTGCATCTTTTTTCAGCCTGCAAATCAAAACTCAAAAGCAACAGAAAGGAAGGCTTAATAGCTCCCTAGGAAACAAAATTTCAAAGATATGCGAGCCCTCTACTATTTTCGATTAGTCTTTCTCTTTCTCATAAGCCTCATAAATTTCTTTGTCCCATTAACTGAAACAGACTCCTTATGTAAGAAAACTATTTAAGGTCCATACAGGTGTACTCACATTTTTTTGATTAAATTGTATTTTCTTGCCCACCCTTTCCATACTGTACCTAAAATATGACACTATGCTTTCTATCTTCCCCTTCATTTTCAGCTCAGTGCTGTCTGTTTTTTCTTATATCCAATCTGGATTATTGGTAGGTTCTGCAGAATATGTATCCTTCTTCTTTTTCAAGGTAGCTCTTTTGTTGTACAAATAATGTTATAAATAATTATACAAATATAGTAAACTATTTAACATGTACATGCATAAGGAATATTCATTCTTCCTATTGGTTCCAAACATTATAAATGTAAAAATTACACCATACTGTTTTCATGAGGAGGCATTGTATCTATTTCAACAGTACAGAGGAACATTCAGAACAACTTTGGACAACAATGGAGAAATATCCCACTGAAATTAGAGATGGAATTGAAATAATTATTCAAGCTGGAATTTGTCCAGTGCAGCACCTCTGCAGAAGTGCTGTAAGGCACATTGAAATGCAGATATTTTATGTATTGCTCAAAAGATTGCATATGTAACAGGACACTGTTGGGTAAGATAACCAAATTTCATTTAGGTCTGATGCTCAGTTATGTATCCTGGCACAGAGTACTGTGCATGCAACAAAACTGTCAAGCCTTGCATCTAATCTTTAGGAGAGACCATAGTAAAAGGCTGGACTGGACTATCTCTCAAAAATATACTTGATGCTTGATGGCCAAAGGATTGGATGATGGCAGAGAGAAGGCATTCCTGTCTGGTACTTGTTCCAATTTTGAAATAAAATTGACATGTAATAGCCACTCTAAATTCTGTGCATGGCTTTCAGCCTGTTTGATGGAGGTTGCTATGAAAGATAAAAAGGATTTGAGAAAGTCAAAATGATTTGAGTTGCTGTACCAGTTATAGCAAAGGTTTCTGAGAATATTGGGATCTAGAACAGTCTCCTTTTATATATATATATATATATTATTATTTTTAACTTTGCTTGCTAAATCACTGTGTGAACCAGTGTTAACTTGTGCATCCAGTCTGATGATATAGAGACAATCAGCATCCTGCTTTGCAGAACAGCATTGCAAGAATTTAAGTATTAGATGCCCCCCCTTTTTTTTTAGTGTGTACAAATCTGAAAATAAACATTTTAATTTGCATTGGCTAGAGCCAGGAACAACGCAAACAACCATAATTCTATCCTCACTGATAATGTGATGACTCCAACATAGCATTCTGTGCTGAAGAGGAGTTTTGCCCTATGAAGAAATGGAGAGGATAGGATGACACCACTTAGAGAAATAATACAAAATGCACTTAACAGAGGAAGTATCATCTCTGGATGTGTCCGTATGTGGTTGCTTTTAATCTGAGTAAACACCATGGCATTGATTAGAAAGAGCTGTATACACTGCAGCTTTTTGTATTGCTGTGAATTTGGACCAGTTTTACTGCTGTTTGACTAGATTTACTGCTGTTTGGATTAGAAGTAATTTCGGATCAGAAGAAATAATTCTGTAGGCAAGGCTCACTGCTTAGAGATATTTTGTTGGCTTACTAGCTGCCTTCCCAGGCTGCTTTTATCTGGTGCAGGCAAGCCTTTCTATGGCACTTCCATCATACGTGTTTGCAGAGAACAGATATTGGCTTCTCATTCTGAATGCCAGCTAAAAGCAGTGTTGTTTGGTATTGCTCTCAAATCCTCCAAGAGTCAACATCATCTTCTTTTTCTGATAACTCTTTGTGTGCCTGATCATTATGTTTGCAGTTAGACCCATACAGAGACCCAAAATGCTTTCTCTCTGTGGGAAAAGACTACAAAGAAAGCTAAGAAGCTTTCATGATTAGAGGTAAGCTTTTTTGAGACCATTGTGAAGCTATTGCTATGGGTAAGTTATTAGAGCCATACTGGGGTGCCACATCACCCAGAGGTTTCATAGGAACATATCAAGGATGGAAGTTACATCTCTGGTATCCCTGAACTGCCTGTCTTCAATGTGGAGCTGAATAACTTTGAAAAACTGTGTAATATGTTTGTGGTAAGCCTCATTTTTAATTGCACTATCCTGAAGAATTGAGCCCAAGGACAGTGGGGCAGAGGATGCCTTGCACTAGAATGTGCCCCATTTCTTATCTCAAGGGAGTCATGGGTCTTGACAGTCTCCCACTTCTTCTCTCAGCCGTGCTGCCATGCCTGGCAACACTGATGGGCAGGAACTAAGGCTGGTTTTTATCTTGCATTTGCTTTAGCTGTATACTGAGATTTACGGCTGACACTTGCTTTTGGTCCTGGCATAGACACTATCACGTTTGAAAGAGGTGAACAAGTATTATGTCCAATTTTTGCTCTCTCCCAGCCCCCAAATTCCACATCATCATTATAATTGCATGTAAAGTAGAAGTTCCATTTTGATAGTGAGGTACTAACACTGAAAATTTACATGCTTTCCCTCTAAAATTTGCATGGCCTTTCCTATAAGCATACCCAGAAAATTAATTTCTGTATCAATATTTCCAGAAGTGTTTTAATAAAAACATAATTCTTAAATGCTCTTTACCATAAATCCCTATCAGTGCAGTTGATAATACCCAGGATGCAGCTCAGTAGGCTTATCCTACATACACAAACAAGAAAAATTGAAAAGCACAAATTATAGCCATAGTTTCATACCTGCACCTGCCTCAAGCTCACTGCAAAGTTGCTTTAATAGTGTGGCAAAAGTTGAGAATGTCAATGTGGGCAGCACAACAAGATTCTGGAAGAAAGAGAAATCTGTGGGGGCTCTAACATACCCCTCGTCCTTGCCGACAATAACTACAACAGAGCAGTGTCCTGGTGTGCAACCTCCGAGGTAGCCATCAGAATGCGCCTTATGAAGTGAGGGAGTTTTAATACATTAGAAGGCCACTGACGATGGGAGGAAACCCAGGGAAAACAACCTCATTATCTAGATTTTTCCTAAGGTTGTAAGGCAACTTTTTCTTTGCAGAACCATGAAAACTGACCAAGACACAGTAATTGCTTACAACTCTCCCTCCCTCTCCCTGCTCCCCAACCAGGTTCACTTGTGACATCCAGAATCTTGAAAGATATTTGTGTTCAATTCCACCAAATATTTAGTGAATGTGCCACTTAAGGGGAAATAATAATAACAAAAATAAATATGGAAGAGGCCTTCTGAAAACTTGAGAATGCTGATTGCTTCCTGCGAATCCTATCAGTGTAAACTTTTCAAGGACTACTTCTGTTGATAATAACAGTAGTATAGAAGGGATAGCTCTGGTTAATTCTCAGAATATAATCTGAGGTTGTTCCCCACTAGTCTATGAGTAACCTGTAGCTCATAGTGGAGTAAAACAAGAAGTTCTTTCAGGCACATTTCACCTGAATTAAGTCCACCTGAATTTAGGCTAGTAGAGATATCTAAACCGGAAGCTTAATCACTCTGAACACCTTCTATAGCACGTCTCTAGAGGAGCAATTCAGCAACCCCCCAGTCAGAAATACTTCTGCAGAATATTTTCCCCCTTTTGTTGTTTAACAAGAAAATTTAAGATGCTCCTAGCTTGGATAGCTTGCTCGCCTCCTTTAGGCCTGTGTTTGCAGAGCTAAATGCTTAATCTGCCAGACTATTTTATTATGAGTATCTGTAAATTATTAGAGATTGTTTTTGAATGACTGTTACATGTCTGTTAAGGGAATAAAAGTTTAAAAAAGCTCTACTTCATCTTGCCTTTTATATTTGTTGATGACCTAGTAAAATCCATATTATTTGATGTGTGATCATTAAGATTTTTAGGACTCTCTGAATATTTTATTCTGTGATTGTGTGTATGTTAAATATCAGTGTAAAATGGTGAATAATAAATCATGTGCACTGTAAAAAAAATAAAAAAATATTGCCAGCCAAGAGCATTTAATTACAGCTGTTTATGTTGAAAAGGCTGAAGACCATGGAACAATGTGCTGAATGGAATGAACAAGAATTACCACCCTGTGCTTTGCATGTTAAAAGTAATGAGGGCAGTCCAAACAAAATTATTTGCATTCTGTCCAACTTTGGCTTGAAAACACCATACAGTTCCACAGAATAGCTTAATTGCCTAGTATAGCATAATTGCCAGGCATGGGGAGCAATATAATTTGCATGTCTGACCATGAAATGAACCAGGGAAACTGCTGGTTTTTAACAGCTTCATTTTGACTTATCTGTGCTTTAGAACTGTTGTAAGTGTAAATCCAGATGTTGATTGCTGCAGCGGTCACCTTGTGTTTCCTTCCAACAAAGGTTCCAAGGTAACCAACATGTTACCTCGTGTTTCATTTTCCTGTATCCTGGCATTACGGGCTTGTGGATTTTGTGGATCCCCAAAACCATCAAACCCAGGGAACTGCAGGTTGTGCCTATGAGGCTCTGGGTAGGGGTGGGAGCTGTCTGTGCCTGAGAGTGATGTCTGGCTCTGTCCTGCTGCACCTCAGTCTCTGTGGAAACAGGGTGAGAAAAGCTGGGTGTGCTTGGGGAGGTTATAGCATACTATAACCTACTATATACTATATACTGGAACTGATTCACTTCTTAAGCCAATAAAAATTCTAAGTTATGGAAGCTTTTAATAGTGCAGTTTTAATGACTACTTTCTATTTTCTGGGCAGTTAACATGCATTACAGTCTTGTTATTTATGTCACTGACTTCCCCAGGATGCTCTGAATAATGAATAGAAAGATGCTTTCCAAGCATTTGAGTCTTTGGTCAGTGTATTTGTAACATTTGCTTACCTGTGTCATTTGCAGGAGGAGGTGATTCTCAAAAGTCAGAATAGCAAACAGAATCGGTTGTATGCTTAGGTGAGACCTGTCAGGCTAAAGCTGTGTTTGGGAAACAAGCTTCTATCTGGGTATGCGTTTTCTCATGTAGTAGGTTTGTGTACAATTGTTTATATCCCTATGACTTCACAAGGCAGATGCATCTTCTGTTTTCTTCGAGTTATATTTGGAACAGACTTGTCCTTATTGCATGATTAATTGATATCATGTTCAGATGTATGTGAAGATAAATACAGATAAAAATAAGTGCCTCACGTTGTAGTGTTGAGAATAACTACAATTTTCTTCCTTGTTGGAACTCTGGTCTGAAGGAGAAATTTTATCTCATAGGGTAACATGCTGTCAGTGTTTCTTTGTATCAGTATTAAGCCCTTGATTTTGTCTCAGTGTTGGGTCTATCCCACCCTAGTGGATCACCCAACATATGGTAATGACTTAAGTCTTTCTCCTGTTTATAACTGGAGCACAAAAAGAAAACTTGATATTTTAGTGGTGGGACTAGGCATCCTTGGGTTTTGTTTGTTTGTTTGTTTTTAATTCAATGTTGTCAGAAAAGGAGAACCCTCCATGGACCACAGCATGTTTTGCCTTTACGTCCTGGGTGAAAAATACAAACATGAGAGTACTCAGAGAAATCCAAGATACCATCAACAACCAAGCCAAAAACTAAGCCAAGTGAGTTGTTTGGCATGGCATGAGTCTAGTGACATCTTCTATTAAAAAACATAAGTGGCTTCTGTTGCAAATACAGGTTAGTTCAGATCCTCCCAGAAACAGCTGTCAGGCTTGACTGTCAGTTCACAGTCTTTGTTTCTGAACTTCATGTTTAAGCACCTAGGGGGGGAAATCCCATAAATGCCTAAATATGGAATTCTTTCTTTAGAAGCAAACTTCAGCCATCAGGTTTACAATTGTTGGCCTAACTATAAATCAGTTACAGTAGAGTAACACTTGCACCTTAGGTCTGATTAAAAGACAGTTTAAGCTGATAGTAATATTGTTAATGACTCCATTGACTTTTGAATTTATTTTGTTAAGAGAAAATAACCTTTTCAATGTCATTTTATTAGAGACAGACTGCGTGATCTAGCATGTATCATTCAATACACTATCTAGGCATATTTCTTATTTCATATGCATTAGTGAAGGCATGTTGTGAACATTATGCATTTAAAATGAATTGAGATGGCATTCACATTTTTATGTGGGCTTCATCTACTTCATTAATTTAGTTTAAACACAATTGGCTTTAAATTGCACTGAAGGCATGACTATTCTACAATTTTATTGTCAAAAATGACAGAAGAGAAACTGGCTCTTTCTCTTGTTGTTAGCAGAACTTTAACTTTCTGGCAAACAAATATTGTTTGTAAGTTTGGTTTTGTTTTGTTTTGTTCCCCCCTTCCATTTGCAGCCTTCAAGAGAACTTTTTTTTTTTTTTTTTTTTTAAGTTGTCGTATTGGCTAGGACTTAGTGTTCTGACTACAGGTTTCCCCTGTCTGACCCTCCCAGTGGTTTACTGGCTATTACTTTTTGAAGGCACTGAGTAGGAAGTATATGATGATGATGAAAAATTTTAATTTCTGCTGCCTTTAGTCAAATAGTCTTTGCTCTTCTTTTTCATTTACCTTTTTCTTGATGTCCATAGCTGGAATTCACTAGCTGTTCTCAGTGAATATTCTGTGTGCCCACTGTGATGTAGGGGGATGAGGGGGATGAGTAGGATCATGCTAGGTTCATCCTGCCAAATATTAAATCAAAAACCAGTATTAGTTACTCAAAAAAAAAGGAGAAAAAAAAGAAAAATTAATTTAAAAAAACCTAAACCATCCACATGCGCACCTGAGGAAGGCAGATCATAGAATCATAGAATTATTAAGGTTGGAAAAGACCTCTAGGATCATCAAGTCCAACCGTCAACCCAACACCACCGTGTCCCCTAAACCATGCCCTGAAGTGCCACATCTACATGTTTTTTGAACTCCTCCAGGGATGGTGACTCAACCACCTCTCTGGGCAGCGTGTTCAAAAATCAGTTACAAAGAGTGACAGCAAGTTGTAAATCAATCTTGATGATTTTTTTTTTTTCTCAACAGGTTCACAGTCAGGATGTAACCTTCTGTAAAATGGAAACCTGTGAAGAAAGACACAGATAGCAGTTGGAGTTAAAAGTAGAGGATGAATATTTCTCTTCTTAAGCATCAGCTTTTTAAAACGCTATGGTGATTCGGAAAGTCCCAAGAGTGAACTGCAAAGTTTTCCTCAGCTCGATCGATGGGTTTCTTAGTAATTTCTGCAAGTCATTGAAGTTCAGAGATGATGTGTGATGGAAAATACACCATGTCTGTGTGTTTGTAGCCCCTGTTTTTTGGATTAGTTTGCTGTATTGCTGAACCGATTTCGTTTTGAAGGGCAAGGAGTGAATGTGATGGATTTATCTTCAGAGATGAACAAACATGGAAGGAATCCAGTAAGTCATAAACTAGAAGATCAAAAGAAGGTAAGATTATTTTTAATTATACTTAATTACAGTTAAACCACTTGCAAACTCTTTGATGATTTTTAGTAAATTTGAAATAAATGTGCTTTTGAGAATAAAGTAGTCTGCCGTGCTGACTCACTGTTGCAGTACAGTGAAAGGCTGTTATGGGACTCAATTTCTTCATCATCTAGTAATTTTATTTGTAGTACTGCTGGATTTCCTGGTAATTTTGTGTCAAAAGCTCCCTGACTTTGTCTAGCAAATTGGCAAAACCTTTCCTCACTACCAATGCTGAGTTTATGGCAGAGACCTGCTGATCTGGAGGAATTATCTGACATTGGCCTAACACTGTTTGAGAACTTTGTCATTTACAGTGGATGTTTGGATAGACCCTTCCTATTGTATCTTACCACTAGTTCTGTATAATTTGGTTTTCTGACAAGTTGTTGTTCAAGTTTTACCCCTCAGTACCCAAGGCAGTTTAAACATGTAAATTTACACTTCCACAACATGGAAAATCCTTTCGGAAATCCCACTTCTGCAACAGACTGTCCCAAAAGGCTCACCTTCCCAGTTCATCTCCTTTATTCACTCATACTATGGTCTGGTAATTTTTCTAATGCTTATTTTGTAAACCTGAATTTGATGCTTTTCAATATCTTTGGGTCCTTCTTCTATTTTCCCATGCTTTATTCATCTTTTGATATTACATCCATAGATTTTTCCCCAAAAAAAGTTGGTGGTTTGTTTTTTTTTTTTTTAATCTCCAGGTTATTAGAAGTTCAAAACTCTGTAATACTTTCTGTGCCTGGGCTCTAACATAAGGTCTGCACTGAACGGCAGCCAGCAGAGAGAGTGCATTCTGCTGTAGCACTTTGTGATTGTGTTGTGTTCATACTAGGCCTTAAAATGAGATTTACTGGCCTCTTTGAATTAGTGTGTAGGTTCAGTGGGGCTATTAATGGCCAAATCATGTATTAGAGTGCAGGTTATGTATGTTATTATTGCACAGGCTTATTATAAAAGTGCTGCTGGGTTGGGTTTTTTTTCTCAAATTTTGGTATGAAAGCTGCTGGCTAATGTTTTCAATCATTTTGATCTTGTTTGGGAAAAATACAAATTGAGGGAATTTACAGGAAACATGAATGAAACAGTTTTAAGACCCAGAAAAACAAATATTTGGTTTTAGTGCCTCTGAGATTTGTAGGTGTTAATCTAAGTCATTTGGTCACAGCCAATAGCCTTTTAAAGTGCAGAGAATTGCAGGAAATATACTATGTTAATACATGTGATGAAATTCTTGTGAAAAGTTATTCAGCCTTTGAGCAGGTTTTTTATAATGGAAAAGACACAGAGGTACGTGATAGGAGATAACTGGTTTAGAGCACTGGGCTTTCTCTGACTCATAGTTCCCACCCTTCTGTGGCATAAAAGAAAAGCTGAGAAATGTTAGCATTAATCTCACCATCCGGTGAACTGTTTTCTGAACTGTTATCTGATCTGGAATCAAGTATGCTCCAGTCCGCTCTTCCCCCAACCCCCCTCTTATTTCAAAAGGATTTTTTTCCCTTCATGTCTAATACCTGCAGATTCACTTCTGGAGACTGACTTTTCAGATTGCTTAGGAGGAGAAAGTTTGTTTCAAAGAGTATCTATTGTACCTCAAGGTCAAATGTTTTCTTTGAGCCAGTCTGTGGATGTTTTATCCAGCTGTAGAACTATGCAACAACCACTGAAGGCTCTGCAGCTGCTAAAGGACTCTGCTCCTGTGGCGTGGTTGATACTGAGGAAGTAAACGTGATGATAATAAACAGAAGTCTGGTTAATTTTCATTACATTCAGGGATCCTTACTAGTAATTTAATATCATTGGTAAACTAGTATTGAGTTCATTATAGAAGGCTAAAATTTTAATAAAGTAAGGCTTTAAATGTAATGGGGAAACACAAGAAGTAGTAGTAATTTGTCTATCTCTTTATGCTGCATTGGTTGTAAAACAAATTTTGAAATATGTTACATAGAAATGAGTGAAATAAAAATGGACCACTTTAGGAAATATGGGCTGACTTACTGGCTGACATGGATGCCTTAGTGGTGCTCTACCTGGATTAGACCAGGCAGAAGTCAAGCTGAATCTCTTGGATAGCTCATGTTCTATAAATAAACGAAAATTATTGTGTTCTGGGAAGACTCAACTGTTGTGTTGCTACAGAATGTGTTGTCACTGGACTGTTTTCTGCATGGGGAATTTAGGAAAAAGAAAAACCTAGTTGAGAAACAAACTCTATGTTAATTAAGGATATAAAATTTCTCAGGTAGTTTTAAAAATGCAGACTGTGCTTTGGCATTTAGCTTTTCTGATAATTTCATAGCTATACTACATACATGCTATATAATTACTTTCCTATTATCTGGATTTGGGTCTGGACAACTATGTTTATATAATTTTCATGTTGTTAGCATATGAACTGTCACGCCTGTAGGACACTCAGATATGCTCCTTATCTCAAAACCCATCAAATGCTATCACCTGCATTTTAAAGAGATGCATACTCCTTTTATAGCTGCAGGACTATGAAGCTCCTTAGCCTTTCTGTAGCTGCAAGATGTAATGACAGTTTTTATTCATTTCTGGCAATAGTCTGTTTATGACTGTGGGACTGGCAGGTGTCTCTGGGCTGATACTTGGGTGTTTGACCCTCTTGAGTACAAAATGAGGCTCAGGCACAAAGTGAGAGCTTTTGGTAGCTGTGTGGAAGCAGCAGTCCAATTTCTGTGGCTGAAGTGTTGGGGAAAGGAGGGAGGCAAGCTAACAGATGGCAGTGCAGAGAGGAAAAGACTTTTATAAACATCATTGTAATAAATTAATTTGACCTCCTACAGAAAACAGGTATAGGACTTCCCTCTACAAATTCTTCTAGCTGGGTATGAAGCTTCAGGAAACTTTAATGAGCTGGAATGGGCAGTTCCGGGATGTCCATCAGCTTTATCTGCTTGAGGACTGTGTGTCCGTGGTACCTCTGTCCAAAACACATTCATCCTTCCTTCCTTCCTTCCTTCCTCCAAGCTGGATGTGCCAGACATACCGCTCCGTCAATGTAGAGATTTCAGGTTAAATGCTGTGTTTCTGTTATCTATTTGCCATTCCTACAGTGTGCTGTAATTTCTTATTTAAAAAGTATGATAATATTCAAGGCTTAGGAAATAAATGCCAGTAAGTAGCAAATGCATGGATCGCTTTTTATAGTACGGTGTGCAGGTTCATGATTTCAGCACATGGTAAATGGTAGAGAGAGCTACAAACTAGCAGTTTGAATAACAGGTTTCTATAGGCAACTAGCTCCAAATAACTGTTTACAAACCAGAAAAGACTGCTTTGTCTATCTGTATTTCATCATTCAGCAGGGATCTTCTGTTTTCAAAATCAACATAAAAATTTGTCATCTGCTGCCACATGTATGGTTTATGCTAGTCAAATCCATAAAATAAATATCCAAAGTTTCCTGACTACTACAGTCATTTAATTTTAATGCTTGCCCCTACAAGAAAGTCCCATTGCAGCCATTTCTTTGACAGACTATCCAGGTTACTTGGTATCTTAGAAGAACACTTGCTTGCTGCAAGCAAGCAAAGCCAAACCTTTGAGTGATGCTGCAGCTGTAGCCTTATTAAAGTCTGGAGACTGGGGGTGAGAGCCTCAGAGTGTGCTTCACTGTGAGTGTACAGATGCGTGTGAGGCAACACGCAGGCAAATAACACAAGTTCCAATACCTCAAGTATCATTTATACTTGACCTTGTGTAAACCTATAAAATTGTTTCAGAACTACATTAACGTACAAAATACTTCCCAGTAACAATAGTACGCTATCCCTTAAAGGTTTGGCATATCTGCTTTGTCTGCTAATTTAGTGCTTCCTGTTCCCCAATGTCTAGGGTGTTTCAGAAAAGCCCACTGAGTCCCTCTCCTAACTTGCACCAAAAGACGTGCACCTAGATTTGAAATCCATCATGCAGAATATGGTGGTAATGATATTCTTGCAAAATTGCTAGTTTCCAACAGAGGAACCTTTGCACCTCCGCTGACACATGGCTTGGAATTCTGTACACCCAGAGTGCTTGCTCACTGTCCTCACAGGGATAGTTTTTAATCACATTTTCTTTTAAAGTCTCTCGACTAAAGGCCTTGGTCCTTCTGTTTACAGGCTGATCCAAACCAAATGACAATGAAGGAAAGTTTTTGGTACTTCACCATCACCACCCCAAATATATGCTTTAAAGTTAAACATGAGAAAGTGCAAAGATCTCAGTTGCTTTCAGAACAAATTGCATTATTTCCTTCAGTCTTTCTTTTTGCAGGCAGATGAGCCACTGAACTCAGAGGGATTTTTAATAGACACCAAAAGTGTATTACTGGGCAAGAATTAAATAAAATTAATAATCAGGAATATGAAACAAGCCTTGTCTACTGTTGGATGTTTTGCTGATCTCCCTGGTAGCCATTTGGAGATTAACTAAATGTCCAATAATCAGTCAGTTTTTGCCTATTAGGGTAAAATAGTAGTTTGCTGTCAAAAGCATCATGCAGTCTTGACAGGCAATCCTTTAAAAATCAAATCAAGAGAGAAGATTTGGAAGGGACAGATGAAATGTGGGTAATCAGCATGTACATCACACTTTTCCTCCATCCCTGCTTGCTTCATTTTAGTCAATATTCAGCACACAGAACAACATTTTGGGAAAATCAGATGTCATCACCATAAGAGAGTTGGGCCAGGAGCACAATTTGTCCTCATGAACATGCTCATATGGCTGTGTCTGTGCTCCCTGTTTTCACATCTCAGTTCTCATTTTTATGACTAATGCTGTAGTCACCTAATGACTGTTTTTAAAAATTATGGTATTAAATATTGGGTAGGCCATGGTTGTTGCTTTTTTTACTTAATAGCTCATTTTCATTTGGGCACCTAAGATCTGGATGACATTGCTTATTATCTCAAGAAAAAAGATGATTTCTCCCATCCTGTTTTTATTCTCCCTCTGAGGCAGCTCTAACTGAGCTTTCATTCCCTCCCCCTCTCCCCACCCCAGTCCCTCCTACACATATATACATGTACATATATGTATATTCTGTGTGGTTTTGTCCATCTGCCCATCTGTGTCTCTGTCAGGGGATGCTTTGCAAACAACTGGAGGTTTGAAGATCTGGTGAAGAGTCAGAGACTCTTAAGCTCAATGTTCACTATTATCCCTTATCTCACAACAGCTGGCAGGTTGTATTTTGGTTTTTTGTTTGTTTGTTTGTTTGTTGGTTTGGGTTTTTGGGTTTTTTTGTTGGTGGTTTTTTTTTCCAGGTTGTATATTCAGTGTTTTAACCAAAAACAGCGAGGCGAGGGGATAGTGAGGCATCTTCAGGGCTGAGGGGAGATGTTTGTTCTCTTTTTGTTTTGCTGTTGTTTTTTCTTTGGTACTTTTGAATTAGGCAAAGATGGGAAGAGCCCACCCAGCTGATAAGAAGAAATGGGCTGTGGGAGAAAAACTACAGTTGCTTTCTAAATCCTTTGTTATATCAGCCTGTCATATATTACCTCCGTCTTTCCCTTAAGCTGTCTCCCTCCATACTCCATGAGTTTTCTGTTTCAAAATTTATGCTAGAAAGACTTGAATTATTTCCCTCTCTGTCAAACCTCCCTGGGGCCCCACCACCTGACTCCTCTTGCTCGCTGAAATTGTTCTGTGCACTCTGCTAGTGCAGTTGTTCCAATTTAAAAAAAAAACAATCTTTACAGGCTCAATAAATGGTGTTAAATATAATTTTATGAAATACAAAACCCATATTTCATAATTCATAAGGCAAATTCGTGTTCTCTGCTGCATGTTTACAGGGTTTTTTTCCTCCTATTAAAAAACAATGATGTAAATAAGATAATGAACAATTCTTTTCTACGCTTTTTCTTTTTCATTGCCTTCCCAAAGCCACTGTCTGCAACAAAGTCTCAATTACAGAGCAGTATTTGGACCCAGTGCTGCACCAAAACAGCTGAGAAATTAATGAGTTATTTTCTAAAAAAGATACTGGCTGGTTGTATCTTATAATTCAGTAGTATGCCTTGGTTTCTTAGCTGGTTGCCTTTCTTCCCGCTCAGTGTTATCTTTAAGCTGTTGCTGTTAATGCATGCCTGATAACTGAATAAAACTTGTTTAAGAATACCAGGTAAAAGTTGTACAGGATGTCACCACTGCCTGGTTGGAAGGAGCTCAGCTGCTTTGCAGTTGTTTGTGCTGGCAGATTTTTGCGTAATTAGATAGCTGAAATGAATACTTTTTTGTACGTACGCATACAACATGATTTTGGATATGGACTACAGAGTAGAGTGAGAGGAAGAAGGCGGCTTTTCATTTGGGTTCATTACTCTTCCCCCCACCCCTGCCCCCCAAAAAAGTAGTACTATTACTTACTGTCCTTGATCTTCACTTACTACTAAAGGTACAATTTCCCATTTCTACCAATTACACTGCTATTAGTACATATGCAAAGGTAGATTTAAACATCTTGTCTCAAATGGTTTTATCTAATTTGGAATAAGATACAATGGCTAAGAAGCAGAAAACAGTGAAATTCGTGGAGTTACTATCTCGTGATTATACAGTTTGCTCTAGGAAGCTTTGATGGTTACAAGCTATCTGTAAGGTTTTCATCTGTCAAGTACAAAAGAAAAAAAGGCTAGAGGCTTTCTGCCATAAATCCTGCTTTTTGATTGCTATTGCTTCTAGCTTTTTCAAAGAAAGCTCTTGTTAGCCTCAGGACAAAGAACAACTTAAGTGAAAATAAAGAACTAAACTAGTAAATAAAATCACATGCTATTCTTCTTTGTTGTTTCTCTGCAGCGGCACTGCAAAATAAGGAAATCACTGTAATTGTTATTTAATATTTTCCTGCTCTTACTGTTATTATTTCTTAAAAGTGTTACAGAATAATATTTGTTTATCTGCTTTTGTCTTGAAATAGTCATCTAGGAAAATCTGCTGTACTTTGAGGATGAAATGCAGATTAGGAAAGGGTTGGGCTCCTGAAATAGTATGCAATCATGGCCTGTCTTTTTCCCTTCTAAGAAGGAGCACAAGCTTGAGAACCAGTTGCACAGAGCACTGTACAGTGGAGAATCTGAACGGAAGCTTCTAGGTGATCTTGCACTGTGACATTGTTTTGGGATTTTTATCACCCAACATCATGAAGATCAATACCTTTGAAAAGGCCTTTTGAGGTTTTTGCAGCGTGAAATCTGATCTTTGAAACAGGGATGGTTCCATAATGAGCGCATTAGGGATCAACGGTCCTGCTTGCTGACTTTTCTTAAGTATTTCTTTAAATCCTATGGATGATCCTGTACCAAAATCTGCATTCAGGGTAAATACCTATTTACTTGTCTCCCTTCCCTTGAATTTTGAACTTTCCATGGGATTTTTTTCTACTCTGAACAGGCTGTGTACAACAAAGACTAGAAAATGTATAGCCAGGATTCCTCTCAAAATTTTGGGAAGGGTAAGTAAAAATAATCTGAACCTCCTGCTTACTTCAGTTTTGGACTAAATTTGATTGAAAGACTAAAACGTAACTAGAGCACTTTTGATACAGATGTAACTAAAGACACTTTTTTCTGCTTTGACGATAATTCTGCTTTTATATTAAGTGAAAGGCACTGCTGTGCTTATGAAGTAGTTGGGAAGACTTTTTGTTGTTGTTTCACTACATTTGTGTTGGGCTAGTTTATCTAAATCATTCTGTATTGTTACCTTGAGATTTTAACAGGATCCTAAACTCAGGTCAAGGACTCTGCATCTTCCTGGTAATCTCTGCATTCTTGCAGTATAAGTAAAGCATTACAAGTGCTATTGAATCCATGTGTTGTAGATGGAAGTCCTACCTGTTTGCTTCTCTAATTCCCCTGGAACTCTTAATAGTTGAAATTTGAAGGAGAAGTGTCTGCTGCTGCAGCTGTATCAGAAGAAATAAGCCAGTGAGGGATAGTACTGTAGTGTGCCTTTGTGGGAGGGATATAAAGACCTTTTTAAGACTACATTTTCTATTTGCTAAAGCAAGAAGTCTCTTGTGAGACTGTGTTACGTTCCTGCTTATAAAGCAGAGTCAACAACCTTTTAAACTCATTCTAGGTAGGTTTAGCCTTGAGCAACATATGAGAAGGCAACCCTGTCTGTTATTGTGGCTTTTAGCTTCCAAATGCAAACATCTGGTGGAATCATTGACTGATTAACAACAAAAATTAACAGTCCCAAGTTAAATCAGATCTTGTTTTCCTAGATACAATATGTAAATATGCACTCTGAATAGAGAGATTGAGAAAGCGTTGACAAAACTTGGTACAAATGCAGAAATGATACACAGAAAAGTTTAAAGCCTTGCTTCTACAAATGAGTTTTCTAGGATTTTTGCATGCTTACTAAAGGAAATGCATGTGGAAAAAAACCCACCAAAACCTATAGAATTAGGGTTGAGGTATATCGCTGAGGTCACATTAGTTTGTCACATTGGTTTCATAATGCAGGCAGCCCTTAAATGTAAGTCTCTTGAGTCTCGGTATTGTACCAGAACAGGAGACTATGCTTTGTTACACCTTAAACTGAAGTGTCAGGGTGCATTCATGCTGCGTTCCAACAAAAGAATACTGCTGGAAGATGCTTCATTTTTATTTTTTAATGCCTAGGTACTGGCTTTCCTCCAGTACTGAGGTACAAAAGAATGTAAAGGCAGGGAAGAACTCTGGAAATGGTTGTAATTTTCTTTTTAGTGCAAATTTCTTTTCTTTCATAGTTAGTTACCAGTAAGCACATGCATATCCATTTTTATTAGACTATAAGTATGGGTATGTATACAAACTAACATAGTTGCACTGTATGTTTTCTGCAGGTAAATGAGCAAAGCTTCTTTGCTAGAAGAGAACAAAAAGTTGGTAGATCTGAGTTTAATACCAATATATGTCCTCTACTTCACAGCTGTGGTGTCTTTTTGTTGGTTGTTTTTTTAGGGTGGGTTTTTATTTATTTATTTAAAATAAATATATATATATATATTAACTTCAGGATACTTCAGTGTTAGTAGAGTGAACTTTAGAATATTATCATTAATTTGTGGGGTTTTGTGGTTTTTTGGTTTGTTTTTTGGTTTGTTTGGGGTTTTTTTGTAGTGTGTTTAGATGTGATAAAATTGTATCTCAGTAGGCACTGCTGCATGCGAAACCCATAAATTTTTTAACATTAAATTCCTTGATGTCTTCTAGAATTGTCAGTATCAGGCACAGCCGTTTCCGTTAATGACACTTTACCTGAGTGACCGAACATAGGTTTTGACAGGGAAAGGTACAGCCCCTGGCATCCAGGGCTTTACCTGAAGGTATGTAGCAAAGCAGCTGCTGTTCCAGTTTAACATTTACTATTACTGAAGAAAAATAAACCTATGGTTGTAATGCAAGTCAGCAGGCTGTCTTTATTTTTTGGGCTTTTTTTCTTTTTTTAGTCTGCTCCTCCTTTCTTTTTGTTGATGTTGCTGCTGTTGTTTTCTCCTTTCTCTGTCAGGGGTACTCTCCTTACCTGTCATGTTCCCTCTCTCCTTGCCGCATGTTTGTTGCCCTCTATCTGTTTGTTTTCATTTTCCTTCTCCCTTGCTCAAGTCAGCCTGGCCTAGCAATTTGTATACGTGCACACACACATATGCAGATCATTGTGTGTGTGAACATACATACATACACGTGTATTTACGCATACTAGTACTTTGGGTGGGTGCTTGCATATAAACATGTAATATGGACAACGAAGCATAGGACAAGCTCTAGTGTAATCATATTTTAAAATGTTTTGCTTTCTTCATGTTCCATTTGTTTCTTGATTTTTCTGGAAAATAGTATCCTTATCTTGGAGTCTTTGTCACCCTGAGTGCCTTTGTGGATGTATGTGCAGGGCTTAGAACAGGAGTCACCTGTCTGTAACTGGGGCTCTTGAGTCTTTTAAAACAATAGTAGTAGTAGTAATTATATGATTTTAAAGTTTTATTTGTTTACGTTAGGAATTTTTATTTTTTTAAATCTGTATTTCTTAAATTTTGGTGAGAAATTTCTGTGCTCCCTTGTTTCCACTTGTAGAGCCTGTCAGTGTTCTTCAGCTCAGTCAGAAATGTGGCAGTTGCTCTTAGTTTCTTGATAGATGAGGCAGCCTTAAAATACTATCAGTCGCCATGTTATCTGACTGACATGCAGCAGGGGGCCCAAATGTCTCTCTTTATCTGAATCCCTAAACTGATGCCAGTAATAAGTTGCATGGTAAGCCCTTGACAGAAGGTGTAGTTATTCATAAGTATGGTGGAGGCATTGTACCAATAAGAAAGGACTAGGGGGAAGCTGCCAATAATCTTTCTTTTTTTTTTTTTTTTTTAAATTGTTTGATGTAAACACCATGTCCATAATTTGTCATTTGGAAGGGATAATTTCCAGCAGGTGTTTTTTTTGGCTCGATTGCAGAGGTCAGATGACTTTGGATTTATTGTTGGCATCGTAAATGAGAACCATAGGAGACTACAATACACAAATGCACAGTGATTCAACATCATAACCTCTAGAATGCTAGCAAGTATCCTTAATGCAGTAATAAATGTGGCTCCCAATGGTGGGCATCATTTAAAACCAGCTTTTACCTGTGGTTACTACAAAACATGCTCTGATATCTTGAAGATATTTCCCGCTTACTTGATGTGTAGTGATTGATGTACATACTGACTTCATGATGATGATCTCTCTCTTTTTTAGTTTGATTTTATTTTTAAATATGTTGACTTCTTAAACAGAAATTACCTTAGACACCTGTCATTTTTAATGCTGTTGAGGTACCAGATCAATATTAAAGCAAAAATTCTGGAAGGTGGTTATTTAGTTTGCCTGAACCTATTCTGCATTCGGAATGAAACAGTTCCCGCTTTGTGAAATGATCATCTGTATCTGTAAGTGTTATGCAATAGTTTATTATTAATATAAATATGCCTATTGCTATATTACAGTTGGTGCCGTATCACTTTTAGGAAGAATGATGTAAGTAAAGGTTGAGGCAGAAAGGCTAAAGGTCTGTTTCTTTTCTAGCTTTGTCAATTTTCTTTGTACCCTCAGGGAAGTTGCTTAAACTCAGTTTTATCCATCTGTAAAATTAAAAGATCTTCTGAATCATTGATCATTGATTTCTCTCAGAGCATTAAGATCCTCAGATTGAAGGTCAAATATATTTGTCTGGTATTTAAAATGAATACTCTGCACTCATGGCTATTTATTTGCATTGTGGCACAAGACAGAAGTCTCAGTCACGAATCAGGATACAGTAGTGCTGCCACTGTAGGAACACAGTAAAAAAAAATCTGTCTGGCTTAAAGACCTTACAGTTTTCTTGTCATTTCCCTTGATTCCATTCTTGTATTTAGTCACTAGGAATGGAATATGCCTTTTTCTTGGTAGAATGCGATCTCCTGTACAAAACCACCCATCACTTAGGAACTAAGTTGTACTGTGCGTGAGAGAGGAGCGAGAAGTTTGTATACACAAAGAAAGGAATAAACAGACTTTTTCTTTCTGTCATGCTCACCAAAAACTTATAATGCCTTAGCTGTTCTCGCATGGTATCTATATTTTCTCCTAATTTCCTGATTTTTTCTCCATCATAGTAATCTAAACATGCTCTCAGGACTATAGCAGTCCATTTGGCTATGCATTAGACAGGGCAATATGTTCTTAATTCGTTCCGTTTAGGTGGTAGCTAAAGTAGATGGCCCTTTCTTGTCATTGTCAGCTGCCACATGACTGCTTCTTACAATGCCACTTAGTATTTCTATATACTTCTAAATGGTCACTTAAAGAAATCATTGCAAGAGCAGCAAATGGATCAGCCAGGGAGATGGAAGAAAGAAAATTACAGAATTTTCTGAAGGTTTTCCTATGCCAGTTTAGACAACTGGGTTTTTGTTCTTTTCTGAAAGCAGATGGAGCTGGTTACAATGTGCTCTGGAGCAGCATCAGTCCTGGTGTAAAATGAGCTTTCTGGCTCAAAATCCAAAGTAGCTCCCTTCTTAAAAAATGTACCAGTAACACAAGCTGATTTGCAGAATTGCCATACATAAAAAAATAATAAAATGGTGCATAAAAACACTCATGAGATGAAGCTGTCTGTTAGGAGTTAACATTACATCAAGTTTTAATTTACATCTCTTGCAGAAAAAGACTTCAATATTCCGTGCTATCCTATGCTCAACGGTAATGAGCTAAAATGGTATGTAAACATTATAAACAAAGATGATCCCAAGAGCAAAATTCCTAAGTGGATCTGTAATTCAAAAGTGCCAAAGAGGGATTATGGAGATTTCAGAGTTGATTTTCGCCCATCATAAGCAGAAACAGTGCATGTCTTCTGCTTTGCTCCCCCCTCCTCTCCCCTAGTGTTTTTGTTCACTCTTGGTTAGTATTGCTATAAACAAACTATTAAGCATAAAAAGAGATGCAAAATACCTTTAACAGTAGTTAGCCTTTTTCTTGCCCCTTGCTTATCTGTGTATATCGATCATATGATTAAATCAGACAAAGTAATTCTTCCACAACATGTGTCTAATAATTGTGGCCAATGCAAATTTGATCTGTCAAAACTCTTGTTGTGTTATCTTGGTATGTCAGTTCATGGCTCAGCTAGAAAGAAAGGCAGAGTGTCATTTGTTAGCAGAACAGCTGGCATAACAGACTGGAAGTTGTGTTCTCCAGGAATTAATCTTTTACCAAGGTAAGTTCGGTTACAGATTTTATACTGTTAAATTTGCAGCTCAGGCTGTGCCACTTGCCTGGGTAACAATAGAATTTCAGAAGAGATAAAAGGGAAACTGTGGAACATATGTTTGGGGGGGTGCTGGTCTTAATTTTTATTTTCCTCTCCTGTAAAGGAGGTTTCTGTGACTGAGGTTGATTGCTCTGACAGCTGCCCAGGGAAACCAGAGACTTTCCTGTGTAGGAGTCAGACATCTATGCTATATAATTGCTTATTTTGTATCTTTTTTTGTTCTCTTTCTTAGTAGGGTTTTTCCTAATAAAACAACCACTGAAACTTCATTAAGGGAGAAAAATGAATGCATTACTGCTATTTAATATTTTCAAAAAGTACTTGTTTCTCCCTATCATGAGATACAAGTTAAGACAATGTATTTTGGGTATGCTAAGCCCCATTTTTCCCTTATTTCTTTACTGCAGCATATGTTTAGGAATGCTCTGAACACAAGTTCCTAGAAGTACACCATTTGAATCAGAAGGGTTCAAATAAAGAAAAAGCATAAAGGGTTGCGAGTTCTCCGTGGCAAAAAACCTTTTTAGACTCGAATATTTATTTCTTCATGGGTTTTTAATGATGTTTAAAATTTTTAGCCTTTAATACCATACAGGGTGATTGAAGGGGCAGGGAAGCATCTGTTATATTTGCAAGATACTCTGTGACTGTCTTGGTGCTGTATCTACAAATGCATCCTGGTAAGTGCTCCAGGCATGTGCCATGAGCGATTGTAACATCATGTTTCTTCTAGTAAATTATGCTATGAACAGTTCTCAAAATCAAATCAGTAGCTGTGCATGAATTTTTTGAAGAGGTGCACTATTGGTGGCAATCTCATAGTTAATGTTGTGTTTAGATTTACACTAAAATACTTCACAGTTGTACTCTAAAGGTGTAATTACCCAGACCTCTTAGATAACAGTGGGAATCTTTCCAGTGATTTTTGGCAGGCTGTCTGTAGGACCTTTCAATTTTTGATGTAACATCTTTTTGCAAAAAGCCTTTACTAAAATTTTAAAGGAAAAAAAATTAATATTGGTCTCTTTAAAAAAAAAAAATAAAATCCCCCCAGTACCAAAAACACACCCAGACCCAAATGTGGCTACTCGCAGCAGGTGAGAATTACAATCACCGTCAGCTGCCAATATACATGTATTTTTTGTGTGTGCATGCAGATTGTGACAAAACTTGGTCCCTGAGATAGCATTTGAAAAGTAAAAATTAAAAATATCTGTTGACCTTGTTGAGAACCACCTAAAATCAGTCTGATAGACAAAGCCATGTCAGTTTGCCAAAGCCACTGCAGGCCCATTGGTGTCCACACTCTTTTGTGTCACCTGTCAGAGAGCATTAGTGAACTTGAGTGAAAAAAGTCCTAATAATGAATTAAAAATCCCAAAACATCCAAATACTACAAAGGGAGTTCCTTCGTGGCTTTGTTTCTAAGGCAACAATGCAGATTGGTTTTAAAGACTGAAACTCTTCCAAATGACATTTTGTTTCAGTGAGGGCCCTGAGTAAGACTGACTCTTCAGATGAGAATTGAATTGGTTGAATTACCTCTAATACCATTTGGGTCAAACACTTACTTTTTTGATGAAAACATTAAAAATGTCCCTTAAAATTCTTCATTGGATGTTGCTTGGTTTTAGATTTGTTTAACAGAAGGCCCAGAAGACACAAACTGAGCTGGTACCTAAGACACAGGATGATAATTGGATTTTACTTAAGCATTATTTCTCATACAGTCACTTTGCTTCTGGAAATTGGATGGATTTCTCCAGATCCACTGGCTGTTATGTTTCCAGAACTTCCCAGTTTATGCTTTAAAGATAGACTGCACTGCTTTCACACACAATACACCCAACCTGCCTTGATACAAAAGAAGACCTATCAGTTAAACTGAAGGGGTTGACGTAGGTCCGGGTGTTAGAAATGTTCTTCCAAATGCTTTGAGCTGGGGAAGAGACTGTTTGTGAAGTACCTGTGCTCCGTATGTCTGGGGTGCCCCAATGAATGGGTACCCACAGCCCATCTATCTGGTCCTACTTCCTGGTGAGTAAAGACTAAAGTCATCTTAAGAAGAAGGAAAAGTGTAGGTGACAGCAAGATAGAGGAGGGGCAGCTTTCCCAGTCATTCCTCCTCTTATAAACACCATCTTTTTTTTTCATAGTCAAAGGTAGCTCAGGTGGGGGATGAGGAAGGTGGATGAGAAATTTATGCAGATGAGGTTTTTTATTTGTTTTTAGAATTTGTGTGGAAAAACTGTTGGAAAACTGCTTCTATGAAGTTCAGGGTAGCATAATGAGATTTGTGTTCTTAGAGACAACTATAATAATTCCCAATTTTCTCAATATCAGATCGAACTTTATTTGTACAGTATTTTTATTTGGTTCCCACTCTGTGATGATTAAATTATTGTGCTTGTTTTATATCACATTTATTAGCTTTTCATAAAAGTATCAGCTTTTAGCTGTGTAGGAGCCTAGCTTCTGAGTAGTACTGAAATTACCTTGAACAGTTCATGCCAGCAATACAGTATCAACTGCTGCCTTATTTTTCGCATGCACATGCATTACATGCTAGTTTTGAAAACCCAGCTGCAGTAAACCCCAGAACTTTGGTACTATAGATTACTCTCTGTGTGAAAATACACTGGCATATTAGTATTTTTGGCAATTTCAGATACATGCAAATGTTAGGTTAATTTTTTCTACTTTCACAGAGTTCAAGTTTGGTTTGGGTTTTTTTTGTGAGTTGTAAGTGTCTGGGTTTCCATTCATATGGAAATAAATGCAGAAGATGAGAATATTTGTTCTACAGTTTCATGAGACTGACTTCTAGTGAGGATTAAATTAGACTCTTCAAACAGTGTGGCTCTAAAGGCCATTGAAAAGAAAATCAAGCAGTAGGTTATCAAGGGAAAAGAACAGATTGTCTTCCTTAAATGAAAATCTAGAAAAACTGTCATTTAACATGCATTTCATGTCTTTATCTGCAACCTAGAATTTTCAAATGAGCTTTTCCCTTTTTTTATATTCTTGGCACAAATATAGAAGTGCCTGATTATCTGGTTTGAGTAATAAACTTTAAAAGAGTGGATTGTGAAATGAATTTTGTTGTATTAAGAGGCAATGGATACTTGCCTTTCCTTGCAGTTTACTATTTTTTTGAATAATAGATGCGTATAAATGGTCTTGTAGTACTAATTCCAATCAGTAATGCTGATATTGTCTTACATTATTTATGTGGTATCCAGTATCCCCTATTGTTCAGTATTTTGACTGATGATTTGACAAGAAAAGGTTTGGTGTTCATAGGCGATAGGAAGACATATATAATAGGGAGAGAGAGAGAGGTTGTCATAGAATCAAGGAATGGGTGAATGAAAAATTAGAATACTAGGGACAAAAGTAGCACCTCTGAGTTTGTGCAGTGCAATACCTTGTGTGACTGAGGACACTGACAAAATGAGGAAAACCAGCAATGCCTGTGTGCTCCCACTATAGCACAAACTCTTTGAAATGGCTGTAATTATGATAATAGATATGACCTAAGCACATCAAGTGTTCACCTGACTATTGCTCTTCTCAGGAGTATTAGACTCTTTTTGTTACTGCATTCTGTTTTCTGCCTCTTTTTTCTTTCTTCTTCTTTTTCCTCTTAGCCCCCCCTCCCATGGTATTTTATCACAAACTGAAGGTGCAAGCTCTTTGGGGACAGTGAATTCCTTTTTATGGCACGTCTCTGCGGTGTTTGGTTGAACTAAGCCTTCAACCTAATGTCTCACTTTTAGATTAGTTATCTTAAAGTTTAGAAAATATGTTGGTTTTTTTTTTTTTTTTTTTTAAATGTTGTTAACAGAATACAGATGGATCTGGCTCATTCATTGTTATAACACAGGGTGGTGATCCATCTATTTTAGTGCTGTCATTTTGCAGGTAGGCACCCGCTGGATGTTTGTGTGCCACATGCAAATACCTGTCTTTGGCTTGGCCTTGGCAGAGCTGCCCCAGGGAAGAATAAATAATTACTAGCATTATTTTTATTTCATAGTAATTTATATTCAGGAAGCTCTTTGTAGTTCTAGTCAGGGCCAGGAAGTCCCATGGTGGTAGATACTCCTAGTATAAATACAAATCACAGGTTGAATTGAAAAATTGGCAGTTTAAACAAAGGTAAGCAGCATGTTTTGAGCAGCTAGTCTATTTTAAGAGCTTTCCAATACCAGACACCTTCTTTTTACTTGAAATTACACATACCCCCACTGTACATAGATACATATGCTTGTAAATGTCCTGAATAAAATGTAATATTTAAGGCTATAAATCTAACCATAAACTGGATATGTTCTAGCATATTTTTAGTGTAGAACAATTTGACAATTAAAATTATGTCAGTAATTTAGAATGATACAGAATGACATAATTTGGTGGTGTTCATTAGTGCATGTGTAGCTGTACTTTCATTTAGAGACATGGTCAGAGTAATGCAGTAGAAATGTCAGCTTTCTCTGGGGAAGATAGGATGCCATGTTCAAGACTTGCACTTACCAGATTGATTTTCACTGATATGGCCAAAGGCTTGCCTCAATGTTTTTAGCATTTCCTCTACTTCATTTTATAAAATAAAACAAGTAGCTTAATAAAGTGTCCGTTAATGTTCTTTATCTTCCTCCTCTCCTCTCCTCTCCTCTCCTCTCCTCTCCTCTCCTCTCCTCTCCTCTCCTCTCCTCTCCTCTCCTCTCCTCCAAAAAACTATTTAACCTCTACTTTTCCTTTTTGTTTTATGTTGCACAACTTTTTGATAGCGTTTCATGTGAAGGTTCAATGTTAACCCATTCAATCACAGAATAGGTTTTGTTGTTGTTGTTTCCAAAGAAATAAATGTACTTAGAGGATATTTATTTAAATGAGACATGACACCTTTCATGTTTAACTGTAGCACTGTTAATTAATGCCAAGATGCCATAAAAATATTTTTCTCTTGCTTTTTCCCTGATTTAAGGTTACGTGGTAATGATGATTAAATGGGAACAGACTTTTTGAAGGAGAAAATGGTAATACACAGAAAGACTTGACTACCTTTTTGGGATTGTGCATTACTCCAGGAGTGTTTGTGTTACAGTCGTATCTAGCAGCCCCAATCTAAAGCCAGACCACATCATGCTTGTCACCATACAAAATTATACGGAGAAATTATTTCTGCACTGAAATCAGTGTACCAGGTGAAAATCTATGTGAGCAGATTGGGAAGTTATAATTAATATCTATGATTCTTCAGTATCTTTGCCTTTTCTTCAATGAATGGATTGTCTCAGTCATGATGCAAAGGGTTGGTAGTTGGAGTTTGTCTGAGAAATGAAAATGCAGGAGACTTCAGGCATTACTGACTTTGAAATCAGTAACCACGAGATGCTTGAGCTAGCAGGGAGGGGTGGAGGGAAGGAAAACTTTCAGATATTGTGAAGAGACAGCATATTTGAATCTACTGAAAATGACCTTTTCATTTATCCGCTAGAGCGCAGGATATATTTTGATGGCTGTCCTGTATTCTCATGACATTTTGCCACAATTAAAGTGAATCTGCTAGAATATCAACAGGTTTGATGAACTTCTCCCTGCATGAATAGGCAGCTCTTGTGTTTGAAGGGAGATGACCCCTGAATTAAAAGCATATATAGAAGTTTCTCAAGAAATTAAAGTGAAGCAGAGATCTTTATAATTAATAGGAAAATGTAGTATGTTACGTGTTCTCAGTGAAAAAGTCTCTATATAGAAAGTGAGGATCATCTGGACATCACTTATATTATTATCTTGTAGGTGTTTCTAATGAAGGCTTCTTATTCCTCTTGTGATTTGTTTATAGAGTGTGTAGTCTCAAAAGCCTTAATTCAATTTCCTTTCCTTTAAGGAAGCATTTTGGTGGCTTGGCACTCACCTAGCAAATTCTGTCAAGAAATGTTTCTTAGATCATTCTTGCCGTGTTTTCTTCTCAGTGTTCTGAAGGCTGGGAGATAAAGTCATAATGTTGAATAAAAAAATCATGTGAAGTTGAATTTGGAAGAGGTCAGCATTGATGAGAATGAAAAAAGCTTCTGTATGTTAGATCACAATACAGTTTGGATGGTCAACCTGCTGGTAACAGACTGTGCCCTGATAACAGAAGATGGAGGTGCCAATATTACTCCTGTTTGCAAGTTTCTGCATCTTTGCTGCTTTACAGTTTTTGTGATTATTTATGGTTGTACAATTACAAGTGAAACCATCTTTAATGTTTTGGCTTAAGCATGATTATACAGTGGCTCCTAAATCAATGTACTCTGTAGAATTGCTGGTACTGCTTTGAGAAAACTTTGCCTTTAGCTAAATCTGTGTGCTTGCACTGGAATATAAGACCCTGTTGTCTGAGAACAGCTGAAGTCAAAATGTAAAGACCTTTAAGTCACGCATATGCCACTGAGAGTAAAATTTGATCTGCAGAAGTTATTTTCTGCAGTTGGTGTTACACAAGCTGAAAACAAAAAATGCTTCATTTTCAGCTTCAAGGTGGGGTGTAAAACTCTCCCCCCTGCCCCGTACATTTGATGTGGATATCATGGGAGAAGTCTAAAATGTTTTACATTTTGTTTTCAGAAGTGTCAGTAAGCACTGTCATTGAATGCAGCGACGGAAACATGCAGTATTTGGTATTTCTAGCCTTTCCGGTGTATATGGTCAGCCACTTTGCGCTGCTACCATAACTGAACACATCAGCATTGTTGATTACAGTGCCTGTCCATGTACCATATAAAAGTTCAAAGGGAGGGCATTTTTGAAGGACCTTTTGTCCTAAATTCTACGTTTTTCATGTCATCTTCCTCCTCTCCCCTCCTCCCTAGTCAAGAAGGTATATGCACATGTATGTATAAGGATTGCTTATTACCATTTATCTAAATGGTTACTGAATTAAAATATATGTACATTTTATAGTTCCCCTGACTCCCATCCCAAGAAAGGAGAGAATAAAGTGGACATGAGAGCTTTAAACACCCTTCTAATTTAGGCTCCTAGCATTTAGAATAGTGTTTTTTAATCTTTGAGCAAAAGAGCCAGGGTATTGATATGTATGCACACTCAACTATTTTAATAGTATTTGCTTCTGATCCAATTGAATTTATGAAATAGCAGTGAGAGTGAGTTCCATGCATTCAAACTAACAGTTTACTTGGTATTTTTAAGCTAGAGATGTCATTTCCATCTTTCTTCACAAAATTCAGTCTTTTGATTTAGAAGATTTTTATGTTCTCAGTTTATTTTTTCCATGGGGCTTGATAGCTACAGTCCAAATTGTCCTTTATTAAATGAATTTAAATATCAATTTTCAATTTTCCATGCTTTACACTATATTTGAAACTCATCTGTATTTTCAATGAGTATTAATCTGGAATGTCTCTTTCTAACAAAGATATGATGTTAACAATCTCTTTGCCATACTCCTAATCTAGTTATGTGTGGCTGGAGTCTCAATAAAAAAGAAAGATCATCTTTTCCTGGTTTTGTTTTTTGCTGATAGCCTTTTTGATCTAGTATTTTAGACTTTACTATTAGCTTAAAAATGAGATAAACATGGAAATAAAGATTAAAATTTTAGCCATATAAATATTAATTTAATATTCCTGGAAAATTCATTTATAGCTTTAAAAATGCTTTGTAAATGCAGTACTTGCTGTAGTACTAGCCAAATAATTTATTAAAATTGTCATAAGCATACCAACTGAACATAAACAGGTTTGTGATAACCATTTGTTCTCTTATTCTGTTATCAGTGTACATATATATAGTTATGTATATATACTTAGATGTGTGTGTATGCAAATCTGTGTAGTAGTTCTTCCTTTAATACTGCATGTTAAATATAGATATATATTTATATTATATTAATTAATTAATATTTATCTATATACAATATAGATCTAGATATAGAAGTCAGTCAAAGTCTTTCAGCGTAACTGTGCTTCCACTGGTGCTGGTGGGTGTGCTTAATACAGTACAAGTTTTTTAATTTAATTTAAATGTGCTCTTTGGAAACAATTCTATCATCAAACCTGAAGAATAAATAAATGCATAAAACCAACAATAATTGACAGGAAAAGAGGCATTTGGAAGGCAGTGAAGGAGAATGACTCAATTTGCTTATGCATTACTGCTATTCTGCTCTTGTTTTTTTTTAATGACTTTCAGCAGGTAGCTGATACAGTGGGAAATTCATACAGCCGTATCACATTAGGCTTATTCACAATGTACTCATAAAATTCATAAATATGATAAGACTCCAGAATTATGCCATTCAAAATATATACTGTATTTTAATAGACATGCAAATAGGATTAGAGATGTTCAGGATCATTACTGTTTAACATCCTTAAGCCGCTGTAAATAGCGGGAGCGTCCTTGGCTGTTATGAGGTTGTCAGACCATCTCCTACTGCCTCAAGTCATGTGGAGAAAGGCTGTACTGGAATGAATTGCAACATTGTCTGTGATGCTCCTCCAACTGCTTCTGTGATGGAATGAGGATGGGGGATCCCATGTACTAAAACACCTGTAATTTATCTTACTCTGTACTAGAAGTAACTGGACAATTCTTCCATCCAACAGAGGTCTATCTCTGAAATACTTACGGCTATCCTCTTGTATGAGTAGCCATAACAGTCCAGAAGGAGGGGAGATCCTGCAGGTTTTATCACCTTTGACAGTGAACAAAAAGGATAGCATTGGCTAAGATGTTTCGGAGAAAGTTGTAATAATTTTGTACTTACCTTAACTGTTCAACTGACATGTTTTGGTTTTGAGCCTATGTCCTGCAGGTGCTTATGGCCAGATGCACCATTCAGACACAAATTCAGAGACTTGCCTCAGTAAAGTTCAGTTTTGGCAGTACAGGTTGCGAAGAGAATTAGAAAAGGGCTGAGGAGCCCTAAACCACAGGAAACTTTGTAGCTAATCCTTACGCCTTTAAGCTCCAGATACAAATCCTCAAGTAAACTTTGAAAAAATGGTTGCAATCAAGGAGCAAGAGGTAAAAATCAGAACTCGCTTTAACTGGGCATGCAGTGTCCGAGGAAGATCTAATCAAACCAACGTAGAAGTGTCATGTTTTCTAGAAGAGCTGATACTCTTATGTACTGACTCTTTTCTTAGGCTGGAAACAATTATTTCTCTTGTTTAAGTTGCTCTATCTAAGATTGTTTAACATTTTTGTTGCAAATTATTTTCGGAAGTGAATGAACCTTCATATAAATTTATTCTAAGCTAAGGTTTGGCAGACTCGTGTCCTGGAATGGATGTTTGACCAGAGGGAATTTTCTGAGTCAGCAGTTGCTTTGGACAATGTAACTTAATCCTGGGTTTGCTGTTTAAATACTAAAAATAAATAATTTTTCATTATCAAGCAACAAATATGCATGCAAGCATATGAAGTGGTGTAAAATGTATCCCTCACCTGGAAAAACATATTATTTCGTATACATTACTTTCAGCACAATCAGCTTAAATGAGTGGGATTTACATACCTGGATTCGGCAATTTCAGTTACTTTTGAACTTTCTAATATTTCTAAAAGGTTACCTTTGATTGCATTGTTCTTTCAGTTGATCTTGTCTTCCTCTTAAGTAGAAGTTCTCACATTCTTCATTACTTGTCCCTTTCTTCCTGCATCTACGCCACTGTATTTCAATGCTTATGCTGCAAGAAGTTCATCAGCTGGGCCTGAGCAAATAATATTGGGTCAGACCCTTTATTATTGTTGTCGCTGCAGCAAGGCATTACAGTTTCCTGTCAGTGCTGTGCACCTGAGCCAAACCAAGAACTTTTCACATTCAAATTTCAAGATCTTCAGCTGTTAAATACAGTATCCCCTATTGATGCTGACAGCTTGTTGATGTCTACAGCCACGCACACAGCTGTGTTGTCGTCAGTGGCACAGTTGCCCTGGGTTCTTTGCAGCCAGCTTTCTGAAGGCATAGCTACTTTTTTGTTTCTTTGTTTTGTTTTGTTTTGTTTACGCTTTGATCTGGCAAGATACAGCTCTGGATTAGCATGGCACCATGCCTGTGTGATTATATCCTGCAGGTACGACTAGGCTTCTAAATGCCATCTGGCAGTACTAAGGGGCCAAACTGTACCAGAGCATCCAGACAATGAAAAAGAAAAGGTTTCTTAATAAACTTGCTTCACCTGTTTTTGTGTGCCTTGTAAGCAGACACCAAATAGATTGTCTAACATGAATATGTGTTACAAATAGGGCATGGCGAGCTGCTTAGCCAGCTGATGTAACCTTTAGCTTAAGACTTTCTCAATTCTGTGGTGATATTCACAATTGAATGTTGCAGTTACATGGATTTATGCATTTAATTCCTAATTATTTTTTGAAAGTACTGCCTGCCTGAAGACCTAAAACCTCCAGTCTGTACTGAAGCTGGTACGTTAAGATTCATCTAAAACCTGAGCCATGTCATGTGCTTTTTGAAGTCTTTGAACTGAATATAGCTTTAGTTTAAGCTCTGTCTACTTCAGAGGGAAAGAAAACACTTTCCTATTCTGCTCACAGACAGCCTGTGCTGGAGGGCTGCTGCCTCTCTTCTTGCAATGGCTGCAGCAGCTAATCATGTGTAATTCCTGTGTTACTGTTCACAAAGAAAATCTGTGGGCATTGGAAAAGCATAAATCGGTGGATATAGACATTTTACACGGGTATATGCTTATATTTTATTTTATAAGCCATATCCTTTTGGATCTGCTATTATTCTGCTTTTTATGTGGCAGATGTCATGATTTCATCTGTACTGCCTTGCTGTTGTGGGTTCCTAAAACATGTAGCTTGTAATGCTTGATGAGATATAATGCTTTTTCTTTCTTTTTAATGAGATGCAAATATTTTGGGGGAATTTTCAGTTTCGTTCTTTAGGATAAAATGCTGAACTGTTATAAACTGCTCAGCAATAGAGTTGTTATATGTCTGGGTCTTCCAGACATGCCTTTTTTAACTCTTATGGAAATACTGTTCCTGGATATGTCTTTGCTGGGCTGCCAAACATCTGGAAACCTTGGACAAATAGCCACTGCAAATGGATTGACCGATTTTCTATTGCAGTGAGTCCCACACATCAGGGCTTGTCAGAGTTGCTCTATATGACTTATGCAATGTATGTGTCCACCTTAATATCCAGCATTTGCCAGACAGAACTGTGAGTCCTATTGAGTGTGATGGATTGCACTTTAACTTATAACATCAAGGATCTGGATGGTTTTATGCTCCTAAGCAAATGTAGGTGCAAATTTACAACATTTTCAGATTCTGATTTAGATGATACTGCCTGTTTCCATAATTGTATTCCAAACTAGGCAGAACATAATTTTTTTTCTTGATTGCTTGATAATTTAGCTCACTGATGGTATCAAAACACTAGCTACAAGTTGGCATTTAGACATACACCCCTGCTCCCTGCAAAAAACTATAAAATAGGTTTTCTCACAAAGATGCGGAGAATTTGTGTGCTTATGTGTTTTGGGATTTGTCTTGGGATTATTTTTTTTACTGATTCATTCTGGCATTGAGTTTTAGTCCGTCCTTTTGCTGTTGCATACAGCCAGATTTGTCAAGAGTGTCCTGTGAATTCCAAGTAGGTTATTAAAGGATTCAGATCTCTCTCTGAGACATAGATATTCACAGAAAGATACTTAGATCCTGTACCAAAAAATCTGAGACTGTATACATTCAGAATAAATATTATGCTTTAGCGTTGTGGACATTAACAGGTAAGGCCTGTCTGTGCATGCAGATATGTACATGTGCTGTTCTTCAGGGGCAAGATGGGAGTGCTGCCAACTTGTGGTTCATTATTGCTGCAGTTTATGAATACTTCAATAAGTCCAAAAGGTCTAATTTCTCTCCTCTGTGAAATCTGTCAATTGCCTTTGTAATCACTGGTATTTTTTAATTCAAGTTTTAATTGTGACTTTGGGTTTAGCAAGGGGTAGAGGATTAAACTCTTTCTAGCCCCTTCTCTTTGAAGGAGTTAAAAGTTGATGGCTTTTCTGTCCTACAAACACTCTTATGCCAATTCAGGATTCAAATTTTCACCTCTTCTAATGACATTAGGTCAAGCATGTTTCTGCCCTATAATTACATCTGTAAAACAGTTCTTGGAAGGATTTGAGGTATTAGCTGAGAGTCTGTTTGAGTCCAAAGTTCCTTTTGCCAAAAGCAGACTTCACTGAATATGGGTTTTCTATTACCTAACTGAAATTAAGGCAGAGGTGAAGATTGTTTCAGCTTTAGACTAAATGATGCAGAAGTATTCCTGAAGGCAGAGTATTTGTAAATGACAGAAGAATTAAGTTTGTTCTTCTGAAAGATTTTTACCAACCACTTTCAATAAGATGAGCAATTTATAAGTCTTGATGAATACTCCCCATATTTTTTCTAAAACAGATGTTTTAAATATGTCCTTAATTGTACCTTATCCGTAACGGTGACCTTTTCTTCCAGATCAGCCTTTACAATGTTTATCTCTATCTTTGCCACAGACAGATTGGATTATGATGTTCTAGCCTGAGTTTAGCAACTCAATTTAAAGGCCATTCAGAAATTCTGTTAATAAAGAATAAGTCATCTTTCTTGCTTAATCATGTCTGATATAGATCTGCTCTGTAGGTAATGTAGCTGATAATTCATTTACAGCCTTTTGAATCTTCTAGTTAAAGACAGAAATCAGGTCTGCTGAGATTCATTGAAACAGCGACTAAAATCACTGAAAAGAAAATAAAATGAGAAGTATACTTGGGATGTATTTATTTACAATCAAGTCTGCTATTCTGGGTAATAAATGAGGTGGGATAAGGAAGATAAAGCAAACCCACAAATTTAAAACATATGTAGAATAGCTGCAAGAGCATTCTGTACATAATTTATATTTAAATATGAAATGAAGATATGGAGTGAGGTTAAAAATGAAAAGCAAAGAGTTTAGGGTCTTTTCTGCATGTATTATGGTTAGTCTGAAACCTGGATATTTTTTCCATGACTAATTGAAAATTGACTATATTTCACATCTGTTTGGGCTTAACTAAAATGTGCCAACTACTACTTGCACTCAGCACACAAGTTATTTGTATCTTGTTCAAAGGTGTACTTTACCTGTGCTGTATTTGTTACATTCTGCAGATTGGAGTCCAGGCCCAAGTTCGTTCTCCTTTTCTTTACCTATAATGAATAACCAAAATGATTTTTTTTACTGCTGTCTATATTCCTATTTTTGAATTGTATAATTCTAATATCTAGTATAAAGTACTAAAGGAATTCTGCTTTTCCTGTTAAGGCTATCTTTACAGTACAAACAGTTATGAACACTGGTAAGCAAATCTGATCATGACTAGTTTGCATTACCAGGCAGATTATGCAAGTTGGTTTGATTAATTTACTCCTGTTTTTTTTAAAATCACTCATTGTCTACTTGTTCTTTAGATACTGCAAATAATGGAAGACTGAAAGGTAAATTGTCTTAAAAATTTAGGCTAGAATGTTTTGTGCTATATTCTTGACATGATCTAATTCAGTTTGTGCTTTTCAGATGCTTCAATCTTAGTCACAATAAATTGTGTTACTGTTCAGCCATGGTATACTCGCTTTGCAATACAATATTCAAGCTGTTCTGTAGATACTCCTCAGAATATACTGAGTAAACATCAGATTTAAAAAAAAAAAAAAAAAAGAAAAAGAGATGATTAGTTTTAGGGGATATTTTAGGGTGAATTTCAGTTCTATTTTGGAAAGAGCCTTATGCTTTATGTGAAGCTTCAGAATTTGCAGAAAAGGAGTGATCCACAAGTCCAATTCTGTTTCCTGTCCTTGGGGGAGAGGTGCAGTGCCACATTTTGCAGTGCAGGCCCTGCCCACAGGAAGGGTTGCGGAGGAGGTGGAGAAACTGTTTACTGTTTAGGGGGTGATATAATGGGTTTCAGACTACTGAGTCCAATTAAAAGTGTAATTGCTCTACTTAAATATTTCTTGCTGAGATGGTTGTTCTTTTATGTGTATTACTCAACTTCAATATTTAACTGTATTCATGACTTTTCTGAACTTTGATATAGTTATCTGGTATTTTGTCATTACTGAACATTATTTGCTAGAAACAGTCCTATCTCTGCTTCCTAGGGCGCATGTCCATGCATGCATACACGTCTGTGACTTCAAGCTAACTCTGTGGCGAAATGTGAAGGAGCTGTGTAAATTAATCAACTCTTAGCAACTGTTGTATCTCAGACAGATAAAATGTTTCTGACAAGGTCTGGAGGAAGGAGGCGGGGGGAGATTCAGACACTAATTGCCTTTGCTATATCTTTAAGTAAGGTGCAAGATCAGCATCTGTACTCCAAATCCTCTTCAAAGGATAGAGGACTACTGCAGTTCACTGCTTCAGTTAGAAAAGAAAACAATGGAATCTCAGTTTAGAAGCAAATATTAGGAGAAGGTGGGTGGTCTCTTGTTTTGTTCTTCAGTTCTCCTGTGCTCTCAGACTGAACACAGCCAGACCCACCATTCCCAGAACATGTACCTTCCTCTCCAGATCCTCACCATCCTGGGCAGGGCTCAGGAGCACTTAAGCATGGGGTGGGGCAGGCGCCTTTCCAACGAATGGCACCTGAACTGTCTGGCTGTATTACAGGCTGAAATCAGCAGTGGCCCAAGACAGAGGAGAGGTAGCAACCTTGTTCTTCCCCACCATCTTTGCAACGTGGCATCATTCTGTGGGTGAATGAAATGTGCAGTCCTGTACTCCCAGAAATATATCAGTACCCTGCTCATTTTGGGTGCAAAGAGCCTTGCACACATTTGCCTCTTCCCCCATAAGGTCCTGGCTCAGGCTTATCCCCTTCCTGTTCTAACTGTGCCATCCCTCATCACTGCTGGGATCTCTGAAGTAGTCTGTGTACACTTCCCTCTATAATACAGACCTTTGCTCAAAATACAGAGTGAAGAAAAGATGAAGATGCAGGCAGGTTTCAGCATCTGTGTGTGTGTGTAAAATATTAGGAACTCTCAGACGTAAATAGCTGTGACATAGTTCAAGTTTCTGCAAATCACAGAAATAGTCAATCATCCAGGCGTGAAAACTATATTAATGTTAAAAGTCTTCATGGATCAGAACGATGGATATAAAAATGCCTCTCAAAACTTTAGTTTTTCATTTTTACTCTTGATACCAGACTGTGGCTTTGATTTCAACCTGACTTCACTGGAATTATTAATGTGCCTCTGTTATGTTGGATGTAGAGTTTAGGTGATACCTTATATGATGGTGGCCCTGCTTTTTATAACAGCGATTTTTGCAGTGTGTTTTAATCCTGTCCCAGATAAGCAATATTGTAGAAAGTTATTAGTTTCCTTAACTGGCTACCAGCAAACCACAACACTGGCATTTGATCTTTGCACTTACAGACATAATATAAGCTTGGAATCCATAGAAATTATTGTTCTGCACATTGCTTAATACATATGATCTTGGGCAAAGGCTGCAGAGCTGCTATTTTCGGACTCTAGAATTAAATCTAGACAGTTTAACATCTCTGAATTTGGGAAATGCTACTTGAATAATTGCCTAGTTTTAGGCTGGAAAGATGGTATGTTCCAAGAAAATGAATATTTTTTTATTCAGCAATCTCTAAATTTATCAGCTATTGTTCTACATTATTGAAGCCACCATCTTCCGCACATGCAGATCTCTTCTGAAAGGTTCACTCACAAGGCCAGAAGGGTGTGAGCTGACAATAGTATTAATTTTTGGATTTTTAAAATTGCTTTTCCACTTTTATTTAAAAATAAATCATTCTGTTTGTATAAAAAATCTGTCCATATGGTAAGTATTTCCAAATGAAGCTTTTGTAAAGTTTATGTTGGGGACCTTTCTGATGTTGCCTCAATGGAGAGAAGCAGAAGTCACTTTGTGTGGGTGGATGTGTATCCAGCTGTATACCTTACATAAGGAGAAAAAAATTGTCTTTGTAAGGAAACATGGTTTCACCCAAGGGTCTTTCTTCCATCCAGTAGTAAATTTAAATGGCCAGAGATACAGCTGAATCTGACTACTCCACTGTTGGGGAAGTTCAGACCATTTGGAAATTCAGACAACATCACACCAGTGCAAAAATCCATGCAAATATGTTTTGATTCAGCCAATTCCATACGCAGTACTGACACTAGCACTACAAATATGATTTCTTTCTAGCTAGAATTACTCTGATGAGAACGGAACAATTTATTTATTTATTTTCTTCAGGGATCCTTCCTCACTGAGATTAGATGCTCAGGGAAGTTGATTTTTAGTTCTCTTAATAATGCAGGGACCAGTTTTTTGGAAAGCCAAGCTTTTATTCACAGTCCTGGAACTTGCCAGGAGGAATTCCAGCATGGAAACTGGACCACAACACCAGCTGAAATAGCACAAGAGAAAATGCCATTTTGCAAGTGACAGCTGGAAGAAATCCAGGATGCAGAGTCAACAGCTGTCTTCAGTTGTCCCAGTACTATATTTCATCCCTGTTTCAGAGTGAGATTTGTGATTTTTTGCCAGTCTCTCTTAGTCTGGTAAAAATGGCTATTTGTAGAAATCTTATATCTAGACATTTTTGGGTCCTAGGGAAAGTCATAGAGTGTGAGTAGATTTTTGGCAAGGCTTTTGATGCTGTCTCACACAACATTCTTGTGTGAGGGTGTTAGTGGTCTGGTGAATGAAAAAATGGTTTGGATTACTGGGTCCAGAGAGCAAGGTTGATGGGTCATACTTTGCCTGGAGGCCAGTAGCAAGTGCATTACTACAGGGGTCTGTCTATTCTTATGTTCGATATCTTCGTCAATGTCTCAGAGGAGGAAATGAAGTGCTTGCTCTTAAGGTTTGCATCAAATGGGTCAATGCAGTCAAGGACAGAGCTGCAATCCAGGGAGACCTACACAGGCTGGAGGGATGGGCCAGCAAGAACTTTATGAACTTCAGCAAGGATAAATGCAAAGCCCTGCTCCTGGGAAGGAACAAATCCCAGCAAAGACACAGGCTGACGACTGCCTGTCTGGGGAGCAGCTCTGTGGAAAAAACATTGGAGCTGTGGTAGGCAAGAAGGCAAGCATGGAGCCAGCAGTATCTACTGGCAGCAAAGGTGGCCAACAGCCTCCTCAGCTGTGTGAACAGGTACATAGCCTAGAGCAAGTGAAGTGATTATCCCCTTTACTGAGCACTCCTTACATCCCATCTAAATTGCTGCTTCTGGTTTTGGGCCCCATGGTACAGGAAAGGTGTCAATAAACTGTAGTGAGTTCAGCAGAGTGCTACCATAATGGTTGACGCTGAACCACTTACCCTGTGATGAGAGGCCATGGGGCCAAGGATTGTTTGGTCTGGCGGAGGGATGGCTTTGGGAGGACTTAACAGCAGTCCCTCAGCACTTACCAGGAGGTCTTCAAGGAGAAGGAACCAGGCTCTTTGTTGCTTATTTTCCCACCATGTTCAACAGGAGTAAATTCAGAAAAGAGAAGTTGCGCTGGTGCAAGGAAAAGCTTTTTCACCATAGGGACAGTACAAGTACTGGAAGAGATGCTGACTGCAGAAGCTGTGCAGGCAGTCCTTGGAGATTTTCCAGACCCATCTAGGAACAGCCCTGAGCAACCTGATCTGAGCAGACCCCGCTTGGAGAAGGAGATTGGACTAGAGCTCTCCTGAGGTCTCTTCCAGCCTGAATTATTCTGTGATTATCCGGAGGGGACACTTTATGGAACAAATGGAACAGCTGTGTCCTGTTCTTACCATTTAAAAAAAAAAAAAAAACAACAAAAAAACAAAACCAAAAAAACCCCCAACAACAACAAAAAACCCAACCAAAATACCCCCACAGAAATCCCCTATGGAGAGGCATGGGCATGAATAGATCTATACATCCCCAGAACAGAATGAAGAGCCCATTCCCCCTCAAGGGTAGTTCTCCATCCTGTTGCCAGCCATGCAAAATAAGAAACAAACATAGAAGAGCTCTGTTTGCAGCTGAAAAAACTCTTAACAGAGGCTTCTCCCTCACCCCACTAACTGTTCCACGGGCATATCCCTCACTCTGCACAGAGGGTTTTTTCCCTTTGGTTTGGACTCTTGTTTTATATTTTTTTTTTTTTAAATAACTTTGATCACTACCATTTGATCTGACAAGAGCTCCCCCAGGGCCTTTTCCAGGGCCATGATAACATATTAATGTCAGCCCTAAGGAAGAAGAAAATTAATGTGTGTATGTATATATACGTATATATTTCCTGATTGGGACTCTGTAAGTCGGGAGACAAGGAACAGGATGTAGTTACTGCAGAGTCCTGCATCTGTGAAGAAAACAGACAGAGTGCTAGGGAAGTCAGTCACAGGCACTAAGGATGCATGTTCAGTCTCACTGCATTGCAAAATAATTTTAAATGAAGATGAACATAAGAAAAGACAGGCGATGCCACAGAAACCAAGATCCCGCTCTTTTTGAAGCATATTGGGAATGCTGATCTCATACACAGTCATGTGTTATTCAACCAGAGTTCCTATGCAGCCCTCCCTTATCTGCCTGCTACCCCTTGCGCAGCTTACAACATTGCCTCTGTTGGTAAGGTCAGGGTCCCATCATCTGTACTTGTGGACTGGTAAATGCAAACCTGGAAGCTCCATTTATTAATAAATGAGGAAAAGCAATTTGCCTGTCAGAAGCTAGCTGTGCATAGGGGAGGCTGGGGTGATAAATGTGCTACGAACTTTCATTGCAGGGGCAGAGTACCAGTTAAAGAGAGAGTAACGTGCACAATGGTTTCTGCAATGGGGAGCTGTCATTTTTAAGAGTTGCATCTTTGTCCTGGTGATGACAGTTGTTAAGAGACATATGCATTAGTGATGTGGAAGGGACATGATCAAACTTTCCAAATTAAAAATAAACAAACAAAAAAAAACCCCAAGCACTTCTTGCCTGGATAGAACTAAATTCCTTATCACAGTGCTTCGTTCATCAGCTATTTGATGAACACAAATACCTACATGTTGCACTGCAATGGAATCTGCACCTGGAATTTTCCTTATTTCATCATAAGTCATTTTTATAGTTTCTTCCCATATGGCAATGACAGTAGAGTACTTTGTGGCCTCCTCCAGATATCAGCACTAAGAATACAAATTGATGGATCATCTCTTGCGGTGCTGCCTTCAGGTTCTTCCTACATTTTCTGCCTATGTACATTTTCCACTGATCTCCAGCAGCATACAGAAGATAGAAAGAATACAAATCATGCTTTCAGGCCTTTTCACATTACTGGGGAGAGCTGCTATTGCCAAACACATTCAAAACAAAGTGGCTACCACTTCACAAACCCTAAGAAGAAATTAACCACTGAGATTTATTTTTTTCCTTGACTTGAAGCAATGTCTGGCTTCCCCCAGGAAAGCTTTCAGCATGAAAGCCAAAATGGTAATGTTTTTACAGTACAGTATTAAAATGATCAAGGAAGAAGTACAGTGTTATCTGCCAAATATTTCTGTAGTATCTACCCCAATTCCAGCTTTCCAGTCTCGCAGAGAACAACCTTTCAACCTTCTTTATTGTTCTCCTTGCCTTATTCGAGAGATGGATGTGGTGATACTATTCATCTATTGCAACTGCTCTCTGATAGCACCAACTCCAGTCAGATGAGATTGTCCAACTGGGAGTTTTTCCTAGGTTAGATCCGATGTTAAGCCATCAATTCAACAAAGTAGATCCTGCCATAGATGAAGGTCACTTCCCAAGATAAATTCAATGCATATTTTTCTTTTTGTTAGGTATGAGTCCTCTTTCTAGAATTATTGTCAATATCAAAGTGAAAAGGTTATGTCTCTTGAATGAGATTCAACTAACTAGTTCTTAGCCACTCATAAATTCATCAAAATCTCACATAGGTCCCCTGATACTGACCCACATGCACTGTTTGTGGCAGACACCCTTTCTGTTCCTTATTACTGGCATTTTGGGTATCTCATTTGGACTTTGATGAATGGTGCATTGATCTGAATTTATCTCTTTGAGTAGTAAAGCCCACTGATATGACCAACCCATGTAACAAAATCTTTATTAAGAATTGATACACAAGTAGTTAGTTTGTTTGGTTAAGCAAATTAGTTTGTATTCTGCAGCAGCAGAGAATTATCTGAAATGGATTATTATGAACTAGAAACAGCACAGTATTTTCTAAACAGTGAAAAAAATCTTTCAACTGAAAGGAATTGTATATACATCAATTCATTCCTATTTGCCATTCATAGACTGATTGCTGTCCCCAAGGCTCAAGGAGACCAATGGGTCCTCTCTAATTTGTGTCTGGAGTTTGTAACTTGAGGAAAGAATTTTCAGGTATTCACATATAAATATTGCCATTCTGTCTGTATGTAAACCTCAAAAATCTCTGTTTTATTAAAAAAAATCCCCAAAACAAAACCAAAAGCAAACAAAAGATTTGTTTTTACTGGTTTCACATTTTTTTTTTTAAATTATAAGTATGTTTTGTGTTTATCTGTTGCTGTGATATTTGCCTTACAAATACATCATTATCCACAAACCCTTAATCAGAACATGAAAGGATCATTTTATCTCCTGTACTAGTTTTTGTGTTGTATTTCCCAAGGCTTCTATTGATTTTGTTTTTTCTTAAATGCAAATAACTTAAAAAGATTTCATTCTAGTTTTTGCAAAGCTATTACCTTTAGTTTGAAGGGTTTTAATTGTGATTTTTCTTGAATGCTATATTGAAATTTCTTCTAGTAGTTTGTGATGTTTCTGTGTTTTAAATGAATTAATTATGTGTGCTTAATATATTAAAAGGGTTTTATTAGATTTTTTTTTAATATTATTAAGGTTATACTAGGACTGTATGAAGCTTCCCAAACTGTCAACTGCTTTTTGATGAAATTTTTAACAGATGTGTTTCAGATGTACTGTTTTTTTTCATGATAGCCTTCCACTGACACTCTTATGAACAAATTTGTTGATAATAATAGTAATTACCATTAAGTAGTCTGAGGATAAAGGCTGTGAACATACGTTTAACAACATGGGGATGTGGGTTTGTAAATTTTTTTTGAAAATGTATCAATTTTCACAGACTTCTGAGACAACCAGTCATGTCCTGCAGCCATATGAAGAAGGGTATAGTGCCTGAATTGCACGGTGATGTTTTATAACTACTGATGTAACTGGTTTTAACGGTATGAGTACATTTCAAACTTGTATGATGAGCTTTCATCACTCCTGCATAAGGATCACATTTCTTAACCAATTCATGTTCCAGTAACTATGTGATGTTTTCACCTGAGTGCTCCCCTTTGCCTTTTCAGCTAGATCTAATTCTCTCAGATTACACTGTTGTTCTCCAGAATCCTCATTTCTATGGGGTAAGAAAGCATGGACTTCATGTAAAACTAGAGAGTTTTAAAGCTGTTAATTTATTTTTGCATAGTCTGAATATTATCAACTACAATTCTACTGTGGTTTTAGGTATTTCAGATTTTTCTGGGTGATTTACCTCTGAAATAGCATATTTCCTTATAGTAAGCAATGCTATTGAAATGTGTTCTGCTATGTTGAGGAAATGCTTATAGAGCTTGTTTCTTCTCATGTACCCAAATCATCAGTTGGCACCCCTATATAGTGTTGAGGGGCTCTGAATCTTGTACAGGCTAAGGAAATATGGTGATTACTGGAAGCAGCAGGACAAAGCCACGCGGTATGCTGGCAGGATGGCTATCCTGTGCAAACAACCAAAGGAGCAATTACGCCTGCGCTGGTAAGTGGGCAGCACGAGCAGAACACATAGTGACCATGGCCCAGCATCAGCTGCTGCCGTTCGCAGTCAGTGTGTCCGCTCTCACAGAGTCTGTGCCACTGACCGCTGGGGTGGGGACTGGGCAGCCCAAAAGAGAACCTATGGGCTATGCTCTGCTGTCCCAGGTAGAAGCATGGTTATCTGTAGGACAGGAGGGATAGCACCGATTGCTAAAAGCTCTCACATCTGAGATTGCCTCAAGTGTGCATGCTTCTTTTGATAACCACTCAGTCGATATCAGTATCTCTGCCACACATTCAGCCTTTTTGAATGAGGTACCAGGGGCAGGCAAACTCCAGTATAGAGCTACAGATACCTGGGGCTGGATCCAAAGCCAATGAAACCTGCTCCATGAGATTGGCAATCTCTAGTGGATGACTGGGGTGGGAGAAGAGCACCTAAAGTGGGACTAATGTGGGAGAGAAGCAAACAAATCTTCTTTGCCTCCCCGCCAATACTAAGGTTTTACCTGTGTAGAAGAATGAAGAGTTCTGCACCAACTCTCTTCATTGCACCCCTTATCCATAATGCAATTGTGGATAAAAAGTAACAGGAAAGTATCTTAGATAATACAATAAATGTCCTTCCTTGTCAGAAATACTGTTGTTTAATGATCACAAAGCCTAATTTTATGGCATGAAAACAGCACACATTGGTACGGTGCTCTGTCATTCTTGGAGTACTGGCTCATTCTGGATTTGCAGTCATGAGTATGACCTGCAGAATTGCCAGTGTCCGTTCTGGGGCACTCCAGATTTCGGCCAAAGTGTCTTGCAGCCCATTACCGCCTAACTTCTGTCTTATTTTCTCCCCCAGCATCTCTGAGTGTCTGGCCCTTTCAAAAATGCCAGAAGCAGCAGTAAGGTAGAGGGCACCTGTATGGGATTATTTGTGTGAATTGCAAAGACACTTTTGTAAGGCTTCTTAAACTGGCTTGGAGATCCCTTGTGCTGAATCAGACACAGACAAGTGCAGAAACGCAGCTTTTCCAGCTTTATCAGTCAGGGAATCCTGTGTAAGGGGGGATTCCCAGTGCAAAGATCCCATTGTGGGCAGGTGGTGCAGCTCCCCCAGTCTGCTCCAGCAGCAAGGCAGCCATTCAGGTGCTGGGTCAGCACTCCAGGGCAGACCCTCCTTATCCTAGTTGAAGGCTGGAAATCTAAAGTACACTTTCTTTCTGCCTCCCCTGTTACAGTAGTTGTTTTGGGAGGAAGGTGTTGATCTTCTACTACAGGTTTGGAGTCAAGGCTCCAGGGATCCCAGTCTTTGTGCTCAGTCCTGTTTCTCTCTGTCCTCCCCTTTATTGTCCCCTACTTGACCTTTTGCTCCTAAGCATCCTCCCTTGAAACATGGCTGAAAGGTCCTTCCCTAAACCACACAGTCCTTTCAGGGAGCTGTGTCCTCTGCTCTGTGTACATTCAGGGACAACTTTCTCCGAACATTTTGGGGAAAAAATATAGGGGACATTTCTTTTTTTAAATAACAAAAGCTCTCCAAATACTAGTTTAATCTGAGCATTTACATCCTTGGTGAATCATCTGTCCCTCCTAGAAATCACTTTTCCTTCAAGACTATGACTTTAATTTTTGTAGGAGCATTTTGTCTCACTTTGCCAGCCGTTTCCATTCTCCTGTGTTTAGAGGCTTTGACAATATCAGTGGGCTCACTGTTGTTTCAAAGGCAGCATCTTAAGGCAAATGGCATCTTACTGTTTCTGAAGAGCGAGCTACTGTGCTATCTGTAGCTACTGTTTACTGTCCTGCTTAAATGCAGTTAGTCTCATTTTGAAATGACCTCACGTTTTCATACAACAATCTCCTTGACAAGAACCAAATGCATAGGACATATGGGATTTATGGATTCCTATAGAACAGGACCACATCCCTCAATCAACCCCTTCCCTCACTGAATACCAGCAAGGAAAGGCTGAAAATTCAACTGTTGTTACTGCATTTGTCTTCTGCGAAGTATACTGTACAACTGAGAAACTGTAAGAGTTTAAATAGCAGCTGACCTCCTGACCCTAGAGGGGCTTTTTTTTTTTTTTTTTTTCATACTTCTTGTCCTTGATTATGGTAGTGAAAAGTAGATATAGTAGGACAACCTCAAAACTTTTAGGAAACCTCTGGGATGCAGAGCATTAGTGCAGATATTTGTTCGTCCATTAGAAAAACTATTATTTCTCTTTTGTTTACGTTCATCATATTGTTTGTGCTCCACGAAATATGGTATTTAGTGGAATTTTTTTTTAAGTTGTGTACATGTGTCAGCATCAGTAACTGAAACTCCTGTTGTGTCTTGTGTTGCACGTGATGATAATGATATCATGGAGAGAGGATAACAAGTTCTTTCCTTCTTTTCTGTAGGCTTATTGACTAACACAGAGGTTGAAATTGCTTTTTGCATCTTTCGTTCTTCAGTCTCTCCACTGATAGTATTTAACTTTTTCTTAGTAGTTAAAGGGATTAAATTTTCAGGATATGTACTTGCTGGAATATAAGTATACTGTGGCCATATGCTTGCTCTATGCACATTTGTCTGCCTGTAGCACTAATAAGTCCCCTTACTTAAACTCATTGGGTTTTTATTTGTTATGTAAACAAAAGTACACATGGGTGTGTAAAGGTCTCGACCATGACCGCTACATGCATTCATTGTTGTGGCAAGATAGTATGTGTATTTTGGCACAAAATTGTCCATGATGTTTAAGTAAAGCATGAGAATAAATGTGTTTGGTGTTGTTCACTTAGTGATTCAATTTGTTTTCCTCAATATTTAATGTATTATATCATCTCAACATGGGATTTTCAGAAGTGCTTGCATTGGTGTAAACTTTGCTCCTATCAAAATACTAACTATGAATTTAAAAACTATCCATGCTGCTTAATATTGTTTAATGTTTTAAACTTCAGGAAAAAAAGATCCAGAGGGTTAAATTCAATAAAGCTTGCATTAGCAAAAAATAGAGATGCTTGTTCCTTGCATCAGTTCTAGCCAGTTTCTGCCAAGGCAGAGACAGATCTGTAGAAAGTAGAGTATGGTTCTGCTAACTTTTAAGCCCATTTGAATCTGACAAAAAACTTATTAATACAAATGTGTTTCCTACTACGCTACGCCAAAGATCAAAAAACAGTTGTCGCTAAATGGTGGTGCTTCCTCTACTGCCCTCTCTGTTTTTGGCTTTTGAATAGACGCTTATAGCATCTTTGGCAGTGTGCACTTCATTATCCTAGAATAAATTTTGGGGGATCTGGATGCTTGTCGATGTGTTCTAGTTTTAGGAACTGTTGAGAAAATGAGGACTGAATGTTCTTTGGTATTAAATGAGGAATGCCTACAACCAAATGGTTTGAAGTCAGCCCTGATTCAAGCCCTGTTGAGGTAAAATGCAAAAAAACCAAGTTCAAGTTTCAAGGTTTTTTGGTTTTGTTTGGTGTTTTGTTGTTTTTTCTGTTGTTGTTGGTTTGTTTTTTTTTGGTTTTTGTTTTTTTTTTTTTTAGGACATCCAAACAGAAAATAGTTTTAAAATATTCGATATAGTTTTGGAGAAATGCAAGAAAATAACCCTTATGGGTCCATAGTATTCTGTGATCATCTACACATGGCACTTTAGGCATTACTTTTGTTTCAAATGAGTGTGAGAAGACAATGCAAAGTCCATCTTATCTATGCTAGTTATGTGAGGACAGACAGTACCTGATTTGATGTAAACCCTGCTAGTACAAAGCTGAAAGTCCAGACTGAGTTTTTATGAGTGTCAGTGGCTACATCAAAGAGGGAATGTGGAGATTACACAGGCACAAATATGTTTTTGGGGATGCTCTTCCGCTCCCCTCCTCCTGTAAATGAAGTCCTGACCACTGTGTGTCATTCTTTTTTCTTTCACAGTGCAACTCCTGTTCAAACAAAATTATTCACAAAAATTTAGCTGAGAAAAATCGACAGTAAATTTCATCAGAATACTCTCAAGTGGCAGTTGATTAATAAATTTTATTCATAACTATGCCATCATTTTCTAGCCAACTGTGCTTTTTAGATGGAGGTTTTTTAAAACTAAAACCTTTAATGAAGTTTTATGAAGAAAGTCAGTTCTTAAGTTGTTAGTTCACAATTTGTGAAGAATGTGCAGAAAATGCAGTATAAAAACCTTTCCTTGTGTAGATAAATATACTTCTCTGTGTTTAGCAAGAAGATTGCTATCAGTGATTTTTCTCTTAAAGTAAGTGTTTAGGTAATTTATTTTATGCAGGCTGTCTGGATTTGATGGATAGCAGCTGTATCACTATTTCTCAAAAGTGTAATAGAAGGTCTGCCCTAGCTGGGGTGTTTGCTTTGGAAATAAGTTTGGGGAGGTCACTATGAAGAGTGATTTTATAAATCATGTGTGAGTAACTGTGTTTTTGGTGAAACTCTGGTAACTATTTGGACTTGCTCTGTGATTTTGTAAAATAGTTTATTTGAGAAAAGCATATATTTGTGCAATTAGAGAAAAAAACCCAGTATGCTCTACAACTGGACATATGTTGGGGTGAGAAAAAGCATGAAAACTATACAGGCTGGTAGCTAATTTAAGACCATTGGTTTTAGAGCAGTAAATCTGAATGCTGCCTCTCTAAAAGATCAGAACATAATAACTTCTGCCACGTTTCATGTAAGTACTGCGATAAAGGTATCTTCAATTTTATGAAGGGAATGAAGTGTGGAATAGTTCTACACTGAGAGATGATTACATTGAGGTAGAAGCAGGGAACTCTACATCTTTATTTTAGTTTATTTTTTGCTTGTTTACAGAATGTTGCTTATGTTCTGCATTAGAATTCAACTCATGTCATCTGCCTTTCTGAGTGGCTGTGGTTTAATCATTAAATACACAGAAGAACAGCAACCAACTATTAAAATTTGCCTGAGGAAGGAGTCTGCAATGAAGAGTGTTTAGAGCCAAAACCTGTGTCTCCACTGACATCATGGGAATTGCAGCCTAGGCTAGAAAATGCCACTGATCACAAGGTCACATAATAGAGATTACTTATCTGAAATGTAGTCCTTAAATCTCCTTAACTCCCCAGCCAGCTTTAAAACTGCAAATTACATTATTTTGCTTTAAAACCTGAAGAAAAGATTTCCTGCAAGCCTGGAGATAAAAATTTTGGGTGAGGAAAAAAGAGCAGCTGCAGCTGAGTTCTACTTAATAAACCAAAGAAGTCCTAGTTAGATGGAAAATCATCTTTGGATATACAGATGTATATATACAGAACTCAACTTCATAGGAATGTTTAGTAAACTGGATATGGGGGAAAGCTGGGAAGTGTGTTAATCTCTGACTACCTGATCGTGCTTCTGGTTTGTTCCCCCCGCCCCCAGCTTCTCGAGATGTAGCCAATAAAACTAATTTCTCCTTCTCCCACACCCCACACTTATCAACATCCACACCTTATACTATCTAGCAGCTTATTATTTTATGAAAATATATAAAGAGTATAATAGCACACTAAAATCAGGCTGTTCTTCATCAGCTTTGTAACTTACTGTTTTACAGTGCTGGACACAGCAGGTGGTGGTTGCATCCATTCAGTCTTACTCATTTTGTGGTAGCTCCTTGCTCTCCTATTCCTTTTAATACTGCTTATCACTCAAGCATTTTCCTTGTTTCTTCAGGTTCTCCTGAGCTTTACCTGTATTTTTTAGAATGCTGATGTTACTATGGGACAGGGATTCTCAGTTTGGTCTCTTGAGGCTGTTTTAAGAATGGGAGTCTGTAACAGGAGAAAAACAAATCCATGCACACTTTATAGTCTGTCACACCCGTGAGAGGCAGATCTGCTTGTTGGTACAGCAGTGGCTGTAAAGTTAGGTCAGGACTGCACTAAGTCTGAACTTTAAATGTCTGTCTTTGGATTTGTGCCTCTATTATCATCCCTAAGCTCCTGATAAGGAAATTCAGGATATTAGAATGTGGATTCAAAATTTTAAGAGGTTTTGAATACTTTGATGGTAGGCCGTTCAAAAGTTCCTTGAATAATCACATCTTAATTTTCTGTTGAGACAGAAGGCAGGTTGCACTACTCTGCTTATTTAAGCTATAAGACATATCATGTTTTGGTCACTTGCAGTTTCAGTGGGTGGCAGTCTGTTCTTTCAGGCTATTTTAGACAAAAATGGGAGCTGCTGTACTCAGCAGATGTGAAAATAGGGACAGTTTCAAATTATCTGCTGACATGTTGAAAGTGGGTAAAAGATCAGGTCTCCAGGCTCCAGGAGGTTAAAGGGGAATCAAATCAGTGATGGGAGGTAGAGAGTTTAAACGTGAACAGATATTTTTTTTCTTAACTTTCTTTTCTTGTTTAAAACAAATATTTCATATTCTAAATTATGCATGGAATAAATAAGATGAAAAGTAACAGAGATCATAAGATCATGACTTTCTCAATATTTGAGTTTTGAATATTAGTCCAGCTGTATTCTGCTTGTGTCTGTCCCTTTAAATGCAAGAGATGTTATTAGGGCAGTCTGACCTTCTAAGAAGGGAAAAAAAGTGCACAGAGGGTTTTGGCAATAACACTGACAATGTATTTTGCTGCAATACAGAATATTATCTGTTGCAACCTAATGAGAAAGGTAGATGTTGTATGTTCTTTATGACTATTTGGGCTTCATGATGTGAAGGTGGTCTTAATTTCAGACTGAAAGCAAAATTGAGACACATGTTTTTTTCACCCTATGAACTGCATCTGATGTACCCTACTGTTGAATTCAGGACTGGAGTTTCGTAATGTCGTTATAATCTTGTCAGTGTTGTTTGCCAATACGTAAGTCCTATGGGCTTTGCTCAGTGACGTATTCTGACTCACTTTTAGTATGAGATCAGGTAATAGTCATTTTAGTTGGTTTTTTATTCCACCTTTGTAGAAAGTCACAAATTCGTTCATTAGCTAAACTAAACATTGAAAAGATACTGTATACAAAAGGCGAAAATACCATTTGCTTGGTGGTAATTACTAGTGTTCATTTTCTCACTTAAGTGATAGGGCACATCACACTGTTGCCATAGCAACCCCGATTCTGTCCCATTAACTGCCTAATGTGAATTTATGAATGCAAGTTTCAACGTGTGGAAGGCGGCTCAAAATAGGGAGTGATTCATCATGTACAACATAGACAGCTGAGTTGCAGGCTAAGTCAGGGCTGTCTGATTAGGTTTTCAGTGTTAAAGTGGTATGCTGTGATGTAGGTAGCCAATTAAAATGAACTAATTTGATATTTAGTGAGATTTAAAATGATGGTTGAATAGCTGTTTTAATATTTGATATGTTCTGCGCTGCATTACAACATTAAAAAAGAATCCTTTTTTTTTTTTTTTTGTAATGAATACTGGGGAAGATACTGGCTCTTTCACAATGATCTGATTGAGAGTTGAGACATTTCAAAGGTGAAACCCATTTCAAGTTAGGTTGCTAATGCCGAATATGCTCCTGGATCCAGTACTGCAACAGATTTACTCCCATACTTTAATTAGTATTTCTCCTCGTTTACACCTCAAGAAAACAAGCCTGTGAGTAAGGAACTGAAAAGAGCTCTGGGTTCAAATCTTGGCTGTCCCGTAGACTTCCTGTGTGATTTTTGGGGTAAATGTTTAGGTCTGTTTTCGTGTATGCTTTTTTCCTGTAAAATAGGGGAAAAAAACAGAAGAAAACCCTTCCTATTCTTTCTCCTGTATGTCATAGCTATTTAGGCTTGATTCCTGTGCCTACTCGCAATTTTCACACTTGTGATGAGTCTTAATAAATGTATTGGCAGTTGTAGGAGTAGTCTTCTATCTAAAGTAGAAAATATGTCTCTACTTACAGTCTGTCTGCTCAGTGCCCAACATCCTGCACTCGTACCATTCATTAGCTGGGTTCAGTTCTGAGGGCTGTTATGAAACGGATAGTATCGCATGCAGAAAAATTACATTAAGGAAATGGTATTGTGAATATGAATATGAATTATTTGGAGATGGAATTAAGGTATCTTATGCAATTTTATTTTGCATCTGTGCATCTGCGTGATGGTACAGTCCCATATTACATGATTATATACTATTTTTAGCAAGTTTTTTGGAGTTAAAGATGTGCTGTCAGTCTTTCTTTGAAAAGCATGTTAGCCTATTCACTGGCAAGTATAAAGGGATAAGAGTAAGTGTTTAAGTTTACTGGGAATAAAAGAAATACACTTCTTTTTATGTTGGCTACCTTTCAGAATTAAATTCATACTACAGGAATATATGCTCAATCTTTTTCTGCATAGTACAGAAGAGGAGTCAGACCCCAGACTTCATGTTTTGCTTTTCTATGTATTGCTATATTACACTGAATCATTCAATTTCAGAGGAAGATTTCTGCTTTACTGCAGTCAAGAAGTTTGCCTTTCAGGGTTGTTCTGTATGGAATTGAAAGACATTATCTGTGCCATCATGTCACTAATACGTTTGGTCAAACTTGCTCCCTTCCTCTTGCCGTTTTTCATGGCAAATTTCCATTGTTGCGCTGCTCCTGTGTGTACCTACTCAGCTTTTCCAACCACCACCAGCTACTGATAACACCATGTAGTGAGGATGATCCCCCCGCAACATTACTAGTGTTCTGCCAGAAAGGCCAATTTTGCTTATAAATCCTTAAACACAAACTGTATTTTGAATTTAGCAGTGCCTGTATCAGGAATGAAGGATTAAAGACACTTTGGGAGCTGATGATGACATGTGGTTTCATAAATATGTGGTGTCCCCATTAAAGAAAAACAAAACAAAACCAAAACTCAAACTGACCCTTTTAAATTAATCTCAGGTGTTTACATGGAGATTAAACATGCGACCAAAATAATCATTAGAAGTCCGATATGAAACATGCTTGTAAATTAGTAAGATCCCAGCAGTGATTCTTTATCAGAACAGATGTCCATCCTGTAAACCTTTCTTAACAAATGCAATAGAGGTAATTGCAACTAAAAAACTTAATCTCCTTATGTAAAAATAAACGGGGGTAAGGTAGGCTGGGGACAACTGTTGGCTGATGTCCAGCTCCGTGCAGAGAGGAATCTGGAAGAGATGAAAATCCATCTTTCTAGTGTTAACCTCTTATCAAAACTTGAGTATGTGCACTTCATGTATTTTAAAAAAATACAAACTCAGATCTCCAGCTGATCTGGTAATTATTTTTCTGTCTTGAAAGATAATGGTCTGTGGGCCCTTTGTTCATTCAAGTGGGAACCTGTAAATTAAAACCCAACATTTCTCTTTAAGGAATCATTTGACAGAGAAAGAGAAGAAAGCAAAAGTACTTGAAAACAACAGCAGCAATAAACTATTAAGGAAGCCACCAAGTTGGTTCTCTTTGCTGTTTGACTGATGGCAGATGCTTTGGGCTTACAAATTACTTTCCAAGTGTGGAATGCTGCGTTCTGGGATGGTCTGATAACTGACAGCCTTGCAGTGCTTATAGATGGAACCAGGTGACACTTCTTTTTGGTGGGTAGTAAGTTAAGAGAAATTTGAAATTTTATAGACGCTGAAGCTATGTATGGATCTGGTTTGGATTTGGGTCAAAAGTTTAAAGTCGATAAAGAGGATTTCTTTCTATTCACTCATTCGGAAGAAGTCAAAATAAAGCTTGTCATTTCAGAAATGCCAGAACAGTTCATACTAGTTTACTTTTAACAAGGGTTTTAAAGTTGGTTTTGGAAGTACAGTTCTGCTAACACAATTAAGAGAATTAATTATTTCCAAGTCATCCTAGAAGTAGACTCCCCCAGTTTTGTGGTTTTCCATTTTGCATAAAAATAAGCACAGATACATACCCATTTTGAAGAAAGCCCAGCTGAAATCAGTTTGACAGATCCTTTTTTGATCTCCTATTTACTGGTTCAACCACTGAATGAAAACAGGATCTGTATTTTGCTTTGCCCTTTATGTCAACGTTCTGAATCATCCAGAGCTTTGATGTAGATGTTCCTAGACCTTCTACGGTGAATGCCTAAAGGATGGGAAAAAAATACCAGTTTTAATAGAATATACATTAAAAAAAAAAAAAAAAAAAAAAGTAGCTTTTAGAATAGAGTTCAAAGTGAGTATGTCATAGAATTTAAATGAAAAAAAACCCCAAACAAAAATCTTGGTCATTTTGTTGTTCTATGGTCCGGCTTCCAAATTTGTTTTCAGTTCACTTTGTGCCTTTTTGAGATTTAGCAAACTCAGTCCAGTTTTCTGTGGGTGCAGGAACTTTCTTCCCCATCTCTGAAGCCCACCTGGCTGTTCATGGAAGCTCTGACTCTTGCAGCTTCTCACTGCAGCTGTGATATTTTTCTATGTTTACACCTACTTCTTCAAGAAATACATACCTTAGGGTATATCACAAGTAAACAATTTTCACAAATCACAAATAAACTATTATCTCAAATATACAATTTAAAAATATACAAATACACAATTTCCATCTGTCATGTCGCTTTATACCTCCTGATCAGCTCTGGGGAGTATACAGTGGGCAGTGTTGACAGAAAGGATTTCTGATGGATTTCTTCCCTTGCGATACAAGGGGTGGGAGGATTGCTTGAGAAGAGAAGCAATTATGGCAAGATCAGCTCATTTCAATAGTGGTGTCTCAGGAAGCTTTTTTCAGTTATGTAGGAAAGGTCTAGTTTTCTTTAACTCATGAACTAGGAATTGCAGCAAGTGCTCTGAAACCTCTTGCTATCAGGATACGTAGTGCAAATGTGTCACTGCTTAAAGGATTAGAAAGCCACATAGTCTTAGGTGGCTGTTCAGATTTCCGGATGATAATTAGGAAGAGATATTTATATTTTTGATAACTTGTTGCAGAAAAGCCATGACGTTACTGAACACAAATATGCACGGCATGTTTAGGCATATACATTTACATGTGTAGTCATATATGTACATGATTGCTGATATAGAGGATCTATGCTCATCTCTTTTTAACAAAGAAAAAGCAATTTATGTAAATTTATTGGTGTTTTTGGAGTGTGAAATGTTGAAGTTTAATCCTAGAACACAGATGGACATTCAAAATATTTCAAAGGTTAACAACGACATTAAAGGGAAACGCACTATTTATTATACAAAGAAAATGTAGCCTGTTACTGCTAACTGGGTGGCCTTCTGCAATGTGTTGACCTCATAGCTAACATCTTGACTGCAGACAGTTTATAGTATAGCAGCACAAGGAGTTGTTGAAAGTATATCGGAGTTGAAAAGGTGAGAGGGGGAAAGACGTAGGACAGGTTGTAAGAAATGCCAGAGAATTTCCTGCATTTCAGTTCTGGAAATTGTGTAGAGTTGTTTAACAAGAATGTCTGCTAAGGATATATGCTTGATATGGCTCTTGTTTATTTTTAATTATTGGAATTGACATCAAGAAAAAAAGTTTAAATACTTGAGAGTGCTGGTGCTAGTGCAGACTGGCAAATGAATTGATAAGTTTTAAACAGCACATTTTCTGCTAAGTGCTGCTGTATATGTATATGCAATATGAAAGCTCGCGAAAGGTACTGCAGGTGACTAACAACTATTTAGAAAATTATTTATGGCATATGAAAAACCTGACAGGAGATTTTCTACACGACTTGCATAATTAGGAATTTGAAGCTTGATGTTTGGGGCCCAGAATTAGTAATAACTTAAGTATGCTTAAGTCTCAATTACTTAATACAACCTAGAAATGTTTTAAAACTTAAAGATGTATTAAATACTATATGCATACCTGAGTACTCTACTTATCAAGATTGTAATAATTTGTCACTAATTGTTATCAAATTTATATTAGAAGCACACCAGTTAAAAGAAAATACAAATGTTCTTTTTTCATGTGGAAAAACACATCTGAGTTTACGACTGCTCGTACTTTAAAAGTACTATGAATACCACCTAATAAGGGAGCTGCCAGTTACAAATTCATAGGTAGATCTGGGTTTTACACTTGATTCGTATCCTATTCAACATATTTTTTACAGACAAATCATGTTTCATCTACCGCACGTGCTTGCTCTTTGACAAAAGATGAGAATTTATAAGTGTTTCTGTTTAATGCTGTGATTTAAAATCAATGGTATCTTAATGGTAGAATGACACACATCACTCATATTCCCATTACATTCTCTTACTGAAATCTAACAAATCCCTGACACTTATAGAATTTTATGAGGATTATTTTCTTACCCATTCTTCTTCATAACATAAACTTTTTTTTCAGTAGGAGCGAAACAAGATTATTCCACAAACACAATAAAAACCATAACCACTTTTGAGGACTGTTCTCATCGCTCAGTCTGTTCAGTGGATTTAGGTAATTTTCAGGAAACAGTAACAGTGCCTTTCACAATAACAGTTATTTTTCATGAAAATTATTCCAAATTACCTTAATGTCCATCAAGAACATTTGCAACTTTCAGCAATTTTAAATGGAGTGTTTCTCTGTAATTTTTTCAATAGCACATTATTTTTCTCCTGCTCTTGAGCAAGATACTTTCTATTATCCATAAAAATGATTGAAGATACCCTACAACTAATTCTAAGCATTTCAAAACTATCTGCTGTAAATGGTCCACTTGCTGGTATGCAGGGGAATGAGGAGAGCAGGCAAGTGGAAGCAAGACAGGAAAATACAGAGATTGAGACTGGAAGGTGGGATAAAACAGCATGGAACTGGATGTTTGGTTAGTGTGAAAGGTTCAAAAACCATTTTTCATTTAATCCGGTAAATTACATACTCAAAATTATATTCATGGACTAATCCTGGAGGTTTTTATATGAGGTAGCAATAACGACACCCCAACCAATACCTCCTCTGAGGAATGTTAAATCTGACTTGGTGAACATGAGGCTGCAAAAGGAAGAAAGCACCAAGTGATTAGCACTGAAGATGTGAAACCGTATGAACACCTCCTCCATCAACCAGTTCTCACAGTTCTTCCCTGGCCACCTTTTTTCCACTTGCGCCTGGGTTTAGAGCTGCCTAGTTAAAGGGTATGCTTCATTTTAAAACTAACTTATTTCTCAGCCCAGTTGACACTAAAAATAATTAGAAGTAATAGGATTGCTTCAGAGATTATGCTAAAGTACTTGGATAGATCTCACTTCTTGCAGAAACCAGGAACATAGCTCAGCATTAGTCTGGCTCTCCAAGGGAGCCAACTTGAAGTTAAAACCAGGCAAGATGTGCTGGAAAGGGAGGGCACATATGGGTCATCTCCATATTCACTGTTCACTATAGGGCTGTACAGAGCAGGCCCACAGCTGTTCACTTTTGTTCATCTCTTCCAATGCCTCTTCTGTAAGCCTTTGATGCTGGTATGATGCTGTTAGGAGATTTGTGGCAACAGAAGTCCCTTATTTTCAGTTTCAAACTGAAACTTGAGACTAGCCTGTATTTTTTTGAAAATCAATGTACTAGGAAGTAGCCATGTGTCCTACAGATATTTATCTTTATTGAAAAGATTGTACAGTAATTTTAAATTACAATTAGTAAATAAAAGGTTTTTACAGATAATGGGTTTCCTTTGAGAAACCAAGGAGAACCTTTGTCTCACTGCTTTTTCAGCTTTTGCCAAGTTTATTTGTGTAGTATAGTGTAACATAGACTAAGATCTCCTTAGGGGTTTATTCAGCTAGTGACCGTTAATTGAAAAACTCATTTCAGATAATCCCTGTGAGTGAAATTAATCTTTTGGTTTCAATGAAGTCATACACGACCGATTTAATTAAGAAAATATATTTTACATTTATTTTTAAATGTCAGGTTTGGATGCTTATTTTTTCATTGGATATTATGCTATTACATTCTTGATACTTTTAAAAGAATATTATTATTGTTACTTTAAAATAAAAATAGAATATAATTCTTTATGCTCTTACTGCATCACAAACTTTGCAAAGACTGTAACTGCCCTTGCTTATTTTCTATCCCAGCAAAACCATTCCTAAAACTGATTGACAAAATTCTCAATCTGTTTTAATCTCAATGTAAATTATGTTTCTCCAACTCCAGCATAGGAAGAGAGTACTGTGCCTAGGAGGATCCCTCTAAAATCTGCAGGGAGAGCTGGTATCCCAGAGCAGTTCACAGGCACGTAATAATTTTGTAAAAATGAGCAGCAATTCTTTTGTCTTCTCATGCCATGTTTTCAAATGTTTTAAATGCTGTACTGTATGCTTACTCCAGTACTGTATGCATGGATTTAGTCTTCAGTGTGGTGTTAGATGACTGCTCTTTGGTACCTTGCGGGTGAGAGACCAACAAAGTTCGTTTTTTTGGGACTATGCATTATATATTAACCAGTAGCATTCTAGTTGCTGTACAATTTTTATGTGTTTACACATATGTTGTCATATTAAAAGACCATTGTCAAAATAACATTATCAAATAATCAGATGTTAGCAAAGATAACAGTTAAAGTTGCTGATTCCTCTGGAATGTATTGCCTAGACTTCCAATGCACCAGGCTGTGCTCTCTGAGAACCTGGTTGCACACAGTTTTCCATAGTGTCCCATATCACCCAAGGCACAGAATGAAATTACTACTTTTCTTGTGACTTATTTTCTGATATTTATCATTACAGCATCTGAGTAGTTGCCCTTGCAACTTACCTTCATAATAGGCTAGTGAGGGGATGAGGTTCTTTGTTTCTTTGTTTTTAATGTTTTATGGACTAGTACCTGAGGGCCTCTAAGGTCAGCTTTTGCTAATTTTAGAAGTCTAAGTGGAGATGCTATGGCCCTGATTGTTCTTAATATTTAATGTTATATAAGACTTGTTACATTCAGAGCATAGACCTCACTTTCTTCCACCCCAGCTGTGCCAGCTCAGCACTTCTGCGGACCAGACCTTAGGCTGTGTATCCAGAAAATGAGGAACATGCAATTAGTGAACATATGCAGAGGGTTTTGTTTATATTACATGACTACCAACATGCAGGAACTTTGTGGCACAAAGAGAAATGAAAGCCAGTTTTGCAGACAACACTGAACTCCTGTGACCATGACATTCTATTTTCTCTTCCTGCAACTCTTTGCTTTATTCTCTAGCAGCTCCCAATTTAGCCATCACATGATGCCAGGGAACATGAAAATCTGTTTATCTCAAAGCCCACATGTGCTGTGTGCTTCATACTTGACCATGCATTCAGCAATTTCCATCCTGTCTTGGTGCTTGCTTTTCTTGAAGGTCTCACGCACTATGGTCACCATTAATTAGTTTGTATGTAGCAGATCATTAAGGCATGAAAGTACAACCCTTTTCCCTCACGTTCTTCACCATGTACATAAGCGCTGATTTCAATGGAGAGCCAATTTTAACCTCTAGAGTCCTAATACAGAGCATGCCCTTTGTTTTAGTAGGCAATGTGCCATTTCTCCTGTGCTGGTGTCATGAGGAGGTATGTCTCGGTAGGACTGATATGGTCCAGAAAGGCTGAGAGCTGAGGAGAATATTACTGTATAGTATTTGGATCTCTCAAGGCATGAGGCTGCTCAGTGAAAATGGGATCTCGGAGAGTGTTACCAGCAATGATCAAAATTGTTTCTAGCGTGCAAAACCTGATTTACCTCACTGACTTTGAATAACAAATTTGGGCAAATTTTCATACAGAAAACAAAAAATGTCCCAGCTTTTATACTCACATTCAAAACTATGAATACCATGGAGATCTTTCCCTAAATGAGATTTTTTTCCTAAATGAGACCTCAAATTATTCTAATTGGGGAAAACAAATTTCCCCTACCACTTAGTGGAGAAACTAGTAAGGAAATTTTCAAACCAAACAGATGAATTTTGGAAAAGTGCACACTATTAGAATATGTATTTTGTAACAGAATTCGGGAAATATTAATACTATATGCTGCCATCCCCATGGTTTGTATCAAGTTCAATTTCAACCACAAACTCTTGTCAGCAAGATTATGTAAGAATAAAGAATTTATTAAGCCAGTTGCGTCATTTTAACCAGATGTTGGCATACATGTCATGCTGTGTCCTTTGAATCAGAGGCAGAAGCATCAATCCACAATCAGGTCTTTAGTGGCAGGTGTTGCTGCCTGCACAGAACCATCTGGATATCAGAATTTCCACCTGAGTTCAAGCATTAGTATGCATCAATGTGGTCACAGGATATAGGGATGACATGGTTTGACACTGTACACTGTCAGCATGATTTGTAGATAAAATTGTATAGAAACTGTCCTTTTTATTATGCATGTGGAGAGAAGAGGCTGAAATAGCAAGAGACACTATGGTCTCTCTGGAAATATTTTATCTGTATGTATGTTGCAATAGGAGGCAGTTTTGATTGTATATAAACACATTATGACCCCCTAGCAAGGAAGATTTGGATCAGAGTCAAAAGGAAAATTTAATAAAATATTGTCAAATAGGTTACTGTTGTCAGTGACATACATCTGACTTACCTAAGGCTTACCTTCAATAACTTCAAGGTTTGTTAAAGGTCGAACTGAAGTAACTGTCCTTTGTCCATGAATGAACAGATTAAGTGATCGAGATGCTCCTGACTCATAATTTTTTTGGTTATGCGGGGATTAAGGAAGACATCTCATTTCCTCTCACTGTAGAGGGTTGTTGCGTTCCCAACTTGCTAGTGCTGAGAAGACAATATAGGCCCCTAGTTAGTAAACCTAATTAGAGAGCTATTCTGCTCCCCTATCAACTGCAACTGCGAGAGGCAATCTCATTAGTGTGTGGCCTGCTGAATGCAGGCAATGGTTGTGCCTTTTCAAGCTGTAATGCATTTTTGCTGATAACATACTCCTAGCAATTATCCTTTTCTCCATCAATTTTGTGGATGTCTAGGGCTTTGGAATATTAGCTCTTCTTTATGTCTGTCACTGTTAAAAACATTTTAAAGAAATATAGTATGTCAGCCTTTGGCTCATATGCAGCTGATGGCAAATTCACTGTCACTATCTAGTCCATCTGTGCTGGCAATACAAATGCTCCTACATTGATAAATACAGGGTAGGTGGGTGTAAAAGTTTTTCAGCATTGAGGATGGAATTTAAATGTTTGAACTCCCTCCTACAGTTTTGTTTTTGGACACCTGAGGTAGTACAGTCTTAGAATCACAGCACACCTGTGACTGCTATTGTAAATTGTGACATTTATTTATAATTTTCATTTCAGAAATAACAGGTAGCATTCACGAAAAGCATCCGATTTCTTAAAAAAACACACCACCACAACAACAACAACAACAAAAAAAAAAAACAACTAAAAAAAGTAGAAAAATCATTAGTTTTATATACTTTTTACCTTTCTTTTTGTACTAAAACAGAGCTATTTTTTTTAAATTGTATAGTATTGTTGACACAGGAAGAATATATGTTTGCAAAATGAAAAAAAGGAGAAAATACAAATTCCTCTCCTACAATTAGCTATTTTAAGCTCTTCTGGGTGTGAATACTATAAAGAAGTTTTCTTGCAAGTGAGATGATAAATTCTTTTGTTTCTATTATTTAATGTGTTCTTTACTGAAGTGACAGAAACCGGTATTTACAGAGCTAATTCAATTAAATAATAAGTCCTTCTTAGTGGATTAGAGAAATGCAGAAATTTGAGGATTTTGGGCAAAAGAAAAAGAAAATAAAATGTCATTAGTGTCATAAGTAATGCATAAACCAAAGGCGATTTTGTAACAAAATTTTATGTAATTATAAGAGCCACATGTAATTTCACTGTAAGCAGCAAAAATCAGTTTCTTTTTCTGAAGACTGTTTTCATAGTAGCAATAGTCCATTTCCCTGTGCTAATGGAGGATCAGCTTTGGTAATAAGGTGCTCCCCAAAGATTTCTCCCTTGTAGCCTACAAGACTGCAGTTGTGCTAAATTTGCTCTGTTTTTTCTCCTATGATAGAAACTTATTAGTGTCTTAAAACAGTTACACACTAAAACGTAAAAATAAAGCCAGGAGATTTCAGAATTGATTTTTAGCTCCTAATGCCTCTCTCTGATGTGATAATTTATTTTTAAACAAACACTTTTGAGGAAAATACCCTTTACATTTCCAATCAAAACATAGATTATAATTTAAAATCTTGTTAATTTGACAATATTGCTATTGGTTGTCAGTGATATTGAAAAAAATATTATCAATAGCAGTTCTGTTCTCCTTAATTAAACCTGGTTCTTTTACAAAATTGATTTTGAGAGATGCATCAGGTACATCAGTGGGCTTTTTATTGAATGGTGCAGAACCTTGAGTTACTTCAGGTTTATGATATTATTTTTGTACTTAGGTGGAGACATAGCTAACCTAAGCTTAGCTGTGTAAAAGTTAGGTTTCTAGTCTGTATTTGTTGTCTAGCATCTCTGCGTGGCAAACACAGAAAGATGGGGACTCTCAGGGTTGATTCACTCCACCTCTCTCTTTCCATTAATTATATGAAAAGCTTGAGTATGGTTGTTAAATTTTTAGGTGGCTGAAATTTGATGAAATGATGTTTTCATTAGCACTGGGCTCTCCATACTGATATTTTCTGCTCAGCCTGCATAAATACTGAGTAGAAGTAACGTGGTTTGCTTTATCTTTCCAGAACAGGCTGCTTCCCATGACGATTTCAGGGCAGTCAAACAGAGCAGCTCCCGAGTTCAGTTTTCAAGCTTTCTTCTGATGCTGTGCCTTCTTTCAAATTTTGCCTGGTCTGTTTTGGCTTGTGTAGTGGAGCTGGTGATGTATGCTGCGGTGATTTACAGCCTGTACTTTTCCTCTCTTTCTGTATTTAGAATCAATGTGAACATCATTAAAAAAAAGGTGCTGCAGGTTATTAAAATAATTTTAAACAATGCTGTTGACTCAACAAGAGCAAAAGGATAGTGCCTAAGGATTCTGACTTTTTCACTAAATTTTTGATGGAAAAATAATACTAGGTTCAGGCAGATTTGCTTGAGAGTGTTTTTTTATAAAACGTAAGCTTTCTGCTCCACTGTTGTATCTCATGGTGGATTGTAAGGCTGTTCTTGTACTGCCTTACCCATTGCAAAGCTTGTTAACAAGACAACCACACATTTTTTTAAGGAAATAAGTGATGACTGTATTAAAATACAGTATCAAGCTTCTTTTTGAGAAAACAGGCTTTATTTTTCCTTTCCCTCCATTCTTGGTTCAAAATGTTACTGAACAGTGTATGGCTCTTGCTGAATAGAGAACCCGTTCCCCACTAGGGTCATTCCCCCAAAAGGGGGAAGCTTTAGGGTGGCCTAATTATTAGTTTGAGAAATTTTCTAATGAGCATGTCTTCTGAAAAATCATTAGTGAGACCGAAATTCTTTCTGAGAAAATATTCTTCTTGCTCTGTAGGAGCGACAAGTCAACTCACTGAAAAGGCACCTTGTCTCAGGCAGTTGGGGGAGTTTGCTGAGTACTGTCTGGTGGTACTTCTCCCTCCTTTCTGGGATGCAGAGAGCAATCCCTGAAGGTAACACTGCCATCTTGGGCTCCAGCACTGTAAAAGCACAAGTAGGAAGTTCTGCAAGAAAATTGTTTTCTAACACTGGAGGGCTGCTTGTTACCTTAGGACAGGAAGACACAAACCTGATGTTTCTTCTCAAGCATAGAGATGTATACTTTCTCACAGAGAGTTAAACAATGAGGTTTTCTTGCTTTTACTTTAGTGGTTTCTTCTGGATACTTTGTGGTGCCTTTAAGAAAATGCTCCTCAGTGGATGCCTACAAAGAAGTTCTAACAGCTGTTTCATTTCCAGTATCTCTGTAATTTAAATGAGTCATCTTTTCCTGTACCTTCTATAATCTTATGTTTTACTGATTAAAAAACATATATTTCATTTTTTTTCTTCTTGTAACACACAGGTAGCTTATTTGCTTTTAGTTTGCGTGAACTGATGTTACAGCAAATGGTATATGTATAGGCAGAGATTTGTAAGGTTCTGCTTTCTAAAAGTTTCACCACAAAAAAAAAGTCTTTTTGAGATGAATTGTCCAACGTATACTTCGGGTGATATATTTCTGTGTTCATCCCATAGAGTATAAAGAAAGAAAAAACAAGCTAGCACATCAAGATTCCAGGACTTTTTAATAGATTCTGGATTATGTCTCATGAAAGTACTCCAATAGCTAGGAGTACATCTACTATATCTCTAATCATTAAGAAGATACAGGGAAAAGTAAGGACAAGCACCTCCCTCTTACCCTGCCAACAAAACCCCATGTGTGACTAGGGTAGAAAGGAGTGTACCACCTCAACTCCATGTTGAAGCATCAAATCAATTCCACTATCATAATTCCTCTAAATTTTGCATGAGTACAATCTTACCACTTGCTGCTTGCACTGTTCTGGTTGTGATTTGTAGCTGTGAATGGTCAAGGACAAAAGATGAGCTGTCTGCAGGGGAAAGTAATTATAGGGTGGGGAGGGCACCTGATGCAGTTGGGGAAAAGAATGAAAATTTTAAAGGTCAGATATCTAATTAAAGATACTAATTGCCTCTAAGAAAGCGGGGGGGAAACTACCTTTTGTCTGCATAGTAAAGCATTCTCTTCAACTGATCTGGGAAAAAAGAACATAAATTAATTCCTTTCATACAATAAGTATGGTTTTCATACACTGTGTATAAATGATCTTTGGAAATTGCCTCATCTTATTTAAAAGGGAATATGCATAGCTTTGTATTTAGTTAAATCGTACTCATGTTCTATGTTCATGTTCTACAGAAATAAATAATACAATACAAATAGTATAAAAATCCTCCTGCAAAAATCTTAAATCATCTATTCGATGAGTTGATTATGCCTAATTGCATGCTTGCAAAGAAAGTGAGCTTCACAGTTGCAGCTAGTGTGATATAATAAGAATATGTATCAGAAATGAGAGATCTTATCTGTTTTAAAGCAATAGTAAGTACTAACAATGGAGTAAGAAAAGATAAGCATTTGTTGTTGTTCTATATTTTGGGACAACTATGAGAAAAATTCTGAATTAGTAATGGGAAGTTTTGACCGATGGCTGACAGGGCACTCATGAGAAAGTTAATAAACCATTAATGTGATGTTCATTTTTCTTATGCTGGTCATCTTTTCACTTGAGTGCCTGAGACAGTCTGTCCCTATGTCACTTAAATAAGCCATATGTTTTATTCATTCTCTCAAAGAACAGACATTACGGTTACTCTCATATGTAAAGAGTGGTGGAGTGGTGACATTTAAACAGTTTTTTATGATGATTGTGTTGTTCAGTCATATTTACGTGATTAGGCAGATACCACAAGACATCCATCCTATAGCTTGAGACAAGTTATGTTCATGTGTGGAACAGCAAGTTGCAGCTATCATTTTAATTATCTTCACTTGCCGTATTTATGGGAGATCACTGCAGAATTCTTATTTATTTTTACTATTTTAGAGGAGATTTATCTATTTTTATGGCTGTTGATTTTGTTTACCAAATGGAAGAATTACCTTCCTGCCCAAACATCTCAGTATAATCTAGCTCCTGTATGTTACCTCAAATTTAATCTTGTGCCCACTGCTTCAAAAAATGGTTAGCTATATTACAAATACAAGCACTAATCCTCTCTCCTTTGAAAAGCTGCTCTAAACTGGCTTTGAGCATGGCTTTGCTTTGTGGATAAAGGGAAAAGAACGCGCCCCAATGCTGTCTGCAGCAAGGAAATCTGCTCTGTAGTTGCTATTATTCTCCAGGAGCTTCTGCACCCCTTGCTGTAGCCTCAGGTCAGCCAGGAACGCTTACATCTAGCTTCAGCAAGGCATTTAATTGTGTGCTCAACACTAAATTCAGCAAGGCTTACGCACATACTTAACTTCAACACTTGCTTGCCATTATCAAGAAGAGTGGATTGCTCAATTGGGATTATAGGAAAGAAAGACAGATTATCCTGGTGAGGTAGATACCCGTGGATGCCTGCATCTATACCAACATCAAAGGGATCTTTTTCTCAGCTCAGAAGCACTCAGATCAAAACCGCAATGCTTCCTTTGCAATGATGTGGTTAGCAAAGGAAAGAAAGCAAGCTCTTGCCTCTTTCTAAAAATGCCCCTTATCACTGCACATCCTGGCTGTTCCATCAGGACAAGGGACAACTTTGGAGTTGTCTTTCTCCCCCCAGTCATTTCTCTCTGTCGAGTGGCTAGCATTGCAAAATGATCTTTCCCATACTGCCATGTGACTCTTTCCCCTTGATGTTGCCAAAAACAAGTGGGGAGGGAAGGGTTACAGCTGTGGAAGGAAGGCTGTAGTGTCCCATTGGCTGTATGAATTACTGTATTTCTGTTCCTCGCTCAGAAAATGTCAGGACCCAGCACTGTACCTGGGCTCTTCTCCCCAACGTCACAACTTCCCAGATGCACACCCAGTGCCTGTCCATTTCTGTGCTTGACATTTGTAGGATAGAGCCTACTGCTTAATTTATTAACACAAAATTCAAATTAACAACATCCAACCTGCATTGATTTACAATCTAATGCTGCTCCAGCTCAACTGCCACATTTTCCCTTGGGATCCACCTGAGATACTGCTTTAGTCAGCTCACTGCAGAGCATGGGAAACCACAGCCATATAGATTTCTGATAAGGTATTTCATTAAAGGCTTTAAAAGAGGATGAGGTATAAGGGATACAGGACGGATTAACAGTTGGGATGGAAGCATATGGTCATTTTTTGTGATAGACACAGGCCTCCAGCTGATTCCTGTAAGGATCTGTGCTGAGCATGTGTAAGTTAGGTCTGTAAAAGGGAATTAACATTCAGTTGACAGAAGTCTGTATGTGATACAGCATTATATACTGTGAGTCATTGCTGTTAACTTATTTTCTTCTTTTTATTTACCATTGGTGTAAGTGGAACATTTGAATGCATCAGGTGTATTCTTACTAGGTAATAATGTTAGCCTTTCTGGCCTGTAAATGTTCTTTATCAGTATTAATTTGATTGAAGCCTGGAAAAGCCTCATATTCTCTAATTAGAGAGTTTATGCATCAGAATTCAAAGGTAAATTACAGTACATGTTTTGATGGCCAGTTCTTTAGAAACAATACCTAGTCTAACATCTTTCTCGCTGGATCACACTGTATTACTACATACAGATCTCAGGAGAAAATTGTCCTTTAGTTTTGCAGTGCTGCGAGGTGTAGGTTTGAATCCTGGACAAGCTGGCACCAGAAAGTTGGAAGGAATTCAGAGAAATCCATCAATGATGATTAAAGATTTAGATTTCATGAAGACATATTGAAAAATATATGAATTTGTCTAAATGATGAAATAACAATATGTCAGTGTACAATTATTCTCACAGGGGAAAGTTGAGAACTGCTAATGAAGAAGTGAGAACCAGTTTCTACTCCTCAGAAAAAAAAACCCAAACCCTGTGTACCAGATCATTGCTTTGCTAGTCTACAGAAATTGTGTGCTAGAGGGCAGTATGATTTGTAGCAGGCAATGTCCGTGTCTACACTACTTTGTATAATCAACTTAATGTTACTTAATTTATAGTTGTACTCTCATGCCAATTGCTGTTTCACACTTCTCTCCTCTCACAAATTCTGAGAGGGAAGTTCATGGTAGATTAGCCAGTCAATGTGCACAGTGATTGCCCCTGCATACTTCATAAGAGTCAAATGACTAGACTCTCGATTTAGTAGAGTTTTAAGCAATCACTTGGAAAGTGGAAGCTAGAGTCCCTCAAACCTTGCAACTCTTGATCAGGGAGAAAAAAAAAAAATTTACCCTGTGCAGTTGTTAAACACCTCCAGCATAATAGGGCTTGATTCTGTTTAGGTGCCTGAGCCCTCAGAAGTATTGTGCTTGTGCTGTTTTTTTTGGTGGATTAACAGAAGTACATAGGGTCTTGAAAAATAATAGTGTAACCACAAGCTCAGTAAATAACAGAATGATGTTTGGTTTTGGCAGAAAGAGCCTACAGATAATAGATAGAAGGTCACATAGGTTTTGCTTTTACAAACCAAGCTCCTCACTGACATTCTGTGCTCTCAATCTAGGGCTCTTCCAACCTGCAAATGAAGTGTACGAAGGAGGGGTTCTCCATCCATATTTCAAGATATACCTGTAGCCCCAATGAGCACATAAGTAGTTTTTTCTATCCTACCTAATGAAAACTAAAGTCCTTGAGTTTGTTTTAATTTCTAAGAAGGTTTTTGTTTTGTTTTCAGCATGGGTGGCTTGCATTGTAATATCTCAGGACCGTGGAAAAAACTTGCATGGTTCTGCCTGTGGGAAAGCTCATTCCCTTTCTATGCATATGCAGATCCATTTTCCAAAGGATAACTTTGTAACATTTATATTACAGTGCTGATCACAAGTCATAGTCAGGATCAGGGACCTGGTTTTGTTTTTTTGTTTTTGTTTTTTTTTTTTTTTCTTTTTAAGAAGATGGTCTCAGGGAATGTAGCAAATGAAAGATGGGTGATAAAAATGGATAGTTAGCCTAGGTGTCTTTGCTGATGCAAAAATTGGCAAAAATAAAAAGTCTTAGGTTTGGAAAGGTAGTGTCTTACACTATTGATAAAAACCACCATTGAAAATGAACACAACTTTGTGTGCAGTAAGAACAATTTCCAGGTTTCCTCTCTGGGTTGTATAATATCCAGCCACCCACCTCCAATGGTTGTATTAGGAATGCGTATCTTTTTCTTCTTTTTAAAATTATTAAATGTGAAGCAAGTTCTGTAAGAAACTGATAGTCAAACAGCATGGGGAATTGAAAAATCTAAACACTGAACTTAATGATAGAACAAAACTTATTTAAAAAGGAAATAATGCAATTAAGAAAGAACACAGTAATAAGCTTTCTAGCTGTTTTACAGGCATTCTCAGAAGCGTATTAGGAGTAGCGTAACTCCTGCATACACATACTAAATTCCCTCTTGAGTACTGCGTAGATGCCCATGAAAACAGCCATGACTGAAAACAAAAGCCAATGAAGAGCTCTAAAGAGAGCATGGAACAATCCAGTTTTTACTAGTTAAGTGAGTTAAAGCATGAAAGAGGGAGCTGAAACTATAATAAGGTGAAAGATGTGCATGAAATAGCAAAGAATATTTTAGAATGCTAACAGTGATGAGTGGGCTAAATGTTTGAATAGCTCAAGCAACAAAAGAAATAACCTTTAAAAATCCTCCTGTTTAACATGGTTTGCTGTAATTTTTTAATCTGACCAAGATAATCCACTCAGCAAGTGCTCACCAAATTACAGTCAAAATAATGTCAAACACCATTTAAATAAAAAGGTTGAATCATGATGGTTTTGACACTTTTTGCTGTGGAAATGCAGTGAGATACTTTGAATTTGGGGTTTTCTGGCTGACGTGATAGTCACTCATGCCACCAGTAGCTCTGGAAATTAATTAATTTTTTACTCAAATGGTATAGTGCTTCAGAAAGAGGGTTTGTTGCAAGCTCTGGAAAATATTTTGGCAATATATAGATATACAAAACCAGCATCCAATGATTTGAAGCAGTATTGTTCAAGAAAGATGAATCAAAAATCATAAATCCCACTTAAAAACTTGCTTCCTTTTGCCTTCTTATAATTTTCCAACGACAAAGGAGCACCCTACACCAAACCAGACAATTCAGTCACACTGACTAAATGCCTTATTAAAACCTTAATATCTAATTCACTTTGTGAGAGAGGGAGAAACTAACAAATAAGCCTGGTTTCTAAGTCTTCAGATCTCCAGATCAGTGCTTAGCTGTCAATGTGAGCTACATCTTAAATAGACAGGGAGGACTTGATCTATCTACAGTGTCTGCTTTGTATGCTAAAAGAGATCATTTGACCTAGCTAGAATGTGTTCCTGAGCCACAGAAGATTAATATTGTTTTAATGGCCTTCAAATTTAAAAATGAAATACAAGTGATGTGAAAAGTACTATAGTCTTTGCTGTAAGCCCTCAGTATCCTTACATTAGCTGTCTTTACTTAAAAAAGAAGAGAATACTGGTAAGCTAAGGTCACAACAACAATGAGGGAATTTACAAGTCCGACATCTGATCATGGACATCGTAACTACAGCATTTGAAGATTTAGTTGGCAGTGCAGGCTAATGAAAGGGCTGTTCTTCAGAGATTTAAACCAGTAAATAAAAGGAATGCCGAGTCGAAGTTTTGTGCCTGTTGTGTCCTCTGGAAAAGTCACTATGTGGAGTTTAGGATAAAATCATTTAGCTTTATACGTGGTATATTTTAAAAAATTGGAGATTTGCATAACCTTTCCTCTGACCATGTGTATAGACAATAACCTCTTTTTCATGGGAAAACTGGTGGGAGAGTTCCTGACTTTTCCCCTGCAGTGTGTTTCTGCTGCCTTGTTTTTTCTGGGGAGGAGCTTTTTCAGCCCCTTTTCGGGATGGACAGCAGATTCTTTAAAGAAAGATGTGCAACCGTGTTGTGCTTCTCCACTGCTTTCAGGCCTCACCTTTAAGTATACTATCCTTGGGTCAGTCTTTCTCTTCTTAGCTCAAATTCATTTACCAGAGGTATAGTCCCTAAACATAGGGACCCCATACAAAAGGGTTTCATTTGTTCAAGTTGGCATAGGTAGTAACATGTGAGATGTTCTAATACTTTATATTGGTGCTTCTTAGCCTATGGCTTACCTTAGCTGATTCAGAATTGTTTGTATTTCACCACAGTACATAGTGGGACATGGTACCCTCATATGCCTTGGTGATTGAAGAACTTCAGTGACAGGATGTGCTTGACAGATGTAGAAATAATGCTTAGATGTGTTAAATCTGTTCAGCTTATGGTAAATTTTACATGGTTGCTCTCTCTGAAGAATTTGCTTTTTTATCATGTACCCACTGTATTTTGCTTTCACAGTTTCTCCCTTTTTCCACATCTGCTGTATATTGGTAACTCCGTATTTATATTTTCCTGCCCTTTATTTTCCCTCTTTGCTCATTCTGTCCCCTTATATTTAAAGAAGAAAACAATTCCAGCAACTCAAAACATCACTGCAGGCACCATATTTGAATGTTTAAAATGTGACAGAACTTCTGGGAACTGGCTTATTTTTAGGTCCCTCCTCCATTGATTAATTCATATTAGAAAACTTAATTTGGTAGTCTTTTCTTTTCACTTTCTTCTTCTTAGATCCTGTCCCAACATCTGCCATGACTTACTATCATGATGGGTCCTTCTCCTCCTCAGGCATGGGCTGACGGTCAGTGGTCACCATGTTCACTTTGAGCTATAAGACTGGCAAAGTGAATTCTAGCTGGCCAGTGGGTGGATTGTGCTAAGAATTTCAACTGTCCTACTAACTTCTCTTTTAGCACTTAAAGGGCTTAACTCAACTTTTTCCACTGCAAAAGTTTGGGCAGTCTCTCAGCCTAGTGCCTTAATGTGAAAGATAGGAGATAATCCATGTAATATTTTTATCAATACTGTTGATTAGGTTTGGTCTCAGACTATGAGCCAACAGTGCTGAAGGTTGTAGCAGCAGAAAACAATGTGGGATACTTGAAAAATCAGGGTTATAAGCCATTTTTGGGGCGTTATATATATTCAGCTGTAATGTACAAATTAAAAAGTTGATAATTCTCTTAAACTGTGGCTTTAGATTATAGACGTGGCTGTGAAGAAACTGTCCCTCCAAAACATGGATAACTGGGATAAAACGCTCTCCCTCTCCAAGCCCATTGTTCTAACATAAAAGATCTCACTGAGGCAGCATTGCTATAATGTCTTTCCTTTTATGAAGAGTGCATTGATTAATCCATAAATGCAAAACTTAATTTCTGGGGTGTCAGCTGTATGTCTTCCTAGCTTTAATTCTCTCTCTTTGAGTGACAATTTACAGTTTAAGAGGTTGAGATTTTTATTGAGCTAAACTGATTTACAACATTACAGTGATGTAACATTCAAATGCAAACCTCTGGGCAGAGGTGCTCTGCTTTGTTTTGCTGGTGTCTGCATTTTTTGTGTTCTACTGTGAGTACTCAACCAGGCTGCCCACTTTCCATTTACTAACAAATAATTCAGTGTTTGTATTGTACAGAATATTTTTGATATCTTATCTACAGTCAGTGTTAACCAATGTGAATGAAACAAGGGAGGAGACAAAAAATAATAGGTCACTCTTCAGTCCTTGCAGGTGCTAGAAGTATAGTTGCTTGTATGACCTTTCCACATACTCCAAAGGTCCTGGGCAGGTACACACTTAAGAACACAAGTAGGTGGTCATCTACTCCAGTGATGACAAAACAGAGGCGAGAAAGAACTGTGTAGGCCAGAAATATTTATTTTTCTCTGGCAAGAATTTTTCCTTATTAAACCTGGTGAGACTGATGAACCTCATTCTCCTAAGAGTTTAGTGGGGACTGAGGGAGATCACTTGGGGGCTATGGCAGAAAGCATTTTTGCCATAAAGTCAGGTGAAGTGAGGTTTTATTATCTGCAATTTTCAGCCTAATCTGTAGAACAGTACTTGGATAACTGCAGAACCACACACAGTCTTGAAAACTTTAAAGAAATAACAGAAGAGGAAAGTTAGGTGATACAGTTTTAATGAACAGACCTTGGCCAAATAAATATCACTTAGACAGAACACTTGTTGATTTCCTTGTCTGAGACCAAATAAATATCTAAGTTCTATGGTGTTTTTTAATTATTTCTCATGAAGATATATAGCCATAAGCTGAATCAAAATAGATACATATACACATAGGAAGAAATTAGGTTATACATACGTACCTTGTGCTTTCCCAGTTACCACGGTGAATGTAGATAAAGCCAAAATCCCAATTGACAATGAAAAATATTAGCCTAGGTAATGTGGTGATATCATCTTTTGGTACAGTGATCCACAAATTCACATTCCAAATTAGAGTCAAACTGGGATTGCAGGAGGCTTCAGACGGAAGGCAGGAATCACATCTGAAAATGAGAGAGTTGTGGGTTACTTTGGAAGATCCATAATCAAAATAGGTGGCAAGGCTCAAGACAAGCAGAGCCAAGAGCAGAAATGGCATTCCATACTACAGATACCGTATAGGGCTTCTGAAGGAAAGAAGGACTTAGAGGGAACCACAGCACCAAACAGTAGATAAAACTATTGTAATCTCCCAAGCTGTTTCCTTCATACAATCAATATAATCTGAGTCTGACTGAGACTGAACATAAATCAACAAGCTTTTCTTCCAGCCTCTAATTTAGCTAGCAAATCACTGTGCCACACTTGTCGTAGCTTTTGCAATTCTCATCTTGTGTGCCTAGACTCTCACTGCGTGATCTTATTGAATAACTACCTGCCCCTTCTGCAGGGTATCAGAAATGAAAATACAGGTTGAAAATTTCAAGGCTAAATATGGGTTTCAATCCTTTGTGTTAACTGATTTACTGTATTTTTTTTAAATGGAATATGTGAGGTTATATCTTCAAGAACAGGTTACAAGCAAACCTGTTGTTTGCTGTAACCTGCAGCAACCTATTACGCTAAAGGTTAAGAACAGGTTACAAGCAAACAAAAATGGCTTTTACCTTTTCTCTTATATAAGTTATTCTTGGCTAATGTTCCTCTTCTCTGGCCTATTATTGTTCTTATTTCATCCTCGTTGTTCTTTTGAGAAATGTGATTTTTTTTTCCTTGTACAGTGAAATACAAACTGATACACGTTTTCATGCTAAAATGTGTGGCAGTGCTAGAAACACATCATTTATTGTGTACCAGTCACTAACCAGTAGTATTGATTGAATTGGGGGGAATTATCGCTTAATTTATAGACGCAAATGCTGTAGTTTGACCTGATGACCATAAATTCTGAGTCAAGTGTCAGATATATTACTAATGAGATAAAATGCCCCACAGGAAGACTTTGATGATAGTCACAATTTGATATGCTCTTGCAAATGAATTCTTAGACTGTGGAGTAATTAACTGGACAATGTATAAGCCTTTACGTTTACTGCTTAGAGTATTATCTGGAATTATGAAATAAAATTGTGTTATTGTAGGGCAGGAATTCTGCATATTGGAGGTATTGCCTAGATGGATTCAACACTTTATGTCTTTGAAGTACAACACTGTAATGTCACAAACGAATTCAACATCTCAAGAGTAACCTCAGATTTAAAAAAAGGAATAGACTGCTAAGGCTAAGAAATCTAGTAGCATATAACTTCCTTTCTTCCTATTCTCATTTAAGATGTCTTAATTAGTCAGATATGAACAACTCAGAAACTGTTGAATTTTTTTTCTGTCTTTCAGGGAAATCTCCATTAAATAATGATAATTTACCTGTATATTAAATATACCTATAATATACAGTACGTCATTACATACTAAGATTAAAAAAAATCTAAACAGCTGATAAATTAAATACACAGGTACTGTATAATGTTCTCTGTAACGTAACAGGTATGTTTTCCCTTACACAAGTTTGATAAACTGAGTTTCTACCTGAAAATATCTTCATATTTAAATGAAACGCAACATATTTTTCCATACACAGCTGGCTTTCATTCTGGATTTCATTCTGTAAGCAATATTTAATTATGAAAACATGTTCACCAGCGTACTAGTGTCTCAGTTTTCTCTCGCCCTCTTGGTTTGTTTTCCTCCCTCCCACTCCTCTTCCCCCAGATTGTAAAAATAAATAAAGGATGAGCTTCTGGTGTTTTCTGGTGTTTTCTATAGAAAGTTAAGCTTCACTGACACTGAGTAATTTCTTTTACAGCTCACATGCACTTTGAATTTAAAATTTAATCTGTTCAAATCAGCTTGCATTACCAGGGAATTGTGCTTAGCATGTTCCATGAATGATTCAGTAGATCTTAATAGCTACCTTAGTAATTTCTTATGAATCATTGAAAGAGATCACATTAGTAAACATTATTGGTAAGTACTAAGCACATTTTTCATGAAATTGTATTTCTCTAGTACTGTTGATTCCAAAATATGTTGTTTAGGTGTCATATGAATTGTATGTTGCAAGGATACTTGATTTTTATTTTTTTTAAAACTCTGTGCAACTGATGTAAACAGTGCACCAGCACAACCACCATGGCACAATCCAGTGTGGTTGCCAGCCCACACAGAGTGCTATACTCCATGGACCAACCATAAAAGTGATATAACTGTACCTCTGGCTTCCACATGAAGCCTTCTTTATATTGTGCTCACTTATCACACATGCGGCTTCTGAATTTCTAGGAAGACAAATAGCGTTAATATGAATTGGAGGAATCAAAATAGCTCATGGAAGTAATAATTATTAAAGGAGGTTGATGTTTCATAAACTTTGTCCCAAGGACTTTGAAGTAGCTCTTAATTCAGCAGTAAGAAAGTGGAGTGCTTTTTCTTAATTATGGTTCCCTTGAATGTTTAAATTATGAATGAAGATTGCCATTGTTCCTTGAGAGATGGTAATACTTATTTAAATTCAGTTCCATTAAAAAAAAAAAAAGGGATAAATATCTTCGCATTCAAAAGCTTCATTAAACTGTGTAGATGCAGTTATCATCTACTGCTTGCACTTACCATCTTCCCTTTTATTTTGAATTTATAAAAATCCTAATACAGGAAACTTTTAAAAGTTGTGTTTATTTAAGCAAGGTATATGCCACTAAGAAAGAATCTGTAGGCTTTAACATCATCTAGTATTTTGATATTTTCAGTGAACTGTTTCAAGTGTGATTGTTATTTTAACACTATTGTTACTGTAACTGAATACATAGGTGATAAGACTACAAGAGCAAAGGGTGGGTAATTATAAATTTAAGCTTAGGAGTGTCAGTGTAACTACTTTCTTACCTTTTGCACATTTTTTACTCTGAATAATTGCAATATAAATTAAGTAAATAAATCAGACACATTTCTCTTTGAAGTGTGAGTTGGAGGGCCAGTAATCCCTGACGCCTCAGCTGAGGAAGGAGGTGTGTGCAAACCTCGGTCAGGGAGCTGCTGGGCACTTGGCATTATGTGTGGTCAGCAGTGAGCAGGATCGGAAGGTTGCTGCAGAGCACATTGAATATGAATATACATAGCTATTTTTTGCAGTTGCATAAATATCCATCATTCAGAACAATCCTGTTTTGCGTTTTTACAGTTCTTTTAATTTCATAGCATCCCAGAATGTGACACTGTTGTGGTTTAGCCCCGGTTAGCAACTAAGCACCACACAGCCGCTCGCTCACTCCCCCCAGCCCAGTGGGATGGGGGAGAGAATCAGAAGAGTAAAAGTGAGGAAACTCCTGGGTTGAGATAAAGACAGTTTAATAGGCAAAGCAAAAGCCACGCGCACAAGCAAAGCAAAAGAAGGAATTCATTCACTACTTCCCATGGGCAGGCAGGTGTTCAGCCATCCCCAGGAAAGCAGGGCTCCATCACGCGTAACGGTTACTTGGGAAGACAAACGCCATCACTACAAATGTCCCCCCCTTCCTTCTTCTTCCCCCAGCTTTATATGCTGAGCGTGATGTCATATGGTATGGAATATCCCTTTGGTCAGTTTGGGTCAGCTGTCGCAGCTGTGTCCCCTCCCAGCTTCTTGTGCACCCAGCAGAGCATGGGAAGCTGAAAAAAGTCCTTGACTACTGTAAGCACTGCTTAGCAACAACGAAAACATCTCCACGTTATCAGCACTGTTTTCAGCGTAAATCCAAAACATAGCCCCACACTAGCTACTATGAAAAAAAATTAACTCTGTCCCAGCTGAAACCAGGACAGACACGAATAAGGTATGCAGAAATGGGTACATCAATGATTCCAACACATACACCTCTGGTATGCAACAACCTGCACAAATGTGAAGAGGAAGGAAAATCTGGCAAGCAGTTTTCCTAAACTTCCAAAGAAACAGCAGGGAGAGCATGCACATATATTGTGAAGTGTGATTCCCTTCTCTCTGTAGAAAGTTGTTCTGTGGGTAGAGACTGCACGGTTTTGAGTTTGTCCTGTTCCATGTGACTCTCACCGAAGTTTTGCTTGTATAAAAGTGTTGGTTTTGTCCTTGTGATAATGCCTGTGGTTTTGGGTTTGTTAGTGGGACTACATCCTGGTAATAAGTACTGTGCCTATGGCTTATGGTTTGGAAGATCTTGCTCTAATGCATAACAATGCATTAACTCCTAAGAATACACATAAGCAAGGTGAATTAAGGTGGGACAAAAAGACATAATTCTGATATTTCCTAAAACTTTTAGCATTTGGCTTTGCAACTACAGTACTTTTTATTAGTTTAGCCTTTGGCATGTCATATTATGAATAACCTAAGCAAAAAAAAAAACCCCTTATTTGAAAATGTTTGGAAGCTGTTAGAAGACACTTCTGCATGTCAGACGTGAATTTTCCTCATGAATAGGAGCTCAAAGTAAATTACAGGAATCAAATTTGGCCTTAATTTTGAGATGTAAATAGCAATTTGAGTAAAATGAACCATGTGTCAGTTGACATTCAAGCAAGTCTGTCTTTTTCTAAAAGGGTTCCATTGCGCTTAGCTTGAGAACAGTTGTTATATTTCATCTCTATTCAGGAATTTCCTAATTTTTTAGTTTCTATCATAATTCCAGTATTAATAAAAATAGCATGCTTTTCAAGTAAAATTTATCATGTGGCTATATAAACAGGATTATATTTAACTTTTTCTTTGGAAGGCTTATGTTGGAGGCCATTGATTTATATAAGCATAATAAAGGTTAATGTAAGCAGCAGCAAGATTTATCTCTGACCATAAGGAGTCATCACTTTTTTTAATAACACAGTATACACCCATATTGTTGACATAGTAATAAATCAAAGGCTTCACTAAGGATTGGATTGGAAAGGAGAACTGTACTGGAGTGCAAAATTTAGTACTTTTGGAGGAAGGTACATGAAAGTATATAGGTACAAATTAATGTGTGACCAGATCTTTTGTCTTCTGTTCCTATTTCGTTAGCCAGTGTAAGAGTATTTCTGTATAGAAGAGTACAAATTATGAGTGTTTTGGTATGGGGGCTGTAATGACGAAAAAGAGTGTATCATTTGTTTTGGTTGAAGAAAACTGATCTCAGTTCAATAATATTTCCTATAGCTTTTTTTTTAAAAAAAGGGACAATCCTGAAATGAAAATCTTTGTTCAAAACAAAAGGTTGAAACAATTTGTTTAGAAAATTGCTTCTATAAAGTCAAAAAAGCTATCCCAGGATTTTCATCCAGGCAGAATTCTTTGCCAAATCTGGTTTGAAACTGTGGGTAATTTGACCATGTCCAAAAAGGGCACTTTTAGTCAGACTTACTCTCTGCCAATAAACTGTTTCAAGCCCTGTCATTGTGTCCTGACTGTTAGCAGAATGGAGACCTTTAAGGCCAAGAAAAATGTGTCTTTCTGTATTCTTCTAGGCCACTTAAAACATGTGGGGCACCACAGCCTGCAAAAATAACTTAATAATGTTGTTTAAGGAACAGTTACAATTAGTTTTGATTACTGTATATAAAACTAATCAGAAGTAGTGCCAAGTGAGAGCTTATACATACACAAACCTTTTCAGTGTTTCAAATATGCTGAAGTAGGCATGAAAAGCAGGAAAGATAAAGGAGAATTTGGGGCATTTTAAAACCACATTAATTTTCAGAACAGATGCAGGGGCTTTTTGTTTGCTTTTATTGAAGATGTTTCATCTACAATAAAGGAGCTGATTTTGCAAATGACATTTTTGCAGGTAATTAGTCTGTGATATTTCTATAGTTCTTGTTGATATTTTGGAAATATTTTGAAATAATTCAGCATTTCTTGTTTTTAAAGTGCTAAGTGTAGGGTTTTTTCCCCTGCATCTATTTTACAGTAATAATTTACATGTGTTACATTATCAGCATATAAATTCTGTTTCATTTAATTGGTATGATTACAAACAATATAGAATTGAATGCACCTGCTAATTTTTCTCTCTCACACTCTACTTCATCTGTGCTCATAATTTGCACATTGTTACCATTCATTGTCCGTAATATCGGGAGTAACCAGTATCTTAAACTGCTCCTAAATTTTCAGTGCAAACTGCCATGTAGTATGTTATGAGAAAAGGACAACAGTGCTATAGCCTTCGTGTTGTGGTGATTGAAATGTCGTAGTAATAGGAATTGAACAGAAGGGATATGTGTAATGCTTGTTTCTCGTTACTGCGGCCTGTTACCCAAATACTTCATTAGAGCCAGTGTGGCTCCTGCACTGCTTGGAGGCAAGTTGAAGTCATGCCCCACTGTCTGGACTGTAGGGTGCCAGAGAGCATGAGGGATGTCTAAATGTACAGACCACATGTCACCAGAGCATATCTGCATGTACTTGTTTTTTAAATTGAGTAGAATGAGAGTCTTTCTGTCCACTGATGCCTTCAGTCATAATCCCCCCATCTTTGAGCTCCTGGTGGCATGGCGAGAGCCTGCATTGCCCTGAGGAGCAGTGATGCAGGTGTAGCTCCTCCTTGTGGGGTTTGTGGTGCCAAGCCCCTCGGTGCTTAGCTTCGGGGGTGGGTGCCTGAGTTACAAAATGCTGGCAACCAGAATGTGTCTTTAACATTTTTATCTTGCATTTTTATCATCTAGCCTGTGTTTTGACCAGACCTGTGCTTCCTGTTTTCAGTCAGATAATTTGAGGATTACTGTAGCAAGAGCAGCAGCATATGATATTTCAATTAAGTTCTTTCTTTTAGAGAGAAGCATATGCTGCTATCAGCCTGAGCTGTAGTTTGGCGGAAAATGTTACAAAGAGTCTGACCTTGGGAAAGTATATTCTCACATATCATGTCTGAGATTGATGTTACTTAGATGTAATGAGCTGTGTGCTGCATTTTCAAAGGAATAACTCTCATCATAGACATTTACTTAAAAAACGCTACATGTCATTCCCTTCCCTCCTCACAAGAGTTCAGAAACAGAGAGGAGGTGTAAGGCTCAGAGAACTGTAATTTAATTGAGATTGTCACTTCTTCCCTTCTTGTTGGGAGGAACACCAAGCTGTTAGCAACTGAAAATTAATTATTATTTTGCCAACTGTTTATCGTGTATGAAATAAGTTGGCAACTGTACTTCAGTTCTCAGTGACCAGCTATCCCCATGACACACACCACGATGCCAGTTGGTACAAATTGTCAATATAGTTTGGGCTTTCAGAGAGGAGGAAACATATGGAAAGAACTGACCTAGGTACAAAATTATGGGTTTGTCATCTCTACTGAGCACAGAAGCTACAAGATGCTGCTGAAGAATACTAAGCCATTGTTCTCCTTTGATCTCTGAACTGATCAGTGAAGAGCTTCTTAGTTTTCATAATTTCTTAAACAATTTTGATTATATTCCTTGACTACTCTTATTTATTCAAAAAATATTTTTTTGCTTGCAACACTAGATGTTTATGAAATGTCACTTCCCCAGAAGATGCAACACTGCTTTGTTGCTGGGCTAATTATTTACAGTCATGTTGAAAATAAGGAGTCTTACTTATTAAAAATAAATGAAATTTATCATTGACTTCTGTTTGCTGAGCAAAGAGATCATATCATTGTATTTTTCACCAAGGAAAACACATGCTTTATTTAAACTTGGCTTTTATTAGCCTGTAGCAGCTAAGAAACATCAAAAGCTCTCTTCTTGAAACTGGAAAAGTTGTTTCTTTAAAAAATAGTTTTATGTAGGTCTGAAAGAATATTTAGAAGCAGAAAGAAGGGGAAAAAAAGATTCAGACAATTATTTTTAGGTCTCGCCTCCAAAAACCCTGAGGCTTAAGCAAGGCTAATGTATTTTACTCTTTCATCACCTGTACCCACAACAGTTTTTCCATTTCATAAAAAGATTCAGAGGTGAGCTTCTACAGATTAGCACATAATTTCCGATTTCAAGCCCTGTTAAGAGTTATGAATTTTGTATTCTGATACATAAAAGTAGATCTTTGAACAGTCTTGATGAAGATGGTATTAGAAACCTAACCTGTAATATAATCTTGCAAATTAAAGAGCAATTTTGCTTTGCTGAAGGACAGCAGGTTTGGTAGGTTACATTAAGCTGGAATAATTGGATTAGTGTAAATAGAAGCCATAAACTACATTAGCTGGAAAAAGGTAAAAAGCATGTTTTTCTTAGGACTGACTAGTTAGATATTTTTTCCTCAAGAATAATTTTGCTTCAGTTAATATAGGCTAAGAAACATCGGCATATCAGTTCATTTATTAGAGAGTCTGATACTTAGATACACAGCCAGAAGTTCAGGATTCAAAAGTGCTTTTGGAAGGTTCTAAAATAGAGAAAGAGGGCCTTCATCCTGCTTTTCCAGTTGTGAATATGGACAGGTGGTATGCAGAGTCAAGTGGGATTTGAGAATTATGAAGCCTGATCACACAAGGGCATTAAAAACTCAATTAATGTCATGAGTCATGGTTGGACAATTCAGTTACAGTCTGTGTGACCTTCCCCTCTTAATTTCATCAGTTACTTCTGCCCACGTTAGCAGAGTCTACATCTCCAGCTATTAAAGAATAGTTGTTTCCATTTTAATTGGAAAAATTTGAGACAGACATCCCGTTTTGGCACATTCCATAAGATTGTGTGCCTATTTTTACAGAGCCAGCTGCATAAAATATTAAAGATCATCTTTATACTTGTATACCCTTGAAAGTCAGTGAATTTATAATCTGAATGAAATTTCAGGGTTTTTTTTCTTAACAATCTCTTTGTGTCATTATGCTTTTATAAATGTTACAATGTCCTGAGAATGAGTATCAGGTTTTAGAAAATCATTATAATGTCAAATATTTTTTAACTTAATTAAATGCTCCTTTGATACCAAGAAGGCACATGATGAATTCTAACTTGTACTGAAAGCAGTTCTATTTTAAGAAAATACAAGAAAAATGTTTTCCATTGTTTGAAACAACTTTTAGGTTTTTGTTTCAGCTTTGCATGATAACACTTTGAGATCCTTAGTTCAGTACTTTACATAATTAAGAATTATATATGAGGACATGTTAACTTTTCTTAAATATTATCAGTATTTTTCAGAGGGACTTTCTGCATTTGTGTAATTTCACTGTATTGCATGTGACACATGCCACCTCCTGGATGTTGTCAGAATTGCCAGTTGTTTAAATAATCTTTAAAATAATTGGAAAGTGGTTTCGTACTCCATGTATCTGTTGCAGAAAAGAATACATCTGATATCCATGCACAGGTTAATATATCAGAGGAAGTAGCCCACAATTCTCAGCCAGACACTTTGGTTTTAGTTTGAGGTCTGGTTAAGTCTTAAGCAGTGTTTCTGTGTTTTGCATCAGTCTAACAAATTGATTATTGCTCTAAAATAGTTATGCATTTTGGCCAGGAAATGGAAAGCAACACAGGAAACAAAAGCAGCAAGCTATTCAAAAAAAAAAAAAAAAAAAAAAAAAAGGTTGAGAAACATACACAGCTGTTCAGGTGGGAGAAACGTGTCCATATTACAGAAGAATTGGAGAAGTGGGGTGAAATCTTTTTGAAGTTATATAATTGCAAGCAGTTAAATAATCTGGAAAGAATTCTCAGATTTTCTGTGTAGTTGGTGGTGAAAAGGGAAGTAGGGTTTGATTTACTGAGTCTAAAAAGTAGTTAGAGTGCCTTGTCAAGGCCCTGTAATTTCAGTGCTCTTTAGTCCCTGTCACAAATCAATCTCTCTTCTACATGTATTAATTTGCAATAACCTTTTCCCAAATAGAAATATACCAGGCTTGTACACCACCCTTCACTTCACAGTCCTCTGTTGGCATTGGAGTCTTGCTACTCTTGTTCTACCCCTCAGTCTCATGCATACAAAATGACCACATGCTGCCTTCTTGGCTTAAAATGACAAACAGGAATGATTTTTTGTGCAAGAATACTTGGACCTGGTTTTGAAATTAAGCTGCTACCTAATTAGAGCTTGCAGTTTATAAAATTAAAATTCCAGCTTTCCTAGTCCACTGTACTCCATCAATAGTTCACTTGATGCAAATGAGATCTCTTGTTACTTCAGTTTTTTGCTTATTTTCATTTGTTGCTATTAACAGGTTTAATTTTGTCTTTTCTCTGTTTTCCATTATGAGCTGTTCTCTTTAATAAGAGTTGAGTTCTAAATAGGATTTTAGATTTTATACATGAATTATATACAAGCTTAAAGATAACTGGAAGATGAGCTTCAGGTCTCATGGGTAGTGAGGAGGCAGTCTGGAGGTTATAGCAAAGCTTGCAACTTGACATGACAGCAGAAATTTCAAGCAGAAATGCATGAAAACAATGTCAAATCTCAAAGCTGTCCCTTCAGATATTTTTTCTCAAACTGCTGTTTCTCTTCAAGAGATGCTCTGTGCAGGCTGTCAAAGTCCTCATGGTAGCCAGCAATTACTTCTTCTAAATCTTTTCCAAAATATGTCTTCCCTGGGGGATTTCAGCTTCCAGTTCAGAAAGGCAAAATGTTGTGGTTTTTTTTCTCAGTTCCCTAGTGGCAGTGTGCTGGCTGATGAGCTGAAAGATTTTTATGCCCTATTAACTGCAAAAGAAGGGAAAAAACCTCTGCCCTTGAGATTTGCCTAAGTGAACTCAGTTTAAATTTTTTTTAAAATGCAAAATAGGAAGCTAATGAAAGAGCAAGTGCCTTAAAGCTAAGCTATGTGTGTCTCAGTTTAACCTTTCAAATCTTCTAGATGTGCATTCTGAATGAAGCATGAGTTGGAAGGAGAAAGGTGAAAAACTGTATTATAAAGAATAGTATCTTTAAAATGATTGGTGTGTAATTGGAGCAGAACAAGTAAACTCTATAAAAAAGCTGCACTGGATACCCAACAGTTCATTTCAGGCCACACAGTCAGAGTTACTGCACTTGGAGAGACTTTAACCTGAGTCTACTAGAAAGTTAAGCACTGTTCCGTGAACATGGAATTGAAGTAAATATCATAAGGCAAAACAGTATTCAGATCAGATTACAAAGCACATCCTAGACCAAATATTCCTGTAAGTTTCTGCAGTACAACTTCAAGTGTGTTCTCCCTAGGGAAGATCTTCCCTGCTCGTTCTTTGGGTAGAGTTCTTGCACTTTAAGCTAAATAGAAGGGAAAAGATCCTTACTCAACTAAATAGAAAAGTCTGCAGCTCATCCTGACTTTCTAACATGCAATTCATTTATGTGGCAGCTTCTCAAATTCATGAGTTGGTTTGAATGTGTGTTTTCCAGGAGGGTCGGTTGCATTCTTCACTCAAATGCAAAACAGAATTAATCCCAAAACATTGTTAGCCAAGAGATGTACAACCATGAAAGGTAAACCATTTAAAACACAGGATTTAGGGGGAGAAACCAGCAATATGTCAAATCCCAAACCACATAAATAGTCTTACCATCTTAGGGGGGTGAAACAATCACTCAGAGTTGTATTTTGAAATCCTCTGGAATAAAAAAGGAACTTCAGAAAAAACAAACACATACCCCAAAACCTGTTTTCAGCAGAGTAGCCAGTAAATATGTTTTTATATACAGTCAACTCACTTGCCATTAACACTTTTGATGTACCACATTAAAGCAAGCATATGGAATTAGGTTCACTTTCATGTTATTTTTAACTGGTATTTGCTTTAATGGGAACGTTTTCCCTTTCACCCTGTCAAAGTTAAAGGAATTCGTACTTGTCTCCACTTTAACTCTTTCTCCATGTTGCAAACAACAAATACAATGACTAAAAGAGGTTTGATTCATGCCCCAATACCATATAATAAAGCATTTACAATTAACTTTTTTGTTTTTATTTAATGGCTCAATGGAAGGGACTGTTGGAATTTTATCTGTGCAAATGGGCACCGGGATAGAAATTAATGATAAGGCACAGAACTGTACTGCTGGTAGGGTGCAAGCATTAGTTGCTAAAACTTGCTATTTTGTTTTGCTTCATCTGAATTAGATGCAGCATCAGAGGAATAGATTGTGTCTAATGTAGCTCAGATGAAAATGTCAATGCGATGTCAACTGAAATTTGTATATGTAATGAGCGTGGTACATGCACAATTACCAGTTATACAAGCTTAGGCTGCATTCACAGAAATACGTCCTTTCACTGTGGATTGACTAGAATATTGGCTTTGACATGAATAATAAGAAGAGCTTTAAAACAAAGTGAGGGAAAGAACTCATGTAGTCTCCTTACTTATTTTTAGTAAGTATAAAGGTGACGATCAGACAGAAGAGCAGTAGGTTTGAGGGCTTTCCGGGTAGATTATATAGATAATGAAAGGACCATAGTTAACATGTTCTGGAACTGGCTGTGCTCCACAAATAATAGTTCAAAGGTTTGTGCCTAAATGTGAAAAAAAGGGAATTAGTCTACACTCTGAAACAGGATATTGTTGGTTTAACAGAAATATGGTTGAAGAACTAATACAACTGGCACAGATGCACACTAATTATGTTATAGACAGCAAAGAGATAAACAATTTTATTTGGATCAATATCACTTACATGGAAGAGTTTCAAATGGGATAATGCTGAGATACAGATTTTAATGTAGAATGTAGTATCTTTAAAGTTGTTAGAAAAATACTTCTGAAATGTGGGTCATTATGGAAGATCAGTCCCTAGTTACAAATTTGAGAGCAAACGTTACTAACAAAGGTAAAGCCCAATTTTCTCAGAAATGAGAGCAGTGTTTTTTCACCACAGCGCCATTGAACCAGCAAGAAGAGATTTTTTACATTTGATTTTTGTAAGTTTTGAAGACATTATAGCAGAACTGTTAGCAGAAAATATCCTTGGCTAATGTGGTCACACATTGATTCCATTTAAATGAAGGGTAGATTTATAGCAGCTTTCATTTTTAGAATAGCAAATTCTAATGAATTAAGGAAGCTTCCTAGCAAGGTCAGCTAGACATGAGAGTTGGAGAGCTCGGGGTTTTTTTAAGTCAAAAGTGCAAAAGGATTTAGAACTTTTACCCCAGAAAAAAAGAAGAAAAAAGCTTTGTGTCTTAACTGGATAATTTGATAGTTCAAAAGGGATATCTAGATATTCAGAGAACTTAGAATTGAGTAGGCACTAATGAAAGTTCATTTTAAAAGTCAGGAAGTACTGTTCCTAAAGTGAAGCTGGGTTAAGCATTTTTCAAGACCTTATAAGAAATTGCAGTAGGTTCTTTAGTCACGTGAAAAAGAGAGAGCAGAGAGTTGGGAGATCATTACACCGTGACTGTAACATCAAGATTAAAGGTAAAGTCTGGGTGACCTCACAACTAAATGAATACTTTGAGTCAGTTTTCAGTAAGGATATTGATGTTGAACATGGGGCCAAAGACTAGGTGACTAAATAACTAGAATGAGTGCATAAAATGGAAATTACCATATCCAAGAGGCAAGGAGGACTGTATTCTCAGTAAATGGACTGGAATTTTTTGGTCATAAGGTACAGGATGGGGAAAAAATGAGTCTGGCATATATGAAACTACAGGCCAGGAGTTCTACTCACTATCAAACTAGGGATGGTACCAGATGAACAGAGAGGAGCAAGTTTTTTACAAATATTTAAAGAAAAAATTAACCAAAGAAGCTACAAAACTTTATAAAATGCTTTACAATATACTTCAGAAGAAAGAATGTGGAAGTAAATGAATGATGAGATAGAAAGTGACATGGATTTACCAAAGACAGGTTATACCTTCTTATCTTGCAGAAGGAAATATAATAAATCACAAAAATTCAGTAATATTCACAGGGCAAGTATTTATTAAGGCAGAGAAAGTAGGAATTGGTACATGATTAGAAAGATGTGTAAGGAACATGAACGACGAAATCCCAAAATAGGGTGGGAAACAAGTTGCTTGTAGACTTGCTTTAGGATAGGTTTAGGGGTGAATCTTATTTAACACACTCATTAACAACTGTGGCACAACAAGGTTTTTGCCAGTGACATTTGCATATCACAAAGTTGAGATGCATCATCAAAGGAGGATAAAAACATCATGAAAGAGTATCTCTGAGGTCCATGAAGTAATATAAATTGGGGAAAAGATATGTCAGCTGGCTTAGTGACTCTGTATTCATTATATATCGGATGCTTCATTTGAAAATAACAGAAGAGAAAATGCTACCTGTTGATCATAAGATGAATATGCACTCTAAGTGGGATGAAAAGCCAAATGTCATCCTAGAGTTGTTGGACAAAGTATGTTCAATGGAGATAGTGGCATGAAAACTTTCCTGTCTGTGGTGTTGCTAAGGTGTCATCTGGAATATTGTCCTCCATTCTGGCTTTTGTAGTACAGAAGGATGAATATAAACATACTGGAATATAAATAGAGGATTGCTAGGATGGTCAGGAAAATGGTCGATTTATCTTATGTATTACACTAGAGCTTGGCTAGCCAAGTGAATCAGTTGAGAGGGGATATAATTTCTCTTTATGAATACATTGTATATGGTGGGGAGGAATGAGCATTAGGGAAGAAGAAAAGCTGAATTACTGTCACCAGAAAAAAAAAATCCACATAAAATGATCCTGAAAAACATCAGAGATGGAAATTAGAACCATCAGAGAAGTGAAGTTATGGAACAGCTTTAAAATTCAAGTGCTTGGGGAAAAAAATGACTTATTTGAAAATGGAGTATGGTAGAAGTCTATGAAAGGGATGATGTGAAGTGATTTACTGTGATAGCAGAAGACTGAATATCATGACCTAGATCTAATATACTATCCTCCCAACAAAAAAGGAAATAAAATATTAATTCTCTTAAATCATGGTTAGATACACTTCCAAAAAAAAATTTCTTTTATTTGCATTTCTTTCAGTAGGACTCTATTTATATGAACACATGCAGTCTTTTTTTGTTGCTGCTTCTGTAAATGAGCTTCTGCTTGAAATATTAAAATGTGGTGTCAGCTTTTCCGAAGAACTCCGAAGTTGCTTTCTGTTTCTGTAATTCTACATATGTCCATAATCCTGTTTGTTTCTGGAAGTTCTATTTCTGTTGTTTGAGTGTTTATAACTTCAGTTGTTGTAACTCAAGAACTGGGTTATCGTAAACTCTGACACTGAAGAAGGATGTAAACACCAAGAGGAGAATGGAGTTATTTCATGTTGCCCTACGAGAAAGTTGATAATAATAGGATAAAACTAAGCAAAGCAAGAGGTGAATACCAGGAAGCAGAGAAATCCTCATCACAGAGCCATGTAAAACTCCACTGGAAAAATACCTGACATAAAATTAAGAGAAGAAAGATTTAGTCCTGTGGAAGTGAAAAATAACACCACCTGATTTTTCAGTCTAATCTTGATTTTTTTCCATACTATTCTCTTCCTTTCTCTTATCAATGCATTGTTATGGCATTACAGCGTACATTTCCACATGGTGAGTGTTCATAACAACGTAAGCACTAAGATGACTAAACACAACTGACTCATAACAAAATGTGGCAGGAAGAGGGGAATCACAATGTAAGGTCATCAGTTAAGCTTACAAGCAGGCTTACTGTTTCGACCACCCTGTTGCTGCTGAAATATATTTGAGGCATTAGGCCAAGCTATAAATGAAACAGATATTTTCCCTTAAAATCTTAGAGTAAATGGGTCCAATAAAACGTCATTGGTTGGTTGTTTTGCCCCTAAACCTTCATTACTTGTTTTTCTGTGCCATCACTGCTGCATTCCAGTGCTACTGTATGCCACTGTACTTTGTTCCTGTCTATACACTGTCCCGTCCTTCCACTCTGCTTTATTTCCTTTCCTGGCCTAATTCAGAATGAATGGGTGAACCTAAGCTTAGTGGATTTTTGTTTTGTATTGATGTGGATTCTTCTGGCAGCTATTTCCATCTTATTTGAAATATCTTGGCTTCATTTTTATTTGGATTTTCTGTCTTGGCATGAATATTATAATATTACACTGGTTAGTTGATTTCCAAATCAAATGGCTTATGAAATAACCAAAGTAAAGTACTCTTGTAATGCTGAAATACTTTGTACTGCACAATGAAATTTGGAATGAACATAATTACCATTTCTGGAGACTCCTGTGTTTGGGAGTAATTGTTTTTTTTCACCATAATTATTACAAAGCAAATTAAAATTGATGGAGTGCTGGACATTTTTAACTAAGCATTGGCTACCAAGAAGAAACTTGTATGGCAGCAACCTCAGCTTCCTGGGGTTATGCTAGTTTAAAGCATAAGCTTTGGTATCCAAATTTCACTGGCATTCCCAATGAGACTGTTTCTGAAGATCCTCGAAGTAGTCAGTTTTCTTCCCATCTCAGTATGTTATTAATATCTGAGTGTTACTGCTTCTTAACAATTTAAGCACCAAGTTGAGGACAGCCAGCACTAGCAGTTCAGTTCCATTTTAGCACTCGTCCAAATCCCAGCAGGAGAAACTGTAGAGTAGACAAGAAAGAGCCTAAACGAAGCCATGCAGACAGGACACTTGGAGGAGAGGTGCAGGAAATATTCAGAGCACTGGCCTTTGCTCTGGGCTTTTTTGGTGTTATCATCTGATGGAAGTCTCATGTAAAATACATGCACTTTCCAGGGAGCTGCGTCTGTCTTCTCACAGTTGAGTGTGCTAATCACAGGGTCAGGTTTTATTTGATCTGCTCTTCAGCTGATCACACAGTTTTTGTCTGCACAGAAGCATAGGTGGGCTGGAAGAACAGAGAGTGCTGTCAGGTAGTACATCTGGTGGCCTAGTAGTTTAGGATAGTCCTCTGTGTTACAGAAGGTCTAATTTTATTGCTATGCAAACTGAGTACAACTAAAGCCTAGGCCTTCCTACTTCAGGGATGAGTTCTTCAGCCACAGTCTTGACCTTATCTGTTTTGGAGGGATCTTTCTGAGTGACTGGAGTCCAACTCATGTGCTTGTGTGGGTGAACCTTGACAGGAAGGAAGCAAAGGGTGGAGGGAGGCACTTGTCCTCTCAGGGCAGGTACTCTGGAGAATGAGCAGGCATACACAGGGAAGTAGGGTTACAGGATGGAGAGTTTCCGCTCCAGCAAGCAGACCCTGGGGACAGGAAGTTGCTGTATGACTAGGTAGGGTTTAGGTCCCTAAACCATGAGGTAGGCCATAGATTCCATTTCTTGTGCCTACAACTGGCCTAAACTATTGCTCTGATTCCTTCCCCCGCTGCCCCCTGCCCCAAGGTGAGGAAATAATGTCACCCTATACTCTCATGGCTAGTGAACAGGGATGTTCTGCCACTAAAATTCACTTTGACCATTTTCCTGCTGACAAAAGTCAGAGACTGCCTTGTAGTTTAATTGAAATTTAAAAAATGCATATATAAATTTTTTCCTCTCCTTGTCCACAGTTTATTAACTAATGCAACACAGCATTTTATGCCTTAAGCATATGCATACTTTGAAGATGGAAAAACTGTTAGTATCTTTAATGTTAAGTAAATACCATGCAGAATGCATCCAGGCTGGCCAACATCTAACAAACTGAGGTCTGTATTCCTAAGGCTATTTGGATTTGACACAAAATATAATTGCCCTTATTAAAAAAAAAAAGAAACCCTATGAATAACTATTATTATACCATTTTGTACAACTTTAAAAAAAACATTTTGCCTTAAAAATACTGTATTTTAATTTTAATACATGAAGCCTTTCTACAGTATCATATGACTTTCTTAAGGAGCACTATGGGATTAGTGCCAGTGGAGGATAACAATAAAAGTTAAAATGTGACAATTATGATACAATTTTTTTGTATGTTTGCATTTTACCTCCATGCTGGTTTTAAAAAAAAATACTTGTTTCATAAAAACATAGTTCTTTTTAATGCCCAGTGCTGCAGGTGGTTGTAAGTTCGTTGACATTTATTTTTTCATCAGATATTTTTCTCCTTCATGTTGCTTATGTTTCTCTGTGGGAATGGCAAAAAAAGTCTGGCAGAAAATGAAAGAAAATGCACCCTAAAAGCTTCACAGAGTGTGGTATTAGTTTAGATGTCTCAAATAACATAATCTTTTGGCTGGAAATATGGCATAGAATCAGATATACTCTTCTCTTCTAGGACAGAACTTGTGTGATTTTCCTGTAACCTGTTGACTGATGCTTTTGTCGCTGTTCTGTCGGGTGGTATGCTCTGGGACAGATACAGAATGGCCGCATGTCTCATGCCTTGTCACCTGCTTGCAACTCTCCTTATTTACTGTGTATGAGTGTTAGTAAGAGAGGGTGTAAATTCAAGACAGCAGCTATTGTTTTAGTAGTAATCAAAGGCAATAGGAGCAATTAGCCATCACAAAAGAATAATTGGCAACTTGAATTAATTTTTACCATAGTTGTCTACAATGAGGCAGGAAAAGAGAAAAAAGATATTAAAGTGGCGGTGCAGCCATTCTATAGTATTTCCCATGATGTAAATAATCACATATGGCACAATGAATTAAAAAAAAAAAAGGCACAGCAAAGATTTATGTTAAAATTAGCGTATCACAACAGCAAGCATGAAGGATAATTGCCTAAGCTAAAAAAAAAACAAAACCCCACAAAAGAACCCCCACCTACCTCAACACATCTTGTATCAAGGTGTGTATGAGCGTATCAACACATTATGGGTCTTGAAAAAAAACCCTACTTCTCTGTTTAGCTTAGTTAAAACCCATAAGCACATTAAAGAATATGACCTGTTGTCATGGAAGCATCACAACACTTGATCAATAATTGAATAACTGAGTATAATCAGGCATGACTTTTTTCCTTAATAACAGGAAAAGGAATAGGATTATTACAGTGCAGCAGAAATAGAAATATTTTAATAAGTGAAATAAAACTTGCTATTGCCAGGGAAAGTTTTTTTAAAAATGTACAAATTATTGATGAGCTTTGAGATGACATTCATTTTTCCATTCACTTCTGCTAATATACCTCAGGGTATATCATTAACTAAGCTCAGAACATATTGTCTGAATATCCCATATTTGTTGACATGATTATATTCATTTCAGGTGTTTTTGTTAACAGCCATGTGCCAATTCTGCTGAGAATGAAGAAGTGAATTATGATAAAATTCAATCGTTGTTTCTTGAGGCCTCCGCTTGTTTACGTCCTGACAATGTACAGTTATGCCAAACAACTTTTGTTTTACAGAGCTTATTTCAACCCCTATAAAGTAGAATATCAGTAAGAAAATAGTGCAAAGTCTAGGAAGGGAGATTAAAGTTAATGTATATTTACAAGACAAAAGTGCAACAAGTATTTAGAGTGTTTTATAACACAGTTTTAGAATGCTGGTTTTAAACTCTTTACATTTTGAAACACTGGACACTTTTCAGTGGTGGTATAAACCTCTGCGTAATATATTTGTCTTTTCTTTGTTGCCCATTCAAGGCCCTTTAGAAGTAATGCAGAGTTCCCTTGAGTTTCATGGACTTGCTGTTGAAAGCCACTGCTTAGAAAACTAAGCCAAACCATTTAGAAAGAAAAAGACGTCTGCCAGGAACTAAAGTAATTCCCTTTACTATAAACAATGGTAATATTAGTATTTATATAATTACAAAAGGAAGAGAAGGTTTAAGTCCCAATTTACATGGTCACATCAAAATATTGAAGCTTATAAAAGTTGTTTTAAAGTGACCTGCATTATTATGACCAGATCAAGTCTCAAACACTGAATAATTTAGTGCTTGCAAAATGAGACAATATGTTAAAAAAAAACAAAAAAACAAAAATGTATCAGTCTTGTCTTAGGCAATGCATTCAGGGACAGATAAGGCACAAGGTGTATGCCTGTTGCATTGCTGAATCTCAGCAATTCCACACTGACTGCAAGACCAAGTTATGGGTAAACTACAGAGGAACAAATCAGCAAGTATGGGAAAACAAATATCACATCACAAAACATATTTTGTTCACATTGTTTGAAAAGTGTGATAAGTTATTTATGCGAGGATTTCAAAGCATGGTAGTGAACAACCTATAGTCAGATGGGATGAGGTCTTTGTGATATGACCTCTGCATACATGTGTTATGCTGAGAAATGTTTAACTGAGAAACACGGTGAGAAACTTACATGATTTTTGTGCCGGGCTTACCAATGGTGGGATTAACAAAATAATAACTTTTCCTTAAATGGTCATAAAATCTATGGAGAAGATGCTGCTTTAACTTTCTGTAGCTCTGAGAGTTTTATTGATGCCACTCTAGTCTTGGAAGAGTCAGAGGGTAGATTGCTCAGAAATAAGATATATTTTCCTGCAGATATCTTTTCCATTGCTCTTAGATACAAACCAGATGGGCTGTCCATAAAAAATTATTTCACAACTAACTTTTGACCTCACCTGAATGCTATTGTGTTTTAGTTAATTGATCATGTTAGTACAATTGATATGGGACTGGGTTATAAAAAACTAGAAACCTCTAATTAATGGAATTTATGGGAGGAGATGTAGGAATCTGATATAGCAGTCTGTAACAAACTTTTTGCTGATTATACTAAATAGATAAATATATATACTTCATATTAATGATGCATTACATTAGGTTTTGATTAGGCTTAATGAGATTTACTTTATGTCTGCGACAGTGCTCAAATTACATCAAAAATTACAGAAATGGAATAAAATGAAAATACTCTCCTTCAATTTGGCTGAAATGGCCTTAATTTATATTATTATGCAGCCCATTGAGTTCTTTGAAGAACATCCAAGCTGTTTCCACACTTATTTTTATAGGGATATGGTTTAAATAAAAGAACTATCAGAACTGTTCTTGTATTCAGCCACATACATTGTCATTACTGGCAGAATATCATCCCATTCCTTTGAAATTAGAAATGTTTGTCAGATATCGCAGGTTTCAGCCACGTTTCTCTGTGAACTCTAATTAACATGTTATGTTTAATGAACTGCCCTGAAGTTTTTGCCTCATTTTTATAATGAATATTTCTAGTGCCTGCTTTAGGATTCAAAGCCATCACGTAAGGATTTTGCTAAAAGCCTTCTGAGTTTTCTGCACTGGTCTTCACTTTTTAGTGTTCTGGTTATTTGGTATTACAGTGACACATGAAGCTCCAGCTGATCAGTGGCCCTCATGCTAGATAAGTATAGTTCAATGGGGAGAAAACTGTAGCCCAATCTTGTCTCTAGAATCAGAATTAAAAAGAAAAAAAAATGAACAAAAATCCCAGCAAAACCCACCAGACAAGCAGTAGGCAAACGTTAATGCCTGGAGTCCCATGGCAGCCTAACCGCAAAATCAGCAAGAGGGTCTGCTCTCCTGACTAGCCGATTGGATCCAGCTCACTGGGATACGTTTTTGGAGAGGCCCCACAGGCTTTGGCAGGGGGAAGGCTCTGAGCAGGCTGGTCGTAGTTCTCATAACCCAACTTATTTTCCAGTCTCCTTGTCTTTTAATTTCCCACAATTAAATTCTCCCCCTGACTCTTGACCAGGGTGTCTGTTTTGGTACTGTAACTGGACATAGAAGCAACCTCAGGTCCCTAGCTCTTTTGTCAGAGAAGAAGGGTTGTTTGTGCTGGGTTACCTGACAGATGCACACTTAAAGCATGATGCTGAAAGGACTGTGATACCTTAGAACTGGGTCTTGGAGACATCGGGTCTGAGAGGCATCAGGTCTGAGAAAGTCTGGTGGGTCATGGGCCAAGAAACAGTCCTTTTAAGGACATTTCCAGGCTGCAACTTTAAGGTTGCTCTCATATATAGATCAGGCTGGGAGGGTTATTTAAATTCTATTCTCACCTCAGTTACACAGTGCTCTTTATAACTTGTACACCCTTGATATTTAATTGGGAGATGAGTTTCTCTGTCTAAAAGAAATTACTTGAAAAGATCTTTTCCATTCAAATTAATTTGGATTTTGTTTTATTTCTTCAAAACACAGCTTAACACATTTTCAGTAAAAGCAGTTATTTTGAATATAGCTTTGATAAGGTTATATTACATTTTAACTGAAAAGCTGAACTAAAACTACATTTCACATAATAGAATCAAATGTTTTCAGTAACAATCTCATTCTCTTTAGAATTCTGCCTTAAATCAAACCATATTTTTAGTCTTGAAAGCTTTTGTAGGGAAAATGTTTTCATCAGCTTTCCCTGCACACAGAAATTTTTGAAGAACAGAGTGTGATTTACTCTGAAAGGAACATCAGCGTCCATATGGAGTATGGCAACCTGTGAGTCCGTGCTGGCACTGATTTAGCCAGCACACTAGGGAAGATTACAGATGTGCCAAGTCGTTAACAGGAATACGTTGATCCAAATTGCCCGCTAAGGGGCAACAACCACTATTTCAGTCCACAGCCAGCAAGAGACTGAACTGAAGCTGTGGTCTTTTAGTTAATTATAGACCAATTACTTTGTCTTCAGATACAGAAGGATGGATTTCAGCCACAATATATTCCTTGGATGTTAACAAAATGCCAACCTTTTCTTTTATTTATATACAGCCTTCAGGTAAAATCCTCTACTAGAATCACAAAATATTCTTTTTAAAATTCACGGGCTTGTAGATTTTGATGCTTTTATAAAGTGTACTAACTTCACTTCTATAAAGACTGGAATGAAACCTGGGAAGTGCACAGGGCTGTTACGGCAAATCTACTCATAGCAGAGAGGGAACTATCGCCAATGTGGAACTATTGGATTTTTGCTGCTAAAAACCAAATCCTAGTCCATTAAACACAATAAAATTTATTTAGAAATTCTGTATTCTTATGGGTGTTATCCAAGTCTAAAAGATTATTTGCTGTAATAGCACTGTCTGTGTGAATCTATCCTACCTTAAGATATGACTACTGTAGTTTTTTACATTGTCCAATAATTATCTGCAATTTTGCTGTCTTATCATGGTAGATATGATGAAGCACACATCGCCCAAAATGTGATCAATAATCACTACAGCTTGCATCATTTAAACATCTTTTAATTCAATTTAAACATAAAATAATATTTTATATTGTGAGGATGGTCAACTAGTGGCATAGGTTGTCCAGAGAGGTCAGCAGTCACATCCTTGGACATACTCAAAACCTAACTGTACATGGGCCCTGAGCAACCTGCTCTAGGTGACCCTGCTTTGGGCAGAGCGTTGGACTAGATGATCTCCAGAGGTTACTTCCTACCTCAATCATTCAGTGATTCTGTGAAATTTTAAAACTGTAGGCCATTGCCTCTTTCGTTTCCCTTCATTCACCAATATGATTCTTAATTATGAAAGCTCTACAAAGTTTGATAACCAGCAGAATAAAATCGATGCATTTCTTAGCTCAGTAATTTCATGCACTGTCTCCTCATCATGGCTGTCTCAGCGTATTTAGCCAGTTCAATTTAATTTTTGAATAGCTTGATTTATTATCTGGTGCTAAACCATAGCACCTTTCTCTTCTCTGTTTTCTACTTGTCTGTCTAGATATTAATCCCAAAGTGGTTCTTCACATAAATATTTGGGAGAATGGACCTGTTTTTAAGTGCCATTTATAGATACTGAATTATTAGCCTTTTCAGTACACCAGTACAGTCAAATGTGAAGTCCTTTGGGAATCAAGAAAATTCAGTTGTCCTTCATCTGTGTGTTTTTTTTTTTAATGGAGGATCTCACTTGTCCTTTTTGTTACCAATAATCCAAAAGTCGAGGCCTTAATCTCCAAGTTTTGTTGATGTGAATGATAATTTTTTTTGTAAATAGCAAGATTTCTGTTTTAATCAGGTGCTGTTGGTGTTCTTCCCTTGCACCTATTGCTACTAGGCAGACATCGATAAATGAATGTGTGAAACTAGCATAACACCTTTAAATTCCTAGTCAGATTATAATACTGTTGTGGTTTAGCCCCGGTTAGCAACTAAGCACCACACAGCCGCTCGCTCACTCCCCCCAGCCCAGTGGGATGGGGGAGAGAATCAGAAGAGTAAAAGTGAGGAAACTCCTGGGTTGAGATAAAGACAGTTTAATAGGCAAAGCAAAAGCCACGTGCACAAGCAAAGCAAAAGAAGGAATTCATTCACTACTTCCCATGGGCAGGCAGGTGTTCAGCCATCCCCAGGAAAGCAGGGCTCCATCACGCGTAACGGTTACTTGGGAAGACAAACGCCATCACGCTCAGTATATAAAGCTGGGGAAGAAGAAGGAAAGGGGGACGTTTGGAGTGATGTCATATGGTATGGAATATCCCTTTGGTCAGTTTGGGTCAGCTGTTACAGCTGTGTCCCCTCCCAGCTTCTTGTGCACCCAGCAGAGCATGGGAAGCTGAAAAAGTCCTTGACTACTGTAAGCACTGCTTAGCAACAACGAAAACATCTCCACGTTATCAGCACTGTTTTCAGCGTAAATCCAAAACATAGCCCCACACTAGCTACTATGAAAAAAAATTAACTCTATCCCAGCTGAAACCAGGACAAATACCTAGTTCTATATGTTTCCTGCTGATGACAGCATATCTTATTTGAACTTTTAACAAGTAGGATGGGGAAAAAGAGGAAAAATTTACAGATACCGAAGGCAGAATATTCCTCATTAGAGCAGTGAGGGTGGCAGCAGTACATGTTTTCAAGCCACCAGATATCCAGGTACTCAGGGAAACACTGAAGTACTACTGAGGTAGAATTTAGCCAAATTTTAGCCAAATTGTGCTTAATTTTAATTGAATTTTGCCTGCTGATCTTCTGTCTGAAGCTGTTTTTGAAAGTTTCAGTCAAGACAGCTCATGTCTTCAGAAGAAACATAGAAAAAAACATGTTCTTTGTACTCTTGAAATAATTCTGGTGATGTTTCATTTTAAGTAATTTAAAATATGGTAGCTCTGTGACCTCTGTCAAACAGATGACATTTTTGTGCTTGTGAAAACTTGTCCAGGTCTGGGAGATTAATAAGCCTTTGAAGATTGTCAGCCATGAGGCATGCTCAGTAAAGACTTCTGTGGCGTATTGTTCTTTGCTGGTACATGTTGTTCTCTGAAAGATTTGCTTATGTCCAGGCTGCACATGAACTGTTTGCCAGAATGACAGTGTATTTTTCAGGCTAGGCAGGTAACGCAGGATTGTCCTGTAATTTCAGTGTTTTGTGGAGGCCAGGAAGGATAAAGTGCTATCCAAGATCAGGCAACCAATCATTTCTGACTTCTCAACAATGGTCCCATTCCTCCCTTTGCTGAAGGAGGACTTTGCTTTAGGTAGAAGGCTGGATGTGAGATAAGATGAAAAAGCAGACTTGGGTTGGGAACATGAAGGGACTGGGACTGGGAGACTGGAGAACGGAAAGAAAATAAACTGTGTTGGGAAATTATGAGGGGAGGGTTTGGAAATCAGCAGAAGAGATTCGTAGAGTTTGGACTGGTTATGAGTAGGAAGGAGGGAGCTGTGAGCCAGCCACTGGTGAGAGATGGAGATCAGACAAGCCTAGAGGAAGGGAAGCAGAGATGGGCTAGACAAACAGACAGAAATAATGAAGTTAGCTATACTTGAAATACTCCGTCACAGAAATAATGTGTTTCTTTCTTAATCCCTGTACGTTGCATACCTACATCCTCAAAGTAAATTGTAGGTACCAAGGACGCCTTTTCCTTCCTTTGCATTGCACATGTACATTTATAGTGTCCTGTTTTCAGAATTGCAGCATGCTTTTGTTCTCATTGTTTGCTTCATAGACAGCAATTTTAGGTTCAAAATATATTCCTTTTGGATATGGGGAGAAATCATTAAAAATGAAGCAAAAAAGAAAATAATACTAAGTCCCTTGCACCATTTACAGCTTTTTCAGGTCTCTATTTATTCTCGCCTCTAGAGAAAACCCTGGCAATATTTCTGCAAGACGAGATTTGTGTGTTTGCTGTGATTTTTATGGATACTTACTTTCCTGATGCATCTTTGAAATGTCATTACTTTGCAGAGGCAACCACTGCCCTTTTAAATGGTTCTATTAGATATATTTTAGGTCCCCTGCAGCTTTGTTAAACAAATCCCAGCAATAACAAATTAAGCCCCCTTAGTGAATGATTGACTTGGTAGACCTACCATTCAAAATAACAGATTTTTTTTTTTCTGTTTTTCCTTCTGTTTTTAGCAACACAAGTAAATACCTGTCTTGTTTTTTTCTTGGTTTTCTCTTTATTCCAGAGGAAAAAAATTTAAATAAAATGGAAATAAGTAATGTCATCAAAAAGATTACCTTAGTACTAGCTTTATGTAGAGGAACTTTTTTGTTTCTAGTGAGTTACAGTAATAATAATGAGAGTTAGAATCTGATTTGATTGAAAAAGGGCGCTGTAGCAACAGCTTTATTCATGATTCTACATCATTAATATATTGGATTACTTGTAATTACTTATATTACTTCCCTTTCTACTCCACAAACAATAGTTATTCTAAGAAAATTTGTAGGGAAGCCATCCTCCAAAGTCAGGGAATTTTAAGAGCTGACAAAGGTCACCAAGACATTCTGATCTCTTAGAAGATCTGTTATTTCCTTTTTTTTTTCTTTTTTTTTTTTTGGATACTGATACAAATATGGAAAAACAAATGGAATTTGGTTGGATTCCTACCATATGAAAATCAATAGAATTGAAGACAAAACCAATATTTTTTTATAACTGTTGACATTAATAGAAGCATAGAATGAATTTTTCCAGAAAAGCTGTATTCAATTTCCTCTTCCTTATGAAAAAAAAGAAATGTATATTTGGTTTTCAGATGGTTGATGATGCCCAGTTATGAACAGAAAGAATAGAAAATTTTAACACCCTTAAAATCAGACCATTAATAAAAGTATTCAGATTTACTCTGGTATTTTTCATATAACCTTCAGTTTACTAAGATATTTAATTCTGTAGCTTTAAACAAATGAACAATCTAATTTCATTGCTTAAGCATCTAGCTAGCATCTTCACTGGGACAAGTACCAATATGTGCACATATGTGTACACATGTGTAAGTACTGATCTGAATACAAAGTTCAGTGCTTTTCTTGACTTACATGGTAACTGTGGAAAGTAAAATAAATTCAGCATGAAATTTCAATAGTCTCACTTAAAATATTTTTGGAAGAAATATCATGGCACCAAACAGCATACATTTTATTTACATGCAAATGAAACTCATACAAGCCATCAAGCAAAATTTATTTTTTCTGTTAAATGATTGTTAAGCACTTAGTATATTTGTGTACCTATTAATTTTGGATAGATATTAGGGAAAGGCATTCCAGCAAAATGTGTAAGAATTATAGGTCTTCAGCTGTTCTTTTTTTTCCCTTTTTTTCTTTGCAACACTGAATTTAGATTTAAGATTTGAGCAGAAGTAGTGGCTAATTACAGTCATGGTTTGAAGATAATTACAAAGCAAGTAATTCACCTGCTAAAACCATCACTTCTCTCATCTTTATTGCAGCAGCTTTTTCATGTCTATTACAGACTTTTAAATAATTTTTTAAAATATTACAAATCACTTCATATCCCCTTGTACATAAAAAAGCTTTAGCAGTGTTGCATGGCTGCAGAGAAGATTCAAATTTCTCTTTTTAGTTCATGCTTATATTTACTTAAAACTAAGGTGTTAATGCCAATATTTTGAAAGGAAAAATATTGGCTTAGCTGAAGCCTGCCTCTGCTTATGTGTGTGCATGAGACAAATCTGACTCCATCTGGTAAACGTCAAGGCTGTCATGGAGTAGTGACAATTCAAAGGAGAGTGAAAGAAGCAGCCATGCTCCCTCTCCCTGCAATTCTAATAGCATGTCTGCATGTCCTTCTATTTTTAAGCATCTCCCTCAAGGTTGACACGACAAGAATGTTGTTTCCACCTTATACACCTTCATAAAAATATATTGTTGGCTTTTTTTTTATTTTAAAACAGCATTCCTGTCATTGGGAGGTTATAAACACTTTAAAATCAGCTGCATCTGTTAACTCTTACTGCACTGCCTAGATCCCAGTGGGAGGAGCTGATGAAAAACAGAGAGAAAATTGGCAATGAGTTTACAAGGCAAATGTGATGAAGGATATATATGCATACTATATTACATGAGATGACTTGGGCATGGCAGGCTGCCCATTATAGGGTTGCTCCCCCTCCCTTCTCCCACCTCTGTTTTAATGATCTGTGGAGGCTTGAGAGTGAACTTTTGAATTCTGTCATCTGTGAAACAGGCTGTCTGAAGACCAAAGTGACTTTTCTCTGTACATCTTGAAACCCAACAGTATCTATACAAAAACAGAAAAATGTTGCTGGAGGGAGTCACTACTTGGTGTGGTAGTCTGCGTATGAGTGGTAAGAAAGAACGACTTCTTCCCCACTTATTTTTACTATAGACCTTTATTCTTTTATTGAGTATGAACCCAGCTGTGTATTCTGAATGAGCTTTCTGCAAGAAGGTGCACAGGCCTTTGGTAACAGCCATTTTGATGACAGCCTGCTGCTATAGTTGCTGGAGCACATGTGTCTTTGTAGGCACCTTTTTCCTTTCTGCACAATAACTCAGAAAAATATTTCAGTACCGTATCTTGTAAGAGGGGATTTGGTGCCTGATGCTGCATATCTCATGTCTGCTTTACTCTCACAGGACTTTGCTGTTTGGATATTACACTCATTGCTAAAAGTAGCTGTCTTACCACATGTGTTTTCAACAGTAAAATTGAAAGAGATTTGTAACTCCAAGATCCAGTCGTTGCTTATATACAGGATGTTTACTTTTGCTCAATTAAGTGAAACCTGGAATAGCTTGGTGTGGTGATAAACTGGCCCAGCCTCTAGTGCAGCAAGTTAAAGGTGAGTCCATAGGCCAGTGTAGAGAGTGAGAGAGTGCTATCTAGCAGTAAAAAAAAAAAAAAAAAAAAAAAACAAACCAATAACTTCTCTGTTTATCTGTGCAATATTCTCTCTGTATAGATACTGTTAGCATGGATAAAATAGAGTAATTTTTACCAAAAGTATATTTTTTTACTGATAGCAAAACCCATTTCTTTCTGTCAATATTATAGACAGCAGCCTTGTGAGATTTAGCTGTATAATCTCTACACTTGTTGAAATTGTAAAATATTGCATAAAATAATTTCTTAAATTCCAGTTCAGAGAGAAATGCAGTGGTATGATGCGTACTCTGGAGCTGACCCCCACCAGGTCTTGCTGGTGCTGGCAGAAAGGTTAAAAATATAAGGGTACATAGCAACACAGATGACCCTTCTTCCTAGGCTATTGACCTTGGTAGGAGCAATCCTTACCCTCATGCAATACATGAGCAAGTATGTAAGCATAGGATCCTCAGGAGTATTTAAGCTCTCTGGTAGTGAAAATCAGTAGAAAAGAAGGCAAAATGGGAGGTTCCTTCTGCCTGATATCCTCTTCTGGTATTAGGCACCCATTTTCTTGTCTCAGAACGTAAAAGCAAATGCCCCAGAACAGTCAGCAGCCCTGAGGAAGTCAACTGAGATTAAGGTTGTACCACTTTGCCTAAGATTTTTAAACCATCTAACTATAGGACAGGTAGGCCTCTTCCTTCTGCTAGCGCTTTCCTGCTTTGTAGCCATAATTCAACGTTCACAGGTTCCAGGACATAAACACAGTGACTGTAGTCTAGAAATGAATATAAAATTATTTCTCCGGACTGAAGCAGATCCTAGAAGAGAAAGTGAGAGAGTACCCACAAGTATTCAGATGCATATTGCGTGATCTCTACATGAGTTACCTAACAGAAACTGTTATCTGCCTTTTGTCTTAGAAGTGCTCTGGATTTGCCCCTGGAACAGAGCCATCTGACAGTGGAGAAAGAGAGACTGTTCCTTGGATGCTGGCTTGACTAATAACTCTCTGCATATACTTTTTTGTGGAAATATGCTGGTGATTAGGTAATTTTCTACATAACCCTGAGTAAAACACAAAGTTGGCTGTCTCAAAGGGCACTGGGCTTGGATGCTTAATTACCTGTCAGAAGCTCAGTTTTTTATATAACTGATGTAAAAACTTGAGCCATTTTTACAATAAATATTAACTTTAGAGCTCTGACAGAGAGTAGCTGAGTGGTCTCCACTATGTGCTGCAGCTTTGATCCAGCCCTGCACTGACATTTTGCTCAGCAGCAAATAGGTACCTTTGGCCTCCAACTTGCAAAATGAGTTACCATAACCACAGCCGTTTGATGGGCCATTGAGGCCTGAACGGACCTTTGGCCGCTCTTTTTCATAGCTATAAGCTGCCCATTTAAAGCCAAATTAAGTCAGTGCACATGATGAGGCTGATATTTGACTGTGAAAGAGTTACAGTGTGCTCATACTGTGACGTCTGCACCTGTCCTAGTTCAGACTAGGCCTGAACTAGTTTCTTGTCCTCAAGACACTTTGACTACCCTGATCCTTAAAGATGTGGTACTTCTGTTCTTTGTGTGTTTACTAAAAGAAATTTGACAAAATACTTTATGTACTAGTGTTCATAAATACAATGTCATCTAAAAGTTTGGTATGATCCTTAAAAAAAAAAGAAAACCCCCAAAACCACATCAACAGGAGCAAACCTTAAACTGAGAATGAATTAATACAGATGACTGTGGTAATTTTATATTTCCGAAAATAATTTCTGGCTTATGATAGAAATGGACATCATGGAATACCATCTTCAAAATATATTTAGTAGTCTGTATTTTGTCAGCTTATTTTGTTTACTAACATCTCCTGATTGGGGAGGTGGTTGCATGTTGATTTCACAGGTAGATATTAATACCTGTGTTTCTTCTTCTCAATGTGTGGATCGGTGGTGGCTCTGCAACCCAACAGGGAAGGCTTCTGCTGTACCAAGTGATATAAGAAGGGAGGTAGCAAAGTGGACAGATGCAACAGAGTGGGGCTCTGGGGATCAGCACCCCAGCAGGTGGCATATCTCTAGGGACATTGCAGTGCCCAGCCAATTCCTCATGTGGCGCATGTGACTGCTCAGCAGATTAAAGGTGCCCCAGACCAGCAGGGCAGTCCACAAACCAGACTGGGGCCATGGTACCAACATGGCACTTACTATTGGATTTAGGGAATGAAGAGGAAATGATGTATCTTTTTGTGTTGTGTCCCTGTTCCCCCCCCCCCCCCCCGCCCCCGCCACGTTCTGGAAATGCAAGTGCTCACTCATGTTAAGGCTTCCAAACTATTTTGGAGTTGTTACTAATTTTTTCTGTCCTGCTTTGTTGCTGCAGCAGTGAGAGAGAACTTTGATGTATGAATGCTCACTGCACTGTACAAAAATGTTATGAATCATTGCATTTATTTCTGCTTCCTAGAGTACAAAGGTCTTACTCAGCCTATTTCATATCAAAATATACTATTACTCATGTGTTCAGCTGAGACCAATGGTCTCAGCTGATATGAATCATAGTTCCCCTACTAAAAGGTGACAGAGCTTCTGTCACAGGCAGGTTTTAAAGGGTTTTGTGAAATATATCTGTTTCGTTTGGTAGCTGTGTATATTATTTAATTGCACTTTTCTTTTTCACTCAACAGTAAAATACCTTTAGTAACTATTATTTCTGTGTGTGATGGTGAATGGGAAGACATTATTTGGTTGTGTCTCAAAGAGCACGGTGATGAAATTACTTTAGCTATATATGTGCTATTTACAGATAAAACCTATAAACAAAACCTGGTTTTATTTATACCTTTGCAGAATCACCATGACTTCTCAGCATTTCAGTGAAATGTAGCACCAGCATATCACTGGATGAGTAAGAGTTTATTTAAAAGAGTCTTAACTTAAAAACTCAGGAATATATTTCACAGTACTTTGTACTTCAGCTCTAAATTTAGCCCAGTGAGAAGATGCTTCCAAATTAGTAAACACTTGTAGGTAGCCTTGAGTTTACTGGGCTAGAGGAGAGCATAGAAATTGTAGCTAGGGATCAGACATGATCTAATTCTTGCATTCTTTGAAACAGAAATGTCTGCTAAGTCCTTAAAGTGTTCTTTCTCCCATCAGAACACATCCAGCATACACTTTAAAGTATTGTTCAACCTTTTACAATGACAAAATTCCAAAGTAACCTGCTTAGGTTTTCTTTTTTCCCTGTGCAGGGAAGGGAGGCTCAGGAGTTATCTCCTGAAAGGAAAAGTGACATTACTGAACATGCAGGGGCCTGACTCATGAGGAATTAGTTGCAGAAGTAATATTTATTACCGTCTTCCATTCCAAATGGTCATAATATCCTTCTGTCCCTAAAGGCATTACTGCACTCATAGCAGAGCTCTGAAAAACTGTTGTGGTTTTGCCCACCAGCCATTGCAATTCATTGCCCCCTTTCGCTTATGGTTCAACTGCTGCACCTACCTGTGAACTAAGGTAGCTGAGATGGAGGTGCACATTTGTTTCTACCAGTTCTCCCACAGGTGTGATAACCTCTGGCAAAGAGATGAGGAAGACAACAGTAAGATAATGGGGGTTATATATTTGGGAATACATAAAAATAAATTATTACAAAATCTGCTAGGGCTTTCAGAGGTGTAAAGACTGTCAAGAGATGTGAGGCAGGACGTGTTGGTGCTTGACTGTTTCACTTCTCCTGACCCAGTTTATGGTATTGACTTTCTTCTTCTTCTTACTATTGAATTTGATGTGACTACACTCCTTCCAGACAAATGAGTAGTAGTGTTTATAAATGGCACCTTGTATGCAAAGCAAACGAGGAAGAAAATCTTCCAGAAGAAAAATAAGAACAGTGAAAGCAGACATAGATTTTTAAAATTCTCTGGAAAAAAGTAATTTGCTTTAAAATGGTTGTTACCTTCCTAGAGAAGAAACTCAGTATCTAACATACTTAGAGCTTATTAGGAATTTTCCCTTTTTGTTTCTTCCTCTCACTTTTTCTCTTTCTCTTTTTCTTTCTTTTTTTCTTCCTTTCTTCCTTTCTTTTTCCTCTTCTTCTTTCTCCTCCATCCCTTCCTCCCTTCCCTCCCTGCCCCCCTTCCTCACTCACTCACTCACTCACTCACTTTTGATATCTTCTGATCATTCAAACTAAAATGCATATTGCAGCTCAAGGCCAGCCATTCTCCTACTATTCACAAAGTAGTCAGCTATTCCATGACATCAGCTATTTTAAATGATCCTTCTGCTTGGTTATTTGGTTGGTTATTTGGGGGTAATATTGGAAATATTAGACTTCTTTGAGAATATAAATCATATACTGCCAGACAGATGGAAGTTTGTCTTGTCCAAAAATATAAAATATATGACTCATTTTTATCTTTGGTTTTCCACAGTAAAGAATGAGTGTCAGCTTCCTGTGTAATTTTGATTTGTTTATCCAGCAGTTTTGTTTGTCCATGCAGTTTTCTCTTTGCCAGTTGTGGTCTATATTTGGTTTCCATAAAAGGTACGTTTTCTTTGAGGCTATCTTTTTTTTTTTACCACTGCCAAAACCACAAGTGATGCACCATTACTTGGACTTTTGTTCTTAATTTAAACTTGGCATAGTGCCTCCCTCTGGTGTAAAACATGAAACAAAATCCATTCTGACATAAAAGTTAGGAGGTAACTCCTTCATTTGAGATTGAGTGTGGGTTCTGTTGCATGGACTGAACTTTTCTACTTTCCTTGTATTGAGAAGGGGGGAGATAAGGCTAGAATGTTTACCTGACCGTTGAATATTTACTGGGGTCAGTCCATCTTATGGAGTATACTGGCAAGTCTGTCATCAGGAATAGAGAATTTAAAAGTTGGGGAAGCAGCAGTTTATTTTGCAGAGGGTGTTCCATCAGACAGCCGTACCAATCCTTTCTTACTCTTTTTCCTAGTCTGAATTACTTTGGTGTCTTTGAGCAAACTGGAAATATGTAAAAGTGGAAAAAAATCAGTTCCAGTTGTTAAAACAAAATCACATGCAGGTCTGCCCAGTGACAATGGTAATAACAAGTTCTGATGTAAAATACTCGTTAAATTAAGATGATAGTAGTTGAGGAGGTTTCTTTTCCTTTCTCCCCTTTCCTTCCTTCCTTCCTTCCTTCCTTCCTTCCTTCCTTCCTTCCTTCCTTCCTTCCTTCCTTCCTTCCTTCCTTCCTTCCTTCCTTCTTTTTTTTACTTTCTTCTTTTCTTTACTTCCTTCCTTCTAAGAACAAATTTGAGATGCCAAATCAATGTGAAACGTACAAGATTTGGAAGAGTGGATCACAGGGAACTGATAGACCTGGAAGCACAAAAGCTCCCTGTATTTCACCTTGTATTGTAAATATAATTTATATATTTATTCACCCTAGAGAGAAATTACAGTATGTTTTACCTTATGCAGTCTTAGCCAATGATATTGAAAGCAGTCTGTGAAGAAAATATACAAAATTTCTGTAGATGAAACTGTGAGCTTACTGACCTCCTGTGGGCCATGGGGACCTGTTTTCTGGTCATGATGTGCAGTCTGTTTGCAGTGGGTGTCACTGCAATCTCAGACAGCAACTGCTAAAGTTCCTGTGACAATAGGCTGAGAAAGCAGCATCCTTTGGCTTTTCACAGACCTTCACCACTACTGAAGTCAATATGAGTTCATTGACAGTTCATTGCATTGTGGAGTATCACAAGCTAGTCCTTAATCACTTACCTCTCTCTTTCTTCCCTTTATTTAATAATTTTTGTCCCAGGGGAGGTAGCAGCAAGTTATAGGCAGCATAAGACTGTTGTTTTACCTCATATTGTCTTAGCCACGCAGAGGTAAGTTGCTGTGTTTGAGCTCTTTGCTGGCATCTGTATCTCAGTGTGGATGAGAGAAGTAGGATGTGGAGAACAGAGGAGGTTTGAGTTCTGCAGTCTGTGCTGCTTTATCACAGAGCCTCTTTCTTTCCTTGCCTGGTTCTGAAGTGGAAAATGTTGCTATTTCTGCCTTCAGACAGAGGGGAAAAGCACAGAGAGGTACCTTTCTATTTGTTAGAGGACCTCTGTTCAGATGGTAATGAATAATGTCAGCTTGGAATTTAAGGCAGATGGTTCTATATTTTGTAAATAAAAAAGGTAATTGAATCAAAAAATTTGAACAACTAACCTAAACCCCCCAAGAGGTAGATCAAGTACGCAGCTATCTGGCCTTGACATGTAAATGTGGGTCTCCAGGTGTCTCTGTATCCTTGCTGTTGTGATGTTTGATGATGAAAGTCATTCCAACTTCATTCCTACTGACACTTTGAACTAGTGCTTTTCTGAAATCTTCAAAGCAAAACAAACAAGAGATCCTAGTACTAGCTGTACCAGATTTAATACCTGGACCTGAATATAACAGCAGGATTGGATCTGTTAGAAAAGCAAAACATTTTGTAGTGTACCAATTTTTTCCTATTTTTATCAAAATTTTCAGTCAGCTATAGTTTGCACTACAAATAAAGGAAAGAGGTTTCCCATTTAAGTAAGAACACCGCTAAATAGTGCTTTTGACATGCAGGGTATGATTTTCTACTGCTTGAATCAGGGTGATAAAGAATACAGGCATACAGTTCAAAATCCTCATTTCCCTGCACTGCAACCGAGAGGACCATGCCTGAAAAGCCTGAGGAAAGAGACCCACAAGGCAGCATTCTGTTAATTACAACTCTGACTGTGGAAGTCTTACCTTTCGTATCAGTAATTTCTGTTGCTTTGGGGTTTTCGACTGTAAAAGTGGTGGTTTATTGCCTGCATCACAAGATACAAAAATGGCTAATTTTTGTAATGATACCCAGCAGTAAAAGGACACTAATACAAAATGTTATTATTTTAATGGTAAGTTAGTGTGACATATATGAAATAGCAATTTAGATTTTTTTTTTTCCAAGAAGAAGGCCAACAAAAGCTTTGCCACTTTGATTTCTTCAGGATTACCATGTATAGTTCATTGCAAAAATCACATATAAGCCTCACTTCTGTAGCATAACTTATTAAAGCATTTCCTTTTTTGACATATCTGTTTCTGTAAGGTTTCCATGTATGACCTAGGTAGCAGATTTATGATAGCCACATTATATCACTAGGCATTTCCATCATCACTTACAAGAATAAGAAAATTGAATTTTGCTTAACAAGGATCAATCAAAAAAATAAAAAGGACAAGACTTCAAGCACAGGTCAGATGATGCTGAAGTAAAGTGAACTCCCCAATGTATTAGACGTCTGCTTTATTGCTCTCAAGTTCCTTGATTTTTTTCTCTTAATCCTATCCAAGATGTTCTTCAGCTATATAAAATGAACTTTTGTTTTTATGCTGTTCTCAGAGCTTAGTTGAGAAACAGGAGTGCAGCTGTGATGGCCTTGGCCATAGACTTTTTTCACTGAGACACATTCCTTTCTCCTTGCCTGCATCACTGGGCTCTCATCCAAAACCAACTAGATTGTGTTTATATTGTGTCCTCCTTTGCTTTAGCCTTCGTTAGGATCCTGTCATGCTCAGCCCTCACACTCTGTCACATTCATTATGGTGACTCCTTTATTCCCCTTTCCCCAGACTTCGTCATGAGAACTGTGTCACATTACTTTGTGCTGAGCACATTTAAGATTTTTTTGTTAGAAAAAGGACAGACAAATGGTTCCAGGGATACCACGAGATCAAAATGTGTTCATAAATTCAAAATTCTTAATAGTCTTGGTAATTTTAGCCTCAGCTTGATTTTCTAAGAATGCTCAGGTTCTGTCAATCAGAATTTCTAAAAGATCTAAAGCATCAAATGCCGGACTGTCATCTGAGACTTTGATTTCTGGTTGCTCCATGCCATTTGCCACTCTTTTGCGTTTGATGTTGTAAGCCCTTAGTTCAGTGTTCTTCAGATTAAACCATTTGTTTGTTACTCTCAGAAAGTAATATATGGTTGCTAATGCAGAGGCTTTTTACTGGCCCAACAAATTGGTGAACACAAATCTACAAGCAAATTCCTTCTTCAGGTGCCCTTGAAAACATTCTTAGACACTTTACCCTTACAATGAAAGATAGCTTCTGAAAGAATTGCGCAAAACTTCCTAATCAATTTGTCAAGATATGGAATTTGTGCCAATGTGTCTTGCTGCAAAAAATGAAGTTAGTCTCATTTTCATATAAAATTGACTTTTTCTTGGAGGATTCACTTTTGAATGAGTATTGCAGTTTGGTTTTTTAGTACTGTGAAAACTAAACGTTTTCTATATGCAAAACTGGAGAAAACAAAACTGCTGAAAGTTATTGGAAGGAATGCATATAATTTGCACAGCCCAACCATTTAATAAGAGAATGATTATGTGCAGGTGATTGAATTAAGAGTTTCATCCTTTCCTTCCCTTTCCTGATCCCCTCTCTTCTCTTTTCTTCCATTCCATATTGGGTCACATTTTGCCATTAGACCATAAAAACCCATGATATGCTGATGGGATACGAGGATCTCCCTGAGGCCCCTTGTTAAAATTTTGTATCCAGTGTTTATCAGAGTGATTTATTTGTCTGTTATGCAGTTCTCCCTCTCTAGATGCTGCATATATCCTTTCCACAGCTGACATGTCTCTTGGCTCATAAAATTTTCTCCAAATGAAAAATATTGCAGATCTGGCCACACTAAATAGCAGGAAAAGAATTTCTTAGTGGAGGTTATCCATAAACAAGTTATCCACCACATCTTCCATCAAGTAACACAAACTGAGCAGTGCATTATCCTATCTACATATTCTGTGTGTTTTGTCAGCAGCATATAAACACAGCCAAATGCAACTTAATGAACTATGTCTCTTTTATTTTTAGTTCAGAAAGAAAAATACTTCTTCCAGTCTCTTGCCAATGATAAATCACAAAACATGGGAGAATTGTTTTCTTTCCTTTTTTTTTTTTTTTTTTTTGTAGGGGAAGAAGAGCATCTAATGTTGAAATTTCAGTGACACATCATGGCAAGTGTATTTGCTAAAGGTTTTTCTAATATATGTGTCTCTACACATATATCTCTTTTTAAAAAAGAAAAAAAAAAAGCTTGAGATACTTAAGTCCCAACATTTGTATCAGGCTATAAGCTTTTAAGTATGAAGCAAACTGAGTTCACCTGAAGGTTTTTGCAACTAGAGAGAAGATTTTTAAAAGCACAAATAGGAGGTAGATACATATAATTGTGTAAAAGCCCCTAATGGAAATCATCTACAGTGTACTCTGCCTAAATGATCCAGCCACTTCAAGCCAGTTGTGTGGGTGTGTCTGTGCAAACCCAACTGCACGATTTAGATGAACATAATTAGCCCAAACTCAAACTGCATATCAACACCCAGGAAATTTGAATGGAAGGTTAACATGAATTTTTAAAATTAGAATTAGACAAAGTAGTATATAATTTAGTGAAGAGCCTTATCTGGTAGGCAGTACTGTTCCTGGTCTCTTACTATGTCCTTTGCTATGACCCCTATGTCACTGTATTAGTTTCACTAACAAACCGAATGAAGTCTCATGCTCTCCTGGGTACAATTCTACCTTTCCTGTTTGTGTGACTTCTGCTTCCCATTCCAGCTGTACATGATGATACAGTCATCTATTAAAACATGCTTTTAGCACTTCTAAACTGACATCCTCGTGGGGGTTTGCAAGGTGGAAATTAAAGAGAGAGACAATGAAGAGGGTAAAGCTTGAATGAGATATTTTGGAAAATGGTCTCGAGTTTCTGAAAATTTTTCCTGGCACCAACATACGGAAGCTGCTATAAAATATTCTGTTGGGGAGCACCTGGCTTTAAGGAGCATACCCTATTAAATACAGACTGCTAGTAAATACTGCACTTAGATATTTTTTTGATAATTGCATGAAAGGCACAGAGCTGGACCGTCCTTCCTCTCTTCCCATTGGAGTACTCCTGCTGGACTTACTGACAACCGTAGCATGTGTTCACAAGGGGAAACATCAATCACAGAGCCAGGAAGGTTCAGACTCAGGGTAGGAAATAACAGGAATTTCCTATCTCCTAGACTTAAGCTTTAGCCATGGGATTAAAACTACCTGTAGAGGCCAGTTTATAATAGGTGTTATCTGATTTAAACTTAAGTAATATTCAGGAGTTAATGTAACTCCCTTTTGCACATAAACAGTGCTCAGAGCCCTCTGCATCCGTACCTACACATATACACACATTTTTGTTATTTTCATGTGCATGGAGTAGCATACTTTTCCAGGAAATTCCCAGCTGAGAAATGACTTCAGGCTGCGGACCATTCTTCTGATCTTTCTTCTTCTCATGAATTTTAAACCTACAGGAGATGCATTCTGATACAGCTGAGGGCACAGAAGTAATTATAGGTTTTCTTTGCTTTGGACACACTTATTTCTCTGGGGGTTGCTTTCCTAAACGTGGAGTGTAAGAACCACCTAAATAAACCAGGTGTCAGAAATTGATTCACACAATCATTTTTATAGTGAACCGAGCAGCTGAGCTTTCTAGACTGCTGAACTCTGCTAAAGCCATAAGGATTCTCCTGTGTAAAATTAGGATATAAGGCATTCAGCATTTAAAAATCTTTTTTTCATGAAGTCAGGCCCAAGCGTTTCAGGGTAAGTTCATGTGGTTTAGGAAAATTGTTGTTTCAACTTGCTGTGGTTATGTAAATGAATAAAATATTTATTTTTCATTTTACCTGCTCTGTTTGTTGACAGTCATTAATTAGATGGTTGGGTGGAGTTTTTTCATTAATGAGCAATTGCTGAAGTTCTATCCTAAATCTGTATCATTATAATTATGAAAAAAAATGAAAAAAGTCTCTGGGCCATGCCAGAAAACACTCCATCATTCTTATCCCATGAGATAGCTGTTGTCTTATCAAAAAACCAGTATGTTGATTTTACACATATATGGCTATATTTTTTTAAACAAGGACTAAGATGACCCTCATGCATTTTGGACAATGCTATACTTACATACATATAAAGACTTATCCTGCTGCTTTTGAGAGCAGTGGGACCATCACTTGGACTTGGAAAAGTAATTCAGGGTCCTTTTGACTCTTTCATAGATATTAATTCCATTATTACCCATAAAAGAAAGAACCTTGATATAAAATACTCCTCGACGGAGGTGATGTCTCAGGTTGAAATAAATACCTAGAAAATGCTAAAAAGCAGACAAAACAATTTTCACTTGTTTTATAGTTTGAATGGGAGTTTTAGCAGAGAGGACTTTCTTGCCAAAAGCAGACTGCTGGGAACAGAGCTAATAGGGTGAGTGGGTGGGCAGGACGGGAACTGCTTTTTAGGATACATTTATTAATTTCCAGTCTGCTCCTCAGAAAGAAGGCTCTGATCCTTCAACTCCATCCTGGTTTTCCCACTACAGGATAGCAACGATAACCCTGAAATGTTTAGCATCAAAATTCTTGGTGATACTTGCTGCTTTTCAAGAGGATTAATATAGCAGCACCCAATTACAGCACACTTGAAAGCATTTTCATTTCTTGGTTATTAAAATCTATGCAGGAGCCCTACACTCGCCAGCGAGAGTTGGCAAAAATTTCCCAGTCTTATTACCATTGTTTCAGTTTCTTTTGTAGAAACAGCACTGAACCCCAGTATAGATCTGGTGCTCTAGGAACAGTGATAATACTAGCAATTTTATTTTTCTAAAGTGTTTTTCTTCTTAAGCAGGGTGCATCTTATATTAGGTAGCAGACTCCTTATTATGAAATAATAAGGTAATAGATTCTTCTTTTCATGTTGAACAGTGCTGGTATTAGACTTTCTTAGAAGTACTGTAAGAACTATAAAGGGATGCTGATTTTCTGAACTCTTACATTCTACTAAAAGCTCCAGTGCTTCGTCTTATTAAAAAAGTCATTGAATAGTGCATTCAGCAGCTTTAGTCCTAGAAGTAGGACATCAACTATTACTCTATTATTAGAAACTTTATTATTAGTTAAGAAGCAGGAGTAGCACATTCTTATTGTAAATTATGCATGGGAATTAAAAAATTCCTAGGTGACTGGAGGTACAAATCCAATTAAAAGCCCAAACTGTTGAGGTGGTTTGAATATCTCATCTTAAATGAAGTACAGAAAACAGTGATGATCTTGTGGTAAAGATCATTAAATAAGCTGCAGGGCTTTGAAATTTCTGGCTCTGCCATAAGGTGTCATGTTTGATTTCAGAGAAACAGTTTTCTCTGTGCCCAAGTTCCACACCTCTAAAGTCTTAATAGCACTGCAGAGACAGGCAATGCTGATAAATCAGTTTGGTTTTAGAAACAGTTCCTGTGCTGAATGCAAGATAAAAAATGTATTAAAAGTCCTACCAAAAAAATACAGTACAAAGATATCTCATTATCTCTCTTCTTAAAATCAGTTTTGACATAATGCTGCTGTATGTTGGCTTTAATTTGTTGGTTTTTTTTTAAATCTCCTTGGCACATAAAGGATGTTTGATTGCCAAGAACAATCAATTTATAGAGAAGCAAATGGCTTCCAGAACTATGAATATTAAAATGATGTCTTAAACATTTTCTGTAAAAACATTGGTGGATGTGTTTGAATGAGTGAATTTTGCCTGCTGCAACCATTCCTTCAAATAGTTATGTAAAACTCTTCTTCCTTAGTTCTTTCACTCTCTAAAGACCAAATCCAGTTCCCATTAGTGGGGGCGTCAGTGCAACTGTTTTCAACAACTTCAGTGGACATCAGTGTAGACCCTAAATTAAAAAAAAATGCTGAATTGCAAATATGAAATCACAGATTGTACTTAACCGTTTGGTAAAAATCAGTAAAATGTGTGAAACTTTCAGGAATCCCTACAGGCAAGATCCTCACAATTGTCAGGGCCTTCTGCTTCCCTCCTTTCAGTGGCAGTTACACGCCTTAATGTTTTTGAGAATTTGGGTTTTATTGATATATCTAAAGCCCCAATTTACAAATCAAGGGTAGATTTTCAAGGTGTCTAATCATGCAAATAGGAATTTTTCGAGTTTTTCTTTGGAAGTCAGTACACAGGCACTTTTGAAAATACCCTTAAGCACTTACCAGCATATTAGGCAAGAAATGCCTTTAAAAACTAGACACAAGTGACATCAAAACTAGGATTAAATCCAGATGTTCAAAATTACTGAGCTGACTCACTCCTGTTTATGTCAGTGGGAGTTAGGTGCTTAAGTACCTTCACAGATTTGGTCATTGGGATGTAAGAAGAGCGCTTTCCACTTCTGAGTCTGGATCAATGTCCCTGTATGCAGTCAACAAATTATCCATCTCTAAGGATACATACATGCTTCATCCCATATGTATTCAATGGATTCCTATGGGTTCAATTCTAAACTGCATTTAAATTGCAAGCTTCCAGTAGTTTTTGTGGGAATTAGATGCCAAAATACATTTGAAACCTTTATCTAATTGTTGTTCTGTTTCAAGCTGGATTGCGGGATGTTTCAGAGGTAAATGAGCTATGCAGGTAACTGAGCAATGTAGTTAAGGTATCAGGAGTGGACAAGCTGTGGCAACACCAAGTTCTACACGTGTTACTTTGTTTTGGCAAATACGTTAACCCGTAGAAGGAGCCATACTGCCCTGGATCACTTAAAGCTGCTGCAGTATCTTTTGAAAGAAAGATTTCAGTGCTTTCAAATGCTTTCTTTGTTTCTTGTATTTGCTTATACACCACAGTGATGAATGTGATGTAAATATCGAAGTATCAGACATGTAGTAGAATGACTCCAAGTTTACACCATTGTAAATATAATTATTTGTCCCTCCTGGGAGAGCTAAAGAATAGGCTGAGTCAATATTCTGGCTAAAAGGAAAAGAAGTGGGCATACAGCATCTGAAACTGCATCACTGAGGGTACATTAACAAGCTAAATGGTTGAGATTCCTCCTGAAAAGCTAGAAATGTGAAAAGGAAACTATTACTATGCCATTAAGGGAAAATATTAGCTGTTCTGAACAAAGATCCTTCTATTTCAGGAACCAAAAAGTCCCCCAGCACCACAGGAAGGACCTAAAATCAAAAATAATACTAAAAAATAAGAAATTGATTTTGCTCCAGAAATTCATACTAAGGAAACAAATTGATATTAAAAAATTGACATAAAACATGAAATCCTCTCTTGCTTAAGATGGTATAAATCTGTTAGAGGGTCCTGATTCTGCATGTATTTATGCATAAGCTTAACTTAATGCAAGTGAAGAGTCCCTTTGGGTTTAATGGATTTGCAAGTGGGTTTTAAACTGCTAGAGCATACACACTTGAACTATGGGGTAGAAGAAACTCCTGTTCTTGGAAAAGATCTAATGAAAGCAATATCAAGAAATACTCTAGAGAATCACTGGGACTATGTGAGTGAGTGTACAAAGGCTTGTAGGATAAGGACATGGAAAAGTAAATGATGTGGCTCGCCAGTATCTCTATGTAAACTCAATTTTTATATGAAGTTTTTTGTTTTTCTTGGCCCTTCACAAATCCTTGCTTTGTTTTTGATAGGTTTTTGAGTGTATTTATTTTGGTTTTAGGGGCAGTAGTTGAAAGTGGGGAAAAATGTAATTGTCTTTTCTTTTTTGCTTAACATTTTAAGTACACGACATAAAACCCATAATTATTCAGTTGGCTAATTGCATATTTTTTCTGGCTCATTGTTATCGGTGGACAATAATTTGTTGTCTTAGATAGTCTGTTGGGAAAGAGATTTAGTTTAGTCCAGTGGTGATACAACAGATGGGAAACTCTGAATTACTGAATTATTTCAGAGTGTGTTTCTTGACTGGATTAAAGCTTCCATGCTTGTTTCCCCACTCTGTAGAATGGCAAATAATACTCTGTGGATAAAATGGTGAGAAGTTGTCCTTCAGTAGAGCCAAGTTTTACTCCTGAGGTTTATCTCACAGTGGATCTGTGGCAACAAACAATATGCGTCAAAAGCTTTCTTTTTAAATAGAAAGTGTGTTTTAGTTTTTGTGTATTAATTAGAATATCTGTTCTTCAGAGAACTTAATACTCTGAACATTTTATGTGACGGTGTGTAATTGTCGCAGATGAGGGATTTTCATCCTGTAGTCTGTGCTTTCTTGAGGTGGCTTCCAATATGCTACACAGTGGTTGAAGAAGTACTTCCAGGTGGTCCATACAGAGGCCTTCCCTGCTAGCAAAGTAGCAATGCTCAAATCTCTTGTGGCTCTATTCATAATGCTTTAAATTCCAAAACCATTTTGGGAAATTACATTTTAAATTATGAATATTTCTGTGTTCCTAGTTCAAATTCTTCAGTGTTAGGACTATTGCAATAGTTAACTGTAGTCACACTTTTTTTGAAAAGTCAGGACAGAACAAGCTTAGAAGTGGTGGGTCTGTAAATGGTGATTTGAGCACTAAAGTAAAATCCCATAACCAGGGAAGGAAAAGTAAACATGGATACAAGAAAGAAAGATAGGTCATAACCAAGAAGTGTCACCACACATTAATAAAAGCCTGTTGCATCTAGCTCTCTTCACACCATTCTAATACTATTTTTGATGCAATCAAGCATGCAACTTACCAAAGGATAACATGTGTTGTGATTGGGTGGCTTCACGATAGATGGCTGTAGGTTATCTCTTTCTTAAAAAATGGTCTGCAATATGATGACATTTAAAAGGCAGTGTTACAGGTTATATTTAGCTAGACATTGAGTTCAATTTAAATGAGTAAGAAAAAAAAATCCCAGTTAAAAATATGGGGAAAGGACAGAGTCTTGGCTAGTTCCCAGGCGGTTAGTGGTCTCAGGTGATACTATAATGCAAAAGCATGAGAACTATGGATCTACTCCATCCCTTGAAAGCCAACAAGGGATTCTTCATCTTGCTTCACCATTTTTTTTGGTCTAAGCACAAAAAGGCTAACTTGAGGTTTTCTACGCCTCTTATTTTATGTTTTGAGGGCTTAAGTGGGACCTAAGTAGAGACTTCATCTTCCACTGACCTTCTATGCTAGAGTGAATTTCACCCTAAATGCCTGTTTTGGAATAAGCAGCTTTTATTTCCTTAAGTAAAAACAAAATTGCTTCTGATTTGTTGAAACCCAATAAAAGCATCCAAATCCATTCAGTTCTGTTTGTTTTGGGTTCTGAAGAAAGCCTTCCTCCCCATTGGATTCATACTGCAATTTATTTTATGAGGACTTTTAACATTAGGGAGAAGAAAGGGGATGTGGAAGAGGGAGATAACTATGTTAATTCAGAAGCAGCTCTTTTTAGAAAGGAGTTGAGACTTCCTTCTTCCATAATTAGCACGGTTTTTAAACTGCTGACAGGGCTGTGCTGCTGCTTATTATGAATAAAAGCTGGACATTGGCAAAGTTGGGTTGAAATCTTGCCAGGAAGGTTTTGAAAGCAGAACTATATTTTATGTTCAAATGTTATATTTTTATCTTAATTTTCTGTCCCTTTTGACTACTATTATAAGATTAAAGTTAGATGGATAAAGTCATTTGAGAAGCTGGGTTAAAGTTAAATTGCCTGAGTCAGTTCAAACAACCAGAAACAAAGCTGCATTCTTCCTGGGTTTTAAGGATTACTGTTGACGGCTAAAATGGTCTTTTGTGACATTGAGATTAAGCAACGTTATATGATAGCGCTTAGTCTTGATTCTCCTCATTCGACTGGAGGACTCCTCTTTCCTACCAGCTGTTACTATCATCAATTCATTGTTTTCAGGTTGGCTTTAAGAATCTACTCTCATAAAAGAAACCTCAGACCAATCCTTCTGGGCATTTCAGTGGTATCAAGATATCTAATAATTTAATCAGTGTCATAATAGAGAATGTTTTTTTGTAGTCTGGCTAAACTTGATAATAAACAGAAAGGCTGTAACCGTATGGTGCTGCTGTCAGTCAGGCTTGGCGTATGGTGGTACGGGGATGACGTGTGCATGATTTTTATCAGAATGCTGGTGGTAGCAGTAGCAAAAAAAATCTGGCACTCTTTAAAGCTTGGGTCTGCTCTTTACTCTGCATCTTCGCATCATTTACCGGCAATTTGAGGACTGAGGTAATTTGTTTTTTGTTCTGTAAAGGCATGTTTCTATTTAATCAAGAATTGTTACTATCAGTGTTCAGGTGTTCAGTCAATATTATGTATTTCTTTTCCTATTTAAGTCATAAAGGTGGAAAATTTTACTGCTGTGTCAGGAGCAAAATGCATGGGAGATGTGGAAGACTTGACTGAATATCTGAGAAAATACTTCAGTACTTCCAGACAGAAGTGTCCTCTAGTCTTCCCATCAATTCAGCAGAAGTGTACCTAGTGGGTGAAGGTATAATAAAAAGTTCACTTGCAGATGGAAGCACAAGAGACACTTTGTCATCCCGATAAGTCTTTATGTGTCGCCTCTGCAGACACCTCCTAGGAGTGGAAAACCTGGGAGATGCAAGCAAGAGGAATCCTTCATCAGTGCCAAGCCAAGGAGAAAGTGGGTGTCCCAGAGGAAACCGAGACACTTAGTGACCAGAAAATGAACACTGAGGAACATGTTTCTCAGATAGAATGAAAAGAGTATTAGGACAACATGGGGACCATAGCAGTACTTCAGTGGTCAGGATTTCAGTCTTTTTGAAATTAATGGGGATTTTGCCACTGACTTATCTAGCGCAAGGATTTCAACCCAAAAGTAGGTAGGCCTGGTTGCTTACGTAAAGGTTTCTTAACAGCAGGAGCTAGTGGGGAGCCATCTTCCTCATGAGTGGCCACAAACAGTCCAGTGGAAAGCTGCAGAAGGGGGAACAGATGGGCAGTGATATGTGTGAGCTTTGGGGATGTTGGAGAGAAAAAGGGCACCACAGAAGGTAGCCCATTGGCCTGCTTTTCTTCCTGCGCCATGCTGTACTGCCAGGCCTGGGGAACGTGCCTGCCTGAGCCCTGGGCTCAGCTCACAGGAGTACACTGCAGCTCTCTTCTCTGCTGAGAAGTCACCCTAGAAAACATGGCTAAGATTTGAAGCAGCATAGGTTCAGGAGGATGTAATTTGTTTAAAATCATGGCTGGGATGTGAGACTTTTAACAGGAATCTGGGCCTGTCTCAGAGCACAGCTCACATTGCTGACCTCCGCTGCAGCAGAAGCGTGGACTTCGGGCATTTTGGTTTGCTGTTTTGCTCTTGTTGGCTAATACCAAAAGTGTTTCCAGGTCAATATGGAACATTGCTGACGAGGGTTGAATTCCTGAACTTCTTGAAGTTGGTAAGAGTTTTATTGGTGTCACTGATTCTAGCATTTCTATCCAAAAGATGTCTTGATTACTCATATAGAGGTAGCATAGAAATGCACTGAGGAAAAAAACCCTAGCTGAGAAAGGAAAGTGCAGGAAACTAAGTGTTTTAAGGTTTCTTTTATTGTTCAGGTGTTTCTATAACTATCTTTTCACTCCATCTGTGTTTTTTTTTGTTTTGGGGTCTGTGCTTTCATTCTTTCCCCCTTAATTGCTCTTGATAACCTTTTTTATAACTCTCATTTTGTGTCTATGGGAGCAAGAGTTGCATTGCCAATTCTACATTTTAGTCCAAATGACATATATTTTCTTCCTAAAATTATCTGAGATGCTGAGGACAGATGTCACAAGCAGTTATTTGCAGTGGTTAGCTTAGGCAACTCCTTAGAGCTATGTCTCCTATGTATATGCACAGCAATGCCTCAGTGTATGCTCTTAATTGTCCTTTAGTAGGTCATCTGTCTAAAACCTGGGAGAACTGTTTTCTTGGCTATCTTTGGAATGAAAGAATTTATTTCATCTATGTAACACAGAGACAATTTAAAGGGAATGCTCTTTGAAATGGTTTTATTTCACTGTAAATCTTGCCAAATGAAATACAGTTTTGTACAGTTGGGCGGTGCATCAACAGCAGAGTAGTTCAAACAATGAAGATAATTTCTTTAATGTTTTGAGGTTGCCTACACTGAGCAGCATTCTGGGTGAAGGGTAAACATCTTAATGGGAACAATTTATTCATATGAATCCCAAATCTTTGCTGCAACTGTTGTTAAGCATTCCAAGCTGCCATCTTTCATCTTCTCCCAATGTCACCAAAATCCTCCCCCTTTTTTTTGTTGTTTTTGTTTTTGTTTTTTTTTTTTTTTTTTTTTTTTTTTTTTTTGGTTGGTTAGTTGGTTTGGTTTGTTTTTCTGTTTTGTTTTGGGTTTTGTTTTAAATTATATAGCTTTCCAGGTGCAACTGGCAGTGTTCAGGAATCACAAGACAGATTTGTACTTCAAAGAAACTGGTTAGATGAGGTATAGTACGAAAACAATGCTATTGCAGGTTAGCCTGTGTGATTTTTGAGCAAAGTATCTTCTACAGGCACTGAGAAGTCAGTAACAACCATCAATGGGAGCAGGCTGGATAAATGGGTTTAGAGGATGTCATCCAGCATGGCAGGTTATCAAGCTTTGCTAAGTCTGCTTCTAGCAGCGTAAGACATGTCAAGGGTAATTGCAGATGTTGGGGGAGGTTGTTTTTATATCTTACAATAGCTACCATTACAGTCTTATGGGTAAGTTTTAGTTTTTCTTGGTATTTCTACACAGATTCTGTGATGCTTTGCTCAGTATTGGTCCATTAATAATGAAAGTTACTTTACTAGACGTAATGAGTTAGGAATGGGTGGCTTATAATAAATATTCAGAAGTATATTTTAATGATAATGTGAGGTAAAAAATTGAATTTTTGGGCTTGCCTGTATATGTAGGTGTGAGGACTTCAAATTTTGATTTGGAAATGTAAAAATGCATTCTGATTTTTGTAATGGAAACATCATATATAACTGTAAACATAACAAAATGTCCCCTGTTGTTTTGTTGATCCAAAGACTTGCTTTCAGCTCTGTACTATAATGCTCTTGGTTGTAAGGGAGCTTGTCAGAGAGCAAAACACCCTTGTCTTCAAGACAGACTCCCAGAAGGAATACATACAGTTTCCATGGTATGATCAGAAGTCTAGGCGAAATTTAATTTTCTGCACCTAGGATAAGACATTGTGTTTTCTTGCTAGGAACATACACACTGCGCTGGTATGGCTCACAGGCAGTATTGCCATGGCCAACCTTTACAGTGTTTTACTGCTTCCCTCCAGCTCCCAAATCACTTGATCTCACCAGCTGCCTCTTCTGCCCGTGCATGACACCAGCCCTGAGTACGGCGCTGATGCACAGGGCTCTGTGTGCTGCGTTGCAGGTGCTGCAGCGCCATAGCAAGCCATGCCTCGTTTGAAAGCAGCAGTTTGACCTACTTCACTTGCTGCATAATGGGCTTGGGAAGTGCAGCTTAATGGGATTTCAGAGTGATTTGAAGCAAGACATTGAGGTCTCATTTCAATGCACTGGAGCTGAACCAGAGAAAAACAACAACAATATTTTCTTTCCATTTAATTGCAGCATACTTTTCTAAATTATCAAAGCTGCACTGTTCCATGGAAAGCTGAAATTTTGGGGAACATACCTTCCGGAAGGCATTTGGACAGAGTGCTTTCAACTGGAAAAAATTTTGGCTTGTCCCTAAATTCTGATTCTCAATAGGAAAATAGTGGAAAAAGAAGTATTTTTGTAACATATGAGTAAACTCCTGCATGAATTCTAAAATAGAAACTTTCATTTTATTTTCATTCTACCATGCTGCAACTGAAATAATTTGTCTTCCTAGAAGAATAGAAGGCTAAAATGAAAAAAGAAAAAAAAATGTTGGAAGTTGTTCTGTATTCCATTAATAATCATTGATTAGGAGAAAATTAAAGAACAATACAGTGGTGATAAATTATTCCAAGAGTGGCTGAAACTTGAGCACATACTCATGGAAAATCAGGGATGTAACTATGGTAGTTCAGATTGAAGAAAATTAATTATTTACTGGTTTTCCAGCAGGGTCAGGGTACTGCGGGAAAGACAGAAATTCACATGCTTGGAGAGAGGAAAGACATAGTTTATAGAGTCTAAGAAATATTTGTGACAGCATGAATTTATGCGCTCTTATTCCTAAAATGGGACTTAAGTGAGACATAAGAAGTACACGAGTCTAGTGCCAGCACTCTGCAAAGGCGTGAATTTAATCCAGAATGAATAGGGGTCTTTTACTTATTTTGTTTATTTTCTGCAGTCACTCTGCCCAATTCCTAACAGTGTGTTTTTCAGATGGTGTTTTCGGACAGCAATGCACCACCTTTAAGTCAAATACTGAGGGCAGTTTTTATAGGAAAGTTAATGTATTGCCTGAATTTAAATCAACATTTTGCTTTTTTGGATTGCTCCAATGGTAAGAAATCCACGGCTAATTTTTAAATGCTATAGTTTAGAACAAGTGCTTAACATTTATGAACTAAACCACATGAAAAAAGAAATATTTGGTAATAATTGGAACAGAACTCGATTTTTTCCCCCATCAGCTGTGTAGTTTGTGGTGCAGCACCTGAAAGTTACTGGCATTATTTGTTTTATAAGAGCATTTCCTAAGTGTGATATCCTGTTCAGTGCAACTTGTGGCTGCAAATTTTGCCACTGCTTCACCCTTAACCATATTAATGAACAGTTACTTCAGCATACTCAACTGTCGGTTCAATCATTTAACCATTTTAAGTATCTGATTTCTAAATGTGAATGGGAGTAATCTGGTTTCTTTTTAATACAACTGCTATAAATGGTGTTAACATGGCTAAACTTTCTTTTAATATTGATTTTTTTTTTTTTTAATGCTTCCTTACTAATTTAGACCCTGTGAAAAACATCTGTGTTGTTTGAAGGTAATTTGCCTTTTCATCAACTTTTTTTTAGGTCTAGTGTAAGTAAAGTAGTTTGCACTAAGGACCTAGGAGGCAAGTTTGGATTTGTGTGTTTGAAATAGTTTATTCATTATTATTATCAAGAGAAATATGATGGCCTTCAGTAATACAATTGGATCATGATATATTTGTTTTCACATATTTCTTTTTGGATGTTTCTTGTGTTCAGCTGAACAACTACTGTTTTTAATTACTGATCTGTTATGTGTGTGTGTGTTTGTATATATACATGCATGAGTGTGTGCATTTGTAATTTGTCTTTCTTTTCAAATATATTTAATTGGTAGATACGCTTTTGTAAAGATAGGTGTTAAATAAAATTATCTTTTGTCCAAAGATAGCTGGGATTGGAATTCTTTCCAATAAACCAGTAGGTACAAAGACGACAAATCTTTGTAATGTAGGTCTTGTTTTCATTTTTGCATCAGACATTTGTTAATAATTCAGTCAATATTAACTCATATTAATTCTTTGATAGATGCTTAAAGCCACATTCAGACATTGTTTCAATACATGCAATTCATACAGATTGCAGGGGGAAAAAATTACAGCAATATTTAAACAATCTTATTCTGTACATATGCAAGCAATCTTACTGCTGAACTCTGAAGACTGGATCTGTAATTTTACAGGGGAACTCTCATATGGGAGGTGGAGGTATTCATCTGCTTTTTTTTTTTTCCCCAAATATTGAATAGCATCTTGACTTTATGGAAGTTAGAAATCTTACTGTAAACATTTATATAAGCAATGATAAACTTTGCCTCAAGTGTTTTCTCAAAGCGAGTTATTTTCATCCTACAAAGATACCATAAATTAAAAAAAATGCATACAGCTGTTTGTCAGGGGGACTGTATTCAGGAAGACATTTTGTGGCCTTAAGAAACTCTTAGCTTTGGGGATACTTTCGACTCGCCTCAATGCAAAAACTAGTGTAAATCTTTTGCTTTCTTTCTGTACTTTACAAACAATACATATTTTGTAGCTGAGACAATGTCTGTGATGCATGTGATGCAACCCCTTATACTTTAAATTGGGGGGGTCTCTTAAAGCACCTTAATTTTGAAACAGTAGCTTTTTCTCTGTTGTCAGTGTGTTTTTTGGGCTCATGTAATGGCCAATTTAATGACTCAACTGGATTAATGTCTCAGAAGTTGCTATTTTGCTCAACCATAGTAATCTGTCTGCCAAATTTTATGGACAAGTTATAAACCTCTGGATATAGGAATTTAAAACAAAAGCACTGATAAGTCCTTAACTCCAGTGGCCTTTGTGTCATGGGGCAGCTGTGTCATGATGGTGCTCAGCAACATGTTTTACCAGTCAGGGCAGTTACTCATCAGTGACCATTTGATAATCTGTTCTTCCTTTTGTTCACACCACAATGGCACCATTTTCCTTTGGTGATCTTACATCAAAGTTAGTGTTGGGAATAAACTTCTCAGATAAGTACAAGGTAAAGTAAAGGGGAGTAATACATGTGTTACCCCTCAGTGTAGAGTAAAATTTTATTGCTGCAATGCTAGGTTTCACATTAGGTCAAAGAAAGTTGTATAATTACATAAACTCATGAGCAATCTCAGAGTGTCAATGCTCTCTCCTTCCCCCTCCCACCACACCTATCTCCCTCCTCTTTTAAAAAAAACTTAAAATTACCTCTTTTCAGACTGTGCAAATGCACAACTTTTTTCTCCTTTCAGAAAAAATGCAGTCAAACCTGCTAGATATGATGAGGTTAGCAGGAAACTGGAGCTATCAGTTTCTGGGGACATTTACTCAGCTAGTCAGCCACTTAGTGCCATAATGGTGATGCTTCTCAGCCCGCAGTGTTTCACAGGAATCCCAAAAAGATCTGTGAATAGCCTAATACAGTTTTTCTACTAAACTCCATAGGATGTAGGGGAATGTTTTTTTCTCCCTGTTATTATACTCCCTCTCTAAGGAAAACCTGTGGAGACAGATGGGACGCTCTAATGGTACTCCTGGTGTTTGTCTCCTCTTCCTTCAACTGCACAGGGTAACCTGGTGTGATTCAGACTCCTTCAGAGGTGGAGGGGTGGTGCTCTGCTACTAGGAATCAACCTCATACCGCTAACAAGGAGGAGCAAGGCGGACTCGTACCAGATGGGAACTGAGTCCCTCCCTGTACAGCCTGCACGAAGATGAATTGGCCACAGAATCACACTGATTACACATCATATTTTTCACACATTTTAATATGCGTGTGGCTTGGGTCCAACTAAAGCATCTGAAACAGTGCTGTTAATACGCAATATTTCCTGGCGTTGCTGGATTAACAGGCCTTTGTGGCCTGGTGTCTCAATCTGCACTAAGAGTACTTTGCCTGTCAAATGCTGTTGCATTTGGAGGGGGTGAAGGTATTGTCAAGAGACCTTCATTCCTCTGGCAGCATGGTCCTACCCTTGACTCACGTGGGGCCAGACTGCAACCAGCTCAAAGCATATAGGAACTGGGGCCAGACAAATCAAAGCAGACAGTCAAGTGTCAGCCTCAGTTCCTTTTTAACATATTTTCATTTGTTGCAGCTTTCATTTTTTCTTTTGCTTCTACTATAACTGAAATCTGCAGTCTTGGCCTTTTTTACCTTTTTTTTCCATGAGATTTCATCAAGATGCTGAATGCCCAACACTTGGTTCTTTTCAGCCTTCTGAATTCAACATTTGCCTTTGTCAGAGGGAAAATGGTACTTTCAGCCACAAATATTTCAGCTTCCATTGATGAAAGGGGAGTTTATAGTTTGTAGGGAGATGTAGTATATTTTGTTATAACACCTGATACAGCTGAAGGAAAAGGCAAGTTTTGGGCACGCAGCCCTAGTCAAGGATGAGCTTGTGAGAAAAACTTTTACTCACTGCTTGATCCACATTAAATAAAATGTGGATGAGTACAAGCCAGGGAAATCTCTGAGCAACAGCAGCTACTCAGTGTTTTGCAGTAGTTCAATACAGAAATGTTATTTCAGCCCAAACTCTCCACTTTTAACAGATGACACAAGAAGTGGTAATCTTCCTGTGTTCACTTGGAAAACAGGTCATCTCCCTTCCACTTCTACAAACTTGCCAGTAACCCTATATGTAAAAACATTAAAATATTTTAATAATATTTGTATTGGTTTAGATTATTGGAGAGAGGTACATATATAGAGATGTGCAAATGCCATGTTTCTGGTGGCCATCTTTGACATTTAGAAAAATCAGCACCCATAGGCAAATATCTGCTATGCATGAGCAGATTGGTCTCGCCATCGGTTAATAAAACCGCTACTGAGTCCTGGGATGGAAGTCAACCCTATGACAGCTCTAGCCATGCTAGAAATACTCAAAAATCTCTTTAAAGCAGAAGTAACCCTTCCCTGAGTCAATCCATTTCTCCTCTGTGTTCAAATCTGGAGATGGATATTGTTTCTTTCCTATCTACCTCCAATCATCCAGGCCAACGGGTAACCAACTTGGGGTATTCCCTACCCTGTTCAGGACAGAAAATACATATTTTTGAGGGGAGGAACTTCTGTCTTTATATCCATTCTGTGGTAGTTTGGGAAAATATTTCAGTAGCTTGGGTCTACCTGTGTTATATCAACTGCCTTTTTCTCTTACTCTTAAAAAAGAGAGGCTGTATTTAGGTTCAGAAGGGTCTGCACTGGCACAATTATTTCTGCCTGAGAAATATGCTGCATGTACACCTAGATCTCAATCTCTCTTTTATGTTTAGATTTGCTGATTGACTTTATAGTTGTTTCCCTTTTAAAACTGAGGTTACCTGACTCATTAGATGATGTGAACATTTTGTGAATATCTGGTCTGGATTTCTAAGTCAAACAGTCTCCAGTAATTGTAGCTGAACTGTAGTCTGCCTGTTAGGGAAAGATTTAGTGTTACCTAAAATATTTCCAGTGATGGAGAAATCACCACAACTGTTGCACTGTTTTATTAATTAATTATTCTGACAATTAAGAAATGTGCATCTAATTTCTAGTCTTAATTTGTAGGGCTTCAGCTTCCAGCCCTCCTGTACCTTCCTTCTATTTTGCAGTACAGCTGTCCACAGAAGAGCTTGTGTGATATTTGCAGTAGCCCACTTAGCAGAGTTATATTTTGATAAGTCTGGCCTAGGAAAAAGGATTTTTCTCCCCTATATGGATTTATCTGATTACAGCATTCATATAATAGGTGGAGAATCCCCCCCTCCTTTTTTTTAATGTTAAAAAAATAAAGTAAATCAATCTACTTGAAGTATTTATTACTTCAGGAGTGATAAAAATCATGACGTTAAGAAAAAAAGAAGTAGTTTGCTTAGGTTCATTATAAGTTGGAAATGGCACTTAGGGGGATCTAGAGTTTAATATTGGGAAAAATTGGCCTATTTTTGAGATTTGTTTTGCTTTGATCTCTTATTTCCTAGGGATTTTCCACAGCTTCTGTGTCATAAAAGCTGCTTTGCCTGTTTGACCTTAGTAGAAGTCATATAGCAGGCTGTTTCCTTGTGTTTGCATAGCCTGAAGTTTCTCTTTCTTTCCTCCAATTTTTAGGTAATCCTTGACTACTTTAATTCTTAAATAAAAAATTTCCAGGTATCCATCCTAAATATCTCCTTCAGAGGAATAAGACCTGCCTTGTCTTCATTCTTCTTCACTAGAATGGCAATCTCAGTTCTATGCACTGCCAGTGGAGTAAGGTTTTTGCAAGAGGAGAGAAGACACTGAATGATATTAGGCAAAATTTTGGCCTTTTTAAACCTAGCTGGAACATATGCAAGCACCAAATCTGTGGCATTTATTTTGGACTAATTCTGCAAGTTTTAAACAATACATTTCAGACTATGCTATTTCAGACAGTTAATTGCTTTGCTTCTCTGAATCTTGCCAGAGATAATGTACATGCCCTTTTTATATTTTATAATGGCATATGGTGATTCTGTTGTCTTGAAATAAATTTCCCTTTATTTCTTCTTCTGTATATTTTAGTGTGGTAAGTTCTAGTGTTTGTCCCATGTTCAAATTAGAAGAAAAGAGATTCTTATAACTTCTACTTCCCTTCCTGTGTAAATAACATAAATATAGAAGAGAAAAATCTCAATAATCCGGAAGCAGGTGACCCCACATTACTCTTTGTGTTAATAATGGTTCTGAACATATGCCAAGTAGTCTTTAGCAATGTCTGACACATATTTTTAAAAAAAAAAAAAAAAAAAAAAAAAAAAGAGTGAGAGATTTGGACATGTGTATGCTTTTGGAAAAATACAAACATCCTGGATGAGATAACCAAGGAGGTCATTTTGTATTCTGCTGGAAACCCTTGAAATGAAACACAGCAGTTTTGAACCCTGCTGCTGCCATGTTTATAGAGACAAAAACATTCCTCAGGAGAAAATGTGCTAGGGTAGTCCAAAAGCATGTCTCCTGCTTGGGGCTTCTGTGTGCATAATTTAACAAAGCTTTCAGGAACCAAGTTATTCCTTTTCCCAGGTAGCATTTTGAAAACAGTTGTAGGTGGATACAATGGCTTTGTAGGAATTTACAGTTTTAAGAAGGGGTGAAATTTCTTTTTTCCTCCTTTCTCATGCCTGAATTTTTGCTCTCCTGAGCCTGAATGTGTTACATTCTTTTGCTTATGAAATAAACTAAATCCAAATCAAACAAAGTTTCTTTGCTCTAAGTTATTTTCTTTTTTTTTTTTTTCCTTTTTTTTTTGGACTCTAATGCCCAAATTGGGTTGAAATGTTCACTCCTATTTTATAGCAAAACCACAGTTTTGTAGCTTTTTCCATGGTGAATTACAGATCAGTTTTGCTTTCAAGGATGACAGACACAGACTCAGTTACATTGTTGTATCTGTCTTAACTTGGGTTCCTTATGTTCCACTCTAGCAAAAACTGACTTGCCAAATATTTTTATTGGCTTGTCACCTTTACTGTTATAAAAACATTAAATTGAGAATCTATTAAAACCAGGTTTTAAAATGCCTGAAAATCTTAAATATGTATTGTAGTAATGTGCATGGGGTCATTTTAGTGAATGTCTGATTTTTCATTAGGTTTTTTTAATTCTCAAAATCAGCTTGCCTAATTTAAGAGTTCCTTAGGCACTATAAATGCTGTCTTCATGGGGCAATGGATAATTAGTCTGAAATCTGTGCAAAGTTTCAGCTAAATTTTCCCTCTGAAATGTCAGGGGAGGACATTGTAGGGAGAACTGCCCTTGGAGCAAGATGATCAGCAGTGTCCCAGGGAAGATAGGTCTGTCACAAACTCTCAAGGAGACGCTAGCTCAGAATTTCAGAATGGGAAAAAACTTGTAGGCAGAAGCAAAATCCTACCCATTTGAACTGAAATGGAAGTTACCGAAATAAAAGTAGACTGAAGTGCAAAATTACAAGCCATCTTTGTATTTTGTGTGGCATATGGGCCTGGATACTTCCTAAAGTTGTGGTGGACTTATCCCCATTTATAATAACTTGCCAAAATGTTAGAGACACATACAGTTCATTAAAACTAAGTCTTTGTATAATACAGGTGAATTTTGATTTGCAATACTCTCCTGAAATGTATTTTGTGACAAGGGATATGATTAAATAGGATATCCTGTTATAATAACAGAGGTGCTAGTAGTGTTTTTTCTTCCTTCCTGCCACAGATCTCTCTCTAGGCCTCCAGTGACTTTTTCTACATGTCTGTTTACTGTATTTGCTATAAAGGGACCGACCATCTTTGACCTGCAGTTATCTTTTATTGCTTCATGCAAGTCTTTAGATTTAATTTTCTTCTTTTAAAATGACTTTATACAGTTTTCAACTGAAACTCAATGAGATGTCCTGATAATAATTTCATGACACCAGATGCATGCACTTCTGTTTGTAATGTATTTGGTGTCCAAGATGTTGTATATGGAAAAACAATAAAATGTAAAGTTTAAAAAACCATTCATTCTTGGGCTTGACTACAAACTGCACCTCTGGCCCTTCTTTACAGCTTTATTTTCTAATCTTGCTTCTTTCAGAATACTTCCTTTGCATTTACAAATCAGTTGAACAGATTCTTGTATCACGGTTATCCAGCTTTTCCTGTTGTTTCCACATGCAAAAAAAATCATGCATATACATCTTAGGTTTTGGATGTGTACTGGAACAAAACCAAGAAGCTGTACAAAGCTATTGAAAATTAGCGGTATATGTCAGATGCAAAATATATGTTTCTTACTCTTGAAATACTGGTGCTCATCCATAGTTATCTCGTTTACTCTTTAAACTGAAGAACATTTCTTTGAGTGGTTAATTTTTCTGTGTTTTGAAATAATGCAAAGACAACACTATCAACGATTCTGTTTTATGAATGTTGAAACTGGGGCTGACTTTGTTTTTAGATTTAAAGCATCAGTCTTCATGGATTTCACACCTAGTTATGAACTGAGACATAGTAGATTAAAGCTATTATGCTTATATTCATATTTACTCTTTGAGTGAACTTTCCACTAGTGAGCCTAAAAATATAATTTTATATAGAGTGTCTTTTCTAACTCATGCTGTTTTTTACACTGGTTCAATTCTAATCATTGTTCAAATGCATGCATTACTCTGGACTGCTTGAGTATAATTGCATGGGCAAAATCAAGATTAAATTGCCCAAGAATTAAATAAGAGGAAAACTAATACTGAGTAAACATTAGAGGAAAATTTTAAAGGTGGAAATGAAACTAAGCTGCATACACATGCATAGATATTTCCAATCATTTGCTGAAATACAGATTAAAGAAACACAACTAGCTTCTTGCCTGTAAACCAAATTCACTTAATTTGATATTGATGGGAACCCACAACCAAAAAACCATAGACCTGACTGCAGAGGAAGCTGGTGTGGATTGACTTTGGTGCACATTAGAACAGGCTGAGAAATCCCATATTAGTGAATGATCAGCAGATTGTCCTTTGGGTCTGCCAGCTGTATTGCATCTCTACTTATTGTGCAGATAGGCCCAACAGGGCATTGCTCCTTGGTTATTTGTAACTAGAATTAGAGTCTCTGTGGTGCCTGAGCACTACAGAGAGGGCAAAAGTAAGAGTCTGGTGCCACAATCTAAGTTTTAGGTAGCGTCCTAACCTATCTGTGAATATGTGATGAGCTGTTTCTCCGGATCCTGCTTCCATGCTTGTCTGGAGATGGGAATTGATCGAAGTGCATCTGAGGTAGCGAAGCTGAAGAGAGAAGCAGAAAGTTGACGAGAGCCTGGGACAGTGTGGAGTTGTGTGTCGCATGCTAGTGGATATGGGAGCTCAGAGTTGCTCCCAAGGGCCCCTTGTTTACATGTAGCCTTTGTCCACAGGTCCGCATTTGGAAATGCCTGCTCCTTTGGAGCAGGTGATGGAAAAGGGTCTTTAATAACTCCTCTTATTTAAAAAAAAAAAAAAAAAAAGTTGTTATAAACTAACAGTTCCACTTGTGCTCAGGTCTGCCAAGAGCTGCAGGGTACAATGAGGGCCAGCCCTACCTTGTGTGAAACCAATGATGGATCTATTTGAGCTAGGAAGGCATGCAAATGTTTGACAGTATTAAGCTGCCAGGGCTACAGATAAAGTAATTCTATTTCTTCAATTAATTTTTAAAGTATTAACCAAGGCTCTGAGCTCTAAAGTATTTTAAAATAATCAGCAATTTACATGCACTGTTTAGTAATCATGGAAGTTTACATTTTATTGGAGAGACTGTACATCACTATATAAAACTGATGCAACTGAATCTCAGAATAGTAGCCTCATCAAATTATTCTTTTTTCTTTGACATGATCCTGTAGGAGAAATTCAAAGGGAATTTTAAGAGCCCTCAAAAAGATTTATTTGCACAATTCCCACTAATTAATTGATTTTTCTAAAATTTGCTACTTAAATTATAAAGTTATTAAATATATAAATAAATGTTTACAGAAGCAGGGACTTTGTTTTTAAATGTATGCATATTTAAAAGTGTTTGTATTTGGACCATCTTTTGCTTTGTTATACCAAAACCATTTTTGTTTGCTTTCCCTGTATATTAGTAAATTATCTGTTGAAGGAAAGTCTATAGTAACATTGTATGAAAAGGAAAGTGATTCATGATAATGGATTTTTTTCCCATTCTGGCCTGAAATCCTGTGGAAAAAATACAGTGTGAGATGAGATAAAATCAGTAGCTGAGGATTTAGACTTTTCAAAAATATGATCAGTGACAGAATAAAATTTGACTAAACTTACTGAAGTGTTGCCCTCAAGAAAGATTTTAGGGCAACTTCCCAAGTTACAAGAGCAACAACCCTAATATTTCCTGCTGCCAAAGGCCACTCCTGTACACTGACTCCCTTGTCATCCAAACCTGTCCTGAGCCAGAATACATGCTGGTACCAAAACACTGGGTGCTGGGAAAAGCTTTCTAAATGCTTTGAAGGTAAAGTACTGGAACAGGTTGCTTAGCAAAGCTGTATAATCCCCTTCATGGGAGACGGTGAAGAAATGCTCAGGCAGTGATCTGATGTGTGTGGCCCATGTACTTAATCCCCCTCCGTGCCTGGGGGTCAATCGGATACCCTCTGGAGAGCCCTTCTTAGGCAACATATCTAGGATTTTCGTGATAGTAAACAGACTAACATCTAATCGGCATTGATGTTCCTTTATTGTTAGTGTCAGTGGGACTGAACTAGTACTTGGGTTAAGTGGGAAATTTCCCTAAAGCCCTTAGCATAGACCCAGTTTGACTTGTAAATCAATAAACATTTCAGTTAAAGCTATACACGGTCCTGTGGTCCTTAAATACATGGAGTGACAGGAAGTGGTACTGTCCTTCTAGCTGGAGAAAGTAATTTCGGTACATTGGCTAGACAAAAATGCATGTATCCTATCAGCACGTTTTGCCACCAGTCATGTCAAGCCAGCTGAGGTCATATGATTTGCAGTCAGAGCATAACAAATATTCCAGATAGCTCTGTGCTACTTCTGGGCTGATATTCTTGGAGCTCTTGTATCCTGAGGGCAGAGAATAAATCAAAGAGAGGAAATTAAGAGTGAGTTTGCACCTTTGAGCCAAAATATTCTGTAAGGACCATCCATAAGCAGCAACAGTCTGAAAGATAAATGTGTGGTAAGAGACTTTGTAGTATCATCCTATATGCCTGCATAGGCAATGGTTTTTAAGGATTGGGATGTGGGCAGAAAGTATTAAATGGCTGAAGCACAACCGCAAGTGGAAAAACAGTCATTTGATTGACTATTAATTTTTTTTAAAGTTTTTCCTGCTAAATACATACAAGCTATTCCCAAGATAAAACAAAGTTTCTGTTTTTTTATATATAAATACTTTTTGAAGTGCTTTAATGGAGTTTTCCTATAACCTGGTGTCCTTCAGCCACATAAATTATAAAATATGTTGTTGTCATTCTGCTGTAATACTCTGGAGCTGAAGTACCCTAAAGAAATCTTAAAGTTTCGACAGATTGTTTAAATGCAAATAGGTCTTGTCATCAAGTTTGCTCAAGTACAGATATTCCTTTTGCTACTTTATTACTTCTTGAAATTATGAAAAAATGCTTTGGTTGTGCATACATTGTTACTATGTGGCTAGCAGAATGTAGTCAAAGGCACGAAGTGTTGGACTGGAAGCACTTGGGGAATAATTTTCCATAAGAATGAAGACGAGAACAGGAGACGATTACCTGATCTTCAGTTCAGGTACGGGTGTCTTGTGTTGCACATAAAATTGTTAGTCATCAATGAAAGGCGGGAGTTTGTTGCAAGGCTATGACTTTAAGCTGCATTGGGACCAATTATTTACTTGCCAAAAACTGTGTTTAAATTTGTGGGTATGTACAAAAGTTGTTGAGAATTGATACTGATTTTACGTTCTCTGAGGCTAGTTTTCCTCCACAGGAATTTTGCAATAGCACAATTCTGTTATCCCACTACTGTTATTTATAATGCTATTCACCAGTTGAATGGTCTCATATTTATGGTGAAGACTAAAATAAGTCTTTTTATCGCTATTTGAACTTAGTATTGTGCTTAAGTGAAACAGGTCTCATTGTGCTACCTGACACAGAACTGTAGTTCTCAGATTATCACAGAGGTTACAGCAAAGCCAGGGTTATGTTCAGCGCTGGCCTTTAATGTCTGTATCATGTCTGATTGTTTGTTTCCTAATGAGGGTACATGGAAGTGTGTGGCAGTATTGAAGGCTAAGAATTGTCCAGTAAGTTTTGGACCCATCAATTTAGAGATATGTCATATGAGCTATTGACCTAAAGAACTTGCAGTCTAAGTGTGTGCAAGGGATCCCCTGTCTGTGGCAAGTGGGACCAATTGCTCCTGTCTCAGCTGGCTTTGGATGGAACATAGTCACTGTCCATACCTCTGGGACTGGTGCACAGTCCCAGTCTCAGAACACATCTTTGATGGGTAGTGATGCAGGATGCTCCAGCTCATGGCACCAAAACTTTGGTTGTGTTGGATAATTGAAATGTTACAAGAAGCTCATGTTATTGAGCTTGAGATTGACTTTAGATTGACTCAGAATATACTGTCAGTCTTTTTTTGCCAATGCAAACAAATGAAAAAGAAGGAAAACAAAAAGTAGAAAAAAGAGATGGTTTTACCTTTTAGAAATGCATAGTCCCAGGAGTACAAAACATTTGGTTTCAACATGGATAATCAAAACAAATAAACAAAAGTATTATTAAGTTCACCAAACTACCGGTGGCATGGGGACTTTTTTAGACAGAATGCAGGGCTTGGGATGTTTGTCCTGGTTCTGGCTGGTCCAACTTTAATTCTGTCTTCTACAAGATGTGATCTGAAGCCATATCTTCCATTCTTCACAAAAAGTTATGGGCTATGCTGGAGTCAGATTAGGCAATTTATTCTACCCTTAAAAAAAAAGTGATTGGGAAAAAAAGCTTGGTTTTGTTTAAAAATGTATCAATTCAATCCATAAACATGATTGGCACTGCCAGGGGTCAGAGGGCTGTGACATGGAAGTGGTAATGAAGTTGGGGGCAGGAGGACAAAGGTATGAATAGTTTAATTCAGTATTTCTGCGACATTCTTTGTAACTTGAAACTGTAATCTTGAGTGTCTGAAATCTGGTCTCATCTAATGGAGACTCACAGTATGGTCAGTGGAAGGAAATATGAATCTTAGGAGGTTGATTAGTCTCATCCTTGAACCAGACTCTAGTTTCTGTCTGCTGAACATAATTACAGCTGGGGCTGGTTTGCTCAGACTTAGATCTTTAAAGGTATGTGAGATGAACCCCTGCTTGTGCATGTCCTAGAATAGGCAAAATCCCTTCTACTGCTTTAATGCACTTACTCCCTGGAGTGATTCTTTTCTCTCAGTACAGACCAGCTCTTAACTAGGCCTTCTGCTGGTCTTCTCAAATGTTCCCTTGCCACATTCAGTTGTCTCCCCAGTCCTACTGTCTCCCTGCCTAAAACGAAATAACTATTCCATGGGCTAACATTGGCCAAACAGTTGAAGTAGGCTTCAAACTGCAGCCTCAGTGGTTTTTCAAAGATATTCTTCCACTAAGACATCAAGCATCTTTTGCAGGGAGGACAGCTGTCTGGGAAGTAACTCGATAGGTTTGCTTTGGGTGAGTTTAGACATGTGTTCTAACACAATACAAAAGGTAGCTCATAATTTGATAGAGACGTGTTCCTCTCTGTAACAGATACAACAGACAGATGGGGGAGCACAAGTTTCAAGAGAGACAATTCGTTTGCAAAATACGCGTGTTGCACAACAGCTGCTTCCCAACATCAGCTATTCTTTTGCCCTACAGCTGTGCAAATCTATTTTAAAATTTTTAAATTATTTTAGAGAGAGAAAAATATTTTGTTTGATCTAGTATGTTTTAAATTTTTTTTTCTAACATCCTGAAGTAAAACATCTGGAATGTTTTAAAATTAAACACTTTCAAAATTAAGAGTTAAATATTAGGAAGAAATGTAGTGAAGACGTAAGTTTTTCAGTACTTTTTTGGCTGTAATTAATCACTGAAATTGATCACTATCAGTGCCTGATTTAAAACATAATTTAAACACGTCAGTTTAAAAGAAGAATTTTGAAAGACAATAAAGTAGTTTACAGATAAGAATGAGGAGTTAAAAATACTTTTAAAAGCACAGAAGGAATAATTTGCCTTTAATAGTTTTCACAGTGAAATGTAGATTTTCTAAATATATTTTATGTAGTTTTTATTGAAACATTTCCTTTGTTGCCATCTTTCTCCTCATATTTTTACATATTCTCTTTGTCAAGTCCCACTCCAAATTTAAAACTATGATGGGTGTATGGCTTCAAAGTTGGAGGAACATCTAAATTAATTTCCCAATGAAATCACCATTGCCTGAAATATAACAGCCCATGCTTTTACTGTTATTTATTAAGTGCTCAATATGTATTGTATCGCCCAGTGGATAACAACCAAACATATACTCTGCTGTTATACTTGTAAGTGGAAAGTTTATTCCTTCTAAGACAATTTTTCTGACTTTCTTGGAGAACCAGCTAACATACATATACATTATAGTAGTGCTTTTTAATTGTTTCAGAACCTTCCTGGAAATGTGGGATGATTTAATATTTCATGCGGTTTCCTTTCCTGCTTTTGTGCTTCAAAGGGTGGTGAACAAATTAGCAAAAACCTCAGAGCCAGCTACTGTCCTATATCTGCACAACTCCCACCAGCTTCAACTTGCAAGCTCTGCTTAATGGCTTGAAATGGATATTTCTTTATAGCCTGCATCTGATGATTGAACTCCTTCTGATGGCAATGAGAACTGAGTATGGGGTAGAGCTGCAGGATCAAACCCTTAGGAAGTACATTACGCTAGTGTACAGCTGAAGGCTGCTTGTATGCCTTAGCTTATTTCACTATAATTGAACTCATGCATTTTAATCTATACCTCATCATCTTTGACTTAATGTGAGAAAGAAAATTAAAAATAGATCATTAAGTACAGTAATTTATGCATACATCTAACAGACTTTATAGACACACTGATTGTTTTAAAATACATTGCAGAACAAGCAGAAAAAATATCTGGTGACTTTCAGTTCTCCTCTATAAGAGCTGCTTGTTAATAAAACTTGGGATTTAGTATAGAATTTTTAAAGTAAAAAAATGATGGCAAGTAAGGAAGTTTTTAAAATGGGAAAGAAAACCAAGTATTAATTTTAATTTGGGCACATAATAGTTATAGGGTACATTTTCAAATCTATATAATTAAGGGCTTTAGAAGGGTTAGAAGGCAGCTTAAGTCATAGCATTTTTAACAGAAATGTAGTCATGGGCTATGCGTAATAATCTGGATTTTTTCCTACATTGATCAGCTGAAGGACAGTAGAATGGGTAATGAGGAAACTATCATAGAATCCAAGACATGACTCATAAATGCCTTTTACTGTAAGCATAAGAATACAGTAGTACTGCCTGCTTTTTCAATACACAGGTATATGAATAAAATGATCATGAAAATAATGAATGGCCTGACTCTCATAACACTTTAGACATAGATGGATGGATGGATGGATGGATAGACAGATAATCTACCATCTTGCTTTTCCTACAAATAAATACTTTTTCTGAGTATCTACTCTGGTCCATCTGCATTCTACTGGCTGAAAGACCATAATCACTCACAATCATTTTCTTTGCATCATAGCTGTGATGGTTTACCAGTCTTCTCTTGTTTCATAGTTCAGATCTCTTCTAACAGACTGGCATATGAGGTTATGGTGAAGAATCACCAACAAAATCCAGTGACATCTCTCACCCTCACTGTTCCCTAAGGGAGGACAGGCTCATTTTTGTTCTCTGTACAGTTCTTTGTGTCCTGGTCTGTGGCTATGACTCTTATTTACTACGGAAACACATAGAAAAGGAGTATTCATGTTTGCTACTGCTTTCCATTGCCATTATAGCATAGTCTTATCTATAGAAAATCAAGAGCTATATAGAAGGTTTCTAAAGGACTTCAGAAAGACTCTAGGACTTCTGCCTCTAGGGTCAAAACTCTGGGGCATGGGAGTTGGAAGACATTTGAGAATAGAAGTTTTGCTAATATTGTGAGTGTCATGGCAAAAAACCAATGGCTTCTTTCAGCAACATTCAGGAAAGGAAAAAAACAACTTGTTTATATCAATTCAAAGTAATTTAAAAAGCATCTGAGGCTTTCAGTTTTTAAACCCTTTCCTGATTTTTCAGACTGGCACTTTCAATATAACGTTCACAGATTCAGTTCTAGGCAACAAGTTTCAGCCTTTACATAACCCACCGCCATTCAAATGATATTTTTCCATTCACAGATGAGTTTTGACTTCAACTTGGCTGCTAGTAGAATAAGAGAACTTGAATAAATAAATTTTCAAAACCGACCCTGATAATTTTTTTAATCAGTTCAGAAGAACTTCTGCTTAAGCCAATTTGTTTCAAAGAGTTCATAGAAGTGGTGCTGAATAGTTTGGCCTGCCAATTTAAGCAAATCTCATAATGGTCCTAAAGTTTCTACCGTCCCCACTAATTTCTACATTTTCTTTGAACTGATTTACATAAATGCATAATATAATCCCAGCCTCAGAGTCCTTGAGTGAGAACTATCGAGCACATGTGGCCATCAAAGTCTATGGAAGGATTTCTGTCTGTGGAAACTGGGTTTGGTTCTTGGGTTCCCTGAGACCACTGCAATTACAGAGAGATTTTTCCCCTCCCTTTCACTGAAATCAGTGAGAACTGCTTGCTCAGAGACCTTTAAAATTCTAGCCTTTCAACAGCCTAGCTTGAAGCCATGTTAAGGAATAGTTCTTCTGTAAGATTTTGCTTTCATTTGTACTGTATAAATCCAGATATAATTAGTGAGAACTTGAGGTGGCCTGAGCTGAAGTCTGAAATGACTGGGGATATTCACACCCAGCTAAGGGTATGATCCAAAAGGTATGGTGCTAAGGTTTGATTCACTTTAACTCTGTTTCCTGTTGGGAAAATCTCCTTTTGAATGTTTTTCTTTTTTTTTTTTTTAATTGAAACCAACTGTCTTTCATCAAAAGGGGGGAAAGTGTGGGACTCCTGAAATCCCAGATCAAAGAAAAGCAATTCTCTAGTCCTAGTTAGAGAATGTCAAAATTTCTGAGCTCCAGGTACTTTGGTGTAATGTGGACAAACAGGGTGGATTGAAGCCACTAGCATGCACAGGCATATCCCTGTGACCTGGCTGGCTTCTGTGGACAGCAAACAGAGGGCGGCTTTATCAGCAAAATTATTTCAAATAAAAAACTATTGGGATAACTTTTTGAACAGAAGGAATCCTTAATAAGAAGGATTCATACTTTGTTAAATCTAACAAATTGTTGGCAAATTATATAAACAATAAATTCTTTCCTGATGGAAGAAAACTCACTGGAATGAACTAAACTTACACAAGGTTTAAAGTTTATCCAAAATATAGAAAGTACATTTTTTTGAAATTATTTTTATTTGTAATAGTTGAATGATTATGAAATATTTGTGTAACAGTTTTAAAAATACAGGCTTAGAAGACTTTTTGAGCTGTCTGCTAATTGAACTCACAGCAGTCTAGAAATTAATAAAATAATATTAATAAAAAGTTCTGCAGACTTGAGAAAGAGATGGACAGTCATGCCTGCTGCCTGTGTCAGTGTTGAAAAATGCTGCTTCTGTATTGTTCTTAAAGATTTTCTCTGGAAAAAAAGCTTCTCTTGATATTTACATTCTCAGTAGTTACATTTTCCCTTGATTTGAAAATAAAATATTTCCAAATATGATTTGTGTTGAAAATTCCAAATATTTATGATGTCAACTTGTAGGATAGCCTAAAGGAAAAAAGAAGGTTAGGGTAAGGAACTGGAATGTTCACAAGTGTGTTGGAGGATAGAAATCTTAAACAGTGTAATATTTATGAGCAACCAAGAGGCTACATTCTGCTCTCAATTACTCTGGCATAAATCTAGAATTACTCATTGGAAGTTCAAAGTTTCTGCTGCAGATTTACACCCATATAATGAGGAACAGAGTTCAGTTCTGTAAGGGTGGGAAAATCAATTTGGCCAGAATATGACTAGCCTGGAACTCAAACTCTAATCACAGAAAGAAACCTTTTCCAGGTCAAACAGCAGACTCAGTATTTTGTATCTCTCTTTTTTTCTTCTTCTTTAGCTAATATATTGTAGCAAGCATACAGTCCTATTCCTTGCAGTAGCATCCCATGGCATTAGACATTGGACTGCTTCAGTTTTATCAGGGTAGGCTGTGCTGGTTTTGGCTGGCGTAGAGTTAATTTTCTTCATAGTAGCTACTATGGGGCTATGTTTTGAATTTGAGCTGAAAACAGAGTTGATAACACAGGGATGTTTTCATTATCGCTGAGCAGTGCTTACACAGAGTCAAGGCCTTTTCTGCCTCTTACCCCACCCCACCAGCGAGTAGGCTGGGGGTGCACAAGAAGCTGGGAGGGGACACAGCCGGGACAGCTGACCCCAACTGACCAAAGGGATATTCCACACCATATGACGTCATGCTCAGTATATAAAGCTGGGGGAAGAAGAAGGAAGGGGGGGACATTTGGAATGATGGTGTTTTGTCTTCCCAAGTAACTTACACGTGATGGAGCCCTGCTTTCCTGGAGATGGCTGAACACCTGCCTGCTGATGGGAAGCAGTGAATGAATTCCTTGTTTTGTTCTGCTTGCGTGTACAACTTTTGCTTTACTTATTAAACTGTCTTTGTCTCAACCCATGAGTTTTCTCACTTTTACCCTTCTGATTCTCTCCTCCATCCCACTGGGGAGGAGTAAGTGAGTGGCTGTGTGGAGCTCAGTTGCTGGCTGGGGTTAAACCACGACAAAGGCAGAATGAAAGTGCTCAGATATGGTAGAGTCAAGAAGCTCCACAGAAGGCCAAAAGGAAGCAGGGTGATAGGAGCAAAAGCTGCTAGATTATAGTTTAAGGAAATAGTGTAGAGACTTGCAAAGGGCAGTGAGAGGGCTCAGGGAACCACAGGAGAACAGTAATAGGGAAAAGAGAGTCAGAATCAAAGTCCTGTATTGTGGGAATCTGGGAAAGGGAGAGGTCTTTCCTAAATTAAAGTAGGTTTCAGAAAAGACCAGAATCTTTTGATAGGTTGTCAGAGTGGACTTTTGAATACTCTGCTAGTTACAGATCCCAGTATTGTTCAGGTGGTTTGTACTGAAGAAATTGTAATGCTGTGCTATGATGGTATCTGAAAAGAAAATAAAAATACTGCCTGCACATCTTGTTCTTATTCTGGAGAAGATTCTCTCACTGGGTGCAGGGAAGGGAATGGAATGAAAAATAACACTTTCAAAGAGAGTAAAAGAAAACAATAAAGGACTAAAAAGGAATAATGTATGGAATCTAATTATACCTTTTCTAAACGTAGAAAGTGAGACTGTACTAGTACGTCTCAGACTTGGCTGACAGAAGTAGCTGGAATTATGCAGTTTTGTAGCAGCCGAAGATCTTTCTGGGTCTGTCAACAAAGATATTGAACTGTTGGCTGTGATGCTACATGAATTTGTAATAAAGACCTTTTCTGTAAATTATGATCTCTGACTTTGTCACCAGTGCAGGTGTGCATGCCACTGCTGACATTTTCACTAGTGGCTGTTAACTTAGTATTTGCTGATTTTTAGCTAACAGTATCTATTTAGCTGGATGCTCCAGCTAAGTAACCAGTTTAGTCTCCCTTCTGGTTTTGATAAAACTGTGCTTTCTTCATAGCTCATCCTAGGGTTATTGTAGGTGGAACAAAATTATTTTGGCTTTCTATTTTATTTTTTAATTTGTGAATGCTGATGTTGCTTTTATGGCTGCCATATGCTTGTTACATATGTCAGTTCTAAAAGCCCCACTGATGGATGAAAGCTGGGAGAGGAGTTTTATCATTTGTCTCCCATCTAGCACTTTTCTTGCACTTGAAGGTAAGTCCAATATAATAAATAATCATAGCCTCCTTTTTTTTTTTTTTTAACATGCCACATCTGTAAGGTAATATTTCTCCCCAGTATGCTGAGAAGCAGGAAGGAAGCATCTAACATCTGCAGGATTTGAAGTTATTTTTGACAGCTGTATGCTATTGAGTGTTTCTTTTTTTGTGAAAGATAAAACAACCCAGGTGAATTGCTCAAAGGGCATTAATGACTGTCAGACATGTTAAACATGTGTAGTCATATGTACATAAAGATACACACAAAAGATAAAATCATGCATCTATAGACAGAGTGGTAGTGAGAAAATACAGTTTGCTGACCTGAAAAGCTGCTATTGTAATGTACTATTATATTTCTGTTAAGATGGCACAAGTTATATGGTGTAGTATAGATGGGAGGTGTTTGGTAATGAGAAACAGCAGTTCATCCTTGACACCTATTGATCAAAAAACTGGAAGGTTTGGCCTAGTGACATACAGAATCCATTTCAGCAGTTGGCCTGAAGCACGCTCTGATCCTAGCAGAGTGGAGCAAGGCACAAGCATTCAAGGCTAACTGTAGGAAATGTTCACATATGGCCAACAGGAGATAGAGGCAGATGGTTGAGATTTTTAGTTGTGCATTAAGTGAATTTTTATTTGAAAGAGACGAGCACCCACTTACAGCTAATTCGTACATGGTCAAGGTTTTTCATTCACTGACACACAAGGCCTGTCTGCTTAATATTTTGCAGGTAGAGATGAGTGACCATCTCTGCCAGAGTTCGAAGCTGGCCAAGCACCAGCCAAGGGCAGGAAGCCACAGTGAGTGTGGTGATAAGCCCTGGTGAAGAAACACTGCTAAAAAATGTAGGCTCTGTATAGTGTTATTGTAACTCCTCAATCAGAGCAGGCAAATAGCACAAAGACATGGACAGGAAGAGCATGTCTGCTTATCAAAACAAAACAAAAAACCTAGTGTGACTTCAAGGTACTTTGCAACATCTGTTCTTTACCTAAGATCTTGAGACCTAAAATGGCAGTACTAGTCAGAGCAAGGATCCATCATTCAGTATCTTGCTTCTGACCATTGGCATTAAAAGATGTGCAAGGGAAGTGTATGGAAATCAGAATCATAGAATCTCCTGAGTTGGAAGGGACCCATAAAGATCGTCGAGTCGAACTCCTGTCCCTGCATAGGACAACCCCAAAATTTGCACCATGTGTCTGAGGGCATTGTCCAAATGCTTCTTGAATATCATCAGGCTTGGCGCCGTGACTGCCTCCCTGGGGAGCCTGTTCCAGTGCTCTACCACCCTCTGGCTGAAGAACCTTTTCCTAAAATGGGGTATATAGAATCACAGAATCATTTATGTTGGAAAAGACCCTTAAGATCGAGTCCAACTGTAAACCTAACACTGCCATGGGGCATAATGCTTTCACCAGTACACCCGTCCATCGTCAGAGTAAAGTAAATGACAGATTTTCCAATGGGAATTGTGGCAGGGAGGGTGATGTAGTGGTGATCTTGTAAGTCTTCACTGAGAACTACAACGTTTGTCCATACTTTATGTTGATATGTTAAGTTTGCCATAGGAAACCTTGCCTTTAAAATGCCTGTCAGTATCTCCTGAATTAGGGCAAATCACAGGGAATGTAGGATAAATATGAAATATTTATGTGATTAAAGAAAGTTAAAGTACTGTGAGTATTGTAGAAAGGCTTACTTGATAACAAAATTAGTTACGATGACTATCTGCAAAGACCAACAGGAAACCAAAAACATGGCTTGGTTCATTCACCTATACTGATAAGCAGTGAGGAATAACAGGCAATATTATGCAATCATTGTGATTTAGATCAAGGTACGGGGAAGCAGATGGGTAGAGGTGGTATAGCTAGCACAGCAGGTATTATAAATTGTGGGTGATGCAAGCCAGCATTGAATGACTACAGTCTCAAAGCAAGAAGGAAGCAGACAGTAGATTGTGAGTCAGAAGTGCTCCTCCAGCTGCAGTGCAGCTCACACTTGTTTAAGGTCAAATATCAAAGCTAGTCCCTGAAAATCTATCCATCTTTGTTTTCATGAAGTATTCTTTTAAGTATTAACGTAGTCTTCTGTTTTTTTTTTTGAAGCACCTATTGCTAACCTTTCACTCTTAACCATTTTCATGATTATTAAAAAAATTGTTCTTTTCTTCACTGCTGTCTATATACACTTTTGGCAGAGCAAGTTTTCTTCATATCTCCCAAACTCTCTGTGCAGTAATTTCCATTGACTGCAGGGGTATCTGCTGGTGATAGCAAAGCTGATTGACTTCAAAGTCTCTTACTGTTGTTGCCGCTCTTGGCCAAGTGTCTGCTCATGACTGTAGCAGATGTTTCTAAGCTTTTTTTTTTAAGGTTGCTTTTTTATTTTTTTTAGTAGACCAATAGGAACCTTATGGAGCAGTTTTTCACTACAATCCTGAAGTGAATGCCAGCATAGCTATGATTTTGAAACCCTCTATGAGATCCACAGTGCTCATAAGAGGAAAGTTTCCCTTTGTAGCAGATGAAAGCATAGGTTTGCCAATCTGCCAGCTACCTGATGGCAGATAATCAGCAGATTCCTGTTTAGTCTCAGTGTCTTTGTCTTAATGGGTTATTTTTTATAGTTCATTAGAAAATTTCATAGTAAGTTTATTATCTGAAGAAATTTTAGATGAAAGTCCTGAACAGTTCACACTCAGTATCAAGAGTCAGAACAGCTTTGATTAACCCAGAAATATTGGCAACTTCCTTCTCATCTAATTAGGGCTTATAAGTATCTCCTTAGCATCATAAAATATTCCATCAGGATTTTAGGGTGTATGTGCATTGGGAGAATTTTTTTCTAGGGAGATCTGTGTTGAAAGCAGTAGTGATTGGAGAGAATTTGAGGACCATTTTTTGGGGGGAACACAAGGTAATTTAAACCTTGGTCAAAATTTCAAATGGAGCAAAGCTGCTTCCATTAATAACATTAATAAAAACAGGCCAGGAATTCTATTCCTTACCATTTCCACTGAAAATAATGTTATCACTGAAGAACTTAATCATGCATTCTAGAAATGTCTGTTTTTGTTGTGTCTACCTTAGCTATTTCTCCAGTAACTCTAGAGAGAGTTGGAATGTTCTTAAATGCCCTGAGAAGTGAGGGAAATGCTCCTTTGGCAATGCATCATTTAAGTATGTATTCTAAGACAGAAAGATATAGGGCAAGTAGGAGCTGAAATCAGTAACTCACCATTGCCCACCAAAGGTGGTACAAAGCCAGAAACCCTTTCAGGGACAGCCAGATGGAGAATAGAGCAGAAATGCAAGAGGGAGAAGGTACTGGCCAGTGGCTAGAAGGATGCTGGAGAAGCCAGTGTGCTTGCTATGGCACATGGCACCCTGGAGAGGGTTTTTAAATGAGAAACTGAGGAAACAAGGAAAAAAGGAAGGAAAAGCTGGCACTTGGATTCTTAGGAAAAGTATAATCTTTCACATCAGTTTATGCAGACTGAAATTACTGGGGGGATTTCCTTGTTAGCTGCAGTTAACAGAAGCTTTGAGAGTCTTCAGCATTTGTTGTTTGGTTCATTTACTCAGAAAGGAACAAATGGATTATCCAGTTTTTTTTTTTCTTTTCCTCTTCCACCTCCCAAAGAGGAAAGCTAATGCTTTCATTAAGATTTACCAGCTGGCTGTATGGTCTAGTCAGTAGGTCAGTATGTAAATACTTACACAATGTGTTCAGTTTCTATTAGTCCTTTCTTATCCTTACACAATTTTTGTTTACATTTCCCAATCCTATAGTATTTAAGCTTGATTCCTTTGAGCTAAATACTTCATGATTAAATACAGTGTGTAACAAAGAAAAGTAATTATAATTTTTAACCCACACAGACGTATAAACCAAAAAAATCCCTACTTGAGAAAGAGAGTACTGAGGCCCCATATAGACTTGGTAATGTCATTTAGCCTCATGGTTCCACTTGACTATATTTTAATATATCTTACGTACTTCACAAGGAGGTATGGTCCTAAATTATGCGTAAAGGTTTTAAACCATATGATGGAAGATAGTGCAAATGTACAGCATGAATAAAAAATTATAAAAGATCTGGTCACTTCTATCAGTTAGTGCATTCAAAACCATAAACTCCTGGCTGAGCTTTGAAGGGCCAAATTGTTCAGGGGATAAAACGATATCCTTATATAAAAGTTGTCCTCTTTGAAAAACTTCCCCAAACATTCAGCCAAAGCAGAAGGATTTCCTTTAGGAAGCCGGATGCACCTTTTTATGTGACTGTAACTGGGCTTTGGTTTATATATCTTTGGGAATTCCAAACTGTTAAGAAAAACAATAGCAGCTTACTCAGTAGCATTGCATACTTGCAGATAGGATTAAATACTTGTTACATGTCTTACCTTGAGACTAGTGGATTCACCTGACTTTTGTAATAACAAAAGTAATGTCGGTAGAATTACGCTGTGAACATGAGTCAGAGCTGAACAATTTCTCTCATCATTATCTGATACATTGAAAATATTTTGTTACACCAAACAGACACGCAGCATGCTTCTTACTTGTATTATAAAAGTTTAAACCTGGCTTACCTGGGTTTATTAAATAATCATAAAAGCCATTTCAGGTACCTTCATTATTTTAATAATGTTGGTTGCTATTTCAAGAGTTCTCTGTCCCCAGGTGGGGAAAACTTTCTGCTCAACCTGAGATTGGTGTGCACAAAATCGTGTGATTATATCGGCACATTCAAGCTTGTTCAGAAGTTGGCCTGGCTCATGTAAGCTATAGGCACAGCTGTTACACCAGTGGGATGAAGTAGGGAAACAGCTCAGAACAGACCTCTGCAGTCTCTGGACCCCTGACATTTCCTGTTTGACCCTGGACACATGCAACAGCTTCCTTGTCGAAGATCATAGACCAGAAGGAGCAAACAAATCTCTTGGCTCCACTTTTGAGGCAGGTGTCCCCTCTCTTGATATTTCCTGTGGTCTGGGAGACATTGCCAGCTGTCTGTTCAGGTCATGCGAGCAGTTTCTCTGAGGGCTGGGGGTACAGAAGGGGAGCAGCCTTCATGGGACTCGTTCTGGTATCAGATGTGGTGAAGGAAAGGAAATTTATGCTGGAGTGTTGTGCTGTGAATGGTTATTCCTGTTAAGTCTTGAGAACAAAAATTCACCTTAATATTACAACTGACAGATACCTTCTTTTATGAGGTGGCTTGGATTTCAGTTGTGTTTACTCTTGTTATATGAAATAAATATTACAACTTTTTCTGGGATGTGGGAATTATTATACTGAATGCATACATACTGTCTTACTTTGAAGTACAGATCATTCACCTTACTCAATTTCTGTAAAAACATTGATTGCTTGATGCTTTCATAGTCATGCTTTATAGCCATATTTTAAGAATTTTTAATCATTAGTGGCTAAAGAAGTGGTCCTGCCTTCAACACTTTGCTGGAACTGCCACTACTGTTGACAAGACTACTAAGAATTGTGTTTTGACCTTTGCTCTCTTTTCCCATTTTTTGGTCTCTCTTTCCACTTTTTTCTCCTTATCTAACATCCCACTTGAAATGTTGCCCTTTGTTTTTTTCCACATCTCGGTTGTCTTCTAGCTTCCTCATAACTCTCTAACCTTTCCTGCACAACTTCATCATTTCCCTTGGGTCAGGGCTTCAGTCATGATCTGTGTTCATCCTCCTGCATCCTGGATCCAGATGATGTCCCCTACCCGCCTGGCTTGGGGATGTCTAAGCTGATAAATGTCTAAGCAGGAAAATTAGAAACCTACAGGTCCTCTCTCTGTACATTGTTTAGCCTGACCTGCTTCTTTGCAACCCCTTTCTAGATATGTCTTCATCAGCTTCATGTAACCAAGTGAAGATACGTTGTCCCTTGTTTCTGTCAGCCATATCTTTTTACTTACTACTCTCTCTATCCAGCCAACAATACTTTTGTCCCTCATGCCAGGCAGTCTGGTGTTGTCTTTGATTTCATGTAACCCCGTGTTATAGCCACTGCTTGCAACTTCTCCACCCCTGGTTTCTCACACATATGCCTTCTTTCTCTTTGGACACTATTCACACATATCTAAATCATCCTCATTCCTTCTTTGGATTCTCCCTGGCAGCCCTGCTTGATGGTCACTTAGCTCCCCACCCCAGAGCCACTGAGGACAATCCCACCAAACTCACATTGCCAGCACAATACCTAACAAGGCTTCCAGCTTTACCTTTTCCCCACAGTTATGCCCTCTTCCTCCCTTTACAGAATCCTTGTGGGCCCAGACACCTTCTACCTGTGGTACCATCCCCTGCCTGTCCAGCTCCACCACCAGCATGTGCATCTGGTGCCAGTTCATGCATGTGGTCCACAGATGCTTTATCCTGTGCTTTCCTGTTTGCATGGAAAACACTGCTGAAGCTTAGCTGTTAAATATTCTTTTCCCCTGATATCCTTCATAAGACCCACATTCATCATGAGGTACACAAAAGCCTTTCAAGTGAAAAATGTAGCTAAGTGATTTCTAAGGATAGCAGATGTTTATTTATTTATCTTTTGCTTAGAGTTAGAATGACAGAAAACAAAAAAAGGAAGACCAGACTTGTAACCAGGCTTGTAACCGTATTCTTACCTATAGAGTATTACTGTTTTCCTCCATTACCTCTCCCAATTCCTGCAAATAATCTTGTAGATTCTTCTTTGTATCTTTGGTAGACCAGAAGCACTTCTGGGTTTTATCGTTGTAAAGATTCTGGCTAAATGGGGTTCTGAAGTTGATGGCCCTGACCTGGTACTAGCTTAAAAATAATAATATAATTAATAACTATTTTGAAAGAGTAATAATTATTTTGAAAGAGTAACACCAGCTTCACATCGTTGTTTCCAAACCCTGTTGGTTATGTATTACAGATGACTCTCTCCTAGTAAGCTTGCTTACTTATTACTTTTAGGGTTTCTGTGCTGGGAAAATGGGTTGCAAAAGACACTGCGGGTATCATGACCTCATCATTTGTATTCAAAAGAAGAACAGCAAGATTACCATAATGCATTACTTTGTAAAATTATAACCCTGAGAAGTAATAAGATTCAATTACATTTTTTGGCAAAGTTCTTTTTAAGAATGTATCTGTCTCATGACTCTAGTTTAGTCTTTGTCTTGATCATTGGTTAACAGTCCTCATGAGAATTTTTCATCTCCTCAAACCTTGCAAGAGATAAATCCCTCTTTTCCTGTGGTCCGCTTCAGCCTTTGCATATGTGCACTTTCTAAAGCGTTAACTGTTAACAGTTGTGCCTGAGAAACCTAAATTCCTTACACAGCCACAGTGCTTTATGATGCTGGAGAACAAATGCAGACCGCACAAGGAGCTTTCTTCCCCTTTGCTCTGCACAAGACCTGAAATGTCACACCAAACAAGAATATCCACTTGTTGGAGCACAGTGGTGGATCCCGTGGGCTGAACTTGTCTAAAATGCAGAGCAATTACCTCTATGCAGTCTTGCATAAAGCCCATTGTGGCTACTGTTAATGGTGGCAAAACCAAGGAGAAGATAAGCAGGGGATGCTGAAATGGGTGTGCTGATCCTCCGTACACACACTTCAAAACTCAGGAGATTCCTAAACCAGGTCAGAATCACTCCTACAAACTACAAACAAGAATGGGATAGTTTATAAGTCAATATTGAGAGTTGAATGTTTAACTACAGTGTTAGTGTGATCTTTGTAAACAAAGGATAGAGGAAAATAACTGTATATTACAGTTTTATTCTGCAAAATAATTTCAAAGAGTGATTTAAGAGGATCCTTTTAGTCTGCTTCTCATTTACTCTGTTTTCTTTTCAATGCTTTTTCTAACTCTTGCCATCCTTAACCTGAGAACTTAAACATGCAGAAGGCTCTTGTTTTCTCTTGGGCTTACAGCTATAGTGTTAATAGTACATACTATTCTGGGAAGGCATAGTTAATACCATGTAAGATATTAGTGGCAGAATAGGATTCAGGTCATCCTAGCTCTCTATGTTTTATTTTGGAAGACAGAACAAGAAAAACACATGAAGCATTTTTGTCCATAATGCTGGGTGGTAAAATCCCATAGGAGTTTAATGGTGTGGCATTTCTGCACTTTTTTTTTCCTTATATCACAGTTTAAAATGGGTTCCCCTTCTATAGGCTCTCAAAGGAATTTACAGTTGTCCTTTTAAGTAAGTGTTTATGCTGCTCAGCAATTTGGAGTGTCCATCGTGACTCATTTTATAGCCTGCTCTGCTTGCCTCTCTGTCTTGTATTTCCATGTACAAGGATTTAAGGTTGCCAGCAAGAATATTTCTATGAGCAACAAGCAGAAATGATGCGTTGGACATGGACTTCATGGAGCTTTAAATGTTTTTAGAAAGGGAAGCGTTAACTTTGAATAGATGACGTTAGCAACACCACCAAGAAAGAAAGAAAAAAAAAAAAAAAAGAACTCTGAAAAGCTGTATTGACTAAATCTTCTAACAATGCTTGTGATTTTCCTATATCCTGCTCTGTGTTTTTGTATGGATTTTTCATAGCACAGACAGACGTTACCCACACTGTGATTCAACGTCTGTTTCTAGCCATGCTCTTGCACGATTTTAACCTGATTTCACGGGAGGAACAGGGAATGAAACACCGTAGTTCATGGTTGTCAGCAGTGAAAAATAGCCAGGAATCAGACAAACAGCTTCATTGCTGAGATTATTTCCGGGATAAAAACTCTTCCAACAGCTGTTTGCTTTGGCCACTACTCAGGTCCTTTTTTTTTTTTTTTTTTTTTTCAATCAGAAAAGAAAAAGAGGTTTGTTTTTTTTTAAGATGTGGGCTGGTTATTTATGTAGTCAGGAAGAGGTCTCTGCTTCCAGTGTTGTGGTCTCGGAGCTGTTTTGACAGTTGGAGTACGGGAAGGTTTCATCTCTTTTCTCCCTCCTTTTCTCCCATCCTTCATTCACTTAATGCACAGACCTGGAATGCTGTAGGAAGAAGAGAAAGCGAATTTATGAGTTCTTTAATCCCAGACAGGCAGCTCTGTGGCAGTTACCTTCAAGAAAAGTTCACGCCCCAAAGGAGTGTTTAGTCTTACAGAGCCACTGACTCACTGAGCAGCGCGTGTGAGTGGCTGTGCGAGAGAAGGGGAGAGATGAAGGAAAAGTTTTGCTTCCTTGTGAAACTCATAATATTATTATTTTAAGATGTTTTTGAAAAGATGACTGCTACTTTTGTTTAAAGTATTTGTTCTGGAATTGCTGAAGCTGGAGTCTACCAGACTGAGGTCAGGAGCATTTTCTTTGGCAGAAAGAAGATACTTTTATAGAAGCCATGCCTGTACTTGGGGTTGCCTCCAAGCTAAGACAGCCAGCTGTAGGGTCAAAGCCTGTTCACACTGCCCTTCCGATACCCAACCTTGGCCCTGCCGGCTCGCAGCAGTACTCACCAAAGTCCTTGGAGCTTACTGGGGCAGAGAGCTCGATGCTTTCTTGTCAGCTTACGTTCAAGTCAGCCTGTGATTTTGGAGAGACGAGAACACTTCAAGGAAAAACTCAGGAGATCGAAGATAGCAAGGTTAGTTGCAAACTTTACCTGCGGATCTCAATTCTCAGAAAATGCTGATTTGCTCAGACAAAAGTCTGATAGAAACCTACTGCATGCAGAACTTGGGGGTAACTGAGTAAATAGACTTCTGCTGTCATCAGTGAACTTGCGTAGCAGCCTTGGAAGTTTGTTTTGCTCAGTGTTGCTGTTTGAATAAATATTCTGTTTTTAAATGTGTTAGTGTTAAAAATTTCACAGATGCATTTTGATAAGGATCAGTAGAATCATAAGTAGAGAAAAATCATTCCAGCACCCAGTAAGCAGAGCAATGATATGACAGTACTTTAAAAAAAAAATCTTGGCTGCTTCATGTTATATTATGAAGCTTAAAAAGAACTCTCACGCCCACACCTATTCCCACAGGGAGGCTCTTTTAAAATAAAAACAAGTAATTGATTTTCTTTTCAGTTTTCAAATGATCTGGCTACTCTTGCTGCAGAACTGCTGAACCAGAAAAACAGCTTCTCAGTAAAAAGTACCTGTGGTTTTCTCTACTGCAAAATAGCTTCTTCCCAGCCCCTATCTAGCTCTGATTCATTGTGATTTAAAAAATAAAGTTTGTCTGGAGCAGGATGCCATGACATTTTTTAGACTACTCTAGGGTTTTTTCTTTTGTAAGGGGGTTCTTTTTGAGTCTTAATTAACAATTAAAAAACTTGTGCTTGATTTTCTACTAGTTTTTCTGCTGTAGTTGAAAACATTCTTCATGCTTTGAACATGAGTATTGTGTCCCTTTTTGTCAGTAGTATGTATTCCTGTAGATCCTTCAGTCAGCACATTACGGCTGCATGTGTGGTTTAACAGTTTCAGCAAGCAGTGTTATGTGAGGTTACTTTCCCTTGCTTTTCTATTACTTTTGGTTTGTGGAACTGATTACCACACTGGAATTAAATGTATATTTGTAGTTGCTTCTTATTGAGTTTGAGGATACTTGAGTGTCATCAGAGTTGTTAAAGTGGCAAGATACACGTAATATATGTACTTGGTTTTCCTTTGTTTTTAGTTACTGGGTTAATTCAATATTAGTGAAGAAAGTTGGTTTTGTGGTTAAAGCATAGGGTTGGAATTCTGAACATTTGGTTTCCTTTTTAATCCCTGCCACATATTTCCCCATGAGATTTTGGTCATGTCACTTAATTTTTCCCTTGGAGTTTTTTGTATCACTTCTCCCTGCCTTATAAAGATAATGCATTAATGGTCTCAGACATGCTATACAGAAATATAAAGAAGGAGCAGACTGTTCATCTCTTGATTACCAGAAGTGATGAACAGCCCTTTTCTATGACATGAGTGCGACATGAAGATAATAATACAACTTCTCAACACAATGCCGTTCCTGCTTGCTTGCTTGCTTATTTTTAACAGAAAATATTCATGCTTCCTCTTTAATGTTGTTCTTTAACAGATATTGCATGAAAAGTAAATTAGATTTGCAAGTACTATTTTCAGAAAAAAAGAATACAGTTACATTGCCTACTGAGGGATGTTTCTTGATTCTTTAAAAAAGTGTGGATAAAGGTATAAAGCATCTTGCCTTCAGTGTTTAAAACACTTGGGAACTACTAGTGATTATCATGAGACCTAATGGGAGTCATAACCTTCCAAGCCATCTGGTCCTGAGCACTGCTGAATTGCTAGTGAGTAAATTAACAGGCTAGGTGGACCCAAACTGTGATCCCAATTTGCCATTCCATGTTTCATGGGTTTGACAATACTCATAATCTTAGAGACTGTTTTTAAAGAAAAAAATACAAAACAAACCAACCTCCAAAAAACAACCTACCAGCCATTAGATCTCTCTCTCTTTCTGTTCTCAATGGAGGCAGCTGAGCACTATTAAAAGATGATCCTTAAAGAGTAAGTCCAGTCTGTGCATGTGACAGTCTGAAAACCTCCCCTGGCCACCTGGATTTACAGAAGTGGTGAGCATTCAAGAAGTTACTAATTTCTGTAGCCTTTCTGTATTCCCCCCTTACAAGTCCAACATTCCCAGTAAAGCTTAGTGGCAGCCCTTTGTCCAATTTTCTTCCAGGCACGTTTTTTTGAAGGATGCTCTTTTATCCACCTTTTAAGCAAGTTTCATGGAATGTTTTTGCCAAAGTAGTTTGTGCTATAAGGTGGGTGGTTACAACAAATAAATTTTTAGGCTTTTCTTACTTGTAAACTTCAAAGTATCAGCCTAAAAGTATTGAATGCTATTTCTCTTCATCAGCAATGGAGATCCATGCCACCCTGTTTCCCAGTGCCTGGTAGCCTCAGCAGTATGTCCAGGTTATCTAAGCAGTAGTTTTAAGCACAAATCTGAGGGGGTTGTTAGGGTTAATGTCTCTTCAGGTTTGCTGAGCAGATGCAAGTCCTGCGTTACAGATTGTGTTGTCCCAAAGCTTGATCATTTGTGAGCGCTCTTTCCAATAGACCTTTGGTTGATTTCTTTGGTTAGCAAACATATTAATCAAACATGTCATATTCCTATGTGGCTCTGTGGTATACAGTGCTGGACATTGGGAATGATTCATTATAACGGTGATCAGATGAAAGGTCTTTCAACCAAAATGTAATTAATAGCTAGTCTGAGTTTCTAACTGAGGGTAAAATCTGACAATATAACATAATGCTTGTGTGCTTCTGTTATATCATTGGATATAAGGCAGCACTGATTTTTGAGGGAAAAATGATGGATATCTATCTGCAAAAGACAATGAAACATATGAATTAATCATCTGGTTAACTTTTGCCCTTGGCTGCTGGATTGCAGCCTTTAGCATTGCTTTCTTTGGTATCTTACATATGCTGCACTGTGGGTCACCAGCTTTCTCATCCTGTCTGGAAGGCACTTAGATTGATACATGTAGTCACTGTGACATATCTTGTTGCTATCTATAAGTGCTAAGGATTCCAAGATAAATTTGGGTTATATATGTCAATACAGTAGGTCATTGCCACCCAGCTGTTTCCTCTATGGCCTTCAGTCTCACTACACCTGATTGTTCAAGACTTTTGACACTTGTGTTGGCTTTCCCACACAACTGCCTTGCCAAGGCTGGTTAGGAATACAGCTGCAAGCATCAGTTCTCTTTTCCCTAGGCGTCTCTCCCATCTCACATGATTTTGCTGCACTTGCACGTGTGGTCTCGGTTGTTTTCTTTTTTGTGGACATGATGCAGTTTGAAGTTTAATAAAAGTGTTACTATTATTTTAATAAAAATTGTGGTAGAAAAAATTTGAGGTGATTATGCTCAACTTTTTTCTTAATTAGATAGAACATAGTTAAGCCCAGGAAAGCAAATAGTAAGTTGCTAATGTTTTAAATTATTCTGTGTGTAGTTTATTCAACTACACTTCTGTTCAAAATTTTCATGATTTGTGCTTTGGTACCTAAGTCACATACAGGTCCATCTGCTTTCTTGCTAAACCCACTAATGTTTAAACTGACTGCATGAACACTTATGATGTGAATAGTCATGCAAAATATTTGAATGCAAGCATTCAGAGCACATTCTTTTTCCTTGAGTATCATATAGATAAAAGTTTATTCCTATATATGTACACAGGAAGGGAATTCAGCTGCTGGATTCATGAGGTGAAATGCTGGCTCTCTTTGAAGCAGATGGAGTTTTGCTGTTCAGTTGGACCGTAGAGTGTTTTTATGCAAACTGTCATCTGAAAACACCAATATCTTTTGTAATATTTTTCGAACTGTGGGCGCAGTATTATTTAATTTATATTTCTGTGCCACCACTTTTATACTGCTTGCTAAATTAATGAGACCAAAATTATCGGATCCTGATAGCCTGCATTGTGATACTGTTCTAATTGTAGAATAGGCTATTAAACAGTAACAAAATGAAAAAATGTCAAGCGATATCATAGAAAGGTAAATGAAGCAATGGCTTAAAACTAAAGGAATGAAGAAACAGTTATTTTGCAAAGCCAACTTATTTTGGTCACTAAATGATAACTCTCTACTCTATTGACCTGTAGCAAAATGACAACAGCAATAGCATTTTACTCCAGGTCACCATGATTGATTTCAGCTGCCCTCACACATTCGATGGTGCAGAAGCAAGGGCACTGCCATGAATCCTCTCCAGCACAAAGCTGAGCAGCTGCTGGGAGTTAGCACCCCTGCTAGGCACACCGGTCTTCTGGCCTGGCTTCTTGGGGCTGCTCCTTCTAGTGCTCTGCTTTATGCTCCCAGGGTTTCCCTCCCATCATCAAACTTTCCTCTTTCAAGAGCACTACACCATCATTTATGTTTGCAAACTGAATTTTCTTTGAGCTGCATCTGATATGTTAACTGTAGTGTTTTGATTATATGACTTGGATGATAAGATTTTAGCCTTCTTTCCTGAGTTAATTAATTTCTTTACTGTCATATTATCTAATTTCTTTTTTTTTTTTTTTCTTGTTTTCAGTTTCTCTTTGTCCATGCTATCTGTCTGCTGCTGTCTGCTTTATCTGCTTCTTCCTTCCTATTGGCAGACATCTTTACAGGCTTCTGCATATGACTTATTTTTCTCTGTATCCACTAATCAAGTCTTCCTGTCATGACTGCAACATTTTTCATATCACTGTTCGTTATTGGAAAGTGCTAGTCAGGCTCTACAACCGATCCAGTACACATATATAAACCTAAAACTTTTCTAGATACTTCAGTTTTGGGGATTTATATTAAGATTCTTGTAGTATGGAGATACCAGTATCCAGAGGATGCATGAAGAGTAATTTGTGATCTCCCTTAGAGGGGCCCAGCCCCACCAAGTTCATCATTAAACAATCCAACTTTAAGACAGGAAGATCTCAGGGGAACTCAGGAAATGGATCTGCTGCAAGGCCTTTTGGAAGAAATGACACAGAATATGATGCGTTCACCTGAGAAAAGAGACACGACTGGTGACTTCTGTAGAGCACAGAAATCTGAGCAGCAAGACTGGGGAAGCTGTCTGTACATCAACAGATCAGAGAAGAATAGATGTGCTCTACCCGGAGAGCATGACCAACAAATGGGGTCTGAAACACTTAGTTGTACCAAGTGAACATCATTAAAATAATCTAAAATGAATGTCAATGTCACAAAACAAAGCTAAATACTTTGACGTGATTAGGCAAAAACACATACGGCTGCTATTAAAGTGACTCTTGAGGTCCATTTCATTTAGTATCATACTATTGCATCTTAGTCTTGGTCTGATGGCTTCCAGTGTCATTCAGCCAGCCCTGTTGCAGTAGGATATTGGAATGAGCATGGAAACTTCCAATTTTTTCCTCACCAATTGTCAGCAGTTTGTCGGTGATGTGGTAACTCCTGCCTGTCACCAGACACCAGACTTGGAGAATGGCTAGGCTCCTCAGTCCAGACAGATCTCAAGACAAATATTTTTGCTTTCCGTACATGGGTGGAGCTCCTGCTCATGCCAACGGGAGTACTGTGCACATTGGAAAACCAGATGTGTGCCATGAACGCCTTCCATAACTCCATCTTTCCTCAGCTAACCCTTCAAAACCATTTACTTAAGTTCTGTGTGACCCTTTCCCACTATTCCCCAAATTTCTCCCAAGCAGAGCATCTGTTGCAATCCCACATCTCTTTGACCTTTCAATTTCTTGGATACCTTTTTGTCCGGTCTCTCAGGGCCAAGCTCCACCGAGTTTCTTGACATACTGAATCTAGGGAACATAAATAAATGAGTTTATTTCCCCATTTTGTCATACCCTTCCTTTTCTCAGGGCTAGTGCATTGGAGATGTCTGCCTTGTGGGTTGGCAAGAAAGGAGGCTGCTCATTGTGCCGAGTGTTTCATTTACAGCACTACAGCCAAGGCAACAAAAAGGGCAGCAGAAGCAGCCAGAGACCGCCTATCTTCTCCCCATAGTGACCGCTAGTGACGGGAAGCCAGCATTGTTTCAAAAGCACTGAACTAGCTGCCAGAAATTTTAGTCAGCACTGCTGACACCTGGGAGTATGTGTGTTTAAAATTCACACAGCCCCAGTGAAGCCAGGACAGCTGGCAGGAGTTCAGATTGTCAGCAATTGCAGCTTCTTGCCTTGTGCTCTGAATTATGACTTTATCAAACAGATAACAGCGTCTTTAATGTGCTTTATGTATCCAGCACCATCTGTCTACACTATATTATACCTGATTTAAGAGCCTCATGCTGTAGGAGCTTGGAGTCAGCTTCACTGTTACATGTTTATTTTCTAATCATCTGTACCAAGCACATTTTCATATAGTTGAGATAAATGTAAAGTAACACAACATGCAACTCTCAAAGCTTTTGTATTTGTGAGCAAATTGTATTGAGTGTAGGTTGAAAGATGTTTTTGTTTGTAATTTGTAATTGGGAGCATGGACCCAACCTAAGCTTAAGACCTCTTCCTACCTTTTTTCTGCTTTTGTTTTATTTCTCTCACAAAATAAGAATATAGAACTCAATGTATCTCATATTGTGTGTTGCAAGCTGGTAATAGGCATCAGCAGAAAACAATTACTCTTACTCTTTTGTATTGCATCTGTGCCTAGGGAAGCTGCTTGGGGATTTCCTGACCAAACAGCTTAGAATCATAGAATCATAGAATCATTAAGGTTGGAAAAGTCCTCTAAGGTCATCAAGTCCAACCATCAACCCAACACCACCATGCCTCCTAAACCATGTCCCGAAGTGTCACATCTACACGTTTTTTGAACGCCTTCAGGAGTGGTGACTCCACCACCTCTCTTTTTATTAAAAAATCCTTTCCTTGAACATGGGAGTGTGTCTGAGTGTTGATGCACTGTGGATGCACCAGCAGAGCTCCAGAACCTGAAGCAACCCAGCAACATTTGCTCGGTGCCACACTCTTGCAGCCCCGTGGGGTAATCTGTTCTCCATGACCATATATGGAGATAAGTGGTCTCCATCTCTAGATAAAAATAATGGGCTAATATTATACCCCAGGAGGTTTTAGTTAGGCTTTAGTAAAACTTCCCAGCAGTAACAGTAGTTAAACAGAGGAACGCTTTGCATGCAGAAGGTATAGTATCTCCATCACTGGAGTATTTTGAAAAACAAATGCATGAACGCCTGCCCTTCATAGCATTGCTAGCACTGATCCTTCCTTGTGCAAAGGACTCGACAGTCATCCTTATGGTCTTCTCATTTTCTTTTCACGTTCCTTGATTCAGCTGAGTGCAGGTCTGTGGTAATGAAACCATGCTACTCTGGAACCTGAACTGATAGCCCAGTGGCCCACAGTGCCATAGAGGTGTAAGGACCCCCTTTGAAGACGGCTTTGCTACCTTAGAAAAAATGCCATTGTACGGTATGGGTGTTTCCACAGGCATTTCATTGAAGTATTGCAGTTCCAGTTAAGTTTCCCTAAAGCAGAGGTAGGGTGTCGTTGGAGACCAGCCAGCTAGTTGCTTGCTTGGAAACACTTATTTCCTTGGCATATAGGATATCAGTATTGGGGTGCCCTCATGCCTGAAGATCCTGTGAGGACTGGCAGAGGACTGATTCTCAGGGACTCAATTCTTTGCTCTATAACAAGGAACATAGAAGTCCTGTGAACCCAATTCAGCTTAGGGCTCAGAGATCCTTTAAAAATCCCTTCAGGAGCACTGCAGCAAATATTTCAGCTGGCTGCATTTTGTAGGGACTGTACAGACTGCTCCCTAGAAGACAGGGGCGTCCCAATGCACCTAGCAGAGTGAGCGGTACCACCAAGATTAGGAAGTTCAGTTTAACTGAAGCACTTTTCCCTCAGGTAAAAATATATGAGAATGTCCTTTCTGTGGATTTTTTTTCTCAGTTTTAACCAGAGCTGGATCCTAGAAACTTTTACTAGATTGACGCCTTATCACAACAGGTTGTGTGCATGCGCACAGGAGAAGTTAGTCACAGCCCTACAGAATGTATGGCTGTATTACATGGAGTGTGAGAGAAAGGAAAAAAATATTATCCCCACAGTGCAGAGGGAGAGGAGAGATTAAAGGGGAAATGGATGATTTTCCCAAACCCAGGCTGGGACTTTGTGGCAGGACTAGGAATTTCAAGTCATATATATCTTGAGTCCCAGTCTCCACATCATAACCACAAGCCCATCCTTTGTCTTTTCTAAGTGATCAGTTAAGAATAAAACATCCAGATAATGAGTTATTTTTCCTGATTTTGGCTTTTTCTTCATTTCAATGTCAGTGGCTAGCATCAGTGTGGGCCTGGCTCCGAGCTGGAGTTGGAATTTTACTCCATTCTTTGATTTCGATGTATCCAATCAATACAGACTCTGCCACAATTTATTAGAGATGCAGAATATGTTGTGCCCTTTGTGGAGTGGTATAACACTCATCAAAAGTCCTGTGTACAATGCTATTGACAGGCTTTTCACTTATTAAATATGATGTGGGAAGTATAGTTATGGAATAAAAGCAGGTCTTTTTTAAGGAGAGATGACTTTTTTGGTCCTAATTTCTGCCTCTCAATAAACTGTCTAGCTTCTTGGTAACAGAAACTCTTGTATTTTATAAATAATTAGGCCATCATTTACAAATAAGTACTGCTAATTTTTTTAACTATGTGTTCATTCTGGTCTAGGTCCACTGTCTTTTATTCTCTAGTACACTAATTTTTTGAGTCGCATAGCTTTTCTTGCACTTGCATACAGGGCATGCAAAGAGCAGTTCATTTGAAGCAGCTCTGTGTTTCACTTTGACCCGATTCACAGGATGTGGTCTTGGAGGAAGCCCATGCCTTAACAATAGCCTTTTGACAGTGAGGGTGTTTGGGGATTAAGCTGGAAGAGGAGGAAGCATCTATCTATTCTCAAACCTACCAGTGGAATATTTTGTGCGAATCTTCACTTGCCCATGATGTTTTTAAGGTCACAAACCTTTCTTTTTTGTTTTTACTGGCAAGAGGACATTGGCTGAAAGATAGCATAACTTATTTAAAATTCAGAAAAGGAATGCAGAGTGTTTTGTCTGCTAAATGCAAAGGGATAATTCCCCTGTGTAAGATGTGCAGATTTCTGATGGCTCTTGTGTATGTTCTCTGTAAACCAAGTTGAGAGAACTCGGAAAATAAGCAAATCAAAGGGAAGCATAATGTTAAAGTGGTTAGGGCTGGATCATAGTATTTCTGGATATATAAACTGAGAAAGTGCCAGCCACTAAATGTCTGTGCTAACTCTGCATAAAACATGAGAGAGGTTGACCATATTAGTATTGTCCTAACCTCCTTTCAGCATGACATTTGGTCTGACTTATCTCTTTAGTTATGTTTATTTTCCTGTAAACCCTCCTTTACTGCTCTGCCCCTCTGATCTTAACACAGTGGAAAACATTTCAGCTTTCTATATATCTCTTGATAGCAGTTCAAGATATTTTATTCAGGTGTAACTCTCCAATTAGTGAATTCCAGCAAATTTGAAAAGCTAGAACAAAAATAGATGCTGAGCTCTCTCTTGTGTTTTCCAATTCAAAATATCTCCCTTTGACAATTTTAGCACCTGGCTTTGTATCATGTTGATGCTGTGTTAAACTCCAAAAGATTTGGCAGTGAAAACTTCCTGTTGTGCATCAGGATTTGATTTACAGGGCATGTGTAAAACCATCGCAGCTTAGTAATCAGAGTGGTCATGCACAGAAAGATGACTTCCTAGCAAGTGTTGTAAAACATTTGACCACTTTCATTAATCAGGAAAGTCTGCATGGCTCATACATGATTTAGGGTGAGTAAGACATAAGTCAGGGCACAGGACTTTTACTCACCACTACAACAATGGGATTTCCTGGCAACACATCTATGCAGTAAACAGCCTGTTTGCTTTCTTTTGCATTTTGTTTTGTTTTGGTTTTTGTTTTTTGGTTTTTTTTTAGTTTGGTTGTTGGTTTTTTGTTGTTTTTTTTTTTGTTTTTTTTTTTTGTTTTTTTTTTTTGTAAGCTGTCTCTGTAGTGGAAATAAATAGGCATTAAATAAGAATGTGAAATAATAAATAAAAGTTCAGAAGGAGTTTAGAAATTTCCTCAGCTGATCAGTCTGCCTGCTTTAGTCATTGCTGGCCAGCTCACCAGCCAGAGACAGAGTGCTGGAAGGAAGAGCTGAAGGAATCTGTTTCTCATGAAGGAACAGCACAAATCTGAAAGCTTGAGAGTTGCAGGTTCAGATTTGCTTTTGAAATGCCTCTGAGAGGGAGTAGGGTCTAGCGACTTGTATGGAAGCCACAAACTAGCTTCACTTCTGGTTTCTATCAAGTACCTCCTAGAACTCAGCTCATTTGTAAGATGGTAATAATGCCATTATTTTTAGAGTAGTTTGCTGGCTAAGTACTGTTTCATTGTATTTTTTTAATACTGAAGAAATAATCTAATTAGCTACTTTTGAAAATGTTACTGAATTTACTTTGAATGACCTTAAAAAACCTGATTTTTTTTTACCTAATCAGTTACTGATGTTAACAGCTTCCTGTCTGTCAACTTAATAATGCATCCATTCCTTGTTCTTGCTTGTAATAAGAAGACAGAAGTAGAAAGCATTTTATATATAACATACATTTTTCCTGTGGAATTATGTGATCCTGACAAAGGTAAGAAGAGAATAATGACATCTTCACTGTTTTCTGTACCTCACACTGAAGGCTGGTTCGGTTCTGTATTATTAGCTGAAACCTAAGAAGCAGGTTGCACCACAGAGAAATTCTGTGTAGTATTGACAGTCAAAAAGTCTGTTCATGGGCAATGCCATCTCCAGATGCATTTTTCTGAACAGGCTAATTTTCAAAACTTTCAGATACTGCCTGCTCTTGAGCAAGAACTAGGTTTCTTCAGCTAGGTGTCTAGAGTGGGTTGGTGGTTGTGTCACCAATGAATGAGGGCAAAGAAGCCCTCCCAGTCTAGGACAGCTATGTCAGTCACAGCCTTAAAGTGTTTTGGTTTGTAAGATAAGCTAATAGCACAAGGGAGTGGGGAATAAAAGAAAAATATGTGGAAACGAAAACAAGGTTTTCTTCCCGGGGCCTGGCTGCCTCATTGCAAGATTCTTCTGGGTTATTTTGCCTCATTTGTGGAATCATGAGGGAAGCTGAAAAAGCAAATGAAATGAAGTTTCAGAGAAAGGAGCACACAAGACTGAACATACTGGAAACTGGTGTGTCGGACTAAACACTGCCATTCAAAAAAATTACTTAAAGGGAATTTGGCAACAGAAAAAGAATATAATACAGGAGATTCAGATCAGCCAAAGAGATACTGGAAAACTCAGACTCCCTAAAAGCAAGGGGATTAGGGACATATTTGCATCTATGGAAAATTTGATCTCTTTTCTCCTGAACATTAGAGGTGATCTCATTTAATTAGAGAGAAATTGTAAGATCTTATTGTGAAACACTGATATAAATCGCAGCAAAGGCAGAGTGATCGTGGTCACATTTCTGTCTAAAGGGAGAAACGTTTCCTTCACTTCCCATTAAAAATTTCAGCTTGGATGACAACAAAGTCAGGATTTTCAACAGTAATTTTCACTGAGATGCATACATGCCTTTAAGGATCTCAATGGTCTTTGCACAGAGTAACCTGAGATTCACAACACAGTTACAACATAAACAAGTTATTTTGTCCTATTTGATCAGATAGAAATATTATGTATCTTGATCAAGCCATAAATCAGTGGCATATCCAAGAATTGGACTTTTGAAAGGTGCGTATTGGTTCCTGCTGTATTAACAAACCTATCTTTGTAATTCAGTCGTTTCTTGCAAAACTCTGCGTGGATGCAATAGTTAACCTGAACTGAAGGCTGAGTGGAGCCTTTTTACAATGTATGCACATTGCTACCATTTCAGAGCAACAAAAGATTTTGGATCTTTTGGAAAAGTTTGGGGTATTACTCCCTGTAGTTCCTCTGTGAGGCAAAGTATAAGAAACTGGTCATTCTCGAGATGATGGCCTTGTCTTGGTATGACTCGTGTGGTTCTGTCCCTGGCTGTGTGATGATACAACTATTTTTTCAGTGCTGAAACATTTTAACAGAAATATACAAGTAGACACATTGTTACAAAATAAGAAACTCTAAGTGCAACAGCTCTCTTCTACAAGTACCTTTGGTTGGCTTAATTAGGCTTTAAGAATGATGAGAACTTAACTAATACTTGATTCAATTCCAGGTAGTGATTTAAGGACTGTGTAAGGGAACATTACTTCACAGTGCTTTTTCATTTCTCAGATCAAACCAGTGTCTTCATATGAGTGCAGTTTGGGTTTTTTCTCCTTAACAGTTGTTTAAACTCTTCAGAAAAGCTATTTAACTAATAATTTTTGTGCTCATCTGCTTAACTTCATTCTGCAGTTGCTTTTAGGATACTTTCAGATGTGTTACAGCATGGCAAGCATTGGTGTGCCCTAACATTTTCAGAGCAGCAGGGCACAGACTGGAGTGGAGATGACTGAAAAGCTTAAGACAGCAAATCATGGACTGGATAGATTACTACAGCTCCTCTAAAGCCACTGTGAGATTTCATTTTTATAGCACAGAGAAAATAAATGTAGGTTTAGCATTTTGGCACCAGTAGTACATCCTACATAGACTGAAACCACTAGACATACTTAGTTTATGGTGTATATTAAAGATAGGGAGGGCTGTGTATGCTCATATATAGTTACCTATTAGCATTTATCTATGTATTTACAAAAGTTTAAAGTATACTCAATAAAATAATTTTAAATAGCATGGAAGGCCATTAAGAGGCATATTTAAATGAGCTACACACTTCAATAATTGTGTATTATATGTCACATGTATCATATGTCACATACATTACAAATCTGTATTAATACATATGATACATGTGTACATATATATACATGTGCATGTCACATATGTCATATATGTTATCTTTTTGGTGAAGGCTTAGAGAGGGTAAAATTACTGTTCATAGTAATAAAAGTGAGATGTACAATGCAGCTTAGCTTTTTGCTTTTCATTAGTTGTAGAATAAATTAGTAGGTTCAATACCAAAACAGGCAAAACCAGCAGAAGCACTGATCCCTATGCCATTTAGGCCGTGCGTTTCAGTCAGCGCATCCACAGCGCTCTTAGGAGTATCGCATGCCAGAATTCCCAGTGGCAGCCAGGGGACTGGCAGGCAGCACTGTGGTCTGTCCCACCACTGTCCCTCTACCGGGCTGCATTGCCTCCCCTAGTTCCTCTGGGGTGGGAGCTGCCTCAGCAACGCCAAGGAAACTGATGCAGAGATGGTAAATAAAATCTTTAAGTTATTGAGGAGTCAGTTTCCAAACAGACTAGAATTTCTTACTCTGTATTTGTACTTTTCTGCAGCTTTCTGCTTTTATCATCTCCCTGATGTCCTTTAGGGAGATGTCCATTGTTCACTCCATCATTTTAAATATTTCATTTTAGAAACATGGTAAAATCAGCCTTCCAAAATCAGAACTCACTATGTTCTTGTTGAGATCAGTGTGCGTTCCTCCCTTTACTCACTGGATGTAAGAATATCATCCAACTTCATTGTGGCTAGACAATTCATAACCTCTTACATTATCACAAGATAGGTTTTCAAGCCATACAGGCCATTTCTTCTTCCACAAACTGGCACAGTGTTTTAAACAAACAAACTGCATCCTGTTGTAGAGGGTGTTATGTCTGTAACTCATTCTCATTACTCTGCTGTATTAAAGTGTATCTAATGTCATGATTAGGTAGGCAAGTAAAACAAAATAGTGAATAAACATATTCTGTTATCATGAAAAATATAAAATATCTTGCTTTACATTTTTACATTTGTTCATTTTTAAATGCTTCATAGTACATATTTGTTCTTGGAGTATTCCAGCCTCAATCAAAACTTAAGCTCCAATAAGATATATATGATTAAAATCTTTGTACTCAGGCTTCTTCATAACTCAAGAAATCCATCCAGTAGTTGGTTAGAAACCCTCAGGATTTGCCACAGGGTGAAGTTGTTTTTTGAGAAATTCAATTAACATCTCTGCCAGAATTTCTATAACAAGGTTTTACAGGTAAACTTGGACAGAAACTGCCACTGCTTGTGCTGCTACTTGGGGAAATCAGTTTATCTGTCAGTAGATGTAACGATGTACTGGTCCCTATTTGCTTGGGTCACACAGATTATATAGCCATTATTTTGTGGGCACCTTGGCGGTTGTGTGCAGAGCTACAGTCCGTGTCAGGGTCCCTAGCACTGTATGGGAAAAGAGAGTCTCAAAATAAAATGCAGTGCATTGTAGGTCCAGGACAAAGGCCTAATTTTTTGGGAATGTTAGCCTATGTTGGTAACTTGAGCTGTTTTATGCCAGATGACTGGTGTTTTCTGACAATCAGGTAATGTGAGACTTTTATTCATGGAAATTATGGATTTAAAGGGAAAAAAACTCCTTCTTTGTGCACTGAAAACATTCAGAATGAATTGTTTTATAAAAGCCAGGATTGTGACAGAAAAAATAAAACTCTTCCCATCTCTATTTTTTCTTGTATACTGCCTGTTTAGATGACCTATGGAATTTAGCTAATTAAAAATTCCCCAAATATTTAGGTTATGCTTGTTGCTGAAGTATTTGGAAATACAGATTTTTATTATGAGTGATGTCATATTGTGTTTTTGAACAAAAATTTAATAACCATGATTGGCATGTCACTGCCTTTAATTTCCTTGTATGGTACAGTATGCAGTTCATGTCCATTTTATGTACTGTATAGCCAAACTTGAGTATGCACAAACAGTATGAGGAAAGGGTAATCCATCTGACTGTGTGAAAACTCTGAGGAAATACTGATAAGTAAAACAGCTCATAAATTCTGCATAGAGAATTGTTCACATTCATGGCTCCGAAGATTAAAACTGAGGCTCCTTCTGTCCCACTCGTAAATGACTTTTGGCAGTAGAGATGTGCTCAGTAAAAATCCACTCACAATCCTTATTGCCAATCCATATCTGCCTTCTCTGTCTTATTCTGCATACCAAAAGAGTCCAGTCTGTACAGACCATTGTTCTGAAATGTTGTATTTCTTTAATGAAATCTTTTTTTTTGAGTTTAGTAATATTAGGTCCTGATAGCTGAATGCTGTTTTTAGGTCAGGATTAAGTGCATGTGATAAATAGCCAGCATGAATAGAAGATGTGAAGCATGGGACAGGATGTTTGGGACTGCTTTTTCCTGTGTGTAAATAACTTGGGACCAATGGAAAATATCAGGAAAGTTCAAGAGAGTCCTAGCTTTTTTCCTGCGTCATAGATCAGTGAAGTCCAACATTAACGTACAGTGGGGAGCACAGAGCAAAAACTGTTTGAAGAAAAGTTGTTAATTCAGTCTTGTAATTTTTGAATTTATTGAAAACTGAAGCATTATTAGTTAGAACTGTCAGACTACGAAAGGGTGGATGACTCTGCTGGAGATTGAGAACAGACAACTCACAGGCAAGAAGTTAGTGTCGAGATATTTTCAGAGACCATATGGAGGCTCTGATCACAGTGGAATTCATCTTACCTCATTACAGCCAGTTAAAAGATTGGTGTCTAGTCTGAGCTAGTTGCTTGGGCTTCTACTATAGCCAGATGGTAGAGATAAATACTTCTTGAGGGCAATTGCTTTCACTTTTCTGAGATGTTTGTGTAAAGGTAGAATGACTCACCCTCTGGAGGTATGTACATCTATTCCTTAATTAAGGGGAGATGAACCATCTAGTTTAAGTTAAACACCGAATTCTCAGTGTCTAAAATTAGTTGAGATTAATCTTACCCATAGTATAGAACTTTTATTTGGGAAGATGTTCTCTATTCATGTACTTATTACTAATGTTATCATTATTATTACAGATTGTACAACTGTGTTCCAAAGTACGTTATTTAAATCTTTTGAGGCTACTTTGAAAGCTAGCACAGACATAGCCCTGATAAGGGTGATGGAACTGGGCATGCTTTTATCAGAGGGGCATCCTTTTTTGATTCTTAAAACAGATTAGTAGTACAAAGTTATGGAAAGTCCCTGAGAAGTGATGAGGAGGAGTGATGGGCAAGCAAAGATAGTACTAAAATGAGCCAGTTGCACAGGAAATTGAGATATCCCTGTGAAGGAGACATGTTTCACTTTGATGTATTCTCGCAGCTCTCTGCTCAGTGCTACAGATAGAGTAGAGGTAGTGAAATAGATCATCACACAGAACTACTATAATGGATTAGTTTACTGAATATATGGCAATGTAACTGTATGTATACAGACATAGGCCTTATATGTACACACAAGGATGAATATTTAATGAGTTGGTGGACAACTGGTGTACTTGCAGATATATTGAAAGTTCTCTACTTTACTATCTCAGCAGCATCTCACGGCAGATTTACACAGCACTTGCATTCAGCTGCCAGCGTTAGACTCCTTCCTTCTCTACTTGCTGTCACAGTGTTTCTGAAGAGAAGGGTGACATTAATCTAGAAACTACTCATATACCTAAAGAAACAAGATCTGATACCTAAAGAAACAAGATCTGAAAACAAGTAATTGAGCCAGTATAAAAATGGATTTTCTTTAAAGTGTTCTTATAGTTTTGCAGAGTATTGGATACATTGTTTTAGGAAAATTTCTCTTGAGGATTACAACCTCCCCCATGTGAATTATTTTTCTCCTCGTTAGGAACTGAACAACATCGCTGTAACAGCTACAGCCATTGCTTATAGGGAAGGACAGCATTAAGGAATTGCAGTTGCTACCTAACAACGTGAAATAAGTAGGAAAGCTTATAGCGAGTGACAAGGCTACATGCAGCCTTAATCAAGTTGGATGTGTACTCTGCAAAGGGTGCTGCTCGTTGGCTGTAGTCACTGTAATCTGTCTGGTAAATCCCCTCTTAAGCTATAAGCTACTTTTCTTGTCAAACTATCTTGAAGTAGAGATGTTTGGAAAGCACTGGAACTGTCACCTGTCTAACCAGCCTACTTATTTTCACTTTGGACATCGCGCTTGCTGTCTTAGGTAGCGGGTAACTGCAGATTGTTCTGAGTATGCCTCGCAGATGTGTGTTGGTGCTGACAATTTGATTGCCACCATTCGTATTTCAAACCAGGAAGCCCCAAGAACACAGATGTAGAACCTTATACCAGAGTAAGAAAGAGAAGGCTTCAAGCAAGTTAGGACAATATCCTGCAAAACAGAGGGCAAAAGGTAGCTACATGCCTGCCAACCAAAAATATGAACACTTTGATGTATCGGTGTTACAGGCGTATGGGAAATCTAAATTCCAATCTTTTTAATATTTGTCTTACTTTCTTTTAGAGGCTTTTTCTGCTGGTTTTTTCTTCCCATCCTCACAGCTTATTCATTTTCTCTGAAACAGCCACTTTCTAGGCCTGAACATAATGTAATAACTTGGTTTATCCCACCAAAGTGACGGACAAGATTTTTCTCATGAACTTCATTCAATGTCTGTCACTTCAACCTCTTCCACAGGCAGCAGAGAGAGAGACACCTCCAAATATGCCCTTAGACTTGAATCATCTTCAGGAGGTGCTTTTCTTTCAATCACGTATTAAGAGAACCTGTGGTAATTTAATTCCCAAGATGGAACCTACAGTTAGGTGCAACGAATATGGGGCTTTGTTCTTAAACATTGGATTTGCTTCTAGCAGCTCACTCAGCTTGCCTTATTAATCTGTTCGTTTGTTTTTGGTTTTTTTATGGATTATTTACAGTTCCATTCAGTGCAATCAAACTATTGCTCAAGGGTCCAATCTGAAATTTTGTACAAAAACCAGGTAATTTAGGAGTACTTTGTATGCCAAAACAATTTGTGATATTTCCAAGAGAATCATCTATAAAACTTTTTAATATCAATAGTTTCAATAGCTTACTCGGCCTGTAGGTCAGTGGAGGATAGTCACCATTTGTACCTGACGTTGTTCCTCTTGTAGCTTCTTAATCATACAAAACACTATGGATCATCCTAGAGAAAGTGCATAATACTATGTAAATTTTCTCTTGCCTCTTCCATTACATTAGAAGAGAGAATAAAACAGTTTAGCTCCGAGAAAAGCAACACACCAAGTTGTTAATATTTTTGTGTTCTTTGGAATTGGTTTTAAACCACAAACTTAATTTAAATTGTAGCAGGCTGAACTCAGTCCTTATTACAATTCCTCTGAAATTTGTTGGTTGCTCATGTGAAACCAGTGATGTTTTTTACTTCCTGTCCGTGGTGGCAGCTGTGGTACAGTTATTGTACAGCACAGCTTATTCTTAAAGGACTCCACTTGCATAAACGTTCTTGTATTGTACCTGTTTTCAGGGTTTTTCTTAATAGTTCTTCCACACTAACTTTTTAAGGCTAAAGAACCTACATTTCTTAGCTTCATGATAATAAATTTGACAATGTGTCCGAAAAAAAGGTAGCATACAGTTCAATTAAAAATAAACTTATATTTTCTACCATCTTATGACTCACCAGCTATTAAGTCCAAGTACTCAAATGAGGATCAGTGATGCTATATGCTGTATAAGTGGAATAGTGATCTAAATTCCATTCTAAAACACTTGTGATGTAAAAACAGCCTCAAATAAGTGAGGACAGAGGGAAGTAGCTCACAGATAAATAGAAATTTTTATCTCTGTTTACGTTATCACATAAATGTTTAAATGTTGAACTTCTCTTGGCCTTGCTGTAGTATGCTAACTTATGTCTTGTCAGATACCACCACAGAAATCATTCTTCAGAAGGGGCAATGAGAACCTTATAGACTTTCAGTGCCCTAAGGGTGGGGGTGAAAAAAGCATGTATGTTTGGGAGAGGAGTGGATGAGTGAGGAGCGAGTCCCTGCTGTTGCTCTGCGGACAGTGGAGCAGTGTTAGCAGTTGATAGATATGTAAGGGCTGTGTCTGTCTGAAAGAGCTTGAAGTTAAAGGCTAGAGATTTGAACTCAACTCAAGTGAATCAAAGGAAGGATGTTCAGAGAAATGGACAAAAAGTTCTTCACAGCTGTCTCTTCTATTTGGCATGCCCTAATTCCTATGATTGTTTTTTATGCAGTGTTTTGATGATTAGGGGAATCTTTTCCAAACAAAGTACACATTGAGACTGATACTGCAAAGTTATCTGGAACTGTTTGTATGAAAATGGCTGCAACACAAATGCCACAGTCACTGCATTCACTTCCTTGACCAGGCAGCCAGCAATTTTATTTTCTCATTGAAAGAGGGCTTTTCTTCCTAACTCCACAGGAGGGAAGAAGCAGAGAAAGCAGGAAAATAGCACAAATTCTCTTATCTTGTTCTGAGCGGTGTCTGCAAGTCACTGTGCTTACAATTAGCACGTCCCTCCCAAAGATTTAGCTGACAGCTTGTAAGGCTCAAACTAATAAAAGAGATGTTAAGGAGGGGTGTGCGGGGAGGGCGGATGGGGACCCTGAGGAGACAGGAGGGGATCACAGCTACAGGGGATAGGGCTGTGCATCCCAGCGCTCAACAGAGAGGTTCACGTGCACAGTCTGTGTCATGAGAGTGTCCATAGATACAGTCCAGCAACTTTTCTAGTGACTCCATGTGCATGTAAGGCTTCACCCTTTCTATATTATTACTTATAGACCTTATGATGTTAATCCTGAAAAATGTAGTGTAGACATTTGAAAAGGACATTAGAGCTTGACTCTTATATGATGGTGTACCAGAGTAATTCCACTCATTTATTGGAGTGGTTTGCACTTGTATAACTGACCTAATTAGAGTCAGGATCTAACTAAACAATGAGGCAAATATATCTTTTGCTCATTGTGCTCCTCCTCTTATTCCTTAAAAAATTCTTATCAAAGGCTCTGTCAGAAACATGCTGTAAAGCATCTATCAAAACTTACCACCAAAAGAAAGAAAGAATTTTTTTCTTTTACTTTTCCACTGTCTGATGTTTATATGAAGTGAAGAAAACTTGATAATTTCTTGACACTTTAAGGAAAGTGGCTATAACATGCAGAGTAATGAAACTTATCTCATGGCCTACGTACCAGTGCCGGAACCAGCCACTCTATTCTTTGTAGGAGGATGCCCTTTCTGACTGCTCATTTATCCTTGCACAAAAGACCCAGATTGTGGTCCCACCTATTCCACTCTGGAAAATCTAGATGGGGTGGTTTCTGAAGCACATCAGCAAGCTGTTGGTTTGCTTGGTGAGTATAACTTGGGAACAGCACCAGAGGAGTTATCCTCCCTCCCTCCCTAAAGATTTCCTTGCACTCTTCCTTACACTGCACATCCAGTCCTTGTCAGGCTGCTCCTGACAAGTAGGGCTGTGGGAAGCTTTGCTGGCATGGGCTTCTCCATGGGAGACTCTGGCTCTGGACCTTTTGGAGGACTAGAGATGCTGTCAGTTAGAGCAGGTTTCTTTTCGTGAGGCTAGTGAAAATTTCTCCAACAGTATAATCTGTATCTGTGGGGTCCTTAACATATGGCAAGGTGACTGACCCCAGTCTTTGCAGTTTGAGTCATACCTGACTGGTATGTAAGCACTCATCAGTGCTCTTCTAGATACTGCAGTAGCAGCACCAGTGGTATGCTGTTTTCAAAACAGTAATAAGAGAATATGGTTTCCACGTATATTTTTAAAATACAGTTTTCAGCTATGGACTTATCTAAGGATAGTTAAACCAGTAAGAGTTTGAGGTTCTACATAGATAATGAAGTATGTGTGATGTTTATAAAGCTAGTTAGCACCTTTTCCCCATTACACATTCCTATTATTTAAAATTGTCATAGTCCCTCTAATAGTGATACTTTTTTATAAAACTTGTTGCCCATGAAAACAGTGGGGGAGTCTGGTTTCTTAGTATTTTGTGCCTTTTAGTGATCACTTGCTCAGATCTAAAGTCTAACCAGGGGTGAGTTCACACTGCAGTCTTCATTGAGAGTCTTTTTTTTTGCCTGGTTGCCTACTTCCATTTGGAAGGAAAAAAAAAAAAAAAGTAAGAATGTAAAATCTTTGAGAACTCTCACTTTCCTTCAGATTTGATTCACGTTAGCCAGCATGTTCAAAAGCTATTAGGTATGTATATGAATGGAATAAATACCATAAACCTGTTTGCATGAGGAAGTAAATTTCAAATCTAGTGTCAGAGTAGTATATATGTAAGAAGAAAAAAACACCCTATTTTCTGTCTCCCTCATTGTAGGCTGTCTTGTCTGTATACAGTATCCACACTATATATGGAGATGTATATGCATCTGTATAACCATAGGCATATATATTATATATATATAATGTCTACAGCTTTTACAGTTCAGATTTTTCTATCCTCCTCTCAGTTGCTTAGCTATTTATCAGATTTCCTGAAAACACCTTTCAGAGTCTTTGTGTATTTTCTTATTTATATGCTTGTCATAGAGCGATGGTGTGAATCTTGAAGATCTCAGACTTTGTTGAGGGAACACTCTAAATTTAGCTAGACTTCATTAAAGAAAGTATCTGACTTGTGGAAAGTCAAATATTTTCCGGAGCAGTAACAAGAGAACACTCTTATCTGCAAAGTTTATATCACTAACCTACAAGCCTCATTCTTTCTGTTACATTTTTCCAAATCGATAGCAAATTCCTTAAGCAGTCTGAAATCCAGTCAGAAAAATAAGACATAAAAAAGGCTAGGCCAAACTGTTTGATTTCTCTGTTCTGTTACCAGGATAAACTTTAAATACCAAATAGAGAATTTATTTTGGGGTTTTCAAACCTAGATATGTATTTTTTGAGTATCCATTATTTTGCCTATACATGGTAAAAGTTGTACATAATGCCAACATGAACAATGCTTAGCTGAGTAGGCAAAGAACAGCTTTTAGGGTCAACCATTCAATTTTGAATCTAGAAACACAAGTTTTAGTTGTTCAGTCGCACAGTTCCTGTGTTTCAATACGGCAGCATTATGCAAGAAGCCGAAAAAACATAACAATATTAACTGTTTGGCATACTTCATAGCAATTCTGTTGGGAAGGAAGAAGAGAATTTAACGGTCAAAATATTAGAAGCAGCTGTGGATACCTCAAGCAGGTTTAAAACTTTAAGAGACGTGCATATGGCTTTAAAAGCAAACAGGGAGGAGTGCTGGCATTGGCTCATAAAATTTTTGAATGGCAAGGAACATAATATTTCAGTAAGTCTTAGTCAAGCTGTTTTAATTAGCCTACAAAAGAAAAAAGATCTTATGAACTAAAAACATCTTGCACTGAGTGGGTAAACTTGATCAGTTTAGTCTGAATTATTTGGCTTCGGTCTACATGTCTCATTTGATGTTTGTTGGCCTTTGTACAACTGCAGAAGAGTCATGTAGGAGAGAGGGGTTGGAAGCACTGTAGACTGTTCTTTTCAGAGACATTTGTCCCTCAAATTTGTGTACTTGAGCCAGAGAGTTCAGGGTAACGCTTTGAAAAATAGTGCTTCTTGAAGCATAGCCATATTTATCTGGCATGAATTCATATACAGTGGATACAACACTGGCACAATTACAAAAAGGGAACTGATTACAAAAGTGTATGGAGTGGTGGTTTTAATAGGGTCACAGTTTATTAAAATCATAGCAAGCAGAAAAGGAAAACTCTTTAGAAAATTTTATCTTATTTCTCCTCCCTCCAACCTTCCTCCTATTTATCTATTAACCTATCACTATCTTTTTTTTTTTTTTTTTCATTTTAAATCCAAAGAGGAAAAAAGATATGTGATCTTTAAATGTTTCACCTTTATCAGGCTCTTCAGCCATGAAAAAAGCAAAAGTTCATCTGGGCAAACAACCGTTCTTATTAGGGCCGTAGTGGTGAAGGCAAGTTCTGGAAGATTAAAATTAATAGTCTGTGAAACACTATCAGTTGTCCGTCCTCAGAGTAGCATACATCAGACAGCATTCACCACATGCATAAAATCTGGAGATACTCTGAAGGTTACCTAGTAGATCTAGCTTTTCTAGCTTTTTAGGGCCTAATTTAAATTACTGGTGAACTGAGGCCAAAAGTCCCATTCTATATATACTTACATATATGCATCTCTTGAGTTAGGAAAGACTTTGGATGTCTGCAAGTGCACAGGACTGTCTGACTTGAACTTTTCTGACATTAGCCACCTGCTGCATAAGCTATAGGACTGGTAAAATACAGTTGCAGAAGTATCCTGTTCTTTTTATTTTCCAGACAAAAAAGCATTGCAGCCAATTTTTGAAAACTGAGCGGGAAACAGAAAAGACGCAATAAGAAAAACCCTCTAGAGATTTGAAGTGTTTTTCCTCATGGTTGTTTATGGTACTGTCAAAAGGTATAATTGTGCTTTTACAGAATAGAGTAGAACTACATTCCTCCAAGCCATTAGAAAAATTGTTACTTGGCCATGGTCCAAAAATCTATTGCAAATTATGGGTGGACCAGTTTTATCAGCTGATCAAAGAAGCAACTGGGTCAGAAATTATTTTGAAGTAAATATCTCACACTCCAAATCATAAAGTAATTCACTCTTAATCCCCAAATATATCTATATGACTTGAAGATTTCTTTTTTTTTTCCTTCTTTTCCCTTCTTTCTGGTGTTTTGTCAGTAGAGATTTTGTATTCTTGCAGTTTTTTTTAAACTTGGCTTTCTGTAACTCTTAAGGGGCTTCTCCAGATGTTGGATGCTCATTAAAATGAATTCTGTTCCAGTTCAAAAGTCTTTGGAGAAGCACTGAATAAGGCAACAGTCCATTGATTCCCTCATATTAGACTCAGTGTTGGGTTCATTTCATGGACTTCAGTTCAGCAAGTAAAAATATGCAGCTGTTAGCTCATTTCTCAACAGTGCTTTTGGCCAAAGAAGACTTTTATGTACTATTGCAATTAGTTACATTTTTTTTTTTTTGTGGTAAAGATAAAGGATGCTCTTTGCTTCCTTCAGTCATTGTTGTGTGAATCTGCTGCACCAATGATGAATTGCTTTTAAATCCACACTGACAAAACTGAGTTTTCTGCTGTTGGTGAAGGAGGTTCGAAACAACAACATGACCAGACTTTGCTGAGTCTGCTGAGTAATTTCAGCATGTTTATATTGGCTTGTTTTTGTGTTTGGGAGAAGGAAAAAAGAGAACAAGAGTCAACTTTAAAATGTATGTTAAGAGCAAGGTAATCCCATATAAAGTAAGAACATGTTACAATGGAAGGAAGTAAATTCAAGAACACAGAAGTTATATCCTACTTCCTTTGCTTTTTACACCGGCACATAGTAATTTAATAGACTGTACTAAAGAAGTGGATAGGGGAAATGTCTTTTTTTCTTTTTTCCTAGCGAAGACAAATAATTATTTTTCAGATCTGATTACTAACTGCAACCTTATTTTTTACCTAATGCATGCATAGTTAATCAGATGTGTAATTTTGGCATTAGTAGATTGTTCACTCCAGTAAATTGTTTTATTTTTAGCCTAAATGCTCTTTCCATCTATTAAAACAAAGGGATTCCTATTATCTTAGTGAGACCATGATAATGCCAAAGGAATTGTCCTTTTTAAAACACTGCATGTTAAAAAAAATTTCTAGAGTGTAGAGCTAAATGTGACAGATGTATAATTAATACTCAGATATTTTTAATGACAATTTTAGGTAATCCCCCCTGCAAAAATTAGGGATTATTGATTTGCATGTGAATTTTATTTTAATCTTGCTGTTTCATGATCATCAAACAAAAAACCCAGTTCATGTTAGAGCTATTTCCATCAAATGGAAATAGTCATGAAAGGTTTCCTTTTTTCCTAATAACTGAATTTTAGCAGGCCTGCTCGTGTGTCTTTACTCACTAATGCATCCATTATTGTAACCATTGTAAACTGGGTAGTGTGATAATCAGCATATCTTATTTGTTAAATCTTTTAGTATGCTAAATCTTGTTGCATTAGATATTCTTCACTTTTGGCCTGCTTTCATGGAAATTAGAATCTTTGGATTTTCTTAGTGGGAAAGAATACAAATTCCCTTGACATAAAAATATACAAGATGCTTCTGGCTGGCTGACTACAGGCAGCATTTGAGGACACTTTTAAAGGCCTGTTTGGTGCAAGGAAAGTTGGAATGTGTACGAAAGGGAAAGAAATTATTGAACTGAAAACATTTATACTTAAAACAATATACAAAGACAGTATGACAAAGCCACCTAAAATAAAGACATCTAGCTCTAAGGTTGAAAATACAGTTTACCCGATTTTCATGGTTTACTGGGAAAAGTATTTGATTGCTCAGTGAAATTTATGGCAAATGCTTAAGGCATTCCTACAAATAAGGCCACTGTTCTTTAGCCCTGAAAGACTCTAAACATTTATCTACATGAATAAATTACCACAATGCTAATTACCACTAATCCAAGGGTTTGGATTTATACTTTTATGCTATCCTGTGGTCACTCCATGTGCACGTCTTTCATCCTAACATAAAAGCAAGGAATATTAACCACTGGCTTACTTCACAGTAACTGGTTCTTGTTCCCAACCTTAATTACAAATATTACTTTGTTTTTACTAGGGCACACAGAGTGGATGGGAACCACTGTTACTGTATGTAACTGTCCCTGATATCAAAGGCATTTTTGCAGTGACTTCAGGGGGGCCTGTATTAAAGCAGATGTGAGATGAGGCAAAATTCACACCACACCTGACATCACTTTGGGCTGAGTATTTTATCTGTGAGTACATCTGGGAGCCATGCATGTCCAAGGACAGAATCTGGTCCTTTAACTCTTTGCCAGAAGGTAAGGATTTGAAAGTCCCAGTGGCCTCATGGTTGTTATTCATTCTAATGAAACTATCCTAGCACTTAGAGAATTTATTTATAACATATATTAGGAGTTGTCTTTTTTCTTCAGAAGGCTGCACATGTGCACAGCAGCAGTCTTATGGTGGTTGGCAGGTATCCTTGCCTCACTCAAGCATCAAACTGTTGCTTTTTTGCCTGAAATTCCTGCACACGGAAAGATTATACTCATGGTTGCCATCTGGTTGACCAAGTTCTTTTGTTTTCAGACAGCAGGGAAAATCTATATCAACTGGATAAAGAAAGTTTTCAAAACCTGATTTGACTGTACTGCTGTTGCATGTAGTTCTGTGTTTCAAATCATTATCATGTTTTTTTAAAAAAGTATACTACTAAAAAAAGTATACTACTAATTGCATTTCAAAACATGTAACATCTTAACATAATAGACTTGAGCATGAGAATACTTTTTAATTGATCTGCTCAGAAGATGTAACTTCCTTGCAGCCTAATTTTCTTGGAAAACTTTCATCCCTGCTTTGGACTAGGAATTTTTTTTTCTGATAAATATTAAGGTACAATCTTCATGTTGTTCGTCTATGCCTCTTGCACTGTCTCTTTTGGTGAAACCTGCATTTTTCCACAATTCAGCAGGGCCTAACACTGAAATTTTTCCTCCTCAGGTGTTCTTTGTCAACAGTAAGGCCATGATCTTTGAATCAGCATACAACTTTCGTTAGCCAAACATGTGTTCTTTATGGCATCTATTATTCTTCAGCAAATACTTTTGAAACGAGTTATGTCATGTCTTAAAGCTTTTTTCTGTGATTTTACCTCTCAGATTGACTTCAATTTATCAAAAAGATATTTTAATTTCCTTTCCTGTCAATATATGGCATCTACTTCGAGGATAGGATATGATTCAACTTACTGCTGTGCCGCAGTTTTCTGTACATCTCTATGACTCTCTACTTTCAGTCTTATGGAGACAATGTTGGAACACGTCTTTGCATGTATTACCTCTGTGTGTACATCAGGATGCCAGGAAACGCAGGTCTCCATGCATTGAACAGCACTCTGTAAAAGCTGAGCAGATCTATGAGGCCTTGGTACACATGGTCAAGGTACTGCAAGTTCTGTAAGCTTAATAACTCATAATTCTGCCTAAAAGACTTTGGAGCCAAGTCTTTTCCCATTCCTCAGCCAAAGACTAAAACTTTATTCCTAACAATTTTTGCATGCCTTCCTCTTGAACAGAAGGAAAACTGCAAATTTCACAGAGATTGCCATTGCAGCAAATTAAAAGGGCTGATGGTCTTTGATCCCTATAGTAGCCTTGGGATGGAACAGTAATTCAGATTCTCATTACTTTGGGCCAAGTTAAAGGATGGTCTACCTCACCTTGCTACAGATGGGAAGATGGATAACCTTAACAGGCATCAGCCCTTTCAGAGTTCCTGTGTGCTTATGACATGATTCCCTCTTCTCTACCGCCCACTCACATCTGTTTAAAGATTTGTTATAATTTCATATATCAGCACAACTCCAGAGACAGCTCAGAGCTTCCCTTCATGGTGTTTTGTGAGCTAGAAGGAGTTGCTTTGGCACCTCCTACACTTGCTCCCCACTCAACAGGAAATAAAAGAGGCCTCAATAAAGGTGTTGGCTGCTTTTCTGGTTTTTGTCTGTCCCCTACTGAGAGCCTCTGGGGAAGCTGGCGTTGATCTTGGAGTGGAAGGCAGTTGTTTGGGTCACTAACCCTAATTTAGACTTTCTAAAGCAGACTTCCTGAAAGGCAGCATGAGGCATCATTACATATTATAAACAGCATGGCGATGCTGTCTAAAACAAGCAAGCTGGTATGCTTTGGGTAGCGTCTAGGTGTCTCTCTTCATCTTAAGTATTTCCTCTTAGGTCAATAAAGTAGTGTTTCAGTTTCAAATATTTTTATTTTGCTTTTTTTGCTTTACATGGGAGAGGATATAACACTGACCCTTGCAGAAACCCACTACAAACAGTGTTGACTTTTTAGATGTCATTTAGCCAAACTGTAATCTGTTCGAAGTGTGGCAGAGATGAAACACAGCTCAGATGTTAAATGGAACAAAGAAAAGCATGAACATTAATTCTGAATTCTCAGTTCCCTTCTTCAGTTTTCTTTTTTACCACAAATGATACTGAATTATGAACAGTCCTACTCTTCTTGAATGATTATGGTCCTCATTCTCCTGAGTGGGCAGGTGAAAACAATGGTGTAATAGACACCAACCGCTTATGCTAAATCTTCCATTAGTATCTATCTTTATAGTATTTGTTCAGATGTAACAGCTGAGGAATGTATGGGTTTGACCATTTTGGTCCACTGGCATTTTCTGGCTGATATGTACCACTTCTCTCATGCTGTTGTTAGATATAGGAAAAGGATGCTTATAGACTGGCCTCATCTGTTCATTTGAGAATATTACTGCTAGTTCTAGTTATAGAGTTTTATGCAGAACACCACTCAGGGATGATCTTATTCTTAAAACTGAAAGACCCGTTTGATTTTAACAAGACTGTGCTGATGCCCAAGAAATTTTATCAAGTAGCTTCCCAAAATTGTTTTTATCTCCACAAGTGTTTTATACCTTACAAGTCTCGCTGAAGTCAATGTCAGGTTCTCTTCAGCACACATGAAAATTGGGAAGACAGGTACTGAAGATTAAAACTTTGGATTAAGAGCTACCCTTGACAACACATCCATATCTTTTAAATGGATCAAAGTGTCAGTGCCTCTTTAAGAAAGCTGCCTGACATTAAGCAAAATGTTTTTTTAAATATAAGTTTAGGAAATTCCCTGGCAATCACTGAAACTGTGTGGCTCGTTATGGCTTTTAAATACCAGATCCTACTGGATATATAGTGTGTGTATTCAAAGATATCGAGAGAGAGACATGTTTTTATTTCTAAAATTCAAATTGTGCTGTCTTAAGTAGCATTTGTTTCAAATGTACACGTTGGCCAAATTGTTTCATGATCAGCCTACAAACTACACATCTCTCAAAGACTACCTAGCATCCACACGTTACTTTGAATATTTCTGAATTCATGTGCACTGCATAAGGCACTAGTGCTGTTCCACCTGCGTTTTCTGGATAATAATTAGCCTCCAGTCCCGCTTTTGCAAACACTTAAGCATAGCTGTTATTCTGCCTTTGACTCCTCTTACTCTCAGTCTTGAGCTAGCACGAGTATTTGAGTGGTCATGTAGATAAATAGATCAGAATTAGTAGACTTATACCAGAAGATAAATAAAAAATATGACTTAATGTGGATCTGTTTTCTGGTACTGTTCACAGACTCATGTAACAGGAGAAGAAGGGAGGAGTAAGCAGTGGGTGTAGGAAATGGATGGGACTTTTGAACCAGTTGTCAGTTTATATCAATTTAAAACATTCCTTAGGCTAAGACTCAATAGCCTTAGATTAAAAATAAAACCACCAAAGATAAATAGGAGAGGATTTTTATGACTGTATTTATGTCTGATGGATAGGAAACTACTTTTTGAAAGTAAGAATTAAATAAGAAAGGAATTCTACTGATGATGCAGGATACTGAACATTGCAAGCTTTTCATAAAACGACTGCCAGATCAAATTACAGCTCTAAAGGTTCAGGAGTTAATTCTCTCTGTGCTGATTTACCTATCGGCATAACAAAATGACCAAAACCACCTTTGTGTGGCTTTTCCTGGGATGGCATATGCATTTCTATATGCCAGTATATACGCACCACATATGTTTCTTACATATATATTAGTGACCGGCCTGATGAAGGAAGTAGGAAATAGACGGACAGACTTTTTAGTAGGGCCTGTAGCAGTAGGATAGGGGGTAATGGTTTTAAACTAAAAGAGGGTAGATTCAGACTAGATATAAGGAAGAAATTTTTCATAATGAGGGTGGTGAAACATGGGAACAGGTTGCCCAGAGCGGTGGTAGGTGCCCCGTCCCTGGAAACATTCAAGGTCAGGTTGGACAGGGCTCTGAGCAACCTGATCTAGTTGGGGATGTCCCTGCTCACTGCAGGGGGGTTGGGCTAAATGACCTTAAGAGATCCTTCCAACCCAAACTATTCCATGATTCCATGATGATTCTATAACTTCCACCTGCAGACCCTATGTAGACAACTCTATGAAAAGATGTAGCTGTTGCCACCAATAAATGCCAAAACTTATGCCTAAGGTTGTAAATGCATGTGATGTATATACATATCACTGAAAGAAGAAAATCATGCAGATGAGAATTACACCAGTTAGGATTATCTCTGTAGCAGAACTACCATTCTCTATTCGTTTGCACACACATTCATGGTCCTGGAAGCAGTTTGGGATGATGAGAGCTAGAATAAGCAGAGTTTATGAACATGAGATTCATAATGTCTCAAATATTAGGCAGAAAGATTAGGAAGCTATTTACAGTATGATAATACAGATGACTTATAATGTATGTTTAGGTATATAATGAATGAAAGCTCCCTGATAACAATTTTTTTTTTTTTTAATTTGTTTGTTTGTTTGTTTTATAATAAACTAGAGTTGATCCTGTGCTAGGTCTCAGAAATTAAGGATAAATTTTCCTGTGGAGCTGACATATTTAAACTAGCAATATTACATTCATACAGTTTTGTAGGAGCTATGTAAAGAAAGGAGGAATGTTAAATCCTGCTTTAAATAAGAAACATAATGATGCTTCAAAGGAAAAACACACACATATTTGGAAGGAAGGAAATATTTTAGTTGACTGACAATTTCTCTTTTAAATTAGTCTCAAAGAGAATGAAAAACAGGTATGTGCTTTTGTTTGGGAAACATAAAGGGAATTATTTCTGATCATTAAGAACAGGTCAGAAATTTCCTCGGCTAATCAAATTTATCTCTCTTATTATTATTCATTTTATGAGAGCTATTAAGTATATTTATGAAACAAATCATTCTTTTGAAATTTATTGCTAAATCAAGTTGTTATATCTCCAAAGACAATATTATTATTATTGTTAATATTAGTTTTTAATATCATCTGACCAGAGGTCAGCTCATTTTCTTCTGCTGTACCCCAGGTTTCTCTTTTTGTTGTACATATGATGATTTGCTCAAGAAACTCTTGCCTTTTTAAGTTAATTTGATTTTTCATTCACTCAGTACCTTTCTTTCTTTCTTCCCTCTTGAGATCCTCTGTTGCTTCTGAAACATCCTCGGGCTACGTTCTTTATCACATCTCCTCCACCATTTACAATGTCCCTTTTGTTTTGTCCTCTCACACTTCTCACCTTCTCCTCCACCTTCATGGTGTGCCTGAGTGAGGAAGAAAGATGGAGGGGTGTTTATGACGTGCTTTTGAGGGGGAAAGAGTATTACTGGTTCTGTAAGAACTTTAATATTTCCCCAGCGTGTCAGTCATAGGGGGAGAATTATACAGTCTTGGAAGTAATTTTAAAAATACAAGAGAGAAAGAGAGGGTGAGTATTATGGATTTTGGCTTGTTCAGATTTTTACCCATTGGGTTTGTTTGGGGGCTCCTGGACTTGTCAGTTGGCATGTGCTACCTTTTTGTCCAGTTAATTGAAATATTCTATTCATCACAGACAAAACCTCTTGACAAATACCTTACACAACAAAACAGTTTTCACTTAAAAATGCAACTTTTATGAACATAAAAGAGTTTTGAACCACCAAATAATATTTATAGTCTGTAATGTTCATACAAATATAAAGAATATGTACTGTGAAGAGGAAATATCATTAAATTATGTATCAACATAATTTTTTGAATGCACATATTTGTTTAGGCTGTGGTAAAAATAATGCAAAAGCCCTGTGTGATGTTTGGGTACAGAATGTAGTTACTTTATTTTGTTAGAGGTATGATTAGAAATCATGGAAGGGAGAGAAGAAAAAGCTTGAAGAGGAATTGAATAAATTAGAGAGTCAGTCAAATGCAGAAGTTTTTTTCCAGGAGGTGGAGGAGACACTATAGAAGGGGAATTAATCTCATTCAGTGGCAAGACAAAGAGAGGTATTGGAAAAAGAAGACATCTGTTGGTTAAGTAGAACATAGATTGGCAAGAGATGAAGTGGGACAACTGAAGGAAAACTTTTTTAACATCTCAAAGGAACATATTTAAAATGATCTTTTGGAATGGAACAGACTGAGGATTGCAATGCATTTTGATCTGAATATGGAAAGATGATGCCAAATTAGGAAAAATTTAACTTTCTGGAGTGGAAATTAATGTTAAGGAATGAATATATTCTAGATGAACAGTGGAAAAGGGTATATAGTTTTCTTCAGAGCTACACACGTGGTTGTGAAAGTGAAAACTGAGCAAGATTCTGGATTTAAGATAAAGATCCATGTTCTGAGCCCCAAGTGTAGAAGTTAGAAGCGACTCGACGTATCTCCTGGATTAACAGCATTGATTAACAGTGGCCTGATTTCTAGCTGGTAGGACAATGATTTCTGATACATTAAGCAAATGTGAGGTGATCCATCTTGACATGAGGGAAGTGGAAACACTCAAAAGGAAAAGGAGTGTGTTTACTACCTGTTTGAGATGATAATACTTTAAATAGAGGACTTCATCTTAAGAGCAGTCTTGAAAAAAGTCTAGAGGTAGAAACAAAGAACCAAGTAGTTAAAGCTGAAAAGCACTATAATAACAGTGAGATCATAAATTGGATCACCCTCCAGGGATTTAAGAAAACAATCCAAACAATTTTACCTCACTTTTTAGCCAGTGACAGGCATACTTAAGTTTTTCTCCAAAGCTTTACTTAAGTCAAAAATTCTGTAACTGTGGATGCCTCGAAGTGGTTCCCTCCTGGCTGAACTGAATAGCTATGTCCCTGTGTTCTTCTTGGGGCTTTCAGGGGTTTGCCTTAGTCCCCAGAACATTTTAATTCTTTGACTAAGCTCCAAACACATCTTACAAAACACTGACCACAGTGACTTCAACCTGTAGCTGTATTTTCTTTTTCTTTCAAGCTTTGGCAGAAGGGAGGCATGTCTACTTTTTGCGTAGTAGTTGAATATTGCACTTAAATTTTGTATTTACACCAAAAAACAGCAGACGTAGTTTTAGGTTTCTCTCAGTCAGAATCCACAGACCCCCATTTCCTTGAAGAGTGCCCTAGCCATGCTGCTTTGGATGGGAATATCCGTCAGTCTCCCCGTTGAAGTGCAGCGGAGCTGGGAACAGGGCGTACTGGGAACATCCTTCTGACGGCATTCAGAAAAAAATCTTTGTTTCTATTCTGTGAGTGAAAAAGAATAACGTTTTTTGGTAGGATCAACCTACAGGAAAAAGTGTAAGGTAAATTGCTTTTTATTAGATTGCTGGATGAGAAAAAGTTAAGAGAGGAAAGAGACAAGCCCTCTGGCAGGCTGCATTTGCTGGCCTGAGCAAGGAGGGTGAGATGGCTGCTGCAACTTGCAGAGCATAGACCATGCAGCACATAGCTCCTCCTCACCATGGGGGACTACTCAATGCACAGCTTAGGTGGAGAGGGGTTTGGTCATTAATTAAAAGGTAAAGCCAACCCGTTCACTTTGTATATGCTCTGTACAATATGGTGAGGGGAAATGCATCTATCTGAATTTAAGTGTTACTAAGTGATATGATCCCCAAGTTCCTATATACCTTTAATAGATACTTCTACAGAGGGTGAAACTTGTTCCTGTCGACTGAATATATTCAAAAAGTCCCCAGCATAAGAAATGTGTCTGTGGAGGAATAGGTGCCTGAAAGCCAGATATATGGAATAACAGGATAAAGGCCCTTAAATATTGCTCCCTGTGAAAATTGGCTTTGCACAGTAAAAGTGAAGGGGTAGACCACCAATGAACAACTTGAGAAGATTTATAGCAAACATTACTTCTGCAGGATTAGATGACGTGATAGTTTTTATAATACTCTGAACTTTGTAAGAAAGAATAGAAAGGGACAGCTTTCTTTGTGAGAACAGAAATTTCCACAACCAATCCCTCAGTTTTCTCTTTTGTTTTCCAACAGGGCAAAATGGATTTAATATTAGAAATATGTTCTCTCTGGATCCAATTTCAATCTCAGCCACACTCTTTAAATAAGAATCTATAATCCAACTGACCGCTCTTGCACAGTTCCTTCTAATATATCTGTAAACCAAAATATGTGTGTGAGCACAGACTGCATGAGTTTAACTAAATTGGCTTGAAACATACATATTTTAGCTAAGTGAGTGCAGGATTTTGAGCAGACAATGTCTATATCACCTGCCTATGTGTTCTGTTTTAGTTAGGAAGTATCGGAATGGAATGTCTGTGACAGGAGGAGAAAATTCAGTTATAATCAGTTATTAGAGGGTTTTTAATGCAAACCACATTATGAAGGGAATAACTACCATCCTTCAACTGGTTAGTATGAAGGCTACTAAAAATCTGGGACTTTTGGAAAAACAAAACAAAACCCCTTCTTGCTGGGAAATATTTTTTCATCTTAATAGGGGAAAAATATGAAATATCCATAGAGATAAAGAGGAAATCATCTTTGAATGTTTAATACTATAATTTAAAGCATTTCAAGAAAAAAGAATCAAAATCTGCTCTTGATTATACATGACTTTCAATGAATCAAAAGGGGGTAGCACATGCACATCCAAAGGATAGAATTTGGCTCTTGGACATAAGGAAGAGACTTGAGAAATGCAGACTCCATATAACCATCATCATCATTATTGTAACAACACATGTGGTTGAATTTTAGAAAGTGTTTGCAAATGTGGTGACAAATGATAAATTAATTAGAACAAGAGACAGAAAATACAACTGAAGATTATTGCTGTTCAGCAACAGGCACAGTGCAGGGTCATCTGCAAATTTACATGATGCATATATTTTGAATTTAATTCTTCCAAGATATGTGTCAATTGCTGTTGAGGTATCAGTGGGGTTTTTATAAATTACTTATTATGAATATATTTAACTCCTAAGTTTTACAATTAAATCTTATTTAAAGTTTCAAACTTTAAAATCACTTAAAAGTGTGAATTTGTGCGTGAAGAACTGTCATTGTATAATCAAAAGAACTGTGAAATCCTTTAAATACCATATCTTCATAATTCATATTGCACCTGTGTTAGTTCTGATTGAGAAGATGCTGCTGTGCCTGTGTCTGGTTTTGCTTAAGATGCCTTAAATGTCCAAGTGTCCGTGTTGATAATTACCAAGCTATAGTGAACTGGTCTAAGGGCTGTTGGCAGAACTGTTCTACTTCCTTCCACCACCTGCAAATGCAGAACACAAGAGAGAGCTAAAATGAAATAAATAGCAGCTGTTCTTTCCCCTGCTTGATAAGTTGGTCTTATACCAGAAATCTCCATGAGAGTTCAAAGTGTTGGAGACAGGAAGATAGGAAGGCGTCATGAGCTGTGTTAACTTGAAATAGTTCATAGAAAGGGTCATGTGAACAGAAGAGCTGTTGATGACTAAAATCTTACAATCTGTTTTTGTGGCCCTAAGGGGAAATTATGGTAGTTCACCTTCCTAGAATGAGGCTGGATACTTTATAGTAATGTTTGATAACTAAATGCACTGTGTGGCTGTTATTAACTTTTAGATAACAAAAAAGATCAGATAGATTATAAAGAATTATATTCTACAATTCTTACAAAAAGCAATACTGTCTTGCTTTAAAAACACAGATGCATCTCTTTAAATGAGCTTCTGATAGAAATGCAAAGCTGGACTGTTCCATAAGGCTAAGATGAAGATTTATAATCTTTGGTCTCCCCACTGTAATGCAAAAGTTAGTCCTGCTCTTCAATAAATCCTGGATTCCTTTTTAATGTGAATATATGTGGACATTTTCTGCATATGCATATTTAGAATTTCAGGCTTGTCAAGCAATATTAAAATTATCTCATTCTGAAAACACCAGAAAGTGAAATTAATATTTAAAAGATGTGATCAAGATTCACTGGCCACAAATATATAGCATATCTTCCAGCACTTGCATGTTTAAAGACAAGATCTGAATTATAAATATTCTACAGTCCTCCAATAACAGTATGGTAATTGATTCTGAGGGTTAAAACTTACATATTGGGCTACTTTCTTACTGAGAAAAAAATTCTACTGAAGAGAGAGCTTATCCAGAGACTGACTGTCCATCTCAGTGCTCAATAAATCTCAAGATCAATCCTCATCTGAGCTGCGTTCACTGAAATCCTGAATATTTTTATTTTAGAAGTCACACTTATGGAGCTGGCAAAACCTAACATTTCTTTCTTTTATTTATTCTCATACAGTTATAGTACTATAATCCCATTAATCAGATTAACCTTTATTTACTTTCTGAGACTCGAGTCATGCTTCTCCCTTCATATTTTAAGTCAAAGCTGATTGTGAGTTGTGGAAAGGAGAAGGGAGCAGGTTTCTGCTGATGATTCAGAACTCAAAAAAAAATGGATGGGCCAGTGGATAATCCTACATGATTCATACTGTTCTTTCAGGATTTCAAGAGTGCTTGCTATATTTGAAAGGAAGATCAGAGGCTTGGAACGGAAAAGACATTGAATATTCATTTCAAACTTATTGCAATACAGATAGCAAATAATAATCAGACCATCCTTAACTGCAGTCTTCATTTCACAGAGGTCTCTAGTTGCTAATAACCCCATATTTTTAAAATGTGTTTGATCTTTGGATGCCTAAGGGAATGCCCCCACTTGGACCTTGTCTGTTATTACTATTTTGCTTGAAATAGACAACATGGATGTGAAATTCATGTCAAAACTAAAAACATCTATATTCTTCAAGAATACAAGCCACTGTTAAAGACTCATTTGTAAAGTGTTCAAAGAATAAGTCTCCTACTCATCATGCCTACTTTCTTTCCTTATCAGTGCCAGGGATAAACCTTGGCTAACTCTGTTGGCATGACTGCAGGAAATACAGATCCCAACCAAAACAGCAACGTACATCACTAATATTCCTCCCTTTTTTGAGTCTGAGCTGCATGTGCTATTTCACATGCTATTCACCAAGGCAAAGGCTTGCATTGTTGCATGAATGTACCATGGCTGCTTGAAATGCTGTTATAATTGGGGACGTAGTGTTACACTTTGGTTGGTTTGCAGAGTAAAAATGCATTGGTTTGGCCTTGCCTAAGGTCAAGCATACTTTTTCCATTCAGTTCAATGGCACAATATTGCAAATAAGATAGTTAAAAATAATTGATCCAATGAAATTAAGAGCAAAAATTCTAGAGAATGTTTCTATTGATAATAAACTTTGCAAAACCTCTTTCTTTAAGGAAATAGAAATGTTGAGTCCAAGCCAAAATATCTGGTATTATCCTTATGTAAATAAAAGCACTGTATTTTTTTTTCCCAAATAATAATTCAATTTGTTGTGGTAATTTAAATTATTAACATGTAAGAAGTTTGGAAACCTGTTTGCCATTTGCTGGCTTTTCGCCCTAGCAAGGCATTGTAAGGACAGTTCATAAAACTTTGGCTGGGCCACTGCACAGAGGTGAAGTTGATCATAGGTGAAATTTGTAGGTCTTATTTACATTGAAAATTGCTTGATTATTTGTAGAATGCTTCTAATTCAAATGAGCCAACATTCCTAAGTGCTAACAGCTGAGAAAAATAAATCTGCAGTTCAAATACCAGTTATGACTGCTCTGTCATAATCAGGAAGTAATACTGAAGTTCCCTTCAATTTACCAAGTGGGTTTGCATTTGCCTTCCTGAGAAGGCAGGCAAATATGTTATTTGCACACACATAGTCACTCACACATACACTATTTGAAGTAAAACTAAAATAATTGCAAGTAAAATTAGAGTTATAGTAATGCTGCTGATAATAGTTCCATTGGTCTGTAAAGCCAACAGGTGTTCAAGATGTAAGTGTTCAGAGAGGATAATGTAGCAGAAAAACTACACTGCTGCTTCTCCTCTTCTGTGTACTGTGGAAAATGCTAGGAGACGATTTCACCAGAGCCCTTCTCTATGAGGAACTCATAAGAAATTCTGAATGAACCTGGTGTGACTCTAGAAAACATTATTGTGAGTGAAATGCACAAAATTAACAGTAACCACTTGACAAGTTCAGATATTATTCTCTACAGGGTTCTAAAGAATCACCTGCAATGGTATGTAATGTCTTGCTTAAACGTGATTGAGAACCAGAGGACTGCATGACACCAAGTATGACACCAGTTTCTAAACAAGTTTGCAGGAAGAGTTGAGGCTCCAACATCAGTACCAGGAAGATTAGCAGAAACATGATGAATTTGGGCTGTCTCAGCAGAAAGACCAGCCTCCCAAGCCTTCTGGAGTTCTCTGAAGGGGTCAAAAAGCATGAGGAGAAGATAGATCTAGCTGATACAGTCCACCTCGATTTCCAGAAAGTTTCCAACGTGCTTGCTAATCAAAAACTTTTGAAGAAACTAAGCAGCCATAGCACGAAAGCTAAGAACTCTTATATTTTATGACATGCAGTTGGTTGAAACAAGGATTAGGAATATATGGTCACCTCCTGTGGTGAATAGGCATATAGGCATTATCAGTGAAGTTCTACAGGAATTGATGCTAGAACCATGGGTATAAAAGACCCAAATAAGGGATGAGAAGTTACCTGACAAAGTTATATATGCTGTGAATTTATTCAGGCAAAGGCTGACTGAAGAAATTTCAGAACATTATGAGACTGAGCAGCTGAGCAAAGAAATAGCAGATGAATTACTTCACAGATAAATTTTTTAAAAAGGCACGTGTGACGAAACACCCTAACTTCACACATTAAATGATAGGGTCTATTGTAACTGCACAGCAGTAAGACCTTCAGGTTATGATCAATAATACTATGGAAATGTCAGCTCAATGTTCAATGTGATAAGAAAGGCAAGCTAAATATTAGGAATTATGGGGAAAGAAACAGAGAAGGAAGTGGCAAATGTAATTTCACCATCCATGCCATTGTGCCAATTCATGCTGTCTTAAATACACATCTTGAATACTTTTTGCACATTTGGTCTTTCCATCTAAAAAAGGATGAAGTATAAATGGAAAAGTTACTGAGAACAGAGCAAGAATGATCAAAGATAGGGAAAGATTGCTGTAGAAGGAATGACTAAGTGAACGTCAGTCTGCAAAATACATGACTGAAAAAAGTCTCTGAAATCGAGAATGGCATGGAGGGAATGCCAATGGCTTAGGGAACAGCCATTCTCTTTCTCTTCCAATAGTATAACTAGAAGGCTACAAGTGAATCTATAGAAGCCAAGCTCAGAACAAACAAGGAAATTCTTCATGCAACTGGTATTTGAGCGGTTCAGCCACTTGCCACAGGATGTTATGGATGCTGAAAGTTTGCATGAGGTCAAGAGGAGATAGAACAAGCTCATAAAAGATAAATTCACTGAAGTTTACTACCTAAAAAATATATCTGGCTGAAGTTCTTCAGCTGAGAATGTTTGGCAAGTGCAGATATGAGGAAGGGGTGTTATATATACTTGCTTTTTTACACATACTTTCTTGAGCATCCTCTTTTTAGCTTCTGTTAGGGACTGGCTAGTGGACTAGAAAATCTTTTGCTCTTACCAAATATGGCCATTCTTATTCTTCTTCATAGCAAGTTTTAAACTTCTTATTTTGGGGGAGAAAAAGAGATTTTACATGGAAGGATAGTTTATTTCTCTCTTTCTCATTTTTTTTATACCAGGTTTTCTGTCTAACAGTCTGTCTAGGCATCTCTTGTGTTGATTAGTGAACTTGATTAAAATAAATATTTGGTTTAGCTTAAGGAAGTTAAATTTTGGATGTGCTTTTCAGTCACTTTCCCAGACACTGGGGGAAACGGAACAAAGTTCCTGTATTCAACCAAAAAGGGAAGAGAGTTATTTGCCTTTACAGTCAGTAACTTAGACAAAGATGAACTTTCCGAAGTCTGTTTTATAGATTCAACTCTACAAGTGATGGGAAATATTCACACCATTCTACAAAAGAAATTAGAATGACTAATAGGGAAAGATTTTCTTTTTTAATTTTTTTTTTCCCATTTGAGTAGAAGTTTTATCTTAATTAAGAAGCTACATGGAATTGGAGCAAAGAAATTCTGTTTATTAATTCTGTGTCATTCTTAGTGCGTTGTGGATTACAGATGAGTTCTGCTGTGAACAAGATGAATGAAAAAGTTCCTAAGAATTGTTTTTCATATGTCATAAATGAAAAAATGTGGGTTAGCAAAGTTCAACATTGAAATATTCTCTTAACCTCTCCCTTACTGAAGTAAGACATTGATTCCTTGCTGAAATTGAACATAAAATCAAGACTCAGAAGTGTCTCCCCAGGTTGATTTGGCTTGAAAAATCAACTGAGAGAGAGAATTGCAAGGGTGCACATAAATGAGCAGTAAAGTCAGATTCTTAGTGAACACAAGGAAACAGCCTTCAGTTTGTTCTTAGTAAAACATCATGATGGGTGGATTTTGTCAGGCAAGGAATTTTTTCAACAGAAAATGGAAAGGCATGCCAGGCTAGGTCAAATAAAGAATATAAGTGTCTACAGCAGGATGACTGAAGTCTTTTAGCCCAGCATCTCCTGGCACCTTAATCTCCAGTTCCTTGAATTTTCCAGATGTCTCTCAGTGTAACTTTAGAGCCCACTGGGAACATGGCTTTTGGCTCTGGAACATGCCCAAATTGTCCTATTCCTCTGCCTGAGACTGGTCAGAGATTAAAGCCTGGGCAGAAGAGCCTGTGTGCTTTCTGGTGGACCAGAAGGTATTCCCACCAATCAGAAGTGGTTAAAAATGCATTTTGCATTTTTAATGTAAATGAATTGACCACCTTTGGGGGGTTTTGTTTTAAATAAAAGTGTGTGAAAGTTGGCATACATCCTTTTATAAGGGTCTGATGATTACAGATGCCTGAGAGGAAGGGTCTGAAGTTCCGGCTCCTACTTAGGGAGTCAAACCCGCCATTCCTACTTTATGCAGGAGAGCTGAAATCACCAGACTATGGGCAAATGTAGAGTGAGGTTACTCTTCTGTTGGATTTGAATCACTTCACTGCCAATAATGAAAGATCTGGAGAAGAGCATAGGTTAGTACATCTCACCGAGTCCATCCCTCATTTGAGAAAGGTGGGCCCTGACTTCTAGTCTTGCATTAAGGCCTGTTTACTTAGTGTCTGTTTAATGTACAAGATCAAAGAAATACTGGGAAAAGGAACATGCAAGTTCTTTCAACATACTGAGTACAGAGGTAGGCACTATCTTTTCTTTGCCACCTCAGCTGTGACAGAAAAGTGTAAGCCCTGCCTAGTTCATGAATCCTATGAAGATCTCAAGAAAATGGAGGCTTCTCCAAGCCATTTACTTGAGTCACAGTCTTTGACATGCTCCTCTCTGAAGTATTTCTTTAGGCAAGCCCTAGGCAGTTGTAAGTCTGATATGTGGATCACTTAGACTGTTTTTTGGTGATGCCTATTTTTTTGTATGCACTATATAAGTAGCCTAGATCCCTAAGAAAGACTTATGGATTCTTCTTCATAGCAAAAGGTTTAAAGATAGTAAATTTAATACCTGATTTTTATATACCTTTGTCATTTATTGGAACTGCTCTGTTCCCATGCTTTGTTGGGTCTCTCTATATCTCAGCCTGATCATTTCAAATATGCTCCTTTATAAGCATTCTGGGAGATTGCACTGACTGATGTGTTCATACCTGTAAATAGGATCATAGGTACTGTTGAACAAAACTGACAGTGGAAAATTCAGCAATTAGCTTAGTAATCTTTTTTTTTTTTTTCGCTGTCCAGATTTTGCTTGTAGATATCAGATTTCCTTGATGTGCTCCATAGATGGCAAATAATTAAACTTCCCTGTACAATTCAGTAGACATTGCCTACTGTGTGATAATTGCTTAGGAGACCAGGAGACACTGATGCTTCAGCTTTATCCAGAAAACTAGGTCATTGAGAGACGTAAAAAATCTGCAGTTAGTTATGGTGTGGAAAGAGAGGTACAGCAGATGTCTGTAGTGGGACATGATGTGGAAAAAGAGGTGCAGCAGATTTCCCCTTTGTAACTGGTATGGTGGTTCCTGGAAGTCCTGCATCAGTTTCAGCTAGAGGCCACCCAACTGTCCTAATGAGTCAAAATCTTGTGATCTGAACAGCCCAGGCTGTTCTAATAGAGCATTTTATTTCCTAATGAGTCCTTACTATCACGTTCCCTTTTCTCCTCGCTCCAATATATCAGGGTTGAATTTAATTGCTGTGATCACTTGAGGGAAAAAAAAGATAATTTGATGCGTGGAGTTCTAGGTTATATTAGCTAATGCATATTAATGACTTCATGCTTTTGTAATCAAGCTAATAGTGACCTCAAACCCTGCTAAATATGGCAAAAGCCATCTAAAACAGAGCTCTAATAATTTTGCAGACAAAGTGGAGATTTTCACATAATGTAGGAATTCCATTTGGGGCCTATTCATTTTGGTCAATTGTCCTGAAGAATGAGGAAGAACATGGTATTTATATTAAATAAGAATGTATGTTTTTTGCAACCTCATCTTTTTAAAAAATTTCAATGACTCTTGCATGGTTTTAAGAGAACAATAAGCTCTTGAAAAATATAGTCTTCATAATTCTGAGATCCTCAAACAAAGAAAAAGTAGATCATGCTTAGATTCCAACTTATTACATAATTTAACCCATCATTTCAAGTTATATCCTCTGTAACAGTGAAACTTAATTTTGTGTTTTTAGAATGAAATTCAGCTCTCCTTAATTACTTACAATTAGACCATAGCCTATTAAAAACCTCCAGTGAAACAGGATTTGCAAGAGAATTTAGTGGGAGAAGTCCACTTATTCCTAACTCAGGAGGTGTGTGCCCCTGCAGAATCTTCCAAATCACCCCTTCAGGAACACCTCTGCTACTGGGTCCTTATAACTGTATTTCTCAAGACAACATTCATTTGTACATACACCCATTCATTTCTGTCTGCAGATCAAAGCATCTAAACAGTGCAAAAGGGGCATATAGTTGGATTTCTACAGCCCCTTAGTGCCTTGTCAAAATGCTCTTAAGAAAAACTGTCTTAAACTTTATATTAATATCCAAATAAGGTTCAAAATCATACAACATTTATCAGTAACAATGATATTGGTTTTGGACACTCCTGACTTAGCTCTGTTTAATGCTTTCTTATTTGTCTGGTGCTTTAATTATCATCCTACCTGTATTTAAAGATGCTCTCAGAGAATGTGTTAAGAAAAATCCCTCCAAAAACATGTCTCAAGAAAAAAATGACACAAAAAAAGTTTAAGTAAGTAAGATTATAAATTAATAATATGAATTTAAATGGAATTAATGGAAAACAGTGGTTAATGGAAAGTCAAACTAATGAGAACTGCATAGAGCCTTTTACTTCTAGGAAGCTGTGATTCAGTTTAAGTGCAGATCAGTAGTAACTAGCTGTGCGATGGCCTATGTAGGATAAGTGTGTGGTCTTGCACGTGAACAGATGTTGATATTTCAGAAGTCCACACTACAACTGGAACCAATTAATACCCTGCTGGAGATCACAGCAAGGAGGCCAATGACTGAGATAAGCTTGGAGACTAAACTGTCCTCTGACCCAAGAGATGGCTTTGCCAGTGGCAGCTGATGTAGTCATCATTAAGAAACTTGCTATCCTCCATATCACATGCGTGCTTTGGGTAAACAGAGAAATTCCACATTTTCAGATTTCAGAGGCCTTCGATGACTGTTAGAGTAATTTAAAAATAGGATATCTAAAAGTGGTAAACTTCAGTGTCCTTGCCTTATTTTCATGCAGCAGCACTGAGGATAATGATTTGCACCTTTATAGTAGTGTTGCCAGATCTTGCCAACCCAATTACTTATAAATGCTTATTTGTAATGATGGCGATAAAAGTCCCATGGATACTTTACCTTTCTTTAAATGTATGTTAGTTTTTCAAACTCCATATCTGTACAGAGAGGTGTAAACTGCAGCATCTTAATAGAGATCCCTTTGTACCCAGAGACATGAAAAGCTGAAATTATATGGCTGGAATACCGGCTCTTTTAGGGAAAACATACAGTCTTGTGGAAGATTTCAATGTGAAGAAATTAAGGTGCCTGACTGAATCATTTGTGTACAGTTCCATACAGTAACTTCCAGATTTTGGACCTACTGCAAAAAGCAATAGATTTATAGGATACCATACAGAAAGCAATTCATTTTCCTTTCCAGCATGTTAAATTCCAGCTTGCTCACTGGAACCTGAGGTAATTTTTAACATTTTTCAGGATGGTGAGGAGGTCTTCATCTGTCTCAATTCTATATTTGTACAGTGAGATGCAGCCTGCCTCTGGAAAGCAGATATATGGTAAAAGAGGGGCTGATTTTCTGTGTTAGATTAAGAGTAACAGGCTTCTCCCCACTTAGGACATTGACTATCTTAAGCAAAGGTTACTACTAATTGCTTGTCTCAGAGATGCAATATTCCAGAGGCCAGGGGTGACAACTGAGTTCACCTGCACTGACTGTGAGAGTAAGGTATGCAGTTCTAAATGCTGTGAGACAGCAGACATGTGCATGTATAAAGTAAATGTGGAAGATTTTTAAAAGTAGTTAGTATCTTGAAGCGACTTTCTGAAATATCCTTGAACAATCTTGGTTTTAAGAATGGAATTCTCAAACCAGTTTGGAAAATAGTGGTCATGGTATGTAAATTATGCTAAAACCTATAAAGTTACTATCTGGCATTATTTGTTTTTACCTATGAGTCTGCAAAACCTTATTTCCTTCTACTCTAAAATATTTCTTCAGTCATGAGATTCATCATAAAGTTATAGCTGTAAGTGACACATTAGGTCCTCAAGTCCCTGTTTTTGCCCATGGAAGAGTGTCTCTTAGTGTATACTTTATCTTTTACTATTTGGACAATATGGGGGGACTTGAATTACCTGTGTGTGAACATGCTTTGGACTTTCACATAGACAGTGACTAAAAAGGCATGTAAACAGTGAAATGCAAGAGGTTTATAGTGCCAATATTGAGGTAGGAATACAGAATTTCCATTGGTGAACCACCACCAAGGTCCTTGTGTAAAGCCCTGATAATTTGTGCAGCGCTGGCTGATTGTCGGCAGTGCTCTTGGGTTCTGTGAGAAAGTACTTCAAAAAATAGTAAAACTGTTATACATGTAACCTTTTTAATGCTCTGTAAGTGGGAAAGAGAAGGTTCTGAGGCAGTTAGTTTCTTCGTTAAGACCTGGACCACATTTACTGTGCAGGTCCCTTTTGAAATACTGTTGGAATTACTTTTCTCTTTATTGCCAAACATTTGTCCTCTGCAGGACGAACTTGGACAGCCACTAATGGACAATCTTATCTTTAATCCTTGCTTTCCTAGCACCATTTTCTTTGTCCATTTGAGTTTTCAGACAGAGCAGGGAACCATAACCAGAGGAATCCTCAAGCAATTATTTGATGTAAATCATGACAATAAAAGCATTTTAAGAGTTAATAGGCACAAAAGCATTACTTTTTAGTGTTTAAAGGTTCAACCAAATTTTAAAATGGATTTAGATATCTAATGCAAGTGGGTGCTTTCCATTGTTATTTGTATTGCAAACTATCAGGAAGTCTCACAGAAGCCTAAAGCTCCTTTTTATGAGTATGTGTATAAAGATGAAGTAAAGGTTGGTAGATCTGTGACCCTGAAGGCTCATCAAATTATAAACCATGGGTGAAATCAGTGCATAGCATAAGCATATAGTCAGAATATGGTCTCTCATAAAACAGTGCAAAACTAATAGTTCATTTCACATGGCAATGGCATGCTTTACCAAAGACTGATAGCAATGGACATAATTGTACAAGAATGCTGTTGTTATGGTAGGTCCATCTGTAAAACCATCTAATGGAAAAAAATTATTAATTTCAAAACCCTGCAAAATACATTTAGATGTTGAAGATTGTCATTACCACTTCTCATATCAAATTTTACAACCTTGTTATAAAATACATGCTGGGCTGTTTTACTGAAGTTAGATCTGACACTGTAAATCTGGGTCAGTGCCATACACCTGGCTTTTGCATTATTATAAGCTTCTGAGCTTTGAGATGTAAACCAGCTGAGTGTTGTGTTTTAGGGTACATCACTGTTTACATTGTATATGATTATTAAGTAACTTTTAGTATTTCTTTCTGAGTATCAAATGATGCCCACAGAGCAATAGAAGTCAGTAAACTAACACAGTTGTGCCTTACCCAAAGCTCATTAGAATCCTTGAAAAAATTCTCATTGACTTTCAGCATGCTTTGAAAAAGTGACTTTTAACTAAACATTGAACAAAACACTACTATTATGTTTAGGAGACATCTAGGCTGTTGCAGACAGTTATGTATCAAAGGTGGTTTTTACTCTGTCTTTCACTGCAAATTGTTGTTTGGCTTAAGGAAAGAGAGGAGAAAGGTTTTTTCTAATACTTTGGGTCACTGCAGCAAGATAGGTAAAGACAACGGTCCTTACGATTTAGAAATAACATATGGCAGTTGCTGGGGTTAAGCAACAAAATGGGTTTGATTGTACACAGTTAGTCATCTGTTGGGTTACATCCCGTCCTTTCTAACAGATGAGCCAGCGAGAGAACAATTGCGTGGAAAAGATATAAACAAAGGAGTTAGAGATGGCCCTGAGGCTTCCCCATTTAATTGGTGTGTGCATTTTGGATACACATAGATGCTGTTCCCTCTTGCTTGTGTGCATTCATTGTGCTGTTCTTCACAACATTTACTCAACTGTGTTGACAACGTGTTAGGGTGCAAGGATCAGAACGGGAAAGGTAACATTTTTGTCACTTCGAGATGCTAATCTGTCTACAGAAATTACATTAACTGCTACTGTTAGCTGTTTTTAATTAGATTTTTTTCTCTCATTTTAAAAAATAACATAGAAGATGTGAGCAAAGTGAGTGTTGTATATCTTCACTCAGTTTAACCGGAAAGAAGGTGTGGGCTTAAGCTTATACACAAGTAACAGTCATTCTGTATTCTGAAAACCTATATTTAAATATGTGGTAGTGAAGAACAGAATGCATATATATAAACCCAACAATTTAAATCTTATTCACAGGGTTCTTTGCTATTTACAATGTTTTATGTTTACTGTGTTCTCATTTTCCATGCTAATTCATTTTTTGCTGATGCTTTTCTTTCAGGACATAAGCTTTTACTTACCAGTACTTTATTCTCTGTTGTCTTCACCTTTAACCTTGCTTCAGAGCTAGTCTGAAGTTAAGAAGAAGAACAACAAATACAATATATTATCCCAAAGTAGTGTTTGATGATAAAGCTAATCAGAAATAACGAGTCTGCATGGAGAGGACATTTTCCTGCTCCCTCCACTCCTGCTCCAGGCCACGTGCTCTGTTTTCCTGCCTGCGCCAGCACTGGTGCTTGCCAGACTCTTTGCTGAATTGATTCAGCTTGTCCACCTTTTCAATAATTATTTCCCTCTAGCTGTCAGGCTGTTTTCTGCTGTATTGAATTACATTAGTCCAGCAAGGTGGGTGATGGCTATCCAATTTTGGGGAGGGCTAGTGGTGGCAAACATAATTGTAGGAGCAGGTGACAGGAGATGAATAGAACAAGACATCATTATGTTTCCTCATGCATCCATCTGGTTTAAAAGCCACAGTTTAATTTCCTACATGTAATGTTCATTATGTGCTACATAATATAAAGAAACATTGAGAATTCTCACACACACTTGGATGTATGATATATTATTTAGCTACCCATCTCTTTAATAGTTCTTATTTTCATTTTCTGTTTTTATGTGCATATATATAGCAATTTAGTATTAATTTACCATAGTGTTATTGAATTTAATTATGTTTCTAAGAGAAAACAAAGAACTGAAAAATATCAGTATTTTAGTAACTTAAAGTAAATTTTCAGCTTGATTGAAAAAAGTGAGAAGAACAATATGCTGGGAGTAAATTTCACTTGTTTGGGAATCAGAGAACATACTATGAGCTTTAATGAGATGTTTTAACCTTCTTTAAACTTACTGATTTTGCTGCAGCAGTTGACTCCTGTCAAAACATACTCTTTAGAGCCAGGAATCCCAACTGTAGTATGCACACTGCAGTGGCACACAGGTGCCTTGGCTCCCAAGAAGACTTGGGTTTCTGTACAGATGACGTTTTTCTCTTCCTAAAGCGATTTCAGCTGTGTCCTAACTGCTAGTCAAAGTCTTCTTGCAGAAATTTTTTTCACAAAACTGACATCTGGAATATCTTGAAAGTGAGGTCTTAAACAGTGGCTTTTGTCAAAGTTACTACAAAAAGTCAAGACCTAGGAGCTACCCAGCACGCACTCGTATAGGTAGCTTCTAGTACTAAGTGTGCTGTAGTATTCTTTCTCAGGTAGATTTGGATGACTGCTGAAATATCCATGCATAGTAAAATCGTGTTTCAAGGATCCAGCTGAGAAGCAACTAAGATAAGAATACAGTGAGTAGGGCATTTTCTGCTGGGGTGGATTTAGCTAACCTCTGGGAGGTGGTACAAAGGGAACTCATGGCTGGAACTACAGGTAGTACTGAAAGCTTAATGTCAGGAAGGAAAGCAGAAGTGCTCCTAAATCAGGTTGCAGTTGACCAGTTTCACTATGGCCATAAATTCTTCTAAATGTGCTCCCTTTTCCAGCAGTATCTCCTCCAGCTTGCTCAGCTGACCTTCCCATGCAATGGAGTATTTTTGAAACAACGGTGTGACCCGTAGTATCAGTGTGTGTCCTATTGCTGGTACTTGAGTTCATATTATGTGACCAGGCACCTAGGTATATGCCTTAACATAAACCCTTTAAGTTGGCAAATGGTTCCGTTTGGATTTTTGTTTATTTTAAAACTCCCCTCTTGCCCAATCCTCCAGAAGAGTTTAAAACATTTTGATTTTCAGATTTTTCCATTTTGTAAAGTAAAACATGTTCCTTGTCTGAAGTTCCCAGCTTTGTTCTACTCTTGCAACATTTCTTAAAGAGCCTATCATATGTATTTACATGATTGCATCCAAAGATAGACAATATGAAGGAAGAAGTTATCAGTTTACATAATTTGTAAATAACGATAGAGAATTCAATGTCTTAAGATGATTTTTTTCCGTGTCATTTTATCTCAGTTTTTAATCTGTTTTGAATGTTTGTAATTAGTTTGGCTTGGGATGTTGTGTTTAACAGAATATGCTGATGATTTTGCACTTTCATATTTCTTTCAACATGGTATATGAAAACTGGAGCAATGCATAAGTCTTATCTCTGAGTTCACTTGGATATAGTGATAATTTAATGGATAAGGAATCCAACTTTGGAAATTAGTAATAAACAGTTATTTCTGTATTTTAAAAACACAAGTATTTGTTCAAAAAGAATAATCAAGCACAGATTTCTTTTACTTATTGTGCAGAATAAAAAGCAGTGTCCTTTGAGCTCTTCAGATGCTGTATAAAAAGCTGACTCTTTCTAATCCAAAACAGTATTCCTTATATTATCACTTCCTCCAGCTTTCCATCAATTATAGCCCTATGTTGCTATGTCCCTCTCTTGCTCTTACATACTATCTACAGCTGTTGTCATCAAAATAGCAATTTAATACTGTACAGGTAAATTAAAACTGCATGTCAAAACTTCCAGGCTACCTCTTCTTCCCCTTCTGTGGTTTCCTTGGAACAAACATTTGCCATTCTTCCTTTTCTCCTAGATACTTATTATAGACAATAAGATATAATTGCAATATATAATGCACTTTTTGAGGTATACATTAATTTGTGAGAGAACTTTCTAATGAACATTTAAGCATCAGTAGATATTAATTACTTTTCATATTATTTTTGAAGCAATTAACAATGTGCTAGATGACTGCATGTAAAATTTTATTGTTTGAGCCCCAGAGGACCAATAGCAGCTGCAAGTGTAAAGGTTAAGAAAGATCAATGCTAAAGCAATACAGATGAGTGATTTTGGTGACTCATTTCGCTCTTAAATCACCTTAAAATTAAAAATACTGAATATTTAATACAACACTGCATGTCTAGCATCCAGTGAATAAAAATTAGTGACAGAATTAGTGCACTGAGATTTGTGCAATTTTCATAACTATCACCTGCAATTTCCAATAAAGGATCAGGCTGAAAGTAATGTTTTCTTGACAGATTTTCTTCATCAGGGCTTTATACCTAATGCTATCCAAAATGTCAACTTATGCATATTGTATTTGCAGATATTAAAAAAAATATATATATTTTTACCTTTTCCCTTAAGGATTCATTTTCAGTTACTAACAGAAATTATACAGCTATTATTATACAACTGTTGAGAATTATATAGGAGCTGCATTGCTAAAATTGTAACAGGACATTGTCTGCTTCCTGTAACATCACTGTAAACATTAAGCAAAGATTTTAAGCAATTAACCTCAGCTGTAAAACCATGTACCTGCAGAATACAGTCTCTTATTTTGAAAAGTCATGAATGAGGACTGACATTGTATATGATCTCCCTAAAACACTCACCCACAGAAGGACAATGAAAACAAATTTAATTCAGGAAATACACAGTCCCGTTTTTTGCTGAACAAATAAAGCATTTAATTGACTTCCATATGGTTTTGTGGTTCCCCCTCCTCCCTTACTTTCATATAAAAGAAGACGGCTTTTATGGAATTTCCGTTTTTATTGCTGTATTTTAAAAAAATGAAAAGCAGTTATTACGAAGGAAAAGCGTAACAGGAAAATAGATCCGAATACTCTGAGCCAGTGTGCTGCTGCCTCTGTTTGAATAAAAACAAACCCCAAACCTTCCTGTGCCTGCAGTCTCATGCCTGCTTTTGCTTGAGCATTGTTTAAACTTGAGGTTACTGAGAGTACTGTAACACAAATGATGCCAATGAAATGACAGCATATTTTTCTCTGAAAAAAATTGCTCACCCGCTGTTAGAATCTCCCAATGCCTTCTAAGTCAGTTAATGGCACAAAGTAGCTAACAGTGCGTTAGGATCCTAGGATTCATGTCAGCTGACAAATGGCTTCAGTGACTTCTCCAGTAATAAGCAAATTCCTCTAATGTATTTCTTGGGCTTTTGCTGTTATTTTTTCCCTCTTGTGCTTTTGAAACAGTTCAAAGTGTACACTTGCCCAGCTCTGCTTCCATTTCCAGTCTTCATTAGTTTTTCTTAAGGGTGACTTTTTTTCCCTCAGGCCAACTTGTTCATCTGAAGTTCCCACGCAGCCCATTACAATAGGTTACTTGCCCATAATGTGGTTTTTGACTCCAGGTAGTTTTTGATGCTGCAGGTAATCTACATTCACAGAAAAATCAGAACTTGTGGTGCCTTTCATATCCCAGTGGAGGACTGGAGAACACCTTTTTGGGGGATGTTGCCTTTATGAATAGATATACAAGAAATACTTTTGGGAAAGGAGCCTTTCTGAGAAGGCTACTTTACTTAGGCAATCATTTTGTTTATAGCCTATTTTATAGTTGTTTGAGAAACTTGAAGAAGCCCTATTTTTAGAATATGGGTTGTGGTCTGCAGGGATTGGGAGAAAATTATAACTTGTATTTTGGATGGAAAAAACAACCCACCCTACATGCTATATGCTTAAAGTGTAATGAAAAAAAATACTCTTGCTGAACTATGGATTATGCTTTGGGACCATACCGCTCCATTTCTGAGTGCCACAGTGCCCACGCCAGAGACCCAATAGTAAAGGAGGGTGAATTACCCCCTGCCCAGGGGCCTGGGCTGGGGCCTCCCCGGAGCCTGCCCAGCAGCTGCAGGGTGCTTCTGCCACATCTGGCTTCTGACTCAAATGCTTATTTATTATTGTTCCTCCTTCCAGCCAGCTAATTAGCACGCTGGACCATTAGTATGTTGTGGATTTTAGTTCTATTTTGTTTTCAGGCAGAGGTTTTATAACTGCAGGCAGATGACACATACACTGTAGTTAATAGTCAGGTCCCTGAAGTGAGGCTCCCTGAGGGTCTGCACACAACTGTCTGAGGGTGGGATGAGGGGTCTCTGAAAGACTAGTGTCTCTCACTGACTTTACAGTTTAGACATATCCACCCTTTAAAGTAGACTGCAGAAAGGACCCAAGAACTCCATAATCAGTCTCTTTGTTTCCACTGAGGAGATAGTCACATCCCCCATACATGCCATGAGATCTCCAAAGAGAAGTAAAGCTCACGTAAAGCTTGTGAGCAAATTTTCAAAGAGATTTAGGGACCTAGCATCTAGGGCTCAGTGAAATTCAGTGCCAGACTCCCAGATATGTTGTAAGATGTAAGGATGGTAAAACATCTCTGTCCCTCACAAGACATTGTTTTCAGCTGCTTATAGATTTGTCAACTTTAAATATAGGGGCTAATACTTTAAAGGCAGGTGTTGACTTTAAGCAGAAGTTTTAGAAGAATATTGTTAAAATTATGTTTCATTTATTTCTAAGAATGAAGATGAAATGGAGACAGGCACTACTGTGCTGGATAAAATGAGAAGAGTCTTATGACTTATTTCACTAAGAAGCTGCGACAACTCTGTTTTGGAGCCGAATCTTTGAATTTGGCAAGGGAATGCTGGAGGGTCAGGAAAGTGCTTTTCACTTCTTCCCTGTGAAAAATCTTCTGAAATTTGAACAGGATGTGAGTGTTGGAAAGTCTCAGTTCACACAAGCTTAGCACAGACTTGGGGTTTAGAAAATAAACCACCCGTAATTATACTTGTACTGAACATGCTCCAGTCTTTGGGCTTGTTTTTCCCAGCAATCAGAAATCTCTGTGATACTGGAGATGGGCACTGAGAAGATGAAAGCTCTGCCCTGAACAACAAGATTTACCTTCCTCAGGCCTGGGTGGCATATGGAGGAAACAGCATCAATGAAATAATGAAGTGGTTGTAGTTTAGAGCTGTGCTGAGGAGGGAAACAGGGGCGGGGGGAAGTGAGGTTGGGAGAAAGCTGGGGCTAAAGAAACAGGTAAGTGAAAAAAGGAACAGGCGGGGTCTGGAAATTTGGATGAGAAGACAGAGGAAGCGCCACAGTTGAAAATTAGGTTATAATGTTGGTCTTAGCACTTTACGGTAGGGCTACACCAGGGCTGGAAAAGTGAAAACTAATCTTTGGGAACCCTGATTTGGTAGAATAGACGTCCTCTGAATCCATGATATTTGGGTAAGTTAAGACTTTGCTAAGAATCCTTATTATTGAACTAGAGACTGAACTATACAAAACAAGAAGGCTGAGTGAGGCATGAAAGATTGGGGTGACATTACCCATGGCTCCCCTTGGTGTGTGGCCACTGTCACCTGAGCTCCAAATCCTCTTGGCACCTACAGGACTTGGAAGCCTCCCAGTTCACTGAACTGGCACCACTGCTCTGGGAAGTGCCCTTGTCCCTGCTCCTGTGGGTTGCTCCTCCTCACCCATCCAGTATGGCATCCTTCCTTATAGCAGCGGAGTTTCTCTGCTCAGGTGATAAGAATCTTCTGGAATGAAACAAAAAAGACCAATATATTTTTCTGAACATCTGATTGAAGTCCTTGCTCATCTTTGTAGGATTCTTCTTAGTCGTGTCGCTTTTAAAATTTATGAGGGAAAAGTCTGGAAATCGTAGTGCAATTTAAACAAAATTCATTGTACAGATAATTTTTCAGTGGCTTCAGGCACAGAGTCTTGACACTGTTTCCTAATTAAATATGAATCTGGTTCACCTAGCTGTTTCTATATTAACACACTAAATAACCCTGTACTTCATTAAGTTTGGTCACACATCCGTACAGCTCAAAACATCATAAAACTTTTCCCCTTTGTATAGTAATTGCCTTTACTTGTGAATGGTCAGCACATCCGGCTATAGAGACCAACCTCTAATGCCAGATTTTGAGACTACCTTGCTGTATTATAGAGGGGTTTTATTTTCCCCTCAGAAAATATATGTATTGGTTTTACACAGCAGTGTATTTTGACTATAGCATTTAATTTTGTGACTGAGTCATGAATAATTTGCCTTTCAGTTAACCTCAGTCACTGTGTGAGTATTGCAAACATTTTCTTTTGTAAACTGTGCATTTGAAAGAGGATCTTGAGGCCCCTATTGGGATTCATTTGGATCTGCATGTACAGAGTAGTGATTCAGAAAAGTGTAAAAATAGGGTAGCTCAAAGAGCTCGCTCTGCATAAAACACCACTGGGATTATATCTTGTAAGCAAAGGGGAGGAGTTGCAGAAAAATAAAAGCTCCCTTATGGCTATTTAAATCAGTTTTTTCCCCTATTCTTACTTTGTTCCCTGAATGCCTTTTTCTACTGTCTGGTGCCTAACACTTGCTGAAGAGTGATTAATTTTTCTCATTGTTTTGCATTTTTCTTACTCCTCTGCTCTTTACACGCATTCGACTCGGTTGCCCAGAGCCTCAGCCCCACTTCTGTGCTTGGTAGAGCTCCTCTACCTGCTGGAGGAAAAAAGGATCCAGCTCCTTGCTGTCTCCCAGTTTTCTGGCTATTGGCAGAAAGTCAAAATAACAGTCACAGTGTGTCTCTGCTTAATTCAGAAGTATGGAAGAGGTACAAGGATGAACAGCTGCGTTGGAGGGAGGGAAGGGACATGGTTTAAAAGACAAACTGGTGGAAGAATTCAGCTCTTTCTGAAGCAGTTAATTTCAGGCAGCCGTTCTCCAGGCAATTTGAGCTTTCTCCTTCACAAAAAAATTAATCCTAAAAATTCATTTAAGAAAGAAAGAGTTTATGGGCTCTTTTTTTTCATGTTGTTGATAAACAGCTTCAGTGGTGATTTCTCAGATGGTCTACCAGCTGGCATTTTAGATCTAGGATAGGCAGCGGCTGCTCTGGAAGAGGAAAATTTTCTCAGAGTGCAGCACCTTCAGCAATTTCTTTTGCAGAAGGCTTGCTGTTTGAGAAGGAGTGCAGTGGTTTTCCTCATACCTTTTACCCCCTTGCCTTTGTGGCATTGGCTCAGCAGAATGTTCAGCAGAATTCCAGCATGTTAATTTTTGGTGACAGATTATAAAAATAAGATATATTTTTAATTAGATGACATACTGATGTTAATCAATTCCCTTTCCGGTTCAGTTGCCAATATTTTAAAATAATAATTAAACCACGTTCAGTGCCAAGCCACTCATGATGTGAGGGTTTGAATGAGTGAAATTTCAAAAGATGATGAGCGTGGCTGGAAAAACTCTGGACAGTCTTCCTCAAGAGGGAGAAATAGCATTTAAATAGAGTTGAAAAATAATCCAAAAGAAGTCAGACAAAACATGAATGAGATTTGGCAGATCAGCTGACAAGATTAACATGCTAAAATATACATGGTAATTATTCCTGTGAGAAATAGAAAAAAACCTAAGTAGAAGACTCTTAGCTAGAAATATATTACACATTTAAGTTCCAACAAAATAAGTATGAACTAGCTTCCTTCCAATCTCAACATGGAGCAAGAGGAGGACTTTTTGGACTGCATAGGTAACAAGATGTGAATCATTTGGAGTTTTCTTATATTTATCATATTAGCCCCGAAAACTGCCTTCTAAGCAGGCCAAATAAACTGTAGGATCTTGATTAAGTCTGTATGACTTGAGTGTTAAAACGTGTTGAGTATGATGCCTAAAGTAAACCTGATGTTCACTGTGCTGTTGATATGTGGTTAGTGTTGTCTACTATAGTGACCTATATTACTACCCTGTGCATGCCCGAACAGTGCTGCCCTCGGTGAGGTAGAGACCCCATTCCAATGACGTGACTCAGTACTCCCACATCATGTTGCACTTTGCCATGTGGATTAGTAATTAAACACCAGATGAACATGAAAACACCACAGCTGGAGACTGGGGTTCATTCCCTGAGAGACAGGACATGTACCCCTCAAGAGTGTTTCAGGGAAATACAGTTTGTTTGAGTATACCTGCACTTACAGCGTAGACATGTCTGGCACTCTGCTAAATGTGCCTTTTTGTATCCATCTGCAATGTCTTCTCTTGTAGCTAGACCTTACACTGTCTAAAGGAAGAAATACCTTCTATTCCCTATTTATATAGCTGCCTGGAGGATCCTGGAGTATAATAGGGCTCCTTGATGGTTTAGTACTTTAATTAATAATATACATGGTGCTTTGTTTAGCTGCTTCTATAATATTTTGGGATCTCTGGGTTGGGGGAGTGCTATAATTTAAATTATTACAGCTGCTGTTGTTTCTGAAATGCCTTTCCGAGGCAGTGTGGAAGTTGGAATACTCTAGTTGTTTCTCATCATCAGTGGTGCTGCACTGGCTCTAAGAGTCATTTGGGGAACGTGACAGGTGCCAAAAAGAAAGGACTTGCTGGTGTAATTGCAGAGATTGGGCAGGCTACTGGGAGGCAGAGGTAATTTTTTGTGTAAATTCCAGATGTCAGAAAAACATTAAGTTTCATGAACTATTTTCCTTCCACTTGCTAAGTTAAGATGCTTTGGACTGTCCCATGTTCTTCTTGCAGAAGACAGAATACTGAGCTTTTATTTTTGTCAGCTTTTTAGAAATCTTGATGGGCCCTGCAGTATGATGAGAAAGGAATTTGAAACTCATCTAAGATTGTATAAGCTGGCAGAGTAGAAATAATGTAATTAGCACAAAGTGGGGTTTCTGCTGCTTCATTTCTTTTTACAGTGGTTCTAGTATAGGTTCCTGTGGTTTTACTTTGGAAATGGGATGCTACTATTACCTGAATGCTCTGAGCTTTCCCCAGATATTGCTTGCCATGTAGGCTCCCTCCCCAGCACCACTCCTTATTCTGTCAGCCTTGCCTCAGTCCGTCTGATGAGCATTGTCTGAGATGAGCTTGCAACCTTCTCACGTTAGAGCTTACGCTTTCCTTTGCCTTCAACTTCTATGCAATTAAAATCAGTGGTAGGCCTTGATGATAAAAAGGTGCAGGCTGTTCTTGGGAAAGCATGGACAAGCTGGGTACTTTCAGGTGGTTCCACAGGCTACCAAGTAGAATACACAGGTCCCACCCTTAAATTCAAGCTGTTGTGCTGCCAAGGCACAGTGCTGTTAGTGATGAGAAGGGCTCAGGAGCTTTAGTAGCAGCAGTGGCTGCTTAAGGAGCTGTGTCGTTCAGCTGCGTGCGGAACCTCTTCCAGTCAGGAGTTGATTGACACAGTGTGGAGGCTTTAGGGGAAAATGGCTGATACGATGAGAGGCAGAATGGACTAAAAGCACATACAGCGCAAGGTTAGTTTGCTCCAGCCAACATCTGGCCTGCTTTGAGAAGTGATTGAGTGTTGCCATTGGATAAAACAGGACTAATTTTTTCATCAAAAACACATTCCTGGCATAGTGGCCTAGTTTCCTCCCCTTCTTCTGATTTGTTTTCTTACTGAATTATGAAGCTGGTGGTGTGGGTGGGACAAGAGGCAATAGGAGAAGAATTAAGGTTCGCAGTTCTACTTTTCTCTGGTTCACTTCTGTCTAGTTGTTGCTTTTCTTACCCATGCATGCATGCAATTTTTATATTTTCAGTTTTATTTAATGCATTTTTTTAAAGGTTTTTTTCCCCTAAATTGACAGGTATTTTGATGATATTACAGTTTCATGAGCCTAAGGTAAGTAAGTCTTAAAAGTATAATATATTCCCAGTATTTCTAGAGCGGGATTTTCAGCTCAGCCTTTGCTGCAGTTGTTTGGATTTTCATCATATTTCAAGAGAATAAAAGCAACATGTTCACCTGTTATTATTTGTGCAGCAGATATTTCCTCATACCCAAGAAAAATAAAATTATCATTTTTCTGTATTTGAATATGCTATGATATTTGAATCTGTCAAGTGCTATGCCCATCTCCTTTGGTCACAAGTTAAACAGGCAGAGCTGTGACCAAGTTCAAAGACTGAGGAGGGATTTTTAGGTGATATACCACCTAGCCAATAATTTGTTTTTTTTCTCCCAGTTTTTTTTGCCAGAATTTTTCCTTGGAAAACATTTCACAATGTTTATGTCCCTCCTTCACTCTTGCCACAAGTATATCTTGCTTGTTTGTTTCATTGTTGACTTTAATGTTTTTGTTTGTTTTGGTTTTCATCTCCCTGTCTGCAGCACTTCCCTTTAGGAGTTGGACATTTTCATCATTTCCTAATATTGTGCCACTAGCATAATCAGTGTAAAAGCCCCTGTATGGAGTACTCAATATGTAGGAACACAGAACTGAATTTCAGTCCTCTATATAATTGTCAGTGGATTATGCATCCCAATATATTAAACATTAAGTTTCAGTCTACCATTAGCGATGATTTTTGGCATAGGGAAAGATTAATTTAAAATTAATTTATAAAAGATCATTGGCTGGCAGAACAGTGTCGTACACATCTGCCGGGACTTGCTGATTTTCATATTGCCAAATGGAATAGCATCACAGTAACAAGCAATATAGAAAAGACAAAGTAGACTGGGGTCTGCCTCTGCCTAATGGTGAGGCCTGTTAGCTGAGTAGGTTGAGAGAAACTGCACATTTACTATTAGCCAGTAGATTTTGAAACAGAAAACTTTAAAAAGCTTAACTTGTACTGATTATGATAATGTTTTTACTTGTTTTGCTGTTAAGAATGTTACAAGGCAAGACTGTTAAATTCCTGTTATCAATATGCAAATGTGAAATGTGTTTCTTATTATATACAGTCTGTATGATACTTCAGAAACAGAGATAAATCTGTTTATTTTACAGTGGTCCTCTTATGGTGCAAGGTTGATTTCTTGCTTCACATTCAAAGGGCAGGACCTGAGAAAACAGTTCTGACCTGGTTTGGGTCAATTTTTCCTTTCTCTGGCTGCTCTGCATTCATACTGACTCTTTCCAAACAGAGAAGCAGGCACTCTGCTGAATTTTTACACCATCTTTAATGAGTTTCTGGCTTACAGTATGTCCTGGGAGGTTTGTCAGTAGATTTATTCATATGCCATTAAGGTACTTTTATTAATCCTTTTAGCCTTGTGGAATAGAGTTGATTATCTCATTTGATACTTGATTTTGGTCTGATGCAAAAAGGGATGTTATGTAATGAAAATAAAATAGACTTTTTTTATAGGATGTCATGGGTTGTACTGTGGATTGTTTAAGTTGCAATGGCAAATATACACTGTTGGCTAAAGGCACCTGTTTAGAATATGCTATGGCTCTGAGCTGGTTATGGATGCCACACTTTTTGTTTACCTAAAGCTTCTCTTGAAAAAGTCCCTTTAAAGTTAATAAAGTTTTGTAACCATCTGTGGCTTTGAAGTGCAAAATGACTCGACCAAAAGTGCTCTTGAAGCAATAGTGAATGAGGGTGTGGGGACGGTCAGGAGAACAAGAGTCCGTCAGCAAGTGGAATTGCTGCTGTTCAGAGGATGCCACTGTTTTTAAAAGGAAATTGAGGGTGGGAAAAGGGTTACAGCTGCACATCAACAAAAGTCGGCATATGTCTGTAAGTTACCTCTTTGGTATGTCTTGGGATAATAGTGCCATTCTTTCCCGCAATCTGAAACACTTCAGTTGTCAGTGTAAGTGGATGTCAACATCGCACACTTCTCGTTGGCTGTGAGCGATCTGATGTAGTTCTTACCCCGTGTGAAAATCCCTGCAATTGAAAATATATATGGAGTCCAGATTTTACCAAATAAACCTTTCCAGATTCTTTCTGCCAAAAATCCAAGCCAAGAAAATATACCACTCCTATAATACTCCAAGATGCCACTTAATAGTGGCTTTTATCGTACTCCTTCCAGTTTTCACTCTCATTTGGGCATTTGAGTCACTCTTTCAAGAAGCAACCACAAATTGTATGCAGTTTCCTTGTACACAGTGTAACAAACAAATGTACAGCAAGAACCCTACAGTTCCTGTTTGTCTACAAAGGTAGTAATTTTTACATGCTCGTAGGAGTTTTCCCTTATGTAAATAAAATGTGCGCCTAGAAACAGATGACCTAGGAAACCAGGCTGCGAACATTTCTTTCAGTAAATGATTGATTTGTTCAAAAAGTTGATATTTGAATGGATCACAGCTAATTGGACTAATAATTCCCTTCCCTTTCTCTCACCAAGGAATTACATTAAAATAAAGCTTACCAGCAGCTTTGGTTATTTATGTATGCACTGTTTAAATGGAGCTGAAAACACTACAAGAAAGTATGACCCTTTCCCTGAATATGTTCCCCCAGTGCCGGACTCTGAAGGTTGCATTATTGTATAATTAGATGAGTAACAATATATACAGTTTAGGTCAGACTTGGCAGGACCCAGAGGAGCACTAGCACCAAGTAAGGTGGTTGTCACTCAGTGAGATTCCTGGAGAGGACAGCCAGTCTAGTGGGCCGTTGACCACGGAGCACCATGACTGCTGGTAGGTAAGGTAGAGCCGGTGTAACTGGGGATTGCTTGCAACCCCATCATTCGTGAGAACTACAGGATGCGTTAGGCAGCTGGCACAAGGTGGAGCAGCTTTAAGATTACATTAGTTAATGCCAAAATATTGGCCTGATACAGAGCTGGCTCAGGATCAGAGGAGAATGAAAGCACTTTATTTTGTTCATCTGTATGTGTTCCATGTATGTCCTATAAATGTATTAATACTGCTTGACATGTTTATATTTTTATATGGAAAGGATGGATAGCTCTAGAGTAATTTACTGCTATTACTTTATTCCTCATATTTAGTTCTTTATTTCCATAGATGGAATAAACTGATCTTGACAGAAGCAGTTGACTGCATTTCTATGCTCTGTCAGGTTAACGCTGTTGACAGTGTGCTATTTGACTTTTGCTGCAGTATGGTGGTGTTTTGGCTGTAAGATTTAATCTCAGTGTTTCCCAAAAGGTGGTCTAAGTTTAATGCATGCCTGTAATAAATTATATGTAGAATAAGAATAGCCTGGGTTTGTTTGTCCAGAACTGAAAGCAGTTAGAGTTGCCCAAAAGCCTAAAATACAAATGACAAACTGGTCCTTTGCAGTGAAATCTGGAAACTTGAATAGGATGGTTTAGCTTCCACAAAGCTATGGTGTAAAGACATATTTAACAGCTCAGAATGGGACCTAGATCACAAAAATCACCTTATGTTGTGCCTTATTATGAATAAGAAATTTTTATGTCTGTCTTCAGAATAGTAAGGGTTTTTATCCTCAATATTTAAATCATTTTAAGTATTGGCTTCATATTGCATTATATTGATATATTTCAAATTCTATTCCAGTGCCTTCGCTAATCTGAAAAAAAAAAGAGCTGAATTGGCACATAGACAAATTGGTAACTCTCAGATATTTAGTACAGATGAGTGCACGTGTTGCATCTTTGTTATCTTGCCTTTCTGTAGTAATACCTAATGGGGTTAGGTATCTGGCAAGGAAAATGTTGTGAGCAGAAATGTACTTGAGGCCAGAGTGCTGGGATGCCAGAATAACAAGGAGCTACTGCCATCAGGGAGGGAGGGGATTATTTAAATTTTGGATTATTAGGTATCTAGTTAGATATGTACGCATTCTCACTTCGTTAATCTCCATATCACCTCCTTCAGTGTGATGAGCCCCCAAACAGAGGTCGTGCCACATTATGAAATCCTGTTCTCAACAACTCTTCCTGTGTTTTTATTCCTAGCCTTCAGTTCCTACTAAATATGCATACACTTGTTTGGATGTGTGACTAGCCTGTTTATACCAATATATGTGCCAGGCCTGGGATGCTTTTTGGTTGTGCAGCTAGAAAAACAAAAACAAGACAGCGAGGTATGGATGTTTAGGGAATCAGTGTGCCCCTCCTGGAATAGTTGTGTCTCTACAAGCTCCTGCTTTGGGAATTCCTGCTGTCCCTCCCTCTGCAGGAACAATTCAATCCAGAACAGGTGTACTCCGTTCAGTCTTGCTGCAGTAGAAATCAACAGATAAATTTGCACAGGTTTCACTAAAAGAAAAACTGTGAGGAACGGGATCTTCTGTGCACTGTTTCTTTCTATAGGTCCTCCTATTCCACTTAGAAATATTTACCCAGACACCTCCAGAGTCAACCACAGAGTCAAAGTTTGAGTTTAAAGATAATTGTGCACTACAAGTGGGATTAGTCTTACTAATTTTTGTCATCTAAAAATTAGGAATTTAATTTGAACTAGTCCTCTAGTTTGCTTTCGTGGTTATTTAAAGGCATCTTCAGAGAGGAATTAATTCTTCTTGTATTAGGCTTCTGCATGGTTTAAATGGCTTCATAGTTTCCTGTTTCTCTGGGCACAGGCTGTTGATGGAGCCTAGATGCTCACCTCAGGCTAGATGCCTGCATTTTATATTAAATTATCTTGTCCCTGAATACTACTGACTTTAAGTGATGAGCCATATTTATTTCCATACCAGACAAACTGGTATGGAATATGCATATGTGCATATATAAATGGAATATGCATATATAAATAAATATGCAAAACTCAGAAATATTGCAGCATAGTTATGCAAGGCATATATTCTTTGATATATTCCACTGCAGTTAGTTGGTGTATTGATTGATCTGAGCCGCTCAGGTATGGGAGCAGCAGAGGTCACGAGAGGACTGAGCTCGGAATATGTGCCGTTGCTGGATGCAGCCCAGCTTTTCCAGAGGTCCCTTCCTGTGTAAACGCCCTCTGCTATTGCTCCCCTTCATCCTCCGTGTCATTAAGTTCTGGGATGAGTGACTCAATGTGATGTGGGGGTGGGAGGTGATATTTCTTCCCCACCATGGTTAGTCACCGCACGTCCTCCACCTCAGTGCTTCCCCTGAGTCACTCCATGGCCTCAGTGCCACCCCATCCCAAGAGCTCCCTCCCCAGCTTTTACTGTGCTTCTGGGAGTGCTGGGCTTCGTCTGCTTGCCTTGAACTGATTTTGATGCCTGGCAAAGATGACAGTGTTAGGGAAAGCAGTTCATACCACCTAATTCCACATGAAAAAGGATTACGGCAGCACAAAGTTTTGAATGGCATTAGTGAAGCAATTGATCCAATGTAGAAACAAGTCATCTTTTTAAGTATCTGCAGACAAGACAGGGCATCAGATACTCATTAGTACCATAAGCTTACAATAAGCTGTGATGAACACTTCCATTTGTGCAGCAGTGCCAAAGGGAGATGTGGTTTGTTTGTTTGTTTGTTTGTTTGTTTAGCTCCAGGCCCTAGTTCTTACCCTAAATGCAAAAATCCTTCTGTTTATATGTTGTCTTCAGTGCAGCTATTTCTGGTTTCTTGTGGTACAGGTAAGAAGAGGCCAAAATCCAGAAATTTTAATGAAAGATCCAACTGAAAAGAGATGAATGTGTTTTAACTCCTTTGTAAGGAAAGGAATGTTATTTATTTTTTGCATCAGCATATGCTGTAGTCCTTGATGGAAGTGAAGAGGAGGATCTTGCCTGTGCTTGATGTGATGACATTGGGTGTTCTGGTGCTAACCCTTTGACTTGAACAGCTAGTAAAAATTTCAGATCTTACTAGGTTATTCCCAGCAGAAGGAAAAAAATGAGGATTTTTTAAATTATATTTTCTGCCTTACATGAACTTAGGACACCCTTTTATCTTAAAAGAAAAAAAACAAATAATTTGAGGCAAACTCCTTGCCCATATCCCAAGACTATTTTAGCCATAACCTTTACATGAAATGTTTATTTATTCTGCACATTGATACTATTCAGGTTATTCTGTGATTTTTGTTTTTCTGCGGTGGTTTTTCTGTTCCTGAGTTTTGTCTCTGTTTCTTCTAGTCAGCTCTTTTTTTGTTTTTCTGTGTCCATCATCTCAAGAAAACCAATTTTAACAAAGTAATTCTGTCAAACATATTTGAATCTCTGAGAGGCCTTGCATTTGCCTTTGCTCCAAGCAAAACTGTACACTTAGCTCTCTCTTAGAGATATACCTTCTCTCTTAGTTTAGACATATCTTCAGAGAGACATCTTAAGAGATATCAGCATTCTCTCTTAAGGGAAAAAACAGTGATGAAACCTTTGATATAAGGTTCTTGATGAAAGGATATCTTCTTTCCTAATAATTTTCTTTCTTAGTTCTCAATATTTGGTACTATATGAAATACTCCCTCCTTGTGTTAAGATTTACAACACATCATAATGCAGACCTACATGAATCAGTGGACTGCTTTTTAAGGCATCTGTGAAAAGTAGTTAAAAAATGCATAGTGTAAGTAGGCTTACATTACTATATAGAATACAAAATAGTTCTACAGGAAGATGTTTGGAGGTCAGAAAAGTGTTTGAGAGCTGCTCTTATTCTGGCTTAAAGGTAAGACCGTATACAAGTTCTGTCCTTTCTTCAGTGCCATAGCTCCTGAACTTTCTCATCAGACGTGTATGATGAGAAGTGTTGTTGGTTGGTTTCTTTTTTCTTCTCTCTTATATGCTTTCTATATTTACATGCAGTTTACTGCATTTGACATGAATAGGTTGTTATATCTGCTACCAGGTATTTATGGCTACAGGGTTTTTTTTAATAGTATTTGTCCCTCAGATTACCTTAATGTGTTAAAGGAACCAAGCAACAAAGGCAAAGAGAGGGCAAATATAATCTTTCATGCAAAACCAGAAGTAATAATTAGGAAATATTTTCTATCTTGGTTCTCTCCAGGCTGAGGGCAGTTTGCTCTTCCCAAAGCAGAGTGAAGAGAGTAAGATCAAAGAGTATCCTAAAGCTTAAATATTGTGGTGCTGGAAAGAAGCATCACTGAGATCTAGTAGGTACAGAGGGACACAAATAGGATAAATACTGTTTTTGAAAGGTTGCTGAGGCTTTTTACAAAAGTGGATGTGGTATTCAAAGGGACAGAGCACTTCCAAACTGCTCACCCAGGAGGTGTGAATACAGAGGCCCCGCAGCTCCAGGATCCCATGGACTGCTTTTCAGTTTAAGAGGCCATTTCCCCCAGGAGGAACAAGTGGGCAAGTTTGGAGTGGGCCAGGCCACGTTGCATCTGGCATGGCTCTCTAAAAACTCCATGGTCATAGTGACAGGAGGCCAGGAGCCAGCACCTTCCAGCCAGGAATAGAGAACAGCCTGAAGTGACTTTACAAATGCTTTCAAGGAACATTGAAAACTTAGGCAATGGAAAAAAGAAAACTGTTTGTTGCTTTAAGCCTTTGTTCTGCCTCTTGACTTTGAGTGAATAAATACATGACGTTTGTTTAGAAGTGTTTGGGTTTCCCTGCAAACTGAGATTCTGACAGCTTTCCACAAAAAAGGGTCACTTGTGCCAAATTCAGATGGTCCACTCAGTTGAATAAATGGCGTAAGAAACTCATCAAGGCGTAACTAGTCTGAGTTGTTGGCAATACATGTTCCCATGAAGGGCACCAAGAGGGTTGTGCACACAGCAAAGGACTTGCACAACTCTACAAGTTGTGCTCCAACATCACACCTTCCCTAATTTTTGTAGCCTCTCTGCACATGGTCTTGCTATTCATTCAGTTGTTAGATTCTTCATCAACTCTGCTTATATAATGTATATTCAATGACTGGAATATATATAGCTAAAACAATCATATGATAACCATACTATCTACCAGTGGATGTAAGAAATTTTCTCAAGGCTTTTTTCTTGGGTCTTTAGGTTTTCATAGCACAAGCTAAAAACTCCATCCAAATGCAAAGTGCAGGTTGTGGGGTTTTGTGCTTTTTTAAAAAAATGTTTTACCTAGTAACTTCTGAAGGACATCTGTGAACATCTCATGTAAACTTAAGTGCCCAGTAAACTTGTAAACATCTGTTTTGCAAAGAGTGGGCAACATGTAGTTATATATGCCATGCTATCCTTTTTAAATAACCTTTGCTTCACATTAGATAAATTCAGATGGGTTCCTTATTCTGTGGACAGTTTTTTGGTTGAACACCATTGCAAGGCTGATTATGCAGTATTGTCATGGGCCCTCTGTACCACTGTGGCTGTTGTGTGACTGGAATTTGGAGCATGCTAACACAATTAATTGAAATATTGTGTTCTTAAGATAATTATTTACAGGACTGTGCTGTATCACTGACTATCACTGTGAACATTTTAAATACCATTTTTAGGATATAATATTTTTAATGGCTTACAATACAAGACTTTATCATTCATATGCTAGAATATGAATTTTACTACAGTATTTTCAGATATTTTACAGTGTTCCTTGGGGATCTGAATCCTGCACGTTTGTTTGACATGTACCAAAGTCACCTGTTCTCCACTGTGGTGTAAATAACTGTTTATAAGAGAATACTTCTGTGGATTTGAAGTTGAAAAAGTATAGTACATTTATCTACACAATAGAGGGATACATGATATTTTGGGACAGACTCACTTAAATCTCTAGCTGAGCTGGGATTGTTTTACTATAAAACCACACACTAGAGAAGCCATTTGCCCACTTTCATTTTTCTTTAATGTATGGAATATCTTTTTCAGTCAAAGAGACACAGATGAAACTTAAGTGGTTCAGCAGATTCTAGATCAGAGCTTGAGACTTAAAAGAGTTTTACTGCTGTGACTCAGGAATAATTATTAAGCAGATAATGCCAATACCATTATAACCTGTAACAAGATAATGACAGTAACATAAAATGAAGCATTGATGTCAGTATGGGATTTTATTACTGATAGTGAAGTAACATGAACCTGCCCAGGGAAGTTGAGAACAAAGCCATCTGGTGCAATGTTTGAGAAGCCTTTCAGTGGGACTGCACAACTCGAGTAGTACATCAGTTTGATAAAATTTCAAACTTCACTTTCCACTCCAACTTGTAGTTCCCAAATGTATAAATTCTAAAAAAAAAAATGAATAAAAATGCATTTGGGTGCTCTGTGTTTTCAGGAAGTTCCTCCAAAGTATTTCTCCTTACATTTCCATCTGAAATGAGAGCCATTCAACAAGTCCTACTAAAAAAGGCAATCCTCTATTATCAGAGGCCTTCAAGAACAACTGTAAGAATTTAAGGAAAAACTTGTTTTAAGGACTATTCTGTTCTACACTTATTTTATGCACTAAATAATGTAGTAAATGGTTGGACTTTTAACAAAGGATATCCTTTGTACAGTAATTCCTGAAATATGAAATATGACCTTCCCTCCTCCCCCAAAGAATTTGTGTTCCTATGACCTACCTCACTTGCATTTTAGGTGCCTATATCCATCATTCTCATCCTCAGAACTCCCACTCAGCAGCTGCCTCTTTTGGCAGCACTTATAGTCCATCCATAGCCATCCCAGGTTTTTACATTAAGGATCTGTACAGACATGAAATTGTACTTCTGAGAATGCTCAGAAGCTCCATTGGCTCAACAGAGTCAAGCACCTTACCAGCAAGGTTTATTTAAAGGGCAGGTGAAATAAGCACCTGCCTACTGTAACAAAAAGTTAGAACTGGCAAAAAACCACTCAGTTTTCCAGAATCAAATATTTATTATTCATTGGAAATAATTGTTTCCTGTTAAAAAAAAATAAAAATGCTAGCATGATTAAATTATTTTTCTTCTTATTGGGGAGTTAGAAGGTTAATGGGAACGGTGAGAAAAAGCAGTTTTACTTGTTCTAAAAAAGTAGACTAAACGGAAAGCTGTCAACAGAAGTCCCCAAAGTAATACTCCATATACCTCTGTACTATTAAAGCAGCTGTGTGGGTTCTCCTGGAATGCCAGTCTTCTCAGACAGAGCTACCTGAGGAGCTAGTGGGTGCCATTAGTGCCATCCTGCACCACAGTCGGAGAAAACAACTGAGCGTAACATGGGATGGGAGACAAGGTGGTAGGCTACTGGTTTAGGGACTCATCTGAGGGGAGACATGATGCTTCTTTTGCTAGGATCGTTTCTGTTTCTTACTTACTAGTAGGACAAAATACAGAAAGGCTCTTGGAAGGAAAGGCTCCTCTGTCCAAAATGAGTGCTGTAATCTCCAGCCAGCAGTTATTTGTTTGTGTTTTCAGTGAGACCCTTTCTTCTTCATCCTCTGTTTCCTGTTCACAACTTCCCAAATCTTGAAATATTTTCTGCATAGTGGTGTGGCCACAATGAGAGTATCCCCTTCCTAATCCTTTACAGAAGCCTTTAGTCCCAGGAGGTGATTGTGTGGGAGGTAGAAGATACGGATTTAATTAAATTTAAAGGCAGTGGCCCTTTAAAGTGAGCTAGTCAATCCCTATCCTTCATTTCTAGTCTGTTATCCAAGAGACAGGGTATCGCTAGAGTGTGTATTTTAAAAGGAAACATAGGTCAGTGAGTGGAGTTGCAGATGTGGAGAGCAGTCCCTCGAAAAAGAGGGTGGTGGGTGCTCTATGTATGGCCAGTCATGAGGACCCAGAAAACAGACCTCAAACACAAAAGCACCAACTGTTTGTGTCATAAGAGATATGGGTTTGGCCTTGAAGTACAAAAAAACCACCATATGCCTACAGCTAGTAGTACCATTTGTACTTATGTGTCAGGTGGTGGCTATAGAGGGGGAAAGAAAAAGAATAATGTCAGGAGGTTGCTGAGCTTCCATTTTTACACAGCTCTCTCAAGACCTTTCTTTTCTTCAGGTATCCGCCTCTTGTTCTTCCAGATATGTAGTAGACTCCAACAGGTCATTTGATTTGTATTTGTCTGTGCCTGGAGTCAGTGATGACAAGCCCTTCAGTTTGCATGTACGCCCAGGACTTGGAAGTGTTTTCCAGCTTTCAGTCCCACATTGACTGGTCATTTCTTTCTGTGCCTTAAAATTCACATCATATTGTTATAATATAACATTAAGAAGCAAAAAATCTGCATCTTGTTTGTAGGAGGAGAGATACAGATATCCCAGTTTGGATACTAGTCTGAAGCAATAGGGTCCAGTGCTTATGCAAAGGTGTCTGTGTGAACAGAGCTATAAATGTTACCTGTCTCAAAGCCTCAATAAATAACTTGAATGTTCATTTCTGTGAGGGTGGATCTTTACATAACTAAGCCCTGATCCTTCATAAATGGCTTTGCAACCTTATAACAGAAGGTACTACATATAAACTTCAGATCGATATCTATCTTAATTATTATCCATTATCTAAAACTCCTTGGTCTTCAGAACTGAAGTTCACGTATCAGTATAAGAATGTGCTAGTTTGGTATTAAAAAACTCAAACTCTTTAATTAGAAATGGTGCATTTAACTGTTGCTACATTTTTTTTCTTTTTTTTTTTTTTCTGGCAGGCAGTGAGTCTTGAGGTTGCTATTTTAATACTGAGCTAAGAGGGGTTTTTTATTGTCTTCAGAGGTAAATAATGAGTGGAAAAATTTTGAGTCATGAGTCACATATCTGTTACTTTGGGGGGCACTGCATTCCTGTAGAAGTGTGTAGCAGAACACAAAAGGTGGGATATATGTTAGAAGATTTGCATGGGAGACTGCAGACTGAACACAGATGAAGGACAGTCCCCAGGTCATAAGGACCTCTTTTCTTGAGACACTGCCTCTTTCCATGTGATGTGCAGCCAGAGCCTTCTTTAGAGGTGTTTAGGCAGATTCCTCCTTCATAAGAGAAAGGAAGGGTGTTCAGAACATTTTTAGCAGGAATCTAGAACCTTTTTCTTTCCATTGTATGACCCTTCCAGATCTGGCTGTGTTACAGAAGCTGTATATGAGATGTCTTTTGTTAAGAAATGAGGAAGATTTTAATACTGAATCTCATTTGGGGTGAAAAGTCTGCTGTCAAAACTATGATAAGATTATTATCTTGTTTTTGTTATTTAAGATTACTGACTGGCAGAATTTACTTCCTACATAAAATTTATTGTGCTGGAAGATTGTTAATTTAAGTATTATTATCATCACAATGGACAGGCCTTTATTATGGGGGGCAGTGCTTTCATTCATGATCAAAGGGAAATAAATCCTAAAGTGGTATTCCTATTGTACTGAGCTGAATCCTTAGTCTTTCAAGTCCTGAAACATTGTTTTACATTTCTTGAACTGAAGAAGTATGTGTGTAGGCTGTCATCTGTGTAAGCATAATTTCATCTCCCTAAGCTTCAGCTAGGTAGCAAAGGGCAAAATGGTTGTGCACACATGACCATTACCACTCACACATTCACCACCAAGATCTCTTTTAACAGAAATTAATGACAGTAAGAAGAGGATCAGATCACTTATGCTTGAAACATTAACATATTTACTTAATATTAATGTTGTGTTAGCTTTATCACCTCACTGGTGTGCTGAATGTGTGCCACACATTTATTGATATTAAAATCATAGAGTTGGTGACAAACAACTTTTAAACATCAAAGCCCAGAGGAAAATTAAGCAGGAGTTAAAGTGTCTTGTTATAAAATATGTAGCTCTGAAAGCAAACAGTTTATTTTGTTTATTTTGATTTGCAAAGCTATTCTTCCACATGAGAGGAAACCAGACAATTCAAATCAGTTTCTAAGCCTCAAAAAGTACAAGCTAGATGGAGACTTTATATTTAAAGTTAGTTGCAGTCTTATTTGCCACTGTTTTCTCACAAGAAAAGAACAAAAGTATGTCTTAATATTTTTGTGTCTTTATATATCAGAAATTTGCCTTCCCACACTTAAAAAGAAGAGCTGGAAAAGAGGGTTATTTTGATCCTTGGGCCAAGTTCTTTAATGCCAAATCGCAGTGTGGAAAGAATGTCTCCGTCCAAGTTATAAATCCTTAAAATGAGCTCTGATGGAAAATCTGGAGTAGTTTCACAGTGGAATCTCCTCAGCTCCGTGTGAGGATCGCTGTTGCTGCTTTGCTAAGGCAGGTGCCCACTCCATCCAGGAATGGTCTGGTTTATACCAAGAGTGGTTTCTTGTCTGTGAACAAAAAAAGAATCAACAAAGCAAGGGTGTTTTTGTTCTGCAAATTACTTAATGATTTTCAGTCAGGTCTGAGATTGTAGAAGTTTTTTTTCTCTGTTCTTCTGTGTTGTCACGATATTGGTGAGCCACAAAGGAAACCTGTGCAAATTGAGTTCATTTTTCCCTTTACAGAAAACTTAACTTCGCTTACTGTGGGTTTGTTTATTAAAGTGAATGCGGGACTAGTCATGAAACTTATCCTGGCAGTGACAAGACATTTATGAGACTTAAGATTTATGCAAGTTTAGAGTGTAGGAAGACTCATTCAGGGGAATGGAATGGGGCCTCTGATGTGAAGGGCCATCATTGCTATCCTGGATACCCAGAAAAGTAGAAATATGGCTTTCTTTTTACCCTTCTGCCTTTGGACAGGCACAGGAGCTCCTTCTCAAATCAGCTGTTTCTTCCAAGGGATATCTCTTTAGCCAGGAACTGTCACAGACAGCCACAGCTCAAGCTTTGGGCAGGCTTGGATGATGTTCAAGCGTGTGTGCACATACAGGAGAGAGAAGGAGTTTCAGATATATTTCAGTTCATTTATTTGTATTAGAGGATTCTGGGACTGTCCTTTTGATCAAATTAATTTCTTCACACGTCACCACTATCAAGACCAAAGCATGTTCTCCCCTTGTATCTGTCACTACTACAGCATCACACCAGCTTACTGAAGCATCTCGGTGTATGTCCCACAGTCAGTAGTTTTTTCTATCACATAATCCCTGTCCCCCATCACTTCTGGGACACACATATGTCAACACTAGCAGGAAGGGTTAATCTGTAAAGAAAACTGGTTTGGTACCAAGGAACCAGCATCTAAAATACATATTTTGGGGATGGAGTGTTACTTGAATTTGTTCTCATTTTGTTGCGTGGACTAAATGCTGGTTAGTGAATGGAGTGCATTGAGCATGGTCTTGAAGCACACCTCTCCGTTTCATTTCATGTGAAGGGGGGCTCTGAGAGAGCACAAGTGATAGGAGACTGCCTTTAAAAGTCCACTCCTTATCTGAATTAAAATGCTAAGACAGATTCACCTTCTGAGTGGTGTTTATAGGTGTAACACTTATGCCCAGCAGGGAATCCTGGTCTTCCTCACTCTAATAAAATTAACTGCAATATTACTTTGAATCAATGTTTTATGTAGAAGCTGTATTAAATAATAGTATTTTATTGTATTTTTACTAAAGGGTTGCTGAAATGTACTTTAAAGTTAAAAATATAGATCTAAGAAATAATTCCAAAGTTGTACAGGCAAGTATATGGAGTATTTATAACAGAAAGTCTCAAGGTTGGCTGTTTTAGAGGATTTCTCTGTGTGGCACTTATTATTGTCTCCTGTTAATTCAGGAAGCTCAAGGCCAACATTAATAACTGTGGTGGTGTTGCTCCCTTAACAAGTATCGCTTCACAGCAGCAGCACAAGTCTGCAGAGAAGCAGCTGTCTGGTTGGGTCCTCCACAGCTGCAGGATGAATATCTGGCTCCTTCCTGTGGTACTTTATTGCTATTGCACAGGACTGAGAGTAGCTGCAGTAAGCCAATAAACAAAACAATATGATTAAACTGTAAAGCAAATCAGTATGATTCTTTTCAAAGGATGAACAAGTTATTTCATTCTTTAAAGACTTGGATTTTTAACTGTGCGATATATAGATCACTTAGCAAACCTTACACACAAATACACAGTCAAAGAGGCTTATACTGTTACCTTTCATCTGGCACAGATGCATCAAAAGTCTTGCCCCTGTGCCATTGGTGAATATTGGCATTAAACACACATATTAAATTAATTCTGAGTTGGGATTTGGTAAGAAATGGGAAGAAAGAGAGCACATTAAATGTTACTTGGGTGATTAGATCACAAAATGTAAGTGAAACTTGGAAATATAAAACAGGCCCCTTAAAGCTGGGTAAGTCATCTAAAGCTTGCCAGTGATTGTTGAAGAGTATTGTTTCTATTAATTTTCTTAGCTCGGATTAGTGGAGTTTTGTTTAATTGTATTTTTATCTGAAAATTACTGAGTAGTGTTGATGGATACATGCTGCTATTTACAAAATAGAATCAGGCTATAGGGATTCTGACGTTTTGGTTAATTGGTATGTATCCTTCTAAATGGTTTCTATTCCTTAACTCATAATAGTTCTCATTTGCTCAGTGGGATTTAGAAACAGGGTTTGTGGAATGTCATTTAATACTCATTTCATTTCATTAAATGAAATGTATTGGCTTCCATCTTGCCTATAAATTAAGTCATTCTAGTTTCATTTTCTGGCCATATATTTTTAATTGTGTAAATATTTTTCCTTCTCATGTAATTTGCTCGATGTTACAAAAAGTGCCACCCCCAGCTTTACTTTATAGCAAATGAGTCGCAGTGTGTTTTCTATAGTCTGTTAAACCTGGACATAAATCAGATGCTTGATCTGTCTCTTATGGCAAACTAAATGTGAACCATTGTTTTCAAAGTTAGCCCTTTTCCTTGCTAACTGCAGGCCTGAAACTAATAAATTATTCTTTCGCAATCCAGAGAAATAACCTTCAATAGAAAAGATTTTAAAGGTCAGATCCTGCCTTCCAGTTAGATTTTCCTTAGTGTAGAGGCAGTGGGAAGGAGAAAGGCGTCTCATTGCAATCTGATTTCCTCATCCTATTCTAACACTAGTCAATGCATTGCCCAGCTTCTCTTTATAAATACAAGCAGCTTCAGAGGCACTCCAACATGTGGTTTGCTACCCACAATTTATTAGCCAAGAATAGCTACGTTGAAGTGGAGTTGTGGTCATGCCGTCTCCTCTGGCAAATCCTCTTCATCAGGGACTCTGGGACTGTTATGTAGGCTCTGCTGGGTATTCAATGTCCAGAGTAGGCCACACACTGGAAAACCCCCCCAGGAAACACATATACAGCCTTTACGGCCCATTTTGTAGCATATTGGCGAACAACAGAAGCAAGTCATCAATCTCGTATTCTACAAGCATGATTTGAATGAGCATCTATTGGCGAAAATCTCTAAGTGCTGTCAACTATCAGTTGTCTCCAGTGGCAACATTTTAAACAGAATAAGTACATTACACTAGAAAGTCACATAGCCCTTTTATTAAGTTAATAGTGCCATATTTCCGCTTTGGCTAACCATTGAAATTCTGATGTTGGGGCTTCTTAATAGTTTCATTTTCCTTTACTCCAAATTTTTTTAAAGAAAAAAAAGTATTATGAAATGTATTGATATAATTCAAACATAGAATAAAAAAAAGAATCCTGCTGTGCTAAAAAGTAGTATTGTATATTGCTGTGAACCATTGCAACCCAGGTATACTGCTAGCAACATTTTTTGTAATAGATAACTTTCCCTTCCATTTCTCCAACTCTTGTTTGCTACAAGGTAAAGAGGAAAGAAAAATCTGTGGGAAGCTTGCTGTTGCCTACAGATTCCTTTTGGGAAATGGAGTTCTTAAAAAGAAATGGAGTTTTTAAAAAGCCTCCCCACCCCCAAAGATATTAGGGTGGTAGAGAGCATGAGAGTGAGCACTGGAGGACAGCATTTCAATTCTTTTATGCTAATGAATGAGGATACAGTTGTCTTCTAGAGGGTATTTTAAAGGACAGGTGATGAGAATTGGATACTATCTGTTTATTTCCACGTATCTAAGAAGGAAACTTTTTCATATAGTGGACAAATATTTAAATATTTTTCAAATATAACCTATCCTCCTAAATGGCATGGAAATCTGTCACGAGGTCTTGGCATAACTCAGTTGGCAGCAACTGTTGTTCTTCCTAAGAGGCAGCATTGGAACATAAGGGAGTGACAGAGGCATACTCTAAGTATGGAAAGCTGTCTTCTCGATAGCAACAGGAGACCATTTTCAGATCTGAAACTCTATATTCTGTAGCAAACAAACAAAAATATGCAGAAGGATCCTGATTCTTGGAATATGCATTTTCCCATGGAGCCTATTTATAAAACTGCCTGATAAAAAAGCATATAGAAGATATGATTGCAACTCAGAGTATCTGGGTTATATTCCTAACTCTGCTTGCCCTTGAGTGAGCCACATTTAAAAAAAAAAAAAAAAAAAAAAAAAAAACACCAAAAAAACACCAAAGCCGCTAAGAAAGCCTTTGTACCTCAGTTTCCCCACATTCACAGAACTAATAAATAAATAGGAGTGATCTCATTTGTGCCTGGAAAGCACGTTGAGATGATTTTGTGGAAGACACTAATGAAATGCCATGCATTATTATTGCATTAGGCTGACTGTACTTCTGAAATTCATCTGACATTTCCCACTTGACATTGATTGTGGGTGGTAACATTTCTGTATTAATTTTAAATAGGATGCATTATAACACTGCCTGATGTATAATCACACGGTTTATGATTAAAGTATTTTCTAAGAAAAGCAGTACCCTGTGAGATCCTCTCTTTCACTTCGTTAAACTACCACGTTACGAAGTGTATTGTTTCATTACGGATCCTGCCAGGCAGCTCTACTGTGCTCCTTATAGCTACGTGTGAAGTATCGAGGTGAAGTTCATAACTATATTTGGGTATCAGGGTTTATTTCCTCTACTCTTTTGAAGGTTAGCATGACGAGCGGTTGAGGAATGCTAGGGGAAACCGTCATTAACATGAGCAGGCTGTGCCCGAGCTTGGATTGCCCCGCTGAATCCTGTTTCGTGTTGCAAGCAGTTAAATCATCAGGCGCCGGCACGGGGCTCGGACCACACAAACACAGGATCGGGTCTGTTCCATTATCGTGTTGCTGAGGCTGGTTGTCCACGTCGCAGATAACAGCTGCTCTCCTGTACGTTGTCAGTGGTCAGAGCCTAGCATTGAAGCCGAATACTCCCCTGTCAGATGTGCCTGTAAAGCAGGGTGGCAGGAGAGGAAGTTTGGAGAGGAAATGAGTAGATCAGCAGCCCAGCCCAGTGTGTAGCTGTAAGGCAGGGTTACCGGAGCAAGCAGTGGAGTGGGGAGGAAGTGTTGCAACGACTAACCCTCATGTGTGTGTTCTTCTCTGAAACAGCCTCATCACAGAAAAATCTAAGATAAGAGGATTTTTGGGAAACATTACTGCACAATTAGTGCAGGACAAAATGATCTATTGCTAGTTCTGAAAAGAGGGGGAGCATGCACAACTCCTCTTTAGAGGTGCTCAGCACCCAATGAAATGGGAGCACCCATAAAAAGCAGTGTTGCATGAAGTTACTGATTTTTTTATCTTCTGTTCTGCAGGACTTTTCTATCCTTTGCAACCTGAGTATTGCCAATGATCATGCACACTGGAGCTTTATGTTTTCCCAGGGAGTTTAAGATAAAATTTCTAAGAGGTGCACAGTTACATTGATACTGAAAAACTGTGGAGGGCGGGATTCTCTATTTTCCATGCTAATTGCATCAGAGAATTTAATGTAAAAAGAATATAGTTGTATGTGTACATTCTTATAATTTCATGTGTATATCCACATGCTTTTCATTTTTTACAACTGACTCCTGAGCAGGTGGGTCCCTGGAAGAATGAGATGAATGAGAAGAGCATCCTACAGGGAAGGGGGGAAACAGAAGCAAGTGGTGATCCCTATGGAAAGAGAGGAAACTAAATGTGACATTCCACTGCCAACTGGGTGTTGGTTTGCTATATTGTCTCCATCAACAACCTGGCCTTTTTGATTTTGTTTAGAATACTTCTGAAGTGAAAAATCTCCTCTTTTAACCACTGCCTCCTCCCAGTATTTTTTTTTACCATTGCATGACTGTCAAAATACTGACCATCAGTAAAGTTTTGGTATGATGTGGATTATAAACCTTTGTTTACAAAACATTGTTTACATACTTTATGCCCGTCACTTTTAAATTAATGAGAAAAGAAAATTATGAAGGGGGTGGATGGGTGGGTGAAGTCCATTCTTTGAATGCTAGATGTTTGCAAAGCAGCTGTTAGAATGAAATTTCCCTGGCTGCTTAGTGAGAGGATAGTTCAAATTGTAGTCAAAATTAGGATTGGTACACCAGATTATGTGTGGGTGTGACAAATGAAAAAGGAAATGCTTGGTAAAGTATTTATATTTGTAATGTGAAACTAACCTAAAATAATATTAGTGGGTATTAAATTCTGTATATTCCAGTGGATCAGTTTCATTGGAATAAAGAAAATAGTTCTGCTTATAGTAATAGCCCAGAGAATATTTCTGAGACATTACTTTAGAAGAATGACTGAAGTTGAAATACTAGTAGTAGGGAATACATGATGCTATGGGTGTGGTATGTGTCTTTTGTCATCATGATTTTATATTGTTCGAAATATGTGTTCAGACAATCTTTAGAGACTCCACATTAGCTTTCATTATATATGGTTATACAGTTGAAGAAACACTTTCTTACCTACATTTGGCTTTCAAAAACATTTTAATGGAGCCTTTTATGTCACTCACCTTTAATAGCGAAAAAAGAATATCAGCCAGTGAAAACACAGATGACTGAAGCAGACTTCTGGGCACAGCAGGGAAATTTAGGGCCCCATCTAACAGCAGCATCCTTTGGCAGTGGGAGAGCTGAATCCGCTTCCACAGTTTAATTCTGTGGAATTATCTAAAGTTCTAAAGCTGTCAAGAAAGCTATGGCAAACCAGCTGGTGATCCACCTGCAGGAGTATGGGAGGAAATAGGGTAGACCAAACAAGTTACAATTCTCTGTCTCTTTTAATGAAGGGGGAGAAAACCTATGACAAAGGTTTTCAGATAGTGAAGGAGTCCTTAGCATGAACTGAGCGGTGATACTTTTGCTGGGTGGGAAGTGGGTGTTGGTTCCCTGGGTGAGACTCTGGACTGGGAATTACATCCATTTTCCTGCCCTGGCTCTGCCATGGATTTCCTTGGTGAACTAAGCAAGTAGTTAATGGCTTTGACCTCTGTTTTTCTCTTCACAAAATGGGATTTTGACCCCTTCCTCCCAAGGGTCTGTGAGGTTAAATAAAAGGATGTTTATAAAGTGAGCTCATATTGTTTTTATGGAAGAGGTGCAGTTTCAAGATTTTCAAACAAAATTCGATGCTGTTGTACATATATGCTTTCTCTCAGTGGTAACACCGCACGGTAGCGGGAGATTCTGTGCAATTCCTTTTCTTGGGGTGAGGAGAGAGGCCACAGACACCCCACAAAAGAGAGCCAGCACCAGCTGCCAAGGGCCACTGATACCCTCCAGCTGTGTGACACCCCCATGCCAAGCTCCGCTAGTCCGAGCTGCCTCTGCATGCTGGGACACCCCGGCATGAAGTGAGCACCTCTTTGGGTGCACTCTCACTTCGGTACATAGGTGAAGGTGTCTGTTCCTCTTATCTCACCCTAAATGAACCTGGTTCTCCTTGTGTGTGTGCTGTAGGTGTTACCAAATGCTCTCTCTGCATACATATATGCCTTATGAAATGCCTTCAACCCTTCTTTTCAACCCACCCCCCACTTATTTTGTAGGATGTAGTTCAGCAGGTCCTTTTCAACCTTTTGTTCATAAGTGCCATTTTTGTGCTGCCTGTTGCTAAGTATTTGGTGCTGCTCAGTCTCACCCTTCCCCCCTCCTCTTTTGGCGGAGAAAGGATGCAGCATATTTCCAGAATATATACTCTAATTCCAGCAATGAGACTACTGTACATCTGGTGCTCTCAGTCTCCTCTGCGCACATTACAGCACACTGAACCATAGGTGAAGGGACAAATGACCTGTCCTTGCGTGGCGGGACATGGCGATTACTGCAGAAAGTGTCACAGAGGCATCACCAGGCGTGGGATCACCAGCAACAACCCGATGAACTCCTACCAAAACACAGGCACACATCTCTGCTATCACTTTCTCTTAGGCAGCCCCAGAGTGTGAAAGTTGGTGGTGGGGCGTGCGTAGAGGTAGAAACACGGTGGGAGGTGAAATTGCGGTAGATGTGACTGATTTACGACAGGAGTTTCCTTTACAGTCATAAGGGGAATTTTGCTTGGTCACAGCAAGTCTAAACCCTCATGAAACAGCCTGAATCATTTGAAGTTAAAATAAAACAGAGAATGGCACGGGGGAGGGGCATGGCCGTTTAAAAAAAAAAAAAAAAAAGGGCAAAAACACAACGTTAAAATTGTTTCCTTTGGTGCTCACTTCTTAAATGGGAATGTGATCCAGAATAGTTCTGGTGTGCAAGCCAACATTTGTTTTAAGAATTTTTATTGTCTTCTTTTCTCTCTTCCCCCTCTCCCCCTTGCCCTCCCTCTCTGTTCTGCAGATATACACTGACTGGGCTAACCACTACCTAGCAAAATCTGGCCACAAGCGGTTGATCAAGGATTTGCAACAGGACATTGCGGATGGAGTTCTGCTAGCAGAAATCATCCAGATCATTGGTAAGACCAGGGCTGAGAGAAGCACTGCAAGCTGACTCCTTGCGTGGGGGAATATATAATTCGAGTTGAATGTATTTAACAATAAGATGAACCCTGAATAATACAATTTGACTGGGTCCATATGTCTCTGATACTTGTGTGGTTCATCCTTGTCTTAATTAAAAAATATGTTTATGTGAGCATGTTTGGAAGTGGCTGTTTAACCATACTTTAAATGGCCAGAACTGTATCTTACACACTTTGAATTGTCAGAAATGAATGCTCTATTAAACCATATGTCTCCCATGTGTGCATTTTGTTAGTTGGAGTGGCTCATACTTTCTGGGATGCCTTGAAACTGTATCCTGACCCTGCAAAGACAATTGTGGAAGATTTCATGTCAGCAGTTATTTTGCAGGGGCTGAAGAATTAGCAGCGACCTCCTTCGCACTTCCCCCTTTGCATGATTTGGCATGTGGAAGCAACTGCTGCTAACAAGAGTGTTGTTACTGTACGACTGAGCTTTACTTAGAAAGGAGCTCTGTGTCAACAAAACCCTGTGCACTTTATTGCTGTGTGTTTTCTGCTCTTCTTCTGGTTTTTGGTTTTTGGTTTTTTTTTTTTTTTTTTGGTTTGGGTTTTTTTTTTTTTTTTTGTTTGGTTTTTTAGGTCCTTTTTTTTTTTTTTTTTGGCCAGGGGTTGGAAAGGAAAGTTTTATCTCATTGTTTACTTCTGCTTTTCTCCTCACTGTTTTTGTTTAGCAAATGAGAAGGTTGAAGATATCAATGGCTGTCCCCGGAGCCAGTCTCAAATGGTAAGAATAAAATATATTTTTAGTCTGTGTTGGCACCTCTGCACTTTCCTAAAATGCTTTTTAACAACGATTTATTTAAACTGTGAATATTCTGTCCCACGTTTACCATAAAGTTCTAATTCTCATATAGTGTTCCTGGTACTTTTTATTCCACATGTGCTTAGTGTTTGTCACTTCATTTCTGTGCTCGCTAACTTTGGGTCTTGAAGTAACCCAGCAGCAAAGCTTCATCACTTCTAATTAATCCAGAACTGCCTTAGCAGACCTGTTCTTCTGATGATCCAGATAATTTCATTTAACTTCGTTTTTAAGGGCAGTAAATCCAAGAACAAATTTTTAAGTGGAGTCTTTGTGTCTGGAAAACTGGTTTGATGAACAAGACTTGCCAAATTATTTTTGAATATAAATAGCCTTTTGGATTGTCCACTGTAAAGTCCAGTTAGATGCACTGACTCCAAGACTTTCAGAAATAGCACTTTAGTCATATAGCTCTCTGAGCTATAGCTGGCAGCTGCTTAAAGACATTTTAATACTCTCAGGCAAGAAGCATTTTCTGCCTGTGATTCATTTGGAGTCTTATTAATCTTTTACTGTGTTTATAGCTAGTCAACTACATTTAATAAGATAAAGCCTCCTTAGAAGTCTGCAGAACTGACAGGTACAAAATCTGAGCCTCAGTAACATCACCATGCATTTACTGAATCATTTGCAGTTCCAGTCATGCTCCCTCATGCTGAGGGCTCTGCCTTTCTGTTCACATCCAAATAGTATGTGAATAAGGTGCACAATTGTGTAGCTGGCAAGGGTTTTGGAGCGTAATGGTTTGGATGAGCTTTCATAATAGCAAAATGCTGAAGATGGGCTTAAAAATTGAAAAGGAGTAGAAAAAAATTGCATTTATTCAGTACATTTTTAAAGAGGGAAGGTATATTTAGCTTTTTTCTGCAAAGCTGCAAATGTTAAAAGGAAAAATTTTGAGTAGCAGTGAAGTGAATAATCGGGTCTTTCAGTTCTTATTTTTCAAAAAATGTGCAGGTTTAGAATAAGTTTTTTCCCTGCCTTTCAGGCTTTTTGAAAGTCCATAGTAAGAATATATGCAATTTCCTTAATAATAGTTATTATTTTAATTACTCATATTACAGCAGCACCTAGTGGCCCCAGCTGAGAACGTTGGGAACTGCAGCGTGGAACTCTAATATTACACACACAGATCGAGAGATAATACTCTCTACTTTAATCTCATTAAAACCTTCCCTTCCAGACAGACAAGACAAACAAGAAAACACAAAAGCACAGAAAAGTGATATGATTTCCTGAGGTTATGTAACTGGTTAGTGACCATCTAGGACTGCCCAGGGACCCACCACTCTGGTGTCTATCCAGCTTTATTTCCATGAGAGAAAGACAAGCTGCAGAGAGAACTATTCAGTCTAGCAACGTTTTCATCTCCAAAGTGATATTTGTGTACATTCCCTGTTGATAGGTAAATCTTTATGTGGCATAGGGATTCTGGATTTCTTTTCTAGCTCCACGGCAGTTACGGGGGAAGCATGGTCAATGCATGCCTGTGCCGCAGCTATACCTGTGGGAATCTCTTTGTGTCCATCTTTGTCCTCCTGTAAGCACATCTCTAAGCTCAGCCAGGTCATAAGCTGTGTCTCAGGAGGTATGGGTCTCAAACCAAGTGCTTTGAATGCTCCTGTACATAGTCATACATCAGTGTTTGTACAGTGCAAAGGTGTCACGTTTAGCCACTTTAACTTCATTGAAATAGAATATATTTTTTCATCCTTCTTTGATTTGGTCTCTTTACTGTATTGTTTTATCTCAACTGTCTGATCAGAATATTTTCCTGCCTTTTGACATACCAGTTTTATACTGCTGATGTCTTTGACTGAGCTAGGAAATTTAAAATGTACTGAAGGTAAAGTAGTTAAAACTTGTCAGCTTTCCTCTCAGAGCATCTCAGAGACCCCAGGTTTTGAGTCTGCTCTCCATTTGTTTCCTTTGGGTTGTGCACTGATCTAGCCTAGCTGAAGGAACCATCTTATCACATTTTCAGGTAATTTCCCTTGGCAGTGCTCAGTTTTGTTAGTCCGCTCAGTTAGTGATAGGCCAATTCTCTTCTTCTTGGAACAATGGACTCTTGGGTGTTTGTAATGTGCATTAAAAAAAAAATGTAACAATGGTCAAAGCTAGTTTACATGTTTGACATATGCCAGTATGTAGCAAAATGTCCTATCAGGGTTTGTCAGAACGTCAGCCATCAAACCAGCAACAGTCATGATATTCCTACATCATGTTTGTTAGCCATTCATTCACTGCTTTCATTTTAACATTTTTAGTTAATAAACCTCAAGAATTCCACCACCCTTTTCTTTCACATTTTCATGATTCTTGCTCTCATAACTTGCAATTAAAGCAAAATGTTTTCTGTATTCATCTGCCATTTGCTACCCTTCCCAGGAGGTGATGTCTAAGATATTTTATTAGCTTATAAGAAGTTAGAGAGCACTGACATGGACTGTCTGCTGCTGGAAACACTTGATATCCCCTGTAGATGATATTGATATCAATTCATAATTAGTCATTACCCCTATTCCCAACTTCTGTTCCACTCGCCATTTAGTTTTCTCTTGCCAATGGCTTCATCTTTCAAGTGATTTTTAAGGCATTTCAATTCAGCTATTACCTTGATTTGTCAGTATCTTTTAATGTTTGTTTTAAATGTATAAAATGCTTCTTTTAAAGTTTTCTTTTAGTTAGGTCTATTGCAATGTCTTGCACTCTGTGCTCATCTTGGCAGTGATATATAAAGTACTTGCAGACAAGTTGAACTGGCTCCACAGGTCCATGTTCACAAAAATTAAAACCTGTGAACCCCAGCAGCATCCAGTTTCTGCATAGTTAGCTTTACCAGGATCCTCGTGGTTGTCATTATGCTCACACATTTGATGTTGCACACAGAATTTGAGAACCTGAGATGTACTGGGGAATAAATTATTTCATATTCAGATCTCAGAAACTTTAAATAAATGAAACTTTCAAGAGAATTGGCAACATTTCTTGTTTGCTGGGTAAATCTACTGTGGTAAAAATTCTGGCATTTCTTATGAATGGTTTTAATAAAGATAATAAGGCTTTAAAACACTGTGTATTATAGCATACATTGTTTGTCTACGGTGTCATATCAAGTCTTCTCCTTGCCTTGCCTATTTTTTTCTTCACAGCTATGCATTCAAGGAGGAATACGGCACTGCAGCCTTTTTTTCATCATCTCTTTCATGCCCTTCAATGGAAAAAAATACCACATTAATTTCTATCTTTTCCTTGTACGAATTATTCCATAAGTCTATCAATTGAGGAACCCTAGAATCATCTCTCTTTTTAGAAGATAATGATCTTTCAAGGGTTTACATTTTGATACAACCAAAACCTAATTCCTTTCTGCTTCTTTATAAGCCATTTGTTTCTTTAATTTCTGTGGTAAGTTCCCCCATCATTAGAAAAAACAGGATAGTGTCCTGGGTAGAAAATATGTTATAAACATTTCTCTAATGACCCAAAGAGAAAGAATTCAGATTTTTTTTTTCTTCCTGAACATATTAAAAATGTACTGGAAGATCTCCAGTGTTTTGTCTCTAAACATATCATATCAAACATGTAGTAAGCATATGGAGTATCAAATTTAATCCATACTGGGGTTGTCAGAGAAAATGCAAGAGAATCAAAAAGTGTTGGACTGAAAATGTTTTTTTGGTGACATTTGCAGTATTGTCCCTAGAGATTTTTACAAAACTAATGTTTCTATTCTTTCCGCATGCACTCTATGGTGTTTTCAGCCACGTAAATAGTAAAATAAATTCAAAGTCGCCAAAAAAGTTTTAGTATATTGTTTTTCAAGTTCATTTTTCCTTCAGAGATTGATGTTGTCTTATTAGCTGGTTTTTTTTCTTTAGAATTAGCTCTTGCTGCTTCCCATGAGAACTGTCTCTGCCAGTACACATCTATGTACAAAAGCATCCTTAACTGTAGTTGGTAGCAGCGTTTTTCTCATAGTTATTAAAAGGCTAGAGAGACCCTTCTTATTAAAAGGCTCCTAGTGTAGTTACATGCATTTAATGAAGACTGTTTTTCATTTTGTCAATCTTTGGCACAGTTTTCTACCAGTTTATATAACCAAAGGTATGCTTCAAAGGTAATTTTTATAGTTTAGGATACAGACATGCTGCAGTCCAACAGAGGGAGTAGAGTTCAATAAAAATACAGGTCTTGCTTACCACATCCTGGAAATCAGGGAGTTGGAGAAGGTGTTGGAGCTGTAGCACATTGCCAAATGGATATAAACATTTAGTAAAAAGCTGCAGTTAGCAGAGCTGACACCGTCTTTGGGTGAGTAGCAGTGTATCTGCTAAAAGTGTGAATCAGTGTGACTATGTGCAGCACTAATAAGATAATTTCTACAACATTGTACTTGATTTCATTAATAATGCCTTTAAAAAGAAGTTAATAAATGGAAAATGTTTCAGAAAAGATCCATAAGAATGCCAGCAATTTTGCTGTATTCTATGAGACTGAAGAAAAATTGTGGAGTTTAGCAAGAAGAAGGCGGAGTAAGTGAATGAGTCTCTGCTTAACCAGGGAACATTTCTGTGATAGAGAGAACTTTCTATGACGTAGTTAAAGTGTGTGAAGCCTGAAGCTGAAGTAGGACAAAGTGCCTATGTCTATACTGGTAGACATAGCTTTGTAATTTATTGAGTAGATGTGCTTCGTAGTGTTCCTGTAGTCCCACAAAAGCCCCCTATGGCTCCCTCTCTGCTCATATGCTTGGATTTTTCTCCAGAGAAAGCCAAGGTTGCAAGGGGATGAGGTGCATGCGAATATCTTCTTAGCAGGGAGTCAGCCTGTGGACTTGATGAATAGGTGGAAGCTGGAACTGCTAAGTGTGCCACAGAGTATACCTACCTTACAGTATGTAGACTTCCCTTCAGTATAGACACCTGCCTTCAGACTTCCTCTGACAGGGACGTGCAGGGCAGGCACTGTTGAGTAGCATCCCTTGGTATCCAGGAATGTCAATATCCAAGGACAAGGATATCAACATTAGCATTCTGTGTCTAAAAATTGTTTGTGAAAAACAGGATAATTTTGTATAAAGTAAATATGGTAGGTACTACTAATGCCGAAAGAGTTCTATATGAAAATGTGTGGGGAAAGGTTACCTGGAGCTCTTTGAGGACTGGGAAACCTGAAAATGTCATCCCTATGTCCACTGTCAAGTTCACTGGTGCAGTTGTTGGTGAGATTAGCTATATGGATTAAAGATATACTTTCCGTGCTTTGGAGCAGCTCCAGGTGAGTCTTCTACACAAGAATGACATGTTGAAATATATACAGAAATTTGGCTAAGTATAGAAGTATGGTCCCTTACAACTGGAAATTCAATCTGAGTTTTGAAAGCTAACCCCAGCTCCCTTCATGTGCAGGCCAATTTCTTCCCACAGTGACACCTGTGTGACCCCCTTCTGTTTAAATTCTGAGTGTCACCCAGTGGCTATTAGTGGATTTTTACAGATTTCATGACTGGCTGCTATGGGAGTTTCGTAAAAATACAAGGGAATAAAAGACTCTAGTTTTGTCAGCTGTGCAGGTTTGGGGTGCTTAAATGAATGGAATACAAGACAGTAATCTAGTTCCTGTATTCCCACAGTGCATCCCTGCGTGCTTACTTTTCAGAATTTAAGTGAATAGCTTGAAGTATGTTAATTGGAGTGTATGCACTTCCGTGTAATTGGGTGTAAGAGAAGTAAAAATATTTCACTTTAAAAAGGAAGACTACCATTGGGCTTATCAGATTTTCATTAAGTTAAGTTGGTTGAAATAGCTCTGGTGTGGGATGGAACTACAGGCAAGGGATCAGTCATAAGCTGTTTCTTGGAGATCCCCAAAAACGCCATTAACAGCTTGTTAGGATATACAAAATGAGGAATAACTGGTCAATGTTTGCAAAAAGACAGTCTATGAATCGCATCCCCCAAGGATCAGTGCCTGTGACTCATTCATTATGTTCACAAATGATCTGGCAAAAGGCATGAATAATAAAATGACAAAATTTGCAAATAGTTACTCAGGATAATGAAATCTAAATCTAATGGTGAAGCTGCAGAAAGATCTTGCAATTCTGAATAAAAAGGTGTGTTGAACTCCTATTACCCTTTACCAGTGAGGTGTTAACAGATATACATAGAGTTTTCTTGAAGATGAGCTGGTTGCTCTGTTTTGGGGAAGATGCAGTTTGCATGAGATAGGACAAGGACTGAGAAAACAGCCTTAGTACAAATCTCTGTTTAAAAATGTAGGCAAAGGAGTGGCTTCTTGCAATATGGGCAGGACAGAGTCAAAAGCTCATTTTCCTATCCCCTCTTACTCAAAGGGTATCTGGGATTCTAAAATGGAATAGTATTTAAGAGGAAATATTGAAAGTACTTATAGAAAATGATGACAGGTTCACAGCATGATATCTAGGGAAGTGATCTCAGTAAAGACAGAGGGAAAAAAAATGGTAGTAATTAAAATTTGAGCTCCTGCGAGAGGTTTCCTGTGTTTATAGATATACATAGATATAGATACTACATAGAAAGAATCTGCAAGGTATAGTCTTAGCTTGTGTATGGGTGTTTGGGGGACATTTGAAGAATATGCCCAGGTGTTAGGTAAAGGACTGTGTGGAAAGGATCAGAGGAACATTAAGTTTTGCTCGCATTGGCAATTAGTTAGAAAGATAATTTTCATTTCAATGAGAGTATTCAGATCTGGAACAGAGAAAGAGACAAGATTCTCCTTCCAGTGACACTATTCCTGCATTCTAGATAATTGTAATCGAGATCATTGGTTATTTGGCATGCCCACATCAGGAACATATATCCTTATTTTTATTTGCCAGAGAACTTTTCAATGTACAACTTCCAAATCAGCACATAGGGGCCTTTACCTTTTGTACACAGCATGTGTACAGCCAAGAAGGCTGGTAAGCATGATTTCTTCTCCATTCTGTCAACTTCCTGGCAATACAGATTGAATACCATATGTTTTGCCTTCTTGTATACACTTCACATGGGAATTTCCAGTATCATCTTAAAATTCCCCTCTACTCTGCAAGTCTCCCTCTCCACCAGGTGTGTTATAAAAGACCTGGCCACACTGGAGATGAGCAGTCATGTTTGTGTTACAACAGGAACTTTCCCTTATGGGCTTTCTTGCATAAAGTAAAAGACCATCTCATCTTGGGGACTTGTTACCTCTTGGAGCAGACCCTGATCTGCCTCAGTTAAAAGTCCACACTTGGATTTCTGTTCCCATTGATGAAGGCAGAGTTTGGACAATAAAATAAATCAAAGGGCTCCAGGTTGCTCTTGATAACTGCCCATATTGTCCATACCTTCGTGCGGCCTCAAGTCAGGGTGTTATCCAGAGGGGAGTTTTATGAGGACATTTTGCCCGCAGTGTAGCTGAGCCTGTCCCTGCATGTCACCCAGCTCTCAACAATTGCAGCTCTTCCTTCAACTTTGTAAGTGGTGGCAGAAGTATCATGCTCCCCATTCCCTGGGAAGAATTTGTCACGGTAATGCACAGCTTATACATTCTTTGGCGTCCTTCCTCCCCAAGGATTTACTTACCAGTTAATTCTACATTTCTGAATCCAGTTCTTGTGGTTTGGCAGAGTAAAGCCTCATGCAATTATTTTTTTTTCGAGAGTGTGGGTAAAATACCCATTGGACCCACACTGATGACAAATACTTCTTTTTACAGTCTATTCTCTCCTACCTTACAACAGCGTCAGCTCTGGACTGAAGCAGGCAAGGCTGACACAGTTCCATTATGAAAGGATCTAAGCAGATGCTTATCTATGCAGGAAATGACACTTGTCAACATGATATATATTCAGATTGCCATTTTCTGATGGTAGTTTCAAGTAGAACCATACATTTTTTTACTTAACTAGCTATGCTTTCTGATATTCCTCACTAGGTAGGTGATTTACATTCAACTCGTACCCTTACTGGGATTCCCAGAAAAGTGCCCAAGACTGTCATAGCCAGGAGCATGTTTTAGCCATCCTTCTGAAGATGTTTTCTTGGACATGTCCTCTCATTTCATAGGTAGGTTCAGAGTGTGATGTCCCCTATGAGAACCAACCCCATTCTCACACCCTTGCCCAGAGACTGTTCCAGGGAAGAGTTTCTTGGACGTTTGACACATGCAGCCCCTTGCAATACACTGTGCAGTGTACAGTGTACAAGATGGCTTCAGAGCATTTACAATTCATTTGGCATTTACTGAGTATTCAAGCTGACTATCCCATTGAAGTCTCCTATATTTCCTTGGCTGATGATAGGAATGTAACTATTAAGATGCATTTTCATTTAGTTCTACTGTCCAGGTTTATAAGGCCCTGAAGCTTATTCCTGCAATCTGAGAAATCCTGTGGCGTTGAATTCCTATGTCATGTCCTGGAGCTCAGAGTAGTGACAAATGATTATCAAGCCTTCAACACAGGTATTCATGTCGCCACCTAGAAATAATGGGGATGAAAGCAGGAATCTGTATGAGATCCTCTTCCATGTGCGGGGAAGTGGCCACTTTGTTGAACCAGTGTACTGAGCATCAGGTTATACCTAACTGCTTTTAATTTGCTCAGGGGACTGAACATTTTGGAGAGTGAAAAAGCCCCTTCGAACTCTTGAATCATAAATTATAGGTGCAGGACAAAATTTTAGAAACTGACTTTCAGGGCTGGACTCTCCCTCTTTGTTTTAGACACCAACAAACCCTTTTTATACACTTGTGTATGCCTTATAGGGGGCCCACGGCTTTTCTATGTAATCCTGTATGCCACAAAATTTAAAAATACTCTGGCTAATAGCAATGCAAGTAGGTAAATCTGCAGTGTAAATATACAAATAGATAATGCAAATTGAAGAATAGTTACAGGAAGTAACATCTCCTTCATCAATGCAGAAACTGAACTTTATTTTTTGGTTGCAGATGAAATTAACTTGACATAAAGACTAGAGTAAAAATGAAAATGAGAGCGTCAAAAACAGAGGTGTGTTGCACCCCAAAAGAAAAAATTAAAGGGAATAATGAGCGTTCATCTAAGGATATATTATGTGAATAATTGTGACAATATAAATGGAAGGAGTAAAGAAAGAAAAGAAGACAGAATTTCTGTAAGGGTAAGGTTAAAAGATGTTAAAGGTAAAGATAGTTGACATTCAAGGATGAAGATGTTGGAATTTTGGTTCTAAGTTTTGCTGAAAAGAGATTATTAATGTTAGTAATGCAGCCAGTTTGAGTAAGATGAGAGGCAAATTGGTTTAGTATGGAACTGGCAGAGGAGGAATATCCGACTGCTTTTGTGAACAAACTCTAAAATTTCCAAAAACTTTGTAAATGCAAGCAAAATTATAGATGGGGTGAGAGCCGGACAGACAAGCAGAGTAACAGTTGCCTTTTTGTGGGAGACCAAAGGCATTTTTATTGTGAGGGAAGGAGGAAGCTAGGGAAAGGATGGGAGAACTGCTGCAAGTATTAGGTCTTGTAGAGCATAAAGGATGGGAAACTTCATCCATCCTGCCTAAGGATGTTACAGGCATGGAAAGGAAGGGGAGGAGAAGACAATCAAATCATCACTTTTTTGATATGATTTGATTCTGGTTTGGCTTTTTGTTAGACCTCTTTATTCTGTACTGAAACAAGCAGTTCTTTTTACATCCAGAGAAGATCTGAGAACATTAAAAGAACCACAGGATTTATGACAATCCCTCTTCACAGAACAGCTCAGAGTTACTCACTTGCATCAGGCAGTGAGATGCATATTCCCCTGAGTCCCTCGCATTTGACGGTCTGAAGTCATAAAAGAAAATGCCACAGGAACACATCCTGGGTATTATTTTACTAGGCTGGAAGAATTACATTATTCATTAAATATAAATCACATGCAGTTATTAGCCTTTTGTTTAGGCTAACAAATTCCTTGTCTATTAATGCGTGGAATCACATGAGGATAACTCATCTAGATGTTAATGAATAATCATGTCATAAGAAGTACTTAGACTGTGATGATATCAGTCTCCATGAAATCTACTGAGAAGTTAGGTTAGGGATGGGTTTGCTCAGTTAGGGGTAGGATTATGGTTATGCACATTTTGCTTCTGTAGACCAAGATGACTGAACACAAAAAGATCTTTTTTGTTCCTTAAAATCAACTATTTCCCTTCAAATATTTTTTTTTTTCCTTGCAATTCCTTGAAACCCCCCTCCCTTTAATCTATGTCTGGAATATGCCAGTATTTCCATGCCTCGGAGGCATGCCCATCTCACCCATCTCTTCTCCCCATCCCTCAACTGTGTTTGTCAGGAATGTCATTCAGTCAGAAACCTGTTCTATTCCACTGTATTGAGAGGATATACAGAGATGAAGTACTGGAGTACTTTATGCATAAAGAGTACTGGGTGACATACAGTCTGAAGTATTTATTGTTTGAAGAGATGCAGTTGACAGTCTCCCCATTTCCCCCATCAGTAGTTGTTAGCTTTCTACCCTCTTCAATTTTCTGGTTTGGGTTTGTTTTTTTTTTTTTTTCTCAAAATTGTTATGTGAACATTCCTTGAAGTTTTGGAATGGATCAAATATATATTTGTGATACAGATGCTTAGACGAAGAGATGATGGATGAATAAATGGCCTTGAAACCTCCATTAATAGAAATGCACTGAAAAATTTTAACACAAACATGCAGTTAAAATACATACACACAAATTGACTATGACATGCATTTTAGAAAGCACCTGTTGGTTATAGACACTAATACATTTTTCCCAGGATAGCAGGAGCAGGATTACAGTAAAAATGTGTGCTTCATGATGGTGTATTTTTATCATCTTCTATAGGGACAGTATGTTATAAATACTAGGAATGTCTAGAATGTTTACTGGATATAAAAATAGAGAAGAAAGTGTGTGATGTTTAGCTGAACAGCAAAAATGCATATTTAAGCTTTACAAGAAAATAAACAATGTCTCTGAAGTGGTTTTATTTTACAGTATATCCAAACAAGTCTTTCTGGTAATTTTGAGATTTTGTCAGCTTTCTAGATTTTTATCAAATGTCTGATTATTTTGGAACTCTGGCAAAATGCCAGTTCTGTTGTGGTTATAGTTGGGGACTTACTTCTATTTAAAGATTTTCTAACCACTCCCTTTACAATACTTCTGCTTAGATTATCTTATACTTTTGTGTGCTCTATGTTAGTTAGGAAAGGTTATTGTTCCACATCTGTGAAGCCTTGAAGTCCCTCAGAGAGGTGGACTTTTCACAAAAGAGCATTTCTTAATATCGAAGCAGAGTCCCAAGTACTCTCACTCATCCTTCTTCCTAAAATAATCTGCCACTGTCTGTCTTGACAACAGTGAATTCTGCAGCTTCAGTAACATGCAAGACTCTCAAGAAATTATGTGGGCATGTGTTTTGATGTGTAGTGCACACACACAGGGTCATGCATCCATGTGAAGTACCTTGTGTAGTTCTGATGAACCTCCAGTGATTTTATTGACTTTGAAAGTCATTTAAGCCACTCTCCCTGCCTCTCATTTGTGAATGAAGGTTTGTGGGAGCTTTGAAATTCTGCACTGTTGTATTTTCTGGACATCTGTGAAAGTCTCCTACAGAGTTGCTAGAGCTACTATCTCTGCTCCTTAGGGTGAATACAGATTAAGTTTAGACAAGAGGTACTGAACCTAATTTTGATATTTAAGTGTCAGGACCTGCAAACAATAAATGAGGGTGCACAACAAGTATGAATACCAGCATCTCTTTATCTGGTTGGGCTGGAAAATCCAACTACTGGGAAGGTGTTTTAATGGACATACAGGAACTGTGCAACTGTCCATAAAAGGCTGTCTGTGGTGTAATGCATAAAGCACCAGAGGGTGCCAGAAAGCAGTAAGTTGTGGTTTCCATTGTAATTAATGGAAAAGGAAAGGGATTGTAACAAGTAATGTTAGGGTGGAACAGGGTTTGCATTGTGAATTCAGCTGCAGAAGGGAGGGAGGAAGACACACTTGTAATTTTAAGCACTCACATATGTTTAAAATTAAAATAAACACTCTCCAACAAATTGTCAAGCTTTTGGAGGTATTGTGTGGTACATTATGCCTAGGTGACAGTGCTTTTCACTGAATCATCTTTTAGCAGCTATAATACCCAGTATTTCAAAGGTTGGCCCTATAGCAAAGAGGTTGCAAGACAGGAGGATAATAAAGTAGCACAGAATGTCCCAACAACGTAGTGTGTTAATTACAAACCAATGCAGTAACAAAAAACACTCTGTCCCTCTGCATCTGTAATTGTTAAACTCATTAAAAAAGATTTGACAACCTCCCCCTGCTCTCCTGCTGGAAAGTAAAATACTAAAAAATTAATGCCAAATAAAGCTTTTTCAGCAATATTGCATTACTTCCAGAATATAATAGAATTACAATGTTAGAAAATGAAGGGAAAGAACAGAAAGTAGGTGCATCCTGAAATTACTGTCATCAGTGCAGATGTATTTTCTCACTCTGCCCTTGATCTTTGCTGAAACAGGAGCTGCCTACATCTGCTGCAGCTAACGCTAGCCTGTTTCATGGGAAGAATGCCAAATCTGCTTGATTTTACAGTGTCTTTTACAGACTCACCATTTGGGAGATCCTTGACTTTTATGCACACTAATCCATCTAACCTTGCTCTTTTATTTGGCAGTAATTATACCCAAAGAATAAACCCTTCTTTGAACCCTGTTGCAAATCTCTTCCACCTACAGCCTCTCCCCAGTGCCCTATTGCTGGCACGCATGAATGAGCACACACTGCTCTATCAGAGTAATGGTCCATCAGGTTAATATTCCCTCTCTGAGAATGGCAATGCAAGATGTGACTTAGGAAGAGCAAGTGACCCTGGCAATCTTTTCTGGTCCATTCTCCTCCTTCTTCCCCAATATTTACAGTTATTGTATCAGGGGAATTAGAAGGTCCTTCTTTGCCTCCTCCTTCAGCATTTGTTTATGCACTACTGTTGTTGTCACCACTTATTCCATGAAATGTCAAAATGAAGCATGCTGGATTTCTCAGAAAAAATCTTCTGACTACTATCATCATGTACACAGCCATGAGACCGGTTGCAGAGTAGTCATGTTTTTTCATTGATCACATTTACTGCTCTGCCAACTTGCTCCTGCTGTCAGGAGCCCATGGATCTGACCAATCCGGAATGGCATGAGGTACCATTGGGCAGCTGAAACTCTGTGCTAGTGAAGATTTTGGTGACACTGAACTGGATTTAAATACTGATGTTAACTTTCAATAGAAAGTCTATTACAGCTGGTGACCCTATTATTGGCAATACTATTAAGGTACACAAAGGTAAATTGGCTTAAGCTAGCAGTAAAACAGGCAAGCTATCACAAAGGCTGCTTATTTCAACAGCATTAACTAACCCCTTCTCATGTAAAGGCTCTTGATCAGGTTAATTAAAATATTAACACAATCTTCTTATGTGGTTTTCTTTTTATGTAACTTGTCTGTTTAAATCCACTGTGACCTGAAACTTAATACACAAATTGTTAGAATATAGTACAAACCATTTTTATTTCAGCAGAAATAAATAGTATAAATACAGTAATCTATCTGGCAGCTTTCTAATGTGCAGGAATTATTTAAAACACTCCTAGTCTGAGGAGTCTGCTCTCCATATGATCAACAGATGATCATATGACATATATCAGAGCTATACTTATTTAAAGTTGAACCTATTTTAAGTTGGCCCAGTGTCTGGATATGAATTAGTCTGGGCAGAGTTCAGTTTCAGCCAGTCCAAGATACATTTTTTTTTGTTAGGACTTGATTGCATTCAATCTCACAAACTGATCACAAATAATTTTTGCTTTTTTGAAGAGTTTATATCAACTTAAAGCATGTTTTTACAGATGCAGTTCTTAGCAATTCTTTCAGGTGGCATCCTGACCAGCATGAAACCTGTGAAGTCCAAAAAGTTGAATCTGAACAGTCTTTCTGAAATAGAAATATGTTTGTATTTGACATTGTAGCTTTTGGCAGTTGTTAATTCTATAATAATTAGAATATGCTTCATTTAGGCTTGTATTGTCAGCTAATTGGAACATTGTTTGAATTATTCATACCTCTTGATTCTTCAGAGTTTCTTTGGAATTACAATGGGAGCGTACCGATGACATTTCCCTCTAGGGAAAAAATACCACAAGAATTTTCTTTGTCCCAGGGTTTCCACACTTGAGAGCTGAGACCTATTTGCATGTGAAATAAATAATAGTTCATGAAGTTAGATAGCTACAATTCTGTCAATTCTAACTGCACACATAAGTAGCTAGCCAGCATCCCAGTCTAGTGGGCTGTTTTGCCTGTCACTCACAGATTTTCTCAGTAATTCCTCCCAATAATAATTTTAAATTGTGGGTTTGGGTTTTGGGTTTTTTCGGGGTTTTTTTTGGCAAAGGCTCTCACTTAGTTCATAGACCGATCAGCAGCAACAGTCCACAGTAAACATACGTGCAAGGGTGTCTCCACAGTTCTTGTCTAGATAAGGCTTCTGTTTGGGCATAAACAGTTTTGAAAGATTTACATTGTTACATTGTATAAATTCAGGTATTTGAAGCTATGTGCCCCCCTCCAAAGCCCAGTAAATGCTTATTTTTCGAGTAATGCTGGCTGTATTTTAGAACTTGAAAACATTTGGATAACTATTTAAAACATTGCTTCCTCCTACACTTCACACTTCATTGGCTACAACTGGAAGTGAAGTGACAACAAGCAGTAAGTGCTTGTTCCGGCCTCATTTTATAGGCTCAAGCACTTCTGATGCTTCTGTTATAACATTTGACTAAGAATTCAAGAAAAAATCCTGGCCCTATTGATCTTAAGAGCAGATATCCCATTGCCTTCCATGGTTCCAGGTGCTTTTATTTTCCTTGACTGAGAATCTAGACACAAGATGTTATGAAAATGTGGATAATGCTTCCCATGGTTATGAGCATAGAACAAAGAGATATGTAACTCTGAAGGATGTTTATAAGCATGGTATGTACATATATACAGCATGATCTAATGTTTCTTTGTATATTATGCTAAACATAATATACACTAGCAAAAGTGAAAGGCTGAATCTTTCATATAATCCCTGTGGTGTTTAAAGATGTCTGGTTTAATTTGAATAGTTTTAATAACCTGTGACATCAGTTCATTATTGATTTTGTTTCTTTTGAGTCTTTTTCTTTAGGGCTTAGATCAGTTTGAGCCAGTAAAATGAAGACTAAACATAAAGGAATATCAGTGACTTAGTTATATTCTCTCCTGCTTATAGTTTCCCAAGGACTTTAAGTTCCAGCTGGAGGACCAGCCACATAACTTGAGGCCTACAGAAATCTCTAGGGTTTACTTTTAGAGGTTGCTAATAACAAGTATTTTTATCACTTTTCTTCTAATTAGGTCAATGTTCTATAAATATTTTTCAGAGTAATATGCAAAATATATCTGATTAAAAAAAACATCAAAATGTTTATAAAACCAAAAGGCCGGAAGGATAGGAGCAAATTGTCAGTGTCTCTCCTGCACAAGCTGTAGCATTATGATTTCTGGTATAGTCAAGAGGGAGGGTTCAGGAAGCATAAAGTGCATCTGGATTAATTCCATTTGCAAAGGAAAAGAGATGCAGTGAAATGCTCTATAGTTTACCTGTTTACTTCTCTTTTAAAGGATTCATCCTGTCACTGGTTGTAATTGCCTTTACTTCTAAAAGCTGCTTTTTTGATGAGCTAAATGAAGTTGCTATGTACTAAGTAGTGGTGGAAGAGAGAACTGGAATGCTTTCAAAGGTTTAATTAAATCTAGTAAATGACCACTCTGTTGTAGACTCTCTTTTGACCTAATGGAGAGAAACTCCTCTGTTTCAAAGAAGCATGCATTTTCACATTGCCCTCCAATTTTCAGAAGTTGACAAGTTCCATAAATATTTAGACGTTGGTACCTTGCTGACTCAGAAGTGTTGCATAACTAAAAAAAAAGATTGTAGACAGGCTCACTGAAGTGATGCATTGCTTTAAAAAACACTGTTTAAACAGGGTTCCTTTTATCATTGCCTTAAAAAAATGTCCTCCCAGGATAGTATTTATCTTCAATTTTGTGTTCTTAGTGCATGTGTAGGGCTCTTTCACAGTGGCAGTGGCCACAGGCCTATGGAGATGAGACCACTGAAGTAGGGATTCACTTTGAGACTCTGGAGGAGAACTTTTGCCTAGTCTTTTCTTTTGATCCATGCTGCTGTGGAGCAATATTTTAGCTTTCATGCAAGATGCCGAAATACTTTCATGGTTTTCTGAATCCAAATCCAGGGGTCTATTCATGACCAAATTTAGCACCATATTCTAATCAAAAATCCAACTCTTTCTTTTCACAATTTCTATTATAGCAGCACAAAAGCACTTCAGAAATTACCATCGTTGTATTTTGTGCTTTACAATGTCCACTGTAGAGATTACTGTATAGAAATGGGTAGAGCAAATGCAGACAGGACACAGAAGGAAGAATAAGAAGATAAGAAAGGAAGGCAAGAGAAGCCAGATCACACCACTATATAGATGAGCAGAGTAAAATTTTGCATTCTTCTCTTATGTGTTCTTTGGGATGTTTGTGGATAGAAGGTTTTTTTGTTTTTATATGAAAATGACCATCAGATGTCCATAATGATCTGTTTGGCCATCTAAAAATTATGATTAGGGTTAATGCTTTTATTTAGAATAACTGAATTGCTCATTAACTTGTTGATGTGTACAGACAGAAAAAAACACCAAATAAATTGTACTTCACGTTACAGAGATTATTTCACATTCAGCCCAAGCTTTCCAAGCACCAAATCAGGGACTAGGTGAAAAACCTGCAATTACATGCCAAAAGGGATCCATTTCCCACTGTAGCATTTTCTTAAAAACAATACACACCCCAGCTCATACTCTGACCTCAACAGTGACCTCATACATTCTTTTATCAGCAGGTCAGTACATATGTCTGTTGAATTCTCCAAGTATTTGAGAAGTTAATTGGTTTTCACATTTCTGGGTTTACTGGTCATATTTCGTGTTTGGAGTGCATGTTGGAAGAATTTGATGTGCGTGTTCCTTAATATTTGTTGGAAAAGGAAGTAGAAGGTATTTCAATTTTAAATAACACCATCATCCTTTCCTCAAAAAATAACTAATAATTAAATAACTCCAGCATCATTTCCTAAAAATTTTTGCCTGGGAGGCCTTCTACATACCAGTAGTTATTATCCTCTAAGGTAAAATTCTCCCCAAATGCCTCCAGTAAATCAGTTTTTAATTTGCATATATGCTCTCTTACTGCAAAGTCAATGCTCAGTTTGGAACAGTTTTTTGGACTGATGTTACATCGTTCACTGATAGTTGTTTTCATTAAATTCTCCTTAAATTGTTCTACTGCAAGTAAAGAGGAGTTTGTTAGAAAAAAGTTAAGCTGAATGTGTGTGCGTGTCAGTGTATTCTGCTTAACACCCTGAAATGCATTAGAATTTCCATAGAAAAATGGAATGTGCTTTGCATCTGGGTGAGGTAACAGGCCACGTGCAAGAGCAAGTCAGCAGAACGCATTTAATATCTCCCAGCAGGGCTGCTAACACCTGTTTTATCTGGGTGGGTTTTCAAATTTACACCACCCACGGAAACTTGACATTGCCTTCCAGTACAGTTACAAAAAATTATTGCAATAAGCTGTCATGTTAGGAGCTTGTGGGAAGTAAATTATCAGAACATATATAATGTGATTTTTAAGTCTCTGCTCTTCTTTGTACTTTTGAAAGTTTTACTGGAGAGTTTGTTTATCTCCCAATTTTCCCTTTCTTCAAATTTTCCCCATTTCTACAAGGTGAACTGAGAATTCATGGCAAATTTCACCCAGTCTCAGTAGTCAAGTAGTCAAGGCTGCAACATTCAGCCTGCCATACCGGCATCTTGCACAGACACTACAAATTGGAAACTAGAGGTTCTTCAGTTGTGTCACTCCAAGTTTTGCATTATTCGGGACCACTTTCTTCCCACTGCATTTACTTCAGGACTTGGAAGAATCTGGGTGTATCCTCTGCTCTTCAAAGTGTCCTTTATAAGTAGCAGTAGTAGTAGTAGTAAAAAATATTTTTAATTACGTGATAATACTATCTACAGTTTCTTCAGAAGGAATCTTGATGGAAATATAAGATCTTTCAGACAGTGTTGCTCAATAATAAAAATCTTTTAGTATTAATTTAGTGTGAACACATATATATGTTAATGAGCATACCCAACTTTAAATACGCAAGAGACAAGAAAGCAGATGGCTTTCTTTCAGATGTGTTAAACTAGTTTAACCTGTGCAATATAAACAGAAACCAGTCTGCTTGTTATAGTTCAGCTATAATCCTTGTAAAATGAGCCCATAGGAATTTATTTCGCATTGTTCCCTTTGAAAGTCTTTAACCCTACTCTTTTCTTCTAGTTATAGTAGAGATAGATACATTTAAGAAAAAATGCTGTTTTCTGCAGCAGGCTCATCCCTTTTGGACTACTTTGGAATCAGCTATTATGGATAACATATAGCAATACAGTGTAGTGAAAATACTATAACAATTTTGTAAGTAAAATTTTGTGACAGTTTTTCACGGAAAATGGGCAAATCAACAACAATGCCAAACTGAACACAGCACATGGCACAGAAAGTGTTTCTTAAAATGATTGAGGTTAACGATTGGTACTTTTACAAATAATTAAAATAAATCTTACCAGAAGTTATAACAAATAAATCACAATTGCTTACTTTTTGTGGATTAGATACATATTGTCCCACAGAATATGTACAATTAAAAAGGCATTAGGGATTTTTTATATTTTTATTTGTATTATCCTTTGCAAATTTTTCTAAAGAGGTGAGCAGAACTTCAGATATGCTGAACATCAGTTTCCAGGTGAAGAACAACAGGGGATTCTCATTACTGAATATTGTTTCAGTGATCATTTAAGAATCACCTAGACACCCAAACAGTGTTGGATGTGTGGCATTTGAAGAATGGATAGGCAGGGGGATAAAGACATTGGACTGGGTAATCCATTTTGGTTTTAATCTGGAAAGATGCTTTTGACTTCAGCTGAACCTCCTTGGAGTAAGCTGGCTGTCAGAAATGGGCATTTGGGCCCAATACTCAGCCTGGCAAAATCATAGTACATATAGATATGTACAATGCAAACATGACAGTAAGTGGAATAACAAGCAGTGTATTCAGTTATCACTTGTTTGAAATGGAGAAACTGATTTCTATTTTTTGGTGAAGGAAGTATTGGACCTGTGCCTATTTTGTACATAGTGAAAAAAGCTGAATGTCCACCTGCCTGGTTTATGAAGTCTGGCTTTATTAAATACTGATAAAACTGAGGATAAAAACATATGTCAATATAGAACTGCAAGCATATTCTCTTTGTATCTCTATCTTGTAGCTTTTTATCCCTATGCTTTAGGGAGAGGCAAAACAGGAATACAAACTAGTGAAACCAGCTGGGAAGAAAACCCATAAGGAACAAAGTTACAAGGCAAACCAAAAACCTGGGTGTTTCCCACACCACAAGTGAGTTGTCAACAAGTCACAATGTGTGCAATGGATGAGTCAATTAAGAACAGAAAATGAAATAAACTTGTCCTTCTCAATCTCTGAGAACAGCTTTAGGTATAGCAGGTTGTGCAAGACTATACATTTGGTCAAAAAATAGGCCTTTTAGGGAGTCTGTGTGTGTAGGTTTAAACAGGTATCTGTGAGAGTGTACATGACCAATTCTTATATTGTTCTTTATTAGGTGAGGGAAGATCAGAATTTCGGCTGTGTCCACCTTGAAATATTTTCCACTTTCTTCCCGAGCATTCTATATAACTAAGTCTACCATGGACAGTTTTGTTCTCTCACCAGCTCCAGCAAGTGCACCAAAAATGCTTTTATCCATACATGAAGGCATCTCCGTTGCTTGCCTGAATCTCTGTTCTTTTTAGAGTCTGCAGTTAAGACCAGATCACTGGCACTTCACCTACTACTAAGCAAGCAGCCAGAACTCAAAAGCTAGTGTGTCTCCTTCCATGCTCTTGTGAAAGTCAGACAGACAAATAGTATCTGCTCTTCCATTTTTCATTTTACTCATTTTATGCAGCATGTGTATTGTGAATATTTAGAGCCCAGGATGCTACCTGTAAGGCCTGAACTGTATTTTTACTTGATTTTGATTTTACTAGTGCTACAGAATTTGAATGAGAATGAGCTGTGTAATAACAATAAATTGTTTTCTAATTCTGCATTCATTTAAATCCATTGGCCTCCGCAAATTTCATTAGTGATGAATATCCATGGGAAAGAAAGAGTCAAATACAGGTCTCAACTCAGGTTAATACTCTGGGGAAATTTAGGAAGAAATGTTGCTGGTAAAGTGTGTTTGAAATACAGTTACTGTGACACAGAATATCTTGTGCCATAATACTAATCCCAAAGGAATAGTCTTTAATATTGGTATTAAAAAAAAAAAAAAAAAGCAACAAATACTAAAGATTTTTATGGAGTTTCTTTGCTCTGGAAAATGAGTTTATATGTGACTTTCTGGGCTTCTGTGGCAGACTATTTCCATTGAATGTCCCTAATCAGCCATCAGCAACATTAGAAAACTTCTACAGAGCAAATCCTTTGCCAAATTTTATCTGGGATTTTGGGTCATGAATCAGAACATCAAAACACACACAGAGCTACAGAAGATAGCGCTGAATGAAGTGCTAACAGAAATTACCATTTTACTTTGGCTGCCAAAAAAGTCAAGAGTATTTTAGGAGCATATATGTATGAGAAACACTTGGTAATAAAATAAGGTGTCGTATTTATAAAGTGTCCCATTCTTCAGCAGGAGGAATCCTGCTTGAAGTAGACAAATAACAACTAACTTGTGCGTGTGTCTATATATTCTTGTAAACTGTATTGTCATAAATTTAACAAGAGTTAGTCAAATCAAGATCTTTTTCAGAGCTTCTTATAAATACAGAAAAACATAATGCTGTTTTAGTCATCATTACTTGTCTTCTGAGCATCCCACAATTAAATTTATGTTTGGAAGTGAAGAAAGTGCTGTCTGCCAGACAAAAAACATGAAAGCTAATCTTGGTAATAGCAAAAATAATTATAATAAATAGACATATTCTGTATGTTGAGTCACTGGTGAGTACAATCCCACAAATGAGCTCTTCCTGTAAGTCTAACTGCTGGGTATTAAGTACTACTGTTTATCTACATGCAAGTCCCAGAGTCTGGTTTAGTGATTTATTTCTGTCAGTAAAATTTCAAATAGCTTCCAGTCAAAAGCAGATTACCCACAACTACGCAATGTAATATATTACATCAGATTTGCAATGTATCTTCTTTGTATGCCGTGTAATGTATTAATAGTATCAGTTGTGATATTGCTGCTTATTTGTACATCATTGTTTGGACTATAACCCCTTAAATTGTGAGTGTAGAAACATCTTGGGGCTCACTAATATTCATGGTGTAAGTATTTCAGGTGCTTTTTTCATAATGCTGTGTGTATGAACAATATTAAAAGGATTTGATTTATGAAAAGTTTAATATATTGTAAGCATAACTCAGTAGGCTTAATTTAAAAAGCATCAAACGGTGTTATTTACCTGATGATGCCCACAAATCTTAATTCCTAAATTATCATCCTCTAAGCTGAGTTTGTCTGCACCCACGATGCTGGAGTTACATTTCAGAATTCGACGTGTAATTCTTGAGTTTTGATAAGGAAGTGATTATATTATCAGAGATAGTTTTTTGTTACCTCTGAAAAGCAATCTTGTGTACTATTGATTGACTTTCTACATGGTTAATTGAATAGTTAAGTGGACAAATATCTGCATGGCAATGAAGGTTTATTATGCCATTAATTCTTTATCACATTAATAGGTTTTAAGATTTTTAATGTGGCAGATCTGCTATTCAACATATTGCCCTTCCTCCACTCTTTTGAATCTTTAATTAAAATAAGTGCCTTGGAAAAAAATTTGGGGGATTGAGAGTGATGGAGAGCTGTTCAGCAACAGTCTGATCTTGGTGTCATCTACCTGTACAAGCAAATTTGCAAATCTGAGTCACTTTTCTGTATCTTGATATGTAAGATTTGGAGCAAATCTGTATATCCTGTATTCTGTACTGTAATGAACTATATCTTCTGCTATAGCACTTTGTAATTCTGATGATACTATTCACAATGATGATGAACACCAGCTCATTATAAACTGGTACTTTTTGCAAGCAAAATTCATCCCAAAATTGTGGGTGTATTTAAGATACAAAATCTGTTTGGTGTTTATGTTAAGTGTTACACTGCAAAATCTGCAGCCCTTGATATATAAGCAGGTAGAGCTCTACACATGCACTGTCAGCTCTAGGAAGAGTTTACCCCAGCGTATAATAGCCCCACCACTAACTACTTAAATAAACATGGACTTCAGGGATTCATACCACTCTTGATTGAAACAGTATTGAGGAGTGGAAGCTGCTTGAAATCTCTTAGAACTTTTGTAATTGCAAAATTACTCTCATCTGTTAGTAAGTTTGAATAAAAAGTGTTTGGGACTGCTAGGGTTTGAGTTCAAAGAATAACTGTGGTTTGCCAAGGCAAGAAGTAGGTAATTAAAGCAATGTCTAGAGACACACTGAAAGCTTCAAAATGGGACAACTTTAAGGCTAACATTTTCTAGACTGGAGAGGAAAGAAAATGAAAATAACTCAAGAATGTATTAAGGCATGTCTCATTGAATCTCCTAACAGGTCCTGAGAGTTGTATAGTAACTGCAATTATTATCCGAAAACTGACTGTAAGAGTTATTTTCTGACATTTTCAGTGTATTATGTGGCTGTGAGTTGCCACACCAAACTTGCTCAATTCACAAGTCAAAACAAGACTTTATTATAAGGCTAACAGAGCAACCACAGTCTATTGTCTGAAAGTTGGCCACTGCTATTGCTTCATACACCACTGCCAAGAGGGATGACTTTGGACCTAGGGCTTCTATTGCAGTTCTTTTGGTGAACTGTGAAGCAAAACAGAATTTGCTTTGTAGTTCTGCTGTATATTGAGTCATTGGTGTTAATGGTAATGACTAGTTTTGTCTGAGAGTTTGAGAGATGTGACTTCAAAGAGACATGCTGTAGAAGTAGACACGTAAAGTAACCAGGTGCCATTTCCATAGGATATTTTTCACCTTAAATGTATGTTAAGGTTTATGTATTAGGCTTACTATGTACTAAATATTCAGTATTGCAGATAGATATTGAGATGTTTTCACAGCACATTAGGGTTCAAATATTCCCTAATAAATTAGTTTTTCTTTCCAGGTATGGTCTCCTGAACTACTGCAAAGGGCACATGCCCATTATGAAAAACATCTTGGTTACACTACAAGGTCTGCTAGGAAATATTGTTTCAGTTATTTGGAGGTGGATATTACTGACACCAGCCTGATTTTTCTTTTTTCTTTTTTCCTTTGGCTTCCAGTACTTAGTTGCAGAGCAAAATTTCCCATCTTTGAAGTAGTCGTTTCTACATTATGGTTGATTTGAAAGTTCAAAGAGATACTCAGTTGTACAGCTAATATCCAAACAAATTTTCATTTCTTTTAAATTCTTCAGGACAGGAAAATTTCCATTCAGATTGTTTTCTTATGTAGTTGACATTGTTTAAAGGTCGAGTAGAAATATTCTCATCGTGTGCATTTGCACGACTGGTGCAGGGGTGTAGTTAGAGGTCAGGGCTGAGCCAGCCCAGTGCCTTACCGTTGCCATCAGGAGTGGCACCGTCTGCCTGTCCCTCCTTCCCACCTCCCCTTTCCTCTCCCAAACCATGCCTTACTCAGGCTGGGACGCGCCCTACCCTCTGCTGACTCCTGTGCTCATCTGACTGCATGGGAAACCGGAGTGACTAAAATGATTTTGCCTTTTTTGCTGGGCGAGTTTTCTGCGCAGAGCCAGCTCCCGGTGTGCTCAGAGAAGCGCTGAAGCCCAGCAGAGGTGGCAGCGGCAGGGCCCCGTGCCTGGGAGGAAGAGGAGGTGAGGAAGAAGCAGATCTTCCTATTTTAGCTGCAGCCAGCTTTCAACTGACTTAGCTGTGTCACATCTCTACACCTTATGAAACGACCTGGTTTATTGGGGTTTTTTTTCCTGGTGTAAAACTACATAAACATTTAAAAAAATGACAGTTATGGCCTGAGTTTCTGCAATTACTGTGCTGGGCCAGAGTTGGAATAACTCCATTGAATTTAGGATGGTTATTCCACATTCATAGCTTTGCCAATTGGTGACACCTGCCAAACCAATTTATGAAAGCTCTATGGTAAACCCCAATTTTGGAGTAACTTTAGTTAGTGTTAGCTGCAGAGTTGTTTCTGGTCTTGCGGGGGGGGGTTTAATTGATTTAGGAGAGAGATTATTTCTAATTCCCTATAAATGGTAGCATGTCCTTGAAAACAAGTGTTTGAAAAGACTTTTTAAAAGATGTGTTTACTAATGCTTTGGAGTTTATTGTCCTTAAAAACACATATTTAAAAAATTTTGAGATATTTAGAAGTTTGTAAATACTACCTGTGGATCAATAGAGTCTGAGTGAGCTCGTAATATGTACTTCCAGGGTCAGTAGTAAAAAGAATATTTGTATTCTTTTCAGTTAATACCATTTTCTGAGAATAATGGCAGAATTACAATCATAGAAAGATGTCAATAATGAAAGACCCTCCTCCTAGGCAAGAAAAGATACTGCCAAGGATCAAGTAGTTTTTATTCAAGGAATGAATTTACCCCTCATGTTTTGAGGGTTGAAAACTGTTGATAGGACTTATTGTAAAATGTGTAAACATTCAAATAAAATTAGCTACATGGACTTGATCTACTGCAGGCTTATGTTTCTGGTGTTGAATATTCCTTTCTTTTTTTAATGTTCTCTAAAAGAATAGGTATTTAAAATATATTGTTACACATTTTGTTTTATTTTTGTGACCCTAATTGCCTTGAAAAAGTCCATCAACCTAAAAATGTATTTTAAAATCAAGTCTGTTGAAGGCATTTGACATAGGACACCTCTCCATACATAACTTTTCTGGTTTTATAGCAGCATATTTACAGACAAAGTTGTTAGTTAAAAGATTTTACATGTATAGCTGAGTATTTGCTTCATGGGTCCTGGGAGGGCCAGGGGAACCAGCTGGGGATGGTGACTCAGGAGAAGCTTTTGGAACATTCTGGCTCCCTTATCAATTAAAAGTAGATATATGAAAGGAGTCAAATTAGTTCTGTGATTACTCATTTTAGAGGCAGAAGTTTTATCCTTTTATTGATCTACATTTAGGCTACATGTTCTTCTCTTATCTAAAGATCTCTGTGGTAATTGTAGATTTCTTCTAAACCACGAACAGAAGTGAGCACTGTGTCCTTCCCTAAGCAAGCACTCTTCAGAGAAGAATAAACACTAAATAAATTAAAATTATTTAGCATAAGATTTGAAGGAAAAAAATAGAGAATAAACCACTGCTGTGACATCATTTTCACAGAATTCTACATCATCCCAAGGAAATACCTTTGCTAACACATTTGTTGAAGGTTTTTGCTTATATTTTTTAGTTAACTCAGTCACCCACATCTCCACACATATACTCAGTGTCTCATTCTCTATGGATGCTTTCATTGCTGCTTTGTAGCATATAAAATCCAGTTTTATGTTAAGTAGGTGGGTTGCTGATTTGCCAGCATGCCATTCTGGATTGGGCATTTATGAATTGTTTTTAAGCACCAAACCAGACAATGAAAGCTTTATATCAGTTCCCCAATTAGCAGTAATCATTCTTGTTAAATTTTGGTAAAGAGCTGTAGTATGCAATGAATGTAAAGTATTCATTCCTGTGCTGTTTCTTTTTTTTTTTTTTTTTTTTTTTCCCCTGCATTTCTACATTTTGTCAAATAGTCTTATGCTGCTTGTTTTTTCTGTTCATATTGCAGATTGAGAATGTTGATGTCTGCCTTAGCTTTCTGGCAGCCAGAGGCGTAAATGTCCAAGGTCTTTCAGCAGAAGGTAAGAGAAACAAATCATTAGAACAAATAATAGGGTTTTTTTTCTGAAAACTAATTTTCTTAATACAAATTATTTACACCTAAATACCAAACTCCAGCTGTCTTGAACAGCATGCAAATATGAATTAGTGACAGTGAGTGAGAGAGTTTCCTTTTAATTTTCCCTTGAAATTGAACCAAGAAATTCAATATGTTTGTGAAGCTTGAAACAATGTTTTAACATAATATTTTTTCAATAGTATTAATCTTTTCATGTTATCTCCACAATATTAGATAGGTACAGGGTTTCCCAAGCTTTTAAACTTGTTTATATAAGGATTCAAAACAACAAAAATGAATATGAGAATCTTGCTCAGTTAAGTAAACCCAGGGAAGTCTATTTGTTTAAGCAAATTTATTATTAGTAGTAATGCTGTCATGATGAGTCTGAAAATGATTGTATTCTTTTGATGTCATGTATTAAGTGAAAGAGTGAATGGTCTTACTGCTTATATTATAGCCCTTTTTGCTGTGTTAGTCACCTCAAGTGATTGCATAACACCCCTACAACTAAGTTAATAAATATATTAAATCAAAACCACTAAAATATCAATTGTCTCAATTAGTATGTAATAGTTACATTATTAGTGTAAAATTAAGTCAGGTGGATACTTTATCTTGTAAATTAATAAAATGTACACAAGCATTTGTCCTACAACAAATTAAGCAGTTCTGCAAGGTGCTGTGCACCTTCAAAATCCCTCTGACTTCCATGGCAGCTGAAGGCAATAAGTATTAACAAGATGTGACCCTATATTTTTATTTTCCTTGTAGCACAACTGAAAATTAGAAGGAAAAATACATTTTTTTTCAGAGATGGTAATTTCAGTTGAATTTTAGAAGATACCCAGAGAAAAAATTTTGAATGTTAACTATTGTTTTATTTTAAAATTAACTCAGAATTGTTATCTTTCACCATTTCCAACTTTCTAGTACCTTAGCAAAGTGTAACACGGCCATAATATATACTATCTACTCACTTTGATTGTCTACTTATGGAAAGCTCCTTAAATCATTTAAAAGAGCCTCTGTATATACTGTAGATATATTGATGCATGAGAACACTGAACATTTGCATGTTACCATTGATCTCAAATCTGTTTAGAACTTGAATTTTTTAGTGCAGCCTGTTTTAACTTGCACATGAAATAAAAGTCAAATATGTGAATAACATGAATTTATTTCATGAGAATACTCTCCGTTGTTTAATACCATGACACAGCACTTGACTCTTTTTCTCTGTACTTCGTTGAATCAAAATGCGAGTGCATTCTGTGAGACATTACTTTATTCATACCTTTGTTTTCTTTTGGAAAATAATTTTTGATAGGATATAAGCTTCAGTTGTGTAGTATTAAGTTCAAATACTACTAAATATACTATACTACTACACTATACTATATATACTATATACACTATATAGTACTATATATATACTATATATAGTGCTATATATACTATATATACTATACACTATACTACTATACTATACTACTACAATAATGCTACATAGTGTTAAATGCAAGGACTATTTCTTAAAAATTTCATTAATCTTTAAGACAGAATTTTAATAAGGCAAAGCTTGAGTTCTGAAGTAAGATTAAAATGAGTTTTGCTGCTTTGTAGTTCGTCATGAATCTGGGGTAAATCCACTAATATCTTTGTAATGATATTACTTCAAAGTATCATAGAAGTCTGATTCCCTTAAATATACCGTTTTTAGCATGTACAATCCTGAATATTATGATTTCTCTTGAGCAGAAGCAATTGAGAAAAACAGATTTTTTTTTATCATGAAATTGTTGAGTTACCTGCATAGTGTTTTGTCAGCACATTTATGTTTAAAATCAATTATATTTAGAAACCGTAAGTCTGTTTCTTCTAATAGGCTTGTGATAGGCTTGTAAGTACATCTTGTTACTACTGGGTCATTTATTAATGACCAGAAAATTTCTGGAACAGTAAACCATAAGCTTAACAAAGTTGAAGATTTCACAACCAGTTTCCCACCTCATTTTGACATTCGAGCAAAGAAGTCCAGAAGAAAAGTGATTTTCAAATCTTGATTGCAGAATCTCTACTGGAGAACCCAAATGATATATACGCCAGTTGCTACAAAGAAAAACACTCCCCTCCTCTTCCCTGCAAATGTTTAGTACATATTAGAAGTTTCTCGATTTTTTTCTGTTTAAGAGAAATCTTCCAACTTTGACTTGTTTAAAAGTAGGAAAGAAAAAGAAGCTCAAAACTGATAAGATTTATCTTTAGAAATAGTAAAAAATATAGTTTAACACAGAAAGAGCAAAATTTTAAGATAAAAAATGATGAGTGGGATTTAACAAAGGGTTCTTTTTCTGAGCATTAAGTAATGCAAAATCATAAGAATAAATAAACCAGTATCACATACAGACAATCTTTTAGAGTCAGAGCAGCTTAAAGATGAATAGCTATGTGTTTTTGTTGAGGTTTTTTGAAGTTAATTTTAAATATGTTTTCTGTGTTCCTCGGTAATGATTTTCATTGAAACCAACGTGACTGCAAAAGTCATTGTAGCCTGAAAAGCTTTCTAATTCTGAGAAACTTCTGCGTATCTCTGGCAGACTCATGGGCAATCAAAGATTCTGCAGCACCTACATAGGGAAGATGAGAAAGTGTGGATACTTAGAATAAATTTCCATTTTGCAAACTCTATTCCAGTGTCCAGGATCGTGTTTGCTTCTGAACAATGGGTTGAGAGCATAAGGGCTCCATTGCTTGCTGGCCTGTTAGTGTATGCACTAACATTTCACCTAATCATACTGAAAGAAAATTACTATGGTTTAAAGGACATGAATATGACTTTGTTTATAAGTTCTTGTTTATAAGTTCTTGTTTAAAAATTACCTAAGAAAGGCTGGGTAGCACATACAGCTCAATATTTAGATTTGCTGGGAAGGCAGAAAGATTGCAGTGTTGCATGTTATGTTATAAAGCTATAGGCCTAATGAAAACCTTTCACAAGAAATTCAGTGCCAAAGAAAATTAATAATGAGGTTATGAACAGACCTAAGTGATGCATATAATTTCATTAAAGCCTCCTGAGGCTTCTTTTTTGACACAGAGATCCTTTATGAGCAAAGAATAACATTATCTTTTTAAAACCTTCATCTTAGGCTGGGGAAAGACTAAAAAAGGAATGGGAGACATAAGGATACTATTGTGGCTCACCAGAATTTCATACGGGTAGCTACTTTAGCCTCATGTGAAAGCTGTAGTTTCAAAGTCTTCATTAATAAGTAATAGCAGTGTGAAATAGAAAGCTAGAAAATCATGTAGTTGGAAGGTTCAAAGATGTAATCATTAACCTTATGGTCACATTTTTTAATAGGTATTCTCCATTGATCTCCTTCTCTCATGTTCCTTGCAAATTCTTGTGAATGGCTATGGGATCATCCACAAGACTGTTACCATCTCCTCTTTCCGATTTTTCTAGAAGTCACTGTTTACTCCCAGTGTTTACAGAATGTACCCAAAAAGCAAGAATAGTAATTTAAAGCTGTGAAGTAGAAGGGATGTGTACCTAAGGCCAGAAAGAATTCAGATTTTTCTGAATGCCCCTCTGCTTACTGAGAATATTTGTACTGTACTGAGGCAGAAGTATTCATTTCAGTTTATGCATATTATTTAAGGTTTGGTGTACTTTTCTTTAAGACCATGCACAGATGACTCATCATGATGACATTATGGAGATATGTATTTATTGCAACAATGACATGTAAATAAGCAAAGATTATAACAAACAATAAAGTATCAGTGATACCTAACATGTCCCTGATATTAGAGAAAAATGAAGAGGTATGAGGCATAAACATCTATAGCTATAGGTCTGTACAGAGTTGCTTTAGTATAAAACTATTACAAAAGTGAAGTCTAAAACCACAATGTTTTCACTTCTTTTTCTTTTTTTTTTTTAAATAGAAATAAGGAATGGAAATTTGAAAGCCATTTTAGGGCTGTTTTTCAGTTTGTCTCGATACAAACAGCAGCAACATCATCAGCAGCAGTACTACCAGTCTTTGGTGGAGCTACAACAGCAAGTCCCTTCACCTCCAGCTGAAATCAGCCAGTCCAAAACACACCAAGATATGCAGTCGAGGTAGGTTAAAAAGTTAATTTTCTCAGATGTAAAACCTTTTTATTTGTCTGTTCAAAAAAAGACAAAGTTTTGTGAAAAAAATTAGGCCACTTTAAGACTTAAAAGACTGTCTTTTTCTTCTTTTAGCTGTTTTTGCATTGGAGGTATGAAAACAATATCTTAAGTGTTTGGTATTAAGCTTGCATTTCTTGGGAGTAAAGCTAGAGTGAGAACAGAGAACATTCCCAATTAAATTTAGTTCAATTTTAATTATTTTTAAAGCATTCTTTCACTTTATTATTGATTCTACTGTCCTTTGCACATTAAGAGACTGGTAGCACACCCTGAGGTTAGTGTACTGGTTATTTTCATGTTTTGCTCACATACCCAGTTCCACATCTAAATGAACAATTTCAAATGATTAGCAAAATACATGGGGAAAAGGCACAATTAATACTTTCATTTGTTATAAACTCTTTTCATCCCCATGTATTCTGTTTTTGAGTGCCTAATTCTATTAGAATGTTTTTTTGAAAGGGAGAAGAAATGGCCTTAATCTAGTTTCTTTTAAGTGGTCAGTTTATGATTTACTTTTAGGAAAGCAAAGCACTCAGCAGAATCCTTAATTGCTGAATTACATTGCTTTCAGACTGAAGCTGAGAACATATTTTGAGAAGGTAGTTGCTCACTGACCATGACAAAAGAATCAGTTTTAAACACAAATATCTGTTTAAATGGAGAGTATTAGCAAATTATACTTTACTGAGGAAGTTAAAAAAAAGCCATTCACATGTAGGACTATGTAAAGTATAGTTTAATGAAGAGCTTTATATATTGCTGTGTTGGGTTTAATACTTGTTTGATTTATTTTTTACTTGTTTAAAATTTTTTGCATACTTACTGAACAATTTTATGTCTAGAATGTGATAAGTCAATGATCTAGGATGGTTTTAAAGTATCAGATTACAATAATGAAATTTTGGATCTTGAGTGCATTCATATCTAAATTACATTTTCATGTTTATAATAAACATATTTCTTCTTCAGCTGAGAAAACTTTTCACACTTCAGCCTAATAGAAATCTGTCTTAAAACTAGGAATGTTGTAAAAATATATTTATAAGAAAATGTTGCCGGTAGCATTTTAGTTACCTCATTTGATACAAAAATTAAGATACACTTGTGTTTCACTTGGGCATTACAACGTGAAATGCATTTTTTTTTCTCTGCTACTGAAAATTAATGTCTTTGAATGCTTTCTCTGTGAAGTTTACTGTTAATATGTATTCTAGGGAATTATGGTGCGATCCTAGAAGGATCTGGCCACTCTCAACATCTTCTGAAGTCAAATTTCTGCTTTCTGAAGGATATTTAATACTGCATAAGAGGCAATAACATCTTGTTATCCAGAAATTAATTGTTTTTCCTATCATAAAGAAGACATTTTGAATGTAGGTCCACAAGTGTTCACTGCTTTAATCAGTGGAATTAAAGGCTTAGCCAGCTTTATGTAAATACCTTTGGTTACTGGGTTTTGTTTATAATTTAGTAAAAGGACTGAAACATTTCCTGCATTTCGACTTTACCCATGGTGAATTTTTAATAAGAAAATAGTTACCGTGTTCCTTTATACATCACCACTATTGCAAGAAATTCTGTTTGTCCAAAAAAGCTTGGAGCAAAGCAGTTGTTTACTATATGGAAGGCAGCAATTGCACACTAGTCTTTTGTCTGCTTAGGAATGGTAGGCAAAGAGGGGATGAAGTTTTTATAAAGCTTTCTTTTTATTGTAGTTCCCCAAGGTCTCATGGTCCTTCAGTGCCTTTTACTCCTCTTCTACTTTGCTATGTTTAAGTATACTTCATTAGGAGGAAAGGCAATCATTCCATGTCCAGAACCCCAGCATTCATGCCTTGGTAAAGTGACATCTAAGGCCGGTTTAACAAAATTTCTATTTCCATTGGTGTGCTTTAGACCTTCTACTTTAATGCCAGAGTTTAAAATCATTCTTTGATTAAATTTCTATTCATAGCTATGTTTCAGTTGCCAAATGTTTCTGTGTAAAAATTCATTACACCAAGATTGATACCATCTTCCTTATTTCCCATCTGTAAACTGAAAGCAAGAATTTTTCAGTTTGTTTTCCCATATACAGAAGTAGAATGTTTGTCACCAGAAACTTATGTACTGCCTGAGAGAATATGATTTTCTCTATCCATATATTTTTCAGTAAAGCCTTTACGGATAATGAAAGGTCCCCACTTCTAAAAGCTTTCTTCTTTAAGAAAGTTTTCTATCTTCTGCTACAAATATGTCTAGTGTTCTGAGCTGCTAGCAAAACAAGGAGATCCAGGACTTAGAAACAAACAGAAATACAGTTTTTTTAATTCTAATTCATTTTTTCATTTCACTGGTTTGAAGTAATATTAGGAAATTAGCATAAATTAATATGTCCCCTTCTAAGAAAAATTACTACATTTGAAAAACAGGTTTTCCACAAATAGATGGACATATACAAGTATACATTGATATGAACTCTTTGTGGTGGACGTAGCAACCCTTCTTTTCATAGCATTAATTTAATTTAATTTAATTTTTTTTCCCGTCAAAACAAATATTTTGGAAAATAATTCAAAATTATTCCTCAAACAACTCTTTAGTTTAAGCTGTTAATGACTAAATAAAAGCTTCTGTTTAGAAAGAAGCCAAAACATCAAATTAAAAAAGAAAAAACGCCTTTGATGGGATTCATCTTGCATCTTGCCTGCCTTTTGCTATCTGAAATATGGACAGGTAGCTTACATGACTCCCAAGACCAATTTCTATGATATGATTGCTTTCATGGCAACGGTGTCTCAGCATCAATTATAGAAGGAACCAATATGACTGACTGATTTACAGGGCAGGAGTTCATGATTTAGAAGGGCCTAAGGAACTCATATGGCTGCTCCATGGGACACTTGAGACCTTTAGGTATTTTTGGCAAAAAGTAGTTTCATACAGATACTTAAAACTTCCTCTTTCTTTGAACAAAGACTACTGAAAAGTGATAAAATCTAAGGTGTGTAATAATGTCACATTCTTCACCTTTTCCACGTGAAATTATTAACTCAATAGATAATCTAACTACTATCAACAATAGAGTAATTTTACTTTTTTCAAAAGTAGTGGTGATAAAATGAGCTATTTTATCCTTTAATAGTGCATGTTAATCTTTAAGGCAATTTATTATTACACATTCATTGTGCAGCCATGCCTCTCTTTGTTAGCCTGGTGCAGCTCTCAATATGTTTTTTTAAAAATTCTTAATACTTTCTGTTTTCTAACATTTCATACTATGAAAAGGGTTAGCATGTAGAAGCAGCAAATTACTCATGGTGTATATGTTGGAAAAATTATTTGGCAAATGCAGATAACAGAGATTATTTTCCATTAATTTGGTCTGTGATCTTTTATTACTTAGAAATCGTTCTTTCAGTTTTTTGAGAGGAACAAGAAAAATTGTCTTATTATTATGGCAGAAGCCAGGTAATTAGGATAGTAGCGAACACCTGAATGGCACATTCATCTTTATTCAATAATGGCAAAACTATCTGAACTTAATTTGAGTAAATTTTCAAGGGTATTGTGAAAATTATCTTCTTATACCTATGGGTATTTTATTTTACTTGAAGACTCGCATATTTCTACTTTGTTAGACATCTGAGAAATAAAGCTGTATTTTTGAGGCACTGTATACATTTAAGTGCATTTGATATGTACTTGTTCGCATGTGTGCAGACATGTAAGCTAAACCAAAATGTATTCCCTGAAAAACGTGGATGCTTTTTATAGACTTTGTACTTTTTAAAAATGTTCAGTAAGCAATCACATTTCATGTTATAATTTAAGTCTCTGAAACTATGTCTTAATAATTGCAGTTACTTTAGGTTAGGTTATTCCATTGGAAAAGTTATCTTCTTTCTGGCTTTCAGCTAAGGTATAGTAAGCATATTGCTTAATTTCAAGTTGGCTTCCTAGGAGGTAAAAAGCCGTTGTGTGTACTTTATTAAACAAGTATGAAAAGGTGATGCTCTCCACTGTTTCAGAGGGAAATACAGATTATACAAGGGAGAGGGAAATACCTCTGAGAAGTCACACAGAAGACTCTCAGGATACAGAAGCAGTAGCATTCAGGCCCTGCTGAAGACCAAGGAAGTTTTGTCCTTGTATGTACAGGGCTAGTGTCTCACTCTCCTAATTTAAGAGAGTGGTCCTGATGATGATGATGACAATGATGGTATTCTTATCCTGATTTCCAGGTTATGACGTCCTCACTAATGATCAACATCTATGATCATTACTGGGTCTGAGCCCATTCTGCATGCTACCTACTTTAGTGTCAACCTCAATGAGAGAGTGTTTGGGCTGTTTGTCAACAAAAGCTGAAACAGGTGCAAAAAGTTATATTAGGAATCTACAGCTTTCATAGCCGGGCAGTTTTGATTTGGTAAACAAACAGAAGCCCCAGAGGAAGTTTATAACCAGAATATAATGAGACTGACAGGATTAGGTTTGTGCAGAAATGGGGAATTCCGGACACTCATTTAGGAGGCTGGTTGTCCTTTGATGACTAGGTAATAGGTGTCTCCTACGAGAGACAACACAGATCAGGAATGTAATTAAACTAATTTGTGGAGGAACCTCTCTCCCCTTAGTGTAAAGTTTGCACAGGAGGATAATGAATTTTCTATGTCAGGCTCCTAACAAACTTATCTAAAATTGGTCAGTGTGGCAATACTTGAACATTCCTAATCCCATGTAATTGGTCAGTAACCAAACTCAGAATTGTGAACATTGTGCACACAGAAGGGGAGCAAGATTCTGCGTGTGAAAGAGTATCATTGGCCTATCTAATCCTTGGGTCAACAGAAACATTTCAAGTTAAATATAAAAAGAATGACGGAAGTTATTTTATGGTAAGTGAATTTTCACTGCAAAGAATATGCTTTATTTATGGAAGATTATAATTTCATACCACTAAGTATAAAAACTCTTAAAATTATTTAGATGATTAGCGGAAAAACCTGTGGTAAATAATAAATGGTAACCTAAGGGAGAGAATGGTTTTCGATGTGATTTCTCATTTCTTTTTATCCTAAAATTTCCTATATTCTTGTATGACGAATAACTGTGGGAATTGAATACTTCAAACTCTGAGGTAGGCACTTCACTCTTTACTTATGACTTTATTGCAGCTTTGAGATTCAGTTAAAAAAATACAGTGCTGGTGGCCTTATTTATATCTGTCAGTACAGACAGATGACAACAATGGTTACATTATATTTTTATGCTTCATTTTGCTAGTGGATTCCATTATCACAGCAATACATCTAAACTTTCTGCAGTGATGATCTTTCAACCACCCAGATACTAAGAGAAAACATATGTGGATGAAAGAAGTTCTTTCTCATTTATGGATTAGGCAGTAACTGGTTTCAGTAAGCTGTCAGCAAAATTCCCTGAGACGGACAAACTATTTTATCACGTACAGGAATGATGAGCACAGCTTGAGGTCCAGATGGATTTTGTTAAATTTGTTATATTAAAAGAGCACCCTGGTTTTCCTAGGCATATAAACAAAGTTAGGTAGCTGATTTCTACAGGCAGTTGCATACATAACTACTGCAAGGAACTGGGTTTCACGTTGCCTCCTGCTCAAAAGTAATAGGGAGAAAATGATGCATATTGGACATGCAGCTTGTGCTGTGTGAAATACAGTAATGCAAATGTAGTGGTTATGATTATGAATTTAAATAGATCCATGCCAGAATACTGGCAATCTGTATGCCAGTTGAGGTTACGCCACTCTCGATTTAGAAAAAGGCCTTTGTTTCAGTGTTCTCAAGGTTTAAAATACAACCTTAACAGTCTACACCAAGTGCATTGGACTGACGCAGACTAAAAAATGGAATGTGTATATAATTGTGTGTCTTCCTTGGTTAATGGAAAGAAAAGCGATGAACCAAGTCTCTTTGCTGTCTTTACCTCTTCCCATTGCTAAACATTTGATTTTAATGATGGGAAACAGGTAGGTAGTTCCTGCTTTTCCCACTACAGAATCGTTATCTAATGACTGCAAAGAAGAAAAATTAAGAAAAGGTTTATTTCTTCCTTCTGTTCTCTGTTTTCTAGTAAGGGTCTAAGTGAACAAACTGCTATTAGTCTAATCTGATATAGTTTTATGAATCCGGGAGATAATGCAGAATGAATTGCTTAATGTGATTGCACCAGGATCTGCGGGAGCTGATCTTCAAATGGACCTTAGGGATTTAATTTTACTTTAACTGAGCTATCTTTCTATCTTGAAAATCAGCTTTGGCACCATTTTGTTCTACTCCTCAAAGACGCAATCATTACAGTCCTCACAGCTCTCAGTGAAAGGAACTTCAGGAAGGAAGTTCTTTCGTCTTCATTGTCCTGAAGTCCAAGTAACTAAAGTATACAGTATCTCTGCCTATCAATTGTTAACTGTGTACCTAAGCAAATAGGTGATATTTAATAATGATGAGTTGCATAAATTAGAGAAGAGATTTGTTCCTGTGATAAGCACTATATAGGTCATCAGGAAAAGTGGCTCTTCTTGTACATGCCATTTGTTTACCTCACATAGCTATGAAATTAATTTACACATTTGATATAACTGTCATTATGTGCTGGGAATTACTGCAGTTTCAGGAGTTTTCTAGGCTACAGCTGTGATATATTGACAGAACATTGTAAAAAATACACCTTCATAGCCTCCTACATATTAATATTACTGCCACAGTTTCATTAGCAATTATTTCTTTCCCTAAAATTCACCTTAATAGCTACATTTTGAAACAGCATGTAAAAATGCATCAGCACTATTTGAAGTTTCATGATACATACTTCTGTTTCATTTGAGAGACTTAGAAATTACCATACACAAAATGGTTACTTTCTGATGAAGGCAAATGACTAATGTTACTAATAAACTTCACACAGAAAAGGCAGAACAATACAATAGCAAGAATGTATCTGTCACATGCTTCTTCCCTGTAGCCCATCTTCTCTAAGATAAGAAGATATTTAATAATATTTCTTAAGCTTAAAACAAGGGGAAAAAAGGGGTTTCAAAGCAGACTTCCAGTTTCTGAAACAAATGGTCTTTTCTATAGCTATCATATAGCACCTACTAGATAGAAAATATAAAAATGTAAATTTTAAAGCATTTTATAGCCTCTCAATAGCTTGTAAGATTTTTTTAAACTTTTCACCTCCTGTTTAACCATTTCACTACCAACCTTTCAGAAACTGCTTATATCTTTTACCTTCTTACATAATTCTGTGGGCTGGATCCTGAAAAACTTATCCTTTACTGGTTGGTACCTGCCCTTGTGTGTTATTTAGTATGTTCTACATTTCTTCCTCTCTGCAAAGTAGCCGATGTTTGTCTGAACATTTTCTTTAGGTACCTGTGACAGGTAGTTACACTGATTTCTCCTGTTTATAAATTACCACTGCTATTTGCTCAAGAATGATATTTCTTTCTCTGCCTCTTGTTTTGTTTGCATTTCAAAATGCGACTGTCATCCTTTCTCGTTGTCTGTTCTTACAGCTTTCAAAAGAGTGTTTTAATTCAGTTTAATGACAATTCTCATTCTGTGCATTTCAGATATTCTCATCTGGTACTTGTCTCCCTTGCCACTCATTACTTTTTATATTTCAGTGTTGATGCACTTTGGCCATAATTTTCACTGTTGCTAATCCAGATCATGTAGAATTTAATGGGAAGTGTTCCATTCATCCTTGTAGCATTTGAATCCAACTTTTCATATATGTTTCCTTTTGAAGGAATAGAAGCTTTATAATGTAGTTATTTTCCCTGCAGACATTCTTTGTTGCTCTACCCTCACTCTCCACAGAGATTCATTAATTCTTCTCATTCTCTGAAAATGAGATCTGATGCAATTGTGTCCATGCATTTTTCCTTTCCCAGGCCTGCCACTTATTTAATTCTGATGTTTTGCAAACATTTGAGGTTGCCTATAATTTTGTGTATATGTCAAATAAAATTTAAATAAATGTAAAGAGCAATGGGAGCCATATTGAATTATTGCAGTCCTATGATTAGTTTTCTTACCTATTCTGAAACAAAATATTCTTTCCTTATTCCTATTTATTCCTTAATAGATTCCTTGATAGCAATGTATGACTCAGTCTTTTCCTCGCATTCTTGCATTCATTTAAGTCATAGTTTTATATTTGAACTGCTAATTTCTTTGCTACTGTCAGTCCTTTTTATCAACTTTTATCTCTTAGTATTTTCACAGACTGTGCAACAAATGTGATATTCTACACATTGTTGTTTTGCAGATGTCAGTTTATGAAATAACATTACACTTTGCAGCTGCTATGGAGAAGATGACTTTCTCTCTTCATTTACCAAAAAAAAATTACAAATCCATACACTTCCGAAGAAGCACAGGCAGTGCTATGACAATTAGTGCCAATGGAAAATTGATTAAGATATAAGTGAAAAAATGAGCTTTTTTTGTATTTAAAATCCACCACACTTACAAGAGACAAATTAGCAGCTTAGGAAAATCACTTACATATGTATTTGTGTTTTGGTCTGCTTTTTTGAAAATGCTTATGGGAACATAGCTGAAATGTTGGTAGAATCTTTTTTAATTTCTTTATATTGCATAACTCCTTACTATTTTAGAGTCGATGGGGAGAGCAAACAAAATGCTCACAAATATACTTTAATACCTTCAATAAAAACAGGATTAACTATGTGATAATTGTTTGACTGATGCAGGTTTATAGCAATCCCAACCATACTCTAGGATGTGCTGATGAATGTGGATTTTCTGGAAATCTATGAAAAGGTTTAAGAGACTATGAGTGTAGATTTGAAGAAGTGGCAGCCTTGGGCTTTCTGGCACCCCCTTTTTCATTCCATCTAGGAGAAAACTTTGTTACAGTCTTATTCTGTCAAACTGTGAAATAGAATAGTGGCATACATTTCTGTGCAGATCATCTGATAGAATTTTGTTCTAGTGCAAGATCATAAATGGTATGGAGATAAGGTCATAAAAGGGCACAATTTGTCCCTAAGGGTCTAGTCCTAGTGCTGGCAGCATGCTGTTATCCACTTGGTCAATTTGTTCGGAGAAATTAGTGTTTTTTAGAAGATTGCATTATTTTAGGTAAGCTGCAGGTCAGGTTAAGCACAGTAGCTAAGTAACACATTTATTACTTTGTCAATATCCTCTTTGTTTCTTTAATGTTGTGATTCATATATTCTTTTATTAAATTCCACAAAACACCTATACTACAAATACTGGGACCAGGGCGGGAAAGGTACAGTCACTGTGGCAGACAATTCATTCTTATTACAAGTCATCATGTTCTGCAAGAACATAAATGTTGATGCAAAACTGGATTATCTACGTTTTGGTTTATGAGCTGTGAACAACAGGAAAACATTGAAAACATAATTTTACTTGTACCTCCAAGCCTGCATCAGCTGGAGACAGACTTCTTGTATAAGATGCCAGAAGTTCAAAGAGCGGAAAGGAGAAATGTCCACCTAATATAGAACAGATGACATGGTATGAACTAGTACTGCCTGAGCCACAGACATTTCCTCTTGCGAATGAAAAATGAATGTGTGTTTCTGTGTTAGGTGTATATATACATTAAAAATATACATCTATAAAATATAAAAAATAGATAAATATATAAAATGCACATACATATACATATAAAAACATTTATTTATTTATATATAAATAAATACATTTTATATATATATATATGTAGATATCTACATATATGTAGATATAAGCATATATTATTTTACCAGGACCGGGCTAAAAAGGCAAAATAAATGTTTGAAAAATATTGTTCATGGAAAAATTCAGGTTTTTTGGTTTCCTTCTCAGTGTTCCTTGGCTTTCTATTTGAGGAATCAGGGATCTTTTGCCCGCCCAGACTGTTTGGTATGGTGAGGAGCCTGGAAATTTTTGTTTCCTGTGGCATCTCTCCAGGCACACTTGGGATTTGGAGTCAGATGAACCTTAGAATATTATCTCTCATGCTTTTTACAAGGCAGGTTAATGAGAACTATACAGCCAAGGAGTTTGTTTTAGAACAAAAAAAAATCTAAAAAAAAGGAAAAAAAAATGTGTACAGCACAATCAAGACCTTCTGGGGAAATTTTTACATTGAAAATGCATACTTTTTAAACTAGTTTTTTATCAGGCAATCATTCTAATAGAAAATTCTTGAACAGTTCAGGAATGCAGTCACCCTAGTGATATAAATGTACTTTATAAGATCAACAGCTATTAAAATTCAAGTATGCCAGTAAGGTAGAAAGGCTTTGATTACATACTACGAATACCTTTGCCTTTTGTCTAATTTTAACAGATCACATAGCTAGCATTTTAGAACCACCATGTGACTCTTAACATTATAGGAAAGTGACAGTCTGATGTAACATGATCCTTTTGAACTTTCTAAAAGACAGTTAATAAAAAGTAGACAATATTCAGGGTGACACTGCATGGGTTACTTTTTGAAGAAGGAGGTTAAAATAGTTTCAGCTTGATTCATGCTCTGTATCCAGGTTTATAGGAGCTCCATTCTTCAGCTTTACGTGGTATACACACTTTCAAGGAGCTGCTTCTTTCCTGATATACCATGCTATTTGTATAGCAGCAAGACAGATTTTCTGGCAGTTTAGTCCAGTGTTGAGCAGTCACTTGTCTTCCTTTATCATCTTCTTCATCTTCTCTTCATCTTCTTTGTTCTTATTCACCCATTTCAGTTGAATATTTCACTTCACTTTCAGTGGGAGGTCATTTAAGAACCTCTAGTGTTGTAGCTTATGTTGACTTCCTAGGTTCCCCTACACTTTTTAGGATCATTTCTTAAAAAACCCTTTTATCCTGCCTGCAACTGCATGCCCTCGATCAGTTCCCCGTCTTGGTGGAACATGGTTCATAGCTCCCCAAGGCGACTGTGCTGCATGGCCACATGGTATAGTGCAGAGTCCTGGTTCCTGCAACCAGCATGGCTGTAGTGCAGCTCTGGTGTTCCCCATCAGCACCTCAGGGTCAGTACAATCTCTAACATCTCTGTACCTTCCTTCTCAATACTATCCCAGCTACCTCCGTGCTGAACTGCCTTTCTGGGCAGTCTCAGGATTTTTATTCCATTTTCTCACAGCATTTAACCAAGGGATCAGCAACAGAAATTACCCACTGTCACTGTTTCATATTTGCTGTATTGACTAGTGTTTCCCTGGTTTGTGAGAGCAAATACTGGGGCTTGATTTCCACCTGGAAGCTAATTTACAGAGTCCAGATGATTTCTAAGGATTTGGGATCAGAGGTGTGAATGCCATCTTACCTGTTTTGAGTAGGATTTGCTTAACCAGGACCATCTGCCTTCTTCCCCTATGTGTTAGGTGGATTAGGAAAGCTAAGCATCATGCCTAATCCTGGCCCAGGTCCAGTGCTGCAATTGCCCCCAGCACTGCATTGCTGGGTTGTAGCTCCAGGAGCAGAGAGGTTTCCTGCAGGCTCTGCAGTCAGGGTTGCTCTCCTCTGTAGTTTGTATCTCCCCTTCCTGCCAATGCACTGTGGCTGGGCTTTGCATGGGACTGCTGTGGCTCCTCTGAGGAGTTGAAGCTGTGACCACATTGGGGAAGACTGCTGGTAGGACTATTATGGCAGTGGAAAGGGTCTTGGGAGCAGACAGCTGAGAACCAGAGGCTTTCAAGATCCCCCTTTCCAGTCCTCTGACAAATAAATCCTTCCTTGTCCTAAATGCTGTAGCATTACACTTGTACGGTCTGGTTTGTTAATATACATTTGCTGCTTTATTGCAGGCACATATTTATTATACCTTTGCATGGATCTGTAAGCATAAAAAATAATTTAAGCAAAAGGGTTTTATTTTCCTGACTGCCAGATGTTACCCAAAGACTGGTAGGATAGAGGGCAACAGGTAAATATTTGTTTATACATTTAGAAGAGTGGCTAAAGTCTAGTCTGCAACTGTGTTGCAGTTCACATCTGTAATAGTGGGGCCAACAGCTGGGAAACAGGCATCCGTGCAAAGCTGTAATGGGTCCAGCATAGCCAGTGCTAATTGAGAAGGAAAACCCAAAGTCATTAGGAACCTGATGCACCTGGTTTATGAGCTGTTAAAATTCTCTTTTTCCCTTTCATTTGTCACATTACTTTAGAAAATAAATTTACTCAGTCACAGTGGAAATGGTGCTTTACTGACATTGACGCATTCAAGCCTGTCTGGAAATTTTGAAAGCAGTCTATAGGCTGATGTTTCATGCATTTGCTAGTGGGTAGAGTCCTAAGTAACAGGCATAGACGAAAGCATTCCAGCAAGCATTTCCAGAAAGGTTCTTCATGTATTTATTGCTATTAAAAAGAAAAAGAAAAAAAAAGGTGCCATCTGTCTATGGGCTAGTTTATCAACAACTCGGCAACATCACTGAGATTAAGTTATTTGATCTTTCCAGGTACTTTGGAATTGTGTTGTTTGAGGTAGAAAAGCTATGACACTCTGTTTTTCAAGCTCACTGTCCGTGTTGATTGCACTGTGTATCATTTTACCTTCTACAACATAAATGTACTAAGGTTTTATTTGACATACCATTTTACTCGCAAACTTCTTAGTTTAGTTAATGCAGATAATGAGCTAACCATTTCTAGATTCCTTCATTTTAAATATGTTGAAGACAACATAAGTGGAAGATCTCATTAAAAGATTGGCTATTATGCCAGGCACAAATTTAGCAATTTCAGCAAAACAACATATGTCACACTTGCATTATAAGTCCAGACATTATTAAGAAAGAGAACTCTAGTGAAATTTAATATATCAATGACTAGATAGATAAAAATATATAAATTGTAATTATTATGGTACTATTATTATGATACTATTATAATTTATTATAATTCCCAAAGAAGTTATGGTCATATAAAAAAGCACTTTGTCAGCATTACTGCAAAGATATATGTCAGAGAACTGAATGCTGCTTTTATATATTGAATATTCCCTTTTTGCCCTCTTAAGACTGAAGTACTCTCATATTCACCATGTGCATGTGCCATTTGTGATTGACAGGCACAGAGGCAATGCTAAATGCTTTATCGGAGTTTAATTTGGTAAATTAACAATAATCACATATCCCCTTCAAGTCTCACATGGTCCCTTGGTTTGTGCCTTGCCATTGCCCCTCTTCAGGACTGCTATGCCAGTATGGGAAGACCTTTCTCCCTTGAGGGCTTCTCCCATCTGCTCTATACTCAGGCTGTCTGCTTCAGTGGACTAGCAGAAATTGCTTAAGACTTTTCTGGCAGACTCAATCCTACCAGGTGTTTCTTATAAGTGCTGCTAGTCTATAAAGCTGAGATGAGAGGCCTGTGGTTTCTGCTACTACTCAGAATAATTGCTTGAAGATGTAGAACTGTAAGAGACAAAAAGCAATCTGTGACTATCAGAGTTTCTGTTTACTCATTTCTCTGTCACTTCCTTAATAATTGCAAGGAATTTGATGTTGTGATTGCACCTGGCTTAGGCACCTGTCTATATCCTTAGGCTGTGTGGATCCCAAAGGATGAACCTGTTTATAGTAACTGAAATTACCTGGCAGGAGGCCTTACCTTGGCTGTACATTTGATATATCCCTTATGCAAATGTCTAACAGAATAGAGGCATAAATTTGCTGCTTAGTGGTGATACATTGTTGGGTGTCAAATGGAACATACAGTTTTTAGCCTGGTAGCACAGCATATCTCCTGTTGCAGAAATACTACTAGGATGCCTTAATAGACAAAGGTGCATTTTCCTATGGAATTTAACAGTGAGTCTAAGCATGTGTGAGGGCTTTCCTAATGAATCCTCTGATTCATTGCCTAGGTAATGCATCACACACATGACCTGTGCTGCTGTGACACTAATGAAAATTATGACGGGATGTTTCTTCCATACAGCTCTACTGTCAGGAGGGTCAGCTTTCTTTAGCAGGAATTTTTCTGAGTCCACATTGCATCTGGTGTAGCAAATTCGTTCCTAACTCCAGACTGTGAACCCCATCAGGTTGCTGGAGAAACTAATAGTTGTATATTTGTGCTTAGTCCTTTTTGTGGATGAAAAAAAAAAAAGCACAAAGTTTTGAGGTGTAGTCTGTGTGAATTGAGCTAGACTTCAGTAATTCAGTCACTGGAAGTTTGCCCGCATTGTCTATTCCTAAGATAATTCCTAGCAAATGAGACAAGTTATAACAATATCCATTATTTCATAATCTGTGCATTGCATCTCATAAAAATCTACATTTGCATTATTTCATATTTTTGCCAGTTAATTTGTGTTTTCTATCCATGTTCAATTTGCATTCATTAACTCATAGTTTGCTGGTAAGTGTGTTCTTTCTATACATGTTCAAAGAAATTCTTTAATTCAATTTCTCTGTTTCTTCTCATACAGTCTCACAGCCAGATATGCAACTCAGTCTAATCACAGTGGAATTGCAACCAGTCAAAAAAAGACTTCTAGGTCAGTTAAATATCTCTAATTTATTGCTTGTTAGTGATAGTCAAGCAAGTATATGCCCATTGATATTTTACCCTTTGGACATAAGCAGACATTAAAAAATGTGTATTTATGTTATGCGTGCAAGCTTTGCAACGATGAGCTTTGCCACGGGAAAGCCTTGTATGGACTGGAAGGAGCTGATTTGTACTGTATATTAGTAATATTTCTGGTTGTTATGTATCCTGCATCTTTGTATCCTGCATGTAAAATATTGGATGTGAAGGATTAGTTGGTGATTTTAGTGCTCTCCACTCTCTGGCTCAAATCCTTATTTTAGTCATGAGTGAAAAGAAGTTTGGGAGTCCATCCCAATTCCCACTAGCTGTTTTGCATGTGTCGCAAACCCACCTGAGAAGCTGAGTTCACAGAGCCAAGTTCACACAGAAGCAAAATAGAGCAGAAAAAAAGAACCACTTCCAAGACTTCTGCTCTGTCAAGAGAGGCCTGCACACAGTCCCCACTAATGAGATGCTTTGTTTTGGCAGTGAATTTGACAGAGCTGTGTGTAGGAGCTGACCTGTTTCAGATTTCATCAGTACTTTTACTTTATCACTTCCATGAGCACTAAAATCTACAAGCCAGATTGCAGAAGAAAGAAACTGAGGTCTAAAGCTTAATCTTGTTTCTAGCTTTTTATTGTGGGGGATAATTAATGTGTTCATTAATTATACCTTTGCTGTACAGTTCATTGGTGAGAACAATGAACTCTAAATTGCATAATCTACAGTAAAGATTGCATTTTGCAGTATAGCGCACTAACACAATTTGAGTTGCTGGTGATAGCTTGGAATGAGCTATACCACGGTCCAGTTGCTTTGCACCTGCATTTATAGGTCTTCAGTTTTCCTTATTGCTGATGCTCCTGTCTTGTCCACATTCAACATGTCGGGGTTAACAGTCTTATTGTCTAATACTTTAAATCTGTGGCAGTGTTTCCGAAGGCTGTTCAGAGGTATGTGACTTGTCCCTTATTTGTTATTCTCTTTGCATTTCCTTAGCTGCTTAACATGATTCCGCAAGAGCAATTTAAAACCTGAATTCAATTAAAAAAGACAGCAAATGAGATAAACTGGAAAGTGTGTAGAGCAAATGACCTCATGTATAATGTGCTTACTGTGGCAAGTTCTCGAATTCTGGCATGCAGAATATATGCAATAGTATTTTACATTTTAACAGAATAGATGAGTTTCCAGTGTTGCACATGCCTTCTCATTGCTTTTTTCATTACCTTTGACAAGCGATCTCAGGGCTCTTACTGCCTGTCAAATTAGGGTAATGAGAAGGAGCAAATGGATTTTTAAGTTTGTTTTAGTGCATTCTTCAGGGAACAGAAGATCACTCGCATTCATGGGTCACAGTAAAGGTTAGCATGCGTACAGCTGCAGAACAGAGACAGTCTGCTCTGGGCTCGACACAGAGACTAGCAGGGCAGGCTGGCGGCCAGAATGAGCCATAAAAATAACTAATGGATTAGCTCTCTGAGGCTTAAATTGGTAAAGGAAGAGAACATGGAGCTGTTTACATATGTTCGCTAATGAAAATAAAATGATTTGAATATTTCTGTTATACCAGTATATTAAACAAAAAAAAGTTTGGAAGAAATCTAATGTTTTGTAATTCTTTGTAACGTAATTTTTTTTCTCCCTTCTGATGCTGCTTTTTTGTAATATAGTGAAACTAACAGAATTCGATAGCTCTGGTATAATTTGTATTGCCACTATTAAAATCATCATGTCATTCCAATAAGTGAGAAACAGGAGAGAGAGATTCCTCTCCTATGGCAAAAGCCTCTTGCTGATTCAAGCATTTCGTTTTGTCTATCAGATAACAAAGCTGGAAAATAGTGGGGGTACCCACAAAGATGCTGCAGAAGGTTTGAAGTAAGCATATATTAAAGAATCTTACATCAGAGAACAGATTCAGACAGAAAAACGATGCAGGCTTACAGACACCAGGGACAAGAGAGTCTACGTTTTTTTCCTTAGCATAGCCACACAGTAAGGTTCGGAGGGTGGCAGCAAATACTTACAAATGAACTGTATAGTCTACATGATATTATTCTATCTAAAAGGTATACATGCATCTGTAGCATCTAGCTCAAATATGTATTTTCAATCTTTTTCATTTAAAATAATGTGGAAGTGCTTTAGCCAATAGCCCTCTGAAAAATAACCAAAGATGATAACTAAAAAGTCAGCTTTTATGCTGAACACGGCTGTGAAACATTTGCTAGAGTAAGAGATATGAAATATTTCTCAAATATGTATTGTTGTGCTTTCTAACCAATTTCTGTAACATTTCCTTCAAAAGTGACAGATTTAAATAAAAGTTGATATTGCACTTTAATGCTTTCTTAGGGTGAATCAGTTTTAGCAATGTTAATGGCAAATGCAAAGCATCATCTTACATGTCTTGTGACTCTAGAAAGCATCTTTTTCCCTTTTATGTGCGTAAGGATAAGCTTTTATTTTCATTTGTGGAGTCTAACTAATTTGAATCCTCCTGTTCAGTGTTGCTTACCTGAAATCATTGTTTTCAGTTGTTGGTTTTAAATTCTGGTCTGATATTTGCATACAGCCTCCTCTATATGTTGCATTACATAAAATGAACTGATTTCTGATTATACCATTCCAGGCTTCCAGGACCCTCAAGGGTGCCAGCTGCAGGCAGCAGTACCAAAGTCCAGGGAGCTTCTAATTTAAATCGGAGAAGCCAGAGCTTTAACAGCATTGACAAAAACAAACCTCCACAATATGCAAATGGAAATGAAAAAGGTAAGTGATTAAAAGTTACTAAGCTTCCTCTACATAACATACAAGAGGAAAAAAAAAATCACAAAAAGAACCCATTGACAAGGGTTAAAAAAGTGAATGTAATATTTAGACTTGGTAAGGAAGACCTAAGGAGAGAGGGTTCTGGGTTAGGATTTGTGGTTGAGTTGGGATTAAAGGTCAGAACTGAAAACTTTCAAGATGTTAGAATTATATTTTATCCCTCTTTGATGAAAATATCACTGGGTGATTTTTCTGAAGTAAAAATGAATCCATATAGGATGCCTATAACCTTGGTCCATATTCAAGTCTACTCATACCCAAAGGAAGACTGCCATGATTTTCAGGGGACTTTGTATCTTAGCCTCTGATGGAGAAGAATCAGAATATTATATTTGCATCAGACTATTACATGCATCTATTCCTTCAGAACCTTACCCAGTGTATATAAGTCTGAATAGAGGATTGGAAATCAAGTCAAATATAATGAAATTTTGAGAGATTTGAATTCAGAGTTCATGTTTTATTGCCTCCTTTGAATAAGAACTTCTATTATGGACAGAAACTGAGTTCCCTGGGTCCTTCCGTTTCTCTCACCCTGACACTGTTTTCCTGGAAAATGTGCCTCTTCAGGCTTTATCTCAGAAAGAATAATGTAAAAATTCAGCTTTCTGAGTTGTGTAACTAATCCAGCCCCTTCCCCCCCTTCTTTCTCCCTTTGTGTAATGAACAGCATTTTATTCATATCTCTGGGTTAGAATACAGTTGAAAATGATACAATATACATAGTACCCGTTTGCATCCTTGGGGTCTGTGGGAGGAACAAGTATGCAGTGAATGTTCTTCATCCAAGCAACAGGCAGCTATCCAGATTTTTTTTTACAAAATTCTGATGAACACACTTTGCCCCTAGCTGTATCTGAAGATATAAAACGATCCTTTCAATAGTTATTTCTTTATTTTTACTATCAGGGTTGAATGTTTTAGATAGTTCTATAGTGGCATTTATTTTATCAAGGACTTGTTTATGGCAAGACATCCAGGCTAAAACTAGAAAGAGATCAGAGTGAAAACTGAGCAGACACTGTATAGTTCACAAATACGATAGTGAAGTTATGAAGTAGGAGATGTGGCCACTTGAGTGAAGGTATGTACAGCAGTTTAGGTTTTAGAATTGCTTCATAATGTTGACATAAGTTTGCTGCTGAAATATGTGAGAGTGAAATGATTCAAGGTGAGACATGCTTGTAGATATTAATATTCTTAACTCGTTACTTGGAAACTGTCTTTTGATTCCTTAGGTTTGCATTGCATTGCAAATTTATGTGGCTTTTTGCATGATGGTTTTCTTTACTTTCCCATTTCTTTACAGCAGAGAATGAGAACCTTGAGGAGATTTTTAGTGAAGTCATCACTTGCAAGAGGATAAGGGGTGGCTTTGTTTGCGTATAATCATTCAATTCAGTTTACAGGATATAAAAAATGTAATGTTGCATAACTACACAGTACTCTATTTGAGATGTTTGTCTGCTCTTTTTTCTTTCTTTCAAAACAGCAGAATGGATGGAAGAGCATTGATTTTACACGAGAATATAAAGCGAATACAAGTTTGTTTTAGAGTATAAAGCAGAAGTTAATTAGAGAAAATGACTGCTGTGAGTGCAAGGATAACAAAGTGATATTTTTTATAATACCCTAAAAGAACACATGAGAACCTGTATTTGAATTCACCATGTTCCTTCTTTGCCTGAAGAGAAAAACAACTGAATCATGCTATATTTTAAATTTAATTATTATAGTGGCTAATTTTTGAATATTACAACAAAATTTCTAAGTAGTCTTTTGATATTTTTTTAAAGTATTTGAGGATGTTCTATGACCTGAGTTTTTGGAAGAATTTGTTTAGGAATAAACTTCAACACTCTCAATAGTAACAGTAATAATAGCAAACACCCCTTTAAAAAAAAAGGTGTCACTATACATTGAAAATCTGATTTTTCCTTACAGTGTAGCACACAATAAACCTTATATTTCAAATTTTGCTTCTGATGCAGATGCATGGAGCAAAATAACTTGAACAGCTTCCATTGAATGGATATACAGTCCATACACTCTAATTTCTGAGACACAGATCATACAGTAAATAGCTTGTAATTCTGCATGAGTGCTGCATAAACTGAAGTGGAAAAAGAGACGACTTGTTCTAGGTAAATAGTCATTAGAGGTTGGGATCTCCAGCCATTTTCAAGGGCAGACCACTTTTGGTACAATTTTCTCCCCTGTACACCTTTCTGTATGTGCTATAAGGAGACCTCAGAAAAGATATACACCATAAGGGCTGTTTTTTTTTTTTTTAACCCAGTTATATGTAAACCTTTAAATCCATTCCTGCATAACACAGTTTCCAACTCAGTCACAATGGGGAATGGGTATGTAATCACAGAGTTAAAGGAGACCTGAAGGTGATCCAAACTAAGATGTGATATGGGCCTTTTATTTAGTATGTCATTAATGTTATCTCTTTTGAATATTGCTTAGGGAGTAGTTCACACAGCAAGAAACCTAGCTCCCCTGAGTGAATGCAGGTTTGCTCTTTATTGAGTACAGCCCAGTTTTCACCCATAGGCCCAACTCGTTGCTGTGACACAGGTAACTGTGTGTAGCTGTGGTTAAGTCAGGAACACAGAATGCACCCAAACAATAAACATGCCATTAGCTGAAACTCAACTGCGGGGCTTTAGTGAGCTGATCTTTTTTTTTTTTTTTTTTTTTTTTTTGCTGGACTTCGCAGCTTATGTATGGATTTCAAAGAACACATCTGTTTTCCAGGTCACGTCACATCTATCTGCTTCTGACTTAATAAAATAAAGATGAAAATAAAACTATGGAAATGAAACTATTTTAATAAAGTAATTATTTACATTGCTAATAAGGTAGATATCCAGGGCATTTTTACTCCAGCGAAGAAGTGATGTTCTAATTCAAGAAAAATTTTAAAAACAAGTACTTACATTTTGGGTCTTAGAAACACTGTATCCGAACACTGATAAGGGTCTCTATGTCATGGAGTTTAATTGCCTGCTTTTCAATATAACTTAATATAAAGTGGTGTTTGTGTGTTGTCCAAACTTAGTTTCAACGGTATTTTGTTATTTTGCCCATACCAACTCTGAGAAACTCTGTCCTGGAACTTTGTTGTCTGATGGTACAAATCATTGTTCATCTGTGGCCAGTACCTACACTTATAGGTAATATTTTTACGCTTCTTCTGGTGCCAGTACTTTGCCAGTTATCCCTATTGGAGTTCTTCTGTGCTGATAAGGGGTAGCTACTTTCTCATGGACAGCTGGAAAGGGACAGTTGAACAAGCTGAATTTTTTAATCTCGCCAGATAAACCTCCCATTCCTCCAAACATCGTTATAGCAATTGCTTGCAGCTCTTCCATTTTCTACTAACCTTTTGTATTGTGAGTGACTAAAATTGGATACTCTAATCTGGGCATCTGCCTCCTACAGAATATTTAGATAATCAGTACCTACCTATGCTGCAACAGGGAGAACAGTACAGAACACAGCAAAGGTCACAGATGAGAAGGCAGAGGAGGCTGATTATATACTGGGCCCAAGTTTAACCCCTCACGTGTCCTTTATTTGTGCAACAGCCTATGAAAAGTGGACTTGAAAATCTCCATTCAGTTGTCCTGGTCTTGCTGGGTTCTGGTAGAAATTTCTCTTTTTGCACTGAACAGCTGGGGAGTGTTGCTGCTCTGCTTTCCCAATAGATGTTGTGCTGAGCTCTGAAGCACTGAGCTTTGAAGCAGAATGCAAAATTGTTTTCACCACAAGTTGATTATGCATTTTCAGCAATAAGGGGATTAGGCCCTAAACAGAAGACTGTTGTCTTGTAAAATTTAGTTTATAGAAATATGAACTCCTTGTCATAGGTTGGGTTCGCTCTGTATCAAAATCACCACAAGGTGGAGACAGATTTCATGTAATGAACAGCTACAGCTAAGTCCAATTGAACGTGCAGAAAGCAATGAATGATGTGCAGCTTCAGGTAATGCATTTGGGCTGGGGGGGAAATAAATCTTTTTATTCCATGTCTTTAAACATACAGACAGGCTCTCAATATTTTTTGAGAGCGTGCAGTCCACATTCCTTGTGGAAACGTTAAAGATACACTTTAAATTGAAGATTAAAGGCAAGTTAAAGTTCTTTGTAATTTTTTGATGCTGTTTATGGTTTGTGACATAGGGATCAAATAAGTACCAGTGGTGCCAGGAACCTGTGTTTTTTTTTCTATATATGTAGCAGAACACGCTGTTGTGAAACAGTAAATACTGTTCTTTTTACAATTTCTCCCCCCAGTGAGTTTAATATTATATAGCAGGAAATATGGCAAGGCATACATTCTTCTTTTTAATCAGAACACTTTTTTTTTTTTCTCTTGTAGTAAAACTAATAGCCTGAAGCCGTACAAATGTAACACAATTAATACAACAGAGTGTAGTGGCATCCTGCTGTTCACAGATTGTTACATGTATTCTGCATTAGCTTTGCATATTCTTATGGTGAATTGTTATTCTGCAAAACTATTGGGATAGCTAAAGACCCCAATCCTCCTGTGTAATTAAGGCAAGCTTAGTGCAAGGCAAGATGTGTGCAAGAAAATCCTGTGCACACCCAGTCCTGGGCTATCAGCCACAGGGCTGATCCCTGGTATAAATTAAGGAAACCTGAGGGCTGCAGTAATTTCCAACAGCTGTTGTTGGCCCCAGGCTCTCTTCCGTGATCTGAGGCTCACCAGAAAATAGCAGGAGCCCAGCCACAATTCCTGCCTTGGTCGCAATGGAGGGATCAGCTTTGCAGCTGCCCACCAAAGCTGTTCCATGTTCATGGTGGTACCTGGAGCCTGGGGAATAAGCCATAACCTCACCTGCTCCATAAAATGTGCTGAGGCAATGCCTACCAGTTAATGTTTTCTTGCCTCATAACTGGATGCAGCAGAGTTGCTTGAAACCTTCTGTGTGGGTGAACTGAGTTCATTTAGCACTGTGAGGCTTGCATATCAGGCTGAGGAGCACATGAAAAACTTTGGGCAGGTGGAATTATACAGCATCTATTGAAGGTGGAGGTGATTGGCCTGCTGGGGTCCAGCTGTTAGTAGCATTAAGCAAGTAAAAGCTGTTACATTTCTGACATGTTACTTTTGTTCAGATTTTCTTTAATTATTATTTTTAAACTATTTTTAAACTTACTGCTATTTAGAGAAGTAAATTTTGCTATGTTTGCATTCCCTTTGTTAAAGAAAAAACATCTCCCCTTTCAGGATGCACAAAAACCTCCCTTTCCTATGTGTACTAGTGGCATTCAGATTTCCAGGTGGGTAGTCTAATCCATATTAGGACCTTAGGGCTGAGACTACAAAAATGAAAATGACGCATAACTTCAAAACTCTGTGCTGAAGGAACAATTGTCTTCGGTGTCCTCATCTACTGTATTATTCAGACGGGGGGCCCCACGGCATGACTTTGGCTTCATGTGTGTATGCAACACATCAAGCACTCTTTTTGCCGTTACATGAACTATACTTACATTGCATGTTTCATAGGCTTTCTTGTAGTATTGAATTTGATATGCTATAGGCAGGCTTACACCTAATTTACTGGAAGTCCCGAGACTGAATGGCAAGACAAGACAGATACACTAAGAGAAAATATGTCATCTGCTGAAATAGCTATGTACCACACATTTGATTGCCATTACCACTTCATTTCTCTGGTGCTCCAGAGAAACAGTGTTTAGATACTCAGATGTGTCTTAGAAATCTGAGCTCGATACAGTAGAGCTTAACCCTTTTATGCATTGGTCTGTTTTGCTTAATAAGGCTAGATGACTTTCTTGAAAATCATGGTTGTCAATTAGCACAGTTTGATTATTGCAGAAGGAGTCTTGTTCTCCTTCATTCTGAAGATTTGCTGAAGGTCCTGAATGATGTAAATGTAGTGAAGGTACCAGAGCCATGTAAATGAGCCTTCTGTGTCTACCTGAGCTTCAGGCCCAAAACAACTATCGTTGCTATACCCATGTAGATGATATACCACTGTAACTTTCAAGTACTGACACTGGTGAAATTGTTGATATATTTTTTCCCACCTATGAAAGTGCACTGGGATAAATTCCTCAAGTCAGCTACTAAAGGTTAATTGTACTTAAAACAAAAAAAGCATCGTGACTTGCCATTTTTTTGCTTTTGTGAATATTGATCATATCCATTTAATTTCAGTATTACTCAGTCCTTCTCCTCCTGCCCAAAACCTCAGCTTTCTAGCACATATTTTGCTTTCACTAAACATCAAAATCATCTTTCTCTGGTTTTGTTTTTCTTCCAGTATTGTAGCATTCTTTTTTCTTACATTTCTCAGTGTATTATTATTAACAAGTGATGGGAAGAATTTCTTTATGATTTATTAAAGATAAAATCTTTAAATTGGAAGGTTTAATTTGCATAATGAAATAGTTACAAGGAAGGTGTTTCCAAGGCTCTCTTGAGCTCATAGAAGTATTGCACAACACTGTGGCGGTGGGGGGGAAAAAGGCATTTTCAATTAGCATACATCATGTTCCATGCACATGTAAATTATGTTTATTATAAATCACATGTGTTTTAAATGCCAGAGGAGCATGGTATCACGTTCAAGCAGGAGATGGGAGAATAACTGTACCATTATGGTTCTTTCTGGTTTTTAAGGAGATTCACCAAAAGGCCCTCACCCATCTGCAGGCATGAATGGAAATGTGCAGCATCCCACCAGCACCGGGCAGCAGCAGGTCTCTGCCATACCCTCTCCAAGTGCCAGCAAGCCATGGCGCAGCAAATCCATGAATGTCAAACACAGTGCAACCTCTACCATGCTGTCCGTGAAGCAGCCTAGTCCCGCAACCTCCCCTACTCCATCTTCAGACAGGCTCAAACCACCCCCTTCTGAAGGCGTGAAGCCCCCTTCATCTGGACAAAAATCTATGCTGGAAAAATTCAAGCTGGTTAATGCTAGGACCGCTCTGAGACCTCCTTTGTCGCTGAGCTCAGGACCCAGTGACAGTGGGAGAGAGGATGATACCTTTTCAGAGTGTGGTGAAATGGATGTCTTAAGTGGTGGTGTGAACAGTGGCGGCTCCACAAGTAGCAGTCCTAAAGTATCACCGAAGTTAACCCCTCCAAAAGCTGGAAGCAAAAATCTCAGCAATAAAAAGTCTTTGCTACAGCCAAAGGACAAAGAGGAAAAGAACAGGGACAAAAACAAAGTTTGCACTGAGAAAACAGTCAAGGAAGAGAAGGACCAGGTCACTGAAACATCTACAAAGAAGAGCTCAAAAATTGCAAGCTTAATCCCAAAGGGAAGCAAGACGACAGCAGCCAAGAAGGAAAGTTTAATACCGTCTTCTAGTGGGATCCCAAAACCTGGATCGAAGATGCCAACAGCAAAGCAGAGCGCTTCATCCGCATGTACGGGAAGTAAGGAGGTTGAAAAACTGAGGACTACAAAAGGAAACCAGTCCCAATCAACACCAAAATCTCAGTTTAGTGAGAAGGCCTCTCCTTCCTCTGGTCTTGCTTCTTCTGAAGGGAAAGAACCAAGTGCAGCTCTTACCCCGGGGTCCTCTGCGGCTCTGTCAGCCTCGATGGTTGCAAGCAGTGGCCAAGGCACAGGAAATGGTGTTGTCCAGCTTCCACAGCAACAGCAATACAGCCACCCCAACACTGCCACAGTAGCTCCTTTCATATATAGGTAAGGTCACAGGGGGAAACTGGGTTTGTGTTACCATTTAGGAAAGAGACCTAAAACAGATAAAGCAATGGTGGATCACACTGTCATGTTTCTTATCTCCCAGTTTGTGTCAGAGCATCACGCACGTGTTTTCCTAATATTATTTTTTAATTAATGTTACTGTATGAGTAACTTCTTCCAAGAACTCTTGAGTCTCTACCTTGTACAAAAGCAATCCGCTGCAAATATTTGCCATTTAAAAATCAGGATGTTTTGATTTGAAATACAAATCACATGTACATTCCCTGTGCTGCTTTTGAAAGGTCACGGCTGAGTCAGGTTTCTAGTGCGAATATTCTTGTTTGTCATTTAAGAACCTCAACATTTATTTGCTGATATTCAATAATATTTGCTTAAAATACACAGTTCTCTTAAAAAATCCTAAAATAAACTGCTGACATTTTCAGTTACAGTTACATGTATCAACCTTTGTCTGAATTTATTTTGCTGTATGATAGAGCAGCTGAAGAGAAGCTGAGAGGTTTCATTGTTGTACAGCTCAGAAGACAGTACGTGTAGAAAGACTGGCAGGCTGGTTTGAGTAATGATTTCAGATGTCAGCTGTTGGAGGACTTTAGCTTCAGTTGTGGGTAAATTTAACATCTGATAAAATGACAAATACATTATTAAGCAAAATATACTGGCAGTTTTTGTTAGTGAGTAGTACTGTAGATAATCTTGGCTAAAGATTAAAGAGGTGCTGAAGTAGGCTCTGAGGGAGTATATATATCATTACACACAACTAAACATAGCTTCAAAACCAGTCTGGATGAGTGATAAACTGTTTAAGTTAATTCTGAACAAAAGTAGTTCAGAAAATCATATGGGAGGAGAAAAAAGCCATAATATAGGTTATATTTATTCTAATATTCAGTGGGTAGCCTCTTGAGTTTCCATTAAATGTATCATTGAATGTGCTTAGTATGTATGTTTCTGTATAAATATCTGGAATAACCTCAGTGATACAGATGATTTGCAGCATTGTACATAGGGTGGCCTATGTATGTGTTAGGGTGCATATATAAACAGAGAGAAAAAGAGGCTGTGCTTTGCCTTCAGATGCATGTGCTATTTAATGGCAATTTTGCCACATATTGATGCCATTTCATTGCATGATGGTGATATCTTACCATTCTTTTAAGCTCCATTACAAAGCAAAATGTATTTTGAATTTTAAAGGGCGATAGAAGCATGCATCTTCCAGTAAAATTTGGTATTAATAATCATCTGTTTGCTTCAAACAAACAGCAAAGGAGACTGTTGAAGTTAAATCTTGCATGAAAATAAAATTCTCAGAGCCAAGGTCTCATCTCAGAATGCCATAAACCCAGAGTAATAGACTGACTTTGATGAGGTTACTTCAATGTGTATCTCTGTAACTGAAAGCAGAATCTGACCCAAAAATACACGGTGACTACATTTCTTAAAATTCTCAAGGGGTCTGTAATAGTACACAATTATTTCATAGAAGAATATAAATATAACCAAGGATAAAATATCCACGTTTCCAAAGTCAGCATATTTATTTTTGTGGACATATGGAAGTAGAAGTGTGCATGAAGCTGGGGTACTGTATATATACTTTCTTGCTCTTAAACGTAACTGTTTTCTGAGCAGTCACCACAATATATACACAGAATTTTCAAGGGCACTTGTTAGCTGCTAGGACAGCTGTATAGATCAATGAATTAATAAAAAATAGTTACCATTCAGACTAAGATTTTTACAGCTAGAAGAAATATCTAGGCTCTGTACATTTGCACTGCAGTCCTTATAAGCAGTTGCAAAATAATTTAGTAATAAAACAGTGCATTTTACCCAGGAACCTGCAGAATACTGCAATATACTGCAATATACTACTGAGATGAGTTTAGGCTGTTAACACAAGGATAAGTAAACTGGTGGTTTTTTTTTGTTTTGTTGCTGATACCTGCAGATATCTTGTATTTTGCTATGTTCGATTATTACCCAAGAGGATATTACTATAGATTTGTGAGTAAAAGAAAGTATTCCAAAGAGTTGCTTTGAGGCCGGCATGTATTTTGCTTAAACAGAGAATGCAATGTTCTAACAGTTATCAACACTCATGTTTTCAAGGAGTTGTGTATTTTTATTAATGGACAGTAGATAGAAAATACTGTTTCACTAGGAGGTTCTGAAATTATATATTGCACTATTCAGCTTTGCACTCTTGGTGCTTTGCCCTATCTGATATCACATTGTATTTTTATGCCTCTTAAACACCGTGGTATGGAAATTCATATGGAATTATTATGTCTCTTCAAAGATTAGCAGCAACGGTCAAGAGTTGCATTTGAGATAATCTAAATGGGTATAATTTAAATTCTTCCATCCTCCTCAGCAAGTGATTAATTTTCAAATGCAGCTTTGAATGAGTGATTTACAGCCTCTTATGTGTCCCCTCTGAAGTTGACTGCAGGGTCCAACTAATATAAGAAAGGCTGAAGTAGATGTAAATTAGTTGCCAGAAAGATTGGTAAGAGAGATACAGCAGGAAAAACAACTAAAAGGAAAGTGTAAGGCACTGTATAATTGTTTAAAGTATAGCAGCCACCACTTTAAATTACACATTCTTCTACATAGACGGAATTGGAGGAAGATGGAAATTGTGCCATCTGCCAGAGTCCCTTAGACTCATATTGAAATTGGCCATAGAATTTAGTTATCTTCCTAGTGGTGCTTAAGTTTCAGATGGAGAAGAGTAACACAGAAGTTTAGTGCTTTCTAGGTTACAGTGAAAACAGGAAAAAGAGGCATTAATAAAAAAAAAAAAAGTCTGAATCTTTCTCCTAAAATCTTAGCAACAGAATAACAGCTTAATTGCTCAGTATTGGGAGTTCTTAGCTTTTCTGTGCATTGCTCAAAAGTGTAATATAACCTGTAATTCCAAACACTTTCTTGCACAGAGAAGAGCCTGTTGTGTGCAATCACTGCTTTATTTTTTTTGTGAGCCAAATTGTGTAAGTTTGCGTTACTTCCATAAAATGGGAAACATAACTAATAGACCCAGGAGTAACACAAATGTCACCTCACTCCATGGAGCAAATCCTTAGTTGATGTAAATCATCATAACCCTACAGGAAGTTTATGATATGTTGGCAATTAACATTTGTTGTGGATTTGCTCAAACACTAAAGGAATATTTCAATAGGAGAACATTGAGTTGTAACTGGACACATGTAGCGCAGTTTAGTTTATTTTATTGACTCCTCCAATAACTGCTGTAGGAGCTTAGTGGGTCTCTTTTCCATGGCTGGCATATAGAATCTGAAGTGCCTGAATCCCAGGGCCTGTGATGCTCAGGAATTGCTTATTGCCTGAAATGCTGAAAGTATAGAAACTGATAAAGAGAATTAGCTGACCACTCATCATTCTGAGCTGCACTTCTATGTTGTGCATTGCTTAAGTTTCAGTTCTTCAGCTAAATTTGTAGTTTAATGATAGCAACATCTGGAAGAAGTTTCAGCACTGCCTGAATTGAGACCTTGCAGAGATACTTTCAGTGCCAATGCTGGACTAAAAAAAACAGTTTGGCATTCCTTTTGTCCCTGAAGAATAAGAAACTGGTAACTTCAACTACCTAATAGATGGGTATAGAGAAGATGGAGTCAGACTCTTCTCTGAAATGCAGGGTGATAAGATGAGAGGTAACAGCTGCAAGTTACAGCAGGGGAGATGCTGATTAAAAGTTGGAAAAAATACTTTTACCTTGAGGGTGGTGAAACACTGGAGCAGGCTACCCAGGGAGGTTGTGAAAGTTCTGTCCTCGGACCTATTCAAGACTCAACCAAAAGAGGCCCTGAGCAACTTAATGTAACCAGACCTGCTTTGAGCAGGTTATTGGACCAGATGGCATCTAGAACATATTTCTGATCTAAATTACTTTGTGACTCTGTGAGGACTAAAGTGTTCACTAGACAGAGGCAGAGAAAGGAAATATAATTATAATAAATAAACATGCTACCAGGTACTAAAATCTTCTTGCTATCTCCTTTCCTATATGACAATTGAAACAATTCTATTACTAGAGCATAGCTCCAAGGGTGTATGGGAAGTGCAGAGCTGTGACAGATGGGGAGGAGGATATAATCTGGTTGCACCTCTGGAGGCACAGTGAAATTCAATTCCAGCTGCCTGTTCAGGATGTTTTTATACTGGCTTAGGGAAAAAATTAAACTACTCTTCAAGGACCCTGCAAACACAGCATCTGCAGGGTTTGTTGAAGCTATATTTATATCCAGTTTTAATGAATAGAAGCTACTTCTGGTCACTGATTTTGGAGTTAAAATTAAGTTTTCAGTAAAAGACATTCTACCAGTTAACTGTGTTTGCTAATAGTAGATTGTGCTGTTAAACATACTGCAACTCTTTCTTCAAAAATGTGATGATTTGAAGTTACACTGCAGTGCTTTATTGATTTCTGTTATTTACATTACTGTTGTGAAAATAAAACAACAGTCACCAGTCACCACCAAAATTTTGCAATTGTAGGTAGTGCTAAACATTGCCACCCACCAGTTTTACTTGTAACAAAAACACAGTGTTTAGAAAAATCCTCCCATTTTCTCATGCTTGATTTTCAAGTAATTGTACAAGAAAAGTTTCCAGTGTAGAGGCGTTGGCTTAAGAGATGGGAAGGAGGATAATATGCAAAGAAATCATTATAAACACATACCTGACTAATGCTGAGTTAAAACAGTATCTAGATAATTCAGTTGCTTGCTATTTATGATCTGAAGTCATTCTTTTAATCCACAGACAAGTGTGGCCTTATTCCTTTGACTAAATAATCAGTAAAGTGTAGGATAAAGGACTAAAAAGGATTTTCTGTCCAGTCTTCTGCCACTGGCAACCATATTAACCGTTTTATAAACCAACTAAGTTTCACTGTAAACTAGTTAATCCCCACAACTCCAATGGGAAGGTTCCTCCAGAAACTCACTCATCTCATTGTTAGAAATTGTTTGCAACCCACGTGATGAGATTGCATCCATTTATTACTTTGTTTATATTGTCCTTTAACTTTAAAAAGTTGTTTTCCCTCTTTTTGATCGCTCTTTTTAAGTATGTGAGGGAATAATCCCATCCCCTTCCTTCTCTTTTGTAAGGCTAAACCAAATTGACTCTTTTCTTTCCTCTCAGAAGGGTTTCTTCTTCCCCATGAGCATCCTAGTAGCCCTTCCCTGCAGCTGTTCCCAATTTAACACACATGTCTTGAACATGGGTGATCAAACTGCTCATATTCCAGATGTGGTCCTGCCAGTCTGTTACACTGACAGTGATACACATTCAAGACAGCTGCACCTCAGAGAGTTGTTGGAAAAAAAGCCCAGCATATTCATCTGATATCTTTTGGAATGTCAAGTAAAAACCAAACAAATCTTTGATGTTATCTGTGTTTATCAAAGGTTGGCTATTTCATTAGAGACAGGAAATGACTGACTGGGTTGAAGACAGCTTGTTGAGTAGTGTTCCAAATTCTGTTCTTAATTACTCCTGTACAGGCTCATTTTAATCAAACAGAATGAGCTTGTGCAGGTGTGATTGAGAGCAGGATTTGTCCCACTAAGCAAGTCTGATGCTTTTACAAATAGGTAGCATATAGCTCAGTGGGTTAGGGATAAATATATTCTCTGATAGCCATGATTAAAATAAAAAATAGATTGTTCTGTTTTCATGACGGTTGCCTAAATTAACCTGTGCTGCAGATGCACAGCACTGGAAGAAATGTTAAGGGGGTTGCTTTGACTAAACTGAAATCATTTTCACTTTCCTAGATGTCAAGAGAGATGGAAGGATTCAATTTTTTTTTTTTAAGGCATTGGGCTGTGAATAGGTAGAGGATAGAGGGCCATTCATTAAGGCCAATGTGTTAGGTTAATGAGAAGAACTTTTAATTTGCTGTTTGCTTGCCTGGAGCTTAATCTGTGCTACAGTCCTGCAGAGATCACTTGAGTCATTCATAGGATTAATATGGCCCAGAGAAAGAAATAAAAGCCAGAAGTATGGGGGAAGACAAATCTCACAATTTCACCTTCCTTTTTCGTGTTTTTGTTTTTTTTTTTTTTTTAAGCTAGAACAGCTGAGCTAAGCAAAGAGGCATCTACATGCTTTTTCCAATGTATCACACCCTGTGACAGGCCTAGAGCAAAGCAAATTGAAGTTTTAGGTACCCAGTCTATACCTGGATCTCCTTACTCCCCAAGAGCTGGGGATCGTACATGATTTTGCTTAGAAATCTTTCACCACTAGACCATTCTCAGCCCATCCAGGCTAAGCTCAACTCCAGAAAAAAATCAGGGCCCTTGCCATCATGCACCAAAAGGCAGGGCTGCTGTGGAAGTGCTGTCAGCTGGCAACCCAGTGGAGACCTAGTGGGAGAAGAGCTATTGATAAGAGCCCCATCCCCAGAATCCTCTTTGGGGTACCTCCATCGTGGGTGCCCAAGGGCTGGGCAGGTGCCTTTTGGCCCATGACTTCCACAATAAATAACCAGTTTTCTCAAGTAAGCAGAACTCTAACTGCGGCAAAATCCATAGTCTTCTGTGGGTTTTCTGTTGTTGCCTCAGATAATTAGAATCATTGATGTTTTTACCAAATTAAACATAAAAATGCTAAATGATGTCTGTACAGCAGTTTCTTTGTTATTTGTTTTGATAGCAAATCACATTTATTTTACATTATATTTAAACTTTCAAGTTTCAAGTCAGATAAAAGGGACATTTCATGCTTCTTAGATCTGTTATTTCAGGCTGCCTATAAATTTAAGAAAACCGCATCATATTTACATTTGGTTTGTGTTTCCATGGTTTTCTTTCTACAAATTAAATCAAACATTTTTAAATTATTAATGTTACATGATATTTGTTATTCAGTGTTTTTATTTTAAGGCTTAGATTTTAATGCCATCTTATGTTCCAGAAACTGGATTTTATGCTGCAATTAATCCCACCGATCAGATTCTAAAATTTGGAATGGAAATCTTTGGAAGTATCTTTCCTCACAGTGTTTTTAAACTTCTCTTCCTGGTATAGCTGCATCAAGTCTTTGAAAATGGAAAAAAGCCAACAAAACACTGAATAACGGAAATGTGTTTTAACTGGTATTTGATATATCTCTCAAAGATGTGATGTGACCTGGGCAAACGAAGTTGTAAACAAGTGAAAACTCATATTCATTGTTACTTTAAGTAAACAGATTCACTCATCATACTAAAGTTTGCTTAGCTACTGTAAATCACTCATTACTTTTTTGTACTCTTGCAGGGAGATCCAGTTCTTTTAACATAAGCATCTGTGTTCCCCTACAGTCAATAGTGAGTTATGTATTCATCTCTATTGACTGTACAGGCAATAGTCACTGCCAGAGGGCAATCCAGATCATTGAAGTTCTATGTTTACCTATCCCCATTCTCTACATGAAGAATCAGTGCAAATGTTGGGTATTGGTGTCCAGTAGGGGTCCAGTCCATTTGATCCTTTTCTAATGACAGATGTCCAAATAAATAGGAATGGATGCTTTCTATCTTCTCTTAGAAGATATCTTACATATAAGGTTCCTGGTCACGCAGGGAAGGGTTTGCATCACAATTCTGTGTTGGTGCAGTGATTGGTGGTTGAACAGTTGCACAATCAGGAACGTGATGCCATAGGATCAGAAAAAGAACAGATGAAAATGATGCCTTTTTCTCTCTAACTAGAGGTGGACCAATATAAACTCCATATACATTTTGTGGAGAATGCTGGGAATACTTGGTCTGCACCCACTTAGGTGGGTGCTCTTCCTACAAGACCAAAAGCAGTCTTCTCTTTTCCAGTGTTCCTTTTAACTAAGTCCAGCCTCACTCTGGCTCCAGATCCATCAGCTCCATGATTTGGGTTCAATGAGAAGAGTGCAGACCACATAATTACCTTTACTGTTATTATGAGTGCCTTTTTCTGAGATGTGTTTTTGGGCTGATAGTTTGCCCCGGACTGATCCAGCACTAAGTTGCAGCACTAACCCAGACAGGAGTACTCATGAGCATTCATGGCCTCTCAAAGTGGCTTTCACTGAAAGTAGACATGTCTCTCATTTGTTTTGATGATTTGAAACAATATGGGAAAACAGGTGGGACGGTGGAATTTCAGTGTGTGGGGAGGGATAGAGTCGGCTTTTTGTTACTTAGGACACTGTCCTCAAGCACCAAATGTAAAATTAAATTTACGATCAGTAGGATATAGTTAACCCTGCAGCATGTGCTGAGCTTGTGTTTCCAGTAGTGTGTCACAGAGAGAAATAGTAGACAAGAACCTAAAATAGTTTTTTATAGAGCAGTTGTCTGTTTCTAGCATCCCAAAAGTACAGAAACTGATAAGAAGACTGCATCAGATCAGTCTGTATGTGCTGTTCATGTCAGGAATCCTGGAGGAACTTAGGATTTTTCCATTTTATTTTGAAAAGTGGCCAGTATGTCTTTAGATGTATTCTTTTACTGTATACAGTTGTGGTACAGGTTGCTATTTAATGGCATTATGGTTCAACAATTCTTGTGTAAGCTAGATGCTACTGTTGTTCCTTGAGAAGAGACAATGATCATCTGATCTATTTTGTATTATAATCCATGGGCTTGTGTATTTCTTGCTTCTTACCATTATGCAATAGCAAATAACTGTATTCAACAAAGGGTACCCATTATAATTTATCAACGATATCAACAGAAATATACCATCACAGGAAATATGGGCTATCTGTTATCAAGTTAATGGAAAAACTTTTATCATCCCATTTCCCCAGAGTCATATAATATATATTCTCAAAAGAAGCTGCACATAGATTTAAATATCTGGGCCAGATTTCCATTTCAGCCTTGCATGAGCTTCTTCCCACATGGCCTTTCTCGCTCAATATTTCAGCAATTACAAGCTTTCATTTCCCTTATATATGTGCAGGGTTGTGACTTAACCAATTTAAATGGAATCTGCCTATAACTGGTTGACACCTCTTGCAGAGAAAAAGCGAGGAAATAAAATGGCTCCAAATTTCCTAGCATTAACTCTGAGTTGTTCCTGAAAAGAGAGACAGAGAGAGCTCCTAGTTGCTTGTAAATTTGTGTAGCTGAAGTCAAACTAACACAGTAAGAATGTGATATTCATGGTATTTTCACCATATAGTGACATGATTCTAAATGGAGCTGCAAGTAACATTTGTTTCCATTAATACATTAATGACAGATAATAATGATCAATCTTCTTGCTTGATTTCAGAACTCTCTCAGAAAATGACAGTACCTCTTTACCACCTGCTGACTCCTGTACCAGTCCTACTAAAATGGATTTGTCATTCAGTAAGACTGCCAAACAGTGCCTAGAGGAGATATCTGGTGAGTAACGATAAGTCAGGAGAAGCCTGTGAACTTCTTTATTTACATCTGTTTCTTACCAGGAGCTTTGCAATGGATTGAAATAATACTTCTGATTGCTATTCATGAGTGCTATTAAATATGCAGAAAATTTGGGTCATGCACAGTTAGTGTTTCAAATGCACAGTTCTCTTATCTGAACTGGCTCCTTCTGTTCAAACATCCTCTTCATCATTTTGCAGAAACTGGGCTTTCACAAGCTAGGGTTTCAAGTCATTAGGGTCGTGATCAATGGCACAGAATCTGCTTGGAGGCTTGTAACTAGCAGTGTTCCCCAGGGGTCTGTGCTGGGTCCAGTCCTGTTCAACATATTCATCAATGGCCTGGACAAAGGGACAGAGTGTACCCTCAGCAAGTTTGCTGATGATACAAAACTGGGAGGAGTGGCTGATACACCAGAAGGCTGTGCTGCCATTCAGCAAGACCTGGACAGGCTGGAGAGCTGGGCCGAGGGGAACCTCATGAAATTCAACAAAAGCAAGTGTAAGGTCCTGCACATGGAGAGCAACAACCCCATGCACCAGTACAGGTTGGGGGTTGACCTGCTGGAAAGCAGCTCCGCTGAGAAGGACCTGGGAGTGCTGGTGGACAGCAAGTTGACCCTGAGCCAGCAATGTGCCCTTGTGGCCAAGAAGGCCAACGGTATCCTGGGGAGCATTAAAAGGAGTGTGGCCAGCAGGTCGAGGGAGGTTATCCTCCCCCTCTGCTCCACCCTAGTGTAGTGTAGTGAGTCTACATGTGCAGTACTGTGTCCAGTTCTGGGCTCCCCAGTTCAAGAAAGGCAGGGAACTACTGGAGAGAGTCCAGCGGAGAGCTACTAAGATGATCAGGGGACTGGAGCACCTCTCTTATGAGAAGAGGCTGAGAGACCTGGGTTTGTTCAGCCTGGAGAAGAGAAGACGGAGGGGGGATCTTATCAATGCTTATAAATATCTAAAGGGTCAGTGTCAAGAGGATGGGGCCAGACTCTTTTCCGTGGTGCCCAATGACAGGACAAGGGGCAATGGGCACAAGTTGGAACACAGGAAGTTCCACCTGAATATGAGGAAAAACTTCTTTACTTTGAAGGTGACAGAGCACTGGAACAGGCTGCCCAGAGAGGTTGTGGAATCTCCTCTGGATATATTCAAAACCCACCTGGACACAGTCCTGTGCACCTTGCTCTAGGTGTGCCTGCTCAAGCAGGGGGTTGGATGAGATAATCTCCAGAGGCCCCTTCCAACCTCTACCATTTTGTGATTCTGTGAGTCATACTGAGTGCTCCAAGAGGAGCAGTGGAAAAGCTACTTCAGAATGTTTGATACTGTGATGCATTTAAGATCATCAAAATAAATTATAACATCAGAACTGAGACATAAATTACACAATATATATTTTGCTTTTATAAATAAATCTATATTCAGAAAATGGGAAAACAAACAAGTTCTTACTAATGTACCTGACTTTTAAGCTGCTGCTAGAGCTAAGCTGCTGAAGGTTGTGTTCTGGAATTCCTTCTAAACTTTGAGTAAAATCCTTATTAGATTACAAATGTGAGGGGATTTTTTTTAATGATATTGGAATAACTCCTTTGCAGTCAACAGAGCCATGCTGATTTCCATCAGCCCAGGCTCTGGACATAATTCTGCCTATGGATGCAAAAATCAAAGTCTGTCACAAATGTCTCATCAGGACTGAATTGCACTGCAGGGTTGTGTGGGAGTACTTTCAAAGGGACTTTTCACCAGAGATGTCCTGTTGCGGTTTGGGGGCTTATTTTTTTGTTGTTGTTGTTTTGGGTTTTTTTATTAGCATCTTTATTCTTATCATTTTTATGAAAATAAAGGGTGAAATCCTGTCCCACTGGATTCACCTGCAGTTTTGCCCTTTTGCTCCAAATTTTTAACATTCAAATGAATTTATAACGAGTCATGTTGTTCTTCTTACACAGGATATAACTCACTTTAAAGCACTCATCTGACACATTGGTCTAAAATTATCTCTCCACCAGAAGGGAAATCAGATGCCCAAGCTTTGTGGGACTGCCTTGGCATTTAGCTGACTCATACAGAAATTGAGGTTTTGTCCTGGTTTGTCTCAATCCCTTTGGAAGTTTCCTGAGTCTAACATCCCTTTTTTGCACAGCCAGCTTTTGTCATAAATATATCACCCTGAAACATGGTGAAATGTTCCCTAGAGGTGACACATGCCTGTTAAAATTAAGGAAAAATTATTTTTAATTAATCCAGAAATCAGACTCATTGATCTTGCATGTATAAAAAGTATAATTGAAACACTTACACAAATCAAAAGTTGTCTCAAGGAATTATCTACAGAGATGCTAAAAAAATAATAATATTGATCCAGTACCTGCTGAAATGATCAAACAGGATATCATGTCTCCTAGTCTGTTCCATTTCTGAACAGAAATGGAACAGCATCAAAATGAAGAAAATGGCATAAAGGGCACTAGACATCAGTGATGTTTCCAATCTGATTATTCAGACTCTGGCATTAGCAGTTGAGTGAAATAATAGGCAGCAAAGCAGAACCACTGGGAAAATGTGGTCAATGGTTTGTTGTATACAGAGGAAAACAGATGTGTGTCACCCATAATTGGCTGTTAGCAGCAAAAAAATTAAATAGATCAAGTACTACATTTTCTGAATAAATAATTGCCTGCATTGGTGAACTATCACCAAGTCATTGGTCATTCTGTCAATGCTGAACCTGCGTGGAAAATATCTCGTGTGATGGCTGTATTCCATGATGGATTAGCCTTTGAGGAAGGACAATTAAATTCTGTTACTTAGGAGCATTTTTTTATTCTGGTATGATCAAGGGATTATAGCAGTAGAAGCAAGGAGATAAGCAAGGGTTTTTTCCTTTATCTGGTCATTTATATCCAGGGCGTTAAGAGATGAATCCAGAGTTTCTTTCACTTGGGTATTATAATTTTCCTGAAATCTTCCACTGCTGCTATGCTTGGGTATCACCTTTATATTATCTCAACCTTCTTTTGCAATTTGGTAGCCAAACACACTAGCACAATGTATTGGTAACAATAAGGATCAATAAAGTTCATGCAAGGGACTGAGCATCTGTAGAAACCACTAAACACCTTGCAGGAGAGAGTTCATAAAGTGCTGTCCCACCTGTATTATGTTTTTGCTTCATTAATCTTTATTATTTTTACAGTGCCATATATTTGCAACTAAGGCTAACATGTTCAGGACTAAGATATCTTAGTCCATATCATTGTATAAACTGTTTCTCTACTTTCAGAATATTTACACACTTGTGTTTGTTATTGTGTCTTGGCTGAAGACTACGGCTCCCATAAGTAGCCAAGCAGATCATATCAAAGCTCCTAATCCACTTCAGGGCAAAATCAGCCAATCAGTTTTAAGCTAATGATGTAAGCATGGCTGGTTCAAGGCTTCTCCACAATATAGGCAAAACTTGGATGTAGAAAAAATAATTTTTAAAAGATTTAGGAGTGGTTGTGCAGGCACCATTCTCCCTGAGTGATTCAGGATACCAAAACCCAGTTAATTTCCTTGCTTTAGTGGTGGACGGTTGTGGCTCTGTTATCTGTGCCCAGCAAGGCAGTTCACATCCCTTCAGCACTGTCTGAACACCAGTGATGGGGAAGTAGAGAGGGAAAGCAAGAAGCTGTAGGGGTAGTTTCCAGTTCTCCTCTGCTGTATCTTCCTCCCTGTTTCTAAGGGAGCCAGCTACCTTTAGAACCTCTCCTGTCCTCCAGCTCAGAGCTGATGAAAAGATGGGGCAAAGTCAGAGCAAAAGCCACTTGTTTCCTGCCCTCTATGGGTGAGCGATCACTTGGTTTTACTTGCATAGCTGTGAGAGGAGGATGGTACTGGAAGACGAGGGAGATGGTGAGGCTGGTGTAGACATGGACCCAGAGGCGCTGCCCTGATAACCTGAACAACCTCTTTATTTGTGGCTTGTCCCCATAAATCTGCTGCCCTAGGTAATTTACCACATGGCTTATGCCTAAAGCCAGTTCTGCCTCTTGGTAGAGCTACTGTAAATCTGGGTTTCTTCACTGTTCCTCCATCTCTGCTGGGAATTTGTTCCAGATGTGATCTGACTTTTTTCCTACTTCTTTTTTCTTTTCGTCTGAATATTCCACAGCTCAGCCAGAGCAGTCCCCGATGTTTCCATGGTGCACATGCAGATCAGCAGTGTGGCACATGCACAGTAGGTGCAAGGATTCCTGCACACCTTGGACCCATACACATGCTGAATGAGTCCCATTTGTAGGCACAGGTCACCAGCGCAGTAGTTTCAGTGCATTCTGCATATGGTAGACTCATTGCACATGTGGCACACAGATGTGTAGACTTCTGTCCAGGAAATCCCAGACAGAAATTTGGGAGTCCTAAATAAGGACCAGTTCTGCAGTCATGTATGAACACTCTTTCTTGCATGTACTCTATGTACCAGTTGCCTCAACAGGACTACTCAGTATCTATGTTTCTGCAAAGCTGGAGTATAACTTTATAGACATGATTTTAAAATGAGAATGAAAAGAAAGGCTGATAAAATAATCCGCTTTGGTGCTTGTTTTCATGACTATGAACAAGTTGTTCAGACTTTCTTACCCAGTATTCCTTCTTGTAGTAGCTGTGACATTTATCAGTCTCTGCTGCAAGTTTATTGGAGAAGGATTTCAGTAAGTTAATTATTTAATAATCCATTGTAAACTGTACCTGTCAGTAACTACAAAGCATTATTTTATGAAATCAGTGATAGTGTTTGGTTTTAACAAGTGTTTACATGTTCAAAGTGCTTAATGAAAAGTGTTTGATTAAATGATTATTCATGAATTTACAAATATTGACTAATTATAAAAAAAATCTGAGGGATGAAGCAGAAATGCAAGAGTAACTTTAAGAGTTATAGTCCAATACAAATGGCAGGATTAGCATAAAAACGTTCAGTTTTCAAGCTTTTATATTTACTGTGCTTCTTTTTTGTCTCTGAAAGAAATACTTAATTAATAGGTATGGAAATAGTTTACAATATTGTTTTTTCGAGTAAGCTTGGCTGAAGAGATTCATGATCTTATGCATTTGCAGTTCTATTACATAATTCATTTGTAAGGCTCCAAACTACACACTGAGACTTCAAAGAAAGTCTTCTCTGACAGCAAAATTTGTCCCTAGATTATTAGTTCTTAAATTCATTTTTATAATTCCTTTCATGAAAGGCACAGTAAAAATAAGGTAATATGTTACATTGACTGTGATGGGTTGGGGAAGTTCCCCATGCTGTTCTTGATTTAAACATATTCCTGTGTGGTGGGTGGGGAATACATTGAATTGCAAGGTAGTTGGGTAATAATGCTTTGTCATGACATTGCTCTCCTCTGGTCTCCTATACTGTTTGCTTAGTTTAGAAAGATGTATTTGCTTGTTACTATATTTCATACATTTAAAATGGAGGGATGAGCTTTATAAAAGCATTTTTCAGTAAATAAACCTGAGCATTTTCCACATTGCAATTTTATGTCTTGTCGAATGACACCCTGCAGAGAGGTGTGGTAAAGCAGAAGGATAAATTCAGTGTTCTTTATGCTGAGCACTTGGTCCAAGGTGTACATATGTGTCTGCTGTATCTGAGGATGATCATGATGATCTGTCTACCAAGTGAGGCAGTGGGATTAATGGGAGGATAGTTCATATAATCTTGTAAGCAAGGGCAGTAGTATTGTCTTTGTACACACGAAGGCTGAATGAAGGTTACATGATTAGCCCCAGTACCTCCATATCCCAGCATTTGACTCATTGTGGTTTTAATGTATGTGGAGAAGGAAATGAGAGAGGTGGATGCTGGAGCTGCCAGCTACCCTCACGTGGCTTCCACACAGTTCAGGTGTCATTCCTGTACCTGGATGATGGTCCATGACCTGTGTCCTGCTGGAGCTGGGCTGCAGTGAATACCTCAAGCAGGAGAAGAAACAGGCCAGCAGAGACACTGAGACCCACTGGGTTGCCCAGGACCCAGCTGTACCCCTACCAGAAACTCTTCCAACCTGGAGTGGTGTGGCACCTATTGCCAACACTACACATGAGGTTTGGCGTGGCTCATTGAGTGAAGACATTTCATCCCCTGCTATAAGTTTTTCTGCTCCCAGCTGGAAAGAGGACTAGATATACTTGGCCAGTTCTGGCAGTCTTGTATCTGGTCTATTCAGGCTCAGAGCTGAGCAGCTGCACTGTCCATTGCTTCCCTAGAAGAGCAATGCTTAGCATGAGGGAGTACACCCTGTCCACAGGGCTGACTGAGGCCAGATGCAGCACTGCAGGAATGACTGCTACATATGACCAGGCACGCATGCTGTGAGCTCAGCGTGGAGGCAGAGCAGGTCCATACCTACCTAGAGCTGACCATGGAGACAAGCCACTGACTGTACCCATTTGGGCGTGAAACGGTGGGTGAGGAAGTTACCATTCATTTATTTGGAGTACTGGGAAAAGATTCAGCCTTGCTGTTTATGGTTGGAAAAGATCTTGTTCTCTTGATCCCACTGCACCACAGTGCTGCACAGGGCCAAATCATTGTCCTTCCTATTAATTTGAAACATAACAACTGAGAATACTGTACCAATTTCAGTATAAATTGAGGTTTCAAAACCATTGAGTGGGAGAAAAGTGAGATTGCCCTTCCTTTTGCAAATTCCCTATTGAAAATACAGCCCTGTGAAGCCTTTTTAATAACCTCAACAGCTTCCTCAGCCGAACAGCTGAACAGGCTGTTACAGCCGCACAGCGCCGACAGCGTGTACCAGTACTGGGGCATGCGGGCAGTGCTGGAGCTCTGCTTCCTCACCCGCGGCCACGTCAGCATCCACACCAGCGCGCTGGGCTCTGCTGCAGGCAGGGACCAGCACGTTCATAAAAACCTTTTAAGGGCCCATATGCCACTGCAACTGGCAGACCCTGGGAGTAAACACAGCAGTCTTACCTTTTGTTTCCATGCTGAAGAAGTGGCAGGCATTTAATATTTGGGACAATTTTGTACTCAGGCTGACAGAACATTCTTCTTGTCTCCTCTTACTTTGACTTTGTGGGCTAGGTGGGGAGGAGAGAGGTATCTCTCCTTGTTGCAGACCGTGTCTTTCTAGGAGTGTGCCAGTGATTTAATATGAAAGACCATCATTGCTTGAGGCTACTGAATTTTATTCTAGATTAGTTCTGTATTTATGAGGGTTACCTAGGAAAAAATGTACCCTTCCTTTAAAATTTCTAAGTTTCTCCCATGTATTTTTTCCTTATATATCTTTAAAAAGTGTAAACTGAGCCAGCAAAAAGCAAGAAGTACACTGAGGCTTCTGTTAACACACGTTTATTCATACACAAAATCTGCAAACAGTCTAATTCTTAGGGTGGCATTTTTAAAGGTTACTTCCCCGTCAGTGTTTCTCAGGTAGGGATTTGAGACGAGCATATTGTCACACTGACAAAAGCAGTATATTGTTATACAGCAGTTTTCATATTTGTAGATTTCTACATAAGGTTTTATGAAATTAATTGCCCCTAGATAAAAAATTGGTATTGAAAAAATTGAAATGCAATTCAGCTAGTTCTTTGTTCACCTGTCTGTTATTTCTGGGATTAATATCTTTTTCTCTGTGAGAAAAGGTATACATTTAAACATAACTTCTTTCTCTCTTGATAATGTGTTTAAAAACAACATTTAGAACTGGTCAACTTAGAGCAGACATGATATGGAGTTGCTTTATAAAAAAATTACTATTCCATTAATATGTTTTCTTCAGAAGATTGTGAAACAATGATTTTATTGCAGCTTTTTAATTTCATACTAGCCTCTGAATCTCACAGAGATGCAAACAAGGTGTATTTTGAGGAGAAAGAAATGAAATATTTCCTTTTATAAATCTCCTTACTGGGTAGGTACTGTTGTCTTCCATTTTCAACATCTTTATGATCTTAAATTATATTTTTTTTTTTATTTAGAGCAGATATTGCAAGACTGAAGGTACATTTCCAAATCTGCTTTTAGCTTCCTGCACAGGGAGTAGCAGTGATATGGAAGAAATAGTTTGTCATCCTTACCTTTCGGGGAGAAAAATAGGATTTGACTGTGAGCTAGGTCTGTTACTGTAGCATCCCATTCAGGTGAAGCTGTGTCTTGAAACCTGTAGCACTGTAAACTGGGCAGAGGCTTCTGTGTCTCTGGTTTAATTCACCAGGATGTTTGCTGCCATGGCAGCCAGCAGCATTCACTGCAGTAGCAGAGAAGAGTCATATATCTGGGAATGCAGGTTGAATACTAAAATGTAAGGAGGCTTGTGCAGAGCTTTGCTTCAGTGGTTAATTTTGGCTCTTTATTGAGGTCTGACGTGGAGGCTGTACTTGCAGTTCTGTGTCAGCCCATCTAAAGTGAAGAGCCGTGCACTGGGATCAGTCATGATCTGGTGAGGAGGGGGGGCGAAAAGCCCGAGACAGCACTTGTGCCTACTTTGGATTTCAGAAGGCAGCAGCTGTAGACAGAGATGCAGGCCCACCGCTCCGATGAGACTGGTGATTGGATGGAGAGGGGAAAACACAGTTGGCTTTTGGGATTACTTCTGTGCTGGAGCAGAGTGTTTGATCAACTCTCTTCTGCTTGAGAGAAATCCAAGTGAAAATGACTGTAAGTACTGCAGATTAATGTGACGGGAGAGAAGTGGCTCAGCAGAGACAGCAGCATAATTTTAAAGAAAATGACTGTGCCTGTCTAGTCATTTACAGTACGTACACTGCATGTTTGTGCTGTGATTTTCATTGCAAGTGCAAGTATGTGCTACCTGGGATGTGCAGTGTGCAGTGCTGGAGGGATCACCTCCCAGACCTTTCCAAAGAATTGAACTGCTGTCCATCTCAGAAATATGAAATCTAACTGAGGTGAAGCCCCAGCCAGAAAAATGCAACGATCTGCTGAACTGTCAGTCTTTAAAGGCAAGGAGGTTAGAAAAGGGTGTGTTCGTCTTCAGAAGCAGAAGTCTCTAACCAATCTCACGCTTATCAGTGAAGGGGAGAAGAGGCGATACTCATACAGGGAGAACTGGTTTGGAAACGCCTCCAAGTCCAGCCAGAGTTACCATCAGCGGGAGGCAGAAGCTGGGAGCAGAGGCTCCCTTTCCAAGGCACTCTCGCAGTCGGTGCACTCTCTCTGCCACCCCAGCCTCACCACACCCCAAGCATTTCAGGTGATACCACCTGCTGGAAGCAGGACATCCAGGAGGTCGGGAGACTGGCATACAGGTGAAGGCTTCGAGATTGACAATGAGGAGAGGGGAAAATCAGATGATGAAAATGTGTCCTGCACGTCCCGCTTCCCCAGCAGAAACTGGGCAGAGGAGGAGGAGGAAGGCTGCTTGCGTGAAGGGACCGCACAATTGGATGAAGATGTCATAATGACAATGCTGGGGGACCTAGAACAGGTCCTTTATACTGATATTTTAGGTAAGTTAACTTTGGCTTGACATCAAGAAGGGCAGGAGGAGAACCAATTGTTAGGACGTATGTGCATGGAGCAGATTTTTGATCTTGACAGTGATTTCACGAGACAGAACTGGGTTTATTTGCAATAGTATACAAAAATAGGGTCTAGACATTTCTTCCTCATTTGCTTACTCTTACCTCTAAAAACTGTATGAAATGAAGACAAATGCCTAAATCACTTTAGATGGGTGCATGAGCAGCAACAGCCTGTGAATAATTGAGCATAGTTTGCTTAGCTGTTTGAAAAAATAAGGTGAAACATTTAAGTGCTATTAGTTTACTCATAAATAATTTAATTTTCATGACATTTGTTCTCGTGAATTTAAAACTGAAATCTTGAATCCAAGGTTTGGTTTAGATAGAAAATGTCTGGGCCTACCTACAAACTGTCCCTCCAGTATTGCTTCCCCCTTCCCCTCTGCTGATAATTTCATACATATACATGGAATTGTGAGTGCCAGGGTTTCAGATTAGTTTAAATAACCAGTTTAGTTATATCAGTGCATGCCAGTGAGCATTTGAAGTCCACAGACATAGGTGCTTCAAAAGGCTTCTGTGTTACTGGCTTTACTTTTCATCTTCTAGCCCTTTATAAGAGTGCTCAAAGTGTTCGTTTCCAAATCTTTGTTCTTCAGCCAGTGAAATGGTTGAAGTGGCTGCTTGCTTTTTCAAGGTTATGAAGCCTGTGTCTAGCCTGGAGGTTCCTTGCTGATGGATATGTTAGCTCTGATTGTGTTTAAACATTCAGGATAAAATTTTTGCTGTGTATGTAATGTAAAAAGCTATCATCTCAAAATAACAAAGAAACAAGTATTCTTTTTTTATGCATACCTTTTTGTCCTTAGACTATACCAATATGCACAAAGGGGCTCTAATCCTACAGATTAGAGGCTTGTTAGGAAAGGAAACTGAGATCTCCACTTGCTCCTGCTCCTCTTCAGCTGCATGTGACTGAGCAAATCCCTGTTCTCTTGTGAGCCTCAGTTTCCTTACCTCCAGAGTATTAGTGGTACTTTCCTTTGTGAATGGAGTTAATATCTAAGGTGGACAATTCTCTGGGGAGTTGCTTATTATTCGTAAATCCTTTTATGAAAGTCAGATAATTAATAGAGTTATTATTCTCATTATCTGCTTTGGACTGTAATTACATGTGCGGAAGTACTGAAATGATTATGAACAGTATTATTAAATGTGCAGTTATGGGTGAGCTTCAGAAATGTGAATGTAGAAGTTTAACCTAGGTGTTTAGTGATTTCTGTAAAATGATTCTTCTGATCTTCTGTGTACATATCTCACACAATGGAAGAAATGAATGTGTTCTCTATAAATTTATTGATGGAACCTGTAATGATTCACTGCTTATAGGCAAGAATTTGGGGACAATCTTTTGGGATATTCTTGTTTAACATAAATAATGAAGCTCCAAGTGATTTGAGCAGACTATATTCCATGGGGTCAGTAAAATATTTACACTGACTTTCTTGTAAGAAGAATAGAATTTTGACAGAAAGTTTCAGGGTACCCTGGTTTTAGTCTTTCTTATCCCAGTCTCTCCACATATGAAATAGAATGGCTTTTCTTCAGCCTACAAACCAGAAACACTTGAGATAACAAGCCAGGGAGCATTTCTGATATGTTAGGTCATATAAATATGGATAGGCTCTATGATGGAAGTGGGCCATAGTAATAAGCAACAAGGTGCCTGAGGGAGCCTGGGCTCCCTTTGAACCCATACAATGTGTCCCAATCCTGTTGCAATAAGCACTATAGCATCTCTTCCAGCAGGCATGGTGTAGCTAGCTTTTAGAAAAAAATGCATATTCACCATCCCTATGGTCCTCCATACAGAAGGAGGCTTGATGTAGATGGGTAGCCACAGTGCTGTCCTGAAAATGTAGGTAATGTCAGATACAAGTTAGGTCTGAGGATCTTGCACTCAGTGCAGAAAATTTCTCAAGCAGCATGTTCAACTGTTTATGCTTTCTGACTTCTTCATCCATGGTACAGCATGAGTCCATTGATACGGCCTTAAGAGAAGGATGGAAAGAAAAGAGAACAATTATTTTTAAAACGCCTAATAGTTACAGTTATGAGGATTTTGTATGTAGTACTATGTAGTATTTTAAGATCATAAAGACCCAGTTGTATCTTTTGCAGAAAAAAAATGGTGGAAAGGTTTTGAAATTACCCCTTGTATCACTGAGACATCAAAAGACATTAGACGTCGAACTTTTCACCTTTCCAGGATAGAATAACACCACTTTTTATGGTATTACTTGTCTGAAAGTAAAACATTCTTCTCTGTGAAATTATATTTTGGCAGTTTGCCATATATATGTACCTTTTTTTTTGTATTGCAATTCTATCTTAAGGCTTTGTTATGCTATTTATTGTACTATATATATATAAAACAGTTGCTGTCATTTTTACTGCAAGAATTTGCAGTGTTAACATACAGCAAAGGACAACTGACAAGGATAAACAAGGAAGGAAAGGACAAAGTCAATGCAAATGTGAATTATATTCAGTTTCTCAAATAAATTTAAAGGTAAAGTATTGCTTTGCCTTTAATTCTGCCTGTTTAAACTCTGGAATTTGTCTTTCTGTGTATAACAGAAAATTTTCTTATACCAAAAACCTACTGTTTCACCCCTTGTTTGAGGCAGCCCAGGTAAAAGGTCCTGGGTCTCCCCCATACAGGTATTATGGCAGAAATATAATGTGGTCCTGGAAGTAAATTTGAGTGCATTTGGCAGAGCAGGGAAAGCAAAGGGCAGCTACAGTGAGGAACTGAGTGCATTGTAGGCAACTGCCTGGAGGCAGGCATGGACAGTCTGCTTGGGAGCTGTCTGGGCTTTCAACAGCAGGTTCAATCTAACAGGACTTAATGGTCTCCAGCTTTGCCTTGGCATGAGCCCTTTTGCTTCACGGCAGTCTCCGGGATGGTGCAGAAAACTCTCCAAAACAGTACATGGGATCCATGGGTATATTGATCAGCAAGGTTCTTGACTGAACACATCTAGCTTGAAACACAGGAGTAGTTGTGGTAATTTCACTCTGAGTGTGAACATTTGCCTCCTGCAAGGTATTACCTGTAAAAATGCACACAGGTAATTTCTTTTATGGAGCAAAATTTTGTGAACGGACATGCCCTCGGGGTGTGGCTTGAGAAGATGGAGAGTTTGTCAACAGTGCTGTGCCTATATCCCCACTTCTTGTCTCCACCTTGTCCGGCTGTTGACCCCACTGTCAGTTCCATGCTGCCAACCCAGAGGTTTATGGGCTGTTGGATCATTGCACCACCGAAGTTGCTGAAGGACTATTTGGCAGCAGCAAAGAGGATAGAAGACATAACTGGGGCAGAGTAGATGGGAAAACCTCAAACTAGCATTGCTGTCAAACCTAGCTTGACATTGAGCCACAACTGCAGGATAGACTGGCTAGTACCATGCATGATTTGCCTACCAGGGAAGAACTAAAGGGTATATGGTATGTATATGGAAGAATTTATTTCCATTTAATGTCAGGAGTTGGGCTTTTTCTTAACTGCTTACAGAGTGTTTGGGTGATAGGACCTGGACTGCAGAAGAGGGTACAGTAGCTATTCAGTTTGTCAATGAGCTCAAAGGCTTCATCCTTTAATCAAAACTCAGAATTAAGGAGCTTAAGTGAACGATTGTTCAAATATAGTTTGCTTCTGCAGATTTTCCCTTATATTTGAAATTAATATCACTGTACATGTTAAACCAATGCTTTTTGTAAACCAATGTTGAACCCATACTTGTAGTTCTCCTGCAAGTCAACTTTTTTCTCATGCCTTCAAACAGATGTTCTGTTGAGATCTTTTTACCTTAACAGATTTTTCTCCTGTAGGACTTTATTTTTTTTGCTTTACTTTTCCAGAATGCTTTGTTAAATATAAATTTTTTTGCTTCTGGCCCCATGTTGAATATTTCCCAGTTCTTTGTCCTGTCTTTTCTTGCAAGCTCTGAATTAAGATCTCCTCCTTCCTTTTTTCCCATTTTATCTAATCTGCAAAGGATATAATTTTTTTTCTTTTCCCTCCTTCCCAAATATGTCCTGTTTGTTTTTTCACTTAGATGGCACACCATGCTTTTTCTCAAAGCCATCACCATTGTTGAATTTATATCATATAAACTCACACACAAACCTGGGAGGAGGAAAGGTGGCAACAGAATGAGAAATACAGCAACTTGAGGATGTGTATCTGCATGTGTATTTCACATTTGTAGTGCTATATGGTATTTTGCCTCTGCTTGCATTTCTGATCTTGATTTTTATATGATGTTGAGTTTAAATTCACCAGACTAGCTCCTGTTAGGTGTATTCAAAGATGAAACAGTTTCTCGATGTCATGAGGACTCCAAAATTAGATTAAAAGCTTGTTCTGGATGAGAATGCTGAAATCTAAAGTTAAATATTAGAGATAATTTTAGGGGTTGCACAATATCATTCTTGATGATAGCATTCCAGAATGAGAAGCAAAATTAACTTAACAAGGTGAGGTATGACATGAAATTTATCATTGGTAGAGTCAAAAAGAAATTATTTGTACTTCACATTCAGCATTTTACACGTAACTATAGTAATGATGCTTCTTCCCAACCTTCTTTCAGGCAACAGTTATAGGACACAGTCAGAAGCAGAACACTAGCCTTGAACAAATCAGTGATTTTTTTTCACAGATTTGCTTTTGAAATTCTCTTATTCTCAAAAAAAAAAAAAAAACCAACCAAAAAACAAACAACCAAAAACCCTAAAATTCCTTAATGTATGAATATGCTAGGAAACATGCATTTTTGTTTCTTCATATATGACTTTTGGAGGTTGCATTGAGGCTTATTATATTTTCCTTTTATAACATATAATATATAACTTTTTCCTTCTGTTTTTGTGTTTGGTTTTTTTTTTTTTTTCTTTTTTTTTTTAATCATGTGAAGTAAACATTATTCAGGATGTTCCAGGTGAAGTTCTGTGAGCTTCACTATTCAAGATGTCAGACTAACTTTTCACAATGGATACCTGAAGGCTGTTAATATCCATAACTGTATAAATGACACATGCTTAGAGTATTCAGATTTTTATCCCAAGAAGAATATTTTTTTTATCCCATATGAAGAATAATCTCCCCCTTCAGAAAACCATTACAGTTCAGGAAAGATGCTTTATTAAGTGCCCGACTTAAAGAGTACTTTGAAATAGCCTGGATGTTAAATGCATACTGAAGAGTGATTGTAACAGTCAGCCCAATTCTTTCCAGACACAGATTTACTGTGGCTTTATTTCCTACCAAGTCATGTAAAATGTCAAGGAGGAAGAAGGGGCTGTGTAATGTGTCAATTGGTCTGAGGCTGCATCATGCCTTGATTACAGAGGGTAAAAATCTCAACACTGTAAATCTGAGTTTCATTAATAGATTTGGGTCCTGACAGGGATACTTCACCAGGACTCTTTTTGGTGGGTTTTTTACATACCGCATGTTATTTATAAGCGTATGTGTGTTTTATTACTGAAAGAATGAGGTTTTATTTTTTAAAAGATTAAAGGGACAGATCTATTTACAATCATATGTGTGTATTCTCAGCTGCATATACAGGTGTGCACTTTATTCAACCTTATACACTCGTGTGTGCTAAAATTTATGCTGGTTTTGCTGGTTTCTTCCAGGGGAAGACCCTGAAACAAGAAGAATGAGAACTGTAAAGAATATAGCAGACCTGAGACAGAATTTGGAAGAAACTATGTCCAGCCTTAGAGGGACCCAGATAAGCCACAGGTATACTGGTTTTGTGTAGACTGCTAAAAATTTGGACTGTAGGATTACTAATTGCTGAATGAATTAGAGACTTGCAAAGGAAAATTAACTATGACGCTAACCATACTGTTTGCTAGACTGCCTCAACAATTTAAATGTGACTTTCATGTAGTTTACTGTCAAAGTGTCTTATACAATCATTCACAAAGATGGTTATTGTTTCATATGCATCTACTTAGAAGCCTATAAAATTTATTTTAGGTTATTTTATAAATAGAGGTTATTGTTTACACAAACAGATGTGTGCACATGGAGAAACACACACAGATAACTTTTTAAAAAGATATATATTCTTGCAGCCTTTGCTTTTCCTTGTTTCTCAGGAACAGAGAAAGCACAGTTCACTGACTTCTCCATTTTGTTTGGTAGCACATTGGAAACAACTTTTGACAGCACTGTGACAACTGAGGTGAATGGGAGAAGCATACCAAGCTTGACAAGCCGATCTACCCCGGTGACTTGGAGGCTAGGGCAGGCCAGTCCTCGGCTGCAGGCAGGAGATGCCCCGTCCTTGGGTGCTGGTTATCCTCGCAGCAGCGCGAGTCGCTTCATACACACAGACCCTTCTCGATTCATGTACACCACCCCGCTTCGCCGAGCAGCTGTTTCTCGCCTTGGAAATATCTCACAGATTGACATGAGTGAGAAGGGAAGTGGCGATTTGGACATGTCCTCTGAAGTTGATGTTGGTGGCTACATGAGCGACGGGGACATTCTTGGGAAAAGCCTTAGAACTGATGACATCAATAGTGGGTAAGTAGCACTTTTTCCCCATTTGAGCTAATGCATGATTGGCAGGCTCAATAGGATTTTTCTAACAAATTCTGGCACACAAGTGGAAGTTGCATTATGGTTGCTACATAAAAAATGTACATATAAAAAAAAAAAACCCAAACAAAAAACAAAAAAAGCACCTAAGCTGCCAGTGCTGTTCTCACCTGCTTTCAAATTCACTTCTTCTTTAACATCAACATGATTTTGCTGTGAACTTTGATAAGAGCACAGGTACTTCATATTACTTACTGGAATTTCTTAGTTATCTGGTAAACCATCATTCTGCGCTTCTTGCTCTGGGATGGGTCTTCTTTCGGTATTTTTATGTTTTATTTGAGATGATAGACATGGTATTGGATGCAGCTGATGAAAAGCTGACAGCACTGACTTTTCTCTGTTTCCACTTCAGATATTGTCTAGTATAGTCTGTGATAGGCCTTTATTGCAATTTTTCAACTGTGCTTATCATCTGAGCTGCAGGAATATCTTTTCATAAAAGAATAGATCAGTCACTCTCCTACCCAGGAAGAAGAATGACAATTATTTTTATTTTTGTTTGCTTAATCAATTGATTGACTTTGGGGTACTGCATTCTCTGTGTTTCAAGTTACTATTTAACAATTCTTATGTCAGTCTTGGAATATAAATCGCTTCACTCCTATGTATGTTAGAACTCTTAAAGCATAATTTTTAAAAAAAAAGCTATTTACTGTTTTGCTCATACTTAAATTACTGCTCAGTGCTGTTGTTGGCATCTCAAGGCTGCTTGGTGGCTGAGGTAACATTGGTTTGAACAGAACTCCCATAGAGTACATGGCCATGTCACACCACACTACTTTGCTCTGTATACATTTAAGACTCTTGCTGTCAATGTAATCTTTTAGTTTGAAGTATAGCTATGAGTAGAGAATGGTGACTGATGAAATTGGATACGATACACTCCTTAGGGCAAATGCAAATCTGTGATCAAAGCTGTCTCTAGAGTAGTGTCTCACCTCAAGCACCATCCAGAGATAGATCTCTAGAAAAAGCACAACTATAAAGAAAAGATATTCCTGTATCTCCCATGTGCCCTGTCTCAGCAATCTGTGAATGGAACACTGCTGACAGCATTGTACACAGCATAGCATTAGTGACTGTCAAGTAGGATGCCATATTTATGTGTGCTAGAACAGAGAAAAGACATATGGAAAATGTAATACTTCAATGTCTGAAGACCTTTTCTCATAAAGGAAATATAAATGCTGCCTTTGATGGATGCATGGGTTTATTTAAAAAAAAAAAAAAGATAGGGGAATCCTTTGCAGGGCCTGATGAATTGTATTAATCAGCTTATCACATTAGAGAATGAATATAGTCATCTTGTGTGACTTTTCTTTGCATCTGTAATAAGGATGACTCAATAGACAGTAAGTTGCAATGTGCTCAGTTAACTTTTTTAGGTGCGGTAACTGTTAAAAACAAGTTAATAAGCTCTGAAATTTCAGGATTCACTGAGGCATATAAAGTCTTATCTCCTTTATGCCTCTTCCATTTTCAGTTTAATTACTTTAAACACTTGGGGACAGGAATGCAGCAGTAATTAGAAATTAGTGTGAGGAAGGCCTGTTGCACTTGTTAAGTCTATCCATTCAGGCCTTACTTATACAGGAAAAAATCCATATAGACTGGATTGCATTCAAACCACAGCTAAATTTAATATGCAATTCCAGAGCCTGGGAACCTAATGACAATTCAACCCTAGCTAAATAATCTGTCAAAAAGTCTAAATTTTGTCTTTAATAAAAGGATAAATCTAGTGTGTAATTGTGACTGTTAATTTACCTTTGAAAACAAATGTGAAGTTACCTTCTGCAGACTCTTGATACCAGGGTTTCAGAAATTCCATGCTCAAGTGCAGGCCAAATCGTACCAGTGCGTAAAATGCCTCAGACTTTAGTTAAAAATAAGCACACCAACCCTTTGTGTTTTAAGGCACTTGAGGTTGCCTTCATCCAGATTGCCATCCAGGACACAATGCTGTCTCAAACTGTAGCTGTCGCACAGGGCTACCCTGCCACAGCTTTGCTCTCAAAATCTGCACCAGCTCACCCACCCCAAACCATGTGGGTGGAGGCTGGTGCTCCTGGGCTGCTGTATTAGCCCCGCAGTCTCTGGGACAGTTGATTTCAATTAAATCAGCTCCCAGAAGGAACTGCAGGGAGAGGGCCAACAGAACATCTGGAGCACCGGCGGTGTGTGTGTGCCTTGGCTTGTGCCTGGGAGTCTGTGTAGAGTTATTAAAGTTAAATATTTATGTACTTGGACACACATTTGACTGAAAGATGGATTTGAGTGGCACCGTTTCATGGCTCAAGGAGAACTTGTGTTAAAGATTATTTGAATTGGGAGTGAACTCCAGTAGATCATTTTCACCATCATCCTAGAATTGGGACTACATTTATTTCAGTAAGCCTGTAAATTTACTTTGAGCAGGTTCACTGAGGTATACCAATTTTTTTTTCTGTGTCTGTATACTTCTGTGTTAAGTGCCATACATGTGCGCACTCCTTCACAAATAAATTTGTGCAGACTCTGTACTAGGTTGCTACACTAAAGTTACCAACACCTACAAGAGGGAAATGTAAAAAACAAGAGCCTAAGAGGGAAGACAATTTAATGAAACGTCCTTTGAGAAAATAATGGACAGGTCCTGAGAGGCTAGACAGGCTTGTGGTACCACTCAGTTATAAGCACCAAGACCTCTTGTAGAGATATCGAACTGTAGGTAGGCATTCCAGAAATTATTGCTGCTGCTTGAAATTCAGAAACTTTTAATGGTTCTCTAGTGAGTAAGCAGCACGATACTCACTGTTCGATTCATTAGTTATTCATTATAATGTGAAGTGGTAGGAATCAAGCTGAAGGAACACAGATAGAAACAGATTCTTAAATGTCATTGTAAAGGCTTCAGTGGATATCTCAAATACATCCCAGCAGGATTTGGGTTCTCAGTTTCTGCTCCCATTTAGATGGATGCTACTGAGTTTTTCCTTTTTTTTTTTTTTTTCTTTTTAACTGGAGTTAAGCTTCTTGCATCTTGTGCTATTATTTGAAAAAACTTCAGTACTTAAAATGTCCTTAAAATTTTTGAAGATACTTGAGGTTTTCAATCTAAATATACTTTAATAAAATAGATTGTCCTGTAAGCCATCACAGAAAAAGACAAATGATCCTAGAAAATAGGCACATATCTGATCTCCCTGTGCTGGGCACACAAAGTGAGAATATTTAGTATAAGTCTACCATCTCATAAAACAGCCCGTACCTCAAACATTTGAATTCCACAGTCCATTAACTTTAGAGTGAAACATCGTTGCCAGATGGCTGCATTTCGCACTGATTGACCACACATTTATTTTCAGGTACATGACAGATGGAGGACTCAACCTATACACAAGAAGTCTGAACCGAATACCAGACCTAGCTGCCTCTCGAGACGTCATTCAAAGAGGGGTCCATGATGTGACTGTGGATGCAGACAGGTAACAGTGCTTTGCTAAGTAAAAGCTATCTGAGCTTTAGAGATACTTTTCATCCTTCACATCTGCTAATATATCACCATTTTGTTCATAAGGAATAGCAAGGGAAAGAAAGTTTCTGAGACTGCTAGGTTTCTGAGCCCGCAATACGCCAAATACCACAATGAGTGGGTAAAAAGCAAACTTCTCACACAGGAAAGGGACTTAGAAAGAATTTATTGTTGAAGATGTAAGAGAAAATATTAAGAAGCCCAGACCTTACTTGCAATCTTGAGTCTCTGAAATGGGACATGTTTTTTACAGGTTACCTTTTCAATTGATAGGCACAGGGAGAATACACATGGTCTCTAGGCAGCAGAGAGCTTGCGTGTGCCTCATGATGTGGGTCAGAACATGCATTTGGAGTTGACTGGAACAGGAACCCTGGTCTTCTCCACCCATTTTGCTCTCTGCGGATGTCAGAAGAAGGTAGTACCCGTGAGCAGGGGGAAGTGAGAAGTGGGGTTATATCCCATTGTCTACGCAGTGTGAAAAAAGAAACAATGCTATTCTGCCCTTATACATGTCTATATGCGTGTGGGCATAAAAACACACTCCCACTAGTACTTTTGCAGATTAGGCAAGTGTTTTCTGTTTCTTTTCCTTGAGCTTAAAGTAGATTCATATTGGTGGCTTGTATCCATGTCTGAGAAATAAAAATTCATAACCCAACTTTTGCAGAACTTAGTGCTGTCAGTTCTGAGGTTTTGGTTAGACCATCATAGAGATAAGGAGCAGCTGTGAAATTTGGCATTCTTCAGTTTTAGGGGTTGATTTCAGTCCCATCTTTTTAAAAACAAGTTTCCTTTAAGGAAAAAAATATATTTAATTGGGAATGGAGAAAAGGTTCACAGAGTGGCTCTGGTTTTACAAACCCAGCAAATTAGTTAATGAAGTTCTAGGATATTAACATAGGTATGATATAATTTTTACTTTTCACAGTTTTCTGGTGAAAATATACCCGTGACGTAAGTCAGGAGTAGTCTGCATTAGTCAAACAGTTCATGCAATGCATCAGGATAAAGAAGATAATTTTCATCTGGAGAACCAGTTACTTATAAAAGAAGGTTGCTTTAGCTGACTTATTAGCATTTGTTGACCTTGCAGAAAAAGTCTGTTTTAGATAGCAATTAAAATGAAGACTCTCGGTTCTTTGGAATGCAAGCATTAACATGATGCAAAGACCAGAGAAAGTGTACAGTAGGCGTTTAAGAAAATAATTTGGATAGAACTCAGGCAGTAACAGAAGGAGAAAATGAGAAATGATATGTGGGCAGGAGGGACTTTTGTGGAGCTCTGTATGTGAGAACAAGAACCTTAAGCTCAAAGTGGTAGAAAGGGTGGAAATTTAGAGGCTGGGAGTCATGTAATTAAAGACAGAAAGTCCTGCTAGCACCCACATTTTTGTATGTCTCTATATCTTTTTTTCAGCTGGGAGTGAAGTTATTAAGAGCTCTTCCCACCATGCAATATTCACACCCAGGTTTCAAATCACTCACATTTTCCCTGAAAAAGAGGTCCAAACTAAAGGTTTTCAAAATTTTTCTTAGTATTCCTCAAACTCTAGATGCCACTCAAACACTTTGTGTTTGTTTTGCTTTGAAGTGTTATTTAGTAATGTATGTGTTAATTTGTTCTATATAGCATGCAGGTACATATATGTTTTGCATGTGAAACCACAGGGAGGCTATCATCAGTTCTCAATTAGATTGTCCAGCATTTCCCAGTGTATAAATCTGTTTTGGTTTATTTATGCAACTTTGTCAGACTGGCTAAAAATGTTGTGTGTAAAAACTACTCTGCTGTTTCTGAGTTTTTAATCTGAGTCTATCACTTGCCACGTTGTGGAGCAGGGACTTCAAATTTGTCAGGAGATTATTTTGGGTCTGGAGTGAAAAGTTGACCAATTTTATGCAAGATACAAGGCTTTTAAAAAAAATGAAATTCATGTGTATTCAGGAAAGATTTATTTGATCTTAACAACTAAAATCTCAATATATTCCATCTTCAGTGTGCATTTGCAAACTGCTCTTGACATTAGCAAACTGCATGAGCAAGCCCCCAAGTCATTTTTGAGCTTAAAGCCTGCAGATGTGAAATAGGATTTACCTTGTAATGACTGCTTTCCCTTACACAAAGAATGAAAGCTGGACTCCTGTGCTTGTCTGGACCCTCTAAACATGGTGTCATGGAACATACTATATGCTATCATGTAATTAAAAACATTATCATAATGCACAGACATGAGGGATTTAAATTATGGATGTTCAGACAATTCTGGCATTTTCTGACCTTTCGATGATTGATTTTTACAACCTTAATCATGCTTTGTTGACACAGATTTTTGTGTGTGTGTGTAAATGTATGCTGTTCCTTGAAACAGCAAAAAGGTGTTTAGGAAGTGGAAAGAATTAAATATTTTTATGAGTTCTGATGATAACAAAACACATGCTTGCCAAAATGGGTCACAAAAAACCTGTATTGGGTCAAACACACACATAAAAAATTGTTTATGTTGTTCTTCAACAATGCGTGTCACATTTATGATATGAAATCAGGCGGAAAAAAGCAATACAGAGATTGCTGAGACTCTTGCTTTGTTTGATAGGATAGGCTTTGGTCCTTCACAACAGCGTGGGTACCTGAGATTTCATCTTATCTCACATTGCATTTTAAATCTTATTTTTTTCTACTCTGAACAAAAAATAATAGGGTTTGTGTCAAGGCTTCAAGGTATGCCTTGCCACTAGTATGATGAACTTCCAGGAGGATTATTCTTCTCTCTGTCATCCCTGGAGATATGTGAAGGATATATGCATTTTCTCTATGGTGTCATTAGTGTAAGCCTTTTTCATAATTGACATGATTTGCCCCAGCCTTTCTGCTGTAAAGGACTGTGCTGGCATCTCTGTGCAGGCAGAAAATAAACAATAGGCTGGAAATATCTGATTTACATTAGCAGCCAGGAGACAAGTTTCAGTGTTCTGTCCATTGCTAGAGCCAGCAACTTTTGCTGACAGCAATCCTGTGTTCTTCATGAAAACTGAACGTGGGTTTTCTCTGACAACCTAAATTACAGCTTCTTCTTATATTTTAAAACTTTTTCTTTTTGTGAGCTGGCAATACATCATTCTTCAGATAGGTGGGCTGATGATATCTCTAAGAGTAATGCAATTTCTGGGAAATGTATACTTTCAGACTGATTCTCATTTCATGGATAAATCAGGAATAATTCATTGAAATTAAGGGCATGGAACTGGTGTAAAAAAGCAATCACGTTCCCAGTTTGATTCCACTCTAAATTGGTTTCAGATAGCACCTGCATCTCTACTTCTTGCCAAAAAGCAAGGAGTTGAAGGATCACCATGTGGAAACATAGCCTGAGAGAGCTCATCCAAATAATAATATCAAATTGCTCTTTGAACAACTTCATAAAAAGTTAAAATCATGAATGCATCTTAAGCCAAGGCTTAAGTGTTGATTGCATAGTGCTCTGGAAAGCACATTGGTGGAGAAAGTAATGCAACATATTCGCTTGTTCTGTGGAAGGAATTGTAATGGTTCGATGAAAGGCTGAAGGGACACTGGCAACATCAGATATCAACGGTTTTATCATTCTTCTTTTGGTGTTTTTTTTTTTTATAATTTGGACACTTATTTTGGGCTATAAATGCAATTCCTTGCAATTTACCTTGCTTCAGATACCATAAGAAATTAATTAGAGAGAAAGATGGATTCTCTGCAGCGGGTGTAACTTGGGATGTGGCTGGGAGAGTTCTCTGTTGTACAATATTACTTTTCATTTATTGTTCTGTCTTCCTCCTCTACACTCTAGCATTTGCCTTCTGGGACTCTTAGAGGGAGTATTTGAGGAACATTCTTGGAGTTCAAAACCCTTTTTAAAGTAAGATGAGCCAAAAGAGATTAGATGTAAGCACATAAAATGAATTATGTTCTTGGGAAGAATAAGGTTTATTGAAAAGTAAGTTGCAATGTTTCCAAACCACCCTGTGTTGTCCATAAAACCTGTTAGGAAAGTTTAAACAAGCCCTTTTAGAAGGGGATATAGCTCCACTGAGTTCAGCCATTGTCCTTACACCCCCTACACCTGCTCAATTTAGTGCACTGTATAAAAAGCCACAGTTTCCTTCACTTTCATCAGTCAACAGTCAACATAAGTTGTGCAACCACTTTCCCCTCACATCCCTTGAATGCACTATTCTTTTTTTTTCTCACCTTTTCTTTAGATGAAACCCAAAGCTTTAAACGTGCCTTATGCTGCTTAGTGTGCTTTTATCATGACCTGCTTCAGCTACTTTGCTGTTGCATTGAATCTGAGCCCCCATTACACAGAGTTCTTGTGCACAGGCAGTCTTTAAAACACTTCCACCATCTGTCACATGTGCAGAAGATTTGGCAGTTGTCTCAGACTAGCTCTGGCTGGCCTGTTTGTTCTCAGCCAAACCATAATCACCATAATACATTATTAATTATAATTGTAATAAGATAATTCCAGATTTTGCCTGTCATTTATTAACTAACTTCCTGCATGAATGACTATAAGTCTTCTTCTGGTGTTTGTCTCAGTAGATGAGCCTTGAATTGGAATATTGTACCTTTGGAAAAGGAACTTTTGCAGAGTTCAAAGGAATATTGAACGGGGAGCCCTGTTTCATAGGGTTGGTAGTATCAGAAAAGGCTGAGAGACATCATGAACAGTAACTTAAAATCCTAATAGAGTAAAATGCCTGTTCTCATGCTGTAAAGTTTTGGCAGCACATTGAAATTGCTGATGTCATTTGGAATTTAACCCTTTGGGATGTTGTTCAGTGAACATGCATACTTTATGGATTGTTTTTCTATCCAGATGCTTCTGGGTGATGTGTATTTCAGCACTGCACTAATACTGTGCTTTCTGCCATGTGTTCCTGCAGTTTGGTGTTCTGCCATGTTGCAACTATTAACTGTTCACTTTGCTGCTTCTGGTAGCAGAGCGGGAGTTACTATGAAGAGTTAAAGGAGTTGTATATAGCACAGTATTAGTGATATTCACTGTGTGCACACATTCCATCCTCTACGCTTTCCTCTGTCTCCCAACAGTTCAGCGGTGTCCAACTCTGGGTACTAGTGTCTGTGGGAATGATACAAATATTCATCCCACAGATATAAAATAACAAACCATAAAATAGATATACCTACTTCTTTCTCTCTAAGACTTTCTTGGGCAAAACTGAGTTTTGCTACAAATCAACTGTGCTGTGTAGGGAGACTTTCTATACCTTTGCATCTACCTTCACCACTAGAGTATGCCTGTGATTGCTATTCTGTGCACAACCTAAAAAAGTCATTATAGACCTTAAAGTCATGGTTCATCCAGTCGTGTGATCTGCTATAATTTTCCTGTCTGTGATTTTTACAATATTAGTAGGTTCTTAGGATACTGAAATAATTATAAATATCCCTACCTCACTGTTTTTGCAGTTATTGCTCAAATATCTCCAGAAACCGTAATTAAAGAATCTCTCTTGTGAAGCAATTTACATTTTAAACTGTTTTTACAATTGTTGCTCTCTTCTATACTTTTAATCTTCCATAATGTCTTCTCACAGCTGTTGCCGTTAACATTTCCCACCATTTACTTTTATTATTCTCAAATGATCCTGCATTTTCATAATCTCTGGTGTAAATCTGTCCTTATTTTGGCATCTGTTAGGCTATCAAGAAAGCTACTAGTTAGAAGTATCTATTTCAATACGTATCTTGGTTTTATTTTTTTCTGCAAACCAAGGTTGCTATATTTAAGTACCTAAAGCATAAATATGAGTGTATCCATGCATGAAAGGCAGAATAATTGTGTCAAAAGGAGCACTTCTGGTTTTTTGGCTCATTATGTTCTTAAGTGTTCAGGATCTTTGAAGATAAATACCTTATTTTCAAAGGCATAATGAAAAATATAATTTTCAGTAATATGATTTTGTTAAGCATTATTAATTTAGAAAGAATGGTATTTGAATTGAGTATGACTTTGTTTCTGGTCATGATTTCTAAAGTAAGGATTTGGACAACAAGCAGAGCAACTGGACTTTGATCTAATTTCATGAGGTTGTCTCTTTCCTTAGTTGCCTCAAATATCTATAGAAATTGCCCATAGAACCACAAACCAAAACATGGAAACATTTAACAGCTGTGTGAGTTTTTAGGTTCAGATACTTTATTAATATCAGTGACATAAACAAACTGCATTGTTAGCATGCTGTCACTAGTATGTTAAACTGTCATGCTCCTGCAGCATCATGTCTGCAGACACATTTCTTTGCAACCAGCTTACATAAGGAAAGGACATTCAGAAAAGGCAAGAGCAGTGCATGGCAGATGTTTACTTTAAAACAAGACCGAGCTGCAAGTGATTATGTGAAATGAATGACAAATTAAGTTTCCTCTTTTTCATTTTTTGTCAGATGACAGAAAGAGGGACAATATCAACTAATTTCAGTTTATATGAAAAAGGAATTCATGGAAATAAATTTTTAAACTTTTGCAAGGAATGGAAGCGAATTACATTCTCATGCGATGCTAAATGAGCTGAGCATATAGTTTGCTGTAGGGTCATTAAACTGAAGGCTGGCTGTTTACAGCTGATGCATTTAATATTCTCACAAATCTGCTTTTTCAAAGTGGATGGTGTGGAGCTAGGAATTAATGTCATGCAATCTATTTGCATTCTTTATTTCTGCTTATCTCAAAGTTTCATTTAGATACTTTAAAATTATTTGAAGTGAGGCTGGACTTTATCATATGTTAACAGATTGCTAATACTTCCCTTCAGTAAAAATGCAGATGGTTTATTTTGATTGTAATCTACTTCTGAAGAGAGTACCAATGTATTTAATAAGAGCTACCTAAGATGCAGTTTACAGTTTCAGCAGCGGCAGCATTATTTTGGTCCACTACTGTATTTCATTGTTATCAGCAAAGACTAATATACTGCCTCCTTTGCATTCAAACAAAACATGGGTAGCAAGATTTAAATCATTACCCAAAATACCCCAGGCCTGAACATAAAATTAAAGAATTTGAATCTCCTGTGTGATATGTATTTGAGTCCTGAAGTCAAGAAACAAATGATGTTCTTTAAAATGTCTTGATTTGTTTGATGGCCAGAGGAAAAAATGTAATTTTATTCTCCTGCATGACTATTAAAAAAAATCATATTGAAATTTGCAACAAAATAGGTGCAACTGAGATTACATTAACAAACACAGTGTATTTTAGACAGATGTTTCATGAAACTGAATATAAAAATTGTGATTTTGATAATTTAGTATTGGAGATGCAGCAGCTCGTGATCACTAAGTTGTCTTTTGTTCTAAATTGCCTCAGAGAGACCTACTTCCTTGGGGAGTAAAATATTCTTAGTAAATTACTTACGTAATTTATTAAAGAACTGTTTTTATAAAAGCTACTTACCAGATCGAGGTAGTTGTTGGTATGCATATACACGCATGCGAACAAAACATATGGATTATAAGAATGTTCCAATTAACACTTTCATAGAAAGAAATTCATAGGTAACACTAAAAATCCTTTTCTTTGGATTTGTTAGGTATAAGTTCACTTTAAAGAACATTTTGATTTGGCAGCTTCAGCAGTCCTCTAAAATGATGAGAAACAGAAAAAAAAGTGCACATCATGGTGCACTTTTTTGTACCCAAAAGAGGTAATGAGAAAGGGGTAAAATGATCTGCTCTGACAGCTACTTGCTGTTGTTTTGTACACCTGCTCTTCCTCCTAGCTGGCACGTAAACAAAACAGGTAGGTAAAAGGAAGGATAAATTTAATTTAAGCTTAGTATCTTAAGGGTGCAAGTGCACGTTTGCTGCTTGAGCTGTAGGGCTGCTTACAGTGTAAAAGAGGAAAATTGCAAGGTTTTGACCCTTTCACTTGCAATGTGCAGCTCTTAGAGCAAAACAGTACTGCTCTCTGTCCTGAGGCTGCAGGAAAACAGTGATGTTCAATACATTTTGGATTGGCAATTGCATTGCAAAGTAACTTCATCATTAATGGCTAAAAAAGATAGCTGGAATCCAGCCAAAAGCTGGTCACAGGTTATCTACGATTAGATAAAATTGAAAGAAGGATATATCTAAAGCTGTGCAGGTTAAAAAACACAGGAGCCTTTTATTTTCCAGTAAAAGAAATGGACTTTCAACCCTGTAGGCTGGCTAAAGACAGTGTTCAAAGGGAAAGAGCCTGAAGGGAAAGCTGGGAAGGATACAGCGTGGCAGAAAAACTGCCAGCCAGTGCAGAGAATACCCCTCGCTGCAGGACACTTGCTGTGGAGCACAACATGTGTTAACTTTCCCTTTGAAAAAAAATCCCTTCATTTGCTTGTATCAACATTTTACTTATAAATCTTAACTATGTCACCTCTGAGTCTTCTTTTGATGGAGAGAGGAAAACACTCTTCAATCTGTTCTCCGAGTGCCGTTGTGGAGGCTTCCTGCCCCTCTGGAGCCCCTTGTGACAACCTCAGCTCTGCACAGGGATATGTTTGGTGCAGCAATGTGCTCGGAGTTTGTTTTCTTTTGAAGTTACAGCACTAATCTCATCTGTATCTAATTGTTAAAATATTAAGTCTTCAAAGATTTCCTTTGTAAACAAAAGATTGTCATAACAATTTAAGCAGGATCAGATGTGTAAACTTAAAGAGTGGAACCCTCAATGCATTATATGGAAGAAGTTTTTTACAAAAGGATACAGTATAGTTATAATTCAAACCTGCTTAGTGGATTGAATAATCTAAAATACATTATTTGAATGAAATTTTTAAAATAGCTTTGCCTAATTACAATTTGCCTGAACAAATAAGCTTTTAATCGGTTACCTATGTGCATTAGCTTTAATTTCCAATGCGCTAAACTTTCTCTTATATTCCTTTTGGATGCATTGTGCTCTAGATCAGTTTCATACTGCAGAATAGAATGTAAAATGGCTGCTATCCCTATTAACTGCTGTGTAGGTAAATTCACAAAAGCAAAAATTTCTTTTCTGCAGTTTAAAAGCATGTGTAGCATTGGAAATAATTGCATTGCCCTGGGAAGTACAATAATTGACAGAACAGGTGTTTGTCATTCCTTAAGGTGTGTTATCTAGAAATAAATCTTATTGATATAAGCTAGAGTCTTTTATGTTATAATATCCTACAATTTTTGATCAGACTCAGTATACATGACTTAAAAGCGAAATTAAGATATCTCAAATGGATAGGATTTCAACCAGTTTCTGGAAAAGAGACTACAGAGACAGAAAACATTAAGTTATGTATTACATATCTTCTGACTGTTCGTTAATGAACAGATTAATATTGATAGCCATTGCCTAAAATCTGAAAATTTGATGATTCAAACTAGAAAGGCACAATTTTATTAGCAAGATCGTGAACTTTAGGAATAAGACATGAGGAATAAAGGTAGGCTGTATTTATCTTCATTTTTATTAAATCAAGCCTAGACCTTTCCATAAGGTATTTATTGCTAAATTCAAATACCAAAGTAGACAAAATTTAATGAGTGGTCTGTGTCTGGGGTGACTGGAGGACATGTAATTCTTTATGAGAGGCAAGTCATCAATAAAGATGTATAATTGTCATGACTCATGAACTAGCATCTGGAGGCTCTTATCTCCTCCTGTTGACTGTACCAGGAACGTAACTAGACAGCTAGCTTTTGTTTTATGTTAAGATGAAACACACCTGTTTTGAAGAATTTTTTTTTTTTTTAAAAAAATCTTCTTTTTTTAAATTTTAAATAAAAGAAATTCTAGTAGAGCACTGCAGTGAGATGACAAGTCTCTACGTAGTTACACCAGCCACAGTGTGACATGATATACTGTCATCCAGGGGTAGTCCCTTGGTGGAAGGTATTACCTACCAAGGGATATTAGAAAAGCTCCATTTTAGGAAAACCAGTTTCCATACAGCAAAGCTATTGAAAGAGAACTCAACATGTTTCTTTAAGGTTAAAGAATTACTCTTTTTCCTCTTTGAGTTAAAATCCTTCCCCTCCAGGAAAAGAATTGCCTCAGTGTGCCACTTATGATCCAAATCTTCTGATGCATAAAAAAAAAATAACTGGATTGGCTCTATTTTACAAGTATTTTTCCTTAGTTCAGTACAGAAAGAAATTTATGATCCCTTGCTTTGTACATCTTTCTTTCTCTCTTTAATAATTTAAATGAATGATACAGCAATACTCTTGAGAAATAGATGAATACAAAGTGGATAAACTCAATGGAAAAGCATGTAGGAAAAATAATTTTTTGTGTATTAAAAATAAAGTATGTTGACAACGATAATTTAGAGCCTTCCAGATAAATTGTGAAAGCTAATAGTCTAACTAGATTTTCAATAGCTTTCCCTAAACAGCTATTTTCTGTAAAATTACTCGTCATTTTTTTTTTTTAATGATTCTATTGAATTGGCAGTGTGGGAAATTTTAAGACTGGGCTTGTGTGTATGAGTGTCATTCCAGCATGCCACTGAATAGCTGAGTAGTGGTAAGTGAGCCCCAAGAACTTGGACTCAATTTCTGCAGATATCCAATGTGGGCAGTAAGAAGAGCCTACATCACATAAAATTTATGACAGATAGTTTATTAATTTTGGATTGCTGCTTTGGTGATATTTTGTCAGATTCTTGGACCTGCTTCAGCTATTTGATACAACTCAGCACAAAGGCAATAAATACTGAAGGTAGCTGGTCAGCAATGCCACGTGCAGTATTGGTCCTCAGTCTGTAGTGGGTTTGACTAGCATTTACTCAGGGAGCCTTAACTATGTCCTTGACAGGAGCTCCATTTCTTTCACTAGCCATGGCTCTGATACAAGGGGGAACTGAACGATGTGATATTTGTTGTCCTAAAACTGCAAGCATCTTCTCCACCGTGCCCAACTCTGAAAACATTAGCTGTTGTCCTTTCTCCATAAAAGTAGCACTGAAACCCAAATACTGGGTTCATTTCACTAAGTATTGAATTGCCAAAGGAATAAGTTCTTTGAGCACCTCTTTCAAGAAGATAGCAGTGCATTTCTGGGTTCACAGCTGTGGCCTTGCCATAAGTAATTATTAGGACGCCACATTGCTATCAACACTTGAACTTTTTAAAATTAAAGAAAAAGATAAAAAAGAGTTTATTCTTTATTTTTCAGTAGATCACAGATTTTGAAAGAAACTTCTACTTGATAATATATCCTAAGTAACATCAAGAATTGATCACCAGCTGCAGCTTCTTATAAATATACTCTAACTAAAGGGAGCTCAGGTTTTTCGTGGATGATCTTCTAGAAAGTGAATACTCCTTATAAAGCTGGCTTTGAAGGGTGTCTCCTGCTTTCCAATCTCCTGCCCTGTTCCCTCCCCACCACTCATATAGTGGGTACCCCTAGAGGAAAAATCATAATGACATATCCAGATTTTCACTTAAACCTTTAAAAAGGCCCATGTAAAATTTACTGTAAAACAATCTAGTGGCTGCCCTATACCACATCGACAGCCAAAGCTGCCTCCCATCAGTCCTGTGCTCAAGGAAAATACACACAGGATATGAAGTCATCTTTTTTCCCCTCTCTGGCAGCTGTGATGTTTTAGACCAGTGTCTTAAAAATGAGGATTGATTATCAGTGCCACGCTAAGAGCCATTCATATAATACAGCAGGCAACAAAGGACAGTGCTGTCATTTTTATGTGAAATAATTCATCTGTTTGGGAGGAGGCTAATCAAGACTCCTGTTTCTTAGGAAATTCTGCTGTTCATGCTACCAGTTTCTGGGAAACCACCTGGTCTTCTTTGAGTAGCAGTTTTATGTTTTGTTCCTGGTATCTCAGTTTCATTTTGCGAGGAGAAGTTGGGATAAAAGCCCAACATAAATCCTAGGAAGAGTGAACCCAACTTAACTGTCTCACACTTGGTTTTATAGGATTTGTGTCCTATAAAACCTGAGCTCAGCTATCAGGAAATAAATATGGTCTAAAATGGAAAGATAGGAAAATTTAGGAAAAATAAATAAGGACCTTTCGATTAAAAAAATGAGGACTCTAAGCAATCTGATAATTTCAGGATGGTTTGCACTATGAAGGTCACAAACCTGTAAATAAAACTAGATTTTCAGAGGACAGTGTTAGATTTTTAAATGTTTACTATTAATCTTTTAGGCAAACAGAAATACACCTGAGTGATCTTAAAACAACTGAATCTTCCATAGTTAATTGTCTTCTATTTTATCTTTGAATGTTTTTCCAAAATATTGTTTGCAAAAGTGTGCCATAATGTAGTGATTATGCGGAACATGTTGGCAGGTCTTCCTGAATGGTATGTGATCAGATTGAAGAGCTGGATGCTTAAGCTGTAGATTTAGCAAATTACTTTCTCTTTTCATTTGACCCTGGAAAATTCCCTCAGGAGAAGTTTGTGGATTAATGTACCTGTCACAGAAAGCCTTCGCTCTTAAAGGAAACTCAGCTAGACATGCATCTTACTCTTCTTCCCTGTCTTTTTCTATTCCTGATAGGAGAATAAACACCAGTATGTTGTACCACTATGATTTTAGAAGATGTGTATGTATTTTTGCTGGAACAGTCTCATGAGAATATTGTGGGTCTGTAATATATTGAATCAGCCTAACAGTTATTATATGCATTTTAATGCTTGGCTCCAATGAAAAAGAGCAGCTCCTACACTGGACCCCCCATGATGCCTGCTTTCTTGTGGGTCTCCAGTGCATACCTTACATGCAATGCTGTATTTGCATTTAAAAACTTCCCAAAAAGGATTGTGTTAGCACACTCTAAATTTTCTTTACAGTTGGCCAGGGAGTACTCAAAAAGATTTAGTACTTTCCTAAGCAGTTCTTCAAAAGCAGTATATGTTAGAAGGGCAGTCAGAAAGTGACCCATTGGCCAGGCTGAACCCAGAACAGCAGGCTTCCAGAGACAGAGCGAAGAAGGGACTTCACCATGAAGAAAATGCAAACCATGTTACTAATTATGTACCAAAGGAGAATTATCATGCATCTACTAACACCTGAAGTTCTTCTAAAGAGAATGCTAAAACTGTGCATAAAATATACCAAAAGAATACTGAGGAGACCACTGTTCTCAAGAGTATAGGTACCATGACAAGAACAGTGGGCATGCCTGTGTGGCTGTCCTTTGGCTCTGGTTAGTATGCCAGCAAAAAAAGACGATGTAACATCCTCATCCAACTCAGTGGGATACTCTGAAATGATATGATAGGCTGTTGACAGAAAAAAAGTGCAAGTATTTCTGCTGTGTCTGGTTTTGGCATGGATTCTATGACTTCTTTTAGAGGAATATGATCAGCCCTTTAACTGCAGAGGATGTTGGCCAGGTGCAGAGAGTGCACCCAGCCCTAAGTGTCCCTGTAACGCCGCTGGCAGCTCAGAGTGACCTAAGAGCTCAGCAGGGGTGGTGTGGCTCCCTGAGCTTCATGCTTCAACTCTTGCCAGCTGCTACATATAGCCAAACTGTCGCTCAAGAACCCTTTGAGATGTTCTCAGTTATAAGAAACATTTCATTAATTTTCATTCATCCCCAGACTATGGAAATCCAGACATGGCTTGGAGGCATCAATGTGTTCTGGGTGCAATTGAGATGGACCAGTAAATTTAACCTGCAGTAGCTGAGTGTGTAAAACTTTAGCCAGGTAAAGGAGATAAAGGAGGAAAACTGTATTAAACCTAGATAAATCAGTGCAGTATTGTGTCAGGAATGGAAAGACATTTACCAGCATAGTACTTTAGAGCAATACGCTATAGTGGCAAAAAAGTACTGATAGTTTTCCTTTGTGCTGTACTTTCAAAGTTCTCTGATACATATTTAGGTGCCAGTTTGTAATAAAGTCTGTGTGTCAGCTCCATCAGGACTTTGTGCAAGCCCTAAGAATCAGCTGGCTTCATATCCTAATCAAAGTAAAATATCATTAAGCTAATATCAGAAGCTCTACAAAAATGTATGGCAGCAACTGTTTTTAATAAAAAATAAATAATTGAATGTGTGGTGTGTAGCAAGTTGTAGTCTTTAACTTTATACACCATTTCACTTTAATGCTCAGGTTCCTTTAATTTTCCACTAGTTAAAAAAGTGCAAGGCTTTTTTAGTTTCCCAGTATATTTTCATTTTTGTATTGTTAAATGACTTATTTTTGGCAGAGTCATAAATAATTTGTTGGACAAGAACATATACAATGACTCATGCATTTTCTGAAAGTATTATGTTGATGTTTCTCTATGAAGCTGTTCCATTTGCTATTTTTCTGTAAATTTTAAGAGAAATCTTAGAAATCTTTTTAAAAAATTATCACTGGTAGAGCAAGGGTTTTTTAGAGCCAAACTTTTGTCAGAGTTTTATTTTTTTCTTGTTCAAGATGGATTTTATTTATAAAAAGCCACTACCTCAGTTATTTCTGAGTCACTGCTAATTTAAAGTCAGACCCCCTTCCTTAATGGGTTTCTCATCCTAGTGCTAGTTTTCTCCTCTGATATTTTTATAAAAACCTTCTGTATTCCCATTTGGATAGCATTACTTCATGATGCTTCTTCTCAGGCGTTATCTCTTGCCTGCAAGACTTGGCTGAAGCCATATTATTAATTGGTTTCCTCCCCGTTTTCCTTTTACAAGAAAGGACATTTTTAACCTTCGAACTTTGAAATCACATTGGTCATTTCTTTCTCCTTACATTTTTCTTTTGAAGCAGTATTGAATTCCATTATACCTCCTGGGGTGTCTTTTAGGTTTGACCAGCTTTCCTGTACTCTAGTAGCTGTGTTGTTTGGTTGTTTTTTTTTTTTTTTCACATTTTCCAGCTACTTTCATTCTTATATTCAACATCTGTTGCTTTTGTTTGTTTGTTTTACCAAAGAAGAGAATGCCAAGCTCTTTCCTGTAGTTCCAGCTTTCTAAGGTAGACTGTAATTCAAAATAAACTCTGATTCTCCTTGTTGACAGATATTTGATTCTTTTAGTTACTCAGTAATTAGGTATAAGACTTTCCCATAGTGATCCCCTCTTTTATATTTAACACCACTGCATTTTTGATGGTGAGATTATAGTTCAGTGAGGGTTCCATTTTGAAATTTCACCATTTGGTCCCTCCCTTTCTGTCACTTCAGTAAATATGAGAAACTATTTTTGCGGTCCAGTTATATTTACAAAGATGATTGCCATTCCTTTTCAGGTTTGCTTTCATGGTGTCATATGTTTGTCCAGTGTACCAATTTCAATAGCTCAGTCTTTTTCCAGCTTATCTTTCAATCTCTTCTACTGATCTTGGCAAATTTGGGTTCATTCTGTTAAAGTTGTGTAATGAGCACTGGCTGGACTTTGAGAGAGAGGAACAGTAGTCAGGAACAAGAAAAAACGGCAAAAGGCCATTGCCAGTATTCAGTTTGGAAAGAAGCCTTTGACACCCTGATAAATGCTGCAGATGTGGAACATTCAAAGAAATGATTCCAGCTTTGCAAAGTGGGTGGTAACAACACGATAGCCAAGAAGGCTGGAACGTGAGAGGAGGACAAACTTTCCCAAGTTGGCAGGGACTTAATTAATTGCAACAGGCTTCATATGTTTTTGCTGTCTGCAGCTATATTTTTATTTCATCTCTTGTTAGTCTGCTCTCCAACTCAAGTGTTGCCATCATCTATTCATGTAGAAAGTGGGGAAAGAATTTCTTTGTAACGAGGGGTATTTGGTTTGGGTTTTTTCCCCCTATATAGCGAAGCCATTTGGAGCCGTCTCCATCTTTATGTTAGTGACCTGCCTCTGAATCTTGGGACTCTTAACTGGAGTAATTTATGGGCTAAATGAGATGTGCCATATTGCTGCTTTGTCTTCCTGAAGCTTTCTAGCTGATAAAGGATTTTTTTTTTCATTTGTTTTGTTTTGGGCTTGTTCTTTTTTTGTGTGTGCAGTTTCAGCCAAGCGGTAGCCCTGCTTTTTTGGTCTTTTCTGGCTGTAACTCAGGATGACATTTATGAGAGATGAGAGAGCTTCAGGATACCGGCGAGAGATCCAGGGTGATTGGCTGCTGTTTGGCAGTGATTTATTAAAGCAGCTCTCCTTATCTCCCTGACTGAGATCCTGGTACATTTACTGCTATAAACTCAGCTAGCCAGAGGTCTCATTACCTTCCAAGCAAAAGTTTGTTCTGTTGTAGACTTTGACATTCAAGTTCAAAGCCAAAGAATGATTTCATTTTTAATATCAAACATTGATATGTTCCAACTAAACTGTGGACCTTCCTTGCAGCAATCAGCTGTTTTGGATGTATATTGCCCCTTGTATAATTTAAATGTAGAGTCTGCTCTGCTTTCTCAGACAAAATAACATATGTTTTGTGGTATTTCTGGAAAAAGATGAACATTCTTTGGGCTTCAGCCAGACTCTTTGTATTATGTGCAGGTGCTTTGGGGCTTTAATAATTAGGGGACCTTCTAATAGAAGAATCAGAGGACAAGGCAGGAAAATTACTATGATGTGGGTTCTCTTTGCCTCTACAAAAGCCTAATCTTTCTTCTTTTAGCTAATACAAAATAGTAAACTTACAGCTGTGTTTCAGCCCATACTTATAGGAAACACAATGCAGAACTGATGGAATCATTAAATCATTATTAGGTAAGTATACTCTATTTCAAGCTACCTGGATTTAATTGCTTTGCCTTAAAAAAAACCACCAAAACCCCAAAGCAAGCATTAACCTCTAATTGAACAGGCAAGCAGGGTAAAGGTCCGAAGTTCCTAGGTTAATACTATGTCACTTACTGTTTTTAAATTGTCATAGTACAGTAAATCTACATGGACTGGTCTTTTTTTCCCAAGGCCGACCAAAGAAACGGATATGCTTTTTGTAGTAGGCAAGTTTGCAATAGGCAAAATCTTGGCTTTTTTCTTTACCATGTCCCACTCCTAAGCCACACGAGATTTGAATTAACTCAAAATCTTACTTTTCTGTTCTGCAGAAAGCCTATCATGGTAAGTCACCAATTTGTACATTATATGTATATATCAGTGTATTACAGTGGGACTGTTGAGAGGCACCAGGGTAGGCAGAACGTATCTTTCCAAACCAACTCACAGGGAAACTCACTGATATATGCCTGCATGTATCCTGCCTGCAGGTGTTTATCCCTGTGGTGTGAGCATGTATTCATGTTCACGCCTATATATCAGTGTCTCTCTGTGTGTACAGAGTATATGAGCACGTTGTTAGTGGAGGAAGCAGTGGTGTTCACAAGCTGCGCTGCCTCTTCGTGCTGTCGCCATCTGTGTAGGCTCTGTGCCTAAAGCTGGTTGACTTTGAATATCACCTAGCAAACTAATGGAAGTTAAAAGGTAAGAGGATGTGACCTTAAATGGTTAGCAATGACACAGGATAAAGCATAAGAGTTATCTTAGGAGGCTAACAGATAAATAATGACACTGTGAGCCAAGGGGACAAAAAGGCAGTGAAAACATTCTCCTAGTGATTATAGATAGAGTAAAATTACTCATCAAAGCATTTTGCAAAGATGCATTAGACTCCAGAAGCTGTTTTGGTTCTTACAGTCTGATGAACTAAATAATTAAAAATTCACCTTGACAGTGTTGTTCAGAGCTGCTAATTATTTATCAATTTTTGCCTAACAGCATGGTGCTGTATATTAGCCCTAATTGACATTATATCTTACTGTATTTATCAGAAGTAGAAATGGACAATCAGCATTTGCTGATATTTTCTTTTCATCGCAATGACAAAGGAAGGAAATATTCTGTTGTTATACTGTCATCACCATTTTTAGGAAGTATCCAGTATTCAATATTTTATATTGTTGTCTTCAATTACAAACATTCATTGACACTCCAAACATCCCAGTGCTGAGTATTTTCCTTATTTTGCAATTAGGGATATAGAAGAAAGAGGTTTGTTTTTGTCTTAAACATTGAAGTACTGAGCCTGCTGGTTTGTAGACTGGCTATCCACCCTTTTAGTCCCTCAGAGTTAAGTTTTCAAAAGCCTTATACCCATTTTAGCCTCAGAAGCAGCCATACATTACCTGTGCTTTATTTCTGCACTGGGAAAATGTATTCTTCCTATTAATTGTGATAAATCTGCCCTTTACACCTTCACTTCTCATGTTATTGATTAGGCAAACAACCTCTGTCTGGCTTTTTCATCTGCTTCTTTGCTCGGTTCTGCATCTGGTCACTACTGACACTTCTATGCTCATGCTGGCTGGTTCTCATCCTGTTGTGTCCTAAATGATATGGAAATCATAAACTTTCTGGGGCAAAGATTCTTATTTGCGTGTTGCTCCAGTGCACAGGCAGCATATTCGACCAAAATATTTGAGTATTATTTCTAGAAGATATCATAATACATCTTATGGTAACTGTTTGTAATAATCACCCAAAGCAACATCTACAAAATTAACTTTACAACCATTGTTTGAATTCGGTCAAAGCCATCACCTAATGTTATTCCTTAATGATTCAGTCATGCTCTTCTTTCAGAGTACTGTGTTGGGTTTTTTTTCAGCAGAACTCCTCCTTGAAATAGCCTGCTTAAAATAGATGGAATTAAACTGTTCATGAAAAAAGTTAATTGAGAGTATTTTGTACTGAGAAAGTGGGGCTGTAAAATTAGAGATTTGGATTGGAAAGCCCCTTTGTTGTTCCATCTAGTCTAATTCTGCACTGTTGCTAAATAGCAATATTTGGCCGTCTGTTCTCACCTTGAATATTCTATTTCCCTTGGTAACAATTTTATGGTCTGCCCACAGCATCTTGTTAAATTGCCTCTTCTCACTGGGTTGGGTTTTTATATAGATTTTCTCAAATGCAGGAAGATAAAATACTAAAATAAAAAATAGCAGTAAATGGTGGAAGGAAGGAAACTTAAAGAAAATATGTGAGATAGGTATCAAGAAAGCAGTCAGGACACAGAAGGCAAAAAGCAAAGCAAAATAATATTAGAGCTGGGAGTCAAAGGAGACGAGAATATTGTCCAAGTTCAATAAAAACAATAATAAAAAGATCACAACAGAAAAATGAGAGATTTCATAATCTCACTGAAATTGAGTTAGAAACGATGCCTTTATCAGGTAGTAAAGTTTGTGTCCATTTCGATAAAGCATTCCACCGATTTTATGTAAGGCAGCGGTTAATTATCAAGGTACAATTAGCACTTAGTAACAACAACAGGGAGAAACATTCCCTGATAACTGCATAATCTGATGTATCTGGACAAAAAACATCCTAGCATTTTAAAAGAAAAACAGGAAAAAACTTTTAAATGATGCTCAGCGAATTCTTGAAGGCAGGAAGGCAGTATCAGTCAATTTGAGAAATTAAAAGCAGAACCACACTATGGGAATACAACGCATAGGGAATCAAGAAGTCATTGTTTAGTAATGCTGATGCTTTATTCAATATATTCAAGTGTGTATTATTTACATAATCCTAACGTGGAGAGGAATAGCTTATATTTGACAAACAGACAAGATGTGATGAAACAAAACATGCCAGGCACACTGCTGCTTTCCAGTAATGCTGCTCCCTTGCATTTGCTATAGATCTCTGGAAAAAGCTATTTCATAAAGCTTTCAATACCCCCTCTCGCTGATAGTTAATTTCTGCCATAAAATAACAGAGAAGTCTCCTAGACCTGCTATGTGAAAACTCAGAGAGAGCTCCTTATCTAATCAAGGAGAGGAATCTCCTGACTCACTTTATGGAATTATACAACCGTGTGCACGCTGTAGGTGGTCTACCTACTGAATGATAACCCCCAGAGCATGTTTTAATAAACATTTTGCTAGACAAAATGGTAAACTGAAATGAGATTTAGCAATTTCCAAATTTTTTTTGGCACATAAAACAAGAGGAAAGAGGGGAATTGCAGTAATTGTTGACACTGATGATGTTTTTAATATTCATTGCATTGTTAATATATCATTAAGTTAGTGGAAATATTCATAGAATAATGACAAAATATTCACTATAGTAGCAGAAAAATGTTTAAGGATGTTTTCATCCATCAAATATCTGAATATTGAATTAAATTAGAGCAATTTACAGTAAGCTGATTAGAAAACAGTGAGAACAAAGTTAGGTAAAATAATTCAACCTAAATAAAAACAAAATAATTTTTCAGAATGCTGCCTTCAGGTTCCACTTTCCTGCAGGCACTTTCTTGAAAATAACTGCAGCCACTTCTTTAAAATCTTTCCTTTTAATCAATATTTTTTACAGCAGTTGAGATTATGTTATTCATTGTAGTGACAATAATGTCAATGAACTCATTTGGCCTTAATGATTTGATTCTGGCAGCAGCTGCTAATTCTGTTTACCACAAAACCTAAGGTTTTTGTATGAAAGTTAAAGATAGAAGAGGTTCCTGGGATGGCTGACAGGGTGGATTAGTGCTGCGGTGCCCTGTAGGAAAAGGTCACTGCTGCAGTACACAAGGGAGGGTTGTCACTGAGGGAGGTGAAGTCACATCCAGCCTACAAAGAGAGGTTTGGACTTGAGTAAACTAGTCATTGGCAGGTATAAGTAGGATTTGCTTATTGTCTCCTGCTTATCTTTGCCTACCAACACTGCTCCTGGCCTCTAATCACTGCTGCCAGGTGGCCGTCGCGTTGATGGGACTGTCAGCTGCTCTCCCTTCTTCCTCTCGTGACATTATTTGTTTGTGACATGTCCAAATAGAAAATCTTGAGCAAGCACAGCATTGCTGGATCAACAGAGGCAAATGAAAGACCTTTGTCTACTGACAGAGGTTTTTAGGCTATGGAAAGCTCCTTTAGGTTTTTATTCTATTTTTGAAGTTGCATGCAGTATTCTGCGCTTATCTATATCTCACCAAGAATTCATGTTCAATCCTAATAACTTTTGCATCCCATTTAAATGGGCATAACTGAAGATTTCATTACTTAGGCCTTTGAATGATTAGTCATTGGGGTATAGGTTCTCTAAAGATTCATAGAATAATGTAGCATATAGAGGCCTCAGGAGACAATTTCACTTAGTTGCATGAGGTACTATTGGCTATGAAATACGGCTTGCTAGAAAAACGATGGCTCAGCAGCTCACCCAGAAATGTCACACCATTTCAAAGACTTGTCTTTCACATTGCTGCATGCTGCAAACTTACTAGGCTGTACACTGAAGCCTACATACACAGTAAGGATATTATATGTAAGTGGGAGTACATGCGAAAGTAACACTTTGCAAAATGACACCCGAATTATAAGAAATAAGAAGTGATTGTCAGCTTTCGATTTGCATTTAATGGTAGCTGGGTTACCAAGCCTTGTCTGCAGCTGCATGAAGGGTGCTATCTGAATTTGATAAGCTGATGGTCTGCTCTCGCTTAATACGACTAACTTTGTTTAATACTGCACTAGATTCCTCTATCTGGGTTATGTTTTTTCTTATACAAGCTTCATGCTCTGTTCTCTCTTCAGTCATTCAGAAGGTCCAGAATTTGGGTTTTTTACTAGCTCTTTACCATTTTGTTATACTGCAGTACATTGTAAGGTAAAATAGAAACTTTCTTAACTGTTAGGAGAGCAGTTGCAGATCATTATAGATGTTCCTTCTCAGTCCCAGAAACTAAACTTCAGTGTGGATAGTGCACTGTTAAAATACATGTATCCCAAACTTCCACTGATTTTAATGACATTGCATATAGATCGTATGCATATATGCTATGCAAATGGTAACAGAAGTCTTCAAGGTTTGTATACAGCTCCTGAATCAATTTAACTACATAAATGATTTAGGAACTAGAACTATTTATGGTTCCTATTTATTAGGAACTATTTATGCCAGACACCATTTGGGTGGATCCACATATATATATAGCTACAGAACTGTACAGCTTAGTTCAGGAGAGAAGTGGCTTGAAAAGGTAATTTCATGTTTCTACCTGTTGTCACCCAGCCTCTCTGCAAGGAGCACTTAGTACAGGTTACAAAAGGCAGAGGAAACCACATGACTAGTCTGAAGAGTTGGGAAGCAATGAATTTAGGTTTGGAACATGAATATTCATCAAATCTGGCTCCCCTAAAATAATCATCAAGCACAACCTTTCTTTGGGAAAAGCTGTCAAGTTTGACATACCGTGCATTCAGAACCTGACTTAGAAATTATTAACTTTGAGATGGAAGAATCTTTTCAAGCAGCATTAGACAGAGCATTTTAGCAGTTTCCCATTAAATTTTCTTCAGTATTTGTAAAGCTCATTGATTTCAGAGAAATAAAAAGCAACAAAGTGTAAAAGATGGAGACCTAGTACTCTGGAGTAAACCAACTCCTCCCCCTTCAAACTTTTAAAATAAAAAGAGGATAAAAAATGCATTCAGCTAATGTAAAGGGGTAAATTAATCTGTCTCATATCTGGCAGTGCTAGATAGAAGCAAAGGCAATAGGAGGCCTTCCTGCTTTCCCTGCTCAGCTGTATTATTCGTTATAATTTTAGGCAGACTCTCTCAACAGACTGAAGGTTCTGCAATAACTGAGAAAACTGGGGCTTTTAATGATGTCCTTAACTGCTTAGATGTCACATTTTTAGACATTTACGCTTGAAAATTTTGATCCCTACCCAAATCTTACACGTCATAAAGAAAAATGATGCTACATAATATAATCAAATTTGGTATTTTGAATCACTCAGAAATAAGTGCCGAAAACCCTCTAAGTTATGGCTTAATAATAAAGGAAATCTCTTTTCTCTAAGGCAAAGTCCTAGGAAAATGGTAATCCTAGGGCAAGGATGATTAGGGATGATTTATACCTCAGAACAGAAAGGGATTTTTTTAATGCTTATTCTAATATAAAAATGTATATTTGCATTATCCTTATGAATTCCTAATTCCTTTAAAAAGACTGGCTAGGCTCAGGCATTTAATTGTGGACTGCTTTATGAAATATATTTCATTTTTGTCAGTTGTTGCTTTTCAATTTCAAATCTATTTTGTCAAGTTGGTTTATATCTCTCTCTCATTTCGTCCCCAAAACACTCCTGCTTTTGCGAGTGTCCCTAGGAATGGATTTTAAAAGAAATTACTTTCAGTAATACAACTATAAATAAAATAATGAATACTTCCTTCAGACAAACTCTGGTAGGAGTTTGTGTATCATAAAGAACAAACAACCAGAAAGTCAGCCAAAAATTTGTTAGAAAAACCTAAACTGAAGTACTTGCTAAGTTAAAAGAATAATAAACAGAGAATCATATATCAGTAGATGTCAGTCTTTTAAATTTTTTTTTAAGAAATTTATTTAAGATATATCCTGACTTCTACTAGTAGACTATTTTGATAGTGGAAAGGAAGAAAGATATAATGAAATGGGCTCACACGCTGCACCATCTAGGGGACAGCCCATAATGGCTTGTTTATTTTCCAGGGTTGCACACTCCAGCATTCCCAAGTGTAAACCATTGTATTTGACAGATTTGAGTATGACCAGCAGCCTGAACCAGCAGCCTGTCATGTTCAACTATGCCAAATGCTTTCAATAGAAGTGTTACAGCAAAAGAGTGGAAGCTGAGCAGCTCGTCAGTCTCGGGGGACTCCTAGACTTTGCCATGTTACAGACAGACTACGACTGACTTGTAACCATATCTTAATAAAAGGAGGGAGAAATCAAACAATTTCTTTTCAAAGAAAAAGTGTGAATAAGTGAACAAAAAACCAATGGGTTATTGGAGTCTGCCTGTTTGTCATAACAAGCAAGAATTCTGTGATGTTTTCTGCAAATACCTGTAACAGTCGCACTCCCTTTTGTGTGCATGGGAGCAGTTGCCAATAGCTACAGCTGGTCAAGCCATGGACAACTCTATTTGCAGACTACTGCAACTGGCTTTGGACTTGAACTTTGGTTTGGGACTCTCTGGTTTTCATTCTTCACCAGCATTAATTCCAGTGACGTTTTGGCTCAATGCCTAGGATTCTGAAGAATGAATCTGAGGCCAAAAGTTAGTGTGTGCTTAATCCAGTAAATGATCAGGTCCCTCAGAGGGGAAAAAGAAGCAATACCATGGGAGGGGAAGGCCACACGCAGTGCTTCACTGCTGAATATAGAGTGCCCTATAGCCACTTTGCTTTGGAACAGCATGTATATATTGTCTCCAATCTCCAGTTTTAATACAGTTATTAAAAGTGAATGTTTACCTCATTTAACTATCACATTTATAACTATCATCTGTATTTAAATGTCTCACAATTAGAAAATTAGAATGGGGTTACCCAAGTACTACATGAAGTTCTGTTAGATGCAATGGCAGCATTAGAGGTGCCAGTTGAAAATCTGAGCTTTGAAGGAAGGATAAGAGAGCAAGCATCTTTATTAAGCCAGTGAGTTAACAAAAAGTGGAGGAAGGTCAGAGGTCCTCTGACTGTTCTCTGTTTTTCTCCTCCTTTGGAAAACTTCACAAAACGTAGCAAGGTGATTGAAGAATTGCCTCCATGATACTGCTGCTCCTTTGCCTTTGCAGTGACTGAAGGAATACAGTCAAGAAAAGGGAGCAGTGTTTTTTGTAGAGGTTTCTTCTGCACTGCTGCAAGGGAAAATGGTAGTCTTGGTTTATTTCTTAGCAATTAAATACTTACTTAAAAGTTACTCCTCTCATAGTTGGTCCTACATGTTTTATTTTAGCACAATAGCCTGGATTCTTGCCCAATATAAGGTTAGCTATCCCTTTACCCCAATTGTAGTCCTTCAAAACCATTTTAGGACATTTTTTGATTTATATTTATGCCAGTAATCATGTACCTTTCCTGGGAATTGAACAGGAGGGGGAGAGGGGATGAGTTAGATATGGAAATAAAGACCTTTTTTAAGGGAAAAAGCTGTAGATATTATAAATATTGATTAGTTGTAGAAGATCTGTGATCAGTAGTAGTACGTACATGTTGGGGATTTTAAGAAGTAAGTTTACACTAGAGTTTCCAGCCTGCCATAGCCTGCTCTCACTATTGCAATACCCGCTGCCCTTTAATTTCTGCTGCTTCTGATAATTTTACGTGGTCTGTCAGAGAGCAAAGATTATCTGAATTTTAGGTTAAATGGAAGAGAACCGGGCAATTTCAGGTGAAAAGTAAGTATACAAAGTACTTGAATAGTGTAAAGACAACAGACTTTCTCTGATAGAATTACATGGGAAGATTTTTGCTGCAGGCCATGTGCTGCTGTCCGTAGTGCCCTTTGTCTCAGCTGTATGTGTCTAGGGTAGAGACAATGCAGTAATTCAATTCTCCAAACTCTCTGCTCCCTGCTAGTGTCTAGAGCTCTAACCTTTGTAGGTAACATCCATCCTTTTTTCATGCAGGATTTGAGCTTGGTGTCCCTCTCCACTGCAATCCATCATATTTCTACAATCTCTTGCTGTCTGGGCTTTTGAGGTCTTTCTTGCATCTTAATTCTTTCTGCAACATTGTGGATGAGTATTTTCATTCTTGGTTCTCATAGCAGATGGTAAAAAGGACTCTAGTCCTTTCCGTTTTCTTTCCAGCAGAACTGCAGGCTTCCTGCCTATCCATTACAGTATTTTTTTCTCCTTTTCCCATGGAAAACTGCATTGAAACAACAGTGTGCATGCATTTTCTTTTTTTCCTGATAGTTTTAGATTCACTTCCCTACTTTCATAGCTCCCCTGGGATTAGGTTTTTTGGGCAGTAATAACAAATAGCAAACTTGCTTTTCCTATTACTAAAGTTAATTAAAAATTCACACAGTTACAAGGATAAGTTGCCCTTAAAATGCATCTTGTTTGGAGCCCCAGTGTAAACATCATTTTGGAGAGATATTTAAACTGGCTCTGAGATGAGGTGTCCTATGCAGCAAAGCAAGCTGCCTGGAGGGACCCTGCCACCAGTGCCTGGCAGATAACTGTGTCTCCAGCAGGATGCAGCGGGCCTGGCATGTATGCCCTAGGAGATAGACAAGGCTCCTCAAGTGCCAAAGTCACCTCCCCTTACTGCCTGTGTCTGCTGCTACCATTCCTCAAGCACATGTGCACGGCTGTGATGGGCTGGGGAGGACCAGATAGAGGGCTTTTGTCACGGCCATTCACCACTTCTTCTTTGGTCCCATCACAAAATCCTCTTTCTGCCCCTTAGTGCCGACCTCAGCGCATTCCCCAGCCACCCAGAATCCCTGAGACACAGCCAGAACCAAATTCCTTAAACATTTCATAGAGCCTGGCATGTCAGCGGAGTAAACCCACTCAGGCAGTTCTTTATGAGCCTACAGAGATATTGGGTGTTGGTTTTCTCCTGTTGAAGATGCTTAGAGGCTAAAATGGGTCTCCTTTTCAAAAATCTGCAATCCGCACTGTGCTGACAAGCTGTGTCAAGAGTGTCTTGAATCCATGAGCACCATTTTTCTCTTTCAGTCAATCTGGCAATAATAGTAATTTCAGTACTTTCATCCCTCAGAAAGAGAGAACTCATAGTGAGATACATTAGTGCTGCCACCTTTTCAGCTGAAAGGGGTTCTTTTAATGTGCTGTTTCTCTGAACTTTGAGCTAAAAACAGCCAAAGGAAATACTCTGTTATCCAGAAGGACTACAACTTTCTAAAAGCTTTGGGTTCTTCTTTTTTGAAGGAAATTGTTTACAAAACAGAATGCAGCAATGCCTTCAAGAAACATCTGTCACTGTACTAGGAAGAATACCAAAAACTTTAGGATGCTTAAAATATCACAATTAGTTGTTGTTTGCTGCATATCTGTAGAGATTTGATAAAAAATTGCTGTTTATTTTTAAGGGAATATTTTCTCTCTGGTTTTGCATGAAATTATGAGTGAAATGTGTGAAACTTTTTTTTAATTTGTCACAAGAGAAATTGAAAGAAGTTTGATTTAAGAAAAAAGAAATTATCGTTTTAAAGTTTTGTTTCAAGCATCCATTTTATGTTATCCTTTATTATTTTGTTATCTATATATTTTTTCATATGCCTAGCATATGGTATAATATTTCATTGAAGATGCTTCAAATTATGAAAAGCTGGTTTTGTTCAGTATTAAGTAGACTTTTCCATATAGCAATGATATTTTTCCCTGTTACAGTCCAGAAATCTGGGCAATTTACCTGGCCTGCAACTCACTTCCTACAACCCTTTCTTCTCCAGACTCCCAAAAATTGGATAAGGATTAGGTTGAAACTTGAAGTAATTGTTCCATAACAGCTTCTTCTGCCCTCATTGGTAAGATGCTGAACACATGGCACAGGGATTCTTCAAGAGAAGATGGGACCAACAAAGATTGGGTACCACTGGTATACGGAGTAAAAATATATACAGCTGGAAACTTTCAGTGATAGATTTGATCCCAGTTGTGATCTCTGAGCAGAATCAAAACACTATGGATCAACCACTGCGGTTAATGGCCGTGTAAAAAGTGACGTTGTAACATAAGGTGCAACTGAATAGCATCTAGAATTGCTGCAAGAGCCTGGCACAAGTCAGGATTAAAGATAATATTAAACTCTTCAAACAGAATTTATCTAAAACTAACCAATGTCAATAATCTAAGTGCCCAAATAGCTCTTTAATGCAGAACAAGAAAATCTTTAATATTTAGGGAATTGAAAAAAATATCAAATACATGCTAGGATGACTAAACCTCTGCAAGTAAGTCTGGTTCTGAAATCTGTGTTTTCTAAACTCAGCAGCCTAACCTTCATGGGGAAAAGGCTAAAAGGAACTAAAAAGCAGGGAAAAATCCTCTAAATCTCAAAACTGAATAAATATGCTTCATGAATCTATTTATTAAAAAGAGGATAAAGGTATGCATAAACTGGATGAAACTCCTTTTTTAAGCAGTCTGGTTTTGTGTACAGAATCATGTATGTCTGATATATTTAATTCATATTGCACATTTCCTCTTAGACTTCTGCTTTGCTTCTGTCTTCATATAGCCCTGTATTTTCATGAGGGTTACAAACTACAATTTCTTGAGCCTTTATGTTTTCTGCAGTTTGATTAAAATCAGCCAGCAGTTTTGCCCCGGCAGCAGTGTTGAGCAAGGGCCTGAAGGCCAGGTGTGCAGAGAGTATGAGCATTGAAGTCTTCATTCCGTACTAAATGATGCTAAAAATCAGGTCATGCAGAAGCAGGAAAAAGTCCCTTTCTACTTTCTGCTAAAGCAGTAATCTGGGTCTTTACTCAGCAAAATCTGGGAAACATGCAACAAGTGTGAGTGACAGTCCTGGCAAACAAAACCATGAGAAGAAACAGCTTTGTGTTCTGCTTAACTTGTCCTTTGTCAGACAGGTTGTTGTGATGCTGACTGCAAGCAAGTAAGCCTATTAGGCTTCAGATAATAGGTTTACCCTGTTATCTGAAAATATTTGTGTGGATTAAGCTCTCAAAGAGTTTCAAGGGTGAAGATTTTTATTAAGTAGCCCTTTAGGCATTGAACTATCAGCTTTTCCCGCAGTCGCAACTTGTTGCTAAACTAACAAACCAACACCTTGTCTTGCGAAGGGAAGCTTCAGCTTTTCTGAAGGGAAAAACTACATTGAACAATGATATGCAGGAGGAAGCCCATTGCTTCCAGTCACTTCCCAGATAAAATTCATCCCATGCTCTCAGAAGGGCTGCGTTTCTGACTGTGCTCACGCATGGTGGGAGGCGTCCCATGCCTGGCGTGCTCTCCCCACTCCTCAGATGACAATGCAGGGCCACGAGCTCTGGGACCACATTATGCCTACGGGTAAGTAGGTTATCAGGGAGTGCTGCAACAAGGTGACAAGGATAGGTGCCCAGCAGTAAGTTGCTACTTTCAGCTTACAGTTGTAAAGGATAATTAAAAAAAAAAAAAAAAGAAGTGAAATTACAAATGAAATATAACAATTTTGTTTTAGTGTCTGCTTGCCACGTCTTTTCATCCTCAGCAAAGGGCAATGTGGGGTAACAGATATGTCTCACAAGCCAAAAGCAACTCCAAACCTTGCTGTACCGCAGCAGCGAAGCTGCATAAAGCTGCTGGTTTTAAGTGTTGCTATTTCATGGAGAGTTACAGGATGAGTATCATGACCAGAATGAGCAGAGATTTACTTCTCATCAGTCTGCTAACATAGTTATATGTTTTTTTCTTCAGATTGGGTTTAATCAGTTGCAAGCAGGAAAAATAAATCCCTGCTTCTGCACGTAAGCAAAAATAGGACAGGTAGTTCTAGCAACATATAATCTTAAATGTGAGAGACTATGCACAGCAGAGGAGGTTACCAGTAAATCAGGACTTTGACAGCAGGCAAATAATTACTGGGAATAGTTCTCGTCTGAACAGTTATGAGGAGGATCTGTCTGGTTTCTTCATATACTGTAAAGACAAGATTGAGTAAAGAGCTTTGATTTTTCAGTACTTCCCTCTCAGCTGAAGCTCTGACTGGCACTTTGCAAAGGTGAATGGCAAATTCTGCTTATCTCAGGATGTTTAAGGTGCTGGTTTCAGTATGATTTTCCTTCAAATACAGATGTGGATCCCATGAGATGTTTCTTTATGCTTGCGGGATCTCATTTCTCTCTTCACTTTTGGGGATGTGAATTGACCATATATAAAGTGAAGAAGAACATTTTTACTTCTTAAAGTGATGAGGTAACAAGGAGTAGAGTTTTATATTGCTTTTGTATCTTCTGGAAATCTGTATAGGCACTGAAATTTGTTTATTTATGTCCATTCAACTGCTCTTAATTAACTTGTCTGAATCTGCATTTGAAAAATTTAAACATCTCTTGGATCCAAACAGTGTATTAAAAACATAACAAACAGCAGCAGGAAGATAATTCCATCAAAAGCTTTTCTTTCTTGGTTTGTTATGATATTGTCAACAGTTCTTGATGGAATTACTTCCTTACATCTTGCTTCAGCCCATATATTACTATTTTCCACAGACTGTTTGAAATGTAATTAAAAATGGATGCTGTTTATCTGCCTCACAAAAAAAGAACTGTACATTCCAGAAACAAAATATCTTTTCTAGTTGGATATTTATTATTTTATTCAAGTAACACTTGCCTAAATTCCATTTTGCAAAGTTCCTTCTTCTGAGTGTTGATACATTCTCTTATGAATTTAGAGCTAGTTAATGACTTTCTGCTGTCCCTATCATGTCAGATTAAGCATTGTATTCAGAAATAAGTGGAAACCAGAAGGGGTTCTGGCAAAGACTTATTCAGATCCTGAGGTGTGGGCATGCAGGTTTTGCAAGGTATGTATAACTATCACAAGAAATGTAAATTTTCCATCAATTCATTTTTTTTTCCTGCAGGGTCTAAAACCAAATTATTTCTTAAAGCACTTACTAAATGCTTAGAAGAAGAAATATGGAAATACACTGACCTTGCAAAAATGCATTTTGCTGTAATTTTGCTCTTGGGCTAGAAATAATTTCTGTAGTAGGATATAATATTCTAATTAGATCTTCTTGTAAAAAAAATTCAAATATGAAATAAAAAATCCTACCAAAACGATACTGCATGAAAGCAGATGCATAAATGCATTGCTATTCTTTTTAACTGTAGAATATGCTGAACACATCCATTTTGAAATGTACATGACATGATTTTCTATCCATGACCTCACAGTAATTCAGAATTAACGCTTCAGTGGTTGCCTTGTTTAGGTATGACAGATAATGCATTACACTTGCTGAGGAAAAGGTGGTGAAGTATGAGTCCAACTGGCTATGTTTTCATTTAGCTATGAGGACAGAATAGCTATGATGAAATTTATAGCCCCTGCAAGTTTCTGGTTTGGTTCAGGGCCTGGGCTTTGGCTCTCACAGTCTGTAGATTGAAACAAAGTATCGATTTTATTAACTTTGTGCCATCTTGAATCTGTCTGTGAAGGGTCAGTGTAGCTGTTTTATGAATAACGAGCAGCTGAGCTCACAGTAAAAGATTTAAAATGGATTAATTCATGATGAATTGAACTTTGAAGGAGAAAGTTTGCCAGCTGATATAGTGGCACACTAGTGAGGAGTTGCTTTGAGTAAACCAGTCCAATTATTTTCTTATCTTTTCTTCTTAATGAGCTAAGACATAATTTCTCTTCTCAAAAGTCAATTGAAGGAGTAGCTATAAAGTCTTTATTTTGGGCTGAATCCTGCATTACTCTCCTGAAATGTGCCCTGAAATATGGGTGTCAGAGAGGATGGCAGCAGCCTGGTCTGCAGGTTAATATTCACTTTACTTTGTAGAGAAGCAACGTCCACCTCCATGGAGTGTGTTGTGGAGGCTGATTTATGCATTTCATTCCCTGTTTTATGGATTTTATATGTATGGGACTAGCTTAAATACAGACTGATGGTCAACAAGTTCTATCTTCGTCTTGCAGGGCTTAACTTGTATGAGTAGGGGAAGGAAAGATGTACTAAGTTCAAGCGTTCTACTGTGGCCATCTAATTTAAATCCTCTACCTTGGTCATATCTCTCCAGTCTTTCCTGCTTACGCTTTGGATGTACCTGCCTTTGTCTGCTGACTACCTAGGGAAATGCCAACCTTTGATTTCCTAACTCACATTCAATGTAGATGCCTTGAGCATCACTGGCACAAATTGTCTCACACTCCAGGTAGCTGCTCACTTCACAGGTGGCTAAATTTGGGTATTTTGCTTTTTTAGGGCACTATTAGTTAATTTAAATAACTCCCCAGTATAGCTGAGGGTGTCCCAGTCCTCGCCACTGCAGTAAACTAGTGTACTAGCATCTTATTTGGCAAACATGGAAGTAGGCTATACCAATCAAAGCAATTACTTGTGTTTCTCATCCCTCTACTGTTTCTATGAACAATTGTGTAGAGATATCCAGAGGCTCTAAGAGAGGGACATGTAGACCTGTATCATCTGAGGATTCATTAACATAAAACAGCCAGCTGTGTGCAGCCAGAGGAAGGGATAACACCTCACTGCTCATCTTTGATCTGCTCTTAGTATGCATTTGTAGATCCTCACACACACTCAGGAGTTAAGTTTCTGTTTAGCCCCAAATGTTACTCTTTTGTCATGATCCCAGTTATCTTATTTATCCTCTAAGACCATTTCCCCCAGCAGCAGAAATACATGTGAGCACTGCCCTGTATGTATCTGCTATGGTAACGAATGATTTAGAAGTGTTTAAAAGTGTTTTCACATTTTGAAAGCTCAGAGTTGTTATAAAAGCAGATAAAGGTTGTTTTGCTAAATGTGTTTGTTCAGATTTCCTGAATCCCAAATCTGTACACAAGTCTCTGGGGATATATGAGTTCCACTGGCATTAGCAAGAATGTGACTAAGGATTTCTCATTCCTAAGCAAAACATACAAGGATCATAGGTCTACTACTGTGGTCTAAAGTCCTTCATGTGCAGTACAAAGCATGTGAATAATAAAGCGCTATTTTTCATTCAGAGTTACAAAACTCCCTAGATAGAAGAGTTATTCTGATTAAATGAACGTTTTCTGAGGAAAGGTTTTGATTTTGTTTTCTAGAGCTGTATTCTGCAAGCTGTAGTTCCTGCTTCTGCTTGCAAAAATGGGTAATGAACCAAAGAAAAAAATGCCAGCAACTTGTCAAACTATGCCAAGGGCTGGGTGCATTGGAGGAACCATACTTTTCCAGCAGACTTGATAACACATTGATTGGAGTCTTGCTGCCTTCATATGTCTGATGATCTGCTTGTGAAAAGCTTTTTCATTGGCATACATAGGCCACTTTGGCTGGAGGTGCTCTCAAAAATTAATGAAGTACGCCAATGTTGAAACAAATTCCAGGAATTGACCCAGCTTATCAGTATAGTGGACTTCACTGAGCTGGCAAGTTTAAGGGCTTGTAGAAAAATGCTGAAAATAGAAGCAGGAAGGGTGGAAGGAACAATCACTGTGGTTGGGTGCTCCACCATGTCTTGTCTGCAATTAGAGACTGCTTTGATTTTCTGAAACAAGTACTGTGAAAGGAGAATATTTTAGGTATCCATGGAGCTAACACAGATTGTTAGGAGCACTTCCTCTTGTCATGTACCTTCAGGATTCATTGCTCTTCTAATGTAGTGCATTTTGTATTTTCAGCCATCATGCAAAACTTCTAGAAAAATTTGTTGCATGTTTCTGCAGGTCTTCATTATGTAGGGTACAATCAAGTATAATCTGTCTTGTTTCATTACATCTTTGCCCTAGAGCTCTGTTGCTTGCCCACCTGCTGTGTGAAATAATGTCTTATCCCATATAAAATATTCCTCATTTGGTTCATATACTTCAGTGTGTGAACTCAGAATTGGATTATTTTCAAGCAAAGAAAACCAAATTCTTGTGGAAAGCAAACACAGAAGTGTCATGAGCACAGCTGGGTGCAATTTATCTTTCCATTTGAGAGAATACTTGTGGGAATACATTTATAATCTTTGTTCAGCTCTACACACTGATGTTAAGCACCGGGTATTTTGACTTCAAACACCTTGCTATTTCTAGAACAACTATGTGATAGAAAGGTCAATGAGAGGATTATTATGGAGAGATGTTTTCAGTACTAACACACACTAATGAAAGCAAGGCAAAGAGTGATAGTGGAGATTAACCAATTGCATAGATAGCAAGTTGTAGATTCTTCAACTTCATGGAGTATTTTATATGACCAAGGAACTGGAACTTTGCTTGAAGCATTTGGACCAATTTGTGGAGCATTGGGATGCGTACAATATTCATAGCCACCTTCGGCAATTAGAGACAATGTGGAAGTCTTCTCCAGTAGAAGTGTTATTTCTTGCTTCAAAATGGGCAAGAACTGTTCAGATTTGAAAGATGCAGGCTAGAATTAGACAACGAGTTTAGCTAGTGCAAATAATCTTATAGGCACACCTAGTGCAGCAAAGAAAAACACATCTTCTAAGCAGAAGGAATATTGGTAATGTTACTACGAAGAGCCTGGGCAAACTCAAAGAGCATTAGGTATGTTTCTGGATGAAGTCTGTAATACAATGGCCATAACTCTAACCAGGGAATGGGAGGAAAGCCAGTCCTCGGTGCCTATCACATAGTTGGGCACACTTTTTCTAGCTCCCATGGTGAAGGGGCATTTCTACTGCAGTACAGCTTCCCTGCTCAGATTCATCCTGGTGTATGACTTATGTGATGGAATAATTATCAGAATTATAAAGTTGATAAAGCTGAATGTTACTCATTCTGTGTGAAAAGAACTTAATGAGGTTGTAAAAGCACTCGGAAGTAACAAAAGGGTTGCCTGTGTAACTTAATTCTAATTTTTTGTGCACATACATTTTCAGGCAATCATGGTTTGGTCATCAGCATCCCCCAATCTCTAGAGTCCTTATTTTATATAATGTGTAGATCGAGGGTGTTCAGTTTTAAAGCAGTTATTTGGCATTTGTGTATTCCTTGTTATTTATCATGTGTGGCCCCTTATTTTATTTATCATATGCTATGTGAATTTTTTTCTAAATAGAGAGGGGGTCTTTTAAGGTGCTTTTTAGTGTAGTGTCTGAGTTTCCACAGTTATCAGAGACGGTGTTTTCAAACTCATTTGTGCTGTATTGTGTCCATTTTACAGGGGGAAAGCTGAGGTACATCGGTAGTAAGTCCAAAAATAGCTGCTGGTTTTTAACATGCAGTTTGAGTTGCTGGTAACCTATATTTTAAGATAACCCTGCAGCAAACTATAGATTCAAAGAACACATTTGCATGCATTACATCTTTGCAAGTGAAATGCTAAGATCCAAAGAAAAGTAGAAGCTCTTTATTGGTGTCTGGCTTGTTAAAAACATTGGTCAAAGCAGTCACCTAATATTTTGTAGGTAGTCTGGTACACCAGGGGCTTCAATCATGCTTCATATAGTCCATTTTGTTACAGAAGTCTTTCAGCTTCTTTGAAAAATGACAGAAGGCAGCTTGCTTTAATGCAAAATTCAGATTCATCTCTAGAGCAAACCTCTTAAAAGTACTAAATTAATGAAGTGTTTCTAGAGAAAAAAATAGTATGTGGTTGTGTTATAAAAACTGAGTTGTTATGTACATTTACAATCAGAGTAGTGACTGCTGGGCTGTTTGCTTGCTCTCTATTTGTGGATTTGAACCCAGATCTAGGCAACACACAGCAGGCTGAGGTGAGCTGCTGGGTAGAGAGGAACCTTTGGCCAGTTAGCTGAAAAAAATCTCTGTCAGACACATACAAACAGTGATTTTGAAGATATTTATAGATTATCCAGATTTGAGAGGATTTTTCTTAGAAACAGCAAAATGCCCATCCTTAATATGAAGATTATGGCTTGCTGAATTTCAAGGTTCTTCTCCAGTTCCTCTTGGGATCCAGAGGATTCTCAAAGAAAGATTGCCAGAACTTGTCAAAACAGGGCATTTTTCTCTTAGCCTCAGTCTCCCAGATAGCTGAACTGCATTTGCTGACATCTTCTTTTAAAGAAATCAACCAGAGGCTGACACCCAACAAGCAAAAAAAAAAAAAAAGCAGATTTTGCCAATAAGTAGCTAAAATACGTTTTTAAAAAGAGAAGTGGTGTCAGGCATTAATGAGCAGCAGTGCTAACCTGACCTGACATAAACTCTGCAGGATGCATGAGAAAGAGAAAAGTAAATGCAAGATAAAATGAAAATGAAACATGAATCTTAGCCAGTATATTAAAAGCCTATATTAAGTCCCTTAGGTACAGTTTGACAATGAATATTGTTTTGATGAGGGGTAGGAGGAACAAGAACAAAAATTACAGTGAGAATTTGCTGCAGACTCCCAAGAATGGGTTTTCAATCTCAGGGTGATGTACATCTAATTTTACCAGATTTGTTTATCATACATTTGCTCGTTTAAAGGAGAAATTAATATGAATCATCAAGAATTTTTTTCCAAATTATAAATAAGGCACCTTCATTATCCAAAAATTATATTAACTCATCTGATAGCAACTATATTATATAGACATGGGGAAAGAGGACTGAAAAGGTGGAAACAGTAAGTACCAAAAGACAAAAGATTTAGCTGCATGAACAAGTTAAACCAACATTGGACAATGCACTAAAAGAAGAACAGAACAAAGATCTTCACTGACAGAAGGGTGGCTGATACAGTCTGTTTTGTTGGAGTTTTCCATTTTTACTATCTATTTTCAAAAGGTTGGTACAAAACATTGTTTCAAGTATGAATCAGTTTTGCTAATAGTCCTTAGAAAAATGCCATACAGGAAAGAAAGAGGTTTTGGATATTCCTGGTTTTTACAGGCATACTGAATATTAGCAGAAATTTGGGGGTATGAAAGCCCCCAAATTTAGAAAAAATCTTGAGCACCTATCATAAGAGAAAAAAATTCCAGACAAATATAGTGATGACTCTGAAAGGTCAGTAGTGGAGGTGTCAAAATAATCTTCTATATATCTTACAAGATGGCCGTGAGTGTTCCCAGGACTAATAATCCACTGGTGAGTGAGGTGTGATGAGTGTGAAACACGACAGAGAAGCCATAACAGAAAGGAAACATGATCATAGTCATTTTTACCTGAAAACTTTAGCTGTAGAGAATATGTTTATATTTTGTGAATAAGCTGAACTATTTCAGAATTTCAAAAATATGAATCTTCTTACAGAGAAAAATGAGCATGAAATGAAGTACCAAAATTAAAATAGAATAAAATAACAAACAAACACAGAGAAACAGAATTAAATGTTGATCTTGGTCCCCAGGGTCTTAGGATAGACTCAGGAAACCGATGGTCAAGTATTAATTGTCATGAATGTCATACGCTAAAAGTTCATATTGCTTGTGAAAGTACCCAATATATCTAATTTTGGATCTGGCTTATGATTTTTTTTTTCATTTATTAAAGTATCTTTTAATGAGGGCATATTATCTTTTCTAAAACTTAACCACATTTAATGTTATTTATATTTTTATCCATCTTTAAGGTTATCAGGCTTAACACTGTTGTACAAGGTATATTCCCATGTCGTACCTAGCATTTGAATAATGGCTTTTCACTTCAATGAAATTCTGTATCACATTAGACAGTGAAAAATACAGAAAGCATAAATGACTAGTGCTTTGGTTCTTAGATGAATGTGGGCAGCCTATAAGGTATGATATTATAATTGCTTAGATATTAAATTTTATTATTAAATCACTCATGTGTATTACCTGGAAATGTTGCAGAAGACATATTTATTTGTAGTCATTGTACTCATTGGTGGAAAGTGCAGCACTGTAATAAACTCTCGCCCTCTGAAATATGTTTATCTTGTCACTGAGCTGGCTTACTAATGTGATTTTCTACCTTTCGCAAAATGAAGGTAATGCTTGCTGTGGTTGCTATGATACAAGACTAATGCACTGAATTTTTTGGTGCATCAGCACACATTTTGTACCATGCAGTTCACTGTCACTGCTGTTATGACTTTCTAAAGCCTTCCATGACGAAGTAGACAAGTGAATCCCAAAACACCACATGTAAGATAAGGATTCACAGATATTTTCCTTGTTTGCTCTGTAGCAATGACTTGTAGCAATAGTACTGAGTTTTAACTCGACTGTGGGATTCAATTTTAGATTTTTTGTAAAAGGCAGTTGATGGCATAGGCTACAGCAAAACAAGGATATTATGTACTCTCTCTTGTGTTTTGAACTTTACCAGCATGCATAAACATGTCACGTAGCTTTGTCTTTCCAAAAGTTATGTGTTTATCAACCCTCTCCTCTCTAGGAGAGGGAAAGACATAAAGAGGCATCTTCAGTGGACAGTTAATCCCACAAACCTGAGACATTTTAAGCCAGGATGAATTAGCTCCTAGAGAAGCCTGCTTCTTTGTACTGGTTAGAGAGGGCACCTAGATAGAGAGCTTAAATGAGGTACCTAACTTTTATACAGCTAAAACTATAGGAGATGAATCTCACTGCAAGTGATAAGGTGAATATTTTTCAAACTCTGTGGCCTGGGAATAATCCAAAACAAGATGACAGGTGGAGATGCAGAAAAACTAGGAGTATATGGCAATAAGCTAAGAGTCATAATGTAACACAATGGAGAAGGAATTGTGTAGAGAAAGGTTTGAGAAACACAGATCAACCTCCCTTCCATACAAAAGCAAGGCTTTTGTGAGAGTAGGTACGTGACATTTCTATAAGAGTAGTCTTTCTCTCATTTGCATCCTCTGCCTCAATCTCCTAAAGCGGAAGACTTGAAAGCCTGTGTTTCTTGAGAGATGTATAACATGTTCTCTGTCAACTTTGGTGACCATATTGTCAGGGAATCCTATTTTGATGACAGTGCCCCCACTAGACAAAGGCTGAAGACAAGAAAATAAAATTTTGGAAATACTGGCTTCCTGCTGACAGTTGATTAGGCCGCAGAAGAGGTACTCCTTCTATTTTTCTGTAGCCTGGAAATTCATCAGGTGTTCTCCAAGTTATTAATAATGCTTTGGCTAGCAGCCCCAGCTAGGTTTAATGGATTTCCCTGCCAGTGTACTGAATGTGATTGCAATGAAGCGTGAAACAACCTGTTTTAATGACTTACACTAGTGCTTGCTTAGATCTGATGTTAATTTTTTAAAAGGCACCTGGGTCTTTCATTAATTGAACAAGCAACCACTTGACAGTGAGTGAATAATTAATTAAAAAGCCTGAAAACTAATATTCATTGTACATTATGAAATATTACTGAAAATTTTCTGGTAAACCTCTTGAAGAATAAGTAATCGCATCTATTGATTTTGAGATGCTTTCTGCCTATTGACATGCAGTATGTAAAGTAGATGTGCTCTTTTCTCTGCAGCTGGGATGACAGCAGCTCAGTTAGTAGTGGCCTCAGTGACACTCTTGACAACCTCAGCACGGATGATTTGAATACCACCTCATCTGTCAGCTCTTATTCCAATATAACTGCCTCTTCAAGGAAGAACACTCATGCCCAGGTGAGCAGCTTTTCATTGCCATTTCTTGCAACACCCCACAAGTGTGCAGGATAACAAAGAAAAAAGTTTAGTATCAACGCCTCTGAAACAAATGAAATATCCATATTTTACAAACTACTCATTCACACTTGTGTGCAAGAAGCCCATGGACACCGCTGACCCAACCCTGACACTTGGGCTGACACCGTAGATGCCCTGCTCCCAGGGCACATCCCACTGCTGAAGGTGCCAGCTGGTGAGACCCTGCTCTGCCCTGTCTGGGGGAGTCCCTACTGGTTCCAGCCCCAGGAAGCCCCCAGCCCCTGCTGCACCCTAACACAAAAAACCACAATGTGACTGAATCTGTGATGGGTGGATTCTTACTCACTTCATCCCATTTGGAATATCTCAATGGATAGCACAATTTAAAATAAGATAGTTTTCATCTTCTATGAGCTGACACATATCAGGGAGGAAATATATAGGCTGTACTATCCTTTGCCTGTTCTTTCTACTGAGAGAAAAGAGGTGGAAGGAAGGAGGCCACAGGTGGCAGAGCTTCTCTTCTCCCCAGTTAGGTCCAGGAATGAAAGTGTCCCATGGGCCAACAAGCTGACAATGCATAGTGTCAAAATAGAGTTCTGAGGAGCATACAGCCACAAGCTATATATGTAATACATATAAATGTGTGTGTGTGTGTGTGTATATATATATATAAAGCCCTTCTGCCAGGTATCCCAGTATTTCTTCGCAGCTCCCCTCAAAATTGCAAGCGATGAAGACGACAATACAGAATGCTTGCAGGACTCGGTTCCCCCTAGAAAAGAAAGAAGAACTGAAGAGTTAGTCCCAATAGAAAAGTATTCTCTGCCATGTCATCTTCTGGTTACAGGCAGCAAAGTTCAAGACTGAAGACTCAGCATAGGGGAAGAGCTGTTGCCTCCAGTGATATAATGTTAAGTATTCAGGACACAAGGCTGACACTCCCAATTCCATTTAGACTCCTGCAGGCAGCCAGTGCCTGCAATTCAGAGATCTGTTTTGTAGATGTGCATTGTGGCAGACTTTGTCAACAGGAGAAAAAAAACGTATTTGTCATTGCCTCCATACAATGGGGAAATAAAGTTACTTTGGGAATGAAGATTACTTTAACAGGGCAGATTTCAGACCAATGTCATACTCATGCAAAGATGCTCGCACAGATGCCAGCATTCTTCAGCCCTTACCATTACCTTTTCCACCCCATCAGGGTCCACCATGGTTGCTAACTGGAGATCAGCCTCTTTCCTTTTACATCGACAGTGATGGCCAGCTAGTCCTGGTTACTTGTTCCACTGCATCATCATCATCGTGACTGGGAAATCTCAGGCTGACTGTTTAACTCTTTGTGGGTTTTTCATTCCAGTGATTTCATGTTCTAGCTGCTCAGTCAGATACTATTTGCAATTTGTTCAGTGACAGACAGAGATGCAGTACATGTTCAAATGTTACTTTCCTGCCAGATCTGCTTTATGTTATGAAGGCTAGGAACAGACCTTTACCAGGTCTGCCTTTACCAGGCAGATTAAGCAGAACACACTGAACTCCATGCTGGCCTGCAACCTCAGTCAGAAGCTCAGATGAGCAGAATATATAAATATTTTGCCAACTGTTCTCCAGGTGTAAGACATACTCCTGCAACACAGAGATCCCGTTTGCAATCTTTTTAAGTGATTGGAGCAGTGCAAGCTGCTATGGCCTGAGGCAGAAATTGTTCGTTTTGTTGTTGTTTTCTTATTAAAAGAGAATTAACATCGCTTCTTGCATCCCATAATGGGGAAGAGAGGCTTTTAGAAGGTATTATACTTGTCATTTCTCGGAAATGATGCAGTTTGCTTTAAAAATGTGTAGCTATGTATTCATAACCATTCATTTATAAGAAAAGTTCTGGGACCATTTCACATGTAACAATAACACTAATGAAAATTCTCTTCTGAAGGACTCTGCAATATTTGTGTAGATGTTTGCTTGGGCTCTTTTCCCATCAATCTTTACCCAAAATCTGTGCTAACATCTCCAAAGCACATATGAAATTACAGAAGTGCAGAGAGCTTTTGCATTTTGTACGCCTCGGATGACAAATATGTAAACAGCAACTATTATTCTGTCGGTCATCTCATCAATATTAATCCTGCTTATGACAGCAATGCCTAGGAAACAGCCACAGAAGGGTCTCTGTGGAGAAGGAGTTGTGGCAACACAGAATAATAAATAGCCCTCCCCTGAATGTGATCCATTTTGCAGTCCTGCTTAGGTTGGCTGTATGAGGATAGGGCTGTGGTTACACCAGACAAAAGTAGTGAAGAGTGATACCTGAGAGCAGCACCACTTTTTGCTGTTAAAGAGGGGCAGAGATAAGCAGGACTGGTGAGATGATGATGTGCAAATAAGGCTTGAGGCTGAGGTCAGGAGGCTGCAGGAAAACACAGGAGGAAGGGTTACAACAAACAGCCTGTCAGCACAAAGAACGTGAGTCTTGTCAAACACAGAGGGTAGGGTCAGTCTCCAACATTTCTATTTAAGCCACTTTCACAGCTTCTACATTGTCTGTCTTGTTGGGCTGTTCCTTGCAGCACACCCTTATCAGCACGCACCAGGGAAAGCAGATGCTGCAGAGGCGTTAGGTCCTCACTGGGGCATCTTCCACATCAGTCTAAGTTTTGGAGCAAGTGTGACCCCAGCTGGTTACCTTCACCCCACTGGTGGGTAGTGCTTGCGTAAGTCTCTCTTCTAGCTGCTCTGCTAGCTGATATAGCTAGAGTGAGTTTCTTATTGGAAACAATTCGTTTTGGTGGAGACAAACCAGTAGAAAAGCCATCAGCTGTAGCACTGATAATTTTGCTGAAGATGTTATCCTTGCTCAGTAGAGGCACAACATACTCAGTGCTGCTGGAGCAATATTCCTAATTTGGTCAGTGGAAGATTTGGGTAGGAAAAGGCATGAAACCAAACTGAGGTGATTTTAGTAGTATATTTAGGAATTCCCCCATTCAAGGTTTTAGTAAAACCTCTCAGCGCAGTGAAATTCAGAGGGATTTGAGGAGTGGTGAGGGTATTACCACTGATGATTAGAATAAATTATGTTTCACTTCATTATGTTTTATCTTTGAAGGAGAGTTGAAAACTTTTGAAAATAAGAGAAAAAAGAAAAATATATTCCCAAAATGGGAATGTTTTTAAACTTTTGGGACCAAGATGCTAAAGTTTTAGAAAGGAGGTTTCCATGGGTCTTGCTACAAACAAATCAATATGCTTATTCTCCTCTCCTCCTGTGATTTAAGAAATTGGCAAATATTGAAGGTGCTTGGACTGACCATTTCTCATGCAAATCTCTTGTAGCTGAAGACAGACTCAGAGAAGCGCTCGGTTACGGACAACGAAACTTGGGGCAGCACTGAAGAACTGAAGAAACCAGAGGAAGATTTTGACAGCAGTGTAGACAGCAGTGGCAAGTGGAAAGGCCTTCCCTCAGGGCTGTCTGAAGAGTCAGAGAAGGGGGTGCAGAAACCATCTCTCTCTGTTTCACAGACCGGATCCTGGAGGAGAGGCATGACTGCACAAGTAGGAACAACTCAGTCCAGGCATAAAGCAGGAACAAGTGGGCTCAAGACCCCAGGTAGGAAACTTCTGTAGTTCAGAATACGGCACTGAAAATTAAGGCTTTATACTTAGACTTCATTTATAAGCAGTAAGGAACCTTTAGTGGGCTAAAAACAATTAACAAATTTTATCAGTGTGTGAAGACCTGAGGAACTGTAAGCATATTGGTAGTTCTTCTCATAAATGACTGCAAGCCAAGATTGTAATAATATACTAACTTGTTCATCTTTATAACTGTTAGTTTGCTACACTGCATACTAATAATTTATTAATCATACATAAATGTATCCATAACATAAACTGATTACATTTTGTTTTACTATCATTTAAGGATGTCAGCTTCTATCAGGGAATTCTTAAAAGTATTTTTGGATTCATGTCTGCCTTATCTTTGTTCTTTAGAAAACCTGTACCTTTCATAATTGAACATATGCATAGAAATGGCAAAAGATTAGAAGTTGAGATAAAAGGGTCTAACATTCAAGTCAGGAGACTCAAAATGAGAGTTTCTGGACTAAAGCTGAATTGTCACATTCCAGATACTGCAGGTATTCAATAGTCCATTGTTAAGAAATTGAAAAAAATAAATTTTGCACACTTTCTTCAGTGTTAGATGAGTTCTTACCTTCTTCTGAAAGGCCTCTCAGAAGTAGTAGCCACTTTTGTGATCTAGTTTTGAAGCGAAAAATCCAAAGTTGGCAGAAGACATCATTATTAAGACCATCTAATCCATCATTTTACTAGGGAAATATCAACCCTTTTTAGGACATTTTCTAGACCTTTGTTCTGTCCTGACAAAATACTGCATAAACATGCATTCACCCCGAGTTGTACAGGCAACTAGCAAAGAACTCCTCAGAATAAATCCAAATCCTTTGTGAGCCTCTTTTTTTAGTTGGCAATTTGGAACTGCTAAATATTGGTCAGCCTCTGGTCTATAAGGTCCCCAAGGAATGTTGCTGCAGTCAGTGGTCATATGGATGCAGAAATGACACCTCTGTAATAGTGATTAAAAAGGAGATACTACGAGGGTTACCACATGCCAAGCTAAGTTTCCCAGAATATCTGTTTTGCTGAAGACGAGCAGGCAGCCACTGTGCAACACAGAATGGAGGCCTTAATTTTTGAAGCATATAGTAATAGTTTGTGTGTTTGCAGTGTAGGAGTTTGATCCATATCTTGGCGTGTGCATGTGTTTTTGTAGCATAAAATGTGCACTGCATAAAAACATGAGTGGATTTAGTTCTGACTTGTAGGTGTTCCTCTTTATTACAGTTTAGTTCCTTAAGACAAATTAGGCCACCCACCTCCAAAACTTCCATAATCACTTAAAGAGTGAATTAAAAACATTGTTATGCTGCATATGTGTTCCTTATTAGGACCATACAATAGATGCTTAAAGACAAACTAGAATAGAAGAGAAAAGGCATTTTTTGTCTGTAAAGTTATTTGTGAAAATAAGAAGATAGTATTTTCTTTTAAGATAGAAGAAAATATCTTTAAGCCTTTCTGAACATCACAATAATGTTTTGTAGAAATACCTGGTATATAGGTATGTGTCTATGCAGTTCTGAAGACAGCCTCTCAGAAAATTAAAAATCTTGAAAAGATATCAAGGATATGACAAAGGCTATTAACTCATGTAACTGATATCATTATAGATCAAGAAATTTCATACCATGAAAACATAATCTCTCCCTGATAATTTTGTGTTACTAAAACCAGAACAAATTTAGTTATAAGCTAAAAAAATTTAATCAGTAGAAACCAAAGAACTCAATAGTACCACTAATTTCTACATGCATAATTAATGTCATACTTCTGGAAATGTTAATTACATGTCATGTTTTATGTTCAAATATTATTTCTTACATATAGAAATATTATTAATAGGAAAAAAAAGCCAATAAAATTCCTTATAGTTCATTCAGGATAATTTTCTACATCTATGGTCTCCAGCTACATACAAAACCAGAAGTTGTCAGGAGAATTTCAAGCTTTTAATACTTAATGCTTACCTGTGATGTACCGTACCTACTACTGACTGCTGATGGGGGACTAAAGACAAAATTGGTCTGTTTTCTTAGGGTAATTTTTCTATTTGTGTATTTTTTCCTCCTGAAATCATAACTATATAGTGTTAAAATTAGATATGGAGACATTATAGCTTAAACACAAGTGACCTTTTTAAATATACTTTTATTTAGGAAAAACAGATGACGCAAAAGCTTCAGAAAAAGTGAAAACTCCCCTGAAAGGAGCCTCCATTCAGCGCTCTCCATCGGATGCAGGAAAAAGCAGTGGTGATGAAGGAAAAAAGCCTCCCTCTGGCATTGGGAGATCAACTGCTACAGGGTCCTTTGGATTCAAGAAGTCTGGGATGGGATCTTCTACCATAATAACCGCAAGCGGAGCGACTATTACGAGCGGGTCAGCAACTCTAGGAAAAATGCCAAAATCTTCAGCCATCGGAGGGAAGTCCAACGCAGGGCGGAAAACAAGCTTAGATGGTTCCCAGAACCAGGATGATGGCGTCCTGCATGTGAACTCAAAGACAACTCTGCAGTATCGAAGTTTGCCTCGCCCATCGAAATCCAGTGGCAGCGGGATCCCTGGCAGGGGCGGCCATCGCTCCAGCACCAGCAGCATCGACTCCAATGTCAGCAGCAAGTCTGCTGGTGCTGCTGCCACCAAACTGCGAGAGCCAAGCAAGATCGGGTCCGGGCGGTCCAGCCCTGTCACCATCAACCAGACGGACAAGGAAAAAGAGAAAGTGGCTGTGTCTGATTCCGAGAGTGTCTCGCTGTCCAGTTCCCCCAAATCCAGCCCAACTTCAGCGAGCGCCTCTGGCACACCGGGACTTAGGCAGCCAGGATCCAAATACCCAGATATCGCCTCACCCACCTTTCGAAGGTTAGTACTTTTCTGTGAATTTCTGAAGTTGCAGTATATAAAGCAGGGGTTTTCAATGCGTTGAAGCACTGGGCAAAAACCCTTTTCAAGACATATTTTGCCACAGAGAACCACGTGCAAAAAGATAAAAGAGTAATATTTTTTCACATAATGCAATTATTTCTCTAAGGCCTAAAGACCTTCCCAGACCTGAAATGGCTGTTCCTTGAGCTTTGAGCATTTTAGGTACATTCCCATATCAACAGTTTGAAGGCTAGAATAAGTTGGACTCGATGATCCCTATGGGTCCCTTCCAACTCAAGATATTCTGATTCCAAGTTCTTATTAAATATTCAGGCACATGAGAAGTTCCCTCTCAATACTCTGATAAGCCCCCAAAGAGAAGAAGGACGCCTCATTCAGGCACATTCTGTTACTGGAACAGGCTATGCCATAGCCTGGTTGGAGAACTGAAGAGCTCTATAGATAAACAAAGTATTTGCTTTCACGTTGTTGGCAGCTCCGGCTACAAGCATTACATTATCTTAGCAGCTTTGTTACATCTTTCATCACAAACATTAGCAAAGCTAAATTTCAATTGGAAATGCTCTATTGTAACGTTTCTGGAAGTTTAAATCGGGATGGAGCATTTGCACTGTTGGCGAACAAGCCAATAGTGCCCTCTTGTGCCTACTTACCAAAACAGCACCTTCAGGCGGCTAGGGAGCTGCAGCTGATTTTCGTGGGCTTGGTAGTATGTAAAATGGCTTCTTATGTTATTAGCCATGTTTACTTTACATCACAATAAGTTTTGCATTTATTTCTTATTAATTTATGAGCTGCACCTTAACTGCAACTTAAAATGTTTCCAGTAAAACATTGTCATCACATGACCTTTTTTTTCAACAGTTTTAGAGGATTTGGGGTTTTTTTTCATTATCACTGTAGAATTTTCTTCTATAGAACTGCTGGAAGCAATTATGTGAAATACACCTCTGTCACAACTGCCCTTGGAGACAAACTGAGCCCATTTAGCTCTGGTGCAGTTTATTCCATCCGAATGGTTACTACATGACCAATGACCGCATTACCATCTGTGCAAAAGAACAACAAGAGGGAAATTTTACACAAATACTTAGATGTTTATTAAACTATGAAGGATTTTGCAAGCGTTTGTTGCAATCATTTTAGCTGATTTGAGAAGTGAAGAGTTTAAAAGCTAATGACTTAGCCGTGGGAACGCTTTATTCCTGAATTTGGGTGAAAGTGTAATCTGTTTATGCACTAATAAGACAAAAATGTGCTTATTTTAACTCTCTCTGGGAGGGTCTGTATGTGCAAAGAGCACATCTGAACAGGAGTGAATGAGAGCTGTTGCTAATGAAACAAACCCTGATTATTGTGATATGGTTAAGTGAATTTAATTTTGCGATGCGATTGATCAACTAGGCAGGCATGATTTTAGTAGCGGTAATTAAAAATGTGTAGTTTGGCTCTTAGGATGTTACGCCAGGAATGTTTAATGTGGCTATCAGTTTCTCTAAAGCTATTTGTTTTACATTTAGGTTGTTTGGTGCCAAGGCAAGTGGTAAAGCTGCCTCTGCACCCAGTACTGAAGGTGTGAAACCCACATCGGCAATGCCCAGCCCTAGTACCACATTGGCACGGCAAGGCAGCCTGGAATCGCCATCCTCGGGCACAGGCAGCATGGGCAGTGCAGGTGGGCAAAGTGGTAGCAGCAGCCCCCTCTTCAGTAAACCTTCGGACTTAAATGCAGATGTTGTAAGCTTAAGTCACTCCTTGGCTTCCAGTCCCGCCTCAGTGCACTCTTTCACATCAGGTGGTCTTGTGTGGGCTGCAAACCTGAGCAGCTCTTCAGCGGGCAGTAAGGACACACCAAGTTACCAGTCCATGACTAGCCTTCACACCAGTTCCGAGTCTATTGACCTTCCTCTTAGCCATCATGGCTCTCTCTCTGGACTGACAACAAGCACTCAGGAGGTTCAGAGCCTGCTCATGAGGACTGGAAGCGTCAGATCTACTCTTTCGGAAAGGTGAGCTTGCCTATAGATACAGTGACCACGAAACCAGCGAGAGGCAAAAGGACAGGAGCCAAAAAAATAAACCCTCCACCTGTTTTCCTAAAGGGACACTGTTTAATTAGCAGCTTAGTCCTTTATGTAAAAAAGGAAGGAAGGAAGAAAAGAAAGCTGAAAGTAATCACAGGCACTGGACATGGAATCAACTGCCTTTTAAGGTTTTACAAGCACATTTTCTATCTTGAGAAGTTTTTTTTTGTTCCCCTGTTTTGGAGAACAACCAGAGAAAAGGGGAAAATTGTCTAATTAAAGGCAAATCTAAACAGCCACAGGATGACTCCTGCATGCTAGATCTACCTGCTGTCCCAGCAATCGGCAGCTCCAAAGCTGTATCATTGCCTTCTCGCTAACAAATCTTCTCCAGCAGTGGGACCCCACCAATTTTCTTCCCATTAGCTCAAAGCACAGGCAGAGCTGGTGGGCCCCTGCCTCCAGCTGACCGGTCTTGCCTTAAAATGCCCAGTCCTGGCAAGTTGCTTCTTACATGGTAATCATTACATAGATCCTTACTAAAATGCAGTTTCACTGGCAGGGAGACAGTTTACAAGAGGAGACGCTCAATATATGCGCAGTCCTGCTGAGTGTCTGGAACAGACAAACCATTGCAAGAAAGGGTTTTCCTCTGCTTGCTTTTTTCAATATGGGGATATTTTACCATTTATTTTATATTATGAAAAGCGGTGCATCCACCCTGGCACACTTGTACCATGATTTTTTTTCTGTGTGTGTGTGTGTGAAATATTTATTTGACTTTTGCAAGAGAGAAAAAAAAATTTTGCTAGGCAGTAAGTAATTTTCACTTCCTGTTAAAGTTGTCAAGATTTGACAATGAAACTCATATCTCATATGGGGACTGAAAAGTCAATATTAAATATTTCATTAGCCTTTGATCCAAAAAAGAAAATTATACTGAGTCAGTCAGAAATATTTTAAACTTTTAAAGGTTAAACTTAGTTGTTTAGAAAATATATAATTATTTGAAGGAAAAAATATCTTTTTTGTAGACATGTGAAAAATAAACAACATTAAGAACATTTTTCTCTTTATATAAAACCAGAGATTTTTCATTACCGATCCTTTCCATAGAACGATTTCACTTTCAGTGGATCAGCATTAAAAAAACAACCAAACAAAACCAAACCCCTAAACAACGCTTTGCCAAATCTAGATGGAAACTATCCACAGATTTAATTCTCTTATGTTGCATTCATAAGTATTACTATATCAGCTAAAATCACACCTCTTACTAACATAGATACAACACTATAAAACATAAGTTTGCACCAATATAAAGTATGATAACAACAGTAGTTAAAAATATACTGCTACATAAATGATCTGTAATTTGCACTGTCTTTAATTTTTAAATAGTAATTTGCATTTTGTGCCATGAACTGAATGTGATTATGTTTCTTAGAAAGTTAATTATTAATAGTTAGCTTATAAAAACCTTCACTAGTTTTTAGTGCTACATATGTGGATGGTGAGGTCAATAGGATGATGTGGAAGACTATGAATTTATGCCAAAGATCATAGTTATAGAGAGGATATTAAACATCACATTTAAAGTGTTAATGGTTTGGCATAAGCTCCTGAGCAACCCCCACTACTAATACTTTATGTATTTGTTCAGTGACTTAATTTTGGTGGTTCCAAATACTTTGCCTTTGGCAATATTTTTAAGTTTCAGATTTGTCCATATGGGGATATTATGACTAAGTCCAGAGAGAGCCATTTATCATGTTGATCTGGCCTCAAAACAAATGTATGTACCTAGAGAAAATGGTGTCATTTCTTGAATTATAGCCCCAATAGGGTTTTTGCAGTTTGATTTTTCTGAAAGGTATGTTACAAGTGCTGTGTTATTTCTAAACTGTTTTATACAGGAAAACCTACGTGTAGAAAAGTTTTTTTTTCACAACAAAAGTATTGGTTTGCAATGTTAGATATGTTTGGCAACAGATTATCCCCTTTTTCCTTTGTAATCTCAGAATATGTTTGAAATGCCTCTGGCAATTCTAATTGTAGCCTGGCATGGCATAAGAAATTATCTGCAAGGAGGCTTATTCTTTTTCTTCAGTCACTCTACAGCTTGCAAACGACTGAATTAGCAGTCTGTATAGTGAGATATACTAATATAATGTAGAGACAAAATCAGAAAGACTGAAGCAGAAAATGAGATATAATTAGCAAGTGACATAAATTCTACACACAGAAAGCCTAGGGAAAGCTAAAAGAGAAGAGAAAGCTAATAATAAATGATACAAATAAACATGGCTTTGCTTCACTGAAGCATTAACTGCAGTTTGATAGCTAAGCATCACTAATGGCAAGCATGCTAAGAGGGAATGAAAAGGTTAAAGATTACTCCAGTTTACTGGTCCTGATGAACTTTTAACTTCCCTGCTTCAGACACAGTCTGAAATAGCCCTGCAGTCATTAGGACTGAAGAGGTTTCAAGGGGTCTGTCCTGAGGAAGGAGTGAGGAGGGGAGCTGGGATGGAGGATGAGGGGATTGTGGGCAAGGCCACCTTGCCTCGGTTCCTGGAAAGATACAGAGGATATTAAACAAAATGGGTTAAGTAACAGATAACATAGGTTTTGTCATTAACTGCCTTTTAAATAAGACTAATTTAATTTGTTTGCAGGAAAACAGGCTTTGTGAGTAGAGGAGAGGAATTAGAAACAGTAAGAAATCCTGAACTTAGTAAAGCTTTAGGTGCTGTTTCGGAGTACATTCTCATGAGAAAATGAAGGAAATGAAGTAAGATGCTGGACCGGCTGGCAAAGAGTTATCAAAGACTAGTGATCAATGGTTTATTAGCCTGAAGAGATATAACAGGCAGGATATATTTGCACAGATCCAAAATGGAAAATGATGAGGCTATTTTGCAGAAGGGAGACAGTGTCTAAGGGGTTGTAGTGCCGTTGCTGTGACAAAGAATTTTCCCAGTATTTTGAAAATGAAAGTATTACATGTGAGTCTTAGAAGGTAGTTATCCCATTCTACTTTTTCATGTTAAGGCTTTAACTTGAAGACTTTGGGACATCAAGTTTTAGGAAAGATTTGGTGCAACTGGAAAGAACCCAGAAAATGAGACCAAAATCTCAGGATACATCTATGTTTCCTGCTAAGGAGAGTAGCTCTTGACTGCCTCCAAAAAAGCAGTCACCTGCCATGGAGACAGCAAGTCTGCAAGGTCTCTGCTACATTTGTCTGCACATTCCTCCAGGGATGATCAGATGTCACCCATACCCAGTCTACAGACTACCCACCAAGCAATGGTATGGCATAAACACAGAGTTCCCTGACAACTGCTGTATTGGTACAGTGTCAAAGTTTACTCCAGCCAAATTTTGTGTCATTCGATGAGATTCCTTTGTATTGTAATAACCAGAAAATGGGTTCAGTGAATACTAGCAAAATATTTGCTTTTTCAGCAAAATTTGCATCTCCTTCAGGACTTTTGCTCGTTTTGCACTAGCGGTATTTATTTAGACAAGTCTACTTCTGTTGTTATAGCAGTGTAACTCCCTATGTGGGAGGACACTTGTATTTTAGCTTACAACAATTTAAAGGGATTAAAATAAATCATACAGGTACTTATACTCTAAAATAAAACTGTCTACTGGGGTTAACTGGTGAAATATGACTGCTTTAATTGATAAAATTTTCCAGGTGGACACATCACCAGTAGTTATTTTGAACCCTTAATTGCTGTTGGGCATTGCAGATTTGTGTCTTTCTTCTGCTTGGTCTGAGTGACACAGTAAGGGCTGCATAAATAATGCAGAAATATAGGAATTAACAGTGGTCTCATCAGTAATAATAGTTGCATTTTAAGATTAGCAGAGTGGAAGTAGTTTCTAATTACATGACTGGCTTGCTCTGGTTTACATTAAAAGGATGTTTAGTTTTGAGGGCCATGAAAGTGCATTGAAATTCATTTAAGCTCTTCAAGACTTTCAGTTGTTTTAAATTATCACCATAGTTGATGGTTGTAGTTTTAAAGTGTGACACAGCACATTATGTATCAGATTTTCTTGTGTGCTCAGCCATTTGTAGAAACTCATTTATAAAGTTCCGTATCAGCTTGGCCCAGCATGCCCTAGATCTCCCTAGGTGCTTCTTAGCTTTCAATAATTTGTTTTATTCCCTAACAGCTCTGCAACAGTTAGATATAGCCCAAAGATATGACATTATGGCCCTTTCCCAAGTTAACCTCAATATCAAGGGCAGGTAGGAACCTGAGGACTGTAAGGCTTCCTGTAGTTTCCCCCAGAGAACTTGCAGATGGTTTTAGGAGTGCAAAATAAAAAAAAAGGGAATGCAGATATGATGGGCTTGATAACTTCAGCCTACATCTGCATGCATCTTCCTGCAAGAATGTTTTTGGCAATTGACGTGGCAAAGGAAAACGTCAGGAATATTACAATATTCTCAGCCTCACTTTCTATTGATATTTGATTTGAGCCAGAGAGACAGATTCCATGAATGCATTGCTTCTTTCAGGGAAGGACTGACTTTTTTTCATATCATCTTTAGAGATCTTCTGAGCACTGAGATCAGGCTGAAGTGTCATAATGGTGTCATAATGGGATCACTGCACATTACCATCAAGTTCTGTTTACCAAGAGTCCGATTTCTGTAGGTCTGATTTCTGTAGAAGTAACATACCCAGCTTCTTGGTGGAGGAATGCTTTCGGATACTAAAAGATATGGGCAGTTATGGGTCTGAATTAATAGTTCCATAAAACCATGATTAATAGTTTCATACAATTAATTATCTGAAATCTAGGAGCATCTTCATAAGATTTAGTATTTTAAAAAAGCAAAATAAATGTTTGCTACATTCTCTTTTATGCAGTTGCAATAACTACATGCTCATGTTGAAGAATATTCACTTCTATTTCATTTAGGTACCTGAATTTAACAGAAAAATCCTATGGTCACTACTAGCCTATTTATCTGACTGACAACTTTTGGCTTGTGGATTACTTTAAAGGAGCACTGATTGCCTTCTTTATTTTTAGATAATATGCTAAAGATTATTTTGAAATACATAGAACTTCAAGTTAAAGTAATATTAGAAAATGTATTATTCATTAGGACATTTGCAGTATTTGCAGAAGAAACTGGTTTTGTTATTATCATCATGTTTGTTTGTTTTGAAATTTAGAGATACATAAAGAAACGTCAAGGCCCCATTCTTCTCTGTAAGGAACTAAAAAATACATGAATCATGTATTGAAATGTATGTTCTCTTTTAACAACAATTCTTGGTCCTTTTAGTTATGTTGGGAGCAAAATGCTGAAAATTTAGTCCTCTGTCTAATAGAGGACTACTCTCACATGGGCCATGATAGCTGGGCCTGTGCTGAAATCCTGCAAAGTTTCTCCTTCCATTTGCTTTCTCCCCAAGGCCCTGATTAAACCAGTAAAATTGCCTATAAAACTTCCTGGTGGTAAGAGGGGTTTAATTCTATTAGTCTGAGCCCTAATGGTAATGGATTGTTAACACCAACAGTATTTTCACTGCCTTTACCTATTTGGATCAAGGTTACATGGCAGTGATGCCTCCAGCACCCGCAGCACAATAGAAAATTACCTTTAATAATGGCATGAGAGTTTTCCTGGGTAGGAAGGGTCCTAAGTTACTGTTGCTCTCAGAGGTGTGATTATGATATGTAATACAGAAACTTTCTAAAGCCATTTTGCAGTTTGATCCATATGGTGACACTAAATTATGTTCTTAAAGGAAAAAGCATTGCAACACTTACTTGATGATAACTAGTTCAAATTCAACCCACACTAGTCAGGGACCGATCTACCAAGTGTTTACAAAGAAATGCCCGAATGACGCTTATTTGAAGGAAGGCTAGTGGATGCCTTTGTAGTGATGGGGTTTAAATTAGGAAAACTGCAGCCATAGATCTCCAGTGATCAGCCACTCTGCCACCATGTGTGCATGAATATGGAACGTTGCTCTAGTGCCACTTTTCATTGTCTCCACCATCACCTTACTATGTGAGCCCCACAATAACAGAAAGCCAAGGGTCTATATATTTAGCAAATATTTCTACAAGCAGAGCTGTCATTTGGCTTCTGGCAAGGCCATGCTGTCTCTTAGCAGGTGCCGCAACCTTCATTTCTTTTGGCATATCGTAGGCAACTGTGAAAAATAAAGATTCATACTGTGACCATATGATTCTCGCACACATTGCAGGGTGAAGCTGTAGGAAAGTTAGAAATGGTAAGGAAGGACTTCTTTCTGACTTGGACAGTCTCCAAATTACTATTGACCCAGCCCAGAGCACGTCTAGATGAAAAATGAATGTGCAGCAGTCCATGTCCTATTGTTCCCTCCAATGAGTCAGACATTTATCATGAAAGATATATTAAAAGCTTTAAATGACCTTCTGTTATGCACACATATCTAGACCTTTAAAATTTGTGATTCTGAACAGTCCTGTTTACTGTATGTCCTTAGGGATTTTTTTTGTTTTAACAGCATGCAGCTTGACAGAAATACACTACCCAAAAAGGGATTAAGGTATATATTTTTTTGAGCATGACTGCTACTTCTCTGCTTTTCTGTAATTTTTCTACACTGCCTTTCCTTTTCTTTCTCCTTTTGTTGATCCTGTTTACAACAGAGTTCTCGGTACTTAGATTCAAATCAAAAAAAGTAGATTTTATGGACTTTTTCTTTCCAAGTCTGCCTAGTAAATAAATTCCCTTTCAAGATAAATAATGGAAAGTGAATACTGTTAAGGATAGTTTCCTTATGCAACGAATCTTAAAAAGCATTGAATCCTGGAGAGCTAAAAGAGACAGAACAAGATACTTTTGCAATTCAGTGGGACTAATTGTTGAAAACATTATTGAGAAAAATAACATTTTAGAGGTGGATCTGAACTTGAACTCTAAATGCAAACACTCGTGCAATTTGAATTGAAGATCTAGTAAAGGGTAAGACTAGAAAATACTAATTTTAATATCCAAGGTTTGTAAGTATAAAATGAGCCCTGCTCCAGCTAGTCTTCTTGACCCCTATCCAGCAATACTGAGTCCAAGTTTGCTACTAATTCCCCACTGATTAGAGCTGTCTTCATCACAGAAAACAGAAGTCATCTACCCTATTCTGTGCTCCATGCTTAAAAGAGGGACATCATTAGGTAACTTGTCTGGTCTCATCAGGCATGGCAGCCTACCTTCCTAATCCAGGAAGGAGATTTGGCAAGCAAGGGTATATCTGCATGCACAGAGACACTGCAGCCTTCCAGTCACTGAAATCACACAGTTACATCTCAAGTTATTGGTAAATAATATTTTATGACATTTTAAGATCGTGCTAAAATGTTGTCACTAGATACCACCCTCTGCTTTTCTGCACTATAGATTCCTTAAAAAGAATTTAATCGAATTTCCCGTTATCCCAAAACAATCACTTGGATTGGGAGAGAATGGAAAAGGTGGAGGACATGAAAGAGGCATAAAGGGGACCCTGCAAGGGTACAATGGGATGACTGAGGTTTGTGGCTGTACAATTGTAATGGTGGCTGAAAGCTGAAAGTGAAATGGAGTGGGAAAACAGCTTATAGGTGTATAATCCTGATCAGTTATCCCAGAAAGACCATCAGTTTGATTTAATGTGCAGAGATCACAGTCCAAGACCCAGATCCTGAATTCTCATTTTGCCATCTTTCTGATTTGTTAACCACTGGGTAACTCTGCTCTACCACATTTATAAGCAAAGATCATAGCTGTCTTTTTGAAAGGAGAAAGGAAGTAAATATTTAATCAGGACAAGATGTTTTAATGCCGTAAAATATTGTACAAAACCTCAAGCACAACATGAGAACTTACATGTTCATTTAATCTGCTTTCTAAGCAGAAATACTTGTGCCTTGCAAGCCTGAGGCCAGAGTATCAAAAGCCCTGTCTGCTCTGCTGTTAGGGGAACGCTGATGGCTAATGACAGTGGTGAAGAAGGTGCTCATTTCTCAGCTGGAGGTTGTGCTGAATGAAGCAGGCTATTGCAGACATTGCTGAAAACAATCTCTTGGTTAAGACCTGCACTGCCTGCACATTTTAATCTTTAACTACTGCCAGAATTGCCCTTTTTCCAGCCAGCCAAAAGAGGCTAGGCCAGTCAGTTACCAGTTCTCCCTCTTAGACCATGTGTCAAGTTGCACTTGTTTTATTGGTTTGCCAGAGGAAGCAGTTGATGAATGATTTGATTGCCAGACTTCTTCCTTCCAGAGAACTTGTGTCTGCTAATTATGGATTTTTCCTGTCCCTTTCCCTCCCCCGCCAAGTTTGGGGCAGGACACAATGCCAAGTAGCATTCAAGGCGACAGACTGCACGTATGACCATGAGTAGCTGTTATTACTGATGCAAACTCCTTTTTCAGTTGTTGATCTGTTTCGCTCCTGTCATCTAACCAATTGCCCACATGGTCTGTGGCAGATGCCATTTTGTAAGCAGCTACTCACATTTCTTGGCTTCTAGTCTGTCCATTCCCCATCCTAGACATACAGCTTCCAAGCTTTTGCATCAGCCTGTACACTTCCTATAGCTTTGAAGTCCTTTCCTGTCAACTCAGCTGTCTGTCTTCTATGGTTTATCATCATATCTCTTCAGAGGAAGGGAATGCTGTTTTGGGGAGGGGGATGAAGGTGAAATGGGTTTCAAGTCCTGTACTTTTTCTGTTGTAATAAGATGGTGATAATCACTTGACTAGACTTGATGCTTTCCAAGGGTTTTGCTCTATCTAACTGGTGAAGGGTATTTATGTGATACCTGTCTCTTTCCAAACTGTCACCTTGTTGTTGTTTTGAGCATGTCAGCTGTGGTTTTTCAGATATACTCCATCATCCCGGCAGACGAGTCAGGAGGAAGGCAAGGAATGGCTGCGCTCCCATTCAACTGGAGGCCTCCAAGACACTGGCAGTCAGTCCCCGCTTGTTTCTCCTTCCGCTATGTCTTCATCTGCAACTGGAAAATATCACTTTTCCAACTTGGGTAAATGCTGTTTCCCTGCACTGTTTCTCCCACACTAGAATAGAATCATGAAATTCAACTGTTCATATTGCTTAGTTTGCCAAACTAGATAATTTATTTTAACATCTCCATCACCACATTGTGGTACCTCACTAATGAAGGGAAACTCACAGTGTTGTTCATGGGGTAGGCCAGGGTACCTCCTATTTTGCACACTGAAAAAAAGCACAGATTCTCTATGACTTGCCCAAGGAGAAGAAAATCTGAGGCAGAGCTGGAAATTAGCTTCTAGTTCAAAGCTACTCATCTTTTAGGATTCACAGTCAGTAGGATTCTTTCCAGTGATTTTAGTGAATGTCAGCCCAGACACTAAACATTACTTTTTTCCTATATACAGGTTTGCTTTGGCATAGGCCTTTCCAGTGTGTTTCAGTGGCTGGACCTAGCTATAACTGCATTGGGCCCAATCCAAATCCTATCCTTGAATGCAATATAATATTTTAGGATGTGAGTCACATTTCAGATTTATTTGATTACAGGTCAAGATTTAGATTTCGTTCTTTGGGATCTTGTTTCAAGTTAATCCAACACAACTTTAGTTTTGTTAATAATTTTATTTTTTCTCTAATACTTAATCGAAAACCATTTATTTGCACTGTGCTGGACACATACCTAGGCTCACAATGAGCTTTTGTGGTTAAGGTGCTTACTGTGGAATTAGCAGCAACCTTTGAAGCGTTCACACTTCTGTCACTCTGTCTCAGCTTATGGCATCTGTAGGTTATATCACTCAAAAGAAATTTGATCAGACGTACAAATGAAGTTGAACAAAGCCACTTTTAAAAATGAAATTGAATCCTGGCTAAGCAAGCCACTGCTTTGGGTTTCCTCCACGTACTTGCAGTAGTTTTAGACACAGCTCTTTTTAAGCAGTGTTTTTCTCACTCTATCATTTTCTGCTTACAATTATCTTCTTTTTCTTGTGTTCATAGTTCTTGTACTCACAACAGAGAGCAATAAGATCAGGGGTTTTTAAAATTTATTTTGTCATTGTCCTTTGCTTCTTTCCATTATCTTAGCCCTATGGAATAATTTGCTCTCACAACACAGCTGCTCTGGTAGTTTATGACTTAAGGCACATCTTGCATGATCTAAAATAAAAGTCCAAACACTGAGGCTGAATTTGGATAGACAATTAGCTTTTTCTTCTAGGCATTGAGTTCATGTGGTCCAGGTGAACCATACCCAGGCTTTCCTTCCTACTGGCAAACAACCTGCAAAAGCTTAAAGCAGGTTCATCAACACTGTTCTGGATTTCAGCCATGAGCAATCGAACTACTCCTATTTATTGTGATGAGATTCAACTGGCCTCTGCAGGAATTTTAACCTAAAATAGTGGTAGGTGCTGTAGAAAACCAAAGGAATAATATGTCTCTCATATGCCAATAAACTTTGGTCTTAACAGCAGTTGGTAATATAGGTATATAACAATAAAATACAGATACTGATTTATTAGAAGAGCTGCTTATAAAAAAATACTTACAACTTATTCCTTTTTAACTTTTAACTTTTGAATCTCTCCCATTGATTTTCTGTCTTGGGCGGTCAAAGTGAACAAGTGTGTATTCAGACACCAGTGTCAGTGTTACCATGTGTTTTACAGGATTAGTCTCATCCAGCTCCAGCTCCTCGGAGATCATCTGCTTCACCTTTTTGTGGTGGCTTTATATGTAGGAATAAAAGCCTTTCATTTTCTCAACAGCATAAAATCCACCTAACCATGCTAGTCCTACATTACAATTTTGTGCAGAACCAAAATTGATTTAATGGAAATGTGCTTCATTAATAAAGCTTTGTATTCCAGTGAGTCCAACCAACCTATCTCAGTTTAACCTTCCTGGACCCAGTATGATGCGTTCAAACAGCATCCCTGCACAAGACACTTCTTTTGATCTGTATGATGACTCCCAACTGTGTGGCAGTGCTACATCCTTAGAAGAGAGACCACGAGCAATTAGTCATTCAGGTTCATTCAGGGACAGCATGGAAGAAGGTAAGACTGAGTTGCTATTTGGACCAGCGAATAGGCCCCAAAATAGGTCCCCAAAATAGGCCTCCAAAGTGTAGCAAAATTCTAAAATATTTCTTCTGCAACATAAAAACTTAAATCATTTTGTGAAGCTTTTTTTTTTTAATTCTGTTGAGCTGGACTCACAGGACTTCCTTACCCTAAAGCATGGAAGATATTTCTTTCACACAGTAATAGGCAATGCTGTGTATATCATACATGAATAACTCCTTTATCAGAAATTTTGGAGGAAAGGAAGCCATTCTTGGAAAACTATTTTATTGGTTTTGCCTCTAAATTTGAAGTGTCTGAGCATACTTTGACTACTGTGTTGCTTTTCTTACTTAATTAAATTACTGTGATTGTTTTCTTAGTCCTGCTTCTGTATTTCCTTTTTTTTTCCAAATGCCAGTGCTGCTTAGCATCCCCTTTCATTTGTAGTCGTTTCATTTCCCCACTTTCCTACAGCATCCTACAGCAAACACTATGTGAATTTCTGTACTTAAACTCTGCCATTTAATCTGACCTCAATACTTTCTTTATGCAGATATTACTGTTGGTCTAGCTTCTTTAATGCTATGTACAACACCTGGAATTCGGGGAATATTTTTTTGTCTTCGTTTTAGTTTTGGCTTTTTTTTTACCACAGAGCATCTGAGAACTCCTAATTAAATGCATTGTAACATTTTCTTCTGCCCAACATTTCTGATAAATCTGATTATTTGCAGGATTCCCATAAGCACAAAGTTCTCACACTCTGTAATTAAAAAAAAAAAAAAAAAAAAAAAACCAAACAAAAAAACCCTACAAAACAGCAAAAGAAAGCACACCCCACTAAAATTTAATGGAGATTCATTCTATAACATCATCTCATTAATCTTGCTTACTGCTAAGTGATGACAATATAAATGGTCTTTAGGTCTTTATAACAAGCAAATAAAAAAGTCTTCCCCTAACCCCAAAGCTCATAGTTATGAGATAAAAGGGGAAAAAAGTTCTAGATGAAATAAGGGACAACTAATACTTTTACTTTTCAATTCCTTCTTCTGTATTTTAGATGATATGTCAGGCAGACATCTGGGTGTGTAATACTAGCAGTAGGGTGCAGGACAGATCAAGCTGTGAGTTGTCAGCACAGAGAGGATGGCTGACTGCACAGAAGCATATCACATAATTCAAGGACAGAGGTGACTACAGACCCTTTGCTGAGGAACAGAAGAATTATCAGAGGAAACACTGGAAGAAGAATAGAGAAAACAAGGCAAATAATTTATGCATAGAAAAAGAGGTGTTAAATCTAGAATTTCAGTAATGGGTCACCAGTGGCTTTGATGAAAGCTTTTCCATTGGTCATGTTTCATATCCAGCTGGAGTGGATAACCATGATCAACCTGAGTAAATGAAAGTCAATGCAGCAATAACAAACAGTTTTCAGCAGTTTACAGTCATTAGAGATTAACATGAAATGATGCTGTTGGAATGCCAAATGTATTTTATTTAATACAGGAGTTCTGAGGAAGGTTATAGCGAAAAAAGTGAGATAATGGGTAGAGCCACTGCATACGAGAGCAGAATGGGAGTTTAGCTGAGAGATTTAAAGCAGACACTGAAAAACAAAGATAGATTGAAAGCAACAGGATTTCGTCAGTGTACCAAATCTTTATAAATATTTGCCCAGTTACAAAATTAGATTTAAAGTCTATTTGGCTAATCCAGGTAGTCTGGTATTGTCAGTTTGGCATACAGATGCCAGGTACCTATTAAAGCAAAATAATTTATTCACCAAACCCTGGCAGATTATAAATATTAAACAAGTTTCTTTTGAAACAAAAATGAAAAGAATTAATGAAAGAAATCATCTTCTTTAAAATTCTCTATTGGTGTGTCCTTCCTCAGGAGAGTTATCAGAAGCAGAAGGGGCAATTTTGTCTCAGTTTAGTCTTCACTTGTAATTTCAGGAGGCCAGGAACCCCATTTTTTGAGTTGAAGTCCTGCAACATTCCTTCGGTGCTCTTGAGGCTGACTCTACTGATGATTAGTGGAAAAATGGCACGATATCTTGCAGTAACCCCTTCACATCGGCTACAAATGCCAGCATGCACGGGTCTGTGTTGTGCTGAGGGGGGAAACCAGCTGAGCAAAGCCTGGGAGTTCACCCCACAGAATGTGAACTATTTTGCAAAGCATAATCTGTTATTAAAATCAGTTTGCTCAGCTTTGGACAGGTATATAAACAGCTCAATTTCTGGTTTCTCTAAAGAGTATATTTATCAAGTGATTTGTCGTCAAAACAATGAAAGTGATGCTTGATTTGCTGGTAATAATACTGAATCTCACTGGCTTGCTCTCCTACCTCTTACAGAGAAGAGAGCTTTTTTTGTACAGACAATCTTTTTAAGTGCAGGAAAAAATATCAATAGCTTTTCTACATTGATAGCTCATAATTGTTCTTCATGGAAGATTGGTTCTCATTTTAAGAAGATATTTAGTTATTGAGCTACGTGGGGGAAGTTTTATGCTTTCATCAATATTTCATGTTATTTTCCTTTTCTTAAAGTACATGGGTCCTCATTATCACTTGTCTCCAGCACATCCTCTCTCTACTCTACGGTGAGTATTGACATTTTAGAAAAAAGTCCTGCCTGCCTCTGTTCTTGTTCATTGTTCACAAAACTTTCAATGCTTTGAGGTTTAGAAGGATTAAAATTGTACTGCAATTAAGAAGGAACATTTCTTTTCAACTTTGGTATTACTGTCATGCTATTTTAAAAATACATTATTTTCATCTTTTTATGTGATTTGCTTAGAACTGCTTAAAATCACCTAGTGTATATTTTGAAAGCTGAAAAGGAGGTAATGGTCTGGGAGTCTCTCTTTAAGAGGGGGGCCTTATGCTATTGTAGCTGATAATTTTGAGTAGTTTTGCTTATTTTCAACTAGTTTTCTAATTACACAATTTACAAAGTGTTCTTGTCATGTCACTGTTCGAGGTGCACTGCTTGGAAAACACAAGATTGCTTCAGGGTAAGGGAGATACTATTTGCAGTTTAAATGCCTACTGATCTCTGTTGCAAATGACAATATTTAGATGTTATTTCCAAAGAGAAGAGTGTCTTTAAAAATTATTAATCTTAGTTAATTAGATTAATTTGATTGAGTAATAATTGTATTCTAGCTCAAGCAGAAGTTCTGGTTTTGATTTTTTCTATATTTTATTGTTTTGTTGTCTTTTTTGAGATCTTCTGCATAATTTGTTGCTCCAGTTGTTCTACTAAGAAGAAATCAACCATACAGAAGGAGTTAAACATGTTTGGACATTCCCTTGCTAAAACACAACAGTTGCTTTGCAACCTATTCGCTAACTAAAATTACATGCTGTAGTAGCCCTTTTTCACGGGAGGGCAACCCACTTATCTGCTTTCATACCATGCATTCATGAATAGTCTGTCTCGTCTCCATATTTTCAGGTGTTGAATAGTGTCAGCTGACATCCCAGGAATGACATGGACTCCTCTACCCAGAGCCAACACCAGTTCTTGCCTGGGAATACTGAGCCCATGCAGTCTTATGCATTTGTACCATTTGGTAGCCCTATCTCAATGCTAAACTCATGTTAGCTTGGAAAGTAGGTTGCACCCACGCACAATGACTACCACAATGGTGCCTCTCCTAATCCTGTTTAATCATAAAAAGGTCTATACAGAGGCATGTCTAAAACATCAGGTGCACATGCATTAGGTTTGTCCAGCCCTTAGCAGCAAGTTGCAAGTAATTCCAGTCCAGATCAGCCCCAGATTATTTTGGGGAGGTAGAATGTACATGCAGACTGGCTGCACATAAGGTATGACTAATATTCAAAGCAAAGCTTCTCATGATTTGATAGTGGAAAAATCTTTACTACTATTTCCTTGTCTATGAGACACTATGATCAGTTTGCATGGGGGGGGGAGGGGGGTGTCTCAAAAATTATAATTCAAGCTTTGACATTTAGAAGAATTTTAGAAGAATATTATGAAACAGATAGATGGTAAGAACCAAATTACAAAGTGACATAGGATGCTTTCAGTATCCAGACAGTTAGTAATTCTGAAATATCTCTGCTCTGATGTTGTGTATTGTAGCAAGGGTTTACTAATACTTTTTATTTATATAACCTGCTATCATTCCAGATTACAGAGTATCTTGGAAATATATTATCTAAACCCCATGATATTAAAGAACAGTATTTTTCCTGCAAAACAAACTTTAAACTCTTTACCCAGGTTCATATTGTAAGCCAGTGGAATATCTTCTGAAACATCTGACTGTGAATTCACATTGCAGATAAGGCCTACTCCTTAAATTATGGATTATGTAGACAAAATAATGGAAGTTATAGGAAAATCTGTAAAGGGCAAGAAATGGATTAGTAGGACAAAATTACTAGGGTTGACCTTTAGGGATGATTTTTGATCAGAATTTCTTCTGTTTCATCCTTCTCATCCCGTGAAAAAAGTTTAAACCTTTCAGCAATTAATCACAAGATGATGCACAAGTGGAGTATAGAAACGTGAAAGGTTGGCAATCAGTATCACATCAGCTGAAAGCAGAGAACAACATTTCATTGTTTGATGATACAGTGCAGTCAGTGCCCTATTTCCTCCAGAAAGGGACAGCTTCACAGGGTTATGGCACATATAACTCGCTTTCAGCTATTACTAGATTCAAGGAGGAGTACAAGAGCTTTTTTTACCTTATTTAAGCATGCCAGAATCACTAAGCAGGAATTCTGAAGCAGCTGCCTTTCTGTAAGTATCTCAATCAAATATATTTATCAGATTTCTCAAGCATTGCCTTACGCATTGGTGCTGGTGGTTTCCTGCAGCCAAATCACTGGAGAGGTTCAGACACAGTACTAAATAAAGATCAAGATCTTTATGTATTATTACCAAAGGATAGCGGAAAAACTTGAACTTATTCTCTGAAGATTGTTTCTTTGAGAATTAGAATATGAGATTCAGAAGAGACATTTCATTATTTGCTGCCATTGTAATGAGTAAGTCCAATGAGACAGAAGTTCTGCATTCACTAGTATTTTCTGTATGTATTGGCTTTCTACTTGATTTGCCTTTGGGTTTTCAGGACTTACTTGAATAGACTGGAAATCTAGCATGTAGAGATATGCATTTGGTTTCACAGAAAAGTATGCCATGTAAGCGGATTTACTGGACTGTAGGATTGAAATACTGATTCAGGTTTGGCAATGAATATATCTAGCTGTACAAGAAGTTCAAAAAGATGTGTGGTAGTGTAAATTATGATAAGTTGTCTCCATTTTTAATCTCCTCCTGCCCAGTAGGTAAGACACTGCAATTTGCACATATTTAGCTAATTGCTATATTTCTCACACTGGCTCTCAGCATTAGCTACACTTAGAATCCCTAGACCTCATTAACTGTGCTAAACCAAGCTCAAACAAGATGTGTAAGGGCATGTCATTTGTATGTTAATATTTTAAGTCTTCAAAAAAAGAAAAAAATAATCCTTACAAGGATAGGATGCATGCATATGATGGAGAAGTAGAGGGAGAAAAAAATTATTTCCTTTTAGAGCCTTTGAACCAATGGCTGAGTGCTGGGTTACAATAGTGTCAGCATGAACTCTTAAGTGAAAACTGCTCAGTTGTATTTGGTTATCAGATTTTATATTTTAAATTGATAGTATGCCCAGAATCCTGTTCTTTCTCTTTCATTTACTTCTTCCACCGCCCACAAAAGTTGACGTGTGGGAGCGACCTCTCTGAACTCTGGGAGAGAGGTAGTGCTTCATTGTACAGCGAGGGAGCCATCTGGTAACATGTAGCACTGCCTTCATCAGCGTGGGCTCTAAGGACAAGGGACCACATCCCCACATGGCAGTTTCAGGAAAATGTCACCAACTCTAATTTTTTTTTGTTTGTTTTTTTTTTTCTTTTCTTGGCACAGTAGAGTTCATAAGGGGACGTGGTCTTTCTTGATCCCTTTTCATGCACTACATGTTTGAAGTAACAATAATGAGAATAAAAGTTCAATTTTTCCTGTAGGCAAATCTCCTTTTTGTGAACATAGATCAGAAAGTTAGTATCAGGATGTGTGTCACATCAGTGCTGGCAAATAAAACAGTCATTACAGTAAATCACTCCCATGTAGTAATGTATCAGGTATTACAGCAGTTTCAGCCAAGAGCAGTTCTAAGTGTTGCACAGGGAAATATCATACCATCACAGTCATTTTAGTGACTGTTAACAGATAAGCATGTGTGGAAAGAGGCATTTTCAAAAAGTGTTTTCCCCCTACACCAGGCAAAGTAAGAAAACTTTTCTATAATAAATTATTAAAATTCTAACAGCACAAAAATTGTGCTTAATACAGGCTTAAAAAAGCAACTATATTAATTTGTAATAACACAGATACTGCCTGATGTCAGGGAATCTTCTGAGGAACTCTTACCTTGGATTTTCTCAGCCTTTCTAGCGTTGTTTATAGCTAATTCTTCGACCCGCATTTTCTTTTTACTGCTTACTTCTGTTCCAGACAATGTTAGACTTCTTCTCCAAACTTGGGCCACCTCAGATCATGGAGTAGATTGATTTCCAGTACATTAACTGATTCTTATTTTACGTTATGATAGGGTTCCTCTCTCATGGCACACCATTCCTTTCCATTACAATCCCACTGAAGCAAGATTTCATTGTCTACCAAATGCCTCCTAAATTAGACTATTCCTGCGTTTACAAATTTAATGTCTTTCAAAGGTTTGCCTTGCAATGGTTTAGTTTCCTAGCTTGTTGAAAAAGACTGCTGAGTAAATAGCGTCATTATATGACACGATACATAACAATATGGAAAATAGCTAAAATTATTAAATATTATTGGCAAGTTTAAGCTGAAACTTTAACATGACTTGATAGCCCTTAATATTTTGGTCAGTACTCTGTAGGGAAGAAACTATTTTAAAGTGCAAGTACACCTCTCCCCTCACCTTCCCCCATACAGGTTTTACTGGTATGCTGCCAACTTCTTTTAGCAGGGATTAGTCCATTAGTAATATTGCTTAATATACAGTAAAGCAAATATAGTTCCAGGAGCCATAATAATCACTACAGTGTAAAAGTTTGCTGTTAACAGACTAAGGTCCATGCAGTGACAGCATAGCAAATTTTCTTTTGTATCTTAGAAATATAGCTACAGTTTCTGCAGTTCTATTCCTGTTCTCCCTTTATGCACTGTTACATGTTGTCAGTATGCTGGCAAAGTCTTTGAGGTTTCAGCTGGAGCCTTGCCAAGTAAGTTGAAAAGAATTCCATTTATTGTTTTTACTGCATACCTTCCTTAAATGTAATGGATCCGTGAAACTATTCATTTCACTTCAGTGTAGCTGGCTTTTATTTTCTATTACCACAATTATGTTGCAGACTGTTTCTAAGCCATTTCTTCTTTGTTTTCTTCCAGGCAGAAGAAAAGGCACATTCAGAGGTAAAAACTTTTCTTCGTTTCTATAGTTGTATATTGTATTATATTATTTTAAAGTTTATTGTTTATCTGATATGGCTAAACTGCTGAGTCGCTGGGGAAAAGACACCCTCTGTCTTTGTACCACTTTTTGAGAAGAATTGGTAAAGAGCTGATGCAGCTTCTAGTGCACTAGAAGGTGTTTTTTTAGCATTGTGCTGAAGAATTCTTCCTTGCTGAGGTTCTGAAAAGGTGAAAAGTATCGATGAGAATCGGGCTTCTGAGTGGAGGAGTTGTGATACGTCTGATTTCAGACTTAATAGAACTCTGTAGTGAATCTAAGGGACTGTGCAATTCTAGGTAATGTGCTGCCTTTCAGGAGAAAAATACTTCAAATGTTCGCTTTGAACTTCTCTCCCTTACATTTTGCATTATATTAAATTTCTGAAACTGACCACTCTGATGGATTTCAGACCAACGCAGATTGATTTCAGATATAAATCAAATCTGACATGGAAAACAGCTTCTTTCTCCTCACAGTGTATAAGAATGGGTGACAAGCCCAGGTCAGCAGCTGGATACAATTACAGCCTTTCTCAAAATGAAGTCCTGGTTGTATTAAAAGGGCATCAAGGAGTAGCAGCAATAAAATGCAGTACCAAGGGGTGCACTTCCACTTCACAGAGCCACATGCCTTCTGACTCCTGTGTTTATGCTGCTCCTATTTTTACTATTCTAATCAGACAAAAAGTCAACTCAAAGGTATTTTGAGGAAGCTGAAGAAATAAACATATTCTTCCTTACTTGCCGCAGCTTATTTCAATATAATTTCTACCTGAATTTTCTAAGCTCCTTTCTCTGAAAGTTAAAGCAAAGGAGCTGAAGAAGCATGCCATAGCTCAGTAGTGTAAATGACAATTCCTCATTTCATTGCCCGTTATATAGGTCTGTATATAGAGGTGAACCAACATTTCTTTCTTGTGTATTTCTACATGGTGTTTTCTCAGTTTCTAGGTCTGCTTTGTGATGCTCTTCCAGATGTTGAACAGGACTTCATGAGAACTGCCTTTGTAGAGTTGCAGGAATATGATTATAGTGCAGCTGAAACAGGAAGGTCAAATTGCTATTGAAAACAAAAGAGAAAACTTGGAAAAAGAAAAGTGGGTGTCCAGGATGAGAATAGTTCAATAATGTTTCTTTTGCTCTGAGCCAGTGTAAATGACCTAGCTATTTTTGTATCATAGAACAGGAACTTGTTCATTCTTGAACTTGTGCAATATTGCCTGTTGGTTTTCAGGGGAGTCATAAAATTAAAGTATTGCAGTAGTCTTTACTAGTGAATGTTATGTGCCCCCTTTTCTAGGCCAGTTTTAGACATTTTACGTCTCCAGTCTGGAATAATTTCTTTTATGTCTGAGTATGAAAGGAGTTTCAAAGTGAAATTCCATGCTGTGCTTAAGTTCAGTGCAATGCCTGGAGTCCCTGTAAGATCTCAAATTGGGTTAAATCAGCTTAAAATGATGCGCAAGCTTCATACTAGGTATCCATCCTAGCTGAAATGTAAACAGATATTTCTCGTAAGGATTCTGTTTTTCATTAAAGGATACAGGAGCTTTTAATGAAGTATATTTTTATGTCAACAGTCACATTTAAAGCTACATTTTTTTTTTTAAGTTGGCCAGCAAGGTTTTGAAAGATTATAAAGTTTAAAGAGGCTGCATGTTTGAATCTCTGGGACTTCAGGAAGTATTGTGTTAGAGAAAAAAAAAATATTACTGTACCTCATCTAACTTTAGACATCCATGAAGCAAAAATCTGTGTCTGAGGTAGTCATCGAAGCCTTATTCATGCCAGGCAGTGGGGGAGTACTTTTTGGCACTTCATCTGAGTCTAATGTAGACATTTAACATATGTTGGTTGCATCACGTCTACAGTAAGGCAAAGAGAACCTCACTCAAAATCTTTCATGTTTCATAATCTCATACCTCATCCAGGGCTGCTGTCCTTGATTGCACTAAGGATATGTTTGGAACTTACAGGATTTGATAAAAAACCCATGACATTTGCATGTGCAAACCAGGGATTGTACATATGAAGTAATTAAGCATTTACCCGTATGTGCTCCCTTAACTAGGATCTTAGCTCATACACTGGTTAAGTGCAAGAAAACAGTCGGAGCAGCACTAAGTGCCAATTTCTAATAATTTGTATTTCTGAATAGTTCTGAGATTAAAATGTGAAACTAAGATATTGTAAACCTATTAGTAATCCCTTCAGAAAACAAGAAAAAAACCACAACAGAAGGAAACTGCTGAAATGTTGACAGCAGTCTTTTTTTTTTAATCTAGCAAATTCAGAAACTACGGAGAGAGCTGGTTGCATCACAAGAGAAAGTTGCTACTCTTACATCTCAGCTTTCAGCAAATGTAAGTATTTATACTTGTGATCATAAACAGTATCAGAGAATACATTCTCAGATTGGCTACTGGCTCTTACTCAATTCAAGTGCCAATGCATGGCCTGGGAGACTTTTACTATTTGTTTATTTTGGTGTTTTTCAAATTAATTATTTCATTAAGGGTCTGTATTGCCTCAACTTCAGGCAGAAGAAGTGATCAAACACAGTGGAAATAGAAATGAGAGTTTCCACACTTCGGATGTGACAACATTCCTATCCAGTTCAGTTTTAGTCTTTCTTCAGAATGAATTAAAGAAAAAAAGCTCAAAAGTAAGGAGACACAACCAAAGAAAGGGCATGAATTGCAGATTCTGATAGAATTCGTTACAGTTTCATTTCACAAAGAAAAGCCCTGCAAAATACAGATAGATGTGGAGGGAAGAACAGTATAAAATTGTATATAGAATTCATATGCTGTAATAATTGTGCTGATACATAACTAATGGTAACTGGGCTATTTCACAGAGAGCTCCCTGGTGTTCCTTCCAATTGTCATACACTGATAATATGAGTTACTGAATATGTTATCAGAAAATAATGCCAGATAGGGAATGCAAGCTACAATCCTGTGTGGTTATTATGGTTTCAGATTAAGTTACTGGATAGTTACTGAACAATCTGTTGTATAGTGATTTTTAAATGCAATTCAGGACATAACTATAGTTACCATTCCCAAGGAAAGCTAAGATGCAGTTGCAAGAGAGTATCATTTTGCATTTCAAGAAAGCAGCTTCCTGATATCTGTGGCGACCTATAGAGTGCCTTTCTTCGAAATGTAGATGCACTGAGTATTTAGATCTATACGCCATTTAGATCAATACTGCCATTATTTTCAAGAAATTATTTCAGTTGATGAAGTAGTACTGTGTTCCTGTTGTGGGAAAATAATCTCTAGTGGTGTGAAAGCTACTTGTTCTCTTAGGACTGCCACACATGAAAATGTGGAAAAGCTACTCTTCACACTTTCTGCTCTGTTCAGGTGGCTGCAGAACACCTGTGGGTGTTTGTACCTCTATAGCAGTATGGGTTGCCAGTCTGTCCTGAGTTCTGAGAATGAACTAGTGAAGGAGACAATATTGGAGTCCTGCAGTATTCATAAATTCAAAAGCTAGATTCTGGGTTGGGTTATTCATTCGGGAATTTATAGCCAGCATGCCTACTCTTGGTATGGGGTTCCAGCTCTAATGTATTTTAGACACTGATCTTCATCTTTGCCAGATTGGGCAATTCTTCACTCACCTATTCTGAAAGCAACCAACTAAAACCGACACCAAGAGGTCAGAAGAGCTAAGCCAGCAAGCCTCGGGTAGTCGTGTTTGCTAACAAGCCCATTGTTCTCTGCAGGGCACTTTTTTCTCCACCAAAAACACAGGGCTGCAGCAGTTCTGCCTTGCCGTGGGGAGCACAGGGAGGTGGGCTGTGGCTGGGCTTGTACACAGCACAATCACAGACATCCCCACATCCACTCTAAGTGCCCTGTTAATGCCCACGCAGCAGCAACTGCTGTTACAGAATCATAGAATCATTATCCAGAAGAGTTAGCTTGATTCCTGTAAGCACCTGGTCTAGTGAAAGATGTCCCTGCCCACAGCCAGGGGATTGGACTAGATGATCTTTAAAGGTCCCTCCCAACCCAAACTGTTCTGTGATTCTGAGCAGTGGTGCCACATCAGTAAGATTAATTTGTTTGCCTGTGGTGGGCCTGTGCTCATGTGCCTGTACTAAAGCTGTTGCGGGAGCCCCTCTGATGGGTATTCAGGCTCTTGGTACCATGCCTTACTTTACTCTGTGGGCAGAAAAGCAGTTTGCCCTTCTCTCCTTCTGTTAGTTCTGAACACAATCCACCAGCATATTCCTTCTTGCTGATGTGTTGAAAGATGACTCTTCAGTCTCCATCCTTTTCCAGTCACACCAGCAATGCTGTAGCCTTTAATACAGTAACAAGTGCAACAGAGTGAGGATGGCAGGGCATTCTCCCCTGCAACTGAAGCAACGAAGCCACTGTTTTGTTCATTTGGGCCAATTGCATCCGATTTCTCCACAGTGTTAGATATATCTCTGGTTGGTATTTCTTTGTGTGGAGTAAACACCATTCAGACTGGTGTCTAACAACATTACCTATTGCAGACAAGTTTTCAAAATCAGCACCAAGTCACAATTAGATTTGGTCCATATTTCAAAGAAACTGAGTCAAGCTAAAAATGGATAGTTACATTTTGGCTTGGTTTTCACTCAGACTAATTCTGCTGCATGAGTGAGAAATACGTTAGGTTTGATCTGTTTAACTCACGTTGCGTTGGTTGGGGATCTGGTCCCATGTACTGCCTCTGGACTTCTGAACACCTAGTAAGAATACTCATAGCTTTTCTGCTGATCTAACTGGAAGGGTAACATTTTCAACAGGACAGTTAAAAAATATATACAGGTGCATCTGTTTTTTGCCTATCCAAAAGTACCACATTTGTAAATCTGTATGTACTTCTATGCATATATATGCGTGCACACACACCGTATGTTGTATAAAGGTTAATTTAATCACGTTCTTTTGACTGTGTCACCCACCTTCTAATCCACCTCCATGGAGACAGTCTTTAAACTCTAAACCTATAAGCAACCCTAAAGCTGATCCGTTTAGCACATGGGGTTTTTAAATGGTACTAGAGAAACCTTTCCTTTTTCCAAATCCCCAACATATGGAATTTCGCTCAAAATTAAATATGTCAGGAGCATGAAACTTAGAGGCTTCAAATTCTCCAGATATGAACAAGAACTTTAGACACCTTCACAATGAAAACAATCTTAAAAGAAAAGTGGGTATTACTAGTTATTATAAGTAAATTTTTGGGGGCATGCTGTAATGAGTTATATACAAAACCAAAAATTGAGAAGTATTTCACAATAAGCCTGATTCTGAGTTCTTTCTCTGCTACTTCTGGTACAGAAGATGTAAAGCATTAAAAAAAAACGTTTCCACATAAATCCAAAGGATCAAAAAAGACCCCTTTCTGTACTAATTCTAAGCACTTTATGTACATAAATTGTATGAAGTCTCACTTAAACGTCAGGAATAAAATCCAACTTGAAAACAGAGTGAATATACAACCTTTTAATTGTGATATGGCCTCTAAAATTTAGTCTAATTACAGAATTGATATTTAAATGCCAGTGATTATATACTTTTCATAAAAATTATGACTAACTAATAAATACTTTATTTAATCTGACAAACTTATGACAGACCCAGATGGGCTTCTCATTTTCATGGACTTGTACTGCCTTAGAAATGTTTTACTTGCATGTATTCATTTATCATTTATCTCCTAATCTAAGAGACACACTTTACCAGCCCCCTACATTTAAAGGAGAAATAGTCCTAATCACAAAAGCTGGAATTTATCCTCAGAGAAGAAATCAAAACCAGGTTTTACTCTCTAAATGGATAATACTACTATGACCCTCATTTTGAGTCATGTTTGCACTCCAGTAGGCTAAAACCTAAATGAGCAATAAGTCTAATGCAGAAAAAAGTTTGCTCACTCTGCCTATCTATTCTGTAGTTACATCCATCTCTGGCAAGCAGAGAACTGCATGAACAGAGTATCTTCTGCAGTGCCTTTGCTGACCAGAAAATTACGCAGTCATTTCTGATGCCTTTGCTATAAATGCAATCATCTTAGCCTTAGTCCTAAGCTCCCTCAAATTTCCATACTTTCAGTGTCCGAAAATGGGCAGAACATTTTTCCTCGCTGTAGTCTGCAGAAGGAAATATTAATAGCCAGAAATCCTATTCCCTCACAGTTCAACTCAGGCTTGAATTTGTTGCCATCTCCCATTGTGGAACTGAGCAAAAGTATTATATGCGAGTGAAAAAAAGAGCATCTTATTATTCTCATTTCAACAATATTCGTGTCTTTCTTTGCTTCATCTTTGGTGACAGTAGTGTATGTGTTATTGAAAGACTGTCAGGCTGAAATATGACCTATTTCATCAAGCCTTTGCTTGATATATTATTTTATATCAAAATCTGTCAGTTGGAAGTTATAGCATTTCTCAGGCATTTTGGAAACCTCTCCTAAGACTTTTCTTATTTGGTTTCATTTATTATTCAGGTTTTGTTGGCTGGACTCAAGTACTATGCTTGATTTCAGCAGTTTATTTCATTTGATTAACCCCAAAGTGTTTTGCCTGCATGTGATTAAATTCAAGCAGGGCCCAGCTGTTGTTTGGATGCTTAATTTACAGTTTTTTTCTGAGATTCTGCCTTTTCCCCTGGTGCCTGTTTCGATATTGCTGAAGGGCAAATCTCAGTACTAATTAAGAAAGAGCCTGTTTTCAGTGCAGAAAGTGTCCAACCAGCAGACTTCCTACATGACTGACAAGGGCTCAAATTCCAGCGAGCAGCCTGAACCCAGCCTGTTCGGAGGGACTTTGATCAGTGCTCTGTACTGTATAAAGCTGAAGGGTGCATGCTTGCAAACTATAGTAGACCCAGGATGCCAGTAGAAAGCAGAGGGGGTTCGCTGGCTAATACTCTTGTTTGGCCAGCTCTGAACCACTATCCTACAGCCAAACAACAAGATAATAGCAGGCGGCGAACAGAAAAGGTCACCAGATGTACAGTTGCCTCTTGCAATCAGCCCGATCCCTTCTGGCCTCTCACACCTCCTTTCATTCAGCCGTGTCAGGTGGGAGGAAATTTATTTTTTTACCTTTGTTTTATAAACCTGAACACCACAGGTCAAACTGCAAAGTGTGTCAGCAGATAGTTTTTGGATATGCCAATGTCATGTTCAGGATGGGCTGTAAACACAAGAGATGAGGTATTTGGGGTTTGGCTGGCTGGGATTGTTTACTAAGAAGGAAATTTTTAAAATCAAAACTGTGATCTTAAAACTGAAGTCATTCCCTGAGCATATATCTCTTTGACTATTTCCACTGGGAATTTCACATGTTAATAGAAGCCAAAATTAATCCATATGTGATGGATCTACAGATTAAGAGCTGTACATCATCTGTGTATCACATTAAAATGTATATCACATTAAAGATGGATATATTTTGCTGTAGGCATACTTCCAGTAATGCCCAGTTACTTAACTCCAATTCCAGTATATCTGTTTCCAAGTACAAATGCTGCATTCAGTTCTGAAGATATATTTTTACTTCAGAATAAGTGTTATTTAAAGCACATGCACTATTCAGGCTATTTTATATGGTATTCAAATGATGTATATAATGAATAAAACTACTGAATCTAACACAGAGATTTCTAAGGTGTGAAGGATTGGCTGTAACTTTAAAAAAAATCTACTCCTAAATATTTTTACGAGAATGAAAGAATGGATCCTTTTAGGGAAAGGAAATAATCCTCAGAAACTGAGGATTACCAATCCAATCAAAATCAATTACCAAATTTATAAATGTAACAGAAGTTTCTAATTAGAATTTTTAATTCCTAATAAGCATTTTTAAAGTCACAGTTACTTCTTTCTATTTGTTTCAATTGTTTTCTTTTCTGAATTATTTTGCATTTAACAATTTAAATGCAAATTCTGATCTTAAATGGGAATATATACATGCATATGTTTTATGCATGCTTCCACACACATATAAATATGCTCATAATCTAGCCTTTTTCAAACTAACTTTTCTTATTTTGATACATAATATTTCTTTTGGGACAAATCTGCATAAGATTTCAACAAGTAGGAGTTCCCTAGGCTGCTGAATAAATAAACATTTGCTACCATGGGAAAAGGCAGCACAGCTTATTACTCTAAATGTAAAATTAATACTTTGTATTTCATAGAAGAGTATTCTGCTGTAATAAACATTTAAAGTAATGAACAATGTGATTGAAGGTTTTTTCTTGAATAGGTTTTGGTTGGTGGGACTTTGAATTACATTTCTTTATTTTAAGCAAATCAAGACCTGATAGTGTTTATCTCAAATGAGTTAGAGAGGATCCATCATCTTGATCCAATTACGTTTATGATGCAAAAGTTTTAGTGTGCTACTTCAAGAAGGTAATGTACTCTATCACAGGCTGAATTTTATTAAGAATCCCTAGCTGTGACATGGCTGTCTTTCTCTAAAGACTATCAGACAAAAACTTAATAGTTTCAGTGCCCTTTGATGACATTTTTAATGATGCTTTATAGTTCTCAATTTTTCCTATGAATTCCTTAATTTTTCCTGTAAGTTCCTTGTGGTTTATTCACATACAATATAAACTGAAGTTGTAGCTATGGAATAGGAAAATACTTTGCACAAATATTCATGGTTAGGTATCAAAGAACTGTGGTTATCATGGTCTAATTGTGAGAAACAGACAAAAGCAATGCATAATTAAGCAAATTATTCCTCTTTTCAAGCCCTCAGTCCCCACTGTTATTCTCATGTTAAAGTAGAACTGCAGGCCATCAGCCAAGCCATGGATTTTTTTATGAGGCAGGGAACAGAGAGCTCCATTAGTTTCCTGTTAAACACATGTAATAAAGAGACATTTGGCTATAATTCTGTGGTAGTGCATCTACTTTGTCCTCTGGTTGTGTTCTGGGTCAGTGGTCATCATTTTTGGAATTAAAACACCATAAATTAGTCTGGATATTTTTAATATGTAGCTAATTATTAAAGTGAACAGTAAGTTTAAAAACTAGTTACTTTTATCTTCTCAGAGGAATAGAGTAGTGAAAGCAACTAAAAACCATAGTTTCCAAACTAGCTAGAATAACTTTATATCAATTGACAGGTTTCAGAGGTGCATTTGACACGTATTCCAAGTTCATTTTATGTAAACTTATAACTTCAAGAATATAGCCTGTTATAAAAGTTACAATAGAAATACACAATTATTAATTAATCTTTCAGAAATTGCATATGTATCCAGTCCCATGTTTATCAAAAGTTAGTCCTTGGGGTATGTATCCTTTACCGGAAGAATTATCTCTAAGGCATTCCTGCAGAAGCAGAAGGCAGGTGGATTGACCACTATCCCCATAAGTAACTAAATAAATTACTTGCTAATAATATAATTTACAAGGAGTAAACTTGTAATAAGTTTAGTAAGTATAAAATAAAGAGTTTACAAGATACCGAAATGTTTATATCAATCCTAAATGATTTACAAAACACAAAAGCCACTTATCAGTATAACAGCTCTGAAGTGCAGACACAGAAGTGAGCCACTATTATATATATGATAATCTTTTTTTTATTTGAGGAATAATACACAGAGCAAGGTGGCAAGAAGCTCTTTTCCTTCTCCTAAAGTGCATAACAGAATCCTTTTTGGATTATGTCTTTTTCTGATTATACCTCAGAATCAGTACAACCACATACATTTGAACAATTTCAACTATGCTTGTACAAGCATGCAAATCTGTAACTCCAAAATTTGCCAGGATCTGTGTGTGCCTGTACTGTATAATAAAAACCTATATTTTCTCGGTGAGGAAGCTCAGCTAATCCATTTGTGCATATAAATATGTTGTTTGTGAGTTATATTTCCAACTGTATTGCAGTGCCTGTGTTTGAAAACTTTGCCTATTACCACTTTTGAGATGGTAAAGGGAAAATAAGTAGTTCCTTCTGCTTTTAGTATTTGGCGTTGTGAGAGGAATGGATGGAATTATATGGATTTTCATAAAAATTAAATTCTTACTTTCCCTTGGCTGTACAAGCCAGTTTAGCTTGCTGGTTTCCTTATGACCACTTGCCCTTCTTTGCCTACAAAGCTCAATGTCAGTTAGAACTGATGAAGAGTTGATGTGTTGTTTGTATAAATTTTACTTGTATAGAGATAGAGTGTAGGGTGAATGTTGTTAGAAAATAAAACAAATCTTTAATTGTTTTAAATCTTTTAATCAGTTTCAACTTTATTGTTTTTCTTTTTGAGAAGTAGGATTTCCAGTTTTCAAGATTGTCTTTTATATATATGTTTACACACATGTATAAATATTACATTTTATGTAAGTTTTTTACTACTTTTATACACACAACTCACACACATATATATAATCAATATAAGATGAACAGACTAAGTAATGACCTTTTATAAAACTGTGATATTTTTTGTTTGATTCTCAGGATTCCTCTGGAGTGTTTTATTTGTGAAGTTAAAGTTTACCTTTTAAGATAAAGTACTTGAATTCCTGTGTTGAAGTGTTCAGTGATTGAAAATAATTATTCCTGGACTTCTATTTGGGAGCAGACTTCTTTTGGCCAATATATCAGTAAACTCAAAGCAGGGCATTAAATCCATAATTCATTTCCAGGCAGAGATACTTGAGGTAATCTCCCTGGGGGCTAAAGAAGCCTGAGGAACACTGGGCTCTCTTGGCTGCTTCACCTATCCATGTTAGCTCAGTCTGAGTTTAAAACTAATAGAAAAGAGCTGGAGAAGATGAGCTTGGAGGGAAAAAATACTTTTAAAAAATAAACAGATCTGGGAAAATTGTCCCATTGTCACGACAAATATTGTGTTCTGTTTCTTTCACAGGCTCATCTAGTAGCAGCATTCGAAAAAAGCTTGGGAAATATGACCGGCCGGTTGCAAAGTCTAACAATGACAGCTGAACAAAAGGTACATGTACCAAAGCAGATGCTTTAATGTGGAAAACAGTCAGCAGATTATATTAGAGTTTTGTTTAAAAAACACTGAAAGGAAACAGGGGCAGCTGTGACAATAAGACAGACAGATCTTTAATGGCCGTTGTGATCGCTTCTTCATAAAGCTCCAGGAGAATTAAACTGTGCAGCATCAGGTTTACACAGACAATGTCATAGAATAGTTTGAAGATAAAATCTTTCGTTTCCAGATTTTAATTAAAACATATGCAACTCTAGGTTTAATCCGTATTGAAAGATCCTGTAACAAAGACTGATCATAACCTGCTGGAATGCTTCATTCCAGCCTGCCAGCATTGTCAGAATAATAGAATTATGGGAAAGGAAGAACTTTAAGTAGAGAAAAACGACTCCATTCAGAGAGTTAATGCAGGTTAGGTATCCTATTCATGAATAAACACTTTTAGTTTTCACTGTGCTGTTTTGACTATTGGGGCAAAAATCCAAACCTGATAGGTAGTGAGCCTTTGTACTGAGCCTAGGATTAAGAAGCTGCTTAGCACCTTCCAGGATTGAACTTCTACAGCTTTCTGCCCTTATTCATTTTGAACAGTATCCTATAAATGGACAGGCCTCGTTGAGCCAAACTGTGAAAGAAACTGTATATCAGTGAGCTATTAGTCACCACTGGAGTCAGTGTAGCTGTCTATAAAAATAACATTTCACAGTCTGGTTGAGCACCAACAGACAAAATGTGGTGAGACTCAATGTGAACTGGATAAAAAATATTTGTATTGCTTGCTTTTTTTCATCTTAAGCAAAAGAACACAATGGAATTTTCTTAAAATAAAAACTTTTGACTATTTTACAAATTAAAATTTCCCCCAGGAAGTTTTCTTTCCAGAAGAGATTAAACAGTGACATTGAAACAGGTCATCTACAAGCTTCTTTCCCAAAAGACTGGGAACATGTTCTTTTTCTTCTCTTCTTTTTTCTGTTGTTGAGGATAAATTCCTTTAATCCTCATTACATAAATACAGGCTGGAAGGACAGGTTTAATGCAGCAGTAATAAAAGCAATTTTTTAATTACAATTGGCTGTGCATTCTAATATGGAACTTCCTGCACTCAAGTGAAGTAATTTTACTTCAACTTGCAGGACAGTTGCTATTAAGCTGGGTTTTTTTAATTGAATTATTATTTAGCAAGTTAAATCTTTTGAAAAATACACAAATTCAGGTTGAGATTCATCCATTAAACTGTAGCCTCGCATACTAAAGGATGTAATTTAAATTTTATTGTCTTTCACAATAAAATTGTTGGGTTTGTCTTAACTTCACAATGAATATTTAATTGAGACCCTTTTTAGATTAGTCTTTTTTAAAAATGTTTTGTTCTCCTTAAAAATAGCATGATCGCTTTATATAGAATAAGTGCAGAAGAATGCATTAGTTGAGTTTAGTATCTTTGGGCAGAAAATATGCATTCTACTTAGTTGTTGCCCTTATGTTCACCCAAGCAGTCCCATGAACTTCCGTTTGACCACTCTTGTCATTTTTTCTAACTTAGAAAAACATTGTTCTTGTGCCATATATTTTGAGCTCTCTTTGCTCTTCCCACAGGAATCTGAGCTTATAGAGCTAAGGGAAACCATTGAAATGCTGAAAGCCCAGAATTCTGCTGCACAAGCTGCTATTCAAGGAGCCTTGAATGGTCCCGATCATACCCACAAAGGTATGTTTTTGTCACTATTGAAATAAATGCAGAGTTTCTCCCTAGAAAAAAAAAAAAGCTAAGTCACTACTTTTCTATTGTTCTGGGGACTCTGTTGCAAGGGCAAGCACATTCTGCAGTGCATGGTAGGCATACTTGTGGTATTTCCAGAGCTGGAAACCTTGCATGAGCTTCCTGTTTGCCAGAATTCCTGGAGCCTTGTCTTCTCAGAGCTGGGTGGCCGGGAACTGATTGGTAAGTGTCAAGAGTTATCCCTGTTGCTGCAGTTCTGTATTGAAGTACACCCAAGACACCAGTGAAGTCTTATGTTAAAACATGGATACAGCTTGGAAATCCAGTGTAAGTTGTAACTCTGAAAATTGGTGTACTCATTGTTAAGAGATGGACTGACAACAGCTCAGCTCCTTCCCGAGGTGCAGAAAAGCAGGCATTTTAAATTCCAGATTCTGAATTAATTTATCATTGCAGTTAGGCAGATGTCACATGATAAACATATACTTTGAAAGTGCCTGTTGATAAGTAACAGCAAAGGAATTACTTGAAGAAAATAAATAATAACAGCATTCGGTTTTGAGAGTGTCATTGATCTTTCTTTAAAGAGGTCATTATTTAGATGTTTGCCTTAAGGTCATTTCATTGCATGACTTGAGTACAGCAAAGCTAACTTCTAGGAAGTAAAAAATAATTTAAAGAGTAATTTCCCTTGGTTTTAATGGGTATGTTCTGCAAGAATATTTTCCAATGATTAAGATATAGTTATCAGAGACTTTTAAGAAATTGAAACTCAGAAGTCTCACCAACCATTTATAATATTCTCCACTTCTTGGTTATTTTGCTTCATTCATTTTTAATTAACTCCTGCCTGCTTATTTCCATCATGGCATATTAGAAGGTAGCATCTGAACGCTGATTAGGCCTGCTACAAGTCAAGTAGTGCCTATACTCCTCAGAAAAAGAACTGTAGTACATGTGATAGTAATAAGTCAAGTAATCCATCTGTAACAGAAACTGCTTGGCTATGAGGTTATGCCTGCATAGATTGCTGTGCAGCGTCATTGCCTTCATGCCAATAAGACCCTAGTTTGGAGAAGCTCCTAAGTGTTAGCCTAATTGTATGCATCCTCATTGATGCCCATGTGGTTTCTCACAGGCTGCAACACCTTGAATCCAAACCACTGCAAGCGTCGATGCCATTTATGTTCATTTAGACTCCCTTTGAGGAGAAAGATGCTATATAAATACAAGAATGACTATTATATTGAAACAGAGACAGATGGATTTCACGGTAATTTCTTTTCTTTAGATTTACGTATAAGGCGGCAGCATTCTTCAGAAAGCGTTTCCAGCATCAACAGTGCTACAAGCCATTCAAGCATTGGCAGTGGTAATGACGCTGACTCCAAGAAAAAGAAAAAGAAAAACTGGGTAAGTGCTCAGCAGGTTTAAACCTATCTTTTAGCTATTATGTCATTTCCTAGTGCCTGAGTAGCATAATGGTACATTTCATCTACAATATTCTTGTGGGGCCAGACGGATACAAAGCAATTCACATGTATCTATACTGTGACACTACCAGCAAACTAGAAATTGTTGAATATCAGCAGGGAATTATTTGCATAAATCAGGATAATTTAAAAACAAAACAAAACAAAACAAAACAACCCTTAAAATAGCTGTTGTAACCAAAACCATCTCTGGGCCACATTGAAACACTGTTTGATTTTTCTTCAGTCAGAGTTTGATTCAAAGGCTTGACTCAAATATGTTACACAGCTATGAAGGGAACTGAAATCTGTTAAGAATTCTCATGTAAAAGTAGTACGATGTTTATAGAAATTGGGATGCTTCTCAACTGGAACACACAAATACCACATAGTGCTAAGGGTTTAATTAAAAACTTTCAGTAAATAATCGGAAAATATGTTTTTGTTGTTTTAAAAATATTACCTGCATAAACATTTGTTTTAAAATATTGATCAGCCTTCATTCCCTTGATTTGTAATTCCACACTCTTTCGTGTTTCTGCAAGGTGAACTCTAGAGGAAGTGAGGTGAATATAAATCATGGAAAATTTGGCATGCATCTATAAAGAACCCTATCTTGGCATGATTGCTATTTATTTTGGCAGTAGGCTTTTATACCTTCTAAAAACAGATTATCCTGTATGTCTTCTCAGTTTGTCTCTATTCATTTTAATCTCGAAGTTTAGACTATAGAAAGGGGGAGTGTAGCCAAAATCCATTTCTTTCTCGTTAGATATCATGAGCTGGAAAGGACTTAAATAATGTTTCTCTGATCAGTGGTCACACTCCCCACTCTCCAATTACATAATGAAAATAACATGTTTGAATACCTCATTTTTCATAGAGGAACCAGTTTGCCATTGAGTTCTACACAATTTTAATCAGAACAACTTTCTGAAAATAAAAACAAAAACTGATCACATTTTTCCTAAGATTAACAACTTCTGTATTTAGACAAAGGTATCAACAAATGGGCTAGTTAAAATTCACTGCAGACAAAACTGCTGTCATCTTGGCTCCTGAAATAAATGGCTCTTTGGCTATTCTGTCCCTTTTCAATGCTGGATAAGAGCTTCTAGAGGGAAAAGGCAATGCTTGTACGTTCAGAGATCTTACTACTCTAAAGGAAACTGCAGCAAAGAGTATATACCTTTCAGCTAACATTCTTCTCAGCAGTACAACAAAGCAAGCCTCAAGTCCCAGCTTAAATCCTCTCGCTTGTGATTCAAACCATAGCATTTGCATAGTTTGGCCATTCAAATTTTTAACAGGGAAACTAAATTGGCATACCCAGTAAATTGGATTTATCTTTTGATTTCAGTGTTTAGTAACAGCAGGTTCTGCCTGTACCTAGATGCAAAGTGGTTATTTAAAGCCAGCCCTTGAAGGGAATGCCATGGGAATGGGATTCCTCTGGGGCTTAATGGTTTTAAATGAGCACCCCTCTCCCATAGCCCTACCACTCGGTCCTGCACTTTTTCCATAGCATTACGTTTGCGCTGCGCTGGATTAATAAAGTCAAAACAAAGCACTGTATCATGTTTTTAGAGATACTGTGTTGCATATGTTAATACCTTGCTTCTGTATACTGACCTCAGGCAGTGGCTAGGATGGCATCTGCAAACTAACTCTTCAAAACATGAGCTGCACACGAATTGCTGTGACGATGAAAATAATCTTGCTCTATGTTTGCTTTCCAGCTAAGAAGCTCTTTCAAACAGGCCTTTGGAAAGAAGAAGTCCACCAAGCCTCCTTCTTCACATTCGGACATAGAAGAGCTGACAGACTCCTCTCTTCCTTCCTCGCCCAAATTGCCCCACAGCTCAGGAGAGTGTGGGGCAACATCGATGAAACCATCGCAGTCAGCATCTGCGTAAGTCTTTCTATTGGCAAACCTGTCTTCCCAAATGGGATGGACTGTGAAACAGACCTCCTCAAGTGTGGCCCTTTGCAGTTCAGAACCCATTGCCAACAGCCGTGATCTTTTAATCTTGTGTTCCATCCATTTGCCAGATTTCTCATGAGCTTCACTCCATTTACACACTACTTTTCCAGCAGCTCTTTCTTAGGTCATTCTCTCCTACTTTCACAGCCTTTATCCAAAATCATCTAGCAGTACAAATGTTCTTCCAAATGCATATCCAAAAGCTTATGTTGTGCTCCACCTGTATCATTAACAACTTTTTCATATCCATTCAGCAAAGGCCAATTATTACAGTTTCCTTTCTTCATGACATACTAAAAATATAATTTTATTTTCCAGGTAGTTATGAATTTTTTACAAGATACCCCTCCTGTTATTATCTACTTGGTAGCTACTAATTTATATAATTTTTAATCTATTTCCCTTCTTTTATCAGCTTGGATTTTTTTGCGGGATTTTACATTTATTTTTTACTCAAATCACCATCCTTAAGGTTTCAGGACTGAGAACATCAGTCAAAAGCTGTCCCATTTCTTCATTGTTTTTTGGAAGTCTAATATATTCTTCTTATGTAGTTCTCAGCTCCCATTCATATTCTTCTACTTAATTTTTTTTCATTCTGCTAAACTCTTAACTTTTCCAATTGGGGAAATCAACCTCTTTGAACCAACAAATGCATACTACTGATGCCAGCCTTACTTTCCTTGTCCTAATTGAGAATAATCAGGTCGTGACTATACTTTCTTAAAGCGCCTGGGGAGTTCTAGTCTCGTGACTGATTACGGAGCTTTAGAATAGAATTTCCCTGCATTAGGTTAGGTGCCTTTTATGATTAACTTTTTATAGACTCTAATGATTTCTATAAACTAGGTTTAGGACTTTGACAGCAAATATTCCCACAAAAAAAAACCCTCCACAATAAATGTTTTTCTTTCCTTACATTCAATACAGACCAGCGAAGAACAACTCATCTAGATCTCTAGTTTTGTTGGGGTTTTTTTATAGGAAGCTCACGTTTTTGTGGTTTCAGGTATATATGTGTTTTGGGAGGAGGATTTCTACATGTTTGGGACCCTTGAGCTGACTTGTTATCAACTTAAAAATCACTACCAAAAGCCTTAATAGAAAGTGCCTGAACTTAAACAAAACACTTTTATCCTACAAAATTATTTACTCATGATTCACAGACCTGCTTTCATAACCTTATCCTGTTTCCTTTCCACTACCCCTGCTTTTTTCTCTGTCTCTTTGACTTGCTCTCTAGATGTACTGGTGTTCCCAGAATTTATCAAGGGCAAAACTACATATTTAGTCTTTCATCCCAAGCTCTTCCCATGGCTCTGAGCCTCAACTTCCTAAATTCTGTCCAGTTCACAACCTTCTGGTTCTTCCTTCATAATATTTTTAAACCCTGATCTTTCTGATCATATTATTGCATTTTTTATTATTGTGACATTTCTACACAGGATGACATAGACTCCCTTCCACAGAGAGATTACGTAAAATATATATATTTAGGTTAATTTCTTTGTCTGTTATACTGATAATGTTACTTCTTTGGAAGACTCGGTTTTCCATTGCATAATTTAAACTTCTGTCACCTTCAAGACTTTTGATAATTGTCAGCAGCCTCTGTTCAAAGATTTTGAGTGACTTAGTCCTTCTACCCAAAGCAGCCTATTGCTTTTAAAATCCTGAGATTGTAACAAGAAAGAAAACATAAAACTCTTTATTTCTAACTACTTTGAACCTTTGTCTGAAGTCTACTCAGGCTTCTGATCTTTCTGTGACTGCTCAGGAACACTAACTCCTCTTTTTGTTTTTCTTCTTTTTGATGAAGTCTCATCTTCTTATGTAATTTTACAGTTGTAGAAGCTGAGTGTTGAAGAGCTCTGGAATCTGCAAAAGAACATTCAGTCCATACTTTCTGCTTCTATTCTGCTTATCTTACCAGTCTAGACAGCTTTTTTCCTGCTTATTCCAGAACCATAGCCTGATTTCTGCTTAATATTTAATCTTCTTTAAAGCTGGCTTGCTAAGATCTTTTTGTCCATTCCTTCTCAAGACATACTGCAAAAAAGCCAAAAAGAAAATAGCCAACAAATAGATACGTAACTTCCCAGTTGTCCAAGTTGTTGTATGAGATAATATATGCATGTGAATAAAGTTTCATTTCTTATTTGGTTAGCATAGGTATGGGAACATCAAACCAAGAACTGTATCATAATATTTGGGAAAAAAATCCTAGCAGATGCCTTTATTCATTTTTACTCACATTTAAAACATTTGTGCATGTTGTGAATATTCATTATTTTCCTTCTTCAATATGCCATACCTTTTATTTGCCATGAACTTCTTCATCTTCCCTTTGCTTACACTTTCTTTATATATTTTCTTGACCTGAGTCTCATGTTCTAAACCATTACCTTTACTTTCTTCCGATTGCATCTGTCTAATACGTGTGTATGCAGGTCATCTCTAGTCCGGGCACCAAAGAAAAGGCAAAACGGTCACGTGATCTACAAGCATAGATCCCGGTAAAATTGAGTGTGGGGCATGAAGTTGTATACCCAACTGCTGACCTGAAGAGTGCTGCATCTTCTTTCCCAAAATGCATTTGCATGCATTCTGGCAATTAAAAGTTGACCTCTGTTTCTTGTTTGTATATTAGTTGTAATAATCACAATAATAATACTTACTATTATAAAATATTTTTCATATTTAAATTGTTCTGCAAATATTAACTATTTATAGTGACAGTAATAAAGAACAAATAACATTTAGCGAATTGACTGAAAATATTGCTTAGTGTAACAATGTAGCCAAAATTCAGTGGTTTATGTTCTACTGGTTCTGTTATGCAACAGATCTAGGTCTCTTGATGACACAGAGAGCCAAAAGAGTCTGACATGAGAACTGGACAGTTGTGGGTCCCTGGGCCAATCATGTTTTGATCTTTTCTCACAATATAATTGTTTCTTCCCTTAAAATTAGTGCTTATGAAAAATAATCACATGGTGGTTACTTTTAGTCCAGTCTTTAAGGAAGAAAACAAAACCAACCAGTATGATTTCAGATACCATACATCACCAAATGACAGACTATAGGCAAAAAGTCAACCGTCACAATCAAAACCATTACAGATCAAAATCTTCTAGATCATGAAGTCAAGGACCGTCTCTTTGTGTACTGTTAAAGACAGAGAAAACTGTTGATGCCTAACAGATAATAAATATCAGTAGTACAGTTTAATCAGCATACTTCAGTTCTGACTATTGCTACTTAGGAAAGTCATAACCTTTGCACCAAAGAAATGATGCAGATATAAAATCAAATTAAAACCAATGGGTGATACACACTCAGAAAAAAGATTTCTGAAAAGTTTTTAACAACTTTTTTTCACCATAATGAACTATCTAACTGGAAAGGTATAAATCAAGCTGATCGTTTCACCTGGATAGGGCTTTTTTTCTTCTTTAATTTGCAATTTGAGCCTTTCATATTTCTTTGATAAGATTTTTTCTTCACTCAGGTTTCACCAGCAGCAAGCATTTTCTGTACTTTGATATTTAGTAATGACACTGCTTTGGGGGGAGAACCTTCCTTTAATCTCCTGCCTGTTTCCTGCTCCTCTTTAGGATCTGTGAGTGCACAGAGGCAGAGGCTGAAATTATTCTCCAACTAAAGAGCGAGCTGAGGGAGAAAGAGCTAAAATTAACAGATATTCGTCTTGAAGCCCTCAGCTCTGCACACCATCTGGATCAGATTCGGGAAGCCATGAACCGCATGCAGGTCAGTGCAGTAGTTTAAGTGATGACAGGGGTGCACACCAAAGGTATGCCTGGTGTATTTCTTTCCCAGTACTTTGTTTCAGGTACCAAAAAAATGTCAGTATGAAGTAAATTGCTAGATTGACAGGACTTCCAAATGATGGGTATGATAAGTGTTCACCTTATAATAATGATATTCTTAACATTTATATTAATCGCTAAAATGTGTTTAAGAGATATGGAAGAAGACATAATCCCTGCCCAAAGAATATTTGTTATCTGAACCTTATGACTGGGGAAAGCAACATGACAGACAAGCAGATCAAGAAGTGATTTCCACAGAGCTTTAAATCCTTGGGCCATGTGGGGGGCAGGGCTATATGTGCATACTCTCTCAGCATTTCTGACTCCTAAACTAGTCGTGGCTTGCCAAAGCAAAGAATGTAAAATTGGACTAAATTATTGTATCCAGCATCACTAAAATTTCACTACATTATTTTGTGACACTGCTCCGTATCCCTCCTGAACACGTTTTTCATCAGAAGACTTTCCCCTTCATGAGGCTGAAAGGATGCAGAAAGAATGGCACTGTTCTTCAGTGGAGCATGGAGCTTTATGGGACTCAGCTCTGGTGCCCAAATACAAGTGTCTAGTATCATGCTGGGTGTCCAAAAGTACCTACAACATCCACACAATATGACATAGGTCCTTCAGTAGATGTGGGCCCTTCTGGAGGGCGGTATCAGGGATCAGGTGAGATAACTAGGGCATCCTTGAAGGCACTATAAACCCGTATTTGGGAAACAGAATAAAGGCCATGGAGTGGGGATTCAGGCTGAGACTAGGACAGCTACGTTTAGATGTCTAGGTATGAGCTAGGTGATAAACTCCTGTTGTAGACAATTGAGTTTTAGTCCTGCTGTAGTGGGGCATAAAGAGTTATCCTAAAATCATCCTAGGATAGGTATAGAGGGTAAAATTGATTTGTTTGAGCATGGGCACCTATTACGGTTTGAATCAGCCTTGGGTATTTGCATCTGCGCAGGACTTGTAGGCTTAACATTCTGCCCATGGAAACCTACATTTACATGGCTGAATTCAGCCTCAGTGGCTTGTCAGCTGAATTGCTCTGTGCTGGGTGCTTAGGTCAGGTGCACCTGTAGGCACTTTTGTATAGATGTTCACAGCGGCTGTTTTCATAACTACCAGATTTGGTGTGCTTGCTGTCTTTTCTAGACCTCTGTTTATACCATGCCTATAGCAGTCTCAGCCACACCTTTAAACATCTATGGTACCTGCCATCCTCCCAGATGCTCACACCTCTAGGTGCCAACATTGCTATGGGATATTTGGCTGAACTTCAATTGGGGGAAGAATAATCAAGAACTCGTCTGTAAATATGTGTTTCAATTGTCCAGACCTAAGTAAAGCGTTTGATCTGGAGCCACTACAGATTTTTTAGGAAGTGTAAGGGACAAAATACTGTTAATTGCAATGGTGGAGAACAGGACATGAAGGCTTATCAGCTGATTACGGTCTCACACTGGAATATGAGTGCCTAAACCAGGTGAACTCCCCAGAGAGAGGAGTCTGCTGTAGTCACAGGCCTCCAAAGTTTGACTTTCACCAAAGCTGGGCAAAGGCAACTAGTTCAGATGCTGTCACTGGTAATCACCACTTCTTCTGGAGTTTTCCCAAAAGGACAGGCAGCCACCTTGGAGTTGCCAAACTCTGTGACCTTTTGGAGAATTGCTGAGGATTAGTAAGGGGAAAAAGTAGAATTGGTGGGAATACTGTGTGTATTCAAAGCACCTTAAAAATCTAAAGCTCAGCTGAATGGAAGACTGCTAAGAGTCATGTAATTAATCAGCACAAATTGCAGAGTAGATGGAGATTGTGTGACTCATTTCACCAAAATTCCTGATTTGAACCCCAGACTAAACTGGTACATTCATCTATTACCTTCTGTCACTGTTTTGCTGGTTCGTCCCTTCCCTTTCACTATCTCCTCACCTTTGCCTGTATGATCTAATCTTTTTGTGGCTGTTGCAGGTCTTTTTGTGATGCTATCCCTTATGCTTTTACTTGTATAATGTAGCTCAACAGCCTTCATAAAAGAATAGGACTTTTAGCAGAGTGTTAGTGAATGTGGAATTAAATTTGATGTGCAAAACCGTCTGCAAGAATAAGCAGTTGCTTTGTACTGTGCTCATGAAGCGACTGAAAGCTAGATTTAGCTGGTACCAGGCTGTTCTCAGGCTAAGTTTTCATTTTATTATTGTACATTCAGTAATCACTTGACACCACAGAGGATTTAGCTAAAAAAAATTCCTAGTTGTTCTGATTCATCTGTCACTGTATGTTTTCATCAAAAAGGGTTTGGTGGCCGTTATATGAACAATCCCATGTCTGAAAGATCAAAAAGTCTTATCTGATAGCAAGAAGGGTTATTAAACTGTTAAACTATCAATTTCTAATTGTCCATTTTTAATTTCATTTCTGCTCTGTGAAGTTACTGCTTTAATTTTACACTCAATGGCAGTAATGATTTTCTGTGCTTTAGAAACATTGACATGTCTAAGATTTTAACAATAACTTTCTTAACTGACTGTTACCTAAGATATTTGACAATAAAAAGTAGCTTATAAAACTGGGAATAGCTGGGAAATTTCTCACCATACTTGTATTATGGTCAACTGTACAATAAACACAGAAGCTTGAAGCTTACATTGTTTAGGAACCATCTTGAGGCAAAAGGTAAAGCAAGGTTATAGGGGTTTTCCCCTTCATTTCAGAAGTGAAGGCAATCCAGTTTTCACTGACTGGGTTATATTTCTGATATATAGTGCTACATACTGCTGTGAAAGTGGTAAACCAGTTAGCTCTGGCAAGCAAACAGCAAGGACCAGAATAGCCACAACCAGTGGTTTTCTGAAAGAATAAACTCCTGTGTTTTTATGTTGATTTCTTTTTAATACAGAATGAAATTGAGATACTGAAAGCTGAAAATGATCGTTTAAAGGCAGAGACTGGAAATACTGGAAAGCCTGCCCGGCCATCATCAGAGTCTTCAAGCAGCACATCATCTTCTTCGTCACGACAGTCACTAGGACTTTCTCTGAACAATTTAAACATCACAGAGTCTGTTACATCAGGTAAACATATTTTGGGCAGATACATGCCTCAGCAATTAGTAAAAATTTATTATTTTCACCTTCTTAATGGGCCATATATGAGAGGCATGCCTGAAAATTAAAATGCCTCTTATCACTCAGGTAAACATCAGTTACACATTCAGTAACGGAGATGAGGAGGAATGCTGGCAGTCATTTCTGAAAATGTAGCTTTTAGAAGTTTCTGAGTAATAGCAACAGATTGTTCACTATGTTTGCTTAGTTCCTAGCTATGATACTAACTACCTAGTTAGTCATCCAACTACTCTTTGGTCATATAGTTTATAATTTATTTGAAAAGGACAATATCTGTTGTAGTATACATGGCAATTGTATAGATATATTCTTTTGTCCCTATGGGACAAATATGAACATAGTACATGAAACTTTCTTTTTGTTTACAGATCTTTCATCATTCAGTTAGCTCCCTTAACTTCATTTTGTATTTGCAGCTGGGGCAGAAGGTGGTCTCAGTTAGCTTTATACCGTACATTTTTTCATGTGGTATAGCTAATTAGCCTGTTGGACCAAATCACCATTTATCACAGAAGCCAAACCCCGCCTAGCTTATTAAGCACTCTCATTGTCTTCTGTGAATGAGAGAAAGCAAGCAGAACTTTGGTCTATATCCTGAACATTAACATTTGATTATTTTCCATGCCATAGAGTTTATGATAATAAGCCTTCTACGCTTGTTTTGATAATGTAGCCAAGAAACAGAAGTGCTGTCTCTAACATTAGAACCAGGAGCAGAGCAGAAGCAAAGCAGCACTCATTAGCATAGGCTCCACAGAAAGTATAATGCAGTCTCTGGAAGCAATAAAAATGTGGCTAGTAATTGTAGAAACAGTCTAGGCAAGAGTACAGCTGGGAACGTGCCAAACTGCCTGACTATAATTTGGATTGGCAGTCAGTCATATTATCTTGCCAGTCATTGATTACACGGATATTTGAATATTTCTTCTGGTTAATATCAGATTTTATATGAAAATTGGTATATTTTTTATTTACATTCCAGGCTATGTTTTTTGCCAGGTTTAACTTTTAGAATGGATGAGCCTGAGCTGGGCCTCAGTATACAATGAAGTGTTGCAAAAACAGGGAGAAAAAGTTTAACTATGGTTCCTGCTCACACATCCACACACATTAAAAAAAAATAAAAAACAGAACAGAATTTTTTTAAAATGATAATTGTAGAATCTCTTTCATGAGCAGCAGCTATTAGTGCTTTGTCACTTGGCACTAACTCTGTCTAGATACAGGAATAAACATAAAATAAGCTTTATATAATTTTCTGTGTTATTGGTTCTAAATGTTTTTGTCGCATGCAAAGTAATTACTCTTGGTTATAAGAAATTAAAGAAATAAGGGTGCCTAATGAGGAGTGGAGGATTTCATTTGATTATGAATCCAGCCTTTTTGATCATCATGAGTATCATTTTGTTGCCGTGCCAGAGAACTTGGAAGGCTGACAGCTTTCTACCAAATCTTGTGGGACTTCTGCAGCAGCTGGAGTACTACTGAACAGAAGTCCCTGAGATATGGAGAGGTTAATCATGCTGGGAACTAAGCTGAGAGAGATAACGAGAGCTTTGGCTCATCATATTAAAAAATGCAGTGGCACTTTCTGGGAGACCAGTGTCTCCAAATGACTGTGGTCATCTGGAAATTACCAAAGCTATCCATTGCCACTTCCTAAGGGTATGACCATCTCCTCCAGATAGGTGTGAGCGACCAAGCTGGGAAGGGGCTCGGTGGTCACAGACACCCGTATTTCAGTCAGTCATTACAGCAAAAAGCAGCAAACAAGGACAAGTACACGACTCTTGTCTGTACTGTCCAATAAAAAGAGTGCCAGAGCTCAGACAAGAAGTGAGCCGGAGCCACCATAATGCACCTAAGGAGGAGGACTTGCAGGAGGTAATTAAAGCAATTAGCATCACCATGAAATTAGACCCCCTTGGGCATCTTCTCAGCCCCTTTCGTCCATGAGAGCTCTCAGAGAGTGGAATTTTTTTCTAGCCATGGAGTGGTTGCTCATTCCTAAAGACTTACAGAAGAATGTATTTAAAAGGCTACATGAGGGTCATTTAGAGATTGAAAAATTTCACAGGGGGATCAGTTATATTGTAAATTGACCTTAGACGAACTATGACATTAAGGAAACTCTTAAGGTTTGTCAAATATGCCAAAATACAAGACAAGTGAAGTGAAACATTCATTGTTGGTGGCACAGAAAAACTGTCTGCCTGGAACAAAACAAGCATGGATTTGTTTAAGCCCACAAAAAAATGCTTCTTCATTCAATCAATTAAAAAAACAAAAAACAAAACAAAAAAAAAAAAAACAACAAAAAAAAAAAACAAACAAAACTCACAACAGCAGAATCTGCTTTCTAGATCGGGGTGTAAGTCATCCAACATTTTACAGGAAGACTTATTTTTTAATACATTCATTGAAGTTATATTCATAAGACTTCTTTGATTTTGCTTTGAACAAGTGACTGAATGTTACTGGCACCGCATTTAATTTCAGTGAAATCTGACCTTGTGCAGACTGTGACATGAAGTTGATGCTTTTCTTCAATCACCACAACACGAACAAGCAGGACTTAGTGTAGTGGATTACTGTGCTAGCCTTTGATGAAAATGCAAATCCGTAGCCTCTCCTAATTTGATAGTTTAAATGTCTAACAGTAAAATCTCTGAGAGAACTTCTAGAGGAAGACAGCAGTTTTATCCCTTGCAATAAAGCTGCAGGCTCAGCCTTCAGTAAGAAATACATCCTCCTGTTTTCTCATTTTAGAAGTTAGCGAAGAGGTAGAAAGAGAGGCACAGAACAGATCAGAGCCACTCTTTACCTCCAAGAGAAATGAATACTTTTCTTAGAGGAATACAGAGTCCCATATTCTGGAGGACCTCAGAGTGGTTTTCTAATGGATATTGTTTGCAAGCCTGTATTGTGGGGGCAAGAAAGACTCTCTCCATGCCATGTGTACAGAAGGTAAAGAAATCAGCTGGAAAGAGAAATTAAATGCTATTTTACTTAGCAGCAAACATATCAATGCAAGGATTTATTGTTTTTCTCCTTACAACATTCTGAAAGACACAATGAGTACCCAAAGTTATAAACTTTGTTTAGGTTTTAAACAACATTACTTTGTGGATGTATGGTAATTTTGAACAAGTTCCAAGAAGGAAAGCACAGGCAAGACTATAATGCAAGAATTTAGTTATTTCTGGATTCGCTCTTCATTTTTATATGACAAAAAGCCCCTAATATTGCTTCAAAAACTGACAAATTCTAACTTTTTTTTTCATCTCCAACAGAAAAGGTGAATTAGGAATAAGCACAGATTAAAATGATTGCAAATTGTTGTGATGGCAGCCTTTCTTTTTAACTGAAAAATCCTTTGAACAAATATTGAACTGATGATGTGAACATAACTGATGAGATTTTTCAGGTTGATCACTTTACTTCCCTTCTTTTATTGTAGATATTTTGTTGGATGATGTCACTGATGGAGCACTCCACAAAGAAGGTCATAGCGTGAAAATTTTAGTTACTATAAACAAAGGCTATAGTCGAGCCAAGGTAAGTTCATTACCCAAAGCTCTAGGTGTAGAATTATAGCTCAGGCAAATCATGCAGTATAGTAGCTCAACTTGTTTCAGTATTTTCAGCCAGAAACTGAAGGGAAATATCCTTAAATACAGTAGCTCTCTTCTTTGTCTTCCATGCTCAATACGGTTGGCACTCTCCATAGGCTAATGTCATATGGCCTCCTTCTGCCTTTGTGGTGGCTCAGACACTACCAGTTTAATTAGTAGTAGGATGTTCTGCGACTTGCCATCTCCATTTAAAAGTCGTTATAAATTAGATATATGTCTTGAACCCCTTAGGGTGCAACTATGAATATGCTGCTGAGGTAATCAATGTGGAATTGCATTGTTGTGTTTTCATGTTCTGCATTACAAAAAATTATAAATACAGTACAACTTTTATTTATATTCAGCTCTTTATAAACACAGATGCAATCAAAGAGCAGAATAAGATACTGTATTTCCTTCCTTATAAAGATGTACCAAAGGAATATCATGTGTACCTATTCCTGGCACAGAGATTAGCAAAGTTGTAACATCACGTTCTAAATAATATTATGTTTCTTCACTGGGAAAACTATGAATCTCCATAGAAAACTAATTACCACCATTTTTAGTCCAGTTTCGACAAATATCTCTTTGCAGGATCAAAAACCACATGCATATCTGATAGGATCAATTGGAGTCAGTGGAAAAACAAAATGGGACGTTTTAGATGGTGTAATCAGGCGTCTTTTTAAGGTAAGACACTGAAAAATTAGCTCAAGTAGGAATTCAATTTTCTTTTTCACTTAAGAAAAGTTCTGTATTCTTTGGGTTGTCTTGCTACATTTTTGGTTTTTGACATATAGCTAACACCACTATTAAACTTTATTCTTAAGGTTGCTGCTCTTTTTTCATGACTGTAGGCAGTTCTCTATTGAATGTGACTGCAAGAATCTTCTTGTCAAGTGACTTCACCTGTACCAAAATATTTTACAAACTGCTTTCATTCAATAACCATTTTTATTTTTATGTCTTATGTTTTCATATAATTTCAGGAATATATTTTCCGAGTGGATCCGACTACTAGCCTGGGTTTAAGCTCTGACTGCATAGCTAGCTATTGTATAGGGGATGTAATTAGAGCCCATAGCCTAGAAGTGCCTGAACTGCTGCCTTGTGGATATCTGGTTGGAGATAATAACATCATCACTGTGAACCTGAAAGGTAAAACCCCAAGAATATTTTTGCAGATACTATTGAGTTCTTCACTGCAGTCCCCAATCCCTTCACATGTTTTTTTTTTTTTCCTTACACCTGACCTTTCTGTGTTTTATCTCCAGTTCAAGGACTCATTTATCACATAAACTCTCTGTATGACATTGTACAATACCTAATGCAGTGCAGCATTTTGAGGCCAATCTAAGAATATCTCTGTCCTTCTCTCCCTGACTGCCAAATCACAGTAAAGTACAAATTTCTGAATAGTGGCAAAAAAATTAACCCCAAAACAGAGACCGTGATGAGAAATATTTATGCCTTACCCAGTTCCACAGGAAAAAATTGATACATTTCAAAAGCTGTAGGGATTTACTATTGGAGGGGAGGTGGGGCCTTCAGAAGAACTATACATACATTGATGTGACAACCGGTAACCCTTGTGGCTGTCACTTTGACCTTTTTTTTTGTCTGTAGTGTCTGAAACATACATCTTTGCCTCACTGAGCCTTCTCTTCACATTTACTTTGATCTCATCTCCCTCACTCATCTTGTCCCACTACCACTGTTTAATTTTTTGGCCCCATGGAAGGATATAAGTATTCCCACAGTAATGAAGACCTTGATAGGAATTTGATTTAGGCAGAAGTATCTTACCTTGCTTTCAGCATAGCAGTGATGCTATCAGGTGCTGGGCCAAACCTATACCTACCTTAGCAATGAAGAAGATAGGCCATTTTTCTTTTCTTTTGTTCCCAGGAGTGGAAGAAAACAGTTTGGACAGTTTTGTGTTCGACACATTAATTCCTAAGCCAATTACCCAGCGGTACTTTAATTTGCTGATGGAGCATCGCAGAATTATTCTGTCAGGACCCAGTGGCACAGGAAAGACCTATTTAGCTAACAGGCTGGCTGAATATATTATAACTAAATCTGGCAGGAAAAAAACTGAGGATGCCATTGCAACTTTTAACGTAGATCACAAGTCAAGCAAGGTAAGTTACAGTTGAAAAGATAACCTATTGTCCAATTTGTAGTGATGATGCAGAGCAGATCCTATTAACTTGTATACTGTTTTGTTGCTCAGTTAGCATTTTTTCCTACAAGAATTCAGTCCCCAATCCCAGTGAGGAACAGAGACCAGATCTTTCTGCTCTAAACAAACCATTGAAGCACAGTGAATGAAATCTGAATTTTCCCTCTGCTTGAGAAAACCCACCTTAAGGATAGATGCAGAGTCAAATTCCTATGCAAATTCAATTCTTAGAGTCTCTGTAATTCCTTCATCAGAAAGGTTGGATATATAGAAATACTAGTCTGACTTGCTTTTTTATAGTGATAATAGCAGCCTATTGTTAGCAAAGATTTCAGAATGGGGATTTTGAATTACTGTCTTGGGTTCAGCTTCTTAATCAGCACTGGATAAATACAACTGCTGCCACGGTTTCTGGTGTGCATCAGTCAGGAAGCTGACCATACTAAAATTCCCTCATGCATCATGTCACATTCACAGTGATTTACATAGCTCGGATTATCAAGCTTCGAGCATGACTACTGTGCTAGCCACAGATAATACTATTTACCTGCTGCCCTAAAGTGGGTATACTCCTAACTTGGTACCCAGGGAAAAGAAAATGAAAGGTTTTGCCCAGAGCTTTCTCATTTGCACAGAACATAATGAATGTTAACATAATATAAGAGGGAAGAACATACAGATCCCAAAGGGGTGAAAGAACCATTCCAGTAAAAACACCTCTCTTCACTGTCTTTATACAGAGGATTTGTGATGCCATTTACTTTGGCAGGGGATGTGTTTATGTTTTACTGTTATACCATATACATTTATAATTAAAATTTTCCCACAAAAGAGCAAGCTTTTGGATTTCTGGTAAATTGCTTGTTGTATATGTTTTTGTTTTGGTTTTTTTGGTGGTGATTTTTCTTTTCCTTTTCCTTTGTTTGTATTAAGGGTTATATAGAACTTTTGAGTTTGTAGTAAGAAAGAAAAAACAACACTGTCAAATACCAAGTGTGTTTGAATAATACAGATGGTGCTATTGCATGGAAGAAACCCATGGTGTTCCCCTAGAGACACCTGATTATGAAAAGTCAGACAAAAATCCTTCTTGAAATATAAAAAGATTGCATGTTCCCATTAAAAGAAAAAAAGATCCTGCTATCCCTGATCGAGGAAGTAAAATGGTAATAGGAACTTTGTCCATAATACTGAGCATTCCCAACACTGACAAAATTAGATACCTCTAGGGATACAGCTGTAAAACTTGACTAGCCCAGACCCTCACGGGCAACAAAATGTTGAGAAAAATAGGAAATGTTTTGACTACAGAAATCTCTCTTTTACTCCAGAACTAAATGGCAGCCAGACACTTAGCTGACAGGAAAAAAGGATTTACCCAACAAACTTTATTATGATGCGTGATATGGTATCCCCAAAAGGTCAAACAGATTTTCAGTGAGAGTGGTGAAAGGAGATATCTGAGGGAGCAGTTCAGTATGCCTAAATTGTGTGATAATTTGGTGGGGGTTTTTCCTTATATAAATGTGTCATTCATAAAAATGGAATTTTTTATGAACAATTAATGTGAATATCTCAGCCCATTGGAAATGGCATACTTTATTGCAACCTATTTTCCACTGGAGATAAGGTATTTTATCAGCAGGTTTCTAGGGAATGTATCCATCAAATAGGAATGTGTATGCTTCCATCACTTGCCTTATGTTTAGTGCCTTTGTTTTTCCTAGCGTGTGGCTTCAGTGTTGCTCTAAGAAGCCGGTCTTCCTGCATGTGCTGATCCAGCTGAATGATCCACAATGGGGAAAGGCTGTAGCAGCCTCTTTATCTTTCTGAAAAATCTTTTCCACTGAAATTACATCTAAGGTCTAATTGGGTTTATCTTTTCTGGTTTTTTTTGTTAATTCTGCTGAAGGATCTGCGACAATACCTAGCAAACCTAGCTGAGCAATGCAGTGCTGACAACAATGGTGCTGACCTCCCTGTGGTCATAATTCTTGATAACCTCCACCACATCAGTTCACTAAGTGATATCTTCAATGGTTTCCTCAACTGTAAATATAATAAATGGTAGGTAGTAGCTCTTCTCTCTCATTTCACACCTTTTGCAATTAAAACAGTAAAAGCTGTGTGTTATTTTGCAAAATAATATGTCCCAGTGGAAACTTAGACTCCCATAGGCTGTCAGCAAAGCCCTTATGTGCTTGAATAATTTTGACCTTCTTCATCTGAGTACTTAGGTGTCTGCTTCACTTTATTTATATGATCCCCATGCATCTCAGTGAGATGTAAATATACCACAGAATTTAAGAATGTACTAAAACACTTGATTGAATTAAGTTCTTATCCTTTTGCCCTGTTAGATCACACAAGTTTATTAGTACCATGAGGAGAGCTTATGGGAGAGGAAGAAGAAATGCAGTTTATAATAGTGGAATTTGGGATAGGTGTGAACCCACGACCCATGCCATGCAGAAGCAGCTGTATATCTGGTGGACCTGCACTTCCTACAGTTTTCCTGTAGCAGTGCAGAAGTATGAAGTTTGCTGACTGTCCTTTATTGCCAAAAAAGAATAAAAATATTGTTTTCTGGAACTTGTACTGGCCTATAACATTGGCTATTTCTGCTGTAAAAGTTCCATCATAGAGATTTCCCTTCATAAAATCACTGCATGCTATGTCTTACTCATGAGATTCACTGGCTTCTGAAATTAAAACTCTAAGCCTACTGCAAAATTATGAGGTACATGAGGACAGGGTTGCCTCATTTATTTCTTTATTACAGATGAGTACTAGTAAACTACAAATGTGCAGAGAGGGAAATCATACAAGAATAAACATTTTTAAAAAAGGACGCCTCAGAAAAATTTTAAATCTAAGACTAAAATATATCCAGAGACTTTTAAAATTGGCCTAGTGCAGATAAGAAGAAAGAATATTCTCTGAATATCTGAATGGATTCTCCCTCGAAAAAACCTACTATTATCTTTTCAGTCCCTATATTATTGGAACCATGAACCAGGGAGTTTCTTCTTCACCAAATCTGGAGCTGCATCACAATTTCAGGTACATTCACTCTGTATTTACTGTGGCCATGTTTGCACAGCTCCCTGCTTCTTAGCCCAGTTCTTTGACAAACATTGATCTTGTGTCTCATCACAGCAAAGTATTTTAGCTTCTGTGTCTTTCCTGTATTGATGGGTCTCTGAATGGTGTTGGGGAATGCTATAAAAATAAGATACTTTCTGATACCTCTAGCAAGTTGCTGAAGATGATTGCATTCTTGCACTCCATTTGTCTTCAACAGTGTCTTGAATTCCTGCTGAAACCTGTAATGATTGTGTTGTAGCAGTGGGCAATCATGTGGTTTATTGGAGCAGTTTTATACTTGCTGACTAATGACACTCAGAAGCTTATGACATTACCTTCAGCTATATGTTTAAGAGGAAATGATGTATTTGCTATTCATTGCTGCTTGACATTTATCCTTTCTACCCAGGTGGGTGCTGTGTGCTAATCACACAGAGCCTGTTAAAGGTTTCTTGGGCAGATATCTGAGAAGGAAACTGATTGAGAGTGAAATAGAAAGGAATGTACGCAATAATGAGCTCATCAAAATCATTGACTGGATCCCCAAAACATGGCATCATCTCAACAGCTTCCTAGAAACACACAGCTCTTCAGATGTAACTATTGGTGAGTACATTGATGGAGTGGTTTGAAATAAGGATGCAGGCTGAGCATTTTAGGGATTTGTGAAGGATATATTATGTTTTTAAAAGTTGTCATCTCTCTATGGGAAGTACAACATCAGTGTGGGGAATTTGTTTGCCAGCAAGATTGAAATGAAAATGGAAAGTTTAATGAGAGACTATGTATTTCCTGGTATTTCTGCCTTGGTTGCTAAAGACTTTCAAGTAAATGATCATAATTTAAAAAAGTTAAATTTACAAAAATTTACCTCAATAGCAACTTTCCTAAGCTTAATTTTTTCACTGCTTTCACACTGCAGTATAATTACAGCAATAAAAGCACTTGGACAGTCAGTTCAACAAACTAGCAAGTGGGAGATAAATATGTATTTTAGTGGAATAGCTATGTTAGCAAAGAAGACATCCTTTTAAATAGCTTTGCACGCAAAACTTGTAAGTGTTCATCAGGCCCTAGAATTGGATAAAGTGACATTAGTTCATTTTTAATACAAGGAGACTTAGTTCCCTTATTGTAGTTCTCTATTAGTATTCTCTTCACCTGAGTTTGCTCCAAGACTACTACTTTAATTCTGTGAAGATTATTTTTAGTGTGTTCCCTAGTTCTACTTTTTTTAATATACAACTTGACTTCTCAGGTCCCCGCCTCTTCCTCCCTTGCCCTATGGATGTTGATGGCTCCAGAGTGTGGTTCACAGATCTCTGGAACTATTCCCTGGTGCCATATCTTCTGGAAGCTGTGAGAGAAGGACTTCAGGTACGCCATTCTTTTTCCCAGCAATTTTTTTTTAATTAGTTTCATAGGCTTTCTCCAAGCTCCTTTTAACCAATGCATCCAAGTATGAATGCTGTTGCATTTGCAAGAAGAAAATCTGTGGAGGGATTATAGAAATCAGCCTTGAACTTCTTTTGACCTGCTCTTACCCTGATGTATAATTTGGCTTTCTTTGCTCCAACACTAGCATATCTTGCATTTTATGAAAAGGGTTTCTCTTCTGTGATTGGAGGAAGGGTCTTCTTTTTCTACTGTTTAAAGAGTTCACAGCAATGCTAAATACGGCTCAGATTGCCTCCCTGAGTCAAGGCAGTTTCAGCCTACCCCTGCATGGAAGAGTTAATAGCCCTTACACTGGTGCAAGAAAAAACTTTGTTCTGTGTAATCCTCCCTCACCTAAGTACACATGTAGGCACATAGGCTTGTGGAGGAAAGCTTGTGAACAAGGATATTTTCACCATTCAGAAAAAAAAAAAAAAAAAAGAATGTTTACTGGCCTTATCTAGCCAGATTGAGATAATTTACTCTCTGGCCCTGCTGAACATGAAGGTCTGTCCCTTTTTGCCCTTATGTCTTGCAACCCTGCTTGTATTTCCCATAGTTTTGTTTCTCCTTTTTTCTTTCTCTGTATGGGCTAAGGTTTCCTTCTGACTGTAATTCTCATTTTGGGTAGCAGTGCCATCGGATCAGAGTGCTTCATTGTTCCCTCTATCCTGTCCTGTCTAGAGCTAGGTGTTAGCAGCAGCTCCATTGATTGTTAATGAACTATTAAAATTTCTTCTACTTTAATAGAAAGAGGGCTACAAACAGATTTGCTGCAGATAGCACTGTAAACTGTCAGATATAAGTTAAGATTTCAGACCATTACATATCTTTGGAGCAAACCTAAATCTTGAAATTTATCCTTTCTTTTTTTTTGCAATCTTTATTTGACTTTCTCCCTTTTCCTTTTTTTTTTTTTTTTTTAATGCACTTCAATTCTATGTCCTCTGAAAAGATGCTTTGTGGAAATGCAGTTTTTTGCCACACGTGACACTGAAAGAAATTACTGCACAGTGCAGAGGGGATTGTTATAGACTAGTCAAAGAACTGTGTAAGCAGCTGCGATGTCTTTATCACCTTGTATTGACATAGTGACATACTGATGCAATGGAGGTTTAGAATCTTGCTTGTTGAATATCTCATGCTTTCCTGAAACTGCTTATCTCTCTGGGAATTACAGAGTGTTTATGCGTTGTGCAAAAAGCTGCCAAACATCTGATAGAACAGCCACAGTGAGCTTAACAACTCTTGTTTAGACCAGCTATAAAAATGCAGTGATATTCTCCATGCTCATATTTTCCCAAGGATACAGTGTTCCTATTTAAATGAAAACTTCAATTCTGGAGCAGAAGATGGCAGCATATAGAAGAAAATACGTCAGTTCATGAACCATTCCAATTTTTAGCTGCTCTGGATGGCTTCCATAGAATAGCATTATTAATAATAAACAGAAATCTTTTATATTTTATAATTAGCTGTTCCTGGAACCAGGGACAGGTAGAAAATGCCTTTCTAGCCTGGTACTTTGCAAACTCACTTGTCAGACACAGAATTTATAAGCCTTGCTCCACATTCCAGAAAAGATTTCATTGTTGTTAATCTCAGATGAGGGGAAGTGCTGCCTACAGCCTGGTGTTAGCCTGCTACTCCCTGAGAAACATTTCCTCTTGGCTTATTTAGGCAGCTCCCTGTTATAGCAGCCCAGCCTCAGTATAGGGCAGAAGGAGTCTGAGTATCTCTGTGCATAATATAGAGAACTTGGCTGCCTAACCTGGAGCTCCGGATTCAGCAAGTGCTTGGGAGCAGGTGTTGCAGTGATAAGCAGAACTCATCTCTCTGGCTTTAGCACTAAAATCCTTCACTGTTTTACTCACTTTAGGAGTGCAGACCACCTAAATGCTCCATGAGTGTATGCCCTGCCAATATTATGCTGCTCCTTGGATTGCATGAGGCTGTTTGAACTAGGAGAGATCACAGAAAGCCATGGTGACTGGCTCCCCATCCCAATGTGTCATTGTCACAGCTAAAGGAAATCTGTAAAGCAGCAACCAAGGGGTTCTCAATTAACATGTTCCTTGTAAACAGCAATGTGGGGAAGGGTGCATCTTAGTGAAGAAGCTACCAGACCTCCTAAACTTACAATATTCTCATTCTTCCTTCCTCTGTCCTCCTTCCAGATTTGTAAGCATTTTTATGCCTTATAGAAGGGAAAACCTATCCTTTGTGAATTTCTTCTCTTAACCATGTGAAAGAACTCAAACTTAAGGTGTGGACAGATGTCTGCTTCTGCATCCCATTTTGCTAGGAGAAAAGAACAATCTGTGCTAGCACTTCCTAACTCATTTCAAACAAAATCCAATTAACTTGATGTTTTAGATAGGTCTGAGTTAATTTTGCTGATACGCCTTAAGCAAATTACCTAAAGGTCTCATTTCACATTGTATCAAAAATACAAACTTGTAGGCTCCCATTGTTGCCCACAAATATCACTAGTTGTGGAGTCCTTTTCAACTTGCAGCTTTTCAACTTGTGTATTGAAAGAACATCAGTGGAGATGAGGTCTTTTGTATGTCTTATCATATCTAAGTGGTGAGCACATTTGAAAGCAAGCCACTTACTAAAATGGTTTAGATGTTTTTGATGACTTTTGTCTGCTGTTACCACTGGTAATGAAAACTCTGTAGGATACTTACCTGTGTTATATCTATAATATAGATGTATGGTAAGAGGGCACCCTGGGAGGATCCCTCCAAGTGGGTAGCTGATACCTATCCATGGAGCTCTGCATCTCTACAGCATGAGTGGCCATCCTTACTTCAGTTAAGACCAGAAGATGTTGGTTATGAAGGTTATGCATCAGCAAAGGAAGGAACAACCTCAAAGCACGTTCCACAGACTGATACAGAGGGGGATCCCTTGGTAAGATTTAAACTTTGGGGAAAAGGCTTTTCAGTTTGTACTTTACTGTCACATGTTAAGTTGTACACTGTACAGTAAAAAGTACTGTGTACCTGTTCCAAAAAGGGCTTTTAAAATGAACCCTACCAAAATTTATTAAAAATGTTAGAAATAAAAGGAAAAATCAAGCAGGAGGGCAGGTATCACCATCGTGTTAATATGTCCCTAAATTGTTTGCATTTCCTTTCTGCCCAGAAATGTATCTGGTCTTCATCACTATAATGTTTGGGTACCACTCTTCAGCAACTTATTGATCAGTTTATTCCAAAAATTCTTTCCAGTTTAGGCAGTCCTTCATCTACATTCTACAGATGAAGGACTGAGAAACTTGCATTATCTAACTTGTCTATCATAGAGAATTTAGTGGAAATGCAAATTAGAGAGCCATCCTCCCATTCCTCAGAACATTTCAAGAAAACTGATGACTGTATAACAATCTTAATGTAAAAGGAATGCAAGTGTGGTGGCATTAAAAGATAAGAGGTTGATTTCCCCCAATGCCATGTATCGTTTTATTTAAATAGGATCCCAGATGTTAGGGTTTACCATTGCCTCCTCTGATAATGAACTATTAAATTGCATATATTGAACTGCTATTCTTGTATAGTACTTTCTCTGTAGACTGCCTTTATCACAATTCAAAATACCATTTTAGAGAGCTGTACTGGAATACAGGCAGCCCTTGGAAAAGGGAATTTCTCAGAGGAAAATGCATTTAACTCTTATCAGTGCTAAGAAAATGACTCCTCAGCCTCCCTAAAGTGTTTAGTTTCCAAAACCAGACCTTGCATCCTGAAGAAGTGTAGAAAATCACCTCATTTGATCCCCTGTCTCCCAGTCCATAAGCTTTGGGGTGATTGTTTGACCCTGTGATTTGGGCTGCCAGTGAGTGTACTGGACAGGCTTCCAGCACGTATGCATCACCTCCACTAAGATGAAAATACTTGGGCAGCTCAAGCTCAATGTCCTGTCACCCTTGCTCCCTGCACACTGTGATCATTATCTGTATCTGACTAATTATTAGAGGTTGAAACTTGTGAATGGAGGGCTTGCCCCTGCCTCCAGTGGAGCTCATGGGTAGACAGACATCACGCTTGGGGGAACAGGACATTTCACATGCAGGCTGTACTGCACACCCTCCGCATGTATCCTGTATTCTCAAACATGGATACCTATCAAACCTTCAGCAAAAAGTACCTAATAGCATTGAAGAGTATTAAACACTGTTGAATGCCCAGAGAAAACTTTACAAGCTGTGCAGGTTGAAACCATAGAGATGTAAGGATTCCTGAGCAAACTGGAAAAAGGGGGCTTAACACACAAACACACAAGAATACTTCTTTCTCTTTGGTCTTTCATTGCCTGTTTTTTGTAATGACTGTGTATTTGTTCCTTGAAAAACACTACAGTGATGTCAACATCGCTTGCAGCCCTGAGCATGCTGGCAGAAGTGGATGTTTTATAAATAAAATCCTGATCATTACACAGAGCTAGGCATCAAGTATCCAAGTAATTTTCTAGGGCTTAACGCTGCTTTTTGATGATTTTTCAGATGCACTTCAGGTTCTAATAATCCCCAAATTATGTGGGGGCTCTCCTGTCCTGGGTAGGAGGATCTGTTGCTGCTCCCCTGCTGAGGTCAGCCCCTCGATAGCAGATGGGATTCTTATTTAGCAGCTGGCCTCGGTCCACCCCTCTCTCATTCCCTCTCCATCTCTCTCTTGCAGAGGGGGTATGTTAGTGTGATTATGTTTTCAGTTGTTTTTCCAATGTAGTGTGTCTCTGCCATCCAAAAATTATCTGCAAGCTTGACTGTCTCCAAATATGGGCCCAGATGTCCAGCTGTGATATGGCTTCCTTCCCCTGCCGGTGTTGCAGCTGCAGCCGGTCTCACCCCTGAATTAAAGAGAGTTATCAGGCAGCTCCATTATATCCCTCTGGCTCTTTGGACCTTTAAACTTCTATTTAAAGACCAGAAGGCAATGAAAAGGGTGCCAGGAGGAGCTGGTGACACCCTGCCCTTTCTGAAATCCTTTTGTATGATCCCCTCAGCTAGATACCAGCACACCTCATACAGCAAGGGAGCTTAATTAAATTTTAACATGGTCACTGCAGCATTAAATGAGATGAGATTATGTAAACATTGCTTTCTTCTTTCAGATGAATATGCTAATGAGGCTTCAAGAGGCAGCCAACTATTCGAGCACACAAAGCTGTGACAGTGATAGCACCAGCCACCATGACGACATTTTGGATTCATCCCTTGAATCAACTCTCTGAAAGGGACAAACCTTGGTGGAGGATTATGGTAAAATCTGTTTCCACTAGACCACTGCCAGTATTAAAGCAGCAAGCCGAGGTCCCTGAGTGAGAATGGTGTGTTGTAGGTAGGCAGGAGACCTAACTCTGCAAAGTCAGGAAGAAAAATTGAAGTGGAAAGCTTGAATTAGTTTAATTTTAAGGCATTTCAATACCTATGGAGCCAAGTGAGACTCCATTTGTCAACTGGAAAGGGCCCTAGACCAAGGGCATCTAAGCAGATTGCACACGTGTTAGCCAAACTGGAATAGCTTTTTTCCCTTTTCCTCTTTCTCGCTCTCTCTGTCTCTCTCTCTCTCTGTCTCTGTTTCTCTGTACAAGTTTACAGTGCAACTTCTTTTGGTTTTTCCCTTTAGTTTAACCTGAGGCGCTGCATGAACAATGCAGTCTTCTAATTCTCTTCTAACCTCTGTTGTGCCACATGGTGCTGGTCACAGGACTGCAGTGGTGTTTGTGTTGTACGCTACTGCCCATTCCAAAAGGAGTCAAAGATGATGATAGTAACTCAGAAAGCACAAACAGTATTGTGCAATCACCAGAAAACATGACTGTGATATGCTGGATAAGTGCCAATTCAATTCTAACTGCCATGGTCACGGTGATGCTCTCCATCAAGTTTTTAGTACACAAGTCACAGATTTTATAAAGTTGTTTTTACCACAAAGGTCTTTTTTAACCACCTGCCCACTCCTTAACAACAGTTTTGTACCAATTATTAACCAACACTGATTAAAGGCTTTTTAGGGCTTCATTTGTTTGAGCCTTTTCAGTGAAAGAAGGAACATTTCTTATGGTGCTGTCTCACTGCCTTAAAACAGATTTCTAGAACAGTTCTACAGTTGGTTTAATTCCTAAACCATTGGTAATTTACACTGTTTTTTTCTTCATTTACTAATGAGAAAACGTCAGTTAACACAGTAGCCTCATATCTGTATATCATGATTTTTTAAAGAAACGGATAGGAGAAAGAACAGTTGCTATATAATATTTTTATCTTGTGAATAGATTGCTCTGCCTACCCTCAGAAATACACAAGGAACCCAAACCCACTTCCACTGCCACCTAAATGCTGAGAAAATCCGCTCAAATCCATTTGGTCCCATGGAATGGAGTTTTTGGAGGATAGATGTTTTGAATTCTTATCCAGCAGAGCTGGATGCACTTGATGCAGCATGAGCACAAATATATGGGTTTTTTTTTTCCTTTTTCTAGTTTTAGCATGTTGTTTTGATTGCTATTGTTGTACATGAAGAATTCAGCATAAAAGAACACTGAAGCAGTGATGTCCACTGTGGAAGAGGAAGAGTTTATACTGTAAATGTGGGTTGGTTTTGCACAGTCTACTGGGTGGGTATTGTAAATATTAAAAAAAAAAAAAAAAAAAAAAAAGCCTTGCACAAATCAAATCAAAAACAAATGAACAAAAAAAATTGTATTTTATTCTGTTGGTGTTAAGAGATGTTTCACTTGCTGAGAATTCCTGTATGTTGCAAACAAATACAGAATGCAAACCTTAAAAGCTGTTATTACCTGGTGTGTTTGTCCTGTACTTACAGTTGTTATGACTATGCAGGAGCTATCAATGCTACAGTGAGCATGTTTCAATATCTATACAAAGCCAATACATTTTGGGGGGAAAAAAATCTGAAAAAGTTTTACGTGCATATGTCGCGGCAGGCTACAACCAGATTGCATTCAAACTGCTCAGAATAATCAGAAATGCTCTTTTACCACAAGAGGCATCCGGTTAAAATAGGTGCATATAAACAAGGAGGTATCTAAGGGCTTTGGCATTGTGTAGACATGTACTGTACACCTCCATGGATGTTACCTTCAGGATGTGTATTTGGTGCTATTAACTCTTTGTGGCCACCCTGTGGTCACTCGCTGTAAAACAAAGATAAATCAATGCAGTTTCCAAATGGCACTGAGCTGCATCGCTGAATCTAGAGGTTCCTACACGGTGCTATTGCCCTAATAAAACTCTTAACTGATTTTATGCATGTAGGATTCAGTCAGACCAACATCATGCCCCCCAAATCTGGATCCATTTCTGTTGCAAAATGTCAGTGCATACACCTTGACTGACTCAAAGAAGTAAAGGAAAGCTGCTCTTTCCTGTACCTGTGCTCTGAGCAAACCTGCAAATCTTTTCCTGCCATATTTAACACACAAACACACAATATCACATATACAAAATTTCCTGCAATACATCTCAGTGAGTCCACCTAGTTTACAGCTCAGAAATTGTTTGTGAAACATTTGTCTGTACACATTTTATATTTTGTACATTTTTGATGTAACATATCATGTAAATAGACAGAAACAGTGAAATAAATCATCTGAAAAGTTTTGTAGTCTTTGTAAAGCCCTAATAATAAGTATTTGGTGTCATCGGACTTAACTGGATGATGTATTTTCTATTGGTTTATTGTTCCTCTAGCTTGTAAACCAGCTTGCATATATTTTTTTGCAGGTGTGCGCACTGTATCTGTCTAAATTATTACTTTGCCATTAAAGTGGAATTATTTATTGAAAACACAGTCTGGTGTTTTTGCAGTCAGGACCACTTAACGGTTAGATATTATTTCAAATATAAAAACATATAAACTAAATGACAATCTGAAGGATGTAATTTTCTGTATTCCACAGAACTAATCTCTGTAGAAACAAAATTAAGTACTGTTTCTAGTTCCAGCAATTCAGTATAATTTTTGAATGGCTCTTTCCATGGTGGGAACAGGTTGTGCAGGTCAGAAACAACTTTACAGTCTCCCTGTTCTCAAAATTATCTCCAAATACAAGGATATTGATTTCAGTGGTGGTAAACCTATACAAAACTGGTGCAGTATTATGGCTTACTGTCAAATTTGAAGGACTTAGGGCTACTTCCTCAGCAGGTACACATCACCATGATTTAACAGAATTCAAAGAAGAAAAGTAGAACTATGTTAGTCATAATCAGAAATCCTGAAGCTGGAAGAGATCATTATGATCCTGTGAGTTGCAGCACCTCAGCTATAAGTCTCAGCAGCAGGTCTGTAATTTCTCCTGAAATTGTCATATCCCTGGAAAGACCTTTAGACGTAACAGTACAGAGTAGAAGATCCAGCACCTCGTTGTCAATGTGGCTAATTATTCACTGGCTGGGTTTGTTTTTTAAGGGCTTTATTGCAGTTAAATCTTACATATCTCTTTCTTTTCAAGAGAAAAACACCCCAAACTGTCTTTTGTTATGCCTTTTCCTCCTATACTAAAAAGCCAACCACAATCAAAAACATCTTTTACATTTAAGTAATAGTCTTCCTTGCTTTTCTTTCTGATAACACAAGCAGCTTGCTCATTCTTAGCTTTTCATGGTAAGGCATGCCTTTCAGACATCAAGCATTTTTTGCGGGACTTTCTGACTACTTTTTGATTTGTCAGAGTCCTTTCTGAAGTGTGGGTATGAGAACTGCACACGGTATTCTTGTGATGATTTTACTTTTGCTATAAACAGAATTAATATCACCTTCCTACTCCCACTTCGTATTTTCCTCGCTTAGGCTTCAGGGCTGACATTCACTCACTCATTGCGTCATCCTACTGCAGGCTCATGTTCAGTTAATTATCTACCAAGGCCCTGACTTCTTTTCATGTCGCGTTATTTTGAAATACTTTGTCCAATCCTGTCTGTATAAACGATGCTCTTTGTTCCTTAGATGTATGATTGCAAATTTATCTGTATTAAAACAGGATATTCAAATCAGCCCACCCTACCAAACTATTTGGATCATTCTATACAATTGGCATCTGTCTAATTTACCACTCCACATCTTCCAGTTTGTAGGTAAAGGTAGTAAGTAACGTTTTGACAACAAAACCCCCAGTTGAATCCAGCTAGGACCCTCCATGAAGATTTCTGTTTTACAGCTACATTGTTGGGTCACTTATATCATGGGTATAATTGTATTCCACTTAACGTGCCTATGAATATCAGAATGTCATACAAAACCATGTGCATATAATACTATAGGAAATATATGATGAATCACATGGCTCCTCCATCACTGTAGGTCTCTAAGGATGGATTAGATTAGTTTCTGATGAAAATTACATGTAGAGAGCTGATCTACACAGGAAGGGGAATACACTAGATGACTTTAGCGATCTCAGTACTGCTTTCCTATAATTCAGTGCTGCAGTCTTTGCACATTATCCAGCTGCCATTACTTAAGGGAAAAGATATGAAATTTAATTGTCAAATTCATTCTGTGTCTACTGTCTCAGCATATCTACCTGTTAGCCTTCATCTGGAGACCTGCCTGGTTAATGACCAGGTTCCCAGGGTGGGAACAGGGCTGGGAACAGGCTAGTGCAACCTTGGGAAAAAAAATTATTTTAACGAAGTACTTGAGACATTGCTCTTGCTTACAAGAACTCATTTTTTATGCTATCATTAAATAGCCACTGTGTTTCTCAGCATGAGCTACTTTTTCTTGATAACTGAATAATGTCACAAAAATTAAATGCTACCACCAAGTTTGGCAATGCAAGAGCTACAGATGCACTATCATGGGAGAAATGTATTGCCGGGTAATAACACCAGTAGCAGAAAATAGAATCTGTCATGAAAGATAAATTAACTAAGACCCAGGCCATGTGACCTTGCCTTTCTACACTAAATTGCATTTACTGTTCTTTGTTCAATTGCAACCTTAAACAAACGCTGATAAATAGCAATGAGTGAACACACTGAAGTAAAGTCCTGTTTTTGGTAACAAATTTCATAAATGAAAAAATGTTTTGCCTTTGTCAGTGTATTTACTTGTTTTGTAAGCAGTTTTCATTAAATCAGATTACATAATTTAGGAAACTAAAATGCATCTTGACAATTAAATGCCAAAGCTGAAAGAAAAGGCACCTGGTAACTGCTGTGTAACTAAACAAAGCATTTACATGGTGACACATAACCAGAAATAATGATTTTATCATGCCATAAATTAATCGCTCTAAAAGAATAAAGAAACAGACAAAATAATATATTAGCTGTATGACCAAACTCCAGAGACTTAGTGAACTAAGTCATTTAGACTAGTGAACTCTATTTTAGCAATGATAATTCAATGTACCTAAAATATGTCCAGCTAATCCCATGTTCTGCACTCTACAAGTGCAATGAAAAGACATACATAGACTGAAAAAAGACTCTTCAATGTGACTGTTAATGCAAGTTAGCTGTTCCACTCATGTAGGCTGCATAAAGAGCTACAGTTTCTGTACAGCAATCCCTGAGCTACCAGAAATAATTGGGTGGCAGAATGAATAATTTTGCTCCATCATTACTGCATTCTTGATATAACTGTCACGATCTTTAGTGTACCCTGTCCCTGCTTATCCAGGTCAAGCTAATGGCACTGTGTTGGACTAGTGGTACTGACTCTTGATTGTGGCTGGGGAAAGTCTCACTGGAGGCAAAATCTTATATCTTAACTGAACTAACATTACAGGGAAAATGTGTTTTTCATCTAGTGGAAATAAAAAACCTAAAAGCTATGTAAGAAAATGTTACTGTCTTATTTGTGATTGCTGTGATTAGTCTCATTATTACTTAATGTCTTTATATTACTGCTTTTGTAGTGCCAGTGTGTCTCAAATGCTTTATAAATAGTTTTCTTGTAAAAACAAATCATCTTTCCAAGTGTAAAATTATTCTGCTTGTTTGAGAGTTGGTTAATACCTTGTTTCAGACTACCAGCCTCTATAACAAACTACATCCACACACAGTAAATTTCATCTCTAGATTAAGGGTCTCTGACATTAAAGAACATGTTTAGTCTTACTATGTGTTCCAAGTAAGTAATGTTCTTTAAATTCTGTCCTGAATATAGTGCTAAGCACATGAAGTACTTTCCTCATTTAGACTTCAGTGCCAGCAATTCATTCTTCCATAAACCACTGTCTTTAGAGGATAAGATGGTCAACTAACTGCTACAAGATTCAGCTAAACATTGTTGTAGCAACTGTGCAGAATATTACACTCAAGAATTATAATTTAATTGCATGCTTAGACATAGTATTTAGTAGGATGCCATATTGCCTGTTGTAATGTTCTCTGAAGTTAAATAAAACCTTCAGAGTATATTGCTAATCAGAATGGAGGGACAACTCCTTTTCTGGAGTGGACCAGCAGCTAGCAATAAAACCTAAATGTCTTTTTGTAGCTGCAGGACAACAGAGAGGTTACTCCACCTAGAGGAAGATAGATAAGATATAGTATACGCTACAGGTCATGTTGGAAGAAATTTTTCATACTGGAAAAATATCGGCATCATTTAGCTGTTACTATCCCTTGCTGTATATCAGAATCAGACAGGTAACTTTTGTAGTTAATCATAACATTATCTTAGCAGGTGTCAAGATGTTTGTGGGTTTTCTGAACTATGCAGTAATCAAAATATAAAATATAGGGCTGAAACTCAATATGAACCATATAAAAAATATCCATGCTTTAAAGGCCATGTTATATTGAAACTCCCTTTTTAACGATCAAGGACATATTACATCTATATCCACAGAAACCTCCATGCTTGGTCAAGAATGTTGAGTACTGTTCTTATCCTTCATCTGGGACAAGATAAAGAGAAAAAGGGGTTTCTGGTTCATTTGCCTCTTCACATTAACAAAAAATCCCTTTGCTGCTGATTTTCTCCCCTTGGTTTTGTTAGGAGACCTGCTGAATATCAAACCACAGCTGGTCAGGAATTTTCCAACTAACAAGGCTGTCCTTTGAAGCCAAAACGATGCACCAAAGAACATCAGAGTAAATAAACTTTGGATGTACCACAAGCAGAGGATATTTTTGGCCTTGTTTCCTGCCAGCTGCCTGGGCAGCTGCTTCAGAAGCCAGATTATGAAGGTCTGCAGCTCTGGTGAAGTTTTGTTCAGGACCCACAGCAAGAAGCTTCTTGCTGCAGAGCCAAAAAGGCTTGTTTCAGGGCTTCACCTCTTAGCTCCCCTGGCAACCCTGAATGCTCCCACTGCAGCCAGAGTGAGTAGGGTTTCCTGGCATCCTCTGATGCTGCGGAAATACTGATGTTGGGGAAATACTGATGCTACCCTCAACTCAGATGGAGGAACACCTCTTAAAGCTCAAGATGGTCTAAAAATGGTTAGGAATTGAGGAAGATGGCAGAGGACAAATCAGATGGTTGCTCTGATCTGTTCCAGACACTACGAGCAAACCCACTTAAACTTTCTGGAATTAAAGCATGGAGCATTTCTTTCTAGTGGAATTTTTTAGATAAGCTTTTACTGAAATTATTCCAAACACACAGAGGCACACACAGAGAGGAATTTCCTGTAAAGGTCATTTCTATATGAATCCAGCTTTTTGGTGTTAATGCAGGTTCCTAAACAGGTCATTTAGGCTGCAGTGGCAATGTTAGCTGCAGAGTGGGATTGGATTTGCTTTGCTGAGGCAGACATTGGAGCTTGCTCTAGGAACTGCCATTCCCAAAGCAGAGAAGGCATGTACTTAGAGAACTCCAGGCACTTGGGTTTTATCCTTTTTTTTTTTTTTTCTTGGATCCCTTTTAAATAAGAAAATAGCTCCTGACAGCATCACAGGTCTTTTCTCTCCCTCTGCATTTTGCCTTCTCCCCTCTCTGTTCTTCTGTCATTTAGCACATCCCTTCTTCTTCTTTGGCTTATACACGTTCATCTTCTCACTGCTGTTCCCTTTGACACTCAGCTTGGCTCCCCTTCTCTCCCTGGCACGTTTCCCTTGTCCATCTCCTCACTCCCCAGAAGGCTGCTTGCTGCTCAGAGTGCGCAAGGGCAGCATCATGTCCCTTTCTGGCTCTGAAGGCCGAGCATATGCTGTCACAGCTGAGCAGTGTGCAGCGATGGCAGTCCAGCCAGCGACATCCCCTCCCGGTCACTGCCCAAGCACTGGCTGTTTTGCCAGCACCATGGTAAGATCCATTGCAGCATCAGGAGAGGCCAGCAGGCTCTGGGAAGAAGCCCCATACGTAACCTGTGGCAATATGTTTGCTGTGAAAAAGCCGAATGACTTGCGAAGTCAAGGCTCCTCAGTACTCCTGTCTACTTCCGTATACCATCCTCTCTGCTGACTGAGAAATACTGTTAAAAAACAACCTTTCACTGCTTTTTAGTGCTCTGCCAAAACCAACTAGCTCGTTTTTTGTAGCCTAGAGGAAGACTCTGGGGGATGTAAGATGGGGAGACAGGCAGTCAGGTAGGATATAGGAAAGTGGGAGCAGAGGCTCCAAAACTCTTCTTCAGCTCTCAGACTGAGTCTTTTCAAAGGAGTTTTATTCTCTTTCTTTATTGCTTGCCAGAGGAAAAGAAGGATATCTGCACTGTCACTTCTGTGACCAAGAAAGGTGAATTTTCATTGTAAAAAATGGTGGAATTTCGATTCAGTTTCAGAAAGTACAAGCAGAAATATCCCATCTTGAAACTGAACCAAAGTCTCATTGGCAATTTTGAAGAAAATTAGAAATAGTCATGTTACTATAGTGATATTTGTTAAGTAGTCTGGGCAAACACAGAGAACATTTTTCTGTAGCTGTCATTGGAGTTACAATAATCAGATAATATTATTTAGTACGTGCTTAGTGCTTTTGAAGGATGATCTTGAAGTACTTTACAAAGGTCAGGACAAGCATTATTGTTAAGGAATGAATGGGAAAGAAATCTCATTAACAGCAGCAGGGTGCAGATGACAATATAGCACAGCTTCATGCATAGACCTGTGTCTCAAGATTCTGCTAATGAAGAAAGCCCTAGAACTGATTGACATTCTTATTATCTGTCATCCTTTATTTGGGAGGGGGATATATATAATATGTAGCTTCAGAACATTTTTTGAACTGTTATCATGTAAGATACTGATTTCAATAACTGAAAAAAGAAGATGTTGGGAAAGCCTTTTAGACCCACATAGTTGCTCCCAGAAAATACGAAACATTTTTGATGTCTGTGAGAACATACGCAATCATATGTTCACATAAGGCGAAAGGGAGAGGAAAAAGAAATCATTGGATTTGGGGATTTTAGAAAAGTGGATTTCACGGGGCTGTTGATGTTACCTAAGTGACTAAGGAGCCTGAATTGTATTTTCAACAGTGACTTAAGAATACTTGAGTAGACTTTGTAATTATTCCTTATAGTCTTTAAATTTATGATATTTTGTGACAGTTTTCCTCAAAATCTCTGTGCTTAGGGTTAAATGTGACAAGGGTAAGCATTTCAGCTTAGAGTCCCAACAGCATTTATGTCTCTGAACTTCAAATTTCAGCTCTCCCAGTTAGCTGGACTTGGAGGCCTCCATGGCTCAGTAGAGCAGGGATTTCCTGTGTGCCTTTGGGAAGCAGAGAAGATTAATCACCTCATATACTGTGATCTAATGTTATGTCTGCAAATGAGATTTCCAGGCAACTGCTAGACATATATTTTTGGATCCTGTATTTTTAGTTTGATAACAGTAATCTGAGATATAACTTGTTTACGGACTAGTCTAGTCCAGCCAAAAGACTCAATTTTATTAGGATGTGGTTAGGTAGACACTCTGGCAGCAGCAGCAGCTTCTGTAACTCCTTTAAACATGCTCAGCCTAGCTTTTCTCAGGAGATGGCAGCAGCAGCATTCCTGAGATGGCTGCAATAATTTCCATTTACTCTGGAGGGCATGAGGTGCAAAGTAATAGTTGGGTGGGAAACAACTCCTCCTGCCCCCTGAAAAATCCTCTCTGCAGCCATGTGGAGTGTTATGCTTAGAAATACAGACCTGTAAGTGTTTCACGCAATGTGAGAGAGGGTTGAAGTGGTACAGCTAAAGAAATATTGAAGTTAGCTAGACCTTACCTGAACATTTCATAGGTAACCCAAAACAAGTGTTTCCTCTTGAGTCAACTGAACAAAGGCACTTTAAGCAATGCTGTGGCAGGATACGCCATTGCATGTCACTGCTACCAACTTCCCTACAAATGTCCCCTCTGTAGATGGAGCAGAGGGCTGAAGAAGAAAGGTGAGAGCAGGCTGACAATGTTTGTGCTGGGTGGTGAGCAGGATTTCACTTTGCCATGGGAGATGCAGGGGAGGTGAGGGAGGAAAGAGCAGAGGGGCAATAATATGGCAGAAGCAGTCAAGGAACAAAGAAGGCTATTTTATGTATTAATCTATATGTTTTTCTGACGCTATATTGAGAGCGCCTGAGCACTTATGTAAATGATGAACATCTGTTATGTCCTGTTTGTACTGTAATCCTTCCCCACAGAGAGGAGCAGGGGCAGAAGTACATTTTGTTTTCTGAAGACATTTTCATTTGTTTTTCTTTACTTGTGCTGCTGTGAGACTGAAGAGATCAGAGGTGGGTCTCAGGCAGCAGTAGGTGAGGAGCTCCATCACAGTGCCAGACTCCCACCAGGCCTTGCATAGGCAGGACGCACCCTGCTTACAGAGGTCCTGTGCACCAAATGCACAGAGGTGTTGGGGACTGTCTTCATCCTAGATGTACAAAGTGGCTTTTTTTCAATATGGCTTGGATACAGCTTCTCAAGAATTTTGATTGCATCAATGTGTTTACCTTTCTTCTAAATGCTATGGAAAGCCTGTATGGAACTCAGAGACATGTTTCCTACATATGCAGCATCCTGGCTTGCTGACAAAGGTAGCTATAGTGCTCCATGTTACCTGGCATTTTCTAGGGCTGTGGACTTCATGCTTGGATATATTGCAGGACCTTAGGCAGCTGACAGGTGACGAAAGCAAGAATAACCATCTCCCTGCTCTTACTCTCCACTCTCTTTGCTGATTATAATTTGTGTTCCACTTCAGCCTGCTACCTTTCATCAGTGTTTTGATCACATCCGAGTATGAGATGAGGTGGCAATGATATAATTACCTGTGACAAAGGATGAACTATATGTGTTGTACACATATGGTTGCACATGAATCCAGACCATCAGCTTATTCTTCTTGGTTAGGAAAAAAAAAAGTCTCTGATCATTAATATAGTGGCTACTCAAAAAAAAAAAAAAACAAACAAAAAAAACCCCCAAACCTCAAGCAAACAAATCAAAAACCTGAATATAAAATAATGCTGTGCTTTCTTCCTACTCAGTTCTTCTGCCCTGGTAGGAATCCTACCTAGGGAAACAAGTTTTCCTACACAAAGATGATAACTTGTCTCAGATCTATAGCCAGTCCCTCCATTCATTTTTGCTGTCTTGTGTAGGCTGTAGTTTGCTCTGAGCCAAGAGCAGTGTCCAGATAATGAGCAAGCCTTGGGGCTGCTGGAGTGCATCAGCCAGGGTCAGATGTTTAACACAAGTTGTCATTGTTTCTTCTTACCCATCCAAGATGTCTGGCACATTCCAAGGGCGGCTACACAGCCCACTTCTGCCTAATACTTACTGAAGGTGGAAAGGGACAGGTTTTGTGTAGGCTACGGGAGAAAACCTGTAGATTTAGGTACACCTGTGACCTTGAAAAAAAAAAAAAAAAAAGGCAGGGGGGAGAAAGTTGCTGCAGATAAATCACATCTGCTTCAATGTGGAGAAACTTGAACAGTGTCTAAATTATTTAGTCATGTCCTTGGGACGCCAAGCAGTTGAATAAGGAAGAAAAAGTGTGTTCTTTCAGAGAAGGACTTCTTCCTTACTTCCCAATATTCCTTGGAAGATCAAGATAGGTGATTTTTGAGGATATAACATAAATATGTTTTCTAAAATGATATATTTTGCCCCTGTCTAGAGCAGGCATGTCAAGGGCTACACTTGACACCGTAATGTTTAAGTAGCAGCTGAAGAACTATCATTTAAGAAGGTCATAACCAGGACTGGGAGAGCAATTATCTGTAGAGCAGAAGGAACGGGAGAGCCTACAGAAGCAGAGGTCGTGTGTGGGAGCGGCAGTCCTTATCTAAAAACTATGGAGTGTTTCTTCACTGCCTTTCCCATCACACCCTTCTGATTTGAAATGGTTAATGGTGTAGAGAGGTGAGTGGTCTCTGCTTTGTTTTGTCCAGGTGGCACAGCTGGAACCTGTCTGGTTCTAGTTCTCTCACTGCAGCTGAGAAACAGAGGTTATTAGTAGCAGAGGAAGGTTTTTGAAAGAATAGTTTCAAGAAATCTGAAGTACTTGCTATTACAGAGCTGTTCTCAATTGTCAGGATATTTTACATTCTTTTCTGTCTTTAGAAGTAAAAACTGAGCAAGGGAACAAAATGATGTTTTCATGTGTCCTCTTGCCACCTAAAGTGGTAAATTGTACCATGAGGAAGCCAAGTAAGGATTGAAGTGAGGGTGATGAAACACTGGAAGAGCATGCCAAGAGATGCCATGGGATTTCCATCCTTGGAGATGTTCAAAACTTGAAAGGATATGACCATAAGCAACCTGCTCCAACTGATAAGTTAGACCTGCTTTGAGCAAGGATTTGGATGATGTAACCTTCTGTGCTGGTTTTGGCTGGGACTGCATTAATTTTCTTCACACTAGCTACTACGGGGCTATGTTTTGGATTTGGGCTGAAAACAGTGTTGATAATACAGGGATGTTTTCTTTATTGCTGACCAGTGCTTACACAGAGTCAAGCCTTTTCTGCTTCTTACCCAACCCCACCAGCGAGTAGGCTGGGGGTGCACAAGAAGTTGGGAGGTAACACAGCCACGACAGCTGACCCAAACTGGCCAAAGGCATATTCCATACCATGTGACATGGTATGGAATGCTTAGCGTATAAAGCTAAGCATATGCTTAGCATATAAAGCTGGGGCAAGAAGAAGGAAGGGGGGGACGTTCGGAGTGATGGTGCTTGTCTTCCCAAGTAACCATTACGCGTGATGGAGCCCTGCTCTCCTGGACATGGCTGAACACCTGCCTGCCGATAGGAAGTAGTGCATGAATTCCTTGTTTTGATTTGCTTGTGTGCATGGCTTTTGCTTTACCTGTTAAACTGTCTTTATCTCAATTCATGAGTTTTCTCATTTTTACTCTTCTGATTCTCTCCCCCATCCTACTGGGGTGGGGAGTGAGTGAGCAGCTGTGTGGTGCTTAGTTGCCAGCTGGGGTTAAACCATGACACCTTCAGAAGTCAATTCCAACCTTAATTATTCTGTGATTCTAGGAATGAAGGATCAGAAAAGAAACCAAGGAACCAAGTCTGGCCCCATAAAACGTGCCTTTAATTTAGTAAAATGAAACACTGCAGCTAGCTGCAGCCAACTGAAATCCTGCTGCAAAATGAACAAGTGGGAGCAGCAGCAGCTCCCGTGTATGCTGCTTTTCAATATCTCTTCACTACAGTCCAGTAAGAACTCACAGATAATCTTCCCATCTTCTGTACAAAAGCATCTGCCATTTGCTGCAATCCACCATCTGCAGCTCAGGCTCTCTCTTTTTCTTTACCAAATTTTCAGCTTTATTACAAGACATACTAATTGCTTCCCAAGGTCAGAGCTATTGATACTCCTTGAGTATTTGAAGGTGTGTGAGATGGATGAGTGAACCTCTAACAGAAATGTTTAACATTAAGAGTTTACAGTTAAATTTAGTGACTGCATTAGATGAGAGCCTGACAGTTTTACAGACTCATGTGCTCTCCATCTAGGAAGGGCAGCATCTAGGACTATCACTGTTTATTATGATTATTAATGACCTGGAAACAGGTTGAACTTTGAGATTTGTGCCCAGGTGGCCAAGAAGGCCAACGGCATCCTGGCTTGTATCAGGAATAGTGTGGCCAGCAGGAGTAGGGAAGTAATCGTGCCCCTCTACTCAGCACTGGTGAGGCCGCACCTCAAATGCTGTGTTCAGTTTTGGGCCCCTCAGTACAAGAAGGACATTGAGGTGCTGGATCATTTCCAGAGAAGGGCAACAAAGCTGGTGAATGGTCTGGAGAACAAGTCTTATAAGGAGCTGCTGAGGGAGCTGGGGGTTTTTAGCCTGGAGAAGAGGAGGCTGAGGGGAGACCTTATTGCTCTCCCCAACTACCTGAAAGGAGGTTGTAGTGAGGTGGGTGTTGGTCTCTTCTCCCAAGTGAAAAGTGACAGGACAAGAGGAAAGAGCCTCAAGTTGCACCAGGAGAGGTTTAGATTGGGTATTAGGAAACATTTCTTCGCCAAAAGGGTTGTCAAGCAGTGGAACAGGCTGCCCAGGGACCTGGTGGAGTCACCATCCCTGGAGGTATTTAAAAGACATGTAGATGTGTCACTCAATGACATGGTTTAGTGGGACTTGGCAGTGTTAGGTTTACAGTTGGACTCACTGATCTTAAAGGTATTACCCAACCTAAATGATTCTATGATTCTCTGTCAACAATTGCAGGTAAGAGCATTACTTGGATTGTAATGTCTGGAGGTGGTCCCCTCAAGACTATGGAGGTGATAAGATCTTCAGAGGGTTTAAAAAAAAGAAGAAAGAAAGGGTACATAATGGCAAATGAAAATGCATTAGCAAATATAAGTAATTCAGCTTTTAATAAGGAAATGGAATTATTCTTACACTTGCTCAATTAATCATAAACACTTGGCCATCTGTGAAAAACCTCTGCTTACATCACAGTGGTGAGTCAAAAGGCATATGTATTGTTGGGATATCTGAAGAATGGAATTGAAAATAACACTCAGGGTATTACATGAATAAACACTTTGCATTCAGCTGGTATGATGATGATCCCAATTCAAAAAGGGTAGTAGAAGAAGAAAATTACTAACAGGATGTGAGTGGAGGTGAGATAGCCAGGGAGTTCTTGGGAAGAAAAGATCAGTAAAAGGGTATAGGCATATCATAAGCCATGAACAATAACAGAGAACAAAAAATTAATGTTTTCATTTCCTGTTTGTGTAGTACAAGTGGGGAAGGAGGAGGACAACCAGTGAAGCAGATTATGAGTTAACAACCTTACATTGTTGATATACAGGATGCATTACACAGACACAGCTGGGCAAAGGAATTCAGCCACCAGCATCCAAGTGTTAGGATCAAGAAACAATATGTCTGAAAAAAAGGAGGCTCTCAATTGTAGTAGGCCCACATCCAGTTATTATGAAGTGAACTGCAGAAACACGATGGTCACAGTCCTCACAACATGAACACCGGCACTAGGTATTTAGCAGAGTATTGGTCTTCATGTCTCTTTATTGGTTCTGACTGAAAATGACTGGCCTACCCATGGCAAGCAAGGGCAAAGCTAGATGCAAAAACTGTATGTTTTACTGTTACTCTGGAAAGCATAGCAAAGCACAGCTCTTATACAGCCCTGGGATGCTGCCTGGCACATTAAGGAAGGCAAAGCCTGCATGTGTCTCCACCTGCTGCTCCTGGACCGTGTGCTCCACTGGAGAACTGGTGTCTCAGTGGAGAAGATGATGGTCTCCTCCCCTCCTTACCGCCCCCCACAGCTCACCAGAGGATAGACAGCTAAAGATGATCAAATCTCCTGTTGCTGGGACATGAGACTTTTGCTTTTGTGGCATAGTTGATTTAAAGGGGGGAAAAAAGTAAAATTTAGTCCAACATTGATAACAAAGGCAGCTAGGACTCACACCACCTGTTTTCCCCTGGTGCCTTTGTGTAGTGCTCAACTGGGTAGACTTTGGCAGCAGAAATGCACATTTCTTGACACAGCAGGTGGTTTTAGTCACAGTCTTCAACATCATTTATCTGTTATCAGAGAAAATCAGATTCGCTATGACTTTGTACATGTAATATTACAGCAGTTCACTTTAATTAGACACAAACACTAACTTTGGACTCCCTGTTGTCCTTCTGGATAGGAAGATCAGACAAAAGTCTTGCGTCCATACTAAGTATTTGAGATTTTATTCTATCAGTTTGTTCAGTGTGGGCATGAAGACTCGGTGCAAGCAGAACTGACTGTATGTTGTCTCTGGCTTGTTAAAAGTTTCACAAGTGATAAAAACAAAACTGTGGTGGACATTTACTTGTGCTTGACACAAACTCATGACTTTAAAAACCAATTATCAGTTACTGGACCTATTTAGGCATTCTGCCCACTCTGCAGAAGAGCTTTTACTTCTCAAAAGTCTCTTTCTTGAGCATGTACTCATAAACTGTGACTATGCCATCTCTCACCTTGCATATTGAATAAATTCCCAGGATCTTTTTATATTCCAGGCAGTGGCATCAGTGCTGCTTTCTAAATCCATACAATTTACCCTGGTCAATATTACGTTGTGTGTGCAACCTTTCTTCATATGTTTCTAAACATGTGTAGTATCATTCATGTCACTGTTTATCTGAGGCTGAGGTCCTGTGGAAGCATCTGGAGTTATTTGGTTTGCCCCATTTATTCCTTTTAAAGTTACGAGAATTTCTCAAGTAGTCTAAGCTTGCTAAAAATCAGTGTGATCACTGTTCACACAAGTCTTTTGAAAAATTCTTGCATACAAGAATTCTGTGTTTTGTAAATTGCTCCCATTTAATCCCTGCTGTTTAGCAAAATCCTAAATTACTCCCAGAGACAAAGTATTTTGTCATCGTATGACATAATTATACGATTTGTCATCTTTTCCTACTGCAGATAAAAGTACTTCTATGTTCTGCCTTGTGCCTATGATTATTGACAATTCTATCATTTTTGTTAATTCTTAGAATTTTCTTTGTTCAGACTCTGCTTTACGAACTTATAATTAATTCAGACTTTCCTGCAATAGGCTGCTTCTCCTTTTGCCTTCCTTCTCAGTGTTCCTCCATTCCTTGCTTCTGAATTATACCAGTCAAAACATCAGAAAAGTCTCACCTTGTGAATATGTCTATAGCATACATACCAGAAGACAAATATTTCTAATTTAAGTATAGTTTAAATATAGATATAGACATACATATACACAAACCAGATACATAAATAATGATTTTTATATATTATTTGCATATTTTTTTCACTTTGTGTCTTAACCATTTTTTTTCTGCCATTGTTGTTTTCATCTACATAAAGGGATTACAGTTTCTGGTGTTGATTTTAAGTTTCCAGTCATGTTCACATAGTTCTGTCAAATTACTTTTTCCAAATGATTAATTTCCTCTACTTTGTTTTTAGTTTCAAGAACACTATTCATTATCAATAATATTTTTATTTCTCATTCTGTTTGCACAAAGCCAACATAAAAAGTCATGATTACATCTGTACTGTGTGATTATGTCCACATGACCACATAGATCACAGCAAGGCCCTTTCTATGATGCCAGCACACCATGTTATTGCGAGTTTCTGGCAATCCAGCCCTAATTATCTGTCAAGATGATGCCTCATACAAAATTCCTTTGTGTTGGATGAACACATCTGACTTAAGCCATGAACATACATAGATAGGTTAGTATTGGCAGTGTCAATAAAGAACAAAATCCCTCATCATAATGCTTTATTCCCTCATGACTCTAAGTTATAAGTAGATGTGTAAGATGATGTGTATCCTGTTCTCTAGTCTGTTTTTTTATGGTCAGAAGTGAACACCAGTTACAGCTCTAAGTCTTGGAATAGTTGATACCTAAGACACTGTGTTTCCCAGATATAAGACCAGCAATTTTTGACCCTGTCAAACTTCTGCATTTCAGTCCACTTAATTAATCTGAAATTGGATCTACCCAATAGTTCTAACAGTGCTGGCCATGCAAATGTTCCCATGACACCTCAGTAATACCTGCTAGCTGAAATGTATGCCCTTTAATGAGCAGTCCTCATTCCTTTTGTTCATTAATCAGGCCCCGATATTGCTCTATAGGCAATTAGTGATTTTTTTTTTTTTTGCTCCTCATATTCTTTGATATCTTGATTAATTTTGTTCACAAACCTTATGTAGGCACTCAGTTCCTCTTTTCACCTTTTCCTTTTTTTGTTGAATACCTTCAGATTTGTTTAGCTGGACTGTCCGTTCAGAGTTAAGTTTTCATCACATTGACGTAGATTCCAGCCAAATCATATAACCCCTTTACCTTGTGGAAGGTCAACCAAATGCACTAGCAGAACAGAGACTGTCAATATTATAACAATTACCTAGGCAAAAACCAAGCAGACAAAAGAAACCCCCTTAGTGTCTCTCTTCAGGTGATACTGAAAGACAAATGAATTCCAGGACAACAAGCTGTCTGTGCTCTTCCTTCAGCCCACCTTTTAGTTTCTCTAAAACAGGCTATAAACCACAAAGATGTTATAGTGCAGCATCATTAGGCCACTATCCTCAGTTGTATACTCATTACTGATTTCACAAACCTATTGAATCTCAAAGTACAGTACAGGCTACAATATAATGTAGAAGTACCCAGTCAGCCTTAAATGAACTCATTTGGTATTACAGTCTGCAACGGCCATAGCCCTAGAAGTGTAATTTACTGGAGAAGGAGGAGACAATTAGCTTGCTTTGACTTCGCTGCTTGCTTTCCTGCTGCCAAGACTCAAGCAAGCCTGACCTTTTTTTTTCTTCTTCTTCTTTTTTTGTATCAGTTCTGAAAACTGGTTCTGATACTGCAATACCTCGCTGCAGACCTGCCAGTATCTGTACTTAGAGAGTGGCATCTTGTGTCTCTGCCTCAGGGAGATAACATACCATCTGCTGTCTTCTTGTCCTTTACAGGATGTTCTCTCAATTCCGTTTAAGGGAGAAGGCATCATATCAAACTGCATTCAGATCTGCAAACTTGTTTTAAACATTACATCCTTGAACCAAAGAGGAATCCAAACTATTATTTGAAATCTTTGTTTTAACAAAACACTGTCAAATTGACTATTCTTTCTTAAATATTGATTGGTTTTTGGAAAGTCTGTTGAACTTGACCTGGAACTTAAAAAAAACAAAACAAAACAAAACAAACAAACAAATAACTCCCAAAACAGTAAACCTTCAGTCACAAATAAGTTTAAAATGGGCTTTTTTGAACAAGACTGTCTGACTTGTTTAGATAGTTGGAGCTTGCTTTTATGGGTGTGTTTAATTTTCTTATAGGTCAGAATTGTGCAGATGTGTCTTACTTTCCCGTTTCTTTACCACAGCTTTCCTTCCTGTTTGACCAGCTGGCACTCTACAACATCAGCTGCAGTTATCATGTCAATCACCTAATGATCTAATACATGAAACCCTTCTATTTTCTTCTATGTTGATTAGAGCGCAACCATTCTTCTCTACCTCCCTGTCCTGGTCCTGGTTTTCTCATTTCCACTGGCTATGAGTCACAAACCTCTCTCTGTCATTCGTCAGTGGCCAGCTCTTTTTCCCTGGAAACTCTGTCTTTTCTTAAACTATATCTCATCTCTACTTCTTGTTCTAATTTATCACTCTTCTGGAACAGCTTTCATTTTGCATTTTATATACAGGAAGCTACTTCTGGCTTGTGGCAGGAAAAAAACACAGCTCATCCTTTATCAGACATAACCACTGTGGTTTTTGATTTCCAAACTCCCTAGTGAATCTAGCTGCTAACCACATTTTTAAAGAAATATTTGATGTGAATAGAATATGAAAAGATATAATAAATCTGCATGCTTTTGCATATAAACCAAGGACCTACCTGGTGTTATGAAGAATCTCTTCCTTTGGTTGTTTTGTTTTTGTAATTTATCAGATGCAATATCTAAAATTAACCAGTGGCCACTTTTAGAGGAAAAATTACTGGGTTAGATAATATCACTGAATTGGAATGTATGGAAATTTCTAAGCTCTGTGTGAAATTCCATAACCTTGAAAAGTCATTAAACCCCAAAATATTTTGAAGGGGTTTCCAAATTATTTGAATAGCAAGTGTGTATTATAACTGATATTTTTTCAGTCTGTCTACAGCAATAACAAGTAATGGTAACTATGGAAAATATTTTAAAGATATAGACAACTGGATAGAAGTCATCAGCTAGTTTCATGTTGTCATAAATGTTTTTACATGATTTCCAGTTTACATAAGTTTATTATTCTATTACAACTTGGAATTAATAATCAGATGAAGCAGAGAAGACTTCTTAATACGTATATATTTGATAGCATAAGAATAAATCTTTGAAGACAAGAAAAACATTGTAAGGTTATTTATGAAAGAATGTAAGATAGTTAAACATTCAAATCAGTAGAACTACAGGAAAAATAAGGTGAGGTCAGTAAACAGCAGCCAGGATTTCACCTCCTTGTTACACCTCTTTGTACTGCAAAAGCACGATAGCACTGATGTGGAACAGGACTGCCCAGGCTTGCTAGCTCCAAGGATCCACCACTCACAAAATTTTAATAACCTTTATAACATGCAGCTTTTCAGAGATAAAGAGCCTGGCTGTAAAATTACAAACAGTCTTTGTGGAGTAAAGTCTAAAAATGCAGAATAGCACCTGGACTAAGATGAGCTATGAGAAAATACACAAGCTCACTCCAGAATTAATCAGGAGACACTGTAAAAATCTTGGCTTTCAATATATAGAATAATTGGGGGAGGGGAGGTTGTTGGGTTTTGGTTCATGACACTCATCTTCACAAAACCTGATTCCTGCCAGGTCCCCCTCTGAAGTACAGAGGTGTTGCTCTAAAGCCTATTTTAGTACTCTAAACCAGCCTCTGCTTCAATTATTCATATGTATTCCATATAAATTGTACTTGAAGAACTTGTGGTCTTGAAAACAGAAGTTCTTTAGGATAAGTTCTTAGCCCTGTGCTTCACGATATATGTATATTCATTGTTCTTTAGGGTGATATTTTAGCCCTATCCTTTGTGATATATAGAATCATAGAATCATAGAATCATTAAGGTTGGAAAAGACCTCTAGGATCATCAAGTCCAACCGTCAACCCAACACTACTGTGTCTCCTAAACCATGTCCCGAAACGTCACTTCTACACGTTTTCTGAACTCCTCCACGGATGGTGACTCCACCAGGTCCCTGGGCAGCCTGTTCTAGTGCCTGACCACTCTTTCAGTGAAGAAATTTTCCCATATATCCAATCTAAACCTCCCCTGGAGCAGCTTTAAACCATTTCCTCGCATCCTATCGCTAGTTACTTGGGAGAAGAGACCAACACCCACCTCACTACCACCCCCTTTCAGGTAGTTGGGGAGAGCAATAAGGTCTCCCCTCAGCCTCCTCTTCTCCAGGCTAAACACCCCCAGCTCCCTCAGCAGCTCCTTATAAGGCTTGTTCTCCAGACCATTCACCAGCTTTGTTGCCCTTCTCTGGAAATGATCCAGCACCTCAATGTCCTTCTTGTACTGAGGGGCCCAAAACTGAACACAGCATTTGAGGTGCGGCCTCACCAGTGCTGAGTAGAGGGGCACGATTACTTCCCTACTCCTGCTGGCCACACTATTCCTGATACAAGCCAGGATGCTGTTGGCCTTCTTGGCCACCTGGGCACACTGCTGGCTCATGTTCAGCTGGCTGTCAACCAGCACCCCCAGGTCCTTCTCCACCGGGCAGCTTTCCAACCACTCTTCCCCAAGTCTGTAGCATTGCATGGGATTGTTGTGACCCAACTGCAAGCCTCGGCACTTGGCCTTGTGAAACCTCGTACAATTGACCTCGGCCCATTGATCCAGCCTGTCCAGATCCCTCTGCAGAGCCTTCCTACCCTCGAGCAGATCGACACTCCCGCCCAATTTAGTGTCATCTGCAAACTGACTGAGGGTGCACTCGATCCCCTTATCCAGGTCATTGATAAAGATATTAAGCAAGACCGGCCCCAACACTGAGCCCTGGGGAACACCACTTGTGACCAGCTGCCAACTGGATTTAGCTCTGTTCACCACAACTCTCTGGGCTCGGCCATCCAGCCAGTTTTTTACCCAGCGAAGAGTACACCTGTCTAAGCCATGAGCCGCCAGCTTCTCCAGGAGGATGCTGTGGGAGACTGTGTCAAAGGCCTTGCTAAAGTCCAGGCAGACAACATCCACAGCCTTTCCCTCACCCACCAGGCAGGTCACCTTGTCATAAAAGGAGATCAGGTTGGTCAGGCAGGACCTGCCTTTCATGAAGCCATGCTGGCTGGGCCTGATCCCCTGGTTGTCCTGCACTTGCCCGGTGAGCTTACTCAAGATGTATCGCTCCATAATCTTTCAAGTACAGAGGTCAGACTGACAGGCCTGTAGTTCCCTGGATCTTCCTTCCAGCCCTTCTTGTAGAAGGGTGTCACATTGGCAAGCCTCCAGTCGTCTGGGACCTCCCTTGTTAACCAGGACTGTTGATAAATGATGGAGAGTGGCTTGGTGAGCTCCTCTGCCAGCTCCCTCAGTACTCTCAGTGGATCCCATCCGGACCCATAGACTTGTGAGTGTCCAGGTGTCTCAGCAGGTTTGTAAACTGCTTCCTCCTGGATTATGGGGGGTTTGTTCCACTCCCCATCCTTGCCTTCCAGCTCAGGAGGCTGAATAGCCTGGGGATAACTGGTCTGACAGTTAAAGACTAAGGCAAAGGCGGCATTAAGTACCTCAGCCTTCTCCTCATCCTCAGTGGCAATGTTCCCCTCTGCATCCAATAGAGGATGGCGATTCTCTTTAGTTCTCTTTTTGTTGTTAATGTACTTGTAAAAGCATTTTTTTGTTATCCTTTACAACAGTTGCCAGGTTGAGTTCTAGCTGGGCTTTTGCCTGTCTAATTTTCTCTCTGCAAGACCTACCGAGGTCTCTGTACTCTTCTTGAGATGCCTGCCCCTTCCTCCAAAAATGGTAAACTCTCCTTTTTTTTCTGAGTGCCAGCAAAAGCTCCCAGTTCAGCCAGGCCAGTTCTCTTCCCCACCAGTTCGTCTTGCGGCACAGGGGGACAGCCCGCTGCTGTGCCTTTAAGACTTCCCTCTTGAAGAAAGCCCAGCCTTCCTGGACTCCTTTGCCCTTCAGGACTTCCTCCCAAAAGCCCCTCCCAACCAGTGCCCTAAACAGGCCAAAATCTGCCTTCCAGAAGTCCATGGTAGTGGTTCTGCTGACCCCACTTCTTACTTCACCATGAATTGAGAACTCAATCATACTGTGGTCGCTAAGCCCAAGATGGCCTCTGACCACCACATCTCCCACCAGTCCTTCTCTGTTTCTGAACAGCAGGTCAAGCAAGGCACCTCCCTTGGTAGGCTCACTTACCAACTGCGTCAGGATGTTATCTTCCACACACTCCAGAAACCTCCTAGATTGTTTCTTCTCTGCTGTGTTGTATTTCCAGCAGACACCTGGTAGATTGAAGTCCCCCACCAGAACAAGGGCAACCGATTGTGGTACTTCTCCCAGCTGCTTGTAAAATGCTTCATCTACCTCTTCATCCTGGTTGGGTGGTCTATAACAGACTCCCAGCAGGATATCTGCCTTGTTGGCCTTCCCCCTCATCCTTACCCATATGCACTCGACCTTATCATCACAATCGCTAAGCTCTATGCAATCGAAACACTCCCTAACATATAGAGACACCCCACCGCCTCTCCTTCCTTGCCTATCCCTTCTGAAGAGCTTATAGTCATCCATTGCAGCACTCCCATCATAAGAGTCATCCCATCATGTCTCTGTGATGCCAACTAAGTCATAGCTATCCTGCTGCGCAATGGCTTTCAGCTCCTCCTGTTTGTTGCCCATTCTACGTGCATTGGTGTAGATGCACTTGAGCTGGGCTATCGATTTCACCCCCAACACTGGCACGCCACCCTTAGGCTTCTCTCGAGTTGGCCTGACTATATCCCCTTCCCCCTTCGAACCTAGTTTAAAGCCCTCTCGATGAGCCCCACCAACTCATGTGCAAGAATCCTTTTCCCTCTTTGAGACAGGTGAACTCCATCTGCCGCCAGCAGGCCCAGTGCCATGTAAATCTCCCTATGATCAAAAAAACCAAAATTCCTCTGATGGCACCAGCCTCTGAGCCATGTGTTAATCAGATGAGTTTTCCTGTTCCATTCGGTCTTCTTCCCTGCCACTGATGGGATTGAGGAAAACATTACCTGCGCTCCTGATCCTTCAACCAATTGCCCCAGTGCCCTGAAGACCCTTTTGATCACTCTTGGGCTTCTCTCCATAAGCTTGTCACTGCCCACCTGCATAACCAGTAGCAGGTAGTAATCAGAGGGTCGTACCAGACCAGGGAGTTTCCTAGTAACATCTCTGACCCGGGCCCCAGGGACGCCACAGGCTTCCTTGTGGGATGGGTCTGGTCAGCATATTGGGCCCTCTGTCCCCTCAGAAGGGAATCGCCTACAACAGTTACCCTCCTTTTCTTCTTAATGGAGGTGGTCTTAATGTGTGGGGCTGACTGACTCTCCCTAGGCAACCCTCCAGATGGACCTTCACCTACAACCTCATTTGCCTGGCCCTCAAGTTCCAGAGCCCTGTATCTATTGTGTAAGGGCAGCTGGGAAAGTGAGGGAGGCCAGGAGGGGATTTGCCTGCTGCCCCGAGCAGGGACCTGTGTCCATTCCCCCTCATCTCTTAGGTCCCTTCCTTCTGCTAGGTGGCAAGAGGATAGGGGATCCTCTGCTTCTTGTGGAGCCTCCATCCGCTGCCATGGCCCCAGAGATGGCAGGGTGCCGCTCCACCAATCTATCTCCCTCTCACGCTCCCTGATGCTTCTTAACATTTCCAGTTCCTCCTTCAGCTCTGCCACCAGGCAGAGTGGATCGTCCACCTGGTCACACTGCAGACAGCTGCTGTCCCTGCTGCCCTCCGGTACGAGTGCCAGGCTCAGGCACTACCTGCAGCCAGAGACCTGGACAGCTGTGTATTTGTGTGGGGGCTCCGTCTGGGTCACCACATTCCTTCTGGCAATGGCTTTTGGGCAAGTGGAAACCACAGCTAGTGCCTCTCCTGGGGGGGCAATAGCCACTAGCTGAGGTACCCTTTAGAGCCAGGAGGGGGACTGCACCCTGCCCACATGCCTTGCCTATGCAAATGCATCTGCATAGCTTCAATTCAGAAGTAAGAGGTTAGAAAACCTGTCATAGCAGTAAGGACAGTGATGAGGAAAAGGTGATTATTTTTTTTTTAGAGAGAAACAGAGAGAGAGGCCCCTCGGCAGTGTGGAGGTAATACAGGAGGCAACGTTGAAAGAGAAGACAGAGAAGAACCAGAAGAATGGAAGTCAGAAAGAAGCAGGGTCACTGGTGAGGAAATTGGGAAGGGCAAAGCAGCTGATAAAGCACAGATTTTCACCAAAGATGCATGTGGCAGCAGTCAAATGCCAGGCAAGAACCTGGTCCCACCAAGAACATGACTGCCAGCAGAGAAGCTGGAAGGGAAAGGAGGAACAAAGCTGGTGTCTGGGAGGACAGTGCTTGCTGGAGGCTCACGATTGAGTGAGAAGTCTGTTGGCAGACAAGTCTACATCGGTGCTAGAAAAGGACAGCCAAGAAGTAAACACTTGGGTTTGGTATCAATTCATTACTTCTCTAAGAGGGCCTGTCCCTCTCTTTCTGTCCTGCAGCTTTCAGCATCCTGAAACGATATGTACTGCTCCCCATATAAAGGCATTACATAAAAACCATTTTTTTTTCCTGTTCAGTCTCCTACAGCATGCCAGGTGGCATGGAAGGCAGAACAGTTGCACAAAATGCCCTTTTTATATCAGGCAACATTTAAATTGCGCTGTTCATTGAGTGTGGCCCCATTCCCACTGAAGTCAGTGGGTGCTGTTGAGCAAAGGTACCATGATGAGATTAGGCCTTATGCTTTTGAGGCACTGCCCCGTTATAGTCCACACCTCAAATAGCATCTTTCCTCTAACAAACAAGCAGGGATGGATGGGAGCAAGCTGCTTCCCTGGCTGTTTCCTGCAGCACTATTTTATATCCACCGTCTGCCCACCCATCTGTTCAATCCCTGTTACAAAAACTGAAAACATTCCTGCTTTTTAAACGGGTGAAAAATGCCTCAAAAGAGGAATAAGTACTGTGAGATCTCCATGAAATTACTGCCATACTTTTCCCAATTAAACAAGATAAAACCAGGAAAATATGAAGATTTATATTTGCTGAAAGATATGGCCTTTTCTGAGCATTTTGTGAAAGCAGCATATTTTGTCAAGGATTTATCAAAAAGCTACTGATCAGCTCTGGTGCCACTCAGTCTCCATTTATGGACTCCTAGGTTAATCTTGAAGTATTTAGTGGAGCAAATCTGCTGGCTGATGCTTCTGGGAGGTTTTGCATGCAAAGTGAGCTGCAGAGCTCAAACCTGAGTCCACAGAGCAGCCACGAATGTTGGGAAGCAACAGCCCTGGGGAGCCCTTCACAGCCAAACTCCGTGTGGTGGCACCATCAGTCATTGGGTAGCTGTGGTCCTCTACGGACCTGGCTTTAGCCACAGGTAAAGCTTTGGAGCTTGTGACCAGGCCCTGGCTCACAGCTACCTTAAGGATGTATGCTGGTTTTGGCTGGGACAGAGTTAATTTTCTTCATAGTAGCTACTATGGGGCTATGTTTTGGATTTGGGCTGAAAACAGTGTTGATAATACAGAGATGTTTTCATTATCGCTGAGCAGTGCATACACAGAGTCAAGGCTTTTTCTGCTTCTCACCCCACCCATGAGTAGGCTGGGGGTGCACAAGAAGCTGGGAGGGGACACAGCCGCGACAGCTGACCCAAACTGACCAAAGGGATATCCCACACCATATGACATCACGCTCAGCATATAAAGCTGGGGCAAGAAGAAAGAAAGGGGGAGACATTTGGAGTGATGGTGTTTTGTCTTCCCAAGTAACTGTTATGCATTGTGGAGCCCTGCTTTCCTGGAGATGGCTGAACACCTGCCTGCTGATGGGAAGTGGTGAATGAATTCTTTGTTTTGCTTTGCTTGCGTGCACAGCTTTTGTTTTACCTGTTAAACTGTCTTTACCTCAGCGCACGAGTTTTCTCTCTTTTACCCTTCCGGGGTGGGGCGGGGAGTGAGCAAATGGCTGTGTGGTGCTTAGTTGCCAGCTGGGGTTAAACCATGACAGGATGGTTTAACCAGGACGAGGCAGAGCTCAAAGCAGGCAATGAGGGACAGGGGCAGCTGCTGCCATGGGGGACCGTTCCTGGACTCCTGGGCCCCTGTACAAGCAAGGCCCAGTGGGGAGCACTATGGCTTGGTGACCCGGCGTGATGCCTGCTTTGCTGTATTATCAGGGGCTGCCTCCGTTAAGAGGTGACCACTCCTTGCAATGACTGAGGCCAGCGCCTTAGAAAAGCATCTTCAGAAAAGTCAGCAGACAATGGCAAGGATCCCCTCTTAGTGAGGCTGTAGTCATTCTGGAAACTGAGAAAGCAGAAGGGCTTTCAGGTCAGAAAGCAGGAAAGGGATTTTCTACAACAGCCAGATAAGAAGGTCCATCAGGAAGCTCCTTGAAAGGATGAGGTAAGGCTACTTAGCATATCTCCATGGTTTGGAGAGGTGTATCGAGCCGATGAAGACTCAGCAATACTCTTCAAGTGGGGAGGGAGTTTACTAGCTTTTAGATACAGTCATAAGAATCACCTTTAAATAATCCAGACTCCTAACTTGAAGTCTTATGGCTGGTTTTGCAAGTAGCTGGGGAGTAATATTTGCAACAACTCCAAAGAGAAAACTGTAGCAGGAACTAGGTCTGGTCATGCATGGGAGTGATTGTGGTCTGGTTATGGGTGAGTGGCTCATTATGTTTTATGGCCCCTAATTTTTGCTCTTCTGATAATTAAATCAGTTTATTCACCAACTATTCAAAAATGGAAAAAAACAGGTAGACTGAAGACCCTGCCCATGACAGGAGGGGCTGCCGCTGCTGGGGCCACCTTGGCTTGTGCACAGATGAAGGTGGGTGGAGACGAAGAAGTGCTTATGTGAAAACAGACCCAGCTGGCAATGGCCTCTAGAAATCATGTAGTTCAGAGCTGTATTTGCCTTATTATAAAAGTAGCCAAGTTCAAGCAACATCTATCTCATACAACACCTTTACAGAGTAATCTAGTCTTAGTTGGGGACCTGCTAATAGTCACAACTGTTCATTTTCATTTAAAAAAAAAAGAAAAAAGATGCTTGCTGTTTGCCATAGTGGGCTGGTGCTGAACTTCGTCTTTTCCTGACTTTTTATAAAGCCAAAACAGCTAAGCATCCTGGCTGTTTTTCATGCCGTGACTAATGCCAGCTAGTTTTACTGAAATCAAGGTTTATGAAAGAATCTCTTCAAATGCCCCCGTTTGAAGCTTATGGCTTAGGCTCTTATCTGAGGAAAAGGAGGCATACACAACAGGGAAATGAATTTTAGCCTCAATTACTGAATGTGGATTCAGATTCCAATAAAATGTAAGTCACTGGAATTTGGGATATTTTTTAATATGAGTTTCAAATCAAACTGCTGACTCTGTTGACTATCTTTTTCACACAGATAGCATCTTGCTGTGTTAAAGAAAAGGTTTATCAGCAAACAATATGTTACAACAAAGACTTAGTCTTTTCCACTAGGCTTGTCTACAATTAGAAAAATAAATATTAGAAATTGCTGAGCAGCAGCAGTGAGCAGGAAATGATTTAGTCAAGTTTCTAGCTGAGAGAATACTGTGTACTGTAAAGTTTGGGGTGGAAGAAGGTTGAATACTTTCTCTGGTACAAATGCTGCTAATATTAATTTTAAAAATTGATCCAGCAAAAATTACCCTCATTTTGTGCCTTTCATAGACTAAAAGTCCCACTCTGCAGTGCTTTACAGTGCTGAAGGGGAGAAGACAGCTTGCAAGATGTGAAGTTGAATGTTGGGAACTGTAGTCTGTGCACAGTGCAGCTCCATATTAAAGGTTATTATGAAAGACCTATTTTTTGCAGGCAGACTGCAATATTTCTGACAGTTTCTATCCTTCAGTTTGCCTAATATTGCAGTCTTCTGATACTTAGTTAAAAGGGAACATTCTTCTGCAATTTAAACAGAAAGTATTTTACAAAAACAGGTGAAATATTCCAGTGTTTCTTAGGTGATGTGTGAACTTTTATTTTTATAAAATTAATTTCTTGTCAGGGAAGCAAAAAGAGATGGAGTAAGATAGACTACTTTTAAACTCTCTGTAAGGAGCTTGTGGAATACATGGTTCAGTCAAAGGTATTTATTATTTTCTAAACTCAGATATCCCTGCAATTCTGTCTGAGCCTACAGAAAGCATAGCTGGCCAAGAGGTGCTCCAAATACCAGAACAGAGAAAAAAAAATAGTGCGGATTTGGGGAATCAGAGCCTTTGTTGTTTCTGCTTGGTATTTGGACACTGAAGTCAGGGTGTCCTCGGTATGCCCATAGCAGGAGGCCAGGCTGGTGCATGCCCTCCAGAGCAGGACTCTGGCTCCCTGGTACTGAGGCCACTCCTCCTGCTACCCCTGCTCTTCCTAGACCCACGTAAAACTACTGCTCATATCCGTGTCCCACATGGCTTGTGTAATCTGTAGATATTGGAGCTTGGCAGTCATTGCAGACCCAGAGGCACGGATTTTCAGTCCCAGGCTCTGGGGTGCATTATGGGCTAAATGAGATCTTGCGCTCTGTGGCTAAGACTGTAATTGCCATTGTCAGCACTGTAAGGCTGCAGCTACCATCCATCTCCGGTAGATATAAATATATGTGCAGAAGATAGTAAAGGAAGTCTTAATGTACATAGAGGAAAAAAAATAGCTGGAAGTCTTTAAAGAAAGAAGGTGTGTGTTAAGATAGAAGCTCCTGACTCCCACAGCAAATAACAGGTTTTCAAGAGGGTTTTCTTTTCTCTTGTGTTGGCAGCCACTTTGTTAGATAATTGCTATGTTCCAGCCAAATGATACTGCCACACAGCTTCTGGAGATTGTCTTGTGCTTATTAGGGCAGGGAGTTTGTCCAGTTTATAAGGGTTGCAGACAAGATAATAGGAAACTTCTAGCATTCTGTCTTTACTGCTGTGCATACTATTGGGACTTAGAAATCAGTTTTGCTGGCGAGATGTCTGTTTTCTAGTATCTAGCAGAGGCGGTTGTGCTAGAGATGTATTTATTTTCTTCTGGAAGAGGAGGGTTCATTAATTTCTCTTTGTTATACTCATTGAGATGTGATTTCTCTATTAAGATGCAGGGAAGGGAAGAAGCAGTGAAGTAGTTTTCTTCTAGACTAAGGGACTACGCAAGCAAGTAAGGAAGTAAAATGTTTTCTCTTCTTCTCACTGGTCTGCTGCCACTTATAGCTGTGATGGAGAAGTACAGTCTACCTTCTTTCCCCAAACATTCTGAGTGGTTTTACAGGAAGCATGTAGTGTGGAGGAGGACAGGCCATACGGTGTGTTTGCCAAGTTGAGACATGAAATTAAAGAACAAAACAAGTTACAGCTCTTTGCAACAGTCTCCTATTAACTCCACGACACAGTGGTGGGGGGCAGTCCAGTGTCTCCTGTAAGACTATTTTAATCAGCTGGTCCAAATTCCAGAGTAAATCTCTACCAATTTGCCAACAAGCTTGTTTAAATGCAACCAGTGCTTAGTTTGCTCAGCAGAACGATTTAGAAGACCGCAGGGTGAGGCAAATTTGTCACTTTTTGCAATTATGACAGTCTGGTACAGTGCTTTGGTACCCTGACAGGATGCTGAGGATGCCAGGTCTTATTAGGCTCCTGATCCATCCCTGAAAGTGTGTTAGGGCAGAACTTCCTTCACTGCAGCAAAGCACAGGGACCACAATCTGGATGCAGCTGGTCAGGGTATACCTGAGATTTTTGTCTTCTTGACTCAAGGTCAAGTCCTGAGTCCTAATATAGCGCTTGCCAGTGTGATCTTCCCTTGTCTGGTTACATAAGGTCACCTGAGAACCCTTTTTGTAAAATAACATTTGGTAGATCACGGTTAGTGGCTTCTTAAAACAGTTTGTAAACTAAAGAGTTAGGGATTTAGTAGGGCAAAGGATCTGAACTTCATCTTTGAGTATATCTTTCTGAAAATGCTTCATCCTAATGTAGAAAATCAGCCAAAGTAAATTCCTTCCGATGATAGGTCATTAAAGTTCTGGTATCTGACATTAAGCTAGTTACCGTTGGCTCCTTTTATAGAAACAGGTTCTTCTAGAGAGCGATTCATCTCCTCTGAAGAAAGACATCTAAGGTAGGTCAAATGAATTGCTCTTTGGAGGCATCTATTTTTCTTCCTTGACTATAAAGGGAACTTGGGATGATAACCCAGGTGCCTGAAAGTGAAACATCTAGGACAGGAGGAGAAAAATTTTGCTTGGAACAGTGAGCCAGAGAAAGCTCCATGGCAGGGAAGTGTGATAAACCTTGCCAGGAGACAGACCTCACCACTGTAAATGCTCAGAGTATATACGATTAATATTTATTTTATGTTATTGTTTGACATTCTAGTAACTCCTTAATACTAAGTTCCTGTCTCTCTGGTTTATGGTGCCTGTATTTCCTCTCTCTTCATTCTTGGATGATCTCTTCCTTTCCTGTCTAACTTCTTGTTTTTCCCTCTCCCTCACTCTTCCTTTGCTAGGTTTCTCCTGACCCTCTCTTTCTCTTGACCTCTCTCACAGACAGGAAGTGAGAGGAACCCTATAGATGTCTAATGCAGAACTGCATGAGCTCACCGCTCATTCCATGTTGTGGAGCTTTAAGGAGTTGTAATTGCATGGAGGAGGGTCTGGGGGTTTGAGAACTGTGGGCTGTCAGCAGTGCTCCTGTATGAGAGGCTGGCTTCTTTCATTCCTTGTCTGGTTTTGGTTTTTGAATCCTATTTTTCTGTCAGAGGGAACTATACCAGCTTCCTGCTTCCGCAGATGGAAGCAGCTGCCTGGGAAACTGGCAAAGCCCACTCTGAACAAGGGAGAAGCCACACCTGTTCAGCAAGGAGGCTATAGGAACTGCTGCAGGCACCTTTTTTTCAGACCAGAGACTCTTTAAGTAAGCCACTACTCAGGGGCAGGTATTTCTCTTCTACTATAACAGCTTCTTTGGAAGAGTTTTAGGGAGCAAAATCTGTTTGTAATTTCATTTGCAAGTTCATTTAGGAGCCGCTGTACCTACCAGAACACCCATTCCACATGGATCACAGGTTCTGCGCATTCATGGCACAGACCGTGGGAACATTCTTCCTCAAGGTCATCCGTCTTATTTTTAAAGTAATCTCTTCTAATATCCTGAGTGACTAGTGGTATTCTAATTGATATTCTTTGACTTAACCTATTCGTCACCCCTACCAGAGTCCGGTATTTAGAACAAGCCAGAATGAAATATTTTCCCCCTAGAACAGTAGAAAAAAAGTGAATGAGAGAGAAAATGTCTTATTATGTTCCCTGTAATATATTTGTAGAAGTGTTCTGTATATGTCCTTGGAGAGATTAAATGGATGATAGTTGTATTAAGTTTTAATTGATGCTGCCTCCTAAGAGATAATACAGTCATGAGAGAGCCAGATCCTTCTGGTGTGTAAATTGCTATAATTTCTTGACCACCACTGAGCCTTACAAATGATTAGGTCTATGAGGTCTCACTGAACCTTCAGAGTTCACTGTAAATGGATCCTGCTGTATTTAAGACTGGCATTTAGGAGCCAGAACTCATTTGTTGTAGTGGGAGCAACCTTTTTATCATTTTCAACTTTCGCTTTCTCTGTTATTCCCCAGTCCATTAGTTTATTTTTTTCTTGTCTCTCTCTGTCTTTGTTCAGTGGCACTAATTTTACTTATTAGTAAAAGTTGTACTGGAAGATGTTGAAATAGGGGGAAATGTCTCATAACATGGTTTTATTATTTGCTACAAATGAAAAACAGTCTCTCTGCTTATTTGCACCGCATTAGCTCTTACAACCTTAACTAGGTCAGGGCCCCACTGTACTGGAGGGGTATGCCATAAAAGAGAGTCCCTGAAGCAAAAGACCTAAAACTGTAGAGATAAGAAACAGCAACTGAGGGAAACAAAAGAACAGGGAGGACATGAAAAGGCCTAGATAGGCATGAAAAACAGACTCTAATATCTATCTGCACAATTCCTGGGTGTATTAAGCTGATCAGTAGCAATGATAGCACCTCTGTTATTTGCTCTTCCAGTAAGGCTAGGCTGAACAGAATTTAAATTTCAGAGCACTGCATACTAATTGTGTTTGTATTACCCACTTGCCTTTTTTTGTGGTTTTTGAATGCTTTATCACAGACTTTGTATTAATTAAAGCTTTTGGCTGAATGGGATTGTTTGGCTTGAACAAACTGGACTTAAAATATCAGCCTCTTTCACAGCATCAAGGAAGCCAAGGCCAACTGCTTGGATAATGACCTGCAGAGCAAGGTCCTCCCACCTTTATGGTGCACAAGTCAATCCTTTGCCCTTCCGACAGACACCAATGGATCAATCAGCAGCCAGTCTAAAGCTATAATAACCTCAAAAGTGCTTTCCATGACTGGCATATCACTAAAATATAGTTGCTCCTTCTGCCATGACATACACAGTTCTCCATGGTTTTAGTGAAAGCAAATAACATACCTTTAAAAGCAGTATAATAATGAAGAGATGAGTAGGACACCACATTTGCCAGATTGTTTAATTTCTTAAAGCTTGCTGGGGGATAGAGAAGAATTAGACTGTACATAATTAACCTTAGTTTAACATTCAGGAAGATTTGTCCAGAATCTCTTCTCATTTTCACTGATGCCACCTGCTATTTCCATTATTTATTTCAATAAGCAACATATTTCACATAGTCATCTTTCCTGCTATCCATAGTCCACATCATTAACCTCACAGACTTCTACTCTGCATGTTTCTAGTAGCAAAATTATTGAGGTCCTGGGCTTAAGAGGTTACTATCTAGTTCAGCAATGTTCTGAAAGAAATAAGGTAACAAGCAAATATAAGAATTAGCATTGAAAAGCCTATTTGCTCTTATCTATTTGATGAACCAGAAGAAAACATGGTACCTAGTACATGAGAATACTAAGGTCAAAATAGTTTTAAGGTGACAAAGAAGCATGACTGAACTCACTGTATCTCCGTGATTTTGCATCTCAGCTAACAGTCATGACCAACATGATCTGTCCAAACTTGCACTGTACTCTGTGAAATTTTCAAAAGTCCACACTGGCCTTCTTCCTTACAACGTTACCCCACTCCGGTTTGCAGATAGATTACCTTCTTACCCCAACACAGTCAAAACAGAACTGTGTTTCAGGGGACTACATAATGGCAACAAACTAGCTCTTTTATTTGCAAAAATATGGCTCTGCAGAATCTTTGCTTCTTTTCTATCATTACACTTCTATTTTTAACATGTTTGTTTATAAATGCCTATGCCTCTCATCAGTATCTTTGGTAGCAGGCAGTTCTTTATGGAATTTGTATTTACCAGGGTATAACCTCTACTGCTGTTAGTGGTCCAGAGTAAAGGCAGGTTTCTTGGCTGAAGAGCAAGCATCTTAATTTGTAGTTTTGACACAGCTGGAGATGCATGGCAGCAAGAAAGCGAAAGAAGGACACTGTTTGTGCATAAATAACTGAATCACCCGGACAGATATCTTCATAAGTGGAGTTGCTGCAAAACCAAATTTTTATTGGTTTCTTTTTTCGTTTGTCTATAAATCAATACTTATTTTATCTGATGCTGCAGAATTCAGTAGTCACACATTTCCAGCTTGAAAAAACATCAGGAACTAAACCAATACCTTTCTTGAGCTCTGCAGAAGGAGGTTTGTTTCCTGCTTAGATTTTTTAGGAATGTAAGGCCATGCATACTTCTTAACTGAAGCTAATTGTCCTGCTTCAAGATATGTGTTCACTTCTAGAAATTTAGGATGACTATACAGCTATATCTCTAAGCATTTAAAAATATGACTTTTTTTCTCTAGCAATAGACCACTATTCCATTTACATTTCCATTCAATAAGTCCTCTTTTCTCTGAAGTTTCTTCAACATATTTCTAAGGATATCTCTAGAAATACCAGCAAATTCTTACATAATGAATACATTTTGCAATATCATACCATAGGAAAGAGATAAATATAAAATTAATCCCCATACAACCCTAAAATCAAATGGCCAATTCTTGAGTGTCCTTAGAGTGGGTAAATTTTTCTTCTTAAAGGAACGAGAAATTTCCTGTCTGACTTCTAGGAAGTTTGGTATACCTTCACCTCTAGCTCTGTTAGCTCTGTTGATCTAGCTCTGTTACCTTACAGCAGTAAGTCCTAATCCATGTGCAAAACAGGAAGTGGAAGGAAGTCTGATTGGGAACAGATTTGGTGAATTATGCTAAGAAAAGTCTTGCAGTTCCCTTGGATAAAGAATTACTCTGAGTACTCTGAGATTTCCAAAGTCATTCCAATTGCATGCCCAATTTCAGCTATGATGCAGTTGGAGAAATCTTTTTTATTTCTTGTATTTTTGCAGGCTGTCTAAAATGCCCTGAGGAGAATCAAAGCTCTGTTTCAGAAGTAATTCACCAAGAGAGATAATTTTCCATTTTGTTTGTTTGTTTGTTTGTTTGTTTGTTTTTCCAGGTAGTTCAAATGTGCAACATTGTTTTTATCAAATCTGTGTGGACATAAATGCTTTGAATTCATGCTTGGGTGGTAACCATGGACATTAACATGTGTATTATTTAGCTGCAACAGTGGGATTATAACAAAAATCACTGATAAGTGATGTTAGGGCAGACTTTATTATTGGAAGAACTGGAAATAGAATAGTTAGTGGATGCTTTTAAAAATTATGATAATAAAAAATCATGCCCTCAAAAGTTCTGTTAGCAATGATAATAATAAAAAAAAAATCATCCTCTCAAAAGTTATGTGCTACTTTCTTCAGTGTCAACATGCTTCTCAGATGTCAACTCATGGATGGCTTTCAAAGTGTGCTTTCTCTCTGGAAAGGTAGACAGATTTGTCTGCTAAACTTCTTGTGCAGCAATCCCCCTTCCATTTAGATGCTATAAATTCTGAAATTGCTTACAGGAGTGAGATATGCCATGCATATACTCTGATGTATTCTGGGTTGCATGTTAAAGTCTAGTGACTGGTGAGCTGGACTAGTTCTGTTTCCAAAATACACACTTGGGCACATGAGGGTTTGATCAACAAGCAAATGAAGATCACATACACTTATCAAAAGGCAAACATCACTTGGTGTCATCAGAGCAAATGCCATCTTGGTTAGATTTTCTCTTTTATTTCTGATTCTAGCCTTTTATCAGCCCATCACAGTGTAAAAATAATGTTCCTGGTCTTCCAGGCTTTCGTATTTAGCAAAGGCTGTTGTGGTTTAGCCCCGGTCAGCAACTAAGCACCACACAGCCGCTCGCTCACTCCCCCACCCTTGTGGGATGGGGGAGAGAATCGGAAGGGCCAAAGTAAGAAAACTCATGGGTTGAGGTAAGAACAGTTTAATAATTAGAATAAAACAGCAATAATACTAATATAATGAAAAGGAAAATAATGAGCGAGAGAGAGAGGAAACACTAGAAGGAGAGGGAAAGAAAAAAAAACAAAACCAAAACTGAACAACAAGTGCTGCAACCGCTCACCACCCGCCGACCGACGCTGCCGGTCCCCGAGCCGCGATCGCTGCCCTCCCCCAGCCAATTTCCCCCAGTTAATATACTGGGCATGACGTCACATGATATGGAATACCCTTTGGCCAATTCGAATCAGCTCTCCTGGTTGTATCCCCTCCCCTCCCGGCTTCTTGTGCACCTGGCAGAGCATGGGAAGCTAGAAAGTCCTTGACTAGTGTAAACACTACCCAGCAACAACTAAAACACCAGGGTGTTATCAACATTATTTACATACCAAGTCTAAAACACAGCACTATGCTAGCTACAGTGAAGAAAAATCAACTATCCCAGCTAAAACCATGACACTTGGTGTCATCAGAGCAAATGCCATCTTGGTTAGATTTTCTCTTTTATTTCTGATTCTAGCCTTTTATCAGCCCATCACAGTGTAAAAATAATGTTCCTGGTCTTCCAGGCTTTCGTATTTAGCAAAGGCTTAAGAGAAAATTAGAATCTGACCTCTTGTTTGGAGAAGTCCAAAGACAAGACTTACTTCATTCTCACCTAGTTAGGGTCTCTCTGAGAGCATTTTGTCTCAGTATTCAGGAGATTTACGTTAGTCAATATACAGACAAATGAGAAAGCAGGGATTTCAATAACTTTTCCCTGACCTTCAAAAACAGATGGGTTCTTCTGCAAGGCTTTAGAATACCCAGTGGTCCCCAAGAAGTCAGGTGAAGGCTCAGGGACAAATTCCAACCGAACTGCAGGTATATGTGTTGAGACTAAGCCACTGTTGTCACAGTGATACAAACATTAAAGCCTATATGAAAGAAAAACCTGCAAAAAAAAATGTTGAGAAAAATTTTGGGCTGATAAAGTAATAAAATTCTTCTACAGACAGCTGAATCCTTAGCTATTGATTTTTCCAGAGCCAAAAATCTCCAGACATTTTGTTTCCTTTAGAGAGTTACAAGCATATAGCTGCCTTTCAGCCCATTGTGAAAGAAGGCTTGTGAGCTATAAGACAGCTTCCCTAGTGAGAGACTGGCTTCTCTCACTCTCCAGGACCTCTGCCTAATGGAGGTATTTGTCTTCCTCCAGGAAGAAAATACCATCACTCCATTAGAAGTGAAGTCAAACAATTGATACAGCCTCGGCATTTAGAGTGTGAGTAATGCTCATGGCAAAGGTTGCCACATTTGAGCTGTTACTAACACTTCCTGAGGCAGTAACCCTACTGGATATGGGAAATTCTCTGGAAGTATGTTCTCCCCCTTTAATCGTAAAACAAACGGTGAATTAAACAGTTCCATGCTGTGTACCGAAATTGTAGGAACTGTTGAATCATAAAAATCTTAAATCTTACTTTCAGCAGGGAAGAGGGTGCAGTCGTATGCACTGAACTGCTGGTGGATGAGGCTGCTGACAGGTGCTAGGAGCTGGACTCACAGGAGCTCTGCCTTAATATTTCATTCCGAAGTGTGTGGGCGCTGGCTGTGATTTGCTGGACTTCCTTCTCTAATGGAAATTTTCAAGTAGCATCAGCGATGAATAAACAAGTAGTCCTAACAGTGTGAAGTCTTGCCATTACTTTACTTAAAGAAGAAGTCTGTGTGTGAAGTACTTGCATCTGTCTAACCAGTAAATATTTTTTTCCTTCTCCTCAGAGGGAAGCTCAGCTTTGGAGAAGGGAAAGCAATGCAATTCCTATTTGCTTCCTCTTCCCTTTTTTCTTTTTTTTTTTTCCTCTGTTTTTTCTTTTTTTTTTTCTTTAGGCCAAAGAATGGGTAAATGGCATGTACCTTAAACACAGTGCATTTATAGAACCGTGACCTTAAGAGCTTTAAATGACTACATTGTTTAATGTGAAGGAAAAGAATACCACAGATCAGTGGAAATGTCAGCAGTATTTTTAATGAATCAAGTTTGTTTTAATCGATATCTAAGTCTTCTTTCCATTGCCTTGAGATCATCATGCTTTGCAAAGAGATAATAGTAAATGTCATGCTATGAAAAAGCAGTGGCTTTGTTCCTATAAATCAATGGAAGCATCGTTCTACTAGATGTGACACATGAGCGACAGAAACACTGTCTTTCCAAGAAATCACTGTTTCCATACCCCATTTAGAAATGGGTTCTGGGGAGTATTGCTCAGAGCCTCAGCCCTCTGCTCTGAGATGGACTCCACAATGGCCGAGAGAAACATGGGAAAATACACGCAGGACACCAGAGACTGAATCTGAGTGGAGAACTTCCTGAACCACTCCAGCAGGCATGCAGTGCTTTTTGTTCGTAGCTCTGTACTGTGAGTTTTGCAGTCCAGTTGAGAGTTTAGCTCACATAAGAGCTGAGAAATAAGCTCACTCCTTTTCTACATCTAGGCAAAATCTGAAACTGCAGAACCGTAGCACGGGGTTTTCATGTATAGGCATGTGAAGCATTATCTCTAAGGAAAAGTCTCTGCGTTTTCAGGTTTGGTATTGTTTTGTTTTGTTTTCTCCATAGCCTTTACAAGAACGGCTATAAATTGTTTGTTTGTTTGTTTGTTTTATAGGTCATTCTGTCATGCTTTTCTGGAGTACAGTTAGGAGTAAGAGCCTGTATATTTAATAGCCAAGCATACAGGTGTCTGACTTCACAAACTCAGTCTAGCACTGGCCCTGCCAGTGAAGTAAGTGAGAGAAGTGGCCTGTCACCTGGTTCAACACAACATCCAGTAACAAGAATTCATTACTTTAACGTCCAAACCAGGCAAAAGTATGCTAAAGTATAAAATAAATTACATTTATTCTACAGCTTGAGACTCAGACAATTTTGATCTTACATTTACTTTCTCAGCCTTAACTTTATACCTCTGCAATTTATGCAGTAGTGTGGAATTTGAATGGGCAGCGCATGTCTAAGTTTGTGCTCCAGAAGCTTTATGAGCTTTATGAGCCCTCAGGGTGAGCTCCTCTCAATGTCATAACCATGTCCTTTGATTAACACCCTACAGGCATGTTGCTGTGTACCACTGGAGGTACAGTTCAGGAGGTAACGAACTGTTTGCTGTTGGCTGCTTCTCTCTGCTCCTGCTAGTGGTAACAGCTCTTCTGCCATCTTCTCCTTGTGCTCAGGACACTGCCCCAGCAGAATTACCCCTTACCACCTCTCTCTTGCCTGAGGCCTTTCTAAGAACCCTTTACCTCATGTCTTACTGTCATATATTTGTGAAACCAGCATCCTCTCCACTTGGAAACTCGACTCTTTGCCCCTGGATTTACACCAGTGCTATTCATGCCCCCCAAACCCCCCCCAAAAAAAAAGAATTACAGATGGATGGAAAAGCTCAGAGCACAGTAATGCAAAATAGTGTCTGTATGCACCAGACTGCTGCCATCCCCTAGGAAACAGGCCATTTGTTTGAACTTCTTGACAACTTCTTCATATTTCTCTGCCTATGCCTGTGTTTATCTGTGATGGTCTGTACTGACACCGATAGCAAAAGCCCTGGTGTAAGGGGGAGCCTGGGGCTGAGAGAGGTCAGGTGCAAGTCAGCTTCTTGTCTGTGCTGTACGAAGATCTATAATGTTACCTTTTAAATTTAGTTCTCTTTGAACAGAATTTTCTGTCTTCTTTTTCGTCTTTTGAAGATAGCTTCTGTTTCACTGCAGCGGAAGGATAATAAAGACCCCAGGCAATGCAGCTCTTGCTGACCTATTTCTTTAAGTGTAGGACTGGCATCAATTCTGGGATGGTAAGGGAAAACATTCCTTTAAAATTCTGTTGAAAACACCCAGGGTCCACCACAGACTGCATGTTTTGCATCGTCATTTGCTAGCAGACAGATACTACTGACACAGTTGATACCTATCAAAATAAAATACTGTAAAGATGGTCTTCTGATTCGTAAGTATTGCAATAAATAGGATGAGTTTGGGGAGCTCATTACAGCGATGAATTTATAAGACTCTAGATAGGAAAAAAAGCGGAATCATATGACTGCATTGCAAGACTGGAAAACTTAATTCCTACATTTTATACAGAGATTGCAGAATTTGAAAAGACAAAACTTCAGTAGTATGAATCTCATTGGAAAATGTACAGAATCTCTTGATTGATTGAGTGAATGGGTTTTTTTTTTATTTGGTCTTGCATTACAAAGGCTGTTAAGCTAAGAAGCATCTTTGAGCTATGAGGATAACTCTACTAAATTGGAGGCCAAATCCTGATGTCTCCTTCTGCCTTGCTTTGGATGTTCTGATTGAACCAGCACTCTGGGGTGGTAACTAGGCCTTGGTTCTTTGGGGGATGGGGGTGAAGCATTCCTGTTCATAGACCTTCTTGGTCTTCATAACCCCAAAGTGGCTTATAGACACCTTTTACTGCCAGCTCCATCACTTGGGAGAGCCAGTATGGTGCTGTCATGCTTCATTTCAGGTGTGGCTGAATACCACTGTATTCTTGGGAGTCCTCTTGTTCTGATGCATACTAACGCCATGTGTCCAGGGCAATTGCTAATAAAGTATGTAAAACTTCCTTGATTAGCTTGTTCCAGTCATGACAGCAAAAATACATTTATGGTAGAATAAGCATGACTGGCCTGCATTTTATACTGTAAGTAAAGTATAAATACCACCTTGTATGTCTGTAAGGTGAATCCCTTTTTCTGGTAGACTCATGCATAGGCTCTGACAAATGATTGAAATCATGAATTTTAGTAAGGGCTATGTCTAACATCTTTTTTACATTTAATGTGAGTTATGTATGCCACATAATAGAAATCTGACTTGTCCTTGCACACTTGCAAAGAACTGTTAGACTACTGAAGTAAGAAAAAACAAATTACTAGCACTCCATGAAAGGATAAACATGCTGAGGTGCCCTCTGTGATATAATTCCTTTTCAATGTGTTAGATGTTTTGCTGCATGCATTTGCTCTGAGCATGCCCTCTGAATAGCTTTTTCTGTCAGCAAGTCCCATCATGTTTATAGGAAGCTCTATTAAGTGTTCTGGGAAAGCTAAGAAATGTTTTTGCTTCAAGCATAATGCAGGGGGACTTGTTAAAGAAAAGTAATTCCCATGTTACTACAGTATGCAAAACTGCACCACAAGATTACAGTTGGGTTAACATCCTGAAATGAAATAGTTGAGTGAAGAAAAGAAAATGCAGTTTTTCGAACATTAGTAAATTGGCAAGTTTAATGAAAGCTAGGGGGGGCAGGTAGCATTCAGGGTCACTTTGTTAGGAAGGGGGCTACTTTTCTCAAGCAGTTATATACTCATCTATGTCAGTGCCTTGCTATCCAGCCCTAGATGATCAGTTCAGGCTCAGATCAGGCAAAATTGTGATTTGCTAGATATTAAGCACAATATAACAAGGAGTTTTCTGGGATCCTTTCCAGCTGACCACCAGGAGCTAAATGAGTTTTCTGGAGGAGACAGGCTGCTGTTGTCAGTTCACAGGAAAGCCTGGCAAAGCAACATGAGTAGCCTTGACTCAGTTTCCCCCAATCTACACAACCATGCTGACCCATTCTGCCATCAGCAGTTTTTATATTTTGTCCTAATCATTTGTGACCAAGCCTTGTGCTCTTCACATAGCTGCAGAGGCTCCCTACCTCCTTCCACAACTTCTTGCAACTCTGCTTCATACAAGCTTCACAGGATTACTCACAAAGCAGCACTGTGTTAAAAGAAGAGAAGGAATATGCTGAAACAAAGTAGGGTCTGGCTTAACAAGGCGTAAAAATCCCTTACCAATCCCCCCCCCCCAAAAAAAAAAAAATCCCTCCCCACTTCTAAGCATATTTGTGTGCTTGTAAACTTGCAGATACATACCAATTCTCAAGAAAGTGGGGTAGGAAAGTCAGAATACCCACAGAGGTGGGGTTAGCATTGCATCTGGCTTCAAGACATGGCTTCTACTGATTGACAGGGCAATTGCTGACATTTGAATTGTCATGGCTGAACAAAGCAGGCCTGCAGAAAAGGTGTTTTGCCTACACACCAACGTGGATACAGCTCCAGACAACTGTTGTAAGGTGAAACTGAGGCAGTGGAACACTTTAATGTTGTTAATACTGCTTAAAACCATTGAAAGAATTGGCTTTTACTACTGCTCAGTTTCTTTTATACCATTGGATTGTGATTGTGTCACTGGGTGTGTTCACAAGAATGCAGGATGCAATCATACAGCAGATGGTGGTAAAATAAAGGACCCTTTACATGGAGCAGATAAAATAAACTGTAAAAAATGTACATATAATAAACTGTAAAACCATATGCAGAGATATTTAGGAATATAGTCATCTTTAAATCATTCACATTCTATCAAATAATACTTAGTTTCTATCAAATAATACTAAGTAGAGCTTAGCACTTGACATATAAGCCAGAAAATGCTTTTGAGGCAAGCTTCTAGTTTGCTCTCACGGCAACATCATTATTTATTACCCCTGTCTTACCCTGTGTGTTTCAGATGTTGTAGACTCCATATACAGGTCAATTAAATGTGCCCAGGAACATTCATGGGCCCAGAGGCACTGGCACAGCATGCCCTGCGCCCAGACCTGGGAAATGAAGTGTCTGTGAGCCTGCTGTCTGTGGGAGTGTTCCCTGGAGCATACAGCATCCAAGTCAGGCTTGGGAATTGCTGGGGATAGTGCTAATTGTTACGGGCCAAAATAGTGCAAGGAAGCATTTTAACAGTTTATGAATGTAACCAACTGAATTTCTGCATATTCCTGAATATTTTGATTTACTAGTATACATTCAGCTCTGTTTTACTGTGAGGCTTAACTTTGCTTTTCACACATCATAAATATATTTGATAATCCTTAGATTATCCTTAGAGGCAGTTGGATGCCATATAGTATATGAATACACCATGCACTTCTTCATGTTAATTCAGCAAGTCACCTTGAATTTAGAGATAATTCCTTGAATTTGCCACTCATTATCATGTTTATTACCTTTTCAGTTATATGCCATGTTTAATGATAGAAAAAATTAAGAACCAAATGTCGCTTATGTTTTTTTCTCCACTACTCCTCTTCAATACAGAAAATATCTGTGTTGCCTGAAAAAGAGCTTGTCCGACCCTTATCTGATAGAGAGATTGAGGCTTATGAGTACACAAATATACCTGTTTCACTCTGTTTAAAAAAACACTAAGCTATTTACAATAATCACATGAAGGAGTTTGAAGTAAGACCAAAGGGGATAAAATCAGCCAGTTAATCCTATTAGCTGATGCTGTGACACCCGATCACGATGTATTTGCCCAAGTCCATTATCCCGTTGATGGTACCCTAACAGAGAATCTCATATTCATTTTCCTGTTTGGCTAATCATGAAAATTTTTTTAATGACATACAGACTACATTGTTGTCATGCCTCTCAAAATGGTGATATGATTTCACATGCTGCATGGGGTGGAGGGAAAGAAGAGAAAAATGATTATTTTGTTATAGGAGACAGCAGGAGAGCAGACCTACTCATGTCAGAGCTAGCTGGCTTCTTTACTCCCAGCAGTGCTCCAGTGGCCGCCTGCCCTTGAAGACCTTGCAGGGACCTTTGTTGTGCCTCAGCCTGGGTGTGAGCACTGCACAATCCTCTGCACAACTGAGGATGTAGTTGCTTGTATTGTTCAAGAATAAAGCACCTATGTTTTTATTATATATAAATACATTTTAAGATCTCAATCAGAAGTGTGAAGTGGCTCAAAAATTGTGAGTAGAGGAGATTCTGTCTCGCCATCTGCTTCCCAGAGGTGTTGTCACCTCTGATTTATTGTCCCTGGGGCTTAGAGGACTGAAACTTCTCAGCTAGCAAGGAATTCAGTAAGACCCACACCTCCTTCCCCTCTGCTATACCATGAAAGTTAGGAAGAAAAAAAAATCCCTACCAAAATAAGCGTTCACAGCATGGGGATGTCCTGAAACAATCACGAGCTCATCCCTATTCAAGCATAATTGCTACCTTAAATAAGTGTTGTATACCAAATGCAGTACACTTAGTAATTAGTACTACAGCATTCAGGAATAGAAGGGGTTATATGTGCTGAAAATGTATCATATTTCCATTGGTCATAGAACCATCATTCAACAGATACTGATCTCTGGTGTAGGTTTACAGACTTTTATAGCACTCTTTTATATGTTAATTAAATATCCAGTACAGTATTTGTACTCATAGAAAGATTAATTTTGTTGAGAGCAAAACCTATTATATTTCTGATATTTCACCCTTCATAAGAGTGCCTTTTAAAAGAATCAATAAGCCCCATCTCCCTAAAAATGAAATACATTGAAAAGCAGCAGGGTGTTTTCCAAGTAACCTAAATACTACAGCAATATAATCAAATTTCTAAAACACATGATCCATAATGATGGGCAACAACTGTTTCATGCTGTCATGGCAACAGGAAATCTTAGGGTTGCAAATCCATAATTTAAAAAGATCATCTTGAGAGTGCAAAGGGTTTTTATACTGCAGCTGCAACCATAGTGTACACAGTATACAGTTGTGGGCTACTTCACAACGTGTATATTTATATTTTTTTTTTTTTTTAGTTTTCCTGCTTTTCATGGTTTTTAAGTCTCATTTGTGTGTGTGATATTCTTTTCTTTAAGGATTTGTTTGTCTTTCATTTCACCGTGAAGTTTTTATTAATCTGATTTCACGCTAGTTTATAATATGCTTTTATGAGATGTCTGGAGGTTTGGTCACCTATTTATTTTGTAATAGGAAATTCAGCTCTTCTTTTAAGAAGTATGTTATTTTGTGTCAAGGCTATTTTTTGGATTTAATGTTATCACTGCATATTATCTTAGAATTATGGGTATGTAGACACTGTTCCCTTGAGCGAAATATCCTTTACCCCGAGCACTGCTCATTGCTACATAGCTATGGGTGGCTTTCTTTTTTTTTTATCCCCCAAAGCTTGGAAAGAAGTAAGGAAGGAATAAAAAGAAGTACCAAGGAGTAGAGAGGTTTTCATGTTTTCTCTCTTACAGTAGCCATAGTATTAGCCAATACAATATGTGGATTGTAATATATAAAAATACGGTTGCCTTTTATTGTGATCAGTGACAAAATTCCTATAATCTTCTGGGGAGCCAAGATTTTAAAGTAAAAGGATGTTCTGTTCTGAGCAAAGCAGACATGAACAAATTATGTAATATTCTCTCTTGATCTAAGATGCAAGATTGCTGTGCTAGTCACATGGCAGAGAACGTCTCCCTATCCTAAATTTATCCTTAGATAGCAATCATGGAGGAGGAACATTGTCTTAGTAGCTATGTCTTGTTAACACATTTCACAGGACTGAAGGGAACTCCTGGATACATGCCATCACCAGAAATTGTGTCATAAAGTTAATAAAGCTTTATCTTGAAACTACGCAAGTTGTTTGCCTCTTCATGACTCATACTGAAAGGCCATTCCTGTAAATATTCCTCTAACTTCCAGCCTAAACTGAGTCATACCACATACCCATTTGTTCTTGTGTTAGTGTTGTTCTTCAGCTTTAATAGGTCTTCTCTCTTCCTGCTGTCACCCTCTAATGTATTCAGAGAGAAAAATCGTATCTTCTCCCAACCTCCATGTTGAGAGCTGAGCTCTCAGTCTCTAAAGCCTACCTTTTCTTGACTGATCTAGTGGCTCTTTTCTGCATCTCTTCCCATCTGAATTCAGCTGTCCTGAAGAAGGGGGAAGGCAGATCAGAGCTGGTCAAAGGTTAACCCATGCCACATGGGGTCCACAAGGCACAAGTTGCATAAGATCCTTAGCTCCAGATCCACTCTGTTCCCAAATATGCTTTTGTTGTATACATCACAAAGTGGAATTAACTTCTTATATGGTTACATCTTGCTCACCCTTTAGGATTTTGTCTCTTACGTTATAGTGTCACTGTGTGTAGAAATAAAAGCAAATGAATACTGCCAAGAACAAAACTCCTGATACATGTGAACATACACTGTGGCCTCATGTAGTCGATAGATACTAATGAGCAAATCCTTATATGGTCTATACAGTGTGTCATATGAGGTGTCAATAATATGAAAAGTTCAGTCCCCTTGAAATCCCATTATGGCATGGCATGGACCTTAAGCTGAAAGTTCAGTTTGTTGGATGACTATTCTGACATGGTTGGCTGAAAATAAACCTCTAAATATTTCTGGTTTATAGGTCATTCAAAACACGAATAAAATTCATTTGTGGCTTTGATCAAACTGGATCTGAAGAGCTCATATCTCCTCATAATCACAGCATCTAAAAGAACAGGGTACATTATGAAATAATGATTTTGTATTTTTGAAAGGTAAGACTGAGTTAGAAGCTATAGCTAGGTTTGAAAAACTGGAAGTCTTAGCAAGGCCTCGCAGCAAAACTCTGAAGTAATAAATATTGCCATAAGATCATTACTGGCTAGAGGATAGACAGGGCTTTATCTTTTTAAGTTCTTATCTGGAATAACACATACAGAATACAGAATAGACACAGCCTGAGTTTATCTTACACATATTATTTCACAGTGCTGTGAAAAGTTAGAAAATAGCTCTTGAGACTTCAGGGATTTTCCAGAGCAAGACTGAGGTTTGCATTAGGACACACATCCTGAGGCTTTTCTCCCTTGGCGTAACTCTAGTCGTAAGATCTACACAGAATCACAGACTCATTTGGGCTGAAAAGGGTGCTGGAGGTCTCCTAGCCAAACTTCCTGGGTGAAGCAGGGTCAGCACTGAATTCAGAGCAGGTTGCCCAGGGCTTTTTCCACAATGCCCTGGGCAACTTGTTCCAATGCTTGGTTTTCCTTATTGAGATTTTTATTTTCTTGTATTTCAAGTCAGAAAACCCAATGTAATTTATGACCATTGCTGTCATTCTGTCATCATGCACCTCCAGAAAGAGTTTGGTTCCATCTTCCTGGTAACCACCTCTTAGGTACCAGGGGGGTGTTATCTGGTCCCCTGAAGCCACCTTTTCTCCAGATTGAACAAGCCACTTCCTTCAGCTGCTCCTCACAGGGCAAGTGCTCCAGTCCCCAACCATCTTGGTAGCCCTGATGATCAGATGAAAATATTGGTCAAAAATTGCTTTACTTCTGAACAAGAAGTTATTATAAGAACTACAGAGTGTCTGTGTGATCATGATTGCCAAGGAACTTGATATTGACTAGTATTTAAAAATACTGATATGTCCTGCATGCCAAATTGATGTAGAAATGAAGGGGACTGGGGTGATTTCACTTTGGAGCCCATAACCACTTCAGTGGACTGAACAATGCTGGCACATTAGGTGAGAAAAGAGTGGTCTATTGGTAACTCACTTCTGAATCCTGTTTAGGAAAAAAAACCCAGGGGTGCATCACAGCAAAGCTTAAGATGCCTGTCTCTGGCTAAGCATCCTACCTGTCTGTCATGGTTTTACCCATGGATGCCTGGCCATTCCCCCCTCTCTGAAAAGAAGCCTTGTGCAAGCTCTAAGCACAACTGGAGCAAGGATCCCAGGACTGGACCAAGACCCCAGCCCTGTATCTCACTCCCTGAAGAAAAGCAGGGAACTTTATAATGGGTGTCGGTAATGCTGGTTCTGGTGTCAGAATTGAGTTTCCCCTTTGCTGTCCTTTCTTGCTGCTCATTGTTTCAAGGCTGTGTGAACTCAGTTGCTTGCCTCTTCTGTTTCTTCAAAGCCCAGCTCCCGTGGCTGCTCAGTTCTGTGCATGGAAGTAAAGCTTTGAAATCTATGCTGTGTGACCATAGCATTCAAGTAATGAGTATTTAAAAAGAAGATACATGAGCACTAGGGAAAAGGAGAAGAGGGTGGGCTGGGGAAATGCTCATCTGTTTAAAATGTCAGGGCTTAAAATACTGCTCCCCAGGAATTTCAGGGAGCTTTAAGCCCAGCCAGGAGCTGCCTGCTTGTCCCACTTCAGGCATTTTGTCTTCAGAAAGCTATGGCCTGCTTAGAATAGGGACATTTTTTCCTCTATTCTGGATTTGCACGCTCCTTAACACTGCTTGTTTGGAAATTCTGATTTGTTTCTTTTAAATCATGACAATATTAATGCAATAAATAGTATACGCTCCTGAGTGTATATTTGTCAAATTGAACCTAAACTTACAGGATCTGTTGAAGGCATGAGGCGTTTACATATCTGATGGGTACACAAACACCCTAACCCATTGACAACCCAGTTGTCTTCCCACTGGCTATAGCACAGTCTTGATGCCCCCACCACCCCTCCCCCAATTTATTGATGAATGCATTGTGCATTATTCCTTATGGTTGGTAATGTTCATATTACTGCGATTTAATTAAAACAATTAATATTCATGTAGTAATAAATGGTGGCAGCAATTTTGTGAACAAAATGTTTTTGAAAGTACACTACATGCATACAAATGGTTTAATTTAAATAAATATTATAATTAACATCTTATTTATAACATAAATCAGAAAATGCTTACAGAGCTCTGCATTGTGTAGCACTTTTGACAGACAAAGCTCCAGGTATCTGCAAACATGCAAAGAAACAGGGATGAGGGGAAGAAAAATACAGCCACTGTACTGTTTTCTACCATTTAATCTTCCAAGGTACATATCATCATATAATAAAAAGCAAGATACAGGATCAAATGAAAGAAAGGTAAAGATAGGAAACTGAAAGACAGAAATCACACTGCTGTGACAAAAAAGATTAAACTGAAATTACCGTGAGAAGGTGCTGAGTTTGAATCCTTTCACTTGTCACCATTTCATTGCTTTATTTTTAGTGGAAAGCTCAATATGAAGCCTTTGCAGGATGACAAAAGTCACTGTCTTCCTGCAGATCTATAATTCTAAGCTATCAGGTGTGGAAAAACAACCCACATGCACAAGGACATCCTGTCACTGTGTCAAGGTAGGGGAGCACTTCAAATATTAGTGCTGTGCCCTGGCTTCCCTATAAAGATCTTGTTGCCAACCTCAAAATTATTCTCAGCTAACTAAAGCTCCATCTACAATATTTTGTTGTTTGAGAGAACTGTTCTGCATTGGAAATATTGGTAAGTAGTGTTGGGAGGAGGGGGTGAACCTTTCTCTGGAGTGTTCCCTCCTGCCTGCTTTTATTAAGAAGGCTTTCTGCTGATTTGATTTCTCATCTGAGCAGAGATGGTCTGTGGAGATGATTCTCTTTGCTCTATGCTGGCTTCCACCAGAGTAAAATGACCGTGTTCCTTGTGTGGGAGAGAAATTTTTTTAATATCCCTTAAGATGGCCTTTCTAATTGTCACCTGTTCTATTTCTTTCTTTCTTCTTCCCTCCCCTTCCCATTTTCTTATTTCTCCATCTCTCACACATCACGCCTAGACTTTCAGAGAGAACAGCATGGGACCCCCCTCTATATGTGCACACTGTTTCTCTAGGAACATTTAGGCACCAGACCAAATAAAGAAGGAATACCTGCTTTTTTTCTAAGTAAATATTTCAGCTACATCAAAATAATTCCTGAAACGTCGCAGCTGAAGGTACACACTTAGTAAATACTGTTTTACTGCATAGATCTAGAACAGATCCCTTTTTCCCAGGAATCTGAAACACCTGTACCCTGCCCAAATCCTGATCATCCCCAGTCGCTTGTCCAAAGTAGCAAGCACCATAGACATAGGGAATTTTCCCTTAGTGTTGTGTACTTTATTCTACAGACAGAGGCTGCAGGGTACTGGTGTAGAAGAATTCTCTTCCTGCCATTGTTGAAACCCATATTGGGATTGTGCTACTCTTCAGCCAAGCTTGGAAATTTTAAGAATTGAGATATAAGCAACTAAAAGCCAGTCTAATCTGCAGCCTGGCAATTAGGATATTCATATTGGGAATGGGCTAGGACTCTGCTCCTTCCTCTCTGGCCTTTATCTAATACTAAATGGATATGTTTGTTAGATAGAAGACAGAAGCCCTGACTAGCTCACAGTCTCTGCATCATTTCAGAAGAGGTAACAATTTTGTCTGGGTTTTCTGTAACTGAGCAAACCAAGGTAGACTGACAGTGACATGCTCAGAATTTTACATAAAGTTAGCAACTCATCAGCCTGAGAGATGGAATTTCAAGAAGATGGTGTTTTTTTGAAAGGGTGATTGCACTGAATGTGGCTGTATCCTTATTCAGGTTCATTATTATTATTTAAATAGAAAATCTGTTTTCCGATGTGGAAAGTGGATATTTTCTAAATATGCAACAAGCAAACAGTCTATGTTCCTTGCAGATGGGAAGGGATTGTAGATGATCCCTTCCTGTAGATGCAGAAGGGATTGTAGAAGAGATAACTCCTAACAGTGCATAGATTAAACAAAAAGGCATCTAAATAAATATTGTCTCATTACAAAATATATTTGATACACTATTTATTCATCTTTCAGGGAGTTTTATTTACTTTGGGTCTGGATTGGAGTTATTAGTATTGTTATTTTTTTGTTTAATTTGTTTTCTACTGGCTCTATGCCTCGTTAAGAAACAGTTCTTGTCTTGTAAAACACTTTCTGGTTTTCAAGCTAGTACCCTTGTACAATGACAAATGTATTGTCAGGCCTGGAGACTTTGAGGGCAATACTTGAGACAATTGGAGTACAGGCACAGAAGCAGAGAAAGTACAGAAAAATGCTGTGGTAGACAGAAGACACCTTTGGAGTTAGCACAGAAAAGATGTTGGGTGGGATTCATTTCCCAAGAAGCCTCTCCTCAGGAAGCCTGTGTGTTTTTAATGCTTGAACTGTTGTGAAGCAATTTGTAGGTTATGGTTCTTCCCTCAAGGCAAGGCTTATGTTTAAAGCATTAGTGCGATATTATGAATAGATTTCATTTAGAAGGAAGGCCAAATGAAAACATCATGTCTATTTCTTTCAGAAAATTCTGATGCATCTCTTCATTTATATCTTGTCTCGTCAGGAAATTTATTGGCCCAAGGAGAACTGCCAAGGTTTCATTTGGGTGAATTCTTCATTTTTTTTCTTCAGTAAAATGGCTTAGCAAAAAACAATAAATTGCTATCTAATTTTGTTTCTTTATCCCTTTGCAGTATGCAGTTTTCAGTTATATTTCTGGAAAGTGTCACATCAGGAGAGCAATAGATTTCTGTTGTGGTTGTCATTCAGGTTTAGCTTGAATCACATTGCCACTTCAGTACCAAAGGGACCTCTACTAATGATCTTGTAACAGTATAAAAGGAGTTTGGCGAGAGAAAGAAAGCAATTTCTATGACCATCATACAAAAGTGCTGATGTGGATGTCCTGGAAAACTGTTTTGGCTGTATACCAAACCATTAGTCCTCTGAATGACTGTTCTGACTTCTTGTCATGGTTTAACCCCAGCCATCAACTAAGCACCACACAGCAGCTCACTCACTCCCCCCACCCCGGTAGAACGGGAGAGAGAATCGGAGGGGTAAAAGTGGGAAAACTTGTGGGTTGAGATAAAGACAGTTTAACAGGTAAAACAAAAGCTGTGCATGCAAGCAAAGCAAAACAAAGAATTCATTCACCACTTCCCATCAGCAGGCAGGTGTTCAGCCATCTCCAGGAAAGCAGGGCTCCACAATGCATAACAGTTACTTGGGAAGACAAAACACCATCACTCCAAATGTCTCCCCCTTTCTTTCTTCTTGCCCCAGCTTTATATGCTGAGCGTGATGTCATATGGTGTGGGATATCCCTTTGGTCAGTTTGGGTCAGCTGTCGCGGCTGTGTCCCCTCCCAGCTTCTTGTGCACCCCCAGCCTACTCATGGGTGGGGTGAGAAGCAGAAAAAGCCTTGACTCTGTGTAAGCACTGCTCAGCGATAATGAAAACGTCTCTGTATTATCAACACTGTTTTCAGCCCAAATCCAAAACATAGCCCCATAGTAGCTACTATGAAGAAAATTAACTCTGTCCCAGCTAAAACGAGCACAGTTCTGTACTCCAGTAAACTGCACCATTGGTATCATTTACTTCAAAGCAGTTGCTTGATTTTTGTCCACTGTAGCAGAGAAATACGTCACTAGATCTGCAAATCTGCTGTATACAGATCAAAGTGGAGGAGTGCATGGCCCTATGATAAGGGAATCAGACAGCTAATGGGCAGCTTATTCAAAACATTTCTTTTGCAGAGTGGATGCAAGAGAGAAATTAAAAATTAAGCCACATTGGCTTAATTTTTAAGAACTTAGAGCTGCACAGGAAGGTAAAACCCAACCAGAAGTGTCTGAGTGAAGAAGAGGGATGAGCACTTCAGCACTGTCCTGTGAAAGGACAGTCACTGGTACTATTTGGGAAGACATTAACCAAAGAGGAGGAAATAGGCTGCAAAGCTGTAACACATACGGACAAAATCAATTAGGTGCTCCCCACAGATCAGATAAGCCAAGTTTATCCCATTAGTCCCCTTTTTATGTAGTAGTAGTAGTGGTGAAGACCCTGGCAATGACAATAAAGGTTAACATTCCCATAAAGGTACAGCACTGAACTTCCTCCTCCCCAGAAGAAGGGGCTTAATGTGGCATGGTGCAATCTTGTTAACCTCTGAGCCCCAGTACAACTTACTCTAGGTCCTTGTCTCAGCTACAGCAATCATCTTCGTCGTACCTATGGCCCAAAGTACTGCTCACAGTGGTTGCAGCAGTGCCCACTCTTTGTTGTAGCAATTCCCTTGAAGTGGTCCCCTCCTGTCCCACCCCACCACTAGCCTCAAGGGCAAATAAACCAGTGACTTGGAGGTTGAGGGACTACTCCAGCTTCCACTGGAGTCAACAGATTCTTAAACCCCTTGTTCATTCATCAACTATGTAATATTGTCTACTACACTAGGTCCACTGACATTTTCCTCTATGGTCTGCTTATCAGTCTTTCAGGAATCCTTTCCTGGCTTTTAGGCTTTCATCCAGCCACTTTCTGCTGCATGAAGGAAGGGCTGAAAAGGAGAAGTTTTGTTTAAAACCTAGCCATCTCATCTGCCATTCTGCTCTGGGTCTTGCAATGCTTCTGTTTTAAAGTCTTTCTCTCTTCTGCGCACTTTTCACACTTGGTAAGTAACACCAGGTTTTGAATTTTTCTGTTAAATATTGTTTTGTGTAGGAGTCTTTTAGTTCCCTGAAGATCATGATGACTATGTCATGCTTCTTTCAAGAGAGGGTGGAAGGCTCCATTAATATTTCGTGATTTTCTTAATTCCAGGATTTTCCATTTGCTTGAGACTCACAGCTTTATTTATTAATGGTAGATAAAACTGTTGCATCAGTGGTTCCACTGATACATTGGCAAAAATGATCTAGTGAACATTGAGATTATCATACATTTAGAAGGTAACAACAAAAGTTGTTGAAGCACTTAAACTAAGCAGTATGAAAGTAATATAGGCATTATGCATAAAGTGAATGTTTTTCTTGTTATGATATTTTGTTAGGCTCTACTCTTAACTCTCTAATATGCCTCCTAGGATTTGATGGAGCTTGTTCAAAACCTCATCTTACATAGTTACCAGCTTTTCGCATCAAGCAGCATAAATAGATTCTCAATATAGTTTAAAATAGTTTAAGAGAGTATTGCAGTTATACCCATATAATCGTGTAATGTGCTATATAATGCAAACAATTACTTGATTGTGCAGAACAAGATAAGACAATTGGCTTTCTAAGGGCAATTAGAGATGTTGACTGGATTTCAGTGGTACTTAAGCATATAATTTTTGTTTGAAATCAGCAATGTTCCATTAGTCCTTCATTGACTCTACGCTTACAGAAGAGCTAAAAACCCATTTATTTTAGAGGGTAGAGGATATATCAATTTGCAGTGGCTCTCAGAGGTTTGCATGTTATGTCCAGGTACATATGCTGCCTCTCTAAGGAAAGTCTCTGTATTGCCCTAGGAACTCTGTTATGTGAAGAGAAGATTGCATGAAACAGCCTGGGCATATCAAGAGAAGATTTCTCCTACAAGTGCTTTCCTACAACAGGTGTTTCATACTTGAAATCTAGTGACAAGGCAAGGGATGAGGGAGGGCATCTGGAAATGGGTTAATGGCTTTTTTGTATGCATGTGAGTGCGTAAGCTAATAGACAGCTGTGTCAGCAGAGTTAAGTATAAAGTACTTAAAGCAAACCCCTGCCTGGTTTTACCCTGGTGTCATGGTTTTAGCTGGGATAGTTAATTTTCTTCACTGTAGCTAGTATAGTGCTGTGTTTTAGACTTACTATGAAAATAATGTTGATAACACACTAATGTGTTAGTTGTTGCTGAGCAGTGCTTACATTAGTCAAGGACTTTTCCAGCTTCCCATGCTCTGCCAGGTGCACAAGAAGCCGGGAGGGGAGGGGATACAACCAGGAGAGCTGATCCGAATTGGCCAAAGGGTATTCCATATCATGTGACGTCATGCCCAGTATATTAACTGGGGGGAGTTGGCCGGGGGAAGCAGCGATCGCGGCTCGGGGACCGGCAGTGTCGGTCGGCGGGTGGTGAGCGGTTGCAGCACTTGTTGTTTAGCTTTGGTTTTGTTTTTTTTTCCCTTGTTCCAAGGTTTCATCTCTCTCTTGCTCATTATTTTCCTTTTCATTATATTATTATTATTATTGCTGTTTCATTTTAATTATTAAACTGTTCTTATCTCAACCCATGAGTTTTCTTACTTTGGCCCTTCTGATTCTCTCCCCCTTCCCACAGGGGTGGGAGGAGTGAGCGAGCGGCTGTGTGGTACTTAGTTGCTGACCGGGGTTAAACCACAACACCTGGTAATATGGGACATCAGTCCATCAATGCAGTAAGAGCAAGTAAGAATCTTTTTCTTATCATAAGGTCCCCTGTGGAATCCCATGCTGTAATTTATAAAGGGAAAGGGGAAAAAAGTAAAAAGAAAGGAGCACCTTGATTCTTATTTATCACTTATCCAGGGACAATGATCCCTATAACAAGGCAATGATCCCACATGTCTTGAAAGTAAGTTCTATCCCTTCTTCATCAAACAATGTAATTTATCTCCCCTTGGAACACTTTATTACTACCCAGCAAATTCTAAGCAAATAAAACTGTTGGATCTTTCACAGATGCTTATTAGATCTCTATCTTTGGTGTCACATATACCAATTGTGAGCTATAGCAAATGAAAAGACAAGAAAGAAAGGTGACTATTAGCATGATGTTTGTATTTTAATTGGTGTCCTTTCGTGTTCCCATTATTGTAATTTAGAAAATAACTTACAGGTGATAATTAAAGAAAATGTGTTTATTCAATCTTTATCTAGGACTCCACAAAAAATCAAAGGGACTTTTATAGCAAAAAGTGAATTAGAAGGAATCTTTCATATTGAGTTTATTCTCCTCTCATCACTGCCATGTTCAATTCCATTCATTAAACAGTAGCTCTTAAGCACTGTCTTAAATACTAGTTAAATTTCTGACCTCTTTTTTCCTACGATAGAGCTGTTTCACTCCTGTGATGGTTAGAAACCTTTTCTCATTTCCAGCCTAAACGTATTCGTGACTCCTTTATACTCATTTATTCTTGTGCCAGTACTGCCTTTGAGTTTAAAAAGTGCCTGTGTCTCTGCATTTATTCTTTCTTCCCCCACCCTATGTATTAATAGATAGGAGTCTTATCCACCCTTCATATAGTTTAGCTTAACAAGCCAAGTTCTGCTAGTCTCTTCCAGTAGCTCAAGTTTTCCATGCCTCTGCCAGTCTAGGAAAAGTATACTGCATCTGTTCAATCTGCAGCATTTCCATTGTGAGTCAGGTATCTTGAACATATGGAAATAAAAATGTCTGTCTTGCAGATGAGGTCCTGCTAGGAAAATGTATGTGAAGCACACAGAAAAATTGAAATGTATAACATATCTCTGTCCTGCTGTTTTCTACCAGGATATCTTCTGTAATGGGCTTCTCTGTGTAAATTATAGGTTATAATTTTCTGACTTCATTGTGACAGATTTATTCTAACAGGGAATTTTTCTCTGCAAATTGTTATCTATTCGTTTCATCACAATTTTATTATCATTGCTTCTTCACTTCATAAATACAGAACCAGAAGTGAGTGATACCAAGGACAGAACTCTTGTTCTTTGGTTCTAGAGATGCTGGAGTTCTCCATGAGGACCAGCACACCATCTTGTTGATGTGAGATCTTGGTTCATGTTTGTCTTCTTTGCCTTGTTTGCAACTCATCATTGCAGAATGATTAATTCAGGTACCTTGTTTCTTCCTCAGACCTGATGCTTTCACTTCCATGCCCTCCAAATCTCCCTCTAGGAGTCTATAACAGTTTCTCCTAGGAAAAAACCTGCCTCGGTACAGGTTTCTTACTATCCTTCCCTGAAGTGGTTGTGACAAACAAAAATCTGCTTCGTCCATGTTATTCTTTCTTTTACCTCATGTGTCATTACATCATTAATGAAGGTTCTATGAGCACCTTCACCTCAATTTCTTTATTTCCTAAAGAAAGTCTGTTGTTTGGCACACATCTTTCTCTTCCACCAGGTTCTATTTATCTCTGCAATATCAATTTTTATATTCTAAATCAGTGGTTAGAGTTGCTCCTTGCAATAGTATCCTAGGAGCCCTCCCTGGCCCAGTTTTCTTGAAGGATTAGATGTAGCAGTTTAATTTACACCACTGTCTATCTGGCTATTGCTCTCACCCATATGGGTACCTTCTGCTCTTTTCAGCAGGTTTCTGTTCTTCTCTCATTAGAAGCCTGAATCAAAACCCAGGACTCCTCCTTTCCTAGCTGAAGGGAGTGATAACAACAGTGACATAAAATGAGAACTAGGTACAAGCACAGATGGAAATTTTCTGTTAGAATAACAATTGTGATTAATCTGCATTTCAAAATTTGTGTCCCCTCGCCCCCTGTTGTTTTCCCCACCCCGTGACAAAGTCACCAGGAGGTTGCTACAGCTCCATGCTACTGTTTTACTGTTCTACACCTTTAAACTATTGTAATAAAAAGGGTGATCAATAGCTCAGTTACAGGAGAAGGTTTGCCTGCTTGTGAGCCAGACAGCTCATCTCATGCAACGAGGCTGAACAACTTCTGTTTGATGATTGTCACGGTTAGGTGAAGTGGAGCAGGGAGGGAATAAATGTCTTTCAAATTAGATTGCAAAACTACAGGAGGAAAATGCCTGCCTTGAATTTTTAACCAACCACAGATCTGGTTAACTAGAATCATGTTTTTATTTAATTTGATAGCTACTTTCCTAATTCAAGCTTAAATTATTACAGTCCAGCCCTTTTCAAGAGGGGTCTGTTCTGACTCTGGTTTTGCTTGCACAGCCCTTGACAGGTGCCACTAAGGGCAGTTTTGCCTACCCTCTCTGCCTCCCCTAGCTCTCAGTGACTGCAGTTATCTCCACACAGGCTCTGTGGGAGTCTCTGGCAACATCAGAAGTCAGCTCATGGCATCCTAAGCCACCTAAGCCTGAGACACCCTCAGGCACCTGAGGAGTCAGATGCTTCAATGGGGGCAAATTCATAGTCAGGACAGACTGACCGCACCTCATCTTGAGAGGCAGGCGAAAGGGGCCCTCAAAGGCCAAGATAGATGTAACCACTTAATTTTAATGGAAAGGCTGCCTTACCAGGTTACAGATTGGCAGCCCAAAGGCTTTACAAGGGTTCTGTTTGCTTTAGCAAAGTCTAAAAATGCACTTGAATTCATTGTTGAACCAGGACCTCTCAGATCCAGACAATAAAACTGAATAAGCAGAATACGAGGTAAATCTCATATGAACTTTGCTTCGAACTAAAATGCTTCTATCCTATTTCTCAGGTGGTAGCAGTCGGTTAATTTGCTTCTGTTGCTATTCTAACAGATAAAATACAAATGTGTTTGCTTTTCACAGTAACTTTGGGTTATGCTGGATACATCACGTTCGCTTTTGATTGAGCAAAGAGGATGCCATGTTGCCAGTCATTTTGTTTACACAAAGCTTTTCATCATCAAAATTTATACTGTACTCTCAATTGGCAATGGTTTACAAGAGTGATACATGGAAATACTCACATGATAGAGGTCAGGCATCTCTTCAGAGTGGCAATAAAACCCTTTCTTTAGAAGCTTAGGTAAAATTGTGACTGTGCCGATTTACACCACTTAACAAACTGGCCCTCCAGTATTAGCCCAGGGGGACAATGAATTTCTTTAGAATAGCTGTAATTCAGCAGCAATGTTCCTATCTTCCCGCTGCTAACCTCCAAAGGAGTGCGATTGACTTATGTTTGTTGTGGTTTCTCTGTTGGGAAAAAAAAACAGGTAAATGGGGCTGCCTCTGCCATCAGCAAGAGGTGTCAGGAGCAGCGTAATGGAACGATGGACAACCTGTTATGACACTCCTGGGGACCTGGAGAAAATCTGTTCAGCTCCTACCACTGGAGAAAGATTTAGGGTAAAGGAATCAATTTACCCCACATAACTTAGGCTTCAAAAGAATAAAGCTGTCCTTTCCGAGTCCCTAGCTGATTGTAGCGGACAGGAGAAATGAGGTGTTGCTAATCTTCCTGCTGCTTTTGCTGGCCATTTGAGGAGCACAGATCTCTTTTTAAAGGCCTCCTGCAGGCAGGTCTGTGGCAGGTGAGTCCATCTGTGGTGACAGTGGGTCTCTGCAGTGGTACCCATGTAATGAGGAGAAGTCGTCCACTTCAGGGTCTGGAAAAGGTTAGGTTTTGGAAAGAAAGCATCCTTTCATTTTCAGGATAAAAGTCTCTAAATGCCATGTTTAGTTGGGTTAGGTCTTCAATTATTTTAAATGGGACAGGTCAGTTTACTTAATCAGCAAAAAGGAGAAGGCCAATCCAGTGGAGAACTAAATGTTTTTTTCTGAGACTACATTTGCTTCAAGTTTCAGCTTTGCTGTAGCCAGTACAATTAGCACTAGATTTGGTAATGGGGCCATTTCACTTCATTCCTCTTTTCTTCAGCTGTTTTTGTAAACTTCACAGTCTAAGGAAGCCTTAATCCTTAGTTTATGATTTGCAGCCTTGTGTGCTGGATTTTTTTTTGTTGTTGTTTTTTGGGCAAAATGCCACAACACAACTGAAAATTACTAGGACAGCATAAGCTAGGACAGCTTTACAAATAGTAATTGTAGCATGGGCATCTGCAAGATGCCTCGCTGTTCAGTGGCTGGGATGAACTGACCTGGCTGTGTACCAAGGATGATGGGCATCCCTGCGTGCAGGGTCTCTGGCCTGCCTCGTGCCTTGTCTCACCTTCATCAGAAAGCTGTCTTTAAGAGGTATCTTGTTTGGACTTATTTCTGCTGGACCAGCCACAAAACAATTGAGCCGCTGGGAGCAGGAGGTGGAGGGGTGATGTGCGTATGAGCAGGACTGAACTCTGCAGAGACGGCATCCAGCTCACGGAGAAAGGCATTTTAACAAAGCTAGGCCAGTTCTTTCCTGCAGGCTCCCACTGTGGAGCAAGTTCATGACCCTTGTTCTTTCTCAAGCAGACATATTTTCAATTAAAGCTGCCTCCTTAACAAAAAAGGATACATATTAGAAAGGGCAGGCTGGGACATGTGATAGCTCCTCCAGGCTCTTCCCCTGCAGTGTGACTAGAAGAATGGCCTCAGGCAAGGCTGTTTATGAGAAGGGGGAAAAAAAGTTTCTCTTGTTGCCTTTCAATATAAGGCAAAGGTGGAGGACTCTTTTTCCTCTGCAGGTTGGGTTTTTTCCTCTGTGTAGCTATCCCCTGTTACAGTTCAGGCACCACTAGTGTGTCCAGCATAAACCTGTTTGTGTGAAACATCCCATGTGTTTTATATGGTATCTTAAGAGAAAATAGCATGTAAGTTATAAATGTGGGGATAAGAAAACTTTTGGTCTGGAAAAAAAATCCCCCCCCCCCCCCCCCCCCCAACCAAACAGAGAAGCTGTAACATTTCTTTCCACATGGTGTCCCACTGATATGTTACATGTCCCCTTCTGACCAGATTACTGGTTTGCCACTGTTCTGGCCTCATCAGCTCTTGAGTCTTGCTTGGTCTAAAGAGTTTGCAGGGTTGTCTCCTTTCATGGCCCCACTGTCATACTTCCTGGGACAGACCTGAGGGTAACCCTCAATAAATCTTTTCTAAGAAAACCCTCGCACTTGAGTTTCCTTGTTTCTCAGGAACTGCCCCTCCATTTCGTATTTTGATTAAATCCCATATTACTCAGAACACTGACCTCTCTGAATTCTTTAAAGACCTGCCACAGTGGAAGTAGAGAGATGCATAGATTCATCCTTTTTGCTTACACTAACTAGTACAAGTATGCAGATCTTGGCACAACAGTAAATGACAAAGAACAGCTGTAGAAAGTCTGCCTGTCAAACCCCATATTCTGACCCCAACAGTTGTCAGATGCTGATACTTCTCTATAGACTCTGCTGCTTTCCACTCTCCATCCCTTTCCTCACCACTCTTGGGACAGAGCAGAAAGTCCCACTTCCTTCCTCCCTCACTTCTCCTTCAGGTGGCGACTTCTCTGGAGGCTCTTTTGCTGCTCTGTGATACTTTCTGCTTCTGTTTCCTAAAGTCCTTTAACAGCTCCTTTACTGCAGTTGTGTAAATTTGGCAATGCTTTAAACCTAGCTTCTGTGAGAGTTCTTTATAGGTGCAGCTGTTTATAGCTGTGACTTGGTTTCACTATTTCCACTGAGTGTTTTGAGCCTATTCCACAGCCATTCAGCTTCCTCAGGACAGGTACATCATGAGCTGGGCACTCCATTTAACTCCACAGGATCACGCTGCGCATACCCCTTTTACATTTTCCCAATAAAGGGTTCAATGTTGCATGTAACACAGGAGAAACATTGCACCCCAGCTGTGATTTGCCACCTTTACTGGTCCCTCATTTTCAGAGCAAATGCAATTGTCAGCAAGAAGATGTCGCTTCAAAGACCCTGGAAGCCACTGTGTTCTACAAGATGCTGTCTGCCAAGACTGGGACTCAGATGCAAAAGCAAAGGACTGGAGTGTGTGGAGGATGAACAGAACTAGTACATTATGAATGCTTTGACCCCAAGCCAAAGCAGAAGTTTTCTGAAATGTAATGCCAAATATTCTTTCAAATAGATAGATTCCTCTGGTTGCCATTTTTGAGAGTCCAGCAATATCCTGTAATATGGAGCAACGGAGAAAAAAGAACACATTCTCTGCTACAGAATGATAAGGAAGTAGACATCTAACAAATCCTTGAGATACAATCCTTGAGACATAACTTGAGTTATTCTTTTATAGTGGTTATAGAGGAGCAACAGTCGTATGGACTATGAATAACACAACCCTGATGCTCCTAGAGCTTGTTGCTGGTCTCCAGCGGGAAATGCCTTTCCACTCTACATAACTGCAGCAGCTCAAGAGCTGTGCTATCACTGCCTGCCTGCAAGTTTTTATGCCGGTTAAAGAGCCAGAATGTTGTCAAATGAAAATGAATGCTGTCACAAGCAAATTTAGTGTCTGTGTTTACAGCAAGCAGTTCTTCCAGTGCTGATTAGGACATGGCTCCATCTGTCTCTGGCTGGTCACTCCACCATATTTTGTGGAAGGTCTGTGTAATTTAAAGGAAAACCTAGTTTTGAAAGCAAACTACAATTTCCTCCTTGCCCTACTTTTTCTTTGTCTATATGCAGTATTTCTATTCCTTTCATTTCCCTGATTCTCACAAAGCAGAGAACATGAGGCTGTTTTATTTTACTGAATAGGTGGTTGATGCATCCACTTTAAAATGATCTAAGGTGGTTTGGGGGCGGGGGGGGGTGTATTTCTTCTCCTCAGCTGTTAAAAGCCTTCATACACATTAACTTGTAGTCCAGCCTGAAGTGATTCCGGCATGGAGCTTTCATGATAAGTTGCACTCACTGGGTTGAAACAATAACTTAAAAGTACCAGTAGGGAAAAAAACATATAATCTCTTTCTATTTGGATTCCCCTCAGCAGAGAATGATGGTTAGACTAGTTTTAAAGTATGAATATAAAACCCAGACATATATCAGCCACTTCACAGGTGCTACTGCGGTAGCAAAATAACTTCAGCAGACAGGAAGGAATTGGCTTAGAGGGATGTAACAGGACACAAGAAAACTAAAAAATATTCGGATTTGTGGGCCATGTTCTTAGGTTTTTGCCAAATGTAGAACATGTGATATTGAAATAGGTACCCATATACCTGTATTGTTTTTTTGTAAAACCAGTAATGCTAATTGTTGTTGCGCACAGCACTGTTTTCTTTGTGAAGCTCCTCACAGCAGCTCTTAACTCACAGTTACATGCTTTAATAACAATACCATCTGGCTGAGGTTTTCAGACTTGCCTCTGGGGGTTGAAAGCCCGTTTTTCCATTATAATTAATGAGATTTGGGTGTCCAAAACCCCTGGGCAGCTTTGAATACATCACTTGCATCTTCTTGGGTTCATAAGTGCTTTGAGACTTTCAGAAGAAAAAGCCATTAAGCTGACCTGAGATGATAGGACGCTATGCAGTCTTATTGCTCAACACACCAGTTTCTGTGTAAAGTGGTCAAAGCTTGCTTTATGGTACCTGAAAGGGAATGTTGTTGGCTTGGTTAAGAATGAACAAACCTCTTGAGGACCTTTCCAAGTACATTTGATTTTTATTCCTAAAATAGTTGACTAGAAGGCCAGAATGCTATTTTTTGTTGTTCAGTATAAATGCAACATTTTTAATGTCTTACAGTTGAGCAAAATTTGGTACTCATAAAAGTACACAAAATCCTGGAAGCCATCAGTAGCAGCAGTTATCTGTGGTATGACAAATATGCAATAATTTGCTTCAAGATGCTATGGAGCAAGGGTGGCCAGCCTTAATGTCAGGTTCCAAAATCATCACATCATCCCAATCAACAAAACCCCTTCCATATTTACAGAATAGATGAGAAAAGAGGGCAGGCTGTTGCTCTTAGTCATCTTGCAGACTGGATCTCAGCTGCAAGGGCAGGCCTTAGCTGTCCCTCCCGCATCACTCCTCCTGGCAGCTAAGGGCTTGGAGGCTCCCACAGCTGGAACAGCTGGACCCAGCTGTGCTGGGGAGTCACATTTGAATTGCACATAGCTCAGGAGCCACCCTCTGGTCACTTTGTTCTTAAGCAAACTGCCAAATAGCTAGAGAGCAGAAATGCTGCACCAAAGCATTTCTGTCCTGTGGGTAAGTAACGCCTGTCTGATGGCAGATATATTTCATGAACATCTGCATAAGAGAGTCTTCAGCATTTATTATGAAGCTTTGTCCCATGAAATTTGTGTAAAAATGGAGGTTTATAAGACAGAATTAAAAATGCTTTCTATCTACTGCAGGAGAACCCTTTCAACAGAAGTAGGATAGATAGGCTCACTAAAATAGTAAATGATATAAAAAGAAAGTGGCTTCATGCAGAGGACAGTCATTTGCAGTTAAACGGCAAATAAAAAATAAGTAGTGAGTCAGTTCAAATAATATTGTTTGGGGTAATCCATTTGGGTGTGCTTATATAATCTATTTATATAAGAATCTACGTAAAAATCTCTGCACTCACTCTTAAGAGTCTTGTTCAGTTTTATGTTGTTTTGGACTTATAAGAAAGGTCCCTTCTGTATGCTTTACGGACCAAAAAATAAGGGTTTGTTCTTTTAGTAACTCATGGACTATCAGAATTTGCATGCAATAATCTTCTGGACTTAAATATGCTACCTCCAATATGACTCAATTATTAGATTTGTAAACTGCATATGGGAGGATGTGGTTTCATGCTCAGTGTAAGCAGATACATATCTTGTACCACCTCACAAAATAGCAATTTTAACTGCAGGATATCAGCTTTTCCTTGTGCCAGTGTTAGCAGGGAGCAGATCTGGCTGAAGACTAACCTGCATCTGGGAAAACTTAAAAAAAAAAAAAAAAAAAAAACCACAAAATTTTCGGCAAGGTCAATTTGCTTGGCTGAGCCAACACAATGGAAGGATGGAAGCATAAGGCTACCGGCAGAACGGGAGTGGGAATCACACTTCTGGCTTCCGTGTGGTCTCAGGTCAGCTTTTGCTCCTTGCACCATCACACTCTGAGTTGGTATGAGCATGTCTATGCAGAAAATGTACAGGCAATTTAGGACATCAGAAGCAGCTGGCTACAGGCCAGCATATCGTAATTGTTGAAAAATCATGTTGCTGGCTTTTGGGTTTGGTTTTTTTGTGTGTTTTTGAGGTTGTGGGGGGTTTTTAAGACTGCTGGCTCTATTTTCTACAAGGACTTGAGGCTAAACCAGAGAAATAATTAGCTATGTAAGTATGCACAGCAATTTCTCTATTCATGAAACAGAAGGAAATCCTGACAGACCTACATGAGAGGGAAGAAAGGACAGCAGTTTTCCCAGGAATAAGACAAGTTTCAGAATAAATGCTGTGTGTAAAGAATATGACAGTAGGCTCAGTAGGATGTCAAAAGATACGGGTATGGTAATGTTTGCATTATTATTTGTTACAAATTTCAAAAACTGCAGACTGGCCTCTGGAACAGTTTATTAGCTGGGCTCAGCAAATCACCTCTGCCCTTGTTTACTGGTATAAGTGAGCAAAAAGGGAATAGTACTGTAATTCAAGGAATTACAGGGAATTCATTACAGAGTGTTTGCACCATGTAGCCCATTGTTAAATGATATAAACATTAAAAAGGCAAGACCCCACTTACGCTTCTGGAAGGGTAGAACCTTTGTATTAAAGTGAAAAATAATGTTACCCAATTTGAAAGCAATAATCCAAGAGGGGATTGTTGATTCATGTATTCTGTAAGAAAATCATTGTGAGCTACTGCAGGCTTCTATTTATTTTTCCATATTTCTACCACCGCCCCAACACGGTAGCTGAACTGTGACTGAAATATTGTTTTTCCATCCCCCAGATGGCAGTGCTGCCTTCCAAGATAATAACACTCAGTAGCTCCGGGAGAGAAATGTGTGCTGGTCTCTGGCTGGCTTATGTGCCATGTTTCTTTGTTTCAGGGGAAATATGCTACAAATTCTCACGTAACAAGACTAGAGTAATCAGGACAGGCTTGCTCATCCAAGTCTGACACAGCAGCCATCTTCTGTTAGTGGCACCCACCAGATCACAGCCCATTCATAAGAAATGATGTTTGTGAATGCGAGCTGGAATTTCTACTGAACTTCATTTTAAATGTGCAGTGTCTAATATCTTCTAGGTGGACTAGAAATGGAGTAAGTGAGATGGCCAATTTGGCTCTTAAAAGAACTGTAAAAGAAGACCATCTCTGTTAATCTTGGTCCAGAAGCCTTTGGAGTTGGGCCTAATAATGCTTCCATTTTCCTAACCAGCACAACCCTTGCACTCCCCAGCAGGGTAGGCACTGAGCAGCATTTTAGATACTTCATTAGGCTGTTAAATCTCACACTGGCTTGCAGGGCAAGATACTCCCTTGATCCCCCTATGCCTTACTCTGTGCATTTGCATGGTCCCTTCAGACGCCTGAGTAAGAACCAAGCTCAGTTATCCCACCCTGGGCTGCCCCCACTGAGGTGTAATAATGCACCTTTAGTGGGCAATCTTTAATGTTAATTAATTAATCCTAGGTGTAAATTAAAGGGTGTAATGGAATAAAAGAAACCTGGTGTGTGAGGATGGCTGCCAGCTCCAGTGGCACACTGCAGAGGAAACAAGGAGCTCTCAGCCCCTCAAGAGGACCCAGGAGAGTCAGCCCAGTTGTCATGGAAAGTAAAGCTTTTTAGCAATTGAAAATCCAACAGAATCGTCTAGCATGTTCCCTTGTATTTTAGAAATTATGAGAGAGGTCCTTCCAGGTTGGGAGGGTATGGTCTTTTCCAAGAATCTTCACTCTCATTACAGCTTTTTTTGTGGCTGGCAGGCAAGAAGCAGAAAAGGGACTTTGTGGCAGTGTTTGCATGTTGTTCCTTTCCTTCACTGGAGATATTTATGTGTGTCGAGCCCCCTCTGGAAATTTCTGCTACTTCTTGAAATTCCTAAATCACAGATAGCAAAAGAATACTCTTAAAGATAATCCTCTGACCCTCTCCCCTGGCCACACATTTTGCAGTTTACAATTCAGTGAGGAGAGGCTTTTTTCCACCTTTCCTGTCCAAATGGTCACAGAGCCAGTGAGGAAAGGTTAAATGCAAGCAGAGCTGTGTTGTACATTGCCCTTCCCCTGCAAAGCCCAGGGGATGTGAGGGCCCCTGGCGGAGGATGATGAGCCCACGCCCCACCGCCCCCCCCCCCCCCCCCCGCCCCGGTCATAGGTGGGCAGGGAGAAAGGAGGGGAGGGCAGCAGTAACCGCACAGAGAGCCTGCAGCAAAGCCTTCATCCCCAGTCTCTTCTTCTGGAGGTGGTGTTGTTCTGTGCTGCTCTTTAATTGGAGCAAGTGGTAAATATAACCTGGCCTTCCTGGTTAATAGGATAAGAGAAATACAGATTTAGTTCAGAGCAGCTACTGTGTTGCTAATAGTGCTTGGGTCACAGCTTCCATCCTCAAGCCCCCTCCTTTATCCTATTTTATTCCCTTTGCTTTTCTACCTGGAAAAAAAAAATAAAATCCCTTTTTCAGGAAGGAAATGTTTATTCTTCCTTTTCAGGTTTCTCTAATTACCCCCTGCCTCCTCACCCCAAATTTCTGTCATGTCGAGAGTCATGATTTTCAACCCCTCACCTTCATGACCACCTCCTTCTCTGACCTTAGAAATTACTAACCTACCCTGCCTAAAATGAAGTGTTATCAAACATAAATTGTGCGTTCTCAGCTCTGCCACAGCTGGAATTTCTCTCCTCTTCTCTGCTAGCTGTAGAGAAGCTTGTGGAAAAAATCTGAAAAACTTAAAGCTAAAAAACTTAAAATCAAACCCATAAGCAATAATTCTTTTTTTTTTTCCTAGTGGGAGCACTCAATCCTCTAGCCCACTGACAAGTCCAGGACCTCCTTATCACTCCAACACGCACATAGTCCAACAAATAAACATATTTGTAAATAAAAAGCAATAGAGATGGTATTTGAAACAGAGGGGAAGAAGCTGTCCTTCAAAATGGGGTCTGGATTTTACACTATATTCTCAATCAAAAGCCCTCTTTCTCAAACACATTAGCAAAGCTGAAAAAGACAGTTTGATTTCAAAGCTTTATTATCAAACCCCTAAAAAATCTTTTTTTTCCTTTAAATCTGCATACACAGAGAAGAGGGAGGAGGAACTCAGCCATCTCAGCCATTTAAAGACTCATCTGCTCATCCCCAGAATTTGATTTCAGCTGTCACCAACTCACCTGAAATGATTATACGGGAAACCAAGCTTATCAGCTCCAGTTTCCCATTTCCTGTGATTACAGCACTTTGCAATTCTGATAATTTTTGCCTGCAGAATATGGCAGGCTGAAATATAATCTTGGTTTATTTTTTAAATAACCAGATTGCTCAGTTCAAAAGAAAAGCAACACAAAATAAAAACAATATTTCTGCTGCTTCAGAATAAAGATTCTTCCATCTTTTAGAATAAGTTTGCTGCCAAACTGATGATTTTTCCATGGCTAGAGCACATTTTTAATTTAAAAGTAAAATATGTAAAGTTTACTGAAAACGGAGGTATTTTATCTGCAGTTAAAAAACCCAGAACAGTCTTTTTCCCTCTAAATAGAAGAGAAAGTTTGTAACTGCTTTTTATTATTGCCTTTATATATGTACTGAAAAATTATGTTTGACACAACTTGGAAATAAAATCTCCCTCTAATTTCCAGTGTATTAAATTGGAAGACAGTAGCAAAACTTGTTGCTATGGTTGGATTAAATCACCCTGACATTAATATTACACATCCTTCATTATTAATGGACAAAGTAAAAAAAAAAAAAAAAATAACCTTTGGTATCTTCTACTCAAGACCGAGGTGGTACAAAACCTTCTGGGATACAGCCATCCCTGGGATACTTGCAGGGCATGTGGATAAAGGGATATGGTTAAGGATTTTTCCTTCTTTTGTAGGGAAATATGTATATTTCTCTGCTTCTGTGTGAAAAAAAAAGCAGGGGTAACATTAGAGAGTCTAAAAAAAACAAGTAGTTATGAGAAAACTAAAGATTAAGTTTTTTAGGAGCAAGGACTGGGCCGTGAACTTCCTCATGCCCAAGCTTTATTCTTGTTTTGGCCAAGGAACCTTAGTCGGAAATACACAGGTTGCATAGGAGAGATGTCTGTCTAATCTTAGATTTTCCTTTGAACCAAAATCCTCTGTCTAACTGCTTGGGTCAAAAAGGGCAGCCATGTTTTACAGCTTAGCTGGCAGAACTTGGTTAAATGTCTGTCTCCTGACAAATCAGTATTTTTGAAAACAGAGGTGACTCAGAAACACATGAGGCAGGAAGGCTGTGCACCTCAACAGCTGGCAGCTGCTATATTCTCCAAATTCTCCCAGGGAAGGTAAACTTATAAGGAACATTTATTTTGGTTCAATGGCATGTAAATATGCATACTGTTAGGATAAAAGGCAATAGCAGATGCCCCTTATGCAATTTTCCTGGTTTGAGTAAGCAGGAATCTGTTGCAGGTCCTCTTCCATAGCTGGGCATAAATGGGAACCCTCCTGCTCCTGGTTTTGTCTTTCCGCCATCGACTACTATGCAGCTGGAGGATAAGGTTTATTCCTGCCATTTTAATTGCAGTGTTCATCAAGACTACTAATAAACACAAATGACTGCAGTGGCACTTTGTGTTTCAGAAGGATCTCACTCTGTCTTGCACAGTGACAGATTTTGTTTTCTTTACTCATGTGAAAAATATCTGAATCATCCAGTGAACAACTGCACTGATTTCTCCAGGTGAGCTGGAGGGGGCCATCCCTCAGCACTTGCAAGGATGAACCTCCCCAGTGATACCTACTTGGGAGCAGGATCACACTTGGATCCAGACTGCATTTCAGCCAGATATTGTCAATTCCCATTAACTTTAATTTTTTATTTATTTATTCACAACTACTACCCAGAATATTCAACCTGGACCAGATTCTGATATTTTGAAGGCCTAATTACTAGTCTAACAGGGAAGCCTATATTAATTGTCAGTAAGATAATGTGACTATTATCAAAGTAACTGCTGGCAACATACCCAAATGCCTGTTATCAGCAAGGCAGAAAGTCTGCCAACTTTATGCTAAAGAGAGTTTTTACTCAGAGTGGGGTTTTGATTCTGGAAGTTAAATCAAAATGCAGAGGGTATTTCCAAAAAGAATTATTATCAAGGGATACTGAAAATGAAAGTGAAGCAGGGACAATGAGAAAGAAAAAGCTGCATGGGAAATTTTTCCCTGAATGCATAATTTGGTTGGAGGGAAACAGAGGACGGGGAACAGAGAAGAGGAGAAGCTGTCTTTTCTTTTGAAGCAGTGGAGACTTGAGACAGGTTTTTGGGAGTGGTACTGCTTCTAAAATTTCTTAGAGGCTTGATTAGAGTAGCTTGCTCAGGTTTAAAGAGACTGACTCATTTGTGGGAAGGAAAGAATATTTCCACAGGGTGGATATTTGAGACCTGTTTTACTTCTATTTTTCTTTCCCTATTGCATGGGGCATTACCACAGATAGTCCACTAATTTGACTTCACAAATTTCTTGCTATTGCAGGGACCTTTGATTTCTTCTGCTCTGTTTTTGCGACACATTGTAATAATGTGCTTTTACTGTTTAACAGTAAGCCTTTAAGCCTGAGAAGTACACTGAGGGTACTCAGGGGTATTTGGTATATATGTTTATGAAGTAAAGTCCCACAGACCTTTCTGAACTAAATTTTTACTGTGTTTGCCTGTGTTGGTGAGGGAGATAAACCTGTTGGAGGAAAGAGCCACTTAATGGCACCTAATGCCATCACACATAGAAAAGTTTGTCATGAAATTGCATGCCAGCTTGTAGCCTGCTCCCTGTGGAGCACTGGATGTGCCCTCAGGCAGGACTCCTACCCCCAGGGCTTCATACCATACAATCATGGTAAGTATTTATCTTCATGTTTTAAGTTCTAGACAAAAGTAAATAGGCTTGACCAGCTCCCATCCAGTGCATTTACTTCATTAAGAGTTAATGTTTGACCTTCATTTCTCAGAGTGGTCTCCTTCAAAGGGAAAGAAGCCCAGAACAGCTTGAAAGATGATCACACTTTGGTACTGACTACCAAATTCTCTGTTGGGCTATAAGCTACATGATAGCTGCTCCTCAGAAATGATCTCATAAACCACCACTAAACAATATGGAAAAGTAAATTATGTAGATTTCTCTGGAAAGTAATCAGTCAGCTCATTTCTGTTATCTTTGCAATGCTTCATTCTGGAGTAGGTGCTGGAAGGATCTCTGTGGCACTGGATATTTCCACTCACTGAAGCCAGCTCAGTTGTTTAAAGATGCTTACCCCACTGGGAAATTTCTTTTGATGTACACTCTCTGATTCTTTATCCTATTCTGTTAAGAGGATCTTAGGATAGACTTGGTAGGAGATAGTAAAAATGCTTCCCATAGAAAGTGGTAAAACTTTGTTTTAGAAAGCCATGCTTTTTGCCCATCTTGGGAAAGTTTTAAAAATATAGACAGTGTTTAGCAAATCCAATTGAAAAAGCAATTTATAGTTCAGATTCGTGGGAGCCGTTGCAATGGGATTTAAGTGCTGAGTTTGGCTTACAGGTATTGACCGTGCAAGATGACAGTATTGATGTTGGGCTGAAGTGCTTTTTCTTGGGATTTCCTGTGTGGGAATCTATATGACCCTAACTTTGAAACTCTAGTTTTACTGCCAGGAATTCCTCAGTAACCTCCCTTTGTTTTTTATAGAAACAAAATTATCTGATCCTCTTAGTATTTTGCTTGTAACGAAGGATCTAATTGGCTTTTTCCTCATTATTCAGGGTCTTGCCCATTAAAAACTCAAGAGCTAGTACGACTCCATTCTGTTTCCTTAAGTGTTACGGCTTCAGTTTCCCAAAGGTAGTTTTAACCTTCCTGATTGCCTTCCCTGCTGTACCATCTAACACTGAAGTATGATCGCAGCTATCAGTTGACCCAATTCTATGCTCCTAATCTGAAAAATAATCCTAACTTAATTTATAAAAGAATGTTTGCTAATTTCTTTTGACACAGGAGATTTGGTCTGAGAATTAAGGTTTTTCTGGCGTCGAAATTCACAGTATTTTTTTCAGTCATGCTTTGTAATATGTTTCTTCCCTTTACCATAATGACTCAGTTAAATACAAACTCAGGTTATTGTGGCAAAGTGAAAGCACAGTTTCCAGAACATTTTCTCATTCTGTGTCTGCTGGGGCATCTTTGTTAATGCTCATTATGGGCCCATACCAAACCCTAACAAAGTAAAAGGAAATGTTCCCCTTGGAGGAATCCAACTTTGGATCAGGCCCCCAAATAACATCAAACTCCAGTTTGAGTTTAAATGGCTTCTCCTTCCCAACCCTCCCACATCTTTGCAATGCATTGAAGGAAGGAGAAAAGCTTACACTGTTGTAATATCCTTTGCTCATTTAAAAGCAATGCTTTTAGAAGGAAATAAATGTGATATTGTGTACTCCCTTATAATAGTCATGGGTAAAATTATGCTGCATTGGTTATTGTTCTTTACATATATTACCAATTGAAAAGGAAATTAAATTTGAATTAATGGACCCATTTGTACAAACATGATTGTTAATATTAATATGCAGGGTAAGTCAGTTGGCAAGAGCAGAAATAAATTTGTGGGTCTCTCAAACACAGTATTTCACTGGAGACTAACTGCACAGCTGCTGAAAATACAATCCTGTAGTTAAACCAGTGTGTGGGGAGACTCTCTTAGAGTTCAGGGGAAATATCAAAGTGCAGATTCCCCACAGTACACTCTTATTGTCCAAAAGTCTACATGCGCTGCTGGGAGATTATTAGTGTTCAGTGAGAAAAAGCACTCTGCAAAGGAAGGAGCTGGTGGAAGAAACAACCTTCCCCATTTCCTTCCATGGCTGCCGTGCTCATGCTGTGGCTGCAGGATATTCCAGATGGATTTTTTTAGTTGAAAAATTAGCCATGGAGAGTTTGTTTTTCGTAGGCTCAGGCAGAATTGTTAAAACCCAGTTTTTGAACCCTGCCTGTCTTGGTAGCACTCAGGCTGACTTCCACGTGCCTCCCCTGTACGGGCAAACATTGCAGGCAGAAAGGTTGCAGGTACATTTATTGCCTTCAGACATTAAAACTCACAGGACAAAACCCTGTCCCTAGTTAAGAGGTAAAGCTTTGGAGAGCTTGCTGGGAATCTGATTAGTAGATTAAGTTTTGCTAGTTGATTATTCATGTTTCTAAACTATTCCCCTAAAGACATTCAATTTGTGATCTTTCATTATGATGCTAAAAGCTATATTTTTGTGCATCAAGTCCAAATTTCTCTTAATTATTAATTATCTTCCAGGAAATGAGCTTTTTGGGAAAAGGAAAGCCACCAACCATAACTATACATCCTTGTTTGTAATCTCCTTCATTATCTCTGATTCTTTAAAAAAAATGTATGGTAGTTTTACTGACCCATTTCAGAGCCAAGTTTAAATTACCTTACTGAGACAAAGCTGTCACTTTCTTAACCTGAAGAAACTTTACAGATCAATCAAAAGCTCTCTTTTTATAATAAGGAAGGGCAACTTCTCCTGAAATCAAAGAATCTCTTGGAAATGGGCTTTCTTTGTTTCTGTGAAATACTTCAAATTTTCTTTCATTTTATCCATTCATCAAGATTTTCAAATGTAACAGTGGAATAACAACGTTAGCAAAAAACAGGACAATCACTAAAATGTTATGTTCTGCATTTGAATGATAAGAATCCCATTAAAACTCAACATTAAAGCATTGTTTGCTGGAAGAAAAAATGATCACGGCTTTGATAAAGAAAAACAGAAACAACCTTGGCTTTTCCAGCTTTAATCAAGTAATTTGTGATCCAGTAAGGGCTCTGTACTGTTGAGTTATTTTCGGAGCACTTATCACAGGTGTTTCGCATGTGTTCAGCACATCCTGATTCTAATCCTCTTAATACACTTAACAATACTAGGGCAGGTTTTGAGAACAAGTGAACTGGCTCTCCTGGTTACTTTGGCCTGTGTTCTTACACAAGCACTATTTATTTGGGAGTTGAATCCCTGTTCCAGCACTCATTTCATCAAAAAACCAACTCCATCTGTGCAGGGGGGCTTCTTATCCTGCATCACTAGGCTGAACAGTTCCTACTGTATAAAAACAGAGACACACAGACGGACAAATCTAAGACTTAAGCCAGTTCCTTCCACGCTCATATAATGTTCGGTGCACTGGACACCAACCATGTGAAGGAACTTTCCTTGCCTGGGTGCCCACCATATGGGGTCTTCTCATCCAGTTGACTGGCACCTGGACCATACTGGGGGCTTACATCATGATGCCATGCAAACAGGAGCAGAAATAACCCACAGTTCTCTAATTAGCTTCATTAATTCATTACTTGTGAAAGCTCCTAGATTCACTGGTCCTATGATGGATTGCAGCAAATGCAATGTGCATCCCAAGCCAAAGGCGAGGGCATGTAAGAGAGCAATGTTCATGAGATGATCTTCAGATCCAAAAGTGAATATTTCTGTTTTTTAATTTTTTTTAAAGTACTTCAGGTCATTTTTCTTCAAATGATTTTGCTTTTACTATGTGATAAATAAGATTCTGCCTGAAGATACCAGAGGGCATGTGGCACCAGAATAATATCTCTGCAACATATTTTGAGTGGTGATCACACAATTTCTAGCTCACCATATGGCTTAGTGCAGATGTCCTAGCATTAAAATGACCTTCTTCATTACACAAAGGTCACAGATGCAGAATGCACCATTTTGTAACCCTTGGCAGGGGTACAGGCTGTGCAGGGAGTACACCTGTTGCCTTGCCCACAGTTCAGAGCACTGTCACCCAATAATTGACTGAAATACAGGGATTGAATTTTAGCTTGTATTGTTATTGGTAACCTCAGTCAATAAACTTAGATGTTGTTAAACCACTTAATGTGCTGAAAATAACAAATTAAAATGCTAACCTACTAGAATCAACTTCTATACAGGTTTTACTTTGGTAACCCTAGTAATAAGAAGCATCACATCCTTCTTCTCTGAATCTCTGTCAAAGGCTGTTTTCTCTAAGAAAAGGAAAAACAGAAAGTAAGTTAAGGCAATGATCAGGGGTTTCAGTACATAAAACAGTTAAAATTTATTCCACTCAAAGAAAGATTTTTTCTGCATCTTAATCCTGGAGTGGGCAGACTGGCCAGCTTTAACCACTCCCCCCTGCCCTGTCCTGCAGAAACTGCTCTGTTATGGAAGGGCTGAGATGGGTTTCCCTGCCTTTCTTCCCAGACTTTGCACCATCCTCTGTTGCTCTGGCAGAAAAACCTTGGGATGTTCCTCAGCATATTTCTCCTGCTTCTCTGCACTGCTTCAGCCAGGCAGCATGTTGAACAAGCCTCTAGATTTAATCGGGATTGTGAAGGTCAATAAAGGTCACAGATAACCACCAAAACACTCTTCTTCTCTCATAGGAATGTTCAATGGTATTGTCTTTTGCTGGATATCACCAGAAAAAGTTGTAGTTTACATACAGCTCTGAAGAATTGCTATATAGGATGTCTTAAACAACATATTCTAAAGAGAAGAGAAGAGAAGAGAAGAGAAGAGAAGAGAAGAGAAGAGAAGAGAAGAGAAAAGAGAAGAGAAGAGAAGAGAAGAGAAGAGAAGAGAAGAGAAGAGAAGAGAAGAGAAGAGAAGAGAAGAGAAGAGAAGAGAAGAGAAGAGAAGAGAAGAGAAGAGAAGAGAAGAGAAGAGTATAGTTCAGTTGGAAGGGACCTACAATGATCATTTAGTCCAACTGCCTGACCACTTCAGGGCTAATCAAAAGTTAAAGCATGTTATTAAAACCATTGTCCAAATGCCTCTTAAACACTGACAGGCTTGAAGCATCAACCACCTCTCTAGGAAGCCTGTTCAAGTGTTTGACCACCCTCTCAGTAAAGAAATGTTTCCTAAGTTGTCCTTGACATTGTTCTTTCTAGCTGACCATCCAAAAGTACTTTTACACAGCCACTGCACATTCAGTAGTGCTTCTGGAGGGATTTCACCAGTAGAATAGCTAATATATTCAAAATATTTCAAAATCATGTCCCCTCAGCCAGTCTCAGAGCACCCTATCATGCATACTGTTTCTGCCTGCTCTGTGCATCTTCCTTAGCAGTGAGATTTCACAAAAGCTACAGATTTAGTTTGCTTAGGATATAACCAAAACATGCTCCCTGACAACCTAATAGAACTAGGAACACCCGACGTGGGAGAATTTCATTAAAAAGGGATACCAACCACTGATCTGTGATGTGACCTTTTTTTTTGATTATTGATAACAAAACCCTAAAGCATATAAAAAGTTGACCAAAAAATAATTAAAAAAACCAAACCCAAAACTATATTTTATTCCCACAAGTAAGGGGACAAAAAGAAGTGAAAAGGCACAGAAGGTAAGGTACATGATGCCCAGTGAGATTGGCACAGCATTATGAAGCATCTAATTTCAGCTGCCAATGGGGCTCATATTGATTTTCTTTTTTCATTCTCTGTGTGTGCTTTTATAGAGACTTGAAATAGAGTCTCCATTTTGCTCTTATGAAAACCACGTTTCTTGGAGGGCAATGTGGGGGAGGGAAAAGAATAGCTCTTTCTGCTTGGAAAAATAGCAGCCTACTTAGCACTTACCAGAGGATTATACACCTTAATGTTCTGAGAGGTGCCCGTTCAGGTACGTAGTGGGGAGCCGGATGCCTTAGAAGTATTTAGAAGGGTGATTTAAATCTATGCAGGCTGCTGTGTGTTTTCCCATTTCTGCATTGTGAGAGAGAGATCCAGATTCCAGACATCCCTTTTGGAGCTATAAAACTTAAATTAAGGGCAAAGAACACAGAATGCTTCAGAAATACCTCCATTTGTAGATCATAATTGAAGTTATTGAAAAGGTTATTACAAGGAAAATACTCTTTATTCAGGGCTGCCCCAGCAGCTAGTCTGACTCCTTGATGTTCATACAGGGACTATAGAAAACTTCAGTCATGGTCCGGGTCTGACTGGTCAGAAGATCAACTCTTCATACAGTGAATCATTTCGAACAGTTAAGAAAATACTAAATCTTTGCAGGATCAAAGGAAGATTTATTAGCAGCACAAATACCTGAATTTGTTCTTTATTTAGAGAGGTTGTTATTATTAAGTAAGAGATGCAAAAGGTCTAAGAGGTGTGTAACTCTTATTAACAAGTACATTTTACTGCAGCATGAGGAAGGAAGACAACACACCTTTCCTTACTTTTCCCTACTTGGTTGTTGTGGAGAGGCTTCACCAGAGCCCCTCCAACCTTACATCTCCAGCATGCCTTTCTAACAGGTGAAGTGTTCAGCTTTCTGCAGTCACACATTTGTCTGCAGTTGTTCCCTGCACTGTGGTTTGGAGCTTTAAAATGGCCAGAGGCCGTAGCAGATGTATGGCCTGCACTGGAGCAAGAGACTTGTTCCGTGGTTTTTTAGGACAACAGTTAAAAAAAAAAAAAAAAAAAAAAAAAAAAAAAAGCCTGTTAGAATTCCAGCAGAGGAAAAGTAAAAATACTGTAAGGAGTCTGAATCTATTGCTGCAAATGTTAGCTGCCTCTCTCTGTTTGGCACTGTAACACGCCAACATTTGAGCCATCCAAATGACAGTTTTGGAGAAGGGGGAGTGTAGGGAGGACAACAAAAAAAATTCTCATGACTCAAACATCTTTCCTTTTTCCCCCACATTATCTGGCAGAATTAAAAACCCAGCAGGAAATTAAACATAAACACCTGACAAAGAACTGCTTAGAAAATGTGATGTGTGATTATAGATGACTCATTCTCATCCTGGAAGACTGGTCTCCTTTAAAGATTCTAGCAAGCTCTGTTCTTTTTTTTTTCAAAAGGCATTTTACAACTCCATTTTCTAAATATGATTTATTGTTTATTGCTTACAAAATAGGAAATGTAACAAGCTTCTTTTAATGCTGCTTTCTAGCTAGTCAAGTGATTATGAATTTATATGTCAGGTTCACAAATGAAAATATTTTAGCACGCTGTTTTCCCAGCCCATGGAAAGAATTCCTTTCTAGGTGCCTGTGTACTGTATTTTTAAACTAGTGTGGAGCTAGCTGGAGGCTCTACTGAAAAAAAAGAAAAAAAAAAGCAATGTAATAATAACATTGCAAGCAATGCAATAATACTTAACACTTGCATAGCACCTCTTACATAAAGTCTGCAGTACCTTCACAATGACTGAAATTATTTTTCATAACATCTTTAAGATGCAGAGAACAGGTACGTAATGAGTACTCCGTAAAGGATGGAATCACCAGAGGTGATTACCTCTGGCGTAGAGGACAACCACTGCTTAAAGTCTCCATCAATAATAAACAGTTTAAACAGTAACTTGGTTTCTACCACTGAAGCTATCTGGGGATTTGAGTTTTCAGCATGTTGTTCCTGAGCTGGAATCCATCCAAGACATCCAGGTTAAGAGGCAAACTGTGGCTTTCAGAAAAATTGTTATGAGTGTTAAATGATCAAAAAGGGGTCACATCCCAACAGCAGATCCCATCAAAGGATTAGACCTGCAGCATCAGGGTGCTCTTTAATAAACCCCTATCAGAGTATTGGCTCAGTACAGGCTTAAAAGGAATACTGCAGTCTAGTGAATCACCAGCACTGTTTAGTGCAGACTGAGTGTAATGTCACTTAACTTGAAGGATTTGACATGATGAGAACACAAATTGGTGAGATGTACAGCCTACAACCACCAAGGACTTGTGCTTTTGGAAAATGCATTTGAAATATTGTACTAAATTTACAAGGATTGTATTCAACTCCCTACTATACCAGGCAGTCATTATCACTGTAACAGGTGCACCTATAGGACTAAGAAGGCCCTGCACGCTGTACTGTGAGATGTTATTAACTGCCTATAACATTTTACAGCTTGAATTGTTCGGAATAGTGTTTTTTCTGCTCAGATGCATCATTTATTTGTTTGTGAAAATTTAAGGTGTTTCAAGAACTGAGATTACTAATAAAAGGATGCTTTTCCCATGTTAAAAAGGTAAAATACTAGCAGCTGTTTGACTGAGAAACTCTATAGCTTCCAAGCCTTGGAGCCAAATATTGTAACTTAACATGGTATTATATTGTTTTGAAGGATAAAGTCTCTTGGTATTTTTGTAAAAATCACCTATGGCTGTTCCAAACTCCATGCTCAGTAGTAACTTATAAATCTGGTAGAAAAATTCTCACATGTTCCTGACCTGTTCCTGCCAATGGTCTGAACTTGATACCCTATCTCCTTGTCCAAGGAACATCTCTCATCTACTGGCCCCTGAAAAGCTCTAAGCTATGCTAGAAAACATCTTTTTTCTCGTCAGTGGGAAAAGGTTGACCAAAATACAGAGGGGTGAGGAAATGGGGATAAGAGATGTGCAGAGGAGAAGACAAAGTAGAGGACAATGGTGAGAGCTAAGACTGGGAAAAATTAATTTGAAACAGAAGGTCTGGAAGGGAATGAACACAAGAGAGTGGGAAATTACTTGAAGGGAGGAGGGATTAAGAAAACAAAAATAAGCAAGCTTCTGTTCAGTGACAAAAGAGAAGGGAGGCATCTTCAGGAGTGATGACAGAGGTAGACACTGGAGAGAAAGGGGGAATGGAGGTGGGCAAGATTCAAAAACGGGGGAGATACTGAGGACTTCCATATCCCATGACCATGACTCTGAACAAGGACTAGATAGTAAGCTGTGAACTCTGCCAGGAAACTCTTTTCCCAACTTCCTTAAATGGCAACTCTTGATACAGCTCAGTAGAAATTCACCCCTTAGATTTTAAGGATTTTTTCTCCCTCTCAAACTTGCATAAGTAAAGCTTTGTTAAAAGCTTAGTAAGACAGCTAAGCTATCAAGTCATTTTAGCAAATGACAGAATTAACAGCAACTATTTCTGTTAGATTTTGCCTGGTTTAGGTTTTTTTGTTTGTTTTTTTTTTTTTTTTTTTTTTGGTTTGTAATGAATGGCTTATATTAAATCTGGGAGGGAGAGAAGGAAATCTATAGCTATTTGGAGAAAAAAAAAAGCAGAAGCTGAAAGAGAAACAGCAGAGGAGGAGGAAAGCAATCAGAATAGGTCCAAGATTTTGGAACCTTTTCTGAACTATATTGTTGGTCATAATTGAGCCCAGGCAAGTAAAGATTGAAAGTGATAGTCATCTTCTGGCCTATGAAAAGCTTTAAGTTTTGCTAGAAAACAAAGCATATTTTTCTTACTGACAGGAAACAGCACTCTGAAATGAAGCTGTATGGGTATGGAATATTACTTTGTTTTGCCAAAGGACAAGAAGGACATTGTGAATTCCATGTGATGAGCGCAGAAGCATAGACACTACATCTACTTTTGGCATGCGAGGCACAACTTCAAGGGGAAAAATGATGTTGATTTCCAGTGACTCATTTCTGGAAGGCTACAGACCACTTCCCTGGTTCTTGATATTAGTGCTGGACCTGATACCTCTGCAGGATAACTGCAAACCCCTTGCATGCACTACTCAGAACTCTACTGAAGTAGGGTCCTTGGTTTAATTCTTTGACCAAATAAAAGGCATAAACTACTCTGCTTTGCTAAATTCCTTCTTAAACTTGCAGTAGCTTTGCTTGCACACCACTGAGATATACAGATGTGTACAAAAAACAGTATGTGACAGCAAACTCTTCCCTCTTGTATCACCACCATTGCTGGGATGCCTTTCACCATCCTTAGGGAGAGCATGTCTTTCCAGTCTTTCACTTGCTCAGCTCAGCCCTCTGATGTGGTTGGTTATTCGTCTCTCTTTGTTCTTCTTGAAGCGCCTGTCTCTTTGATGACAGTCTTTGATGTTCCTGTTTCAGATTCAAAGATACTGCCTTTTTCTACCATAAAAAGAAAGTTTTAAAGCAAACCAAAGGTCATAGTAATAAATAGAGTTCATAAAATAAAAAAAATTAATTGAGATTGCATAGATAGATTCCTTACAGTCTCTAGTGCAGTGGAAAAATCACTGATAGTTTAGGGATTTTTCTGTGTATGTTTTTGAATTTAAAGTTGAGATTTTTTTTTGGCTGCTACTATAAGTTTACACAATTTAGATAAAATTTAAATTATTGCATTTTCAATGAAACATTTCAGATGGTATTCACTGCTTTATTACAGTCTTTATGACCATAGTTTAATCTCTGACTGATGTAACTAACCTTATTGAAAGACATAATTACTGCTGTCGAGAGTATTTGTTTAGAGGGAGGAGAGGTCTCCTAATAATGTCCCCTAACATTTTTCTCCTCAGAAACCCTCCAAATCACTTCTCTCTGGTGCCTGGAGGATTTACCCAAACTCTGCAGTAGCAAAATAGCAACAAAATGAATGTTGATAATAAGTAGGTACCCCCAGAATCTGTCATTTCTTTTACTGGGCAGATACTGTAAGTTATGGACAAGAAAGTCTTCTCCTGAGGTAGTGAATTTTCAGTTGTGGCAGTAGTCTCAACCATAGGAAGTTACAGTGCTCAGGGTTGAAACTGGGCTCTGTGCAGAGCAGTGTCATTCATTTAAAGCAATGAAAGATGCCATTAATATAATAGACTCCTTGACTTACTTGAGTTTGAATGATCAGAAAACTCATTGCTCAGTAGGGATTTTTAAACTGTAATGAAGAATTAAAAAACCTATCTGCATGTCAAGGAACCTGCCAAATTTTCCTAAGCTCTTTCAGCTATAAGGTAGGAAAGGGCAGAGAGTCCAACTGTTAATAGAAATAGTAGAGGAAAGCTAGAACATTGTCTGGGCTCTACACAGGCCAGCGAGCTGTAAAAAAGGAAACAAAATCCATGCTTCGAGAAGACTACACATTCATTATGTCACTGTAGATGTTTTCCACAGAAAGCATCAAATTAAGATTTCAACAATTCTGACCAGAATTACAACATTTTAGAGGATGAGCTAGGGGAGGATGCTTGTGTAATTTCCAGACCAATATGGTTGTCTATAGAAAGTTCATGGTTAGAGTGACTAACAGTAAATTTAGGCTTGTAACTTCTATGGCAAAAGAAAACCCAGCTCTTCCAAAAAGCATCAAAAAGTGGAAATTTTATCCCTGAGGAGTCTGACACAATTGTGTGGGGTGTTGAGAACATATGAGCTATTAACCATAGTTCTATTCAGAACCTTATTCTATAAATGATATTGCAACAGCTTTGTTCAGGAGAAAAGAGAGTGAAGATTCATAATTTCTACTGTAGGATTCACTGAAGAGACCAGGACTTAACAATCAAGCCTCAGCTTGCCTTTTACTTGGGGAAATGAAGTATCCATTTAAGCCAAATGCTTTGAGGCATGTGAATGTTAAAGTTCAGGCTAGTTCTCTAACAATATGGATTGCAATATGTATAAATAACTGGCAACAGTTACACCGTGATATTAACCCTCATGAGACTGTTATCCCAGTGATGCCTCTGATTGTCATCTTTCAGTATCTTTGAGGATTCAGGTTGAAAATTCCAACCATTGAAGGTACAAGTCCTGTACCTTCCCCAGCACAACCAGATCGTAAGGGTGGTCTGAGGCCTTCCAGATCATCAGGGTAGGTGAAGGAGACAACAGAGATTCAACTGAGTACAGAGAATAAACATCTTTACCTCTTCATCAGGAAAAGCAGGACATAGGGGAGGTGGGAGATGGCGTAAACTGAGATCTAAGGAAGAGTCAGGGCATATGGTAGAAGAGGCAGAGGAAGAGATGGAGAGGTGCCTGTTCCTCTGCCTGTGCCTTGACTGGTGATGAAGAGTGAAGCTACCACCATCCACAGCCCTACACCCACAACCCATGGGTTGAGCCCAAACAAGTGACACCTGGAAAGTGGCTTTAGATAAGCCATAATCCAAAACTCCCAGTTGGTAACAGTCAGTTGCATATAACTTCTTCTACAGGTGTCAATAGTTTAGACAAATGTTCTCTGCTACATGACACAGGCAAACAGATTAACAAAGAAGGTGATCTTGGGGAGCAAACTAGATGATGGAGATGGAGATGGAGATGGAGATGGAGATGGAGATGGAGATGGAGATGGAGATGGAGATGGAGATGGAGGGCCTGGGAGAAGAAAGAGGGAAAGAGATAGGCAGGTTGAGCTAATGCCTGTGGCATTTCAAACCCCTCACCTCTCCCTCTTGCCTTTACTGCTTACACACACAGCATGACAGACTCTCTAGTTAAATTATCAGTGCTATTTTCCTCTAACTTTTTCGTGCTTTACTTTGCAGCCTGAATAGGTGCTCTTACAATGGTCTCTGCAACACTGAGAGAAATTGTATGAGACAAGTTGCAAAGGCCCTGGGTGAACACCCACAGGCATGCAGGCAGTTAATTTCCTAGTTATCTCAGATGCGGGTTTAAAGAGCAAGTACAATAAAGCAGAATGGGTGAAGGCTTACCAAGTGAAAGAAAAGCAAACAAATCCATACGTAGAGTTTCCTGGCAGCTTAGAAATACAGCTTTTAAGGTGGTACAATAATCAAAGCATATTTTCTCTTTGACTGTATTCCTGTTATTTTTGTGCCAAATTCTGCAATTTTTCTGGTGTTAACACAAAAAGAGAGCACCTGCTTCTAATTAAAAAAACCTGTAAATTCTTGTCTTAAAAATAAAACCTTCTGAGAGTAAGGCATCTTTCTATCACAAGTGTTGTTTTCCTTTATCAGTTTACAACCTGAATCAGGTAAAGATTTTTCAGTAATGTGATGTTTAGGTTTTCTGGTATTTTCCTTCCTCTTCCTTTATTTTTTTTTTCCTGTTGCTGTTGTTGTTTTAGTTTTTGTTTGTTTGGGGGTTTTTTTGTTTTTGTTTTTTCCCAGGGGCCTTTAGAACTTGAAAGTAGGAAATCCTTAGGTAGGGATATATTTTATTCCTGACCAGTGAAATTGCATTCAGTTTTGGCTGAAGTGAGAATTATTTAAAATAACTAATTGTCTTCAGTAATGTGTGTTGATTGGGAAGCTTCTGCAGTGTGTTAAAATTAATGAATGTCTAGAAATGTTCTGCAGGGGCTGGCTCACTAGCTTGATCATTGTCTCTAGCACCAGCTGCAGAAATGACTATTATGGAAGGGATTATGAAAGAAATAAACCTACTGTGTCCTATCATCTCTCTGGACTCAAAACTTAGTGGCAGTGCCACTATCTCATCTTGTCTGGGTCACCCCTTGCACTCCCTCATATTCTGGTGGGTGGAAAAAAATGTAAAGAGCTCTCTGATATTACAGCTGGGACCAGCCTCACTCCTGTGGTGAGACGATGGTGAAAGTCATCACGGGGAGGCTTCCACATTCCTCACATCTTCTCTATGTATGGGTGTTAAGCATGAGAAAAGCCCAAAATGACTGTTTGTTGGACTTGATTCTTCTGCACCATCCCTTGGAGCAACAGTCTTCTTTATCAGCTGCTTATGAGCAAGTATGCTGCTATTCTGGAGGGATGTAGTTCAATCTCTCCTGATAGTAAATGTTAGGTTTGTTACAGAAAGGTACACCATACTAAAGTTGAAAGGCCAAACTTCTGAAATAGAGGATGTTCCAGTAATTAGGCTGTCTGTGTAATCTTAATTCACATACAAATTTGCATGGACAGCTACAGTTCATAACGCTTTCACCACAGGAGCCAGGTCTTGGTAATATATACATTCTGCATGCAAAGGAGACAGAGCTAAGGATTCCCAGACAACCATGGAAAAGGTATTTTCCAAGCTATTAATGGTCAAATCCTGTGGCACAGCCACAATTCATGGTGTAGATTCAGAAATCCCTAGCCAGTGTAGAGACATGGAGGGTAAACATAAAACTGCTCATCACAGAAGGTTTTCAAAAAGACATTTGGAGGTCATTTGGTCCAACTTCTCCCCCAAAAAGGCAAGACTGTTGCCAACAGTAGGTCAGGTCAGCCATAGCTTTGTGTTACTGCTTCTTGAAAGCCTCCAGAGATGGAGATTTCAGAGTCTACCTGCACAGCTTCACAAAGAGTTGCACTGCAAAGTTTTTCCTCCTAGTCAAAAGTTTTTCCTAATGACCAGCTTAACCTCCCTAAGTCTTTTTTTTTCACTACCCTTCAAGTAGTTGTTGTCTGCTATTAGACCAACCCTTAGACTCTTCAGCAGACTAAAGGCCTCTCAACATTTCCTTGTGGCCCAGGCCTATGAACCTCTCCAGTAGGTGGTCCAAAACTTGATTCACTTTTCCACATGCAGCCTCATGAGCTCCAGGCACAGGGGAACAACAACTTCCCTATATCTTTGGGGGAACATCTCTCAACATAGCCTGATCTGCAGTATACCTTATTTACAGTGAGGGAGAGTATTCAACCTAGAGTCCACCATTACTCTTCTTTTCAGCAGGACTGCTACTCATCCTTTAATCACAGGTGAGCTTACACTGTCCCAAGTGCAGAAGTATGCTTTTCTCCGTGTTGGACATTATGAGGTTTCTGTTGGCCAAGTTGTCAAGTTTATCAAAGTCCCTGTGGATTCAAGTTCTGCCATTCATTGTGCATCTCTCCCTCTAATTTAGCATAATTCATAAATTTGCAGGTGGTACATCCTAGATCATCAACTAGATCATTGATTAAGACATCAAAAAATATTAGCAAGAGTTCAGCCGTTGGGATACTCTTCTCATTGCTGGCAACGAAGCAGATGCTGAGCCACTCATTGTCACTCTTTGAGCCCAGAGATACAGGCAATTTTCAGTCCATCTAACCAGCATTTCTTCCAGTCCACAATTCCTCAGCTGCCAAATGAAAATGTTGTGGGGTACAGAGTCAGAAGCTTTCCTAAAGCTCCAGTATATCACATTCGGAGGCCTCCCCTTGTCATTTTGTTGTAGGAGGCACTCAGGTTTGCTGAACATAATTTGTCCTTGTAAATCCATGCTGTTTACAACTTTAAAGTTTTTGTTCTTCACATGGTTGGAAATTCATCCCAAAAAGACAGGCTATGTGATCTTTCCAGGGACTGAAGTGAGGCTGGCTGGCCTATAACTCCCTGGACCCTTCCTCTTGCCTTTCTTAGGCAAGTGCCACTATGCAAACCATCCAGGGAAAGGAGGTGGGGGCCAGGGAAATGTGTGTTTCCTCTGTGAAGGGCAGGGTATCCTGGAACTGGTTTGCCCTGACAGAAGTGTCTGAGACTGGAAAAGTGCCATGGTCCTGGCAGCATCAAGTGAGCTTTTGCTGGTCCTTGAAAATCTGGAGGAGATACTGTAAATCTCATGCCAGGCCATGCCCATATGTTCACAGGTATTTATCCCAGCTGACTGTGCCATTTGTGTGCAGTCATACCAGCTTTAGGCTTCTTACTTAGACATCTGAATTAACAGGACAGGTCACCATGTACATAATAATTTCTCCAGTAAATAATTCAGAACTTGCAGTTTAATCAACATTTTAGCTCAATTTCATTCTCACTGTTTTGCCCTCTTGGGGGAATAATGGTTATAAAGGAATCTGACTCAGTCCCCTGAGTTAAGGAATCACTCCCTTAGGCAGCGTGACTCGTCCTACTGAGTTCAACTGGAAATTTATTTTGTTACATAGAGCAGAAAAATATGATTCATATACTGTTAATACTCAGCTGCATGTTTGCAATTTGAGCAGTGAATGAATTTCAGTTCAACAAATTAATTGCCAGTTTAGCCTGAAAATGTTTCAGAGATCCTTGGGAATAAGGAAGAACACAATTCAGTTCCCTCGTCTGTGTGGAGCAGCACACGACCTCTGCAGCTAAGGCTGTCTTAAGAAAAAAAGTTTTGTCTATTTAGAACAACAATCACCAAGCCAGCAAAACCATTCCACAGGTGAAGTCACATGCTAAGGATGCTTTTGCTAATTATTGTTGAACATTAATACGAAGAAGATAATTCAAATTTCAGCCAAAGCAATCGACTCTCTACTTGAAAACAGTCACAGAGCCATAAAGTTTTGAAACTGCAAAAGCCTTTTAAAGATTCTTTAGGAAAATATTTGAAGATTGTTTTCTTTACAGATAGCTGTATTCAGAAGCGCCTCAGCAGTTGTGGTCTTTAGTTTTGCAGCCAGTACACTGTGAAGAACTTCTGGCCCACCAGAGGCTTCCTGCAATGCGGGCACCGAACTGCTCATCCTTGATCCTTTGGCTTCAGTGGCAGTATGGGGAATAACCACACAGAGAGCACAAGCAGCAGCAGGCTGGGTTGTGAAAAGGCTACATTTCAAGCCTGCCAACATTGACAGAACAAACTCAGGAATCCTCCCCAGATTTAGTTGTTTCTAAACCGCAACTTTAAGAACTTTCTTCTGTCTCTTGGACAACATTGCTGCAAGAGATAACAAACACGAAATACTAATAGAGATTTTTGGAGAGTGTCACTGAAAGGCCAAATGAAAGAAGTGGGGGAAGCATTGTGTGGCTTTGTACCTCCCACATTTGTGACTCTGAATCCAGTTAACAGAAACGCAGGAAGAAATCCATCCTAGCATGGATCGCACTGGAAAGATGTTAATTGAGGGCATGGATCGTGAAAAGTATTGCCTGCTCTGTCACTTGTTACAAGTTGTTGATTTATATGGGAAATGAGAACTACAAAGGTGTGTTTGTGGATAAGCATTCATGTTTCCCTCTTGGTATAAAGGGCTGAGAATAGAGGTGAAAAAGCCAAGGAATGAGAAGAATACAAAAGATACCCACACATCTAGTGAATATTATCTTGTTCAGTAAGTGACATGCTAATTTCCTCTTTGAGCATTACATACTGTGCCCCTGCTGAAGTTTATTATCAAGTAAATTAAACTGGAACTTGCAGCCTTTGGTATATCAGTCAGTCCAGGGAATAAATGCATTTCATTATTTTTTTTTTTAAAACAGGAAAATTGACATTATTTTGAAAGAAATAGTCAAGTGGAGTGATGCATGCTGTCTGTGCTGTATTTTAGGTGCTTTGTCATGCAATTTCATGTCTCTACATGAGGTTGCTTAGAAGTTAAAGCAAATTAGCAAAAATAATAAAGAAACCCAATTTCTTAAAAGCTTATCACTTTCATTGTTCATCAGCTGGCTCTTCAAATGAAGCAAAGTGATGGATGCAGGAGGAATAACCTTAACTTTGCCCCTTTTTTCTGAGTGACTCCTGAAGATCAAGTTCTGCTTTACTCACTGTGCTGATTCCAAAGGAATACAGCAGTGTGTTCACAAAACCGTGATCTAAACATTTAGTTTTCATGTATGAGACTTCAGTAAAGAGTAAGAAAATATGCACCTCCAATTCTAAAAGAAAATAGTTTCGTCACTGAGAGTTCATGGTCTTTATGCGGTAGAGTTTCATATATGTCCTATAGTTACAAAACCAAAAGACCTAGATAAGAGTTACCAAACCAGCAGTCGTAGTCATTCCATTTTTTGCAGCCTGGCTGCAAGTCATGTGCTGTTGTCTCACTAATTTATATCTATATTTCTCAGAGTTCCTCCAGTAATTATATTTTTATGAATTTATTTGGATCTCATTTGAGGTAGGTAGGGTAATATGTGCTAGAGAAGGCAGTAAAGTTTTCGGCATAGAGATGCCAGTTATCTAGCTGTTGTGATATTCAGTCTTCCTCATTCTGTATAAATCTGCCATCAGTAGGTTATCATGAGTTTGATTCCCTAAAATCTGTAAAGACTCACTAATTCCTTAAAATCAAATTGTTTTGCAGACTCTCAGAATGTTTCTTATCTGCCTAATATGCTATGCAAGAGAATTTCTTTCCGAAATTAATTTAAATAGTCCTTGAAAACATAATGCTGAACAATTAAGCCTGTGTCAGGTAGTAGTTCTGGGTTTTGAGGTGGGAGGGAGTTCCAACAATTTAATATTTCATAAGAAATTAAGAAATTACTTGCTGCTGCCATTGCTGAACTCAGTGATGGCTCTGTGTGGGTGTCCCTTATTGTGGTTATGCAAAAGAAATCACGAGTCATATGCAAGTGCAAGAAGGCAGTTACTGTAGGCACTGCCACCAAACTGGGGAGTGGCAGAGTGCTGAAGGCGTGAGGGAGAGCAGCGGTTCTCTGACATTTTGGTTCCTCACTCTTCTTGCAGTCTTTCATTCAACATATCATTTAAATGGTGAAGAGAATGGCTGCAAATTAGAAAGAGGAGCTGGGACTGAACTAGGAGAAAATACAAAAATAAGATGGATCAGGTAAAATGAAGAAACAGAAACTGAGGAGCATGCTGATAATGATAAGAGAATTACAGTGGTGTTTGATTAGGGACTAGTTTATAACAACCCCAAACCTAGTGTATGATTTGCCCACCTGTAGCAGCTATGATGAGGGATAATGTTTTCCCACCTCCTTTTCATTCAAGTGTGGCAAACAGGATCAGCAGCAAAGCTGTCTTTGGAACAAGTTTCTCATTCCACTAATCCATCAGCGTTATCTCCTGAGCTGCTTCCTCCTCCTGTGAGCCTGCAGCAGATGTAGTTACGTCGCAAAAAAAGCACAGAAATCACTTTGCAAGTAATTTCTATCAGTTCTATCAGCTCACTTAAGAAGTGCAACCCTGACCACTTGCACTGAGTCTGAGGCAGCATATCCCTCCATCCTAACCCATGGTCAGTGAGGTATCAGCAATGACAGGTGTCAACACAAGACAGACAAAAATTGCCAAAACCCCAGGACATTAAAAAATGAGTAGCCAGCTGGATGCTATCAAAATAAAAGGCACTAAGTTTAAAACAGGAAAGAGGAGCACATGAATCTTGTGGTCATAGAGATGCGTGGGGAAAAAAATCACTGTCCAAGAAAGTAATTATTACCCTCCTTGCTGTTGAATTAATATACACAACAGATAAATAAACAAATGGGAGGTTGGATAGTGCTGGGACTTTGGCGAGGAGTTTAACTGATACAAATATGGCTATCCTAGGAAGTGTAGGAAGTGTAAAGATCCTGGGCGTTATGAAAGGATGCAGTGGTCTCGGTCCTCTGCTTTGTTGTTAATACACCAAGGAACTGTTCTGTCCTTCAACCTGAGTCTACTGCAACATTTCTGATCTTGCTACAGAATAAAAGCTTTCCTCAGTTCCAGGCCTGCATGATAGGGATCCAGAAATCTAACAGAATCAATGACATTGATTCATTACAGTACCTTAAAGAAATCAGTCACGTTCTGGATGCTGGTTTCTATCTCTGTTTGTTGTGAGGACTCATCAACAGTTATGTTTATCTCTCTGCAAATCATCTGACAGCATTGACGGGGAACAGTGATGCTACCTGTTGTTACTAATAAATATGAAGGTGTCAGTTTTTTGTCATTGCAAGAAATACAGGTTCCCTTGGATAGAATTATATCCAGTTTTGTTTTCAAACTCATCATTGGCTTTTTATTTATTACAAATGCTGCATTGGCAGATCTATATAGCAAAAGTTTAGATAACAAATAGAGAAAAAAAAAAAAACCTTTTGGTGCAAAAATCATTTGAATGCTGAGAGCCATGGCAAATAATCCCAAGACTAAGTTCTTCCCTCTGCTCTGCTTGTGGCTAGCTCCTGCTCCAGGCAGTAACTAATAGCTTCAGTTTCGCCTTGACTTTCTGGGATAGTGGAGCAGTGCTTAAAGCACATTTTGAAGCAGAAGGAAGAGGCATTAAGACACTGACGCATATCCCTGAACCTCAGGTAACAAATACCAGCCTGTGTCTGTGAAACACATTAAATTAGCTTCAGGGCTGCTGTCGCTCATGCTGTCTGCCTGCATCAAAAGTGCCATTAGGGCTGTTGGGGAGAAGATGAATGGAGAGACTCTTCAGCAATTTCTGGTGACTTAGCGTTGGAGAGGAGGCATGGCATAGGAGTAACTGTGGCTCTTTTATGCTGTGGTGACAACTTGGTTGCTTATTAAACCAGTAAAGACTGGAAACAGAGGCTTATCATCTGGCTGTCAGGGTTTGAATGTGCTCATTGGGCTTTAATTTAACCAAAAGGCCAGTGTCCACAAACTTTCACAATTTGAATATTCCTGAAAAACAAAGCCCATGCTTTTCCCTTATCCTTCAATGAAATGACAGCATAGCTAGCAAATTTAGCTCTCTTTTTTGATAAATTATTTGCCACCAACATTCACTGCCTCACTATAACCTTCAGATTTGCTAATCGATGCCCCTTGGGGCAATTAGATGAGGGGCTGACAGTCAGAGTCTGAATTCTTTCCACAACACTTTGTTCAGAGGGGGAGTCAAGAGGACGAACCTGTGTCCTGTACAATATTCTCCAAGAACAATGTGTAGTTCAAAATACATCAGTCTTACAGTTTTCTGACAGCACTTTATTAAATTATCCTCCTAATTGCTGCCAAAAGCAGAGGTCGGCTATTAACAGAAGGGTGGTGCAGAGCCCAGAGGGCAGGGTACTCTGCAGCCTCACTTTTTACTCTGCAATGTTTTCTTTAATCCTCCATGCCTGTGCAAAGCCAGGTTTTCTCTTTTACTGCAAATGGTGTGTATATACGCCATTTTGAGATAAATATGTGCTAGAAAAATTGAAGCACTTTAATGCCCACATCCACCAGACTAGTTTTTATGGCATGGCAATGTTTGACAGATAGAAAAGTTGGTTTTTTTCTTAAGAACTTAAGAAGTGAAAGCAAATAAGCTTACAACAAACCTTGTCTCTGAATGTGCAGGCTGCTTGTGAGACTGACAACACAGAAAGTGTTCTATGCTGACTGACTGTAAATTCTGGGAAAACAGGTATATGAAACTCACTAATGAATAAAGGCAAAACTAATGCAGCATTTCAGTCTATGTTCAGTCCATAAATGTTCCCATTTATGTTCTCATTTATGTAGGTGGTGATCTCCTATAGTTTTCACAAGTTGATGCACAGCATATTGCTGTGCAGATGGGACAAATAGCCACAATAAGTAGCAACAGAAGTGACTAAAAGCCTTAAACATCGGAGGGCAAGGAATATTTTCTCCATCATTGCATATACCTGGGCACTATGTTTATATAGGCATGCTGTCAGCAATAATGTGATAACCCACAGTCCTATTTGACAATCTTTACAGCCATGTGATTTCTGCATGCAAGTTTTGCCACACAGCTTGCACTATGACTTGTTTCTACATCTCCTTAGGCTGTGTTTCCATCATTCCAAATGTTCAGTAGCAGATAGACTCCCAATCTTCCAGGTTTTTCCTTTTCTTTTCCCTCTCCTCTGTGAATTAACATTCCAGGCAAGTGTCTTTGTCTCAACGAGAAAATGGAAGAAAAGGTAACCTGTCTGTGGGGAAGTCCAACTCTATTCTCTTGGTTAAAAAGAAAAAAGAGAAGTTTTTTACTTTTCCTTACTATTTCTCAACCATATTTAAAAAGCAGAGTGATAATCCATCCCTGATAGATTGCAATGTGTCTCTGTTCCCTCTGTTATAAATAGGAATTTATAATGGAAAGGTTGTTATAAAGCATAGTTATCTCAGACACATAGTCCTAATCAGCAATGCATTAATTAGCAGTACTGGAAAATGCATCAGAAGAGATATCTTTATTTTTTCCCTAAATTTTACTCTTGATGTCCCTGAAGTCACTCAACAGCATCAGCAGCAAAGCAGACAGTAACCCAAATTTCATGGATGTGTGATCCATAGTGGCCATTTTTCTGAAAAATAATGAATTAAATATTACATAAACCATTAATTTTCAGGGAAGAGGGGTTGTTTCTCATTAAGAAAGGCTTAAAAAATCTCATATTTCCTTCTTGATAGTGTAATCCTACAAGTTATTAGTTGCTAGAAAGACTGGGGCGTGGAGGCCTAATGTGCCTGGTGAGCAGCTCTGTACAGACCACATCCAAAGCATCTATCCTCTCCAGGGAGCTGCTGTGCTGTCTGAGCAGTCCCCTTCTGCTTCAGAGGTTGGGTTTTGACATAATAAATGGGGTTTATTGTTACAGCCACCATCTTTCAGTCTCCAGAGTTAACAACAAGTCCTTCCAGGCATATTTGTAGGAGAGCAGGGCATTCAGAGCCAGGCTTTGTTCATTTGAAAATGAAATGTATTAGGCAACATGCGTTAGATGTTTGTCCCAAAGGCTAGTATTATTGCTATTTAACCAATGGCTGTCATTTACTGAAATACCAAACCACATATTTAATTTTAATGTTACTGTCACATCTGAATTGATAAGTTAGGTATGTAAATTTGATTTCAAATGAGAAATTAAATGGCTAATCAGCTGATCATTACATTCATAGTATGTCATTAGCAGTTTAGGTCTTACATTATTATTTCTCTTCGACTACTGTGTAGTTTTACTCTCACAGCATGTTATTTAACCCAATTGCTGTTTTTCTTGTTATATTTAATTAAAACTTGTGGAAAAAAAAAAATTCCAAGGGAAACAATCAAAATTACTGTTTTAAAATAGCCTGGTGTATCCCTTACAGAGGTAGAAAAATGCTAGATAAACATGTCTGTGAATGTAAGATATCACACATACTGCTTTTTGCATACAATTCATTCTGTTGAAGTAGTTTGTGTGCTAAATTTACATGAATGGGGTAAAGTGAGTCAAAGACAATAATTACTTGAATTTTACTTTTCCAGTGTTTGTGCTTTGGATTTGTTTCCATTGTTTTGAGTGTTCATCATACTCCCATGCTACTGGGTGGTCTATTGAAAAGATAAGAGTTTACTCCTGCAGCACATTAGGGGAGGTTTTTCTTACACCCGGTTCTCTGGTTTGATCTTCAGGTTTCAACCTTCAGTTGATTGCTTTCTGTGGGAAGCATTAACACATTGCTGGGGTTTTTTTTCCCTTTAAATTATTTTTTCTATCGTAGATGAGTTTGGTAAAATACTGAGAAGAATGTTTAAGGCTTTTATAAACCAATAACTTCTCTTTTTTCAAGAGGGAGATCAGTGTAGAAGTAGTTTGGAGAGAATATGCATTATCAGAACGATCATTTTGCTTAGAAACTCCAGCAGTTCCTGGCCTGGAGTCAGATTTGGCATTTAGTGAGGAGTAACTTCTTTGCACATGAAAACCCACACACCCTTGATAACTCAATGTAGACAGCTCACACGTCTTGAAGTTCCAGCATATAAATGCCCTGAAAGTGTCATTTTCTCTGAATGTGGAGAGGAGTGGGATTTCTTCCTGTCATTGCAGTTCTGGGCTGCTGTGATTGTGCATGGTCTACACGCCCACACTGGATGGGTTGTGTGTTTCTCCAGTTCTCTTCCTGCCCCTTGATCTGGCCATTTGAAAGACTAAACTACCCAGTTCAAATGCACAGGGGACAAGGCAGAGGTGGAGCAGAGACACTGGAAAGGTGCGTGGCAGAGTGAGGAACTTGGACTGTGAGTCAGATTGGGGAGCAAAATCAGGAGTTTGGCATGGAGCTCCTGTCAGAGACACTTAAATGTCTTCAGTCAAGACCAGGAACTCCAGTCAGTGTTCTTGGTCTCCCAAGAAGCTTGAAGAACAATCTAGAAACTGGTGGAATTGAAAAAAAGGACAAATAGATCTGAAAAGAAGCTTCAGTGCCAGCAGGAAAGCAGCAGTTGCACAGGCAGTGAGAGTGGGGAGCAAGGCTGAAGAAGATAACTGGAACAGATACGTAGTTTAGAAGACCACTGGAAACTTAGGGTGCAAGAAAAGAAAAATATAATTGAGCCACCAGAAACAGAAAATGAGAGTTAACAAGATTATTGGATGAGGGAGAAGAAGATGTGGCAGGCGGCAGCAGTGCAGAAGAGTAGATGAGGGTTGGCTATGCAAAAGGACCAGGAGTAAAACGAGAAAGTAGAGCACTTTCAGGACTAACAAAGTGAGGAGATGTGTCTTAGGAGAAACCAGATGAAGGGCAGAGGCAGGTTGATGAGGACAGGCACACTGAATCAAGCTTGGAGCAGATGGGGAACAAAGCATCAAAGTCTGTTCCTATTGAAGCATCCTCTTCCGTAGAGCCTGGTGCTGGACCCGAGATCCCAGGGCCTCTTGCTACACTATTGCTTCCAAAGATGGCTGGGTGTACATGTGTTTGCAGCATATGCTACCCATGTCCGTTGACTCTACTTAGACTAGATTGAGATAATAGATTTAGATAATAATAAGGATGTGGCGGTATGATCTCCTTTAGGTGTGATTGCACCTAATCAGAGACCCAGGAAAGGCCCAGGTCACGCTAAGACCTCTGACACCAGATATGCATTAGAGTTAAATCAATGCAGATATGTTACAACATACTGCAGTATGTAAATACAATATGGTGGTGTTCAACACTGATACCTGGCTGATACAAACTGCTTTTGCTCTTTGTGGTGGACAGTTCTCAGGCCAAAAATTGTCATATCTAAATCAGAAGCCAAAAGTTTGGTCCACTTCTGATCTGGATGAGAGCTCTCACACATACAGTTAGGATTGTTAGAGAATTTGATTCCAAGAAAACAGGGAGCAACAACACAAACACATGTATAGCTTCAAATAAACTATTATCAGAGTGCTGTGCAATAGGTCTAAATGTGGTGGGACAGGCTAATGTCAACGTGAACATCATGTTGAACTTTGCCTCTTTCCCACTGAGTGGGGAACCTCAGTGGGGGAGCAGATACCTACGCCTGTGCCAGTAATTTTCCTACTCTAGCTAAGTCTCGTAAGCCTTGACAGTACTGAGTAACTACCTATCTTACAATTAAATGTTGTCAAGATTCACAAACTGCCATTCTTTTGCCTGTCTTTTTTGATTAGGCATCTGTTTCAGAGCCTACCTTTTAGACTAAGTCTTGCACAGCACAGGATGCCACTGCCAAAGGCACTGCCACCAGTATATTTCCAGAATTCCAGTCTCTAGAACATACACTTAAGTGTGGGAAACTTGGTTTAAATTATTTAACCAGCCAATGTACTGTAATGACTTTAATGAACAGCATTCTTTGGCTGAAAAAGCTCAGTGGTTTCTGCTGAATTTGCTACATTTTGACTAAAATAGTTAAACCATTCACCTGAAGTAGGATCAGAACTCAGCTCCCTTGGTTTCACACCTATTACCCATGAGTGCATGTCCACAAATGCCCATCTGTTAAGTATGAAGCTTTTTCTATTTCTCTAGTTCAACAAAAAAAAAAGTATTTATTTCATGCAATGTGAAATAGGTTCCACTAAGGATTTGTGAATCAGCATGTTTGTGAATCTTGCTCTTAGATGTTGTACAGGGAGCATGAGGCTGTAGAAGCCTGTAAAATGGACTGGGGCCAGTTTGTGGAGTCTGGGGTGTTGGTCTATCCAGCATTAAACCAGTGCTTTGCACTGATTCTCATTGCTTTCATTCCTTGGTTTCTAGACCCTGACCTGGGACATGTGTTTTGATTTCCAGGAATATTACACGCACTTCACTGTAATTGATGCAGTAGCAGATACACTTGGGGGGGATATGGTACTGTGTAAGTCCAAGTATTTTGAACATTTGGACTCCAGGGGTTCAGACTGAGCACCGAAACATTGGGAGGGCTCCACACCTGGGCTCTTTGGCTGTCAGATGGAATTAACACTACCTCTGGCAGCTGCCAAGGTTGCCCTGAGTACAGTGTGTGTGAAACATCGAAATGGTATTGTGAAGAACACCAGAGCCTTTAAGGAGATTAATCTTCAGAAGAGTTTGTTTTATGTGTAGCGCCTGGATCCAAAACCCAAAAAATGAGAAGGCAAAACAGTCACAGTCAGCTCATTAAGTCAGCTCTGTCCATTCTGAATGAAGCAGGGTCAGATAGGGAAAAAAAGAGTATATAATTGTTTAACTGGAGAATGAACCATCATGTGGATGTGAATCAGGTTGAGTAGCATTACTTTCGGCATTTCTCAACTTTGGAGTGTTTTACTCCATGATTTTTTAATGTAACTTTGTATGTAGCTTTTTTATCTATGACTTTTAAAATCTGACAGATGGCAAGCTTTTGCAATGATTACCCCTTTATTTCCTCAGAATGAGACCTAGTAGATTGAAGAATAAATTCTGAAGGGAAATGCTGTTTGCTTCAGTGGTTGTGTAAGTTAAAACTGTAGCGTTTAACATATGGTAAAGGACAATTCTACAGTGATAATTCAGAGGACTGTATGCCTTTATAGGGCTTTTTTTATTTGTGCTTTGTGTGGTTCTGGGAAAGGGAGTTAGCTTGTCTCTGTATTATCCTGCTGTTTTGCCTCAGGGGAAGACTGGACTTGAGCAGGATAAATTAATTTTCATTTGGACTGTGTCTCTCTCCCTTTCTCCTGGCATCACATTTGAAGTTCCTGTGTTGTGTGATCAAAAGGCATGTGATGCAGAGAGTCAGTCAGCTCTGCTACCATCAGCACGACTGTGTACAACACAGACAGTACTAGGGATTATGGAGATACTATCTGACAAATAAAGAGAAGAAAAGCATCCAGTCTTTAATAAAATGGTTGTATCAGTGGGAGTGGAGAAACATTTGATCAGTGTAGACAAGGTAACACTTAGTAAAAAGCTTAAGGATTAACTTCTAAACTCTAGCTGATGTCAAGAAAGGAAAAAGGAAAATGTTTATCTTCTGAAATCAAATGCATTTTCTTCCCAGGGCACTGAACATCGCCATACAGCAAAATCTTCATTTAGCTAACATGCGTTGCCTTACTCCAGAAATATTGCCCTAAAACAGGTTAGCCAGAGAGAATCAGGCTTCACAAAATTTGTCCCTGCCTGTTCATTGCTTTTGGAGCTAAGCAATGAAATTGAGAGCCTCTGTTGTATGATTGGACTATCTCTCTTCTTCCCTCCCCTCCTTTTTCCCTTCCCTTCCCTTCCCTTCCCTTCCCTTCCCTTCCCTTCCCTTCCCTTCCCTTCCCTTCCCTTCCCTTCCCTTCCCTTCCCTTCCCTTCCCCTCCCCTCTCCACTTTTATTTTCTCTTTCTCTCTCTCTGTCTTTCTCCTTCTTCAGGTACAACACTGCCCTTCAGTTGCAGTGTCCCGCTAGCAGCTCTCTGGACCCTTTTTTCCTCTGTAAACTCAGAACATTCAGGTTTCAGTCCAGCTGGCAGTACTGCTGGCACATGAACAACTCTCACTCCTCCTCATGTGCCTGGAGTTGCCTGAAGGAAGAAAGTGTTGCTGTCAGTGTAAGTAGCAAGGGATAATCTTGGCAAATATAATTGCTACTAACATTGTGAAATTTGACGTGATTTCTTCGATTACCTGTTCTAGTAATAATGTATTTCCAAGCTGCAGCGATGTGTGTAATGCCTACTCCAGTTAAGTTTGCAAAACACTTATCATTCTGATGTTGTTTTCAGGTGCTTGTAGCTTTATTGAAGCATTCAAATTTCATTCTTCAACCCTGTATGAAAGCTGCTCTATCCAGTATTTTTTCCCCCAAAGGTAAAAATGGAGCAAGATCAAATTATATAAGTTTTAACAGCATCTCACTTCCAACAACCGGATGGGTTTTCATTGTCACCTCAGTTAAATATTCTGGCTAAGTGATAAATTCCTCCTATACCACATAAAATTGTTTATTTTTCTCTTTTCAATTCTGTCAGGAAAAGGTTTATTTTGCATAATAAAATGGAGATGCTGTTCAATGTCAGCCTGAACAGTACTGTTGTTTCAGCCTCTCTATGAGCTGACAGAGTTTCCCGAAAGGAAGCTTACTCCAGAGCTGTCTAGAATTTTACAGGGTGTAAGGAGAGTGGAAGTTCCCAGAGAGAAAGTGAAATTTGATAGCTTAGATTTAATTTAATGGCCATAGACTGTTTATTCTTGTCCTATTCCCTATTAAAAAATAAATATCCTGCATACAGTTAGTACTAGGTATCCTCTACTTAGCTGATGACAGCTAAAGAGGTTCATGATGTCTTCTGCTAATGATCATCCAGAAAGATTTGGTAATGTGGGGAAAACCGTGTTCTAGGACTTGTGCAGAAAAGCTGGAGCTGGAAATTTGATAGTTTATATTTAATTTAATGGGCATAGATTATTTATTCTTATCCTTTTCTCTATTAAAGAAGAAATATCCCAGATGCGGTTAGGACTAGATATCTACTACTTAGCTAATGATAGATCATGGGTCTAACTCTCTTAAACACATCTCCACTGCTGTGTTCTGTCCTCTTATGAAAGTGTAAAGCTTGCCTACACAATGGCAGTTTCAAGAAGATTAAGCTAACATGCAATACCTTTTGCTATTCTAGAAGGTCTCCACAGTCTTCCCCAAAAGCTGATTTATGGGATCTCACTGTTCCTTCATCCTAAGGCACACTGTTGTCTATCCCTTACCTCCAAACTTCTCTCTGCCATGTGGATGAATCACACACACAGTCTCACACACATACAGAATTGTATAGGTTGGAAAAGACCTTTAAGATCATCGAGTCTGACTGTAAACCTAACAGTGCCAGTTCACCACTAAACCATGTCCCTAAGCACCACATCCAAACATCTGTTAAATGCCTCCAGGGTTGGTGACTCAACCACTTCCCTGGGCAGCCTGTTCCAATCCCTGACAATCCTTTAAATGAACTAATGTTTCCTAATATCCAGTCTAAACCGCCCCTGGCACAGCTTGAGGCCATTTCCTCTCATCCTATCACTTGTTACTTGGGAGAAGAGACTGACCCCCACCTCACTACAACCTTCTTCTCCTGAGAAGGTCTCCCCTCAGCCTCCTCTTCTCCAGGCTAAACAACCCCAGCTCCCTCAGCCACTCCTCATAAGACTTGTTCTCAAGAACCTTCACCAGCTTTGTTGCCCTTCCATGGACACACTCCAGGACCTCAGTGTCCTTCTTGTACTGAGGGGCCCAAAACTGAACACAGTATTCAAGGTGCAACCTCAGCAGCATTGACTACAGGGGCACGATCGCTTCCCTACTCCTGCTGGCCACACTATTCCTGATACAAGCCAGGATGCTGTTGGCCTTCTCGGCCACCTGAGCACACTGCTGGCTCATATTCAGCCAGCTATCAACCAACACCCCCAGGTCATTTTCCACCAGGCAGCTTTCCAGCCATTCGTCCCCAAGCCTGTAGCGTTGCATGGGGTTGTTGTGACCGAAGTGCAGGAGCCGGCACTTAGCCTTGTTGAACCTCATACATTTGGCCTTGGCCCATCGATCCAGCCTGTCCAGATCCCTCTGCAGAGCCTTCCTACCCTCAAGCAGATCAACACTGCCGCCCAACTTGGTGTCATCAACAAACTTACCAAGGGTGCGTTGGATCCCATCGTCCAGATTATTGATAAAGGTATTAAACAGGACCATCCCCAACACTGAGCACTGGGGAACACTGCTTGTGACCAGCCACCAACTAGATTTAACTCCATTCACCACAGATCTTTGGGCTTGGCCATCAAGCCAGTTTTTTACCCAACAAAGAGTACACCTGTCCAAGCCATGACCAGATAGTTTTTTCAGGAGAATGCTGTGGGAAATGGTGTCAAAGACTTTACTAAAGTCTTGGGTAGACAACATCCACAGCCTTTCCTTCATCTACTAAGCAGGTCACCTTGTCACAGAAGGAGATCAGGTTAGTTAAGCAGGACCTGCCTTTCCTAAACCCATGCTGACTGGGCCTGATCACTTGGTTATCCTGTACGTGCCACATGATGGCACTCAAGATGATCTGGTCCATAACCTTTCCCGGCACCAAGGTCAGGTTGACAGGCCTGTAGATACCCAGATCCTCCTTCCGGCCCTTCTGGTAGATGGGTGTCACATTTGCTAACCTCCAGTCAACTGGGACCTCCCAAGTTAGACAGGACTGCTGATAAATGATGAAAAGCGACTTGGTGAGCATTTCTGCCAGTTCTTTCAGTACTCTCAGGTGGATCTCATCTGGCCCCATAGACTTGTGTGTCTGTAGGTGGTGTAGCAGGTCACTAACCATTTCCCCTTGGATTATGGGGGCTCCATTCTGCTTCCTGTCTTCCAGCTCAGGGGGCTGGGTACCCAGAGAACAACTGGTCTTACTATTAAATACTGATGCAAAGAAGGCATTAAGTACCACAGCCTTTTCCTCATCCTTTGTCACTACATTTCCTCCCACATCTAATAAAGGCTGGAGATTCTCCTTAGCCCTCCTTTCGCTGGTAATGTATTTATAGAAGTATTTTTTATTGTCTTTTATGGCAATAGCCAGATTAAGCTCTAGCTGGGCTTTGGCCCTTCTAATTTTCTCCCTGCATAACCTCACTCCACCTTTGTAGTCCTCCTGACTTGCCTGCCCCTTCTTCCAAAGGTCATAAACTCTCCTTTTTTTTCTGAGCTCCAGCCAAAGCTCTCTGTTCTTCCAGGCCAGTCTTCTTCCCCACCAGCTTGTTTTTTGGCACATGGGGACAGCCTGCTCTTGCTCCTTTAAGACTTCCTTCTTGAAGAATGACCAGCCTTCCTGGAATCCTTTGCCCTTCAGGGCTGCATCCCAGGGGACTCTGTCAATCAGCCTCCTAAACAGGCCAGAGTCTGCCCTCCAGAAGTCCCAGGTGGCAGTTCTGCTGACCGCCCTCCTTCTTCGAGAATCAAATACTCTGGCATTTCGTGATTGCTATGCCCAAGACAGCCTCCAGCCATCACACCACCCACAAGTTCTTCTCTGTTCATGAACAACAGGTCCAGCAGGGCACCTTCCCTAGTTGGCTTGCTCACCAGCTGTGTCAGGAAGTTATCTTCCACACACTCCAGAAACCTCCTAGCCTGTTTCCTCTCTGCTGTATTGTATTTCTGGCATACATCCAGTAGACTGAAGTCCCCCACGAGGACAAGGGCTAGCGATCGGGAGGCTTCTCCCAGCTGCTTGTAGAATAATTCATCTGCCTCTTCAGCCTGGTTGGGTGGTCTGTAACAGAATCCCACCATGATATCTGTCTTGTTGGCCTTCCCCCTGATTCTTACCCATAAACACTCAGCCTTATCATCACCGTTATTAAGCTCTAGACAATCCAAACACTCCCTAACATATAGAGCTACGCCACTGCCTCTCCTGCATTCCCTATCCCTTCTGAAGAGTTTATAGTCATCCATTACAGCACTGCAGTTGTGTGAGTCATCCCACGATGTTTCCTTGATGGCAACTATATCATAGTTTTCCTGCTGTACAATGGCTTACAGCTCTTCCTGTTTATTGCTCATGCTGCGTGCATTTGTGTAGAGGCACTTCAGCTGAGTTGTCATCCGTGTCGCCTTCTTAGAGGAACACCCCTTAATTCCTCTGAGGTGTTTCACTGGTGTTCCCCTCTTGGCTCCTATTACCTCAGTAGCCCCTAGCTCATCTCCATACAACTTCATCTGTGCTCCAGTGAACCCAGCACATCTCAGAGACACAGGCTGAGTGCCCTCACTAGCACCTTGTCCTTCTAACCTTGGCACGCCATCCCTCAGCTTGTTTTGGGCAAGCCTGATATTAACCCCTTCCCCCTTCAAGTCTAGTTTAAAGCTCTGTCAATGACCCCTGCAAGCTCATGAGCAAAAACCCTCTTTCCCCTTTGAGAAAGGTGAATCCCATCAGACACCAGCAAGCCTGGTGTTGTGTAGGCCATCCCATTATCAAAAAAACCAAAACTGTGGTGATTATACCAGCCACAGAGCCATGCGTTAATAGACTGCGTGTATCTGTTCCTTCCAGTGTTACTGCCCGCAACTGGGAGGAGAGAGGAGAAAATAACCTGTGCTCCAGAGTCCCTTAGTAGCCGTCCCAAGGCCCTGAAGTTTCTTTTGATTGCCCTTGGACTATGTGTTGCAGCTTCATCACCATCCACATGGAAGAGAAATAATAGATAATAGTCCAAGGGCCATACTAGGCTAGGAAGTTTCCTAGCAGTGTCCCTAACCCAGGCCCCAGGGAGGCAGCAGACTTCCCTAAGAGGAGGGTCTGTCTGGCATATTGGACCCTCTGTTCCTCTCAAAAGGGAGTCACCTACAACTATAACCTGAATACATACATCTGCTCTGTATTTTCTTCTTCAGCTTCCTGAAGCTGGAAGGGAGGAGAGGAAACATTTTCCCCAAATGGACCAGCAGAAAATGTGTTTACAATGGGTGATACCACTCAGTTCTGCAGAACTTAAAACACTGTTTGGTAATGGTTTTGTAAAATTGTGTTTATCAGGGAATTTGTCTGACAGTCAGCTCTCTGAGAAGTCATTTTGAAATTCTGTATTGTGTGGCCTTGAGGAGCTCACCTCTTGTTTTCAATCTAGAAGAATAATGTATATAAACACTCTACATATTTAGTTTAGTACTTCAGCTAAAAATAAGAGAAACATTTTCTGTCTAATAACAAAGAAATTTATGCAAGAAACATGTTTCTGCAGCTGTTCCAAAACTGTATTCTATTTGGCAATCTGGTTCAGACTGCGCTCTGTATCAAGTTATTTTGGAGACTACCTGGTCTAACAAAACCAGAAGATGTCACTTGGTTCTTAAATGCTGTGTAGTTGTTTAACAAGTGCTGCCCTTTGCTGAGGGAACAAGAAGCTTCTCCCGCACAACGTAACATGAAATGAAGTTGAAAAATGATCTGCCACTTGTGTGAGTGGGACAAATTTATGAGAGCTTTGTCATGGTCAACAGGGAAGATTAATGGAAGCTGGGACTTGAGTCAATCAATGTTGAAACAAACCAAACCAATTAATTAGATGGAAACACTTAGCAGAGCCTGTATCAATAAATACAGATGAATATTGATGCAGATCTGTAAGATTTGGAGTGGAAGGGAATGAAACAATGTAGAGAACAGAAAATGTTTAAAGGGCAAGAGTTTCATTATGTTTCTGCTGATGATGATCCAGAAGATTTTGGCACTGATGGGAAAACTGCATTAGGACTTGTACAGAAAAGCTGGAGCTGTATTATTTTTCTGTACTATATCAGCTCTGTATTTCTCTCACAGTTTTCAGCTGTAGTCTTCAGATATCTTTTGTTCTTTTTGCTTTTGTATTGTTCATGTTATTTATTCATAATATAGAACACCCATGAATTTATTCTGTTTAATTACATGATGAAGGCAAAGTCCATGATTTGAATTAAAAATGTACAGCTCCAAACACCATGGGATAGTTAGTATATATACAAATTGCATTTTCCCCAGATCAGTTATTCAAATGGTGGCAGTTCCTTACAATTGTGTATAAGACCATCTTTGTGACTGAGGAAGTTTCTCTAGAGTGAGTCACTTTCCAAATTTCTCCAGAGTGCCTGTTTATAAACTAAGAAGAGGAAGTTACTGATGATGCTAGGAGTCTTAGGACTGCAATTAGGCAGATATTAAGAGATGTTTAGATTTAACTAATGGTGTAGATGTAAGTTTTATGAGCAGGAAAAGGTACTGGGCAGTGTTTGAAGGGGGTCTGACTGGGACAGTAAGGAGTACTGTGGTGAAATACAAATAGAGAGGATTAGTAAGTGGTATACTTACTAATTAAAGTATGCCACTTTATATATAAAATTCTTACATCAAAGAAATTGGTGCTCAAAAACAAAATCTAGAGTCTGGTGTGGTGTAGGAAAGAGTGTCTTATTCAAACAGAGTTTGCAGAACTTGGGAAAAATTAACTGATGATAAAAATCATGGGGTGTTTTTTCTCTTTCAAATGACTGAAAAGGGGGAAACTTATTCAGACAAAGAAATGGAATAATTTGTATCTTTCTCCCCCACTTCCTGGCCACAGCATTAGTAACTGTGAGACATATATGCACAAAAAACTTTGAAAAAATATGAAGTTGTCTTAATAACTTGATTTCTGCATGGCAACCACTTATCTTTGAGGTGCAGCCTTCTTTCATAAAGAAACACTGCTGGAAGGGCTATATACAAGGTTCCTAGTATAGAATCCAAATTGAATTAAAGTGCCCTTCTGAGCTGGGATCTGTCCCTGAAAGATAGAAGAAGAGAATAACATCATGCAGTTAAATTCATCTTGCTATATCTGAGCTCCAGGAAGTTGGTGGATAGTATGACCTCAGAGAGGTTCATCTCACTGCTAAGGGGAATTGTTCAGCTGAGTGAGAGCAGCCAGGAAAAAAAACAAACAAACCACCACCAGCAACAACAACAAAAAATGCTGTTTCTAATTCCAGACTGAACTGGAAAGGATCAAAATTGACTCTCTGGGCCTGATGCTGTTGCTAATAAAATCATATATTCTATAACTAACACGACTGGGAGCAGGTTCAAATTTCATTTTTCTTTTTTATTTTTAAGAGGCCCCTTTTTATTGCTTTATAATGACATGAACATCAAAAATACTCAATATTTTTAGAAGTTAAGTAGGAAAATAAGCTTGCTTGCTGCCTTTCCCACTTTCCCAGCAGGGCAATGGAGCTACTGCATATAAATATGAACACAGTTTTGACCAGCATTGTCAAAAATGAGGGAAAATATCCATAGCCTAGCAATGAAATAGGTTAAAAAACTTAAATCTAGTGTGGTGGCAATAAGAAAATTGACTATGCCAAAAAGATTGGTACAAATGCAGCCAAGCTGTCTACCAAATTTTCATCCCCTTTTTCATCCTTAGGACTCGTCTCAACCTACTACAGCCTGACAACAGCACAAAAATGGGACATACTGATCCTTTTGGTTTTAGATATGCTATAGTTTTCAGGCTTGGTAAGTTTTACCAAAGCAACCATTTTGGTAGGGTATATATATGTACATAATCCTGTTGTGGAAAGTCACAGTGCAGAAATGTGCTATTATCAAGTTCTTTGTACCACTCTTGCCGTGCTTCACAGAGTTAATATGACATTATATTGGCATTAACATTTGCATAACTGCATATTTACCAGGGAAATTCTGACATTTCAACTTTTCTGGCATATTTAAAATAGGCAAAGTATTCTTTATATGGACAAGAGAGTAAAAAATCTTCTCTTTTTACTCTCTCCTTTGCCACATTACGGTTTTCTTGGTTTGTAACCTGTGTGAGTAGCCATCTGTGCAAATGGTCACTCTGAAACAAACAAACAAAAAGGATAAAAAAAGCACCTATGTGATCACTGACACCAGGAAATGATGCAGCAGAAGTTCCTTCTCAGCCACCCATCACTCCTGGGCCTTCCCTGCCTCCTCATACTTACCATCAGATAAAAGCCCCTTTAAAATAAAAGGCTCTAATAATCTCTTGAGAGATCTCCCATTAATTGCATCCATGTGTAAGAACAGGAGGACTTTATAGGTAATATTTTATGCTTTATAACAGATAAGAATTGATGGGAGTCTCAAGTGTTTTTTGTGAATTTACCCCCCACTGAAGATTCATCTGTCTATACAGAGAGTCCTTCAGAAAGTGAAAGTGAACTAGTGATAGTATGATTGTAAAATGTAATAACTTTCCTTTGTTAATTTCCCACTGTAGTTTAACATAAATTGCATAATTTTTTGTGCATTTTTAGAGTGCCTAGATGGTGAAGGGTGGGTTATACAAAGTGAGACTTGTAGGCATTATCAGTTTCTTTGCACTATTGAATTGTTTGCTTTAAAGAAAGAAGAAGAGAAAATCCCATGTTATCCCCACTCCAAGAGCATAGAGCTAGTGAGGATGTTTTTCTGTTACAGCTGAACAGAACTTCTGCCATGGGTGCTGTTGGGAAGAATGGAGTTTTGGCTGCTTATCATGGTATGTCTCCATTTGAGACTCCGGGCTAGGATTTTCACCGAGTCTATCGTTAGAACTTCTGTCTTCCCTGTGTCTCAAACAAAAGCTAAGCAAAACCAGTGGGAACTGACATAACTCACAAACATGTTAATAGTCAAGAATTTTTAATTTTAGAGCAGTGGTAAGTATGCCACTCACCACCCAAAACATATTTTTAAACATTTTCTCTTTGCTCACAGACAACTTGACTGTCAAATTAAGGTTCTTACTGGTTAAGCTTCATAACAGCTCAAGCAGACAGTTTTATCTGATCAGGATGTGACAGGAGTTTCTTCAAAGAACTGAAAAATAAGCCCAGTGTCCTGATCCCCAGTCCCATGTCCTGCAGAGGAGAGGTACTCCAGTGGCTTCCTACAGCAAGTGACACTAAATGATGCTTCTTTTGATTACCATATTAAATGGGATAGCATTTTACACTTCTATTCAGAAACATTTTGCTAGAGCATTCAGCATAATTAGTTAAAACCATACTACTTTATCTTTAGCAGAACATAGCTGATTAATTTTCTAGGTTAGAAGACACAGATGTGTGAGGATAAAAGCCTTGTTTGTTTGAATAAACAGAAATTGTCTCATAGCTCTGCAAATTATTTCCTTTAAAGCAATCTAGGTAAATGAAGACAGAAATACCTGTTCAATATTTATTCACTGAGAAGCAGAGAGATTTCTGTTACATTTTGGTTTTGAAACAATGTTAAAAGCTGTCCTAGCGTAACTCTATTGAGCCTAATGAATTGTCACTGCAGATGAATTTGGTCCTGGTATCTCTGTTTTCACCTGCCAGGAAAAAAATGTTTTTCAGCTGACTTTACAAATTAATCACTCACAAGCAAGGAGACAAGTCCTGGAACAACTCTGTCTCCTTTATATGGACTTTCTAATTCAGTTTGTTTTCTAATGAGGTGAGAGGCAAGTCAAGATCACTCCGTTTTTGTAATGGTTTTGAGTCAGTTCCATAGATTTGATCATTTTACCCCTAAACTCAAGAATTTCTAGTTGGATTAATCATTGTCTGAGAAAAGGCATAACGTTAAAAGCATATTTGGAGAATGGAAGAAGAAAAACCAGGGGTCTTTAGGACATTTTATTAGCTGACTTGCATACAAAATTTTGCTTTGGAAAAAGCTGAGGTAGCTTTCAAATATCTTGAATACTGTATCAGATAGGTGGGAAATGTGCTGTATTCATGCTCTGCCTAGATGGGCAGGGTACCTGTGCCAGCACTGAGAGAGTGGCCCTGCAGTGTCTGGGCAAAGGGCCCTGGAGCTCTGGAGCAGTGGCAGCCATAGAGGGTCTCCAGAGACACAGCTCTGCCCTCCTGCTGCCTCCCCTCGGACCGTACCTCCCCGCACCAAACCTTGCAGACCTGATGTGCTTTGGCTGCTTACACCCAGACTGGAGGGAAATATGTTGTATTTAAAAAGCAGTCATCTTCCATCTATACCTACCCACTGCTAAAGATTTTCTTTGGAAAATATGTAACTTTCACAGTCTTGTGGCTTCCAAACTCAATGTCAATAGCATGCAGCTCCTGGAGAGCTTTAATTTAAAACTAATTCTGCCAGACAGCCCATCTTGGAAATTGGGTTAAAGAGAGGTTTCTTAATCAGTAGAACGTTTCTCATTAAAGAAAACTTGTCTCTATCAGGTGCATTGACTTGCAGATCTAGTTGAAATTATTTGTTGTTTTGGTTTGTTCCAAAAGCATTACATTATATAATGTAGATTTTAAGATATCGAGACTTCAAGAGTGACATATTTTAGTAACTGATTTCTCTTCAAAAAGAAAGTTTGGTTTCTCTTCCCTCACCACAATGGAATAATTGGTGGGCTAGCATGAATGAGTCGTGAGCAGCATACATCAGGGCCACTTGACTCAAGTTAAAGTCCTTCAAACCTCAGTTTGTAATTAAAAATGAGAGTATAGGCATGGTCCTTAAATCCTGATTAGAAGTCACTTAAAATAATTACAGAAGCAATGAATGCAATTTGAATTATTCTCACCCTGCTAGGCAGCAGCTAATCCTAGCTGGTGAGCAGAAATCTCCATAAAATATTCTTGAAACTGGTAATGTAAAATTTCAGATTATGTTTAAAAAAAATCATTACTCAGATATACAAAAGTAGCCCACAGTATACAGAGCCAAATCTCAGCAGTATGTTAACAGCTATACACTGTATACCATTATGTATTATGTCCTCTATTATACTATACAGAATTGCTAATGTTACATTGTATTTAATATTTTATATATTACTTTGATAAATCAGCTATATTTTGGCATAACGGCTCTGACTTCATTATCATTCATGAAGTTCACTTGCAAAACACCCATGTGATTTCATGATGTGAGTTTATTTGGACCCTTATCTCCTTAGATTTTAATGTGCAGTTTTTCCTCATGTATGTAATTATTTCCTCCTTTTATTTATTCTGTTCTGATTTCTGTTTTTATGAGACTGATTAAGAATCACAGCTGTTTGGGAATGAGGTTAGAAATACCTGCTTATGCTCACTGTAAAGTTTGGGGATTGTTTTTTTAAAGACCTCTTGCATTCCCCCAAAATATTCTGAATGGTAATAAACACATTATGGAGTACAGTTGTCGTCTCAAGGCAGCCTTCCATAAAGTATTGACCATTAGTGCACTATCTGTTCTACCACATCATTCACATGATTCATCAAGAGCCGGGAAAGAACAGTTTGCTTTTTCTGGCTGGTACACAAACATCCTTAATGTATTTTCTGAGATTTAAATTCAGTGCCGAGTATTGCAAGGATTTCAGACAATGCAATGCCATTAAAAGCTTTTGTACTGCCAGTGTCTTCACCAAGAGCTATAGTTTAAGCCGTATGTATCTTACAGCTTCCTATTAAGATTTTTTTGTTTGTTTAGTTTATTCCCACCCCCTCTTACTTAGGATCCACTTTGATGTGGGAATAGATTTGCAGCTTTGTCTTGTTCTTGTCATTGTGTAGGTGGGCAGAGCAGTACTGCAACCATATTTTCTCTCATAGTAAACCAGTTTTCACTTCTTCTCCAACTCTGTGAGCTATTCATGATTTGCAAAGAAAAGAAAGTAACTCTTTCTCTTCCTGTCAACAGAAATGAGAGCAGCAACTTGTCTTTGTGTTCTTACTGATTCCACACACACACACCCCCCCCCCCCCCCCAGATTTAGGTAGGGTAGGATAAGAGGAATGCTTCTTCTGGAAAGATCTAAAGAGTTACATCTATCTCTAATGGAGGTTCATGCTCCTTTCCAGGAGGACAGTGTCCACCCAGTGGGTCCGCATACATCCCCTTCATCCCAGCTGTTGCTTGTTGTGGTTTGTGCTGAGCCATTTTGCTTCATGTTGCAGCAGACTAGGAAGGCATGGGCAGGATTGCGTGCATATGTTCAAAGTTTCTTAAACATATGGAAGGATTTTAAAATATGTGGATTTTGCTGACCCAAGAACCAAACTGACCCTAAGAAATCTTCACTCTAAGGACATCATGTCCTGCATCATCCTCTTTGGGGCATATGCCAGTCCACTGAGGGTGACTGTGAAACGCTGTGGCCATGAGGCTGGTAGCACTTCTTATGTCAGCATGAGAAGGAAGCCTTTCAGATCAGTTACTTGCCTCTGGAAAGCTTCATGTCAATCCAGTGAAGGAGCACACAAGAAGAAAATGTTAATACTTTACTTTGGGATTGTTTAAGGTTAGATAGGTTTATTACCATTTTTATAATGAAATCAAAGTGAAAGGGATGGAAAAAAATGCCCATTTCAAGATACTTCACCCAGAACTTCTAGCCATTCATATACTAGTTTGTATTCACATCTCTGATTGATGTCAGTACAGGAAAATGTACTGCAAATTTCCTTGACTGAATCAGGTAAGGTTACTTTTTAGGTGTACTAAGTAGAAATATGTGTGTTTAGTGGTACATAATGCTGGCTTTATGTTTATGGATCTTTATATCACTTAAGTACTTTTCCTGTCCTTGAAAATATATGTGCTTGAAAGTTCTTTGTAAAATATGTCATAAAAGGTAGTGGTCAAGCAGGAGAGGTATGCAGGTGCTGAAGCTCTCAACAATATTTATTTTATCTTTAAAAAAACAGATTTATTTTACTGTTAATCCCTAACTTTTTTTTTTTTTTTGAGATGACTTTGAAAAAATAGTGATGTGGGAAGATAACCTACTTTAATCAATTTATTCTTTTTAAAATAAAGTAGATATTACTCTAGTATTCTGTAAATATATCAGAATATTTTGACCATTTGTTCTGCTTGCTATCTTAGTTTGAAAATCTTGGGATAAAATATCTATTTTCCCTTAATGTCTGAGGCAGTCTGCTTCTAGGAAATCCATGCTGAGGTCCCATAAGGGCTGTTTCATAACAAACTTATAATTACTTAGTCAATGAATTTCTGATGCATGATATAATTGAAAGTATTTTCATTCTTCATTTGTTACAGAAACAAGCTTTGAATGAGTTAGTTAAAGTCTGATAATAAACACACACAAAAATGTGCTATATTCAGATGAAATATTGAGACCACATTATGAGCTTGATTTTTTTCTTCCCTTAACTTAATGGGTGTAGTAAGCACTAAGGGGATCCACCACAGAGCACAGCACCTCAATTTAATAGGCATACGGCATAAGATCATCTTTGGAAAACTGTCATTCTCACATTGCATCTTTGCCAAAACATTGCTATTGAATTTTAGAAACACTAATTTGGAGTTTTAAATAGAGAATGACAGGAATATATCAGAAAAGATGGGATTTTTGTTGATGATGTTTTTATATAAGATCTATTATAGCCAAGAATCATAGATTCACAAACACCACTTTTCCTGCTGATTCAGCTTTTAAACTGAAACCTATGGTGCTGGCCAGACTACGTAACTCCCAGTGGAGCAATAATGAGACACAGGGGAAAAACAAAATCTCCACTCCACTTTGTGCTGGGGCTGTGCTGAGCTGCTCCCTTTGACCTCTCATTTAGTGGCTCACATAGGATGCTCCTGGCTGATCCATCTCTCTAAATACTTCCTTCCAAATCTTTCCACAAATATGTCATTTCTGCAAAAGGCTTCGGCCATTGCCTCTCCTGTAGCATCCTAACACCAAGTCACACCTTTTCCACACCACGAATTGGACATGACATCTACTTGGTGGCTTCAGTTGTTCCTACCAGCCAGAAGGATGCCATCAGAGTATGGCTGGTACATCCCCCTGCAAAATGTGCTCAATGTCTGCACAAACCCTTGCCTCCAGTCTGGGAACGTGGATGGTGGTACAGTGAGACATGTGGTACAAGAAGACACCTAACCCCTTCTAATACCTACTGCCATCAGAGAATTTATTCTTTCTAACAGAAACTGCTGCCACTTTCCAAGGCACTTCTGGAGCTTTTCCCATGGCCACAGGAAGGTAGAGGTGCTAAGCTGAGCTGCTCAGGTGTGACCCAACCCTCAGCTGCTGCCACCTCAGCAGCCACAACTGTTCACTTTTGCAGACCCTTCTTTCAGACCAGTGTGACACTGGCCCACTTGTGCCATACCAGAGCAGCACTCAATGCAGCAAACAAAAAGAGCTCCAGCACACGGGTTTCATCCCTGCTGTCCCCTCTGGGCTGTCTGGCCTCTGGCCTGGTGCTGCTTGCTGGGTCTCCCTCTGTCCCCTCATCCTTTTTCCACCCTGCTGCCTGCAAAGGACCTTGCACAAGTGTTGGGGTTTTTTTGCTTTTTATTACTCATTTATTTTAAAATATGGTCTGTACTTGTTAGCAGAAATGTAAGTTTTCATCCATGGCAAGGGGGTACCATATTTTGTGTGTTGTGTACTACCAGCAGAGATCACAAGGTATGAACAGTAGTGCTTTACAATTAAAGATGTTTTCAGCAGTGCAGCCCCCCATGACATTACATGCTCTAATGGAGGAAAGCAACAAATAAAAAAAATTACTGAGAAGTTGAAAAATCCTATTCACTATGCACAAAGTTAACATTTAAAATATGCTCAGATGCCTATGAAAATTAATGAAATGTCAGTTTGATAGCTAGAAACATGTTCTTAGATTATATTTTAATATGAGCAGGTGAAGATGAAGTACATTCCATGTAGTGAAATAAATAGAAAAGTCTGCAGCACTTACTTGCCAAGCATATTTGCAAATATTTGCATTTTTGTTGAAGGGGTACAGTATTTAGGCCAACTGAAAATTAATACCATGTTTAGTAGGATGCATGGGAAAATGGATATACTGCTTCACCTGGGAGTTACATTCTTATTTCCACATGAGCCAAAATTATGAGGAATTACTGTCAGAGATTTCAGCACCTTCTGTTAGGCACAGTCTGATGATAAAGTGTGCTAATGGAAATCAAACAGTATGAGGAGAAAGTAGCTGTAACCTTCATGCCCATTAACAGCTCTAAAATCAGTGACATTAACTGTAATAGCGTTTGGCCAGGACAGTTTTAGACACCGGTGGGCAGATGGAAAAAAGGGGAGTTAAATCAAATTTTCTTTGGAAAAATATATGTGATCCTGCTCTTTGTCTTTCATGCCTACTCTCCCACTAAGAAGATATCTCAGCTTTTTTTTTTTTTTTTTATTGGCCAGTTTCAACCACATTTGGCAGAAAACTAAAGGACTCAGGATTAATTAACTTTGTCAAGTCTTATGCAGCTGTGACACCTTTGCAGTAGCCCCAGTAAAGAAAAAGCTGGTGTTAGCTCACCAAGCAATGGAGAACTCACACTGGAGAAAAGTCTTATAAATGTCTTCCATATGCTTTGGTGTATCTTGTACCTTCTAACACACCAAAGATGATCAACCACAGGACACTAACCTGTAGGAAGCCAGATCATTGGTTTCAGTGGCTGCTGAACTAGTTTTTTAGTTTACAGGGGGTGGTACTCAAAAATGTAATCCTAAGATATCAGCAGAAGTGCTGTATTTTCAGTATATCTTGTAAAATGGCTGACTGATGATTTTATTTTTATTTTACATTAACATTATATTCATAAGTGCCTCTGGTTGAACAATGTGCACAACACTTCCATCCCTTCCTAACAAAAGAAAGCAAGTTGCCACCTACTTGTTGTCTATCTGAAGCTGTAACACTGGTTATGTGGTCATAATTCCATCTCAAATACTGATATACAGAACTATTTCCATGAAATTCAGCATCAGGAGTGGCAGGGAAAGAAATGAGGAAGAGTGTGAGATGTTAAGCAAAATTGTTGCCAAGTAGGCTGGCTCTTTAACAGTCTCCAAAAGCTGGTAGATGAATTCTAAAGGTTGTGTACACTTTAGCAGGCAGAAGCTTTGCTTCAGCAAACCTGAGTCTAAGTGACGATAACGTTAAATGCATATTGCCCACTTCTGTAAAAAGAGCAGTGGAAAAAAAAAAAACCTCAAAATCACACTTGCCTAAGGATTTAAGAAAAAAGGTAACTTGTGGGTGGATGAGATTTAAGCATCATATAAATAAGCTAAGCATTCTGAAGCAACTTGAATCTCTTTAAGAAACAGAATTGACACAGAGGAATCAACGATTATACCAAAGCTTATAGACACTCTTCTGGAATAAGTAATGAAAAAAGATCATTCCAACTTGGCAATTGAATGTTATATGCAGTCTTAAAGACAACAAAGGAACAGCAATGCTATATCTCGTTGATAAGGTATTGTGGCCTTGTGATATATGTTTATTTTTAGGGAATTTCTGCCTGAGTGCACAGGTACTTTAATGTCAATTACTTGAGGGTAATTTTCTTTTTTACGCCTCACAGAAATTGCTCCACAATGATACTTAAATATATTTATTTAAAGCAATAATATAGGTAAAAATGGAATGATGTTCAAGATATACTAAATATTACACAGTTTTTAATAAGAATGCACTTAACAACATATGTACCTTATTTGATAAAGTATAAGAAAATCTTCAGATACAGCGTGCAAAATTCTTGACAATATCAAGCAATCATAGTTGTATATGAAGTTACTTTCCTTCTCAGCATTCTTTTCAAGAATCACTTTTCAAGAGATGCTGCTTTGATATTTATTTAAGCAGTTAGAATATAAAGCCTCAGTAATAATAAATAATAATAATACAATAAAATCACAACTGATGCACCGTTTCAGCAAGCCTCAGATGGTTTGTAGTTAGCTGGCCACATTACAGATTTAAACTCTTGGGGTTATGTTTGCCCTTTTCAAGGGAAAAGAGTTTGCTACATCTTGCTCTCCTGCAGACTCTCAGTGCATCCTTTCTCATGACAAATGGAGCTGATGCTGTACTAAGGTTTCAGCCCTGCTGTCCATCACTTCACTTTCTCATAAACAGGAGCAATTTACCTGGTGACCAGAAAATGTACACAGTTCAGCTTTGTCAAAAGGAAGCTATGACAGTCAAAAGAATTTCCGTGACTGAAGAAGTGTACACGGACCTCTTTTCCTTCCATGCTTTTTGGTAAGTTCAGTACAATTCCAATCTCCTTGTTTTTGATGTGGGGTCACAAGACTAATCCTATAGTGTTTAGCTGATAGCCCTGTGTTAGAAATTCACTTACAGTTTCTGTTGCTAGTTAGCATCTTTTTTTCAAGTTTATATTGCTGGAAAGCCTGAGGCATAGGCCTAAGGCAAAATAACCGTGTTAGCCTGGCTGAAAGTGAGCATCGCCCAAGTAAAGATCATTTCCCTTCATTTTTGTCATCTTTAAATTTTGTTCTGCTGCCCAATGTAATACCAAATAGGTAAACTCAGGCACATAATTATTCAGGGGAAAAAAAATCTTTTGCATTGTTTATTCTATTCTTGGATTTTGTTTCTTCCTTTAAATCTTCCTTAAGAGGCTTTCAAAAATCCATTTAGCTTGACTCAATTTGAAATATAAATAGCAAGCAGATCACTGTCCCACATATCATGTGTGCGACTCTTTTCAGTGCTCAAACAGCATCCGGTAAGTGCCTGGTACATACACAGAGAAACGAGTCTTGGCGGGCTAAGCTGATTTAAACATACGTCATGAGACCGGCATGTCAGTAATTCCCAGTTTACACACTGAAACTCCAGGCTGACCTAAGAGCTCTTAACTAGTACTGAAGGAGAAAAATTCATTATAAATCACCATGGAGTAAGTTTTACTATAGGCCATGAATGTTTTTACCATGTTGCAAGTTAACTCCTTAAGTGATCCTGCAGTAAGATGTTCATCTGGCTGCACCCAAAGATTAGTATTTCGCTGGAGGGAGAGGTCTGAACCACTGTTAAGGTAGCCATGTTATCTACCAGACTTTTTATGTAAAGATTTTTAAGAAGAAACCGGACCAATTTAACTCCTGTGGTTTTACCACACTTCACCCTTGTTTCTGTGCTATGACATGTCTTAACTTACCAAAAATACTATCTGGAGGATAACCTGTGGACTCTTATCTCACTTATGCTTTTGCATGGCTCAAGATGAGGTCACCACCTGCTTTGGAGGTGTAAATCCTGGCCTAAAAACATGCAGGTTCACCCTGTTTGTGTCAGTATCTTGTCTATCTATGCAGATATATGAAAAGCTTATATGTAGGACTAATAGGATTCAGGAGGTATTTTTATCAAAAATAAGTGGCTAGAAATATCACTGCCAAATCTTACAAACCGGATACAACTTCCACCAAAATTATATTTTAGCAAGAGGTATAAATTTACAAAATTCTATACCAAAGTTTTCCAGCAATGCCTTAGACTGCTTTATTTAATGATTAAATTATAACGCATGATCTATACAATAAAATCACATTCAGAAAATGTTTTACATTCTTTTATATCTTTGAGTAGTAGTGTTTATTTCTGTATTATGTGTCTAAGGAAAATCGCCTGTCTTTAAGTCCAATTTTTGAACTTGTAAAGATATCACCTTTGGTGTGGTTTGATTCTTGAATCAGTGATTAAACTTCAGACCAAAGAAGGAAAATAAATTACATGTTTCAAAAGAGGTAGCTGTTTGTGAATCTCCTCACCTCTGTTAGAACCTGCATTGCACAACACAGCACTGGTTTTGTGGCAAGCATCATTTTTCTATTCCCTTGTAATATATGCAAGCCACATTCAACTGCCTGAAACACTTTGCAAGAGTCAAGTTTGAATTTTGTTCTCAGCTGTCCAGAATAAACAGAACGAACATCCAGCACTGCAGGCAGGGTGAGGTGGGACCTGTAGGCATGATGTTCAGAAACTGGCAGTTGTTCACTTTTCCAATTGCTTAGTCCGGTTAGCCCTTCATTTTTCAGTGTAGCAGATACATTTTCTCTCAGTTTTCTGATGGCCACACTAAAGTATTTGCACGAAGGTTTATTATGTTGATGAAAAAATGTGACTTTTTTCCAAAATAAATCCAGTGGTAAAATAAAAGCTAATTTATTTTCTTTCTTTGTGTCAAATTCTGTCCTCAGAATTTTGAAGTTGCTTTTTACATAGCATTTCATCTCTGTTGGAAGATGTTATCTTTAAGTGTGCCTTATCATTCCAGTGACTATATGTTTAGCAAGAGGCGTAAAGAAGACATACTGCATCAACACCTTTGAATTTTAGAAGTATAGTCTATGCTACAACTCATATGGGAAAATGAAGAAAGCGTACTATCTGCTAGAAGCCATTTCGATTATGGAACTTTAGTCACAGTGTTCTTTTTTCTGATCATGATCAACTGCATCATGGAAATAGTTTTTTATCAGTATTAATGTTTGTTGCAAGCAGGTGAAGCAAGAAAATGTATAAATAAAGGGGCATAAAGTAGGATTAAATGGAATCACTCCTCAAGGATTATCACAGAGCCTTATAGCTCATAGAGCCTTGTATCATCATATCATGTGGAAACAGATTCCTAACCTTTTCCCTCCCTGATTTCTACAGACATATTTTGCTTGATGTTAGTAGGATTGCTTAACCACTCTGCCTTTAGCCTTACCAGGCACTTCGGCTTCATACAATTTTTTAAAGATAATTTGACTATTAACATCTACACCACTGCTTTCTTTCTTATATTTAAGTAGTATTTTCCATTTTCTTGCCCATCCATGTAAATTAGTAAAGGTCTTTTAACACGACACAGTCATTTTTTGCTTATTACACTGATATCTGTTAAAGGTTTTTTTAATAACAAGATGTTGCAGCATGCCCTGCATATTTAAGAGCAGAAATTCAAGATACTTAGAAGATCCTCTGAAAGAAGTATAAGTATCAAATATTTGTCAATGCCTATATCATTTTTGCTGACAGGATTTTTGGCCAAGATGAATTTTTATTGGTCTCTAAGTAAAAGAATACCAAACTCATTTATATGTGTGTGCTTGTGACGTTAAAAACCACTTGTGATTCTTATGGAAGTGTTGAGATACAAGAGAAACTGAGCTGGTTGAGCAGAGGCTAGCAAAGTAACCATCTGCTCAGCATCGTAGAGATCTCTCAAACTGTATAGACGAGGTAAATCTTAGTTTATCCAAGACTGATTGTGGCTTAATTCTAGATATAACACAAAAGCTGTATGGAATACAGCATAATGGTTTATCAGTATGCTCAATTGTCTAATATCCATTTTGCTGATATTTGGAAAATTAATCAAGTCGGTACTTCTCTAAGCCATATCACTATTCTGAGTTCAAAGTGCTCTTTCTTAATGGAAGATACATGATCCTTAAGGATCCATCCATCTGTCCAAAGTTAAGATCAGCTGCATATAACATGCAATTTCTAAAAATCTCCAATGCTGACAGCTCGATAACCCCCCTAAGCAATCTCTTTCATTGCTTACCTCTTCTTATAGGTAGTTTCCACCACCCCCACCCCAAATGCCCAGCCTAAGTCCTTGCTTTACACTTGTGAGATTTTTTTCCTACTACATCTTCTCAGATCAGAACAAAGGGACAAGGTATGAGAACTTCCTAGACTGAAGTCTTCAACAATTCTAATCACAGCTATTAGAATTAGGAAGCCTCCACCCATTCAAGCTCTGCACAGCCAGAATAAACAATGACGATTACAGTGTCAGTGTTTTCTAAACAGGCACTTCTGCAGAAAATGGCTTTTCTTTTATTTAATAAAAATGCAGTTGAATGTAATTTTGTTCTTTTAAATAAACTGTTTTCTAAAAGAGATACAATTACAAAATCACAACTCAATCTGTAAAGAGGCAATGTTCAACACGTTCCAAGAAATAGAGCCTAGATTATCTCTTGGGTTCTTCAAAGCACACTTTCAAGTGACACTGCTTAATAACAACTGAGAGTTGCATTCCTTGTACATAAATTTAGTCCTGTAAGAGTTGCTTCAGCACAGTATAAGATAGTCATCTCATCTTCCTTTGTTGTCAGCAGAAAGAAGTAGATGGAGTGAATTGCTTTGTGGCTGCTCCTGTCTCTCCACTGACTATAGATAAAACCTAGACAACAATCTCTGACTGGCCAGTACATTTTTTATCTTTCACTGAAGGAAGTTTTGCAAGATCAATCCTATTTGTAAAGTTACCAGCCTCTGCTGAATCTTGAGAGGATTCCAGCTATTCCTCCAACCCCTACAAAAATCCAAAGACCCTGCAGCTGATTTCTTTCTTTATTGAAAGAAGACTTGTGTCCAATCCTGCAGTGTTCATACCTGCTTCTTCCTCCTTGTCAGTCCCTACTCAGCTCATATGATTCTTTACTAAAGGTCTACACAACTCACTGCAGAATTAATGGAAAGTTTCTCTCTGATTTCACAAAGCTCTGAACTAAGCCTTCTGCTTGCACTGTGACCCTGTAGGATTTTCCCAGTCTTACCTCTTTTCTAGCCAACTCTCTAAATTTGATGATCAGCTTCTGGTTCAAACAGCTGTCAAATGCCCTGCTGGGCACTAAGTAACTGCTGCTAATTTTGCATTGCATACATAATGAAGCCTGGCACACATGCCCCACAGCACGTGAGATTCAAACTCAGCTTTCTGAAGTATATTAAATGGACACATTCACTGTAAACTCACAGTTTCTTTTCTTTGATTGCAGAGTAGATAGAGCTTAAAGCTATCACAAATCCTTCCCATTTATCTTTTTGATGCATGCTTTGTTTCCCCCATATTCTATTAAAAATAAAAGCAGTTGAGCATGTTACTGTTGCTCACAAACATGCTCTCTGTGCAAAAATACATTTTTACCCACATATTGGCATTTTTCTTAATGGGAGCATGAGAGTGTGGGGAGAAAAAGCACTGCAAGGCATAGATTCTGCCTTCGCTAGCAAGAGCAGATTAAGGGTCTCATAAAACAAGCGCAGAGGATTGCCTGCAACAACTTCTTGCTAGCTGTGCTGCCTGCTGTTTTAGCTCCTTGAGAGCCCAGATATGTTTTGAGCAATGGCTCTGCCTGTCATTTCTCAGGAGGCTACAATAGGAAGCTGTCGCCTCCCTTGTGAAGCTCCCGGTTCCTCTGCCACGTAGCCATTGCCAATGTTTCCTGAATGAGTCTGGGCTGCTATTCCAATGCTCCTCTCTGCCGCCTTCGTGACAGATGGTGTGCAGCTATGCAGCGGCCACAGCTGAAAGTAACTCATGGAGGTGTGATTCCACTGTAAAGATTTTCCAGCGCTGCTGCTCAGAAAAACTCCGGTGACAGGAAGTAACAGTTTAAAATTCTATTATGTACATAAAAGTATTTTTTCGCCCCTTGTTGCACAAGGCTGGAGGGTACCACTGTGCCTATTAGTGACAATTTGCATTACCTGAGTATCATGAAGCTCTGCTGCATCAGAAATAACCCACTGCATCCTGACTTCCCAAGCTGGTATGAGGAACAGCTATAATTTTTCAATATGTTTGACCAGTTCAGGTGTTAGAGAGTCTTTAACAGTCATGGGCATTGGAACAGCACATGTCTGAGAAGCTGCATAGTCAGCACGTGAGCTAGTGATAAGGGCAATGCACGCTCTTCATATGGGGCTATTTCATATTGCCAACCTTTCACACAAAGTAGTTGTACCAAAGGAAAAGCCAAGAGCACTGCTGTTGGGTGGGCTGTGTAAGGCTGGTGGCAACACCCCACTAGCATAGTCACCTGGCTTTTGCACTGCTCACGGCTGGCTCACAGCTGATTTAGGGGACGTACGTAAGCATCACATGGAAAAAGTGGAAGAGCCTTGTCTGATAGTCAGTGAGCAGAAAGCTCAGATTTTAGGCAGTCTTAAGAAAAGCCAAGCTTTCAGAGACTGAAAGTATTATCTGAGGTCTTGGGAGACATAAAGAAAACTCGGTAGGACAACAGCTTGCTAACTGAAGCAGGAGAAATTTTGTTTTCAATAGGCTACCTATTCCCCAAGACAGCTAAGACCGCAGATACTTTTACTGGGGCCCTATAAAGGGGAAAGATATTTTTTAATACACACTTCTTTCAAAATAACACAAAAATAGAATTTCTGGAGAAAAAAGTTATTGTGCATCTTACATCAGTCACCTCACGGTCATACTGACCATTATAAAGTTATATCCACAGAGACACATTTGTGCCTCTTTGGATACTGTAAACCTTCAGGCTCCTCAGTATACAGGGGCCATATTGACAACTATCTGTATAGATATACTACAAGAATGTAGATTAGCAACCTATGCCATTTGTATTACAGCATCTTACAGATTAAGGCAGATGTTGAATTTTTGGTTAAGAGGGTTATAAATCTGCTTAGACTCTCCTGCTTTCCCACCCTGGCTCTAGCAGGCTTCACTTCTCCACTGACTTTCTTCACTTCTGTGATTTCTCATTCTGAGGTAACATGATTGCTTGTTGTCAATGAGCATACTGTATAAGGTGTCTGCCTCTAAATTGCTTTCAGGCTGATAACTCTTTCTAATAAGCTGCAAGACAGGGCTCAGCATGTTTAATGGTTCTATTATTTTTCTACAGAACTAAAAACCCTTGCCAAGTTTTTTTTTGTTGTTGTTGTTGTTTTGGGGTTTTTTTGTTTTGTTTTTTGCTGTTTAAATCTTTTACTCCCCCAATCAGCTGGAAGAGAGAGAGGACTTAAGCTACAGGTGCACAATACTGAGCACAGCTGTCTATTCTGCCTGTTCATGAAGGCTTGTCATAGAAAACCAAACCACTGCCAACCTAGCTACTAACAGGAAAATATGTATTCTGTTTAAGATTTTTCCTCTGTAAAATAAAAATGCAGATGTAGAGTTCTACATGCCATTGGCTCTGGTGCCCCTGTAGGACTTGTCATAGAAAATTTGAAGAAAAAAAAAAATTGCTAATTTATCATTATAAAAAGCTTAAAATAAAAGAAAGATTAAAAAAAAGGCATCAAAGTGACAGTCCCTTCATAAGTCTGGCAACAATGGGGAAAAACAACTTCACAGACTGATGTTGCTGCAGTTTGGCAGCCAAATGGGTTTGTGTAGGCTGTTGTTGGCAGCAGTTTTCATTAGCTTAAGGCCTCCTTTCTGGAAAGACAGAATCGAGCTGTCACACATGGACGTCCAGTCTGTGCAAGCAAGATTCACTTTTACACTGTCCTGCTGAGCAGCCCTCCGGGGCCTCTCCCATCTGCCTGCTTTAAAGTGCAATTCTCTTATCATTATGACATTCCTTTTAAAACTTTTAAGGATATTACCTACCGAATACCTTAATTTCTGCCTAATTCCTTTATGTTTAGTTCCGTATCTCACAAAAGGGTAAAATTTACTATTTCCCCCCTTTTTGACTAGCAGATCTCTGAAGTGAACACTCCCTTTCCTGTAGTTCCTTATATATGAGCCAGTAACAGGTTTCCTTGGTGGCTTTGGATAAAAAATTTTGTGGTCTTAACTTTTGGCATGTTGTATTCTTAGACAAGGAAAGAAAATTCTTACCTTCCTTAAATATTTTGGGTTTAATTTGTATGCTTGCTTTAAGCTACATTTCCTGCTCTGTTATAGTAAGCATTAGTAATGATGGCAGGATGTCTCAGCAAGGAGAACCGAGTCACATTCCTGTATACTTCGAATAAATGCCACTGTCACTGCAAACTGCTGTTTGGATTTCGGCATTGTTTGTAATTATGTTTCATATAGTAAGCTCAATAAAAAAAACTAATCTAAGATCACTGTAATGTTCATTGGTTATCTTTGGTAGATTCCTCAAAATAGAGACCACTTGCAGAAAAAGAAATCAGCACCATTACTGAACAGATTATTGTTATCCTCCTGGTGCATCTGGTCCCATGACTGTTCCCTGACTGAATAAGATCAGAAGGATTGAGCTCTTCTGCTTTCTGACTACCTGAATAGAAATATGAAATTATGAATTCTTTCCAGAGTGATAGCATAGAAGGAATTAATCATGTCCTCATGGCAATCAGATACTTTTCAAGTAATGGCTATTACTATAAAACATTTTAAAACTTCTTTTAGAAAACAGTCCTCTTGTTGCTCTTGTACTGAATATATTTGAGCAAACACTTCGTATATGACAAAGTTTTGAAAATTATACTTTTCCAGAATTCTGGAGATGAATCTGGAGAAGAATCTCTCAGGATCCAGAACGACTCCTAGATAAATCATGCATAGGGTATAGTATATAGCTCTACTATCTCCCTATTAGAAAACTTTTCTCAGTATCTCTGTACTAAGTGGAAATTTTGGGGTGCAGTTAACATTTGGACTGGAAAAACAGACTTTTGGACATGAAGAGACAAACTTTCAGAGTTGCAGTGACATTTGCTCTGTGTTAACTACCTTATGTCCCAAGGATGTGTTTTTTTTCCTTCCAATATGCAGAGTCCAACCCCCTACACGTGAGAGTTTGAGGGCTCTCCAGAAAATAAGAACTTATTTGCTATTTTATTGTCAGTCCCTCCTGAGAGGGGAGCTTTATTTGGTCAATGGAAGACAGGATCACTACCATATCTTGGACATGCTTATTACTTACAGCAAAGTATTAAGACAATAACTACAACAAAACCTTAGGTGCTAGAAGCTCATTTGTGTGAACAAGCAATTGCCCCTGTTGTGCAGCTAAGTAGGTGTACTCTGGCAGTTCTGTGTTTTACTTTTGGGCTGTGGTGGTTTTCTTGAGGGATGGAGGGAGTTGGTTGGTTAGTTTGGAGTGCATTTTTTTGTAGCTGTATCTGCACCTAGATGTGGTATACCCAGATTGGTACAGACCAGTACTTTGAGTGATAGAGCTGAGAACTTTTTCCTGGTGTTGTCCTAAATCTTTCCTTTGTTGCTTATGAACTCAGTGAAATCTTATTATATCAAGGTTAAGACTAGCCAAATAAAAAACTCCTATCTCCATCTCCTCTGTCTGCATTATTCAAATAGCAGTGGCATTCTGTCTCCATTTACTTACTCTTTGGCTTAACTGGTATGTATTTAGCCCTTCTAATATTTCCATAAGTCTGTCTTGCAAGTGAATTATCACTTGTGTTTTGCTACCCTGGATTTCTTCCAATCTGTCACTGTCTCCCTGTAATGAGATGTCCAGAGCTGCTGCAGGTGTAGTTGAATTTATTGTCCTACATAGATGAAATACCCTCTGTAGATTGAATGCTATTAAAAAAGCTATGGACTTCGTGCTGCCAAACTGCATTGCAAAAGCATTTCTTGATTGCTTCAACAGTATTACTAGGTCTCCTTCTGTGTGTTCAAGGGTGAGATATCAATTCTGATTATTTATTTTTTTAATTAATTGAAACAACTGAAGAAACCTAATCTATTCACTTCCATAGAAGTCTGAGGTGGTTGAGCTGATTAGGCACATCCCTTTTACTTGGCTTAGGTTAAGTAAGATGTGACCTGTGTGAAATAGTTTGTAAAAAGTAATTGTTACAGCCTAAGTGACATGAAAGCACAGTGAAGAGAAGGTAAACATGAATCTGTGAAAGAAAGACAGTTCAGTCCATGCTCACACCTTCTGAGATTTATATAAATGACAAATGCAACTCCTTCTTGATTGACTCATTATGTAGAAGACAGCAGAACTAATGCATAGCTAACTTGTATATTAGGCACGCCCTGCATAAAGCAAGTGGAGGCATCTCTGTGACTTTTAGAAGTGCACACTAAGAGATGTGAAGGAGTAGTGGTCAAAAATTGCAGTCACAAATGTTGATTTTCTCTCAGAGAATGTAGCATCTTTAAAATTCAGCAGTTCCTTTGATGTCTGTCAATGTGTCTGTTTGTTTTGGGGAAGAAAAAGATGAAATGCTGCTTTTTGGTAAGGTCAAAACCTTTCCTTTTCAAGCATACCTGGAATGTTTTGATTGTTTCAAGATTCACATTCTTACTTTACAAGAAAAAAAAATGTAGATCTGTATGCTCTAAAATAGAAAGTATGTTTACATTTATCTCTTACCTTAACAGACTAATCAAAAGAAAACTATATAGGTTTGTCAAAACCATATAGTTTAGTCAATACTGTTGTCTCTATAAATAAAAAAAAAAAAAAAAGGCATTAGAAACTTTTTATTTCTCTTTAGTATTAGAACATGATTTTTATGGGACAGAAATTGCCATGTTTGATCAGATACTGAGCTAGCTTTGAAACGCTGAATGTAGTGTGCAAGGTCAACATAGCAAAAGGCTAGGTTAGATCATGCACAATGCAAGGACACAATCCCAGATACCAGTATTAGTATACAAGCTGGGCTCAGCTGTTTTATTTCAAACACCAGTTCAAATAATTCAGCTTAATGGGGACATGTTTTATAGTAACTCTATTCCAAATCATCCTCTTTTATTGCAATCTTCCTGCAGACTAGTAGCATAAGTAAAATCAAAGCTTCACTGAAGAGTGAAGCTCTGCCTATGACTTTACCCTATGTCTCTGTCAGTACTTTGTACAAGACCAAATGCGTCAGCAACCTCCTGTTCTCTGTGGGAAGGTTCTAATACAGGATTTTTCAAGAATTTTCCTCTAAGGAGGTTCACTTTCGTCTAATGAGAACATATGGTTTTGGCAGCACCAATCTTTAAGAAATGCAGTCAGCTTTTTTTTTTTTCTCCTTTAGAAAGTATCAGCATAAGTACTGAGCTCACTTACCAATAAATCATCAAGTAGAATGAAGTATTCCAAACGTAATCATAACTGTCCTTACTTGAAGAAGGCTTGGACTGATGTGAATCATAACTGTACTTCATAACAAAGATAATATTGTGTAAATGTTCCTATCCAGAAACAATGAGTCATGCTACAATGACCATCACTTAATCATTTTGACTAAATAGAGGATCAACATTTACAACTGAATGTGTTAACTTTTGAAATATTTTGGAGAGAGAGAAATATGGCAAAGCATAAAAACTTATAAATGCTACCAGTGCATATTAATTCATATGGCCTAACAGCTACTAGTTTTACTTGTAAAATATGTGGTCAATGAGGTGTGAAAGGTAGTTATGATTTCAGTGAACATCCTTCCAAAAAAGCAGAGTGGGTAACACTTTTTTTGGTACAAGGAAGAATAAGCCACTTGATCCTTTAACATGCTGTTTATGTTCCTTTCATAGGAGATGAATGTCTAATATAAATGCCTAGTATAGCTGAGAATAAAAACAACATAGGCAGTCACAAATGGGGGATTTTGCTTTTCTCCTTCATGTTACTGGCTTTCTATACTTTAGCTGTTGATGAAAACCTGTTATGGAGTGGCAGTTTGTTATCAAATGGCCCTTTAAAGGACTGGTTTATAATCCCATAGGTAATGACCTTGGATTCCTCTTGGTCTGGTACAGATTTGACAGCTTGCCTTTACAAATTCCTTAACAAAATAAAGATTTTCTAAAATGAAATCTAGTTTAAAAGTAAAATTATTAAACATTGCATTGTTTTTTCCATACTGCCAAACAAGGAATATGAGCCAGCAATGTGTCCTGCTGCAAAGGCGGCTAGTAGTGTGAGACATGGACATACTCTAAAGAGTCCAGTGCATCACTACTAAGATGATTAATGGACTGGGAAAGGAGCATCTCTCATATGAGGAAAGACTGAGAGACCATAGACTGTTCAGCATGGAGAAGAGAAGGCTCAGGGGGTTTTGCCATTGTATGGGTGGGTTGCCATTGAAGGGAGGGTGTACAGAAGATGGCGCCAGGCTCTTTCCAGTTGTGCCCAGTGACAGGACCAGAGGCAATGGGCACAAACTGAAACACAAGAGGCTCTTCCTGAACATCAGGAAACTTTTTTTTACTGTGAGGGTGATAGAGCACTGGCACAGGTTGCTCAGGGAGGCTGTGGAGTCTCCATCCTTGGAGAAATTCAAAAGCCATCTGGAGATGGTCTTGGGCAACCGGCTTTTGGTGGCCCGGCTTGAGCAGGGGGGTTGGACCAGATGACCTCCAGAGGTCCCTTCCAACCTCAACCATTCTGTGATTCTGTGATTGTGACCTGCTGTAATTGAGTATCCCAGTACCTATAATGATCCAAAATGCCAATGTTTGAGTAAAACAAGAAGAGCTGAACTCCATTCTAAATTTATATTGGATCTCTACTAAGCTTCATCAACTTTGGAGAGTATCTTTGCTCTGAGTTCTCTCTGGACTCTGCTTAGCTTTTCCTGTTCATCTGGCACAACTTCTGCACATGCAACATTTTCAAACCTCTGGCTAAACCTGTGTATTCCCCCTTCCACTTTGGAGATGTTCTGCATAGACTTTTTTAATTTACTGTCCTCTTCCAAATTCTTGTACTGATATGACATCCATCTGGTGCTGTTGTCCTGATAAGGTCATGTCTCCTGCTGAACAATATTTTGTTGTTTCTTCATAGTATCCTGTCTGTATCCATCCTTTGAAGCAGGGAACATCTGTTTTTTATGCACTGATTAACCTAGAATGGAGACTCCTGAGCTCTCAGGTAATACAAGTAGGTGATGAGGATAGCAATATGATGTGAGGCTCCAGCCTAGCATATTGATTTTACCTACATATGAATAACAAGTTCTGGAATAAAATCTGATGTCTCAAACACAGTTTTAAAATGCCTAAGGATTTCCTTGGAACCCGGACTTTGTCTTTGCTTTCCTAGCTAATCCAAAATTGAGACTTTGAATAATTTCATGTTCAGTTAGCACTGTAAGTTATACCTACTGGATCCAATTAAAGAATACTTTCTATAGGGAAATGAAGCACAGAAATATTTTCATAGATTATGAGAGGAAAGTTTTGTAAACATATAAATGACATACCAATTGGAGCACAGAAAGACTGGAGGGGTTTTTTTCTTCCTTCTGAAAGAAAAAAAAAAAGAACAAAAATTTTGTTATTACACAAAAATGCCATCAAAACTATTCTAAAGAATTGTGCAGCCCTTCTTTCCTTGAGCAAAATAAGGTGGAATGCAGCCATTAAAAGAATCAAAGTCAAGAAAAGAGTCAGGCTTTTTAAGAATAAAGGGGGTCATGTGCTTTTAGGGAAATATAGCTATAAATGTGGAGGATACAATATATTCTTATATGTTTGTCATACTCATTATTTTTTCAGTGATATTGGTGGGCCTCTCCTACTCTGGATGTAAGAAACTTTAGATCCCTAATGAAAATAAATGAAAGAATTAGAACGATGGTAAAAGTGAACTTGGAGAAAAAAGATCACTGTTGGATAAATCCTCTTCTTCAGTGGTAATTCAGCTGAACAGTAGGCATTATCTTTTTAGAGACAGTTTAAGCGCAGCATGGCATATTCCCTTTCTAGAAGGAGGACTACATTATTGTCTGTGTAGCAGGACTGTAATAGGGAGGTAGGAAACTTCGCTTCTTAACTTTAATCTTAGTGAGACCATCTATTCAAACTACATTTGCACAATCACTTGCTCTCAGGGAAAAATGAGTAGGGAAAAGAAGAGTGTTCACAAATAATGTTGAAAAGCTAGATAGCTGGCACCACTGCTGGCTGCTATTTTTGCACTGTACAAGAAAATGGGTACTGTTTATGTCCTCTCATAAAATCCCTTCTGCTTGACGTCACAGCCAGGCCCTGAAGCTTACACACTCTCCTGCGTTATACCAGCACATTTGGCTTAGTGGCTACCTACTCCCACCCATCTCTACGTTCTGTTAGTGCAGCTCTGGGCTTTCAGCAAGGCGACATGCCCTGGGATAGGTGGGCTCCCTGGCACATGGAAAAGCCAGAGCTCCTTTCTGAAAACACCAAGCTGCAGACCAGCCTTTTTTGCTTCTCCACTGCAACAGATACGGGACATGCTTAGGTAGCTTGGCTAGATAGAAGGTGCTCATTGGGTCTCTGTGAGAGGTTTGTACATGTGACAGCAGGAGGCCTGCCTTGGTTGCGTGGGTGCTAACAGTGGAGGAAATCTGCATCAAATGTGGTTTCTGTACCAGAGGCGTGTAAGAGCTCTTGCAGATAATACAGGGGCAGGCGTTGCACGACTGCCTGCCACAGCTGGGTCCTGCAGGTGCCATGGGGAAGGTCTCTCCCACTGCTGAGACCTGAATGTCTCCCACCCCTCCTGACAGACTGAGTCCTGGCTGAGAGCAACGGAGCCAGCATCAGTCTGGGAGGAGCGTGGGAACACCGTGAGTAACTGTGATAGCAAGGTTAGACAGTGATGACTGGCACTCAAACTGAACTGAAAATAGATGCAAACCAGCACAGTCAAATCCGCAGGTGCTTAGTTCCATGTTCCCTGCACTCTCTGACGTGGTGGCTGTGGCTCCAACATTAGCTGCCACCTCCGAAGTGTTTTCGTTCATGCACAAGATCAGTAACAGTAAATTCAAACATCTCTATAGGAAGTAAAAAATTGAGTGATAAGTCAGCAAGACAGGTGATATTTTCTGAAAGTAACATAGTGATCTGCTTTATTTACAGCCAGTCATAATAGCTAAAGAGCAGGATGTAAATCCTGAAGAGGGAGTCAAAGGTGGAAAGATGACTGTGGAGGAAAGTATATACCAAAAGAAAGGAGAGCACTAGAGACTCTGTGATTATTTATAGTTTGTTTATCCATACATATTTTACATAAATCATTAATTTAAATGATACAATGAGTGTGATGATAGGTCTTTTGTTCTGCAGTTGAGTTGTGAGAAAATGGAAAATCTGAATCTTCTTGGTGTAGATAAGCTGTAGCAAAATTTCAATTGAAAAAATGTATTCTGCAGAAAAGACTCAGCAAGTATCATGAAGTTCAGTGGATCATGGCCTAAACTGAAGCTAATTTTAAGTGTTTGTATCACTGCCTTTGCTCTGGATCTCTGCTGGCTATCACCTGGTTTGTACAAGACCTAAATTCATAGAGATGGAAATCCCCCTTAAAAGTCAGTCAGGCTCTTCATTACATTGGAATACATATCAAAAATAGATTTAATAAAATAGAGCATCCATGAATGCATCCTATGTCTCCTTCATCTAATCACAGAAGCAATGACTCATTTTTATGACAGAGAAGATATCAATACATCTATAAACTATCACTTTTGGTTCTTAATTCTGGTTCTTAATCCAATTAATTTCATTTAAAAAAAAAAGTTATACAACCTATTCATGGTTACCATGGGGAATGAAAGTACACAGTGTAACCTCAGCTCTGACTCTATTAATATGAAATTATCAATTTGGTTATGTCTCAGCTATTTAACCAACAGTAACCATAGCAAATGAAAGTGAAGAGAACCAGCATGTTTATATCACCATGATGTGCTATTTAGCCATGTGATTTTTTAGCATTTATTAGGATATTCTGTCACTATCACAGAGAATTAATAATCCAAAAATGCAGAAAACCTATGTGTATTCAGAACACTCTCATCCGCTGTGTTAAGATCTTTTTTTTTACCCTTTTTGTACTACATCTTTGCTCTGCAAAGAGACTGCATGGCTGCAAAAGAAGTCTCCTTCACAGACAAGTGGATGCAAACTTTTCATCCTTCACAGTGCTGGAACTCTTCTATTACTTAAAATGAGAGGATCCCTCCCCTTGGTATTACATCACGGAAGTTTGTCAAGTTGTGTCAGGTGACTTTGAATTTCCCATGTCTTTTAAAGAACAAATAGCTGCTGATGGGCACTCGTAGTTCTGAGCTATAGCTGCAGGTTAACTCTTAACATTTAGAGACTAAACAGAATACCTATAGCCAAAGACATTTTTTTTTTTTGGTTTTAGTCTTGAAAAATGTACATTTACATTCTGTCAGGATAACTCAAAATTTGCTGAAGTGATTATCTTCTTCTTTTGCAAATCCATTTTTAAGAGGATAGGCTTTGAAAGTTTGGAAATACAAGCAATTAAATGAGTAAAGGAAATTAAACTCTTGCAAAGAGGAAATGGAAAAGCTTATCAAGTACCTGTCAAATTCTGAATACTAGACTTTTTTATGAACAGTCATGAAGAAGTTACAAGGAACTAAGAGAGCCACTGATAGGTATTTATGTTTGTATCTAGAACTATGGGAAATTTAATAGTACTGAATATACTCTGAACTGGTCCTTTTCAATCTACAACCTAATGCATATTCCAGAACTTCATACTCCAAGAAGCAACTCATCCATAGGGAAAACAGAATATCCTTCACAATGTAAAGTTGCAGTCATGGTGCATCAGTGGTTTCCTCCCTTCCCCTTTTAGATAGGAATACCCTTTAGAAAGCAGTTAGGTAAGGCTGATGTGATTTCACATGGGAAAGTATTTCTCATGAGTGGCAAGATAACAATCGCTACTACTAGCACTCATGAATTGAGATCAGAGGACTCAGAGGATATCTTGCAATCTGTTTTGAAAATACTTTTTTGTGTCTGTTTTTCTTTTTGATTTACTATTTTAAAAGAAGAGTTTGGGTCTAGTAAAATATTTATGTTTATCCTCTTATAAAGAAAAGACGTGGCTACAGTAACTTTATTTCTACATCTCTGGCTTTATTTTTAACATCATGTTCTTTTTACGTTTTTAACACCATATTCTTTTTACATTAACTTGAATACAGACATGTCGTCTGACCTTCACGGTTTTTAGATGACAAAATCACTTTACATTTTCTGTCTGTGATAGTTAAGCCTCATCCTCCTAAGCAGCAGGAATGAAAATGTTCAAAGCAAAAAGAGTTGAATCTTGCTAAACTAGTACTCATGAGAATTGATTGTATAATGTATTGCAAAATTACATGATCTTCTAAGTCATTGTGGGCCATCTTAATATTTTATACAGACATACAGTGTAGAAAGTCAGGTGATGAGCAGAAGGATTCAGTAAAATATGAAAGGGAAATTGTTTAGATTTAAATATGTGTGTTCACAAGAAGAGGGGAGACATGTTACATCAGACTTCTTTATTTCTTGATAGACTTTGGAGTAATGTCTTTTTTCCTGAAGAAGCACCAAAACTACCAAAAAATCAGATTCTTTAAATGGCTTAGCAGTAATTTATGAGAAGTACTGCACACAATTCCAATTTTTTGGGGGATAAAATGTGTGACTGTAAGTTAATTGATATGGGTGAGTATCCATAGTATTTTGTTAACTTGACTGAACGTTAGATGAAGTCCAGAAAGTAGACAGTATTCTTAAAAACTCAAATAACAGTCTGAATAACTTCCAGCTCTGGACAACAAAAAAAAATGGTAAAGTGGGGAAAAGCCCATGCGTTTAATTCCCACATACAAAAGTAAAGGTCAGTTTGAGGGCATTTAAAACTCTTCCTGAAATTCTCTTTTCAAACCCAGTACTCATATGTTGGCAGAATGAGCACAGTCTGATTTGCTTCTGTCAGGTTAAAGAAAAAGCAAAACCAAAACACGAAAATCCAAGGTAAAGAAGAAAAAATCTGCAAACCAGTGAAAATCAAGCATAAAAAATTTAGTTTTTGCTTCTTGCTCCAGATTGACCTTGCAGTACCAGCAGCTTCAAAATATTTCTGTAATGTGAGTAACTTTCATACAAAATTCGTGGTAGAAAGTATTTGTGAAAGGTACTGCATAACTGAATTTCTACTACTACTACTGTATGGGTTACAAAATCAAATGTGCATAACTTTCTGTCATCCTAAGGTGAAATAAACATAAGAAGTGCTCTAATAGCCTCAGTTCTTGACCAACCTTAAAAATCAAAGGCAATGTTTGCACTTAAATATAAACAAGGGCAAGCCGTACAGCAATGCATAAAACTACTTCGGTGTTTCTCGGCTTTGGGATTTTGATTCAATTATTACTAGGGCTTTAATTGTTGACACTTAGATATTTTTTGATGTAAAATAAAAATCCCAGTCCCACATAGTTTGTCTTAGTTTATGGATTGACTATTGCCTTTGTGGCCTTAATCAGTAAATGATACCAATCTTTTTGCTGTAGTGCTTGCAGGAGTTAAAACTGGAGGCTAGCTAAACGTATTGTTTTACACCGCTTTATTTATGTTTCCATATGCTTCCATACAGCTTCGTAGCATTCATCCATTTCCCATCTGCTTATCTGAAAAGCAGAAGGATCAAAAATACCAACACATACCAGACACACAAATCATTATTACTGGCTTTGTCTGGCAGTCTTAAAAATGGTAACATTCAGGTGCATACAAATCATCTATTGCTTGTACAGAGAAGTAAACTCTTGCTAAATAGGATTTTTAAAGCCTTTTTGAGAACCAAGGCTTCAAGAAGTTTCATTAGACATTTTGACATGAGTGCTGGATTGTGTAATGGCTGCTGGACATTGGCAAGTCCCAGTTCTCCATCTGATACAATACAGAAAATTACTTGGTACACATACATTGATGAAAGAGCTACTTAAAACATAAGTTTTATCAGTTAAAAGGAAACAGCCTAAATGACTTTAAATGTATGACACCTAGGAACGATTAGAAAAACTGGTTCAAATGACAGAGAATTGGTAGAGTGCACATACATGGGCTGAACTCCACCATTAGCCTTCAGTGCTGTGGTTTTTATTTCATGGGTTCCTCTTAGGCACCAAAGAAACCTCAAAGCTAAACCAAAAAAAAATATATTACTCTTGAGCTAGGGGAAACTCTTTGCTGAATTTAAGAAAAGGTTATTGAAAAATATCTCACAACTTACATGGTCTGTAGACTTCCAAAATTTTTTGACAATTATCTGATGGCTAATGCTAACTCCATCTCATAGTGCTTGGAGTTGACAGAAGAGAGAGATATTAAAACTAATGAAAACGTGTTTATGCTTACATTAATTATGGGCTGCTTCCTCTCCTTTTTTCTCTTGGAGTCAGGAGTAACTCAGAAAACTGAATTCAAATAGGGATATTTTTCCCCAAAAAAATGACACTCATTTGACATTGGGAAAAAAAAAATCAGTTTGAGTCCTCACCTTACCAAGATGTTGGCTGTCAGATTCATTCATTCTTTAATCATGGAATTACATGGAAAACTGCTATCTAAAAATTGACTAGGTATTTGAAAGCACCTGAATCTTCTAAATCTATCTAGCTTCCTTGGGAGGCCAATAATTTCACCCTTAGGCAAGAAAAAATCTGATATTTTTTCCTCTCCCTGAATTTAAATTTACATAAGGCCAAAGAACACTTTAAAAATGATCCTTCTTCTGGGTTCATCCTTCTCATTTCCTCCTCGCTCTGGGCTGAGGCATTTGGTCCTGCCTTCTCTGAACTGAAACTGTGTCTCGTATTGACTGAATTAAAGGCTCTGTAAAGGTACAGGGGAAAATCTACTGAAATTCAGAATGTTTGTTGTGAATACTATTTCAGAAATTACAGCAAATCCCAGGCTGGAAAAAAAGATCATATTTGGGAACATCTTTAAAGCAAAGCAAAACAAAACAAAAACCAGCTTATTGTCTTCTCTCTTCTCCCTTTCCCCCACAAACACAAGAAAAGTTTGACAAGGAAATATCAGCACAGAAAATAAAAAGCAGATTTCTTTATAAAAGTAGACTGACAGGTCTGTCACTCTATTCCCTTTTTTCGTGTTTTGTTACCAAATCAGCCACACTTGGAAAGCATTTTAGATTGTCTCTTGATGCAGGGACCTTCAAAATGTTTCAACTTCAGGTTTATTTGAGAAGAGTGTGCTGGAATTAGATCCATCTCTCTCTCTGTTCTTTAGTTAAGCAGAGTCTGTTTTCCCACCTTCACAAACAAAAAAGTTCTATTTTGACCCAGAAGCCTCAAGGTGTTTAATGCTTTCATTTTACATTACAACACCACCTTGAAATCCTACAGAGAGTGGGGGCACATATCTCTGAAGTGATGTACTAAGAGCAGTGTCATTCTTTCAATATTTTTTTTCCCCGAAAACCCATACAACATCACTTTAGAAAACAGAACATCTCTGACTTATGAAAAAAATATACATGTCTAAGTGGTATGTTTAACTTATTTTGTTCAAATACTTTATGGAGAGCTCTCAGAATGAAAGAAAAGCAAAGTCTGAAATTAGCATCGGTGCATTTAGCTCAGCTTTATCTCTGGACTGGCAGCTAACTGCCTGTCAAAAGGTTTTAAGTAAAGTTCTTGATTGTAGGTCAGTCCTCAGTGGATAAATCACAGAAACAGCCACAGATAAGGCACATGATTGGCTATTCTCCTGCTGAGGAGAGACTGCATTAAGGTAGACTAATGAATACTGAATCATTTTCTCACCCTCAGGGTGGACGCCCCAGTCAGGGCTGAGTCATTGTGAAAGCAGTGTGCTGAAGTGATATAAAATGCAGCAGCCGTTAGTTCTGGTGACAGATGGATATAACTTGGGCATCATACATACTCATTTTTAGGCCCTCACAAGCCATGAGTACAAATATACAAGAAAATGAAAGATAAACTGTGATACAAGTCTCCTATTCATGCATACTTTAGGAAAGTGCAAAGTTGAGACCATTTCATAGCCATTTAACATGACCACAGGGGACTGTCTTCTAGGGTAGTCAAAGGTGGATATTTTATTCTAAGCTTTCTTCATTGCTTTTCTTTTTTTCCAGAAGACTGCAGAATTTCCTGGAATAAACAGTGTGTTACCTTTGCATAATGAAACTGAATCTTTTACATTTTCTGCTGAAAATTTGTTCTGATGTGATCATCAGTTTACCTAGTCAGCTGGAGGTGTTACAGCATCAGAACTGCAGATATGAAAAGCTTGAGGTACATTTTGATTTTGTCAGTTGCATTTTAAATAGAAATATGTGGTCAAGTTTGAGAGAGAGAAGATAAAAGGGTAACTTTAGAAGTTGCTAACACCCTAAAGGAAAGGATTGATTAAACAAATGCTATTAGAGTTTGGGTGAAAAATTACACAATAGTTTCCAACTTGGCTGAAAGATATGCCTTATGGGCTAGACTCTGCCCTGGATTATGATTTCTGTTCCTATAATCCTGGTGTTTGGCATCAGCAGCTACTCACAAGCCTTGTGAGTAGGGGCTTGTAGTGGGTTTCTAGGGGCCTCCCATGGCAGTCAGTGACCAGCCCGGGACCAGCCCAGGAGAGGTGTTAGTTCACACTCTGAACAGTCACTGATGCTGCCAGGGGGACTTTCATGAAGGTCCAACTGCTTGCCATCAAAAGTTGCCTTCTCCTGAGCCCTCAAAAAAATATGTAACTTTGCACAACCCTGTGATCTTTCTGGTGAACCCTCATTGGTCAAGAAGTGTAAATAATGCCGTCTGGGCACAGCCACAGAACATATCCTGTAAGGAATGCTATTAATAAAAAAATGGATAATTAAACCTCATAACATACATGCATGAATTCTTCTAGCTACTCAGTCAAACCGTAGTCTATGGAAACCTAAATTGGAAAGCTGCTTGGGAATGGAATCACGTGCCAAAGGGTGGCTATGAATAGTTACTAGCAGAATGGCTTTATGAAGACAATGGCTCTAATGCTTGCCCGCTGTTCTATGTCATTTAAAGCATTAATGTTCATTGTAGAAAATGGGACTTTTAAGCTGACCTTCTGTTTTACCTTTGGGGAAGCTAATGCTTGTATTGCAACGGGAAAGCTGGTTGGTTGTTTTTTAATACGGTATGTGCCACAAATGAGAATGTCAGAAAGGTCTGAAATTTCATCTCATCCAAATCTATTAGTGTTAATGTTCTTTTCATTACAATTTCATCAGGATTAATTAATGGAATCTGTGAATAATATGCTGCACATATTTGATATGCAAAACCAAATCAACTGTACAATTTATGTTTCCTTACAGCTGGTGCTTCACATATTGACAGTCAGGACTATAGGCTACATGCATTAGTCTACACCAGCTGAGCCATGAGGTGCCCTGGATGACAGTGAAGCCTGGTGCTAGCAGCTGACCATGCTGGAGTCAGATTTTCTGAAGTGAACAGCCAGCCCAGAAAGGAATAGTCTCATTTTCTTACAAGCTCAGGAGGTTCAACACGTTTAGATTCTGCTGGTATAAATGTGTCTCGACTATTGCATTTAAAAATTGTTCAGGATAAACTTATGGAATGTCTCATATTTGTTTTCAATGACTTGCCCAAAGGTCACTCTGAGATGCCTATAAATTGCCTCACTGACACGATTCATCAGTAAGTAGACACAGTAGATACAGGGGTGGGCTGCTTATAATTCTTTGAAAAGAGTTCACATTTAGCAAAGAGAAATTTTTGTTGATAGCAATGGTAGTGTCCAATTAACACCTCTTTACATAAATATCTGATTTTTTACAGGAGAAGCTATTTTTAAGTGGGGTTTTTTTCTCTATTTTGTTGGCAGATCACAGGATAAAGATTTGAGGTCCTTTGTACCTTTTTTAAAACATGACAAACCATCTTTATAGGCAACAAGATCTTGATATATTGATATATTTTGAGGCACAGAACCAAAATAGTGCAAATCTGTTTTCTGATTTCACTGGGCTTGGCACTGGCTCCTGGATATTTACATCTTAATTTCTTCCATTCAGATGTGGTATTTGATTTGAGTGTTTGTGAAAGCTACCAATCTGCCAGTGCTGCAGACCAAAGCCTTCCCTTTATTCACCTGTTAAGTAAAAAGTTCAAGTTTCCCTTTCCAATTAAAGTGCCTCTACCCATGCTGGCCAGACCACCTCGAGGGAGGAATCATTTAGATTCCAACCGCACATTTTCCCCTGCCTTACTCTTGTGAATGCCAGCAAGAAGCCGATTTATGCCAGCTGTTGCATATTTCTAATGGGCACACCTGTCTATAGGGAATAAAGTGATCAGATAACTTCTAGAAAATAACAATTTCACGTTACTACCAGTCCGGACTGGATTTGAACTGATGCTCCAGAAAGAAGTTATTCTTTTCCATTACCAGTCCAGATATGCTTTGGAGTTTCTGTGGGGCTCTAAGAAATATCTTAATGGAAGTGGATCTAGTCTTAAAACATATCTGTTAAAAATTAAGTGGATTCTCCAAATTTCAGGCTGTATTAACTGCACTGAGATGTGGTTTATACTTAATAGGTAAGGAAAGTAGCTCATATTATAAATGCAATGCATGTATATTATACCTGGTGTACATTTATTGAAACAGTGTCAGGTTTTGAAACAGCTTACATTAACTCTGCATCTGTGCTGTGAATCCAGAAAGAAGTTGAGGTTTGCTCAGCTAAATCCTTTTCATGGTGTTGGCAGCTGAGAAGGAGTTTGTCACTGATATGCTTACTTTTTCCCCATTTCGTATTTCTGAAAAGGACATAAATGAGAAAAGATTGATTCTAAAGTAACAGAAGGAGCGACACAGAGACAATAATGATGAGCATGTTCCAGTTGGATGGATTATAGGAGAAGTCCAAAACCTCCAGGTTCTCATTTTCCCACAAGACAGCCAGTTCTAACACTTTAATATATAGGCATAGATATGCCAGAGGGGGAGCAAAGAAGCATTTCGTTCCTACCTGCTGTTGCAGCTCAATGGCTTTGGTACCACACATGCTACTGGAACCGCACTGTACCAGGTGAATGAAGAGCCTTGCTCTTTCAGGGAGAAGGTGGAGAGGGATGTGGTACGTTTCCCAGAAGCTGTTTAAGCATCCCACCTGTGCTGTTGTCACTGGTTTGGGATGGAAAGAAGCTTGTCTAGGACTTCAGCATGCTGTATGTGGCACAGCTGTTCCTTGGTGTGCGACCCACAGAGGGAGACTGAGCCTCACTGTTCTTATTAGAGAGGCATACGTTTCTGAATTAGAGTATTGATTTCTCTAGTGTTTTGCACTACTTTGAGTGCCCTGAAAAGCCACTATAAACTTTTTTGCTGGTAGAGAAAGTATGAGTGCTGCCAGTGTGGGCTTTGGAAAAGGGTAGAGAAGGCAACTGGGGTAAATGCTCCCAGGGGAATGGGGATGCATGCACTATATAGCTGAAGCCTTGCCAACAGCTGGCAATTGCTGCCCATGGCATTGTATATATTGACTAATCTGCAAGTTCAATCCGGAGGACCATGTGGAACAAGAGACCCTATCCTTTTGAATCTTAACTGTGAACCTGGAAAAGAACTCACAGTAGATGAGACAGAAAAGCAAAATGCCTATATGCCTTTGCCTGCTTCAGTTTCCTACCTTCCTCAGCTGTTTGGGATGGGTGTTATTTGCTTCTGGTGGTGTGTTTTTAAAGGACTGGTTAAAATCCCCCAAGTTTCATTTAGTGTTTTTTTTTCTTCCACATCTTGTTCCTTTTCTGTCATTTCTCCTGTCTAAAACAACCAGCCAGAAGCCCTTGAAAAAATAAATTCCAGCTCCTCTTGACAAACAACCCCCTGTTCTGCTTTGCCAGGTGACTGATAGATTAGTTACTGGTACCCTTGGCCAGGCTGTCTCTTCTGTAGAGCTGCCAGTTACTTCATCCAGCGGTGCTTCCACATGAATGAGTGATCATCAGGGACTTGCAGTCTTCTCCTGTTATCCTTGTATCACTTTCCACTTCTACATAGATGAAGATACCCAGATAGACAAAACCTTCAATCAGTCTACTGTTTGGAGTCTGACACATACAATGAGAGTCTGCAGTATTAAAGAGAACTCATAGGAGTTGAAACAGATTTCTCAAATCATTACAGGACTACAGTTATCTGCACCTGGCTAGCACATGCTAAGTTGTTCTTATATCCAAGTATCTCAGCTGGAATCCATCTACTTTTTCTCATGTTAAGGCCTCTGGGTTTATTATAGTGGTATTTTGGCCTACTAGTAGACTGAAAGCAGTATGAGACATATTCATCATATACAGGAAGGAAATTCTGTTGTAAGGATGCCACCAGCTTTTTTCTTCCTAGCAGGCAGGAAGAACTAGACTTGCCAATTCCCTGATCTGCAGTGCTTCTCTGAGAATTTTGAATTTTAAACTTCAAACTTTAAACTAACAGCTCAGGTCAAAAAACTGACTGATTCCCAGCTGTATCCAAAGACTGGTTTTTGATCTGTGGGAGGGAAATTTTCACTGTGGAAATTTTTCTTTCTTTGTTTTTCACTTTGTAGTTGCACTATGGGCTAAACAGAGAAAAATCAGTGTCTTTTACTCCTTGCCCTTTCCTGGGAGGTGCAGTGGGGAGTTCAGGCAACTATTTAAATCAAATGAATTTTGCCTGAAAGCCTTGTCCCAGATGAGTTGCTCCCACATAAGAAGGGAAAAGAGAAAATAAATAAAGAGAACCTGGCTTTGGAGAATTTCTAGTCCCTACCCCACTTTTGCAGAGAGTTTGCCAGGAGGGCAACATACAAGATGAAGCGTAGACGGGAACTTGGTTATGGCTTGCACCAGTGATTGTACCTCCAAGTAGTGCTTTGACACTCTTTCCCTTTAGCTTTACTTTTTTAACCTGGGAGAACCCTACAGACCAAGGGAAATATCTTGGGTGGAGACACAGACCAATCTGTAGCATGCATATCCACAGGAAACATCCCAGAAAATATTATGAGGTTATGTTTACGAGATTTGCAGCTAGACTAGACAAACTGTTAATGGACACTATGAGGGTGTTGTTTGGGGCAGGTCTTTCCAAACATGCTTAGAAGATTGACAAGCTTTGGGTGGTCACCCCAAATAATTTTGTGGACTATTACATACCATTGACCAGTTTAGCATTTCTGGCTTCTGTTACAGTGCATATGTCATTATATCCACCTACATCCACCATGACCCTCCAAGCAGGTGGCAACTCGCTAAAAAAAATCAGCAGGCGGTATGGGACCCTTTGGTTTATGATTTATTTATTTCCAGCTCAGATTCTAATTTTGCGAAAGAAGGCTTCTCAGCATGCATCAGTAAGGGATTAATCTTGTATCCCTCTCAAAAATAACTGTTCATAGTTTTCCCTGTTTGTCAGGAACTCTCTTTTTACTCTCAACGAGTAGCCTTCTGTTACATGGATGATATGCAGATGGTCATTCTTTCAACTTTAGATCCTATGGTGGACAGATTTGGTAAGCAGCGGTCCCTCTCAACCTGTAAAACACTCTGCCACAGACATTTATTTCTTGACAGAAATTAATAACACTTTGGATCTATTTACATAGATCCTTAGTTTTACTGTCCCCAGCCATCTCAGGGTTAAGACACAGACACCTAATGGCAAGTTAAGGCTGTGCAGAGTCATTAGAAAAGCCAGCTTAAATCTTGATTTCTGCCAGACTTATGTGACTGAAGGTCAGGTACTGAAATTTTTAATTTCACAACTATAAGGATAACTCATTTATTTCTCTTTTGTTAAAGCATGGGTAAACATATTCATGACACTAAAACACTTGTATTATTAAAGCATTTGAATGAACTTGAATAAATTGCTAATCTGAAAAAGCTGTAATTATTTTTGCGCAGACATGAATAAATAAATTTTGCAGCATCTGTAAGCTTAGGTTGTCCATTTGCCCTTGTGTACTTGTAAACTCATATACCAGTTGAGTCACCTGGATCAAAGCCATGTTTTAATAAGACATAGAAGAAACAAAGTATATTTGCTGTCCAGTTTCTGTACTGGAATTACAAAGATAATCGTAATTGATTTTATTTATTTGAAAAAAAAAAAAGCTGACCCTTCATTTGCTTGGTCAAACCAAAATGGTTGTTAACCATCTTCAGTGACCTTTCTCTTAGCTGACAGTTGGTTTGTGACAGATGAAGCTGAGTAATCAGCTGACTGTGGTAAAAACCAAAGCCATGTACCTGATGCAGCCTGGTTTTGAACTATCATTTGTGATATATGTGGATTTGTTATGAAAGCTTCAGCATTTTGAATATTTTTGTCTTTCTGTCCAGATATTGAAAAATTGTTCAAGCCTGTTTCTTCACAGGGAATGTGTATTTCATTTCTGAATTTATAGAGCTGGATTTAATAGCATTCTTGTTTCCTATTTTCCTAGAAACTTTTCTTTTCCTTTGGTAGCTTTAGGAATTCCAAATATCTCCAGTGTTAAACGTTTTCCCAAGACTGAGTAGTAGCAGTCTAACATTTGAAGGAATTGACATGAAAAAAGTGTGACTTTCATTTGCGATGGTGTCTTTGTTGCTGAAACAAAGAGAGACAAGAAACACTATTTTAAATATGGGAAATTATGATTAGATGGTAGGAACAAAAAATTCACAGTGAGGGTGATCAAACACTGGAACAGCTTGTCCAGAGATGTTGCACGATCTCCACCTTTGAAGATATTCAAAACTCAACAGGACGTGGCCCTGAGCAAGCTGACCTAAGTTGCCCCTGCTTTGCAAGCAGCAGCAGGAGTTGAGCTAGATGACCTCTAGAAGTCCCTTCCAACTTGAATTAGTCTATAATTCAGAGCCTGCCATATCAAAGATGACAGCAAAGTATTGTCTATGACCATTGTCAGTCCTCAGAATTTAGATTCAAGATATGATTATCTTTGCTGTTGTATAGAATGCCTTGAATTCTACAGCAAAAAGATTCTGAATAATCATGCCACTACTCCTAAGTCATAGACCTACACCATTTGTTCCTTGGAAAACCGTTCTTCATCTAGCAGCTTCCTGTTGAAGCAGGAATAATCCTGACTAAGCTTGTGAATTTTGTCTTGGAATATTAGGATTAGATTCTGCCTGCAAACAGAACAGAGAAGTGAAATAGTCTCCCTTAAGTTTCTTCTGAATGCTTAATCAGAAGTATATTTCACATGCAAGCTGAAGTACATTGAAATTCAATTACTTTTAGTTACTGTTAACTAATTTGAAAATTAGGGGAGCTTTGGAAATCAAAGCAATGATAATAGAACCACTGTTCATGCCTTCCCGTGACATGCAATGACAGAATGAAAAATGGTTTGAGGGGTTCAGATGTGCTTACCATATCATGCAACTGGTGGGTGATGCCTGCTGCAGGCAGTAGGGAAAATGGCTCAGCAACTGAACGAGCAAACATAGATAAACTTCTAATCTGAGCATACATTTCTTTATTTTTTTCCTTCACTGCTGCATTTTAAAGTTGTTGAGCTTAACATGTTGGAAACATTCAATTTGGTTTTACCTTCCTTGGATAAGGAAATCAGCAAGGATGGGATGGGGTGGCGGAATGAGAAACATACCCACCAACATTTAGCTGGTCTCCCGGTTTTATTTGGTTAACAAAGTTCCCTTTACAACAGGAAGAAAAAGCAAGAACTCTGACTGATTGTATTGGAAAACAGTTGTTTTCACTATATTCTGTCTTCCTTTCTGACCATACATTCTATTAAGCAAAAAGTTATATATAATACAGTAGCTGGAGGCTTCCTGACCCACAGCTTAATGGTACTAAAGATAAGGACTTCCCACATTCCCATACATTTTTTTAAAAGACATGGAGTTGCTGGAGCTTCTGAGAAGAGAAGAAAATAAAAGAATTCCAAGTTCTGGGCAGCAGCACCACACATATTGTTACTAGTTTAACCAGATTCAGGTATGCCTAGAGAGCATCATCAGAGTCAGCACTATCACAGACAAATCAAAGAGAACCAGACCTATCCTGCACAGGAGGAAGACATCCAGCTTGCAAGGACTATCATATTTCCAACAGGCAAAAGAGGGGGAGTGGAAAGGACGGGACATAGTAGCCTTGTGCAGTGACAGGCTGTGATCCTTGTTTCCCAATTATACTTGCTGAGTTATTTCCCATTTAGGGATGAGACACAAGAGCCTACTACAGGAAAAACATATGTTCTGAGCTTATCCATACAGCATAACATGGAAGAAAAATATAACTTCAAGCAGTCTCACTCATCAGAAAGCTATGCCTTTCCTGGGTGTAAACCAATGATCAGTGAGTTACTCCTGCATCCAAAATCTGACTATTAGAGAGAAAGAGATGACATGGCAGAATAACATTTTCTATACTACTGATCACAGAAATCAAATTCTGTCCAGAGCTTGTCTAAACAATGGCTAACTAACATTGGCCATCACAACTATTGGCTGATTGGAGAAAAGTAGTATTGTACTATGCCTTATTGTCTCCAACTTCTTGCCTTCCTCCTTTCTTTTCTGACCCAAGACTGCTACTTGTCAGCTCTTTCCCATAATGCAAACGCAAATCAGGATTTGCTTGTTAGCTCAGACGTGCACCTTTTTTCATCTGACTTGTGCCTTATCAGTGAGATCTGTCACAGTGGTTGGGAAGGACTAAACTAATTAAAAAAAAAAATTAAGGAAACATATTATAATTTGTCATGGATACCTATAGTTAAGATCTTCCATCAGATGAGTGTGCTGCAGTCCCATTGAAAGCACATAAAGATGGTGCAGCATAAAGATGATTTGCCCTTACATATCTGAGAACTTCCAAGTCTTCTCTGGTCATCTTTTGATCTTTTTTAATCCTTCTGGAAGGTACTGGAAAGGTTGCAAAATGCTGAAGATCAGCACCTAGCCATTTCCACTCATATTTGTTCTTCGCAATGGAAAGACTACGCATAAGTATCACTGTGATATGATGATGCAAAATGAGGCACAGAGCAAATATCCCACATATCACAATAGTGCCAGTATATGACCCATTACTAGTCTACTTTGAAAACAACTCATGATTTTTTCCTATTGTAGACTTACCACAGTTCCTAATTTAAAAAATTCTACTTAAATTTTCCTGGTGATAGAAGTTATTTTATCTAGGGACAAAATCAAGAGATGAGCTTAGCAGGCTCCTGTAGCTCCTGGGCTAACAGCTCTGGTTCTGTCCGCAGTTTTCAAAGCAGGCTAAAATACTCACTGAAGTGGATCTCTGAACCTTGTTCTTCAAAAGACAATATGAATACATTTTCCAGTTCTGTTACCTCTTAGTTTTTTTTTAAATTTTGTACATGATCAAGGTTGTTTACTTTACACTGTTTAATACTAGCAATAGTTTACTGAGTGTAATTTATAAAAAAATGCAATTCCTTGTTTATTTTTTCTGACTCTGAACTATCTTCTGGCTGAGTTCCTGTGTTTCTTGCTTTTCATTATATGACTCAGTCTTCCAAAGGCAATTGTTCCGCTAGGAAGATGAAAAGGCAACTGAAATAATACCATGTGTCATAAAAATAAAATGTGGTACAATTTTAGTTTATTGTTAGTGAGGGAATTCCATTTCAGTATCTTTCTTTCTGTGCCCAAAAGTAAGATAAACTAGTGAGCATTGATACTTCTGGTCAGAAATTTTCAGTTATATAACATACTGGCATATACGTGCTGTTTATACAAGACAAAAGCAAAATTTACTCCCTATAGACAAAAGGCCATTAGCTTTAAAACTTTCATTACTTCTAGATTCATGATATCCTACAGATAAAAACTTGTACTCTTTTCCAAGAAAAAAGCCTTGAGTCTCTACGAAAACACACACAGCTTCCTTAGGGTATTGAAATTTAAAAAATTGCCTCAGTCGAGGCTTTAATATACTTTTGGTGCTGCTATGTGGTACTCAGTATATTTCTGAAAGCTTTGTAATGTTCAATTAACTTGGCTGATAAACTTAGAAAATACCAACTTTTTGTGGAAGCAGCACTCAGTAGTAGCTACTCCCATTGCTACAGATCTATTCTGCATACCTGCCAGCTACCACGATCAGGGTTTGAGGGTTGGTTGCTTTTGACTGTAAAGTTGCAGGGCAGATTAGCAGTCTTTCTGCCAAGAACTCAGTACTTGAGCTGAGATAAGCTGAATTAGTAAGTGTAAGAAATCATAGGAAATAGAAGGAGACAAGCCTGAGGCAAACCAAGGTGCTTTCTTCTATCAACTCTTCAACAACTTTTTTGAGACTTTCTAGAAAATGTCTACAAAGACAAAAGATAAAAGCAAATTAACTGGACTCAAATCCAGAAAGTATACTATGCTATCTGCAATAAGGAATGTTTTTTCAAGACTCAGTAATGGCTCCCTAGTTTCCTGGAGTCAAGCAGCAACAATTCCTCACTTCCTTTTTTTTTTTTTAACTGATTATTGTTTATAGTAGGTGTTTTATAGAAACACAAACTGATGGAAAAACATAACTCCATGAAACACCACTCACTGGGTGGAGAGCTGGATCTCAAAAGACGTAGTAGATGTTGCATTAGATGAGAGGGGAGAGAAATAACTGTAGTGTAAGCAAAATAATCAAAAGGCAAAGTAAAAATTAAGTAGATATCAAAGAAGAAAAATTTTATTTTTCATTATTTCCACCGAGGCCATTCTAGTAAACTATGAAGCTTTTTTGTATTGAATGTTATTTTGGCAGCTTAAAGCACTGCAAACCTTGAATAAACCCCTATGCAGGAGTAACTTCCACGTTCAGTATGCACTCAACCGTCATGGCAGAGATAAGAGCCTGGCTGATTCCTCCCTGACCACGGGCCCAGTTCTGTTGCATTCAGATCAGTGTAAATTTGGAGTAGCTCAGCTGAGGGTAAAGAAGTTATTTTAAATTGATACTGAAGTAATTCAGAGCAAGCCCTGATTCAGAATGGGCAGATAAGATAATGTCATGTATTGAATAAAGACATAAACGCAGGGTTTCACTCACTGAGCAGTTAATAAAAATAAGTATTTAAAATATTGGTTAACTAACAATTAATTAGATTTGTTTAATGTTATATCCATTGATAAATTAAATATCATTTGCACTGACAGCAATTGTATTCCTTGCTGTATTGCTCTGTGCTGCTGTGATAATTATTATCTCAAAGCAAAAGTTGGTCTTTTTCCCTCATTCAGGAGACACCATCCACCACGTGATTTGTGGATTTTATCTGTAGTGTACTGAAGTCCACTGGAAAAACTCCTGTGGCCTTCACTGAGCTTTGGATCAGCCTCTAAAGAGGTCAGGGTTCTTGTGGAAAATAATAGCGTGACACCTTGTAATTATGTCTGAATATATAATGCCTGTGCACAGGGGGTATATTTGAAGGAATCACAAAATCTCAGAATGGCTGAAGTTGGAAGAGACCTCTGGAGATCAACTAGTCCAACCCCCCTGCTCAGAGAAGGGTCAGTCAGTGCATGTTTCCCCAGGGCCATGCTGGAACATAACTCTAACTTTATTTCTTTAGTTTTAAATGCCTGACTTTCCCAATTTAATGTTCTTTTACATAAAACTCTGTATTACATTTTACTCTGTAATTATGGGATCATTTGCCAGTCTTTTGTGGCCTCTTATCAAGAGAGTGGAATCCTGTTGTGCATTTTACATTTAGTATTATAATTTTTTTTCACTGAACAGGGCATCAGGATTTGGAGTTTTAACGCAATCTTGGAAATTATTGTAATGCGCTAAACTAATTTTGACCTTTTTAAGGTTCTATATTTTGATTGCAAAGCACTCCACTTCTTTATCATGAGTCAGTGAGACTGCAATCAGTGGAGAAGAAAATTAAACAGAACTAATATAAAATGGATATTTTTTGGAAGGATAGGTAGAGATTTACCTTCAAAAATTGTCAAAAGAACTATCAGAAATATAGCACTCTGAGCCGCTTTGCTGTCAGACATCACTGCTGACCCTCGACAAAAGTGGGACACTGAATACCCACCTAGGATTCTATACAGATAATGCTCAATTCTTGTGCCACTGATTTTAATGGAATTGTTCCCACAAATTGTTGTGCCCATAACCATTTGCAGAACTGCTTCAGTGGATCTTTTCACCATTTCCCTAGATGTTTATTAGTTGAGATCCTGTAACATCCATGTTCTTCTGAATCTGGTTATTTTTTAGATTGAGAGCTATATGGCAATTAGCTGAGAATAAGACCAATTACAAGTGATTGATTGACGTTGCCTGTGCATACCTGATACTGATTGTTGATGAGAGGTGTATTTTAATTAAACTTTCAGCTTTTCTTACTAATATTTCTAGCTGAATATAAATTAGAGTACCCTTCATGCTGTTACTTCTTCTGGCCGTTGCAAAGCCATACATACATGGAGCATGAGGCTGGAAAGATAGCAAATCTCCAGTGTTACTGCCAATTTGATGAGCGAGTTTTCTTTGGATCAGGGAAATAGGGGGTACAAAACAAACTAGGATTTTAAGGTTCTTCCTAATCTTAATCCTCATCTCCTGTTTCCTTATAAAGAGATAGAGTGACATTTGTTCCATGGGTGGTATTTTCTTTCTTCTATTCCTTTATTCTGATGAGGTCCCTAATTTGAGCCCATTGTCAATTTTCACAAACTTTGAAGTGACTGCAGTTTTCTATGAGTAAAGTATATCCTCATATGTTAGAATTAAAAATTTAAATTTATATTACTTTTCTAGCATCTATTAAGTATCTTATTTAATGAAAATTTAATTTATATTTTCAAAAAGTAAAATCTGATTTAAATTCTAAAGACCAGAACATAATCAGTCTGAAATGTGTAAAGTGAAAAAGCATCTACATTTAAGAAGGAGAGCTCATGAAACTGTTTTCCAGTTCTAGGTGATTTGGGTCTTGTACATTACTGCAACATTTCTGAATCTCTTAGATTACTGAAATTTTTGTGGTAGGAAGAATAAATACACCGGCAAAGAACAATGACTGACAGTGACCTGAAAGTAGTGAGGGACAAAGTCTGATCTTATTTGAAATGATGTTTCAGACTTCACATCTTACACTGAGAAGGCTCTGTTATCAATCAGTGACCTTGTTAGCAATCTCAGTGGGCAGACTAATTAATGATGCTGCTTTGCATAGATTTGGAGGATGAGTAGGAAATGGATATAACATGATTAAACTATTGTAAAGTCTCAGTTTTGAACTATTCTAAAAAAGTTGGTGGATATGTGAGTTTAATCAAAGCTAATACATATGCTTGAATTTACCTTGCGTCAGTTAATTTTTGGAGCACAATCCCGAATACAGGTCTCTGTTAGATCCTGGTTTTGGATGTATATGCTATGAATTAAGTGGTGAGAAGCATTTCCTACAGCCTTTAACTCACAGGGCAGAATTGGAACAAACTTGCCTAGCTAGCGTTTCCCAGCCTGTACTTCGCTGGGTGCCACCACAGTGGCTTCAGCCCTCAGTATCCATGCAAGTGTGAAGTACAATGCTGTAGGCCATCCCCTTGATAGGGGCAGGGGGTTAGGGATACATATTACTGTTGTGAGAAGTATCATAATGACTCAGGATGTTGCTGCTTAGAAGTAATTTGTCAGCAGGTCAATATTCTTACCTTAGCAGACACAAGTTACATTTAGCTGACTTGTTCTGTTTGGTTTCAAGTTTTCACTTGTTGTATGTTGGGCTGCAGGATTAAACTAATTATATTGAGTATAAGATTGCAAAATTCCTTACATATTTCAAAAGCATATAGGCTTTGCAGTCTGCACATCCACAAAATGGAAGCTATATCAGTTTCTAGGAAAAATAATGTGCATTTAAAAGAGATGTTATCTCCAAACTTATATATTAAAAAATTAAAAGATTAAGATGGGAAAGTCATAAATTGTGTCCACCAAAGAACACAGTAGAGATAACAGTAAATATCACTTATGGTAGTAACCATAGTGCCTACCTTTCTGATTAACCCAGAGACTTTTGAAGTTTGAAGATGAATATAGTAGGTAGTTCTTTCATAGCCACTTGATTGTTCTCGCTGCTATGCAGTCTAGTCCCTTTAAGCTTTTCCATAATGTTGTGTGGACTGTATTTTGTGCAGCAGAGCTCTCAGACAAAAATATTGGCTTCAGAGCAATTAATGGACGAGGAAAGTGGTACACACAGTGTACTTACAAAAATCTGCCCATGTTTCATCATAAATCTGGGACACACTGTGCCCAGACAAAGTTTTCCAACATGTAGTCAATCTTAGAAACATTAGTGATATTGGACGAAGGGATTATGATACAACTCCAAAAAATTCCACGACTCCAATGTTTTATAATTATTTTTATCAAGTAATCTGGAGCTGTAGGCAGCTCATCAACAAACTAACCATGTGACAAGCCCAGAGGCAACTCCAGAGCTGCCAGAGGAACCTGCCAAGGAGCCAGATGTCAGTAGAAATGTTTCTGTCACTACTTAGCTGCTGGGTCCTGTTGCTGCTGCCAAACAAAAGAAGGAAGGGGATAATGTATCACCTTACTTTTCTGAGGCTAGCAGCCTCTACATCAATCTGCTGTAATTCTGTTGCCATTTGAAGGAAATATTTCTATGTCTTTGCATTTTTTTCCCAAGCTGAAACATGTGTATGTGTGTAAGGCAGTGAAGCTTCTAGAATTTAAAAAATAAAATTTTTGTTTATTATTGACCACTATAGCTGTATATTCTCAGCTTTCAGTGTCATAGCTTGAAAGTGGAAGTGTTGAAGGCCAGGTTGGATGGGGCTTTGAGCAACTTAATTTAGTGGAATGTATCTCTGCTCATGGCAGGGGGGTTGGAACTAGATGATCTTTAAGGTCCTTTCCAACCCAAACCATTCTATGAGTCTAAGATGCTATGAAATGAAAGTTTCTATTTTGGATATGTTCAGATCTCATGGCTTAGTAACTCTTTGGTTGTCCATGAGGATGAAATAAGTATCCCTTGGAGCCTTTATGGAGTTAAGTCTCTACTACAACTTTTTGGCATTCAGAAACATCCAAAATCACAGTGTTGGTGTCCAAAGAAGGTCTGCTTCATTCACTGTCTGGGTTTTAATCAGTCACAAGGCAACACAAGTAAATTCTGGAAGGCACTGCACTCTTTTTGATCAATGATGCCTCATTCCCATACAGTAATATTCATTCCCTAAGCAGTAATATTCTGTTTATCCTTATATTTTTAATGGTTACCCTTCACTCTGGTACTGTAGATAAATGTAACTCAAACTTAATTCACCTGGAAAGCAGGCCAGTCTTAAACATTAGTTCAGAGAAAGGCCTAGGCCGATATATTGATATACTGCTTAACATCTCAGACTTGTCTTTAGACCTTAGAAATCTTTTGTGCTTCTGATGCATGCATGGGTTAGGCTCAGTGAATGATGCAACAGAGATTTCTACACTATCAGTTAAACACAGGACTGAGCCCATTCTGAATCCGAGATATTTTTCTACCTCCCCACATGGTTTCCTTCAGCTACCTTGTTCAGCTGAGGGCTGCCACGATCTGTAAGGTAAGAAGCCAGATGTGCTGGGTGAGCTGATGCAGCTTCTGAACAGGACTCGACTGCTTCTTAGATGAAATGAGCATCTCAGGACATAGCTACTCCTTTTCATCTCCATCTCTCTTACTAACATGCTGTTCTGTTGCACCAAATGTAGTTTAACACTCTGTGACATAAGTAAATAAATGTCTTCAAAAGTGGGCACTCATATTTCTCTGTTCTGCCACTTGAAATATTATTATGGTGTGGTTTTCCTCCTCTGTCACTTGCAGGCTTTGCCTAATCATAATCCAATGTTTACTGTGCCAAATGCACTTTGTACTTCCTCAACTATGGATTTAGGTAAAGCTAAGCAAGAAACTGCAAACACCAAGTTAATCATATTTCCCTAAACTGCCAAATAGAACAAAGGCAACCATTTTGTTATTGTTACTTCCATTTTTGTGCCGTAAATGAGAAGTGGGTTTGGCCATTTTGTTTTGGTTTTATATCTACAGCACAAAAGGAAAGGGTAAGATTACAGAGAAGTTGGGGCAAATAGAATATTTGTGAGCCTGAATTTTTACTTCTAATCTATTGACAGATCCTGCCGATTTGAACTGAGCATCTTATAACCCACCCAGTGGAAGATGGCCTGTTATAGGAACCGACCTATGATACCAGATCAGCAGCCTCTGTCCCAAAGCGAGACATTTCCAAAAGGCAATTGCGCTGTTAGATTGCCAGGCCATGAAGGTCAAGTGGATTAAACCTAGGTCTTTGAGCTTAGGTTGATTACAGAAAATGACCAAGACCTTAGGGTGCCACAGGAGCTCTCTCTTCACCTCCAGAGAGAGAATACATCCTTCCCGGCATGGATCTGTAAACTTGTCTCCTTTGTTTCTTTGAGGGATTTCTACTTTCAGTATTTTCATCCAGAAGGAAAGGATGGAATGACCCACAAAGGTGCTGGCTAGTGGTGTGAATGTGCAAAGAAAATGAGACAGAAATTGGCATTTCATATAGGATCACAAGGAGTTCTCATATTTTATGAGAGCCCATCCAGCAACCCTGGGCACATTACAGGTCACCTGAACCATCACTCTCCTCTGTCTTTCAGATCTGCACGGTGGTTTTTAAAAAGTTGGTGCATTGGTAACATGGTTTTTAAAAAGTTGGTACATTGGTAACTTTTGTTGTGAAAAATTGTTTATCACTTTTGAAGACAGGTTGCTGGAGAAATAAACCCAGGATATCAGTCTTTTTTCCTTCCTGCACCTTTCTTCTAACCCCCTTTTTTCCAGCACTGGGATGTGGTCACTTGCCTTGATCATTGCTGGAGTCTGAGAAAATGCACTCCACTGTATTCCTGAGACTGTTTCATGTTTCTCTGCTTCAAATGCAAGCTACCAGTCCTGTGGGTTTTTTCTCTTTCTGCTGCCCAGTGCCACTAAAATACAAAGTGACTAAATTTGAAGGGCCATGATGCTTAAAAGGTGGGGAAAGAATTTGCAGCGCCCAGAAAGTGTTTTTTCTACCCCTACAGCATCTGCCTGCGTTTTTCTTCCTCTACAGCATCTGCCTCTAAGGTTTTTAGTACTGTGGTTATTAGGGACTGAGGCATCAGCATCTGTAGCTCTTTTTCTCCCTCTTCCTGTTAGTTCTCTGTTGAAGAAAACATGGAGATTTATTTATGCTGGCTTAGCAAGAATATCCTTTCAAACTTAAAAGAAAGAAATCCAAGATCTGTGTGAGCTTCAACTGAGAGCTAACACAGAATAGAATATGGCCTTAATATTTTTCTTTCAGAGTAAACACAGATATTTTCAAATAAAGGAAAAAAGCCAGTAATTCTGAGTCATCTTTTTTCTTAAACTGATGTAATTTCAGTTGGCCTCATATGGAGGGAAAGAATAACGGAAAATAAGTGGGATAAATATAGATGCAGCAACAGAAATTCATATTTTCATTTACCACTAATATTCTTTATCAAGCTTTTCATGTTCTTTGTTTCAAGGTTCATGTGGCTGTACTTCATATTTCATGTCCCTCATTTAAATGATTTTGGAGTCTTTTTTTTTCCTAAGAGGTGTTATCGCTTTTCTATATGCTATTAAACATCAGTTATTTGATACTCACTAGAATATTTTTGGACCAGCTAAGCATCAGTCAAATCCTTCTACCATACAAGTCTATTCTGGAAAGATCACCTTATTCTAAGGTTGCTAAAATGAAAGCAAGAGCCCTTGCACATTAGACTCTTTTTTTCCAAAAGATTTCCATTTTCTTCTCCAGACCTGCCACTTTACTTGCTAGTTGTATTATGAAAAGCTGTGCTTATAGCAGACCTATTGTAGAGTGAAAAGGGAAAATGCTTTGCTACAAGGCAGAAGCTAATTCACTATTCTTCAGGGACTGATATTCATCTATCCTTCAATAAAAGCTAATGGTTAAATAGACCCAATGCACTCAGCTAATCTAGGAAGAAGCTGATGGCTGGGGGTTGGGATTCAATGTTCATGCTGAAGTGCTATTCCTGAAGACAAAGATATTCTTACATTTGCCTTAGAAAAAGATGACAATGCTACAAAAATATATCAGATGGCTTTCTTTCTCAAATACGTGGTTTTATGAAAAAGTACCTACTGCATCTGAAAAAGTTATATTTTATTAATTTTTAAACATGCATTACTTTTATAATTTTTTCTTTTTAAGGGATGTGACTATTTAAACAAAGGGATTACATTTTAAATAACCTTCTGTCTAGTCTTTTGCTACTTGAATTCCAACACCCTTGAGAATATACAATGATTTTTTTTCATGCAAAGCAATTTTTGAAAAGTACTCCCAGAAGGAGGGGACAAGACAACACTACGTTTCCCTCTGTATAACTACCACTCCAGTTAAAGGTACTGCTGTGCATGTCAAACAGTCGAGTGCAAGAAGGAAAGCTCACTTGAGAAATTAACAATTGAAAACAAAAGCCCACAACCAACACAACAGGCTACACAAGGGCAGAGCAAATTTTTATAAGCAAGGTTATGACTTAAAAGACAATATATAGCAAATGACATGGCTTCTGGACAGTTGCTGCAGCTGTGTATAAGTGTAGATATGTCACTGATTCTTTTAGTAGATAACCTAAGAGTATTTTGTCTGTGCTGCAGGACATTTAACTTAACCATACTGTGAATGAGCTTGAAAACAAAATGACCTGGATATATAGAGGTATTATTTAACTGCAGGACTTTTGGTCACAGAAGGTCTAGTTCTGGTCCCCATGAAAACAGTGGCAAAGCTCTCCCTGACTTGAGCAGAAACAGGATGGAAGAACAGGACAGGAGCAGAGCTGAAACTGGTGGCTTGTGTCCTTATTTCAGGAACTTCTCATAGTGCAGGTGATGAAACAGCATATACCGTAATAAAATGTCATACCTCTGCACGCTAGCTGATCGCTAGCAGAACAGCTGTGTTTTCTCGGAAATAAAAGGCCAAGATTGGATACATGCCTTGTGAGAGGGCTTGAAGATTTCTGTCTTTCCACAAACTCAATACTGCCAATATTTTTTCTTTTCCTTCATCTTTCTCCTCATTTATCGGTTAGAGAAATATACATACATATGCGTATCTTTTATTTCACAGGTTTTTGTACACTTCTTCAGTGCTGATATGTTAATCTCTCTTTTAAAGGATATTTGCTGATAGGGCATCATCTTTCTGTCTGAGGCCAGACTGTATCCCTCTCGGTCCAGAGAGAAGTACTACAGTCCTGTGCAAGCAGCTCTTCTTTCCCTTCAGCATGCATCACTGGGGAAGTCTGGGGACAAATATAGTCTTGCAATAATCTGAAAAGGATCTCTTTGCCTCAAAAAGCTCAGGAAAGGGGAATCTCTGTGAACTGCATACTGGCACCAAGCGTATTGAGCTGTTCCTGGGTTTAGGGATGGGATACGGGCGCTCACTTAACAGATCTGCCACGTAATTTTTGTGCCAGTCTCTCAGTCCTCTTTACTGTAGAATTGATACCATAGTAGTTCAGCAGTGCAAAGTAATGTGGAGCCCAAGTAGTCAGTGTTGGAGGCATACCTGAGATAATGTATCAAACTGATGGAAGCCTTAGAGATGGTTAAAGGACAGCAATTTTAATGAGCTGTCCACCAGCTTTCAGATTGTTATTGTATTACTGTTGAGATTAAGTAGGCTCATGGCAGCTGTGTCATGTATGAAAACAGAAATGTGTTTTGATATCTGAGATAAATTTGCTATATATTACTGCTTTCATCTGAAAGTTATCTCAACACCTTTTTATAATAAGGATCAAGATCTGTTAACAAAATAATTTGAGAGGTATTTAGTTTTACATTCTTTTATATTACAATTAAATAGGAAGGACACATTTTACACTCATGAATAGATCAAACATAGCTTTGGGCATTATAAAATTGGTCCAGAATTAAAATTTCCCATTATATTTTTGTAATATGGTAGGCTAGTTTTTGTTCATAGCTACTGAAGTTTGTCAAAAATAGCCTTGGTTGAGCAGCTCACAGAAAGCAGGGTACCTCAGGGAGGAAGGGCTACCATGACAGGCACTCACTAGGCATAGTCCAGTTATGCTACTGTTAACAGGATGGATGGGACCTGGCTGTTTCTACTGCCATCTCTTGAAAAGTAAGTCAGAGCAGGTATAGTAACTCGATGTTGGTGGTACCTGGATGCTGTCAATGCTGATTGTGTAAGATGGGAACTTACTGCTCAGCTGCATTCACATTCTTGATGCTCTCAGCTCTGGCAGGATGATAAATCAGGAAATGAAGATTGTGAATTCATTACATCCTCTGTCTCTTGTACTGTCATTGCAGGCACACTGACACACGTTCCTAACCCTATCACTGAAAAGCTCATTCACTTATTTCTTTCTCATTGCACATTACTTTTCAATTAGCTGTTTATTACATGATAATCTTCCATTCTGTTACAGCTTTTTTAGTGAGTGTTGCTCCGACAAAGACTGTAGTAGGAGGTACTGTCGCACACAGCATGGGCAATATGGAGAACCTAGCTTTTTGCTTCAACCTGCTAAAAAAGACTTGTGTTTCAATCTTTCCAACAAGAGAGATTTCAAACTTGTTAGAAGCGAAAGATCTTCCCCTTCTGTTTGTTAACATTCAGCAAGTCAAATCCTTAGAATCTGCTTGTGAGACAGACTTGTTTAAAAAGTAATCACCAAGGGCTGTGATTGATTTGTATCACAGTTAGCAATTTATGAGTACGTGCCATTTCATTTTCTCAGGGTGTCATTTTTTGCTAAATTTAAGCAACTCTGAAGAATTAAAATATTTGGAGGGTTCTCTGACTCTGTCTTCTCAATCAATTATACTGAGTGATTACAAGTGGAAAGGCCTAGGCCATTCAAATGTACTGTTTTCCACTGAAGAAACACTACAAAATGCAGATGAGGAATTTGTTATAACAAAGGGGTCACAGTCATCGTGAAAAACAGAATGAAGAGTACAAAATAGTCAATATATGAGGAGACTACATGGTGGAAAAAACCCTATTTCTTTCTGTAAATATATATTACATTTCTTTTTGCCTCTTCCATTTTTGTAGAAACTGTCTCCTCTGCTTTTTAAATGTCATCCATATTTATCAGACTGCATGGTTCTTGACATTTAGGAATATTTTTTCATCAAACTGTAACTGAAGCTTTGACAAAGGGTACTAATTACCAAGGGACTGGAATTTTTTTTCCATTTTTTCCCCTTTTTTAAGGAGCAGCAGGCTATAGAGAAAGTGTGAATTATCAGCTACTTCTAATGTTCCTGCAGCAGTCTCTCTTCCCTTACTGTTGTAACATAGCTAGAAATAAGAATTTAGATGTTTGTTGAAGCATGTACAAAATGTAGTAGGAGTTGAATAACCGGATTTTAAATGACAGAAAAGTCATTAGGTTACTTACTCAAGTAAAGAGTTACCACCTGTTAGAGCTACATACAATTGCTATTGAAGAAAATGTTACGAATATTTTTAAATGTAAATGCTGATTATTCACCAATGATGATTTCATTGACCATGGGAAGCATAACTTGTACAAAGTCACGATATGGCGACTAAAAAATTACAGCATGAAAATCTGAGAAAATACTCTGTTACTAAACAGAAGGCTGCATTTTTTAAAAAGTCCATGTACACTGTGGTGTTTATCAGCAAAAGTTTTTCACGTTGAAAATAATCTATTTTCTTGTCCTTATTGGCAGTAAAGACATATTGGACCCTGATCAGAAACATGATTGTTTTTCACAAACTCCTTTCATGATCCTCCAAATGAAGCCTAATGTAAGTGTATAGATATACATCTGAAGTCTATTATTCATCCATTTTCAGTTGCCTAGCAATGACACAACTGCAAAGGAAAGAACAGTATGTGGTGTGTAATAATTTTTTTATTGTTATCAATACTCTTGTGTCCATATAGTTCTTCATTATGATCTTGCCTGCCATCACATATAAATGATTTATTTCCCTGACTTGTCAAACCCAAGCCACTTAGCTTGAAGTAACATTTTTAACTGAGGAAGAAATACAAGATATTGTCATTAAAAATTAATTTTAATTTAGTTACGATATCAAAGCCTGTTTTGAATACATGCTCCTTGAATTCAGCTGTACTAATAGCAATGCTTAGGTCAGACTATCTGAACCAATTTTATAAAAATTCAAGGCTAAACACAACTCTTATGTCTGGCTCAGCCTTGTTTTAATGTCATTAATTGCAAATTGACACACTGTCTTTACCTGCTGTTTATCTAACCATAGTTTCTAAATAAAGAATGAGGCCAGTCCTACTAAACCCTCAGGGGAGACCAGTGCCAAGTAGTTACCTGTGGCAGCAGAAAAGAAATATAGACCTAGGTGTTCCTAAGACTCAGCACTTTCTATACAGTGAGATTTACTTCTTGTCACTCCTTTCTATCCTACACATGACCCATATTAATGTTTTCATGTTACAGTTTTTAAATCATCATATATTTATGAAACGGAAAGGAAAGGAAAGGAAAGGAAAGGAAAGGAAAGGAAAGGAAAGGAAAGGAAAGGAAAGGAAAGGAAAGGAAAGGAAAGGAAAGGAAAGGAAAGGAAAGGAAAGGAAAGGAAAGGAAAGGAAAGGAAAGGAAAGGAAAGGAAAGGAAAGGAAAGGAAAGGAAAGGAAAGGAAAGGAAAGGAAAGGAAAGAAGTATAGTGCTGTCACTGTAAAGAATATACAGGAGAACACCCCAGCCCGGCTGTGCATACGAATTTACAACTTATTTTTTTCTCCCTGAAAAACAATGCATCATACTGACCTAAAGCAAATAAACAAAACCCAGAAACAAAACCCCCTCTCCCCCTTCTCTTTGTTGCATAAGGCTACTGAAAACGAAAGCATTCTTGGCTATAGCATGCCTCTTATAGATTAGTGTCTCCAAAAAGCATTGAAGCATTGATTTATGACTTATAGTTCCACATAAATTTGGTGTTCTTTTCCTCTTCTTGGTTTCTTCCCCTCAGCATCAACTCATAGAAACTCTCTGGACTTCAGTGGATCAGAGGGATGCAGTACTATGAAGGACATGCTTCTGCTGGGCTTGGCCCTTTCCAGATTATGGGTTTCAAGTGTTGCGGAATGTATGGCAAAATAAATCATGGTTCAGCACAGAATGAATGGCTCACCGATGTGGTACTTTGCCATTTTCCCTGTGGGGTGGTGGAAAGGATGATTTGGTCCTTCTTCCCTCAGAAAATATCATTGTCCCTCTTCAAGTTTTCTAGTAACTAGAAAACTAAGAAATTGCCCTTTCTCCTCCAACAATTTTAGTACGCCGGTATATAAGTGTTAGAGATATTTTCATGGCAATCATAAGATTTAAGGAACTACTGAAGTTTTGCACTGTTTTATCAAGTCCTGAAGACATACACATTTCAACAGGATTTGGCTCATTTATGTTGTGTATATGTGTTTAGGTAGATAATTCATTAGCAGACCAAAATGGAAGCAAGACTATTGAAGTTACATAGATGAAGGGGTTTACCCACTTGCATGTATGGACGACAGTTCTTGAGGGTTTCAGGAGGAAAGATCTCAATGTATTATGTTCCACAGGCTCTCTCCACCTGCGTTTGGGTCTCCAGCCTCTTTCAGTGCTGGACAGAGAGGCTTTTTTCTCCACGGCTTAAGTGGTTGTTAAAAGTTCACTACTTCAGTAGGACCCTGTTTCATTTGGAACAGGTGTTAAGGGTAAAATATTGCCTGTGAGCTGAGGAATAATCAACTATTTATCCTGATTATGAAAAATCTATATTGTACTTATCCTGTGGTAGGACTCTCACATAAGGTCAATTTACCTGACCTGGTATAAATGCTGTAGCCATCAGGTATGCCAGCTAAGACAGGCATCCCTTTTGCTTTCTGTGTTCACCTGCTTTTGAATATTTTTGTCTGGCAGACAGAGCACAGAAATTTCATGATAGAGGATAAACAGCCTTAAGCAAACACAACACTTGAAGGATGGTGTAAATAGTAGAAAAGAGATAAGTGAGTAGGATTAAAAAGTAGCAGACCCCCTGAGAGAAATTATTGCCTGGCAATTGAGAGTCATTTCCATTTTTAAGTGGTCCTTGTGAGGAAGAGCAAGAGTCATTTCCAGTCTAGCACTTAAATATTGAACTAATGGAGAAATGGCAAACTTTGCAGTGGCTTTGGCAGAGATCCAAGTATTTTTTCCAGAGAGACCTTTTCTGCTCCATATTTAAACTATATTTGTCTTAGAACTGCTTGAGTCTATTTTAAGGTAAACTAAGACCTCATTTAGCCTTGTGATATTTTCAAGCTTCACCAAGAAGCAGTGACAGCATGAAGAGATTAGAATTATTACACTGTAATGAATGACAGCTTTGGGGAAAAGGACTTAGATAAATAGATGCATGACATTAAAGCCAGTGCTTTAGTAATGCATATACCACTGGCACATTGGCCCACCTCTCATTTAAAAGTGTTCCTAAACTCCTACATAGAGCACTCGAGTATGCCTAAGGAGGGTATGGAGGTACTGAGGGAATCATCTGCTGTAAACTGGCTGTCTGGTAAAAGTGAGGAGTGATTTGTGTCCCTGTGCCTCTGAGTAACCTCCTCTAGAGTCAGCTGGTTGTTCCCACACTGCAGACAACTTGGCCCAGGCCTCTTCTGTTACCCTGATTGCAATCCCGAGGCATATGTCTGTAGCTATATATATTTGTGTCTTTCACTTCCAAGTGTCTGAAAAGTAGTCCACAGAGCAGTGTATTTATAGACTGACGGTGGGAGTATAGGTTGCATGCTGAGGTCTGCCGTGAGGTTAAGGGAAGAACAGTACTTGACAGGGCAAGGTTTAGGGTGGTTTGCAGATCTCTGGAGAGTGAATGTGCCACATCTGGCAGAATGTCATCCCCATTGCCTTTGAGGAGTAAGGCCAGTAACGAGCCATCAGAGCCACACTCAAGCTTTGTCTTTTGGATTCACTCCAAGGAGACCCCAGGAGGCCAGAGGACCCCTTCTTTAGCAATGTGGATGATCAGGACCCAGCAACAAACCAGGAACCTAGGTTACATGACAGCATAAATATTTCCTAAAATAGGTCAGACAATTCACTTGCTGAAGGCACCGTACTCTTCTGGTTGAACAGACAAGTGTTTGGATCACTCTGATGTCTAAACTTTTTACCTCAGAAATTGAGTGACATGAAGCTACCCTGGGTCTTCCATGCTTTGGGGTGGTACACATAGTAATACTATGCTTCCGTTATAGGCACAGATTGTAGACTTAGGGAAAACAAGGATTAAGTTTAAAAAATGTATTTATGCCTATGGAATTTTGCTATAAAAATCTGTGACCTGAGTAGCATGCTCATAGTCACACAGGAGTCGGTGGCAAAGGAGGGGAAGAATTTGTGACTTTTCAGTGCCGAGACAATATCCCTACCACTTGGCTAACACAGCTGTAAAAGCTGTAACAGAACCAGGTCACTAATACAGTTGCCCCAGAATGGAGTTGCAGCACCTATCTAGTCAAATGAGTCAACAATTTGCTCATTTCTCTCCCTCTTCTGAACCCTTTAGGTTAATAATTTTGTTTAATAAAACCGCTGTATCTCTTCCTACTTGTAGGACATGGAAATTGCTTCCATTTTTAGAGGCATCAGGAGCACTGAAAAATTAAAAGGACCTTGTAATTTTTATATATGACAGACAGCTTGAGAATTTGGATTTTATTTGGAAGTTATATTTTAAAACTTCATTTAATCCAGGCAATCACAATGCAGAAGCTGCTTTGTGTGGGGTCAATGCATGTCCAAGCAGCAATTTTGTGAAGTTTGGCACAAAAGGAGGTAAAAAGAAGCTTTTCTGGAGATGGCCAACATCTCCAAATCCATTTTAAAAGCATAATGAAATAGCTTCCTCTTCTATTCCTATTCTTTCAGTTAAAAGGAGAAACTTTTTTGCATACAATGGGAGTTACTGTACCTATTTTGATCGCAATGGATGGGAATGTAGGGCTGTCTTACTATTGCAGTCAGTGGAAGTAAAATCATGCTTCTGTGGTGGGACCACAACACACAAAAAAAACAGGGCAGGGATGCCCAACCCAGCACAGGCTGAGCTGATCAGTTTATCCTGGCAATGCATGTTTATTGAGCTGGTAGGAAGTTACAGAAGATCTACAGAAGGGCAACTAAAATGATTAAAGAGATGGAGCAGGTGCCTACATAGACAAAAAAGGCTATAACTTCTCAGTTTGGAGAGGAAAAAACTGAAGGGGGTTATGATGAAAACATGAGGGTGCTGCTGAGTAAGATGAACACAGACTATCATTCAACAAATCCTGCAGTACAAGAACTAGATGCTGTTCAATGAAACTAGTAGAAAATCAGTAAAAGCATAAAGCATCATCAGGTTCATGAAGGGATTCAATAAATTCACGGTCAAAAATCCACAAACAGATACTAAAGGGGGTTAGTCATGGATGTATCCTCTAGCAACACCCATCCAATGATTGTAGATGCTGAGAGACAACCAAGAGAAATGGCCAGGGTTGCACGCTCTTCCTAAATAACTCTTCCCAGTTCCAGACAGAATAGAGGGCTAGACAGACCACTGGTCTGATGCACTGAGTGTTCCTTATGTTCATACTGATCGACATATGTGCTCTGGTGTAGCTGAAGTGTACTTACACAATGTTCTGTCACATGTACAGACATGAGTTTTTTCTAGCAACAGAAAATACAACTGTGAACTAGATTTAAAAGATGTTTGTAAGGGAGCTCTGTGTACCAGTTAAAAAGCAGAATTAAAGCATTGACATTTTAGAGTGCAAGCCAAAATACGGCTTGGTGGACTTCCCCACTGTCTAGGTAAGTCTCAGTTTACCTGGCTTCAAAGAAGCTGACCGTTCAAAATAAGCCATGGTAAGACTGATTTTTGCCCTGAAGAACTAAACCCAAACTGTAAATTGATCTTGCCTTTATATATACAAAGGGCACATTGCTGATTCCACCAGTTGCTATCTGCTGAATCATTGCTATGTGTAAATCGTGAGGCAAAAATTCAAATAGAGCTTTCTAGTGCCACTCCTGCTGCCTATGTGTGACTGTGAGCAAGACAGTGAACTTTTAAGGGTGCATCTTCAGGAGCTCCAGATCTGGCTCCATTAGTACTGCATTCTTCATCTCTTCTGTAAATTTATTGAGAATTTTGGCTATTCTATAATACCATAAATTAAGCAATGCTTTCTAAGATTGATCTAAGTGGCACATCTGAGAGTTTAGACCATAACTTTTTTTATTCCTCACTTTCTCCTATCTGTAAAATGGAGACTCCAAGGCTTGCAGAACTTCTAATGTTATTAATGTTTGTACAGCGCTCAGACAAAAGACACCATACAAAGGCAAGTTATTATTGCTTTAATAAAAGTTCAGGGCCTTGTCTTTTTTTTTTATTTATTCCCATTTGACCTTTGAAAGGGGTGAAATGTGAACTTTTGACTGTTCCTAAATATCATTTGAGGTCTTATGATTTAAAACCTTTAGTCTCTTTGCTTTAGCGTTAGTCATCATTAATGGCCAAAGCAAATACATCCCATCTGATGCTTTGAAATAATCAAGAATTAGACATTTTAAAAATAATAATGGCTAGCAAATAGCCATACTTTAGCATTAACATTAGTGGACCATAGAGCTTATGATAACTGGATTTTAAAATAGTAATTCCAGTGAACTCTTATTGTAATTCAGTAATTCAAGAGCAACACTTTTCTACCGTGCCATTTCTTGTGCTCACCCTCTCTTTTCTTGAGTAACCAGGAGAATCATGCTACAAAAGCAATGTAGTTAGGTAGGAAGCCTTAGATATGGATGCAGGTGCATGCAGTACCTGTATACTCTCATAGCTCCACAATAACACAGCAGTTCCCAAATGAGAAAGTATCTTTCCGGAAGATGCAGTCTTCTAATAAAATATGGTGTATTCAGTGGGCTGCAGCTTCAGCAGATGCAATTACTAATAACTGCAACCTGTTACATTTTTAGAAGACTATGTTGCTTGAAGATAAGTGGTTATCTGGCAGTGCAGAAGTTCAGTTCTCAATCAGGAGTTAGATAAGCAGAATATTTAAGCCTGTCAGATCTCTTTTAAAAAGTAATGGGATGATGACAGAAGGAACTTGTCTTTGGGTTTGTAAAGAGACTTGCACAAACAGTTCTAACATCATAAGACAACTTCAATAAAGTTAGATACATCAGCATGACCATTTTTAACAGAATGTTTTTTACATGACCTTTTTTAATATGAGTAAAATGTGGATTTCAGGAGTGCTGGCTGTGTAAATCTTTAATGGTCTGTAAAATCATATTCAGCCACATAAAATATGTGTATATTTGTATACAAATAACTAAATTTAGAAAATGTTTATATAATATATTTAAAGAAACACTTTGTTGATAGTATTTCTTGATAGCAAAACATGGATATTATTTTTAGAAGAACTGATGGGTCTCATTATATTGCCCATTGTAGGCAAGGTGACATTGTCTTTTGAAAGAATCTTTAACATAAAGGGTATTATTTAAACTTATAGTCAATATATAGGAGAAGTTCCTTCTTCAGGAGACTTCACCTGCATAAAAGTCACTGTATCTTGCTATTAGAATTCATTGACAAATGTATTTAATTTATGTTCAGCGTAATTGAACTACTTTGTCATTCCTTCCTGTTTGGACACTTATGGCCACTTAGGAGTTTTACGTCACTTTTAACCTTGGATAGTACTGATTTTTCCCTGGACCAAGAAGCTATAACTTGATTGTACTCTCAGCAGTTTTGTTTTTAGTGTCTATCTTCTTCTTGGTTCAGTTATATATTTCCCAGTGTTTGTTCAATATAAGCTCCTTTAATAAAGGAAATGGAAAATCTCCATGCTCTTAATTACTTCTCTCTTTAATTTTTTAAGTGTCTTTAAATTTCCCTATCATTTTTTCCATGCTGACACCTTCATTTGTCAGTGCTAACTAGCACATTGTATTTGGCCATATAGTCTCATATTTGGCTCCTCTATTTTCATATCCATTGAGAATATAAATGCATCATAAAGCTTCTCTTATAGCATATCACCTCTTTTATATATAAGCTTTTAGGTTTTTCCCATTGTTGGCATCTTAAGGTGTTCTTTTTACTACAGGCTGGTAACATCTTTTTGAGGGAGGCAAACATATATGAGGAATACAGTCCTAGAAGGACAACCTCAGACATCACCCTAGTGAGGCTCAGGGAGTAACTAACAGTGCTGAGCTCTCATCATGTCTTAAAGGTGGTGAGAAAAAATAACAATAAACCAGACTGGACCTTACAGAAGGAAGGAAAATTCAGTAGTTTCAGAAATAAGTGTGTGTGTGTGAATATTCAGAATATTATATGCTCTTCCAGCCTGACCTACTGAAAATTTCAGAATTATCTGTAATACAGATATAATACTTATATCTGTAAGCAATCTTGACATATTTTTTACAGTTTGAAAGTAGAAATTAAGAAATCGTTTGTTCAGGGTGGAAGTACTTCCTATCAAAGTGAAGTTATTTCCCCAATTCTTGCCCTACTTCCATACAAAAGATAGTATAGAATGTTTCTAAACTTTTGCTGCTTCTTAAAAAAAAAAAAATCAGTTAAGAGATATTTTAATGAAAGGACTAACCATAAACAGGAATTTTTGTGCTAATAGGTTTTTTTTAATTGTCAGCTAGCAGGAAAAAGAAAAAGAAAAAGAAAAAGAAAAAGAAAAAGAAAAAGAAAAAGAAAAAGAAAAAGAAAAAGAAAAAGAAAAAGAAAAGGAAAAAGAAAAAGAAAGAGAAAAAAGAAAAAGAAAGAGAAAAAAGAAAAAGAAAGAGAAAAAAGAAAAAGAAGGAAAGCCACATACAGGGGAAGAAGCTTTTGCAATGAAAATAAAATTGCTAGCTATTGTTTGGCAGACACAGCCTGGGTAAGATGACTACTGACTAGCATTCTAACACTGCTGTTTAGTCATATGTCCAAGACTGCTCATTAGCATTCCCAAGCATGCCTCAATTTGAAACAGTCTTTCCTTTAACTCATCAATATGGAAGCTCCAAAGTGTACTTTATTTGCGTAATAGGTTCCTTCAAGATGTTCAAAATCAGTTGTGGCTCTTCTGGTTATATTCAAGTGACATCCACTCAGAGAAAAAAAAGTTTCTTTTTGCTAAATAATAAAAACAGAGAGTACAAAGAAATAGTGTGTTCTGGACTGATGTCTTTAAGCAGTGACAAGAAACACATGGTATTCTCAGGTGATATATACAGCAGTATTGTAATCTTAAGAGCACAACATCCTCATTCTTATTGAATCTGATTCCCAGATTCACCAGATACCCCCAAGAGAAGTACACCTGTATATAACATTATTTTGCTTGCTAAGAATATATTTTTCAATGCTCAGTAAGTTTATCAGCTAAACATGCAATCAGTCCAGAGACTGATGAGTCCAGCTTTATTCAGAGCACAAAAATTTTCCTCCACGTTACTCATTTTATTGATTTATTTTCTGCTCTACCAGGACCTGTAAAAAACCCCCTTCCTTCCCTGACCCCAAGTAAACATTACCAGTGTAAAAGAATGGAGCTTTGGGAGGAGAAAATTCAACTTATGTTTTAATACACCTATATTTGTACCTCACTTGCTCTGCTGTATTGTGTTCAGATGCTACATATTTTCTTTCATCTTGCATCATATGCTTCTCGGGAGTTAGGAGAGACTGGATACTTATTTACCAGCAAGTCAGAGAGTTTCTTATAAGAGGACAAATCTCCTCCCCTTGGTATGAGGACTGATAACAACCCAACTGTTACCAGGTTTCCAGAGTATATCTCATCATGTGTTCCAAGAAAAAACAGTTCGTGTCTGTGAAATTTAACAAAATTGTAAAGCCAGTAAATAAAAGGGTTCTGTAGCAGGTAAACTGGAACTGTAATCAGCAGAGGCAGAAGCTGTACTTTATAAGGCACAGTTACAGCATATTACTGCCTAATTTGCCTTCACTCAACTGGTTAAAGGCATTTTTTAATAGCGCTAGCAGAATTCACCCACTTCCATCCCAGATTCCTGTAAAACAGAGCAGCAATATTTATATACCTTCCAGGGCTGTGGCAAGGATTCACTAATTAGATATAGATTGGTTTTCAAACAGGGTGACTCAAGCACTTCTCAGTCTCTCTATGCCTGCCCTGGTAGGGTCAGGATGCTGGGATCCTCATTCCCCAGATTCTTTCTTCAGGGCTTTGGTGAAACAGTGGAGAGAGAATTTGCTTTGCTGTATGATGCAAAGTATTTCAGGTGAATTACTAGATTATTTAGCAATAGTATAAAAATACAGAAAAGCAGGGAACACTCTCAGAGCTGGCATCATAGTTGTCTGTACAACACACATTGCATGAGGCCAAAGATCTGAAAAGGTCTACAGATAAGAGGAGCTTCCTTGTAGCTTTCTCAGTGTTTCTTTTTCGGGAGTTCAGGATGTGCTTTTCATTCCACCCTGCATTTCTATGCTACTGTTTAGACTCTTGGACCATTCTCTTGACTCCTTCTGATGCATATTCCAACAGCTTTTCACTGGGAGTGTGTAGCTACACAGAAGATCCCCTGCACCTGTAGAGTGTAAGAAGGGAAAAAAGGGCTGTGGAAGCTCCATTGCTTGGAAGAGAGCAAAGGAAATCTCAGAGAGGGAACCCTTTGTGGGCAAGTTTAAAATGCATGGTCTGATCCATTTCCAGCAAATTTATTCTTATGTATCTCAGTTATTCATTGCAAAGTAACTTTAATTGAACATAGGGTAATACTTTCATATCTTAGAGAGGGGAAAAACTAGTTATTTCCACACTTTAGCCATATGCAAAGCTATTTCTTCTCAAAGGTTGACACAAGAGGAAATAATTCCTACAGTTTTAGACTTGCACATTTGTACAGTTGTGAATCATTCCTGCCTTTAACACTTGACAGCATGTAAAGTAGATGGACTGTTTTTTGCTCATATTCACTACATATCTGCTTCCTCCTGACAATACAATTTTGGCTTCATAATAAATCCCTGCTGCAAATCATCTTAAGAATTCTTGTTCCATAATTCACCCAAAGCTTTTTGACCCTGTTAACTGCAGATTTTAGAGTAAGAGTTTGAAATAAATGTCAGCCTTGTTGATGTGGCCTTATTGTTTTCTCCCAAGAAGATAGCTTAATAAGTTTAGACCACTGCAAGTGAAAATCATCCACAAATTTCAAGAACCATCACTAATTTATTTTAATAATAAAAAGCAAAACAGAGTGTGACAACAACTTTTGTCCTGGATGCTAATGAAGCTCTAAGATCTGTAATGAAACACTGTTAAGTATGGAAGGATGAACCAGAAGAAATGTATGTTACTAGTAATTTGGTATCCATTAGATTGTCATTGCTGAGGTTAGTCTTAAAGAAACCCAGTGTACTGACCTGGTAACAATGAAGGGAAGTATGCCTTTTACTTCATTGTTGCCAAACTTTAAAAAATGCAGTGTACCTAGACGAGTTACTTCATTGAAGTCCTGCTTTTCTCCTGCTGAAGTCAATAGGCAAATTGCTAGTATCAATAAGAGCAAGAAGGTGCTATAGTAAAGGCTTTATAGCAATCGGACTTGAATGACAATAGGTAAGGGGCCAAATATGAACTCAGTCCTTTCGATTCTTTTCTTTCCTCTATGCATCAACAGAACAAAATATTACAGGGGGAGATATTTTGCTTATTTCTAAATCCTTTTTTCATAGAGGAAATAAAGGTTATGAGGAGAAAAGTTGAGGTCTTGGAAGGACTGTACGTAACTGGTGCCTTCAGTACTGAAATGCCCTACAAGCATCATCAGCTACACTGTCCTACCTGTAGACCACACTTGCAGAACAGTCAGAACCATAAATGAATGCTGTATAGGGTTTTGCTGATGATAAATGAGTTGTAAGTACTAGGGACACTTGTAGAAGGATAGTGTTAAAAAAAATTTTAAAAAAATCCTTCTATATAATCATGGTACAAACCTGTTGACTGCATCAGAAACCTCTACAAAAATTCCCTAAGGCTGTGGCTGCATATTGTGGAGTGTAAGATCATGGAGTCATATTTTTAGGAGTTTGTAGGGGGTTTTGACACACAGTGAATTCTGGAGGCAGTACACCTGAAGCAAAGCCCTTTGTGCCATATGAGAACTGCCAAGAACCCTCTTTGGTCTTCTCACACTCATATCAAACTCTGGACATGATACTGAGCAGAACATCTGACATTTTAGTGTTTTTTCAGAAGGATTTAAGTGATTCTAAATGAGTTAATACCTGCCAAGGTGTCTCGTTCCTTTTTGGAAGAAATTTAATGCAATTTTAAGCTGTATCACTTGTTAAGTGAAAGTGATTCATGATGCATTGAAATGGAAATTTAAAAGAAATTGTTTCTGAATTTAATGCTCATGAGAGCAAAAGACCTTAAGTAAGGCATGATGCAAACAGGAGCAACACAGAGCAAACTGTCCCAGTAAGTTCTGGTTATCCTCCCTCTCCTTGAAAAACAAACTTCTACAGAGTTAGCCTTAGGTTTCTCCTAAATAAATCCAGACTCTCTGCATTTGCCCAAGCTATGGAAAAGAGGGCTATATTCAGTCTTTATATTCAGTCTCTTTAATCAGCTTAAACCTGTTTTTTTCCTGTTAGATTTGCGTCAGTGAATTCAGAGGCACTGAGTTAACAGAATTGATTTTTAAAGAGATTTCAATTAAACCATGTAATTTATGACTTTAGAAAAGCCCTACTTGGCGCTACACATAAAGGCAGGCACAGTAAGTGCACTGACACACAGCTTTTTTTTTTCAGACATATGACAGGCATCTTAAACATCTAACCTGAACGTGTGAACACTCGCTCTGCTTTTCTGACAGTAACTTCCCAGAGATAGAGCTGCAGTAGCACCATTTGATCCTGTATAATTCTTGAAGTTCCCTTTACCCTTCATGGTGTTTTTGGGTAGGTTTGCAGTGCTTGAACGAACTCTTTCCTCGTGCCATAGAGGACCGTGATTCTGTATCCCAGGTCCTGTATAAAAGCAGGCATGCTCTGCATCTGATCTAGGCAGGATCACTCAGGTGGTCACAAGGAAATAAAGGATCATGATGGTGGTTCAGCATTTTGGATTTTTCCTTGAAGCTTAGAATGTAGCTTTATTTTATTTGGAATTATACAGTGTTTATATGTGGCTCTCTTCTTTGAATTTACTGCTACACTGAGCATGGAAAAACACAACTTTCCTCCTGTGTAAAATAAATGGTGACAACATGTAATTTTCTTCTTTGCAGCCCTTGCTATAATTTCCTTTCTTTCAAGCAATAGAGTAGTCATTTTGATAAAACCTTCTCCATTAGTCTTGTCACCATCTTGTTACTTGTGTGTAACCGTTGTATGAATAAACATCCTAATCATTTGGAGAGGTAGAGTTCACAGGTGTTTTGTACATAAAGTAAATATTTCCCAAGAACACCTTATAGAAATAATTCCCTGAAGCACTTAAGTTTCAGTGATCAAAAAGAATATCCTTGCTGAAAATGTACTCGGCGTTTAATTCAAACATTACTACACACTTGGATTCCTTTTGGCAAATGAAGCCTTCTTTTCTAATTAACAGTGCTAATAAGAATATATATAGCTTTGTTTCACATATTACTGTTTCTATTATACTTGTAAAATATGACCTACTTCTCAGGGATAACTATGGTTTCAGGACAGGCTATTTCAGTTACAAAGCTGAAAGAAGTGAAGAATTAACATCTTCAGGCAGGCAGCTGTACTATCAGCGGCACTGGCCAAGAACAGCCAGCTACGGAGACAGAGCAGAGGAACAAGATGTGGAGACATGGAGCAGGGAGGAGATAATCTCACTAACCATGGGAGCTTTCCTGAAGATCAAGTGATGCCAGGAAAGGATCTCCAGACTTTAACTTGGGACCTACCTGGGACCTTAGTTCTTTCTTCCCTACTTCATGAAACCACAGTTTACCTTTAAAAATAAACCCTAGCTTCCTGCTCCCTTCAAGTCTGGATGCTTTGACCCCCTCACTATATTTGTTTGTACCCCTCCCCATCCTCTGCTTTAGCTCTGTGCTGTCTGTGCTACTTCAATTACTGCTGGTTTTCAGAAGTCTCTTAATGGTATTGCTTCTCCTGGTCCCAGCAGCCAAATCAGGAGGCAGCAGGTTCAAATTTTAGCAGGGTTCACTGAGGAGAACCCTGCTCTTTTGCACACTAAGTTGAATTAGGCAGGGTTTTTTTTTGTTGCTATGGTGTTTTTTCACGATTCTCTCTTAACCTCTCTCTGGTGCCTCCCTCTGTTCTTGTCTTCCTTTTTCTTAGGATCTTCATCTTCCTTTGTTTTTATCAAACCACTTGATATCATTTAACCACGCCTGTCATTCCTAATAGGTTGCTATACAGCATCATATTTTCATGATGTAAAAGTGGGACACTGCAGTGGCCAATAAAAATACACTAGAGCAAATGACCCTTGTTGAGATAATATTCCTTTGTTGTCAAGAGAAGCAGGCAAGCACTATTGTTTCCTTCAAGCAAAAGGATAGGAGTCTTCAGCCTAAAGAAAATGGACTGATAGAAGGAAATTGGGCTGATTTATTCTTGCTTAGTCACAGGCTGTCTTGCTTTCAGTATGCCTGCAATAACAAACCAGCCTTCCACTTTGGAAGGGTGCACAACAAATTTTTCTAACCAGAAAAGGAAGACACTCAAGAAGAACACACTGAACACACACAAGAAAATCATATGACAATACTTCAAATACTCAAGAAAAGTGTCAAGTAATTTCCCCAAGTTGTTTATTAATTTTAAAAATCATTATATAGATAGTTACTAATTATGCCCTTTGATAAATGAGAGCTTGTTTTTTAATTCTTGAAATTCTTATGGCACCTGAAACAAGCAATTTTTTTCCCCTCTTTGTTTACTGGAACCTACATGATTTAAGTGCACTGCAGATACTTTTTCTCCCCAGACTTCTACTCTAGCCCTGGTGTGGAAGGATACAAAAATATTTAATTTCATGCTGCCGCTACCTGAACACTAGCTAACTTCGGCAACTCCATAATTATCAGTGGGAGATCTTAATCTAGAGCCCTACAGGCATTTCCCAGAGCATTAAGGTTCTTTTCAAAAATTTGCAAAAGCCACAAAACTTTTTCTCTTAAAAGTCCACATCTAATTAAAGAGTATTGGTTGTTAGAGAAATACATATAGTCACTGTTGCTTTCAACAATAAAGCACACCAGGTCATAAGTGTCACATCTGGGGACAGGAAGGGGGAGACACCTCTAGACTTCAAAGCGATAAGGCAAAAAATTGTTCTACACAGTGTCCAATTACATGAACTCTGAAAAGAAACAGAAATGACACTGGAAATTGTTAAATGCAAAACCAGTCAATAGCAAGATAATCACACAAGTCAGTGAAGAAAGATTGATTTTTGTCCCCCCTCATGCTGAGACTTAAATTTACAATTTCCTAACATAGTGATTAGACAACAGGTGGAATCCAACAAGTATGATTCACACTAAAGTGGTGTTTTGGTAGAAAAACACTATATAATTTAGATTACGGTGCAAACATCCAGTCTTTCTGCATGAATCCACCCATGGATTCAGCCACAACAGAAATTATGACTGCAAATAAAGAACTCCATTGTCCCAGCCATAATGAGTCCCTTAGAAAACACACAAAGTCCCCTCCCTTCTAATACCCCAATTTGAAAACGCTATGAACTATATCAAATTGAGAACAGAGGTGGTAATCCTAAAAGTTCAATTACAGAGTTCCCACTTCAGTAGCCTTGCTGGAACAATGAAGTAGTTTGAATGCAAGCTTCTTTGTTAAAGTAAAGCTTGCCTCACATCCTGAGGTATTTTTGATTGCTGATAGTTCTCTCACTGAAAAATGTGTGAGGGCTCTGGTTAGAAATCACTGAGAGATAAGCTTATGATCAGCAGCCAGACATTTTGAGACCAATAATTTGTTGTTTTCAAATTACTTATTTTATTGCATTAGGGGCTATAAATAAATGAAGTTGCATTTGCTAGACAGATTATAAATAAGATGAAACTACAGCTGTGCCTGTCTCTTCTATAGCAACCAACAGACAGCTCCACCTTCGCCCCAAAATACTCTCTCAAACTGACCACATTCACAAGAGGTAAAATCCATTATATCAGCAAGCTCCAGCTGGTAGCCAGAGGGCTGGATGCAATGCCAGTGTGGAGATGACCACCTCTTGTTTTGGTTCATTTGTCACTGGAGTAAAAGCAAGTTGAAATTTGTTGAATAATCAAATAAACCTTTGCAAAGCAACATTAAGGAATGTAATTGTTGATTAAACTTTCTTCCTGGTGCAAAACTCTTCCTGAGGAAACCTAAGTATTTAGTAAAAGCTAACCACAAAAGCTTAAAAGTGATTATTCCTTTGTGTTGTCCTAAGATTGAACTAAATTTAAAACCTGGAAAACAAAGCATTCCTGTTGCTTCATTTGGAAGAGTTTCCTTCTTGTTTATGATTCCCAGGGAAAGTAGTATTTCTTATTGGCTGAGTACTATGTGCAAGTGAGAGCTTTGAAAAACAGTAATAAGCCATTTTCTTCTGGCAGATCCTAGAAGTTTATAAGTAGGGATCATACCAGAACTCTTTGTGAATTTTAATCCAGTTTGCATTCCATAAAAATAGCGGTACTTCATCCCTTATGAGGCTTTGCTGTATTATACTGCTTATATAGACTGAGCTGTTGAGGAGAGTGTTTAAGTAGAACCATTTAATGCAACTGGAAAGAGAAATGTGTTTCCTCTGAATTTTGAAGACAGAAGAATATAGCCAGAAAAGGCAAAAAACTGAGAGAGACTAAGGCAATTATGAATATTCCCTCCCCAAAGGGACTGCAAAAAAACAGCAGTATCTTTACATATTGTTATTTTTACATTATTGTGGTATTTACTATTAAAGGAGCTAGTTTCTCTTATAAAATGTGAACAGAAATTACTTTGCCTGCCACTGAAGAGTCATATTCAGTTGAAAGCATTGTCTAACTGGTAATTTTTAAGACAGGAGAAAGTTACATAACTAATACTAAAAATGTGAGAAAATTTAACTTTGACAGCACAGCTGCTGATGCTGATTAACATTAAAGGAATCTATGTTTACAAATTAATGAAAAATATATACTTACAGCTGATGCCCAGCTCATATAACGAATATACAGCAGAGTATGCTGTAGATAACATGTTATATAATATCTTTGTTACATGATATTCAAAATTTTAAAGCTTCTCAGTCACTTTTCTTTATAAGTTGAGGGATCTCAGGAAGCAGATACCAGCCTTGAAATCTTGAGGCAAGTCCCCAAAAGAGATTTCTGTCTCTACCTGGCAGCTGGAAAGGTCTGAGGCCATTAGAGTTTTAGAACCAGGTAGGTGTGTGTCCGTATGCAGCTCTGTGCTCTCCAAGGGTGGCATAAACCAGAAAAGAGAAGAACTCTTCCTGAATTGGTGTTACTTAAATGTTTTCACAATTTGCTTCTTATTACATGGGCTTCTAAGGTCATTGATATTTATGACATCATGCAATCAGTGAAATAACAAATTAATGGCAAAGTAATGAACTAATGAGAATTTCTAGCTAAAGAAGCACTAGGATAAAGCAGTCCAGTCAATGGAGGGCCACCAAGAGCATCAGGGGAGGATAAGGACAGGCTGAGAGAGATGGGTCTCTTCAACCTGGTGAAGGTGGCTATGGTAAGACATTACGACTGTGTACAACTACCTAACAGAAGGGTGTAGATAAGACTGAGGCAGACTTTTTTGGAGCCACATGATTAAAGAGAAGGAAGGAATGGATACAAATTGTAGCAAGTGAAACTGTGGTTAGATAAAAGGAAAAAACTTTTCACAGTAAGAGCACTCAAACACTGAGAGGTATTGCCCAGAGAGACTACAGAATCTACACCCTTGGAGATGTTTGAACTCAGCTGGGACAAGGGCCAGATTAACCTAATTTAATTTTAAAATTGGCCTCCTTTGAATGGGAGGTTGGACAAAACAGCCTCCAGAAGTCCCTTCAACCCTAAATTATTTTATAATTGTATGACTCCATGAATTACTCAAGCGTTGAAACTTGAGAACTTGTGCGACACAAATATTTTTGTCTGAAGAATATTGCATACTAAGAGATTCAACAGCATAGGTATACATGGTTCATATCTGTATTATATTCAATCTTCAAACCATATCTTCAAATTCTAAAGCTTGTTGACTTTGTCATACTCATTTCTGTTTCAAATGTGCTGGAAAAAACACTTTCCTTGTGGAAACAGACTTGAACACACAGCAAAAAGTTGTTAAATATTGAATCATTTACAGCCAGGTAACAAACTACAATTAATTTCAGTTGTAAATGCACAAGAGCTTTATGACCTGAGGTAGAAAACCAAAGATATATTGAATTGCATTGAATTCGATAATTACAGTTTAAAAAAAAAATTAAGCTTTTGACAATCAAATTACAGTAGAAATACACAGTGGAGAGACAGCTGCATAATATGCTAATTGAAAAGTTATTTTTCCTAAAAATTTCCTGAAACTAAAATACTTCTTCATTCTTCTCATGCAACTTATCTGTGACTGCTAAAAAACAGTCACTCAGGCTTGACATCACTGTGGTCACTCTTTTACCAAAGCTGTTTAATAATTACGGTACCTCTTAACCCTGAGTAAATGACAAATATACATACCTGCCAGGAAATGTAGTCTAAAGGCAAAACAGGGCCACCAAATGGCAATGAATAGTGGTAGTGTGCTCTCCTGAGTAATGCAGCTCAGAGCTGCAGTACCTCAAAATGAATTCCTTGGGTCAGCACAAGGACTGAAAATGAAACATTTTAATTTAGGAATACCCAAATATTTTACTTCAACTGTAAATATATTCTTTAGCCTTTTTCAGTTATTGGGCATTCAGTCTTGGTCTAAGATACATCCATAACCTATATACAGTAAAATTCAGGATTTTAGGTTGTAAGAGAAGCAGTTGATCTGCACTCAGTCAAACAAACAACATTTATCCTGGACAAAAAAAGTGGCAAATTAGCATCTCAGTTCAGAACAAGAGATCTTCTACACTGAAATAATATAAATACAGTGCAGAAGAACTGCTTCCCTCCAAACCCCAAATCTCTATCCCGAAATAAAGGTATTTTTGAGGGTTTTTTCTCCTGTAACTGCCATCTGAAAAAAAATTGAAAGTAACATAATAATGAGTCCATTTCTATGGAAATGGTCTTGTTATTATTTAATCAGGCCAGCATCTAAGTGATTCATGAACTTCAGGTTGAAATTCAATAAGCAGTTCATGAATCTCTGAGTTGAGAAAATTTGAAGGAAAGAAAAAGGAGAAGAAAGAAACTCCTTTCCCAAAGGACTTAGTAAACATTCTGTCAATGACGAATGCTACCTAATTTACTTTAAGGCAATTAAAAGCTACTCACTTCCTTAGCTTATTCAGCGTTCACTTATAGAAATAGCGAGCACCAGTGATGCATTATGCTAAGCACTGTATAAATCCATAGCAAAAGGAGAGATACCCAGTAGTTTAGAGAAATGAACTGCACAAAGCAGTAGTGAAGGGAGTTAATTGAAATTTGGGAGTATTGTAAACAAGCCAGAAATTTTCTTCCACAAAGGGTTAGGGATCAATGCACTAGAATAAAGCTGCCTCTTGCTCCAGGAGCCTTTATATTCATGCCAAAGATGTTTATTTTTGTCATCCTTAAGTTCCTGACCCCGAGGCCAGGAAAAGTGCCCTTTGTTGCTCTCCTTGTCAGATGTCTGTCAGCTTGTGTAGTTAGGTATGCATTCACACGTATGCACACAGAAACATATGCTCATGCGTGCATTATGGGCACTTGCATAGCATTTGAGATTCCATATTCACCTTAAAAATACCTTGTAGTCACGATTGTAAGAAAAAGACTATCATTCTAATGTTTCTGCAGGGTGATCTTAGTAAGACTATTAAACAGTTGTAATTAGCTGGAGCTTAAAATAAGCAAATGGAGGAAGAAAATTTGCACTGCAGTTTAGTTTGATGAGCAGAATGAGCCCAGACAGCTACAGCATCCTGATTTGTAGAAGAGTGATACTGATTTCCCAGGGAACAAAAATGCTGCGCCCACCTTTTTTCACTGCCTTTTATTGCCTACTCTCCCACCCAGCCAAGTTAAATGGAAAAGGAAGACAGATGAAGAGGGTAGGTGGAGAGAATACTGCTGGAGCAAATGGTGCAGCTCAAATTCTCCTCATTTTGTATCCCTACCTTTCGACTGGAGATGTGCATGGCTTTTTTAAATAAAAAAGTCATCTTTTTAGAGCACCTGATTGCTTTGCTCTTAAGTTGCACCATTTTTTTTTCTGCCTGCTTTCATCTACCTTTCCTATATCAAACATAAATGTGATTCCATCACTTTATCAGGCACAGAGAGCTCCTAGTGATACTTTATCAAGACAAAAAAACCTATAAAAGCCAAAACACATTTTCCATATCATTACTGTAACCTCAATAACAACAAAAGTAAATATTGTTAGACAGAATTTCAAGAAAAATGATATTTTTTCCAGATAATTCTGTAACTATTCCTGCTGCTGGAGCACGTGAAACTTTGGAACATATGTGTTTTGCTGAATAAGGATGCTAACAGTGCTGCTAGTACTAATGTGATTCTAAAAGGTGGTGACAGATTGTTGTTAGTGAATAAAAAATAGACAGGATATAAAAGGCCATGTAACAGGGACTTTGTATAAAAGGAAAAATAAATATCATGTGGAAAATTATTGGGTTTCCTTCAGTTTCTGCCTTCTTTAAGATAAAATCACGTTGACAAATGACAGAAATCAGCAAATGCTCACTGTGTACTTGTGGTTTAATAGAAAATAGAGATGATCCAATATGATCTTCCCCTACTTTTTAAAATCATTGGGTTGTCTCACTGATCATCTGTATGTGTAAGTGCATTAGCTACTAATAATTACAAGCAATCCCAAGGGTGTCTGATAATTTGTCTGGAAAGGGGACATTTTACATACCAATGAGACCTCTTTTAGATGGTCTCAGGCTATCTGCACAGTGCGAGGGTTTCAGCTGACTGTTTCAGGTGAGGTATAAATTCAGTTGCTCATCAGGAAAGTGAGAAAGGCTCTTTCATATGTCTTCAAGGCCCTGTAAATGGTCATTGACTGGGAGGCTGATAAAAGGCCAGTATAGAATACAGCTTGCTGCCATAACTGTGAGGAATAGCCATGTATTCTAAGTGAAGGTGGGTATTATAGGTATCTTCTGCCGTGGGTCAGAGACACCCACAAACCAGCTGGGAAATGGAGAGAGGAGAATTCAGGGAAGCCATGAGTATGGCCCATCTAGAAAGGCCAAGGACTGCAAATGTGAAGGATCTCCTCAAAGGAAGTTCTGATCAACCCTTTGGTGTGAAGGTATGAGTAAATGGGAATTAGCATAGAGCAAAATGTGAAGAACTGGAGAGAACTTTTGTTCTACCGAGAATTTCTTTACTGCTGAAAGCAAAGTTCAGACATCTTCATGACTGGACTGAGAACTGCACTTAGAGGCTCTGACAAAGCCCTTTTAGAGCAGAACATGGAAGTGCCTGTGCCACTATGGTTGTGTCACATCCTCATCAACAAGTCAGTGCGGGTGACTTTCCCTGAAAGTCTAGCAGAACACAGTTTCATAGGGACATGCTTTTGCAAAGCTGTCAAAGTTTTGTACATACACATTGTGTATTTTTACCTCCCAACTTCTAATATTTTAGTTGGAATAAATGGAATGAGTTAGGCTTTTATTTATATTCAGTCAGGTCTTTTATTACATTATACTGAAATACAACTGAGTGTGTAAAGATACTAACTAACCCAAAGTGCAAGCTGTAGTTGCTAAATATTTAAGTACAACAGCAGGCAGCTTTGCTGAGACAAGAACAAACTTAAGACCAGAGAAAAGGATATTGTAGTCAGATGTGTGATTTACCTCTGTGGTAGTATGACAAACGTAAGCTTGAAAGATTCTTGCTCAAGAGAGCTAACCAGGTAAAGATTTTGATTTTTGTGGGTGGACCTGTGTGCCTGTTTTACAGTTCCACTGAATTAATTGGTCTGACTAAAGGATCAGGATCTAAATTTGACAAAATCCAGAAGAAAAGAAAAGAAAAGAAAAGAAAAGAAAAGAAAAGAAAAGAAAAGAAAAGAAAAGAAAAGAAAAGAAAAGAAAAGAAAAGAAAAGAAAAGAAAAGAAAAGAAAAGAAAAGAAAAAAGAAAAGAAAAGAAAAGAATAACAGGAAAACTAGAAAATTCAATAAATCATTTCAGTAGTACTTATCTTATTAGTCTGAGATTACTGGGAAGATGACCACTATGGTAGAAGGTAGCAAATTATAAAGAAGGACTGACTGGGGTTCAAGGGATGGGAAGCTCTGCCTGAGCACTGTTGGCTGAGAGATCATGTAATAGCAGGGGAAACAAGATGTGTGCATGAGCAGTGCTGTTCAGAACCTTAAAAGTGATGATGGAGTGAATGTCAATCACTTACATGAAAAGCTATAACCCATTTTCCTTATCACATTCACAAAAAAATTGTGGAAACTTCATGTTTGCAATCTCCAAGTCCAACCTTATTATACAGGGACTGTCGCACTGAATAAATCAGAACTGTTTAAAACCCTGTAGGCTGTTCGCACAACTCAAGGCCACCTGTTCTTGGTTCTGGTGCCTTTCTATGACTTGCTGTGAACACAGCATTCCCAAGGTCAGCAGCTGTAAGACTCAGTGGCATGGCTGCCCTCAGTTACATGCAGCTGTAGTCAGATTACATTACTGCTCACACAGTGGCCTTGCAGGCCCTCACCTCAATGAATAAATGTTCTCTGCAGATAGCAGCCCTACGTTCTGGGACACTGCATTTATAAAGCAGTCACTTGTTCCACGCTTCCTTTTATGTATGAATATATAATCAAGTAAAGAAAAAAGAAGAGTGAAGCAGTTTAAAAGCTACAGTAAGTAGGAGAATCTGTGCCGCAGGCAGCAGTAAGACAACCTTTCCATCTAGGTTCCTGAAGGCTTCATTGTAAACTTATAACCTAGGAGAGGGAGCATGTCTGTTAAATGCACTGTCCACAAGTAGGGCAGAAACCACTTAGTTCTTAACAAGTGAATTCCTAACACTGAAATTAATTCTGCAGCAAAGATAGATTTTTAGGTTATGTTTTCACTGAAGAGCTAACACAAGAGTGTGGTCATACCACTAACTACGCCTCCAGCAGAACAGAACGATTGTGCAATATTACGTGGAGGGCAACCAACTCAACTTAAAAACACCACCACGCTTATAGAAAATGTTTTTGTATGTAATTCTACTCAGACCTGAGTTCAGTTATAACCTAACTCTCAACCTGGAGTAAAAAAGAAGCAAGGACCAACCAACCTACACTAATGGGTTTTTTTTTGCAGAATATCAGATTTCACTCATTTGTGCTAGCTGGTATATAGTGAACCGAATATGGACTCCACCAATTCTTTGTGCTGCTCCCAAGACAGAGGGCACCAGCTATAAGATCCTCGTGACATATGCAAGATCCTTTCTTACTTTTTTGGTGAGCAGCTGAGCTCATGTCTCACCTGAAACAGTTGAAACTCTCTCTGCAGATAGTCTGAAGCCATCAAAAAGAGTTCTCACAAGTGTGCTAATTAAGTGGCCGTTTCCAGCTGAACGGTTTAGCATCTAAGAGACCAGAAGAGGGGGGTTCTATTAGTAAAATAGTTCTAACATGTAAAGTTTGTTGATGTGGAAGTAAAAACAGGGAGTACATTTATACCTAGCCTGAGAATGTAATAGTAAATATTAAAGATTAACTGCTGTTGGCATATGCTCCAACAATGCCCTTATATGCCTTGCCAAAATATCTAACCAATCCTTTTCTTGTTCAGTCTGATCTGGTATGAACATTGGGTCCCAGTGCATATGTTACTGGCTTTATTGGCGCTATAAAGCTGGCAATTGGATCCAATCAGATTCATAAGCACTATCTTTCTGACTCCAGAGCATCTGTATACTGTGGGCAGACTGTTCAAAGAACATGTAAACTAATTATGCATCCAAACGGGAAGTAAGATCCACGCCAGTTTAGCATGTGGTTTGTGAAATGCAAATTAAAATAAAAGGTTGAAGATGGGCTTCTGGTTCTGAAGCATCCTGGTGAATGCAGAGATACCTGAAAGGGACCTCTTTGTCATCAGATCCAATCATTGTCATTATAGCAATTATTTTATCTAGTCCTGAAGGGTGCATAGAGCTCCATCTTCCTGGGAAGGCTGTTCTAGGTCCTTGCCAGTCTATTCCTCATTTGGTTTGCTTTTTTATCACCAGAAAATTTTAACCTATTGCTGGTGCCACTCATTAATGAAGATATCAGAGAAAATTAGACCCTTGGAAATACTGCTAATAAACTTCCTCCAGCCCACTGCTGTTCTTTCATCACTACTCATCTATCTGCCTTGGATAGGTCTTTTTATTTGCTTTTAGTTTACCTTTTGATGGCTGGCTTCTCCAACTTCACTGACAATTTTTCATTTGATTCAGTTATCCAGTGCTTCACGTATTAACATAGTTAAGATCTACTGTGTTGACTTTGTCTAGAAAATGCATTATCAGACTACTCTTGCAAAATCTACTTTTGGTCATTTCTTGTTATATTTCACTAATTTTCTCTTACCCCTAATGACTCTAATGAGGTTTCCTTCACCATTTGTTCTAATAACTTATATACAGACAAAATACCAAGTTTGCACTTGCCTAAATCACATTTACCCTCTATCAAAAATATCAGTACTACTTTTTTCTTTTCTCCAACCATATAGTAACACTTCTTACTGAAAAGATTTGTTAAAAATACACACTATTGAGTTTGTAAGCCCGTATGGCATTTCTATCAAAACTGGTGGAAAGTATCTATACCCATTTTCATTGTATTACCCTCTAGCTTTGCCCTGCTAGTTTATAGAAGAGTCCTGTTTTGAAAAGTAAAAAATTCTTTGTGCTACCAAAGGCATCATGCCAAAGCTCTTATTTTCTTCCTACCATATGGAACCCTGGGTATTTTAGTTCTCTTTTTACTCAGATTGCTGAAGAAACTTTTATTATTTTAATATATTTCTCAAATCCTTTCTCATCCCTGTACTTTTTGAACTCTTAAACAAGTATTTCTTTGCTAATCAGTCCTTCTTCCCTTCTGAATATACTTTCTGTTTGTTCTGAAGTGCCCTTTGAGAAGTAGTCAGCCAGCCAGGAGATCTGTACCTGCAGGTTTTTTACCCCCCGTGCTGTTTGGAATAAAAATTCTAGACAGTTTTACATCCATTGACTGGAAGGAATTTAAATCTTCCTTCACATGCGAGTCCTGGCATCCTCAGCCTGATTGTACTGAGTGATTTCTTCAGTTTATCAAAGTTTATCCAAGTTTGTCCTTTTGAAAAGGAATACATTTTTTATAAAATTTTCTTTATCTTTCAATGCATTTTTTTCATCTATGAATACAAAATGAATCATCTCTTTATCAGACAAACCAAGATTATTTTCCACAGCCAGTTTTTCTATGACAGCCTTGCTCATAAACACCTCCTCTTGATTCACGGACAGTTTGACCACCAAAATTAAGGAATCTTTAATAAGCGATCATCTTTGTTCTGAAAGGTTTGACATTGCAAATCATTGGCTCACAGGTAGCTCAGCAGCATGCTTTAATGTTGAGGGGAACCATGAAATAAGAGGAATGACTCAGCTGTCAGATTTAGGAACTCCTCTATTTTCTAGGCCATTTGCTGGAGCTTTTTATCTCTAATAGTGTACCACAGATTAGGCATTTTGTTGTCAGAAAAAGAATGCATAAGGTGGTATATTTTTCTATTTGCACTGATTTCAAAGCTGAAAATGAGTGTTTTGAGAGCTTTATAACTATTTCAGCTTTTCAGCACCCAAAAGTGAATCTTTACCCTCTTTGTGAGAGTGATAAATCTAATTAAAATACATTAATTTATTTTTTATTATTATTTGTGATTTGGCTGGATAAAGTCTTTCTAAAATACAGGTGAAATTCTTAATTTGATAAAAGCACCCTGTTAATTATAAATGGATAAATGGTTCAAAGTGGTGTTTTAGAATATTGACAAAAACTTTATATTACATTTGTGTTTGCAAACTTTTATAAGAATATCACAAACCTACAAAATTTAATCAACCTTAGTTCATATACATGCACCCATGAGTTTGTTTCTAGAGCCATGAATACATGTGGTAAACAAGGGGTAAGGAAACACCAAATCTTTCCTCAGAAGTCAGTTAAATCAAAAATAAAATGAGCTCCTCAGATGCTCATCTCAGAGAATCTCAGCGAGATGAATTTAAAATATCTTTTAACTCTTCAATGATGTTTAACTTTTCTAGCTGGTACTCATTAAAATGTTATCTACCTGCTCTTCCCTCTATAATTCAGGATGCATAGGTAAGTTATGAATTAATCATTAATAGTATGAGTTAATTTTACAGAAATAAAACCAGTTTTTTTCCCCTACTGAAGAAAGGCCTCTATAAACCACATGTAAAAGGCTACTGAAGTCTGATTCTTCCCTGCTTTCCTTGGTGTAACTGTTCAAAACAGGTGTAAAGTACGAAACCAGCATGATAACATTTAGTATTCCCTTTGCACTTTCTTCACAGTTGATCCCCCAACATGCAAGGATTTGAATAATTTGAGTTGTAGGAGATAAGGACGAGTTAAAAAGGTAACTTCTTCTCTGAGGAGAGTGAACATAAGGGAGAGCCTTTAAGCTAAAAAACAAGATTTCTTTAGAGAGATTGGTGGTCAACAGCTGCCAAATGGTATCATATATATCCCATGTGCATTTTTGGCAACTGGGTTGTAACTAATTCTATAAAGCAAAATGAAAATGAAAATAGTTAAAAAAAATCTTTATCAAACATCAGATAATCTGCTGCTTGAAGGAAAGGTCTATTAATGTGAGCATCAACCCTGCTTTCTCCTTTTTCTTTGCATCAGGAGAAAATCACAGCCAGTGTCAGGCTAACTATGATCCATCGACCTTTGCAGTTCTCCTCCCATCCCCTTATGACCATGCGTGTTTTGCCGTACTGGAGCTGAAAGTAATCAGTTTAGCACATGACTAAGATTTGATTATTTTTGTTTTACATAGGCTATAAACCTGTCCAATCTGTTTTAAAAATCCTTTCAGTGTTCAATTCGCTTAGCTTTCACTGAATTCAATTCCCTGCCTGAAATATATTAAGCAACTGGAGTTAGAACAGAGGAGTAATTTTTAGTTTTTCACTTTTAAATGCAAAGATTTCTTACTTTCTTGGAATAATTCTTCATTAGAAATATGAGGATTTGGTACAGAGTTTACCCTCGGCATTGTCCCTCAGGTTTTTAATCACGTACCAACCCAACATTACTTCAGTGGATTGTGTATGATAACCTTTGCGGTTTGGTTGTGGTCTCTTGCGGGCTGGCACTGGTGAACGGGTTACATGCAGCAGCTGCCGGTTTGGCAGCCAGTTCTGTTCAAGGAGATGGTAACTGTAGGGCAATGCATGCCCAATAAAACAAACTAAAATCATCAGGGGATCCTTAAATGAGAGCCTGCTATATTGAAAAAGAGGCAGTTTCTAAATAAACTCTAAAAGCTTTCTAGCAGCCAGGATGCAAGTGGAAGCTGTCTTCCTTTGGAAGTTTACATAATCATTTAATTTAATCTTTCCTGCGGTGTTTCCCAGCCACTGCTTTAGTTCTTTGATCATAACATGCTAGGACAAATGTCAGGAAATATGAGTCTACAACGTGATGTAAATCTTGTTCCCTATCGGAGATGTGACTATGAGCATTATCTTCATGATATTTTCTTTCTCATGTATTCTGCTCTGTTTTTTTCCAGTCTGTGATGACAGAGAAAAGCAACGGCTTTCTAGCTAAAAACCAAAGTTATCTAGTATTCTGACCCTGCTTAAGAGAGTATTTTAGCTTGCATTTCAAGGTGAGGAAATGCCATATTAGCATGCATATTATCTGCAAGATAAGTTATAGTGTGGTATTTGTAATAAGTCATGGCTTTTGGCTTTCATATTGTTTTGCACTTGCTTCGGCTTCATCATCGGCATGTGTGATGAGACCTACTTGTATGTTTCTGTCTCAGAGCAGTCAAACACCACCAGTCAAATATGGCATTTTTTGCCTTTCAATAGCTTTATGGCCTTACCAGCTTTATGAGTTAGACTGAATGAAAAAAGAAGTCTTGAAATGATACATTTATTTCAACAAATAGACAGAAAATAGTATCAAATAAAACTTGGATATAAAGACTTTTTTGGTTCTTTTAAACTTTGCATTTACTAATTTAAATACAAAAATAAGACAAAGAAAGAAACTAAGAAGCATTCTATCACTGTGGTAGCATATATTTTATAACCATTTGGCGTTTAATGTGATTACATAGCACAGTTGAGGGCATTACACTAAAGGGAAAATACTGGTAGAATGTAGAAGACACTGAACCAAAGAAGAAAATATTTTGTTACTGCTAATATTTTGGCGTCTATTGGGTAAGGAGTTTTTCTTTTGTCCTAGCTTGCTTTTAATTAATGTTGCATTACTTTTTTTAATAACAGCATCTATTTAAGATATTGTCAATAACAACATCTATTTAAGACATTAAGTCTCTAGCATTAATTTAATGGAAGGATTCCAATGGCATCTATTATATGTTCCCAGTTAAATTAGCACGATGGTCTTTTAATGGATGTTTTAATAGACATTATTAACTAGAATATTATAAAATTAAAATGGAACTCAATGGGTTCTTTGAGTTCCTGTTGTAATGTTCTGTGAAGTCACTAATTCTGAAAAATAACAGCCTATATATTTTTAATTTAATTCAGTGGCATTTGGCAAGAGCTAAAACATGAACATGCTTTTATATGGCAGGAGTAAAGACAAATATTTACTGAATTAAGATGTGGCTGATATAAAAAGTATCTTACATTTTGATCCTGTGGGTCAAATTCTTTATGAAGAGGTTCTTTAAAAACATTTGTGTAGCAACAGCCATGGTCATGCTTTTTCTTCCCCACTGATGCATGTGATGTGTTGAACTTCCTGCTGAAATCAGCTCTGAAAATAATTGGGAGCCCATTTCTTCAGAGAAAGAAGCATTCTTTCTAGAGACTACCATTTCCCATATTTTTCAAAAAACTCATTTTCTCTTGTTAGTTTGTGAAACTACACAGTGGGTGTGCATAGTAAGTCTCAATTCCAGCTGGGCTACTTCCACACCAGATTCAAACTGCGAAGTATTGTAAAACTCAATAGATCACAGATCTGCCTATTAAGCTCTCATTTTGGTCAGCAAACATTTAGTACACAGGCAGCAGAATTTGAACTTTCTCCTTATTGATTTTCTATTTGTGAGCCATGTTCCTGAGAGTACATATTTTATCCATGGAAAACATTATTGTTCTCATCAATGAAGAAGGCCATTGGTCATCATCTTTTCATTTCAGCAGCAATTATGATGAATTCCCATTTTCTCTTCTGATCTTCCTCATTCTAATGTGGGAATGTGGGAGAGAGGACACCTGTCATACATTTAAAAACCTCAGATAAAAGTGGCTTGTATAACCAGTTAGCTGACATTTTGCATATGTCAATATCTCTTGCATTTGGGTGGACCTTTTTCTGGAACTCTCTGAGTTTCTGAGTGCTATAAAACCAACCCTCCATGAAGCATTGTATAACATCTCAGGGTTAGCTGAAAACTTTTCTTTTAACTAAATGACTTGAATCACCAGTATTTTCTCTGAAATCCTAATGGTCTTATTTGCATACAAATCTGTCATTTCACGCAACAGACAGAGCTGGCAGACCTAATATGAATTTCCCATTGGATTTGATTGCGAGTATGAACCCAACCTTCACTGAAGAAGGACTAAGCAAATACCTTCCCATCTCCCAGAAAGATTTGTCAGAAAGCGCAAAGTGAAAATCTCTGCTTTTCACATAGCTCTCTTGCTACCTGCCTATATCCATCTGGGCACTTTGTGATAAGGTCATGCCCATATGTGAACAAATGGTGTTTGCAGGTTGATCTGTGTGCTTTTAGAAAATACATGCAATAAGCAAACAAGCTACAAAATGACGAAGTTATAGCCTGGAAGTGGCAAAGCAAACATATATATTGAGAAGACAAAGGGGTTTGTTGTGCTTTTTAAACAGTCAACTTTTTAAAGGTATATCTTAAACTAATGTGCCTAAAATAATTCTTTGATAAGTGGGAGGAACATTTTTCCTATAACAATGAACTTTACACTGCATTCTCTAATGTTGTGCAGAGAAGCTTTTCTTGAAAGAACCTGCTGGGAGGTTCTTTCAAGAAAAAAAAGATGCTTTTATTTATAATCTCCAGAATTCCCAAAATGCAACAGGGTACAAACACACTTCAAAGCAGACTTTATAATAATACGAGGAAAAAGATGCGAATGCCTGCTGTGGTGAGCTGGTTTGATTATACCGTAAAGCCCTTTAAAACTGAGTTTAACATGTCTTTTGGGAGAAAAAGGAAAGTTAAAATAGGCCTTCATAATAGGCCTATATGAGATAGGAAAAAGCTGGTTACCACACGTGCCAGTTTGCCTGTGCTTTTTATTTTAGCTTGGATGAAAATAGTTCATACTTGTAAATCCAGGGAGAGAATGAAGTAAACACAAGAGTTCAGTATTTCAAATAGATGATGAATTTCTAAATTTCCATTTACCAGCCTTTCCCCTTAAGAAAAGAAAAACTGCTTCAGGCAAGTTTTGCTGCCCCTGATGTCTGTGTACAAGTCCTCTGTCTTCTCTCCCTCCTCTATTTTTCAGCCTTGGACCTGGGAATGGAGGGTAGGGCTGTGATTGGGGTAGGCATCAAGGGGGAGTGGGGAGCCTGCATCTGAGATGAATCTCCCCAGTTCTTCCTCCATGTTTCCTGGCTCCATCTCTGGGGCCATACAGAACATCTTTGCAGTGCCAGGGTGAGTGATAGCCCAGAGATTCACAGAAGTGCCAGCTGCACTATAAAAATCCTGTTTAGCAAGGCTTTTGATGTCATTCACTTACTAGAAAGGAATGGGTCTATTGAAGCTGAGAGTGTTCCTTGAACTGCCACATGGCTTAGGACAGGCACAGGAGCATGAGGGGCCGGATACAAGCACCCTCTGCGAGGCATGGAAGAAGCTGGATCCCTCCCATTCAGGATTTGTTTAAATGAAAAATGTTTATTGGATAAAGGATGCTGACTTCTTGGCTTGCTGAGCAGGACACTTGCCTGAAGTGCAGATGACCCAGATCCAATTTACAGTTCCAATTCCAGCTCCAAGTTGGATGGAACAAAGACTTGAACTTGCAGACTCAATTCCCAAGTGACCGCCACTAACTTAAAACCTAGTAGCTAGAAGAGTTCCTGGGATTTTTTAATTTTAGTTTTGTTACAGGCATTCCAAATAGGAGCCCATAATTGCTTTCAGCTGTAGTTTCACTGAAACAAATGCATTCCTATAGAATTTGATTTAAAACAGATTGGCATTTTCTGCCAACATCAATGGATCAAGAATATTTTGGGGAGCTACACTAGAGGAAGATTATTTAAAAGAAGAAAAATTGGAAGGGTAAAAGAAGAGAATGGCAGGGTGTCAGAGAAAAGGTAGATAAGCCAAAACAAAGTCCTATTTGGAAGGGAAACAAAAACTTGTCTTCCCTGTTAAAAATATCTCCAAAGCATTCCTGTTCTGCTTATAATTACATGGCAAATAGTTAGCACCAGTGAGCACCAGATCAGAGAAGGAGCTGTTTTTTAACTCACTGAGTTATCAAAGTCAGTTTTGAATCCAGGAAGCTGCATTATAGCCAGAAAACCGTAAGAGCCTAGTTTAGGATAAAGACCCTTGATGCCTATTGTAGCCAACAAAGCTTCTGCCTTTTTCCTCACCTTTTTCCTTTTACACTTTCTGAAGCAAAGTTTATTTATGTAAGCACCCTTTTGTTTTTTATACCGCCCTCAGGCAGAGCAGGATTCTTTTTTATTGCACTGACATTGTTTTGCCCAGAAGTTTCAAAATTATTCATCAAGGAGACAAACCTCCTACTTTGTTCCTTTGAGCAGATGTGCTGATGTGTTTGTTTTCCTCAGAATAACAGATTTACTCTTTTGAGCAAATCACCTGATTTGAGAGAAGAAACGTACATTCCAGTAATATCTGAGCTAAAAAGGTTAAATTTGTTAACCATGAGGTAATATAATTTGGTTAGAGCTAAGGAGGACAATACCGAAAGGTACTAGAGCTTTTTTCATCTCTTTCACTTTATTCAGATACAAAATAGCCTAAATGTCTAATCTTGCCTGTCTTCCAGCTCTGAGATCTCATGGGTTTGGTGTCAGACTGGCAAGTAAAGTCTGTAAAGTCTTGTAAAGTCTGCAGGACTGGAGCCACATCCCACTTCAACTGCAGCTAGTGACATGATCTAAACGACCACTGTAGAACAAGCGCGAGGGATTCCTGTATCACTAGGAGATGGGCAGGGTCCAGTTCAACTCACAGATAACTTGTGGCAAAGTGAAATGATTGCAGAGGAGTCACAAAGGCCAAGAGGTTAAGAACTGTTACGGATGCTTGCAAACCCAAGAATATAAAAACACCTATAGTAAATTTTTTTATACAGATTCTGTGCAGAGTCCTTAGGAGCGTATGAATCCTGGACCAAATTAATGTGATAATAACCCAAATAGTTAAAAGGCATAAGAATAGGTCACTGAAATGGTGAAAAAAACCTCAAATCAGGAAAAGCTCTGGAGTTCTAAACCACCAGAAAGCAGACATATTTACTGAGACATAACAGGAAAGGTATAGAACAAAATCTTACACAAAAGCAGTTAACACAAACATAAAAACGGGCCTTCTGGTGTGCACTTGAGTTAAAAATTTATCTTTTCATATAAAGCAATCACATCAGTTCAACATATGCCAGAATGTCTGGCACATTCATACCAAACTACTAAATTACACAAAGAAGCTGCTGCACCTAAGCAAATCCAGTGCATGTTACTGAGATGATGATGCTACCATAGAGGATAAGGTGCCCCTGGGAAGGCCTCCTGGAAAATTTTAGGAATATACATAGTCATCTTGATGATTATCAGATGAAATCTTCTTATGCGGTATTAGACAGGGATTCAGTCTGAGGTACCTGTTCTGTACTATTAGTTTTACCTGTACAGGATAGTATTTTGCGAACACCGAAACAATTTTCTGACTGTTCAGGGAAGATGCTACTATTGCTACTACTTTTTACTAGTTCTCTGTTTTATTTAGAAGCTGCTGTAGCTTTTACTAAGGATCTTAGAATACTGGCTGTTCACTGTTTACCTTAAAATAATGAATATGAGAGCAGGAAAAAGTTATTTTGTGTCTTTGGAGCAGTCAAAGGTCAAATGATTTTTTGTTCATCTTTCCTTTCCTTTCTAATAACCATTTGTTAATAGTTCAGTAAACGTAAATTCCTGTGTATTGGCATTGTGACTGGATTGCAGAGGATTTGAGGATCTTTAGTTTCGCCAACCGCAAATATTCAAACAAAAGATATCAAACCCTAAATCCCAAAAGACTGGCTTGGAAATGAAATTTAAAAAAATATATGAATTTGTGGATCATACTTGCTCCTGTGTTATTTGACACTTGGGTGCTGTTTTTTTCAGGCTGTATTGCATAATGTTTTTAAGCTAGCCACAAATGTAAACCAAGTAAAAAATAAATCTGAAATCTTCATTAAATCCTGAGGCTCAGAGTGGAAGAGTGCTCAATGTCAAGAGAAATTGAGTTGACTGAAGCAAAATTTTTATCTCCATTTGCTGTTTTGCTATGGGTAAATTACAATACCAATGCATACCATTTTTTAAAAACTGTGTATTTGAAATATAACAAATGAATTGAATGTAGTACATTAATTTTAATTTGGAATGTAGTTTAAACTGCATGATTCATGTCATGTTGCATCATTCCACATAACTTGTTTTCAAAACAACTTGTTTTCTGCAGTGATAATATGCATGTTTTGGGGGACAGTCATTATTAAACTGCCTTGCAAATTATCACTGTGAAAAAGAGAGCATCTGAATTCTGTAAATATATATCCAATTACTTAAATCCCAGCTACATTACATTGATTCTGCCATTTCTTCTTCTGATTTGAAAGAGAAAGATCTGCTTTTAAAGATAAGCAGACTGACTTCCAAACTACAAGCTATGAATTATTGAAAAACAAAAATGGTAGCAGAGAAGACTGAAATCATGGTGGAATCAGAGAGAAGGGGATATGCAGAACAAACGTCAGAAACATATGGATGCCAATGCAAAACAGTTATGCTAAACATGTTCTAGTGATATAATATGACTGGCATTTTAATAACAGAAAACATCTGAGAGTTAGTATATGCGCAGGATTTTATGTGGTTCTAGCCCAACCTAGGAGCTACTGACAGCTGCTGGGAAAGGCTTCATGCAAATCATATTTTAAAACTGAATCTTTTCTTATTGGTATTCATGTTATATCCATTATGGCAGATACTGTTTGAGGAAGGCACAGCCCTGATGTGAATGTGATCTCTAAGCTTCTTACCCAAGACACTGGGTGATGGAGTGGGGTTAGGCTTAATCTCCCAAACCAGAAGCAGCTGGATGTTGTATCACCCGGAGACCTGCCTACACCCCATAAATGCAACCTCATCAAAACTGTGCTAGTCAGGGCATCCTGGCACAGACACAGCTATAGTATGGAAACCTGAATCTACAGTGTGCCCTCCTCCACCTCCCTACTGTCTTGCATTTTCAGTGCAGTTTCACTGGGAATCTGCTGTTTTCAGATCAGCTACCTTTCTTGAATTAATTAGAGACTAAGTGTCAAGAAGAGCACTGTGGATCTTGATTCTTAGGTAAATTTGACCCTGTGTAAAGCTGTGGCTGTTTCCCACTGCATGATGACCTTTCTCTAAGCACACATATCTGTGTTTGGAACCAGGTTCCAACTCCTTCTTAGTTTTAACAGCAAACTGGTTCTGCCAAGGTAACAGCCAACCTGAATCCTTGAGATGTGAAAACAAGTTAAATCATTTTTAGAAATATAAGAGCTTTTTGCTGCTACAAGCAGTGGTTTTGTGCCTATCTACATTTGACCTTCTTTGGATTTTAAGAAAAAGCAGTAAATTTGCTTTAAAGCAAAGTATAATAATACAGATGTAAAATTTATTCTAATTTTAATATAACCATTGGTTTAAAGCTGAATGATGCATTAACAGTTTCTGTCAAGGGGATACCAAAAAATATAAAGGCAATTTCTAGAAAGGAAGCTGAGATTCGGCAGCTTCTGAGCAGCCATATAGGCTGACATTAAATTAGGCTGCTAGAATAGCATGTTCGAGCGAAGGGCCAATATTCTTGGGGACAATGCCATGAAGTGAATATGTAAAGAACCAGAAGCCAATTAAGGCATTTAACAAAAAGGTTTGGATTCAAGAAGTTAGGATAGTCAAAGATCAAACTAGCTTCACACTACTAAATTAGTACTAATTGGAAAAGTGTCAGTTCTATTAAACCACCTTGAGATCATTAAAATGTCCATATGGAAAACAATAAGGACATGTTCCAAAACTGTCAGTCATCTTGTATGCAATGTATTTTTGAGAATGGAAAATTTAGGCTAAATAATGCAATCTGTATAGAGTAAGTCACATACAGGAAGTCTAGTTCAAATGCAATTTAAATATTACACGCAGTGTTAGGGAAGGAAAAATGGAGGAATAACTTTAGAGAACTGGGAGTAAAATGATACAGTTAAATACAAAGAAGACATGGAAATTAAATTAAAAAAAACCACAGCCAAAATCCCTGTACTCCCACAACCAAACATATCTATGAAGAACACTATGAAGAACAAAAGCCAGAAAATATCTGAATTACCTTAATTTAAATGATAATACACACATTTTCATAACTATTAAAAATATAGATGGGTTCAGTTATGAAGAAGTGGAAAGAGAACTGACCATAAGCATCCTCAGACTTCAGATTACCTGGGTTCTTTCCCCAAGAGCTCTATTTTACAAATTTTAAGTCACAGAAGTCCCAGATTCCCATGATATCTGCAGAGAGATCTTGGAACATCATTATCAGCATAGTCATATGTGAGTGTAATTGATTACATGATTGAAATCAGAATGTACTTCTGGAAACCTTCCCAGAAGTTTACATTAGTGGATTCTGACCCTTCTACTTTAGGACTATAGCATTATACAATGCATTAGAGGCTGAAGGCACAAAGCAAAGAAAACATTTAATTACACTTCCTGTGTGGAGCATTATAAACATTACAGCAAGGATAGAGAAGTCAAGATAAGAAACCAAAAATGAAAAAAAGATGATGAGAAAATCACCTTACAAATGACATCCTGAGGCAGAGGATATTGATGATGAATAGTAATAATATTCGATCTCAGATAGTGCTGATGGTTCTAGCAAGAGCTGCAGAGGTTATGTTTATCATGATATTAGTCACTTCTCTGTGGCTTGTTAAGAGAGTTCTATTTCAGCCAACTCTCCAACCCTGGCTCAAGTGGTATGAACTGAAGGCAAAGATGACTCTGTTATACCTTCTATCATGGAAGAATGCATTTGATCTGTTTTTTAACTGGAAGAAAAAAATATACACAGTTTTCTGGAGGAAAAGTACTAAAGAAGGAACTGTTACTGAAGTTGTATTAAAAACATAGTTGTAGAAAGTGAAAGACTCTTGCATATTTTAAGGTTGCTTCGGGGTATTCCAGCAACCCCTTGAAGTTAAAAAGAATAATATTGGAAAGAGCCTTTTTCATCTTTTTCCAGACAGCACAAAACCCCAACCAATTCCAAAACTAACTTCAGACTCAGAGTATGCTCTCCATGCCAAGAGAAGCTATACTAGCTTTATGACTAGCTTTACTACTGCTATACTAGCCTATTTTAGTTACTTTATACTATACTGCCATAGTATATATACTTTCTGTTATACTTACTGCTATACTACCTTTGCTACTTTATTTACTATTTTATTTTACTTTATACACTATATTTGTTTTACTTTACAAAATATACTCTTTTATTTTAATTTATATTAATTTACTAGTTCATTTTTACTACTGCTATACTAGCTTTATTACTCTATACTAGCTTTACTACTACTATACCAGCTTTCCTACTGCTGTATTAGAGGTAAGCATATTAGAAGGCATAGAGATCATAACACTTCGTTGTAGAAAATATAGGTACCATCCTCCCATCTCAGTATGAATCTGTGCATGACAGCTTGGAAAGGAAGTTTCCAATGTATGATGAGAAGGTAGAAAGAGTAAGCAAGGAAAAGGTGCTGAGATACCTATTCCAAGGTTGGATTACATGAAAGAACATGAAAAACATAAGTATAGATCTACATCTACAACAAGAGTTGTGTATATATATATATATATATACACACACACTATATATACTTCTGCAAAGGTGATTCATGGACTAAGTCTGTGCACCAGCTGCATCCACATTGCTGCAATCTGTAGAATGTATCAAGGAGGCACATTGTGTCCCACATTGGTTTCCCCTGGCTACAAAATCTTGGTAGTTATAGGTCATTATAGACAATTATTTTGCATTTACTGACACTCAATATATGTTTTGAACACATGCTTTAATTGTCCCAAATACAGGCATGCTCTCTGCTTCCCAAAGCCCACAGCGCATCACAGGCACTCTGAATCTGCTCTGCAGACATCCTGCCTGTGAGTGGTCATTCACTGCAACTCCTCCACAAGAAGAACCGGGACAGAATCTGTTAAGCAAGTTCTAACCTCCTACCAGGGTAGACTGGGTCATAGCTACATCTGAGTGCAGTCCACCTTTTGCTGTCTGGCAACTTTGAACAAATGAAATTAATTCCAGCTAGTGGAACAACATCCCTCTCCAGGCCTGTAACAGCTGAAAGCAGGTTTTCAGGATGACGTTGAATTTCAGGTCAAGAATAATCACATTTGCCCAGTGTTTGGCATACTCCTCTGAAGCTCCTGATCTAAGAAGGAAGTCATTACCCCTTCAAGCTTAGTCAATCTTGGTCATTAGTTTGAGCTAGGAGAATCTTCTGTCAAGATCATAGAGATGCACACAGACCTCCTGTGTATCATCCACGACTGAATGAGTTTCAGAAGAATCCCTATACTCCTCCAGAGCCAGGCATTACACAGCTTCCCCCACTTTTCAGAGACAGAAATGGTGTTCATATCACCAGCTGATCACCACGCTAGGAGATACAGCTCTGTAACAGGTGGGATGGTCGTGGCCTCCCTGACATCTATCTCATGAAGCAGGTGTGGAAAGCTGCCCCATTTTTGGCTGGTTCTAATCAAGGATGGGCAGGCACATGCACAGCCTTTCGGTTCTTCAATTTATAGCTGTGACTCTGAACGATGAACATGAATCAGCAGTGTGTCCTTGCAGCAAAGAAGGCCAACTACATCCTTGGCTGTATCAGCAAGCAAGAGAAAAGCCAGCATGGCAACAGACTCTTTCTATTCAGTATTTGTATGACCACATCTGGAGCGCTATGTCGGTTTCGGGCATTGCAGTACAAGGAAGACACTGACGTCTTGGAGTGAAGCTAGAGGAGGGCCACCTAGATGGTTATGGAACCTTCATCCTTCCAGACACTCAGAACTTGTCTGAGCAAAGCCCTGAGGAACCTGTTCTATCTGGATCTGTTTTGGGCATGTGCTTGCAGCAGATGACCCCTAAAGGTCCCTCCCAATCTAAGTTATTTTATAAATTCATGACTACATGTTATTAGCAGTAAACCTTCCTGACCATGAAATTTAGCTTCTGGATACATCAAATCTTTGTTTTCACATAGTACTCTAACCAGCACCAGAAACAGATTCCCAAATGGATCATCTGCATACTACAGCTCTTTGTAGTACGGCAGTGAGGGTTAGAGGTCCTTGCATAAGGGTACATAGGTTACTGAAATCCTTTTGGAGGACTATAAGCTGCCCAGACATGGTATGATAGCATCCATAGTGAAGACAGCCAAAACATGCCAAAAGCATCAGCTAGTCTCTGTACTCATGCTATGAGATGCCTTTTCTAGGACAGCCCCTGAATGTCTTCACCAACATATAGGCAGTACAGAAAGTCAGTGGACTATGAGTCAGTGGCAAAACCTGGGAGTGCGAAAACACAATAATACTGAAATACCCACAGTATATTTGGGCAGAACATTCTTCATGTTCTGATCATCACAAGAGGGTTGGCGCTGTTTTTCAGGGCTGATCTGCAGACCACAGCATGAGGCTGCCCAACTCTGGACAAAGGTGAATCTATTGCCATTGTGACTCCTGTAATCTATCGCAGCTCAGCCTGCAGAGTACAGTGTGTCACAGTAAATGAGACATTAGACTGTAATTAAACTGGCAATTAAACTGTAAATAACTTCAGCAAATAACCTTTTTTCCTCAAAGAAAACTGTCAAGTGTTTTTTAGGAGAAGTGACTGCAGGAAAAATCAACCACGTTCTATTTAAATTAAAGTACAAGGGAAGGCAAACTAATATAAATCTTTTGGAAAAAGTCAAACGTTGACATTTTTATGAACCCCTGTACGACAAAAATGGCATGACCAGTTTCCTTAAAAAAAATCAATTTGGTCAGAGATAAAGCTTAATAACTTTCAGAGGGAAAGCCAAAGTGAAGAGTTAGTTAATAAAAAACCTTAGCATTGAACAGGCCTTTTTAAACTTAGGAGGAATGACTGTTGCTCTGATAAATCCCTTCTAAATCCCCCTCTAATAAATCTGCAGGTTATTCTGCAGGTACCTTCATATTTATGAAGGAATAATGATTATAACACCTTTCTGTGATCATGGTGGGGAAAGTGTGGGTCAAAGATTCCAGCAGAAGGAAGAAAGTTAAGGCATGAAGGAGTCCACTGTAAGCCTCCGAATAACTTAATCTAGGCTCTCAACTTTAGAAAGAACATTTTAATTTAGAGTTCCAACATCAAAGACCATATGAAATCACCACTTCTTTGAAAATCCACACTTAAGGACAAGAAGATATTGGCCAAAATCCTTAAACTAATTAGTACCCAGCACTCCTCTGGGCTGAACTTTTCCCTAGGATCAAATTACTGAGCTTAAGCTAGCAAGCTCTTAGACCAACTTCAGTGTGGGCAAGGATGAGCTTCCAGTGATGAGAATCTTTATACTTTATCATCTCTATCCTAAATTGCTTTTTAGTCTGTTTTCATTCTCTTCTTTTTATTTTTTCTTCTATCCTTACATAACATTCCTGACTAGTTGCTTCTGTTCACATACAAACAAGAATTAAAAACAAACGAACAACCCAGTGAGTTTTCCATTCCTCAGCAGGGAACAATCTATTATTGTGCTTCATTATCAGTCATAATTCTGACTGCAGCCTTTACCTCCATCCCTAAAGGAAAAGGAACAATCCTGTTTCTTGCAGAAACAGGTTCTGAAGTCAAGGGTGAAGAGGACAATTGTGATTGTCCAGATCATTTCTCACTGAGGATTGGCACGATTATCGCAAAATATATTGTCAGATGGACAGGAAGGACAGAGAAGAAGGGAGGTAAGAGGACTAGCAACTAAAGAGTTCAAAAGCAAAAAACTTGGAAGGTGATAGTGGATTCTCATTCACAGATTTGTGACCAGCTGGGGAAGATGATCTTGCCCCAGACTAAGTAAGAGCTATCAAGTAAGGAAGACACTATGTCCCCGGTGTGCAGCTGGAGTCTCTGTTCCCTTAAAGCTTCATATTTAAACTCAGGACTGGAATTAAAATTTTGCATTGCTACATTAACTTCTTCAAGTCTCTAAGATAGCTTGATTTATAGAAGACAGCAGCCGTGGAAACTGCGCTTTTAAGACAGCAGGTCTTACTACAGATTTATACCTATGTAACTGTGACAAGAATTAGGTTCACTGGGTAGGATTAATTTTTTCTTTGCCTACATTTTTAAAAATCAAGAAAGTCCTTTTTTTTTAATATATATTAACATATGATAATGATTAAAAATTCAGCTTTGACTTGGATAAATATCTATCAAGGTTTGCAGAAGAGACACTACCACTGACCTTATCATCTTAACAACATTGTTACAGTCAGAGAGCTCTATTCCCTTCTTATACTCATGTAATTTGAAGGCTGTGGCATATGCTATAGAAAAAGCAATACGGGAAACAAAACAAGCCTTTTAGTTTGCAAACAAAATGGTCCTGCTGATAGACAGAATTGCCAGAGGTAACTAGTTCACCATATTGCATACTGGCTAAAACATAGCTATGAAGAAACCAAAATTAAAAATTCTTCTCTCCTAATTATATTAATGACATATAATTTCCAGTTCATTTAGCCATGTGTTTTGCAAGCTTTTAGGCCCAACAGTAGTCTAAACATCAGAATTGTACAGTGACTGCATTTCTGTAAGAGAAATAAATATATTTTAAAAAAAGGACAGAAAATATTATGAAATGGTGACTACTGTAAAAAAAAAATCCTGACACTTCTATGGTTTGGCATTTTAAATACAAATACCAGGGTAATTTCACTGTGCCTTTGAATGAAATGACTGTGTGAGCTAAATGAAAACAAACTCCCTTGAAAATTTATTTATCAGGCTACTGATATTTAAAAGTGTTTTCTGAAAATTAAAATACATTAACTAGTTTCTTACTCTAGAAACTCTATCCCATTTTTTCTTCCCATGGATGTTCTTGGCCTACGCTGCATAGTGACATGGTAGCACTTGTCAAGCTTCATGGCTGGACTGGCTTTTTGGGCGATCTTTGTTATATGTCTGTTGCATGCTGAAGGTTTTGTGGACAGCTCAAATTAGAGACACGAAATTCAGGAAGCCTGAAGCCATAAGGTTTTACCTACATTTCAGTGATATATTCTAATACATATATTCACCCCCACTCAACTCTCAGGTTGGTGTAAATATAAGCATTTTTTGCACTTAGACAAGCAATTCATTCAAGTCTCTCCAAATGGAGTTATCCCTACCTTGTATTGGAGACAATGGAATAACAAGGACATCTCTTATGCACATTGTGACAATTGTGTATCCATTTGAAAAGACCTTGTTTAAATCTCAACCCTTTCCTCAGAGGCAGCACGGACTGCCATTACACAGCTCTTCCTCCTGCTTTGTGAAGGTCAGCTCCACAAAATTAAACTAGAAGTCCCTCTTTCCATTCTTTTTATTACACAATCACCCATGTGATGCATATGCTCACCAGTGATCAGAAATTTTACACTGGGGAAGCCATAATTAATGCTTACTACCACAGGGTAGGATTAGAGACTGACAAAATCTCGGCTCTGGAAGCTACAGTTCAGTAGTTTGTCATTTTATATAGTAGATTCTGCTGGAAAAGAAAACAAGGAATTCAGTCCAGTTCATCCTACCCACACTGAAAATGCTGGTTTTCTGGAGTACCACCCTGAGTACCACTTTGGAGAAAACTGATATTCAAAGCAAAGAGGACGATTAGGGATGCAGAGTTGTCAACCCAAAAGAGAATCCCTGAACTAGGGGCACCATCTACAGGGGAACAGACTGACACTGACTCAGATCTGTCCTTGCATTACACAGCTGACATCCGTGCAAAACATATGCAGGTTGGTTTGACTACACTTGAACTCTCCCTCGTAAGAGAGTATTTCCATTTTCATTTTCATTTATGCTGCCACAGCGTCCAGGATGCCTGGGCACAGAGCAGGAGCTCTCTGTGTTAGCTGCTATACAAATGTAGATTAAAAGAGACCATGTCTGGCTAAACAACTTAGGTGTACAGTTCAAACACAAGAAAACAATGAAATCAAATGACACATTGAGACAAACATCAGTCAGTGGACTAACAAGTTCCTTGATTTTACCCTTTGATTTTTAGCTAGAATTAAAACCAAAACAAAACCCCAACACTTGTTCTCCACTCTCTCTATCCAACTCACAATCTCACACGTTGCTCCAAAAATCATGTTCAAAGACTTACTTCGTATGACACTTTTGTTATTTGAGTACAGCTGAATAGTTACTCCAGTATTTATTCATTTTACTGAAGGTTAATTCTCACTTTTGGAACTTGGCTTTCTCACTTTGCTTTCATGCCTTTCACGTTCTCCTGATGCAGACTTGGCTTCCTGACTAAGAATGTGCCTTCTAAATACATCATCATCACCTGGTATGTACTGTGGAAACTTCACTGAAATCAAGGGTGGCAGGATAGAGCCCTAAAATGGGATTCCAAGTTTTTAATTTTCAGCTGTACATACCAGCCTTTGGATTCCCAGTCAACTGGGAAAAAAACAGATGGAGTGGGCATTTCATTTGCTAAAAACATTTCAGAAACGTATGCTTGAACTCATGCAATTGGGACTTCGTTTCTCCCATCTCCCTAAGCAAAAGCCAATTCCTTTGCCTTCAGGCAGACAAACTACATTCAAAATCAAAAACTTGTGGAGAGAAAAGGCCAAAACAAAGGAAAAATAGGAATAAAATAACATGACAATGAAGAACAAAGTAAAAGAATCTCTCCATTAAAAACAGGTACCTGTGATTTCGTGCAACACAAGGTCAGTGAAAAATTTCATCATGACAGTCACAGTTCAATCCCTGTTAGATTTCAGTTTTAAACTCTGCCTGATAAGTAAATTAACACACCACCAATATCATTTACTCATTTACCTGCCACTGATTTGCCCTCATGATTTGCCGGACTTGCCGTCTTGTACATCTAATTGTGGCGGCTGTGATACTTGGCTACACAAAGGCTGACGTACAAAAGAAAACCGACGGCAGCTTGGCCAGAGCCAGAGCTCTGACTGTTGTTTTTGATGTGCTACAACTGCTGTTACACCTGAATTTGCTTCAGTTCAGTGACTGTTATTCTAGTATCTGCTCTTTATATGCCATAAAAGTTGCCAGGACAGGCCTGAGAATATTTTGGTTTCATTGGCTTTGGCCCAGGCTTTCTCCTTCTTTATGGAGCAAGCAGGAGTCTTTTACTTTCAAAACGTATTTTTTTATGGCTCTTATTGCTTTCTAATCTTGAGGTTTTATCTTGAAGTCATAGTATACAGAGAGTTAAAAATAAAAATGGCAAAGACAAACATTGCATCATTTCTGGTCTTGCTTTTTTATTCAGATTCTTCCCAGATGCTGCTGCACCTCTGGCTTAATCAAAGTCTAAATTAAAAACAAGGGATATAAAGGATATAACAGAGTCTAGTTCTTCATTTCTACTTAGTAGGATTCCTGATGGAACTTCTGAATGGTAGACACTATTTAACATTTTCTTTTGATGCACGAATGCACATTACAAAACCAAAACAAAACAAGTCTTGAGTTTAGAACATAATTTCTTCTGGATTTTCATGTTTCTTCTTTTTTGTCTCATGATAGGATACCTTCTTCCTCCCTGAACACAACTGTGGAAGACATAAAAATAATAATAATAATAAATACAATGATCTGTGTTTCGTGAGTTTAGTGGCTAGCATTTGGCTAGCTCTCCAAGTGTTCATCAAATGGCTCCTGAGCTCTTCTAGAATATCCTTGTCCATCCAGGACATGTATGTCATCCCTCAAGTTTCACAGCTTCCTTTGGTTTAATTAACATCATGTCTGGACAGTAACTATCCATTTCCTTGAGGATGCAGTAGTGAAATAAAACTTGCTTACAGGACTGGGGACTTCTTTCTGTATGAATAAGCTTTTGGGTCCGAAAGGAACTGAAGGAAGTATGTGTGCTAGAAGGAATGCAACTTTTGCGGCAATTTCTCCATTGCAAATTACTAAGCTCAGAAAAGATTAGGTGAAATCTCCCCCACTGCCCTCCCAGCCCCTACCACACCTGCCCTTTTATTTATTGTTTTTTTTTAATTTAGCAGAATAATCATGTATGGAGTACCACAGTCAGAGAGTGAGAAAGTGATGGTATACTCTTCAGGGCTACGGCTAGACAGCATTTCTGTTCCTTACTGTCTATACAGAGGGGCATTGGGCTTAAACGATGTTTCTTGTCTTTGCTCAAATACTAAGACAGGGTATGATGTGTCATGCCTTGCGAATGCCAGACTCCCACAGAACTCTGGCTGTGCGGCTGTTAGGAACACAGCATCAAGTCCTCATAACTATTAGCATTGAAATATGCGGGTTTTTTAACTGACCAGATAAATGATCCTGGAGAAAATAGTTCTTGATATCTATTGTATTGGGAGAGAGAAAACAGCCACGTTTTTAAATCATACAGGGTAATCTGGGCACAGGTGACCACTCCTGCATAGGCAGTTTAAATTACGGTTGCTCCTCCTTTCTGTAGCTCAGCAAGAGCTGGCATTTGCTTTCCTTTTCCCTTTTCCCTCTCATGATCCAATGTACCCATACAAGAAAAACTCTTATTGTGACTAACAGACCTCAGAATACATATCCAGCACTAACGCTATCAGAAAACATGTATTTGAACTGAACTGGAAAAGGGCTGTGATTTTTAGAGGCAAATCCCACCACAAAAGTATGGGTGGGGAATGGCAGGATGACATTTTGTATGTCACTTCTGAGATGTGCCTGGGAGCTAAGTGACTTTCGCAGTTACCTGCTAACGATGGCATATGGGCTCCTCTCTTTGCCCACATTTGCTATTTATCATATTAAAATGTAATTTAGATAACTTTCAGTCTCACGTACTAAGTGAAACCAACTAAAGGTATGTGGAATACATTACTTCTTACTCAAGTTTTCTTAGAACAACTGTAATTCAGCAGGATCCTGTACTACTGTGCATCAAGCCTGGGCTAGAACCTGTATGTTTGATACCCTGTCACCAATTAAAGGTTATGGAGAACTCTTAGATAAATACCAAACTATTATTTTTACAGTTTTGCAGATAAAATTATGTTTTCCTTCTGTGCCTTTGAGGGTATAGATGCGACAATAATACATGCTGAGGAACAAAGAACTTGAGTCCATTGTGTTTTTCAAAGCTAAACTTACAACTAAATCTATTTCCATTTCCCTCTGGAACCTGAGCAGCTTTTTATGTTATATTAAACATTAGACAAATAGGGTAGATCTAATTAAAAGTTGAAGAAATGTGCTTCCCTTAATTGAATTTGTTACAGTTACATTTTGCAGACCAATGTTAATCAAAGCTCCAGTTCAGAGTGGATGGATCAAGGGAATTAAGTTAACCCTCGCACGTCCGTACCTGAACACGCCATACGGTCTGCTCTCGCCTAAAGCCACAGACGCCAATTTCACGACTCACCCCTCAGTCGCGACTGCCCGGGCCGCGCTGCCCACGGCCCCGTCGCAGCGGGGGGGCCGCGCACCGCAGGCTCCCGGGAAGTACCGGGTATCGGGGGGGGGGGGGGGACGACGACACGACACGACACACGACACACGGGACGACAGCGGCAGCGCCTGGCGGGGGTCGCCGCCGCCGCCTCCGCTTCCCGCCGCCCCAGTGCCAGCGCCGCGCCCCGCCCCGCCCGCGGCCCCCGGGTCACCCGACGGCCGCCGTGCCGGTGGCACAGCGCCTCGCGCCGCCCGGCGGCGGCCCCGGGGGCCGCGGTGCCAGCCCTGACCGCCATGCGCGGGGATGCCCTCACCATCACCATCACCATCACCATCCTCCTCCTCCTCCTCCTCCTCCTCCCCCGCCTGCCGCTGCCCGGCCCCGCCCGACGGGGCGGACAAGGACCGCGCGGCCGCGGGATGGGCGAGGCCGGCGCGGCGGCTCCACCCATGCTGGGCGCCGGACGATTGGCTGGCGGAACCCGTCTCCCCGCCCCCCAGCCAATGAGGGCGGCGGGCCGGGGGTGATGGGCTGCCTCTCGCGGGAGGGATTCCTGGAGACGCTGCAGTGTGGCGGCGCTCCCGGCGCCGCGCAGCCCCCGGTGCCGCCTCCGCTTCCCCGCCCTGCCTCGCCCTGCCCTGCCCTGCCCTGCCTCGCCCTGCCCGCCGCCGGCCGCCGCCGCCGAAACTTACCGCCCGGCGCGCCGCCCGCCCGCCGAGCGCAGGGGGCTGGGGCAGCCCGCCTGCCGTGCGCGGGGGCGGTCCGCCGCGCACCCCCGCCGTGCTCCGCAGCCCCGCCGCGGGGGGGGCCCGGGCGCGCGTGGTGCCGCCGCGGGGAGCGGCTGAAGGACGAGCCGGCTGCGCCCGCCCCGGTTGCCAGGTAAGGCAGCGCTCCGGGGCCGCCCCGGCGGCGTCGCCTCGGGCAGGGGGCGGCTCGCCGGGCGGGGGTTTGTGAGGGGGGCGCCCGCTGGCCCGGCGGGGGGAGAGCACATGCTCGGGGGGCGGCTGGCGGCGCCGCCTGCCCGGCGGCTCTGCCCGCGGCTGCCGGGGGCGGGGGCCCGCCCCCGGGGCGCTCCCGGCGGGGAGGGTGGTTACGGGGGGGTGGGGGGGGGGCGGCTCAGACAAAGCGACACCCCCCCCCCCACCGCCGCCGCCGCGGTGCTCCGCCGTCGCCCCCCGCCCCGGCTGCGGGAGCGGGGCGCCGGCCGCCCTCCATCCCTCTGTCCGTCTCCCCCCACCTCCATCCCTCCCCGCCGCTGCCCGGAGCCGGCGCCGCGGCGGCCGCCGGGCCAACTTGCTTCTCCGGGCTTCGCCTGGCCGCCGCCGCCGCCGTGCCCCCGGTGGTCTGTCCCGGCGGGGGGGGTGGGGGGGTGGGGGGGCATGCCGTCGTGCCTCCCCCGGCCCTGACCTCGCCTCCTGCCCGCAGGGCAGCATCGAAGCGTTTGTGGATCAATTTACAAAGAGCCTTTCCTCCATTACTCAGAAAGGCTGTCAAGCTAATGGATTTTCTTTCCATGCAATTTCATTTTGTGTCCTCGGACGTTATTTCCTTCATCTTATTTAATACCACTTGCCTTGCTTTGATTTCGAGTATGTTATGGTCTGGTTCCTATGCGTGCACGGTAGGGATAGGGGATCAGCGCTCTGTTTAAAAGTTAATTTTGCCTATCAAACTCTACTAGGTAGAGTAGTAAGAAAGTGGCAAAGAATGTCAGTATTTCTTTTGTTTCCAGTCTTCTAAAATAAAGATATCAAATGGGTACCAGCTTCTGCTAGTCAGTATAGTAAGTAAATTAAATGTAGTCATTGGAATGAGCCTTTATGGCACTTTCAACAATCTGTAATTCAATCATCTCTGATACAAGCTGCCTTTTGCTATTATTCATCAGACCCAGCTGAGTGATTTCTGTCAGATGGGAAGTGGTAGAGAGAAATCTCTAGGTAAATGTAACTGAAAAGCTTTCCAAGTGGAGTCCTAAATGAGCACAGAAAAGCACTTGGCCACAATATCGAGACAGATGTTAGCATCCAAATAAATTGTTTCTTTTGATTGTCTGGGGGATGTCAAGTCTTATTTTCCTTATTTAATAGCCATTTGTGGGTGAAGAAGAAGGAGCTCTCTGTTTAGCACCTTGTAAACTCAATGCAAAATGCTGTAGTGCAATAATGTTTCACTGTCTCTGAAATAATATTTTCTGCACAGAGATCAGTAGAGTAATTTTAGATACACATACATGTTGTAGACCACAACTAGACTGCTAATCAGCAACGGTGGTATTGATCCTCTGAGCGGCTACGCAGCGTGTCATCCGTGTTGTGCATTAATCTGTTACGTGCTGTTTAAACTGCTTTTTCGTCTGAGAGAGTTACTTCATCCTAATAAAAGGAAGACGATAGTTGTAGACCTAAGGGGAGACTCCTTTCCCTGGTGGGTTGATGTCTAGAGTTACAGATGAGCAATTGTTTTAGGAGTGACCCTGAAAAGGGGAGGGGGAGTTTCTGGCTACAAGGACAAATAGGCAGCAAACTAATTTGCTTTGTGAGTATATGAAATGTCATCTCCTGCCATGCTTAAATAAAGCTGCTCAGGAGAAGTGTAAGGAGATTCCACGTGTGCCCAGAATAGTATTTTCTTGTCTATCTTGGAAACAAATGACCCGATTTTATGGCTTGAGAGTCGAATATGTATATCTTTTCTTACAAGCTTTTTGGAATTGTAGTTCTATTAGTAGTGTCCGAGGGGAATATGCTTTAATGTGGTCTATTACTTGGCTTGTGGTATAGTTGCTCAAAATTTGCATGCATGCAATTCATAAATTGAAAACTGTGTAGCTTAAAAACATAGTGCAGGCAGCTTGAGTGAGAAGAGATAATTTAAAAAAGAACCACAGGGCAGAAGATAATGACATACTGTAGGAAATAATCGTACTCCTGCACTTGCAAAAGCATGAAATGTTCCAGTGTAGCCATTTCATACAAGCCCAATTTTCCCTCACATTAAGAGTGCCTAAGTGAGCCTTATTAATGTTTGATGCAAAAGATGCTAAATCCATTTTAAGGCTCGATACTGGAATTTAAAGAGGTAGCTCACAGACTAACAGCGCAGTTCTAACACTTCCCCAGAACAATTGTGAAAAATCACCATTTATCGCGTATGCCACAGCAGCGCAAGTGGGATACAACCTTTTCTGTAACACTGATGTGCGAGAAGCCCTTTAAAACCATAGTTACAAAACAGTGTTTCATTTAACAATCTGAAACATTCTCTTACCTTAATCATAACTTAAATCTGATATAAGAGCCCAGAAGATGCTCAGTGTCGGTTAGCGTGGTAGTTGAGAAGGTGTGAGATAAGGGAAGGTTCTGTTTGTCAGAAACCTAGGAAAAAAAATCTATACTTTTCCAGCTAGCGTAGAGAGACCGGAAACATAAAATCAATTTTTATGGTCTTTTGGCAGGGTTGGCTGTAATAAATAAAAAGAAGGAGCAGCTTAGGGTCTTGGCAGAAGTTTTTAAGCCACTCAGCCGTACAGAACTCAGTTAATTGATGTTTCCTCACATGAAAATGAAGCCCTTATTTAGTATACCGCAGTCTTTTCTTGTCTATTCAGCAGTCTGATTACAATTTTAAAAATACTTATGTGTGAATGTGTGTGGTGTTATACTTGTATACACATTTAAATGCACAGATAAATTCTTACTGGGAATTGCATTTGGAATAAAGAGTGCGTGCAACCTGGTATTACCTGCTGTGGAAGAGACTTCAAAGTTTGCAGCACAATTGAAACGGGCAAGAAGGTATTTCTGCATATCCAGAAAGAAAGCATGGAGGACTTATTAAGCACGGATACCATAATCTCCTTCCCTCTGCTGGTGATGCCCATATAAATGTGCAGTTTCACAAAGAAATACTTCATCGTTTGATTTACTTTGATTCTCTATAGAATGTTTGTTTTAAACATTACTTGGTATCTAGGAAGAAGCTTAATTAGAAATACACATAAGGGAGGCTTGTTAGCCAACTATGAATTTGTGTTTACCACTGACATTTACTAAAGATACTTGAGGTTAAAATAAAAGCATTTGCCAGACTGAATAAACAAAGCATTATGTTAACAAATATTTTCAGGATCGTTATGTACAAATGTCGTCTTTGCTAGACTAGGCTTTCCTCCTTCCTAATACACCCCAGTAAGAGGGGGGATTAGGAAATGCTGGTTATACTGTTACATCTTTTACAGAAACACCGGATACCAAAGCAGAATGCATTAGGAGAAGGATGACTGACAAGGGCTCTTTGTGGTTTCTTCTGGTGAGACGATAAGAGCAGGCTACAGGCAGTCTCTTTCAGGGACTATGTGGACTAGCCAAGTGATTTGTGCAAGTAGCCTGTGGAAAAAGTTATCCAGTTTAAATAAAAAAAAAAAATTCCTGAGGCATATAATGACTGAAAGCTAGATATGAGCTGTAATAAAAATGCCTCCTTAAGTATTACTTTTGACAAATGTCTAATCAGATAATCAGAATGTTTTAAGAGTAGTCTGGCTTTTGTTTTCTGTTGGTTGTTGTGTTCCACCCCCCTCCAGTGTCTTAATGAGTAGCACTTCATGGGTCTTCCGTTTACTATAAATGACTATGAGGCAGTTGATTATTTTTCTTAACCTGTTCTTTTATCACTACTAGTCTGGAAGTATTTCCCCACAACAGCAGGCACTGAACACTTCTCCTTCTCCATCCTAGAGGGAGCGATGCTGCCATCTTTTAAATTCTTAGAGGTTTGCCAGCTCGGGATGCCACTTCTCTTTTCTAGCCAGCCCTAAAGATGCTGGGAGAAATGCATCGGAACACAAAGTAAATCCAGAACGTCTCCTGTGCAGCGTAGTTCTGATAGCGACTAATATTTATAAGGTTCTTCTAAATTTGTATGGTCTTCCATTTAAAAAAGTGTCACCCAAAATTATCCAAACAAACTAGTTGTTTTTCATCAACCCTGAATAATTATATTAATATTTCAGGAAAAGAAAATTTTTATTCAGAAGTAGCTAAAACCAATTTGGATACTTTAATGATGCTGTCTACAAGTTTTCTAGGCATTAATCAGGATTTATGGTAGTACTCAAATGTGTACTGTAGTAGTTTTAATAACGTAGCCACAGTTGTAGTGACTAGGTAGTACAGTACCTCAAATTCATGAGGATACATGCCTTAAAGCTGCTCAGTGATGATTTAATGAAGTTGATTATATACCTATTTACAAGTTCTGTTTTGTACCTTTATCTTAAGGGTATTTTTTTCCTATGTGCAGTTGAAAATCAGTGTAGCAGTTGCAATATGGGAAGGCTGCTAACCATTACTCAGCTTGGCTCTGAGACATACGATTGCCTGTAAACTCCCTTGTCTTCATGTGTTTGGGTAACCATGTAGATATGGCCGTTGAAAAATAATTGGAGTGCTTTCATGGAAGGTGCTGTGGAAATAAAGATTCCTTGACAAATGGCTTATCTGGTTCAGGACCCTGTCTCTAACAGTAACACTTCTTCTAGAAAATGTGTACACATACGTCATTGACAGGTGGACATTGGACCTAACTCTCCTTATTTGGAACACTTAATGACCACTTGTAACATGTAGTTTTAATTAATTATAACTTTTTTTTTACTTCTTCCCAAAGCTATGGAGAGTATTTCTTTATAATTGTCTGTTCCTATTTGATTTCTATCATCAAAACTTAGAGTTGGGAGGAATTCTTAGAGGAATATGTGACAATTACAATTAGTGTGGTGTTTTTTTTTTTAAAGGCTAAATGTGGTAACTTAAGGAAAACTTAGTGGCATGATGTTGTTTTGATAGAAGACACAAGCTATTGGCCAGTAGTTGAGGGCTAAAGACTGATAGTGTAATAAATCCCAATCAAAATAGTTTTGAAAGTGTTTTTTTTTAAAAAAGGACCTTTTCTGTTTCTTGTTGAAACTGTAAGCTTTGTGTTTTGGCTTCAGTAAGGCATTTGATTTAGCTTAGGGTGATGATCTGATTGTAAGAACTAGTGCTGTAGAAGGGCACCATTGACCGTGTGAACAGATTAATTTTTTTCTACTTGATAGATTGCCAAAGAGATAGTGTATGGGGAATCACTATCTCCATTATTCCAACTCTATTCATTACTTTTAACAATGATCTGGAATAAAATACAAAATCCATATTCATGAGAATACTTCTGATTTTTTGTTCCAATTTTAATAAATAAAGTTGGAAAAAGTGCTGTTAAAGACTGATTTCATTTGGTTTCTCATCCTACTACATCTGAATAGGTGTTTTAACAAAGTGAACTGTAATACTTTTTCCTACTTCCTGTAAAAAAACTGTGATTTCCCCTGAAGAGTGGCTCTGAGAAAAGACTTGGGGATTACATCCAGGGAACATTGTCATTATTTTGAAGAGCAGAGAAGCTGTATGCAGCTGTTAACACTGAAGTGTTGAGAGTAGGAAAGGTGCCCAACTTCAGAAAGGATGCTGGGTGACTAGAATTAGTTTAGAAAAGGGACCCAGGAGTTGCATCATCTGAGATGTGCCAAATCTGCTTCTTAATGAGACTCTTAAAAGCTTACCATTCTCTTTGGAAAGCTGTATATGCCAAGAACTTCCTTCATTCCCACACTGTGAAAATACTGGTATTAAATTGTGCTCTAGTACGTAAAAGTTCACGCAGCAGTCTGGTCAGGTATGCAAACTACAAGAGCTCAGACTGGAAATAAGGTTATCAATTTTTAGTCTATCAGAGTAGCAAGTGTATGGACTAGTGTACTGAGGAGATGACACCTTTCTACTTGAAGTCTCTAGATCAGTATTTTCTTACCTTTTAACTAGATGAGGTACCCATTCTAGATTTGATGTAGAAATTGCTGGATTTCTGGTTTGTGTTAATCCATGAGAACAGAGTAGATAATCAGTTGTCCTCCCGGCCTTAAAATCACCAGCCCATTGAACCTGCTGCCATTAACTGCCATTGAGTCTCTTGGATTAAATAATTTTTTTGTCAAAGGTGTTGCGACATATTGTTCTTGCAGTGTGAAGAGGTTCTGTCTGAACTTCTCTGAAGCTGCCCTTGTATGTTATAATCCTATTTTTGTCCCACCTCACTACAAGCAATTTCTGCTTATTTATCTAACTGGTGTTAATCTTTGAGGCCTGATTTAAAGCCCACTGAAATTGATAACTGTTCGTTCCATTTACTTTGTTCCTCTGATGTGTCTTAAAACCATAAATTGTGCTTATTAATAGGAATTCTGTTTAAAAAGAGAATGCCTGTTACTCTTTCAAATGTGGGAGGACCAATATCATGTGTCCCATCAGTCTGGCCTGGGCTTGTGTAAATAGGCCTTAATTAGTTTGCAGATGCCATCAGTCAGATGCTACCTGAAGGACTCTTCTGCCAAACCTGTTCTGGAGCTGCTCTTGCAAGTGGCAGTCATTGCACCTGGGATCTGAGCCAGGGAACCCTGTCATGAGTCTGCTTTGCACCAGGATGAACTTGTCTTGGTGAAAACCTTCCATGTCCTCTTCCCATGTGTCAAGCCATGGTTGGTTAATTGGTGGTACTGGTAACACAACAGGTGTCTCTTATGAGAGGGATACAGCTCTACTGAGGTGGCAAGTAAGAGTTATCTTTGGGAGTGTCCTCCCACTGAATTGCCGGAGATATATGTCCTTGAGTAGTCCAGGTGAGGATGGAAGACAAATGCATTTTTGAATGCATCGTTGAATTGCCAGCTTTCTGGATCCTGAAATTAAAGTTTACCTCTTTTCTAACAGCCCAAGTATTTAATTAAAGATGTATTTGTTAAACAGTTGCATTTGATAACTATCTCTGGGACATATTAATATTGCCTCAGGAAAAGTCTGCCAGTAGATGCCTTTTCATCTTTTCCATAGTTTTCATTTCATCAGAGTTGTTTTTCATATACTAATAACAAGGAGTTATCTTGCCCTTGCTCTTCAGATTCAGCTTTCTTACTTCAAACTTGCTTAGCTTACTCAGCTGCTAGTTAGAGCAGAGGAACACCAGGAAATATCCATGTGACCTTGACAGAGGTTGGTTGCTTCTTCATGATATGCTGTAGCTGCGTGAGGCCTTCGCGGATCCTATCTTGTATATTTGTTTTATTTTTGTAAATCCTACGTAATAGGATTGAAAGGTGGTTTTCTGTATTAATGTGTATCGTATTTAGCACTCCTTTAGCTTGCTGAGAAAATGCTAAAAGTGAAAACTTCAAGTAAAATCATCTGGGACAAAACCACCTGAAGTCATATGCTATGGTTTTCTTGCATTTGTCATTTTCAAAATATATGTCCACTTTTAATAATGACTTGGACCTACTTTAATATTTGATATGCAAATATTGGCTTTACAAATTTTGCACTGGCTAATAATTGAGCTGTTTAGAATAAATTATTCTTTAAAAATATGGATGGAAGTTCTGTATTATAGGTGAGCAAGACATAAAACTCGCTATGAAAAATTAGTATTTTAGAAGAAGAATAGTAATAAATGTTATCTCGGTATCAACTTACTTTTGAACTGAGCACTATTTGTCCATGTAGTGTCAATTGGCTTCCAAAGCAACAACCAGCCAAATGTCCATTAAAGGTGATGAACCAGACTTTGCAAGACATAGTAGAGACTCTCTGCACTGTTACTGAAGGATTCAAACATATCCCTAAAGCCAAAACCTTTTTCTGCCTTTCCAGATAGCTCATGGATATCTGTAGCCATCAGCAGGATTCCAAAATGTATGTATAGCATATAGGTGAAAGGAAAAATAATTGGCATAATTTTAATGGAAGTTGTTAGAGCTTTTTGAATTTCCTTTTAGTATTAACATGAAACTGGGAGCATTTAATTTGCTTTGGGTTGAAATTTGACTTTTAGAATGGCACTGCTCTTCAACTACTTTTATCTTAAAGTAACTTAAGGGTTCAATGGTGTTAACTGATTTCACAGAATAAAGCTAAATTATTTGCTGGAAGGGATTATCACCTGGCATCTCTTAGTCTGTGGTGTTACTGCCTTCTCCCCCTTAGTTCTGTGACCTTTTTTGTGATGAAGAAAAGTAATCTCTTCTGGGGAGGTAATAACACAACCTCTTAGCATAGTTAGCAGTGTTGGCTTTAGATGTTTTAAGTAGGTGAATGTGTGAATTTGAAAGGATGAACGTGAGGGTGGACAGGCGGCCATAGGTGGATGTAGTGAGTACTGAGCCTAGTTGAAGATGTATTCAGATTATTACAGTGAACAAATTATTCAAGGTTTTTTATCTTCCATTAGGCTAAATATGGGCTATTTCATGGGTCCTTTTAGGATAAATGTATTGGTGATTTTGAATAGCTTAGGAGTTATGCTGATGAGGCAATGTAGGCACTTATCCTTGAACTGTGAAAAATACTTGTTCAGCCTGTCCTACTTACAGCTGGTAAGATACTTAAAGGGAGTTGCTTCAACAGGCTTAGAGATAATTGTGGTGAATAGATTCTAAGTCTGAAGTTTGAGAGGTGTATGTAAATAATGTAGAACTGTACTTAGTGTTTGTTTATCTCATGCTGTAGCGCTTAAAAAAAAATAGTGGGGGGAATGTAGTGAAACTTTCTCCCCCTGAAAGTCAGTCAGCAAGTCTATAGATTGTGATTAGTCAAGTTTTAGTTTAAAGCTATTGCCCCATTATTATTCAGTGTTTCAGTTTTCTGTATGTATGGGAAACTTTAGTAGGACTGGGAGGAGCTAAAGGATTAGTAGTGAAGTGTGTAAGTAGAGGGGCTGTACGTTGTTCAGTGATGGTCAAATTCTGTACGCGTTGGTGCTGAGATAAAGATGGCCTGCATAATGCCTGCATAGCAGAGATGGAACCAATGTTAGCTAGTAAGTCGCAGCAAGTTAGTCTCTAAGACTAACATGCAATAAGTATATTCACCATAGGAGCCAGTATCCTTGCAAATGTGGATGAAGGCAAAGCAAATACAATAGTTATCAGTTGCAACAGTAGTAAATACATGTTTTTTTTTGTAGTATAAGGTGCACAGAGCTAGCCTGCAATGGACACATGCTGAAATTTTGTTTCCTGTTACAAAGCAACTGCTTCGGGCAGCATTGCTTTTTCCATCATACTTGGCCTAATGTTGTACATCCAATTCTGGCTCACTTAGACCAGAATTCTTGTGAACATATTTCTCAGTAAATCATATTTCATTTTATTAGATAAGCTGAATTAGATCCCAGAAATTCAGAATTTTTTTTCTTAAAAGCACTTATAGATGAGTTAGAAGGCAAGATAAAAAGTCATTTACTGTCACCATCACTTAGAATAGCTAGTTAGGCTTTTAAACCTGTCTTGTTTTTGTAGGCTGCTTGCTTGCCTGGACACATGGTAAAATCAAAAGCAGTATTTAATTTTTTTTTAGCAAACATACTAATGTGTGGTGTGCAAGTTTCTCCCTTTTTTTCTTTTTGTTATGGAATAAAGGAAAAATCCAGGGGTGATGGCTCACTTCTCCACATCTTCTGTTAACATGGTGAATTCCAAATGTGGGTTGAAACTGGTGACAGCTGTTTCATCAAGAGCTGCTCCATGTTTGTGAGAAGCAGTGTTTGCTCTGCAGTCTCTTTAGAACAGGGCCTGACATATCTTGTAATGTGTTTATACTGTGCCTAACGTAATAGGATCCAGATCTTTGACTGGGGATGTGGACTGTTCTGCAAAACAAATAATAATTAGCCCAAATGTTGAAAAAGTGCCATTATTTAAGGCCCCCAGAGATCAATAAACAATTCATTGCCGTAGCCATATCAACCTTCTCCTTCAAAGGGATTTCAATTGTATCATGGAAACTTCATACTTGAAAATGTGAACACTTGTCTGTTAGGCACTCTGCTAGATATAAGTATATTTTGCTGGTCATTAAGGCTGTACTGTTCATACTAGGGGACACAGACACTCAGAGCTCTAATTAAAAACTATGCTGAGCTACTCTTTATAACCTCTTTACCTTCATCCTGGTAAAACTTACCAGTTTTAAAAAACGTTTCCTGTTTCCCAGTAATCTGATTTGCCACTTCCCAGTTGAAAACTGGGCAAACTGGCTTGCTACGGAAGAAAGCTATTTTATGCATAATGCCATGCTAACAACTGGGATTTGAATTATTTGCAGGTGGGATGGTACAAAGGGGCTGGATTTTAGCCTTATGTGGCCAGGAGGGAATATATCTGGCATAAAGGAGATAAGCATTACTGGAGCTGGAACTAGTTTAAGAGAGTAGCTACTTCATGCCAGAAAGCAATTTCTAAAGGTTTCTATGACAGAGGAATTAGCAAAGTTCTGCTACATCAGCTTCCCCAAAACTAGCTCCTGTATATCTGTTTGGAGGTTGGTGTAATTATTGGAGACTTCTGCTCCCCCTTTCAGTGAGAAGTTGATACAGGAGAACATCTAGTCCTACTCTGATATGTGATAGCGTAAATGGGTGAAACAAATCGAAAGCCAAAACCATAACTGCCCAGGTAGCCTGTCCTGAAGGTAGACCTGAAGATTTCAGCTAAAGATTTTAGGATTAGTTTTTTGTGAAGTATACAAGTCTGTACACATCAGATGGTTGTTTATATTACATAGGAGCCAATCAAAGTAGTGTCCTATTGATATGGTGAAACATAAATCCCATATGACAGATGGGGATCAATGGCAGAGGGAGATTAAGGATGGGATTCATCTCAGTTCACTTTAATACCCTCAGAAGGTGATTCTTTTGACCTACCTTAAGCATCTGTCTTGGTGTGAGATGCACTGCTCTCTGGAGGTCTCTGTTCCTTTCCAGTGACTGTAAAAATTCTGGGATCACTAGATGAGACCTAATCAGCTAATTTTTAGACACCTGACATGGGACACTTGAATCCTAAGTGATGTGCCTAAGGCCTTACTAGGTAGCCTGTTGCAAGGCTGAAAACTGAACCCAGGTTTTCTGAATCTGAGTCAATAGTGCTAATCACAATACTACCTTTTCAATGAAGAGAAGAATTGGATCTATGTCTAAAACTACTGTGTGGTGCCTGCTTAAAATTGCTTTTAACAGTTGCAAATAAAAAGTACTTGGTCCAAAGGGAGGGGGTGGTGTATTTGGAAGTACCCACTTAAAATTCAGTTCAATTTATTTATTTTACTACAGTTAGTATCACTGTATTTGATTCACAGGAATACATCAACCTCAGTAGTGCAGTAACTTTGTGCAAGAGACTAGGTTTAAAAAGAATATTTTGAGAGAAATATTTTGCTGTGGAGAATAACAGATTTGTTTGTCTGCAGAATCTGTGCAGTGCTGTCAGGAAAGAATAAACTTTATACCTCAAAGTAGAGTTCTCGATAGTGATAAAAACTTTGCTATCAGCTCCACAGAAAGATGGACATCTTGTCAGTAAAACTGTAAATAAAGGTCCATTGTATTGGGCATAACAATATTTTATTCATGGATATGGGCAGTTCGTTGAAGTTGGTCTTGTCCATTCTGGGCTGACAAAAGTGGGCACGAAAGGAGACACCTTACATCACTGTGAATCACAACAGTTAAGAGATATAATGTTTTCTGAAACATGAATACTAAAGCTGATATGAAGAGTGTTGTTGGCTTCACCAGGCTTTGGATCTTGCCTGAAGTGTGCAGGGAACCAAGCAGGTTTGCACAAGTGGTAGTGATGGAAATAATCCCACTGGGCAAAGTATGGGAAGGCTTGTTGTATTGCTTCTCCCCTGGTCAGCAAAGCTCTTGGAGGAGACAAGAAAAGCAGCAGCTCAGGTGTTGCTAGTGTGTGTGTTTTCCCCCTCTGAACTGTAGTAAGTTTTGTACTTGAATGGGCACGGTGCTTTTGGGGGTTAGCTTAGTTCTTCCTTGCTTCCCTGCACACACCCACCCCCCTGCTTCCACCTTAATGTAAGGCTATAGTTTTGGTGTGGTTTGTGACTGAGGTGAAATCATGTTTTCTGAGCTGTAGTGCAGAATCTGTTTACAAAGCTTTGTGTAATTTGGACATAGAAATCTGATCAGATGATCCCAGTAATATGTGACCCCCTTAAATTCATGGCATCACAGCTCTTTATGTGGGAATACACTGTGATGTTAAACCTTCAGGGTGTAAACTTTCTTTAAAGTGCTGTGGGGGGGGGGGAAAGGCAGGGGAAAAATTCTGCTATCAGGTAAAACAGAAGTTGGTAATGGGGAGAATAAAATAGGATGTGTATTTTAAGCTTATGCAGTTTCTTACTCTAAAAATTGGGAATTGGCTGTTGGTTTCACAGTGCTGTGTATAGCAGGAATTGTATCTTCATGTTAGGTCTAAAGTGAAGTTAAATTAGAGTAGTCTAGAAAGGAAAATCCAGTACTCTGAAATTATATCACAGCAAAATGGTGGTCTTGTTGACATCTTTGGTCATGAGAATTTCTCATTCCTTTCTATCTTCCTTTTGAGTTAGCAGCTAAACATCATGCTTTTATAGCTAAATGAACCTTTATAAGCTAGACATCAACTATATATAAATGCAGAACAGTACATCTAAAATCTGTCATGCTGTCAGAGTACAACTGTTTTCTCTATGAATATGAAAATTGTCACTTATCTGCATTCTCTCCCTGCCCTACTTTTCCCCCCTATATGTTGATATTCACCCATGTGAAAGAGGCCAATTACAGTTTGGCCGTTGTATAAATAATGCAGAAGTTGTCAGTAGCAGAGGAAAATTTATGTTAGAAAACTGAGGGAGCGAATAAGGAAATAAAAGCACCTTTTAATGAGGGCAGTCATCCCTGTTTTTACATCACTTCATGTTAAAAAAGGTATTTAAAAAAAAGCTTTTAGCAGTTTTAATTCTTCATCTGAGGACTAGCTTTAATAATAAAATCCTGGTTCAATCATCCATCAGAATATTGTGCTCTGCAATATTTTCCCATCTGATTTCCCCACCCCACCCCAAGGCCCTCCTGGGAGCAGACCCTGGGTCTTTTCCCTTGGCCAGGAGAGGTGCTGAGCAGCACCTGAGCTGGAGGGATGCCCTGGAATCACAGCAAGGCTCGAAGGGAACGTGCATCTCTTCCCTCTGGCTTTGTGGAAAACATTTGGAAAATACAGTGCAATCTGGAGTCAGGCTACCTTGAAAGTAAATTAATTAGGCTCATTAAGGGTGGACTTGTGAACTTCAGAGCAGCTGAGGTTGGCTCTCAGTAGCTGTCGTTAGTAGAGCCAGGGCCCAGGTGCTTGCTGGGGCACAGGCTGACTTGGAGTTGCTGTAAAGTTGGCCAAGCTTAATAGCACCTTGTTAGTGTGGCTTATTGATGGCCACCTGTTCTGGGAGGTGGTCAAAACGTGATCCTAGCTGATGATAAACAAATTCCATACTTCTTGTGTCCCTCCTCCAACTGCTGTTTCCCTTGAGTATTACTCTGAGACAGAAGGGATGCTGTGGCCTTAGATTTGGTTGTATATAAGCAACCACTTGGAGGGTCTCCTGACCTGACAGCAGTCTTCAGCAAAACTCGCTAGGCTGCATGTCTGCTGGGTCTGTGATGCCTCTGACTAGAGCAGATGAATGATGTACTAGCCCTTGCCTCTCATAACTGACTCTGTTTTCCAATGGTGATGCTCTTAATGTAGTTGCTAAAAAGGATACTTGCAGGCTTTTCTTTATCTCCTTTATCTTTGGTGAGGCTTAAAACAGGAGTAATAAGGAGATAAGCGAGTATCTCCTATGTTTTTGATTAGGGGGCTGCAATTTTCTTCGTTATCTTTACCCTTTCATGATTGAGCTGTTTGTTTCCAGATGGCTCCTGTGCACGTGAGGACAGGGACATGCACAGCCCAATCTGTTCAGCTGCAGGCCTCTCATCAAACACAGCCCAAGGCGCTGGGCACGCTGGCCGGTTTGGAGCAGTTCGGCAGCCCATCCTGTAGCAATTACTCTGGTGCTTTTATTTCCAGATACGAAGGCTTTGAAGCGGCATCCTTTTGTGGGAGGAAGAGATTTCAAGGTTCAGAAACTGAAATGCAAAACTGCAGCCACCTCTCACCTTTCTAATGAAACTGAATTTATCAATGTTTCTAAATGTGTCCACAGTAGCAAAACATTTTGAACTTTTTTGTTCCAGGTGTTGGTTTCAGTAAATGATTTATTTTTTCCATTTTCTTATAGCAGAGTTCTTAGTATAATGTCAGGTATGTCAGGTGAAATATGTAAATAATTATGATTTGGGTTTCTCCACTTTTGTCAAAAGTCTCCACCAGAGGAGAGATGGTATGTGAAAATACAAAGTCAGTACCATGTTTAAGGGTACAATGTTACTCTTGCAGAGACATTAAACAACATTTGCTCTTTTTTTGGAACACCCAAATATGATTCTTGGATTCATTTTATCTATGGCTGTGTTAGGATTTGAATTGACTAGACATTTTCCTCACACTTTTCTTTCCTTACATGTTCCCTTATCTCCCATACTTTTTTCAAAACTGTGAGGGGAGAGGGATGGGACATGTAATTAAACACAGGTATCTGCAATAAGCTCTGGTTAGAAGGCAGATAGCAATTAACATACTGGAAAGGCTAAAGAAAGAGGTGTTGTACATATAATAAAAAAATAGCCATCGTTAGTACAATAGACAAGGTGATTAGGTATCACCCTATTGACCCTATATCTGTTGCTGGTTCAGTGGGTTAATCAACTGTTCTTCAGTGATTAAAGTCTGGATTTCTGAGTTCCTGTTCTGTTCTCCCAGAAAGTGTGGTGGTGCTTGGTGGGGAAGTCCGTATGGTGAGGCACTCATCCTATGCAGTGCTCTGTGCATGTGAGTGTCTGAGCATCTGAAATCCCTCTGAAGTTAAAGTAGCCTGTAAAAGTGAAATAGTGCTCTCTTTTTGGGGGGGGAACTACACACACAAAAAAACCCCAAACAAACCAACCACCAAGAAAAACCCCAAACCAAAGCAAAAGAAAAAAACCCAAACCAAAAAACCACCAAACTTCTGAAATTAAAGCATGAGATACTGCTATCAAATAGCTGTTGTGTGTAGACTGACTTTTTCTGGGAGGAGATCTTGGGGGAACCTCTCATCATACCAGTTTATTTTCTTAAGAGAAACATGGCATATCTGAGCTGAGAATCTCTTCAGACAACACATGTCTGAATAAGTGTTGCTTGTGTCTGCTTATGTCTGCTTGTGAAGGTATACCAGAGAGATTAAGAGAATTCTATGAAATATTTCAAATATCTTATGAAAAGGGCATAATTTTCTGTTTTGTTTTTCCAGTAACTCTTTTAAACTCTTGTTACAGTTGCAGAGACGCTCGCTGCTTTACTCTAAGCAATGTTATTGAACCCTAGCACTTTCCATTATGGTTTATCGACAGATGTGTGGTCTGCTGAAACCTTAGTTACCTGGTCATTATTGCAGCAAGATTTTTGTCTCAAGACTTTTGGGTGGTTTAAATTTTCTGAAGTTTGTTTAGAAACTTTCACTTTGAAATAAAAAAGTTTTACCTCTGCTGTATTATAGTGGTGTTTAAAAATAACTAAGTGTATAAGTTCAGGTGGCTATCACATCAGATAGCTGCAAAAGGAAGTAAAAGTCCCATGTGGAAAACATTATCATTGGTCATGTGAGCTAAACACTTCAGAGAATGCTGAATTTTTTTCAGACCCCTTAATACTGAATGCTAGTAAAAAAGCATTTGGAAATAAATTTCTGTTGCTTAAGTAGCTTTAGTTTCTGTTCAACAGCAGAAAACCAGTCATTACTCAGATCACTTGGTGACATTAAACACTTTAGACATATCAATCTTTGTTAAAATGAGAAGTCATTTTTAATTCTGCATGTTAGAAAAAAATATAACCCTCTAAATTGTTCTTGTCCATGCTTGTGATGAACAGCATTGTACAAACTAGAGTTCATGAAAACTTCCAAATTCCGATTATGCAAGTAATTGGGCCTTAAGATTACTATCTTTATGGTGGAGCAGAATGTCTTAATGCTTTCTGTTGACAACCAAACAAAAACTAGGTGTCCTAAAAGTATAAGTAGTTCATACTTTAAGAATATCAAAATAGTGGGGTTTTTCCTCCCTTCTTTCATATTTTGACTTTCTGAGCTTATTTAATTGTAATGTTCATAGAAATAGGCAATTGGTAGGGTTGGGGGGGAAGGTTCAAGCTGCAAGACAAACTTGGAGCAATGTAGAAGAAACCTGACACAAAATAATATCTCCAATTTTTACATGGAAATTTTTCATTACTGTTTCAGTTTTCAGTAGATTATATCTTTAGAAGAAAAAAAATCAATTGTGCTGACAATAGCAATAATCATGTTACATGTAAGGAGTTCAAAGGTTACTTTCCCACAAAGAATAGAAAAAAAAACACTGCACAGGAGCTCCCTTCCATGGTAGAAGATAGTGACATATTATTCCATTCAATTTTGGGTTGTGCTTCATTGCTTCTGAAATAGATCTTCTTGGGACATATGCCCAAACTCAAGATGTGGTCAATGTGCTACTACAATTACTTCGTTGTTGAAGAGCTCTTTTTGCCAGAGGAAGAATTGTCCAAGACAGATGCTACTCTGACAAACAGCTTGATACTTAGTACAATATGTGCTGAAAAGTTTAATAGAATGTAAGTGTCAGGATCATAAATGCTTAACAATCTTGTCCATCTTAAGCATATATGGGAGTTAGTACTTGACAGAAGATCTTGCCAATTTTTTAGGGTGAATGGCAAAACTGACTAGCTAAATGATTATTACTGTTTATGCAGCTCAGGATTTGTAAATGAGCGGTTCTGTCAGCAGTGCCCAGCTTGAAGCACATTTGGAAGTGCCTTGTTTTCAGCATGTGCTAGGCATGCAGTCTGCTAAAATCAGCCTTTGTCCACACTTGACCCAAAGGCAAGTTTTATTCATATGTTAGAGAAACTATGAGTTAGAGGCACTTTGAGCACATGACTGGTAGGGCTATAGAGGAAGTTGCCTGATGAAAGCCTGATCCTGTGTTACAGGCCTGTCTTCCCCATCCAGGATGTTCTGGGTACTGATCAGATGCTTCCCATGTAAGGTCTTTGAGATAAGTGTAGCTGTGCTGGGTAAACCACACTTTGCTAGACCAGTACAGTGGCTTTTAGGAATTCTTTCAAGTTGACACCAAGCCCATTGTCTTCTCAGTACCTACTGAGTAAATGCATATGAAAGTATTACTATAAATTTTGGTACGTCCTCAGTGTCGCATGACTTAACCATCTTAAAGGTAGGTGTGTAGTCCAAGTTGTTAAAGGTGACTTTCTATCATTAAAAGTCAGAAGAGGGGATACTTCATTGTCCCCATTTTAGATAACCATTTTAGGTTGAGGAATCATCCTTTAATGCTGGAGCTCTTTCACTTGTGCCTACAGTAGGAGCCCAAGTGGTTACCATTGTTCTAGGAGGATGCAATGTCTGCATCAAAAAGGTTAATTCCCACCATTTTTGGGGGGAAAGTTAAATGGAATTTTTAAAGTGTTCATTAGGTAAACATTTTTCTAATCTTCTGTGTGTGAAAACAAGTAGATGGTATCAACTTCTGTTCAGCAAGGAGAGTTACTTGAGGGTAATTTTCATGATAGAAGGCTATGTGGAGAGTCGTACTGAAAGTATAAACGAGTAGAGAAATGAAGGCAATAAGTTACTTTTTGCTAACTTATACATGTATGTTTTGATTCTGGGTTTTTATGATAAGAATATTGCTCACTTTTTTTATACCTCTTGGACTTCGGGTATGGTGTCTAAAGCATGATACTGAAGATGGCTTTGCATATTGAGTAAGGAAAAGTTCAAATTAATCAGTTTTAATCAGTACTAGTTGTCCTGTGACCATTCTGGTATTTTTTTCTGCTCTGATCGATCTTCCAAACCTTAGTGTATGTTCTACTTTCCAAGCTATGATTAGACAAAACAAACTTCTTTATGCACAGTGGTCTAAAAAATGGACTAAGTAGGTTTTACTTATGCACTATCACAGAACACTGTTGAATAAAGATGAAAAACATGTTCGTAATACTTACTTTGTGATCAGGATGCATATGTCTTGTGTCCATGTAATTTTGTCTTTATTCATATTGGTAGATGATATGTACTTCAATTAGTATTCAGGTACAGATTATCATATATGAGATTTTGGTTCTGCAAACCTGAATGAATTTCTGAATCTCTTAAGGAACAAATAAAACACAAACTGCATGGTGACGAAATGTTACTAAGAGGTTTCTGTTGAGTACCTTTCAGTGCCCTGCTGTTTCCATGATCACTTAATGGGATCCAGAGAGACCAGCCATTAGGCTTTTTTTTAAGGCCTTGGAAGCAGAATACCTACTAGTGCACCAGAACAGATTCCTGAAAATTGTATAAAATCTCGGCAGAAATCTCTTGCTCATGCTGCTTCTCTTTCTCTGACTGCATGTATCTTAACTGCGAATCCTACGTATTTAAGTAGTAGTGTTACTACTTTAGCTGAGTTGAATGTGCACACACGACTATATAGTTCTGTGTACAGTATACATTGGTATTGCACAGCTCGCACATGTCTGCCAATAATAACGCTTTTAGTCTGGCATGGTTGTGTTTCTTTCTGGCCCTGGGCATGTCTTTGCTATTCTTAGGAGCCTGTGCCTTCCCTCGTATTCTCTGTCATTCTGGATTTGTGGGGGAGGACTTGGAGATGCTAAAGAAGTGTTGTTTAGCCAGGATACTTCAGGATTGTCCTTGAAGTATTGTCTTGGGTAGCCATGTTTTGAGCATTTAGGTATTATGCATGCAAACAGTCTCTCCAGTTCTTTAGAGCCAAGCCTTTGATTTTAAAGTTTTTATGGATGTACAGGTTTGAGGGTGACTATGGAAATACATGTATATAAATGTGTGCAAATACTGGGTATTTTGTATCCTTAAGGATAGTGTGAACATGCATAATTGTTCAAATTACCTGTATTAGCTGTCCATCAGTTAAGTTAGAACAAAAAGGCTACAATCACTAGTGCTTCAGAACTGCTAAATTATTTTCTATGCAAATAAGACGTTCTTTTAATAAAACACAATAAAATGACATGTAAAGAAGCAACTACAAAGCCTACAAATTGATGATTGTAATGCCAGTGTCAAGCACTCAAAAACCAAAGAAGCCTATGAAGAGTTATCCCCTGTCACTTGCTATTCTTTCCCAAACACAGATTTCCAAGTTCTTTTCCACATCAACACATGCTGAAACCTTTTTTGACAATTCTGTTGGTGGAGCTTTGGGGAAGGAGGGTCAGATCTCAGGTGTGAGAATACTGTAAAATTCCAAGGAATAACTGTGCAACAAACTTTCATTCCCCACGTGTTACCCAAACAAAGATAAGTCCTTAGGCTTTTGTTCCTAGTGGTAGCAAGCACATTTCAGAAAATAGTTCCAAAGATTTAAGTGATAACTTCCAGTAATAAAATACTTAAAGTTAATACATCATAATAGTTGAACAAAACTTTAAAAAAAGTCAGTCGGCTGCTTTTCTTTCTTTTTTGACCTGCCCCTAACAGGACCCTGGTCCCTAATAACATAGTAAGCAATCAAATAGTAAATTGTTTGGACAACTGATGGCTTGGGTGGTTGGTTGTTTATTTAACCTTGTGCTCAGGTTATTTAGTCCTATGTCCTCAAAGAAACGTAAATATTGTGATGCTGAAAAGTCATAATTATCTTGCTGTTAGGCACTTGTCACCTAGTATGGAATTTAGAAACTTAGCACAGGAACCTTAACTCCATATACCCGGAGTTGGGCATCTCAGAACAGGTTTTCCAAAAGCTGGAATGATAATTTTCAATGCTGCAAAAAGCTGTAAAGACACTTCTGTCTTGGTGCTACCACCTAGCTCCTATCTTTGGGCTGCCTGCAAGTGTCCTTGGTGACTTGGGCTTCAGCAGCCCTGAGCCCCCTTCTGAAAGTATGTTGTGTATCATTTCCATAAAGATACCTTTGTCTGCTTTTCTTTCCTCAAGGAAGGAAAAGATAGTGGTGAATATTCCTCATACAGTGATCTGTTCCTTCAAATCAGTCCTCTCCCAGGAGGAGTTCAGCATGAAGATACTTGGCTTTCCAGTCTTGTTCTTAGGATTGTTTCTTTTTACATTTTTAAGACACTGGATAAAATACTTGTGGTCACTGTTTCTTTGGTTATTAATTAAAAATGGGAGATAGATTCCTCTTATTTCCTCATCTGACTGTTTTTTGGATTAAAAATATTGCCTACAGGTGAGCAGTGCAGAGGCTCATAAGCCTACCCCTCACATATCCTCAGGAGATAGATAAGTAAATGAATGCTTAGCATAGGGGTCCCGAGAGGGTAGGAGTGCCAGAAGACAAACCCTGGCAAATATAAGCAGTTTTGATATATTCAGAAATTTTGATAACTATAGAGCTAAACTAAAAGATGTAGATGCCAAACACTTAGGTAAAGAGATCGGGAATTGTGTTCCTGACCTGTCATCAATTTCTGAAGTGGTCGTATGCAACATAAGAAGAAATTCTCTGTGGCCTTAAGGATATTTTAATGAAGAAACCAAAAGGCATTAGTCTAGAAGAGCAAGCAAGAAAAAAGGATCTGTTGCGTATGTTCATTCCTGTAAAGAATAAATCTCGGCAGAAGTTAAGTTTCTCTAAGACTTGGCAGTACCAGCATGTAGACCAAAGAGAGCTGTCAGAAACTTACTGAAGGCGGCTGAAGTAAATTGAACTGGGATTTAAGATGAACTTTTGGAACTGCAATGTGAATGAGAAAGAGTTGAGTTAAATATATTCCCTGTCTTCTCTTCAGAAAGAAGTGTGTTATAGGTCTACATTTATTTTAATAAAACTTAGAGGCGTTAGCCAATGAAAGTCTATCAAATAGTATGGGGAAAAAAAAGTGGTTAAAACTGTGGAATATCATAATTTAGCAGTCAGTAGTTCTGGTGATATATGTTGTTTCTTGTCGCATTGCTCATAATTTGAGATGTTCTATATCTAGCTGTGCTGTCTTGTTTTTATGAGCTACTTAAACCCTACAGATTTAATGAATCTCTCTAGACCATGCACTAGAAAGAAGCCTTTTTAATGTGCCTGAGACTTATGTAATATGAAAGAAGTTAAAAAAATTGTTTAGATCAATCAGATTAGAATGCAAGTTCACAATTTTAACTTTATAAAAGCAGAATTGTATTACTGGTGTATGACTATCACTTTCTAAAAGGTTCAATTTAACAAATACATGATTTTTGACTTCCTACCTCAATTTCTTGCTATTATGAATTTTCTCTGTGCAGTTTCTTTCCAGGAAAATTTCACAAAATCAGGTGAATACAGGGAATAGAGTTAGTGTGGTTATTTCAGGGAGTTGGCTAAATGGTATAGAAAAAAGGGAAACTAAAAATGGTGATTGGAGACAAACTTAAAACACTGTAAGAGGGAGGAGTGAAGACGTGTGAAAGAAATTAAGTATCTTATTAGTTCATAGTATTGCTTAAAAGGCTGTTGTAGTTTTCAAGTTGAGTAAAAACCAGTATTACATGTGAACAGATAAATAAAGGACCCACAAACGTGAGGAGCACAAGTTTAAAGTACAGGTATTCTAGAGGGGCATCTGAACCAGCACTCAGGCAGCTCACAACTATGGGAACATGTGGACCTTGAGAACGGGATACAGCGGGTGTACTATGTACGTGATGGGTGAGGAAACTGGCACGTGATGTGACAACCGGGAGTGCAGCATTCCCTAAGGGTACCAGTCAGCAGGGGTGTAAAAGCTGCAGTGCTGTAAGCCTTATTACACAGAAATGTAGGTGAAGTCATAAAGTTAATAATGAAACAGTTCCCCCCCGCCCCGAATACCTATCTCCATTATGAAAGATCCTGATATGGCCTTAAATTATGGGTTAGTTTTGTGATGTGGGAAAAATTGTAAAGAGATCTGAAATTTATCTTTGGGAAGAACAGTCTCAACTGACTAACCCAAGCAGCATTTGTAGTTTTACAGGGACTTTAATGGAGAGTTTAAACAATTTTAGAAAATTTGTAATGTTCTCATTTATAACTAGCATAGAAATATACCTATGTTCATGGCACTGATTTGTTCTTTTTAATTCTTGATCATTAATGATGTATTCCTCATTGTTTCTAGAAGTTAGTTGTGTGTATGAGCATGTGTTGAGCATCATGAAGAAAGTTGAGCTGATTTTTCATGAGCTCCTTAGCCACTTTAAGAGTATTTATCATAGGTATGAAAAGTCATGTAGTCATGATTCATGGAGTTTAAGTATTTCAGGGAAAAAGACCCCAACTAAGTATTACAATTACCATGCTATACTTTGAACATGAAACATATGTAGAATAGGATCATTTAGAAATGTAGAAATAGAGCTATAGCATATGCTTTTGCTCATCCAAAATCTGAGTTCAAGGAATAAAAATGAATTGATTTTTCAGACTAACCAGCTGCTATTCCTGCCCACTGCTCTAGCAGCATACAACTCTCAGGTATATGACCAAAATATGTCACAGAGTTTTAGCTAAACTGAGTTCAATTAATAGGAGTCGCTGTGTATGCTGTTCACTCCCACAATTGCATATTGATCTGTTTGTGATTCTAATGCTCAGTAATGACTTCACGCTTCTGTCATTGCTATCTACACCCTGGCAAACTCAGGGTTGCATCTGGGCACATAAAAAAGGCTGGTACTGGATTTCCTTTTCTTGATGTGATAGGTCCAAATTGAATAACAACTGCTAAAAGCTTAACATATTACTAGTGGTAAATAAAGTAAAAGCCGTATCCAGTTGTTCTGGTGGGGTCGTGTATAAAACTGACACTGGGCTGTAGCTACTTAGCATTTATTGATTCAGAAGTCTTTGCTGTGATCTGTCAATGTATAAAAGTTGATATAGTTATTGTACTATGAATAAGTTCATGAAAAAAAATTAGTATAGTATTAGAAATACTTCCAAATTATTACTAACAAATGTGTCCCGCAAGGCTGAATTCAGTTACTTCTCTACATGAACTCAATAGCAACGCAACAAGAACATGCCCAGAGTCTGGGAGCTACGTCCCACCAAAATAAGTAATAGCCACTCTGTCTTACTGTTCATACATTAGTTATCTCAGGATCAGAATGCAACGTGTCACAACAGTTTGTCTTGACTAGTGAGCCCTGGGTATAGAAATGGCATATCCCATTTCTCCTGAGCTTGTGCTTTCCCTGCAGCTGCCCAGACAGTGTGCGGAGGGAGTCCGTCCCTATTGTTCATCTTCAGGTGACAGCATCAACCTGGAGGCAGATGCCGTTCTTGCAGATGAGAAGTTGTAGGGAAGAGGTGAAATGCCTGGTCAAAGGTGTTACAACTTGGAGGCAATGAATGTGAGTCAGGGAAACAGGAAGGAAAAGGGATCTGGGAGTAAAGGATGGAAAGGAAGGGAAGGAGGCACTTGTCTGCTTCATTTACTACACAGTTTCCTATTACTGCAGCAAATGAAGCTGGAATTCTACTGATAGTCTCCTTCACTACATAACCCAAATTAATCCCCAGAGCATCCTGTGCACTAAATGAACCAGGATCCTGTGGAGAAAAATAGTAGAGCCTTAAAAAAAACCATTAAAGACTGCGTTGCACTAGGGGGCTGAATTAACTTTGCACTAGCAATCTCAGTTCTGGCTTTTCTGAACTTTAGTGTGCTTCTCTTGGCCACGGTTGTGGCATTATTTTAATCAAAGTTTGGGGGGAAAAGAGGGTTGTGATAAATATAGACAAATCTTATGCACAACAGTAGAGTATGCAGGAAACGTTCAACCTGCTGTATTCCTATGGAAGTACAAGTCTTCCTGACCTCATTGTGTCATTGATTTGAGGAGACGATTTGCCTACTACTTAAACATTTTTACTTTCAAAATGCTATGAAAAGAGAAAAGTCACAGACAGAAATCTAGGAAGGGACTTTCTTAAAGAGGGAATTGTGGAAGGGAGATACTTGCAAAATAGCCATTACAGTTACCATGAAAACAATTTATAAATCCTAGCACATCTCTTCAATGGTTTCATCTGTATTATGTAAATAGCTATTGCTTCCAGGTGTGTTGACCCACCTAGCAGTCTGAAAGTGAGCGCTTTTTGTGAATTATTTAATACTTGGATTACAAATATTAATCATAAAAAGGACTGAAGCATTTTCTTAGGACACTTTTTGAATCTGGAGCTTTGTTTGCAGGTCTCTTAATGCAGCCTGGGACTGTAACTAATAGGTGCACACGAAGAAAAACATTTCACTCTGCAGCCTTTTCCGCCCACATCTTTAGGGTTGCCAGAAATCCTATCTGTCAGCTAAAACGATGTTAAAGTTCTACGCTGCTCTAATCCAAATATGACAGAGAATAGGATTAGCAGGAGCTGTTCAAATGTGATAAAATAAATGAATAAAAATGAGTTGAAGAGGAAAGCACGATATTAGAACATGACCCAATTATATATGTAAAAATATACTCAACAAAATAGGTCAGAAAGATTTGACTCGATGCTTTTATGTACTGTTTGAATGCGGAGTCTCTGCATAGCCATAATATTATACAAGATTTTGATATCTGTGTATATTTATCAATAATGAACTCCCATAAATATATGTAATTGAAGCGAGGCACTGTAGTCTGACTCTTTTCTAGAATATGAAACTACATAAACCAGGACAGGTTCCTGCATCGATGCAGACTTCATATCACTTCCTCTTTCTCTTCCACAACTCTGACAATAAAATTTCAGTAGGTAATCTGTATAAATTGAGAAAATGAATTTGTTGATCTTGAAAGACCTGGGGAGCAACCAAAAGAAAAATGAAGCTAATTCTTCCAATAATGAATTTCCCCAGAAACAAGCTTTAATAGTGCTTCCAAATTAATAACACAATCTCAAAGGTAGGCATAGCTTCCTAAACAGTGGTTGAAAGTAACTCTAACTCTCAAATTGTATAGTGAATTGTTTTATACTGAAGAAATGTTAAAATTAATCTGCTAATTTAAAGAGGCAACATGCACAGCTTACAATTTGAAGTTGTTATCCAGTTCTTCTGGCAATATTAAAGATATATTACAATTGGCTGCTCTCTTTCTCTAAGGATAATAAGGGAAATATCTGATGTGGACTGAAAGAGAAATGATGTTCAGATCAGATGTAGCTATTTTTGGTTCCCTTATTGTCTCGTCATGTGAGTGACCCATTTCTATATGTTGATTAGAAAAGTCTAATTTTTGTAATCTTAATATATCTTTAAATATTTTTAGGTAACCAGAACTACTACCATTAATTGAAGAACATGGTAAATTAGAAATTTATAGGATATTTGCTGGGACTTGTTTTAAAATAATCTGAGCTTATTTTCTTTGTTCTATAAATAAAAGTAGTCTGAAGATCAGTGTCTTTAAAATAGCCATTGAACTTCAAGTCAGAATTAGTTGAACAAGCAAGTGACCTTTTCGTGTATTATGAAGCTAGTTGAAAATGGTCTTTAAATCCTGCTTTATCTTTCTTTAGCTAAAGAAAGCTCACAATTAGAGGCTGGGTTAACTCTTCCCTCAAGAAAGGTGAGAGTAAACAAGACAGCAGTGAACACAAGAGAACAGTAGGGAGAAGGAAATTGATTCTATTAATCTGCTAAAAACTGAGCAACATGGATTGCTTTTTATAGATAAGACTTCCAATGTAATGAGGCTTTAAAATGTTGGTACTAGTAAATTCCTGGTTCCTGTATTACAAGTTGTTTTTGAAACATTGTTTTGAAACAGAAGAATGTACTTTATTGTTTTATGGATGACTATTTAGAATAACTAGCTATACCTGAGAAACTAGACATATATTTAAAATAAGTTTTCCATAGCTTCATTCTGACTTGGAGTCCTTGGAAATACTTTACCAGATGGTACAAATCTATAGGAATTCATTGTCTTATCCACTGGAAGTCCAGATCCTAACAATGAATGGTCTTTTTCTGGTGTGAATTTAGTCGACTGTAAATAATTACAGCAGGCAGAGGTCATATGATTTGACTGTTAAGAGACATCACACCAAATTTATGAAATGCATGTTTTAGAAGTGCCTTCCTCCAGTTATACCAGGATTGGTATGTATTTTTCCAGTGGCAGAATTTGTCTCCGCATATGTAATAAACTGTATAGTATACTATGGTTTTCTTGTGATGTTATATCTAGAAGGAAACATCCTCCCCCAGAGCAGGGAGAGTGCCACGCTACAGTAGCTCAGCTTGGGCTGTCATCGAACCTTTCCTCCTCCCTTCCTCCCCTGACATTGTGGTCCTGCCCCCTCTTATGTCGTTTCTTGCTCATGTATGACCAGATGGTAAGTCCGTTCAAGGAACTGAGCCAACAGAAAGTGAATCCAGGAGAGGAAAAAAAGTAATTATTTTGGCTGGCTCAGATTGCTGGATTTGCTCATAACCTACTCAGTTGAGCGTGAGTGCCAGTGCAAAATAAGAGGCACGACTGCATGGCCAAGGGCAGGGAGAAGAGCAGGAGGCTGGAAGCCTTTGTTTAGATGCTGCTATGGAGCTGCACAGTAAGTAGTAACTTTCTAGATGAGTTAAGAGGCTATATCAGCAGTCATGTTTGATTTTCCTTGTTATGTGATTGGGAAGGGAAGGGAGATTGTTTCTACTTGTTGCAAATCTACATTTAACCGTTTCTAATAGAGCAGACTTCACTTATTTTATTGCTAAATCCTGTCTGTTAAAAGGGTTGATTTGGCACTTGCCTTGAAGGAAGTAACTCCCATTACATTCAGGATATCACGCTTTGCCCGTTTGGCATTCCCAAATAAATGTCTTCCCCTGCATTACGGCATCTGTAAAGAATCCTGACTTTTTTTTGTGGATAGTCATTCTTCCCAGTGCAATACATAGGGAGACTAATAACTTATAAATGATTACATCAGTACATTCATGCACAGAAGTAAAATGAATCTGGTATTCCATTCTGTAATGTATCTTGGCCACACTATCAATCCAGGCATTAGTGTAGGGTACTAGACAACTCGGCACTAGCTGGTGCAAAATGCTAATTTCAAGGGAGCTTCATATTTTATGCCTTGATACAGGTCTGTGTAAACCCAAATATGCACTCATAAAGGTGGAGGAAAATATGAAGATCTTGCCTGTATGCTGTCAAATGTCATTTTGTAAAATCCCCGATTTCAGTGGCCCATAATGAGTGTGCTGACACAGTAAAAATGGCCAAAGTTACTTTTGTCCACTGGTCTTTCATTTGCTTCAGTAGATAGTAGCTGAGAACTGGGATACTTAGCTTTGGACCAGTGCACAATAGGAAAAACAGGATGGATAAAAAAATACTTTTAATCAACAAATTTTCAGTTTCCAGTCTTTGTTCTCAGGAACTTGTATGGGCCATTCCTTTGTATTTTTTTACCATGTTGTGCAAATATTAAATGTTTACTTTGCTAGGAGTATCAACATCTTCTAGTGACTTTATTAGAAGCTGTACTGTGTCCATGTTTTTACTTGGACTTGCGATCTGGCTCATGAATAATTGTTAGTGAACAGGCTTAAAATCAATGGGAGTTGTTTTTCTAAAAGATTCTTTTGCATCAGAGCCTTAGATTTTAGCAGTTAACACTTTCTTAACATAGCATTTGTGTTGCATATTGCATCTGTTTTGGTTTTTTTTAATATTCAGGGTGTTGGAAAAATTGCATTTCCTGCATTCTTAATGAATGACCGCAACTTGACTTGCCATTTTAGAGAAGAAACAAGATAACTGAGAAGCAGAGAGCATAGAAGGTGGACCTGAGCAGGGATACATGGCAATGAGTAATCCTACATTAATTTTCCAGGCTGCTTTTTTGCTTGGATGGGGAGAATAGAGAAATTAATTTTCTTTAAGTTTAATGTGATGACATTAAAAAGTCATTACTTTGAAACTACCGAACTGGATCATCATACCTGCTGTTGCTTCACCTGGGGAAAACTGTAATTTAGAGATCTCCTGTCACAGATATCTCGAAATAACTGGGCATTCTTTATAATAATGCTCTGCACTTATAAAACTTAAAAATAAAATTGTATTACATCTGAGAGCCTGACAAACACCGAAGTCTAATGCCCCAGCTTTGAGGTGTGATCTCTTCACTCCATCCATGTCATGAGATGTCAGCTCCTGTGAGAGCCAGATCCACTGGTGTATCTAGTTCTGCACTCAAATGAAGCACCCAGAATCTATTGCTACTTATGTCATCCTAGTTTAAAATGGCTTTTTGAAGGCCATCTGCTGAATTCCTTGCAGAGTTGGGAATGGACCCTCAGTGTTGAAGCATTTAACAAATACAGTGGCATAAACCTCACAAATTCCTATTGGAGCAGGCAAGTACTATTATTGCTGGTTTAACAGATGGCTAGTCTTAGAATATGTGCTTGTTTCCTCTTTACTAGTACTATAGACAGCTTTGCCAGTGTTGAGTTACTCTTGTCTGGTAAAACTGGGGATGGGGTTCACACCTTCAGCTGTTTTTCTTCTTCTGAAGCCGAAGTTTAACTAATTCTGGAATAACTTTTCTCCCATGTTCAGCTAACTGTCTAATATCCATACTGAAATTATAGTGAGATGCTTAACTATTCAACAAAATTTAAAGAAAATTCCTAAATCACTGGATAAAACTACCAAAGTTTTTCTGCAGTGATTTTTTTTTGGTAGATCTTCTTGAAAGTTTTAAAACCTGACAGACCTGAAGAAGACATCTGTGGCTTAAAATATTGTCTCCCAGTAATTTATTAAGCCAAGCTGTAGCTATGTCATCTAGGCAAGCACCTTGTCTGTCCTAAAATGAACTTTGGTAACGTTATGCATCAGAAACTCTGACAGAGCTACTGGCTGCCTGGCAGTGAAAGAACTAGATCTAATAAAATGTTTCTAACAAAAATATTAGGAAAATAAGAAAAGGAGCACCTCTTCTAGGAAGAGCTTCTGTTTGAGGTATGTTACAGCCTTGCTTTTTTTTTGTTACCTGGTTTGTTTTGTTGTTTTACTAAAGCTGTAGGTCCTGATTTAGCACTGATTAGTACTTCAAGAGTCTGAGAGAGGGGAAAGCAGGAATGTGCCTTGAGCATGTGTGGTGCGGGGTTTTTCTGGGTTGTGTTTTATTCTGTGTGTTAAACCTCCACCCTCAAGTATTTGATGCTGAATGTTTCTTCTCCATCTATGGGGGAAATGTAGAAACCTGGAGGGGTAAAAAAAAAAAAAAAGGTAATTGGGCATTGCAAAGCTGTAAAGCAACTGTGTGATGTCATGTAGGCCAGAGCAGGAGAGACTGTTGAAAACTGCTTGTGGATTTGCTTTGTCTGTATAGCTTGTGGTGTTTTGCTGTTGTTATAGTGCCTTTTATCTCACAGACCATTTGACTGAGTGCTCACATTGAGAGTGGTTCTTAATGGAAGACGGCAAACGTTTATCTTGCTCTATTTGGACAGTGAGTCTCGGAAAACGGATGACAACAATGTGCTGGTGGCAGTGATCGATTTAAGACTTAGGATCCTTCCTTATTTTTTATTTTTGGTAAACAAAAAATGTTGACATTATTGAAGTTTTCTTCCCTTAGACAAGGGAGGAAACAGGCACTGTAAATCCAAGCTGAAGCTTGGGTTGCACTTGTGCGAGAACTCAGTAGTTTCACACCTGCATGAAAAACTATGAGGTGCGGGTCAGGACAGACGCCTCCTCATCAGACCAGCTGACCTGGTGGTTAGTGCCTCCACATGAAGCTGCTTCATCTTTGCCTTGAGAGTGAAATGTGCAGAGCCAGCAGAAGAATTGTCATCCAAGTACTGCATAAATGCTATTCCAGTGACTTATGCCTTAAGCTTAGTGATTTATTTAAAATACTTTTTTTTGTTTCATTAATGTTTTAAAATTGATGATAGGTTTTTTTAAGAATAGGTTAGTATGGAGAAATTATTAAAACTGAAACCTCCCTCCCTGTCTATAGCCTATTATTCCTTTCATTCACTTTTGCAGCAGTGCCAGGCTGACAGACTACACTTTAAAATTTGGAAATATACATGGGATTTGGAAACAGCATAATTCTTTTATATCATCTTCTTTATTCCTTTCTTCTTTTCATTATGTCTTCTTTATCTTTTCATCAGTAAAATGGGGTTGTTAAGGCGTTGTTAATAATGATGTTGTTAATGCTGCTTATTAAAACATTTTGTTCCACTCACACTGAGCTGAAACAGGTTGTAGGATGAGATAGTAACTAGAAACATCTAATTACCATCAATACTTATGTTTTCTTCACAAGGAAGATGGAGATCAAGCCAAAAGGTGATGATGTCTTCTCTGCCTCTGAAATCCTAGGAGATCTGGCTGCAAGGTTCCACTGAAGAGATGGCTGGGGTTATACCCGGTGTCAATTATTAGCTGTTATAATGTGTCCATTTATGGACACAGATAGTTGGTTTCAGATAGTGGATTTTAGCTCAAGGAGTAATGGTTAAAATCTTAATAGACCAGGGTTTTTGCTGAGTTGGCCTGATCGTCGCTGTGAGTAAATGCCACTAAAACATTTTATGCAAAATGTTGTGTAAGTGTGTGCGTATATTTGTGATTTGAATTACAAAGAATCAGCACTGTAGCTGCTGAGGTCTGTAGCTCCACTGGAAACTTTTGAGGCTTTTTATGAACAGGGGAAATCGCTTACCTTTGGATCAAAGAGAAGAGGGGCCTTCTTCAAAAGCCAGCTTCTCTTTGAATGAAGAAAATACTACAGAATTTCATACTGCCGTTACTGTACAAATAGTATATGGCTGAGCCCCAGAGTGGGTACCAGAAACCATGAAACCAAAGCTCTGATGGAAGGAAAATGGTAGACAGACCCTGCTCTTCAGACAGCAGTTACCAGGCTCAACGCAGCTGCTATGCTTTGCAATGCTGCTACCCCCTTCAATGTGTAAACATTAAAATATGCTGATTACTGTTTGAAATACAAGATAGCTTGCGAAGAGGCTCTCAATACTATATCTATGTATAAGACTGTAGTTTGTTTCTCAGGTTTACAGACAGCCTTGAAGGACAAAAGGATGGTTATAGTTTATTCATAAATCCTCATTTGAGGCTGCATGGACTTCTGAACCACACTTGAGACCGTTCTCTTTATTTTAAGTTCATTTATTTCCATCACATCCACTTTTCATCCAAACATCCTCTGACAACTTTATTTTAGTTAACATTGCATATTGTAATTTGGGCTGTTGGCTTGCTGATGAATGTTTGGATCTATAAAATAATACTTTTAGCCATATCTTATTTCAGTCCATTTAAAGCCTATGTCTCAACAAAAACCCACACCACCTTTCCAATCAGTAAATCTGTCACTAGTGTTGAGTCTGACCTGTCCTACAGAAATCTTAGCTTTCTTTGTAGGGAAGAAAAAATAAGTGTGTGTGTGTATATATATATATATTTTGTGTGTGTACACACAAAATATTTATAAAATAACAATAAAAGCTGTTGCATGCCAAGAAGAAATTTTGTGTTGTAGCACTTGAGACAGAGTTTAACTCCATCTTGAAATAATATTAGGCAGAGCAGTTCTGGGGCATGTTTGAAGTACATTGCATATCCTGCCCATGAAAAGAAAGATATGTCATGACAGTCTCCTCTCAGGTGATCTCTGAGATGGTAATGTGAATGTAAGGGGGAGAACTGTGAAACATGATAAACAAGGACTTTAATTAAAATTGTCTATCAGGAAGGTCTTGTTGGTGATCACTCAGGCTTTGATTTAACAAAGAGCAAATTCCATATAAAATACTCTACATTTTTATGGAAGACTGATTTATCTGAGGAAAAGGAATGTTTTTGTGGCAGCTTAAACTAGCTTTTCTTACTTAAACTTGTTCTTCTACATGATATACAAAGTCAGTTAAAATAATTGTGTAACTTACAGGTTAAATATTATAAACATTTAGGAAACATGAATGTGAGCTTTGATACAAAACTTATATGCTGCTTCTGCTAGGTTTTACTGAAGTAATTAAAATGATCAGAATAGGAATTAGTTTAGACCATGTGTAAAATGATCAAAAGTATATGCTTGTTTCTTTAGAAAAAGTAACACATGGAGAGTTACTTCATTTGTCAGTGTCTTCACAGAGCTTTTCCTCTTTAACCACAACAGCTGACATATTTTGGGATTCATCTTTTATAATTTTAATTTTCTATTTGAAATGTTGTATTTTTAAAAAATTACTGATCAGAATAACTTTTTGACAATATTGATTCATCTTGGTTTTACTTCTAGGTAGGTGTTTGAAAATGGCAATCAACTTGTTTAAACAGAAAGAAAACAAAGAAACCCCTTCAAAAGCACAGGGACCAGCAGGATATTGATGTCTGCGGATGATTAGCAATCAACTTGGAGAAGTAACAAATGCATTGTGGAGCTCATTTACGGGGGGCAGGGGGGAAGCCCTGCAACAAAACACTTGATATGCACACCCTACAATGCTACCCAAAATTTGTTCTGAGATATAAACGTCTTTTCTAATCTTTCTGCCCAAGGCTGATTTTCATTTGGAAAGCATCCTAAAGTAGCACAATAATTAAAACTTACAGTACAAAAGAATAAGCAACACAGGATTCTAGATGAGTTCCAGTTGTTCCAATTTCAACATCAGTAACCCGAAGTAGTATCTAACTGTTCTAAAGATGAAGTACATGCTCTGAAAATCATAACAGAATTATCCAACCAGAAAAACATTAAAGTAGAGATAGTTCTGGTTGCTATTTTTCACTAGGATTCAGAATGCTAATGCTTTGGTTAGTAATAGGATACCAGAGCACGTAATAGTGTTGCTGAGGGGGCTCTTAAGCTGCTTACATGTGCAGTCACGTTTTTTTTCCTTGTTAAACAAAAACTTTTATTCATGTGTTTATACTAATCAAGAAATGCATTTTAAAGCAATTATGCCATCTACAGAATTGTTTGTAATGATGAAGTGCATTGATCAACAGTTCTGACCTGATTAGTAATTTTTAATCGTAAGCAAAGAAAACACAGGTGTGTTGTAAATAAAAGTAATTGAACTCCATGTTCAGGTTGTGTTCAGATGTAAAGAAACAGTCAATATGGCCTGGACTAGTTGATGGAAGGTGTAAGAGCACATTGGTTTGCTCAGGTTTTAAATGAGCTAGGCATATAAGGATGGCTGTCAGTCAGCCACCCCTCTGTGCTGCTTCATGGCTGTCCAGTCTTCTGCCTTGTAGGGTCAGCACTGAAATAACCTGTGGTGGTGCCTGAATGTATATGAGCAGGTTTCTTGCTTTGAGTTTGTTTTTTTTGTAATAGAAGCTAAAACCACCTTAAAAACCCGCAAAACAAAACCAAAAACCAAACCTTGTCTTCTCCTGTTTAAACACCCAGTTTAAGTCATCTCAGTCTCTTCTGCAGCTGGTTTCTCCCCCTTTGCAGTCAGGCTGCCTTCTCTCATTTGGGGGTGAGGGAAAGGAGTCTTTTTCAATATGTTGGTGGAGATGGTGGGCTTGGCCAAAAAGTGTAGACAGAGAATAATTGTTAAAATAACTATTCTTTGTTTTCTCACTTCCTCACACATTCCCTTAATCATCAGCCATGCAATGAGAGGGAGCTACAAGTAAAATACGGTATATTGGCTGTTTATTTTAATACTTCACTATAGTACTGGTAAATATTTAGCTTTATATTACATCTATTCTTTTTCTTGGGAAGCCTTTGAAAACAGAATTTACCCTAACCCCAACGAATGTAATTTTTCTGACAGAGAATGACTTGGTAATGTCATCACATTAATAAACAGTGATCAAAAACATCCACTAGAAATCACATATCTAATGAAGATATATTTGTTTTATTTCGCTGATTATTTTAATGAATTTTGTGCTGCTTTCTGAACTGTCAGTAAACATCTATTTATTTGGTTATTATTAAATACCATTCCAGAAGTTAAATGATGTTAAGAGCTAGTCGTGGCATTAATTATTAAGAAGTATTTTTGCCCGTGATGAGTCTCTACTACCTTTGGGGTATCATTCTTCAATTTACAATTCCAAGATTTCCTTTGCCACAGTCTGGAAGTTTATCAGTTAATTTGACTTGGTGTTTGGGTGACATTAGAAGGAGATCTTTTTCTCCGATTATTTTCTCGTAAAAGCATTGCAGTGTTTGGTAAACGTCTTGCTCCCAGGGACTGTCAGGTGCTGTGTTATGGTAGTGGTATAGTTTAACCTACTTTGACATCACTCTCACTAGGTAAACTGCTGTTCTCAAACAGTGTGTCAGTATTTTGCAAACAGTCTAAATGAAATGCTCAGCTGCTCTTGAGATCGAGCCACACAATTGTGTGGGTAACAAAGAATGCGTCTCTCCTTCGGACAGCTCCCCCACATTTACTTGCATTGTTTTTCCACAGTTTTAAAATAACATAATGAAGGCGTCATCTAATCCCTTATGAAGACAATGATATTTGCTGAATTCGGCACAAGTAGATAAACAGTATCCAGGTCTTGACCAAAACAAGTGTCACAATGCGTAGGGGTAAGCAAATGTCAATATTTCGAACAAATTTTGATCACAGTCTAGCTGTATAGCATGCTTCGGAATACTGAAGAGCAATTTTGGTAACTAATTCCTTGGATCATCCCCTTGACTAAGTTTAGACAAAAGGGGAGTATTAATGGTCAGTGGTATGAAAATGCCTCAGTACCCATGTCCTTTATAACTAAACTTAGTGGGAAGATTATCTCAAATGTATAGTTTTGGGCATAAAAATGGAAGAAAGGAAAACCAAGCTATGTTTCTTTCTTAAACTGGTGTATTACTGTGTAACTTCAATCTTCTTTTCCCTTCAGTCTTTTATATAAATGTTATTTTCTTAGCACTTTATGTAGTGCTTTTCAGGTTCAAAGCCCTTTATACAAATTATTTTAATTAGTTTTTACACCTCCTCTGAGAGAGGTAAGTAAATATTATCCTCATTTTTACAGACAGGGACTCTCTTCTGGAGAGGTTAAGTAACTTGCCCAAGGCCACAAGGGGGAATATTGTCATAGCTAGTCCTAGAAACTCGAGAGCTGTTATATCCTCAGTCCTTTACTTTGTTTGCTAGATGGCAACTTGAGTTGTTAATGGTTACTCCTGCATTATGGAAATATGTTCTGTGGTTTTTACCTATTTGATTTTAGTAATAGTTTAAGCAAGGAAGAAATCAGATTTTTCTGTAGTCAGATTATAGCATAGTAACACAGTCTCCTTCAACAGAAATGTCAAGTTACTTTCCTGCTATGTCTATAATTACGTAGAAAAGGTAGTAGGCAATGCTTGTGACAGTTCTTCCGTGAGATACTGCGCAGTCCACAGTCACTTTGTCCATTCAGGTCATGTTATGCCTGCAGCTCTGGTTTATGGGAGATGCAGAAAATGCAACCTGCGGAGATTTTTCCAAGCTGTGCGCATTGGACCTCAGAAAAATATAAATACTGTGTGTCCTTCCACAGAGAACGCTTTTTTTACATAAAGAAGATACAGAAGCAGGGATTGGTGCATTTGTATTTAAGTAATTCAAAGTACCACACTGCTTTTGTTATTGTGGTTTGGAGGCTTTTGTATTGCATGTCTGCAAAGGGTTCTGTCTTCTGGTCTCATCGTCAACTACAGGATGTTTAAGGTACTGAGTTTGCTGATTGGACTTTCTGTTTCTTGAGCTTTAAGAGAAGTTTAATCACAATGTAAAGAATTTAAGGGACTCAGAAGACTCGTCAATATTATATTTTAAAAGGATAGCAGGTAGAAAAGAATGGGAAGGATCTTTGAGACTTTAGAAAAGTATTACATGTCTCTAACAACTATACCATAAAAAATGGAAATGTAGCAAAGATATATATTATGTATATAATGTTATTTCAGCCAGTGACCCTTATTCTCCACAGAGAGCCACTTGCTGTTAGACTGTGCTAACGTTAGCACTGTGTTACAGTGCAGGATGCTGAGGCTCAAGTTACCAATAAATGGGGAAATGGGTGAACACTTGCAGGTGTCCAGTCAGACATAGAAGTGATGGAGGACAAAAGGGAAGGGGAAGGTCTTTTAAGGAAGCTTCTCTGAGCAGCGGTTGTAATGATTAGGATAAGAGCTCAAGCGTAGGAGAGAGCTCATGCCCTCTCTTGTCTGAATGGAGGCAGACCTTTGCTAACCTGAGCTTCAATTATTGTGAGATTTTTCTGTCATGTTTTCCCTGTTTCACAAGGACAGATGTTGAACTTGAATGATTTACCCTCATAGAGGCACTTGCTTCTTTCTGAGATGTCTTAGATGATGTGAGATTTCTCTGTGGGGCTGCCAGGTGCTACACAAGAGCCATCAGAAATCCGCACCCCACTGCAGTGGCGGGTGGGCTTCTGGGAGATGCTTGGTGTACCTGAGGATATGTGTATGTCAAGTTGCACCCGTGTCTCAATGGGGCTTCTCTGATTGTGTTTTCGAAGTCCTGTAAAACACTTAACAGATTGTAAATTTGTTTCTCAGTTACCTTGCACAGACTTTTATACCAGAACAGAAAGATGAAAAAGTGGAAGGAGCCAGCAAGTCAGTGACATAACATGCTTTATGAATCCAAGTGAAGGAGAAAATACTGAGTGTTTTGCCAGACATCCTGGAAGCTATGTGCTCAGCATATGTGCGGCAAGAGAGATTTGATTAACTACCAACGGGGTGGCAAAATTAGTCATCGGTTGAACTGTTAGGTAATTCTTCATGATAAAGTAACCAGAGTCTTTACAGATAGTATGTAAGGCTTGAAAAATTAAGTTGTCATTGGCTCACATGCTGTCCCTCCCTTTTATATTGAGCTATGGATTATTTTATCTTTAAATTCAAACAAAATCTCTCTAGGAAGAATCAAATCACATATAACTGTTCATAATATGTGTTATCAAAAGCATCTTCTGAACAGCGTCTCTTTGGTTTTAAAAGTTATGCATTTATTTGAATAGTATTTGCAAGTGTCTTATTCTGTTAGCTATACGGAAAACATTGATCTTTTTTATTTTTTCACAGCATGAATACAATTAATGAGCAAGGAATATCTTAAACTATTTGTGGGACCCAAAAGTAGTTTCTCTGTCATTGGATTTTACCAATTATGGGAATTATCTATACAAATTATTTATTAAAATCTGCTCATTTCCCAACACTGCAGTCCCTCAGGTTTGGTTGCTTTAGAAGCATCATCTAGAAATTTTGTTAGTAAAACTTTAATGATACCCTTAGTTCATACTTTCAGAAATTAATTATGTATCTTTCACTTTCCTTTGCCGTGGTGGCTTGTATAGCTTTCTACGTGAGACTACTGCAAGCAGTTCAAGACTTTTATTTAGTTTTTTCTTTTGCAAACTCTTTATTTGGCACTATTTAGGCAGTGAATATGCCTCAGTTAGCAAAAAGCTGAAGATTTGTGTGTTAGTGGTGAAGAGGTCAGAGTGATACCATGTTCTCTGACTTCTGACCCTCTCTCTCCTCTGGCTCCATGTCGTCACTGGCAGTACAAACCAGTGTTGTCAGCCTCGTGCACCCTGCAGTCATATTTTAACTACTCAAAAGCTATGAAGCTGATTTTGTTTGAATTTTGAAACTTTAAATCTGGCCACCTGTGTTACTCCTATGTATTTGTAACAGTATGCAGCAGCAGGACAGATATGTTTCTAGGGCTACTGGAAAGATAAAGGAGAAAGTAAAATATGGAGATGTGATAAAGGTAAAGATTGTTTAGAAAAACGTTGAAGGGAATAGTTTGAAAACAGTAGAGCCTTATGCTTTGTTTTAAATGGAAAAGAGAATTTAGAAAGAAGCTGTGTATTCCTGTTGTCTCCCTACTTTGAGCTTCTTGAAGGCAGGTAGGAAGACCAGTTGATGAGGAAAGCTGGCATTCCATTGCCAAATTCACCATCAGGATCAGAAAGAGAAGCCAGGGAGCCAGAGCAAAAAAACCCAATACTGATTATATCAAGATCAGGAGCCCTTGATAATGGATCTGTAGGTTAAATCAGAGCAGGAGATAAGATCAGAAGTCAGATACCTGTAGCAGGAGCAAAAACTAGAATCAAAGGAAAGAACAAGGCGGTGAACTCATGCTGCTCGTCTTCCATGTGGCTGCCTGCTGACTCCTTGGGGTAGGTCCACTTCTTGCAGGAGAAGTCACAGCTATGTGACCTGACTTGCCCCCAAACAGACGTCTCATTATTGTGCATGTGTGACAAGACAATAAAAGTCATTATATCAGAAGAAATTATTGCAGGATTGCAGAAGATAACAATTTCCATGCAAAACCAACTTCTGGGCTACTGCGCAAAATTCTGAACAAATGCTTAGAAACAAAAAATGTTTTCAAGTGGTGTTCTTTCTAAATCAAACAGTATCTTAGGACAAATAACCAGGGAGAGTAATGGGACAAAGTGGTGAACAATAGTGTTGCCATGTTCAATACTATATTCACTTCTCACTGAAGCATTACTTTCCTGTCATGTTCAGTGCTGAAGTTTAACTAAAGACTTTTCAGGAAGTCCTGTCTCGTATTTAAATCTGTGATGCTGCTTTGTTATACTAGTTTGAGTAAAAGCAAAAATCTGGCTTTGAAGTTTAATAGATTGTAAGTTACACAAAGAGTAATTTTAATCAGTTTTTAGTGTCTAGATGTTCTTGGCATGATAAATGATTGCATCCTTCCAGGTGACATTTTCTTGGATGGTGATACTCGAATAAAAGGTAAAGCAAGCTAACCTGACTGTAGTTACTGGAATCATCTTCCCTTTTGTTAAGGTCACTTGCTTTTAGTGTAACTGTTACTGTTCATCTCACATTAGGTGCAGGAAGACATACTCCTTCTATTGCCTTACTTCAGAGATAAAAATATCCCAGAGCCTATTTATTTGCATATACAGGAATGATGGACCAGACAGTCACTTCTTAGACCTTAAGGACCAATCCAAACATTTGTATAGATGGTTTGAATCTTTCCATTGTTTTCAAGAGATGGATCAAACTTCAAATGAATAATTTCTGATAGAAAAACGAAACAACTGAAAAAGTCAGATATGCAATATATACTGAACTTACGAAAATGAATCATGTAGCAACAAAAGTGGGAGCTGTGATTACTAACTTTGGCAAGGAAATTGCTGTTGCCAGGAAGAGTCCAATTACTTGAACAGCGCTAATAGTAAGCATAAATCTTCCTTCCTCCTTTCTGTAATAAGATGGGGAAAAGTGAGGTTTCAACTTGGAGCTAGAGCATATCTAATCTTTTAAGTAATACTTTTCAATTTTCTCATATAAAAACTTAATTTGGTGTGCATTACAGAAGAAGTCTTACCTGCCACAGGAATGATATCCTATGGTAATATTGAATGGTAATTACACTACTGATGACTTTAAAGAGTTTACCATTTGATATAGCCCTGGCTGGTAAAGCTACATCTTGTAGTGTGCACTAAATTAAGGTTTTAGACGCATGGGGAGAGGGAGAGACAGCTTTTGCAGTGTCTTGTTTTATAGTCCTTTGCTTCAATATAACAATCTTAATTTTTACATGACAATGAATTTTTTTAAATGTGAAATACACAAGTTTAAGCTTCAGTTATGTAGCTAAATGGTGGCAAGAAGCAATTTTGGTTATACAATATATCAGTAAGTTAAACTCAATGTCTTTTATTAAAATGAGGAAGTATTTTTTCTTTTCAAGTAAAATTTAAGGGTTTTTTTAGCAGAAATTGAGAACACGGAGCTGCATACCGCTTTGTTTGAATATAAGAAATACAGTCTTCAAACAGCAGGGCTCCAGACTTAAAGTACAGTTCACATTTTACTGTGGTAGGTAAGCTAGGTACCATTTTGTAGAACAGGTTTACAAGCCTATGTTGATCTCAGGTGGTTCTTCTCACAATTTAGCATGCATATACAGGATAAAATTACAGAGGAGATTAATGTTAAAGCTGTGAAGTCAAGAACTAAAACCTAGGCAGTGCTGATTATAATGTTGCCCAGGCAACTTTATTTCTGTTGTCTTCATATGTTAGGATAGGGTTCTTTCCCCACAATTATACAGGAATAGAAGAAACAAATTTTTGTTCCTTGATCAGTGTCTCTAATCTCCAAAGATTATTCTCAGTCTTCTTGCAGTCCTCAGTGGTGTTTACTGCCCGTCTCATTGTCCAGCTGAGATGGAGGACTGAATGCTGAATACATAATTAAAGACCCACAAGAAGGCTAAACTAAGGTTGTATCTTGCTCTAGTAGAGTAAAATGCAAAACATTATTGATATGCATATTGGAGGAATAACAGGTCAGATTTAGGATCAGCTACAGCTAGCAACTTTTAATAGCTTCAGCCTGACCAAATTTGCATGTATTTTCATGGGTCCGCAGTTTTGACTCCTTTCTTATATCGCTTCCTATTTTAAACAAAATAAGTGGACTGGAAAGAGTGTGAGGAAGATGGAGAAGGGAGGCGAGAGAATGCTAGAACTTAGAAAAATGTAAATTTATTCCTCAGCTTAGTTTTTGAAAACAGTATTTCAATCTAAAAGCTTGGGGTCTCTCCCACCCCCTCCCCTGAAGGCTGGCAGAGTAGGAGATGAAGCATAGATTATTTTTAGCCCCATTGTTCAGTCTGCCAAAGCTATAAGCAACTAACCAATGACTGTCTAATTAAAAAAACACTAGCGAAGAATAATGTGGGTGTTGAGCTATGTATTATCAATGATAAAATAAGGTTAACCATATTTTAATATGATTAATCAAGTAGATACCAGCAAAACTGGATACCAGTTGAAGAACCTCTTTCTTCTAAGAATGAATGTCAAAAGGAGGAGAACACCATAGATCCATTTAAGGCAATCCTAAAATAATATTGCTTAAGGAGAGAAAGGAAATTAAATGCCAGGTATGATTATTTTGGAAGTCATGGAAAACTGTTTATGTGACCTTATAAGCCATTTAATAATCAACGAGATTAGAGAAGAGTAAATGTGTTTATTGGTCGAACATTAGTAATTTAGTTTCAACACACTGTTTAAGGTCTGATTCATGGTGCACTAAAGTAGACACTTTTCAATAACATGTATGGAACCATCTGTAACAGTTGAGGAATACTTAATTTTGGTATAGCCATTGCAGCGTTATTTCTTAAAGGAATAGATCAGTTTAACTCCATTATGTATCTTGTTCGGATGCAAAGGGGAGAATGGTTTTAGATAGCTGGTTCTTAGTCAGGTGCAAAATGCAGTTGAACTTTATTACACCAGATTAGCAAAACAGCAAATGCCGAAGACTTGTGAAGAGACAGGGCCAGGACTATTAACACTGACAAGTCCTATCTTCTAGTTTCTGGCCAATCTGCAAATCTAACCTGACAAAGAAGGGCATAAACCACAAAACGCAAAGGTCTAGAGCAGTCCTGCCAGGTTTAAAAAGTACACGTGAGGGGAAAAAGAGACCAAAAAGAGAGGATCAGGGAACATTGGCAAGTGTTGAAGAAGCCAGGCCATACTCTGGCATCTTAATGGGATGGAGAATGACACAGCTGAATGAAAATACAGACATACACTGTTTAAAACCAAAAAATCTTCTCTACAGATTTGCTTTTGTTTATAAGTAAAACTGTTTCTCCAGAGGAATGCTGTTGGTGATGCTTTGAGAGCCAGGCTCTCAAAAAGAGACTAGCTGAATGAACCTTTGGCTCCCTCTTACAGTGGTGGGAATACAGAGGTCACTTTGCCTAGATTATTTCTAAATTTGGAGAGCTGTGAAATTTCTTACTAAACCATGAGGCCAAAACTGTTAAGTTTGCCTGAAAACAAAACAAAACAACCCCCAAAAACCAAAACCAACCAACAAAAAAAAAATAAAACCCCCAACAAAAAAAACCCCAAACAAACAAAAATCCAAAACCAAACCAACCCATACCCAAAACAACACACCCAAACCACTTGAAAAACACTGGTAGGGAAAGCAATGCAGTTAGTCTTACCACTGTGATAAGTCCCTACAGTCCAAGGAGGTTGGCCCAGCCTTTAAAAGATTATGGCCAGCTAGGCAAAACTAACTTACTTGAATTCAGACCATGACTTCTAGTCACAAGGTATTTGAACTTTGGAAAAGCTGGTCTCCAAGTAAGAAATTCAGACCTTAGTATGTTTTAGTTACACATAGAGCAGATGAAATTGGTTATGGTATGTAGCTGCTGCTTCAAAAAGCTGTTCTCAAACTGTTTCTAGACAACATAATCCACCTGACTATAAAGTGCAATAGCAGCTGTGATTTCTAATAATAATAATTTTTCCTGTACACCAGAACACATTTGTGTTGACATTTAAGTATTGCTCAGCTAAGATGTTTCACAGCTTGAGGGAGAGGAAAATTTTTTCTTCCTCAACACATCATGATTCTTTTTTTTCTGAGTGACTAACTTTGACAGTAGGGAGGGGGAAAGGACTGAGCAGCAGCAGCAGAAGGGTCGCTGAAGGATGACTGTTCCAGTATAGCCTTCCCCCTGGTGTGCCATTTTCCATTTGAGTTCTGCTATTGCTCTGGTTCTTACTTTCATGCTAATTGGCCCCAGTGCCCCATCAGGATCCCTCTCTGTGATAACTATTCCCACTGTCCCATGTCATTGTTTGAAAGGCTGGCGCCAGCAGTTAGAGCACTTTATCCAAATATTGGATGTCAGTATTTGGCTGGTAACTGCAGGCAAGGAGAGAAAATGGTGTAAGACCTTAGTAAATCTGCCCACCACAGCACTGCTGGCCATCTCTGTCTGGCACAGTGCTCCATCATATCTCCAGGCTCCAGCAGGTGTTTTGGAAGGCCCAAAGAGTGGCTCATGACCTTTCTGCACTCATGTGACCTCACAAAATACTCACTAAGATAATCTGTATATGTTTTTTTCCCCCTCGTCTCCCTTGTTTATGGTCAATATTTGCCACAAAATTTTGACTCTGTAATTGACAGTGTTTGCCAGGATCTGATTTCCTCAACGTATCCAATGGGATATAGTGCTTTTATGTCCTTTGATAAAGAGATTTTTTTTAACCTGGGCATAATATACTTCACTCTGAGAATGCAACATTAAAATAACCTCACTTATTAGCTGGGGCATTTTAGGCTGACATCAAATTTGATCAATAGGCTGTACACACTGGAAGGGATGCCACCTCTCTGAACTACTCCTCAAGGAAAGAACAGTAGCAAAATGACTTCATGTCATTTCTCTTACAGCTCAGGGTTACATAGACTGATCATTACTGTGAGTTACTGTACTTAAAAGCCCTTTTTAAAGTTGAGATAACAGCTCACAGTGGTATCTGCAACTCCTCTTGATTTCCTCAGTGCAGTTATATGAAATCTTTAGAGATTAACCTGTAGCACCATTGTTATGTACATTGAACTTGATCTGTTTTTTTTTCCAAACTAGCAGTTACACAGTGTTGTGGGAACAATCCCCAAGGCAGTGTCTGTTGGTATTAGTAAAATTACATCCTTTATTTATTTATTTTTAAACTGAGAGGATGTTTTTCAAACCTATAGCAAGCAGGAGGGATAAGGAGTACTTGTCAGTCCCTGTTGCACATGTGGCCGGAAAGTTTTTGTCTCTTCCTTGTGACAAAAGGTTCACAAAAGCCAATAAAAGAAACTGATATCACTGAGGCCTCGTTTAGCTGAAACAACTGTAGTCTGAGGTCTGATTAACTTGCACAGAGTTTGTCAGTGACCCTGACAATAACTTACACCAAGGCTACACTTTCTGGAGAGCCATCAGCAACTGTGTTTTCAAACATGCAGACTAAATAACTGTTTGTTTTTATGGTGCATTCATTTGTTGTGCATGTGTCTTGTGGACTCTTACATGGTGTAATATAAAATACTGGGACACAAATCTCAATCTGTCAGGGAGAGATTCAGTTAATCCAGACCTGCCTCCCCTTACTGCAGTAGAGCTACAGTTCTTGTGTTCCCAGCTAAATGGCAGAGGTTGAGCATTTTGCAGCATGAGCAGCTGTAAGCCGTGGCTTCTGGTATGTGTCACTAGCAGATACGTCATGCAATGCAGACATCCTATATACGCTCAGACCGCTTCCCCGCCTTCCTCCCCTGAAATACATGAGCCTTTTACTGGAGTCATATCACCATGTGGGAAGTTGGAACGTTCATGAAAGGATGCATGAGCATTTCCATGGGTGATTTCTGGAAAAAGTGTCTAGGTAGAGTTAGTGCAATAAAAGCTATATTGACTTTTTTATTTAAATATCCCACTTCTATCTCAAGTATTTTCATTGTCTTCTAACTCTTTAACGTCCTAGCATGCAGTGACGGTAACGAATAGCAGTTGTCAGCCTATTCATATTCAAATATGTTAGTAAAATTCACAGGTCTGAATTGAAATGTCTTGTAAAGCTTTGAGGTTTTGACAGTTTAATGTTGAGAGGAATAAATAGACAGTCTTAGGAAACTTGAGTGGTTTTTTTTGAAAACAGTAGCTCTGCTGTTCTTATGGATGGATTCACCAAAGCTATTCAGTAAAATTATGCTAAATTTTGAGGAGCAGGATAGTAAAGTGTATGGGTGAGATCTGTATTTCTAATCCTCTACCATATTCTCTCATTTGGAAGAAGCCGTGAACTTTTTTCTTTTTTTGCTGTTTGAAAGTGTGGAATAAAGAGGTGAAGACTAACGGTATGATATTTGTTTTCATTAGATACCCCTTTTTTTTTTGGCTGATCTCCCTGATTTTATAATTCATTGTCTGTCCCCTTTGATTTAGAGACCTACATGAATAGTTTATCTTAAAAAAATTTTTTTAAAACTATTTTAAAATTCTTAAATGATGTATACAGTATCAGTGTATGGGGACACCATTTTATAAATGCTAGATTTGCAAATGTCCTTTTTTCAGTTAGCAAAATAAAACCTGGGATGGTAAGAGCTTTGGGGCTAAAACCCAACTATTTTTTACCGCGACCTGGAAAAATAAACATAATAATTTCCTAATTAAGACATATATTCTGTAAAAATTGGGCAAAATTGAGCCTCTGCCACTTTTGCAAAGCAAACCTCATATTGTATTTTTCTTTCTCTGCACTGCTATTATTTTATCTCGTCTGCAGTTGTCAATATCAGCTACATGATGATTTTAAAGCTTTGCCAAAGTTGTCACACATGACTCTTGTTCAAACTTTATATGCACTATTTTGTTCGCTGGAAGACTGTAGGGCGTTGAGTCCAGGCTTAAGGTGATAAACTTTCTGTGACCCTTGTTTCCAGCTGGAACAGGCAAAGGCCTCACGATGTGTAGGTGAGAGGTCTGAGTGACTTATACCAAGCTACTTCACAAGTATGTTGCGGGGTAGAAAATCCTATGGATCTTGCTTGGAAATCTTGAATTCTTGAAGCTGTGACAGGGAACGGACTTGAGCTCTTCCTTCTAGTCCACATAGCCCTGTGCTAAGAACAAGGAGGAGTAATAGGAGAAAAAGAGCCATGGCTTAAGGATTGTTTCCAGATAGTTGGTGTGAGCTTTTTTAAGAGTTAAATGGGGTACTGTGTGTTCGTAACTTGCCCTGTTGTCTCTAGGTAATAGAGCACATATGGCCTTCTCTTGGGAGCTGTGGGAACAGTGGGAGAGCGTAGGTGCCATATGTTCTGCTATACCTAGTCGCTTGCAGGAAGTTAAGGATGATGTGGCAGCTTTAACTTATAATTTCCTTTTATTGGTGTGTGTCTCAACTTTAATGTCCTTATTTGCATAAGTTTAAATAACTATGTAAATTATAGCTTTGAAACTGACATATGGTATTTTATGTGCACATCTATCCTCTAATGTATACTTAAGGAATACAACACTTTGACTAATAGAGCCCAAATGCTGCACTGGAGACATGTTGCCTGCTTCTAGCATTCCTACATTTTATGCCTGAAAGAAAGAAAAAAAAGTTCTTTTATTCCAGGGCAGTTACACTATGTAGGAGGCTGTTGAGTCTGTCTGGAATTCAGACTGAACACAGTATAACATGAACAGTATGCCACTCTGGAGACTAATGGTTTTAAGAAGTCCAATTATTTAGATTTTTTTCTTTGAAAACTAAGGTGAAACTAAAATTTCCAGTGCCTGAACTTTTGAGGAGTTTATTGATGTAAAATAATTATTTTGGTGCTCTTGACAAACCCTTAATTAGTCATCTCTTTTTCACACTTGTGAAATTACAGTAGAAGCCAGTACTAATTCCTGCTATAATGCCGCATACAGTTTCTACTTTGCAAAGACAAATTGTAGTAAGGTAGATTCTGTGATGTTTAGTTGATGCAACTGCCTTTACTCTTTTTAATATGGCGATCTACTATATTTAGGGTGCACAGGACAGTTTGTGCTTGTTGAATGGGATGCATTAACATCATCCAGTTGCCTTTTTTTTGTTATACACAACCAATACAATGAATTGCTTACAAATAGGAGGCAAGTACATACAACAGTTATATTTTATATTCTGATGTTATAGCATTTAATTTTTTTGCACATATTATGCTATTATTCAGTTTGCTATTTCATGTCCTAACAATCCAGCTGCTGAGTAGCTTCTTATGCAATCATAGGAATGATAAAGAAGACTTTTACAACTGCCACCGTTGCTGGCGTCACAGTTCACAAAGTCTTGGTCTGTGCTCCTACTGCTGATCCTGTGTAGGCTGCGAGACTCTTCAAGCTGCATCCCTTTACTGTACTATCCAGTCACTTGCAAAGCCGTAAAAGGGTTTTGATGGGACCCTGCAGGACATACAGAAGTTAAACAGTGTGTGGAAAATTCCCTTGGCACCTTCACAGGTTTGGCATGCTGCATGCCAGGGAGCCTTGCAGTTTATCACCATTACTGCACCAACAGATCTTGTGGACCAATTGGATAGCAATTCTCCACATATCCTTCACAGCGTGTATGTGGGCATGGTCCTTTATCCTTTGGCTACTTGGAGCATTGGAGCTGGACACCTGGATATGAAATGCTTATTAAATGTCTATAAAATATTTATAAAAGGTAGGAAAGAAGAAATTAAAGATAGGTGATGCTAGGTCTCTGTTACTAAGATTAAATTGCAAAGCTCCCTCTCCTCCCCCTTACACCTTCATCCAACAGACTTGCTGTGTACTTCTGAGGTTTCTTGGCTCGCCGGGAATTCTGTATTTCTGTTACCCCTGATTGCATCCATCTTCTTGATTAATTTCCTTGTTGAAATCCTTCAGGAGATCAATGCAGATTGATATTTTCTCCCCAAACTTGTCTTTTTCTTTAATCAGCATATTTCTTAACTACAGTAAAGATCCTTCTGTTCCTTTGGAGACATAAACGTCTGTTTGTTAGACACAGCGTTACTTTCTGTATTGATTAAACAGTTAACAATTCATCAACTCGATGAGAGATAATAGTCTCCTCATATCTCCTCTTCGAGACTTAGGGCAGGATTCCAGACAAGTCATTGCAAGCAATAGGAGATGTTTCAGTTCATCATCTCTGCTTTTTCTTTCTTCCCCGTTCCCAGTGCTTAACTTGGGATGGGCATGGTACTAAGAACTGGTTCAGCCCACTTAATACGTTTACTTAATGCAATAATAAATGTATACAGCTTCTCACTGACAGAAGTTGTGATGATAATTAACCGCTTTGGGGTGACACTGAATTTAGAATGATCAACACCCTACATCTACTTCAGCGGATACTGTGGCCCTGGGATAAAGGCAAAGAAAGAAGCAAGTGAAATATCTTATGTTCTTCCTTATATTTGCTGTAATGTTGTTTGCTAAGCAGGTCCTAGAACTTGCTGCTTAAAAATCCAGAGTGGAAGAAATGCCTACGTGTGACTTCTCCTATGAATGAAAAATGGTGCTTTGCCCGTAGGTGATATCCTCTTAAATTCTGTCACAATCCCTGTACAGGGAAGGATGTGCAACAAGCAGTAAGCCCAAAGAAAGACCATATTAAAGGTTGCACTTTATCTGCTTGTCAGATGAGAATTTTGTTTCAAGTAACTATGGTTATTTAATTTAGTAAATGTGGCTATTTTTTATTCGTCTACATAAAAAGCTTTAAATATAATTTGAATCTTGAAGCTTTTTTGATTTCAGTAAAGCTTTCGATACTGTCTCTCACAGTATCCTCCTGGACAAAATGTCCAGCATACAGCTGGAAAAACACATAGTGCAATGGGTGAGCAATTGGCTGATGGGTCGGGCTCAAAGGGTCATCGTAAATGGAGTTACATCGGGCTGGCAACCAGTCACTAGCGCGGTTCCACAGGGATCCATCTTAGGGATGGTACTCTTTAATATCTTCTTAAATGAGTTGGATACAGGACTGGAAGGAATACTAATTAAGTTTGCTGATGACACAAAGTTGGGAGGAGCTGTTGACACTCTCGAGGGCAGGGAGGCCCTGCAGAGAGATCTAGACAAATTAGAGAGCTGGGCAATCACCAACCCCATGAAGTTTAACAAGGGCAAGTGCTGGATTTTGCACCTGGGGCACGGCAACCCTGGATGGACATACAGACTGGGGAACGAGAGGCTGGAGAGCAGCCCCGCAGAGAGGGACCTGGGGGTTCTGGTCGACGGCAAGTTGAACATGAGCCAGCAGCGTGCCCTGGCAGCCAAGAAGGCCAACCGTGCCCTGGGGTGCATCAAGCACTGCATTGCAGACGGTCGAGGGAGGGGATTGTCCCGCTCTGCTCTACGCTGGTGCGGCCTCACCTCGCGTACTGTGTGTGGTTTTGGGCGCCACAGTATATTAGGGATACAAAGCTACTAGAGAGTGTCCAGAGGAGGGCCACGAAGTTGGTGAAGGGTTTAGAGGGGAAGCCGTACGAGGAGCAGCTAAAGCCACTTGGTTTGTTCAGCGTGGAGAAGAGGAGACTGAGGGCAGACCTCATCGCGGTGTACAGCTTCCTCACAAGGGGAGGAGGAGGGGCAGGCACGGATCTCTTCTCTCTGGTGACCAATGATAGGACCCAAGGGAATGGCAGGAAGATGGGCCAGGGGAGGTTTAGGTTGGATAGTAGGAGAAGGTTCTTCCCCCAGAGGGTGGTGGAGCACTGGGACAGGTTCCCCAGGGCGGCAGCCACAGCACCAAGCCTGACGATATTTAAGAAGCATTTGGACAACACCCTCAGACACATGGTGTGAATTTTGGGGTTGTCGTATGCTGGGACAGGAGTTGGACTCGATGATCCTTGTGGGTCCCTTCCAACTCAGGACATTCTATGAATTTCCTAAAATATGGATGGCAATATGGTATTTATGTGTAACATTTAATCTGACCTCTATTTGTTGTAGTAGACTGTTTCCCCACTTTCTATACTGTACTTTGATTGTATTGTAAGAAGGGGACTATGAAGAGAGGGGCTGGATGATAAGTTTGACAAAGAATATTGATATGTTGCTTCATGTCAGGAAAGCAACTTGCAAGCATAAACATCAGGCATCACAACAATAGCATTTTCTTCAAATTCATGCTATTGTAGCTGAAAATAGAGATTGACCTAGCCTTGTTTTATTTTTCAAAGTTTATTAAGTCATAACATGAATGTATTTGCTGAAAAAATGAATGTGAATCCAAGTAGTACCCAAGGATCTTCAGCTGGATTTTTTTGTTTTGTTTTGGGGTTGGGTTTTTTTTTTGAAAGGTGATGGCAGTCTAGTATTTTTAATTTAAGTGGAAGTGAGATATCTTAGCTGATCTGAGAAGTTTTGTAGCCAGAAATCGCAATAAACTAGAATTCTTCTTGCTAGAGACTTCTGTGAATTGTGTTTTAATTAAGAATCCACATTTAAGTGTTTAAAATCCAGATTATAACAACAATATTGAGTATTGTAATAATAAATTATTGTTGTTCTTTTACATTCTTTAGGTGTTGTAACATGATTCATCATGTATATTCAATGTGTATATAACTTTCAGATGTTATATGATAAAAGAAAACACTTGGTGCTTGTTTTGATCTAGTTTTATGATCTGTTAGTGTATCAGGCTGGTACTCAGGAGACTTGAGTTACGGTCCCAGCTCTACCACTGGCCTGTGCTGACCCTGGGCAAATTATTCACCATCTCAGTCTGTGCTGTTGAGAAAGTGGTGCTGCTCTTCGAAGTAAAATGTTTTGAGATTGACTGATAAGTGTCACTGGAGGGTGAGTTGCTTCTACTTACGAGCCAACACATGCATTCCTGCCTTTTAGGATTAGTAGGTAGTGTAGGAAAGGGGTTACCTCAAAAATGTATCAGTTTGTTTTTTTCCTTCTATTTTTACTCCAGTTTTATTGGAGTAAACATTACAGAGTCAGTGACATGACACTGGCATTAAAATGGACAAACAAAGATTGGTAGGTTAAGCCTGTACTCATCTAAATTATGATCAAAGTGGTGTGTTACTCTCTATTATGCATAAACTCTGTCATTCCTTTCTCTTCTTGTCCACCATCATTAAATGACCATTTATTTTGTTTGTACCATTAGTAAGAGGGAGGGAGCAAAAAGGCTCAGATTTGCTTTCACTTTCATTAATAACAATATTGTTTTGATGAGGAGCAAAATGATCCCTAGCCAGTTAAGTCAGGACACACGGAGAAGTTTCCCCACCCTACCTTGATGGGTGCAGTCTGTTGTACTGCCATTGCCTGTGGGCAGGAATGCCAGCTGCCATAGGTAGATGTACAAGTAGTACAAAAATATGGATTCACACATTCCTCCACATCCCTGACCTACTTAAGCAGCCTCCCTGGGACATAAGTAGCTGCATTGCTGATGAGCAGATGCTTTTTCAGCCTTCCGATGCACTGGATATCCACATTTGTTCCTTGCATGGTATATGGTGTACCTTGGCAGATTTTACCTGGGTTGTAGCTACTACATAGCAGTATAGCCTGTTCTTTATTAATTTCAGTATTTTTTACAGTTACATTTAAAATGAGCAGAACAAACCTTGATTAGGAACAAGCTTGATTAGCTCTACCCATTATGAAGCAATCAAATGCTTTTAATTACTTCCATGACTATATGTTTGTTTGATAATGTTCTTTCAAACTGAGGCTTTTAATTGCTTCTTTAGTGGTTCATTTCTCTAGAAATGTCAGTTGTATGAATTTCTCCACTTTCTAATCTGCTTGTGCTTGTATACAAATTTCTGAAGTGTGACTTCACTATGACTTGTATGCCTAAGTCGATATTCTCTTAATAGCGCCAGCTTCTCTGGTCTATTAATATCTTTCCTTGACAATGATTATAGAAGTACATGCTGGAAAAAACATCTGCGAGACTGCAGCTAGCTTCTTTATATCAGCTGTCCATTGAGGGTCCCTTGTCTAGCATATGCTGCTGCCAAAGCTCTATCTCATGTTTTAATTTCTGTTCTCCAGGGAAAAATTCCCTCTGGAGCAACCCTCCTTTCCACTTCAGAAGCCAATAACTTGCTTGTAAACATTACAGTCCTTACATATATCGCTAGGAAAGAAAACCAACAACGATATCTACCAAAAAGCCCTGCAATTTATCAGGTGGTACAAGACTGTGACCTTAGCTTCCTATTATTCCAACCTTGGAGTCAACACAAAAGGTGCTACCGGGAAATGAGAACCTGACTGGCTGATTCCCACTGGTTTTTCACAGTGCTTGGTGAAGATCACTTATCACATCACCATTTAGAAGGGACTGAGAAAACAAATTCACCCAACCAGGAACTGCGCAAAAACAGATTTAACTTCTCCAGTCTTTTGAGTAGTCTTTCAGTGAGACAAGTCTGTAATGATGCAAAATTGCTCCAATTCTTGGAGTTAGAAAGCTCAGAAAGTGAAATCTGAATCGCTCTGTGTCAGGGATAGCTGTATCTTGAATGCTCAGCCAGTTTGGTGTAGTAAGAAGTATTAAATATAAAAGCCTGCCTGTTTTTTAGCAGAAATGTATCAAAAAATATGTGTTTATTTTTTTCAGGTTGTATTATTTGTTCACACAACAGTATAGTCTACCTGGGATAGACTGCTATTTTTTAACACAGGTATACTCTACTCTGTACATATGCATAAATTCATCTGCTTCCTCATTCCCATGCATCTTAAGTAGCTGGGCATGAGCTGGGTTGATGTCTGCCTCCACTCTGGGTGCACTGTTGATGTTCACCTTTCTGAGAAGAGGTCCGAGATCTGCTATATCCATGTTGGGTTTTTTTGAGCATGGGCAAGAAGATGTAACCATATTGTGTTCCTCCCAGTAACAGCAGAAAAGTATTCCCATTCTCTCTGGTTTCTCTGCAGTGCACCTGTACAAAAATTACACTTAACAAGAGCAAGTTTTACTCTGATTTTTTTTTAAGCAATAAAATGCACTTTTATGTTTTCTTGTAGATACCTGTCTAAGAACTTAAATGGAAGATTGAAATACCTATTTACAAGATCTCAAATATTAGTGCAAAGTCTTTCAGACTTCACCTTGCTCCCCTTTCAGATTTGGCCTATCAAGATTTAATGAAATATGCAGTGTTCAGAATTACTCTTAACACATTTGCAGTTTCCATTATTCTCTGTAGATGCAGAATGTTTCTACTGGAAAATCTCTTCGTGCTTGTTTTAGTCTACTAATGGAGTGACAAGTAATAATTAATTTCTTTAAATTAGGACTATAACTATTGGTGTTTGCTTAAAATGGGTCCAGGTTAGTTGTTAGAGTTTATTTTAAGTCACTCAGTCTCATCTGGGACTAATTCTGACAATGATACAAGAAAATTTCTGCTGTCACTTGGTTGCACACTGATCCCATTTTGGAGGTAACAGTGCAAATGCCAGGAGAAGGATCATTAAGTATTCCTTCCATTGCCATCAGGGACATACAGAAAACCAACCATAACTAACGTTAAGGGGGCAGGACATGAACGCTTTATTCCTATAGTGATACGCACAGTATAAAAATTCTGAATAGAAAGATAGAGGCAAGACAGACAACAGCTACAAAATTCCATTAATACAAGTGTTAAAAGGAAATCTAAGATAGCCAATACGTTCATTTTCTGCTCCTGTTGCAAAGGCACTCAAGCTATTTTAGAACCTGGAGAGTTTGAGAAGCTAGATTGAGTTATACAAGTAGACAATACTAAAAAAGATTATCTTGGCAGTGTCTCTCTCCCTTGCAAGGTGCGACACATTAGTATAGGTTAGTAGTTCAATAAGAAATCATATTTGCATGGTCTAGATGTCTAGTCTAAACCATAATAACCATTTGTGGTTTGTCTGTAATCTATTGGCTATCACCACACTGTTGTGCTTAATCAAATTCCCTAAAAAGTGTGATTAGACCCAGAATACTTCAAGTGTTTTCTTATTGTCATTTTTCACTGAGAGCTTCACTCGCTAACGGTGGTAGTAGTGTAAGAAATATGTGTAAAGATGGTGTCAAACATAAGTGCTGGAAAAAGAAGGGAGTAAACGTAAAGCAGCAAGAAGTATCCCTGTGAGGTGAAAGAATGGAAAGTGAAAAGAGGGAGAAAACAAGGATGGTTAAGAAGGATGGGTGGGATAAGGTTGAGGACCAACACACTCTTAAAGCAAAATAGAGCAATCAGTTAATTTCTTCTAGATTGGACAAAAATGGAATGCAAAATTGCCCTGAAAAACACTGATAAGCAGACAGCAAAGCGCCTTTTTTTTTTTTTTTGGGGTGGGAAAACACTGCTTTTTACAAATTTCTCAGCTAAAATAGAAGTTTTTTTTTGAACTCGCAGAACTTTCCTACTTTGATTTTTCCAGTTAGACATGACGTTTTCTTTTGGTAGAGGGAAGAAATAGTGATTGTTTATTAAAATCTATTAGCACTGAGGAAATAAAGACAAAATAGTGCCTCCTGTGGCCATAAGTAAGGACTTTCAGAGCTCGTGGAGCTAACTGAGTGCAAGCTCACTGACACAAGGAGACTTGATGGCTTCCTTGAGACTGAGAGACATGGAGTGAGTATTAATGGTAGGTAAGTGCTCTCCTAACTGCATCTTGCTAGGCTGTGTCAATGATGGGTTTGGGAGAGAGGAAAAAAGGCAGGTAAAATGCTGGCAGCTGCAAAACTGGCAATGAACTTAAGGTATTAAATCATTACTGGGACTTGGAATATGATTAGGGAAAGTTAATGGAAAACTAAGCCACTGTGCCAAATGACTGTTCCTGGGTTAAAGGAGGCTAATTTGCAACACCGTAATGAAATTAGGCATGCTGCCTTCGTTTCTGACACTGAGCAGTGTTAAAAAAAAAAAAAAAAATAAATTGTACGTGCTGTGCATTTGTGGGCCCTCAGCTTCTCTGTGGGATTTGAAAGCTGGAATGGTGCTGCTAAGCTTGAGTAACAGTGATTTCTGGTGGGCTTTGGAAGGTAACTGAGAATGGACATGGGTTTAAAATGGGCACGGAACCTATCGGTCAAGGACCGTTCTTAAATTGGAGAGATTATTAAGACATTTTCTTGTCTGGCCCCTACCTTTTAAACAGAAATAATTTCCAAGAGATATCAACTCCTTTAGCAAAATTCAGAGGGGTGGACATTTCACAGCCTTCTTACGGAGTCTATTTAGGCTTAGCAATTAATTGACCCCTAGAAAGCTTGTCCTAATGGGAGGTCTAAATCTGCATAGCTGCATTTTAAGCCCACTGCTGGATGTTCTGTCCTGAGTGAACGGGGAAGACATTTTATCTCTCTCTTGTTTGCAGGAAATGGTGTAATCTTATTGCACCTAAGTCTTGCTTTCTAAACTAAATAAGTGCTCCTTATCAATAGTACTTCTTGAAATTCTTTAGGGACAGAGGGGGTGTTGTGTCTTGGGGTGTGGTTTTTGCTATCATCTGGAAATGGTGGGTGGAATTCAATTTACCTTTTGGATATCTACAATTACAACTACCAGACTGTGATCTGGCATCTGTTTTTATAGTCAGAGGAGAGAAACATTCACTTCTAAAGTCAGTTGCTCTTAACCTGAAGTAGGTATCTGAACTGAGCCAAAAGAACCATCCTCTGAATTTGTTTATTCCTTTCCGACTGTAAAGGGAGCCTGAAGTGCAGATGTCGACATTGTTCATTTGTTGATTCCTGCTCTTTACCACCCTTTGGTTCTATTTACAAAACTCCCGAGGAGTATTTTAGCTCTTTTTTTTTTTTAATAGCATTCATTAAGTGAGTAATATTTTATAGTGATTTTCCAATTTATTAAATACTCTTCACATAAATAGCAGAAGCAGCAAAAGCCAGCCTTTTCAAGATGGGTCACTGGACTGTCAAGAATTTAGTATTAATATATAATATACTTTGTTGAAATACAATGCAAATACAATTAGTATTTTAATTCATCATACGTATGTGTGTCTGTTAAGACTTGTAACTAAAGTTAGATAATGGTCAGCGTATACAATTTTGTCTATTTTAGAGCTTGACCTAGTATATAATATCCCTCAGATTTAAGCTGCTGCTCTTAACCATCATTTCCCATCTTAAATAATAATGAAATGGCCTAAATGTTTTAAACAGTTTAAATATTTTATTAACTCGAGTGATTATTTCAGAGGAGTAACAGAGGTAGATATCGAAGTGGAATAACTCTTCTTGCAACTTCCCGAAAAGGCGAATCACTTGACCCAATGCATAGTTTCTCTAACAAGGGAATAATATTTGTCTAAAATATTTCATCTTGCTAGTATATGTGGATGCTCCCGGCTTGTGCTGTGTCAGATGAGTTGTTTGCCTGCTGGGTTATACAGCAAAAGGGTGTGAGTGTCTTCATAGGGACAAATTCAAGCTAAGCAGATTTTAGGACAGGAGTTATATAGGAGGGCTGAGGAGAATGTTTGAGCTAATGTTTGGTTATTTTTGCGTGTCTCCTTAATAAACTCCGGAAAGCAACCATGAGTTTTGCATGGCAAAGAACTGTGGTTTTCAGAGAAATGCGTGTGAGATTTATGCATATGTGTGGTCTGAGACACAGAGAACATGCTGCTGTTTTTTCAGTCTGTGCAAAATGGGTATCAGAACAAGAATGACAGCCAGACCAGATTATAGCGCAACAGGAGCAGTGCCTGAAACTCAGTAAACTTCACGCAACTCTGTAATTTATCATACTTTCTTGCCTTTTCCAGGGAGTCTTTTTAGTTCTAACTGTGTCCTTACCCTACAGGCTATTGTCTAGGCAACATTCCCACTCAGAAATCACCACAAAAATTACTTTGTGTCATGAGCATATACTTTGCATAATTTTATTTATATTCTCACTCAAATAGAATATATTTTAGATTTTATGTATGTCCCTTGCACTGAAGGTGGCATAGTATCATTTGCTTTAGGGGGCTGATTCTCTCCTTCGTTATATCAGCTAGTGTAAATGGTAAAAAATGTGATTTTAGTCTCATACAGAGCCACTAAAGGCTTTCTAGTACATAGATAAAAATTTTATTTCCTGCCTACAGATGAAGGGCCTGTGCCCTTGTGCGGATAAGAGAAGGGTGGGGAGGAAGGAGCAGAGCTGCGAACATCTGGTGGGAGTCCCTTCCCGCTGCCGGTGAGGTGGGAGGAGAAAGTGCCCCGGCAGCTGCTCCAGCCGCCCTGTGTTCCTTCCCAGTGCATCACCTGAGGCCTCCCAGGGGAGGCAGGACGGCTTTCCAGGCAGAGAAGGCATTTTCCGACTGGGGTCGGCTCTGGTTGTGTTGCTTAGGGCCTCTCAGAGCACTGGCATGATGAGTTCCCATAAGGGGGGCCCTACCAGTACAAGGAGCTGAGCTGCACGCCTCTCATGGCAGCGCTTAGCCGAGTGGTGACATCCTGGCATCGCCTAAGGATGCCGGAGGAGACTGTCATCTGGGTCATGGACCACGCCGTGCTAGACGTGTGCAATTACAGCCTTCTCACATGTAATTATTCTAGAAATAAATATCTAAGTACAGGTTTGCTATACATAACGTAATGCTAAATACCAGCAATTAGCATAACTGCTTTCTATTTGTGATATCTAGGGATACAGAATTGTATAGGTGACTGATTTTTTTTTCTAGGTACAAAATATTCCTTTCAACAATCTCAAGTCTGTCTTGTCGCAATGAAACAGGTTATTTTAGTTTATAATTCACTGCAATTATCAATAGCAGCAATTATGTCGGTAACAATGTAAGTTTACTTCATTAAATTCAAAATGCATGTGGATTCAAGTCCTACAGTGAATTTTTGCTGTGATTTAACTTGACATTTCACTATTCAATGTATTGCTTTCTACTTATGTATATTTAATATATATAACTTTGACAATCTACTGCTATTAAATAAACTGAATTAGGAGAAGGCTACATACTGTTCAAATAATTTTGCTTGATGACTACGTTAAAAACTGCAGAAAACAGTGGAAATGCTTAAATTCTCATTAAAATCTGTCTAATTTCTGTTTTACTCATTGTTTTGCACAGTAATACAAACTACAGCCATTATTAGGTAATTTCTTAGGCAATTTTCACAGTGGCAACATGGTTATCTATCTTTTACAGTGAAGTATCTCTAGAATAAAATATACTCTGTAAAAAGCTTCTTTATGAACAAACTTTTAAACCAAAAAAGTATTAATTTTAAGCCCAGTTGAAGTACTAAGCAAGAAAATCAGAAGGGATCCATGTAAATCTTATCTCTCTGATAAAAAAATGCTATTCACATGAACACTCTTATTTCCATATTAGTTTTTTAAAATGGAGGATCATATGTCTTTTTTGCGAATTGAGTAGCTGTATGAATGTTTCATTTCTTGAGTAGCGGGGATTTGGACCAAGATACCTCAAATTAATCCATATGGCCATATCTCTTGGTCTGCCACGGGGCTTTGCCGACACAAGGGGTCTTCACTGGAGCAAAGCACAAAAAGGTAGGTTTCTTTCTTGGGGCAGAATAAGATATTTTCTTTGGAAAACCCTGGGAAACACTTAAAGTATTGAAACTTCCCTTGAAATCACTAACTGTGTGCTCAGGATCTTGTATTTTAGCATGCTCAGTGGGTTGTACTTTAAAGAAGCAGCACAGCAACAACTTCCATTTAGAACCTATATTTATATCCATGTATGTTTGAGCACTTTCATCTAAACCTGATTGCCCCCGCCCCTTTTTAAAAAACAAAACAAAACCAAACAAAAAAACCAACCAACCAAAAAAAAAAAACAACCAAAATTGAGAATACTGAGGAAATCAAATTTAATAGATATTCCTTATTTAAAAACTGTTGAAGTGTTACAAGGTGTAATGAGATGAAGGAGTATCAGCCTAGATGTCCCATTTACCTTTGAATTATCCTGGTTTTGTGCCCATTACTTAATATGCCCTGTACCTTTGACTTGTGGTTTAGAAAACACTCTGGTTTTGCTTAGCTTTGTGGGTATGTCTACCTTAGGTATTACATGTGATTTTGTTAATTTCATTCCATTACCAAATGTTTTGGTGCTTAAAATAGAATGAAAATCACCAAATAGCAAAGTAATCTCTGCTGTAAAATATGTAGACTATTGTAAAAAATAGATGTATTATATTTTTTAAAACAGCCTCTGTGTCTTTAGATCATGCTTTTATGAAAGTTCCATCTTTGGAAAATGTTTTGGGTTTTCAATGAGGTTAACACCTATATTAAACAAAGTGCTGATAGGACTTCAGTTAATCATGCCATAGGGTGAGAGTTATCCCAGAGGAGAAGCATTTAGTTTGGGGTGTGGGGAGGTCTTAGTGGATGCTAGCAGCCCCTTCTGGGTAGCGCCTCAAACAGCATTTGCCCACGGAGCTGCATGTTTGCAACAGCAAGGGAACAGCTGCTCTCTTTGTGTGCTTTTGCAGTTCCCTTAACAAATGGCTGATTAGAAATTGAGCAAAAAACGGTATTCAGCACAAAACAGGAAGGTGTCTTGTGCTTCTGAAGTGTGCACGTGACACGGTGAGAGGAAAGAGAGATGCAATAGGAAGAAACATTGTCTTCCTAAAGAGATTTGGCTTTTCAGAGCCACGGAAAATCAGTCGTGCTTGTATCATGGAAAGTCAGGCACTGCAACCCATCAGCAGCTTCTTTAATTAAAAAAAAAAAAAAAATCAAATAAAGATCTGTAATTGCATGGCTGAGACTATGTTTTAGGGCCCACTGCTGTGAATGGCTATAATTAATATAAGCATTCTTTAAAAATGTTTAATTCCTTCTGTTATGTGTAGATACTGAGATGAGCACCAGTACTTCAAGCTGGAGGTTTCTTGTGAGTTCTAGTGTAAACAATGCACATCAAATTAATTACTAGAGAGCTAACCTTCAACTTGTGGGTTGTTTCCAGGCATTGTCCTAGATACTCATGGGTTTCAGCTAAATTTCACGGAAGCCATGGTGGTAGATGCCTGCAGTTGGTAGAGAATGGCAACGGATTTGCATTTACAGGGAAGAGGAGAGGATGGGGTCAATTAAAACAGCTGCTTTTGGCATAGGGCTCCTCTCTATTAATCCCCCCCGGCAACTGATATGCCTTTTGGCAAAAGAAATAGCAGAAGATACATCCTGGTTGAACAGAGAGGTGTGAACAAAAGCATGCTTGCTTAAAAGTACTAGGGATTGCTGTCATATATTTTCTGTTCACCTCATGCCATAACCTTTTCCTGTCAATCACCCATGGAGATGGCAACAATACTTGCCTTTATCACGGAGATGCTGTGATGAGTACATAAAAAAGACAATTTAGATTTGTTTAGAAATCTTTGATGACCCTCAGGCCACAGGCCTGCAATTAGTTGAAGAGAGTTTTCTCTTTGAAAACTGTTTTAATTATTGGCGCTTGTGCTGGTACGCATAATCAGTGGGGCCCCATTTGTGTTTTAACTGGAGCTGCTTCTTGATAGGCAAGTAAACAGCACCTTTTTTAATACAGAATAAATTGTTGGCACCCGATGCTAATTCAGGATTAACATTATTTAAAAATCCCCAGTGCTGTAATCCTGACCGTGACTGCGCAGCCTACTTCTGTGGTGCAAAAACTATTGTAGAAAGTAGGGCAAGTGTGGAGAATCGTTTTGCAGCCCCTCTCTCCTGCCATCCCGTCAGCATATGAGAAGTCCTTCCTCAAAAGCCAAACCTCAGTATGAACACAGGCCAGGCTGTTTACAATGAGAGAACACCTCAATTCAAACAGCTGTCAGGGAACAGGTATTAATCACGCCAATATTCAGCAAGCTGTGTCCGAGAGCTTTCTTGTTCCTTTGAGCTTAGTATGGATAAAGCCAGTAGAGAAAGAGAAATTGGAAAAGGTGGCTTCACTGATAAGAAAACCTACCATAAACTTTGAATTAGTGACAGTGTATACCAGATTTCCCTCTGGAGTGTTTCATTAGTATTGTGTACTGCCTCTACTGCATGTTAGCTTTCTGCTGACATGTCACCTGGGATAACAACATCATCTATTTAAGAGGCCCAGGAAAGAAAAAATTACTTTCCCACCATCCTAAGAAAAACGTGAATACTCAACACATTCACAGTATTTCCAGACTCACTGGAAATTGTTCTCCGTGTATGATTTACACACCTTTCATAGTAAACAACAAAATTTTTTTTTTTTTTAGTTTTTTCCCCAAAATCATATGACAGATTGGATCAGGGAGATAAATCTCGTTCAGGAGGTGAAGCAATGTACAGTAACATTATGTGACCAGCTGCTCTCTGTGTATAGTTTGCTACGTAGACTGCTTTTGCAGAGCCCAACAAGGACAAAACCAATTAGCTGATTAGAAAGTGCCAGAAATAAGAGAGAATGCTTAAGAGAGAACAGAAGTAAATGCAGTTCTGCAATAAGTTTGCTCAGCAATACTGATCTAAGGATTTCTAGGGAAATCACTGAGCAGTATCTTGTGCCCAAGATTGTATTTATCCAACACCTTTTTTCAAGCTTATTTAAGAGATCTTGATGAAACTGCAATACTAAACAAGTACAAATTTCACAGATGAAATGGCAGATTTTAGTAAATGGAACAGCTGAGCACTGATCAAAGTCAATACTCAAGAGCTACATCAAAAAAGGCAAGCTCTAAAACTGAACATTTTAATAGTTTTAGAGCACCATGAGATAGTTATTTTTCAAGTAATATCTCATTTAAATGTAAATTTGGGGTTCAGTTATCAAAGTGATTTTTTTAATCATTCTGTATTTCTAGGGATCTAGGATCAAAGTCATATATTGCACTTGCAAGCCAGCTATTCAAGATGGCTGGTGATGAGATGTGAATTACCTTGAAGGTAGCGTTCACAGCAAATACTAAAAAAAATGAATGAGCAGAAAGTGGATTCTGGAGGACTCCATGTTTTAAAAATACAGTCTGTACTTTTCAGCTCTCAAATGAGCTCATGAAAACTATAATTCATCAGATTCTGTCTAGACTGGTGCAGAAAAGCGCAAGGGCAGGGGAGAAATTGGGAATGATGGTAGAGTTTGCACTTAGATGGTGGAAAAGCACAGCAACACATCCCTTGACACCACTTATGTCAATGGGCGTGGAGCAGGCCATATCTTGGGTAGAAGAAATGAAGCCAACTGAGTGTAAACAGAAACATTTATAGCTCTCCTTTCGCAGGTAGCACAGTGACCGCAGCGTAGCTGTTAATACATATCCTTGAACCCTGCTAGAGCAGAATGTCTTTCGTTAAACTTGGTGCATATATCTTAGACCTACGTGAAGCTCTCTGGGATGGATGCGTCTCTAAGCCAAGTCAAATGGTTTTTGCAGGTTTTGTGATAAAAGAGGACAAACAACGTTTTATTCAGAGCAGGTTGAGCTGAAGGCACTGACCAGTATTCTTTTGTCCCTTAACACATATAAATCCTATGTAACTTCACTGCAGTCAGGAAGTATTGGAAAATAACTGTCATACTACTAATAGAGGCACAAGTTTGAATACCTGTTTGTTGCAGGGCAGTATTGGAGACTGAGTATACTTGTATATAGTCAACCAGATAATTGTTTTCTGGATGAAGTAATTTGCACATGTTTATTCTTTCTTTAGTATTTGTATACAAATAATGGATCTCTGATGTTGTAATTAATGTTGCCTTTCCTCATTTACATTATGCTAGGGTCGAAACAAGCTCTAACTATCACCACTGGTAACGGTTTATTTTCTCAGCATCTGTTTGGTTTTTGATATGGGTTGTTTATTATGGATTTATTTAAAATAAAAGTTTAAATAAGTTATAAATAAACAACCGTTGCAATAGGCAATTGAATGTAAGGCATGGGCTTGTGCTGAGAAGTGTGCAGCTGACTTAAAAGAATGATATCTAATGATAATATATGAATTTGCAAACTAATTTTGGCAGCACTTTACAGCCCATTCAGTCAGGTGCCTGGAGCTGTGAGCAGCACAAGCTGGTAAATGCTCCAACAATATGGCAAAACGTACAGGATGGGAAAGTGTACTGTTCTGTAATGGCCCAGATGCTGAGCTGGGGACTATTAGCCAGGGTGCTGTTCAGTCAACAGCTGTATTATTAACTTAGCTTTGAAAAATCCTTATCAAGCATCTCCTACAATGGCTTTCCCAGCCAGTTGTTGGCTCTTCATTTGGTCCAATAAAGAGTCCAGACCTTATCATAAAAATAAGGACTGCCAAGGTCTCGCTGACACTTATTCCTCCTTGCTCTTCAGTCAGTTCTGTTCAGACAAATGAAAAGGCTACTGCTCTTTAAATGTCCCTTCACCAAGGGTCTATGATAATTGAACTGTCTAAATTCATGTATCTAGTTAGATTAGACTCTTTCTTTACAAAAAATAAATACTTGACTTTTGTCAGTTCTTGCCTCCTTACGAATAAATTGCATGTGTGAGCCTGTTCTGGAAAGTGGCTGTTAATGAAAGAGGAGCACAGATACGCAGTGGCGTTATAAAAGCTCTTTTTTCCCTCTATTCATTCAGACTGCATCAACTAAGTGCATCTTTTATACTATGTCTGAGTAGTTATGTAGAAAACAAAGCAAAATTATTATGCCTGCAAAATTATTATGTCTTTAAACAAGTAGGAGTGTATATATATATTGAGAAGAGGGTAAGTTATAGATTTGTCATCTGAGAAATGGAATTCTTCATGGCTGGAGCTGGATGGTCTTTTTCATATGTATTTTGCTTTATTTAAGGCAGAGTTGTTATTCAAGTATATGAAAACATCACTTAGCAGTTCAGTAACAAAATGTAGTTGAAGTGGAAAGATCACGAATGTTTCAGGGCATGCAGTAGTGAATTCCTGAAAAAGTTAAATAGATTGTTTTAATTAGCACGTTTAGTCTATGGAAAAACTGTGTATGATTCTGTAAACAGAAATAGCTGCTCCTGAAAAATGCTAGTTGCTGTTTAAGGAATTTTGGAAATGTAAGATGGGTAGGGACCTCTTGCCAACTCCCATCTCCTTACTCTTCCAAGTAGCACTTTCTACTGGTCCACCTTATGAGATTGTAAAGCATGGTGCAGCTAGTCGTTAGTCTGGGGAAGAGATGGGAGCTACATCCATCTCTTCTATTCCAATGCTGTTCCAGATTCTCGTTGTTCTAATGTTTAGACTTTTCTTATTTTTTAATTTACAGCCTAACTTTATTCATGGCAATCTTTTATTCATTCTTTCTTGTGCCAGCTGTGGCCCCTAGACTGAGTGATTCCCCTCCCCCCCCTTCATCATTCAGTTCCCTGGCATATTTTCTCTCAGCTTCCATTTCACCAGACCAGATATGCTTCAGCACTTTTAGTCTTCTTTTGTCAGATAAATTTTCTATTTCTCTGATCATGTTGGCACCTCTTTTCTGCACCTCTTCCAATTTAAGCTTATCATTCTCTACCATGAGCGAACAGGATTCTATGGCATATTAGAGATGCTGATGACTAGATTTCCCCCACATCTTGTAGAATAGCATCAGTATTTCCTTCCCTCCTGAAAAATCTTGTTGGATGTGGCTTAGAGTTGCATTGTCCATATAACACTAAGAACTCATACTTAAATCCTATGACTGATCCTTTTCCACCTCAGTCATTTTCAGCTGATGAACTTCTGGCTTACTAGTCCTTAGGGGCATGGCCTTGCCATACGTATGATAGATTTATAGTTCATTTGTATTATGTGTTCTCAAGGTTGTCAGTTTCTTTGCATACAGATATCCTAATGCTCCTCAGTATTGATTATCTTCCCAAAAATGAATTATCATAAGATTTCACCAGTATAGTACTGATACTTTGGCCAAGGTCATTATGAAAATAACAAGATTTCTTCCAAGACTGATCATTGAGGAACTCTTAATAGCTTCCCTCTAGCCTGAAACTTTTCAACACTAAGCACTTTCATTTTCCCTTTAGTTAGTTTCTTATTGACCTAATATTTCTGATATTAATCCTAATTTTCTGTAGACTGAGTAATGATTTCCTATGTGGCACCATATGAAAAATGCTTTTCTGAACTTCAGATATGTGAGGTCTCTCACATTCCCAGTGTCTTATAAACACCAGAACCTTGAAGAAAGCTATTGAATTGACCTAGTGTGATCTACCTTCTCATCTTCCCTTGACCTGCATACCTTTAAATATACTTTCTCTGAAAACTTCCTCTAAAAACATACATGTTACTGAAAAGTATATTGAAATCAGGCTTACTGACTATCTGTTGCTCAGATTGCTTTCTCCTCTCCTACTTTGCTGCTCTGTGCTCTGCCTGTAGGACAAGATGGCGATCTTGCTACCTGAAATTTCCTGTTCTTTCAGAGTTTGGGCTGGAGGCTGTCCTGTCACCCTCAGCTTAATCTTATTGAGCTTTTCTTCTGTCTGAAGATACGTATAATTAACATAATGGATAATGTCTAATTTTTACTCCTGTTATCTATCTTTATCCCTGCATTCAATATTTTCAGCATAATCCTAAATTCTGTACCATCTTTACTCCATTGCGATTCCTTTCTCATTTTTCTTCTTTGTATTTTATTCATAGAGGTGAAAAATCTTTTACTATTTGTACTTAAGAACAGAGTTTTTATCTTCACTTTTTATCATTGTCTACTTCAACCACCATTGGGAACAAAGACTAGTGTATTTATTGCTAATTCCACCCTGTGTATTTGTGTATACGAAGAACAAATATTTTGGAGTAATAAAATATGTTTAAATCAAACAGCAGGGCCCTCTAGATTTTTTTCCTTATATCCATATGCAATTCTTTGAAGTAACTTTTTACTTACTATACACTACATATACGTAGGGTTAGGCAGATATTCAAAGGATCAGCATAGTTTATTTGCTCAGGTTTTAGCGTAGCCTAACCTATGAAAATAAAATGAAAGAATAAGTTTAAAACTTCATATTATGATCCATGTTAAAAGAAGGCATTGGCTTCTCTTTTGTGTGTTAAGCCATGTTAGTGTTCAGATTAAGTGGGGTTTAGGAGGACTGAAAGGGGGAAATGGAAAACACCAGTCAGGTGGTAGTGGGGAGACTGTTCCCCAAAGACAAGCTGAATGTGTGAAATCAATAAGGAAGAAAAAGAGCACTTGGAATGAAGACTTACAAGTTGAGCACAGAGAGCAGAAATGAATGCAAAAGGAGAAGAGAGGAAAAGAAAAAGGCGATGAGCAAGGCCATTGCTAGGCATGCACAGACAGTACAGAGGAAGTGAGCCAGGCAGGTCATGGGATTTAGGTATTTCATTGGGGTAAAACTGAGTTCTCTGCTATGAGAAGAGGGATGACTGAAATTTCCCACTTAAAGCAAGGTGAAAAGGCAAGCTGAACAAAGGAAGAGGAAAAAGATTTTGAGCCTGGGGGAGAAAGATGTATGTTCAACTGGAGGCAACCACAGTGTCAGTGATATAGCAAAAGAGAAGACTAATATGAAGTAATACAGTGTACTAATACGTTGTAATAATTTGTTCAGCTGAAAGAAAGTGGCAGTGTAGGATTCTGGCCACGTTTGGGTTAAGTGAAAAAGGTTGAAAGGGAAAAAAAAAAGTGAGAGGTCAAAAAGTTTAATTTGTATTTAGGTTTTTATTCTTTGTTTACCCACCAAAAACATTAGGGTAACTTCTGCTAGCTTTCTTGACCTCCTTTGTCTGTATGATGTGATTATTAGTGGGGGTCTTTTTTGCCTTTTGGAAGGACTACGGTATATTTCAAGCTTATGAATAATTCAGGTACTCCATAATGTGTTGCATTACTTGCCAGATGCTGGGTCACTAATTCAGCTTGCTGTTTCAAAAAAACCCCTAGTTTAATTGCTGATAGAATTCAGTACTAAGAAAAATTCCAGCTCTTTTTGCATGGATTTTAATAATAGATGTAATCATAGTGTTAGAACTCTTCAGTATATTAATTTAGTAATACAGAGCAAAGCCCAGAACTGTTAATCTCAAGAGATCATAGGGTTTCTTTTGAGGTTTCCTTTCTTTTCTTTTTTTTTTTTTTAAAAAATGACTTATTTTCTATTAATTATTTAATGGTATATAAAACAACATGCTCTTGATTTATTTGCAACCTGGTGTCTCAACTAAGATATTGATGATACCAACAACAATGTAGCAAACTCTGGGGAACAGTGTTGTTTAATTATATCTGCATGGCCAAGAAAGGAATCAGGAAAGTGTCATGGCTCATTTAGGTTGCTGAGGGCTTGTGTGCAGAAATGTGTCTGTGTGTGCATGCATTTGCCAAATTCCTGTTGAATAGTATCTACTACAAGAAGGCAGGATGAGGGCATATATTTTAGAACAGAGGTGGCCAAGCTTTCACAAAGCTCTGCTGGCTCCTTGTTGCGGCTGAAAATCTGGTGTAACTTAGAACAGTCCTTAACTTGCTCAGGACTGCATACAGTAAGCAATCCATCACTGTGCCTCTTCATCCCCTTTGAAGTACCAGCTTATTCCTCCAAGCAAAACTGAAGGAGCTGTGATAGACATATAGCTACTAGGCAGTTACCGAGATGAGATGCTTCTGTGTCTTCTTGAGTGGTAGAAAACAATTCAGTAAGTTTTAATGAAACTGAGAGTCTAATCTTACAGACAGTGCCAAACATCCTACATTTTGGGAAATAAGTGGATGAAAACTTAAAAACAGAAGCTTAACTCTTGTGCTTGTTGGAGTACCTGATGAAGTCCCAACCAACTTCTGCTATGGGACTGCTCTAACATGTGGTAAAGAAATGTAGATCCATCATGTGGGGTGTTCAGTGTATGTAATGATAAAGACGCCACTGGCATAGAAGTCCAGTTTAGGACAAGAGACAGCAGATGGATATAACAGTGAAAGGGGGCACAAGTCCCAGAAAATTGATTCTAAAGAATGCATAACTATTATGTCAGTTTTGATCATAGTCAGAGTTAAACAGCTCACTTCTGCAGCCTTTGTGCTTAATAGGGTTTAGCCCTACTTAGTAGTGCTACTGACTGCTTTAATAAGTGCTATTATTTGCAGACACTATGGGTTGAGGCTCTAAAATTAGCATCAGAAGCCACTGTTTGGATTTTCGAAATTTTAGTGGTCTCTGCACCATTGAGAGGACTCAGGAAGCATGGCTCCATTCCTTGTAAACTTTGGTTTCCTTTGCAGCTATTTCTTCCTCAGAAGTTTCCTTTGTAACAAAAAATAATGAAGACTGAGAAATATGGTGTCACAGCCTCTGTTATTAGCGAACTTTTAGTATTATTTTTATTAGGAGAATGTACTCTCTGTAAGCAAGTTCTTGCTTTCATGATTTTAAGTATGTAAAGAATCCTTCTAAGGGTTAGTTAAGCTATATGTGGGGGAAAACGTTGCACAACAAGTAAGTTCCCAGAGGAACAATAACAGCAGGTAAGAAACGCTGTCATGGTAATAGAAAGGTTTATGGCTATATGGATCTATATGGGACTCTTATGCAAATCTGTTCTTTTCATAAATCAGTGGAGATATTAGATTTAGGTGAAAGGGATGAAGATACTCTGCTGACCAGATTTTCAGCTGTATCAGTAGTTAAATCAGTGCTAAGGAATGTTCAAGTGATTTAAAGGAATAGGATAAAAATACTCCTTGATCTTAATGACATGCCAGTTTAATGAGTAATATTGAGAATGGTTGTAAAGAAACAGTATCTAATGAAATAAATTCTCTTAGCACAGCTTTAACAATGTAATCAAAACATAAATGCTATTTATGGAAAAACCTGTTGTAAAAAACAATTCCAATACCTTATTTTATTATGTTCTTTCTTTAAAAGACGATAAAGACTGGTATTTAGTTTTCCTATTTTCAACTAAAATGCTATTGAATTTTCGTACATAGTCATTTTGCTCTTTTTCTCCTCCCATCTGTATATTTAACCTCTAAATTAAGAGCTATTTTTTTTCAGAAATAATTCGGTCATTTTTAATTACCGTCAGCAATTTGTTAGTGGGAGCAAAGCTTACTCTAGTTTCAGTCACGGCTCTATGAAAGCTTCCCGTATCACCTGCTGCAAAAAGCTTTTTGCACCCTCTTCTCCAGCACAGCTCGTTGGACATCTGTGTCCTCTGCCACATAAATGAAGGTGGAACATCCTGCCCCAAGATGTTAAATTCTCATACCATTAGTTTTGTTCTGAGCATGGACTTCAAAGAATACACAAGCCCATGCAGAAATAGTGATAGATGTAAGTATATCCAAGACAGCAAATGGATCTTAAGTTATAAATTCTTATTTTCATGAATTGAGTGGAGTATATTAGAATAGCCATTACAGAAGGGTTCAGTGTTTTCAAATGGAAACATTTAAAAATAAGCTCTACACAAACATGACATTGTGACTAGTTAGTATGTCACTGCTACCCTGTTTTGTTTGTTTGTTTTTCTACTGCCTCAATAATTATTGTGGTGAGATTATCTCTTTATTTACTGCCATTCTGTAGGATAACACCAGTAATTCACCTGAAATTACTGTCTACAGTCTTACAGGGTCTTACTGCTGAGGTTGTTTGAATGCTAATGTAGGTCATAATTAATCAATAGTGATTGTGCAAAACATAAAGCATTTATATGATGTTCATAACTGACACCTAAATTCTTCACAAGAGACAGCCTGAAATAGTAGCAGAACTTGGCCTCGCATCTCTTTGTTCTAGGCTCGTCCCATTTGATGTGCTAGCATGCATGCCTTAAAATAGCTTCCAAGGTGAGTTGTTTGGATGTGTCATTTGAACTGAATATAGTTTTGCATGCTCCTGTAGTACAGAAAAGAATAGAATACCAAAAGCAATTCTAAGTAGCATACAGCAAAAATTGAGATATTATTCTTTTCTGCTAATCTTCCAGAAACAGAATTTTAATGTATCAATGAATATTATTTCTTGAAATACCATTCTGAGGAGTTAATTAAGAAAAAACTGTACATGCTTATTGAAAGACTCATGTTTTGCTTCTTTTCCATGTATAAAATACAGTCTTTTTCTTAAACTTCTCCCAGTATTGAGTGCATTTTTTTCTCAGCTGTTCTTTATGTTTTGTCTTTATACCTTCATTCAGATGAGAGTTTGTAGCTTACATTCTCTGTTCTAACATTCTTACTGAACTGTCTGTGCTGGATAGGAATTCTAGTAGATTTTCCAACAGAAATGGGGCTTCTACTTAAATGTGGCAATTTCCGAAAGTAACCGGGTACTATGTCCTGACTCTTCAATGCCAATATGTCAGTAGCATGTTTAAACTCTTTGGTCTGTCGCTATACACTGAAACTCTGATCTTAACTGAACTTCGGGATTTAGCTGAAAAAGAAATGAGTATTAATTACCTGGAGAAAATGTGGCAGAGAAGGATCTGGGATCCCATGAATACACATAAGATGAAGTGACCAGTTCCCTCCTCACTCTCCTCCTGCTCCCAAAAATCAACCCACCAGCAATTAGAAGAATGGTTAAAAAAGATTCATTTAGGTCCTTGATTCCTTAAATGAACATGTGAAACCAGGTGGTTAGCAAGTTCATTACTGTCGTTTTATGTCAGCAATGACATAAATCTACAATATTATGACTACAAAAATTATCTTCTCTACAGTTTATTTGTAACTCTTAATTAAGAGTGAGCCAAAAACTGAAATCACATGAAGATGAGGGAAAAACTTGGTATATTGTAAACATTATGTACTGTATAAAGATAGTTTTCTAAAACTGTATGTGTGCCAGGAAGAGTAACCTTGCAATTACAGAACCTCGTGATGAAGCTGAGTCTGTTACCTAAGATGTTATTTTTTTCAAAAGATAGAGCTGATAGATTTTTTTACACCCTGGTTTTAAGGTTTGCTATATTGCTTTGAGTGCTACATTTTGATGGTTACCTTTTGGAAAAAGAGATTTCTGATTAACGTTATTAAGGATATTGTTAAGAAATATTTGGAGGTGACCAAAGCTAAAGGGAAACATATAGTAGGTTTTACTGAAGTGACTAAGTATAATAGGTGCCTGACTCCCATGAAAGTCCATGGAAATAAGGTGCTTACTCATTTAGATGCTTTTGTAAACTCCATTAGGTGCTTTTGTAGATCTTTAGGCATCTAAATACCTCATCCACTGGTCTAAACAAAGAAGTGCATGCACTGGCAACATTTACAGTGATGGAAGTCAAGTATGCTTTGACTCAAATCAATGGGCTCTGTTCATTTATGCCTCAGTCTGAAAATATTCTAGCTGTAATCTGTTTGGTTGCCAGCTGACAAAAAAAAATTCAACTGAAAAATTACATTTCAAGAGGACTAATAAATGTATTTTGAAGATGGGGAGACAAAAAGAAAAATTACTTCCATATGACACAAAGCTATTAGAGGTCTGATAAATCTGGATTAGTTTCATCTATAACAATGGCTGATATTAAATCCTTGGCCAAAAAATAGATAATTGGAATCGCACAATACACAGCTCTTCAGTTTGGCATCAATTTCATAATACAATAAAACTTATCATTTGTAAGCTTGTCTGGTTTTCAGAAAAAGACTGAGAACAATTTGATCTGTCCTGGTACATCAGACAATACGGTGCAGGTGGTTTAAAAACAAAACAGTTAATCAAGCAAAATTTTACTTAAACTACCTGATGATTCATCATCCAGTCTATGCACACTGTCAATTGTGCCTTTCTGAACAATTATTTATAGAATGTTTAAATAGCCTGGACAGCATGTGCAACTGCTGAGAATGTTATTTCATTATGAATTACTTCTTCAATTTGTTTCGGTTCAATATAGATGGACAACATTGCAGTGAGTCAACCTTCTGTTTTCCTGAATGCAATGCAATATACCATTTACACTGGATGTTAAGTTTTGCCTCCAGTATTATTTTGGCCATGTTATAATATTTCTGAAGTAAACTTTGAAATGGTGTGAAAATCAGAATTATTTATTTAATCAACTTTCCACTTCTTTTTACATATGTATTATTACAAACTTTAGAAGTTGTATTTATATCAATAAGGCCCACTATTAAGCTCTTACCTGCAGGACACCCATTCAAGCACAAAATTGCTCAGAAACACCAACAGAGAATATGACAGAGTAGTTTCTTAGTGGGAGAGTTGGATTTTTTAGAGAAATTGAAGAAATGTATAGAGTAGAAGAAAGCTGAGAGATGTCAAATACACCAAGAATGAGATTGTCAAGGACTGGACAAGGTTTGACAGGCTGTAAATAAAGGGGAAAAAATTGGAGAAAGTACAAAGACCAAAAAAAAAAAAAAAGGGTGGTGATACAGTTATGGGCGTGAGATGTTTATTGAGTTCATAACCTACCACCTGGAGCAGAGACAGTTAAGTAATTTTTCTTGTGCTGGAATTTGGAGAGTGGAACGTCAAGAGGATGGAATTGAGACTGGTGGCAGTGGAGGTGACATCTAGTTTGAGGACTGTGACCTCAATAGCTACATCTAGACTGTATGACTGGTGCTTTTGGGGATCCTTCTTGCCTGTTTATCAGTGTGCCTGGAAACCAGGGTAGAAATGACAGGAGAGAGAAAACGGGGAGAGATCATTTTGTGTAGTTAGATCTCATCCTGGCAAACCGAGACGTGAACTGTGATGCGTATCTGTATTGGGTCTGGCTGGGATGGAACTAACTTTTTTCATTGCAGCTTCTATGGTGCTGATTTAGATTGGTGACTAAAACAGTGTTGATAGTACACCAGTGCTTACACAGCATCAAGGCCTTCTCTTACTCTGCCCCCAGCAAGTAGGCTGGGGGTGGGCAAGAGGCTGGGAGGGGACACCGCCAGGACAGCTGACCCAAATCGACCGAAGGGGTATTCTGTACCTTACAATGCCATGCTCAGCAATAAAAACTGGGGGGGTAGTCTTTCCAAGGTAGTTGTTGCTTGGAGGCTGCGTGAGCATTGGGCTGCTGGTAGGGGGTAGGGAGTGATTGCCTTTGCTTCACTTGTGTATTCTTTCTCCCTCTTTTTTTCCTTTCTCCCTCTTTTTTCCTTTGACTTATAAGATTGCCTTTATCTTGACCCATTAGCTTTTTTTTGGTTTTGTTTTTGTTGTTTTTTTTTTTTTTTTTCTTCTAATTCTCTCCTCTATGTGGGGAAGTGGAGTGAGCGAGCGGCTGGTTGGTGCTTAGTTTTTGCCCAGGGTCAACCCACCACAATATCTGAAACTTGAGAGTCCTTCTGAATCCTGCTGTTTAGAGATAGCCAAAAATCCAAAAGTCAGTTTATCTGTAGTTAAAATAAAGCTATTTGATTAAAAATTTGAGAACAAAAGGAAAAAAAGGTAATATTGATACAAATGTTGTCTAATAAACTGATTATGTCAATGGCCATTTGGGTTTTTTTGAAGTTTTTGTGGTACTGTGTTATTACTTCTCTGATAAGATCTCCTGTATCACTTAATATTCTGTTGGAGGTTCTCAGAAAACACCTGTTTTGATGACACATGTTACTTTACATTTCTTAAGCCTGGTCACCTAACATAGACAAACCTCAGGAAATCGTTAGAAAACTAAGTAGACTTTTCATGTGTTTTTAATGGATTTTCTTTGAGTGGTATTTTCGAAGTCGGCTTGAAGGCTTATGGAGCCATTGGTCATGACATTTTGCTCATCACATGGGGACTATATCAATGAGTATGAACTTCCTTCAGTGAGTATGGACTTCCTTTTGGTACTCAAGTCATCAAGCAATAGTAAATTTATATCTGGTTATTTTCTTCACTTTCTATTTTGAGACTTGAGAGAAATAAAAGTATCTACAATAAGGTCACATTGTCTTTCAGAATGTCTAGTCTTAACTGGAAACTTTAGTGAAAACTGAAAGACTATTAAACTGCATTTCACTGACACCCACACAGAGGCAATATGGACTAGTTTCCTCTCCTATTAGGTGTTTTATAGGTATTTCCTTATAGTTAATAAAGGAGTACTTCAAAGACAAATGGAAATAATTAAAAATGGTATCTTTACCACATCCTGGCTAGTCTGGAATTATGAATTGGATATTAATACATTAATGTTCATTAATCTATATACATATTATATATGAAATTTAAAAATAAAAGATGCAGATTGAAAAAATATGTGGGCCTTGCACTCTTTCCTCTGCCAAGTCAGAATTAGCAGTGCTGTATATTTGTTTGTCTGAACTGATCTAAAAATCTCATGTGTTGTAATTTATGTCATTCCTGCTGAAAACCTGGGTTCACTGTTGTGAGTTGGTTTTGATGTTCCGTGTTTTCCTGTTTCCAAATAAGTGCAACTGTAAAACCTAGCCATTGAAGCTATGTTGCCCCATTGGGCAATAGGAACTTGAAGCTTAAAATGCAAAGCGCTCCCATTCTCAAACAACTCTCTGTTGTAACTTACTGTGATTGGACTGCTTTGTGTGTGCGCCTATTCATTGCCTGAGTTTAGAGTTTTAGTGTGTATTCTGACAAGGAAGCTTCCTGGATAGTGGATGAAAAAGAGGTGGTGATGAACTTTTCATTTGTTCTAAATGCAAACACCAATTTTCAAGGGAGCTAATTAAAATCTTCATCTGATCCCTAGCTGTGAGAGAGCTCTGCCTGAATGCATGTGATAAGTTCATGCCTTTTGAGATTTCTAATTTGATTGTATATTTTTTTCCTGATTTTACGGTTACAGCATTTTTTTATGTTCATAAGTCTTTGCCAGAGGAAATGGCAGCCTTCCCTTTAAATGTTGCAGTTGGGAAACAATGCTTTGCAAGTGCATTTTTTTTTCTCCCACTGTGTGTGTGAGAAGAATGGTAACTCAACTCATCAAAGCTGTTTCTAGGGGAAAAGGCTCCTTTCCAACCTAATTGGCTAATAAACTATTGTTTTGAAGAGAGTCCAACCTGAGATAATGTATGGGATCTCAATAAACTGTGAGCTCCTATTGCCAAAGTTTTGTGAAGACTGTTTTGTCATCTTAAAAAGGACATACAGAGTTTTCTAGGTACACAGTGGCACACTGAACATCAGCCGTATGTTTGTAAAGAACATTAAACTCTTAATTTGGCGTTACAAGTTGTCAGCTGGTCACATCAGTTGACTTTAATAATTGCTAATTGAGCAAATGCACAGATCTGGAAACAAAACCTCAAAAACTTACCCTTTCTCTGTCAGCTTGTTAGTTTTATGTGTTTGGGTTATTTTCACTTGTAGCATGAAAAAAAATAATGTTTAGTTTCTTTCTGCAGTGAGTTCTATACCATCAGATTGATCTTGTGTTTGATGTCTTTCATAAATTGAAGGTCACACTCACAGTTTAAGCTTGAAATTGTTCCTTAGTAACAAGTAAATGAGTTGATCAGTATGGAATTGGGTTGATAAGAGAGGTCAGAATGAGGGGTTGAGGGTAGGATTTGGCACAATATAAGGAAATAATGTAAAATTGATGTGTTCACTCTGTAGTGAGCTATTGATTGTTACTCACGTGGAGGAAAAAAGTTTATAGCAAAGCAAGATGTCCGTCCCAGTCTGCTTTTGCTATAGCAGAAAAATTAATGTTAATGATCTGAGATGTAGCTAAAGCAAAAGAATGTTACTAAGTAACATCTGTACATAAGCGAAGTGGAAGTAGAAGGGTAACAGTTATATGGAGTTTTTTACAGCGACCAAAATAAGAGTGATACTTTTGCCAGTGCAAACGAAAGTGTGTATTTGCATGTATTGCTTGCTGCTTTTGATTAGGAAGAAGAGAAGGGTACCTGAATTCCCTTCCTTAAATGTGTATAACTTTAATATGAACAAGAATTTCCGTTCAAATTCACCTGGGGAAAAATATCCCCAAAGGGAAGGTCAAAAAATTATCCTACTGTTATCCTACAGCGAGACTAGAAAACACATATGAGCTTGAGTATGACCCCAATGTGAGGACAGGCACGTTTTCTTGAAGGGTGACAGCTCAAAGATGTTGGCCGTATGTCACCAAGGTCAGTTTTTTATGAACATCTAGCTATGCGCTACCATATGCATACCTAAAACAATATACAGGGAAAGAACAAATTTGTCCCCATTGCAATTAGCAGATCAGACAGTTACAAGTTTTTGTGTTCACATGACTCTGTACTGCAGTCACTTGATGTTCTGCACTTGCTTTACCAGGTAAGATGAAGTGGAGTTCTTCCTAGTTTTTAGACCATCCTGTCGGATTCTGTGTTTACACTTTTCTGCCTTACACAAGCATAGGCCATGTAAGGATATAAAATTACTATTATTTTTATTGTAGTAGTTGTTGTTGTTATTACCTTTTTCCTACACCATTCTGAGTAACAGGAAAGGTGGACATGTTGAAATAATTTTCTTCCAGATTTTAATCCCAAAGTACTAACTGTTTGGAAGGTTCAAATACATTCACTTGTAGTATAATGTGAAACTTTTTCATATCTGTTTTTTGAATCATGTTTTTTTCTAGATGACAAAGTACTTGTACTCTAGGTGCAGTTGCACTGCTACTAATGGAATTATTATCATGGACATACCAAGTTTAAGCCATACAAATCTGTTCAGTAGGAACGGACTCACATACAATACCAAGGATCAGTGGGTGATGCAGATGCATCATGCACTGGTTTTGATTAATTCCTGGAATATGAAGGCATCTGTTTCCTTGCCTTTGGTTAAGCAAAATTATAGATCAAATGCAGAGCATCTCTCATTAGAACAGAACAGTCCCAAGAATTCAGAGCAGGGATTATTATAGCCTGGGACCCATAGAGTCCAGCATCCTGTCTCCAACAAGCTACAGCAGACTTTCAGAGGAGAGAGGAATAGGGTGAGAATATATCTCACACATCTTGAAAATTCCCAGCCTCCAACTGTTTTCAGCTCAAGGGATTTCCTGGACCTGGTGTGGTTTGCTAACCCTCAATGAATCTCTCCTCCAAGTACTTGTCCAGTTTCTCCATATAACTTTTAAAAATTTTCTTGTACTCCCTAATATGTTTCTGAGAGGTTTCGTAGTTCTCCTACCTATTGGACAAAGAATCAGCTGCTTCTGTTTGTTTTGCACTTTGCTCCTACCAGCTCCCTTTATGGTTGATCATTTTCCTATATACAAGAATATACTGAACTCCAAAATGACGTAAAATTTCAGTTTGAGCCCTCTGTTTTGATACAAATTATTGCAGATCACAGAAACTCAGCTTTACAACTGAATTTACTTACAAACAGCTTTACAGAAGGACAATATCATTTCTACAGCAGTGACAAGATAGAAATTGTCAGTTGATACTTTTCCTTGCAAAACTCTACTGTGTACATGGTCTGTATGGACACTGTATGATACCATACACAGATACCTCTACACAGGTAGAGGTTACCAGGATGTTTGCAGACCCCATTTGATCAGCAATAAAATGCACTGAGATCATAAACCCCATGTTTTTATTAGTACCATGATAGGTACAAATATTTAACACAAGTTATGTTAGAAAGCTACAAGGATCATGATATCAGCTGGATTTTGCTGATAGTTTGCATGGTGGCCAACGTTTAAAATGGAAGGTCAGAGGGAGACCTGATACAAGTAACGGGGGCTGGAATGATGTCTGTGTGCTGCAGTTCTCATTTAAGGTAATTTATCATGTAGCAAACACTTAATAACATTTCTTGAGTTGAAGCGTAAAAATTGTGCTGCAGTGTAATTAAGAATCATTTGCAGTAAAATAAAGAGATCGTCCAAATCTCTACATATGTCACCTGATGAATTTAGGTCAAAGCTGACTAAAAGATCTTGCTGGTCTATAGATGCCAGGTTTTTAGAGACTTCTGTGGTTGTTGCAGAGTGGACATAACTTCAACATGATTCAGACTGCAAGAAATGGTTTTTGTTTAGTTCAGGAGATAAAAATACAGTCAGAAGTAGGTGGAAAAATAGTAAAGAAATATCATTACTGTCTTGCAGAATTAAAAGAATTAAAAGAAGTTTTGGTTTTGTGTTTTTTTTTTTTTTTTTTTTTTTTGCTGAGTAGTAATGCACCATGAAGTTAGTCAGTATCTTTCTATGAGACAAAAAATTCTGAACTTTAATAAAGGGAAACCAATGCACACAGTATAGAGGTACATTTTGAGAATTCTGAAGGGATTAAAGAATGTCTGAATCTTGAACCTCTACAGTTTGTGTTGGTAATAAAAAATAGTCTGCACTACTAAATTGCACTATGAGCACTAAATAATGGGAGTATGTAATAGTCAAAGATGTGGTAGGTGGGCTACAGCTGTAGCATTAACATCAACAGTGGAACAGACTATTACACTTACCAACAGGTGCAGATAAATCAATTAAATAGTTTTCTTCTGAACATTGGTTAAAATTACTTTGTTGACAAGATGTCCTTATATTGCAATCACAGGTAGTGTCTCTGCTTTCTTTGAAAAACATCAAATAAAGTTTTCTAGTGCCAAAAAAAAACCCTCAGCTGTCAGAAAATATACATCTGAAGGCATTTTAACCCAATGATTTGTGATAGAGAAGGCAGCAGAATGACATTGTAATGTTGCTCGATTGATAGTTTTTCTTTCTGAATCTGTTTGTTCTTTATAACGTAACTGCAGGCAATCCCATAAGTTCGCAGAAGTAAATAGCCAGTGTCAGTATGTGTTGCATGCAGAGCAGAATTATACTTTCAGCCAAGAAATACCTCTCGAGGAGAAGCTGCCTGGTAACCCTCATCTTAGCTCAAATTATAGAAATGAAGAGCTAATATTTTCTATGGACAGATTCCCCCCCCCCCCCCCCCCCCCCCCCAGAAAGCAATGAGAGCAAACTGATTTTATCTTCATCTTCCTGTGTTTCTGGTAGCATCCTTCATAAGCTGGTCATTGACCTTTCTTGATAAGAAAGCCGTTTCCCATCATCGTTTAATACCTGCTGCCTTCTTTCTGTCTCTCTTTCTGTATTTTCCCCTAAATGTTCATACTACTGGGGAGGTCTTTGAGAACCAGAATAGAAAGACTAGTTCATTAAAAATATAGCACTAGCTTAAGTATCTTTTTATGCAATTAAAAAAGCAAGACACAAAATGGAGGGGGAAGCTCCCCCCCCCCCGCCTTTTGTTTGAATTTTGCATCTCTATGGAAGACACATAAAGGTTTTCCACAGAGACTATTAGTATTCTGGCAAGCTCTCACTTGTGATCCATAGAACATCAAAGTGCTGACAGATGCAGTATTATACAGAAACGCAAAGATTATCTTTGCGTTTCTGTACGTATCTTGCAAAAAACCCAAAACATTCAGATCTCTCCTTGCTACTCCATTCCAGCATGCTCAAGCCATCTGCTTGGTTTTCTTTCTGCATTTGGTCTCATTAGTCACGTTCACGTGTATTTTGGGCTGCTTAATTTCATTACGCAAAGTATTATGCATTGTTCATCCAATAAGTGAGAGAGGTTCATTCGGCTCCCCAAGGGACTTGTAAAAAGAAGGTTTAACTCTCTAAGAAAACCTGAAAATTCTTGTTGAAACATGGATCACGTTTCACTGTTACCTTTATTAACATACTAAAACTTACTTTATTGATTGAGTTATCCATCTTTTCCAGACTCCCAAAGGCTAACTGATGTCTTCTTAGAAATATTTTCTTCTAACTAGGATTTTTTAAACACAATTAAGATCTCTACACAAAACTAAGTGCTGTATTTGAAAGTTTCCTTTTTGGTGGAGTTAGTTTTTCTGCCTAGTAGTGAGGTTGCCAGTTCTGAAAAGAATGTGCTTGTGGCCATCCCTGTGAATATCCACTAGAATTAGCAAAATCATAAGCCTTTTAAAAAGCATCAATTCACAGAGGAAAGAGAGATCCCTTAGTGCCGAAGATGTAAAATCTCCATTTGTGGTCATTGCTGAGTGTGCTCAAGCTTCTCAGAACTCCTAAGGCTGGCTGTGATAAACTCTTGTCATTCCTATGGATTAACTTAATATACTCATGTTTCAAGATGAAAAAGATAGAAAAAGAGTTTCCTGTGATGGTTCTTGATAGCTCCTCTGTGTGATGGGAAGGAACCAGCTCCAGCAATGAGAACTGGGGTACTGCTGGGACACCAGTGGGCAGAAGAGTACCAGTACGGGAGAAAAACGGATCAGCGTTGGGCTGAGGAGAGAGTGACTGAGGCTTGGTGGCAACGGCAGTGGATTAAGAGTCAACCTGGAGAATGGGAAGGGACATAAAAACTGGACATGGAGTAGGAAACTGGGACTGACCAGACAAAAAGAGTGAGAATTGGCAGGGAGCCAATAAGGAACTGGATACCTGGACAGAAGATGTAGAGCTGCCAACATACTGCCATTAGCATCAGCCAGTAATCCTAGCTGAAGAGACCTGGGAGTGCTTAAGAAATGAGCCAGGAAGGCAGGAGAATGGAATTCAAAGGGAACTGTGCTTGGGTACATAGGAAAGAAACACACAGTATATTCTACGTGCTCTAAAGAAAAAAAAGGGGGAAAAAATGAGGATCCATTATTGGGTGTAAAATATAGTGGATTTTTTTAATCTTGAAAAAAATTCACTGTGAAAATCATAATTTTATTTTAAGAATGTACTCTATATGGTATATAAATTATAGAACATTCACAGAATAGGAGGTGTGGACCCTTTAAATTCTTCAAAAAAAAAAACAGTCTAGGCACTGGATAAGCATGGCTCCCTCCCAAAAAATAAGTGACTCGGAGACTGTCATAAAGCCTCAGAAAGAGGCTGAATTAAACTTTGAGTGCCTGACATTGCAACAATGTTCTTTTATTAATGTTGTGGTTTGCATCTAATGAGTTTAGTTTTACTTTGTTTTTTTGATAAATAATTATATTCTATCCAGACAGCCACAAGGTACAAAGTAATTGTTGACTCTGAAAGCTGGAACATTTTTAACCAGCTTTTCCTGATAGTTATTTCATTAAAACCCTAGGTCCTGGAGTCATTTAAAGGATTTAGCCCTTATTTTCTTTTCTGATGGAAAAGGGACATTATGTGGTGTTGTAAATTCTCATTGCCCCATGACTTTGGTGACTGTAAACTCAGTTGAACGCACCTTGTTGATATGGGCTTTAATCCCTAAAAAATTAAAAAGCGAATAAAAGGTATCCACTTTTACAGAAAATTCAATCATTTTTACTGTTGTGGTTATCAGTATTGATTTCTTAGTACTTAAGTAGTGAAAAATGAAAGCTTCCAAACTATTCAGAATATTTTAATGAACTTTGCATTATGCAATGCTTTTGTTGTTTTAAAAAAAGGTGTCTTTATTTTGAAGAATTTTTTCTGTTTTAACTATTACCAAGAACAGCAATATGAAACAATGACAGTATTTCATACTAAGGAAAATAATCAAAAGTGCTGCATGTAAGATATGGGGACTGAGGACAGCTTTTACAGTGTATGATTAAGGTATTGGGCAAGGATTCAAGATATTTAAGGCTGAGAAGGTTCCTTAAACCAGACTCCTTGCGTGACATTCAGCATATTGTTTAGTTTTGTGTACCTCAGCTTCCATTTGTAGAACAAATATGTTGATATAGCTTTACTGCTATCCTTTGCCTGTCTCAGGGATTTGATTTATAAAAGTCTTAAAGATCTCTAACAGTCTTATTCAAACAACTTACAGCACAGCAAGCATTCAGTCTTCAATGGAGCTTCTAGTCAGAGCTGTGAGGAAAAAGCAATGTGAATTCTCTTAATTTACTAGAATGCAAGGCTCTATAGAAGGAAAATAGAAGAGCTGAGAAGGGCAAAAAAAATACATCTACAGTGTAATCTGAATAGTTCTATTAAACTGTTCTAGTCTAAAGATTGGATTTACTTACATGATTTTTGCCCCTTAATGCAAACTGTTTTGAAATTGTCTGGTTGTGTATAGAAGAAGTTAAAAAATGCGCAAGTATAAATCTACGTCTTTTTGGTGTCAAAAGAATTCACTGAGCATGCTAAGTTTAGGAACGTTGTGGGATACAGCAGCAGGAAAATACGATGTGTCTGAGACCACTTCAATTCACCATACTTGGCTCACTTATGAAATCTACAAAAATATGTAATATTGGAGCACACTAAGAAAACAGTCCAAAGGAGTCCCTGATGAAGAAAACTTGTTCATGTATTTTTTTTCTGTGTATCTTAACAATCTGATTAACTCTTATGATAATCAACTTCTGTCAATCAGCAGCTGAACGGCACTGAACAAACTAAGTATAATTAAAGGAGTTTTTAAGCAGCAGTTGTTTGTGGGCAAAGATGGAAAATACAGCTGCAAAGGTACAGGCAAGTGTTTACATGGAATGTCTTTCTCTTAAAGGGAGAAAAGAAAAGGGATTTTTTCTGAGCTGTGAAGAGATTAGAAAGTGACTGAGAGAGCCTTCATTCAAGATTTCTCTTTGAAAAGAAAACTGCGTTGATGCCAATCATATAAGGTATTTTAAACAAACATGGATGCTGTTACCTTCCATACCCTGTTAAATGCTTTAATGCATGGTGCTTTCCAAGAAATAAAATGAAGATAGTAAATAAAGTAAAGAAATAGCTTTTTCTGATGTAATTTCTATTAGATTAGTGAACATATCTGTTTGTGGTAATACGTCATATTTCATACTGACATTAAAGATGAAAAAAAACCCAGTTTATATACATTTGTTGACTGTTCAGGTAGCAGTTTTATTCCTTGCCTTCTCTCACCATCAACTTGCATTTTATCAAATCCCAAGCTGTCATGGTTCATTATCCATAGATGATCTTTAGCAGCCTTGCATCAAAAAAAAATATGCTGTGGCATCTGCCATTGTGCACCACTATACAGATCACTTCTGAGTAAGGTTTGTCTTTGATTTATACATTCAGTAGTGGGTGTTCTTATATTTTTGCATGTGAATCTCTTAAGCAATGAAAGCTGCATATACTGCGTTACTGCAGTTTTTCAGGCTGTAGATATAATGTCTACCGTGCCTTTTTATCTAACAAGTTCCATTTGAGTTAATGCTTGTACAACTCAGTCTCCACCAGGCAGTTACATCGCTTTTGTAGTCATTTTGTAAACTCCTGTACCAGCGATGTAGATAGCACATTGAAATCAGCAGCTGTGATTATAGTATCAGTCTTGCATTCTAGAGCCTATATTTTGACTTTTCTGATTTTAGGAGCCAGAAATGAAATTTATGTCACGATTGTATTAATAGAGAACAATAATGTCCAGATATAAATATAGTTACTAAGGAAGTCCTTATTTTCTGTAAGGTAATTACATTGGTAAGAGGCTATTATTCTTTTTTGAAAGACAATTAGTAAAAATGCACAGTGCTCATAGATATTAGTAAATAAAAGTCCTCTTCATTCCTCTAATCTACATCTCTGTGTAACTATTGTTGTAAGGGGAAAAGGAACATATATTTTTTAGGGATATTCTAAGTTCATTTCACTGCTATTCTGTTTTGGTGATACCACACTTGGAAATGAAATTATTATACTGCTACTGTTACTGCTTCATCTGAAATTTTTTTTTTCAACAATCAACAGTGAAAATGTATTATTACCCATTTTAGCTTTGTTTCAGTACTTCTTCACTTTGTAACTATTTGAAATTAATCAAAGTAGCTGTTTTTAGGAAATTGCGTGGATGCTTTTCTGAATATGTTAAATCTAAGTAGCATTGCTTGCTATAGCCTAGATAGGCTTTCTTCACCCAGTGGCTTTGATGTTTTCTCCAGGGATGAGGAGAGTAAGAGAAACAATCTTGTTCTGTTAAGATTCCTTATAATAGCCAGGCTTGATGCAATTTCAGTGAAACATTATGCTAAACCCACTCATTTTAACAGAGGAAAAGACTATCTGTATAGTCTGAAGACACTTACAGGACTTTGGTTTGCATGTCACGGTTCCCATACCAATTAATTGTTTATACTTGCGAGGGCTTCAAGGCTTCATCTGACTTAGAGCTTTTTACGCTTTTTCTGTTTGTACAGATGTTTCACAGAGAGCTTGTGGAAGTGGAGATCATTCACAGGTCAAATGAAAAGCAACAACATATAAAGACAATGAAATGTTAGGGCACTTCTCAATGAAAGTTCACAAAACAAGTGAAAAGCCACATGAAAATTCAAAGCAATATGTCCTCAAAGTAAATTGTCCCCAAAGAAAATAACTCACTTGGAAAGAATAATACTGTTCTTCTGTGTTGTAGAGCAGATTGTTGTGAGACTAACTCTCAATGTGTGACTTCAGCAGTGGCTGTCATTCTGCCCAAAGCCTACCTTTTATATTCAGTAATAAAACACAATACATCTGTGTGCTGAGTGTGGAAAAAGGGGGGAGAGATTGAGAGAGAGATTGAAAAAATATTTTATTTTCTAATTCCCCTGCATCTGTTCCTGTTCCACCAAAACCTGCAAATGAATTTTGATTGAAGTAGTCATGTGTTCATCACAGTGATAAAATTAATTTCCATCTCTGTTCACTATCATGCGTATCTCAGTTACAGACAGTTTCTTCTGAGAATATGAAATACTGCCTATGAATGTGTCTGGGAGTAAGTCACCAATGTTATAACTCAAACTAATTTAAATGAAGGCAAGTGTTTTGGGATCTGAAAGTTGAATTTCCATTTGAGCAATAGCTTCAAGGACTTGCATGCACATTTGACTGTCTCATGCCCTGAGGTGGATTGCTGCTAAAGAGATTATCCGCATATACCTGTGAGCTACAATAAGATTCACAGGTATATGAAATAGAATAAAGTTGTCTGTAAGGTAAATATGAAGGGGAAGAGCAAATCAAAGCAAAAATGGAATAAGAATGAATCCAGTGGAATTTAAAAAAATCTACACTGGGAACTTCAGGATGCAACGAAACCTGAGGATCTGATGCACAAATCTGAACTAGAAATGCTTCTTAGTCTGTCACCCAAGTCATAGAATTTGGCAGGTCTCATCAAGTGTTGTTGATGTCTATATAATACATTACCAACTGGGTTAAAGGGGATGCTGTAATAAACAGAGACAGTAGGAAATATCTTCTGAGACTTTTTGAGTATTAGGATGTGCTTACTGAAACACAAAATAATTGCAGATGGTTAAGTGTTACAAGGAGTCTTCCTATTTTAAAAATCCATTAAATTGGTAAAAATATTCCTTTTAGTGTTCTAGATGCAATTTATCTTTAATACCACTTTCCATTTAGAAATATTTATGGTTGTTGTGTTGACTTTGGTGCTGTTTCTTGCTTGTATTTGATGATAGTCACAAGGATGAAAGCAGTTCTCCTATTACAGGAACTCCTACTTGTACTGTAGTTGCTTTGAACATTCTAGAAATGCAGAGTGGTGCTCAGGCCAGCACGGAGGGAATTCCCACAGACAGAGGAAGGCTGTAAATAGTACTGGTACAGAATCAGGAGGCCCCAGACCAACCAGTCTCAATGGTCTGACCCCATTTAATTCAAGAAACCGAGCCAGCTGATAGCAAAGCTCTCACGGGTTCTTTCTCCTTGTCTTGCCTTAGGAGTATTTTGTTTCTAGCCCATTTATGAAAGCAAGAAGAAATCCTGGAGTCCCCATCTCATTCTCATGCTTGTAAAACTCCATTAACCGTGATGGAACATGTAGGACTACAAATAAAATTGCATTTCAGTCAGTGAGGTTGGCTGGTGGAGAAAACTGGTTCTCAATTTTAGGACTTATACTCAGCATACCTCGGTAAAAGAAAACATTGTATAAACCAGTATTAAATATCTCCCCAAAAGGTAGAGGATGTTACCTATGCCTTCTCTGAATTGGTTGAGAAAAGTTACACTTTCCTAACTTATTCCAGGGGTTTTTTTGTCTTTTAAATAATTTTAGTACATTTCTGTAGGTTATATAGGTCAGCAAAGTCCTATCTATTGGGAAGATGTTCACATATTATCATGGGACTGTTCAAGAATCAAGGACTAAGGCATTGTTGCAATGAACACCAAAACTGCTGGTGAACAATGTTGCCGCAGATGGAAAGACTTGTCTCAGAGCAAAGGTCAATAGACTGTAAACCTGTCTCTGAAAATATACATATCTGCACTATTTATTTTTCATTTTTTCTGTATTTTTGACCTTTTTTTCTAAACTAAGACTTCCCTTTATTCCTCTTTTGAGAGCCAACATTCCACTGATAAATGAAAATCCCTAAGCTGTAGATGGATACACCTTGCCTCCTTTAACCATTTCCATCTTAAAGGTAAACCATTAAGCATCAGTGAAAACTGAATTTTGCATAGATCGGTGCTGTGTGCATCCATTAAAAATAAGGAGAGCAATAAATGCAAAAGTTGCTTTAATTGATTTGTTGAAATTTATTAAACTGTGTATAACCTCCTTAGCTGAAAGTAACTTCAACTATCTTATACTGGTAACATAGGCCACAGTGAGATTTCTGGGTTTTGGTGACTGAGGATGAATCAGACACACCAAGGCCTTTTTGGGGGGAAAATAAAATGTCACAAAGTAATGTAGTTAAGTGCAGGTCTTACTCTCCCTATAAGAAAGAGAATAAAATTGCTGGTGCAAAAAAGGCTTCTTTCTTCCCACAGTGCTGCATTTATTGTGCTACAGTCTTAACTGGCAGCAATTACACATAAGCTGTTAAACAAAATGAGAACAATCAAACAGTGAGCTCACTGAGCCAGAGGTGGTGCTTGGAGTCCTTGCTGTTTCTCCCAGTCAATCTCAGCATCACTGATGGCCAGAAAATAGATGCTCATTCTCCTGCATATGTTTATGTGGCTGGGGGGGGCATGACTTTTCTTTCTTTTTTGGCAGACAAGAAAGAAACTAAAAACTCTTGGGGAAAAAAAATAGATTTATGAGGAAAGTATGCACTTACAAGCACATACCATACCTGGGAGGAGTATTGTGTTTTTTAACTGGCTGGATAAAAGGCCCACCAGATTACGACAGGATGAAACCAAGAAGGTGGCAAAATTCAAAACAGTTTTAAATTTATACAGTAATGATAATTGTAACAGTAAATTCTTGCAAGATTTTAGGGGGAATAAAAAACCCCCACTTGTAGGGCAAAATAAATGGGTAAGTGGGTAGGATATTCTTTCATGGAAAGAACTGTATTCCAGATAACTACCGCAGGAGGTCATGCACATTTTTTTAAATAATTGATGCTGTCATTTGTTAGAAAGAGGATACAAGAATAGGAAGACCATAAATTTAGTTGGTTCAGAAAGTCCTCTGGTCCTATCACAGGTTTGGTCAAGTGATATAGAAAAGATGCTGTGACAAATTGGCTCAAAAAAACCCAACAGGATATTTCTGACCACTTTTACATCTGAATAAATCGGGATAGACGTTTTAAGAAACTGCAGTGTAAAGGTAGAGGAAGAGCTGTGATCCAAGTCTAATAAGGATAGTTATTTTCTGAGGACCATTGGAATCACGAGCCCAAAACAGTCCAAGGGTGTAGTTTCATGATAGCATAAAACCACATTTTTGCTGGACGCGGTGATCTTACGCTCCCTTTTAGTTCCAGCACTAAAAGTTAACAGAGTAGTTTCCAGCCAGATCAGCCTTACTGCTGCCACACAAGGAATAGTGCAGTGATGTGCATGTGGAAGTAGAGCAGGGTCTTTATTGGCAGCAGTAAAGCCTCTAAGCAGCTTCTGAAACCACTCCAGAACTTTGAACCTTCACAGAAGGTGGCCAGGGGCAGTGGGTGCTGACACTGCCATTTACTTTGTATGTACCAAATACTGCTCACCTCACTAATAGCAAGTGTGCTTAGCATTGTAATGAAGAATGAACTTCAGTCACTTTCCTATAATTGGACTACCCAAATTAGTAAAAATTGGTTCCCAAATTCGATCCCCAAGTGTGGTGGGTTGACCTTGGCTGGCTGCCAGGCCCTCACCCAGCCTCCTCAGCAGGACAGGGGAGAAAATAAGATGGAAAGCTTGTGGGTCACGATAAAGACAGGGAGGCTGCTTACCAATTACTGTCACAGGGGAAACAGACTTGACTTGCGGAAGATTAATTGCCAATTAAAATAGATTTGGATGATGATGAACAAAGGCAAAAACTAAAACACCTCCTTCCCTTGTTCCCAGGCTGACCTTCAATCCTTTGTTCCCACCTCTTCTGCCTCCCCCGCTGCGCAGTGCAGGGGGATGGGGGATGAGGGTTGTGGTCAGTCCATAACACTTCTTCTCTACCGCTCCTCTCTCCTCACACTTGCCCCCTTCTTCAGCATGGGGTCTTCCATGGGCTGCAGTCCTTCAAGAACTGCTCCGGCATGGTGTCCCCATGGGCTGCAGCTCCTTCAGGGCTTATCTACCTGCAGCATCCACATGCGACTTCTCCATGGGCTGCTGGGGAATCTCTGCTCTGGCCCCTGGAGCACCACCTCCCCCTCCTTCTTCTCTCACTTTGGTACTTAGAGGGCTGTTTCTCACATTTTTTTCCTCACTCTTCTCTGCTCGCTGATATTCTACCCCTTTCTTACAAACACTTTCCCAGAGGCGCCGCCGCCCGCCGTGGCTGCGGGGCTCAGCCGTGCCCTGGGGCGGGCGGGTTGGAGCCGCCGGCTGGAACCGGCTGTGTCCGGCTCGGGGCAGCCCCGGCCTCTGCCCACGGAGGCGGCCCTGCAGCGCCACGTTGCCAGCGCCGGGGCACCCCCGTCCAGGACACCAAGTTGTCTCTGAAGCAGTTTAAGCACCCAGTGAAAGCAAAGGTCATTTCCTCAGGAGAGTCTTGAAAACTTGAGGGTTTTCTTCCTAACTTGGTCTCACAAACACCTATTTTCCAGTAGTATAACAATACTGATGGCGTGGGAGCCCTTCTTTCTAAATGCCTCTGTAAGTATAAACAGAATAAATCCCATCATGTATTTTAAGGAAATTTTTTTATTATTTTCAGCAGGGCTGTGCTTATTGTAGATACAAAGTTATTTTCTCTGTTATGTTTTTGTATTTATGCATTACCAATATTAGGTGTTTGTGCTAGACCTGAAAAATAGTAGTTTATTTATTCTTGCCATAGTACAATCTGCGGCCCGTCTGTCATGCAACCCAGCAAGTTCATTGCGCAGATCATGTTGTGACAGAATTTTGCCTTTAGGATTTAATATATGGCATTGAAAAAAAAAATGAAACGTATTTTCCTTCCTCTAAAATATTCAAAAATATTTGCCTTGCATATCACATGTAATCCAAAATTTGTATGTCCAAGATGCGTAAAGCATGGAAGAGAGAGAAATGGATGCCAGAGGACAGGCACGCTGCGGACTCTGGCAGCCTCTCGGCTGGCAGGCGGGATGGGGACGGCCAGGTCTCTGGTTTGAGTCAGGCAGATCTGCCGCATCCCTTCTGGTGCCCACCTCTCCTTTTGGAGCTGCCTGTTCTCTGGACCATTGGTTAGGATGCTGTGCTGAGATAAATTCATCCTCTGCTGTTCTTCCACTATTTCTTTGGTAAACTGGGTGAATACCAATTTCTGCTTTATTATTTATAACTTCTGTCTCTCAGTGTCAGAAAGGTGGTGGCCCAACCAGAGTGATACATTGCCCTTTAGAGCATGACAAACTGGTTGGAACTGTTGACACAAACAACTGGTTTATTTTGTTCTCACATTAAAAAAAGATGTGATATGGAACCTTGTATATTTTAAAAATACAAATTCTTATCTGTGTCTGACAGATCACATAGCTATGAGAGGCCCAAAATTTGTGGTTTTCTCTAAAATTTAATTATCTGGCACTTTCCAACAGCAGCTTGTCTACTACTGACATGTAGAATTTCATTTTGTTCAAACATCTTTTGTGTATATGTCTCCTCGATATTGATAACAGTGGCTCGTGGTAATGCTTATCTCCTTTTGATTCTGAAAATGTAATAAAGAAGGAAAATACAAAGTAATAGCTACATGCATTAGTTAGGCAGACATCCATCAAGTCTTTGCATCAGACTTAGCTTTTCAGATATCTCAAGAAACAGAGATCATAAAAGCAGCTTTAGCATGGCAAACATGCATGCCCACAAAACCAAATAAATCATTTTCCAAACAAGGAATGAAGCAAGACAAATCAGTCTTGTTCACTTGTGAGTTTCTTTGTTCCCTTTTCCAGATAGTTTTCTGACAAATTCTTAATTACTAATTGCCATGGTTATCTCTTTTCATAGCTACCAAAATTGGACTCTTCAAGGTATGTGAGGCTTGATTCCATTCCCCAAACTCTGGGGGATATTATGGGCATAGGAAGTCAATGCAAAGAGGGAAAATAGTCTTAATAATCTGTTGTTTACAGGTAAGAGTAGTCAGCTGGGAAAAAAGTGTAGAATTGCAAACACGTACAACTCGATCTCATCTGTAAAAGAAATCTGTCATTAAAGAACTAGGGATCTAAATACAGGCAACTGTAGACGTAACTCTTGCTTTGTAGTTTCCAATTTAAATGATTGAAAATACTGGCTAGTGATATGTAGGACATGTTTATATGCATGAATTTGGTCTGTATTTGTGGATAATGAAATGGACAATAAGTACATCCTGGTGTACTTAACATGAACATACTGGGAGTATTTGGGGTAAGACGTAAATATATCATAGAAAAATAGGAAATTTTGATGGTTTTTATGTTCCAATATATGCAGTTTTATTTGTACAATGTTTGCAAGACACGGTACCTTTTTATTCTTTTAACATACACTGCTTGATTTTGCAGTGCTGTATGTGCACAATGATCCTGTTACAGAGTGAGCTTTGACTTTGTAACTCTCGGTCTGAGCAGCCAGATTCAGTGCTGACTGAAGACTGCATGGAGAAACCTGTGTGTTTCATTGGCAGGATATCTGATTTGATGAGAAGAACAGTGGCAATCTGCTTTATATTGTGGGAAAACTAGGAGTAATTTTGGCTTTCTGATAGGCTGTCAATAGGCTTTGATAGAAGCAGTAAACAAGTTTAAGCTATGCTGTGTGCCACAGAAGAGTCTGCACAGTGTGGCCTGCTTCTCAGGAGGAGCAGAGGTAGAAACGAGGATTTCCTGAGCTCATCATGTGATTATTTAAAAGCTTGTATGAAAGAAAAAGCAAGACAGGTACAGCTGTGTGAAAACCATATCCCTGATGATCAGAGCACAGGTGAGGAAGACGTATACCCACTGATCAGGGATTATATATTTTCCCTAGGCAGAGGAAGCTCATATTGAGTAGCTAAGGCTGTTCGCATTTCAGATCACAGACTAGGTCCTGCTTGTGTGGTGGCTTCCAAGCTGGTTATTATGATGGCATCAATAGGGAACCTCCTGACCAAAGCACACGAAGCTGTGCAGCTAGAACTAAAATAAAAAGCTCTGAAACAAACAACTATCACTCCTCACATACCCCGGACCGTGTCCAAGAGAGGACATGTCATACATGCTGCCCAGTGCCTTTTTTATGTGTGTGTGTGTAAGAGAGAGTGGACAGGAGGATCAGCTATGGTGAGTGTCAGCACAGCCAGCAGGTGGGACAATCAAGGACATCTGGTACATTGGCTTTTGTAAGTAAGGTTTAAAGTGTACTGGAATAGTACTAAAGAAAGTTACAGAGGGAGCAGGTGGGGACAGGAGAGGGAGCTTCCATCTTGTCATACCATTCCATCTCCATGTTAGGAACAGATGGCTGCAGTGAAACGGGATTCCTTTCCATTCTGTAACCCTGAATGCCATTTAAAAAAATGTTTTTGTGGAGAAATTACCCACGTAGAGGTAGAGAATGCAGCTCTACTTTTCAGAGATAGACGAAGGGATACATGACAGCACATGGACATCCTTAGAATATGTGATTAGTTTTGCAGGGAAGATGCAATCTAGCTTTACCGTATTTTGTGAAAAACAGCTCTTACTACTTTTATTTGACAGCAGAAGTCTAACCTGCATCAGTTAGAATTTCCTTGCGCTGCAGCAAATAACAACAGTTAAATAAGATTGGCAAATTGCTTCGGCACAAACTAGTTATACACTAAGGGTGTTGTTGGCTGCAAAATTTCATTCCACTACTGCAAAACTGTATGTAATTTATATACAAGGGTAGGGCCTGACATATTTGTAAGCTCAAACTCATTTTGTAAATAAACCATTGTTTACAACACAGTAATGTACAGATTAAAAAAAAAAAATATATTTTCAATATCTCTCTCTACTGCTGTGCATTCTGCTGCTTCTTTTTCCACTAGCAAACAAATGGTTATTTCTGGATTAATACATTCCTCATATGTGCTGCTGAAGAGAGAGATATTCACATCGTGCTATGGTGAACAGTGTTTTTAAAATATCCATTTTATTGTAGTTTATAAACAGCAGGGAAGGCAACCAACCTTGTAGGTCTCTGCCCTGTGTTCTTTTGTGGAGAATGCTATATAATAAATGTGAGAAACACATATTCATGCATGCAGCTGTACACGTATAATGCCGGCTCATGCTTGTGGCCGCTCAGGTGTGTTTGTTCTCGTGTAGCATGAGGAAGTTATATAGATAATGCTAACGTGCCAGTTTTTCAGTCAGTTTGGTGTCTGTGAGTCAGCTGCTTCCATTACAAATCAATACATTCTTTGCAAATAGGAAGGACGTGAAAGATGTTATTTTGAGTTGCGTAATTTTTACATTAACTTTTCCATCCTGATTTTTTGCGTGTCTTACTATTGTCTACTAGCAACCTGCAATTTGATGACACCATTTGAAAACCTCTTTTCGTGTTGTTTTGTTGAAAATACATAGGATATGCTATTAATCCAGCTTTTGGAAAAAAAAAAAAACAAAACTGTTGAGATCAAAAGTAAACAGTGGCATGGTAACTGTGGCACTGTGAACAAACTGGTTTGAATAAAATGAAAGCTGATTCAAACTCTTTGTCCATGGAAAATTTGAAAATGTGAAAAGTTCAAGCATACAGGTGTGTAAGTGTTAAGACCACCTTCTTGCCACTTCTCAAAGGATCACTTCCTCCCGGTTGGGTGGTGGCAGCAGTACTCAGCAGCCTTTCCTGGCCTTTGATTTTGAGAGGTACAGGTGCCTGGTGGGGGATCTTCTGCATAACTTGTTTCTGGGGGTATCTTTTGAATCTGTAAATTCCCTGATCAGGTATTTCTTGGATTGCAAACTCATTACAGGGAGGGAGGATGTTTTACTCATACGTAAGTAATTTCCAGTGAAATCCAGAAGTTCCTTTCTCTTTTCAAATACAGGTTAGCAGTACTTGAATTGTGTTTCACATAGGCATCACAGCCAGCCCTCTGAGGTTTACAGAGAAGGGTAAATGTCTAAAAATTAGTAGCATAAAATCATCCAAAATAAGTTTTCTTAATCAAATTCAAGTGTTGGATACAGATCTTGTGAAAGGATGACACCTTGAAATACACATTGTATCCCACCTAAGAATTTTTCAGCCAATTTTTGTGTGTTTGGTTATGTTGATTTTGGTGGAACAGTTTGTGGATTAAGATGCTAGCCAAACACACTAGTCACTGTCATCAACTAATGAACTCGGTGCTTGGCTAGGACTGGAGATAAATCTGAATCTAGTTAAAATTACAACATGATGTTCATTAGCTTCAGCAAGGGTAATTTCTGAGATAAAGTGTTGCTATCACCCAATGTGTTAAATAAGCAATTGGACTAAGCAGGTGGTGGGCAGAGATCAATGACTTTCCATTAAACAATAGGTAATTTCTCAGTAGGAGATTACTCACATTCCCAAAAAGGGTCACATACCAAATTTCTTATGCTGGTTTATAGTTGTAAGAAATCTGCTGGTCAAGTATGTGTGCTCTAGAAATATGAAGAGGCAGAAAACCTTACAGACATTTTGAAGAGTGATTATTATTCTAGTATTTATTACCAGAAAGGTAATTATTTAATCTGGTATACCTCAAGGCTTCATTGTGCTTGACGCTGCACACACGTAAGGTCTCAGTTTTACACTGAAGTTCATCACTAACTTATTTGTATGATGAATTGTTTCCCAGTACTACAGCAAAACTGTACTGGTTTAAATACCACCCTTAGCAATGATATTAAGTCTATAGAAGACTGACTTCTTCATATACTTATGTCTGCTCACATAGGATTTTTGGGGAAAAAGGAGTAATGCATAAGGATGCGGATATGCATACATTACTCAGCCTTTTTGATTAAATCTTGTACAAAACTCTTTATATAATCTGAGGAAAAAAATCCATTATCTTTGCTTTTCATTTAGCCACATCGTGGCCTGTGTCAGACTCAAAGCAGAAGTGTCAATATTGGGAGTTGTTTTCCTAACATTTCCAATTTAGTTGTTTAAGGTTTTACGTGCTCTATTTTTTTGTTGCGTATCTCAAGCTTAATTCAGCAGTTCCTGAAGTTGTTCTTCCAGTAATATGTAACATAACAGTGGATTGAAGTGAGATGACTTGAGGAGGGATGGGTTTGTGTCTTTACCCTTCTGACAGATGGTGTTTTCCCTGAGAACATCATGTCCAACCAGTTCATTTGACTTTGTCTTCTGTTTACCACAATGCATTGGTGTTAAAAACTGGTCAGCATTTCAGGAGCTCACTGATAGGCACATCAGTTGTCCTTGCCTGGAGGGTAGAAAAAACTATCAGAATTGCAGGGCGGAGGGCTGGAGGTGATTCTACTTTCTGCCGTCCAGTTATTCTATCTAGCCATCACAAGTACATGAAACTGGATAAGACTTCCTGAATTTTGAAACACGAATGGTTGTTTATGTCAGTAAACATTCCTGTCTTGATTTGATAGTGTCTTGCATCTGCCCAACATGGTAATTTACAGAAGACAGCAAAACCAGTCTGACATAAAGCGATTTGAATGAGGGGTAAGAAAAAATAGGTAATTATAATAGATAAATAATAGATCCTTACTCTTTCCTGAGGTTTTTACAGATATATCCAATACATATAGAATAGGTCTAGACAGTGCCTCTACATGTTGACACTGCTTTCTGTCAGCCAATTTCTAGTCTGTTTCACATGTAGATACTAATGAAAAATAATTAATAGTGAATTGCTGTGGCAGTGTTTTTTAATATTAAAAAAGAAACAATTTTTAACCATGTTAGGATGACAATATAGGGTTTTTTTTTCTGTAATGATGTGAAGCTTACCTTATCAATATTTTTTTTTTTAACGTTTTGGTGGTTTGGTTTGTTTTGTTTTTTTAACCAAACTATGGCAGGTTTTTTTGGGGCGGACTTTTATTCTATTTTTAAAACGTAAGAATGTTTAATTTGCGTGGATTAAGATGAATGATAGGGTTAACCAACAGGTTTGCATTAGAAAATGTCAAGGTTTCATAATTTTTTTTTTTCAGTAAATCTTCTTTAATGATCTACAAAATAAAAGAATTTACATTTTTAAGATGCAGGGCACAGCAGGAAATTTCCAAATTATTATTCTATCAATCTAGTGTGTATGGTATTGGTTATGCTACAAAAATGGTTAATTAAAACCACTTTAAAATCGTTTCACTCTAGATGCAAATTTTGGAAGAAATTATATGGAGTCACTTTCATAAGGGAATAAAACATGTCAGAGCAGCGTCCCAATAGTTTAGTTGGAGTAATAAATTAAAACTCGTCATGCCATATGCTTTCTACTCATTCTTCATAATTTACTTTCATGAATAACTTTGTCTTGTATATATGGTTTTGGAGAAGGAATAGCAATATATTTCTAGCTTCAAGATGAAGGACTGAGTATGCTGTATCTAACCCTCAAAGACTAATTTCTGTCTGTGCCTAATTTTGAAAGCATGCTTAGAATAATTTTTTTTTCAGTAACTTCTTTGTTTGCTGATCTTGAAACTATGTGGTTCTTGAGCATCAACTTCCAAATTCAGGTGATTATACTGTAAACAGTCTGATTCTTTATTTATTGAGTTGCCCTGAACTCTTGCCTGCAGCTGATTCAATTTATATTCCATGTCAACATTAGCAGTGCATGTAGTATAGCCTTGCTAAACACTAAGTTTATTTGATGATTACATTGTCTTTGCTGCTAAATTCTTATGGAAGATTCAGAAGAATGTCTTGTCCTTTGCTCATCCTTACAAACCTGAGGAAAGGAGTAATTAAAGTTCTTTCTAAATCATTAATTTGTTCATTAAAATCGTGTTTATGTCTCTGTATATGTATTGAATACTTCCATAGTTATGTTTTTTCCCTGTGTTTGCAGAAGAGGGGTTGGCATGTGTGTGTGTATATACACACAGAGATGTTTCCATTTGCTCATGTACGTATGTGTGTATATGGCATGTGGCAGTCTTTAGCAGTCTGTTGATTATACAGGGATAAATTTGGTTTTCAAGATTGCAGAGATCATTCCTGAGATTGTATTAGAACTCTGCTATATGGCAACCACAGCCATAATGTATCTCACGCCGTATTTATAGAGGCAATAATACAGAAAGCAGGTAGTTCTTAATTTTTGTGGTAGATTTCAAAACACGTTCAGCAACAGAAGTATCTTCTTCAAAAAAGTGTAATCCAGTAATGTGTAGCTAATTAAGATGTCTATAAAGTAAAAAAATCTCATCACATTTTTTTCTCTTTTAACATTGCAGTTTTGTTTGCAGTGGAATGAGAATTTTTCACATATTTATGAGCAGAAAGTTCAGTAATATTTTCAGTGAGTGGGGAGCGAGAAAGAGCCAATATTATCTTGCATCTACTGAGAGTTCCAGCCTCTAAAAATATTTTACAGGTAGGGATAACTTTTTATATACTGCATGGGGCCATTTTTAATGTTTTGGCAGAAGTTTACAACCTAGTATGAAATAAGAATAGCAGACAAAATACATGAAAAGGTTTGTGCATACAGAAGTATTAGAAAGTGTTAACTAATGCACAGATAACCACAGATGCCTAGTGGTATCGACTGTCACAGTTGTACGTCACTCACTTTTAGAAGTATTTTTTCTTCATTTCTTTTCCTAGCAGATGATATTTCTTACTAGCAGTGCTTCTCATAGGAATGTATTTCTAATCTGACTTATTTTTTCCTTCTCATTCATATTAATAATCTTACGTGATGATCTGAATTTAAAACCAAGTTTTTTTTTCTTCACCCTTCCTCTTGTATGTTCTTTTTCTTTCGGTTTAACTAATTGTAGTTAATTTTTAATTTAAGGTACCAACACCTCTGTCTTTGTTAATGTCTGTCAGGTTTTGTTATGAGTGTTATTAAAGATAAGACTGTGTCTGAAGAGAAAGCTTTTCAAATCCCCTACACGCTTTTTCCCTGTAGAGACAAAACTTATGTCTGGCTTTTCTCTTTGTATGGTAAACTCTTACTCATCTTCCTTACCTCTGAGTATTTGTGAAGTACCAAATACACTCCAGAACAAGCAGATGAAAAAATGTCCATGAATTACTTCAGGCTATTGTTGGGATGGTTGCTTGCTATTAGTATAATTGGAATAGTCTTTTAATACTAGCAAAAAGGCTTATGTTGGCGCATCATTAATCCATGAAATGGATTTTTAGAAATTATCTTAATATGGTTATGTTGGGATTAATAAAGATCACATTGTTTGGGAGCAGCTTGAAAGAAGTTATGAAATGAAGCACAAAAAGAGAAATGATGATTTTGATAAGACAGTTTGTTGAATGTCTAAGAAACAAGATCTGAGGAGTAGATCAGGAGAGGCTTACCACAGGGGAGCAAGACCTGAAGAAAAGGCAAGATGACTACGGTTACCAGAAAAGAAAGAAGTTAGACTGTGGACAGTGTTTTTCACTTTGAAGAGGAAAAAGTGCTGTTTGTTTGTTTGATTTTTATAAAGAAGGAAGAATTTAAGTGAAGGGCAAGAGTTAATAAATATCCTGAGCCACAGAAGAAACTTTCAGATTAATGAGGCTAAGCACTGAAGAACAGATGAGCCAGAATATGGGTAAATAATTTAGAGAAGTCAGAGTTATTCTGGACTAGCTATAGTAAGTCTGAGCTGCTAACAGGCCATTTAGAGTAATGCATTGGAAACAAAGTCAAACATGTGGAACAGGGAACTATCTGGTTGTGAAAGAGATGAGTCATTGACTCACAAATTATAGCTGAATCCACATAATACCCACCAGAGACAAGATTAAAAGGTAGGGGAGTCCAGTACAATAGAGAAAAGAAACTATAAGGCAAAAGCTGGATGCAGGACCACAGAGTCTGAAATAGACGTTAGGAATAGGAGTGTAGACAGTAATATGAAAGGCTGTAGAGGTGTTAGGGTGGCAGGATTTAAGACGTGGCTAAGAGTTGATCAGTGTAGTAGAAAACATTGGTAGGGGAAGAGCAGGACACACATCAGGAGGCTGTACAACTGCTTAAAAATGCTTCAGAAAGGTAAGAGATGAAGATAGGACTGTGAAATGAACAGTAAAATGGCAGACGGAGTTGAAGAACTTTTAGTTTAGAATGCGTATGACCAATAAGCAGAATCAGAGATTATTGATAAACTGCATGCAGTAGGAGCAATGGATGGAGTCAGATAGTATAAGTATGGTAGTGTGATGAGCAACAAGGAGTAGGGCAAGAGGAAGATTCTTTAGTCAGTAAACACAAAAAGAAAGAAAAGGCAAAGGAGAGAAGAAATAAGTCTAAGCCTATTAGATTTTAATTCCATGAAAAGCCTGAGATATTGAACAGGTTACAAGAAGAGATGGTATGGTAATAGGTCCTGCTTTTCAGTGTTCAGCCATGAAAAGAAAGTTTTGAAATATCAAACAATTCTTGTGTGGTTAAAGATTCAGGCATGTAATATTCTGCTCAACCAACCAACCAACCCCAATCACTCTGACTGTATTTTAGCACGTGTGGAAGTTGAGGAACAATACAGATTCACCAACTCCATCCAGTTGCCTTTGGACAGATGCAGCCAGTTCACCAGCTGGCAAATAGTGATACTGAATATTTAAGCAGCTGTGAATCCTCTTAACAGTCTTTTCACTACCTTCATATGTTCCATTGCTTCTTGTGCAATATAGAGAAGTATCATCTCCCTTTCCTCTGGTATATTACTTCCTTACTTTTCATTCTGCTGCATTTATAATCTGTACAGTGGTATTCCAATTTCACTGTACCTCCTATGATTGTTTTATTCTTATTTCAAATACTGAACAGATTCAAAATTCTTGAAGCCTTTCGTCATAAAATAACCTTTAATCTCCAGATAAGCTCTCCAGGTCCTCTGCGTTAAAGAATGTGAATGTCCTCCGCTTTAGTGTCATGAACTGCTAACAACATTTCAAGATCGGTGTATACGATGTGTCTATAGCTTGCATTTTGGGGTTGTTTAGCCTTTTTTTTTTTTTTTTTTTTTTTTTTTTAAACCAGCTCTGCTGTAAAAATACAAATTCCACCGACTTATTTTAGATTCTGGTAACCAGCTATTTCTATTTTCTTTGCCTCAAGAGCAGTGTTTTCTGACTAACTCAAGTAGCAAAATCAACTCCTAGTCAAAGTCATCCATTTCTACAAATGGGTACAACATTCTGACAGCGAACAGGTCAAAAGGTAGCAAAAACTAACTAGGTCATGTTTACAGTGTGAGATTACACATCATTATTGAAAAGTTTAATACTTGAATTTATTATTACCTGCTAAATGAATATGCCTTCAGGAAAAGTTTGTCTTCAGAGAAAGAAATGTTTTGAGCTTGGAGAAAAGTCGCCTGTATGTCAAAGGCTGAACAGTTCAATTTGTCAAAAGATGTTTCCTTTGCAATGTGCGTATTCAATTTTTGAAAAGATACTGGCCCATAACTTACATGAATTTTGGTTGTGAGTTCATCAGATTTCCCTTTAATAAATCCTGCTATATCTTTCTCTCTTCTTGCAATTATTTCAACTCACACATTCCTCGCAGAATAAGCAAGTTTCTTCCATTGTTTGATCCTTTCTTGAATCTTGTCTATTAGAAGATTACCTTGGTCACATTTTTTTCCCATTGAAAAGGTAAATAACTAAGTCATTTTTATCTGCTTTGTGTTAAGGAAGCTCAAGCTCAGAGACTAACCCTTTAAAGTCATATATACAGGTATTGCAAAGTTTAAAACACAGAGAAGTTAGATATAGCCTCTGACACGAGGATTTTGTTTAATGGAACCCTTATTTCTCTTGATTTACAAATAATCCCCTTGCTTATGCACCCTAAGACCATAGTAGCCTTTTCAAACAGCTGTTTTGCATGACTCTGTACAGCTGAGCACTACTGCTTTTTGCCATGTTAGCTGAAACATGATATACAGGTCTGTGTTGGTCTTGGTTTACTTTCACCAAATGTGCAACACTTCCTATCTTGAATTTTGTGCTATTATCATCTCTATATATTCCAATTCTGCTTAGTCTTCCTCACTCTGGCAATATTTTCTTTATTAAATTCTTTTTATTTACAAATCGTATTCCCAAAGTTTATTTAATTAATTTTAGCCAATTTTTAATGTATTAATATGAATGATAAAGATATTACATTACATTTGTAATTGCAAATTAATTAAAAAAATGAGTATTACAAACCCAAGGCTGTGCTAAGGAAGGGGTTTTATCAGCTTATAACTTTATGTGGTTTATGGGAAACTAATTTGAACAGGAGGAATAGCAATGTTTTTAATATTTGTTATTTTTTAATCCTTAGGATATTTTATTAAAAAACACAAAATCAGGAAATGTTAAATTCTTCCTTCAACTTCAGCTACTCTTCAAGTATTGTTACTGTTACTGCACAAGTTTGACTGATGGCAGTGTCAAATGCATTTAGTGCATATCATCAAGCACCTCTGTACAAGCTCTGTGCTAATATCAGTGATGATAACCCTATACATTATCGATACTGAGGGAGACTTGTAACTGGGATTAAAAGTGTGGTGTTGGGCTTTGGGTTTTGGATTTAGATTTGTTTGGGTTTTGTTTGTTTGGTTTGGTTTTTTTTTTCACAAAACATGTGCATGTTCTTTCAATAACTTTGACCATATTTAAACAGTCATGATCTTCAGCCGAGTATCTTTTGTGCTGTTTAAAATTACAATGCTGTGCAAAACGACTGTTCTATTTAATATAATTTGTGATCTATGAGGGTAACTTTTAAAGTAAACAGGCAGGTTGTTCAAAATCAGAATCAATTTAAATATTAGCCAACAACAGCAGTGACAGAAACATGAGCCTGTGACTGAGTCATATAGATAAAGTAAAAAATACATTTCTAAAATTAATGAGTATTTGGGTAGACGCATTAGTCTTTGCTACTGTGACTAGATTTTGAAATGGAAATATTGCTCACTAGAAGAAAATGAAGTGTAAAATCTTGTCTTTTGCTTATTCTGAGTTATTTTTCTTGATGGCAATTTTTGCAATGATTCTCAGGTTTTATATTTGGGCATATGCTTGGTGTTTTAAAGGCAGTAATGGCAAGTGAAATCTGCTACCTCTAACTTTATGGAAGCATAATCAATAGCTGCCAAACTTGTTGGCTAATAGCTTTCTTTTACTTTTTTACTAATTCCACTGAGGAAAACCAAAACCACTGAATGAATTTCCTTACTCAGAAACATAAAATGTAAAAAAATTCCTAGGCAACCTCTCTCTTTGTTCAGAAAATTTTCTTCCCCTTTGTAATAGATCTCTACCTTTTCACTTGTCTCTGCTCTCCTCTATGCTTTAGTATCATGTTTCTGTTAACTTCTAAATTCCTGAGCTAAACTGTTTCTTCCTGCTCCCCCAAATAGCTTTCGCTAGTTCCCTTGTGTTTTGGCTTTTAGTACTTCTATGCATAAATTAATCTTAAGGCCCTAGAGAATTGTCCTTTGAAATGCTTCTTAAGTTTCAGTCTATTAAAATTACACTTCTGTTGCTTCCTTCTGGTGAAAGAATTGGAAGCTCAGCAAACTCGCTCAGTATTCCCAGCTCAAGTTTGGTTGCACTGTGTTTGCAGGTGCCTGAATACATACAGCAGTTTAAATTGTTTGATGAATGTTCTATGTGATATCAGATTTAATGTCAAAGACACACTTTTTCCACCCGTGTCCTGTTTTTTTTAGTACTGGTATTCTGCTCTAGAACCAAAAAAAAGACCCAGCGCAGGCAGAATGCTATGGTTGAAGTCAAAGTCAAAGTGTTTTGAATTAGCAGTTTTCTTTGAACTTTATTCAGGTTCATTCAGGTGTTTGTGATATTCATGGACTTCTTGGAATTGATTTGGTAGAATAAAACCATTCAAATTTACCCTAAAAATAAGATCTGATGTGGAGCTTGTAGATATCTTGAAAGCAAAATTTTGAATTTTAGTCTTACAACATATATTTAAACTTTTTTAAAAAAATTTTCATTATCCATAATAAAAAGGTTTCTTTTGTAGCTCAAACGACATTGAATTTCCATTCCCTCCATTTGAATTTTTTTTTTTTCAGTTTTGCCAGAAATTTCCATGGTGTTTTACCCTAAGAGCTTTTGTGATAGGCTTTTGTGATTTGAAACATCCACTCTGAAACAGAAGAGCTGCATAGAAATACAGCGAGAACACATTAAGACTGCTGCCCAGGAGCTGCTGAAGCAGTCCAGTCATGTGGATTCCCCATGGTTTCTTTCTGCCTATCTGCTTAGCATCCACCGCGTGACTTCTGTAAAACCGTGCTTTTCTTCTCCTCTCTCCCATCATCTAGTGGATCTTCCAGGTGGACACACAATTTTGCCCGAGCTCCTCTCAGCTGGAATACCAGCTTTCATCTCTCAGCTGGGAAACTACAGCTCACAGCAGCAGTTCAGTCTCCCCTGCAGGGTTTGAACAGTTCAAACTTCAAACTCTGCTTGTGATACATATTTATTTGCCTGCTTTAAAAAAAATTGAGAAGTACTTTTTATGAACTGCTTTAACCACTCAACCATATCCTACAAAACATTCATGTTATCCATTGTGGATGTGAAATTTTGATGCCATATTAATAATTTAGTGTGACAGATGCATTAACTAGGGGGCAAAACATTTCTAGGGGATGAACTAGGGTATACAACATTTCTAAACTTTTAGCTGCTTGACTTTGCAGCTTTGACAAAACCGTTACTGAATATTTGTTTAATCTGTACATGTGAGTCTGTAAACAATTCTGCATGTTGATTAACCTATATATTAGACTAAGAGTTTCCTATTACTTCTCTATAAAATGTAATCCCCTTAAGTTAACTAATAAATGACTGTAGTTGAATGGGTAGCTAACTTATGTCCAGTAGTTCATTAGATGGGTGGGTAAAAGAGTTACTGGAGCCTGCAGTAACACAACTTATCAGCATAAACATTACAAATTAAAGCATGTTACCAGTGTCTGATGGAAGCGCTGTGTCTGCATTAAACAACTTGATGAATACTTACAGAATGCTGTAGTGCTGTCTCCAAGTCTACCCCCAACAGCTTTCCTTAAGCCACTTTTTCCTTGCATTGCAGCAGACCTAGAATGTAGGAAAGAATACAGAAAGGTTATTTGACTCTCTTTATTTGTATAAAATATTTTCCTTTTTTATACCTCATTTTACTAGCAGCTATTCTGCATTGGCATAAACAGAATAATCTTTTCTACCAGTAACCCTACAAATCACTTTAGAATGCCACACTTCACTGAGTGACACTTGCACTCTGAGCTGCTGCAAAACCTCATTTTGTGAAACAAAACCCATGTCACTTTACATGGCAAGAGAGTGAATACTACATTCATAGCTCATATAGAATCTGACAGTTCAAAACTGAAACAAATTATTTGGAAGGTCAATTCTCTTCTTCATTGACCTTGATATTCATAATGTTTGTGCACTGGAATGTAAATGAAACACGTTACCAAGGTCCTTCTCCATCAAAATAAATTAACAGCTTTTTAATTTACCTATCTACAAACTCTGGTTATTTTCAAACATGTAATTTCAATCTAACTAAATCAATTTAACCAGGGACAAGGCTAGGATGTGACTCATTTGCTTCATGCCAGTGGGTAGCATTATGCTGCTAAAGGAAGAAATTCTGACAGATTTGTGTGCCTGAGAACCTTCTTGGCTATTTCCAGTTGACAAAATTTCCACAGCAGCTAATGTCCAAGCGTGGGATCCAGTGTGTGGAAAAGTTCTCATCTGAGGGAGATGTACACGTTATTCATGCTCAAATCTATTGGGACAATTCCTTCCAGTAATTCTTCCTTTGACCCCAAGAAATTCTTTATTTCTGATGTAGCTCTACTTTGTAACAACAAGAGGAACCCAAATGATGAAATGCAGCTAATTGTAGAAATAAAAGATAGCAATACAAAGAACTGTTCCTCAATTACCAACACATTAGGAAACGCAATTACATGAAGGCAGTACAGAGTCAAACTATATCTGTTCTCACTGCTTACCTCCACAGAGAGCAAGTTGAAAGGGATTCAGTAATTCTGAGATGGAAGGCAGTCAGCACTTCTTGTAGAGAGCTTTCAGGCTTTCAGTTAGGAAAATTATTCTTGTCTTTACCTTGTTCTATCCCTTCTTTCATGGCAGTGAGCTGGAATCCTTGCCTGAAAAAACATTGCAATTTCTGTGTTTGGCATTGTAAGTCAAGCTTGCCTTACATATGCTACAGTATATAGGTAACAGCAAAATATTAACTAGGGCTGGAATATAACGATGCTATAAAGAGCAAAAATGCCTAGCAAAAAATTGCTTTTATTTTTTTGTAGTCCAGTGTTGCCAAAATCAGAGGTTATGCATTACAAGATCTGCATTCTTAATTGTACACTCAAGTTAAAAGTTTCTTCTTGTGTCCCCTAGTTATTCAATAAAAGGTGCATCACTTCTTACAAGCTTGGAAATAGAAATCAGTGTGGTCATATCTGAAAGGATAGGCTAGAATATTAGGAAAAGTTATTTTATTTATGTGTTTTGAATAGATTTGTGATTCATGCCCTTTCATTAAGCAAATTCTTGAGAAGGAATACTATAAGGCTCCTAGATGGGAAGGCAGCAAGAACAAATATAAATGCAAGTGCTCTTGAACTCAAGCAAAGAAAATTGAGTGATACTTCGGGATGGCTTGAGATTAATGAATATGAACCACACTTGATTTTAAGACATAATATTATGATCCCACCATGGCCCCCAGTGAAAGACTGGTTAATGTGAAGCCTGGGTTAGGTTGTTCACTTTTCATTTTGAAGGTCCAGAGGCAAAAAATAATTACATATCTTGGTGGGTTTGATTCTGCTCCCTACCACATATTACCTGTCACAAAAAAGAGAGAAATATTTGTATTGTCACTGTTATACAGGGTCAGTTTAATGTAAACATTACCTCTAACTAGAGAAGTATGTTCGCAGACTTAAAAAAGCTCCATATTGTTATTTCTGCCTTCCACATCCCCTTATAGTGTACCTCTACAGCCTGTTGGCCTGCTCAGGTCACTCAAAATTGCAGGTTGATTATAATCTTTACTTCCAGGATAGATAATAGTTACATGGAGCTAACATCAGTCTCAAAGTGCCATGTCTGATAAAGGCGTTTCATGCTTTCAAATAGTTGTGCTATCAGGGTGATAAATACTTGCTACCCATACAAAAATCTATTCCTTGATGAAAAAAAAAAAAATTCATATATTAAGATATACCTGCTGTGATTTTCAAAAGGTCTAGTGTTTCAAGATGATGTTACTTTCTGTGTCCAAAAATAAGCCAGCATTTTTTTCTGCTGGGGAAGCGTGCTTAATATTCTCAAGTCAGGCATTTTTAAATAATTTCAGAATATAAAACCAAACTGTGAGAAATGCAAAATCATTTGCCATCACTTGTGGTTACTGTATGGAGAACTGAACCACTTGCAGGAATAACCATAAGCTTGCACGACAAACATTTCTGGTTTTGTAGATTGATGTCACTGACCAGAAGTGTCTCAGTTATGAACTAGGATGTTGAAGCACCCACACTTTTACATTGCAGTAGCTGAGACATATTTTCAGTAGTATAATCATAGGAGAAAAGTACTGGAACTAGAAATTGCCTCATTCATACTTAGTATTTGAAAACAATGAGTTTGAAAACCAGAAGACATCAGGAGGCCCAAGAGCACAGGGAAAAATAACAGGAGAATTGAGCTGAAGGAAATAATTCCGGGAGGGGTTGGAAATTGGACAGAAGAGTCAAAAAGGACAACTGCATTTTGCGACATGGTAGGGATGAAAACTAGAGGCAAAGGGATATGGAATAGATTAAGGAATAAGAATTCAAGAAGGATTTGTCTTGGGAGCAGGAAAAAGGAAGGAAAATGGAAGAGGAAAAGTGAAGAGAAGGTAGGATAGAGATAGAAAAGGCCCAAAGAGAAGGATGACTCCTGTTGAACTGATTGAAGAAGTAGATATATCACATGACAGCAGAAGAGGTGCAGGTGAAGTGAAAACTATATATAAGTAGAAGGTGTGATATTCATTAAGCCCGGAAAATAATTGCTTCTTGGCCAGGACAGGACCTGAGCTGAAAGAGGACAGAACAGATTTGTAGTGAAAGAAATTGATTTGGTCCCAGCTTTTCACCCAAGGGCATTCAGACTGAACAGAAATAGGAAATGGAATATGGAGGTTGTAGGTCAGAAGAAGAATGAAGGAGGAGGAGGGATTGCAAAGTATATGTTCATTGAGCTGAAAATAGCATTATATTGTTTTAAAAGGAATCTCATATTTCATGAAATCCATCAGCTTTGTCCTGACCTCGAAACATAAATCTCTTGTAAAAACTGACCTAGCAGAGAACTAACGGGCGATTTACTTTTTGCAGAGTACAAGATGCCCTTTCAGTCCCTGAGCAGTGTTGTCAGTGCTATTAACACATTTATCTAAAAGCATTTATTTTCAACAAAATCAAAAGAGAATTCACTTTCCAAGCTTCCTTTAAAAAAAAAAAAAATCAGCCAAATTAGCTAAATAAAAACAAAACAATCATTTTTTTTCTATCACAATATATACAAACTTCCATTTCTTAAACATCAAGAAAATTAATAGCCAAGGAGAGCATAAATCTTTCATTTTTCTGTCGTGAAACTGTATAATGTGCAAAGCTAAGTATCCAAAGAAAATGGAAGGTCTTTGGGCAATTGATTACAACGAGGAGTATGATTATTTTCTTGTAGAATGTATTCCTGCTCTGGCAGTGACTAAGACTGCATTATGAGCCAACTGTGTTTGTACAAGGGGAACGTACAAACCCAAACCAAAAAGACGAAGAAGTAGTAGTAAGAAGTGTCCTTAGTTCCAACAGCTTTCCAGGTAATAGGTTAAATGGGAAGCATTCCTTAGGCTTTAAGATTTATAGTACTTCTTCTACGCTAGGTAGCTAGAGAATGAAAGCATACAAGCCTGTCTAAAGGGATATCTGCTTTAAAATAACAATAAATTGTATAAACCTTCCATTTAAAAAAATTCTCATGGAATCAGTGTTAGCATTACAAATGTACTTTCATGGTATAGGAAAAGGCATGCTGGAAGAAATGGATGAAGGAGCTGTTTTATATGAAATAAACACTTTTTTTTTTTAAACTTAATAAATGTTCTAGTTGTCAATGCAGTAATTTTTAAATCATTAAAGATTACTTTTTTTCAGTATCAGTTTGCACAGCTCACCTGAAGACCCCTTTGGATATCAAAATTTGTTATTTCAAATACTTTTCATGTACTTGAATATTTACAGTTTTCCTTATAGAATGTCCTTTTATACTTAGAAAGGGATGAGAAATGACCTGATAGCAAAGCCATCCTAACTTTTTTTTTCCTAAAAGAACTGATTTGCCAAATCTGATCCTGCTAAGGTTGAAATGAGTTTTAATGAATTTTAATGTTCTCATTGGCTTCCCTGGTATAGGGTGAGTTTCTTTCACATTTGGAATCTCTGCTTCCTTCTTTAATTCTAGAAGAGAGGAACCATTTTAACCTCTTTTCTTCTCTTCCCCAAATCATCGAGAGAAATGTGAAGTGGTAGGATTTGGGAGATAAAAGGTATTTACTAGCAATGCAGTTTTATAAGGTTTCTTTAAATTTGGTTACTTGTCTAGAGTTAATCTATAGATGAAGAAAGGATTGACAGGTAGGTGTATTCCCTTGAAGATTCAAATTTAAGTGGAAGAAGATATATTTTGTATAAGAAGATAAAAGATAGATAAGCAGATTCAAATATAAGTGTATTCACCTCTATTATTTACTTGTATTTTATAACTTAAGTGCTTTTCTTTTGCCGGTGTTAATTTCAATGACAACAAACTATGGATAATTCTAAATAAGGTAATATATCATCACAGAAGTAGATGAATGGAGATAATTTAGAGGCGAAGGACCACACAAAGTGATTGAGGGTATTGGAATCTGCTCCATAATGTTTATTTCATTTTTAAAAATATACCCAAATTTAATTATAATTGGCTTGAGAAAGTGGAAGACAAAGACTTTTTAAGAAAAGCCCAGTTAAGTTTTTTTCTTTTAAAAGGTACTATTGTTTCTTTGAAATAGCACGATTAATTGTTCCAGAACATTTTAAAATTTAGCTTTTGACAGCCTGGGATCATTTTTAGTTTTGGAGTTAGATGCTAGTTGAGATGAGTGTTTGCTTCTAATTTTAACAACATTTTGAAGAGAGAGAAAGTGAATCTCTAAAGTAATCTAAAAGCACTTGTTTTTAACTGTATAATCATTAGAGACCAATGGCAAGACATTTTGTTCAATCTGAGGTATCAAGGAGTGTAGCCAAAAGTTAACAATGAAACTCTGTGGTCAGCCTAAGAGGTACATAACCAGTACTGACAAGGTGAACAATAGGGTGTTCAAAGTCTCTGCAAGGAAGATCCAGGAGATGATCCGGCCTCTGTTGCGTGCTAGTATTATGGGACTTTTCGCGTTTGTTTGTTTGTGTTTTACTGACATACTGGGAATGGAATTAATTTCAAGATGAGACAAAAGCATGCAGAAACTAATGTGTTTGTCTTGTGTGAAAACTATGTCTGATGGTGCAAGGTAATAATACTTGAGTTAGATTACCTGTCTCAGGGCATGCTTGATCCATGTACAGAAACAAATTAACATGCAGCCATTGCAAATCAAAACTGTAAGCATCCCTGAGTAGAACAACAAAGAATAATTAAAATGCTGAGATTTTATGGTTGATTTATTGTTAGAAAGTGTCTGAGCCTTTTCCACCAAATTTTACCATTATGGCTATCTTAGAAGATAGAGCTAGAGCCTGAATGTGAGTACTGTTCATTGATTCAGTTATACAAACATATGTTTAAGTACAGAAGTAGTCTCAGAGTTTTTCAGGCTACTAAAAGTAGTTGAGCGTATTGGGTTTGCGTGTCAAGGTTTTGGTATCGGGGAGGCTACAAGGGTGACTTCTGTGAGAAGCTGCTAGAAGCTTCCCCCATGTCCGATAGAGCCAAATGCCAGCTGGCTCCAAGATGGACCTGCTGATGGCCAAGGTGGAGCCCATCAGGGACGGTGATAGCACCTTGCTGATAACATATTTAAGAAGGGGGGAAAACCTGCGGTGGAACAATGGCAGCAGAGAGAGAAGTGAGAATATGTGAGAGGAACAACCCTGCAGACAGCCAGGTCAGTGAAGAAGGAGGGCGGGGAGGTGCTCCAGGCGCCAGAGCAGCGATTCTCCTGCAGCCGTAGTGAAGACAGACCATGATGAGGCAGGCTGTTCCTCTGCAGCCCATGGCGGTTAACGGTGGAGCAGATATCCGCCTGCAGCCCGGGGAGGACCCCACGCTGGAGCAGGTGGATGCCTGAAGGAGGCTGTGACCCTGTTGGAAGCCCACGCTGGAGCAGGCTCCGGGCAGGACCTGTGGCCCCGTGCAGAGAGGAGCCCACGCTGGAGCAGGTTTGCTGGCAGGACTTGTGACCCTGCAGGGGACCCACACTGGAGCAGTCTGTTCTTGAAGGACTGCACCCCGTGGAAGGGAGCCACGCTGGAGCACTTTGTGAAGAACTGCAGCCCATGGGAACCACTGACATTGGAGAAGTTTGTGGAGGACTGTCTCCTGTGGGAGGGACCCCACACTGAAGCAGGTGAAGAGTGTGAGGAGTCCTCCCCCTGAGGAGGAAGGAGAGGCAGAAACAACGTGTGATGAACTGATTGTAACTCCCATTCACCGTCCCCCCACGCCGCTTGGGTGGAGGAGATAGAGAAAATCAGGAGTGAAATTGAGTCCAGGAAGAAGGGAGGGGTGGGGGAATGTGTTTTAAGATTTGGTTTTGTTTCTCATTACCTTACTCTGATTTGATTGGCAATAAAGTAATTAATTTTCCCCAAGTCGAGTCTGTTTTGCCCATGATGATAACTGGTGAGTGATCTCTCCCTGTCCTGATCTTGAGCCATGAGTCTTTCGTTATATTTTCTCTCCCCTGTCCAGCTGAGGAGGGGGAGTGATAGAGTGGCTTTGGTGGGCACCTGATGTCCAGTCAGGGACGACCCACCACATTGAGTATGTGCTTAAGCATCTTTCTGAGTGTCTTTATCTCTCCACAAGCTATAGCTACTGTTCAGGGAATTTGGCATCTCACAGGAAAACGCCTTCTGATGACGTTAAGCTGACTAAATATAAAGCAAATAACTGTTTCTTGGTCTGGGGGGGAAGCATATACGTTTAGAACTGAGCAGCAAATGAAGTTAATGTGCCAAACATAAAGCCAACAAAACAAACAATTAGTTTACTAACTCCTTAAAAAATGAGGAGGAATATCACCTTGAAAAAGGAACAAAGAGAGCCAGTGTGAGGCACAAAGGAAGCTTTGGGATGCAGTGTTATGCCATATGAAAACTGCACAGAGCAGTTTTATTGACCCATGGTAGAATCTGGTGAAGCGACCCAGGCCCTCTGATTTCCACGGAGCTGAATAGAAACACAGAAAACCAACATGATCACTGTAGAAGGGCAAAGCTAATAGAAACAAGTCTGTTTCCCCTTCCACCCTGCAAATACTAGAAAAAGACATAGAAAAAGTAGAAAAGTCTGCTCCCCCCACCCTCACACCCCACCCCACCCCCCCCACCCCCCCCCCCCGCCATGCTATCCTCTGGATATTTTCACTGAAGAAATGCTTTTGTTATTGCAAAGCCTTAGGACATTTGGGTGTTCTTGAGCTCTCCTATATCCTTCCAGTGTCTTAGAGATTTATGTAGGTTTTGGCTTCTTGCATGAAAAGTGTCAAGTTGTTTCAGGGTAATAGGGTGTGTTCTGCAGCTTGTTGTCTTGGCAATATGCAGAATATTCAAGGACATTCTGGCCTAAGGGTTTTCTGTGGTTGTCTGTGATTGCAGAGGGCAGCACTTGGTGACCAGGTGATCCCTTCCATGCTGTTGGGTAGTTCATTTCCTTGTTCTGATACAGTTCCTTGATAAGTATTAGAAGTCCTGGGACTTTCTCATTTCATTCTTTGTTATTTCAAAGTAGTATTGGTATCTGAGGGGTTTGGTTATGTAGGAAATTGTAAAGTTACACAGAATTGTCTGGCTTTGCTTCAAACAAGGTAGATTGAACTAAGCAGGAGGGTGAATGAGTCTGTCCCAGCCAAGCAATGTCAGACCCTCTACTTTTTTTAGTAATCCTGCTACTTTGATTCTCAGGGAGAAGGGTTTTTCCATGCTCTACCAAAAATTTCAGTCAGTCTTCAGTACTAAGGACTAGCTAAGGCCAGCAGTCTGGCCAGCTCAGTGCTATCCCTGGAGCCCACAGAGGTTGCAATCCTGTCTGCAAGGTTCTTGACGCAGCTGAACATGACTCCGTTTTGTCTTGCCTTTTTAATCTTAAGATGATACGTGCCCTTGGCCACCCTCCTTCCAGGAGAAATCCCAACATCCTTGATAGGTTTAGCAGGACTGCCATCTCCAGCGCAGGGCTACCTGCTACCTTGAGGCAGAAAACCGTGCTGTATGGTCCCCAAGTTTGAGTAGATCTAACTCATGTTTCTCTGTATAGTACTGCCTCATGGATATACTCTTGATGCACCGGCAATAACTGACAGCTGATAATTTAATTTGTTTCTGGCTCCTTCCTTATTTGAAATGAGTTAGCCACTTCATTCTGGGTACTGTAATGGAAAAAAATAGGAACCTATTATTTGTATTTATTATGTTAAATCAAAAAATTCAGACATGAAGTTTTCTATTGATGTTTGGAAGAGTAGTGTAAGTAAAGTGCTGTTTTTAATAAACAGGCTTGTGGTGCAGAATATGCCAAATCAATATATTTAGCAGACTTCCAAAAGAGATGTTCCTGTACTCCTGCAGCACAACCTTTTGCTTCCTGCCAAGGTAATTATCACTATCAATGACAGTATCTTTCAATCTCTATTTTAGTTATATTGCTTAAGACTTCAGAAGGCATCCAGGCAGAATAAAGATCTAGAACCCTGTTAAAGAACGCCTCTCACTCAGCATCTTTGTGCCATATCCAGGCTGGAGCACGCCATCTTCCTTTGTTATTCTTATGCTGTAAGTTATGTAGTATTTGTTACAGTTGTTATTTCAGAATGGTACACTGACCTAACTGAAGGTTTTCACACAGCTTGGGTGTCAAAGGCCTCACTGGTTTTGCACAGAGTGATATAAATGTCTAACTGCTACCATGGAGGCATCTAAATTGGGATCGTCTCCCCTCTTCCCTTGTGTAATTCAAGACTCTGTAGCCCAGTATCTTAGATATGGGTGATCCTTCAACAATATATATTTTGTGATGTAATGTCACATGACATTGTGTTCTAAAGACAATACCTTTCTATATATTCAGAAATGACAACCAATTATATTTTTAATGTGTTGTTTATTCCCATATCCAGTTTTATGCCCATACTGGTGTGACTGCACTGTGTTATACAAAGTAAATATTTCTGCCTTAATCTTTTAATCATATAAAGAATATAATTTATGTCTATCATAAGCATATGTATGGACTTTAGCCAGTGCTTGTTTGGTGCACTCTAGTTCATAACCAAAAATCCCCAAATAAATACAGAGCAGCTATGTGCCACAGGGTTAGAGCTTGGTTTTCTGGGAGCGCTGGGTGAGGAAAGGGGGGATGTGTGTGTGAGTGCATACAGCTTGACAAAGGCATACACGCCTCCAAATACAGATACGTGCCTATACATGAGGTAGTGAGATTTTGTTTAGGGCTACTGAACATAATTTCTTATTTTAGCATTTTAGTTATGTAGCACAGTTAAGTGCAACTAGCAAAAAAAAAAAAATTCTTTATGAGAGTGAAACATGGAACAGTAAACAATTCAGAATTGTTACTGAATTTACTTTATTATGTTTAAGCAATCCAGCAAATATTGTCAACTGTCAGAAAATACTGTTAACAGTCTTGCAGTCCTTTGGTCCTGTACTACTACTTCATCTTTGTTTAAACCACTCAGTTTAAGAGTGCATTTACTTTTTGGTTGAATAATTCCTATGCTGGTGAAGAGATGCCACTTTGGGATTTAGGAGAATAAATGTAGTATTAATAGTAGTGGCAAGTGAACCACGTTAAATGTATTATCAAACACGTTTCTTTGTAATACAGCCTTGCCCAGAGAGTCAAATGTGATGAGCCCTCTACAGATGAATAGCGAGAGGCATTTGTAGCTTCAAAGAATTTTGTAAAACAAGACGGTGCAAAAAATGAAGAGAGGGATAAAAAATTTCCTGTTTATAATGCCTTATAAAAGCAATCCTAAGGTGTTAGGGCCAAAGGAAAACTTAGACTGTCCTGTAATTTAATTCTGGAAATCAAAGTCCCAGATGTGCAAACATTCTGTCCCTATGGCAAACAGTAACGCAAAGGTGAAATTTTGAAAACACTCAGGGTTGCCTTGATTGTCTCCTACTGAAGTAAATATTTTTATACACATAAACTAAGACCCAGTCCCATAGCCTGATCTTTTTAAGTACTGCAGGAAACTAAAAAGTGGCAGCGTTTATTCAAAATACTACAGACTCTAATTAATCCTCCAAGCCCCTTCGTGAGTTGGATATTATTGTCTCTGCCTTAGTAGGGAAACTGAGCAGTGACATAAACATGGTATCAGAGCAAGTCAGAGACCAATCCAGGATTACAGCTCTAGAGTTCTTGACTTCTGACCCTGTATTAGCTCCGGTAATTCCACTCGCCTCCACAATAATAGCTTGGTGTTCACTGAGGGGAAAGGTGGAAACAGTAAAATAAATACTTAGTTCAACTAGTCCTCAATTCAACTAATATGAGATCATTTCAACTACCTACTTGGTCGTGCTTTTCCTAGTACAAGCTTAAGTTTCATGCATAGCTGAACTTTACTATTTCCCTTAAAATATTTTAGACCAAAAGAAGGGTTTTTTTGGTATTCAGCCAATGCTTTCTTTCACTGTTGTACGATGTTATGCTTACTTACAGTGCTGGTCATGTGCCAAATGCTGTCCAAACTTCAGTCTTTCAGATACTTCCTACTCTCTCTTCAGACTTTTTTTTTTTTTTTTAAAAACAGTACCTGTCTGCCTGCCACATTTCTTCAAAAGCTACCTTTTGAGGGTCCTCTTTGCTTTTCTTAACTTTTTCAGTGATCTGTTCAAATGCTTTACTTCTGCATATTGGCAAATCAAAAACTGAAAACAGATGCATTTTTTCAACAGGCCAACGTAAGGGTATTATCTGTAATACACATGGAAGATAGCAGTTAAAAGACCAAAAACCACATTAGTCTTTTTTTTATATCTCATTGCAAACTCCTGTTTAGGAGAGAGCACTGGGTAAATTACAAGACAGTAGATCTGGATTTCGTGTCAAGCAAGAATTGCTTTGCAGTTAGGGTAACTTAACCTCTTGGCTGCTTTTTTACCTATTCTTAGGGGTGTTGCAAGATTCAGTATAAAAGTACTTTAAAGAAGTTTCTTATCATATGCTTAAAGGAACTGTCTCAGTGCAAAGGCAGGCATGTATCAGTTCTGTTTGATGCCCATTTTAGTTTAAGGAGAAGGTGGAGAAGAAGGAGAGAAAGCACATCAGGAAGGAGGAAATGAAACCAGGGCCGGGGAGGAGATATTTGATTTCTTTGGTATTTTATCTTCTCTCTGACCCTTTCTGGTTTCTAATCTTATACAGACTTACTGTCTAGAATTTTCTGATACATAGACTGAGCTTTAAGAAAATAGTTAACAAAGGCAGTTGGTTTATTGATATATATCCATGTACCTCAGTGCACCCCTAATGTTCCTGTTTTAAGCTGTCAGGTTGTTCTGTTCATAAAGCAACATTTCACATTGCATCCTAAAATCTCCATGTATCACAGAGCTTTGCTGGAGACTGACACTGCTGTGGATTGTGTTATTGTGTTCTAGGAGAATTAATTTTGCCTAAAAGCCCACACTTCAGTTATTCTTGAGACAGGACTATAACCTTATAAGCAAAATGCTGATTTTTGTCAAAAGGAAAAGAAGCTGACAGTCAGCTTTGCCAGAGTATGTTGAACATGCATATTTAATATCACTGCAAAGCACAGATTAGAAAATTGTCTGCATACTTCATAAGTGATAGTAGAAATTGATTAAAGCAATTGATTGTACCCTGTGCAAGGAAGTATTTACGGTCATTACATTAATGCCAAAAAGCACCTGTCAGCTTCAGAAAAGGCATCTGCTGATTTGTTGACAGGCAATTTCAAGTTCTCTTTTTACACAAACTCATATTAAGGGCTTCCTTGAACTAGATGATATTTAACAGATATTTCCTTTTTGCCAGATGCTGAAATGCAATTTTAGATACATCATGTGGTGTTTTCTTGATTTGTTTAAAGTCCATGCTGAGAGGTGCTGAAACAATCATTCTGTGTAGCGATATCTGTTATGCTGTCCCTTCTTGTCCATGAATGCCGTTATGCTGTCATCCGCCTGTTTACCAAAGCTGCATTCACATGCACCTTCCTACTCACAATATATTCCCTTACATCTGCTTTGTTTAAAAGAAAAAAAAAAATCTCAAAATCTGTTTAGTGGGACCTGCTAAATTCTGCATTGGATCATTCAGCAGAGAACTTCAGTGTTTCAGTGTTAAGCAGCTTCTGTCTTTTGGGGTTGCTGTGAGATCTGTAGCATTGTAGCAGTTTGATATAGAAAGAAGAAAGGGAAATAAGTACCCCTCCAAATCTAGACTGACTGTGGAACTGAGGATGGAATTGAAGGAACTAGACAAAGGGGCTAGAAGAAATCTCATAACCTAACTGCTCCCCTGAATTAGTCTAGCACAAGTTTGCCTTCTCTAGGCCCCTCCTTAGATGTCTAATACAGCCTGTTTTAAGAATATATTGCAGTATTAGGTGTTCAGTGGCCAGGCTTGCTTTGTCAGGTAGAAAAATAGATGAGGCACATTTTGGATAATGATGTTCTGTGTTGAGGTAGTGTGTCCCTGCCTCAAGATGATGCAGACATTTTTTACATTTTCTAACTTTCTGCTTCTCCCTCTTCTGGGCCACGGGTAGTACAGATTGCTTTTGTTTTATGGTCTTAGCTAATGTGTTTGCAAATTGCAATGAAAGAATCTCAGAAAATTACGCTATATGTCAGCTGAGACAGAACAAATGGTTTTTCCCTTCAAACTGCTCCAGTGCGCTATTTAAGTGCAAATCAGTAGTTTTTATGAAGTGGCTAAAGTTTGGTCTGAATAAGCTATATTTCAGAGAATCTAATAATCAAAAATGAAACAAGTTTCCTCAAGATGGATAGGAAGATTAAATTAAAGGGTGGTTTATGTTAACATTTGGCTCTACAAAGAGGGAGTAATATTGCTATGTGGAATACTTAGCTTCATTAGCAAAAGTAGCCCAATTAAAATATTTGCCATATGGGTTTTTTAGGGATTTCAAATAGACCTTTCTTGAATTTTCCTTGATTCAGAGATGCTAACATTAAATGTGACACATGAGATGGTAATTACAAGGTAATTATTTGATTTTCACTAAATAGACATTTCCATTAGATTCCTTCTGGCAATATCTAGCTGAGGAAGTTGATTTTATAGCCAAGTACAATATCAAGATGTCCTTTCTTTACTCAACTATGTAAGGAACAATAATGATAACTACCTCTTTTAATGTTCCTGGCCATCTGTACCTCGACACTCTACAATGTCTGATGTGCTGCTTTTTGATTAGGCCATCAGATTTGCTGAATGTGAACTTGATATTTCCTTTTCTCCTTTTATGTAGACTTGCAAAACCACCACTTGTCTTTTATCCTGCTTTTTGTAGTAATATCTTTGCATGTAATCTGGAAGGATTGGCTGTTAAGCTCTTCTGTCACAGCCCAGGGTGACACCTGTGATTAAAAGGTCTGCCTGAATTCCCCCGTCTCTAGGTTTTTGCATGTAGTTTCAAGATGAAAAAAGTCATGATGCTTCAAAGTTTCATCTCTAGGATTGCAAAATCAGATGCATTTGTCTGGCATGTGTGCATACTATGTAAAGAAATGTTTTAAGATACTGAAACATTACCTCTGGATGGTGTTATACAATTATGAATTTAGACCCAAATCCCAGCAGCAATAGGCTAGTTAAAACTTTTACTGTGCTTGCATAAGTGTGGAGATGAAATTCACTTTAGATGTCAGCCTTACCCAATTTGTTGACCAGGGAAGGAAGCCAAGGTAGCCAGGTAGTATGTTACTATGTGCCACTAACTACAGAAAATTGCGTGACTTAGCCATCCTACACTGAGGCATCACCTGCGCTTGGTTAAGAGCTCTCATGACTAAATTCTCTCCCTTGCACAGCCAGCCAGGCTGATGACCGTTTAACTCAGGGGTATGAGACATTTCTGCTGAACTGTGCAGCTGCTGCTGAGTTGGCTTTGCAGCTTCTGAGAATCAAGGTAGCATTTGCAACTGTGGCCACTTACATAGCCACCCAGTGCTTTTCACAGGCTGTTGTCATTTGTCACTCAAGGTTTGCTCTTGTCATTTGGGTTATATGTTTCTTCAGCAAGTTGTAGCCTGACTGTAAACTTCAGTTTGCATTGCTCTTGTCATTTATGTATTTAATACCCAGACAATGCTTCTGCCTACTATTTTTTTGTTTGGTTTGGTTTATTTGTTGGTGTCTGTGTGGTTGCTCCTCTGTGTCTAGGCAAAAGGAAAAACACTGACGAACCAGAAAGATCTACTGGTCATCTCATTAGTTGTGTTTGAGGACCAGTGATACTGATCAGCGCATCTCATTTTTACTTCTGTAATGGCGCTATACGCTGCCCCTTCCAGGAGACACTGCTCTTTGCTACAATGACAGTCACTGAAAAAATGATGTTCTGGACAGTACTAAATAAAACACTTGACAGTGTCAGAAGTAGACTGTGACAAATGTGACAAATGTGAATATAACAGGCAGTTTTACAAAAACTGGTGTGTTCAGTTCTCTAATTTTCAGGGGCATCTCCACAAATCCTGTTATTTTCATGGTAATCCATTTTATTTTTTGTTTCCTTAGATCTTTGTACTATAGAGCCATAATTTATCAAAATGCAATTTTTAACAGTTGCTTAAGTTTTTTTTTTTTACGAACTGCAAGGAGGGGTAATATTCTAATACGCTGAGGAAGACAGAGAACATGGTACAAGATGAATTCATATTTGTGATGTTTGTACAACAGACTCATAATAGTGATCCATTCTTGTGACAAAAGTATCAAAGACAGAAATAGCGCAGTTAATTTTTTAACATGAATAATTAGAAGGCTGCAAACATTTTCAATTTTTAACTGATTTCTCATGATTTTGTCATCCTAATTGTCTAGCCATAAGGTTGTAAAATATTTCCTGATGATTGTATAACTGTTTGCTTGCTGTTTTCTTATGATAAAGTTAATTCATTGCTAAACCGTAGTAGAGTGATTGGTAAATGAATTAATAAAGTATTATATGTTGTAACAGGAAAGAAATCTTTAAAAACTTTAACTATGCTTACTTTATTTAGTGATCCTATAATTAATAAATTCTAGCACAACTACAAAAGATCAGTGCTTTCCAGTTTGGTTTTTAATTTTGAGTTTTTCATTCTTTGCTGCTGCTGACCACAGAAGGGTACAATGCATCGTATCTTCTTGTAAAGAAAAATATTAATTTAAGTTGATGACATTTCATTCTCATATTAGTTTAAAATGTGGTTCAACAAAACGGAAAAGCCAACTGTGACCATGAAAGCAGTGGAATTTCACATGAAGGTTAAAAACCGTAGTCGTGGTATATGAAGCCCCCAGATAGTTACAGAAAGGTGAAAAGGAGCAGAGAGCTCTTGGTGTAGAACAAAGGACATTGCATGGTGGGCGCAGAGCAAGCAACGTTAAAATGAATGTTAGAGATCATGGGTAGCAGCTTCAGAAATTGATGTACCTGTTTTTATAGGATTTTTTTTTTTTTTTTGCTGCCTACCAGAAATCTAAGCAACATGTAGGCTGTTACTTCTTGGATTAGTAAAGGGAGGGGTAGGCAGTAACTTGGTTTTGTCTATTTAGACTTTGTAGACTTCCGTATTTCTTTTTAATAATTTTCTTCAGGAGAATTAAAACAGCAGCATGAATAAAACTTAACAGTATATTACAGGAAGTGTGGGCTAGTATTATCCCAACGATGAATTATCATCTTTTAGTGTACATATCCAGGTGAACCTCAGAATAAGTCTGTTTAGGATTTTCTCTTACTCTAAAAAGTTATCTTTGAAGGGATGCATTTAAATGGCCAGCAAATATTGAAGTTGTTGCCACTGTAAGTCTCTTTAGGGTAATATAGAAAGGTTATTGGAACAACTCATCCATAGATTACATTGCTTAGTCTGCTGAGGTGCTGATACTTGGTATCAGGTTTTATGGGTGAATTACTTACCCATATTAGTCCATTTCTGTAAAGTAGAATTGAGAAATAAAAAAACCCACACGCCGAACTTCCAGAACGAAAAGATCAGCAGCGTTATGTAACGTATAATCACTTCCTGCAGTGGATATTGCAGCAGGTTCTTTCATCCTGTGATAAAAGCAATCAGAGTTTGAATCTCCAAACCCTGGAATACAGTCAAGTGTGTATCGGAGGTACTGAAGTTGTTCAAAGTGTTTACAGTTAGATGGCTTGTGTTAGTTCCATGAAATACACCGGGTTTTAATGTAAAGATCTATGTTATCTTTCTAGGAAGGATTTGGGAGACTGATTAAAAACCTTCACTGTGCTTCTAAATAAATCTTGATCTATATCTGTAACAAGGAACCTAAATATGACTTCTGAAACCAATTTTGCTAGGAGCTGTTATCATTTCATATAATCCAAGAAATCTAGTCCAAATAGTGTTCTGAAGCAGCTCGTGGAGGACTGGATTTCTTTTTTCTTAAATGACACAGAAAATAATGGTAGCTCTTTTTCTTTTTGTCTAGGAAAGCCTGAAAATATTTGGAATTAAATTTGATGAAATGCCATGTCAGGAGTGCTGGTTGTTTCAGCTGAAGCCTTGAAAGCTTTCACTTAGGCAAATGAAGTTACCCTCTGATGTATAAAGTTTTTAGGGCTTTTTATTACTAATAAATGTTAGTAGTAGTCTCATGTGTTCATATTTGCAAATGGAAAAATGTCAGCTTCATGTAAAGTTTGAAAATTCTACTGTTTCTAAGAAAATGGCTGAGACACACCCAGCAGTCACAAAGCAGGAATGGTAAGCTATGCACTGTGAAGGTTCTTCCCAGGGCAGTTCCACAATCCCAACGTGGCAGATGCAGCAAAGTGGTTGAAGTGTCCCTGTATAGTGTGAACACATCCAACTTGTCAACTTAATGGTCTGTCATATGCAAAGATTTTCTGGGAGCCTCTGCCACATTTGATGTACGTCCACACATCTGGCACATCTGACATCCCATTTATACAGTGGGGCTACACTAGCTTTACTGTGAAATGCATGTTAGTAGAGGAAGAGCCATATGTTGTCCTGGATAGATACTGGGGGGAATGCTAGAACTGCCCAAAATTCTGATAATCCTTTGGCACTTCTGCATACGGCCAAAAGTTGTCATAAGAACGTAAGCTCAAGTTGATTCAGATACCAATTTGTGACTGTATTGTCACTGGCCATATTATCACTGTTAATAGGTTTTCTTTCATGAAACAAGAATCTTTTAGTGCCCAGTGATTCATATGATTGTTTATTGATCATGAAGTTATGATACTGACCTATGTGTGGTTGATTGAAATATCAGAGTGGATGGCTCTTTTAACATCAAGCCAAGCATGAGGGTAAAGCAGAAGCTGGAAAAGGCTGTTGATGAGCAACAAAAGATCTGAATCCACCAGGACTGAGAACCAAGGAGGGCAGCAAGGTATGATCTGGGCAGTGCTAGTAGGAGAAACAGAAGCTGAGAATGTAAGAAGCATCACACAGCTGGGAGAGAGATGCAGGGGCACTAGAAGAACATTTAGCACTTACTGAGGGTTAGTAGCTACTCTTTAGCATGTGTATGAGTTGTGCATAGCAGAAACACAGTATGTCAGATGGAGGTGTGGAGTATAAGCAAGAAGAAACTAGCCAGTTTCCTGTGGAAAAAGGACCACAGAGCCTCCATGGAGCCGAAACCCTTGGATATTTAATCTGCTAACAACTGAAATTTTGAGGAAGCCATGGGTGAGCAGCATCCTTGAACATGAGGCAGCAGGTAACTAAATACAAGTGAACAGAGGCCAAAAAAAGCATCTTCATTGCCAGTATTGTAGAAAGTGCTCCCAGAGACAAATTCTGCAATAAGCAGAGTCCTTCACTAAGTAGAGAAATCCCTAGAGCTGAAAACTGTGTTCAACTTTAATCACATGGGTCACAGGGTGGGGGTGGCTGAGCCACAGGCTGAATGGGCAGAAGAAGCAGGGACTAAATACTGTTTTTGCCACAGTGGCCACAGTGACACTGCATGTGTATTCTGCTAAATTGTAGGCTGAAATACTTAAGTATTGTATGTCAAGACCTCAAAAAAGCTTGCAATCTAGTTAATATTAAATGGCTGTCCAAATGGCAGCTCCGCTATATAGGTACTTTGTCTTTACATACTGTGCTGAATAAATGCTCATGTGTATGAATGAGGATGGGAGAATTTCTCCTGCTCCCCCAGGATGTGTGTGGTACAATCAGTATATTTTCTTTTTCATTCTGTTGCTCTAAATTTCTCCCTTGTCTTAAAAAATGGCTCCTTGTCTTTGTTTATCTTTTTTCTTTCATTTCCTTTTTCAATAGTTGTTTCTCTTCCCTTAGGAAAACCAGCAGCCTGCATCCATATTTATCCATTTCCACAAACTTACTCCCTGTCCTGGTTTTTCCTCCTAGTTTTGAGAAGACGGAGGATCTGGTAACAAGCTCTTACAGGCAGAAGTTTGCAGTCTCTGTTCTCTGTACACTGACACCTAATGGCAGGCACCCATCTGAGAATATATTTTTTTTAAAAGCCTTAGGTTGTTTTAGAACCCTCTGGACTGTTGCACTCCAAAATGTGAGAGCTGGTGGGTGTATTTTTGCGTGGCACTCACTGTGTTAATGCCATTCTGTATACAGTCTGAGAGGCTTTCCAGAAAAGGGGATCCATAGAACTGCTTAGCTTTCCTACCACTATTTATTCCCTTATCAGTCTTTTAATGAAATTTGAAATGAAGATGGCAATAAGTACTTTTTTTTCTGGTTTGCTTATTTGCTAGAGAACTTTTCATTCTGGATTTCGACAGAATATCAAAGACTACTGAGCCTCCTTTCATTCGTTATTCTGCAACTCACTTGTTTTTGCACAATCACCTCTACTATGATATGTGTACCTCTTTATCTCTTTATCAAATAACATGTATATTGGTTTTTTACTCTTTTGTACTGTTCATCATTTCTTGCTGGCAAGGAGGCAGGGTGATGGGTGTGAGGGGAAGAATGCTGTCACCTAATATATGGTAACTTAGAGGTGTGCTATTTAGTTTATTTTTTTCTTTTATTATAGAGTTGTATTTAAAATTAGTTTCTGTTTTGTTATATTACAGGCCTGAATTCAGTCAGTAATGACCTCAATAGTGCCTGTTTTAATGTGTAATCCCTGCTTGCTGACTGCTGTTCCAAGAATAAAAATTTAAGCCAAAAGATTTAATGAAATCCTTTGGGATTAGTGCTCACTGGGCTGGGGAAATTGCATATCAACCTTTTCTCTGTACTCTAACCATACGGTTTGGTATTTGAATAGGAGGGTGTCCAAGAGAGACAACTCTGAGTTCATCAATAATTTACATTTTTGTTAGTTACAAACCTGGTATTTGGGATTCTGTTGCCATAGCAATCCATCTGGGCCTGAACGGATAGTGTTTTAAGTGGTGGTTGTATAGGGATTCACAGTGTGTGCTTTAAATCCCTTCTAAACTAATCCTCAGATCTGTTCTGTGACTTATTTGAGGCTTCAACAAAACCAGTGTTACTCACAGTAAAAAGTTTATGCTGAGCAAATTAAGCCCATAAAATATTAGAATATGCATATGATTAAGGACTGTAAAGTTCATAATGTATGACAATTTCTGTTTCAGTATGTGAAGCAATTAATAAATGCCCACAGCTCCATTTTTTACAAAATACATTTAATTTGTTGCACATTATGCATCTAGAAATTATCCAGACTCTGTACTGGTTATTAGCTAATTTAAACTTCATAATCGAATGCTAGCCTCATTTTCCCAGATGTCAGTTCTGTGTTTTACAGGATGTCAGTCTATTCATAATGCTAAATAACTTCTACTTTCAATTAATATGATTTTCTCTCTTATAAATAATTCTAAAGCAGAGAACAAAATTTGAAATTCCCATTTTCATTTCTAACACTACTGGAGTTGGGGTTTGAGGCTGCGCTGCTAAATTCAGTAAGCTAAACACCAGCTGCTTTTTGTTCAAAGTTTGGTTTATATTTTCTCATTTTGCCACCCAAAATTTCAAAATAGTTTATTTGAAACCTCCTAGATATGCCACATAAAGGGATGTCCTCAGGTTTGAAAGACAATCAATAAACTCCTCAGCAAACCTGGGCTAAGTTTCAGCTCTGTCAAAACTAAAACCCTCCTGAAACTGATTTCCAGAGCTTTTAGTTCTTCATAACAAAAATGTTGTCCCATTGTGCTCTCAAACTGTCACTAAACCGTAATGATGATGTATTAGCAGCTCTTTATTACTCCAGAGTACAGAGATTTAGTTTGGAAAATTATTTCTCAATGTTTGAAAGAAGAGAGAGAAAAATATTCAAGTAAGAGCCATATGCTCTACTAATGAGTGTTTAGCCCATAATCCTAAACAGACAAAAACTGTTTCTTCATGGAGTTTGTAAAAGATCATACTGTTCTTCCTGGCTGTAAAAATAGTAATAGAATAAAGAAGCTGCAGATGACCTAAGTGATCTTGAGAAATCTTTAATTACCATGCAACTTCCCTTTTGTCTTTTATATTACAGTTCACAATCAATAGATAAGCATGTAATAGAAGGGGCTTATTTTTGCCACGATTCTGTGATGCTAAAAATGTTCTTTGACACCTCTAATAAATCTGAATGTACTCTGTTTCTGTATGAGTTAAACAAGAGTTTCCTGAGAAAAACTGCAAAGAATCCCTTCCTTGCAGTGGAGTAGGATTTCATTTAATGAGCAAAGATATGCATGTATGTTCTTAAATCCAGTGTGGCTGACTGAACCTTTGTTTATTTTAGAGGTCCAGTTCTTCTACCCCGGCTTAATGGGACTATTTCCATAACTGGTTACCACTAAAGGTAACTGGGAACAGAGACCTTAGAATTAACTAAAAAAGGCTTTGTTTTGATTGCTTCTGCATATCCTTATGAGTAACTAAAGTAAAAGTTGCAGATCATTTACATGATTACTTACCTTAAAATTATATGCCCTAAAGTATCTTCTGTAGATACCATTTGTAAAATACAGATTACACTTCAAAGGGATATTACAAGATGTATTCAGGCATATCAAAATGTGTTTCTGTTTATATTTCCAATGGTTTCATTAGGAAAAGTCTTCCCTTGCAAATATTACTGAAACGAAAAGGGAGCCTTGGAAGATACTAGCAGTATGACAGATGCTATTTGTAGCTCTGGAAATATAGTTGTCACTGCAGGGGATCTCCTGCACTGGAGATCCACAGGAGTCCATAACCAAGGGTGAATGAATTAATCTGCCAACACATCTCAAAAAAAAAAATACTCTGTGTTTAATAGTAAGTGATAGAAACACAGTTGAATTTCTCTGGTAATTTTTTTGATCTTTCTCTAGAAATGCAAGTATTTCCTGCTTATTTATCTCTATATATTTTAGTTCTGCAAATCCTTGCAAAGAATGCTGATATTTAGTTTCCTTGATTACTGTTGATTTTTATTGATTGGTTTTTATGTATTTATTCCAGATCTGCGTTATGTTTTTCATATGTTTTGGAAACTCTGTCTGTCAGCTTGAAGGGAGCAGGCGGGCTGTCTCTGCACTGAATGAAGCACCACACTTACTCATGGCTTCACTTAAATTCTCTAATCTAGCACATAACCTGTATTTTTGTTCAGTTATTTCCAATTAATACTCAAGTAAACATCAGTCTTTCCTTGCCATTTTCTGTCTTTGCACCAGAAGGAAATACTTAATCTTCTGAAAGGCTTGGTAATAATATGACACAGCTCGACACAGACACCTTAGAGAAATAGGGGAAGATTGAGACAGTGCACTGCAGAGCAGGTGTGACTCTGTGTGTTAATTTCTGTAAGGCACTTGCAGCTACCTCTATTCCAATGCAAGATGTACACGGAGACCTGAACCAAAACCCTGGCTCTGAACCCCGGGAGAAGGTTGGGATTAGAACTTTTAATTGAACCCTGTCTCTGAGCGTGTCTGAATTTCAAATCCCTCAATTTGGGAGGCCTTGAATGACAGGGATAGACAAAGTTTTGGTTGAACCTGTTCAAGGGGTATTGGAGTACGGTAGTTCAGATTAGGTCTGTCATGGCCTGTACCAGGACATTTTATACAGCAAATAAGGAGCACCAAGCTATGTAAGGCCTGCTAAGACTATTGTCAGATATATTACAAACTCTGGGAAAGAAGTGAGTTGATCCCACAGCTGTGTTTTACACCAGCATCTGAATTATTGTAAACCCTTTCGAAATAAGGGTTTGATATCATTGTCCACCTAACTGTACTGTTCAAGTGCTCCACAATTCCTCACTCATGTCTAGGACACAACGAAATAGGGTGTTAGATAGAAGAGCTAATCCCTACAGTTCAAAAAAGTTTAAAACTTAATAACAACATAATACTGTACGCTTGGACTCACAGACTTTATAGCCCTCAGCTCCAAAGAGCTGTAACTTGCCTGACAGGTTTCTTCACTAGACTGACATGCCAGTGAGTGACTTCTGAGGTATCATAGGTATTGACAGAACTTTGCAGAAAGCAATATTAATTTTTTTACTAAAAAATAAGGGAAAATTAGGGTGTTTTTAATCAATTATGTTCTGCATCCTTTATTATTTGAGTCATGAAAGATGGTAGCCTGGTTAATTTAGAGTGAGATGCTGGATGGAATCGTGATTTGCCTTTTTTAGAGACAAGAGTAAGGGTTGATGTGATATAGTTTGACAATTTTAGATAACAGCAGTTTCCTTTTCCGCTGGCAAAGTTGATGTAAAATTAAAAATACATTTACCTATCTTGGTAACTCTGCATTTAGGTCTCTTTTTTAATGACATCAAAATTGGTCATCTTCGCATTTAAGTGCCTTCACAGCTTGATCCTGCCTGCTCTTTCACGTCAATGTTGCCCTTATTGCAACCCTCATTGCCCATCAGTCCCAATTTTCTCCCTTCTCTCATGCAACATTTATTCATGAAAATTGTTAATAGTAAAAATCTGCAAAACCAGTATGCTGTGTTCCTTCAAATCCTGCCTTAAAACTCACCTCTGTTGTGGTGCCTGTAAACTGCCCGAGAAAGGCTAAGCAGCTGGTGTGCTGTGATCAGTGCTTATTATGCTAATCGTCTGCATGAAACAGTGGGAGTGAGGCATCAAACGCCCCTCTGCAGCATGTCCCACTCTCCTCCAGAAGTGGTGGGAGAGGCTGTGGCTGTCATTGGAGGTACATGTTGTTTCTTCCTTAACTCCTCAGTCTAATGGGGTAATCCAGCCAAGATCTAATACAGTGTGAGAATTTAATTTTGATCAGAGGATTGCCAGCCTCACAGGTGTGAAAGGCTGTTACCTTCCCTGAATTGGGGAGAGCTGCAGGTGCCCAGGTGCAATTCAGATGCCCAGAATTTGGTATGAGGTTTCAAAAGAGATTTGTCCCCTAGAACTGTGAATTTCCCAGCTCTGCTGCTATTGTAGTACCTGAGACTGGAAATTTTGTCCTTTATGGAAAAGGAGCGATGTGGATTTTGTCTTCTGGATGCTTTCACAAAAACCTAAGGCTTTAAATCTTGGAGTAAACCACAACTAAATAGGAATATGAAAAACTTCTATGGCACAAATGAAACTAGGCAATTTATTTTATGTAGATCATAAATGCATGTATTTGTTTTTCTTACAGAAACGTGGGGTCCTGAATAAACAAAGAGAAGAGAGTTAAGCACACAGTCTGTATTGTGAACAGTAAGTGACTGGATTACATACTCTGAAGCTAAACACTATTTGTACTTCCATTTATTTTGTATTTTTTCTTATTTGCTGTTCTCTTAACAAGTGTAAGAAATTAGCGCAGTGAGCATTTCAGCCTTTTATCCAACTCAGTTTCATTTCACAGGGGTAGACTTTTATTAATCCTATAATCGTTTTAGGTAAGAGACCCAGATAATCCACACAAGTGTCTTCATTGCTGTCCGTACTGAAAATTTTGCCTTTTTCTTCTCAGTAAAAGTGAATTGTAATACTAGAAGGTACCAAGCTAAAAACAGTATTACATTAACATTTGCTCACACCTGAAATTTTGGAGAAAAACACTTATGTTTATCAGTGTAGTCAGATCCTGTTGGGTTGGGACATGAGTAAGAGAGTTTTATGGGTTTGTGTTAACCACTTAATGACTGACTAATTATTCTGAGCTGCCCTCATCAGGGTTGTGCCATTCACTGCACAGTATGACCAATCGCAGTGCATGGCTGCACTGGCCTTTGATAACTGCAGCTTTATAAAATACCAAGAAATTAAGACTACTTGATGAGACAAGAAAATGAGCCATGTTGTGGCTCTTTGTTGTGGATGATATTATTGATGTTGTCCTTTGAAAAAAATCTCAGGCTGCTGCTGGAGTACTAGTCATGATACAGTGGAGAACAGACACTGCTTTTATTGCCAATCCTAATATGTCCTGGGAAATGTAGCAGGGTATATGGGTGTTCTGCATTGCTGGGTATTAAAAGGTGGCAATATCCTTTGTGAACTAAAACGGATGAACGTGTGTTAAGACATTTCTACTGTCAGTTCCAAAAAGCAGTTCCTCTGTGCTAGGTGCTAACAGAGCCTGCCTTTTTGTGGTAGAAGATTGTGGACAGTAAGTAATGTACAGACAATATGTGCTCTTCAGCACCATTCTGCTTATAGAATATACATTTGACAGTATAACACGCAGTAGTATTGAAGTAATTTTATTGTCATATACAAAATCTCTATTCCTTTAGCCAAACTGCTATATGGAACCAGACTACTTTTGGATGGAAATAAACCTTGAATATTTTTTGGCAAGCAGTAAAAATAAAACTCTTTAGTGGAAAAGAGTGTGTATAAACCTCAATAGCCAATAAATGCCCAGTATCTCTCTGGGCAACCAAATTCAGTGGTGGTTTTTAACATTACATTTAATCAGACAACATGAAAGAAGATGTGTGACATTTCACTGAAGCTGAGGGCAACATAACGCTTGTTTGAAAAGCTGTATGGTTATTTATACCATGTCCTAAACTGTGCTACTAGTGGGCATTTTTTAGACATATGATCATACATATGTTCCAGAAGATCATCAGAAAAAAAAATCCATTTTAAAAAAACTTCTCAAAGCTCTTATTTATCTATTCCTCTTAACTTTCCATTGCTTCTTCTGTCAATCATACTTATGTTCCATTTTCTCTTTCCCACCATGACTCTTGTGGTTTATATTCCCTACATGCTATCGTACCTCTCTTCACCTTTTATCTTTCCAGTCTTTTCCCTACACAGCTAATCTGCTGTAACTTCATAGCTTCTTCTCACATCTCCCACACAGGGCCATCTCTTCTTCCTCTTGGCAGAGCTGCATCGCAGAATGTTCCCAATCTTTGGCAAATTTTGAGCTTGCTATTTCTAGTATCAAATAGATACTCTGTAGACCAAGAGCATTACTGGTATTGTCGGGTAATAATGCACAGAATAATGCCGTATACCTATATCTAAGGAATTTGTGAAGGGTTGCAACATATTGTAATATGGGTTAGCTCTTGCAATTTGTATGTGACATGCAGAAAGATATGGTGAAACTTTGGGGAGTTGTTATTTAGCACATGGGATACCTCCAACCAAATCAGTTACGCTTTTCCCCTGGATCTTAAGTTTTGGCAGCAGATGACTGATAGTTACATGCATAAATATTAGCAATTCCAAGCAATTTGTGTAATTCAACTGATGTTTGTATACAAAAAAATCCAGGAGTTGTTATAGACCTGTTTGTAGAAAGTAAATTTCACTACTGCGGACACTCAAAGATTTTCTCTTCGCTTGTATTCCTGTGTCAAGTGACCAAAACTCACAGGCGGCTGTTTCAGAATAGTGTGGATTTATTTGTGTATAGGGAGAAAAAATTAACCAACTATTATTGGTACTCCATCACATACAAATTTTCTCTCTCCTGCTGGCAGAATAGGTTGACAGGACCTTTTCATAGTATCCATCAGTTAATTTTATCAGTCATGGTATTATGATTATAAACCACAAATGATCTAACAATGAATATATAATTACAGAAATGAAACTGTACAGTGGTTATTTAACATTTGTAATGTGTAATTTATTTAACACTCTCCTTGGAATATAATAAAATTATATTTATCTCTCATCCTTAATCAGTGAGGAACAATGTTACCAGCTTGATAAGGCTATACATTCAGCCATGTGGGGAAGTTCATGTATGCTACCTCTAGGCCTGCTTAAAACACCCGTGTGAACTGTATGTTATTCATACACTAAGCAACAAGTCATTCTTCTTACACTGGGATTAATAAATTGTGGATCATTGTTTTAAGATACTTTTTTTCCTTAACCTGAATGAAAACCTAGAATTTAAAATATCCAGTGCTGAGAGGCAGAGATATTGGATTCCAGAAATAGGAAGAAGATAAAAATAATATTGTTCTTATTAAGAAAAGGATAAAATAAAACTCATAATATATACTATTTTTGTGCATTTTAATTGTTCTCATCTTTGTTTTAAATGCAAGGGCCTTTGTTATTTGGCTTTGATATTGCAGAAGATTGCAGTCACCATTTGTGGGGGAGGGAAAAAAATTGCAATACGCATTCCAAAAAAGGTGTCCATTGTCCTCACATAGTCAGCAGCAGTCAAATTTCATCCACCACATACTCTGGTTTATCAAATAATTGACATCTTTGGTGGCTGCTGGTTAATAACAGTTTTTTCATTATTCTTGTTTAATAAAGACAAGTTCAGGTAATGTGACATAAATTAAGAGACTGCACAAATGAAGCACTAATACAGGAGGAGGATGGCCAAACTCCATTCTGCTGTGAGCAGATGAAAGGAGGCTTGGCCTGCTGAAAATTATTGTATGGGCAGTTTGACTCCATTACATGTAGAGGAGCTAAATTCATGTTAGACTTACCATTAGCTCATGAGTAGTACAGTTATTTACCCTAGTATCTATTTTAAAAGCTACCATGTTTTATATTTTACCATTTTACCGTTTACCTTATTATATCTAGAGGTATGTAATGTACCAGAGATGAAGTAGCTAAATGAAGGGTTCCTTGGTTTTGGAAGGGTCAGTTTTGTAAAGGTTGAATTTATGAGCCTTCAAAAAGAAATGAGCCTGTGGTTTCTGAATGTTCTCTACTAATCACAATAATCTTCCCTTTCATTACAATTTCAGTCTTTCATTGCTGTGTAGTAATCTAGAAGCAGCATGGAAGTGCCCTCATTCCCTGTGCTCCCAGGTTTTGTCACTGGCCATTAAAATTCATGTGCATATACTGCAGGCTTGGATAAAATAGTTCATCTGAGTGTTCACACTACCGAAATTCTTTAATGAGGTCTTCCCATAAATTAGTTTCACTTTTCTTTTCTTTTTTTTTTTTTTTTTTCTTTCCTCCCACTGTGGAAGTATGAGCTTGTGGTAGGTTATTTAGTAACATTTCAATAGTGTAAAGATTTTTTATTTTGCCTCTGTTTTGGTTATCATGTTAAGACTATTCAGAGTAGTATATTCTCTCTGACTCACATGCTTACAAAATTCTATGCCTCAAAACCTCATTTTTCTTTGTTTTATCAATATTGTGTTACAGACACAGCTTAGCATTTTCTAATATGAGGTCTTTGACATGGATTTAGATTCTGTGCTGCTTTGAGGTATGCTAGTTATGCAACCTAATTTTGCAAAATGGCTTTGTGTTTGTACTTCCCTGGGGCTTCAGTTTAGTTGTCATCTATAATTTTAGCACCGTGATTGATTACTCTCTACTATTTAATTTATCTGCTGCAGCTTCTCAGCTTTTTCTTCAATTGGTAAGCACATACTTTTCTAGACACATTTTCAAATGATGTGTTTTCCAAGTGCCCCAGAAGTCATGTAATCATATTTTTCTCAGCTAGGAATTTAACCATTTAAACCATTTAATGGTTTCAATAAATTATTGGCTGATATTTCGTCTATTACTTGGAAGTTTTGCACTGGAAATCTGTGTTGTATTTTCCATTTTTCAATGTTATTGTATTTATTTATTCTGAAATACAAGTGTATTTACCAACTGCTTCTTTGTCCACCAAAAAACAGTAAAAGAAATTAGCATATTCTTTAAGCATAGGAGCCAAATGCATGGGCTGATGCTGCTGCAGGAGGCTTTAACCACCTTTGCACATTGGGTTTCAAAAGCAAAATAATTATTAGCTTAATTTGCTCATTGGAATTTCACAAGCCAGCTTCAGTCAGCGGGGTTAACATTTGCTTGTTTTCTTGTCTTGTATACTGTGTTCCTATACTATAACTTGCTGGTTTTAAACATTACATTGAATATCAACTTGGCTATGATTTTAAATCAGGCTCTTTCAGAGTAACATCAAGTTTCCATGTAGGGTTTGGTTGGTTTTTTTTGCATTAAGTCATACTGTGTATACATGTGGCAGCAGTTTTACACAATTACTGAGGCAACTTCCAAGAAGCTACTATAATGAACTGCTTCTATGATCCACATATCAAATAAGTTTTAATGTCAGATTTTCTTTTCTCCTGCAGTTTTTATTATGGCTCTATGTAACCTGTGTTTTTGAAAGGGGAGGTTGGTGATTTGTTTTGATTTTTTTTAGTTTTTAGTTACTGACTGTATTTAATATTTGTGATTAAAATCTCTAGAATGAAGAATTATACTGTATCATCATAATGCAGTGTTGCTGATGTTGGTAACTGCTATTGTAGTCCTGTCTCTAAATACAATCAAACAAAATAAATAGACTTCGCAGTGTTATGTGCTTTTTGGGGGCAGTTTGGTGTTCTTTTATTTGTAAGAGCAAGCTTTAATCAATACTTACCCTTTGTTTGTAATTCTTAGTCTCTTTGCACAATTCTCTTTTAAAGAATACCAGGTTAGTTTTGGATATGTATCTTAGTAATTCCTGGTAGGTGAATTCTAGCCCACATTTTGTTAGAGATTTGGAGGCAGCCAGTTCTGTCACTGTTCTGTCATGTTCTTTTAATGACATGCTTCAATTAGGAACTAAGACGATAGACTTTCTTGTCAACTCTGCTATTTTCCATTTATGGTACATGAAGTTTAACTCAAAAAATAACTAATGTGATAGAAGTGATTACATACATACAGGTTAAGGTGACTCCCCTGTATGGAGTTGGTGATAGCTAAGGAACATTATTTGGCAGTTTTGGATCCTCTCCAAGTATGTGTTTGTTCTTCAGTGATGATTTTGTTTCCTTCTTTCAAAGTTTCACACTATAAATCTTAATTTGAAGACATATAGCCATCATAAACATCACATTTTGACAACTTTTCTTAGGTGAATGAAATTCATTAAATAATTTATTCAGAAATGAGAAAAGATACATCTTAGACCTGTTTTCAATCATATCTTTAAGTTACTAGTGTATTGACATTTACCTCCGAAAGTGCAAAGAGAATACGAAATTCAGTTACTCACTTTCCCATGTGAACAAAAGTGTTCTGCGAAGCCATTACAAAAGATAGCACGTAAAAATATATTTTATTATGTTAGTCTGCTGTGTTTATATTGATATCTGAAGCGCATGAAAATGGGCATTGTAGAATTTTTCTTGCAATAAATAATTTTGAAAATACAAAATTCAAAATTGAGTATATTTGGAAAAACATGATTCCTAGGATTAGGATTTTTGGGCGGGGGGATATAATTTAGAGCAGCTAGCAATTAGGAGTGATTAGGAGTGCTCTGGAATATATCAAATATATTAGCAGTGTGTCTGCAGCGTGCTTCTGCCGCGATACCTTCAGTTTTGTACTGCAAGCTAAAGAGGCAAAGATGTGGTTTTGCTGTGAGAGGAGCCTCTGCACAAGGGCTCTTACAGCTATGTCGATTGATGTATTTCATACTCGTGACTCTTGTAGCTATGCTAATAAATGGCACAACAGTGATTAGAGCTGAAGGCACAAGTTTTTGAACATGTTGGTCATAAAGCACATAACATATAGGCCTTGTTTCCAGTCTCACCAATTAAAAAGCTTTAGTTAAGCCATTAAAGATATTAAGATTCTGGCTTTTCCATGAGCCCTGTATTTGGGAGTTTTTCCTCATTACTGCCCAATTTCCGTGACTGCTTCAGTCTCTCCAAAATCCCAAAGTTTAGAAGTGTATTTTTTTATTGAAAGGTGAGATTTTCACGCAGTCACATGGATCCAGGAGCTGGAGCTTCCAAGGGTAACTCCCAAACATTTACTGCAAAGTCTGGCAATACTGTGTAAAATGCATGATAGCCTGGAGGTCTCTGCTAGTACTGTACAGCAGTACACTTTGATCTTTCACATAATAGGTCTCCCAATACCTTTTCATTTCTAACAGAAATAGTGCCTGGGCTGCTCTTATACCATAAGCCTATTTCACTCATCCTTATAAGTTGCGATGCCAAGTGAGAACATTTGCCTTAGGAAGAAGGATGAGAAAAAAGGAATAAGTCATCATTTAGACTGTGCAACCTTAACCATTTTTGATAGGATTTTGCTCTTAGAAGCATGTCTCAGTGTTTGAATCTGTAGTTTAAATGAAATGCTTAACACCAACAGTTTATTTAAAGATCTAATTTTACTTCAGGGATAATAATTTTAAGAACTTTAAAGTGCATTAAACCATTAGTTAATAAACCACTAGCTATTAAACTGTTAATAGTTTATCCTGCAGATACCAGTGATTCCTTTTGGAGAGTTATGGTCTATTGGGCAAATATGCATTTAGGGAGGTTTTAAAATGGGAATTACATCAAAACTTTATAATTATGTACTTAGACATTTCTTAAGGAGAATAGAATCAGTAGCTTTTTATATGAAGCCACATGCTCCTCTAAAGATCTAAAATGTTCTAAAGAAAAAGATCTAAAGTTCTAAATTTAAAGATCTAAAAAGATCTAAATGTTTGCAGTACACAACTATGCTTATAATAAGGAATTGTTACATCTCAGTTGCTATACTGTCGTCTTTTCTGTATTTTCTCTGAAATTTGACTATTTACAGCCTCGGTGTCTGGAGCTATGACCTGTCAGTGCAGACACTCCAGCTGCCCTCTGGAAAACCAGTCCACATCCCAATCCTTGTGGACTAGTTCCATATCCATTTAAAAAGAATGAAAGAATTTGAAACCTGACTTCCTTTAAAAAACAGTTGTTCAAGAAAAGGTAGGTTATATGTAACTTATGTGAAGCCATTGTTAATGCACAAGAGTTCTGCAAGCCCTCTCTCTGTTTGTTCTCTTTTGACATATATTTTAAAGACTGTTTCCTCCAGAAGTAATAATTGTCATTTATAATAATAATCTGCTGAGTAGGCTTGTTATATTAAATCACAACTAGAATTCTACTTACACTAATTGCCTTTGAAGCAGAACTAGTGATTTTAAGCATGTGGAAAGCGGTGAGATGCTATCAAACCCCATCATGGATCACGTACAATGGCTTTCACTGCTTTCTGGCATTCACAAGAGTGTGACAGCTGTACTTTCCCATTTGTATGTGGGCTGTCCTTCATGGCTGATCAATAGTGTGACTTCATTTCTGCCAGTTTCTTTGTGACAGTACTAGTAGGGATCACACTGTTAAGTTCTATCCTGAATTAGAGGGAAGTGTTTCTTGTACTTGTCAAGCATTTTTGGTGTGATTGTTGGAAGTTCTTTTTTCATGAATGTGTATCTCTTGTGTCACATGTTCACTGTGCTATTCCGAAAAAGAGCTTCACTTAACTAACTTTACTTTTAATTAATTTGGGGATCTGTTTTCCTATTAAATTCTGCTTCACAGCTTGAGGAGTGCTTATGTAGACCCAAAAAAAGGAGGAAAAAAGAAAAGAATAAAAAAAGAGGAAAAAAAAGAAAAGGCGTGGAAGAAATCCAGATGTCCGATACTGAAATTTTCCAAGGATATGTTAGTGGACATGAGCAACTTGCTTAAATCCCCTGAGCTGCTTTCCTTTTAAAAATTAATATGGTGGCGCATAACAACTTCCCAGGGAGTTTAGAATTCACTCCTGTGGCGAAATTGATATTATTATTACTGGCATGTAAAGAATGAGCTGTTACCATTCAGGTATTGTGAAGACCTTGAAGAACTACAGAAATATGTACTGCTGTTGCTTATTGTTATTCTCTCAGACACTGAGACTGCTCTGGATATTGATTTGTCCAGCAGTGCAAGCTTCTTAGAAGGTATCAGTGTGTTGGTCTGTTTGATAAATGTGTTCATCAGTACCTATTTATTTTTAATGTATGTTAAAAGAAACTGAGATTATTTCTGTTGTTAACTATGACTTTAAAAAAAAATTGCCTTGCTTGGTGTTTCCTAATCTTGAAAATACCTGTATAAGACTGTGAACAAATCCTACAAACATCAAACAGAGTTTCTTGCTGCATTTTTTACCAATATAAACTCTCCCTGCCTCCCCTATTCACTCTCCTGGGAAAAAAACTGCAGATTTTACAAGCCTAAATAACGAGATGGGGCTAGGGAAGAGGAAGGCTGTAGTATAATTATCCTAATCTGCTACAAACTATTATGACATCTAGCTCAATATTGTTTCTGATTCTTCTTTCTTCTTTCATTTTTGTTTATATGCCAATGTTTCTCCCTTTGCTACTGTCTCATTGGCAGCTCTACCTAAATCTTAGTTTCCCTTCTAGAGCTACCTTGACCATACTCTTTTGGAAAAGATCCCTCATTCCCCAGTGTCACCTAATTTGTTTTTTTTTTTTTTTTTTGTAATTTCCGTAGTCCCTGATCTACTTCATAACAGTGCTTTCAAAAGTATAACAATAGGGATAGTATACATCTTCTTTCACTTACATCTGCAGAAGTGCTGTAACTAGGTTGTGACTGACCTTGCAGAGAGGTACTCAAGCTGGGATGGTACTCATTTATGTGATCAGCAATGTATCACAGAAAGTACTTGTTTTTGTATATACATTCCTTCCTCCCATGCCCAGATATCTTACTGTCATGCCATAGAACAATGAGGGAACCTGGGCTTTGTACTGATTCCCTCTGAGTGTTTGTTTCCTTGACATAAGCTCAGAGCATTTTGGGCATCTTTTTACCCCAGTCAGAAAAATTGTCTTTGTAGCTTTGCTACTATTGCTTTTGCCTTTTCTTTGTACCAAGAGCATGGGGCTATAAGGCTACATTGTTTCAGATAAAACACACTAAATTTGCTTATAGATGATACGTGAATACACCATCTCTGTGCCTTTTTGTTGGTAGTTAAACCTTTAGCTTTAGCATGTAGTACTTTCTCCAGATTATCTGCTTATAGCACGCTGTGTCTGATCTGTTTGTAGAGCTTCTGTTTTCTGCTGATTAGATATTTTACTAAGAGCTCAAAAAAAACCCCATGTTTGTGTTTCTTCCTTTTCTCTTTGCATGTGTGTGTGCGTTCTTTCTCGCTTTCGGTCTCTGTCTCTCTTGCCTTTTTCCTCTGTTTTGCTGGAACATTATGTCCTCAGTTGTCAAATAGCTTTCTCTCAGCTGAAGTTCCAATGCTGAATTGAAAGAAATCAACCAGAAGCTTTGGAAAAATATTCATTTTTACAGTGAAACTCAATTTTAGGAGTCTTAAATGAAGAAAAGTGTATTATTAAAAATACAGTATTAAGCTTGGGAAAAGGACTCTTAAGATTTGGCATATAAAAATGGAAATGTTATGATAAGATTATGAAACCTTGAGGGGTTATTTGGATGATCTGCTTGTTTTGACAGACTAAATGAAGCCCTGTTTTATTAATCCTAAGTGGCCTTTTATTTGTTGCAATATATTAAATCAGGTTTACAGCATCTCTTCAACATTAGCTTCACAGGAACAACGCCACCAAAGTGCAGCTATCAGTCAGCTGAGTGATACAGGTACAATGCTGAAAATAAACATGGATGATTAAGCAGTTGCTGTTTTTCAAAAATAGCACATCCATTTCTGTGCACTATCAATAGGAGATTTTAAAAAATGTATACAGGGTTCAGTAAACTGTTTAACAATTGGTGTTTACTGACTAATAAACTAGTTTTGTGAGTTAACCTATTGGCCAATAAAGGAGAAGGAGACAGGTTATGAGTTATAGAGTATCATGAACTGCATGGTGCAAGGAAATCAGCTAACACTAGAACCGTATGACGTTTGTGAATCATTGCTGCTTAAAAACATCATGGCTACGAGGACACATTAAAGCCTTCTCTAGTGATTCTCTACAAAGTTGAGGATTGAGATATGAGTAAAGCCATTTCTACAGCGCTCAATGCCTCTGTAGTGCCAAACTTAATGTGTGGCTTTTGGGAGGTGAATCGTCATACAGCATAGCTGTCCCTGTTTAGCCTTGCCTGTTCCTAGACATATATTCTGGTTACCAAAATGTTGCTTCATCAGTTTTTTTAGCTTAGGAGTACAATATAAGTGCTGCCACAACTTCTTTAGCAGAAAGTCATGACAGGGTAGTTGGACATTGATTTAACAACTTGAAACTCACGGCTTTAGAATGACTGGAGCTGTGTCAGTTGATTTTATGCTATGGTGCAACCTGCCTTATGGAAGTTATCTCAAACTGGGGATTTAGAAATACTTTTCATGAGATTTAGATAGTGTTTGTATGTAAGCTTTTTTTTAAAGGTAATTGAAGTATAGTTAGTACTTCTCATGGGAATAAGCAGGAGGAGCAGATGAACCCTGGTTTCCAGTCACAATTTTAGATGTCACAAACAAAAACGCGACCAATACCAAGAAAAAACCACCAAAATTAGAGAACAGGAGATGTCAGAGTGTTTCTAAATAAGGCATTCATCAGCTGTCACGTTGCTGACTTCTTAAGTTGAGTTATCATGTTTGGACTTGGTGTGGTGCCAGTAGAAAGAAAGATTTGCTCATTTATTTTTCAGGGACCAGAATTTTTTTTAGGCCACATGTCGAAATAGTTAGAAAATGTAGTACACTGTACCAGATAGAAAGGAAAGAATTAGGGACTTGCAGTGATAATACAGAAGAGGAAGGATGAAAGATTACAGTTATTTAGATTTAAAAGGGATCTCCATAGTAACTGCATTCATTTAAGATACTTAATACATGTATTGTTACCTCTTACTTCTCTGATTGGGTGAAATTTATTTGGTTGCCTAGAATTTGATGTGACTTGTAACATCAATTTATCTCAGAAAGGGCAAGAGATTAAAATTAAATAAGGGTGAGCAGGGTAAAATAAGGATGATGTTCTTTGGTAAGTTAAGAGGAAATAGCAGTATATGTACTAAAAGAAGAGGCCCAAGAATTATATTTTCAAGGCTGAATATTTATTTATTTAAGGGTGAATATTTATTTATTTACATCTGAAAAATGTAAAAAAGGTGTAATGGAAAGGATATTTCTTGCAGGTGTGAGTTAGCTGTATTGGTAAACAAGAGCAATAGCAGCTTAGAGCTAGAAGAATGAGGGTACAGATTTTGTCAAAATACTAGTAAGCTCCTCTAGATACCCTTATGAAAAATTGCCGCTAGTTGTATTTCTCTTGTGGTTGCCTTGACCTCCAGTATATTTTCTGTAGAACTTCTGTCATTTTTACCCCAGATAGGAGTAGCCATTCAGAAAGCTTTACATTTTTCTTCGAGATCGTGCCAGATAAAAAACCAGTAGAAATATTTGGCAGTGACAAATGATGTCTGATCTGTAGGCAACAGTTGTACTCTGAAATGATGTAGAATGCCGCCTCAGATGTTTTCATGGTTTGGTGTCTGTGGTTTATATTGATGCTTGTTCACGGATTAAATGGCTTCGAGTGTGTTTTGTGTGTGTAGTTTTTGTACACCATTAATGAACAACTGTAATTCAGTTGGGTTTTTGGGAAACTGATAATGGTAACATGCACATCACTCAGTTTCAGTACCTTTATGGAGAGCATGTGAAAGCAACTTGACTACTTGAGAGAATGTATGTATTTCTGTGTGTTAGGACTTGACTGCCTATTTATTTTATACAAATGCCTTTTCCTTGGTAAGCAAGATCTTTTATTGCTTTTAAGGTTTTTTGGCAGGAGCTTATCCACAGTTTGGTTGTCTTGTCATTTTCTGATGCTGTTGGGGCAGTGATGCTTCTCTGCTGGGTGAAATTTACTGGCACATCACTTTTCCCGCCCCCTGGAACAATGACTTTCAATACAAGACTTTCCAGGAAGAAACCTGAAGTGAGTTTTGTTGCTTTGCTTTTGAATGGAGTTTCATATATCTATATTGCTAATTACGTTATCACCTTGTGATACGATCACTAATAAAATACTGTACGGTCTGTAGAAAATTCACAAGAATTTACATAGTTACTGTAAACTTCACATGTACTCTACTTTGATTCTCTCACCTTCCTTGGACTTGTGTACTTGGTGCCTTATTAGCTCATATGAACAAGTTAGTTTTCACATTAGCAGTTCTAAAACATAACCTATGAAATCAATTACAGTCCTGTACAGAAAAGGCAAATGCTTTAGTGGTGCTCAGCTATACTTCTTATGTATGGAGGAGAGTCTGGCAGATGCTTTGCCGATAAAACAGTGGAATCTGTGGCAAGGGAGTGATCCTATGCAGGACATATATGCTGACACAGCTCACGGTCTACAGAAATGTCCACTGGAAATATGCTGGCTGGTATGGGGAAGTTTTGTGGGGAAAGATTCAAATTCTATTCACTTGTGGCTTTTTCATGAAACTCTCATTTAATTTTCCAAGAGAAGAAATTTTTCTTCTTCAGTGGAGAATAAATCATATTTCTACTCTAGTTAATTGTTGTTGCTAGGCAGGATGTGAATTCTAGCTAGGTAAATCTTGCTAATAAAGAAGGTGAGTCAGTTCAGGAGGATCTTACTTCTATTGCGATACGTGGGGGTTTTTCCTTCTTGGTTGTTTTGGCATTTTTTTATTTTTTCATTTTTTTTCTATTTATTTATGCTTGATTTTATGATATTCCTGGTATTATGTATCTTACTAAGTATGTTCTTCACATTTCATGTTTTATTCTGTTTGTTTTGTTTATTGCATTTGGATGTGCAGGTGGCTAGTAAGTATTTGTTAGAGTCTTGACACTTGATATCTTGAAAATAGCTTCAAAAATTTTTCATGATCATCCTACATGCTAGGAGACCCTGTACTTTAAGAAAGATAGCTTTCCATTTCTCAGTCACCAGTATAAAATGGGCAGTTGCTAAAGCTGTCACACTGAGAGCAGGAAGTCAGGTAATATATTGCAGTCTACTTGTTTTTGCTCCTGCACTCTTCTCCCACTTACGCGCTTTGTCTTTATGCCTGGTTGTGGAAACTCACTGTTTTCTCTAGTGCTCACAGTGAATAACACTTGTTGTCAGGACAAGCAATCAGTTCACCCCCAGGTTACAGTAATGCTGGTTTTTAAACTAGCAGCTGAGTGTTACTTCAGGAGAGCCCCTTAGATGGCCCTTCCCCAGAGACCAAGCCTATCCGATTCAAAGCACTGTGTGATGCCTTTGAATTATAATTACTAAAATGCCACCCATTTATTCCAGTAGAGCTGTCAAGATATGCAGGTAAATTTTTTAGCTTTTTAATTAAAGATGCATATCTGAGGTAACCTAGCAAAAGGAGTTTGCCTAATTAACTCCCTTTAGTTCAGCATTCTGTCAGTTGGTGGTGATTAGTAAATATTTGGTTTCTTTAAGCCTGATTTCTGTAGGTGGATGATTTAGATATTTATGATTATGGAAGAAGAGATTAGTTAATTTCCATGTCTTTTACTGTGATGCTTACTTGGATTTTCCAGGTCACAGTGCAGCTTAAACAAAAATATTGAAGGAATACAGAGCGGTTCATACATGGATAAGTGAAACTTTGAATTTTGTCCCAAGATTTAGCTACTGACTGTGAGAATAAAAATTTACCATTCCATACAAAATAGTTAAATTCTGTAATTCTGTAGTCTTCTGCAAGTGACACTTGAAAAAGTATGGTTTTATTTTTTAAATTTACAACTATGTTTTTAAAAGTCTATTTACTGTAGGACATGTTCATGGTCTCTTGAAACTTCAGTACATAAAAGGGAGTGAAAAATGGTCTTTAATAGAATTGGGAATAATATGTAATAGCCCTATATCAAAAGTCACTATATAGTGCAGTTGTTTTCTGGACTGTGTATAATTATCCCAGTTTCAGTGGGGGTAGCAGGCAGCTGTGAAAATGATCAATTCTTATTGCCTAGACTGTTATTTTCTGTTCCACAGTAAAAGTTCTATTCATTCTTTATACCTAAATTAATATTTTATGTCAGAGCTTGAGGAACAAAGAAAGGGCTTTGGTGGGGGGGGAGGGAGGGGGGAAGAGATGAAGTTTATATGTATAATTGAAAGCTGCACTGAAAGGGACATTTTGGTTAATGCCAGTTCCCATGGTTACTTGCAAATAATTATGCAGTTTTAAAAACACAAAACTTTTTTGCAGTCTTACTTCCAGGCAGATAAGTGTCCAGGAGTTAGTTATAATTAGCTTTGTAAGAAGTAAATTATCAGTCTTGATCTTCAAAATTCATCTTAGCCTACATATTTTACAGCTGTGCGTACTGCATTTTTATTGGCTTCACTAAGATTAGATTTCCAGGTTAGGCAATTCTGTCTGGCTTGAATAATCTGATCAGTTCACTATCAGAGTTTATTCTTACCTCCACAAGTTTTATGGTAAACTATGAAAGCCTTTAGAGAAACAGTTATTGTTTTCTAAAACAGCATCTATTTTACATTTAAGGGTTTTGCTCTTTTCTCTTAGGGCCTTTTTTTATTGTGTACCTAATTTTATTAAAACCACTCAGATCGTGGAAACCACAGTGATGAAAATACAGCCTGCCATGAAGGTTAGTCATAAGAGACCACTGTTTTTTTTCCTTCATTAATAACAAATGTAAGTTTATCTTATTAATAATAGCAGCAATATGATTATTATATTTGTAATACCATATTAGCATAATGTGAAAAATAAACAGATTAGATTCAAGTGCTCAGGTTTTTCTAAATTAAACAAAACTCTGCCACTGTTTTGTTTGCGTAGCTGCCCTACATTGCCTGCCGTGAAACTGCATAGTACATGTCATTGCAGAATTAGGGAAGTGCAACAGATTACTTAAAACTTATGTTGATCACAATTCTGAGCTTCTGTTCTGAAAATATTTTGATGCTTCTGTGTGAAGCATTTTCAGATAATTCTTTCTGTTTAGATATGTGTGATTTTTTTCATGTTTGCAGCATTGTTTTTATGATTTGTCAGAAATAGGTATAACAAGATATGTCATTTCATATCAGCCCGACCGGTTTCCTCTTTGTCTTTCTTGTCATTTTTTCATCAAGACGTTTCAGCATTGAGACAATAAATCACTATTTTTGTAATTAATACCTGTGATAAAATATTCTATTTAACCATTTTATATAATTTTATTTTTCAGGTGTGATAAGCACTCGGTTTATAATTAGATTAACTGCTCTCTTTCAGCGTAACACAGAGATCTGGAATACAGTAATTCTTCGCATAGCACTTTAATTATTTTATTTTCTGATTCGAAGTCTTAGTATCAAATTTTCTCATTACCATGAGTTGTGATGATGTTTTTAGGATGAGGATAAACTGTAAAACAATGAGGATGAGGAAATACTACTTGGTTACAATACTTGTTCCTCATTTTGCACAGTGAGAGGGGAGCTGGTATCAACAGGTATCTCTGGCAAAGGAAGCAAGAGAATCAATTTGATTGACTCTGAAACCATAGAATCACATAATCATTCAGGTTGGAAGGGACCTTGAGAGGTCTCCCAGCCTGGTCTCCTGCTCCAAGCAGGATCAGCACTTGAGTTTAGACCAGGTTGCTCAGCACTTTCTCCAGGCAAGTCTTGAAAACCTGCAGGGATGGAGTTTCTGCAACCTCTCTGGGCAACCTGTACCAATGCTTAGTTGTCCTTTTGTGGAAATGTTTTTCTTCACATTCAGTTAGAACTTCTAAGTTTCAATTTATGACCATTGTCTCTTGTTCTCCCACAGAGCACTTCATGTACAAATAAAAATCATTGTGATCCATAAATACAACTAACTTAAATTACTATTACATGCAATGGCAATAACAAAGCAGTCTGTTGTGGCATGTTTTGACCTGAATTCATGTACAAAATACATAAACTGAAGTGCATAATGTATAAAATTAAAAACAGCTTTTAAGACAAAATCCAGAAATTTTCTCAATGTAAAACTTTCAAGGATAATATTTTAATTTTAAATTTTCCTTATTTAATTTTCAAATCTCTTTATTTTAGGGCAGTTCTATCAAGGTGAATATAATTTCACAAAAAGTGGGAGAGTTCCCTGGCTAAAATATGCACAAACAGATTCTCAGAGAGGCACTCCTCTTACAGCCTCTCAGAGCTGCTACTTTATGAGAGCACAACATCTGGGCTGTATTATGAAAAATATATTTGGAATTGCCATTCAAGCAAAATGAAAGTTCTTTATCACCAATAGATCCTTTATCAGTCCGGAAAGCTTCCATTCTGAAACACTGGAAAAACAGATGTAAAGCATGTCTGGATTATAGTCAGATTAATGAACTTGAAAGGGGATTATAAGCTTTGCTATCTTGTTAGTTCTTCAAGTAGGGGATAATAAGAGTGACCACACAGCTATGTAGAGTCAGTTCGGGGGGGGAATGTGTCATCCTTTCTCTGTCAAAAGTCATCAGTCTTCTTATGTTTTTGTTGCTAGAAGTAGCTAGATTCTTAATAAGTCTTAAATTTAAAAAACTGGATAAGGCAGTTTCCTCTTAAAAAAAAAAAAAAAAATCTACTTTCCCTATTCTGCCTTTGTTTTTCTACATCATTCTTCTCCTTTTCACACCAAATTTCCATTGAGGAATCTTTTTATCCCCTTTTAAATATTCACTTAATGGTCTCCCATTTTTCCTTTTTGGTACTTTTATCTCACTTCTATGCTCCGTATTTTCTCCTTTCATCCTGTCTTGGTTCCAGTTTCTTATTGCCACTTCCCCTTTTCCAGTGACGTTTCAGCTAAAATATGTCCTTAGGGGCTTACCCATTTTGCCCCTAAGGATGTTGTGAGCTTGAGTTTTCCTGAGCGTAAGAATTAGCTTGGAGACTTCCACAGAGCTGACTCAGAAAAATCTTGTCATCTGGAAGGCTGGAACAACCAAACCCAGTTTGGGTATATGAAACTACATGATACACTACAGTGGGCAACAGAAACGAACTCCACAATCCTCCATGTGTTGACTGACATCTACTTCTCAAACCTAAGGCTGAAATGAAAATGAGCTTGCCACCTCAGTTCCCTTGTAAATGCTGCTGCATGTTTAAAGCACAGGCTTTGCTCAGCTAACCAGTTGCTCTATTGTAAATGCTTATTGCCCATTCTGTACCTAGTTTGTTCCTGTTTTTACCTTGGAAAGAAGGTTATCTCACTGTGGTTGGTTTCCTGTAGGTTTTTCAATGGAGCATAACTCTTACTTCTTTGCACGTATCAGGAAAGCCCAAGCAAGGCGGAAACCCTCTTTTTCAACCACCACTTCAACACAAGTCAAGGCATTCAAAATCTGCAGAATAAGGCCAGTTCAGTTTCAAAAGACTCATGAAGAAATGCAGTATTCTTTGATTAAGTGTTCATGATTTGATTTGGAGTTGTTCAGATTGAAATTAAACCTGGACAAATTAAACGTTTAAAATGAGCTAACGGGTTGCAAATCAATACATTTTTAATGGCTTGAAAAACCTAGCCTTCAGCTTATCATTCATATGTCTAAACAAATGAAATAATAATCTGATGCAATGACTGCTGCAGGTGAGAAAACACATGGAGCAGTCTCCAAAAAATCTGAATACACAAGTTCAATATTGTCTAAAAATAATGGAAGTTAATTCTGTGCTGTCATAACTTATTTCATTGTGAATTAGTGTTATTCTTCATATATGAATAGCAACAAAGCAGAATGGAAGGTTAGTGAAAATATGTGTACAAAAAGGCCATCCATAGGAGTAAGAAACCAATTTTTTTGCAAAATATTGTGTTGCTGGATTTTTAAATATCCATCCTGAATTCTGTAATGACATTAGAAACAGGAAACCCTAGGCCTGGGTCTAACATGTCATAACAGACTGCATTATCCAGTAATGTTCTATTGATGATTTAAAGTGTTATCATTATAAATAATGCTTTCATCATAATATAATGTTTCATTATTCATTATGTTTTCAACAAGTATTTTCAGTGAAAAGGACAATGGTGTTTTTAACATAGGAAACAAAAAACTTTTTCAGTCCTGTGCAAAAAAAATTCAGTGTTCAGATACTTATACTTGTTCTTGGAAAAAGATTAAATTCGGATTGTCATTGTGGTTGTGAACCAAATGTACTCTTTTTTCCCACTTTATATATATTCATATAAAATTGTGGCTGAAGTGCGTGTGTTGGGAGAGAGAGAGAGAGAGAGGAGTTATTCCACATTTATTTTTCTGTTTATGAAAATATGTATGTATATTAAATTATGCATGTGTATCTTTTAATTCGTATATAATTATATGTGTAGGTCCGTGTCCATAAGAATGAATGCTTTCTCCCATTTTGACATTAAAATTCCAAACTAATAAGCTATAGCTATGAGTGATGAAAACACTCATAGAAGAAACAGTTCTTAATATTTAATGGCCCCAAGCCAAAGTCTGGAATGGAAATAATTTATCATGAAAAAGCCTTCAACAATTTTTTCATGTATTTTTCATACAATTAGTTTAATCTTATCATAATGTAGTATTATTGTAGATGCATTGTAGATACCCACACACATGGCTAGACAAAAAAAAAGTACAGTTTTTAAATCAAACATTGTAAAAGAAGAATTGCTAGTAATAAATAAGCCTTTCCATTGGCTTCAGCATATGCAATTTTAGCTGCATAATTGTATCCTAAAGTAACTGAGGCAGAGGATTCCAGAATATAAACAAAATGCAGAATGCTTAGGGAAACAGCAGATACTCAGACTTTTGTTTCGTCCTTGTTGTTTAGTGGGATATTTACATGTGCTATTCAAATCCTTCTCTGAAGATGGGATTTTTTTTTTTTTTTCCTGTGGGCTTTTCTGTGATACTTAACATTATTATCTAGTAAGGGTAATGGTGCGGTATTTGGATACTGAGAAACTTGCAGCACCCATGTGAAAAGAGGAAAAGGTTTTGGTTCCATTTTATAAATGGGTCAGTAAGGCACGTAATATCCAGGAGTGTCCATTCATTTTGTCTGTCCAATGAGCACAAGACCTTTAACATCTTGATTCTTTCAGGATGCTACATTTTTTGTAGCATATAATGCATTAAAAGCCTCCCTTGGAGGGACTTAAACCTGGAAGGATGCAAGACACACTGTTAGCAGATTTCATAGTTATTTGTGGAGAGCAGAAAAATACTGAGAAACTGAGTTCAAAGCCAGATACTGGTAGGGGAGCACTTCTATATGGCATTGCTCTTCACTTCTGTTTCTGCAACTGCTGATGCTCTTCTCTGGATTTCTTCCACGTATAATAGTTCTTCTCCATACACACAGTCTTCCCTGAGCTCTTCATGCTAGCTTGTGACATCCTTGTGTGCTCTTTTCCAGTCTCTATCCACCTGTCTGCCCCTTCGTGCTTCTGTCCCAGTCCCTCCTTGCCTTCTGTCTCTTCTCTCCCTTCTCTGGCTCACCTTCCTCCCCAGGCTGTTGGGCTGGCCATGTCCATTCGTGCTGCCTCCAGTTTCCATCCCTTTTCCCTATCCAGTTTCCTTGCCCAATGTTCGTTCCAGGCCATACAAACGTATACACTACGACCAGCTGTCTCCTTAGATGATGATTCTTATCTTCATCTATTCCTTTCTTTCTGATTGAAAGCCAATCAAGTCTTTGTCTTTCATGCTTTTTCATAGTGTCTGGTTGCCTGTAAGGCTTCATAGAGAAAAGGTGGTCCTTTTATTCTGAGTTACTATATGTAGCACTGCAGCAATATTCCTAAAGTTTTCTCCACCTCTACAGTACAAAACCTTGGTCCTTCCAGTTGTTAGCAGGAACAAGTTGATTGCAGATGGAAATTTGGTGATAGGGATGTAGCTGCTGATCTTTAGTCTCTACTGCAAATAGACAAACTGAGGATTTTTTTTCTGGAGTCTTGTTGATTAGACAGGTTTAGACACTTCACAGAAATCAACACATTTCTGGTGCCAGGGTGAATCTTCTGCCAGACAGAAAACAGGTGGGGAAGTAAAACTTCTTGAAAGATTTGTGACGTTTTTTTTTTCCAAAAATGTCTTTTTTTTTTCCCTAGCATTATATTTTTAATCAATTTGAGGAAGATATGCAGTGTGGGAACTTCAGTGGTGACCAGATTTGGCACAGTAAACAGACTCACATAATCAGAAGTACTGACAGCTCTTAAGAATAGACCTGAGGCTGTTGCCTATCACATAGTGTTTAAAATAGTTTCTTGTATATTTCTCCATATGACAGAATTCATAAGCTGTGGATTGAAGATGGACATCTTTTACAGTAAAGTGCTGAATTTATGTCTTTATTAAAATCAGTATATAAATCATACTCATTAAGCTGGAGGACAAAACAAGAAAAAATTCAATTATAAAATCTAATAGAGCATTTTGTTGAGATTTAAATGACGGCAATGAAAGGACAAACGAAGTATTTGTTAGACTTCCAGTAAGTGACAGTTTACTTCTACTGAAGAACTTAAGCCTGTTTTCATAAACTCATTTAATATTGTGTCCTCTTCCTTTCTCAAGAAATCTGGTTAGTACATGTTTGCAGCAAGCTGTTTTTCTGTTTTGATTGTCAGAACCTTGGAAAATATCAAGGTCAAAAATAGAATTGCAAATTAATGCAAAAAATGCATGTAATATGCTGATACATGATCTACTCAAATGTTCCTATTTTTACACTTATAATTTTTTAATTGTAAAAGAGATGAGTGCATTTAATGAGCTGAAAATGATGGCTCGGTGTTGTTATTAGTTGGAGTTGGAACACTTTACTTGGGTGGTATGCAGGTTTTCTCACAGAACTCTGCCAGTATGATTCAGTCCAGAACTGGAAAAAAAATTACCTACCAAACTAATACTTAAAAATCCTAGTGCAGTATTGGCTCAACAGGTGATGCCATTCACTGAACATCATAGGAGTGTTGTAGGAAAGGAAAAGAATAAGTGAATAGTAAGTTAATATAGCTCATAACACTGACTAGTGGGTATTTTGATAAGGCTGAAGTTAGAAAATGCTTTTTTTAATGGTAGATACCAGGTCTAACAACCTCTATCCTAAGAAAAAAATTATTTTTCCTCTTTATTTTCCAAATCTTCTCATGAAAATTCACCATTCTGTGAAAGTGTATTGAAGAAGACACTGTGTTGGCTTCTTACACACACACACACACACAGAGTGTATTTTAAGGCATGTTTCAGCTAAGAATCTCTTTTCTATTGAGGTAAAAGTGTTTGAGTCCATGTCTGTGAGTTTTTCTCCTTTCCATATTTGAAGATACAAGTTAAATAAAATGTGTAGTTAATTATTTGGTGTCTCAAGGAGATCCTATTATGGTGTCTTTTTTATATAAAAATTGTAGATTATGAATCTTATGGTAGTACCAAGCTATTTTCCTTTGTTAATTTTTAAACATAAAACCACAATATTATTTAGAAAGTAACTTGAAATATGTTATCCTACAGTGGCAATTGTGCTGAAGGCTTGCACAGTATAATGTCAAAGGAGATGTGTAAGTAAATGTAAACAGGCATGAGCCTGGGATTGATTTAGCAAAAATTCTTTTTGGAACATACTGACTTAAATCCTTCCAGCAGTACAAAGACTGGATCTGGGATAGTGGGAAGTGACAAAACTGCTGATCCATGTATTACAGAACAGTGGGAGGTTAGAAGTTGAGACTCGATATCAGGCTTCGAACAAAGCTGACAATATTTTGCTCCGTGTATTAGCCCCTCCTGCTCTCTTTTGTACTCTAATTCCTGGAGAAAAATAAGTGTTGTGAACTGTTTGACTTGTCAAAAGAATTGTTAAGAACCTACAACTCCGATTTAGTAATTTATTGTGGTGATCTTACGTTATCTTTGATTATGGGCTTTGTAACTAAGGAACAAAAATCCAAACAGTTAATCAGTGCAGCGCTTTCATTTTCACTCATCTTTTCATTTAAACCCTACATCCTGTTAGCCATATGTGATAGTGAAGCTGGGAGGGGGGAGAACTGTGTGAGAGCGTCCTCGTAATGACTGTCTGAAGTACGGACTGTCCTCAGCCAGCAGACAGAATGAGGCTGGGCTGTCAGTCAGGATACAATTTTAAGTTAGAGACAGGATAATTTCAGACAAAATAGAGAACAAAATCACTTGGGCACTGGTCAGATGTCTTTTCCTGCTTCCTCCACAAATAACACGTGATTTCAGTTTCTGGGCACACCTTGTGGTCTCATCCCTCTCCATCTGTCCTTCCTGCTACTCCCTTCTCCCACATAGCTTTTCATGATATTTCAATATGGGAAGATGCACAACAGAAATAACCTTATCCTGCCATGAACTTAAACAATTGTTTAAGGGGAATCACCTAGTCAGTCTGTGCTTCATGGTAGCTCGACGAATTTTACCAAAAGACCTGTCTCCCAAAATACGGTGAGCCTCTGGTCTCTGTCATCAACCAACGTATTCCACAGAAAACCAAAGGTAATTCTTTTAGACTGTTTCTGATCATGGTTAAGCTGGTTAGCTCTCAGGGGAAGAAGTTAGGACCAAATTTCTCTAGTCCTGCTTCTCATGCAGGATTCAGCCTTCCTAGAATGAGAGCTCCACTTGCATGAAAATGATGTAATTTAAGTGACTGTTAAATTTTTGTGATTTTGTAATAGTATTAGCTACTGGGTGCCATTTGATAATAAGTAAATATAGTTAATTTTAAGTTCCTGGGGGTGATTTGAAAGGATACAGTGTGGTAGCTTAATGCTGATTATTAGTTATTAGAACACAGGTTTGAAGGGACTGCATACAGTACAGCACTGTTTTGTGTCCGTGCATGAAGGAGTGAAGATGAGCAGGAAGGAAGAGGGGAAGAGGGAGATCAAATCTGAAATTTGACATACCACATGAAATATAGCTGGGCCCTGTTTAGCTCCACACATATTTACCTGAACCAGCACAAGAGGAGAGGTTTCCTTCAGCCTGGTTGCATTCGTAAGCCACTGTTACTCTCTGGAGTTGCAGGGTGGGAGCAGCAGAATAGGATTCCTGGGGGGTGGAGCAGAAGAGTTGGGAAGAAACTGTAACGTGATCTGTCACTACACTGATAAAAAAGGTTTGCTCCTTTCTCTCTCTCCCCTCACCCTTCAGGAGGACACTAGCTACTGCTAAGGGAGGAAAGGGCAACAGAGAACAGAGATGAGAAAGGATTGATTTACCAGATATTTAGAAATAAGTTGTACTTTCTGAACAGTGAGAGCCGCAAGCACTACATGAATGTGGTGGTTCATGTTGGGCTGCATGGTGGGACAGTTTACACCAGATGCAGGTTTTTGAATCCTCTACTTCTCCAGCTGAATGGTTAGTTACATAAGCGTTGCCATTGGTTTTAGTTGTCAGCGTCATGAAAAGCCACATGTGCGCTGCATATGAATTCCTGGAGCTTGACTACTGTTTAAGTCTAGGTTATCTAAAGCTAAAGCTCAAGCCAGAGGACTCCTATGCCATGCCTGGAGCTGCATGGCAGTGCTCCTGTGCAGTTGAAGAAAGGCTTTTGAGTGGAGGGGCTTTCCCAAGCTACGATTGTGGAGGTGAGACTGAAGATGGATAAAGATTCTGGAAAGAAATCATCAGTACTGAGAGCAGTTTAAGACTTTTAAATCTTTTTGATTTGCTCTGAAGTGGTATAGGAGAGCTTACACATTGTCACTATACCCGCACAATAACAGAGGCATGATAACTTTTACAGTTCCACCATTATTTCTCAAAGGACTACAGAAACTCCTGCAGCTCTTTGTTGATGTGCTGGTTCACAAGGAGCTCAGTCTCTGCCCAGAGCAGCAGGGCTGTGGTCTCCTAGTGACTTGCCCTTCCTGGCTGGGCTAAAAGATGTTTAATGGCTCAGGCCAAGCAGTTTGGCATGGGGAGGGACAGTTCCTCTGGGCTGAATGCCTGGTCAAATATCCGCTGTCTCCATGCTCCTTCACTGACTCCAAAAGAAAGACAACATGAAACAAGGTATGGAAACCAAACTGTAGTGCCCAAGAAGAGAAGTACTTTTGTTGAAAAGAAACCACAGTGATTTGTTGTGGTGGCTGTGGAAGTTGTGAAAGGAATCTGTCCCTTCTTGACTTCCACGTACATCATTCTCATAATGCATATTGTTCCCTACCAACAATTAGGAAAATGCAGCTACCAAACCCAGTACTTCGAGATGCATCTGTTTTGGATTCTTGAATGTAAGGCATTTTTATCAAAACCTCTGTCCAGATGCAGGAACTGTGCTCAGTAGTTGCTGGGGGTGGGGCGAAGTGGGTTGGAAGCACTGTTGAAGAAAAATAAGTGCTTACTGGACATTAAAAATGAATGTCAACCTAACTGCTGGTAATTTTGTTTTCACATGATGTCTTTTTGATGACCTGAGGCTAATAGATTTCTCTTTTTCCCCTTCTTGTTATTTCATCAGTTCAAACCTGAAATGTGAAGTATGTTTATTAGGAAGCCAGTGTGGTCATTGCTTTGAAAGGATGATGCTGACAGTGTAGCTGCTCTTGTGTGTTGCTTTGCTTGGAATTTGGACAAGCTAGCCCCTGAAGCAGAAAAAGCACAGCCAGTGTTGTCAAATATTATTGGTGCAATGTGCCTTTATATGTGCCTGGCTGAGCAGCATCAAATGGCATTTGACATGGTTCTTTCCCAAGGCCATAGCTTGCTGCATACAGCAGACTCTGAGTTAAATCATTTTTATATTTTGTATTTGTACACACACATGCATGCATCATGTTTATAATCCATCAGGCATGAATTTGTAAAATATTCCTCCTCCTACCCTACTTAATTTTATCATTTCATATTAATAAGCCACTTATAAAAAAGCGTGGCGTCTTTCCCAAAATAGTATCCCTGAGTTAAATAGCCTCAATGCATCTAACTATGATATACAGCAGTCAAAAATATGTTTTCTGAAATAGTAAAAAGAGACCTAAAATTAGTGATTTAGCAGCTGTTAAATTATACAAGTGGGGGGGTTTTCTTCAATTATTTCTTGAATGAAGACTTTCAGACCTGTAAGTCTGTTTTTTTTATGAAGCACTTGACTCTTTCTGTTAGCTATAGTTATGAGGAAATATAAACAGCATTTGTTGTCTCTGCCGCCAATGCAAATAGAAATCCAGCTCCATTATGTAACATGTTCTACACAGAAGTCATGGGGAAATGCCACAGTGTATTTAAGTAGCATTACTTTTTAACAAGTTGATGCTTCAACAGCATTTTTTAAATGCTACTTTCCTTTCTTGTTAGGATTCTTCTGTAGAATATTCGTTTTGCAATTTGTAAAAATATTATTTCAGAGGCATAATAATTTTGATGCCCTAGATGTGCAAATTTAAAATTAAAGAGATGTTTGCTTCTCATTTCTTACTTTTTGCACAAGTCTCCTTCTATCCAAATAAATGATGTGAAAAATAGATGTCAATAATGAGGGCAGATATCTGGTATAGGTGTGAAGAATTCACCATGTATTTCTATTTTAGCTGAATTTTGACTAATCTAGACCAAAAAATTATGGCATCTTTTCTGCATGCTGTTTTTATTTTTCTCTTCACTTTAGACTGAGATGAAAAACACTAGCCAATCCATATTGAAACATTTGTGTTTCATTGATTGCTGCCTGCAGGGACTATCCCAGTAATGACTGTGTAACAACTTGGGGGTGAAAATGATCTCTCTGTCTGGTCTTGTGTGGGAGAACTCCCTATGGAGAAATACAAAATGGTCAAAGCCTCACTGCTACTTTGCCCTAGACTTGTCTTTTCAGTAAGATTTTGTTCACCATACCTCCTGCTTGCTGCTGGCAGCAAACATGGGGTTTTTAGCCCTGGCTTATGAAATTATGATTTTATTAAAGCCTGTGCAGTATGTTGTTAACTTGGTAAGAAAAATCTCTGCATTAACTTTTAACTCAGATAATAGCCTAGCCTGTTTTGTTTTAATTCTTCCAAAATCAAATTCCAAGGAAAGAAATGTAATGGATTTTTTCACAAGCTAGAAATTAAGTTTAGTGGGGACATCGTGTCAGACTATTCAGGATTTATCATCTTGGCACCTGTTAGCTCAACTGAATTACAAGTTGGTAATAAGTACACTATTAGTATATAATATGTTGCCAATTTAATGATTTGTATTTTAAAGTAGTTTCAAGAACACCACTACTACTTGAGCGTCCCTCCTAATTTAGGCAAAATAATTCATAGTTTCAGTGTTCCTTTTCTTCCCTTGAAGAGTGAAAGAGGTAAAGGAAGGGGAGAGGAGGGAAGAGGAGGAAAGGGGAGAGAGTATATGGCAGAGAAACTATTCATCAGCTGTTGTCAAATGCACAGAATACACCAGCTGGATCAGAAGCAAGAGAAGAAACCTATAATCTTTTCAGTTATAGCAATATTGGAACATTAGGTCTAGAGTTAGTTAAAAATCTTTCAGACGCAAACTTAGTGCTCTCTTGAAAACATTGTATATCCTGGTAAGTGTTGAAATAGTTGAAATTATTCTGTAGTTTGAACTTGCTGTGGTTCAATATTGTTTAAAAGGAGCACATATAAACTGTGCCACTACTCAAATTTTATATACAGTGTTTGCCTAAACAAGAGGCAGTGCGTTACCCCTTCCAGAAGATATCAGAATTTTCAGGCAATCTTTATTCTAAGGATGACAGCTATTTTCAACTTTTATTTTAACAGAAAATCATGCTTTCTAAATACATCCTCTTAATGGAAGTTACTTTTTCCTTTATAGGTGATACATGTTTCATTTTCATAATTTAACCTTTCTAACTTCCAAAATTGACTGATTAACACTGAATTCAAGCTTCCAAATTCTACTTCTTTTCTCTGGGCTTCCGAAATAGTAAACATGTTTCCATTGGACATATTCTGTTACTGGTTTTGTAAGTGGGCACTTATGCATGAGATTTGACGTATTTCTTTTATAGATTACCATTGTTTCCATTATTCCTATGAAACGGTAAACTTTTTTTTTTTTTTTTTTTCAAAAAAGAATGGCATTATTTTATTTGTTTTAAATTTCTTTCCCGACTCCATTCCTCCCTTCATCTGCCTGCCTTCAGACAATTATGGCTGGGTCTCTGCGAAGAGATGATTTCATTTTCTTTGTCTTCTAATCACTTAAGGGTTAGGTGTGCTTGCCAAGATGTTCAGCAAATGTAGTGATTTGTGAGTATCTTACTTCTGAGGATTTAAAGGAGCATGGTTGTCAGCACACACTGAACATTAGTTCTATGAAGCATAACAACTCTTTAACATGGACTAAATGGTGCCTACAGTCATCAGTTGAGAAAGTCGTGAATCTAGCACATTTGTTATCATCCAGGTTGAGAACAAGAGCTTGTCAGTGGTGGCTTCTTAATGATTTTGTAATTCTGTTGAGTTTTTCTGTTCTTTTCTGAGCTAATGTGCATTTTCCTAAGATGGATCTTATTAAATAAAAACAAGGGTTTTCATGATCTCAAAACTGATGGCTTGCCACATATGATTTCAGAGTATGTGAGCAGCACACTAAACAAGATAGTCTGGAGAACAATTTTGAATTGGTCCACTATATTAGTATTGATTTTTTTGTCCTTTCAAGCTTCCCTGATATAAATGTGGAAATAAGTGCATGAACAACAAACCAGAAGCCACTGTCTGTGTAAGTGCACTACTTAGCAGTGGTCTGCTTATGTTTAACACTCATTTGATATCAAGACAGCAGTAAGATTAAATCAGGGTTAGTATTCAGTCCAGCTCAAAGCAGAGTCTTCAGCAAATTCCATTGATTTCAGGCTGTCAGATATAACCAGAGTATTGAAAATTGCTTGCTTTAACAGTGTAAACATTTTTTCTTTCATTTCATGAAAACAGTTTACCCCAGACGACATGTAATGGGAAATTTTCTACTACTTCGTTCAAATATTGCCTCCCATCCAAATCCTCGAATGTGCATTAAACTGAAAATTGAAAATAATTTGTCAAAAAACCCAACAGCATTGCAGATGTGCTATTTTGAGAATAAAGAAAAAAAATGGGGTTAACAGTTTTTTTCTTCTATAGGAACAAAAGCATAAAGTATGTGATTTCCAGGTCTGGAAGCTCCTTGTAGACTTGCCCTTGTAAGTGCATGGAAATCTTAAGTAATCACTCACCCAAGAATGCATTTTTTGGGAATGTAAATATTATATTTATTATAGTAAATAATTTCTTGTGTCTGAACAGTAAGTTTGGGGTGACTTTTTTTTTTCCTAAGTTAATTTCAGTCATGAAATTTGCTATGATTCTAGAATAACTTTTATGAAATACATTAGAGAAATACATCAGAAATGTAGAAATACATTAGAGAGGAATGAACTTCTGTGATTAAATTTCGGGTTTATTTTAATAACTTAGACCAAACAAAATTGGGTAAAGTAAACATCATTCTTTTTATATCACCACTGAATTAATGTTATTATTTTTGAAATTCTAAAATACATAATTCTTCTCCATTACATCTGAATATTGTAAAGCTTTTCTATCTCTACATCGATCAACCAAGCTTAAACTTCCCTTTTATACATTGCTCTGAAATAAAAGATAAAAATACAAGAAACTTAACTATCTGAAATACTCTCATGGTAATATTTAGTGTTTGCTGCTATTGAAATACATATATGAGTGTGGGAAGAGTGTAAAGATCAGTCAATAAGGACATGCACTTCTTTTTGGAAGTGAGTTAAAATACCTTGTTTGTTCTTTCCTTTCTGGGCTGACTTGGGTGCTGGACTGAGTATCCTGCAGTTGCATTGCTTCAGGCTCTATGAACATGGACAGCTGGAGGACTTACAGAACTTTAAAAGCATTTCATACGTTCATTGGGGCACCTTCATATTGCTCAAGGTTTTTTATCCTTAAAACGGGTACATCAGAGGACAGAATATCAATTATAGTTAGAGATCTGAGCATGCATCTATATATTTTGTAAATTATATTAATATTTGTAAATCTTAAAACCAAAAAGATCACTGTATCTAAATAAGATTAGCTGGTTTATAAGGCTTTCACCTGTGTGAAGCTTATTTTTTGACCACGACTCAGAAAGTGCTCTGAGACAAAACAGACTGGCTAGTGATCTCCTTTCAAACAATTACATTTATTTTCTCTAGTGATTAACAGATGATCCCGTCACTCTTATTTTTGAGTTCCTAACCCTCTTCATGCATTTTGGCATTGTATTGGGTGTCTGCGAGTACCAAGGAAATATCTTTGTGACAGGAAATTCTTCTGGACTAAGTGGATCCAGAATGTTATGTTCTGGAAGTAAATCTGGTTTGTTGCCTGTCTCATAGACACTGCATCCAGTAATGTACTAAACAGGGGAACCAGGATGACAACGGTAAGAAGAGACGACAAGAGAAAGGGTTAAAGGCAGTCAGACCTTGTAGAGCTGATTCTCTTTGCTTTGGAAATCTTTTTTACCATACCTCATACTTCTTGTATGAGGATTAGACTTAGAAGTTTCTTGGGGAAAAAATTAGCAGCCTGAAGAGAAAATAGCCCCACAGAATATTGAAATTTTACTGTATGGACAGTAGGTGGATTTGTAAAGAGACTAAGAGCAAGTTGACTCATAAAATACTCTATCAATTAATCATTTAAAAATATTTAAATCCTGAAACATGTATAAACACTAAATTGCAGCATCTTATCCAAATTATTAGTTTAGCAACTTTTCTTAGGTTAAGCCTGGTTTTGATGAACTGATTTAATATCTCAGTACATATATTTATTGCAGTATTAATCAGGTATCCCATTCAAATTTAAAATAAATATTTCTTTTTTTTCAGACTTAAAAATCAAGTATTAATGGAGCTGTCCATATAGTTATTACAGAAAAACTAGGTACTAACTGATAAAGGATTTGGGGTGTGCGTATTAGAGAGTGAGACACTCTTGAATTGAATTGAACTATATGAAAATTCTCCGATTTAAATTGCTCAGGATAGATTTTTTTGGTACTTTTATTTTTGATAATATTGCATACCATAAAAAATTGCATAAAAATAAATGGTAATTTAACAGCATAGAAGAGAGTGATGAAAGGAGTTTGAAATATTTCTGATGGAAGAAAAAATCTAACATTGAATATGAAGCAAATGCAAAGTTGGCAAAAAAATTATGTCTGAATGAATCCAGAGCCATTTTAAGCATGTGATGATATTCACTGTTTTTACTTTTGTAAATTATATTCCATTTCACAGTAAGAGGAGGGTGGAGGTCTAAGACTGCCACCTTATTATTTCAGAAGAAAGTTATGTTAGTTTAAGTCCAAAAGTTGATCTGCCTTGTGTATTTTGAGGGAGTTCAGATGAATTATGTTATACCAAAATTATAGTTCTGAAAAGAACTGAGTTTATCGGAGCCAGGTAGAGCTGCTCCTCTGTCCTCCATCCCTCATTATCAAGGGCAATAGTTGGACTGTTCATGAGTTTCTACCGTTAGACTTGAACAAGATACTAGGTACAGTGGAAAATGTGCTTTCTAATAAACTGCTGTAATCCACAATACTGTGGCACTCTTCCTGTAACTGATGTTGAGAGTGTTCTGTGTGCATCTTTCAGGTGGCAAAATCTATTTGGAATGGGGATCTTTCTCTGTTTGTCCTTGTGCTTTCCTTTTGCAGTGAGTTAGAGATAAGCATGATACTGAGCTGTCATTAAACATGATGCTTCTTTATTTACTCGGAACCCCCACTACAAAGAGGTGGAAGCCACATGCATCAAGCTAGTTTTTGAAGTTTGCACTTTGGTGTGTTGATAACTAAATAACAGATCACCTGGTGGGAGACTTTGATTGCCTGTCAAGGCCGATCAGGTGTCACTGTCAGAGAAAATACTTATTCCAGCAAAGTATTCCTAGTGTAGATATGGTCAAGTAATCACAAAGGCCCTCTGAGATGAAAACAGCCTCAATGCAGGGTACCATAGTTGTTAGCAGCTAGCTTTAAAGGAATAGGCATGGAGAGAGGCTTTTGCTATGACTCATCTACCATTCTGGGAGTGCCTTACTCAAAGGCTGAAGGTGGACCTTCATCTTATTCTTGGTCTTACTCAGTTGAAGGGAGGGCAAAAAATGCATTTTTAAATCAAGTTTGCCAAGAAGATAATGGTGACAATTGTAATGAATTATCAGAAGAAGGATGTAAACATCTGTCTTCATCCCAAGCAAAGCAGAAAGGTCATGGACAGAGTGAACATGGAAGGAAGTCACTGCTGGCAATTTTCTTCAATCAGCATTGAACAACAGGGTCACCTTTGAGTGGAGAACGTTTGCATTTTGGATCTCCAACCAAGGGTCCAAGTCAGAGGCCTGGCATTTCATACTTGTATTACTCCAGGGGCACAGGAATACCAAATTCCCTTCTTTGTTACATATGAATAGATAAGTTTTCTCCTGAATGAAAAGCAGTTCACTGTTATCTTTGTTCTTTACTGAAACTTAAAAGTAAAGGCTGATTTAGGGTTCTTACGATGATGCTGTGCTTTCTTTTTGTTCTGAGCCTGTTGTAAAGCCAGCATAAATGGCTTTTAGTAGAAATTCAGTAGTTGGGCTGAACTTTACCTCCGCTAGTGCTTAATGGAATTTGCTTACTATTGTGTTTGTAGGCAAAGCACTCATTATAGGTGAAGAGCCAACTTTTTCAAATACTAGAGAAACTTGAAGGAAAAAAATGCAGTCCCTATCTGAAGGACTTTGGTGCTGAAGTACATGTTACAGGCAAATGCTGTTTTAAGTCTTGCAGGAGGGTGTAGGGAGACAGTGACCTGATTCCTCTGTGATGGTTCCTAGATCATAGGTAGCACCGTGAAAGGGAGGATGACTTCAGTTCTGCCAAGTTGCTGCAATGCTTTGTAAAGTCATGGGCGGGTAAAATGGACATCATATGGATCAAGCCTAGCTTGCTGGCACTTTTGGCAGCTGGCACTACATTGCTAATGTAGTTGTAGTAATGTAGTAATGTCGTGATCTGGACCCATACAAATAACACCTAAGAGGATTTGGTTCCTTTGTTGTCAGACTGTCTTTAGGATCTTTGTCATTTTACTGTTATTTTAGGACACAGATAATCAATCAAAGCTTAGTTACAGTTTCTTCAACAGTGTTGCTGTCATGCAGGAAAGTTACAGTTATGTATGATTACTGAAATCTACCTTTTTGTATTAAAAGAGAAGCAAGTACCAGAAAGCCACAGGTTTCTATTGCCTTTAGCAATGATTTGTTTGAATTGTTCAGGTGGAAAATTGCCTGGAGACTTCATGGTCATTTTTGCACATTATGGCAGCCTAAAGGTGAAGGGGTGAGGTGGAACATCTTAGACTTTGTCACTCTTCCAATGCCTGTTTGCTACGGAAGACAGTTTCTTTCTTGGTGAGAAGATAGATGAAGTGGAAAAATCCATAAAGTATCCTCTATGACAACGTGAATTCTCATCACAGGGGGGTGGTGGTAGCAGCTAACCATTTCTGAGTGTATACACACTACACTGCACATGCTGTTAGAATGTGAGAGAGGAATAATAGGTTTATGCAGTGGATTCCAAAAACTTTTTCCAGTTTAGTTATTTTTCTCTGTCTTCTGTATTAGTTTCAGAACTATTTGTATAATGTGGTTTTGTCTGCCTGGATTAATAAAAATTAAGATACAAGCATTAACTTTAAATTACTTTTGTGGTAAAAGTAAAATCTGGTTTGTCAGAGAGTAAATTACAAGAACCATATAAAGAATGGAAATAGAGTTGGGAAAAATGTAAATGGGGAGACAAACAACTTGGACTAGAAGAAAGATAACTATTGTGAAAAGTGAACGAGATGCTTCGCATTAGGTCAGTCTATTTTAACCTGAACCTTGTGTCAAAATTCAACCAGCTTTCACCCACTGTAATAAAATTTTGAAGCTGACTGTTCTGCGCTGGAGAAATATTTTTGGTTACATGGATAGAAAAACATTTGTGAAAAACATTATATAGATATTTAGAATATCAGATGGCCCCTTACTCCAATTCTGTTATGTAATTTAGTACATAACAACCTCAGTTGATGACAAGTGAACTTATCTCTGTGTTACCTGCAGAACAATTTCACTATAAACAATATTAAAACAAGCTTCTGCTGATTGCCATTGCAATATACTTCATCTTTGCTCTTTACGTTCAGCTCTTGATGTGGAAATAGGTCAGTTTTTGTTCTCTGCTATCTATCAGCATGTGTGTCAATCAAGCAGGTGATGAACATACACCCATTAGGGGTTATATTTAAGATTATCAACTCATTTCATGTAGGCTTCTAAACAGATGGTTTCTTTTGGTCCCCAGAAACATTATCTGGATTTGAACCATTTATACAAGTGTGAAAGAATCTGTTTATATTCACCAATCTCCTTAGTCTAGCTTCCATCTATGAAAATTTTAAAGGCACAGATTTTATTCTGTATGAACAAAGCATACGAAAAATCACTGTACTGGATTAATAAGTAATTAGTAGAATTTCCTTCAATTAAAACTGAACACACAAGCCTGCAGCCTTGCATATTAAGTACATTCTTTAAACCAAAATAGGCACCAGTATAACTTGAGACAGAGCTGTGATATAAAATTTTCCAGCATATATTAGTCTAATAAATTTTGAATGTGATTTGCTTGTTATGCCTTTCTTTTCCTGATGGTTCTTTTTAAGCTTTTCTAGGTTGTGTTTTCCACTGGACTTTATTAAGTTTCTCAACCATTTGGCAAATAAGGAAATAGCATTACACTCAGAACAGAAATACGCTGCCTAAATTATTTCTGGTGATACAAATAAAATATCGAAGTCATCTCATGGATTTTGCTGTGAATGGGAAACCTCTTCTTTCAATTATGAATACTCCTACCATCCAATGACAGATTTAAGTTATGCACTGTGGTCCACATTTTTTGTCTCCTGATTTTATTTTTTGCCTCTCTCTCCACTAGCAATGCAATACTCTTGAATATTATTACTACTGTTTGATTTGCTGTACCTCTTAAAAGTCATAGTCAGGATCAACATGCATAGTTAGTCTATACTGCTGGAGGTAGTGTAATACAAAGACACCTCAGTGAGTTATTGAGGGTACCTGGAGCACTCTATCAAGAGAAGCATAGGTCTTAATCTGCAGTTATTTATTCCCCTTAGCTTGATACAGGCATGCTATCAGTACAAGACAATTCCTGTGAGACAACCTTATGGTTTACTGTTATGTCCATTACACATACATGAATGCAAAAGTGTTTCTAAGTTGTATCTCCTACATATATTTATTTCATTGTACGTTTATTGTAATATAATACAGCATCTTGACTGTTTATGTAAGATTTATTCTATCTAAATATCAGCCCTGAATATCAGAACTTCTCAAGCATTCAAAGTAGTAGAGGCTACTGTTACTGCTGTTCTAATGGAAATGAAATCTTCTGGTGGAAAGTCGTTATTAATGACCACAAAATCATTATGAAAGAGCGCATGTATTTAGAACTGTGGGAAAGAGAAATTCAGTTGAAATGCATACCCCTAACATTAGCAGTTATTGTGAAAAGTATTGGTACTATGCTGGAGTCAAAATGATAAATAAACAAATAAGAGATAGATAGATGACTATATTCAGAATTAAATCTGCAGAATGTTCTAGATTGATTCTGGCAAGCAAAGAAGATGAGTTTTCTCTGTTGATAGGCTAGTGTTTGGAAGGTCACAAAAAAAGGCACTTGCAGTTAGAGCAAGTAAAAAAAAAATACAATTCTAAAATTACATTTATGTGGGGGTTTGTTTATTGAAATATATGTTTGATGTTTAAAAATATTTCCTCTGAATCTAGATTTTGGGGTTTTTTTGCTTTACTTAGCTAAATGAGGTTAAAATATTAAAAAAATCCCAACCCATTTCTCCAGATATTATATTCAATTAGCCTGACTTTTGCAATTAGGACTTTAGTCAATACAGGAGGGAAAGATAAAAGTGGTTCTCAGTCACAGGTAAATGGAGAAGATATTCTTTCTTACCAAATGCAGAGAACCTTAAAATGGTCATTGTTTACAGAAACCAAACCTCTGTGTTTTGTTATGAACCTCTCAATATTTGGAGTGAGAATGTTTTTAAAGCCTCACCTCCTGGAATTAAATTGTTTACATGAGAATCAGTTCTCTCTTTAAGGTGATTTTCTAGTTCTTCCTGGGGAAAAAAAGGAACCAAAACTTTTAGTCTGTTTTTTTTACAGCTCAAAAATCTTGTATGTAGAAAATGATCACATAGTTACACCTTTTAAAAAATAAAAGTTTCAGTATGCCAGTCTCCTGATTTTGGGATTCCTTAAAGGTAGCTTCTGAATACATGGGGATAATAGTACAATGTAGTTTGTCTTTTCTTCACGAGTATTTCAGCATTCATGGTTTAAGTAGAAATCAGGAGAGCACTCAAACTATTCGTTAAAGCATATTCTTATAAGAAACTTCTGCAGTGAAAGGGTTTCCTACTGTGTGTTTTGTATTTTAATAGTTAAGCAGGCTACCTAAGGCAGACATGCCACGCTGTGTATTCATCATAGTAGTGCTTCTTGCTATGGAATACCAATCATATATGATACTTTTATCATAGTCAGTAAGCCATTTCTAGTTCTGGAGGATGATATGTATCTATAAAGAAGGATTCAGTGGCTGAACCATTTTTTCGTTTACTTGGATGTTGACTTAGTGAATTGGGAGACTATTAGTGCTGGGATGAAAATTTCCAGATCTATGTTATTGTGTGGTGATAGGATGTGAAGCTATCACTACGAAGCTTTTCCACACTACCCTACTAAATCATTGTTGACTGATGATACTTCACCCTTTACAGCTCTGAGGTATCTCTTTAATTTTCTTGTCACAAACTAAAACTATAAACTTTTTTGCTTAGGTAGAGTCCTGGTTTCTGACCAGAAATGAAGTTTTGCTTTAAAATCCTGAAACAAAGTCAGAATTATCATTCTCTTCTTACTTTTCCTTTCTTCCTTTGGTCAGAATGCAGGAAGATATGAAAATGAAAACTTGAAGGGATCAGCAGCCTTAAAAACATTCAGGCCTATCAGTCTTCAGTTTGGGTTGAGTAGAAAATGGGGTTTTAATCCAAACTAGAACTCACTGTCCCTACAGAAGCAACAGTCTGGCACTTCATGAGGGTTTGCCGGTTGTGGACTTTAGGGCAGACATTTTTCAATACATGGGATACATACATGACTTAGACACCCATAGTTTCTTTCATAGTCAGTGGAGAGAAGAGAAAACTATGCCCTAGAACTCAGCCGTTTGGTTCAATATAGTCAATACCAACTCTACTGTCCATTTTCTGTAAAGATCCCCTCGGATGACTAGGTCAGATGAAATGTATTGTTGACATCTGTGGGGAAGACAGGGACTTGCAGATTGAATTAATCACCTTTTCTTAGATGTAATTCTTACTTACGATGAGAGGAATTATACTCTAGGCACTATTAAATATATTGATTAGGCTTCTATTAGTCACAGTGGTGACTAGTTCAGCTGTAGATGTCTATATGGTAGGCATCTAAAATTAAGAAAGATGAATTGTTGACTCTTCTATTGTATACTTAAGTCCTTTTGACTTCTTTGAAAATATTTATTTACTATAAGGCTTTGTAAAAATAGCATTTAACTTATTTGTCTTCATCCATTACAAATTTCTGTGGCTATTGTAGCCACTGATAGTTCAGTATTTGGGGTATAGTCCTTGTGTTTATATATATTGCTGTAAGTCCATAGTCCTAACTCACTTCTAGCCAAGCTTACTTTGTCCTTGGCTTGTCTTGATGCTGCTTCAGTAACGTATGCTGTCATGCTATGTCCAGCACTGATTTGCTTTTAAAATCTTGCTTCTACCATACCAGAAGTAGGTATGCTTTGGAAATGGGCAAGTATCAGGAAGATTTTGTTGAAATAAATTGTCCTGTTCTTTAGCATATTCAGAGCATATGTCTTCTTTTCATCTTCAGCAAAGATGGGAAAAAAGTTCTTTTCTTTCTTTTGTTCCGAAGCATAAAGCATTGATTTTCTTTAGTTACCCCCAGAAAACATGTTTCTTATGGTGATCACCTCCTTTCTTTCCTCCACATCTGGCTCTACTTTTGTCATTTTTCTTTTTCCTTTCCCAGAAGAATTCTACAGTTTAAGGGCTTTGGACCACAGATGTTCAATTGTTATTTTTGACACACTAGCCAAAGTAACTTTGGCCTTTTAGGCTAGACCCAGCTACCCAGTTTTTGCTGTGAGTTATCCTAAGGTTCATATCAGTGAGACACAATTTTTTTTTTTTTTTCTTTTTTTGTCTCAGGATGGAAGGAATTGGGATCTGCTGCCTCCTTAGTTAACTTAGAATTTAAATGATGACATGTTAAGGTGCTAGTGACTTTTGAGTGTCAGTCTAGCTAGTATCACTTGTCAGAGCGGTAAATGAAAGAATATGCTGATGCCTCTTGAGTAATACAGGTAACTGAGCTCACCTCCAAACCAAACATTACTGGTTGTCTTTGTTTTAAATTTTTCTGTATGTCACTCAGTATTGTTAAACACACTTGATTCTTCAAGATGCTACAAGAAGCAGGTACTGCTTGTGTCAATAATTGTATAGTACTGACAGTTGTAGTTGAGGATGTCTTTAAGCTATCTGTCTTTTTAAGAAATGTATTCTGTTTGGTAATCTAGTTCATTTCCATAAAAGACATGAACTAGACTTGAGAGTCTTTCCATTAATGAGCTTTCCAGGCTGTACAGAATAGCTATTAAGATGAAAAATCTGTAACATAGTGAGGTTAAATTAGATTTGTTACTGCTCACAACTAAACTGCCTTACGGTAGCTGGAGTGAGCTTCTAAAGCAGATAAAAAAAATAGAGCATGAGGCATACAGCAATTTTTCATTGTTATTACATGTGACGTATCTAAACCAGCAGTATGCAGGCATAGGAAGGGCATATAAATTAGACCAATAGAATTTCTTTAGACTTTTTCAAAAGCGTCAACAGAAGTAAGAAAAGGAATGAACTTCAGTGGGGTGTGTGAATGAACATCTTCATCATCTTTACCTAGCTATCTTTCAATGCCAAACGAAAAAAAAAGTATTGGAGAGAAAAGTAGTTTTGGACCTTTGTTCTGCAGTAAGTCAAAAAACAAATATGACATTCAAGGAAAATCTGTACTAACTTGCCTTAGTTCCTAATATTGTGTGCATATTACAGTCATTTTTCATTTTGAAAAGAATGAGATTTCTAATGACCAATTCAAGGAAAACATTTTTCATAGTGGGCTGGATCTTTCTCTTCCACGGGTACTAGTAAAAAACTCTGAATTTCCTGCCACCTTAAGTTTCAGTAATATTAGAGCAGAAGTAAAGTTTGTTGGGTGCTAAGAACTACTACTTTCTGCCATTGCAAGATAGACTCACTTGGCACCTTTTGGGGTAATGTTTGACCATCACAGTAGAGGACTACCGGCAGAACTGGGCAATGGCTGATTTAGGTACCATCAGTGCTGTTTCACTCTTTCCTTAAACCACCTAATTGTAGCTGAAATGAGGCTTTTGTGACACAAACACCTCTACAGTACTTGATACAAATGCATAATTAGAGCACAAATAGGTTTGTAGAAACTAGACAATGGCGTTTTGTAGAGTAAATGAAGAAAAAGGATTTTTCCTCACCTTGTTATTAACTTGTATTACATCAGGCACTTGAACTTCATGTACTGAACTGGTACAGTAGTCACATTTTCAAAGACCCTTCTGTCCCAATTGCCTTTTCTCTGTCCTGCAAGGGGTTATAAAGAAACCTATCTTATATAGTTTTTACCGTATATGTTTTTTTTACCAGAGCATATTCTTAGTATATATAAGGAGGCAATCTCCCTAACCTTGCTGGTTAGCCCACTGCTAGTTTCTGAAAAGATTTTACTTCTCAGTATATCAAACCTAGGCAAGGAAGAAATTGTGTCCAAGAAAGCAGGGAAGTTCTCCCATTGCAAGTGTGAAACCAGAAGTAGTTTATCACAGGCTTGATACCATTCTTTTAATTTCTTCAGCATTGTCCTTTCACCCTTTTCTCAAATGCAAGTGTTTTTCCAAACATAAGGGGAAATATCTATCTTTGTTCAGCTACTGTCGTGATAGTACTTGAAAATGATAGTGTTTGGATTCTAACTACTCCTGATAAAGGACAGAATGATAAATTTGTCACAGGTGACCATGAAAGTTTCACAATAATAGTAGTAGGGTGAGAAACACGAGACCTTGCCTCAGGTAGCGTGCCCCCACAGTGACACAGGGCAGCCGCAGCAGCTGGCCATCACCACCACTGCCTCACAGGGCACTCCTGGACCTGGCACACGGACATTGGTTTGCAGCTCTCAATCATCTTCAACGCCCTCCACCCACACACCGTACACCTGATGTTGTCATGGTGTACTGTGTGGGTGAGGCCATGCCTGTGACGGACAAACTCTTGCTTAACTGGAATATTTGTTTCATGAACTAATATTAATAAAACAGTGATATCTACAAGTAGTAAACCAATAATACTGAAATAAACTCTACCTAAACAACAACGATTACAAATAATAACACTTACACACAAACACATGCCCCTAACTCACTCACAGCCTGCTAGAGTTGCACGCTACCTATAGCCCACAGGGAAGTCATGGACCATGCATCAGTCTCAACAGGTGAGGCTCCATGCTTCCTCCTGTGAAGCCATGCCTCCACAGAGTTGTTATGCTTACAGGAGGCTGTTGCTTTGGGGTCTTTAGATGATCTTCCTCAAATACCTCATGGTCTCATGAACATACTATTTGCTTTATTATGCTGTGTTTATATCACCAGCCTCCTGGTCTAAGCATGTAATGGTTTGCTGAATCAAATATCCAGTTGTTGTGGTTTAGCCCCGGTCAGCAACTAAGCACCACACAGCCGCTCGCTCACTCCCCCACCCCTGTGGGATGGGGGAGAGAATCGGAAGGGCCAAAGTAAGAAAACTCGTGGGTTGAGATAAGAAGTTAATATAAGTTTATATATAAAGATAAGTTTATAAGATAAGTTTAATAATTAGAATAAAACAGCAATAATACTAATATAATGAAAAGGAAAATAATGAGCAAGAGAGAGATGAAACACTGGAAGAAGAGGGGAAAAAAAAAAAACCAAGACTAAACAACAAGTGCTGCAACCGCTCGCCACCCGCCAACCGACGCTGCCGGTCCCCGAGCCGCGATCGCTGCCTCCCCCGGCGAATTCCCTCCAGTTAATATACTGGGCATGACGTCACATGGTATGGAATACCCTTTGGCCAATTCGAATCAGCTCTCCTGGTTGTATCCCCTCCCCTCCCGGCTTCTTGTGCACCTGGCAGAGCATGGGAAGCTAGAAAGTCCTTGACTAGTGTAAACACTACCCAGCAACAACTAAAACACCAGGGTGTTATCAACATTATTTACATACCAAGTCTAAAACACAGCACTATACTAGTTACAGTGAAGAAAATCAACTATCCCAGCTAAAACCATGACACCAGTCATTATCCCTTTCATGTCCTGCTGCCAGTTTCTTCCTCATGTTAATTCTGAGTAGTGATCTCCAGGCAGAGTTCACTTCTTCCTGTTATTCTCTGGTCTCTGCTACCATCAGTCTCGAGGGAAATGTGAGTTACTTCCTCCTGCCAGCTGCACGCCAGGTCAGACTTAGTTCTCCCTTCTTACAACTCAGCGCTGCTGAGGTGAGTGCACTTGCCTCTGTGCGGACCCTTCCACACACAACTCTGGATGAGCTTGTCAGGGGGTAACAATGCCCCAGGATTCTGAGGGTGGAGAATTGGGAGTGAAGTAAGGGGTACGTTTATTGAACGTGCAGTCTTACTGCCTTTGCCAGAAGGATGGGAAGCTGAGAAGATGGATGAAATGGCTTGAAAGTGGGATTCTTGCCACTTTACAGCCTAATGACAGTGGAAGAGGTCTCAGCAATTAACCTTAATGGGAGAATTCCAATCCATCAGTCAGTTTTTAGCCTTAACCTTGTATCTCAGGTACTCAGAAGACAGTATAGCCTCAAAGAAGAATTAGCCAGTCTCTGTGAAGTTCTGCAACTTGAAATCAACATGGTGGTCAGATCTTGTTCTGACCTTTTCTATCAATACAACTTGTTTAAAAAAGTAATCCATCAATCTGTTTAATTCCATAGTTGTGGCATGAAATTATAGTCCTCGTGTTCTTATCTGCTGTTTCATCAACACAAATGTAAAACAGCCTGAGGAGATTAAATATCATACTGCTAAGGGACTACTGCTCTCTAAGAAGAATGGAACAAAAAAAATTGTCAGTTGCATCATTTTTGCTGGAGTGAAGAACCTTTAAACTTGCACTGAAATGCATTATAAGCAGCTTTTTTCCCTGCCAAATACAAGTGGCAGATTGGCTGTTGATTTACAAAATATTTTTACCCAGTTTATTTTAAAACAGAACCATAATTCTTTGCCTGTTGAGTGGCACTAAAGCAATATTACATAATGTAAGCAATTAAAAATAATTGCAAAGGCTTGAAAGCTAAATGCTAACATGTAAAGGCCAAATTCTAAAGTTTTTGCTTCACTTTCCGTAGACAAAATTCCTATTTGTTTTGCTGCAGTTTTCACCTTGGACTTCCTGATTTAAAGCACACACATAAAACAGATAACTGTGCTTTTTCTGCCAAATCTGTGTATTTCATTGCATGTGGTTATCAGTGCCCCAGTTAAGTTTTATGTATAAAATAGTCAAGTGTGAGTGTACAGTGTTGATGTGTGACTCTATTTTGTATCCTCAATTTACCTTGCCTGGATGCAGTGTCAACTCACCTCAAAAATTCTCACCCAATATGATTAAATTCTTTTACAGCAGAATTAATTACTGATGTGTATTTCTGATAGATCTGAAACTTACTTTGTCAGTGCAATATGTTGCAAGAATGTTCTGTCCCTTCTCCAACAGCATCACTTTCTAGAACATTACATACATCCTTGCAATGCTTTTGCAACATATTTTCAGCCATTTTGTTTCCATAGGTTAGCTTCAGTTGTACCTCATCACACTTCTGGAGCTCACCACCATCAGAACATGGATGGGATCAGATAGCAGTGATGGCTTGACATATTTTAATATGTGAAGCATGAAGGTGAAAACTGCAGTCAGCAGTGCCAGTCAAATGGATTAATACTGTTGCTGAAACTGGAAAAAAATTACTAGGGCAGGGTAAACTGATCATTTACAGTAGATTTTTTAAAATCATTGCACTCTCTCATTTTAATTTTAATGAACTAAGGACTGGGATTCATTTTGTCCAGTTGTAGATACCTGTAAGTTGGGTGTGTAAGTTTACAGTACAGACCTCAGCTGGTTTTACAGCCAGTGGAAGGGCAGTTCATCTTATTTTATTTCAACCTCTATTATAGGATGGGATGACTCATCTTCTAAGGGAGCTGTTTCTCACCATTGACTATGAAGGAACATAGTGTCTGTCAATTAAATTAGGGCAGATGAACTTGCCATGCAGCTTGCTGTGTCCACCTCCTGGAAATAAAAATCATATCTGAAACTCAAAATACTTAAGGGAAACACACAGTTCACAGAATTGGAAACAGCAAATGTTTTGGTGTTGTGTGTGCGTTGGTAGTGGTGAATCAGAACTTCAGGATAATATTTGTAGTTGAAGATTTTATTTTTTATGGTATCTAGTTTTCCCCAATAAACAGTGTATGGTTTTTATATCAGGAAGAAAGGAAGAGAAAGTACTTTTCTTCAGTTAAGCAGATGGTTCAATGAATGGGTCAGACATGCTTTTGCCCCATGGATGTATGGTATTCTGAAAAAAAGATATGGGAAAATATCTGAGAAGTATAAAATGATTTTGCTTGATGCTGACAGATGACGCCCTCATCTAGTGTAAACATTAACTACTTCTTTTTTTGCCAAACCAAGTGGAGGTGTTGCTTTAAGAAAATAAGTCTTAGAAGTAAAAATCCTAAAAATTTGATCAGGTGTTTGGTAAAGTTTAATATTTAGATTACAGTGACCAATTTCCTAAAAACTGGTGCCCAATAATTTCTTAAAATCGTATCCGTTAAATGTGTTCTGTAGTGGAAATTTCAAATAAGGACAGTTAAAATTACCTTTAAAAATGTTACTGTACAGATTTTGGTATCAACAAGAAGTCTGGTTCCACATTATGTGCAACATGACCTTACTCTTGTTTTTCACGGGGAGTGATTGTACTGGTTACTGCAAAACTGTGAGCCTGAGGGGATGGCTTTATATTTGTATTAGATCAATATCATAATTGGAGAAAAAACCTTCGACAATCTGGCATATCTTAAATTAACCTTTCAAAGTATTTTGTGGGCAGTCAGGGTTCACAAATCATTTGGTTTCTCAACCATTTCTTCTCTGTGGAATTTTGATAAGGGAAGTTCATTAAATAATAAAAAACTATTAGGAATTGTGTATGATGTATGGTAATAGGAATAAAGACAAAGACAACGTTGCTAGCACTCTATTTATGAAATCAGTCATACTTATAATTCGATTTTTTTTTTGTCATGGCTTCTCAGAATCATTTTATAGTCTCTTTAATTTTACTTGCTCTTCTCCCTTTGTTTTGTTATCTCTGGACATTTTTCTCCTGCCCCTTTTCTGCCTCTTCTTTTCAATTTCCTAAACACATTATGAATCCAGTTAGAATCAAGGTGAACTTTTGAACTTAGTGTTCTTCAGCTGATTAGTAAATGGGCGTAATAGGGAATCTCATTTTTAACAATGATTTCATGAGAGTAATTGAATAGCATCTTTCAGCTGGAGATCCTAAAGTGCTTTGTAAACTTGAGGCAGTATTATTATTGTTCAACAAATAATAGAAAAAGCAGAACAGATAAATTTAGGCATGCTTTTAAAAATATTCACCTTTGAAGTAGGGTTCTGAGCCCTTTAGGCACTCAAATTCTAGGTCGAGCTTTACAGAGATAACTACCTTGAAGCTCCCTCTGAACCTGCTAAGAGCTGTGGGAGCTCAATATGCCTAAAAATCAGGAAAAAAGGATGAGAGAACAATCACTCATTTATGGAATGAACAGAATAACTCAATACACAGGAAGTCGTCATCTTCCTGATGTAGATGTTTGTCTTACCAGCTAACTTTTTCATGGTACCATTATCCTCAGATGCTTACCTATGACATTAGAATGATATTTCAGACATTCATCTTTTAAGGTCTTCACCAAAGTAGTTTTTCTCAGGTCCTAGAGACCTCAGGCACACAGGAACTTTGCATCTCTACTCTTCTTTAAAGGCATAATGTACAAAGCATCTTGTAGAGTTTGATGGGTGAAAGAAAGGATATGGCTTATAACTGAGCCATAAACTTTTCACGTGACAAGAAGGAGAACTGGCTGATTTAATTGAGAAATTACATAATGCTGTTATCTGTATTGGAGCTGTGATGATGCAACAGATTTGGGATCCTATAAAAACTGGAAGCTATACCTGTGCCCATTCAGTTTAGCTTCTGTTGGGATCATTCAGAGATTATTATGGTTTCAGTTGGGCCAGAAACAGAGTCAATTTTAGTATTATTTTGTTTTGTATTGCCACATAAAGTACAGTATGCTTTTACAGTGCAAAGTATTTATAGCAACAATGATGATGTCTCTCACTTTATGTTCAGAGCACTCAGCCAGTTGCAATGCACCGGTTCCTATAAATCTACCATTTATCACATCGTAACTTACAAAATACATTTATGTTCTTCCCAGAGTAGATGTGTGTGTATATAAAGAACTAGGGCAGGCACATCCAAAACCTTTGCAGAAGGGTTTATCTTCTGTGCAAGAGAGGAAATTTTTAAGTGATGGACAAACTAGTCTTTTTTTTGTGTGAAAAGTTATTTAAATATTTTTGATTATTGAAGAACTCTTTGCATTTGAGGGGAGAGATAATTTACAAAGATAGTGGACAAGCTAACTTATCCAGTAATGAAATCTTATCTTTCCATATAATTCCTGTTGTTGTTTTATATGTTTATTCATCATTTTTAGGTGACTTGTCCAATGGGAAAAACCTTTCATTAACTGTTGTTGCTTCCCTTGTCTCTATCTAACATCTAATAGCAAGCAATTACTCCTATTTCCAGATCATGAGAGGAAACAACTCCCTCTTTAAAGTAGTATTTGGCTTTGAAGGTATTAATGATTAGAGAATATAAAAAGTATTCTCTAAACACGAGATGCTAAACAGGGAATATGACCTATGTTCATTCCCCTGTCATGAAGCTGTTGCAAAAAAGGACTTTCTTCTTAAAGAACAGTATTGCAGATACTATTAAATATTCTTTGTAAATACATCAACATGTGCATGGTGTGCCCTCTCATTCATCAGGACATTTGCCATTGACTTCAGCAGGTCAATATTCCTTGAATAGTATATGTTTGCTGTAAATAATATATATATTTCGTCTGTATGGCATGTGCAGCAAAATTTAAGAAATAGTTTTGATTTCCCCCACCCATACCTTGTCCTCCTTTGCTTACTACTTTATTTTTAGATGCTTACTTATGCTTCCAATACCTGTCAGTGAAACTTAGCTCAAATACTACAAAGGATGTGTTTTAAGATTTAATCCACATACAAAAATAATCCTGTCCAAGAGTCAAGTCAAATATATAACCTGCTGGTCTGAGTCAGAATGAAAACTAATTTCACCTGATCAAAAAAAGAGATTCAGAGTGCATTCAGAGTGTGGTGGTGTGTTGAATATTGGTGAATTTCTTGTTGCATGCTCAAGTCTCAGTGTAATCTGAAAGAAATTAGGGTAATTATTCAGAGGAGATTTATCCATAAGTAGTGATAAAACCTTTTAGTTGCTCTTAGGAAAAACTAAAACTAGTGCAAAATGAAAATATAGTTTTAATTTTTCTGGACAATATGAAACAACATTGTATAGACTCAGCACTTTCAATCTAATTGAAGAGCTAGATCTCACAACCATGTTTCTCCTGCAGTATGGTCTTTGCTGTCTTCTCAGCATGTACTCACTTGCAGCTGAGTGTTCACACAAGTCATTTACTGAGATCCACACTCCTTCCCCCCTCTTCAGGTGGTGTCTTACCCAGCTGTTCCTCTTCTCCAGCAGATCTTACCATAGTCTTACTATAGTCACTGTGGCCCATCGTACTGCTGGCCCACCTCTGTCCTTGTTTTGTACTGCATAACTCAGACTCGCCCATTCTCTCACTGCATTCCTGTGGATACATTAGCTAAATGCTTCCTCAGTTTGATAATTCAAGTGTAAATATTCACGTAAAAGTATTTGGTTTTAAGAAAAATTGATGGAGCATAACTTCAAAGTTTAAATTCTTTTATTTAAAAAAACCTGTTTGTGGTTTCTTTACTTGTTTCCTTCAAATAGTATATGGGAAAAGAATGAAAGGACATAATTTCTGTAAAGACTTTGTAAGACAGTTAATTTTTATAAATTCCTGTCTTTTCCTATGCAAAAAGAAAAATAAGTTTTGAATATTTTAATCCAATTCAGAAATATAATAATAAATCTAACTAAAATATAGAAGTAGCAACCTGTCACCTTTTTGAGTGTTAATCTCCTGTGGTAATACTTTTTTATTTTTTGTCCACATGGTATTCTTAGTCAATATAAAATACTCCCCCATCTGTCCTGGTTTGTTTCAACTGCTGCTAGCTGTGGCAGCTTCTGAGAGTGTTTGTGTTTGGGAACATCTTTCTGTAGAACATCCCTTCAAAGGAACGATGTGTCACTCAAAGGCAAGTGCGTGCAGGTGCACCTAGGAAAAGGTGTTTACTGATGTGTCTGCCTCATCACTCAGAGTTGACACTCACAGTGTGAGATTAAAAGGTTAGCAGCTTAAAGCTCAAAAATAACACATCACCAGATGAATAGACTGGGAACTGGAATAGTTCTCTAAATCTTTATATTCTTATTGTTGCTGATGATTGTACTAGCAAGTTTGCTGTTGTCAGTATTCTGTTACTAGGTAATAACTGAGGGGACAAAATGTAAAGGCAGGCAGTATCATGTCTTAATATTGCCAGAATTGCAAGTAGTAAAGAAATCCTTAATTCAAGCTGTTGAAATCTTTTTGTATTAAAATGGAATAGTGTTGTGCAAAAGGTTAGAAAATAATGTCGGTGAATATGAATAAGGTTATATGTAGAGTTTGCATGTACTCGATGTTTGAATTCCAGGGAATACTGAGGTAGGGTGCTTGAAAATATCCGTAGCAGAATAATGCTCTGTTCTTAAAAATATAACATTGCATTTGTGTGCATAGGTCGAACTCTGCAACATAGGATAGGAATCTCTTCTGCTGACACTTTTGATTAAAAATTGAGGGATTTCAGGATCCATTAAAAAGATTTTTGAACATCATGGAATCAGCCTATTACAGCTAATTTTTCTGTGGAACAGTTGTTTATTTTTCCACCGTTTTTAATAAATTGTTCACCATTTGTATAAAAAAAATTAAATACATGGTTGACAAACTTGCCATTCTTGCTGCACATGCTGAGCCTGATACTAGTCCAAAGATCAGCCTATTAAACATCCCTACCATTTGTGAATGTCACCAATTCCATACAAAGGTAGTTATTTCCCTGGTACTGTGTCTCTGTTATAAAAGGTTTACCCTGACTGTTCATACATTTTGAATTTACGGACAGGAAAGATGTATGTATTGTTATTTAAAGAGTTATCTTTTTTAACACATTCTCTCCAGCTGTGTATTGCCAGCGGTTTCTTGAGTTTTGAAGTGCTTTTTATGCCTCTGGGACCCCTTTACTTATCATTTCTCAATGTTAAAGGTCCAGCATGAGATATTATTTTGAACCTTCTGTGAAATTCTCTTACTTGGCTGTAACTTTGCAATAAATTTACTGCTATTCTGCTAGATAGAATCTTGAAGTATTTGCTCTTTTTGCTTTTGTAGGCAGGAGTTTAGCTCTTAGGAAAGAAGAGCGTAATATTTTGCAAAGGTAAAGAATGTGCATAGAACTGCCTGGACTTCAGAGTTCTTGAAGAAAATCTTGGATAATGATTTTTGTCATCATGAGTCTTCTCATTACAGTCTTTCTTCTCCCTTAAAAATATCTTTAATTATGGTTTTCTGTGGTTAACCCCTGCCACTTGCATGTTATCACATATACATACATGTTTAGAGTTTGCTAAGTTTGATCTACTTTGGTCCCCTTTCTGAAGGATACTAAGCAATAATAATTTCAGCCAGCTTTATAGAATCGATGGCTCTAATTGAATAAATAAAGAGTCTGTGGCAGACAAAAAGGAGCTAAAGCCAGGAATGTTCATAAAGACTTCTGTTCTGTATGTGAGGATAAGCAGGTTGCCATACTCATGCTGTATCGTGATTATGAAATTCTCTCTACTTCAGCAGTCACTAAGGCTACTAATGCTGGAAATCTTAACTCAGTACATTGGGGTAACTTATATCTAAATGTTTTTAAAGGATTTGCAGAAGAACTCTCTGGATTTTTAGTATAGATTTTCATTATAGGTTGGAGCACTGGGGATGTTCCAGAAGCCTGTGGGAGTTAAGGTTGTGCTAACATTTTTTTTTTAAAATGGGTGAGATAACCTAGGTAATTTTAAGCCTGTCAGTCTGACATCAGTCTCAGACAAAATAATGGAAATGCAGGTGTGGGACTTGAATAATAAAGGATTGATCTCTGCTGAGGTAAACAATATGTTTTATAAGCACAAGTGTTAAGATATAAGAAAGGCAGCTCAAGTTACAGAACAGGGGGTGCTACCCAGGAAAAGCGTTTAGGTGCCATAATGGATAATAACAGTGGACAGAGCTTAGTTTTTCATCCAGAACAGTAGCCAACAATAGCTAATGAAATCACTGAATGTAAAAACAGGGCAGTATAGAATAAAACTAAGGAGATCATTTTATCTTTTCTGCTCTGTGCAGCTAGAGAATACAAAACCTAATCCTATTTCCCACTGTTCAGCAAGGATTTTGGAAACCTGAAGAAGGCTTGAAGAGCCACAAGACTCATTAGAAAATTTTCTGTAGAGTGATATATTATCTTGAGGAGTTTTATTCAATTCACTTAGCAAACAAAATTGTTAAGGGAAGATTTGATATCAGTCTATAATTGTATATGTGAAAAACAGAAAAATGAAAACAGAAAGCTTAAAACCTAGAAGACAAAGATGTAAATAGATTAGCAATTGAAAGTAGATTAGTTCGTACCATAAATAAAGAACCATGGTGACGCCTCTGAAAATAGCAGTGTTGAATTCTTTGAGACAGGTAGTTTATAAATCAAAGTCATGATTTTCTAAGACGGAATCTCTGCTACAAATAAGAGTTTCTTCTGGGAATTCCCAAGCCCTTTGTAATACTGCAGGTCAGACTGCGTGATAACAATAGTCCCTTCTGGTTTTCTAATCTGCCTCTGTGTGTCAGCAAAGCAGGTATGGCTTTGAGTTGCACTGACAGTAATGCATGGCTGTAACTGAGTCTCAGCACATGGTGTTGTGCTAGAATAGGCCTCTCTATGTACCCACTGGCCCACAGGGTGATACCCTCCAACTGGCTCTTGATCACGAGAATAAAACTGAAAAATCATACTAGTTTAGCATTGACAATAATGACAGTATTTTAATTTTGGCAATTTACTTTCACAGCCAAGAATAAGACAAATAAGAAATCTAAGTAATGATGTGAGAATGTCTGCTTACTCTTGAAGAAGGTTTTGCAAGTATCAGTACCACCTTGCAGAACGCTTGTTCCATTTAGCTTAGCTTAGTTTAGTTTAGTTTAGTTTACTATGGGTGAATATATCTACAATTTTGTAGGTGACACCCTATCAAACCTTTCTGTGTACTGTGTAAGGAACACTTGGTCATTTTACAAGGCCCATTTGATATTAGCTTCCACTGTACAGTTACCAGACTGTGGCATTAGACTATGACATTTTAAGTCATACTTACATTACTTCCAGTAGATTATTTAAAAGTTATTATGAGTTCTTATTGATCACAGTATAAAACTGAAGTTGAAAGTGTTACAAAGAGCAAAACTGAACACATTTTACTTCTCTCACAGAATTATTTTAGGTTATCAGAATAAGCATAAGATATTTTTGTTGAAATAAAATTTTTTTTTTTTCATTTTTAGCCTAATATTATAATGCTTTTTCTTTACAAAGGAGTTTTAAATAATACCACTGCAAATATCTGCTTATATCTCTGAAAATACATGCATAAACACAGAAAGATAGGGAACTCACAGCAGCATTAAAAACAATGTGTTATTGTTTATCCTACAGAGTTTTGCAACCATTTGTTTTAAACCACAGACTTCAAATACAGAGTGTATATATCTCCTTCATTTAAAAAATACTCTTTTACTCTATTTATTTTGTTTAATTTACTGTATGACAAAAACAGATATGCACAATGTAATACTTGACTGTGCCTATGTGTTTATATTGCAGTACCTTCTAAATGAATCAGAATATATTCCAAGGTGTGAGTTAGTATTTTTAGGAATCTTCTTTTGCCCTGTCCCATTTTAGATCTTTGTAAGAATTCTGCAAGTGGTTAAGTGAGCATGATCTCAAAAAGACTGTGATAAGTAAATGTGAGCAAATGTTCAAGAACGTTTCAGATTTGTATGGACTTTATTTTTCCACTGACTTTCTTGGCTCTTAAGTAAGAAAGGGTAGTTAAATAACTTGTAGTATTAATGAGTTGTACTAATTTAAAGGTATTTGAGCAGTCTGCAGATTAGTGTTGGCCTCGAGGTGAGAAAATCCATCAGGTGAGCACACTTGATTATCTTAATAGAATTTTACTTTTTATTATCTGAGTTAACTTTTTTTGTCTAAAAACCTGCCACAATTAGAACTTGGCTCTACTCATGTCACTGGTGTAATGAGAGCACTCCTGCTCTGGGGGCAGATCGAGGCTGTGCTGAAGCTGAGTATAGGTCTGAACATCAGGGGAACTATATTAATTCACGCCACCTGGCCCTAATGCCATCATGTATGTGCAAGCTGGTGTGAGGTTTGCTCTGGCTGCTCTGCTGGTATCAACAGGTGGAAGCTATACACGAGTGAGGAATGTGAAGGGAATTCACACTTGTCTAACATCTGGTTGCTTTTCAGCTTTTTTATACTGCTCAGGCAGGTGGACCTTCTGCTTGGGCAGTTTCTGCATCAATTATAAAAATTACTTATGATCATGTGTGAGACCGCTGGCATCTTTATCTACTTTGTGTATTCTGTTTACCAAACAAGAACTTAATGAAGGAGCACTGAAAGAAAAAAAGAGAAACTGAAAAAGAACAGAAGATAACAAGATGATGCTTAAGAAGAAATAATTCTGCAATCTCTTGTGTTTTTTATTGTCACTGTTATTACTGACTATTCCCTCCTTGATTTCACGTTCTGCAGAAGATATATGTATATTGAACATATCAATGCAGTGACCTCTCACTACTAAAAAAAAAAAGAAAAACCCAAATCACTATAAAAATATGGGTAGCATAATAACTAACTTCACCCATTCACTTTACCTAGTCTCTAAGTAGCTAACAGATTCTCTGTGGCACAAAATGGGACTATATGAGTGGCAATCAGAATGTGATATTTTTTTTCCTCAGTATGCAGGACTTTATCCAGTTTCTTTAGTTCTTCTTCGTGCTTCTTTTGTGAAGGAGACAGATAAAGAAAAAGTGTAAAGTAACAGAATTTCTGATGTTTTAGTCCTGATTCCATTTCCTGTTGTTAGTTGAGAGAGAAGAGGATAGGAGGTTAATGTTAACATCACCAGTCACAGCTGCAGGTCTAGCACAGGAACTATAAAACCCATGATGACTTGACTTAGTTGACATATTATAGAACCCATGGAGCTGTAGGACATGCTGTAGGGCCCTGCATTTTCTCTTTGGGCACTTGGCTTGTTTCATTAATTCTCTTGAAAGCTCCATCTGAGCAGGTAACCTCTGAGAAAGCATTTAAGAGGATATAATTGAGGATCTTAGATGTATAAAACGCTATGGAAGAAAACTGTAAGTTTTCAAGATCTCATGAAGGCTGTTGATAAAACACTGAAATCTTTGCTACGTTGTCTAGATTTGAAGCTACTGAAATGGTTGAGCTATCTAATGTACAGCAACATAAAACCAAAACTGTGTTTCAGCTAACAGCAAACTTTTCTGTATCAGCACCGCAGGAAAAGCCCTTCTCTGAAGCTCTCTGAATTACTCCATTTTGCTGAAAAGCCATGGAGGGACAGGTTCAAATTATGGCTCTTCTTGTTACGGGGCGAATGTGGTCAAGTGACCTCATCTCCGGTCTTCCCTACTTCTCTGTCTGTACAAGATACAGAATGACTTCCTGACTCCCCACGTTATATGTTTTATCTAAAAATACATGGTACAGAGACTGCTTTGTTCACTTGAACTACAGCATCCTTCACAAAAGAGCCCCAGACTTTTGTGCTATCTGTTCTATGCAAATAATTAGGATTTTTGTGATCATGGCACTTCATTGTATTGATTAATTTTAAAGCGTAGTTACTGTAGTAAGTGGCTGCTTACTATTACTTATTATTAAAAACGAGAACATTTGTGAGGAAAGGCTAACTGAAAATAATAAAATGGAGGAAGCCGAACATAGTAAAAGCAAGAAAATAAGGACAGAAAAGGTTGAACACTGCAAACTACGATCTGAGGTACTTACGATAGATCTTTGATTGACAGTGCTGGATGTTTTACTTGAGTGATGACAAAAGTATTGGGGACTGTGTAGATTGATATAAAATTTCAACCGTGGTGTGAAAGTAGTGTACATCACAGGTATGAGAATAAACACACGGCTTTCCTTTCAAACGGAGCGGCAGACAGCAACAGTATGACTTGCAGCGTGCTGCTGTCATGCAAAGTGGCCTTGTTTGCATTGTAGAACTTCATCACCATGTGGTAGGTCCCAATGCAGTGACATGACATCTTAGCTCACTGTAACCCAAGCGTGTCAGCACGGCCCTGGGAATGCATGGCTTGTTTGACTTAGTATCTGGCTTTGCATATCTTTTGACTCTCCTTCCTGGCTGAATAAAAGGGAGAAAAGAGACTTCACTGGGTTTGTATCTCGTGTTGTAGTCTGGCAGGGTGGTCCAAGCCATTCGTCTGTTTTCCTGAAGAAGTGCAGTGGAATTGCTAAGAATTACATGCAACTAGAGGGCTCCTGTGAACTCTGCACAGGTGACTATGGGGTAAGGGGTGGGGAGGCTTACAGGGCATGAATCAAGTACACGAAATTGTAAGACTTTTGATATCACTATATAATGTTCCCAATATAAAAAAAAAAAATTCCCCAACCTTCCATCTGTCAAATGTCTGCCAATAGATATAGAAGGTATTAATATTAGTTGATTCTTAATGTTATTTGCCTATATATTTGTCCTTTAGTGTTGAATGTTATTGTTTCTGTCTGTGGTCTAACAGCTCCCTGCCATCAAAGTCGGGAGTACCTAGCTTCCCTGTCTGTGCCCTCAGCAGTTCTCCTGAGTTGGAACTTCTGTGAGCCAATACATATTACTAATCCAGCAAAAAGATAAGCTAGTAGTAGAAAATGGATAGTTTACAGCTGTACTAATAAGTAGAAGGGGACACTGAACGTTGAGGAGAGTGGAAGGGGTTTGTGGAACCATATAGCCAGGAATAGGGAAAGATGAATAAGGAGGAATGAAGGCAAAACATCCTCAATTAAGTATCAGCAAGCCCTTAAACCAGGTCAGTTCCTTACTGACCATTTTGATCTTATATATCCAAAATCATATCCTTTCTCTGTTATCTCAGTTTGTCTCATGAAAGCTATATCCTCTCAGTGCAGCATTTGCCTCTCCTTCCATTTTCTTAAACCACAGAGCCACAGCTTTGGTACTACCCCCTTAAACACTAGAGGTCAAGACAGGCACCACAGTAGAGTCAACATATTTCCTTCTAGCAGTAATTAATTTTTTTTTATTCATAACCAGATGTCTGGAAAATAATAAAATCATTAAGAAGACACAGCTGTAGTTTTTACCAGACAAAAATAATTGTTCCTTGTCCTGGTGTCAGCTATAGGATTGCTAGTTAGAGAGTGCATTTTTTAGGTTCAACCACAGGGTGAGTGCTCTACATGCAAATGACCTGTGCTGCATCACCAAAGGAACAGGCTCGGTTTCCACGAGTTCTCTATCGAGTCCTTGCATTGCTCTGTACTTTTCTACCCTTGTCTTGAATGATTTGCTAGTCCTACAGCTTACAGTTTTTATCGCTACGCATAGGAATGTGTAGTTTCCTGAAGGAAATAATTGATCAACTTTTTTCCATTATAAAGTACCTCGTTTTACTGTTCCTTGTGTTTGTGCATATTCATACCACTGCAAGAGTGTTCAATAAGTGTTAATATAAAACATAGGTGAGCTTAAATATGAAACACAGAGGCAAGCTCCAGAAGAGAATAAAACCAGCCAAAAATAGGCTGATGCTTTAGCCCAGTATAAACACTGAGGAATTACGAGTTTGCTGCAAGACTATCACAAAATATTTAGTCATGTGAGGTTTTGTGTCTTTTTGATTTTAAAATGGTAAAATCTGTAAGTTTTATAACTTAAACAGAAGTTGTGCATAAGAAATGAGTGGACTAAAATCAGATCTGTACTAATTTTGTAGTAAATCTTTAGTATTGCTTTGTACTCTTAAACACAATTTTACTTATCAATAAATAGAATTTGTATATGTGTATGTGTGTCTACTATGTGGGATATTATGATATGGTAATATATTACCTTGCCAGTATTGTTCATTATGTTACACAGTCTGTATCATCAATTTTAGTTTCCTTTTTCAGTGTATTTGGATGTTCACCAAGGACCCAGCTTAGCTAGAGATACGAATTAGCATATTGTTTCTTGGGGAATGCCCTTGAATGTGCTTGAGTTGCTGTCTTGTGTGAGACATGAGCAGCACTGCTTGCAGAAAGGGTGGAAGTTTGTTTTAAGCAGTGTGCAGTAATCCTGTGTTGCTGTGCCTACTTTAAAACCTCAGTAAAGCTCCTCAGACTGTCAGGATCATTGTTCAATGAGTAGCAAGCAGCAGTGATGGGCAGGTTTGTCACTGGAAAGTCAGTGCTAGGTCACTTTACAGAGCATTTTGGTAGAGCTTCAAACAGGGTCCACATGGGAGGCCAGACAAGAATCTAATCTCATTTTGTGGCCTGAAGATATCACCAAGGAATGAAAAGCAAATCTAAGGCCTTTCTATTGCTTCTGTACAGAGGGTGAGGGCAGGGTGTGATGTGCTGGGGGAGAAAGGCAATGTAAATTATCTAAATTTGGCTTTTTGTCCACAGATATATTTATTTTTCAGACATTTATTTCAAATTTAAATAAGGATGTGACTGACAACCTAACTGAATATTAAATGCTACCAAAAATCAACCTTGGTGTGACCAACCATGAGAGACAGGCAACGTGACTTTTTATTAATGTCACATGCCAAGGAACATTGTGTCACTTGCTATGATGAATGGAACATAATGTTGCTTTCTGGCACAAAGCTTAGAAATGGAGAAAGTTGCAATCAATCAAATACAGCAACATTAGTGCGACTTGGGTGAAAAATCTAGTAGAAACCTAGGAACATAACTGTAACTATCTCCCATTATTGCTCATTCAGCTCATGTGCAATCCCATTGTGAGATTTAAGTTTTATACTCATCACACTTTTAATCTAGACTTTATTGTGAGAAGTAGAATTCCGTTGAAATGCCCGTGAACTGTTGCTTGAGGGCTTTTTTTTTGTGATGTTTTGATTTTTTCTATCATCTAAATTTGAGAATGTCTGTATGTGCATACAATGTAGTGTATTTTAATATATTTATTTATGGTAGTCACATTAGACATAGAAGGATGTGTAAAATTTTTCTTTGACCTTGGTAATAAAAGATGACATGCTGCAAAGTTGCAAAGAACACTGGTCCATATCAACAAATGCTATCTTACACCTAAGGTAAACCCAGCCAATGACAACAGATTTGGGTACAACAGAATTAGGGAAAGAAAACAAAAAGCCAATCATAAAATTTGTTTATATACTTCCTTCTCAGTTAATGAGATCTTTTATTGTTGTATAAGTTATTTAAAATACATTTGGCTGTATCCACACATATATATGGCATCCTAAACAAGTTTGGCTCCATGAATTTTGTAGTAATAATATTGCCAGGAACTTTCTTTTCCCATGTAAGGAACAGCAGCTGTATGTGCACATATGCCTTTCCGTGTGTTAAATTGAATGGCCATTTTTTGTTACATATTGCACTGTCTTGTAGGCTCTGTTTTCAGTATTTCTTCCTGTTTAAAAACTGGCATCACACCTGGGAGGGAAGAGTTGATATGAGATAAAACTTGCAAACAAATAATGATATTTTATTTTACTTTTATTTTTTTTCAGCTTACTTTAAGACAGTAACTGTTTACTTATCATAGATTTTACTTTTCTCAGTGAAGAAAACATGTCTGCCATTATAATCTACTTGTGGTCAATAGCCTTGGACAGAAATCAAAGCAGTTGTCACTGTTGGAACTGCAGACACCATTTTGGCCTTTTTGTCTTCAAAATCAAGAGACATCACTTAGCTTTATCTTTGTCCATAAAAAAATAAGAACAAGAATCATGAGAGCTGGGAAAACTGAAATTAAACTGATGAGAGAAAACACATTAAGGCTCAGACTCACAAGGCATTTCTAAGTCTAGATTCAGTAGATTTTAATAATTCCTACATGCCTTTGTAAATAAGGGTCATAATGCTCTAGGAGCAAAAAATCACATTTCAAGTAAAAGACATTTTGATAATTGCTGTGGAACAAATGCTGGTCACTGTGACACCAGAAGAATCCAAAATTACGATCTTGAATTAATTGTTATTTACTTGGGTTTTTTTTTCTTAGGATGAATAGGGACAGCTATTTTACACTAGTGTTATTGCATTGATTACTGATTTTAACTACTCAATAAAAAGAATGCAATGTTACAGAAAGTCGTTCATGTACAGGTGAAGTTCTGATTCTCCATCAGACAATATGTAATATACTGGGATAGATTTTGCTCTGAGCTATGTAAGTATAAATCTGGATTAGCTCTATTGAAATCAATGTCATTTTTTCAGTTTATGTGTTTTAGCGGTATTTCTGAGAACAGAATGTGGCCTGTGTGGTTTTAGGTGAAAAATGGAAAAGGAGAATCTAGAAACAGCATCTAATATTAACTCCCTTATAATCTCACTTGGTTAAATTAAGTAAATAAACAGTTAGGGGTTTATTTCCTTTAAGTATCTACTTTCATTGCTGTTGAACTGGTTTTACAAGCACTGAGACCCAATAAAAGTGTTTGTATGCTTCTTTCTGTATCGAACAGAATTCTACAGAAGGACTTTCTTTTTTGTCCTAAAGAATATTCCTTTATATAATGATATAGTAACATAAAAAATGTTATTTTGTATTTGTCTAATCATTTTATTTGCCTGTTCATCATTGCTGAATAACTCAGAGAAGTCGTCCACTTAATTTCCTGTGTGACATACATCTCCTAGCCTCTATCTCCAAATCAAAGTATTTCCATTAATTTCCATCACTGTTTTGTTCATTCTGTTATGAAACAGCAGGACTCTTTGCTTATGGGAAAAGCCTATATTAAAACAACAATAAATTTCATTTTAATTGATATTTATTCTTCCCCATCCACTTCTATAAAAATTCTACTTGACTTTGGTCATATACTGTTGTTTGCTTATAACTTTGATTATAAGGTATGTATGAGCTGGGTATATATGTACAGAAGTTTAGCGTGGCATCCAGTGATTTCCACTGCCTCACCAAATGGGACATCATGTTTTGAGCTGTGTCAGTCTGGCCAAGTGCAAACCAGATCTGTCCACGAAAGTTGAGGAGGAACTTTTGCTCCTTGTTTACATCATCATTAGTAAACACAGATTTTATTAGATGTATTCTGAGATTTTATTAGATATATTCTGTGTAAAATAAAAAAATAAACATAAATATATACACATACATACATGTGTATGTTTTTATTTATATATATAGTTATCATATATATATATATAAACGTATTTTTATAGATATATATCTTCCTTTGCCTTCAATTAAGAGACTTCCAGCCAGTTTCATTTAGCTTTCCCGGAAGACCATATGTGGCTGAAATATTGTGAGGTACTAGACTCAGTGACGCGAACATTGTGGCAACAAAACTTTGAGGTATTTTAGCCATGTATCACCAGTCTGCAGGGACTTCTGAGTATTGCTATATTTATTACTTTATTGTCTGTCTCACTTAATCATCCCCCTAATGACTATAGATAGTTTATTTTTCTCACTTTAAAGACCATTAAGTCTGAAACAAATCTATTTTCCATTTTGTAATACACCATATTGTTTTAAATTGAAAGATAAATTTGAAGAAAAGTATAGCAATAAAATTTATCCTTGAAATAATATTTAATCTTTTGGTATGTATAAGCTGTAATAAATAACACTATTATTAAAGGTTAAGTATTGGAACAGAGAGGGACATTGGAGGAAAACAGTAAATATTAAAGTAAAATACATTGGTCTTTGGCCTGTTTTATAAAGGGCTAGATGACTATGAATTCTGAAATTTCTTTCCTAATTTTGAAAGGCGACAGATGAGACGGGTTTTAAAATCTCTTTTGAAAGATCATTTGTTGGTTAAACTGAGTCATAAGAGCTTATATTTAATGTTTTTGTAAATTAGAGGCAAGGAGCTCAGAAACATTTAGACAAGTGATGGAGAACCTGTCTGCTTATGGCTGGTACTATTTTATGGTGAAGAAGAGTAACACAATTGTTATTCAAAATATGACATTCTGTGTAGTGAGATAATGAAAATCAATGGAATATATGCTAAACTTTATAATCTCAATTTTTTTTCTCATACGTGAACATTTTTGGGGAAAACAAAAGATGTGAGGTTCACATCTAGAGTAACGCAGCTCCACTCAGCAAAAGCAATGCAAGGTATCAGCATTCTGTGCATGCTGTGGGAAGGGCAAAAAAGAAAAGTTCTTCCTGTGGAAATATCCGTATGAAAATCTTTTTGATGATAGAGGAGGAGGAGGAAAAATTAACACCAATATTAAAGTGCAGTTGGGTTGGATCAGAAATCTTGATGATGCATCTGGGAGCAGAATAATGTAAATCACTGCAGGTATAATTATGAAGGTAATTGCAATGCAGTATAAGTAGTACCAAAAAATGAAATTAAAAAATTGCAAAGCAAATAAAATCATGAGCAGCAAAAAGACAAAAAGTTTGTGATAAGTGGTTCATTTAGACCTGCAGTGCTGTGTGGGCAAAATTGGATTGCAATCATAGCCATTTCAAAAATGAAAACATTAAGAGAAAAGGAAATTGGACAGAAATGGCATGGAAATTACAGCCTTTGATCCATTTTTGAAGAACCTTTTATGAGACATCATCGTGAGTGGGCAGCAAATTCTTTCCAATCTCCTCTTAAAAGTACTTGTGAAAGCTTGGAGACCATGAGACTGAAATAAATATTTTAGCGTGGATTGTGGGAGCATATATCTGCTGACCTTTTCTAGCTTTTATAAGCCCCGCAAAATTGCACTGAATGTTTAGTGCAATAATATAGAATGTATATAATATATGCAATTGTATAGCTTAGCACAATGATATAGAAAGGAAACTGTTTTCTGTAGAGCACTAGTCTTTCATTAATTTTCTGTAAAAAACAGGAACTCTAGGTGGGGATAGACTGCATGTTTTTTAGAGATGTGTTAGATAGAAGTACAGATGGGTTTTGCAGCTTATGATTTTGAAGCCTCACTTAGTCTGGGCTGAGTAAGTCTGTCTAAACTTGCCACAAGTTATATTCCTGAGGAAGGCTGTGTCTTTTTCTTCTTAATAATGCATCATTTTGAACCTTCTGGGTTATCCTGCTGTCTGGAGGGAATTGCGATGTCTCAGTGTGGAAATTCAGTGTATATACAGAGAAAAGAGGTAAATTGTTAACATGAATAATATACTATAATTGCCAAAGCACAGCCCAGGTCTGCACTAGCTAAAATTAGGTTAAGCTCTGAGGCTATAAAACAAAGATGATCATAGACTTGTTCAATCACTATTAAAATATCTGCAATTCTGTTGTAAAACATTAATGTATGGATGTATTTGGCAGTGCTCCTTATTAAATACCCGTAATTAAAATGAAAATACATTGGTTTAGCTGTCCCATTCTGTAAAGTGAGTTATTAGCTTTCAGGTAATTGGTCAGATTAGTAACTGTACATAAAATTATTATTGTCTTTGAGAAGAAATATGTTACATCCTGATTTGAAGGATCATGAATGCTGTCACATAAAAGAATAAGCACACTATTTTACATTTCAGTAAACAACAGCTGGATTCTTCCAAGAGTGCTGCTTAAATCAGATTCAAGCTGCCTGAAGCAAAATCCCTGTTTATTTTCGTATTTTATTTGACTTGACTGGGTTCTGTTTTCATTAACATTTTCTATCTGACCTTTTGAATTAGAGAACCTTTTCATTCTGCAGAAAAAGTCAAGTTTTCTTTGAATTTGTGAAATTTCAGGTCTCTTCTTTTTTTAACTTTCTGTAGCATTATTAAGGTGGAAAATACTCTCCCTTATACCCAGATAAAGATTATAGGAAAAATTGATATAAAAATAGTAAAAATTTTTACTCATTTGTAGACTATTTGATTTTTTTATTTTGGATTATTGGATTATTAAATGGGAGGTGGAAACAGAGCTGTATTTTGCCATTGTGCTGCTGCTATTGTCATTATTAATGATTTATATAGTTTATGTATAGCTGCTGTTCACATCTTAGGCAAATAAAAAATGTCATCCATGCCCTGAAGTGTTTGCAATCTAAAATTAGACAAAAGGACAACAAAAGAGAGAACAGATGATAGCAATTGGCTCTAGGAGTGGGAGGTTTGGAAGAATATGTCATTGTTTTCCTGCTGTCCTCTTACCACTTTCCGTTTGAAATGCTTGCTTTTAACAGACTGCAGACTTGCTGAGGGTACACTCTGCCCCATCATCCAGACCATTAATGAAGATGTTAAACAGGACTGGACCCAGTATTGACCCCTGGCATACAACTGCTAGTTATTGGCCTCCAACTAGACTGTGTACCACTGATCTCCACCTTCTGTGCCCAGCTGTTCAGCCAGTTTTCAATCCACTTCACTGCCTGCTCATCTAGCTCATACTTCATCAGCTTCTCTATGAGGATCTTACAGGAGACAATGTTGAAAGCCTTACTGAAGTCAAAGTTGACAATAGGCGCTGCTCTCCCCTCATCTACAAAGCCAGGCATTTCATCATAGAAGGTTGTCTGGTTGGTTAAGCATGACTTCCCCATACTGACTACTCCAATTCACCTTCTTGTCCTTCATATGCCTGAAAATGGTTTCCAGGATTACCTGCTCCATCACCTTCCCAAGGATGGAGGTGTGGATGAATAGCTTATAGTCCCCTGGGTCCTCCTTCCTGCCCTTCTTGAGGTTTGAAGTGACATTGCTTTCCTCCAGTCTTTGGATGCTTCTCCCGGTTGCCACAATCATTCAAAGATTATCAAGAGTAGCCTTGAAATGGCAGCAGGCAGCTCCCTCAGCACTTGTGGGTGACCATGGTTTAACGTATATTCAGTTTGCTTAAGTATTCTGTGACCTGATCCTCTTCCACCAAGGGTACATTTTCTTCGCTCCAGACTTCCCGTTTGGTCTCCAGGGCCTGGGATTCCTGAAGGCCGATCTTCCTAGTAGAGACTGAAGTGAAGAAGGTATTTAGTACCTCAGCCTTTCTATGTCCTGTGTCACCAGGTCCCCTGCCACATGCAGCAGTGGGCTCACATTTTCACTAGTCTTCCTTTTGTCACCTGTGTACTTACGGAAGCTTTTCTTGTTGTCTGTATCATCCCTTGCCAGGTTCAATTCCAGGTAGGCTTTGGCTTTCCTAACTGCATCTCTGCATGCCTAGCCAGTATCTCTATATTCCTCCCAGGTTGCCTCTCCCTGTTTCCACCTTATGCATGCTTCATTTTTTGTGTTGGAGTTCCTGGGGGTTCCTTGATCATCCATGCAAGCCTCCTGGCATATTTGACTGGCTTCCCGCTCGTTGGGATGGAGCAGTTGCCGCCCTTGCAGGGAACAGTTGCAGCTCTTGCAGAGAACAGTCCCAGCTCTCACAGCCTCTCCTCATATGACAGGTGCTCCAGTCCCGTAATCATCTTTGGGGCTCTTTTCTGGGCATGTTCCAGTATGTCCATGTCTCTCTTGAACTGGGGAGCACGGAACTGGACACAGCACTCCAGGTGTGGTCTCACCAGTGCTTTTCTTACAGATGGTCATAGCAAGGGTTTTAAGTAATGGATGTGGCAAGAGAAGACTTTGATTGACATGTGACTAGCACTTTCATAAGAGTAAGAGGAGTAAAGATTGCAAGAAAGAAAAGGGAATGGAAAAAAGCAGTCTGAAGAGTCAACAGAGGAAAGTCAGTGGGGTAGAAGGCACAATGACTGGAAGCAGCAAAAGAGAGCAGAAGGATGAGATACATATATTGGGAAGGTGAGGATAAGAGGAAGTAGCTAAAGCTTGATAAGTTAATTGAAGGCAATGGGAATCTTTTATGTTTATTTCAGCAAATTCTGATTAGGGAACAGGTTGTAGAAGTGGCAGGTTGTTAGAAATAAGATACACCCTTTCTAGACTTCACATTTCCTAAAGTTCAGCCATAATGAGTGCCTCTGGGGCTTTGAACCTGCTTTCTTGGGTTGGTGGCTGATGATTGCTTTGGTACCTCAGTGGGGTGGCCTTGAAGAGGGACTGAGTCTAATGACAGCTGTTTCAGAAGGACATTCTAATTTGCAAAGGTGGTTCTTATAGAAGAAAAAACCTCTGCCTGATTGTGACTGAAGTAGGTTATGCAGATGTTCCAAAGAGTGAGTATATTAGTATATCTCTTCAGAACGTAGAAAACCTGCACAAAATGAAAACAGGGCCAAAGGGATATTTTAAATTGCCAAGTCCTCACAGGGAAGATAAAAGCCGAACTTTGATTTACTGCTTAAATTACACAGATTTTTATACTGAGCCACCGAACTGTTGAGAAACTTAAATGGTCCTAATAAGGGTAGCATGAGATTTGAGCAGGTTTATTGTATAAGAACGACATCACATGTTTTGTATATCTGTGAGCCCTAAACTCTGATACGACCACCCTTTATCCTTACTTTCTGGGGGATTGGTTGCTCATTTTCCTTTTTAAGTATTTCCATATTTTTTTTTTTTGTTACTGTTTTATAACTGAGATTCAGTGCTAACATGCAAAACACATGCCAGTTATGTAGTTCTGCTGCTGTAAGCTTCTTCAACCCTAAATCTCAAAAACGTGTTTAGATTCCCTATTGAAATCTTGTTAAGGAGTATTACTGCTATGGTCATCTCCAGGTAGCAAATTACTTAATACTTAAAAATTAAACTTAAACTTAAAAGAATATTCAATGCTAGCATGTCTGTGTTTGGTCTTCATGAAATGCTGTGATAAATACCTATTTTGTTTCATTTATAGAATCCACCAACCTCGGCATAGTCTTTGGTTTCCAAATCGTGAAAAGCATATCCATGTGCTCTAATATACATGAATTTTGTGTAATGTGTCCGAACAATTGGCAAATCAGGTCCCCTGTAAACTGGAAAGGAGAAAAGAATGAATGCCAGAGGCTAGGAACAAATAAAATACTTGCCAGTAGTCCCTTGGCTTCCTTTCCTTCAAATCAAGAGAGTTGTTACACCATTTCTACTAAACCGTAATTACAATCCTGTAAGTACCAACATCCACAGTATCTCCAGTGTGAAATACTTTCTTCTAGAACACAAGTATATTAGCTGTAGCAGGTATTAACATATCTATCTTCTGATAGCAAGTAACAGGTAACTGGAAAAGGATTCACAGATGACAGATTGATAACTAAGGCAATACTGTTCAACCAAGGATTTCATATACTTGCATAGGATTATGTGGCAATGGGGAATGAGGTAGATTTCTTAGCCATTTCTCAGTTTCTCATATCTGGAGCTATATGAAAGCATTACAGCTTTTGAATACAAAATGGGGAATTGTTTTAGTGGTAGCCAAAAACTCATTGTATTTTATTTGTTTTGTTTTGGGGAGGTGATGGAGGTGATGGAAGACTGAAGTCAAATCCTTTTTTGCCATTCTTACTAAAGATGATAAGGGTTCTTATCTTCTTTTCAAACTTCAAGAAGAAAATATGAAAAATAGCTTTTATTACCATTCTGTGATATTTGTAGGGATGGTGAAGAATAGCTCATAAAAAGATATTTCTCAAGTTTTAACACACTGACTTTTTCATTACCATAGCAGGTGGTCATTTTCATATAAATGAAATTTGTAAATAGCAACCCACCTTTTCACATGGATTCAATTACAGTGAATGCTTTCAAAAGCAAAATGCATGGAAAAACCCTTCCTTTTCATTCTCTCTCTAACCAAATAAAAAGAATCTTTAAATCTTCTTTTTTTTCTTGTATATATATACTGGTCATAGACTAAATGCAATAATATATAAACCAATACTAAACTGCTTTATATTTTTTCAGGTCTTTTTTCTTTGTTCCATTTTTCTTCCTCTTAGTTGATACTAAAGCTATACATAAAATAATTTAAGCCAAAGTGAAATTTACTTTTTCTGTTTATATGTTTGTAAAATAGCTTTCAGGTTTCTCACAGACTCATATTGACCTTTGTTATGCTTTTCCCCTTTCCTCACTTAATATTCTCATAAAATTCACCCTCTTCTTTTGGGCAATCATTATGTCCCAGGCTGCTGTCTTATGGAAAACAAATTGCAGTGCAATGCATGGCACCTTGTAAACTTGTCAAAAGTTGGATTCATCCTACCTAATTTTAGATCTATAAAAGTGAGACATCATATAAATACATTAGAAATCAGATAAAATTGTATAAACTTTCCTCTGTAGGTGTCTCTTTCCAATCTGTTTTTTCTTCCTAGTCTGCTGTTAGCTTAGACTTAGTACTTAAAGTCAAGTGAGACAAATCCCACTCTTAAAGTCCTCAGTGCCCTAAGAGGTCTGGTTAAAATACTAATCTATGTAGGGATTATTGAAGTTATGTGAAAGAGGCAACATGCAGTACGGATTACTAATGATGTCGCTATTGTGTTTGAAATGTATTGCAAAAGTTCATAGTACTTTCTGAGGTCCATAAAAGTTTGAATAAAATATTGCCAAGTAAAATGATATGCATCTTGGAAAAGCATTGTAAGGTGCCTGAGCAACATTTTAAATAACAATTTTTAAGCACAGCTTAGGGGAAAAGAGTACACCTTATCTTAGAAATACAGCTTTTAACCTGCACACCACTAACACCAACAATGAAAATAAATACTGCTTCTGGTGGGATTCCCTAGCTGAAGAGCATTTAAAGAAATTATTTCCCCAGATGAATTTCCAAAGACATTATTGGTCTAGGCAAGAGGAAGCAGTGTCTTGGCGCAGTGCTATAGCTACTATCTTCAACTCATTAGGTTCTGCTGTAGAAAAACAGATAAAATAACATGAAGAGTTTGCGCAAAATTGGTCAGTTTAACTGAGGACCCTTACAACTCTTTAAATCTGTCTTTGTGTCCAGCAGGCTGCTGCCAGACAAAGGCAGCAATTTAAGTCCTTGGCATTTCAGATCCCTTTAATCACAACTGATGCAGACTTCCTCCATAAATGTCTGTTCTGTTGTATTTATTGTGGTGAAGAAGGATTCTAAAGAAGTATGTATCTATTGTACATTGGCAGAGTTGATTCCCAAGATGACCAATATATGTAAAAATTAGATTTCAGTTTCCCTGTCAAAAGCATTGTGATTTAAACTGCTATGCTAAAAACTACTGAATTCTATCCTAAACACACTTGCAAGGGTACAAATTTTGGCATGAATAAAGAGTTCATGATGGCTTAGTGATTACTTTGACATGCAGTTTGTATCTTTTTTAAATTACTGTTACTAAGCTCAACTGATGATGGAAAATATGTGTGCATTAATTAGTACAAGGACCAATAAGCATATTAAATCAGGCACATTTTTTGTGCATATAAATTATGATATTATGGGAGAAAGGTTGTTGAGCTGGACATAGAAGTGCTAATAGTGATTTGTAAAACAATTTTCATGATTAAAAGATATTGAAGTTGATGATAAAAGGGAGTCTCAGAAAAAGGCATTTAGCTTTAAAGAACTAAAGTTCTTTGCTCTTTCCTCATCCTATACCACCCTTGTCCTATAGCACTCCCCTGTTTTTCAGCCACTCTTTTTGTACTGTCATAAGCACAGGAGATTGCATCTGAGTCTTCCACACTGGCTCAAAATAAAGATTCTGCAATTTCATTCCAGATATTTTTGGGGTACAGATTTCTTGTCTTCAGAGGCATGAATGAGCTTGTTTCAGTGCCTATGATAGGGAGGCCTAATGTTATTCTATTTTGCAGTTTCTCACTACAAACAGAACATGTAAATCTATTGTGCTTTCCAGTTAAATAACCCATAAACTGATACTTGAACTACAGAGATAACTGTAAGTTTCTTCTCACATAAAGATTTACTGAAAACTAAGCCATAGGCATTTTGCAATATTACATTAACACATTACATTTCACAAAATCCTTAACTAACATCTTTCAAACCTTTCTATAGAAGTGTAAAACAACATTGACTTGTCACTAAAGAATAGTATTAATGATTTATAAGAAGTGTTTTATGAGTGGACATGGTTATATTTAAACTAATAGCCAAGGATGTCTATTTGTATTATTTATATGTATATATAATTTTCTATTCAAACCACTTCTAGAGCATTTTACAAGTAGCATGTTTATGGCAATTATGTCTGCATAAGAATTGCTGATTCATGCTCTCTATACTCAACATGTGCTACTTAAATAAAGACGACTTTTCTGAGTTCTTAAAGCTATGCACGCAGAAGCTACCCAAATGAGTAAACCTCCTTTGAAGTAATGGTGAGAACCCAAAGCATCCGTTCATCTCAAAGAGAGCTGCGTGTGTGTAGCAACTCTGAATATTACGCTGTTTACTTAAGTCCTTGTTCTTTGGCAGTCAGTTTGAAAATTAAACCATTTTTGAGATACCAGTTTACCCTTGTGTTACATAACCACGTCTCCTTAGCAAACATTATGAAATGACAAACTGGTTCAATCAGTTCAGCTGAGACATGAAACACTATAGTCTAGAAATTCCACATCTGAGGATCACCTCCATGTTTCTGCCTGACAGAATGATTATATAATTGCCATAAGTTCTCAGAAATTATAGTGTATTTGGGTATTTTTTGTTTTCTTTTTGATTTGTCATGCCTATTTTCATTTCCTATTGCCTGTGGTTTTTCAAAACTGTAAATAATTTAGAGATGTCCTAGATTTAGAAAATGATGTTTTAAAAATCTATGATTTAAAGTGTGCCTGGAAAAGGCAATTTATTATACACAAAAATTGTTTTCTTGCTTTTATGTTCAAAGATGATTCGGGCAACGTTAGGCCATTAGTCTGTCCTCAGTAATATACAAGGATTTAGAAGATATTTTAATGAAACAGTAATTAGGGGCATGGAGGTAACAGAAGCCTACATGGAATTACCAAATATAGAGCCTGCCAGACTAAATTGACCATGGTCTTTGATGAAATAGCTGTTTTTTCTTGAGAAAGGAAGCTCAGTAAATTTTATCTGTATGCACTTTCTAGCGTTTGATATGGAAGCACATTTAAAAAAAGGTCTTAGTTATGTTGTAAATGCGTACAAAAACTGTAAAGTGATTAACAAACTGTCAGAAGGGGTAAACATGATGATGGGCTGTATTTAAAGTTACTGGATAGGAAGGAGGTTATTGGCGTGATTCTTAAAGGAACATTGGTCTTCACTCCCAGAAGTGGCACGGGCTGGAAAATGAATTCCAAATGGAAAACATAACTTTCATGTAGTGTTTGAATCCCTGTGCTATGTTTTCTATGTTCCTTAGTATTCCATATAAGAAATTCTATGATGCCATCTTTGACAGTTTCTTAATCTTAGCTTTGTGCCAATTTTTCATAAACCCTGCATTAAACTTCGTGCATGTGTGTGTCATTAAACAGTATCTTCATGGTCTGTCATTTTAGTAACTTGCAACAATGAACAGATATCTTCACACTGTGATGCACCAGGATTTTCAGCATCTACTAAAACATACTTAGGAAGTCAATCCTTTCATGACCCATAAGTTCATGCGAGTTCTGTGTGATAGATCATTTCTGTAACAGAACTGAATCCAAAGTTCAAGGCCAGCATTTTTACTGCTGGATGATTTGTTTTCTGATTCCATTTATGCAACGTGATTAGTGAAAAGAGAGCGGAGGAAAATCCCTGGGAGTCCGGTGTTATCCTTTCTAAGTGTTGTATTGCCTAACAGTATTATTTTAATATTTTTGTAAGGGGCTGGTCAGTACAGCACTTAGTTAAGTGGCAAAGGGAAAAACTGCATTATGACTTGTTGGAAAAATACCCTCTCTACTAAATAATTACATTTCAGAATAATATTAGGCTACTCTTATATTTGCAGCCAGATTTTGGAGTAAGATGTAGTCCAGTGATTTATTTATTTAGAGATTTACATTGAGCTGAGCCTCCTACATATTATTTGTTGTTCAAAACCGCTCCAAGACTCAGACTCTGTGTGAATCACATTATGAAGCTCTGGAAGTGCTAAATATGAGTCAATATTTGTGGTGTTTATCTGTACAACTCAAGCCAAGTCTTCTTCCAGAATGGCAAATATTTCTGAAAAAAGGTTGAAATTCAGCTGGCATAAAAGGTTATATCAGGCTGAACCACTTAGGCCTGGCCTTGTTGGGGAGGTGCAGGCTGGATGAAGGACAAGGAATCCCAGAAAAATCATTTCACACAGATAATTGACCTTATTGCCCTGCTTCTCTATAGGAAAGGGCCTGTACTTTCTAAAATGCTTGTTTTCATCTGGTAATTTGAGTTTGTTTCACAAGTCTTAGGAAGTGGTGTTAGCTGGGGAGCTCCCCCAGTGTTAAATGCATAGAGCTAGGTCTACAAAGTCATATATAATAGCCTAGTAATGTTAGTGTGCACATCATGAAATATTCCGGATATTCAGATATGGCACTAAACTTTCAGCAGATGTTTAAATCATTGAAAATTGCAAATTTGGAAATTACTGCCAATTAAAAAAAAACTTGCCTTTATTATAATGACAGTCAATTCATGTTTGAAGAGTTGCTGTGGGGCTTTTTTCTGTTTTGAAAAGACTCAAGATACTTGTTTTATCTAATCATCTCTTCTCTTGCCCTAATGTGTGTGGAGGTTTTATTGTCATTGCATTGTTCAGGGAATGAAGTATGTATGGATAATTATCTGTCTTTAGACATGCATTGGTATCTGAGATGGCTTGATATTTTCCTGCTTGCCTTGAAATTTCATTCCTTCTGATTTTCCTTCTAAAATACCAAATACAACTTGCAACCCTGAAAAACGTTTCTAGAACAATCACTGTTGTGAGTCTTTCTAAATTCTTCATTTCTCTTCAGAGCTGCATCTCTTCATTTGTTCTTTCTGTGTTGTGAGTTCTCAGGCAGTTATTTTGCTGAGCTTCCAGTGTCATTGAATTTAAGAACAGCAGCCCAGGCCTTCTGCCAAGTCAGTGTTTTGGGACTGAAATTGTCATTGTTTGTTGTTGAAAGAAATATGATGTTCAAACTTGAAGCCAAAGCCCTTTTTTGTAGAATAAATAATTATCCTGACATAATTTGCCATTTGTACATGTGGCATAAATTTTGTGAGAACAGAGCAAGATGGGTTGCAGTCCTAAAGAATCCTGGTTCTGTTTTCTCAGTTTATTTCAGCAATAATTTCTCCTGGTCTTTAACTGAGAATTCCTTGTGGGGAACAAGGTTTGTATGTTGTGAACTTGCTAGTCTGATGCTGTATTTAGGCTGGCAAGAAGCCTCGTGCTTCCAGTGTTGGATGTTTTAATGGCTGGAAGCAAAATCTTTTACCCTTAATGAAATGGTATCCTCAGTTTCTGTATATATAAGGACTTTTTATCCTCATTTTTTGCATTTCACATTACTATCTGGAGGACTGACTATGGAAAAAGCAGCATCACACCCTTGAGTTCTAGCTAGCTGGCTGTATACTAATGTCTCATTTAAATGTTAAACCCATGTTATCTCCAAGTTATGAAGATGTTGTGCTACACTGCTAGTCATTATAGAAAACTGAAACATCAGAGATGCTGAAATGTGAAGCAGAGGAAATGTGCTTGATCGGAAAGTGCATCAGGCAGCATTTTAAGATTTGTCTGTTGCACTGTGCTGCTGATTTTGCTTATTTGTTTTTATGTTCTGACTTTATCTTTCAGTGTAACATTTTTGCTTTATATTGGCACTTAGAGAGCCTTGGATGGCAGCGTATTTGCAATATTTTGATGTAAAGATACTGGCATGGGAAATTTGGGAATAAGCTTTTCCATAATACTGTGCACAAGCCTGATAAAGTCCTTTAATTTTTCTCTGCTTCAGTTACCCACATACAAAACCGAGATAATATTTCCCTGCTGCCAGCCATACTATTTTTCCACTTCCCCTACAGCAAGAGAACACTTTGAATAGTTAGAAAAGGGAACTTGAAATGTGTATATTTAGAGGGTTGGAAGAGGGTATTCCTGCTAACCCAGAGTTTTAAGAAAAGGGAACATTTATTACTTGTTTATAACTGATTTGTTGCAGTTACATGCAGTGCCAGTTTGAAAAAAATTCTGACTTGGTTTGGCTTGGCATTTGGGTGGATATATCACAGTATGAAATAATGAGGGCAAATTTAGATGAGTCTCTTCTGATTGTGCATGGCTGGACTAAAGGTACTGATGGAGTCCCTTCTTGATTTGCCTGAGCGTTTAACCATTTGACTAGATAAGGATTCGCCTGTCATATATATCAATACTCAGAGTTGGCAAGTAAGATAAAAGAATAGAGCTGTACTTTTGACAGAAAACTATTTTTGCTGTAAAATGGAAAACATATAATATGCATATTCAGTGTGGATTAAAAATATACGTTCCTCAGAAAAATCATTACATTTGTTGTTGAAAGTTTGCTCTAGTTCGAGGAAACACTAACTGCAAATGAAGTAGTGAGTTTTATTAACTCACTTTCAACTGAACAACGATTATGAGTTGTTGCCTTGAAAATACAAGTGAGAAAAATCAAGGAAGCCATGTAAGAAAATCAAATATCAAATAGTAAAAGTTTAGAAATGTGCCTGAAAATATTGTTTTCAGTGTGTCCTATAACACAGTGAAAGCCAGTTATATCATCTACCCATTTTCCCAACCCATGCCCTCCAAAAAACCAACCCCTTCCCACAGATTACAACTGTCTTTTCAGTTCTACGACTAGCAGCTGCAGATTGAAAACAATCAGTAGGAATGTATGCGCTGGTTTAGAGAGGACTGGGGAAGAAACAGAGCTTTCCAGACCACAAAGTAGCCGCAGCCCCGGCTGGGTGGATAGGGCATACGCGGGGGTGCAGGAAACCCACTGACATCTTTCAGCTTCTTGCACCTCCCTGTTGCACGTTCTAATCATTGGCTGTGGGAGCAGGGAGTGGAAGTACTTCAAACTTTGCTGAAAAGGGCTTTGAAGTTTGTCAAATTCATCTCAGTGTGGAAGGGGAAAAAAAATCCGCTTGAATTATTTTTACATGAGGAGAGAATTGCTTCCTGCTCAGCACTAGGCAATTTTAGATTGTGGGTCTCAAACATGTACAAACACACTTTCGTGGTGTTTAACTACAGGGTTTGGGTTGGAACCGCTTCAGAGGACTATTTGAACATTCCCATTGGATATTTGAATAATACAGGATTAAGATTTTGTCTCTGGTATATATATGAGTGTGTATTTTTACAGCTGAAGTTTTTCATAAAGATAATTGAAAAACATCCTTTTTAAGAATTGCTAGATATGAAAAATCTGCAAAATATAAATCGTGCTTTTCAATTTACGCCTAGCTCTGACGTCTAAGCAGTCCCACTCTTCAATAATACAAGAAGCTGTGAGGAGTTAGGTAGAGCAGAGGGGTCAGAAGAGGGTTAGAGCTGTGTTAGCTGTCCTTCCCCTCATGGCTTTGAACAGTTTTGCTGTCCTCGCTGCCTCAGTGCCAACCCCCTGTAATCCTGAGCAATACCTACAGCAGAAGGATTTGCTGTCTGAACACAAACGCCTGTGCTGCCTACCCACTTCTTACAGTGTAGTCTGAAGATGCGTACCTGCTGTTGGGTCTGTTCCTTATTGTCTAATTATATTGTCCAGTGAAACAACTAAAATATGGCAAGAGTAATTAACAAAAGAAAACAAAATCTTTTTTTTTTTTCTCAGCCTGCTGGGAACATACACACAGCCACAGGCTGTAGCTGACCCACTTCTTGATAAATCGCACAGCAAAAATGACACTGAGGGAGCTAATGCCATCTACTGACTAAAATAACGCTACCACCAGGATAGTCAGCCTCAAAAGATTGCAGGGCTGGTAGCATTAAAAATAATCAGAACATTATGTACACCTCTTTGATTAAATATAAGCTGAGCTTGAGAAGTTAAACCAGATGCTTCAGAAATCAGGATTCATTTGTCTTAAGCTTGTTCTGCGGCAAGAAAGCTAAAATAATCTGTTGTTAGAAAAGCCTTTCAATAACCTGATTTTCAAAATTGCTGAGTACCTTCTTGCCCGTTGCCTTCAGTGAGATTTGTGTCTTCTCAGAATCTCTGAAAATCCATGCTGATACTGGTTTGCTAAAGATACTTTATATGCTGGAGCTTATTTAAAACAGAAAAAAAAATTTGTCCTTTCTCATCCCCGTTCATTGTTGCAATGAGTTATACCCAAGTGTGTTATAAAGCTGATTGTTTTCACTTCAGAGGTGAGACCAGGTTTTTTATTTTTGATACCTCAATATGAAGACATATTCAGTGACAGGTATGTCTCTGCTTTATGATATCTGCAAATAACACTTAATTTCAAATATATTTTCCTGTGTTTATATTCACAAATATATTATTTGATGCAATATGCAGAGAAAATTTGCATTTGAAATAAGAGCCACATTTCCTGCTAAAAATTATTCACTGAGCAACGTGGATTACATATAAGATATCAGGATCCTCCAGGTTAATAACAGAGAACATTCTCTCTAATAATGAATAATCACTTCTACACGGTAAAGCAAATCAGTGTTCTCCACTCTTTTCTTAGACAAATAAATTATAAATCAAAGTCTCATTAAAGCAGACAACGTAAGTCAGTATAGTTTTAAGTGGGGTGGTGTCACTTTAACTGATGTCACTTTTCTGTGTGCTGAAATATTAACCCTCTGAGGCAAAATCCTACTGGTTGTGTGGAGCTTGGTAACTTCAGAAAAGATGCTGCCACTTTTTCAGGTGAAAAGGACCTTTGGTCATTTTGAGGAAACAAGGTCTTTACCTAAAAAGGACCATGATGGAGGTGCCATAATGTAATAAGATGTGGACTAGTATACAGGATGCAATATGTATAGGCAATGTTGTTCAGGGCATCTTCTATAGGTAGTATCATTCAAAGAATAAATGCATTTAGTAGAATTCATTCACAGTTTCTGCTTTCACATAATTTTAGCTTTCTGTGCCAGAATAATTTTTTTTCCGCTATATTAATTCTGTATGGCATTCTACCAAGTTGTCTCCATTGCTGACTTTAGGTAGTGCCATGCTACCTATTACATCATATCAGAATAATTCTTAGTTTAACCAAAATCCCTCCATAGCCTAATTAATTACTGTTATAAATTTATTCTACCTAATATCTATCATAAATAGTCTAAGTCTGAGGTCATTATACCATCTTTAAGGTTTTAAAATATTTCTTACTCTATTTCCTTGTGATTTTTTTCCTTAAGTCTGTTGGATAGTAGATATTTAAAGGCTCATAGAATCTCTGTACAATTATCAATTTTTTATTTTCTTTATTTATGACTGCTGATTACTCTTAAAATGTACAATACGTGTTGTGGACAGTACATATTAGCAGTAAGAATGTTGAATAGCAGAATAATAGCAATCATTTCCACTTCTAATAGCTTTCAAACCACCTCCATCTAAGGGAGATATGTTTTGTTTTCAGAATGTCATGGACTGTACTGTTTCCCAGGTGTTTACAAAATAGCAACTCAGTCTTGAATTGTGTTTCACTTTGTATGAGCAGTCAACTTCTGTTGATCGGGGATTAAGATCTCTGGGGCCTGTGAATAAGTAAGGTTTACCCAAGGCCAGCTAGGAGAATTAAAATGCTATTGCAATTTGCCTAGAGTATCCTATTAAAATGATAAATTATAATTTTTCTGTTGAATTTTTAAATCATTCAAACGGCCATGTAATTTATTATTACATGCTATCTATGATGGTTCTGAAACTCTGTTTTTATAGTCTTTAGGAGGGGATTTCTTGTTTGCAGTTATATTTCATGGTCTCAAAGAACAATTTTTGTAGAATTTACTGCTCATTTCATTCCTTCTATGTTTGATTGAACCTTTTCTTTTAGAGATTGAGGATGCATTTATTTTGAAGACTGACAAAGAAATGTATCTATCTATATACATTAATCATAATTAGATATATTTTTACCTAGATACTGTACTATATGGGAGTTTTCCTAAGGAGAAAGCATTTTTTGAGAAAATATGTAATATTTTTGTTGCTTTTGTGTGACGTTAAAATGTTGTCTAGTGTTTGCTATGGTTAACATGACATTTTGGGTTTCCGGCACAGATGAGATTTATTCCACATTGGTTTTAGTAGTTAAAGACAATAGTATGGGGGTAGGGGAAGAGGTTTTTTGTTGAACTGCTCATATTGTTGTTTTCTTTGTTTTATAAAGTCATTTAGATTCTCTAGTCAAGTTATTTCTATTCAGAACATTTTCTGGTACTCAGAGAAGACATATAGGAGAAAATATTGAAGGTCTCATGGCAGAAATATATGCAAAGATAGACAACTCACTGTTGTTGCTGTATCTAGGAATTTTTAAACAGCTCCATTACAAACTGTGCAGCATGTATAAGCATGGGTATTTATTAGCTGTTATAAACTGGGGTGCTGGTTTCAGAAAAAAACTGCTTAACATTATGTGATAACGGCTGACTGTGAAGGATGAAGATTATGCGAGGAACCTTCATAAAGAAGTTGTATTTATAAATAGACTATGAAAGCCCATTTTAAATTGCTTCATAAAATTTGATGGCTTTAAATGAACCTTTGTGCCAAACAAGCCAGTCTTCTTGTTTTCTAGAGGCATGGATTAGAGCAGGATTACTCAGTCTGTAGGAGACACAGACCAGAAGTGGGTCACAAGGATCATACCAGCTGGTAGGCAGAATCCAGCAAAAATCACCCAGTCTCTGTGCAGAGCAGAAGCCTCGGATGGGGGCAAAAAAGCTGCACATCCCTTACAGCTGTCCTACTCTTGCTCCCTCTACTGCTTCTGCAAGCCAGCACCTGCATGGTGCTTTCTGTACCTAACCTACTTGCGTGCAGGGCCCGTTTCTGCCACTTTTCATCCATGGTGAGATGACTACCAAAAACTGCCTCCTGTAGTCACTTCAGGTTACCATGCAAACTGGGGAGACAGTTAGAGGATGGGTTTGTTTAGAGACTGTGAGCCGACCATGGCAGACTGAGGTGAGAACCCAGGAGACCACTGTGGGCTGGAGCGCCTTACCCTCAGTATCACCGCGTGGTGCTACTGAATCCTGCGTTCTTGCTGGCTGACTACTGCGATTTCTTTGGTGATCTGTGGAAAGAAACAAAAGAGTGCTATCCTTGTTTGTCTTTCTAATATTGCTCCCTAAAAGCCAGGTGTTAGTGCTAGAACTGAAATTCCTTGTAGTCAGACCACTGCTGTGGTGCTTGTGACCACCTCATTCCTAAGTCTGTATAGCTGCACGCAAGAAGAATGAGTCAGAAGGAGACAAGGCTCCTCACCCAGGCTTGTGGAAGACTGTTCACTCTGCCTAATAGTCTGTCTGTCAGTGGAAATGGAGAGATGCTCCATCTCAGGAAGATTCAAAGGAGCCCCTGGAGGAATCCGTTGCTGTCCTATGAATGCCTCATGGAGACACCTTGTACATGGCATTAGACAGCAAAGAGCATGCCTTCTCCTCGCCTCTCCCTCCTTCCTGGCCCTGTTTCTTTTCCAAGAGGAAATCTGCCTCCTGGCACCCTGGGGAGGGAAAAGGTCCTCAGAGAGGCCTCTCTGCGGCGCGTGCAATGACTTCAGACAGTTTTAAGGTGCCAAGTCCAAAGGTTTGTACCTTTGCCAGAAGATGGCAAAAAGTTAAAAAAAAAAAAAAATGATTTCTCTTTCTCCTTCTTTCAGTATTTAAATACGTAAGCTAGCATATTCAACAGTATTGTGCAATAGGAGGGATCAGAACAAGACTTCACATTTTTTAAACTGAAAGATCTGTAGAATGTGTTCTGAGGATGGTGATTAAAATAGACCACCTGAGAGAGCCTCAGCACTGGGTAATTTTTATTTATTCATTCCTTGCACTTTTTACTTTCCTTCTTGTGACCTTTCTTAGGACTTGTGACATTCTTTTGTTGCATTGTTTCCCCCTCTTCCATATTTCACCTTTTCTCCTAGAATCTTTCTCTCACTTTGTTCTTCTCCTTTTGTTTTTCTGTTCTCTCTCCTGAATTGCACTCAACAGTCACACCTCTCTGACTATCACCTTCTTCCATGACTACTTCACTAACTCTTGCACTTTTTAAGTGCTTTATCCTTCAGTTTTATCCCTTGATACTTGCCCCTTTCAGGATTTCTTTTTCCTTCCCATCATAGGCATTTTTAGGTTAGTGTTTTCCCTGCAGATTTATCTGCTCCCCATCAGCAGTAGTACTGAATTCCCTCTGCAGTAGGAAGAACAGGAGTGGGCAGATGCTAATTCTGTCCTGAGGTAGCATCACCTGTAAAGAGGAGAAGGAAACCTGCAACTGAATTCAGCCCAGATTTTTCTTTCTCCTGTTGATACTGCTGGTGTCAGGGAAAGGAGCTGACTTCAGAAGACTGAAATGCCAGTCTGAAACATCAATTAAGGTCAAAGAGGAGCACAGCACTAGTCCTTTTAAATGCTCACTGAGTTTAAATGTTAATATTGAGCTTTGTGAGATACAGGGTTGGGGGATTTATAGCCTCACAGGTTTTTGATTCCATGCCCATTACTATTTAATTAGTTATTTCTCTTACAAGAAGTTGAGGTCTGCTTTTACTTTTTCTAGCGTTTGATCGCTGCACTCCACAGTATTCTTATCCAGAGTCTCTTAATAGATATTACGTAACAACAGAAGATGGTGGAAAGACTTGTGTTCTAGTGGGGTGCACTGAATATTGGAATATTAGGCTCCACTGCTTAGCCATTACTTAGTCAAGTCTTCATTGATTTTGTATATATTACCTGAATTTTTGTGTTCTTCTTTCTTCTCCAGTGGAGGAAGGGAACAGTGGATAACAATCTCTCTGCCTAGTCAGAGCAGATACGGCTGAAAAGGCATTATTTGGGAGTGCCACTTCTGGATACTACCAGCCCTCATATGCAGTTGTTCAGATGCATACATCTCCATGTACAAACCTAAACAGACTTTTTTTTTTTTTTTTTTTTTAAATAAAGCTTGTCATCAAAGGGAAGGCTATGTTTAGGTCAGAAAAATATTTAGCTTCAGGCAATAAAATTATTCTTCAGCTTTTAATGGTTATTTTCTATTCTGTTTCTTCAGTGCCTTAGAAATGCTTCACAAAGCCAGGCTCCTGAGGTGCCAGGAGCAGACACTAGGAAGAGGTTCAGCAAGCAGGGCCTAAAATAACACTTAAATGTAGGTGCATAATGAAGAGAGGATAAAGATGATCATAGGTAGCAGCTGCACAAGGCAAAACTACATTTCACAGTAATTGTAGTGGCCTACTTGTGTCATTGTAGGTTCAGTGCCATCCATGCCTCTTCTGAGGCTCTGTTTCTCTATCAGATGCTCTCAGGACTAGTATGATGTGTCCAGATTAAGAAGAGAATGCTGAAAAATAGGAAAATACCTAATAAGATCACCAGGGGACTGGATAACTTGAATTTTACAAAAAGAACAAGCTTTTCGCTCTAGCAAAAGGAAGACTAAGAGGAATATTGAAAAATATTGATGATATAAATACCAGCAGGGGAAAAATACTGTTGAAGCTAAAAGACAACTCTGGCCCTGAATAAGCTTAGACTGGAAATTAAAGGAAGCTTTCCAACCATGAGAATAATGACATTCAGGAATAATCTTCCTGTAAGTGTAGGAACAGAAACATCCTGAACTGAATTTAAGAGGATTTTGAAAAATTTCTAAAAAGGACTATATGACACTGTCAAGTACTGTAATCTCACTTTAATTGCCTTATTTCCCAGCTAACTTCTTCAAAAATTGAAGAGTTTTAGTGATTTTATAATATTTGAGAGCATTTTTTCTAAAATGCTTGTTTACAGACATATGCATCATCTCTTATAAAGGGTCCCCTGGGAAACATTTTTTGTAAAAGTCTGTCTATGAAAGCATCCCTTTAACGCTTTTCCTGTCTCTGAACTATTTTCACAGGGTTTTTTTAGTTTTTCTTATGGACAAGTGGGAGGTGCTCTGTTCTACCAGTTGGAATTATTTTGGAGCCTGTACAAAAATTGACAACTTGTTCTAAAAACAAAAGAAAAATATTGGCTCATTCACAGGATCTTACCCACCTAACACAATTAATCTGAGTTCTTTTAACATGGGAACAGTGAACTAAGTTTGCACAACTCTATGAATCAGTCATTCTCAATAATAGCAGTTTTCAGATGGTTTATTCTTTCCCCTTGTTTTTTGGTGTAATTGGGATGAGCGTTGTTTAAGCACATCCACACACTCCAATAAGAAGTTCCAGAAAATGAGTACTTCACTTTTAGACTGTACCTCTAACAGTCCCCAGTGCCTGACCCTATTTTGTCTGCCATTGTCACTGGGTTGCCCTTAATTATATTGATATATTCAAAGACTTCCCATATGTAAAAGACTAAAATGCTGCATCATATTTTGCTCCTATGTTTTCCCTTCCATTTACATTTCTTAAAATGCCTTGGAATTTTGTCACAGTGCCTTCATACATATGCATGACATGCCACTGCAGAAGACAGAACTCTTTATTTTTAGAACTTATGAAAAATGCATCCAAACTTCAAAGATGAATTAGAAATCAAGATTTCTGATTAGATATTTTGGGATTCAAATCATATGAGACCACTAGAATGTAGACAATAAAAAGGGCGCTATTAATGTGTCTTTAGAGAGAGAAAATATCTTGCATAAATCCCAAGCAGTCTTCTAAGCATTTGGGAGACAGGAAATGCAAAACCTAAGCTACAATGACAATTTTGCTGCCTACAGTTTGTAGCTTGTGATAGTTTTAATGTGATTGCATATAGTTTCTTTCCTGCTACATTACTAAAAATGTGAAGCATCCTAGAATAATCTGTGTTCTGTATATCAGAATTCACTGAAACACAAACAGAAACAAAACATGATGTAGTGTCATGATTTAAAATTTCTGTAAGCATTATGTGCTGGCATAAATAAATTTTAGGATTGAACTGCTTTATTAATACATTTATAATAAATGTGACATTATTATCTGCTCTTTGCTGGAAGTATTTGTTTTGTTAGCAGGTGAAAATCCACTAGCAGTCTTTGTAAAGTTGGAGATTTTTTATTAACTTTCAACTCTCGGAGACGTACAAATTTAAAGTCTGTACAAATGAAGGACTTTAATTAGGAATTTAAAATGTAAATCAAATACCACAGCCCATTGCTAATCTGTGCTTACTTAAATTTGCAGTATTTTATATTACAAATATTTTGTCTGATTTCTCAAATAAAAAAAATTAACAGATTCTATTGTGAAACCTATTACGTTTATATGTTTATTGACCTGAAATAATGGGCTACCTAGAGCTAGTAGTATAAAGCCAAAAAAATTACTGAATAGAAATTATTCTAAATTTTAAAACATAAGCATCTTGAGATGAACAAATTGAAATGTCAATACTGCATACCCAAAGGTAGAATTTGCAAACAAATATTAACACTTTTAGTCTTATTCTTGGTACCTTTAAGTCTTATGTTTTGTTTTCCTGTTTTCAAGGGAAAAATCCAAGGTTGTTAAATTTGTGAAGGTTGTGAGATCTTTGAACTATGTCCGATGCCTACAGCTTGTGGAATTCATAAGCTTCACCATTTGAAAGTGATTCACCGGTTTGCTCTTCCAATGAATATATAGTATGCCAAAGAAATTCTCTCTTCTGTGCTTAGAAACTGAACCCACCAAAAAAACCCTACTGTGCAGTTTACAAGCTGTGCAGCAGAACAAAGATGTCAAAACAGAGTCTGCTTCCTTTTTTTAACAAAAAGAGTTTTCTTGGTTCAAAACTGTCCTTCTCTGTATTGTGCCAGTTCAGTAACAGATAATGTTTGCCCGCCCAGAGCTCTGCTCATTTACAAAATCTGTATATTAACTACAGTATTTACTTAGTTCTCACTCACGGTTCTCATAGCTCCTCCCAAGACAAGGAAGGTGATTACTGCATACAAGAAGAATCCCGTTTTTAACTACTTATAGTTTATTCTCTTTAAACAGCAAAACATTTCAGACAGATCTACCCGAAACATAACAAATTTGCTACAATCTGCAGTTTGAGATGTACTCAGACAATATTGTCTTCAGGCATTCAAAACAAGAACTGTGATTATTATTATTGAGTGGCTAATGTGAAGAGATTATTTTCAAACATCAACTCTTCCTTCTTCCTCTGCTTTATATCCCTGCCTTACTCAATAAAAATAAAGCAAAACAAACAAAAAATTCCACACCAGGCAATAAGAACAGAAAGTTTCATTTAAAGGAAGGGATGATGGGCAGGAACATACAGAAGAACTCATGTGGTTAGCCTTGAATATACCAGGCACTAGGTGGTGATCATTAAAATGACTTCAAAGCTATATGCAATACATTACTATGGGATGGAAGAAGCAGTTATTCTAACATCAGAAGTGAATTGGGTTGTTTAACTTCTCGGCTTCTTGAGCATTATAGCCATTTTAGTATAATTAAATGAAGGTGAGTTGGATTACTATTACTTTCCTGTATTTAGAGGGCCTAACCATGATTCATACTTTGTGTGTAAAGTATGCGACAGAAATGTAGTAGATCTTGGAATGTGGCCAAGCGCTGTTCCATGTTTATGAGTATACAGGAATATAGAGATTTACTATACAAGATTAATCCTATATTCCATCTGGTTTAATATAGGTTAGTACCCATCCAATATAGTATATAATGTCTGGCAGTATTTAGAATCAGATGCTTCAAATAGACATGCAAGAAATCCTAAACCAGCTTGTTGTGGAGTAATCTGTCACATGGGAAATTACTCCTAACCCTTTACTGCTGACAATTTGATAAGTGCACAGAGGAATGAGACTTTGTGGCTTCCCAAGGGTACTGAAGGGTAGTTTCAGAAGAGAAGATTCAGTGTGTGGGATAAGACTGCTTAGGTCACGTTGCAGTTCACTTCCCAAAGGGTACATCCGATACCTGTTTACACAAAATACTTTTTTTCCTCTCTGTCATGTCTCAGGAGAGAGAGGTTCTTGGCTATGTATGCCTAGAGTGTAATCAAAGAAACTTGTTAAAATATAAACCCAAAAGAGTTTACAGAGATTTATATTAACAAAAGTTAAAAATTGTTCCTGATAGGTTCCCAAGCTACAATTTGCTTTTACCTTTTCAGTACTAGTTTCCATTACAAGTGGAAGTGGTGGGCTCAAAATACAGCCAATTAAATTCTGTACAGCATCACTAGGCTGCAATACACAATGAGATGAACAGGTTTACTAAAAAGCAGTCCTTTATTTTCTATGCTATTATAATGAATTTTCTTACACAAATCTTTTAACTGTCCCATGTTCTAACGAGACAACCATTTTAAATTAAAATTTCGATCACTCCTAAACAATTGCAACTTATGAAAAAGACCTGAAAAGATTTGGTTATGCTATTCTGTATTTAGCTATGCTAAATGAATAGATGTGTTTGCTTCTGATGAAGTCTTGAGCAGTTGAAGTTGTACTCTGCAAACTGAACCACTTCCTTAGGCCGTTAGGTAGATGCAGAGTATCAGGATCTATAAATACATTTTTTTTTTTTTTTTTTTTTTTTTGCACTGTAAGTAACATTCTTTGGTGGTTTTTTTTGTTTGTTTGTTCTACAAGGACGGTCTCTGCATCAAGGACTGTCTGAAGTCTTGTCTGCTGTAACTGTGCTGGCCCATTCCCACATGTGTAGGTAGAATGATTGCTGAAGAGGAGGCGTGTTTGCTGGTGAAGTTACAGTGTCTTCTGAAATTGGGTAATGCAGGATGACAAAAGCCCTTTCTGTTAGGGTAACAGCATACCTTAGAAGTTTTGCTGACATGTCTGCACTGCAGAGATCTGCTGGTGTAGCTATGGCCTCCATTAGATAAGCAAAACCCAATAAAGAGAACAGAGGAAGGAGGGGACAGTTGATGAGAGGAAGGGGAGTTCAATGTACGAAAGGGTTTTGCTGCATAGCAAGAGCGTTATGATGGTGTAGGAGGAGATTTTTCAAAGGCGTGAATGATAGCTAAGTATCTAATTTTCACTTTCTCCTTCAGAAATTCTCTTATTAATACACAGAAACTGAGGTAAGATAGAGGAGAAGAATAGAGAACAGGAGAGAGCATGTCTGGAGGAGGGATCTAAAGAGATAGGCTGAAGATGGTTAATGAAGCAGAGAAATGTGATTCTTGGGGTAGCATGAGTCACACACCAGCATAAGGAAAAGGGGAGCAAAATGACAGCCATGAACAAAGGGAAGAGGCGAGGCTAAAAATACCAAATAAGTAGAAGCAGCAGCTTAAAAAGGTACAAGTAGTTTATTTAAAAAGAAGCAGACATTAATGCAGGTTGTGCTGGGATATCGGGTGATGACAAGGAGAGTATCTGTGTCTAACCTTGTCTGCACGTAGATGCTGCTGCAGTGCACCCTAGGGTGCTGGTTCTGATTATCCAAACTGAAGGCCTGCTACAACATGTCATGGCTTCCACTGAGGCTACACATGTAGATGTCAGGTGTAAATGCAGCCCTAAATGCCTTTTAGGCTAGTAGGTATGTTTCAACATAATTCACAACCTTTATTATTGACCAGATTCTCATTTCACAGCAGGTATCACTTGCCCACTTTGTCACAGGGTGGCTTGTCACAAGAAGTGTGAGTAGACTTCAACAGAAACAGACTTGACCTACTGTACCACCTTCATCTGTCAGAAAGAATTAAAAGGACAGATAAATGTACCTAACTGTCATGGTTCTAACCACTGCTCTAAATGCTAGGCATAGTTTTTGGTAAGCAGAATAGAGATACCAGTATCCATTATTTCCCTGCTGTCTTCCCTGGTTTTGTAACAAGGCAAAATGTGTGCTGTTCTCTTCCCTACTGCTGCTAATTCTAAACTGAGCTGGAAAGAGGCTGTAGTGTAAATCCCAAAGTTCCTCATTCAAGCATTGCAAACAACCCAGTAAAATAGGTAATGATCATAGATGTTCTTGTTGTGCTAGATGAAAAAGTAGAAAATTAAAGGTCTCGGGTATCTTTTGAGAGTTTGAGATGATAACTTAAGTGTTCTTGTGGCACAGCCGTGGGTAAGTTCCCTCTGAAGTGAGCTCTGACCAGAGGACTTAATGCTGTAGGGCAGTTCTTGTTAGCTGCTGTGTCTCACTTCATAGGTCCCCACTTTAAATCCAGTCCACTCTGTTAGCAGAAAAAGCTGCTGTGTTGAGCTATTCCCCTGTCACAGGCAACATGCATCTCTTGAAATGTGACACCATCACAGCTTGGTTGGTGAAGTTGCACTAAGGGGCTACGTCACCTCCCTGAGTTTTGTTCCTTAAACTGTCCCCTGTTAATGATAAACTCATAGGGCTGGAGTGTGAGATAAGCAAATAGCCAGTGAAGCAATCACCGAGCTTCAGTCAGGAATCTGCAAACACAAAAAATAAGAAAAGTTTGAGTGGGAGAGGTAAAGAATGCTTGTTTAATCCAAACTAACCAAAAAAGCATCTTTACGCTACACATTTTGACTAAAGTTTCACCTTGTGTGCAGGCAAAAGCATCCCAGTGTTTCAGTCCCCCGATCCTTTCCTTCTTCTACTGAAGTCCCAGTCTCCAGTTTGTTCCCATTAGCAACATCCACTGTCAGCCAGTGGCTGGCTGATATTGCAGTTCTTTGCTCTTTAGTATTTCTTCTACAAGAGCCGACAGCGTTTCAGAGAGATGACACTCTCCCTTTTTGGAGACAGCCAGCTGCCACTATATTTTCTTCTCTCCCAATGGTGTATTTTGGCAGTAGATTTCCTTTGCAGCTGTGACTACAATTTGCATTTGGAGAGTATTGGTTTAGAAAGATAAGGTATTTAACAGAGCTAACAATTATTGTTTTCAAATGGTTGAAAAGGTGATGAAAATTCCAGTCAGTGCTTGTGCTTGTGGATTAAAAACAAATATCACTCGTTGCCATAAATGCTGCTTCTTTCTCCTACTGTGACAGCTGATAGCGGCTGAAACACAGATGCCACATTAGCCCAGGTTTCAATAGGAAGGGACTTTCAGTGGGGACTTACTTCTCAACCTGGCTCCAGGTTTGTTAAACTCTTCAAGGAAAGCTGGACTGTGGGTGTGTAGGACAAGGAAGTTGCACTTGTTCCTGACTTCCACAGAGATGCCTTGGCTTTTTGTTCTTTAGGTGCTCTGTGAACTTAAAACTTTGCTTTTGTAAATGGCAGAAGACAAGAAAAAAGTGCTACTTAGTGTGTGTTAAAAGAATTAGATGATACACTTTTCCATTTACAGAAAAAGTCTTTTTTTGTCTAGGTTTAAACAACTTTAAATTATCCTATTTGGTTTTTGGCAGCAAAAACATGAAAACAATGAAGTTCAAAACTATGCTGTTTCAAGCTTTTATCTCTTTTTTTGCTAGTAATTAATGATAAACAAACAAGAATTATAGGCTTATAATTAAAGGGTTAGTAGTTGCTTCTTGGTTTAAAATGACCTTGAAGTGGTATTCTCCTTTTCATCTTTCTCTTCTCTTTGCTAATGTACGTTCCAGCAGGGCTAATTTCCACCCCCCCCCCCCGCTTTTTTTTAAGGGCTTTGTTGAAGTGAAGGCAAAACTTTGACTTTCGTCTCTTCATATTTATGATAATCTTTTTTTGTCACATTCTTAACATTTTACTGCATCCACTTTCATTCCATTGTGAATGTCCCTTGTGCTCTAAGTCCAATTTTCTGCTTTTACCTCACAGTGCTTAAACTATCCATTCTATTCTGCTCTGTTTTCATCAAGAACCAGCCCTTAGCAACTAGATAACAGCCTGATACTGAAGATTTCTTCTTTTCACACACTATAATACATCCTTTCTCTTCCAAAGAGATTTCTGGAGCTCATCAAATCCTGTGCTACAGAACAATGCATCCATGTGCTTTCTCTCAAATATCTTTTCTCTTCACAGAACTTTGAAATGCAACTTATTTATTACTCTCTTCTAAAGAGAAAGCAAACAATTTCATCAATCTTGTTGGATCCTTTTGTGCTCCCTTTTTGTAATGTAGGTATAATCGCTGGAAAGCTCTTGGCTGCAAGTTTTTTAGAGAAAGCCAAGGATTCCTTTAATAATTAGTGCTACATCCATTATAGAGGACCAAGCCCTTGCAAGTAGTACTGGCGTTATCATTTGATTCCAGTCGTGTGTTTACATGCTTTCATGAAGACAAAATGCCCATGCCACAAAGCAGAAACACATGTACGGAAAGGGTCTTAAAGGTCATGCTAGCTTCCCTACATCCTGCTTCTGTTTTGACTCAGTACCCTCATCTTTTTCCAGAGCAATACACTTCGAAAGCAGAGGGCAAAAAACAGCTACCAGAGGCTGGAAATGAAGTTAAAATTATCACTTGTCTGTCCTGGCCACTTCCTCCTCTTGAGCACATGGAGCAGAAGAGAGCATGAACCTCTGCCTTATGTCATCCTCCTTGTTGGCCAAGTTTTACCAGCCAAGCAGTGGTAGCACACGACCTTGGAGGATGTGTATGGTTTGTGCTGAAGCTCCCCAACTGCAAGTCTGCTTTGCCACACAGTGCTCAGCAGGCCACAGATCACGTAATAGTAAAAATGATGCTGTTTTCAGCTACAAATTTGATAAAGATGCATAGTTGTACACCAGCTGTGATGACCTAAAAAAGTGGGAGCTGAATGCATAACTATTTATCTTTGTTCTGAGCCCTGTGACAACAGATAATCTTATTTTCCTATGCACATATGATCAGTGAGTTTTTTGGTTTAATTTTTAAAATGGATCGTGGTTATAGGTTAGGGTTTGTGACCAATAAATGGTTATAATGCCATAGCTGTATATAGACCTTTGCAATAAACAAAATGGGGGAGAAAAAAGAAAACTGAACAAACAAACAAAAAAAGCATTATCACACTGAAGCATTCAGTTAGACAACATGATCATCAAAGAAAACACGATCTGAAACAGAAGAGATTTCTTTTTAAATTATGTCAATAAGATGTCTATACAAAGTAGAACTCTTAGGTTCTCTCATGTTCATTTGCTCACTTAAAACTGTTGGTTTTCTGCCTGAATGTTAACTGTATAGCACTTAGTGTACACACAGCCCTTCTTCTCATGTCCCAGTTGGACAATTAGCTCAATCAGCTAAATCTACAGGGAAACTTAGGGTATGTGACAATGTGCTCTAAGGTGTTTAGCTGCTAGAGATCTAACTGCAATAGCACTACCTGCTGCACTGGGTTAAAAAACAACATTCCTGTAACCATCCTATAACCAATGAGGTGTTCAGAGTGGTCTAAGTCTAATTACCAGTAGGTTAAGTAAAATTTGCTCAAGTTTCCATCCACAAACTTGAAAAACTGAATTATCCTACTTACAGGCTTTTGATGAACAGCACTTTTCCCTCAACAAACAGAGTCAATGGTTTAAAACAAAGAGCACTGTACTGGGCAGAAGGAAGAAGCTCTCAGAACAAAACTGGGAAAGCCAGCAATAGCAATAAATCAGCCATGCCTATTAAGTAGGATTTCTATCTCCCCAGGTTGTTTTGGCAATAGTGCTAACCTTAGTTGCCCTCCTGCAGCAGTAAGTGGCTAATGAGGCAGAATGGTCTATCAATCACTGCCTCAGTCAGAATGCTACTGCAAACTGTTGTCCAAATTTAGGGTAGATCCATCCCTCAGTCTAAAGGGCATGAATCTCTGGGACTTCACCTGCCATCCTAGATGAGGCGCTCAGGAGGACTGCTTTCAGAATTCAGCCCAGGCAACTCAGTTGGCCTCAGTCCACCAAGTTTCTTTCAAAGCTGTGCTGAACTTCCAGATGGAAGTGGGGAATATTCATGACCCTGAAGGGTCATACCATCAGGCAGAGACACCAGACTGCTTTTGTGATCCTATTTATACAAGCAGAGCAAATCCAGGTTGTGGATTTGATTAGAGGATCCCTGATGCTGTGCATATAAATACCCCTACTCTCTACAACCTTGGGCTGTATTATAGCTTTAGACCAAGCTTCCTGTATAATATCCCGAAGATGTGGGTACCTCAAAATGGGTTGCTCAGCGGCCAGCATGCTGAGTGAGAAGCTGCCTAATCAGCAGGGCATGCTAAAAACAGGAGTGACTCATAAACCCTGCACCTCCTCTGAACTGTCTCAAGCACCCTCTTCAAGGTGATGTTTGTATCCTCTCCTGAAGGTGGGCACGCAAGTCCTTTTTTTCTGCTGAACAGCAATGACTCTTCCCTTACAGAGAAGCACAAATGAATGGGGGCAGCAACACTGTTGTATGCAAAACTCAGTGATGGGAGAACTCACTCAATGAAGGTAACCTTAGGCTAAGGTCTGTTATCTATCCAAAGGAATTCAAAGCTACGTCATGTGAGCTTTCTCTGGTCTAGAGGAGAGATGGGAACATGGCCACACCGAGGATTTCCATGTGCAAAAAACCTGAAAGTTTTAAATTTATTAAAATCCCTAAATTACCATTCAGTCCGTAACTTTATTTAAACAAAAAACATCCAAGTAGTTTTCTTTTTTCCTTTCATTTTGTTACTTCCTCATCTTTATTCTGAAGTTGTTTTCTCTAGTAATGCTCATGCATGAGTTGGATACAACAGTCTTGTGAATGGGATCCTTGCTAAATTGTTCATCTGCAGAAACAATTGCAGAACAAGAAATAATTGTACTAACAGCAGAAAGTAGTGCTTTTACTAATACCTCATAAACTGCCTCAGTTTACAGTTCATCAGTGGTTAAAATAATTTCAGATATGTATAAGGGCATCTTTTAAAAAGACGGCTTTCCAAAGCACTGTAGGGAATGCATGATTATTATTTCTCAAATTAGGATCTTTTATTTTCTTTTTGGTAGAAAAATGTTACAAGTTAGGAATTAATTTTCATGTAATTGATAGATAATTTTCCCTCCTGCTGTGTGCGGAAAGCTATTGAATGATGGTATATCATTCTCAACAGGAGGAAAAAGTATCAGTCATTATAGGACAATTAGTTCCAATTTCCACTATTTTTCTTCCATGTGCTGATAAGATGATTGCGTTCAAATTGTAAGTACAGTAATTAACCATAAATATAAAATAACTTTATTTTTAATTTTTATTTTTAACTTAAAAACCAAATCTAAATGCCGATGCTTCTTGCGCCCCCATGCTCATCTTCCCTGGACTGGTGACATTCATGAAACTGTAATTTTCATGTAGCTGCAGTTTAACAGAACCTGTCACAGTCAATCAGTTTACGTTCATGGTTTTGCAGTGTTGTTCCTGATTTCAGTACTGATATGATATGGCTGAAGAAAACCCTGAACAATCTTTTTATCAACATCTCAATTTTTGAAAATTGTGTATTTCCTCACAAACCCACCATCTGCTTACAAGAAAATTCTTGGACTCAAACTGTCATTGTTTGCTTTATTGACAGTGAAATCATAATACTTGGTTAGTCACCTTATAGCAAGCATAGTAGTATATCATTAATGCATATGTGGGACAAATATACCTATGATGTATATATACAGAGAGATATATTTGTGTACACACAGGTACTTTACATGTATCTGATTGATACCTGTGTGATGAACTCCTGAGATCTTTTAAAACTAGAATGCATATATCTGAAAAGTCTGAATCTTTTATTGCACAGTATTTGCAAAGCTTGATCTACAAAATTCACTCACATGTATTCTTCCCATTAGCACACTTGGGTGACGCATCTTAAAGCTTTAATGCCAAATACCAACTGTTTGCATTTTTCTAAATGCCAGCCATGTAATTTTATCATAGGATCTGAAAAATGAGCTGAGCTGTTTCCTTCTCCCACCTACCACCAAGTAATGCAGCCCAAATTTTATGTGTTTGGCTACAAGGATATAATCCCATGCCTTCAGCTGTAACTGTAATCTGCAGTAGCTTCTCAAAGATATAATAAAACTGATCTTTGAAATTTAGTTTATAATTGCATTCATGATGCAGAGGAGGAATATGATCTTATTGCGTTCTTGTTTTCTTAGCTTTTTGATACTGCACATGTAACAGGGAAAAAAACAGTGAAGTTGGAATGTGGTACTCATTAAATTCAGCATATATGACTGAATATACATAGGGAGCAGATCTTTTTCAGAAAGAAGGTGCCATTTTTATATAGTCACTTGTCAGAGTAGAATCACACTCTGAGGTGACAATTATTTCACAACCTAAGTCCAAGGCTTAACTAATCTGCGAGGGAGCACTGAATTACACATCTCAGCTCCCCATATTTGGTTCCTTAGTGCACATACCATCCTGCTTGTTCCTAATTAATTTTACTAACCCCATAGTAACTGAGTGGAGAAATTGGGACACATAGGAAATCTCAATAGAAGGAAAATCGAAAGGTAAAATAGTGAAACTAGAGCTATGACCTACAGATACCAAAACAAGAATATTAATAGTGTTTCTCTGTATTATTTTACAGTTTCTGTTGTGTTGTTCCTTATGTATTTTACCACATCATAGTTAATCTTTATGGCACTTCACTAGTTTATAGGCTTTATTAGAGCCATTGATTGGACAGGAGCCAAATATGTGAATATAAATTGATTTTATGCAATGTACACAACAAGGAATTTATTGATATAAAGGGCTTCATTATTGTTAGGATTACTCTAAAATGATTTTGGAACAGCAAGAATTCTCTGTGGACTGTGTTAGAATTTCATGCTTAAATGCAGTTGAACACTAATTTTTATATGAATTCTTTTGTCTTACACTGCTCTATAAAGGAAGTCTGGAAGTAAATACCAGGGGAGTAGAAATGCAGATTACAGCTTCAGGAAACAAGATGCAAGCGTGAAAGATGACAGAATGATCATGTGGGAGGAAATTACTGTAGTTCCTATCTTTCCCTTATTCCTAGTCATAACTAGCTATTATCAAGGACCTCAGTCATTTTGAAGCAGCATTTGCAGTAGTAGAGGAAGACAGAGGGGTTAAATTATACATATTCTGATGCTTTGACAGGTTTGGTAACCTCACTGCTGTTGAAACATGACAACAATGTCAACATCCAGAGAGACGGGGCTGTATCTAGCCCCATTACCTCTAAAAATCAAAAGAAATACATGACTAAGAAATATCATATGCTTAGGGGAAAATGAGAGTTTCAGAACATGGTCAGGGAAACAGGCATTTATATAGAATCTGTGCAAGGGACTTACCACTCTTGACTTGCTGCAATGCTCCTTGCTCTTGTTTTTCATGTTTATAAGCTGATGTGACTCCTCTCGCTCCCATGTGCTCTTCTGCATTGCAGGAGTGGAAGTTTGAAGCGCAGTCAAAAAATTACAGCTTTTAGCTGGAAAGCAAATAGTGTTGGCTTCACTGGTATCATTTAAATTAACAGCAGTCTTATCAACAGCTTGAGGAGTGAGTCTGAAAATATCATTTTGCATAGCTTGGTACTGCAAAATATACAATGATTAGGTGTTCATAGATTACATATCAGATGGAGGTTCTTTCTGAAAATGCGAGCCAAAGTTTCTCATGCACAGACTCTGCAGCATAAGATATTTTGGAGCCCTATATGTTGAACAGATCTGCTGTATTTAATAATGGGTGACCAGGAGGCTGAAAGAGAAACGTGTAGATTGTGCCATGTACTGAAGAATTTGTCTTTCTCCAATGTTCACAGTGTCCATATCCCTCCCAAAATATTCAGATAGTTTGCTGTCTGCTGGGCAGGTAATTTTCTGTGACTTTATATGGTTAGCTTTGAAACATGGTTAGAGATGAAATTGTATGCTGTAATGATTTCAGTTAAATAAAATGGGTTTATCATGACAGAGAACTGTGAACTATTCTATGCTTATTCTACATATATTCTATGTTTATTAGATATACAATGCATTAAAAAAGTGAAATAGGTTAAGAAGAGTACACAAAGATTTGGCTATTATTTGGATATAACTCATATTCAGATAATAGGTTTTCAGTGTGAATATTAGACTGGAAATCTTACAATATTTCATTTTCTCATGACTTTTCAGATGCTTACTGTTGCTTTGTCTGACTATTAGAGAAGGACCCAGATGAAATTTGTACCTATGTACCCAAAACGTCTGGATAGCTACAGTGCCAGAAGCGCTTGAAATAGGAACTAAATGGATGTCTCAGGAGAGAAGCAAAACATGTTTGAACGTACTAAAAAAAAAAAATTACTTTGGATTTGGCCATCAAGTTAGTTTCTTTCAGCTGTTTTTCTAAAAATATTTGTTCTTATTTTAAGCAAATTCTGGAGACTGATACTGAGCTCTTGTCTAATAATGGGAAGATTTGTTGCCTGGTCCAGGACTGTGCTGTAGATAACTCAATCTAACTAGCTGTTGGCACCCAAAACTAAGAGTTTTGACTAACTGTCAAAAAATATTTCTGCCAGGCTCTCCTCTCTGCTACCTTGGAGTTGCAGCACTTCTGCCTGACTTGGTATGTGACTCCTTTCCTACCCCAACACTTGCTTAAACTTGGGTTCAGACATGCCCCCCTCCCAGTGTATGGGGTCCTTATCCCTGCTGGTTTGCCATCTCTTGGTCCTCTTCCTATCTACAACACTATGTTCCTCCATCCTGCTCCAGGACCAGTGATAGTCCTATGGCAGGACACTGGCATAGTCATTTCTAAAACTGAGCAATAAAGTAGCTGTGGGCTTTTGGAGAGAGATTTAGGTGCTTTATCTTGTTTGTTCAGTCAAGCCAACGAAACTATTGATGTGGTATTAGTAGAAAGCATTGGAAAACAGTTTTAAAGAGCTAATGTACAGCTGAGATCTAGAAAGCATCAACTGACTTGATGTTTCACATGTGGCAGCAAGAGAATTGTCTCTCCTCCACTAAAAGAGGCACAGGGGTGATTCTGTGGGGGTTTGCTCAATTGTTTCTTGTGCATCAGTAGCAGCACAGACAGGACACCTGAATTCCCCCACCAAGGTTCTTCATCAGAACTTTTTTCCCCATGAAATGTTGGGCCTTTCATGTACCTTCTCTCAAGCAGTACTAAATCTGGATGGCATTGTAAGCCTTTGTGGTAGTGGTGAAAAGGCTGTTTTGATATGACATCTTTACCGTGACCTTCTTTTCTTCTGAAAATGTAGTTACAGACCCATCTTTATCAAAAGCCAAGAATGTCTCTTTTTCTGAGCTTGTCTTTTAAAATAAATGTCCATTACTGCAGCTGGGAAGATAGCGTATTTCATTAATAGGAAGATGAATGAGTAAAAAATATATTATTAACATCCCAGAATACTTAAATTGAAGAAGAGATCGCTTATTGTAGATATCTTTAGACATTCTGGTAATGTTCCCATCTTCTTAATGATGTATTAATTTCATTAAAAACAGTCTAATGGAATAGGGTAAATTTTCATTGTGGTGTCAAACCATTCTCTGGTACCAGTGCATACTTACGCTGGATGTATCAGCACTGAAATCTCTTAGTTTCTTTCTCGTACAGTGCACAGAAGCTGTAAACAAAAACGACAGAGGAACACAACTGATGTTAACATGTGACTTTTTTTTCTTTCTTGGATAAGTTCCAAGCTGGATGTAACTGCTGAGGTGAACATGTTTGGGATGCTGAAAAGATAAGCTGACCAGGAAATACTGTTTAACGCTATAGATCCCAATTTACTACTTTGCATTCTTATTGAAGTACAGTGACCAGCTCTACTACAGTTACAGCATTAAACATTGAAAGAATGGTGACAATTACTTCTGAAAACTTATACAATTACTCATAGTAACACTATATTTGTATGTTTTAAATAATTTCATTGATTTTAATTTTTAGTATGGCAGAAATATCTGAAAGGCAGCAAGGTAAAAGGATACTTTCCAGAAAATTTCTTATTGGGAGGGAATGATTGGTCAGCATGGAATGTCTGATGTATTCACTGTCTCGCTCCACCCAGTTTGTATTCAGCAGATAAGAAGAGGTATGAGCAAAATGAAATTGTCTGAAATGCACCATGCAAAAGCAATGTCACCAATTTTATTTCCATGGGGTTAAGTATTCACTAAGTCCTTCAGCAGCTGCTATGGTATATACCTGCTGTAATTTAACCACACAGAAACCATACAGATTTTCTTTGCTGCCCTTTGGGCTTTTTTTTTCTTTTTTTTTTTTTTTATTTTTTATTTTTGTAATTCTATCATAAATGTCCCCATGATTTGCCAGAAGATGATACACTACTCTGAGTTTTGCTCTCATTCCAAATCCTGAAAATCCCCCTTTCATGTGAATCCCTGTGAATATCCCACATCTCTCTCATTAATTTTCTCACTAGTCAGTTTATTTTTCAAAAACAATTTTAAACAAATACAATTTTCCCATGGGATTATCCCCCCACACCTTACTTTGGATATGCCTGAATGTTTGCGAAGACAGGAACACATTCTTTCAGATTTCCAGAGGCTAGTCCATGCTCCATAATCAGCCATGTCTGAAGTCTTACTCCTCTTCTTTACTCCTCTCTTAAGAGTAGTTGCTATTTTACTACTCTCTTAAGAGGGGTGCGTTCCAACAGGACTCTCACCATCAGGATCCATACCAGCACACTAAGGCAGTCAGCCAATACTTTGTACCTCCATAAGGAAATCTCTTGCTTCTTGTGAATCTCCAGAGTGCGTTTGTATATTATTCAGATGCTTCCTTTTCAGAGGGAATGATGTAGAAATTATGTAGAAGTTTGAGCTGATATTAATTTTTATCAGAATTTTTCTTGCATAGGGAACAGTAAGGTTCTCAAAGGTTCAAATCATCATCTCTGGATTTTCAGTCAACACTTGACTGCTTCTGTATAGAGACAATAAGCATTATTTTGAAGCATTCCACATATTTGTTTGTTGTTTTGTTTTACAACTGTCTTAAAATGATTGCATGGCACTAGTATGGATGGGCAGTGACATACCAAAGAATCAGCATGCTCAGGGAATTCAGTCTGTGCTGTTTTATAGGAGCATGTAAATGCTTCTATTTATGACTACAAATGTACTCTTAATCTGTGACTGCATGTTGCACGTGCAACGTGTAATGTTTCTTACCTAGCACTATAATCGTTGTAGTGAACATTGAACTGGAAATCATAATTGAATTCTATGACATTTCAATTTTTAACCTATAAGAAATTTTTGCTTGCAACTGCCATTTCATAAATGGCAGATAATCTGCTAGTTTTTTGTAGATCTTTACCTTCAGAGATGCACTGCAGCATTAAAGTAACCCCTTTTTTCATAAAAGGCCAATTTAAATCTAATTATCCAGCACTCTGCAGTCTCGAATAATACCACAGTGTTTATACCATTATTGTGGAGAGCTGCAGCATTACAATAACAGAAGCCATCAGATGTTATCTCTGTAAACGAGTGGGCATGTGCTCTTCAGAAAATTCTTTACTGCGGAAAGCTTTTTCTGAGACAAGATTCTTTTTCAGCCCCTTCACACCTATTTAAAATATCAGGACAGTGTCATTGGCCTGTAAAGGTCGAAGGCTCTGTAGCAAGTCTCAAAGCATTTGTGCATGCCTCATTAGACTTAGTGACCTCTAACTGCACTAGGACTCTACCAGGGATTGTTCCTGGAGATCAGAGGAATACTCTGTTTTGTTATTTTTTTCCTTCTTTTAAATAAATGAAAGTGTAACACTTCAAGTTTGTCCTCCTAATATATTTTCAAAATACAGCTCCAAAACTGGAAGCAAATAAATTACATTTGCCTTAATTTTTAATTAGCTGAAGTCATCCCTGCAAATTGTGTCTTCTTATTACAAAATAAAATAGTCAACTGCCAGGCCTGAAATAATTAAGCAATATATTATAATTAAGCAATTTAATTTTGATTTAATTATGATATATCATACAACTTTTCTTCTGATTTAACTGACATTCATTGAAAAAATGCTATAATATAAAACAGCACTAATGTTTACAGCTGATGGCTCTGCATGTTTTGCTTCACAGTATTTGGCATTCATCAGAGCATATGGAAAAAGTTTTCCAGTCTGGAATAGCTGGCACGTTATTTCATACTACACTAGTTATGCACTACATGTTTTTCCCGATTGTTATTTTGGGAGGCAAGTGGGGAAATCTTCGCAGACATCGGACTTGAGCCAAAGTTCATGGGTATTAACTGGAATCTTTCCATCGGCTTCGGTCTGCTTTAGATAGTGAAGTGTTGCCATGTTGTTACAGGCAAATAGATAAGACTGCATGCTTATGAACTATTTATGGAGCTGTATCATATACATGTTCTGTGTCAACATCAATGTGATTTTATATTAGGCTAGAGACTGTGAGGGCAAAGGCAAAAGCGATGGGCGGGCAGGGAAACCTGCTTCATTCAGTGCTGCATCAATAAAATTGCTGCAAAATATCCACAAAATTGCTTCTTCAGAACAAGGCCAACCCCCTATTTAGTTAAAATCTTTTTCATCGGATGACAGTGTTAGAGAATGGCTTCTATTCCAGACTACACTTGTGTGCAAACCCCTGTTTAATGACAAGAATGATGAGGGTAATTTCAGAAGGTTCGTTCTGCCTGCAGTCAGGTCTGCGCCTGCAGGTCTTCATGACTGCGGGCTCATAGAAGTAAAGTTGAAGGACAAAAAGCCAATCCTCATCTTGATTTAGTGATTTGAGCACTCTCAGCAGCATCCATGAAAACAGTCACGTAAGGCAGGAAAGCTCATGATTCATCGTATTGCATGCAGTCAGATGCTCTTATGCCCCTTTAATTTTGATGAGTTACATTTTTTTCCTATGGTGGTGTTCAGATTTCTCAGCAAAAGGTCAAAGGCCAAATGTCTTTTGGGACTGAGAGTAATTGTATACTCAGAGCAGTAATGAATGTTTGTTATCTCTCAAACCCTTTCTCCCTCTGGTTTTCTGAAGAAAATGATTATTCAGATCAGTGATATTTAGGATGCAGCAGAAAATCAGAACAATGTGTTCAGAACCAATATAAACATTTCAGCCAACCTTCTTGTGATATTGAAATTGCTTTGTGCATCTCATCTTGCCTTCACCCCACTGGCTCAAAATTCTTTGCTTTGCAATGTATGCTTAAGTAAAGGTTTTGCAAAATGCCTGTTAAACAACATGAAATTAAAAATATGCTGATGTGGGATTATGTTTGTGACAGCCACTCAGATATTTCAGTATGGCTGCATTTACGTACCCTACAGATATCGTAGCTTCATGAATACAGCAATGAGACATCTGAATAATTTAAGAGAATATTGTCAGTAGCAAATGTCACGCGAAATAACTGGAAGGAAAATTGCCTTCAAAAAGTGAAGTTAAAAATGGATGCAGGTCAATTTGTGTTTAATATACAACTTGCTTAAACAGGAAACAATAGGTTATTACTTTGACAAGAAATCTTGAAGTGGTTTTGTTATATCCTTATCACTTCATTTATTTTATATAGAAAGTTTGGCTATGATCCACACCTCTGTAACTCTCATAGAAGAATAATTCTGTAAATAGACTGTGAAATTTGCAAATAGGGAGCAGTTATTGCCCAATTTGCTTATACTTTCAAAACTGAAGAACAAAACGTAAATCTACATCAGAGTTTTACAGGAATTTTGAGGTTTCAAATTCAGCAGTTCGAAATACAACACCATTGGAGAAGAACTCTAAGCAATAAAATGATTCAGGCTGAAATTAACCCTGCAAAAGACTTTTCTCTCTTGTCTAATAAATATTTTATGAAGAACATGAAGCAATATGCTGATGCAGTCGTATTTACCGAGTAAGCATGTGATATTCTGCCTATTTAGTCTTTTATTGATGAGAGATCCATTTCAATGATTTAAACATTATCTTTTGGGGTTTTTTTGTTGTGTTTTTTTTTTATTCCAGCAGCTTACCCAGGGGTTAAAATGGTGAGTGAAAGTCATCATGAGGCCCTGGCAGCACCGCCAGCTACCACAGCAGCAGCAGCCCCTCCAAGTAATGTCACCGAGCCAGCCAGTCCTGGAGGAGGGGGAGGAAAAGAAGACGCATTTTCTAAGATAAAAGAGAAGTTCATGAATGAACTGAACAAAATTCCACGTAAGTAAAACTTGATTGATTGAAAAGCTTCTGTTGGCAGCTTAGATTTAACTTGACATTTTCTTCTCTGTCATTTATTTAGACAGCATACTAAATGTTTTCTAGTCAAAACTAGAAAAAATTGGAAAATAAAGCTGGTTTAGTAAGCTCCTCAAAATTAATTGGAGTAGAAAAAATAGGGTCGAACTCATATGTAATTTGAGTCTATTCTTAATATGTCAAATTGTCTTGGTAATTTTTACTGATGAATTATTGCTGAATCACCTAAACTGGAATGGCAGAACTTTGCTGTGGCCATGGGACCAATAAGAAAATATTTCCTAACAGTAACACTTAAGGGTTTCAAGTTTATGACAAATGCATGTGGGCATATTACTTTAAAGCAAAATTTGGCCAGAACTCATAAATATTGAGAAAATAAGGAAATGGTGTATCTTTGGGGATTAGAAAATGTAGAAAAAGTGGGAAAATTGCTTTTTAACAAGGAAATAGCTCTAATACATCAGTAATGTGTGAAGATAGCCATGCTTTTCCCACTTACTGAAATTCTGTTAGATCAGCCATTGTACATTGTTTGCATCAGTTTCTGTACCTATGCAGAATACTTTAAGTGCCAATGTGTATTTCTGTGAAGTCAGTAAGGTTAAAGTCAGCAAGGTTCTTTTGGTCTGTGCTAGAAAGTATGGATTCAAAGTTGAGGCCTCAATTTGCTCACATTTGTAAAAATATATAAGCATTAGCTTTTTGCTGTTATTTATGAGAATGCTAGGGTTCTTGAACCTGTTTGGTATGTTTTAGTATGCATACAATGATAAATATACAACTAAGTCATTGTCAATGTCATTTCATATAATCAAGAAAAAATCTTTTTTGTTACTGACAGAAAAAATACCTAGTGATACAAGCAGATTATTTTGGCACTTACATGAAGGTGAAGGCTGTGTGTGTAAGTGTGTTTTAACAGCAGGCATTAGAGATATATTCAATCTTTAATAATTTTTTACTTCAGAAGGATAAGGAAATATAAAATATTTTCAGGGAAGTGTTTTAACATAGGTAAGAGTTTTCATTTTTAGAAGGTTATCATTTGTGTAAAGAAATGTTGTGTGACTGATAAAGACAGATAACAAATTAGAATATTAATTGATTTTTTATCTCTGAAATGGATCTTGGCAATCTGGCAGATGTGGTTTTTGCAAAATTGATAGCAAACAGCCTTGCTCTGTCACTCGAAATTCTCACTTGCAAGAATAGAGGTGTTACAGTGGTAAGAAGTCCGTATGTCATTAGTTTGGTAATCTGCACAGTCCAGTGCAGACCATACTGAAATGAAATTGCCTGATGATATCATGGGAGAAACAAAACTACAAGAAGAAAAAAGAAGAGGAAAAAAGAAAAAACAACACATTGAAGGAGAAATGGCCAGCATCTGAAAACATTTGTCTTTTAATTTTTATCTCACCATGCTATGTAAATGAGGTAGATGACACTTCTACGTAGATATTCTTTTATTTCTAAACTTCGGTTTTAACATAGCAAAGCCGTGAATGGTTTCCAGTATGAGGAACTCTGTAATTGGTAGGTCTAGGAAAAGGTCTGTAGATAGAGAGGTATCAACCAACACCCCCAGGTCCTTTTCCACCAGGCAGCTTTCCAGCCATTCTTCCCCAAGCCTGTGCCGTTGCATGGGGTTGTTGTGGCCCAAGTGCAGGACCCGACACTGAGCCTTGTTGAACGCTATACAGTTGACCTTGGCCCATCAATCCAGCCTGTCCATATCCCTCTGCAGAGCCTTCCTACCCTCAAGCAGATCAACACTCCTACACAACTTGGTATCATGTGCAAACTTACTGAGGGTGCACTCGATCCCCCCGTCCAGATCATTGATAAAGATGTGGTACCTTATGCTGATAGTGAGACCAGAACATATTGCCCTCATTTTAGAAATCTAGACTTTTATCCAAGATCATGCAGTAGTTTTGTGGTGGAGTGGAGAAATGGACCTGGGGTAGTCAGAAATCCCATGCCAATTGTCTCTTCTCCTTCTAGAGGCTGCAGATGTGATTGGATCTTTCCAGCATCTCCATCAAATACTGGGACTGTTTAACATGACATTCTGCTGTATATGTTGGTTTGTTTTTTTTTTTAATTTTGCCATTTCAAGAAGAAAGTGGAATGTTCATTGTACTACAAAGGGTCAAAGGGCTTAGGTGTGGGGTTTTTTTTAAATATTTCAATATGAAAGAGTACCGTTGACATGTTGGAGCATTTTATATCCCAAATAACTTCAGTTTTCCGCATTTTCCCCAATAACAAATCCTGTGTGAATGGACTGTAATTGACAGGTCTATATGTGTTTCTCATTTATAAACTAACACAAACAGATGACCAAATAAGTTTAAGTAGGCTGTCTCCAAAATATGGGTAGCAGGAGGAGAGAGGAGACCTCATTTCCCAATTGGAAGATTATAGCATTTCCTTCCTATTTGTTCAGTTTATGTCAGTAAGGAGTTGTCAACAAGGTGTTGTTAGCCTATTAAAAAGCTGAGGATTTAATTGCCGTAGAAAAGTTGTCAGACCGTCAGACCTTACCTCTTACAGCTGGTTGCAAATTTTTTTGAGAATCTCTCTTAAACTGAGGAGAATGTAAATTCGTCCCAACCAAATCGGTTTTATAGTGCCTTTCTGGGAATTTCTTGCTGTGTGACAGAGAATAAAGATGGTGAATGGGCCCCGTTGGGACAGCACAGATACTTGAGTCTAAGAACACTTCCAAGACCATGGACCAGGTTTCGTCTCTGGTAGATTCAAACTGAAGACCTGACCCCTAGTCTTACACATGGCAGAGGAATGCCATAGTCAGCAAGTTGTCTAATCTTTGCAGATCAGTAACAAGCCTGTTTTCTAGTTCATGTACTTTCTCATTTAAAACTTCCAAATGTCTCGTGTTCTTCCCCACATGACAGGGAAGGCTTTGGAAGCTCAGTAGTTAGTGTGAGAGGATTTTTTTTCAGTTCTCTGTAGTCTGTGTGCAAGAGAGAAATAATTAAATGTTCTAGTTGCCTCTGCTGAAGATGTCTGCAGATGGGAAATAAGCCATCATGATTTAATGGATGTATAATATTATAGAATGTACCCATATTGTGAAAAGCTTGGTTTGAGTGATAAAAAAGCGGAGTGATAGTAGGGGCTAATTTATATATAGTCTCCTCTTTCTGGTTTTCATAGAAATTACATAATATCAAGTCATGCTTATATAAAAAAACCCTGTTCAAATAGTGGAATACATGATGACAAAAATAAAGGTACAGCAAACTACACCCAGCTGAATAAATACTGTTCCTTCTGTGTGGCTTATAATAGAACAGTCATCTTTTTTAAATAATATGTTTTTTAGAACACACAGAAGTCACAAGTAAAAAGTCTAGACATGCTTAACTAACTAAGAATATAAGGATTCCCATTAAGATTCACTTTGCAAAACTACAAATAGGGTCTGTGCAATTTAAATTATACTGATATTTCCTCCTGTAATATATGCACCAGAGAAGTCTTATTTTGTCAAAAATGGATGAATTTAATAAAATGAAGAATTAAAGTTCCAAGAAGAAGAGAGGGCCCATTTGTATTAGTATACATTTATTTCAAGAGCAGTGATGCAGTGTGTAAACCCAATTAAAATTTTGATACATACAAGCAGAAACTCTATTTTTTTGTTGATTTGTATGTCTTTAAAGTAGAACATACTCCACATTTTGTGGCAGGAGAGTGTAGGCTTGCAAAAGCAGACAAATCATTCAGAATGGCGGTGTCCTAACGTATATTTCACTCTGGATAAAGCAAGTGGGATCATTTTATTACAATGAGTCATACAATTAAAGGGCAAGAATCCTGTAAGGTTACTGAGGCATAACTGTGAAGAATTTTTTTCTCCGTTATGTAAATCCCTGCATTTTGGTTGTGAGTAGCTGATTTACATAATCACAGTACAGTTGTTTTTCCATAACTGCACAGTGCATAAAAGTCACTCTATCTTAATTGGTTCTTACACTTTCTATCCCAATTTATCTTTAATCTGCAGAATTTTTAAGCTGTTTACCAGAAGAAGAAAAAAGGTACCATCTCTGCTTTTATGCTTTGCATTTTAAACCTAGTAATTCCAACACCTGAAGAAGGGGGTAAAACAAAGCAGATAAAATGGCACTTACACTTCTGAAAACCAAATTACATTAAAAGACTTTATAAGATACACTGATTCTTTCCTTCCTCCTTCTCACTGTTCTTCCATCTGGGCCTTTGTCTACAGGCTGGGTAAGTACGTGCCATACATTTACAGTAAGCGAGTTCTAGCAAGACTATGGGAATGCAAGATAGCAACAGTTTTTGGGCGGAGGCTTTAAATGTCAAGATACTGATATTAACCATACAAAAATAAAACTTAACATCAATCAGCATTAGTTTACTTAATAAGCATCTTTGTTAAAGCAAAACGATCTTGATGTGTTTCCTAAGAACACATTCCTGTATGAACAGAAGACCTCATTCTGCCAGTAAGGTAAATAAAACAGCAAAAATCCAATAAAATGCCAGCATACATCTGACTGAATAATGATACTCTGTTAATGCTCCTTGTATAGTCTTGAATAGCTGTAATAGTGAATGCATTGAATCCAGGATACTATCATTACCACTTTAATAGGAAGTTATTGCATATTTCTAATGCTCTCTGCTGTCTTACACTGCATTTGGATAAAAAGTTACATTTCCATACCAACCTTATTCTGAAATGCTTGCAACTCCATTTGGCCTCAGTAGCTGGTGCTCAGAACCCCTAAATTTGATTCATCATGTACAACTGACTGGTAATCCCCCAAACGGGGAGCTCAAAAGTGTGTGATGATTCAGGCTAAAAACCTGATGTTCTGTGCAGATTTGTTTCACGTTCTGTCTGCAGATATTCAGAGAAAGGTTTATTTACCTCTCCTTGGCCTAGTGAATAACTGTCAAAACAAAATGGGACTGGAGGCTATAGAGGAAACTGTAATAAAAAAATGTAAAAATAACTGTAAGACTGAGGTCTGTGTTAATTCTAAATAATAGCTTAGTAACCTGAAGTACAGACTTATAGATATATTTGGGTAAATTAGCAAATAAAATAAGTCTGGATTTATATGTTTAGCCATTTAATTTAAGTTGCAGCCTTCAGCAGTCATCCTAGACAGACCTCATAATTTCTTTCTCTCTGCTGGTCTCTGCTTTTCTCCCCTTCTGCCTTTCCTGATTGACCAGCTGAGGTTGTATTAAGAGTTCTTATTAACCTCTATAAATGGCAATAAAGTTCAGTTCTTAATTTTTCTTTCTTATTTGGCATCAAGATTAGCAAGGAGATATTATTGAATTTTGTCTACTATTAGAAAGTTGAGGATTTTTTGCATGGGGTCTTTCTGAAACTTAATTTTTGTGGAGCTGCCAGCTTGATCATTTGCAGAAACTAAATTCAGTCTGTTCATTTCACTGTTTCTACTGATGGTTCCTGGAGTACAGGTGTCACTGGCACAGGGAATAGAGGGCACGTTCTTTTCTAATTTCATAAAAAAGCTGCAAAATGCTGATAATAGAATGCTTTCAGATTTCAAAACTGGATTAATAGAGAGAGATTATACCGTATACGAAATACCGTAAAATCACAGTAAAATTCTCAGCAATAACTGTTACTTATATTTCCATGGCACATACCAGTGTCATTGCCTAGGATCTTCTTAGGTTAGCCAGAAAAAATTTGAGTCTTTGTTTCAAAGACCTTCCTGTCTAAGTATAAGGCAAGGAATAGCTGCCTGCCTGCAGAAAATGAGGGCTATGTATACGTATGTCCATATAGTTATATGTAGATAGATAGATAGATATGTACACACGTATATTTGTCAATACAATAAGCAGTGATCTCTGCTTAGGAGCAGTCTGACACTAGCAAACTCTATTTAGGTATCCTGGCAAAGAGGACTTGTGTGGAGAGATTTAGAGAAGAATAAAGAAAGAAGTTTCTTGATGTTTAGGAAAGTCTGAAGAACAGTGCTGGAGGAAGCGGGAAGGCATAAATTCAAGTAATTTTGTTTCCCTTCCTATCATCAAATCACTGGCAGTTGCTCATGCCAAGCAAATACATGCAGCTTTACACTGGGAAAGAAAAAGGGGAAATCAGAAATAAAGATTTATTTTGGAACACAGAACAAGTACAAGAAAGAGCTATTACAGTACAATAGTAAAGGGGAAGAAATCATTATTTCTAAATATGGCAATTTAAATGCAAATCTCAGATGAGTTTTGTTTTCTCCCTGAACCCTCCATTCCGAGTTCAGTGATTGTATGAGAACTTCAGAATTTTTTTTTTTTCATTAAATAAAAGTTTCTAGATCACCAGCTGGTGGTGAAAAGCTTGAAAATACAGCCCACACACATCCAGAAGACACAAAAATCATGAAACAAAGAAAACCAATTCTACTCTGTTATTTTATAAACTCATAATATGATGAAAAAATACCTTCATCATTTTTAGGGGTTCAGCATATTTTGAGTGCTTGAAATTAGGAATCCTGGAAATACAGCTATTAAATCCAAAGTATCTAAATAGATACTGAGGGGTGGAAAAATGGAAGTGAAAAACTCATGGATGAATATCATTGTCTGGAAGGAAGAGCACATGGTCTAAGATCCTGCTGAATTGTACTCTGTTGGTATTTTAATAACCAATTCTGTCATGAAGACCATTTTTACAATCTGTGAGTTATTTTCACATGCCTTCTGATAGGATCCCATTAACATGTCCTGTACTTAAACTTTTGGATCTGTGACAGCTGCCAGTTTGATCCTTACAGAGGACTGAGCTAGGAACCTCAGTCTGTTAGAGGTATGAGCTGCTCTAGCGTGTCCCAAAAGTGCTGCTGCAGACCATAGCTCGATCCAGCACCAGCAAGCACACGTGCTTAGCAGAAGGTTACACATCCCCTCCTATCAAAGCAAGCTCAACCCACACATCTGACACACTTAGGTCTGAGAGAGGACCCTATTCCTACTCTGGCCATTATCTTGGCTCCTTGGACAAGCCGAGAAGGAAAGGAGAAATCAGAAGAGCAGAATCCTACAACTTAAACCAGAGCACCAGCTGCAGCGCCCTCTATCCCCAGCACAGGGGGAGACTATCGCACACTAGACCCATGTCCTCTTCTACAGCACCTTGAGAATGCACTGTCCCGTCTGAAAGAAAATACTGTCTCATAGCCAGAAGCACACTGGGAATGTAACCTCAGTGTCAAAGAGAATTATACATTATTGATTACATGTGTCTGAAACATCATTTCCAGAAACAGCAGTTGGGTTTGAGTTGTATAATCTGAAAGAAGGGGCAGGAGAAGCAAGTTCTCCTGTAAAACACACGATGCTGAGAACATTTCAGCAAAATTTAAAAAAAAAAAAAAAAAAAAAAAGCCTATTCAGATTATCTTTTACAGCCATGGGGATGAAATTCATCTATAGCAGAAACAGGGGTGAGGACCAACCTTTGATTTGGTGACAGGGTTTTAAGAAGGGGTGCCAGAGTACCGCCAAGGGTCTCTAGCACATCACTGTGATTATTATTTTACATGTTACAACGACTCTGGTAGGTATTTTATTGCACTATAGATATGTCAAGTTGTGCCAGTGCCTTATAAATTGACTAGAGAATTCAATTTACAAGCAGAAAACTGAACATGGTTGCTGGCTTGCTTTCAGTACTGGGCGTGTATCTTAAAATTTCATTACTTGGTGTGAGGGAAAGTGCACTAAAATTACGTTTACATGCATAAGATAAACAGAGTCTCTGCTAGTCTTTTTCAAACTTACCTGCAGATGAAGTGTCTACAGAAATTACCCATTATCTGTTATAATTCAGTTTGTAATCTTGCTCTGAAAATACTCTATAAAGAGAGTTCATGGAAAGATTGTTCTGAACTTAAATTGAGAATACATTTAAAGATTGATTCTCAGCAGTGTACTGCATAAAAGAAAAAGAGCACTTGGGACTATGGTTAATAGATTTGCTTTTTAAAAGTATGGTATAAATGGGCAGTGAAAATATAGGAATTACTGTTAAGATTAATATTCCATCCTTAGTTCAGCTACTTGTGCCTAGGCACTGTGGCAAGCTAGAAGATATTCTCTTGCATTTTTATAAGAACCAAGAGTAGATAATGAAGCCTCTGTTATTCTGATGTACTATTGTAAGTTGGCACAGATGAAGAATAGAATGTCATTCTTTGTTATTGTTAACTATTCTACTTAGAACTGGATGAGTTTGCTGCTGAAAATTATCCAAACTGAAGTCTTCCCTGAGGGATTATAAATCCCTGTAGGTCCATAGCATCCTTTCTTGCATTCCTTTTGTCTTTTTAGTCTTGGCTTGTATTTCAAGCGAGATCTTGAACTGGTCTAGATCTGAAAATCTCTACTTCTTCCACAACACGCAGCCAGTTTGCAAGAGCTGTGGAGGTGGCCTCAAATCTTCAGAAGGATCTTGGTGTATAGGTAGACTTTGCTCTGACTCCACAGAAGGAAGCTGTGCTGCTGAACTTGAATGACTGCCTCATGAAGGCTGAGTTCCAACTGGCAGCTGAGCGAGCCATCTGCCTACTCCTGTGCAGGTTTCTGAATCTGAATCTAATCTTAATTATCAACTTCAGCAAGAGCTCCCTAATTTGCTCGTAGCCCCTATATCATCTGGGGGCATGTTTCAGTACCGTAGCTGGCACTGTTTCCCTATTGCAGCAGGAGCCACCAAACTGAAAGATGAGGTTTGTCCTTTCAGATGGGAAATGCATTTCAACCCACGTCTAAAAAGGAGCTCCAGAAATGTTGACGGTTTCTACACTTAGCTTTTAGAAACCAGGCTCTGGGAGTCAAATTCACAAATCTGAGTTAAATGCCTTGGTTGTCTTCAGAACGATGGAGAAACAGGAGGCCCAGAAGGAAAAACTGGAGGAAAGTGTGTGTGAAATGGTACTGGTCTCACAGACTTTGATATCTAGGAAGAGCCCTAGGTTAGGCCCTTATAACAGACAGATTCACATCTGTAAACATTTTCTCTGGACTGAGAGACCTGATTTATCTCTTTGAGTGTAATTGGTTCACTCTCTTCTGTCAATATACAATCTTATGAAGAGCATGGGAACTCACTGGACCAGGGACTGGCTGAAGGACAGCATATGTATTTTGCTATGAAATGCTGTTGGACAAAATAAGCAAATAACACTAAGTATTTAGGCCTCCTTACTCTTAAACAAATGTCCCACACTAGGCTACAGTCTGACCTCATGAATCCTGTATTTCTTTCCTAGCAGTTCCTGCAGAAAAGGCAGATCCAAGTTAGTTTTCCAGCTTGATCCCTTGATTTCCTTTAGTCTCAGGAAGACCAAGAACTTGGGTATTTTAGGCTGCAGCCTGAATGACATTCCTCAACCTTTGCTGGCATCTCCCATATTGTCAGTTTGAAGCAGCAACACAAACCGTTCGTTTGACACAGTGGAGTAGGGGTGACCATTCCTTGAAGAAGAAGGGAGAAGGAGTATCCTAAAGCTGGTGAGCTGCCAATAGGATTGAGAGACAATTCCACATGAGAAACTTTCTTCCCCTAGAGCTGTGTCAGGTCCATCCCCCATATGGCTGTACCCCAATGTGGAGGAAACCTCCAGGACTAGGACAGGCATCAGATTTTTTTTTTTCCTGGAAACAGTTTATAGAGAGGCAGTACATTCTTCATGTAGTCAACAATGTTGATAATAATTTTTATACCTTTCTTACAGATATTTTTATGGTCCTTCCTTACCAGAGTACATTGCATTTTCTATTTTCCTTCTGTGTTATTTCATTTATGTATTTATTAATGCTTTTCTCCTAGCCAGAACTCACGTGAAAAAATTGGCACAAGCAATATACTTGCTAACCCCACATTCAGACTTGTTTCTTCTTTAGATTTCAAACCTCACTTCTCCTCCAAAGCCAGCTATTTTATCATGTTTTCAAGACCTCAGTACCCAATTTTCAGCAAATGTGCTCTAAGCTGGAATATAGCATTTCAGGTCTCAGCCTCGGAGTCAGTTATTTGTTTGTAATATGCCATGGGTGTAGATTTATTTGCAGCATGGGCAAGAGAAGGAGGACAGAAGAAGATAAGGCAAGCTTACTATTCATAAATTTCAGTCTAGCATAGCATTTTAGATTACAACTCGGTGATGGTAATCACTTTATAGGAAACTGTTCCAGAATACCAATTTCTAAACTCTCTTGCCTCATGAAATATTTATTGTTAAGTCCTAGGACAGCAAGGTGGCCAAGATGACAGAAAATAGTATGGGGGATGGAGAGGACCAGTGGACAAACAAGAAAGCTTAATGTTACCTGAACTCAACATTAATGATGATAACATAGCATGAAAAAATGTCAAAATTTACTTGACTCTTCTGAAGCAGCCATGCATTTATTTAACAGTGATTATATGGTACAAAAATAGTTATGCACACTGCTTTTCTTGATATAAATATAAGTATGCAGAACGAGACAAAATGGAAGAGGGAAACTATTAACAAAAGTCTTTTTTCTATTCAGTTAATGCATTAACTGAAGTCTTTAAACTGTGCAACATCCTTGATTTGCAACAGCTCATTTTTGTTCAGAACCTACAGACAGCTGGGCTTTAATTCTGCAAAGTGCATGGAACTGTCCAATATTGCTAGTACTTCTCACTGCCACTAGAATAAGAAAACTAGCTCTAATTTTATAAAGATAATAACAAGAAGCATTTTTATGCTTTTGAACTGAATATTTATTCCAGTAATTCCTGGTAGAAAAGGAACAGAAAATATATCCTCTTTAAAAACAAACAACCAATCCCCTAATTTGTGTCCACATCAGGTAAAATAATTTGTGATACCAAATTCCTGATGGCATAGCAGTGCTAGCTGAACCCTGCAGTGCAGGATGAGTGCAAATTGGTGGACAAGTTTTTTCTTGTTTTCAAGTCTTTTTCTTGACTGACCTACACCACTTCTCTAAATAACATGAAAGGCAACAGAAGTACATTCTTACTTTATACAACCATGCAAGTATAACCTGGGTATGCAGGCTGAGTTCAGGTATTGAAATGATGCACAGCAGGTTTTAGAATTTCAAAAGGTTTAATCCAGTAAAGTATTTCAATGTGCACTAACCTTTAAGCTCCTGAATAGTGCATCGAATTAAATTTGTTACACACAAGTGGTTTAGAGGATCAAGATTGTAAACACTTACATTTGTAATACGTGCTGCAATTTACCTGATGAACTGCTATATTAATTAATATTTTAATGTAAATTAATTTTACTTTAGCAATGGTTATTTTAAAAGTTTCTAACTCTACAAGTGATGTAGTTTGAGAGACATGTACCACACCCACATATAGTGGTAGTAGCAAATTTCTTTTCAGACCTTCATAAATATCAGTGTAATTTTTTTACCTTCCATTTCATTTTATTAGGCTGCTTGCTGGGAGTTGTACCCTCTTTTGTCACATGGCTTATCATCACAACACACATTTTCATGATTGTTGTCAAAAAAAGATGGCATTTAGGGCAGTTGTTTTGTTTAAATGATCAGTAGAATGCTACTTTGAGATCATTTGGGATGGGGGGACTGAAATTTTCCAGTGGAAACTGTTGGAAGATTGTAATTACCTCGCTTGGGATTTGGGCCAACCCTGCAAACATCCAATTTCCAGAGAAGTGATTGAGGTTCTTTCCATTTAGTTTAATGAGAGTTGGATGGGGCTGTAAGGCATTACAATCCTTTTGGGAAAATCCCAGGGGATCTTTCATCTCCACAAAAGCTGAGGACATTGGTTTTATGCTTCTTCCAAAGTACAGCAGCCCTTGCATCAGCATGTCTCCACCGCTGTTTCTCACCATTACTGGCGCAGGGGGAAGCAGGCCACCATGGTGCTGCTTTCTATGCCTGAGAGGGATCCAGGATACTGGCAGATGATGTTGTTTAGCTTTCTTCTGGGTTTAGGTCATCCAGGAGCTTTAGTGAATTGTTCAGCTGTTTGGTGGGTGTACTGGAGTGCTGCGGCAATGAGCAAGGAGCGGATGTCATGCCTCACTAATTCCTCCCTCCCTTCAGCTTCAGTGCTGGGAAGCATCTGAAAGTCAGCATCAGACTGTCACAGGGTTCAAGACTTTTTAAGTGGCTGAACCCCAGCAGTACTTTAATTCTTGCAGACAAAATTATAGGATTGCTTCCAATGCTATGGATAGTTCTCTGTTTGGGCAGATTTTAATCTTTCCTCTGGTATCAGGGAGAATTATAAAGTGCTAGGAGCATACATGCGATCAGTCATGTATGCTAAGGTGGATCACTTATAATAGATTAACAAGTGCTATAATGCCTCTCTGTTTCAAAGTTGGTTTTGCTTTGGTTTGGTTTTTTTAAGAGGTAAAGACAAGCTATAATATACTTACATCAACATAGGACTAAAATACATTATGTCCATGCTTATAGTTGTAGGTGAGTGTACCTACTGTCCAGTTCCCAAACTTAATGAGGCTATACCCAAATTGTGAGGATGTTGAATTACAGCAGTTTTTTACTCATTCAGCATTGTCAGAATGAGGGTTGGGAGCCATTAGGAGACTGAAGTGTCAGTGAGGATTCTTGATGTAGCAAAGCAATGCTGATATTCCCTGCTTTTCAACAATATTTTATGGGGCAAGGAAAGTAAAGGCGGTTTGCATCACTGTTGTGTTTGTACTGACATTTGGGGAATGGAGAAGTGAGAGGTGTAAAATATCTATGTTCCTGTCCTGATGCTAGGTGAACTTAAAATTGCCTTTTGTAAGATAAAAAAAAACCAAAACCACAGTGATTCTTTCTCCAAGAAGGTGCAACATTTGCTTCCACCAGACAGATGAGCATTAATGACAGTATATGTCTTCACAATCTTCATGTCAATAGGTCTGATGTTCTGAGAATTACTATTACAGAGTATGCTGACGAGATGTATGCCTTGTAAGCATTAGAGGTCACATCTGTGATCTGAATGTAAATGATAACCAGTTTGTGACTTACAACTCCAGTTCTTCTCACCATCTTTCATCTACTGCCTCTTTTCCTTACTTTCTCCTGGATCCCTCATCGCACAGCACCTTTTCCTCTCACTTACACTTACTCCCTCTCCAGAAAAAAAAAAACAGTTTTACCATGCTAAGACTTTCACGGAGAATACAGTTACAGGAGGAAAGAGGAAAGTTAAAGCCTCTGAAAGTTTTTTGACATATGGCTGAAAGAGGCATAAGGCTCCCTGCCAGTGCTAGTCTCTGCTCCATCCTCCAGGCTGTCTGTCCTAGGATACTTCTGATGAAAAAGAATAAATATACAACAATATTTCTCTACTTTTCCCTCTACTTCACACAAACCTTGCTAAGAGGAGTGAAAAGCATTCAGCTAACATTTTAGCAAAGCAGACTGAATACAAATGTTTATTTTTTACTAACTTCAAGACTAGTGTACTGTAAAATGTACAGTTTTTTCTTGTCACAGTGGCAGAAGTCATGAGGGTAGGACTAGTTGGTTTTTTACTCAAGACTAACAGGGCTCCTGTCAGTGGTTGTTCTTTATCCCATGAATATGTTGAACGTTACTGCACTGTGCCATGAACTGGAAACTGCATATGCCTGCTCAAATGTTTTTTAATTGCACCTAACTACGCTACTAGTTGGACAAGAAACATCTTTGGAAGGAAAGTCAGAAGAGAAAAGTGTGTTGTATATAACTCTGCGATGTCAATGGCAGTCAGCAAAATTGTGTGTGACCTCAGATAAGGATCAACAATTGAGACAAGCCAGGATAAATCGCAGCATTGCCAAGTTAGAGAGAAGCCAAAGGAAAATTGGTTACAGTGCTGGCTTCCAGACGGTTGTTTCCTGGCGTGAGCTGGCTCAACTTGAAGGCATATGAGGCCAGTTAAGTAAGTACTAGCCACTTGCAAAGGGTATGCTTGTCAGAAACTGCTTTCATAAAGGGATAAAAGGGCTATCAGTCAAAATATAGTCTACATGTTGGCCATAATTAAAATACTTTGACTAGAGAGCTGTTTAATAGGGTTTATTTTGGAGTGGTATTTTTAACTCTTCAGTGGTTGCATCTGTGGAAGCCACTGCAGAGATATTGGATCTCTAAGCCATCAGCAGTGAGGTAAAGAGCATTTAGTTTTGTTCATCAACTGTCACCTCTACCATGTGCCTGAATAAATATAACTAGCTTCATTTACTTTAGTGGAGTCGCCTGAGACAATGCTGCCAACATAAGTTATTTATGATTTAGGATGGATGGAATACTAGTCACAGCACCAAAATGTTACCTTCCAAACTTACTGTATATTGCAGGTGATGAAGACAAAAACTTTATCCTTATTAAAGGACTGTTTCACCATAGCAATTAAATGTATTGGCACATTTTTACCTCTGCCAACTGCACTTCTCATATACAAGTGTCCCTGTATGTAACCATAACTTTGGCCCTGAAGCTCTGTTGAAAAGGCACATTGACGACGTCTTCCTTTCCCTCAGCTCAAGGACAGGCTCCTCACCACCTAGCAGATCCAGGAGTTTGTGACAAGTCTGATTAGAAACGCTCAAACTGTCATACGCTAGTATCAGTGATCAGAAAGTGAGGCAAATATTTGCATATTTATTTCTGAGATAATTTGGGCAAAACAATATTATTTTGCTGCATTCCTTGGTTATTGAAAATACAGCAAAGGCAGCACAGGGTTAAGATTCAAATTTTCTTAAGTGTTGTGCTTACCAATATAGCTGGCTTTTAAGTCTAGAAGAAGTTAGAAACTTTGCATCAGATGTCGTATGTTGTTTTTAAAAATAATTTCTATCTTACTGTATCTTGTATCTTATCTGGTTTTTACCATATATAAATTACCATTCTGTATTTATGGTGGCTTAAAACTCTGTGCTGATTTAAAGACAATTCACAGGTGGCTGAGCCATAATAAGGCCTTTATACATTACAAAAGCAGTTTGTCTTATGAGTACTATATATTGAGCGAACATAGGAGAAGAGTGTGATCAACGTAATAGAAGAGTAATAGTAAAGATAATAAATAAAATATACAAACAATAAATATATGACTAATTAGTAAATTAAATAATACATAATAAAGAGTAAAACAAGTAAATGCAGTGTTCTTAATGCAATGTATATACAGCCGCATGTTTGTACCACACTGTAAAAGCTCCAAATTGCACTGAAATCAAAATATGATGTAAAAATAACAACGCATTTGACAGTACCCTTTTCATTCCTTAGGAAATGTGTGATAATGCGATAAAATAAACCATCAAGAAAATCTAGATCTGAATAAAATTTCTCTCGTATAAAGTTAAATGCTTTTCATTTTGAACTTTTCTTCATGTTACATATTTAGGAGAAAGAAAACACAATTTTTTTGAAGTCTCAGTTACCCTAAGGCTTTTGAGTGTAGTGCACAGCACTGTTAACCATCAGTGCACATATTCACAAAGGGCGATATTCATCTGCTGCATGGGCCTCTGTGACAGCCTGTGCAGCACATAAACCTCACCTTAATATAGGTTTTGAATTATGAAAGGTGCCTTTTGCAAGCTTCTACAATGGAGTATATTTCACACCAGCATACAGAAAAATACCATGAAAATGACTGTTTGATTAGCAATTTCAGACTGACATTTCATTTGGAAATTAGTTATAACTTACCAAAATACTCCTTTTCTATGAATCACCACACTTATCTTTCCTAGGTTAAAGGAATGCTGTCAAAAACGTGCAGTGCTTTTTTCCTGTGTATTAGTAAGTTCACCTCAAGACATAATCCTACAAACATTGTTCAGCATAGTTTTGCTGAAATTAATGGAACTATTTACAACTGAAAGGACTCAAATCGGAGCTCTACTTTTCTAGAAACATCAGGCAGCAAAGAAAATCGCTTTAATGGGACGATTTTGAGAATTTTCATCATTTGTGATTTCTTTTTGATAATAGAGCACTCTACGTACATTCTTTCAAACAGCAGACCCAATTTTTGCTATGGGATTTATCTGTCTTTTCTATTGCTTTTTTACTTGGAGGTTGTATTTTTATGCTTGGAACTAGTGGGACTACAGTGGGGCTAAAGAAGGAAAGGGAAATGCTGATAGTGTTGTCACCAATTCTGTTATGTAATAAGGATAGTTGTTAAGGCACTATCATGAGAGGAGGAAGAACATGGCTTGCATCTTACTCAGCCTAAACAAGTTTAAACCCACGTATCTCACCCCACAGAGAAGAGAGAGCGAGCCTATGGGCTATAGGTTAGACTGCATGGAGAATGCATCACTCATCCTTCTCACTGAGGCTAATACAGTAATCCTCCATGGGTGATGCAGGGACTCGGGAACATTGTTATGTGGGAGAAGTGGCTTAGATTCTGGCTTATGTGGGTTAAATAGCTCACTGATTAGGGTGCCAACCAAGAGAGAAGTCTCCAGAGCTCTAGTCTCAAGCCTATTTCAGTTTTTCATACAGTGAATATTTCATCTAAAACAGTAGGAAGAGTCACTTTGGCCGTCTAGGAGAGTGTCATATCTACAGTATAGTTCTTCCATGCTCTCATTCCATGAATCTGCTCTAACACGAAGTGTGGCCTGGTGTAGAGAATTTCCAAGGGATATAAAGCCATGCCTGTCCCACAGAGTCAAGGTCATACTGGAATTCAACATTTTAGCAATCTGGATATTACTAAGTTCAACATTTTAGCAGTCTGGTGAACCTTGAGGAAGGAAGAAAGAAGAAAAACAATGAGATCTGGAGAGCCTCATTACCCTGCATGGATTCAGACTCCTGCCAAGCACCATACCTTCATATCTTTGGCTTTCTACAAATGTAGTTATTTTAGGTTGCAACAGGATCAAGGCAGTTCAGACTATTTCTGTAAGGTGGGAATATGCAGAGTATCTTTGTCTACTGTAATAAGTCATGGAAGTATATTGTGATGAACTTTTCCTCAAGATTTGTCCTCCTTTGACCTTCTTTCATCTGAGAGTTGCTGATTTAAGCATTTTAAGACAGTTTTCTAACATGAAGTTTCCTACCTAAATTTTTGAGAGGGAAAGAAAAAACGTAGAACACTGGAATTTATTCTTTTATATTGGTCTCACAGCCTGTATACTGTATGCTGGGTAGAAAGTTATACACATTATTTTGTTACCTCATGGCCGTTTTAGTTCTCAGTGCTAGAATCGCTTGAGAGCAGTAAGTTTTCATACTGAGTACAATGTCTATGGTATGTATATTTGCCAGGAAGAAAAAGGGATTCTGTCTTAAGAATATTTTTTAAAAAATCCCTTGTCAAGACAAGGTTTTGATCATGCCTGATTTTGCTGTGGATAACTTAAGTCAGTAACGTAACACATCTGCAAAAGTGTTGTTTTGTAGTTGAGTTCTGCCTTAATAAGTGAGGCTGAAAGATGACTTAGAGCTTCAAGCTTTTTTCTTTTTTCCAACTGTATCATTTTGCCTAATGAAAGGGCAGTCAATGTGGCCTCTGTTGCTGTTGTAATGTATCTGTGGATACATTATCACTGCTTCTGCTTCTGTGAATGAACAATTCCAAAACAGCTACAGAGAATTTATTTGCTGATTACTCACCTGCTATTAAGTGGTTCCAAATAAAATGAAATGGCAGACACACTGGCTCTTGGAAGCTCTTTCCAACTATAAAAGGAATTCTGTATGTTCTCTGCAGCGCTCAAGTTACTTTACAGATGCACCATATTTAGTTAGATTAGTTTTAATTAGACTGCAAATGCAGAGTTGCATCTGTGTATCACTGTCAGTCTGTTCTGAGGCACTTTCAGCCCATAACATACCACCATCTCATTTGCATTCATGTAATTGTGTTAACCTTTTGCTTGCTGGAATAATCACTATGGAAGAACATATATAACTTAGAGATTAATGTGTTGTTATTGTCATGTGGCGCCATATGCAGAAAGTGAAGTAGCCTAAGAGACAGTCATGCATGGGAAGAAAAAAGGAAATTGCACTGAAGAATTAATTCACTCTTAAATAAATCTTTCTGAGAATTCTATTTATACTTATTTAAATTCCTTTAGAGTTCTTATTTTCCAAGACAATCTTTGCAAGCTTTGGACTTTATTGATTGCTCTTCTACCCTTAATGTTTGTTTTCTTTATGATCTTTTCATTTTTATTTCTTCATGCTTCACAGAGTCCATTTTCTTTTTCTGCCTCTCCCTTTCTGTTCTGAGCTTAACTCAGTTCTGAGGAGACGGAGGATTAATTGTTCATTATTGGTGATGCTACAGGTTTGAAAGAATTGTCAATGAGCTATTGCAAAATTCTTATTAGGAGAGAGCACAGCTGCTTATTTAGTTAATGTCAGAGTACTTGCAAGAGGAGTGGGGAACCAGGAAGAGGATCCTTGCTGGACAGAAGTCATTGGGACCATGGCCATTGATTTCATCAGAATGAGCCTTTAACCCTGAATCCTAATTCCGAAGTGATTATTATTCTTCCTATGCTTAGTTATAGCATTCCCTTTTAATTTCTATTTCTCTATTCTGGCCAAACTTGGGGTTAATTGCTTCAGGTTCGATTGTATTTATATAGGGACAGAAGCAAGAACTCTGCTGTGTACTTTTAATTTTAAGATTTGATCATTTTTTCAGCCTCTTTGATCAGTAGCAATGAAATTAATCCAATGAGAAGAATAGATTTTAATTAAATTATTTTAATAAGTGGGATGCACTTTTGAGCAATGAGGGGATGCACTGGTTGTTAAATATCAATAAGAAAATATGTCCATGTCAAACAGCTGCTAAGGTTGACTGTAAATACTGGAGCAAAATATTACTAGAATGGAAATATGCCAGTCTGAGGAGAGAAGCAGACACTGGACATGGGGTTAGGCTGAGCACTTTCAAGTTTTAGTGACATTCTTTGTGATCCTGAAAGCAAGTCACAGGTCATCCTGTCCAGGCTTTCCTTCTTCAAAATGAAATTAATACTTTTCTCTGACTATGCCAATTAGCAAATTGTCACTCAGAAAGCAATTCAAAGACAAAAAGCAATGAACATGGAGTGGTGTCAACCACAGGACTGTAGTCTAGTATAGAACTTTTGAGTCAGACCCTGATGACCATTTACTGCAGCAAAGCCAAACAAGAATGTCTAATAATTGATTTTCAGAGCTGGCATAAGGTTCTGTTTCCTGTTCTCTTCATGAGGAATAGAAGAAGCTGGTGACATTTCAGCACTGAGTTTTCAATATACCCTTACAGGACTGCTTCACTTAGTGGAGAAAGTCTGGCCTGGACGTACCTGTAGGATCAATCTCAGTCTCAATGGGACACTACAGAAGGAGGTGGAGGAAAAGGATGCTCTTTCTGTGAATTGAGCTCATACAATTAGATCCCTTAAGAGATATAAGTGCCTAGAATGTGTCTGGTTTTCATGTGAGCAGTGTAAGGCAAAACTGACACCTACTGCAGATAATCAAAGGTGAACTCTGGTGCTGTGAGAGGGGATTTCTTTCTTTCTGTCATATCCAGAAAAATGACTGACAAAATTTGAGAAAAGCTTGCAGCCTGCATTCAGTATTACATGGCTGGGCTTCAAACTCAGCACAGGTGGGAGTCAAGGGGTCTCAGAACGATGAAGAGCCTCCCAGGCTGGCTGTCCAGCAGCAAGCCAGATACAGGGGTTTAAAATGGAGGGTTTTCATCTGAAACCCCTAGCACATGTCTCAGAACAGCAGACTGATTCACTTGTCCACTTAACACTGGGGAATGAAACTTCCCCTTTGAAGAACAGATGCCTACAGCCCTTCTTTTTGGGGAATGGAGGTAGGACTAGAACAAGGCTGGGACTTCTGATACTATGCTGGTAGCACAGCTTGCCACTTTTTATATAGTAATCTGAAAGTTGGAGTGCTCCTTCAGGAAATGGAGAGACTTAGATTAAATTCCTTCATCAAGCTGGAAGCTCTAGTGTATGACAGCACTTCTAACTCATCTTGAAGTCATGGCATTGTGTAGTAAGTAATTCAAACTATAGGCCAAAATGAGAGGGGAGGACAGATTTCTGGTTCCCATTCTCAACATAGCTAAACTTTAGAATAAGCAACAATCACCAAATAAAACACAGAAGTTGATGAAAAGAATCTTCTTTTTCATGGTTCATCCTCTGTCCCAAAGCTTGCAGAGTCATACTTCACCTCTACTTTAAGTCAGGTTTGAAAAAAAAAAGGGAGATAAAAGTACTAGATGAGATTTTTAGGGAGAGTTGCTGTCTTAAGAGACAAACTGATAGTAGTTGCTTTTGCTGATAGCCAATAAGATTAACAGGACAAAGAAAGCATTGGGACAAACTGCCTGTATTAATCCACACCATACAAGAATATTTTGTGCTGTCCTTCAGGATAGGTGTGCTTATAAAACAGTCCTTTCCAGGCTTCTTTCAGGTCCACATCAACCCCTAAACTAAAAGGGTAACTTTGGGTTACAGCTGTAAGACCCTCATGGCCTAGCTGAATATAGAGCCTGACTAGAGCTTGTGTAAATTAATTATTCAGGCTAATTACCAGAAGACTGAAGCACAACATGGGAGAAAACATATTCCTGGCATGCTAAATTAATAACTTCTAACATTGATAGGTAGACAAAGTGAGAAGCGCAGCAGCAGTGAGGAGTGTGTTATACCTTACAGAAGTAAAGATGAAGGAAATGAGAAACAATTTGCAGGTAATATGTAGGAAATGTGAATTAAGAGATCAAACGTAGTCTGCAGCTTTTTCATTCCACAGACCTGAAGAGCTATATCTGTACATCAAACATAATTTTGATGTAGATTTCAACATACTAACATGAAATTCCAGACTTACATATGCAAAGGTTGTGTTCTTGGTTCCTTCAGCAAACTGACCACTTTTCCAAGAAACACAGCTTCCCTGGGCTTGTACGGGTAGCTTTTAATGCCTCCTAGGAGCAGATTTAACTTCTTCCAGACTGAACAAGAAGTAAGGAAAACTTGAATGTCTAGCATTTACACAAAGCATTTTGGAGAGAATTGTGCCCTTACCTCAATGGAACAAAGTTTCAACTTTTGTATTGATAGAGATCAGAAAAAAGCCTCAGAGTTCATGTCCTAAAAAGGAGAGTCTTCCTTCTTAGGGAGCATAACTCCAGATTTTATTAGATCTATTAATGAGGTCAAATGATGCTTTTAGGCTGGTAGCTAATGTAAACAAAATCTATTTATCACTTTGGCAGTGGTTCCTACAACAAAGTTAATGATCATTACAGCATTTATAGTTAGCCAATCAGGAATGGTGCTTTTTGTGCAAAAAGGCAGAAGTTAGTAATCAGTCATCATCATCCTCATCATAATAGTGCTGCTAAATGAGCTTCTGAAAAAGAAGGGCAACATGGCTATTAACCTTAACTGTACCTTGAAACTAGATTTCTTCCTACAAAGTCTACTACTGATATGTGGGTTGTAGCCTTGATAGCTTCTTGCAGAATAAAGAAGGTCGAAATACTAGGCAAGGGCACAACCCATATTTAGATCCTTTGCTTCAGTCTTTTAAAATAAAATGGAATGCTTAAAAAGAGAGAGATCAAACCCTGCTATATTTTTAAATAGTAGGAAAACAACATTTTTTCCAAGGGACTTGAGTTGTATGCAGTCAGTGCATAATCAAATTAAATTTCTTTTTTCCCTATTAGCAGTGTAAGTGTCTAATAACATACAGATTCCACAAAACTGTATCTTTATGATATCTTCTGATACACAGCTTCATAGTGACAGCTGTGTGCTGGCAGAACAGAGCAAACTACTGCAGAAGCTGTTGTGCACATTCATGCCAGTGGTGCTTTCTTGGGAAGTTTAGCTCGGCAGGGAAGAAGCAAGGTGAGTTATCTTTTATGGTGCTTGTTGAGAGAGAGGTGAGGCATGCCATGGGACTGGGTCTCTCTTTCCATCCCAGCACTGGGATGAGGCTTGGGATAGCTGGGCTGTCCTGACCAACACTTCTGCTTAACAGAGAGAGGTCATGAAAACATTTTAGTTTGAATGCCTGGGGCAAGCCTGGGACCATTTAATCCTTCAGCTCAAACCACCCAGGCAGTCTGGCAGACTACACACTGCAGAACAGCTCACCTAGCTGCCCTGGCCTGCCAGGTGTGCATCATATACCAGTGCAGCAGAGCCCACACCCTTATGCCATCAATCCCACAAACCAGTGTCACCCATATAATGTTCTAAAACACCTGCAGCATGTACCGTTTACCCTCTGCCCTCTCCTGAGCTGAGCAGGGTGCCATATCAAGGACAGAGGTACCTGCCAAGAATGCTCTCTTGCATACCCCTGCACAACTGAATCAATATACAATTTGAGGCCCCTTGAAAAAATGCATGCATACAGCCACAACCAGGCTTGCTTAGCCCCACTGAGGTATGCAGAGCCAGCAGGGAGTGGAACAGCACAGTCACAACTCCTGCACCCTGCTCTGCTGCACTCTATGACTGACACATGATATGAGCCCTTGCCTGCGTATGGTGCACCCAGTCAGGCATTTCTGGCCATGCACCAAGACCAGGATTACCCAGCAATCCTAGCATCCACTTGCAACCAGATTTGAGAGGACAGTGGACCAAGAAAGCATATCTTATTGACGACCTCTGTGAACATGTGTGCGGCTCATGCTGGTTGTGCCTGCAACAACTGCACAGAAGTATTATAGGGCCATTCCTAAGTATTATGAGGTGTTGTTACAGACACCCTAGAAACAGAGGTGATGGACCATGTGGGATATTTCAGTTTTGCTGACTAGGTTTAGGGAATATCATCTCACACTGAGGGTTCAGTGTGGAAGTGTGTGACATAAAACCATTTATGGAAAAAAATCAAGTCATATTACCTTTAGGTCTGAATTAACATTGTCAGAGTGTGCATGTTTTGATTGCAGGTCTAGAACTAGGCACACTGATGAAGGCTTCATAAATTACTATTCACCTTAAAGAAAGCTTGTTTGTTCTTGTGTTTTATCACTGATTCTCTGTCTCAGAAGAGTCTTCTTAGGACCTATTTTGGATTATCTCCAAAATCAGTTCTAACATGAGCATAGTCCTAAGGGACCTCAGGAGCTCAAGTGCTGGAAATGCCTTCTGGGAAAAAGGGGAGATCACAGACAAGACTGTGGCCTGAAGGGTTATTGAAGGTACAGCATTTTTAATTGGGACATTCTTATTAAAAGCTGCCACCTGGAAGACCAGAAAGAGCCATGGTTGAAATCTGTTTTGTCTGAGGCTAACCGCTATTGCCTCGATAACATAGTCAGCTCAGGCACTCCTTTTGGAGGGTCCTGGCCTAAGAGAGTCTCTTGGTTTTCTGTGTCCTTTGTTTCAGGGCTCAGTCTTGGCCATAACCTTGGCCCCTGGTGAGCTATGGAGGTGACAGGCTGGCTGTCTGGGTTCCCTCCTGAAAGAGGGCATTCATGTCCTAGGTGGACAGGATCCTAGGAGGATCTTGTTGAGGTGGTAGAAGGGGTATTTAGCAAGGGTTGTGCACAAGGGCATTCTCATAGGCTGATGGTTGGACAAGGGCACAGCTCTTGTGAGCAGTCAGTTAGACAAAGACGTGCATGTACCCACCACACAGGTTTGGGACCTTATGCTGTAAAGCCTCTCAGGTGAGACTGGCTTTTTGTTTCATCTGTGTGCTCTGTCTAATCTGGTGAGACATTTTTTCTGAGTCGGTGCCTTTATGCACTACCCACGCACAAATGAGTGTCTATTAATAATAGTATTTAATGAAACTTGTTCAAAGTATATCTGTACATTTAAAATAACAGATCAAGAAATGCAGATATTCAGTTGATTTCATTGGGTATATACTATTGCCCAGCAAAAGAAATACGCTTTTACAGATACGTTACTGTCACAAAAAGAAGTATGGCTTCTCATATGAACAGTTACTGCCTACGTACTGCAGTTGGCCTAACAAACAGTAAAAATTTTAAAACAAAGCTTTAATTCTAGCTGGAAGAAGGAGATTGTGTTTTGGTTGCTCCTTGATGGCTTTTATAATTGATTTATCACTACTACAGCTATGCAATTAATTTTTTTTTAATTATTCTGGACATTGAAGATATGAAAAAGTTCCCAAACCTATTAGAAAGTAGCTTTTCTCACCGCTTACCATACTTAAGTATGCAAATGCTTTCCTGTTGAAGTGATTTTAAAAAATTAAAAACAACAACAAAGGCTTTTATGTCTGAAAGTATTAATGAATTTTAGAAATTAACTGTTCCCGTGATTCTTAACTGCAAAGTACATCTATTTCTTTAATAAGTGGGTGGCAGATATAATGCATATATATGTGTGTGTGTATATATATATAAAAAGTTCTATGCTGTAGGTGACTTTTTTTAACCTATCCATATCTTACCTATCAGAGAAGGAAAAAACAGGTTCATCCAAGGCCTTTTCAAGGCCTGGATAAAACCAGATATATGAACCTGCTTAGTATCCGTTCAAAGTCAATAATATGGCTCTACCAGGCTGTGTAATGGATAGAGGCAAAAGATCAACTCCTAAGGGAAATGGTATCATACTTTTTATGAACAGAAAGGGTTTGATTATTTCCAAGTTAGAAATACTTAACATTTTGACATTTGGTCTTATTTCACATGGAAAGACAGTAAATTTCACTGAGAATTTCACCAAAATTTTTAATAAGGTGGCAAATGAAAATCTGAACTGGCAACAAAGCTGAGGTACAGAAGGATTGTTTCAATGGGTAAGTTCATCAGTTTGGTATGTATGAGGAGTAAATTCTATTTAGTCTGTGCTATCCCATACTTAGTGCTTTGTCTGAGTGTATGGACTCTGGATACAATCTTGCTGGCTAGGTAATAAAATGGCAGGAGTCAGGGAAGAAAAAGATCGTTTTTAAAGATTTATGTCAAAGTAGCACATCATGACAAATGAAACTTAGGTCTCTTTGTTTATGCTACAGCTCTATGGTGATAAACAAAATTAAGTTTTAAGGTCCCAAACACTGCAAGCCTGGAATATTTTCAGAGCATGGCATGTCATTACACTTTCTGTGGGACAGTAATTACCCTGCTGACAGTAACTGTTCCACACCAGGGTGGGAACTCCCATGTTTCAGTCCTTCTTTTCAGCAGCATCACTGTTTTGTATGAAACAGCCATGCAGAAAATCTGGAAGTGGTCCTCTGACTTGCTGCTTGGGAAGAAGCAGAATGAAGGAGGTGCCCTAAGGGCTGAGCGAGGCTCCTGGCATTGCAGTAGCTGAGGTGCCAGTGAGATGTGTCGGAGGGATTACAGCCTTGAGGGGCCTGGGTGACCCTGGGACCTGGGGCACCTCTGATGTATGCTTGGCTCTGGTGTTACACAGGGTGCTTGACGCTACTGATTTAGTGTGCTGGAGGTGTTCCTTCTGGGTGTGAGTTTCTGTTGCCTCTGTAGTACTGGGAGCCACGCAGTGTGCACACACCCCAGGGTGGCACTTGAGGTGCTTCCTCTGGTGGATCTGAGGCTGACACTGCTCCCCAGGCTGCTGCTGTCTGGTGCACTTGTTTGCAACATGCGCATGGCATCCGCCAGCACTTAGCTCCCTATGCTTACGGGGTGCATGCCTAGGTCCTGCAGCTGAAATGAACTTTGCTGCTGGGATTTGTGGTGCTGGAGACATGCTTGCGGCAAATGAAGCCTCTGATGTTTCCTGTGTACTGCACCAGTCGGTCATGTAGACAAATGCTACCATGGTGTCTTCTATATGATGCTAGCCAAAGTCATTTTGTTCTGTATGTATTAACATCTGCATCTCTGCAGTTCCACTGTTATTACCTACCTCCTTAAAAAGACTTTGTGATCCACTGATGAAAAGTGCTATATATGAGCCATTTTTATTTGAGACCTTCTAAGTTAATATTAAATCTCAGTAAGGAATAAAGCTGGTTATTATTTTCAGTGGGAAGTTAGTGTATTACTCCAATGGTTGTTAATTCTTTTAATAGTAGCTGTTCTCCTTTAAACCCTAAGCCATTGTGTAATAGCATCCTGTGTTAAGCTTGTATATGTTAACAGAGCATTGGCTTACAGACAGATATCGTTTCTATAAGTTCATCTTGTCAGAAATCACAAATCAGTTCCTTTTTTTAAAGGAACCCCTGCATAATATTTTATAAGAAAAACATGCTAAATTAGCTTTTCCTGCCTTGGCAGTGGAGTTTTTAACCTAGTTTTGGAACTTAAAACATTCAACATGTACTATGCATGGCTAATTCTGGTGTGCAAGAAATGTGATTACTGTTTTGAAAATTGAAATACAACCCTGGCCCTCATTTGCAGGGCAAACCTTGAAAATGTGACACAAATAACATTTCCAAGTGTTCAAAAACTGAGAAGGAAGATAAAAAAAACAGTGTTCATTGCATACAATGAATGCAATCAGATAAGAAAATCAAATATATATAGGCATAATTGATTTTTTTTCCCATCAATTTCATTACTTTTGAATCTTATTCTCTTGGTTTCTGAGTCCTGGGATTGATAAGACTGAAGTATTTTGTCCCTTTGAAAATTCCAGTTCCAAGTCACAGGGAGTTACATGACTTTTTTTTTACTGTTTTTTTTTTTTTCCTTCAGACTATCGTTTGAAGAGTAACATATTGTATATGTCACAGGAAAAGTGAAGTGTGTTCTAACCACAAAATACAATTGCCCACATGATGGAAAGCAGTCATCTCAAGCTTCTACAGATTTGTTCGTCAGAGTTGAATATTAATCCCGTGGGTTGTTTTGTCCCTTCTCAGGAAAGTATTTAGCCTCAGCTGGTGTTCGTACATACAGTTTTTGGAAAGGCTTCAGCAAACCTGCCTGGCTTCCAAGTCTGGTTGGAGGCTCAAGCTTTCTTCATCTTCCCCAGCTGCTCAGCGTGCCCAGTGCTTTCTCTGGCAATTATCTAGAGCCTGAATTCATTGATTTTATTTTAGAAGCTTTATGGCAGCAGATATATGAACTGATAGCAAGCATCAGTCTAAAAATATTATCTACTTGATTCAAAAACATCTTCCACCAAAGTCTTTCCTTTCCCTACACTGTTTTCTGTAGTAAGTGACCTAGAGGTTTTGCCAGAAAGGGGAGGCTGTTTTATTTGTCACGCTGGCCAGCATTGCGGTCCTTCACAAGGGACATGCTGTGCAGCAGGGAGCTGGCCTGCTGGTTCCTCCTCTGGGCCATTGCATGCCAAGTGGGGGAATATCATTCCTTCACAGAAGGCAATGGAAGAAACGGCTGTATTTGCTGGAGGAAGGAAGAGGCAGGAGCAGGCAGGAGGGCTAGGAGCTGTGGAGGGTGAGAGGAGTGCCAGCAGCCCTGCAGAAACACAACACTGCTGGGAAAGGCATCCAGGCACCGGAGATCATAGGAAGGACCTTCCCGGGGAGCCACGTGGCCACCAAGGAGGCTGTGCAATGGTGGTTGAGCTGAAAACAAGCCCAAGAGAGCGGCCCCAATCGGCAGTGATACAGCCGGCAGAGGGAAGATCTGTATTAACTCTCTTTTGCTCATATTCTATTTAATTTTGATTCAGGGAGGGGAATGTGTAGGTTAACAGATGAACTGGTTTTAGTACTTGTACAGATGAAATCTGACATTTGAACTTGAAGGCCCTTGTGAGCTCTCTGAGGTACTTCCTTCAAGAAGGACACATCTCAGCAGCTTCGATTCCTCGTTCTGGCTGCCTCGCCATCCTGTCTCACTCCCTGCCTTGTTTTCTCCCCCATGCGTCTCAAGAGGCAAGGGGCAGAGGAGCTGATGAGACTGAGCAGTGAGGAGCTGGGAGAGAGAGGGAGCAAAACATGTTGGAAAGAAGGAGAGAGAGAGCACCAGAGACAGAAATCATTCTGCTCTGAAGAAGATCCGCTGTTGGGTAGATGTGTTTTACCATGACATGCCTTAAAAGGTGAATTAATACCAGCAATAATAAACATAAAGGACCTGCAAATTCCAGTAGTACATGTGGGTTCACCTTCAGGTAAATATTTTAGTCGTTTTATGCATTTTGACTTCCAGCTTTGGGAGCATACAGTAGGCACATCAGATTCTCAAGCAGCCCAAGCACCTCAGCTAAATTTGTAGCCATATCTAGGATTACTGCTAAATTCAGTGTCAGTTTATTTGCAAAGACTGGAATGTTCAGTCATACAAAGTTTGCATAATTTTGCATGATAATGTCTGACAAAGAAGCTATAGGAGGGAGTATATTCAATGACTGAAGCCCATCTGATCAATGCACTTTCACAGATTGTTTTGTATGTGGGGAACTTTCACTGTCAAAACACACATCTCTTAGCTCAGTTAAAACTTCAGTAACTTCCATAAAATATTCATAGAGATAGTCTTATGCAACTGCACATGCTCAAAAAATAGAGAAGGGGGGGAAATGGCAGCATGAGAGCATTCGTTAAGATATTTAGTAATGGTTCCTTCTAGTGATGGATCAAAGGTAGCATCATTAACTTGAACCACATAAAAAACCTGTGGTAAATGTAAGAAAGTGAAAATAATATTTTGCAAACATGCTATTAAAGCAAGAGATCATATATAAGAGTGTTTGGGGTGGAAATCTAGCTGTATAAGCCTAAAGGCTAGTATTTAAATCGTCTGTATTTGTAAGTATGTATTTGTAGTTTTTATCTTTCTCTTTTACAAGTCATTTTACCATGTATCAGCATTTCCTTTTCTTTGCATTGATCACCTTTGTACTCCTTCTGCTGTGAATAGTGGTATCTATTACTTGGGTCCTTGCTCTCAGTACATTTTCCTTTTCTTTAAGTAACTTCTAATGAAAGTCAAATTGCTTCCCAGCAAATGTGGCCCCTGGGGAGTTTCTATACAGAAAGTCTGAATATGACTATATATGGGGTTTGCTTCCTGATTAGAAGCTGTAAGTGCAAAAAGCTAAGATAAAACTATGGTTTAGTAAATGAAAACTGCCAGTGCTCTCATGTTCAGGCTACCAGAGCTTTACATGAATGCAATATGCACTTCACATACAACTATTTGGCAGTTGCAGGTTCCTGTTAAGTATCATGCCCCCTCTGAAACATATATTATTAATATTTATCAATTCTGACATGCCATGGGCTTCCTTTGCAGAATAATATGGAAGCTGCCATCATCTGATAGTCCTTTGCTGTCACAGTTTAAATGGGGCAGCTTAATTGCTTAATTGGGAGTTGTCAGTGGACAGCATTTTTGGTATGGAAGTCTTCACTTTTTAATTCAGCTCCTCTCTTTAGTTCTTCCTTGATCTTCCCTCTTTTTGGGTTCTAAGTTAATAAAAGTTTCGTCTGACATTGCACACAGAAAGGGAATAAAATTATTAGGATGAAGGATTTTATTCTGTTTTACAGACTGTAGCATTTTGATGGTGTTACAGATTTTGTGACTTCCCTCTTAACTGTCTTTCCTCTGGAGTGAAATGTCCTCCGAGGCATTTGATAATTTTAGATCGTCTAACGGGAACATCAGTTTTAGACCCAAGGCCTGTACCTCTCCAAGCACTTTGTGTAAGGCTAAGTAAAGATATCTTTATATAAAGAACAAAATTTGTAGCTCTTAAATTGAATAACTCAGTAATACATCCTTTCCTTTAAATCTAGCATATTCAGTGAAACAAGATTTAATAACAGGTTGGGACACAAGCTATATTTAGTGCAGCGCAGTAGAAGCAAATCAGTGGAGTGAAGCAGTCAGTTCTGAGGACCCAGCCCCACACTGCAAACTTTGTAGGGGTAATGCTTTGGTTTAGGTTTGCTCCCATGGGCCAAGTGCCTTTTGCAGTTGGAGCACCATTAGGTGAGCTCTGGGAGTGTACTTTCCCAGTCAGTCCATCGTGCCCTCTCAGAATGAGCATGACGTGAGCCCAAGCACAGTATGTGGGTATTGTCTGGAGATATGTCTCTTAAATGCACTCCTAACCCCAAACTAAAATGATAATGTAAGTGCATCACAGCTGCTCTATTTGTGAAATGCTGCAAATGCATCGAATGACCCAAGATATGCACACAATCCTGGCTGGCATTAGTGGAAGGAAGCAACAGAGAGGGATGAGAGAGCTCACAACTCCTTTAGCTGCATCCATGTCTGACTGACGTTCAGCATGAGGGAAGGATGCAAAATCGGTACCCAAAATGCCTTGATTATCAACACATTCCTAGAGCTTACTCTTTTCAGTGTCCTGCTATTCCTCAGGAGTAAGCCATGCATTTCATTTTCTCTACACTCTCCTTTTACAGATAGGCTTCATTCCTGCATTTCTGAGTAAAGTTCTAGAGCATACCCTGTTTGGATTGGATCAATAAGACTAATTCAAGACCTTATTTACTAACTGTGCTACTCAGCAGATCCTCTCCTATAGATTTGTCTTTAAGAGCCTTGTAGAATCACTGAATCATGTAGTGATTCATGACAGCTTCTTCAAAATAAGTATTCTGTATTTGCCCACAGGAGCAGAACAAAGAAAATAGCACTGAAATACCAGAAAGTTTGCACACATATTAATTATCCTTAAACCAATAGCTTTTCTGTGATCACATAGGTAAGTATTGCTTGTTTCAAAGCACCCCCTTGTGCAGGCACTGGGTAAGACAAGTTGTACAAGAAGCTTCTGGCTCCCTGGCACCTCGGTCACTTGGTCAGGATCTGTGTTTTTCATGTCACCCACCCTGCTTCATCTGCCACAGAGGTCTTTTGTTCAGTGGATCACGTCTGAAGACCTCCTGAGGTTTCAAGCTGTGTTACTGAACCTGATCAAACTGGTTTAATATAGATGGAGGTGGTCTTCAAACTGTGGATTACCTTTGTTCATTTAAACACTGGAAAAATTAAATTCTTTGAAACTCTTGCATAAATGTGGGTAAAGTCCAACTGGAATTAACCAATATGAATCTCCAAAGTGAGCCACTGTGCAAAAACAGGGAAGTTCATACACTGTTGGTAAGGTTTTTATACATATTATTCACAGTTGGTAAAAAGGCTGAAAAATTAAAGGCTGTAGACTTGAGTCTTCCAAAGTGACTAGTAACTTCAGTCATTTCATTCTGGCCTGCCCACCCTGAGACAACTTTATGGAAAACTAAAAACTTATCTTTTTCTGGAATTCAGGCTCCTCTGGCAGCATCATGAATTGGGGACCACAAATATGAAAACCCTAAAAGTCTCCAGTAATTCTGGAAAATCTTGTCCATATTATGTAAAATGATTAACATTTAAAATTACTTAAATAATGCTTTTGAAAGGAAACAAACATCGCTTCAAAGCCAGTGATAACTGTGTGTTTCACTTGTCTTAAATCTAACATGTGCATCCACTGATTGGGCAATCTCTGTCAGTGGCAATGTTCAGATGAGCCATCTCCTTGACAGAGATAGTACACTTTTACTGGGGAAAAAATCCATTCCTTTTTGCTTTTTCAGACTTGAATGTTGAGGTTGGTTTTGGAAATGTCCAGATTTTGGGTTACCCCAGTTTTTTTCCTTTATTGCTTATGCTTTGTTTAATAAAAAAGGAAGCGTATTTTCTTTAAAGAGGTAAATAAGGACCTCTGCTTAATTCTTGGTGTCTCAGATATTAATCTGATGATCATTTAATTGCATCAGAAGAGCTGTTGGGTGAAATTAAATTACAAACAGATGAGAGCAGACAATGCATTATAAAAAAGAAGCTGAGGTATCTGCAGGCGTTTCAAATGCTCCCCAAGGCACCCTACATGGTTCATGCTCCAGAGAACTGAGGCGGCAGTGCCAGAATACCACTTTACACAACAGTTTCAGCACAAAGGCACCTGACTTCACTACCTACACAAGCTTTTTCATCTGTAGGCTGCATATGTATATATCCTATTAACGCCCACATTCCTTGTCTCCTCAATTCCTTGGTTCTCCCAGCTTACCCGCGTTTGATGTGTCCCTCCTCTCTTTCCTCCCACAGTGCCATCCTGCTGGCAGAACCCCATCCCATATTCTTGCTGCTCCCCATATCGCTGGCATCATGCTTCAAATACTGCTAATAAGGCAGCAAAACAAATACCTGATAAATTTGGGCACAGCATTCATTTCATATTGACATAACTCCTGTGGATTAGCTCAGATATTAAGTATAGTATTATGTAAATACCATTTCAGATGCTAAGTGTCTAACAGACTACGTACACGTGTGAAGTTTAGAATTTGAGAACAACACACATTGCCTGTGAAAGGCGATGGTTTTACATTTGTGAGTGCTGGATGAAAAAAATTAAAATTTTGTAGGAGAGTCAGTTGTGCTACAAAGTGTTACCACACCAGATCTGAAGAAAAAACGAAATCATTAATGCATGAAATACAAATTTTAAGTTGTGATAAGTGCAGATCTAATGCAACTTTAACTGCAGAATTGCTGCTGCTGACTCCATAAAATACAACCCATAAACAACTGTTAATCTGTTCACTGTTTATCTTTTAACATTCATTTGTTTAGTAATCAGTTCTCATTTGTTCTACATATGGTACAGCTTCCCTTTTATAGCAGCTGCATTTAATGAACATTTGGAGACACAAAAGTATTACAGAAATTATTGTTGAACTATTCTCCTGCATTATTTTTTTATCTGTCACCAAGGACCTCTGAATAAAAGTTAGAAATATGGTCATTAAATTTAGAGTAAGGAAGGTGTAGATGCTTTGTCCTCTTCTTGAACTGGTGATTTGTAGTGGAAGTTCCTGTGACCATGCTTCACACGCTGCTTAGCTCCTTTAAGCAATTCATTTTCTCTATTTATACTGTCCATTCCCTTTTGTGATTCACTGACATCATGTCAAATTTGATTCACTCTTCAGTTTTGCTCTGTATCATATTAGAGACCTTTAGGTAATGCACTGAGAGAGTATCTTGCAGACCTGATAGACTGAGTGCATTTCAAGATTTTTAGGAAATGACGGTTTACAAGATTTAAAATTTTGTCAGGTGTTCTGGTTAAATGCAGGGATCAGTGGTCATTAAAGCTGATTTGTATGAAGATAATTCCCTTCTGGAGTACTTGTGTTTAAGTGTCATCTTAATTCCTTTTTTCCAAAAATTCTGATCTTTAACAAGACCATTTTATCATAGTAAGTGTTCTCTGTTATTTATTCATGCTTCAGCCATGTCCAGCATCCTGGACTGAATGAATAAATGGAACATACGCTTTTCTTTATAGGGAAGTGTAGGTGAGAATATAGCTATGTACTGAAACTTTGCTAGCATTAGGGCACGATGACGAATAGGGCAAATGCCCTTGGATTGGACAGTCCTTTGTCCTTGGTCAGTCTTTACTGGTGACCTTGACCTGCCTCTGTTGCGAGGAGTCTGTGAGTCTGTCAAGTACAGCAGTGGGAAGAGGAGAAGGGCTGTTCATTAAAACTGACTGCTTGGATCGGATGCCGTTCCGGAAAAGGGAAATTCCCAGTCAGTACTGCCCGATTCAGCCACAATGCCAGGTGGGTTGGGGAGATGATTAAAGAAAGCAGTCAGTAATTGCCTAAATGTACAGAGCATTTTACAGATTTGCACAGTGTAAATATTTTGGATATTGTTTTCAGATGGTTGGTTAATCAAAATAGCTGCAAGTGAGTTTGATATGTGTCACCAGGAATGTAAATAGATAGATGTGTTAAACTGGTGTTGTGTGTGCAAATGCTCAGTTGGGAAAAATATACAAATTATGAGAGGATATTTTAGAAAGGATTTCACGTGCTTCTGCAAGGCATTTTCATTGAAAAAGGCTTAGCTGTGAGAGAAATGTGCTTGTTTCTAAATTTAACCCTACTAACAGTTTACCACCTTCTTTTTGTGTGTGTTTCTTTTTCTCTTCCAGTGCCACCTTGGGCCTTAATAGCCATAGCCATAGTTGCAGTCCTATTAATCCTTACCTGCTGCTTTTGTCTCTGTAAGAAATGCTTGTTCAAAAAGAAGAACAAGAAGAAGGGAAAGGAGAAGGGAGGGAAGAATGCTATTAACATGAAAGATGTTAAAGATTTAGGGAAAACCATGAAAGACCAGGTAAAGTACCTCTCCTTTTCTTGAACTCTTGAGTTGCATTTGAAGGTTTCTGTTTGATGTGTCTACAAAAAGTTCTGCTTGTTGCCTCAGTAGTGGCTCTGTGAAGAGGGGACTGATGGGCAACATCTTCTCAGTGGTATCACAAAAGATGAATCTGGGTGTGGCATCACTGATAAAGCAGTCAGCCAATTTCCCTGCTCTGCTTAAAAAAAAAGAGCAGGCGTATAATGACTCATCTGGAAGGGGCAAGTTTATTGAGAGTATCTTGGTTGTCCCAAAAATGAAACAAATGTGTGCAGTTTTCACTCCTGTTTTTCAAGACTTTGACGAGGACCTAGTAGAGTGTTTGTATATCTTTCTAGCAGTATTTCTGAGCTTACATAATAAACAAAAGTAGCTCTGAACTCTAAATCTTTTTTTACACAAAAGCAAAAGTTCAGCAGAGAAAGAAACAACCGTATAGAAGAAAAAATGAGAAGCATAGAAACAAGGGAAAAAAAAACCAAAAAGGAAGAGCACAGGGGCGTTCAACACAATGATGTTCGGAGGATTCATTCTGTACTAGAGAGGAGGAGATTAAAGATAACAGACCGTACTTGTAGGTCAACTGAGCAACTTAGAGCAAAAGATTAGCATAATGCCCGTTGAGCAGCATTGTTTTCATAAGGGCAGAAAAACTTGTCCTTCGGATCTGCTTCATGCAAGAGAAGCAGAAGTTTGCTGGACCTAATCCTCAGGGCCATAGACTTGACTAATATGTTCCTGAAAGAAAATAAAGGTGTTTTGTTTTTTTTTTAACACGGTTTTAGTGTCTTCCTTCCTGGAGCAAGCTGTTGAGCATAAGCAGAATAATGGGGAAATAAATGTGAAGTGTCCATGTGTCCTCACTGCATTGCCCAATTTCCTAGGCTAAGAAGATAAAAGGGCTATATATTTCAAACAGAAAATGCTGAAGAGATTTAGAGAATTGCTTTGCAAAACCTCTTTACTAGGAGCCAGTAACTGTAAAGATATTGCATGGTCAAGTCTGTGCTCCCAAGACCCCTGGTAATGTTGAGCCATAGCAGCCCAGGAGCACTTATCCAGCCAAAGAGAGAGGATAAAAGCGTGGTCAGGAATGAACAGTTCCTTCCACAAGTTGGGATCTAGTGTAGAAGAAAGCTGGGCTGAAGGCAGGTTGATTAGAAGTACAAGCCAAAGCTGGGAACCCGAGGACTAGGGCCAACTGATTGGGAGCAAGATCCAGGAAGAGAAGCCTAGAGCACAGTAGCTAAGAGACCCATGGAGCAGTCTAAAACAAATGGTGAGACACCACTGTACAGTGATGGAGCAGCCACCAATGTGGCTCATCAGCCAGTCTTAAGAGGCCTGGAACAGCTCAGCATGCTTCTCCAGACATGTAGGGTGTGATAGGGGAAGAACAAAATCAGGAGAATGGTTGAGGAAGCCTTACAAGTATGGTGACTAGCTGCAACTGGATCACATGAGTGGAGTCTGAAGGGAGCTCAGATAAGGGTAGGAAAATAATGGTTAAGCTTCAAAGGTACAGAGCTATCAGAGCTATTTCCAGTTTTCACTATCAGACAAGAGGACACTTTTTGTTGCTCTTGCTCAGTAGACAGTATGGAAAGAAAATAACTGAAGATCCAGTTTTATTCCTGTTCATGCTACTGAATTGCAGTAGCCGCTACAAAAATGTTGATCCATTAGGCAGTAGTTAACTTTTCTAGTCTATACATTACACAGATGAAGTAAACCTTGGCAATATTCTTTACTTTCGAGCTGTATGTATCAACATTTTATAGTGACCACTGTACACACTGTCATCATGTGAGTGATGAAGGAAAGAGTGAGGCTTGATCTGACACAATCTGTTTTGATATTCAGACCATAAGTACACATTGCATGCTTACAGCTAATGAAGTTCACACCAGTTGCCCATCCTAGGTGTACTCATGTCTACATGCTAGTAGGCAATACAAAGCAGATTTATCTACAGCCATCCCAGATTGCCTGACCACAACTAAGAGTCCTGCACAGGCACAAAGAATGAGCAGCTGGAGACCCTTGCACCCACATTGCAAGTGGAACACTTTAGATAGTGCCCTGGTGCACAGCTTCAGCCTTGGTTCCACCTGGAAAGAAGATGCTTCATGTGCCGGTGTACTGAAGTGCATGACACCAACACAGGACAAATTCACACCTGAAAACAACCTCATCAGTACACAAAATCACTAATGTAGATGCAGCTATTCCAAGGTTAGGAAGATTAGTGAGGCCAAGCTCAAAAAACAACAGAGCAGAAATTTTGAGTCCTCCCTTGAAAAATATTTTATACTAATTTTGTTTTCTCCGCATGATGAATGTGAAACAAACCCCTTTTCTTTAAGCACTTTGATTTAGCATTTGTAGATTGCCTGTATTTGATTTATAGACTTTTTTCTGGGCTATTAATATTAAACAATTGTGAGATATTTCCCCCTCAGCAATGCATAGAAAATCAGATCGCCAATTGTTGGGTTACCCTGGGCTGCTGTTAGCCAGCCTCTCCCATTGAACCAAGAATATTTTGGAAGAACTGTTTGATTATGCTTGTGGAAAAATTCCTTGAGATGTTTGTTATGTTCTACCAATGATAACAAACCTAATACTTTGTTGCAGGACAAATAATGTGCAATTTGTTGATTGATATTTATGTGGAATTTGTTCCATATCATGTAAGGCCATTGTTGTATTTACAATATATTATTAAGTGTTTTTTAATTATATTCATTAGAACCTGGATAAATGACCATGGATTCTTGGAAAACAAACATTTTAAATGCAAAATTACATTATGTAATTAATATAGAGCTTAATTTCTATTTTTTCATGGGAAAATTTGATAAAAAGCTGAATCATGTCTCTCTTGTCTACAGAGAGTCCTCAAACTTTGAAATGTTGCACAGATAGGTATTTTAAGATTATTCCATTCAAAATATTCTGTATAGTTATTTAAACATACTTTTGCCCAAACATTTTGGGCTTTAACCAATATGTTTTGTTACACAGTTAAATCTAAGGAGGGAAGATTCTCAGTTGATGTAAACGTCAGACCTTTAATAAGTGGATGGTTCACCAACTCTCCAGCCAAGCTTCCTCTTCACTGTCTGGGATTTCAAAAAGAGGTCGCTTAAATTAGCCCCTTAAATTCATTTTTTTAGACTTGTATACTATCAGACTAGCAGTCGCATAGTGTACAGATTTTAAGTCCTTGGCATTCAATAACTTTTACCAACTTAATTCCTAATTTGTGAAATTTTAGTTGTCTTTTTTTTTGTATGACTGATTGTTTATTCTAACAGTTTAATCTCTAATTATCAGTGCAAATTTTTAATATACCTAGCTGAACTCAATGCAATGCTAAATGTAGAATATTTCAGTTAAGAGAATTGAACCACTTTAGAGGTTCTGGCAAAAAATACAAAGGAGAATAACAAGAATGCCTTTTAGCTCTTTAAAGAAGCAAATTTTAATGTTAAAAAAAAGTAATTTAAGATCAAGATGTAGATCTAATGGCATTATAAAGGGCAATGTACAGTACCAAAGATCTGAAATGTTGTCAAAAAATGAAAAAACCTTAGCTCAGTCATTGTTAGGCCTGAACCTGCAAGTGCTAATTACCTTCTGCCTTCAGCTGAAAGTGCATAATAGCAGTTGATAGGCACTTGGCATCTTGCAAGATCCTAGTTCCCTAGGCACACAGAACTTGAAAGGAAGTAGGATTTGGTAAATTGAAAGTATCAGCTTCTAGAAATATAATTTCCATCTCAATCTGGTTTTGTTTGTCAAAGAGAACTTCTAGCCTACCTGTACCCATGCTGACCTGCACATCCGTGCCAAATCATTATAGAGTCATATAGCTTGACATAGTTAAAGATCCTTTTGACATAGAGACTCAGTCAGCTCCACAGTCACACATGATAGCTGGATATTACAGAACATGGAATACAATTTTGGTGTCTGTTAGAATATTTGTGCTTCAAAATGTCCACTTTCCTGAACACAACTTCAAATGAGAAACTGTTTATGAAATAATATAAATTATGAACAAATGTAGTTGAGGTAAGGTGGGAGATGAGTTGAAAATAAGGTTACGTTTTCAGCCTTGAAACCCATTTCATTGCAGGCAATGCTTACTTTCTCAAGTAGAGTGCACAACTCCACCAAGGGCCACTGGGAGGATTAGATTCTTTCTAGGGGAAGCAAATTGTTAATGAATGTACTACTGTAAAAAGGTCATTTCTCCATGGTTTTTACTAATGTTTGTGTGTGGATGTTTTAATTTTTATTTCTTCCTTCTATGTCCTCCTTGTCTATGTTGTGTCTCATGACTGTTCTGGATTGTCACTTGCGGTAGGTTTATTTTGCTATTTGGACACACCTAGTCTAAAGCTGTGATACATATAGTCTTCTGACAGCTCTGGCTTCTCAGCTGAGATTTATATGTAGTAGCTTTGATACACACATCAAGAGGCTGAACTAAATTGATTGGGTGTTTTTTTTGGTTGGGTATATATTTGGGGGAAGGCTAGAGGAGGGCGAAAGAAAAGAGGTTGTCATTCTTTCTGTAGTTAAAATATGAAGTCAAACTGTACAAGAAAGCTCAAGTTTAAAATTGATAGGCACATAAAAATAACTTGCTAATTTTATTTTCTTTTTGTATAAATGTCATATCAAAAGTAGATGAAAGCAGTGTGTATTTTTAATGTCTTAGTTTCTAAGTGTTGCTAAAATGATTGGTATCTCATGAAACTTGCTGTGGGATCTCGCATCATCTCAGTACAGTGCCCACACTTTAAGTTCTTAGTGCTCCATACCAAACTCTTTTAAGTGGTCTTACTCCAGAGTTCTGTTGATGCAACTGAATGGCAACTAGCACCAGCGTTTTTATGAGATCTTCCCGTCACAGTTTTCATCTTTATAACTTCCCAGTCTCTGCTAATGCCCCTGGTGGCTCCCACTACTTTTGTCTCTAGGAAAAAAAAAAAAGCCCCCAAACACCCAGCTCCAGAGACACTATAATAGCTGCTGATTTATTGGGTCTGAATTTAATGCATTGGTACAGCAAAATTCTTGCTTAAGCTCAGCCTGTGGGCTGAGGGAAGGAATAGACGTAATCATTTCAGTCATGAACAGCAGCACTGAAAAATTGCTAAAATTTAGCCCTATTGCTTGGAGAATAATTGTTGTGGTGGTCTGAACATTTTATTAGGTCACAAAGCATTTGTGGAGAAGGAGATTTAATAGCTCAGTCCTTTCTCATTACATCAGGCTAAAACACTGTCACTAGTGAAAGATTTTTGGCTTACAATGAATGTGTCTGTTAGGTGAAATAGAAGATTTGGGATCAGGTATATGTACTACGCCCTGGAGTATGAGAAGTATATTCTTGGCTCTGCTACTGACTTACTGTGGCGTTCAATCAGCCACCTGACTTCTCTATATGTTTTTTTTTTCCTTTACATAGGCCTTCCTTTTACATTGGGATTATGTACTAACTTAATCAGAATATTCTGGTTAAAGTTCATGTATTAATAGCAGTGAAACATCGGGGCATTATAAAGTAACATGACATTGAGAGCTGCAATTGCACCTAACCAAACTTCAACATATAATGGTTTTCTTAGACTGTTTCACCTTATGATTTTAGCTGTTGAACTGTAAACACCCTTGCCCTCATAGAGACAAAATACTGAAGGAAGAAGCTTTTTAATGTTAGGTGCCCTGAAATATTTCAAAGAAGTAGTGTGTGTTGACCTGGCAGCATGAAGATGATAGCCGAAATGAAGTCAGTAAAATCCACACTGACATCCAGAGAGCCTGGATTTCACTTGAGGGAACCCAAGCCTTTATTGCCAGAAATAATCCAAGAGGATCTTTTTGAGGGACAGGACGTCTGTTGCTGGCAGTGGTCTTTTCTTCTGCAACGTTTGCTCATGTGCTTTGTTTTCCCAGTTGAATGCCTAGAGGATAGTGAGTGTATTCATTCCATGGTGCCACCTGTCTTGGTCTCAGCACACCAATTCCCATTTGCTGGCACCTTCAGCCCATGGTGATGTTAATGCTTGCCGTGGCTTATCCACAATGCAATGAGACATCCTAATTCACACTCAGAAAGACAGCATGTGCTGCAGAACCATTACAGTGTAAAAAATTAGTCAGAAACAATGGGGACAAGTCTTTTTTAGAAAACAAGTCCAATAAGTATACTATGGCAGTCAAAATGGATTGACTGAGTCCCATTTGTACAATAATTCAACCTCAGGCTTGACCAACCGTCCTGCTTTTTCACCTGCCTCAGAAGGCAACTGCGAAGGGTGCATAAGACTTCCTCAAAAATGTGAAAATAACATGTCTGTGAAGATACAGTGTTATAGATGAGTGTTCGTGTTCTGCAGGGGTTTTCCACAAAACTCTTTTGTAACTTAGATTTATATTAGACTTCAGAACCCTGAAAATATGGAAGCAACAGCTGTGAGCCACGAAGCTGGGCTTATCTGCATTCCTGTCTCTTCCTCTCAGTCACTCCCAATAAAACAGAGAAGCTTGCTTTGCATGCTTCCTGAGTTTCTTTTTCCTCCTTTTTAAAAAATATTTTTCCTGTAAAATATTTCATTTATTACTTTTATTGTAACCTATTGTACTGTTAGGATGATATGAAGATACAGATCCTACTCATTTTCTTAAAAGTCTTGTTTTCTATACTGAAGGTCTTGCCACTGGAAGCTTCCATTGTGAAGGACATTTCTGTCTTGTGTTCTTTTGATTAACAGACCAAATTTTGAATTCGTTATTCAAGACCAGAGTCTGCAGGTTCCTAATGAGTGGTGTCTAGGAAGTATGCAATTATTCCCTAAATTAAGTGATTTGAATCACACTCTCGAGACATTTACCTGTATCCGCTGATTATATGGAGAGCTAAACTCTTACACTAAGTGCCTGGAGTTAGTGGGTATGAATAACCTACAACAGGAACAGCAGTTCATATCGATGAGGTATACATTTCAAACCCTGTGGGGAATATTTGTTTACTTTTTAAGCAAAAGCATTTATTCTTTACAAAATGATGAATAATAAATATGAGTAGCAAAATAACCTTCAAGTATGAGAATATCAGATGCTTGGTAAAGTCCTGTTTAGAGAATGGTCAGAGGATGATCTTATCTCTTTTTAGGCAACTGAGCCAAAAGAACAGGTCTTTGCCAACTTTTTCTCCATAGAGCAATGTGGCACCCAATAAATCATGTCTGGTTATATTTAGGTTCATTTTCACTGTTAAATAGATGTAGTCCTAATTATACAGTATGACAAATTTTTCAAACAGAAATAAATGTAGTATTCAGAGTGGTCCTGCCATGTCGAGGAGCCAGCTCTGTCCCAAAGCATGCTTCCATCTGGCCTGCTGCCATTCATTTGGGGAGGATGAAGAACAATTGATGGAGCAGCATGCACTGGCCAAGCAGCCTAAAGCTGCCTCCTACTCACAGCCTGCTGCTTAGCGCAACCAAGCACTGCCATATGGGAAGTGGGGGCAGAGCACGCTAGTGTTCTTGCAAGAGTGCTTACTTCTTTTAGTTCATGCACATGGGTCCTGTGTTCAAAGCAGAGCGCTGACCCACAGGGTGAACTTCCAAAATAGGCCCCCAGGCTGAGATCAGCTGCATCTTTTTTCAGCAAATAAACACTGGCTACAAGAAAAAAAGTTTGATTTGCAGGCTTAACAGCTCCAACTTGAATGTATGTATTCATATTTTACATTTAACATCTCCAGCATTTGCTGTATTCTTCTGTTGCACCAGAATAAGTTGGTATTTTAGCGCCCAAACAATTCAACGAGCTCTCAAGCTCAACATGATGACCTCATGTCATAGAACTCCTAAAGAAAGAAGGCCTTTTGAATAACCCAACAGACCATCTAAAACCTGGATGACAAGCAAGGAAGTAATGTCAAGGCATCGCATGCTGAACACAGCAGGGTCTTGCTCATTCTGTGCATCGGTGTGGCACACTGCTGGTGTGTGAGGCCAACACTCTTAGAGCAGTAATGGCAAAGTAGATTTCACAATGACCAAAGCCTGGCTCAGCCACTGGAAACTCGTGCACAACATGCTCTTTAAATTAATTCATGGAGAGAAAGCAGATGCTGAATGAATGAAATGTTGCCTTTCCTTCTGAGGGACTCTGATAAAGAATGTGCTACAATTGCAGGCTTTTCTGCTTTGTGATAGGGAATCAGCCAGGAATTTTTAAAGGCTTTTCTTTTCCCCTGGGATAAAAATTGGCCCAGTCAGAATTATGGTGTTCTTGAATGTGAAAGAAATTGATAAGAGGTGCACCACCATTAGTGGAAATGCAGCCATTCCTAGGTGTGGAGGAAAAATTGCCTGGCTGATAAATTCATTGTTGGACATGGCACAGAACATTCTCGGTACAAAATAATATTGTTTCCTTCCATTCAGCTCAGCAGGCATTGCACAAGCCTGAGGACTGGGCATCATTCACACATTAAAAAAATATCCCCTTCACCATGTGAACAAAAGGAATGATTGATGGGGCAGGTGGAGATGGAACTTGGGATGGCAGCATGCACTGTGCAGCAAATAAACTTAAAGGCTGCAGTCAGCATTATGTTTTCCTTCTTAACATCTCTCCTTCTTGCTTACTGGTAACTTGTTTCCTTAAAAGTGAGGCCATAGGCAACCCCATGAATGGAAGGAACCCTAGAAACTCTGTTAATGAAAATGTTTCTTTAAATATGACAATGAAAGGCACTTTGCTTGCAGTCCTAAATAGCTTGTGACATGAACTAGGTGTTAACAATGAAACACGAAGATAACTGAGGCCTGAATCAAAGACCAAAATACACCTTCATGGGTCTTTGCATCCTCCTGGTGACTCAGACATGACTGTGGCCTCTGCCTCGCTGTACAGGAGGCAAGGAAGTACACTTGCTCCCCCAGCAGCTTTGTTACCCGAATCTCATATCAGTTTGCTTTCCTGGAGCTTCTGCACATGTGGAATCTGGAAGCAACCAGCAGACCGACTGTGCTAAATCCTTTGCAGACCCCCTCAATTTCTACACATAGTTTTGGGAGGGATTAAATGAAAGTGTACATAAAGCTGTTTTAATCCCCAGAATCTCTCTTGTGGTTTGTGGTGGATAGTAGTGGGATAAACCCAGTGACAGGGTGCAGGGCTTTTGGTGGAACTGAGCTGGAAGCAAGAGATATTTGCAGTATCAGGAGGGCACCATCACTGGAGAGAGGCTTTTGTCGGTTGGAGGAAAGGGAGGGGGAGGAAGCCCAGGAAATGTAAAACCCCGCTGCAAGGTGTGGAGTTTGCAGAACTGCACTTACAAGCAGTTTTGGTTTTTCTTTCCTTTTTTTAATGCAAAAGATGTAACTACAAAAAAAAAAAAAAGAAAATGAAGCATTTTCTTTAACAACCCAGAAGAAGAGAGGAGACTGTAAAACTACTCTTAATTATGTTACGGAAGTGAAGAAATAACCAGCAGATTGAACTGTGCATCCCAGATTGCTGTAATTTAGCCCTGTTTGTTGTAGTAACCACTACGGAGTAGATGAGCTTGAAAATGATTAACTAAACATGGCACAGAAAAGAAAATCCTAATGCCATATGTAGATTTATGTCTGCACCCTTGGTTATAACTAGTTACAGAGCTCATTCAAATATGGCTTAAATTAGAGGTTGCTCAAAAATTCATTTTGTCTTCCAGGTCAAAGAAAACATATATTGTATATTGTGTGGCTCTGTTAAGGTCCCTGGCACAAAGTAACTTTTCCCACTTGCTGATTTCCTTAGATGTGGATGTATCACCTTGTAAGGGTTGTATTGGATTAACACTTTTTTTGTACATTCCTACACCCACTTACATATAAGCCTATGTTTTGCAGATATTTATACACATGTAAGAGGATATAGAGGATATAGAGGTTTCATTGTTCTGTGTTTCTGCATATGTTATGCAGAAATGAAGAAACCACTTGAGTGAAATTAACAGTCATCCCAAATTAGAAAAGATAAATCTGGTCTCCAGCACAATGTAATAATGCATTTCTATGTTGCGTATTTCACAGGAAAAACCTTTAAAATGTCATGGAATTAAAAGAAATATTAGGAAAAGAAAGGCTTATATTTCTCTGCATCTAAATCCAGGCTTTCTGATCACACTTGTGTCAGTTGAAGAAGCTTGAGGAAAAAGCTGGCTCATAATTAAAAATAGTTTATTGTTTCTAAAACCAATAAAATATTGCTGCTTATTTTAATTGATTGTAGCAATACAATGGTAAGATCCAATATAGTGTGATATAGTGTGCTATAAATTGAGGGTTGCAGTACTATTCCATTAAATATTGATCTTTCAGAGAATCTCAATACAAAATTAAAATCCCTGCGGGGTGTTTCAAGTACTTTGAAGCAATCCAATTCTTCTTCCTCTTCAGAACTCAGCAGCTGCATGAAACTAGAGAAACTTCTGTGCTTCCTTAGACTCAGCTTCTTGAAACATTGGCCTCTAGTTTGAAAGCAAATTCCTCTCTTGACGGTAAAAACTATTATGTACAGGCTGCTGTAGAGATAATAATTTGTCATTTCTTCCCTTCCCCCATGCAATGCCCTTGGCCAAATCCGAACATTGTCTTATTCTTAGTGTTTCTTAGTGCTTCAGTGTTTCTGAGTCAAGGTCAAGAAGAATCACATAGCTTCTCAGCTGATGTGAGTAAAGTGCAATGTTTTCCATCTCCCTTGGGAAATAGCTTTCACCTTCCAATAGGCCTCTCATAACCAGTGGAGAAGAGTTTGCCAACCACACAATGTTTTCTGCCTGCACTTCAAAACTCCCTTGCAAGAGGGAGGTTAGCTTCCCATTATATTTTCCATAGTCGTGGTAAAAACTTTTTCACACTGAGTTACCCACAGCTCTGGCATCTCCTGGATTGATCAGCTATGCAGAAGAGCATATAATTTTTCTAGAGAGAGTATGGATACGTAACTATTGCTTTGATGCAATAGTTACAAATTCCCCATACCTGGAAATTAACATAGAAGGTTCCTTTTTCATTTTCATTCTCCCTTTCATCCCTGAGGAATGGCTGTAGGATATTTCCTCTGAAACAAAATCCAGGTCAAAAGTAGATGGAATAGCAGAAAGTCCAGTACTTAGCCCAGAAATGGTGATATACTGGAGATGCTTATCACTCTTCTGTCATGGAGTCCTCTATTAGGGCAATACTGGCATGATTCAGAGTAGTGGGTCTTGGATTTAACAGCCCACTCTGAGTTATTGCTTCCTGTTGTCTCCAGGCTCTGCTAAATGTGGTTGCTTCAGCTGGATTGAGTCACATCTCTTTTTTTTTCCTTCATGATCACAAAACCTCAAGGTTATTTTTATTACCAGTGAAAGCAAGGTGTTTTGCATAATCACATCACCCCATATCCTGAAAGTCCCAGATATGGTCCTACAGGGGCTGTGCCTCAAACTGGCTTTGCTTCAACAGTATCCTCTTGCCATAGAGCCTGTCAGTTTTGAAGTGTCACGCTTGTTGTTTTACTAACAAAAATGTTGTGCTACAGCCAGGGAACTCACTAGCAGCTCAGCAATTAAAATGTTTCAAAATAATTTTCTTTTCAGGCAGTTCAGCCCTTCCAAATAGAAATGGTTTAGTTCAAAAAGTATTATTCTTCCAATACCACAGGTGATCCTCATCCATTACCGACCTTTCCCACCGATCTCATCCAGGTGCACTGTATTTATGTTCCTAGTAAAGAGTCCATCACTCACTAACATTCAGATATTTAACTCAAACCCAGCTCCTCAGTTTGCATAAATCAATGTTGTTGCACTGATTTCAGTTGAGCTATGCCAGCTGAATTTCTAGCTTATTTCAAAAAGTAGAAAAATAATTGCTTAATACTGTACAGTTTTGAGTCTGACCTTTGGAATTTAGATCTGGCTTCTGAAAATTAACTTTTTCTATCTCAGAGATCAATCTTTGCTCTTACCACACCCACACAACTGTTGGATGGCCCCCACTGCCTTCATCACTGAGTGAGAACGTTAATGCTTTCACGTTCTTTCTTTCACCAAGCACCATCAACCATGGGTATAGCTACTTTCCAGACTTGCTGTCTCTTCGGCTAGAGAGCTCCAGCTGCAACCTCTTGTTTATATATGCTGTAGGTTTCTTCAGACCACCTCACAATGTGAAGAAAGAAAGAACATAATAAATCTCATTCTTGCACTTAATAGTCTCTCTGCAAGCAGAAGCTCCATATAGAAGGAACTTTCATCCCGATAGGGCTCTTATTGATAAGTATACTGTTTACTATAATATGCAAATAATAATTCTGGATGAATGCTCAGTATTGATTCCTTGATTTCACACTCTCAACTTTGTTTTCACATTTTCCACAATTTTTCACTATTTGTCACATCACTTCTGCCCATTTCTCAGTTCTTACTCGGGTAAGGATCTGCTGGAATAAGATCCTACATAGTTATGGTTCATATGGTTTAATAATTGTATGAATTCCCTTTCCACAATGCAAATACTTCTGCTTTCTGGTACAGCAAAGAAATAATTACATCATTTAGTATTTCAATTATGTATAAAATCTAAGATAACTGCTGTGTCCTCTAAAAATGGCAGGTTTTATGCAATGGAGAAGGCTGTAAGCAGTTTTGTATTTCTTTATTTTTGTGTTTCTTTTTAAGCAAACTGAAATCAACTTTCAATCAGTTTGGTTCAGCCAAGCTTTATAGCAAGAATGAATAAAAAGGAAATTGGTCTCGGGAGGGAGGGAAAAGGAGAAACATGCATTTGCTAATGGCATGGTGAAAACTTTGCTTCCATATTCATTCTAAATAAACATGAAAAATGTTTAGCATATGATTGTAGGAAGAACTCATCCACAGCACATGCTCTTTATCATAGTAATCCTACAGAAACATGTTGCCAATTGCAAACAATTCACAGCATGCACAACCAGGTTTGACATTGCCAAGATATTCTTAAATTGAATGAATTTGTGACTTCACTTATTTAATAACATGTTTGCCTCCTTGTGCCTCTTTAAGAGCCAGTGTGAGCCCAGAAGAATTTTTTTTATATCAAGTTGATATTTTGTTTCTACTCTCAGGTTTTATAAAAATCATTGCTTGTAGTGGTCCAAGAAGCTTTCTTCCTACTTCCATTGCTTGCTTGCTGATTTATAACATCTTCTTGAGCAACCTAAATAGTATAAATACATATGTAAACTGCATACTTGGATTTCTGCTGTCATGCTTGCTTTTAATGGCTTTAAAATAGATTTGAGGACAGTGTCTATCTTAAACTGGTACTTAAGAGTTTGCCTTATTTATGATTATTACATTCCTTCTTTCTAGGCTCTTAAGGATGATGATGCTGAGACTGGGCTGACTGATGGGGAAGAGAAAGAAGAACCCAAAGAAGTGGAGAAACTAGGGAAAATACAATATTCATTGGATTATGACTTCCAGAATAATCAGGTTTGAAACAATCAACCAGTAACATTTCATTTCTGTGTGTGCAAGGGGAGAATTAAATAACGCATTTAGTTGCAGTAGATATTTCTGAAATCCTTACTGCTTGCTTGGAGTACAGGGAGAAAGCAAGACTGAAGATTCATGGCAGAGGTACTACTAAATTGGTATTCAATGTACTCGAAGTTTATATTACACCTTTAATCAAAATTGAAGGCACAGTTTTATCTAATGGTTATTAATAAGTTATATTAAGGCATCACCAATCAATGTCAACCCACATTATATTCTGGAATCTGCATACAGACAGTAAAAGAAGGCTTCAGCCTCCAGGTATTCAAAATGTAAGCAAACAAAAGATGGGAGGAAAAAGAGAGGGACATAAAAGTAAGTTGACTCACAGTGGGTCTTTTAGCAAGTTGATAAGATTGCCAGGAGTAGCTTTCTCTCACTTCATCAAGTGTGCACTTTGCCCTATTAACTAGCTGCATCGGTTTCTGTTGCTCTCCATGAAAGTATACCTACTAGGAAGAAAATTTTAGTTTGAAACAAAAGTTCAGATAAAAAGGTCTGACCCCAAAAAACAGGGAAGTTGGACAAGAAGAATCTCTGCAGTCAAGGACTGATACTCCTTCAGTACCCTATCCTGAAGCTGGTAAGACCAAACTTTGGCATGCTTACCCAAGTTTTCATCACCATAATGTGATGTAGACCTAGAATTGACCTGCTTCACAGGTCTGGCCACATCCTGAACTAGCTCATATTTAATTCCCCTCCCTGGCTTCTTGCTGTGGTTGGGATCACTTTTGTCAATTATACCAATTCACAGCCTCACATTAAAACTCACCGCACTTAACTTTGGACTGAAGTACACCAACACATCTGACTTCTTCATTCCTACTGCATGTTTTTCAGTGAACTGTAGAATACGTATCCTGCATTTCATTTTTTGACAACTTTGGTCAAAACCACATCATTCTTCTCTATTTAGGGAAAGAAATGACTACTAAACTTAAATCCCTGTTAATTCCTGTTCTTCATCTGAACTGACTTCCACATGTACTTGTGATTTATTTCCGCATTCAGATTCTTTATTTGATGCTGTTCATAGAATGCAGTACACTTACTTGTTGCAAGACAAAGAAAATAAGAGAAGTTAAGAAAAATTTCTGTGTCAGCAGCAGGGTGTTTACACACAGCTATGACCTGGCATAATGCATAGTATTTCCCTGTCTTTTCAACTATCTTCTGACTACCAGTGCTTGTTTTTCAATGCAAGAACCAAAAAGAATTCTGAAGTCTTTCAAGAACCTGTGGTTAAAGGAGCTTTTCCTCAACTCTCAGAGCACATTCCCCTGGACATGTGATGAGTCACACTGATCCCCCTTGAAATCAGTATGAAATCAGTATGAAGTATTAGACCCTTCATAAGCAGATCTAAAGAGGGGGAAAGGAAAAGTTGCAAATGTGTTCTGAAAAATGGATTTCAGTTTCCTTAGAATATGAAAACAAACTTTCTGTGTGAATTATATTAAAGGAAATGTTGATTTTGTGAACTATATTTTACAAATGGAAATCGGATGGGAGAGCAACAAATCTGTAAAAGTGTGTAGTGTTTAATTAAGGTAATAAATTATTTGAGTTATGGATTCTTATTTGATTTTGCTGCTCTAAAATATGTTGCAGCTTGATATTTGTCAGAGGATAGATGATATAAAAGAGTAGAAGAGGGGATTCAGTTTGGTTAGTATAGCACAGCGGCATGAAACTACAGACCAAAAATCTGGCTAATATAATGCACAGTGTTAGGAATGGATACAAGATGACCAATGTACTCTCCAGACCACGATGCCTCAGTTTTAGAAAGAGAAATTTCAAAAGGGAATTTAATTGTTTTTCCACTCTGTTTTCTAAAAGTCATAGACTTGTTTTTCACTCTTTGATGTGAAAGGCTTGATGTAGATCCTGAGCCTATCCATGAATTTATGAACTGTTATGCATCTAGAATAAGAATGAAACAGAAAAGAATTGTTTCTTACAGTTAAAGGAAAATGCTTCATGGAGCTTAAGAGTCCTATATGTGGGAAAACATGCAGGCCGTACTGTGAATTTAAAACTGGTAAAAATAAGTCCAGCATTGAGGAATCTCTCAGAAGCCAGGAGCCTCTTTCCCAGATTGACAATATTTTTCTGTATTCCAGTTGTTAGATCTTCTGTTTCCGATTTTAAACAATTCATCCATGAGAGAAGCAAATATATTGTGACTGAAGCACTGATTTAGAAGAAAATATTCTCAGATTTCATTCCCAGTTCTTAATATTGTGTCTCCAGATTGACCTTGAAGAGTCACTTGAATGTTTACCATAGTTCTGTGTCTATGAAACAAGATTAAAAGTATTTTCTTTCTCTCAACTGCATTACGCTGATGAGGCCTAATACAGGCTGGTAACATAACATAACATAGCATAACATGACATAACATAACATAACATAACATAACATAACATAACATAACATAACATAACATAACATAACATAACATAAGCCTTTATTTATAACAGTTAAAAAATACCCAAGGCATTTACGAGTTTCAAATGTGCTTCAGTCTTACTTTTAAAAGTGTATAAGAGATTTAAGAAACTAATTTTTCTGTTTTTCAATGGGATTATGAATTGTTATTAGGATTTAGTTACCAAAAGTTAGTTTTCATGGGGTATGTTTTGAAAATGCTGTCCTTAGTTAACTACCTAAACCCATTTGTATACATAGCAAGAAAATTTAACTGTAAGGAAGACTGCAAGATCCATTTGTTTTCAATAAAGCTCAGCCTGACCATTTGCGTTTGATATATCACCTTTTTGTGTTTGGTAGGGGGGAAGGTTACATGTTGGGGATTTAGAATACAAATTTTGTAGTCAAAATTAGACATTCTTGATTGTTTAATAATGTGATTTCTATTCATGGTGCCCAGCATAGAAAAATAATGCACAAGAGGAGAGAGCAATTGAAAGTTATTTGATTGCAGTCTGTAAAAAATGAAGTCTGTATTTAGCTGTAATCAGCTGCCCTTTGAAAACCTCTTTTCTGCTTAAAAACAGCCTTTGTACAGTCTGCATCTGCCATAATTGGTTTTCTAAAGTCTATAGTGTTGCTTCATTTGCCTGCCTTGAAGCCGGAGGGGGGCAGGGGGATATAGTTTTTCATAGACCAGAAATAGAGTCTGCATGTGTATTTCTCTGTCACAGTTTTTTTATAAATATCTATTTGAAATTTCATTCTGCTGTTTTTCTCCCTTTTCAGCTTCTGGTTGGGATTATTCAAGCAGCTGAGCTGCCTGCTTTAGATATGGGTGGTACATCTGATCCCTACGTGAAAGTTTTCCTGTTGCCTGATAAGAAGAAGAAATATGAGACAAAAGTCCACAGAAAGACCCTTAACCCTGTTTTCAATGAGCAATTTACATTCAAGGTATTTCTTTGATAATTATTGAAACTTTTTTATTTCACCAGTATGTATCTCACCCCTGACTACGAAGTTAGACATCTTAGTTAATTGGTAACTGCAGCATAGTGATTTTTCACGTTGTAGAAACCTCTGATATTCAATCTTGTGATGAAAATGTAGGTGGGTCAGACCTCAGTAGGTGTACATGGCACAGTTTGATTTTAGGCACTTCAGTTATCCTGATGTATGACAATCTGATGCATATTTTATGGCTGGATAAAACTTACAAGAAAGTCAGAAAACAGTGACACTTTGAGAAATGTCAGGTAAATTTCACTAGACTAGCATTTTCTTTAAGTATCTTTGGAGCCTGATTTATGAATTTCAGCATACCATTTCTTTTCCCCTCAAAAATAAATTAAAACTCAAGGAAGGTAAATGGATGAAGGACAATATGGCAGATTAATCTTGCTAGACTTTGTCATAGCAATTCTTTGCCATGCTGCTTTATATATGAAAAGAAATCATGTCTCAGGTTTAATAACATATGAATTAAATAAATGTAGCTAAGCCTTACGCTGCAATATTTAAGTCATTCCAACAGTATCTATCAATAGGGGTTTTCTAAAACCGTAGCTGTACCTAAACCCCAGTTAAATCCAATAAAGGAATGCTATACAGCATGTTTCATAGGGCTTCTCCTAATATACATTCCTCTGCTGTTACTTTAGGCCTTTCTTTCTATGCCCAATCTTATAATGACAGCTACAGACTGAGAACAAGAACAGTGAAAGACTCAGGCTATGTAATCATTCAATGAGAAGAATATCCCTGGAGGCCAGAACTACTACTGCATATATAAGCTTATTTTTTCCCTTGGAGATGTTCATAAAAATAATCTTTTGTGGGGAGTTATTTTTTTCTTGAGCTTTCCTAAGACAGTATTTAAAAGAAAACAGTGTTATAAATTACTGATTCTCTTGCAGCTCACAAAGAAAGAACCAATAATGCTGTCATCTAAGGTGAAGGCACAAATTATAAATCAGATCATCCACTCCTGAGCTATAATGTCCACTTGTTTTAAGTCACATCTTTAATATTCAAATTTTGTGCTCCAGAAGAAAGTTTGCTTTCCATGCAAGACCTGACAGCATGTTTAGGTGCATCCCAGTATGATACTGATCATCCCCTAGATACTGTGGTCTGACCTCAAGAGAAAACCAACAGAGCGTGCCAAGGACTATCATTGTTCTGGGGACTACAGTGAAAAAGACAAGCAACCATTTAACTAGTGCTGCAACTGTAATAAGTAAATTCCATGGGAAATACAATATTTTGTTTACTTGGGCAGAGCCTTACTTCTGTAACCCACTTCAGGTGGTGCACAGCTTCTGTTGGCATCCTTCCCATCTCTCTCTTCGGCAGAGCTGCCCACCAGGCAGCCCAGGCCCATTTTGTTACCTCCTCCCAGGGCACAGCTGTGTGCCGCCTGCCTTCCTCCCAAAGAAGGGCTTAATGGGGATGAGATGGGTTACGTTTCTGCTGTATTGCATCTTGAGCCCGGGACCTCATTCCTTCTCTTCTTTGGGTGGTTCCCTTTATTAGTACCCTTCTCATTTCTGTTTCCCAGACATCCATGGTGCTGTTCCAGGCTCCAGCTGTCCAAATTGTATACCTGCACTGTGCTTCCAAAAGGAAACTGAGAAATCCTAGCTGGACTACACCAGTCTGGCAGAGAGAGGTGTTCCTCCCCAGGCCCAAAGTGGGATGGGGGCTCATGTCTGGAGAATTGACATGTCTGTGCCAGGAAAACACTCCTATATGTGTCCTTCTACTGAGATCTCACTTGCATTAAGTCAAGAGGCTGAGTATCTCTGAACAGAGCAGAAAGCAGGGAGTGGGAGCAATCCTTCACAAGAGCTAAGGACATTCTTGGTTGTCCTGAACAAAGCAGTAGGCTGAGGCTACTTTAGAGGTAATGAATGGAGGGAGCACTGCTGCTAGATCTTCATTAAAAAGGAAAGTAGCTAAAATAAGCTTTACTGAGGTCAAGTTATTGATGTAAAAAGTAAATAATAATAAACGTAGTCTTTTCATGCATTCCAAATGACCAGGATCCATTAAGTGGTATTGTAAACTGATGGAGAAAGAAACTTTCGAACATTTCTTCTCCTGTTTTTGAGGCTGTGTGAAAATAAAAGTGAAATTATTTGGAATTTTGCCTTCTACATATATTTGCCTTCTTCCGCTTTTTAGAAGCTACAAATAATTTACAGAATCAAAATAGATTTTGCTATAGTATTTGCCACAATACACAACCGTGTACCCACTGAAGCTATTGTACTCAGTAATGGAAGCTGGAGCTAGAGCTTCTTTTAAACATTATGTAATGTGTTATGAAAAAGAAAAACTACTCATGTTATTAGCAAGTATTTTAAAAAGCAAGTTAAAGCCAAACAGTAACAAAAGACAACAGTCCTAGGGTTTAAACAGTCTGGAACATACAGCGGTTAACACAGCCAATGATAATGCCATGCTTTCATTTCTCTTTTTATATAGACAATTAATAGAGAAATGTGTACTGAAGCCTGTGGAAACCACTTATACTTGCAGAATATATTCAAATTGACCAAGTGTTCAGTGTAAATCCAAACAATTCCTAAATCAGACGTCTTCAGATAGCCACTCAAGTGTAGCTTACCTGAACTGCACGTCTTCATCTGAATACTAAAAATGTGACTCATAAGCATCGTAACCCACAGCATCTGTCCAAAACACACCAGAACAGCTGGAGAATTAGTCAGAACTTGGCCTTCTGCCACCACAATTTCTAGCTGTACACTGTGACTTAGAAAGCACCTTAGTGTCTACAGTGTGAAAGGTATAATAATGAAAAATATGCCTTGGTAAGTAATAGGTACTGGTACTGTAAGAGAACTATTTAGTGTCTAATTACTTCGTGTCAGATACAGTAAGCCAGTTCTGGTTTTTTCATCAGTCTGGGAGCTACCCATTTCTGAGTGATGACAGGTGATTTATTGAGGGAAAGACACCATTGTGTGAAAAGTTCATGTGTCTTCAGTGCAAATAATTGGGCTTCCTGTTTCAGTTTCATCACCCACAAAATGATTTGAAGTGGAATGAGAAAAACCCATGGAGTGATGAGTGAGCTGCCACATTGTTCTATCGAGTGCCAGAGCCTGGTCACAAAAAATACTGCATCTGGTGACTCTGAAACAAATACACCTCATAATTTTCTCTGCAGTTCAGTTTACCTGAGATGACAGCTGATACGCCAAAGAAATAGATTTACATTGTAGTGGACTGACCTTTATTGTCTCAGATACAGAGTTTGTCATTTTCTCTTCTTTGCAGGTGCCATACTCCGAGCTGGGTGGAAAAACTTTAGTGATGGCAGTTTATGACTTTGATCGTTTCTCCAAACATGATATCATTGGGGAATATAAGGTTGCAATGAACACAGTGGACTTCGGTCATGTCACTGAGGAGTGGAGGGACTTGCAAAGTGCAGAGAAGGAAGAGGTAAGAAAAAACAGGCTTTTTTTTCCCCCAGGACACTTTTATCCTCAGCTAGAGAAACAGTCAAACTAGCAACAGTTTTTTTGCCGAGACAGCTCCCATCTGTTATCAGCATTTCTCAGACTTACTTCGCCTGATAAGTTTTTGATAAGCATCTTTTTCAGTACTCATTCAATGGTACATTCTCCTTTGCTAATCCTATTTTCAATCTTTTTGATACTTTATGCAACATATTAAGAAAGTTTTCTTGAGTTTGACTTTTTCATTAATTGGTGCAGTTTGGGTACATAGAATTTGCATTTGAATTATAAGAGCAGTGTGCATTTGGGCTTCTTTATGGCCCTAATCATTCTCAGTGTTTGCATCTCAAGGCATTTTATTGTGCTTGAATATAATGGCAGGTTTTCATTGAAATACCTTACAGTTTTATTGAGCTGCTGTGCAATAATATCCATTGATTAGAGTTATGCATTTGACAAAGACCTTGGAACAACATCTCACTCAAATATTAATCACCTTTTTTATTTTAATCTCTGTGCCAGCAACCTGTGGGTTCCTTATTTAGTAGGTGTAGTGCTACATGTATACAAGACACATTTTGGAAATATTTCCTCACTGAATTGTGCATCCTCTGAGGTTGTTCATACTGGCACATCCACCTTTTTATTTATTATAAGACCATTTTTTACTCAGTTTTACATTACTTTTCCTTTTGATTACTAGATAATATCTGCCCACTCATAACAGTCAGAGTGCACAGCGTGCTTCAGTTCTCTGGTGGGAGAAGAAAAAATCTGAGTCTGAGTTTCTCGTTGGCTAATTTAGCTAATAAGCTGCTTTGGATTCAAACCTTAGTTTCTGTAATTAAAGGGACAATCTCTGCATGAAATCTTTCCTTAATACAAGTGACAAAAACCTGAATATTGGATTTAGACTACAAGTTGTGAAAAATTCAGCGGATGCTGAGCCATTCAGCCTTCTCAGATTTTAAAAAATGGTAGATTTCAGTCTTGCTTTTTTGAGTGTTTGTTTTTAAAGACTGTATTTTCAGATAGCTTACTTCTTACTGCTTATTTATTTGAAAGCCACTGCTACACTGAGACTATTCTGCATTACATTGTTTCATAGTGACAGCATTTGCAGGGCTCTCTTATTGCATTGGTACATTGGTACCTGTGCTCTATGGGGCACTTTTCTTCCACTCTTAGCACTAAAGATGAAAATGGAAAAAGAGAAGAAGGAAGTTTGTAGTTCCCTGAGCTGTAAAGGTGTTAAAGGGCCTTAAAGAGCCTTGTTCCTTTAAGGCCTCAGCATACCAGAAAGCTAGAAATGTGAAATCGGAGTGTATTAATCCTTCCAAACTTTATTAAGTATCAAATTGGACTTTTATTGCACTATTGTGTGTGATATCAGTGTTTCATATTTTTCTGTTTCAAAACACATAAAATAAGCCAAAGACTACACAAATAGGTATTGAAATTTTACCTTTCCAGTATAACTTTAAGCTTTTAGAACATAAACAATGATATCCCCATATGCAGCTGACAGATAACATGGTATAGATTAGTGCGGGGTTTCATCTGTCTTGTGGCATAGAACATTGCCTCTTGAGTTTTCTAGCTCACATCCAGAGTAAGACCTGACTCAGTCGCTTGGTTGCTTCATAAAGTTTATATCCTGCTAATACAAAACAATGATAATGTTGCTTGAAATAGATATTGAACAGTGTGAACTACTTCCAAAAATGCATTCTGACTTGGAAAGAACTTTTTATTAAAATAGGAGGAGGTAATTAAAATAAATAATTCTTAAAGTATTTGGATTTTAGAAGAGTATTACAAGAGCTTTGAATAGTTTGCAGTAGAGTCGAAATCTAGGTTGTACCTTATTTGTGTTTTCAGAGCCCAAGTGAACTGACAGATGTATATTTTTACACGTGTTTGTCATTTGTCTATGCAAATATATTTGCATGAGAGTGATGTTAGCTAGAAGAAACTAGCTTTTCTTAGTCCCCATTTGAGCCTCTGCCCTCACCTTTCTTCAAATTTCAGGTACTATATAGGCAGAAAAAACATTGTCATTTTTGTCAAGTTTTTTGATAGGGCCTTTTGAAGTTGCTACCAATGCCTGGCTTTTTTATTTATAAGAAGCTAGCCAATATGAGCCTATGAAAATATCATGAAAAACTGTGCTTACACCAAGTCCCTAAATATATTTTCGTAATACAGGAGGTCTCCTGTTTCATTTTTGCATCTCTATGCTCATAAGCATGCAAGGTATCCAATCAATATGGGAAAATATCATAACTTGGGTTAGTTGGGGACTTTGTTAATCTCAGTTTTCTATATACCAGTTGTAGCTTTTCTACAACAGCTCCTAAGCTCACTGTACAAATAAAAAGTGTCCCCACAGAAACCAGTTACTCAAGATGTAGGCAAGCCAAATATATTTAATCCAAAAGGTCTTCACTTATTTTTGCTCTCTTATGGATCCTCTACTTCTATCATATATATGTTGAGCCTGATTCAAAGAATTGCTTAGTCCATTTTGGAAAAGAAATCTCTATCAAGAACCAAGAGAGTTACATCTTTCAATGATTTGGGAGCTGTGTTTCACATGAAATGTCATTCATATTTCTATATTTGACTACTGCCAAGTACCTCACCATCTTCAATGTTTCAGCCCCTGCTCCACAGCAAAGATGCCAGACAAATTCTAGTACATTTTGTGTGATAATAAATATGGGACAGAGAGGGATGGGAGAGGTCCTATCTCCATAAATCTGTTATCAGCTGACACAGCAGATGTTGCAGAATTCACAGAAGATATAGCTGCGACGAAGAAGTACCGTGGCTTCAGAATTAGCAAATACAGTACTGCACATGTAAAGGCTAATGTGATTTACCTAAGCCAGATGTGTGGGAACAGATACATGCTTGTATCTTGGTAGTGATCGTAAACATGATATGGCAGTCTGACTTACTAACTGTAAGAAAACATGACAAAAATTGAATTAAAACCTAAGCAACTGTATTTCATCCAAAAATGTATGACAAATGTAATTCTATTACTACAAAAAAAGCCTTCTGTAGGCTATTCTACATGTTATAATTGCGTAATTAATTTGTCCCTGAAAAGCACATCTGTATGTAGTCTGCAATAGTTGAAGAATGACATGTTTTATTTCCTTTTTTGCCCTTAGAGCACTTAGGTAAGTTTGTTAGTTCTTAACAACCTAGCACTGATTAGAATTCTACATATGTTTGCAATTAAGTATCAGATGCCAAAAATATCCTTAATGTTTTCATTGTGAGCCCAAAACAAGATGCATACCAAAGCACATCAGTGGCAATAGACACCAGTCACTTCGAAAGAACCGTCTAGGTGGCATCAGTCAAACTGAGTATAAAAATCTTATTTTTATTTCACTTTATATAGAATTCAGTTGATGCACATCACAGAATATACAATTTAATTAACACTGCAATCATAATAGAGGGCAAAATCATTTTACAAGCAGTTACTCTTCTTTTTGCTCATAAAGTTCCTCTGTAATTTCCGTCCTTTTTTCTAAATGGGCTTGAAATTGATGGCAGGGGATGAAGGTTTAATGAAATATTTGAAGCTCTACCTCTCATAGCCCAGCCATTTGAATGGCATCACTCTGACACTGCATTCTCTTCTGGGAAAGGTCTTATTAATATATTTATGTTGGTGAAGCACTTTGAAGGTAGAAGACTTTATTCAAGCATTTGTTATGACTGCGAAAGGGCTTTGGGAATGTATGAGTCTGTACAATGACTGCTAAATATTGGGGAAGCCACTGCTAATGAGCTGCATACCTTGAATCCTTTTTCCCTGGCTGCTTTTAGCTCTGCTGTCCTTGTGAATATATGGAGGTGATTTATCTAGCAGTCCTTCAGTTTCATATGTCTGAGAACATGGGAGGGAAGAGTGGTAGATACTGAAAGATTATTCACTTTTACCAAGTCTGACATATAATGGTTTGGGCACAGTGTTAAGAAACAGATGATAGGAGTTTACTCCTCTGTGTCATCTACCAGATGTCACTGCCATTAACTTTATCTGAGTACACACTGCATCCAATATCTGTTATCACTCCAGCACAGAAGGCCAGACAGACCTCTACTTTCCTCACAGCACTGTGAATCATACTGAGAGTCATCTTCTGCATACTTCAACTGATTTCCCTCCAGACATTTTGTTATATTGGCACTTAAACTGAAAACCTGTTCTAGCAAACATTCCAAGAAATTTTAGGCAATATAAGGAAGAGCAGAAACAATTCTTTCCCTTGAAAGCCAGTAGAGAAGCAGAGCCTTCATCCATGAGGAGAAGGATCTTTGACCTGCCAGTATCTACCAGCAAGAGTTCTGCAGACCTCTTACAACTGCCATCAGATAAGACTCCACGCATTATCTGATCAGGCTTCCACTATGGATAGGTTACATGATGGATGCATGCTCGTATCACGGTGGGTTGTGATCGGTATATTTTGGATGGAAATCTGCTGGAAAACACCAGAAGGATGGACAACAGCTTCTCTCCTACACAATGCACAATCCCAAGCAGGAGAGATGCTACAATACTGCCTTGCAGATGGGTGAGATGTAAGCGATCTGCAGCTGGGGAGTGAAAGACCAGTTCTGTGAAACTTGACATGTGCACTATTCATGCAGATTGTTCTTTCCTTCTTCTTTGAAAACTAAAGGTTGAAGGAAGGAGATGGAAAAGTGGGCCTGAAATGAGTATATTTAATACCTCAGTATGCTTCATAGAAGTTGGAGAGTGACAAAGTTAGTAAGCTGTCTAGTTTATTGAATCCTCAGCACTGAAACTTGCAGAGAGTTAAGAGGAAAGGACATTTTTACAAATGTCACTGTCAAATCACAGCAGCAAATTGCTGTCATTTTCTGTTATATCAGAGATGGACAGATGATCTAATAGACATCTAATTCCCATCTCTAATAATAACACTTAGTTCTTATACAGCTTTGCAGATAGCACTGAGCTTTGCAGGAGAAAGTATCATTATCCCTATAGAGATTCTGTCAGAGTGTCAGACAAATTTTAAAATGTGAGGTCTCCTTTATTGAGCTGCATATCATATTGGATCACTATGTTTTCTGCATGGTGTTCAAGTTTTCTAAAGTTCACTCCGTCTTGCATCCAGTTAAAACTTTAAAATGTTATATATAAAGGGTTTTTAATTTTCAGATTTTGCAGCAAAGTTACGTACAGTAAACGCACAATGTTGAACATATGTTCACCTAAGTGCACGATATTGAATGTAAGTGCAACAGCTGTCCTGCAGAGGAACTGGATTTGATAGTGAGACAGGGAACAAAACAGAGGTTCTTAATATGAGGAAAATGGCTTAAGTTTGAGAATAAGCAAGCCTGATTTGAAATTCTTCAGCAGTTAGTTAGTTGTTTTTCTGCTTGAAATTGAAATCTTGTTGAAATCTTGTGATTTTAAAAGTAAAACCATATGACTCAAGTAGAGCAGTTACGGAGCTGTTTCAGGCTCTTAGAATTACACAATTCTTTTTTCACCTTTCATACTCAAACTGCTGACAATCCCACTATACGCCTTTGTTGAGTATTCTTTTTCTTAACTCACTCTCTGGAAAAGACACCTACCTTAAGAGGTCAGAGGCATTCTTGTGTTATAACAAAGAATGTAATTGGCTTACTTGAAATCAAAAGGGAACTTGTCTTGATTCGTCTCAGACTGTCTGGCTTTACAGATATTAAATTCAAATACAGAGGATAGTAGACAAGAAGGAGAAGTTCAGTGGTAAATTCAGCTCTGCTGGGGCCCTTCTGTTTCTGGACAGTATTCATTCTGAGATCAGAAAAACCTGTATTGCTTATTTGTCAAAAACATACTTATTACCATTGGACTTTCAAGTGTGGAGGAGCATCTTGAGGTTAAACTGTGCTGACAAACTAGATCCTACACTTAGTGCTAAGCATCTAATGATCCATACACAAAATAATAAATATATTAATGTTGATTTTAGACAAGGCATATTCCTAAAGACATTTTAGAAAGTTACAGAGAATGAATAATGGAGAATTCCCCATCTCTGCATCTTAAAATTATTGTGTGGGGTTTTTATTGCTCAAGTATAGGATATTTCAAAATGGAGGAGGAGAGAGACCAGACCAGCCAAGGAGTTCAAAAGCACTGAACTTGGATGTTAAATATGCGGTGGCATTTGGAAAGCAATGTTCTGAATCATGTTTTCGTAGGCTTTTGAGAAAGATGCTGAGAGAGATCGACATTTTCTTAAAGTTCTTCTTTAAAAGGCTTAAGCAGAATTTATATCACTTAGATGCTGAAAGTATTCTCCATGTACCTGCAAGTGATTCATTCAGATAGCTGATGTATCAGTCATTAGCATGGATTGAAGTATATTTCAAGGGGAAGGTGCTAAAGCTATGCTACAAAGAGATCTTTTGGATGGAAGCTGCAGAATTAATTCCAGGGAATTCAGCTATAAAGCTCTGTAATCTGGGAGGGATTGCAAATGCATCTACAGAATCAGCTGATTGGTATGAAAGGACCACAGAACATGCTATATGCATGAAATTTTCCTGCATTGTTCTCCACCAGGACTTTTATGTACTTACTTACTTTTCTGACTGCCAGCATCAGTGACTGTATTATCCAGAGGCAGAAGTTGCCTTTCTCACTGGAATTCTAGGCAGAAGCTTTGCACTAGTCCAGGGTAATACTTTAATTCCTTTTCTCCCCTCCCTTTGCAAACCGACAGTGACAAAAATCTTTATCTGATTGCTGTTACAAACCAGGATCAGGAGCTAAGGAAAGCTGTCAGATGGCTGTATCAAAATGCTCCATCATAAGTGTCATTAGAAGGACCTTCAGAACAGAGACCAGCATTTTAACAGTCACAAGGAAAGAGCAGCTCTCACAAAGAAGCCTACAGCTTTTTCGCTAGAAGGTTGAGGCATAGTATGCCACCCCGCTCTCCTCACTTCGTTGTGCCCACTCCACACAGAAGTAAAAGATCTTGATTTCCAGAAGCATCAGAGAAAGATGTATTTTTGAAAAGGTTAAAGACAAAGATTTAGGAATAGTGGTCCAAGAAAGAAACAGATTAGTCATTTTCTTCATTTTTTTTCCTCTGTCAGCTCTTAAACACCAATTTAGACCATGTCAGGGATTACCATAGTAACCATTTAACCTCTTTTCAGAGTCTGTTGTGTTTCAGTTTAGTTCAACAATGAGTTTAACAGGCATTTAAGCACTTTGCATTGTACCTGTGACAGGAATTAGCACCAAATGCCCTTATTTTAAAGAAATCACAGTTTGAATCTAGAACATAATAGTGTATTTTCAGTTTTGTGGTATTAGGCTTTTATTGTCTTTATGCTAATATTTTTCAGAGGTAGAATACATGAATTTAGGATGTGTTACCAGGTCTTATTTCTAGGCTAAATAGATGACAGACAGCGATAACTCATTCCTACAGTTACCTGTTCGATTGTATCATAAAACTCAGCCTTCCACCAAAGGCCAAAGAAATTCCTCACATTGGCTGATGTGCTGTTGGTGTGTCACAGGTGGTGCAGCTGGGTAGTTTTAGTGCAATCAACCCTGTAGCTCTTTCCTCTTTCTTTTCCATGGCCTTCTGCAGCTTACCCTGTGATTGTTATCATCATAACTGGAGAAACACTCAGGACATGATGACTTAAATTAGATTCTAAAAACCTTTGGAACAACATAGCTTTTTTCTCTTGTTCATGTGTAATTCAGTCTGGCCAGGATGCAGTTGTACAAAATAGTAACTTGCAGAAAAAACCCTTTTCATAGGATATCTCTGTTTCTGCATTTTATGCATTCTTCCTTTGTAGGTTAATGGAGAACCAACATTTCCAGTTTTTAAGATCTTGCAATCTAGGACATACACACAGTTCTTTTTGAAGGACTGATTATGGCTGGTCTGTCACTTTCAATCACACAGATCAAAGCAAATATTATTATTATTGTGTGTTCACAGGTAACTCTACATCATACGTAAGATTTAAAGAGATTAACAAGATAGGTGCAAATGCTTTTCTGTACCTTATCTGAGCATGAACATTTATAATGTTGGTGCTATACAATTAATTTTTTTTTAACCTCTTTCATCTGGAATTCTAATAATGAGGAATTCTACTCCAAGAATGATGCTACTGTCTAAAGATGAAACCGCTTCTCCTCTCTCTGTCTCCAGACTTTTACAGCACTGACCACACAAAGGGAGAAAATCATAAAATGCTGACTGATCTCTCAGTTTCTTATTCTTTTAAGTTTTTTTCTTTTTTTTTAACTTCTACCATCGTTCTATACACCTGAGTGAGTCAGTTAATAGTTAAGCTGCACTTTTTAGCCTCCGCAGTGTAAAGTTGCTGTTGCTTTTTAGTATCTATGTTGACCAGAGATCAAACTTCTGTGAATCACTCTACCTCCTCACTTCGTAACATATTCTCACTCTGTGTGTATGTAAGGACGTAGACCTGAGTATGGAGCTGTCGTGGTTTAGCCCCAGTCAGCAACTAAGCACCACACAGCCGCTCGCTCACTCCCCCCACTCCTGTGGGATGGGGGAGAGAATCGGAAGGGCCAAAGCAAGAAAATTTGTGGGTTGAGATAAGAGCAGTTTAATAATTAAAATAAAACAGTAATAATAATAATAACAATAATAATATAATGAAAAGGAAAATAACAGCAGGGTGGGGCAAAACCTCGGGAGGGGGGAAAACGCCAAACAACAACTGATGCAACCGCTCACCACCTGCCAACTGACGCCGCCGGTCCCCGAGCGCAATCACTGCCTCCCCCGGCCAACTCCCCCCAGTTAATATACTGGGCATGACATCATATGGTACAGAATACCCCTTTGGTCAGTTTGGATCAGCTTTCTTGGATGTGCCCCTCCCCTCCCAGCTTCTTGTGCACCTGGCAGAGCATGGGAAGCTGGAAAAGTCCTTGACTAGTACAAGTACTATTTAGCAACAACTAAAACATTAGTGTGTTATCAATATTATTCTCATACTAAGTCCAAAACACAGGACTGTACCAGCTACAGTGAAGAAAATTAACTCTATCCCAGCTAAAACCATGACAGAAGCAGAAATACGTCTTCCTTTGATGATGTATCTTCTGTGATGGAAGCTCTTGTGCAGATTTTAATAGTTTTGTGAGCAGCCTTTAATTACATTATCTGGGACTTTTTGTTTCAGATGGCTGCCTGGCTGGCTCACTTGCTAGCTGGATGGAGCAGTACTGCAGTTGTTCTGTCCTTTCCACTGACAGTTTCCAGAGTAGGATTTTTTTCTGTGGAGGGCTTGGGTATGGTCACTGCCATGGAATTACTACTCCTGCTGTCCGCTTAGAGCAGAGCACAACTCACTTTAAGCTACAATGGTTGGTGTGGAGATGAAATTCATTTCTGATCTCCTTTTTGAACCCAGATATTGTCTGTGTGGACTTCTTACTGGCCAAGCAGTAGATGGAGAGAAATACCTGAAACTGAATCCAGTGACACAGAGGCCAAGGCATTTTCCTTGAGCATTACATCTGCAATTACAAGTATAGAAATAGTGCCAAAGGCAGGAGTTTTCAAACTAGCAGTGAGAGAGTTCAAAGTGGTATGTTATTGATGCTTGATTGGCTGGATGCATTTGCCTACAACAGAACAGAATTAGGAGTTACTGCTACTTCCACTGTCATTGATAATAGCAACTAAATTTGGGAACCCTTCTCTAGTGCCTTTTTCTACTTGTGGCTGACCTTGAGTTCAAATCTCTTTTTGTTAGACAGAGACCTTGACATAAAATTCTAGCCTGAGTCATTCCCTAGACGATTACCATTATGTGGGTTTATAACTTGCTTTTGATGCCACCAGCATAGAACATGGCACTGCAGCTTCTCAGTGGTATGGATGGCAGTGAGCAGACAGCGCCTGAGCTTCCCATCAGATCCTTAACCAATTTTAGGTGCTACTTAAATTGCTTCTGGTAATCTTCAGAGCTACTGGATTGTCTGGAACCCAGTTATTTTACCTTTGTTTTTCCATATCTTCTTCAATAACTGTGAAAATTAACAGAAGGGTCTCTGTTGGTGAGTGGAGCTCAGGCTTCAAAACTGGCAGTAGCTCATTTTCATGTGAGTGCCGTGAGGTCTGCAGCTGGCATCACCTGTCTGTTAATGCCCAGCCCAGAATTAGATAGCAGCGGATTATGCTGAAAGTGTTTTTATTCATTCAGACTTTCACATTAATCAGTCAGGCCGAACATTAATTTTCTGTGATGTTTTAGAACAGGCATGTTTTCCAAGAGATGTGGGTCATTTGAATTAATTTTGATTACTCTGATTTTTTTTTTCTTGTACTTATTGCACAAAAAATAGGTACAACTGTTACAATTCTGTGACACAAAGTAAGAGGTTCTTCCACAGCACAAGAGGGCAAACTGCATCCTGGGGTGCATCAAACACAGCATAACCACCCGGTCAAAACAGGTGATTATCCCATTGTATTCAGCATTGGTGTGGCCTCACCTTGAGTACTATGTGCAGTTCTGGGCCCGATAACTTCAGAAGCATGTGAAGGTCTTTGAATGCGTCCAGAGGAGGGCAACAAAGCTGGTGAAAGGGTGGGAAGGCATGTCCTATGAGGAGTGGCTAAGAACTTTAGGTTTGTCTAGTTTGGAGAAAAGGAGGCTGAGGGGTGACCTTGTTGCTCTCTACAGCTTCCTGAGGAGGGGAAGCGGAGAGGGAGGTGCTGATCTGGTATCCAGTGACAGGACTCATGGGAATGATTCAAAGCTGCACCAGGGGAGGTTTAGACTGGACATTAGGAAGCATATCTTTACAAAGAGGGTAGTCAAACACTGGAACAGGCTTCCTAGAGAGGTGGTCAATGTTCCAAGCCCATCAGTGTTTAAAAGGCATTTGGACAATGCCCTTAGTAACACGCTTGAACTGTTGGTCAGCCCTGAAGTGGTCAGGCAGTTGGACTAGAAGACCATTGTAGGTCCCTTCCAATGGAAATATTCTATTCCCTGTCATGAAACTAGCTGTAAATTAGCCTCAAGCACAATCACTACGTATAAAGCTGTGAATATCTTGTGTATAAACATCAGGACATGCTCCTTAGACTTTTAGCCTTGGGTTCATTGCCAGAAGGCACCACTATATGAGCTCTTACAACTCGCTGGGGATGACAGGTCTTTAAATCTGATATATTTTATTTGCATTGAGCCTAGACTAGCTAACGTTAAAATTTTCTTTCTGCAAAAAAATCTCCCATTTCAAAACCCTTTGTTTTGTTTAGAAATACTGCTATTTCCTATCAAATTGGGTATTTTTCTAAAAGAGGTGAGGTTGTCTGCCCTAAATCTGGAGGACTCTTAGATCTTCAAGGAACATTTTAAAGAATCTCCTGTAATCTAACGCAGTCTAGGAAACAGGCAGCATCCAGGAGATAGAAGTGCTCCCTCTGTGCCAAGTTGGGAAGAAGTTGGCACAAGAAAGCCCCCTTACAAACTTGAAAGTTGGACCTTGCTTGGTTTTGGAACAAGGAGCTAGAAACCCTCTGAGTCTCAGCCCATGGCATTTTGTCCTGGCTGCATGGCCATATACTGGAAACTCTGAAAGCTCAGGTTTCCTCATGGCATGCTGACTTTCAGCATTATTCTGCATGTTTTTAATGGAAGTTCACCAAAACAAAGTCTCCCATGACTCAGTTTAATATCATCTAATCAGAATTTTGTGGAAATTCCACTGGAAAATTCTCCATCAGATCTTACTGCAAAGGTTACAAAGAGAAGACTGCTGACAGTAGACCAGTGTTCATTATAGGCAGCTTTGCACCTCTGCTGGAAAACTCTTAGAGGGTCTTCAAACCCAAAGAGGCTGCAAGTTACTGATTTTAAGACATCAGTAGATGGAGAAAATAGCACATCTGTTATAGCTTCAGAAGTTACTCTATCTCTCTGTGAAAAATGTGTACTTTGTTTCTTATTTGGATGTTACTGGATCCTACTCCAAGTCATTGATTCTTGTTATGCCCTCCTTCAGTAGATTTACGCATTTAATACATGATGCTTCCTCTTCTCTACAGTACTTATGCACTGTAATCAAGTCATTTCCAATCTTTTTTTCAGAAAGATCTTTTATGTTTTTCACAATCAGAATTTTTCTCCATTTTTCCAATAAGAGTTGTGACCTTTTACCTTTTTTGTAGTTTTCAGCATCTTAAAAAAATATATGTACACAAGGACTGCGTGCAGTATACTTCATATCTTTGCCAGACAGGCAAAGTCACTAGCTACTTCTGCTCACTTCTACTATTGAGTGTTTTGCACAGCATCACACTAGCAGTTCGTGGTCTGTAGCTTATGACCCTAAATCCTCAGCAGGAGGCACTGCCTTGTAACATAAATTTACTGAGTCAGTAGGTACTTATAAATAATCTTGAGTTCTGTCTCTTAGGATGTAGAATTTTTGCTTTTGGCTGTATGAAAATGTACTCTGTGTGACTGGTTACCGCTAAGTGATTTAGCACTTTCTCTCTGACCAACCTGTTGCATTACTGTTTACCATTACGTTAATTCTTGTATCACCTGCTTACTTTATCAGCAGACATTCTTCTACATCTATGAAAACAGCAGAAGACCTTGAATAGAATAAAAAAAATAGAATTCTGCATGTTCTCTTCATCAATCAAATTTACAATCTTATCAAAGAATGAATCTGGATTTAGTTGAAAAGACCTATTTTCCATAAAACCATGTGACTTCACATTCATTATATTCCATATCCTTTAAACCATCATTAATGCAAACTTTTATGAGTTCTTTCTTTGTTTCATCTGGCTTTGATAAAAGGCAAGTGGCTGATAGATACTGACTTCATCCCATTTGGCCTTTTTTTGAGTAAGATGGGCATAACATTAGCACTGTTCCATCTTCTGGAATTTCCCCTGTGGTCTAAGATTTATTAAAAATGAACATCATTGAGCCAGAGATCTCATGCTAAGTACGGTCTTCTTTCCTATATTTTTATAGATGACTGCAGTGACCTCTTTCTTTTTGCTGAAGAGATTAATGAAATTGAGTGTGTGGTACTGATTGCTATGATGACCTTTGATGAGCTGTCTTGTCTTCCTAAAGAATGTGTTAAGACAGTTTTTTCAAAGTGAAATAGCCAGGGAAAGTGGAATAATAAAAGAGGTTCTTGCCAGTATGTATTTATCCAAAAACTTGAATATATTTCAGTAGTTTCATAAAAATATTTTTTTGAATGCTTAGTTTAAGAAGTGGATGTGAGCCTGGTAAGGGTAAATCAATAGATTTGAACACACAGCACTAGTTAGAAGGAACACATTCTTGAACTGAGCACAAATATTTAATGAGCTGAACTTAAAACTTACAATGCAAGAGGTTGTAGAAGGAAGCATGTATTAGTTTCTTCATTTCAACTGGAACCAAAGACAAAAATATTGAAATTATCTGAAAGAGTATTTTACATACGTCTGACTTCCCTGAAACTAGGAAGCACTAGAGCAAGAGTGCCTCTGAGCTTTTCTGAGGGTTTTCAGCTTGCCTCTTTTCCAGCTGCATATCCCATCTCATATTTTTGGGCAGTTTTGATGCTCTGAAAGAATCTCCAGTACAAAAAATTAGTAGAAGAGGACAATGTAAGAAAACTTTCCAAATGAAGAGCAACGATACAGAAAGGGATTTCAAATCCTGCCCGTGCTTGTAGCACAGAAGCAGTGGATGGAAATAATAGATGGCATTGACTTGGGGAAAAGTCGTCTTCATCTTGATAAATTACAGGTAGAGAACTGTCTTGTCATAGGACTTCACCTATCAGCTGTTAACTTACATCAGCTGTCTGTGGTTTTCCTGTTAGCAAATCCAGTTCCTTTCCAGCTTGCTGTGCAGTCCCCCGGTTTGCAGCCCTTCCAAGGCCACCACTGTGGCTGCAGTGCAGTGAGGATCCTGACCTGCCTGTATGGCTGAGTTGTCTTCTTGTGAAAATAAAGCCCCAAGCTGGTTTTGGCCCAGAACTGTGTTGCATGCTGCCTGGGAACAGGAGGGTCATGGTAAGAAAGCTCCTGTAAATTTAATGGAAACCAATGGCTGAAAGAGGATAGATATTCAGATTCTTGCCCTGTTCAGAGAAACCCTTGAGCATGTGCCAGGTCCTCATGTGTTCTGTTTGGCTCGCCACTAGCTAACCAGCAAGTTTCTAGTTTTAAAACAACCACATCACATACTTTTTCTTGCCTAATTGCCAATTTAGGAGATTTTGGAGGAGGCTGCTGTATTTTGTGGGGTTTGTGGTTGGTGTCATGGAAGGGAGCTGGAGGTGGTGCTGGGGGATATTATAGAGGAACATGAAAGCTGAACGGGTGTTACAGCAAGTAAGAGATGAGAGAAAGGAGGACATAGATCTGCGGGAGGTGAGTGAACCAGACTGTGTTAGTGTCACTGCAAAAGGAACCATTTATTTATAATGTAGCTGGTGCGTTGACCTTGGCTGGATGCCAGATGCCACCAAGCTGCTCTATCACGCCCCTCCTCAGCAGGACAGGGAGGGAGGGAGAAAATGAAGTGGAAAGAAGACCTTGTGGGTCAAGATAAAGGCAGTTTAATAAAAGCAAAAGCAAAGGCCGTGCACGGAAGCAAAAGGAAAACAAAGATTTTATTCTCTGCTTCCCACCAGTAGGCGATGTCCAGCCCGTTCCCGGGAAGCAGGGCTCCAGCACGCATAGTGGTGGCTCCGGAAGACGAATGTAATAAATAACGAATGTCCCCCCTCCTCCTCCTTTCTCTTAGCTTTTATTGCTAAGCAGATGTCATATGGTATGGAACATCCCTTTGGTCAGCTGGGTCAGCTGTCCTGGCTGTGTCCCCTTCTAAGATCTTGCCCACCCCCGGCCTGCTGGTGGGTTGGAGAGACAGCCTTGATGCTGTGCGAGCGCTGCTCAGCAGTAGCCAAAACACTGGTGTGTTATCAACACTTTTCTAGCTACCAATACAAAGCACAGCACTGTGAGGGCTGCTATGGGTAAAATTAACTCACAGCAAGACCTAGTACAGACTGGTATGAGGTGCAAGGTCTTTTTTGTCTTGGTAGTTTGTTAAGAGGAAAGGGAACAAGATAGCTGGCTGCGAAGGTAATCTACAAATTCCACTGAATTTCTCTTTGTGGTTCTTGCAGAACAATTGGAAATATACTGTATGGCTTCAGTAATGGAGACACTGAATTCACCTGATAGTCTTTCCCTGGGGCTGTTGAATTTCAGCAGAATTTACCAGCAGTCATAGTCATAGCATTCCATCATGCCAATCATTCCCACCTACTGGTTTGTTTAATCTGTTTGTTCTGTCTTTCATTAATTGATAATGTATGGTCATCGTAGCAAGGCTCTGTTCATGCCAGGTTTTTAATACACTACCACATCCAGTGGTACATCTTACAAGTAAGAAATCAGTAACTGATTTGATTCTTAATTACAGTTCTCTGCTGTCTACCGATCCTTTTTCGGATGTATGCTGTAATTTCAGTCCATAATATAAAGTTTTGGAGTCAATTGCTTTTGGAAACTGAGACACTCTTGGTAGCAGAAACTATATTAACTAAGCAATAAGGTGCCCATACTTACTACAAGAGATGTTTTCAAATCAAGCAAGGGTACTGTACTGTGGCTTCCTGTACCCTTTCATAGGAGGACAAGGATTTTCTGTGAAGTGACAGCAAAGCACATACAATATTCTAATAATTATGGAAAAGCTTTGTGATTTCACTTCTTAGAGTGTCTGATAAGGCAAAAAAAAATCCTTCAAATGTATTACATTTCCTTTCAATGTTGTACATATACTACTCACTAGAAGACTAGTCTTGTGACATGCTATAGTTAATAAGTTTTCCGTGCTGTCAAAAGTAATAATATTAATGTGCCATTCAGTTAAATTAATTTTGTTTTGTGCACTGGCCTGCATAAACGTGAGTGACATTTAGAAATATGATCAGGCAGGAGCTGAGGAGAAGCCAAGTGCCAAATAGAGTGAGATTCAATCATTAAAGCAGAGCAGCCAGCTGCAAGCATTTGTGGGTAGGCAGAGTTACAGAAAACCAGGCTATGATGTTCAGGCATATATGTTTCTTTTAATTCATTCCTCCCTTTCTCGTTTATTTAAGAAATTCATTTTCTTCTTGTTTAATTAAGAACTCAGTATGTTTGGTAGCATGGTCTCTTGTTTGGAAATCAAAGATTGCGGTTCTGCTAATCTTTGATTTCAAGAGCCTTCAGCCACAGCGTTCCTCATTTTGCAAGAGGCAGCTGATTGTAATGCTTTTAAACTGATGACCATGAAGTGTCATTTTCTACTAATAATAACAGTGTTTTCTCTTCCCATTTCCTCTGCTTTTTAGAAAGCAGTAATAGAAGTGCTTTCTCTACACAGTTAAAAATGTAATGAAGAGGACTAAAAGGAGGAAGCTGACAAAATCTGACTTGTTAATTTTTTAATAACATTGGCTGGTTCAAATTACTGCCCAATTTCCTTTCAAGTCCGATTTACCATTGCGTTGGAGAATATTACATAATTAGGGCAGTTAAAAGAAATGCAATATACTACCTTTCTATATATACGTTGCAATAAGAACACAGAGATTTGTGAAGAATTTCCATGTCGAGTAGTGCTGTTCAGAGGGGGAAAAAATCGGGGGGGGAAGTAGATTTTATTTCCACAGAAAGATCCTGCCAGGTCTGTTCCTTTTAAGCAAAGGTAAAAAGTAGTGCTGGCATACAGAAGTTGTATTACAAAGGAGTCAGAGAGTAGGACTGTAGTAGGAAAATCAGTCAAAAGGAATATGCAATTAAACCATTTCTTTTGGCTCTTCCTAACTCCCACTTTATACCATGACTGGATCCCTACAGATACCACCTCCTGATACCTTTCATAAATTCACTTCATTTGAAAGATTGTTCCCTGTCTGCCCTAAAACTTCTCCCTTTTAAAACGTACCTCATGGACCTTTGCTTCTATTTCTGTTCTCTCTTCACCTAGCATCAGTCTCCTTTCCATCTCTTCTTTAGCCTGTTGCCACTGCTAATCCCTTTTTTACAGCATCTGAAACGAGCCCTCTGGACCTTTGCCTCAAGAACCCTCTGTTTCTTCCAAGATCTCCTGCTGTAACCTATTTCACTTTGCTTTGCTTCTTAGTTTACTTGTAATCTGGCTTGTAACTGAACAATTTACATTAACAGGAGCTTCCTTTTATGGCCGAGTTTGCACATTTGAAGACGGTACAACCTATGAAAACACTTCTGAAATAATGTTAGTAAAAGCAAACAGGAGAGACTTTTGATCACAGACACTCTGTACTTCCGTTTTGTAAAACAAGGGGGTTATTCCTGCGAATAGACTGATCCTTGAATAATGAAACACACAGTAGGCATTGTCTGTACATATTTTATTGTTTGAAAATATTTTCTTCAGAAGTGCAGTAGGTACAGTCATGAAGAATGTTCTCCCTTCTTTCCAGAGGCATCTAGCACCTATTTACTCCTAGCTGTATAACAGCATGTCTGCTCTGTTCATGGGCATGAAATTCTTTTAGACAGCAAAGGAATTACTCTGCTTGTCAGATTAATGGTTCAGTTGTTAAAGTCCTGAAGTTTATATTGACTGGGTTTATAGTTAACATTTTGCAAGTCTGAAATAGCTACTTCTGTAATCAGCCTTTTGATTGAAAAGGCTGGGTAGAACTCTGCCTCTCCTATTTGCTCTCAACACTTTATCCCAAAAGTAGTTCATAGACTTTGGGGTACAGTGGCACTTGGTGTGCATACATATCCATGTGATAGCCTCCAAAAGTGCTCTAATAATGGGCTGACACATTAGCTCCAGCTTTTCTTTCTCTTTCCGGTTCTCCTTTATCTTTCCCTGCTGCACCATCTATTTCTAGCCTATTTATGCAAACTGGGTTTTGAGAGCTTCTTGCTCACTTCCCACTCCTTTGCCTAATTGTGGCAGAATCATCTGCATATTTTGGGGTCATCTGGTGCCTGATGTGCAAGCACAAGAGGAAAAGATTGTCTGACTTTCCTGGTTGTACCTATTGCAGGTTTGAAATTTTCTGCTTTGTTCATTAACCATGCATTTATAAAAAAAATCCGTGCCTTTGAAACTGGTAATGTTATGGACAGCTTCTGTGGCAATACAATTTCAGGTTTAAAGAAAAAGGGGGAGCCCAACAAAACAGTATTTCCTTTTCCCAGTATGATCCTTATTTGTCCTGGGGGGTGTGGAGGAGCAATATTTTCCCAGTTGTAGATCCCAGCTATACGTATGAGTTGCTAATTCTGCTAACACTTGCTATGGTGGCTTAATTGAAGTTGTGGTCAGTCCATGTTATCCATGTGATTCTGTTACTAGTATTATTGTGACACCTTTGTGGCTTAGTGTATTCATGGCTTACGTGCCAAGAAAAGGAATTTGCTGGATTTGAGATCTCCATGTGTAGACAGAATACGATGGCCTCAAAACTATCTGAAGCCTGTGGATGTGGGAATTAGGATTAAAGATTCTGTCATTACAGGTTACCCAGATTTCCTGAATTTGAAAGACTCTAATTTAGTTTATAACCCACCTTTATGCTGTTCCTGTTTTCTTCACAGAGTTTTAAAACATTCTGGTCGGTGTGAAAACTATACAGTGAATATTATGAGCTTCTATTGAAAATTTGGTTTGTGGAAGATTGTATTTTGGGTCTTCACCCACAAACCACATCCTATTGTGTTTCTCTGGCTTATGCAAATATCCACAATCAAAACCAGGTATTGAAGTTGGAAACCCGCCTCACTGTGTTTATATCCTTCCTCTACTATTTTGGAGTCTTAGATCCAATTAAGAAAAAGCATATGGTGCTGTGGCTCATTATTTTGGTATTGTTTTACCAAGAGAGCTGCAAGCATCAACTTTCTCCTAATATCTTCCACAAAAATGTGGAGAATGTTTATATTAAGAAGATAGATAATGCTGTTAGAGAATGAGAGTAATCTGCATAAATAGCATTTTTCTCTGTAGCTCATTAAGAGAGTGTACTGTCAAGGTAAAAATGACTACTGACAAATATGAGAAGAAACATGAGACAAGCAGGAGCCACTTAGAGTCAGGTCTAAAAAATCCAGGTTCTCAACAGGACTTCAGATAGCCTTTTCTAAGCTGAAGCAGTGTTACCAGTGCTGTCTATATCATTTATGTTCTGCTCCATTGCATCCTTTTTAAATGTAATGAAGTTATGAAGTTGTTTAGATGGAGAGAGCCTTTTGATTGGTGTTTAGGCATTATACATGAATAGGTTAATGTCTATGAACCTCCCAGTTGGAAGTTTCTAACACTAACTTAGAGTTTCCATCAGAGATCAAAGTAATTTACTAACATAAATTATTTATACATGGGGCTGAAAGAAATTCATAATAACAGTAAGGCACCTCCATAAGATAATCACCATACCAGAAGCACTCATCTGTGCCTCATAGCCCTGCAGGGGTTTGTAATTATCTCCCGCAAACCACACCTCCAATGATTGCTTTTTGTTGCTTCATTGCAGTGCTGCCACTTGCAGTATTTTGCCTGACAAATATTTTTAAAATTTAAAAAAAAAAACAAAACCCACAACAACAACAAAACCAGCTTAGGGATAGAAAATTTGTGGCAGTCACACAAAGAGAAAATGTTAAAAATACAAGAAATATTGAAGAAATGCGGTTAATACAGATATTAATAACAACAGAAAAGTGCTAAATGAGATTGTGTAGGCATTTAAAGAGCTACCTATGCTTTTCCTTCAAGTTATTCACTGGAATGAGCCCATCATCTGCTGCCATTTCCAATGGCTTGCTGGTGATCTCTGGAAAACTGGCTGTTTACATGATGCTGGCTTCTTCTCTGTGCTTCCTGCAGCTAAAATTACATTAAAAGAGGCTAAAAATGCATTAAATGCTCTCATAAAATTACTCTTCTGTGTAGACAATTGCGGTATTTGCACGGAAGCATAACATGGTTACAGATGGAGAAAGGCTGGTGAGAGGTGATGGTCTCCGTGGCAAAAACTGTGTTTGTAAAGTACCTCCTCCAGCCTCTGCTGAAGTACTCAGATCAGAATCAACATTCCTGATACCATTTTATGCTTACCAAACACACTCTAGTCTCAACATAAGTAAAAAAAAAAAAAAAACAAACAAAAAAAAAAACAAAAAACAATCAAAGGAACAATTAGAAGCATGGTATTGATTTAAAAGTACCTTCCAAAATAGATGTTTAGATAGTCTGTCAGTGAGGTACATTTCTGAGGAATACAAGGGAATACGAGTTCCTGTGCTGCGGCAACCAAAGCTAGTGAATCTAGGGGTGAGGGCAGAGCCCTTGAATGTCAGGTGATATGTGAGTACTAAGGTCTCCAAGATGGGGGACTAAAATGAGCTTTCAAATATACCCTGTTTCAGTCTTATTCAGAGCCCCATGAATCAACCAGGCTAAATTAAACCAAGTCTACCATGTAATAGAACAGTGACTGCAGAGAAAACTGGGCGGCTGGGTGAGCTGTGATCATGATAACACAAATCAATAAGCAATTGATTTCTTCCATTCTGAAAAAGCTGCAAGTGATAGATCAACTTCACCATTAGCCTAGCCAATATGGACTTCCAAAACTGAATGTCAGGGGAACAGGAGCGTGTTTTGCTGTCACCATGCCATTGGAGGCTCAGTTAGAGCCGAGCATGAGCTATACAGATTGCACAGCTAAAATCTGTATTTCCATGATCTGAATCTATGCTGGGATTTATAACAGTGTATGCAGACAGGGAGGAATAGTAAGTCCTTCCACAGAGGTGCAGTCCATGCTGTGAAAGACATCTTAGGTCATTCTAGATATGAGTTAAAAATGTAAATTTTCTGGTATTAGGATCTCTTCTTTTGAGCAAGGTCAAAACATCATTATTAGCCCTCCTGGGTCAGATAGAGGTCTCTAAGATACTGTTTCTCCAGCCTGAAGAGTCCTGATCTAATTAGCTATTCCTTCTACAGAAGCTGTATCATATCTTTGATCATTCCTGCGGCTTTTCTTAGAATCTTTCCCAATTCTATCATATCCATTTTGAGGTGGGGAGGACACCATAACTGCACCAGTTTTCAAGATACTGACACATGCATTCTGACAGCATTTCTATACGTGATACACACATTTACATCATGAGCTATTTTGTTGTGTTCTCTCTGAGCGTTTCGTAATTATATATAGCTGTGTTTGTTCTGTATGTTTTCTGAGCACTGGTGATCACTGAGCTGATGTTTTGCAGGGAACTATCTATTACAATCCCTGGGTCTCATTCCCAACTTGTAATAATCAATTTAGAGTCTGTCACTTTATAGGTGTTTCATTATTATTGCAGTTTCTAAGATTTTTAAAATTAAAAGGAACAATAACTACATGATTCCGTTCTTATATATACCACTCCAGTCTTTTGTCGGGAACAACAAAGAATCCCATGTCCCCAAGGAAGTCTTCTGAGACAACCCATGCACCTTTTAATAAGGGAGGGAGATGTAAAGTCAGAAGTATAGCTGAGTATCTGGCATGCATCCTTTAGATGGATATACTGCAGATGCTTATCCAAACCTGGATAAAAAGTGATTGTGTGTAAGAGCTATTGAGAGAAGAACTGCCAATGATGCTGAAAATTTGGCTTAGTAAATAAAGTTCAGTTTCTCTTAAATGACTTGGAAGCTTGAGCTCCTAGTTGGAAAGGAATATTTTGCTTCCATTTACATGGATGGTGAAGTCCTTAGGACATGGGCTGTCTTTTCTCTAGGAAATACCCACTACATCCATGAATATGTGAGCCAGTTGCTCTGAGTAGTGTTACCCCAGCTTTTTAGGTAAGTTTCTGATTTTGCCTCTTTCTCCTTGGCTCTCTGAACCTGGTGAATTGCCATATTCTTTTTGCATTTGTGGTACGGGGAAAAGGTGCAGAATTCCTGCAAAAAATAACCTAGTGTCTGAACAAAAAGCTTGGATACACCCCCAAAACTTTTCAACAACTTATTGTTGAACCCTTCCAATTTATTCTAACAAAACACTGTAACCAAAGAGATATGTCTTGATAGAAATGTACTTTATACTCTACTGCCAGAATAAATTGTGGAAACAGACATGTGCTGTAAGAACTACTGTCTTTGAAAGAGAAACATTGCTGTCTGAAATGCTTTATTGGACTGTTTGGTGTAACCTGATTCTTTTCTCAAAAGCAACCTTGTTACTGCCCTAGAGATAACGTTGTGCCCGAAAGGAAGGAGGAAAGCAGCTCAGATCATCCTAGTGATCATTTCCAAGCAGTACTCTCCTCTCTCCCTCTCCTTCCCTCCCCCGTCTCCTCCCCCTCATATATCTGCAAATTCGAATCTGTTACTCCTCCTTTTAAAACAAAGTTCCTGTAATTCTGAACACAATTTAGCCTTTCCCTCTTTGCCAGGACTGTTAAGAAGGTCCTAAGCAATGAAATGCAAAAGCTTGCATTTGGCAGGATCCCAGATGATAGGCTGCAAGGCTGAAGGCAAAACCAAATCCTTCCAACCATTCCTGATGTGAGGAGGGATGCACTGTATGCTTTCCCAGCCTATATCTGCCTGGGGGTTTTTTTTGCCTGTCAGATAGAAGGCAGCTCTTTTTTTATACTGAAAGTTTTGTGCTTTGTGGGTTTTATGCTTTCTGCTTTTGTGACAACGTGTGATGATAAAGATCCATGTTACTGTTTCACAGAAAGCAGTCTAGTGGTTGTGTATGCGTGTGTGTTAATTGATTTCCACTGGAACACAACCTGAAAAAAAAACGCAGTCATGATTTGGTTTAACAAATAATACAGGGCAAACAGTATTTGTGGGAACCTGATTGTCAGGGGTGAAATGCTGAACACTAAAACTTACTTTGCAGCGAGAGAATATCTTGTCATTTGGCTCCATACAGGATACTTGCTGTAAACTCCAGTTGCTGCAATGGACTTGAGGGTATCAAGGATTTAAGCTGGGCAACTTTTGGCAGATATCTCATATTGTTCATTTGAACGTTTTGTTTAACAATAGGAGTTTGAGATATAATCCTGTTAATTTTCTGTGGGGCTTTCACAACTGTATTTTTAAAAGGTACAAAAAAAAGATTAAAATACAACACCATGTCTTGTTTGCTTTCACAGCAAGAAAAGCTGGGTGATATCTGCTTCTCCCTCCGTTATGTGCCTACTGCTGGCAAATTGACTGTCGTCATTCTGGAGGCAAAGAACCTGAAGAAGATGGATGTCGGTGGACTATCGGGTACGTGCATGAAAATCTGCTTGTAGATTTTGCAGGCTTGTAAAGGCAGAAAATCAACTCATTTTCTATTGGAGATCTCTAGGTTGAGAAGGTAAGGGCTCTTGTTCACTGTCTGAAAAATGTGGTTTGTGTTTTCTGAAAGTTAGGGCATGACTGAGTGTATCAGAACTCATTCTAGCTTAAAAAAAGGGATTTCATTATACGTTGCATTCCACTCCAAGACAAGGTCTGAAGAGTTAAACAGTCAGATGACAGTACAAGCTCTCTATACTTTCTTCTCTCCTGTTGCCTGGAGATAAATACAGACTATTCAGACAAGAGAAAAAAATCTGACTACAACTCCTATTGTTTGTTTAATCTCACAAAATGTGAGCATTTTCCTGCAGTGTTACTGATAGTACACAATAGAGGAACTCAGCATAGGTCACCGTGCTGACTGCTGGTTAAGGTGCTAGGATAATTGTTTCTACATTTGAAGGGCTCAGGTGTGACTGCTCACATGTGCAGAGTTGGGACTGCTCTGCACCTGCATGTACACCAGCAATCAATATGACAGTCTTGCACTTGTGGTAGTCAGTGAGGTTGGTATCTCCAACATGCTCAGTACCTACAAATAGTCCTTGTAGTCTTTCCTCGTAGTAAGGCCATATGCACCGTGAGCGAGATGATGTATGCCATCTCTAAGGGAGGGTGCAGTCAGTGTACATGACATCAGGGCTGTGTCTCTGTGGTAGGGCTGTGTCCCAGGGACCTGGTGGAGCTCCATGTAGGCTTCTGTTCTCGGCTGTGTCTGGAATTTGGACACAAATTACTGTCTAAATTGCCAATTAGCTGAGACCAAATTAAATAACAAGATGCTTTATAAGGAGATGTCTTTCCAGGAGAATTTTAATAAATATACCTTCTGTTTAAAAGAGACAGATTCTGCCGACTGTTGAGAATGAGCATAATTCCAGTGCAGCTCTAGAACTGAAAACTTTTACAGCTGTCACTAGCACACAGATGATGTAATTGGCAATTTTGAATTAGTAAGTGACAAGAAAAAAGTGTTTTGCTTTTATTTTCATGTAATCTTAGCACAAGCTAAGAGTTATATCCAAAATACACAGAGAAATGGGAACCTGCTAAAAGCAAGCCTGAAGTTTTTATTTACCACTTTTGATGAACAATAACAGGAGGACCTTCAAAAAGTGAGAGGAAACAAAGTCTCTTACCAGTAACCGGTTATCTTTTTGTTTATTTTACTTGCTTTTAAAGGCTTCCACTGCACAACCACAGACATAATAAAGTAAAAGACATCAAAATATTCTTGTAGTCATTACCTCAATCAAGTCTAGCTTCTTCTTGTCTAAAATGGACACTGAATTAGGACACACCACTAATGGTTTCCCTAATGCTCGTACTGAACCAGTTGCAAATTAATGTTCTCAAGCACATTTACTTCCTAATTGTTTCCTAATGAAAGATTAGATTCTCCTAATGAGGAAGTGTGGCATTTTTTGACTGAAGTGTAGCTCTAAGAGCCGGAGCATCTATATTCTTTTCCAAGCTTTGCAAGAAATGTGATGGATAATGCATACTCAGCTCATAAGAAAAGAAAGAAAGGGGCAGGGAAAGCACTAATGAACTGAAGACCTTTACAAACTTCAGATGGAAAATATAATGCATTGTGTTGGAAATAACTACGAGGAAATGAATGGGCTTACTCTCCTCTTATGTCCTGAAGCACATAGAGGACATCTAAATATATTTCTAGGGGATGACAGGTTTTGTTCTCCTTTTTTAGGGCCATGCCAAACTAGGAACATCATGTTCTCTCGGAGACAAACAAACCCAATGGGATATCACGGTTGTAGCAGGAATTCAAAAGTCGCTGACAGTGATAAATGGCAGTTAGTGTGGTATTCCTGAGGCAGTAATTATAGATGAAATAATGTTGGTTTAAAGTGGATCCAGTATCTTTCATTAGGGAATTTATCTTTTGAATAAATTATGCAGAAATAACTTTTGAAATCAAGCTGAGATTCTGTTGTCATTATTCACACTAAATAATACCTACTCTCAAAGTACAGTACTGCTAAGTGGTAATGAAGGTGACAGGATTTTATCTCAATTAGAGAATGCTTTCCCCACTAGTTTTGTTATTTTCTTTAGATACTAAAATGGCTTTTCATTTTGCAAAACTGAAAGTTTTGCATTGCAGTGGAAGTGGGAAGATGTTAACAATCAAATGTGATCCCAAACCAAATATTACCTATATACTCAACAGCACTTACTATCTCCAAGGCGAAGCCATTAGCAAGAGGTGAAAATTATGTGGTTGACACAGATGGGGAAAAAATCGTAGAAGTTTGTCAAAAATAGGCAAAAAGTACCTGGTTTTTGAGTTTAGAATATGTCTTTTTGTTATCCTCTACTATTTTGGAGAAGATGCTGGAAAATCAGAAGACAGACATTTGGAAAGTGCTCTGCTTTCTCTTGCATCCAGCCTTTATGCCTCTCTGTGGAGTTTATCTGCCTTGCAGAAAGGAGGAGCGAGGCCCTGGCTCCTGCAGGAGGTCTGACATAGCACTGCCAAGCATTCACAGCACAGCGGCGGGCAACCTTGCAGTTTCCTTCTGGCTTCTTCTGTCCACATCTTGAGTATTACTGCTGCTAGTAAATATCTGCTATACCTGTGCACCTCAACGATGTGGAAAGCTTTAGCATTTATGTTATCTTTAGTCCCAATACAAAGAACCAATCGCTGTGGCTCAGCACCTGCACTTCTATTCAGTAATTTATTAAAAATTGGACTGCATCCATAATTGTGGCTCGGACTTAAAAACATGCTTGATTTTCAACATGTGTATTTTATGTTTTGCAGATAGAGACCCCAGTTAAGAAAGTACCTACTGAAAGCAAGAGACCGATCAAAGTAGATTGAAAGTACTACCTTTCCTAACATTTCTACAGGGTGAAATTCTACTGGTGAAACCTTAATCCTGCTAGTCAGCGTATATATCCCATTTAATGGTTACTACAGTTGCCCAAAAAAAAGCCTTTATCTCCAGTGTTTTGAATTTTTCTATAAATTTTATTAGCAGTCAAAAACCAAGCACAAATTACTTTGGAAACAGACAATAAAAGACAACAGACTAATCATCAAATTCATTAGACTCCTTGTAACAAAACCAGATCACCCATCTGAGCAATAAACTCCCAGGTCTTAAACTTAATTGCAACATCAGGCTGTGACTAAAGCAAACCTTGGCTCAAACACTGGAACTGTTCAGCCTGAGCTCATCAAGTCACCACAACAAGTGGAAATTATTACTTTTGGTGAGCAAGGGCCTCTGGCAAACAATTATGCATGTTTGAAAATGGCATTTTCATTATTTAAATTATATTCAAATGCATTTGTAAGGAATCTGACATCTGGCAGGTGATATGTAGGAATGTAAGCTATAAAGCGATTATTTTTATTTGTCTGAATTTGGTAAACTCAGGTTATGTGGCTTTATAGGTATCCTTCACCCAAAATTTCTACAAGACTTAGGTCTTACAGCAAATCAAGGGAACTTAGACTCCCAAGTCATCGTGTTGTTTTTTTTTTTTTTAATTTCATTTAGATGATTTGCAAAATTGGAAGGTTTCAAAACCAGTTTGCAGTTTAATCTCTCCAAACAGGCCATAGAGACATAGTCTGACTAATTCCTCAGTAAGGGCACAATGCAGCTCAGCAATGCCGTTCAGCTCACAAGGGTCATCTATGAATTATGATACTTCATTCAGGTTTACAATCCCTTCTGCTGCAGAAGGAGGGCAGGAATTATCTGCAACTCCCCTTTGAGATATTCATTTAAATAAAAGTGGTAGTAGTTTCAGATACAGATCTAAATGAGCATAACTTACCTAAATTCATTTTAATCTTTTGTGTTTGTATTTTTTACTTATTTTCTAAAGAAAAAATGGTTGTTTAACCCTCAGCACATCTGACTAGCAGCTAAATGTGGTCTGTGCAATAAATATAGTGCTTCTTTTTATTACATAGGAAGATTCCCAATATTAATACACATTTATGCAGGTAGTTCTATAGATTTCCAAGTATTTAGCCATTTGTATTAATTTTTGTTCCTAATATGAAATAAAAGCTTTCATTTCAACTTCCAGCAGCTTTCCCTGCTTTGACCAAGCCAATCATTGAAATAAATTACCTGAATACATTGAAAAGTGTTTTCCCTCTGAACCTTCAGAAGAGACTGGGGCTGGCACCTGGACAAACTGTTGTTATGGGTGTTTAGCTACCCAGGCCCTTTGGCTTAAATACCTTTTTTAAGAACTTCAGTGGCTGTACGTATTGCTGGCAAAATACTGTTTTATATCAAAACGTCATCTCTTAGTAGCTGATAATAAGTGTTATCCTTAACATAGCTTATCATCTTTTCAGGATTAATTTCAGTATGGTTTATTCCTTCTAAAAATCTTTGAAAGCTAATGTGGTTTTGTTCTCTGTGTATTATTTTAGTGTGCTTAGCTTTCAGTCAACCCAGTTACCAGGTATCTATCCTAGTAGCAAGCAATGTACCCTTCCCTTATCTCCTCGGCACTGCTGCCTCTCACTACTCCCCCCAGTCAGACCCTGAGTTTCAATGGGGAGAAGATGGTCTAGCTGGCATCAGCTCAGGTATTGCCTTGGAACTGTTGACAAGTAGCAAATATTATAGCAGACCCTAAACTGTACCTATTTATGCTGAATTAATGCCTAGGAAGAACTGCAAGGAGAATAGGATTATGACTGGATCCACATGCTCTTCCTTCTGCAGAAAGCTGCAGGTACAGCCGTGAAAAGAAGTGGCCTGCAATCCAGTTGATTATGTGTGAAAGCTAATCTCAATATTTATGAGTCATAAATAGAAAATACACAGCACCTCTTTGTGACTGCCAAGCAAATACTATAAATCAGAACTGTCTCTGGGGACCAAAGGGTACTATAGCAGAAATAAAGCTGGTTTTCTGCAATTAGACATATATTTTAAATATTGCATTCAAATTCAAAAGGCTTGGTTGGATGTCTTAGAAAAGAATAGAAAAATTAAAAATTGTTTAGAGACCAGCTCTTTGAAGACAGAATGAGTGCTCATGAATTATGCAGTCAGAGCATTCACTTTAAAAATTTCATTAAAACATAAGAAACCTTAAAAGCTAGCTAACACGACTGCAATATTATGGAAAGAGAAATACACCATTAGTGCCATGGCCTTGCTATAAGCTATATTGTAAGCATAACTCAGTGAATATTAAGGGAAAAGAAAACAGCCTTATTAAAAGACAAAAGTAAAAATAAACAACAAACACCACTACCACAACAGCTGCATTTGCAACTAGCCTAATGCTAAAGAATCCAACAGAGATCAGTACCAACAAATATTTTAAGACCTCTACTTACTGTAAAGATTTCTACGACATCTAATATCTCAGTATGTCTACTGTAGTACACTGGCAGAACTTCCAACAGTAGATGGCTGCAGCAATACATCTCTCCAACGCTTGCAAAGCAGTCTCACAGCATCACAGTAAATTCACTGTGAGCTCCTACAGTCATGCTGGGTTGGGTCACCAAATCTCCATCATGTTAAAATCTTTCCTGCCTGGAAGAACATTCCTGTTGGTGACATCTTCCTTAAGACTGGGCAGTAGGGAGCGGGGGTCTTGTCTGAAATGGTCCTCTTTCAATGGGGTAAATAAGGTCTTACGGAGTTGTTTCTTCTAATCCCAAGTCAAGCCTTCAACATCAAACCACCTTCTTCTTCAAGTTAAAAGCTGAAGAAGGCAATTCCAAAATCAAACTATATTCCAAATTACAATGTATTCATCAGAGAAGCCATATTAAAGGATACATAAACTTTCATATTCCAGGGCTTTTTGGAGAATTTTATGAGGAAGCTGTCAGGTAATTGTCCATTTTGGAGTGAGTACACAATTTACACTGAATCATATGCTACAGGCTTTTGCACACAATAATATATTGTATTAGATGAACCATCAAATGTGGCAATTCCTCCAAAGAAGAAGAGTCAAATTGTTCTGCTCTTTTTTTCCTCCTGTGCTTAAAATGAGGAAGGATAAGTTGTGCCTGCTGATTACCAGTGAAGTTGTACAAAACCTGTAGGCATTGCTCTGAAAAACCTTAGGAAAAACACTGTGCCAAAAAAGTGCCCGGGCTCAGGATGTGTTTGAACAGTTTCTTGATTTGAGAAGGGAAAGAAGGCTTATTGTATGTGTACATCTCCTTAATCATACACACTGGCCAAAGATACAGGAGGTCAGCACCCAGCTGTGCAGACGCTGCCAGCCAATAGTCATAATATTCTGCCATTGGTATTGATTTCCCCCCACCCTCCCTTCCCCAAAACAGAAGGCAGAAAGTCTTCTTATTCTTTTATTAGAATAACCACATCTAAATAATGCATTTTGTGTGTGTTTGTATGCGTGCTTCTTCCTGATTAAATTATAGTATGTTTTTATTTGGTTATGCAGTCCCAAAGCAAGTGTGAAGATGTGTGTGTTAAGTACTTATATGAAAATGAGATGGTTAATACTTTAGGATTGCAAGCTCTACAAGAATTTCATAGCAATGTGAGTGGCTGTAAAATAGATGTAGAAATACTGTGGATAGATTCTGGAATCCTTAGGGAAATTAGTCAGTTCTCTTGCAAGCAAGTTTAATTTAGTTTTATTCTCTGAAAATTGCAGCCTACATCTTTTCTTTTAATGGGTTTGAAGAAAAAAATGAAAATATGAACTCAAAATAACAATGTCTTTTTTCATCTCTATAAATACAGTTTAGATCAGTGCTTAAATGTTCACAGAAAGTGAGGAGAGTATAACTGAGGGTATTTCCTTTTCAGGACTGTGTAAAGTCGTACAGGTTTTTAAGACAGCATGATGAGCATTTTATTAGCACTGTTAATGCAGTTGAGGTTTGATGAAGTTTGGAGGAATTTCTGAAAAAACAGAAACAACTTTAAATTCAAGTTTATACATTACTTTAAATCCCACATGCCTTTTTTGTTTGTTTAATCCCTTGTGGGCAAGAAAGATGATTAGTTTCTGCTGGATCTTTATGTGGTTACTTCTTATATGCCTCCTGACTCAGTTTCCAACATGTAACTCCTTTGTGTGCACATGTCAATGGAAAGAAACATTTCACAAATTAGACCCTTGATCCTGATCCCAAATTATTCCTGAGTGGAGTAGGGGTTATATGCTGAGAAGGGAACTGCACGTCTCCTCCATTACACTGTGCTGAAAATACGTCTGTGACAACAGAGAAAGCATATACTTTGGTGTAAGGAGAGAGGTAGGAAAACAGGTGTTTCTAGTTCTTTGTTGGTATCATTACTTTATGTATATGCTTTATGGGTGATAGTTGTTCAAATCTGTTCACACATTTGGCAAGTGAAGCTCTCCACTGGCAGCTACAAGATGCTTATCATTCAACAAAAATGGAAAAGAAGTTTTTCCCATAGCCAATTCCAAAATTTATTTTCCAAAACCTTTCTAACTGAAGGTGGAAGTCAAGTGCTGCCCTTTCTTCTATTGATGCAGTTCCCCATTACCCTTCTTGAGGTAATAGGAGAGAAATATAATCTTGTTGCTGATTGAGATTGAAGTGCCAACATTCAGTTATTCTCATTGTGCCTCTTGTGTGTCTCAGGATAGTGATACGAATCTCAGTAGGATTCTCTTTCCAAATACTTTATCCTTCACTTTACTTCCATGATGCTATTGATGAGGTAGAAAAGCCAGCATTTGGGCTTTCTTTCTCCGTTCCAGCACATGCCATGCTGCCTTAGAGCCACCTTGTTCTAGTTGAGTCAGTGATGGGGGTTTGATTAACCACAAATTACCTGCCAACAAGGTGGAAAAGTGAACCCCAGAAATAGCACTTTTCCCCTGTAAAGAAGTTCCTGTGTGGTGGAGGAGAGAATTTATCTGGGTTTAATTCCTAGCTAACATTTCTTGTGCTTTTGTTTATTAGCAGTGAAATTCAACACAGGGGGTGTCCTGTCTTGGTGAGGGTCTTCTGTATCATCATTAAGGTGTCTTTACATCTTCTTCATAATTAACTGAATAATTGAGTTCTTCAGACTTACTATTGTAAAGTGTATGTGTCACTTAGTGAAATTTTTGGACGTATTGAAGGGGAAAACAAGGCTGGGTATGAGTGAAGTATCCACACAAGCAACACCCTTTATTTAGATATTTTGTTTATTTAGGACAGCTAAGGTGCTAAGCAATTGTTTTACAAAGCTAAAGATAAGAGAAGAATCTGGCCTTTTTTTTTCCTCCCTTAACAATATGATTGCTTTTAAACTAAAAACTGTGGGTTTTTTCATCTATTATACCAGTCTTGTTGATAAGATGGTGCCAGATGTGTTGCTCTCAGCTGACGGATCTATCACCAATATAATGCAAGAGTAAAACTGGTAATATGGAGGGAACATCTCCTGACATTATACGATTGTTAGTGCAGTGACTTCAGTCAATGGGAGAAGATGAAGATTTTTTTCCTCTTTTGTTTATTAAACTATGTGTTTTCTGTCTTGTTGATGAATATGCTATTGCTCATTCTCCACGTGAATTCCTTTCGTTTCTGCTGAGCTGTCTTCAGGTTTACAAACAGCAACACTTTTCAATCCCTTTAAATCAAAATAATTTATGTGCAGGGGTTTCTTGCAGCATCCCAACACATTAGATATTAATGTAATAATTATTGAATAGTAAAATATATAACTCATTAAGAAAAGACACAAATAAAGCACAGATCACATAGCGTCTGTCCAGTATGCGTGCCAACAGACATAAACTTCTTTATTTGACCGCAAAATTCAAATGTTATGTAACACAATTGACCAATGTGCAATGGGTAACATTTAGAGGTTTTCTTGCAAAATGTGCCTAAAACAAAATCTGTCACAAAGAATCCCACCCACTGCAAAGCTCAGCTGTTTTCTACTTTTTTGTGAAGGCAGAAAGGAGGATTTGTAAGCTCTGTATTGTGACCTTTGTCGCAACATAATCTCTCTCAGATTTGAGTTTGTCAAAAACCAAATAAAGATACAGATATACATTATAAAATTGTGCATGATCTCATAGTAGGCAGAACCAAATTTTAATTCCTGTCCTGTAAGTAGTGACAGACAAGGATTTCAGGATCCAAATGTAATCTCTGCAGCTCAGCAGCATCTCTGTAGGAATTTCTTCAGGTTAGAGAAGTAAGGGGTCCTGTTTAATCTCAGCTATCAAGCCCAGTTCACGAAATTTCTTTTTCTTCAGATTCCCAGTGGTATCACAGAATACTTTATATATACAGGTCTGCAGGTTAAATCCACCTTTCCAGTGAAGAGAATATGATAATATCCTGATTGAGCCTTGGTGAGAAAGCATCTTAAATTCTGTTTGAGCCTCTCCAGAAATCTTTGCAGTACAGCTGGCTGCAGGGCCAGTCTCATTACAACGTTGTGGTGAGGGGATCCGTTACTGCAGTAAATTCCAGGAAGCTGGGTTGGAGTACTGGGCTGTATCGGTTGCTTCCCATCAGCAAATCATCACACGCTTGTCAACATTTGAGGGGTGCTAAAAGTAGTGATTATGAAGGCATGCAACATAATGGGTTTTTTAAGTTCAGGAGCCCTGGCTATGTGGGATGTGAAGAAATGCTTATGTAAGGAAGTGACAGCATCAGCAAGTCTTGCGCTGCAAATTTTTTCAGCTGGTTGGGAGCTAAGTTAATTCAGGTTGCTCCCTCATGGCTAAAATATGGGGGGGGGGGGGGGGGGGGGGATGTTTAATTAAAAAGAAGTGCATGTTACTGTACAGGTAAGGTATTTGGGATCTGGATCTGGAAAGCTGTGGGAGCAAAGGTGTTTCTGGGAGAGGTTTCTGCTTTTGTCATTCATTTCACTGGGGCTAAGCAAGCTTCAAGTGTATCAGACCAAACTCCTTCCTGGACAGTGGAATTTGGGAACTGGCTCAGCCATTCCCAAAGACTATCCGTAGTGCTGCACTGTTGAGGAACAACTACTTCAGGAGGTTACTCTCTGGCTTCTGGTCAGGAAACCAGCACTTGACAAGACCAATCTTTCCATATGCTGCTCTGCTCAGTCTGTGTGACTGGTAGTCCCTGCGGGAGATCAAGTGAGTGATTTCCTAAATTGATCAAGTTCTTTGACCTGACTTAGTCAAGAAATAGACTCTAGTATGAATAAATGTTGCTTTTGTCTAACGTGGGCATGGATTGTATCTTTTTGATCAGGATTTGAATTCTCCTCACAACAAAATGGAGTAGTATAAGAGAATCCACACCAAAGCATAGACAATCATTTATGTTCTATAAATGAAATTAATCAGACAAGCACATCTTCCATGTACACCAGTGCTCACTTTCCTTGTGTAACTAATATGTCTACAAAATTATAAATAGCAATTGCTGTAGTGTGTAGGTATTATGGTCTTCAGCTTCAGATTCCATGAGGTAGCAGGGGATATGGACTTGATAGCTTTTCAACCCTGAGGTAGGTTTTGCACTGATGAAATGTTCCACTGCATTAAGAGTTGGCAAAAGCCAACTCTTGGCAAGGCCAGCAGTAGTTCTCTAGTACTTTAAAATATAGTTCTGTTAGCAGTGGAATTATAAGGTGTGAGTTTCTTTAAATTTCAGATTGTGGCTGGGTATTCTGATGTCTAATAAAATATGTGGTTCAACTGAAACTTTTTTCCACAGTTTGAACATTCATAATATCTCTTTTACATATGCATTTTCTGGTGTGTAGTAAGAAGTGAGACCATGATGCAGCTTTCACCTCATATAGAGATACTTAGTAGGCTCTCTCTATTCCACCTGGCTGCCTACTTTCACAAAGCTTGTAGGAATTTATTATCCTTGAGAGGCCTGTGATCCTGGCAAGTTTGATTAACACTGGCCAATGTACTGAAAAGGTATGGAAAGGGGGCAGTCAGTCACCAGGCTGGTACTTGCACACAAAGAAGGCAGAATGATTACCTACACTTTGTTTCCTTGGGAACCCAAACAAAAAAAAAAAATGTACTTTGTTTTATTGCAAATCCAGTGACAGACATGCTTTGATGATTTATATTTAAATCTATTCTCATTTTCTTGCTGTGTGGTGGGTTTTTTTCTTTCTTTCTGATATCTGGATAAAGCAAATTAATACTTTTTTTTTAAAAATCTGTATAACTGCTCCAATTCATTCCATTACTTTCTCTCTAGTTTTAATTGCTTTTCATGCATAGGAGACCCTGAATCTGAATAACCTAAGCCATACCCTGATTTTAGAAAACAAATTTTGGCTCTGTTGGCTGTTGGCATCATACTTCAGCGAAGAGCATGGTCCCCAAGTGTTCCATTGCTGTGCATTTGCATACAGGTTAGGTTTCTGCAGAGCATTCACAGGATAAGCACTTTGGCTTTTCTTGTTTACATGCTGTTTGCTGTATTTTCTCTCTGTTTACAATTCCAGTGTATTTTACTCCGGATAGGGTAAATGGAAGGGAAGGCTAGCGTCAGCCACAGTGCTGCTGCTTGACCTATCCAGCATATGCATCTTTTAGAAAAGCCCAGTCATTTTTCACCAGCACTTTGAGGTACATTCAAATCTGCTTTGGCATCTGTCCAGCCTTGCATAATATCAAGCAGGGGACATCCTGTCTGAGACAACAGATTGTTAGTTCAATTATATTCCTGAAATTGAGTTAAATTTCCATGAAATCTGCTTCAAATGTGAAGAACCCTAGGGGAATGGGGGCTTTTTTGTTTGTTTGACTTATATTATAGCAATCAGGCATAGTAAATGAGATGCATTTTATAAGCGTGTGTTCTGTGTCCTGTTTATGGCTATCTCATGTGTTTGATAACAGGGTGAAGTAAGTAAATTGATAGTGCTGCCATCTATAGACAAAAGAAAGTTATTGTACTCAGCTTGATGAGAAAGATGGAGGGGCTTGGACTTCTCTAAAATTTTGTGTATGATGTTATATTGTAACCAAAGAGAATATAGAAAAGCTCTAAGCTGCTTCTCCATGTGATTAAAGACAATTCCTCATTAATGGCGATCAGATTTTATGTCACTGGCCTGGGTTTCCAAAGTATAACACAGTAATTAAATAGTCCTTCAGTATCTTTGGTTCAGACTTGGTTACAAACACTGTCTTGGGACCATTGCTAATCTTACTGAACTGAGAAGTGTATTTTGCTAGTCAGGATCGTGTCTGGTATATTGAAAAGAATGGTAACCTTCCTGTAACACATAGCATTTCAGTCCATTTTTTGGTAAAAGGACAGATGGTGCAATTTTTCTGGCAGAGATCCAAGCATCCATATGGTGCAATAGTGTGCTGTATTAATTCCAGTGTTGTTTTATTGAAATATAATGTTCTGGTCAAATGCAAAGAATTCATGCTCAGTTTTATATTTTCACCTTTGTTTTTCTCTGTTAATTTTTTATTCTTAGAAGTATAAAAGCCATCTTCTCCATCTGCCAGTTTCATCTTTCCATGTACAGTGAATGTTTATTTTCCTCCTTGTCTCTTAAATTGCATACGTATCTTAAGAAGTGAAAACTGGCTGTAACACACAGAGTTAGATTCTGCCATTCCACAACATACCAATAAGGCATATTTTCAGATTGTCCCACTGATTTCTGTCAGGTGAAGTTTCTATTTTATCATGTAAAGGGTGGTAGAACTCAGATTTTGGATTTTTTTTTTTTAATGCTGTTTTGTTTAAACATCTGCATGGCCACAGAATCAATAAAGGCTTTGGCTATTGCAGGAGCACTCTGTTGACTGGATGTTTGTTCTGCTTGTGCATAAATGAATGCCACCTTTTTGCCTCTGGGAAACAAGGAACGTTGCCTATCACTGTCTGTGTTTTTTATTTCTTGTCAACAATTTCTATGTGAATTTTCTATGAAGATAATGAAATAGTCTGAATAGCACATATTCCTAAATGATCTGCAAGCCATATTAAAGAGAAAAAGCGCAACAATTAGAGAGTATCTCACAAACTAATCAGAATGAAAGAAATAAGGCATATAAGACACAGTAAATCACTTAATGACTTAATCAGCTTAGCATGATAAATAAAGATACTCAGCAAGATGGAAAAAAAACCCTAACTAATTACAGTGAAAAGTATTTGAAAGAAATTGCATGCAAGCTGTCAGGAAGGCAAAAATTTTGGGTTCATAAAAGACACAGAGAGTTTCCATCTATGCATCACCGAAGACCGGACAAGCTAACACAGTCACATCACGATTTTGACAATGGTCATAAAAAAGAAACCACTGTAGAACAGCATGAGATTTTCAATAGCCAAACTAAATCCACATAAAGCCTGCCTTTTCCTCTCCAAAGTCCTGGTAAGCTGAAGCATTAAAATTCATTCAAATGCATATTTCCAAACTTTACATCAACAGATTTGACAGCTTGTGCTGACATCAGACCTCCAGTCTGTTATGAGCATGAAGCTCAATAGATAGCATACTAATAAATTAAAAGTGATTAAGTGCAAGACAAGCCTTACTAAAATGATCAGGACCTTCTGCTAACATTTTTGTTTCAAATAAGGACAATTCATGAATTTGAATTCCAGTGGATGACAGGAGGTTTGGATTTCTTTCTTCTCCAAGCATGAATAGACCGTTGGTACATCTTTATTTGCCCCCTTGCATATGCAAAAAAGTGGCATTCAATTATTCTTATGAGGTAGATGATTTTTAATAGACAAAATGAATAACCATATACAAACAACTTTGCACTTAACTGTGGAAGAAAATTACTAAGTAAAATAGTGGTTTTTACAGTGATTGTTAAAAACAGGAGAGTAGAAATTTGGCCACATTTTTAAAGTCATTTATGTGTCCTGAGATACAGAATTAGAAGTCAGATGGGATTTTTCAGTAGTTCTCTGAGAGGTGCTATGTACTTTTGAAAATCCCATCCATACTTAGCCATTTAAATACACTGTAAACTGTACTTATACCAACTTTTCCTGATTTAGTCAGTCACAGTGACCAAATTTTCACTGAATCAGCAGTTCAGGGCCAAGCCTTGATAAACTGAAAAGCAGAAGGTTGGTGTCTTAGTTACATCAAAACTCTTTTACACAGCACAGAGAAGCTGTTAATGTTTTTTTCAATGAATTAGAGGACTTAAATTCAAGAAATACTTTCTAATAGTTGAGGGTTCATAGACATTTTAGGGCTTAAGCTAATGCTTACCTGAGTCTCTTAGATGTGCTGTCAATAGGGAAATGACAGAGTGCATGTGAATTTAATAATCTATCAGGTGACTTGGATAGCCAAATGTGAAAAGGAGCACTTACAAGAAAAATATGCATATTGCTTATTCACTTGAGCTCTTTTGTCCAAAAGCTGATTCCTGCATGTCGATTAACTATATAGGGCTAGATGATAAAAATATTTAAAGGAGAGCTTAGACTAGTAAGTACTCTTAACTTTCTAAGCCATCAAACAAAAACCAAAAGAGAAAAACTTCAACTGTATTTGTCTGAGAAGTACCTCTAGCGTTTCTCAGGGAGTCTTTAAACATTAGTATTCCAAATGGCTCTGCAAATGCAGTTGCATGAGGCAATGGAGATATGGGTGGCATGGGAATGTGACTAATTTAATAGTATCTTCTGCTCTGAACCTTCAGAGAAATCTTACTTTCTGGTTCCCACTTTAGTGTATGCTTTGTGGGTGGGCTTTAACTCATAACTTCCTAACATAAAATGGACAGGACTGCCTCTTACCATATAGAGCCAATGTCTGACTGACAGCGGTCTCTTGAGTGCTACTGTGGCAGTAATAACAACAGTACATCTTGAATTTCCTGGTTTTTCCCTCCTTCCACCTGTGATCAGATCCCATTCTTCCCTGAGACTTGTATATTATTTGTATCATGACTGTACTTAACTAAGATCTCCAGTCAGTTAGATCATGCTCATGCCCTTAAAAACATTACCCCAAAAGCCACAGAGCAGAATTTTAAATATACTTCTTCCTTGCCATCACCTGAGCATGAATCAGGAGTATAGCGGATGAACAGGAAATGGTAAGCAGTCCTTATGAAATGCAAAGAGTTGGCTATTTTCTCAGGGGCCTTAACTTGTTTACAGTCACTGCTTGTGGTATGCAAGCCTGAGAACCATTAGCCCAACACAATTTAAAAACTCACAGCTGAAAATGTACTCTGCAGGTTTTTATATTCACAGAAATTGAGGTACGCAATTCTCCAGTTCAAATTTGTAACAGATTTTTTTTTCAACTTATCTATGTACTCAGTCTCACTGACTGAATGGAGGAGCATCTGTAGATTTCAAAGCAAATTTTGGTACATCTGTAGCCGAAACTGTCTCAAGTTCCCATTGAATCAGATAATTCTTATCAGATATCCTTGAAGATGATAAGAGGATCAATGCTGTCAGCAAGTGCAGAGCAGCACAAAAACACAGTTCAGTGAAAAGCAGCTTCATTGTAATGCAAAAAACATCTCAGTGCCCCAGCCATTCTGGGACTGCATGTGCAAGAGTTTGAGTGATTTGAATACAGGATTCCTGATACAATAATTTCTGCCACATGTGAGACCCAAAATGATTACTTGTCCCTGTAGGGTAAATGGACCTGCTTATCATGCAGGTCTTTGTAGAGATAATGTATACACCTGTTTGGAAGATTTAATAGTTGTGGTTGAAATACCAGGTCTGAAACTCAAGGGTTAGGAGGGATGGTTAAGCTTTAAAATCACATGGAAGCAGCTGATTTTAAGTTGCCATGGCAAAGGATTTTCAGACAATGAGAAGCTTTTACATTAATATCTTTGTAAGCCTTGTTGTGATGAAATTGTCTCTGTGATGAGCAGTGTCTTTCTTGCTCCTGCTGACACACACACTGATAAAATCATAAAGTAATCATATAGTGCCATAATGATTTTGGGGTTTCTTCTCGGAGGGTTTTGCCACTGGTTTGGAGATTCTGTCTCTGGTAGATTTTATGATATGGAACTGTATTATGCAACATTTTGTTATCAAAAAATTATGAAGATACCCCCTATGTTTGCAAAGAATACAAATGTGTGGAAATGGCAGTGATTTTCAGTTGTGTTAGTCTATTAATTTTGAGCAATAACTGAATGAAACCTAACTGCTCTTTACTTTTCTTTGTTTGATTGCTTTTTTTTTTTTTTTTTTTTTTTTTTTGCTTTTCTTTTTTTTACCTTGTGGCTGTCATGGCTTGAGTTTTTTGCAGCATGTATTTTGCAAACAGGTTCTGTGATCCTCCTGTCTTCCTCCTCAGTAGCCAAAATATAGGTCTGAAAAAAGTGTGTCCCATCTGAGATTAGGTTGAAATAAGAAAAGAAGCTTATCGGTAGGGGGAAATTTGTGGAGAGTTTTGCAGGGATTTATTCTGTTTCCGTTTTGGGAGGAGAGAGTGTAGCGACCACTCTTCTCAAGACAGTTTGGAGTTGTCCTGGTTGTTGCTGGTTAGATTTAAGGTTGTTCTTCTTCCAATGGGGAGCAGAATCAGGGCCCATTTCAGTGGTTAGCCAGCTACAGTTGGTCACTCGTGTGCACATTGAATCTCAATACAGAGAGGACTGAAGGCTAATACTATTATAGGTGTTTATCTTTGCCAGCTGCCCAGAAGCTGACAGCTGATGCAAATGGTACTGGTAGCACATTCTGTATGTCAGAAGCTGGGAACACTTGATACCTGCGTCTGTTCGCTGCCACCTCCCGGAGGCTAGCCATGGTCTTGGGTGTTTTGGAGATAAGTTTTCTGAGATGCCACTTTCCCTGTCGGCTGCAGAGACAGTCAGGATGCAAAAGGTGAAGCGTACAGGCCAAAAAAGGGCTTTGGGGAAGCAGCACTGAATCTCTGACATTCACACCCAGTGGCATTTCGTCATATTGAAATTTAATGGGCTTTAGGACATAAAGTGAGGCATATTTGTTCTGGCACACTTTTAATTAAGGTTTTTATCACATTCTTTTTAATTTAATTTTTACTTGACATTGACCATTCCTTGTTTGAGATTCTGCAGGTCTGGAAAGCTTTCAGATAGGGCTTTAATTGGAGGCTTTTCAATGTAATTAGTAATTGTGTATTACATGGGAATGAAGCTGATTGTTTTAAGTTAGCACAGTATAAACCTTCGTACACTCAGCTGCTATGCTATCGCACAGGACTTGGATCTGCATTACAATACATCATCTCGACTGTCTGTACTGCAACACAGACCAGCCATTCACTTGGTTTAGTGACAGCAGCAGCACACAAGTAATTGGGGCCTGACAATTCTCTGTGGGTATCATTAATTTAGTGCTAGGTTTTAGTCATAGGAGGCACCCAAATGCCATAACAACACACAAATGTATTTAAACATAAACAGATTGATTGGATTACATAAATGGATCGATCTCATTCATCTCAAATCTATATATTTTTAGACATGTATTATTAGTTATGTGGAAGCATGGAGCAAACTGATACACATGTATGGAAAAGAATATTTTGTACAACAGTACGAGCTGTTAGTTGTTAACTCTTTGAAATCAGCCAAAATATCTAAGCTGAGTAAAATGAATAATATAGGAAAGCTTTAGAGAGAACTGAAATCATTCACAAGATTAATGATGTATGTGAAGTTCCCCAAAATAAAATAGCTCAAAGTTACAAAAATGGCAAAACTATGTTGAGAGAAGATTTAGGAATAAGTGGGGAAAAAAACCAGATATGAAATTAATGGTGCTGAATAGTGGGTGGGGATAAGATCATTTTATGTAACAAGGTAATTTAGAAAGCGAAATACAAAAATAGATGGGAAACTAAGAAATAACTGCATTGCAGCTTTCGCATATTCAGCTCTTCCAAAAAGCTTGAAATCTTTAATTTAAAGCAGCAATGAGGAACTATTCACCTGATGTGGGAGCACAGCAGAGCTTAAATTCTCCAATCTTTCTCCCATCATGCAACTGAATATATGCTCACCACATGACCAAAGAGCTGGTATCCCCTTCCTATCTGTTCGCAAGCTGTAGACAGAAAACATTGTGATCATAGGATGAATGTGCTTGTAGTCAGGCAATAAGAGAAGCTCTGCAAGCCCACAGGAAAATGAATAACAAGAAGGATGGCATGCAGTTCCTGCAGCCCTTGCCCCACTCCCTTCCCTCCCAGGGGACACACAGAGAAGACCTTGCAGTCCAGGCTGCTGAGCGTGGGTTTTCTGGAGGGTTCAGTCCAGACACTCCCCAAACTGCAGAATGGCTTTCTAACTTTCTGTTTGATTTTTATTCTGCAAAGTCATAGTCCTGTCTAAAGGCCTTGGCTAGTTTGAGCTGGAAGCATTGGAGCTGCTGTTGATCTGATTATGCAAGATGGCCTTTTATTTGGGGGAGGGAGTCCTTTGCCCTAGGGTAAGTTTAGATTTAAAATAACTATATCCTTTTAAGAATAGATAGTGCCACTACTTTTAGAAATTGGGTTTGCATTTTCCAGAGAAATCAGTTGCAATCCTCTCTCTTTGATATAGAAAAGCAACGGCAATTTCTGCTGAATTGATTCTCAGAGGTAAGAAGCTATGAATCACCCAGTAGTGGTAAAGGGCATCAGCCAAACAGGCACCTAGCCAAATGACTAGAAAATATTTTTCAAAAACTTTTCAGTAGGCCAAATGTCACTGAATCACACTAGATAGATGTAAGGAAATTTGCACTGCGGGACAGTGTTTTGGTCTGTCATGGGTACCTGAGAATACATACAACTTCACGTAGGTAATAGGAACAATATTGTGAATGTGATCATTTCATAATTTAAATGATTCATCATGTAATGTGTAAGATTTTTTGCAGGATGTATATAGCAGCATGCCTGTTGTTGCTGTTGTTGTAATAGTAATGGAAGTGAACATAAAAGAATGAGTATGGTAGAAAAATAATGCTAGAAGAACTGCAACTGAAATTCATGGTTATGACAAATGAAGACGTGAGCAGAGACATGGATTCCAGTTTGTTATGCTCAGTGCTTTGGTCAATAATCTATAGTGTACAGCTATTTATTTAGTAAATGAAAACCTGCAAATACTGCTTTTCTATTACTATGCAAATCCCTTGTGTGGGAGTAATGCTCCTCCAGGAGGGGTGCTGAACAGGTGTCATCCTCCCTCACTCCCACACCATTCCAAATCAGAATAATTTGTAGTTCTTATAACCAAGACATCCTGGAAGAAATGAATAAACATTCCTCCCTGTACAATATTAAATTAGTATTCTGCATTATGTACGGCCAATCCTACTAAGGATGTGCATATGTATGCATTAACTATATGTATACATCAAATTAATAAATATGGATGCAGAGTTTTGTCAAGTATTGGCAGTATTTCAACTTAACAACTGGAAATTTCTGAATCAGAAAAAAAATGAAGACTGTGACTATATTGCCAGAGTACTGTAAGACTTAAGTGAGATTTGTGTCATACATTATAATAATGTTCAGAAATCCAATGTCACTGGCCAATGGATGCTTGGGTCTCATGAGTTGGAGGAGAATAGTACCAAAAATCACATCTATACCCATGTACTTGGTATCATATTGTACCATTATCCAACATTAAAAAAATGGTTCCACCTGGTTGCCTCTTGTGTGTTAAACAACAGGATTGGGTTGGAGGTAGGGAAAATGAAACTGCTCCATAGCTCAGTGTATTATTAGGTTTATACAGGAAACCTACTACTTCTCTGAGCAACAGTAATTTGCATCTGGTAGAAATTTGCATTGTGGCTGATTTCAGATATTTATGGGGATACTAAGAAAACCACTGCCTATTGCCAGTAATTGCAAATGCTTTCTCATCTATTTTGGCTAGGTGGCATGCTTTATGAAAGTTTGTGCAAACCATTTTTGTAATGCTTTTTGCATGTTTTCCTCCTTTTCTTATTTTTATGGCTTCTCCAGTAATGATGCCAGATTATACACAATTCAATTATTTTGGATGAATCCTTTTTTTATAAATTTACAAATTACCTTGTGAATGAAAGAATAAAACAAAATTTTTACATAAAAATACTTTGATTTTGAAGAACTTTATATCCACGTTTTGTAGTGCTTGTTTAATATACCCCACTGTACAGTATCACACAGGACTGGAAGAGTGACAAATACCTCTATCACGTTTATTCTGTTTTCATGGCACGTGTGAAAGAAATACATTACTTTTTATCTGATACACTTAAATGACATTCTCCTGACTTAAGCAGACAATATTTTTTATTATTTTGTTGGTGTAAAGGGTGTTTAATACCAACATTCTGAAATATTGTTTGGCTGTTCTCCTTTTACAATGGATTCTTATCCTCAGAAAGTGATTTATGGACAGTTTGAAATATGCATATTTCATGCCCAACTTGGATTAAACTAAGCATAACTCTGAGAGCGCTAATGAATGCCTTTGTTCAAGAATGCAAAATAAAAACATCTTGTCTTCTTTATACAAAAAAACAAAATCTGCAATGCAATAGTAGTTGACATTATCCTGACAGTTTAGCCTATAATTCTTCAATACAGCAATCATGTTGTTACTGTTTATCTGCGCACAGTAGTCTTGGTCATGGATCAGGCTCCAACTCAGTTAGGCTGTGTAAAGAGACGGTTTGTGATGGTAAAGTAGCAGTGTTGTGAATAGTAGCCTTCAGCTGTGAGTAAATTCTGACTTCTATGTCATGTAAATATTGCCATGCTAGTTCAAGTATCAGTCAGATGAAAAAAGGCAGTATAAATTTTTGGGTTTGGTTTAAAGGAAGGGGATTGCTTACCTCAAATTTGTCCTTCCTACCTACCTGTTTCATTTGTGGTGGATTGCTGCTAATTACTGGATTTTATTTCTTCCACCACTGAAGAAAAAATTGCATATTGTTGAATATTTTCAGAGAAATTACCTAAACTGATATTCTGATTGTAGCTTGTGAGATGGAAGAGAAAAGGTATATACATATAACATTGATAGTTTTGAGCTGTATTTGCATTGCTGGCTGTTTGGGGCAGGGGTTATCTCTTACTCTGTTTGTATATGCATAGAAAATGAAACCTATTGAAAGAAACCTAATGAAAAAGACAACTCTGTATATGAAGGACTAATGCTAAAATATATGCAATCCCATTCTAGAATTGTATTGGTCTCAGAATGAGCCTCCAGGCAAATTTCTGAACATCGATTTGAACAGAGCATTGTTCCAGTTAATCATATGCTGCAAAAGAAAAATCTTGAAAACAAAGGAAAAACATTTTTCTAGTCCTATATAAGGAAAACTTGAGAGCTTGGTGCTAGTCATTTGAAAAGGAAAAAAAAAATAGAAAAAGGCAAAATCTACAGGTCATTAGTTCTAACATGTATATCAAGAAGATGGCCAATAGCTAAAATGGGCTCTTTTCATTATTTTCTATACACTGGTAAGATTTCCAAGACAAGAGAAAGACTTCCTCTTTTAGAATTATTGCAATCTTTACTTAACCTCCGAGTACAGAGAATAAGAATTTCATACTATTATGTGACTAAGAGAAATAAGATTAAGAAATAGCTTAAGATGCTTTTTGTTCAGGCTGCTCTGCTTATTGTGCCAGGACGATCCTGCCTTCCTGGAAGTGCAAAATACTTCAGAAAATGCAAGGCAACAACCTGAGCCTACGTATGGCAGCTAGAGCAGGGCACTAAAGCACAAGAACAACTGAGATGACAACAGTCTTTGGACTGATGTGCTCTGGTGTTGAGAACCCTCATGAACTAATGTATTTTAACCATTTCGGAAATATTATCATGCCCAGCCCCACTTAAGCATTTTAAATGGCTATGAAAATGCTCGTTTTGCTGTAACCAACATATTGTGGAAGTGTAGAAGACAACCACTAATATTTTTTTTATTTGTTTCTGCTAATGGCAAGGGCTGTTTTGAATATTATGATAAAGTTTCATTTCAACATCCTTAAGTATTCAAACTGAAGAGAAATGAAACAATGGTCACAGAACATATTTTATTAATTTAGCATTTTATGCTCATAGTTGTATGAGCATTATTTCTGATAGATTATGTGCTAAGAAAATTAGGATTGTATGAAATTCAGCCCACAATATATTAGCAGATTCCCTTACAAAGACAAGATGCCATAAAATTTCAAAAAAAATGCCTACAACCATAAACTGAGGCAGAGTGCCTTTCTCTGTGGATTTGTAGTATATCTTACATACTGAAGGAGATATATATCTGTAGATTGTATCCTTTTGGAAATTGGTACTGACTTTAGACCTAAGCAGCCTTCTTATGGACTTGAAGCTGATGCCGTAAGGCTCTGAAAAGTGTATGCAGCATCTATCATGATTAATACATGAGCAGTAGATTGCAAAAAAGAGGTTACAGTCTCCACAGTAAATTACCTTCCTGGTGCAAGATAAGGTAAGGTTTTTAGATGCTAGAAGGGGACATGGATTGTCCTCAAGAGAGAAAGAAAGAAGGAACAAGTAAAAAGTTATTCACATCTAAATGAAGACAGTACATTCCAAACATACATTTTGTTGATGTTTAGATCTGAAGAAGACAGATTCTCATGAGGGAAAATACAGTTTTCATCTCTCCTCAGTCCTTAAATTGAACTTCAGATTGCAAGATGGAAAAATCATTATTAGGGAATTGGTCTAGGGATGAGCATGAACCTGATTTTCTAGTTCAGCAAAAGACTTGTTCAATCATGTAGCTGTGTGTGAAAGATGAGTGCTACCAGACTGTAAAGGCATGGCTCTGTACTCATTCAGCAGAGATGTAAATAATTTAGCAAGATGCAAAACAATGAGACCAGGTCTAAAAAAAAAGTAATCCCATTATTTTGAACAACTGAGTATGTCATGTCACTTGTTCAAGGAGTGTTCCTGATATTTGAAATGTTGGATGGTGTGTTTAGGGTTGACTTTTCAAGTTTTGAGAAGTATGCCTTTTCACTTGCTGGTCTTGACATGTCTAGTGGACCTGACTATTGATCTGAATTGAAACAGGCAGACTGATTCAAAAATAAATTGAGATGTCACTAGGGCGTTTGTCAAAGAGGAAAATATTATTATTGGTTTTACTTAGATTAGGAAGCTGAGATCAGAGAAAATAAAGAGGGAACAAAAAAAATGTAGGAAAAAAGACAAAGCATGTCAGAATTATCCTAATGCAGCAGGTAGTTGTTCTAGTCTGGTAGATATACTGTGCTATAATATCTGAATCAGTGCCCCTGTTGTGATTCATTATCACTATATAGCACTATTGGAATTAATAATAATGAAAGACAAACATAAACTGATGAAATTGTGGTGTTCCTACATCGTTTTATAACTAAGTGGCTAAATAGCTGTTTTCGTGGAGATAATTCCATTATGAAGAAAGCAAAGGTAACCTTTACAGACAAGTAGTTACATAATATAGTCTGGTAGGGCATTATTGGCCTGATTCTCTGCTTATCTGAACAGGTAAAATTTCACCAGCAATGACGGTGATGTGGCCATTTGTTCTAGCAGGAAGCTGTGTGCAGTTTTAAATTATCTGATGTTGTCTGAAGTGCCTCCTTGTCTTTGCTTTGTTAGAATCCGTTTCTCACTGTTTTCTCACTGGGGTTGCTTCAAAGGCAGCTTTGGGCAGCACAATTGGTTTTTCGGGCATGAGGACTGAGCCTGGGATCGGGACCTAGCAGGGCACTGACTAGCATCTAAATATGTAACACAATGTGGTCCTTATTCTCCTTTTGCGGGGGAGCGCCGCATAATTTTCACTGATCAGTGGTCTTTGTCTGTTGAGCATTAGCTGGGGAATTGTGTTTCCATGACCATAACCATATAATTGTGCCCTGCCTTTACTTTATGTGTGTCACACAGAGCTGTTAGTCAAACAAAAGTCCCGCTGACTCACCTCTCGCACACTGCCGATGCGCTTGCTCTGCCATAACTCGGCAGTCTGCAGCAGACTTGGCCAATTCTTATTTCTCAGTTTATCTAAGTTTTTGTGTGCAGCATTTTTAATTCCCAGTAAATCCAATCTGGGTTGCCTTGTTTGTGCAAAACACAAAGTTACTTTATCATGCCAGAGGAGGACTGTCAAGCACTGCCTGTGTAAAGAAAATTTTTATTTCCATTATAGGAGAGAATGGCATGAAAATAACAATGTTTACAGAAGTGATTAGGAAATCAAGATAACAGTTTAGAAACAGGGCTAGTTTTAGGCTCCCCTGAGTTTCTCAAAACTCTTTAAGTTCCTCAAAACTCGACAGTACTAAGGTTCGTACTCCTGGGAATGAACACAGCCAGGAGGGTTTTCAGACTTGGCATTTGGAGAAGGTAAACTCCATTTGGAGCAGGGAACCAGATCTCCTCCTTCCAAAGGGAGTCCTCTCTACACTAGGTTATTAGCTACTAGAGTGTAACCATGCTCAAATTATTCCACTGTTATAAATAACTAAATATTCATTGGAGGAGGGACTTCAAACCCTTTCACCCATCTTTCAGGTAAACGTCTTAACCATTAGGTTCAATGCTCCTTCCTTACCTTTTCTTTCTGTCTCTCTCTCACTCTTTTTTTTTTGTAAGAAAAGGCCAAACAGGTTGTGGCACCCAACTCCATGGTCGCTTTAAATGACAAAAAAAAATTCTAGGCAGAATGATGATGCGAAGACTGGCTAGCTGGCCTCTTGCACTTCTTACGAAATGTCACATTTGAAACCAACCAAGTGGTTTTATTGATTCTGGGCCTGGTTGTGAAAGGGTTGCTGTTCTTCTGATTGTATTTGATTAATTCTGCCAGGACTTAAATCATGTTTTCATCTTATCCTTTGGAAGGTCTAGAGCACCAGAAAGATAGAGAGAACCTTTCCAGTTCTTCTCCTAATTATTATTTTGAAAAAGTAACTGCAATCAACAGATGAAAGAGAGATGTTACCTTCTTTAAACAGAGCTGAATATACTCAGTACTGCCATTGTACCAAGCTGAATCTGCAGTGACATGAGTAGCTTGTAATAGCTGTGAATGCTTCTATAAGGTGTTACTTTATGTAATGTAGCTCAACTATATAATTGTTCTCAATTACTAAACCGAATTCTTGTGTTCTGCAATAGCTGCGTAACTGTGCTATTTTCAATTCTTAAAATGAAAGGGTGAAAACCAAGGCATTAGCAAATGCTACCTGCTTAAGCTAAAACTTCCGGAGTCAATAGATGAAGAAAGGAAAGACTATATCAGTTTCAGAGATACTCAGAGCTATTAAGAGGTTTTTGAGTTTGCAGGATTTCTTTAAATTCTGTCAAAGCACCTCAGAGCAATGGGGATGGTTGATAGTGCAAGTAATAAGAGAGTGACCCTAAGAGCTTTCATGTGAAAGCAACTTAAAGACAGAGAATATGAGCTAACGGAGCAGCCTGAAGTCTGTAAATCTGGTTTAGTATCTTTTTGAAAGATCATCTTTAGCTTGGCCAGAAGATACTATCTTGATGAAGTAATCATTTGGTGAAATAGTGCACATGTATGCTAAAGATCAGATTGACTGGCCAGTGTTCCCGCTTTCCTTTCACATGTACAAATAAAATCCAATGAAAAATAAACAAGGGAGCTTGCCACTGAATTCTGGAATGAGATGTCTCGATTCAGGTTGCAGTCATGGGCAGCCATCCATGGAAGTCAGATGTCCTGTGCTATGAATCGAGGCAATGAAATGAGGATCTGGATATTTACTGCTTCCTCAAAGTCTCTTTAAGAGAAGGATCCAATTTTAGAGAGCATGATATAAACAGATATGAGATAGTTACCTTCTACAGTCAGGACATAAAGAGAAAGCGGGAGAAATGTGGTTAAGGTGATCCAAATCTTTAATCCATGTTAACAAACCAGGGCAAGAACCTAGAGTTTGTAATTAAGCATGATAAAATGCAGAGGTCCCTTGAGTGCTGCACGTCAGGATGAGGGATACCAGACTAGTCAGGATTCTTTAGAATAACAGTTAAACTCTAGACAGAGCCTTTTTTCTCCCTTATCTCCCTTTCTAAGCAGTAGAGAAGGACGGATTCTTTCCGAGTAATTCAGAGGAAGAGCGTAACTCAGGTGCTGCTCTCCTTGTGACTGTGTGACACCAGCTGCCTGAGGGGCCACTGGTCATGCACTGAGTCGTCGCTCTCCTGTATCTGTTACTTTTGCGTGCCACCCTTCTTTCATGCTTGCCAGAGCTCAAAGTTTGCTTTTTGACAAAACCAAAGCGAAATAAACAGGCACCATCTGAGAATTATGTGGCACAGCTATTTTGCTGTGGAAACTGCAGGGAGGGTTTTTTGTGTCCAGCACTTCAAAACCCTACTTTGTCTGATTAGTCTTCTAAATTGCTTTATTTTCTCCCCAGGAGAAAACCTAAATAATAATTGAGAAAGGAGCTTTCTATTGCACTTAAAGCTGGAAGAGGATTATAGGAAATTCAGTGATAAATCTTCTCACAACATTAAAAACAGTGTAACACAGACTAGAGTAGTTAGAAAAATATTTACCAAAATAGTGAGAACACCTGTGTGGGTGAGTTCATGCTGACCTGATAGAAAGTCAACCAGTACAGTTCTGGTTGTTTTTCCATGTCTGTTTTCATGTTTTACTCAGTTCAGTATGTTAGCAATGCCACCATCCTAGCTCCAAGGAGGACACCAACAAGAATTTTCTGAAGACTTTATTTTGACTGATTCTGACTTCACCCAGTTCTGAAAATTTCCTGGGAGAAACATCAGGCAAAACTACAAGTAAAAGGCCTTCCCGACAATGCTTTTAAAGCTTTTATCACTGCATATTGACAATGGTTGAAAGGGGAGCTAAGACAGAAAAGACATAAGAAAAGAGGTCACAGGTGGCTCAGTTTTAGAGCATGCTGTTGGTAAGTAGAAGACAATAGTGATATTGCCAAACCCAGGTTCCCACATTTTTCCTCTTGGCTTAAAAATAAATACATTTTAAGTAATAATAAATAAATTATTCCTGATTTGAAGCTTTGGATTCTATGCTTTCAGACTTTTATTTCTAGCCATGAGGGTTAGAGAAATTATTTTTTATTTGAAATACAAGCTGAGAACCTCTCATGATAACATAATGCTGAGAAACTAAAGCTTCAAGAAATATACTCTGTGTCTCACAGATTGTGACAAAATCACAAGAGCTGGCAGCGGTGAATATTCTTAAAGTTTGCATACAGGTGATTTTGCAGTCCCACTTCTCTAATGATGCAGTACTTAAAGGAGCTGGTTGCTGGCTTGAATATCAATGCCAGAGTTCTTCAGTGGGTTATCTCTGGTCAGTAAATAGACGCCTTAGAATAAGGTCCAGATTCTGATCCATACTGAAAGAGAAGACAGATGCAAAAGCAAACGTAACCCCAGGAATCATAAGCAAGTAGAAAGTTTTTAAAAATACATTTTTATATATATATAAAAGTTACAAATTTATATATAAAAGTATATACTCTTACATGATTGGTTTGTAGAGTTCTTGGTACCTAGTTTGGGGCAGTACTCAGGTGTTTAATATCAGCCTTTTCCTCTGACTTTCTAGTTTGTGAATGCCACGATGCACCGGCAGTTGCAAGAGGCTGTCAGGAGAAAAGGATTCTGCCTCCATTTTGCTGGAAACCTGTAACATTAAGATCAGCTGCATCTTGGATAAAGAGCCTCAGGACAAAACACTAACTTTCACTCTCATTGAAGCAACAATTTTTTAAATTGCCTTTGCCTTCTGATACTTTATTTTTTTTAACTAAAAGCCCTTATCATTGAAGGCAGCTAAAACTCTCCCAAAGCAACTTTCATCCTGATGTATAAAGTGATTTAGAACATCCAAAAACTTTTGGACTATTGCAGCAATGTAATAGAAAATAGGTTGTTATTTAAAGTGCCCCCAACAATTTTTCCCTAAAATGTGTTAGGTTTCTAGATAATAATAACAACCTTTTTGAAGTTAGACTGCTTGCTTTCCTTCACTTAGTTCAGCCATTTTTCAAAGCACAGAAGTTTTAGCTAAAAGTTTCTAAGGTTCCTAATACTGTATTCTGGCCCAGTCGATAACTGCAAATGATAAAAGGTTTTCTCTCAGCCTTTGTGCTCTCTGGCTGCATTAGAAACTGAACGAAGATATATGAGATGCCACAGCAGGCTTTTTAATCCTTTAGAAATGGTTGGCAAAGTCACCTCTTTACTTACAAAAAGTAAAACATATAAAGTTGGGGTATATGGGTATTTTTTTTAAATCAATGTCAAATCTTTTTGTAATCTACTGTATTTTCACAGTCTGGGGTTGGGTGAAGGACAATACTTTAACATATCGAGACATATTTATGGCAAGTTCAAAAGTTTATGAAACAAAGGGGCTGATAATTCCAGGAGAAGCAGGAAAATACAGACCCTTTGAAAAGCTTCTGTGGGTTTTGCTTACAGCCCTGTCTGGAATTTGCTATGGTTAGAATGAGAGAGATGCTATGAAAAATAAATCTGAAAAGCTGTGGTACAGTGCATAATGTCTTACAGGCAAATTTATGTAACAGAGCTCGCTTTAAAGGCACTTTAAGCCTTTGTTTTATGAAAATCTAATCAAGATACCTAATGTGTGCCAGTAAGACTCAGAGTTTATATTCTACCTGATTTGAGGAAAAGTTAATTGACAGAAAAGTAGCAGTATGAAACCTATCTTTTTCACATCTTTCACTGTTTTTCTTTGCAATTTGCAACTTTAGCTGCCAACGTGTTACTCCTTAGACACTAACTCTTAACTGAACAGTAGTTCTCTATAGGTGAGAAATATCGATGACAAAATATGTAGTAACTGTCTTGCAAAGGAAAATCTAGTGAACTTAATGCAAAGTTGGGTCTTCTGTAAATACTCTGACATGCTTTTCAGTCTTTTCAATTTTATAGATACATGTCCCATAACCTGCAGTGGAAGGGAACAGGGCTTCAAACCCCACCATTCCCTACTCCCCTCAAATTCCCGCCAAGCACACCAGCTTTTCTTATCAGCCACAAACATAACTAGAAAACAGGATGCAACATCCTTGTTGACTCCAGCTAAAAAAGAAAAATAATCTCAAATTAGCAGCAAGGTGGCTGTAGGCTGAGTTATCCAGTTGCATCCTCTGGGTGCTACCACATTGCCTTTCAGAGTGAATCAGTCTGAATTTAGCTTTAACCAGAGGGCTCTCCCAGGCCCCAGGTGCAGTCCAGTTTCCAGGCTCCCACTGGTGATGAGTGCTAAATGGTGTGACACCCTATGAAAGTATGTTTCTGATCATCCACCACTGGGTGGTTTCACGACCTGTGAACTGGTTTTCCTTCTTTTGGTTTTGGTGGTGGATAGGAGTATCTTGATGCAACTTCAGCTGCTTTATATGCAGGTTTTGTTTGCTAATGTTCATATAGTTCGTGGATATTTGAATAGTTAAGACTGGCTTTCAGGAAATCAAGATGCTTGGAGCTGACAACAGCATGCAACTAGAATGCTTTAGCAAGAAAGGGGAAAAGATAACAATGAAATCAGTATGCTACAGGGAGAGCACTGTATAATTAGGAAACTGCAGCTTTATTCTTGTCTCAAAAGCTATAGAGAGCCATGACTACCATCCTGTTTCTGCATTCCCTCAGCCATTGCTTATTTTTATACCAAGACAACATGCTGGTTGACAGAATCCTACTGATTTTCTTCCCCTGAACAAATACAAGACATACATACAATCTCCTTTTTTATTGATAGTCTACCACCTTCTACAAACCACCTCTCCTCTCAGAAGAGGTGGTGATATTTCCATGGGCAAAAATATGATTTCTGCCACTATCTTTACAACTCTTTGAATTAAATTCTGTGGGGAAACTTCCCCATTCATTTTGGCTGTGTGAGACAACGGATGCCATAGGCTGAGGGTTAGAAAAAGGTGTGGATATGACAGTTCCCTACCCATTGCAACCAAAGAAAACCATCACAAGTGACATGCAAGGTTACTAAGGCTGAAACACTGTTGTTGCTCAACAGTGTATCCACCTCCCTCTTTTTTCTTACTCTCCAGACTGTTTTCTTTCTGTGAAATAGCAGATGCTAAAAACAAAGCTCATCTGGATTTCAGAACAGAAACCCAAACCTTACCTATAGCTTGATTCTGTTAAGCATGCTGACATGCAGTAGGGTGCGTACTTGTGCTATGTGAGAGGAGGTGGGATGGTTCCACTGCAGGCTGCTGAGGAGCAGGAGGGGATGTAGCACATCACCGTATGTGTGGGGCTGATGCATGGGGTGCAGGCACCAAACCTCAGTGGTGCTTCCTCTCTGCTGGGATGGCATCTGGAGCACCTGCATCTTGTGAGCATCCACCATCCTATAGCATCTGCAGTGCTGAGAGTAGAGCTGGAGAGCTTTCACAGGACAGTTCGTTACGCTGAGTTTGGACTCCCAAATGCCATGCAATAGGAGTAAGACTTTCCCACATTTTACGGGCTACACACTGATGTGCCTTGCAGATCTGGCCCTCATTCATGCGCAGCAGATACAAAATCCTTAGAGTTCAAGCACATCTACATGAAATTGCATCCTTTCACCAATGGCATAATAGATTAGTTGTCTTACAGATCCTATCTATTAAATATTGCTAAAAATAGATCCATACACATATACAGAAGTGTAATAGCAAGTCCTGTGTTCTGCCTCCACACACAAAGAGCTGAATCATTAGCAAAGCTTGTACTTGAGGTGAGATTTCCTATAGACTACAAGGCTGATCACCAGTGAAAGGGTGACTACATCTATGATTAGGGGAAGTCATAGTGAAAGGGCGAGATTGGCTGTGAACTGAAATTTATGTCAATAGAGTGAGAGCAATTTACACTAGCTCCACTGCAGTATAATGATGCCTTTCCAGCCAAAAAGAATGTGTTAAAAACATTTGAAGCTGATCATTGATATGTATCTTGGCATTATTTCACTCTGCAGTAAAAAAGAAATGCAAGGAACAGGGTTTTCTCATATCTGCAAACCTACTTTTGAGCTACCCTTCAGTAGAAAGCACGATAAAAGTAAAAACAGATAAAGAAGCAGTCAGTCCTGCTGCTTAGGATCGTTTTTTAATTGTTATTTATTTAGTTTCCTCAACCACTTTGCTTTACTCATTTGACTGGAAGGCAAACACGTTCCCTGTTGATTTATCTCCGCTCAGCCAGAGGCTTTTGCTACTTGGTTTGATTCCTAATATGGTAGTGACAGCAGATTTTGTCTGACTTCCAGAGGGCTCCTCTCAGCTCCTGGAATGCAGCAGGGAGAGAGTCCTGCAGAGACCAACAAAGACAGTTGTTGCACTAAGACTAATAAAGACCAGAAAATGGGCTTCCCCACATGTGCTGAAACTCCTGTTTTCACTGCTCTCTAAATCACTACTTTTGTCTTACTTTACGGTAAGGCCACGAATTGTTTCCTATTACCCAGCTGAATGATCTTTCTTGATCACATCAGAAAATATATTTTCTGGTTAGTTTGGAAAATGCCTACTCCATCACAATAAAGTTTTTATTACACTAGTGTATGGCTTGAAAGCATGCTGTTGCGGTATCAGTGGATTAATTATAGCACAGAGGAATAATAAGGGAATTGAAAAAAACCTTAGGATTTCCCCTTTTATTTTGTTTTTCTTACTTATTTGCTTCAACGCATTCACCTTTTCAGTGCTGTGAAATATCTGCTGTCCGTTACAGAAGGAAACCAATTTTCTATATTTTTTTTTCTTTTAATAAAGTGTTCTTCAGGTAATAGGCTGACAAACTCACTAAATCTAGAAATGGCCTTTGCTGGTGACATACCAAAATCCAAAGGATTAAATTCCTCCACCAAGCAGGGTTTTTAAAAGGTTAATATGGAGTTTGAAATTAATTTCATTCCAAATACAGAACAATAGTGTGCAGTGACATGGCTTTGTGATAAGCATTTGTTAAAGCTAAATCCTCCCTAAGCCCTGCAATTGTTTTCCTTTGTGCTAATGGCAAGCTAACCGGAGGTACTCCCTCTCTTTTTCCGTCTCTCTCTCTCTCTCCGGAGGGTACCAGAAAGGCAAGTTTATTGTTTGCTAAATCTGGCTTTATTTTTTAATTAAAACCTCAGTTCTCCTTAGGTCATTCTTTTTAACATTTGTGATCTTCATTTCTGACAGGATTTTTGTCTTTCTGAAATCCACAAATTTAATAGTGTTGCTTGCTGATTGCTATTACTGGCATGTATATTAAACAAAAAGAATTTAATTTATTTCTTATTGCTGTTGAGTGAGTGTTTTGATTTTCATTGTTCACAGGCAAAAAAAAAAAAGAGGCCTATTGTCACCTAGGTACTGACTAATCCAGAAAAATGTTCAGTAGGAGTTTCCAGAGGAAAGCTGAAGCCTGGTACTGCAGGGGAATTGATTGCTTCATGTTCTTAACAGTGATTTTTAATAGAAGTTAGGTGCCTTTGAAAGTGGACCCATCTACAACTCCAATTACTTCATACCTTTGGAAATCTATTCTAAATTTGGCAAACATTGCTTGAAAAGAGTTTTGCTTTTCAAGCTTAGCTTCACTGAAATTATTTATATTCTCTATTATACACAACACGCACTGCCTTGGCTTGGAAGCAGTGTCATTCACCTTTCCTTTAGTATGGTTTCAACCAACTGATTCCAAATAAAAACACTTAACAATTTCACTCCTCTGTCATCCTCTTCCTCCTCTTCCTCATCTGATAACCACAAACACTCGGGCTTGTCTTTTCAAATATTCCTACTTTCAATTATGAAGAGCCAAAGGGTTTCTGAAATTCATATGTGCTCTTTGGATTCCTGGGTTATTTGATTTTATTACAGATCATGATCCCTTGACTAGACTACATCAAGATCTTGTTTCAATGGAGTAGCATGCAGAAATATGCTGAGCTGCCCAGATTCAATCTGGTTTGTCAGTGAAGCACAAGATCAGATTGCTCCATCACTTTTGTACCAAATTGGATATCTGCTGTATAAATTTGTAGCAGGTATCCAAGCTGAAAACTATCATGTACCTTTGGATTTCTGATAGGTTGTGTCACGTTTGACTGGCTTTTAAGCTAAAGTGGTGCACAGTAAGTGGTGAACATGTCAGTCGGATATCCATTTGTGCCATTAAATGGCTGGGACAATTTGAAGAAGAATTTGGGTACATTGGGGCATGAGCTATTGGTCATGTTATCAGAAATACTTCCATCTTTCATCTAATGATGCCATTTGTCAAGTTGTCTGTCCTCTAGTCTTATGGCAGGATTAATGTTCTTAGCAGCAGAGGTTTCCTACTGCAGCTGCCATTGGCCTTGAACACGTGTTCTTTAGTCTACTTTGAATATTAGCCCTTAAATACCTCCTGGTCTTGTTCTTTTTTGTAACTTGTCTGGGGTAAACAAACAAGGTAAATTGTTTGTTCTACCAAGGACTTCAGCACTTCCATAGCTCTTCAGTGGGCATGATCTAGATGTTACTCTTGTCTAAGTAAAAATTTGCCTGAAGTTTCAGGTCACTGCTTCTCATTATGTGGAATCAACAGGAATGCGAGCAGGCATGCAGCCTCCCAGCCCTTCCTCTGCAAGTGCCCGAGTTAAAAATCTGACCTTCAGGCTTTTCAAAACTTTTTTTTTTTTTTTTGTGATACTGCAAAATAGGTTTTCACTCAGCTGTCATTTTTGACAAACAGATATAACTTAGCTGAACTCAGATGAAACTGCTGATAAATTTAGCCTACATTGTAACTTCCTGTGCTGAGATTGCATTGAAGATGTTGCCCATCCCAAGAAAATCTGCTTTTGATCTTCTTTTCCTTACTGTGGTTAAATTTAATCCAAAACAAAGCAAGTGTTCCCAGCAGTATTGGGAAACACCATCCAGAATGGTCCTCTCCACTCCCTTAACAGAGGCAGTTCTTGCCTTGCAGTATTCCGGGAATTTTCTCCTCACCACCAGGAAGCACATCAGCTGGGCTTGTCCATAGCCTTTGCTCTGAGCAGGGAGTAGGGAAAGGTTTCATGTGGCCTCTGTATCTAAACAGGCACAAATAAAACAATTGTACCATGGGTTGTTTTAGGTTTCATATATGGGATTGGTGGTGCATGCACTGAAGCAGTAAAAACTTTGATCCTCTGAATTACATTAAAATTAGGTGCCGCAGATAGCCTATATGAATGCTCAGAATACTTCCGAAAATCTGGCTTAACAGACATTGGATGTGTTGGGAAGCAGAAGAGAGGGAGAGAGAGAGCTGTTAAGTATTTTCTCCAGGTAATTCTGCATGCACGTTTTGTACATTAAAAGCAAGACTGCAATCACGTAGCTCTCTCCTTCCATGTACATTTTTTCCTTAAAGCTCAAATCTAACAGAAAAATAATGAAAACAGAATGAGAACTGATATTTAGATAAGTATAAACTTCTTAGGTAGAAAAAGTACTAGGAGTATTATTTCAAATTGAGACTGAAAACCGGATGCTGATGGACTCCCTTTATATACAGCCACTGATGAATGAAATGTAGTTGGAAAGTCTTGATATGCTCTTAAAATAACTATCAACCTTGATAAAGCATAACTAGGGTTGGTTTCTCAGCTGTGAAGAGTTCAGATCAGACTGCTTTACTGGTAGTCACTGATGTTGTAAGACTATTTTTTTATTCCTTCTGTACTGCAGCATTCCTGCAGTATTAGCTCTCAGTGCTATTTCTAGTTTAATCATCTGAATCAAAAAACATCTCTTTCATGTTGTCTAAGACTGAAAGCTTACCTGAATGAGAAAAGCAGTTTGTAAAGTAGAAGCAATAGGTATTTATTATTGACGACTGGAGGCTTGCCGATGTGATACCCATCTACAAGAAGGGCCAGAAGGAAGATCCAGGGAACTACAGGTCAGTCAGCCTGACCTCAGTGCTGGGGAAGGTTATGGAGCGATACCTCTTGAGTGAGCTCACCGGGTGAGTGCAGGACAACCAGGGGATCAGGCCCAGCCAGCATGGCTGCATGAAAGGCAGGTCCTGCCTGACCAACCTGATCTCCTTCTATGACCGGGTGACCTGCCTGGTGGGTGAGGGAAAGGCTGTGGATGTTGTCTGCCTGGACTTTAGCAAGGCCTTTGACACAGTCTCCCACAGCATCCTCCTGGAGAAGCTGGCGGCTCATGGCTTAGACAGGTGTACTCTTCGCTGGGTAAAAAACTGGCTGGATGGCCGAGCCCAGAGAGTTGTGGTGAACGGAGCTAAATCCAGTTGGCGGCCGGTCACGAGCAGTGTTCCCCAGGGCTCAGTGTTGGGGCCGGTCTTGTTTAATAACTTTATCAATGACCTGGATGAGGGGATCGAGTGCACCCTCAGTAAGTTTGCAGATGACACCAAATTGGGCAGGAGTGTCGATCTGCTCGAGGGTAGGAAGGCTCTGCAGAGGGATCTGGACAGGCTGGATCAATGGGCCGAGGTCAGTTGTATGAGGTTTAATGAGGCCAAGTGCTGGGTCTTGCACTTCCATCACAACCCCATGCAATGCTACAGACTTGGGGAAGAGTGGCTGGAGAGCTGCCCGGCAGAGAAGGACCTGGGGGTGCTGGCTGACAGCCGGCTGAACATGAGCCAGCAGTGTGCCCAGGTGGCCAAGAAGGCCAATGGCATCCTGGCTTGTATCATGAATAGTGTGGCCAGCAGGAGTAGGGGAGTGATCGTGCCCTTGTACTCGGCACTGGTGAGGCTGCACCTCAAATGCTGTGTTCAGTTTTGGGCCCCTTAGTACAAGAAGGACATTGAGGTGCTGGAGCGTGTCCAGAGAAGGGCAACGAAGCTGGTGAAGGGTCTGGAGTTATGAGGAGAGGTTGAGGGAACTGGGGTTGTTTAGCCTGGAGAAGACGAGGCTGAGGGGAGACCTTATCACTCTCCCCAACTACCTGAAAGGAGGTTGTAGTGAGGTGGGTGTTGGTCTCTTCTCCCAAGTCACTAGTGATAGGACGTGAGGAAATGGCTTAAAGCTGCACCAGGGGAGGTTTAGATTGGATATTAGGAAAAATTTCTTTATTGAAAGAGTGGTCAGGCACTGGAACAGGCTGCCCAGAGAGGTGGTGGAGTCACCATCCCTGGAGGAGTTCAAAAAATGTGTAGACGTGGCACTTTGGGACATGGTTTAGGGGACATGGTGGTGTTGGGTTGATGGTTGGACTTGATGATCTTAGAGGTCTTTTCCAACCTGAATGATTCTATGGTTCTATGATAAAAAAACATCAGAATTATTTTGCAGTATATTGGTTTGCATTTTTCTGGTGACTCATTTATAGGAGCTAAAGTAATTTGGTGTTTCCTATCCTATATAGATAAAATATCCTGCTGCTTTGCTTTTCTATTTTTGCTATCCTCTGCTTCTCCTCCCAACTCACCTAATATTATTTTGGACTGCGAGGGTATGGAATACACAGTCATAACTGGGTTTGCTGCATTTGAAAAAAACTCTCACCTGTAAACAATATGATAGTTCAGTGTTTTTGTTGTGAGGCAGCCTTTATCACTGCCTTTGTCTTCTTTTGAGTGTGTTGCTTCTAACCCTCTGCGGGAGAGAATGCAGATTACCCTTAAGCAGGGTATATTAGCTTTTTTCCATGTAAAGATGATCACAGTACAGTAGTACCACGCTGATGTGCAGTCAAGCTATAAAACCTTACTGTGGTAATGTTGACATGAAGCGTCTGTAGCACTAAATATATATTCTTGCTACAGTAAATTGCTAATACACTAGTTAGACCAGTTTTTATTTTTAATAGAGTTTTTCTGTGTTTCAGAGATGAGTAATTCCTTTGAATTAATATTGCCTCTCACTCCAATGTGGTTTTCTTTATTACCCAGTATTACTGGAACTCCTAGCTGTCCTCAGTGCAGTTTGAGACTGGGACTTGTTTTGCCTCACAGCTGATGGGTTTAGGTTTTTGGGTTTTTGTGATGGGCGGGGTTTGGGGGGGGAGGGGAGTAATCAAAAGAGGAATATGTTTGTTATCAGTCAGCAGTTTATGAAGGGAAAAACAATGTGTCAACTGTTTTCAGAGAAAGAAAATGGATGTGGAAGATTGTTCCCTGCCACACCGCAGTCTCTAGAATGTTTGCCCTAAGTAAAGGTGTCTCAGTGCTTGGACATGGCAAGATATTCTTTTTGAATAAGTATCATCTATACTTCTTTCTGACTGGCATTACTTCCTTTCAGTCAGTTCTTTCTATGAGCACAGCCTGTCACTACATTAAAGAAATCCCTTTTTTTTTTTTTTTTTGCTTTCTTCCAGTTATTTTTGGGTGTCTGTCCTCGCCCTTGTCTCTGTGCGGCACGGTAATTTTCCTCGGGACACTCATCCCAACTATTTAAGTCTGGAAGCACAGAGAAACATCGCCATGCAAACAGAAATTCTTGACTAACCAGAATTTGTAAATCCCCCTGGGTTTCTTTCAGTCAAGTGTCCTGAAATCTTGATAGTCACACCACCACCCAGCAGCATCACCTACTGGGATTCCTAAAGTAGATGCCTTTCTACCATCATCCAGGATGCGGCCGAATGGCTATATGCAGTAAATATCCACAGGTGCAGAGGGCCAGAGATGATGATCACACAGGCAAGGTGGGCAAGGGCACTCAAAGAGAGGAGACCTGGTACCAGCCTCCGCTCCACTGAGTAACTGAAAGGAGCACAAAAATTACAATGTTCTTCTCAGCAGAGCAGACTGAGAACTTGTTTCTTACATCTTACAACCTTGTCTCACTCTCTCGAGAGGTGGGAACTGTAGGTTTAGATCCCTTCAGCCAACAGAGAGGTCTGAAGAACATTTCCTAAATCAGCGATCAGCAGTTTAACCTCTTAGCTATCAGCAAAAGAGGGCTGGAGAAAAAAAGCCAGTGTTTAATTGCTTTATTTTGTAAAACAGAATAGATAAATCAAAAAAAATGTAAGCCAGCACAGCTGCAGGAAGACAGTGGAGAATTGAAAAGGTCTCCATTACAGTTTTTCCAGGCGTGTTGAGGCAGCTCTCTGCCCAGGTGTCTGGCCCTTCCAAACCCCAGCCTTTGCCACCTGATGCTCCTCATGTGCTCGCTTTTTCAGCCTGATTTTTGAATTGTGGCCTCCACTCGGCATCACGTGCCTCGGAGTGACATAGGGCAGTTCTGTGTCCCGCCCCTCCCTCCCCCCCCCCCCCCCCCAAATATTGATACCCCTCTCTGCATGGCCTTGTTAGATAGCCAGCTCAGATCTGGAGGGCTTCAAGGTACTCAATAACAGTCCAGTTGCGATACATCATTATATACCCAGGTCCTGTTGTTTTCTGCTAAAACATCCCACATGGTCTGCTCTTTAACCTTGGGTTGTTTGGGTTTTTCTATATTATGTGCTTCTGCTTCTCTCTCCACTCTTCTGCCTGTTGTTATTCCTTAGTCAATGCATATTCTCCCCTCCCTTCTCCCCAGTTCACTTGAGGACAGTATTTTGAATCTCTCTAAGCCTCTATGTATTCTGGTATTTTCAGTACCACAAATTTAATAAATATAAATTTAATTAATTTTTTCTCCATATCATCAAAAGACATTACTTAAATTCAAACTCAGCAGTCTGCCAGAATTTGCTGCCTGAAATATTGCCAGTTTGCTTTGGTTTCTGTCTGAATTCCTGTGCTGGTGAGTTTGCCTGTACCAGCAGCCCCAATTAATACCTTTCCACCATTTGATGTCAATGCCTACCTCATCTTAGTTGCTATTGTATTCTTTCTATTTGTGTACAAACATTACATATTGCAATATGCTTTTTTATTTCTTTATTTATTATCTGAGATTGCAGATGCCCTTCTCAGTATGTTAAAGTTTTAAAATGCCATGCTGTCTTTCCCCCTCCTAACTATATTCAAGCTTCATGAGCAGTCAGTTCCTCCCCTTTTGGTGCAAATACAGGGGAGCAAGGTTTACTGCTTTGATGCTCGTAGTTTCCATGTAATCACATTTACGAAGTGCTTGGTTGAGTTGCTTTGCTTTTCCACAAGAGTATTCTGTGTTTACCCACAGCCAAAACTCAAGGTGCATTTTCCTGTTGGTTCAACCCACATTTGCTGCACTTTATAAAACTATTTGTTTTGCCTGTGTGTAATTACGCTGAAATGAACTGCTTGGATGCAAGAGAGACACATCATCTGCCCTTGCTCTGGCAGTAAACTTAATCATAAGCACTAATTTGTGCTGTTTTTAAATAAGAGTTTTGGCTGCGGGTTTTTTTTGGTTTTTTGGGGGTTTTTTTCAGTTTTCTGCTACTTTCCCCATCTGGCGCTGTAACATTTGTTGTTATGTTCCAGTTGGAAGCACTGTGGGTGGAATTGCAAACTTGAGTGCTGGCTGAATAGCCCTTAGGCCACTGTGAAGATTTCTGTTTCCTCTGTCAGCTCTACATGTTCAGCAACCTCAGTTTAGGATTCTCGAGTGAGGGAATCGTTGGCTTGCTGTCGGTTTTACAGCACCTCCTTCTTCCCAAGGCTCCCTGGTTCTCTGAATTCAGCATTTCAGTAGCAACTTGATGTTCATCTAACTGCACAACAGTGAAGAGCTGTTATTTTGAGACTGCTTTGCTACACTCTCCATTTAACTTTTTTTGTTACAGGCAGGCTATCATTAGTTCTTATAAATACCAACCCCATCTTCCCCACTATAAATGTAGTATTGGACTCCATTATTCCTATGAGAATCTGTCTAATGTTACTGAACATGAAATTGGAAATGTTTTCATTTCTAAATGAAAGTCTTACAGCATCTTCTTTAAAAGACGCTGATGGAAATATGTAGTCCAAAGTCATCTAGCTTGTTACACTATGATATATGAGCAAGAAAGGGCCTGATGGGCAGTGTACCCTGTGTGTGCGTGCGCGCTGCATCTGAAGCAGTCCACGCATGGGGCATAGATAAACATCAGCAAGTGTAATACAAGTCTTTTTAACTAAACTGTTTGCAGCTATCAGGGCCACTCTGGCAGCCCATCTGGGCTGCTTGCAATTTTTCAACTCTATTTACGGCCAGTACACTACTGGGTGGTGTTGGGAGAATCTCCCAGGCACACCGCTCAATCCTCAGCCCCCTTATTAAAGTGATTTTAAAAAATGTTTTGCTGGGGTCAGGACTGGCATAGATGCTATGCAGGAATCTCCAGTGAATACTTTTGCTACCCACCTTTCCCTTGTGTATTGATCAAGTACAGGCTACAGCTAAAGACTTGGCCCATAACACCAAGTAATCTACTGCCCAGTGGGGTTATGGAAACTATGATGAGGTCCCAAGTAGCTAAATATAAACATTAGCTGAGGATTGGACATCACGTAGCAAATAAACTTGTAAAAAAAAAAATCAACAATCCTGTTTTCAAGGAAATGTGATAAGAAAAAACCCACAAACCCTATATTTTATGCCAAGAGAACTGTTTCTAATGAGAATGTTTTCCAATATTTCCCTTGAGACATCAGCTGCTCCTTAAAAATAATGTTCCAATTTTAATTTGCTCATTTATGGAGGAAGGTAGAAGGCCCAACAGCTTGTGTCAATGAATATAAACTATAACTTTTATGCAATCTAGAATGTACCATAGCACTTGTACTCCTTCTTAGTAATTGTACCTTGCATTGTTTCTTCCCCAGATAACACATTTTCCCCCTCTGGCTTTCCTTCCCATTTGAAGCTTTCCATTCATCTGAAAAATACTAGTTTAAACAATCCAGGCACAATATCACTCTAAACTCATTATTTCAGAGACTTCAATTATCCCCTCTCATCCATACATGAATAAACAGAAGAAAAAAAGTCAGGACAAATTATCCATGGCCCAGACACCACAGGCACCATGTGAATCATCCCTCTCTTGGGAGAGAAGTTTGTATGGCCACGGAGGGAGCATATCCCATGATCCTTGGGAAAAATCAGCAAATCTGTGGGAACTCCCAAGAAAGTTTGTCCTGTTTTGCTCTGCTCTCACAGCCCTGCTGCTTTCCACAGCACAGCTGTGACAGCCGCTCCTGTCACTCTCCGAAGGCAGAGGCAAGCAGGCAGGTATTGCTGATGCTGTCAGCCTTCATCCCTGGCACAGTCTCTATAGGAAATAAAGTTGTTTGCTGTATAAAATTGCTGTTCTTCCTGCTACCACCTCTGAAAGCCAAAAAAGCTTTGCCTGGAGGGTGTTTGCACAGAATAGAAACAGGTTAAGGGTGCAATATTGAATCTAGCACTGCCTCTGCTCTGGTCTAATGCCTTTCCTCAGCTTTCTACCCCACTGCGCTGTTGCAGGATGAGAGTGATTATGGCTCTTTAGCATGGAACTAATGATCCACACTGCAAGTCACCTCTGTCCTAACTGTCTTTTCAGGGCCATTTTATAATGCAGCAGGGCTACATTTCCAAACTTGATTTTCTTCAGTTATTGGATCAATTGCCAAGCTCTTCAGGAATTGTTCTGCTTCCTGGAATGGAAACTCTACTGTCTGCTGACACTTTGGCTCTAAATGTCAGTGATGTGTGCTTTGGCACAGGTTTGGCATAAATTTTCTTCTGATAGGGAAAAATGCGCTAATTAGCACCCAGTTATCCTGAACATTTTGAAGACAAAAATACAGCTGGAGACAATTCTGGCACCATATTTCTCCTTCTTGATTTCTACATTTGAGTTGAGAACATCTTCTCACAGTGTTTTGTAATATGAAGCTTCATTCATTCAGCTGTACCTATGACTAGTTTGTTCTGGCTCATTTTTTTCCCTGTTAATCATGTTAGGCTTACTCAAGGCTTGTAGAGGGTTTTCTCTGATCCCGCCACACTGAGCTGTGTGGGATTTTTTCCTTTAAACCATTAGGCTCCCCCTGCACACAGGCTCAGGACTATAACTGCACACCCAATCAAGTCCAGTGTTACCTCTGCAACATTTTTCAAATTTGTCAACTTCCTAGGCACTTTCTTTTCATATTTTGAATATATTACAGAAGCCTTACAAATATGTATTAAAGACTGGCGCCATCCTTATGTTTGCGTTCAGAATAAACCACTGTAGTAAAACCACTCAAAGCTGAGTACTGTGTTGACACTTTTCTTCTGAAGATCAATACAGTTGGAAATTTGTGTGCTGAATTCTTTCCTACCTATGTAGAAAATGATTTTTCATTAACTACTGATCCCTATCTTAAAATCCACTGATAGGCATTCTCAAGTCCCACTTTTTCCTCAGATATTGTCATGTTCTTCTTTTGAGTTGTAGTATTTTCTTTCAGCTCTAAATTTGCTTTTTTAGAACCTCTAGTAATGAAGTGCGTCTCGTTTATAACATGATAATGATGAACTAGTAATTATTTTAAGAGGGCTCTAATTGTATATAGATGCCTCACGGTCCAAAAAACTCCAGAAGTCTTTACCTGCTATTTCATACCATTTCAGTTATCCTTTAATGTATTGGCATCTTGCTGCAAACTTCAGGAAAACAAAATGTGTCGACTAGTTCCCCAGTGCTTTTAAAGTTGTTCAGCTAGCCTCCCTTGAGATGTTGTTGTAAAATCTACAATGCCCAATTAGTTATGAATTTTACATCTTTTTAGCATTCATGGCTAGACCATTAATGAGGGAATAAATAGCAGAATTTTATTTAATCCCACACATTGCTTAACATGAATTATTAAGCAAGGGACACACAGCCATTCTCTCCCCTTTGCCAGAGGGACACCCATAGTGTTCTGGATACAACATACCTTCTTCCAGACAGATGGGCAAGGTCCATCCACAGATACCTGTGGATATAATGTGGATCTAAATCCCTATTTACTTGAAAGGAATAAAACTGGAGGAAAAAACAGAGTGATGTTCACCTCTTCTAACTTGAAATATCTTCAGTGTAATTGTTTACATGAAAGGGAACAGGCTGTCTTGTATCGGTGGAGAGAAAGAAATATTTTGGGGTGCAAGATATTTACAGATATTTACTCTGGAATGAGATAACTATCCAGAGTACATAAAGAGAAATGCTTATTTATTTTCACTAGCATCAGATGTAGACATTTCTACTTGGTCAAAAGAATTCTTCCCTTTGCGCCCAGGCTATGCACGTACCAGACAATTTATCACTCCTTGGCTGGAATATCAGTTCTGTCATCCTTACTAGTCTCACTTATTGAGTGAGACTATTTACATATTAAAGTATTACTCGGCATGAGTAATGGTGCCAGCACTGAGATTATGTTGCAAGTAGAGAGAAGAGATATTTCCATTAGCACTAAACCTTATCTCAGAAAAATCACTGGAGACTGGCACTTCCCAGAGGTTCTGCTTTCTTTTGATTATCCTCCCTTCTTCTAATAATTGACTCCAAGCAGTTCAGCTTCTGTTACTTGGTGGAACAGAATCTGTCTTTTTCAGAGATTTATTCATGAAGTCGCAAGAAAGTCTTTGCTTAGGTGTCAGGTTGTCTGTGTAGATCACAAGCAAATAGATTACAGGAGAGTTGAGGGAGTTAAGGATAATGTCATGGGATATGGGAAAGTGTAACTGAAGATAATGCAGTGGTGGAGGGGGTCATATATGAGACACAGAAGAATGAAGAGAGGGGAGAATTAGGTAAGACCAACATACTTCGAGAAATAGGAAGTGGGTGTACAATCTAATGAGGAAAAACTCAGTTAAAATCTCTCATGGCACTGGTGAGGCTGCTTCTTGAATACTGTGTTCAGTTTTGGGCCCCAGAGTTGGCAGAGCATGTCCAGAGAAGGGCAACGAAGCTGGTGAAGGAGCTGCAGAACAAGTCGTATAAGGAGCGGCTGAGGGAACTGGGCTTGTTAAGTCTGGAGAAGAGGAGGCTGAGGGGAGACCTTATTGCTCTCTACAACTACCTGAAAGGAGGTTATAATGAGGTGGGTGTTGGTCTCTTCTCCCAAGTTACTAGCGATAGGACGCGAGGAAATGGCCTTAAGCTGCACCAGGGGAGGTTTAGATTGGGTATTAGGAAAAATTTCTTTATTGAAAGAGTGGTCAGGCACTGGAACAGGCTGCCCAGAGAGGTGGTGGAGTCACCATCCCTGGAGGAGTTCAAAAAATGTGTAGACGTGGCACTTTGGGACATGGTTTAGGGGACATGGTGGTGTTGGGTTGATGGTTGGACTTGATGATCTTAGAGGTCTTTTCCAACCTGAATGATTCTATGGTTCTATGACTCTATAGCCCATCCACTTACTTGAGCTGGACACCCTGTTCTGATTTGCTGTGGTTTTGTGATGAGTAAACTTATTTAATACTTTCCTCTGAAACTAGAAAAGAAGGAACATTAATTCAGTTAGGTGGTATTCAATTTGTATTTGGTTTGGCATGATAATTTTACCCCTTGATGAAAAAAAAATTAGGATATCGTATCATATGATATGTCCTCCTCTGTGCTTCATTTGGGACCTCTGCCACTGACAGTCTGTACTACCATGGCAATCTGGTACCACTGGGGTCTTTTCTACTAAAAACCTGGCATTTGACTGAGCGTAAGTCAAATCCCCAGACAGAAAAACATAAGACATGAAAAAGAAACCACAGAAATGTACCTTCTGGGCCTTGTCCCATGGCCATGGGTTATTCCAGGTCAGATTTTGCTCTAATACCAGCACGAAGACAGGAAATCTAGAAAGTCAATAGAAGCAAATCACTTAAAGTGAATGTACATGTAGACTCCGACCATTCACATACACTTGAATTCTAGGTTAAAAATATTTATATCCAAAATACGGAATGTTTATGAAGATAGGAATATATCTGCATCACTATATAAGTCATTACTATACAGTTCTTTATAGGCATATGAATAATCATCAAATCTATGTACATTGTGCGCAAGCACAGGTCAGTAAAGGATTGACTTATATCTACTGCATTTATTTTAATGGAGTTCTAATCCTCTTAATAATAATGTATTACTGCACTGTTTAGCCTCGCAGCTCACTCTAGTTACTCGAGTTATATTTTAACAGCATCTTATCTCATTTCCATATCTTAACACTCTACCACTGGCTCCTTGACTACTGAACTTTCTTAGGATATATTAGCTATACATAAAACATCATTTTGCAAGTCAAAACAACTGTGCATTCAGCATGGAGCCTCAGCAAAAGTAATAAGGTAGATGAGCTTTTCTCAAGTATCACCTAATGTTGAAGGAGTCCAGATTTCCCTGTTTTCCACCTTCAAAACCTTGTATGCAGTGATGCTGAACTCAGTATTCAAAAAGAACTAGAACTCCTTTGGCTTTTTGGTAGCATTTCTGCTGTTCACATGATACGCCTTAATTCATACATTGTGCAGCCAAAAGGAACCTTTGCAATCCCCTGTCTAGCCTCGAGCATAAACCTACCTAGATTTCATTTCTATTTGAACTTGAGTCTTTTAAGGGAGAAGGAATCTTAACCCTCTGTAACAGAGATTTCACCACAAGCACTGAGGAGCTACTCCAGCTGTTTCAGTACTCTTACTACTAAAGTACATGCCTGTTTCTGAGTTAGAATTTGTCTAGTTCTTTCTCATAGCCATTGGATCTTATGATATCCTTGTCTGCTGGCTTGAAGAGTCCACTACCAAAATTATGCTTCCTTCAGAGCTACTGTAGACTGTGATCAAGTCACTCCAGTAACTGTCCCAAACTCCTAGGTCTTCCACAATAAAGCATATTTTGACTGTAGCAGAATGCAATTACTCTTCTCAGAGACTCCAAGCATGAATTTCATTGCAGAGTCATAAAGCATGGTTTGCTCATAGCGATGATATTTAATTTCAGTGTTAAATTTACCATTCTTCTTCTGGAGCCCCAACCTTTTCTCAGGAGGGAATGGAGAAGCCCTTTCCTTTGATGGTTTGCATTCAGGCTCTCTTAATTTATGCCACAGATGATTTGTGGCTGGCTGGCACTTTGTATAGCTCCTACGAGCTCTCTAGAGGGAAGGCTTGCCTCAACCTACATCACAGTTCAGCTGCCTAAAGCCAAGGGAGGTACCTAACCAAATTTCGGTGACAGTACCATACAGGTTGTTGAAAAGGTTGAGATTGAGATGCTTCAAAAGGTGCTTCATGGTAGGCCTAAACACAAAAATAACTGAGCTCGGTGAAGGTACTGTTAATTAACACCACTGTGAAAGAAGAACTGCCAGTTCATTCTCTAAATGGGAACATGGCTCTTGTAACAGATTAAAGACTGATAGCGCTATGCTTTTAAGCAAGCAAAAATTCCATTGAAAGTATAACCGTTGAGATGCCACTTCACAGCAGTAATATCCATCAGAGTTTTGCTTGCACGAGGAATACCTGGTTAGATGCCAAATCAGTTCTGTTCCTTAGCCACGCAAAGTCATACAAAATAACAATGGGAATTCAATAGAGAGTAGCAAAAACAATTCATAATTTATACCAATACCATGGCCTGCACCTTACTATAGTTGCATGTAGCACTAAGGTAGAGGATTGTTATTTAAAGGGCAAAGCCCCTTCCTGCCATGCAATCTGACCAATGGACACTGCGCTGTGTCAGTCGTAGCCCACCGGGGAGGTCAGAGGACGGGAAAGCCACGGTGCAGCTCCCACCCAAGGAGTGATGTGAAGAGCTGCCGGGCAGTCGCAGAGCAGCAAGCCACCCTAGCCCAGTGCCTGCCGTGTGTGTGTTCAGCAGCGCTCATGGCTCTTGGGAAAACCATCCCACAGCCCCATTGCCAAGAAATGTTGGCAGTAAATAAATAATGTTAAAGTAAAAACGTTTCCAGGATGGCTAATGAGCTACAGAACAAAGTTAGGTGGGAATTTATCCCTCCCTTACAGTGTTAAGGAGATAATGCAATAAATGTTTTGTACCTTTTTCTATCAGGAACATTTTGCAGTCATACAGGAGTTTTTCTATAGTGGAAACTAGGACTTTGTTTAAATACAAGTTGTTTGTTGCTAAAGGTTTTTCTTTTTTTTCATCAAGTCTTAAATTTGCAGGATTAAAATCTGTAGATAACACACTGAACTACCCTTCTTAGCTCTACTTCTTCTCTTGATTACTTAGATCCTTATGTGAAGATCCATCTGATGCAGAACGGTAAGAGGCTGAAGAAGAAAAAGACTACAATTAAAAAGAACACTCTGAATCCCTACTACAACGAGTCTTTCAGCTTTGAAGTACCATTCGAGCAAATTCAGGTAATGTCAGTGTTTTGTCTTCCCTTTGCATTCCATTTCTCAGCCCTTATAAATATTTAACAGGAATCTTGTTAATTATCACATGTGCATGCCTTCATTAGCACCTAGGTGCCAGCCCTGTGCTACATTAGATGAGTGTGACTGCTTCAAGAGGGAAATGATAAAATGCACAGTACTTATGAAGCCTTGATTCATCAGTGAGAAATGGATAACTGACATTTCTCTGTTAACACAAATGGATTCTGAAAAAAAAAAAAAAAAAAATCCACAGGGAGATAGTGAAGGAATGTGCCAGCAAAAAAAGTGTAGGGATAAAAGAAAAGGCATATATAGCAATTTTCCCCAAATTATTTGAAATAATAAATTGGCATCATCAGTCACATTTGTGTTCCCTGTGCATTTATCAGTCCCATTTGTTGAAAGTACTGCAGCATCCCTCTTAAGTAAAGCACATAATTCCATCAGTTTTTTTCAGTTTTTCACCACACCGTGCAAACGTTTTTGGTGATTCCTGTCCTCCTTGGAAAAAGACATTTGAGAATCTCAGGGGTCAGTACTGCAGTGCCTGTCTTCTTGGCACCTCAGGGGAGCTCCAGCAGCTGTCCAGGTGCTACTCCTGGAGAGTTCAGTACCCAAAATTAGGGGCCTCAGAAGTCAGCGCAGTGATCTGGAAGTCACCTACATTAGCAGTGGAAAATACCAGAATGAGGCATCATGTCATTTTTTTCAGGGACTCAGTTACCTACCTTTGGGCTACTGGGAAGCAAATCATCTCTCACTCATAAGCGTGAGATTTAACGTCTTCTGATGTTAACTAACCTTTTCTCCCAAGAGAGAGGGTCTTCTTAACCATCTCAGGAGGCCTATTGGAAACCCATATCCAATTCGCTCCCCCTCCAAGTGAATTTGAACCTATATCTTCAATGTCTTAAGCAAGTACTCTTGTCGCCTGTGCCTATGGCTTGTGTTAGGAGAGCGACATCATTTCTGCATAAATAATAAGTATATGATTGGCCACAGAGTATAAGATCATGTTAGTTGGGTGGTTTGCTTTGCTTGGAAAGGGAGAGGCTTTGGTCTCTGGTCTGATCTAGGTAACGTACACCACATAAAGATCAGTTGGTACAGGCCTCCTCCATTTCTGTTAAGAATTTATTAGAATTACTTTATAGCTATTTACTTCAGTATATAGCCTCAAGGTAAAATCTGTAATTATGGACTTTGGTCATATGCCAATGTATTTTGGAGTTAGTTATAAAAGACTATATTTAGAGGTGATTTCATTACGGTTACTATTTCATCATTAGGAAAACACATTTTAAATGTTATTTAGTCTTAACATGGTAAGAATCACAGAGACTTTTGGGTAATTAATGTAAAAGTCATTAAGCAAACTTTCACAGTGAAGTAAAAAAATAATGGTTATACTAGTTTCATGATGATTAGAGAGCAAAGACAAGGGAGATCATGGAGGGTAAGCAGCTCAATAGCAGCACACCTATGTAATTTAAAATGGACCAAACATTAACATTTTCAACAATTTAACAGTGAATATGTATTCTAGCTCTTAAGGGAAAGAAAGTTATGGCGTGAAAGGTAATGGGAGAACACCACTAGAAAGTCAAATCCTGTTGCTACAGGCAGGTCAGGCATGTGTTTTGCAAGACAGATTGCCGCCTTAGGTAGCAATGTTTCTAGGCCCTTTCAGTCCCAAGAATACCTAATCACAATGAGGAAGCTGCTAATCCAAGTGTTCATTAGCAGAGGTGGTGTTTTCTACTAGCACCTGTTTTGCAGTGCAGCTGTTTCTTTAATATATGGTACAAAGTCAAAGAGATGCTCACATTTCTCTGTAGATTTAAGCCAGAGATCTCAGATTAATCTACATCTCAGAGTTAATCATCTGAGCTAGCTGTTCTTACATCTTTATAGTGCAAGGAAAAGGGTCTTTTGTTTACAGTGCTCATTGCTGTCTTATGATTAACACACACAAAAAAAAAAAAATCCAATAGTAACTAACCCCCAAGCTTCTAGGTACAGCAGGCAACTTTTTTTTTGTACTGTAAAGTAGTCTCATGCTTACTTTTTATATCTGTGATTGTATCCTGCATCTAAAACATAAATGTTCATTTGGGGAGGTACCATCAACATTAAAAGTGAGTATACTGCAAACAGCAACACTGAAACATCTTTTTGGCATCTAGAAATACTTGCTTCAGGATATTGCCTTTTATCGTGAGTGCTCTGGGGAGAGAGTCTCGAGTTTGATGTACACTTTTGTCATCAGCAACTATATAAATACTTTAGTGCCTGTTGGAATCATCTCTTTCTTTGGCTCAGTGAATTGTACAATCTTGTAAGGGAATGGACTCTATAAAATAGACCTTATGAGTCTGGTCTTGCAGCTATGCTTAAAAGCATCAGTTACTTTTAAAAGATAATCCTATTACAAGCATTGAAATTAATAATTCTAGTAAGGAATCCAGATTGTACATATATTTAAAGCCTTAAATTTAAAAACCTGATGCTTGAGAACAAAAGATTTTTCTGGAAGAAATGTGTTTCAGGGCATTTCTTCCTCCATTTCAGGAAACCCACACTGGAATAAGGGGCTGTGTGTATTTACCATGGGATAGAAAGGAATCAGGAAAAGAACTGTATGTTCATCTTTAAAAATAAATCTCCCTAAGGAGAAGCATTTACAGTTTAGTAAAATCAGCCCAAGGCTGTTAACATCTTAGGTGCTGTCGGGGAAGAACAGCACTCCACTGAAGGAATAGCTGTTTGTGCTCTTTTGACAAATATTAATGACCTGATGGAGAGGAACACGGGCATGTGCACGCAAATGCATACACAAATGCCTGGCTTGAACATCACCTCCCAGTGTGCCCCAGTCTAAGTGAATGTCTACGAGCTGTGACAGATGGGCTCACGCAGATTTTGTGGGAATAGTTTAACCCTGTTTGTCAGAGGTCGCCCTTCCTACAGCAGAAGTAGCACTCTGACACTGGCTCAGTCACAGGCAGCACCGGGGTGTCAGACCTCCAAGATGGGGCGGGGGGGGGGGTGTTTATACTTCTTTCCAGCTCCCCTGAGCATGCAGCTGGTTTTCTTGACTCCTATACAAATTTATAAAATGCACACGTACTTAGGTGTGTGAACGTGCGCGCGCACACACACAGATGAGTCCACATGCATATATGTATATAGCAACTATAAGGGCTATCTTCTGAAAATAACTGATTAGCATGCTGGATGGATGGGTGAGTTGTTTAGAAGCAGAAAAGCAATTAACAGAATAGAGTACCACATTGCAAATGTTAACTTGGGGTAGAGCCATTTCTGAATTTTACCTAATTTTTACTTATTTACTTAAACAATAATGATGTGTTAAATTGCACTATTTTTGATTTAGCTTACCTTAAGATCTCACTTTTAGCCCTACGGACTTCTAGCAGTCTGATTCTTCAATAACAATAAAAAGTAATCCATAGGTCGTTAATCTGTTAAAGGAAGAAAAATCAACCTCGATTCCCACATGATGCTCTTCAATGAAAAGGGGCAAATTTCAAGTTAGCACGGAGGTTGTGAACTTAATTTTATTTGGAAGACTAACAAGAAGCAAAGGCAGAAGTTTGAATATACTCCTTGCTGGGGGAACCTGCTCTGGCTGTCACACACTTACCCCCTTCATGTACATAGAGTCTCCATCGTCATTGTCTGTCCCAAGATTTATCCCTGCCCACCTTCCCCTTGCTATTATGCTCACTGGTCTTTCTCTATCTCATTGCAGAAAGTGCAAATTGTTGTGACTGTTTTGGACTATGACAAGATTGGCAAGAACGATGCCATCGGGAAAGTCTTTGTGGGCTACAACAGCACCGGAGCGGAGCTGCGGCATTGGTCAGACATGTTGGCCAACCCTCGGCGGCCCATTGCACAGTGGCATACCTTACAGCCCGAGGAGGAGGTAGATGCCATGCTGGCAGTCAAGAAGTAAATTAAATTAAATTAAATTATGAAGAAATAAAAAAAAAGAAGAAGCCTTTCTGCATTTGCCCACATAGTGCTCTTTAGCCAGTATCTGTAAATACCTCAGTAATATGGGTCCTTTCATTTCCAGCCATGTGTTCCTGACACAGATCAGTACTTTTAAATTCCCATTTTAATTTGCACAAATTTAAATGTAGAGAGCCCTCTAAAGGCGCTTCATTTCACTACTGCCCCCCAGATCTACTCTTCTTTTAAGCAATATGATGTGTAGATAGAGCATGACAGAAATTATTTATTGTATCACACAGTTGTATATATACACCAGTATGCTGAGAATTTATTTCTAGTTTGTGTATTTGTATGTTGTAAGCGTTTCCTAATCTGTGTATATCTAGATGTTTTTAATAAGATGTTCTATTTTAAATTATGTAAATTGACTGAGATATAGGAGAGCTGATAATATATTATAGGGTAACTATTGTATCGTCTGCATTCCAGAAAAAAAAAATTCCAACTTGTAAGGCACTAGTAGTGTTACACTGACATCTTAAAGGACAACTTAAATCTGAGCTTTCAACTGGACCATCCTAATAACACGCTACGCGTCCACAGTGAATCTTGGAGGGGCAAATCTGATTCAGTAGACTTCTTTCACAGGCAACTTAGCATGATCTGAGCAGCTCCATGGCTGACCTCAAGGAGATGTAGCCAGAAGCCAGGATAGAATTTTTTTGTATATATTCCAAAGCAAACACATAACAGACTGAAATGGCTTTAGATTGAAAGTTGAGGAAGCAGTTCCATAGGAGGCAACGATTTCATCTAACATACAAAGTAAGACCATTGCAGAGGTTGTGCGGGGGGGGGGGGGGAAGGGGGGAGACGCAGCAGTAGCGAAATGCTGCCATGAAAACAAGAGTAGCTCTCCGTTATCACCTTTATACAAAATTTGCATACTGTGAATTCCATCCATGTTTTCACATTACAATGAGTTTGCACATTAGACTTTGTAACAAAATATTTTATTATACTAACTCAGATTAGAAGGAATGCAGAATATTTTTTAGACACAGCCGTGTGAGTTTATTATACAAAATAGTTTCATGGTAAACAGACAGTATTGTAATCCCATCAGAAGATGACAAAATTTAGCCATAGTTCTAAATGCACTTCAAAGTAAGCCAAAAGAGAACAGCTAGTGACCTTTTATATACTATTTATACTTAAGTTTTAATTTGTCCTTTAAAAAAAAGTGAAAACAAAGAACAAGTTCTAGAAAACTGAAGCAACCTCTTCTGTATACTAGATGCTCGTTTCAGGAGGAGTTTTTAAATGTTTTCAATGTTATTATGTAGTAAATGGCACTATTATGAAGCTATTAGTCATTCCATAAGTCTTGAAAGACTGCTCTGTGTATCACTGTGACTGCCGTGTGTGCTTAGAAATGTAGTTTTCTCAGTGGATAGCAATCAATTTATTCCGTAGTGATATTGTAATAATACTGCCATTCCCTTCTACTGCACTGCCGAAGGAACGCGTAGCACAAGCAGTTCTAGTTATTATGGACCAATTTAGAACTGGAAAGCTATGCAGGGGACAAGGAGGCTATATTGAATGGGTTGACCACGCAGCATTTTGTCAAGCCCTGTGCAATATTCTACATTTCCAACCTCCCTCGCCCTCGCTCCCCGCCGCTTTACTGTAGATAGTCATCTTACGGCTAGCCAGCATGTCATCTCAGCTTGTACCATCTCATCAAGTCATTTAGGGCATCACTTCTATCTTATGTACCATCCTTTGAGGCCCCTCACTTATTTTTCCAAGCTGTGAATATATTTATAATGCTTTGAAGAGTTCATTATTTTCAGCAATGCATACTACCCCAGAAATGTGGAAATGCTATACCTTTTGGAGGAAGGCATGAGAAGTTAATCATTAATGTTCTTATCAATTGTATCCCAGAGAAATTACTGAAAACAAAGAACAAAGATGAATGTAATCAGACAACTGTGTACTGAAAACTAAATTCCACAGCCTCCCTCAGGGCTCTGCTTCTGGGAGAGGTGTGACAGTCTGAGAGGTCAGTGCAGTGATGACCAAGCACCAATGTTTTCAGTACATTGGGGGTAAAAGAAGCAGCAAAGAAGTAGGAGGAAAATAAAAGTCTGGATCTCTCCCCACCTCCAAAAGTGAGAATAGCAAGACCCATTTTCTTTCTTTTTTACATGAAACATGGAAAAAACACAAGTGAGACATTTTCTGACAGAAACAGGCGCATACTTGCAAAGCATCAAGCCGGAATACTTTAAAGTCTTAACCTTAAGGACCAAACCCCACCAAAGAGAAGAAGTAGACAGTCAGCTTTCCAGCATAAGAGCTTCATGGTCTCCAACTTTCAGTTGTTCATTCAGGATAGCTGCAGGTTCAAACTGCCAGGACTGACTCATTGTGTTAAGGTATTCTTAATGCTTTCTCTTCCTACACTGCCAGACTGAACGTCACCATAGAACTGGTTTGTAAGGTACAATGATTCTCAGAGACTGAACCTGCCATGTGACCAAGATGACATTTTCATCCTCAAAGAAGCCACATGTACCTTTATGACAAAGCTGTGTGAAGTATTAGAATCTGATGCTGTAGAAAGATCCTAGTTGCCTTTGTGTATATTTACTGCCTGCTTGAGTGTTTCTCTGTGTGGGTTTTCTCTGTATCTTGTAGAAATGTTTGGGGTGTTTTATCCTGCCATATTGCTCGTGGCCCGCGAGCTGACAACTTTAGCTGTATTTTACCTTCATTTTTGATGAGGTGGTTTATATTTTGTTTCACTTTGTGTAGTGACTTCCCACAGTAGAGTTTTCCAATTGTCGTTAAAATAACATACATATTACACAGATATTCAATAAAAATGTTTTATTTCCTGTTGATGTTCTAGTGTTTCTCTTTTGAGCTAAAGTTTTTAAAAGACATTTCACTCCAGGACTTTAGAACAACCATAAACTTCGAAGTATCACAAGTGTAATAGCACACCACTTTTTGAGGGGCTGTGAAAAGCTACTTTCCCCAGTGTGGTCCAGTTGTTTACCTCATTACCTTGTTTTCCCCAGAGCCTGATTATTTGCCTCCAAAAACATAATTTTCTATCAAAACACAGACTAGTTTCTATACCATGACAAAAACTCCAAGTAGTTACCTACACATCAGTACTCTTCAAGCCAACTGTGTTAGAGCCACGGTTGAAGTTTTCATTTGGAGAAAGATGGTATATTTTAACCTACATTCAAGAGCTACTTCAAAGCTGGCCATAAAATCAAGCCTCTTGTAGAATAAACATCATTAAATAAGAGCTTAAACTGTATAGGGGGGAGGGAGAAGGTGTGGGAGGAAGTGAATCCACGAACAAAAATGATTGAAAAACACTGTGCTATGAAACAGTCTAAGTTCCTGAGTCTATGAAGAGAAACAGCTCAAAATCCCAAAAAAACCCAACACCTCCCCCCTCAAAAAAAAAAAAAAAAAAAAAAACCACACACCCAAACCTGTAGCCATGTTTGGTTAATGTAACCATTTTCCACAGCAATCCCCCACTACCCTTGCTTTTTCCCCAGTCTGAAAAGAAATATGCCCATTCCTTTCAGGAACCACATTGCAGTAATTACTGATATACACCAGCTTAACCACAGCCGTTGTTACACGAGGCCTTACTACAAGTTAGAGCTCATTGTAAATATTTTCAGGGTTGACCCTTTTCCCTATTCCCACTGCTCAGAAAGTGCCCTTCTTTTCTCTCAGCTATTTTTTTTTTCATCGTCTGTTGTCAGTGAGCACCAAATGGACCGATGCCGCTCTCAGCAAGCAAGAGCAGGCCAACATCTCCTGGTGGGCCCAGTGATTTGGAGAGCAGTTTCTCTTCCAAAACTGTGAATTCCTGGAGCCTGTGTCTGTGGCTTTACAGCTCTCCTGTGAGGTGATGCCTGCTTGGTCTGCAGGAGCTGAGGTAACACTCCTGTGGCGCAATGTAGTTCCCCATAGATACAGGCAGGTACCACGTTATGGAGGTATGAGATGCTGCTGCTCCCTTCTTCGCCATCTAAGCTGTTGCATGATCAGACCAAGCATGTACTTCCTGAAGAAGAGCAGTTTGCTTAAGAGCAGACCCAAATCTATCAAGGTCAATAAATGAAAATACTTTGATCCAGCTTCTATATGCACCAACCATTTTTGCAGATCTTGAGAATACCAAAATGGCATCTTTGTCAATCAAAAACAGTTCTTCCAACAGGGCTAATCAGTTAAAGCCAGTCGTTACAACTAATGTAAGGAAAAATGCTTCATATAATAGCTATTTAAATGGGGAAAGCAGCAAAAATTACCAATTTTATTCAGCTCATTTAACCCCTAATCAACTGTCAAAGAAAACATTCTTCCCAACTGACAGTCTGTTACCAAAGCAAAGAATATACGTCTCTCAATCACTTTTCACATCATGAGTCAATGAAAGTTAATTGCCTGTTAGTTATGCAAAGCAACATTTAGAACATTATATTTTCTGATTACTCTAACAGTCAATTCCCTTATTTATTTATGCATTAGCATTTTCACTCCAGGCTGCCAGTTCAGTTTCTTATACACATACTGACCTGCTTTTCAGAACACACACCTACCAAATTCATGTCCAGCCTCTATTTTCAGTGTCAGTTCAGACACTGTTGTTCATCCAGGCATTAAACAAAGTATGGAAAAGGGTTTTTCTATACATAGCACAAGAACTTTTACCCAGTCCTAGTTACATTTACCTTATATACAGTAAATCTTTTTATATTCAATATAAAGAATACTTTTAATATTGCACACAAAAGTAGTTCCAAGTGACAAACTAGTACAGAAAAGACTTTAACTGTATGTGGTGCTTTGTGACTGACACCTAGAGCAATATTTTCAGACACGAGCCATAAGGGGAGATTTATTTCAAGATTGTGCTGTATTCAACGTAAAGTTCTACAAACTAGGGAATGATCTAGGTGTCCTTAATGGAGCTTATGAAGAGGCCAAATAGGTTGGGGAAGTGAAGACAGTTCTTCCAGGCTTTTGGAAGGGGGTAGTCTTTTTGTTCTATGCATGCACTGTGCAATAACATACTGAGATTTTGAACAGCCACATAGACCAAAAAAAAATCCCAAACCAAAACAGAAGAGTTTCATCTTCTCACAGAACCAGTCTCATCAGTTTGACAGCTCACATTTAATTTCAGTCAACCATTTCATCTTTGTACAGTCTCTTATTACTTACAAGGAAAGCACAGAGTAGGCGATGCACTGATGTTACACACCAAATAGAGCTGACATCAGTTTTTCTCATGAACAAAAGACCAATGCACAAAAGTGGCAAAATATTCTCTGCTCCGCTAATCAAGATTATCCCACAATCCTGCACAAACCTCCCTAATTTTGCTTGCATTCTCCCAGAGCCCAGGGGCAGTTCTCTCCTTGTATTTACTGTATTCACATACGTGTACCTTAGCCTAGAAGATTTCATGACTCTTTCCTAAGAAGCATCAGCACCCACTGGCGCCAAGAGGTTGTTCTAAAACCCTGACATGGATCTGCCATTGAAGAGTTCCAGATTGAGCTTAGGCTATATTTGTCTTCTCTCTTGGACCATTCATCACAAGGAGGAGGATCTTTGCTCTAAATCCTGATTGAAAGCCTGACAGGTTGGAACCTGGGATGCATCACTGAAGTCAATTACTTTGCATTTAGTCAGAAATGTTATCATCTACTTGTTCTGGTGAAAGATAGATGCTGAGGCTTAGTAACTTGCATCCTGCTCAAGATGGTTTTTTTCTTCATGAAACTGGCAATATTATTAAACCAATTTTTTTTGGAGATAGTTTCTGTGACATTCACAGAGTCAAAATGGCTTTTATATATTCTGTCTTTCAAATGCAAGGTTGCCTCTATTGTTTAACTCAGTTAAGAATTTCTAAGACAGAGTTAATAATAAGTGGCTAAATTGTTTAACTGGCTTTAATCCTTGCTTCATCAAACTTCTTAGAGTTTCACTCACTCCTTTCCAACCATACACCATGATCTGATACTGACTGATACACAAAAGCCCTGATGGAAGGCTGTCAAGGAAATTAAGTAATCAGAGTGACTGATAGAGTCCTTTTCATGGATTAAATGAAGATTAAATGGTCAAATTTCAACATAGTGTAAGATTAAGGATCGGGTGCTAAGAGGTTCATTGTTGCAGATGAATATTTATTAATTATCTAGAAAACAGATTAATGAGTTGACAAAATTTACCTGTGGCATAAAATTGTTTCAGCTGGAACAGATCTAAATTAGAAGGCCATCTCTAATTTGATGTACTGAGAATCAAGTACCCAGACAGGCACTTCAACTCAAATGTTATTGATCAACCAAATATTCTGGAGATATTTCTGAACAGTAGTACAAAAATGTCTGTAAAGATGATCTCAACTGAGATCAAGTAGGAGAGCTGGTCAAGCCATTAAGGAAAATGAAGGCAGAACCTCTTTTTTGTACAGGAATTGCTGACAGGAAAATAGATTTGTCTTCTCAGTAATCTCTAAGAACGTAATGAAAGCTTATGATGAAATGGGAGTACACAAAGGATGTTTGAATTACTATCCTCATATACATATTTATACTTCATATATGTTATTTGCAATACATTTAGTTGTAGACATACTTCACGCATCCACAGAATATGTCTCCGTGTCCCAGCGCAGCACTGTGTACAGATACCAGGGTGCTTCCTGACTTCAGCACAGGCATTTCTCCTTTACAGTGACTACTGCCACTGAGACATAGCACCCTCTATGCAAATATCTCAAAATGCTTTTCAAATATCCAACGACGCCTTAAAAAATACCTATTGGAAAACTAGAAAATATTGCCCCGTTAAAAGCTGTCATATGATCTGGTATAGAGTAAAAAGTTCTCCATGGCAGCTGAATCAGGTAAGTCTTTGTAGCTCAAACACAGGGTATAAAAAGGAACTGAGCAAGTCCTTGGCAGGAAGCAGTTGTGAAAAGTGAATCTAAAAACAGCTAATCTTGAGGGAAACGTAAGACATTTATGGAGATTATATAAATGAACAGAAAAATAAATGTGGGGCAAATGAATAAATATGTATCCTACTTACAGACTTCTACCATACTAGAGAAAAAGTATCTAGCTACATATTTGTACCAGAGTGAAGATGATTCCTACCTAGCCCACATAATATCCTGTGTCCGAGCCTTCCATGTCTCCAGAATAAAAACCTGAGAAGATTCAGGTTATCATTGTTGCTTTGTCCTATGCTTCCAAAGAGAGTCTTTTTTTTCCTCACAGAAAGAATTACATCTCCCACTCCAGCCCAGTCATGAGGAGAATTGGTTAATGCTCTCACTCCTTGGATTTAACACAAACAAATAGCTGCTTGAAAGGTTTGAGCAGCATCACCATAATTAAATCTGCAGTAATTAGTAATGCAACAACAGCAAGGAAGAAAAGCAAGCAAGCTTCTCCAGCTGACATTTTTTAAGTACAGATAACACAGAGGAATAAACTGGGGAAAAGGACAGGAAGAAAAAGGAACCACTTGCAGATCAGGGGACCAAACCTTTGTCTCTTGCCATACTACCCCAACACCCCACAGTCTTACTTGGTTTTGTCTTTTCCTACATCACTGTTATGTCAATAGAGCCACAAGATCCCTTCTAACTAAACTTTTGATCCCATGTTTTCTACTGTTTATGTTGTATTTACTGTGTTCCCTAATCCAGCTGAGCAGAAGCTATTCTGTTGTTGATTCTTCTCATGCTTCCCTTGCTCCACTTCTGCTTAGCCAACTTTCCTTTCTTTTCTAAAGTTTATTGAACCTCTCTGCAACAACTTGTGCCTACCAATCTCTTAGAAACACAGGTTCAGGGAAAAACGCCGAGTTGCAAAAGCCTTTGCAACCAGTTAATACTTGTTTCAGAGTATAAATTACAAAGATGCTACAGTGTTTAATCGGCTTCTCACAGTATAATACCTTTCTGTACATGTGCCATGTAAAGTATACTTTTTTTTCCATGATCTTATTCTATACCTTATTAGCAATGATGAGTCATACCAGCACTTCAAAGAAGTCTAGTAGCACTTTTGATGGAGAAGAAATGTGATGGACTGGGTGACACTGGGGGCTTTTTTTTTCCCTGCACCAGAAATTCTAAATCAGTTCCCACCACAACTTTCATCATCTCAAGTGCCTTCATCAAGTCTCCTGTAACTCCTTCCCTAAGAGAGAGTGAACACTTTCTCTGCCTAGCACCATAATGCAAGCCCATTTCATTATAACCAAGGTAGATGAACAACCAATATGAACTGCACGTTAGCCTCAGCCAGTCTCAGCCATACCCACTCCCAGTTATCTTAAAAAGCAAAATTTACATGATACAGTGTAGACAGCAAACGTTAAAAAGAATGTCAATACAAGTGAAATAAAAGTCAACTTCACTAGAATCTAGATTTTAAAATGCATTGAAAGAATAAGCAAGTTAAAAGCATTAACTATCAGAGAACTCCTTCATTTTCCTGCTAGCCAGGCTGATGGTTTTATAGCGTCTTCACTTTCTTTTGTATGTGTGTGCATTCGTTACCTCCTGGGTGACAGCTCCGGAAATCCTCTCTCACTCTTGATATGTTCAAGGATAGATGAGGAGCTCCTCACAACAGAATATTTCATGTCCCTGCACAATTACACAGCATCCTCCTTGACTAGCAGCTGTTAAACACAAGTATGCGCTGGCACACTATATTCCTCAGCACTGCAAAAAGAGTAGGTCTCCTCCACACACAAGCAGCAACACACCATTCCTTGCTGACTGTATTACGTGGCACACACCACACTTTCCTACTTCATTTACACTCACATTGTAGCCATACTCACTTTTCCTAAGGTTTGTAGCACATAGACTTCTGGTCCACAGTTTGGCATCTGGGCATTACTATACTGCAAATGCGAGTTATTTAAATGCCAAAGCCACAGCAAAGGGCTTCAAGAACCTAGCTTTTAATATTGCAAATCGGAAATTACCATTGACACAATCGGCTGAACAATCATATTATCATCAGCCAAATCATCTTACTCAAAAGCTGTCTGGATTGCTGTACTCTTCCTTAAATTTAAAAAAAAAAAAAAAAGATGAATGCCAATGCCATTTCCTGATCACCTCATTAACAATGTATTTCCCACATTGTACAACAGCCACTTACTGTGACATGGGTTTGCAGAGCTAGATCATTTTCAAAATCCTGCAAGAATTGTATCCTTTTAATCTGAACTACTTAGAACATATGAAAACATTTGATCCTGTTAATTATCTAAAACAGTTATCCATGAAGTGGATTTGGTCTTATTAGCAGCAACGTGGTCTCTTCCTTGCCATGCAACATGATTCAATTCATGCCTGATAACACAGCCACAAAGTACTCATCACAGGAGGAAAAAAAATATCCTTGCACTTTGGAAATTACTGATCCGGATAATACCATGAAATAACTGATTCCTAACACATGGCTCCCAGAGTCTGTCTGGAGAATACAGTCCAGAGTTAGAGTGAGGTGTAATAACAGAAGCCAAGGACTTAGTAAGGAGCAGTGAGCTATTTGCTTAGTTTGCGGAGACAGGCTGGCAGTTTTCCCATGTTTAAGTAGTACAGTGTGTGTACCAAAGACATAAGGTGAGGTCTTCACCAGAACTGCAGAGTGAAACAAGGAAGGTCCTGCTGAGGGGCAGCTGAGGACTTCAGCTTGGGCAGAACTGAATTTTGCACCAGCCCCTTTTGCATCCCCTTCCTCCCCACTTGGCCTAAAAGGCTCACAAGGGAGTCAGGTCAGAAGTTTACTGATAAACATAACAGCAAGGAGCCAGACTATCTGTACTTCGGGGATGACCAGCATCCTTCTCTCTAAATTGGAGAGATGTAGATTCAATGGATGGACCATTCAGTGGATGAGGAATTGGTTCGATGGTCGCATCCAGAGGGCAATGTTCAAAGGCTCAATGTCCAGATGGAGATCAGGATGAGTGGTGTCCCTCAGAGGTCCATATTGGGACCAGTACTGTTTAATATCTTCATGAATGACATAGACTGGGATCAAGAGCACCCTTAGCAAGTTTGCAGATGACACCAAGCTGAGTGGTGCGGTTGACATGCCTGGGGGACAGGATGCCATCCAGAGGGACCTGGACAAGCTCGAGAAGCGGGCCCATGTGAACCTCATGAGGTTCAACAAGGCCAAGTGTGAGGTCCTGCACCTGGGTCAGGGCAACCCCCGAAATCAATACTGGCTAGGGGATGAAGGGATTGAGAGCAGCCCTGCAGAGAAGGACTTGGGAGCACTGGTAGACAAAAAGCTGGACATGAACCAACAATGTACGCTTGCAGCCCAGGAGACCAACCATATCCTGGCCTGCATCAAAAGAAGCGTGGCCAGTAGGTTGAGGGAGGTGATTCTGCCCCTCTACTCCGCTCTGGTGAGACCCCACCTGGAGTGCTGCGTCCAGCTCTGGGGTCCTCAGTACAGGAAGGACATGGGACTGTTGGGAGTGGGTCCAGAGGAGGGCCACAAAGATGATCAGAGGGATGGATCACCCCTCCTATGAGGACAGGCTGAGACAGTTGGGGTTGTTCAGCCTGGAGAAGACAAGACTGTGGGGAGACCTTACTGCAGCCTTTCAATACTTAAAGGGGGTTTATAGAAAGATGAGGACAGACTTATTAGTAGGGCCTGTAGCGATAGGACAAGAGGTAATGGTTTTCAACTGAAAGAGGTAGATTCAGACTAGATATAAAGAAGAAATTTTTTACAATGAGGGTGGTGAAACATGGGAACAGGTTGCACAGAGAGGTGGTAGGTGCTCCATCCCTGGAAACATTCAAGGCCAGGCTAGATGGGGCTCTGAGCAACCTGATCTAGTTGAAGATGTCCCTGCGCATTGCAGGGGAGTTGGACTAGATGGCCTTTAAAGGTTCCTTCCAACCCAAACCATTCTATGAGTCTATGATTAGTCCCATCAGTCCCATGATCCCATCAGCCACCGTCTCTCACCCCGCAAGCTTCTCACCTTACATCAGTGAGCATCAGTTCATACACAGCTATGGCTGATCCATCTTCTGTGCTGATTCTGACAATAAAAATTGGGTAAAACACTGCCTTTATACGTACCCTTTGGTTGTTGAATGTACCCTGTATTGTCTTTTCTGCTCTGCAGTCCAGGGCTGCATTTCCCAAACCTTCTCTGATCCCAACCACAGCTGCAGCTGGTTTTCTGTTGGTTTACCATCCTAGTTAATTGAACTTCTTGTGTGCTTAGGAGGTAATGAAGTACTTGCTGGCCTGTCTGGCAGAATGCTACATTGTGATGATCAGGTTTTACTTCTGACTGGCTTTTTTTCAGGGAATCTTATGTAATTTACTTCACGTGCCTGCTACCTCTGTTTCCACATGTAACTAAGAAACAAAAATCTTTATCTCTGAGTATTTGAGGAAGAGACTTTTGTAGGTAGTATGTAACAAAGCTATATTTTAACAATACCATTAATTCCATGATTAGGAACTTATATAACTCTTTTCAATGTGCTGTATAAACCTTGCCCATCATATCTACAGAATTATTTCAGTAATGAGTTGGTAAGCATTATCACTCTTCTTGTGTAGGCAGAAATTGAATGCCATTTATTTCCCCTCAGGTTGGCAAATACCACACAGGGCTGCAGCAGTGATTAGAATTTTGGTCCTGACACAGCTCAAACCTCAAGAATATCTGGACACTCTCACTAAGCTGTAAAGCATCACTGAGAAGTTTTTAGAGATTTTGCAAAGCTGCTTATGCAGTACCTTGTGGGGAGTCACAGCAGAAATTAGTCACCGCTACTCAGTGGTGCGGTACATGCCATCACACATTTCTACCTGTAAATGAAACCATTGTTTTGAAAAACAACCGTTGTCTCCCACAAGAAACACATCCTACCACCCCCGGGTAAGATTTGTGCCAAGGTGAAGAAAGGGTATGCCACAGGCAAGCAGTACTCACACTTCATTGCTAACCCATGGATTCAGATGAGAAGCCTCCATGATTTCTAGACCTAGAGCATTGCAAAGCCAGATTGATGAATTATCTCTCCTTCACTTTCAACTGTCAAGCTTCAACCTTTTTTCAGTGCAGAATATTATTTCCTTATGCTTCAATCGTTTTTCCACATTCCTTTCTCTTAGTGCAGCTGTAGCTCCACTTTGTGGAAGATGAGGAAAGCAGAGAGTGACCAGGTGTGCTAACTGCCAGATTGTGCAGAGTTTCTGAACCTGGCAGACATATAAAAGATGTGGGTCTTCAGAATCAGCCAACAACAATTAGTGAGGACTAAGACCATTTCTCATTCTTTTGCAACCTGAAAGGCACTCAAATCAACACCTTGCTGTATTTCTTACTCCTACCTAGTTGTAAATATACCAAAACCAGCTATAAAATACAGCATGCAAAAAACCGAAGGGAAATATATTTCTTATATATTTACATATGCAGCCATGGAAACTGCCTGACCAGAGATTCATTTTTTATAAAGGAGGAAGGTTTTTCAACCTGTTCAGTACCCTGTTGAATACTCTGATAGAAATAAATGTATTCCATCTCTCAGGAAGTTCTCCAGTTCTAGTGTTAATGCTGGAGCTGAAATGGCATAGTTTTCAGTGTCCAGAGGCTACAGTTATGAATGCTTTTAAAGGTATTAAATAATTAATAAGAATACTGAAATTATATTTACAAATTCTTTTAAAATCTGTTTTCCATACAATGGAAGAGGACTGGATTTCTGACTAGGCCACCTACTGACTGCACAGAACTGAAATCATTTTTGAAGGAAGGCAATTTGGAATAAACTTTCTGGTACTTCTGGATGCTGCAAAATCAAGATCACTTTGTAATGAGGGTGAGGGTTTGGCTTAAGATGTCTGACTATAGGTATCCACATACAGGTGTGTACAAGAGCACCCAATGCTTGATTCCAAGAACAGACAGCAGAGGTTTGGTCAATGAAACAGCAGTTTCACACACAAGGCAGCAGGTGCATGTAATAGGGAGCGGCATCGCTCTCTGAGCTCCAGTGATTACGCTGGGAGTTCAGGCACCCAGTGCTCGTGCACTGACCTTTAAGTGGGCACCTCAGTTTAATCCCAGTTTCAAAATAAATCTCTCCCAAACCATCCAAAGCTGCCCTCTGACAAGTTTGCCCTGCACAGGACAAAGCATTATTCAGGCACTTAGCTTTGAAGAGACTGTGAAGTGGTTTAGGAACCCCTCTCAGTGCTGGCCCCGTTCTATGCTTCAGCAGAGCATGCTCTCTTAATTGCCAGTTCATGTCATGTCAGACTGTGGCAAGAGATGTAAAGTCTCACTAAGTGCTGGTCACGTCAATCAAAACCATGTCAGGACAATAGGAAGAGAGAGGAGCTGCTGGATTATCCTTTTAGTAGGTGAGGACATTATCTCAGCTTTGGATTTTAGGACCAATGTTTTTAACACTTTATAGGCTGTACTCAATCCAGACCCAGCACAAAAAAGTGAAAGCATCTAAGGTACTTTGAAATGCTCACCCATGACTCTGTTGTCTCAGTAATTTCGTTTCAGGGATGACCTTGTCTGAGGAGAAAGCCTCAGGTCTCTCTGAGGAGCAGGAGATAGACATATTCTGAACAATCTTCGCTAGGACTCTGAGGACTTTTCAGGAAGGCAAACAGTAAGGGAAAAAAGTAACAAGATCTTTGATGTGACACAGAAAGTGCTGAGAAGGCTACTTCAACTTCTACCACATAAGGAGCTCTGAAGACTACACGTAACGTCAAGGGATGGACACCTTGCAGCAGTGTAACATACAGCTCTGTCCACTCAGGCTAACGCATGCAGGGAAAGCACTGAAAAAAATCAACAGCAGGCAAAGGAAGAACATGAGGTTGCATACCTCACTTATATATATACAATCTAGGGAAAGCTCTTGAAGGACAGTGCAAGCAGGCCTGAAGTCTTCTCCTTGAGGGCCATACTGCAGTACAGCAGTGGCACTGATGGGAACAGAACCACATGAAGCTCTGGCTGGGACTGCCTGCTCAAGAAGTCAGAGCTGGGAGGAGAAAGTGTTTGAAAAGATTTTGTTTACTTTAAAGAAATTCAAGGAACAAACACAGCTAGTAAGTGGCTACGGCACATCTCAGGCCCAGGGACGCCATATCCTTGGCCACCTTAAGAAGTAAGCAGGCATTTGGAGCACCCCTGTTTCAGGACTGCTGCCAAATAGCCATGCTAATGCTGGCAGTTTCAGGCTTTAAATTCCCACCAGCTCTTCACACAGACCATTCATCTGGGGGGAGTTTCCCAAGCAGACCTCTTTGGAAAAATGTCTTTCTTTCCAGGGTTTAGCATAACGCCAGGGAAGTGGACCATGTAAACAGTCTGAGCCTCTGAGTGAAAGGAATGTGGAGAGGAATGGAGATGAAGGACTAGAATGTAATTCCTGTAAACAAAACCATCGGCTTCTTTTAAATTAAACACATACCTATCTTCCCACTGCTTCATACATATACGCACAGCACCTCACTAAATTCCTGGGAAATATGAGAGGCAGTGCTCTAGCATCCAAGTAAACAGTGCTTTAAGCTTTACTTAAGGAAATGAAATTTATGAGAGTCTAAAGCCTGTACTGTTATGAGGCTTTGCTGTTATGTGGCAGAAGTCCCAAAGCTGCAAGTTAGATGTCAAATGCATTTTAAAAATTTATTAGACCTTACAATACAGTTAAAATGCATCTCACGTATTTGATCTGTGTTTTAAAAAAATGCTTCTCCCTTCCCTCTTTTTTTAAAAAAAAAAGTCATCAAAATCAAGAACTCTGCAAGGGAAACTTAGAGGAATAACTGCAAATACAGAATTTGTGTGAGATTTTGCATATGTAAATAAGGTGATGAAGCAGAAGACAATGACAATAATTCTGAGGGTAATGAAACCTTAGTATGACAATTTCAGAAAAGCAGTTACACTTTTTTTTTTTTTTTAAGCTCTAGGGCCCTATAACATTCCACATAAATTGCCGCACAGGCTACTGTGCAGTATGGAAATGCCACCAGAAGATGTCAGGCATGGACCATGAACAGGGTGGAGGGGGAGGCAGGGGAGATGCCTGAACAAGCCAAACCCACAGAAATGAACACTCAGCTGAAAAGCACTTGACAGGCACAGATGTCATTGCTAATGTTGTGTCAGTACTTAAGAATGCCAATTTGGGAAAAAATAGAAAACAAGGTTTCTGACGTTGTTATATCTCAAAATTAGAAGTAAAAATCTTTCTCATCTACTCTTACTAGCTCTTGTAGTACTTGAGAAGAGCAATTCCACTAAGACATGAACGTTGGTTCAAACCAACATACCTGCACGCGTGCCCGTGAATACTCCTGCATGCATACACAAAACCGCACAAATCCCCACTCTGGGATCAAGCGTGATGTGTTTGACATGTGCTACAACAACTTTCTGAAGGTAAAATTTGTGTACCAGACATTACAAAGTCCATAATGACCAAATAGGTTTTAATGCAATTCATTAGAACTGTTTTATCCAAGAAACATGGAGTGAATTGTGTTTGGCTGTTGCACTTCTTACGTCTGCAGATTCCCTTTCAGGGTACTCAGGAGAAGATACTGATTACTAAAAATAGAACTGAGTTAATATATTGTAGATCTAAAGGTTTATGACATGTAAGATTACAGTGCTTATCTACTCTTTGGCTTTTCCTCTCACTACAAAAGATGATACTCGGGTAGATTATGACTTCTTTTCTATTTTCTTATACCTATCCATAATCTTTACTGAGTACTGGGATGACAAATGGAGTAATAACAACCCACTCATGTGGATTCATTTCTGCCCAGTGGCTAGTGCTAGGCAGGCAGCAACCAGTCATCTGTCCAAAGACATTCTGAACAGATGTAATCTGCCAATTTTCAGATACCAGATTGAAAGTTACTTTTTTTTTTTTTTTTTAATTTTAAGTCATAAGTGGTCCTGCAGAAACAGCAAGTGCTCTACCAGGTTTAGCCCCCTATAGATTTGAGAACACGCGATGGGACGGATTATCTTGCCTTCTAGCTGGCAATCCCCAAATGGTTCACATTCACATAAAATCAAGAAACACAACAGTTTGAATTTCAAATGAAGAGCCAGTGTCCTTCCCTACGACAGAAGGGTTTTGCTGTCCCAGCCTTCAGCAAAAGGCGGGGGGAGGAAGAATAGATTTTTGTTTCAACTGTTCTTTATGAATGTGGATCTGAAGAGTTCTATCTCCAGCATTAGAAACACAATTAAAGCCAAGTTTACAGTAAGGAAGTACTGTCTTTAACATGTTCACAGCCTTATAAATAAGCAGCAGTTCCTGTTTAGCAATGAATTATGAACACTGTTTACAGATGTATGCTAATTCAATTATCTTGAAAATTACTGTTCACTTTAAGGTCGAGAACAGATGCAGCTCCAATACTGTGACTTCAGTAATGTTTTAGTTTCCTGTAACCATAACTTTGGCACTTACTGTCCGTACTTCACAGAATTTGATTACAATTATATTAGGCTGTTTATCCTTGTCATTTTTTTCCCCTTCAATTGAGTAAAATCAAGATAAACCACACCTAACTTGAGGCTGATTCAATCACACACCCCTATCTACCCCATGCCAAACCAGCCTGGAATTACTTAAAACCTCTACTCCATCTACTGACCTGCAGTACTGGAATTTGTAATGGACTTCATAAACTAACACTGCAGGTCAAGAGAAGAATGTTGAAAATGGGAGACAGTAAACAGACTGGCCAAGAGACACGACTTCATCCAAACTCTGGCTCCTGAGGAATTCGGAGGCTGGAAGAACAGCACATGGTGTCCTCGCACACCTTCAGGGCTCCGCTTCTAGGGACTAGGTAGAACTGTTCAACTTTATGTTATGAAATATACTCTGTGAAATGAAGCTACATTAAAATGTTCTGTAGAGGAGAAAAGACAGACAATGAATTTTTATTCCCTTTTGAATTAAATTGGCACGTGAGTCATCATCTGGGCAAAACAATTCAAGCTCCGCCTCTTCCTTCTGAGAAAAACCTGCTAAGTACCTCAATTAAAAAGCAATCTGCTACATTTTAATGAAGATAGCACTGGGCTCCTTTAGGTTTGGGGTTTTTTTTGTTGTTTTTGTTTGCTATTTTTTCCTTTTTACATAGCTCTAGTAGTTCTAGATATCTGATGTTAAAGTTGGAGCAGCTCTTATGCCTGCAAAGATACAGACGAGATATACAACAAACGATCCCGAACAGAAATTCCAAGAGACACTGCAATATATGTAACATAAAAATGTAACTTTCCAACATCTAGTGCCAACCGCATACAAGTTTTCATTCAGGATATTTTGGTCTCTTCAGGCCTTGTGGAACAGCCTGGTCTCCAGGGAAAGAAGTCTTTCTTTCCCATTTCAGAATGAGAATACAAATGGGAACCTTCACTACAAATAGAGCTGGAGACCTGGACCTCACTGGGTGCCTTGGTCTCTTACCATGTCAGGGTAGGGAAGCCCTTCACACTCAATACACAGCTCCCCTTTTGCCTCACCTTGTAACAAGGGCAGTCACAGTTGCCCGGTGGATCCCTTTTCCCTTACTTTGGGATAGGGCTTTTCACAACACCATCCCATTTAGCTATGTCCCTTTCAGCCTCAGCAGAGGAGGAAGACAGTATGGGACCATACATGCAGGCAGCAGTTTGCCACCAGATTTTCTTCTTTCTCCTTGCCCAGGCCTCTGCTCTGGCTCCCTCAGAAAGCTCTCAGCAGTCTCGTTTGCTTTCTTCTGGAAAAGTGGACTGCTGAACTGGCTTCTGATTTCATTCCCCAGCTGGCTGCTTCCCACACTACAATCCTTCAGTCCTAGCCTTCCCATGAAATTATCAGCATGTGCTGCCCAGCCGTACTTCTACCTTGAGTAAGGCTCAGAGAGCCCAAGCAGCCCCAGGCCCGTACCTGGATGAGCGCACAGGCAAGGTCTACGAGAAGCAGCTGCCTCTAGAAAACAGCTGCCTGAAAGGTCTTGCCTGAGATACCTAAATATCTCTATCTAAAGAGTAACTAGGCTATTGAAAACAAAAATGCTTGTTTGGGATGGAGTTCATGTCACCTGTTGTATACAATCTAGCATGTATGTAATGCAGTAATAAACTGGATAGAGATCCTGTTTCCACAGCAGCAAGTCAGAGAGTAGGCAAAGACAGTGATCAGAAAGACACTATTATTAATTGTCCAGAGAGGTCACTGTTTCAACCAGAGTTTGAGTGATTTAAGCAGCCTGTGGTGAAGCAGGCTATGGGATTTCTCTCTCCCCCACTCTTTAGCACTGCATCCAGCCCGGTCCCTCCTGAGGGCTGACATCCTTCTCTAGTCATCATGTTCCCAAAGTAGATTTCATAAACAACTTAATACCAGTGGTTTCCAAACTATGGGCCACAAATCACATGCCCTTGATCTACAGAAAGCTGGCTAGCTCTGTCAAGCTGACTCCACTCATTTCACTTAGGAAGAGAAAAAACAAATGAGAAAAAAACGTACTGAAGAGAAAAATGGATTGTACAGTTGTATCTGTATTAAATTAACAGAAAATGAAAGAAAACCTTATAGAGAGACAAGTTAGAAACACAGATGCTTTCCTACTGTTGCTTTTCCATGTAGGCATTTTCTGTAATTGCTACAGAAGTAGTTACACTGTACTGAACAGATCCTCTACTTAACGTGGTTATATCTGGGAGGAAACTTGGGAATTGATTTTTGTTCTTGTACAATGAAATTACTTGTGGTGAGACTGCCCTCTTCCTGGCTTTCTGGCATACAGCTCTCACAGAAGGACTGCATGGTGACAAGGGAAAGTACATGGAGACTAATTAATCTTGTGTTGCATCTGGTTTTAATTCCTAATTCAGAAACATATTAAAAACATATTCTAGAATGGCCATCTGAAGTTCTGGGCTTGTTTTCCAAAATATCCAGCTCTCCAGTAACACTAAAACCCATTAAACCACAGTCTTAGCAATGATCATCAAATCCACCTCACCCCTTCTAAGAACTATTTCAAATCCTTTCCCTACCATTTTACCCTAACTGAAAGAAAGGGGAAGGAATGAGAAGTGTTTACAGTATCTAGACAGCTAAAACATTAGTTCTCTTGAATGCTAAACATGAGTTATGAAACACAGAAAATTCCAGAGTTGAGGAGTTCTTGTGCAAAACCTTACACTAGCAGAGTTATCTACTTTATAGAGAAAAAAAAAAAAAAAAGTCCCTCAAATAAAATCAGAATCCTTCTACAGCAGACCAGAGGTGACAAAGGTAAGCTCTGCTTCTTTCAAATGCAGCTGGTGCTATGAATGACATAATGGCATTTCTCCTTCCTTTTAAAGTATCTTTTCAAAGGACTAGATGCTGCCAGTTTTGGGTTTAGGTTTTTTTGTTGTTGGGTTTTTTGTTTTTGGTTTGGTTTGTTTGGTTTTTTTTTTTTTTTGTTTGTTTTTGGTTTTGTTTTTTTTTTTTTTAACATGAAGCACAGAAACCACTCCATGCTAAGGTCATCCTGTGCTATTCTTTAGTTTCTCCCACAGACCTTACTCTGCTGTGAGTCAAAGGAACAGGTTTATTATTGCTAGCGACATCAGTCTGTAGAGTTTGCAGTACTCTGTCCTTACTACCACTGCTCGTAGTCAAATTTCTCCTTTCCTCAGTGAAGAAAGGTCCCATCACAGACACTCTATTATCTCTTTATGAACAGTCTTTTAAATTCTGCCTGGTTCTTGCAGAGCTTGCAAACTCCCAGATTCCTCTGCAGCTCCACCAAACCAACCTTGCTGTCAGCCAGTATCAAAGACTCACCCACATGGTAATTCAAGGAAAAACCTAACAGAGTACACAGCAGCACACACGCACACACTCTCACAGCTTTTGCTCAGAATTTGCTACTGCTTCTGCTGACCCACCTTCATCGCCTGCAGATACTTTATTTCTTTTTATTGCATGTCACTGAGACAATTTTAAAAACTACATGCACCAAATACACTTTCAAAATATATCTGAAAATATGGAATAAGTTTTAAGCCTTGTACTGTGATGTTCACCAAAGATCATATAGGCCTAATAACAGCATATAGATTTTTTTTTTTTTCTACCAGCTGAAAACTGACAAAAGCAGTAGCCTTTACAAGCTTATCTGCCTGAAAAGGAAGAACCTCCGGGCTCTCACCTTTCACAGCCCATAGTCTGGATGCCTTTCTAAGTTGACTGGATGCCTTTCTGGTTGACTGCTATTATTTTGCTGAGTGCTGGGACGGGCTGTCTGCTGGCAAGAGGACTCCAGCCACCCTCCTCTCGCATTTGACTTGCTGTGCCCATTTTGTTTTAAAGCCTTTTTGCAACGTCCTGTTCTTTTACACTCTGACTCCCCTTCTGTCCCTTTCTACTTCCTCTGCACCCCATAGCTATTGTTCTCTATTGCACTAAAGAAATAAAAGGAAAACCAAAATCAGTATGCATGAGGACTTATTTTTAAATAATAGTATTTTCCACAGGTTCGGCACAGCCTACTGTGATAACTATTTCCATGCCAACATATCAACCAAACAGCATTGTCTTTTCCCCTCCCAAGCCAAATATCATCATCTCGTACAAATATACTCCTTGCAGGCGTACTTACCAGCACATCAATCCTTACCTGCCATCCAGTCTGACCTTTGCTCTTGTTCCTGTCTCTTGCCGACACACCCTAAACTCTCACTGTGACACACAAACAAAAAATACTGTAGCAGACCTGCAACGAAGCTGAGCATCATGAAAACTGTAATCAGAGAATGGAGAAAAGGCTGTAAAACACACCCAGCCTTTTCCCCATGTGCCACTGAATTTGAAGCAGAGGTTTGCTTTCCCCAGCCTTGCAGCTTCCCATCTTAGGCTTGAGATCCTAGAGCCACGTTAGTAAGAAATGTAGCAGTATACATGTATTCGGTCTTCACAACTCACCAGGCAGAATATGACTCGCTCGGAACTTGTGCTAAATAAAAGTGTTTCCCTTTCTACTTCAGAAAAAGTAGAAATATTTAGTTATAATCTGTGCTCACTGGGATATTATTTTATAGAGATCTGATTTCTTACACACCGAAGGAAATACTCTTCAGAATGTCATTTTATCTCTTCTTGCAAGTGCCAAGAATGTTTAACAAGCTAAATAACATTTATGCAGGGGGACAAAACAGGGGGCGAAGAGTTCTGCCCATGATTTCAATTTTGGATGCTTTATTCAAAGTGATTTAATTATTACTTTTCTTAAGAGGTGATTAAAGTTCATTCAAATCCAGAGGAATGCTTGCCAAGATCCCTAAACAGTTTATTATTTTAATTTTTGCATAATGAGGAGGAAAAATATGTTTTGTTTCAATCTTTTTGGTAAGGAGATATGGCATTGTGCCAGATTACAAGGAAGAAAATTCTCCTTAGTGCCAACGCCTAGTAAACTGCATCCTGTGTCTCACTGCCTCGATGCTGAACAAGGCAGCTGACAAATCCATAGGTGACTTGCCCTAAAACCTTCCTGTTTCCGAGTATCGGGACATGCTGTTATTTGCAAAAGAGCAGTGGGAAAGATGGGAAAAAAATTCATAGAGGAAGAGCAGAGGAGGAACATGACATTTTGCCAATTTGCAAATAAATGGAAGCTGATTCATCCTGTCCAGTGGGTTTTCATATCAGCACTCAGTTAATGATACTACCCTGAAATATGTTGGTTCAGCTGCCTAGCTGCAGCAGCTTAGTGGACAGCACAGTGTATCTAGTGCATGGCCTGAGAGCAAAAAAACAAACAGAAAGTGCTTACCTATAACTCCTGCTCCCTGCATAGGTATTTCAGTTGTTTACTTTCTGTAATCACACAGCTCTGACTGCAGCACGGGGCCAGAAAAGATTGTTAATAGATTCAAATATTCAGTATTTGGCAGCATCGATACAGGCATTTCCTGAACCCTTCAGTTAAGTGGTTTTGCCTCCATGGCATTAAAAAAAAAATTAGTAAAATAGACATCACACTCCAATTGCAGAGGTAAATAGTAATCTGCTGGGATAACCTTCCTTAGATTTAGAATGTAAACTGAACTATATTTCAGCTTAAGCAATGAAAACCTCAAGAGGTATAAGGCAAAAGATAACAGAAGAAAATGAAACCAAGAAAAAGGACAATTACGCTCATCTACTGTAGAATCCGCAAGTAGCCAAATGAGATCTACTTGATTTTGTTCAAAGTGTCATAAAAAATAATTCAGTGCTGTTGAAGCACAAAATGATAGTGAAGTGACAGACCTAAAAAGCCTGAGTGTTTATTTACTTATAGATTAGACAGAAGCACCAAAGCAAAACACCTGAGAAGTCCGCATCTTCGCTTACCTACAGAACAGACAGACCAAAGACATCAGCTTCATTCATCCATTTCAGTAACACGTTTTTGGATATAGGAGTTTAGTTTCGACTTTGAATACTTGTTTGACATCTCACCTGAGCTATCACCCAATTTACAAGCTTACTGTAGATCTCTGTTAACAAAATTTAGAATGTGTTACAAGGTAGCCCTGTGAACACCTGCCAGTCACTGCTGCCTTTGAAACAGTAAACACTTCCACTTCTCATTACAAATCCGAAACAGCAACCCACTTTCTTCTACTGGTGGAATAAGTTACACAGTTATTGCCAGGCACAGTTTCCAAATATTGGAATACACTCCTACAGAAGGAAGCCAGTGCAATTCCTTCTGCTCTCAACTGCCTCAGCTACAATATTAACAGTGTTCAAAAAGCCACGTAAACTCAATGGACAGGTTGCCAAACGAGAAGGATGCGATTCCCACATAGAGAGTTTCTCAGTGGAGGCTGCTAACAGCTGCTTAAAAGGAATCTGAATGAAGAGCATGCTTATTAGAGCTGCACCTGCCACTTTATTCAAAATAAGAAGTGCCTTTCTTGAGATCCTTATCCAGTTTTGGGCTTTTACAATCACGTGCACTCAGAAGAGTCTCTTTCTCCTGATGCTATGCAGGTCAACCACAAATACACATATGAAATCTCAGTGAAACAAAAAAAGTTAAGAAACTGAGTAGTGAATATTACTGAATACTAAAGAAAGTAGGAAAATGTAAATAATGTTTTCTTGTATCTCATTTTTAGGTAGTCTCAGGTATTACTTATAATACAGCTGTTAATCATGGCAGTTCTTGCAGGAATATGAGTTTCAAGCCATCAATTTTTGGACTAAAATTTTTAGTATTAAAAAATGATGGGTTGTTACACCAGCAGCAAGCTGCTAATTCTAGTTAGCATTCCCTGTAACAGAATGGTTAATTTTTCAAACAAGTACAGCTATTTAAATGGATGTAAAGCAAGCACCTGCATACACAGTTTTTCGGTTACATAAAATATCATTCTAACCTTGTAAACATAAACCTATGATACATACATTTTTAATTATTCAAAGTATTTTTAAAAATTCATACAAGCACCATCACTTTAGACAGGCACAGTGAATTACACTAAACGTACTAAATGACTTCACTCGTTAACATTATATTCAAAGTGCTTTTTAAAAGACCTTTTAACTAATTTTGTTCTCTAACACTTGCGTACACCTACCTGGTATACTGCAAAGCAGTTGTCTCCTCCCCTCTCCCCAATAAACCTCTCAGCAGTTTTTGAAGATGACTTTGTTATATTTAAATCTGCAGGATGCAGCAAGAGGGCTCTCAGATGCAAGCAAATCAGAAGTCCTCCAGATGGTCCTGGCAGTTTAGCAAGGAGTTCCCACCATATCCTGAGAATTAGCTCTATCACTTTTCTGCCAGAGATCTAAATGCCTGGAGCTAGCCCTACACATTCCCAAAAACATCAAACGTACTAACCAGTTTTACCGTAGTAGTACCACAGATTCTGTAGTATTTGAAAAGTAATGTCCAAAATTTCTGCCTACTCATCTACAGCCTAACATGGTCTAGGAAAAATATAATCAAAGCTCTGATTTTAGACAGTAATTTGTATTTCTTGAAGGGTGGAAAGTCATATTCTTTTCCTTTTTAAGTATTTGTGCAAAGGTGAGCAAAGAAATGCTGGAAATAATGTTTTTCTCATAAAAACACTAACTATACTGCAGTGATAACCACAACCACTTTTAGACCTTTATAAAATATCCAGTTTGTCATCCTTTCCCTGTTGAAATCTATGTCAAAAAAAGTGTTACAGAAAACGTAGATTTTCTTCATCCTTACACACCTATTCCTCTCCCTGATATTCAGTCCTGCAGAGTCTCAACCCATACATTTTCTACTTATTTTCTCTCTGCTTTTAACCATCTTCATAAATCCTAGAATCTGGAGAGTGAAAACCAAAAGTGGCCACGTTTTTTTTTAAATGTCACTTTTCATACAAAGCCAGAGCAAGACAATTACAGGGGTTTTAAAGGGATATTTTATTACAAACTATAGTGAGCAGAAGCAGTTAATGGGGATGAAAGAGTGATTCAGTTGGGAACAATTAGCATTTTCTATATAATTGCTTCACAGAGAAATATGAGAGTTATTTCTAGAGAGTCTCAACTTGCAAAGCTTCAGTGGTTTTATTGTCCCCACCCATTAAATATATTTGGTAGCTTGCTGTAACCACACTTACACTGTTGCGATCAAAATTTTAAACTCTCTAAAATGCATCATTGTTATAACGAGCCTTCAGGCAAAAGTAGAGATTAGCATTTCTGAGAGAGCAAAAAAAAAAAAAAAGATTTCATTCCACAGGCTCTCGGTCTACAAAATCTGATTTCCAGAGATAAATACTAATGGAAAATGTGTCAAGATGCCAATTACCAAGCTGCAGTTTTCTCAAATATAATCTTGTGCAACAGAAAAACACTACTTTTATTTTAAATTATGCTTTGGGTTCTTAGAAAATACCCTGGTACAAAGAAAGGACAAGAGTTAATGCTGCTTTGTTGCATGAGATTATGCAATAGCTTGTTGAATGAGCCTGTAATACCTAAATATCTTCAGGTCATTTCATCAAGGGAAACCCACAAAAATTGCTTGAGTTCACACTCTGAAAGACTAAGCAGAGATTAAGTTCTCATTTTTGCTGTCACCACATAGTAAGTGCATCCTTTTGCTATTTCAGAAAGCACGGATTTTATTATATATATGTATGTGTGTGTGTGCACTGAAAATGAGATCAATTATTAAAACCTGTTTATCTTCAACAGCATTTCTGTTTACCAGAAAAAAAGGCAGAGCATTAGCACCAAATATACATATGTTTTCATTACCTCCCTTATTAAAGAAATTCCAGATCTCAAAACAAAGTCTGATATCTGTTATTTAATATTCTTAAAAATTTACAGCATATTGATTAAGAATCAGAGTAGATTCGGATTAGTATCTCTGCAGTATAGATGGGGCTTTTATCTTCTGTTATCTTTAACGGAACATTACCACATAACAAATACCTACGAGTCAAAGGCGGTAATTAAAGATATCAAAGATGGCCTCAAAGACTCTAAAATTTACACAATTATTGCCAGAGTCTACTGTTTCATCTCTCAGCAATTAACATCACAGAAACATTCTGTAACAAAGCCTAAAATACAAATTAAAAAGAGAATCTGACTTTTCCTACTCCTTCATTAGCAGGATCCACTACAATCCCATCACTAATTACTAACCATGTTTTGCACCATTTGGGTCAAGCTAGTAGAAAATGCCAAGTCAGACATTCCTAGAACAGACATTTCTGTTATTCTTTGCTCTGTTAAGGTACTTGCGGGACCTCAGCACGCAGAGACAATTGTGTTCCCTGGAAGCCCATCAATGACTAGCAAGGTAGTCACTCCGAAACACTGCTGGGTTTTGTCTTTTTAGCCAGATTTTCTTCAATGAAGAAAACAAGGACTTACAGACTTATTTTGAGCTTAAAGTGCTTAACCTTCAAATCTGCTCCTAGAACTTTTCCAAAGACATTTAACTTCTAGTGCTTGTTAAAAGAAGGCCTGGAGGTCTTGGGTTTGTTGAGGTAAGCACTCTCATCAGACTATAAAATGAGCCCAATTTAAGGCGTTAAGATTAAACAAGTCTTCTCTGGAGGCAGCAACTTTCACTTAAAGAAAAGGCCTAGGGGACTTGACTTTGCCTAAGAAAATGAAGCACTGTCTTTTTACATCATATAAAAGACTCCACCCATTTCCTCACCAAATATTAAAACATGTTAAATGCTTACTATTACTTCGAACGCCTTGAGTGAATCCAGAAATTGCCAGTCAGTTTTGCTTAACCAGAAATCCCTACTGAGATATAAGCGAGGGAGACTATGGCTACTGGCTGTGTCATTAGACCTTCCTGTTCCAGGAATGCCAAGTGAAATGCAAGCATCAGTTTCCATATGCAAAGGGACTGGAGGTTCTCAGCTACAAACCTGTAGAGGTAGGTGGAAACCCACCAAGACCTCCACAGAGAATTGCACTCTTTGGGACCGAGATACACAGAGAAGGATAGCCCTGTTGTTGACTCCTGCCCAAATATTTTCCATACATGAACATCACTCTTACATGTGATATTCCTACAAGGTTTCCTTTTCATTTTTAACAGCTGGAGACTAACAGAACTTTTTATAGTATAACTAGAGCATTGGATCGTCTCAATATCCACATCAATATTCAATCCCTCTCAAAACCTTGGTTAGCTCTTTGAGTCCCAGAACAAATTACAGCAGCAGTACGTTCCACAATGTACTTACTCACCAAATGAGAAAATTTTCTCATACAAACGTTTGAGGTCTGTTTAAGAAAGGAAAAAAAATCCAGCAAAGAATAGTTTTATGGACATTGTTACACTTCATAGGTACCACTTGAAGGTTCTAGCACAACAAGGTAAACAAAAAGATACCAAAATTACAAAAGAGAAAGGAAGAGATGGGCTATGAGAGAAAAACTAGAACATCCACAGGAAAACACACCAAATGCCAAGATCAGGTAGATATTGTATGGCAAATCCAGTGACTAAAGGAGGAGCACAGAACAGGCACTTGTGTACTTGGAGATAAAATGTCCCAGCAAGACTGAAGAACCTAAAATGCCAAAGGCAAAAACTGAGGAAGGACATCTATATTTTAAAACAAAATCCAAAGGCCACTGGGCTTTCATAAAGGAATTCAACTGTAGGAGTAATAATCCTAAACTGAATTCACCTAACATTTTAAAATTTACTAAGTGCAAATGTTCATAATGTCTTATCCATAAAGTAACCATGCTGTTGAACGCATGGTTTCTTACGGTATTTATGTTTCAAGCTGTTTTTTAAAAAAACATTACAAACTTTATCATAAACTGTAATATAGTTGTTATCTCCCTGGTGTTTACTGATGATCCACTTGTTCTCTGTATGTGTAGTCTGCAGCAACGATTGAAAAGGAGATTGTCTTCAATAATTCTGCCGGTGCAGGAGAAGAGAACATGTATTTGTATAGAAAATTTCAGAAATTAAATCTATCGTGAAGTCAACTCACTTTGTGTAGAAGTAGCACTGTAACATCCTTCATTACCTTTTCCTGGGAAGGGCTATACTTCAGCTCTGATGTACAGGAAAAGGTCATTTCCACCTGACTGATGGAAGGATACTCACTACATTCCTGACGCAGAAAATTAGTACAGTGGAAATATGTAGGTTTCTCCCTTGTGTGCGTGCAAACTCATACACACTTGAAGAACTGGATCTTAATGTAAAAATAATTCTAACAGTTCAGGTTGGGAGCTTCCCAGTATGGGTGACAAATCCAGTCAGTATTTTAGTCAGACAATATTAGTTCTCCTTTAAACACAATAAGTAGTCAGCCTGGATTAAAAAGAATTTAGTTTTATTTGGACAAAGGCACACAGTCTTTATTGTTAGATTAAGCATGTATCTTTTAGCTGCAATACTAAGAATCTCAACATAATTTTAATCTGATATCACAAATAATATTACAACTAGTCAATGTTCAAAACTAAAATGGATAATTATTTATAGCTTAATGATGCTTCAACTTTTTAAATGCATAAAATGGATATTTTAAAAAATTACTCCGCATTATGATTATTAGACTATTTTCAGAGGAAAACTCAACTATCACAATTTTTCCAGAACAGAAAAATCACAACTAGCCCTGAAGACAAACGGTTACACCAGAAATCCAGAAATAAAAGCAAAAGTATTAAATTAACAAGGTAATGTACATCTGCTACAGTATGAGGCAAAATGGTAGATGGAGATTTGCTACAGTAAGTCAACATACTTGGAAGGTCATGAAAGCTACTAAAATACATATTAAAGTCCTTTTTGTCCTGGATATATTTAAGTAGTCCTAAAGAAATGCTTAATAACAGAAGTCGAAATGCTTCCAGAAATGCTCGTGTCAACACCTTTTGCAGGTATTGACATCAGAATGACTCGCTTGGAACAGATCTGTAGTGAACTTCTATATCAAATTAAATGATAAGATCCAGAATTAGTTTGTTTCATTTTTAACAAAACTTTTAAGTATAATTTCTAGCTCCTTAGTCTCAGCAGCTACAGGTACCAGCATGAATTTTTTTTAGTATACTAAGTTTTTAAGTCACGGCTTGCAATGGTAATTTCTCCAACTAAAATAGTTGTTTCTTATTAAAAGTGTCAGATGTTTATGATCATTAATACTGATGCAAAATGGACCGACTCAACTGACATCTTCATAAAGCATCCGAGTCCAAGAAATACTGACACTCAGTCATATGTTAATGGCATCCATAGTTATTACTCATGTATTTTTTTCCCAACAATTACCTTTCCTCTTGGCTACTAATACTTATGTGTTTCAATTCAAGCTGGAAATATCCAAAAGAACTTACAGAAAACCATAAAATAGCTGGAGTCAGTGTAACTCTGCTCCCCTAGCAACATGTTAGAAAGTAATTTGATCTCCTGTATTCCTTTTGGTCTCTCCTATGGTAGCAAGCTTCCAAGCTGTAATGATACCAGACAAGTTGAAAAAGAGCTTTGATGTAGGTTAATCAGTTGTTTCCAACATACTAAAACCCCTATATCTTTTGTAGTGCTTGCGCCAATTAAAAAATCTTTCCAGAGCTAATTCTCAGTACAGAAGAATTAAAAAAAAAAAAAAAAAAAAAAATCACTGAGTTACACTTCCTACTTTGGAAGTCACTGATTTATTTCTTGTTACTCTATTTTCTCGCTCCACCTCCCAAATTCAAAGCCAATCTAACACAAAAATAATTAACCTCTGAATAATAATTCAAATTAAATTAAAAGTAAGTACAAATCTGGTAATTACCAATGAAAAATTTTGCTTTAAAAACAGATAAAACACTCATTTGCAAATACAGACTGTACTCTTTCAGTTAATATACATCAAGTAACACCGAACTTAAACATGGCCATTTAATTATTTAAAAAAATGAAAAATAAGCCATTTTGAATTTCCTTGTAAAATCCACTAGCATTTAGATATGGTTGAAATTCCTCTTTAGGGAATTAATCCCACAAACATTGGTGCATATTATCAACGATAAAATATTTCTACACAACTTTAACCTTCAGCTCTAGATACGGTATCTGTTTTCCATGCAACAGTATGTGACCATAACAGGAGTATCATTTTGCATTATCAAAATAGGAATTATGTGCTGTTGATTTTTAAAGTATCTTGAAAATATATTGCCTTACTTGCTTTAGTCAATGGGAGTACTTTTCTGTTTAGATTACCTAGCTGACCCAAGTTACCCTGAAACACAGATGCTAGACCTAAGCGATTTGATATGAATTTTAAGACATGAAAGTTCAGAAATCTCCAAGAGACTTACTGTAAGTATTAACTTACAGTTAATATTGCATACTAATGCACCCTCCACCCCCACCCCACTCCAAGCCCTAGTAAATTAATTTAGCCTAGGTACATTAATACCCAGATTCATTCAGGAATCATATAGCCTTCCCAAGTGAGGTGGGTTCCCACTTAGAGCCGTCTCTCTGCTTTTCAATCACACAACTGAGAATGATCCAGGTGTTGTTGACTGGCGAGGACGTGGACATGGGTTAGTGAATTGCCAGTAAGGTAGCCAATTTAACACTGTCAAATCACCTAGGATAAAAGCTTATTCTATGTTTGAGCTTGACTATAAGGGTACCCTACTGAAATAAAAAGATAATGGCAAGTAATGACTAGATGATTATTAACATTCTACATAATACATCATTTTTCCTAGAGTCTACTAAACTTCTCCCAAGAGCCCGATAATGTGATAATGTGAGTGATAATGAATTGTTATTGACATACTTTTTTCCAAAAAGCCATCTAAATCTTCCAAAATGTCAGGAGAATTGTTATGCTTCAAGATAAAAATTCCCACAAATTGTAAAACCATGAAGAGTTTTACATTTGTATAATAACACGCAACAACAGTAATGTCCTGAGGTACTTTATCTGTGAGTTCCCAGCAGTTCCTTTGTTCACACGTTCTGCCTGAAGCATTACTGGTTTCATGTATTTGGAAACTTCCCTTGCCAACACCTCCTCAAGCTAGGGTATCAGAAGTACTTCTGCCAAATATACCTGTCAGCTAGAAGTCCAGGTTAAAAAAGAAATCCTAATTTGGCGGTTTCTGCTGCTAAGCTTTAGTCAATACACCTGTAAACCAAGAAGAGGTAATATGAAAACAAGTAATTCTTGTTTATGTTCTTTGCTGTCATTGTTCTTTGGTTTAAAATGTATGTGAAATACAGTTTATGAAATATCTCATTTACAACTCCATATTAATATCTGTGTGTTCTGCATTAACTCCTTAATGATGCTTCAATACGTTTGACGTCCCATGCTATAAATTGTTACGTATACTTCCTACCTAGTACACAGAGAAGAAAATCAGATGTTCTTCCAGAGACAGTTTCATATTTATTCAGAAGGCATACATCTCAACTGATTTTTTTTAATTAAATTTTTAGTTTCATGAAACTGATAAATTAAGGGACTTCTTGCTGTTTGAATAACATTAAAAGCAATATTAATTGCTATGTATCGTAGTGCAGAGGGCCTATACAAACCCCCCATACCATTTAAACCCCTGAGTAAAGGTTTTTAAACGGTATCCCATGGGATCTCATCCACTGTGAAGGAAAACATCAAGGCATCATGGAATATAAGCATCTTGAAAAATACTTTAAAGCTTTGAAAAGTTCCTCCTCATTAGAATACACAAATGCAAAACAACCTATCCTATATCCAAAACAATCCAAGGCGTAACAATAATACCTGGATTTGAAATTTAAGAAACTCTTACAGTTATTAAATACACATTATGAAAACAACTGGCAAATTTGAAAAGGTGATCATTATTATATATTAATGTTGTCTTTAAGTTTTAAGGTAACAAAAACTATATGCATGCAACTTCTGACACCAAACTTCAAAACTGTCAAGAAAAAGCCTGGGCTCTTCAAAATGTTTTCATTTCTAGTGTCCTGACTCAAATGACATATACATATATTCTGAAAAGGAATGAAAAGTGTGCTGTATTAAGATGAAATAAAGTACATCAAATTTCAGCCTAACATGAATTTTAAGAATTGTTAACTGAGTTCTGTGGTTAATGTCAAATGAAAATTTTATCTACTATCATGTTACAGAAGAATCAATACAGAGTCATAACTGCATTTTAACATCTATACAAGCACTTTTTAAACACCTTGTTAGTTTAAAAACAAGGATAAAAGGTTTTTTTAAACCATTTGCTGTTTCAAAAGGGCATGAATTACTTGTACGTCTCTGTACTTTGTTATCTACAAAAATTTTCACCCAGCTTAAAAAAAGAAAACATCAAAAAACTCATATTGGTTATGATCACTACAAATTCTAGGGTGACAGCTTTAACTACAAGAGTATTGCTAAAGTAGTTTTGCTAAAATGAAAGCTCCAGGTTTTGTCTGAATTCTCAACAGAGCAAATAAACTTACTCTCTGATAGCAAACTAGCATTTCATTGCTAAAGCAAAAGCTTTAAAATTAACTGCAGTGCACAACTTCAGTATGATTCTAAGAACTCATTAATGCTGATACCACAGGTGATTTATTGTTTTTTGGGTTTTTCTTCCCCCTTTTTTTTACTCTTTTCTTTTTTTTTTTTTTTTTTTTTTTTTTTTTTTTTTAAATAAAACCTCCCCCTCCTGCCAGAATACTGTTCTACAGAAAAAAAATTGCTATTCTCTACTATTGTCAGTCTTTCACATACGGTAAAAAAACCCTCAACATACAAGAGTTTTAGAGCAAGTAATCAATCTGCAAAATGTTATACATCAGAAATAAGGCATCCACTTTACAGCTGTTTAAACAAAAGAGGAAATATTTCCCAAAATATATATTTTGGATCTGTGTAAACAAAGATTATATGCGTTGCTTCCATTCATTTCAAAAATATACACCCACATGGACTAAAAGTGATCTTGGTGCTATGAATTTTAAATTACTGTAATGTACCCAGGTGTAATCTGAAGTTACAAAACCCAAATATTTTTGAACTTAATATTTTGAAGTATGTCAAAAATTTTAATTATTCTTATGTGAAAAGAATACTAAAAATAAACCCCAACTTTGATGCCATTTCATTGAATGAAAAAGAAAGTACTATGAAAATAAACATTCATCTGGTTTCCTAACAATAAATATAAAGACAGTTATTATAACATACTGCAACACAGGAAGTATTACTATATTGACCGTAACGTTCAATCAGTAGTTTTTAAATCTTTCCTCATTGAGGCTTGAATCTTCTACCTTGTCAGCTGTCCAACAACTTTTAAGAGGGTTTTATTTTCTTGCTTCAATTGTTCATTTTCGTCTTCTATATCATCTAGGTCCTGTGAAAGGAAAACAAAAAATAAACATTTCTCAGGACATGAATACAAACTATCAATTAGTAACTGCAGGAATTTAGCATCTTAGCTCTGAAATAAAGAAGTTGGGGTTGGGAAGAATTAGTGTCACAGTAGCTACCCTTAAATCTGTTAAACCGGCTTTTTCCCTAGTATTACTGTAATTACAAAACATTAATATTATATTCCCATGTACAAGCATCTTTAAATGGAAACATATAATCAAAACTAAAGCTACAGCAGGAATTAATGCATCAAGAAACCAAAACAGGATGGGGCATGATTATTTTATTGGCATACAGAGAGTGTATTGGTCAGCGATTGCCTCTGCTCCCAGAGTGTGCTTGTCTGCAACTATCCTGCTTGTATATACACATCACTGGTTATTACTGCAAGAAGACCTGCTTTGTGTTTCAAATTAAGTACCAAAATTTTCAGAAAAAATGCCTGCCCATTTTTTTTTACTTTCTGTGAAAAAAAATTAAAAGGCGTTTTGTAACTTCTGTCTAAATTGCTACTAAAAGAACAGACAGCATACACAGTAATATTGGGTGCTTAAAAGAGATTGCTCCCACCCCAAATATGCATCCCTCTTCCACCAATTACCATATTACTGACTTCCCATTTCACTTCTTCACTTCCCACCAAGTCTTTTTAAGCCTTTAAAGTGAAAACCAGTGAACTTGGCTGTTTAATGTAAGCATTACTTTGGTAAAAATAATTTTAGTGTAAAAAAAAAAAAAAGAAAGAAACAGAATGAGAATGAAACAATGAAGAAACAGAAGAGTGACCTCAATGCCAGCACTTTAAGGAGGAAAATGAAAGGCAGGCAAAGGAAGAACCACCAGGATTCTCATTAGAGATCTCAGATCCCTTTTGACTGAAGTCTGCAAAACCCTACTGTTGCCATGCTAGGTTAAACATAAAACAGTAGCAGAAAAAAGATTTTCTCTCTCTTGTTCCTTTAAGTTGTTAAGCTGTGTTTGACATACGGAGTCTATTTTCTTGTTTCTTTTTAGTGGGGTCATTCCAGAAGCGCAGGCTAGAGATGTTGTGTTTAATTGGTATCATGATTTTTAAAAGCCTCTTCTGTTTGCCAAGCCAAAATCCATACCGCAATACCTTCACAGCTACTTTATTGTTTTTGCAATGTGGAATCAAGAAATCAGCAGCAGAAATTCCTCTTTGCCTCACAGAAGTAACACTGTACCACAGTACGAATGGCTTCCAGGAACAGCATTTGACCACTCCAACATAACAGATACAAGTGACTTAAACAAACATGGAAGGTTTTGATGGATAGCTACTATAAATAGTTTAGTATGTAATTGTGAGGAACACACTTTGTTTTCTCTCTTATGCACTTCAGATCAATAATCAGATGGAAAGGACAACACTTTTTCAATAAAATGGTATTTTTTTCAGTTCAGTATACATAATACTGTGTTTGAACTTGTGGTTAACCTAGCCATCAGATGCCTCAATTAAAGCTTACCTAAAAACCTTCTGTTTAAAATACTTGTAATTTACCCAAATTAAAATATTAAAAGTTTGTGAAAGATTTATGCTGTTTTCCAAAGATTTATGCTCATTCCAAAGATTGCTACAAGTAAGAGTTTCTTGAATATGAGCCAGGAAGAGTAACAATTGCGGTTCAAATATCTACAGAAACAATGGACCGAGAGATGCAAGTGTTTTTTGCCACTCTGAAATTTAAAGTTTCATATTCAAAATTCAAAATTACAACACTAATGTATGCTTACTAGTAAAAAAGATGCAATAGCAGGAAAGCTTGGACTTCACATACCAAAGGAATCCGTAACTACACAACTGACGCTAATTGGATTATAAATCCTTACTGACAGTCTTTCTCCAAACACACATTTAACTACAATGACATCTCAGTGAGGTCAGAGATGACCAAGTGTAAACTACTTGACAGTTGAACTTAGCCTACAAATATTTAAATGTCTTGAGATGCCTTTCCCTTCAGATGTTTGAGGTTTTTATGAAGCAATTACCCCTTTCCGACAAAAAAACATGGCAGACATACTTTTAGTGGCTAATGTACTGGAGTGAAAGAATGCCATTTATGGCAGAAAGCCTTTTCTGTTTCTCAGTATAAATGCAGCTCATGTTCTTTAAGTATCTTTGTGATGTACTGACCGATCTTAGTAAAATTATATTGTTACGTTAAATAAATAAATTTACTTAAAATGAGAAGGAGTCTGCCAAGTTTTCAGGATTCTTAGAAAAAGTTTTTCATGTGTAACACAAGATCTTTGCCAATGAAGGATGCATTCATGGTTAAGAATTAACCGAAACTTCCAGAAAGAGCACTTCTTTAAATATGAGGGCTGAGCAGTCAGAAAGCTATGCAATAAAATGGCATTTTAAAAAGTTATTTAGGTTGACTTGAAATTCTTTGCATGTCTGTATAACCTAACATGCAATGACTGCACATCTTGATAAATAGAAAAGAATGAGAAATACCATGAATGCGTAAATGGTCAAATTTAAAGACATCTATTTAGGTTACCTACCAGCAAAACCTTTTAAAGAGATCTCTGCATAAGCTCACTAAGTGAAGTTTAGTCCTCAGGACATCCTTTTGTCTCAGCAGAAGGCTGAAGATCACAACTGTTCTCCCATGCAAAGCATCCAATCCAGGTGCCAGGTCTACAGAGTAATGTTCCATGAAGAACAGAGTGCTGGCTCTCGTGATCCCAGTTATGATAATAAACCTTAGGCCAATGCAACTGCACTATTAACTTCCATAACCTTTTATCACAGGAACGATGCAGTATTTCTGTAGCTTTTCTTAACATTCTAAAGCTTTCCTCTTTCTAAATTCACATGGATAGCCAATATAGAAGCAGTCATAAATCCAAGAGCTATTAAAAAAGAAAGTACAATTGCATCTGTTTTAATGGAAGCATCTCTTGAGCCACAGGTTCAAACTTTTGTAAGATGACAAATTATTAAGCTGGTCATAAAGTCAAAAGGCAGCTATTTCATCATTAAGAAAACCCCAAGTGATGCAAACGTAAATAACTTGCATTGCAATTACGCTAACAGACTGTTATAGCTATGATAAATGCTGAGCTGATAGAGGAAAAAAAATAAGAAAACATTCTCTTCTGCTTTTGAGAGAGGCTACCTAGGGAGCACCAATAAGGTGGCTTTGTAATATCTCATGGAACAGTACAATTTTAGTAACTTTTATAATAAAGAGGTTTTTGAAAGGCCTATATTCTGTTTTATGTTTTCTTTCCAAACAACTATCAGAAACTCCCATCATACTTCAACACAGGCAAGGCACAGGCACTGCTTGACTTCACTGCAAACGTTCAAAGATGGTTTCTAGTCAGACACTCGGTAGATTTAATTTAGGACATCATACTTCAAATATAGCAGAAAAAAAATAACATTGTTTCTGGAACAGCAAACCTTGCAAACAGTCATGGTCCTAAAACACAAGCTTTCAGTAATTTAGGGTCTTTTAATTTGTTTTAACCTCTGAGTCAGGTGTGACCGACAGTATTAAGTAGCTTTGCCATCCTTTATGTAGAAGGAATTAACACTTGCCTTGACTGTAATAAGGTCATCAGCTTAGATGTAACAAGATTATTTGCAGAATGGAAGAATGGCACAAAGACCAATTCTCCAATTAAAATAGAAATCTCTCCAAAACAGACAATACTTCATATATCCTACAAATTTACTTCCAACTTTCTTTAAAAAAAAAAAAAAAAAAAAAAAAAAAAAAAAAAAAAAAAAAAAAAAGATATCTGTTTCAGAATAATCTCAGCTACTTTAATCCTCTAGATCTGTTCACAAACTTTTGTCGTCCTCCTTTGGTACAAATGAATAGAGCAAAGTTTGCCACTACGCACACAGAGTTATTGCCTCCCTTCACTAATGGATTGACCAAAGCCAGTTCTGAAATTTTTTTCTGAATTTTTATGGGAATGTCTGCACTGGACCAGTAGAACCATATTTCTCTTGTACATCCAGGCTCTGCACCTCAGCCACGAAGTTTAAGATGAGGTCACTAATCCATTCTATGGAAGAGTTCCAGTCTGCCCTTAAAACTGGGACGTGTTAAATTTGGTGTCTTCTATCAACTTTAAAATTTCTTATCCCGTCCCATTCCCAAGTGATGCTAGCCCAAGCCTCTTGCCTCCTGTCTTGTTCTGCCTTTATCCTTGGGAATTAACAATAAAGAGTATGAGAATACGTGTCAGAATATAAAGCACTTACTCCCAAATCTATCATCTAAACTATTATTAGTAATTAAGTATTAGTATTATATAATTATATTAAAAGTAATGAGGTATTAGTAATTAAGCTGACTAAAAGGAAATTAAATTTATAATTACTTTGTCTAACAAAAGTCCTGGGTAACAATTTATTGAGAAAACTGTCAAAACCCCAACTTCGTTATTTCCTGGTATGCTATGTACTGAATTTGGAAAGAAGAGGCAGTAAAGAACTCTTACTTTTATAATGTTGTTCTACGAGCACTTACAGCAACAAGAAACTTGGGTACTCCAGTAACACACAGTTTATGGAAGTTAATCATGACAAACAGAAGTCACCTAGAAAAAATGTGACTTATTGACATGCCTCTTGAAAAGTTACACAAATACAAAAAATACTTCCACACTTAATTATCTTCTGACCTTGCCCAGTGGATGCGGGTGCCTGAATAAGAACAGAGAGAATGCAGAGACTTTTATCTCCTCTTTATACTGCACTATATAAGAAAGTATGTGCTTACTCTGTTTAACAAATCAATTTCTTCCTTCAGCTTTCCAATTAGTTCCTCTTTGTCCTGTGTCATTTTCATCAATCTTGCGTTTTCCTGTCTCTCCTTCGCAAGTTCCTGAAACCAGAATATGCAATGAAGTTCGAAATGTAATTTCTGGTTTTAAGAGACAGTTGTAAGTTATTACCATTTAAAACAAACACACAAAGGAGAAAAAACCTCCCACACTTACCTATAATTCCTTTTCTACAGCAAGTCAAACCCATATCTTCAAACCCTTACACTTCAAGGAGCTACAGAATCACATCTAAGAAAATATTTTACCCACAGCAAACCTGTGTGATATCTCTGATTCCAAAGATAATGTTTTAATTAATATTTAAATTAAGCATGAACCCAAAATTGGATAGGGGCCCAAAACAGAATAAATGTAAAGCATCAGCTTCCAAATTTGTTATATTGGAAGGGTTATTCCTTCTTTTTTGTTTTGGGGTTTTTTTTGTTTGTTTTGTTTAGGGGTTGGGGGGGAGGGGCGTGTTTATAGTACCATTAAAAAGGAATGAAGACTCACTGTTAGATCTGTGGGCCTGAATGTGAGAAAAAATGAAAAAGTCCATTAGGAATTCAGTAAATCAGGGTTCAGGATACTGAAAGAAAGCCCCTAAATCCTCTACTTTCTGTGTTACTGGTAGTTAAATTATTTAAGAAGGAAGCTGATTTGGAAGGGAGGGTTACGGTGTACTTCACTCAAATCAGGCTTCCCCAAGTCTTTAAAAAAGAAATTCTACAAAATATGCTTTATTTTCATCCTTTCCAAAAAAAATCTATTCAAATTGTGTTTACTTAGTAACTTTCATCCATACGAATTCAAGAATATTTGGCAAGTTACCACAAAAATCCACTTCAGAGGAAGACAAAGAAGCCAGTAATAGATTACACAGATGACAGTATTTACCAAAATACTGGTTTAGGTGAAAATCTCAGCTTTAACATTATTACATTTTCCCAGAATTGACTGTACGAAGAATGTCTGAAATAATGAAAACTTTGTTTTAAATATATATTTAAAATGTTTAAAACGTTAACAAAACAACTGGATAGTAATTAAATTTTATATTTCAGTACATTAAAAGAAATTCCAAACCAAGAAGTAGATCAGAAGCAGGCTTGCTAATTTTCTGAACAGCCAGTGAGCCCCTCCTTCCCCCAAGTTATTTGCCCTGTGTTGGTGTGTCATGAGGTATATTTGAGAAATACGCAGAGCACTGCTGGCTCTCCAAGTATATGGATCTCCACCTCAACTATTTCTCACTTACATACCAGATGAAAACTAAACATCTGTGATTAGAAAGTTGACATTCTTCTCAGTCAGTCTGACTCTTCATATATCTAACAGACATAACTTTCTGTACACCAAGTATTTAGCATCACTTCTATATATTTTACTTGTAAATTTCCGCACAGAGTTTCAAAGGTACTTTATTTTAGATGTATGCCATGCAGACGTCGGTTGGTACTTACCCTTTCAAGTTCTTCAATTCTCTTTTCCAAAGCGTTACTTGGTACAGAACCGCCAGAAGAATTTGCATCCCTGCTGTATCTGCTGTAAGTTGTCCTGTCTGTTCGGGAATATCTATTTGGAGCATCATCATCTGCTGCATTAGCTGTGCTACAAAGGCAAAGAGCAAAGCGGACATCTATTTAAGCATTTAACAAAATGGAAATGATAGAAAGAACAAGAAATGCTTTCCAAAGCACTTGATAGGTCAGTCTAATAAACTGCAGAGAACTTATTTCACAGCTCTTATGTTGCTGAGAACTCCATAAATTCACTGCCTCAGGGAGTTGAATCCTTGGATAACGCAGCTCTTATCACATAGGTAATCAACTTTAAACACATACTTACGCTTATCCTATCTTATTTTTAAAGATTTAAAAATTTTATGAACTGTGCATATTAAAAAGCAAGCGAAACAATTTTATTTTAAAAAGTTAAGTACCACTATGGAGTTTAAACCAAGCATCTTTTTAAATAGATGAAAACATAAAGGATGAAATATAAGTACATGTCCGAAACATAAGAAGCTTACACGTTTTCAGTAACTATGGACGTGGCCTGTAAGGAACTGGAAAGCAAACCAGAGTGAGAAGGTGATGCAGCCCAACATATTAATTTCATGCCATTTCCAAATATTTTACTTCAGAACTTGGATACACAGCAGTTTGTCATAGCTCAGTTGGTAGGCACTCACTTGTTAACTGATGATATGTTTTTGCTTTAGATCACGTGTCTATTCGTTAAAATCACTGCAATGGAATCTTAACAGATAAGCACTGCAAATGCACATAAACTAGTTTTAAAAAAAAAGCTTATGGGTTCTTCATTGTGATTGCTATATACAAAAACAGTGCTATTTTAAAAAACCACATATTCTAAGTCTCAAATTTAATAGTGCTCTTCCCATAGCTATTTTCTTCCTAATAGCAATGTTATTTACCTTTAATATAGAATCTAAGGAATAATTAAGAACAGCAGAATGGAGTGCCCTGGGACGAGGCAAAGAGAGATACAGATCTTTCACTCCCCAATCTACCAAAACCACACTTCTTTGACTTTGAAAATATACAGCTAAACAGCCAAAACAAAACAAAACAAACAAAAAAAACAAACAAAAAAACCCCAAAAAACAAAAAAACAACAAAAAAAAAAACCACAAGCAAAAAACCACCACTTGTTCAGTCTTCACCAGGAGAACTTGAATGTAGACACTCAAAAGCCATCCAGACATGGTCCTATGCAACCAGCTCTAGGTGACCCTGGTGGGACAAGATGCTCTCCAGAGGTCCTTTCCAACCTCAACCAGTCTGTGGTTCTGTGAAATCACACAGCTGAAATATGTATTCAATGGTTTTCTAGAGAACTTAGGAAAAGAATGAAAAGCACTATGTATCCCTACAACATTTCCCTTAAAACATAGAAGAGTATATGATCAATGTGTTCATTTAACAGTTTTGCACTTCATAACTCTAGAAAACCCCTGCTGACAATGTGCAAATCTAGATGGATACAGTGCAAATGAAAAGCAGGAGTATCTGGCAAAGGGATGTCTTTTCATGGATATAAATATTATTTTGCTCCAGCATGTGTGAAGTTTCCAAGGCACACTGACACAATTGTAAGGAATTTTGTAGCTTAATGTTATTACCATATTTAGCACTGTTTATTCTTCATCTAGAAGATTTTTTTAAAAATATTTCTAGGACCGGATACGCATGTTGCAACACAACATAAGAGAAATATTTTAGTTTAACTCTATAAATTCTAGATTATTTAGCTTTCTGAAAGATGTGTTGTTTGATGCTGTTAATGTCACAAGGATAGACCACACAGAAAAGGCTCAATTTTTGATCACTCAAAAACGAAACCTTTTGCCAATATACTGGAGTATCTCAACTCAGCCCCAGTGAGTGATAAAATTAAGATATTTTCTGTATTTTCCCTGAAACTCAAACTCAAAAATTTCCTCATCTATTCCACTGGAAGCAGACCCTACTGAACACATTCCTTTTCAGTATCAGCAAGTACAAGGGACATAACATGAAGACTTCTAGTAAATGGGATTTTAAAAAAACATTTAAGGAGGCATGAGTCCATGACCTAACACAAGGAATGTGACAGATACGAAGTTCATTATTTGGGCTCTTATAACCAATGTCCAGTATACAGCAACAGCAAAAAAGGTACTATCTGAGACACAACAGACAGATCTTTTGCACAGCACGGAATTCTAGTCTTCAGATACAATGTCACTTTGCAAGCCTTAAACAAGACAGAAAACTTACCTAGAATAACAATATCACTGAACTTGGTGTCTATGCTTTACTAAGAGAAAATACCTATCAACCAGCCCCAGTAAAGATGTCTTTATGGAAATAAACCTGTATGTGTGTATGTGTGCATATATATACACACACACTTATATATATTTATAAATATGTAACAACAATACTACTACTACTAATGATGATAATCTGTCCAAACTGAAGAGCTTTGTATACTACTAAGAAAACAAATTGGGTTTACGCCTTCTTTTGGGGAAGGACAGTAAAAGTGCATGCCTGTGACAGCAGAACCCCATTTAGTTTGAGACTGCAACTGAAACCTTTCTTCCTCTGCTTTTTAACTGAATAAAGGTTTACACATGCTTGCAACTTGGAAGTTGCTGGAATCTCACATGAGGTATGAAAGAAAAGAAAGCCTATTGTCAGTAGATGTAGATGGGTAAAAGTGGTCATTAGCACCAGAAGAAAAATGTAGGGGGTCCGGCAAGTTGAAAAAATATTATGGTCACTGCTCAAGAATGCAATTCAAAACATATTCCACTTTTTAGCATTCAAGTAACTTATGCACATGACTGTTTCAACACTTGCAATTGAAACATCTAGCCACAGGCTATGGCTGCAGGAAACAGTATTTTTTAAATTATTTTTCAAAAAGACTCTCTGAGATTGTATTTGTAGCCATATGTACACTAGATGAAAGTGCCCACCTGGAGAGTAGCAAATGAGAATACATCTGGATAGAAACATCCCTCACTACTGCTTCAGAAGGGCATGTTCAACAAGATGTTTAAAAAATTCAACTTGTTCCACCAGCTTACTTTCAATTAGCCACTGTCAAAACCTCATTTTAAATGTGTCTTTCTGTACTAGAATGCTCAAAACAGAACACATTTTTGCAACTTGAGAACACTTGCTTTTCGGAGTTTTTTCTGGCTGTACTTAAATAAAAACCATATAACAAAATCAACCCGCATCACAGTTTGACTACTCTTACACAGAAACAAATGTTTTGTTTCAGAATGATGTTCTAGTTAAAATCAGTTATTCAAAAAAGGGGCAGGTTTAACAGCAATATTACAGAAAGGTGGAATAAATCTTGCTCCTTCCAATGCCTCTTTGGTTCTTTCAATGTTTTCCTGAAGCACTGTCCAAATTGCAATTTTATCCAATTAAAATCACCCAGTCAAAACCAGATTTCATTGCTCTCAACCACAACACATTTATTTTCACTGCCAGAATCTTGTAACTATACTTGATGTGGAAACTCCTAATTATGTCACTGAAATCCAGTCAGTTGCTAACAGCTTCTTTCAAAGAATAAGCAAGAGACAATATTTCTAAATAGGCCACCTTGGACTTCTGTGATTTCGGACTGCTTAAGCCAAGTCCATGGCTTTCAGAGCTGAGCTAAGGAAAGGCAGTCTTGTCTTCTCTACAGCTGTACGTTCCTAGCCTCCTCCACTTTTCCTGGCTCTGGCCTTCAGGTGACTGAGCAGGAAACCGTTCAAGGACCTGATGCAGCAATCCAGCAGCCCAGCAAAGAAAGCCATCAACTTTCACCCACAGTGGCTCCCTGAATCATCAACCTGTCCAGTTGCATGAGCACTGGCACAAGGGACAGGGAGAAACTGCAGCCATCTCAACACAGACCTTCAAAAACTTCTGCAGAAATAAACCCTAAGTGTCTCTGCCTTTTCATAACATCAGCATTGGCTGAAAAGGGGATACAAAAGTCAAGAAAAGCACCTTGAGTGATCCCTGTCTATTTTAAGTGTTCATACCTGCACAGTAGTGGTCCTACTGTAACAAGGCAGATGAGACGGTGCTTCAACAGCCAACCCTCGCTGCAGAACTCCCAAACACAGGCAAGTAGGCAAGTCTGGGCATAGTGTTATGAAATAGTATTTTGCAGCTCTATTTTTTTAAATTAGTGAGACCAAGGTTAGTATGATGGAATGTAAATTGTTATCGTTTAAGCTCTGTAGTGATCTAAAAACACTGAGCACGAGAATTTCAGCAGGGCTTTAACATTTCCTTCACAGCACTTCCAATGAGTGCTCTTGAAGCACTAGCTGCTTCTCGTCTTGTGATCTCTTCTTCCTCATTTATTTTTCAACTGTTGCATGAATGTTAAACTCGAGTACAACATCATCTTTTAGAACTAGCAGGCAAGGGTCTCTGCCTGTTGGGTTCCATGTTAGTGTGCCGTACTACCCTAAAAGAGGGGGGAAAACCCTCTGACATTATGTCTGGAAGCCATAAAGCCATACCATATTGTATTAATTTCCACTGATAAACAAACTTATCACGGGAACACACCTCTGAACCACTAAGAGATTTTAATCTAACTCTTTCTGTAAACTGATCCAGCTTGACCTGTCTGATCCATGAACCATGCAAAAATCTTCTGTTATTTTAAATCCTGATTTTCAAGGTTTTCTTTTCAATTTAAGACATTTCTAAAAAAGAAGCTAAATTGGTTGAGATGCTAGTAGACAGTCTTAAAGATAAGGTGCTAGAACAAATTCTCTGTACTTATAAAAATATTCCTACATCCACATACATTTTGCTTTACTGTTACTTGCAAACTTTTTAGTTCACAGAATGCAAGAGAAATATAATTCATGTTTATATGTAGATTACACTCAAATATTTCAATAAACATAATACTTTGTCATTCTCTTGTTTGAAACATCAGTGATGACACCAACTATGCTGATAGCATCAGTCCTGAATCAGAAAACCATTCTTACTAATGGCATCGTGCTTGCTGCTTTAACATAACTACTTACATAGCAGTGCAAAAACTGGTGGACCCAGTTAACAGTAATAGAATTTTGGAATGGCCAAGGTGAGGTATATCACATGAAGAAAAGCTTAGGGAGGAATGGAAGATGAGCAAGTTGATTTGGGCTGTTACCACTAAAGGATACCTACACATTTTAATCACGTGAAGCTCACAGTCAGGACAGATGGCTGGTCACAACTCCCAAATATACTCATGAACATGTCCTGTGGCCTTCATATCAACATGACCTTGAAGATTCTGGTCACATTGTTAATAGATCTTATAGTACCACTCCAGATCACAACAGAACCATCACTATCTTTTGAAAATATTTTATGTGGTGAGTGATGCAACTACAAAAGAACCCCTACACAAACCTTTGGGGTCTAAGTATGAAAACTTCTGAAGTAAATTCAGAAGACAGACTACAATTGCAGATTAAGATCCTCATCCCAAGCTTTTGTTTACTTTACTGCATAAGGAGACAAGTTCAGTTTGTCCAAGTCAGCCAGAACAGAAGTAGAATAACACAACAGCAGCCAGCACAGTTCATTTGTAAACATGTCTTCCAGTCAATGGGCACTCAGCAGGTTTCTCAGCAATGTCATATAAATGTTTAACCATGGATTGCTGCATCCATATAAGGCAAAGCAGCCAGTGTGTCTGATTAAATGGGTAGTAAAATCTGTGCAATTCCTTGAGCCCTGGAATATACTGAGAAAACAGCAATTCCATGAGCCAGGACGCTGTGTATCTCAATGCAGACATGAAAGCAGCTATATGGGAACAGAAAGGGAAGGTACTGGAAGCCCAGGATGGTATCAACAGCCCAGGACTAGACGTCAAAAGAGGAGAGAATGGAGACAAATCAGGAGAAAAAAACAAAGACAGAAAAATATCAAAAAGAAGATTAGGACCTCAACGGTTAAATATAAGGATGCAGGAGAAATGGGGAGAGAAAGCAAAGGGTGTCTAACTGGGTTAGGAAATGGAAACCAGTGAAGTGAAGAAGAATGCTAGGATAAAGAGATGTCACTTCTGACAAGGAACAACTGGAGAAAGCAAAAGATAAGGAGCAGGAGTAGTGAAGACGGGGGAAATGACCTGAAAATTTCTGACAAATAATGCATTCTTCCCAGAGCAGGGGGTCTATAACAGAGCCCAAGAATTTATATAGTTATTAAGGTTGTGACAATAAGTCCACCCATTCTGCAATGACAAAGTGGTTTAAAAAAAAAAAAAAACAAACATACAGCAATAAAAAGCATCACCACTAGGTTTACGAGAACCCAGAAATATAAATATAAAAGACAGCACCACACTAAGAAATCTAAAGCATAACAGGATAGGTTATTACTTTTTACAGTGAGGGTGGTGAGACACTGGAACAGGTTTCCCAGAGAAGTTGTGGATGCCCCATCACTGGAAGTGTTCAAGGCCAGGTTGGATGGGGCTTTGAGCAACCTAATTTAGTGAAAGACGTCCCTGCCCATGGCAGGGGGGTTGGACTAGATGATCTTTTAAGGTCCCTTCCAACCTAAACCATTCTATGATTCTATAGGTGAAGAAGTCTTAGGGGTGGAAAATACACCAGTGAGGCCTAGATAATCATAGGTGCTCTTTGCAGTTACTTCTACAGCCAGGATATGTATACACAGATGAATTAACCACCTACACATTTTACTTGAGTAAAGGATATCTAAAAGAGAACACATTCAATATGTCAAACAAAAATATGTTTACACAAATGCCTTGTCTCAGCTGACATATTTTAGGCCCCATGTTACCATTACATTTTCCTAATAATTGTGATAGCTGTGTCAATATTAATTCCACATGGGCAAAAATTTCACACGCTGGTCAGGCACATCAAGAGCTTCTGAAATATTCTACTGATTGAAGAACTTGAGTAATGACCAGGGTAACGTTTGGCTCAAATATAAACAAATAACAAAAAGGACATGCTACATGTGGGCAGCATCCCCTACAACTGAGTCAGTAGTATGACAAAACCATAGAAATTTTTTTCAGTATTACTGTGGAGAGCAACAAAATTATCTTCCTCTATTAAACTCCAGAAGGTGGCGGTTCATAAATTAACTGTGAAACTACTAGCTCCTAGCTAATGTGTAGTCAAGTCAGACATTTGCTTGGGAAACTGTTCTGCACTAGTAAGACCCAGCAAAATACTAGCTGAATTTATTGTAAAACAGTAACATAAAAGAGGGATTTGAATAAGTTCGCTGCATCTCTCAAGTCTTTACCCCAAAATCAGGCTATGTATCTACAGTACAGTAGCCTCTACTACAAACACCCATTTCATCAGGTTTATTTCTGGCAGAGCTATATATGTAGAGAAATGTGTTGTGTACAAATATCTCATACCTTTTATACCTGCTTGAAACCATCCTGGAGGAGTCCTAAAAGAAACAGAAAGGAAAAACTAATTAACATTTCTCTTGTATTTGTACTTCCAAAATACTTCATCACTCCACTGAAAATGAAGCCTGCAGTTAAGAGCAGGAGAAACAGCTGCGGTACAACTCAGTTTCGCACTGTTTTGCTGTCAGGAATAGACAGAATACCAGGATTATTGTCACCGTGTTACTGCTTCTGAACATCAGCTCAGAACCTTTAAAACAACAGCTTCTGGTTACATCTTAAAACTGGATGCACTTACTCCATCTCCCAGCATCCAGAACACGCAGCTTACCAAAACAGTATACATCCTGCCACCAACGTGCCTTCGCTACCACTACCAATACAGAAACACTGTGCACTTTGATAGCTGTTCATCTACTTGTCCAAGAGCAGCAGAGCAAAACTGTTCCGATTCTTCGGCACCACGGCTGTCCTTCTGGATGGAACAAAAAACGAAGCCAGCAAGTAGTACAGGGTTAAGACCCAAATCAATTTATTACGTAGCAGCTGGGTCATGGTAACTACAGGTATGCTCTTCACCATGCTAACCCAGGTGTTGCAACCTGGCTCATCTCTATGAGAAAAAGACTACATTTTAATTAACAGTGCGCGTTTCAAATATGAGTTCAACAGTGCAAAAGCTACGCATCTGGCCCTTCAAAGATACAAACATGGATTATTTGCAGATTACAAGTCTTACCGTATTTTTTCTAGCTTAAGGCGAAGAATTTCATTACTTTTCAGATTCCCACAATGCAGTAAGAAGATGTTTTCACTAAGATTATGTTTTGTTTGGTTTTTTTTTTTGTTTTGGTTTTTTTTTAATTTAGATTTTAATTTTAAATCCATTATGCTTTTATTCTGCTCTGTAAAAATGGAAATGGCAACAAAAAGAACAGTGGGGAAAAGGGCTGATTTATTGTTACACAATCCCAGCAAAAACATCCATGCATTATGTACAAATAAGAAAACCTGAGTCAATGTATTTGCATCAATAATGCTATGCTTGTACCTTCTCAATACCAGTCTGATCACATAGAAAAATTAAGACATGTTTCAACTGGTGAATGATGGGTCAGATTAGACAGAGTAAATCCACAAGTATTTTTTAGGATGTTGTAAGAAGAACACGAACCAATTATTTTATTAGTCATAGACAAAACTCTCCCCAGCATCAGCAAATATTAGGTAAAAAGTCGGGAAAGAATATTTAAGGACCTAATGAACTGAACAATTGTCTTTACCAGAAAAAATCATGTCAAAGCATGAAATTCTGTCTGTCTATGACACTAACTGCAGATAAAGGAGAAAATGAGTTCTCAAAACAAGATGCAAGAGACTCCATCCACTCTGAAAATCCTACTTACAAAGACATTAATAGAAGCTAAAAAAAAGGATAAAAAGATTATTTTATTATGGAAAATAAAGTTGACAAAAATATTTGTATTACAGAAACAAAACTTGATCTTAAAGTGCATTTTATGAAGCATTTTCAACTTCTGCAATATGTGCTACGCTTTCCTTAATATACGCAGAAGAACAATATTCAACAAAGTTAAGTCATGGGAATTATTTGAAGAAACCCACAAAGTGGTGTAAAATTGCTATTTTAACACTGATAACTTTTATCATTGATGACAGCATCTGAAAAGTAGCAATTCACAGCTATGAAAGAGCAACCTAATTTCACCTCTAAAAGGGCAAGGAAACAGAATTTTAATTGATACCAACGCTATTTTTGAAGTTTACAAGGGTACATTATCTTTGAAAGGTCATGGCAGTAGGGGGAGGTTTGTGAGGACTGGAAGGAAGTAAATGTCACTCTTATCTTCAAGAAGGAAGATCCAGGGAACTACAGGCCAGTCCTTACCTCATTCCCTGAGTAAGTGATGGAACAAATCCTGAAGGACAAGAAGGTGAAATCACCATGGATATATGAAGGGGAAATAATGCCTGACTGACCTGACAGCCTTCTATAAGGACACGACTGGCTCAGTGGATGAAGGGAGAGCAGGTGATGTTTATCTTGATTTTAACAAGGCTTTCAATACCTTCCCACATAACATATGTATACGCAAACTGCTGAAATATGGACCAGGTAAGCAGACTGTAAGGTGCAACGAAAAGTGACTGGACTACCAGGCTCAAAGCGTTATGAACAGCAACATGAAGTCCAGCTGGACACCAGTCACTAATGGGGACTGATACAGGGGCCAGTACTGTTTAACATCTTCATTAATGACCTGGATGATGGGACAAAGTGCACCTTCAGCAAGTTTGCAGACTACACAAAACTTGGATGAGCAGTTAATAATCCATCAGATGGCTGTGCTGCCATGCAGAGGGACACTGACAGGCTGGAAAATGGCCTAACAGCGACCTCATGAAGTTCAAAAAAAGGGAATGCGAAGTCTTGCGCCTGGGGAGGAATAACCCCAAGCATGAGTACATGCTATGGAACGGGTGGAAAGCTGCTGTACAGAAAAGGACCTGGGGGGTTCTGGTGGACACTAAACTGAACATGTGCCATCAATGTGCCCTTGCAGCAAAGAAGGGCAATGGCATCCTCTGGATGCACTGCCAGCAGGTCAAGGGAGGTGATCCTTCCCCTCTGCTCAGCCGTGGTGAGACCACAGCTGGAGTGCTGGGTCCAGTTCTGCGCTTCTCAGTATGAGAAAGACATACTCGAGAGACTCCAGCAAAGGGCCACACAGATGATTAAAGGTTTGGAGCATCTGACACATCAGGAGAAGCTGAGAGTGCTGGGAATGTTCGGCCTGGAGAAGAGAATGCTGAGGAGGTATCTTGCCAATGCGTATAAACACCTGATGGGATAAAGAAGATGGATCCGTACTCCATTGTGCCCAGAGAAAGGATGAGAGGCAATGGACAGAAACTGAAATACAGGAAATTCAACTTAAATGTAAGAAAATAATTTCTTACTGTGAGATTAAACACTGGAGCAGGTTGCCTAGTGATGTTACGGAGTTTCTATCCATAGAGATAATAAAAACCCACCAGGCCACAGTCCTGAACAATTTGCTATAGTTGAGCCTACTTTGTCCACAGGGTTTGCAGTAGAGACTTCCTGAGATCTCTTTCCAGCCTTAATGGTTCCGTGTTTCTGCTCTGCTCATCTTGAGTTTCCCATCTGCATTCTTCTCTCAACTTAGTGAGTTTAAGCAAACATATACCTAACCTCTGGCAGCTTCAGAGTATTTCATTCTGCCCTCTAATATTTTTACCTAGGGACTTGCCTATCTGAACTTTTATATACAGAGGACTGTAACAGCCTGATTTTTAGCTTTAAGACAGTCAGCAATGACTGACAAGGTGATTTGACTCTGATGTATGTGAAGAAATTCAAGTAGTTTCATCTAATATGTTAAGATACGTGTTCACTGTATATGAAAACTGAAACGCCATCAGTGATATCACTCACAGCTCTTGGTGGTGATGGTCTCGGAAACATCCTGGTTGTCCCATTAGCCACAGGTAAGTGGCTCAACTCTCTTTTTAAGCTTGGATGGAGAAAGAGAGACACGCAGGTGACTGGGACAAAATTTTGCCTAACTGTCTGTAGATAAAACTCTTGCCAATAAAGTAGGAACTCTGAGCTGTAAACTTCCTCAGTTCTTATTTTTTTAAACAGCTTCTTTTTTAGGAAAATGCTGAAGCCTTGAGGTTATGGCCATACTTCCTGGTGAACATAAGCCTCTGCTTAGGGTGAAAAGCAGAATTCATGAGAACAGGAGAATTTGCACATGACGTTGTAGTCTAGTGAAGCACACATACGCTTGTACAAAGAAAGCTCTGGATCTTGGATGCTTGTTTTCTACTCTGTGACACCAAATGGATGCAATGTATGCATTGGACACCCTCAAATTTGCTAAGACCTTTTCATATAGTAAATGCCTATATAAGCTATAAAGCAATTTATATACATAGAGTTGTACATTTACTTCAACAGGAGGCTTCTAAAAGTTTGGCAGTACTATTCAGAAAAGCCAGTTCTTCAGAAAAAGAAAGCTGGGAAAGCAAACAAATGCTCAGGGACAAAGTACATGGCAAACACTCATTTGCTACAAATGGCAGCTGTTAAAACTAAAAAAAAAACAATTAACTAGCCCTTTGTAACAAATGTTTCTACAGCAAGAATTAGTGGTTTTTATTTTTGTATTTAAAACTAACTATGAACAAGAAGTTAAAAATACACATCTGGTACATAAAAACAATCTCCACTGATAACCAAATTAATACTGCAGATTTGATAAATTGCGACTTCTATTATTTAGGAATCTCTAATGTAAATGCAAACCAATCATTCTTTAAGGTGATGATGCGAGCATGAGGGAAATATTATTTATCTCTGTTCGCATGTTCTGAAATTTATTTTGTATGTGTTATTTACCCAAAAGTTGCCGGGAACAGGAATACATGTAGTTATACTATAAACAGTGTTATGTCTCTATTAATCAAAAATTAATCTAAGCCTTCAAACTATTCAAAAGCTCTTAATATGAGGCAAACATCTCTCAATTTAAGATCTTGTCTCCTCTGCCACTTTTGGAAAAGGTTGGCAGAAAAATGAGCAAGGGGAAGGAGAAAGGAGGAAGATTCCTGTTCTTCAAAGAATGAACCTAAAAGCAGACAATTAGGCATGTATATAACTACTAATTTACAAATCTTGCTTATATTCGTTAACATTTTTAAACTTAGAGTTTTAACCCATGTTTAAAATATCTAGTAACTCTTATAAAAATGAATGATTTGTCAAAATAATTGTTTATGAGCAACGAAGAGATCAGTTTATTTGAAAGTCTCCTTTCAAAAAAGGGAATTCTCTTTACTGTCTGTGGAAATCCTGAACAGAAAAAGCAATCAGTAAAGAAGTAACACATACAATTACACTAATGGTTTCCTTCATACTGGTGAAAAAGTATTGCTGTCTACATCTATTTATCTAACAACATCAGTTCTTCATCCAGGGTTGAAATCAAACACTCGTTTCAATACAGTATTCAAAACACAGCTTTAAAATTACTTTTACTTCTTGCACATGATCTCTGGCAGCTTGCATTACCTTTTAACAGTATACTGTTTATACTGCTAATAAATTACATCATCAAGTAGTCTTGCTCTTGCTCCATCGCAAGTGGGAGTTCAAGAACACTGAAGACTGACATATGTCAGCATTGCTCCAGAAAACTGGTCATGCTCCCTTTTCCTCATGTCTACAAAACTGTTTGTGCAGCCACATGTTAATGCACGACAGGGTGTGATCTAAGTGAAAATAACCAAGGAAAAAAGCAAAGATTTGTCTCATTCCACATAAGCTCCTTCATCTGATTCACCACACAGCCTAACACACACACCTGCTGCATAAGAGAAACAGAATGTGTAAGGGCAGAAAAGGCATTTCCATTAATGAAACCATTTACTGCTAATTAAATTTCTGTCAGACTAGGATGTAACCAACTTTGCTAACTCCCCTCTCTGCTCCTAGCTCATCTTGGTATTTCATCTGGCCAATACAGAGATTACATAAACAAGCTGGTCATCAGGCTTTAAATAAATAGTTGTCTGCGTTTACAAGTGTCTGACAAAGATTTCCAGATGTTAAACCAACCCAACCATTACAAATCCGCTAGTTAAAATGCACTAACAAACATTGTTTTTAAACATATACAAACTCTGGAGTCAGCAGGACTATGAAAACAGTTCACTGGAATCCCTTGTAAGACTACTTAAAAGTTTCGCAAACAGCTAAAGCAAATTGCCTGGATGAAATCAGACTGCTAGGGTACACTGGGATATATATTGGCATGAAGAATACGTGTGGTGTTTTAGAATTTGACCATACACTAGTGTAAATTATGACTACATAATGATATTCCTGCAACATGCAAGGTTTAATTTTGACTGCAATTAGGCCAAAACTATTTTTTCATTCAGTCCAAATATGGGCTTCCTACAAAGTCTCCTATAGGTTCTTCAAGATGTGAGCAGATACAACTTCACTACGTGGAAGAAGGAGGTCTACTGCTGGGGTTTCTCGCCTTTTTACATACAAAGGAACAGGCAGATTCTACCTCCACCCAGCCAATCAAGTTAACTCCAATCTCCTTTGTGAGTCACATCTTGATTAACTACATCTACTTTCTTCTTACATTCAGTACAACTTTACATGGCCATTTCCTTGGAAATGGTGGTTACATATCTTCTGCTATGCGGACAAAGTTTCATTCAGACAGTAAAGTGAAATAACATCTGAATGCTTGACAACTGAAAGGCATCAAAATTTGCAAAGAGAAAGCAACAGAGTCATGATGGTACCACTTACCTTCCATTCCTGATTCTAAACCATGTGAAAATTTCTAGGGATGCTTTTCCTGGAATGTAAGACCAATTCAATTTTGAATGGAAATGCTTTCACTGCTGTGGCAGGGGGAGCTCCACTGTGACCATTCTTTCGAGAAGCACTCTAAGGTGCTTCCAAGCTTCTTAAAGCAGCAATTATATCACTCGACTACTTGTACCCCTGGCAGCTGTGCACTTTCTAGGTCTCTACTTGGACAGAATACTTGTATGTACAAAACCATCCCTGGCTCCGTCCCCTCCCCTTATTCTTCTAGCTGCCAAGATTTCACGACTGTTTCCGCAATTCATTACATTTTATTTTTTCCTGGTGTGGATTTCCTAGAGATGACCTTAAACACTCTTTACTCACCCAATAAATCTCTTTTACAAGCAGTCATTCTAAAAATGAGCTTTTATTTCTAAAACTGTTAAGAAAGCATGAAGTTATCACCACCTATTACCAGTTACAAAATAAACTGAAACAGGAACCTGGTAAGATTAAACAAAACCAAAAGCTGACCTACTGCTCTTAAATAGCCTGACAAAATTTTTCATATTTTGATCTTCCTTTGATTTGTACTCTGTCAAGTTGGAACCAACACATTTTAGAAGATCCTTGTTTAATTTCCATGAAGCTGATCTTTTTAAAACACACCATAATGAATCACACGTAACAGAATAAAACTTTGAGTAGGAAAAAGACATTCCTATATACTGGAGATTAAAATTAAATTGCCAGAACTATTTTGATATTGTGGCACCCAGATACTTAATTCCAGATCAGCAATACCTCTTCTGTGTGAAGCAGATGATGTAGACAAGCAAGACCTAAAAAAAAGTCATAGGGGAAAAGGAAGACACAGTTTCTTTATCTATGCTAAAGAGAGGAAATTTAAGGTTCATTCACCCTCTGGTCACGTATTTCTGAAATACTGGCTGATTGATTCAGGTAGGCATTCATAAAAGTGAAAAGGCAATAACATTACAGTCTATACAAGGATGATGCTTTCTTTAGACAGGAAGCTGTGAGATAAAATACAAAGGTAAGTTCAATAAGGAAATTAATCTGTTAGAGCATCTGCCTATATTTTTTTATTGAGAGAGACAAACCAAATGGAAGGTCCAAAGTCAAGACACCTCTCCAGATGTAGAGTAGCCTAAAAATTAATTAGGACAGCATCACAAGTCACCCGTTCCCTTGACTGACTTTAAATTTCCCAGGCCCTTTCAATGCAGCCCATATGACATCCATGCATCTCAAAGAGGTTCCAGGCAGTCTCTTCTACCTCCTGATTTTGCAACCCTTTGGGGAGAAAAGCTATTCAATTTCTTTTTTCAAAAGGGAAATCTGAAAACATATCATTCTCTGATGTGTGTGTTTCTGGACTGTAGATTAATGATGTCCTAGGTAAAAACACTGCAGTTTTCTTTACCTGACAGAGCAGAGCCTCAATGAAGTACTGCACATTCAATATACATATGCACAGAGCCTAGTCACGGGCTGGTTTTGCTTTTCCAGCAATCAGGATCAATGACGACAACCATACAAAGAACTCCTATTCCCAAAATCTGCCAAGATCCAAGGGTACCTATGAACTCTGTCTCAGCACTGGCCTGTCTGGCTCCTGCATAGCAACTAAAACATTCCTACACGCAGCCTGCCTGGCCACCGCACCCTGCAGACACAGGCATGCCCCTGAGCCCAGCCGAGTGGGAAGCATGGTTCAAAGGCACTCGGAGTGCCTCGAAGAAGAGCCAGCCAGGCTGCAGCACAGGCAGCAACATCAAAGCCTGCTGCACAGATGTTCACTCTGTCTTGACCTACTGAAATATATTTGCACAATGTTCCCAGAAGTGTTCTGGAGTACACGCATTATCTGTCTCTAATTACTTCACAGGATAAAAAATCCAGCTAGTCCAACTATTAATTACCTGTCCAATTGTGAAGAAAAAAAATCAAATATTTCGGTACACCAATTAAACCGTGGCACAATTTTAGGTCAGACTTACTTCATATCACATTAATATGATTTAAAAATTATAACATAAGGGTTTTTATCTGCTCTTACCTTTGCAGCTATGGAATTATGTATGAATGTTTTGTGCGAAGAAAAACTCATTAGAGTACAAAAGTTCATGGTAGTTCTTTGCCTAAAAACCAATATGAACTAAATCTAATGCCTAACTTGGCTTACAAACCTATTTGTATTTTTATACAAACAAATGGAGGATTTTTAAGTTTTATAGTTCTTATAGTTCACCAGTATCTCGTAATCAGCTTTAAAATAGATGTTAGTAACACAGAATCACAGAATAGTTAAGGTTGGAAGGGACATAATATTTATGCTACATATATCACATACTTACATAAGTATTTTTATATAATATCTTCTCCTGTTAGATTGTAGCATATTGTTTTCATGTTGATTGACAGTCATTTAAATAAGACTATAGTATGTTTACAGTGTCCTAGAGGTTTCAAAATTATTACCTATAACTTGTAAAGCAAAACAGACCATATTATTAATTACAGATGAAAATTTGCTCAGAAAAATGAGACACCAACATGAGAGAAAATGAAAGAAATACACAGTATTTCCACCTAGTGAGCTAAACCCCAAAGGAAGGGAGAGGAAGGAGGGGGGGAAGAGGGAACAGGGAACAAACACCACAAAAAAACAGATTGGAAAAACAGTCAGGGAAAAGTTAAGTGTCCTTACTTCCGTTCACTTACTTAAGTGATCCTTATTTTTTACAGCCTCATCTACTACCTTTAATTAATAAGGACTTCAAACAAGAACTAACATAGACATGCTAAAACGCCCGGGTGCAAGTGATATGCATTATTTCTGTGAAACCAAAGAGGTTATGACTCATCTCCCTGTTTACATAGAGCCAGGAGGCCATGCAAGAAACACTGCAAGAACATCTAGGGAATCAAATCAGACGTCTAACAGGAAGGTAATTAACCTCAACTCCTACTTATGAAGGAAACTATCAAGGACATTAGGCGAGAGGAAAAAAATTAAAAAATACCTGCAGGTAAAACAAGCAACTCCCAGGGAAGTCGAGTGTCATCAAGAAGAAAACAGCTCCCAAAAATAAGGAAACCAGAAATACTCACTAAAATATATGAACAGAGTTTTTTCTTCATTATTCTCCATTTCTACACCCAAGCAATATTCGACACCAAAGAGCCAGAACAAGAGTTCAGGAGAAGCAGTTAGGCACTCGGAACAAAAGCTTTGAAGGAGTTGATTAGATCAGGCTGACAAAACCTGACTAGATCTCAGGTGACTCACTGACAGAGCAGAACTGGAAAAATTATCAGAAAAACAGTGATTATAGCCAACATATGACCTTCATGGATCAGTGCTGCATAGTCATAAACTGAAAACATAGGCTTCCTGAAATTCCCTGAAAAGAAAGGGAACTTGGAAATACTTGCACAAAGCTCTCAAATTCAATGTGCCAGTCAAACATAAAAAAAATAAACAATCAATACCATTGCCAGAAACCCGTAGAACACCTCCAACACATAAGGAAAAAGCAGAGGATCTAAAACACATGACTTGACACTGAAACAGGAGAGCATTTTAAAAACAAGACAGAATTCAGATGGGCGTAAGCCTTAATGGTTCAGATAAATTAAGAGAGTAGCGTGAGGATCTTGAATCGCAGAAGAGCTGTGTCACGATATGACACCCACAGCAGAGATGATGACAGTGAAAACACAAACAGAATTTGCTGAAGTACTTTATAGCAAGTGTTATAAAATCCTGCACAGAACTATGTGCATAGGCCCTTCAAAATACACTAGCCTGTGCCCAGACATATAAATAGACAAAACAGAAATTTCTCAAAATTGTTTTTGATGGGATTTGTCTCACACGTTACAGAGCATTACAACTTTTTAAACCTCACCTTAGAGAGCTGAACAGCTTGTAGACTTGTCTACACAGTGGTTTGCACACTATGTACTAGAAACATAACTAGTGATAAAACACCAGCTTCTTCAGTGGAACCAGTTTAAAACAGTGAACCATCCTGCCCATCTCTACTAGGTACTGGTTCCAAGAAAAGAAAGGAGAGGCCCTTGTTGGTGAATTTGCCAGCAGAGCAGGCCTGACAGCTTCTACTAACAAAAGACTAAATGGAGGCAGATGAGCCAGAGACTAGTCTATGGCTCTGAAACCAAGTGACACAGTCATCACATTCATACTCCAAAGCACTTGACTGTGCGTCTCCTCCATGTCCCATGTGGCGTCCGCAAGAAATAATAATCTCTAGGCTTCCCCCTGGTTAAAAGCATCAGAAATAATGCAAGGGCTGAACTACAGTCCAAAGAGGTGTTTTCATAGCACGAAACCTAGGTCTGTGTTGTACACCTCAGCGTGTTGATTAAGGGCATGCAGCTGTTCCTGAGGTAGCAAAGGCTAGTAATGTCCTTGTAGCACTACACAAGCAGCCAAACCTGGTGCTGTGATGCCCATACTACATGCAAGGACTGGTTCCTGGCACATTATTCCTCACACAGTCCCCAGGTATGCAATAGGAGAGCTCCAGGTAGCATGAACCAAAACCATGCCAGAAAACCTTGCTAATAATTAAGCCATAAAGCTCTATCAGCACTGCAGTCGTTGAGCTCACACCCAGGTCTTACTCTCTTCAGCAGTATAAATTTAGTCAGACTGGCTCCACCAAACAACTCTGAATTCCAGATTCCTCCTCCCTCCTGAGCCATCACATTAATTACACTAGACTACAAGGACACAGAGAAGCAGGCTCCTCCTCCACCCTCACACCACTATGGAACTGGAATATGCAGCTTCTAAACACAAAAGCACATCTGAGTAACTACCACTATGTTATTCTCTAATTTAGTTTTAATAATACAAATGTATGATCCACGTTATAAAAATGTTTGACAGCTATTGCTGTATACATTTCTGTAAAGATGCATAAGTTTTTGTTCATCTTTCTGCAACACTAAGTTTTCTCCTCTCTCCACCCTCCACAGACACATTCAGCAGGGGTCCCCTTGGTCCATGCAGTGGCAGAACAGTGTCCTCCTCCTCTATGCACACACTTCAAGTACTTCTAACTTCATTATCTAGGCTTCAGACTTGTTCCTGTCATGAAAACAGCATTAACTAAAATTCTGTCTCTAGAATAGACTAGTAGGAAACTGCAGGAATCAGGAGTATTATTTCATCTTACAGAAGCTTTTGACATCAGTCAGGCTGTGTCATTTATTTGTACGAGCATATATGTTAGGAAGTCCTTCCTTTTTCGATAAATTTGTATTTACAAGAGGACTATTCTTCCCACAGAAACCTCAGCTACAGTGTATCATTATACTGCCCCGGATCACATTTCCCCCCCCCCCACCAAGAAATTCTAAGAGAAGACTGGGAGGAGATACCTGCTTAGACATCATCATTTTTGACAGCTGAACAGAATTTCCATATTGATTCTTTCAGAGATAAAACAATCTTTTCAAACCAACATCCAGTTAGCTGAGTTAAAAAATGATGCCAGTCCAAAAAAAGAAAGCATGTGGGAAAGAAAATTAATACCTTTACATGAGGCCCCTGCTGACTGCTCAAAACATTAGCTGGGAATTTGAGAAACAGCTTCCTATTCCCTCTGGCTGTATGAAAGTTTCAAACCAGTGTAACACCAGCTAATACACCAGCTTATGCAATTCTGGAGCATAGCTTCATGAACTCAACAGTGAAAGAAACAGTACAACAACGAAGCAAATGCCTGCTCATACAGGCTGACTACATAGCAGCAACATCCACAGATAAGAAAAAAAGAGAAGAAAAGTAAACAAAGAAAAAAATCTTAATGGAAGGATCACAACCAAACTTAAGAGATACTACAAGAAAGAAATCATAATGTACACACTCTGCATCCCACTTGGTTGGCCAAGGATTTAAAAAGTACCCGAAGAGCAGGCTGCGCAACCCCTGCAGTTCCTAGGCACAACCACGATTCTGAATCAGGAGTAAGAAGCCTCCATGCTGCCTTGCCTTCACAGATCCAAGTTTGATTCAGTTTTAATTTTCACGCAGGTCCTGTGATGAATAGTTGTACATGTGCACAGGCACACAAAACCAAGTATTCAATTTTAAGAGACTTCACAGGTACAATTAACTTTATTTAGTGGGAGTGAAATGCATTCCTGAAACAAAATTTTATTCACTAAATTCAACTTTACTGACCACAGACGTTAAAAGTGTTCATAATTTTGTATTTCTTTCTAAGAAAAGCAGTTTGTTTGTCAGGGGTAATCAAATTTACTGAACACAAATGATGCCTTCCACAAACAGAAAGATTTCTCTTTTTGATCAGTTGTTATGACAACAAATGTTGGCAACTGAGTATTAGTATTTCTCTACAAGAGCAGAAGTCAGATGACTCCAAGTAGGGATGCCCAACCTCCAGCCTCAAGGCTCCATGTTGCCACCCAGAACAACTTCACCTGCCTCATCACCAGTTTACAGCCACCCACTTTCCCTTCGCTCTCACATTAGTAACTGCTCATTCTCGGCTTCCTGATTTCTTAGGTATAAAGGGGACTGTCATTTCACTTGTAAGCACTTTCTGAAAGCAGCAGCGTTAGGTAGTGCACGTGCAATATAGCTGAATCAGATCTGCTGAGCATGTGCAGGTCCTTTGGGAACATAAAGCCCACTGAAAGTGCGTGGATCAGCAGCACTACACATAGGCACACGTATACTAAATTTGCTCAGATGAGAAGAGAGGAGGAGGATTTCAGCAGAGGAACCTATGCTGCTACAACGTCTATTACATAGCCCATTCAGCTGAGAAATCCAGACTCCACTGTTTCAAAACTCAGTTTCTATTAATAAACACACATACTAAAAACTAGCAATCTCATTTTTGCAAAACAATTCATTCAGTGTCTTTAAAGCCTCCAGTTATACCAGACAATACCACCATGCAACATTATTACCCCTAAAGTCAGAGAAGTTACCTTGAGGATTAATTAAAAAGTTACTACGTGGGGTGTTTTTTTTCTTCCAGTCTCCAATAACACGAACAAAAAGCATTTCAGGAAAATTAAGACTGCAAAGTCAACCAGTTCAGAACAGGCCAGAACGCTGTTGACTTATGCGACTTTCATTCAAATTCCTACAACTACGTGCGTCATGATACTGCCTCTCCTGACATCATCACACGATGTATCTTTCCACGAGATCTCCTACAGGGAAAACAAAGAAGAGTACTCAGTAGCATTCAGTATTTTGTGTTTGCTTGTTTTTCACAAAGTGGCCACCATCCCCTATTTACTGCTATGCACATACTGAAACTGCACTGAATACATGCCCGTATTGCTAGGAACTACTGAGTGACGGCCTGATCATACATGATCATGGAAAGATGGAATTCCTGTGTTCCTGTTTTCCTTATACAGTTCACAGGAATTATCTGGGTCTCCTGAGCCATGCCAAGCATGATGGCTGTACATCTGAAGCACCTGGTTCATGTCGTGAGCTGTACAGTGCAGCAAATTAAATTCCCTGCAACTGATGTCACCTACTTTAAAAATTCTGTATGCAAGACCTACTTCAGATGCAAATATATTTATTGAATTTGAAAACCCTTAACCCCTTTTTATGGGATACTTTTTAGACGTACAATAAAATTTCCTCATGAGTCTTTATTGCATTCGCTATTATTGCCTAAGTGCTTTATGAATACTAACAACTCTTTTCATGCCATCTCTGTGAGATGGATCATGTTAATCAGCAACTAGAAAACCCAAGATCAGTATTATCTGGTAACTTCACTGTCAAATATCAGAGTTTTACTATCTGATTTTGCAGAATTACATACAACTTCATATCCTCAAACACAGCTCCTCTGAATTTACATATTTCTGTATTTTAATCACATTTTATTTACTTTCTTTTTTAAAAAATACCAATATTATAATTACATTATGTAAAATAATACTTGGCCTAACATCTGAAGAAATATAGCATAAAAATTAAAACATGTCTTAATACATTTGGGCATGCCCTGTAGCACAACTGAATTTTTTCTATGGACAGAAATTAACACAAAGTAACATCATGACAATCAACTAATAAAAGATGAATTATTACTCTTAAATGCACGCACACAGTTCTTCTTTGCAAGAACTACATGAAACCTAGATGCAAAACGTCTTTGAAAAGTTGTGGTCAGGTATGAATATGATAATGATATGAGTATCATTACCCCATACTTTGGATAATGAAGGTAATTGCGAAACGATGTTGTATGACATACACTGCTGTGCAAAATAAAAAGCCAGGAAACGCAGAACAGACAGGTATACACTACAATATGAGTTCAGAAGCTTATTTGGCAACCTATTCTTGGCATAAGATTCAAGTGCAAGACTCTGGGGAAGCTTGTGTCAAGCAGGCTTTCAGCTCTGTTTGCTAATGGAGATGCACATAATACTTCAGTTCCTGCATTTCTCAGTTTATCACACAGCTAAGAAGTCACCAGAGACTTTTATTCCCTAACGTCACTTCATTTACTGCTTTCAGCATAGCTTATAAGGTGCCTCTTAAACATTTACAGCTTTGTAACACTGGCGTACATCACTGTTTTGGTAAATTTCAACATGTTGGGTCACATCTAAAGTAAAGGATGGTATTTAAGCAAACAGAACTGCACCAGAGCACTTCTCTGGGAGTATCTTTGGACCAAGTTCCTTTTAGAAATTGCCTGCAGTGTTCTGATGAAATGTTAAGCTTTTTTAGAAGAAAAGGTTAAAAAAAGATCAGTTATGGTTTTCTTCAATTTTCACAGTCTCTTGGATGACTTAGGACTAAATGCTCAAGTCATAACTAAATGGTCATGATTATATTATCAAGTTTCAATGACTTCACCAGTCATCTAACCTATGCACTACTGAAGTTAACTATGATGAACCCAGTCTGCTGTGGCACAATTTTATAATCATACCAGTAGGTGAATGCTGATTACGTAGACATTTCATCCTACCCTCACCTCCAATCAACTAGAAGGATTCTTTCAAAAGTAGTGGGTAATTTCTACAGTAAACAGAATGATTATCGAAGCACCTATCACAAACTAATCTCTTCCAGAGAATAGAAACCTGCATTGCTGCTGCAGAGAGAGATGAGAGCTATCCAAGACACTGCAATACTACTGTGCATGCAAGTCAGTGTTGCGAGTTGAAAATTAGAGCAACTTCTCCTTTTGTTATCTTGGATTAACAGCTCCACACAAATTCAGTACTAGGGTCAAGCTTTAGCCTGCCTACCAATGCACATAATTTGAATTTATTTCAAGAATACAATACAACATATAGTACAAAGACAAGGTTCAGTGCTACAAATGAAGTGACTTTTTTGTGTCTAGCAAATCTGTCTAGTGTTGCTGACTGTGATTCATGTGGATGTTTAACTGCCTCAAATGTACCTTACAAAGTTGTATCTTGTATAAAATCATTTCGTAAGATTCAACATCTTAAAATTGCTTTAATGTCTTGTTGCTGTACAATCTAAGAGCAATACAGAGACTCCAAGAAATGCCCATTATAATTGCACACATAAAATAAAATAATGGTTGGAACAAGATGATCACAATTTCTAACAAGAGTGCAAGGGTCTTGAATGAAGTCCTGGGTTTTGCAGCAGTATATAAAATGCAATCAGGTACAGCAAAAGAGTTGGTGTGGCTTAACAAAAAGAGTGAGTCTGTCTCCCACTGGGGTACCCAGCTTCAGAACGCTTGAGAAGCAGAACTCCCCTACCAGTTTCATGCCAGCAATATAAATCCAAAAGCAGGTTTCTAGCAGATTACCGTAGAGAGATCTTTGGCAGTCATTCCAGACACAAAAGGTATTGGTAACTATGATAGTTATGATCTGCGGTTTCTTAACTTGGAATTAAGATATACACTGGACAAATTTTGCTACTGTGTGACAATAATAAAGATCAGCATTCCCTTTTTCCAGCAGGATACTCTAAATCATTCTCATTTTTATAAATCGTTACCTTTCACTTGAAGGATTCAGAGTATTTATTTCACAAAGGTTGAACCTCATTATCTAAGTGACCGAGAGCTTCCCCTTTTCATGCTCACAGGCACAAAAACTGGTATCTCTTTCTCTAACTGACCCCTATTTCCAAGTTATGTTAGTAGCAAAAATCATTCTGACATGCTTGGTCCAAGTTTGCCAGGGAGAGGAAATTATTCTGCCCATCTATTTGTAGATGCCTATACCCGATCTAGTGAGACCCCTTTTGTCAGTGGGGAGAAAAAACACACATCTAGAACACAGTAAACCCTATCCCCACGCCCATGTCAAAAATAACTCTGAAGAACTCAAATACCTTGTTGTCTCTTGGTGCTTTTGCCAATACACAGTTACTGAATTATTCCCATGTCTTACGCTTAAATGTCAAAGTGTTCACAGCTGATTCAATATTTTGCAGTGTGTTCATCCAGTGCACAGCACAACAACTAGCATTCACAGACACTGTAACACTTAAAATAAAATGCGAGAAGGAACCAAAGATAACATGAAGCAAAGGATTTCAAATTCCTTCCAAGTTATTGAGAATGACAGTTCTGTGTGATTATGGCATAGTTTCCAGAAAAACAGCCAGTTATGATTTGAAGGTTTTAAGCGATGGAGGACTTACACATTTATCTCCCACTGCAAGGCTTTACGTTCGCTTTGGATCAATCTTCTCAGCCTTCCCAATTTGCTCTCCAATTTTCCAAGTACACCACAAAGTAACAGACACCACAACATGCTATCACGCTCAGATATCACTTCTATAATGACATAGAAGTTATGTTAACCTTACTGCCAGAGGATTACACCAAGAAGGGCACATATTTGTGCATCTGGTTTCCTCAAATATTCCCCAAACAACTGAATTCCAGGAGGCAGGTGACCATGGTATCAGCACAACCTGAATGCTTTGGTGCAAAATATAAGGCCTTGCATATAGTGGGTTTTGGTGGGTTTTTTTCGGTCATCAGTGTAGTAGTAGTATTTTTCCACATTCTGGAACTCAGCAACTCTTCTAATAGACTTAAAAAAAATCATCAGTAAACTAACCATTTTTCCAGCCAAACCTTTTAAGGTTTTTTTGATGCAACTTGTCTTTATATTGTGTACATACTAACACCACCTTCAATTAAGAAAAGAGATGATGTTCATTACCCTGAACATAACATCATTTCTGTCCAACTGCAAGGAAGACATTGCTATCAATCGTTTTGCACTATTTTTAATTTTACCATCTCTGCTAAGCAAGAGCTAGATTTGTATAATTGCCAGATTCCACTGATTCCTAGCTGAAGTAGTAACTTTAACTATGCTTATCCTTAGCATTTACAAATTAGCTAAAAATTGGTAGAGTTCTAAGCTTCATTACATATACCTTATCACTCTCAGTCTGCAACCCCGTACACATCGATGAGTAGTCCACAGCACTGTGACTCACAGGCTGAGAACCACGGAACTGCAGCATTAAAAACAGGAGGAAAATCAAGCAAGGAAGTCAGAGCCAGATATAACAATGTAAATGGTGTTTGGGAGTGGATTAAGTGTTGATTCACTTGGTGAGGTGTGGCTTTCCACATTACCTTTTGCTAAAGTTGAGTAACAGTTCTGATTTTAATTGTGTTTCCATGTTTATAATGTTGCCAGACCTATCATCTTCCATATTTCCAACATAAAATAATTGAGAACCTGATTTCAGCCAAATAGTTCTGCTGCAGGGAAAATACTCTCAGGTCTGGTATATTTTTAGATCTATTCTTAAACAAATCTCATATCTCTGTGCTTTGGATCAAGGACTTCAAATTCAGCCAGAATTTTCACAAAGCGTACATTTTGCCCATGAGGAGAACAGCTACCTCTGACAATGTTAATGTTAAAATAGAACTCAAAGAGCAGGTTAAGGATTGGAAACAAGACACTATTCAGCAACGTATCTGTTCATCATACATGAAGTCAATATTAACTGTCTTGTTTCCCCTATGTCATAGTAATCATATATTTATAAATTTAATAAAATGATAATAGAATGGACACATCAGTGAACGTGTCTGTAACTACAAAAATATATTTATTCTGCTTAATAGATAGAACTAGAATAAATATTGGTCAATGGCAACCAGAACTGACCGAATTCTTAGATCTAAAACAAACTCTACTTTTACGGACAGAATTAGGCTTAACTGTTGCACAGAGGAGAAACAAAAGGACACTAAATCAAAGCTGAAATAACACTGCTGTCACATTCTGTTCAAATTGGGCAAGTTCTAAGTCTTCTCATAAAAAGCGAGCTGACAGCATCAGTAATAAACTGCTTAAGTCTTAGCAGCTACAACTTTCTAAGGTCCCATCTGTTCTGTACATGTGCCATCCTGGGTCTTTGCCAGATCTGAGGACTGGGACTCTCTTCTGTATTGTCAGTGACAGGACACCCCTGCTGTGCTCTGTCAACAAAGAAGTAGTGCCTGTTTGAATACAGAGGTGACAAACTTGGAACTGTGTAGGATACAATTAATACAGACAGCCGGGTAAATAGAAACTGAGATTGCTGGTCAAGAAGAATAGAAAACATGGATGAAAAAACACGGGCATGGGAATCCAGCCAAAGCATTATGTAATAATACCGCTAGGGGAAACAAGAAGTGACAACTTTCAGAATATTTGTTGAAGAAATGAAAACAGAGTGAACACAATAAGAAAGAGTCTAACAAACAACTTGGAAAAAGTATGAAAACATTTCAGACTGAGGAATCCTGCCAAAGAATCTGCAATGACAAGAGATCAAGTTTTAAGAGGCACGCTCAGAGACAGTTTCTCTGCAGAAATGTTTTTGTTGGTGTTCGCCAAGGAATAGCATGGTAAAGGTCTCACATCAGAGGACTTCTTCATGGAAGACTCAAAGGGTCTGTTTCAAACATACATGCTGGTAGAACTTAAAAACAAATTAACAAAATTTTAAAAAGAAAAAAAAAAGCTGATTGCCAGAATGAAAAGGTACTTACTCCTTGAGCTTTGAAGGAACCATTGATGTTACTGAGAAATGTAGCAGCTAACCTACTCAAGATTGTATATAATCTCTCACTTAAAACTGCCCTAGTACCAGTGGTTAACGTAATCACTATCTTTAAGCAGATTCTAGAGTAGATGAGAGAACTACAGACCAGTAAGCTTGATATTTATACTGAATAAAGTGGTGCTAGTAAGCCTAAAACATTTAGGGAATAAGGGAGTAAATATGATATAGTGCAGGAGACTCACCAGGGCATTTGTAAAATAGTTACACTTCACAAATCTAATACGGCTTTTTAAGTGAAAAAATGTCCAGAAGAGAAAGTTGGTTGGCAGCCTACTGAGTTTCAAAACGGCATTCCCCAAAGCCTCTTAAAGAAATTAAGCCACACTGCAATAAGAGCTAATGTTCTTCCGTGAATAAATCACTGGTGGAAAGACAGGAAATAATGGTGGGCCTTGATGGTCAGCTTTTGCAGTGGATGGAGTACCCCAAAGGGTTCCACGGGAACCTCTTCTGGGACCTGTGCTTTTCAATATATTTCAGGAAGCAGATGTCCACAGATGCCACTCAGAAGAGAAAAGATGAGGGTCAACTGTAAAAACATGCAGGACTTCTCTACTGGGAGTGGTGGGGAGGTGAAACAGGAGATGAAATTTAGTGTACATAAGCACAAAGTGAGACAAAAAGGTAAACATGCTTCTAAATTCGCATATGTATCAGCCTCTGAGCTGGCCATTATCAGTCACAGATAACCCCAAAATGTTAAGTTAGAGTAGACACACACAACAAAAAATGTAACTCAGTGCTCAGCTGCAGACAAACAGGCAGACTATCAGGAATTATCAGGAAAGAAACAGAGAGCAAAAACCACCATTAAACCACTCTACAACTGCGTGCTGTACTGAACTCTCCAATTCTGTTTCCTGATCCCAAATAAAATAAAGTTCAACTGGAAAAAGTACAGAATGTTACTGCGTATCTCCTGTACAAGGAGCAACTGAAGAAAATAGAATTCTTCAGCCTAGAGATGAGACCGCTGAGAAGGGCTGTGCTCTCGCTGCGGCACTCAGTCACATAAAGAGGAAGCAGTTGCTCCCCATGTCTTCCATGGGGACACCTTGGTGAAATCACATGGAAACAGACGACAAACGACAGGTTCAACTTAAACAAAAGGAGATTGTTCTTCACATTCCAGGTAATTAAGCTGTAGATCTCTGATAGGCTCTTCTGAACATTAAACGCATCCATGAGCATATGAAAGACTGGGCAAAATTTTAGAAGGAAAGTGCATCCAGACCCACTAAATTCAGTGATGCCCCCTCTGGTTCAGGTGGTTTGACAACTACCTGTATGGGCTTGCTCTGTATATTTTTCTCCCTATGCATGTGCTATTGCCTCTGTTAGAGGCAAGAGGCAGAGCTAGATGGACTCAGTGCGTACAGCTGGGTTTGCACATGCTGTTAGGTAATAGAAGAGAAGGAGCAAGACAACTGGCTAAAGAGAATAAGGGCGTGAAAGGAAAAAAATAGAACATGTGCCACAGATCGTGTAGTATGAAGGAGGGGTGTACAGGGCATAACTGACAAGGTTTTGATGGGGGAAGGGCTGCAGGACTGAATGTAACCTGTGGTGAGGTGACTGGAGAACAAAGGGGAAAAGAGGTTTCACAGCAGCAAGGAGTGTTTTCCCTAAGCGAGTGTGCTTGTTTCAATACCAGAATCAGTTATAAGAAGTTTGGTAATTGACAGTGAATTAAATCGGGAAATTAGGTCCTGATTTGAAAAATTTACCTCCAATTAACTGAATTTTCTAAAACTACAAGTATTTTTCTCTTGAATCTCCAGGATTCCCTTCCTCTTACCAAATGAGTGTTTGGTGGACATCAATACCTTTACCTTCAAAGGCCCTACAGAAACAAGGGATTCTGTCCTCCAAAACCAGTCTCAGCAGCACTGAGTTCAGGGAATGGAACCTCATACTCTGTTTTTAGTAATGTGACAACTCCTGAATTTCATGTTTGTTTCTATATAGGGTATAATCTATTGTTAAGTAAGAGGACAAATAAGAAGATAGTATGAGTTTAAAAACCAAGTAAAATATCAAAACAAGCAAGTGTTAAGATCTCACCTGTAGTAAGTATGAGCCAGGGGTATCTGCACTGGAAGTCTCATTTTGTATCGTATTCTGTTGGGTAATAGCATCCTCCTTCTTTCGCTCCTTCTGCCCTGCTTCATCATCTTCATATTCATCAAGGCTCTAAAAACAGAAAACTTACAGTTACAAGACAGTCTTTGTATGTTGCTTCACATGCTTCCCAGATTTCATAAAATTCATCCACCAGTCAATTTTTTCAAAGATTAATTTTGTATGTCAGAGAAGTTTAGTTAAATGTTTAAATGTTTTTTCTTTTCATGGATATGGTATCTCCAATACAAGAATAAAGTCTGACAACTAACTGCTTTTTCTTAATCACAAAAGAAGAAATAATCCAAACGAGATCCAGCTTGACAAAGCCCTGGGCAACGCTGTCTGAGTTCAGTGTCAACCCAGCTGTGAACAGGGCTGTGGACTATACCTGAGGTCCCTTCCATTTGAATGACTTTACAGTCCCATTTGTCATAAGCAATAATTTTACCTCTACATGAGAGATTTTGAGGAAGCTCAGAAAAGGAAAAAGAAGAGTTAATTGTACTCCTCACTCAACATCTGCTGAGACTGAAGCGTCAGACCAAATCACCCATCTTAATTTTGCTCTCCTTCTTTGTCTTTGAACGTTTTGTTGAAAATTAGTCATTTTTATATTAGGTGGACAGTCATTAATTTTTAACAGTTTACACTAACATATAACATTTTGGTTCTTCACCATAAATGTTCCATACTAGATTTACTGAAATACTTGATTCAAAAGGATTAAGTTTCTAAAGAACTGACTGCTGACAGGTGAGAGACAGAAAAATAACTTTAAAAATAACTTCAAAAAAATATATCAGTAACACCACCTCTGTTCTAGCTCAAAGCCACACTGCGGCCAGGGTAGAAATGTGAGGACACAGCCAGCTTTGGACTAAGTCAGTTACGTCTACATCGGTCTATTCATTTATCATGTACAAAATTACATAAAGAAAAAAATCACCATCTCATGTTCCGAAGATCAACTTCAAGAGACATAAAGCTCCAAAAAAATCAACCATAACATTACAAGCTGTTTGCCAGCACTCTGCATTGAAACAAGAGGCGTGTGAGTTACAAAAACACAGGGAACTAACCATTCTAAGATATCAGAAGAAGCTTCTAAGCGAATGTGCAACAGCATGAGAAACAGAGAACAGGGCTACATGAGAACAAAGATGAATGTCAAACTACCTCAATGGAAGTTTCTAACGCACAAAAAAACCAAAATCACTATTCTGAGGCTTAGATACTGATCTCTGACATCATCTTAGCCAAAGGACCCCAAACTAGTCAAAAGCATATAATGATTATGCTGGAATGCAGTATTTTTTAAAAAGAAAAAGTGTTATTTACTAACTGAAAATTGCATTAGCATTTAAAAAACTAACTTTGGCTGCTCCAAAGCAAACACTATGGTGATAGAAATGTTAGAAAACTGACAAACTAGAAAGGTATATGTTTACAAAAGTGAACATAATAAAGTGAATGTAAGTGAACTTGAATGAAGGCCATTTAAAATTCTCTACAGTAGCACTTGTGGCAGAATCCTAATGCAATTTCACCAATCTACTTCTAACCAACATTTTAATTTAACTGGTGTAGACCTGTCTACTTCTATCACTAAAAAAAGGCATACTTGAAAAATTATTACATCTGAATCATTACACATTCAAAACCACTTTCAATAAGTGGCCTTCTCAAATAAAATAATTTTAAGAAAAAATATTTAATTTGCTTCTCAGGTCAATTTTTAACAGAGCGTTTAAAAAAAAACACTGTCACGGCACATTCTAGGAAGTGATCTTTAAATCAACATCCTCTACCTTTTATAAACCATAAAGCTTAAAAATTTTGGTAACATAACCTTAAGTCTGTATCCTATTTTATCCCATTATCCTAATAATCCATTCTGAAGTGGATAAGAAATAAGAAATAACGAGCCACTATGGCAACAAGAAATGGAATGATCTTCAGCTCTCACAAGCCCAGTCTTGTTCAGAAAGAACTACGAGGCTCACAGAAGGTCTCACAAAAACTAAGACTAATGTCATACAGATGAAGAATGATACTGTGTTAGAAAAAACAGGAAAACTTCCCGATCGTTCTTCCAGCCTCCAAGTTGTTCATGTAAGAGGATGAAGATCCCAGATAAACTCAAAGGAAAGAGATAGTTTGACGTGAGTTTGTAAGAGCAGCCTCTAATAAGTGTAGGAGAAACCAACTGGAGACAGAAGAGACCAGTAATCTACACACACCAAAAACAAGCTTTGCATTTCAAGGGAAAACATTCTTTAAGGAGAGCATAAAGCTCAAATTACAATACTGTAGGTAAAAAGAAGTCTTTTATAGCAACTAAGTAGACAAGTGCGCCTTTCTTCACAAATTCTGTCCTTCAGATACATGGTTCTCATATGCTTTCCAGAGACCATCAGCATTCCACAGAAATATTTTCCTCCGAATACAATTACATCTGTGAGGAAGAATTTTCTTCTGTCTTTCGATATAAGATCGCCTGCTAACAACTATTCTCTTAGCAGTTTTGGACAGGAACAAAATGTCATCATCTGATAAGAAATTTCCAGCCACAAAATTTTAAACTAGGCATCTTCAGTTAGGATTTGCCAGAGATGTCCATTCCCACCCTTTCCCTCCTTCTCAGGAAGGTCCAAGATCACAAAACACTGCTAATCGATACCATCAAAAGGTATTAACCTCCTCCCCGCCCCCCCCCCCCCCCCCCCCCCCCCCCCGCAATGATTCATACTTCCAAAGGTAAAGGCTTTCTTCCCAAGCATGGAACAAGTTTATGTAAACCTGATTTGGAGCACACAACCTGCTTTGAAAGCTACTGGGGTTTGCGCCCACTCCAGTTCCCTTCACTGGAGCAGGCCCTGAGCCAGCTGGGGCCAACGCAAGTTTGAGTGGTGAGAACCCCAGAAGCAGTGGGTATTTATTACTTGTTACAGATGAGGTAGAAGAGTCATGGACAGGTTGATCCTGACCATTTGCAGCCAATGTGGCACGTTTGGCTAGGGCTGCCAATGCCTTCCTACCCTAAAGCAGATCACCAGTAACTGTCAGGGACCTTCTGTGGCTTCCCAAACACAAAGGTTACATTCCTCTTCCAAACATACAGACACACATATACCTGCACACCAATTTAAACGATGTCCATGAAATACCTGCTGAGCAGAAGTCAACCTGGTAACACTACGGAATTTTAATGTTTTACTGCTTTTTACTAAAGTTAGTAAGCTTTGTTTCATTAACCATTAGTCTTAATAAGGAAATCCATTTGCTTTGACTCACAAGAAAATAAGCTTTCTTATGCAAAATACTTTACATTCAATATTCTGCGTACACACTTCTCCACCCACTTCAGTTAGATTGCTATTCTTAATGCTATTTACATTCTAGGCTAACTTTTAGAGTAATAATCAATAAAAGCCAAGTTTCAGTTGACAAATTAATTGTTATTGAAAAAATTAAAAATATACAAAGTGTTGTTACACACTTCAAAAACCATTTTTGTTCAGACTGCCCTGCAGCTGAAACTGTCTCAGCCCACAAGACTTTTCAATCAGATGGATTACTGCACTGCTAACAGTGCAGGCTTCTCTCAAATACTCCATTTTGCTTTAGAAACTAGTTTCACATCATTGAAAAAGACATAAATGCAGTAATTACTTTCTCTGTCAGCACAGCAGAGAAACGGACTTGTAACCACCAAGGTGTAATTCTGGCCCATTATATAATTCTCTGTCCATTCCCATCCCCCCGCCTTTTTATTTTGCTGCTAGGCACATACCATTTCAGATTCTTATTTTCCATTAATATCATCTGAGTTTTGTACAGCAGATATTCAATGTGACATTCCCACATCTGATCTTAATATAAGGAATCCACAGAAATTCTTTAGGTTTTCTAGCATTTCAGTACATGTTTGAAGCTGTAGTATAAACATTTTTCTGTAAACCTCTAGTATGGAAAATACAAGCAGAATAAGATGCTTTCAAAAGAATCAGACTGATGAAGGAAACAGCCACAAAGATATCCCCGCATTCCAGCACACCACCAGCCTGCAGTTTAAGGAAACGCTGTACAAAAAATATTTCTAATGATTCACTGGTTTGCTTCCTATAAACATTTGTGCATTGCTAAGAACAAACAAAAATTGGGGACGGACTGTCTTTTCCATGAAAACAAGTGCTACTCCTACATGCAAAAGATCAGTTTCTGAGCACACACAAGCTGCTTTCGCCACAAGAAATGGTGCTGAGTCAAAATGTCACTATCCCCAACCCCCTTCCTGCACCAACTTGCTTTTGCCTTGCAGTTCTGCTGGCCAGGCACATATCTAAGAGCTTCCCAGTTCGTTTCATGAAAGGTCAGTCAGGTTAGTTTCAGCAGTTTTAATTAGCCCAGTTGATTTTGCCTGAACCAGATGCAAGCCCATTCAAACTATTTATTTCGCAGAACTCCATGGATGGTTGTGCTACATCAGCTTTTTGAAAATGATGAGCACTTGAGATAATAACATATTTAACCAGTACAGCAAGATGTGCAAGCAGATACATACTCTCAGTAAAACCCTGTGTTCAACTTCACATTGGGCAATACATAGAATCTCTAAAACACAAGCACCATCAGTTATCTTGACTTTTTTTAGCTTCTTAACCATGCTAACAATCTAGGAGAGGAAACAAATCTAGGCTTCTTCCCATTGCCCCCAAACAACTCTGAACAATTAAAAAGAAAAAAATCAATTTTACCATAAGGACATTTTCCATGTTTAGTAAAAGTTCAAAGTACACTATCACAACTTCATATCAAGATGCTGGAAAAGTGCAATGGTTTCTATTAAATGTAAACATTTCCTAAAAACGTCCATAGTAGAAATACAAGACAAGATATAAGAATTCTAACTCTGAAAAAAAAAAAAAAAAAGAAAATGTAACTACGCAATTAACTACAACAAAATACATTATGGGAATCAACATTATTTTTCCCTCAGCTGATCATTCAGAAAAGCCTGGAGAAGTTAACTGCAAATAAAAGACACATCATTTTACACATAATTTGTTTATAATCACTCTTCTTACTGCAGAGAGAACCAAATGCTTCCTTGCTTTATTATGCACAGCTCTGATACCTGTTAAATACCATCTTCCTACCTCCTTGCACAGTATCAAACCTTTCTGTCATCACCTCTCAAAATACACAAAACCAAGCAAAAATCCCAAACCTTAATGATTTGAGGTATTACCTTTCCTCGTCAGAAAAACTATTTTTAATCATACTTTTTAAACACACTTTTTTTACAATGTCCAGAAGTACCCAAAATATTTAAGTATAGCGGGTTTACATAATGTAATCTTTTATGAGAACAACAATACAATTGGAAAAATTGCACCTTCTTTACTACACAAGCCTTTCATCAGGTTTACCTTGCCTAAGTGCTTTTCTTTACAAGTTGAAAAACATCCTTATAGAGGTGCAAAGAGCTAATGTTATTCATAGGAACTATCTAAAACCTACAAACAGTTTTATGGATACGGATTACCCAGTAAAAGGTTTTATTTTTTTAAGAATACCTGACCTTAATTCTCACATTAAGAAAGTCCATAAAAGGATTCAGAACTGAACACCTTATCTGGATGATCTTTGTGCACTTCTAAAAGCCTACGTATCCAAACAGAGCGGTCCAGTATCAACAATTAGTACGATCACAAGCATGGATTTTTAACCCAGAAAAAGAATAAAGGCAGGAATCTTTGGTATCCAAGATCAAAAGAGACGCGAATGCAGCAATGGGTCAGTGACCAGCAGGTGGGCCAGAGCACAGCTGACTGCAGCCACAGGATGCGCTCATCCTTGACCACACTGCCAAAGCAAAGCAATCCAAAAAGACGAGCATCGCTTAGAGATCAACGAGATGCACATCTCGCTCTACAGAACTCAGAGTTCGTGACTGTAAGTCACATTTACATTTTGTTTGAACTCTACCCTTTTCTCACCCATGAGAATTTACAAGCACCTAGTTTGTATACTCAATTACATTTCAGAGCAAATACGATTTGCAGTCTTAAAATCCACTTAGAAATGTTTCTGGAAAAAAAAAAAACAACATATTTGTCTGTATTAGAGCAAAATAACAAAGTATTTTGAATTCTTTTAAAGCTTTAAGTAAAACATCAACTATATCAACACCAGAATGTCAGTTATCCCTCATTATAATAACAAAAAGCAGCTATGTTTGCAGTTTGTTATTCAGCAAAATACACTGTTTGGCCACCACTGTCTTCAAACATACCACAAGAATGAGTTCAGAAGTCAAATGTTTAACTTAAACTAATCTTAACTTAAACTAATCGCCAAAAATCCTTTATCACAAAGCTTGTCAAGAATGATTGGTGGAAATGCTCAATTTAACTACTTAGTACATGATATTAATATTAATAAATCACAGAGTAAAATGCCAGGCATACAAGAGAAATTGCAAAAGACAAGCTATCTAGCATTTAAAATCCTTCTAGAAAAGAGAAAAACATAATAAAAAATATGGATTGGCAAGCTATCAGAATTAGGCACCAAATAATTTATACTACGCAAAGTTAGCATCTTAGAGCCTTTTCTGATTGATCGCCACCTAAGAACAGGAGTACCAAACAGCAGAATCGACTGAAGATGCTTATGCAAAGAAGTCAAACTGCTGACGCCTGTTCCATGGGGAAATTATTATATTAATATAATAACAATGCATCCAAGAGTACCAATGCCTTGCTCTTAAAAAGAAAACAAAAACCAACAGCAAATAAAGGGGCTAAGGGAAAAGCAGCCAAATCCTCTTCTTGCTCTTGGTATGATCCACAGGCAGTTCCAGCCCACCTGATTTCCAGAACTACAGGGCCCAGACTTCAGATACAGCACACTCTGTGCTAGAGGAGTGAAATGAAACATCCCTCTCCTCTTTGAAATTTTACACACTGCTCCTCCTACCTCTATGCTCTAATCAAGTTTTGCTAGTGACAACACGCCTTTTGCCTCCTCTGCTGATGGTTTACATCTGGTATAGCATTAATGAAGACTACATTTTGTACAGAAAAATCACTAATAGCACTGAACGTACAAACCTAAACGTTATAGAAATGTTCCCAAAAAATCACACATAAAAAAATGAGGGGGGGGGGAAAAAATCATAACTTTGCTCCAAAGTGGAGTCAGTCACCAAACCCATCTCCTTAGCCTCCTAATTAACATTCTGAAATGATGCATCCTACCTAATATGAAGATTGCAAACCAGTGGCTGAGCAGAAGAAACCTGGCAAAACAAAGTTTGCCTGTTTCAGCCAGGAGGAAAAAAAAGAGAATTATTGATGGTATTTGCACTGTTCACAGAAGAACTATTTCTCAGTTTGTATCATGCCCTGCATGTTATGAAACAACAATCACAGACTGCAAGAACGGAAAAAGAGAACTTGTCCTGGATATATAGAAAACAAACTCTAATTTACAGACTTGATGCCCGCCTACACCATTTTTCCTATAAAACTTGCTCCTGTATTAGACAGGATTCTGGGAGATATTGGTATTAGAGAGTGTGTAAACTATCTGAAATGGGAGCAGTTTACCCACCGGGAACAATGGCTGAACAAAAGCCACTCAAAGAACAGTTGGATAATGGAGTTAAAATGTCTGTAACCACCATCATTTTGACTTCCACTGTCATGTACTTCTGCCAAAACTAAGCAGAGAAACAATGCTCCAAAAGAGAGAGGGATGTATTGTCATGTAGCTAAAGACCATAGATTGAGCACCCTTCTCTAAAGCCAGAACAACAGAGAGAGAATCAAGTCTTGGAAAAGACTGGCACACTATTTTCGAAACAGAATTACTCCTTTTAATGTGACCATGTAATATAGAAGGCATCCAATTCCTGTTTTCTTCCCTAGTACATCTATGGTACTTCTAAAAAGAAATAAAGATGAGATCAGTATTTGAGAAAAGTTCTGAAACGAGAATCAAACAGGTTAACCAGTGTACTGTACTTCTAACTATTCTACCCTCTGAAGCATGCAGTTTGTAGCAATTTATATTGTCTGAGTATCAAGTTGCATTTAATTTTTTTTTTTTTTTTTTTTTTAAAAAGAACACAGTACATTGCCCTCACAGGTTTCTGCTCTCTTGCTTAACGGGCAAATTGTCTTTCTTCTTTTTCTATCCAACTGAATCTCATTCAGTGTTCACACACAGTGGGTGTGGGATTGGTCAAACTAAACAAAGCCAGAGAGGCTGCTGACAACCAAGTGAGCACGGACAAGCCACGACAATAGACTGGGAACCAATTCCAAGGGAAAAAGAAAACTTCAGCACAATGCTTTTTTGAGAGTTGTACTGCATTTCTCATTTGGGAGTGGGATCTTCTGAGTCCGTAGAAAAGCTAATAAAAATATTAACCAGGTTTTCTGCTCTCCCAGCTGATTGAGTCCTAATATAAAAAGCTGTTCTAACCAGACAGATAAGAGGACTCTACACTCAGCTGTGTGGCAGAAAGGAAGAGGAAGCACTGAAAGAGCACCTTAAACAGGATAGGTACAGAGCTGGATAAACACTGTTGAATTTGACTTTCAAAGCAATAAATTAGCATTTTTTAAGTCCTCAGCACTGATGTCAGGAATAGACAGTACTGATCGAAGCCATGCAGGCAGACAAAGCACATCCGTAGTACTGAAGCCTGCTAGGATGGCAATACCCAGAGAAGAAAAAAGAAGTTCAAAGTTGATGCTGCACTCAGTATTTTATCTATCTCTTGGGAGAACACCTTATACCTACAAGTTAATCCTAGCGACAATGCTGTGAAGCTGTTTCCCAACCTAGACTTCTGAGATCACCCTTTAGCTCTGCATTTGGAAGACCTCTTCCTCAGGGGCCTTGCCAACAAATTTTTTGTATAAATGCTTGTATCAAGGTCCGAGGCTCCTGATGGAAATCCAGTCCAGGTTCTCATACTGCAATCCCATGTCCTAACAGCATAAAAGTCTTCTGTTCACCAGCATTTGTACCCCTGCTTCTGATGGAAACTGCACTCAGAAATCACAGTTCTTTTGTCCCCATGTTTTTTTGAAGTCACTAGTGACAGAAGGAGGGGGATCCAGACAGTAATAAACAATATTAATAATAGATTAATACTGTAAAGATATGGAAGTTGCACAATTTTTTTTTAAATCAAGTTTGTTAAAAGTGAAAGATGCAGATTAGCTGCCACAGTAATTCAAGGGCTAGACAAAGCAGGCAGTTACCCTTCCACCTGAGCAGTCAGCACTGTATACAGCCCTGAACCAGCTCAGCAGGTGTTTGACTCTTCCCATTCAAAGACTCCCTGAGGAACTGAGAGAACTATAGGATTGACTTACGAGTGAGGAGGAGAAAGCGTGGGAGACGGAAAGAGCTGTGGGAAAGGATCACAGAAAGAACATGCAGCCGATGCCTGGTGAGAGGGAGCTACGCAAGTAAAATGAGATTACAGCAGCAAAAATAAGCAAGCAAGCAAACACCACATCTGTTTCAATCGGTCTGAGAAGCAGAACTACACGCTATACTTTGCTGTGGTCTTTCTGTCACCATCAGAGTGATCTGTCTAACTTCCCCTGCAGCACTCACCCAAAATCTTTACATTTTGATTACCAGATCTAAGACAGAGCTGGACATACTCCTCTCCCAGAAAATAAGGAAAACTAGGACTTCAGGGTGGGAGTGTGCAGATAGACAAGACAGCCACTCAAGAGCATTTCATGTGCATGTTTTAGGCCCCCAAAACAGTACCAGCAGGTCCAAGTACCTTCGTACAGCAATAGCATTTGCTTGTTGTGACCTCAGAACAGAGAAGAACATGCATAGACACAAAAACAAATCAATCTAGGTGTGAGGAAATGTAGTATAGGACTAATGGGAGGAATGAGTCACGTCATACAGTTGGTTCACAACAACTGCACTCACTGGAATCTTGCACTACTGTAACTCACTGTCCGAGAGAGATACGCTATTTCTTCAGCAAATCAAACCAGAATAAACCAGGAATAAATAAAGCAGAGAAAATGCTGGATAAATAAAAGCTTATATTCGCAACTGCAGAAAAAGTCTGTATAAAAAAAGGCAATTTTCCATTAGTGTTTTTTTTAACTGTTGAGTCACTAATACAGTTGGTGGGGGGGGGGGGTTAGCTACACAGTTACTTGCATACAACATAGCATAAGTCTTGGCCAGGTCTTCAGCAACCATTAAGTTCTTTGCATGTCAATAGATGTACCTTTTCAGGCCAGACAGCTCAAGCAAATCATTTAAGAGTTCAGCTTAAGGCAATTGTTTTCTTGATTCAAAACATCAACTGTAACATGTGTTTCTCAACTGTACAATAGGAATAAAGAGTACAGTCCTCTCTTCTGAAGTACTCAGAAATCTACCCATTAAAGATGCTCGGAAACTTCGTTACATGCTGACATGGATCAGCTCTGTGCTCCAGACCCGTGCGTTGCTTGGTACTGCACTGGCAAGGGTCTCCCTTGCTGAGGCACAGGATAAAAGGGCCACAACACCCCTCCCCCGCCATTTTCTATTGAGTGTAAAGTGAGCGTGAGGTTAAGGTTAAGGCTGATACACAAATTAACGTGAATCGTCTTCTCCATGGTAACTGGTCACATGCGTTCTTTTCTGTAGACCAAACTGTGGTAAACACAAGGTAATTCAAGCTTTACCATCCCCCAGTGAAAGAAAGGTAAACAACTACATATCCTGTAGGTACCACAGGGTAGGAGCATTCACACCGTTACCATGGAGCAGCCCCGAGCCATTCATGTGTCCAGCCCCGCAGCCTTTCACTCGGACCAGAGAGGACAAGGAGAGGAATTAGCATGAGCTGACAACACTGGAGATGGGATTCAGAGCTCAACTCATCTGGTGCAATAACTTATCACAGCCAAATGATACTTTAAATCAAGAAAAAAAATCTGGTTTTAAGAATCTTTATGACAAAAAAAAACCCCAAACTTTCAAAGACAAAATTATGCTGCAGTAGGGGTCTTCATGTTGTACACGGAGGGGGGACCCAACAACAACAAAATAAATCCCCCAGCCATTGCTATGCTTGCACTCCAACCCAAGCCAGGGGAACGTAAGTGAGGAAGTATCCGAGGAGGAGTCAGGACTGAGGATTCTGCTGTTCACGTTATTAAAACGTGCTTTTAATTTCTCAGACTACAAGCTAAAGCCTGTAATAATGTCACTTGGAAAACAGAAGGCTGAGTGAGCATCTGAGGGTGAAAAGGAATGTTTTCACAGGCGCAGTTAGTAAATACCACTGGCTCCTGCCGACGTTCTTACTTCAATGGAAATTAACATTGCTTTAGGTTAGAAAAAAAAATCTCGATACAATAGAAGTGATAGGCTAGCTATTAACCTTTTAGCACCTGCTAAGATACAAAAATTTAGCAGAAAGCTTTATATATTACTTTTTGTCAATAAGTATTTAAAACCCTTTTCCTCCCCTGCCACACGATTCTTGTCCGTAGATTTGGAAGAGTAAGGAACCCAAAAGTCTCTCAAACACTATTAAAACAATGTGGAAATAAAAAGTCTCTCTGCATATCTATGAATAACTGTATGAGGGCACCAGACAATATAAAGAAAGAAAACTACTCCAGATAGAATCAGAACTGAACCCTCACCCTAAAGTTGAGCCAAACTTTATTTGGACACTGAAATAACTCTGCATTGCTTTGATTTTATTTTTACTTCCTATTTTTTATTTTCACATGCCCCCCCCGCAATTGCTTTTTCCAGCCAAGAAAACAAGACTGTTCTCCCTCCCACAAGACTCCTAACAAATTTAACCACATGACAGAAAAGGGCTGAGGCTCCACACCAGCTTAAATTAGCCTGTGCCCATTCAGCTGTACTCCAACTCTCCCTCTTTCTGGCTCCTGCCCATGGGCACCTACCTTTGTAGAGGTCCTCTGCATTACCTCCCCTCACACTGGCAAGCCATGTCAGGGTAATTTACTAGCAGAAAGCTACCTCTATAAAAAGTGAATAGTCTTTTGTACACCTTGGTCTAGCTAACTACAGGATCAAATGAGTGCCAGGGTCACCACAGGCAAGTCAGGTAAAAGCAAGGATCCAAAGCAGCCTGGACATGGAAAAAGTCAAACTCTCACAAAATTAAAACCTCAGCAATTCAAACCTGAGAATTACTGAAACATTCATCTAAAAGCACATACTATGTGGAACTTCATTAACTATTTTGGGACGTAAACAGGATCCCTGATAACAGTAAACACCATCTTATTTCTACGGGGAAATAAACTGTTGATTCAGATTTCAGAGCTCTGACACAAGGCCAAGGTGACTTCTTTAACCTGCAGGTTGTATGGGCTAAAGAACAGTTTTCCCCTTGTAACCTGCATGGCTGGGCTGCTATTACGCTAAGTAGCAACAAGGAGTACTACACAGCTCATCCATCCAACCGTTGGAAGTTTCACCACCACGCCACATAGCGGCATAGCCCCATGTTATGATTCCTAAAGTAAAAAAAGCCCATCAAGAGTCAAGGACAGTGGATTAACATGCTCCTTCTTGCAGCTGGGCCACTATAACTGACAGAACACTGCAACATAAATATAAATGAGCAGGATGGAGAGACAAGCTGGACTTCTTCACCTGGCTTTTCCACCACAAACTGCAAGAACTCAGAAAAAACTACAGACTGGTCAAACAGCCCAGCCTCATCTTGTGCTCATCCTGGAGCCTGCACTGCCCATTCTTCCGTCCTGGCACAATGTTTACCTGTACAGGAACTGATCCTGCTGTAAATGAATTCATCAAAACCCAGAAATGTTATTTTCAGACCTGCCACTTCCCCTACTGTAAAAACAGGTGTCCACACACAACAAAAGGGACAGCACAAGGACAGGAACCACTAGACCTGGCCTAACTCCTTGTGAATTTTGTATCGAATTACCCCCTCTCTTGGCACAGATATGCAAAAATGTCATTAAAATATGTATACCTTGTATACATAGCATTCCTCACCTTAGTAATAGTCTGTTGCTAACATACGCAAATAAAGGTAGGAAGAAATACCTATTGAAATCAAGACCACAAAGATCATAACACAACTATTACACTATGTCTTATGTGCTAGGGGTTTGGTATTCTCTTACTATTGCTTTAAGTAAAATTCTCCACATTTTTTTAAATGGAACTCCCTTTTCTTGAAACGATTACAGCTCTGTTTACACTTCTGTGATTTTTTTTTTTTTATTGTACTTCTGACATGGATTTGTAGTAAGGTAAAAAGTTAATTAAGCTATAGTAGTTTATGCCTGAAATGTAAGTCTGGCCTAGGATCTTTTCTGGCTGTGAATCTGAAAATGTGAAACAGCTAGGTTAACATTTGGCTATCTTTATATATAATGTAGCACCTTATTAACTGGAGTTGAGATAATAAAGGCTCTGACTCTCTTCTGTAGCTGCTTTTCAGTTTATGGTTTGTGCTTGAAGACTGTTTTTAAAATGTGTAGAGAAGGAAGACATAAATACATCTATGCATTGTCATATCAAACACCCACAAAGGCTTTCACAGTCATTCACCACTGATATGAAATGCTCTAAGGAAGCATTTCTCCCCAGAAGTCCAGTTAACATTATGAACAACTTCTTGGGTCAGCAACAGCAGAAAAATCACCTTGCAAATAGGATGCAGACTGATTCACTGATGCATCTCATTAAACATATACACTACACAAAAAAACAACAAACAAAAAGCCACACACACAAAAGGGCACAGAGCAGTCTGCCTAGAAAAAGCAATCTTCATCACAGGAGATCTTAAAGAACACGTCAATGTCAGATAAATGTCAGGGATAACACAGGTACAAGGATCCTGCTGGGACAAGATGACAAGCTAGATTCTTCAAGGTTCCCTGCAGCCTTATTTTCTAGGATTTTATAACAGTAAACTCTTTGCAGGAAAACTTGCAGTGGCAACATATATAACAAATAAGGATAACAAATTGCACCAAGAATATATTTCTCCCCACCAACCTTCAGGCGTACCTCCCACATAAACCAACTGCAGTTGCACAGCAAACAGTGAGAAGCAAGCATAGGAAGCAGGGCAATTCTGCTACCACGCCATCCAGCATGTACAGGACTGCAGCACTCTGGCTCTTCATCAGAGGACACAGGCACACGCATCAAGAACTCCCTAAGCAGAATATTGCTCTAATCTGGGAACGTAACATTATAAGAAAAGAAAAAGAAAAAGTTGGTTCTACACCTGCTTTGCTCTCCAACACGTTCCCACTCATCCCTGCCAAGAAATGATGCTGGGATGGTTGGAGTGTTTCCCTGAATGAGGACAACTGTTCTTATGTCATTTCGATGTACAGACTTTTTCTTCCTTTTTTTTTTTTTATTAAGCACAGAATATCAGTTCTTAAATTCTGTTTTCCCCCCTTGACCTTATCCAATTGTCTGCACCATAGTATGAACTTCAATTACTACTAGTCTATCGTATCTACTGAAGAACTGTGATCCATATCCATTTTCCCTGCTTGATTAGTCAAAATTACTACCTTTCTTACAACGTCTGCCTTCCTATTAACACACGCTATTCATAAGAAGACTACAATAGACTTCTGTGATGAAGGTCTCAAAGATCCAGTTAAAATCCTAGGAAAAAAAGATCTGCTAAATTACACTGCCTGTTCTTTAATCAAGAGAATTAAATAAAATAGATCTCCCACTAATTTACCTGGAACTGACATCTATCCAGCTAGCATCTGCTGATCTAGATTTATGCTCCTGGATTTGCTTTTTCAATTATAATCATAATTTTATACTCAAATTCTCTGAAAACTTCTCCAATATTCCAAGGTTTCTTAGAAATCAGTATTACTAGACCAGAGACCACTTTGGTCAACTGCTTTGAGTGCAAGTTATCTGGACATGCTCATTTCCAAATGTTTATCCTTACTGGAGATGAACTAACTCCCTGGAAAATCCTCTTTTGACATGAATACTTTCTCCTGTTTCCACTAGGCAGAAAACAGAAATTTCTTGAACATGTACTCCTAATGGCAAGCACTCATAAGTGTAGCGTAATAATACCAACCTAACCAGAAAGCCAAAACGACATGCCTTAGATTATGACCAAATAATTGTTTGAGGAAAAAATGGCACATTTAAGTGAGATGGGATCCTCCAAATGAAACGTAGCACTTGGCCACGGCCATGCTACCAGACTTCTGAACTGAAAGGATTCATTTAAAGGATCCAAACGACTCTTGAAACAAACCCCTTATTTTGCATTGTAATGGGCTAACAGCACACCCACTATCAGTAACTCCACCTTAAGTGAGAAACGCAAGCAAGAGTCACAAAACCCAACGCTAACACCATCGCAGCTGATGGCTGACCATAACCCAAGTCTAAAGCAGTCAGTCCCTTGCGGATCTCTCTGGCAGATGAATGTAGCTTCTACCGGAAGCAGGGCAGGTCCAACCCAATCTGTAGTGGTCACAGTTCTCTGTTAACAGACGCTGCAGTGCATCCAGAGGAAAGGTCTGAAAGCCACTGGTTGAACCATCTATCTCTGTGTGGAGCGAAGTATTGGAAACATTGGGGATTATTTATCTGACTGCACTGGCTTTGATACATTAGTTACTTATAATCTTTTAAAAAAAAGAGACAAGAATTGTAATTTTTTTGGTTTTCATTTCAATCAATCCAACAGTTAGTTTTATGTATTACACTCCTACAGTGCTTTAATTTGTGGTTTTCTCCAAATGCTACCCTCTGCTGAGCTGCACTTCTGGCAAAGCTAACCATGCTGAGCTTTTAGTTATTCAACAGTGCAAACTAAACATTTACCTCTGTTTACCACAAAGCACATGCACTATTACAGTCTACTCTTAAAGACAAAATTTTAATTGAAGTATTTGTAAAGAATGCCTATTTTGAAACACAGCTTTCAATTGCTCTGTGAAACCCTTTGGCAAGGATATTGTGCATTCCTAGGAGGATTTAAATTAGTTTGCTGCAGAACAAAACCTGAGTTACAGATAGTAACTTGGATACAGTCACACACAGACACACAAAAAGAGAACATTCTCATTCCTCCTGATCTTTTTCCTTGAAAAACACAACCATCAACATGCAAAGTCTGGTTTAATATGATAATATGAGGGGGTTTTTGGTAAGTGAAACATACTTATTGCAATACTGTTTCTAAACCAAATTAAACCTGTTTGTACTTCTTAAAACTACTATGGAATCTAACTTTGTAAAATCCTACGATATTTGAAGTTGAAGGTGCTAAACTGACATTTGAAAGGGTAATTTTACATTAAGGACTAAAATTGTACATCCCGATTTCAAATGCAAATCCTGATTTTTTTAATAGGATTTGAAACATGCTTGTCCTAAAATTTCTTTTTTGTTCACTCCAATCTGATTTTTCCCCTCAGCCTATCAGTAGGGCATCAGAATAAAAACAGGCCTTAACGTAAAAAAGAAACTTAAAACAGTCTCATTAAATCAAATCTTTTCACCATTCAGTTCCCATCTTCCAGGGAATCTTCATATACATGATAATTAGTTTCCTGAAAGGCTAAGGCTTAAATGTCATTTCTTTGTGTTGTAAATTCTAATTATTCATAGTAAATAAATTAGTGATACTCTTTTATTGCTTAAAGCAATGCAGAAGCTTGAAGTAATCATACAACTGGCAAAAATTAAGAGTTCCCAAAAAAGGAAGTAAAACTTCATTCTTCACATTCCAGTAGACTTAAAAAGGGCTCCATTAACACTAACGGGAAAGGGCCAGTGACCTAGAACTTTACTCGTGGTCCGAAACTATTAATGAAGTCTGAAGAATAAAGAGTAATGGGTATTCAAAAATCCAGCTCCTGTGATGTAGCAGGAGAATGAATAAACTGTGCTCTAATTTACTCTGACGTGCAGCACATCATGGCTGCAGAAGCAGTATGTTTGAACAGACCATCTTTCAGGAGTCACATTCTTGGGAAATGGCTGATTCCTGGGGATTCTCACACGACCTTTAGTTTAACAGCAAAATAGTTTAAAAAAAAAAATCAAACAACTTTTCCTACACACAGGTCAAAGAAAGAGAGTTTGGTGGGGAAGAACATCTTATTTAGCCTTATTTGAGAAGGAGACCATAAAATCAAGTTGATTTTGTGACTACCCTAACATTATTATCGAACACTACTGAGGAGCCTTATCGCATCCACAAATTTTACATTATGGATGTCACATTTTTTCACTACTGGAAGACAGAGCCAACCTGAGCATGCCCCTTGAGAAACTCCCTCAAACTGTCAAAGAAAAAGACTTTCAGGCATCTCAATAGCCAGCTCTTGTTCCCTAGCACATGCTTTACTGATAAATAAAAATAGAACATTGACAAGTATTAGGATGACAAAATTACTTTGAACTTTCCCCAGATTGCTTTTGGGCTCCACAGCTAGATTAAGCCACTTATTCACAAACAAGCCATTCCACACCATTCCAATTAAAACAGCAAGTGCAGATTTCATTTTTGTATTGCCCAAGTATAAGTTTAATATCAGCATGACTAAAGAGTCAAATCAAAATCAAAGGATGGATCTTATTTTCAACCCAGGAACAAAGAACTTTGCCACCAGAAAGTACATATTTGAGGATTCATATTGTCCATTAAGGGAGGCAGGGAAAAAAAAATTCTTTGGACACATACTTTAGAATTTGGCTTTCTGAAAGGAAACCAAGGAAATAAAACACCATTCTTGAAAACACCATGCTAAGTGATGCTTCACAAACAGTAGCATCATTCGACTTCCAAAAACATCCTGTAAAAACTCCCACTATACAGTCCATTCTACCTCCAAACATTTCTTAAAACTTTAAAGAAAGAACAAGTATTCTTCTTAAAGTACTGGAATAAATATTTTTTCTTATCAGCACAAAGGCGGCAAATAACTTGTCAAAACAAATACTATCAGAATACTTAAGATATTGGGATGGACTTGAAAGTTAATGATATTTTTCTGCTGGTCAGAATAAACATTTAATGCTGTTTTCACATTCAAATTTAAAACTTCAGCTATCTATAACTGGAGAACAGATATATTCGTATGTGCATTCCGTAATTTGCCAAGATTATGAGTCTCCTAGGTGGCTGCTGCAAGCAATAGCAGAATTCTTTAAAATACTAGAAATATGCGAATACATATCTATCCAAATAAACACTGACTATTTTTGTTACTAGAAATACTTCTGGTTCTGTTAGCAATTAAAATGCTTCAGTTTAAAGAATGAGGAACAACCTAAAAAAAAATATTTCCTACATAGAATTACTGTATTGGACATATCCTTTCTGGATCCATCTTGATTCCATCATTGAAAGAACAGTTGAATTAATTAAGCTCCCTAGGCCCCTGAAACATCTGGAAAGAAAAGGATCTGCGAAAAATGTAAACTTTAACTAGCCTCTGAGAAAGAATTATCTGTGTCTCAATGTAATTTTCGTTCTTTCTCCTTAAAAAGAAAATCCAAACCACACTCCCTCTGATATGTTTCTGGTGACCAGTAACTCCAGTAAGAACAACCAACAAAAAGAAACTTTTCTCAGATATGCTTCTGCTCACCAACAACAAGGGCAAGGAGAACCAACAAAAATAGTAAATAATGCCTTACACTGCCCTTACTCGTATTAAAACATGATTAAAGTACAAAATGGAGTCAAGTTCTGAAATGAGGGAACCAAGTGAACAGGAGGAAAAGAAACTAGAAAGCGTCCATAGAGCAAGAGCACATGAGGAAAAAGGGCTTGTTTAGTCTGCAGAAGAGGAACTCAAGGAGCAATTTAATAGCAACCTAGAACTATCTGAAGGTTAGTTACAAAGATGATAGAGCCAGGCTCCTCTCGGAAGCAGCACATGATATACCAAAGGGTACAAAATGCATCAACTGGACATGAGGAACAATGTCTCAGTGAAAGGGCAGCACAGCAGTGGGTCAGGCTACTCGGAGAGACAGTGGAACCTCCATCCTTAGAGGTTTTCAAGCCTCAGCAAGACAAAGCCATGGCTGCCCCTATCCACGGCTGCTGAAAGTACTGCTCTGAGACTTCCAAAGGCCCCCTTCAACCAACATTTCTATGCATTTACAGAGCCAGTGGGGTGGTTTGATTTCTTTTTTGTGCCCTCTCCCCCACTTCCCCCCAAACTGGAAATCTCAGGGTCCACTTGGCTTTTCTTTTTCTTTCATTTGGGCAACAGCCAAGATTAATAATTCCTTCCTACAATGATTCAGGCAAAATGTTCTGTGATTCAAAGCTCTGTGCAAAGAAGGATTCAGGCACAAAGCCAAAGATGCACCCAAAAAAAAATGGAGAAGCAAACAATTTGGCCAAAAAAATCCAAGCAAACGAGTAATCAGATGCATTTGTTAAGAAGAATGTGTAGACAAGTTCTCCTAAAATATGCAAAGGAAAAGCTTCTAAAGGCCAAAGTTTCTGTTTTTGAAACAACCAATTGCTATGCTATTATTCATTAGGAGAATGGAAAAAGAGTGACTGTTTAAAATGCACACTCTATCTGGATAGATGTGTACTTCTTCCTTAACATTTGCTTACTAAGCTACCCACCCCCAAAAAGCAAGCTGCCCTATCCAAAGGTTTCATTACTGGTCTACTGTTCCAACTCTTACTCTACTGGCTACATACATGTATATACACATATATATATATTCAGTCAAGTCACAACTCGTATCACACACCACATGACAAAGACTGTATATAGCGCAAGGAGTTCTGAACGCATCAAATCCAATGAAGGTCAGGTTCCAATGGATTTGTGATCAGACGGTTCACTGCAATCAGATCAAAGTTGACAAAAACTCAGAAATCTCTCTCCTTTGCATGAATTATTTCCTGCTGTTTTCTGCTGATGTATTCACTTACATTACATTTCCTTCTGTTGCATATTAATTGGCCCTCTTCTCTGCTTGGCCTTCCATTATGGAAGTTCTAAGAGCTTTATTACTACTGAGAGCAGCAACTTTCTCCGATTTAAGGAAAAGAAGAAATGGGACTCATGCGTTAAAAGCTGTAGAGGAAAAACAACCACAAAAGACTACTTTTACCACTTACCTTCCCAATAAAGAAGTCATCAACCCATATACCTGGCAACCCTGCTCATCTTCTAAAGATAAGAGACAATATACATGCTTTTCACATAGATACTCTACAAATCCTATTCCTTGAGTACAGCTGCATGATCTTAGTGAGAAGCCAAGGGACACACAGGTGCAGCCTTTAACTATTCATTTTGCATGGCAGTGAAATAAGTCCAATGAAGGCCATTTGAAAAGGTATACTGGATGTATGAGTCCAATTGCCTTTCCAGTACACATGAATAAGACAAAAGACTACTTTTACCACTTACCTTCCCAATAAAGAAGTCATCAACCCATATACCTGGCAACCCTGCTCATCTTCTAAAGATAAGAGACAATATACATGCTTTTCACATAGATACTCTACAAATCCTATTCCTTGAGTACAGCTGCATGATCTTAGTGAGAAGCCAAGGGACACACAGGTGCAGCCTTTAACTATTCATTTTGCATGGCAGTGAAATAAGTCCAATGAAGGCCATTTGAAAAGGTATACTGGATGTATGAGTCCAATTGCCTTTCCAGTACACATGAATAAGACCTAGCTCCATAATTGAACAACCTACACTAATAATGATTTCACACCCATTTTTCCTCCCCATTTTGAAAGGCTGCTTTCCCAGCTTCCTGAACAGGGCTTTGGAGGAAAGGTGATATAAATAAAGATAATATTAATATGAACTCTACAAAATTTCATAAACTGGATTTGGATTTGCCTACAAAACAGTTTCTTGAAGTCCAGAAGGTACCTACCACCATTAAACTTATTTTTCACAATGATTTGGTGTACAACAAGGCACATTAGGCCAACTGTATCTTCATTATAAAGTACCTTCAAGATGATTTTCCCAAATGTCCCACTTAGACAGGAAAGGACTGTTTGATGAAAACAAATAAACCTGCAATCAATAACTACAGTAAGCAGTGGGTGTACTGACAAAGGCAGACATATGCCAGAAATTAACTAATAATAAATATTTTATCAAAATTCGGAACCAAAGACAAGAATGAAAAATCTCTGGCCAAATAATAGCAGCATAAAATAAAATTGGTAAAGCCTGTCTTGGGAATTAAGGCTGCCTTCAAATTAAGCTCAAGTAAAAAAGCACATAGTTCAGAGTATTTTATTTGGTTCTCAAAACAAACTGCCCTTAACCTTCCTAGTAGACATTAACATCTGGAAGAGACAAGCCCATTTCTGTTACAGTACTCTATCAGCAGGTACAGCACCAGTGTGTAAGCTTTACAACACCTTTCCCCCTCACTATTTACTATCAAGGGATGACTATCAAGGGACTTTTTATAGGGACTAACCAGGCAGCTGCCAGATGTCTGAAATGGGTAGGTGGCCAATGACAATTCCTTCTGCCTCATTACAAGCACATTTAAGCAAGTTTTAGCATGAACTAAAGCTTAAAAAAAAAATTAAGAAGTCTCCACTTTGCTTTGTAGTTCTCCTTCCAAATACTTTAAAAGAGTTCAGTGGGAATTGTTCCTTCCGTTAACTTTTGTCCAGGTTTTGGTGCTCTTGCTGATGACATACCAACAACATAAGTAACTCCAACAGAGAAGCAAGTTTAAATGTAACACAACTGTCTGGAATTAATTCCTGACAGGTTCTTGTTGGATCAGCTGATGGCAGAAGTAGACATCTAGTCATACTTCAGCAAGAACTGATTCAACCATAGTGCTATCTTCAAGTCCCATATTCCCTAAAAATCAAGGGATTCAAACCAACTGCTGCGTATAAAACATTCTGACCAATAGATTAAATATTTAGAGGACAGGATTATGTTCTGAACGATAAAAAGAGCCTTCTGGAGATAAATGGCTTTTCACAAAGCTCTTCGAAATAAATCCACCTTTCAGTGACAGTTCCATCTTTTGAAGAGGATTGGTCTTGAAAGTAAAAAGCACTCATCTATAAACTCATTAAAATTATAAGCAGCGAATGCATTTAAGCAGAAAATAAGCACATTCTTGAAAAGCTTCCCAATTAAAAAAAAAAAAACAACCTAAACATCCATTATTACACTTCCACCTATTTATATTGCAGACTTCCAAAGGTGTTAAAACATTTCAGCAAAAAGAGCAGCAGCAACAACAAAAAAAAAAAAACCCAAAACAACAGCAAATGTTTATTTTGTTCAAAACCAAAACATTTTGCAACTAATAAACTGATTTTTAATTTCAGAGCAAAATCCACACACACTTTTTCATCCCAACACTACCAGTTCTGTGATCCCTTGTAACACATTGTCTCTTCTGGGTGAAATGTATTTAAATATCTCCAAAATATCCCCCTCCTTCTTGCCACATTCCCTTCTCCCCCTCCTCACATTTTCAACTAATACTTTGACATTACTGGCCTCGCTAAACTCAATCCTGCAAATTCCTGACATTCATGTCTTCTTAATCTGAAGCGTAACTTGAGGAGATGGTTAACATTTGACCTTTGCTCTACCTCAGACATACCTGGAGACAAAAAAAAAGTCTAAGGCATGCAATATGCATTCACAGTCTGAAAGGATGTTTTATTTTAAAGTTCCCAGCACACAGTCTTTCAAAAAAACAACCCATTAAAACTTCAAAAGATAATTTAATAAAAATTCCCCTACAAGCATAGTTTTGCATAAACATTACAAACTCATACTAAGAATGAAGATCTAAAGCAATAAGTAAGAAATAAATCCCTAGAAGTATACACCCAAGAGCCATGGTGAATTTAAGAATTAAATGGCTACCATACTAATGAAAACAGTCAGTCTCATTTAATTAAATTGGATGCTATGGCAGAGAATGAACAACAATAAATCGCATACTGATTACAGAAGTAGACACAGTATCTAACAGACTATTAAAAAAAAATCAGTCAGAAACAAATTAGTAAGACAAATGGAGGATCAGGTTAGGAGACAAATCAGAAAAAAAAGCAAGCTACTTCTGTGAAAAAGAAAATCTATCTCTCTGCTTGCTCTAAATGAAGCCAAGCAAAAATTCAAATACAGTTCCCTTGGCCCTTTTCTTTCCCCTTTAAGAAGTAAGTTTTAAAACTGAATCTTAAAGATTATTCTAGCTTTTTATCCACTCTCCTACTTTCCTTCATTACACATACACGAAAAGGACTTTAGAAAAAAAGGACTTTAGAAGCTTGCTAGCTGCACTTTAAATGGGTTACTCTCTCTGTTCCCCTCAGTAAGTGGGGGGATTTGTTGTTGTTCTATTTTGGGAAAAATAGTTACTACAAATTAAATCCTCTCAACGATCAATGAGAAAATGCTGTACTGAGATCACATATTTTTACCTCAAATGAACTTTTTTGGGCATATACGCTTCACATCTTTCCTCCTCTTAATTACTAGTGCATACTACTGCCAGTATCTGACAGTGCCAGAATTTTGAGGGAAGAAAGAAAAGAAAGGGTTGAAATACCGGGGATGAACATGATTGTTTAATGAGCCAGTGTCTCTTTGCTCAGAGATAGTCCCCATTTGCTGTTATCTCTGTCGGCTTCAGGCATTTTGTTTGTCATACAGTTAAGGCATGACTGAACATGCCATTTTGAGATTGTTCTTGTTAAATAAAACTTGCAGCTACAACTGATTAAGGAAATGTCTTCTTACAAACATGATGTACGATACCTAAAATTTTAATCAAGTTCTTAAAAGTAAAAAGTGAAAAATAAGGTGAATAATTTTCTTTGTTTTCAAGAAATTTTCACTTTCACTTACAGTTGCACTTTTCGAATCAACCTCTACCAACAGCTGCTAACTCGTGAAAACACTGACTAAAATATTCATCATTTTCTCAGAGCAAAATATTTTAAGGTACAGATTTCCGTAACTACAAGCCAAGTAAACTGCAGAACCTTTGTTTTCAAACAAGCTTCCTCTATACATAAAAAAGAGGAGCAGACAGAACATATTATTTAAAGTCGTCTTTGGAAGGGCTGCCTATCCCACAGAAAGCGTGCCCTTCCTTCCTTGTACCTGTAGCTGATTCAAAGCCAAGGCCCTCCAAATCAAATCAGCTGCACTTATTTCAGTTCAAGCCTAGATGCGGAGCCGATTTCAGAGTCAAGTGGCTATCTCAGAGCATGCTGGCTTACACAGTTCATACACATGAAGAGAGTCAGAAAAGTATGGTCCAGGCTAAATTCCAGATATAAGGCAGCATCGGTTACAAACATCCTTGATGACAACATCTTTACGGTGGTACACAAGCTCCTGCTTCTATGCCACTTCTATAGCTGTGTCCAGATGCAAAATTAGCCTTTCCTTCAGCATCATCCAAATGGAATCGAATAACCAACACATTATTTTGAGCTTTGATCAACTAGAAGATCCCAGTATGACATTTGAGTACTGATTTTAATTTAAAGAGGAGAAACGACAGTCTCCCCTATGAATGCATTTCATGATTCCCCTGTCAGATACTCCTCTCATATTTCATTATTCTCTGCCTACTTTTGTGTTGATGACTAAAAACTACAAGCTTTTTTTAGAATATATTTATAATGTTAATGTTCTAATTTTATTATTTTAATACTAATATGAGCAATACCTAAGCTGCACTTAGAAACAAATGAAAACTATTTTCATTTTTTTCTCAAGATTTTCTCTAAACACAAATCCTAATGGTAAAAAAATATAGTCATCCTCCTCCTCTATACAGTGATATTTTAGGGGATTAATTCATGATTTATTAGTGCAGCTTCCTAACAAACAGTGTCCAAGTGGAAGAACCATCCCTGCACAAAAGAGAGAAAAATCCGAGTTCTGAAAGTTGGATAAAAGCAGATGATAATGGCAAAAATTCCACTTAGAACCATGGAAAAATATTTTACAGGCCCTCACCTCCCTTTTGCTAATCAGTAACTTTTGATATTGACAAAATACTAGTCCAACAACAGATCCTGGTTCATACAGTAACTCCGAACTTCAACCGGAGTCCTGCTATGCAGAACCAACGACTGTGGCAAACCAACAAAAAAAAAAGTCTCTTTAGCTTTTGTTTCAGATTTAGATCACTACACTAAACTATTCATTACGTAAATACTACCAGTTTAATTTCTCAAATTCATGGGGGAATAAAGAGGTACATTTCAAATTGTACATTTTAAATACTGGCTCATATAAAGGTAACCAAGCTAATTTTCACATTTTAGCTTGTACTCATATACATTTATATGAAGTAAAATTTTGGTCACCTGTGTTTTAAGAATGCCTGTAACATGCTTTCCATTTCAGAACCTATAATTAAAAAACACTGTATACACAACTTGACTGGAACACACTTTTCTTTCTCCCTTCTCACACTCAAATTCTACCACTCCACTTTCTTTGCCATGCGCTCACCTCTGTTTTTCCAATACAAGTTTTGTCTGTTGCATACTCATTTCGGAATTGTTTTGGAAAATTCAGGGATAATCCAGTCACCTAGTCATTGCAGATTTAAAGCAGTTCACGCTTACTGCCACCAAGCCTGTTTTTTCCCAGGATTCTTCAAAAAAGTTTATTTCCCTCTCAGAATTATGAAGAAACCCAAAAGGCTCTATAAACACGATCTCATATGCAACTATGAGCACTGGATACATCATGCATTCAACAGACAGAAAAGAGCAAAAGAAAATGAAGATAAAAATAAACCAATGGATGACACAAAAGAAAATCATATAGGAAAACATTACAAAAAAAAATAAGTTTTCTTCATGTTAGGTTATTGACTAAAGTTCTGACATTCTAGCAGCAAAGGGAATTTAATCTGTTCTAATCTTCTATTTCTTCACTTTATTTACTATGGTAAATAAACTGTAGTGATCAATGATGGCAGTAATGAAGCCGAAAACATGAGCTTGGGCACTTGAACATTTAGTAGCTTTTAGTTTGCTTGTTAATAAAATCTATTACAGCTGAGGATGACCTTACTCAGATAAATAATCCATTCCTATACCTGTTTAGTGAGCTGCTTATTATTTATCATGTTCGTCAATTCTCTATAGTCAGTGCAACTTGTAGTCCTAACTGAGAAGAAAATCCACAAAACTGTCTCTTTTAAACTGTATCTATAGTTAGCTATCATTCCTTATCATCTACTTTTTTAAGTATCAGGACAGTTGTGATCTTTGACAAAGTTCTGTAACATATTAAGGGATAGCCACATCTTGAATTTATCCTTCAGTTCAGCCTTTTATGTTATTTACTACAACTTCAGTAAATCTACATTTTTTTAAAAAAATTTAAAAAACCCGAATTTAAAGAAGGTTTTTACAGACAAATTTTAAAGGGACAGAAACACATTTTCAGATACAACTTTACCATTCCATTCTGCCAAAGCGGTACAAAAGTAATTCTTTGTAATATCGCTGCTTCCAACCTAAGGTCTGTGACACACAGACCTCAGGCACACAAATCAATGCAGAATCTGCACTGAGTTAAAAATATAGCTGTACTTATGCAACATAGTGGAGAGTCCACTAAATGCTCTTAGAAGTGGGAAGCCACACTGACATCCAAATGTCTGAGAGTCAGCTTGAACATCACTGCATCACATTTGCATACCCACATTTCCCTGTAATTCTAGATGGAACCGGGTTCGGTCAGCGTGATTTATTAACCGCAAGTTCAGCGGTGCACAAGGACCATTATGGCGTTCCCAGATCAACCCAAGTGGGATCTCAAAGCAGAACAACAACAATCCTCAACCTAAACTAATAAGCTGTACCAGCTTATAAAAAGCTGTAGGGATGTCTACATTTATCATAATGGAATAGATAATTAACTGATAGCTTACAATGTAGAGAATTCAGGCTCTAGATCTCAGTTTCCAGTCTCTCTGAGCTAGCTAGCAGTAAGTGCTGAAAGCTTTAGAACATATAAACAGGCAAACCTCCAAATCTTTCTAAATAAACAGAACACAAAAAAATTTATGAATAATCAAAAAGGGAAGCAGAATGGTAGCTGGGAATATTTCATGCGTGCATAAATACATTAATATACCCCTTTCTGATTTCTTGGTTTGATTCTCAAACATTCTTGCATCTTATAAAAAATGTAACATGCTACGAGAAGTGGTTTCTAGTGTTGTGCTGCTTAGCAACACCTGCGTTCAAATAGCCTCCGGGTAAGTTTGACAAAAACTGATCTGACACCTGACAAGCCCGATTTTTTTTAATTGAAAGGCAGAAGCAAACCCACAAAATGGGATTATATTAAAACACCAATTTATGTTTTAGACTAAAGAAGACTGTCAGATAATGGGATGCTCCTCAGTTTCTGCCTCAGGCTAAAAGTAACTCCTACATTTTGCTGTAAGAGTCAACTGCCTGAGGTGTCTTTATTTCATGCAAGGTAATTACGATGCACATCGCCTTCAACAGGATACAAGATACCTTTATGTGCACCCACTGTACAATTTTCTTAAGTTTTAGTTTATTTCCCTCCTGACAGAGAATTACCTTTAGGGTTTCTGTGTCCTTCTAGCCATAGCAGTACGTTATCTGCCCTTTTTCAATTCTTTTGATTAGTAACAAATCAATAGAGTAGAGAAATAGGCTAAACAGGAAATTCTTTCACAGATGTGTTAGGACCAACTAAACTCTAGCTATGCCATTATTCAGATGTGTCTGAATGCAGGCCCCTAAATATTTGATTGTCAAGCGTAGGCCCCTAATTTAATTGTTAAGTATGCTCAAAGTGCCCCAATTCCAATATACTTCACTGGAATGCTTTATTAGAGTACTTAGCACACCAAATACATGCTACTGACTTAAACATTCAGCTGTAGATTTCCAAATCTGAAAAATTATCACATTTCTGAGTTTACTGGAGTATTTAATATCTTTGTGAAAGAAATGTGACTTCTTTGTGAAAGAAGTGCTTCATTAATGTAACATCCTCATGGTCAGACTTCCAGCAACACTTTGCCATTGCCCACTATAGTACAGACTTCCCTAACACCCAGTTCTGTAACATCCTTTCGAGTATGACTGCATGCTGTTCCTGTCTCATTTTTTTTCTCCCCAAAGCAGACACCTACAGTTTGGTATGCCCAGATGTCATGAACAAAAATTACAAATCTGTAAACTAATAATGTAGGCCCCAAACATATCCTTTAACCTCTTCTCAGTATACTATGTGTCAGCAGAAATTAATTACTTTAGTATTTGATGCCAAAAAACTTTTTTTTTTTAAATGTGGAACATCTCAATTCACCACGTCTTCACTTTTTTCCTTAAAGGACAAACCCACAGCGCTGCTCTGCAAAATTTATCCGCACATTCAGTTTTTAAATCATTCAGCACATCTCAACATTTTACAGATGCTTGTAGCTTTTGTCTAATTGAAATGACAGTGCCATACAATTATCCTTTGAAGCTCAACGTAACACACACAAAACCCTAAATCTTTCATCTTGGAGTTAGTACGTTAATTTAAATAGCACTTTCATATACAGATCTGACAGCTTCTATAGAAAGGAAAAAAATGGTAACTTTAAACATGGCTGTGTAACAGACAGAAGTTAAGCAACTCATTTAATATAGGTCTAGAACACAGTCTGCTAAAGGACCAAGCACTTCCAGGTTCCACTCCACCTCCCACATTCCAAAATACCCAGATCTTTACTCAACACAGACTTCACAGAACACTTCCAATATAAGCACGTTAAGAAATTACATGACTATTTACCTAAAAGCCTACAACGCTCCTGGGGGAGGGAAAAAAAAAAAACCACAAAAACAGAAAAATAAGCTTTGGACTTTTTGTTCTAGAGGCAACTGTAGTAGCTACCAGCTTCAGGGAAAACTACTAATCATCAAATGGTACCTCTGAAAAGATAATAATTACTAAACCAGTATGAAGAATGGAGCAGACACACAGAGAATCTTTGCTGGGTTCCAGGTTACACGTGCCGAAATTTTGTTTCTACATTCTAAACAATGTGTGCCATATAATATAATTAACTGATTAGCTCTCCTCATCCTAAGGTATTAATAAGGTATTGCTAAGTACTCTTGTCTGAGCAGTGATCAATATAACTTTTGATACTTGGCTTGTTGAAAACATGAAGATTGAAGTCATGATACTATTCCAGATTGGATTTAGTCTACAAAAATTAATAAGCCGCATCAGCACAAGTGAAAAAAAAACAAACAAAAACAAAAAAAAAAAAAAACAAACCACACACTCTGCATCTCAATTTGTTATTAACACTCTGGGACAAAGACTACAAGCACAACTGCTGCCAAACTTGGAACACCTATCTTAAAATACTTTAAAAAACTAAGGCTAATAAGGCACTGGCATAGTTCTGGCTTGGCAAAGCATTGCTTAATTGATCAATAATAATAATAAATTTGCAAAGACAAAAAAGTGCTTTTATGGAAGAAACTGAGACTATATTTCATATCATTGACCAGTCTGTTCATCGCACTTTGGAAGAATTATTCAGATTAAATTAGTTCTAAGAGCTCTTAGAGCAGACTAAGAGCTCTTAGAGTTCTTTCTAAATGGCTACTCGCAGTACATTGTTGTTTTAAGAGCTTTTTTGAAGTTAGGTTTGTTTAACAATCTGCTTCAAGGTACCAGAACATTAATTAGCTCCTAAACTTTGCAGTAAAGGTCATCTTTCATAAGCTCAAAAGATCTTGAAGAACATATTTATTTTTTAAATTCAGGGAAAACATACCAAATTGAAAAGTTTCATATTCCTGGCTAGAAAAACAAATGTTCTTTAAAAAAAAAATAAAAAAAAAGAAAGGGGGGAGTAAGAAGCTGTTTATTAAAAAAAAATTAAAAAAATTCATTTAGCGTAACAGTTTTCTGCTTGTTAATCAAAAAAAAAATAAAAAGACCTTAGTGTGCAAATAGGTACCTAAACACTGAATAGGGCAAAAAAAAACCCCTGCAAATAACTCATTTCTCATTTGATACCATCTGATTTAGCATGCAGTATCAAAAACTTCTCTACCCTTTCCAATTATAAAAGATGTACGTCAACTTAATTTCCTTTAGTGCTGCTGGCTTGAAAGAGGAGGTAAAACAAGACAAAAAGCCCTATGTAAACAATTAAGAAACTATTTTAAATCAATGACCCATTCAAGAATGAACACTGCATTTGTTTATTTTGCCACCACTTCTATCATTAGGAGCTAGCTTCTTATGTAGCCTTTATGCACATATAATTTGTAAACACAGGAACCTCAGTCTCTACACTTAGCAATTTTTACATACAAGCAAAAAAGATTTCAACAGCAATCAGCCACGCTCAAGTAATTTTCCCCTTTCTCTCCCCAGAACAATATACAGAAATAAAAAGATAAATATATCTTTTATATATTATATACTATATATACACAATATATACATTATATATAAACATACAAGAAAAACAAACGTCAACATTTTTAAGCTCAAGCCAACTGTTTATCTGGTAGGGCCTGGATACTTCTAGATGTTATAGCACACAGGTTTCCTATCTGAATTACTAAACAAGTAAGAGATTGGGTTTTGGTAGCTGAAGGGGACATTACAGAAGAGCAGGTTATATAAAATAACTTGTGGTTGTTCAGTACAAAACAGCATGTGGTTGATTCAGATAATAAGATGTTTCCACTTTAAAGGTCCTTAACAAGATACTTCAAAAGTCTGCCCTTACTACAAATTCTGGTAAACTAAAAGAAGCTGCTTAGTGAGGTGACCTGAACTTGGCTGCACAAGAACTTGTATGATGAGGATCCAGAACTTCTCATTCAAAGTGGTACAACACTCAGGGCCTGTATCTCAACAGAAGAGCATACAAAAAATTTCTAAACCTATCTGGATGAATAACATACTTCCAAAAGCAAAAGTCTACAAGGGAACGTGAGGTCGATGTGAACAGATCAGCAAAAAAAACCCCTCATCTTCAGGTATGGTTCCACAGCGGCTTAAGCCAAGGGTTACATGAGATGAACCATCTTCCTCAACAGATGAACCACAAAAATATAAAAGTTCAAGTGCTTGCACAGAGTGAGGAAAAGTACCACATCACCCCCACAGTAAAGAGAGGGGAAAAAAAAAAAAAGGGTCCTAAGGGACAGCCGTAGATTGATGGGTATAAGTAACAGACTGTCAAAGAACAAGAGAACAGACCAGAGATCCTGGCAAATGAAACAAAACTAGAAAATGCCTCTTAACCATTATGACAGCCTTGCTCTAGAGTAACTAGTGAATAGGGATCATGACATGAGCCTTACAGACCACACTGCATTTTTGGGGGGAAGAGGAGGAAATAATAATAATCATAAAAAGGTGGCTTATCATATATAAGGGTTCTTAGAGGTGTTGACCTCATTGCCTAATGGTTTTTGTATGCTAACAGTTTACACAGGTTCAAGGGGAGACAGAACAAGTACTTGGCAGATAGAAATTAAAATTAATTTATCTGTTTAGTAACCTTCATCTGATGCTGCAAGTCTTCAAGATGAAAACTGCCAAGAGGCTAGAAAACTAATTCACAGGAAATACCTGATAAGATTTCTACATTCTTTTTCCTTACTACATATCTGTTATGGCCATTGTAGGAGCAGGACACTGAGCTAGGCAGCTCCTTCGTCAGACCCACTATTATCAGTCTTATTTTCTTACAGCATACAGAGAGGAAAAATTAAACTACAGCTTTACAAAGCAATTAAATGCACCTTATGTGCATACAATGGGAAGAGATTGATCCAGGTGACTGCAGGTTTCAACTGAAATCCCACATTTCTACAAACACTAAACTGCATATAGCGTGGAAAATAATTCATAAAATATGCACCAGTAACTACAGCAGACAAGCAGGACATGCACAGGTTCTTATAAAAAGAATTAGCAAGGTCAGAAAGTGCTGAGAGGGGGAATGCTGAAAGAGGGGAAATTCTAATTGCTGTTTGCTTGGCTTCTACCTACTGCTCTGGTCACTGATGTATTTGGCTTAGACACTATATATATATATATATACACATACAAACAGCAGTTATTCTACAACACTTTTTCCACATCTGAGTACTGTATACATTCTGCCCAGCTATCCTGCCACTGTGCCTCAAATCTCATTACAGCACCTCTTATTGCTGCTGAGTAAAGCACACCTAGGTTGCTGCTCTGCCAAAACACCAAAAGCATCTTTTTTCCACTTGTCTCAGGCAGTCACCAAGTATAGAGCCAGGCTCTTTGCAGCAGTGCACGGCAGGAGACAGCAGACATAAATTTAAAGAAAGGTTCTGACCAAAAGAAGGGAAAACACTCTCATCGTAAGGAGGGTAAAGCACTGGAAGGGTTGCCCAAAGAGGCTGTGCCTTCTTCATCCTTGGAGGTTTTCAAGACCTGACTGGATAAAGCCTTGAGCAACCAGGTTGGATAAAAGACTTCCTTCCAACCTTAAGTACACTTAGATTCAATGTCTACACGCAGAAAGCACTCAGTGCTGCCCCAGACCGTGCTTCTACAAGTCTCTCACCTACTTACAAGTCTCTGCCTTACAGAGCTTCAAAACATTAGTTACCAACATAGGCTTCAGATCAAGAAAATTAATGCTGTCTCATTGTTGATAAAGTACTGCATATCACACTGCAAAGCCCGTGCCTAGCACATAGTTTTGATCTGTATTTTTGTTTGAAGGGGGGGTGAGAGTTGAGAGTTAAGATAGGTAAAATTTGCAGTTGACACAGCGTTATTTTGTTTCTCTGAGGGTTTTTTGTTTGATTGGTATGTTTTGTTTTGGTTTTTTAAGCTTACCTTCACCCAGGATGATGTTCTCATATTAGGCACAAAACCTGGCTATATTTTAGATGACATTGATTATTATATGGCAGGACTAGATGATAGAGTTACATATGACATTTGCAGGCCTGGACTAAGAGACCTAAATGTTCCATCCAGTCTTTCCCAGCAACATGCAAGCAGATCAAATACAGTGAAATCCTGAAATAAAACATCAGGGTTGTGGTTTTTATTTTAACTTCCCATGACCTTGTGAAGCACGGGAAATAGTCATCCACCTACGGTCTTCCAATTGGAAAGTCTTTAAATACACAACTCCAACTTAAAAAAAGTAGCAGAGAAAAACATACATGAGTTTGCATATAAAAGTGATGAATGCAAACCAGATGAAGATAGTTTTAAGCAATCAATACAAACTTATGTGGAACTGAACACTTAACAGTGACCTTTCCAAAAGTCCCCTGTACTCTTCGAGCTATAGGAGGATTTAGAAAGCAACTACGCTCCAGAGATGCAATGAAGTAAGAAGCATGAGAAGTTTGTGCCAATCAATATTTTGCCTACCTATTCATACTATCGTATTTAACTTAGAGTTGAGGTGGGATTTGTTTTAACCTTCCCTTGTGAAAAGGAATCTATTTCCCACCAGCTCTTACTGGGATATACAGAAACCACATTTTTGACACCGAAAATTCATTTTAGGCAGCACAGAAGGGTCTAATCAAACTCAGTTGCCATCAGAGATGCATGAATATCCAAGTTGCATAAAGCAAAACAGACACAGGGTAAGGTATAGTCAAGAGTTGGATGGTTTTTAGGGGGATGCTTTTTCACTTCTCTCACATAAGAGGTGGAGGGTTATTTGTTCTGGGAGGTTCTGAGGTTTGGTTGTTTTTTTTTAGTTTGGTTCTTTTGAAAGTAACATATCTGGGATATAGTACATTGAAAGCACAAAGAGGCTGCTGGAAAGTTATAATGCAAGTCTGGAGAAATTATAAAATAATTCACAAGGCTTCTTGTGGTTTATGAATGACTGCAGAAATTAATCCATTCATGGTTTTTACTTTCCTATAACCTCAGAGAAAGTTACATCTGTGGAACTCAGGAGAGAAGGGTGGTATTTCTAAATTTTTGCAGTTTTTAGTTAATAATAATTTGTGAAAGTAGTTCTCACAAATAAAAAAAACTATTGTTACAAAGACATACACACACCCTTGTCCAGACAGAAATCTCCTCACTCTTTTTATTAAAAATTCCCTCCTCTCCCTTTTTTGAGGGAATATTCTTCAGCCTACTGAACCTGCAGTAGAAAAATAAAAAAATAATTATAGACTAATTAACTTTTAGCTTTGGAAATTAAGAACTAGAATCAGCACACTTTCACCAGAAACAGCCAAAGCAAAGTCAAAATGGGGAAGTCTAAAATGCATACAGTCTATCATTTGTTCCTTCTAGTACAGAAACAAAAACAAAAGTCTAATTTTACCTTAAAATATATTTTGTACTTCATCATTTATTCCAACCATCTCCTTTCAGATGTGTTCAATAAATGAGTCTCTCAGTAATTCATTCTGACTATTCAGATTTGGGATGAATCAGGATCCTCAAAACCATGAAGGCATTTTGAAGACATGACAATTCCAAATGTTCAGGTTTTAGAAGCAGCAGCTTTGGACTGCTTCTCTGCTCATCCTTTCATTTTTTTCAGCCTTCACGGTTTACTCATTAAGTTATTATTTTCTCCACAGCTAAGAATATTAGAACTTACTTTTGAAAACACTATTACAAATACCTGAGATTGCTATTTGATCCCATTACCTCCAGAAGACAGTTCTAAATAAGTGCTACAAGAGATGAAATAGCAAAGGTGCATTCAGCTGGAGAATGAAGCCGAAGTACCAACTCGTTATTCATCACTCAGGGCAGTTTCATTAAAATGTTATGAAGTTGTAGGGGGTTATAATATTGTGTAAATATTAAATAGTTAAATATCAAAATACCATAAGTTTTGCACAGAAAATCTGTTTTAGTATTACTCTTCCAAAGTATTAATAGCTTCATCTACCTGAGACAATACAACAGAGCAACAAGATGGACTGACCTCCTGCCATCTTTCAAACTAGTTACTCCAAGGCAGCAGGACAAAAGAAAAATAAGAGCTTTCCAGCACTTCCCCTACCAGAAAGAAACCAGAAAACCGTAAACAAAATTTCCTTACATAGACAACTTTAATGATTCAGCTGTATTAGTGTACACAGCTCTCATATCAGGGTTTTCTGCACCAGCAGTTCCAGAAACTTTCAAAGTTTCCTTCAAGGGTGCAGAAGGGCCTTTGACTTGGTCTCCCTGTAGTATCTATCCTTAAAGCCAAACTGGTTAAATAGGGCCCACAGAAGCGTATTATTACGTGTGGAACGCTGGCTGCACCTTCAGGCTCAAAAGGTTGAAATCAGTATTATAAAATTCAGCTGGCAGCCAGTTAAGCGGCATCCCTCAGGGGTTGATATTAGTGCCAATAATACGCAACATCTTTATTAACAACCTGAACAATGGGATGGAAGGTACTCCCAAGCAAGTCTGTGGCTGACACAAAACTGGTAGGGCAGGGACTGGCTGAGAGGCTGGAAGGCAGAGCTGCTATTTACACCAGCCTCAACAGGCTGAATATATTCAAAACTTTACTAGGCAAGACCCTAAGCAACCTGATCAAAACTGGCCCCGCTTTGAGCAGGAGACTGGGCCAGACAACTTTTTCAGAGATGCCTTCCAATCTGTATTACTGTTACGATTCTTTGCCTATTACAGTGTAATGTATTATCCACCCATACTGAAAAATCTTTAGTACCTAGCTGTAAACACCTGATCAGACGCAGGAGAGCAGGTTGTCCATATCTGTCTCTTGTGATGAAGTTTCAGCTACAGTATAACCTCGCAATATTATTATTCATATTTAGGACACAAGTTTAAATCTCTTGAAATTAACTTGAAGTTATTATTTTCACATTTGTATGTCTGAGCCTCTAGTTTCAAATAGCCAAAGCAGAAGTTTCTTTTTGATTTGTAGGAAACCATCAACCTACCATTTAAGTGAAACATTTCCAATTTGAGGATTAGATTAAGGCATTTTTTATAAAACAACAGTAATTAAATATTTTCAGAGCAATTACTTGTTACAGTGAAGCTAGATACAACTTTTGAAAAAACTGTCAGCTAAGTAATTTTTAGCAATACTCAGCAGCATGTTCATTTCAGTGCAGTGCTCAGTCATACCAACACTTCTCTCCCTGTGCTTTTCAATGGGACTGAAGTCACACAGTTTCCACTGGAAAACAAGATGCTTCATGTATTTCAGTGCAAAGGTAGACAAACTGGCTGTTTCCACTGTTTGCCCTACAGTATTTTTTTCTGGATTATCTAGTCTTTTAAGGCTTTAGGAACAAACAACGATGGGATAGACAGTGTTTCAGTCTTCAGTACTCGAGAAATAGCCTAGAAAGGAGTATTTAGCTTCAGTCAACCAACATCTACATTTATTTAAAGTTACTGGCTACATGACAGACTGGCAAGAAAAGGCAGTAACTGACAAAGCTGAACATTAAGCAGCTTTCAACCACGAATTACAACCTAAACTAAATACTTTTCTTACTTTCTGTAGAATTCAGTACTCAACAGAAGAGGAAATAATTTACTTACATAGCATTTATTTTCCACCTAGTACCAGTATCATTTCAGATGATTCACCTCCAAAACAGAAGAGTGAAAAAAACAACCACACAATAATGTTTTCCAATTACACCTAGATATTAAAACATCATTTTAAAAACCAACCTTCCCAAAATTGCACTTACAGATAAATGCAAAGTCAAAAGAATTAGAGGGGAAATTAATGGCTTCTGATGCTTTTCCACCGCTGTCCTTCCCATTCCAGCAGGAACGAGTGCTGAACTAAAAAGAACTAAGTATGTAAAAGAATCGCTACTTTCTGGTTGAGTCCTTTGAATTCCAGCTGTAGGTATTGGTCTACAATCTTTTTCTCTACGAAAACAGCCTTGTTAATTCAGCAAGAACGAAGTTAGCTGTATCAACTCTTAAAGAGAAATTACACTACTTCCATATAACTTTTCCACTTGAAAACTACTGCACTGCCTAGCCTTATTCCAAAACAGTGCTATCCTAGGGCATAGAGACCCCAGGTTTGGAAAATGCACATGCAGTGATTTAGAAGCTGCTACAAGGGTTCTAGAATTGAAAATAAACTTAGAAATCTGGAAAGTTATATACTTTCTTTGACCAAATATCTCCCTTACCTAGCTAATTGTCAGGATATTAAAGCCTACGGTTGAACATAGCAGGGTGGAGAAAAAGAACAGGCACATAAGTTTCTCACGTGCTAAAAAAGGATGGAAAGAAAAAAAAAAAGAATATGCCCATGAACAGGTATTGTCCAGAGGCTTGGTCAAAATCAGAATTTACAAAGGCATCAACAGCAAAACAGACTGGATGTAAACAATCTCAGTCAGATCCTTTTATCAGAATCTGAGAATGCTTGTATTACTTCTTTCACCCTGCCACCTCTGAAGGAAGAGCCATAAATGGAACCGTATTAAGATGAATGTGTTCACTAGACAAAGCAAACAGGCAGACGGCCTAGCATATCATGAATAGTCATCCAGGTCAAATAAACATATTTCAGACTTCTGTCATAACATGAATACCTCTGCATGGATGGTAAGGGTATCCGTGGTCAGAAATGGGGGGGGGGGCAGGCGGCGGGCCAGTATTTTGAACAAACACTTACTGAGACTTTTTCCTCCAACATACGCAAAAAGCAGCAAGTTGTGTTACAAGAAAATGCACAGAGATGTTAGACAATGCAAAGACACTACCTCATTAATATGAAGAAACGGCTAGAACTGCTCTCCCATTTAACTTAACCCTTAGGTAGTGAATCACTAAGGAAGATACTGCTGAAGGCAAACTTCTGGTCAAAAGAGTCCAACCACTAGTACAGGATTCCACTCCTCTTCCTAGTTTCCAGCCATTCAGAGGAGGATTTCAATTCCTTTACAATGTACTCCGTAATTGCTATGCTTGACACATTTGGAATTTAAAGTTTCCTTAAGTTTTTTCAACTGGAATGCGGCAACTTTCTCTCAGTCTACACAACTCAGCATGCTGGACTACTCTAGAAAGAGCAGGAACTCTTCCTTTCCCCAGAGAAAGAGCTCATTCCTCTGCTTACTTACAACGCTGTGGTTTGGTATGACACCTACCAAGCACCACATATGCAGTGCCTTCTAAAGAGGCAGGCAGACGCCTGGCAGCAAGTCAACAGCGTGGTTTCAAGAAGTCATACCTTTATTGCTGTTAACAAGACAAGAGCTGAACACAGGCTGGCTAAACATCCTACACAGATTCCACGTTTTAATCACTTCTACCTTTTACTCTATTAGTATCTCCAGCATTTCCCACAAATGGGTCCGGAGACTCTTGTGTCTCGAATCTGGCAGCTTCACATGCAAAATACACAGATCCGAGTTCTTTACACCTTTTTAAATCATTCATCACCCTGTTATTAACAGAAGAACACGTCTGAATTTAGATGGCTTCCATCTGGTTAGGTGAAAATGTAAACCTTGTCTATAAGCACACATTAAATAAAACCCAGCTATCTAACTGTACTTCCTAGATGGACTGAGATTTTGATTACATAGACACCTTTTTTAAAAAAGGTAACCACAAAAATAGTTGCTATTCTCCTGGTTGGGGTTCAGCAAAAACTTACCCACACAGCTATGCCAGCAGAATCCTCCAGTGTAAACAGTTACAAAAGTAAAGCTGCACTTTCACCAGTGCAGCTTGTTTTGCTTGGAGCAGGACAGAAGAACTACTATAACAATACAAAACATAACTCTCATTCTATATGTGGGTCCTCACAAAGCACTGTCAGTGTAGCTTAACGGGAACTTCTCTGTGTTTCTTGGATAGACACTAGCACAGCTGTTAATGAGAAAAAATGTTACACGTGAACTTAACACCTGCATCAAGTGAATACCTACAAACTGAAAACACTTTCTAACATAGCTAAAAAGTTATAAAGCTTAATATTTAAAAAAGGAAACTCACATAGTAATGATAATTACATACTACTTAGTTACCTTTCACAACCTGAAGAACCGTTACGAGACAATAAAACCCAAATCCCACAGTACTTAATATTTAGAGTGAAATCAACTTTCAAGATCCAACAAGCGATCAAGAAACTACTTTACAACCACAGAAAAGGAAAAAAGCTGCAAGTATTTCAGAAGCCTTTTTTAAAAGCCACCATTACTTAGATAAGCACTAGTGCTGAGAAGATAAAAACCAGCCTTTACTTCTATCACAACAGCCTCTAAACACAAAGTTTCACCTCTACTCCCAGCCTGCCTTTATCTGTTTTCACAGCTTCCCCTATGGTTTCTGTCCTCCACCGACTTCAATACAAAATACATTTAAGACACAGAACTGTTTAAGACCTAGCTCTACTACCTTCCCATTGAACAGAAGATAAATTAATCATTAATGAATAACGACCTGCTAACATTTTTCATGCCTATTTCAAGATAGCTGAGACAACACAAACTTTTACTTTGCTTATTCCACCACCTTTCATATCACTAAATTCTCCAGCCGCATTGCAACTGGAATTAGAGCCTACTTCTTTGGGGTAAAAACTGTTTTTGTATTCCATTTTGGGCAGAGAAGCTTCTAGGCACTAAGTGTCTTCTGTGAGTGCATTTTGTCGACAGTTACCCATTTTAATTTCAGAGTATCAGAATCTCCTCTTGTCGTCGTTCTCCACCACAGTGGCATGCTGATCATAAAAGGGAGACGTTAAGCATAAAACAGCTACTCCATTCTAGAGAAAGACAATTTTCTTGGAAAATAAGACTTAAATAAAACACCTGGTAGGGCTCTAAAAGGACATCTCCTGAAAAGTAATTTTAGAACATACACCACACAGAGCTACGTGTGCTAAGTGGTTAAACTCAGTGTGGACTACTAGCAAGTCAGTACGTATAGCATGGTGAAGCTACACCTGGCATTCAGTGAGAAAGACAGCAAGAAACTGGAGTGTTGTAGATTATTCCAACGTGTCATCATCTACATCACAGCCTTCTTTTGTCCGAGAACTTCAACTGACCGTGTTGAATCAGTGCTTCAAAATATTTTCTCATGAATAAACAGATACATGAAAGACATTACAAGCAAATACTCTGCAAAACATTCATTGTTAAGTAGTTACTCGCATTTGACACTGGAGACAGTTTCTGAAGCTGTCCACCATCAGGAATGATCTAGTGTTCCCTAGTTAAATAATTCTTAGGAATGCATGTGGTAATGATTAAAAACATTTAAGAAATGTGAAATACTGAAAAGAGATAGCTTTGCCTAAGTATATGCCAGTCAAAAATGCAACACTTACTACTAGCAAGTTTCCCCAATAATACCTTCTACAACAGGTACCTACGTTTGTTAAAATTTGACCCCGAAGATGTGATGGAATGCTTAATCGCTAGTTACAGAAGTAATTAGTATAAAGATACAAGAAGTTTCCAAAAAGCACCAACAGACAGTGACAGGCAGCAAAGTTATTAGGCCCTCAGAAATATGGGAACGGGTGAGAACTTGCTTCTCAGTGCCTAAATATGTTAATCCTAATAAATAAACCACCCTTAACAGTGCAGCAGAAACTACAGTAGCAAATTCACACACAAGAGCCTAACGAATGCTGAGCAAGAAATGTGTTTTCCTGGAAAGCAAAGCATATTTTGAGCAATACTTAAACAAAACAAACAAACAAAAACCCCAACCACGACCAAACCCACCAAACTAGCAAACCCCAAACCACACCACCCAAACACTACCAAAGGAACACTAGTTCAGAAAACTAGTTCAGAGAAGTAGGAGACTAGTCTCAAAGAGTGAAAAGAAACCCCACCACTCAAAACCAAACAAAAAGACCATGACTGGGGATGGGGTACACAGCAGAGGCCCCTAAAATATGATGCTGTACAATGCTAGCTGCAATGTGCAAAACCATTATTAACTGGGCTCGGCCTAGTTTACTTAGGGAAGTAAAGATACAGCATTTTAAGAGTTCCTATCGGAGCATAGGGGGCAGGTATTTAGGAGGCTTTGTATAACAGAAACAAGCCAGGCTAGGAAGCTTGCATGCTCTGAAGCCAGAGAATTAAAGGACTTGCTTGTATTCCTGACCTTCCAAGGCGAGAATATTGAAGAACTATGCCAAAACACTTGACCTCAAACTGAAGACTATGGAAGTAATTATTCCCAAAAAACATAACTACAGAAGATTTCTACTGTTCCTAAAACTCATTCCTCACCTTCTGATACCTTGTCGCATGGAAGTGTCTGCTGTGAAAGTGCCTAGGATGTCACAAAAAAAGGATTAGTGACTTCAGGTACGGAGAACATGATTTAATCTTCTCCTGCTGCTTTAGAAACAGAGATCTAGCTTTCTAGTCCTATTTTAATAATCTATAATGTTAACCAAAAGAAGAACTGCAAGTTTTTTCTACAGTGATAGTGGTTATCGTTATTTGTGCAAAATTGTAGACCAAAATCCAGCTTTGTTCAGTTTCCTGTGGCCCGTCTTATTAACTGCAAAAAAAGCTAAAAACTTAGTTATCATTCTTCTGAATTCCTCTAGGAGTATTATAAATCAATGCCAGATTTTTATACTAGTAGCAAACCACAGAGGACAGCGGTGTTGGCCGATAAAAATATCTTCCTCTGCCTTCAAAAAATGCTCTTTAAACCACTACATTTTTTCCAGTGCAGGAAATTCTTTTGGGTTCCAAACTGAATAATATTTACACCTGAACATCCTTGCAGAGCCGATAAATCAGTTTTCTTTCATTACTATTGTTTTGACCATACTTCAACAGGCACGTGTCTGGGTTTGATCTTCCAAAAGCCCTAGAACTTACCCTCCGCCAACACGGAGACAGGTCGTGACAGGTCTGATTTATTTAGCATAGCCGGCACCCCGTCTGTTTCGATGCCACACCGTAACGGCCACGCCACATCCCTCCCACTGCGTGCAAGACCTTCGTGCTTCTTCCACGCCGTGCAGGGAGAAGGCTTCCCCACCGCAGCCGGTCCGGGCGAGAAGCCCAGGCCAGGGCGAGGAGCGCCCCGGGGATCGGCACCGGGCTGAGCCCCTCACCCCCGGGCTGAGCCCCCCCACACACACACCGGCACCGGGCTGAGCCCCCCCCGCCCCCCACCGGCACCGGGCTGAGCTCCCCCCCCCGCCACCGGCACCGGGCTGAGCTCCCCCCCCACCGGGCTGAGCCCCTCACCCCCGGGCTGAGCCCCCGCACCGGCACCGGGCGGAGCCCCCCCCCCCCCCGGCCCGGGGCTCACCTCGGCCGCCGGGATGTTCACCACACCTGTCGACCTCCTCTTCTCCCTCAGCTTCCTCTTCTCGATCTGCCCCTTCCCCTTCCTGGCGCTGGGGCCCGAGCTCTTCCCCTTGGCGGCCAGCTTCTCCTCGCCCTCGGGGGACCCCACCGCGGCGGCGGCGGCGGCGGCGGGAGGGGGCTTGGCGGCCGGCTCGGCCCCCCGGCCCCCGGCCAGGCCCGGCGGCGGCTCCTTGGCGGGGGCGGCCCGGGCCAGGGCGGCGCTGGCGAGGCCGAGGCAGTTGGCGGCCCCGCCGGCGGGGGGCGCCGGGCGGTCGGGCGGGGCGGCCGGGCCGCCGGCGGGCAGGTTGTTGTTCAGCTCGGCGGAGGAGGCGCCCCCCGCGGGCCTGGCATCCCCCCCGGCGGCCGCCCCCGGGGCCGGCGGCGCCTGCTTCGCCCGCATCTTCTCCCGCTTGGCTTTCCACTCCTCCAGAAAGTCCGTGGTGCTACCCCCGGCGCTGCGGTAGCCGCCGGTCGCCATGTTCCCGGCGGGCTGAACGCCGAGAGCGCCCCACCGGCACCTCCGCCGCCGCCCGCCCCGAGGCGGCTCTGCTGCCGCCCGGAGAGGAGCGGTCCCGGCGGGGCGGGCGGGAGAGACGGGGGCGGGGAGAGCGCCTCGGAGAAGCGCAAACACCCTGGAGAGAAACAAAAGGGGAGACGTGAGCCGTCCCGCAGCGCTGCCCGTCCCCGTCCCGCCGCCGCCCCCCCCCACCCCGCCCCAGCCCCCGGGGACGGGTCTCCATCACCGCCCGCCCTCGCACGCCGGGATCCCGCGGCTCGGACCGCGGTGCCGCCCCTCCACCCCTCACCGCGGGGCCGCCCGGGAGCGCCCGCCTCCCCCGCCGCCCGCCGAGCGCCGTCCCTCGCCCCGGGGGCCGCCGCCCGCGCCGTCCCCCCCGCCGCCCGCTTGCCTGCCGGGGGACCGTGCTGCGGGGCGGGGCGGGGCGGGCCGGGGCGGGGGGGAGGCGGCCGGCGCTCGCCGCTCGCCGCTCACCTCCCGCCCGGCGGGGCCGCGGCTCGGGCGCTCCCCAGCGCCGGCGGCGCCAGGTGAGCGGCGCCGCCTCCCGCCCTCCCGGAAGGAGCGGCGCGGCCCCGAGGCTTCCCGAGCTCCCCATCCCTCCCCTTTCCCCACCGCGGCGCGGACGGAGCCGAAGCCCGGGCGGAAACTGCCGAGATGGCCTCAACAATGGGGCGAGGGCGAGGGCGAGGAGGCCCCGCCCGGCCGGTGCGCTGCGCGCCGCGACCTGACCGTGCCGGCTGCCGGCCCGCCGCCGCGGCCGCCCCGCCACCTGCCCCGCGCGTTGCCGGCGCGGAGGGGACACGGGCACGGAGCCCGGCGCTCTCGGCGAGGGGCAACGCGGGCGGGAGAGGGCGAGGGCGAGGGGCGCCGCCGCCGCCTGAGGAGCGGAGCGGAGCGGAGCGGAGCGGGGCGGGACGCCGCAACCGCCGCCCCCTCGGGCCGCGCTCCCCCCTCACCGGCGGCTTTAACGGGCGGCGGGCGGGGACTGCCGGGGCCCGGCCGCGAGGGGCCGGAGGAGGCGGTCTGGGGTGCGTCCCCCGCCCGAGCCGCCCCGCACCTGCCGGAGAGCCGCCGGCGAGGGGGGCGAGGAGCCCGCCGGCACCCCCGGGCGGCGGCCGCCCCACGGCGGGGCAGGTGCCCCGGGGCCGTCCCTCGGGCGGCGCGGCTGCCCCTCGCCAGCGGCGGGGCGGGACGCCGTGCGTAAAGCCCGGCTTAGTCGAGCTTCGCCTGTCCTGAGGGAAGCGCCGCGCGGGGGCCAGGAGCGCCGCTTTGGCCTGAAAACGCGGTGGCGGCCGCTGCTCCCGCGTCGTCGCCGAAGGCTGGGAAGAGCCTGAAGTTAATCGCAGCCGCAGCGCGGTACCGTGCTCCGGTCCGCGGCCCCGCGGGCAGAGCCGGCGCCTGAGCGGGGCTGGCTCCCGCAGCGGGGAGGGCTCTGAAGGAGCCCGCGCCTTCCCCACGTTACAAGAAACAAGGATGCGAGGGGTTTGCGGCAGTCACGGCTTGGAAGGTGTCCCGGCTATCAGTCACAGAGCCTTCAGTGGGGAAACCGGACTGGGTTAAACGTGAGGGAAAAGGGATGCGCAGGGAGCGCGATGGGAGTACGCAGTATCCGGTCAACAGTTTGCGTAGGTGATCAAATGGCTAAACCCGCACGGAAAACAGCTTTTTTGGTTTTGCTGAATTCACCGTGTCTCAGTAGCCCCCTGAAAATTGATCGTGGTTTTTTTTTTTTGGAAATCACCGCTTTCAGTAGATTTGCGACTTGCTTCATCCCGCTTTATAAGGGGTGCGCTGAGGGAAACGAAGGGCTGTATTGGTGCCACCTTTCCAGCAGGCTCGGGACAAGGTGCAGGCTTACGTCAGAGGCCGCGGAAATCCACGTAGCCTGGGCTTACGTAGCTGGGAGCACATTTCCACCTTTTCATCGCCTTTTTTCTCTCTTTCAGATCCAGTCCCGAATTTGTCCGCCTGGTTAATAAAATTCATTAGGAGTTCAGAATATAAACTTTGCAAAAGTTTTTGGTTTGTTTTTACAGAAAAAAAGAATACAGCTGCTACACATAGAGATAAAAAATATCTGGCAAAATGGGGCCCCAAATATCTGGCACTAGGCCCTCTGTACCCTACAGTATAAACAACAGGCTTAGTCCGCTCAACCTCTTCCACCTTAGGTATGTCTCTACCCCGTTCTCTTCCACGGCAGCGGGCACTGTCTCACCCCTGCCAACCTTCTCTGCCCTTCTGGTGATCATTCATTTACTTGGACTTTTCACTTAACTCATATCTGATTTCTGCTCTGGTTTGGGTTTAGGGTTTTATTTTTTTGGTGCGGCAGTTCGTTTTGAAGGGGTGTTGAAATGTTTGTACATATGGACGTTAACGTATTGGGGTCCTCGGTGCAGACAAAACCTCTTTTCTTTCAGGCTAAGGGAAGATCCCCCAAAAGAACAGGCTAGTTGTTCTGTGTTTTGCTGGAGAGCTGTAAATGGGCAGAAAAGTAGGTGGTGAAAACATAGCTGTGTACTAGCTCTGCTTTTTAATACTCAGCAATACAAAATTAGTAAAGTTGGTCATATATCTATTAGCAGATCAAGCGCTTAACAAAAAGTTGACCTAACAAAAGTTTTGACTAAGCACTCTCCTGAAAAAAACATTCGTACCTGCACTCTTAACTGTAGAGTTTTTAAGTTAGAAAACTACTCGATTGTATTTTTGGAAAACACAATTTAGAAATGGGATCCTTTGCGTGACTTCTTGTCTTTCTTTCCTGTTCTGTCATTTTTTTCCTTTGATACGATGAAGAGCTTTTCTTGAATCATGTAACTGTGACAATACCAGTATTTCTCCCCTCACTATTACACCCTATGGGCAGCACAGCTGGCCAAAAATGAGTAAAAAAAGTCAGATTAGAAAGTCGTTACTTACAGTATGTTGTGTATATGGAGAAATAGAGCAGTGTGGTTTAGTTCTTGGGATACCCTCAGTTCTCCGTTACCCCAGGCCTCCCCAGCTGCTGCCTGGGCCCCTCTCTCTGTGGCAGTCCTTAGCAGCTAGCAAGGCTCAGACGTGCTCGCCCCGCTCTGCATCTTATCTGCCCACCTTTCTGACGTGTAGGAGGTGCGGGTGCCAGGCTTTAGCTGCATCTACCATTGCTGTTGGAGGGTTTTGGTTCTTTTCTCTAATCTTCTATAAAAAACATTGCGGGTTTTTTTTTAGTGCCAAAAAGGCTTTGTGTTCCTTACAGTCTGTTATATATTAACAGAAGTTATGTTGTGGTGAGTGAGGTTGGGCTTAAGTGCCCAATACAAAAATGCTGACTGTCAGATGTTTGCATCTCAATAAGGTTGTCTGTGCTGGAGAGCTTTCAGGGATAAAGTTCCAAATAGTTTAAGTATCACGCTGCATGTTTTCCTCTGCCACAACAGAGAACAGCTTTGAAACATTTTTAGAACAGCACTTTTCTCTTTCCTTACCAAAAAAATCTTCAGGATATTCTTAAGGCCTAGAAATACAATTCATTTGATTAGATACGTTTTAAGCTGGCATAATGACAAGGGTCCCTAAGCCTTAAGATATTGGTTTTTGTATGTTCATTATTATGGAATGAGACTCTCCCCTAGAGGTAGAATTACCGCCAGGATTGGGTGGAATGATCTTGATCTCCTTTGCCAGGCAAAAAACAAACACTTCATTTTTCAATTTAGAATAAAACCCATCATTTATTCTTAAAATCTTGAGGAAATGAAGTGCCTTTCAGGGTTGGGCACTTTAAAGCTGGTTCCTTTAGGTAGCGAAGGCTTGCAAGCTGTTTAAGATTTTTCTAATTTCTTCTAGAGATTCAACCAAATTATCCAGCCTTATTAAGGTTCTGTGTACAAGTTTGTCTGAGCCATAATCTTTTCTGAAGTGGCAGTTTTCAAGGGCTGGAAAATAAAATAGTGAACGCAATAACATATTATTGGCTGAGGAGATCAAGGACAACATCCAAATTCCTGCCCAATGTCTGTTTGCTCGTTACCATCGGGCTCCAAGCTTAGCAAACATTTGTTACACCCACTGGTGCTGGTGTCCTCTCCACTGAAACATTCCCTCCCTCTCACACTCCTCGGCATCTCTGGAAGCTCTCCCCAGAGCCTCTGCTGAGATTATTGTATTTGCCTGCCTGTCTCTTAAACACCCATACCCTTCCTTCCGCTCCGGACTTCACCCCGCTCCCGCCTGCCTTACCTGAACTTCCATCAAACCCTTTCACTTAGTGCACCTACCTACTGCTTCCCCTATCTGATCCCCTTTGAAGTCCATTCAGTCAGCATTCTTCATGTTTCTTCTCCCAGTACAAACTTTTTCAGTCACATGCTTGTTCTACCTGCTTTATGACTCTTGCTTTATTAAACTAGGCTTATTAAGCTCACTCCGGTGCTGTCCCATTAAATCTTCTCTCTCTGCTGCTTTAAATTTCACCTGCTGGATAATCCCCACGCCCCTCGCTGTATGCCAGCTAACCTATCTGCACTACTTATTTCTGCACTATCCCGCCATAAATGCTGTTGCTTAAAATTGCTGTGACTCAGTGAAATCTCACTGCCATCTTGTTGTAGAAATCTGTTCCTCTTTTTATCCATAAAATTTCAAAAACCTCTCTTTAAACCTTTCACATTAAATCTCTTGCCATGTCTTCCCTCTAACCTTCCTGTAAAATGCCCACTTACGCTCCATGACATTTCTAATGTCAGATCTCCCCCAAGAAGTAAAATAATCCTCAGGCATAGCACTACTGTCCCTCTTGACTCTTCCTTTTAACCTTTTCTTACTAATGCTTTCCAAGCCAAAGCTCAGCTGTCTTGCAGCAATACTTCTCTCTCCAGCCACTCGTGCTGCCTCAGACCGTGTGCCTAGGATGAGACAAAACCTAGGGAAACGTACTTTGCACGTGTCTTCCTCCTTGCGCTCTTCTGTTACTCCCAGTCATATCGGTAACGGAATATTTAGTATCTCTGTCAGAGACAATCAAAGGAGTTTTAAAAATTGGGTGCTGCTCTGTAGCCTTAACCATTGGCCTCTTTCCCGTGACTCCAGAAGATTCGTTTGTAGCGGATCCCAGGGCAGGCGTGAAGCTGGGAGGGGTAACGTGGAGATGCCTGTAGTCTCGTTTCTGGACAGTGAAGTAATTGCGTATTTTGTCTCTAACCAACTTCCTTTTTTTAAGTATGTAGAGGGAGCTTTTATTTCTGTTTACATCTGTACTATTTGCTTTTCAAATTCTCTCTTAATCTTTGGTTTATCTCTTCTTACCTACCAAATTCTGTTATCGCTTGGTCTCGGTTGGTTTTGCATTTTTGTCTAAATGCGGATAAACTGCTATCCCTCGCAATTTAATACCTTTTCTGCTACTTCTGAGCTATGCACGCTATCTAAATCTGAGAGGCTTAGCCTATCATCATGGATTTTTATTTCCTTTTCTTCCAGGAATTAATTAAATTATTCTCTTTTTTTTCCCCTCACTGGAGCTGAGTGTCACGGCGCTAACCTTCTGGCAAGGTTTTCCTCTGTAAGGTTCTAACAATTAATTATGTTGTAGTCACTGTAGTCAGTGGTTTAACTAGATTACTTTGTTATGACTTGTGCCTGGAAACTCATACAAATCTGACAGTCCCACTTTTACTGAAATATCAATTTTATCCTATTTGCTGTGCTACTGAATTGGATGCTTAAAACTTTTTTTCAAGTGCTAGGGTCTGATTTGAAATCTTGCCTGTAAATACCACAGAGCTTTGTGAAATAGCTGGACTTATCAAGAGGTATTAGCATGCAAGATTAATCCTAGAGTCCATCTTCTAGTCTGGTTTCTGTATTTGTTTTACCGTTCTTGAACTCTGCTATCATTTGACCAAAAGTAACTGTGGTTTCTTTGAACTAGTTTGGTTTGACAGACAAGCTAGTATTGTTTCTTGCAGCAAAGTTCATTCACCTAGCTGACGGAGGAGTGCAGCGTGAAAAGGAAAAAAAACAAACTTACAGAAAGAAGTTTGCTTGATTTTTCAAGTGTTTCATCTTATAGTACGAGGAATTAATGCCGAGAGTGCCATCTGTCTCCAGCTGGCAGTTGTTGGATAGGAATGATGGTGGGGATAGGAATGGATTCAGTGTCTGTGCGGATGACTTCGAAGGTGTGATGAGAACGTTTTGTGCCACAGTTCACAGTCTCACTCTGTAAGATGGTCTGTTGCTGCTTCTCGTGCTCTGCACCGTATGAGGGTACAGACCGATGACTCCACTTACCTTACTGCTCCTTGCTATTTGTGACGAAGTTCAGTCAGCATAGCTGTAGAACAGTTTATTGAGCAACCATGCTACCTCTTTTTTTTTGCCCAAATAGGTACTCTCTAGGGCCAGATTTGAACAGTGAACAGGGTAAGTGTGCCCTAGAGCAACCTGTTGAGCAGTAGGGATGAAAAACAGGCATGGAGTCAAAACATGACACAGTGAGGTATATAAGAAGGTAGAGAAAAAACAACGCTGACAAGCCTCACAGTGCTTGGGAGAGAAGGGAGGAAAGGGTGGACGCTATAAGGCAGGCTATAAATATGCTTGAGGACCAGTTTGCAAAAGGCACAGATGCAAATTCCTTGATGGCAAATCAGTAGGGCCAGGATATGATCCCCGTACAAAAGAAGCACTGGGAGGAGACAGTTTTTCCATTACGGCCCTCGCTTTGGTGTTCACTGTGGAGGAACCTAGGGAGCATCTCACAGTGGAGCTCTTCATTCTGGAGGATCCATCGAAATTAAAGTATTGGAAAGAAACAGAACAAACTGAGAAAGTGAAAAATAACAATTTGCCAAACTGAGTGGCAGTGGTAAAGCAGCAGATGGAATTCAGTGTAGATAAATGTCAAGTGACTTACATTGGGGAAAATTTTCTAAGGTAACAAGCTACCTAGGCATACTTGAGCAGCACTGAGTCTGTCAAACTAGAATGCTCCTGCGGAATGCCCATGCTGCCTCACAGTAAGAATGCCAGGGAGCGTAACGCAGGGAAATTGGATTTGTCCGTACGCTGCCTCATGAGTCCAGCCTCCACACTGGCCCTTTTGGGAACGAACTGCCTTCAGACAGAGGTGCCTCTGGTATCTTTGTATTACTCCGCGGGAGAGAGAGAGCTCACGTAGTATTCCAGACATAAGCTAGCCTTGGGTGTTTTCTGTGGCATGGCTTTGTGCCACATTGTCCTCTGGACTCCTGAGCTCTCGGGGATACCCTACGTGGGCAGCCGGGCTGCCACCATCTTAGCTAGCTGGGGAGCCGCCACGTTACCAAGCTGTCGTGCCATCTACGACGTTGTCTATCACGTTGGTAACAAAGACCTGACCGTACCTATCTGTAAGACAGAAATGATATTGTCGGTTTAAGTTACCCTAAGATAACCTTAATTTATCTGAATAGCACTGCCTTTGTTGGTTTTATATTTATGATATGTTTCCAGCACCTACAGAGCCTATTCATTCTTTAAGACAGCATCCTCTGACCACACTCGCCTCTACCCAGCTAACTCTCATTACAGTTTAAGACATTGTTAAACACATTTTTGTCCACACCAAAGACAATTAGGTTCCTGTCTTTCTGTATCTCCAAACGTAAGCACGCAAACGAATAATTAGAAACCAAATCCAGTGGTTGCTGGCTCACTGTCAGTCCGTGTCTTGTTGGTACTGGTAACAATTCATAACCCTTCAGGGCTTTTTTTTTTTTTTTTTTTTTTTTTTTAATTAACAGCCCTCTAGCTCTTAAAAATTATTTTTCTTTTTTGAAGGACCAATACAAAGTCAGTAAAAATGAATCAGGTCTCTGGATTCTCACTGTGTACCTCTCGGTTAAACCGCTGAACCTGCACCCTTTTGATCTAACCTCACGCAGGTGATGAGCTGCAGCAGTAGAAAAGTGCAGCGGGCACAAAACTATGTCCCGAAAGACTCATGGTTAGGGCTGACGGATCTCCTCAGAGAGCTGACTAAGAAACTTGGCCTTCACTGAAATGCAGTAGATGATGCATGCAGAATTAAGCGTGATGGCTTTTTACAATGCTTTGTTCGAGCTATCTGTTCATTTGGCCATTTATTTTTCTCCTGCACCACAGTGCGTTTCATATGGCGGACCATAACGAAGTTGCCTCGTAAAAGGAATCGGGCAGATATTTCAGGAATTTAGCACTGATTATTAGTAGCAATCATCTGGAAGTGTCCAAAACAAACACAAACAGCGATCGATCACTGGCTGTGACATATCAGTGAGTGTAAGCAGAGGAGGGGAAAGCACTTAAAAGAGTTCAGAGTCAGTGTTTATGAAACCAAACAGACTACAAAGGGAGAGAATAGCTTAAAGAACATAAGAAATAAAATGTACTTCCTATTGTTCAAATTATGTTGATATTTTATATTATGGAACTTACTTCGATGATACATGGCCATGCTGTAAGCATCTAGGATGAAAGCTTGGGACTGAAGTTCTGTGTGAACAATTGGAACAAAATCTATGTGCCTATATTGTAATGATATTATATAAGCGTGGACAATGCTTAAAAATGAATGTTGTGTTTTGCTCATAATATACATTATTTGCTGTTTCAAGGTGAAAAGTGCCAGGTATGTAAGGTGATAGGCTTTAAATACATGTTAAAAAGATGTTTTAAGTTAAAAAGTTACTTGAAGGAGGACAAGCTGCATACTTCTGACTTTGCGTATAAGCCAATGCTCAGTTTATACTATTTATTCCCAAATTAGGCATTAGGACCCAAGAGGCCTCACCTTCTGTATTTGCTTTATTCTTGGACACTCAAAAAGGGGTGAAAGGAAACTAATTAAGAAACAGTGAATGGCTGTTTGCCTGCAAACGCCTCGATGGGTTGAGAACAAGGGAAGAAGTGTAAGACCTTTCGCCGCTTTCACCCCGAAACTGGTTAGGGAGAAGGAGAAAAATAGGAAAGAGGCCTATGGAGAGACAGGGCTGATTCCTGAGGAGGGGAATAACTGGATTAAGTGGGAACAGGTGACTTGCAGAGCGTGCTTAAGTTTATGGTAAAACCACCCCCTTGGATTAGAGAGAAACGAGAGTAGATGGGAACTAAACGGCTGGGTAGAGACATTCCTACCGAGTAAAGATTAGATTCTCAGTGAACAAAGCTCCAGTGGTCAGGAAAAGATTAATGGGGTCTTTCAAACCATTAGGGATGCGTGCTTCTGGGGAGCTCGGGATAATGGGGCAGCGGGAGGCGAGTGACAGAGGTGGAGGGGGAGCGCACAACGTGTGGAGGCCGCTGAGCTGCGGAGAGAGGAATTGTGGACAGCAGAGACGTCAATAGGAGATAAAACTGTAGAGCGATCAGCTCAAGTGACCAGTGGTGAGGTCTGAAGGGGGAGTGAGGCAGGAGAGAGACGCAGCAAATGGGTAGAAAATGCAAGAAGCAAGCAGGAGGATGGGAGATGGTCCAAGGGGGCAGAAATAGGCAGCAAGTACCAGAAGGACTGAATGAGGAGCGCAGGGAGCTGACTGTCCAGGGAGGGTCTCGGTGATCTGGGTGGCGCACGGGAGCGACTAAGACTGACAGCTGAGGTGAGCAGGAGACGAGAGGAGAGCCTGTTCTCTCCAGCAGCTGCAGCTCGTCGGAAAGCTTGTAGTGACTTGTTAGTAAAATATGAAGGGAGTTCTTGCACTCAGTGTAGCAATTCCGAGTGCCACTCCCCAGACACACACCGGGAAATTCAGAGGGTGCTCAAGGTCCCAGGGGAAGCGGCTTCTGGGGCCTTTTGGTTATTGCTGCTATCACCCTGGATAACAGGGAACGTAATTAGACCGCAAAGCCCTCTCCCGCGCAGAAAATAATTACGTGTGGTGGCTTGGGCAGTACCCTGTCCCTGCAGAGCTGAGGAGAAAGGGTGGAGGAGACTGGAGAAGGATGTGAGAGCGCGCTCTGTGCCGCACGTGCTTGCAAGGCAGTGACCGGGGAGGAGGGAGTGAAGAGGGCGAAAGGAGGACTACAAGGACCTCTGTACAGAGTGCTCTGGTTACGAAGCGAAGCAACACGCTTCTATAGTGATCGTATGGAAAGGGGGTTGAGCAAGAAGGAATTAACCAGTGTTTTGGCATTTCAGCCAAGCTCACTGCTGCTACGAACTGCTGGCTTGACAACTTTTGATCTGGAGGATTAGGGGTTTTTTTCTTTCTTTTTTTTTTTTTTTTTTGCATTTCCTCTCTCTCGGCTGTAGCAGAGCTGTCCTGCGGGGCTTGGCGTCCGCTCCCAGTCCGTAAGTCTCTTCGCACGGTACGGGAGGGCTCCCAGCGCCGCGGCTCCCCGCCTGCGCTCCCCGCCGGATGCGCTGCCCCAGAGCCGCGGGCCAGCCCTCCGTGGGTCTCTGCCCCCCGACGGGACGCGTGTGAGCTCACCAGCCGAGCCCAGGGCTCGCTCGGCCGCTCCCGGGATGTTAAATCGAGCGGCTCCTTTCGCAGGCTTTCAGCATAAAACGCTTAAAAGGAGCCCTCGCCGCGTTGAGACTCGCTCAGCGCATCCCTGAATTCCTGCCCTTCTCTGCCACGCCTCAGCCGCCCCGCTAGAGCTGGCTCGACTTACAGCGCGGGCACGAGGTCCTCGCGTCGCCGTCGTTTGAGCCGTTCCTAAGTACCCTTGTCGGGGGGGAAGGGGGCAAGCAGGCGGGACCGCGGGCGGCTCTCGGGGGCCGCGCCGTGCCGCACGGCGGCAGCCAGACCCGCCGGGAGCCCGGGCCAGGCGAAGCCGGCTGGTGCCACCTCCCGGCTCCTTCCCCGGCCGCGGCTCAGCTCAGCCCAGCTCAGCTCAGCTCAGCTCAGCCCAGCTCAGCTCAGCCCAGCCCATCCCAGCCCAGCCTGTCGTTGCTTCTGGGCGGGAGCTGGTGAAGGGCTCTTAGGCGCTTCAGCCCCCCAGTGGCGTTGCCTCTGCCGCCCCCCGGCCCGTATCACTGGAACTAGAGCGGCTCCTTTTTTATGCAGGGGACTAAAGAAGCGTAATAAAAGCCCGTAGTGACAGCTCGCTCATTTTCATGAGCGCCGGCGTTTTATACAAGGGGAGCTGAGGGTGAGTTACTGGGCACGTCGCTGAAGAGCAGCACCTATAGCCGAGGATTAAGCGGGGGGGAAAGAACTTAGTGTGATTTGCTGCTTTTCATACAGCTGAAAATAGAGAGGAGAGCTGGTAACAGTTCGAGAATCGTGCCCACGGTATCAGCAGTTGATGTAAATGTGGATTTTTTTTTTTAAACAAACTCACTTTTTCATTAAATCTTCCTTCTGGGCAGCAACTAGACTGCATAGATAGATGTGTTATTTTGTGTAAGTTTTGTGTAAATGTGTATTTTGTACCAGCTGACATAACGGAGTCATGCTCTTTCCTTTGGAAAACTTGGGGTGCAGGGCCAGGTAACCGCTCAGACAGAGCAGTAGCTTTATTTTAGCCGTCGTGTAGCGGCTCCCTCGGACCAGGCCTGTCCTTTTTTGAGGTAGAGACGTATCATTATAACAGGAGTATGTAATGCCGACACAAACAGGGGCAACAGGGCCGTCAATTTTCTTAGTTTTCTTTTTTTGGAGGACGAAGGGGCAAGGGGAGGCGCAGCAGCCAGCCGTGCCGGGGCTCCCACCGGAGGCGGCGCGGGCAGACGGGATGCACAGGACAGCGAGATCTGCAGCAGCTTCTCCGTGCACGGAAAGCGAACGTACTAGCAAAAAGAGGAATTCAGCCCAGCGAGTCTCTGCTCAGAGGACTCTCTGGTGGAACAGGTGGAGCACAGAAAGACGGCACCCCATGATTTTTTTTTCTCTAGCAAATAAAACAAAGGGAAAAGACCACAATGGAAGATGAATTGTGCTGTCTTGGCTAACTACTTCTGCTAAGCTTTAACAGGTTTGCGAAACAGACATGTAGAACCCGAGCAAGAAAGGTGAAATAATTAGAGTTGGAATGTGGGGCTTTTGTCCCTGCTGTGATTATCCCTGGGCCAGATCAGAAACATTAGACATCCAACAGGTGATGTTTTTAGAGGAAAAAAATGAACAGTTCCTCCTTTCTCTAAAAGCTACATACTTCCCCTATCTAATCAGTAATACAAAATGGGGAGGTGCTGACACAAGCAAGAATAGCCGATGACTTCATCAGTGTGGCAGCAGCTCTCCCTTTAAAGTGTGAGCAATTCATTGTGGGTTTGGGAGGTTTTGTGTTTTTTTTTTTAATTCTGCTGTCTATGCAGGAACCTGCAGCCACCTTTAGGATTGTTCCGACCTTACTTTAAATCCATGCCTAGGCAGAGCACAATACTACTTGCTATTACTCTCTAACAAACCCCAACAGCTGCTCTTACAATCAAAACAAATGTAAAGCAAATAACTGTAGTCACCAGCACTTCTTACCCTTGTTATTAGTGGCTTTGACCTAAGAACTTGAGGAAGCTGAATCACCACAGCTAAATGTTAACATTGTGCACACAATCACGAACAGCGAGAACTTCTTCCGAAACACTTAAGCAAATTGTTTCTTCTGTCCCCCACCCGACAGACTGGCTATTCCTACATAGGAAAAACAGCAATTTCACAGAGGTGGCCAGCAGAGCTGCCACAAAACTAGTCTGAGATTCAAAGCAGGTGGGAAAGCAACCCCTCCTACGATGCAGTTAGTTGTTTCTCCACTCTCTTTGAAAATAGGCTCCACAAAAAATTCTGTAATGTTTGTATGACTGTGGAGTTATTTTTTTAAACTGTACATTATGTAGTGAATTTGTGTTGTGTTTTGCTGTGACAGTTCTCCAGATTGTAGCTGGAAGTCAAATTTCATCTATAAAATATGTTAACGTCTCAGGTGCACAAAGCGTCAAACTTATCTGCTGCCCACACCGCATCGTGTCAAGTTAGAGAAGCTGAAGCTACGATTAAAAGGGGAAAAGTGGCTTGCGGTGTAACTCAAACTGTGGCTGCCTACACCTTCCACGCTGGACAGGCTTAGGCCGCAGCTGCCAAGAGCCCTCGGCACCCGTCGCCCCACGGAGGCCCAGCTGGAGCTCCTCCGCCCCGTGGCTGCAGGGCATCGCAGCATGGCAGATTTGGCCACCCCCGTTCATGCTTCTGCCACAACACCACAAGCAACCCGATAGAGACAAATGGGTGCGCGTTCCTTTCCGGAGGAGCTGGTGTGCTACGCAGGCGGGTAAGACCTCAAGATGCCCATAAAGGAACTGTGGAGTTCCCAGCTGTGGAGAGTCAAAGCCACTGCCAGGATCACCTCAATGAAGTAAGAGCCAGTGTAATGATTATTTTCATCATCACAACTTCATTTAACAAGAAATGAATACCTCCTCTGAGCAGCACTACAAGCCAGCAGCAAGGCATAATTCATACTGTTGCCAACTCTGGACAATTTTTCTCGTTCAGGAGTTTGGGTGGGATGGGGCCCTGACTTCTGACCGGTTTCGTTCCGATGTGGCCCCTACCTTTCTCCACGTCAACTGTTTGATTTCTGACATGGTGTTGCCTTCCCACATCTGGCATCGTGGCGTACTTCCTCCTCGCCACCTGGTCTTCTTTGTGTAGATTTCCTGTCTACTGTCATACGGCTGGTTTTGGCACTGAGCGGTACCTCGACTATAAACCTCATGGTTAGGTCAGCCAGCAGGGGTAGGAGCCACCTCATGTGGAACCCACCTATCTACGGTAAAGGTTATGGAAATAATTAAAATTTCTCCCTTGACGCACATATCCTAAAGCAGGTATTTTTCCCCGAAGCATGCTTTTTTCTCTTCTGTAAGAGGACACGTAAATAGTTACTCTTTCTAAAAAAGAGATGAGAGAACACTTGTTCTATGGCAACACATTTGCTCCTAAAAGACCACCAAACGGACAGTGGCTGAACAGGTAAGACTCATGCCCATTCGTTTAACGTTCACCTGAGCACAAACCAAAGTCAAGCATGGAAGGCGTTTCGAAAGGAGAGAAAGGCCGAGACACGTTTTGTACTTGGTGCTGAGCAAACAAATGCACCAACCTACCGAGCGTGAATTATAACGTCTCTTCTTGGAATCTGGCATGGAAATAGCAAAAGTCTGAAAATGGCATGTAGTAGGAACTGGGGAGGTCCAGAGAGAGTTGTTTATGATGAGGGAGATGAGGAGGGGAAAAATGAAGTTCCAGCTCCAGAGTCTTTTCTTCTAGATAACTGCTACCATCTGGAGCCATTAAGGTCAGGCAGCCCTTACCCGGCCACGCCGCCTCCACCCTCCCCGCACTCGGCTGCCCAGGCTGCTTTCCCACTCCGCCTCTCCAGGTTATGGCTTCCTTCACGGCTGGGGCTGGTTCTGGACATGCCCTTTGCCTCTTAGCTCTCCAGCACCAGCTACTTCCATGCCTCCATGGGTATTTGATGTGAATTCCGGGACATCAAGATCCCTTTCCACACTGTGACAAGTCCCCTGAAAATCTAAGTTTCTGTTTTGAATTACCATTTAAGCCAATAGTCGCTTAAGGAAGCTTGCCAGAGTCAGCGGTCAGCAATAACAGACGTCTCATATGCAAACTGCCTCCCAAATAATGAAATAGTCCTCCACTACCCGTTTTCTCTCTGGGGTAGCTGGATTCTCTGGATATGTGTTCGATCTGCAACACGATCAGTGCAATAAGACGGTGACACAAGTTTAGCAATTGCTTTGTGAGATTCGGTTAATACCACATAAGAAATGGTTCTCAGATTCTGCACACAGACAGGTTTATGTAAAATATATAAACATTTGTCCAGGTTGTTACAGATTGCATAAATATGGCATTTTTACTGTTGCATTTACAGATGTGCATGTACAACGATGTGCAAATAATCACAATTTGATTACAATCTTTGAAAGGTACTTGACCTTTGCATCCAAGTAACACAATGAAGAAAAATGCCCACCGAAGAATTTAAATAGCAAACTTATAACATGGTTTAAATCCATAACAAATTTCAATGTCTTCTCAGTAAAACTTTCACACATTTAAAATAGTTTGTATTCATTTTATTTGTATATGTCAAAATACAATTTTTTTTTTTCCAAAATAGTGGGTTTTGCAACTAGTTTCATGCAGATACAAGGTCTGCTCAGTACTACCAATAAAATCAATATAGCACAGTAGCCATTCATTTTTTAGATATAAAGAATAAATAACCTAAATATAAAACACTAAAATATTAGAAACATGTATTTAATCATTCACAGGCACCCAAACTTTACCAAGTATAATCCAGAATATGCCTAACTGTCTTGTAACAGAACTCAATACGTTGCAGCCATTCAATTCTTTATTTTACGTTAGCCTAAGACAATGGAAGTCCCTACGGTTCAGACCCACCTCTCATACAGATCAATTACAATACGGTATCTCAAACTATCCGTGTACCTTTAAAATCAAGAATCCTGAGCTTGGTAGTAAGAGCATAACCTTACATCTTCAAAAAACCAATCGAGAGAGAGAGGACATCACATCTTCCTTACCAAAACGTAGCCCACCCCTGTAAAACTAACCCCCGCCCCCCGAGTAGGCAGTAGAACACAATGACCTTTTTAAATGAAGGGGTACAAATTCACATTTAATATAGTATACAATATAATCAATAATACAATAGCTACTACAAGCTTTACAATGTACAATTTGTTTTAATGGCTGATCTGTTCAGTGGTTTTAGGCAATAAACTATGTGCCACCAGGATGTCATATTTTGAATGGTTTAGTGAAAATATAAAAGCTGTTTCTAACAAAAGCGATCTTCACTTAAGTACTTCTTTTGTTTTTAAAGGCCACTGAAATGTATAAAATGGTCTGACACGACGGTGTTATCAAATCGGATGCCTTCTCACATGGCAACAACAGTGCATATAAACAGTAATGTGAGTGTAATGGGTTATGGTTTTCAAATGATTTAGTACATTACTTTGGCTAGCACAAGTTTTGGACAGCACTCAGATAAATACAGGTATGTGAAATGTAGTGAAGCAGTTATATTTATGCAATTTTTTATTATGGTGAACACTATCAAATGAAAAAAAAATGGGAGGAAAAGATAATAATAAAGTATTTTATATAGTTTAGACCTTTTGTAAAGATAGGGCTCCATACAATGTACAATGTCTAAATTCTTTATACCATAAAAATTAATGAACTTTGTTAAACACACTATTCTGGAGTAGCCTAATTTGCATTAACAGCCATTTGCAATAGGGAAATATATTCAAGCATGCCACGTGGTGGTCTGAAAAATCAAACCAGTACACATTTATATATACAGCATCACTCAGTACCTGCTCAAATGAATGTGACGGTTACAGGATCTAACATCTTTCACTACAAACGTCTTTTTTTTTTTCTTTTTTTTTTTAAAGTGACCGATAAAGGCAGAAAACAGGACTCTTAAAATATTTCTAGTTTCAACTGACTTTTAAAGCATTTTGTATAGGAAATAAATGCATATTGCACAAACAGTGAAAGCAAATGTTCCACCAAACATCTCTGTTCCAGGTGGTCGGACAATACAACTCTAGGTAGCTACACAAATAGGTAATTTAAAAGGGGGTGTGGTCTCTGCAAATGGTAAAGCTGTGAAAACACTGTACAAGAAAATCTGGTACATGAATAATTAGAAGGGAAAAAAAAAATCCAAACTTAAGATTTAAAGAAGAACTGAGCATAGAAAAAACCTGGGAATTGTGGCACAACAAAAACATTATTGAGTAACTGTCTTCTGTGAGAGCTGAAGCTTTTGATGATGTAAAAGTGTTTATGTACAACTAAGGCTTACTGGTTAAATATCTGAGGCGTATCTGGCCTTGAACACTTTCCTTATTATGCTGTAGCTGTAAACAAGATTTCTCAGTCATTTTATCTTCTCAGCAGCTGCATTTTAACACAAACAATGATCTTGATACAAAAAAACACACAGGTAAGAGGGCGTTTGGCAGGATATCTGAAAATGACAGTCTCCAAGGGATCTTCCCGCGCTTCCAGTGACTGCCATACTATGGTCCACTGGAGTTACTAGCGATGTGCAATACCGTTATTTGCTGCTGTAGTAAACCCTTTATTTGGAAAGTTTGCTTATAACTCTGATCAAGGCCCCATTTTCATCTTTTAGCCTCTGGTTGTCTGCCTTCAGGTCTGGTAGCATCTATGAAAAATGAAACACGACGGTTATTTGCTATTATACCCCAAGTAAAAGCAGCAAAACAAGACAAGCGCCGGGGATAAAAACCTTTATTCAGCTTAAGCATCTCGGCCATCCTCCCCCTTCATATCAGCAGTTCAGAAAAATCTCACCTTTTAGCATGACACAGTTAAGAGTTATAGATTAGGAGTTTTCATTTGCTTGGATTAGATGCACCAAATCTCGGTGGCGCAGATGACAAGCCTCTAACGAAAGCATTGAAAGTAACGTGAGGAAAGTAATTAAATGCTTCAAGTTTCCGTGCAAAACAAAAAAAATGCTAATTACCAACAGTTCAAAGAGGCTTGTCTATACTGCACTTGCACAGTTTCAAAAAAAACATGCTGTGGCTAAGCATATCTGCCACTGTGCTCCTGGATGATTTCATCCCAATCAGATACAGTGTGATTCAGCTTGTTAGCTCATAGCATTAGTCTTCCTACCACTTCCAAACTCATGTTGAAGCACACAGCCAGCCTATAATTTGAGATCGTATCCCTGAATAGCTTGGTTCACACAAGATCAGATCATTGAAAGAGATCACTGAAGCACCAGGCTGCATACTCAGGCATACAAGTTAGGAGATGGCAAGTTAAGGTTGCCACAGGAGACGGGTGACACACAAGCACAAAAGCTGGAAGCCAGAAGCCAAGTGAGGTGAGGGTTGGACAGGATCAGACAGGAAAGGAGGACAAGTCAGTGCACAGAGGTTTCTACTGGGAGAATATAACTTGTCAGAGAAACCAGGAGTAAGCTCAGCAGTTCTCCATATCTACATTCACACACTAATAACAAACCAACCACCTATAATTCTCGTGGCTAAATTACGTGTACGGTTTCTAGCAGCAGGCTTACCCAGGAGGTAACAGCCTATTCCTGCACAGCAGTTATTCAGTAACCTCGAGTGCAAGTGCATGCAAGAGGTCTGTCCAGCTGGTGACCTATGTAACAACTGCTACATAATTTTTCATGATGAAATTTCCTTGCCACTGGTTTTGGTTGTTTTTTGGGTTTTTTTTTTTTTTTTTTTTTCATTTTATTCAAGCAAAATTACACTTTCAACCCCATTATATTCAGAAAGAACTGTTAAGTTTAAAAATGCAGGGTTAATTAACTGTGCATGACACCAGAGGCATCATTTACCCATTTCCTCCACAGGAGTCCTGTCGACACCAAACAGCAGACCCCCTCACCAAGTGAGACATGATGGTGCACTGAAGATGACTGAGGTTATAGGATCTCTAGTTTATTTACCTGCCAGTATCAGAGTATGTGAAATGAAGACGACAGGAGATCGTAAGAGGGAAAAAGGTGGTCTCCACAGTTAGAGTAAGTAACAATCATCCTGCTAACCTGGGTTCCAACTCTGCCCCACGATGGAGCTTAGGGCAAGCCACCTAAACCGAGCTCTTCACGGCGTCAGAGGGAAGCTCCCAATATAGCCAAGTGAGAGCTGTGCTCTGAACAGGAAGTGCTGTAAAATGCTGATTACTCTCAAAAACCATGTCAAGGTATTCGAAATTGGGCAACACAAGTAAAGATCTGGCAATTTTCAAGTATGACCTCTGTTAAGTTTTCTAAGCTGTTAAAACCAGCTACTGCTGTCTGAGATAGACGTGCTAGGGGTCATACCCAGATAACAGGCCCGTGTACCGTGCATTTGTGCATGCACCTGTAATATTAGGATAAACGCGGGGTTGTTCTATGATGGGTATCTGCAAACAACAGAACAGCCACTTATTCAGGCAAAGCAACACCTTTCCTTCCTCCTTTTTGTTCTGTTACGGACTTCATACCAAAGATCCTGGGTGAAACCACAACAGTCTTCATCTAGCCATGCACAAGGAACCAAGGGAGTCTGGTTTTGTTCCTGTTAAATGGGTATCTCGGCAAGTGTTGTCGTGTATGCCTTCAAAAGAAACCTCAAAGTAATTCCAGGAATGTCACAGTCCTCTTTCAATTTACTGACTGGGGAGCTGCAGCCCATAATGCTTAATTACATACAGGCAGACCCACAGAGTGGTGTATTTTCTAGTAAACTATTTTAACAAAAAGGCCGCTGTTCAAAATTTAGAGCTTTAATATAATCCAGTACCATTATGCATCCGCAAATCTCTGTAGATAGATTTTAATCTTGGTTAAACTAATAGGTAGAATAGGTATTAAGAAAATATTTTCTCTTTTGTTGTGAGTCTGCTAAAGAACAGGAGAAGACTGGTAGGGGACAAAAGCAGTTATGAGTAATAGGAGATTGATCAGGAAGGATAAGCTCAAGTAACCTAAAATACTTATGCTTCTCATCTATACTAATCCCCACTTACTTTAAACCTAGCCAAAGACACTTATACAATTTTCTTGGAGCAGTGTATTCCTATGGTACTCAAACTTCTCATGAGGTGACACCACACAACTTTCATGTGCAGAGGCAGGAAAAAAAAGCTTTGCAGTAAATTCAGTAAAATTACAGCTACATACTGTACTTCACACTTTGAATTCCAATTTGCTTCTCACTAAAATAGCAAAGTATCTTCCCATGAGGAGATTCCTGAATAAGATTACCAATGCACTATTTTGCCTATCTGTATCATATGATATGCTGGTTTTGGCTGGGGTAGAGTTAATTTTCTTCACAGCAGCTACTATGGGGCTATGTTTTGGATTTTGTGCTGGAAACAGCATTGATAACACAGGGAAGTTTTCATTATCGCTGAGCAGTGCTTACACAGAGTCAGGCCTTTTCTGCCTCTCACCCCACCCCACCAGCGAGTGGGCTGGGGGTGCACAAGCAGCTGGGAGGGGACACAGCCGGGACAGCTGACCCCAACTGACCAAAGGGATGTTCCATTTCTCATGACACTGTGCTCAGCAATAAAAGCTGAGGGAAGGAGGAGGAAGGGGGACATTTGGAGTGACGGCGTTTTGTCTTCCCAAGTAACCGTTACACGTGATGGAGCCCTGCTGTCCTGGAGATGGCTGAACACCTGCCGGCCGATGGGAAGTAGGGAATGAATTCCTTTTTTTACTTTGTTTGTGCATATGGCTTTTGCTTTACCTATTAAAATGTTCTTATCTCTACCCACAAGTTTTCTCATTTTTACCTCTCCGATTCTCTCCCCCATCCCACCGGGAGGGAGTGAGCAAGTGGCTGTGTGGTGCTTAGTTCCCTGCTGGGGTTAAACCATGACATATGACTAGCTAGTAACTTTGCAGTGCTGTTGTTGAGCAAGTAATTATTCAATAATCACCTGACATATGTGGAGCCAACTCAGATCTGTACAGCAATAATAATGTCTGTGTTTGCTGGAGGATTTAACAGTCTTTACATACAAAACAGCTTTGTAAATTAAGATTACAAAACCCTCATGAACTGTTAAGGTACCTGTTCAGATTAATCAGGCACACTGCTACGATTAAGCTACCATCATAATGTCAAACCTCCCTGCTGTGTTTCCATTGCTTTTCGTTTGCTAGCCAGGCTCCTCAAGCTCCACAATGATCTGCCATTGAAAAATCCCCCTACGAAAAGGAATACTGAATTGTCTTCTGTGGGTTAACACCATGAACTGGCTTACCATGGTTAAAGGAATGCCAGTGCTAGCAAAAAAAGACGGTATGGACGTGTGGTTGTGGACAGCAGTCATTAGATTAGCTCAGCTGTGTTGAAAAACCACATTGTTAGCTGAAGCTGATGTAAGACAGGCTGCCCTAAAGGGACAGCTCTCCCTTCACAGGCAGCAGTATGCTCCTGCTGCTTTCTGTGTGTTAGTTTAGTGATTCAACAACACCGGAGTGAGATGGATCAAGTAATATAACGAATAAAGAGATTTGTTTTCAGCCAGTTCAGTAAGCTGACTTGACTCACTCAGCAAGGGTTAACACAAGGGAATGCTGAGGAATGCAGGGCCTGGACCAGGAACAACCTTTCTATCCACATCCTATTGTTAGACCAACACCAGGAAGACATGAAGCCAAAGGATAAACCTGTTTATTTCATGCCTCTTAGTGGGTAAAACCTGAGATTGGACTTTGTGAGCAGAACGAAAAAACGTACGCTTATTGCCTTGCTTCTAAGTGGGGAGGGGGGTAGGCGAGGGGAAGCAGTTTAGCAAGAGTCACTGTGCAGGAGGAAATTTTTTTTTTTTCACCTACAGATCTTAAAAACTCACTGAAACCTTCACCCCATACAGTTGTTATATAAGAGAAGGAAGAAAGGCATATAGATTTAGTGTGGAATGAAACCACATTTTGTTCCTCACAGCAGTTTTTAATCTTCAGTGGGTTTCTGAAACAGCCCTGCAATAACACGAAGGACAACAAACTGGTATTTTTTTCCAAGCTGAAACTCAAAACAGTTCATACCTTTAACAGAAGGGGACTGAACCAGATCACCTAGTAAGTATGAACCAATCTGACACACTAGGCAGGTTTTTTGTGGCTGTGTTTGTACAGCCCTTGCATGATAGGATTCTGGTCCTTCACTGGAATGCCTACATATACAGCAATATAAATCAATAACCTTAACTCAGTGCTAAAACTGGCTATTTTAAGCTGTCTAGATAAAAATAAGGATTGGCCAGAACCACACGGGAAGTTAATATGTGAAAAAAATTAATCGACCTGAAACTCCAAAACATTTTTGAAAGGAAAGACTTTGGTCCCCTCTCAACACTAACACATACAAATGTAAGAAATAAACTTGCTAATGCAACTGTTCAGGAATGCACAGTACTGAAACCACTTCTCAAACATTCTTCAGTTGAGACTAGATTTGTATCAATTCTATGCACTTCAATTATACTGCAGTAAGAAAGCTCAATTCTTAATTTCAATTTATTCAAAAACTAGAGGCAGATCTATTTGAGCATTTGCTCAAACATAAAAACAAGGGAGTGACTTCAGTGTACCCTAGTGCGAACTCAAATCCTTTCAATTGTTGCCAAGGTTTTAACATGTCAAAGGTCTCCTGGATCATCGCCAATTTATCTTCGAGTTAGGGAGGACAAGCTTCAGTGCTAGTAAGGGCAATATCACACCATACCAACACATCTGCGACACCTGTAGTTGGTACACCGGACACCATGCTTTAGCCACACTTCCAGAACCGAGCAGCAGTAAGTCAGTTTCTGACACACAAGTGTTAATAGTAAAATTCTACCCAAGCACAAACTGAATGTCAGCACCTGCCTGGCTACACAAAGGAGAAGGCAGAAATTACAAGTCCACAGAGCGCAGTTGCCTACAGGACCCTGACAGCTTGGCAACCACTCGGGTCAAGGCCCTATTCTCAGTCACCAGTCGCTCATTTATGTGTCTCAAAGATTGAATCTGCTTTATTTGTTGCAGGTTCTGCAGGAATCAAAGAAATAGGAGAGAAAACGAGAAGAAAAACATGTATATTATGTTTAAAAGAACTAGAGATGAGCAGAATTGAAAGAAAACTTGAAAAATTGAAAAGACAGTCCTGTTTATAGTAGATAAGTCTCTCTGAAAGGAAAGTATCAAACAAGTGGCACATTCTTGAAAAGCAATCTAAGAACCAGCAGTGATTCGTCACAGCTTTCCAAAACAGTTCAGGATACATTAACAATGAGAGCTATTCCTGGAATTCTTTACTTGACATCCTAATTGCACAAACTAAATCTCCTATTCAAAAGTCTGTAAATAATGACACATTTAACATATACTTTTACACAGCGGTGCAACAAATGATAGGAAGAGTATTTAATCTTCAATTCAAAACTTTCACATATTGCTGATTAAAAGTAAGCTTTTGAAATAAGGCAATATATTTGTGTTCTCTATTTTTCTCGGAAGCCCAACCTTTCCTAACCGGAATTTACAGGTTGATGATAGATAGAAGTTCACATCCTGTCTTCCACTCTGAGACACAATTATTTTCCTATAGCATAGTTTGCTTTCTACAGATTTCACTTCTAAAGACACCGCAAGGAACCACAGACATTGTGTCCTCCCTTACAGCAAACTGTCTTGGCCTGAATCCAAGGGAACTAGAGGCATCGTGGTTGCCTTCTGCCTACATCTGCCTGTCAGCTTCAATTATTTCAACAAAACTTCATGCATGTATTTTAACAAAACCTATGTGCAAGTTAATGCCGCTTCCAAGCACCAGAGGGAGCTCAAAAACGAGCCTGAAAGGAAACTTTTTATTTATCAATGGCAAATATCAAATGTCAAAACAGCAGTACTTCTTTAACATTTTGGAGTGCAAAAATGTTTTCTATTTCATCATGTTCCACTAGTGTTCTAGTCTTACTTTAATTCTATCAGTTTGGTTAACCCTGTCCAATATTATATCCAAGGGCATAATACAAAACAAACCTGCCAAATTTCTCAATCGTATCAGAGGACATAACACTGATAAAACAGGAAATGAGAAAAGTCATACCATGACTAGTTAAGAATACGCCAGAAAAGTATTAAAAAAGTATTTTCCTTCTGGGATTCAGTTTATACATAGTTGAAAAAAAAAGGAAATCAGTGCATGTGGTAAACGGTACTTATTTATCAACGTCTGAAATCTATCCACTGCTTTTTGTTAACTAAAAACTGATTATTATTCACTCTATACAAATTAAAGTTTTGATATTGGTAACATGCTGTCTGATACATAATTTAAAGAGCATGAGATAAAGGTTGAAGCACCATTTAATGCTTAAATATCTATGGAATTATATGCTACCATTATTTTCAAGTTAATAAAATACAGAGTATCACATCAAAAACATAGACTGCAATTCCATCTTGATTAGATCAAGACAAGTTTCACTCCAACCATCTCTGAATGTTTCTTGTTAGCCAATATGTTACAGAAGCACAAGTCTGAGCGCATTGTTAGAAGTCCTACATGTGTGACCACTTATGCCGGCATAACAGCTTCGCTACAAGCTATATGACATGAGAGATTTTGAAATGCAGCTAGAACTTAGTTATTTTCTAATGAAATTATAGAGACCAGTAATACTGCCAGACTACATGTTGCCCTGGCATAGTCATACACTTTGTAATTAACAGTTTAATGCGTAATAGTTTACTTACTTTCAGTTCCTCTTCCATTTCAGATATCCTTCTTTCTAGAGCTCTTCTTTCCTAAATCAGAAGACATGTGTTAACACTGAACAATACAATTTTTTAAAAATTACTGCTTGTAAATACTGTGGTAACAGTGAAATACTTCAAGTTTCAAAGATCATACAACCAAAAGCATAGTGTGGACAGGAAACTTGTGATGGCAGTGATATACAGAAATTCTGTCAATATGGAATTTTAATATCTGAGGAGGAAGAGATATAGAAACGTACATCAAGTCCTACAAAATATACCCCTTCCTTTACACAAATTTAGGCAGGTTGTAAGTACCATTTGTTTGGATTTATTTTTCACGAGCTAGGCTTCCATAATAGCTTAATATACAAGAAATGCAGAAAATTATCAGAAACAAATGAGAATATTAAAAGAAACAAGCACAAAAGCGTAAGCTTTCATAAGACAAGCAAACGTAGCTGAAACGTCTGTCTCAGCTCAGTGGGATCTGTCCACACTGCAACGAGGTGTAGATCTGCCCAAATTTACATTAAAGGAGTTCAGCTGAGCACCAAAGAAATCTAGCTACGTAAGAACACCTGCTTCTTGAGCAAATGTTTCCTGAATATTTTCTGCGTTTCTAGTATAGTTTTCTTTTTTTTTTTTTTTTTCTTTTTACCTGAGAAGCAGGAGAAATTATCCTTTGTAGAGAACTTCAGATTGTTTCGGTTACACTGATTACAGTACCCGAGCTAGCTTATTGAAAGTTAGCTTAGGGTTTTCTTTACTATGCTGCAGTCTGCAGTGCAGACACACTAGCATATTTCTAAATGACATTATTTTGTTTAATCCTGATTTTCAACACATCTGACAGATGAAGAGCTAATGCAATAGACTTCAGGGGTTTGTAGCTTGATTGCTTGCTTTCCTGTGTCAGACAATGCAGTGTGTCTCATTTAAAAGCAGCTGCGGTTATCAGTACTCTACATTCAGATTTTTCCAGAGTGTGAAAGGCAAAAGCAACAGATTATTGCGAAGTGGACATATGCATCTGCATACAATGGTGTTATGCAAACAGCAAGCAGCATTGACTGAGGTGTGTAAAACTTTGGTTAGATCATACCGCCCAGTAGATACTGACTCTTGCCGGTCACCTTTCAGATATAAATCATTTGAATTTAGTTTAATCATAGTGCAGTTATACCCCAACATTTTCCCATTTTAGCAAACAACTTTAAAGGTTTATCTAAGTAACAGATTACTGCAGTTGTTCGTACTTAATGTACTTAACTCCTTCGAGTTAAGACTCTTCCCATAACGATACTGACTGACAGTAATGGGCATAGGAAGTACAAGCGAGTTAACTGCAGTAAGCAAGTGGCTAACAAAAAACCCACGCCATCTTACATTGCTTAAAATTGTATCAGTTACTTACTAGCTTTGTAGAATAACATGTATTATCAGTGCTCTTATATTAAGCCATATTTGATAATTCCTGCGATTACCAAGAGATGAATTATCAAATAAATCTCAAAATTTCAGATGGTTAAAAATCATTAGTCCTTTTGATGCATTTGCTTAACTAGCATGTTGAGCTTGTCTAAAAACAACTAATTAGCAATAAAAGCCAATTAAGTAAAATCCTTATTTCATAACTTTGTATACTTCACATTATATAAAAGAACTATTTAAATGGACTGGCCTAGATATAAGATTTATTCTAAAAAGGTATTGTTCTGATTAGATGAAGCTATGCTTCTCTTTTTCCTGAACTGCTTACTCTTTTACAAACTGGCTTGAGGAATGCCAACAAAATAACACATTGCCATTTCACTGGGAAGATTTGCCAGTATTATTTGATTAGTCCCCGGACTCAAAGAAAGGGTTTGAAATTTATGCAATCTAAAATTTTATGATGTACTTCAACAACTCTATAAGGTACATTTGTAACCCTCAAAATGAAAAAAAAAAACGTGCTAGTCTCTCAGCTTATAAAATACAATAGCTCATTTGCATTTATCAAAGCAACTAGGAACCACAGTCTTGGTGCTGCGAGACTGAGGTACGGGGATATACACAGGTGAAAAATTGACCCCAGAGTTATAAAATTATTATGAAGTAAAACCAGATGTATATACCTACAAATATTAGTAAATTCAGTAATACCAAAAATTATACCTCACCACAACCCAAATTCCCAGATGATGAATTCTAAATCTGGGGGGAACTGGTTAAAGGTACCTACAATTCTGAATTCTGATTCAGACAGAAACCTTGCAGTTTGAGTTTTATTATCACATCATATGAAATTCTGCAGAGGACTTTTAGCGTACTTTTCAGAGTGACAGGCCATTAATGAAACCCTTATTTTTGCCTATGTATTGCTATGACCTTGCATCTGTGATCCGATCTGTACCCGCATCCCTGTGGAAACAGCCCCTTTCTGGTACACAGTTCTCAGATGAACAATATTGACAATGCATCACCAAATCACATCATGGAAACCCACTTATGAAGGCCAAGTTAAAATAAAATTCAAAGCCAGATTTTCTAAATTTTATTACTGTGCAATCCTGGTTTTAATAAATGTTCCCATCTTCTTTACTGAAAAGGTATATTTCAGCTTGAAAATGTCATAGTTCAAAGATGCCTTCAGGTTTTTCTCTGCCAGCCTTTTATTTCTTCCAATTTATTTTCACCACTTTACTTTTCCCCTCCCCTTTTCTCTATGTAATTTTTATAAACATCTTCAGTTTTATATTTATTATATATAACAATAATTATTACGGAATTTATGAAAAAGTCCGTTTTATATTATCTTTATATAATACACAAGATGTTTATATAATAAATATTTATTATATATGAAACATATATCCAGTTTTATATTATGTTTTGTTATAAAACATCTATTTCATCTTATATGAAGTCATATACTTGAAAAAGTATACTTAGAAAAGCTCTACAATTTGTTTCTACCTTTCACATTTATATTGTTACATTACACCTTAAAAAGGTGTCTTTAAAATTATTCTTAGAGATCCACAATCTGGACTGAATTTGGTAAGCTTATTTTAGAGATTGGCTATTGATGACTAGCAGCTGAGAATCCTGCTTCAATCACTTTCCAAGTGAAAGTAACTCCAGATTTTAACAAGTGAAAAACAATCACAAATAAATTCCCATTGTAAATTGTCTGAAAATAAGTTTAAAATTATAAAATACAAGGAACATCTCCTAAATCTTGTGTAAATCATGTTTCAGGCATACAGCATTATCACTAACTTTATTTTTTTACCTGCTAGCTTTAGTACTAATACATTTAGGACAGTAACATTTCTGAAAGACATTTTGCTGTTGGACTAAAAGTCTTTACAAAAAAAAGGTGCAAAAATTTCTAAGATAGCCAACTGTTTTAATGCAATGGCCTGTTTTGGGAAAAAGCAAAGCAGTAATTTAAAACTGAAATAATGTCTAGCTATGCAGTACTGAATGCTCTGAAGTATGGAACCTATATAGTAATGGACGCAGCTAAATCTATGAAATAATTTAAAGTTCACTTGTGTGGCCATGATTGCAAGCAAGAAACCAATTAAAGACACTGATGAAACTTTTCTACTGATGAAATCACTGCCTACAGCAGGATGCCAAAAAATCAAGGAGAAATTGGTGCTAAAAGGCTGCTACAATTATCTGGAGAGATTATTAAGATAAAGATAATGGAATTTCATTCAGGAAGTGCCTGAAAGCATTTCTACATCTCCATGTGTTCCTATAAAATCTACCAAGTGTTTGTTTACACACCAGACAGGTTTGTAGAACTAAAGATTGTTTTCTAAACCTCATATACTGGAGAGTAAACATAAAATGCTAGTGAATGTGAAGTTTACCAGGGATAAATAAATGTATACCATATCACTTATTACCATCAAAGTCCATTTAGATTTCTTCACGTTTAAGTGTCTAATGTGTCCCTCCAGGATCAGGGGAGGAGAAAGGAACATGTGGACAGGGTCATGAAGGAAGCCAGCACCACAACAAAGCCAACATAGTTTGCTTTACGTTGCTGTGGAACTAAACTTTTATAGGGATGGATTTTAAACTAGTATGAAACTACAGCCTAAAATTATCATGTGTCCAACTTCTGAAATAATTCTTGTAGTCTGCCTCACATATGGATTTATTACATGACTCTTCTCCCATTCAATTTAGGGTTGTCTCTGACCCTGATGCCCTTCTTCCCACACTGCTTACTCATTCTCCCCCTGCTGTCCCAGTATCATAGTCCCTCTGGAAAAAGTTACAGTACAAGGAAAGAGACAGATTATGATTAATTTTAAATCATTAGCAGGTTTAAGGCCTCATGTCTGTGAGGCAGAAACAGCTACTTCATTACCAACAATAATTGGTAAAGCAACACGCATGCCTCTGGAAAGCTCTGAGGAAATTAAAGTCCCTGAATGTTGGAAATGCATTAGAAGATGAGACACACTGAATCTGCTTAACCCTCTGGAGTGCCAACATTGTTTTGGATGAGATGGAACAAGCAGCAGATCCCTGGTAATCACGAACCAACAGGCAACCTGAAGGCAATTCTTAAGAGTAATTCCATCTCACAGTATCTCACATTCATTGCAACTTTGAAACCTAAAATCCCCAAATCTTCTAAAAAATGCAAGTTATAAGAAAGGCTTCTGTTCCCACTAAAATATATCCAAGCCAGGGGTTGCAAAACAAACTAAAACAAAGCCTGAATTGGAATACTTAGATCTCTGGCAGAAACTGACCCTTTTCTCCATTTCCAAGAGTGATCTGTCAGCAAATCTTTCTTGTCTCTGAAACACAAAATTAATAAAGACATTGGTACATATTCTTAAACAACATAGAACTGAGGAAAAACAATTCAATTGCACATTCTACTATTCTGTCTGAAGTACACCTTCAAAAGCATTTTAAAGTGTGTTCAGGGAAGTAACACTGAAATAAAGAATAAAGAAGAATGAACTGGATTTATCACACACTTCCTCTGTGACCATCCCTAAGTAATTTAATCACTACATAGCCTTTGGCAAATAGGAGTAATATAGTATTTCTAGCATTACAAAACAAACATCTTTTTAATGTACTTCACTGATATTTATGGGGTACACATGGAAGACACTTAAGCACCTATACAGGTAAATTGTGGCAAATGTGATCTGAAAATAGGAAACACTTTTTCTATAGGAATTGAAGACAATTAACTTTGTGTACATATTTGGTATTACTGTATGCAGCACTCTTATCTGACAGCAGTTATCTGTAACTGGAGTGCACTATTTGCTCTTCAGTTCCAAGATAAAATGTTCTAACCAGCCAAGAAGAACTGGCAGGTTATGCCAATCTGCCAGCAGGTTTATGAATTAATCAATCAATCCCAACTGACAGTTTGAATATAAGCTTAAAAGTGTAGAAAGTGTTTATCCCTACCCTGCAAAGAAGTTATAGATACATGCTGGCAAGAACCACTACTACTTAAATAGGCAGGAGGCAGTCTCACACATTTTGTTCACAGCTGAAGACCAGAATCCTGCCCTCTTTTCTCTTTAGAAACAGAGAGGTACTCTTCTTCACTCCTGCCTTTGGATAAGAAACAAAGCTGATGCCCAGTAAAGAGCTGCCCATACCCTGGCGCCCTTCTAGTTTGCCATCTACCTTGTCAGCTAAGTACAGGCTTTTTTGTTTTATACAAACCTGAGTGGTCTTCTCCAACTGTAGCTTAAGGTCTGTAAGTTCCATGTTGGTATCATGTAACTGTGCTTTCAGTTTTTCATTTTCAGCTAGAGTCTGTTCATAAAGCTAAGAGAAAATATTAATTTAAAAAAATACTGAATAATTCAGTGAGATTAGCTGAAAAATTTAAAAATCATGATTGAGCTGCACGTAAAATGAACAAATACATTAATAGCCAAAGAAGTAAAAATCAGTTATAGATTTTAAAGACATATAGAATTAGCAAGCACTTTGAAGAACTGTGACCAAATATTTCTAGGAACAAGCAACTTTGCATAGGGAGCACATAACTTACCTTACACATATTAAAAAAATACTTGCCACTTTTTTTGCTTCAGACTTCACAGATTAGACACCACTTTAAACTTTTCGACAAACTCATCCTCTATTTTAAAGCAAGATCTGAACAAATTTTTACATCATATGTATGTCAGCTAGCAAATGTATAAAATAAAAAGCTTCACATATGTATACAGTTTTAATGATACAGTCAACTGAAAAAATAAAATGATAGTATTTGTCCTAAGAATGGATCTTGGCTCCCCTGGATTTCTCCCTTGCATTGAAGAGAAAAGTGCAAAACGCGTAATCTGTTTTGCAATGTGCATTTTCCCCCACTGTAGTGGTTGCTCTGCTCCTCCATTCAGTTGAGTTGCTTTAAGCAGCATTTGTGATGCAATCTGAGATTATTTCCAGACAATTTATGAAAAACAATAATAAAGTTCTATCTTTACACCAAGAGTATTGGATCAGATACCTTTTTAAAATCAGTGCTATCTTCTTTTTCTAGTCTACTGCAGTACGGTTTTCGATCTTCAAGGTAACTCTGTGACCCCGATCGCCCCTGTGCTGAATCATAACGATCACCTGAAGACATGCTGAGGGATCCCGTATCATATCTGTAAAATAAAAGTTATTTTTCTTTGCCTTTGTGTTCAAACTGATACCACTCACTGTATCAAACATTGTGAGTTTGCTGTTACCCAGCTGAAAACAACCGGATGCAATCATGTATTTTAGTTAAGCCACTGTCTTCTAATTTGATGCAAATTTAATTTTTCATTCCCTCAGTACTTCAAGATTTTCTGTGTGAAATTGTTTTCAAATTGCTTAGTCTGCCAAGTAAGTGCCTGCCTTGTATGCACAGAAATCTTTTAAACTAAAATAAAAAATTTAATTCAAGCAAATATTTACATGTCTTAAAGGACTTTATATTAGCTTAGATACTTTAATTCTTCTTTATTTATAAAGAAGACCGGTTTTTAAAAAATGTATTACTTTAATTGAAGGGTTTAAAAAAAGTAATTTCTAAAATATTGGCCTAGATGAATTCTCCAAGTGTTATTAAAGATTTCAAAACTATTTGTTGTGAATTCCAGTATTTCAACAGAAGCAGTTTATGAAACAAATCTTCAGCACAGCCTTTATCCTATTAATCATTTAATTACAACCAGTATTAATAAAGTTTAGAATAATTTCACACTGCTCATTCTTCACTATCAGGTGCTGTGAGAGTTCTAGTTAACAGATTTTCAGCACAGATGGAACATAGTAAAATCTAATAATTAATTCTAAAGGTCTAAAAAAAAAAAATGGAAACTTTTTTTTTAAATGCATTTTCTTTTTCACAAATCTTAAGGAAATCTGATTTTCCAGAGGCTGTAGTACTTTTCTTGAGATTCCTTAGAAAATTTTCAGTAGGGTATTCTAAACAAGGCCCATCCTGCCTGCAGTGCACTACAAATACAGAGTCCAATACATTCCCCAAAATGGAGTATCCCACTCGCACATGGAAAAAAATATTCAGGAACTGTAGCTTTACAACCATGTTTCATACAAATGTTAAATATCGTTAATGCCTTTTAAAGCTCAACCCAGCTGACTACTGGGGTTAAGCTGAATTTGTACATAAAGAACTTCAAATGAGAATATGTGAACAAAAAGTGTAATAATTTTAAATTCATTTGTTTAAATTGCACATACCTTGAAAGGCTATCACTCTGAGGTGGTGAGGGGAAAAAGAGAGGAGAAGAAGAGATCAAGTCAATAATTTAATTAAATAAAATATATAACAATCTGTGAACAACTATAGCCAAACAGTTATGTTAAACGCACACGCTATCCAACAGTATGTATTATTTGAACATTGTTAAGCTTCAATTTTATTACGTCTGGAACAGGAAATAAATATGTGCTAGAATGTGCTTACCAAAATATGATTTACAAGCATGTTAACATTACACTCTAAAAGTTTGCACTGTCCTAAACACTGGAGTCCTTTCAGCAGTTGGTGCATTCTGCCATTTGCCTGCCTGTTACCAAAGGCATCAGAACTGTGTTCCCTGAATTCCCTATTCCTTCTTCCTCTTCTCTAACATTAGCAATAATGTTCTGAAAGGTCAACATAATAATAACTTCAGCTTGAAATAATAATAAGTTACAAGATCATCGTTTCAAAATAGCTCGATGGGAAACAAGCTACTATACCAACAACATAAGGAAGTACTTATTAGACTTAATTTAAATGACATAATTTCATTTTTTATATTACTTTCATTCATTCATTCATTCATTCATTCATTCATTCATTCATTCATTCATTCCAGGTGAATCCACAGGCACAAAGTTCACTCACTTCACTTGACACGCAAAATGTAATTAGAAGTGATGACTTAAGAGCGAGGGAGTGCCCTCTAAGCATTACATCAGTCATACAAACCTTTTTCCCCTCTGGGTGGTCAATACAGATTCATCATTTATTCCAATTAAAATAACAATCTTCAGTGCAGACATTTCAGTCAAGAAACTCTACTGATGTATCACCACCTGGACATCATCCAACTGTATTCACCTAGCAGTGGCTGACACCTTCCCCCATAGCTGGGTTTTTTGGGGGGCAGTATGGTTTGTTTGGTTTCCTTTTTTAGAAGGAATCTGTATTTTTTTGACTTGCATAAAGGAAAATAGCCACATTCTCCACAATACACTCAGTTTCCCCTTTGACACCTTGAAGTGCGTTTACTACACACAGGATATGAAAAGTATGTGCTGTAGTCTAACCACTCCTAATAGAACATTGTTATTTTCTGTTAAAAGCATGCATAATGCTGGCAACTTAAGAGATTTTGTAGAAGGTGTCCCAGTTAGGTGGCACACACCTATACATGGATAGTTTTTAAGCTACTGGCCACAATAAGATTAACTTCCACCTAAGTATGAGTCTTATCTTCAATTATTGTTTACTTACTTAATGTTTAAGTAAGATCAGTGTGAGATTACAGGATTCCACCATGTAATCAATGACCTACAAAACCCCCTTTTCCACTGCTTCCTTCTCACCTCAACAAAAGAGAGGAAGCTTTGTCCATAAAGACTTTAGGTTTTCTCTTTTTACCTTGAAGGAATGCTGTATACAGAAAAATGCTAAGCTGGACCTTTTAACCTTTACCTACAATGTAGGACAGCCACCACAAGGAAGTAAACCATTCCTACATTATTTCTTAACAAATACACTTTCTAAAGGCTGTTTTTCTTTGCTTCTAGTGGACTCCCCATGGTACCGTGGGAATGTGAAAACCTCCCAGATCTCCATTCCTCTGCTGCACTATAGCTTCCCAAACAGAAAGGCAAGTTATTAAGTCACATGCAGACCATCTTAGAAACAAAATTTTCCAGCCACGCAGGGGGACTGGGGCTGAGGCTGGGAACCTGAGAAGCCAGAAAAGGACTCTGTAATCTTCAGAAAACTGTACATCAGCGGTTTCCGTTCCCTGAAAGCTGTGCAGCCCTCCCTGCTCCTGCCACTCAAGCACCATCCAGCCTCCACACCTCACTGAAAGAGCAGCACACTTCTCAAGCACAAGCCTGTTCTTGTTCCCCTCATGTTTCACAGAACACGTTTGGGTTTGTTTCTTTTTTTTTTTTTTTTTAAGCACAGGCTTAGCTGTTTTCTTTATTTTCCCCTTCAATTTCTGTCAGTTCAGCTCAGTCACAATTTTTAACATTTGACAAAAAAAAACGTGTTAAGTCTACAAACTTTGCATAAGCTTGAGAAGAAATGATGCCAACACAGATATCCCCGGGCATCCAAATCACACAAGATGGATGTTCTTTGTACAGTAACAGAACTGAGCAGGCTGAGCAGCCATGGTTACATCGGCAGCATGCAAGCAATAATGAAAAATTAAAAAATATCACTTACTTCTAAGCCTATGCCATCAGTCTATACAGACAATAAGGGTGCCCCAAAAGAAACTGTGTATTTGAAAATGGACATTAAGCTTCTAGACAGGCACATGACATTTTAGTGAGGTTAGGATAATTGCTGGTAATGGAAATAAAGTATCAGTCAGGTGGACTTTTCTGTACTGTTGTAAATGAGTTTCTGTAAAACTGCCACAGCAGTGAAACTGAGAAACAAAATTTGAGTACAGCATTTAATCAACACTATTAATGCCAGCTTCTCATGTTTACCCCCACAGAATTAGAAGACCTAATGACATTTATTATCCTAATAGGCTAGCTTTCACCTTTCAGAAGTCACATATCTCTGGCAAAATAGGATTTCAGTCCATTTAACTGTAACCCAATCACAGTTGTAGTACCTATTCAAATTCTTTTTTTTTTTTTCTTTTTAAACACCTCATACTGAAAAACAGTCTTCATGGAAACACTTTTTTACTTAAAATCCTTCAGTTGCCAAAGTGATCTTCAGACTCCTTATTTCTGAACTGCTATTCTACAACTTCGTTCTAAGACTCTCCTTCTAGCAGGAACACCAATTTCCTTTAAGTAACATGGCATTTTTTGTGCAAATTGAAGAAATTCTCAGCTCTTAACATTAAAAAGCCTAAAAAAAATTTCATTAGAACAACCTCCAACTGTCAAAGTGCTTAGCAAAGTCTGACTTCTCTTTAACAGCTCCCCTTTATGGACAAATGATCAGCTAAGAAGTCAAAAGACAGTTCTGAAGAACAAGAAAGCACAAACTGAAATATTACAAGATGACTCTTTCAAAGACCTCTGAGATTAATAAGATGATAATTTCTCTGGTTCCTTAAAGATTTCAGGCTAGAAATTATTTTGTCTAAGGTCCCTTAATTTCCTTTGTAGCATGTACCCGTGTGCAAGGCTTGTTCTTGACCTCCTCTCTTTAGTTTAAATTCTTGAGTTACTGCCAAAGCCCTTGGAAGTTTATAGTTACCATCTTCTACCTCTGGCTTGTAGCTTCACCAAGCAAAAGAAACCAACAGCAGCACCACATAAGGGAGTAACAGAGAATTTCGGTATTTCCAAAGTTTCTGTCTCCTGAATAGCAGTGCATCAAATAACCAGCACAACTGAAAAAGCATAAATATTTTCTGAATGTCTTTCATTATACTTCTAGTTTTTTCATACTTCTTTCCTTTTCTCTTCCTAGAATTGAAAAGGATTTATGAGCAAATAATGACGAATTTCTACAAAGAAGCATGCAACATTTGTGTCAAAGTGAAAGTAGATTTAGCAAGTGTGAAAAGGAGAGTGCAATTTCTTTAGGCATTTAAAACATAAAAAATTACACTTTTTGTAATTTGGATTTGGAAATAAATTGCCTATTAGAATGTTCAAGATCTATTCCATTGTTATTTTTGTAAGGTGGCAAAAATATTGCATAGTCAAAAGTAATATATTTAGTTCTCAAGTTTATCATTGACAAATGCTAAATAGTTGTTTATCAAAGACAGGAAGTTACCTGGAATCTACATAATGTTTTAAATCTCTGATAAACCATTTGTATACAAAGGAAAAAACCACCTTAATGTGAAAACAATGACATTATTATATACAAATTTTAAGACATCTCACAGTTAACAGGATTATAATAATTACAAGGATAGGACATTTTTTGCAATTTTGATACTATACTGGAAATTCCATAGTAGGTTTGACAACATTTGAAAAGAAAACTTAAAAAATCATGAAATACTTATTTTGATATTCAACATACTTTCACTCTGTTTTGGTATCTTCTGCAGCTGATATGACAAAAGAGCTTATATCAGCAAAGCAAAATTGATTTACATAGCTAGGTGACAGTGAATGTGGTTCACACATTCAATTTATTTTGGAGCTTTCCACGAACTCAAATCTGGTATTATACTGATTTATAATGAAACAAAACTACCAAAGTCTTTTGTAGGAAGTATATAACCTAGGAGTATATTTTGACTCCTAAGTCAAGCCATGATTAGGCAGCCAATTCTACACTTCTCCACCATCCCACCCCAACACACCTACCCTTTTAATCACAGACCATATTCATAATTTCGGGCCTGATTTACCACTATTTCACTGTAGTTTGATATAAGTCTAATTCTATCAGAAGCACCACATACACATTCTACCAAAATGAACTTCTGCAGAACAGAATATGGAGTAATTACAGATCTAAGGATATCGATATGTACTAATGGGAGGAAAGGAAACAGGACTATGCATTTATGTTAATGGGACACAGAAATAAAAAATACAGCAAACCAAAATTGCACAGAATTAATCTCAACTAAAATATTTAAGAAATGTGTCATGGAAGCTTTTGCAAAAAGGAGAAAAACATCACTTGAGTTTTATTCCTTGGTGATGAACCTGATTCTGTAGTGTGTTACCGCAGGGTTTAGATAAAAAGAAATACATTCTGCTATACCATTTTATAGTACAGCTTAAGGGACTACTTCCCTCTTCATCCCACTGTCACACACCATTCAGTTTATAAGGACTTGTTGCATCAAATCAAGCCTATTACAGTGCTTTCCAATGACTTTTTATCAAGACTAATAATACTGAATTAGGATGCTCAGAAATCCATTTTCTTCACTGGAGAAATCAGGTACATTGTGCTCTTCAACTTTCTATGCTTCATTATACTAACTTCTCATATTATTTGTTAATTACATTGCTGACAGCACTGCGTTTAATATTAAAAGGTTTTAATTAGTATGAGTAAGTCACTGGACATCATTTATCTGAAAATAACAGAGCAGATGGAACAAAGATTTTTGCAAGGTAGAAACTGAAAGCTCCCTCCAGCAACTTGCTGCAACATGTCCCTGACGTATGTGTCGGAAATTTCACCTACATTTTCTGGATGCTAATTCTACATAATCAGAATGGAAGAGAAAAACATCAGGTTTAGCCATTGTTAATACATTAAAAATTGTTACTGAAGTCTGCAAAGGAAATGGCACTGAACCATAGCCACAAATTACGAATCAGAAAGCACTTGTAAGGATTCTACTCTAAGTACTCCAACTGCAAGAAAAATTTTATGATCAAAATGTATCTGTTATGAAGTTAATAAATTAATTATCTTTTTTAAATTACCTGAGTTTCTTTCTTATTTGTTCCTTCTTCTGAATCGGACTGGTGTTCCTGTTCATTTTCATCACTCTGGTAAAAGAGGTGTGAGAAGAAAAATAATTAAACTGTTGAAAGTTTACTGAGATTTTAAGGCATTCTAGACTTTCAGTATGAAAAACTAAGAGCAACAAAATTATACCTAGCTAAAATGTTATCATTTTGATTGTTGATCATTTGATCAATATGTCATATATCATCAAATATCAACAATCAAACGATAATTTGAATTTCATTGAAAATGAAAATACATGGGATATATGATAAAAATTCTGAATCAAATATATGTTTTCAGTCCCAGAAGGAGAGGAAGCCGAACTTTGCATTTGGCATATGAAAACACTGCTTTTACAAAATTACATACTGATCCCATGACAAAGAAAAGGGAAAGGGAATTGGCTGAAACATCAGCTGTAACCCTTCTAATCTGATAGCAGTTCTTTCAGTTTTAAGTACATGTCTACTTGTAATGTGTCAGATAATAAGTCTCATTCTTACAGCTTTGGTATGCATGCAATAGAAAAGAATTGTTCAATGACTGTTTTTTCCTTAGATAATGATTAATTCCTATTAAGTTATGGTTATTACACTATTCTAGAATTCTTTTTAGCATTATCAACATAACCTAGACTTAATTTTGATTTTGCTCCTGAAAGCTTCAAAACACAGAAACAGAGAATACATAACTTGAACAAGCATCACTTTTTGCAGAAAATTAGTACTCTAAACGGTTCTCTATTTTAAGAATACACTACACACATTCCACATTGCTACAAGCTAAATTAGCAGTAGCAGTCATTTACTTACATCTTTAGTCCAAAAAGAAACTCCTGTAGATCGTCGTTTTTCTCTTGGTCGCCGCCTTTCCCTTATAGACTTAGGCTGTGACTTATCTTCTTCCTTTTCTTCCTCTTTTTTGCCTCCTTCTGTTAATAAGAACTTTCTTGTTCATTTAAGTATGACACAATGTAATCTTCTGAAAATTTTCTGAAATACTTCTCAGTCTTTAAAATGCTTACAATTAATGTTTTTACCTGAAATAAATTCGCTAAAGAGCTTCTTACCACATACAGGGTTTGCTGTAATATACATTCCTCAGAACACAGCTCTAAAATATTGTAAATAGTGTTCCAATTGGTGAATAGCAACTGCAAAATACTAATTCTATCGCAGCCACCCAAACAAAATGCTTCAACATAACAGTAATACACTACAAATTGGACTTACAATTCAATTTTCAAAACTGTCACGTAATAATTCAAACAACATCTGTGTCAGTAGATGTTTAAAAGTACAAAATAACAAAAGATAATTCTTTGCCTTTCTTCATGAAATAAAGGTTTTTTGGCTTACATCAAGAATTCTGTATTAAAAAAAACTTTTAAAAGTCTGTTAAGTCCTCCTTGGAGTCCCCCTTTTCATCACAGTCCTCTCCATTTTCTCCTTGAAGGGAGAATAAAATGGGATCTCCTAGATGAGGTTAATACTATATTACAGTTTTCCTTTTTCTTTAAGAGAAAGGCAATTGCAATTCAAATCCGACATAATACTTCAGAATTGTGTTTGTTCCCCTATATGCTTACAAGCAATTTGTAAAAAAAAAAAAAAAAAAATTAAAAATTGAAGAAAACCCTGCCTAAACCAAAGTTATTTACCTATTGTCTATTAGTCTTTTATTAAAGAAAGAAACCATAGATTTGAGTTCAGATTGAAGCATCACTACTAATTTAACTTTACCATCACTGGTCTTCAGAGGTAAATAAAGATTTTAGTGTGAAGCAAGAATTACACAGAAAAGAAGGAAATATAAATATTCATGGTGAACATACAACTTTCCTGACTAAATAAATGATGATTTTACCTCTGGGCTTTCAGACAGTGATGTATTTCTCCTCCTAAAGTCGTAATTTGAAAAAAAACTGCTGTAGCTAATATTTACCTATGAAAATCTTTTCCATAGAACAGTCTAGAAAGAGTTTCCTACATTAAGCACGCATTATTGAAGAATCTTAATCCAAATTTCAGTTCATGTTAGGACAGAGGGAAAAAAATCAGAAAGCATAGCCCTGAAGCTTAGCTCAGTAACTTCCTCAGAAAATAACATTCTAGGAAACATGACAATACTGCTATATACTTCATGGAGATTTCATCAATGAATGATTTCATATCATAACAAAATTATCAATTTCAATCAGTAATTCTATACTGAATCAATAACTTGAATTAAATATTTCTCCCAAGTCAACAGTGGAATGCCTCCGAAAGAGAACAGAAGATCACACTATATGTCAACAGCCTCCTCCTTTGACAGGCAACTAATCAGGCACAATATTTCTGAGAATTATAGCAGATGACTCACATTTGAAATGAGGGCAAAAACTCTGCGATATCAGAGAAAAGCTTTTTTCTAACCTCTCAATCACACATCTGATCCTCAGGTTAAGATTAGATAAACCAGTTAAACTATTTAGAAGCATGGTCCCATTAAATATTCTGAACTAACACCACACTGCCACCGGAAGTATCCGCTTCCCTCCTTTGTTTTCAGCTGCTCATGAAACCATGGGAGGTCCTTAAAGCATTAAAGCATCATTCCAGTCCTTCAGTGTGGAAGAACTGAAACAAAATCCCAGTTATTTAGCAATTATTTAATCAAGTAAAATTCCTCAATATCTGCAAGTATTTAAACTCTGAAATGTGATACTTCATTATATTGCTGTGTTAAAGCAGAAATGAAAGCATTATGTGGATACTGACGGCAGTATATTTGACGTCTCTATGACCCACCAAGAGAAAACCCAGATTCACACAATAAACAGCTGCAAAACACCACCAAGTACAGAAAATCTTTTTTCCTCCTCTATACACAACTTTTTGAATTTCTTACAGAAGATGGAGTAAGATACATCCTCAGTGGCCTTACTATAGCACCCCATTTTGAACTATCTTTAGAAACATAAGCTGCCCTTTATCAACTAAAACAAACAAAAAAAACCCTTCATAAACAGTATTCCTACCTCTCTCACTTTCCTTTGTTCCACTCCGAGAATAGGCGGAAGTTATACCTATAAGGCTGTTTGGTCTGTTTAGCTGACTTGAAGTTGAAAGAGAGCTAGTGGAGGTGGAGAGCGAAGATGTGGATGTTGAAGTTGAAGTTGAAGTTGGTCTATAGCGATGATAAGGCTATTTAGCAGAAAAATGTCAAAATTAAACAACTATAAACCACAGGATATGAAAACGTTTAAATATATCAATAATTCTTATAGTAGTACCAAAATTATAATATTATAGTTGGAGTTAAGATTCACATAATTTCTCTACCTAAAGAGACCCATCATGAAAATACCTCTTCAACAGTTCGGGAATATCTTTGTCTATAATCATCATCTTTAGTTTCAGATTCTTTCTTTTCTTCTTGTTTCTCTTTGTCTTGCTTTTCTTTCTCTTCTTTTTCTTTTTCTTCATTTTCCTGTTCTCTGGTTCGCGTGGGACGACTTCTTCCTATAGATTTTTCAGCTTCTTGAAGATCTGTCAATGTTACACCCTGTGAAAACAGCCGTCAGCAAACAACTTTTCAGTATATCACTTGTATTAATGTAGGTGATCACATTATATAAATACATATCTTACACAGAAAATTCAGCTTAAGAAAATTAATTCTATCTATTAAGAAATAAATTTTACCTATATATTCTACCTATAAGCTTTTCTCTTGAATCTTGGAACGAAACATCCCTCTTCAATTATTGGCAAGTGTTTGATTTAACGTGATCTACCACAGATTCTCCAGCAACACAATGTTTAGTTGAGCTAGTACATACAGATCACATAGAAAATCATGTAGAAATCATTTAAGAACCCATTAGATACTTCCAATATCATCATAAACATATGAAATATTTTTGGAAGGACCCTAAAAATACAATACTTATCAAATTTTCAGAAATGTTGATATTTTACAAATTCACTCACTGCACCTGGATTTTTAGGTGAACAACACAAAAAAACCTGCATTGACATCACCAGAGAAAGTTGCAACTCACTCCTTATTTCCCTGTTATTCTGAGGCTAAAAACTAGTTTTGAAATAAGCCCAAAACGCAAACAATTTTGAAGACAACTTTTCTCTACTGCACTTTTCAGTTGATGTATATTACTGAGATACTTCTCCAAACACTTCATGACCTATTCTTCAAAGACAACTTTGCAGCTTATCAGTTATTTAATTGCTTTTTGTGTTGATAATGTTTTAATACAGTAATTCCTTGTAGCTTCTCCACTGTAAAGATTCAACAACAGTTGGCTTGTGGTTTGACCATCTCTCAGGGCTCTGGATTATTATCAAGAGGTAAAAAAGAACTCCAGTAAGGTAAACCTGTATCAAGCAGTTTGAACCTCTCAATAGGGAAGGTAACCAGAAGTATCTGAGGGGTTCGAAATTGCAGAGATTTGAAAGCAACATCAGTAAACAATGTAAATACAGACTTGGCCTTAGAGCAGATAAGGATGATGGCTAGAGTATTTCTTTGTGCTGTTTTATCCAAGGACTATTTGCTGATTATTCTCAGTTTGTCAGCTGACACAAGAAGAGGTGGATAGACACACTCCAGATGATAGTGGTTGGTGATTGCTCCACTGCCCAAAGAGCATTCAAGTTCCATTTTGAGATAATCTATTTTGCTACTGTCACATGCTTTCCTATGTCAGGATTGCACTAGTTGCAATTCAATAGGATGTAGTTCTGATAGAAATTGGGAAGTACCACCAAATGTATCAGTATGTAAACTAAGAGAGAGAAACACTGAAAGGAGACATGCAGTCAGATTCTAGATTATTAGCAAGTAACAAAAAACTCTTCCGTGGTACTTGTCCATGTCCACAGAAACCAGGTTGAATGTATTTTTATCTGTGCCATGGACCTTATTAGCTATCCATATGTTGGTCAGCTCAATCACATTATCTTCAGTAGTCTACATAGTGCACATAAAAAAGACTTAGAATTGGAAGTAAATACAGTATGCTATGCCGACTTCTCAAGCATTAAGTCTTCTGCTAGAAGCATATAGCTGTTAGTTCTTGGGGAATTAAAAGTCTTAGATTTAAACATCTACATGACATCAGAACAATTACTTGAGTAAGCCATTTTACCATAATGCAATCAAAAACTTCCTTTCAGTGGAGGAGTCTGTGCTTTCAAATTTGTATTAATTCACTCTTCAGTGATTAGAAAAAGCAACTTTCAGTAAGCAATGAAGGGTCCTAAAGCTTTCAGGGAAGAAAGGAAAAAGAAAGATGCTTTCTTTCATCTGGTACAAGTTGTTTTATACCAGGGAGACCTGTCAGTTTATTTGGAGCTTTACTAGGCAATTAAAACTTCATTGTACTCAGGGAGCTACATGGGTATGTTTCCATAAATGTAAAAGTTGTAATAAAACTATACCTGCGTAGATCTTCTAGACTGTCTTGCTTGCCTGGATCTAGCTTTTCTTTGGGACTCTGACTCTTCATCCCGTACTGGAGTGAGGTATGATCTAAAGAGTTAATTACAAACAAAATTTGCAAACAATAATCTTTGTACAAATGCATTAAATGGTCAGAAAAAAAACCCACAACACAATATGACTGAAAACCAAAGGAGTTAGAAGAAAATCTTTAACTATATAAGACTGATTACATTTTAGATATTCCATCCATATCATACTTAACTATTCATCAAGATAGCAGCTTTACAACTCAATTAAAATACACAGGTTTTCCTATTTAATTTAGATTGGTTTTTACCATTTTCTCTAAATATAACTTAAGCTTTTTCACTACTCTACTAACATAGGGGTAGAAGACCTCAGAGATTCGGCCAGTTACACATTTATACATAAAATGTGTGTGTGTGTATCAACTCAGAAAAGGCTACATGTACTGCTAATGCAGAAAACCTAATTATACCATCTATTGTATCAGAGATTAAAAATCCTTGAGGAGGTGGTTAACATATTTTCACATGAATCATCCATGTTCTGAGTAATCCAACTCCCTTTGAAAAAACTGTGTTTAAAAATAAATCCTCATGAAACCCTCAAAAATCCTGCAGAGTAAGCAGGTAATTGTAATCAAAGCCAAAAGGCTACTAGAGTAGACATACAAGGTCTGGACTCTTTAAAGAAATTCTCCAACCCAGGCAACTGGGGTAAAAAATTACACAGTGACATATATACATGCATAAAAATACATATTCATATGTACGTAATATATGTATGTATGTAAAACCATCATTAAAGAACTTAAAAGTTTTTAATGCCTTTGTTGATTTTCTATTAGAGAATACTCTGAGAACATTTTAAAAAAATCCTTAGATTAGCCAAAAATTAGAAAAATCTGAACAAGCAAAATCAAAAAGCTGCTAGAAGGTTGCTTAAAATACAAAACCTCTCTGAGCTTCTTTAGATCATAACATTAGCTATATTAAAAATAGTAGTCAGATTCTGTACTTTTCATGATTATCTGTATTTTTTACATTTCATTAGTTAAGAATAATTGGATAATGTTTCAATAATTGGCTACTGATTATGTTAGAGAAGCCATCACCTATTAACACTTAAATCATTTATCTATAGAAAGAGCAGTACTTTGGTCAACTAATTATGTATTTGTCAGCCTTAGCACATATAAAAACACTTCTAAAACAATTCTAAGCTTTTGAAATAAATTTCAATTACACAGACAGATTAATTACTACCCATGTTCTATCTCTACGAAACAAATTACCCCCAAAACACAGGAAAATCTTTATAAATAGCTGCTGTATTTACCCATGTCGAAACATACCCTATCTCATGACACATCTTAAAAAACCCCACTATATTAATTTGATTTTCCTATCCTGTTGTCTTGTAAACAGCACTTTTTATAGATTTTCCATATTCATAAAGCCCTAGGCCCTACCTACATTAGGAAAAGGCTGCCTGTTAGCTGCTTTAGCTAACATGACCTGAAATACTACCTACCTAGGAGGCTTTGATTGCAGAGCAGGTGTAATCTTTAGGGCTTGAAAATTGCTACAAATTACTCCATATAACTTGATCTTTAGTAACTGGTGTACATACTCCTACCCTCCAATAAATATGCAGTACTTTAAACCTCACTGAGGGAAAATGAAAATTCTACACTTCGCACACTACAGCTATTGTCAGAGTAGAAAGTGCCCTTCCTTAACAACCCTTCTGTATGCCACACAGGTTACCTATGCAGTATTATTCATGATACAAAGATTTAAAGATTTAAGTTTGTCATTCTCTTCCCTGTTTCTCTAAAACAATCCTAAAAATTCGATAAAGAATATAGCTTCTTCAGCTATTCCAAAAGGCTGCACAATTACATGCTTCTTTACTAAAAGTAGTTTATAATGTGTTTACTTTTCAAATATTCTTTGAAATAGTATTTCAAACTTACTTTCTATATACACACTTTCAGTCTATAAATATGGATTAACCAACTTAATTTCTTAAGAAAATATTTAGCATAATATTTCATATACAGACAAGTTTTTCATGTGCATATAAGCACGATATATAAACAGATATATATGCATGTGCCCATATCTAGAGCACTACCTTCTCACACATATGCAGTAATTACTCCAGTTTTGCTTATTTCTAAGACTTAATGGATCTTTTAATATGCCATCAAGAATGCATCTAAAAGAGTATATTACACAGTCAGCCCAGAGTCAGATAAAAGCAAGGAATTTCAGGCCAATTGTAAGTATCTAAAACATATGTAGCACATGTGCATTAGTATACACACACTAGTGAGAGCAAACAAGACAGCAAAAGCCTTAGTTCTAATTTTTCTTGGTTTTGTAGCTCATATGAGACTGAAATAGCATTTGCATTTTAAAATTGGAACCACTTTTGAAAAAAAGATGCACTTCATTGGTTTTGCTTTTGCTTTGTTGGGTTCTGTCAAATTTCACTACGGAAAATGCAGGTTCCGACTATGGTTGTTACTGACGTGGGCTGTCAGCGCTTGTGGGCAGCTCCTGAATCATGGTGGAAAAGAAAAAAAATAATCCCCATTTCACAGAAGTTACTACATCTCAGTTTTGGGTGCAAAAGGAGAAAAACAGACTATCCTAAATAGGCCTAAAGCTATGAGGAAACTTTAAATGTTGTTGCTGCCCTAAGTGAAACAAAAGAATCCATCCAGGCTTCTTCTGTAACAACGAAGAGCTTCATTACCTCTGTGAACATACAGAGATACTGTCATGGTTTTAGTTGGGGTAGTTAATTTTCTTCACTGTAGCGGGTCTAGTGCTGCGTTTTGGACTTAGTATGAAAATAATGTTGATAGCACACTGATGTTTTAGTTGTTGCTAGGTAGTGCTTACACGAGTCAAGGACTTTTCCAGCTTCCCATGCTCTGCCAGGTGCACAAGAAGCCGGGAGGGGAGGGGGCACATCCAAGAGAGCTGATCTGGATTGGCCAAAGGGATATTCCATACCATGTGACGTCATGCCCAGTATATTAACTGGGGGGAGTTGGCTGGGGGAAGCAGGGATCACGGCTCGGGGACTGGCAGCGTCGGTCGGCAGGTGGTGAGCGGTTGCAGCACTTGTGGGGTTTTTTCCTTTTCCCTCTTTTCCCCAGGTCTCATTTCTCTCTCTTGTTATTTTTTTATTATATTATCATTATTATTATTATCATAATCATTATTGTTATCATTACCATTACTACTATTACTATTTTATTTTAATTATTAAACTGTTCTTATCTCAACCCACAAGCTTTCTTGCTTTTGCTCTTCCGATTCTCCCCCTTCCCACTGGGGTGGGGGGAGTGAGCAAGCAGCTGGGTTGGTGCTTCGTTGCTGACTGGGGCTAAACCACGACAGATACATTCATCTGGCACTGATACAGGAGCTACATTTCAAAACTACTACAGAAATCTGAACTTGCATTTCAGCAGAAGAGTTAAAGGATAAACACTTATAAATAGCGGAAAGACAAAGAACCCAGGGGAAATTAAGAGGAATTAACAACTTTTTGAAATCTTATTTTTGCTTCCATAAATAGCAGGTAACAACTCTTTATGGAAACATAAATACGCACCGATCTTAACTCATTCTTCATGTAACTATAACAGAAAAAACACCGTATTCTTAAAATGAGATTTACATCAGATTCTCACTCATTCTTCATACTGAAACCATTGCATTTACAACTGTATATTACGCTTCAAATAGAAGAGACCCTAAATGATGCAATGAAATAAACAGAATGTGTTGGGTTTAACACTCTTCTCTCAGTAGTGCCAGGCTTACAAAATGACTGAAAAAATGCCACGTCGTAACTTACTAGCATACTGCCAGTGGCACAGGAGCTCAATAAGCAGCAAAGAACAGTAAGTAATTAATTATTGATTTTCTTATTTTTAATTCAGCGTTTTTGCAGTTTCATTATGGGTATTTTTAAGAGGACTCTTTCATTCTATTAACAGAAACACAAATATGAAAATACTGCAAATGAGAATCCAAGGCCAGTCAAAAATACACAACTTCGAAGTTTAAATTTCATGAATGGTTTCTACCAGTACTAAGCTCTTACATAAATTGAGGCACAGTGCTAGTTGTTTCAACACACAGGAAGCAAAGAACACTGCTTTACACACTGTACTATCCAAGTTTGTGGTAACCAACACATTCCTTTAAATAAGAAAAAAACAGAACTTTTGTATAAGAGCAACATTACTCTTAGGACCTTTACACACCTCCGTCTCTCCCTGACCTCTGATGTTGAGGACACAGTGCCAGAAGTAGCTGTAGTCATGGCTGTGGTAGTGGCTGTAGCATTTACAACAGATGGTGCAACAGGAACGGTCACTGCTGTAGGAACACTGTCCTTTTCTTTCTCAGTACTATCCTCAGCCCACAAACGATTTGAGGTACTACAGCATAACAAGCAGCAACACAAAAAAAGAGAAAAGGAAACAGCTAAACAATGAAAGCACTTTACTAAACAACTAATGACATGTAAATTGAGGGATGGATTTTTTTTAAAAGCAAACTGAGAAATGTCTCTACTACGAAAGCTCAACTTGAGCTATTAAATTGAATAAATTAAGAATTGAGCAGTTCACAATAATTGAACTTTTATTCTTCACACCCTTCTAATATTGGATTTATTCTTTTATACCAACATGGCTGTCACTTTACAGTAGAAAGCCATTCATGATTTTTGAGCCAAATTGTAAAAAATTAAAACAAATTTAACTGGAAAGTGAAAAAATCCAGAGCCCCAGGATCTACTAAACAAGAACGCATGCACATACATAAGCACACAGTAGACCTGACAAAAAAAAAAAAAAAAAAAAAGAAAGAAGTGTGTTGGTGCCATTACCTGCTTTGTACACCTGCTGAAGTAGAACCCGTTGTACTCTTTGTAGTAGTGTTTGTGCTGGCAGGCAGTGTTTTCTGAAGACCAGCAGAAGAGGTAACTGTTGATGCAGTACTTGGAACATTAGAACTAATCAAATCGTCTTGTCTTCTACCAAAGGAGCCACTGAAGGAGAGACATGTACAATTGATGCATTTGCATTACTTTCTTTGCTCATTGAAGTATCACAAAGCTGTGTCTGATGCATTAAATTCCTGCCCATGTATCCCATGTATCAGTCGAGTCTCGGAAACTTCTAGGGTAAAAGAAGCATTTTCAAAAGCCATCTTCTTCGCTATTTCCTTGACTAGGACTTCTAATTTATGACTTCAGAGGGCAGAAGTGCCGCCTTCTTCTTTAGAAATCTTAGACTTTATAGCCCTTAGTCCTGACCATTTCTCCACAGGAAGAGGAGATAAAGAATGGAATCTCACTGGTTTACGTATGACTGTCTTGATCGCATCTACTGAAGTATTCATATAGGGCACCCAATGTGCCATTTTTAAACTGCTGTTTCACCCACACTGAACACCTCAGAAAATGCAGAATTTTACTCCACAGCTTGTCAGAAAAGAAAATGTCATCAATATCACTCCTCTTATAATTTTCCACCAATTAAATGTACTGATTTTTTTTTTTTTTTAACTTCGATAATTCCCAGAAAGATTAACCTCCCACTCGTGCTTTTCCCTTGCTCTTCAAGTTGTAAAGAAGAACCAGTGGTTTCCACATTTTTATGATTGGTTCTGCCTGAACAAATTTTGCATTACCAAGTCAGGATGTTTGCCCGTGACTAAACCTCAGAATCCACAGTTAGGACAGACAGAGCATCATATTAGTAACTGCAAAAGTTTTAAGGAAAGATGCTTCCCATTCTGCAATTGATCATTTTTTGTATTACTATCAATTCTACAATGACAAAGAAAAAAAAATTGTACAAGAACAACTAAGGAAATACACCATTAAAGGACCACATGCAATTTAAAAGTGATAAGTACATTTCGTCTAAAGACGGGAGCATAAATGTTGATAAAAGCTAACATGCAAAGATTGTTCTCATATATCAACTGTTGATATTTTCCATCCAGTACAGGAAACCTGTGCAACATCTTTCCTAAACCTGAAGTTAGGAAAATTGAGTCTTCTTTTTTAAGGCAGGAGGTTAACACAGATGTAAGATGTATTATGCTGCATGAAACAGCCTGACTACATGCCACTAATATCAATGTCAAGACAAAATAAAAAGTTAAGTACCAATCACCACGAATATCATCAGCACATATCAATATGCAGCTTAGCTACCTGAATAACAACCTTTTCTTTTGATCTACTAATTTTAGAAATTTATTGCTCCGCTAATTCCAGTGAAGAACTTTACTCACATAGCTACACTGAAACTACACAATGGAGTAAAGGTAATCGTGTATATATTTGCAGCATATGATTCCTTCTGAGAAAATCCTGCAAGATAGGAACCACGCACACCTGAAAATTATTTTCACATTAATCATCATTTACTTTGCATCCAAGTTAGTTTTACGTATGCATTCTATGATGCTGATACTCAAGGTAGGTGTGGCTATAATCTACCATTATGCAAAGCAGCCCAAGACCTCTGATACTGTCATGTAGAACCAAAATTCAATAGACAGAAAATTTTTCCCCTTTTCTTTTCAGATACCAGGCAGAATTACTTCTATTCCAACATTGAAAATAGTTACCTTTGGCTACTGAACTAATCTGGAAAGAGTCAAATGAACCTCAAACTGAAATAAACAATAGAAAAAAAGGAAGCATATAATTTTAATTATATAGCAGTTGCTGCAACACTTTAAGCTAGTAAAAATGGTGTAGCTTTAAAATCAGCACAAGCATTGCATCAGCATTAAGTACATACTTTGCAATTTTTATGAACAACATTTCAACATGTCACCATTCAATTTTAAACTGTCCTTACAAAGTGATTCAGTATTTAATCTCTTTAATTTGTAAGATTATTCTGACAAAAAAAAGATAAGAGAAAATCCCACACCTTCTTTGATAACTTGTGTTTAATGATGTAGGACCTTCATTCAAACTGTTTTTCTTGACATCTTCCTCCCATTTTCTCCTGGTGTAGGAACTGCCACCACGTATTGAGCTAGCAGATGAGTCCCTGTAAAAAAGATATTATTTTAGCAAACTCATATTAAAGAAGGTTGTTCTTGATGTGAGCTGAAAATGGGTTTCAAATTAAAGATTAAAACCCTGGATAACACACTTAAAATAAACATAACTGCACAGAACAGGAATAAAATGAACTTTAAGGACAATCATTTTCAAGCTCCTGTGGAAAAATACTACATCCATACTAACACTGTTAGAAATATAACAGAAAAGTAGCATCAAAAGAAGAACTGCTAAAGAGGATTTAATCAACACGAAATCAATCATCAGCTTTTATCTGTGACCATTGCTGGCTTTTTCTCAAAAAAAGGAACAAGATGCTTTTCTGTTTGCTCCTGAGACTATACAGTGCAATACACGGAAAAGTATTCGGGTTTTTTAGAAATTGACTTAATGGGTTTTTCATTCTTGGATGTTATGAGAAGTTAAAAAGCTGACTAGCCTTTAGAACTCGTGATATTGTAGATCAGTGTAAACATGCCTACAGTAGCCATTCCTGAGTGGCCTGTCACAGAATCACAGAATGTCCTGAGTTGGAAGGGACCCGCAAGGATCATTGAGTTCCAACTCCTGTCCCTCACAGGACAACCCCAAAATTCACACCATGTCTCTGAGGGCGTTGTCCAAATGCTTCTTAAATATCATCAGGCTTGGTGCTGTGACTGCCTCCCTGGGGAGCCTGTCCCAGTGCTCCACCACCCTCTGGGGGAAGAACCTTCTCCTAATATCCAACCTAAACCTCCCCTGGCCCATCTTCCTGCCATTCCCTTGGGTCCTGTCATTGGTCACCAGAGAGAAGAGATCCGTGCCTGCCCCTCCTCCTCCCCTTGTGAGGAAGCTGTACACCGCGATGAGGTCTGCTCTCAGTCTCCTCTTCTCCAGGCTGAACAAACCAAGTGGCTTTAGCTGCTCCTCATACGGCTTCCCCTCTAAACCCTTCACCAACTTCGTAGCCCTCCCCTGGACACTCTCTAGTAGCTTTGTATCCCTAATATACTGTGGCGCCCAAAACTGCACACAGTACTCGAGGTGAGGCCGCACCAGCGCAGAGTAGAGCGGGACAATCCCCTCCCTCGACCGGCTGCAATGCAGTGCTTGATGCACCCCAGGGCACGGTTGGCCTTCTTGGCTGCCAGGGCACGCTGCTGGCTCATGTTCAACTTGCCATCAACCAGAACCCCCAGATCCCTCTCTGTGGGGCTGCTCTCCAGCCTCTCGTTCCCCAGTCTGTATGTCCATCCAGGGTTGCCGTGCCCCAGGTGCAAAATCCAGCACTTGCCCTTGTTAAACTTCATACAGTTAGTGATTGCCCAGCTCTCTAATTTGTCTAGATCTCTCTGCAGGGCCTCTCTGCCCTCCAGAGTGTCAACAGCTCCTCCCAATTTTGTGTCATCGGCAAACTTAATTAGTATTCCTTCCAGTCCTGCATCCAACTCATTTATGAAGACATTAAAGAGTACCGGCCCTAAGATGGATCCCTGCAGAACCCCACTAGTGACTGGCTGCCAGCCCGACGTAACCCCATTTGCTATGACCCTTTGAGCCCAACCTGTCAGCCAACTGCTCACCCATTGCACTATGTGTTTATCCAGCTGTATGCTGGACATTTTGTCCAGGAGGCTACTGTGAGAGACAGAATTGAAAGCTTTACTGAAATCAAAAAAGATTACATGTATCACTAGCTGACATTACTTTAGTCATAAGGAATTTCCAGCCTATTGCTGCAGTTTATAGCAGCAAGAAATAACCTTGCAAAAATCTACTTAGAAAAACTACCCTGAAAACTGATACTGAGATGCAAAAAATGGAACTTCTAATAAACATGTCAGCTCAAGATTTGAAGTAAAGTTCAGATAGAAGGAAGAAAAAAAATGTCTTTCACAAAACTATACATAAAAGGCAACCGGGTGTGTGAGGGAAAATAAAATTTTGTAAAGATATATTTTATGTTCAGGTACTTTTGGTGTTCAGAATGCACCTCTTTTTGCACAAAAATTTATGCTAGCACTTCTGTGGTAGGAAAAAACTTTAGAAAATGATCAAACACAGGCTAATGCAATGTTATTTCTTACCACCAAAGAGAAACACAAATTCTGAGTTATCATCTACCATCGAAAGGTCCTGCTACATGACCAGTTTTTCATTATTACTGACGGTTTCACTTTGCCAAGACACTACAGACTTCAGTACTTTTCTGTAGCACTGGCTAGTTGACTGAGGCTGGATGTCTGAGATTTGTTAATCTAAAAGCCCAGCTGGGATTCATCTTGAAGTCTTTTCCATTACTCACAGTAGGATGTCAGCTGGATTACACGACATCATTGATAAGCTAGACAAGCAGGTGTTCACACAGGTAGAACAAGAACCCAGCATTAAGCTAAGCAGCAAGGACAAAGATCTGGGACGAAGACAGAAACCTTAATAATTTATTAAGGTACCTGTTGGGCAGATGGTTAAGTTCTACATATAAATGTCAAAAGTCTGTTAGGGTTTTAAGTAAGTAAGCTGGCTTGTCTGCCACATCATACACTAAGCAAAGTATTGGTGCCTAAATAGGCTGGCCTAAAAGCAGGCTTCATCTCTGGTATACCAAGGAATACAGAAAAGTCCTCAGCCCAATTGTTTGGTCAGCACTGGCACTAACGAGACTGACGACCCCAGCTCACCCAGTGAATATGAGGAAAAATACGCTATTGCTGATACCCACTTTTGGAACTGTGTCTGTGAATAAGCCACGATGGTCAAGACTGGCACGTCAAGGACACAAATAAACCTCAACACTGAAGCAAAATTTAATCCCTTTGTTACAAGCAACAACAGCTTCTAAGAAAAAAATGCAATTAAATATTTATCCCAATCTTAAGGTATCATCTAGATAAGATACTTTTGGAGAACAAGAGTTTTTGAGAAGATCTCAAAAGAATAAAATCAAAATAACAATAATCTGTCTTATAAACAAACTAAAACTGACAAACTCAACCTCAAAGAATATAGTGCTCCAGAGAACGATAACCACAAACAGAAACTCCAAACTGCCCTGTTACAGAAATACATATTAAAAAAAAATCTGGCCAAGTAACATGAGAGTTGTTAACAAACTAAGCTGAACTTTAGGGGATCGCAAGAGCTGGAATATCCCTGTTTCAAAACAGAATTTGTCACCCAGAGACTAAACTTGGCAACAGTATTCTGCAAGCATAAGAAAAGCCGCTATTTATCTTGTGTTTGCACTGAAATGAATCATTCTTGAGAGTAGTGACAAAGAAGCTCCTCTTCAGACATAAGATTTATCAGTCTTATAGACAATGATTATAATAGCACATTTCGAGCAAGGAGAGTGTTTTCAGTTCGGGTCATCCAACATTCAGCTATCTAGATACGATCCAACAGAAACAAGTCATTAGGGAGACTTCTAAGTTTTGTACTACGCATTCTATAATAACTCATGGAAATGTCCAAGCAGAACCTCAATAAAGGAAAGAAGTGAAAAATGGGAAGGTTCTGACAATGTAAATATGCCATGAAAGCACCCCAAATCCTAACAGGTAAGAAGCCTATGCACCTAAACTTTCTGCTTCTTTTATACTGAAAGCTACAGAAGAAATACCAGCAAAGAAAGTAAAAATCTCCAAAAGAAGAGGAAAAGTAACATTTAAACAAGAAAAATGGAATAATTGCTTTTGTAACTTAACTATTATTTTTGTAAATAGTTCCTGCTGCATGACATGGTTTTGAGCAAAGACTGTAAGAAACACAGCATTTTATTGTTATCAAAGGTAATAATGGAGCCCAGTAGCAGCACTCCATGGCTCAAGACAAAGCAGTAAAATGCTTTTAGCACCCTTCAGTAGCTTAAAGTTTATGACTTCATATTCTGGGTTTTATTTATTTTCTCCCCCAAGAAGACAACACTCATTGCCCCGTTCTGCTCTTGTCATATCACAGTTTGGATTTTAAAAAGGGTCATTATAATTTACAAGATAAAAACCCCTCAGTAATTGGATTACCCTATGAATTAGCATAATCTATAGAGCAGGATAATACTATAAATTAGCATTGTCTTAACATCTGTAAGTTTGTCAGCCACTCTAAAATAAAGTAATTTTACATTTAACAGAAATTACAACTTCAGAGTCACCTGTTTTCTTTTTCATCAATGTCAGAGGTACTGGCCAGGCGTCTTGGTATTGTAGGTGCAACGTATGCAAGTCGAGTTCCTTTTCCATCTTTCTCCTGAAAGATATGTATTTTTTATTAAGTGTTACTATTATTGATTATACTGCAGTTGGCTGGCAAATCATCATTATGACAACTTCAGCTGTATTTATTGTGACCTGATTATACAAATGAGTTTTAAGCTTTAGTTAAATATCGGAAGGACTACAATAGGAAAAGGAAACTCTTTATGTTTTCATTCTAGTGATGCAAAAGACTTGATTTCTCTCTTTTCTGCTTTGCTGCAGTACAATTCCAACACTGATTACTGAAAGCAACTGGTTTAGTATTTTTATGTAGAATAGTATAGTAGCATTCTTAATCCTGAAAACATTTAAACATTTGTACGTGAAACAGAACGACATGTTCTATGCTGTTCATTTAACTGTTCCAAAAGTCCTTCACTTGGTTCAGCATAGTCATGTTTAATTACAGAACTAAATTTCTGTAAAAAAAAAAAAAAAAATTACTATGCAATACAAAAAGAGACTCCTTTCTTATAAGATTCTTTCAACATCACTCTCCCAGTGATGCCAAAATCATCACACCTCTGATCTCCCTCAACTGTAAAAACTACTACTAGCACTGCAAGTCCCAAAAAGGGAAAATCCCCAGACCTATGTACAAGGACACCAGACAATGAAGGTGCATAATACACAGAAGCTGCATAATGTAACTTTTCAGAATTTTAGTCACGAAAAACGTGTAGTACAGTCTACAGAGAACATCTTACTTGTACAATACATCATAAATACTAAGTAAGGTAGATCAGTTCCTCAAAATGTTGTTTCACACTGAAAACTATTACCTTTTCTTTGTTGTCCAATGAAGAGGAAAGTCTAGGACTTGAAGCAGAACGCATAACACCTGCAGAGTCCTTTTCTTTCTGAGCTTCTTTGGAAGCAGTGATCTCCGCAAGTGCACCATAACTACCAGTTTTTCTAAGACCTAACCTCCACGAAGCAGGAGATTCATCTTTCCTCTCTTCTTCTTTGGGAGAAACCTTGGTTGTAGATGTTGGAAACTATAAAACACATGTAAATGAATTTACATAATTAATTCACATTACCTGTGGTAATTCATGCTCCTTGCGGAGATTTGAGAACACAACTGTTTTTCATAATCATAGAAGTGTTGAATTCGTAGAGGAATTGTGGTGAGAGACAACCTACACACTCTTCTCTTAAATTAGTTAATGAGATAAGAAATGTGAGACTGGTCAAAGTATACAACTCCTCTAAAAGTTAGCTTAGCAAAACCCACACTCTGCAATACACACTGTGATCATGAGATGCAAGCTTAGAAACATGCAAATCCAGTATCAACATTTTCATTAAATACGTTATTTTGCAACCTGCACACAAACCTGTGCACACCAGAACCTCACCATAGATTTTTCACCCTTACTGGGCACAAGAACAATGCCAGTTTTGCGCAAGCCCTGCCTCCATGATGCAGGATCTACTGACTCCACGACAGGCATGATAGTAGGAATGAAATCATACTAAAGCCAATTAAGACAAGAGAAAGATGAAGATTGAAAGAATGGAAAATAGAAACAAAAGATTGTTTTAAAACAAAAACATAGTTTGTTCGTATGTTTATGTTACTTGGCTCTTCATTACAGCACAAAATACCAAATAGCAGTAAAAGACTTAAAACCTTAGTCACAGATTCTTATTAAACACAACACACCATGTTTAGCTAATTCAGAGACAGAATTACAGTTTGCATAGAAGAGGACAGCAAAGCCTGTTGACCTAACAAGGCCCACGGCCTAAATCCTCATATGGTTGAGAATACTGGAAGACTCACAGTAACATCCCTCTTACCTTTCTTATCTTCTTATCGTATTTCATTCATATCCCTTAATCACATCCCATGCTAGCTTAGCTATCAAACCCGTACCTTCACTCCCAAACTCGCCTTACTTCAGTACCCTCAGAGACAAAGCAGCATTACTGAATGCCGTATAGACTGAAGAAACCTCAAATTCAAGCTTAGTACACTGCATCTGCACCACTTGTGAGCAACATACAGTTTGGCCACCTATGGTGTAAAAGCAGAAGAGTAGCTGCAGTAGCACAGATGGTGCAAACCTGAAAAGGCAGGTGCAAGGCTAGGTGCAAGATCACAGATACAGTGCTGTTTTACCTTCATTAGTAAAAACAAGTTTAAAGCCTTTTTGTTCATTGATATGAGCTGCAACTGCTTCTCTAGAGCACATGTACATGCTACGTTACAAGATGATCAGCCCTGATATGAATGTGCATTTATTTTGGAGCTACAGAAAGCCCTGAATTTTTCACATACACTATTAGAAAGATAACTACAGTTTACCTTTAACCTGCACCTTTTACCTTTAAGACCAAAAGATAAGCCATTAATTACTGCATAATAAAATTAGAACAAACTAAATGGCAGTGTGTTAATGATTTATAAAAGGTTATCATTCAGCTTAAAATCATACTTATTTCTTCGTCTTATAAAAAAGCTTTCCCCCCCCACACACACTGTCATTTAATCATGTACCAAAAAATTATGTCTAGTTGATCATTCAACTCTGGAATATCCAGCCACATCCCAACTAGCAACAATTTGGTAACGTCCTATTGCTGACAGTTATATAGCTTAGAAGGCTTTTGCATAATATAAATAAATTGATGGGAAGGGACAAGCTAGAAAACTTTTGACTTCAAGATGAAGTTCAGACAATTACAAGAAAAATGAAGTGTTTGAAGCGTTAGGTATCTTAAAATCTCCAGCATGCAAAGATAATTAACTGCAGTAAGAAAACTGGGTGGAGAGCACATCAGTTGAACTGTCCGACTGTCACAAATGCTTATATTACTGAAGTGATTTAAAAAAATACACTATATAGAGTAGGCCTATTTCTTTGCAGTAAAAATCATGCTATACATTTGAATTCATTCCAGTTAGGCACAGTTAGCAAACCAGCAATTACTCACAGTGTCTTCCCTCCCTCACGTATTTGCTGTGGTTTATGTGGAGAGCTTGTGGCTCGTGAGTTCTGTGCAGCTCCTGAGCAAAGCAAATGCAGCTCCCATGATAGAGAACCGTTAATTCCTTACTGAGCCAGCAGGAACTGTTTAGGTTAACATCGCAAGATCACCCTGGAATCTAGCAGACAGCTAGACAGCCCAGCCACAAAGCTCAGCGAGGGGAAACAGTAGTCATTCCGGCCGGTGAGCCATGCACACAATTCCCCTTTCGCTCTCATGGGTTTTTTGAGAGAAATCTTGTGGACATTCATCACAATGGTTTTTGTAAAGCAGCTCTTGGGATCAGGAAGATTGGCCCTGATAGTATGATGCAGTTGGGTTACACATTCCCTGCATCTGTTACATTAAAGTATACTTTATTAGATGCATCATCATTAGGTTCAATTGTGAATATGAAAGCACAACTCCAATAAGCTCCCATGAGCAAAATACAATACATACTACTCGCCCAGCAGTAAGTCCTCTCTCTATTGTGGCTTCAGTATATCGTGGCTACTATTTCTCCTGAACATGCTTTTCAGAAGCATCAGCAGAGAGTTATGCTTTGATTATGACATTTATAGAAAAGTTGTAATGATTGACAAAGGAAGCCTTACTGGCTTTCTATACAGTTTGTTTAGATGTTCTGAAAGTTTGACTTGTATACCACTTTCTGACTATGAATTATTATCTACTATAATTTTTTTCCCCAGGCATACATATCCTCCTTTTGACAAGCGAAACTAAAATTCATTCCAATTAACTTTTCACATCAAGCGGTAAAAAGCTTCCTACGTGCAATATGGCTTTGCTAGATATGTTTCTGAGCTGTGCATTGAATCAATTATGTGTCCCAATTCTCTAGCTCTTCCATGAGGTCCTAACCATACTGAAATCAGGGTTGGGACCTATGGCACTTTCTACTTTTTATTTCAGGTATCATTTTCAACTTCTGTGCCTAAGTACTAGCTGAATGCTTCCTAAGGAGTCCTTAAAGTACCTTAGTCACGGCTGCTTCCCTTGCCACAAGTGCATCACAAATATAGGCAGAGACACTAGACCTGTAGTTTCTAAAAATTTTGGAGGAGTCTAGCATAGAAAAGACTTTCAAAAGATGAAGTTCAGCTTCAGAAAAACAAGAACTCCAGTCACTGTGCAACAGATTTTTGCTTTTTCAAAAGGGTCTTAAGTTCAGCTATTTCGTAGTTCTGTATTTTAGATCCCTGTTTAAAAACAAAACCATTCAAAATTTTAAAAGAATTGAAAGTTTCTGCAGAAAAACACAAAATATTTTAGGAATCTCTGCATATTTTCATCAATTTGCTCGATAATCCAATCCACTTTTTATACAAGAATCAAAAAATGTATGCTTACACAGAAGAACCGAAATCTAAAATCATGAGAAAGGTATTTTATTTTACCTTCTTAACAGGTGATGTAGGTGCCCCTTGGCCACCGGCTACTGAAGGCGCTGTCACAGCTACTGATGCTGGTTGTGTACTTGTGGCATTTGCATTATTAGTTACAGCTGCCAAGGTTTTGGTCTTATCTGCAAAATATTTACAAGATTTTAATTTTCATTTTTCACTCGCAATTTCTTCACTTCCACAACACAGAGTTGAATTTCTTTTGAACAGATTTGACAGTCAACTTTCCCAACAGCATTTTATTATTTATTCCTCAGTGTTTTCCCCCTCACTCCCAATGTGTACCTTAGGTCCATCTTTTTTCCATAACGCTCATGCATATAACATTTTTTCTGTTGCTCAGCAAGTGTTAAACACTCAGAGATGCAGAGACAGAGCCACGGAATCATTCAGGTAGAAAGTGACCTCGGGACCTTACCTAACTCAACCTCCTGCTCAAAGCAGGGTCAATATTGCATACAGACCAGGCTGCTTACGGCTTTGATGAGTCAGATCTTGAAAACCTCTAGAGACAGAGATTCCACAGCCTCCCCAAACAGCCTGTATTTTAGTAGATGGCTAATCACTGCAAAAATGTAACAGTAGGAGGTATGTTGGCATGTAATAGTTAATTTGAACTACAGAAGATGCTAAATCAAAGTAAAACATTCATTCTCGGATAACTGTACGTTGAGTGCAAGAAAAAATTAACTGCACAGAGAATCCAACCAGGGATTCCCGTCAGTGGAATGAGATGAGGCAGGGACTTGCCTTGCAGAGCTCTGACTTTCCTTTTGCTTCATTCCTTCTTTGTCCCTTGTTTTTCCTACCTAAGTTTCACTGTCTACCTATCCTCTTCTGCTTTGTCCTTCCTGCCCACATTTCTTCCTCTGTCCTTTGTCTGTGTACCTCAACCCCTCTTACACCAACGTACAGAAAATGTCATGGTTGTGATACAACTGTTGTCACTGCACTTCTTGAGCTTCATAATCTTACACCTCACTTCTGTTTTGCCTATTCAAATTGCATATTTTTCGGAGTAGGACGCTACATCCTATCTGTGCAGCATGGAGCAACATGGGGTTCAACCCCATTGGTTTTGGCCCTACTATACACATAACTTTACATCTACACTACCCTTATAGATAGGAGCAGTTAATTTAGAAAGTATGCAATGTTTTCATACAGTATTCTCATATCTAACATTCAAATTCAGCAAAGTACCAACGTATGATTGGAAATCGTGTAATTAATGGTATTGCTGTTACACACTTGTTTTAGTTATGGACATAGTTGAACAGATGTTTTGAATAATGAATTATGCAGTAAACAAATACAAATATATAAAAAAATCAGCTTACATGACTACCTGTGCACTTATGGAAAGTTCTTTTTAAACACAAGTGAAAATAAATGGTGGTAAACTTCTAGGTCATGGTGATAAAAAGTTGAACAGGGCAATGTAGACTGACAGTACGATTTGATGTGATGCACAGGCAGCTCTGCTGGAAATTTGCAAATGAGTAATACAGCTTTAAAATATACAGAAGAAGTTATCAGGAGTGAAAGCATGGATGGAGAAAAATGGATTTTTCACAACTGTATTCTGAAATTATCTCAAGGACAGCAGGAACATAGTTGTTTCAAAATGTTTCAAGAAACATTAAACTACCTCAAACAAAGTAAGTTAAAAGAACCTGAACTGCTGAAAATTTTACTTTTCAGCTTGTTTCCCTGTCCTTTAGGAGAGGACAGCTTCATATTCATATTTCTATTCTTGGTCTTACAGACAGAAATATATTTATTTTTAAACTGTATTCTCACATAATCAATGAACGTAAGTTTTAGGAAAACACTTCCAATATCTCAACAGATTAGAAATCACAGTTTCCAGTACTTCAGAATATTGAACACTGTTAAAATATTTTACAACCAGAATGCTTCTTATAATCTTAAGATTTTTCACTAGAAAACTACCTTAAGCTGAATAATAGGAAAAAAGAGAAAGTACAAGCTTGGAATTTAGAGATGCAGCTCTACAGGGAAAAGCTTAAAGTCTAGCTTGCCAAATAAAGTATGATAAAGCCTTGTTGATATTAAAAAACCCAAAGTTTACATAAATTAATTCTTGTGTCACAGTCAAATTTTCCTGGCACAAACTATCTACTGGTAACAAAGAGAACACAGTTACCAGAGTCATAAAGTTCAGGAGACGTTACAGTTAGTTCAGTGACTGAGAAATTACAACATTACATATTTACAAATGTTTTGAGTTTATCAAAGCTCAGTCTCTGTAAATAAGGGATGCAAGCATACTAAGATGAAAGACTAACTACAAAGCTTGACAGACATTTTTTCCAGCTTAACAGTGAAATGCAGATTTATTTCAAAATACAAAAACAATTAAAACATAACAGACAGTCTGGTTTCACAACTTATTTTTATTTCTGCCTATGTTGAATATTTATGATATATTGGTTGGCTCTAAAATACCTCCTTAGCCTTACTTTTCCAGGTGAAGAAATTGGAAAGAACGTTTTAAAATGAGAACTGACAGCTCACCGAAAAAGGGTTACTCCTTTTAAAAAGCCTAAGTATAAAATATTAACAAGGTATTTCTAATGACATCTATGTCTATATATTGTATTGCCACACTGTAATTCTAAAATTCTTTATTAGGATTGAGCATACATCTTTAAACTCTGATTGTCTAACATTTGTTTTCTGATTTGAAAGAAAAAGATGCTATGCTATTCTTACATCACTACTTGCTTTATGACTCTGATAACTGTTCAAGGAAAAAAAAAAGCTAAATTCCATTGAAGAGAGAAGTAGAGAGCAATGTGTTTGCATACAATTCCAAACTTTTCAAAGAAAATTCCTATTGGAATAATGTTGTATGTGAAGTAACTGTTAACATTAGAATAGCACCTTTAAAAGTTTATTTCAGTACAGGCTGAACAGTAGATATATGCACCATTACTTTATGAATACCTGAGCTAAGACTGCCATATTAATTGGTATTTACTTCAGGATGGCAAGGAAAACCAAGGATGTTTGCACTTCTGCTGTTCCAATCTCTACACCAGTACCACAAGCAAACACTTCATTTCTGATCTGATCTTCTAACTTCTTCAATGTTTTCTGGCATGCTACTTAAGGCTTACATTATTCCAACTATTCGATTAAAAGTATCAATTGTTAAATAGCCAATCAAGTAAGTAGGTTAATAGCTCTAACCTAAATAGCCACCAGTAAAGACATCTTTTTGATATCTCTGTTATGACTTGACTTTAGCATATATAAACTTGCTTTAAAATGATTGGAAGCTTAGTGGAATGCAGAAGAGTAAGTGAAACTTAAGATACTTAACTCTGTATATTAAATAATGATATTAAATAAGTAAATTTATAAAGCAAAAACTTGAAAGACAATACTCCAAATAACGTACCTGTCTCTGCTTCGGATTCTGAGTCGTCATCCTCCTCCTCTTCACTAGAACAACTGGATTCATCCTTCTTTCCCTCTTCTTCCTCATCTGCTTTTTCTTGCTCCAGAGACTCTATACTAGATGCATTCTTTTCTTGCTCCATAATCAATGTCTCTTTACTGAGTTTGAAAGAAAAATACTTACTAAGTCCCGAAAAATCTTCTAAGGTCTGTCAAGTAGGACTTTGCGACAACTTGTAAAGTTATCTTTTTCTATTAAGAGCTTATTATTTTTCCCAGTTTACTTACTTTTTGAATGTCTTCTGTGTCTGATTATTATCCATGTTGGCTGTGGATTCAATTAGGGGAGATTTCTTTTCCCGTTTTTCACTGTGAAGCTTCAAAACATACAGAATGATGTAGTTAAATTGACAGAATGATTATCAGCGTGGCAAAATTACAAATGGAGGGAAATCTTCTCTGCCTATTACAAACACCAGAATGTGCATAGGCTTTCAAAGTGTCAAAGTTCAAAATTTTAGAATCTCAGAAACTGATATTCCAAGTAAGTTGTTCATTACTGATGCTTCAGATCATAAAATGCCTGCTGGAGAAGGCAAATAGAAGAGCACCTTCTTTCTTCCAAGGCTTTTTGGTCACCATAATTGACCAAATAAGGGCATGAAATAACTTTTGAGATGACTGTGGCATTAACTGAATTGTAGCCCCAAATCAAACCTTTGTTTTTAATCTATATGCAGCTCTGAGCTGTGTACCATAATCATGTGTATAATAAAGTATAACATATATATATATGTCTTTATATGCAAAAGACTTACCAGATTCTGCTTCTTTTGTAATTCTTCTAAATATCCTAGAATATCTTCATCTGCCACATCAAACGCTGTCTGCCCCTGGAGAAGGGGAGGAAGTAAACCACCATAATTGTACAGCACAATTCAAATACAACGGATTACGATGCCTTATCACATGATGATGCAGGTAGGGAGCACATTCAGAGAGAGAAATTAGAGAAGTATAAGCCAAGCTCTATTACAAACTGTTAGTCTGTCAGTAGTTGAAAACAATTTTGCAGCATTACTTTTTTGGATAATTGAAGCAGAAACATCTATACCTGATGAGTAAACATTTTTTTAAGAGATAAAAACATGACTTCAATAAAATTTTACTGTTCTTTGAAGGAAAAAAAAGTATCAAGAAAATAGATTGAAAGAATATGATTCTCATGATATTAGTTCAAAACAACCATTCCAGTGGCAGTCGTATAGATGGATACTGAGCAGTTCAGTATCCTGTCCATCTTAGACTACCACATACAGCTTGATTTTTTAAAGTTTAAATTATTTAAGCAAGCTATACTAAATTTAAATAGTCACGCTTTCACATTTTTACAGTAAAACTGTATTTTACATTTTACATTCCATTTTAGAAGAGATCTACTACAACCATTTGTTCTTATCCTCCCTTAGCTTGTGATTTCCACGGGACATGTACTTGAATAAACAGATTGTAATGTGATTCATTAACACAGAGCAATGCTGTCAGCTGGAATTTCTTCAGCTTCCCGTATCTTACATCTACATAGTCACTGCAATTCTCGACTAGACCAGATGCCCACAGGACATGAGATTCTATCTTTAAAGTCCGAATTCATAAAGGTTTCAAAAATTGTCCTTCTTCATCTCTCCTTGAAGACAAGAAGGGCTGAAGCTCACAGTTTCACAAAGAAAGCCTCACTTACTTTGATACTGCAATACAATGTTTTGCATATGGAAGTTTGCATTCAAATACAAGGCTGGAATCTAGGCAAAGTCCTAGATCCATTGGTATAAATACAGCTGCACCAAAACACTGGGTGGACATACTGAAATGCTGAGAGGATCATGACAAGATCAGCCAAGTGCTTCAGTACAATAACCAGCAATAAAGACAGAGCTGTCATTTAAAAGTGGTCACAGCAGCTTATGAAAATAATTAAAGTGTTCATATTTGCCTCTGCTTATTTCAGTTTCTCATAAGGTTAACTAAAGGCAAACATATTCCTAATTACACTGTGAAGGCTATCTTAACTGTTTAGAAAGGATGGACCTTCAACCACTAACTTTCACATTCATAGAACTTCTGACCATACAGCAGAAGTATGTGCACCTTTCAACAAGTATTACCCAAAACAGCTTAAAGTCCTCTGACATGTGAACTATTCCAACTAGTATAACACAGCACTAACTTGGGAACTAAATAACAAAATTATCTCAAGATTATATGTGCATTACGACTACAGTTTTTAATCTGGCCTTCTATTTTTAGGTAACTATTAAGTGGGTTTATTTCCAAAAAATATGAGTTAGACCTACCTTGACCACAAAAAATCACCTTGCAAAAAACCCGTTGTAGTTGGAAGGTTATATTTACACCCAATCCATAACAATTAATACCTGAAGTCAAGGGCCTAAACAACAATGGCTGAGTTCTCTGAGATGCTAAGCACCTACAACTGAATCCAAATCCAGAGGAGTTTTCAATCTCCGTATCTCCAAAAGCAAAAATGCTTACTGGCTTACTTCAGAACACAACAGGCAAAACTTTCCAGGCTTGCACAGACAAGCCCATACACCAAATGAAACAGCTTGTATCTCTTTCTACCTCCTTTATTCTTATCCTTGCCCCTGTTGAGTGGAACATACTTTCATGAGAGTGCTCTCTGGAATACCACCCTCCATATTCTCACAACCCCAGTAAAAAGTCTAACAGATAACTTGATGAACTGGCTTCAATTAATTGCATCAGCTTTTGATTGCCTGATACAAAATACAGTTATACAGCTGATATTTAGAAGTTCTATATGCATTATGTGCATTATGCAGAAACAGAGGTGAAGCTCCTTGAAATTTAATACCAGATTTCATTGATTTTATTACAAGCAACCTCAATTTCCAAGGAAGAAAAAGTTGACTAAAACAATAAGCAGCAATAGTTTTGCCCTTATATAAATACTTGCTAATTCATGATCTGTATCTGCATATTTCCCTAATTTATTTTTAAAAGTTTATGAAAAAAATGAAGAATCCATATTAGAAGTTGGCAGGTAATTTACACATACTGTATTGACAGAAACTGAAAGCAGATCAGAATCTATCTGTAAAACGGTGCAAAGAGAAGAAAGAGAGCTTCAGCATTTACACAGTTGAATGGAAAGTTTTGGATCCTTGCGATGCCTATGTGAATCATGAATATACTTATACGTGTTGGGAGCAAGATCCTGCAAAGCCAGCAAGCTACGCAGGCCTTTGCGTAAAAGTTGAGGAAGTATAGCTTAGGAAGCATTCAGGTTATGTCTAGGGAGTCCAGAGATGCCTACAAGTTTCTTCAAGAGCACCCGAAGCAGCATAGAGTGATAACTCTTTAGTATGTCAACACAAGCTGATTTTAAGAGTTAAAACACTACCCAAAGGCATCACCATTGTCTTCAGTGATCAAATGAAAGCCTGTATGCAATGCATCAAGCCACTAATTTTGTACCTCTGAAATGTCACTAAACCCATTCTGTTTTGCATTCTCCTGTCAAAGATTACATGGATCATTTAATATAGAACTAAGCATAAAGTGGACCTGGAAATTAATTTAAACAATCAAGAGAATTTAGTTTGGAACACAAAACATGCCGTTTTGACAAAACATGCATTATATAAAGCTCCACGTACAGTAAACAGCAGTTTATCATCACTTTTCTTACCCTGGCTTCTAAAGTCACTTTAGAGACCAGAACTTTGTATCTTGACAAGGATTACATAAAAATCCTACCACTTTGTTGACAGCCTCCATATCACATAGGTTTTCCACTAAAATGCGACATGCTTCTTCTTTACCCCAGTGAGCAGCAGCATGAAGTGGTGTCCAGCCATCATAATCTTTAATATTTACATCGTAGCGAGCCTGTATTAAAAGCCTAAAGAAATTTAAAGGATTAGATCTCAACACTGCTGACAGGGGTGGATAAATAAACTGTCATAAAATCATAGAATTATTCTACAACGATACCCTTCTCCTTTTTCATCATACATATTTTAGTTGGGCTATTGACAACAGATTAATTTTATTTCTTCACAGAAACATTTGCGTTTTCATTGTTCAGTACGTATATATAAATTTTAAGGAAAATTCAAGAAAAACAGCATTTTCCATTTTCTTCTTTATTCACTTCCTCTTCCTTCAAAATCCATTGTTTCTATCAGTTAGATATTTTTCTCCACATGTGCAGTAATAGAGAAAAACATTACAAGGCTCTGCAGACCTTAAAGGTAGCAATACTTACACAGTCAGGGTGTGTGCTCATTTTCATTCATGTTACAATACAGAACTGTTCCCAGCACTGCCAAAGCAGTCAAATACCTTTACAATCACAGTAAAGCAATGGAATCAATAAAAGCAGAGCTTTGATGAAAAACAAATTAAACCTCTGTTACAGTATATACTTGTATTGTATTGCATTACTGAAAAGCTACCTGTGAATTAGGGGACACCAAAGGCCTGAAGCTTTCCAGGAAAGATTTCATGAGTCATGATTTTCAACAACAGTATCAAAAAAGCAAAATTAAATTCTCTGTTCTTTAGGTCTAAAAACCTTTAGTCTGGATTACAAACTCTGTGCTATGTATGCAAATAAATACGGTGTCTTGAAAATATGCATCAACCAGAGAATGCTGACTGGCATTAAAAAAAGGTATTAAGCTTGTTTATACAGTTGGCTTTAGAAACAAGCCAAGTTTTTTGTAAACTTTCTTCTTAAAAATAAGTATTTAGGCTCAATATGTACACTATTCATATTTTGAATGACTTAATGTAGAAAGCTAACAGCATCATGATTTATGAGTGCTTGAAAACGTAAAATCAAGCTTTGAGGAAGAGAGTCCCAGGGATTATTTTCCAAGATACAATCTCTGAAAGTCAGAAGTGTCCAATCCTATCAATTCCAAGCAGCATTACATCAAGAAGACAAACAAATATGAAAAATTTCCATTTGAACCACACTTACTTTAAGACTTCTGTATAGCCCTTAGCAGCAGCTACATGAAGTGCTGTACCACCAGATTTTGCATGCCTGACATCATTGATATGGCCGCTGTTGAGCCACTGTCTTGCATCTCTTAGCATTATTCGTTCTTCTTCTTTTCGAGCCGCCTCTATATCAACCCCTAATTCAGATAGGGAGGGGGAGAGGGGAAGAGAGGACACCAACTATTTTAGTTCAAATACTTCAATTCAACTATGTAACAAATCTTATACGTGTTTATGTGATACAATAACATCTAAACAATAGGACTAATGTTAATGGTTAGATATGAATATATTTCTGAACATTAATCCCAAGAGGTTATGGAAACATCCATTATTTTATGACACTCTGCATGCATAATGCAGTTTTTTTCCAAAACGAAGAAGAAAAAAAAAAAAAAAAGCCATTTTAAGAATGTCTACCATCATTGTAATAATCACTGAAGTGACCTGTTAAAAAACAAGAAAACTTATATTTTAACCTTCTAAGCACCAAAACATAAGTCTGGTTCGATGTATCTGTAGAAAGTAGAAAACGGCTACAGATTTTTTACAAGGAGATATCTATGGGAAGAGGAACAGCCTAGCTTCTCAGCACTGACGAATACTTACAAGAAAGACAGAGCTATATTTTTTATACTTTCTAAAGAATATCTCATTAAAACCAGTTTGTCTTCTATCACTGTGAAACAGAAACTTATACTCAGATAGCCAAGCCTTTGGAAATCTCCCTTCATAACTCAGGTGAAAAAAAAAACCAAAAACACTGAAACCTTTTTATAGTACATCTCACAAAAAAATATCATACACTGATGAAAAGGGAGGAACACAATATAACATTTACATGTATACTCATCAGGTTAAACAGATTGAAAAAAAACCCCTGACCCCGAATGGGCAAAGCAAAGCATGTATTTGCAAGCATTTTTTAATTACTATCAAATGGGGTGATCTAAAAAAATATAGCAGGAAAAGGGTCTTGAAGAAAACTATGCATGAGCATTGCTCTATCTATGCTGACTGAACAGTGACAACTTTGTAAGGAAAAGGGACTTGGGAATCGTGGTCATCAAGAGCAAAAATTGTATATGGGTTGACCTCTAACAGAAAATCAGTAGGCCAACCTTCAGCAAAATTATTTTATGTGTACGATTTTTCTAATCTGGGGACACCAGTATGCAGGGACTTGGGAAATATATACTGTTGTTCTTAATTTTTAATTTGTTGTGGAGCAAAGCATTAACTTTGGACATAAAACGAAGTGAAATCTAGAAAGAGGTACTGTTTTACTAGATAAAACCACAAACTTCAACAGTAGTCCTTATAGCCTATAAAACAGAAGTTAAGATGTTCTTTTAGAACACTTAAGAGATAGATGCTCCTTGACTCAGATCTAATTCTGCCTTCTTTCAGCATTTCCTGCTGAACCTTCATCTGTCCCCAAAACGTTTTCCTCCAGCAAACGTTTCTATCACATAATTCTCCTAACTGTCCAACAAATCAAAGCACAATACAAAGCAGACCGCAAACAAGACTGTGCAAAGATAGAACACCTCTTTTCAGAACTACTCTACATAATTAATTAATTTTAATTAATTTTCAAAGTCTTTATAATGAACAGCAATTTCAGGCTCTAATGTCTGCAAAGAAACTGTGCGCTGTTAATCCTTTACAGGGTGAACACATTAAAGTGTTTTAAGCAATTGACTGAATTCCTAGACTCATCCACTTAATCGACTGAAACAATCATTTCAGTCTTGGCAATTTAATAAAAATTAATAGAATTATGTTTTATCAGAAACTGATGAAATCCCATTAATCTGGAGGCTAAGTTTGCAAGATGCAGGGAGATACAAAAGACTTCTGAAGTACTAAGCAGAGGAAAAAGCTAAAATGCTCTTGTTTGAAAGAAGCTGTGGTAAAAATTAAATACATGGAAGTTTCTAAAACTGTCTCTCTCAAGACAACCCATGACTAAATAAATCTGAACAGAGATTAAATTTTACATATCTAATAATCTTTAGAACTCTGACAGATATGATGAATGAAAACCAGGAACTTTGAATCAATAATGTATTGATAATCACGTATTCTTATTCCTCCCAAATGCTCCAACATACTGATGTATGAACTACTGCAAATTGTAGCTTCCTTGGGCCTTCGCATCCTCTTGCCTTTCAGAATGACACAGCAATACATATCAGCAGATCCTGGGAAAATAATTCTTTAGAGTACAGTCATTTACATGTTGGTGTTGCCTGCAAAACACTACTATGCAAATAAATAGTTTATGTATAATCTGTTAGTCACATTTATGTCCACCCCCTTTTTGCATGCCTGAGGTCAAACTGTGAATCTTCATCAGCATGAGTAACCTTCTCCACCTGAAGAATCCAACATAAATTCCTATCAGTGTAAAACTGTGTGTGGCTGGTCATTTTGAGGCACTTTTGTATAAAGGAAGAACAGAGAAAAAGTTCTTCCCAAACCCTGATCTTGAAATTCTAACAGTTAATGTCTAAACGTACTTGCCAGGTATGCCTAAAGACCCAAAGAATTATGTCAACATAGCAATGCTTTTGCAGAAAACGTAACCAACACTGCATATAGACTTGTATCAGTATCACAAACAACTGCATTTCTGAAGCCCAGGCAAGGTCTAATGGCTGCAGAGGACTAATGGCTGCATCAATACGTTATTTTACCAGACGGTAAATTTCTGATCATATTTCAACAGAAGAAAGTAGGAGAATCTTGCCAATCTAAATAAAATATCCCACATTAATAACTGGCACAAAAATGGGGACTGAATTTTGTGTCACAGAAAAAAAGCTGCTTTCTGAGACAAGCTAAATAAAATTCCCATTATTAACCACAGAAAACGAATGTAAACAGTCTTTATTATACCTTGTACAGACCTTTCTCCTTGCTTTTGTTTTCCAGACTCTATTAAGATATCAGGGAAAAAGAAAATGCTCGTCTTATGTTCCAAACACTTTCTTCATACGGCCCATAGATGGCAATGCGCTGCCTCCCAGCTCAACTTCAGCAGGAGTATTCACTCCACCACCAGTACACTTAACTTCTGGCAGTCTAACAACTTCTTAAATCATTAATAATTTATTGCTAAATGCTTTCATTTTTTCTGATCAACAAGTGTTATTCAACAGTTCCGAACAGGTTTGAAAACGGTGTGCCGTTCAGCGAGCATTTAATGAAATCCAGCATAAATTTAAATGCTGAATCATTGTTTCAGGACTCCTCAGCCATATAAAGGCATGTTTCATAGATACTGCATGGAAGATCAACCCACTTTTTACTTCATGTAGTGAATGTTTATATACAAATGTAATAGTTCGCATTTTATCCACATAAACAAAGCTGAGTTAAGCAATACATCCAAGAGAATCTTGTTACATTTACCTATAATTAAGAATGAGGAACATTTGCTTCTCCTTGGAAAAGGAGAAGCGATCTCTCTAATACTTACTGAATAGCTACCATGCTGTATCATGAACTCCTGATTCACCTCACATCACCTCTCCCCACTAACTCACCTCCCAAGAACGCTTCCTATAATTCAAAATAACTGCTTAAGCAGTTGAAAATTATTTTAAGAGGACTTCTGATGATAAACAGCTAAAAAATCGCTTCAAAACATAACACTTAACCCTACTTGAGACCTGAGGAGAGGCAACATTTAAAACTGGCCAGGGCTAGCCAGGACTAAAGCGATAGCCAAGCAACATCTCTCTCAGCTCTGCTAGCTTTCACCAGTGCAGATGAAAACTTTACACTAGTGGCGAAGGACAATTTCCACAACTACAAAAAGTTGAAACATTGCGGAGTAGAAACATAAGGGATCATATCAGGGAGCTAGGAATAATAATATTTTAAATGAAGATAGAGAATTCTGTGGATTGCAGTGGCATCTATATACACGGGGTTGGCCCATGATAAAGATATCAGCCATACGGAGAAACAACAAAACAGGTCCCACAAGAAGTTTTTTGTGTAACACACAAAACAGTTAAAACATGCGGCATGCAAAGAGAATAGTTGTTCGGCACTACTGTGGAATAATTTCCTAGTTTTGCTCTTTGTGAAGTGTTCGTAACTGTGTCAAAAAATCTTTATACCTTACTAGAGCGTGTATGCAATTTACCTTCTCATGAAGTATAAAACTAAACTAGGTTTTAAACTTAAAAAATAATTAAGCCAGTAAGCTCCCTTTGAAGAAAAATGAAAAAAGAAATTGCCCTTTGTAGAAAAATGCTTTCCTTACTATCAGAGTGCTATGGCTTCACTTACAGGGAAGCTAGTCCATTAGTTCAGAACTACTGCATAGTTCAGTATATCAATCGGGTCCCGCTATATGCGCAGCAGAACACAAGGTGGCCTTGTCTGAGGATCTGTGGCCCACAGCCTGAACCAAGGGTCACAGTTTAGAAGTGTCACATATGGAGATCAGAATAACTGAAGAAAGATAGATACTGGATAATAATAGTAATAATAATAGTAATAATAATAATACAAAATCTTTCTTCTTTCATGTCCATCACGCCTTACAACGGAACTTGTAAAACAGAAGATTAATTTGGATCACTGACTGTGTCCAGGTCAGATTTTGGAGACTGAATGCTATAACAGGATGAGCAAACACTGCAGATCCTTCCTTGTATTAAGCCTGTAATGTCACACAGAAATGAACTGTGTTCTATTCTATAATTTACTTCCGTGAATTTAGTGTCTCCAGAGGCTCATATTTTTTGACCTGTAGTTAGACATGTCCTTAACATATAATTCGATATCTGTGAAAATGGGGCATAAACACGAATTGATGATCTGTAGAAGGCTGAATAGTTGCACAAACTGGAAGGCTCTGTTTGAACTTTTCCTATAAAGACTGAAGGTCTGCAAAAGCAGTAAAAAGGGTGAGCTAACATAGTGATTCTCCTCAGATTTCTACCAGAAACAAACATCAAATGTCATCACTTACACATATCTGAAATCACAATGAACCTGACTGATCTCTCCAGGCAATCTTTGGCCACCAAATGACTCTGACTGCTGACGCCAATATGCAGGAAGCCACACTCACAGCATTAACTAAGCAATGCAAAAATGAAACTATAATGAATGTTGGAATAAATATACATGAAAAGGTTGCGAGGCAAGAATGTTACAGAAAATGTCTACTTAATTTTCATGCTGTATGTTTTACCTACACAGAGGTAAGACTGTTTGGCACCCAGGTTTGTTTATTTTCAAAACAAATTGGCTGATCTGCCATTACCAGTAGTAACACTGAGACAGGGCTGATCTTTCCACAGATTCTGCAGTTAACTTGCATTATCAAAATTGTGGCACTGCTTTATTCTATATGAGGAGCAATGCTAAAGCTGGAGGGAAAATTGCATCCAGCCACATGTATAGTCAAAGATGAAACTGTCACAATGCATCAGTGTTAATTCCACATTCACAGAAACAATGAAGTTGCTATTTTAGAGCTATTAACCTCTCTAGCCACAACATACATACAATTAGGCACTTTTCAAGTGATCATGATAATGGCTAAATAATAATTCTGTATATAATATTAACTTTATACGCAAGTTAAGGGTGCCATCAAAAGCACATGGTTAAAACCTTATTGCTGAAACAATTGTCTCGTGATTTAGTAAGATATACACTACAAGTTCACATCCAGAGGCATACCCTTTCTATTCCATTCTCATCACAATCATTAAATATTTCCTATGATTTAATCCCTGCAGGTAAAAGCCCTTAGTTCTTACACCTTCAGACAGAAATTCAGAAGGAGGAATGCTGCATGCCTTCTTCCCTGCTTCCGTGAAACTGAAACTCCTAAGTGGTCTAACAGCAAAACGAGCTAGGTAGAATACATACATACAAATGCATTCATATATATGTGTGTCTGTGTAAATACATACACATATATATAAAAAAAAAAATTTCATATATATGGGCTATATGATACAACCACAGGCTTTAGTGGACCGGGAAGGCAGAAATGCTGTCAGGCATGTTCATAGTGTGGTCATTCTTCAGGAGAGCATCCAGTTCCTGTTCTCCACAAAGGGAGGTCAAACCACTCTGAAGCACAGCCCTAGCAAGTTTTTTCTCACCTGACATGGTGCCTTGTTCAACCAATATATTTTTCAAATCATCTTAGAAAGACCAACCTTCTGAAAATCCTCTAGCTAGTCAGCAAGCCAACTGACATAAAAATGTAAGAGGAATGCTTGGAAAATAGGTTTTCGTTGATAACTGAAATTTAGTATTTTAAAACAACCTAAATTATCCCTTTAGAAGCGAACACCTATAGCGTGGGAACATCTACATTCTTCTCAGACTTATAAAGACAGTACCATAGGTAGTTTATTGTAAGCTTTAGATATGAAATACGTGAACCACACTAAAATTTTCAGTGAAATGTAGCATTTAGTTTGGGTTGCCAATGCTAATTTTACAATTGGGCTGTTCAAAATAATTAAACTTGCAAAAGGATAAAATGTAGCGTGTAATGTTGAATCTCTGCCTTGTAAAAACGTACATAAAAACCCCATGTAATGAGTAATAATTTTTCTTTAAAAAAAGCAGTAACGTATAAACAAGAGATTTTTGAAAAGAGTTCTTTTCCCAAATAATGTCAATTTTACAAAGAAGTACTACAGTCAGTTAGTGTAGCACATCAGTGAAGTCAAACATTTCAAAAACAACCTTAAAGAATTTAGGCTGAGGCACATTCCAGAAACAACTCTCCAGCAAAGACTGACAGTACTGTTAGAAAAGAGAACCACAACTGTATTGTTTCCAAACTAATTAAAATAGACAAATGGTAGTACAGACAAAAAAATATTCGCAACTATCTAATCTCGTGTTCTTTGTGGGTTAACTCTAAGAACTGTTCATCAAAACTCAGTTAACGCTACCAAATAATTGAATCAAAGCCTTTGTCAAATCTATGGTCTACTTCTGTATTGCAGTAGGTATCTCTTACTTCCCTGCATATCATGTCATCTACTTTCTTTTTACTGTTTGGTTTTGGCATTAAATGGGTTTAACCATAAAAATTACATCAGGGCAAAGCCTGAAGCAATTAGTAGTTTACTGTTAAATTATGTAAATCTGTCTTAGAGATATAAATTCAATGCCACAAAAAATTTAACATTTCTAAGAAGGAAGAAGCCTTTTAAGAGGTAGGCTGGGGTCTAGAAGTAATGTAGATGCAACTCCCTTGCACACCCCCCACAAAGGTTCCATCTTCATTCTGAATGTCATCTTCCTCAATATATAATATAACTCAGACCACATCACCCCAGTTCTTGTACGGGGAGTTCTGGGTTAGCAGTGCATTTCTACTGGACTCAGGACCGTCAGCCAACAACAATGGAATATTCTTTCCTCTGTGGAATGGAAAAAACAGAAACTTTCAAAGATCTCTCACTGGAAAACCCACCTGAGGACTGGAACATGGAAAACAGCAGTGTAAGGAGGGGGAAAAAGCAGGGAAAAACAAACCAATAAGCTTTTTCAAAGGCCAGTTTCTCTTGTAAAGACACCACTGCCAGTGCTGCCCTAGCAACTTTCTAGGAGGAAGATGCATATATTTAGGGTATACATTTTTAAACAATACTGTCAATATCCTTGATACCTATCCATTAAGTGTTACATGAACGCTCACCTATACAGTGCTCCCAGAAGAGTACACAAAACCAGGAGGAACGTAAAGGTTCATGATAGGTTCTCAGGCCTAAAACAACTGCAATCTAAGACTCCTTATCTGAGGAAGTAGTTTCAGACATTTGGCATTGCAGAAGGGCATTCAAAAGGTCAGACACAAAGGGTGATTTCTGGAATACTGTATAGTTGTCTACTCTTGTTTTGGTTACTCTAGGCTTTGTTGTAGTCAACAGAAAGAAACAGTCACCTTAGGGCTGTATTCACCTCATCCTAAAACTGAGATCTGAGTCACCCTAAAAGTGCCTATTTCTCTCCTCTCTAAGGCAGGAGTCTCTTTAGACACAGTCTGAATCTGGGATATAGAAGCCTATATCCCTGATGCACTGAATACCATCTATAATATCTGGATACCACCTAAATTCTACTGAGTCAAGTGAATGCAGGAATCCAGTCAACACCTGGGTTCAATACTTCTGACCTCCTGCTTCAGAAGAGGTTGGGCTGAGTAAAAATGCCTAGAAGACAGCTTGAGCACTGTACATTGTATTGACAATTCTCTTCAGAAAATAAAATGAATGATTTTAAAATTCCTAATTTAGAGTAAGTTTTCAAAGTATATTTAGTGTCCAATAAAAAAGATCACCCTTCCGTATTCAAAATTACCTTGTCTATTTACTTCATTCTGAAGCAGCTCTTCCATTGCCTCTTCTTCAGCAATATCTAATGGAGTGTCTCCTTCACTATTTACAGCTCCTACATGTGCTCCTTGACTAATTAAATACCTGCCAATTGAAAAAGAAAAACAACCAGTAAGCAACGTAGTAAAGCTGATGCAAAAAAAATAGCAGCCACTAGGATAACATATGCAATGGGTATATACATGCACACATGTAACTCATAGAAACAACTATATTAGGTATAAGTAAAAAACCTCACGACTGTCTACAATCCCTGAATACCTGTATGTGTCTTCACCATAACACCCATTAATACAAGTAGCACTCTGCTCTTCAGTTTGCCACAAAGACTCCTGACATGTTTAAACACCTACTTGCAAGAACTGAAAGAAGAAAACGGTTAGATGATGAACGAAAGTGAACACAAGGCTAACAGGGGTCGAACCACTGATTCCCATGAACTCCTCATATTAAGCTATTCTTTCTACGTCAGCCTTCCTAATTCAGTGGCACATTATGTTTCTATACTTTGCCAGAATGATGACTCCTGGCCTCTAAGGCAGCTTCATGAAGCTAATAAAACCAGAATTACCTCCGCTCCTAGGTATTCATAAGGTCAGCTTTTGGTGGGGAAAGAGGCAAGGGGAGAAAGGAAGCAGTACTTCACACTCTATTCCAACCCCAGTAAGTGTTTTCTTACTTAGAGTAACTACTGTTTCAAGAGTCAACAATCCAGACGTAGTGGAATTTATTTCTGAATTTCAAATTAAGTCAAATGGATCAATTCCAACAATTAGTCACAAAAGGATTAAGTTATTTCATTGTATTAAACCATAAGGCTATAAAGTTATTGAGAACCTACAGCTTAATATATAGTCTAAGTAGACAATGAGCAATAATTAAAACATCAATACAGATCAGTCTCACACCTTCTGACCATAACATTTCCACTTCCCTAACAAATTCAACTGTTGAGCCACAACAGGACTCAACACAAGCAAAAAATTGCAAAGGTACCTCCTGCCTTGCAGAGCTTAATTTACACTTTCCATATATTTGCAAAAAAACAAAATCAGGAAATACTCAGACCTGAAGAACTAGCTATCCTTTTGGTAACAGGTGCACGAAATCCAAAGTGCTTTCTTAACCTCAGTACTCCAGAATGCCAAATGATGCGGGAGCCAATCACAAAATTAATCCAACACTAGTACACATGCTTTGAGGTATTTCTGCTTAACTACTGCCAATTAACAATAACAGATTCCAGATCTAGGATCATATTTTCCTTATCTTTATTCAATAACTCAGCATCAAGTACTCTCATATGTTTCTATTTTTTTAATGATTTAAAAAGCACTTGTTATTAAACCTCTGTAATTATGTCAAGAAGAGGTAAGAACTGTCAGATTACAAAATGGAAATGAATTCCCAGAAGCGTAACCATATCTCCTGGGATACGCATCATCAGTTGCCACCACGAACTTTGATGCTGGTATGCAGTGCTGGTTTTATTCTGTTCCTCTTAGAAGAGTGCCGCTGTGACTCTTATCTCTCTCCGGTTTAAAGACTTAACTTCTGCAGGAATGAAAAATTAATACAAAGTAACAACATTTCTCAGCAATACCAGCTGTACTGTTTTAGCAGCCACACAGCCTTCCAGGTTACAGATCAGATAATTGCTATGCAGGGTGTCCGCTAAATAGGCAAAAACAGCAGTGGGGAAACTAAACTTTCTTACAAAGTCAAAATGCTGATCCAAAACCAAAGTTAACCACTGTATTGGGTCTGGCTGAGATGGAGTTTTCCCCAGCAGCCCTCACAGTGCCGTGCTTTGTATTGGTAGCTAGAAAGGTGTTGATAACACACCAGTGCTTTGGCTGCTGCTGAGCAGCGCTCGCACAGCATCAAGGCTGTCTCTCCAACATCTCCCCCCCTCACCAGCAGGCCGGGGGTGGGCAAGATCTTGGGAGGGGACACAGCCAGGACAGCTGACCCAGCTGACCAAAGGGATGTTCCATACCATATGACATCTGCTTAGCAATAAAAGCTAAGAGAAAGGAGGAGGAGGGGGGACATTCGTTATTTATTACATTCGTCTTCCGGAGCCACCACTATGCGTGCTGGAGCCCTGCTTCCCGGGAACGGGCTGGACATCGCCTGCTGGTGGGAAGCAGAGAATAAAATCTTTGTTTTCCTTTTGCTTCTGCGCGCGGCCTTTGCTTTTGCTTTTATTAAACTGCCTTTATCTTGACCCACGAGGGGCATTTTTCCATCTCATTTTCTCCCTCCCTCCCTGTCCTGCTGAGGAGGGGCGTGATAGAGCAGCTTGGTGGCACCTGGCGTCCAGCCAAGGTCAGCGCACCACGACCACTGACAAAAATATCTTTATAAAAAAATCCCAAGTCAACATTCATGTTCTTTCAACTTGTTTTTTTCTAATATAGACATGAAAAAAAGTGATGCTTAAAAAACCTGATTTTTACCTGTTTCCACATAACACCTATAGGGAAAAATTTAACTACTTTTGTAAGGAAAATACATATCTCACTGAAGCGGTTGTATTTGGTCAATAACTTGTAGACATGATAAAAGGAGCAATGCATAAGGAAGTGTAGGGAATGAACAAAAGGCTACAGTAGCATTTCAGAAAGTTATTATTTAGATATATGAACAATTTCATGATCAACTGATCCTTTAAAGTAGACTCCAAAAATGAAGCTGCTTACAGACCAAAATCAGATCAGCAGAGGTAGGGGGATTAGTAGGGCTGGAGAATTAGAGTCATCTGAGTTCCCCTCTGCATGTGCTTACAGGGCTTTGGTTTTCCTGGGTCAGCAAAGGAAGGACAGGTGAACCTGCCCCACGTTCACAGGATTTAAAGGGATGGGAGAAACAACAGAAAGATGAAAGGCTCCTCGCCAGGGAAGTGGGAACGGTCCTCTCCCAACCTTCCTTCAGGCGCCCCAGCTAGGTCTCCCCTCTGCTATCCCCACCAAAAAATTGATAGTGATCCCCTCAAATAAATTAATAGTAGAAGAGCAATACTCAGTCTAAACCAAATTATTCAAATTCCAGCTATTTAAAAGACACCTTTTAGGCCTGGTAATGAAATTCATGTTTGTTCTGATTTTCCAGTTTGTACTGTTTTACAGTAATAGATGACCTTGTCCTGAAAAAGTTTATGCATTTGTTTATCTTCATTTACAGTAAAAATAGTTTCAGCAAAGCAATGACAGGGTTCAGATGGTGCATGAAGTCACCCTGGTGCCTACAAGATCATAGCTTTAATTAGGAAACCTAGTGCTACCAAGGGAAAGGAGAGCAATCATTTCAGAGGGGTAGGTCACTTGACTCTGCATCACACACAGAAAGGAAACAGATTAGGTAAACGAGCCCAAGGGAACGATGCTCTGAGTTTGTAAGGCATAGCTGAGCAGAAGCCAGCACCCAAATCATCCTAAAAATCAGAAGGTTTTGTTTTTTTTTTTTAAATTACTTTCCAAACAAATTGTACTTCAGCCTAAATGTTAATTAAAACTTATTAGTATGACTTCAAATATGGGTATATTTGACATTTCAGTTATTTTGGTACCATATACTAAAATCTTCACATGCAACAGCATATTGCTGTGTGTAGGTATATATGCGTATTAGAAGTGTCATCCACATTTTAAAAAATCCTGCAAATAATTGCTTGTATTTCATCTTTATTAAGTAGGTGCTACCTTCATCTTGAAATTTCATCTTTCTAAAGCAAGTAAACATAACATAACTTTAATTTCCTTAGCTGTTATTTAATTGATACAGTTACATGTATGTGGTGAAAAAGAAACTGGAGCTGTGTAACAAAAACTCCAGAACCATGCCCTTTGACACCAGAAAAAGGTGCTTTTTGCAAACTTAGATGCAGTAGAAAAGTAAAACATATAGGACTCCCACCATCACCTACTTACAAAACCTTTTGGTATAGCACTTAAATTTCTGCCTTTTGTAATTCACTTGTTGCAAAATGGCCATGTTCAACAGACAGCTGCAGAAGAATAATTCAGAAAATCCAATAATTTCTATAACATACTGGTAGGTGCTCATTCAAAATGTAAATAAGTGAGAAGGAAACACTAGCTTGATCCATACCATGCTTATTTTTGGAGCTAAAGCTTTCAAGTGTTGATATTGAAACTAAAGGTACCACGTTTAGATGCTCTTGTGGTCCAAGGATAGAGAATTGCAAGTATCCCAGGAACATTATGAAAGACAAGAGCAGGAAAATAAAATAAAATACTTCCTGATACTTTTGCCCTGATGTTTCCATGACAAGCATTATGCAGTCTGGGTAAGACTGGAAGAACAAGTTTGCTTTGCGATACCATTGCTTTATGAAGGCAAAAATAACTTCTGTTTGAAATTTGTCTTTCAGCAATTGCTGCTGTATATTCCTCAATAGCTATTATAGACTGAAATTAGCAACTTTGAAAAAAAACGTGAAAAATTTATTTTCTATAATTATTATGAAACCCAAACTCTCTCCCACCATTTTATAAAAAATACATTTCAATAACTTCTATAAAGGGTTGGAATCTCAGTATTGCTGAGACAATAAATAAAAACCCTCTGAGATTACTGTACAAAAGCCAAACAGTCCACACCAAAGCCAAGCTCAGGAACTGGAAGTTAAAAATTTTACCTAGCAACTTGGCCTACACTCTGAATTAAAAAAAACAAACAAACAGAAAACTCCTTACAGGTGACTTGTGTGTAAGTCAAACTATATGTGTCTCTGTATGCATTAACAAAATGCATACAGAGACACAAAGTAAAAAGAGAGGAAGACAGCTCTCTCTGAAGACAGTTATAGCCAAACTTGAGTCTTATTTGTGACTTTAGGAAGCATTTACTTAAAAATCTGGAAGACACTCAAACTTTGGCTTTACTGAAGTTTGTTAGCTGCAAACAAGATACGCTGCAGATAACATTTTAATATTATTTATCTCAACAACAGAAAGAGGGGCCTATGTTTACATTCAAACCTTGCCCCAGTTCACAATATCCAGAAACAAGTTTGCAAAGTCATTAGGGATATAATTAACTTTAAGTACTCGTTGAACCTGAAGGTCACCAGAACAGTGGCAAGGACAAGGCAGGGCACAGAAGTGGCCACTGAATTGATTCAGTTCATTAAAAATTGCTTACTGAGCTCACTGGAGACTCACCAGTGAAAACAAGAGGTCCCTTCAGACAAGTCGGAAGACTGGATGGCAATCTCTAACTCCTAAAATATGAGGAGAGGAACCCTCCTAAAAAACCTCTTGCTGAATAGAGGTTCAACATGTTGTATTTACATTTAAAATAAACGTGTTCAGTGTGGCCTTCCAGGGAAACATGGCTTAATTGCTAGTGGGGGCACCAACCAACAGCACAAGCAGTCTCTCAATAGCTTTTAACTAATTAGCAACTTCAGCTAAATCCAGCTGGTTTTTTTCAAATCCATAGATGGTGGAGTTTAAATTAATTCCATGAGTGTCTTAACTGAATCATAATAGGAGCAAAAGACAGAAAAAGTGTCACTGTGTTCATGCAGCTGTGCAAGCCGCCATCTGAAGAAGTAATGAAGGAAAAAAATTTTTGGTTTGGGTCTGGTTTTGGTTTATTTTTTTAATTTACAGCAAAAATAATAAAGACAAGCCAAGCAAAGCTATACCTACCAGCATATACAACATATCAAGAGAGAAAATCACAGCTTCTATGTGATTCTTGAATTTTTAAGGTGCACTTCTCAAAATAACTTACTAAAGAAAAGCCTAGCCTTTTTTTTCTTTTTTTTTTTTTTTAAATCTTAAATATTACAAACTTGAAGCAAATACAATAGCATTAGAATAACATTGTGCTAAATTCTGTTGTGGTACATGGTACATATATGCCCAGTGTCAGTGGGCAAGTTTCAAGGAAAATGTAGTTGGTTGAATACGAGTGAACAGTCAGTACCCAGGCGCCCCTCAAATACTCTCTCATGCACCCTCACACTGTCACACTCACTTTTAAACACATTATTCAAACCCCATATAAATGTAATGATAAAAAGTCACAATTTCACTGTTTTGGAAACAGATATGGTAACACTTGTAAGCATTTGGTGGAGAGCGTTAAAATGTGTGCAACGGGGCGGGTGGCTGGCAGGTCTCACAAGGCACGGAGGAGCCCTGCCTGCCCGGGCAGGTGGCACCCTGCACAGCACCCTGCTCTGCACTACGGGGCATCTCCACGTCCTCTTTAGCAACAACCTACAGATAATTTCCCTTGTCCCCCTTTCTCCACAGCTGAGATACTGCTGCAGTTGTCTTTCCTCCTCAATCTATGATTTACAGAAGAAAATGAAGGCTCCACCTTCAATACTGCAATCAAAACTGTAAAATTTTAATTGGGCCAAGAATACTTTCTCCTGCATCATTTTAAGACTGATGTAGAAGAAATCAAATGACTTGAAAAACAATTAAGTCAAACTCATAGGGATGTCTTATTCAGGCACTCTGCAAAATGCCATCCCACGCTGACAGTTGCTGCTGTGCCTCAACCTTCTGCCTCTAAACACTTAGAATTTAATACAGACTGACATAAGAAGACAGGCTTCTGTGATGACATTTAAATTAAAATCAAATCAGGATAAAACTCAGGCACTTTTAAGGTTATGTTTCTTTGCAAATTCCAGAATAGTCTCACTCACATCTTTCTCTCTTGGAAAAAAAATGCTGCAGCACTTTCTAAATAGGAAGGCTCCCGCTATGAGCAGTATCGTCAGCCAGCAGCTACATAAAACACCAAGTGAAATAAGGCCAATTAGGATTATTTGGCAAAACTAGATGATTATTTCTCCTGAAATACGTGAGTGATGATTTTAAGACAGCTGATATCAACAAGAGATCTGAGCTGAATTTATGATTTCCTCTTGCAGAACACAGGAGCTGAGAACTTCAGATAGCTAAAGACGCTTTTAAAAAATGAATAAAAATATAGTTGAGAAACAAATGGCCAAATGATATTAAGCAAATGGGCAGTGACATTTCTTTTCAATTTTCACCAGTCTAATCCAGATTTCAGCATATGAGTTCTTCTAAATTACGGACCAGTTTGAGAAGACTTTTTTATGTCCTTCCATATGCAAGAGCTCCTCCAGATAGCAGCAAATCCAGCTTCTTGTGAAGCTGTTACAAAAGGCATCTTGGACAGACACACATCTTTGCTTCAAAATTGTCAAATACTCCCAAAGCTATCAAAGTATTATGCCACAGAGATGAGAAAAAAAATGCCCCCTACGCAAAACGCACCTTCTATCAATTCTAAATACTGTACCTATATGAAAAACATATTTAAGTTTATGAAGTCAACACTCCATAATTTACCAGCACACCACTGAGCTCTGCATACAGCTGGTTGTCCCTAGCCTCCACTGCAACCTGCATGCCCAAGGAAGCACAGTAACTAGAATCACATCTTCGTGGTATGCTGGAGCATAGAAGAAACAGTGTAGGTAACAGTACCTGGTTAGTCTTAGTCCTCCTGTGTTCCAAGAAACCTCTGAAAAAAGCCAGCAATAAGCTCTAGAAATATTTGTACATAGGCAGCCACCTGAACATTAATGGTGCACAGATACAGCAGGAAAAGTTCCTACTTGCAGCATATGAAAAGCAACTAAGCCTTTATGTTTTACAGTATCCAGATGAGAGGTGGCAGAGCAATGTTTAGGTGAAAGTAAACTGACTGAGAATAGGATGGTAGGAAACCTGAAGAATGCTATATAGGGAAACATATGCTATAACCTATTTACAAAAAAAAAAAAAAGAAAGAAAAAAAACCAAACAAACCCAAAACCTGGAGCCTGGTAATGCCAGGATGTATACAGGGCAAAAACTTCAGCAGGAAAGAAAGAAAGTGAAACAAAAAGTATTTTTAAACTGCATATCAAATGTTAATTTCACTATGCACTTTGTGAACAGGTGTTTCCTTTACTTTGAAGTCTTTGAAAAATTAAGAAACAAATACTTTTTACACTGGCTAGCAAATGCATGCTGATCTTCAAGCTCAGGCATATGAAGTTTTATAACAAATACTGTCAAAATTCACACAATTTCTCAAACAAAACAAAGCTAAAAAAAAAAAAAAATTCAATCCCCAGAGAATTAACCAAGTTTTAAGCTATCAAACCACTGTGTTTTGAAGTCCAACATTTTTAAAAAGTATCAGAAATTCTGAAACAATATGAAGTCTGACAAGAAAAATATATGTTGTTTTTCAACCAGATAACAGGGTGGTATTTTTTTTGCTCCATAAAGACTGTTTTTATCTAAACCTGATTATCCTTCTTGCACCCTACATTGCAAAAATGAATGCTGAGTTTGAAAACCTTGTTGCAGCTGCAGAAGAGCACATACAGTACATACAGTAACTCTAGCTCACGATGCTCTCTGTGCTCATAAAGGTGAATACTTGGGACTGAGTTATACTGGTTAAATAGAAGAGCTAACCACAGCATGGAGGCAGAAAAGGAGGAGGAAGAAGGAAAACTGTGCTGCTGCCCACCTTCCTCAGCTAATTCCTCACCACAAGAAGTGATCACGCCACTAGCTCACCATCCCTCCTGCTGTGTGCCAAGAGTAGCATTGCTAGATTTGGCTACAGTAGCACAACAAATTTTGATTTTTAACTGCTGCTTTATATTTCAGTGGAAGTTTTGAGGATGGACAACCTTAACAACCTTATTTTCCTCCAACAGCCATGTGTTGGCATTTATATCAGATAAATGAAAACCAGTATCAATTCTTTTGCTGTGCTTAAACAGATATTAGCATAGATATAATCACTATATCACGGAACTTATCTTGTTTGTAATTATATTATGCAATACTGACCAAATCTCTCTATGAAGCAACACTGCTATCACAGTGCAGCTTTTAGCATCACCAGTAGTACTGAACTCGGCCTGATCCCTCATTAGGTATCAGCAATCCGCAATTTGTAGCACTTGTTTACCTGTCCAGTCCACTTTGAACTTTCCTGAAAATCCATTTCTTCCAAAAGAAACTCTTACTCGTTATTCAAATTTGATAAGCAGTACCTCATCTGTAATCAAGAGGTTTCAAGTAATTCTTTTTTTGTACTTCTTTCCTGTCATACCTGGTGTTTATAAAAAAAATTACATTTTTGTGTCTTAGTATCTGAATTGTATCCAAATAACTCACTCTCATCAATGCACAGCAGCCTTATGTCTCTAGAAATACCACACTACATTTACACGGATTTCAGAAGAATTCAAGCAGCTTTTATCCTGCCTCAGTCACAGATAAGACTAGAAAAATACGCAGATTAGGATCACTTGCACCAAAATGTAGTTTAGAATATCCAACAAAAGACACAGCTGTAAGAAAGGATAAGTAGGTCATACGTTGCTTTAGTGTCATTACAAAATCTACTGTATGTGGCAGAATAGGGTTCAACTCACAACAGAGAAAAAAGCTCAAAGAAAATAAAAACTGAGATGCACAGAAGTGACAACCTACACCACATCTATGTTTCCTCCTAGAAAACAACACTCAAACCTGACTTTATTGTGAATTAAATTATTTTTATATCAGATAACTGAATAAATGCTATATTCAGTAATTAATGGCACTAACAATTCCATAGATTCCCAAAAAGAAGCTATCACTTCCTCTCTCCAAAACAGCAATTTTTACTCAGTTGATGAGGCCCTCCAAGTGGCAGTATGCCATACTTACCAAGCACTTGCTCAATTCAAAACGTGGTTGCTCATGTATCTAGAGCTGCCCTCACATGTTCCAGTCATACCTAGAAAATAGGAGTCAGTCGGTGGCAACGGGCAGTTACGAGCCATCAGCTAGGGGGACCCTGGTGTGTTACGTTTCTCAGGAGTCTACCCAAGGTCCCAGGCTTCCATATGTATCACTCTTCCGTATGTCTTCTCTTCCATATGTATCACTCAGATGCTCACATTTAACTTCAGAATTCATAGGTAAGATATCTACTCTAAACTGTTCTCAGGATACCAATAAAACCAATGTTCTGTGATAAACAATTATGAACTTTCGTATGCACATCACTTCTCAAAGCAGGATGGTTTTTTTAGACATGAGCCCCACTTCTAAAATCTTTTTCAGACAAAAATTAGAGTGCTCTGAGCTTTACACTGGACATCAGTCCCTTGACTTTTCATTAAATCCAATGAACTGCTAAAGCATATTAAAAGAAAAAAGATACTTTCTGCTAAATCATGTCTCTGAAGAAGATACCTCTGAACTTCAAAGTCTATTAGATTTACCTTTAGAAGAACAGAAATGCAATATACTTACTAACAAATATTTAGGGTCATAAGTGGAGATGCACACAGTAATCCAATCTGAAGAAGGCAGCTATAGAGCACGCACTGTCTTTGTGCATCCTAGAGTTATCAGCTCTCCTAGATTCCCTCCTCAGTTGAACAAAAATGTATCAAATCGGTTAGGTCCTATAATTTCCTCTAACCCACCAACCATATCTTACTGTGTATTTCTGCCAGCTGTTTTTTAGCCAAACATCAGATTACAGCTACAGAGTAGAAAAGATTAAACTCTACCACATAATGACATGATTTTAAAAGGGGAATTTCACCATCAACCTAAACAACTTAGTGTTTCATTATTTTTAGGACATACACACATGCAGCAAAAACATGTTGAAAACAGTACACTGCCACAGTACATCTTCACAAAAGAAAATGCCAACTGATACTAGCTCATTGATCTTCTCCAAGTTTCTCCATTCTTTTCTCTAATGGAATTTAGCTTTATCCTTGCAGATGTCTAATACAAGTTTGGAGAGGGAGGAACTTCTATGCTGCTGATAAAGAACAAGCACCGCACTTTGACTCAGGCGTGAGGGGGGAGGGCATGTGACACAGGGGACAGACTACCATACCAGCCTATCTTCTCTCCCATTAACACTTTTTTCCCAATCTGTTCTTCCAGAGAGAAACAAGGTGGCATATAGAAATTAATTAACTGAAACATTCTTCCAAAGTCTGCAGCGACCTTTTCACAGCTCTCAAAACAAACACTGCATCTTTACCAGTGTCAACTGGTAAGAAGTCAGTCATTCTTCTAGAAGAGCTGTTCTTCTTTGGCTAGGAATAAATCTTCTTTCCCCGCTTTTATTTTGTCACGTGGTTTGTTTTATAATAGATCCCACTGAAGTCCTCTTCTTATTTTCTGAGGTGGTTGTATCAAGTTTCATTTTTGATCCTTTTTCCTTTTAATTCTACTCCTCCAGTTAAAATTTCCTTGTGTCATTTAAACATCTTGAATCCTGACAAAAACATTCATTTACCTTGCAGCATCTCTATCAGACCAAACCCTGTACCAGTTTGCATCATCAGTTTGCATGTGGTTTACATCAGACCACCAACTTCACCTTGTCGTTCACAAATCCAAACTTCTGATTATCTTCCAAAGATCCGTTTCTGAATGTATCACTAATAATATCACCTTATACTCAGTTAGTTAAAACCATAGCTTGGAACAAAGCTGAAGGAGATGGGAGCCATCCCTGACATTTTTATCAGTCTGCTTTGCCTAAATAATGTCTTACTCTTCTAGGCTTATAATGGGTTACAGCAAAAGAGTTTAGATTAAAAACACTCCGGTAAGTAATAGATCCAGATGATCAAGTTATTAAAACTTAACAGAGAAATGGATTAGAAACGATTGCTTTGAAACATATTTTGTGGCACCACCACCCTCAGATATCGTGGAAGAACATTCAACAGCACCAGCTGGTTCAGGCTCATGAGGTGGGAGATGAAGGAGAGGACTCCACCTCAGCACAGGCAGTTCTCCACAGCCAGGCTTCTGATCAGAGGTACAAGCTATGTCTGAAAAGCAGCCCAGACTTTTTTTTTTATACCCACTATCTATGCCAACTGCTGCTGGCAAGCCAGATCAGCTCACTGATTCAAAAGAGAATAAACCCTCCAAACCCCCTGAAGGCCTGTCTTATGCTAATAGTTCCCACATTGCTGTGCGATCATTAGATAATACAAGAGAGGGGGTAAGAGCCTGTGGAGGAGGGAAAACCAAGGAGAGAAGGGAATGACTGCCTGTTTCTGCAGTAGTCTCAAGTTAGATCACATTAAGCATATTGTGAAACTGCACTGAATTCCCTTTACTAGCTGTTGCCAGATGAGCACTGGTCTCATCCTTGTACCACGGGCAGGAATCCCTACCACCCAGCACCCACAACAGTCCCTACAAGGCAATTAGAGCTGTAAGTAAACCACTTATCACTGAACATCTATGTATTCAACTACAGGTTTGCAGGTCTGTCTCTCACTCCTCCATATACCAGACAATGATCACTCATTTAGTCTTAATGGACTGTTCCTAAAATAGAGAGATCCCGGGACAATGGCTTGCTGAGGCTTCAGCAAACTAGTTTGGCTGGGTTCACTTTCAGGTGTCTGGAGTCTGGAAAAACAGATGGGCGTCAGCAGCAAGGCAGTGGTTACACACAAGCCTTTTAAAGTCTGCTTTAAATACTAGGGGAAGAAGGGGATACAACATAGGAAACTTCAGGCAGGAAGGAAAGTGGGTGAGCTGGGTTTTAGAGCAGCAGAGTTGATCAAGCTGCTATTCTCTTCCTAAAAGAACTGAGTGAGGAGACTCTGGACTTAGGAAGTTATTCTAACTGTAATCATATGCTTCAGCCTTTAAAACCTGTAAAATAAAGAAGGTGTATTTTGAAACTGTGCTAAGTCTTATGGTCTGTATGTGTAACTACGTGTATCAAACATGCCTTCCAAACATAAAAGCAACCATACTGAGTTAGACCAAACATCCATTTAACACCTAGCCTGTCTCCAAGTGAGCACATCTTTAAGGAGAATAAAAGTGCAGCAAATACATGCTACTTTTCCTGTAATACCTTGCCAGTCTCCAACTGCTTTCATGGATTTTCTGAACCAGATGCCATTTGTATGTATGTATTCTGCATTTGTACTTTTTCATATATCCACCCTCAGTGGATTCCTCATCCCTTGAACCCATGAGAAATTTTAGTATCTACAGCAACATTTGGCAAACTGTTACTCAGATGTAGTACCCACTGCATGAAGGTATAAAAACTCTATTCTTCCCTCAGGAGACATCTCCCTCCTCGTATTTTTTTGCACAAAAGCATAACTGTCACTGACTTTTATGTTACTTTTGAAACATGGTGCACCTTCCTTCATTCTGGGGAAAATGAAAAGGCATTCGTATTTAAGTAGTAAAACTTATTGTAGGCTCTAAGTACTTGCAAACAAGCTTCAAAATACATCAACTATGCACTCACAATTAGGCATGGTACAAAGCCCAAAGGAAAATACATTTTTAACACAAACTCTAATTCTTGAATAGATAAGAAATTTCTATCATTTCAGATTTATTTTACATTAATCTGGTAAAATACAAAGCAGAGAAATAAAAAGGTAAGCATTTTAAAATTTTGTTTCTTAAATGCCACTTTGCACTATTTTTCCTCCTCTATTACATTTTTTCCATTCTAAAAAGGAATTTGTTTATTCCCTGATACTGAAATAATATACAAGCTTTTAAACTGTAGAAGAGATCTATCAGATAAAAAGATTCATTATATACACCCAAACAGTTTTAGAAGAATTTTACAAAGGTAAATTTAAGGGTCCTACCCATTAAATACCTTCTCAAAGAATGCACACAAAATTTCTGTTTAAGTCTTCCTGCATTAAAGTCTGTTTCCACATAACCATAATTTTTCAAAGCATTTGATGCTGACTTTTTAATTCACACTAACGCATTGGAGAAAAAAAGGCTCCTTTGTGTAAAGCTTTCTGTATACGAAAAAGTGAAGAAGAACAGAAAAGAGAGCATGCTATACAAAATCCACCTGTTTTGGCAATTTTGAAGAATTTAAATTTAAAACATGTTCATATTACAATTCCTTGTAAGCTAATTCACATGATCATAAACTAGATGAACACTAACTTAAGTAGGCAATTATAAAATAAAAGTATTCAAAGAATTTCCAGTAAGCTGAAGCACTCCCAGCATTTACAGATCTCAAAAGCAACAATAGAAACAAAAGGAGCAGTTGCCCTCCATAGCAGAGTTTTTGCTTTTACAGCACAACTCTCCATCTGCAGCCAGCTGACACTTACTCACACTGAACTATGTTCTCTTGCTATATTCTGTCTGAAGTGGGCTTCTGCAAGACTAACATTTCTTAAACTGGAAGATGCATTTTTTAGGGCGGATGGGAAGCATATTCAAGAGAAGGTGGCTGTTCCAAAGGAGCAGAAAACTGAAATGGGACAGGAGATACTGCTGGGAGAAGATGCCATAGGACTGGTGAACACAGCGGAGGATGACAGGGACAGGGAATACATCTGCAGTGAGAAGTCCATTGGCCAGACAGTGCAGCTAGTGACAGCAAAATAAAAACCCCAGCAAGTGGGTGCCATGCCACAAGTTCAGCCCATTAGCAATTAGCATGGGACCAGCACCGAAACATGGCTGAAGTGGTGCCTCCATGAGACATCCAGAGTGTGTTGGAGAAGCTCCCTACCACCTACATATCATCCTGTACTTCCCCCAGATCTCCAGCACATGGGTGCACTCACTCAGGAACATCTGAGTAGCAGCAGGTGCTACTTAAGGAGGGAGGGAAGGAGGGAGAATGAGGATGAATCAGGTGTTCAGTGAAAGCACAGCAAGATGAGAAAGTTCCTGCATTGATCATATAGGTAGGCACCATTCTGAATTAACCCAGAGTGACTCCCAGTCATTCCCATTTACTGTACATAATAGGAAATGGGTGTTAGTAGCACATGGATGGAACACATAGAAAGAACAGCTGAACTGTGAGATTGTTTGTGTACTGATTCAATCACAAAAGCAGTCTGAACAGACATTTTTCTCACTCTATAAGAAAGTACATCAATCACCCCAAACATAATCCTATGGAAGTCAAATGAGCATCAGGAGAAGAAAAACTATGATAAAGATTGTACTATAAAGGTTTGTAGCCATTAAACATTTTTTTTTTTTATTTTGAAAGCAGAACCAAGGTTTTCACATCCTATTAACAGACCTGCAAACTCCACCACACCCACCTCAGTTTTATTTCATAGACTCTAACCCTAGTTAGATGAATCATGCAAGAGTTATCATGCAACGTTAACAGTTCTGCTTTCTTTCCCCCCTCTTTTAAGCCTAGAAAGTGGTGTACACACATACCTGGAAGAATGTTAAGGTTGAAAGGTGAACATAGTCAACATACAGAGGACAGACAGAGTGCTAGAAAGTCCCTAAATTACATTCTAAACTTAGAAATGCATTTCATAATGGAAAATATCTCCACCTCCTAACTCTGCTGCTTTCTTAGACATAATTTTAGATTTTGAGACATGAAAACCTGAAATAATGAGAGTATGCTATCATGCCACATTTTTCTTATAAATTGGAAAAACATAAGCATTGTAAACAAAATCAATATATTAACTAAATGTGCATATTTGGAGGGTTTTACAGATTGTGTTATTTCAAGATAAATAAATTCCAACTATTTACATCTGAAGGAAGTCCTAAGAAGACTTAAGATGGCAGCAGAGGAAGCAGAAATAGATTGCTGAGTCTCCAATTTGAGAAACTCTACAAAGCTGGCAACAGGCAGTTCCACAGGAGGAGGAGAAAGGGAAGCACAAGTCAAGACCCTCCCCAGCTCTTTATTAACAAAGTTAGGCAGCACCAGAACCCATTCCCTAACTCTCTTCTCTCTTGTACCTTGCAAGAAAATAGAAAATGAACAGATGATGTTCTGTACAAAAATGGTAGTCCATATCATATAGGACAGAAAGATACCAAGCCATTAGCTGTAATCTTTTCAGAACTACATATATAAGCTCCATAATTTAACCAAAATAAAAACTCCCTTCCATGAACCAGAAAATGTAGTGCTAAAAATGGAGCATATAGGATTCAGCCACAGACACACACAAACACATATTCTCATGCTTCCTAAGAAGATGAATCATCACTAAAGCATATGCTGGACCCAGCGTGTACTATGGGCCAAATAAAAATCGATTTCTAACCTCTGGTAATTTATTGTATCATCCTTTTGTCTTCCCCCAGTTTTGCCTCAGCTGCAAATTCTGCTGTCAGTTTTGTAAATTATTTGAAGTTGAGCTCCTGGAGAAGCAGTCTGAAGAAAATCTAAACTTGATGGGCCTTATGAGATATAAATATTGCTCCATTCAGGTCAGGTTACCCTTCTCAGCTCTATGTGAAAATTTGTTTCAACAGCTTATCTTCAAAACTCCTTGCACCTTAAAAACACTGCTCTTCCAACATCTTAGATGTCCCACATCCCACAGGATTATACTCCAATAGTCTCATTTCTTTAGAGGATATCTACCGAAAATATGCAGACAGGTCCTGTGCCTAAGAGAATAAAAAACCAGATGACAGTGTTCAGTGATGTTACAGATTTCAGACACTCAAGTCAGTAGTGAAAAGCTATCTTGTGGACAAGGGACATCGCTCCTCCTTCCCTGAACATCTGTGTACATTAGGCTGTAATGCCAAACCAAGAACATTTATTCAACTTTTTCCTATTGTGGAAAAAAGGCAGGTGTTTTACCTCCACTACACTAAAGAAAGGCTTATATTATCTCAGTTTGTAGGGAAATTCTTGTCATAGTATAGCCAACAAGTAAACACTTCCAGAGTGCATGCAAGGGAGATTACAGCATCAAACATCTGCATAGTGTAGAGAGGCAGATTACAGAAGTTAGCAGTCACACAGTGTCCAAGTTATAAAAAGGATATACAAGGCGCTTCACTCTATGAACACCGAAAAAAAAAAATTTCCCGGTGAAAATGATATACAAGAGTCTCCAGAATTTTTCCTTTCCCTTCAGATTCAAGCAATTAAACCTCTCAAAGTCACAGAACAGAACATCAATAAACAATCCTTTAAAATTACAATTGCCATCTTTCACCACTATAATTAGTACAGTAACATAATTACATTATAAAATACTACTTTTTATTTTATCCAAGTCTTACACTGGATCAGACAACAGTGAGTTCAGCAGGATTTGTGAAGTTTGGGTTTACCAAAGGGTCTTTAGAAAGACACTGTTACCTTCTGTACTGCAAGAACAGCATGCTGAATAGCATGCTGAACAGCATATGCCAAACATTTTCTGAAACCAATCATTACTTCAGGTTAAAACCGACAACATCTGGAAAAATTTGATTTTAGCATATCTTCAGTGGCCCTCAACAGGCTTCAAGAATAACAACAAAACCACTCCTGGAATTTAGTACTAAGTAAGCTTTAACTAATGCCATAACAGGCATCTAACTTCTGCTGTAAGATTTTGCTCCACAGCCAAAATAATTAGCAGAAGTCACCACTTTATACCACACCTGAAAAGTAAAAGTTTCAAGACTGCAAATACAATTGCAGAATTAATCTCCTACACATAGACTTATCCCAGGATGTTTCAGACTACTAATAAAATGTAAATTTGAACTTTCTCCCTGTGCCTCCCCCCATAACAACCTTTATACAGAAGAAAATAATTCAAAAAACATTTCACAGTCATGAAGCATCTTAAATGTTTACATCTTACAGCTACCTAAGATACAACGTAAGAAAACTAAAAAGAGAAAATGCAATGCACAAATAGTTATGCACATAGCACACTTCACAACCAACACAATATAAAAGCATTCTCTCTCACTACACGTCCCAGAGGCAACTAAAAAGACAATTTACGAAAGCCATCTGGTTCTAGTGCCCCTCTAACAACGTATTAGCAAAATACATGTATTTCAAAAATAGAGGAAAAAGCCTTACTCTGCTATATCAAGATATCCACAGGAAGCAGCTGCATGTAGAGGTATCCAGCCTTCATTATCTGGTTGATTAATATTTGCTCCATTTTCCACCAGAAATTTCACCATATCTACGTTATCATCTATACAAGCCTATAAAGAAAGAAAGATTTAAGAAATAAGTTCATATTAAAGTTGTTCTACAATACTGTGCATCTTTAAGCAATATCTTCAGGAAAAAAGGTAAATATTTTCAGGTCTGATGAGGGAGTAGGGTTTAGTTGTTGAGGTTGGACGGCAAGACAGGAAGAATTTGAGAGAAAAGCAGCAGGTGTTACAGATTTGTAAAAAAATCCTTAAACAAACAAATTCAAACAGAGTTTAACAAAACCAACAAGTATGATTTCTTCAGGTAAATTTGTTCTAGTTTTCTGAGAAGTCATTTACAATCCCCACTGCAACCTTGTTCTCCAGTACAAAGCAGTTCCCTTCATAAAGCCCCCAGGCCCTCGCTCCACCCCAGGCCCAGCTCACTCACTTCAGCGTATGTTACAATTGAATAAACAGCTACACCATGAAGTAGAATTGCTGTGACCAAGAGATGGGGAGCAGTTTGGAAAACAATACCATAACATGGTTTTAATTATAATGCAGTCGAGACTAAGGAGTGTGGAAGGGGATGCTATGTTGCATTTCAACAGCCCCCTGCTGTTTCCTACTGCAGCCTATTCTATACCATCATACATCTTTTAACAGTTTATTAATCACTGCTGTTTATAAACTTACTTGAGTATCAATTTGGCACATTGCAAAGATGTTATCATTTGTGCACATCTCTTAATTACCAAGGAAACAGTGTTGCCCAGATGCAGAACTACTGCCGCTCTCCAGATCTCCATTTTGCCTGGCTCCTATTTTGCCTTTCTTCTCTGCGTTTGAGTATTTTTCTCACAGGGTGCTCAGTGAGTTTTCTTGCCAACTTCTATACTGCTGCCCTTAAAAGGGCAGAGCAACAGAGAGAAAAGTCCCTCTGCATTTCAGGACAGCAAGGACTCAAAACAGCTAGACCCCACAAGACTGATACTAATTTTTTAGCTTAATAAATCAACAATACTACATAACCTGAAGGCTGAAATGAGAACTTTTATTGCTGGGCTCCTAAATCCTTCTAGAGAATTATGTCTCTAATTAAATGCAATTAAGGTATAAATTCTACTTTTCAGATTACTTCTACAGCAATAAAGACTGAAAATTATATACTGCTTTATTATGGCAAAAAAATCTCATTTTCCTTATTTAAGCAATTGTGCTTTCAGAGATGAATCCCAAAGCTTTCCTCCATGCTGTAGTGCTCAGGCAACAGCTACACAGTAAGAGAGACGTGTTGCTGCCCTATTTAACCAGCCAAACAAAAACAGCAAGAAATTATCCCTCTTTGACCCCATTTGCTTTAGTTAGGTACGAACTTAAGGCTTTGTTTAGAATGTAACACAGAACTGTTTTAACGACGAGTGTCATCTGGACTTATTCATCCATAAACTTGCAGCTAGACTGCAACTAGACTGCAGTACACTGCTTGCATTATTTGTTTTTCAATTAAAAACAAAAACATGTTATTGAGTGAAAACATTCAAAAACCTTCCTACCTTTTCAGGTATTCTTGAAAACTGCCTCCCTAAAGGATTTTTTGAATTATCTTTTTAGTCATATCTATCCCTAAAATCAGCAAATCTTTTAAGAAAATAATTTATGAACATACTCCCAACAATAAAGACTACAAATTCCTGCAGAATATTGTCTTCCATTTCCTCCACTTATCATCAGTGTACAATGTTACACACTAGTAACAAGCTCTGAAAGAAAAGAATCACCTCTCTTTGCAAGGCATTTTGTTACTTAAATGAAAAGGAACCAAATGCAAGATATCAGAACTCAGTTCAGGAGGAAAACAAATTGAAGAAACACAGATGTTTACACTTACCAGAAACATTAACCTAGCCATGTTTCACACATACCATATATCCAGTTTTTCTGGATATCCAACTTGCCTGACCATTGATATCCTATGTATAGCATAATATTCACCTATTTATTTTAAGGAAAATAAATTTACACCCAAAAACTTTGCAATTGCCTAAGCATTTTAAAATATAGATCTTTTCATATTACATCTCAATATGCTGCATACTCGTATATCTTAAAATCCTCTAAAATTCATAATCTGTGAAAAAAGGCTATCTTAGAATTGATTAGCACTATTACAGGAAAAAAAAAAAAAAGCCAGACCATCTGGCTGTGACAGAACCCAACACAGAACAATCCTTGCCCATTTTTCAAGTATACATAAGAAAAACTGGCAAGACATACTCATAAAAATACTGTTGCTAAGTGAATCAAAAGCTTACATATGCAGCACATTAAAAGACATATGACTAAGTGGCTAAAAATATTTGACCAAATTTGGGCAGTTTATTGTGCCATACATGGCAAGAATCAGGAGAGCTCAAATACACTTCTCATATATTATCAGAGAGTGAACATTCATGACAAGCAAAGATAAACAATCTGTGCGATTATATATATTAGGATGGTAGAAAAGGAACTATTAAGATAATAGAAGAATTTACTTGCATATGCAAATGGGAAAGTACTGGCATGACTAGTGATCAAATCTGTGAGATTTAAGTAATGTTCCTCATAACTGATTACACAGTCTGAACAACTGTTCTAACAATGTTATGGGACAACAGGAGCCACAGAAGCTGAAGTTGATGAAATGGAAGACAGTTGTGTAATTTAAGTAATATGACCTTTGAGCTTCCTTAAACAAAGATTACTTAAAAATGAGCCCTGTACCTGAAATACTTGATAGAAAACCCACTGTGGCCTCCAAGAAGGTTATTACCTATCCTAAGGTAAAGAAAAGCAAACGCAACTGATCCTATTGCTGAAGAATACCTATATAATACATCCTATTTCTCCTTGTCCCCTTTTTCACCTTAACAGCACCGCAGGTGTTTGATGGACCCTATCATTATCAGTACTTTCCATATTAAAGACACCTCTGACTATCATCAGGTACCTTAAATCAGAAAGCCAAGAAACAAATGTTATAAAAGAAATTTTATCTCAAGGCTTTTCCATTTCTACTCTGATTGTCATTGCGCTATCTTCACAGTCACTTCTAAAAGCAAGATTTATCAAGTGCCAGAAGTGCCTCTGTTGTTAAAGACTGACATCTTAACCCCAAAAGGAAAACTTGTCAGAACAGCAAGATAAACTTAAAGCAACAGCCTCCAAAAAGTCTGCTCTTCTAGACCTGAGCCTGAAAGTATTACAAAGGAAAAAGCAATGTACATGCAAGATGTAAATAACAAGAGTTCCAGTGATGTTACAGTGACTCAAAAAAATAAATTCGCATGATGACTTCTGTCCCAGTCTCGGCACAGAGGGCAGATAGCCACAGGCCTTCCTCTTCCATGTCTGCTACAGCCTTTCTAGGATTGATCTCGGCTCTTGGCATTCATCTCCCCATCCCCAGTCTCTCCCTTCATGGTCCTTAGTTCCCGCCTAGAGCCTCAGCCACCACTTAGTGAAACAGCAGGTCATCCTAAAGCTCTTTCCGAGTGCTTGCTAACCACCACATCTGTAGAGCACACACACCAGCCAGCCCCTGGGGCAAGCAGAAGAGCATGGGAGCTCAGACTCAAGATTATCTTTGTCCCATGCACTGGTTCCGTCTCTCAAGCCTGCTCCCAGCCTCCACAAACTGGTAGAAAGGCAGCATTTCTGCAGGAAGCACTCATTACCCTGCCAAATTTGATGGAAGTTAGCCAGAGGGCCCCAAACAGAACAACAGCTGGACAGTGCGATCATATAAACCTCATTTCCTTTGGGAACTAATTTAGAAACTGGGCTAATTAGTCATAAAGAAAGCAAAACAAAACTAAGTTGATAATACAAAGTCTGGTTACCTTTTCTGATAAGAACAGAGATGAAATCTCGAAGGGTGTATATTAAGGCCCAGGAAAGAAAACCGCTTCCTATTTGTACAACCTGAAACCTGGACTGCAAAGACCAGCAAAGATCAACAGCGCCTGGCTCCTGCACAGGCCATCCCTAGGTGGGTCCAACTTGTCCTGGAAACAACATGCCTATGTTAAGTGAAACAACATTTCAAACTTCTCCCAGAAATACTTTCTGATCACTGCAAAGGGGATAACCGGATGCCTGCTTAACATGCTGGATTTTAACTGTATTCGCCATGACTTCGTATCCCAGTGCCAGTGGCGTGGGATCCAGCTGGCTCTCCTGACTATCAGGTGTTAAGTATACAGGTGACGGGTAAACTTAAGCTAGGAAGTAACCTCAAAATGGATAGCTTTAAAAGAGATATCTAGACTGCTTGGTCCCTCAGCAAGTAACCACACGAAGAATTCAGCAGACAGTACTCCTCCCCAAAAGACAGGAAAAACAAGTCCGTATTTTTTTTAAAAAATCAGAAATCTTGTCAAGAAAGAGACAAGTGATCAGGCAGACTACTGTCCCGTATACCTGCAGCAAAGCTGTACAGTATGCATCTTACATCAGACTACAATTTTTATTGTTCTTCCATCAGTGATGAGATCTAATGAGGTAATGACATCTAATGAGGTTTAGCCATTCAATATTTCACCAGTATTTTCTAGAGAGAGAGTAAAACCTACCTTTTTCTGTCCTGATCTTCTCCACAAATTAAGATATTTTGCCTCTAATAGCAGAAAATAAACACTGTACGTTTAATCTCTATCACCACACTTCATTTTTCCTTATTTCCCCCTAGTACAGAAAGAAGTCAAAAACACGAACACGGAGTAAGAGGTTAGACTTGAAGGGATAAAACAAGCCAAACAACCACTCTGAATTCCTGTGGGAATGCTGGAAACAGGCGAAAGACCTCACGCAGCGGCCTGGAGAACAGTTTATCCCTTCCTTTGATTTATCTAGTGAGCCAAGTCCAGTGAGTCCAATGGAACTAAGCAGGACATTAACATCTTTGTTAACGCACCCAAGAACCAAACTAAGGGAGGGCATCCACACCTAGCAACGGAGCTGGTTAAAAGCGGTTCCTATTCTCTTCACCCTGGATTGCTTGTTCCCTCTGCAATCACATACCACACCCTTATAGCTACGCCAACATACTTTGCTGAACTGGATCTAAAGTGGATCAGAAAAGCAATTAGAATTTAAAATTAAATAAAATAAGAAAAGGACAGCAATATACTATTATCTTTATCTGATTAAAGCAGAATTATTTGCTTTGATTATATTAAAAAATGTTTTTACATTCAGAGAAGCCGCCTTCTGGAATTCATCTTCATGTCCTAATTCCACTATCAGAGAAACAAAATTTCATTTTACTGTGAATTTTCACCCATTACAAACCCTGCGTTAAAGCTTCTTGTTTCAAACTGACACTTTTCAAAGAACACACTTCTAAATTTGCAACCACTTCTACCGCTTTCACTTTTAAATTTACAACACATTTTAGCCTACTTTCTTGTTCGTACAGACTTCCTCAGGAAATCACGTAATTCACTCTGTCTACCTGGCTGTTCTCCCTCCTTCAGCAATTTCAACTGAAACTGAGATTGGAATAGAGGCTGAAGAGAATTAAATTCACTGCTTGTCTCAAAGAGGTGGTTAAAGGATGAGTCCTCTGAAATAATGCTGCCACAGAGCAGTTCACAGTGTGAACTCAACAACTACCACGTCTACCTGGGTCCTCTCGCTGGCCCTCCAGTGAGCTCAGCACCGCCGGAGAATCCCCACAGTCTGAACACTGGTCTCAGTCTGCAGCGATTTTTGCCCTCATGAGGAAAGGTTTTGTTAGGACAAACGACATCACAGTTCACTAGTCACACTGTTTACAAACACCTTCTGCTCATCTTCACCCTCCTTGTAAAAAAAAAAAAAAGAATAAGCTTACATATCACGATTCTTAATTTTATTTTTTCTTTCAATAAACCACTAACTGAGAAGGTATAAAAGGAAATTTGGTTAAAAGATCAAAAACAAGCTTGAGCAACACTTTCCACTTTTGGTAGGTCGCATATTTATGCTGCACATTAATTAAGAATGCAGCACAAACAAGTGAAGTGGCAGTAAAGCATACGAAATGAATACATAAGCCTTATCTGACTTCCAAGCTACAGATTTGAGGTAACATAGCAGTTACAGCCACTAGAACGAAGGAGGAATATTTATTTGCACCTTAAATTTGTTTGTAGGTTATTAATTCAATGTTTTTGTACAAAGTGTAACATCTTAAGAGTCTATTATTAGTAATGACAGTGTCCTAAGACTCACTGAATATTTGGGAACACTTCTAGGATAAAGGGTAATAAGAATGACCAACAAATTAGGTCATGAAATACTAGTGATTACTACACTTATTTACTAGTTAAGAAGTCACTATAAAAGCATGTATTTTACATTTGCTGAGTATTCTTTTTAATATAGTACATACAGGGTGGAAAGGCTGCTGTTGATGTTCACATTTACGGTAAGAAACAGGACAGTTTGGGTGTTGTAACAGAACTTCAGGCATTAATCTACTATTACAGATGACAAATGTTGCTCAATTATGAAATTAAGTACAATCTTTCCAGTGTTCATTTAGCCAACCCACAAGTCACAGCTTCTATTTTTCAGTAAGCTGGGGTAATACCGGGTATCTCTGCATACTGACAAAGGATTGAATCTTTTACTTTTTTAAAGCATGCTTACTAATAAAAACAGAACAGTTTACCATGCAAATATTCTTGATAAACTAGTAATATTACCCTTTTGCTACACTAGTGTTATTTTGTTTAACTTGTTTGTAAATATTGTGTGTATTATGCACGAGTGTGTTATTTTCAGTTAAGAATGACCTAATGTTTAAAATCCTGGAGAGCTGGTCCATACAAAATTGTTAAAACGATAGCTGCCATATCCAATAACTCAAATTAACGAATAATTTCAAGAGCATCTCATTGCTTCTGCAAATTCCGGCATTTTCAAATCTATTGTTTGTATTTCTCTCACCCCAGAATACAAGTCAATCTTGGCATAAATTTCAATGCCAAACCCTTTCTCCCACCGCAGAGCAGCAAACTTCTCTCTGGAGAAATTCTTTGAAATGTTTTGACTTCTAAGTGTAGAAAATGAGAATCCTTTCAGACACCTGCAAAATCAGGTGGGCAAGACACTTTCTCCTCAGGAGAAAACACTACTTGAGGCTGATGCAACGTTTCATGTCCATTCAAGCCTCATGGGGAAGGCATGCAGAGACTATTGAAACCGAGCACCCATTAACCATCATTACTTAACTCAAGTGCTGCAGAGCTGTCAAACATTGACAAAAATAGACAAATCATTCCAGAACTCAAACTTCTCTAGCTATTAATTCCACTTCATGTAAACACCTTGTCATATGCATGAGTATATCTTAATAGAAGTTTGCTTAGATTTTATTTCAGCTCCAAGAGATGGATAAAACCAGAAGCTATGCGAAATCAGCAATTGCTTAGCTCAAATACTCAGTAAGACAAACGTGTAATTTCTATACTACAATTCTGACTTGTTTTCTCTGTTACACTGAACTACTGAATTAATTACATGCCCTTAAGCTTTGCAAGTTTGTAATTTATTGTTAAACCTGTAAATTTTGTTAAGGTCACATTTCATGAAAAACACTAAAATCTATTGCTGTTGAGACTGATACAATCTGCATGTTATAAAAACCGATTTCTTGGGGACTTCCCACTATTTAAACCCTAATGAATGCTTAATCATAGTTCTTAATCAGGTCTGTAATAGAATACATATATTTCAGTAGTTTTAGCATGCTTCAAGTAGAAATAGAATTATTCTTGTCCTCTAACATCCTGCCAAGATAAATAAGGGGAAGAGGAGAGTTGGCCATAACATGTTATTTACCTATAACCAGAGATGTTAGCATTCCCATTAGCAATCCCAGTAACAGATCAAGACTTACTCTGACAGACATTATATGGACAAAATAACCCGGTCTAATGCCTGCTTTCCTGTTTTTGCTGAAAAAAAACCCCAACTATTCCAGGCTACCTAATATTCCATGCAAATCTACTTTCAGATAAATATTTGTTTCCCTTTTTAGCTGTGTGCATATCTATTTTCAGGAACACTTGAAATTCCCACACTAAAAGTTATCTCTTAATTAAAACTACCATACTGAATGTTTAGTGTTAAACTTCAATGGTATTCATTTATTTCAACTCAAAGAAAAATCTCAAGACAACCTGCCAAAAAAAAATCTGGAAAAAGTCTGCCAAAAAAACCCAAACAATCCTGGAAAAATGAGATGTCATGGAAAAAACTGCTAGCCCTTACAAAATTATTTTAGAAGAGATCAAGCCAAACAGCACTCAAAGACTAAAATACTGTTACTGGAGCAGATTTATTTGCCTGAATGCCCTTTTTTCTCCTGGCTAAATTTATTGACACAAAGTTGGTGAAGATACTGGACATGAAGGACTCTAATGAAGCAACCTTTGCCTAAACGTCACACAAATGAGGCTCTCCCTTAAACTCCTGATATTAAGCATCTGAGAAACAACTTCTTCCATTCCTTCTGGTTTCTTTCAATTTAAAAACAAAACTAGTACATTCTGTGGAACAACAGAACTTGCTTTTAAATGTAGATTCAGGCTTCTTAAGACAGCTTTAAAACCACACTGCAGGTGAAAGCGCATGATTTTACTGGGCAAAATGGACAAATGAAGATCTGACTGACAGCATGGCGTTACAGCTAGTAAGATGTACAAATTCACAAGCTGTCTTGAACCCTGAAGACTTACACAGCATACACACGTATGTACAAATCACGTATGACAGATTCTTATTTTAGCTACATGTTGTTGAAACCTATGCCATTTGTCCCGGAGCACCAAATCAGTGAATTTAGGAGTTAAATCCAGAACCGAATTTCAGACTCATTCACTTCACATACGGCTTTCTCACTCTTCTGGTCCGTGCCTTCGCAGTTTGCTTTCTGAGGCAATTTCAACAGTTGTGGCTGATGCACCACATTCAGTAGGACACAGACAAACAACCCTCCACATGTACCTCCCGACAGGTATGGAAGCAGTCTTTATTCATTGAAAATAAATGGTTTTTAGGAGTAAACAAAATTTCCATACTGTAAAAATACAGTGCCATTATACAGCTATGCTTTCATTAAGCATTTACTGTTATAATTTTGGCAGATAGCGATTAGTTTTCATGGTCACACAATGTGTAAATATTAAATTTGAGAAGGACAAGGCAGTGTCATATTATATATATATTTCTGTCCCAGTCAAATTTAAGAACATGCCAATCATATTTCAAATACTTAAATTTTTTCATGAGTAAACATAATCTGCTTTTAGCATATGGGCAACTAAACAAGCTCATAAGCTAAAGCAGCTTTTCAATTTAAAATACCTAACATATTGATACCCTCTAATACATGTTCTTAACCAAACTAATCATCTAGCAAAACAAAAAGGCATCAAGAAAACTTACTAGAAGAATCTGTTTACATAAACAAACAGGTTTGATCACTTTTATGTTCCTTGCATTAAATTTAAACCACATGTGCCAAGCTTCCCTTTTTTCCTGTGCTTCTGACTATCACCTCCATACAGCTCTGAGTTCTTCGGAGAGGGAAACTGCGCTGCTTTGGAAGAAAGCAAAGCTGACCACATCTATCAGCGCTCCGCTGTGAACTCTTACGGGCTACATTAGTGATCTAGTTGTCAACTGGCATTTAATCTTCTGCTTTAGCAGGATCTAGGGAAAGTTCTCATTGCTTTCTAATTTTAGCCAAGTAAAGTGGCAAAACTGAACAGAATAAAAGAAAGAACATTGATTAATAAAAACAATGATAACCCTTCATCCCATTAAGGGAAAAAAATATACATGTTGATAGGACGTACTAAACTAACCAAGACTGACTTTCCGTGTGCTCACTTTCCTACTGCACATGACTGTTGACAGTAAAAAACACTTTTAACAGAAGAAACCAAGACTACAGGTACAAAAAGGCAGCAAGACGTTCAAATTTGCAAATACATACCTATGAATGCTTCATTCAATTAGCACTTGCCATTTGTGGTTTTATCCTCATCATTATACAATATATTAGAAGTAAAAGCATATTTTCAGTAAGCTGATAAGGCTGGTATCATTCAGGGCTTTTTTCCTCCCTAAGTAGGGAAATCTATGTAAATAAACAACTGATTTGTATAATTCAATTTAACATAATAGAATAAAAAAGTACATGTAAAGTATGAATGATGTCAGATTTATATATATTTTATATTAAAAAATTAATACAATCATGTTGTACCTGGATGGAAATAAGAATTAAATTAGAAGTAAAAGAGGCATTTTGAATTGCTTAAACATTTATCAAATTATCTTAAATGTGGCAAATATATTAGTTTATCAAAACTGCATTTTGTACACAAAACCAATTAAACAAAGGTAGTACCACATATAAAGAGGAAACTTAACTAATTGTTTCTCATAATTTTTCATTTCTAAGGAAAGAACATATTGCTACCCCTACTTTCTGTTCCTAGACTGGGAAAAGAAAAGCTATCCTTCTCTAACATAAATCTCAGTAAATTTTTCCATTTATGATCAAACTTATGATTCACTGAATTGACTAGATAAATTGGAAAGCATTTTCAGCTCTTCAAAAACGCTACTAAGTCTTGGTAGGTTGCAAATCAGCAGTTCAGGATGAAGGTGGAGTATTCTGACACTGTCACTAAAATTTTAGCAGAAAACCAAGGACTGTCTAAAAACCAATTAAATAGTTTTAGTGAAAATATCCAAAAGCATATTAGCTGAACTTGTTACAGTAAATATCAAACAATTGCTGTTTCTTAAAACTGTAATTTTTACTACAGATTTTGTCTATTCAGATGGTAACAAGGTGAGAAACTTGCAGCTTCCAGTCCCCACAACCCTACAGGTGTCAGACAACACCTTTGCCAGGTGTACCAGAAGTAACACCTCAGTGCTCCTCAGGGCAGCCATAGCTCCGAAGCAGGGCATGTTGATAAACCTCCAGGATAATCCTGTTAGCATCTTAAACACCTGAAGACAGCACAGTATGTTTTTCACTCATCAGTAATGTATATACATTTTAACCTCACTTTTCAACAGAAAAAGACAAGAAGCAGCTCTCCAGTCTTCCTTTTTAGAAAACACTGGCTGCAGTACACAGGTATATACGTAACTACATTTTAAAATAGCTCAATTAATTTCTGACTTCAGAAATATATTCCGCATAAAACCTAAAGAAACTGGGACCTGGTTTGCTTTCTGATCTGCTGAAAGTTTGAAGGAATTACTCAGGGGAGCACACAGATAATGCTAAAAAATTCGGTGTCAGGTAATTTCCTTATACATTTTCATATTCCACATTGTAGGTAAACATACAGCATCACTTGGAACAACCTGTCCAAAGCCTTTTTTCTCATTTAATCTGCACAAAAAAATGTCACTGTGATCCCCAGTAGGTAAGATACTTGCAGCAGACAAAGGTCACCAAGACTCAAATAAATCCTCTGCAAGGATAAGATCAACTCAGACTACACCTAAACCCAAAATTCGAGTCAGACTAGGCACTTCAGGAATCCCGTCAAAGTTAAATAAGGGTGTTCTCATGCTGTGCCTTTGTTAAATTTGCTAAACAATCTTCTAAAATAACTTCCATGAAATACATCACCATGTTCTAGTATAGTTAATAAAACTGTTTGTACAAACAAATACAGAGATGATAATCAAATGCACTACAAGTCTCTGTCAATTATAAAGAATAAAAAAAAGTATTCAACACCAAACTCCCTCTCTCTCAAAGGCTAGCTATGCAGCTGTTCAACCTCACAGATATGGTTTGCAACTTCTAAAAAAGGCATTTTTGCCACGGTGTAACTTAATACTCTATTTTCAATAGGCTAGCCACATCGTGCAACTTGCTGAGCAAACCCTCACTGCCTGGAACGAAGAGGAAACCTGCGCTCACTTGTGTGTGCTTCCTCTGTCCCGGCAGCAATCCCAGTCCCACCTCCAACAGCTATCTTTCAATTGTGTCCAAATTTTTCACCAGCACAAGAAAACAGCCATGAGTACTTCTTAATAGAGACGTCCAAATTTATCTCTAGCCACAAACGTAAAAACAACATCCACTTGGTGAACCTTCTCTCTCCCAGAAGAGCATGACAGAAGTACCAGCTTCAACATTGGGCTCCCTCTGGTCTATCTAAACAGGAAATACTTTGGTACAGTTGTCCCATTAGAAACTCATTATGACAGATTAACGAAGAAACTGCAAGTAATCACAAGTTCCTAGGAAACCACTTACATCTCAATTACATTGAAAAATGGACAGGAAGACAACAGCCAACAAGTAAAAAAAAAATCTGTTTACACAGACTCATCTACAACAGTACATACCACTATATATACACAATACATGGCATTTTAAAAGGGCTAATTTTCAAGTCTTTTTTTTTTTTAAATGGGTATCACACAGACCAGAAGCCGTTATGCAACAAAGCAGTTCGATTAGGAAGTTACAATAATACAGAGATAAAGCAAAGGAATGGCAGCAATTAAAAGTAAAATGCTTAACAAATCAAACTGTGAAAATCAATATAAGATCAGAATTTTAAAAATGGGTATAAATCAGTATAAACTTTAAGGAACAGAGAGTAGAAATTTGGAAAGGGCAGCTATGAACATCAGTGAAAAAACACAGCTGGCAGGGGCAGGAATACTAAGGCATTTCTTAAATATATTAAGAATGGGGGAAAAACTACCAGTGATACAGGGCATATATATCAACAATATAGGAGAGAGAGAACTGATCCACAAATACCTCTGCTTTGTGTTTTCAAAGAAGCACAGAGTTTTATTTGTCTTGCATAATGAGGATTATACACCACCTTCCAGTCTACTAGTAACAAAGAAAAGCGCTAAAAACCCACAGATCACTATTTAACTCATCAGATCATGGTAATACAAATCACAAGTTTGCTTAGGCAGCTCTCTAGCCACTATTCATGAACTTAAGGCAGTTTCAAGTCTGCTGATATTTATTTTCTAAACAGATCTTGAAATACCTGGGAAACGGCAGAGCCTGTTGACACTACACCAGCACTACGAAGTAGTAACACAAATGCCTAAACAAGTTAGCCTGTCAGCCATACTGGATAAAAGAACTAAAAAACACACCCAAAAAAAATCCATGTGACATATCAAGATAACTGAGGTTCATTAGGTTTATTAGCAGGAAGGTAATACCATGCCAGCAGTTATATTGCTTCAAAGGCTTGCTTAGCTTCACCAGCAGCACCACTGCTTTTTCACAGCATGAGGCCAGACCTGATCAACGCCGAAGGACCACAACTGACACACATTCCTAAGATCTGGGGCACTAGCAAACACAGTTTTGAACCAACATGGGTCCATCAAGGCTTTTTAAGCTTGTAGTTTTGCCAGATTAAAGTTGACTCCACACAGGACAACTGATCATAAATGCTCATGAAAGCTTTTTAGCTTTCATGCAGCAGAGTCTTACCTTAGGTGCTGAACCTGAACAGGCTTCCTCATCAGAGGACACCTTTAAGCATGTACCCCCAAACCTGAATTAAACAGACTTCTCTTTTTTTTTAGCCACAGTAGTCCCTCATCACACCAAGTATCAAAGACCAACTCCATTGTTTTGGCACACAGTGCATGAAAAGCCAGCAGAAATCGAGTATTTTTGAGAAGCGTGTCTCTAGACTGCATCTGCAACCAGCATCATTGTTCTTCTCCTCACGGCATTAAAGGGGAAAGCAAACCAGACTCCTCAGCTCCATATTTATTCTGATACAGAAGGAAAGGAAGCAGCAGCTTCTTTTTCTTCAAATTGCTGCATGTGCTCCACACCACCAATGTATCCAGACTCATTCTGGCATATTTGTATACTATGATTCACACTATACCACCTTCACCACTGTCACCGAACACTTAGACAGTACATCTGCAGCATCTCATGTGGCAGGACTTAAGGACTCTCCAAACCACAGCGGTGCTCATTGCCTACTCCGTGTGGCACGACTTGCACTGCCTGAAGAGGTTGTGCCTGCCATCCCCAAATTCTCTGCAAACATCTAGGGAAAAGCTTACAAAAAGGGCAAGGATACAGCTGTATTTTCCCCATCATCTATAGAGCCACAGGTCCTCACAAACCAAGTTCCCTTTGTGTGTAAAGGTAAACCTGTAGTCTAGTAACCTCTAAATCTTCCACTTCTCCCCACCCCTCTGAAGAGCAATTTTATCCAAGCAAGCAAGCAACAGGAAAATACTGTACCTAGATGAGCAATTGTAACCCATAGCATACATGCCAAAATCAGCACAGCACTCGTGTTATCTGCTCTTTTGCCAGAGCACAAGGAATTCATACATTCTTACACATGCTGCGGCAGTTCATTCTAACTTCTGTCCTGCATGCCAGATTTTGGAAGCTCAGACATCCATTTCAAGGAGAAAGGCCCTGAAGAAACTTGCCAGAACACAAAATATTTCTTAAAAAAGGTTAAGTACTTATGCTCACTACTTCATCAACAGTGTCACTTTGCAGGAGGCATTCACTTGCATCAAAGACAGACATTAACATATTTCTTCCACTGTCTTTAGCAGCACATAATACCACTTTTAAGTTAGCAGAAGATACCTTTGGTAAAAGTTCTTGTAGTCAAACGCTGATAAAAACACACATTTTAAGAAAGTATTCTAATTAAGCTTGTAGGATCTTCTTCCCCTGCTACACCTGATTTTAGGTAGTTATACAAAACAATATCCCAGCTGATAATAACTGGACCCTCACCTGAATATTCTGCATTAGAATCTCTGACATTCAGGAGATGACAATGTTTCAAAGTACTAATAAATACCACTCCTGTTGGATAATTTTCTGTGTTTCAAGTGTTTCAAGATGAGTTTTAAGGACTATTCTGTCCCCTGCAGGACACAGTGTTATAAAACCACCAAACCCTAACTCCTTTGAGCTAACACACGCTAATCACTCAGGGCATGATTCTACAGGAGTTCACTGTTGACAAACAGAGAGATCCCAGCTTCCCTCCTCATTCTCAGCTGCATACTCCCAAAAGCATTTGTCAGACTCTCCATTAGCCAATTCAACTCAGCAGCAAGGCAGAAACAACCCTTTCTCCCTCCCCACCCACTGAAATAAATAAAAAAACAGGAGGGAAAGAAAACAGCACGTTGAGAGGAAGGAAGCAAAAGCACGCCCTTTCAAGGCAGCAAAGTACAGAATTAGCTTAGATGCACTTGGAGCTGCAGCCACTTCTGACTTTCCTTCTCAAGAAAGGATTCTGGAGAACGGGGTAAAAGCCTACATTTCTAATTATGTAGTAACTCGTCTGTGTCGACTTCTAACTTCTGAGAGACTGCTGACATCTTTGAATTGCAGCAGGACAGAAAATGCGCTGGCCTTCTCTTTACCAGGACTGCGTCAGGTTGAAAGAAATAACAAGAACCCAGAAGTTTACCTGACCTTAGCAGTATGCACGTCATCGTGAAATTAATCATAAATGTTTTAAAGTCTGCTTCTTGTACATCACACTGCTAATTAAAGATGTTTATTATCAAAGAGCACAAAAATGAAAGCCTGGTTGAAAAGCACATTGGCTTCAAGGTCAGTCATAGCAACGTGGGTGACTTTACTGACTGTATTTCCCCACAAGTACATAAGAACAAGTGCTAAAGTAAACAGGTAGAAAAACACACCAAAATGAAACAGATTTGATTATATGGAGAAAGTATACACACTGCCGGAACATGGGGAAAGTCTATGTGCTGCAGAGTTTTGGAAGGTAACCATTCAGTGGCGCTGGCAGGGACAGAGCAGCAGCAATGGCAGGGGTAGGGTTTGACAGGGAAGACTTCCAAGTTTCCCCATTTCAGACAACGGATAAAGGCCCATCTGGCTTCCTCTGCTATTCAGTCATTCACCATTCATGCTGTGAACTGCAAGCTCCTGCAACGCAAACCGTTTTTAAAACTGGTTCTCAATTTATTTTCATGAAAGATCTATCCATCTCGCTAGGGGCTATGCTCCAAATACCCCCGAGTGCATGGTGAGAAACTGCCTCCATGTTAAACAGAAAAGAGAAACCCACTCCCTGACATGCCAGAAGACTACCTTTGCTGCCTTGAGCTTGCTTTTTCTCCTCTATGATGCACACCTCTACAAGAATTCCTGGAGGGGAAAGCTGTTCTGCCAGCTTAATTTACACTATTAAATTAGCCAAAATGTGCTTAAGCTTTATGCTTCTCTAGGGACTCCACTTTTACATTAAATTTTCATTTATGCACAGACCTATGCACAAGCTATAGTAAGGCCAAACAGCCAAATATTCCAGGACTTGGAAATGCTTTAATTAATGCTGCCTAAGCCAAAGCTTATGGCCCCACAAGCGTATGACCCGTGCACAGTCCTACATGATCTCTATTTCCCTGTGGCCAAAGGAACTTGTTTCATTCAATCTATGAGATGATCAGTGCTTTCATAATGCGCAGCTATTCAAAATTCACTGTTCAGTGTTCGGCTGTATAACTCAAATCTTGTTCCAAATGGAATTCATTCTCTCATGGGCTCTTCTACCTATCAGCACTTACCACCATTTAGGTACACAAGCAGAATTTTCATAAAACCTCTACTGCAAAAGTTATCATTTTACAGATGGTAATCAGACAAAAAGGTCAACATAAGCCATACCCCCTGATTTAACCATACAATCTGAAATACCATGGAACTGAGGTTTTAGGATATACACCATTACATATGTCTAAAGAAAAGCTTCCTTTCATTACTCTTACAGCCACAAGTGCATAACGTTTCTACAGATTGCCCTGCAATCTCCTGCCCTATATACCATTCTCTTCCTTTTTTCCGCCACTGATAATGCAGAAGTCCCATGCGCAACAGCATCTTTTATCAGATGTCCTGAACTATCCCAAGAGCAAATCCTCTATACAGGCCCTATAATCTAGGTATGATGACATAACAGAGTATTAAAAGGTTAAGGCATGTTAAGTCCAAGTACAGATTTCACAGGCAACATTAACTACCTGATGTCCGATACACCACCACCTCAGTTCCATTATTTCAGTATTCTCAGCATGAGCCTTTCTTTCCCATTCCTTTTCCACATCACCATTCAATTTTCCTAACTCTCAGTTTCATCCTGACAGCCAGCCCACATCTGACAGCTCGCTTTTGCCTCCACTCTTCTGACTCACTCCTACATCCCTACTCTATTTTTGCATCTTACAGCTTCCTCCTCTGTGCTAGTGGAGGCAAAGAGGTCACAGCGCAGATAGTACTAGCATGTCTCTAACTGATTTTAGAAGTCCACAGCAACTTGATATCTGTACTGCATCCATGCTCTGAATTACCATATTCAAAATTAACCTAGATATATCACTGTACAGTACTGCAGTTTTTCTTTAGGTCTTGGCAAATTCTGTTGGATGTCAGCTTTTCTCTGAAGCACTCTTCTCTTCTGGTGAATCTGAAACCGTTTGAAAAAAGGAGTTCTGAAAAATCCTAAATAGCCTCCAAAAGGCTAGAATATTAAAAACACAGATCCATCCAAGAACACTTTCTCCTCTGATTCTCCCAGTTTGATTAAGTATAAAAACATCCAGCTGTCATTCTGCAGCTACAATTGACAAAATGCCCTACCATGGTGGCAAACCCAGCCCTAGCTGGCTGAAGAAAAAAGACAGTATCATCCTTCTTTACAGCTCTTAGGTGAAAACAGTAAGAGAATAGGCTTTGTAGAGATCTGTACTTTTGATCAAAGGACTATCTTCCAGGAAAAAGAACTCAGCAGGCCAGAACTCTTCAGCCTACAACAAAATGACTTTGACAACCGTATAATAAAGGACTACAAAATCATGAGCAATATGGAGAAAGTAAATAAGAATCAGCTGTTCACCCTTTCTGCTAGTACAAGGATTTGAAGTCGTTACATGAAGCTAGTTAAGAACTGAGACCAAAGGATATCAAAAAACAAAAGCTGCTTTTTCGAAAGCTGACCGGAATGCCCCATATCAGCAGAAGCAGAGATGACTTATTACTGAGCTCAGCAGATTGGCCTTTCCTTTTTACACAAATCGGGCACTGGAGCTATGTGATTAACTGAGAGTCCTAAAGGCCTTAGGCAGCCCAGATATAGAAAAAGACTCTCTTCACTGCAAGTCAAATGAATACTATAGCATTTTTACTGCATACCACTCTCATCACAGTAGATAAGTGACAAAGCACTCTGTTTTTTCTTTTCTGCAATGGAAAATGTGTTGTGCCTTTCATTACTATTCCAAATAAAGGTACTGACGTTCTTGTGTGTTCTCAATTTATCACACTTCTTGTAAAACAGGATTCTGCGTATCTGAATAAAGAGATATGACTAGGTTTAACAGTCTAGCCTCTAATTCAGGAGGGCTTTTTAAAGTATAGGTATATAAGTTACCACAAGGAGAATTAGAGTAAAGCTTATGTGCATCCTAATACTTGAGAGTAAATACAGGGTAGCTTACCTCACGGCAAACATAGTCATTTTCAATGACTGGTGCCACCATACTCAGATGCTCTTTCCGGAGGAACCTGAACCAGATCTCTCTGAAGCAATCCCTTAATACGCAAGCCTCAACAGGTGCTTATTTAAACTGTTAGCATCTATTCAAGCAGTTAATAAACCGGTGAAACACACAGGAAAAAAAAAAAGCATGCTGGATTCTGTTGACTAAACTTTGTTTATAACAGCTACAGGAATTATCACCAGTTTATAACAACCTTGGGTAAAGCTTATCTGATGGCAAAAGTTCATTATGCAACAAAGCTGTACTATCAATGTGCTACTATTCTTTATTAAATTAGCATTAAATCTTCAGTGTACAGTCACTGCCACAAAAGGAATTTCTTCTACTAGCTACATAGGCTCTTGCCACATTTTTAGTTTTAATAATTAGCTACTGTGCTACTGAAGGAGGCCAAGAAAGGGGGTATTATAGACAAAGCTAAAGCCAGCTGGGCTGGAGTTTTTTTGTTGTTGGATGGCTGCCTTCATTTCACTGAAACACTACAAAGCGAGTTGACCATATAAGGCACTGGGATTCCCATGGAAAATGCTTACACAAATCAGATCCATGCAGTCTTTTTAGTTTATATATTATAGTTAATATGAACATTTGCAGCACTTTTTTAAAAGACACTTCAGAATTAAATCTTACAGATATAGCATTACTTTTGCCTTAACTGAGTTCATGTAAGTAGCCTTCCAGAAGAATCTACAGCATAACATTCAACTGAATACATTTATTTAGGTAATATTAGACTAGATCAATTTCAAAATTGCAGGCAGAATTCATATACAAAACGTCCTTGATTTTGGTGCAAATGAAAAGTACCAGAAAAGCCCAATTCACAACTCAGGGGTCTGACAGCAAATGAATCTCCCTGCCAGCCGCTGGCTGCAGCCTGCATTTATCAGAGGCAGCAACTTGCTGCATGGAAAGATTATTTGTAGCCTAGATTCCAACAAGAATAACTCTAACGAGCAAGGGCTTATAAGGAGATGGTCATACACAGTCTACAGACAAAGGGCAGGGAGAACTGGAGAAAGCACCATTCTTGAACAGGCGGGGGTGCAAAATAAAGAGGACTGCAGGGCTTCCACTTCAGAAGGGCAGGATAGCTTTACAGACAATGGAAGGAAAACATTGTCATTCTCAACAAAGGGGCAAGAAAGAAATACAGGCGGACTTTAGGGTTAGACAGACAAATACAGGAATACAAAAAGCCTTAGTTAGACGCATGTGCCAGCATGACGACAGCATCTTCCTAACTCTAGGATTTATTTTTCGGAAGGAACCAAACACTTAAATGTTGGGAAGCAACTCTTCAAACATTGTACCAAAATTACCAGAGAACTCTGCCGTTCCTCTTAGATCCTACCTTCACTTATTATTTGCATTTATTAAAAGGTTAATTAATTAATTAAATTAATGTCTTTTTAGGTATGACTTTCACAACATGGATTAGTGCTTTATGAGAACTCAGTTTTGCCAATACATTGTACAGTTTCGTCAATGCTGGGTTTCCTTTTCAAACAGATATCCAAACCTCACAGTATTCGGCATACCAGACTACCCAATCTGTTAAATTAGCTAGTACATTTGCACCTGCTTTAGCTGGGGTTAGAATATAATTCTTCAATCAACACATAGTCTATTGATTCATAAGGACAAAAAATGTGTCTGTAGTTTAATACAATCTGAACAGAACTATTCCTTCCAATAAATTCCAGGGGCTGCCAGGTCTAGCTGCCTTCTTGCACCTCAGATAATATACTCCATCTAACATAGACACTAATCTCTGTACTAATATTAAAAATAATACTCAGCAATTTTTGAAAGCATCCCTACTTCCTCATCACTATATGCACTGGTTACCAACTGCCTGTATGACACAGGCTCGTGTAGCATCATGCCAGAAGTTGGTATTGTCAATGCAGAATTCTCTACCTAAAAATTCCCTTCCCCTAACAGAGAATTGAAATTTTAGATTGTTGCTAACCTATCATGGGAATAAGATGTGTTCAGTGAAACAATGTGCAGTAATAACAAACAGTAATTAGTATCAGTCACCAACAATTCTATCCATTAAATATGGAAAACTTAAATGCTTCCTCCATTGCATATGGCCTATGCTATTCATCTTTAATAGCTGTTTCGGGATTCCCTCTGCCACAACCCAACTGCTTACAAACTGAATGACATCATCATCAATCCATTAGCTACTATTCCAGTCAGTCACATCAAAGAATCTGTAAAATAACAGGTAGTGAGATCAATATCATATATCCTCCATAAAAATACTGGGGTTTCAGATTAATATAACCATTTACTTTATATTGTCTACAAAAGCATCTAAGTTTTTCCTGCAAGCACACTGGAAAATTATTTTAACTATCAACGCACACACCACCCACTCTAATGTCTAACCAGCCATGACATCACTATGGCATCCCTACATATAACAATTCCTGTATCTGAAAATGAAAGTAAACTTCAAAGATTTTTCTTAAATTTTACATCCCCTAGGTTTGCTCTGAACTTTTTTTTTTTTAAATTTCCTGAGGCAAAGAGGAAGACTATGTTTCCACTTACCTCAATGTTTGAATTTTATGTAATCATTAGGTGGCATTTTTAGATAAGGTAACAGTCTAAAGACAGGGTTCTGATTTGGAAAAGCAAAATCATTTACAGAAGGATGAACCTTCTATTCTAAGTACAATACTGATTTATATTTGTATCCATAACCAGAATGCAACGGCCATAATTGATAAATGCAAACAACTCGCTGCTCATTGAGAACTTTAAGCACAGACTTCCAAGAACTAAAAGAATATGTGGGGTTTTTTTCCTCAATGCAAATAAACAGATTCATAACGGGATGGGCTGACAAAATAAAAAGTTTATTTAGAGAGACAGCCCTCAAGATTTGGGATAGAACATATAAGCAGCCAGATTCAGATATCTGGCTTCTTTCTGGGGAAAGGCTAGTTTGGGCATCCAAAGAAAATACTCTTCACACTCTAAATCGATGAGGCAGGTGGGATGCACGTCTCTGAGTAAGATTTCACCTACAGATTTAGTACTTATGAACGGCACTATGGTCTTCTAAGCATTAAGCTTTAGAAAGGATTAACAAATCCACTGCTTTCTCTTCTCATAAGATATTTAATACACCCTAACGGGGGGGATCTTTTCACAGTCATTTAACATAAAACGATGGCCACCACTTTAAGTCAGAACAGAACTTTCTGTTAAGAGACGATTTTCCGGTTAAACTATATAAATACATACATATAGATCTCCTGAAGATGCCTCTTCTGTTCCCGTTGAGGTGTGAGTTACTGGCAAAAGTCTCAAAAATCAGTAAGTCCAGACATACCAGGAATAATCCTTCACTTAGTTTCCCCCCAAACCCTAATGGACTTGAAGATTTTATTCGTAACTAAAGAGAACTTAACCATATAGCACGTTTTCACATGGTTTCACACTTACTAAGTTTAGTACGGAAGTCCAACATTAAAATCTAATTATCAGGAAACAAAGATCATTCTGGACCAATAAAGACAGAAAAATGAACCTAGAGAAAATTTCATGGGCCAGCTCTCTATGAACCTTATGTCTCAATTTTGCCTCATATATATACTAAATAAAAGTGTGATGTTTAAGATAGTCTTAAATCTCATAGTCACTAAGATTTATATGATGAATAGTATAGGCAGTTACACTAGTTTACCAAAAAAAAAGAAAGTAGAAAAAGAAGCAGTGTGTAGCCAAACAGGACCCATAATCACTTTTATTACAGAAATTAACTACATATGTGACCACAGTATAAATACACACACAAAGAGGAGAGATGCCAACTATATTTCTGTGTAAGATGAAATTTTAGTCTCTTCTTAAATTTGCCCCCAGCGCTAACCACCTTTAAAACCTATGTGCCACACTAGGAATCAGAGCCATCTCTATTCAAGTTCAGAATTCATTTGGCTAGCACTCCCCCAAATTAAAAATATCCCTAAAGGAGCTGTAGAGCATTTAGATTTATGCGATTTTATCCACAGAGGAGAGCTAAGACTCCAGTTCTCAAGATCTTATCATGGGGTTGTCCTAAACAGTAATTTAAGGGACTGCTCAACTAGTTCTTACACCAATATTTTAGAAGTTACTGCACTCCAACTGCAAGCTCGTCTACCACGTGACTTGCCAAGTGGACAAATTAAACTTCTCTACACAAGAGTGAACGAGCACAGGAATGTACAGGAAGCCATCAACGAATAAGTACTGTGCTTAAGTAGGCATTTAGTCTATAATAATGACAGCACTGAAATTCAGAGCATCTACATCCCTAACTATCTAAAGTAAATGTACACTTGATTCAGAAAAAAGTATCATTACACCAAGCTACTTCAGATAACAGTAGCTACCACTATATTTCTGCTCTGCAGGGTATCAATTTGCTAAAAGCATGTTTTATGTGGCCTTGGACTCAAAAAGCCACATATATGGGCTCTCCTTAGAAGAAAGGTCTAAAGAAGCGTACTCATTCAATTCCTATAGGCATCCCAGAGATTGCCTCTGTGGCAGCTGGGATGGTGAGCTTTCATTTGGAAGGGCTGTATTCAGTGTTGAGATGCTTCTAGAACCCAGCAAAGTTATTTTCTAACAGTCCTGCACTAAATATATAACATCAGATTAACAGTGAAGCAATATAGCATTAATACACTGCTGGCCTTAGGAGTGGCACAGAAAATACCTACTGCTCTGCTGAGAACTAACTTGTTAGGCTAAATTAGGTTAGGTAAAAAATGCAGCACAACTGTAGCTTGCTGCAGACGTATAAATACAATGAGCAGGTCAAAGTCCTCTGCAATGTGCCAGTAGGCAAGAGGGAGATGGAAATGACATGGCAGGTGAGATTTTGCCTCCCCAAGTTAGTCTGGGCTATAGATTACTTTCTTCCCATGGAAATAACTAATGTCTGAGACAGAACAAGTTGCTAAATCAGCCAAGTACTTTGCACTTAAATATCCTAAGCTGCAGCATACAAGGAGTGGGGTTCTACACAGACAACAGCTGTCGCTGCAGTCACTCTGGACTTTCTTATCCAGTCACCAGCAGTCATTAGCTTAATATTTTAGAATCAGTTCATATCTTGCCCCTTCCTCATTCCCCTCCTGCTGCCTAGGAACTGTGAGAGGAGAGGGTAGCTCAGTATCAACAAAAGTCAGCCCAGCAGTCTTTATGATCACTTAGGAAAAGAATGGAAGTTCACGACAGGTCAAAACAAGAGCATACACTCTTAGTTTAATGAGTGACAATTTAGAAGTCTTACGCCTTGCAAGATCACAAAGAATAATAAGTACTCCTCTTCAAAAACCTACGAACATCTGACCTTGATCACATGCTGGGGCACTGCTCATCCTCATTCTTATCACAAAGTTGCATCTCACAACCGTGGAGGACAGTTGTGAAAGAAGATGATGTTGCAGAACACAAACCTCGCTTTCGGAGGCCAAAGAGAAGGAAAGGTCAGACCCAGACTAGTTGAAACCAACTACAACTCAGTCACTCTCTGACCAAGAATCTTCCAGTAACTTTGCAGATATTCGCTGTACCTTCATACAACACCACATTGTTTGTATATTCATCAATAAATTGCATGTGTATATATTTGCATTAAAATCAATGTCGATGTTGAGTTTCAGAAGAAAAGGCTTTGTTTGAAGATGGTTATGAGAATCGATTCTCTCAGCCCTAATGAAAAGCAACAGGACATCAGGGACACCAGCAGCAGGAAACTTATGAATGAGTGAGGTTACTATCCAAGTAGAAGAAACAGCTGAGTTGTGTCAAACTCAAAGTTCCCACACATGAAGATGGCAGGCAAAACCAGTGATGAGACAGAAGACACTCGCACTACCTTGCTGCTCTAGAGGTTTGCGTTTAACCACACTATTCCAAAAGCAGAGTATATAATTATCCAGCAGACCAGAAAAAAGTATTTTTATATTGTCTGCAGTAAAACAGGTTTAGATATTACCATAAATGGTTCCTTTTGCTAAGCAATTTATTTATTTAAAACAGATGGAAACTGTGTGCTTAGGTAAGTTGTTTATTGTTCCAGAGATGGGGAAAACAATGCCTTTGCAAACTGGAAAGCTGCATTACAGTTACAGCTATGTTTTTGGAGAATCTAGAACACGGGATTTTAAATCTGAGCACTGACAAAAGGATGCTCCAAGTATACCAAGAAAAGGCTGTAGAGTTTGGCCCCAGCTGGGCACACCTTATGGATAGTCCTACTAAAGCTTTGGAATTTAGAGAAGTTTAAGTGTTTCCAGGTGTACAAGCAACATCCAGTTCTTGAGTCTGTGCTCACTACTGTCTACAGTAGAATCCTATAACAACTGGTAAATAAAATAATCAGCAATTTTTAGACAAGCATTGATAATTGAGGTTTTCAGATGAAGGTGTCAGACATGGCTTAATAGTGTGCTTTGAAGAATGATTAGTAGTATTTGATTAAGCAGTTATCAAGTATAACTTGAATCAATTTTACCACAAATAAGACAACAAAAAGGATGAATTGTATTTATTTTCCTGGTGCTTTAAATCATTGCAGAGTTATTTTTAACAATGAGAATAGAAAATGTTGGACTCAAGCTTGGCCAGTGCCTACACAGGTAGCCCAAAGCCCTTGTTCAGAACTTCCCCATTCTTATTTGGAATGCTAATGCTATCTAGGGAAGAAGTCTGTGCATGCTTGTGCCTTAAGTCACCTGCATAATAGAGACATCCTTCACACAGGAGCCAACATCAGAGATTGGATGTGGGAAGAGGAGGGTAAAACTGGGGATTACCACCTTGAAAAAATGATTAGGAAGTTTAAGAGTCAGTTGTGTTTAATTTTTACTTCCTCTTGGGAAACCAGGTGACAAAGGCAGTTTTCTGTAATTTGGAGATCATTTGGATGCAATAAAAACAGGAGTTTGTTCCTCCCATGTTATAAGCATGCTTCGGGAGCACTGAGGTAACAAAAGAAGTGTCTATAAAATAAACGTCTACCCAATTGCACCAGGTATTACAACAAAAGTTCCAGGTACTCTTTTGGTAGGTACCTGCTACATGTCCAGCAATGTAGCGTATAACATCGCAGAATATGACTAGGTAGTTTAAGCAGAATATTCTAGTTATTTATTGTAGTTTGGGCAAAGGTACAGTTAGAACAACTTGAATTAGACAGGAATCCAAGGAAAGAAGCACCTTTTGTTAATTTGATTAATACCTTTCTTTATATGAGACATCTATAAACTAACCTCATTCATAGTGATGAAGTAATGAGTCCCTAATTGCAGCAATCTTTCCCATTAATGCTTAATATTTAAAATTATCCTGTACTTAAGGTCTTGAAATGAAGATATGAGGTCTAAATGAAGGTTAAATGTGGAAGTGCAATACATGATTTTTCCTGCTTATAAGGAAATGGCTTATTTCTTTCATTTGAGATTTATTTGATCTACATCTCAGAACTCTTATGTAGACACAAAAGTGGAAAGGCTGAACAGTTGATGGCTCTCGTGTCACCAGTAACCTCTGCATACTTCATTGGAGTAATGGGCTTATTGGCACAACCAGCAGAAAACGAGCAAACTGGTACCATCCTTGTTCTTCAGGTGACATTCTGAACTGTGCAGCATGAGTTTCCTCTGTTAAATTGTACCTTAATCTCAGATGACTGCACTTGTGTTGGCTTATGGTTCTTGAAATAAGGTAATAATTGACCAACCCTAGAATACCACAGCGGCAAAACTGGGAAATTTTAGTAAAAATTATACATGAACCCTATGACTAAAGTGCTTGTGTAACTAGAAAACCAGCAGAACAGACTGATCTTCAATCTAGTTTATGAAGTGCTTAAACTTAACTTCTGTTCTAAGGATTACTGTTTGCCTTTTAGCTAATTTCTGTTCTCAACTTGTACTGAGTCACTTTTTCCATTACTGCAAGCCACTTTATTTTTATTGGATGCTTTCAGTCTAAGCATGTTCAGAACATCCAACTTCAGAACTATTGTTAAAGCAAGATAAAATTTGCTGAAATTAACAATTAAAATGAGCTTGAAGCAAGAGTTATGGCCCATCTACTTAAAAAAACCACACCTGTACAATACTTAAATACCATAATATAAATTTAACCCATTCCTTCTTTGTCATCAAGTAACAAATAGCAACAATTTATTCACCTTTTAGATGGATGTTAGGGACCCAACATACAGATTTTTATCACCAGGGATCTTAACTTACACCATCACAGTTAGGATCCTGGCTTTATATAAATGAAAACTTAATAAAAACTACAGACTGTTAAAAGATCCTCTGCTTTGTCACATTACAAATAAAGTCTCTAAACAGCAAGATTGCATATTTGTTTCTTTAATAGCTATTGCATTAAATACATGCATACACTATTACCAAAAAACCCTTAACAGTTTACAGGATTGGATAATTTCACATATTTGATAGTATTCCAGTTTTCACAGAAAAAAAAAAACTTTAAAAGTTGAAGTAAAATTGCCCTAGAGAAGTTCTGAATAATTATTCCTATCCAACTACTCAAATTAAATTCATCTGGTAAGGAAGAAAAAACCCACAAAAACTGTGTAGCACAAGAAGAGTGGACAAATTTTTTTTCCAAGTATTACTATAGTGCCCCTCAATTTGCAGGTACAGATACAAATGGAGTACAACATACATTTCATAGAATAGTATACTAAGTCTAAAATGTATTTTCCTTCAACAAGAAACTGACATTAAAATGCAAGCTAGCATAATTTTATGTGTTTGATTGTATTCTTCCTCTCCAAACTTCATATATGTCTTCCACTATGATGCACTGTAGAGCAGGAATGACATCTTCAGAGGTCTGTACATAGCCTAGCACAAGTGAAGCCACTGTTTCATTAGGATTTTCTGCTGGGCCTGTATGTCGGGCAGATTATGGGATAAAAGCTATTGAATACAGCAGTTATCACTTAACTCCCTGTATTACTGTGACACCAAGGAGCTCTAGACACAGACCAGTATCTCCAGAAGCATCTATATCCACAACTGTGAAGCAATTCAGGTTTTCTGGAAAAGGTTTCTGCTTTGACAGCCAAAAATCTGCCTGAGTGTAGCATAAACAGGAGACTCTCCAAAAAGGGAAGGAAGAAAAAAATTAAAATAAATAGATGAGCATTAGTTAGCATGCCACCAAAAGTCCTGAACTCTACAAACAATACTGCTGAAGAACTATCCTGGATATCTAAATTTCTGTATCCAATTATAAGAATGGCTATTCAAAGCAGATGATCTAAACCATACTTTAATTAAAAAAATACTTTTTTTCAAACTGATTTCTCAAGCCAGTGCTCTTCACCTCTTTTATTACTCACCTATTCACACATTTGTCCCATGTAAGAAAAAAATTAAAGTGCCAATCTAAAGCATAGATTGCTGTAAAATCTAGAAAGGTGCTGCAAGATACCCTATATATTAAATAAATACTCGCTTACTTATACTGCACTGAAGTTAAGAACTGCATTTTACATCACTGCTTTGTGGAACAAATACTTTGCTGTAACAAAACTTGTTACTCTCTTTTCACATCAAATCTTATCTATTTGGTATGCTGTTGCCATTCCTCCTCTCTAGTTTTTCCTGCTTCTTCCTATGTTATGCTTTTCAGGAACTAAGACCACTTAAGATGAGCACAACTTCTGTCCAGACTAACTTTGCAGTAGGTAGGAAGATTATAACACATACCTACCTGCCAAAGAAATAAGCTCTTGGGTCCGGGAACAGGCTGAGCAGAGACATATCCCTTCCCTTCTCAATAGACTGAGGCTTGTATTCTTGCATTTAGACTGGAGAAATAGACTGAAGCTTGCATTTAGACTGGAGAGAAACTCCTTGCTTGGTCTGACTGAAACAGGAAAGACCACACCACAAACTATCAAGGTCAATACAATACCAAACAGCATTCTAGAACTGTCTGTCTGCTAAATGTACATAGTTAAAAGAAGAGCAGAGCAAAGATCATCTTACTGCTTCTGGTGACCTTGGGGGGGGGGGGGGGGGAGGGGGGAGAAAGGCCAACCTCAGTATAGCAGGAAACCTAAGATTGTTTGGTACCAAATGGCAGTAAGTACTCAGTCTCCGTATATTTACTTGCCTTCCATGGCCAAGGACTTGGGGAAGTTAGAATTCCTTAGACCCTATAAATCAAAAGCCATATAAATCAGATTAAAGATTTTTTTTCAAAGTAGAAGACAGCCCTCCCATTTTTATTTCACTTAAAATTACTCAGACAAAGATTAAGCAAATATTTTCCAGATACTTCCGTGGTAGAAGTCCACAGCCTTCCACTAGGCACTCAACAGCTGGCATCGAAAAGGTACTTTACATACTTTAAATACATCCCACCTCAAAACAGAAGGTAATACCATGTTCACAGTGTCTACTCCTTGAGAGCTGAACCAGGAAGATAGGTTGTAAAACCCGTGCAACAGCACCTTCTTGTCTTCACGGGCCAGCAGAAGACTTCTGGGTTTTTTTAAATAACTTTAAGCAAACCACAGCTCTAGTTTGTCTTTCACTTTCTTAACAGTCCACTTTCCACCAAAAAAAATTCCTAGTCTGACCTGGCTATTGGGAAAGGATCCTAACCATTCTGCATAGGTTTTTTGCAGCCCCAGGGCACAACTACAAGAGCCCTCTTTCTTAAAGAAGGCAAGGTTTGAATATGGCTACCAGGATTGCAGTTTAAGGAGGCTGCATTATTTTTCTTCCAGTTTATGTAGGACCCTTGGGAACTTGTTAGCAGAACTGTTTGGTAGTTTGCCTGCACATATTCCCAGCTCTGCTTTTGCTTACAAGTCAGATTTTTGTCAAAAACGAAACCTGAAGTACTGCTAGTTGTAAGCCTCCATCAAAACTTGAAATATACAGCAAGCTTTCACACAAGAGTGAAAATTTCTACATCAGTTAGATGATGGTTTTGTAAGTTTAACTAAGTAGTCCCCTGGGACTGGGAACAGCACAGAACACTAGCAATAGTAGCAATACAATTTCACCCAGTTTTCATCTTTAATTTCCAAAACTAACCCAAGGATGGAACAGTAAGCCTTCCATCTAGGCAAGAACGTTTATACTGAGCCACAGCAGAGCACAGACTCATGGAAGTGTAATTTATAAGCATGTGGTTTCCAGCTTCTATTTTGTAATAGCCCTTTTAGTTCAGCAGTTCCACACCAACCTCTCAGACTGCAGGTAATCAGAGTCGCTGCTGCACGTGTAGGAAAACGTGCACATGAAATTGTCAAACTATCCTAGTTTCCTGCCGTTCAGTTTGTAAGAGCCGATTAAATGCTAATTAACAATAACTCCCTGAAACAATAGCCACAGAAGTAAAGATTGGGGGGATAGTGAGAGCTTGTTGGTTTAGAGGAGGAAAGGGGTGGAACCTAGGCAAAAGTCTAGGATTATGAAGAAAAGACTTATTAAAAAACCCCCGAACACTTTGGATATTAAGCAGTGTCCTCATAGACATACTTGCTGGCTTCATGGAAAAGATCTTTGAATCACAGATTGAAAGCAAGTAGCAAATATTAGAATCAATTGTCATTTGGTTGTTGAACAGAAGAGCAAAGTTATGAATTTGCCTCAGTATTTGCCTCCAGGAATTCACAGCTGCTTGGCTCCAATTTCCATCTGCAAAATGAATAATTTCCATTTTAGGAGACCAACTTGCAGGAGGTCAGAGCAATCTGGCTATCCTTGATTACACATCACGGTTGGTTATAAGCTGAAGGATCTGCTTGTGCCAGTGCATGCACAAAATATAATCTAAGTTCATCAAAGCAAGTGTACTAGAACTTCATCAGCTGAAGCAAAGTTGCACTAAATTTTAGTACTGAGATTCAGCTACTACTGAAGAATTTAACATCTGCTACTAGCACTTTTAGCTCAAGTGTTCGATGAAATTATAAATTCAATAATCCCATATCATAGTAATGGTGGGTAAGCATTTTGGTTTCACACATTCAAAGACATCTCCTCTATCTTCAAATTCAGTGGCCATGTACAACTCAACATATGTTTGCCGATTCGCAAGTGCAGAACATCCATGCTTCTCCTTCCCCGCAGTCCTTTGAAAGAACTCAGAAAAAAAGGATTACTGGCTCATGGTACTTAGTGGAAGTACAAAGTGTTATAACTACTGGCATAATAGAGGAAAGAATTATGACAATACAGAAAATTCACAATTCTTTTATTGTATATGGTATGTATATTGAAGTCACAGGTCAAACCCAACACTAACATAAATTAGAGAGGACAGTTAAAGCTTCCCAATGTGAACATTCTTCTAAAAAAGTTACTACTGACATACTCACTTGAATCCCCAAGCTCAAAAAGAATGCTGTAAAAGTTTACTGCATCAAAGATTGAGACATAATTAAAGTCAAAATTTGAACTATCATTTTATGGCTGAAGAGTACTGTCAACCAGGTGAGCACCTCTGCTGTTGTTTAATCAAGGCTGCCAAAACTAGTAAAAACAGGATGAAGACCTAGTAATAGCATGGAGATGTTACAGGTTAACTACATCACTACTATACATCTGAAGGTTCCAGAGCACGCCTGCCTATTCAACCCTGAACTAAAGGGATGCCACGAGAGTCAATAAACTATATGGCATGGACACATCTCCTCCTAATATCTGCAAAGAAAAGCCACTCAGAATGTTAAAGAATTATTAACCATAAATGTAGTTTACACTTGAAGTGGGAGGGGAGAAAAATATATACACTTACACCATAACCATCACAACAGCCTGTTTTAAAAATACACTACCACTCTTTGGGCTAGAAACTAAAAGTGGAATAGACAGATCAGAAAGTCAGACGCCTCCCAATTCTTTTAAAACTAGACAAAATCAAAAACACTGAATTTGCTCTTACTTATAACCTCTTGATACTTGCTGATAAAGGATAAGTTATATTTTTGCAACAGAAATAGTTTTCTTCTCCACAGTTGCTTCTAACTATAGCATCTTCTGCACAAGTTTTTCAGTGAGCTTTACTTCATGTTGCAACTCCTACAGCCTTTTACCATAACCAGTCCAATCTGACATTTTGCACTACAATTCAGCGAGATGCAGCACTTCCCTTTGATTCTTGCTTTTGTGGACATTACAGCTGTGACAGGGCCAAAGGGATAAACCTGATGACAAGTCAAAAGCCTCAGGTTAAACAGGCCTCAGAATACACATTCAAACACAAGATAACAAAGTAGCCAGAACTACTGGCTCAACTGCAGAAACACACACCTTGCTGACTAAAGAGAGGGTTCTCTTGGCATGATGGACCAGTCCATTTAGCCAGTAACTTGCTGCCTAATTGTATTTTTTGGTTTAGACGTCGTGCCAACCTGAAGGTGTAATTTTACAAATTAAGTGCTGTTCTCATCCCCTCCACCCCCACAAAGCAGATGGGGCAGACAAATTACCTTTCCCTAGTTATTCCAGCAGGCCACCAACAGCCTGCTACTCACCCTTCATGTATCAGCATAATGTTGTAAGCAGCAACTTCCCTTCATTCAGCATCGTCTTCTAAATTGGCAACAGTACTATTGTATGACTAAAGGGTTTCGGGGAAGGAGGGAATCATTTTCCTCCAAGAGACTGACAACTTTTTGCAGTATTCACTGGAGTGGTTAATAACTTTCTTCCAAGTATTGTGTTATCATGGAGTCAGGTTCCACCAACTAATAAAATTCAGTCACTGAATTATCTGGAACTTGAAGTCTTATATTCAGAAAACAAGAAAATTGCAGAAAACCCAAATGCCACATCGTGCCTAAAGCAGGCAGATTATCTGCATCTTAATGTAAGAATTTAAGAAAGATTCTTAGATGCAAATTCTAAAGCCAGAGCGTTAATAAAATTGGACTTCACCCAGAAATATTTGAGATTAAGAAGGTAAATAGCCTAAAAGAGTCATCAGTATTCTCAGTGAATCAAGACTCACTGGAATTGCCAGAAGCATTTTACAAGCTACACACTGAGACTGCAAAAGCAAGAGTTCACAGAAATCTTGGGTTCACATAATTGGCTTTCAGTGAACAACTCCTCACATTCTGCTATTCCTTGCATTAAAGAGGGTTAAAACATTCCAGAGAGAGAAATTTATAGTGCAGTCATAGGTTTGGGGAGGTTGGGGAGTCATCTCAGGTATCCTCATGAAGTCAAGAGGAGCAGAGATGTAAATATCCTGTGTCACAATGGCTGCAGATGCTACTAAAGAAAGGAAACAAGCCTGCAACAGACCTTTCTTAAAGGAAGAAATCAAAGCAGGACACATGCTAGGTTGCCACAAGCATCAGCACCTTGTTTAACTCTCTAGAGATGCAGCCTTGAACTCAGAGCCTGCTTTTATAACTCTAAAAGCACAAGTAACTAACCAGTGATGCTTATTTATTAAAAGTTATGAGGCAAAAGAACTTGATTGCCAAGATCCAGTTTCTGTAACACAAGCAGAGCAAGGAGACAGGAGAACAGAAAAAGAGGAAAAAAGGGCAATTTACCTGGATTAAAAAAAATTCCTACTTCTGTCACTGTTCTATCTTATGATCAGGGGAATATTTTCTACCTTGTTTTTCCCTGGGCCCACCTTTGTCTAGGTGAAAGAACTTCTTCAAAGAGCAACTTACGCAACTGTACGATGTAATATGGGTCTCATGAATCAGACAGCTACCACAGATAAGTACAGAAGTATATTGATAAAAAAAGTTAGTGATGTCATTCCTAGTTAAGTGACACTCCTCAGTTTTACAGCTCACAACATGAGCTCAACTGCCAAGCGTGATGTCAGATTTTAAACCATCTTTGTTTTAAAAAATGAGGGTTCTGGCTTAAGGTTTAAATACCCAAGTAATATTTATAGTTTAAGCTGCATAAAGCAGTCCGAATCAGTTGACTTAGGCTGTTATTTTATTACCTTCCAAGTATTAATAGAATGCAAAGCATGTTATCGAATACCTTAACAGTGAAACATGACAAAGCAAAATGAACAGGAAGAAACCACCAAGATATTCAAGTCATTTAACTTAGCTATAGAAAATAGTATTAGATAATTACAGAGAAGAATTGAAAAGTGCTTGAAATTCTAGAAGAAAGAAACTAAGACAGCAAAGCCTTCCAAAAGCAGTCACAAGAGTTCCTCTCTTGAAAAGACTAAGAACTTGTTACTAATGTGCAGGTAAACAAACAGCTGCCGAGATACAAAGTCCCTGGAGGCTCTCCAAAAAGGGGGAAATTACACATCAGCTCTTCAAGCAAACACTTGAGTCATATTGCTGTGTAGTTGATGATAAACTATGTCACTGAAGAATCTATGGCTCTGATATCAACAAGGCTTCTTAATACAAAGTTAAGATTAAGTGCTGTTTGGTCTTTTATTGGAATACCCATAGTTTACATGCCTTCAACTTTACTGATGCTTTTTATCTATATGCTGTATTTTAAAAAAAAAAATTCAGGAAAACATCTTTAATAAGACTACTATCACGTAAGTTTTTCCGTGCCAGAATTTTCTTGTTTTCATGTTTTAATCCAGCATATACACCTGACAAGACAGGTCACTTACTCTAAAAAAGAAAGCCAAACAATTAATAGCATCAACAGCTTTTAAAATCCACCATCTTATTAATCAAGTATTTTGTTTTAGTAGGCTTGTCTGGCTTTTGTGAAGTTTTTATAAGTCAAACTGAAGTTCACACCCAACAGCTGACCTTCCCTCAGGAACTGCTCCATCCACATCTAGAAAAACTCCCCTATTTCCACGTTCCTTGTGCCAGAGAGTCTGCTAATGATTAGGGTCTAGAAAGCTATGGCAACTTGTTCACAGGTACAGCAATTCTCACATGGGTAGGCTTCTCACAGCAAAAACAGAAGACGGCTCCGGACACATTTAAGCTGATTTTAAATCGCTCACAAACATGTCATCCAGTCAATCCATCTGCTACATCAAAACTCAAAACTTCACCCAATGCAGCGCGCCCTCCTCGTTGAGTTCTGTGTACATTTTTTCTTTCCTCTGTTGCACTGAACATGGAGATGAGCATCTTCTCGGGTTATTGTATCATTCCTGCCTTGGTAACAGGATGGACAATTGTGCCAGAATCAAGAAAAAATTCAAGTCACCAAATAGTTACACAGTAGTCTTATCTGAATTTCAATAGGAAATCTGTAATCCTAGGCAGAAATTGGGAGGTTCTGAAAAGATGTCTAGTTAATGGCACTTTGCTTCAGGAACTGGCAATTACTAGAGCATCCTGGACACAGCACACTTCTCAAACTGGACAAATTGAGTTCATATGTATAAATGTCAACTGGCAGATACAAAATAAGGCAACTACTTAAAGTGACTGGCTAATCAGTTATAGGACTCCAGTCATCCTACCAAATATAACCAGGTACTGGAAGTTATAGCTGCTACTTAGGTTTCATGTTTACATTACACGACCTTTATGAATTGTGAACTGAAAGTGCTGATTAAGAAAAAAACTCAGAACTCAGTATTATTTTACTGAAAAGCTGTATTCACCTGTACTCAAACCCGTATTAAATACTTGTACTAGTCTTTAATAAACCTTAATCGGGGTGGTAGTTTTTCTTGAAGGGAAAAGGGAAATGACATTTTTGAGCATGAAGTTCTTACTGAAGGCAATGTGACATTCAAACACTCTGGGGAAGCCTCTAGCCTTAAACAAGACCAAAACCAACAAACTAAACCTCAATACTAGCTAATCTATAACTAGTGAGAAGATAAATCAGAGAGTCCTTCTCATGCATGCTAACACAGTACCACAGAATCACCTGGCACTTCAAGCCTACAATGCATGTCTCTCCAAACAGAACTTCCAACATCTGTGGTATACTCGCACCTATCAATACAGTATAGTTTTGCTTTTCTAGGGACAGTGGGGAAAAGTACTGTTTAAGAATTTAAATATACTGAATGGACTCTAGCAATTAATTATTCTAAATATAAAGCAGTATCTCAAGCTGCCACAAAAGAATTGCATGATAAAAGGGCAAAGGGACAGCTAAACAGGAATGGGCTTTTCCTCCCAGTCATGTGAACACCTTGCCCTTTTCATGAAGGGAAATGTGCACGAGAAGAGTTACATTTGACATGCTGGTACTACCAAAGAGGCAGAAGTAATCTACCACACCATCATGTAAACTGACTATCTAACACTAAGTATTTTTCCCAATTAATGGCAGTCAACTAGCCACAATTATCACTATATGAAGCTCAGTCTCCTCTATGGGGAGAAAAAGGAAAAAATATCTAGGTCTGCATTTAGCTTTTCTTAAGTAACCTCATCATAAGACAGCATTGTCTTTAGCGTTGCTTAGACACTAGAACAGCACATGGATTCCAAACTCAACAGCCTCATGGAATTAGATTATCATTGCTATTCATTAGTGCAAAGCTAGCCCATTAGCAAAGAATTAGTCAGGAATTACTAGTTTTAAGTGAATGATAACTACATACAGAGGTTAGCACCAGGATAATCTAATTCAAAAACAACTCTCTAGAGGAAGTCAGGTAACGGATAGAATCCCCCCCCACATCTCATCCTACTTTCAGAAAAACAAGTAATACCTCTTTTAAACAAGAATTCCTACATACAAGCAGCCAGAGGTTGCCTGTGTTTCCATAATTCACATCAGTATCTACCGCTGCATCCAGCACTGGTATATGTTGCCAAAGCATATGTTTCTCAAGACAGCCTCTTCCTGGATCCCAACTGCAGCTCCTCTAACTTAGGTCTTTCTTTTCACAAGCTATTACAATGTAAAAATTGATTTAGATTCACCCCCACCCCAGTTGCACATTCAAGATGTTTATACCTGGAGCTATTTGTGTACCAAAATGAAAATTTTCCTTGTTCTAGAAGCAGTGAGTGCAACTTTTCCAGCAGTATTTATTTGCAGCAGTCAAATCTTTTAACAAAAAGAATAGAGAAGGTATTCTAAAAATCCAAATGCCACTTGAGGTTGCAAACACAGACCTATAACTACAATCAACACTTTTTTACTATATTATGGAGTACAGCATCCTCTTCAATTGCCAAGAAACTGCCAAGAAAATTGCAAAGTTCCCGCCGCCCCCCCATCTTCTTACATGGGTCAGTAACTGATAAAACACTTCTACAAAACATGCAATATGTCTTCTGGCATTCACACTAAGTCGTTGTGTATTTGCCTTTGAAACATAGTTTTAAAATCACCCCTGCTATATTTACCTACAGCTATAGGTAAAAACTTGTTTATACAATAACTTCATAAGCTTTCTTTGAACTCATATTTGACAGATGAGGCCAAAGCCAGGTAGAGGGTGGATAAGGTATGGCACTGCAAATTGCAAGTGAAAATATGAAGAAGTTATTTCCCATAAGTCCAAGAGCAGCTCAACTAAAACAGAGGGCAATCATATACTTGTAAGATACTTAAGAAGGCCACTGACAAGTATATTGCAAGTGTTAAGCACAAGAGCCACTAGGTCTGTTAAGTTATTCCTTTACAGAGATGAGGGAAAGTTGTTTCTCTTACTAAGCATACAAATACCCGATAAGCACTGTGACATACAAGTGTTAGCATTCAATACCACTATTACACACATACAAGTGCAGCTATACAGAGATACAAATGCCAACCTAGCTAGGTTGTCTGCAAGCAAGTAGAAAATGAGTGAACAGAAAGCCACGTCCAGAGAGATTCACAAACAAAAATCCACTGGCAGCTAGTGTTAGCACAAACCACCCTCTCCACTCTGCTACTCTCAGAAGCCAAGAAATTGATGTTACAGAAAAATTCTTCTTAAAGAGATAAAGTGTTAAACGTTTGCTTTCCATTGAATAGGAGACAAAGCACATACTCCTCATGGAAAAAAAAAAAATCTTTATAATTAGGACCTAAAATAATTAAAGTTGCAATAGTCGAACAAAATAAAAGTGGTAACAAATTGTGAAGATTGGCAAGCTTTCTAAAAAAACCTGTTTTATATGGTTTGATAGAAATGAGATTATTACTTAACAACAGGAGTCCCACTTTGGCCCACAGGCACAATGCTGCCACCCAAATCTTCAGTTCTCACTTTGATTAAAACCTGAAGGCAATTCATTTTTGACCAAGTTTGCAGCAAGTACAGCACCTACAGCACTAGGCTGGATTGATTTGAAAACATTTCCAAAGAACAGGTTAGTAAAACAAGTTTCAGAGTTGTTGACTTTTTGTAACTAGATAAAAAAAGAACTTACTGCTGCAATAACAATAGGCAGGGTTACTTATATTTTATAGAATACAGGGAAGATAGTCAAAATTAAGACTGATTGAGGAGACAATACTAATAGATTTGGATTATTTCATCTCTGACATGGGGGTGGGGGCACACTTTTGGAAAAATCTCATTGATTTCATTAAGATTCACTTAATTAAGCCTACTCAATCAAGTATAATTGCATACATTTATGAACATGCTGCAAGCAACAATGCTTTCATTAAAACTTGGTATGACATGCTTTGCAGCTTTAAAATAACAAATTTTCCACTTCAGTAATAGAAGCATAGGTTTTCAATCAAGAATGCTATAGCAAATTTCAGGACATTAGTAAGCCAAAAGTTTCAAAGCCAGAAGTCCAAGACAGTATTTTGGTTTCAAAAGGGGCCCACAAGGATCCCGGATTTGACAGAGGACTGCAGCTTCTCAGTGAAAGCTTCATCCAAGTTAAGTGTTTCAGAAGGCAGCACTGACCACACACATACATCAGTGTGCACACTTGTCAGCTGTGTCCACCTTTGTTACCAGATGAAGGTATTGTTATTTTGTCTTAGACAAATACTGAATTGTGAAATTAAGAAAAATACTGTTAGGTAAGTTCATCCTGTAAGTTTGAAGCAGAACTATTAACGAACAGGTTTCACATTGCTAACATTCCTCTTAGTCATTCTGTGAAAGAACCAAAGAAATAACAGAAAAATGAAATTCACATGAGAAGTGGCATGTGTATATTTCAGATCCACAACACAGGCCAAGACTCACATGTAATCCTCTGATGTACAAGAAACCTCAAAAACTCAAGTATGTATATAGAAGATACTTTGGTTACTCTTCTAGCTTCACTGTCAAGATAGTAAAACAGCAGCAGCAAAACTGAATAATCACCCCTGAACTAAAACTTGCATAGTAATCATCACTGGCTGGCTAACTGATCCTGTCAAAGCAAGCTGTCATAGTTTGAACTCAAGACCATGAATTACAATCATAACATGGGAAAATAAATCAAAGGGTATTTCAGACTGATTTAAAAAAAAAATTGTGAGACTTGGCCCCTGAGAGTATGTTTTATAGCTGGAACCATTTCTAACAATCACAGCTTACAGATATTTCAGTATCAAAATAGATGGTTATGTGCCAGTTATAGACCAAATGTAAAGTTAAAGTATTCAGAAGTTACAGTAGTATAAGAACTATTTACTTGCAGCCTTGAAGACAAACCTACTTCTGTGTGTAGGCCCAACATGAGGCTGCATTTGCTGGCCAAGTTTTTTTCAGGGTTTTTACCCTCTTCTTAAAGTCAGCTCCACTCTTCACTCTGTTTAACAGACCTTTAGAAGCCATTAGTCTAAGAAATATATTGTTAATGGGGTAAGTGCTAACACCACTCAGGCATAAATGGGAAACAGTCTTGTTCAAAAGACTTCATCATATTGCTCTAATTTTGGATTTGTGAATGAGTCATCAAAGATGCAGTCTTTCCAGGATAAGCAGAGTGGCTGATTCAGTGTTCGCAAAAACCAACTGAGACAGAAAAGCTGGGTACCAGGTCTTGTCAAAACAAAGCATTTTAAAAAAAAAAATCCAGAAATGTTTCCCCCCTTATCCCCAGGTACCCTGATCATCTTTTGGCTTCTTGTTCTATCCTTACAGTCTTGAAATTACTAGAAAGGAAACAGCTGAGGAATGCTGCCACTCTTATGCCATGCTTTCCATTGACTGTCATTTCAGGAATGCATATAGGAAAGTAAAGCAGCTTGGAATGTCTCCACCCATCCAGCAGCATCAGAAGCTGCCCAGCTTACCGACAGCTCCACTGCCTTGCAGCTGCATTCCAGTTTGCATTTTTATGGTTGCCCAGATCAATGAAGAAATACATTGTTAAGCACTGATATAACATTTGTTTGGTAAATGTCCTCATACATTGCATGTTCTATATGCATACACTCCAATATTGATTACTACGGCATGGCAGCAACAACACATAGTTTACAATTTCTTGGTTGCAGGAGTTCCAAAAGGACGTACTCTCGCTATAGTTGTCCAAAACTACCACCGCATTCCTTTCAGATCATATTAGTTTGTCTAAGTTTAACCCATCTGAATACATTCTTGGATAAAATTTAGGTATCTGCAAGAACACATGCATGTTCCTCAATTCCACATCTGGTCAGCTCGGCCTCAAAAAGTCACAATTATGCAGAAAGAAGCAAGCAATTTGCTGGGCTCTCAATTTTTGAGAAGATGGTCGTTAAGTGTCTTACTAGCCCAGGTAACAACTCTGAAAGACAGCAAGCGAGAGTATGAGCAAAGGGATAAACAAGCTAAGAACTGGCCAAGAGCCTGTCAAACCATCTGTTCCAACTAAAATTCAGCATATACCCTTAAGCCTGGAATACAGATCCTCATCAGAAGACTTAAATTGTATCTCTACTAATGATCTATACTGACTGCTTCTGTCTCTTAGCTTCAGATTTAGCTAAAACACCGAAATTTAGTAACCTGGTTAAAAACAAACAAACAAACCAAAACACACTTGCTACTAAAATGCCAAGATCAAAAAGGCCTCAAATCAAGTGTGTTCACATCAGCTTTATTCATACATGTAAGAGCACATCTCATCTACTCTTACAAGGTGCTTTCGATATTTCATGAAAAAATGTTCTAGCGATATTAACAATATGCCAGAATACCATGGATAAAGCTTTACTGTAAAAGCAGTATTAATGCTACAGTGAAATTCACAGCTAGAGACCAGGAGAAATTGCCCTGAATATTAGCTTCAGCAAGTACTAAAGCCCTACCAGCTGAATTAATCCTTACATTGAATGTAGAACTCTTCCTCTACGACTAGATAAGTTTAAGAAATCTGTCAGGTACATTAACATGGGAACTTGTTTTAAATAATTAAAGTAATTACTATATGCTAGAATTTACTTAGGTTGTTCTGTTTGTGCACAAGAAACATCTATAGCAATGAAAACTTATGTAACCAGACATAGAAACCCCAGGTTCAAACCTGACAGATCAAGAAGAGGCCAAGAGACACTTGAAGACAATAAACCTAAAAAGGTGAAAAGATTGTTACTTGTTTCTTTTATAAAACACCAAGCAGAACACAATTCTTTTGAATGAAGTATTTAAGTTTCCACTATTAAAGTACATTATGAAGAATCACATCTTTTTTTCTTCTTCTTGCCTCCATTTCAAAGGGTAAAAAAAAATCTGAGATGACAAGATCAGTAAGAAGTTAACAAGTAGTTATTGTAGAATCTGAACCTAGCTACTGTAACTATGGAGAGAAAGATCTATAGCCCACACAAGAACCAACTCCTATTACAAAGGGAATTTTAAACAAATATGCCTCTGTAGTCTAATCACTGAGTGAAGTCAACATTACACTTATTTCAGGACTCATTTTCTCTGTGCTTTGTTGTACAGATAGAGAATTAAAAAAATAAATCAGGCTAACACAATACAAGCCGAGCAAATGACTCCAAAATTCTCAGTTGTATATCATCTACAACGAGAGCATTAGGGGGGTCAGTGGGTGGGAGGTTGTTTTCCCTCCAAATAGCAAGATTTAAGCATCAGGTTCATAACTTGAGTACAAACCTTTCTGTACAAAAGGAAGTTCTCTTACCTGACAGTCTTGAAAAAATAACAAGTTTACCATACACACCAGTATTTTCACTCTCCAAAAGAGGCAGTGCAGAAGTCATAGCTAGGAGGTTACTAAGATAGCTTTGAGCTGTTTCCATACCTTCTTTACCCTTGGTTGGTGGGTGCTGCTGCTATGATGCAAACACCCTAGAGATTTAAGACTGTAGCAACCTGTTCTTTGCTCTTATGACTTGACATGCTCCGCATGCTGTGGCCCCAGCTCAAATACATGACCTGTGTTATCATTTATCAAAAAGGATCCTGACAGTGCAGCCTTAATGCCCTCTATCAAGTTCTAAGGCAAAGGGATCCAGTGCTCGTAGATTTTATGTCTCTTTCATCGCTCCCTGCTGTTTGAAAGGTTGTTGTAACAAGGACAACAGTTGATGCCTACTGTAATAATACCCTCTACCATATCAGGTACTATGAGCATGCCATCGGGAGTCCTGACAGAATTTTTCACATTAACTATTGCAGAAACTCCCATAAAGGAAGGCACTTCTTATCCAAGAAATAAATCCCATAGAACTCACAGGAAATATTAAGACAGCAATAACTATCCTTAATTAGTTAGAAAGAGTAAGTGTTCAGTGAAACACACTCGTGAAGAGTTTCTCAGCATCTTAATTACTACTGAGGGATCAATGCAGTGGAGTCCTACAGCAGTGGCATCAACTCAAAATTTCTATTTATCACTGCATACTGCTATGCCTGCAAATTAATACATAACTATAATGTGGGTAAAACAGTCTCACCTTCATATTCCATCTAGTACTCTAAGAGTTGCAGAAAAACACTGGTATTTGCAACAGAGATAGCCTTTGGGGAACGTTGCTTTAATTAAACTGTACTTGTCCTGGACAAAAAAGAGCACACGAATCCTTCATTAAGGACAAGGAGCCTCGCTTGCTGTTCAGTCTTCACCAATGACAACACCTACAGTACTCAATGATCCCCATGCTAAGACAGATTCCCACATGCTAAAAGAAACAGCTAAGACAGTTTCCCTTATCTGACCTCCAGAGGAGTACCCTCCCCAGAAAGAAGCAAGATCAAGGCAGCAGGACATGCTCCTTTCATGCCGTGTGATGGAATCAGGCCACAGCACCCACCCTCCTCACCCAGAGAGAATGAGGCCAAAAACCAGGTTACCACCACCTAAATCTGGGCAGCCTCAAAGAAAAAGGGCAAGCAAAAAGCAGGCTGCATAAATTGTCATACCTAACAACAGCCTAATCTCAGCCGCCTTCTTTATCAGGAGCATGCAGGTACTCCACATTGCACACCCCGCACTCCACAGGGAGCAGAGTGCAGAGGAAATCCAGCCTTCCAGGAAACCGGTCACGTCACGGTCCCTCCCCACGTCGTGCAGCCTTCCCATGGTGCTGCCCAGAATGGGTGGGCTCCTCTTTCCTGTACAAAGCTCTACGTCACTGGTAGACAAAACGACTTTCAGACAATAAATTCCAGTCAGAACTAGTGAATGAAGTCCTCTTTCATGGAAGTCAAAAAAAAAGAGGAAGAGAGAGTCCAAACTCTGAGGAAGGACAGGTGCTAAACTTTGCAGAACTGAATCCCACTCCAAACAAAATATGACTGCCTAGAAGGGACCAGGTTTTACTGAGAACAGTATATATTGTCTCTTCTTTACATTACTGCAGAATTCGCCACTTCCCCAACACACTCTGCAGAAATTATTAATCTGTGAGGTCACAGCTCACCTCTGGGCTCTGTTTTCCTCTTGATTTCTCCTTACATTCAATTGTTAAGGCAGATGAGAAAAGCTGCACTATCTGTAAATTAGATCCCATCCTGCACGACAACTGCCTGTGAATGCAATATTTAAAAACAACCAACTTCAACCTCCACTAAATTAATGGAAGAGACATCTGATTGTAAATTTAAGGTCCAATTTAAAAGTAAGTTTTCTGGTCTTACAGACATATACACACAACATACATATAATATAGGATATTCCAGCAGAATACATGCTATCCCGCTGCAATATCCTACACTGCATGTATCTGCCATAGATAGAAAAATGGCATACCCGGTTTTGTCCTTTGAAGGCCTAACCTGAACATATGCTAAAACAAGTTCTTAAAGAGAATGACATTTGAACCCAACATTACATACAGGAATAATAATCTTCATCTAATGATGATTTTTTCCCCCTTCTACAAAATTTAACTCAAAGAAGTCTAACTGACATATCCTCAGATATGATGCACTCAAGTCCACTCATTTATGCTCATGCAAATATGAAACAAAATCACTCACTGGCAGTGTCAAGAGATGAAGAAAGTACCTGGCACATGCTCTCCTCCTTCCTTCTCTATGCTACCAAGCCAAGCGTTATTTTTTCTTTCCTGTATGCATTAAGAGAAACAATTCTACATAAAGCTTTCTGATGGTGATAACATTCTAGCCCACTGATACAGGAAAAGTTTGGCTAATGGCTTTAGTAACAAAGCTTGATGCTCCATTAAAGATGAGATCGGAAGTTCACCAGAATTTCAGGATTAATGGTACTTTCCCCTCAGCACTTCCAACCACTTGGGCTGTGGAAAAAAAAAAACCCACAGCTTAAGTCTCTTCCTATGACTACCATAGCTAGCTGGAAAAACCAAGGCTGAATAGGGTATTAAATATTTAATTCTACTGCTCTTTCAGACACATGCATTTGTTCCCAATAACTGCAAAGAAAAAGTTAGATGCAAGACAAAAAGGACACAGCCCAAAAAAGGTAGAGTCACTTTATCTTTACTGAGATAAATTTGTTCCTGTGAAGCAGTAAAATCTACATGGGATCTGACAGACAACACACACACACACAAAAAAAACCCCAAACCACAAACAAAAAACCACAAAGCAACAGCAAACCATGGCAGTCTTAAACACAACAATGTGGATTTCGATACAATTGAAATCAGCCAGACAAAACTCTGTCAGGAAGAATGACAAGTTTTTGAAGAGTTTCCTTTGGGAACAGATACAGCTTTGTTCCATGCCACAGCCAAATCTGATTAAGTGAAGTCACGTTACAGACTGCATCATGTATGATTTGCACCTTTCATATGGCATATTAGATGAGAATAAGATTTATTGATAATAATGAAGTGAAACCATACAGAGTTGGTCACGGGCAGGCGTTTGTTATATGCCTTTTTTTTTCATAGCAACAGGCAACATTCATTTACTAGACTGCCTCAAGAGGATTGTAACTTCACAATTGATCTTCTTATTTGCTTTTAATATCATAAAACCAGAAAAGGCTCTTTGGTATCACTAGCGGAGGGGAGGGGGTAGAGGAGGAGGAGAAGAGTAAGCAAGACTTTTAGCAGTAACGTAAATCTTCACCTCTGTTCCCCTAGACTTTGCCCTTCCAATCTGCAAGCCGACAACAGGTAAAAAGAAGGGGAGAACAAGCTCAGAATGATCTTGATGAAAGCTTTGTTGTATATAGTACCAAAGACATTTTGAAATTGCCATCTGGACTTCACGAAGAGAGACAACACCATTCATCTCTTATTCTACCAACAGAGTTAAACCAAACATTGTCCTTTCCTACCAGTCACTGGAGTACAGGAACTTGTAGACCCAACGATCTAACCAGTTAAGGTATGACTTCTAATACAGAGCTCCCTGGAAGCAGGAAGCAATCATGACTTGATTAGAGAAGGATAAATACATAAAACCTCGCTACGAAGTGACAGGCTAGCCTGAAGTCAGGTAACCGTACTGCAGTAACATGCTGACAGGCTTAACCACAACACACATTCATTCTTCCAGTTCAGTTCACAACTGAAAGTAAACCAATACCCTTTACAGGGGAGCAAGTGATGACTTATACACAGGAAATAGAGCAAAGCATAGTAGAATTTTACAATTTATGTTCAGGCAGGGATTCTATCCAGTACCACAGGGCAACTCATCTATTTGTAGAGCCTCACATCCTTGAAAAAAATCTATGTGGGATGGATAAAATACATTAAACAAAAATGAAGCGGTGAATTTAAGAAAAGCACTGTATAACAACAACGTTCTAATTACCTCACCTAGCCATTTTAGGAAGGTTTCTACTTGGTCAACCTGCATCTCATAATCATTAAGATTTTTTTTTTTTAAACTACTGAACAACTTCTAAACTTAAGAAGCAGCAGCTAGCCTGTCAAAGATCATTTTTTGCTTTTTGGAGATCCAGTGAATTTAATATTGTGTGGAAGCTTCTGGCCTTCTAGAGAAACAAAAACTATTCAGGCAAACCCGCATTATCTCCGGATTGCCACAGCCTTTCCTTATTTGGCTAACGTTTTGAGATTCCAATCAGACTGCTATGAAGTTCAACATGCACAAAGCATCCATTTTGAGGAAACTTCACAGCCAGTTTCCCTTCCATTCCCCCCCTGCCCCAAGTGAAAGTTGTCTCCCTCAGCACCAACCCCCCTCCCACGTACCCACGCCAGAACAAAGCAATATGGATTCGGTTTTTCACTGCTCTCCGACGCACGAAAGCGAACTGTGCGAGCCCTGCTCCCCTTTAAGTTCAGCTTTCACACTGCGGCAGAAGCCATCGCTGAAGAAGGCGAGCAGCCTGTTATTGATACACGTTTCTATATTAGGAACAAAACACTGGTTCCCCTTAGAAACCGGGGAGAAAGAGATGATCCCTCTCTCCGCCCGCACACACGAGCGGCGTTTAATCGGCTCAGCCGCTGCGGAGACGGGGGAAAGCGGCAGGGAGGCAGACCGCCCCCGGGAGCCCGGGCCGGGGGCAGCGCCCCGGGGCGAGCCCGCCCCCCCGCCTGCCGGCCCCCGCCCCTCCGCCGGGGGGCACCTGTCCCCGGCCCTGCCAACCGGGGCAGCCGGGCAGCGGGGAAAGCCAAGGAGGGTCACCGGCGCCCCCTCCCCGCCGACGGAGAGGCCCGACCGCCCCCTCCCGACGCCCGGCCCGCGGGGAGGGGGCGCAGCCTCTCGCCCCCTCCAGCCCGGCCCGCTCCCCGCTCCGGCCGGCCGCCCCCGAGCCTGACCCCGCTCGCCGCCGCCGCCGCTCCCGCCCTCGCTGCCGGCCCCTCCCCGCCCCGACACCCCCCAGCGGAGGGGAGAGCAGCCGCCTCCGGCCCCTTCCTCCTCCACCTCCTCCCGGGGGGGCGCTTCGCCGGCCGGCCTCGCCCCCCGCCCTTCCCCGCCTAGCGCAAACCCTTGGTCCCGCCGCCGAGCTCGGCCGGGCCCCCCACCACCCCCGCGGCCGGCGGGAAGGGCTCCGCACCGACCTGGTGGAGCGCGGTGAGCCCGTCCACATTGGCGTAGTTGATGTCGGCGCCCCGCTCCAGCAGCCGCAGCACCTCCTCGGTGTCCCCGCTGGAGCAGGCGGCCAGGAAGACGGCGCCGTCGTCGAACTTCACCTTGGTCTTTTTGCGCTTGACCACGGGCGGCTCCAGGTCGGTCTCGGAGCCGATCCAGCGCTTCAGCTGCTCGTTCCGCTTCTGCTTGGCGTCCGCCATCTTCATACCCCGCTCCTGCCCGGCCGCCTTCGCTAACGCCGCACCGAGGATAGACTATATACCGCCAGTATCCCACAGCGCACCGCGGCCCTCGCTCGCTCACCCACCCAGCCGGGCGGGCGGAGGGCGCAGGGCGGGAGGGGACCGGCGGGGCGGGGCGGCGGCGGCCGCCTCCTTACCATAACCCCGCGAGACTTCCCGGCGGGGCGGGGGTCCGGGGCGGGGCGGGGCGGGCGGCGTCACTGGCGGGCGGGGGGCGGCGGGGGCGGCGTGCCCGGCGGGGGCGGGGGAGCGCCGCCGCCGCTCGCCGCCGCCGCCCGCGTTGTGGCCGGGGCGCGGCCGTCTCGGCCTGCCTCGTCCCGGGCCCGTGAGTTGAAGAGTTCAGCCGTTGGGGTCACCGGCTTCCGCCGCCCCGCCGGGCGGAAGTGCCCGCCGCCGCCGCACGGGGAGACCCGGGCCGGGCGGCGGGGGCGGCCTCGCCCCGCTGCGGGCCGGCTGCGCGCCGCAGGCTGGCACAACACACAGGCCGAAAGCGATGAGGGCCTCGCCATAGAGCGGCCGTCGCCGAAGGGGGACCGGGCACGGGCCGCTCCGAAACGAAGCGCGTGGGGAGAGGGAAGGGTGGGGTTCGTTGGGGCGCCGGGTGCAGGCCTCACGCCCCAAAACCGGAGCCAGGCTCCCCGGGGCTGCTGCGGCTGGGAGCTCCGCCACCTCCGCCGGGCCGCTCTTGGCGGCTGTCCCCGCCAGCGACCGCTGTGGCACACGCGCGGCATCGGCCCTTCTGCCCGCCTGGGCAAGTCGGGCAAATGCAGCCGCTCGGAGGGACGACGGGAAGAAACGGGGCGACCTACTGAGGGCCCCTAGGTTTGGGGGTCAGGTATGTCCGTGTTAGGGCAGCTTGCCGTACGAAAGCGCCGTCTGCCATTCGCCCTGACGCTTTTGCACGGCAGTGGACAAACCCCAGTGGTCGTCGCCCGTTCTGCTTGAAGTTCGCTTCCATCATCTGAAAACCAGGGTCAGCACATCCATCTTTTCTGTTGGGAGGAAAAAAGTTACAAAGCATACAGCCTTCGAAGACACAAAGACTAAATGTATTCACTCCGAGTTGCGACTTCTAGGAACCGAGCTATTATACGTAGTAAATTTTTTTCCATGCATAGCATGTTTTCTTTAGCTAAAAGCACTATGTATTTTGTTTTAAATTGAATCATCTCTGGGGATAAAATGTGGTTTTAAACTTACTGGAAAAAATTTTATTTTCAACTAATTATAGGAAACAAAGTATAGTTTGAGAGGGTCACCAAACCTCATGTACTTCAAATTTTGCATGGTTTGTTCTTTTCTAATCATAATGTCTCCTTCTTACGGTGGGTAGTCTCACAGCCTATTCAGGCTTCTTATTTCCATTTTTATTGATAAAAACGTCGGCAGCATTTCGCAAGAAGTAGTAGTTGTAGGGTACCTGCGGCAATGTGGCGTTCTTAATGTCTTTCAGAAGAGATTTTCGTCTGGAGATAGTTGCATGGCATCCATCAGATTTACCCATGCAGCAATGCATGAGGTACAATATACTGACGATTTGCAGCCACAATGTGATTGTGAATGAAGGATGACATCTTGTAGTCAAGATGAAAGATCTTCCAGAGAAAGATTTGCAGTCTAAGTAGGTGGATGAACGATCACCTGGCACCTAATTTATACCTTCCCATTGACAGCCTGTGTGACTCTCTAGAGGTAAAGTTTAGCCTCCTGGGGTTGAAAGTATAGCTGACTCTGCATAGTGCCCTTCAGAAGCAGTCTTTGCAGTGCTTATTATTCACACGGGTGATTGAGTTGTGCTTTGGCGTAGCGCTTGTACCATCGGCCCAATATGGACAGTTAGCAGCCAGGAACTTGGCTGCATCGACTGGCTCACGTCTAAGGAGGGGATTTGTGCAGGCTCCAGCTGCCTGCTGTGGTCTTGTCTGCGTGGGCGAGCTTCCTTGGGGACAGACTCTCAATCCAGTGCCTTTTCCTAAGGAGCTGAAAACTATAACCTAGAAAAAGTTAACATAAGATAAAAGCTGAGTCCTCCTTCCCCGAATGTCTCTGACATTTTACAGGTACCCTCCCCAACATTCTGCTTCTGTCTTTCTCTCTCTCAGCTGGCTGTCTGAAAATTTCACTCTTCAGAGAAACCACATAGCTGAAGAATGTAATACACTGATTTCAGCAAGCAATATTTAAATCAAGTGCTCTGTTAGCAGCGAAGTAATTCTAGGCAAATTGATAGGCATTTATTCAAAATGCCCTCTCTTAGGAATTTCATTGTCATGGAGCATGGTTTTAGGCTTCCATCAGAGCTCCAGTCCCCTCTCCTTAACTTCATTCCTCCAGCTTGGCTTATTCTTTCTGGTCATGGACCCTCCATTAACTCCTTCAGCTCACTCTCCTTGGCTTGTTAGTGAAATGCAGAGGTTCTACAGGTCAGAAAGCACGCCCCTTTCTGTTCTTAAGTATCATACAGTCTGGTTTTAAAGACTAATACTAGTTTTAAAGATCTAATACTTTCCTTTTGTTCCTTTCTCCAGGGCATTTTTCACTGATTCAGCTCCAGCTTTTCAGAGAACTTCAGCAAACATCTTTCCTTACGCTGCAGCTATTTGTGTGTTCTACATTCCTGACTTTATTTTTCCTTGACTTTTTCATTTTTTGGGGGATTGCACCTCATTTGGGAGTTATGTTATGTTTGAGGCTTTTTACAGTCTCCACAGGCAACGTATAATTCATTTGTGCAGCCAGCTGAAATTCAGATATTCCATATATATGGAGTATATATGCCTTTCCCAGATAGCTGTGTGCTCGGCAGTAAATTTTATGTGGTCCTTGAATGTGATCTAGCAAAGCATATGGTCTCCCTTAAGCAAAAAGTAGAGCTGTCATACATGTAAAATGGTTAATCTCTGCAATTGTTCACATTTTCTGTGTTCAACAAAATTCAGAATAAGAAGGGAATAATGATAAAAGTAATAATCATTCTTTTTAATTTCTGTATTTTTCCTATCCCATATCTCACATAAAAGTTTGTAACTTCAGTAGCAAAGGCATACTGGGCCATGTTCTTTACCCCATCCTGCCAGTTTGATCTCCTTTATTTTCATTGTAAAATTAGTGTAGGTGAGAGGAGATGAGACCATCTACAGCTTCTAATTCAGTACTAATGAGATAAACATATACAATTATCAATAACATTTGCTGCAGAAGTCTGATATTCTTTTCCAATTATCTACGTGAGCATGGAGGGTGAAATTCGTCTGTGCAGAGGGTTAGACCATACCCTATATATTACGTCTCTCTTTGAAGACCATATTGAAAGTGAGCATAAAATTTGTCCTAAAACAGTCGTTACCGCAAGATAGTATCACAAGATTGAATTAGGTAACTGCGTAAGTGTGCATGTGTGTTTGCAATAATAACAGCATGCTAACAAGACACACGTATCGTTTTAGGTACCTGATGTGTGTAACTTGAGGACACATTAAGTAGACCTAGTTTTATCAGGCTGTTTTGATGTATCTCTACCAGACTACCCAACACAAACACACTAGATATGCTGTAAAATCCTTTGTCTGCATGTATATACATAGCACTAAAGCTGATTGAACATATATAATTTTCCACATACAAATACTAGCACTGAATTCAGTAGGACTACTTTTCTCTAGAGGTAGCCATGTAAACATTTGCAGAGATAGCATCTAAGCATGTATATATTTTCAGTTAATTTAATGGCAGGCCTCAAGTGATCAATAAAATGATTTAGCAATGAGATTGTTATCAGTGTGCTTTCTGGTTTTCCATTTTTTCTTAAAAGCATTACAACCATCATTCAAAGCTATTTCACGCAGGCTTCTGGACCACAGAAGTACACAGATGAAGCTTTTGCACCACCCAAAATAGTCAGCTTCTGGCACGTAGAATTTTTGTTCTGACCTCCTAAGGATAATCACTGTCTTCTCTTTCATCTTGAACAGCAACAGGCATAGTGTGCCTTCTAAAAATTTTGTCCTAACATTTTTCTCTCCCCAGTGAAGCAAACATATATCAAAGTTAATTTCATCAACTCAAGCTCTGGGAAGAATTGATAATTTGAAGAGATAGCGACAAATACTGTATATATATATTGACACAAAACTTTCTAATAAATCTTCCAGACTTTTTAAAGAATCATGGATTGTAAAAGGAGAGACGGGATAATAAAATATAAAAGCCTTTTTCAACATGAAAAGGCCGTGACAGAGATACTTATCATTAGAATAAGGCTTTTCTTTCATTCTTTTATTTGATAGTCCTAGTCCTTTCTATCTTTAAATCTGGTGTATTCTCTACTCCGGTGGTGTGACAAACCCACACAAGTAACAGTGAAAACTCTGGTACATACCTTATCCAGAAAAAAGAGATAAGAAGACTATGCAGAAAGCGCTATCAAAATTTTGAAGTAAATTATCTAAGAAGCAGACTTCTCGCTCGTTGATTTTGTCAGTTCTAAGTAAGATTCTTGCACAGAAACCCCCCATTTCAAGGTGGGTTACTTTCTGATGCTGCATAATCCTGAGTCACCAAACCCAAAACTAAAACTACCATAGCAACCAGGGCACATTATTTATAAACTATGCAGTTCTGAATCAGATTTGCAATGGTGTATTCTCCCGGCATCTTTCATGAGCTTCACAGAGATTGTTCTCTCCGTATTCTTGGATGGCAATGCAAGCTAGCATTTAAACTTGATTCACATAGAGATGCTCTCACATACTTCTATACTTCTACCCATCTGTTAAACCAGCATTCGGTCTACTGACAATATCAACAGTGCATGGGTTAAGCTAAAAATAGTTGTCTTGGCTACTAAAAAGTAACACCGTGTCCTTTAGAAATAGGGAAATACACTTATTTATAAAATTGACTTTATAAAACCGTTCTTACTTTCAATTAAATTTCAGTTTTGCCTAGTCACTTCATGAAGAAACAGAACTGGGCCATATGTTGTGTAACAGAAATGTAGGCGCTCTGTTTCTATTCTGTCTCTGCATTCTGGGAGCGCTGCATGTATATGGATGTAGACATGGTGTTAGACACTCTGCCGTGACAGTTGTCCATTTTGGCCTCTTGCTGTTGAGAACAAGTATCTTTGCTTTATTCTGATGTCCAAAAAGCTACATAATCTTACAGTAGCTTTTGTGAACCTCTGTTCAGCATTTTTGCAGGAAAAGTGTTTCTTTTCCACTATTGTGTGTGGCTCGAGTCAAGGAGCGTACTGTTGAAATGCAAGATTTAAATACTGAGGTGGAAGGGAATGACCTGTCCCTCTGAAATGCAGGCGAGATGTTCCCTGTGAGCGGCATTCTGAACATATCACAGCTGAGAAACATACTTCCAGGGCTGCAGAAGGACGCTTTGGACAAAGAGAAATGAAAGACATCCTGCTTTAGCTTCTCACTCACAATGCAAATATACATACACTCAAGGGTTATTGACAGCCATGACAGATTTCTGCCTTTCTGCTACCAGAAGGTATATGAATTTCCCTTTTAAATATTTGTTTTGATATATGAAAGTGTCCTTTCTCCAGCTTGGGGTTTAAAAATATTAAAATCTCTGTGTGGCTGCACAATTGACTTGGCTTGGCTTTTGGACATCTAGGAGTATGCCCTGCTGCTCATGGTGCCTACAGGCTCTATTTTTATGAGCCAGCAGAGCATATGACATAACTGCGCGCTCACATCATGTTTAGTCTTAGCAATGTAGTAACATAAGTAACACACCTATATCACTGACAAAAATAATGTCATCCTTTAGCCTATTCAGACAGCTATTAAAAGGAAAACCAAGTGTTTTTTTTTAAAAAGAGAACTGGCTGATAGAGTATAACAATGCTTATTTGTAAGAATATTCATAAGGACCTGTTTCCCTGAATAAACAGAAACAAGCAACTGAAAACAGTTTCCTTGCTCAGAAATCACTTCTAGTAGTTCAGGGTCCTAATAAATGCTTCCACTGTTTTTCTGTCCCCTGTATTTGTTACTAGCCCTGTGTTTGCTATGGAAAGCTATTTCTTCTGTAGGTAGCACCTCAGGCTACAGCTTAACTGATCAGACTTCATCCCAAACCATCAAGTGACTCCTTTAGTGGCCTCCTATTGTTCCTTAGCACAAGGCCATAAAGAAATTGGGTTGCTTCATCCTGTCAGTTCAAAAGAAGAGTGACTTAATTGAGACAATTAATCTCAGGCAACGTTCATCTGCAGCAACCACTAATGTAACGCTAAGGTACTCCGGAAGCTTTAACGTCTATATCATGAATACGCAGAGATGTACACTTCAGAATCTTCTTAAATGGCTTCTGGTTTGACAGGCTTATGACTTTCAACCCTCATCTGATGAAATCACATTTCCTAACCATTCCTAAATTGGCTTGCTGCCTGCAACTCCCCTGTTCAGTCATCATGGTAACTCAAAAGGCCCCATTGAGAAGAGACCCATAAAAATCCTTTTCCCTTAGCAGATGTTTAAAGTAACTCAAAACCAGCTTCTTCCCACCAAAGCATTATTTAGTCACTTAGTGTAAGATGAGGAGAAGGCTGTGATCTCTAGATCTTAGCCAAAACTTTTTATTTCCTTAAACATTTTGGATTTATGATACAGCCTTCTCTTTGTCTGAGAGAAAGGCCATCTCTTCCAGCATTTTCTGAGAGACCTGGGCTGAGGTTTCACTAGATAACGGAGATATTCAGGCAAGATACTGCCATGGAAAGGGCCAGTCCTCCTTTCTTTGTATTGCCCCTTCCCTACCCCTGGATGCATAGACACTGTTCCCAACCTTTCTCCAGCCTTTGGTGTTCATCTGACACCTGAGTGAGTTGTCTACACTGGCAGACTATTATTTACTTCTTGGCTTGGCTAGTTTTCTGCTGGTCTAGCAAACTGAGCAGACTCATCAAAGGGTGACAGGAGGCTTCCAAAAGAGATGGCAGTGCGTGGCCAGGCCTGAGGAAGGACAGAGTCACTTTCCTCAGAAGCAGGGAGACATTATGTAGGCTCAACCATCACATGAAATCTCACCTGTAGTTCTAGCTGTGACCATTAAGTCACTATTTTTCCTCTCTGGGAAGGTTTCTTTAATGGTTTGGTGTCCTTTGGACTTGGATTCTGGCTTGTGGAAAATAAATCTGCTAACTAGAGTAAGGCAAGCAAGCACTGCCAAGTTAATTTCCCCAAGCTCCTTTACCCACCATTTTGTCTTCTCTGTGGAAGTAATGCAGCTGTCTTCGTTTCACTTTCTGTTTGTTTCCAAGTGGCAGCTAGCAAATAGGATTCTGTGCAAACACGGTAGTGAGAGGAGGGCTAGATAATTTTCATAATAAATAATAAAAATAACTTTCTCATTCTTGGCAGTCTTCATTTTAAAAAGCGACAGTCCTGAGAAGACACACTTAGCACACGCTCACTCCTGGGAGCACAGCAACAGTGGCATGAAGCAAGCCAGGACCCCACCTGAAACTCACCCACCAGCCACAACCAGGCAATGGTGATGTTCATCTCCCATGTCCACCTGCTCCTTCCTCCCAGGCGTGTTTGACTCAGGGTCACTTCCCTGCATGCAACACTGGTATAGCTGCTTTGTTATGATTATGAAACAGTCATGGTATACTTTTACTTCAAGCACTAACTGAGATCTAAAATGCTGATTTTGCCAAGATCAGACACTTGGCTCCAGGTTGCATTAAGCATTCCTTGATTTGTATTTTTATTTAAGTGCATTTTGTTGCTCTCTCCCTCTAATGGAACTGGCTCAAGAAAGTAAAGGCTGGTCCTAGAAAAGTTCTACATCACACTTATTTTAAGACAAATGGGTGGATAGATAGATGTGAAATGACATTATTTCAACTAGATTAATAACAGTAAAATTAACTTTCTACTTGTGTGTATAGTTATAGTTTAAAGATACAGTTTAAATATTGAATTTATTATTTTGATTACTAACATTTTGATTACTTCTTTAGGACTGTGGGCTGATTAGTAAAATAACTAGTAGGAAGTAGGAATATTTCTGAATCTTGATTTTACATGGGATAAATAACTCAAAGTTCTTAATTTTGCATTTTTTACCTCGGTTTGTATTTAAACCTCAAGACCTGAATAAAGAATTTTGATCACATTAATTAGAATCTTTCCACTCCCAGTGTTCACAATTTAAGATTTAAAAGATTTAAATTAAAGCCTTAGTAGATATATAAAAGTCTACTGGAGATAAAGCACCCAATACTGCAGCTTCTTATGCAGTGGAAATTTTGATTGAGCAAGGAATGCTCTGAAAAAACACAAACACTCTTGTGTGTTAGAAAGCATTAAAGTGATTTCTGTGCTAAAATGTCTGCATTACAGTTCTGTGGGCTCCTATATTTAAAAAACTTAGGTTTTGCATAATTTTGAAATTGTGCATACTATTAAATCTTATGATCTCCATAAAATCACAATGTTATTCCCAGGAAAATAAATGGCAAATGATTACTTCAAAAAGAGAAAGATCTGGCCCTACTCTCTCACCACTTTGCATTTAGATAAGATTGGAGAAGACGCCTAACTACTATAGAAAAGGAAACAGTGTAAAAAATTAATTGCTTAAAGTACCATTCTGATGTCTTCTTTCTGTAAAAAATAGCTAATCCATACTTAAAATTAAAAATCTATGTCACTGCTTTTCTGCGTTGCATATTTCAGAAGATCCTTACTTTCAGAGAGACATCAGGCAGTTCCCCGCACAAAACGGGAATATCCTGCGACCATATCCTGCCTACAGTCACCATCACGTAACAGTCACGCTTCTCTGCAGCAGCAGTAAGCACAAAGGAAAAGACATTTCTTAATATTTTATACCCAAAATATATGCAGTACTTTTAATGACAATTTCTTCTAGTATAATAATTGTATAGGTGATACATACATAGGTCACATTAGACACAATCTGTCTAGAGAATGTCTAGATGTATTCATTTGTTTTTATTTAAAACAGTCAAGGCTCGATTTAGGAACTCCTACTTGTTTTAGTGAGCTTGTATTAGCTCCCACTAATATTCCACTGAATCCCACTGGAGTTACTTATGCAAGTAAATGGTTTCCAGTATAAGTTCCAAAATCTGAAATTTAATTATGTGTGAAGTTATGATCGGGTTATACAACACACAATTTCCAGCCTGACTATTTATTCAGGTTAAACATATTATAGCAGATCTGGAATCGCATTCCCCTGTTATGTAACGTTCCCACAGATTCACGCTTTAGCTTTAGTAAAGAGAGGAGGATCAGGCCTCAAAGGAGCAATTACCCCACGCGGTCCTCATACGTAGAGAGATAAAGCTAAATATAACATAAAGCATGCCATTTGCCCATACAGTCTTAGACCTCCATACCTTAATCAAAACATAGTTAAACAAAACCAGGCAGTCACCTAGAAACAAAAGCACAAAAGTCTCCGTCTCTATCACATGCCTGAAAGCATTTATGGTCAGATCCTGCCACTGTTGCTCACATTCTACAGTACTTGTGAGCAGTCCTGTTGAGGTACTAGTGTATTAGAAACAATTTGGAAGTTCATAAATGCTTCAGTTGCTTTGAAAATTGCCATAAAACAGGCACCATTTGGATTCAATATTTGCTTTAATGATTCCAGTGTACAGTGGCTTTGTTAGGTTTGGGTTACCTGGCTTGGGTACAAGCTGTGCAAGCACAAAGCTCAACCTAAGCTGCGAAATTCTGGTAGACTAAATTAAGTTTAGCCTAACTTAGTTTACACTTGAGCTTTATGCAGCTCTGGTACGCTACCACCAGTAGCCAAGCTAGTTAGTTTTAAGGTAGCTCAAGCACATCTTTCTGGCATCTTCTCTATCTGTTGAAGTTTCATCTGCTGGTGTGGAAGTTACACAGGATCAAATCATCAGCTGGCATAAACTTACTGTAACTACACTGGACAAAGGCTTGAACTTCAAATTTTAGTACTTTAGTTATAAGATTTGGGTTTCACTTATAGAAATACATTTTTTGAGAAAGTCCAGACTAACTGTACTGAAGCAAATAGAGACTCCTAATTCACAAAAGCGTGCTTGAGACTATAATTTGGTTGATACCCAAATGTAATGAAATACAGTTGCTATGCTTCACCTGAATGGCATGGTGAACACAGATAATGTTCTCAGGTAAGCTAAAACCAGCTTTTAGAAAGTTTAGTAGAAACCTTTCTGCCTTGGTCCACTCTGACCCACACGGTAGATTTCTGTCTACCTGTGTGTCACAAGGGATGCTGCCCAACGTCTGGGCAAACATTTGAGACATCTCCACAGTCTGTCTCTATCTAGTATTTAAATTGACTTTGTACCCTAAAAGTTAGTATAGGTTTACGCAGTATGTCTCACTGAGCAAGTATAGACAGAGATGGATTCGGTTTGTCTGTGCTCCAAGCTGCTGTGTATCTTGTCTGGAAATAAAAGAGCTCTTCCTTTCAGGTAATGTAGGTGTACGGCTCCTAGACCAAAGCTAGCTTGTTTCTGCCCAGCTTGGAGCACTAGTGAAACAAGCTGCTGTCTGACTGCACCTGTCCATGTAGACTGTTATGACGGGACATGGGTGTTGCAAGCCTCATAGTAAGGCCCCGGGCTGGAGTGTGGGTGGAGGCAGGAGCCAGGCGATGTAATTAAGGCAATCTGAAATCAAGAACCAGAGACATATAATGCTCATTAGCCTAACAGAGCAAGGCAAGGATACAGTTGGAGGTAGGGTTTGGCAACAAGAAGCGAGGGAGCTTGCACACACCTTGACAAGAGCGTAGCTAAACCTCAGATGAAGCCAGGGAGTGCAATTCATGAGTTGGGTCCAGGAGAAGGAGCAGACAGAGCAGCAGCCAGGACAGGTGGCCTGGGCCAGAACTACGACTGAACAGGCGGCAGATGCGAGCTGCGTCCTGTACAGTGAAACCAAAGACAACAACAGAGACCAGGCCTAGAGGCAAGGCAGAGAACAGAGTTCAAGCCAATGTACTTGTTCTCAGGACATCTTTTGTGCACACACCTATCTACCAACATCTAATGAAGGACATCTGTCTGCTGGCTATAACACCTGTTTTGGAAGCTGGGTCCACTTCATAAGGGCACAGCACCCAACGACTGGCTGCTTGAAGGAAGGGTCATCTTCCTTGGTTAGTCACTGCATAGTCATACCTAGAAGGGACTGCATTTATTAATTTTAGTGAAGTTAGAGCAGGACTGTAAAGAAATCTGTGGAACATTTGTTTCCACACAATATTAATCAATATAATGAGGTGCAATCATGTAATCAGTCCCATTGAAACCTATAAGCCTTAGTAGGTATGCATATGGTTACGTGTACACTTATTAAGTAAGCATATACTTATTAAGGCCTCTACTTCAATATAAGCAGGAGCCTTAATTTTTAAGGGGAGGAAAGGATGTAATAAACAGTGGAACTAGGCATGTGAACAGTGAAACTACTACCTGTAGGGCTGAAGGTGGTGCAAGAGGATGGGTTCGCTTTCTGGTACGTGTATCAGTTATTATAATAAAACATTTTGCTGCAGAGGTGTGTACATCTTTGCACAGCGCCTGTGAAATGACTGCCAGGAGACTAATGATATATAAATTATGATATTTATTTTAATCTAACCAAAGAGATACAACAACAATTATGTCTGTAGCACCCATTGCTTTGGTGCAGTGCAACAGAACTGGATATGAGTCTTTTTCCCTTGGTGCATCTGCTTCTAGCTGGAAAGATGTGAGGCTTACACATACATGTGAGAAGCTGGGCTTCTGCCAAAGTGCCATTTGACACTATGCCAGCTTTTGGTCCTTCAGGAACAAAAAGCTTTTGGCCTTTGCCATTTAGGCAGTGCACCAGTTCATCCCCAGCTTACCTTTAGACTTATAAACTATTATTAAGACTAATTACTGTCAGCAATGAGATGGGTTTTTCAGGATGGGACGTTCTTAGATAACTATAAATGTACACGAGAAAGTCTAAGTAAAGGGAATTAGCCTGCATGCTGAATTATCCACATTTGCTTCTTTCTGTCAGATACCTTCCTCAAACAGAATTTTCTTCTTTCATACTTAAGAATATGAAATGCACTCACAGTAACTTATCTTCTGGATTTGTTGACAGTGGTCTTCGTTTATCCCAGGAAAAAAAAAGAGCAACAATTTCAAATCATTTTCCTATTTCTTGCACATTAAATAAGGAAATGAAAAAGGTAATGTCATATCTTACACTATGTTTAAGATATGTATCCAAAGCAAATGTGAGGTTTCCAGTGCTCTGTGTTTTTCAGATGACTTTGTCATGTCCCAATAAACAGATGATAATCATGTATTAACTTTGCTCTAGCTGGAAGGTTTGGCAGGTCTTTTTGTAGCAGGTGCTCTTCTGTTTGCCATTTATGAAGTAGTTTAAAAAGGAAAACTGTACAAAGCTTCAGGTTTATTTTCCTCTGGTTCTACAACCTAAAATTCTATTGCATCAGATTTAAGAAACGCATAGGTTTCTCATTAAATAGCTATGTTTATTTTAAATTCCATGCCATGCTGTACAAAAATCATTGATTTTCTATCATTTTTAATGCATTAAAATGCATTCATTCACTATTTTAATACACTCTTACATTACAGAGATCCTAATTCTATTGACAGTAGGCTTGATTCTCTGTTACTATGTGTTAGAGAGTGTTTTCACAATCTGAGTTCAGTCATCAAAGTTAGGTGATCAGACTTGCCCTCTGGAAAGGTCTTTCTCTTTCCAGTGACTATGGAGTCCAAGGAGACTGTTCTCCTAAGATGGGTGCCTGAAGTCAGGCAGCTTTAATATCCCCCACTTCACACTCATTTAAACTAACAAAATGCAAGTGCAAAGTGGGATGAAAGGACTGGGCTTCTGGTGGGATAATTTTAAATGTTCCTGTTACATTGTCTTTGCATGCCTGTAAGTGGCTGGACAGTGAATCAAGCTCTTTCAATTAGATCTCAGCCTGCATAGTCTCATTGACTATATGCAACTGATGTGAGCAAAGGAAGCAGAATCCTAAACAAGACTTACCTCACAGAGCAACTGCCTGAAAGAAGTAATTACCATTCACAACTTTAGTTACAGCTCTTGGATTTCCACAGCTCTTGGATTTCCACAGCTTTCACTGTTGATCCCATGCTTTGTAGATCTGTTTTGGAAATGTGTGATGTTACAGAACCTGACTCCCCATTCAATACTCAGTGGTCAGCTGCATGCTACCGTATGTTAGCACCATGGTCACATCTACCTCAACAAGTAATTCAATGCAACAGCAGCAGATCAGCAGCTGGAAATGGCTGGCACCGACTCCTACATTTATACGTTTGTATGGACATTTTACCTTAGATCAGATTTACTGTGATGCTTGAACTATTTCTAGGTTTATATTGTAGATGGTTCCTACCACCCGTGGTTCAAAATCCTTCCGCCCTAATTAGGCTTGGAGCGCAGTAGATACACTTTTGGAGTGAAAGTTACAGTTTCATTTCCCTCAGAAAGAATATCTTTTGTATGTGCCAAACCCACTCCGCAAACCAAGCCAACACACAGTGAGTGGGGCTGATCAGAGGATTCACTTCAAAACGTCTCTACTATTCTGAACAAAAACCCTGCTGGAGGTGTAGCTTCTAGGTACTGAAGACTGTTTACTGAGACTGTTCCTGCTCCAGTGTAAATCAATGACCAAATCCTCAGCAAGATCAGGACCACTGCCTTTAATTAAAATGCACATAATATTAATGCACATCTGGGCGATGAACTACATCACTCTGCAGTTTCAGCCCTGCTAAAGCTTGTAGTTAGAACAATAGAAAACAATTGGAAAATTGCAGGTTTTCACTTTATTTTGTTATGTCACATTCATTTGTGTGTTGTGGATATAAATCAGCTATCCTGGGTCTTACACGCAGGAAGAAGAATTCAGTTTTCTTTTAAAGAACTGAAGATAGATACTTGTTTTCATCTTTTAGAAGCAAATAAGACATTACAGAAGTTACTGTGAATATCTGAATGATGCTAACCTAAAAACTTGTATTTCATTAAATATTTTCCTAATAAATCACCCTTAGTCATCTTACATTTGTAGTATTTCAGAACAATTTGCTGCTGTCCGAAAGCATGAACTTTTTGGTCTGACAATGAGAGCATTTAATCTCCAGCTCACTTTAAATAGATTCTTCCAGCTCAGAACAGAGAGGTCTGGCAACCAACGTATATGGTAATGCCATGGTGATGAATGATTTAAAAGAGGATATTTAACTTGGCTACTAATAAAAGTTATTTTTCTGTAACTTTAAGATTTTAATGTAAATAATAAAAACACCTGGTCCTTGTGCAGCCTCTGTAATATTTGATAACTGTTTTGTGAAAGCTATCATGTCTATTAAATCCTTGGGAAGAGGCTTGAAAATTCAGTTTAAAAATATATTCCCTCAAAAGCTCTGCTTTTACCAAAGAAATTGAGTTTACTGAAAACTTCTAAAGAAGCACAACAAAAGTAAATTGGAAGACACAGAGAAGAAGGTTAATTTTAAAATAATTTGAGTTAGTAGTATAGAGCATGTAAAATTTTTTAGGTTTTAGAAATCAAGTGTAAAGTAAGATTACCCAGACTGGCAAAGTTTATATAGAAACAGCATCCATATAATGAGTATAATCTGAGGAGCATTTACAGCAATTGGGGATGCTGTTAAATGAATCACAGTCTAGTTTACCACATTTTCCTTAGATAATATATATGAGGTGTTCAAGGGAGGTGTAATAAGAGTAATACCCCATTTTGCTGGTAGTTAGTGTCCTAAATCTGTTAAAATATTAATACTACAGTAACTGGCAGGAGAGGAAGATCCTGCTTTAGACTATAGTGCATGGAGGTGCTTGCTTACTGCAGAGATTTGGATGTTTCTCTTTAGAAAGAGCTAGAGAAGTATTTTAGGTGTCTTTCATGTAACAAAGTCTTTCCAGCATTCCAAAGATGAGTTGTATTTCAGAGGGGTCTGTTAAGGAAAAAGTTTTTGGGTAAAAAAAATTTACTTAAAAAGAAACTACTGTTGAGGAGGTACTGTATAAGCCATTAGTGCAGAGAAGCCTCAATTGCTTCCATGGAGTTTTGGCGATAGTGACCCAAAATGATTCAGCAATCGCTGTTTCATAATAAGCAGAGATGAAGAATAATTTTTTTAAAAAGGCCATTATTTGAGCTGGCTTCCACAGATTTAAATTTTAGCAACTATTCCAGATGGGTTCGTGGAATTAAGTCTGTCTTTATTGAATGATGAAGACTCAAATTAGAAAAGGTTGCAAGAATTGCTATTATGTTGATATGTCTTTGCTGATAATTAGTGTGGGTTTCGTATTTGCCCTGAGAGCCAGACATAATCACTCCTCCAGCTCAGCCCTCTGATGCCTTCCAGCCTGGCCACTCTGTTGAACTGGACATGAGATACACTCTGCCTTTTCTTGTTTCATAAACCAGTCCTTTGGCACTCAGGCATTCAGGGACCTAAAGAAAGACAGGGAAAAAATTCTCTCTGAGTTGCACTGTTGAAGGAGATCCTTAAGGCTGATCCTGAGCAGTGGCCATATAAACTGAGATATGAAGATAGGTTTCCTGATAGATGGAATTAATGTACCAGAGTCTGTAGGCTGTAGACTGCAAACAGTAGAAGCAGAAATATATCTTGTCAATTTGATTGTCAGCAGCCTGTTTGCATGCATAACTATAGTTTCTGTGGTACGGTGATGAGTGAAGATTGGCATATTTTACAAGACAACAGAATAATAATGAAGACTGCTAACATTTAGCAAGCCTGATGTGGCTACTGTTGACTATAGGTAGGCAAAGTCTAGCCACCATGATTTTACCAGTAGAACTACCCCTGGTTTGGCATTTACTTCCATGTTGCAGTCTGAAGTCTGGTTGGTAAAATCTCGAATGTTTTCTGATTAAATAAAACTAGCTGACATATATTCCTTTTTGCTCTTTTTCCATTAGGGCATGTCTGGATGCTGCATTAATCCTCACTGAAAGCAGTCCTTCACCAGTGATGCCTATGATCCTACAACTAGGACTGTTCATGTTATTGACTTGAACTCCATGGCCCAAAGTCACAGCAATTACATCTGAAGCCCTCCTTTCCCTGCATTATAATTCCCAGTGTGTTTTTAAAATGCCTCTTTCCCGGTACTTCCACCTCTAAAGCATAAAGGTATGGCTTGGTGCAGATCTAAAGGAAAAAAAATGCCATTAGAAGTTTTCCATAAGGATATTGTCAGAAGTATTTAATTTGCTTTAGATGGCTCATTCAGGACAGTTCAGCAAATCCCAGTATAATGAATACGTGAAGGATGTGACCAATGGACTGCTGGATGTCAACACTGATAACTGACTATACTTGTGATTCTGACTGGTATTTCGCTTGTCAGGTTGCCAAAGGGTCAGTGGAATAAACGGAAATGGATCAGGGACTTGTGCTATGGGATATCTCAGGGTGATAATTCTGCCAGAGTTTCATCATTATTCTTGGGGTTGTTCTGCAGCCAAGCTTACCACTGATTCTTCTCCACATGGACTGAGGAATTTCAGGGCTTCTTTCCTGAAAAAGTTGAGGAGCTAGACTTCTAATGGCACTTTTTTCTTTAGATCTGTAAAATCTCAAATGTTTTCTGATTAAATAAAACTAGCTGACATGTTTTCCGTTTTGATCTTTTTCCATTAGGGCATGTCTGGATGCTGCATTAATCCTCAGTGAAAGCAGTCCTTCACCAGTGATGCCTATGATCCTACTTGTAGTGTTTTCTCATTTACGGCTTTCTCCTTGCTCATCAGATACTTCTCAGTGGCCCTCCTGTGCTATACTTGAAAAACAAGTATAGAAACTTAATCAGAAGAAAGAAGAAATAGAAAAATGGAGAACATGATCTTTAACTTGGTCAAGAGTGTGCAGAAACCAAGAAGTGAAAGGAGTATCTTTTCAAGAGAGGGCAGAAAAACCAGAAGGTGGTTCAGGAAGCCTACAAGATGTTTTGCAGCCCTTCAAATACCAAAATAATGTATTACAAAGCATTAGGATGCAGAAGAATCTAAAACTTACTTGCCAGGAGCTACTGTACTGTACGGACAGTTTTGTGATCTAGGTTACAGCCATCTTCTGCCACATGATAACATATTATGGCCAAACCAGGTCTTTTCACTTGACCACAGTGTACACTAAGGGGCATGAATCTGTGATTCATGTAAGAATGGTCAGTACCTTGAATCTTCCTTGTTCATGGCATAAATCTTCATAGAACTGTCTCTGTTTGCTATGATTTCTTATGTAGATCATGATTTACTTTAGCTTTCAAAATTGACATATTCATTTAAAAACAGCAGTTCATTTAAACTCTATATGCAAGCCAACTACAATGACACAAATTAGCACAAAGCAGATATTCCTCTGATTCTAACATACCGTCAAAGCATGCCCTTAAGGCCTCCTTCAGGTGTACATCTCCACAGTCTGCTCTGATAATTGCCTTTGTGTCTGGCAGTTCAAAATCAGCAGAGGTATTTCTGTCCCTACACCCTTTTCTGGTAACATTTTCCTTTTTCTTTTACAAATATTCTGTAAAATGCAACACCCAAATATCACAACAAAAATATTTTGGCTTACTTAGACACAGTCTAATTATGAGGCGTTTCCAGCATCAGTCTACAAACACACATTAAACAGTCATTTTGCATGGCAATGCAAATGTTCAAGCTACGCTCACATCCTTCTTTGCATCCCAGTGGCTCCAAGATGAATAGGAAAAATAGGTGGTTCCTCAGGAAGCTGTTAGTCTGGCAACAATACCAATGTGAATGAGCCAGTCTAGTAAGATGCCCCCCTTTGGGACTTTCAAAAAGCTTAAAAAAAATCCTTTAATTCTGAAGACTTATCATGGATCTCCCCGACCAGTTTTGTACACAGTAATGATATGTCCCCAATGATCCAATAACATTTTCACAACCCTGGCAAATTAGCTCTTTTTCTTTCATTGGCAAAGTAGAGAGGAAGCTGTGGGTGGCAAAGTTGTGATATTACTTCCCTCTAAAGCACAGTTTGGGAGGCAAATTGCATTGTGTTCCTCTGTTACTTTCCCTACATTGCCCATGGTCACAATACCATGCAGACTTGGTAGGTTTGCAGTCTTGGATGAAATGCCTTAGATATTCCAGCTTCCAACATAGTTGCTGAAAAACCAAATAATAGTCTTCAGCAGTGTGTCATCTCTTTTTCCTCCATCAAAGCTCTCATCATTCAGTGGATGCCAAGTTGGAGGGCTGGGGCTGAACTCTCCAAGAGAGTTGTCTTCCGTAGCCTCTCTCCTCCTGATGATTGTCAAGGCTTATATGACAGTTCAGCTTCAATTCTCATTACTTGTTTTGCCATCCCTGTAGCTTTACTTTACCAAGTGTAGGTCTTATTTAAATGCCAATAACATTCAGCAGTAATTTATTGTCCACTCCAGTTATTCTCACTGCTTTATAACCAGTCATTTTAATAATTGTTGAAATTCTGCAGATAATAATAAAACAAAACAAAACAAAATGAAAGAAAGCAAAACAAACTGATGCTCTATGTCTCTAACACCAAAACATCTATTGGCCTGCATACCACCTGTATTTCTATAAAAATTAATGAAGAGAATGAACCATGACAGGAAAATAATATGGATGTTACAGAGGAAATGCAAAATAAAAGACAGGAGAAGAGAAGATTATAGGATGTGTAGGCTGCTATGTAAGAATTTTTCCCCATAAGTCCCATCGCAAACCTAAAAAAGGGATTCTGGACTCCCAGCACAGTGCTAAGCTGCTGCTGGGGCAGCACCACGGCCAGCAGTGTGGTGAGGGATGATGGGGCTTATCACCCTGCAGGGCTCCCCAGGGAAGGCCACCACAGGCAAAAGCACTGGCTGTTCACTCTGTCTATCCAAAGTGCAATGCTGGCAGTTGTGTGCCAGAAGTAACCCTGGCAGGTAAACGTCCTCATGCAGACATGACCCCGAGTATTTGAAAATAAGCCAACTATATGTAGCTCATGTTCACTGTGTCTGAGAAGCTGAGTTCTGCCATAGCAAAGAGAAGGTGTTAAAACAAGTACTTTACTACAGTATTCATATGGTTTCTCTCCAAAGTACATCTGCAACTGAAGCTTGCTCGTACATGCAGTGTTGGCCCCGTAGGCCTCAGGGCAGAGTTACAGCTGTGTTTCAGAAGTGGATGTATTTCACTTCTGTACTTCCTACATTTTAGGAGCACGAGTTTCTGCCATTTTAATGATTCATTTCCTACTTTTTAGGGATTTAATTCCTGCAAGGGCAAGGCTGGTAGGTAGCTCAGGGAGTGTTCTTCTCCCCAGCCAGGAGCTGTACAAGTGCTGCTGACTGCCACAAACGGCTATGACAGTCCAACTTTACCACTTGGAAAAGTGAATTTTTATATGGCTTAAGATAATTTTTTATCCTAACATTTGCTTCTAGTGCAGTTTCTCTATGTGCTAAGTTCGAAGCATATGTGATTAGCAGGGGAACTGTCTGAGCCACAGTCTGAGCTCCTACGTGCTCGAGACCATGTTAGCAAAAAAATAGTGATTTTCTAAACACATATTTTGGGGGAGAGTATGATTCTGAAAATCAAACTAAACTTGGCCACTTAAGCTTCTCCAGCATGAGCTACATCAAACTTCAAGAGCCACAGGAACAAGAAAAGTGTTTTATTTCACTCAAAATTGCCATCTTTGAACAGTAAGCACCATTCTGTCTTTACAGAGATTATCAGAGCATCAGTGTTGAGCCTGAAGAGAGTAAGCTCAGGCCACAGACTGTTGTCTTTAAGAGAAATGGAAATCTTCTGAAAGTATTTAAATTACATCAATTTAAAATTGGCAGTGAAAACATATTCATAAGTCAAGATAATCCTCGTAAAATATTAGAGCGCCAACATATTTTACAATGCTTGTCCTGCAGTTAAGGAACGTTTGTGACTTTTAACCAGAACCAGAAAGAAAGAATAAAAAGCCGGTTTGCAGGAGACTTTCTGCTTGCAGAGACAAATGTGGCCGCCATTATGCACTTAGCATTAATCACACTCTGTTTTGATACTAGTTATGCTGAAGACTGGGATGTTGGCCAAGGCATTGGGGTTATTCCCTTTTTCTTCCCAAAATATGCTCTGAAATCTTCCAACTTCCATAAACCCTAGGTCAATATCTTGTTTGCAAGATGCAGCCACTAATTGTTCAGACTTCTGCCTGCAGAATCAGAAAATGGGATTTGAACATGACCTCTCAGCTTAGGGGCAAGAGGGCCACAGCCTGAGCCACACTGACATATGTCCCCACTGCTCTGGCTGCCCAACAGCCCTGCCTCCACTTTCAGTGCCATCGTGTGATCTCCATGATGTAATACTTAGTCCTGCTCTTTATGGACTAAGTCTGACCTTTCTTTTTCTACACCATTACAAGAACCACTTTTTAAAAGGTTAAAGGCAGGGCATTGCTCTAAGCCCACTGTTAAGAACTGGTGAAATGGATAAGTAAATCAGAATTAACCAAAGGGAAGAAAACAATTTTATAGTGGATATGGATAAAGGCAAAAAAGTCATTGCTATTTTAAAATCACAAACCAGAAAATAAATTAATTGCTAAATAGGTAGAGCAATGTTTTGGTACAGGATTAGACAGACAGACTTCAAGAAACAAAAGGAATAAAAAACTGCTTGTACTGGTGGCTAAAAAGAACTTGCCTTTCATATTATAGGAAGGCCGTAAAGAAATTTTGTATAACACATGCCAGTCATTTATGAATGAAAATTAATTCTATCTTAACCATCTCTAAGGCCATATTATCTACCTATGTAGATAATTTTTTTCATGTTGATGTGAACAGAAAGTGAAAAGATTGTTCAATCTATATATGTTTTGTATGAAAGGGAAAAGATACAGACAGGCAGACTGGATGGATGGATGGATGGATGGATGGATGGATGGATGGATGGCTAGATACACACACACACAAGCGCCCCACAAGAATAACTGAAAAAGAATGAATGTTGGAGCTGAAGCTAGATGTGTCAGTAGGTCTTAGCATACACTTAGTATATGCTTTGACAGATTTCAAAAATATGAGTTGGAATTGTGAGACAGAACATCTGTGATAGAAAATCCTTTTAAACTCTTAGGTTTGCATGTAAGGGCAAATGTTTTTCCTGGGGCAAAACCTGAACAAACAGAAGTTGTGCAGGTGTCAGGGTGGAGCTACAATAATAATCCCCAAGGGCCATTGCATGTCTGTTCCACAAATACTATGTTTTTAGGATTAAAGCTGGTTAAAATCTTCCATCAAGATAAATTCCCTCCAAGAGAAAAAGCCCCCGTGATAAGAGTCTTCTGTGAGAATGATCCATTTTTATCGATTTCTTTTTAAACGTGGTTTCAGAGGTAGTTTCAGCTAAAAAACATTTCCTGACCATCTTGACTCAGGAATTCACATCGCTGCAGGCTGCCTGTGCAAGGCAGAGTGACCTTTAGAGCAGCATAGTCCCAGCCTGAGCTGTTTCCCACCCCCTTCTGCTACACAAAGCCCTGCTAAGACAGTGACAGTGCAAGTCTGGTTTAGCTCTGCTTGGCACCTGGAGTTAAGATCTGTGGAAAATGATGATTTGAACTCGAGCTAATATCGAGAGTTAGACCCCAAGTTACCTTGTTTTTCTCGCTGTTTTAACCTGTTAGTTAAGTGAGCTTAGCTGTTAACAAGGCACTTCTTTTTCCCCTGTAGACATGCCATAAACAGAGAGCAGCAAGTTACCCTCTCAATGACTGCACAATACTGTTACAGTCATGCAATTGCTTTCAAGGGAAATTAATTTTAGGAAAGCACTTAATGTATTTACATGCATCTTATAATACAGTTTTGACATGGAAACCAGGGTGAGCCATTATAACCATCTCTTTGCTGACATAGATAAAATCACAAAAAAAAAGAGAACTACTGCTCAGTATGCCACTGAATGGACTCCTACAGACCCTCCCCTTTTGGAGTATAAACTTCTGTTGGAAACACATAGCAATATTTTTCTTTGTTACGTGGCTGCTACAGAGGTTTCCTCCTGCTGGAGGTTTCCTCCTACATGTAATTCTCTTTCCTGAAGGACATCTGAGTAGACCTGCCACCATGAAGTTTACCAGAACGGCAGATGAAGTGGGGGAGGTAGCTTCACTGAAGAAAGCTATGGAGTTATTCAACAAGGTAATGTAAATAGTAGTTAAAATCATATGGGGAAAATTCTAAGTAACAGCCATCAAGAAAACAGACTCACATTTTCCTGTACCACTACTGAGGTCAATGGATCTGCTTCAGATTTATGCTTATGTGAAAGCAGGCTCCTTTCTCTTTAAAATGACTGTCATATCCCTGATAAATCTATATGAACAAGGATGTTTCATAATAAAGATCTCATGTAGGTAGCCCTGCCTTTATGTGAGAGCACAGATCTTAACTGAAGATGTACAGGAATGCACAAAGTTAGTTGTCTTGCTTGCAGTGTTATAGGCCGTCCTAGAGCAAGGTCAGGCTCACAGTCATGCATTAGTATGATTTGTTATGAAAAGTGGCATTTAAATATTTAAATGTACCAGGTCCTATGTGTTTAATTTCATTGTTTAATCATTGCATAGTTTCCCAACTAAGTAGTAGTTGGCACAGAGCGGTGGGCTGCTCTTTATTTATGTGCTGCTGCAGCTTTCCAGAGCCTTTCAGTGTTGGTGAGGCTTTTCAGCTATACATTATTCCTTTTTTGCTCTTCAAGCTCTACATCAAGATATACAGGATATCAGCAAACTTTTCTTCTGTGGAACATGGTAAAAAAGATATCTTGTATATATTCAGCAGTGCCTGTGCAGAAATCCTTGCTCTTTTAGAGTGCAGCTATAAATCCGTGGTTAGTGTATCATGCCAGGAGTGAAGCATGCAGTAGATGTCTGTCCTACTGATAATAACAGGAGTTGCATATACATAAATGCCTTGCACCATGCTAAAGATGCTCTTTGAGGCATTTAAACAACATTTATCAGGTTGTAGCTACTGTATAAGATAATCAGCTACAGCAAAAACCATAGATGGCATTCTAGCTGTCTCGTTGTATATGCTAACAAACCTTTCTAACATCACATGTTTTATACAAAATAGGCATCCTCAGTGAAGGAATGGGATTGCCTGCTAAGGATTGCAGCCATGCTGATGTCCAATTTAAACACACAGAAGATTAAACAATTGAGATCAAAGTGTAAAACCAGAAATGTTTATATTAGTATTGCTGAGCACCAAAAGCATAATAAAGTGAAGCCATCGATGCTCCCACATTTAAGTTTACTATGATGTTTACAAAAAAAGCCTCAAGCTGGAGGGATATAAGGACCAAATAAATTGAGGCAGAGGGAAAAGACAGAACATGATTCAAGACAGAGACAAGAAAAGAAAGTTAAACATCATAATGCAAACATGCAACAAGCCTTTGGAAGTAAGGTACTTGAAAATCTGTGCTAAGCAGTGGGACTTTGAATATTTATTCAAATATTTATTTATATTCCTGCTTTCCTTACATGCCCAGTGAGAGACTGTTCCACAGGCCACCTTCTGCTGCAGCTGGACGTAATAGTGCCGAGGCAATGTAGGGTATATATCTCTGTGTGTTTGCAAGTGTAGGTTTGTGTATGTGTACTTCTTGCCCTGGAAAAAGCTTCTAAGCAAGCCCTCTTTTCTCCCAAGAAGGCTACTCTAGCTTTCCAGAGAAAAATCTGAAAAAAGCCCAAACAACCAACCCACCCTGAGATCCAACTCCCCTCGTGCCTTGTGTTTTGGATAACTGTTTCTTACAATAGTGGTGCATGCCAAATTTATTCTTGCAGTATTGGCATTTGCCCATCTTAGAACTGTTGCATGCATTTGGCTAATAAAAGGGATATTTAAAAACTGATTAATTAATAATTTCAAATGTGCTCCTAAAACTTACATAAATTTATGTTGTAATTCTGTCTCCAACATTCCCTCAGTTTATGTCACCACAAAAGCCCCCACAAGGAATTAAAGGCATCTTATGCACAGTTCGCACAAGGGCAAGTCTTTTTCTTCCCTCCCAGTGAATCCTTGATTGCACTGTAACTAATGCAGCCTGCTGCATAGTTTTCTATAAACTCTGTGCACAGGCACAAGATTTGGGTAGGGCCAGGGCTTGTTTTTCCACAAAAGTTGTTGGTTTGTTAGTTGATACAAGCCAGATTAAAGTAGGGGTTAGACTGTCCACAGTTATGTCAATTAAAAAAACATCTTGAGTACAATTTGTTGTTAAACCGGTACATATCTTGACTGAACGGGCCTCCAGCTTTGGCTTTGCGAGAGAGTGTTTATGCAGAGGGAGAGCTCTTTGCAAAGCCGTGCACACAGGCTTGTCCATCCATATTCAAGGCATATACAGACTTAGATGGAATGAAATTTATTTTTATCTGGGAAGATGGAGCTGCCCTGTGAGTGCACAGCAACACAGTTCCAGCTGCATCAGGCACATGTGCAGGTGGTACTAATGAGGAGCCACTCTCCCCCTATTTCCATTGAAAATGCACCATTGGAATGTATACCTAATTTACTGATATTTGCTACCTCATGGATAACCTAAATAGCATTTGTTTTTTCTTAAAACAGGCTGTTATTAAACATCTGACAAACTATGTTTGCAGCTGGTGTATTCAGCTATTGTGAAGACCACCTTTGTTTTGGCAGTGGCCTCTTCTCTGCCTAAACAATACAAAGAATTAAAGGTATATGGTCATAGAAAACAATGTCAGTAAAATAATGTTTCATTATTATCCATGTTCTCTTCAAAAACAGCACAAAAATTATTAATAAAACCCAAGCTGTCCAGCCCCTGGTGACCTAGCAGTCCCTATGTCCTGCAAAGATCATCCCCAGAAACATTCTTTCGAAGACAGAGAGTTCTGCTTTAGATTAGATTGGCTAGTCCCGGAGCTCACAACAGCCCTACTGAAAACAATTAAGTAATTTATACTGAGAAGCAACTGTGACCTTATCCAGACAAATACCTTCCCATTATTAGGACAAAAGAGACAGCATGTTATTTTGCTTTCTCTAATATTATCTACTATAGTGGTATTTTTTAAATTATGGGAAATCAACTGAAAAATAACGTGTTGTCTAGCAACAAAGAAAACAGACACAAACAAAAGAGAAACAGAGTGATATTCTCCTTTTGAAATTGTAGATTTCTACTTTCAGGTAAGCTCAGTAAAACTAAAACAACAAACAAGTTAAAATGAACTGGCAAATCAAGCTCCCAACAGTGAATTGATACCACTGCTCTGGGTCAGTCCAAATGTTGGGTTTTGTTGGGTTTGGTTTTTTTGTTTTAATTTCAAAAGCATCTGAGATTCATTACATTCTTCTAAGGATATTTAACTTTATAATTCAATCTTTTAAATTTAATCATTAACTTACAGAACAAACATCCATTATTTTCCCCTTCAAACAATATTTGCTCTTGAATGAAAAGACTTTAACTTTTCAATTTTATCTAAGCTGCACTACGAAAAATGGTCATCCCAGAATCAGTGATATCCCAATGAGTTATGTGGTTTTCTGCAAAACTTAGTATTTGTATAGAAACGTATAATTTATGTCATGATGATATGCTAAACGGCACAAAAAGCTATTAATAACAATGTTGATATAAACAAGTTCCACATTTAACTTTGCAAGATATAAATAGGAAAAACAATAATGAAAGAAGGGAGAAAATAACTGTTCAAAAATACAAGGATCAGTTAAGATCCACTGAAATCAGTGGTGGTTATAGCCATACTATTAAAAGGAAAGTGTTAAGGCCGAGCTCAAAGGCTAAGCGTAGTGACAGGCCCACACTGCTCACTCACTGGTGTGCTCCTGGAGATACCTATATATTATGCTTGAAGGAAATCATCACCTATGCCCCATGCTTTAAATTATACTCAGACATGTTCTTTTCTGCAATATAAAGCTCTACTTGTGCTTGGCTCAGCCACCTCCAAACACGTGTCTGCCATTGCAGTGGTCAGTACTGGACAGAAAGGATGGTTAAGGTTGACAGCTATCATGGTCCCAGCATGCACTGACTGCTGCAGCATCAGGTGGGATTGCTTGGCAGGCCAAACTCAGGCCTCTGAGGATGGTGTGAACACACAGAGCTGGATCTTGGGCATCTCTGAATTGCAGAAAGCTCCTGGAACAATGTAGAGACAGTGTAAAAATATGTATGTATTGTCTTCAGTGAGGGGTGGATTTGAGACACAGAACTCTACTGAGCAAGGAAGAGTAGTGCCACTTAGATCTTTTTTGGTGACCTCAGAAAATGTGGTTGTTTTGAAGGTACCGTGAATGCAGGAAGTGCACATAGACCCTCCATCCGTCTCCCCTGCTCCTGCATGCATTTACATGTACATATTGAGAAGACAAGAAAAATATTCAGAAAAGCAATGAGGAAAGAATCTTCTGCACATTTGCACCACAACTTCAATAGGGGTGGAGTGAGCTACCAAACGAGCACTGGAGAGACTCAGCCTTGCTATGTTCAATTCTGGAGCAAGCCCAGCACACAGGGTGAGCAGCACTTGCTCTTTCACCTTTATTACAGAACTATATCTGAATGAGACCGTTCAGGCTGGGGAGAAAACATACAGTGCTCATACCAAACCCCTCTAACTTGCTGAATTTTGACTTAGCCAAGACGTTTAGCAGCACTTCAAGTTTTGGAAAAAAAGTGGCAAGGGATGTTAATCATCTAAAATCATTATTTTTTGTGGGAGCATCTCAGAATCTCACTCACTAACTTAGTGTTATAAATACATTATGTTTAAAGAAATTCATGACATCATAGAATAAAATAATATAAATAATATAATATAATAAAGTAATATTTTCACCTATGATTTAATTTGTTTCACCTGTACGTTGTCATGCCATATACTCATGAACAGCATAGAGACCTGGTGAAAATGCATCAAGAAAGCCACATAGACATCTAACTAGATATTCAGAGAATTAAAAATAATTCAAAAATTTTAAATAAACTCTCATTGACCATGACTTTTTTGAAATTCCTTGTCAGTCAAGGTGTTGTTAGCAGCTGTGGAGTCACCATATTAAAAGAAACAAAATTAGCAAATTGTACCCAGCCAACTAAGAACGTTACTGGTGCCTCACCTAAAACAGCCATAACAGATGTCTAAATATCTTGTAACTATCTAAACAACAGTAAACAGGAGGACTTTGAAGACCTAACATTGTCTTTGAATGAGAAATATATTTGAGCTATTGTCAGAAGTAACTGGTGAATGGAGTAATTTGTTGTATCACTGGTACTCGCAGTATGGGATTTGGCATCCCCATACAACACCCTTCAGTCAGAACTAAATCCACGACTGTTGTACTGTTTACCCTACATCTTGAGATTCCCAGTTTGCCTATTCTGCAACTGCTAGGACAGTTGCTGAAAGCAATATTTTTCAGCGTGCTGCAACTGAACTGTGAAATGGAGGTCAAAGGATGGATTAAAAGATGCAGTAGCAATGTTAGTAACTTCCTTTCTCTACAGAAGCAAACACCACAGTCTGCTCTGGTACATCACGATCAAAGTTAATGACATGTTTCATGCTGTTGCAACCAACTAGCATAACGAACAAATGCAAAGCATCTGAGACAGTTAAGAGGTGGATCGTGTGCATGTTTCCAATTTCACCAATTTGTTGTGTTCCAACAGTTTTCTACAGCATCTATTTTTACATACAAAAAGCCATAGCTGATACCACTAAAGATCTTCCTGTTTTTGTAAAACGAAGAATATATTTATTAGAGGCAGAACAATTAATTCCATTTTTTATCTTGCCAGTATGAAGCAAATGTGATTATGATGATGATCAAACAACACTCAGTTCCTCACTCTGGTGATTAGCATATAAAGACACTGTTCATATTGCTTTTCAGCCATATTATTTAGGTCCCAATGTAATTCATACACCATCATTTTCAGATAGGCAACCTAACCAGGACACTAAACACTAAGGCCTCATATCTATCTTTACTGAATTTAGCAACTATTTAAGCAATAATTTAGCACTTTTTATCTAGAGACTAAAAAGTAATTATAGCAAAGAAAAGTCTGCTGAGTTGAAAATAAAAATTAGAGGAAGTATAGAATAGTCCTTATTGCTGTAACCTACATATCTGAAGTAAAAAATAATTTTGCTTTTGCCATAGGAAAAAATTAGGTTTTGGCAAAAGCACACCCAAATAAGAGATATCTCAGTCTGTCTCTGTGCATCCTGAGAGGATAGCAAAGCAAGGAGTAAGGAGTAGCAGCCCCTGAGGAATTGTCAAGAATAATTTGTCTATCTAATTTCCTTTATAACAAGTAATGGGCCCTGTAGACTGAAGATTGAGTCAGTGAAGCAGAAAATAAATTCATCAGAAGAACATAAGAGAAGAGGAATAACAAGGTTGGGTCAGACCAAAGATTCCACTTAGCCCAGTATCCTGTCTCTGACAACGGCCAAAGCAGTTGTTTATGGAAGAATATAAAAGCAGGGCAAACACATAATGATGTGTCCTTGGTATATTCTTAATTTTCCCAGCACTCCATGGCTCAGGGATTACATGGGCAAGAGACAATATCTTTATCTCCTCTTCCTTAGTGACTTCTTTCTTCCAGAAATGCATCTAATTGTATTTAAACCCACCTAATCTTTTGGCACCAACAAGATCCTGTTGTAGATTGTGTAAAAAAGTATCTCCTGTCTTCTTTGTGTCTCATGGTTTGAGTCCCCCCTATTTCTTGCATGATGATGAATGATAAATCTCTGCTCATCTTCTCCACACCACTCATGATTATATAGATTATTGTATTCACCCCCAGCATCTTTTTTCAAACCCAATTCTTTGATCTCTTCTTGTATGGAAACTAGGTTGTACCTTTCATCTCTCTTTTTGGTCAGCATGTAACTGTTCTAGTTCTAAAATATTCTTCCTGTGGTAGAAGAAAGGGGTGATTCAAGAGGTGGAATACCATGAGTTTAAACTATAGCATAGCAACATTTTCTTGATTTGTTTTTGGCTTGCTTTCTTTGATTTGCTTTTTTGCACTCATTTGCTTGACTGCCACCGAGCTGATGTTTTCAAAGAACCATCTAATATAATGCCAAGATCCCTAGAGATTACTAGGCCATAATATTGAGTCACTGTGCATATAAACTGTCTGGGTTTCCTCCTGTGCCTCATTATGCATTTATTAACATCATCTACTATTTTATTGTGCAAAAACACAGTATCATTAAGTCCTCTGCAACTCTTGCAGATAGTTTTTCTCTTACTACCCTGAATAAATCTAGTCAGCAAACTTTGTCACCTTATTCTCTTCCCTTTGCAAGATCATATATAAATATATTCCACAACAGAAGTCCTAGCACAGATCCCTGTGGGAAACCATTAGTGAACCCTCTCTTGTAAAACCTGGACATTAATTTCTAATTACTGTTTCCTATCTTTTAACCCATTATTAACATATGGGAATAGAGAGTTTAGTTTATTTAAGAGTTTTTGTGAGGAGCGTTGTTAATACCTTTAATAACAAATTAGAGCCCCTCCTGGACACACACTGAGTGAGGCCTTCAGAGAATGCTAAAAGACTTCTGAGGTATAAATTCCCTCTGAAAAAAGTTGCTATATTTGCCCATATGCCTATTGACTTGATTCCAATTATTGCCTTTTCCTGCAGTTCAGGAATGAGACATAAAAGTCTATGGCTCCTTGCCCCCATCCACTCTGGAGCCATTTCAGACATTGATTATTTACCAATTTATATTTTGTGAATGGTGAACAACTGTTCAGGTAGCAATTTTCTAGGAAAAGAACTAGAAATGATGTTCGGTTAGAGCCTGAACAATGCCTGGCTATTACAGAAAAAAGGAAAATAGCAAACTAAGATGTATAAACACAAAATAAAACCTATGGCTGTGATCTCCTCAGCACAGGCACAGCCTCAGCTAGAGCTCTGTGTTCAGCGTGTTGACTCTGTGTTCAGTTTTTGTACCCTTAGACAATTGGAATTACAGCAACAAAATCATTTTAGTTTTCCAAAAGGTAATAGTCTAGGGGGAAAAATGAATCTGTTGATACTGTTAACCTAAGAAGATGTAAGAAGCTGATGGTAACAGTCTTCAGTACATAAAAAAGTTGCTAAAGAGGAGATAAATCCAATGCATAAGAAAAGAGGTAGTCAACAAGAAAAATTCAGGTTAGATATTAGAAAAATACCTAATGTTTTCGAAGATGAATAGAAGACTAGAATGGATTTCCAGGGAGGTTGTAGGATTGTTATAACAGAAAGCCTTTTACAAATGGTTGGAGAAACATCTGCCAGAAGTGACATACATAGAGCTGATCCTATCTTGGGAGAGGGGTATAGATATTTAAGGAGATTTTCAGTCCTACAGCTCTATACTCAGCCATCAGAAAAAAAAGTATATATTAACTTCTCACTTCAGAGGAGTGTTGAAGCATTGCTTTATATAACATCGCTTAAAAAAGGAGCACCCTTCAACCTCCCAGGGAAAAGATCCATAAATTCCCAAAACAGTGGATGCATGAGTATGGCTGTGCCTTACAGTTCAAATACACTGTTCCTGACACTGCTGCTACTTGAACTCACTCTTTCAGATGCTATCAGCCTGACTTCAGTAACTGACTCTTTGCTGTTCAGGGTAGGATAAACAAACTAGGATGGGACCTATTGCTGCAAACGTACAACATTATGGAGCTCAGCATCGGTAAGTTATCTAGTGCCATTACAAGCTTGCATATATTCAAGAAAGAACCTGGAAAATAAGCCATAAAAAAATACGTAATTCCCAGAAAAATAGAATGGCACAGTGTGTATTGTCCACAGGCAATCCAATGGAGAAAATCTTCCAGTGAGATTATTCAAACACATTTTGAAAAAGACTGAAATGGAAATGTACCAGGCTGAATATGCCTAGAGTTCCCAGAGAACAGTTTAGGCCCACAAGACCCTGTGCACTTCTGAACCTTAGGACCATGCCAGCAGAAGATGCAATTTGTTGGTCTCAGTGATCATAATTTTAGGAGTGGGAAATGGTACAAGTAGAATGTGCAAAAAATATTTTTTACAAGTTGCTCAGGGAACATAAGAAACCAAACAATGTTTCTTGCTTTACTCAGTATGTTCTTTGCACATGGAAGGTCCTATTATTACGGTACGTTGTTTATCATCTCTATACTGAATGAGAAAGTTAAAGGATTAATTTTTTCTCTCCAGCCATATAATCCTAGAAACAATACAAGTCTTTGAGCCTGTCTTATTCTCTCCCTCCTGAAGGGTGGCCTCGTGGCACCTGCTGAGAGCCATTAGATTTCAGCGCTTGTTCAGAGCCCACCACTGCCCCTGCCCACAGTGACAGAGAACTCGCTGCTGTAAATGGATTCAGTAGTGCAAAGATCATGGGAAGCTGTATCCTTTTGTTTTTAATTTCCCCCCTAAGGGCAATTTGTTCCAATTAGTGCCTCAGCTAGCAATTATTGCTGCACAGTGCTCTGACTTATTTCTGTCTGCACAAGCTGACTCAAAATCAGAGAATCTGATGTGTGACGTATTATATACCCTGGCCTAGTGCCCTTGCCATAAAGAAGATCCCTTGCCAGGGCTCATGGCGGTGCTCTCTGGAAAAGGTCTTTCCTCACCATCAGACTTGGTTCTTTCTTCCGTGGATACACAGGAATCATTTTAAACGATAGCCTTCCTTTGCTGTAAGGGTATGTGTGCCTAATGCATATGAACAAAACAACCTGCCACAAAAGTCTATGAGTGATTTTTTTGTTCTTACTGCTTTGTCTGGCCTGGGTGCTGACCCCTTCTCCCAGATGGGTCCCTCTCTGGCTCCAGCGGGACAGCACTCCTGGAGGGAGCACGGTGCCGCACGGCACACGGGTGTGAGAGTCTCACTCACAGCATGTACCAGCTCCACTTGTTTTGTCCTGTTTTCCTAAGGACGAACCCACCCCAGAGAGTGATGTAATAGCTGGCTTTGTCACATATTTAAAAATCAAGATACATCAGTACACACAGCTATTTCATACAAAAAGCTTTATCTGAATATAAAATTTTAATGATGTGATGGAGAAAGTGTCTTGCCAGAACGTCATTTGATGTTTTTCACTTTTCTGACATTGAACAGTTTATTTAAATGAAGAGGCCGTGTGCTGATGGAGAGCTAATCATAGTTAGTAAACTATTTTCCATACAAATAATCATGAAAAAATAAGTGACATAAATTCAGCTGCTCATCTTTCCTTATCTGAAACTGTGCAATACAGCAAAATTTAATTTCCTGAAGGTACATTTGCCTGTAATTTCTTTGGCTACTAGACTGTGGAAAAATACCTTTAAACATTATGAAGCAATGGCCCATTATCTGAATTACAGTGCATTCATGTTCCTAGGATTCTCATAAATACTTGCTAAAAAAAGTTATTAATGAAGACACAGCTGACTGAATCTTAAAGCTTTCATTTATGAAAAGGTAAACAATATTTCCTTATTGCTCTATACAAAATCCATTTTTTAGGGAGTGCATGCTAGGATTACTTTTTTTTTTTTCTTTCCAGAGAAGTTAGACTCTTGCTGAGGTGAGCTGCTGGCAAGCATGCACTTACTCCCTACGGGCTTATTAGCAAACAAGTCTCCAAATGCAAAGTGCAGCCCAGAATTCCCTGAGGTCAATGGAGAGACTACCATTAAATTCAACAGGCTTTGAACCAGTTAATCCAAAGAATAAGGTGCATTACACTGGCTATACTAGGATAGGTTTGGATCTGGATTCCTCAGACTGTGTTTTGAATGGAAACACCATAGGCTTTGATGACACAAATGGCTTCCACCAACATAAAATTCAACAGCAGCAGAGGGTTTCTGTTTTCAGGGTACTAGAGAGTCTTAAAGTTTAAGTTTTATTCTGGTATCATTACAAGTGATCATGTAACACATAGAGGATATAGCAAATTTCATGGAATTCCTAATAATTGCTATTAGATGGGATAAGGCTGCCTGATCCTGTGTTCTCTCCATGATTATATCTGCATTTACATCTTTTAAGACTTCATGATGCCTCCAGTGATAGTTAAAGCAGTACATTTCCTAACTAGGCATCACTTTGCTCTCCCAATTCTGGGATAATAGCTGGCAAATGGATAACAGGCTACACAGAAAATTAGAGTAGGATATAAACAGCAGGTCCATCAGAAGTGACATCTCGAACTGCACACTGCCTCCTAGCAACTGGCTGGGGAATGTGTTTCATAATGAGTCAGAAGGAAGGGTCCAACACACACCGACACTGCTTTCCATGGCACTGTATATTTTTCTTGGAGGATTCCCAGTCAAGTACAGGCTTAGCTCAACCTTGCTCAGCTTGGGAACTGCAAAGGTGGTGTAGGTCATTATGGTATCAATTCAGGATAAATTTGTGAAAATATAATATCTTTGTGTGCTGTTGACTTCAGTGGAATGGCAATGCTACTGACGCTATTTATTTCTGCCTTGAGTAAAGCGAAGAACTGATAGAGTATATTCCTACTCTGTTACAACAATAAGGTTGATGGATTGTAGGAGACAATTAATGATAGATATCAAGCCATGTGACAGTTTAGAAAGAAAAAGATTTCTAAAAGTAGTTGCTGTTCTATACTAAAAATCAGAGGGTTTCATCAAGACACCATTGTTTTCAATGCTTTTGGTACACAAAAGATACAGAATGGCTGTGGTCTTGATTTTTAATTAACTTTTCTTACATCTGTTTCATGTGCCTGCATTTGGATCAAATTTTATATACGTCACTAGAATTTTAGATGGATAGATGCCATAACAGCATATAAATAGGGAGGTGATGAGTCCCATCAGCAGCTCTTTTCACTGCATAAAGAATGAACACTAACTACTACATGCAATAAATATTATCAAATAAAAAACTTTAAAATATGATAATAAATACTGTTGCTTATTTTTAAAATTTGTATATGTCTTGTACCAGTGATAAAGCAAGAATTATGTGCTGTAATGTAACCTCATTTACTGTTCTAGATTCTTCATAGACCCAAACCTAAAAATTGGTAAAGCATCTGTAGTTCACAGCTTTATTGAGAAGTGAGTGCTTGGGAGATCTGTGAAATACAGCTCAATCTTCAAATCCACAGTACAACTGGAAATTTTCATTTGACTTTCTGTGTCTTTTCACCCCAAAGCAACTGCCATGATTCTCCTTTGACTAGAGTTTTCTTAGCAACTGAGAAGACAAGAGCTGGACCATGTATTTTAACACTGCTCCTCATAACAAGGGTTTCCATATTGCAAGTATGTCAGTCACTTCAATGAGACTATTTGTGGAGTAATACAGTTCAAGTGGTGTGTAAATACAGACAGATATGTCCCTCTATTAATTTCTAAAAAATGAATCAATCAAATGCATAACAGGAATCAAATAAACACCCCTCTCAGCATTTTCCTTCTAGCAAGAAATTATGAAGTTTGATATTATTCTGGTCCCAAGGGAGGCACCAACTAAGCCATCTTAAAAGAAATTACACTGTTATCGTATAGCTTGTTTGTTGTGGCAAGCGAGCAGATTGTTAGTCAACTACGAGAATAATAAGGCTTTGATATATTTATCTGATCTAGAACTGCAATAGACATAAGGAATGCTGTAAAGGTGGTTTACCGCTGATTCAGCCCAGGTATTCACAGAGAAATCTGAGTTTAGTGATCTGGAGCTCTGGTACATTCATTGCTCACCATGCATTTGTAATTATTTAGGCTTACATGACATCTATTAGGAGTGACTCTTTAGTATTTAGTATCATCTCCCATAATGAAAATACTTCATAGCAATAGTTTTAACAACACATTGCTGTTAACCTTGTAGGACTCTGGCAGCTTAGTTTCTAGCCAGTCTGCTTCTTTGGAGTATTTCACCTGAGTTTCTTTTAAGTGATACCACTGTCTTAATTTGAAGTCCCTTTAGGCTTCTTGTTAAAGAGAAACTTAGAAGTTAAGATGGAGTTTTTTCACTCCCCAGAAGAGGCTGATTCTTGCGACTAGCCAGCAGTTGTAGCCTGATCCCTAGCCCACACCTGGCCAGAGAAACATGCTGCATCTGGTCTAAGTAAATTCTTATGGTTTTCCAAAGTAGATTGTTCCCGCTAAGACGTTAAACCATCTCACAAGTATTAACTCTTTTTTACATATCATTTTTGATCTAGGGCAGACCAATGACTTTTTTATCACTTTGAGTGAAATCATCTACTTAACCAAGGGAGGAGATGGGGGTCTACTGAAGAGATGATGTCTATTAGCTGCTCTCTGATGCCACAGTTGTACAGTGTTGGGGGACAGAGTAAAGCTGCCCAGGTTGATGGCATGGTGACCCTTGCTAGGCAGAGTGGCAGTGCTGAGAGCTGATGACACTTTTAAAGAAAGGTTCTGCTGCTAAATGCTGGGAAAAGGCAATTCTGTAACAGGTAGCAGAGTTCAGAGGGGATACCTTGTCTTTTGTGATTGTCCTAGCCGGATGAAAAGCATTTCTAGCCTGGAAATGCCCTCTACGGTGACATCCTAAGTTAAGGCCCTCCACTTAGATTACAGGGAGCCTAAAAATAGGGCTTCAGCATGGCTAATGGAAATGCCAAAAGGTAGATTTATCTACACTGTTCCTGTCATTGCACTCATGCCTTCAGAAATGGGCATTAGCTTTTCAGTGTCTGCTAGGTCAAAGGAAAGAGGACATTACTGAAGTTCCTGAGCCAACGTTGGAGGCATGTTTGGTGACAGCACACTCAGATCAGAGAAGTGAGGTCTTGAGGTTGGTTCTGATTTATAGTGGGAAACTTTCAGCTGGTCTAATCATGCAGGGATCAAAACTAGCTCTTAGTCCTCTGCTAGTTAATGGAATAAATGGCATGAGGGCACAAGACTCCCAAAATATAAGGGAACATCAGTACCATGTTGCACATCAGTAAGTTCCTGCAGTTGCTGTGTTTGTACAGGACATTTTGAAGGCGTACAGAGCTCAGAGAACATTCAGGCCAGATACTATTCCCAAAGTTGCACTTAAAGTCTCTGGGAAATTGGTGGTTACAAGCAGTGGACTGAGGAGATAGGACTCTCTTCGGCTCCATTAAGTAAGCAGGTTCATAGCTCATAGCGCAAGTTTGATCGTGACTAGCAGAAGGAGATGTAAATGAGAATTAGTCCTTAATCTCTTTGGTTCCCCAGCAGTATAGCTCTTCTGACCACCTGGCTGAAAGTGAGAGAAGGATCTCACATACAAAAGTCTGAATTAGTCCATACATTCCTGGAGAAGATTACCACAGAAAGAGATAGGAGCAAACTTTACCTAAAAACTATTTGGTACTACTCTAAACAAGTGCTACACCTTAAAGTAGATCCTTATCATTCTCCATTAACTTTCTCAAAGTTGAAACATGGGATAAATATTGAAAAATTAACCCAAATAATGCATATAATTTTCTTCAAAGAGGGTGGTGCTGTTCAAAATCAAGAACCTGGCACCACTCTTCACAGATGACAAAACATATCAGATTTGGAGTATGGGTCGCTGAGGACTGTCAGATATCATATATTCACGCAACCCTCTGGGCTCACTTGTTTACTTATTTGGGTAGTTCAGCTTACAGCCATGCAGCAAAAGCACTAAATAAAGAGCAACTTATGTAGTCAATTACATACACCATTAAAATCAAGCAGATGTATACAAAATAGAGAACTTAAACATATATAATCATCTTTACCAAACACAACAAATAACAGGAGATACAATCCAGGCTACAGTTAAATTATATATTATAGCAGCTTCAAATTTCTTTAAACTAATTACAAAATTGATGATATAACATGTCTGTGACATTGCTGTCACTGTAGATTGCTCTTGTAATAATACAGTTCTTGCTTTTTCCTCTCTTTCATTTTATAGATGTGAAGTAGGCAGGAGGAAATAATTTCTCTAAGTAATACAGAGCCTGTGGAAAAAATTGGGTTACTACTTCTGTTATGTCATCATAACATAGTAACAAGTAAATGTTATTATGCAAAGTATGTTGCTTAATGCGTAGATGCTTCTCCATGAGAACCATATTCTGCTTAAATGACAGAAATATTACCTATGCTATTTCTTCTATAACACATGCAATAATATAAAAGGTTTTGGTTTGACAATCTGATTATAAGACAAAAATACTTCATGAAAAAATAGAAAAAATACCTGCAAATACTGGTTAATGTCTAAATGGGAATGCATTTTAGAACTCCAGATCTTTTAGGCTATGGACACTCTTCCTTAGTTTTCCGCTGGTGACTGCTTTGTGACTGCACAACAATTGCATTTAATACCTATGAAGGTAAACAGAACTGCCTTCTTTTGTATGGCACCAAGACAGTTTGTCTAGACAGTAAAAACTGCAAGAATCTAACAACATTTAAGATGTTTGCCCAGTTACAAATGTAAAACCCTTAGGACCATGTGTTCGAAGGCATAAACCATGCAAAAGCTGGTTATGCCTGTATCAGTACATTACCATATTAAACTAAACTAAGTTTTGGTTTCGTTGTACCATCATATCCACTCCAGTAAAAGAGAAATTAAGAAAATTACCCTCCCTCACCAAAGAGGTGATCCCTAACTGTGTGTGTATTGCTTGTACTCAGTAAATCACTAATGATTCGTTTAAACAAAAGCATTTTGCTTTGCATTGAAACGGATCCGGAAGACATGGTTTCAACTCTTCTCATGCAGACATGGCCTAAATAATAAAAACCCTACAAACCGTGTTAAGCAGTCACAATCTTTGCAGGAATTCTGCAGTGTTTGTCATTTGGAAACATGGCCTAAGATGCAAAGCTCCTACCCAGATAGGTCTGAGTCAGCTGACATCTAAGTTTTGTTTTCATCCTCTGAAGACAGGGAGGTTACAGAGTTCTCACTGGCATATGAAGTTTCCAAAATATGAGGCTGCCCATGTACACTGTCAACATTCAGACCCACATTACCATTTAATTTACCATCATGAACAAAGAATATTCCATGAGGTGGTAAACTGAATCTCGCTTCTCGTTGTGCAAGCTGCTGACAGTTCGGAGAAAATCCAGATGCATTTGCATGGTGTAAACTTCTGTAAACATGTTCTGCACTCCAGCAAAGAAATAAATGTCAAGGTAAGCTTGGCAAGCGACAAAAAAGGATGAGTCATATTTCTGCAGTTTCATTCCAAAGATGTTATCTTTCACCTTCCTCGGTACTGTAGTCACAAGACTGACAATGTTTCTGCTCCTTTATGGGAAACAGTATTCAAACACTGTGGGTAAATGATTTAGTGGAGCCCCACAGTCATTTTTCACACATACTTTGTTTTCATTACCAAAATCTGGAAGGAATAAGTTTCCATATGCAGCAATCAATGTGCAATTGCTTATCTAAAATGTTTGCAAGTCACTCCTCATCCATGCTTTTAGCTGATATATTTACATTAAAATACATAGGATGAAGTAATTTTATGAAAGGCTTCTTGTTAAGTAATTAATGGAAAATGTTATGTCTCTTTTGCAAAAGAAGAAACTGAGGCAGCATCACTAAGACCATGTTTCCAAGCAATCATTAGCTTTGAGTTGTTTAACTTCTGATTAACCAAATCGACACGTCTTTGAAACTCATTTTCAAGGTTGCTATGCACTTGTTGTTTCAATTAAAGTCAACAGGGTCTGTATGCACCTAGCAGGTCTGCAGTTCAGGCCAACTACTCAGAAATCAAGGAATTAGGAATGAAAGGCCACTTTTGAAAAGATTTGCACAAGATTACATGTGATGTCTGGGACACAGCCCAGAACTAAACTCAGTCCCCTAGCTCTCAGTCTAGAGAATTAACAGAGTAATTATCATTCCTGCTAACCCTACTGATTAGTAAATATTTTCCTAAAAGAAGCATAGAAAGTACTTCTGTCTAGTTCATCCCTATTCCCTACTGGTTTGTTAATCTGACTGCACCTAATTAATATTTTTTCTCTGGAATGATTCATTATTCTCACTTTAGTGAACAAAAGACAGTACATTATATAAATATTGTGATATTAAATGGAGAACACACCAGTTTATGAAAGGTTTTCAAATGAGTTCATCAGTGGTTTATGCTAATCAGATCTCTCAGGTGAAATTTTATGTATGATGTATTCTTTTCTTCTCATGACCTAAGGTGTTGCCATTTCTGTTTTCAATTAAAATTTTAAAAAACTGAAATACATAGGAGAGTTTAATGTTTACAAAAGCAATGCAATTTGAATATTTACATGCCTAAATTCCCAGGACTGTGACTTTTTTTATACTATCCAGGTAAGGTTTTTAGACAAAGAGATTGCTGTTTATTAAACATTACATTTATTCTTGGCCCTATTCTCCTACCATTACTCATGCAAATACTAATCCTGGAAAATGCAGTGGAAATGTTCTAATGACATGGTGTTATTCTGCATGATTCTGCATAATTAGCATTGCAGAATACAGCTAGGTTCATTTTTTTGTGGTAAATTTCTACCTAATCCAGATGACATAATCCAGATTATATCTGGATTATAAAAGCATTTGTGGTCTCTTGAATTCACCAGCAGGCTGGAGATTTCTAAGCATGTCAACTTAAGGCAATATAAGTATAAATAAAGCTCATCATTTACAAAGGAAATGGAAGCTATGCTTTAATGCGTTCTTGATTATTGCTGACGTACATCACTATGCATGCTGATGCACAGAGAAGGCATTTATTTCCATGCCAGTGAACAACATCAAACCTATTTTGAAAAAGCAAAGTCACCACATTTTCATTTAGTTCTGCCTATTGTCCTAGCTAAGTGCAAGAAAGAGAAGTATCCTGAAAATCTGTTTGGAAACCTTATGGCAAGCATCTCCAAGCTAGTGATAGAAACATTTCCAAGACATGCATCTTGGTGTTATTGCTTTAGAAATCTCCCAAAATCAGGTTTCTGTATTTCGGAGTAATTTCTGGTTCCTCTTAGTTGTGAAGAAATCAGAAAGATTTCTTACAGCACTGGCTCTCGGAGCTTCAGTTTTACCATTCTCCATCTCCGTAAGTAGGTAGAGATGTGCAAGAGAGAAATGCTAAAAGCGAGAGTTGCAATTTTGGTTCAGAGAAGCTCTGATCTGCATGGATTCATTCAAATTTGCTTTACCCACACTTAGCAATGTGATTCCCTCAGCTATGCCTGTGCACATCCGTTGAAGTGACTGGGGTGACAAGACCCTGGGAAACCCTGTATGATAACAGCCAAATAAGATCTTCCCTTACATCTTCTGTCCCTCATCACCTTCTCTCCCAGCCTACCTCTCATATATCTCTTTCTTTGCATTTCCATATGTCGTTTGCTATCAGTTCCCTGCTTCCTGCCACTCTCTCTCATAGTATCTTTATCTTTGTTTTTTAAACATTGGAAGAAACAGATAAGTGCATTAGACCTGTCAAATCCATGCATATTGAGTAGTCATGCCCTGTAACCATGAGATGTGTTTACTGTGTTCTCCCTCTGTACCTTTTCTCCAGTTACTCAGTCTCAGATCAGAGTTTCAGGGTGGAACTCATCTCTCCTGACTTCAGAAATGAAACCCTGAGCCAGCTTCCCATCGTCCTGCCTTACAGCAGAAAGAAATAGGTGCTTGGAGACATGATTCATCTCATGCATTTTAGATTCCTACCTTTGGATGAAATCACTTGAATCTTGGAAGACCCTCTTTCTTTCCACTGACTAGAAGGGTAGCCCAAATAACCAGCTCAACAGCTGATAGCCCCATTTGAGATACTTATATTTGGTCAGACAGATCTTTAATTGTCTTACGCCATGCAGATTGGAGGAAGCCAAAAGGAGTTTGAAACAGGGAGACAGTGAAAACCACAATTCCATCAATAAACAAAAAAAAACCCAAAACAATTTAGAGTTGGCAGTACCAAACAACTATCTACTGTTGCATGTTTTTCATGCAATTGTCCTTTTTAAGTTGGCAATTTGTATGCTATACATAAAACAAAGTTTCAACAAAATCCAAATCGACAGAGACTGTAGTCCCCAAAATGATCTGGTAGAAAAAACTTTTACACTACAGGTTTGGCTTCATGCTTTAGATGTAACAGCTGCCACTCTTCATCTAGTTTCTGAATGCTAAAGATTGGATTTATGGCCCTACAAGCATGGAGGTGAGGAATCATAAGAAAAATAAGCACACTGATTCATATGAAAAGCATGTGCCAAATAAAGCTTTAAATCATTTTATGCAGCCTGTCATTCAAACATATTTGACTGTCATCCAAATTGTTCAAATTGTCTTTCATACAGAAAAAAAATCTGTTTATTTTTAGGATAATTGGAAAAGCAACAGATTATCTTCAAATTGATGAATAGGTCAAGTTGTTTTTATAAGCTTAATAATATTTTCCGTTGTCCCTCCCTCCTTAACACCTATCTTCTTTGCCTAATCATTCACATACTTTAATTTTTTGTGTTTGGGTGAGTCATGAAGTGCACATTACAATGATACATATATCATCTCTACTTCCTCTTAGTGTTAACTCAGCAGCATGATTAATGCTGTAAACCTATTTTACTCATTCTATCCTTTGTTTTTCATAACCTTGACTCTGTTAACATCAACAGTACTGCTGGAATCACATGTTTTTACTTAAAAGCTAACATAAAGGTTTTTACCTGCTTTACGTTTTATAAATTCAGTCTGGCACATTTTTTTCTATTACACCAGTTATTCACATAAAATCACAAATGTTACTGGAATGCAAGCTGAAGAAACTCACCTTATATATGAAGGTGATATTTCCCCTACATGATGCTATTTAACTGATTTATTTGATTGATCAAATATCATAAAAGTTATTTAAGAAACTCTTTCTTTCTTTTACAATTTCAAGCTCAGCTGGAACTACTTTCCAGTGCCATGTTAGAAAATCGATGCACCCTCTGCGTGTGGCCCAAACAGAATCATATTTGGGGCCTTCTTGCCCAACCCCAAAGACTATACCTTTATTCACACCATCCCTGAAACCTGGAGTATGTACTTTGCTTCTCCGATTTCATGTGAGTAACAAATGAATTTGTAACAGTTCTGAGACTGTAGTGGTTGATGACCCTGACTGAAAGCAATTACATGTGTGTCATTAAACCAATGAGTAGCTGAGACGTAATATTCTAAAGATAGTAATACATCGCTATGTGTGCTTGTGACTGAATAGTAAAGAAACGTAAGATCTTTCTTAAGAGGAAGTTACTGGAAAGTTAAACAAAAAAGCAACACAATATGAGTTATTTTCTGAGCAAACCCTTCCGAAATAGGAGGCTCCATCTTGACATTAAATCACTGATTCACCATATTTGTCAGCTCAGAGGAAGACAGAACGGTTAGAAGTTGTGGGCTAATTATAAGGTAGAGAGAAAATGGTAAGATCTTTTGGACATGAACACAAAAGCACACACATGTGCTGTGGGAGTCTCTGAAAGCAGAAAAGTAATCTTTTTCAGCTTCCAGCCTTAGAAAAGATAAGCAAATGCAGAGACTGTTTCTTGTAGCTACAGGGGGTGCTTTTTTTTTCCTGAAAACAAATAATTTCCAATAAAATGACTTGTCCGGTGATAACCAATAACCAGTGGCCTGCCTTTCCATTCAGGACTGAATACACACCAGATTTATTTGGAAGGGGTTTTGCAGGGAAGTGATGTGGGCATATGTGCTATGAAGTTGTTAAGAGAAGGGAGAGCAAGGAGGGGCAAGTGGGGAGAGGTGATGGAGGAGACTGGGACGTTTCCTAAACTGGCTTCTCCCTGGTACCTCTTTATCTGTTGCTCCAATGAGACAAGACCAACTGAATGCAAATCTGCTAAGGTAACCAGATTGAATAGCCCTAGACCAGTTCTCGGTCTAGCCCTAGATCAGGAAATTGCATGGCAAATTGACTGAGTGATGTCCTTTTCACTTACGCAAATGGAAATCTTACTATTTACTTCAGTGGGTCAAGACATGTATATTAATTAAAGCACCTACTGGAACTTGCTCTTTAAATGTCTGATTTGACCACAGATCTTTTAACATCTTTGGTAGCCATTTCATTCATGATGTTTAAACAGTAATAAAACTTAATTTTCCATTTTCATTCAAGGATGGAAGTTGGAGTAAGTTTTGACATAATTCAAATTTCTATAGCCAATTTTAATATTAAGATTAAACAAAGAAGTGATGTACTCTTGAAAAGCTCTTTTCCTTGGAAATCTTTTTTATGGCATAATGTTGAAGAAAGAGGCCAGGACTCTGACTAGAGGCAAGTAAACACTTGCTGTCCTGTTTACTATGGTTATCAGCTGAGAACTAGTGTATGCACATTACAGAATGGTTAGTTTTTCTGGTACACCTTACATAGCTGGAGCTTTTTTTCTTTTTTTTTTCTTTCAGGATGACCATGCCCACTTACCCTGGCTTCAGAGGAGCACAGCATGCAAGAGCAGCTATTCCCATACCTACAAGCCAAACTGCCCCTGCGATGCCTCGCCAGACTGTCGCACACCCACCCTTTCCATGGCGGGCTGTGCCCTCCGTCCCTCCCTCCTTCCCCAGGTGGAGACGCGGTGTTCTCCCACCCACAGCCCCGGCTCCTCCGGCACTCAGCCACGCTCTGCAGCAGGTCTGACTGGATCTGACGTCTGCCGGAGACTGCCCTTCGGCAGCTGGGCCTGAGAAGGTAAGCACAGTGACTGAGAAAGGCTTCTCCCAAGCAAAATATGGCTTATTCATAGGACCAGAGCACTACATTCAGGGAGAAAAATGTTAATGTGAGACGAGACAATGTCTCACTTGAAAGGTAGGCAGGCCTAACTCTTCCTCGGACGCCCCTTTCTGTATAGAAATGCCTCTGAAGAACTTCACTTTTCTTAGCCTCAGAGCACATTTCTTTTTTATAATGAGGCAGCCCCTCTGTTTTCTGTGTCCTCAAGCTTCTTTTGCCAAGCTGATCTGATGAAGAAACTAATGGACACTGGAAACATTCCTCTGACTGCCCTGCTTCACGTACTGCATGCTGCACATCAGCACGAGAGGACTCCCTGTTTCTAAAATTGAACTGTCTCTTTATTAACAGCCTCATTTCCCAGGACACTGAGCTAGCAAATCAGATGCACACGACTTTACTGGCTCTGCTGCCTCCAAGCTCTGCCTTCCTGCAACATGTGCTCTTCCCTCCGAGTTCACTGCAGGTAATTTTGTTTGTAAGTACTTGTAGTGGCTGGCTATCTACTTTTATTCTGCTTATTGCACTGGGAATCTGGGGAAAACTCTTGAAATTATTTGTCTCCTTGCTGCTTTGACAGACCATGCCATAGAAAAGGGACATGCAATATTCAAAAACATAATGAAGTGTCTCCCAAGATCTCTATGGTCAATTTTAAAACTGTTTAGAAATCTTCTTTTGTGTTTCATTTAATTATTAGTTGGCAACTATTCTATAATTTGCACTCAAAAAGTAATCTGTAACGTATTCATAAATGCAGATGAATCTTTTTAAAGTAGTGGGGATATATATATAAAATAAACAAAATCAAAACTCCTACTTAATTTTGTGTTTTTTAAAATTCTGCACATTAAATATGAATGGCATTACCTAAAGATATAATCTTTTTTAAAAGTGTGACTGTTATCTTGGTCCAGGAAGTAAATTAAATACTTCAGAATATAAGCTATCTTTCTGAATATAGAAAAAATTGGGTGGGACAAATATTTGCTGCATCTTGTATTACTTGTAGGGAGTAGTTGCTTTCCTTGTGTCATTGCAAATGATATAAACATGTTCTTACTTGCTTGTTGGCATACAGGCTAGAAATAAACCTATTATCTATTTAATATATGCCCTTCCTGCTGGATCTCAGGTTTCTATCCAATGAATCCAAGAGTTACTCTCAGCTTTCAGGCTATAAGTTAAACCTCAGCCCCACAAATGTCAATGGGAGGTTTGCCATTACATTAATTGGGACCAGGATTTCACTCAATGAGTATTTCTTGGAGAAGATCTTAAATACTGTGTTAAAAATCAAATGAGGGAAATCTCAACTTACAAGTATGTATGGCATTCATTTCTATCCTAATGTAAAATGACTTGGTCAATACCCAGAGGTAGTTAAATTAAGCCTGGATAGAGCTTTTAGTTGCTGCTAAAAATTCAGCAACTCACATCTAGAATAGATTTTGTTTTTACTAAGAGAGAAACAGACTCCAGATATTTAGCTTGTGACATAGTTATGATTTATTTTAGACCATGCATCAGTCTAGAATAGATGGCTTAAGTTGCCAATGTCAAAGGCTGGCTGTCTTAGAAGCCCTTCTGATTGTGCTGGAAGGTTATGCATGAAGTTATGCATAATTGTGGATAAGGTTCTGTGGACAGCACAACACGCAGACATTTTTCCTGACAAAACAAATGAATATGTTAGACAATCATTTCTGTCTTAAAAAGCAATGTGTCACTTCAGTGACAGCTGATCAGTAGTGCTCTTTAGCTAAAGAAATTCAATTGCCACTTGCCAGCATGAAGATTAATAACTTCTTAATACACCCAACAACAGCATCTTGAAATTGGAGCTTACATCAGTAATACTATAGCCTATGTGTACTACACAATAATACACAACATTTCACAGATGCTATCCCCCTAACCATTAGGCTTTCAGTTGGAGCAGGAAGAAAATAATACAAGCTCACTACATAAAAATACATGCTTGCTACTTCTGCATAAACATTTCAACACAAAAATAAGTTCAGATCACTGGAGTTGTGAAGAGTGTTCAGTGCAGTGCCCAGGCTGTGCAAAACCGGCTTTAAGCCAACTTTATTTTCTCCTGGTTGTGGAACCCTGTTGGGGCTGGTGTATAGCAGAGAGTTTAAAGGCTAATGTAGATGCCAGCAGTCTCAAAAGGGCTATTTTAGTAGCCAGGATTATTGGAGCATAAAGGAACCGCAAAGCCCTTGCTCTCTGACTGCCTTGTGCCAATAGCACACAGCAAGGGAGCGACAGAAGACACTTACAGCATATGAGGTTTTTGCTGTTCTTGGGGAATCTCTTCGTGACCAACTCCTCTGGGATCCTGGACTCACGCAGATCTGCCCTGTTTTACCAGCGCACTGGCGTTATAGTTTTGGGGAGACAGCTGGAGAGCTGCAGATTACATTTTAAAGACGTGATGCTGACAAATTAAGTTCAAAGTCTTAGCCGGGCCCTTCCAAGTGGCAGCTCTCCAGGGCTGGACAGTTATAGCAGTTACTTCTATAAATCTTTTCAGAAGCTCCTTGGGCTTCAAATACTTCCAACATTTCGTCATTCCCTTCAAACAGGGAAAATTGCCCAAACCCTTTTTGGAGGCCAGCATAATTATACTCTTGGAAAATAATAATAATAATGATAATAAAAATGTTTAAAAAGCAGAACACTGCCGTTCACACCATGTGATAGAATTAGTTAGTTCTCACAGTAAATACTGGCAAAAATGTTAATACAATGGCTGTCTTAGATGCACCCCTGTAAATTTATGTTGGTGCAAGGAAGTGCAAAAAGAGCTTTTAAGAGATTTGTTTGGGACCCTTCTTTGTAGCTGTGGAGTAGTTTAATTTCAGATATAAAGCCTCTATCAAGCTCTGTACATGTCTCATTGTACAGTGTGCATTTCTTTATTTAAACATGTCCCAAACAAAAACAATTGGGCAAAATGTCTGTGTTGCTTTACATCTACTGCCTTTTCCTCCCTCATATTTGCTTGCTAATGCTATCCCTGTTAATCAGCATTCTGGAATATTTTGGGGGAAAGAAATGTGAATCCAAGTGTCCAAGAAGTCTCTTCCAACTACAGCAATAAAACTGATCACATTATAACAGCCAAAAGCTCACAGGACAGTTCACAGGACAGTATGAGCTATATGCTCATGCAGCTGGATACCTCCATGAATGATTCAAATAAAGTATCACCTGTTTATAAATGAAAACTCTCCTGTGAACTCACACTTTACAGTAAAGTCTCCAATGAGGGCATGCTTTTTTCCTGTCATGACCGATGTCATCTTGATAAAATTTAGCATCCATCTTCACATACTGCATGTATAACAAAACAAAACAGAAGAAAACTAACCAAAAGAAATCAGATGATAGAACCTGGGACAACCTCACATGGCTTCAAAAGAAGAAGAGAATCAAACTGATGAAGATGCAAAAAGAAAATGAAAGGAAATATCAATCTGGCAAATTGAAAAAAAATGTGATGCAGTGTCTTTGGACCCTGTTACATTTCAGACTCTCAGAACACCTTCACTTGGCAGGGCACTACACTGCCTATCACTCAATTTATTTTTTACGCTGATGCCTGATGAAGGTGATTTTGGTGTTCATAAAATGTCTTAATTGAATTAATTCATCTGACACAAAATCCTCTCCATTTCCTACATGGAAAAAAGGAAACAGAGTTCGTGCCATTTACACCACCTTAATTGAATATTCATATAAATGAGCTGCTGGATTTACACCAAGTTTTCAGGAAGGTGAAAATCACGGAAAGAGGAGATCCAAAGGACTACTGCATGTGAGAGACTTTTCCTAAAGCATAAATTGTTGCAAGTTCATAATTTCAGTTCAAGCAACATCTTTAGATTTCTACTTATAGGTGTGGTCTAAAAGAGAAACTTTGCGATTACTAAAAAGAGAAGCATGCTATGCAAGAGAAAACAGACTGTAACTGGAAGAAACCCACAGGTGTTGCTGTGAGGCTGGCACGGTTGCCATTTCAGCACCGTGTGGTAGGGCTGATGAAGGCACAAGGCCAGCGGAGGTGAGGTCCTTCCAGGCAAAGCATGTGGGAACTGGAGGATGGAGGTCAGGAGAGGGATACCTCTGTGAATTAAAAAGTGGGTGATGGCCTTGCAGGGAGAAGAGCAGCAGCAGCAAAGAGCAAGGCCAAACCAGAAGAGATCAAATTGCCTTATTTTTAACAAGCGATTAATTATATATTGGGGTGTGGTTTTTTTGTCAGTGAAGAAATTGTATGTGTTCCTATGAACTAAAAAACACACATGTTTAACAAAGTCTCAGCATGGCTTGCATAGGACCTTAAAAAAAAAAGCCTGTGTTACAAGAGGAGTACTCAGAGAGCCAAGGTATAAAGGCCTGTGAGGAAGAAGGAGCTTTGCCTGCTACAGTACTTAAATACTGAATCATTTCCAGTATTCTGTGCCAGACAATCATTCTGATGCATGTAAGTTGTACCAGTATGATCTGATACGTCAAAAGGCAAGCAGGTTACATCAGTTGTCATGATCTTATCAGAACACAAAACCCGTGTCTCTTTTTTTGTGTTCAATGCATCATTTCCCAAACTATTTTTCTTGTCTTCCCTTCCCAGATGTACTTTTCTATTCATTGTCTGCTAATTCCTCAATGCAATTAACATGTCCCAGCATAATTCCTGCTGCCTGAGCATAACCCCAGAATTTGTTTAGCTGTCGTTCTGGTAGCCTGAAGGCTATTACAGTCACTAAGAGAGCAATTCAGTTGCCTAACTTGGGTGCCTGATGCTATTTGAGAAGCTCTGGGGTATCTAAGCCACCCATCAGAGCTGATAACACAAGATTCGTGGGAGACGGACACACTTGTCAAGCAGCAGGTAGAGATGAGGGCGGATGACCTCTGGTTCATGTGAAGTTACACAAGATGCCTACATTTGGGTAACTGGATTGAGCCTCAACAGCTGATTATAAACATATTATTGTGCTGTGGAAGGTTCAGCTTAAATATAAACCAATATTTTCATGCCTGTTAACTTCTCCTGGTGCTGTACATCTCTTCTTGCAGTCTATTCTCCGAAAAGCAATTAACAAGTAATTATGCTCTACCTCATCTCTAGCTCATGTAAAGGAACCTCAGGTACAGGAAGCTAGAATAACATTCAGAAGTAAACTGTTACACATTTATTCATTTGCCATATTAAACATATGCATCATTCAGTTTCTAAACTTGGGTTTCAGTAGCCATAGAAACTGAAGAAGACTAAAAATGGCATCACTTACTTCCTTTTTCATTTATTGATCTTGAAAAGAATTCCTGAATCTGCAGTCCTGTATTGTATTTCATGTGCAATTGCTTCCAATCTAATTTTATGTCAAATACTGTATATAACTTAAAAAACATTATCAGGTGCCTCATATTTTAGCATTTCATATTAAAACTGAAGCAGTGGTTCAATTACGGTACTATTTTGTTGCACTTAAAAAAATTTGCTTTCCTTGGTGACTCTGTCCACCTTATGTACTGTGTTCCTACTATATAGTCCTACTGTTTTTCATTGCTTGCTACATATCCTCCTTGGCTGCTGCTGAGAATGATGTTTGCAGGAGGAAATAGATCGTAAAGTACAGATGCTAGAAAAATACTTAGCACCTCAAAGCTGTTCCTATGGCAACTAAGGCCTACAGAAGTACCAGAACATATATGAAACCTCATGTAGTTTTCAAGTATGGCATTTTTGCAAATGCTGATCATTATAAAGATCCTATATTATACCATTTTTTTCTGTTAAACTTCCTAGACATAAATGAAAATGTATTTTTAGGAGCAGTCTTCTTTTGATATCATGACTAATTCATTACCTAATTATGCTTTTGGGATGTCAACTGCCATACCACATTACTACTGGATTTACAAAATCAAATGATGTTAATATCAAAAAAAGGAGATGTTAGTCATACATATTCAAGTATGTTATCTTGAATAACAAGTTTTTTAATAAAACGTAAGCACCTAGGATTAAAAACCTCCTTTATTTTTCTTCACAGCTTTATAAGATATAAATCTAGTTAAAAAATTAACCTTATATGTATTTTTCTGTGTGAATTGCCTCCACTTTCTGAAACAGTGATTACAATAGATTAGAAAGTCCTGGTCTGGTCCAGGAGCCTGATATGAAACTCAAGGTTTGCCACTTATACCTGATGCTATGTCCAGCCGAGCTCACCCCCTCTGCCCGGGGTTGGTTTCGAGGTGCTGCGCAGCCCTGATACCAGGGTGCAGCCTGGTCCTGCTTGTGTGTCCTACCTGGTGCAGAGGGGACAAAGCAGCAAGAGCAGGGTAATCAGCAGTTCTCTTTGGTATGAGGTAACGTCTTCCTTCTCACCTCCTTGTATATGTAGCACTTAAATACACAAAAAATAACCATGTGACAAAACACAGGGATGATCCAGGCTGAGGGTGACCAGTCCTTGCTGCAGTGGTAGCTGGAGTCTTAGCAGCAGCAACTCTGGTAGCACCCATGCACATATGGCTTTCCTGTAGATGCATCACCAGTGCCTGCACACTGCTAGCCCACAAGTTTGAGCCTGTTCTAACTAACTTGTACATGGACAAGGGTATGTGACTACAGCCCCATGGTCCAGCCATACTGCAGTCTGTCCAGATTGCACTGGCTTACTCTGTGTGAGCCATCCAGTGGCGTGCTCAGTGAGAGGCGCTTGTCTTATGGGTCAGGTGAAGGGAATTTTCCACATTAATCCACCTCCAGTAGTGTATTTCCTTCCGTGCTCTCATGAAATTTGCTGTTTTCCAACATAAAGATCTTTGCTCTGCATCTTTAGCTTTTCTGTGCACCAAGCCTTTATAATTAATGCAAGTTAAAAAAAAAAAGTTTCTCTTATGCTTCAGTTGGTCCCTTGTCCCAGGCTGTTTCTACCTCAAAAGCCAACTACTAAAATTTAACATTCAAGTTCTTCCTGGGAAATACAGACAAGAGTCTTGTCAGCAAAAATTAATATCCATGCAAGGAGCTTCATGATACAATGATTTTAAGGTAGTAGTTATTTGCTAGTGTTGTTCTTTCTCAGCCACTGAAGAATTCACCATCAACAGTGCCTTTCAGGCTTTCTTCTAGGACCATCTTTCATTAATATAATTCAAATATAAGAAAGCACCAGAACAATCCATCATCTTGCATCACTGAGGTCCTTAAAATGATATTTCAGGCTGTGTTTCTGTCTGGCCTCCTACTTGATCCTAAGTGGGGGCCTACAGTCACCTCCAATGTGATCGAAGAGGCCATGTACATACCACTCTTCACTGAATATCCTATGGGAAAGGACCTGGATTAAGGTTTCTCACAGAATCTTCCCTGCTTTTGGATATTTTTCTTACAAGCTGTTTTACCACTATTGTCCTCAGTTACCATGATACGATACAGAGGAATGGGTAATCCTCAGAGAGATTTGTCTGGAAATCAAGAAATAGAAGAAACCAAGTGCCATCCTCTACAATGACAAGCACTGTGTCAGAAATGTACCTATACGTAAAAAGCAAAAGACCTTAAAAATCAAGGTTTTGTTTTGTAAGTGTAAAGCAAAAGTGACATCCAGTGGCCTGCAAATCCAGACAGATTGTTTGGAGTTCATATTACAAAAGTGCTGCAGAATTTTTCAAAGGCAATTTCATCTTCTTTGCTGGCTTCCATGAATTTGCTGTTCAGTAGCTTCTTTTGTAAAGTTATAGTTTGATTTAAAAAATAAAATAATTTTGCTAGAGTGGTGAACAAATTTGGTTTGAACAGGTAAGGTTCTCAATAACACCGCAGTGAATAAGAAAATATTAAAGATAGTGTATAAGGTCAAGAAGGAGAAAGGTTAACTTCACAAGGATTTGAATACTTCATTCTTGACACTGGACCTAAGGAATGTTTTATAATTGCTTTCTAAAATTAGATCAATAAGAGTATAGACATTTTATAGGCAATTTTATAAATGTGAGTAAATAATGAGCTTGATAAGATGTGCCTTCTGGATAAACACTTCCCAGACAACTTTGCAAAGGGGCCCCAATTCCACAATGTGCCAATCATCTCCTAGGACATGACGAAGCCCCATAAGAGGCAAGATCCTTCTGCAAGGAGTGAACGATGCAGCAAAGCAACAGTTCTGAGCAAAACTGGAAGAGCCACGGAAATGCAAATGCAGTGATAGGAGGGAACCTAAACCCGCATGGAAAGGAGTGAAGAGCATCAGCCCCCCGAAACCAGGGCGGGCAGGGAAGCAGTAGGCTATGACATTTTGTAAACCCAAACTATTTTGCAATGTGCTCTTGTCCTGCTTTCTTAAGCAAGACGAATTTCGGATGGGTAAACCTGCCCATATAACTCTGCTAATTCATCTCTGTCCAGAACGGCTCACGAGGTTTTTTTCCTATGAAGTGACTAGACATAAGCAGTTTTCAATTGCTGGGCCTCTGCCTTCCGGTATTAAAGGCTACCTATACACACAGTAGATCTCAGACAATAAATGAGAGAAGACAAAGAAAAAAATAAAATCAAAAGGCGGTTGTACACACAAGGAAACGAACAGTGAAAGATATTAATAAAAAAGACAGGAGCAAGACACATTGCAAAAGAGGAAAGCCCATGCAGTGGCTTTGTCCTCCTTCCTGAAGCAATGCCTAGTAACAGGAACACTATCCAAATACCATCACAGAGTCACCTTTTTCTCTTAGTAAATAAAGATCTGAGGTAGTCACATTTTCTCAGGTAGTCACGTTTTCTCACATGTTCTCTCTCCCTCTCTTTGAGTTCTTTAGTCATTATAGTGGAGACAGTTTGAAAGGTAAATAGACTGTCACATCAATTTTCACTTGGGATTCAGATTTACCTAAATAAGAAGGCCTGTCTGTATTCAGTAACTTTTAAAAACAGTTGAAAAGTTAGTAAGACACTAACTCCCTTGAGTTCTTTCAAGGGCAAGAGGCTTTAGAATAGACACATTTTGAGCAGTGACTGTCTAGAACCAGAAAGACTGCCAATCAAAAATCACATGAAAGGAGCGTGGTAAGGAAGCGAGAGAAGTCCCTTCAGAACAACTAAAGAAATATAAATATCCTCGCTCTTTCCAGCTTGTGCCTCTTAAGCAGAAACACTCAGCCACAGGCTCAGAGGACTAGGGAAGCAGCTGAACATGTGCTAGTGGCTCCTTTCCTGACTTGGGGCGTAATGGGAGACTGAGATTGCAATGGTTCTTCTGCAGTTGCCACTTCAGTCACATCTGCTGAACAAGAAGTGCATTTGATGAGGGATTGGTACTTTTCCATTAAAAATAAATGAATCACAGTTCCCTCTCTATTGATATAGCAGTCGGGCACCTTTGTAATCAACCTTTCCACAGATGGACAATCTTGTTTGAGTATCTTTCATTTGCAATACAAAGCTAAAAGAGGAAAGAGAGCTTAACTAGGACACAGCCACCAAATTTGGCAGCGTTCCCTTTGAATATTTTTCTAAGGATTTTGTCCATATGAGTTCTAGGCGCAAATGCCAAATGACATTCAGAAGAAAACGATTAAGCTGATAAAACTGTGCAGCAGGTTTTTTCTACTATTTTGGCTGCCTGTGGTACACAAATTACATTACTTTTTTTGCTTGATTAAAATGAAAGGAAGTGAAAGTAGGTACTAGCCTTCCTGTTTAATTAAACTGATTAAAAAGGATCATCTACGTATTTGTCCTTTCAATCCCTATTTCACTAGCCAAATGGGATGTCAAAAGAGCTGTGCTGCAAGATAGGATATCTCTAATGAGGTAGCAATTTTTTTTGCAGGTATCTACTCACTTTATCTGGATGCTTCATTGTTAATAGTCTCCTCTGCCCAGGCAGCTGTGCCTATGATAGCAGAACAACATGTTCCTTCCAGTACAGTGTGTGGAGTTATTTCATGTCCAACCAGAGATAAAATGTAAGCTACTCAAAAGGAACTTCCAAATCACCCTGTAAAAGGAAACTGCAGAGAGACAAGCTGCTGGCAAGAAGAGAGATGAAAGGGTTATGTTAAGGACTTATTGACCATATTTCTCTTTCATTGGGCGGGATTATGCAATCTGCCAGGTGCAGAATACTTGCAGTTTCTAAGAGCTGAGCAAGTATTACAGATATGTGCGGAGCAAATACCTTCATTTAAATGACACACTGGGAAAACAAAGTCATTTTGCATGGGGGTCAGGATGTGGAGGTAACAGGTGGCAGACACAGATATTTTGGAATGGTTCTTCCACACTTTGGAGCATGAAAGGGAAAAGATTTAATCTGCATTGTTACAGGGGTCGGTGGATGTTTCCCTTCCCTATTTAGACATATTTACTGAAAAGGGAGTGAGACCACCTGGTAATATATTTTTAAGCTTAAGTATTCTGGCAGGGCAGGGCTGTTGGTAGGTAGAGACCAGCCCTGCTGCAACATCACTGGAGCAGGGACTGATGGTCCCAGGGGGCTGAAATGGCGTCCTGGCCTGTGGGTGGGGGGGGTGGGGGGTGGGGGTGTGTGTGTGTGTAGGCCCGGGGAGGGGTCAGGGACCCCTAAAATAAAGAAACAATTTGCACTGGATGCCAAACTTTCAGCTGGCTACATTTAAATGAGGTTAATCCCCCATAGCAGATCTAGGCTTACTCTGTCTGACGCTTCAGGATAAATTATAACAGGCGATGTTCTCACTAGCTGATTTGGGAATCTTAAACTTAAACTTAAGTGCTTGTGTTTTCTTTACCCTAGCCCTTTGTCACTTGGGTGATTTGTGCCAGCCATGTGGTAGCAGATGTCCTTTGCAGAGAGTTCTACAGCAAAAAGGCATTAAACACTTTAGCCTTCTCAGCATCATCTGTTTATATCTTTCCTCCCCTTGGCGCAGCAGACCAAAGCTTTCTCAGCCTTCCTCTTACTATTAGTGCAGTTACAGAAGGATTTCCTGTTACTTCTTACAGCCATAGCCTTTCTGCTGTTTTCCTCCTTGATAGCGTGTTGCACTCTTACTGTTGCAGCCACGCAGGGGGTTTTAGCGTTGTTCTGCACCTGGGTGGGTCACAGAGCCTTCTGCTTGCTCTCCCATCCTCTGGTCTCCCAGCTTATTTATTTCCCTCTGACTTTACCTATCACCCTCTGAGGTTGGCAAAATCTGCTTATTTTGAGTTATCTGTTGTCTCATAATGTTCCTCTTTTCTGTAAATAGGGAACTCCACAACTTCAGAAACAGCCCAGGCTGTCCCCATCATGATCTCTAAACTTGTTGAATAGTTAATCCTGGTGTATGATTTTTCCAGGTACTTAAAGCACTTCATTACCACTCCTGCCCTTTGGATGTAGAAATGCAAAAGCACTCAGAAATCAAAATAAACTTCATGCCTCTTGCTTTTGTGTGCTGAAACAGTAGCTCACTGATGTGTTAGCATATGAAGAGGACAGAAAAACTTATTTCATTTTTTAAAAATGTAAGTCACCCTTGGTACAATAGACTCACAGTTCAAAGATAAATATAACGCTCAGGTCTTGCATTCTAATTGAGCAATCTGTTGGAAACATGAAAACTACAGACAGCTTTTAAATAAGTTGTTTGTACTTCCACTTTGATTCTCTTCAAAACTGCACAATAATTTAAATCTACAGGATTTCACCAACATTCCAACGAAACCAATGGAGAATTTCTTGTACTTATTGGTGGATTTTTGCTACAACTGAAAGTATGGAGCAAAATAAGATGTTCAATATTTTAAGTTAAATGTCAATAATCAAAATGGGGAGGGATCATTTTAATTGTTTGTTTATATCCATAATATTATTATGTTTATGATTATCATCTCTTATTTTGTTGGCTTTATAAGAAGCAGAGAGAGTTCTTAAAAAACCCCATTATTAATGATTGTGTGCAGGGATCTTGTGAAATGTAGACTGTCTAAAATATCCCTCTAAAACACAAATAATAGTGTTTTAGCATTAGCGTTAGCTTCACTGTCTGAGTAATTCATACTGCTTTAAAAGCTTAACAAACAAATAAAAAATTGTGATAAAAAAGAAATTACCAAACTATTGGTGCAATTTTCTACAAGCACAGTCCAGAGCTAGGAAAAGATGAAAAACAATGGAGGAAGCAGAGGACTATTATGTCTTATTTATTTTCCTCTCTTCATGGGCAAGATGGAGAAACACCAAAGAGGTTTAGAAGAGAAGACAAAGCAATATTTTTATCTCCTGCTCTTCATTTTCTCAGTCAAAAAAGAATTAAAAGCAAAATGTGGACTGACATCCCCAAAATTCTGAGCAAAATTTGGGTGAATATTGCTAAGTGCAAAAGCATGCTTTTCAAAATCAACATTTTGATGAAAATGAAACTATATCAGTATTTTTATGAAAAGAAGATCTTTGAAATTAAAATACTGACCAGAACCAAAAATTATTTCTAATATGACATAAACTGTTTGCATCTGTGGATGTGCAATGGCAGCATTAAATATTTCCAGATTTTTGCTTGTTCATTTTGGGGAACACTTTGTGAACGGAACTTGCACCATCCTGGGCAAAGATGAGGCAAAGTATGGTCCTGGGATGCCCCACAAAACTGTTTCATCCATCACTGGAGAGAGATGCAGCATTTATAAAAGGTGGAATAACAGGTTGATAAGGATTTAGCCTAGAAATCCCAGAGTGATGAAGCATCTGAGGGGTGTGCTTATTTCAACAGATCTTGGTTTAAAGCAGAGGGAAGCTGGCGGCTGAGCAGCCCAGCACCTATTCCCCACGGCAGCGAGGGAAGCTGCGTGCTGTGGCAGTGCCGTGTGCTGGCATTCCAGCTCCTGCTCCCAGACAAAAGGAGCTTTCATTTAAACTGAGAGGTATTGAGTAACGAGCCTCCGCACAACACAACAAACTGAACACAACTGTCTCGAGCGAGGCTCTGTTAAAGCATGGGAAATTTGCCATGGCCCCATGATTTATCATTTTAATTGGAATAAGACAGATTCCATCAACGATTACAGAGCAGAGCAGCAAGAAATGTATGTTTTTCTTTATCTTTTCTTTAGATAGACAGAGAGCTAAGGTAGGGGCAAACCCCCTTTTCTGTGTAAACAGATATCCCTCTAATCTGTAGAAGACGTGTGCAGGAGAAGAAGGGAAACAGGATCTTTCAGATGCAATCAATACTGAAGAAGCAAAATCATGCCTTTTCCAAAACCCTTATATGGCTACAGCCAGCCTTCCTTACTTCTTACAAATTCTTGTGCTAGTGCTACAGTAACTTCCCTCCACTTATTGTTGGCATATTTGAACAAGAGTTTTCAAAGAGTCATTCTTTGACTTCCCCAGGTGCTGCTCATTTAGAGTTTCTTTTTATATGCAGTAAGTTAAGTAGGGATCAATGAGGACCACCACCAAGCAGGAAAAAGTGGAATGCAGCTCAGTATGCCTTGTTATAGATAGCTAATTCACTATGTTAAATTAAGGATCTTAATATTACATCTCAATGCTGATATAGAAGACCATAATAATTAAGTTTAAGGTTATAATTTTAATTAATAAATATCATAGCCTCCTGGTTATTTTTTCCTATGTCTCATAGCCTTTGTGGAAATGACACACTATTGAGCTGAGGAGCAAAAGACTTAAAGCAGGCTAATTTTTAATGCAAACTGGTTTTCTGCTGTCAAAAAGATCTCTAATGATCCACTGTTTCCTAAACTGAAGATCCTCTGAATACATACTGATTTCAGAGCAGACAATATAAGATTAGGGACCTGGCCATCAGAATGCAATTCAAAACCATGTCTGGAAGGTAGGCTTCCACTGTAGGACACAGAGAGATGCATGTATCTCTAAAGGTAATCTAAAAAATACCTAGCAGGTATTCACCTGGAAATGCCCACAATGGTCAGCAATAATCAAAAGCCAAGTAAAATTAAAAAAGATGACTGTGCCACCGCAATCCAAATGTGATTACTGTGATCAGTTTGGGTAAGCAGTGGTACAAATGTCTTAGAGGTGAACAACAGATACTGACCAGCTCCTGTGTGGGAACACTGTATGGATCAAAATTTTCACTTTGGGAAAGATGCGTGTGAAAAAGACATGCTGGGGACCTACAAAAAAACATGGTTGGGATCAAGAAGGTGAATAGAATTACAACACATTATTTCTTATGATAAGGGACATCCAGTGAGATTGGTAGATGGCAAACTGGAAACAAATTGAATTTTTTTTTTTTTTTTTACTTAATGCAAAAGTAAGTGAACTGCAGAATTTGGACTTAAAAGTACAAATGAGTTAAGAAAAATAGGTGAGAGAAATTCATGGAGTGTAAGTCCAAAGCTGCCTATTAAACGGGATAATCCATGTGCAGTTTATATTGGAGGAAGAGCTAATTGCTAGTTGTTCACTGGAGGAAATTTGTTGGTTCATGCCTTTTCTTCCAACTTCTTTTTTCTCAAGCAACCATTGTTGGAAATGGGATTCTGAGCTATTTCATTAGCTATACATGAGTTGAAAATAAGAAGTTAAATATATGGACTTAAACCGCTACAGAAAAAACACATTTGTATTTTCATTAGTTAAGAGTGCTCACACAACTCAGCTGATGAGCTGTCATTTTTGAGTGATGAACCAAGTCTACTTTTAATTGTCATCCCATATCTTTCACTCCTGTGGCGCAAGAAAGAATAAATTTTAGTTCTCAAAGCTAAACTTGTTGCCTAGTCCACATTAATAATAAAAACATAACCAAGATTACTTCAACGAAACAAATGGGATTTGATTAAATAATCTCATGCAGAAACACCAGATGAATTGAAACACCATTTCCCAGAGTTGCGTTCCTCTCTAGTCCTGGTAGAGATTGAATCTGAGTGTGTAATATATTGTAATTAAATCCATTTCTGTTAATCATTTCATCAAAAATACTCAGCCAGTGGTAAATAGTAGGCTAAAGGGTAGGACGCTGACAGTTGCTGTCATGGGTTTGCTAAGTAGGAAAGCAGGAAATTGCCAGATCTCCCTTCTTTCACATCTCTCCCATGCACAGGGGACAGAGAAGAGGTATCTTTTTCCCATGGAAAAAAAAACCCTTAAATTCTAAACTACCTCCTACACTTTCCTGTGAGTTAAAACTCCAAGTGCATGCTGACCAGCTCTTGGCTCCTCACAGTTACCCGCTGTCAACTCAGAAATCTGCAGCACATTAAGAAAGCACAAGTTGAGGACAGCCCGAAGTAAAGTGAATTAAAATGATGATAAATATCGCAAGGAATATAATTTTAATTCAGTAAAGCCATTCCCTTTTTGTTCAATGCTTTAGCAGAGTTTCCATCCTGAGATGCCAGAGAAACAGAAAAAAAATGAAAAGTCAGAGAGAGCTTAAGTTAAAATACAGTCCACCTTGGTTTGGGCATTTATGGTCTTCTCTTCAAGACCTAACTCTGCAAACAGCATGCGAGTCTAACGTGTGGTTTGAGAAAAAAAGCTGAATAAAAATAAAAATATATCACATTGGTCAATCTCTGTTTCAGGAAGTGATGCAAGCAAAGTTTGCAGTGAAGTGTGCCTCCCAGAAATACTCTGCCACCCACAGCATTGTGTAACTTTCCTTTAGCATGAAACACAGTTGGGCTTAGCTACTGATAGCACCAGTTAATTGCACCCCATGCCACCTCGCTGAAAGTTAAAAAACCAACAAACAGATGATGTTATTTCCCTCCCTCTGCAAAAGTGGGTCTGATTAAACTCCTGTTACAAAGGCCTACGACAGCAGAAATGAGTCCTGCAGTTTCTGATATGAGAACTGCCTGCTCCACGCTCCACATCTCACCAAAGTGAACGGAAAGGCTGGTTTGCTTGAGAGCTGTTTGTGTTTTGGATCTTGCCTCTTTCACACCACTGGTGCTTCTCTAATTTCAACTTTATTGTTTTTGTTTAATTTCTCTTATTTTCTCTCCCATCAGCTAATTTTCTTTTTGTTCCTTTCTAGTCACAGTTTCCAAAACTGAATAAACAAGGAAAATGTATGGTCGGGTGACAAAACTCAACACCTGACAGTTACTTTTAGGCAACACCGATGCAATGATCCCAGCTGATAAATGACTATATTGCATCATTTTTAATTTGGCTGCCACCATTGTAGGTTTTGCTTATAGAGCATCCCACTGCATTCCCTCAAACCTGATACTTTCTCTGCATACCTACACAGACTATCTTCTGGCAGAGTAATGGCTGCCTCAAAACTATCGCACAAGCAAAGTGGAACTAGAAGAGAGTATATTATTTGATGTTACTTATCCTGCTCTGAGGATATTGGGTTGTGTTTTTCAGTTGCCCTATTCCTGTGAGGCCACAGCTTCCCACCGCCACTGCAGAAACGGTTCATCTGCTATTGCTTTCTTGCTTTCTGAGCAGGGCTGGTGGCAGGAAGCCACAATTGCTCCCTGTGTTTATCTCTCCTCATCTCGCAGCCCTGACAGAGCAAGTCTATCTGGATAGCAAGAAGCTGTGGTAACTAAGCAGCCACAAAATCTAAAAGGGACATTTCCCAGCTACTTGCACTGCTAAGAGTAAGTGCAAAACAAGTCCTTTACAACAGAACAAGTATATTTTTTAAGGTGAATGGAGTGAGGAAAAGGAATAGCAGGTTTTGTGTGGGTGCTTTACTTACATAATCTTAAACTAAATCTTCCTGCTTTAGAATAAAAACTCCTCTTCTTCCTAGAAACAGTTTTCACTGACAAGGATATTAGCAATAACTTCAAATTCCTGTTACAATCTCTACATAATTCAGCTTGAGCCTTTCTGTGGGTAGTTCAGAACTGTCCACAGCCCATGTCCCCTCTTTCTAGAGAAAGTAGCTCCCATTTCCTTAGGGAATAACAAAATGCCTGCCTTTATGAAACAGCCAGACCCACTTAACCCCTTCCTGGCATATTCCTGGCCTCTTCTGGAGGCATTGCAAGCAAATACTGCCAGATAGTTACAGAAAACATTTGAGGAGGTAGGTTTATAATGCAAGTTTCAAACCCAGACCTCAGCTTTCCCAAAGGAGGTAGTGCTGCAACCCAGGATTTTGGTTCAAGGTCACCCGTGGGGTCAGGAGCAGACTCAGAGTGCAGACCGGGACCAGCATTGCTCCCGGAACTGCCTCTTGCACTCAGACCACTTCTGTTATTTTCATTTTTTAAGCAATGCTAGTGACCGCAACAGTCTCCATGAAAGACTAACAAAATGGCCATGAGACTGCCAGCAGTAAAGTTATTCTTCTACTTCCAGATGGGTTACTAGAAGCAAGGACAAAATTTTACATCAGTGGTGACCCTGAAAATTAAGATTTGATCCTAAAAACATTACCACAGATTTCAGGGGGGTTTCTGCTGACACACAGCCTAGGGGATTGACAAGATCAGGGTCCAATTTTTATACCTCAAGCACCGTTATCTTTAGTGGACTTACATTATAAACAATGAAAAGAACATTTTAAAGAAGAAAGGGCTATGCCTGCATTCTTACAAAGGTAAACTCTGCCTTAACTCTGTGTACGCCTGTTCTCCAGACATCCTACGGCCAGCATGGCCAGCTCTGCACAGGCTGGAGGCTGGTCTGAGGAGGTGTTTGTGCATCCTTAGTTTTTCCAACGGACAGGCGAGATTTCTTGGTGCATTCTGTCTGTCTTTTACCGCTTCAGGGATGCAGGGATGCAGAGCAGTCATAAAGTTTAATTGCCCAATTAAGCAGGGTTTACAGTTGCTTTGCATTGCTGGAGTGCCACAAAGCAGATTGAACAAACTAGTAAAGCTGGCCCATTTATTTTTTGTCAGAAAAACATAAAATACATGGGCTGAAGTAACCTAAATACAGAGGTGGGTATAGCTTGTACAGGAAGGCATGAGTTTCAGTGTTGTGGAACGAGTTACAAGCAAGAACCCTAATCCCTCCTGTTCTCTTTACAAGATGGCAGAGGGAGCCCGGGGTGTGCAAGTAAGGCTGCCACAGCCAGGGCTTTGTTGGACCTGTGAGATGGGGAAACACAGAGTGGTTGGGGCTTCCTGCCACTCTCCTGGGGCAGCAGAAACAACCTTTGAGAATGAATCATGGGAAAAGAAAAAAAAGAGGCATATAAGCATCAGTGATGGTTTGCAAATGGAGGAGTCCAATGGGGAGTGGAGTTCAGTGAGGGCGGCAGTAGGTGAGAGCTCAGACCAGCTGAGCCCACAGCTCTGCCTCTCACTGCCAGCTCTTCCTTTACCAGGTCTCTTCGGCAGCCCCACAGCTTTTCTCCCCACCCACTGTTGGTGGGTTTCTGTTTCTTTTCAAGCCTCTTGGTTGTGGGGTGACGCCGGATGCACGTGCCTGAGGAAAGGAGAACAGCAAACACTTTAGGGTGGTGGAGGCCTCTAGAGACAGTTTCACTACAAATAAATACTATGGTTATCTAAATGCCACCAGGCATCTCAGTAAAAGTGGCTTCATGTTCAAGAAAGCTGTCTGAATACTTCCAGGTTAATATTTTTTTTTATTTACTGAAGCAGTTTGCTGACAATATAAACTATTGGCTAGAGCAGTGTTTCTCAGACCACCAGCTGCAGCTATCCAAGGAGCCATGGGAGAGTTCAAAAGGACCAAAGCTCACAAAAAGTTAATCAACTCACAATATTTTTATACTAAAACGCCAACAATTTAAGGCTGTAACTATTTCTCTTGCTTAGTAGCTGGGTATATCCAGGGCTTGCAGGATTTTAATGGAAATGGACAAATCAAAAAGAAAGCCATGCTTGCAAAAACAAAATAATAAAAAAATTGTGAAATGGACCCTGTTACCAGCCCCCAGCTGAGCCCCCATGGGATGGTGCCCCTTTGGTAGGGCACTGCTGTGCTGGGGTCACTTTCAGCTCCTGGCTTACTCCACCTTGAGCAGCAGCCCTGCTCCTCCTGCTCCCTGACAAAGTCAGCCTGAAGAGCATTGTTTTTTGGATCCACGTCAAAGTTTATTACATTTTTTCAAGCATTATTTTGAGTTAGTGAAACTAATGCAAATCAGCTGGTTTCTAGTAATTCTTTAGTGGGGATTAGTAGATATGAATTTCAGTTAGTGCAAACACACTACAGTTTGGCTTGTCCGCTACATAGTGATGGGGTTTGAGGTGCGGTTCTTGCTTGGTGGTGATGGAAAAGCTAAAGAAGCTTATGGAAAAGCTAAGGGACCTTTAGCATTCACCCCCATGGCAGCTGGCAGTAATGCCAACCCGGTGTGATCCCCCCGTTCTGTGTCCCAAGGTCACTCACAGCGACGTAGGGCTGCACGCTAGCCTGGCTTTGCCCTCCACATCCTCTACCACCCACATGCACTTAGATCAGCACTGAGTCTGTTCCAGGCTTGTCACAATCCTCTGACAAAGTAAAGAGAGACAAAGGGGTAAAGGATAAGGAGGGGAGAGATGGAAGGAATACACATGTGGAGTGGGAAAGAGATGAAGAGATCATTAGCTGAAAAAAACACCCTACCGTGGTTTTCAGTTGTGTTTGAGAAGGCCTTCAGTAACAAGTACTTCTACAGGACCCCGAACAGATGACAGTAGTGGCAAAGGTCACTTTAAGTGAGCTGATTAATCTAGCTCACATTAGAAGGACTGGAGGCCTTATCTCTAGATAGTTATGCAACGGTCACATGTGAAATCATCAGTTGGTCCTTACAGTCTACTTAGAGTGGTATGAGCTGGCACTGTAAAAGATGTAAACCCTCTACCTGACTTGAACCCTCTGCCCAGTCTTTCCTCTGGAGAGTTGATGCAGGAATAGCAGAAAGAAAGTGCGTTTCATGATTACTCTCTCATTCTCAGAATAGCCCCAAAAGTGGTTGTTTCTTTTGGATGTTTGGGAAAGAATAAATACATATATTCCTTAAAGCAGAGTTATATCATTTAGACCAGAGCTACCTATTGAACAGTTGTCACATCACCACCTGGGGACATATGCCAACAAAATTTGAGATCCAAAGATGCAGACATTAATAGGAACCTAAAGACTTTAGATAAAATGTGCACCGCAAACTCTAAGCTGAGAAGTTTGCACTGACACTGTGCGTTATAGAAAGCAAGATTTCAGTTGCTACGTTTTCCAAATGGCCACATTTTGCAAGCAATCAATAAAGGCGCTGAATTAAAATTAAATCAGGAGGACTGATGGAGACTGTACAGCTTCTGATGCTGAAAGCAAGGGCTCTGTGCACGTTCGGTCAGAACTATTGGTTAGTTTGTTTAAGTCTTTGTATTCAGAGGATTTGATAATTGCATAGAGGAGATTCATGCATGCACAGGCTGAGATCACACAGAGACAAGATGATCTTTTATTTCTTTTTCCACAAATGATGGTTCGGTTCTTTGTGCTGTTGAAAGGCAAGTATCCTGTCAAGCTCATATAAGCTACAATTAACTGCAAAAATATTTTGTTCAAAATAATAAATCAATATGTCACATTTTAATATTTTATTGTAGCATGATTAAAATTATTTCTATTAAATATGAACTGTATGAATGTTGTTTTAAAAATTAATACAATATGGAAAATCTCACGTGTTCTATTATTTTAATTTAAAAGGTATAAACACCACATTAAAATCAAACTCCAACAGATTTGAAACCTGATGCCATCTATGGATTAAAAAAAATATTGATATCAGCTCCATATGATGTGACAAAAATACATAATTATCATTAAACTGATTTTGGGACGAAGGAAGATTGTGAAAAGTTATGTTGATGGATTATCTATCTAAAATGTCACTGACCATGGAATGGAATTACATGGTAGAGATTATATGGGACTTTTTTGTCAAAATACTTTAACTCTTAAAATAAACAACTAGCAACTGAGCCCAGAATGCACAGTAAACACACTTGAAGAGCTTTTAACTCCAATCTAAAAAAAAAAAAGGAAAAGAGTTTATGTAAGAATAACAGTTCAGAGTATCTTTAAATCCAACGGAATATATTCTTTCAGGCCTTAATACTCTGCTGCATTTGTCCCAAGCACAACCCTGGCCTATCTGTGAGAAATTTGACCTGTTTGCTTCCAGCTCCTACCAAATAATGCATTTGCTAGAACAAAGAGGGCTACTCCACTTGATACAGAGAGCATGCTGGATAGAAAATAAATGTTCCAGAGGCTTCCAGTGATAATGAACAGAAGTCCTATTTTCAAAAGTTACAGATACTTTAAAAAGTATAGTCTAATTAACTTTCAATTATATATGGACTACAAATCTATGTCATTCTGCAAACAGAACTCAGGCTCCTAAGTTACTTAAAGGCAGGGGTTTTGTATTCCTTTGGGAGTTAGGCACCTACATGCCATATATATCTTAAACATCTTTGAAACCTGGGGTTCTTTTCCCATCTAACCACTGATTTCTGTGTGGTATAAAATCACCAGAGTCTGTATTTCCATACTTACATTACTCTCCAAACTCCTTCATTTGACAAGACCGCAAGCTTGCATCAACAGCATCTTCTACTGGGTAAGACTACAGGCAATGATGATCAGTGTGGGAAGATTATTGCTCACTGTTCTGAGTAATATCTGTCTTTGATGTCGCATGGTTGATATACCGTATTTTTATTCCTCATGAAGAAACGGTGCCAAACTCAGGGATTCCGATGGAGCCCAGAGCAGCATCTGACTTACAGAAGTGAAACAACATCCAAGGTGCCTGTTCGAGCATGAAGGGCCATACACAAAGCATGCATATCTCACACTGTGAGAGGTGACTGGCTATGGCAAGGGTATTATTATCTCTCCAATCAGTGTACATTCAATCTCTGTATTCTATAACTAGAGGAAAATCCTTCTTCGTTTCTTTTACAGTTTGAAATGCATATGGGTCTCCTGTTCTGAAGGGCAACTATCATTTCTGTGTTGATTCCCAGTTCAGTTTTTTCTCAAATTGAGGTATCGTACATTTTCCTTGATTTTGATTACCATAAAATTAAATAACTAATTTTGATTTTTAAAAATACGTCTTTTCCTTTTGCCGTGGTTCATAGATGCAATGCTAGTGCCATCATTTCTATATTTATTTTAGAAAGATAATACTTCCCAGGAAAAATCATGAGGTGGTCTTTGCAACGTTTATATCAGCCTGACACTTTTACTACCAGTGAAAAAGAAATATTTTATCTGCTCTGGATTTTCTGAATCTCCACAGCTCTACTGAGAAGTCATAACCCTTAAAGAACATTTTTATAAAACCAATAGCTGAACAAGAATATGAATAAGATGATATTTTCAGCAAAGTTGACATTTGGATGGAATGTAAATATAAAGAGAGACCAGAATGGATCTCTCTTCAAGAGGTGTTTACAATTAAGGTGCGATTCTTCATAAGGAATGGATAGTAACAGTTCATGCATCTGTTTTTTTTTAAACTACATTAAAAAAGTCACCAAAGCAATTTCTCTCACTTCTTAATCTGCTAATCACAATATATGTGTCACTACATGCCACACCTACATTAGGTTGTAGAAATACACTTTCCAGAAATACTTTTTCCTAAGATCAGCAAGCAGGTAGCACCATCAGAAAAAAAAAAAAAAATATTAAAAATCTAGGTCAAAAGCTCCTGTGAAATTACGACATAAATAAACACTCAGAAATGAATTGTGTTAAGACACGATAGATCATCAGCTGCTACGACTGCTGTGTTGCTGGAGGCTACTGCCAGTGTAAGGTTTTTAACCCCAGATGTTAACCCTGCACTGAAATAATCTGGAATGCACCTATTGTTTGCCATTCTGTCAGAGAACTGACTTCCACCAGACAGCGCAACAGTTTCTTGCTGCGGCTGAAGCCCAGCTGAATGACTACAGGTGACAATTCACAAAACGGGGCATTTCAAGGGACCTTGAGATTTTAACAGGTTTTGATGAAGCAGCTTTTAAAAGAGAAGGAAAAGTAGGTATGTATATACTTTATGGTTAATACAAATACACTTTCTGGGTTTGCAGTAAAAGTAAAACCCAAGGACTAGAAGGTCAGTGTGGTTAACTTCATAGATACTGGAAAGGAGAGTTAGTTCCTAGTTGAAACACATCAAATTCTTTCAGTAACAGCCTATTACCTCCCTCTTACTTTCCTCTACCATTGGTCAACTCCCGTATTGTATTTCCTCTTCCTTAGACTAAATTCTTCTGAGCAAGGACTGCATCTTCCTATGTAATTTTATAACACATAACAAAAGCTGCTCATAATCCTTACTAAAGCCTTTGGATGCTACTGCAATAAAAAGAAGCAACACCATGTACGAGAGCAGCCAATGAGTATCCCAATGATGTCATTATGATGATATTTCTATCAAAAGGACAATGGACTACTTGGTGAGACTTTAATTTGCACAAATGTTCCAGTCCAGCATCATAGGACACGTATATAATTATTTCACTTTGTGTGTGAAACGTTCTCTAGAAGAACAAAGTACCTCTCTAAATGTGAACTTTGTCTGCATAAATAAAACCATCTGGTTTGTTGTCTAACCATCTGGTTTGTCTAAAGTTTATAGTCTCCTGAGTGTTATTCACAGGCCCACATATGATCAAGCCTCCACAGACATTTTTATTTGGTAAAAGCTTTCCCACAGCACTTTATTTTTTCTATCTGTTTTTGATCTTGCAAAAAAATGTCATTTTAATACGTGTGTTGTAATACTGCATGTGTTTGTGTTTCTGTGAACTGCATGTAGATCTCCTAGTGGGTAGATATTACAGGCTAGATTCTCTTGGGAACAGTGGAGGAAAGAACGGCAAAAGAGCCATTTGGAGATACCAGATCCTACGATTTCTTCACCACTGCCCCTGAACAAAGGGCTAGGTGAGGGTGGACAGATTACTTTAAAACACATCAGCTATTAACATGTAACAAGGCACTGAGAACTAACCTCTGTCTCAGTTCAAGAGCTGCAGCTAGTAACAGGTAACAACCACTTTGTCAACCCTACACTGGATGGGGACTCTGCTGAGTTTGATGATTCCACGATTCCTGGCAGCATGCAGTGTCCAGATAATCTAGACGTATTCAGCCCTGTGTGAACAAAATGCAGTATTATTTTCCCGTAATGCTACAATCTGGACAGTCACTACGTTTCTGCTCCCTCTCTCTGCTTCAAAAACACAAGATATTCCATCCTGAGCCCTTATACAGCCTTGCCAAAAGGGTTCATTCTCCTTCAGAGTTCAGCTGCTCCAGTTTCTGAATCTTACGTCTCTGGCAGGTCAGTAAATACACAGCAGTTCATGAGCTCTGATACTTCTGCCTTATCTGCCCTCTTACCATAGGCAATGGAAAATGTTTCACTTGAAACAACAAACAGATTCAAAATCAGAAATAGAAATGACCTCAGTAGAGATTAATATAACTTCACAGAAACCTACCTCTTTCTGCTCTAAACCGTGATTGATATTTCAGCAAATTGTGTGCATAATTAAAAGTCTATTTCTGCAGTCAATAACAATAATCACACCTTTTCATCCACCTAGAAGATAGCAACCTTCTGTATGTCTTAACATCAAAAGTGAGATTTAAAGAGAAATGTAGACCCACAGATCACGGAGTGCGATATTGTATTTGTAATTGGAACATAACTAAACCAACAGGGCAAGAAGTCTGTAATCTGAGAGATGTGCAAAAGAGGCATCCATTTCTACGGTCACTCTTCCCTAAATTTCTTTAACATGGAAAAGTAGAAAGGATCCCAACAGGCCTGCGGAAGCTAAGACCCAGGACAACTCCTCTCTCTGCAGAAGAGTTGAGAGAGGGCAGCTGGATCCCACTGGACCCTGCTGTGTTTAGTTTCTAAAAAAGGGAACTAAACTGAGAAGCAGCCTCCAGGGGCAGCAAAATACAGCAGGAAGCTTGGAGATGCCGTTCCGTTCTAAAAAAATAAATTGTTTCATGTACGTGATTCTATTTACTTGCTAGCTTATTTGTGTAGCTTGGGGGTACTGGGTTGTTGCCGGTCAGCTTCTTATGACTTTGATTCCTGTTGATATACAAAAGTGTGAGTGTATGAGCTCACGCACACACACTTAAGAGCAGTTTCTGTGGATGTACAGGAGAAGAGTTTTAAGTAATTCTAATTTACTGTCAATAAATTTCTGTAAAGCCTTGTATACTGCAAGAGAGGTTGAACGTAGATGAAGTTATTTTCCAAATCTAAGTCCTAGATTTTTAGATTTTATCCTTTAATATATGGATGGATTCTAAAATGAGCAGTTAATACACTATCACTTTCCAGCTAAACTATGTGAAATGAATATATGCATTTCCAGCCATTGTAAATAGAATGCATGTTGTAAATTTAAGTCACAACATCTTATCAGATTCCAGAAACAAGTCAGGTAATGGAGCTAAAACAATGAGCCTTAATGTCTGTCTAGTTGTTCAGATCCAAGATGGGCTTTGTTTTTCTTTTGTTTATTGTACTGAAAGAGCTATCCTATTCATTCAAAACTAAAGTCAAGACAATCACTGTCATTTTTCCCAAGTAGCAATGCTGAGTGGGTCCTGAGTAACCTATTGTATTGCTAATTTTTACATGCAATAAATTTCAGTGCGAACATGCCAATCACTGTGTCAACTTCCACATAACAAATTGCCTTGTGTGTTCAATCTCAGTGTGACATTAACATTTATAATCTGCAAATGGGAGTCAGTATTCACACCAGTCAAGGTAATCCATATCCTTATGTTCCAGAGCTTATGTTATAGAGCTTCCTTAGAGAAGGATAATTAAACCAAAAATTTTGCTTTAGATTTTAAATATTTTCTTAGAGAAAAAATATTTATTAATATGAAAATCTTGTGTGTGATCCTTATTTGTTTTCAGAACATATTTCCAAGAGCTGGGAAGATTTGTCTTCTGGCATGCATCACACATTTTTCCATTGGTCACAGCATTCTTGCACTAATTGAGTTTAGAAAACTCTTCAGCTGCTGCCTGGATGAATACGATCCGTGAAAAGCAAGCATCAGAAATAATGGGATCCATTAGCTAATTACACTTTATCATCAAACATGCATCAGTCGTAAATGTAATATGAGAACTATATTCTGGTATTCCAGATCTTTCAGACTGTAAGAGCTGCCATAAAAAAAGCAACAAGGTATCTTCTTTCCCAAAATACTTTATACTTCTCGGGGAAGGAACCCACTGATTTTCAAAAGGTGTAAATCTGTACAAGACAGAAGCTTTCTGAAGGATATAGAGATGATTTTGCTCTCTGAAGTAAAAACTTCAGGGAATATGCTTTGTTTATCATGCATGAAATAGGAGCAAACCTCTTCCCTGGTTAAAATTATCCACTCTGCTAAAAAATCCTACAACGTATAATACAATTGCAAATTGGGACGTTTTGGTAGAAGGCATGGAGTTATTTTTTAACATGAATATGGTCTATGTAGAAGCAATGTTTCTTATTTCCCCTAAATGCCCCTTTACTTTTACAACGATTTTTTTTATTTTCTATGACAACATACATAGAAGTAACTGACCATATTTTGCCATACCTCTCACCTTTCTACTAAAGTTTCAGAAAATACATGAGGAAGATAATCTCACTAATTCTCACACTATTTTTCCATGGAGAGCATTTTCTCTCCTTTAAATAGGAAGAAATTTAGAGTCACATTACAGCTGGCCCTGTTAACATATTGACCTTGACTCTTTGATGCCTTACACTCTCAGTAGCTACATACTTCTGTGTTAAGTGGAAGCTAAAATCCTGTCCTCTTGGAATGTTTACCTTTTGAACTTACATGTAAGTTTGTTTTGAAAGATGACAAGGTCCAAGTGGAGAACCAACATCATGATTTCACATGGAAGTCCAGTCACTTGTTATTTTAAATTCCAAACTACATAAAATCCCAGGGAAAAAAAAAAAACCCTACACAAACACATAAATAGCAAAAATCTTCAATAGATTTGACTCCTGCACAGGGATGCCACATAAAATCTCTGTTAGCATTCAAGTAACAAATTAGTATACATTTAAAATTCATTGGTTGCACTACGTCAGCCTGACAGTATAGACGGGCAGTGGACTGACACCCAGGTTTTGTACTGCAAATTGCACTGGCAAATTTCCAAATGAAGGGATACAGTGCTGCTCCGCTCAGCCCAGCTCACTGACTCTGCTTGGTCCACCTTTGCCCATCTCCTGCCGTTCCCCTTCCACCCTCCTCCCCATGGAGCCACGCTACCTACACAAGGTCTGTGCTCCTGTCGCAAAGCGAGGAAACAACTGGAGACGTCCTTGGAGACGTTCCCCTATAGTGCTATACCCTGCTGCTATACCCAGCTTTTTCCTGCAAACTGACAGAGCAGAAGCGCACGTGCCTGGTTTGTGGGAGGAGAGTAGGTCGCAGCAGCATCTCACACCACAGCCTGCAATGAGGTCAAAGCAGCTCCAGCGGAGGAGGTCAGTCAGCGAGAGACTCAAACCCTTAAAGCCTCACTAAACGCCCATGTAAAAGATTTAGGAGTTGTAAGATACTTGTTGCTACAAAGATACACAGGAGATCATCTGTTAGTACAATACAGAATCACTGTGAAATCAAGGACTCGGACTTGAGTCAAATCCAAATATTTTCCCCCATTAGGAAATAATAAAAACGCCCTATCCAGATGGGTTCAAACCTGCCAGCTTTCTCCTGAAATGCTCTTCCTGGTAAGAGTGGCTTACCAGCAAATATGCCTTAATTTCTCTGGGCTTGCTTATTCGCTGTTTTGCATGCATGTGCGAAGTAAGGTTAAAAAAAAAAAGGCTGCCAAACAAGTGCCTTACATTCCAGAGGTGCAATTATTTTACAAATAAAAAGGAAGTGAAGACGAGAGTTTGTAGGTGGTGCTTGGAGATTCTTACTATGTTATTATTTTTGAAATCAGGGCTATGTTACCATTTTAAAGTATTCTGTGCTCAGTAAAACTAAGTCAGGATATTGTTAGTGCTTGGACTTTTCTTAAAAACATAGGACCTTTAAAGGTCAGCTAGTCCAACCCTCCTGCAATAAGCAGGGACATCCCCAACTAGATCAGGTTGCTCAGAGCCCTGTCCAACCTGATCTTGAATGTTTCTAGGGATTGGGCCTCCACAACCTCTCTTCACAACCTGTTCCAGTGTTTCACCACCCTCATTGTAAAAAATTTCTTCCTTATATCCAGTCTAAATCTACTCTCCTTTAGTTTAAAACCATTACCCCTTGTCCTGTCACAACAGGCCTTGCTAAAGAGATTGCCCCCATCCTTCCTATAGTCCTCCTTCAAGTACTGAAAGGCCGCAATAAGGTCTCCCCAGAGCCTTCTCTTCTCCAGGCTGAACAACCCCAACTCTCTCAGCCTTTCCTCATAGGAGGGGTGCTTCAGCCCTCTGATCATCTTTGTGGCCCTCCTCTGGACCTGCTCCACCGGTCCATGTCTTTCCTGTACTGGGGACTCCAGAGCTGGACGCAGCACTCCAGGTGGGGTCTCACCAGAGCAGAGTAGAGGGGCAGAATCACCTCCCTCAACCTGCTGGCCACGCTTCTTTTGATGCAGCCCAGGATATGTTTGGCCTCCTGGGCTGTAAGCACATAGTTTGTGTAGGGATATTACTGGTTTTATACACAGGTTCTTCTAGGATGAACATTTTCAGTTCCAGGAAGAGCAAATGAACACCCAAATGAGGATGAAGCATGCAGGACCTAAGCAAGCATGCTCCCAAAAGGTAACCTTTATACAAGCAGACGTTTGAACCCCCCTGCCCCCGTTTAATGGTGTGCGTGGTATATAAAACACGGGTCTTCATTATTAGACCTCAGATAATGCCTAGTAAAGATACAGATTTAGATTTGTTTTCTTTTCCTTTAAAAGTGCCCTGACCACACAGCAAAACTCAGTTACTAATGGCTCACCTTTGGACTGATCGTAAGTCTTAGTTGAACCTTTTTATCTAAGCGGGTTAGTTAGCTATTACGTTTTCTCTTTTTCACCCAAATAAAGGTTTTGTAACATCTAATATTTCAGGTCCTGCAGGTGCTTTCATTATGCAAGTAAAAGATCTCTCTTATAAAGAGCCACTTATTTTCACCAAATGCATACAAGCGAAATTGGTTTTGAAATTTCCATTCTTATGTGAAAACTAACTGAAATTGGCCAACAAGCCAGTGACCATTCCCCTTCCCCCAGTGATGGGGAAAGAGTGGATGATAGACACGTCTGACTGCATAAACACTGTTCCTTAGGAAACAGCCTTAAAAAAAAAAGATCACTTTTCGGGTCACATGTAAGGGCTTTGTACAACTGGGGGTTTGATATGTTAAATCTCACACGTTCTGCACAGTGCTACTCACTTGAATAGAACTAATCACTCAAATTGCATAAAGCTAAGTGCTTGTTTAAATCCTCACATGACTGATGACTAATGTTCAGTATTTAAAATCCTGTCCAAAGACAAAGGAACTGATTGTTTCATTTGAGCAGTCAACTTTCTAATTAATCATGGTAATTCAAATCTCTATCGTTTAAAATACCTAAATGTGACCTTGCTTCATCGACAGATTCTGCTTTTGTCCTTCTGGAAAATTTTGCATTCTAAATACCAAGCCTTAGAAGTAAAATATTTTCAGTCTGAAAGTGACTTGAATTTCATGTTTTATGACAGACATTAAAAGAGGAAAACAGACATAAAAGCTCAAGTTGATGGTGCTCCATGGACGCTCTGAATCTAAGAACTCCTCGGCTTGATCTTAAACCTAACCGTCCCTGACTATTTAAGTGGTTGTAAAGAACTGCCTGAATACGCCTCAGCATACGATGCTAGAATAGAATACAAGGTTTAATGCTTCATCTTCTCCAGCAGTTTACCAAACTTTAAAACTAAGAAAAAAGCTATGTAGTTCCTATTGCTGCATCTCAAGGAGGTAAAAAGAGTGCCCATAAGCCTTTCAGGGAAGGCATCGTTTCGCTCTCTTTACACCAGAAGCCCAGCTGGGTCCCGCTTGTGACCGGGACACTTGAGCGATGGCACGCTACGGCGTCAGCACTAGATGTTCCACGGGTAACCCGAGACAAAAACCTCTCCTCGGCAGGCCGCGCATCCTCTCTACCCCCCTCAAGAAGCCCTTCGGGCTGCTGTAACCCGCGCCCGGGCAGCGGGTGAGCTCCCGCGGCCTCACCTCACCCCTCCGAGGCCGGGCCCTGCTCCTCACCTGTCGGCGGCTCGGCCTCCGCCGGGCGGCGCCCGGGACCCGGCCCGGGGGGGAGCCCCGCCCCGCCCCGCCCCGCCCCGCCCCGCCCCGGCAGGCCCGAAGGCGGCAGCAGCAGCGCGAGCCGCGGGTGACAGAAGCTGGCTTCGGAGAGGGGGGCAGCGCCTGCCCAGCGCTGACGGAGCCTAACGGGGCTCCCGCCCTTTACAGCAAAAGGAGAAAGTGAGGTAGTTCTGTGTGCGACAAAACTAACGTTTACAAAGGCCCGGCCCGCCGCGCTTAAGCCCGCCCAGCGCCTGCTGAGCCCCTCCGGCCGGCCGCGGGACGGAAGGTAACGGCAGGCTGCCGCCCGGCTCCGGGCTGCCGTAAAGCGTGCCCGGGCAGGGGAGGGGAGGCCGGGCGCTCTGTCGCACTGCCGGAAGACGGCGTTGCGCTTTGCGGCCCGGCCGCCCCTGAGAAGAGGGTGGGAAGCCCCGTTCGGCCTTTTCCCGGTGCCGCCGCCGAGGGAGGGTGAGTGCCCGACGCTCCGGCCCCGCCGGAGGCCTCTTTCTCCCCCGCGTCCCTCGCCGCGCTAACGCCGCCCCCCTCTCTCTTGCAGGAGGAGTCATGCCGGCCAAGGGCCCCCTGCAGAGCGTCCAGGTCTTCGGGCGGAAGGTGAGGCCGGGCCGCCGCCGCCCGTTCCCCCTCGCCCTCCGGCCGCGCCGCGCCTGGCGGCCCCCGGCCCCACTGCGGGAGCGGCGGCGGGGCCGGGCCGGGCCGGGGCCGTGCGGCGGGGCTGGAGGGCGGGGAGGCCGGCGGCGGGGCCTGCCCGGCGGCCCACGTGTAGCCGTCCCGCCGCGGGTGGCGGGGCCGCCCGGGAGCGGGGGGGAGGTTCGCCCTCCTGGGGAGCGGGCCCAGCCCTCCGGGTGGGAGCTCTGCCGGGAGCGGCCGCCGGGCCCGGGTCTTCACCGCCGGTGGCCCAGAGCCACGTTACCAGGCGGCGTCGGCGTTGGGAGGATAAAGCTGGCGCTGCTGGGATCCAGTGGCTCGAGTAATGCTGGGTAACGGGCTCTTGTGAGCAACGAGCCACAAAAATACTGTGTTGCAGAGTGGAGAGGGTATCTTTTTCTTACTTATAACTAAATGTTATAACTATGTAGCATTTATAGCTATAAATTAAATATAATTTTATTAACACAGCGCCTTAACATTTTGACTGAACACCGGGTAATGTAAGGAGTGGTGCTGCTTTGTTCAGTGTGAGATGTTAATCTTGGGCATAAAACTAAGTTTTTTAGATTGTTAAAATTAAATAGAAATTCACTAGTGTAAAAATTAGGATCTGCAATAATAAACGTTTGGATTTTTAGAAAACAGCAACTGCTGTTGCGCACTGCAAGAGAGGAAATGGCCTCATTAAAGTGAATGGAAGACCTCTGGAAATGATTGAGCCCAGAACTCTGCAGTATAAAGTAAGCATCCACCCAGCCTCCCGCACCACCCTTGGGTATTAAAATACCCTTATATGTACAATTGCTTGGTGGCAGCAAAGAATTGCTTGCCTTATTGACAGTAGTAAATTTTTGGTTGTGTGTTACCTGATCACTTGAAATGTAGACGCTGTTATGAAAGTTCAGAAAACTGACTTTTGGCGATCATCTTGCTGGGGGGGGGGGGTTTGCTTAATTGGATTAATGTATATTAATGTAGCATGAAGTATTTTGAGCACTTCACATCCATTTTTAATATTGAAATGAGTGATGTAAACCCCTCCTTTTTAAAAGATTCTTTAGAACTTAATACAGTAGCTGTTTGAACACTGCTGAGGGAATCTAAAATGGACTAGATAAATATAAAGTGTAATAAATAGTGGAGAAAACTACCCACAAATTACTTCAGATCTTCGATTTTAATAACCTGATTTATTTTTCTAGTGCTGATGTAATCATGGCATTCTACTATTCCCTTGCTCTTAATTCCTGTGTACATAGACTTCGCTATTGAGATTTTTGAAACTTTAAAAAAAATATTCAAGACTTCAGTAAGTTCATTTTACAACTGCACTAGTAGATGTTAAAGAACTGTGCAAGAGGTGTGCTTAACTTGTATGTGTGCTTGTAAAATCAAGGCTCCATTTTTCAGAACATTTAATAACTTCACATTTGGTAAACCTACTACAAGCTCTAATCTTTGTTGTCTCTGATCACAAATGAATTTTCTTACTGTGTTTTGTTTCTCAGCTGCTTGAACCTGTCCTCCTCCTGGGGAAGGAACGGTTTGCTGGCGTTGACATCAGAGTCCGTGTAAAGGGTGGTGGCCACGTAGCGCAGATCTACGGTATGGTTTTGTGTGGGGTCTTAGCTGTGGGCTAGAACAAGTCAAGCCCCATATTTAAGAGGCTTGAGTTTAGAATAGTAACTTGTGTGTCTTCATGTTGTGTTTCTTTTTCACTATTATTATTAAGGGCTTACAGATTATATTTTACGTCCATAGCTGCAACATCTAGAGTGAGTTGGATGAAGTAAATTGATGAAATTTTGAGGAAATGGGAGGAAATGAACTTTGCGTCTTGCAGTGTGACAGGACAGTTGAAGTGCAGCTGAGCAGAAAGATTTTGGGAGGGGAAAAGGGGATTTATCATTAGAAACTTTACCTTTAGCCATATGTTTCCGTGTTGTTCAGAAGCATCTATTAGCCAACCTGCAAAGCCAGGTAGTTTTTTTCCCTTGCCGAGCAGACTGAGAACGTACTTGCATTAGCTGTTGATAGAGCTGCTCTTTACAAATGGTAGGTTTGTTCTGCTGTTATGGTTTGGGAGTAGGCTAGTGCAGCGGCGCTGATGCTGCATGAAGAGCAGCGACATGTTTTGGTCTCAATCATTTTTTCAGAAAATTCAGATTTTCACCAAAGTCCCGACCTTAAAGTTCCGACACAGATACAGTTTACAGTTACGCCCATGCTCCTGGTTTGGGTTCTGATCACTGTGTGACGGTGCAGGCTTGTTTTATTGAGGTGTGCTAGAAGAACTGCTCATAACGTCCTGTTGTCCCTTCTGCCTCCTTAGTCTTTGAACACACTGATCAGTTTTATCCTTGTTAAAAAGTTTAGGCATTTCAGAGGGATGTGTTTCTAAGGATTTTGAAAGTTGACTGCTTGTAGGTAGAAGATGAACCTACGTTCGTGCTGTGAAGAAAAGGTGATTGGGACTGCCCTTGTACAGTTAGTTCCTTGGCTAGCTGGCAGTTGCTGAATCCACAAGTGAGCTGTGGGTGGCCTCTTGGCATAGATTTCTTCAGACTTGCCAAAGTAAAGGTCACGTAGAGTATGTGGGAGGGGATATTAAGGAGGGGAAGGACAATTTGGCAGAAAATAAGACTGCAAGTTTCTCAGATAACTGGCGCTTGTGTTTAAGTTTTAAATACATCTGCAATCCTCACTGATCCATTATCTTTTTTAACAGCTATCCGTCAAGCAATTTCCAAAGCATTGGTGGCTTACTATCAAAAATGTAAGTGGTTTTGGTTGTTGCATTAGCCTTAAGCACAAATGTATGGCTTCTGGTAGTTCTGGTACAAAAAATGTTAATATGGATTTGTTCCATGTGAAACTTCTTAAACTGAAGATTTTATTTTTTTTTAAACAGATGTTGATGAAGCTTCCAAGAAAGAGATCAAGGATATTCTAATCCAGTATGATAGGACTCTGCTCGTTGCAGATCCTCGCCGTTGTGAATCCAAGAAATTTGGGGGACCTGGTGCTCGTGCACGCTACCAGAAGTCTTACCGTTAAAATTGTTCTGCCATCATGTGACAGTCAATAAACAGAGAATTTGATAAATTTCATGGTTCTAAATTGCGTTTTTCTGTGTGGGTAAATGGTTTTTTCACTGTGTGTTGACTTAAGATGGGTACACAAATTGATTGGTATTAAAGTAAAACCAGAGGGCTGTTGGCAGTTCTCTTTCATCCGTTCACAGTAAGTAAGTCTAAATAGGTTGGGTTTTGGGAACAAAGAAGAGCTTTGCGTCGTTGTCAGAACGTAAAGAAGGCTTATGTCCTGGTTTTTGTGGGTACATGCAACAGCGTAGCAGTACATTAAAGCAGAGTTCAGTCTTTGCCTTTCTGGTAAATCTAAATGAAGGTGGACCTTTCCCAGTACCGGGATGGCCGCTCCTGATGGTGTTATGAACCAGCGTGAGTCGCCCGTGTTCTTCCCACGTGAAAATGTCTGTCTTGGCCTGGTTATAGGCTTAGTCCATAATGCATGAGAGTGTAGATCTGACTCCCAGCTGGCAACTTGTATATCATGTGCTGTGTGACTTGCTGTAGTGTGTCACCCTAGCATAATGCAGTGTTCAGCATCTTTCTGCATCACACACAGCGCTGGCAGTTAGTGCAAAGGACTTCCATTTTCCTTGTACATTCACCTGAAACACCACACAGTGAAGTTCCAAACACCACTTTGGAATATGATGTGGCAATGAGTATTGTCCATCTGTGTGAGCTGCTTTTGCTTGTGCTTGGTTAGTGGCAAGGAATTTACCCCCTTGAGGGTACCACCCTCAGCGTAACGCTAAAGGGGGTGTTCAAGCAGCTGTTCTGATGTTGGCATTTAAAGTTTACATTGTCAAAACCAAAGTAATTATGGGGGCAGGGGAGAGAGGTTTACTGAACTCTTGCCATACCAGGTAATACAGAGGCAGAGTTTTCTAGATTAGTATGTCTAAATGTAGGAAACTTTGCTTAGATAACAAACTGTATATATACTGTTTCAAAAATAATATTTTGTAAATGTAAAACATACAAAGGATTTTGTGTTACAAACAGGATTGGGTCCAAGTTACTCATCCTTCAACCACGTGTTCAAACAGTACAAGCGCAGAGGGATGTAGACCTGGAGAACAGCATTTAAATGGTTTAATAAAAACCCTGGGAAAATCCCTCTGGAAGCCAGACAGTTGCTTATGTCATGAGCTAGGTGAGGCGATTCAAAGGCCTTAGGGAGGTGAGTGGGAAAACCTGGAGTTGAAAATATGACAGTAATTCTTAAAGATCTAGCTAGGGTGTGTGTGTATCAAACACGAAAAGGAACTTTGGAGAAGTTCCAGTTTCTCGTCTATTGAAACTGAGAATTTTCTTTCTAGAAGTGATTTTGTGGGGACAAAAGTGCTGAGTAAGAGACAGGATGGGCCAACAACAGGCTGTTGGAAAGGCTAATTCTGTCCATTGGAAGAGTTGCAAGTAACTGAGTGGGGCCTTGGCTGCGAGCTGACCCAACAGGCATGGGAACAGCCTGGAACTGTAGTTTCTTGTGTTTAAAACCAGTTTGGAGAGGAACTGGAAGAAACATTGGAGATAAGCAACTGAGAGCCTAGCTTCTGCTGTATTGCTCTCTAAGCCTGGTATTTCTGTGTCTCTCAGACGCCTGTATGCCAATACTGAAATTGTTGTAGGAGCATCTTGGTACTTGAGATTCTTGTTGGGCTTTGTATTAATGTGGTGGTTTTTACTCTCACTTGTCTAATGGTAGGTCATTTCAGTGTCCTTGGTCAACACAAAGTTAAATGGCCTTCCTTTGTGAGTTGGGTTGGGGAATTGGAAAGAATAGTATAATTTTGCCTTTTTGCTGTAGTTTAGGAAAACAGGTGCTCACAGCTTTGTATAGATGTTAGCATTTGTTATGATGTCTGCTTTTTCTGTAGGAAGGCATTTAAGGCATCTTCACTGAAGTATAGTTATTCAAGAGTTAAATGTGTAACTTGAACAAATTTCTTCTGAAAAGGAATTCTCCATCCTTTTCCCATTTTAGCTGTCAGTGTCTGCCACAAAATACTGCATTACACGGCCTGAATAGAACACTCTCGTTCAAACCCCTCACGGTCCCATGGAAGTGGAGGGGACTGTTGTACATTCTGTCGGCAATTTACATACCAGGATTTTTTGTCTTACGCTAAGTGAATGAGATGTTCTGTTCCAGACACTTGCTGTCTCTTTGGCAACATGCATGGTTTGCTTTCCTCAGTCCCCTTTTCTGCACCATCAGATCTGACCATTTCTCATCCAGTGAGTTCCTCAGAGTTTCTACCTTGTAGTACGGTTGTTCACAAATTATTCTAGCTCTTGGGCTGCTGAAAACTGCGATGTTCTGCCTCCTAGCCTGGCTTTCTAAGGAAAAGATGCTAAGCAGGCTAACTTCAGATTTGATGACTTGAATTCCTATGAGTTTTGTGAAAACTGGCATCTTGATAGATGTTAATTAGCTTCAGCTGAAGAAAAATCTGCCTTTTAGTTGTTTGGCTTGTGTGGTGAGTGAAAAGCAATGGCTCACTCATTGCTTAGGAAATGTGTACTGGCCTGCCAGTTGGCACATATGTACCCTATGCCGTGGCTTGTCCAAAACTGATTCTCGCCTAGTTGCAGAGCAGTTGGATGCAGGGAAAAGGAGAGGACACAAAGTTGCTGTGGTGTGAAGCTCAGGGAGGCAGGAGGAGATGTGATACCCGATTCCAGTAACCTTAGGGGTAGATTTCACAGTTACGGGGAAACCTGATGTATCAGTTTTACTGCCCACAGAACAGCTTGAAGCAATTGGGGATTTTTGTTTTGCCGTTCTTTTATGGAAAGGCTGAAAATAAAATTCGTATTGCTACTAATATATCAAGAGATGATATCTGCATGTCATTTCTTCAACCAAAAGGCTCTTAGCATAATAAAAATGCTTCTGAACTGAACTCTGATCCTATAAAAATGCTCCATTAATCCTGTAGAGTGATGTCATCCCCACAGACTTGCTTTCTAAATGAGAAATGTTCATGGAATCGGGCTGGTGTCTGGCTGGGTGGCTGAAGATTTTTATTCCAAATGGTTACTTACTGATCACCCACTAGAGGGCTTAACTTCACTGGGGAAGTGTAACTACGGTGAAGTTTGAGGTGTAAGGGGAAAACCTGTCTATAAAAGTGTTTCTTTTTCTGATGTCCCAATTCTGCAGGAATGGCAATCAAGGTCTTGCCATTAAGCATCCGTTCTGGCCAGAGACACACTTCCACAGAGAAATAGTAACAGTTCGATCTTCAAGCCTCTAGTGAGGCTCTGAGCAGCCGTGGAGGTGGTTCTTGAAAAAGAAGAAATGCCCCTAACTTCACATCGTCCAGCTCTTTTATTAGTTTCACTGATGCTAATTCTTAGGAAGATCAGGTGTGCAAACCAAAATGTGGCCTCACTTGAATTCTTTGTTGGAAATACCAGTTCAGTGAAGGCTGGAGTGTGAGCTCTAAAAAGTACCATGTTTTGTTAATGACAGCAGTGGATCCGGTTCCAAACCGGGGCAACCTTGTATCCATGGCACTGGAAGCAGTGATTTTCTCTAAACTGTGTAACCTGTATATAAAATTAAATCCTTTCAAATGTTATGTTGGAAAATGTGGGGCAAATTAATTTTGACTGTAATATACAGATATATTAACATTGAAATGTTTAAATTTTATTTTTTTAGGAAAACCCTGTAATTTAAAATGTAACACTAGTGTTTTTTAAGTATGGACCAGTGTGTTCTGTACTGTGTTTATTCTCTTACAAAGTGATTATTTTCTAATGCATTTTTTCCATTCAAATTTTTCAGAAGTCCCAATCTTGCATAGTCTACTACTTGTGTAGATAATGTGTGTTGTTGCCTCGATATAATGTGATTAATTTTTTTATCTCTTTCTTAATATAATCCTCTGAGTTACAGTTCAGTGTACTTGGCTGAATAATTCTTTTTCCTTATTAGCTAAGATCCTTCATGTGCTTGGGACTGTGCTGTTTCCTACTCTGCCTTGAGCAGAGATATCCAGACCTAATGAAACCTTTTGCTCTAACTCTTACAAAGTCCCTTTGCAGCTGATGAGGCTTGGCCTACTTTTTAAATATTAGAAGTTAAACAACTGTGAAATACTAACATGCACCAAATATTCCCTCAATTTTGCTATAGAAAAAATATTTTAAAAAAAGGGCTATTTTTGGTAGTTTCTGTTAAACCAAGAGAGTTCGTTTTTATGACTGGAAAGATTTATTTGTGAAGCATGATGTGAAATATGGCCTTTAGGAAGGGAAGAATCCTGGATCAGATTTCTCAGAAGAGTTTGAAACAGTTTCTAAACCAGGCTTAACTTGAAAGTAAGATAACACAGAGACTGGTAATGGAATTTGGAAGCTCTAATGCTTGGGTTCATCTCAGCTTGAGAGCTACCTAAGGCATAATCCTCTAACCGTAGGTTTATGAAAGGGTGAAATGTTGAATAGCTTCTGCCACCTCCTATAAGACAGGTGCCCACATAATAGTTCACAGTCTGTGAGTATGTCTACATCAGTGTGTTAATTTGGATCAGGAACACACTTCTTTTGCTTCTGTTTGCAGTCTGGAGTGGTTTTGGACCACATGGAGCAGATGAAACTAAGCTGGCATATGCAGTCCAGCTGCAGATGAGCTGCCAGTCCATGGGACCAACCCATACCAAGTCAGAAGTAAAAACAAAGCAAAAAAACCTCTTGAAATGCAAATAATGTGAATGTCAGCTTCTCAGATCCAGAACAGTAATAAAAATAATTCTCAAGAAATAGTCCAAACGTAGTGTAGTGTTAGAATGTGTATCAGTTTGCAATAAGTGTCCTTGGGCCACCAGTGATCCTGAACCTGCATGAGTACTGTTGGCTGCAGTGTGGACACAGGGTTTTGTCTTTGTGGTTGGAGAGGTTGAGGGTTTTCCTTTGCCTTCTCTGCTAGAGCAGCTGGGGAGCGGGGAAGAGAAAGGTCTAGAAGAAACTTTTTACCTCAGAGAGGCCATCAACTTCTGAATTTTATTTTGGTCCAAACCCACCGTCTGTAGCATGCTCAGAGGGTCTTGCAAAGCCCATCCTAGGAAGAGTGGAGGGTTAGACAAAAGACAGGCTTCGCAAAATAAAATGAGTAGTAGCAGTTTCAATTAGCACTATATGTGTCTTTAAAGCTGCGCTTTTTAATGATTCTGTTAATGTTAGGGTAAAGCAGGTAAGATTTTTCTATTTTAAAATATGATCATTTTTAATTTTGGTGAAATTATATTTTTATATTTTAATGAAAATTAGAAACAAACCCCATTGGCCCTGTTGGCTTCTTTTTCCTTTTTGCTAATATGAGATTTTCATAACATGTTTTATTAAAAATGAAGTATAATTATCCTTTGGGAAGCCTTCTTTTGTTATATAAGCAAACTATACACAAAAATGCATCTAAAATATTCTTAAAAATCCAGGTGTATTATTTAATAGAAGTTTTAGAACAGATAAGGAACATTCATATGTTAATGTCTAAACCCATCTGCTTACAATTTATACAGTAGCATCATTGCAGGGTCTTGCAAAAATATTTCGCTGTAATAAGCAGTAAAGGGCAGCACTCAGCACAAGCCTCACAGCACACAAAGGTGTGTGATGACTGAAGGAACTCTCAAACCATCATGACATGGCAACATTTTTATGTCATTGTCTGCTATGTTATAAAAGGCTGATTCAATTCAACAGAGGAATAATACTCGCAGGTCTAGTGAAAGTGTAACTAATACGGACTCTGCTGAGGAGTTACCATGCATTGCTAATGAGACATGCAGCCAGAAAGTTGCATGCAACGCTTGCAAAGCTCCTGAAGCTATATGTAGCTACCAAGCTTGCTGCCTCTTTTTCTTTTCCTTTTTGCATTGCATTATTTTAAATAATGCATCCAACTATCTAACTTTTAAAGGATTTAAACACACTGTAGAAATACATAGTTCTAAGATGCCATCGTAATCAAGGCTATTCATTTGGATAAATTTGCTATTACTAAGTTATACTGAAATGAACATTGTGGGAAAGCTCAGTTTGATACCGTGGAGTATATTCTTGCTTCATTCACTGCTGTCCTCTTTGCAAGGTAAGAACTTTATTCCATTTTTGTAGTAATACTAACTTTTAAAAAGATTTTTCTAAATATTTTAATAACAAGGCTACTTATTTTTCTATCATTATAAAGCATTTTTTTTGCCCCTTGCTGGAATTCATAAATGAAAAAGTTTTTTTTACACAGGTTAAAAAACTATATTTTACCATTCTCTCTCACAGGTGTAGAAACTAAAATACAGCTCTTACTTTTTTTTTAAAGATACATTTTTATGTCTGAATTTGTTACAAAACAATTATTTAGGAACAAAAATTAGGTTTCTTGGCTTTCTTGCCATCACTGCCAGATGAGTAAGCACATAATGATTTTCAGTGGGGTATGATTTTGTTTGATCAGACTGCACCTGCAGTTTGTTTAAGCATTTTTAAAATGCTAGGGTAAATAATTGCTTTTCTGGTTATAGAAATGGTCCTATTTTCTATGTAATGCAAATGGATCTTGTAGATAGTTTTCTTGCAGCAATTACAAAGATTTCTAAGGCAATATGAGAATGAAGGAGTTTGGTTTGCTTGGTTTTTCTTTTTAAGCATGGACTCTAGAGCATTTTAAGTGGATTGCAATTGAATTTTACAAGTAACATTCAGAAATTATAGGTAATCACCCTAGAAGTTTGATTCTGGAAAGCTCTGAGTACCTCTTGTATTTTGTTGGTTTTGGTCTGAGCCTCTGAAGAACTGTGAGCTCTTTGCTCTTTGTCATGGTAGCATGTACCAGAACTGAGACCATGGAAACTTGCAGGTGATGAGTACTTGAGAGAATCAAACTCTCAGGAAGGAAAGCACGTAGTGCTACATCCCTTGGAAATGGAAAAAGTTTGTGTAAAGATGCTCTGGAAATCTTAGGATCATTAAAGAACAAAATTCAATAGTGTTAAGAGTGAGGCTGTAGCAAAAACATTTAACCTGATGACTTTTTAATCTACAGGATCTTACTGCAAGCTTTCTCTTTTGAGAAGAACTTCAAGGTAAGTTTTAATTCCTTATTTGTCAATTCCTACAAACAGAACAAGAATAAGTAAGTGTGACACAGTGCAAGTTAAAAAGTAAAATACAGCCTTTAACTTGACATGTAAAATGTCATGTGTATGTACGTTGGATGTAAAACACACTTTCAGAATGTTTACGACTCTTTGAAAAGAATTTACATAAAGGGCATGGGTCCTCTGTTTGAAAAATGGAGGAGGTCCTTATGAAAAATGATACTTCTATGGTCTTGAGAAAGCTTAGAGGAATAATGGAATGAAACCAGGATGAGATCATGATTTCATGACTGGAAAAATACATTAAATGAGTATCCTTCTACAGTTTTAATTGCATGATAAAATCCTAGCTGCTATTTGAAGCCCAGGAAAGTAAGTGCTATACAGCCTTAAAATAAACATTTTCAATACAAGTTTTCATGTAGAAGCTGAAATCCAAACAAAACCCAAACTAGGGAATGTTCCTGATCCCATTGAATTAAATGGGATCTATGCCATCAGTTTCAATGGAAGCATCCAGTTGGACGTAGCTTCGGATGTCTAATGACCTCTAATACATCTAGCGAACACACATGCACATCAAATGATATGGCATCTTGGACTGTTGATAAAACTAAGTACATTTTATAGTTTGATGCCCTTGCTTCTAAACTTAATCACAAATTTAAGTCAGCTACAGCCGGAGAGTCAGCTCTTGCTATTAAAAGTACCATCACAGTGTGTTCAAATAACACTTGGGGGAACTTGCAGCCACCCACTTGACTCAGCAGAGTCAAGTAAATATGAAACTGCTTTAAAATTTTGTATCCTGTCATGTAAGCCTGTTTTTTTTTTTTTTACGTCTACTTTTTTTTTACGTCTTTCCCACAAGCTCCAGGTACTTCCCTGTCCAAGCAGAGATCAGAGTGCTGCCCAACTCTGTAAAATGAGACCATGAAAAGAAAAAGAAGAAAAATTACCTTTTTAAATGTTAACCCAAGAAAGACCTCTTTGATAAAGTGATGGTAATCAGAGAGAAACAGTTCTCTCGGGGGAGCTGCTTATCCAGGTTGCTCCAGGGACCTTTGATTATACAAGATCCTTTTTGTTTTCTTCCAGAAACGAGTTTAATGCAACTCGACAGAAAAGAGATCTCGTAACAGCCGAGGTAGGTTATACCTCCAAAAGTGGGAGTGAGGGGAAACCCTCCCCCCTTTTCTGCTCTGGGCCTTTGCCATCCTTACAAAGGAGCCTTTGTGGGGAGATGGGCTGTGGTAACAGGACAGTGAGGAGGAGCAGCTATTCCCAACCTGCTCGCGCCCCCGGCTGAGCCCGTGGCCTCATGCCTTCTTTCACTCTCAGCAAAGTGCCTGGACCCTGACGAGCTGACTGACGCACAACATGGATAAAAAAACACCCGCAACGCCTCTGGCTTTTGTGAGGGCGAACAGAGCACCCCAGAAAGCTGTTAGTGTTTGGTGGGAGGCACAATGGCGGCGCCACCGGCAGGGCTCCCTCCCGCATGTGGTGCGGTGGCGGCTCCAGCCCGGCCCTGGTTCCCACCACCCCAGCCCACCACTGCCTCAGTGCTGCATCCTGGCAATGTTATGCTGAAATTTAATAGTACATAGTGGAATCTTGTTCCCCCGCTGGTACGTGTCTCAAGCTACAGAGCCCAAGCAAGGGCTATGACCCTGTTCGATGGGGACAGGCATGAAGCCCACGGCGCTCCTTCCTCAGGGACTTGCGGGGAGCCTGCAGCCGAACCACGGGTGATATTCTCTAAGTCCCTTTTAGATCTACGTTTCTCCTGACCGAGTCAGAAGGTCGCTGGTGTGAAATGCTGCACTATGGCGAATCGAGCCTCTGAGGGAAATGGGCCTTTGGGACTGATGGTGTCCCAGGAGGGAGAGCCTACAGCAGGAATGTGCTGTCACAGCAAGGACGCTATACCTCCCCAAAATAACACAAAGGCCAAAAGCTGCTTTCCTGAGGAGGACGGCTTGGAGTAACTGTCAGGGGAAATGGAAATGGATCTTCTTGTGCAGGGAAGGAAAGGATCCTCTCCGGCTAGCGATGGGCCATGGGGACCAGGAATAGTTTTGGCGCGGGGGCCTTCCGGGTGGTGATTTGGTGAAGTCCATTTCAGGTTGATTTTAGACAGATTGTGCTACTTGGATGCACCCCACAAAGTATTTCCAGTTGGAAAAGGGAAGATTTTATGTCACTGTGCGAGGCATTAGCGAGACTTAACCTAACCTGTTCCTTGCACAGTGCTGTTCACTTTGAGATCCATTAGTTCTAACTCCAGACATGGAGCGTCTAATGTAAGGAATGTCTAATGACTGGTGGCAGGAGGGAAGAAAGAAATTAGCTTACAAGTGAAGACTTAAATAATTTGTTTTGCTTAGTCGTGCAGCTGAAGGCTGGCGTATGCATCTGTGGGGAGCACAGAAGGGTAACTGTTTTCTCATAGTACATCAGAGAGGGATTAAATAAAAACCACAGGGAAGAAGAGCTATTTAAGCAAAAGGGCCAAGCTTTATAAAACAAAAGGGTTTAAACTGGCCATGAATAAATGTAAGAGGGAAATATCTAACTACCCAGCACTTCACCCTGGTAAACTCTCCAATCAGAATAGTGGGGGCAAAAACCCCAGAGTGCTTTCAGCCTGGAATGGGATCAGCTCTTGGAAGGGACGATGCGACGTGACAAACTGCAGTTGCAGAGCGCTGGGTCAGATACAGGGCTTCATTATAGTCCGATGCTCCCCAGTTCCTAAACAAGATAGGAAGCAGATTCAGATCTGCTGCCTCTTTTGTTTGGGGTGAACTGAAATGCAAATATGAAGGATCTCAAGGAGGACATGAAATCCATCGTAGCTGGAGTGGCCACAGCAGGATGATAGGGCACAGAGCATGAGTTAGGGGAGAGGAGGAAATGGAGGAATATCGGACCTCCAAGCTCCCCAACTATTGGTATTTGACCAAAGTGAAAAGAGCACAAGTGCTCTCCATCCCCTCACTCTTCCTTCCAAATGTAAATGCAAAACTCCTCAGGTGGAGCTCTGCTGGTTCATTGGCACAGGAGGGCATTGAGAGGAGGCCAGTGGTGATGCCACAGTGCAGCTGTATCCTTCCCCATACCCCTAAAAGCCATGCTTCCACAGTGCTGGATGCTGCAGGCACTGCCTTCCCCGCTGGCCCAGGCTGCCAATCCGTCCTGCAGCACCCGTGGTTGTGCCATGTGCTGGCCGAGCAGCAAATTACTCTTCTCTATTAAAAGTCCCAACCCAATGTTTTATGTTTCTCTGACAGATTGAAGCTGCCTCTCCTCCATTACGCTTTCATGGGACCTTGACGCAGAGTCCCTCAGGAGGTCAGTGCCATGCTTCTCACCTGCAGGAGGAGAGATGGTCCTGAAAATGCTGTTTTCCTACCAGCTCTCCTGTGTTACGATGGCTTGTGGAAGCCCTCCTCATTACATCCTCTGCAAAACCCTGCCCTGTCTCTTTTTCTCACTTTATCCATGTGTAAATAATGGAAAATTCCTGTTAAAATTGTACTTTCAAAATAATACCTTACAACCAAATCTGAACAGCTAACTAAGCCAATACTTTGATTTTTTTAAAAGTTTAGTTCCATTGCAATTTTTGTTTTCTGCCACTTTTTCTAGCTTTGGCAGAGGATGTTAAGTGTGTCCGAGAGATGTGTAACTGGTTATGCGAAGGGACAGGGGTGCTCAGGCAACGAGCATGCAGCTGCTCCTGGAGGGCTTTAAGCATTGTGCGAACATGTAAAGCAGGTCCAAGTTACAGAAGTTCTTTTGCAGAAAAGTTCATTGTATGCAACCAAACTTTGGTATCCTCTTGGAAAATACGTATGCCTGGGTAGGTGCTTTCTGTCATGTTTTTCTATGTAAATGAATATATGTAATTTTACAGCTCACAATTCCAACAACAACAAAGATGTTTTCCACATTAGTGTTGTTCTATAAACAATATTTTCTGCTTTGTCGGTATTTCCAGAGTATATATATATATTTGGAAAGCAATTCTTAAATGGAAAAAAGTCAAAAATAAGCATGGAAAGGAGTTTTCACAGTGAAGGCTGATGTTCTTAATCATTGGTAACTTCTGTGCGTGCTTTACTGTAAAAGTCCCATTTTGTTTCCATTTAATGCCACGAGCAGCTTTACCATGGCTTCACTGGGACTGGAAGGGCCTGTTTATTTCATTTACTTCCTGCTTTTTGCAATGCTTTTTTAATCTCCGTCAGCAAGATTGTAAGCATTTGTATCCAGGGTTTTAAACCTCCCCCAAGAATGAAAGCAACTATCTGCAAAACCTGATGAAATTTTGCTTTGCGACTACATTTCTTCTCCACTTTTGGGGAACTACGATTTGGACCCACCTTAGTGAATGGTTAGTAGATGACAGTGAGGTCTTAGCTTCCCAACAGACTATAAAACCCTTTAATGAAGCCGCTTTTGGAAACAATTACTAATTATTACATAAAACAAGCCATTCCCATGGAATCTTAAGTCACTGACTCCAGTCACCTCTGAAGCAGAAATAACCTTTTAACTGACTTTTTTAGCATGGGGGGAAGGTTATTTATAATTGGTTTTGACTCTGTAAATTATATATTCTGGACTCTTCATAAACTGAATGTACTCTTTGCTGTAATGCTTAGGAGGGAGGAGCTGAACATATGTGTAACTTGTGTTGAATTTGGTCAATTAGAATAATCTGTGTCCTCTGTATTTTGAGACCAGCAGGACTGGGATTTGGTTTCTTTACATGGGAACTTGACCTTTTGTTTGCTGGGAGGAGGTTGACCTTTTGCTCCTTTGTTAGTTTACAAGTCTCAAACCAAATGAGAGAGAACCTTGCTTCTCTTTTAACCAAGGAACACAAAGGATAAGATTAAAAACTGGAGATTCTTGTTGGTTAATTTTCTTAGCTAATATAGCTGCTAATGATTTAACAATAAACAGATATAATGAGGTTCTCTCAGCCTGTTTGCAAAATAATCTACTAAAAGGCTGCTATGCTTGCTTACAGGTTCATGTCCTCAAGAGTGCCTTAATGGAGCAGCCTGCACAGAGGCAGGTGACTGTGACTGTCAGTTATTTCAGGCTCGAGGAAGCAGGTGCCAAATTGGTAAGTTTGGGCCAAAAGAGTCAAGTTTCAGCTTCAAGTGAGATTTAAGGTGCAGGTTTTTAAAACAATACCATTAACAGTATATTTGTGATTCCTCTGTAGTAGAACTGTTATTCTCCTAGTAGCTAAGAGGATTAAAATGATATGCGTTAGGGATATATATAAAGCAACATCAGGAATGCCTACATTTTAACACTTGGGCTGTAATGATACATAGATACCATAACAGATAGATCACTGTCTAGTACGTCAGTAGCTAGCCAACTTTTTTATAGTTAGCTGAACAACCAAAAAGTCACTGCATTTTTCTAACAAACAGTGACTTATAACAAATAAAATTACCAACTATTTCAATGCACTGGTTTCCGGAATCTGCTGTGTGCAGGGATCAACAGGAACTGTCTTCCAGGATCTACAGTAGTTCTAAATCCCTTGCTTTTACTTTATAATTAAAAGGTCTTCACTAAAGCAAATTAAAAATGTATGATGGTCGCACATGACTAAAACTGCAGCCTAAAGATTAAAAAAAATGTACTGACTTTAAATAAAGTTGAAGAAATGAGGTTATCTTTTGTCCTTGCTATGTACTTGCTTTATAAGCTCTTAATTCCTTTCTGAGCTCTTACTTTTGTAGATGCCTGTGACACCTGTCAATTTTTATTACCCTGCTTGTTGTAAACTCAGTGTGTTCTCTCCAGTACCTAACAGTGGTAAGGACCGAGATGGGATTTGCAAATCATGGGGACAGTATCATTTTGAAACATTTGATGGCGTCTACTACTACTTCCCAGGAAACTGCTCCTATATTTTTGCAAAAGACTGCAGTACTCCAGAACCCCAGTACACTGTTTGGGTAAGTATGTGAGCGTATGCTAGAAATAACACACTGAGTATTCCTGTATTACAGGACTTATTTTTCATCATAAGTAAAATAAGTAGAGAGACAATAGGTGGATCAAAATGTTGCATTGCTTACTTAAATATAAGACTATGCTGCTGGAAAACGTCTAAGCCTAGGTGCAGTAACTCAAAACACTGATGAAATGATAATCAGCAGGGTCAGTATATTAAAAATAGTATTTCTTACTCCCTCTATCCTAAAAAGGATCTTTGATCTCTCCTTTCTGGGAGCAAAAGTGGGTCTTAAAGCAGACCTTGGAAACTTCAATAAACTTTAGCTGTCAGATTGTAAAAGACCTGAGTTGCTGGGTAAAGTGCAAACAGTTATCACTTGCCTGATAGCTGGGCACCAGAGTGTACTGGGCCCCAATTCACGGCCATTGGCACGCTACGGGGAGCCACCTCCCTGGTCCACGGAAAACTCTGTTCCCTCTGGGGATTTGCATTCTAATTTTGGATTACCGCTACGTCATGCAGAGAAGATTAACAGCTCAAAAAACTTCATCTTGACCTATGTATGGAAGGCATTCTTTTTAGTAATTTCCTCAAATTGCTGAGTATCCATGGTTGATGACTTTAGGTCAGGGAGAGTTCAAACCTATACCCTCTTTGAAGGAAGATGCCCTATTTATCAGGCTGTTGGTTACTGTGGGGAGAGGATGCGAGCTCATTATGTTACTTTTTACGCAATGGCTGGGATTTGATGCTGATTGGGCAGGGGAGAGGGGACAAGAGGGGTCCTAATTCTGAGCCCTGGTGGTCACAGTGCTCGCAGGGCCAAGGGCAGACCTAGATGCTGATTTCTGCTCCAAGGACTAGTTTTCATTTATGAACAGATGACCTCCTCTTCCCTCAGATAATAGCATCTAGTGAAGATGAATCTGCCATTTCTGTTCACTCTGGTTATAGACAGATGTTGTTACACCTGCCTTCCACGATTTCATTTCAATTCTTTGGATTCTGTGTGCAGCTATGATCTTTTAGGAGTTTTCAGAAAATGCTGTAGCAAAGCCCAAGATTATATTAAAAACTAGAATCAGTATTTCAGTGGATTCCATTTGCTCTGGAAAGAGAGAAACTACCATTCAGTTGCTGGAACAAATGTCTTGTTTTGCTAAATACTGAAAATGTTTACTCAGAAAAGTCATAAGTAATGTTGAAGCACTGCAGTCACTACAGGCTGGGCAAAGGAGAGCCAAGATCCTTGCCAAATCCTCACATTATGGTCCTTCTGGCTTTAATAATCCACCTCTTTAGAGGAGAAGAAAACACAAGAATTATTTTGATTTTCCTTGATTGTGTTTCTGTCTTGGGCCGGGTTTGCATAGAAACCATCTGTCAATACTAGTAACATTTATGATGTCTTTAATTATGATTTTCTTTATACATGTAAAAACTCTAATGCTCTTCCTGGTTTGGTTTATTTCAATCAAAGAAACAGTAACTGGTTTCTACTTCCAGGATTAAGTGTCAATTTAGGAAGATTAATTCGAGTATGTGTTAACACTGCTTGTGTTTACCAACAGACCTTTTCTACGAAAATGATAGCTCTAGTTACTTTTACAGCCTCCATTACTATGCTGGCAAAATGTTTCCCAGTTACTAATCTATTTAGCTTCACAGCACTGTCAAGTAAACTGGCAATGCAACTCCCATCCTCAGAGAATAGTGACACACACTCATAGTCATATGAGTCTAGAGTCATATTTGAGCTAACTAAACTCTGTCTACATTTTTATTTCACTAATGATAGATATCTAAGATTCAAAACACATTCCCCTGTCTCCTCAGTGGTGTCTAGAATCAGCTCACAGGCTTTTGATGCACCGTAGTCTAGGGTATCCCAAGGGTTGGGTGGCTCAGCCCCACTGAGATTAATGAAAGCTGTTGAAGTTTTGCTCAAGCCCTCGGAAGTAGGTATGTGCTTAAAGCTTACTTAGACTATGTGAGTGTAACTAAAAAGTCTGTAGTAGTTAATTGGTTAGAGCATATGCACAGAAAGTTGGAGACCTATATCCCTATCATCAGTCAGAGTAAATCTGAACCCAGAGTTTTCAAGTCGTGAGAGCACGCCCTGGCCAGCGAAAGCCGTGTGGTCTCTGGGGAAAAGGATGTTCCTGCAGGAGTCGTGTTCTGCCACACCGAAGGCTGGGAATGCAAAGGAAGTCTGACTTCAGGGATAGTCTCCTTTTTGCCAAACTGTAAAAAGGAAGAGTGCTGGCTTATCATGCCTGTGCCGAGGTCTGATTACACATTTTTTCTGCGAGATCTACTTCGCTGCCCTACAACTGTAGACATGCTGCGATAGGAGTTGCATGGTCTTCGTTTCTGGAAGCATGCATCTGAGATCTGTTTAACACCTCTCTCTAGTAGTGGGCAGTCATGGAAGTCACACATTGCAAATATCTGAGACACGGTTTTGCAAATCTCTCTCTGGCTGACTGAAACTTGTATTTCCATTGCTGTTTTCAAACTAGGGAGGCTGATACACGATTCAAACTAATACCCTGGCTCACTATGCTATATAGGTATAATGGGGAGAGATAGACTTCAGAAAAGCCTGCCCTTCTGCATTAGCAGGGCTGGAAAGCCAGTGTGAACCAGGTTTTAACAGATCCACGTAAGTTAGGTGCCTGCAGTAATTCCATGGGAACACTCCAAAATCTCAACAAATCCTGAATGGTTCAGGAAGGCATATTGTAGTTCAACTGGTGCCAGTCTGAGCTGGCATGGAGAATGCTGGTGTTACTCTGAGGTTTTCTGTTGGTTTGTAGTCCCCTCTTATAGATCAGACCTCTAGAAACAGAGCAATAGGGGTGTCTCCTCAGTGCAAATAACAACCTCCTATGTTGGCAGTTATAAGCCTGTGAGTTACAATTATAAGACACTGCAGTGTCTCTGAAGTTCATCTACGGAAAATACCTAGGTAATTCATCCAGTATTTAAACCACTATATTGTGATGCTTTGTTCTATTAAACAGTTGCTGTATTTGTATTTCTCAGTAGTACTGGGTAGTGTGAACTTCTAGTTTTGCATATCTTTGTAATTATGATTTTTTTATATTCTAAGTATTTCTTTGTAAAGCTCTTTCAGCGATTGGTGCATAGAAATGTAAAATATCATATATGAGTTTATGAAAAATTGCATGAAATTATTGAGAACAAACATTTATTCTTATTGTGTGTTTATTTTTCCCCTCTAAGGTTCATAACAGTCCTCACTGTTATGGTTCGGTATATACTTGTCAAAGGTCTGTCAGCTTATTTTTTTCAAACCAAGAAGAAATAATTATTTCAGGACATGAAGTAAGAAAAGAAGGAATCAGGTAAGTGTTCTAAGTGGGTTTTAACATTTTGTTGCAAAAATATAGTGTGGAGTTTGGGAAATTGATCCTTTTTACATCAGCCAGAGAAAATAATTTTATATATATCTTTATTGATCCCTCGCTGTTCTGTGGTGGGGCTGTTAGAACTCCAGTGTGAGCAGAGGTAATGGTGCTAATGTAATACCTGAGTGAGAATAGCATACAATCCCCTCATGAGCCTTGTGTTCCACTTCTCAGCTGTAACCTAACGATCCCCCATCCCTACTTTGTATAGACACAGTCTGCATCAGTTCTAGTTAATCCTTGGTGCATCCTGATACCATTTTGAACAAGGCAGTCATTATTTATTCTTGGCAGCTATACTTAATGTAAGACATAATCATCTTCTAGACAAGTATTAATTAGTTGAACCAAAGATCTTAAGTCCCCTTTGCCCCTTTGGGGCAAAACCACCACAAAACATCTGTGAGGTGCATCAAACTCCCAAATTTACCAGTTTTTTTTTTCATAAGTAAAAAGATGAATCCAAGGCTATCATAATTATGTTTTACTGGTTGATAAAGTATAGGAAATTTCAAAGAGTTGTTACGGTGTTCTTGCCATCCCCTTTGATGTAAAGCTATAGCCATTCGCATCTGAGACTGATAGCTACAACGATGCTGTTAGTCCCAGCAGAAGCAACTTTGGAAGATTAGGATTAGATCCATGCTGCAACATTATTGTCCAGTGGTCTTTGGCCAAAGGAGGAAAATATACAGTATTTTGGTCAATAGGATTTTCTGTACTGTAAGTTCCTCCATTTGCAGACGTATAACCCAGTGAGGACCCTGTGCCCAGAAGGGCTGCTGGTGGTCACAGTGTCACATAGCTCCTTGCACAACGCAGCATGCTCGTGAAGCTGTGTATTCGTCAATGTGCCCGTGATGATGGGCTTTGAAAATGGAGATTCACTATTATTCCAGGCTTATAATTGGTACAACTGATAGGTGTATACAGTAGAAAAGCATTCATTTTTAATGGTTGATATAGAGAAGTAAAGAGAAGAAAAGGTAGTAAAAATGTGATGAAGAATTGAATGGAAGTGACTGTATAAACCTGGGAAAAAGGGCTTAGTGAGTTAGAAGGTAATGTTTTATGTGGTATTTTTCTAGCACTAACCTTATCTCATATGAGATCTTTGAAGCAGGCTGTTTATTTTTCCAGATTAATGTTGCCTCAGACAGTTGGAAATACTTTCCTTGAGAGACTGGCTGACTATATTCTGGTGAAGACTACCTTTGGCTTTTCTCTTGCTTGGGATGGAAACTCTGGTATTTATATTAAGCTGACAGAAGATCATAAAGGAAAACCTTGTGGCCTCTGTGGAAATTTTAATGGCAATAAATATGATGACCTGATACTGCAAAATAGTAAGTAAATAGCTTAGAAATACACCCTTACCTTGTGTGAACAGCTTCCGTGTTCTTTAAATATAGTACTGTAAAAAGGCAGAGTCCTGTTTCAGTTATTTCAGTAGAAAATAGAATATCTGCTCTACTTTCTCTCGTCATTAAAAATGCTAAGGGAAAAGGTCCCAGTTCAAGAAAGTATTTATATTTGTGTTTAAGCCTTTTCTTGCTCAGCAAAGCACTTGGGGTATGTTTATCTTAGCTGATGAAAGTGCCTTCAAATAATAAATAAATAAACAAATGCTTGTGGTTTTCTCTATGTTTAAGGATGGAGGGAGAAGGAGAAAAGAGCCAAAATATTAATATTTGGGAAAAGCACCATCTCAAATCATACATTTATATAAGCATCACAGAAATGCTAGTTGAAATATGTAAATTTCAAAGCTGTTGCCAGGGAGTTCCTTATATCTCTTTGTTGGTATGGTGTATTATGGGTGTCCAGCTACTGTGTAGGATGAGTTGCCCAGTGCTGCATCTGAGACAGAGATGATTTGCTAAATTGATAGAATATTCTGTGTCAGGAATACTCTATAAGGACTTTTGTCCTACTTGCAACTAACGTAGGGAAAAAAATAACAGAGCAAGCTTGAGAATATGAGAAATATTTTTCTCAGTCTCTGATAAAAACAAAGTTAGGACTGTTTTACTGTTACCATTAACTGCTGAGAGAATCTATTCCCATGGCCCTGCATACTCTTGTCACAAAAGTTATCTCACTGTAACCTTTTTCCTTCCTCTCTTTTTCCCCATTTTTTTGTGGTTGATGGCAGAGCTTTTTGATATTCTAAGGGAAGGAAGATGCAGTGTACCTGTCTTTGTATAGTCTTTAAAAATCTGCCTAATATAAATTTCTCACACCTCTTCTGCTCTGAGAGCAGTAAGTTCCCTGTTTCACACATTAGCTTCTGCACACCAGAGTATAGTATATTTAATAACAAGTTAAAACTGGTGATTTGTAATAATGGAGAAAAATGGAGTTTGGAGGAGATAATGAATTCACATGATCTCTAAAAAATAGTAATTTCAGTATCTTTAAATGTATTATCTGTTATAAAAGCTCTTAGCTTTTTTCATTTCCAGAGCTACATTTCTTCACCGTCATAATTTCTTCTAGCATTTTTCTTTATCAGAAATTATAATATTATTGTAGTGTACATTTGAGAGGGCTATGAATCATTTTATCCTTGAACCAGCTGTATAACATGGTGCCTTGACTCTGTGCAAATACAAAGCATGAAATTTTGATATCTTCACAAGAATAGACTGCTAATTCAAATTGCTTCTAAACCGCAACATTTTCCTAAGTGTTTCCAAATCTTATAAATCATTTGGGATGATGAGTTATCTCCCCCAGCTGAAGTACTTCCCCCAGTAGTGTAAGGGAAGCTTTTACATCCATCCTGAGTCTTTCAGAGTCTGAATGCTCTCTATTTGCAATGCCCCAAATAAATAAGTTGCTGAGAGGCATGTAATACTCCATTTCAAAGCACAGTTTAAAAACAAACTCCTTTTCTGTTTCCTTATCTTCATCTTTAATGGCATCTTTGTATTGCTTTAATATACAAGGCTGTATCTGTGTATAGAACTGTTTCAAGGACAGTGATTTTATTTTGTGGCATTTTTTGAGGACTTAAAAATTTTTTTCAAGCCATGTTGAAATGTAAATAAAATGTTTTTAATGTTTTTGCAGAAGCAGAGTTATATCAACAGGTTCACCTCTAGATCAAAACCCAGCTTTTTATGTTTGGGAAGGGTTTTCTGCCTAAAGAACTATTCTGTCAGGGAGGGAGAAATGTTTTAAGTCTCCCTGGCTCTTAAGTAAAATAGACTGGTGGTTAGGATCTTTGTTTATTTATGGACATCCAAGTATGAATATCTGATTAGTGTGCTTTGGGGCTTTCCACATTGAAGAGTGACAAACTTTGTACATCTTGTGCTAGAAGAAGTTAGATTAAGTTTTGGATAGTACAGCTCTGTGAAAAAAAACTGTAGCTCATTTCATTTAAATTTCCCTATCTCCTGACCATGCGTAGATATAAATAACTGTAGCATATATACCAATTACCGTAAGGTTCTTCAAGGTGAAAGCAATATACCCTTTTTAACGTACTTAAGAACATAGAGAAAATGTAATATTTAGTTCTTGCTGCAAAAATATGGAAATTTTGGGTCTGTTTCTTTACTGCCAACCTTCCTGTATGTTCATCTGCCTTCCTCAGCCTGTTGCCATGACTTCCAGTCATGCATCTTGCTCATTAATTCTCCCACGCTCATGCTGTGAGGAGAACTGGGCATGTAGTGGTGTGTTTGTTGTAGGGCTTTTCTGCAGCAAGGGAAAAGGAGGGAGATAATAGTGCTAACTGACCTTTGTGAAACATGGTGAAAGCCTTAAATAGCTTTAAAGAAATGTATTTTTTCTTAAGTATTCAATGCATGATGATTGTCCTTATTTGTGTATTTGTTACAAATTTGTCAGCGACTGCACTTAAAAAAATCCCAACCAACACCTTGTCATATATTTTTTTAATCTTTTCATTTAAATGTAGTATAAAATACTACCTGAAATTAAAAAAGAAAAATAACATTTTTCTACACCACCCGTACTCTGAACATATCTGTAACTGAGCTAACGAACACATTGAAAAACTACCAGAAATTTCCAAGCTGTCTTTTGTGTTTGCATTGACATTTTTTTTTTTTTGCGGATGCTCTTCCAACATTTTCATGCAGTTGGTGAATATACAGAAGACATTGCCGAATTTGCAAATAGCTGGGCTGTGCAAACCTCAGATGATGTAGCTTGTGTACCTACTGCCTCAGATTTTTCCAGTCCTTGCTCAGCTGATGCAGAATCCACTGAGGTAAATTAATTATGTTATATATATATATATATATATGCATATTTTCTTAATCTTCACTGCCTACTGACGGTACAGGAATCTAGCAATGTACACCATGTTGAAAAAAGCCTTAAATGCATTGAGGCTTTAGGAAAGGGAAGATTCAGATCAGAACTGTTGCTAGGGAATGTCTGAAGATCTTCAGATGTTTAGCTTAAAAGTACAAAGGCTTAGACAGGATGTGCCAAGTGGCACGGGTCTGCTGGCAGAGCTCTTCATTGCTGTGTTAGACTTGGGTTCAGTTTCCAGTCCTGGCATCTTACGCCTCACTATTTTGGAAATTGTGAAATACTGCAGAAGTAACATGCTCAGCTCCTGCATTGACACAAAATGCCTTTTCACACTCTTTCCTCCCAGCTGGTTTAGGAGCAGCATGCAATTAAGCCAGCCTAGGCAGAGAGGACAAATTTTAGGAAGAATAACAAAGGAGACATAATAATAAATTGAGACTCTGAGATTCTGTTTTTAATGGTGATATAAAGGACCTTAGGTTAGGGAAACAAAGCTAAAAAGAATTATGCTTGTTCAGAAAGTATTTGCTAACTGTTTACTGATTCTTCTTTATGCGCAGGACATATTCTTCAAGTGCCAAATATTCCTTCAGTTTCCTTTTCTCAGCTGTCATGAAAGCATAGATCCATATTCTTATATTTCTAGCTGTATGAATGATCTTTGCAGGTAAGACTGGAGTTCTTGTGTATTTATTTTTGATGCATGACAAAAGAGGAGCTGCTAATCACAAAAAAACCTGAAACCTGTATCTGAGGTCCTGAATCAAAAATACATGGAGATGATACTAGGGGGAAATATCAATGATACTAGAGGAGCTGGGCCATTTGTCTGACACAGTTGGACTGTGTTTATGAGCAACCACTACGGTTCAGATTAGTAGAATTTTTCAAAATTGTTTTATTTATGTAAATTTTGAGTTGTCAAAAGAAATTCAACTCTCATTGGAAGTTACACCCCCTCAACTGCTGGCATTATATGCAACCTGGTATTTTTCCTGTAGCTCTCCAGACTTCTATTTAGTTCTTGTCATTCCAGTTAACCTGGTGCTCCACAGTATAATTGAATAGGTGACTGAGCAGTGTACTACCTCCTTTTCAGTAGGGTTTTAAAATTAAGAAGTAATTGTCATAAATAACAGGATTTTTACCAGATACTATTATGGCCTTCTCAGAGTATCATCAATTTAATCAAAAACGTACAGAATGGATCACAAGACTAGAAGTAAGAATAACTCAGTATAATCCATTACAACTTGTTAGTTCATTTTTGATGAATTTTTAGTTTTCTGCTTTGCCATAAAGTCAAGATGGAGAAATTTATGTTTGTAGGCAAATCTCCAAAGTGTGCTTCCTGAAGTTTATGATCTGTACATTAATTTTGCTCAGAGAAGAGATGAGTTGCCTCTGTATGGTCTCTTTGTAACTCAGGAGTTTATTGTCACTTTTTCTTAGCAAAATAAGAATGGTGAAAAGCAAATTTTCAAATGTGTTATTGTATCAGTGTCACGGTGTTAAGGCGGATTTGATTTTTGTCAACATGCATATGTGTGTTGATGTGAATTGTGTGAATGTCAAAAACCTTGAAGGAAGTTTCTGTGTCTCAGAACCTAATTAATTTAGGCTTATTTTTTTTATAAGAGAGACCTCTCTTCTTGTGGCTTAGTGTCAGTTTATGAAGTGTTTTGTGGGGCCATAGTATATGCCAAGTATTCTTTCTATTAAGACCCATTTAATTGGATTAGATAAGGAGAGCTGGAGAGACTCTGATCACTCTAACAAAGAGTATAGTGGTGTTTGATTTGATAACGGATGTATTGAAATACAGAAATGCAGAATACAAACACAATATGATATATTCTTAAGACCATTAATTTTGGAAGCATGATCCTGTGTGCTGAAAGACAAACTCAGCTGATCTGTCACAGTCATGCTTATAATAGAAATGTTGTGTTATGACTAGTTCGTTTTGGCATCAAGTCCTCCACAGTGAGTGATGGGAGTTGTTGGACTTTCACAGTAACAAAAGGTTGGTGGTATCTTGCCTTATGTGACTTAAATCTGAATAAAATTTTAGTTTACCTAAACACTGATTAATGTTTCTTTACTTGATCCTGGCATAAGCGCACTGTACAGCTTCTTCTGTATAGACTAAGGCAGAGATAATGTCTTTGCTCAAGATCATGCCATAAATCCCTGAGCCTGTCTACAGTACTTGGAGGATAACGCTTCTGGTGCCGAGCAACTTCAGCACAAGGTTGGGAGTCCACCAACAGGGTTATTCTCACCTAAGTTCAAAGACTAGAAGGCAATTGGAAACTTGAACTTGTTACTTGGACCAGAATATCTTTTATCAGTGTAGGTCAAAGTTTCCACGTCATGAAGGAGGGAGAGGGCCTGAGACATGGATCTTGAGACTGTTGAGTTGTCCATTGTCTTCAAGACAAGGCCATGTTTCTCTTTCACCATAAGCAGCATTTATATTTTTTGTAAGAAATTAGTGGTTTTGTTCACTGTGGTAGTATTAAAATGAAGTAACTTTTTATGAGATCAAATGATAAAAACACAACAATGTATTCAGTGTAGCTTGTTCCTTTTCATAGTATTTTCACTGTGTGCCATTATGACTGAGTGGTGTCAGCTGTGTCTGAAATATCCTGTGCAGTGTCCTGTGACAGAGATTTGTGGATGAGATTTGAGTTCCTTGACTACTCTCTCGTTTTACCATTTCAGAACGGATGATGATGAAACATACTGCAGGGCTGTGACAGAGTATGCTAGAGCATGCTCTCACGCTGGGTCCCCGGTGCAGGACTGGAGGGATGACTTTCCTGCCTGTAGTAAGACTCTTTAATAAAGCATACTATGTGACCTTTGAGATACCCCATGTATTCATTTCAAATAATTATGTCTTGACAACATTTGTCAACATAGGACACAAACCTGATACTGAAGTAGATCGGCCAGCTTCACTATTGCTGGCGAACAATGAAGTCAATTACTTGCTAGAGGAATATTTTAATTCCATTGTGATCTGATCTAGATCCATACAAAATTCATGTTTTTACAGATCACTTGAAACATCAAGTGTACTGATCATATTCAAGGACAAAGAACAAATGTCTGTGGAGATCTGATGTTGCCCCTCTTCCCAGATGACCTTCCAGCCTCTACTGGCCCAGACTTAATACAGCTAATCCAGCTTCTTCTAGTTATCAGCATCACCTATCCATTGCAGTTCAGTCCCATGCACAAGACTTTGAACTAGCCGAGATATGAACACATGTTCCCCTGTCTCAGAAACTATAACTTCTTTTGGAGTGGTGATGTAAGAATTTGGTAAAGAAAGACTTAAATACTGATGAGAGATTCACCACAGTTCATCAGTAAAAACCTCTCCAAACAATCCATTGTACCTGATCTGAATAATTACCTATACCAGAAGGGCTGCACAACTCTCTATTTGAGAGGGGTTCTCCAGTATGGAAAGAGAAATTGCACTAATGTTCAATGTACCATGTATTTTTTCTAGCTGAGAAGTGTGAAGACAGCTTTGTACACCGTGACTGTATCAGTTGTTGTCCACCAACCTGCACATTTGAAAAAGATTGTCTTGGTAGCAACCTACACTGCTTAGATGGCTGTTACTGTCCAGACGGTAAGTACTATCAATTTTATGTGAAAAAATATGTGTAAAGCTAATATCCAACATCATAATAAAGTTGTCTAAATAGACTGTGCTTAAAATTAAAGCCTGAAAATATGAATATTGTAAATTCTGCTCTAGCTGTTGTTGTTCTCACTGTGATTCTTCCTTTTATTGTGTTCTAAAAGTTTCTCTAGAATACAAAGGTGGCTCAGAATGAAATACCAGTTAAAATCTGGAACCATCACTAATGCTTGCTACAATAAGATATTGCATAGATTTAATCCACTTTATTTGAATTATTCCAAAATCTATTGAGGTTTTGTTTAAACAGAATGTGTCTTATGCTCTGTACAAGAAAATAAACTTCCTGAGATGTATACACAATAAAAATTAGGGATTGGACTATGAACGGTCCTGTTCTAGAAGGACTAAACATTATGTGATCTCAGAATATTTTCATTTTTGAGTCTGTACAGTTTTACATGCTTAAGGCAGACATTTTTGATAAAGCAACTATTCAGAGTGACAACTACTTTGAGACAGCTTCGCTCTTCGTTACTCTGAACTCTCTGAACTCACTGGGCACCTCTTTTTGTTGGTCCTTGGTTAAGACTGGTGAGATGACCTTCTGACAGATTTGAATGTTTGAGTCAGATGGGGGAAGAGCAGTGATCTGGAGTTAATTAATTTGTTTTTTATCTCCTTTATTAACTTCCATCCCAATAGGTCTCATTATGGAAAATGGAACTTGTATCTCTGTGTCGCATTGTCCTTGTATTTATCATGGAACTGCCTTCCCTGTAGGCTCAAAAATTCAACAAGAATGTAGCAACTGGTATGTGAAAGCCTCATGTCTGTGTTTCCTCTCCCTGTGACTGCTGCCCATAGTTAGTTTAACATCATAGTCACACTTCTATTTTAAAGAATAGTTAGTGTCTACGTTTTGCAGTCTGGGCCCTGTGTATCACTAAAATATGCAGGCTATTCTATGGAAAGGGTGAATTCAAGACACATTAGTTAGCTCAAAGCTGCTTTTTTTGCTAAAGAATGGAACACTGAATTTCTGTGTTTTGTGATTTTTCTTTTTAGCATTTGTATTGGTGGCATTTGGAACTGCACTGATCATGATTGCCCAGGTATGTGTATTGCATTATTCTTTTCTCTCCTCAGTGAACATAAGGGATAAACTTTTCAGAAGACAGCAGAACCAAATATGATCCAAGGGCTTGGGATGCTAATTTAAGAAGAAAGATTAAGCAGATGGATGTTGAGAGTAGCAGTGGGCCAGCTGGGGTGAAGTTGTTAACTGCCTGACCGTACTCATTTTATCTTTTCCCATTTGCTTCCCTAACTCAGTGTGTTACATCCACCTATTATTTTCTATCTCATGTTTATGCTCTATGTTCTTTGGTGCAGGTGGCTCATTCCTACTGCCTGTGCGGTACCTAGGCCAGGTATAAGGATCTCCTCACTTCTAGATGCAATTGTAATGCAAATAATAAGAAAAACATCATTCTGATGCTCAGTGTGCTGTATTTTCTCCCTTGTAAAAGCATTTCATGTTTGGATAATGATCCTTATCTTTAAAGATTGCATGTCTCTGTAATGAGTTACTCAGAGGAACTTGCAGTAGTCAGGCAGTGAAACTCCCTTGACAGTTCTGTGTCTTAGGCAAGATTATACTGTGAAACTTGTGAAAGAGAGAATTTTTTACAAATTAAGGAGCCCCCTCTGAATGAGGTAATAAACAAGGCTTAACAGTTACTAAACAAGGCTTGACAGGGTGGATCTGTAGTCTAAAACAGTTGACACTGAGAACCACTCCATATATCTTGTGTGTGTTGTGTGCGCATGTGAGGGGTTAATTATGATGACTCAAGTCTAGTCCTAGGGACTGAATGCCTGTTAGTAGCGGGAAGAGGTTAGATGTGCTCCCACAGAACACCTCTGTGGTAGTTGCAGCCAAAATGAATCTAGTTCATGTGCTCTGACATTGCTCCATGGTGTGAATGAAAGTGCAGTAAGTGGGGATGTGCTGGAGAATTGCTTCAACAGTGCACTCCTAATCTGAACTGAAAAACGAACATAGATGCACCCTGAAGACAGACACCTGCAGCCCCTTCATACCTGCGGTAGTAAGCAGAGCCATAATACCTAGAAGGAAGGAGAAAGAAACTTGTCCTCTTTCACACTCAGTCATGCCAAAAAATGATGATGAGGAAGATTCTAGGAAACTTCGGAGTTGTAATAAAGAGAAAACTCTTTTGTCTTTCAGAGAACTTATGACTCAGAGGCATCTCATCTAGTTAGAACCAAAAGATGCTGCACATTGGCATGTGCAATATGAGATGGTATCTGATGGAAATAGGTGTATATAACATTTTATTTCCAAATGCCATAATAGCTAGATCGATTAAAGTTAGCCTGGATTATGTGCTTAGAAATAAGGAGAAAGTTCTTATTTATCGCTCTTCAATCATTTACAGAATAATGATACATTCTCATGCAAGTGAACATTCTTGTTTATCCTTTTTCTCTCCAGCTGAGTGCTCCATCACAGGTAGCTCTCATTTCACAACATTTGATGGACGTCATTTTACTTTTCTTGGGATTTGCCAGTACATTCTGGTAAAAGGCACCGGGAAAAACAAATTCACAATCACTTTACAGAAAGCACCTTGTGGACAGGTAAGTCACATTTTTGTTGAACATTCACAACAAACGTGTCCATCCATATTTCAGGCAATTTTGTATAGGTTCTACTGTAAACTACGGGGTTATCTTTAACAGAAAATATAGACTGAAATGATTTTACAGCTTTTTTTAAGTGGTTGTATTGCCACATGCTGTATTGCCCCTTATAAAATCAATTGCATCTTTAGAGGCATAAAGTCTAAAGGATCGTTCATTTATGCACATTAAACAAGTATACAGATCTTTGGTTATGGTACAAACAGATGTCTTAGGCTTTAGAAAAGCTCTTGCTGGCAGCACTGAACAGGTTTAATACACTACTAGTTAGGCAAGAGATTTTTTTTTTTGGTAGCTTTAGGTTTTTATTTGATATGTTATAGCATATTTAATTTGTTGGAACAATGCCTTTTAGAAAACTATTGAAGAGACTAGCCACCACACATATTTGTTTGAAAGTATTTTGGCAGGTATCCAAGAACAGGCTTTATGAACAGAGGTGCTTATAAAAAGTACTTATTTGTGAGACTGGATTTAGTTGTTATATTATTAGTCACCTAGGCTCTCAGGAGAAGGGACTCTGAGACTGTGACTCACAGCTGCCTGTGCGCTTAGGGCTGGGATGCCTGAACTCATCAGCAGGGAGTGATGCACTGAAGCTGCCCTACTATGGGACTGACTCTCATGTCCCTTCAAAAGCTAGCCTATGAGCTGGTGCCTCTGCTTTTTTTGTAAGCATCTCCTTCTCCTGCATAGGTGTTGAGACTCCTGGTTCTGCATTTCAGGTAGCCTCAAGCATGAAATGGTTGGTTAGGTAGCCACTGAGAGACAAGGATGCTACTGGAAATGACTCTTAGCACAACTCTAGGCACCTTGGAAAGTTTCTGGGTGAAAACATAGGGACCCTGGGGAGCATAAGTTGCTTGGTTTAAGCTGGTTATGTGTCACTTTTTGTCCTGTGCTTAGATTCATAAATTCTGCCTGGATAGCACTCTAAAATGTTAGGAGAGAGTTAGTTTATAAGTCACCATTTTTTGATAGTCAGATATTTATAAATTATTGTAGTATAATTCTGGAGAAATTATATCCTTTTGGTCTGCAGTCAGATCATGTCTACATTTCAAGGCGAGAAGCACCTTCATGTGTGCAAAAGTTTCTTTCTCCTGTATTGCTGCATGTAGGCGCTGATTGCACCAGCTTTTGATATAGATGGGGTCAGACTCTTGCTCAAACATTGCTTAACCCAGCACTGAGGAGTACCCAGGGTGGCCATGCAAGTATGGTCTTTTGAACCCAGTATCGGTACTTGGGGATCTCTGTCCACTTACTACTAGACTACCATAATAGATAAAATGCATTCTCCTTGCTTTTATATATTGCATTTGCATATATATTGCATTGCATATACAATGTTTTATTATGTTCTACATACAACTTTGGGGGCTCCGGTTAATGCTTTGAGTGATAGTTTACAACTGATTTACCTGATGACAGTTCTGGTATTTCCTTTCTATACAACAGTTTTTTCTTGTTTGTTTGTTTTTGCTTTCCATGGTAATATTAATGTCTTTGCCTGTTTCTGATGGTGAAACTTGTTTCTACTTAGAACTTTGACCACGCCTGCACTGAGTCTATAACACTAGTTCTTGAAGATGATGTGAGCAAACAAGTAACTCTCACAAGATATGGCCAAGTCCAAACTGGCCCTAACCAACTTTTTAACCTTAATGGTAAGAAGTGCATGGAGTAGAATTTTACCAGGGTTCACATTTTCTTTTATATGCTCCAAAGCTTTTAAATAATATCTGTCTATGAAAAAGGATTTTGTTCAAACATAACTTATGAAATATACAATTGCTTACTTCTTATAACCTTAGTAATGGTTTTAGAAATGTACTTTTTCAGTCTGTGAAATAGTCCTTCATTATGCCCTCATTTCTTTGCATTTCTTATCTTGCAGAGTACCTAAAAATTCCACTCATTTCATTTGTGTTTAGGGGGGAGGAGGTAAGAAGGGAGGTGAAGAGAGGTTGGAAATCATCTTGATGGTGATGTTAAGGTCTAGCTTGATTAAACCTTTTTGGAATAAATGGCATGGAATAGAATCCATGTGCTCTGTGGGATCTACGTTGCATTCAGTGCTGACTTATGTTGTGATTTCAGGCAGGTTACTTCACCTTTTTGGAAAGGGTAGTAAAATAAATCAGCCTTAAAAGAATGTTATAAAATTGAGCATTGAAGATGGAAATGATACTGCTAAATTTCATATCTTACAGTGATTATTAGAAAATTCTTACTGGATTTTTAATCTCTTTCTGAAAGAGTAAAGTGGGAGTTCTCCTTTCCTCTTCCAGCCTCTGGCAAAACAGAGTTTAGGGAGTTCTGTCCTGGTGGTTACAGCTATGTCTTTTCTTCATTGAATTTGTTCAGTCATGGTTCTGCTTTTGGCATTCACAGATTCCTGTGGCAAAGAGTTTCATAGCTCAGTTATACTTTCAGTTATGTTGACAGTTCTGTTTCATAATTTCATTGATAATTTCACTTTATGTCTTTTGAATCAGTCCCTCTTCACTTTCTTGTTTCATTCCACAGTCTGCGACAAATGTAATCTATGACAAATATTTTGGTGTCACATTCTTGATAATTGGGTATATCTAGTAAGTCTTATCAGCTAAGAACACCTTTAAGCTCACATAAACATTTTATGTGCCTCTTCTCAGTTTATGCATCTAAGTGTGTGTGTGTGCATGTGTAGAGGCTGCTTGTGAAGGTAGATCTGCTTTAAGCCTGCAGCTGCAAGTAGCCCAACAATGTGTAGCAAATGATGCTGTGATCGTGAAATTTCCATTTCCTTGCATAATGGATTTGCTGGGAAGGAAAGCTGAGAATTTGATAGGGCCTTAGTTCACATACAGTCTAAGGAATGAGCTATACTGATGTCATATCAATAGCAGTAAGAGAGAACTTTATGTCTAAAGATTGCGATACACTTTACAGACATCTGTTAATTAATCTTATAACATCCCTGGAGACTAAGAAACAAGTGGTTTCTTGTCTTGTCTTCTCATTGCCAGAGGCATGCTGTTGCATTGCTTTCTTCTAAAAAAAAAAAAAAAAAAAAAAAAAAAAAAAAAAGGAAAAAAAAAAAGAAATGCGAGAGTGGTTTCTGGATAACTCAGAGGTACAGAAAGGTGAGAGATTTTTTACTGTCGACAGTAGTTGCAATCCCTGATTTGTGTTGCTAATGAAAAAGATATGTAGTCTCATAAGATCAGGTGGAGAATGGGTGAGGTTATTTGGCTGCAGGTGAGGTTGTGCATAGTTTCTCATTTTATTTCTGAATTTTCAAAATATTTTGTTTAAAGAGTAAACCAATACAACCTGGAAGTTGGATTTCAGTGACTTTGTTTTTCTTTTTCTTTTGCTATGTGCAGGGGCTATTGAAATTCAGAATATATCTTCTTTATTTGTTCAACTGAAAACTAGTTTTGGTTTGAAGATACTGTTTGCTAAAGATGGAGAAAGGATCTATGTTCAAGTTGATGTCAGCTGGAAGAGAAGAACATTAGGACTATGTGGAACGTACAATGGGAATTTAAGAGATGATTTTCTGTAAGTTGCATATTGTACATTTAGATTGTGTTTAATAACAAGTGAAAAGTTTTGTTGAATGTAATCATCTGATTATTTTATTTCATTCCCATGCTGATACTTTATTAAAATAACCAATATAAAATCTCTTAATTAAAAAGTTACTTTTTAAAATGTGAAACTCATAAATTTAGCTAAGTAATTCTAGAAAATTACCATATTTTTAATTGAAGTTATTGGATGATGATATTGCTTGAATGCACTTTTTTCCCTCCCTGCTGCTCCCTTATCATCAGAGCAAATACATGAGTACTGACAAAAAGAGTGAATGGTAATACTAGTATCATCCTTACCTGATTAACCCTTACTACTGCTTGATTTTTTTTCCCCCACATCAAGTTTTAATGGAAAAAATGTAATTCTGAACCACAGGAATAGTTTAATTAGAAGGACACATTTTCCTTATTCTTTCACTTCATTTTCTCCAAAGTTCCTCAAGCTATAATATCACAAAATTTTTCTAGCAGTAATAAGTGCTTTTGAAAGACTTGGTGAAAAACAGCATCAAATTGCAAACAGCCCCCTCTAGAACTCTGAAATTAGCTAACAGGTCAAATTTATGACTTTTCACTGAATGTATGTACTCAAATAAAGGCCAAGTTCTCCTCTCATTAATGCCTCATCCAACTGATTTCAGAGTACTTGAGTCAAGCGTTGAGGGCAGACTTCGAGTGTAAGAATATTTTTGCATGAGTAAAATATTGAAGAAAAAGCTTCACATGCCCTCTCTTCTTTTATACCTCACAGATGGAAATTCTTTTGATGATTTGAATGTTCAGTGTGACTATGCATCTAAGGCTTTTTGATGTACTTGTGTCCTTACCTATGTCCTTACCTAGTCCATAAGGTCAGCAGGATGCTTGCAGTGTTGACCTTTTCCTTTTCAGTTCTCCAGCAGGGATGATAGAAGGTACCCCACAACTTCATGCCAATGCATGGAAGGTTTCTTCAGCTTGTTCTGTGCCTATCAATATTCCTGTGGTTGATCCCTGCAACATTAATCAGCAAAATGGTATGTTTTCACATGGGAGTCTAGAATTAGCTGTATCTTCTTATTACAGGACATCTTTTGTTTTCTCTGTGAATGAGTTGCACATACATGCATTTCAACTTCAGTTTTAGATGTGCACTCTTTCTTTCCTTTTTCTTTTTTGGCAAAGACCATTCTTTCCATACATTTAGCATGTAAAACGAAGGAAATCTTTTGTAAATACAAGCTAGTTGATCATTTAATGCTGGGTGTACTGGCCATGAGGCCTAAATTCTGCTGTCAAATATACATGCAGAGTGCTCAGCAGAACACCATCTGTAGTCCTGTAAATTATGCCAGTGAAGAGGAATGATGTGATGCACATTTGTAGATTGACAAAGAAAGTACAGGAGATAGTGTCTTGCCAAGACAGTGTTCAGGTCAAAAGTCCTGTCTCTGGCTTCTCCATGCTTGTTGCATTAAAAGTTTCCTTATCCTCTGTTGGTGCTCTCTGACACAAAATGATGCAGACAATCAGAGATCCATGGATTTGTTCAAATTCTGGAGTACAGTTTTAGTTTTGGCTGCTTGAAGTGCCAATGTTTTGCATTGAACTTTCACTGTCTCCTGCTTTCCACGTTCCTGTTCTTTTCAATTAATGAAGACAATGGGCAGACTGTAGTTGCCAATTCTGACAGAATTTAGTCTAATGTTTTTAATGTTTCAGGCATAAGGCCTCACTAAGGATGTGGGATTTGGCCATATTTAGAGCCTGTGGGAGCAAGCGTGGAATAACCATAACCCTTTAAGAATCTGGGGCATTCTAAGACTTTTTATGCCTTCAGCATTGGCTGTCTTCTAAAGTAGTACATCTCAGCCAAGTTAGCTCTCTCTCCAAGATACTTCATGCCTCACCTTCAGTTCTGTGCTTCCTCAGTGAAGGTGGAGTTTGACATAAATGTAAGCTGCTTAGAGCAGCAGGGTGGACTCTACATGACCTTCTGAGGTCCCTTCCAGCCTGGGTTTTCCTGTGATCCTGTAATCATCACTGGAAAAAACAGTCCCTGAGTAAGTGGTCCTGCCCCACACTACCACCTGTGCTGAGCCAGCACAAGCATTTTTCCAGTTCTGTGATGATCTTAATCTTATGAAACTGAAAAAGAAATGATCGTTTGTTTACTTATTTTGTCAGGTTACTTTTCAACCAAGCCAAGTTCACTCCTTGAATCTCGTTTACTGAGACTCCAGGAATCCTGTGTCAGTGTGTGTATATGGGAATGAACAGGGAGGATGAAGGGTAGGGACACACTTTTAGCAGCAGAATTGGCTTAAATATGATCCACACTATGGTGTTCCTGAGATACTCCACCACTTGTGGTGGTAGTGTGCTTCAGTGGCAGGAGGAGGGTCTGTTGGCACTAGAAGGTATATGGCCAGCTTGGGACTTGCATGCCCTCAAGCTCCAGTTTGTAATGCTTCCTGAGTCCACATGCCAAGAAGTATATGGTCGTTGCTGATTTCAAAGCCAAATGAAACACCAAGTAGGAAAAAACATATTCCAAGCTTTGGAAGACTCAGCTAACTCTTTTGAAATACATTATTCTGCCGTTTAAGTTTCCTGCCCTACTAGAGGAAGGCATTATTGTTTTTATACAGTTATTTTTATCTTAAGTGGAGTTTATTGTTGAGGGAGTTGTTTACAATATCAGTTTTAAACTATAGAACTTTGCAGAAGGACATTGTATACAAGTTTTTGTTGCACAACTGGCTATGTTTGGTTTTAATATTTTGTGCTATTGACTAACTGTTATAAAATGGATCTGGCTAAAACAATGTCACTTTTTCTTAGCTGGGTATGCATCTCACTGTGATATCATCAATCAAGAAGTTTTTGCTCCCTGCCATGCCTACATCAGTCCAGGATTATACTACCAGCTATGCCGCTTTGATGCATGCAAATGTGGAAGCAACTGTTTGTGTAACGCTTTGGCACACTATGCTTACGTCTGTGGCAAGCATGGGGTCATCGTTGACTTCAGATCTCATATTTCTTACTGTGGTGAGTAATGTTTGCAGAACGGAGTATCTTTTAGAAATATGTAAAATTCTCCAAATATCATTCACTCCTCAAAATGCAGGGATTGACCTTTTTTGCTGGAAACTAGAATTGTGCCATGGGCTAATGATATACTCAGGGGAGAAAGCTAATAGCATTTACGTTAAGCGTCTGCGTCAGGGACGCTGAGCTGCCTCACAGGGGGTGCCTGTCCCTTTCCATTTGCTACAGAGAGAATTTAAATTTCTGACTTTGAACCCCTAAGTCATATAGAAGCCCCTATTAGGCTGAAGTAGTCAGGGAGCGGCAAGGAGCAGGGCAATTCCCTAAGGGAAGGCAAGCTGGTGTGGCAGGGGCTCCCCAGGGCAGGCGCAGGGCAGGATGGGCAGTGATTTGCCAAGTAGGATATAGCAATGATGTAAAACAAGGCATTTCTAAACCACAGAGTAATGCCTCAACCTTAACTGGCTCGTTCTTCCTCTCTTGGAAGCCTGAGTTACTAGATAGACACACCCACCACATGCACACACACTTAACATAGATAAAGAATAGACACCTACTCCTTACAAAATAGACAATTCCAGCCAAAGAATTGTCTAACTTAAACCACCTGAATCTAAACATTTCTAACTTAAGAAATCAGTAAAATAGCATATTTTTCTCCTGCAATTTAACTCACCCCAGTGCAACAAGAGAGCATTTTGCTTTGCTGTTTTGCACTCCCATGATACACTGCTTTGTTTTATATTTTTCGCATTTTAAGAGTATGTTGTTCTCCCTTCTCTCTCCCTCTCCTCCAGCTGTGATGTGTCACAGTGGTATGCTTTATCATCAGTGCTCTTCTTTTTGTAAACACTCCTGTGCTTCACTTTCTATGGCAAAAATCTGTGGTGATGACTGTGCAGAAGGATGTAATTGTCCTGATGGGAAATATTTTGAAGAGTCAGTCAACTTTTGTGTATCAATGTAAGTCATAAGAAAATAGAATATGTGTGTAGGCACATTTTCCTCTTTTCAGCAAGATTTAAAGTAGTTTTTCTGCTGTTTCCCTCAAGATGTAGACTGCCTAAACAGGATAGCAAGCAATATGTGAATATTTCATATTTTTTTGTACTAATCAACAAGCAACCTGATCTAGCTGAAGATGTTGCTGCTCTCTGCAGGGGGGTTGGACTAGATGAACTCTAAAGGTCCCTTCCAACCAAACCATTCTATGATTCTATAATCAGCAGAGGGGCCTCATCTACTACTGTGTGCACAGCCATCTACTGAACTTCAGAGAAGATATGTCACACTGCTTTAGAGAAGAAACTTTTTTAATTCCTGGGAAATCATTTTCACATGAAAACCATGTTTTTAACACTTAAGAAAAAATGAGAAGGAATCTAAGTAGTAGCAATCCGTAAAGTCAGGGATAGTATGGAGAGAGTGACTAGAAGTGTCTTTCTTTCTGTCTCACAATACAAACCTCTTCAGTTAAATGGAAGGAAATGGTCAATGAAAGGAAATAGTTTTTGTACATTGTGTACCAAAATTTTACAGCTTACCACCATGGGGAGTTACTGAGTTCAGGTACTGAGTTAAAAACTGGAATGAGTATTTGTATAAATTTCAAGATTATACAGAGTTATTGCTGTTAATTGTAACATATATTTTGGAAAGATCAGTAAAGTTCGTACTGTAGGGATAAAGACTGTTTCAAACTATTGAAGAGTGTGAGGTGACTTGGTATTCCCATATTTTTGCATGGTTTCTAGGGAATTCTGTTGCTACTTCTATCCCATCTGGCTCTTATCACAGACAAAGTTAATGGATCTTGCTATGATAATTCCTCTGTCCCATGATTTTGACAGTACTTTGAATGGGAACTACATGTTGCCATACTACTCCCATAACTGGGAAGAAAAGCTCCTTTCTAAGACTAATGCACAGAAACAGCAAATAAATAATACAGAGTTTGAGGAAAATCCTGGCTTTGTTGAAGGCAGTAGAATTTTGCACTGACTTTAATACAGTCAGAGTGTCATCCTTTAGTTTTTGCCTTTAGAAGTATATTGTAAATATAAAGATTGAGTTAATGAATGATAAGGCCTGCTTATCATAAAAGCTTGATAAATGGATTGGCCTTAAATCCCATTTCACCTTGCTTTTGTATCTACATGCATAAATATTCTTTTAACAGATCTGCCTGTCATTGTCATTACAAGGGCAAAGCCCTCCAGCCTGGAGAAACCCTCCCTACGCCAACAGGCTCCTGGTAGGTTTGAGCGCCAAGGGTTTTATCTTTCATGTATCACAGTTTGGATGCTACTCAAGAGCCTTGAGAATTTTTTCATATAAAATAAAGGTCTATTGTATCAAGATGTTATTTTTGTTGCACACTTAGTAAAAGGGAGCCTAAAATAAATTGGATTACATACCTGCTTATTTTAACAACAGGATACCTGGAATATTCTGTAAACCAGGACTAGAGAGTATCTCAAAACACATACATAGAGGTTGCAGTCCTGTTCTTAGACCTGGGGCATTGTGATAGCAATATGAGGCTGGTTTCAGAAGAATAAACAATGTGATTCTATTTTGGGAAGTCTTTCAAACAAAGGCTTGCAGGGAGCTATATTTGTGTCATTTTGTATTATTAATTCATGATGGAATCCTGACCTCACTGAAACAAGTGGGGAAACCTCCCAGGTTTCCCGGTGAAACTTGTTCATTTTACAAGAAATGCCCTCAACCTGCTGATTTAAAATCATGTCTGTGACTTGAGTGTCAAAGATGATTCTTGCTGAGGTCATATATTATAGCTGTTAGAACTGAAGCTTGGTAATCATGTGGTTCAAGAGGTGAGAGTAGGGGCTTCATTTTTCTGCCATGATTATGCCTCTGCAATGCTTTGTTTTTTTCACAGTTTTTTTTTTTTAAGGAAAAGGAAAAAATGAGGACTAGGTTTATGGTTAAATGTGTTTTTCTGCATTTCTGTATTTTATCATAAAAAGAACTAAGCTGTGTATCCTAACATCTGTGCAGCAGGAAATTTGCATATTCACCAAGGCAGATAAGGTTTTGTGTTACAGTGCCAGTGTCCTGAATGACCTGGCTGTACACTCCCATAGAGGCTGACATGCTCAGCTTCTTTTTTTATTTCAGTGAAAGTTAGGCAATTACATAGTACATAAACACCTTTGTGAGTTTAGGCCCTCATTACAGACAAGCGGTTAGAAAACACCAACCAAATATTGGTCAGAACTCATGCTTTCAGATTTTAATCCTCCTTCTCCTGACTTCTGTTGCTTAAATTGGGTTAAGTTGTATTAACTTTTTTAACATGGTGGCTACAAAACATTTTCCCCTTGAATAAAGATGGGTTTGTTTTTCTTTTCCAGTCAGTGTTTGAATGGAACAGTGAAATGTATTGAAGCCACTACAGAAAATACAGGTAATTTACAGTCTTGTCTCATATTACAGCTGCACAGAGAAAGTTTTTGACATTGAACAGTCATTTGGTTTTCTCCTCATATGTATTTTCATTATGAGATACTTAATGTCATGACATATTTAAAATAGGAGGTTAGGAGCACAAGTTGTCTTTTTTTTTTCTTTTTTCTTTTTCTGTAGCACAAATTGTACTAAGTCACTTGGGAAATGAAAAAAATAAATAATTACATGTGAGGTGTAGGTCAATATGTTCTCATGGGAATACCTAAAATTAGGTTCGCTATCCATGTTTAGGAAGCCTTAAGATCTTGATTTCTAGAAAGTAAATTTTTAATGAATTTCTAGTAGATTTAGAAGGGATTTCAGTACACTGAAAATTATGCCACTTCTAAAGAGTCTGTGTACCTAAGCCATAATTACTCTATCTTTAAGAATCGGTGTGTATTAGATCCAGGGTGCATAGATCCAGATGCTTAATATTAAGTTTTGGTCCTTTTTTTTACATTAAAACTTATATTAATTTTATATCTCTGCAATACAAATGAAGTTATAGACTTTTATTCAGATTGTGTTCTTATGTGTACTGTAATATAGGCTAACTTTGCATTAAAATAAATAGATTGTGAACAAAAACAAATGGAAAACCTTCAGTGTAAGAGAGCAGTTGATCTCATTTAACCTGCATTTTGCATTTGAAGTTCACATATGCCCTGAAGGAAAAATCTACTATGACTGCAGATCTCCTGTGCCTGGATTACCAGCAGCAGGTGTGAATTGTGGGATCTCTTGTGCGAACCTTGCCATGAATTTCTCCTGTGTCCCCTCACCACCCTGTGCAAGTGGCTGCATTTGCCCCCCTGGGTAAGCTTTGGCAGAACAACCTGGAGCACACATTTTTCGTAGTTTAACACTATATTTTTTTCACTTTTTAAATTCCAGTGGTATCACACCTCTAATTTTGAAGTTATTGTTCTATAAATTTTTGCAGATATACAGTCACAGTTAAAAGGCCAATCTTTATTTTGTCTCTGAGAGCCTGTTTCTTCTTCCTGCTGGTGTGAGGCTCCTCAGTTGCAGTCCCACAGTTTCTCCATCCTGAGACCATGATTCCACTATCCCATGAGATATCCAGCTTGCTACCAGTCTGATTGGCTGGTATTTGGGACTTTCTGGAGAGGAGATGACTCCCACACCTTGCACAGTGTAGTTTATTTGAGTGTAGAAGCAACATGACAAAAAAACATAATGTAAACCATCTGTGTTCCTGCATACTGCCCAAGTAATTGTCTCACCTAGAATTCTACTCAGGCTTCCAGTATTGATGCCCAGCCTGGGGCAGGGAGGTGTGGGTGCAGGCTGGATCGTGCCCTCTTCCCCTTCATTCTCTCTGCCCTTCTGAACTCGGCCAAAGTTTTTGTTTTCTCAGCTTATGTATTTGGATTTGGTGCCCAGAAACCATCTGCTGAGCTTTGCAGGGGTCAAATCAAAGTACAAAACCTAAACATATTTGTTACGAAGTTTCTGTCAGGATCAACCACCGCTCCCTCCATCTGTTTCCATTCCCTCCCCTGATACCGGAAGCGTGCACTTTCAAATTTGACGAGTCAAATATGCTGTGCAAATTGCTGCCATTTGACCTCAGGTGGAGTGCTCCCTGTTTTTTCTCAACATTTAATTTTATTTTACTCTATGTGTAGCTAATGGGCCCCTGAGAGTATATCAGTTATGCACAGATCAGAGTGTAATGAGACTGCCAGAATTCCCCTTCCAGCAACTTGTGATGTTCACAGATGACTAAGCACTGGTGAAGGACAGATTTCAAGCATAACTATTTAAGATTTCACTAGTTGTTCTTGCCTGGTATTCTGTAGTCCTCTAAAACCTCTGCCTTAACTGAGGAGTTAGCTTTCAAGACCATTAGTGTTACAGGAATAAACAATTATTTTTAACATAAAAATGCATGAATCTGTACAAGGCATCATATAAAACCTAGTAAATTTTTACTGAAACATCACCTTGATATTTGCATGAAATTAAACTAGCAGCATTGTTATGAAAGTTCATCTGAAAATTTGAAATAATTAAAATATAAGTTAAAAAACGGAGCTAAAGCCCTGCTCTCACAGTCAAGTAGTATTATACCGTTTCAAATTGAATATGTTACTTGATTATTTTCTGAATGATGAACTATAAAATGGGTACAGGCAAGCCAAATCCCAAGTTTGTGTCAAATAATGGAGTAAAACACATGAATTATTTTGTTAAGTAAGAGAATAAACACTTATTTTGTTATTCAATAGAAAAGTCAAAGTGTAACATTTAGTGCAGTTAGTACCATCATTGGTGTTAAATTGTATTTCGGGAGCCATTATGCCTTTCAGGCTCATGGTTCCAAGAAGTGAGCATGGCTTTTAGCTAAGAAGGGACCAGCAGGGTTATCTTAATAATTGAGTTCAGAAGTTCTCTTTTTTAATATAAGAAAATGTTAAGCATATACCTCATGATATTAAATCTATATGAACAATTCATGAAAGCCTTGTTATGAGAAGTTTTACTGTTATGTCATTTTTTAATTCTCTTGAGATGCTGTTCTTCTCTTTGTTTTTCCTTTCCCACCTTATTTTTATCACTACCCATTGTTTGACCCAATAACCTAACCTTTTGGGGTGGAATCTTGAATTCTTCTGGAGACTGGCACCTTATTCTAGCATCCTGGGTATTTATGGTGCTCACAAAGTAAAGCAGCTTGTGCGTGGTATTGAAACCCTTTGCTTTGGAAACCCATAACAGGATGAACTCTAGTATGCAAAAAATGGTCCTCTTAACAACAGAAAATGTAAAACATTTTTACTTTAAAATTCTTGCATGACAGCTTGTGGTTCTTTTAGTCAGTAGTTAAAGAGGTGACAAAGAATAAGAAACACTGGAAGTCTCTGGTATGCTATAAAAATTGAATAGAATAGCTCAAGATTTCATGAGGAAATGAGCTGAGAATGACAGTAAATTCATCACCCAAAGATACACTGAAAGCCACCCTAACACTGAGCTGGAAATACAAGAATTACAGAAGTACATAAGAGTAGTACGGAAAGGGACCTCATGGGGCTAAGTTATTCTCCTGCCTTTCGGTAGCATCAGTAATACCTATGTTATTCTTGGCAGATATTTAACTTCCATTGACAGAGACTCTAAATGACCTCTCAAGCCATCCGTTCTAGTGCTTTCCTATCTTTAATAATTTTTCTGAACACTTGACTCTTTTACTTGAAACCAATTAATCTTTAATGAACCAGTAATTATGGGGAGAGGAAAACTCTGATCTGTGTATTCCTTTTAACTTCAAATGAAGAAATCTCAAGATCATACTTTGAAAACACAGCGCTCTCTACTCTCAACCATGTGTTGCAATGACAACTACAGGAATTGCTCCCCTAAAAAGCAGCATTGGGAGTGTCAGTGAATTTTTTTTTTTTTTTTTTTTTTGGAAAGTTAATGTTGCTAAGCAGATGGAAATGAGGAGATAGCAAAAAGTGGTTAACCACATCTCTGGCTCACTTATTCATGATCTAAGTAGGTGTGCTGCTTTTTGCGTTAAATGCTTCTGTTTTGTCTTAACCTTGTTAGTTGTTTCCACTTCCCCGGGATAGGCAGGTAACCTCCACCACTGCCCTTCATAAACTGTGTTTCTTTTGTCGTCCTAACTCTGCAACAGCTGCCGTAGCCCCGCTCACTGTCCTGTGCTCAGAACAGGATGGTTGCTGCTCTGAGCAGAAGAGCAGGCACTTCATTCCAGCTGCTTCCCTGGGACAGGAGGACAAGGGAGCAGCAGAGAGGGAAGGGCAGCCTGGCTGCAGCCCCCGCAGCGTTCATAACACACAGATGCTCTGCAGTTTGCAGGGAGGAGTACCTACACTACCTGTGCTCTTGCATAGGGGCTGCTGCCTCACACCAACATACCTGTTTTGAGTTAAAAGGAGAGCTACAGCTGTGGCTTTGCAAGGTCTCCAGCTATGCACAGTGGAGGTCATTTGATTCAGACAGCTATTGCTGCGGAAACAATTGTCCTTGGCTGGATGGAAGACTGGTTGCTGTTAGCAGGGTTTAGACAATACACTACACATTCAGTTACGTTGATCTTCTTGTGAATTTACGCTTTCATCTTAATAATGCTTTTATTTTGAAGGGTGGCTTAAGCTTTCATCTAATTCTTTTATTTTGAAGGATGGCTGAGCATAAAGGGAAATGTTATATTCCTGACAGTTGTCCATGCACCTGGAAAGACAGGGAATTTCTGTCAGGAGAAGTGATAGCTACACCATGTTACACCTGGTGAGTGACATGTATTTTGCATACCTCCACATCATCTGGGACTAGCCACAAAGAGAAATCAATACAGAAAACATGTTGAGTACATTGAAAATCAAAAATTTTTATGCGTATTTATAGATATTTACAGGATATATCATTTATTAGGCTCACTACTAGACTTGGAAGAGTAGTCAGACTTTTGAGTGAGTGCTTTTTCAGGTCTGAAAAGGAAGCAGAAGATATCCAAGTTAAAAAGCAGTCAAGAACGAATGCTTGATTTCACACATATCAGTTAATCTCTGAAAGAAAAGACATTTGGCATTTTGGAGAACGGAATATCATGAGAGACAACCAAGGAGATAAAAAGACAAATTATATGTATGTCAGTGGTAAATAGTCTGCTCCTTTGGGAACTGGACTGTTTGTAGTGTGAGTGCCAGCCAGCATAAGCAACTGTATAGGAAGAAGATGGGCAATAAAACAAAAAATAAGAAAAAAGGAAATGAAAAAGCATTAGAATTGGAAAGTGAGCTGGCACCCAGCATCTTTTTCAAGGAGCCTTACCCGGCTCATATTGATGCAAAACAGTTTCTCATCCATTATAATTTGCTAGCCAAAATATTTATCTTCAGTTAAGTATATGTTTAATAATAAAAAAAAAAATTTGGCATGGCAGCTTTTAATCAGTTAAAAACTGAGCTTATACACTTACACAAGCAAAACTAGAGGCCGTCAGTACTACCTTCATACAAATTCATGTAAATCACTGAATGTAGCTGACAGGAAAAGTAATCCCACAAAATATGAGAATTTATTTCTTAAACTCAATCCGTACTTGTCTGATACCCTGAAATATTACAGGTAGCAACTGGAGGAGTTTTTCATTGAATATGTGCAGATTTTTATCAAAATTTCTTAAGAAAAAATATAATATTGATGTTTTATGAACGAACGTGTTGTGGCATGGTGCCTTATCTATACTGGAGGCAGTGACAGAAATATTTGCATAAGCCATAAAAATGTTAAGATTTTGCATTCATTTCTTATGCATTTTTATTGTACATATGTGCTGATGGCAAAATGCTCAACGCTTTTTTCTGTCATGGCATCACCAATAACTTCAGAAGCAATCCACAGAATAGCTCTGTGTTTCAAGGGCTGAGAATTTTCTTCCTTTCATGAATTTCTGTATGACTTGAAATAAAGAACCCAAGAAAGCTTTTTCTTGAAAACTAAAGGAAAATGACCATGCTATGAGAAGATACTGATTGTTAATTTTCCTTACAGCGTTTGTCGGAGAGGGATATTCAATTGCACTAGTTACCCCTGTCCTTCTGTATGCACTGTTTATGGAGATCGACATTATTATACCTTTGATGGATTGGAGTATGATTATGTCAGTGACTGCCAAGCTTACCTGCTGAAGGTAGGAGGATTGTTCATACATTTCCATGTGTCCAAGTGAAAGTTTACGTGAGAAGGCAAGTATTTTCAACATTGGGAGATGATCTGTAGAAACAAATATTAAGAAAACAGGTGCAGAACAGATGTGTCTGAAGGGAAGAATCTGTAAATGACATTTTGTGCTCAGCCATTTGAAAATGGTACATGGGTGTGTCCTTATGTATCTATGTGGTCTAGAGAAAAATAGAAAACAATGGTTTCTGTTCTACTGTAATCATGCTTTCATTACAATGAGCAAAGAGTAATATTATAGAAACTCTTTTATAACTAGGTATAATCTATAGGTTTATTTAATATTTATCTATAAACTCTGCTTGGCAGAGGGTTAATGATGACCTCTGAGGCTGCTTGGAATCCTTCTTGAATGTGATCTGCATCAGATCTGGAGTGTATATGTACAATAATATCAAACACAATGATTTCACAATTCAACAATGAAATCCTTCATTGAGATTGTCTGGCAGCTACATGATAATGTTCCTCATAGCACACATTTACAGTACATTGTTAGCCTTTTTTGTTTAAAATACCATTACTGACATTTAGAAATATATTGTAACAACACTATTGTTTATTATCATTGTTGCTATTATTAAAGCTAAGAGTCTGTCTTCTGAGTTACAGTAATATGTTTAGAAGAATGTTCATTTTCTGTCAACCCTGACTGTCTAACCTTAAGAAAAAGCATGGTTTCTCAACAACGACTACTGCAAATAGTTTATTTAATGTACGCTTTAGTAGAGTATTCACAGCTGTGAAATAAAATAGATTGGTTCCAGATTTTTTCCTTTGTTTAAAAAAAAAGAGAGGTTCGGTAAAGATAATAAGAATACCTCATAGCAAACTCCTGGCATGTATCACATTGTCTCATAAAAGAGCTCTTACTTTTAGAGGTATACGAACCTGTGCACAAACCTTCCTCCTTTAAGATGTAAAAAATAGGGCTTACTTTACCTGTAGAATCATCTTGCCTGTATGATGAGGTGGAAAGGTGGATTGTCATTTCTTAATTCTTACGCCATCCAGCCAGAGAGATGTTTAAGACAAATCTATGCTGCTTTTTCAAACCTTGGTATGATACTGGAATATTTTGCTTTTACAATCAAATGTCACCTGCCACTCTACTGCATAAGAAAGTACCCATCTGGAAACAAACCATGGGGAGCATTTGGAGTCCAAGAATAAAGTTGGCAGCCACATAATTAAGGCATGTGTCACACTGCCAACAGGCCTTTCTTCAGGTGAACATGGTGACACAAATGACGAAAATGCTGCCTACGTAGATCTACTTTTCAGGCTTTTCAGACTTTTTTCAGCTTTTCAAACTGTTTTTTTTTTCTCCAAACTTAGCTGATGTGAGAAAGTATGGCCTAATTTGTTCATCATTTTTCTTTCCTCTTTAGTATACGGAAAACTTTCATGATCTATATTGAAGGACTGTTTATTACAAATTAGGCACTGCATAATTATGTCTGGAACAGATGATGTATCTGTGGGCTCATTTTTGACTGTGAAATATTTGGAGATGTTTTAGGGGAAAAAAAAAAAGAAACAAAGGATGGGATCATATGGCAGATGCCCAAGAGCTTTGAGGGAGCTAAAACACAGAACAGATGAACTATGTGATGTGCGATCCTGGAATCAGAGGAATGGAAGATGGCAGTATAACCAAATATTTTAAAAGACCTCCATGGCTGAATTTGGCAGGAACAGACAAATATGTCTGATTTACATATGAAGGAAATTAAGAGAAATTATAATAAGGAGAAATGACAATTGGGGAAGAGTTGAACTCTTTTTTTTGTAAAAGAAATTCATGCATGATGAATCTTCTCAGTTATTCTGTGAAGACAATAAACATATGGATAAGAATGATCAGGTCAATATGTGTGTATTTTAGCTTAAAGACCTTTTGGAGACAGATTTCAACAAATATTTTTTAGAGACTAGTCTCTCATAGGATGAGAGTGAAGATTCTTTGAGACACAAATTAAAAATTAGAAGTTAAAAGATAGGAATAAATAGCCTTTTTTTTTTTTTAGAATGGAGAAATCCCCCTGACATCCCACAGGGTTCCATGCTGAGACCTGCATTCAGCATCTTCAGAAACAATTTTGAAAAGGTGGTGTGGTGATTGAGGTGGAGTATGCTGATGGTAAAGAATCAGTCTGAACAGCTGAAACAAAGACAGACCACCAGAAGTTTCAGAATATTTTATGGCACAAAACACTGCATGATAAAATGGAGGATGAAGTTCAACAATGAAATATGCAAATCAGTGAACAGAAAAAATGACTGTAACTATGCTACCATGAAGATAGGCACTAAATTAGCTACTACTATGCAGGAATGGAATTTTATGTGAGAAAAATATATGGAACAGATGTAATTGGCATCTTTCTAGTGGCAGCCTGAGTGATAATCCAAAGTGTCATCCATTCTCCAATTTCACATATGCTTTTATTTGCATGTACACAGTTACACCACAGTTGTACCATACACATATACGCAGTTGTACCACATACTGATGTGGTTAAACTATGTTATATGTGCAGACGTGATAGCATGATGAGGCTGCTCTTTCTTGAAATACGCTTTCTTGTTCCTAGAGCAGAGGTTTCCACAGCTGTCTCTTCATAATCATCCTCCCCTACGTTGTGGCCATGTGCAGTGACATTTTTTAATAGTAGTATCAGGGTAATATAATGAGTCTTCTTTGAGGTACTCTTTGTTCAGAAGGTAGGCAAGACAGCCTCTTGCCTATGTCTCTCATAGCCTGTTATCCAAATAAACAAGCCAGATGAAAGGTGGGAAAGTATACGTAGCTGCCAAAGTTCAAAAGCCTTGCCTAACACCCTGGCAGTCTTGCCACCTAAGCCATGCTACCTGTTCTAAAAAACAATATATATATTTTTTTTTAACTTAAATCATAGAATCATGGAATGGTTTGGCTTGGAAGGGACCTTTAAAGATCATCTAGTCCAACCCCCCCCCGCCATGGGAGGTATGTGCCATGTGCTTCATGTTCCCCACCTGTAAGGTATTACAGAACATCATAGATTTGATAGTTGCTAGCACACAATCTGTTGACTTAATGGCAGTTTGCAGTGCTGTTACAAGGCTGATTTTTATGGATAACATGTAAAAGGCTCACCAAACACCTGAAATCGAAACAGCTGAAGTGGTTGTAATATTGTGTATACAACACTGTAATAACTTTGTCCTTTCCCTTTTACTAATCTTTTTCCTGTGAGAAGTGGAACACTTTGTCTCTGTGATCTTATATACTCTAAACAAAGGTGTTATAGTGATGCAATAAGGGAGATGATAACTACAATAAACTTGTTGGCATACTAGTTCTTCCCAGACATAGAACTGAGTCCAATAATTATAAATTGAATCCCATGTCCCCAGTGGCATGATAATGCACTGTTCCCATCCATGTTACCAGCCCTCACTGTTTGATTTAGCTGTTAGCCTTCCTAAATGTGATCTGTTTGAACAGCTCTTTAATTTGTCACTGTATTGCACTGTACCAAACAAAGAAGTAATCCTTACCTTTTACTATGTTTTTAATAAGGAGCTCTTGTGCTCTTATGGGAGAAAATTCAAGTATCAACTTTCAGCCAATTATGAAACTTCAAGCTTTGTTTTCAACATCAGTATCATGTGTCAGGCCTTTTTGTTTAAGGTGATAGTAGGTGTATGAAAAGGCCCTTTATAACTAGTTTAACAGACATATCCATTGGTCAGAAAATGACAAAAAAGATTTAATGCAGCAATCAAGAAAATTACGGCAGTAATGTCTCATGAAATGATAACTTAATCTTTTTCAAGGAATTAGGAGTTACATTACACACGGAGAAGTAAAGTCCCTGTATGGATAAATGACAATCACAGAGAAGATATCAATATTTTCTTCTAACATTTTAAAACCTCAGTAATTTCAAAGGACAAATAGAAAAATCTTAGCAGGCCTACTCATTTAAGTTTTATCAGTGTAGATCATGTAAACACTTCATTTTAGCTAACCAGAATATTGATGAATTTAAGCCAACAAATTTCTTAATTAAAAAGATTTAAATAGCTTGCTTTTTTCCATTTTCTTGCTTATCTTCTTTCTTTGATGCTGCTGCATTCCTTCCCTAACAAAACAGTGTGATTTTTCTAGCAAACTTTTACTGCGTGTTATTTGTACTTGCAGTCTATTTCTTCTACTTGCTTGTTTCATAGACTTCTGCTTTTATAGTAAAATTGCTGTCTTTCTGTCACACACATTGACCATTTTCTAGCTTTGTGGTAGTTTTCAGTCCTGCAGTTCAGTGTGTTTATTAAGGCTTGTAGGGTCAGTGTCCTTGGAGCCTCTCAGACTTGTTCTCTTTTGAGAAGCAGAATTATATTTTCTCTGATTTGGGGGAGTCTCCAAGCAAGAGTTTAGAGGGATACTCTACCTGTCAGAATATCCTTGAATGAGAGGGAGCTGTGTTGTAATGCTTGTCTGCCTTTTAAAAAAAAAAAAGCCAAAACAACCCACTAAGGTCTTTCCATTAACTTTAGTAGGTTGTCAATAAGGTCCTAAAGCCAAGGAAAGGAAGGAATGTTTTATTCCTGTACCCTGAAAGATGGACGTCAGCAGAACAAAGCCCTCATCCTCAAGCATTCACATTTTATGGACTAGTCCTAACTTTAAAGTATGCCATAAAAATATTTTTACTTCTTTTCATCTGACGTTGGGGGTTTGGTCATTTTAAAATCACCTTTTTAATCTTTTTGATGAAACCATGAAGGCTCTTCTAAAGCCAAAGTTATTACCATATTTAGTGTGTTGGAGGATTATGAAAGCAACAACCAGACATTTGATCAAATAATTGAACTGTTGTGCCAATTAGAAGTGCAGATATAACTCTTTTAGGTCAGGAGACACCACATGAGAACCCATTTTTTAAGGCACAGGTTCATTTAACAAAACACACACGATCTGATGAACTGGTGCTACAGTTTCCCAAATGATTATCCTCTTGATGAGTGGTTCCCAGGGTTAGATACCTGGTCTGCCCCGGGGAATACAGCAAAGGAGCTCTTTTCTTGCATACCCCTTCTTTTGTAACTTGAGGCAAGTTCAAAGCTCTTAGTTTATGATGCTTTTATTAGAGTGCTTAATACAGAAGTTGGTTGATGCACTGATAATCTTTTACCCGTTACCTGCTGATATATTTATCTTGATTGGTAAATTTGTTAAATGATGACTGGCCATAAGCTGGAGCAATCACACACAAAGCAACAATTCTTCAATTACTTATTTGTCGCATGTGAGGAGGCAGAATTAGCCTTTATCCGATTTCCTCTTATTGAATATCTGTAATTTGTTGTGCAGCTTTTTTCAACATCATTTGTGCCAGGTAGCCAGTCTGTAGATCCATTAAGTTGGCAAACCTATAGGATGATACAGTATTTTGCATGGTCTCTCTCATAGCCTGTTTGTAAAATTAATACATTCTGCTTGCTGTTATCCACCCTATGGAGGACTAAAGCTGCAGGTTCATGGTTAACCAACATTGTCAAGCCAACTGCTCATAGTTAAGACAAATATTTTCTTTTAATAGACTCTGAAGATTTTAGTGGGAAAGTAAAAAATGTTGACTTTGAAATTACAAGTGCTTTAAATTGGAAATCTGACTCTAACAGTAATTTTCATCTCTTCAGGGAATAAAACTGTAATATGGGGTTCCAGTTAGAATGCCTTTAATTTTTTAATTAACATATCTAATCCTCAAAGCCACATTCCAGTAAATAGTTTCATGAGTAAGTGATGTGCCAAAATATGTCCACCTAAAACACTTGTCAAATAATTTATAGCAACAGTAACTGTGTAGAAATAATGATGTTTCTTGACAATTTGCATGCAAATTTATGTCTAAAAAGAGAGACTACATTTCAGTGAAAATATAATTTACTGTGAATAGTTTGCCCTGCTCTAGTTGCAAAGAATACCAACAAATTGCTTTTCATCAGTCCCATGATTTCAGAGGAAACCTTTCTGGATGCCCTCTTTTTTCTGGGTCTATGGAAGTCCTGTAATGGTCAGTAGTGAGCTCCCTGTGGGAGGCATCCCCTTCCATCCTTGTCTTCAGCTGGGGAGCACAGTGTTCAGATAACATTGGCTTGTATCTGGTTTTCCATTTGTTCTACCCCTTCTGTGAGCAAAAGATTTGATTACAGTTGGCAATGGATTTATGCTCTGGTTCCATTTTCTCCAGATCAATGATTTCAGACTCAATTACCTCTACATGCCTTTCTGTCTCCACCACCTGATTCTCCAGACCTTTAAATTATGCAGTGAATGAATCACTTTTATTCTCCAACAAAGGAAAGATTTCTTTCAATTTGTGCAGATTAGCATGGAGGGCTTCCAGTAAAGGCTTGGAGAAAAGTTACTTGCCATGAGAATGGCAATTTGGAGGTGGTGTGTGCATGGCGTGACTCAGAAGTTGGATCCTCTTTCTGAGGATCTTGTCATTTAGTGACCACACAGCTTGAAGAAAGTGACCTTTTCACCCTGAATTTCGGCTTTTGGGTTAACGTTCAGCATCCAACAACCCTTTGGCTATATTGACTCTAAAATGTTATAATCTGATGGCTGCCTGAAAAGGCAGTTCACTGTAAGAATGACTGCCTGAGTTGGATCACCTCTGGTGGGTACAGCTTTGTGGACTGTTGATGTCCATCTTCTACTAATACAGTAAAAGATGAGCAAAAAACAGCATCATGTGCTGCTGTTTCAGGAAGCTGTATGGTATGTTGGCAGCAGTAAAATGAAAGCTTTTTGCTGTGTTTGAAGTGGGAGGATGCTCAGGCTAGTCACCTGTAGATGCTGCTCAGCAGTTTATGGCCCCTGACTCTGGGTGTTGTTGGTGAGCTACGAGAACTATGAATTAAATTTACTCTCGTTTAGGTCAGGATATGAGTATTTTTGTTTCCGAATGCATAGAAACTAAACTTCAGCAGTGTAAATGAACACATTTAACATTTGTTATATTTAAAAAAAATAAAAGCTTTGTGCAAGTTCCAGCTTTCTAGCTCCTGTCGTCATTTGCTGGAGCTCAGAAAAGGCAAATTTATCACTATGACTGGTCCTTTTTTTTCCTGTTATGTTGTGCTTTATCAGTACAACCAACAATGAGAAAATACTGAAATTTGTCATGCACTTAATAATAATACTAATAGGTCTCATATAAACACCTGTTTAGATACTTAAAACTAACACCACCAGCTGTGCTGTTGATTTGTGATTCAGAATAGCTCGTGTTGCAGAACATGTCAGTTGGAAACAAATATTTGAATGTTCCCAAATCCTTAATCTTCAGAATATCTCATTTTTAATTAGAAGGGGATTGCAGTAATGTGACCTGTGCAAAAGCCAAAGCTGATACACAAGCAGGAAAAGCTAAGTAAATGAAACAAAAGAAAATCTGCTTTAAATGATCTTTTCTCAAACCTTTTAATATAGTTCTCTTAAAATATAAAAAAGAAAACCAAAACCTTTCCAATGATCTCTATCTGATTAATCAACTTTTTCAAAATTAAGAAATGTTAACTTAGAAAAGGTTTTGAAGTATATCAAGTAGAATATTCCATCATGTACTTTTCATTATTAGCAGATTTTAAAAAAATATTCAGATTTAAAAAATATTGTTGACAAAAACCTCAGAACACCCAACAACTCTATATTGCCATAAAATCTACTACAAAAACCTATATATAATAAAGAAAATATGATATAATGATTTATTTTTCCTATTGCTTATATACATATACACAGTTACTTGTAATGCATCTTTCTCAAAAGTTGTTGAGAGTTTATTCTGCCTGAGGAGTATCCTTTTGGGAAGTCACTTTTAAAGAAATAGGAGAGCATTATCATGGATGCATTAGAGGACATCTGGAAGTTGTTTGAGGATGAGTCAGTAGCTGGAATAATCTCACTCTCTTTGAATTTGTATCAGTGAATCTACTCAATCGTGTTGCTCTTCTCCATTTCTACTCAACTGTGCTACAATGCTGGAAATGTGTCATATCTTACAAGATAGGTGTATTGCAAGTTTCTTTGTCATATTTTAGGTGAAAATAATCACATAATCTGCAGCTCTGTAGAAGATACTGAGGAAAAGAGAATTTATGTGCGTGTGTGTGTGTATAAGCAATTTAGCTTTTAGGTTCTTAGTTCCTGAATGTGGGGTTTTATTAATACTTGTATAGAAATACATAACATCAGTGGAAAAATAAGTAATATTACTATTCCTTTTCTCTCTCCTGTAAGAGGATCACCTACTATCTTTCCTATAGTATTGTTTCCCAACTTTCACATGGACTTCTTCCCAAACTGAGACAGTATGTATTAGTGCCATCTGCTGACTCCAAGCAATATTGCTCCAATGTTTGAATAGCTATGGGGAAAAGCATTTGATGGTACAAATTTGTACAGGATGCAAAAGCAGAGATTAAATAAAATTCTGCAGATGTATATATATAATTTTGAAATGGTACAGAAGAAATTATCACATGAGCAAAATGAAACAAGCCTTCCAATAGGAGATGCTTCTTGGTCTAAATTGTGAATGTTTCGCATAATTAATATGTTTTCACTGATTACCTGGAGATCACCCCCCACCCCCACCCCCATAAAATGGCACAAGAAACTAACAGAGTAAGATCATGTCTGGTGTCAAGGCATTTGTCTGCTTTCCAGAAACACTTAAATATTTATACCTAAATGCTCACTAAGTCTGGGCTAAGATGCTTTACTTCTCCTAGGACCAAGCTCACTAGAAGTAATATTTTCAAATGTTAAGTTCCTTCAGAAGAAACTCAGAGGCCAATAAACAATAACCAAACTGATTCTGAGTTTCTGTAAAATTTCCTGAAAGGTTAAGTCTGAACAGAGCTAACGGTATCTCTGAAAATATGTAGGAAGGAGAAAGCAAATTCTACTTTTCAAACTACTGTATATTTTTTCAGTATTTTTAGAGCTTTTTGCATTTGTTTGTGTGTGTGGCTATATATGAAAACCTCTACAGAGTCATTAAAACTGAAGGAAAATAGGACTAATCTATATCTATCCAGTTCCCAGTATGTCCCTAGATGCTTTTATGGCTACCCTAGTTTGCAAGTTAGCGTATTGTAGGGAATGAAACAAAAAAAAAAAAAAAAAAAAAGCGGAAATCAGGCTATTAAGAATGGAAAAGAATGAGTCTTTATACTGAACAGTTAAAGAGATTTTAATGAAACTTTCAAAGAAGATAAATTCAGCCACTTTTAAATTGTCTTCTCCCAGGCTGTATTTTGGCTAGGTAAGCACTCTGCACTCTGCACAGTGTCATTATTCGTTAATAGTGATAGAAAATTTCTAACAGGATATTGAAATAGAAAGTTTCTAACAAAAATAAGCTCTAGCATTCCCAAGCTCTACTTAAAAAAAAAAGAAGAAAGTAGTGCTTTGCTTTTTCGGCTAGAAAGAAATATGGAAAAAAAGTGTAGTGAAGTCTAGAAAAAGAATGTCCTGAGAAGCAGGACTGACAATGAGCTTTTGACTGACTGCCCGGAGCTGTGACTCTGTCTTCCCTGTTGCTTGGCAACTTCATGTTATCACAAAGAAACTGATATTAAGTTGGAACAGGCTGGATATGGTAATTTACGTGGGAAGATACTCTTGCAGTGGGAAAACCATTTTATTTCTAGTTTCTGTCAGCGTAAGTAGATTTCACATGATGAACTGTAGTACATCCCCTGTTGGGTGCATTTTACCTAAAAAGGTAAAGAGGGACTCTGTCTTGGAAAGAGGCTGCGCAGAAAAAAAAAAAGAAAACCAACAAAAAACCCCACCTTGTTATTCATTAGACCTGCTCCTAGTGTCTGCTCAGACATTTCTTCCAGCGGTAGTGACAAAAGCTTGTTCTCATACCTGTGTGGATCCAGTGCAGATTAGAGAGATGGAGCTCGATCATTATCATTTACACTATCACAGTCCCTAAGAGCTGTCAAGATGTGCTCAAGACCTCACTGTCTTATACAAACATTAAAAGATGATCCTCACTTTATCTAAATAGTCCCTGTTCTTTCTTTATGTTGGTACTAGTTAAGGGCTAAGTTTCAATTGCACTTTTTTTTCTTCCCTGCTGGAAGCACAGGCTGCACATATAGCAGTTACAGACTAATTTGAAGACCAGGATAGAAACCGTCATTCAACTTTGAATTTGGCTGGTACTGTACAGGTGGGAAAAGACCCAATTTTTATTGAGGTGTATGGAGAGAATGGCAAGGGTATGTATGTAAAGCAAATCTTATTGTGAAAGCTTTGAGCCATAAGACATATGTAATCCATAATGGTGTTTTTATATTTGGGTTTAGGTCTAAGATTTAATTAGAAAGAGAGAAAGCACGGAAGACTCAGGATTTAATGCAAAGCCCTTTTTCTTCAATGTCTGTTTTACTCATAGCTCTACTGAACCACTACCACTGACTCTCTTCATTTCCATCCTGCATCATTTCTAGTAATTTAACACCAACATGCAGTCCTACGAGTAAAGAAGTACTTCGCATGTCTTCAGGACTCCCTGTTCTGGCTTTGGTCAGCAAAACACTCCCTGTCTCCAGGCTTCTCTCTACTGCAGAGTTAACTTGAAATATAACTCAACTTTTGCCCTTGGCTCAAATCCCAACCATACACAAAAACTTCTGACTTGAGAATGTTGATGCTGTTCAGCTGAAGGGATTGGCCTGGACTGTCAGAAGGCACAGGCAGCAGCTTCAATTATCATAGTTAATACAGCTTCCCCGTGCTGCTCCAAGAACTTGTCTTCATTGCCAAAAAAGGTGTATTTTTACTGTGGGATAATTAGCCTGAATTAACTATCCTTATTTAAAATAAAGCCCTCCATCTCTTTTCTTACAGTGAAGACATTGCTTCCCTATTAACTCAGAGCGTCCCCTTTACTGAGGCTAAGCTAACTGAAGAGGAATGAACTCTGTAATGAAAACAGCCCACAATGTCCTCGGCATCAAATAGACCCATAGACTGCAAGCAGAGTCCTTTTCTGAACTGACTCATGGTGGGGAGGTAGCTTCTTTGCTCACTTTTCATTTGGCCAGCACAGAATGTATCAGCTTGCATCCTGTCTACCAAACTAATGAGTTTGTCTTCTTTTTAATTTACCACATCACCTCCAATAAATCCAGAAATGCTCTGGGCTGTTATCTGACTTGGAAGGGAATAATTACTGGACTGACTCCAGCAGCAATCCTGGCTTAATTAAAACACAGTGTATTTCCCAAAAAGGTAGTGACCAATTTTATTCCGAGTGCAACCTAAAACAACTTTACAACAGAATGGAACAGATGAACTTTGCTTTACCCTGAACCTTTCAGTACTTTCAAACCGAGTTCCCCTGCTAAATCACAAAGAGCTGGTTTCCTATACCCCCTTACCACTAGCAGCTAGTGGCTAACTTTACCCACCTTAACTGTTGTCTTCCAAGCTAATTGCTAACATATACCACCTGATTCTGAGGCCCTGGTATTAGGGTAACATAAAGCTTACAGGCAGTCTCCCATACCTTACGTTCATCGCATTCACTCACGCTTGCTGTAGAGTGTTTTCTATGCCAAGTAGCAGCATCCTCTGGCTTGTGGGCCATGCTAGACTAAGGGCAGCAAAGCTGTAGCACCTCCTCTGTGTGGCAACAAAAATACCTCTACGCTTCCCATTATTTAGGGCTGGGGGTGGTGGTGTGTGTTTATTTTTCGGATTGAAAGTGTTCTTTAAACAGTTTGTTCACTATGACTTTTATTAAGAAAAAAAAAAAAAGCTGCTTCCGGTAGCACCCATATTTACTGTATGCAATGTTTCTCACTGGTGAGAAAAATTGCTGACATTGTTTTTTAGTCTTGACTTCTGATAAGCACAGAACAAATAAGGGTACAACTGTGAGACAGGCAAGGAGTAGTTAGCGGTATGGAGGAGTAGTGGGTATGTACCCAGCAGCTTTCAGGGGTACACTGACCAAGGGAGAGGTACACTGACAAAGGGAGGGAGCAAAGCTCTGGGGACACATGCTGTGGGCACAAACCAAGTCAAGGGATCCCTCCCACCGAATGGAGCTCTCCAAGACCATTGCTGGGAGCCAAGAGGAGTTCCCAGGTCTGGGGAACTGCTGAAAGCCACTATTACCACCGTGCCCATTACCACCTGCAATTAGTTTCAGCTAGTCATAGTCTTAGAGAGTGTTTAAAGGAGGGTGGGAGTAAGAAGAGAGGTTTAAACATCTTTTTGTTTCCAGCACTACACAAGCGTCTCATATAAGACTGGATGACTCAGTGGGTGAGATATATAGCTTGCCACCTCTGAGATTTTTATGTCGTATCTGTCTCAGGTTTGTAATGACTGTAGGACTGAATTTGGTCAAAAATTAAACTGGATTCAGAAGCACTGTTATTGGCTTATATTAATGTTATGAAGTTAACTCTTTCAAGGCTTTTCTATAGTTATGGCCTCTTGTTGATTTGCAAGGATTGGTACAGAAATTAATTGAAAGGCAAATTAAAATAAGAAATAATAAGAGTATCTCAACTTTATTTTTGTTTGTGGTAGTGTTATCAACTTTGAAAACAGAGCTGGTCTCCTTTGTTCCACTACCAATCCTAGCATGGGGAATTACAAGGTGCATGTGTGTTTCCCTCAGCGTACAGAAGAACCACAGAAGCTGTAGGTGAATAAACAGACATGTTGAGCCAAGCTGCAAAAGTGATTTTCTGTGCCTAGAATGCCAAATTAATTTATAGGCTGGAGAGCCAACAGATATGAGATTGGGAAGGCAGTAAATTTGAATTTTGGGTACTAAACCACCAGCAAATGAGATGACAACAGTACACAAATCTTCTAAATGCTGAAGAAAAAAACACGAACAAAAATATCAGCAGAAACCTTTGCCCCCTCCAATAACATCGAGTATGACTCATGGTTTTGTGAATTTTGATGGGTGGTGGTACAAAAATTGTTCTATCTGCTACTGACAGATGGTAGGTTTCTTGGTTTTAAAAATACGAAAACAGCTTGATCTCATGTACCTTGGTTTAAAAATAAAGCTCTTTTTATAGCATGTCTCGATTTTGACAACTGTGCTGTGCAATAAATATTGGATTCCACGTATGAGCACATTTTAAAAGTCTAAAGCAGGCTCTTATTTTAGGGGTAGGCTGATTCTCTGAGTTTGGGAAGTCCTCAGAAAGAGGACTCACAGCTGAATGTAATGGCTCTATGTGTTTAACTCCAAAGTTTGAGTTGGTTGTGGGTTCAGCTTTGAATTTAAAAATGTATTTCCTTGTTTGGTAGCTTTCTTAAATTTAGTTTCAAAGATGTGTAAATACTAAGATCAGTCTTTTTGTGATGGTAAGCCTGGAATAAATCTGCAGGAGTGAAATGCAGATGAATCTATAAGTAAAATGATTTCATCTTCATGTTGCAGAGCACAGATAACTCAAATATATCTATAATTGCTCAGAACATAAAGTGCTTTGACAATGATATTGTTTGCTCGAAGAATGTTTTCATCACTGTTGGAGACACTGAGATTTATTTTAGTGAACCTTCTGAGAAGCAGGTTAGTTATTTTCTTTCTTTTTCGGGTTGCTCTTTAAGACAAGCATTGTAAAGTTACAATTCTGAAGAAGCATGTTTTTGCAAAACATTTCTCAGTCTGAGTTAACGTAGTACAAGTGACAAGGCCTGGATAAAGCAGCAGACCCTAGGAAAAATCTTATTTTTTCATTGTTTTTTTCAAGTTCTATTTGTCCTACAAAGAAGACTGCTCAAAAGCCTCAAGCAGTCAAAGAATATTGGTGTTTGTTTCTTTCCACCTGGTTTTGACAGGGAAACCAAAGTACAAAATCAAAGTAAACTTGCATGATTGCAAAGACAAAATATCAAAGTATTAAATGACATTTGTAGTAATATTATTGATCCAACTATATGCTAAAGGTAAAATATTCTTCAGTATATACTTTGTTATTAATTGGCTGCATACCTTGGTAGAATTACTTTATTAGGTCTCAATAAATATTCATTTCTGTCAGAGGACCTTAAGAGGACAGGAAAAGAAATCTAACTATCAGCTTTGGAAGGCTGGATATTATACTGTGATACACTTTCCAGAACAGGACATTACAATTCTGTGGGATAAGAAGACAATGATACATGTTAAAGTTGGACCTCGCTGGAAGGTGAGCCAAAATAAAAACCTGAGATTTTGTGTAGTTCTCTGTGTTGCTAATGTGATCTCTTACTGAATAACTGTGATTGCCTTTTCTTCATTACCTATTTTCCCAGTGATATAGCTGTTTATCATGGTGTTCAGCTGCTAGCATTTCCCAGGTAAGAAGAGGTGGAAAATGTGATTAAATAGCTGGATTCCTGAAGAGAAGGGGTGGTTCCCACATGCATGTTTACTCTGTGCTCCACACATTGCAACTTTGGAGATATGCAGTGATTCAGCTCTGACTCCAAGTTACTTGGGGGTGGGAAGAGAGGGTTAGTTTTGAGTTTAGCCAGGTCACTGCATGATTTCATAATTGCTGAAGCCAATGGAAAAGAAGTTTCCATATCTAGCGACATGGAAGATGGCAGGTTTGTAGCACAGATTGGATTGTGCTGATGATGGAACTGCATCCTGAGATGTTGTAGAGGCTGCTGAGATGAACAGATGGAGTCTTACCTTGGCTTTAAATTAAGAAGGCAAGATACAGGAAAGGAGCTAGACAAAAGCTGACATTTAAACCTAGTAAGTATACTGTGACAGGGTTCAGCCATGATGCAGGGGAGAATATGAGGCTCCTTCTCTTGCCAGTTTTTCTTCTCTGTTCCATTCCTACATCATCATTGGCCTTGGTGTCTCTGCAACTCAGCCTTTGGGTCCTGGCAGAGTAATATTATCTGCACGTTCAGTAATTACATTCCTGCTTCATCTCAACCATGAACACATGTATTGAGAGGGGGCTCTTTCCAGTAAAAGAAAAGAAAGCACTGTATGCTGGAATACAATATCAGATTTTTTGAAGTCAAAGTCAAAGTTACAATGACCATCTAATCTGGTTTTAAAGCAACATTATGATAGGCTTTTTTCCCAATAGTCATAAAATGCTTACTTCACATACAAGCTGATTTATCAGCCGTCAATACACAGAGTGGAAAAAAAGAATTTCAGTTTTTGAGTAAGCTAGCAGGGAGCTGAGTTCTACAGCTTGCACACAGGGACACAAATACTTCAAGCTCTTTCTGCTTCCAATGTCTGTTTCTTCCAGAGGCTCCAGTTCAGTAAGATAATGTCTGCAGCAGACCTTACGGAAAAATAATTCATTAGAGTGAGCCACAGCACCCTAGAAATCCAACTCTACATTTTACTGTTGTGCACAAATATCTTTTTCTCTATGTATGTATATGTGTATGCATGTATATATACTTTTTCCATCAGCAGCACATGCCCCAACATAAGAAAGTTGCAGCTGTCTCTTTTGTTACTACTATTACAAATGTTCTTGCTATTGTGAGCTAAAATTAGAGGCAGCAAGTTTTCATGACAACAACTAGTCAGGCTTCACAGTCATGAGGTAATTCACCTGAACTTTTGACTTTTGGACTGGATGCACTACTAAGCTTTCAGAAAAAAAATATGACTAGACTTCAGTCCCTTTTCACAGGCAGACAGTAAGAACAAGTTCTGGAAAACAGAAAGAAAAAAGGAAAACATAAATTTCTGTTAAAAGTTATTTGCCATATGGAACTGTAAGCATAGCAGAGTGTCAGATATTTTCAAAGTATAAGTCAGATTTGCATTCACTTTTTTTAGTTTAAGAATCTTTTACTCCACGTATGTCACCTGTACCGATTATTGACTGTCAGTATATGTAAAAAAAATAATCTGTCTTCTCTTTTAGGGTAAACTGGCAGGTTTGTGTGGAAATTTTGACAAATATACTTCAAATGATCTGACTACATCAAATAACATGGAGGTGAGAAATGCACAGGTGTTTGGAGACAGCTGGGTATTAGGACAGGTAAGTCCCATGTCCAGTAAAAATTTAGCAAAGAGGGATGATAATTTTAATTTATAAATGAACATGTTATAAGCACATGATGTACAAGGATTTTCTAAACTCCTGGTCAGTGTACAAGAGGACATTCTAATTTTTATGTCTGTAGATGTGAAAAGTGTTAATAATGTCTATGTCATAGCAAACATACTGAATTTAAACAAAACCAAACAATCTCTTTAGGGAAGAATATATTTTTCCCTATATATGATAATTATCAAATCTGTATGGATTTCAGTTTTTTACAAAGCTAGATACATTACTACTGATATATTGGATCCAGCCCCATTTTAAAAACAATTGTAATTTCTCTTGTGTTGGAGGCATCAGGATATTGAAAGTAAATAGAATCTGAATGCTGGAAAGCAAGGTCTGGAAAAAAGTTTCTTTCTGAACACTGAAAAAAAATTGATTATTTTGTTTAGTTGCAGTTTGTAAATAGAGAAAAAACTGACAAAGCAGCAATGGTGAAGGGGTGAGACAGAAAAGGCTCAGAACAGCAACAGGCAGAACCCAGTATGGAAACCTGGTTTCTGAGGAGAAGGGAAGAGACAGTAGAGAGAGGATGACCGCAACTGTGTTTTATAACACAGGAGAATAGGTATTTTATTAATTTGTGCTGAGAAGGTTTTATAGCCTTGTGAACCTCCTGAAAAATAAGTATTTGTAAAGCACTCCCTTAAGATGTCTGTGAGAACCACTTTTTAATCTGTTCTCTCCTTGACTCACAGCAGGAAATTGAACTAAAATCTCTCACCTCGTGAAAGAATATGATACCTATTCTGCTTTGGAGTAAAGATTTTGAGGCTTCTCTCCCTCAATATCTCCCTTTGGATCTATTTTACTCTACATAAAATGTTTCAATTGTGCGAGCAAGCAGGGCAAATGTGTAGTGTTGGTGGTTATACTGCTCATCTAGAAGGTGGTACAGAAAGAAATGTGTAAATACTTTGCATGAGGTATATGAATTTTCCCTTCCAATTTATCAGTTCAGTGGCTGTTTTAAAAAAGTTTGTAATGTTTGCACAGCACATTGTCTTCTAGGATGTTATGATCATTGCTTATGCAGCCCAAAGTTGCACTTGCCTTTTGTGGACATATATATATAAAAATATATTCGTAAAACCTCATGTAATCTTCCAATCTCTGGCTGCCAGAGCACTCGGGATCTGAGTTCAGTAATGGCCTCACAGGCAGCCTGCGCTCAGCCAGACTTGACACTTCATCTGCCTCTGCAGTAGGCGTTAGGGATTTTTTCAGAAAGGACCTTTGGCCTTTGTAGAGATGTATCCTGGTCATCTTTTCTGCAAAATCTAAATACTGTAAAGGAGTATTTGATAGCTGGAGGCCTAGAACCCAACTCTGCTACTGGCAAACGTGCTTGCCTTGGCACCGTGAAGCGTGGGATGCTTCCAGGGTTTCTCCCTCCTTGGAGGGGCAGCATGTTCCCCGACAGTGATGTCCAAGGATCTGCACAGGTGGGCAGCGTAGGTGGGTGAGTGCACTGTGGCTGAGGCGCCGGGACACCCCAATGCTGCCTACAGATCCATCGTTGCCTCCTCGTGGGCTTCCCTGCTGCTCCAAGAGAGTATGGTTTTGGATGAACTCATGTTTTCTGAGCTGAGTGTCACTTTGTTATATTTTTCTGTTCATTTGTTTTTCTTCTTGAAGAGAGACTTTAAGAGAGGGAGTTGTATCTCAGCCATTTTTGAGTTATCATGATGATCTTTGACTCTCTTTTTTTTATGGGTTGCTCTCTTCCTACCGCTGCTTCTTTATTTGAACTTACAGTGCTAAAGCCATCTGTAGTGTGACTCCATTTAAAGTCAGTGCAAAACCACCAGGGATGGATTTGGACCATGTATTTGTTTGTGATGTTACAGTTGGTTGCTCTGGTAATGATTATAATGTGTCACAAAGAAAACATTTTGTCTTTATGCGCTGAGCAGACAGCAGGAACATTTTAGTACTTTAGAACAAAACACAAAGATTCTTTTTTGTGCAAATGTTTTCAATTATAACAACAAATCAGGGAAAGGGGAAGATGAAGAAGATAGCAGTTTAACTTTATTTTTGTTTTCTGAGTATGCAGGTATTGAATTATATGATATTATCGTGTACCAGAGTCCATGGTAAACACACCTTTGTATGAAATGTTTGTGGTGTTTTTGCTTGTTTTTAAGTGCAAGAGCTCAAATGAAACACTAAGACCATGTGAGGTACATCAGAGCAAGTTCCCTTATGCCAAAAAGGAATGCTCAATTTTATACAGTGATGTTTTTGCACCTTGTCGCAATGTGGTAAGTTTATTAAATATCCAAGATGTAATTAATTTCTTCTTGCCATTCCCCTCAGTCTCAGTGCCATGAAGGATACAGAGTAGAGCCCTGCAAGTATCTCTATGTGGGTGGGCTATGTTTATGCAGAGCTCCTTGTTCCTTTCAAGACTGGAGCCTAAACATAATAGTGATAACTGGGAGCCATGAGTTAGTAGACTGGATAATCAAGGTTCTGTTCTCTTTAGGTTTTATTTATATCTTTTATTTATATAGGTAACTAAATTTTTAAGGCTTTTGTATATAGTGCAGGATTCTAAAATAAGTGCTTGTGTAATGTGCGTACAGCTTATATCAAATGGTTTTCTTTTGTTAGCTGTCCTGCTCAATATAGAAAGAAATATGAGAGAGTGAGATTTCAGCTTCAGAGCTATAGGTATTTTTAATTGGCTGACAGCTTATCATCTGCTTTTTATCAAAACTCTGTGGTTTGGTGTCCTTGTTTTTCCCAATACCTGGCTGAGCCTGGGACTTGAATTAAAAGAATGTCCTTAAGTTCAGTCTAGCCAAGATGGGAACAGCAACAGCTTGTGTGGGAATCTTTTATTCCATTTTAGTCCACCCTTTATCAACACAAGACATGCTCTGTACACTTTTCCCTATTTCTGATTTTAGCTTCCCTAAGGTATTTAGTTTTTGAAGGTGCTTCTTTACACCTGTGCAAGCAAGAACCACTATGACATTTCGTCTCAGTCTCTTATTTTCTTTATGACTATTAATACTAAATGAGATCATTAGATGTCCCAGCTGAACCTCCTGACTTTCAGGACTGAAGTTTGATATCAACATCGTTAGGAATTTGCCTGAGGAGGAGGTTGCAGTAGCTTAACCCCAGAGATTTATTAATGTTGACTTTAGTTACTATGTAAAGAATTTTTGAGCATGTGCCTGAGAACATAGTGATGAGTGTATTTTCAAAGTGGAAAGTAATAAATAAAAATGGAACTTTTGAGAGTTTTTAAGGAGCTGTATTATAATAACTCATAAAGAAAGATGTTTTCTCATCAACATTCATTTTCTATATCTTATTCATGTTGTGACTAAAATTCGCAAACATTATGCCAAAAATTTAGCATAATTATTTTAAAAAATGCATGTCAGGTGCAAAACATGCCATTTAATTAGTAGTCAAGTGTTTTCACATGCACATATCCATCCTGTATGGCATAGCCTGTAAAGCAAACATCTTTCAGATGTTTTTACAACCTATTCATCAGCATGCGAACATATGGCTCTTAGAAATGTAATGTAAAGTGACCTTGTATCAAGGATATCCGCAGCTGGCTGCACAGGTTGGGAACTGGGTGCCAAGGAGAAAAGCTGAAGCAGAGACTGACACTGGGGGCACGGAAGGAACAGAAAGTGTAGATGTGGGTTTCAGTATGTGCTTGGAGCAGCGCTTTTACAGTCACTCCTGTGCGGGTGGTGGAAGATCCTGCTGTGCATGGAGGCAAGTTTCTGCCCGTGGGACAGATGGCCTCAGAGTTCAGCTGAGGCTGGAAAACCCTGTTTTCAGGGAGACAAGATCTTGCATCTCTGGCTGGCAGTGACTGACGGATTGCAGTTGCCCAGCTGAGCACTGAACTCAGTAGGAGCTGAGGAGCCTTGACACTCACAGAAAAAAAGGTCATCCTCATAACTCCTGAACTGAGCAGGAGCTTTGACCCTGGGCTCCCAGTTTGTCACAACAGCAGGATGTTGCTGACCCATGGAGAGATGCTGTTTTGCAGATGTGAGGGACAGGTTGAGCTCTTTGGAGCCAACGTGCTGTTTGGTGATTCCTGCGAAACTATTACAGCCATTTTCAATGGAGCTAATGCTCGTGCCCCCACCCCAGTGGCATCCCTGTTTTCAAAACAAGAAAAAGAATGAAAGCAAAATGGCATCACTCTCCACTGAAGGCAGAAAACCAGTCTTCGTATCCCTGCCAGCTTCTAACAACTGACAGCTGAGAAGCTGTCTCTGTGTTAGATAAGTGCTGCTTTGTTACTGTGATGGTATTTCTGTAATCTGACATGTGCCATTTGAGTGCTCTACAACTAAGCTAGACCAGAGTCTAAAAATGAGTCTAAACTGAATAAAAGCATTGCTTTAAACATTACTTGCATTGAGTAAGAACACTGTTTTGGAACATTGCTCAACGTTACAAAAAAGATTATTAAAACCCAAGAAAAAATGTATCATGTAAAATAATGAAATAATGTGATAGGATTTTAGAGTGGGGAAGTGGATTTCTGATCTAATGAAGGTTTGTGGGCAAAGTCTATTAAAATCTTGATAAGTGCAAAAATAGTTTTCTGCAAAATGTCACCAGCGTGCTCAAGTTTTCTTTCCCTGACCAAAATCTCCTCTACAAATTATTATTTTAATTGATAAACAGAGCTGCAGCTGATTTTGTTGTTCATGCAAAACTGACAGGTTGACTATAGATGGCAGTATTTGCCTTATAAAAACACAAAATTGCCAGCTTCCATATACTCTCCAAAATCGACGAACAGCAAGTGTGTGGACAGACATACTTGTTAATAGTCACCAAATGAAATTTTGTCTTGGCCTGTAATATAGGTACAAGCTGATCATTCGAAGTGTACTTTTTGTATAGGAATGTACCCAAACCTTAAAAAATGCCTTATTTTTGTGTTAAATTCTTTCAGTCAGTCCAGAAGTAGCACTCCTGGTGAAAATGGTGCAACAGGAATTTGTACAGTTCATGCAATTAAGTCACCAGCCCTCTTTTTCTTTCCTTCCCCCCCCCCCCCCCAGATTGATGTGACTTCTTTTGTAAAAAATTGTCACACAGATACATGCAACTGCAATCTTGGCGGGGACTGCGAGTGCTTGTGTACCAGTATTGCAGCTTACGCCCACAAATGCTGCCAGCAAGGAGCAGCGATTCACTGGCGATCTCCTTCACTCTGTGGTATGTACCTGGGCTGGCCTTGCTCCAGAGCTCATCTTCGAGGCATCTTTGGCCTTTTGCTGCCCAATAATACAAGACAGAGTCAGGTGGATAACAAATGTACTTCTACACATTTTTCAAGCTGTCTGTGTGTTAGCTGTTAGTCTTATACACCCAAATTTGCTGTCTTACTGAAGAGGACTGGCTGTGCTCAGGGTATGCCAGCACAGAGACTGTTGGAAAGGCACTGGTATACCAGATCTGGGGTACATCCAGTGTTCTGTGTAGGGCTGCAAAGAGATTCAGTCCATTCTACTTCTCATTGACAGTGAGAAGGGTTCTTGGCTGTAGAATAATTCATGCTTCGGGTCTGCTGTCCTGGAACATCTATTTAAATACAGCTATATGTCACTGAATAAAAGCCTATGGAAATAAAGTCACCAACTGAAATACATTATGGGAAATGAAACTTTCTGTGGTGAAAGTGAATTTTACATTTTCAGGATGCAGATATTCATAGATTCTGTTGTTACTTTGTAATAATAATGTGCTTGTTTTCTTTTTCTTTTAGCTTATGACTGTGAATATTACAATCAAGGTATGTGGTATCTGATATTACTGTCTTTGATTCATTCTCATATTTATATACCTTGCTGAATACCCTTACTTTTCATGTTCTCTAGCATGCCAACTAGCTATGTACTAGAAACAAATCCGTACTCCTTGGTTCCAAAATGGAATCCATTTTTATAAAGCATTTAGTAGCAGATAATTCCCCACATCAACCACTGTAGGATACGGAAGATGTCTTTGACATACTGTTCTATAATCTCTCTTTCTGTATTATTTATGCTATTTTGAGATATTAATCTCTCCCCCCCTACTTATTTTGTTTCTTTTTTAAAAACAAATATCCAAAAGATATTTTTCTTACATCAGTTCACTCACACTAACCCTGGAAGAAAATATAGTTTGGTAATTTCTCTCTTCACAAGTTAGAATGATTTTTTTTTTTTGTCCTCCTGATTGGAGTATGTGAGTTTAATGAGCTCAGCAAGTTAGCAAAGCATGTCCCCATGGGCCTTTCTGCTCTATGTCTAAGGGACAGTGGTGGCATGGAAACAAACATCATAGTTGTAAGCAAAACAACACATCTGGCATCTCAGATGAAACATGATACAGCGCACACTGCAAATAAAACCCTTGGTAGCTTGTGCTGAGAAGAATCTCTGTCAGCTGCAGCAGTGTTGGAGGTTATCTCTTTTCCGTTCTCCCCGTTCCCTAGGGTAGGATTGCATAGTCACAATCCCTCGAGCTCACTTGACCTTCAAATCCATTAGAAAGGAGAGGTGACTTGTATGAGCAGCCTGGAGTATTGTATGTCATTTTGTGACATATTCCTTGTCTATTTAATACCATTATGTCATTATACTGACTTTTTCTTCCCTTCCATTCTGCTATGGATATCTAAAATACTGTTTTTTCTGTGCAATATCTAATGTATTACTTGAGATTTGTCCGAAACAAACACAAACAGACAATCCTACATTAGTAAGGAATTCAAATACTGACACATTAGTGTGCATCTTAGAAGGTTATACGTGGTTATTACCATTTGAATTTTCATCTCACTGAACTAATTGCCTTTGGCACAGGGAAATTCAGTTTTCTCAAAAAATGAATCATGTGGATATAATGCATCTCTGATAATACTGAGATAAGATTAGTCAGAATAAAAATTAATTTGGTATGTTTTTTGGAAAAAATAAAAAAGCCTCATAAATTTTATGAACATTTGTCACACTATGCAATTATCTTCTAGATTTTAATTCTTGAAGTGGCTTGCTTTTTTTTATTTTTCCTTCTTTCATATAAAAAAGACATATAAAAGAGATTGCTCTAGTTCAATTAAAAACTCAATTGAATTAATTGATGGGCTTTTTCTTTGACTTGGTGTACGTAGTTTTAACATTGCTTCTATTTTTAATGGGTGAAGGTCAGTGGCCCAGCTGTGTTGAATGATCTTAGTAATCCCTGATGTCTCAGTTAATAACCTCATCATATTCAATGTGGGGGTGGATTAATGCACCGTGCAGCATATCTTGGCAGTCAGGGAGAAGCTCTAGAAGGATGTTACCTTGTGCTTATACTGTAAATTTCAGAACCGGGGCCTATTATATTTTTGAAATTGATAGGTTACAGGATTTTATGCACAAGTCCCACAAGTATTATACCATAAAGAGCAGTTCCTTAGAATAAGAGTAGTATTCATTTAACAAACTTAATTCCTGTGGCATCCTCTCTTATATTTGGACACTGTACATGTGCTTTGTGGGGAGCAGATATTGAAAAGGAAGGAAAACTTGGCTAAATGCAATGACATGAATGTGACTTTTGATACATCTTTTTTAGCAACTTGCATCCTATAATGAACATCATATAGTAGATTAATTTTTTCTCCTCCAAGGAGTCTGGCCCAGTACGGTAGCAGCATGTAGATCTTGCTAGGTATAGCTGACTTTCCATAATTTCTTTGCAATAGGGAATTTTGTCTTATTTAAAAAGTAGTAAAGTGTACTGGTTTTGGCCTGGATAGAGTTAATTTTCTTCATACAGTTAGTATGGTGTTATATTTTGGATTTGTGATGAAAACAGTGTTGATAACACACCCATGGTTTAGCTACTGCTTACACAATGTCAAGGCCTTTCCTGCTTCTCACCCCACCCCACCAGCGAGTAGGCTGGGGGTGCACAAGCAGCTGGGAGGGGACACAGCTGGGACAGCTGACCCAAGCTCACCAAAGGGATATTGCAGAACATATGATGTCGTGCTCAGCAATAAAAACCAGGGGTAAGTTTGCTGGGGCCAGCATTGCTTGGGATCCAGCCAGGCATTGGTCAGCTGGTGGTAAGCAATAGGGGTTTTTTGGCATCACTTTTCTTGGTTTGTTTTCTTTCTTTCTTTCTTTCTTTCTTTCTTTCTTTCTTTCTTTCTTTCTTTCTTTCTTTCTTTCTTTCTTTCTTTCTTTCTTTCTTTCTTTCTTTCTTTCTTTCTTTCTTTCTTTCTTTCTTTCTTTCTTTCTTTCTTTCTTTCTTTCTTTCTTTCTTTCTTTCTTTCTTTCTCTTCCTTCCTTCCTTCCTTCCTTCCTTCCTTCCTTCCTTCCTTCCTTCCTTCCTTCCTTTTAAACTTATTAAACTGTCTTTATCTCAACCCCTGAGTTTTTTTCAGTTCTTCCCCTCCAATTCTCTTGTGGGGGGGAGTGGGCGAGTGGCTGTGTGGTTCTTAGCTGCCTACCTGGGTTAAAGTCAAGGCTGGCATTACGCATGTTTCCACCACCAAGTGCCAGCAAAACACCTTTTGGGACATAGGATGGCTCCTCCTCTGATTCTTTTTTGTTCTGGATGATGTCAAACTGTTGAATCTTTATGGAAACTTTATCAATTACAGCTCAGTCCTGCTTTTGCTCAAGTCATAGGCAAAATGTCTGTTAATAGGTAGGGATAAACATTAAATGATTTAGAATAAAGAGTCTTTTTAAGATAAATTGCCTCACCACTTCTTTAGAATTGGTCATTTTGTGGCAAGCTTGTGGGCTTCATGTGCATGTGAGCTCCAACATAGTTTCCATACAAAAACTGTGGTTATTTTAATGCAGTTTTCTTCAGAAATTGGTGCTTAACTTCTAGCTGAGCCAAATCTCATTATTATGAGAATTCTTTCGCTCTTGAAGAGTCACATTTGAAAGGAGCTGTCTTAGGCTTGGAAATGGGTTCAGTCTTTTCACTGTAAGGATTAAAAGCTTTCACAAAACTTACATATTTTGTTTATTATTCACAAGGTGAAATTTTAGAAGTATGCTGCTCTTCGTTCTTTCAGTGGGATATAGTGACAAAGACAGATGCTGTTGTATCTGGATGTATCCCTGTGAGCCTTTCCAGCCCAGCAGAAATAGCTCCAGGGGTTTGCTGTGGGGGCATGGTTAGGCCAGCACCATTTTGGCAGTGGTACCAGCTGAAGCTGTTGTCACTGTTTTACTGGGATGAGATTTTGAATGACGATGTGGTGAACCAGACTGGAAAAATTAGCTGGTTATTTTTCAGCTGGATCACTTCACTGCTGAAGCACTTTGGATGGCATAATAAATGGGGCAGTAGGGAAGCAGAAGAAAGTGGTTTGTGGGAGAGGATGAAGCAGACAACTGCTTAAGCAATATTGCTGTCAGAAGTCGAATTACAGCCTCGTAATTTGAAATCTGTTTTTTGGTGGGGAATTGCCTTGTAGATCTTAGAGTAGCTTCAGTGTCTATTTGGGGAATAATATTAAAGTTTCTCTGTTGATCGTTCAAAGTATAGAAATAAGGACATGTAAAAGACTAAATACCATAAAAAAGCAGCCCAGATATTGCTTTCTTGTACAGGTCATTTTGTGAGGATAGCTACCCACACTTTTTTGTGCTCACTTTGTATTCTGGGAAGCAGGCAAAGAATAAGGGATTATATTGAACAGACAGAAACAGACCTAATCCAGTGTAATACCTTGAGGCACTGAGCTGTAGTTTCAAATTTCTTTGATTCCAGGTATGGTGAAATATTTAAGGCAATATATTGTGTCAACTAAGACTTAAGTTTTGTATGTTATGCAAGGAGGATTTTTTTTTCTATTTGATTTTTCTTCCCTTAGGTCTTGGTGAAGGACCCTATATTTTGGCAAGTTATGGAGAGAATGACACAATTATAGGAGCTAACGTATCCAGTAGAAGGATATTTCCTCTGCCTAGAACCGGAGCATATGGAAATGTATTTTTCAGTTTCATGATAACTCCAGGTCTTTTCAAAGATAAAGATTTATGTAAGTGTTCTCAAGAATTTTGCTGATGGCAATACATATTTTTCAAACTATATGAATGATTTTTGGTGCATCTTCTAAATCTCCTAAAATAGTCTAGATATTTTTAGTTTATTGGAATAAGTGAGGATGAAGCAGCCAATTTCAAAACTGAAGAGAAATACTGATTTTTTAAGACTTTTTTTAAAATATTGGAAAACCTTGCTGCCAGCTTTAAAGCTGACTTTTCAAAGATTGTTTTAGAAATATAGCAAAATACAAGTGAATAGAATTCCTTTCTGAAAAAAAATTAATTAGTTTGTATAACTGGAAACTGGAAAATTTTTCATGTGTATCTAGCAAGTATCAACACTGAATGTGAATGCAGGATATTTTTGTCTCCAGTAAAATCACTTCTACTTTTTCTCTTCTTATTTTTTGTGACTTTCAGTGGACTATAAAATGTGCAACTTCGAACAACCAGTCTGTCTCCTGCATTGTTAGTAAGCAGTATCTCCTTACAATGTGGAAGGAGGTTTCTTAGGTGAACAGCTATTCCTAAGCTCACTTATCAGAGACTGATCCAAACTATACAACCAAAAATAAATATGTTTAAATATTTTTCCTTCTGTATATATTTTCCTTTCTTCACACGTATTGGGTTTGTGCCAATTAAGTCAATACAGATTTTGTCATTGCTTTCTCACAGAATTTAATTTGCTGAAAAAAGTCCCAAACCCTCAAAAATTTACTTAGAGAAGGACTGTCTTCACAGTAAAATTTGAAACTGTATTCACAAACAGTTGACAGTTTTGCAGTGGAGAAGTCAGTTTTCTAGATATGGCTTTGAAATGAGAACAAACATAGAACAGAAAAATTAATTCAATCTCATCAATTCTCCAACTGATGTAAAGTGGAAGTAAAACATTCATTATGTCTGTGCAGTACACAGGTAGTTTTCATATCTGTGAGGAAAGAGTATTAATCTAGATTAAAGACACTTCAAGATTTTATTCAAGTTAAAAACCAAATATGAAGTCAGTATTCTTCTAAGTTCTTAAATTTTCAAAGAATTTTCTTCACTTTTGATTTCTGGCATGGATAGAGCAAGCAGAGTATGAGTCTTTTATTTGGCCACAGGTTTTCTTACTGTATTGCTGGTTATGACTGTATTTAAAAAAACCTTACCTCAAGTTGAAGTCAAGCATGTTCTTACAATATTTGTGTGATGTTATTTACTAACAAAATTTTGGTACAGCTGGATTATCAGGCATTTGTGTGAATTTGAGAAAAAACTCCCAATTTGAGCAAGTCCCAATTTGAGACTGCTTATGAATTATTTTGAAGGCTGGTAGCAGTAGGCTGAATGTAGTTTTGATCTAACTGGTTAGCTCTCTGGTGGCTCTGGCTTATGTGATCATCTGAAGTCTCCTTTAGACCCTGCATTTCTAACTTTTTTGTGTAAAACTGAAATATTCTTTTTGTGAAAAGCAGTTGTTTAAAAGGAGCCACTTAACAGCCAATATATAGATTTTAATCTCACTTTTAAGTTGTTTTCTGTTAAAAATCATACTATTTTTTTTCCCCTCTCCTGTGGAAGCTCTCTCTCTTGTTTCCCTTGAATCTGCTGAAAGACCAAACTACTTTCTGTACATACACGACAACGAAACTGTTGGGTTGGAACAGTGGCAGGCAAGTGCCTCCTTTCGGAGACGAGCCACCTTCTTCCACCACCAAGGCCTCTGGAGTCCAGGGCTCAGCGCCTTTGAACTGCACAGTAAAAAAGGCTTTTTTATCATTCTCACCTCATTCAGTGTTAAAGTGGCAAAGTACGATGATTCAGAAGAATTCAAAAGTTTGAGTAGCTTTACGATTGAAGGTAAATTTTGCATAATCCCCAGGGATAAGTATGTTTTTTATTGCTTGCCTTCAAAGCACTTGTCTATCATCAGCAATAGTAACAAATATTTTTTATATTTTTAATTACTCTTTTGTCTTTGTCTTTTATTCCACCTCCAAATGCTATTATTTTCTAATTTTTGCAGATATGATCACTTTGTCTTTGAACTACATTTTAATTGTTTTACTCTTTCAAAATGAATGTGATGTGTCACAAAAAGAGGCATGATAATTTCTTGTTAGTGAGCTATAGATATCTATTCTTTTAAATGAATGGTGTAACTGTATTGCTTCTGCAACCAACAGTACCTTCACTATGTTTAACTGTTTTTTAAGGTTTTGAAACACAATATATTGTAAAAGTGAGTAGCTGTTTGTATCTTTGAAGGCTCTGTGTCTTTTAGCCTCATTGAATTTAAAATACTTGAAACTGAAAATGAACAAAATCTTACCTATTTGAAAGTTCTCAAGAATTTCTCTTCTTGGTTTTCATTTCTTTATTTTTCTGAAAATCCCAATGTACATTTTAGAAAAGACTACAAATTTATAGTTAATTGACTACACAATCAATAAATAATACCTTTTCCTTCTTTCTCAGAACTCAGTGCATCTGTGCCTTATAGAAGGATGTGTGAATGGCGATATGAATCTTGTGCTAATCCTTGTGTTAAAACATGTAGTGATCCTGAAGGAACAGCATGTAAATTCCTTCCTCCGTAAGTAAAATTCAGCTCATATTGCTATCGTCTTGTTTTTTGTAATGTGCATACCATATGCTTTCTGAAAATTACTGTAGATGCAATATCTGTTCATTTTTACTTGTCCAGATTTCAGTATCACTCTTGTGAGCAACTCGCAAGTCATGTGAAAATATTTGTAACAAGCCTCTCATTTCCCCCAGTATATATTGCTGTTTACAGGCAATCTTTCAACACAAGAATAAGAGAGTTTGTATTTAGCCCAGGGGATTAGCTTCTGGTAGCGGTTAAGTAGAAATCTATTAAATTAAATGAAGGCTATTCCCTTCTATGGATTTATATTCACATCCTAAACCAGCATCCCATGATGCTGTAAATGACTATATGTTTCTGTTGTTTATGTGACAGAGATAAAAAACTGTAGGAATAGTAAGGGTGGACTACGCCCTCTCCTGTAAGAGGAGGGAACTTTATACTAGGAGATGCTCATTGGCATGACGTGAGGGATTTCACAGGGCTGATGTTATCTTGTTACTTAATAACAGGATTTCCGGTCTCCACGGATCTCCCCTGGTATCTATGGAAAGACAACAAACTAAAAGGAAAAATGCCTAAAACCTCAAGGCACAAAATCTGGTGGAAAAGAACTGATAATCTGAATTTCAGACTACCTCCCTAGGCATATGTGGTTTATGATTAGGAATATTACTGATTTTTTCTGTTGGTATTCTTAGCTTTTTCCATATGGCCCCACTGGTTGTTAATGTCATGATATTCTTATTAAAATCCCCCCAAAATAAAAAAGTAAAGGAATATATGGACTTGTCTGCACTCTCTTATGCTGAAAGTGCACAAGAATAAGACTTTCTGTGGAGTCAGTCTGAATATTTTAACGGCTCAAATGAGACATCTGGGTAAAAAAATGGTCTTGTAGAGAAGTTCTTCATCCTGTGGAAAACCTTTCTCCTTAGGGACCTGAACTTCCACCTGGTTGTGGAAGCAGAATGGTCCAAAGCTATTATGTTCATCAGCCTATGCAAAGAATTGATTATTAACAATTTATGAACAGAATTATCCTGTTCAGTGACTTTTGGACCTTAAAATGCCTGAAAATGCTGTGTTCACCATTACACTGTAAAGTTCTCAGAACTCTGATGGGGAAGACATTCAAATGTTTCATTTTGCCAAAGTAAAATAATTTAAAATTAATTTGTATTTCTACTGTGGTTTTAGAATTAACTATACAATATTTTAAAGGGTTGAAGGATGCTTGCCATACTGTCCCAAAAACATGATCCTTGATGAGGTCACACTTAAATGTGTTTATCCAGAAGACTGTAAGTATATTTTATTATATTGGTCTAATCTTATAAATCACTTTACAGATCCCAGGAAAGGTTTTAATCAGATGTACATTGTTGTTTTTTTATTAAACGCTTTACCAGAACATCTTTCTGTTGAAGAATGTCTTTCTGGGATGTAGGCTTCATTCCCAGTCATCCAAAATACATCTCCTACATCCAAACAAGCCATATCTAAAGTTGAATTATTTTCTTTCTCTCAGAGTATGTTAAATTTAACCTTTTGTGATGGTGTTATACTCATCACAACTATATTTGACTATATACTGCTAGTATATCATATGTATATAAGAGCACGATCCCAAATGGAAGAAATACTGCTGTGGTAAAAAGTTCAGACTTTTCAGCTGATGAGCCACCACTAACAAATTCAGTGCATCTATTTCATAACCTCTGGTGTGTGAAGATACCACATTATTTGCTTATTTTGGGGATACGGTATTCTTTGAAGAGAACAATTACATTTTAGTACTGTGTCTTATTTTATTTTACAAGTTTTTAATTAAATTCATTATGCTTGACATTTGCTAGTGCAAAACTATCTCATATAGTATACTATCTTCCAAAGATATATTTATTCCAAATATTTTATTATTTTGGATTTACTGAATTTGCCATGGAATTCCTTTGTTGCTTCAAAACTGCACTACAAAATCAAGGTTTTCACTAATAATAAAAAAATTACCTACTTAATTTGCAAAGAAAATTAGAGAACTCCCTGAGTCAGCTGAGTTCCTCAAAGTCATCAGGCAACTTGGGACTATTGGCAAGTTATCTTGTCAGCAAAACGATGCTCTGATTTGCTAATATTTAAATGGGACTTGAGTAGAGGTAGATGTTGCTATTTTGCTTTACTAATAATCCATAAAAGACAGTGAAACATGCATTTTTCCTTTTAGGCATATCTGTGACAGCTACAGAATCAGCAATTGGAACAAAACCTTCATTGTTAATCTCTCTCACGGGTGCTACCATGGAGCGATTTCCCCAGACACCTCCTTCATTTGTTACTTCAGGGACTGAATCAAGTCGTACCGCTGTGACAGACAAAATAACCATGAAGGCAAACGCAACTTTAAGGGGAATGAATATGTCGGCACAGTCCATTACAGACTTTTATTCATTGGAAGCATCTCATGCAGCCACCTATTCAACATTTTCATTACCAAGTACAGTGGAGCCTTCTGATGTACTTCACAGCACAGCCAGCCCTACTGTCCTTTCCAAACTCATCTCTTCCACAGATTTTCCAACTGCTCTTCAAGCCTCAGCAGTCACATCACGTACTGTCAGTTCTACTGCATCTATAACTTTACCTATTACAATAGCAACTCCAACAACCCTGCTCAGTGCAAGTCCTATTCCAACACGATCTGCGTTACTAACACCCACATCCCTAGTGGTAGTTCCATTTCCACTTGAAACATCAACCACTCAGCCAGGAACTTTTCCCCCTACCTTAGCATTAACAACTTTAACCTCCAAGCCATCTTTTGTCACTTCTGAGCTGCCTGCAGGGATTGGGAAGAGTAGGAGTCCTTCAGTAAGTCATTCTAAGGGAGCAGCAGTATCCTCTGAAGTGTCTTTGTCTGCTTTGCTGGCTGGCAGAGCAACTTTCACAAGACCCGTATTTCTTCCAGGTTCACGGCTGAAACTAAGCACACCTACTTCACCTACATCTACTGTGTCTATTAGAACTAGGTCTGGCATTGGTCAAACTGCAGTTCACCCAACATCCATTTCTACACTGACTTCAACTGCTCCTCAAATTCCTATGACTACTAGATTTGCTAGCTTTAAGACAAGTTTTCCTCAATTATTCACAGTTTCATATTTTGAAACAGCAAAACCCTTGTCTAAAACTTCTTTGATATCATTAAATGCAAGTTCTTTAGCTAGTTTTTCTCCAAAGCCAGTTTTATCTTCAGTGGATATTTCAGTGACTGTTCCCAAGAAGACATCTCCATTAATAAAAGGCAGTATTTCTGCTGCCCTGCCCATAATGACTGTATCTTCACCTCGAGTTGCTTCTCAAACCCCTATAAACACTTCTTTGAGCCCTTCTGTAACACACAGAATATCTATACCAGTGTGTTCTCTGATTACCTCCCTGAAGCCCAAAGCTATAGCAGATGTCACTGTTGCCTCCAAAAGTCTTTATAAAGTACCTTCTGCTGCTTCCGCTCTTCTAGTCAATCCAACAATCTCTGATATGTCTCTAGCAAGTAAAGCCCCAACAGAAAATAAATACATAATGCTCACTGATTCCTTTTCAGTGTCATCCATTTCTAAAAAGCCGATTAAATACATTATGTCTACAGCCTTCCCTCTTAGGTCATTGGTGTTACCTCTAAATGCTACGTCAATAACCACTTCAGAAATTATAGAGTACCCAAGCAGTTCACATACAGAACTGAAAACTGGCCCTGTGGCACAAAGTTCAGGCACTTTCATTCCTAACGATCCTTCTCTTACATGGTCATCATCTTTATCTACAATCTTGTTAACAACATCAGCACCATCTTATGTGACATCTCATACTGCAAGTTCTTCATTGGTTCCCATAGTCAGTAGGACATCACCATTAACACAAAATATAACTGCTAGCCAAGCATCAGTTTCATCTCTAGATACACAAGGAACCTCAAAAAGTCCAGTTACAGACTTTGCAACTTCTTCTGTAGATTTTTCTACATTCACTTTAAACATAAGCCCTTATACAAGCCTTTCAGCAACACTAAAAACATCCATTGTAATGCCCTCTTTACTAATGCCTACAACTCCTGAAGCCACTTTAGAAAGCCAGTCCAGTAGGGTCTCTATGTCTTCATCTCCTCCTAAGACCACTCGTATCTCTACTATTTCTCTAGGAAAACAGAGTTCTTCGGTAAGTTCTTCAGAAGAAGATGGAACGATATCAGCCATATCAGCTGGAATCATCACTCAACCCACTACACCAATGATCACGAACACCACAGTGAATGCTACATCCTTAAAAGCACCTTATATTTTTGCAAAAATACCACCTAGCTCTTCAGCCAGTTTATTAGTTGCTTCTGGCACTACTGTAGCCTCTAGGATTACTACAAAACCCACTGATTCTTTTGTTGCTGATTTGGAGTTTGGAGCTTCAGTTCCTACCACCATAGAAACACCCATGCATGTGTCACACAAATCTTTATTTACATCTGCAGTGACTCAAGCTTCACAGAGCACTAAAGAAACTCCAGAAATGATGGTCATGAAAACAACTGGTACTACACATTCATTATCACAGATGAAGAGTACCTCATTTACAGCTTCGGAAGTTAAATACACAACCTCATTTGAAAGAACTGTGGATATTTTAGAAAGTGGTCAGACATCACATGAGCAAAGAAATGTTACCAAGACAAAGTCAACTACAACTGAGAAATCTTCCCTGCCTTATTTGACAGTACCTGCTGTTCAGAGTTCTCCTTTTTCACGGAATATAACCTCAGTAAAAAATCTCTCTCTTTCTGGAGTCCCAGATGTAACAACATCAGATTGGTCTAAAACCCCAACACAGAAAACTATTAAATCTTATTTCAGTTTAACAGAGCCCACAGAGCTGCAGACCAGAACTAAAATAGATTTATCTCATTCTAGTGGTGGAATGGCTCTGCCTTCCTCTTCAGAGCCTGTGGAAACACAAACTTCTCTGGCAAACACAGAAACAAGGACAGCTATAGCTGACAAGGCTTCCTTTGGTACAATGACGTATACACTGATGTCTACATCTTCCGAATGTGTGGTATGATTGGTTTTACTTGCCCCTATGTGTTAATATATATATATATTGCTTTTCGGTCCATTCTGTTATGTTATGCATATAATAGCAGAGATTTTAAATATCTCCTTTTTTTTTTTTTTTATTTGTATATGTTAAAATACTCAGTTGTTCTTAGAGGATTGTTGTACCCGTGCTCTTATACTGCCCTGGTATATTCTGCAACTTGGATGTACCTCTCTGGAAAAAAACGACTTTTAAAACCATGTGCTGATTCTAGATAGTGAAATATACTTCTGAGGTGCAGAAAAAGCCACAATCCATGGAATTTTGGGGTTTCTGCATAATCTCACCCCGTCTTTCATTTTTCCATTTGTTTTTTTGTCATAGGGTTTCAAATGATGGGAATGCATGATTCCGTATTTCTTAAAATGCTTCAGATAATTTCTGAATATAACATGTAGCTTCAACACACAATGCTTTCTGTAGAGTATTCTAGGCTGTGGGTGAATGGACGTGCATTATTGCCACCTGTTACAACCACACAAAAGCAGTTCATTCCAAAATGAACTGATTCCGTCTCAGAGCAGGGTGATGAACAAGTGATCGCTTGAACTTCATAAGAGCAGTTAATGTAAATCTGATTCTAGTTGTTTTTTTCTTATATGACAGCCAAGGTACCTTGAACCTGTTGACAGATGTAGCCAGTATGTATGTGTTAATATGGGTTGGATGTTATACAACCTTTCAAGGAACTGCCCTAAGGATGCGCAGAAGCCAGACTGTGGTTTTCGAGGAATGCCAGTTCAAGTCAACACTGATAGTTGTTGCCCAGAATGGGAATGTCCCTGTAAGTCACTGTTTTATTTTTAAATACAACACAGAGCCTTTATCTGTAAATTCCAAGTAATAAATTGAGGGTTTATTACAGTGGGAATATAAGGTTGAATACTGGAATGAATTTAAAAGAGCTGTTCATCAGCAAAACAGAATTAAATAAACTGAATGTTTTGGTGTCTTTGAATTAACATTCAAGAGAGTAAAAATATTTTGTTTTGAATGAAAACATTGAAATGAAATCTGCAACATGAACATCAACATTTTCCAGCCGAGACTTTTCAGAATTTCTATCAGTAGAAATGTTGAGATTTCAACATTTTGTGAAGAAAACAAATTAAATGCTGGCATTTTCTGAAAGAGAGAACCCCCAAATTTCAGTTAGCTGTAACTGCACTTTTTAATCATACATAGAAACTGCAGAAGGCTGGCAGATGACTGTCTGCCAAGGGAACAAAAAGGCCAAAGAAAAGTCATCTTAAAAACCTTGCAGCGTTACTAAAACCAATATTGCACTTTTAAATATTTGTCTCAAGACAGGACAGATCAGTCTCTTCTTATCAGTATCTCAAAACTGTGTGTATTTTAATGCATATATTTTAAATCATAATGTACATATTCATTGACCTTGCCTGTAAAACATTGACTTAAGTGAAAATTTTCACCAGTTTAAACTTTCTCCCCTACCCTGGGTACATAGCAGTAGGTTACGGTATTTCCACTGAGTAATGTAAGATACTTGCTTCTGCTTATGGCTCAGTATGCTGTCTGCAGACAAGGTCATCAATATATATATGAACATATATATGAAAGCAAATATTGCTAAAATTGAAAGTTTTTAGAAATGTCCTGTATTCATTTTTTTGGTAACCTCATTAAATGACAGTTCTTTTTTAGGTCAATGTTCTGTACTGTCTGAACTGAGTGTTATTACGTTTGATGGAAATAACATAGCCCTCTGTAATATGGCTTCCTACATTTTAGTCAAGTTACCGGGAGAAATTATTGTTGCTCATATTGAAAAATGTCCTGCTAATCAGGTAAGGTTCTTGCATTTCTGCAGTAATTGTAATAGTTTCTTGAATTTTTGCGTTATAGGTATGAAATTCTGAAAAAATGTATCACTTAAAACTTTCAGATAAAAGCCATACCCATTGAAAAATGGCAAGTTATTTAATTTTCAAGGAGCATGCTTAATCAGGCTGTCTAGATAAAAGAATTTTATCTCAGGCTACATAGTAATTGTTGTATTACATTATAAGGAAATTCAAATGTAGGTTCCTTTTAAATTTTCAGGGGTGACATAACTTCTGAATCTGCATGTCTGCTTTGAGGATCTCCACCCGCAAATCTCTTGAGGCCTTGAATTTATACTTTACAATATGGTCAAAATACTAAAATACTTTTAATAGTCACAAGAATATTTTGTAGTTGTTTTAGGAAGGTATTAATGAGTTTGGGATTAGTGTGATGAGTTGTTCTTTGTAGTTGTTTAACTCCCTGCATTGCCTACAGAGGGGATCCAGCCTCTTTATTTTTAGACTGCCAGTTTAGCTCAGGTCAGCCTCATCCTTAGAGTCTGTACATACATTTCCTTTGCATTGTCCATAGTCCTAAATTATGCAGCCCTTGAACAACTGGCTTGTATTTCCATCTTTGGTTTGTGGATAAAGAAGTTCCTGATAAGGAACTTCATCAATCTTCTTTCCTTCCCATCCCTGTTTGGTCTCTTACGTACTCTCACTGGGCAACTGTACGCTTGATTTTTAAGTCCCAGGTCTTACACTGTTTTAGAGGTTTTCTTTTAAATTGCTCTCTTCACTGTTTCTTGGTTGCAGTCTAAAGGTGTGAACGCAGCTCACATAGGCAGATCAGCTTTAGAAGTCTGTAGCTGTAGTCCTTTAAGAAATATTTTTTGAAAGGGTTTTGCAGCATATGCTGAATCTTGTGATGCTGGTAATGAGTTGCTCTCAGTGTTAAAACTGTTTAGTTAAAAGCCAGCTGAGGTATGGTATTTATGAGCTGTAATCTTGTGCAGAAAGACACCTTGTTAAAATAGAAGTTTTATCAAAGTTAGGGCAGGGGATTTTATTGGCATGATCATTGTATTTCTATGTATTTTTAATTCAACATGTTCAGGTCATGGGTTTCCCTTTTCTGTATTGTTTTCCATGTAAACACCTTTGATTTCAATGTTTAACAAGTAAATCAAGTTTCTAAAAATAGTTCATAGAAAGGTGTACTACATTAGCTAGTAAATACGTATTTTTTATTATTTGTAAGGAATATATTAAGTTAGTTTAATTATGAAGCTGATTGTAGAAGAACTTCAAACACAAAGGAAACAGTCAACTTATTTTTGCCACATAAGAATGCTGCTGATTATCATTGCACTTCTAATCTATTTTTAATGTTTTCCAGAGTGCAAATTCAATAAGAAAACTAGTGAGTACTTTTTTCTTTTACTAATTATAAAATACATTAATATTACACACATTGAAAAAATTCCCTATAGCACTGGTACAGAATTAAAAAAACTATAGTAACTAAACTTGTTTGTCACTTTTCTTTCAAGGTTCCCCCTGCAAGCACTTCAGGGCTCTGTTTTAAGAAATTAAATGTAACAACATGCACATATAAATTACTTATCGATCGTTTAGCAAGAAAAGTAAGTATATATCACCAGTATGTAGCACGTGTACACTTAAGGAGAGCTATTCTGTTTTAGAATGTAATAGATCATACTTATAGTGAATGTACTGCAGGACTAGAATTTTGCGGTTCAGGTTCTCAGTAATTCATGGTGTGCTAGAAGCAAAAAATATACATTTCTGAAACCATGTTTCACTTATACATCATTTATTGAAAATGACACTTCAAAGTTCTTTTGAGATTTTAAAGAAACTGTAAAAGTCAGTTACACTTGAGACTATGTTTCCAGATAACCTAGAACTGAACAGAAATGTTCCAGGACATGATAAATACTTAAGCTGCCTTTCCTGCTAGTCAATAACAGGTCAGAACAGATAACTGAATAATTGGGATGAGTTTTTTTTGTCGTTTTGTCATACGATATGTGATAGTTTTATTGCTTCCTTAATTAGAGAAGATTTCTGTATCATTATTTTTTCTCATTTTTACTTCATGTGCAGTTATAGGAAATGGCACTGATGGGAAGCTTTGTGATTTAAGCACTGTGACTGTTATTGTATGTGGCAGAGGCTGTAAAAAATATCTTTTGCTATAAGATGTAAAGACAGATAAAATACATCTTCCTAATCTGTTTTTATCCCTAAATTGTATTTGGTTTATTTTTAGGTAGTAGTGGATTCTGTAATTCAATCATTACCATTTTCAAAAGAAGGACTGAGTATTGAGGATACTGGTGCAATGTATGTCATTAATACCCCAGCTGGTATTAGCATCAAGTGGCCTCACATTACAGGCATCATAGATATACAATATGGATTGCACTCTAACACATCGATGAAGACGGAAGGACTTTGTGGTGAGGCCATGGTGGCAATTTTTTTCTTATTTAATAATTTCCCATTTAAAATGTACACCTCCCTTTTGTGTCTGTGACCTGCTGTCCCTATAGCTCTCCTTGTGACCCCCATTAACTATACTGACAATCCTATCTGAAGTTGGCTTGTGAAATTCTGTTAATTAATAGTAACAAATCAATAATTCTGTTTCAAAGCACTGCTTGCTAATAAAGCCGTTTGCAGAGCAAGTAATGATCAGTACATTGTATCTAATTAACTTTTAAAAAATGTACTCATGTCTGCCTGTGTTTAAGAATATTGTTGAAGAAAAGCGGAAAATTTTCAGTGGAGAAGTGGCTGCTGAAGAAGTTCAGGTAGTGACAGTATATTTCAGTGATTATGGGAGAAAAGAAAAACTGTCAGATGTTAGCAGTGGCAGCTTATCACTATTAAAATATTGATAAAACATGTATCTTGGGAAGGGTACAAGACCCCTGAGGATAGTGAACCCAAGTTTAGACCTCTTAAGGTTGGATTCAGGGTCCAAAAATGTGCTGAGGTGTCTCAGACTTAAATTACAGTGATAGCAAATTTAGCATGTTTCAGGCTTCCCTGACAGCATTTTTATAACTCTCCCAGTATGAATTATATGGAAAAGTGTAAGCAGGTATTTTAGAGTTACATCAATTCTATTGTAAATGTTCATTTTCTGGTGCATTGTAATTTTGCAGGATCTACCCTATATTGAACAGGAAAATGAACTTTTTATAATCTTTAAAACTGCTTTTAGTTTTAAAAGCAAGGAAAACAATTCAGATATGGTTTAAATATACTTATAAACAAATTAAATGTTTAAAATCCATTGCTATATTCTGCTTGAACAAAAGAAAAGTTCTAGATCTAGTGAGAGAAGGTGAATGCTGGCCCTTGCACGTACTGCATCTTTTCCCAGTATCGTGCCATCTTCTCTATGTATGCTGAAAAAGATTGGGATGAGAGGTCAAATGCCGGAATGATTATAAATAGTTACTCTTTGTGCCATGAAAAGACCAAAAGAGGAAGACTATGCAGACAAATCCAACCTCCACTGTAAAGTGTTGCTCCACCTGATATTTTGCAGTAAAGTCTGAAGCCTCCTTTGGTGCTTCTTTCCTATTCTCTGCTGTTTGTTCCTGTCTGGGATTCTCCTATCCTCTCCCTCTCATACTGAAAAAATTGTGGGACTGTGGTAAATTGCCTTTATTTTTAAAGCTGTATTGATTCTGCAATTCTGTAGTATGGCCCTACAGATTCTAACGCCATCACAGCTTGTGGGATGGCATTTGGACAGCAGCAAGAAGCAGACGTATTAAGAATACTGGAAAGCAGTGCTACTGTCAAATGCTTTTTATCATGCAAATACCATCTTCTGTGTTTCTCCATGCTGTCTGAGAGAATAACAGCCTGTGACGCCAGGCTCGCCCAGTTCTAACAAGGCACCCTGGAAAGTATCAGGATACAGGGCTAGGAGCATGAAGGCAAGGACTTAGCGTGTGGTTAGAAATGTGGAAGGAAAGTGAAAAAAGGAATACAGGAACTTTGGTTAATCAGTCCCTGGGATGTTAAACACTATCATGAAGATTAAAATTTTGGCATTAATGAGTTGTTATGTGCTTATAGGAAGTATATGTTTTCACTGATGAATTAAATGAATACATACAATAATGAATTCAGGTAGCCAATGGGTTTGGTCAGGTAGCCAGGGTTTGGGTGGGGCATTTTTTTCAATAGGTTTGTATTAATAAATTGAGTAAGAAAAACATTTTCTCTAGAGAAAGCAATTTGCTCGTCAAAAGATTCCTTTCATAACTTCTTGCATTTTGAATGTTCAATTAAGTTTCAAAACAGTTGTCAAATCATCAGCAATATGCAGTTAATTTGAAAGCCATCTACACTTACTCCCATGGAGCTAATTGCTATTCAGCAGAATGAGATCAGAATCTGGTGCCATGTCAGTGAATTTGCTACACTCAACAGCACCTTTTGGTAGCAGTTTTTCTTAAAAGTTAATTCATTTTGGGAAAAGTATCATTACTTGTATTGTACGATCTGCTTGTTTTGCTAACTTGCTTTCCTAAGTTGTCAGCTCAATGCTGACAACTAAAATCACAAGTAGAAAGTTGGAACTACAGTGGACATATAGCTACTTTCATTTATAAATTAAGATGACTAAGTCTCACAGGTGAGCCTGCCGCAATGTTAATCTTATCAAGTCAACTTTTCTTTCCCAAAGGAAGTAATATGGCATGTTTGTGCTTTGAATGTGATTCTCTGTCTTCAGGGGTGTGTAATGGAGACCCTACTGATGACCTGAAAACACAAAACAGAACCATAATTACAAATATGGAGGAAATTGAAATGTTCATTAAGAGTTGGGAAATTGAGAAATCACTTGAAGTAACAACCAGGAGGCCAGCAAGAAACTGTACTGAAGATAACTGCACATACTGTATGGAACTGTTAAACAGAAGCATTTTCATCCCTTGTCATAAGAAGGTGAGTATGAAGATCAGAGAAATTCCAGGTGCATATTAAATAAAAGATGTATAGTTAAGAAAAGAGCGAGAAAGAGATGCACATTCTTTATGTTTTGCTTACTTTCATGAGATGACAACTGGATGGGTGGCTTTAATACCTCTGTCATGTCAGCTTTAATACCTTTGTCATGCTGACCATTGTAAACACACATCTATATGAATCCCTGTGCTACTATGCTGTTTCTTAAATTATTTAGTAGGCAAGGCTCAAAGAAGAGACACCAGATCATCATCTCAACACAGATGCATTCCAAAAGAGTTATTTTTAATAAATGCTTGACATGGATCACTAGAATGGAAAGTGTCACCTTCTGCTGCATACCTCCTGCTGCATACAACAGCAACTCATGCAGTCTGAGACTGATTGGACTAAAGAAATTTCCAGTTAAACAAATTTTGATATAGTCACTATTACGTTGACAGTTTGGTATCAATTCTTATAGAAATAATCATCATTTGTTTCTGGACACGGTACTTGTAATGGGGATATAGCTGTAGCATGCAGACTACCACTAGAGGTGAGTAGTGCAGCACAGCTGCTTCCCAGAACGGGAAATGAGGAAACCCCAAATCTCTGAAGTCTGACTTACTTTTCCCACTTCATTAAAAAAAAAAAAAAAAAGGATTAATTACTCAACTGGCCCTTTCTTTCTCAGAGATAGGTGTGTCCAGATTCCTGATTCACTTCTTGCTGTTCTGCCTTTCCATCCTTAGTTTGTATTGTGCTACTCTTCATCATAGACAAATGCTGTTAAAGGTATTGCAGGCAGCTGAGCCCCTTCCTTCAAACTCCCAAGACCTCTCCTCAGTTTCCCCAGGTAGAAAAAAATGGAGGGAGTTCTTCCGAAGGGAAGGGGTTAAAAAGAATTTTTTTTAAAAAAAAAAGATTAATAGATACTTGTCATAGAAACTTAATGGGAGGGAACAGTGGTAGGTAGTTTGGAATCAAGAAGGGAGAGTAGCACCAGTGGATAGCAGGATGCTTTTCATAATTGTTTTAACATATCTCATTTAAAAATAATTAAAGGGAATCTGAATAGTCAGAATTCCTACTTCATAGATGTTTCCAGGAGAACTCTCATAGCCTCAGATATAATGCAACTGCATCTTTTCCCGGTTTATAGCAAAACCTGACATAGCATCAAAATTGCCAAGCACTGGGTTCACCCATCATGAAATTTGTTTTCTTCCATACACATGGTGGTGGCAGTGGCAGAGTGGGTGGAGCATATTGTGTGCTCCACATGCCTGAAGCAACCGGACAAGGATAGGTAACAGTCATCAGCGTAATGAACTTTACGGCAGAAGTGAGTGACTGCTTGAAGGTTTCCTGAAACCACAGGGAGAGCTGGGCAGCACCACAGTAGTGAACAGGCAGAATAAACCAAAATCTGACTTTTTCCACCTTGTTATAAGCTTATGCAAATAAAAACAACAGAAATAAGATAGGCTGGACTACCTGCATTTAAACGCAGTAACATAGCTATTGGGTCTTATTGACAGAGAAACAGAGCACTGAGTAATAATTTGTTCACAGCAGGAATTTATGGAAGGTATAGCAGCAATGTTTAGCTGAGATTGTTAACTTCTAGCTGACAGGACTGTACTGCAAAAGTTCTTCTAAGTAGTGTGACAATCTCATTAGGACTGTGTTCTGTGCCTACTAATGAGCGTAAAAAATTCTGGCAGTTTAAGTTTTGCAGAATGAGTGTTCTGAAAAAAATGCTATTTCTTACTTTATACACTGCTTGTGATTTTTTCCCTGCAGCTATATTATTTCGTGTAATTGGTGATTTATTTTAATTACAGAAAGCTGTTCTACATGTTGATTCTCAATTACAATATGTTCCTAGGTGTCACCACAGGAGTTTTGTGAGAAGATGTGGATCAACAGTACTTATTTTTGGAATTATGAGTGTGATGCACTTTCTGCATATGTGACTTTATGCAACAAGCACAATATTTGCATTAAATGGAGGACACCTAAGTACTGCTGTAAGCTGATAGCCATGTTCTACATCCCAATGTGGCTTTGTATTGCTGCAGTGTTTAATGATGACTTTAAAATATATTTCTTGCTATTATTATTATAAATATTTTCTCATTCTGTCACCGCATTAGTAAGTCAGGGTACAAGTTATTAAGATGTATTGTTTTAGTTAAAGTGTCATGCATCAGTTTTAATTTTGATTGAATTAGTTGCTTACCAAAGTACTGTTAAAAATATAAATGTATGCTTTCTATGATATACTCACTTGTTCATACTACCTGTTTATCCAATGAAATGCTGAAAGAATAATAGCAGCACTCAGTTTCCTATTTGTATGACTTGCAGCACTGAGTTGTCCCGAGGGCAAGGAATACCAGCCTTGTGTGCAACCCTGTGAAGCCAAGACATGCTTGAACAAGTGGTTCTATGAAGATTCTCCCTGTTCCTATTTAAGGGAAGACTGTGTGTGTAAAAATGGCACTATTCTGCACAGAACAGACTCGGACCTCTGTATACCAGAAGAAAAATGTAGTAAGTGCAGCATGACAGAGTAGTTTTGCAAATATGCTAATGTTAACTGCAGCTCAGTGTAAGAAATGTTTAAATTCTATGTCGGTCCTCAGTAGATGTGCTCCCTTCAACAGAGCCCTAGCTTTACCTCAAGCTACAGCAGTTTGTTCTTTCACTTCACTTGGATTTAAGACCCAGTGCTGATGTACTTCTGTGGGGGAAAAATGGTCGTCATTTTTCTGTAGCTCCCAGGTCTTTCTTTCCTGGAGTTCTCAGGATGGAATAGTGTAGGCATGTTCTTTCCCCTGCACTCACTGATTACTTTCACCCATAGCAGAACATTTGTTCATCTGAGGTTTTTAAAGTCATGATCTTTTCTTGGATTCCTTGATCATAATGTTCCACAGTGCTCTTATTTTATGCAATAAGGCTACCTAGATGGCAAACTAATTCAAGTTGCTCACAGAAAATCTGTGCTCTCTACTCGTTGAAGGGATATAATGTCTTTATCTCAGCATGTACAGATTACAAAGGACAACCGCGCTCTGCTGGGGAGATCTGGAATGGGTCCATGAGAGGCTGTTGCATGTACAACTGTTTAGAAAATGGAAGCATTGTTGCTGTAGAACCTGAATGCGACGAGGATCCACCACCAGTCTGTGAAAGAGAAGGAGAAGTTATCGTCCATGTCATTGAAGACAGGGCTTGCTGTCCAAAGAAAGTTTGCGGTATGTACCACACGTTTTCAGTAAGCAAAGTAAAAAGTAAGTGCTCGATATTCATCAGCAGATGATAACCTTTAGACAGGGTTCAAAGTAACATTTTTTGGAAGTGGTTTTTAGGTACTTGTGGCTGGCTGGGCTAGCAAAGCAGGCTTCTTTTCTTGGTAAGAACTGACTCACTGAAATCCAAGTTTTTTTCTACTAGTCCACTAGTGAAACAAAACTTCTGTTAAAAATGAATGTTTAAGCTCTTGGCTGGAATTTCAAAAGAAATTGAGAAATACTTGATGATAGAAGTAGCTTGGTAACTGGGGCAGCCATCAGAGTCTATTTGCTTTTCCTCTTAGTGTTTTGGTGTCAAATGCAGCATCCTCTGACCTACTGCTGTTTCTCAGAAGCAGTATTCTGTGAGCTGATCACTGAATACTAATATTCTGTCCAGTCATGGTTCTTAGGAAAATGAATACGCTTATTGCGCCTAAAATGTTAAGCAAAAGATATTTATTTTTTTGTATATATAGGGGAGAAAAGAGAACAAATGGTCCAGCTGATCTGGTGGTTTTTCTCATTAGTTAGATACCTGTAACCAACACTGTGTTGTTCATTTGTTTAGGGAATATTTTTACTAGCTTCATCTTTAAGAAGCAGGGCAAGTAAACACCTGCTGTAGGAGGGATATAAATGTGCTTGCACAGTGCCACAGGATTGGAGATATACCAGCCCTGGGTTTAGCTGGGAGGTCTACATGATGGTGTGGAGTGCACTGTAAGTTGACTTGGCCTGTTGTTACTTTGTGCATCTCTGTGCTAAATGGCATAAATATCTTGAGGTATAGGACTTGCACTTGTATCTGTTCAAATATGACAAAATTGATTGTTTTCTATCCCACAGAATGTAACATGTCATTGTGTGATGCCATTATTCCAACATGCAAAACCAATGAAAAATTGGTCGTAGGCTATCATCCCCTGTCCTGCTGTCCACAGTACCGATGTGGTAAGGGAAATTAAAAAATGCAGTTACTGGGACATTTTCCACACTTGTATTATGTGGTATAAGAAAGCTTACCTTACAAGTTGTTTTGATTGTTAACAGAATGGGACATTGTAAATAGCACCAAGGAATAATGTATTTTTCTTCCACACTCTCCAATATCTTTTGTGTTCGTGTTTTGTGTCACCTTTGATTTACAGTCTATTTGGGGTTTTTGTTTTACTAAGGAGATGAAGAATATATTTTCATTGTCTTGACTTTTAAAAATACTGATTATTTCATATCCTACAGAATGCGATCCTTCAGTTTGTTTCAATGCTTCCCAGCTGGACTGCCGAGAAGATCAATTTATTGTTGAAGCAAAACAGGAAGATCCCTGTTGTTTCTCTTATCTCTGTGGTAAGAAGCCTCTAATATTTTTGTGGATAACTAATGAATACTTAAGTATTTACAGAAAATAGTCTAGAGTTCTAAATCTAATAATTTAATCCAAGAATTCTTGGAGAGGTCAGTGAGACTTCACACAGGTCAGACTGAATGGAGCATGAATTATTCTTGAGTTTTGGAATCTTTTATTTCCAACATCATTTTGAACATCATATTTGAACTGCAGAACAAAATTGTTAACAGACACTGATCTTCACAGCTGAGTTATATCTATGATCTATGCCCTCAGTGTGTTGTGTCATGGATCACAGCTCAGCCTCAGTAGTCCTTTACCACCAAACTGCCTATTACTTAGCATAAGTCCTGACACCTAGGTGCATGCACTACTGCTTTGTTATGTTTTTGTATTTGAACATCAATCCATAAAAGCACTGTTATCCAACTAACAAACATAATACTACTCGTAATATTGAATAGAATTCACATGTGCTTTCTACTATTTAAAACTTTGTAAATGTCTGATTATTTTTTTTTTTTAATTTAGTTTGTGAATCCTGTATTGAGCCTGTTCCCTTGTGTAATGAAGGGGAAATTCTCACTGTAGACCTTAACACCATACATTACTGTTGTCCTCATTACTACTGCGGTGAGTGTAACTGTCATCAATTCAATATATTACCAAATTTAGTAAAAATGACAGGAAGTGTGTGTGTGGAGATTTTTTTGATTCAGCATTTAGGGTGGTCTTCAGCTAGAGATTAAGAAATCTAAACAAGGGTGTCTACATTTGAGGTAGGTTCAAATTTCTTGGTATATACTCAATGGTGGTCTAACCAACAGTGTCAGTGGAATGTGGAGAGCCTATTTAGTTCACCAAACAGTGTATAGCTACTTTTAGGATGATCTAAATACCGATGAATTAATCTGGAACTGAATCCCATCCTTAGTGTATAAATATACAATTGTTCATGTATCAAATCACCTGTAATAGAACAACTTCCTTGTTGTTGTTCCTCTGTCGTACCATTCATTAGTGTTTGGGCACTTTCGCTGCACTGCTAGCTTTTAGGGGAAGGAGTAGGCCAAGGGTTTCAAATACTGCCGGGTTGACTACTATTCAAACAATGAGCAGCCAGAAGAAAAATATTTGCAGTGTAATGCAGTCACTCTGCTGGCCTTATAAAACACAGAAATTGTGCTCTATATTCTTAACTAATGTCTATAAGTGTAACTGCTTGATTTAGATCCGTGGAGTATTCCTGCATTCACTTTTGTCCTATTACAGTCTTTGGGTAAGTTCAGTAAATTAAATTGTCTTCCAGTAAGTTTGGAGCTTAGTGATTCTTGTTTCAGGTGGTTCCACATTTTGGTCTTTTCCTTTTCCTAATACTTGCACCCAGGTGAAAGTTTCTGCAAAGGCTTTTGTCACTGTTTTTGCCAACTTCTAGCAGCTAGAAAGTTAGTATGTGGTCTTTTTTGAGTCCCAGTAAGCCTCTTCTGATAAGACCGGCAAGTATTCTCTTCTTAGAGTCATCCCAGGAGAGCAGTTTCTTCCCGCTGTCTTACAGAAATGTGCTTTACAACAAAGTTGAGATAAAAAAAAGCATGTTTTTCCAAAAGTTATAATTTTAGTTATATTTGGTACTGGTTATCAGCTTGAGTCACTCTAAAGTAGGAAGAATATTAAATGATTGCTGTGTGATATTTTCTGAAAACTTAAACTTGTTCTAAGGCAACTAAAAGCACTTTTGAAAATCTTGGTTTATTTTTCAATTCCAAGTATAATAGAGATGCTTGAGAAACACAATAAAAAATTATAAAAAATGTCATTATTTTTAGAACAGTTTATCAAGAGAAATATAAGCTGGAAAATTCAAAGGAAATTTGAGTAAATACTCATACCTGTTTTTTCTCCCCAATTAGTTTGTGATGAAAATCTTTGTTCTGAGCCTCCTACGAATTGCACAGATGACATGACACTTGTGAAGAAAAAAATACCTGGGCAGTGTTGTCCAGAATGGCACTGTGGTAATTATTACTTTATTCCTTAGTCACTGCTGTTAACAAAAGCTAACAATTAGGTAACTGACTAATACACTTTTCTTGTTCTCTTCTCAGAATGTAGCTGTGAAAACACTACTATCCTGACCTGTAAATTGGTAAGCACTGTCCTTTAGATATTTTTATTAATAGTGTTCAGTCCTCTTAATATTCCATTGTTTCAATTCCTTGTTTCAATTAGTTGTAAAGGGCAATGAGGCTGAACAGGGACAGGCTGGGACTCTGCCTCCCAGTCCCCAGCTCAGGCATGTAACTCCATCAAGTTTCTGCACAGTGTTGTCAACTGTTCCCTGGGGAAATTCCACTTTGTGTGTTTTAAGATGTCAAAAGAAGAAAAGCAACTGTTGTGTTATTTTGTTCCATGTTGACTCGAAACAATATGCTGGGAAGTTTCTCTACCTAAATAATTCCTAATTGTTTTCAGTAATTAATGAGGGATGAGCTTTATGATCATATGTATCATCTGGAGAAATGTGTTATTTTGTTAATCATTTATGCTTTTAATGAAAATGATTTAACATTATTGAATTTAGCTGATATGAGAAGTCATAAATATTTTGCTCCTCACATACTTTCTCATAATAGGGGCTGTGATCTGGAAAATGATTATGAGTGAATGTTCAAACTCCCATTATTACCATAGTGACAGGGATATTTTCCCTATCAAATGCCTGTAGCTTGTCCTTCTCTTCCCCTTCTGTAAAGACTGCATAATGTAAAATCTAAACAGGATTTGCAAATTCAAATAGTTTTCACCTATCTTTTGGAAGAAAATTCATAGAAGGCAGTCTTTTGCTAATACGTTTATGATTGAAATAATTTTTGTCTCAGGAAAAATTGCTGTTTAGCCACTCTGCTGTTCATATGCATTCCTAGAGAAAATGAAGTGCTTCGCTCCTGTTTAAAGAGATAAATACACTGCATAACTATGAACGTGCTACTGTTTCTTGAGTACATCGCAATTTTTATCTTTTATGAAAGCAGGGGGGGAAGCGATGAAAGTAATATTTTACATTTTTAGTGAAAAACTGTCTGTTTAGCACTACATTTAATTGTGCATGACTTTGCAAACTCTTTTATCTTTTTACACTCAGGGAGAAGTTAAAAAAATAGACAGTAGTGTCTCCAGTGCTTGTGGATGCACTCACTACATTTGTGGTAACTCTTTCGTATTCCTAGCTGTTTTGTTTTAGTTTTAGTAAAAAGAGCATGCAAAGAAAGCAGAAATAGGACCATAATAACCTTCTCAAACATAAACATTCTTTTATCTTGATTTTATGGGTGTCTACCTAGTTATGCAATTATGCTCTCTTTCCTGAATATGATGCTTTATCTGCTAACCCATCCATTTTGTGTCTGTTCTGGCGGGGCGTAGGAGTGCTGTAAAACTGCCCATGGTTTCAGAGTCAGGTACTGTCTCTCTGGTGAGAGGCAGATTGGAAACAGGTTGTGAACCTCAGCTGAGTGGAAGCGGTGCGACTGCTCCCAGTCCACTGTCAAGCACAAATGAGGTGACATCTCACACCAGAGCAACAGACCTGTCCAGCCAGCACGAGGGTAGGTACCCAGTCTTAAGATCAGACCTCTGCTCCCTTTCCTCACTCAACTACCCCATGTAGACTAAATTTCAGCCATCCTGCATGGGGGTGCTTGAGGCATGCTGCAATCCTGACTGCAGCCCAGGCTAAACTACCTCTGGGAGCAAAGCACACACTTACAGTACAGCTTGAGCATGTTACTGTCCCACAGGTAATTGTAGACATATTATTTTAATTGACATAAAGGCTAGATTTTGTGATGTACAGAATAATTCATATAGTGTACTTAGCCCAACGTTAAATATTAGAACTCTCTAAAAATAAGAAGAGCAGTTTTGTTTTTTTTACTTCCATATTGGGAACACTATCAATGTTAGGCAGTTTTGCATTTTGAAGCATTTCGTTAAGCTGAATTAAACCTCCTCCCTGCCCTTGTTTGGTAATTAAAACAACAAACTAATCAAGTCTAAAAGTGAGAAAACTTTAGAAGAACATAGGACTTTGCCCTACATTTGTCTTCAGTGATTCTGTTAATTTATTTGATGATTTTTTTTCCCTCTGGTAACATTTATTTCTTTTGGTGTTAGAGAAGGATGATGTGTGCATCTTCCAAGAGGTCACAGTACTGAATCCTGGACAGTCAGTGATTCAGTACTTGGATGGAGACCTTTGTTACACTGTACAGTGTTTACAAGAAAAAGATCAGAATACAGGATACAATGCCATGCATTTTACAATGGTGAACTGTTCCCAGCAATGTGAAGTTGTGAGTATTCTTAAAATACAGGAATGATGTAATTTGTGACCACAACTACACAATTAGGATAAAAGTCAAAGTGAAGACTTCTGCTAGTCCTGTTTGCTCAGAAAGAACGTGAGAACTTAACAGTGGTGATGTGTATCTTGTGTCTCCAGGTTTATTTTGAGAAGCAATTTCTAGCAGCATATGTAAACATATCCATCCCTCCATCCATCTGAATATTGTTTCTCCTGGTGTTTTTAGTTTCAGAAATCAATGAATTTTCATATACTGAATGTTTAAAAAATACGGTTTTTTTCCTTTTTTTGCTTTCCTTTCTTTCCAGCATCAAATATATATTCCTCCCTCCAGTCACCATACTTGTTGCGGTACCTGTCAGAACGTGTCCTGCTCTTTTCATACCAAGAATGGAACACTAATTGTGTATGAGGTAAGTACCTCTGGACAGAGATAGAAAATAACTATTATGATACAATAAACAGGTGCCTGACAGTTACTTCTTGGTTAACTCGTGCTGTGAGTCTTGCTTCATACCTCCTTATTGCTGGTTACGCGCTTAGGGACTATTTATGGTATATGATAGGAAAAAAGTGTGTTTATTTAAAGACCTGCCATTTCACACTAGGTGAATACTTCATTTCATTGGTTGTAATATTTTCTACAAAGACATGTGACTATCATAATTTACTTAAGGCTGAATACGCTCTAAGTGCGGGGTAGGGTTCAGATTGTAACTCTAAGTCATATATTGTGATTTAGATGAGTTGGGAGCTTCTGAGTTCACATCAGGACTCCTATGTCCCCCTCTTCCCAGGGCCACTCTTCATTCTGGTTTCTACAGAAAGGAAGTGTGCAAACAGAAGCACTGGGGTTCAGGATCCTGATGGTGTGTTCCAGAATCCACATACAGGGAAATTTAGATGTGGCCATGACTTGGTTCATGCTTTCCGTTGCTTTTGGAGCAAAAGAAACTATTGGGCTTTTTTTCTGGCACAGAGCCCTTTCCTTCTGTACTAGGACAACTGTGCTGAGCAGCATGCTGGAGACTAGAGCCATGGGTATGGGCAGGAGTAGCCACTGGTAGTTAGAGGATGGTCCTTCCCTTTGCCACCCATGGGTGGTCTGCAACAAACTTCCCACTCCAGTAGGTACTACAGCATGAGGGCGCCACTTTTACAGACATTTGGGGCTGGAGATAATGCTGAAATATTTTGGTTTTCCTGACAATGGTTTTGTTTTATATATTCAGGAAGGAAGCACCTGGAGTTCCAATTGCACCAACTACAAGTGTGCAAAGACTGCTGTGGGGGCTATCATACTGGGATCAAGTGTTGTATGCCCTCCTTTTAATGACACTGAGTGTACAAAGGTTTGTACTTTGGGTGAGGTAAGTGACAATAACTGATCTGGAGTTTGGCTTACACCTGACAATGCATGCATACACCATGCACTCTCTTTAAACTGAAAAAGTGGTAAGTAAAAGCATGTAAGTGAGCAATTTACAGTCTTGTCTTTTATGTTCCTGTTTGCTTTTTGATGACAAAATATCTGTGAGGAGTATGAAAGTTTGTTTTGGGTCTTAATGATGACTGATTTTAAAGTGTTGTGGAATTGGAATCACGCTTGAGATACCACTGTATAAAGCGCTAATCACTATGTCTTACTTTAGTTTGGAATAACACTTTGCCAAGTTTGTAGTACACATACACTAAATAAATTGGATCAAGCTATTCAGAAATGCTGCATATAAAAGTGGGCTACATTAAAAATTCTTTAAGCTGTGCAAATATTAGAAAGATGACAGAGTATATATAAACTTTATTATCTCTTAAACTAAACTTTGTATAACATAACAAAAAATATCTATCATACAAGAAAGGGTATCTACCTACATCACGTATCTAAACATGTGAATTTGGCATACCCATATAAACTGGTTTGAAGACTGTGGATGCTTCGCATACATTACAGATTTGTTTACGATTTTATTTTCTAATTTAACAATTCTCTAACTTTATAGGACTACTTATAATTCTTGCACTTGCAGTACACCATATATTTAATATAAGCTACAAATAATAATAAAATAAATATACATGTAGAGAGGGTAAGTACCATTGCTGCCTTGACTACAGATTATAAATTTAGCACAAGTCCTACTTATCCATTGCATTTGTTTAAAAAAGTCCTTATTTCTTCCAGTCCTGAAGAAGGCATTCTATCTAAAATTAACGCTTGTTCTACTTTGACTTTATGCTCGTTTCGTGTTTGGAACCCTTTTATCACTGTCTGTTAGGATCTTTCCTTAGTAATAATGGTTAATATTTTAAAGAATGGAGCCTTAAAATTAACTTCCTGGCTCAGTCTGTCCTGTTTTTCAGAGATACTGAGCATAGACTTGAGCCAGTAGCCAAGGAGAAAGCTTTTCTGACAGGCAGCTCAGGATATTTTAGGAATATGGATTTAGGAGGCTGAGTTTAAGTGCTCATTTAAGAAGTTCTTGAACAACTTATACAGTATTTTTTCTGTAATGAGATAAAAAATACATGCTAGCATGAAAAGATGGAAGCTTAATAATGTCTTTTGTCTGTTGTTATCGTAAGAGTGCTATTTATGTTCAGTTGTCTGTTTGATATGCAGTTCCGGGCTATGCACTAAAATTGTGCCTGCCTGTTTCTTGCTTGCACCCATTCTGACAGATTCTGACAGCCTCTCTCTCCCTCTTGCGCTCTCTTTTAATTTCAAAAGGACATTTTCTTCACTTTCATACATTTTTAATTTCTAGCTAACAAGCAACTTTAGAAGAAATCAATAACAAAGACTATATCTGAAAAAAATAATTGAGCACACCAATGGTTCTGAAATTCTGCAGTTAATGTTCTCTTTCAAAAGTGTATATACATACATATATATATACTTAAAGTTGTAAAGAGCTACTTATTAGGTATTAATCTTCTACTTGGCATATGATCAGTGTAAATCCTTTTACATCACCTGCAAAGTTGCATACATGAATTTTTTAAACTGTCCTAATAAATCTCAATGGTGGGGAAATAGATAGTAGCGGATGATATAAAAAGATGCTCTTAGAAACTAAGTGGCTTATTCAAAGGAGGCTAGGTCAGATCAGATCAGATAAGCAGTGACAAGTTCATTTTCAGTGTCAAAGGTTGTAAAGAATTTGTGAACCAAACCTTCAGCTGATCACATCTGTGTAATTCTCTCGACGTCAGTGACACTATTTTTCATTAGTTGGACATCTTTAAAACATGGAATGTCTTGAGATACAATTCACATTTGCATCGGGCACAGTCTTTCTTGATATATTCTCCTTTTGTTTTCCTAGAATGGAGGAATTGTGCAGACATATAATGATGGCTGCTGCAAGACCTGTAAGTGATGAAGGCTGCAATATGTGCTAGTTTGGCTTTGGTTTTGGAGGGCTTGTTTTTTAACCCCAGTTGCCGCGACATAAAGCGGGAAAAAGCATGCAGTCCCCCCCACAAATCACATAAGATTGTTATAGTTACCTAATAAATCCCATTAAAAGGTCTTGCTTCATTTGCCTGCTGACTTGGTGATTTTTAACGTTATTGTTCTGGAGTATAACCAAATCTCTCCAAAGATGAGATATGAGATTTTATTCTCCAAATAAGCTGTGGAAGATGAAAAGTTATCTCGATTAAAATAATGAAAACATTCCCTTTATTGCTAAGCTGACTCTAAAATATTGCCTATATTATTTTCACCATAAAAGATAAGGATTTCCCCCCCTAAAATTGATTCCTAATTCGTTTTGAAATACATCTCCAAATCTACCAGTTTATTCTGTATCACTAGTAAGCATTTTCTAGGGCCAAAATTCTGGAATAAATTTTTTTTTTAAAATCCCAAGTAAGGAAAAGTTATAGTAATACTGATGTCAGCAACCCTTACATAAAATTGACTTTTTAATACCTGGGAATACATTCACATTTTCTGAGTGTGTAACTTTAAAATATGATTAATTGTGATGCAAACTTATATAAAGGTTTCATGATTTATGCAATTTTAAAAGTCATTTGAGAACAAACTGATTTTCTCTGCAGTTTTCACTAGGAAACTTTTTATTATCAAGGTATATAATTACGTATATATAAAAATAAAACATTGTTGTGTAAAACTAATTGTGTAGAGCAAGAACTTGTTGAATGCCACAGAAAATTCTCCCCCCTCTTTTTTGGCCTTTTTTGTGTTCAACATTAGAGTTAAAATATATAAACAAATCAGTCTTTGGAATTCTTTTAGACAAACCTTTACTTAGTAATATTGAACAGGAAGTCAAAGATTTATAACCATATTTTGCAGAGTTATTAAATAAAAATCAGAAGTGCAGTGTATTGTAAATAATTTGGCAACATAAGGGGAAATATTAATACTTATCAAATATAGAACAATACTCAAGTTTCCAAGTCATACAAAGCTTTGAAAGTGAACGGCAAGTATTGTTGTTCTATTGTATCCAAAACATAGAAAATAAAAGCTATTTTAATACAACAGAATACTTTTTTTTTAAATGAGAATCAGCAAAGTAACACACCAGAATTGTGCTAAAATCTTATTAATCAATATTCTATCTCTAATGATATAAGCTATGCTGAAAAATATTTAATAACCTCCCTCAAATTAGGTTGGCTTTATTTAGAAAATTAGTCTAAAGAATTAATGGCTACTGGTTTTCTGTTGACCGGGAAGATTTACGATTTTGGCCATATTCTGTGGCCTCAGGAAAGGCATTGTTATACTTCAGAAATACTTGCTGAGGTGGCTGCTAAAAAAACAGATGTAATTCATAAAATGATATGCTATTTTATTTTTATTTTATTTTTAACTAAAAGCATGTGCCCTGTGGTGAAGGAGTTAAGAGTATTTATAAATAGAGCTTGCAACACCTTGGGGTTTTAATGGGAACAAATAATCTTTCTGAGAGAGCTTGATTCAATGCATGCAAAGTGAGTGCATACATTTAATTCTTACCTTGCCATAGAGAGACTCATTGCAAAAGTTTGGTTTACAAGGAAGCATTATTCCAGTTTTCTGTTAACCAGGAGAGTAATAAAGTTTAGGCCATCTTTAGTGAGACTTGCAGCAGCTGCAGAGTTTCTAAATTTGGAAGACTAACAGGAAAGCTCATCATCTTTTGCTAAAAGAAAAATTGCAGTTGGCAGTGTAAGAATTAATGAAATGTCGTTTATATAAAAATGTTTTTACTTCATGAGAAACTTATATTCCTAATGATTCTGCCAGGTTCTGGATTGGGTCTATTACCCTTTGCCATTAGTCCAGTAGTGCCTTCTGATAGTATTAATTGTGAACCAGGTATTATTTTTAATAATGTATTTTCTTTTTTTAATAATAGTGGAAGCACTGCTTGATATATGTGTATAGCTGTCATCACCATTAAATGTTACCATGCAGTTAATGGTATTGGGCCTGATACTGAGAGATACTGATCCCTTGTTGGCCTCCCAGATCAGTGGTTTTCTCAAGCCTGGTTAGGGTTCACTGCTCAGCACCTGTCAGAATTAGGTTCATCCATTTATGGTATATGTATATGCTGCTGATGGTTCTTTCTCCTGTTCATTTCTGAAATTGGTTTTAATACGTGAACTTACTCTACAGGGCAGTTGTAATATGAAATGTTACTTTAAAAATATCATCATCCTGAATATTGTTACCAAGAGATTCTAAATCTGATCCCAGGTCTCTGAATTTAATGACTGAACTCTTTTTGCCTTAAAATAGAGCAAGAGCATGCATTACTTCCTGGTCTCGCCTTTGCAGATATGGATTTATGCTGTATTTCTTTTTTGTCACAAATAACATGTTTTATAAAGTTATGAAAATGTTGGGGGGAGCAAACATGCAATTACAATAATGCATTAATAAATACTCTTTACACTAGAAATTACAGAATGTTACAGAACTGTTGCATTATGATCATAATTCTTTGCTTTTAAGAATAGGTAAGTCACAGAAACTCTTTACTGAACTAAGGAGTGAGTAAAAAAAGCACACCTGATACTGAATGCAGATCTTCTTGACAGTTGAAGGTGGGAGAGAGAAAAGTATAGCAGCAGAGTTTTCATTAGACATCTGCACCTTATACGCTGAAATGTCATATATCTCTCTATATGACTTGTAGAAGTACAAAGATTGTGTTGTCTACACATATTCATGCTGACAAGCTCTTTCTGATGGAAGTATCACAGGACTTTTTTTTCTTAAGTGTGGCTGAGGAGGGAAAACCAAGATGCTGTAGGCTAACACCTTCGACCGTACAGTGATCTGCCAGTTCAGTAACAGAATCTTGTTTGATCCTGCAGTGTGCAGATTCAAATTTAGCTGTACTCTGCAGCCAGCCTAATTTTTAAATACCCACTGAAGCTGTGATTGCAGAATATCTTGGTTACTCAGAGCTCATTTATCTTATAAAAGTGCTCACAAGCTTCTGGGGAACAGAAAAGTTGTTCTTTTTGTGTACACCCAACCATGACGGCATGTGCTGAAGGTAAAGAAACTCTGCTGAATAGTGCTTATTATTTTATATCTGGATGTCCAGAATGGTTGCGTAGCAAAACTAATAGGTGATTTTGATGGGCAGTGGAATAGGAGATCTAAATAACTGCTCATACACAGATAGTTATAACAGTCTGATATGGAGTGCAGCATGAAAGATTGTACATTTAATTATTTCAGTATTATATTATGATTTTTATTATGTTAAAAATGGCTTTGCACTGTACAGCATTATTTTTCAAATAAAAGAAAAAAAACGCCTACCAATATCTCCCAAAATGTACTTAAAAATGCATTATTTCCTAATTGTAAAATCGTATGCTGACTCAGTGCAACTGCACCATATTTAGCAAATATATGCATCTCTCTCTTTCAAAGCTTCCTTGAAGGACACCTTTCTCAAAAGTATATTGAAACTATATAGTTCTATTTAAATTTTAAACATTCAAAACAGCATCAAGGTTGTAATCACATTCACAGCTTTACCTTCTCCAGCACTGAGTTCTGTAAATTTTCTAAATTGCAGAATCAATATCTTATTTACATTCAATATTCCTATTATAACAGAATTAGTTCTACTACTATTCAAAATTACTTGAGACATCTTTTTTCTAATTGCTTATATTTGTCTTGCCTAATGTGCAAGTTAAAATCGTATTAATATTTTAATATTTATAAAATCTGTACTGCTTAATGCCCCATATGTGCCAGCTGTGAAATTGATAATTCTGCACAGGAAGTATTTATTAATATAAGGGAATTATTTTCTAAAAAATCATTTAATGATGAAAGTAATAGTTTCAATGTGTACATTAATGAAAACAATAATTATTATTAAAATTAAAATAATTATTAAAATTATTTTAATAGTTTCTCTTTTTTAGTAGCAAATACAGTACAAAAAGTGTATTGATTCAGTATGCATTTTCTGTATTTTATCAGGCAAAAAGGAAGAAAGGATTTGCCAGAAAATTACAATCAGGACAACCATAAGAAAAAATGATTGTATAACTCAAAGCCCGGTAAGGATAAAAGACGCGTGTTTGATGCTGGGCCTATGGCATACCAAATCAAGTATTAGTAAGTGGGTTATAGTTATCAACAAGCCACAAAAAATGCTTCTATCGTCTCAAAAGCAGACCTTCGACCCTAGGAATGTTATCCTACTCATAAATGGAGTAAAATTAGCTGTTCCTATGGCTGAAAGACTGAGCCCTCCTCCCTGGAAAAACATCTGGTTTCAAATGAAAAGTACACAGCATAATTGCTTGTAACTAACAAAGGCATTGAACTCCTCACCATGAAATAACATCCCACTCTAAAAGAGGAGTAGAAATGCTTCCACTTAGGATGTGATGGAAACACTGCTGCATTCTTCTTTGAAGACCTTTACTCTCTGGGTGTTTTCTCCTCCACATAACATGTGTCTCCATATCATAAATTCATGATCCCATTTATTTATGGGTCTGCTTAAGACATCTCATTTCTTCAGCTTTGGTGTAGCCTCATCTACAAAACCCAGAGCATGTCTGAGCAGCAAGTATGCTTCTCATGTAGCATTTAAAGGAGAAGCAATCGACACAATCTCAAGACTTTCAAAAGGCCTCTGGTAAGATTCTGTTGAAGAACCTAAAAAGTCATAAGGGAAGAGGCAAAATATCATCACAGATTGGAAGCTGAGCAGGTTAATTTCCATCCTGTTAGAAGGTCAACAGTGACATGCCCAAAGTTTAGTAGAAGAAGTAAGAATGTGTGGTGTATTTATTTAGTTTTAGAAGAAGGGTTGGTAATGAGGGAGTATAAATATGTAGAGGAAATTACAGTTATTTGCCAGTTAAGAGGAGAGAAGACTCTGGAGAACTTCACAGTTACTTCAATAAACCTAGGTTAAGGGACAGCAATATGACAAAATAAAGACATGGTATTGATGAAAGCGAAGAATATTAAAAAGAAAGATTTAGTCAAACCTCACAGGTTTTTAAGCTAGCTGCAAGAAACCTTGCCCTTGCATCCAGTTCTCTGAAAACCTGTTAAATGCTCTCCTGCAGACAGAAAGGCTAACTAAAGAGTTATGACATTTAGGGAACAGGATAGGGAAACAAACTCATTCAGTGTCTCTTACGAGCCAATGGTGCAGCACTATTGAGGGTGCTCTGTGCAGTTATGGTCCCTCTACATTGCTGCAGAACTAGAGAGGGTTCAGAGAGGAGCAACAAGAATGTTGCCCAGGTCATTACATGAATGGCACAACAAACAAAGCCTTCCTTTTTATGACTTTCTGTGTAGATTCTTTATCTTTCCTTCCCCCTCTTCCCACCTTCCAAAAAGACCTACCCCTATCCCACCTCCACCCATATTACAGCTTCCTTTCCCCAATATCTTCTTGTTCCCCATTTCCTTGATGGCTGCCCACCCTTCCCACAGTCCAGATTCCCTTACCCTTCACCCAGAAGTACCTCCAGGTTTTCATGTCCTCAAAATCTCTATTCATATCCTTACCTCCACTTCCTTTCCTCTCCTGCTCCCCCACTGCAAAAACCCTGGCACTCTATTTCAGTCATGTGATTCTGGCCCATCAAATGGCCCCATGCTGTGGCTGGTTTGGAACTACATACATGTTCTTTGGCCAGATTAATGCTGTCAAACTTTGGATAGGGCTGAGTATGGTTACATTTAATTAATTAATAACTGACATTATTAGTGCTTAGGACAAGGTCTTTTTTGTTCCCTGTCAAATTTCAGGAAAGCTGTAAAAGTAACCTTTTGGTCTAAATTGTTTGGATATGGCCCATTTGTTCACAAGCTGTTTGGAAGGGGGCAGATCAAAGCATCTTTCATACACCTCATTTGCATAAGAAATCAGATTTAAAACTATCACAAAAAGAACTAGATCTATATGGCTGTTCTCAATTTCTGAGCTTATCAGCTCTGCTTAAGTTTTAATTAAAAATTATCAATTTCTTTTTTGTCCAAGTATCAGCTAAGAAGACTCTTCACATAACGTAATAGCGAGAGAAAGCTTTGCTCTGCTGAAGTCTAGAGCACAAATAATTTTATAGCCAGTCTCTGCCCTTGCTGGTTTGTTACTACATATACTTTTTTTATATATTTGTTACAGTGGTAACACAGCTAATATTGGTGTGCAGCTACTCACAAGCAGTATGAATAAGAAAGGGAAAAAAGCTTTTGCACTGATACGCTTTTCCTCTTGAACCTTCAAGGAGAAGGACAGACTTTGTTTTGCTTAGAAGAATTTAACTTTTCAGCAGTGAACATGAAAAGAAAGTGAATTTATCTTCGCTGTTTTGAAGTTATTAATTTGTAAATTAGAGATTCGATTTTGGTATCCACAGCATAACATTTTGCTCAAGGTTAAGACAGAATACATGGTTAAACAACAAAAAATTTTAATTAAAAAAAAAAATTATTAAAAATGTGTCTACACTTAGAATGAATGAATATTAGAAGATAAAATAATTTTTAAGACCAGAGTCCTTTTCAAATGTAAAAATGGGTTTTAATCACAAAGAAGTTCGAAATGTAATATCTTTATAACAAAATCTGAGATGTCTAACTTCAGTTCTTCTTTTACTCATAGATAAAAGTAGCTTCTTGTGATGGAAAATGCCCGTCTGCAACAATTTTCAATGTCAATATTGATAGCCATTTAAGATTCTGTAAATGTTGTCGAGAAAATGGAACACGTAATCTGACTGTGCCACTACGCTGCTCAGGAAATGGTACTGAAATTATGTACGTCATTCAAGAGCCTACAGACTGCTCATGCCAATGGAACTGAACATTACTGTGGATATGATTTAATCTGAAGAATTCAAATGAGACTTATCTCACCAGACTCTATTTTTTGACCTTGGATGGCTATAGTACTCTGCAGGGGAAAAAAAAAGTCCTTAATTATGCTTTTTAATGTAACTTTTCACAAATTTAGTACAGAAGATGTTATTTGTTGCTCTTCAAATTTTCTTTTTAAATATTGACATGTATAGAAAGAAAAATATAAATCCCTTTGAACAAGGTATAATTTAGCCATCATTTATTTCTACTCAGTGGCTTTCTGATGAGCTGTTGAAAGCTGGTTAACATCTGTGTTTCCAGTGTTTTAAAATTTTGGATTGTGGCTACCAATCAAAGTTCAGAATTTCTCAGTGGTTCTGTTCCTTTTACATAGAAACTTCCAGTTAAGAACCATCACTGATCCCATGTTTAAATGGGAAAGAAGCATATTAGGGTTTTGAGAATGAATTAATTAATTTATTACAAAAGTAGTGGGTTCAACTGAAATATCTTTTATTTTGCTGAAAGATCTATCTTTTGTCCATTAAACTGTTGTCAATGACTGGGCTCTGCTTACGTTGTAAGACACTGAGGAACACCACAACTGTGGTCTGTAAGTACCCCTAGTAAATCTCCAGAGCATATAGTAGAATCATAATAATGTCTTTAAACCTTTGACATTTATATAATTTTGGTGTATATTATAAATATGAAGCATGACTAGGCAAAGGCTGAAGAATTTAAGCTTTTGTGCCTTTATTGAAAATATCTAAAGGCTGTTTCTGATATGAAGGATTCTATTTTATATGCATTTTTCAGTTTTCACAAATAAGAAATCGACTGTCTATTAGCTGTAGAATAAGATTCTATGTATATATATATTTATTAAAAAAAGCAGCATACTGCACATTTTAACTATTCATAATGGATTTCTTCCTTTGTTTTCCAATTTGAAGATTTCTATTCTGTATATTTTTATAAAATACATAAAAATTGTTGTTTTGTTTGTTGTTTTTTTTTTTTTTTAAATATTGAGATTTGGACTATTGACTGAATTTAGGATTCATAATTTTTGAGTCCAGGAAAAAAAAATCCAGGTAAAATATATGTTTCGCAGGGCTTAGGTGAGCTATTTATGTTCAGTCAGGCTGTGAATGTCCATGATTCAGCACCTTAAGCTGAAAATGCTCTCCCTTTTCTTAAACATACTATATAGTCTTATCTTAAAAACTAAGGATATGATTTTAGGCTTGTTTTTAGATGATTACTTTGCTTTATAAACTCACTGAATGAAGCTGGTTTAAATGATGACAGTGGGAGTTTTGCCATTGACCTCAGTGTGGCCAGTATTTCCCTATCATGAAAAATGTTTCAGAATTAAAAATCTTGTCTGAAAGTCTGAAAACTTTTTGACAAATAGTTTATTTCAAGCTGTCATCATTTAATTACAAAAAGATTGGATTATCACAGTCACTTATGCAATGAAAAAAATCCAAGGCTATTTTGCTATTTTGTGTGACAAAGCTTTAAACTTTTGCTGTATTCAGTTTGATGCCTTATAGAGAAAAATAGCATATACAGTGAAATCTGTCTTTACTAACAAGTCTATCACCTACTCATCTATCTCCTTAAAAATAGTAACTCGGTTTAAAAATTAAAGAACAATCCATTGTATTACCAGTACAATATTTAACCATTATAAAGAAATAGTGATTACTTAGTGATCAAAATAAAGTGCTGTTCTGAGAAAGCATATACTTTGTTTGCACGTTTTTATGATTTATATGGCAGATATTTCAAGTTGTTATATACTAGGGCCTAGAACCAAAATATTCTCTGGTATTGCTGTCAGCATTTGTGTCAGAAACTTTTCCTGCAGGCCAGAAATGGAAATTAAATCATAGTCATATCTGTAAAGTTTGTGTAGTCATACAGCACATTAAAAGGACAACTTCTTTTAAAAGAAAAATACAACCTTGGGGCCTTTTGATTTATTAACACAGAGAGGAATCCTATATTTGCATCAGCAGAGTTTGGCACAAAACTTCTTAATGAATTTAGCATTTGATAAATTACTTAAGGAAGCTTCTACAAGATAGCATTTCTCCATATAATGACTGAACACTTGATGTGTTTTGATTAAACGGCCATGCTTTTTATAAGCAATGTGCTTTTGTAAGATTTAGAACTGTATTTGTAATTAAAGAGAAATTAATAAACATTGTTTTGCAGAATGCTAATAAATCAGTGTTGATGCAATTAATTTACCTGTGCCACTAAAGACGAATGATAATGCAAAACCTGAAAATTAAAAGCAGTTATGGTTAAAATTAACTCCATGATAACCTCCAATAGGAAACACGGTGTTAAAAGATCTTTCTCCCACTTACCCAATTTAGTTTTTTAAGTGCAACAATCAATAGGAACTGTGTCAGGATCCTCCCCGAAGCCTACAGCAAAATGTTACATCTTCGGTGGAGCTGGATATGGTCTAAGATTGTCTTCCATTTTACAATTAAACTTCAAAATCAGACTGTTTTCGCCTGGTCAGAAAGCGAACATCTATTAAAACTTGTGAACTGTTTTCCAGACAGCCATCTCACCCCCATTTCCTCCACGAAGGTGACGTTAGCATAATGTGGTATGTTTTATATAATGTGAACTACCCCTCGCAGGCCTTGCAATGGACAGAAGGTTTGAATGAACCTGCAGTGTGGCAGGACCGTTCTGCTCCAAATACTCCCTCAGTCTGTAACTTAAATGTAAATGTAGATGCATCTCGTGGTTCTGTCTCGGTTTTCTGATCTCTCTTCAGCTCTGCATTCCTGCCTCAACCCCCAGCCTTGAACCGTGTGTAACCCTGTTTGCGCAGGCATCTTGTGAGCTGGTTTGGAAAGCTGATCCAACTCAGACCTAACCTAGTTAAATACCAAAATTAATTAGTTTGTTTAATAGTCACTAAAAGAGCTTTAACACCCGCAGAGTTCCCTCCCTTCTACCCCCTCTGAAATTAAGACTCGAATAATTTCTACTCCCCTAAAAGAAAGACTAGGAATGCATGCCTCTCTCAAACTCCCACGCTGCCACCGGAAAATGCGAGGAACTGGGGAGAAGCTGTGTGCATGACTGAGTGCACGCCTTGCGCTGCAGTCCTGCCGTGCCCTGTCACCTCCCCCATTGGTAGTTGGTTGCACCTCTCCTTCATTCCTACATTTCCGCTGCTCTGTTCTCCTACTTGTGCTTGCAAAAGGAATTCCACAATATAAGGGCTACCCATAAAACTGTGCACATTTTTTTAGGGGTTAATGTAAATATATCTCTGTCCTTAGAATCAGATTGTAACTGAATATGCCTCTATAAAATTGTAAAGCTTTGGCCATATTATTTATAATATTTGACTTTTATAATTCCGTTGCCTTATTACCGGGTCATTTGTTAAGACCAATTCTTGCCCCAATACGCAATTAGAATTTGGAGCACAGCTTTTAATATTGGGTTTAAACCACTTACTTTGTGTTTTCATTAATAACATCCAAGACCTAGAGTATAGCTATACAGGCAGCTAACAGTCTCATTTTTAGCTAGCCAAATCTGTATACTAAAAAATCGACAGTAAAACTTAATACATTTGCATGATTTATTACTTTTCCACATTGCAGGCAGACATCTTCCCAAATGTATTTTGGTGAAATGTGTACTAGTGAAATGTGTATTGGCACCTGTGTATTGGTGAAAAAGCTATTTGCACCGAGGTCTTTGTTACTAGTTTTGAGAGCAGGATCAGGCCTGAACTATGTATGGTGTTTGAACACAGTTACAAGCCACATGATATACTAACAGGTGGAGGCATTTACAAGACCACACTCCAGGGTGACAAATAGTCACTGTGCTGTTCACAGTGCTCAAGCAGTCACAAAATCCTGCTTCAGATGTGGCTCCTTTCCCCTTTCTTTCACACTCCATTTTTCCTGACACAAATCCAATTTTTTTCTCTTCACCTTCTGCACTGCTCATAAACTCAGCTTACTGAGCCTGGATAATTTTTTTTTTTAATTATGCATTGCTTCTGTATGGCTCTTTCCATCTGTTTGGTTTTTTTTTTTTTTTTTTTTTTTTTCCATCTTTCCTTTTGTAAGAATTTAAAGGACAAATCCTATTTCCAAATACTACAGAGGTTCACCCTTGCATAAAATCTTGCTGCCAAATAAATGTGTAGGTACCAGTCAGGAATACTGTGGCAGTGGGAAACATTGACTTGAACTACTTTTTTCCAGTTCTGTCCCATCAAATCCTTTTCCAGAGGTTACCTTGACATTATGCTGCTGGTGTAATCTTGTATAGAATTATGGTGTAATCATGTATAGAATCATAGACTCATTTAGGTTGGAAAAGACCTTTAAGATCATCGAGTCCAAAAGGTCTATGTTCTATGAAAACATCCTACAGACATGTGTTCTAGTACAGGGGAAAAAACATAAATGAGTTGTAACGCGTAAGCACAGAAATGTAGTGATCACAGATGGGCAGCATGAAGGCCAGAATACCTACAGCAAATTTTTACAGTTACAGTGGAATATTGGTACTCTGTTCTTGATATTAGGTTGGATTTCACACTCCCAACCTTTCTGGGGAATATATTTTCAAAAAATATGCATGAGGTGAACGTAAATAATCTTTCAAGGGATAGACCTCAGCATTTAACATTAATGCAAAAGAAAAAAAGGCTTTTAATGAGGAAAGGTTATCATGTAAAGGGTCTATATGTAACATTGTGTACTAAATTTTCTGTTTCTCTAACTATTCTTGAAATAGCAAGTGGAATGAGCAAACTGCCTATAGAACAAGGAAACTTGAAAAATTATCTATCCATTGTCCTTAACGAGTCATCACAGTTTAGGGGAGAAGGGCAGATTCAGAGCTGAGGAACAATGAACTCTAGCAACTGCAAATACGATTCGTGGACAGTCACATACTGGCCATTTTAGAACTGCTTTTTTGTCTATTTGAAAAATAATTCCATATATAGACCAATGAGGTAGTCATATTCCTACAGAAATCAGTGGTAAAAGATTCCCTAAGATAAGAGATTTGGGAATCTCACTCGAAGGAGATAATCTGAAAAAAAGGTCTTATACACATAGTTTCTACTTTAACAAGTAGTTTTTGTACGAAGAATGGGTGGAACCTAAAGAACTTCTTCTGTACTAATGTTGCGTTCTGGAGAAAACCAATAGTTAATGATGTTAAAACTTAACCACTAGAAATGCTGAATAAAAGGAAAGTGGTTATGTTTTGGGGAGTGTTCTTTTGATTAAGGTGGAATGTGCCACGCACGCTTAACTTAATGAGGTTAAAAAGGAGCAGGATCCTGCTGTTGTCTTGAAAATCGCCCCATTAATAAAACCTCCCTTTGTGCGTTGATTACGAAGTGCAGGGCAGGGGAGGGGAAGAGTATGTCTGCTTTGTGAAAGAGCTGACCAGGCATCAGCTAACTTGTGGCATATACAGCTAAAATAGCATCCAGGTGATACACCCACGTACACTCTGTGCGTGTGTGTGTTTCTCAGAGAGAGAGCGAGGGACTGAGTCATTGTTTTGACATCAGGGGTTTCAGCGCTGCAGCTTTTGATTTACTACACCTGCCTTTGAGCCTGGGTAACAGAATAGCTCCAAAATGGTATTTTTCTGGTGAGATTAAGCCTGCCTTGTTTACTAGAAGTTCCAAATAAAGCTCTAAATAAAAACTGTATTCCTTATTTCACGATTCAAAGTTCAGTCGTGTACAGGTTTCAGGAAAATTAAGGAACAACCTATTGAAGAACAAGATACTATCTCAAGACAGAAATAATATATTATGTGATGATAGCACCTAAGAAAATACACAGTAAATAATATGAATGTTGCTCATTTTTATGGTGCTTATATACAGTGGCACTAATTTTTATTTTTTCTACAATTACTTGGTCTGGAAATAATCAGTAAACAATTTTTATCAGCTTATGAAACTGATTTAATTTCAAAGAGCACAGCAGAGAACTGCTTTTCTATTAAAAAAGGTTAATTTAGGCAAAGTTAGGGCACTGGGAATTATATTGAGATAAGTTCACTTCTGAATGCACTGCTTCAAATCTGGCCAAAGGCAGATGTCACCCAAACTTTTTGTCTGAGCTGAGTTCTTGTTCAGTAAGTAGCCTTTGGGAAATAAACCAGTGGTCCTACTGTTATGAATTCTTGTCTATTCTGTGTCTATCGATGCTTGCACTGGTAACTTCATGTGGGACCTCTGTACAGAGGCCCACAGCTTGACAAGGAGAATCAGAAATTCTGCCCCAAGAAAAAATTCAGTCCCAAAGAGGCAAATGAGGATCTTTACAGGGACTTCAGCAGCAGGAAACTGGTGTCACTCTGGGGAGAAGTTGTATGGGTTCTAAGGCCAACTTTATTTCTGAGCCAAGCTTTATTCCTAAGTGGTCTGATTTTACCCTTTTCATGTAAAATCTTGAACGCAAAGATGTCTGTTAAGAGTCTCGCTAGTTAAAACACAGCACTTCATGCTAGTTGCTTCGATTGTGTTTGTTACTAGTACTTCCCACAGACGTACTCTGAAACTCTGTAATGCCCACCTGGAAAGCATTTTCCTAAGGCACATTAAAGCCGGTATTCCTGGGAGCAACTTTCATGTTTTGTACACATTTATTTATCCAGCCCCGAAGACACAGCTATTACATGTAGAAAGAGCTGAGGAGCGTCTGCTTGTAGCGAATTTCAGACGGGTCCGTATCCCAGCACAGCCGGGTTACAGGGCACTGAAATGGGGCATCGGAGCGGGTCGGACGCCGTGGCTGCACCACGAAGCACAACAGTTCTTCACGCAAACACTCGGCCTACCGCACCCAGCCCCTTCACGCTCCATTCGCCTCCCAGGGTCTCCTTTCGGCCCGGTGATTTTGCAGGAATAGTTCGACTTTTAAGGACGCGCCCAGGGGAAGGGCAGAAAAGGCGGGAACAAATGGGGGTGCAGGGGGAGGGCGGGGGGGGGGGGAAGAAGAGGGGAGAACGGCCGCCGCGGAGGGCGTGCGCCCGCCTGTCCTGCGGGAGAGCCCCGCTGCCGCCTGCTCGGGGCTGCAGTTACTGACGAGAAAGGTCGGAAGTTACTGACTAGAAATGTGGGAAGCGCTCTGAGTGGACTGTGTGCGAGTTAGGGAATTTGTAGCCTCTGCTTTTATATCGAGAAATAGGATTTTGTATTTTCTGTGAGCAATTTTAGACTTGCTCGTGCAGTTTCTGGTGCTGTACTGGTGTGCACCTGTCTTCTGATGAGCAAATTTAACAGAAATTATCACAAACTTATACTGTTTATATTTATTCCTCTAGCAAGATGTATCAATGGTTCTGCAGGTGTGCTTAGTACTTCCACAGAAAACCTTTAAGGCTTATTTGAAAGCCGATAAAGGAGCAACTTGCTAGAAATGTGTACTGCGGAAAACAGGGAGAGCCTCTTAAAGAAAGTGCAAGGGGTTACACTGCTTTCCATCCAGTAATCACTAGTAAAACTTAAAAAAACCCTGACATTTTTTACACTGAGGGGTTTTTAATTGACTAATGAACAACAGGCACATCCCTAGCTCAGTGAAATTAGAGGACAGCCTTTTGCTGATCTCTGGAAGCTTTATATGAGGCCTGGGAAGAGGCAGGGCCAGGGCGAAAACAAAAATCTTGGGTGTGACATTGGCTGCTGCTGTATCTATGTGAAGTATAAATACACATATTACTTCTGGTTTTTCTTTTCTTATGGCTTAGAATTTTTAACACAATTTTGTTTTGAAGCTGTTGTGATTCAAACACATAAGGGACGCTGGGACTATAACGTTTCTGTATGGATCAAGCAATTCTGCTGCTGCTGTTCTTAAAATATTTATTTAAGGTAAGGAAAATATTTAAGGTAAGGAAAATATTCCCTTTCTGAAAGTGGATAGATACTCTAATTGAATATTGAAAATTGATATTTCGTGATTTGGACTGCTTTTTTGTTGTTCTAGCAGTCACAGGGAGCTCCCAGCTATTGCTACTGAACTTTCTAGGTCTTCCTTCTATTTAAATTGTTGGAAGCTCTCTCGAGATCCTTAATCTGCTTTATTGCGTGCTCCTCTGGTTTAATGTTGTTTGGTACTATTAAAAGAACCACATATGTAGGAACCACAGGTATCTTTCAGCTTACTTTTCTAATATACTTTGCAATAATGTTGTCCATATTTATCTACATTTAGCATTTGTATGTGTAGTCTTTATTTTACATTTAGCTTAACATGCTTTGCAGCAAAGGTGATTTCAAAGCTCTGTCAATTACTGGTACAAATGCAACTCCCTTCCTTTGGAGAAGAGAGCTGTGTATTTGGGGTGGTGAAATGTTGCTGCATTTCCCAGCCTCCTGGTATATTCCTTGAGAGTACCCAGATAGTGTCCAGTTGCGCTGGCCAACTTTGAGCTTGAGAACAGGTGGTTTTGGTGGAAGCCATAGTGCAGCAGTCTGTGATCTGCCTTAGTCAGGGAAGTTTCCTGACAGTTGCAGAGTCCTTGAGAGTGCCATAATTTTAAGGATGGTGGTGTGGGGTGAAATAAAACTTCAGCAAGTTCCGTATCGTGTCTCCAGCAGTGGCAAAAAGCAGGTCCTTGGGGTTCTGTAAGAACAGCATAATATAAGAACTACCCTATACTATGTTTGTTTCCCACCATTTGCAGCTTAAGGACTTCTTGAGATGGATGTAGTTGCAGTGCATTTTGTGGGCTTCAGTGTTCTTCTCTTCTCTGAACTTGTCCGGCCTCTTCTGAAACCCATAGAAACTTTTAGTACTCATTTTAAGTTTTGCCAGATAAACTATTTTGTGAAGAGCTACCTTTTTGTTTGCTTTGAATCTGGAGCATACCAGCTATGTTTCATCCTTCACAGTTCCTGTACTTGAAGAGAAAATGAAAAATCAGTCTCTGCTCCCTTCTTCTGGCTACTTAAGATTTTATAGACCCTTGTTGTATTTCCCCTCAAGTGCCTCTTTTTCAGATTGAGAAGCTTACTTGAGTCGTATGTTAAGGAGTACTCAATAGCAGAAGTCAATGCGTTTGTTGTTTAGGTCTCCTAGCTGGTATGTAGCTGAAGATAGATTTGAACCTTAGGTCAAATTTGAACCTTTGGTCAATTTAATATTTTTTTTTTTAAATTTCTGCAGTCTTTGGGTAAGGGCCTAAAGAGTACTGGCAAGGTGCTGGCAACAAAAACTGACATTCTAAATCCCTCTCATCAGATATAAGTATGGTAAAATTTGTGTACACTTGCAACTTTAGTTCTTCTTTTTAGGCCTAGGAGTATGTATTTAAGTACAGTAAAATGGCATATATTGTTGCTGCCATTAGAAAATTACTAAATTTTAAAATGCAATTATTGGCCCATACACATTTTTTAAATATCTTTAAAAGCAGATTTTCCTACCCTTTGCATTGTTTCAGCTAGGTTGTTTTCAGGGAACGCAAGCCAGCTATACGCCCATCAATTAAAAGCTTGCTGGTTTTCCTGGAAATGTCTAATATCCTTAAATGCTTTTGCACATGCCACGAATTTTAGTCTAGTATGTTAATTCAGGGGCTTCCAAGAGGTGGTATGTGCCCTCTTATCAAAGGTTTGTAGAGATTAATGGCTTTATAAACTTTATGAAGTTTATACTTTAGAAAGTGTGATCTAAACTCTGAACATTAAGTTCTTGTTAGATTCATAGTTACGTTAATTTGTCATTAGTTAAAGGAAGTTATTTTAAACCAAACTGAATCCAAGAGTATGTTGTGTTAACAAATAAGAAAGAGCTGAGTGTTTTGTATTTTTATGTTTGGTTTTTTTTGGAGGGGTGTGTGTGTAGTAGATTGCTTTACAGGGTAATAAAATGTAATATAATAATAAAAATGCTAACTTTTATTTTCATATACTAGGGTTCCTATTCATGCCTTGATTTTTGTTTTGTTTTGTTTTTTGAATTACATTTTGAGTTCATTGCTGAATGATGGGTTTCATTTGTCATCTCAATTCATAAAGAAAATAAAAATGGAACTTAGAACACAGAAATGCAATCTTTTAATACATGTTATGTGATAGGGATTGGCATCACATGCCCCCATTTCTCTGAATTTTAGAGGTGTGATTCAGGTTTATATCTTGTTAGATAGAAGCAACCTGTAAGTTTCTGGTTCCAAATGAAATTCAAACATAGAAGGAACCTGCTTTTCTAAACAGCTAATCTGAAGTCCCTCAAAGGCAGGTGCAATTATTAAAAAGGTAGTGTCAAAAATACAGAAGACTTGTGTCTAGAATGAGTTGACCTCTTAAGAAGTTGAAACACTGAACAAAGTTTGTACTGCCATGTCTAAACTGGATTGGTAGCGAGGTGTTTAGTAAATTATTTCTTTACCTCTTGAACATTGCTATTTCTTACTCCAAGATACTTGGAAATTGTGAAAGTGATGCCACTGAAGTCTTTACCATGTAATGTGAAAATAGGACTGAGACCTCCAACTCCTGACTGACTGCTAACTGTGATTGCAATACACACATTGCAAGTGAAATCTCTGACCTTGTTTCTGAAGTGATGGCAGATTTCTCTTTTCCTAGTAGGGCACGTTTGGCTCAGCTGATGTGGTTTGGCCACCTCTGGAGAGAGAAAGAAAAATAGGACCTGTACCTGCAGAACTTGTAAAAAATGCTGAAGCCTCTGTGTGTCACACAGTAGGGCTGGTAATACTGGTCCATATAAAAACTGTTGCTAGCTGACAAATTCAAGGTAGAAGTAGTTAAAATTGACAGGATTTAATTATTTAGTTAGAGGTACATTTTCTGCATTTTCTACTAAGTTGCATTCGTGTTTGTTTCTCTTACAGGGTTCAAGGAGTCTAGACTGTGACCAAGTGAAAAAGCCTGCTAGAGCAGTTTTAATGGAGTGGACTGAACTGCCCAAAGGAGAGGATCCAGACTATTATATTGTAACATACCGGCATGCAGATGCTTTCAGTCAAAAAGTATATTACATCAATCTAAGCGATAAGTAATTCCAAATGTATTTAAACTGCAGATGTCAGTAGTTAATAGCACTGTGTGTTTGTTTAAAAAAAAAAAGCAATAATGTAAAATAGCAAATAAAGAGAAAGTTTGGAAAAATGACACTGAATTCTGTAATTCGTGTCATTTATGTGCACTTTTACAGAGTCCTATTGAAGCCAGTGGGACTTAAAGGACCCTTGGGTATCCTGGTTGAATAAGGATAGATAGGCATATGTTCGAAGTTAAGAATATGCAAGTTCTTCAAGGTACTGTGGTTTGGAGGAGAAGTCCAACTTCTCCAGAAGAGGCACAGACCCTATCTCCCAGATCTCTGTGGGAGGGCGTTGTTCTTATTTTGAGCACAGGATGTTCTGGAACTTAAAGAAAATATGAGGATTTTAATATGACGGTGTTTGTTAATAGTTTGATTCCTAAAAGATTTTGGTTTAAATGCATTGGGTATTGTGCAGTCTTAAGTTTGATGTGCTACAATATAAGTTACCCTTTTAAAAACTTCATAGATCATTTATGAATTGCATTTGTATTTCTTTCACTATATGCAGAAATTCTTTTAACTTGCAGAACATAAGAAACATTTCTAAAGTTGAAGACAAACCTGTCAGTACTACAATTCTGCTTGAGGAAAATAAGAAGTATGATATTACAATAGAATCCTTAAAAAATGGCCAAATCTTAAGTTTAAAATCATTTAAGACACGTAAGTAGTGTAGCGCAAAAGTATTTTGGTATCATTTTAGTTAGTCTAATATTGAAGATTAACGATGTAGAATGAAAGGGCTTTCTAATCTTAATTTTGTTAATTGCTTTAAAATAGTTTATAGCATTACCTTTGTACACATGACAAGCTCATACTAGCTTTGGAATGCAGTCTAGGATCTGAATACAAACAACATCATCAGGAAAAATATGTAGTAAGTTGATAACATTGCAGCAGCCGTTGACTCTGCTGTAAGTTAGTATGTTTAGCAAGCTACAGGAAATAATTCATGGTTATGCTGCTAATGTGTTATTGTACTTGACATCTATTGCTTAACTGATATTCTAGCAAAGTATGTATTTTACAGTTAAACAATCCTTAGACTATGCACTTAACTCTTTATTTCTGGTTGCTTCAGACATAAGTTTACATACAATGATGGTAAAAGAGAGCATGAGTTTCTTAATTGCTCAGTAAGACATTTTCTGTTTCCATATTACCTTTCTTTCCCTACTGTGTATCCCTCATCACTTCTTAAAAAAAAAAAAAAAATGCAATAAAACTATGAGCTAATTATTCTGTTGTGGTGAAGACAGTATTTATTTTTTCTTGGTCTACTAGGTGGAATTTCAGAAAATGACATCAAAACTTTTGTGACAGCTACTACAGTGTCTTTTAGTTGGAGTGCAATAACTAAAGAATCTTCAGTTTCAGTTTCACTGAATGAGACTTCTCAGATCATTAAAAACCCCAGTGGATTCTTTGTATGGAGTAATTTGACACCTGCCACCTTATATACATTTAAATTTACATTTGAACAATCACATCTGGAATTTATAAATGTGTCTCAATCACTGGATGTTCAAGCTGAAACAGGTATATGTCAAAGTTTATTGTAGTCACAGTGAATGCAAGGAAGCACTGCATATTTTCTAGAAGAGTTAAGAGTAAATAGTAAAAAGTCTGCATTCTATTTTGCAATTTTTAATAGATATGGATTGTTTCATTTCTAGAAAGCTGAAAGAAAATGAATGTTAATGACATAGAAAGGTTATTTTTAATTAGTATTTCTTACTATTTTTAGGAGCAAGAATTCAAATTTATATGTGCAAATATTTTAAGCTACCTACAGTTTTTGCAGTCTAAAATAGAGTCGAGTGAATATTGAGGTTTGGCATTGTAATTATTTGAGTGTATGGATTGAATTTGCTATAGAGTTTCAATGAAAAGGCAGGGAAAATCCTGAATTTGGTAAAGATTTGGAACACTCTTTGTCAGCATTCAAAGTGATGGGTTTCTACTGCTGAGTGGCTGACCTAGCTACGCTGTTTTGTTAGAAGTGCTTTGAAGGAGGCAGGATTCTGAGGATGTTATGGCTTGATTGTGTAACTTCATTCCTTTAAATGTGCTACTCTGATAATGCAACTTAAAATCTTTAAAATTAGGAACACAAAAGAAGGGATCATATAAGCTCAAATTCAATGAAGTAATTATTTTCCTAAACTCAGGAAACTATTAAAAAAAAATAATTTCTTCATTTCAATTTTAAAATTTAAAAAAAAGAACCATCAGAAACGAAGCTTAAAGAATTAGTTTTTTCCTAGAGAAGGATAAAAATTAATGGATCTGGGTTTTTTTGCCTCATTGGGTTGTAAGAGATACTCTTTTAATTGAATCAATCAGATTTTTTAAGACAGTCAGGATTTTGAAGGAGGGTTGCTTCATAATTACTGAAATTCTGGGGTTTGCAGTTGTGAATGAATTAAATGCTATCATCATCAAAATGTCTGTGTAATCATAAAAAAATCTAAAACTATACCGCTGCCATAAATGGTACAGAATATCTTTAAAATCCTGTCCTTGTTCACCTATAGGCACCTGTTCCCAAGGGTGGGTGGCATTCCAGAGCAGCTGCTATCGAATGGGTGAGGAGAGCAAGGCGTGGAAGGTGGCACAACAAATCTGTGAAACATCTTCACGAGGGGCGCATCTTCTTGACATAGGAAGTGAAGAAGAACATGGTTTTATTTTGTCTTATCTCCAGACAATTAGACAAATAATCATGTTGTGGACGGGTCTTAATGACCTAAAGGTCAGTCTGTTTTGTCTTCTTTGCTATTACATATATGGAAGAAGGAGAATTTTGAAATACAGAGCCCAATTCTGTGGAATAAAAAATTCTACACAGTAGATCGGTTGGTTTTTTGTGTAGTTGTTAGTAGTTATAAGAGGAATCATTATTTCTTCCTATTTAGAAATACTGAAAATATTTAGCAGGCTATAGCTGGGAAAAAAAGACATAGTTTATACACGACCTGTTTAATTTTTCTTTTTTTTGTGAGTACTTTATAGGGATATTGTTGTGCCTGTAGGTGGTGCTGCATTACCAGATTTTAAATCTTATTCTATAGGTATGTTACTTAACTATGGTTATCAAAGTCTGGGGTTGGCTTTCTCAGTTTGATGTTGGACTGAAATGTTGAGTGCTGAGCTTAGCAAGGTCTGTCCAGTATGGATGGGTACTGGATAGGCCAGTGGAAGAAGGGAATGGAGCGAGGTATTTCTTGTAAAAAGTTTCCCGTTCCTCATATTTGGGATATGAGGGTTCTTAATGCCGGTGCGGCTCTTACTCACTGTGGTGTGGTGTGTGATTTGGGAAAAGCTACAGAGATAAATTGGGAAAGCTCCCAGAAAGATGGAGGCACTCTGCCAGAAATGTGGGATCTAGTCTTCCTGTGATTAGGCTTAGTGAAAGCTTCTTTTGTGGTAAGTATCGGAAGGGTGGGAGGAAGCCACTGTTTTTCGGTTTGGAAAATCTACACTCTGAAATTTAATTTTAATACTGTTTTGGTCAAATTAATTTTAAAAGAAATGCTGTGAAAAACAGTAAAAACAAAGTAAACTTTATTTGTAAGGGCAGAAGGTAAGTGATAGACTTGTCACAGACAGAAAATTTCTTTTTTGCAGACCCTGTTAAATAACTTAATGGGCTACATAAACAAGTCAGAGTGGGATAACAGGTAAACTGAGAAAACACAAACCTGTCTAGGTTTGTGGTTAGAGAAGCACTCTAACCTTCCTGTTTAGTAAAGCACCAGTAATATAAGCATTTTACATCTAATATTGTTTTATTTGTGAGATTTTAGAATTCTGTAATTTTTATACCATAGTAATATTAATCTTTACCAACTTGGTATTTTAGAAAGAAGGTAGTATTTGTAAGAGACTGCCAGAAATAGATGTCCCATGAAAGCATAATATTTTTGCAGATTAGAAAGAATGCTAGAACGATTTTTTTCTTTTTCCTTTTTAAACTCTGATTAGACAGAAAAGAGTTAGTTGCCAGTTTGGAATTTGACTGTTAGTCAACTGTTTAATCATTGCATGCATTTTTATGTTTGTGGGAGTCTAGTCAGTTAAGTGAACTAGATGAGTGCCTTGCTTTAAGAGTAGGAAAGGATAATTATAAAACACTTGTTTTTCAAGCACTTCTTTCCTAAATATTTGTATTTAATTAGCATGTTCAAGTACTGTATGAACATGTTACAGTCCTTCTAAGTGTCATTGTTGCCATTTGCTCTCCTGAGAACTCCAAATTGTACTCACACCAAATTGTACTTACCCCAGGAGTTCAAAGATCGTGGGACATACGCTAGGAATCGCAGGACTTGTTTAAAATCTGGGATAAAAAATACAGATTCAATAATTTTTGCTTTCTCTTTCATATTTATTCAAACCATTAGGGAGTTAAATTTCTGTTTTCAAGTTTTTTTCTCTCAGTACCTATGGGACTTGAAATATTCTATGAAAGTAAATGTAAGTTGAGATTGTAACCTACTCAGAAGACTGCAGCAGCCTTAGGAAAACTGCCAAGCACTGTGACACTGATAAAAATTAGTGACATTGTGAGCAGGATTAGTTCTGTAGCATTTATATTCTCACAGTTTCTCCTTCTCTAACCCTGTTTTTATCTGTATCTGCATTCAAACCCTTCCTGACGAGGGTGAGTATTCTTGTGAAAGACAACAGGGACCCTGGAGATGTAGATTGGTGCGCTGGGTAAAGAATGAATGGAGGGCTTTGATGATACCCTCACGTCTGTCATGACACTCTGTGCAGTTCTTCAGAGTTAGGAAGAGGTAGCCAAAGACTGTTTACTGAGGCTTCGCTTACAAGCCCTGCTACAGAGGTTTGGATCATAGAAGTATCTTGTGGGTTCCTGTGCTTTGTAGTTAAGTCTGGTGCCCAGGAAGGCCAGTATAAGAAAAAGATATGCATTGATCTACATAGTATTTTTGAAATAGCAGTCTAGACACACGAGTTCTCCTGAAAGTCAAGTTGAATTATTTCATACCACTGAAAATCTTCCTTGCTCTCTTGGGAAAATGAAAGACATCACAGTATTTTATTTGATTTTTTTCCAATTCAGCAGATGAATTGAAAAAAAAAAATAGGCTTAGTCTCAACAAACATTTGTTGTTTTCTTAGAGAAATGGAAAAGATCTTTTTTTTTTTCTCCTCCCCCTCCCCCCTTTTGAATATCTTTAACAAAAAGGAAAAGCAACGGAAGTCTTAAAATTATGGTGGTACCTCAACTTTTCTTCTTCACAGTACTTAAAGCATTTACTTAGATTGTAGGACCACAGACTTGCTATGCCCAAAATTGCCTATGCTAGTATACCTCCTGAAAGTGCTCCAACGTCATGCATAAACGTGTTGGGTTTTTTATTAATCCCCTCTAGATGTTAGTATATGTTAGTGCAGTGCAGACTGAAACCTGCCTCCCCCTCGAGGGGTCTGTGAGCACATTGTACAAGCATCTTGCCTTCGAAATATCATATTGCCCCAGTCTAGTATTTGTAAGGTTCTGCTGGAGACACTGAAAGTACCTCGGAAGTTAGGAACTTGGAGTCAGGTGTGAGTGAGTGTCCTAACCGCTGAGCTACCCACCAGTGGGAGAAAGGGGAAAAGACAGTACTTCCTCATCTGATTGTGAATCTAGCCCTGGATTTTTTTCAGCTGAATTATTTTTGCTTTCAGACCAAATTTATGAATATTTTTGACTGAATGAATTTTTTTAAGTGAATAATATTTTTAGAAAATTATCCATTCATGATTAGTAGATTATTTGATTAATAGTGATTTTAAAACGACTGTTTGTAATGATCAAACACTGTACATTAGCCTTATGTCACTTTTATTATATTATATTATTGCCTTGTGATCTATTCTAATAGAAGGGATAGAATTTTACACTGAAATATTTACTTCATTCAGAATGTTTCTATATAATCAATTTGTATAAATGAAGTATGTAGATTTTTGATGTTTAGGAGATATGCTTGCAATGACAAAAGCCTTAATAATTCATCTATATATATTGTAAAAATACATGGAGTTTTTATTTTTTTTTTCAATGTAGGAAGAAGGTCAGCTCTTGTGGACAGATGGATCCCCTTATCTTCTAAAGGCTGGTATCTCAACTTTGTCAATGATACCAGAAAATGAAACTGACTGCTTTGCCCTTCAGAGAGATCCCACTGGTCCAGACTATTTCTTCACAGGATTTTTCTGCTATATACAGCTACCATATATTTGTGAATATGAATGTAACTATATTTCTTCCAATCTTTTACATTTATTTTTAAAAGCCTTCCCTTGATTCTGTTTATCTTTGAAGATACAAATATAAAAAGTTTTTCATTATTTTCAATGATTTTTTCATTTTTGGTGTGTTTTTTTTTTTTCAGTACCTCTGGTACCAGAAAACTTCACGTTTAGTGTGCTTGATGTCAAGACAACTGAAGCTGTATTTATGTGGAGTGATATGGACATATGGCTTAAGTCAGGCTTTGCACTTAAAATTAAGTACTATTTTGATCAGGGGAAGCCATACATTCTGAGCTTGCCTGTGAATACAACTCAAAGAAAAATTGAGCAGTTGTCTCCTGGCCTTTGCTATAGCTTTTTATTAGCAGCAAGGAACCCAGAAGGGGCACAGACTATCTTAAGTCCAATTCTGAAGGTAGAAACAAGTAAGTTACAAAAATAAATAGCAGTAATAACCAGATAACCATACACTTTTTATTTTTTCCTTTAATTATGCTATTCTTTTTGTTGATATTTTGTTTGAAAATATAAGTAACTCTGAACATGAATTCTGAATCCAGGATTGACCAGTTCATGTAGTGGGTTCCAATGTCTTCATTTTGTTTTTGTGCTAAAATGCTTTATTAGGATTGATGCGGAAAAATCCAGGAGTTTTCAGTGGCCACAGGCAGAAAGCCAGCTACAAATTCTGCTTCTGTGAAGTGTATTTTAAAAGTTTATTCTTACCATAATTTTACTCATAGAATTCCTATTGATGTCCAAAGGGAAAGCTGGATGTCAGAGTTAGCAGTAAGGTATTTTTTGGCCATGCTGATGAAATGCAGAATCACACATTCCAATATGAAATAAAAGACTTTGTTGGAATAAACAGAGATATCCCTATGTATCTGCAGGAAAGATTAAGTCAAGCTTCACAGTTTAAAAATACTTTGTATTCTGACCCACTGCATGATGCAGTATGGCATAAGGAAAAATCATGAACAAATTAACTTGTGTTCTAGTAAAATCTAACTGAATGAAGCCAAATGAAACCTGCCAGTTGGTAGAGATAAAAAATACCTTTGCATCTAAAATTCATCAAATGGGCTTGTCCTCAAGGAAAAATTACTTCATGGACGCAATTTTAGGTGCAGATTTTCTTCAGCTTCCTGTTTCTGTGGTACTGAGAAAATATACAGATTTGCAAAAGTTAAAGAAAACATACTGCCCCAACATTTTTACCGATTCTGGCAAGGCAGTTCAAATATGAGGCAGAGGTCCATTTTCTTAAAGTCAAAACAAAATGCAGATTTCTCTTTAGGGGAAAGAGCTGTTCCTTTTCTTCCAGCAAGTATGTTTTGTACAGTTCACTACTTCTTCCTCTGGACTGCTTTAGTGCACTTGAAAGTCCTCCCACCTCTTGTGCCTCCCAGCTTGTCTGCTCCCTACGCTGATGATTTGTTTTCTGTATATAAGGCCTTGTAATGTAGGTTACCTCTATACTGGATGAAGAATATTCCTGCTTTCTCCTATGAGAAGCAAATACGTGTTTTACCTCAGAAATCAGCTTTTAACTGCAGCAGTGCTACCTACAGAAACGTGATTGTCCAGGCAAGGAAAAATAGGACGATTTACTAATTATTAGATTGGTGACTGAATTGTTGGAAGAGGTGTAGGAGACATAATGAAGAACCATTTTAAAATTATTGATAAAAATAGTGTGTGTTGAACACTTACACTTTCTGAAATTCAGTAGATTTTGCCATTTAATTCATTAGGACCGGGTTTTAACCAACATTGCTAATTAATACCATTTGTCTTAAATGATATTTCTGATCTGACTGAAGTACAAGAGAGACGACCTAAATGAGGAGACTGAGTTCTACATAAAGAGCTGGGTGATTCAGAAAACCTCAGTTAGATAGTGAGAATATTCCCCTTCGTATCAATATTACATATACAGTCAAAGTTGCTTTGTTTATTTTGCTGTAATACTATTTGGCATTTATGTAAGTAAGTGTGCACTGTTAGCTTTTCAGGCTGTATTTGAAAAAAAAGTTAGTTACTGGTAAAAGATGTCAGAAGCTATTATCCTATTCTATTCCTGATTTTATTCAATAGGACCGTTGCACTCCCAGAAGTTAGAGGCTACATATGTTTCATCTGCAGAAATACACTTAAAGTGGAAGCCTCCACAGCATTCATCCAGTGCTTCTTTTCATTACTACCTCGTCAACATTTTGGATACTGAGACCAACATTTGGGAACAGTTACCAGTTGAAAAAAGCAAGACTTCAGTGGTAATACGAAATGTAAAACCTTATCATCAGTATCAGGTATATTTACAGAATGTAGCAGAAAAAGGAACTCTAAGCTGCCATGAAAAGCCTGTATTAATCACAACAGGTGATGTATCCATTTTCTGGAGGTTTTATTTCACTAGACAGAGTTTAAATTGAAAATGCAAGGCACAAAAATATTTTTAAGGCCATGTACAGATTGTGATTTGTTAGAATGTATTGGGGGAAAGTCAGGGGAGTTCTTTTCTATATTCTCTGTTTACTGATTCTAACCTTCCGAACCTTCCAAAAGAGTGAACGTACCTATCCCCTTGTTTATTTATTCACTTACTTACAGCACATTAATATGCGCTAAAGAAGTGACAACCTATTTGATAAATATTTTATGGTTTGTGTATTTAGTTTTAGCAAAGTAGAAATGTTACCATGCTGTCTCAAATTATGTAGGTGAAGGCAGATTACTTTTTTTCTAATCATAAACACTGTGACTCAGATTGTGTCATCTTTGTTACTCTGTATATATCCAACGGAATTGAATATGCTTGTAAAATAAGTCCCCGTTTATTATGAGAAAACAGAAAGCAGAATCTGCTTGTAACAGGTAGTTGTCTACAAACTATTTTAAGAAATAATGAAATGAATTAGTAGGTTTAAAATAATGAAAATTTTAGAAACAAAAATAAACCAAAAGTCATCATTGGCAATTGACTGTAAATTGATAGTAAGTTTGATCTGTGGTTTTATACTGACATCTTTTTCTTTGATCAAGCTGTCGGTCCACCTATAGCTGTTTATATTCACCCAGAAGATGTAGATGAAGAGAGTGTAATCCTTCACTGGAAGCTGCCACAAGAGGGTCAGGAATCCTACATTCAAGTGAAACCTAATGCAGACATAGGTGAAACTAAGAAGTTTTTACTGAACAATACAGAAGAATTTAAGCTTGATCTCCTAATTCCTGGAATGGCTTATGAAATAGCAGTGGCAAGTGTGAATAATGGAAATATGAGTGAACTGAAGACTGTACAATGCACTTTAAGTAAGTCATCTTTTAACAGTGGAAACTACAGACTATAATGCGCGCACAACGTCAGGCTCATTATTGTTTCTTTCATCTAACAGACTTGGTAGATCAACTTGATTTGCTTAATAGCCAAGGTTCAAAACTAGAATATGAAATGTACTGATCCAATCCTAATTGTTAACATCAAAGTAGATGCTGTTAACTTCCAAAGAGGGTGCAGCCTTGGGAGGCACATTGGTAGTACTGATAATTGCAGTGAGGACCGTAGCTGGGAATCCTGTTCCCACTGACAGAAGAAATTGGATGAATCATTGATTTGCACTGAAATAGGAAAATGTTGGAATGGTTGAAACAGATTATTTATTTTTGGAGATGCTTTAGTTGTTCTGTGGACTGTGAAAGAGAAATTACCCTACTATTCATGAGAGGGTGCTGGGAAAGGACATCAAGAGTTAGAAGTAGTGGTAGCTGAAAGGTAAAAGCTTTACATTGTTTATCAAAAGGTCTTTCCTGTTAGTCTTAGTTTACCAAGATGTTGAAATGCTTTTTGCACAGTATGATTTTTTTGCGTATGTGAAAAGAATGGGCAGGGTTCACTTATATATGTGGTATGTAAAGGCTGCAGCTGTCAGGTTATAGATATATGAAATGCTGCATTGTCATTTTTTTTTCTAAATGATTACAGTATTTTGGAGGGTAGCAGGCTTAGTCTTTTTCAGAATTTTTTATATAGGATTAGATATAATACCTCATTCAAGACATAGATGACAGAAAATTATAGATGGGATTTTTCACAGCTGTCAGATCCAGCTGTAAGGGAAGAAAACTAAACACGTCAATATTGCATTCATCAAACGTATCTCATTCTCCATGCTTATCTCCCTGTCCACATGTACATTTCTTTATATTTTTTCCAGCTCTTCTGACTTACCTTCTTGGTGTGGTTGTGGTTGAAAACGTAATTCATTGATACCTTTGGAAGCCTAACTTGCTCTGATTCATAAATCATTTTTCAAATGCTTCAGGATACCAGTAATAAACACCTAAAAAGATCAGGTTGTTTATTGTTTCTGTGAAATGACATGTGTTTTTATAGTAGCTATTCGCTTGCACTGGGCAAACATATTTGTCAGGGCAGTTGCTTCAGATTTATTGGGTGGTTTTCACTGAATTCATTTTCAGCTAATTTAACATGTGGCAATTTTTCTTTTCTTCTTTTAGAGCCCAAGCCTGTTCAAATTGTAGTGCCTTATGTGCTTTATAGCAATGCTGTGGTATTATTTGTTCGCATGCCTGATATTGGAGTATTTGATGGCATATATGTTACAAGCAAAGGAGGACCTAATGCGACGTTCATTTTAAAAAGTGATGGTAAAATAATGATTGAAAACCTTACTGCAGGAACAGAATATGATTTCTGCATCTCCACAAAAAGTGGAAAAATGTTGAGCTCCTTTTACCATCTATCTGGTGTAAAAACATGTGAGTATTTTAAGTTTATTCCTATAAAATTACACCATATTGAATTTTGATGTGTAGTCTCTTTTAACTTTATTTTTATTTCAGTGCAGTAAAAAAGACAGGTTATTTAAAACTCACCTTGATACATCTGTGTAAGAAATTAATAATTACACTAACACTAGCTGTTTTTTAAACAAGGCTATAACTATCCCTTATCATTTCTAAACTTCATAAGCTGTGTTTTTTATATCAAGTTTATAAAAATGTCTAGCAAGTATTTCAGGAATTTGCACTCTATTAAATTGTTGTACTTCTGGGAAGCGAGACACATTTTGACCATTTATTTCAGCCAAGATCAATGAATTTACTTCTGTGTGTCTTGAAATTAGTAAGTTTATTCCTCCCGGTGCATCTTTAAGCAAATGATAAAAGCATTGAAGTTCCCATTTTTCAAGATAATAAACTGAATAATGAACAAAGACATTAAAAAAAGTATTAAGGGAGGGGACACCTTGTAGCAAGGCCTTTCAGAAAGGAATTTTAATAAGGACTTAAAGAGTATTTACAAAAACCTGCTGAAATTCTATGTTTTGACTTACCTATTTTGTATTATAATTATACTTCCAGAAGTTCTCCTTTTCCTGTTTTATAATTTTCTTTTGAAATTCTTTTTCTCTCTGTTTCTCTCAGAGTGGAAATGTTATAAAAGGCTAAATTAAGATTGAATAAAAAGAAGCAAGGAAGAAAGAAGAGGAGAATGAGGGCAAGACAGAAATTTCTTCCCCAAATAGTGAACCCCTTGAAATCTGATTTTTCTTAAAATGTAGTATTAATAAAAATTGAGTTTTGATCAATCTCATGAAAGTGTTTTGAAATTTAGCATGAAGCTGCCTTAGAAAATTTAGTTTTGGTCTGTCTCTTCTGGGCCCCCAAAAACTTTCAAGAGAAAAACTCTGACCACTAACTTGAATTCAGTTTTTCTTAGAAAAAGTGTAAATTTTGGTACATTCCAGCCAGAAGCAGCTATGGTGGGGATGAAAGAGATGCAGAGAAGAGTGGAAGCTCCTCTGTAATTTGATCTGAATTGTATCATACAAGGCCATACTAATAAGAGGTGAAGTGTATTTGTCTTGCCTGATCTACCCAGTTTTGCTGATCTATTTGATGCAATTTAGGTACACTCTGAGCACTATGATGGTAGTATTGGAGGGACTAACTCTATTCTGGAGGATTTTCCTCCCTAGAAGTGCCAGCACTGTCCTCAAGGAGAAATGCATGTTCAGCCCCGTGTGATTTTAAGATAAGCAAGCAAGAAATTTTTTTTTGTATAGTGGCAATATTATCTCTTTGCTCCTTCTCCATTTTTCTGTTTTGGAATATCTGTATGTTTGCAAGTCTGAGATTAGATTTTGCCCTTTTGTTTGAATCTGTTACTGACTGTGTTAACTCTTATGTCTCCACAGGAGGTATAAAAAGTGTTGGATAGAACAGTAATGTGGTTTATGCCTTCTGTAGGTCTGGCAGCTCCACTCAATGTACAAGAAGGTAACGTTACAGACACTTCAATACAGATTGCTTGGGACCGTGCTGATGGACATTTTCATCAATACGAAGTCACATGTATGAATTGTGCAAGTGCTTTCAGGGTATGTTCTTTAAAAGACCACTTGTGTATAGGCAATGCAGTTACTTTTTAAAGTCTTCTATTAATTAATCAGAGGTTAAATTAAAGGCTCTGTCTTCTATTAGAATAGTGGGAGGTACCAGTTACAAAATATAAGCAAATTTTGCAGGCAGTTCTGTGAAAGATGTATTTGGTTTTCTAGGTCCAGAAGGTCAAGCAAGAAACAGCAACATTTTCCAACCTTACTCCTGGTAAGCTGTACAAGTTTACAATTCGAACAGAAAAGGAAGGTTTTAGAGACAGTATTATTGTGACAAAAGAAATAGAGACAGGTAAGACCACAGTGTTGGCAAATTCTGCATTTGTTTTGCTCCATCTATATGTCTTGCTTTCTTCTACTGTTTCTTGAATTTTATTTTCATCTGAAATAGAGAAAAGTAATTCACTCATCTTCATAATTTTCTCCTTCTTCTCTTTCATTTCTATTTTCCTTATTCTTTGACTGCTTGTGTCCTGTAAGAATTTGAATGTGGTTACAGTGTACAATGAACTACCAATGTTAACTTCATAATGATACAAGCAGGTGTACAGTCCAGTAACTGATACTTGTGCACTGTCTGGCTACCAACATTATAGAAGACAAAATCTTTTTTCTTAGACTTCTCTTTAATGTTTGATTTCTCACTTCAGTGCTGAGTTTGAGCATGCTTAGCTGTTCAGAACTAAATTAGTTTTATGATGTTCTTTCATTGACCTCCCCTTACATCAGGACTAAATTTGGGATTTTCTACACTTAGTTCTACTTTGGGTTAGGATATTTGATTCTCAGAAGCATAGTTCTGTTCTGTTCTAGTTCTTCTCCTATCTGCTAGTGTCTTCCTTCCATTATACATTTAAAAACCATTCTTTCATTGTTACTTTTTTCCTTTCTAAATTAAGATCCCTTGAAGTCAGATTTTTCTGCTTCTTTTCCTCACTCCAGCAAGTATGTTCATTCTGAAGGGTTCTTTCATTTTTGGAACGATGTTTCTCCTCTCTGTCCATATCAGGTTTTCACTTGTAACACAGTTATGTTGCTTTTTTTTTGATGTCACTGTGAATAAGTCTATTCAGATACCACCAGAAGGTAAGTACTCTGGCCAGTAACCTTTACATACTGTCTTGAGATAATAATTTCAGAGTTGTATCAGTTCACTATTGCTTCTTCTTTCAATGAGCATGACTTACTTATTCCAGTGAAATGACATTAAAAGAGAGTTCAAAGTCTCTGAGTTGCTCTCTCTCTCCAGTAATGTACAATTCCACAGGTACTGAGATATCCTGCTCCAATGGAAAACAGTACCTTCATCTTGGATGTAGGACTTCATGGTGTGGAGAGAAAAGAGTTTTCGTTGTTAGCTCTAGGTAAAACCTGGACCACACTAGCAGTGTCACTATTCTTGGCTAGCAGAGTGACTTAGCTGTGGTTCTGAGGCTGTCTTCACTCTAGGGGTGCATCCACTATTGCATTGCTTTTTGGTTGTAAAGTTATAGCTAATAATAAACTACTTAGTATCTTACAGTTTACAGGTAGAACAAGGATCTTACTAGTATAGGAGAAGTATGCCTCAAAAACATCTTTGTATTCTTTCAAGGAGTCATCAAATATGTGCAATTGATATATGCTTTGTGGGTTTCCAAAAACCTGTCAGTAAGATTCTCTTACCATGGTTCTTAAAAAAGCAGCCAGTCTTTTAAATTGACCTAACAGGGAATAGAAGATAAAAGTAGTTTCCACAGTGGAGGGATGTTGTCAGACAACTTCTGGGATCTGTTCTGTCCAAAACATTCATAAATGATCTAGAAAAGTGAACAAACTCAGAGGTGATAGAGTTTGCTGATGCAAAGTTACTCAGGAGAGTAAGGATGAGAACTAGCAAAGAGTAACTGTGGAAAAAGCCATATATGCCTCAGTGGCTGGGTGTTAAAATGTCAGATGCAATTCAGTTTAAATAAGTGTAAAGTGATACACAAGGCAAAAATAACCTAAACATCACACATACATGGCCAGCTCCGAGCTGACTGTTACATCTCTGGAGCGATATCTTAAGAATATGATGAGTAGTTCCATGAAAAAATCAGCATATAGCTCATCAGCAAAGTAAAAAGCAGCTGGGATGTTAGAAAAGATTATAGGACAAAACAGGAAACATCGCTGTATTGTCTGTAGAAATCTAGGTACTCTTGCATCTTGAACGCAGCATGCAGTTCTGGTCCTGTTAGGTTGTGTGATAAGAGTTCACCTGCCACCCACAAAGAACCCCAGAGGGGCAAAAGCAAGAAGTGGAACCCAAATAATACCCTGCCAGGCTACTCCCAGGCCCATCACAGGAGCTCTCAGCCCATCAAGGGCTCATCTCCACAAGCCCAGAGGAACAGAGTGGCAGGCAGGAATCCAAATTACAGACTGCCAAGGAACAAACACCATGTCTACGTCCTTCCCAGGGCTGTCTTAGAAGAACCTCAGCTCCTGCGTCCAGGCGTGAAGCCCATCAAGACAGGTCATCAGGAGGAGCCCTCTGGATCACCTTTTGGACTAAGGGGGGTTACTGCCTAGGGGTATAGGACAGGGATGCCAGGGAAAAACAGTTTGGGATTGCACAGGATTTATTGTGGGATGCTTAAGGGAGGAATCAAAGGCAGGAAAAGAAAGGGCATTAGGTGATTTGTGGAAGAACAAATGTGGGAAGATAGAGGGCTAAGGGGATAAAAATGACTCACCACATGCCAGATTTGCTTATCTGACTGTGCCCTGCATTTGATCAGCACAACCTGTCCTATCTTATTAAATCCCTTTCTAACTTCTTCCTATTCTGTGTGCCTGTGTGTGTACAGGGGTGTGAGTGCAGCAACTGGAGTCAGACCATGAGTCAGAGAGCCCTTGTGTCTGTGGTGCAGCATCTAGAGTGAGTGTGGGTGTGTGAGTGAGCGTGTGACTGCTAGTGAGATCCAGCTGGATGAGCTTGTGGGTAGGTGAAGTGGCCTGGGAGCAAGGGGGTGAGTGAGCCAGCACTGGGTATGAGAGCATTTGTGTATCTCTAAGAGTGAGAGCACAGGGGGGTCACCTGTTGGGACTTGGGAAGTCCTGGCCAGCTCTGGTGAGTGCTCTGAATGTCTGTCTGTGATCTGTGTGGCTGGCCATGTATACGTGTATATATGTGGTGTATATATATGGTGTATATGTGTGCGCTGTGTGTGTGTGTGTGTGTGTGCCTGCTGGGAATGCAGCTTCAGCCTTGCTCCTGGTTGAACCTGCGGATATGGCCTCTCAGGCTGTTGGATCTGGCATGTTGTATTTTCCTCTAACAGGTCCCTAATGTGAAAAAGTAAAGTATGGTAGATGCAATCGAAAAGGTTCATAGGAGGGCAGCAAGTGTGATCAAAGATATGTAATGTTTTGCATTTAAGGAACCACTGAGCTAAAACTGATCCAGGAATAATGATGTAATGTAAAATCATTTGTGAGAGGATAAGCCATGGAGAGGTAATTATGGAGCACATAAGAAATGATAATTCACTGACATTTCCTTTACAAGAACTAAAGAGTTGAAACTAGAAGAGAGCAAGTAGGAAAGAAGCAAAAGGAAATGGTTGTTTATTAAATTTATAGATAAGTTGCAGAACTTTTGGCCACATGGCATTTTGTGTGATGATTGTGTTCGTAGGCTCAAGTGGAGACTGAAGATATTCATAGAAGAGAAATCTGCTGAGGTTTATTAAATTCACAGAAATCACCTTTGGAAAACCTTGGGCTGCAAACTGCAGTCTGGGGATTATCACTTCATGCAAGTCTTGCTTTTTCTGTAGACATACACTTTTGGCCACTGTTGAATACAATATACTGTGCTAGTGGGGACTTTGATCTCAGCCCAGTATGTTACCTCTTATACTGACATTTCTTGAGGAATTATCTGGTTTTGAGGAACTCCACATCAGTGATGTCAGAACTGCACTAAGTAGCATTACAGAGCAGCAAGTGATTTGGCTCTGGATCTTGTGGATAACCGAAGTCCCTATATGTGTTACCACAGCAGTATTAGTCTGTGCGTCCTTGAGATAAGCAAGGACATGACATAATTTTTCTGGAGTTTTCATTGCATTCTGATGAGTCCTGTAATAAAGTAATGTACTTAAAACGTATTTTAAAAGTAATACTTTTTTTTTATTGTCACACAGTACCAAGCGCAGTTAAATATCTGAACTATAGCAGAGACTCTGAATCAATAACTGTTACCTGGCCACCAGCCCAAAATATGTTTGATGGATATGTTATTTCAATAAACAGTAAGGTCTTCAATGAGGAGAAAACATTACCTTCTGGTGTAAGGTATGAGGATTACATTTAAAAAATAACTGACACGAACTCAAAACAGATGTTTCACTGTATATTTAAAATAAGTAGCCTGCAGTTTTATGTGTATGTGATATATATTTGATGTTTTAGTTGATGTACTAAATTTTGATTTATCATCAGTTGATGAACTGTGGAAAAAGATAATTTTAAGAATTGCATTTTTTAACAAATTACAGATCTCATATGAAGTGTTTGTGCAAAGAAAAGCAAACAAAATACTGCACTGGCGTGAGCAGCAGTAGAACCTGTGTATTATTCTGGCTGTTTAATTTAATCTTTTAAGACTTTCTAGTACTTGAACTTGCTGTGAACCATAGTGTGATGCATCCTATTTAAAATTTTATCATACTAAAATAGTTTTTGACTGACAACATATATGCATGTATACACACGTTATGTGTAAATAATATCCATAATAATATAAAGAATTAACATATGAAGATACATGCATTTTTAAAACCCTAAAGAACGCAATCTCTTTTTTTATTCTTTGTAGAATGTACAAATTTGAGAGTCTTCTGCCAGGCACTGATTTCTTAATCAGTATTGTGACAACCAATGGGTTAAAAAGAAGTCACCCCACCATCCTCAAGATTAGCACCTGTACGTTCACGGTTTATTAATAACTTTTCATGATTTCAGATAATCAGGATTGTTACATTTTAAGGTATTGTCTAAGAAAAGCTATTCCTTGTTAAATCAATGCATCTTAACAATGGCTGGATTAATGTGTGTCTGTCTGTCTTCTCAATCTAAACATCCTTGAAAGTTACTAAGTAAATAAAAGCTTTCAGAACACAAACAAGTTTCCTCTGTAGTTAATGGGATTCTGACAGTAACTGAATCAGCAGTAGTGTTAGGATGATACAACCTTTCCATAAAAATTTACAAACATGGATTTTATTTCTGATTCTATTGGTCATATGTAGAGTGAATTTAATTTATTTTTATTCTTCTTCAGTACAAAATGAAATCTGTTTCTACACTGAATTATAAAATAATGAATTACAGCAGTGTCTTCTGTAGATGTTAATTCCCTCCAAATTAATGTAGATTATTTTGATATTAAATTTTGCACCACTCCTGTCTTTCCCTCAGATCCTGATCCACCATCAGATTTACAGGTGTTTGGGCAAGAAGAAAATACTGTCTATTTTTCTTGGAAACTACCAAGAGGAGGATTTGATATGTTTCAGGTGAGCTAAGAATGGGAAGAAACCAATGCAATCCTTTACATCTTTTTTTTTTTCTAAATTTCTCAATGAAGTTATCATCCTGTATGTACTGCAGACTCAACAATAAATATTTGTCTTTATAACCCACATAAGTATGGGCAGGAAATACTGCTATGTAAGATCAGCTAAATACATATTTCATATTACACAACAATTTTTAAAAAGGTGATGAAATTATGCTTTTGAAAGCTTTCACAACCTGATTTTTCAGCTGCTGTGCAATAAAAAAGATTACAGGTCAAGGGTTGAATGCAACTGCAATGCAATCTTTTTCTCTTAGCTTTCCAAATTTGTAATACAAATTAATTTCATTAAACTGCAAAATAAAAAATTCATTTTATATAGAAGGATCTAAAGGTTTTGTTTAGAAAGTCCCAGAATATTTTTTTTAATGTAGCAATTTACATGACAAGACTGCAAACATTTGATCCCTCCCGGCCTTGCATACTAAGGAGTTAAAGGATTTCCTGAGTGATAGGTTGAAACTGGACATACATAAGAAAAACAGTGGATGTTTTTTCTCTATTTAATCCTTTATACTTCACAATTTTGTTATGCCCTGTTTTAAAGACTACACTTCTTTTATTTTAAACTTGGTATTCTTTAGGTTCTTGTGGTATTAGAAATAGCTAGTACTTCCCTATTCACCATGCCCATACCTTTCATGATTTTATAAGCTTTAATTTCTCGGTTGTCTTTTATGCAGCATTCTTATGTGGAAGCTGTTCTACACCTTTTATTATTTTTTTCTTTAATTTTTCAAAGCCTTTGACATCCTTCCTGAGATTGGGTGTTCACCTAGGATGAGGGTGCATAGCTTCCTATTCCCTTCCTAGGCAATAACATGCTGTCTACCTTTCTGACTACTGTCAGACTTTTTAAAAATCCTCTTCTGTGGTCATCTCAATTTGAGACAGCTCAATTTGACTCAAAATTCATAGTTCATTAATAATGATTCTGGTATGAGAACATCCTTGACCATTGAAACAAATAATTCAGTTACTATTTCTCATATGGGCTTGTCTATACTGAGTGCTCCCTTTGTACTTTGGTCAGCTAGTGGCCTCCCCAACACCCAGATAAGCTTACTGTGTGTTTAAATTATTGTTTTCATCAGTTGTTGTACCATTTTCAGTCTCTTTTGGCCTGCTGACCTGTGTTTCTGCTCTGCCCTGCCCTGCTTCCCTGTGCTTAGAATCATAGGATAATGGAATGTTTGGGTTGGAAGGGACCTTAAAGATCATCTAGTTCAAACCCTCCTGCAATGGGCAGGGACATCTTCAACTAGATCAGGTTGCTTAAAGCCCCATCCAACCTGGCCTTGAACACTTCCAGGGATGGGGCATCCACAGCTTCTCTGGGCAACCCATTCCAGTGCCTCACCACCCTCACAGTGAAGAATTTCTTCCTTATACCTAATCTAAATCTACCCTCTTTCAGTTTAAAGGCATTACCACTTGTTCTATCACTACATGACCTTGTAAAAAAAAGTCCCTCTCCAGCTTTCTTGTAGGCCCCCTTCAGGTACTGGAAGGCCGCTATAAGGTCTCCCTGGAGCCTTCTCTTCTCCAGGCTGAACAACCCCAACTCTCTCAACCTGCCTTCATAGGAGAGGTGCTCCAGCCCTCTGAAAGTTTTTGTGGGCCACTTCTGGACTCGCTTCAAGAGGTCCTTCTTATCCTGGGGGCCACAGAGCTGAATGCAGGACTCCAGGTGCAGTCTCACGAGAGCGGCGTAGAGGGGAAGAAGCACCTCTCTCGACCTGCTGCTCACGCTGCTTTTGATGCAGTCCAGGATGCAGTTGGCTTTCTGGGTTGCAAGTGCACATTGCCGGGTCATGTTGAGCTTCTCATCAACCAACACACCCAAGTCGTTCTCCTCAGGGCTGCTCTCAATCCATTCTCTGCCCAGCCTGTATTTGTGCCTGGGATTGCCCCGACCCATGTGCAGGACCTTGCACTTGGCCTTGTTGAACCTAATGAGGTACACACAGGCCCACTGCTTAAGCCTATCCAGGTCCCTCTGGATGGCATCCCTCCCCTCCGGTGTGTTGACTGCACCATACAGCTTGGTGTCGTCGGAAAACTTTCTGAGGGTGCACTCAATCCCACTGTCCATGTTGCCGACAAAGATCTTAAATGGTGCCGGTCCCAGTACTGACCCCTGCGGAATGTCACTCATCACTGGTCTCCACCTGGACATCGAGCTGTTGACCACAACTCTTTGAGTGTACCATCCAGCCAATTCCTTATCCACTGAGTGTTCCATCTATCAAATCCATGTCTCTCCAATTTAGAGACAAGTATGTCATGCAGGACAGTGTCAAATGCTTTGCACAAGTCCAGGTAGATGACGTCAGTTGCTCTTCCCTTATGCACCAACGCTGTAACCCCATCATAGAAGGCCACCAAATTTGTCAGGCATGATTTGCCCTTAGTGAAGCCACATTGGCTGTCACCAGTCACCTCCTTATTTTCCATGTGCCTTAGCATAGTTTCCAGGAGTATCTGTTCCATGATCTTGCTGGGCACAGAGGTAAGGCTGACTGGTTTGTAGTTCCCTGGATCTTCCTTTTTTCCCTTTCTAAAAATGAGGGTTATGTTTCCCCTTTACCAGTTAGTGGGAACTTCACCAGACTGCCACAGCTTCTCAAATATGGGGGATAGTGGCTTAGTAACTTCATCTGCTAGTTCCCTCAGGACCCGCGGATGCATCTCATCAGGTCCCATGGACTTGTGTACGTTCAGGTTCTTTAGAAGGTCTTGAGACTGACCTTCTCCTACAGTGGGCAGTTCTTCATTCTCCCAGTCCCTGCCTTTGCCTTCTGCGACTTGGGCGGTGTGGCTTGAGCAGTTGCCAGTGAAGACTGAGGCAAAAAAGTCACTGAGTACTTCAGCCTTCTCTATATCCCAGGTAACAAGGTCTCCTGTTTCCTTCTGGATATCACTGACGTACCTATAGAAGCTTTTCTTGTTGCCCTTGACATCCCTGGCCAGATTTAATTCTATCTAAAGTTAGCTTGCCTGAACTAGGCAAGTTTATAGTTTTTATTTTTCTTGTTTTGATGTGATCTCCAGTTTTTAAGGATATCTTTTATTAAAATAATCTTCTTTACTGTTCAAATGGTTTTGCTATTTCAACATTCCCTCTACAAAATTTTTGAGTGGTGTATTACATACTAAAGCTGCATTTCAATGTTTTTCACACCATGACACTTTTGGGTCCTCCTCATAATTTCCTTTTAATTTGCTTGATCATTTTTAAGTATTTCTCCTTTTCTAATTAAATGTCACTATGCTGGACTTTTATTTTTATTCTTACAAAGAAGCTGAGTTGTAATATTTCGTGGTTGGTATTACAGAGTGGCTCTTGAGCATTTGTATCTTGAACCATATCCTTTGTAATGCTTAGCACAAAATCTGGAGTTATTTTTATTCTTTCAGTTCTCTGGTCAGAAACAATCCACTATGACATCTAAATACTTTGTCTGTGGGTCATGCATCACTATGACATTCAACCAGTCTCTCTTTTATAGCCTGTCTTTTGCAGTCTGTCTTGTATTATCCTTTGCATTTTGCGGTCACTGTATGAACACAGTCATGTGGTCAATAAAACTTTGCAATAGTAAACTGTTCTTTAAACGTCATTTGAATCAGTAAAGACTTCAAGATATAGTCTTGCACGGCTAACTTACGTGACTAGGATATTCTTTAGTATGTAGCACACCATGAGACAAAGTACTTTGCTTTAATGGTCTTACACAGTTTATAACCCAATATTACAGTATCCAATTCTTTCCTCCCCCTTCCCCATGACTTTGATTATATCCCTACCTAAAACTTGAAATCTGAGTATTCTTAGTATAGTTTCTTGACACTTCTTCTCTCTTGATTAGTGTAAAGCTGCGTTGATCTGAATGAATAAGAGTAGCCAGTTAACCTACCACAGCACAATTTGCTGATGTAGCCTGGAGTATTTTTACAAATTTGAAAATTAAATTCAATTCTCTCATTCATGTTTTGAACCAGTTCAGATATACTTCTGTATGTAGTCAGGTTATTTTTACCATCCTGTGGAAAGTAATTGTCATCTGTAATATTGATCTTTATGGCACAGTATTATTGTTTGGCATCTCATAAAGCAAGCAGCCACATTAGACATTGCTTTGTTTGAATAAATGAGCTTATCTTTAAATATTTAATTAGAAGGGCTTCAGTAGACTGGTTGCTTAGTAAGGTGCCTCTGTGTAAAAGGGATCATTTTACAAATCATTTAAAATTAATTATGCCAGCTCATCAACTTTCTATGCAATATATTGTAGTTCATAGAGCAAAGAGTGCACAAAAGGTACTTTCCTAACTTGTTTATACTAGATGTAAATCTTTAATCTATAGCTTTGCTTCTAGCATTTTGCAGTGCTGTAATTCTAATAACATGATGACAGTCTCGAAGTTTTAGTGTGTATTAACAGGCACTGTGCTGGTAAAATATACAGAGGGAAATTGGATCGTTCCTCCCCAAATGAATAGCAGCTGAACCAAAGTGATTTCAGGTCACTGCCATGTGTAGAATATTCCTCTTACCTTAGAGGAAATAATGAGTGGCAGGACAGGACACACCGATGTAAGCAGTTGCAAACGTTCTTGATCTCTTAGTGCTAATTGCCATGCCTGAGAAACCCATGTGTGTGTGCTGGAGATGCTTGTCTAAAGCCCTCCTCTGCAGGGCAGACACAGTGTGCATCTTGCCTTTCACTAGTGCAGATAGGAAACAGCCTGCAGTAACAGTTTTCTATGTCCGCAGAAAGGACTAGCACAGGACTTTTTCTCACCTTAGAGTTGTCTGGGAGGTCAGAAGGAATCCTCACAGCCTCTAGGAGTTAAGTGCTCAAATTTCAATTACTTGGTATCTCCAGCACTTTTTTTCTCTGCAGTGGCTCTAAACAAGTGAGTTTTCAAGGTATACCAGTGAGCAGAGCTGAGTGGATGATTCCTTGGGACTCTTTTCAGAATCTCAGCTCTGAACAGTGCATGGGTGTTTTTTGGTGGGTTGGTTGGGTTTGTCTGATTTTGTTTGGGTTTTTTTTTTTGCCAGAAAGGTACAGAGATTTCGGAAGTGTCTCCATTTTAGAATAAAAAAAAAATTATCTCATCGTATTGATTAATCCTTAGGCTGCTCTTCTACTGCTTGGCTAGTCTCATTCTTTCTACCTTGTAGTTAATTGCACAGCTCATCAATACAGCTGTGTGACTGAGCAGTCAGAATACACTTTATTATCCTTCCTCCAAGAGCAAAAACATGTCATCTGTAAGCCATGACTTCACTTCACTTCCTCCATCTACTTTTAAAGATTAAAGTCACTCCTTTCACCACTGGGCTATTAAGGAATGCTAGAGTAATTAGTGGATCAACCTTGTGGAACATAATATAAAGCTTAAGCTATATTCTTTATTTTTTTTTGTCTTTAAAATGTGGAAAATGTTGTAAATATTTTTATATAAACAAGTAGTTGGAATCTCTGAACATTACTTTTATGAAGTGAGATAGTCTGATACAAGAAATTATTTTTCTTCCATAGCTTTCATATTGTCTGATGAATAATGAAAAGCTCCTTACCAGAACTGTTTATGATAGCAGAGCTGTAGTGAGAAATCTGGTCCCTGGGACAGAATACTTCTTCCAGTTAAGGACAGTTAAAGGCTTGGATTCCTCTGTGGCTGTGGGGGAAAGAGTCATCACAAGTAAGGAAATACCTTATAACTTGCCTTTTTTTCTTTTTGAAAAACAGTAAATGTTCAGAGACATTTAAATCATTGTGTGTAAGTGACTCAAAAGGGTCACACAGTGAAAAATGAGACTTCAACTTTGGGGGGCAAGTTCCACTTCCTCTTGTGATAGTTTTTTTAAACAGGAGCCTTGTATGTAACTTGCTGCGTTGAAGTTGAAGAATCTAGTCATAGTTGCAGATACCTGTTTGAAAAAAGACATGGATTCACAAAATTCTTCCAGCTCTAGCAGAATAAGATCTTGCCAGAATAGCATCCATGCTTTAAGAATTACCTTGCATTTTGTTTACAATTTTTTCTGCATCTCTTAAATTCTTGCAAGCCCATAGTCTAAGATTGGAAAATTGCTCCTGAACAAGGCCACAGAAAGCTTAAAAGAGTAAGAGGAATTGTGCTTCAGATGTCTTAGAGGTTAATTTTCTGGACCTTGTTATCTTGCACTCATTTTCTGTCTCTGAGCAAACATGGATTTTCCAATGCTCCTGTGATAGAGCATAAAAAGAGGAAAGTTTTTTGTGGCAGAGATATGAAGGAATAGATTTATAGTGGATACTGGACTGCCAAAACAAATAAAGAGCAGCTAAATGTAATCAGAAAATAAATCAACTCCCAGACTCATACACATGCATGTCATAGACCTCCTCCCTTCTTTGATGGATTTTCTGCAGTTTGGACTATAACTCCTTAACCCAGTTAATAGTCAAGGAGGCTCTGCACTAAGTTATTCAGGGATGAGTGAATCTCTGAAAAAAACTGGATCTAGTCCTGCAAATTCTTGTTAATGAAAAGTGCAGCAGAATAATCATCATCATGGTCGTGAAGGTGCTTTTTATCCTCAAGCAAATATTTTCAAGAGTATTGTGGATGAGTCCAGTATATGGCTAGATTATGGAGAGATTATAATTTTAATGGCAAAACTGTAGGATTTTTTTTCATGCTGAATAATCCAACCCTTAACAGGATTATGCTAATTAGTATTTTTCAGAAAGCTTCAAGCAACATAAATCAATAATCTGGAAGATTCATTTTTTAGGAGGAATGGAAATATTTTTCTTTTCTAACCGCAGCTGTGCTGCACAGATTAATGGAGGTGTTATTTGTAAATAATTGCTGGTGATGTTGGGAATCTTAATATAACCAGAAGGAATATTTCAAAAGAAAAAAAGGGATAATCACTGAAACTATGTAATTTACTGTATCCCTACATGAACAGATGAACAGTTTTCTAAAATTATTTGGCCTATGATGTATTTTGGAAAACTTCAAACTGAATAAAATCTGTGCTTCTGTTTACAGAGAGCTCCATTCTAATTCTGTTTCACCAGCAAGCAAAGTTACTATTCTTACAGAAGATCTGATAAGTCTGGAATTTTCTTCCATAAATTGCATAGTGCACACAGGAGGTACATCCCCAGGTTTTACCCTGTGCAGCCTAATGGCACTGTTTACTATAGATCCATGCAAACATTCTTCTAAAATTTGTGTGAATATTTCATGATGCTGTGAATCTTCAAATTGTTTAAATAAGAAACATTTATTTTTAAAAGATGGTACTTTTCTTGTATTTTAAGGACTATGCATTAAATTTTTCTTTATGAATCTGAATAATTTTTACTGTAGAACCAGCTGGGATATGTGGTCTGGCATTAAAAATGGTAAATACTTCCTCTGCAACTTTAACGTGGAATCCAACCAAGACTAACTTCACTTCTTATAAAGCATCTTTATCAAACAGCACCTTTATAAACAAGTTCAGGATTCCAGGAGCACTGACTGACTTCAGTGTTACAGACCTGTCTGCTGGGGGCATTTATAATTTCACACTGCAAAGACTAAGAGGAAATATTGAAGGAGCTTCTGCTTTCATTGAAATTGTAACAGGTCTGTATGGTTTCTTGCTTTCTCTCCTTGCCCGTGAATGGTAGCAGTCAATAAGAGTGCACCTTTAGTTTTGTACATCTCACTTTGTGGAATTTCAAGAGATCTTGCATGTAATAGTTTGCTGTGCTTGTGGACATGTATTACTTACACACTATTCAGCCTGCACCTGGTGATACACTACCAGAAGCATAATTTCTTTAGCTGTGCTGCATTTCTTTTGACCATTTTTAGTATCTTCATTATTTTTCAGGTCTTATCCTGCAAAGAGTTATGCACGAGCTGAGTTTTACCTTGCCTGATTTCAGTAGGCTTTTTGCAGTGAGTGAAGTTAAACAGGTTTACAAATGTTTGTAGAGTTAAGGCTTTAGATTGTAAACTACTCTATTCGAGGACTGTTTCTTATTAGATTTGTGATTAAAACTTTGTGGGGTACAATCTCAATCTTAACACGTGTCTGCAGTTTACTGTAATGTAATGTAAAATACAGATGAAATTTAAAGAGCAGAAAGATGCATCAGGACTACTTCAACCAATTTCTTTTACTACTTTTTTATACTACTTTTTATAGGGTTTTTTGTGGCAATGACATGGTGGTATGAGAGAGATCCGAGAAGTGGTGGAAGTTGTCATTGATTGACTACTTTGACCAAGTGTCATGACATTTGTATGTCTGCTTTTGGGATCAATGTTTGACAAACCGTTGGTGCTTCTGCATTAGTCAGGGGGACTGAAGCAAGGGGTCAAAGAGAGCCTTTAAAATAAATTGACGTAGGGGTGAAAATCCTTACATTTGTTTTGAGGTAATGTCTTGAGGGTAAAATTAATAAGAAAAAATCTTGTATGTCTTTTAAAGTTTAAACTAGGACTGCAATGCTATAATACTTTAATTGCAACTAATATTTTTTTCAGTTTCGTTGACCTAATTGTGATTCCTTTTACTTAAATGTATTGAGATTACATTGTGATGCTGAGCCTGCTGGTTTATAACGGTTAATTTTTGGAAAAATTAATATGTTGTTGTATTTTGCACTCCGTATTCACTGATGTATCAACTCAACCTCAAGTAATTTTCAATCCACTCACTCGGAACATACATTGCAGACGTTAGTATTTTTGTAGGTGAAATTTACAGCAAATTGTTCTAACTATGCTTTACACAAGTATTCTGGCTATATACTTCATACAAATATGCTGACCACTGACAGTAAGAAGTGTGTGTGCACGTGCATGTAACAGAGAGGAGGACCGTAGAAGAGCAGATGCAATGAGGCTCGAGTGAACCACACTCACATCTGCATTCCCTGATGACGTGGTTAAATCTGTAGAACTGGGGCTTTTTTTTCGGCATCAGCGGGAAGGGTAATTCTCAGTCATGGGATGATAGTAGGAAAAGCATTAGCTTCATGGGACTAAATTTCTCTTTCCATGAAGACATTTTTATGCTCTCTTCCACTGCTGACTCAGCAGTAATTCAGCTGAGGTAAAGAGATGACTTCAAGTATTGTGATAACTCTACACTCAGAGATTAATCATGGGTCTGTATAAAAAGACCTCTGTAAGCATAAAATCCAGCTTTAAAGGAAGTTGAGATCCATGGAAATAATAGTACTGATGATAGCAGTAGGACTTAAAATTTATAAAAGTATACTGAAAGGAAGAAATTATGCTCTGTTACACTTGCACACCTCCACATATTTTTTTTTTGTTCTGCTAGTATTAAAGCAACAAGTTAAAAATCACACATATAAGACAAATACATACTGAATATAAAATCTAAAGGCAATATTGGGATATGTTAATATTTCACATAGATTATTTGATGGCAAAACTGGAGTAATCTGTTTGAAATGATTCTGCAGCTTTGGACAGTCAGTCCATGAAAGATGTATAATCTAAGCAGATTTACATTAAATAAGAAAGGAGTGGAGCTCTTTCAGGATGGAAGTGATATGATATTCAGACTGCACAGTATGATACTACTGTATAAACAGTACTAGAAGATTTAGTCTGAATTCTGTAGAACCATGTTAGTAAGGCAGACAGAGAACTGGGTGCAAGGGTAGTGGCGAATCTGAAATGTGATGAATAGCATCGCTGGCTGGGCTTGCTCTGGGAGATAAGCATAGGGGCAGCTGTTAGCTGTGCGTACTTTCCAAAGCAGAAAGGAGACAATGCACATGGCTATGGATTGCACAGGTGAATAAATTATACAATATTATAGGTAGGTAATTTTTTATTGGCCTATTGAAGAAGCTAAAATCTAGTTCATTATTAGGCTTAGAGTGGATGATACAGATTTAAAGGCAGAAGAAAGTGAGATGGTGTGATGGTAGGTGGAGACTTGGCCTTAATAAAAGGAGGAAAACATCCAAATTTTGGGGACTTAACTCACTAGACTTCATGGAATTACTGGGATTTCAAATACATGAAAAGTATAAAAGAGTTAACAACCCTGTGGCTAGCAACAGAACAAGCACCAGCTATATCTTGAATTTCAACAGGAGCACTAGTTATGACAGGAGTAGCGCTAACTTTAAGGTTGGGGACAGCAGAAACACCAGGACTGTGCAAAGATTCTTTGTTAACTGAACACTGGGCAGAGATACTTGAGCTTGCTCTCTGCAAATGGGGATGTCTGCACAGCATGGTTGGGAGATTAAGAACCAAGTCTCAGAGGTAGTATAGCAACTGCAGTATAACATACTGCTGTATCCAGGCTAATTAGCAATTATCCATCATGTAGCAAGTAAACTGTTCTTGGATGCTTTTATATTCAGTTGTAACTACTAATATATTTGTAAAGGGGGTTATTTAAGTTAATGTCTTCTGTTCCACAATTCTTTTTCAGAACCTGCAAAGCCAGAAGGACTTAAATTTTTCAATGTTTCATCATATTCTTTTTCACTGTATTGGAGACTACCGTATGGACATGTAGACAGATTTCACGTGGATCTTATTCCTGATCATGGTTCTGTTGTTATCCTAGATCTTGGAGTTAGGGAGTATCAGGTATGTGCTTTTATTACAGGACTTGCATGGTCAGCTTTTCCTTATGCACTGTGCTGATGAGGAATTGAAGCTTGCCTCCTTAGCTACTTAATGCAAATATGAATATGAAAGTATTAATGAAAAACTGGTGAGAGCAAATTTCAGCATCCAGAGTTTGTTACCTGACAACAGGCAGTGAATTTACTTTTTTTAAAGTCTGCTAGAAGGATACAGCCAGTCATCCAAGGGTTCATTAATAGTTTAACAAGGGAAGGGCAGAGCTATTGAGTAATACAGGCTCATTAATTGTGTACTTGCCAGGAAGATCTGTGCTTAAATCATTAATGCAGGCAACATTTTGCTAAGCTAAGCCATCAAAAAGAGATAGGAGCACTTTTTGATTCTGCTGGCAGGAAAATATAGTAATTTTAGCAGAAATAATGGTTGTTCTGGTTGTTTTGCTTTTGTTTTTTATTGGAACTGCAAAGATACAGGTATTTTATATAAATGCTTGCTAAAGAGTTGTTAATTATGTTCATTTCAAAGGATGGGCTAGCTTAAGGGTCAAAAACTTGTTAGATTTTCAGCTTTTGTGTTTATTCTTTCAAAAAGGAATTTAAAATGCTTCATATTTACTTTGATAACAATAATGATACCAAAACCCGCTATAGACACACTGATAGGTGATTCTGTGATAAAATTAATAGTTAATTTTGTTGTTCTTTAAAAAATGTATTGAATGTTATACAAATCTTATGGAGGGTAGTTAAATAAGATGGCAAAATACTGTACTGTAGCTAACAGACGTAAACTACTATTTTTACTGTTGTAAATACTGTTGTATTTCTAAAAGCTTATTAACAGATCACTTTCAGTAATGCAATGCTTAAACTTTTGGATTTAGGGGTTTTGTGTTTGCTTTTTCATTTTCTTGATTCTTGGTAAAAGACTTAAATAAATCTATGTCCTATTTCAGGCTGATTTTTCTAATACTATTCCTGGAACAACATACAGTGTTACAGTTTCTGCAGTTTCTTCTTCACTGTACAGTTCACCTGCAAGTAGAACAGTGACAACAAACGTGACAAGTGAGTGAAAAATGCCTGAGGAAATTTTGTTGATTTTTTTTTGAACTATACTTCTTTGTATTTATTATACACACAGTAGTATCTGAGAAATTATAATCAGTTTTGAACAGTCATTTTAATTTTTCATGTTCTTTAACCATAAGAAAATACACTGAATCTGAGGTGTTCTAGGAGAGCATGAGAGTTTCTCTATCAGATATTTTTAAGAAGCAGCCCTGGATGTAAGTTGTAGTTGTATTCATCCATTAGCTTGGCTATTTAAAAAAAAAAAAAAAGGAAAGAAAAAAAAAGAAAAAAAGCATAAAGGAGAACAATTCATAAGGATTTGAAAAATTTGCTAGTGTGTCATGTAGTAATATCCACACTCCGATTCGGAGATATTTCAAAAAAATGTAGCCGTATCAGATGCGTTTTGTAAGAGACCGCAGTTTGGTTTTGAATGGTTTTAGGGAAAGGAACTGCAATTAAGCATGCTAGAATATCTCAGATATTAAATTGGCATTAAACTCTGTTTTGTCCATGAAGATATTGAGCATTACATTTTTTACATTCTTACAGAAGAATGTTCCTGGTATTCCAAAATTCATTTAATCGTTTTTGTAACAGGACTCTAGCCAGAAAATAAGCTTTTTATTCAACAGTACATTAGTTTTCAGTAGTTTTACTGGCTTATGCTGGGAGATTATTTAATTTCTTTATAGAAGCTGTGAGGATGTCTCCATTACCTGGAAACTTAATTAAAAACTGTCTTATATGTTTGTGTGTGTGTTAAAAAAAAAAAAAAAAAAAAAAATTATTTTTTTTTTTTCCAGATCCTGGGCCCCCTGTGTTCCTTGCAGGTGAAAAAGTGGGCTCTGCTGGAATTCTGCTGTCATGGAATACGCCACTGCATCCAAATGGGAGAATTCTCTCCTATATTGTTAAATATAAAGAGGTCTGCCCATGGATGCAAACAGCTTATACACAGGTCACAACAAAGCCAGATAGTTTGGAAGTTCTTCTTACCAGCCTTAACCCTGGAACAACTTACGAAATTACGGTAAAAGCTTTATGAATGCCTTTCAGTATTTTGAATTCTGATTTATTGTAAATTGTGTGAGTTTATGGTAGGTCCATACAGTGTTTTCTGAAGGACCTTGCTAATTACTGTTGCCATGTAACAAAGTATGTTAGGTATTTGTTTACAGTAGTAATTTTTAAATCTACTTTAAATAACTTCCAAAGTTGTACTAAAATGTAGTTTCTTCTATTGGTATTCTTATTGACATATGGCATTATGTGGTAAAAAGTAAAAAGCAAAGGGTAGAATTTTCAAAAACATCTAAATCTTTCTTCATCTTCATTGAGATTTAATCTTTCAAATCTCTGGTGCGCTTTGGATATTACACATAGATTTCTAAATCATCTCAGCCAGATCCAGAAAAGCATGTAGGTACATACTTCTTTCTTTGATTTTAAACTTAATTTATTTAAGAAGGAGTTTTCTTGTCTGAATATCTGTTTAGATGTAGCCTGTAAACACCTTAGCCTGGTTTCCCTAAACCTGGGAGTTTTACTTAGTGTTATCTCCTGAAATAAAAAATGTCATACTTTTCCATTCACTTTCCATAGATTTTATTGCCTAGATATTCACAGTGAATATCTACTGCCAAAATCAGTACCTGTATTTTCATGACTTCTGTATGTGGAATTTGTTTACATTGAGATTAGGCACTCCTGATCCATCTCTGAACTCTTCAACAATAAATGACTTCAGGTGGACAGAAGTGAACTGCTATCCTCTTGGCAATATTTGCCAAGCAGTTCTTTGCCCGACTTACTCTTTCATAAGAACCGTGGAGAGGTGCTTCTTTCTGATATCAAGAATGAAATGAAATTACATGTTTGATTTGCTTCGTTCCATATCATGTAAGTTCATACAGTGCAAAGATATTAAAAAAATATTGAAGTTGACCAGACTAGCAATAGGGCTGTGCAGTGGTTCTTTGTAAAGGTGGGGGTGGGGGGTGGGGGTGGGTGGGTGTGTGTAAGAAAGTAAAAATGTAATTATGCCTGCCATTGTGGGAAAGTTGCTCACTGTGAATCTAGTTGTGATGACCACACTGATAAAAGCCAGTATATCCACAGCTGGAGAAATGTTTATCCTTTGATCTCCTGCCTCCAGTCATCTGTTTAAAAAAACAAAAAACAAAAAAAACAAAAAAAACCAAAAAAAACCCAAAACCCAACCACAAAAAAGTTCAGCTACTATTTGAGAAAAGTATTATCACTTAGACTCTACGCATATTAATCTCCTCAGACAAATGAAGTTATTAAGAGAATTTAATTTGCAGTCCTCAGTAGCACTTTCATGGGGTTCACTATTAAAGGTTTTGCAAATTCCATTCTTTGCTCCACATAGGAATCTTCCCTGGGAACACTGTGGGACATTTTAAATAATTTGTTTTACTTAGCAGTAATTTGCCCTTTGTTGATATATATGGGAGGCAATCCTTCCCATTGCTGGTGCCTGAAACATTGATCTTAGAGCAGAATTTGATTCAGGAAAGCGACTTGTGACCCAACAACCTCTGTCTAGCAGGGACCACACGGCTTTTCTCATGAGTGAATAAAAGTCTGTTGGCAAGCTAAGGGCTGTTACGTTACCTACTGCTTTGGTGGGCGCCCTGACCGCCTGACCCATGAGCAACCTCACAGATTCAGTAATGACTCAGGTGGAAACATTTTTTCTACCTCACAGTTGTGGCCAAAAAGACACATCACATCTTCTTTCTCTTGAGCCGTTTCTCATGGTTCTTTCATTAATTTTTGGAGTAATTTAAAAGTAGCTCTTGATTTTTAGATAGGGTAAAATTCTTTATTGTTTCAGGGTACCTGGCTTGGTCCTGTTGTGAAATTCTTTCTGGTAAATACTGTAACAGTGCAGTTCAACAAAGCTTATAAGCTTTCAATATGGGTTTCCAATCTGTTTGTAACAGCCCAGTCTTAATTTCTTTACTTCTAATGAAAAAAACATTTTTAAAGAAATAGCAGTTACAAGTGATAATTTGTTAAATGTTGGTGAACTATGGATAATTTTGAACATCTGATCATTGATAATTTTGTAAAAATATGCACTCAGAATTTTTTTCTAAACTTAAATAACTAGTGGCAACATACTTCAAAGCATAAAAATGAATACTTCTTCCAAATGTGAACTGCAGCTACTTGAACTTTGTTATCTGCATAGTAAACTTGTCCTTTTTAAATGTATCCAAGCTTTTTTCTATAATGACTTTTTATGGCAGTGATCTCTAGAAGCTAACAGTATGTTGTGTAAGCATTTATTTTGATTATTCTTCAAAGCTAATTGGTGTGTGTAGCTGACACATTTACCATGCAAATTTTTGCATACTTATGTCATAATAACTTTGAGTTTTTTTGAAACTGTACATATGAAACGGGAGTTTCAATGTCTGTCTTAATGCTAGTTTTCCTTTATGGACCCTTTCTACAATACCTACTTTGATATGAGATAACAAAAAATCGGTGTTCAGATGAGGACATACCTTTAGATTTATATAATGTAATTTTAATACTGTCAGAAGTTTCTGATTGCCTGTCAACCCCCTGAAGATCTCCAGGTAATTTCCTGAGCTCTTGCAATTACTGTAGAATTTATCAGTGTTTAAGGATGTTTCACGTTGTTCTCTCTGTGGTACTGAAGTAGGTAAGGTTGGCTGGAGTCATGAGGTGTGCGTGCATGGGGAGGGGGTGTTTGTATGGCTTAGGAGGGAGGTGGCTGGTGATAACAGATTCTCCTTCACCAAGCATAGCATGCACTGTCATAGGCATATGTGTCCCTTTACGTCCTAGATTAAGTCTTCCACGGTACCTCATATTTCTTTGCTGTAGTTTGCCTGCTGTGACATAGTGCTTTTGTTTAAATAGCTTTGCAGTCTTCTGAAAGATGCACAGTTCAGTCCTGAGAAGTGATTAGAACAGTCTTCCTTTCTGACCTGCTGGCTCCTTCCACTCTCTTTGCCCTTAGTTATCCCCTGCGTGCTGTCTGTCACTTCTATGAGCCACACATAGTTTTGCACATCTGCCCCTTCTCACCTGCTTCCCCCACAGTCTGTGCTGTCAGCTCCCTCAGCACCACTGCCATACCTTTGTTACCTGACACTGGTGGGAGGGAATGACTCTGCCAGCTTTAACCTTGCTGGAGAGCTTTTTGCTTTGCTTCTTCTTTCACACACCTCTCACCACCACTGTTGGAATTTTGCTCATGTCTTACCTTTTGTTGCCTCTGTCACTTATTTTCAAAATAAGGACTCAGACTTCATTCCTCTTTCTTTGTAAGTATTGCATGCCATGGCCCATCTCTGAGTCAAATTGACAGTAAGTCCTATATTGCCTAGCAAATAGCCTTGTTGTGTTTATCTCCGTAAATTCTACCAGAGTCTTAATGTACTGCCCTTCTGTGGGAAGACTCTGCTATGATCGTGAGCATTGAGGCACATCCACTATCAAGTGCTTCCACAGTTCCCTGACCTGTTGTCTTTCTGCCAAAAGATATGCTTTCCTTGGATTTCTGTTCTGAGGGAGGTTGACCTCATGCTACCCTTCAGGAGCTCAAGAAATAAAAGAGAACCTATTTTCCTTTTTGCTCTTTTAAGTCATAGAACGAGTGAAATAGAAACAGGGAAGCTGGTTTAAGTGAATTGTGGTAAGGAGAAGGAGTGTTACTGATGTTATTCTTGCTGTTGACTTTAGCATAAAATAGAGACTCAGCACTTCTGAAGTGTGGATAGTCACATGTAGTCTTCCCAGTTTCTTACACTGTTTCATAATTATTCCATTTTATTTTTTCACATTTAATTGTTGAGTATAAATTAAACAATACAGCTATGAAAGGCATGTTAATTTGTATATTTATAGTTTAAAAGCTAGAAGGTGAATCTCTGTGTATCCTTAAGATTTCCACAGTCCTTGAAACTATATATCCTATAGATTCTCTAATGTGGCTTTTTTCCCCCACCATAGGTTGCTGCTGAGAACAGTGCTGGTGTTGGAGTATTTAGCGATCCTTTTCTTTTTCAGACTGCAGAAAGTGGTAATTTTAATAAAGCTGCTAATTATTTTAATTAAAGCTTCTCTAATTTGTTCAAATAAAGTATCCATGGCACATTTTATACTTGAATAAATTCTGATGTGTTTAGAACAAAATCCTAATTATTTTCTTATTCTCTCACTCAGTGGAAAAGGTGCATTTTGTCCTATTTGCTACTAACAGCATTTAGGGTGTGCACATTTGGGGGTTTCTTATATGCAAAGTCTGTTTCTGTTGGGGTTTTCCTATGCCAGTTTCTAGGCAGGCTGCTTCCAGAAAGCAAGGTCACAGGACAGCGGAGCTACCTAACAAGTGGACCTATCCACTGTTGCCTGCAGCAGTACTAGGAGACAGACTTTGTTGTGGGATCAGCTCTGGCATTGTCTACTTATGTCAAGCCGTATTTGTTTAGTGTTGGAGTCAAGTGCCTTCTCTACAAAGCCCAACACAGAATATATTTTACTAAGTTTTTACTTCTTAATTCTGAAGGGGGAAAAAAACCAAAACCAAACACAAATATGGCTGAAATGAAAATTTGACTTGATGGTTTTGAAGATTCAAAAATTATAGTCTGAATTTGCATAATCTTTATTAATTTAGTGATTGTAGTCTTGCTCACACTCCAGGAGCAGTTTAGCCTTGGCTGAAGAGCTGGCACCAGGCCAGTTACATGCGGGTGAGCAAGTCTTAGTGGAATATAGAATTTGTGCTGCGATGGTGGTGACCATCCCTCTGTGTTTAGGACTCTGGGTTCGTTTCTGTAGCTGTGCAAACTGCAGGGTGCTGCATCTCAGTTAATGGCAGGAAATCATCACTCTGCATCAGATTTCTGGGGTAACGCAAAGAGTTATGAAACAAAATATGAGAAGGGGTAGTAAACTTGCCATGTGGAGCTATGCAAAATCATTGTTTTTAACTATTCTTTGTATGTTAGTGTTGGTAGAAAACCTTATTTCCGTGAGCTTTATTTACTCATGTTTGACAGAGACATCAGCATTTCTCCATATGAGAACATTAGCTTTTTACTTTCTGATGCATTTCTGCTCACACTTTATTAAAGTTAAAATCCGTTATTATAAATGTAATTGGAAGGTTTCTTCAAATTCTGGGTGAGAGTTCTGTGTCACTGAAACTACATTTATACTTTTACCTTCTCAAGCTTTTTTTTTAACTGTTCCTTTGATGGTTAAAGAAACCCCAACATCTTGATCAACATGAAGAGGTACAGTTTAAAGTAGGAAAGTTAGACAGAAAATATAATTATTTAAATATAAAGTCTGTAGTCTGTGAGGAGGGGGAAGGGGGTGAAGGATCTGCCAAAGATTCAGCAGGGCCTAAGCAAGAGCTGAATATGCAGCTTGGAGGATCTGTCTCAATTCAGCTGTGGAAGATCTGTAATTGTGGACACTTGTCTATGTGTATATTTTTAAGGCAGTGTAACTCTTTTCTACTTAGTACTAAGGCTAGCTTTCACAGGAACTTCTACTGCTCGTGCCATGCAGACAGGACTAAGAGAGTGCTACAATGCTCTAATTCTCAGGGAAGTTCACATAGCTTGTAAAATCTCATTTAGATGCCGCATCCCATTCCTTTGTGCTCTGATTAATACAGATGCTCTGACAAAAGAACCTGGAAACTGTCACTGATAAAAAGAACTCCATTTCTGTAGTAATAGTGAATATTCAAATTGAGCTGTTTAAAGCTACCAAAAATCTATACCCTGCTGAAAAGATGACACAGGTAAAATGAAATAAAACACCCAGCGCTGTCATATGCTCTTAAACAAACAGAAGTGGGCAAAAATTTGCTACTTCTGACACAGTAGATGAGTTGCTTCTAGGAAGAATATTTTTAAGTTGACCAAACCAATTACTATATTATTATGACACTGAAATAATTATATTTCTCACTTAAACTAGTTTGGAAAAGAGCTGGTTGCATATCAGCTACTTTACATGTGTTTGTGAATTATTGTTATTTATTTGCTTCAGGGATTGGAAGCATTACAAAAAAAAATAAGGGAACTTTTTCTTTCCAGTGCTGAGAAGAAAAGTATGTCTTACTGCTTTTGTTTGTTTTGTTTTCAAGCTCCAGGTAAAGTAGTGAATCTCACAGTTGAAGCCTTAAATTATTCAGCTGTAAATCTGATCTGGTTTCTCCCTCGGCAACCAAATGGAAAAATAACTAGTTTCAAGATTAGTGTGAAACATGCAAGAAGTGGAATTGTAGTGAAAGATGTCTTGGTTAAAGTAGAGGACCTTCTGTCGGGGAGGTTACCAGAATGTAATGTAAGTGCTATAAACCTTTTAAGTTAGAAATAGACTCAAGCTGCAGAATATAGTTTTACATTTGTATTTTAAGACATAAAAGATTTGGAGGCTTGCTTTTCACAACAATCCCAGATACTTTACAAACTTAGGCCCAACGCAGGGTATCGTGGTTGAAGAAAAACCTTTCTGTCCAAAATAGTTTAAATGGAACACTTTTCCTGGAAAAGCTCAGTTTAATCAAAGTAAAAATATTAAGAAAAGGTCAATTTGGTGTCTTAACAGGAAATGATTATATAGATAGTTTTGAATTTTTCTCAGCTTTCATTTTTTTAATTTTTGGTTTTTACAGCATTCAATTAGAAAAGGCAAGAATTTTTTTTTTTTTTTTTTGGTCAGTGCAGACACAGTGTAATGTTAATATCTTATTTTTTATATATAGTATGATAATGCTTTTTATATTTTAAATGTGTGCTTTCTTCTGTGTATGACATTTCAACATTATTTAAATATTTTTCATATCAAAATAAAAACACCCACTATTAGCAGAGTGATTTTTTAAAAAACTGTTTCTAGTCTGAGTTGTTTTTAAAATAAGCATTCATTGAAAAGTTTCTGAATTTTGACTGTTCATTGGATTCAGACCTGTAACCAAGTATACCAGGTCTGTATACAAGTAACCTATATACTTTTCAGAATTTCTTGAAGAAAATTCTCTTTTCCAGTGTTTATTCTCCTTTTCCTCTTTATTCTGAGCAGAGTGTTGTGATTACTCAGATGTCAAGCTACCTAAATTGTTTTTACTTTTTTTTTTCTTTTTGTTTTTTTCAGGATGCTAGGCTTAGTACTTTATTGAAAAGTTCAGTTTTACATTATAAAAATTATCAGGACTTTGGTTTCAGATTTTATTTGGAAGATCATCTTAGGCATTGGGAAGGTTCCTGACATCACGCTGATTTAATTCAGCACTGAGAAGATAGACTGCCATCTACTGAATCATAAGCATTGGTTATTGTAATGTCTAGCAGTTTGAGGTGTCTCCTGACAGTATGATTAGGAAAACCCTGTCTGGTCTCATCCATTATATATGGATATATGTATGCTATATATGTATATATACATACATACATGTGATGTAGAAGGACCTCACTAGGGACCCTTTTTTTTTTTTTTAAGAGAGAGACTGAACACTGAAAATGAACTCTGGGAATAATTAAATGAATCCTATAAAGTTGCTTCTGTTCAGTCAGATTAGAGAACTTTTGGGATAAGGCAACAAACTATAATACTGTCACTAACAGGATGTACTAGCAATGTCAGCTAATAAAATGATAACCTAAATTTGGAGATTGAAGTATAAAATGGAGAACTGGTTTTGGATGATTTTGTTTCAAAGGTGGTCTGCCTTTTTTAAGCTACATAAATTTACAATTATAGGTTATAGATGCAGCTTATCATATGTCATATTTTGTCTTTATAGGATAACAGTGAATCATTTTTGTGGAGTACTACCACTCCTTCAACCACTTTTGGCAAATCCACAATTCCTTCACGGACTACAGTTACACCAAGTACAGAGGAACCGAGTCAAATGAGCTCTGTCTGGAATGAACCAATTAGTTTTATTATAACTAACCTCAGGCCATATACCACCTATCTGTTTGAAGTCTCTGCAGTTACCACTGAAGCAGGTTACATTGACAGTGCAATTGTCCGGACACCAGAATCAGGTATATACTGCTTTCAAATGGAAATAAAGTTCTCAGATTTATATGAAAACTTTAAAATATCAGTTTGAAGTTATGTTGCAAGGTACTTCAGTCTGAGTCTGTCTTTATCTGTATCATGCTCTTGTATCTATATGATTACTTAATTTTACCTGATGGAATCAACTGAAAATGTGTATAACTGTTAATATATCTAAAAACGTACAGTGAGTGGGAGTTCAGTTATTATTAAAAGATATCAAAGTATGCTCAGGACAGATAAAATTTTAGGAAAAATTGAAGATAATTTAAGAGCAGTAATTAATGGCACAAGGGAAGGAAAATTAAAAATAGGGGTGAAAAGAAAAGGTGTCAGGCATGGTATTCAAAAAGTCTCTGTACTATATACATAACAATGCACTTAAAGCCTCTTTGCCTTTGTGGAAAAATAAGCAGTATAAAGAAAACTCCTGTCCCATGGTTCCTCAATCTGGACCTATTGCAGAAAGTTTTTTGGTGCTGAAGAAATCTTCAAACACTAGGAAAGTTGATTTTGTATTACCTGCAATGCACTGAGGAGTTGCAACTGGAAATGAAGGTTGTCCAGGAGCAGGAGTTTTTTATAAATGCTTAGGTAGTGAGCAACATTATTAATAGAGCCATAGCAAAAAGGTGTTCTAGAGAAATGTTATTCTGGTTTTCTGTTTGCTAGTACATCATTCTTTTGCCTGACACAGTTTGATGTTACTGGGTTCCCCTTTCATACATCCAGAATTCATAGCACTGTTCAGATTAAAAGAAATGGAATTGCCTCCTAGCACTGTTCATTTGAATTGCTTTGCTAGAATTAAAATGTCCTTAGTTTGCTGTTCTGTCTAGGATTAATGAAGTTTTGGATAGTTTCTGTTCTAACAATCTCAGAGCTAATTTCCTGTTTATTTTTCACGTGCTAGCGTACTGGAATAGGTGCACTGGTAATAAGAAAGCCTTGGAAAGTAATGAAAAGCTTATGCAATGGGATTTAGTTCTGCCAAATACATAGAAAGATGTCAGCTGTATGAAAGATACGATTTTCAGTCCTTGCTTACCAGGTGCCTGTAACAGCCAGGGTTCATCCTTCAAACCACGGTCTGGGAAAAGGGAGGTTGTCTTACTGGTTGGTGTGGGTGAATGTATGCTGTGCCCAGAGCCACTGGAACACCCACAGTCAGCCCTCATGACCCAAGTTTCAGTAAGTCCTTCCTCTTAGCAGCAACTGACACACATAAACTTCTGGATCCACCTCTACTGGATCTTCACCTTATGAGCGTTCAGGTGCTTGCTGAAGTGCTCCCCTGCGAGTCCTGCATGCCTGTGTGCCAAGGAGCCTGTTTGGAGGCTGACCATAGAACTGGTTGGTGAATTGTTAGGAAGGCATTTGAGTTCATAGGCATTTTGCCTCATTATTTTTATTTTCTTACCTTTCATTTACCTTGGTGGGAAGGATGTTTCTACATGCTAAAATTTGTCTATCCAGTAAAATCATGATTTAGGAGTGTTGCTTTGCAATTATTGTAACATGTCCCCCCTCCGGTATCAAGCACCATCGTCCACTCCCTCTGTAATTACTGAAATCCACTTCCCTTCTCGAAATGTCTTGGCTCTTACAAGAATCTCTTTAGTGTCACGCTAGCCACCTCCTCCAAGTTACCAGTTTCTTGTACGGCCAAAACGTCACATTTCGGTCCTCCACTGGAGTGTCTGAGATGAGGCTTGAGGGAGAGGAATTGATAGATTATATTTTGTGATAGCAGGTGGGGAGCTGTAGAGCGCATTTACTTCAAATATCACTTTCCTGTTCACACAGAAGCATGACACAGAGTTGTTGTCATGTCCATTTCACCACACAGAGGAAGGTGATATATGTCTCTACTGTATAGCTCATTGGTGTTCCCTTTTAAAGTGCTGAAAATTATTTCTGCCCCTCCAACCAGAACTTTCTGAGCTATGCTGAAGCTCTCCTGTGTTTTTGACAAAGATATTTTTCTTGCTTTGATTTTTGAAAAAGAGGCTACTTCTTTAAAGCATTTTAAAATGCTTCATTATAAATATTTTTTGAAAACCCAGCATGCAAATATTTCCTTTGCTAGGATCGCTGCCAAGGGGAGGATACTTCTACAAAGAGAAAAAGATTTAAACCTTGAAAAAAAAAAAAGTGGACTCTTAAGATGATGCTTCAGAATTATGTGCAATGGCGTAACTAAGGATGACTAAGTAGTCACTACTGACCAATCTATAGCTTATCTTTCAGGAATGACAGGATTTTTCATTTCTTTTGTTCGTACATTAGTTTTTACAAAAGACAATATTACCTTTTAAGAAATAGTATGTTAGTTAACTTGCATATTTATTTACAGGATCAGTCTGTATCTCCATATTGGTTTAATCTCAGACGTGATATATTAAGACCTGATTTTTGTAGAAATTTATATCACCCAGTTTCCATAAGTTTACTTGGGTATGCAGCATTTTTGAAAACCAGGTTTGTTTTTACTCTATATGGATGTAAAAAATTCCACCTCCTTTAGTTGTCTTTGGATTCAGATTTTCTTCTCAATAGTAATCTCTCATTAACTTATCAATACAGTAAGGTATACTTTAGAAAGGACAGAGATCGGATTCCATAATCACTTGAGTATGGGATTCATTTAATTTATGTGAACAGTTTCATGAAAATAGAAAATTACTCAGGTACGCAATGTTTTTGCAAGCATAATTGTTTCCAGGTTTATCTTTTTGGATAGTAATGTATATCATTAGTGCTGTCAGAAGTCTTCAATATAAAGTATTGTCTATATGAAAAAAGAACCTGTTCATGGAAGAAAAACGTACCCAATGTGAGCTCTGTATTGCTGAGCATCGCAATCATATTTGAGCATCTTCTGCATGTAATCTATATCATAATGAAGTCCATGTTAAACTTGGTAGAATCCCTGCCACCTTTGTCTTTTAAGGATTATTTGCATACTACCAGCAATCTTGATACATTTTGTGATCATTACCTTAAAAAATAAATGGAATAAAAATAAGTCATTTTAATGAGATGTGCTTTTATTGTAGCTTCCCTTCAGAATATTTAATGTTTATGCTTAAAATGAATTGCCTGATATGTTGTTCCTGGAAATCCTAATATAAGTTATTTTATGTTCAAAGACTTTTTCCAATATTGTTTAAGTTCCAGAAGATCCACCACAAAATTTTGTCAAGAGCAACATTACAGCAAAGTCTTTCTCAGTGATGTGGGACCCACCAACCACAGTAACAGGAAAGTTTAGTTACAGAGTTGAGCTGTATGGACCATCTGGTAAGTCTGAATTGACAGGGTTTTTTTCCTTTTTTGTGATTATTTCCTTACAGTTGTATTCTTAGTGTCCCTGCCAATCAAGAACTAATATTTGAAAGCAGTGCTATGTATCCTTTTTACTATTAGACTTTTTAATAGATTTTAGACTACCTTTAAGGGAAAAGTCTGTCCATCATGAGGAAAAGCATGCAATGAAATTCACATTAGATATTCTTAACAGTGGAGGAAACCAACTTCCCTCACTCTTTTAGAGGGATGGCATGCTAAGCCCAGAGCTGAATTGGGGTGCTTATATATCCAAATCATTCTGTATCTTACCATTGCTCTTTTCTCTTTCTGTTAAAGATTTCTGGAGGATTTTCATTCCCATGTAGTATACAATCAACTGTATGAGTCTCTTTTGATGTTTTTGTAATTTTTTAAACTCAGACATATATATAGAGAAATTATATAACTGCCTGTAGTTAAGTAAGAAGTTAACAAACTATATACTAATGGTTTTATGGGACCACACAGGAAAAGCAATAGAAATTAATTTATAAACAAAAAAATCCCCACCTCTTAAATGCCATATCTTCCTGAGATGTTTTTGGGTGATTTTTTTCAGGCATTCAGTATTATTTCTAATGAGGTTGATGCCAAACTAGCTTTTTCACAAATAAATTTGGCTTGTTCATCATCCTGGAAAGTAGCTATATTTATGATAAGCAAAAAAAGGACTGTTTTTATTTTTGAGCTAGAATCTCTTCATTTTTCATTCCAGGTCATATTGTGGATAACAGCACAAAAGATCATAAGTTTGTGTTTAGTAACCTTGTGCCGTTTACAACATACGATGTGTATGTCGGTGCTGAGACAAGTGCTGGGGTGGGGCCAAAGACTAACCTTACAGTTTTCACTCCTGCAGATGGTAAGTAAGCATAAAGTAGTGAAGTAAATAGGCTGTACATGATAAATGGTTTCAGTTTTCCCTTCAAAGACTTTTAAGTACTTTGCAAGGAAAGAATGGGTATTTTGTAAGAGCCTTACAAGAGAAGGATAATAAGAGAATGAAAGAAATTAGCTGAAAATGTATTATGTAGATTTATTCCTTCATTTTTTTCGAGTTCATACACTGTCACTAAATGTACTTGCTATCAGAAGCCTTCAGAGATTGTGAAAGAAACGTAGTTTCTGCCTGAATGAAAGTAGGTTTTTTTAGATACGGTAATTAAGTTGCAGGTCCCCCACTTACCCGTTAGATGGCAGCAAATGGAAGAGAAAGAACAGCTCAGGATTTCCCCCCACACACACCGGCTGGTTTGTTCAGCCCCGAATGTTTATTAAACATCTCGTTTGACTTAATTTTCACCAAGTCCAAGGCCCCACGCCAGTTTCTAATGGAGCCACCTTTACCAGGGACCATAGCTCTGAGGCAGACCCAATACCGAGATCTTGTCCTGGGGCAATCAAGTGGATAGTTCTGCCCTTGAGCCACCTACTCTGTCGTTTGGGGGTTTTGGCTCCCAGTAGTCCCCTCACTAGGTGAGAGTCCTTTGCTCTCTATATATATGCAGTTTTGTCTTACATGTGTGTGAGGTTGTGCAGGATTATTGGTCTGCAGCTGAGAATGCAACCAGAAAAATTTGGGAATCACTGTGTGATAGGCAGGCAGTTTCAAGATGGTTATTTTTGTGTTGTGTTTATGTGACGCAGCACAAATTTAGAAAACCTCTCAACCAGTGATTGCTGCAATGCTTGCTGTCAAGGTGTAATAGCAGGAGGAACTCCTATCCTTATTTATCATATTCTTTCTTGAAGTATCCAAAATATCTGCTTTTGTCAGCTCTCAGAGACGATTTCCAGAGATGGCCTGCCTCAGTACAGCCAGTTCAGACATCTTCTGTCTAAACTCACTATCAGAAGCCAAATTTTGATGTTGTTTTGGTTTTATTTTTAGAGTGCCATAGAATGTCTCATTTTAACGCCAAATCTACAAACCCTTATTATGCAAGTAATTTTGAATTTGTCTTTTTCTGTGGTATATTAGGAAAATTATTTTTCATATCAAATCTGAATATCATTCTATTGAATATAAACGTTTCTGATCTCTGGCAGTCCCATATAAAGTACAGTGTCATTATTACTGCGTAGTTAAAGGAGAAATTGAACCAAAATCTGTTATAAAAGTGAAATGAACAAGAGCTATCATGTTCTTTTTTTTTTTTCTCCCAGCTTTTTACTTTGTTCTTGTATGGTTTTGATGAATTTAGAATTAAGCTTTCATTTTCAATGTACTTGAGGTTCCCTATAGTAAGCTAGCAAAAGTCTTCTTGCTTCCAGTGCACTGACTTCAGTAGAGCTGTCCTCATTCACATCATCTGAGGATTTGACCGTATTTGTACATATGTCATATATGTCAAAAAACTGTGAATATTTTTAGAACTGTAACTTGTTTGCTAAAAAAACATGCACATGCTCTACCTGCACAGGAGCAACTCAAAAGATAAGGATGTGAAATTTGATTAAATACCTATTGTACTTTGCACACAGTGCTGAAAATGCTTGTAATAATCAGAGTTGTTTAATTAAATCAAATTTCTTCTTGAATATTTAGTCCCAGGTGCTGTATCAGATTTACATCTAACAGAAGTGGAAGCCACATATATAAAAATTGTTTGGAGGAAGCCACAACAACCAAATGGAATCATTACCCAGTATAGAGTTAAAGTGCATGTGCAAGAAACAGAATTGACTCTGGAAAACACTATTCTCAAAGGAAAAATTAAGGTATTTAGGTTTTGTTTTTTTTTTTTTTAATGTGGATTTCTTTGCTATATTAAATTTTCTTCTTTGCCTTATCCAGTAGGTACAGAATGTAGCATTAGCCACCACGGATGAGTTTTCAATGCTTTTAAAAGCAACCTTCCTCACTGCACCGCTCTTTCTCTGGCTGGGCTTTAAGGAGATTCCAATAATGCTGTTTCCATAACATGAAAACAATAAATAATTCTGGTGAAATGATCCGGGATTTCTTAGCTACTGAAGGCAGGAAGCCATAGCCCAGTCTTACTATCCGTTCTAGCTCTTGAGTTCTTTGCAGCATAGGGTGACCTAACTGAGCACAGATTTAGGTGCCTAGATCGATACAAAGTCACTCAGGCAAACTCCTAGAAGATGTGGGTATGAATCCTATGGAGAAGTGAATTCAACATAAGTCTCCCAAGGCTGGTCAAGTGCTCTGCTTGCAAGGCAAACACCCCTAGACTTTCTGCCCCCATTTGTATCCTTGAATTTACATGTCTGATACTACACGCTGAACTCCATGCTATGGTTGTATATTAAGGATATCTGTGCACATCTGCCGGATCAAATCTTTTAGGACTGCTGTCAGTCAGTCTAGCTTCTGGATTTTGGGTGCTGATGTGCTCTACATGCTTACATGGGGCAGCTCGGAGCATGCAGCACAGAACTGTAGACGCCTAGCAAACATTCAGCTCAGGACTGAGTACTTTCTGAGGCAGGACTTTTTGGTCTTAACTTTGAACATAGGTGCCCAAAGTTTGAATAATTCTTTTTTTTAGACAATGGTGTCTTTCTCCGGATCTGACATAGAATCTAAGTTTTTGATGTAGAACTCAATGATGGAGTTTGTTTTCAAGTTGAATGGTATATATTAAATAGAGCCCTAGAGCCAAATATTAAATAAGGAGTAATGGGAAAAAAAATGAGGATAAGGACCCATTCATTAAACCAAGCAGGCATCCTTGGAATATGAAAGTATGTAACTCTACAATTAAAGACTGTATCATAATACAGATACAGCAAAAATGAAAAATATCTGCACAGACATGTTTTAATGATAGGATTTCCTAATTTTTGAGTTCTTAATTTAGCATCATGGCTGCTTTACTAAAGTTTATTGAATGTAATTTTCTAATTAAAAAACAAAACAAACCGAAACAAACATTACTTAGAACCCCATTGACCCAAGCTTAAAGCATCTACAGGATTTTAACTGTCAGATCCACAGCGCTAACAGTACTCAATAACTAGTAGCAATAAAAGGCTGTTATCTTGTAAGTGGAAAATCCCTGGAGGCAAAAAGTATTTCCACATGGCTTACTATTTTGCTATAAAATGTTGGTGAAGATGAAGCATATATAGCTTTTACCTGTTGGTACTTAGGTGAGATCGATGCTGTATCTCTGCTTGTGGTTAATACCCCCTAGTTACAGCAGTAAAAAAGCTGCTTTGCCCTCTCTCCACCCAGAGTCTGTAGGGAGAGAGCTAATGTGTATTAGTTACATCACTGTAAAAGCATCTCTTTCTGGCAGTGAAGTGGGCCATGTGTGTAAGTGGGGAGTGTTCACAGATGACAACAGAACAATTCAGAGACATTGGAGTCCTGGGTTCGGTCCCAGATTCTGAAGGGGCATAATGATCTAGTGCTTAAACACCATTTTGTGCCTATGCTCTAGGCTGTCTCTCTCTTCTCTTCTCTTCTGCTTTTGTTGTTCCTCTCTTTGTAGTTCTTGCTCCCCTTATATATCTACTGCCATCCCTTTCCAGCATTTGTCTTTTGCCCCTTCTGTCCTATGGACCTCTGTATCACTTACCTCCCTTTCACTCTCCCTTTTCATATCTATACTGCCTTATTTGCCCTCTCCCCTTTATTTCATTAGCTTCTGTTTTTCTCCTCCTCCCCTTATTCCCTCTCAGTGATCTAGTCAACCTTTTATTCCTTTTCTTCAGGGCCTAGTAGGGGCATATGAAGCCCTCTTGTTTTCAGTGCCTGCAACCCTGTTTCAGAACGTGTTTAGTACAAATGGAATCTCCCAAATTCAGACATATCTATTCAATGTAACTCCGAGGATATAGCATTAAAGTTAAAGGTCTTGCTCTAAAATTGCCACTTTACTATGAAACCCATACTTTAAGAAATCAAAAAACAAAGAATGTGGTGTTTGTTTAAAGAATAAAAATGAATAAAAGGGTGTAGGCTATTGGCAGCTGAGCTTTTTCATGAGAAGTACTGTATTTTGCAAAGTTAATTATTGTTGTAATGGAAGATGTTTGTATGCCAATATTTATATAGTGTGTGTATATATATGCACAAGTATACAAAACTATTTCTATATTATGTATAAATTTAACTACATAGTTTAGTGATGATGAGCTTTGTGATTTATTTTTATATTTCTGATTTTTAGTATTTGATCAATTCTTTGGAACCATACATGATAAATGAAAATATCGAACCTTCTCCCACTTGGAATTCAATGGAAACAGCCAATGATTTATATGAAGGTTCAGCTGAATTGTTTCCCAGCATTCAGACAGCTTCCCCAGTAACATTTACAAGTGTATCTGGTGATAATTTGCCTGCTATAAATGGAGCTGCAGAATTACATTCTGCTTTGGGTAAGATATTTTAGGATATTTTTCTATCTGCTCCTTTGTTCTGAAGGACCCCCATCACTGTCCCAGATATGATCTTTAGCACATGGTTCAAGCAAATTATGAATGGGTCATTTGCTGGAGTCGGATTTTTTTACTACCAAATAACCTTCTGCAGCAAATGGGAATGCCACACAGGCAGGAACTAGCCCCTTGTCACCCAGCTGACCTTCTTCCTAGTGAAAGGAGCTCCCGAAAGCCATCAGCCAAGCTGCATAGACAATCAGTTATTACAGTTGCCAAAGCAGGTGTGATTGTCAGGGATTAACATATCTCCAAGCCCTTCAGAGACCTTGATTTCTCTAAGCCTTTTGACTAATAGGTTTTCAAATGTCAGTGAAGGTAAATAGGTCAAAAAGTTACAACTTTGCTATATGGGTGACAAACAGGTGGAGATGACCCCATGACACGGTGATGTCATTAGTGTGTACACTTGTTCTGTATTATCAATGGACCAGTGTTTCTTTACCAAGTATGGATATTTACAAATCATTAAGCAGGCCTCAGCTGACAGGCAGGGACTTAAAATACCACTCTAAATTTTTACAGGGAATTTTGAACAGAAGGGAGAAAGTCAAGTTTTTATTTTTTGATTTTTTTTTTATTAGAGTCACCAAATTCCTCCATATACAGCGGTATCTAAAACCAGAATTTAATCCATTATTTTAAACTACAGTGGATCTTTTCTGTACTATATTAATCCTGAAGAATCTTCTTTGTCATACAGAGAAACCTACAGTGCTTTAAAAGTGAATCTTCTTTTTATGGCCTCATTCTGCTTGAGGTATTGAGTTGTTAAAAGATGTCTGTGTTGCTGAAGAATAGATTTCAGACAGTGTCTGTTGTAATCTAGCATACAAGAATTATTTTATAGTAGTTATTATAGTAGTTAAAGCTGTTGACAGTCAAATTTTCAACTGGGTCTGCTGATTTTTAGATGCCTCCATTTTAATGCTGGTCTCGCAAAACTCTGAGCCTGATACTCAATTATGTGAAGCACCCACACTTTTTCATGTCACAGTGGCATAATGGCTGCTTTATAACAGATGATTTTGACTAGCACAGTTGGGTTGTAGCTGTCTTTGAACTTTAATGCAGATGCACCAAAAACTCTTTGTGGGCATGTATGACTTCATTCTGCTGACCATAACTCTTCTGCTCAAAATACCAGTGTGAAGGGATCTGTGAGGGGAGCCATTTCAAGTATAGTTATTATAGCACTGTTGGGAGGGCAAGGAAGAGAGAATCTGTCTTTAATTAAAAAACATTAAAAACTAAACTAAAACTACCTGAAAGGAGGTTGTAGTGAGGTGGGTGTTGGTCTCTTCTCCAAAGTTACTAGCAGTAGGACACGAGGAAATGGTTTAAAGCTGCACCAGGGGAGGTTTAGATTGGATATTAGGAAAAATTTCTTTACTGAAAGAGTGGTCAGGCATTGGAACTGGCTGCCCAGAGAGGTAGTGGCGTCGCCATCCCTGGAGGAGTTCAAAAAATGTGTAGACGTGGCACTTCGGGACATGGTTTAGGGGACATGGTGGTGTTGGGTTGACGGTTGGACTTGATGATCCTAGAGGTCCTTTCCAACCTAAATGATTCCATGATTTCATGATTCTATGAAAAGGTCCATCAACCTAGGAGCCATGGTTCTAAAGTCACTGGAGAGAATAAGCCATCTACAAGTATGCCTTTTCCTAGTTCCTAGGAGATTTCTCTAATTTTTTTTTGTAGATAGCTGTCAGTATAAACCTCATGGTTTTAGTTCTTGCCCATTCATTCTTTTGTCTAGGCCAATCTGTCTATTGTACACATGAAAACGGACCTATAACAGCCTCTCCTCGATTGAGTTACGTGGTGGAGTGTAAATTTTCTTTATATTTTTGTAATTGCCATGAAAGTTCTTTTGCGATAAAATAGTTCCAGCTTGCCATGTCAAAGTGAATTTAGAATGCAAAAGGAAAAAAAAGAGTTTATGACTAAATAACTATTTCTCTCCATCACAGATAATCAGTATGCCATTAACATTTTGGCTGAAGAACTGTCTTATGTTATAAAGGGCCTTGTACCTTTCACAGACTACACAATCAGTGTGTCTGCTTTCACTGCCATTGGAGAAGGACCACCATCAGTTCTTACGGTCAGGACACATGAACAAGGTAAAATGTTGGAACTCTGATACTATCAAAGGTCATGTACATGACTTCTTTCACTGAAGGTTTTAAATTTTTTTTAATCATTTATTTGCTTACTATTCTCTTTTTCTGGTTTCATTTAAGTTCCAAGCTCAGTACAAAATATATCTTACAAGAATATTAGCTCCTCTTCTGTTTTGCTGTATTGGGATCCTCCAGCAAATCCCAATGGGAAAATCATTCATTATACTGTTTATGCGATGGAACTGGATACAAAAAGAGCATTCCACACAACAACTTCAAACAACAGCTTACTTATGACAGGTAAAGTGTAATCTGATTTAAAAAAAACCCCAATATAATGCAAATACATTATACAAAATTATTTTTTCCAACTTTATGTAATGTAGCTATTTGCAAGGTAGGTGGACCAAATGTCCCCCATCCACACACACACAAACACCATTGCATGTAAAAGCAAGGTTGGGACACTACTGACAGACTTGTCTACTGTGGATGGGTATGTAAGGAATGTGAGATGGGAGGAGAGGACAAGGTAAGACTAACAGTAATCTCTGAAATATGCCAAGTAGTAATTTGTGAACTCTACTGAGTAGTAATTTGTGTAATGGATTTCTCCTTGGAATTCTTTCCTCCGCCTCTTCTTTCCACATAAGAAAATATGCCTAAATTGTCAATTCCTTTTCAGAGTTGAATTTTTTTCACAGTATTTGTCTGACATTGATAATAATTTTCTTCTTTTAAGGTGATAATTTTGATAGTAATTGAAGAAAATGCATTCCTCATGGGGTTTCCGGCATTTATTTATGCTGATCAGAGTAATGCATATAGAAAAATAAAACCCCATATTTGGATGTACAAGAACACATCCTTTGTTCTGGCAAATAAATTCTTAAAGCTGTTTACAGGGTTGAAGCTGGCTGACTTATTTCAAAATCTGTTGATTTGACTGAGTGCTTATTTGGGTCTCCTGAAATAAATGGTATTGTACAAATTCTGTCTTTTAGGTCACAAATGTGTATCAAAAGCTCTTAGAACAGTAACCGTTTTTATAGTTTTATAAGTAGCTATGAGGAAAAATATATGTTTCAGAAGTGAACAGTCAAGATTTTTTTACTTTTTAGGTTTAAAAAAGTACACAAATTATAAAATGAGAGTCGCAGCCTCTACCACAATTGGTGAAAGTGCTTTGTCTGAAGAGAATGATGTTTTCGTGAGAACCCTTGAAGATGGTAAATACATTGTTTGCAAATGATGATTTGATTTCTCTATTGAAGTTTGCACTTCTTCGGGAGACTGGGCACATACATAATGAGGGGAAGAAAGTGTATAAATAAAATCAAATTTGTTGAAATTTTCAATTTTGTTAAAATTGTTAGTCTTCTATCAGTCAGTGACTTCATTCAGCCCATTTTTCGTTATGTGCTAGAAATAATGATGAAAGCCCCAGCATGACCAGCAATCAACTAATTTCAACTCTGATAGACAAATGGGAAGAAAGCTGCAGAGCTAAGGTTCCTTCACTGAAAAGGGTGTGTCCCTAGTGTTTCCTATCTAAACCATAATCAATTATCTCTGGGATTCCAGCTTCTCTCTTTTTTTTTTTTTTTTATGTTATCATATGGAAATTAGTTGGTTTTGAAGCATCTGGAAATGGCAGCTTTCAATAATTCAGAGGCCATGTTGCTGTCTATAAGCAGAGCTGCTGATAAAGTGAGGATTTTTTTATACTGAATGATATTATATGCAGTTGTTTTTGTACAGGTTTGGGGCTTTATTAATTTTAAGACCGATCAATAGTTTTAATGTAGGGTATAATACTCCTTTATTAAGATTTCTGGATCTTCCTTGCTTGCTTATAAAGCAGTCTCCACCCATGAAGGCACAGGGCCAATAGCTGGAGTTGCCATTGGCAAAAAGAACACAGTAATTTGATTTACAGAGCAGAGTCATGATTATTAAACCTTAATCTTTTCTCATTTATATCAGGTTTATATTTTCACTGGTTTCAGCAAAGTTATTTCCAGTTTTTACCAAAGTAATAAAGAAGGTAATTGTCCAGTTGTCGTTTATCTCTCTCATTGCCAAATATGCTACAATACAGGAAAAATAATTTAGTGGGAATAAAAGAGAGCAAAGGATTACAAGATTAAAAATCACAGGGATTTATGAAGCTTAGATCATTTGGATAATCAATCAACCAAAATATCAAATTAAACAGAAAAACTTAAAGTGCTTGTAAATTTTTTTAAAGGTTGCATGGTTCTATGCTGTTAGTTTTTTGCAGAGAAAAGGCATATCACAAGAACATAAAATTACCTATCTAAATATCTTTTTCTCTGAAAGTTTACAATTCCTTGCCTTTGAGCATTACAGAAATTTTTTTAGGGCAGAGTTTCAGACCAACATTTCATCCACTGGTAAGAGATGTGTTGAAGCCTTGAGGAAACTATTGAGAAAACCACCAATAATTCCTGCCATTTTATGAGGCTATGTGTAATTACTCTTGTATTCTTCCTGTTCTCTGGTTTTGCTGGGGTAATTCAGGTTGAGATTCACGTCTCCTAAATTTAGCCAACCTAGCAGTGACAACTTGTTTGACTCTTGAGAAGAGAGATACCTCCAAATAAAAGATTTACTACATCTGTCTTATAACTTATGTTAGGAAGGAAGATACTAGGCTGTTGCATTTAAATATTTTACCATGCCAGATAAATTGCAAAATGCATTTCAATTGAAAATTAAGCTTCTTCACATGGGAAATATCCATGTGGGCAGTCTTGTCATCCAGAGAGTAGTGATCTGTTACAGTTAACACTTTTCATTCACGGGCTCAGAAGTCGGGAATAACAGTGGCTTATGAGACCTGTAGGACAAAAAAGTTCATGATAAATTCTGAAATATCTGGATATAGGTGTTTGTACACAAACTGAATTGCATAATCCTGAGTTCTTAGGACATTTTTTTTTTTAATTTTATAGACAGGTTATTTCAGGGGTGAAGTGGTGAAGCCTTCAGAGGAGTCAAGGTTGACATTCAGAGCTGATTTTATTCATAAGTGCAGCCCACTCACTCCTTCAACACTTCCATGCATTATTAGCTCACTGGAGTCACATGAACTCATACATTGCCAGTAGATTTAGCCAACACGCTACCCCAGAGCTGGACTTATTTTGTGCATGACCTTCACACCAGCACATGCGAGATTTACACTGGGGTCTTCATGGTCATCAGTTAGCAGCTGTATCAGTAAACTAAAGGGAATTTAGTTACAGTGCCTTCTTGGTTCAATGGTTGGTTGAGTGAAATAATGGATGGTTTTTTAAGAAGAAAGCAGTAAGATGGCATTCAGCTAAATTTAAAGAACTTGAATTTGAGGAAGGCAGTGAGAGGATTTGAAGGATTAGTCTGCATGAGAGCAGCAGACAGAAGAGAATTTTTTCATAATAAATGCAGTTTTGGATAGATTTATAAGTGGATGAGAAAAGAAATTTCAGAAAAGCTAAGGTGTCTGGGATGCAAAAAGATGCCTGGTTTTATGAGTGGAAAAGAAGACATACAGAAATTAACTGAGAGAAAAAGCAGTAAGGCTTTGAGAAAGAGAGTGAGTGAGTGAATGTAGCCCTTTTGGTACAATTAGCTAATCTAAATGTCAGGATCCAATAGGTTTCTGAGATCAGTCCTATATTCAATTAATTGAAAGTCTCAGAGGGTTTTTTTTCTCTTTGATTTCTGTATTGCAGAACCAGACTCCCCACCTCAAAATGTAGAGTTAATAAATGTAACTGCAACAGAAATAAATCTGAGATGGTTACCACCTGAGCAGCCTAATGGTCTCATAACTCACTATGAAGTTCTGTACAGTGATTCCAATGACTTATTTATTAAAAATGCCTCATCTACAAGTATATCACTAAGTGAAATGAAGCCATATACTCTCTACAACATCTCTGTGAGGGCATTCACCAGAGTTGGCCATGGGAATCAGTCATCTTTCCCACTTCTGGTGAGAACTTCTGAAGCTGGTGAGTATATAGTTTTTTTTTAAAAAATGTAAATTTTCCACAATCAGCTGCTTTATGGTGACCTTTGATGCCCAGGAGATCAGTTTAATTAATTTTACAAGTATGTATTTGCTTTGAAAAGCAGTAAGTTTGAACCCTGTTTTCTCGCTTATATACAAAGCAAAAGTAAGGAAATAGTAAGGAAGTCTAAGAAGTAAATCAAACAGTGGGAAGTTTATGCCTGATGGACTTCATATATTTTAATATTTTACTATTTGTCCTGGAAGATTCCTTGTGTCTTCCAGGAAAATAATTTTTTGTAGGAAAGGAGGGGTTTCAAAAAGTGAGTACAATTTGGAACTCAAGTTATGAACTGAAATTTTATAAGAACTCAATCCTAACATTTAAAAAAATCAGAAGTCACAGAGAAGTGCTATTTTGAAGAAGGCAAAGTTGTTTATGTTACTAGATATATTTTGGAGAACATACAGATAAAATAACAGAGGATTAGAGCAGATGAAGCTTTTTCAAGAAAGGAAAGTAAATTTAGAAGTGAGGATTGGGAAGGATGAACATTAAAGAGGTGTAATAAGGCGTAGGAAGAGGCTTGAAATAAATAAGTAGCTGTAAGGTAGGACAAGGTAGGGAAAGGAATATAAAATATCAACAGAGGGTCATTAAATCAGTAGAGCTAAACAGGAGAGGTAATGGAGAAAATACTGAGGATAATGGTTTACATGGAGGAGTAGATGTTTTGGTTACGCTGTAGTCTCAGGAATTGTAGGTGGCTGGGGAGGCAGACATGAAGATTAGTTTCCTTTAGGACTCAACCTTATCCAGGTCACACTGGTATGATGATCATACTTTTTTGGAGGTCTTTTGCCATCTTCACCAATTTGCTACCTCAGACAACTGTCTGCTTTATCTACACTCAGAGCAAGCCCAGGAACTAAGCATGCTCTGTTTATCACACTTTTCTCAGTAAGCAAAGACACACACATACTGAAGTCTCTCAGAAGGGGTAGGGAGATGCTCCTTGATCGTTAAGACACAGTGGAATCACTGAGCTCCTTCTCCTCCTTGTTTCTGAAATGAACTTGGATTTTTCCTATGTGAAGTAGTTGTGGTCTAGCCCTGCCCAACAAGTCAAGCTCTTAAGGAACAAGGGGCACAAATACCTAGTTTTTAGATTGCATGAAACGGAAGTCATAACAGAAGCACCAAGCTAGCTCTGCTAAGACATTGTGCTACTTTCAAGGATGTTTTTTTAGTCAGACACCTAGGTATGTAGGCACTTGCTCTGCTGATCCAATGTCCTTAGATATAACCTTTTTTATTGCTCTCTTTGACTTAGACATCCACCTTTTGTCTAAGTTGTACTTTAAGGCATTTAGTTCTTTCTCAGTGCCTAACTCCCCTGATGCTCAGACCAAAAATTTGAATTCCAGCTGCCTTTGATAGAGATGAGAAGCTGGAAAAACATCTGAGATGAGAAGAATGAAAACAAGGGAGGATCTGGAGGATAGAACGTTTTGAGTGAAACACAACCTATTAATGGACTGATGTGTTTGAAGAGCTCTTGGGAGTTCTCTGTTACTATTCTACCATTAAATTAGGCAGAATTGTGGGCTGATTTCACTGCCTTTCATGGCATTTATTCCCTTTCTGGATATTGCTTAAGCAGAAATTATTTATATTTTTGAATGTGGAGTTTCATCAAATGTCAGTACATTTATAAGAATATTTAGGGCATCCTAAAGCATACCCGTGCCTTACTTGACCTTTTGGGCAAATTGTGCTGTCATTGTATGATTATGATTTTCTGGAATAAGATATATTATGCAATCAGACCAATTTTGGATAATGGAAAACATACCTGTGTATTCATTCGGGGACAGAAACACACACACACACAAAAACCGATTGTCGTGACACAGTGATGGCCAGCTGCTCTGTAAGAGACGGGGAGCCAAGAGCTGAGGGGGTCCCTGGGCCAGTTGGGCAGGGGCCTCATGAGCCAGGACTTGTCCCACCAACCCCAGTGAAGGGAGCAGGGCAGGTCTGGGGTGGCAGCCAAGGGCAGCCTGGAGCCCAGATTGACAAACACTCCACGGTGACAAGGCAGGTCTGAGGTCGAGCCAGGAAAGTGAGTTAGCGGGTTCAGTGACACTAAACAAGTCAGACAGAGCCCAGTGACAGCTGGGCAGGTCTGTAGTGATGGGGCCAAGCTGAGGTCAGGCTGTGACATCAGGCTGCAAGTCGAGGACTAAATCAGTGGGTCCATGGCCAAGCACAGCCATGGCAGCGATGCAGCAGGCATTGTAGCTCAGACAGGGACAAAGCACGAGAGCCCCAGCTGAAAGCAGCTCCCAGAGGTCAGTGGTCAAACCTGGCTGCAGCCTTACTGCAGCATTGCCTGGGAATATGTCACCAGCGAGAAAGAGGCAGCCCTCAGCTACACTATTGCTAAGCTGGCCCCGAGCCTCAGCAGCCAAACCTCCAGAAGAGGGGACACTCTCAAGGCCATTTTGGCAATATGTTAGGCTCCCTTTGTTTTTCCATGCAAGTATTCATAGAGTTTGTGTAGATCACCCAGGGAAAAGGAAGAAATGTATGAGCAGGTAGCTCATACAAAGTGTAAATTATAGCAGTACAACGTGGAAAATCACCTAACAATACCCAGCTTGGAGGACTGCAGTGATAGTTATGTGGTGTTAGAAGGAAAGTTTAGCGTTATGCTCTGGATTTTTTTATCTGGCATGTTAAGTTGATTTCCATCAATTTTTTTTAAAGAATGACCTGTACCTTGTTACAGTATGTCTGTCATGTGTTTTTGATCTTCCAGTTCAGCCTCTTTTGAAATTTATTTTGTACAAAAATAGGAAAAATCAAAATGTTTTCAATGTTTTTCATTTAAACCAGTTTAAGCAAATACTTAATAAATCAATGAAACTGACTGGAATTTTCCATGAGTCTAAATTTTGTCTTCTAGTTCCTGATTCTGTGCCAGAAAACATAACCTATAAGAACATCTCATCCATGGAAATTGAATTATCATTTTTTCCACCATCCATTCCCAATGGAATAATACAGACCTACACAATATATCTCAAGAGGACTAATGGAACTGAACAGAGAGTCATAAACACCACTCTTCTGACACTACGTATTACAGGCCAGTATATAATGATCTGGAACTTATGGTAACTGTAAATTGTTCTGAGAAAGGATCACCAGAGTGATGCAAATCTATTAGTTCATTGGTTGGATGCAATCCTTCTTGTCCATACATAAAGTTTTATGCTACCTGTTGTGTCCTGCAGTAATGTTGTGGAATGGGCCACGATTGATATAGAGTCTAACATACATCCCATTGTATTTTAGATGTTTAAAGTACAAGGAACTTCAATAGGTTTCTTTTAATATCTATCATCGTAACAAAGGAAGCACTGAAGTCACCTACATATCTTTCTGATCTTATTCTGGTTAAAAATAAATAATTCCCTTTCCACTCACCTTCCCATCTTTTTCTATGTTCTGTCATTATTACTGAGGCATGACACAGCAGTTAATGCTGGGAGCTCAGTACCTTAACCAGTAAGTTTTCAGAGTACAGCCAAGGACTAACTGGTAATTAGGGCTTTGTCCCTTCTTTTGTTCATGAAGAGTACTTTGTGTTCAAGTTTTCCTAATGCTTATTTCAGTCTCTAAAGACACAGATCAGTGTAAGTGATGGGCCTATTCAGCACTTCAAAACTACTTATAGTCCATTAAAAACTCCAATTTGGCCCACTCAATAGTTGGTTTACTGAATTCTTCTTCTTTATTTAGATTTAAAGAAATATACAGAATATACTGTAGAAGTGTCTGCTAGTACCAATATGGGGGAGGGCCTTCGTAGTGCACCTCTGCGTATACTGACTGATGAAGATGGTAAGTCAGAACAGAAGTTGCAATGTATCATTGTCTGCCTGTAGTCTTAAACTAATCTTACACTTCATGTCAGATATGTGTAGGTTTTATATACTTTTTTTGCAATTATATCTCTGTATTGATATCTGTATCTTTCTATCTACACACAAACAACACATCTATCTACCTATCTGCTATTTAATATATTTATCAGTACAAGCTATGTGAAATGGCACAATTGCTCTGCATTGGACATTTGGTCTTACCAATATCTTATGAATTTGAAGAATCTTAATTTACTAATATTATTTTAATCTAATACACCACATGGTAGAATTAAATATTGTGTTTGTTTCTGCAGACATGTGAGAACTGGAGAAAGGGAAAAGCACTGAAGGGCAGCTTGAATGGTCCAGGGCCATTTCTGGTTCTTTTATTTGGAGATTTTTTGACTCTTCTAAACAGATGCATGTACAGATACATATATAGATGTAAAATTATTAATCATAGAATGGTCTGGGTTGGAACAGACCTTAAAGATCACTCCCTGCTGTGGGCAATTAATATTATGAAAAATAATACAAAAATACTCGAAACTCTATCATCTGTAGTACTGGACTTCTAACCTGGGCAGGAGAGTGTTCTGCACTGCAGGCTAAGGGTAGAACACAGTCATTGCATCCTCTGCTAATTAGTACAGTAGGTCACAAATCAGCAGAGGAACCTAAAATGATATTTGTACCCAATTAGTTGTAGGAAGTTATCACTGATCCCCTCTATAGTTTCTGGAGGGGGAATCCAGAAAAAAATTCAAGGCAGAATCTTAACTTAGGTGCTATGAATCACATTTTGGAGGAACCTGTGTCTGTCCCTCTCCATTGCTTAGGGAGGAAGTCTCTGGGAACCTAGACTAAAGCAGCATTGACACAAACATCCCACCAGCCATTCCCAAATTAAGTCTCTTTTCATGTCTTGGGGAGCACTGATTTGGTTAAGATCCAGCTTTTGATGATAATGGATCTTTGCAAATCTCCAAGATGTTGATGGACTTACATTCACACTGTCAGTAGTAAACCTTGACTCAAGAGTAATGTTTCTGGAGCACACTGAAAACAGCCAATTTGGATAAATCCATCTTTTTTATAGAATATTTTTATTTAGAGAAATGTAGATTCTGTTCTTCAGCAAAAAAAATCCTCTGAATAAGAACTGTAGAATGAACTAGACATGCCAAAAAGACATGACATTCACAGTATGACAGATCTTTTATTTTATAGCCACTGAGGATAATATAACAAGTAAAACACTAAATACAGCTGTCACCCTTTTTCACTAGTAAATACAGACATTCACTGAATTCAGTAAACCTTTGTTCATGAAAAATATTTTTTTCTTAAATGAACAGAGTTCCAAAGCCTTTATGCCAACTTTTGAGGTAGTGAAAGAAGGAACAACAACTGAAAAACAACAATATTTATAGTACACCACATGTTCTTTATTCACAGGAACACAGTGTTCTAAGATTCAGACCAAATGTTTCATAGATTTGCTAATAGCTATGCTCATATTCTCGATTTTCATGCATGACTACAGCTATGACCTGAATTTTTAGTGCGTGATGCTCTTTGGTTTAATTTGAGAAAAACAAAAGTAATTCTTATTTCATAGTGATACATATATCTGTGAATCAAGATGAAAAAAGATTTACTTCTCAGTAATGTGTTAATACAAAGCAGTATCACTTATGCATACATGGGTATATTTTTTCTCAGCAATATTTATATGAACTTTAGAACGAAATCAAACATGGTCTAACATTTTCATTTACTTACATTGTTTCCCTACACAGTTATGATATGGTGTCATGTAGAGTTCATCATGAAATTAATTTTAAGGGTCTCAGTCAATGCCTATCTTTGCCCTTGTGACATGTTAAATGTATGAATGTGGTCCTTATTTGATGGAGTGAATAGATTTTACTGCTGCCTGGTATCCCACATTTTCATCATCTCTCAATGCCATGCTTATCCATTTTTCCACCTTTTGGTGCTTTATATAATTCTTTACAGCACCTCTTTTTTCCTCAGGGGAACTATTTTCCTGTATTTTACATGTGTTCAAACCTATAAAGTTCTTGCTTTTATTAGAAGGGGGAAAAAAAATATTACAGCAATGTACTTGGACGGTAGGTGAATCACTGTGACCTACCCGTTGCTCTGTTTTCTCATGAAGTACTTTTTCCATTGAATCACAGAAACAGATGTTCTAACACCACCATGCAAAATCTTCTTTTATTATCTGTCAGAAAAAGGAAAAGAAGCTGCGCCTTAACATTATTTGATGGATACTGTACCGGTGTAGTACAAAGTTCACTTTCCATCACAAATAATTAAAAACCTATTTAAGGATGCTACATATCCCATCGATCTTAGCTGTTTAACAAGATGTTCTGTCCTGTTCTCTCATTTTATAGCTCCGAGTTCTCCTCCAGAATCCCTCTCCGTAAAACAGTTGTCGGGTGTCACTGTGAAGTTGTCATGGAAACCTCCGCTGGAGCCAAATGGAATTATCCTCTATTACACAGTTTACGTCTGGTAGGATTTTCTGGAAGTAGTTCTGAGGATAAATATTAATCTGTAACCTATCAGGAATGTTAGGTTTTCCTTCACAATGTGTTGATTACATGTTTTTGGAGAACGAATATTCATCCAGCCTTTTGTATTTAACTAAACCACTAGCCTTTTGTATAGACAAATTCAGGCATAATGTAGTGGCTGAAAATTGGGGTATTAAATATTTTGTAAGTATTTTCAACATTTTTCTAAAGGTTATGTTATGGTAAAATTCAAATTTAAATTAGAGCATGGTGACTATTTTCATTACATTCTGATTAGGCCTATTGTAAGGCAGGGCACAAGCCTATGCTAAATTGTCAAGAAAACTTGAAATAGGCTTAAAATGGAGAAATATTGCTTCCTTTTGTAGGAAGCGTGTAAGAGTAATGTTAAGGGTCTTTGTATGTGCTATCAGTAATGTCTACTGTTGTATTTTATATTTATTATGTTCATAGCAAATAAGTATCTTTTAACAGATTTTTTCAATAGATACTTTTCATTTACTGTGTTGGTTTTTTTTTCTATCTATCCTTTCTTCTTCCCTAATCTTTTTTTTTTTTTCCTGTCAACCCTCCTGGGATCTTTTTTCACCTTTAAAAAGGAGTTTTATCACTTTAAAACTTGCAGCTTCTGTCCTATTCTCTGCATAACGTAGTTTGGTCTAGTGATGTGGCGTCTCTTCAAAGATCTATGTATAACTTCTACTGGGAGTGAAAAGATTTTCTAATCGATCACTTTTAATATATTCTATTTGTGCCGTACCATTTTATTGCCACTACTAAGGTGCAGAAAGCAAATGCTACCATGCACTTTGAGATGTGAACCAGATATGCAAATCAGCAGTCATTATAAACACACTATGATTGAGCTTACATTTATTATTTTCATGTTACTTGGCAGTTTTGGGCTAGGGTTTGGCCTCAGTTCCTACTGAATGCTTTTAAAATTATAGCTTCTAGTTAAGTTAGTGATAAAGTGAACAGGAGTGAGCTCTTCTTTCCAGAAAAGTTAAATTTGGCTTGTCTTGTTATTTGTACTGTATTGACAAGGTCTGGTGCCTTTTAAGCACAAAAACCATTAAATTGAAGACTATCCTCTAGTTAGGAAAGAGTTACTTCACGATAAGGATTATGGTTTTGATACAGGCTGTGTTCAAAAACTTGAGGTTATAGAACTTTTCATCCTTTTATTGCCTTAAAGCTTACTGCTTTTGTTATGACAAATGAGTTAATAAGAACAATTTTTTAAAAACTGTTAATTGATCCATCAATTATTTGAATTAAGCAACTGTATAACTTTTTGCAGTAAGCCTTGTCCTTTTTCCTTCTACATTGTCCTAACTCTGTCCTTACTGTGCCGTATCTAAAATTAGAGAGGCATTAGGTATCATCTTGAGGCAAGGACATTGGAGAAAAACTCCTGTTGGCCTTCAAAGGGGCCACAACTTCACTCCTTCCTTGGAGGGTTTTTTTTTGCAGGGGGAGGAGGGAGGAAGGAAGGGAATTTTAAGTATTTAACAGAATTGTCTATACAATTGACAAGCAAATTACTGTGCCATAGTTGCTCCTTTTAGGAGGCATTCAATATATTCTGGGGGAGATTGTTAATCCCAGAGCTTCTCAATAAAGCAGAAGGAGGAAGGTTAACATGGATGTTAAATAAATGTTCCTCCTCTTAAATATATTGCAACAGTTATAGAGAAGTTGGTAACCTTTCTTTAATGGACTGGGAACAAGAATCCGCAGCTACTAGAATAGAAAGGGTAATATCTGTACTGTTTTCATTGTTATTATCTTTCATGGAATTTGTCACAGGACAAGGTGGTTTTGAGTGCTAGCAGGTAGCAAAACAACTTTCTGCATGCCTTGAGCCTACAAACTCATACTCCCCGAGACTGCAATTCTGGAGTATTAAGGGCATATTAACAAAATTGCTGAACTGTATATAGCTATTGACTTTTGGCATTATCCTGTTCAGCAAGTGTTTGTGAGATAATTACTGACTAGATCTACTTTGAGGTACAGATTTTTAAGAAAATATGATACCTGTCTTTGTCAAGTGAAAGTATGCAATTTCTTAGAAACTCTTTTGTGTGGGTTTCTGAAAGATCTCATTTAAAACTTAATATTATTTTTCTTCATTAAAATTCCTTGGCTTAGCTTATTCTGCTAGATACTTTCTCATTGTCTGTGAAGACTGCACTCACTTTGATCAGTGTTTTCTTATTATATTGATTGCAATCTCAATTGTTTCTAAACAGAAAATCAACTTTTCTTGAAACACCCCAAGCTTTTCTTCTTCCTAACTATGCTTGATTGTGAACAATTTTTTGGGAAATAAGGTATAAAAATGCAATTACTCAGAATAAAAGTGTTTGCAGCACTAAGCTGTGGATTTTCTTCTTACTTAAATTATAACCAGCTATGTTTTTCCATACTAAGAATATATTGGGCAAAGATCCAAGAAAAGATGTCTTTTCTTTGTATAGAATTTGATAACTGCAGCTGCAACCTTTTGTATCTCTCTACTGACTATTCAAAATGTCAGAAGTTTGGGAAAAATGTAAATGTTGTTAACTTTCTCTGTTACCAAGAGTGTTTCCCATGTCAAGAGACATTCCACTCAAAATCTGAAAGGGATAGGGAGAATTTAGTTTTTTCATTCTCATACATTTTCTCATTCCAATTGTTTATTAATGTAACTTTATTTCAGGAGTATCAGATTATGATGTTTGCTAATGGGACATTCATTCATTTTTCAAAGGATGAAAATCAGCCCATCTAATAATTTTGAACCAGCCTTTCCTGTTGTTTTTTTTTTTTTTTTTCTTTCTTTTTTTTAGAATTAGAACTCATTCTCTTGTTTGTGAAGAGCTCCACAGTGACTCCTGGAGCAAGATGTTCAGTTTTACTTGTCAAATTATCATCCCTGTATGAAATCCCATTAAACACACAGGGCACCCACTCATACAGAAATCTTTGCAGGAATGGAATGTTAGCTAGCTTTTTTTCCTCCTACTTTTTCATAAAAGATTAAATTAATTTAATGAGGAATAGCAGACTTTTTTAATTCAAGTTAGTTATTTCTGTATCTTCTTTTATTTTCTGATAATCGTTTCATACCTATGCTAATACCAGCATTTTATTAATGTTACATCTTACAGTCTTTCTAGGCGGGTTTTGACCTGACTGGAGTTCCATTCTGATCCCCTGCTACATTCCACCAGAATTAACTCAGCACCAGCTAATTCCTGTTCCATATCATCTTCTATTATTCCATTTATAACTTCAGCCTTCTGACCAATTTCACAGAGTCACAGTAGGGCATGCTCCCTGCTATAATCTTTTTATATTTCGCTATTCCTGTCCAGGGAGACAGTTTAGTTATGCCCTACTGTGTCCTTCCCAAGGGTACCACCTAACCATTTCATAGCAGTTACTAGGTGGACATGCCTCTCCTTGATATTCCACATAATCATTGTCTTTGTTGATGTAATTTGCAAATATATTTCTGTGGGTTTGTTTTGGTTTTTTTTAAAAGCAAAGTTAAGAGCCCTATTGTGATGCAACAGTACAAAAGTGGGCTTTTCAACATAAAAGAAAAAAGTTATTCCAGTCTTTTTTTAAAGTCTAAATTATTCGTATATACCACAGTTTGCATTTTTCAATTTTATATTGTATGCCACAGTTGTATACATACAGAAATGGTGTATATATATAAAATTAATAAAATACTTTTTCTTTAGGAATAAAATGTCAAAAAGAAGTGTTAATGTAACAGAAACATCATTGCAGTTCACAGACCTGGAAAACAACTATGAGTATAGTGCTTACCTAACAGCAAGTACAAGATTTGGAGATGGTAATGTAAAAAGTGATACTATAACATTCAGAACTTCTGAGGGAGGTAAGCTTATATATAGTATGAATCTTTAATTTCATTCAGCCTTAAATTTCTGTCAGCCTTATTTAAGTTAATAAAGCTACTAAAGTAGAAGCAGCATTTGGCTACTCAAGAAGAGACATTCCACCTGTGTGTCTCTGTGTGTACACATATCTATGGCTCTATAAAATTATGATGGGTATTTCTGTCAATTTACTGAGCAAATCTTTGCATTTCCCTTCAAGACAGGGAAGACTAAATTTTAAATTTTGAAATAAATAAAATTAATTTTGTAATATATTTTAATAGCTCTTTGTTTTTCTTGCTGTGACACAGCTTCTGATACGGAAAATACTCTTTAGAGTCTGTCTTACAAGTCTCAAATGGTTATAATTTGAAAATGAAATCTGTAAGTGTACACTGATTTGTTTATTCTATTTTAATGATTTTATACTTCCAACATGGTAGATGACTTTTATAAGCGATCATACTGTATACTGTGCTTTGGAAGTCATTCAGTTTAAGTATCATTTCTGGTTTTCCCATCAATTATATTGCTATGATCTGCTCCAAAATGGTTAGTATGCAGGCATATTTCAGAATCATCCTGCATAGATAAACTGACTTCCCAACACACAATCACTGGCAGGATTAGCGTCTATCCAAGCCATCCCTCAAAAGACTGTCTAAATCATCAGGTTGTAGGTACTCCCAGTCTTTGCTATTGAAGCTGTTATGGAAACATGAACTGACTTTTTAGGGCAGGATTTTTAGGAACTGATCCTGGAGTTCCCCCTCCAATTAATATTTTAGTATTTTATACAAACTAGAACAGCACAAAGCAAGAGAGATATGTTACAGTGTTCAGTACTCTACAGCATGTTGTGTAGAGCACTTCCTTGGATGGCGAGAAATATGGGTTTAAATTCTCTTAAGCTGACTTAAGGAACTGAATTTGAGTCTCCTACATCACTGTGCTACTGAGAAGGACCATATGCTGCCATTCTGTACAGGATAGGAGGAGAGGATAGTTGAAGAAGACTTACAGAGTCCTTCCTGCACGTTTAATAGACTGAGGAAAGGAAAAAACAGAAATGATCATACTGTCCAAGCTTAAGAGTCTGGTTTACCTACATGAGTTGGGAGCCTAAATTCTGTTTATAATCAGCAAAGAGAGAACAAGGCTTTTAATTTAGGTTTTCTGAAACAAATTCTTTTTTTTCCTATTCACTATATATGGAGCATAGAGGCCTAATTCGGTCAACTTCCATGTCTGCAAAATAGACTTTCCGTGTGCCCAAACCAGTAAGTACAGGACAAATTCTATAAGAAAAGACTATCTGTTTACAAATGCAGCTACATATAAATATGTCTGAAAAAATAGGGTTTTAAAAATTTATTTATATCTGCTATTTTATTTCATCATTTCCAGAAACAGGTTTTATACCATAATCAGAAATACAATTAATTTGGCATAGGTTGTTGTGAAATCTATAGTGGATGTTTCTTGGGCACTAAAATGTACAAGAATTCCTTGAGTTCGGTATGGTAAAACTTAATATTTTTCCAGCACCAAGTGATCCACCAAAAGATGTTGTGTACAGAAACCTTACTTCCACATCAATCATGCTATTCTGGTCACCTCCTCAAAAGCCTAATGGAAATATACAGTATTACTCAGTTTATTTCAAAAATAATTCAGGAATATTCATACAGGTAAGCTTATTTTTATATTCTTCTGTGTAGAATTCAATAAAATGTTCTAATAATCCATTAAAGATTAAATCCATTTTATAGTTATCAATATATTGTTTTTTCATATTTCCTTTATCACAAGGCAGTTTTTCAACTTACAAAGACAGAAGGACATCTTGTAATCATATGTGTTGCATCATGCATCTCATTGGACATTCATATCATTAAGCATTAAAGCAAATAGGTTTTGTGTAATATTCCATATTACAAAGTTTTTATGTATATGTATATACACAGACATACGTCATACATATATATGCACAACATATGTAGGTAGATAAAGAGAAGACCCGTTAGATTCATTGCATATGCTTAAGAGTGTTTATTTTAGTCTAATCTATCAATTTGAATAAATTTCTGTAACAGTTCTGGTTTTACTTTTTAATGCCTGTTTGTACAGTACTTATAAGAAGATAATGTCAAAGTAGTGAATACATTTTTTTTTCATATTTTTGTTACTCTCAAAAGGAAATTACTGTTTAGTATATTGAAACAAAGTTATTGAGATTCCTAAGTTAAAGCATAAAATACAAATAAAACATTATTTATAATTTATTGGTGATCCACACATTTGCAGGTAGGTTTTTTTTGTTGCTACTTTCATCCTTAATTATGCACCACATACGTTAATTGTATATATAGTTTTTCTGTTCTCCTTTCTAAGAATATATTACGATACAGAAATATAATAAGAACAAATAAGCTTCCTTTACAGGTTTTTGGTTACAAGCTTTACACATGTGGAAGAAAAGAAAGAAATATAAATTCATGAAGAAACTAATGCATCGAAAATTACCTCTACTGCATAACTTTATGCTCAAGATATGTCTAGTGTGAGGTATGCCTGTGTTTGAGGATAACTAGAAAAAAAGATTCACAATTTTTACAAATACCTGTGACTGAATAATTGCTGACATACTTCAGGGTATACACTTCTCTGACTTCTGTGAAGCTGTGTGGTTGCAAGGGTCTGTCTGCATAGTTTCAGATGCAAGCAGAACGGTGCCGTGAATTCACATTCTGATGAGATTAAAATCAGGGCTACAGTTCAGAGCTTCAGTCTCTGCTTGCACACACTGCTATACCAACAGCATTTTTCTTAGCCTAACAACCCCCTGGAGAAACATTTACACCAGTGCATTACATGAACTAGCCCATCCTATGAAGAGTGTCTACATTTATCTAATTCTTGGACAACTCGAGCAATTTTAGAGGAGGACTACAGACTTGGGCTATTCCTGCCTTTAGGAAGGTGGAACTCTGAGGTGAACGAGTAAGATGAAACTGGTACACTGAGAGCTATAATCCCTCTGGATGTGCCCAGGACTCTGGAACTGAAGGAGCAAGATAGGGAAGATGGAGCACAGTAGCATTGGCCCAGCAAGGTGAGGGTCCAGTTTCATTATGATGTGATATAGCTGGGCAAGGACAGGATGGTGGCATGGGTGGAAGTTACTGCTGCTTTGGCATATTATGTGGTGGATGGCAGAAAGCGCTGAAAGTAGCTCCACTTCTAGGTGTGGAAACTACCATTTTAACCCTTTCAGCTTTGATTTTTAACCCATCCCTCTGCAGAATGCTATGAGAAGATAGGTTTCAGCTGCTGTTACATCTGTCTTTTACTGGCCATGGGAGATCACCGTTAATCTCTCAAATCATGATCAAGTCCTAATCTGTCTGCTTCCCTTAACTCCCTCTGCCCTTCACATGCTTCTCTGTTCACTATTTGGCATGGCAACTACCATATCTACATTGCACTCCTATTCTGTACCTTGGCATTCCTTCAGGTGCAAGACAGATTTCAAACAGGAGAAAAACAACTCTCTCCTGCTCCCTTCTGTCAGATATTATATATTACTCCTTTTACAACAGAGAAAAGCATGTGTGAAAGCCAGCCTGATATGTGTATATGTATTATATATATATACATGAGATATACAGACAGTTGTAAACTGTATGAGTGTGTGCACACATACAGCTTACAATACTTTGTAACTTAAAAGTATAACCATATAGTTGCAGGATCTGTTGGTAAGTTTTGTATTGCACACATTTGAAAAGAAATAATTCTTGGTTGGATGCTTCTGCACCTAGGTCACCATTTTGCTTATCTTTATCTGAACTGTATTTTCAGTTTGGGAAATGATATAGGAGAACTAAAAAAGGAGATGATCTTTTCATGTTCCTAGGAACCCCGCCTGCTCAGACACTGTGCTGTAGGCAGCCATTCTCTGCCAGTCTTTCATCTGCTGCTTTTTCAGGGCATAACAACAGAGGTCCAAGTCTTAAAGTATATCTTCTAAATACCTGAAAAACCATCCTGGCTGAAGTATCTCAAGCAAATTAACATCTTCCAATGCTGTCATAATCTGAAATAGATATACAAGTCATACTAAAACTAGTACTATTCTGTTGTCTCAAGCTCTCGCTTCTCCTCACATGTTCTCAAGCTCCTCAGGCATGTTAAAGCCCAATGAGTATAAAGTGCTGATTACAAACAAACAGCAGTGTTAAAAACAGGAAATCAGTAGCTGCAGAGTAAAGCATTTTGTTTAGTGGGGAAAAAAGCAAAAGACCTGAGACAAAGGATGCAGTTTACTCCTTGCCAGGATGCAGAAACTTGCAGGAAAAATAGTTTTCCTTTAAAAAGAAAAAAAAAAAGTTATATACCTTCATAGGGCAGAAAAATAATATATAGTTTCTTGCTTTGCAGGTCTACACGAAAAATCACACTGTGGCTGTCCAGTCAGAAGGCCTGCGATGCTCAGACCTAGGATTCAGAACCAGAACAGCAGAAGGAAAGATTTAGTGACGGAGATTAGATTTGAGGATTTTGGTATATGAGTGGGCTGTTTCTATGGGGATGCTGACAGTTTGTAAAAAAAAAAAAAGGTATCAGAGAGGGAGGAATGACTGGCAGCCAGATAGAAGAAACTATCACTTGCACTAGGCTAGGTTGAAGTCCAGCTTGAGCTTTCATCTTCTGCCACCATGGGTCTAGGGAAAATGCTACTTTTTGGTTTATTTTCACTACTCTGCCACAGTGCAGTAAAGATAGGATGTATTCTGGCCCAAGAGCACTTCCTGCACAGATGACATAGCACTGTACCTCTTGTTTACATCACTTCTTTGTGATGCTGCTGGATTCTACAGTTTGAGCTTTCAGTATTTGCAGTAGCAGCTTTGCAAATTTTGCTCTGTGGTTTCCTTACATGATGCTTGAAGCAATCACACTGCCCATGTTCTCAGTCTTATTGAGGAAAGAAGTCAAAGAACCTATAGAAGTAATTGTATCATTGCTAAATACTGATCTATAAGAGATATCATTGACTTGAATAAACGCTTTTATTCAGTCTCTCTATACTTGTGTTTTGATTTGCAAGAAAGTGGGAAAGGTGCAAATTACAAATATAAATATACGCTTGGAGAAAGTTCTCTAGTGTAGGAATTTCAGTACCGATTACAACTGTCCTGCTCTGCCAAACCAGACAGGGGAACCGGGAGCTAAGTAGAGGAAAAAAGCCCACCACTTTCCAGAGACTGAACATTAGACCCCAAAGCATCCAACCCCCATACTTCAAGCCAACCTAAGTGAACAGGACTGGATACAGTTCAGAGTGAAATTGGGCTTGGTCTGCCTTTGGGATACAGACAAGGGATGCAAGCGATGTGCTACTTCACAATGTTACAAACAAACGTAACAATCAAATATTTTCTTTCACCAGTATGACCAAAATTGGGATAAAAGGGGAACTTCCCTAAAATACACTGCAAATTTTTTAAAAGATGGCCTCAGAATGGTACGGCACACAGAAAGGAAATATCTTCACTTAGGTTGGTACTGGAACAGTGTGCATTACACTCCTTGAGGGATAGATGGCTTGGATTAGCCCTCAGTGTCACCTGATTGCCAGAGTCAAGTATGTGATACTCTAACTCAAAACAACAATGCAATACAATGGACCTAAAGAAGGAAACAGAATGGGGGAAAAAGGTTAACAGTGAAGAGCAGCAGCACTCTGTTGTCTGTATACAACTAACTACAGCTTTATGCCACTGGTAATTTCTGCTGCTTCCTGGGGTGAAGAAGATACTGCTTTCTGCTGACACTTTCAGGGTCTGTATGTATTGCTTACACTTAGCTGCTTTTAATAATCTGATACTTTGCTATGTCAAAACTTCTTTCATGTATGGATGAAGAAGGAGACAGAAGGAATAATTTCTTCAGCTGTAGCCAAAGATCCTAAGCTGTTTGCTTTCATCTGCAGCCACAGTTAATTGTAAAACTTCCTATAGTGTTCTATCCCCAGGGTACAATTAGTGCAAGTTTCATCTTTTCTCAGTTTGTACCCACACAGTTCTTCCTGCTCACCCTTACTCTTAATTATGTGTTCATTCTTTTCTAATATTTTGTCATATCAGAAGTTTGAGGTAGTTCTCAGTCCTTGGGCTCCTCGTAGTATGGGGACTACCTCTTAAAACAGTTTTTGTTGAACCACCAAAAAGCCTGTTGTTATAGCGTTCACATGGGTTCACCGAGTCCTTAACTGCCAGACAGCTGATGAAATTGTAAAGGTATGCTTTTTAAACTAAGAGCTGGATTTTCAGCTGTTCATACCAATAAACTCCCAGTAAATCTAGAATCAAAACTTGTACCTTTGACATTTTTACCTTGAAAGCTCAGAGAATTATTTAAGCTCCTTTTTTTGATCTTATTATTTAATAACATTATTAGATATTATTATTATCAATTACAATTATTATTAATTACAATATCTAGTAACAACAACAGGAGGGTAGTAGAATCAGGGAAATTAATGAGAAGTGTCCTCTACTGTTTTCTGCAGAAATAAAATAATTTTGCCTGCACAAAAAAATGGGTGAAGTGTTACGTTAGATGTATAAATTGATATGTATTGGTGACAGACATCAAGACTGCATACTGAACTATCAGTTTGCACAGTACTGACTCAATTGTTTGGTAGAGTGTATCACAGTGACTTTTTCGGTAGGAACTTTCCTCAAGAAAAATATAACCCATTTTTTAGTATGCAGTTTCAGTATGCCTGTGTTTATATGTGGTATTTCTGAATTTAAATATGCAAACATTACAGTCACCTTCCTCCTGTTTTAGTAAGTCTGCTATCACAGCCTCTCTTTTTTAGGAAAGCATTTAATTTAAAGCCAGCTTTGATTTTAAGGAGCTGGAGAGTGCGAATAAGATGTAACGCTGAAAAGTGTGGGCAGACCAAATAACTGGAATGTGTACTAGGCAATTCATGAAGGGATTGGGCAAAACCCAGCTCGCCATGAAAATGCTGCTATGTAGAGAAATTAGGAGGACTTCTTTGGTCCTGAGGAGTAGATTGCGTTAAACTGAAGGAACTAACAGAACTTCTTTTCCTTGTGCAGTTACTTGCTAACAAAAGGATTGTGCCAGAACCAAGTCCCACTTTTTCCTTTGAACTATATAAAAAGTTCTGCTAAAACTGTGACTGTTGCAATAGGTTGGTGCTTTAGATCAGCTCCTCTGAGGAGGCAATTCCTGTTTGGAATGATAGAAGGACAACTAACAAAAGGAACAGTTTATCAAGAGTTGCAGTGACATCTCTGCCCCTGGAAGTTTTAAATTCAAAATCAGTCAATTTTCTGTAAGGTCTACTCTCATAAAAATGGAATAAAGTGAGAGAAGTCCTTTGATTTGCTTCATACGGATCAGGCAAGGCAATCACATGTGTGATCATGTAATCTATGGACAATTAGCAGATGATAGTTTTTTTGTCATTTTCTTGATGCGGTATGGATAAACACATCGCAATTTTACAGATTTAATGTGTTCTAAAAAGGGTGGATTGGCATTCAACAACTACAAACAGGAGGAGTCAATTGGGTACTCTGCAGTACTTACCAGGAGTAACAGTAGACATCAAACAATATATTACTTGAGTATTTCAGTAAAAATCAGGACTCATTAGGAGTCAAGTGTAGGTTTATGTCTCCTGAACACTACAGTGAATCATATGTGTTGTTGTTGGTGGTCGCTAAATGGGAAACTAGAAAGAGAAATCAATGAATAAATAACATTTTCAATGACAACATTTTTTTTTTTCTTTTAGAATATCACGAGTTATGGTAATGACAGCAATGTCAGTATGTCCCAGTCTGCAGTTCTGGATGACTTGGCAAAATACAGCCATTATACTCTATGGTTAACTGCAAGCACAGCTTTTGGAGATGGAAACAAAACCAGTGAAATAATAGACGTGTATACAGATCAGGACAGTAAGTTAATAACTTTTTTAATGCTCAGTGTATATCAGTGCTTCCATTTATTAAATATTCTCTAACTTTAAAATTATTTTACTGTTATGATGGCAAAGTTAAAGAAAATCTAGTAAGTACCATTTTCAACACTGCAGTAGTTTTCTTTGCGAGGAGGAAATTTTGATCCGAGTCTTTGCTTTGTAATACTAAGAACATAGTTCACAAGCTTCTTTGGATACAAGCGATAAAAATATTATCTTAAACCATCCCTAAGACTCTTGTTAAACAAATTTAACATAGATGATTATTCATATATGCCTTCAAAATATTTTGCTTTATATAATGAAACATAAATTATTTTTAGAAGTTGTACAAAATATTACAAGTGAGATGTACAGACTAATCATACTTTCAGCATTTATTTCTGTTTTGGTTTTGGATGATTTATTACTGTAATCCATGCATTTATTTTTGCTTATTATCTCCCATAGTCCCAGATGGATCTGTTGAAAATCTGGTCTATCAAAACATTTCCTCATCTTCTGTAAATGTAAGCTGGCTTCCACCATCTCAGCCAAATGGCTTAGTCTTCTTTCATGTTTCTCTAAGTTTATTGCAACTGGGAACCAATAAGATATTGTCTTTCCTTACTTACAACACAAGCATCATTTTTGACAATCTGGAGAAATATACTGATTACATTCTGGAAATCACACCGGCCACTGATAAAGGATCTTCTGAACTGCATGCTTTAAGTCTACATATAAGAACTGATGAAGATGGTAAGATATTTTATTCATTTCTAAGGAATGTAGAAAAAAGACCTAATAGCTTTCTAAAAGAAAAAAAGCTTATTTTGTTTATTTTTCTCATGTTACTTAAAGCTTTTTTGTTATGTAAGAATGCAAACAACTGCTACACATTTCTGTATTGAGACCATGAGATAGAATTTTCTACTTGGAGCACAACTTTAACTAACAGCTAAAAGACATTTTTCATTGTATTTCATATTTTTCTGAGGTTATCCTTGGTTTTCTCTTTCTTATTTCTTCATGCAGTCCCAGAATCAGCACCTATAATCAAAACATTTTCAAATCTCTCAACTACCTCAGTTATGCTTTCATGGGACCCTCCTGTTAAGCCAAGTGGTATTATAATAAGTTATGATTTAAATTTATTTGGGCCAGAAAGGAATAACTCATTCTCTACCACCAATAATTTTATCATCTTGGAAGACCTTCTACCATTCACATTATACAGTATTTATGCAGCTGCAAGAACAATAAAAGGACCTGGTCCATCTGCTGTGCTTCAGTTCTACACAGATGAGTCAGGTGAGCAAATTCAGTTGTAACCAACTGGAAATTTTGGCCCTATGTTATTGCATCCATCTTAGGGCTGAACATCCGACCCAGAAAGAGTTGAGATGAAGTATTCATTTTCCATTGGTCTGTGCATGAAGAGCTTTCAGAGGAAGGAAACACTACAAGGGAAGTCTTTTCTGAGTTCTCTTTCTCCTGCCACAGTGTGCAAGAGGAGGTCACATTCTGCATACGATTACAAAAATAACTCCAAGGAGAAATGTCTTTTGCCTTTGGAATGTGTCACAGTTTGCCAAGTGTCAGGGATTTTAAAGCAAGCAACAGTACCTTTCTCTTCATCCTGCCATGTAATTGAAAAATGATAAAATATGGAAATATTTCTGACACATTCTTACAGGTCTGCTTTACGTGGACCTGCTCTCACCTGCATGGTAAATGACATATCTTGTAAATATATGTCGAGTTGTGCTCACTATAAGGTGTAGGAAGTGAAGTATATCATATTTCAACAACATATGTAATATGACTTTTGTTAAATGCCTTAGTTCTGACAACAGGGATGCTTAAGTGATGAATAGATTTCTTAGATCTCTCAGAAGATCCCTTGCTGACTAAACATGTATTCCCAATTAATTGAATTTGCTTCACATCAAAAAGAAAGAAAAATATTTAAATAGCAATGAAGTACAGTTTTGATGAGTTCAGATACAAGTGATAACAAGTGTACATATGTTCTTCTGCTTCTCCAAAGTGTTTGGTTTTGCCTGGATTATTTGTAATTTGAAACTCAAGAGCATTTCTCTTTTGCAGTGCCATTAGCTCCACCCCAGAACTTGACCATTACCAACTACACTGCAGATTCTGTATGGCTAAAATGGGATCCGAGTCCCCAGCCAAATGGTGTTATTATGAGATATAATTTTAAGATTTACCAAAACAACACTGAAAAATTATTTTATCAGGTATGTTTGTAATTATCAGTGTTTAATTTTTTAAAAATACTTTTTTAATGTTTTAGGAACAAAATACATGACAAGTATTTTAAATGTCTGTTTATGCTCCTAGAAGTATGAAGATCCTCTAAATTCCTTTTTGTTAACAGTTTACCTTCCCTTCCAACATGCCTGTGATTCAATTTTTAAAATTAGATAGAAAAAAAATGGTTAGATCTTAATTTGCTTTGAACTTCTAATATTTCATTAATGATAAGCTTTATTAATCTTTAGTTCATATTTTGGCGTAAGTTTGATGTTAGAAAATGACAGAAGTGTCTTGTTTTGTGGGTACTTTTGTTTAGCTATTTAGTATCTGTGGACTTTCAAGACTGAAAAAGAAAGAAAGAAGGTTGACTTTTTTTATTTTTACAGAATAAGAATAGCTGAATAAATTTTAACTTAAATAGATGCTATAAAATTATATATAGAAATTGATCAAGGCATTTATATCTGCTTTTATCTGGTTGCTTGGATAGCATCAAGAAATGCACCGTGAACCATAAGGGCAGCAAGCTGAGGCCAGGATTGCATCTCAGGCTTAGAAACTATACAGTGAGTTCTGTTCACCTGAGACACTTGTAAAAGCTGCAGGGAAAAGGTATTGCTGCAGTGAACTACGAGTTTAAGACATGCAATATAAGGTGTGGGACTGTGAGGAGCTTAATTACTCCAACTCCTCCAGCAGTACAGTCCTTGTTGCAGAGACTTAGCATGCAAGGAAAGTGCTTGTGCTGCTGTTAAGCATATGCACTGTGGAATTCAGTCCCCATGAGGTGGCCTACTGTGCTACCCTTTATGCAGTCTGCTGTTACTCCCCATTGTGGCATGAAGTGCTGGCATCACCCCAGTTTCTTCTATCATCCTTGGAAGACGGGGAGCACAATGCACATGCAGTGGAGGAATAGTGTTTCCTGCAGCCAGCTGCCTTTGGAAACACATTCTTTGGGTGCCCATAGCGGCCACCAAAGATTATTCCCCACTGTCCATCTGAGGCAGACTCAAACTCAATTAGACTACAGAAACTGGCCAGAGCACTTGAATATGTCTGCTATGCCCTATGTTTTGTCATGTTTTGTAATGTTATATGGGCAAGAAATTATATTTAGGTTGTGGCAGCAAGACAGGGCAACTTATATAGAAATATTGCACTTAGGCACCATAATTCTCTAATAAATTTGATCCCACAAAGTCTTCACCAGGTTTTCTTGCTGAAATTCAGCTCTTTCCCTGCTGCTATCATAGTCCTCAACATTTGCACAAAATATGCCTTGCATGATCTGTGAAAAACAGGTACCAGGAACGGAACTGTGTTTCTTATCTTTTTTCAAAGCTTTTCATCAGTCTGTGTGTCTGTCTCAAGTAAAGTAAAAGAAATAAGAAGCTATAAACCATGATCTTTTCCACTGTAGACGTGTAGTAAGGAAGTAGAAGGTGAGAGGGGGTTGATGTGGCAGTGTGGAGGTGACAAGAGTTTACAGTATTGGTAAAAAAAGGCATATATAGACTTAATCTGTTCTAACAGTGCTATGGTAATTATAAAACTACCCTTTGGCATATCTTCCTCACAAGTCACAGTGAAAGAGGGAGAGGAGAAAGGAAAGGAAGAATTTGACCCTGCATTCTTTTTTGTTGAGCTCAGGGACTACTTTCACTGAAAGCTATTCAGAGTAGAGGAGGCAAGACTATGGCTCTAAACCTTCTGTTCATTTCAGTGGGTTCAAGGTGAGGCCCACAATGTTTACACAGATTAATTGCATACTAATAATTTTTCCTTCCTTAAGAACATTTCAGGTTCAAACCGTGAGGCAAACCTTGTTGGATTAGAACCATTCAGCCCCTATTGTATCAGTGTCTCTGCATTTACCAAAGTTGGGAACGGCAATCAGTTCAGTAATGTTGTCCAGTTTACAACGATGGAATCAGGTTAGATGTGACTTTTTCTAAGCTGCAATTCTGTTTATGTATATTTTCCTTGTATGGCTTCAAGAACAACCGTCTTCCTCTTCTCTCCAAAGAAAACGTAACATAACACTATCTCATTGTCTTCTGCCTGCGTAACTCCAATTCACATTCCTGTTGTACCGGATAGGCTGGGTTTGAAGTTTGAGGTCGGAAGTGTAGAATTAGAAATGTCCTCATCTGAAATGAGAGGCTTATATGGCTACTATAAATCTTTTAATAGCATCACAGATAAAGGGAGGAAAATTAGATAGATATCATTCTTTGCAGATCAAAGCGATAATTCAGATCCCTGTGAAAATAACTGAAACTTTAGCAGTATCAAAAGCAGCTGGACAAAAGATTGGCAAATGAACTGGAAATTGTATTAAACAAATACAAATTTTTAACATTTTTAATAATTTATTTTAAGAAGGGAATCTAGCCACTAATTAAATATCCTAACTTGTTAGATCTTATTCTTCCTGACAACTGGGGAGGACTATGCAATATAGCTGGCTTAATTAATTAATTATGTACAGTTTTGTCTTGTGCCTTCTACATGTCTTTTGAAGTTGCATGTTGTTTCAAAATGAAAAATTGTATCACGTGAAAGTGAATATTCAACATTCACTAAAAAGAACCCAGGAGCTCTGTGGGTTTGTGAAACTGGCCTTTGTGCAAAACTGTAGCTCCTTTGTGAGGTCAGAGCAATCCCCAGGCTCATGTACTTTATAAGGTCCGCCAGTGCCAAGGGACTAGCATGGGTTAGGGGGCTCTGTGTGAACTCACAGGTTCCTTTATACTGACAGCAAAGGGAGGAGACTAGGTGTCAAAAGATCCCATATGATGACTACAGTTTTTCAACACCATGTTTCAAGTGAAATATTCTTTCCAGAGCTGATAAAACAGGGGTTCTGGGAAAAATTATGCTGTTTATTGTACCCAGCAGTTACAACACCATGAGAAATCTGGACAATCATTGAACTGGTTCAGGTTGGCTGTTGGATCCCTGCAGCTGGAGGTTGTCCTGCCCAAGAGCCATGGTCATCCGTCAGTTGTCTCATTTCATCACTGACATTCCATACTCATGGTACTTTCTTCAGAAGTGCTGGAGGGACATTGCCCACAAGATTGTGGTCTAGTCATTGTACAGCTTTTTCTCAGATTTTATGCTCCGTTAACTGCACCATTGTTTCCTTTCCCTCCAATCCAGATTTTGGGCAATTGCTGGATCAGTTCCCTGTCTAAGGATCCTGTCTCTAGTCTTTATGAAAAGTGCCAGTTAATCTTTCTTCTGCAGATGCTGCTTTTTTTAAAAAAAAAAAAAAAAAAAAAAAGAGTTTTCTTTGAACTCTGAAAAGAAAATTAATCATTTTAAGGAGATCCATTTACCTCTGTGCAGTGATAATGAACAGGTTTCCATCTATTTCTGGTACCTCACTGACAGTATTTTCACTATTTTATGGATTCCTGGACATGTTTCAATAGATAAAGTTGGGGCAACCCTCTCTATGTATTAATTTTCTCTTAGTTGGTACAGCCAGCACTTTAGTCCTTTCTGAGATACTTTAATTCATTGTTCTATTTAATCAGTTTTTCACAGATAATTGCTCTACTTTCAGCATGAGTACAATATTTGCTACCTTTTATTAAATTTTTATGAGCATTTAAAAAAATTTCTCCTGCTGGAACCAGCAAGAATGTGGGGAACAGTAGGGTAATGGGATTGATATGACGACCCTGAAACCTGCACAGTGACTTCTGTGCAAGTTGTGCCTCTGCTGAAAGGACAGAGAGATATGATACAATGCCTAAAAGAAACAAAGCTAACAGACAAATAAGGAACTTCTGCTGTTGATATTGTTGAGGAATATGTATATGAGTTTTACACTACTGGGTATGTTTTACTACATTCTGATTAAAAAAACATGGGGAAAATACAAGCAGATGTGAAAATAAAACTGGAGCACACAACTAGGAAAAATCCAGATAGATGGCCTCTTCTGTTTCAAGTACTACCATCAACCATGTTCACAGTAGTTGGAAATGAACCATCTAATGAGGACAAAGATGTATTTTGCTCTCTCAATGTGTTTGTTTTACAGTAGCAATTTTTCTGCCACTGGATTGTTTGACCCTCGCTATGAACATTGAGTCTACTTCTCTGACTATATTGTTCTGTGATTACCATTTTAATTGTGTGGGAATGTTAACCTTTGGTGCATTTGTATCTCTTAAGTACCAGATGCTGTCCAGAATGTTCACTGTATTGCAATGAGTTGGCAATCGATCCTAGTGCAGTGGGACCCTCCTGCTTCATCCAACGGTGTAATTACTCATTACATCATAAAAGTTGAAGGAAATTCTACAAATATTTCATCTTATGATACACAGCATACTTTTAGAAATCTGCTTTCCAATATTACTTATCAATTTAAAATAAAAGCTGCAACATCTGCTGGTGATGGTGAAGAACAGATATGCAATGCCAGTACACATCCAGAAAAAGGTAACAAATTATTCAAGTTAATTATTTTGTTTAATTTAAATTATGACTGTGAAACAAGCAGGCCTGAAATACCTGCATTAACGCAGGCAGCTAAATCCTGCATTGTTGAGAGCAAAATTTTTGATGTTTTGTTTCTTCCAGGGGCCAGGGCTATGATTTCGTTGATTGACAATAAAGCTGTTCAGAATTTGTGCAATTAAGAAGCATTTAACTTCTTCAAGCAGACTTTGTCATAACTCTTGATAAATAGGACTTTTTAACAAGACAGAAAGCTAAATCCTAAGAAGAATGTAGACAGGATTTTTGGCATTGGAGTAAAAAATTATCACCCAAAGTCTGTCTTACTTTCTCTCTCCAAACACATTTCACACTTCACCTAATCATGGCTGTGCTTTCATTTGGCACCTGAAACTTCCTTATGCACTTGGAGATGAAATTCTGTGCAAAATACAGCATTGCTTCTACGTAAATAGATATGTGCCTAGCTTCTAAACTGGAAGTGGAGAGGAGCCCAACTCCCAGTCCAGGAAACAAATGCCTGTTTCAGTTCTCTTCCCCAGTTAGGGATCATTTCTACTCTTGGGATTATTTCTCTTGGTTTTTTTTCTTCTTCAGTGATACTTTAATATAAAAGTCAAAAATAATGTTCAGTGACCAAGATCCATTACAAGATTTCACCTTCCTACTCAATTACAGGAGCAATTACTGCATTCAGTTCCTTTTTTTGTTCCCTCTTCAGTGACATCAATTCATGCAGTGTAGTTGAGGAGCTCTCTAATTCAGAACAGCTGGATCATTAGGAAACATGGGGATGGGATGGCGGGGCACAACTGTATCCCCTGATGCTTAGAAACCAAACCTAGCTTTTGTAATATTTTAGTTACTAAGTTATTGAATAACTTAAAAGATGAGTTGCAGCACTCATTCTCATATATATTTCACCCAATAGAGTGAGTTTTGCTCAGTTCTGTCAAATAATATATACAAAAGTCTATGTCAGCAACAGGGTTTAGGTTCTGGATGACACGTGGAGGGGGGCAGCTCTAATATGCAGACTTGAATCTGACATCTAAACTTGGAGGAGATCAGGCTTACCCTTATGCTTAGACTTCCTGTTGGTAGCCTCCTGAGCAGCATGCACCTCTTCAGGTTCAGCCTTTGGATCTCCTATTCACAAAGGCTTAGTGCCCCACTCTGAGCTTTGATTTGCCCACTTCTTAAAATTAGACTTGCAGGTATGCATGTCTGAATGAATCTAGACCACGTCTGTATCATCAGCTGAACTACTACTGCTTTGGTTCCAGATCAAATGGCTGAGCTCCAAATGCGGACAAACAAAGCAGCCTCTTGCTGGTGTAATGCGGCCAACACTGTGAAAATAGCCAGGGTTGTACTTTGATGACTGCCGCTCCTCATAATGCGGTCCATGCCACTAAAGCCTGGCCACATCCCCTATTTGAACAATGAGGTGACACATTCATACCTGTTTCTGGTAAAAATGTGCTCTCTGAATTGGCTTGCTGATCAACAACAGCCCCCCTACAAACTGCCATTTTGTGATCCCTGTTGATCTCCTCTGGTCCGGCTCCTTGGCGATTTAAGACTTCTGCCTGGGTCATCCGCCCTCTTGTTTGCTCAGAAACTTCCGTCCATCAGCAGCATTCAAAATCCACTTCTGAAGGAAGCATTGTTTACATATTAGAGATAAGCATACTCATATATTACAGCATTGGCTGGAAATACTGTACTGAGCTTAACTGCTGTGCTGAATGTGGATGCATGTGAGCGTGCACCTAAGTACACTTCTCAACAGCAGTCATAACTCTCCACCCCTTTTTTTAAATCAGGGCTGGTGACCAGCCAGCCCTGACTCAGAGCTCAAGTAAAACTGAAACTGGGGATGGGTATGGAGACAGGTGGGCCAATGCACAATTAAAACCAGACTCGTCCAAAACCCAAAGATTTTGGAGATAGTCTTATAGGAGGCATGTTACCCGGTGGTAGAGGAGACCAAGAAGCTTCCTGGAGGATGGGGGCGACACTTCTAGTAGTGTTAAAGAAGCCTGGCACCTGGGAAAGCTAATTGTTGGGATTTCTGAGAAATTTGGGGTTGGCTATTAATTAGTGCTTGAGGAAAGGCTGGAGAAGCTCTGGATGTGGTATTAAGCCTGGGCTTGAGAGACAGACTGCTAGTCTGTTGTGGTCTACATTACATAGAGTTGTACTAACAGGAGAAAAAAACAGACTTTATTTTGTAACAACATGTGGCTTATGTTTCTTATCACTGGGAGTTTTCCTAAGTGAAGGATTTATACTGCAATACATGTATTTTTTGCCACATACACTGCGCAGACCCTTTCTTGCTGTTTTAGCGTTGGCTTACATGTTGTTGCTTAGTCATATTTACAACAAACTAGTTATTATTAGGACATTTCCTTAACTGTGTGTTTGCATGAATTGTTTTGTGGTGACTGGGTACTAGGAATTGGAGATTAATGGTTGGGAATGGAAACAGTTTTATAGCTGTTGTCAGCTTCTTATTTATGGTGGTCTAAGATTAGTCACAGAATATGTAGCCAGCACTGAGTCACTGACAATGCATTTATTTCTGACATAAAGTGAAATCGAATTTGGCTCAGTGTCTCACTGCATAGTGTTTGACCTTTACATTCTTAGCAAGATTATTTGCCTTTTTTTTGAGGTAAATTTGTTCGTATCTGGGTACAGTTAAACATGAATCATGAAGATTAAATTTATGAGGAGATTAGTAGTGTTTTGTGTCTAATCTAGCTCCATTGTCATGGTAAACCACTTCTGCCAGGTTGCAGTATGTTACAAAAATTGTCAACTTTGTAGTGGTAATATTACTTTGTGTTTAAATATATTATACAGGGTATGAAAGATAATATAGCAAGTACACATGCATAAATGAGCTAGGATTTTATGACTGAATAGCTATCCTTGGATTATTTTCAGGAAAATGCACATATTAAAATGAAATTTCATTAAGGTTGAGTGAGCTTTTAGAAGGAAGAAAGAGCCATAAAATGGTAGGAAACTTCTCCAAAGGGTGCACTAAAGCTGTGAAGATTCAGTTAACTCACAAGTCTGGGACGAGTGTAATAGTCATTCAGTTAAGAATAAAACTAAAACAATTAAAAAGCCACTTGGGGCAGTTAAGCATGAATAATCAAAACTGCTGCTGCTTTCAATTTTTTTAAGTTAGATTTTTCTTCATAGACTTTTTTTTCTTCTCCGAAAATATTAATCATATTGATTATAGTATTAAGACATGCAGGGTAAATTTTCCCTCCTTACTGCTAGTCCTACTTAATATTATAAGTGAACACAGAGTCTTGGAACCGGTTGAGGCCCCCATTGTACTGCACTGACAGTCCTTACCATTTGTTTTCTACTAAATAGGGATTCATTCATAACTTCCATTTAAAAGAAATATGGCTAGGAATTTGTCCAGGAAACATTTTTTAATTTAATCTGTGCTTAATTTTGCTGGCCATTACTAACTTGTAGCTACGCACAGAAGTATGCCTTGTCCATGAAGGAGAGTAGTGCCTAAAAGGATTGGTAATGGGAAAGTTTGTTAGGTCTTTTGGTGTGGAGGTGGCAAATGATCATCATCCGTTGTTACTTCTGCACAAAATGTCTTTACTCTCTGCACAGGGGAACCTTTAAAGATTCTGGGTTTGTACCTCCAGGATGGAGGTGCCCACTGGAAAATGTATACCTTTTTTTCATCCAGGCCTGTAAGGAGCACACAGCATAGCAAGGGCTTAAAGCCTGCTTCATATCCAATGAAATGCTCTGTTTCCTACACCATAAATCCTTTTTTTAGGACGTGGCAGTTCATGGCAGCTCTATGAGTTGGAATTCCATTAATTCCCTCATTAACTTGTGAAGAGAAATACAGATGACCGTAATGCACTGGAAGAAATATCTAAGTCCATACCCTAAAGCGGTCCTTAGGGCCTGCAGCGTGATATGCAGTGCAGTGTGCAGTGCAGGGTGTTGGCCTGTTTATCCAGAGGAATCAACCTACTGCAGAGCCACAGCATTGGAAATGGAAGAGCTCTGGTGGATTTGTCACTACAACAGATAAAAGCACTCTATTTCACTTCTTCAGTCAATGCTGCAAGTTCATGTTCCCAAACAGTATTAAAGTAAAAGCATCCAAAAATTGCAGAGTGAATCATGACTAAGAATCTTTGAAATACTTCTTTCCAAGATGACTGAAACTGATTTTTTTTAACCAGATTTCTATTTTCTTAAGGTAATGTGGATTTTTTTTAGATTTTCTGGTTAGTTGGTGTGTCCAAATGTCAGTTAATGCCTTTGATGTTTATGGCAAACCTTCACAAGAGAAATGCAATGATCACTTCATTGCTGCCAAAGAAATTGCATTGATGTTATTTTTATAAACAGGTAGATAAAAATAGAATAATCATATAGTGTAGGATGAAAGAAATACTTATTTTAAGGGCTAGGTCAACTCTAGATTAGTGTATAAGAAATGGTGGTGACATATACATACAAAGCTGACATTGAAAGTATTTACAGGTCAAATAAATTGTTTGCTGAAAAGTAGACAGTGGTCCCATTTGTTAGAAAGCTGAGCATTCTTATTTGATTTGAGACTGGAATACTAACAGTTTTTCACTACTTTTATAAGCTTAGCTTCAAGGTGTGCATTTCTCAGATTTGTAGGATTTGATTTTTCAGCACTTAGATCCCATAGTTAGAGATAGAATTTTCTAATATGCTAAGGACTAGGAGACACAGCCCAAGGAGGCTTTTTTAAGACATGTTCTCAACTGTGCAATTTCCTTTAAAGCATGTCTGATACTATCAGTCCCAAGTCATGGGAAAAAATAGTCTACAGCTTTTTTACATTTTCATGTTAGTAAAACCATTTGGGAGCTATTTGTGATGTTCTTGTTCATACTGAGCAGGACTTTATATCATGACGAGTCCCCCTGAAATTAGTAGTCTTTGCTAGAGTACTATTTAGTATGATCAGGGATATCAGCTTAACCCAGGGAACTCCTTTGTGTAACTAAGCTTTCAAAAATTAATAGACATAATCATTACAGAATATTAATTTTCTTTTCAGATACCTCCACTTTCTGAAGACTCTTGTTGTGTGCCCACTGTTATCTGTTCTACTTTGTTCTTCACTTTCCTCCTATTGATGCTCTTAATACCACCCAACAGACTTCTAGGCTGCCGCTGTTCTTTTAATCCAAACTCCAGCTACAAGCAGCTGTTCTGTAGGCAGACTTTTTTTTATTAACTTCGTTAGGAACTATGCCATATCATATTACTGTCTTCTGTTCCCGGCCCGCGCAGCTGTAGCCATTGCTTTCCACAGAAGTCTTTGCGGAAAGCTGTAACTTCTCTCTTTTCTCAGTAGATTTTTTTTTTGTGTGTGTCCTTTGCTGCCCTTAGGTTATCTTTGTGTTGTGAGTAAGATTTTTTCTACCAAGTTTTTCTGTTGATTTAAACCAGTTCCACTGGCCCAGTTCAACTTTATCTGAGTCTTTGCACAGTCCTGGTGCTTTTTTTACCAGGAATTTCCTTTTATTTAGGTTCTCAAATAAAAACTTAATCTCAGAGCAGCCCATCAGCTTTGGAAGGGCTGATTAGCATTGCAGCCAGACGAGCGTAGGGAACCAGGGCCAAGATCTGTGAAAGAAACTTCTATTTAGGTGCCTAGCTTCCTGTCAACTTCAGTGGGAGTTCAGGCACGTAAATAGGTTTTAGGAGCTTAAAATCCCATGTGGATCTGACTTCAGGCACTTTTCATTGGAGTTTGGCCATCATGTGAACAATGGTGGATGAACCTGAAAATACCTCATTCCTCCTCCAGTCCAGAAACTGAATTCACCAGCATTTCATGGCCAGCCTCTCTGCCAGCTCCCTGGCTGGCTTTCAGAAGCTGAATTAAAAGCTATTAAATGGAAAACAATAGAGTATATTGCACCAAAAAATTCAGACTTTGAAAAACTCCCTACTCCCAGAGCTAGCTGAATTATCACAAGTGCAATATAATTCAATAGGGAAAGACTGTCAGCTATATGATGGTGAGACTTAAGGGGTCCTACCCATGATTCCTGGGAAATTTAAATATGGGATTAGCACTAGAATGCCAACTAGCTAGTCAGAGCACAGTCGTAGACAATTAGTGTCCTACACCACCACAAACACAGCCTTTTTCGTGCCTTTTCTTTAAGTGCACCTTTCTGGAAACCAGGAATAGTAATAAAGTTCCTGTTAGGCACATACCAAAGCAGCAGAGTGTAAGAGCAGATACATACGTCTTTGTTACAGTTCCAATTTAATCTGAAAGAATAATTGACAAGGATGCATTTTTTGGCTTTAATTGTTTTTAGTGTGAACAGTGATCACTTCATCATAGTTGAGTCATGTTTAGAAAATTTAAACAAGCTGCGTGATTACTCTAGGAAGCATGGAATGGTTTGTTCAAATCAGTACCATCTGTGGACAGAAAAAGTTGGGGGAATTTTAGTCATTCTTGAGGAATGGAAATCTGATTCTCCATGCTAGAGTAATTGTAATCCTCTTTGTATCTGTAACCCAATAGCATAGTTGTCTTGAAATTGTCTCATTGAACACAATCATCAAGTGCAGGAGACACTGTGCCACTGGGTGTCACTGCTCCTCACCGCGGCCCTCAGAGCAAACCTCTCATTTGCTCCAGATTCAGATCACACCTTTTCATTTTTTTTTAATGAGGGATTACATTTATATTTGATTTGTTTATGTAAGCAATGAGATAAAATGGACTAGATTTTTAACTGACTAATGTTTAAGGCTCTGATCCCATTTTAAAGATCTGTCTAGGCACTGGAGGAGAAAATTTTCCTACATCTTCTGCCAACTGACCCTTTCTTTTGTAGGTTAGAAATATTTTGCATATATGGGTCTTAGTAAACTGGAAAAATGATGACATAAAATAGAAATAAAAGCTTATGTAGGAAAGAAGAATTACTCATCTAATCTGTCTGTTATCTTTATACCTGCAAGCTTATCTTTCAGAACGGTGGTTTTGATGTAGTATTACTCACGGGGATGAACACAGAGACTATCTTCAGCCTTGTGAGAGTAATTTGCATGGGATCCCTCTGCAGTCAGTGAGAAAAAAGACACTTCTCTAGGGGACAGATGGAAAGAGAAGCATCATTTTCCTGCACCCTATTCTGTCCCCTGCTCTCTGGGAGTTTGTCTCTTTCCACCAAATATAAGGAGAGCTCATGGAGGTTGGCTTTATTGGACTTTTGTTGTTCTGTGTGAGAGCCCACAAATCAGAGCCACTGTTATTTTTCCTGGTATCATTTCTAGTTCTGTGAAACTACCAAGTGTCTTTTCTGCCTTTGCATCTGCAACATTGCTAGCTCTCAATTCTTTTTGATAGCATCATCCATGTTGAAACTGGGGGAACAGGGTACTCTCTTTGAGAAGGAAAGCCTACCATGCCAGCTAGAACATGGGCACTGCTCTTTCTGCCTGTGACTAGCCACTTTAACCTGCCTTGTTTTAGGTGCAGAGACTGCAGTTGTCCCGGTCATGGCTCTACCAGCTGCACATTTGAGCAAGTGAAGGTATATTTCCACCTTTCTCGTGGCACTCAGCAAGCAACCATTTACCTTGTACTTCATTCCAAGCCCCTGTTTCAGTATTTGATCCAGTCTTTCATTTAAATTGGAGTATAGTCCAATAATCAGTTTTCAGCAGATGGAAGTTAGTAATGGTAGACTAAGAGGCATTAGAGCCAGTTGTTTCCATCTCCGTGTTGCATACTTTCACACTTTTATTCCAAACCTGCCAGTTCTGGCTGTTTCTGTCTCAGCAAGAGTTCCTGGAGTTGTGTGCCTGGGAAGGTGAGGTCATATTCCTTATCTAAAAAGGAGTAAACCCCTCTGAGTGAGAAGGAGGAGAATTGAATTTTCTTAAATTTTTTAAATTTTTATCTGTTCTGATGTCTTTGGAATTGCTGACTATTAATTTTTTAATTCCTGGAATATATTGTATTGGGTCTTAAAAATACTTGAATTCAAGTTCAGAGTGAGACTGGATGGTAACTTTTATTTCACTCAAATACTTTTATCCAATCTATCCCACATTTTATCATCATCATAACTGAGTGTGTAAGATTCATATTCTTTGCAGTATCTTAACAGGTAATAATAGCTTATATTACAATAGAGGATTTTTTAAAGGAAAATACAAATTTTTAATAGTAAACATTGAACATTTCTCTGCATTTATTTTCCATTAACAAATGGTCAAACTAAGCCCTTTCTTGTAATTTAAACAAGTAACAAATAGTTTATAGAGCTATTATGAAAATATTGCAGTGTTTATTTTTCTGAAAGTGGACACACTGAGTATTACATCTCTGAAATTGTATTCAAACAAGAAGGTTAATGCCTGTTTTGTTTTTATTTACTACTTCTTGTACTTCTCTTCATGCTAATAACAACAGAGCAAAACAACTTTAATTTTGATAGTATGGATTATGATGATGAAAGTTGTCTCTAGCAAAGATTTTTTTCTTAGTTTTCTCGTGTTCTGTGTCTGCTTAGTGTGTAGCAGGGTGGGAGCATATGGGGCTATTGCATGCTGCGATGTTGTGTACGTGTGCATGAGAGCTGAGCGGAAAGACAGAGGAAGCACCCATGGTTCCTGTGGCTGACCCCTCTCCTGCAGGCTCCACCTGCTTTGGGCTTATTTGAAGGGATTTGAATTTCTCAACCTTTTCATCATCACAGCTTGGTTTGACTCAGAATTTATATTTTTTGCTAAATATTCATATTTAGTGGCGAGGCTTCCGCTTATTATATTATGATGATTTTTGTAATCAAATTGTTGCAGATGAAAGCAGAGATCAGATATTCCCACAAGGGGGATAAAAATGGAGGGTTTTCTCTTTCTTCCCCAGTAACATTGGTCTGGGATCCTTTTATTCTTTATGTAAGCCTTGGGGCTTCTTCAGTTTCAGTTTGAGGATGTATCATGTGTTTTTCTTTACCAGCGATACTTCTTCCCCCAAAGACTCTAAAGCACTCTTTAAAGTTAAGTGCACAAAATGATTTCTGAGCTGATTTCTCTGCACAGTTTTTGCCACAGAGAGTATTAGTATTATCTTACAGAGTCTTAGAGATAATATTAGCTTACTGTATGACTATGTGATATAGCACAAAACCATATGTTGCATCCAGTCTGCGAGAGCTGGGAATACACTGTTGGCTTAATATAGATGTGGATAAATGTGTGTGCATGTGTGTATGTGTATGTATGTACATCCATGCACTACTTCTGTCTCCATGCACATGAATATAACCTTTGTATACCCACATATATGTATGTATATAAATACATGGAAGCAAAGTTTATGGGAAGTTTCTTTCTTTGCTTTGTATTGCCGTATTATTTAGCTCTTCCTGTTGGCGTTCTTTTAATTTGTTGTTTACTGAACAGCTTGTAAAGCACTTATATAAAGATAGATAGACATATTGCATGTATTGATACTTTCCCTTCAAAAGGTGAAACAGGACAGTTACGAAACCTTGAGGTGTTGCTTGAGGATTTCATATGTTACCAAGAGAGAGGGGGACAAATGAATATTTCTAAGTGAGAGGTGAGGAATCCCAGTTAGCAACAGCAGTAAAAGATGCTATGGGTAGGCCAAAAATAACTTTGCTTGATATTCCCTCCCCCAGTTGAGACATAGCCCCAAATGTAGCAACAGCAATGTCACACCTCTCAAAGCTGCCCCTGCATGCCACACCCAAAAGTATTTTTCTTTATTTCAAAATCTATAGTAAATGTATGCCACCTATATATGTATGGTGTGATTTACACCAGTGGAATTACTCCTTATTAACCATATGAAATTGAATCTTGGTCTTTAGAAGTGCTTATTAAAATCTTTTTTTGAACACTGGATAAAAGGGTTATAGTTGCAATCACTTTTCATTCAAAGGAAGATATCTTACAAGCGTTTTAATTTGTAGTTCCTAGTGCTCCCAGGGATATAGTTTTTTCCAATGTGCAATCAACAAGTGTGACCTTGAACTGGAGATCACCGAAATCTGTCCTTGGCTACTTTCAAAACTACAAGATTACCACACAGCTACAGTCCATCCACTGCAGTGACTGGGAACCTAAGGAATGTATTGAATATGAGATGCATCAATACTTATATGAAAATGTGGTGGATGACCAGATAGAAGAGACAGTGTATGGACTGAAAAAATATAGATGGTACAGATTTGCAGTTGCTGCCAGTACGAATGTTGGTTATGGCAGTTCTTCACCTTGGATTTCTACGCAAACACTTCCTGGCTGTAAGTAAGGATGTTTGTCATGTGTCATAATGCTTTAACAATGCAATGTTCACCTAAATAAGCAAGAACACTTGGTAGAAGTTATTTCTTCATAGACCTACAATGTTGGTGAAGTCAATAAGGATTTATTGCAACTCTTCATGTATGAAATATCATGATATAAATCATGTGGTAGGTATGCACACTTGACACTACTTCAGATTCTAATGCCTTTTGGATGCTCTACTATATTTACTGCTTACCCAACAGCAATTTTGTTCCTCAGCCCTACTCCACATCTAGAATTGGTGAGTCTGAATTTTGGCTACTTTGGGTTGATACGCCATTTCAGTCCATCTCCACAGGTTGGGTGTGTCAATTAAAAGTAGTCTTTTTTTTTAATTCTTTGACTAAAAGTCTGCTCTCTAATGCCATAGCACTTTCCTGAAATTCTGCTGTACATTCCTGGCAATAGAATTTAAGCAACAGTTTCAGAGGAATTAAGATTTCTTTCTGATACCATATCCACCTAAAGAGATTACAAATCAGAGTAGCCATGTAACACCTACAGGACTGTCATGACACATATTAGGACTGTCATGCCTCAGCTGAGGATTTTGGTTTCCAAGTAAGAGAAGAGTTAGTTGTCACACATAAGTCATCACTAGATATTTGAGAGAAGGGGACGTGAAACATAAATTATTTAGGAAGTTGTCATGTTGACATATGATCTTCCCTCCCAGTCCACAGCCAGCCTAGGTCAGAGCACATCTAAGATCCGGCCTCTGGCCTGTGTAGGACAATTCAGAACCACCATGAGTGGCCTGACTAAATTACAGCTCCTTCACTCTTGTCTCCTTCCAAAGTAGTCATAATAGAGATACCAAGGACTTAAACAGCTGTGTACCAAGGACTATTCAACGGCCCACATACTTGTGTTCCATTCATGTTTTTATAATCGTGATGTGAATCCAGGAGGCTTTTATATAATGCTTCTCATAGTATCAGTGCACTCTCTGTACAGCAATACAGCCATCTATCGCTAAATACCTCACAATTTTTCTAATAGGTAGAGAAATATTGTCGTCTTCATTTGCAGATGAGGAATTGCAACAGAGAAATTCTAAACCCCAAAGGGCAAAGAGATTTGGGCACTGTGATAGTGAACATCACATTTTTCATGCAAAGCACAGAAGCAGTCCCTTGGACTGAGAAGTATTGGAATCAGCTGCAGAGTCGTTCTCATGTGCACTTACTTTCTTTGTCCAGTGTTTCTTAGGGGGATGCTATGCCTGTAAATTAATGCAATATTTTAAATGAAAGTGAAAAAAAAAAATCAAAAAAAACATATAACCTCAGATGGAGCAGAAAATAGCTAACAGAATTTGTGCAACTCTTGAGCCAACAGCTCTGGGGAGATTTCTTACTATTAGACAGATAGGTCTCAGCTGCTGACAGATGCAAATACTTATCTTTGAAAAATTATCGCTGAGTTTTGGAAAGTTAGGGATTTGAACTGGACAGAGAGGTAGATAATCAAAACACAAATAATCACATAAAGTTAGGATCCTCTTTATGATTTCCTCTCTGGACAGTGATAATTTATTTTAAGAGAGAACTAGTTTCCTATCAGTCTCACTGAGGAGATGGTAGTTAAAGGTATAAAAATCTCATCGGACTGCACAAGCCCTTTCTGTGCCAATACAGTGTCATTCTAAGCAGTAGGTCCTCTGTGTGCTCTACTAGCTAGTTTAACAAACGGTGGTGGGGTAGAAGTTAAAAAAGTTCCACCATTTCTTCCAGCCCAAATGTCTGAGGCTGCTGGCCTTGTCTGTGGTGAGAGAAGTGAGCAGCAACAGATTTCCTGCGAGCTAAATCAGTGACACATCAAAAGATGAGCTGCCTATAAAACACACCGCCATGGAGTCACGGAAGCATGGGCAGTATTCCAGATATCATGGCTGGGTGCTGGTCTTTTTCCTGGGGTAATGGCAATCAGCTGAGGAGGAAAAAAAGAGGAACATGACACGTCACAGCTGGGTAGCCAGCTGGCAGCTTCAGCGTGCCTCATCAGCACTAAGAGCCTCCCTGAGCAGTGTCTGATCTTTGGCAAGGGCAGGTCTCTTGCTACCTGATCTTATACTTTCCAAAGACTAGTCTTTAGAAATATTGTTAAACAGGCTAAAAACACCTTAGTTCCCCTCTTTCTTTTGCAAACGGCACTGCCTGTAGCATGGAAGAGAAAGTCAGGATGCACAAAAAACTGAGCCACCACTCTGGGCAGCCTTGCAGAGTGTATCCAGAGAACAGGTGTCGATCCCCCTCTCCTTCGTGGACTGGGCCAAGCATCCTCTGGATTAGCCTGCTGGTACACAGCCAATATACATGGTCTGTTAGGGCTTAAGGGTACTTAGCTGCTATGTAAAATAGCCTGAGTACTTAGCCCATAAAATCAATGGGAGTTGTGTTTGCAGATTTGAGGGCAGAAGTTAGCCACTGTTTCTGATTTTCAAGAAATGCCTCTGTAAGACATTGCTTCTGCCAAAAGGAAAGTTACCTTGGTTGTGAAATAATAGTCAAACTATTTTTCTTCAGAAATAATGGGGTGCTCAGAAATTTTTGTTTCTCTCAAGCCTAAAGAAAATACTGTAGTTATTATAGTCATATTCAGGACATTACTGCATTTAAGCTGAAGACTGTTAGACTCAGTTCCCAGAGTATAAAGAGACAAAACTTCAATAACAGTAAATATTACATAACAGAAATCTTAAGTAGTCTTTAAAATTGCTAAGGATTTGACTGTTGTGCTAAAGCAGAAATACCTCATAATTCTGTATATCCAGTGACTATGGTGAAGATCTTAGCTATTGATTTCAGTTGTTCATTATGAAAGTAAATTTAAGGCTACAGGAATTCTTTTTAAGATCCTTTAACTCATTTACAAGTTTCAAACAAAAAATAATGGCTGTGTTCTGTGCTGAAAGTGGTTATAATGTTACTTCATGGAAGATGTTATAGGTTCAGTGCAGTCCAGTTCTCACATCACACAGATAAACTATTCACCCTTCTGTCTTGCAGATTATCCTCACAGGAATTGTCCTACTGTCTCATAAAGTAGTTTGATGGCACTGTTATTACTTAGCTGATGGATTACCCAAGAGCCAAATCTACTCTGCAAGATGAAATATTTTCAACATAACCTAGATTTATGTAGTTACCAGTCCAGAAGATCAGAGTCTTGTGTCACAGTAAGGGAAAGGGCAAGAAATGTTTTCCATAGCTAGGGAAACTTTGTTCCCTCACACCTGCACTTACCCTGAGTTTCACTTTTACATTTATAAGAATAAGATTGGCCAAACTTGTGCTTTCTAAGAGAAAAATTACTTTGGAGGGTCAGCGTTAGGTGGAAAATGAATGGCAGTGAGATGACTGACCTCGTTTTGGATCTTGTACACTTACACAATGCAATGCTTTTTGGTAAACTGCCAAGTCTCCTAATGCCAGGGTATACTGAGATACAAAGGAAGATCCCAGATGTTTGAATGTCCCATGAAAGCTAGGACATAGATGCATGGGGCAGAGGGTTATGCTTCTCTTTTCAGCACCTTCTTTCCCAATCCCTGCTGATACCCGGTTGCTTGGTATACTTAAATGTTTCTGTATGGGGAAAAACGTTAATATTTTATCTGTTGTTGTATGCCCTTTCTTCTGGTAGGTTTTCCCTGAGAGAGCTTGTTTTGCTTTGTTCCTTTCATTGTCTCAGAACTAAATATTGGAAAGTAAATATGGCCTCATATAAGGTATGAATGTTTAAATATAGGCAAAAGTAACCTAGGTGATTACAAATGAAATAAGTGAACCTTACACTTAATTTTTGTTAAGAAAAAGAAAAAAGGGCTGGTTTTAACCAAACTGGCAAGCCTGAATTTCTGTTAGAAGACTGGAGTATTCAGTCTTATTTTGGAGGATTATGCTAAATGATGGGCTATCCAGACTTATCTTCAAGCTAACACACTTAACTGCTGCCTTAGCATCAGGACACAGATGGATGGGAAAGATGACCCTGACCTCCATAAGACCCACATTCCTGTGCAAGGATAGAAGCATGATAATCAGGAAATGATGGTTATTAGTTACAGAAAATGCATTATTGTGAAAACCAGGAGAAAAGTGCTTACAAGAGGAAGTGATTGGATTATGGGGGAATGAGAGAATAAGACTAGGTCATTTCTACTGAGTAAATTGCTGTGATTTATAAGAGAAAGGGTATAGTGATATCATGGCCTCATATTGACTAGATTCATTTCACAAACAAACCTAAATCAGAACGTGGCAGTTACCCCCTGAAGCAAACACAGTTTTTAAAAAGATGTTTTTTGTAAGACTTGAGACATGTTAGACACATTTCATTTTCTAATTATACAGGTTATCCCAGAAAATATTCCTAAATTTCAGTATCATTCAGTTAACGTCTGATATTCTACTTTTCAGGATGAAAATAAACCAGGTATTAATGCTTAGATTTATTTTAGATTAAGTATCTTAATACAGCATACTCAATTAGAATTTTCTTGCAAAGATCTAAAAATGTATCAAATATAAACTGCATATGGAAATTATCCATATAAATAACTTCTGTTTGGATAATTTGTAGATTAAATTATGCTTTAAAATTATTTCACACCATCATTGTCTAATCCATAAACCCAAACTGGCTTCTGAAAAAGAATATTGAGAGATTAAATGCTCCATTAATGCTGTAAAATAGTAATGGGAAATTGTCTTTGGAAACTTGGTTGGTTTGGAAACTAAGGCTTGAAAAACTATTTATATCATTTCATACTTTTTTTTCAGAAATTTCAGCTGGCGATAAAGGTAATACCACTACCATAGTTACTGAAAGCATTGTTCATCCTAAAAGACACTGAGCAACAAGTCCGACACACCTTACCTGCAAAATAAGCTTCGTTTGCATAATTCTGGTTTTTAGGGAACATGTTTGCCCTTGCATTTTGTTGTATCTGTTCTAGCACCCCACTCAACAGCCAGCCTTCTCTGAGTAGTCTCCTCTTTCACCACCACTCATGTGCTTTCATAATTCATTCAGTTACACTCTTCATTCAGTTGTTCCATGCTATTCAGTGTTTTTGGGGACTGCTTCCAGTGGCTGAATTTGATCCTGCCTACAAAGTCTAGTATATTGCTGCTAATCCCAGCACAGTAATCTATCTCCTATATCCAACACCCTAAACTCTTCATAGCACCTTATCAACTCCCAAATCTTCCTGTTTTATTCTGCAACCATGGTGCAAAATTTTCACCTTCACAATACAAAATTTTATGATTTCTCCTCATTAATCTTTCACACATAATTTCAGTAGCTGCATACCTCCTTCCATGCTATTTTTCCTTTTCCTAACCTGTTTTCTGCCTAACAAAGTGGCCTTGTATACACTCCAGTTTTCCTCATTAGGCCCTCTTCCCTAATGATTAATGGTGAAGAAATAGATATTCATGCATTAATCATGTCTGAGAAAAGAGGCTACGTCTTCTGATTAGGATAGACATTATCACTTTATCATGTTTTATAACAGACTGGTCACTGATATGTGTTAATCATAGTTGTATTTTTTGTGGTAGATAAAAAAAAAAAGGCATCGTGAAGCCAAGTTCTGTAAAAATGTACAAATCTGTAGTTGCTTCTGTAATGGGCTGTTCATTGATAGGCATCACAGCTGTCTTTTGGTGTAGTCGACCCAAAAAAAAGGCACCATGGAGCCAAGTTCTGGCATTATCTACAAATCTCTTGTCACTTCTATTCTAAATTTTATTTTCCTGAAATTTACCACAGACGTTATGAAAAAGCAATATCACTTACTGAGAACTGCCATGTTGTTATTATGATTTCATTAATTTCTTATTCATGAATAAGAAATAACTAGGTTAATTCACCAATCATCTTGACAAAAGGAAATTTTAGGAAAATCCCATTTCTTAATGTGAACATTCTTGCCTGCTTACAATTCCTATCACTTTTTTGTGTGTGTTTTCCAGAGTTTCTCAACATGTTAAGAATAAGTTGAAATGAAACCTGGAAAATATTTTTTTCTGTATAACATTATTTGTACTAGTACTTTTCAACATTGCTGGAAATTTTTTCTAGCATGCAGAAGACCTTGTGTTTTCACAATTCTTTGTTCTTTGAATGATTCATTTGACATAAATGAATATAGTATGCTTATCTATTTGTCTAAATAGTTGTATATATTTTGCTTGTGTCATGTAAAATACATAGATATAACTTGTAATTAAAAACCGCTGTAATTTCAATTTAAGATGAAGTTGTAGGCAGTTCATACTCTAGAAGAGTTGTAGTAATTGCAGTGAAATATGTGTTTCTAAATCAGTGTATGCTTAATATATGAGAAAGAAAATTGTTATAATTATTTAAGCAGTGTATAATGGTAAATGTTTGAAAAAGTTTTATTTTTAAATTGAAAAATAATCTCTACTGGCCACTAAAATTACTGGGTTATTTGTTGTGAACTTCTTTGGCCATGATTCACATACATATTTCTTTCTACAGCTCCAGATGGTCCTCCAGAAAATGTGACTGTTTTAGCTACATCTCCTCACAGTATTAATATCAGCTGGAGTGAACCTGTTATCATTACTGGACCAACATGCTACCTCATAGACATTACCTCAGTAAGGCAACTCTGTTTTATTGTTGGTAGTAGTAATACAGATATTTGGTGATACAAATAACACAGCAGATATTCTTATAGAAATTACAGGACAGACATAAACTGGATCGAAAACCAATATGACTGTGTCTATTTCCACATAAACTCCACATAAGCATTAATTGTACGTTTATAAATTTCTTAATGGAAGATAAATTAATTACTTGGTATTAAAAAATGTGCATTAATAAGAGGTCTTGAAGAAAAAAAAGTGTAGCTATAAATGTATACAGGAGAACAGTAGCTGAGCTTTGTGGAAGTATACCTCCTTCTAACAATAATGATGCTGCTTACCAGTAAAGACAATAATGATTTTTTTTTCTTCAAAGGAAGGACAAGTTCATTGTCATGATTTTACAAACCAGAGAGGAGAGCCTAGCAAAAGGAAGTGCCTTGTACAAAGTTACACAGTGCATCAGAGGGCAAACTTTAAAGTCAAACTAAATTTCCCACTTTCCACTTGGTGCTCTGTCCATCAGATTAGCTGTATTTTTGTAGCACAGCAATAACACTTCTTTCTCCTTGATCTTTATAAGCAAAAAAAGGCTGACATAAGAGAAAAGCTGTAGTGGCCTTTCTCCTTTCATCCTCTACTACCCTTATAATACTCCTTAAAACAACCATTAATAAACCTCATTTCCTGCCCTACGGCAAGATATGAAACTTTCTAAGTTCACGCACATAGGAAGTTTTAAGTAGGATGTGGGTTCCCCATTCTACAGGCAGGGCTATCAGTGAAAATGGGAAGCAGTTTACCAGACTTTACCCAGGAAAACTTGCTATTTACAGCTTCAAAAACCCTATATCAGTCTGTTAGATAATAGGAAAAAAAATAAAGACTACTTCAAACTATTTAAAGACTTTAAATAGAAAGTTCTTTCAGTTTTCTGAAAAGAGATTAAGACTATTATATGTATAATTCCCATGATTCTGAATCAGTCATAAGAATTACAGCTATGCTAAAATATTAATGCTGAGATTTTGTGCAAGCAAAATTTCTAAGATCAGTAAAAAAATACCAAATATTTTTAAGCTCCTCAGTAAAGTTACAAGAGAGACTAATGTGTAGTCCTGCTATTTTCTCTTCCTCTAACTTCATTGTACAATATGTAGAGTGCAATCTATTCAGTTCTGAACACACTTACCACAGCACTAGTATGACAGCATGAGGGATGTACAATGACAAGGGTAATGCTAACAGGGAAGGAATGGTTCCTTGGCCCATCGGGTAGGTCACTAGAAACTACATAACAATGTTTATTTCTCCTTTACTAAAGTTAGAGAAGACTTTTTCCTTGTGAAAAGTTCCTGTCACTTTTGACTAAACAGCATTATAGTGCATCAACATAAAAAAATCCTTTTCATTCTTTTATAAAACTTCCAAATTCGATTTTCAAAGCTTGGGGGTTTTTTTGTGTGTGTAGTATTTAATCAATTTGTATTTAAACAATTTCTCCTCTGTCTGATAGTTCCTAAATTATAAATAGGGTGTCATCTGATTCTACACTATGAAAATGTTCTAAATACCTTATCAATATAAGTTATAGTAAAATTCCTAAAGTAAGATGAACTATCGAATGTTCCATGGGAGCCTGCTAGCATTCAGAAGGAACTTAAAAACCTGTTTTAAAGGTTCATTTTGGAAGGGTTTGGGTTTGTTTTTACTAAGTGGGTTTTTTAAAATATATTTCAGATATCTAACTTTACGTTTAGGGATTCCTTGTAATCAGATGTTGTCTGTCTGATGATCAGTAACTACAGGGGTCAGTTCTGTAGATAATCATCTTAGTAGACAAATCTATTCCTTCTTAAAGGCCAATAAAGCTGTCACAATCTTTTTCAGTGAAAATTTGAGTATATATTTTATTGTCCCAGTGGGAAAATTTTTATGAAGACTCCAAATTCCACAAACTTCCTACATGTATAACTTTACTAATTTTAGTTCTCAGCTGAGTATCTTTAAGGATTTATAAAAATAGGCTCACAGAACAGAATAATTTCAGATTTGTACTCTGTGATGTCTTTATTCTTAAAAGGTAGTAATTAGTATTTATTAATGAATGTATTAGGGTTCTGTTTAAATTGCTAGGATGTTTCTTGCAGTTTTATAGATCAGAAAAACTAAAACGTACTCCCTCATTATTATTCCTCCAAGTCCTATTTTAGTTTGTCTTGCTGCCTACTATAATTAGAAGTAGTCCTGAATAAAATATTACTGAAAATGAGTAAGGAAGATGGAACCGAACCATTAAACTGCAGGAAGAATAGAAATAAATTTAATGATGTAGTACTGTGATTGTATTTTAGCTCTTGTATAAATATTTATATGCCAGATTTTTGACAGTGAAATAGGAAAAAGTGTTTCAGCTCTTCATGGCCATCCCAGGAAATGAATGTCTGTTTAGTCCATCAGAAAGTTTAGTTCAGGTTAATTCTCAGTGGGGATAGATGCATATCTGTCAAATAAAAGGTATGCTTGAACTATTCTGATGTTTTAGCAGCTGCATTTAATACAGATTTCATCCAGTGGGAAAACTACTGTACAACTACCTAATCCTCTTTTCAAATTACACACTGAAGAAACAATAATGAAAACATCATTAACTGAAGTAGTGGGAACAGACATAAAAAGAATTTTGTAAATGATACTTGATCAAACACTAGAAAAGCTCCCATTTTTTCCTTTTTTCCTTTTTTAAGATAACATTAGAATTGATTAATTGGATATAAAGCCCAACACTGTAGATTTTTCTACAGAACAACAGATTATTTGACATGTAGGGATGATAGGGATCCCAAGAAGTAATCCCATCCATATCCTGCTCTAACACAGAAACAAGTGTAACTAGAGTCTTCCTCACAAATGATTCATTATCCTGTTCTTAAAAATGTCCAGTGCTGAAAATTGCTCAGCAACCCTTGATAGATTGTTCTAGTTTTTAACTAAACTTATATTCATAGTTTTACTTACATATTTAGGTATATTGTTACAGTTTTTGTAATATTGAATTTTAATCTTTTTTTGGTGCAAATAAAATTCCTATTTATGTTTTCATGAACACTGGAAACAATGGATTATCTTCAATTTATTAACATTCTTTTTTATATCTCAAAGTTATTACCATGTCTTTCACCATCCTCTCTTCTCTAGATTGAACCCCAATTATTTCTGCTTTGCAGCTTTTCTAGTGAGAGAATTACTCCCTCCCCACTGTCTTATAAGTAGTGCTTCTATCACTATATCCCAAGAGGAACTGAACTTTCTGCAGTCATACCAACATTATATATTGCTGCCCAATTTTCTTTTTGTTTTTGTATTCCAAACAATTTTCTGCTATACAGCTGCTCATCTTCTGGATCTCTGCCTAGTTTCATTCCCATTTCAGGTCACTGCAGCTCCCCTGGCCCAGCATCTACCAGTTGGTTCACGTTTGCTTGGTGGAAGACATCACCAAGCAAACAGTCTGTTTCCTTAGTCCCATACTACGTGAAGTGCTGAAGAGACAACACATGGGTGGGATAGGAGTGTACTCTCCTGTGCAGCTTTCTAGTCTTGGCAGCTAGAGACTTCTTGTGAACCCTTCTATATAAATGGTTAGAAAAGTGGAAACATAGAAGTCAAATAAGGTGTTCAAATAATAATGTCCTGCTTTTGGCTGTTTCAACTCTTGTAATTGTTTTTTTTTATCTGTTTGTTTTGTTTTGTTTTGTTTTTACAGGTAGATAATGACAATTATAAAGCTCAGTTTCTGAAGACAAATGAGGAGGGTAAAGTCTTAGAAATTTCTGATTTAAAAGCATTTACAAGGTATTCTGTAGTAATCATTGCCTTTACGGGAGATATTAATACTGCACTCATTGAAGGCAAGGCTAGTTCTCCCGTAATTGTCTCCACTTTTGAAGCAGGTTTGTATTTTTCTCTACTTTATATGGATTGAACTTCTCAATTTTTCTTTCATCTGACAAATAAATGAGAGTTTTGAACACATGGTGCACTTCTAATGCAGATTTGTTCTAACGATATTTTTTCTTTAATATTTATAAAGGTGGCAGTCAACAAAAAGGTGATGGTGATAATAAATACTAAGACTTATCTTCGTAATGCAGAGATTCTTACTTACTTGCTTCATGTTAAATATGGATGTGTGAAACACAGCCATTTAGATTACTTCCACAGTCAATGAAGAGAAGTCCTATCTGTATTAGCATATATATATAAGATACCTGTCTTAAGAAGGAATGACCCTCCCTTTTGGAGGTGCCTGTTTCCCTTGAGAGACTATAGAAGAGTCTATACAACATCCTTGGTCTTGGTGCAAAATTTAACATATAAAAATTAAGTTAAGTGAATTCTAACATTTATAAAGGGTACCTGTACTGACCTGAGGACACCATCTGTGTATTCTGAGTGGAAGGAGGTTGCTAGTGAAGGCCTACAGGGATCTGTGCTTGAGTCAGCTGTTCCACAGATTCAAAACAATCTGGAGAATGAGGTAGATACTAAGGTGACAAAAGTTGCTGATGCTATTAAGTTACTCAGAGAAATAAAACTGGCAGATCAGAGTGAGGAACTGTGTGAGGACCTCATGACATCGAAAGACTATGTTACAGAAAAGTAGATAGCATTTGCTTAGGAAAATATAAACAGATGTACATGGGGAAGATATAGTCCTAACTTTACATACATAGTATCTGGTTATGCTCTGTCTACTATCTTTGCTGGCTTCAAATTGTTCATTAAGGACATTTAAACAAACAAACAAACAAAAAACAAAAAATATTTTCTGAAAAGATATTGAAGTTTTGTTTCATTCAAACTAATTATCAACCGTGTGTAAACTACAATTGCCTTATCTCTAGTGAGGTTAGCTGCAGGTCAGCTTTTTTAGCTATATACTCAGGTTATTTTCAGATTTAGGCATACTACATAGTAATTGTATTTATCATTTATCTTTCGTTTGATGTATGAAAATCCAGTGTCCCTAATGATATGAGTATAATGATATATGAGTGTGTGTGTGTGTTGTGGTTTAGCCCCGTTCAGCAACTAAGCACCACACAGCCGCTCGCTCACTCCCCCACCCTTGTGGGATGGGGGAGAGAATTGGAAGGGCCAAAGTAAGAAAACTCGTGGGTTGAGATAAGAACAGTTTAATAATTAGAATAAAACAGCAATAATACTAATATAATGAAAAGGAAAATAATGAGCGAGAGAGAGATGAAACACTAGAAGGAGAGGGAAAGGAAAAAAAAAACAAAACCAAAACTGAACAACAAGTGCTGCAACCGCTCACCACCCGCCGACCGACGCTGCCGGTCCCCGAGCCGCGATCGCTGCCTCCCCCCAGCCAATTCCCCCCAGTTAATATACTGGGCATGACGTCACATGATATGGAATACCCTCTGGCCAATTCGAATCAGCTCTCCTGGTTGTATCCCCTCCCCTCCCGGCTTCTTGTGCACCTGGCAGAGCATGGGAAGCTGTAAAGTCCTTGACTAGTGTAAACACTACCCAGCAACAACTAAAACACCAGGGTGTTATCAACATTATTTACATACCAAGTCTAAAACACAGCACTATGCTAGCTACAGTGAAGAAAATCAACTATCCCAGCTAAAACCATGACAGTGTGTGTGTGTGTGGGTGTGTGTGGGTGTGTATATGTATAATGCCTTTAATACATTAAATTCTAAGGTTCATGACCTCTTTATATCCCTGGAGGCTGATATGGTCTTTTACTATGGAAAACTTAATGAAAATTAGATCAGGTGGTGGCTGGGCCTGTCCTGTGAGCTATCTTTTTTGGTAGCCCTTTTTCTTATGTAAAAATGTTATACATTAGGAAGAGCAGTAAACTTAGAGAAGAACAGTTATTTCTTCCATCTCATCTTGTCTCATCTGGTTTGTACGGTCTAGCATATGGCTGAGTAAGGACCAATTTACATAGCCTTACTCCAGAGAAGCCTGAGTAAGCATTTGTTGGCTGGCATAAAAAAACTGAAGGTATGACAACTGCATTGAAATCCTTGGCTGAGGGAATGTGTTTACCTTCAGTTGCTTGATTTCACTATTTAGAGGTCACGCTACATACTTGTCTGCTCAGGTAGAGCAATAAATCTTTAGCTGCCTGGAAAGAATGTTACAGCCTTTTCTTTCAGATAGGGACACTGGGAAAATGATTTATACATTTGCTGTCATGAGAATAAGCTACTGGAATAAGCGTTTGACAAAAAACTGTCTTTGGGAAAAATGCATGTTTCTTTGGGAAAAATGCATGTTGTGTTTGTGTCTGGGCATTGGCTAGTGGAAAGTTTTTTCCTACAGAGTTAGCAGTGATAAGCAGAGATTCTTAGGAGCACAGTGGATTGTTTATATCTTGGGAGGGAGCTTGCTGTCGACAGAGGGCTTTCAGAAAGGGATACTCAAGACTAACACTTGCTTCTTGCTTGTCAGCCCATGCAAGGATTTGTTTACCCCGGATGTATTTCAAGGTATAATGATGTCCTCAGGCCTTCTGAGTAGAAAATCAGAAGAAACTTTTCTGCATAGAAACTACTGAGAGTTATCTAATAATTATTTTCAATATTTGTAGGTATCTTTAAGAACGGTATTTCACTAAATATTTATCTTTTTATTGTCTTTATAAGTATTTACATATGCAATAAGTATTTGAGATGTTTTTGGTAAAAACAGAAAATACCAATGAAATAATACTGATGTGCAAGAATAAAATTTTTATTTTTTCAGATTTTACTTTAATAGTAATAGTAGTAAACTGATTTAAGTGGATCATTGAAATATTTATTTCAGTGCCTGAAGACCCACCCAACAATGTAACGTTTCAGAAGATACCAGATGAAGTTACAAAGTTCCAAGTAACATTTGTGCCGCCATCTGAACCAAATGGAAATATTCAGGTGTATCAAGCTATGGTTTACAATGAAGATGACCCCGCTGCCATCCGGATCCACAACCTTAGTGTCATTGATAAAACAGATCAGTCAGTCACTGCCATGATAGAAGGACTAAAAGGAGGACATACCTATAATGTCAGCGTAAGAACTGATATTTTTTCTTTGGATTTTTTCCTTGATATGAGAGATTGGTCTGAACAGGGAACATAAACCTAGGCTGAATATGATATTTTCATGCTGACAATGTTAGCTGGGGTGTGAAGAGAGACAAGTCTGTGCAACAAGGGCAGCAATGAAGAGAGTGGAGTGAGTGGGAGCAGAACTCATCACTAGTGGTTAGCTTTGTACTCTGGGGCACTCATTCATGTGCTAGCAAAGTAGCCTGTGACACATCGTCGCAGGTACAGGACTAAATCTCTCTCTTAATTCCACCACTTATATTGTTCATTTGACTCACATGAAAGGTCCAGTTCTGCAAGTGGAGCTTAATAGAAGTATGTGCATGAAGTCCTTTCAAATAATCAGGGACTAGGACATGAGAGGAGGCAACATAACTGTTTATGTGGGCTTGTTTTTCTTCTTTTTGTAAAAGATACTTTACAAGCGATGAAGTGTTACTGTACTTAGGATTGTAAAGAAATATGGAGTTCGAGCAAAGTGTGAATGGCATGAAAGAAGTGTTTCAACATTCATTGTTGCTTAAACCATATCCAGATTTGGCCAATTTGAAGCTATTACAAATACTCATTAAAACAAATGTTTGTTTTTTTAAGGTGTATGCAATTAACGGTGCTGGTGCAGGGCCAAAAATTCAATTGAAAATAACCATGGATATCAAAGGTATGTCTCACAAAATGCCCTTTAGTTGCAATCTCTATTAATGCTGAAGAAATTGCTGTTCTACCTGGGAGTACACAGCTGTGTGCCTTTGCCTGTTATTTAGAGGCCGCATGAGGTAGGAGAAGGAACACATAACTGGTAGCCTCGATTTGCAGTGCTCAGTTTTGCTGTGTATCACTGATCATTTGCTATTCATATCTGAATGATACTGTAAACCGTGTGCAGACTCAGTGAAGTAATCATATTGACTTCAGTATTTTAGTTACCATCAGCAAACAGCTTAGAATATCACAGAAGCATAGCTAAGTGTACAGTATCACAGTTGTGGAAACAAATACAGTCATTGATTGAAATTCATTGAAAAACTAAGACTCAGTCTTTTTATTGTTTTCTCTTTTAATTGAAAGCTGATGTGCAGAGGCATTTATCAGAATACAGTTTTTAGAGGCTTAAGGCATTAAGTAGAACATTAAGTTGTCCCTGAAAATATGCTGAAGATTTGTCTTGCATAATGCAGCTATGTGCCTGAACAAAGTACTTGTAGTGAAAACATTTTAAAACAAAACTCTGTGGTATAACTTTGTTTAAAAACAGAACCACCACGGCCTAAAAAGAAACCAGCACCAGTTTATGATACCAATGGGGCATTACTCGTCACAGCTACAACAATTACAATCAGAATGCCGATATGTTACTACAGTGATGATCATGGCCCTATCAAGAAGATACAAGTTCTTGTTGTGGAAGCTGGAGGTAGAATTTTATAAGTTCTCTTGAAAATTGTTTTCAGGGTTTCTTCTTTCTTTATTTTCAGGCTCTTTTTCTTTCCTCTTTTATTTCTTTTCTTGGGTCTCAGTAATTTCATGTTAGAGAACAGCTAACAAAGTCACTTTAGCTGTGGCAACAGTACTAAGAGCAAAGCATCTTTCACAGTACTTGTGAGCTGGGTACCGGGTTTTCGGAATACTTGCCAACAAAGAGTAATCCATGCTGTTTAAAGTCACCACTATTATTCTGACCCTATTGTTATCGTTATATTTTCTTTATTTTCTATTTCCTTGAAAAAAAAAAACTCGTTTGGCTTTTGTGACAGGTAAATAAATCTGAAACTTTTTTTGCAAGGTTTTTCTTCTGTTGCTATTAGTGTTGCCTATAAAAGAATGCAGTCATGTGCAGTTGATATTTCCATTTCATAACGGGGGCAGAGGGATTTATATAAATCCCTTCTGTAGACTGTGGCTTAGAATGTTTATTCCCTTGTATGGACTGATGAACATTTACTCATATGAACAGTGCCATGATACTCTTTTGAGTAATTGCCTACCATTGTGAGTGGGAGTTTTGTGATAGGACATCATATGGTCAGGCTTACTTTACCTAAGAAGGAAAAATTCCAGGTATTTAATTCCCTTGTTTTACTTGCTTTCAAGGTATAGAAGTAAAGCATTCATATTAAGTGAATTCACATTAAGTCTCTCACCTTTTTCTGAATTTTGCATTTTGGCACTAATCCTACAGACATTTACTTCATAGCTATTGCTGTGAAGATTCTGTTGAACTGACAGATATGCAAATACCAAGTTAAGCAACATTTTGAAGATTTTTCTCCTGAGTTGCTGGGTATTGTCCACTTCTGGAAATCTAGTAATTTCATTTATGAAACAGTCTTTACTCTCTTTAGAGTAAACACTTTTTACTGTCTTTGCTAGCCATGCTCAGTTTCAAAGTCAAGGGGCTTGCACAAATAATATTCTCTACAAGTCTCATGTGCGAGACTGCCCCTGAAACTTTGTTAGCTGTGATTCAGTTGACTTACTCCAGGTTAGCAAAATATAGACAGTGTGGATAATAAGGAAGTTTGGGTTCAAGTGCAAATACAATTATAGACTCAGTTGTGTAAATGGCACTGATAGAATACTAAGCTCTTAAAAAATTAATTTCCTATTTAACTTCTTTAATTACAGTCTGGTTAGAATGTAAATTTTTTCTAATTATTTTTTTTCTTGACAATAGCTCAGCATGATGGGAATGTTACTAAGTGGTATGATGCCTACTTCAACAGACCAAGGCCATATTTTACGAATGAAGGCTTTCCAAACCCACCATGTATAGAAGGAAAAGAAGATCTGAGTGGCAAAGAAGAGATATATGTCATAGGTGCTGATACTACATGTATGATACCAGGCAGTCAAGACAAAATATGTAATGGCCCACTGAAACCAAGAAAGCAGTACCTGTGAGTATATTTGTCTCTATGTTTGTCCAAGAGAAAGATTTAAGTGAAATATACATTTATACAAACATACAAAATGTGTAGTTCAATTATGAAAAGGTGGAGATTGACATGATCTTCATGTGTCTCTAATTTTAAATTTTTTAGCTGAGCATAAATATGGGAGACAAATTTTTTAAAAATGTTTCAGGTTACCAGAGATGCTTCCTGAGTTCTTAAATTAAATAAACCCAAATTCAAGATAATTCATATAGTTTGATTATATATTTAATATATTGACACTGAGTCCCTGATGTCTGTCATAACATCACTTTAGCAGGTGCATAGTGATTCCAGCTTATATTATACTAAAACTGAAAAAAACTTTTTAGTTTCTAAGTGAAATAATATTTAAGAAAATGCACATAAACTTTTATTTCATTAGTTTGCTTGGTTTTATTTCACAGATTTAAGTTCAGAGCAACTAACATTAAAGGACAATTTACAGATTCTGACTATTCTGACCCTGTCAAAACATTAGGTAAGGAGAGTGTCATTTACTAAAGTATTTCTCTGTTTCCAAAGAATCTAGACAATTCTGTGTTTCTTTTAGTAGAGTTTTTTCCCTGAAGCAAATAATCTCTATTTTTGTTGGACCTAGCTTAACCAGAATGGCTGAGGAAACATATCCATTCCCTTGTATGTCCTTTTTGAGGTTGTCAAGAAGTCTTACCTCAGCCTGGACTGTTAAAAGAAGAAGCAGTATTGACAAAATTCATTAGCAGAGATTCAGTTATACCAACAAAAATACCATTTTGCCAGGATAGCTCATCTTGGTGAACTGCCAGAAGCTATACTATTTGTGCAGTCTCCCGCTGTGTTGGATGTAGAGCTATTCCAGTGATCCTAGTGTAGGAAACCTCTTGGCTGCAGATCATTCCTTGTAGTGGCAGCTCATGTGAGGACATGACCCTTTAGCCCTTCATCCTTTAGATACAGACAAAGCTCCATATTAATTACTAATTAATATTGTCTAATAGAATCCATCTTGTTCTGATGTCACTGGCCATGGGGTCTAAAATCCAGCATAAATTCCTCCATGGCAGTGTTGATCTACCCCCAAAACTGGGAGTGAAGACTCTCATAGCAGATCTGTAGACCTGTAAGTTCTTTTAATATATTGGTAAGCCAAAACTTACTTAGCTAAGCGTTAGCTCTGACTTTCTGAAAAGGGATCCCAAGACAACTGGATGAGTACCCAGAAGAATTTTAGTGGGCACATATTTTTCATTTGGCATGCATCTTCTGTGATATGAGCTCCCTTATTCATCTAATCCATGTTAGAAATTTGTTATGTGATCTGATACTGAAGATCCTGAAATGTTAATTCACTACCTGAATATTGTGAAAGGATCTGGCACTATTTCTCTAGCCCTGAACGTTTTGGAAAGTGCAACACAAAAGTTGTCCTTATATGTTCTGAGTTTAAAATTTCTAAGCCAATGAAGCAAATAGTTTGCCCAGTAAAGGAAAGACAGTGTGCAATCAGGGAAAACAAGTCTACTGGAAATAAGTTCAACTGTATCCAGTCCTCTGGGCAATTTTCTCCCTTCTAACAGAAAAGTCTGCGATGTTTAAAGAAATCATGCTTTAGTGGCAGACAGGCAGTGCGATTCATTCACTTCTGTATTGTTACTGAAAACTTGTGACACATTCTCCTTTGGTATAGATCATAAAGAAGCAAGATCTGTTTGTATGTTGAATAAAATGTAATAGGAAAAAAAATAGACCTGATAAATTCCTCAGCTATCCATGGTTCCTCATACCCATCCAGTGCCCTCTATGCTAAAGTTTAACATCAAGCACTGCTTTTAAAATGGGTACTACAGCAAACTCTTGTCTGGCCTTAACTTCCAAATTTCAGAGCCTATCCAACAAGAAACAAAACTTAAGTGGAACAGATAATTAAAAGTTCCTCTATGCTTTCTTGCAAGTGTTGTGAAATCAACATCAAATTGATCTATCACAAGTGATGCAGGTACTGCATCTGAGTGCGTTTGAAGATACAGCACCATCAATGCCATTATCAATGTCATCTTAAGTGAAAAAAGGAAGATAGATTTTTTTAAGACACATTTTCTTTTGAGACACATAACCTGAGGAACCTTGCCCAAGTGTTTCCTTATAGGAGATGCTTTGGTTATATGAACTGCAGACTTGCTCCGGAAGCATAACCCAGAAAGCATACCAGAAAGATCAGTAACTGTTAGGTATCTTTGTGACCAATGATTTCTATTCCACTTATAACAACAGTATCTTTTCAGAAGAAATTTATGCTGCCTGAGATCAGAATTGCAATTTCATTTTAAATTAATGATCTTCTTTTGTAATAATCACTGATATTTGTGTTTTTCCAACACGACACTTTCATTTTAGTAGATAAGAGACTAATTTGAATTTTGGCAGAGGTATTCATGACTAGATTATTTTGGTTTCTGGATCTACTTATAGAATAGGTAGGTCTTTGATCTGGAAAACCAGAAAGCTAACCTTGTATCTGTGCAATTTAATACAGCCTGTTAAATATGTTTGAAGCAGAAAAATAATGTGGAAAACCTATGAGAGAGCTCTCTGTGACAGACATCAGATGGTCTTGTTAAACAATAGGAATTTTGCTAGGGAGGAACACTGAAGCAGAAATTATTGGAATACACAGCTGCAGTAATGATTTCTTAATTATATTAAAGGATACATTTTAATATGGCACTCCCACTCAGCCATACTTGGAGTACCACAACTCTCCTCTTGAGCTGGAGAAGTGGAGTTTCTTCCTCATAACCCATGACTGACATTGCAAAAGTAATGTCCATACTACAGTAAAAGGTCAGGATTTTTCCATGAGATAATTAAGATGTGGTGATAAATACTGCTTAAACTTCTAATACATCAAGGCAGCTTATAACCTTTTCATAAACTCTGGTATCTAGTTCAGCAAATCATTGTCAGGCAGCTGGTTGTCCTGTGTAAGTGTAGACTTTTTCCATGTGAAATACAAAGCTGATGAGTCAGAAAATAATCAAAATGGGGCTTCCTGACACTGCCTTTTGCATAGAAACCTACCTTATGTATTCTATTAGTGCAGTTTGTTATCATCATGTATTGAGTGGCAGCTCCTGAGAACTATACAACATGATGTCAGGACTGCATACTAGTTTTATACCTATTTTTCCTACTATGCCATATCTTCTGTTTTGTCTCCTTCCCCTTGCCCATCATCATCATCTCTATAGACATGTAGTCCTTCCCCTGTTGCAAAGAAGTAGGAGAAAATGTATTTTTTTTTATTCTTGGTGGGTATTCTGCTAGCACTGTTTTGTTTAATAACTTTGCAATGCTTGGACTGGTTAACCGTAGCATTTAACATTGACTTCTCTGTTTGGTGGAAAATAGATAGAACTGTTGTAGAGGTTCCTCTGGAAATTCTGTTGTTCTTCCACATTACAAGTAGTACATTTTCTGCCCTTCCTGGAAGCTGGACAGGAGATAGGTTTTCTACAATGGATCAGAAAGTGGAGTTGTATACCAGCATAAGTGAAGAATACCAGCAGAAGTAATCCTTTGCTTTTCTTATTTTCACTGTGTGCCTAAGGAAAAAGGAGGCTGAGTTTTTTGAGATTGGTACAGGATTACCAGGAAGGGTAGGAAGTTAAATGAGTCTCAGAAATTTAGCACCAAAAAGGTTCAAAAAGAGCTCTAGAAATTACTAATTTAAATAATTTATCAGTCTCTGAATGAGCCTTCATTCTCACCTGGAAGGACTGATTAGAATACCAGCACCTTTACCTTTTTGTCCCAAAGGCCTTTATGATTACTTTTGACCTGCTGGTGGTTATTCCTAACAATATCACCTACTCCCACATAAATAAAGAGCATGAGTTAATGGCCAGTGAGGCAGATCAATCCAGAAAGTTCAGATCCAATCACTAGGTGGGTTCCTTCAGCACCCTGAGGAGATTATCTCCAAAAATTATCTTTTATTTTGTGCCTGTGAGTGATGGCTGCAAGCCTCAACGCTTTAGAGTTGTTGCTTTTTCTTTTCCACTTCTGGAGTTTTATTATTCCTAGCTGATAGAGCAGTGTGTCTGTTCTTGGCTGCATAGAGGCTGAAGCAGGAGCTCAGCTCAGGCTAGTGTTCAGACTGAAGTTACTGCAGTGCAGACCTACCTTAACGTGTTTAGCAGGTAAAACTGAAAAGCACCAGGGGTTGGCTGCACATATACCTGTAGCCATGTACTATTAGCATTATATATTACATAGATCAACAGTGCTTAGGAACCTTTAAATAAATTGTTTCTAGTTTTCTTATATTTTTCTTACCTGAGCAGCTCTTTGACTGACACAAAACGGATGCAGTTGTACAGAGAGAAAAATGTCTGTCCCTCATCACTCCCCGATTTCACCTTGCCAGAAATGTAAAAATTTTAATGAATCTATGAAATATTATATTTCCACTTTTTGCAGGTGAAGGACTGTCAGGAAGATCTGTAGAAGTTATCCTTGCTGTTACTTTGTGTATACTTTCAGTTGTTCTTTTGGTGGCGGCAGCATATGCTTTTGCAAGGTGAGATTTGTGTATCCTTGCCATGCCATGCTTGCAAGCACTGAAAATGGTTTTCAAGAAGAGTTGAAACAGTCTTATAAATGGAACAATTCTGTTATTTTAAAATGTGTTGCATTTTCTTCTGTGCAGAAACTTAGGGTGGGACTCACAAAGGCTAGCTATAGTCTAGTGAGGGTAACCTCCGTAGATGAAGGAAAACTAACTTCTCCAGAGGATAGCCTGTCTTACCCTTTCAGAGCTACTTCTCTATTGACTTGAGGATACAGATCAGAGTGTTAGCTGGCTGAAGTTAGCGTGATGGCAAGCCCTATTGACAGCTTGATATGAAGTAAATGCTCTAAATTCTGTTTTCTTTTTTACTGATAACTTTATCAGTTAAATACATTGAAATCTCACATGTGAAAGAGAATTCAACCTCTACATTCAAATTGTGAACAAAATGCCCATGTAAAGAAGCAGACTGGGAACTGCATATATGATGTTAGTTTGCTCATTAATCAGTTCTGTCCTTCCTCAGCTGCATCATTCAGGCATTGCCAAAGAATTTATGTAGGAAAACTGAAACAATATATAGGCTAGATTGTTCTGATATGAATTTTTGACAACATAACTGCTGGATTTGACTAAATTACACTATTGGAAGGGAGAGCAGAATAAAGGCCAAGGAAGGATTTCTTGCAACCATTTTTCAGTTTCCGCCTGTCCAATCAAATTATTGACACATGTGTCTTTAAATCTTTTGCACGTTTATTTTTCAGTATTATTTTCTGTTTAGGATTCGGCAAAAGCAAAAAGAGGGAGGCACGTACTCTCCACGAGATGCTGAAATTATTGACACTAAGTTCAGACTGGACCAGTTGATCACAGTGGCAGACCTGGAGCTGAAGGATGAGAGATTTACACGGTAAGCGTACTCCTTAGGCAAAACAGTAGTCCAAAGGGGCGGTAGCCATGACCCCTTTCTGACCTTTGCTTGTTTGGAAGTGTTTGTGGTGTTCTTATTTACACAGGTCACTGAGATCCTCTTTCAAAGAATGACCTCCATCCTCAAGGCACTTCTCACTAGCTTTTAGAAAATCACTTAATCTTCAGCTCTTTTTACAACAAGATGAAGATCTAAGTGCAAATCGCTGTTTAATTGTGTTAGCAAAAAAAGGGCTACATATTTTTAACATGCAGAATTTCTGAGTTTTTTTGACGGCCCAGTGTTTTGCGTAGACTGCAAACCTACAAAAGCATTTTGAGAGAGTCAGACTCCCAGAAGTCCCAGTCAACTAATTCAAGAACAAATCTGTCATTGTTTAATTGACATTTAGAAAGCATTTTTTTCACAGAGGGATTCTCATAACATCTGGGTTTTCGTGGAGCTCAGCACACTGGCTATCCTGACATCTGCTCCTTTAAGGTGTATGCAGCAATTCCAGGCTATTTATATTTTCTGTCTGAAAAAGAATCTTGTCATAGATATTTATCAGAAGGAAAACTGCTCTTTCTGACTGCCAGAAGTATGGATATTATTCACCAAATAAATATAATAATGATTTTCAATAATATATGACATCCAACTGAGTTAGAAATGTTTGGTGAACATTCTTTACCTGCCTGTATTTTCCCTGCTGTGTCACAGATAAAACACTGTGGTAGGCAGTTTCCTTAAGGATAAGAAGCCTAAAATAGCCTTAGCAGTCAGGCATCCTACTGTTGCAGATTAGGAATATCTGGAAGATGAAAGGTTGTAGCTGTTGGCCTGTTTTGTTTGAGTGTGTATATGTCATATTGTGGTACAGAGTAAGTTGATTGCACGCACAAACCTGTTCAAAATAGTGCACACAGGAATGGCTGCTTGTAACAGATGAGAAAACATACTATGAATCATCTGGAAATGATCAGCGTAATGGATGTGGTATGTTCTGTGTGGGGCACGTGTCATTCAGACAGTGTTGTTTAGTACCTGCGGAAAACATTCTCTGAAGAAACCATTGCCAATGCACTGTGATAACTGTGACTCATATAAATGATCTTGATGGATTTTCAAAATGGCCTTGTTTCCAAACCATTAGTTGAATAAGAATAGTACTAATTTTGTTTATATACTAAAGTGTTAATGGATTTTACTTCCAGATACTCTTCATTTTTCTTTAGACGCAAGGAGATATTTGTCATCCAGTAAGTTTTTGTACTATTGAAGCAACATGGTGTGTTTTTCATTCTGTTCTTTTAACCTGTGTGCTACCATAATATATTGAATTATATAGTTAATCAAAATGAAATTTCAATCTTTGCAGCTATACTAATGACAAACAGTGGTATTTGGCATGAAGAAATCATGTTTATTTTTAGTCCCTAATGTTCAGGTGCAACAGTTCCACAACTAATTGAAATTTATCAGGGCAATTTTTACATGGAAATTATAACACATTATGACAATATAGCATTGATATATGCAACCTATCCTTGAAGCAAATGTAGTGCAGACATGACATAGGAAACATGCTGTTTCTTTCCTTTGGCATTTAGAATGTATGTACTTAAGAGAAGTTCTCTTTTTTTTCTCAACTGCCTTTTGTACTCACTCACACTGCAGCTATTTTGTACTATGCCACTACAATCTCAGCAAGATATCTATGCAGTGAAATCCTTTACCAGTTTGCAAAGTACTATTCTGCCACTTCTCTGTCTAAATTATGTGTAGTTTGGATTTGTACAGCCTCAGACTCTACAGGGTAATTGTAAATTATAATATTTCATACTTACGTGCACATCGTTATGTGATTTATGCACAGCAAGGCCTTTGCTGAACAGTGCAACAGCAGTTTTAGTTACATCACCCTTAATGAGTCAGTTTCACATTTTGGTTTGCATTTTGTCATGTCCTTCCATCTGTATTTTTCTCTTTCCTCCTGCCCCACTCCTTTAATGGCCAAAAGCAAAGACTCTGTTCTTCTGCCATTCTTGTAAGGTACATGATGCAGCTGTTAAATTTTGGATTATTATTTTTCAAACAGTAGCTGCACTAAAGCTACAGTAGGCTCCTTGCCTGGTCCTTTGCTGGACATTACAACAGACTGTTGAAGTTTGAAGTGCAGGCACTAACTGAGAGTTCCTCAGGACAGGATTTGTGCCATCTTTTCCACCAGAAGTCAGTAAATATACTGTGGAACCCTACTAGATAACATACATATAGTAATGAGGGGCAGGATATCCTTTATCTGCTCAAAACTTTTTAGCTAATTACAGCTTTTTTTTAAAAATTTTTTAAAATTCTTTAAAGAATATTTCAATATGTGTAAGATTCTGTTCTGGTAATGTCAGTGGCCAAAAGAGTTATTTTAGGTGTCTCTAATGCTGTCTCTATCTCTGTCTCTAATAGATACATCCTTCCTGGTAAAGATGAATTATATCAAGAAGCTGGCAGAAGCATGGCAGCTTGCACCAAAGCAGCTTACTGCAAAACCTAATGTCTAAACTATTTTTGCTGCCTGTTTTCAGACTTCCACAGTTAGACCACAAAAGAACTTTTGTACCTGTTGCCTTTGGGGAATAGCTATGTAGAAGTCAATCACAGTCCCAGTTCTTATGTTGTCCTTATCATTCTCATGATTAGTGGTTAAAGCAGTGACATGTTAACAAGTTAAATTATTGTATTACATGTTGATGACTACAATGTAACCTTCGCAACTTCACCATTCGAGTGGGACTGTGCATCGCTGCATCTGCATAACCTACTGCCGTACATTGGCTGCATTTAGTCAGCTATCTCAGCTGTGTTTGCAAAGCTCACTGTGTTGCAGAATGCTGGTTTCAGTTCATGGCATCCTGTAATTTTATGAGGAAAACATAGATGGGCAGACTCCTTTTCCAGGCTGGCTTGTTTGTATTTCAGCAGTAAATCAGCTGAAATCTGGTCCAACTAAGTATACTTTCTACCCTGAAAGGGTGATGGGGAACTTGTGTGAAAATCTTAGGTGGTAAAAGAGCAGTATAGATTTTTTTCTGTACCAGCTAATCATCCCATTCAGTGTTCATTTGAAGGAGATGCTTTGGAAACAACGTGTTTTGTCATTTCTCATCCAGTATATTATTTATCATGTTCATTACTATAAATCAGTAAAGGCATGGACTTACAGCTGACACAGTTCATCCACAGAATCAAGATACTCTAGCCTGCTCCATGAGATCCTTCTTGAGTCTCTCATACATTGTCTCTTCAGACATTCTCTCATATTTAGTGGATTGTGGCCTATGATCTTGGCTCATATTCTCAGAAAATTTGTGCAGCTGGTATCACATAAGAAATAAAAAGAAGTAGAAAAAGGTTTTTCTGTTCTGTAAGAATATGACTGGAAATATTTTTTGTCATTCTTAGCAGATCAAAAATTCAAAAGCTTGAAAAGTTTAATGAACCAAAACTCAGCGAATGTTCAGTACAGGTTAATCAAAACATTTTATTTCACACATTTTTGTAACTTTTTTAGTATGAATTATTTGTATTACAAAAGTCAGTTTAAATAGAAAAAACATCAAATTTAAAAGTGCCAAGTATCCCATTTTGCCAATTTTGAAATTTTTTTTTTTGGGGGGGGGGTGTCAACTTTTTTTTCAAATCAGGAAATTCACAGCAAATCCCAGTTCCTAGTAGTAATTTTTTAACATAATGGTCATCAGAAAAAAATTTTACTTGAAAAACTTTAGTGTCTGCAAATTACTAATACTAGCTGCAAATTACTAATACTAGCTAATACATATATACCATCTCTCAGCAAGTCTTTGTTAGGCAATTGATTAACAGGATGTAGCTTCAGAGGGCATGTAGGGAATTATGCCCTCCTGAATTCAGTGGAAAATGAGATCTGCTTTATGAAGCCAATATGCTAACTTTGAATGTTTGGGACATACATTGGTCTCCATGATGGTGGAGATGGTATAAGCCAGGCAAAAACAGAAAAAAACAACCCTGTTTAAAACATATGTAGACCATCAGTCTAAACTGGATTAAACATTGGCTCATTAAGCACACTGAATATACATATACTGGGGCCTCTCATCACTTACTTTTTTTATGTCCATAGGATTTGCCAGGTTACTTTTCAAAGCAGACATTCGTCTGCTGTGAATAGGCTCTGTCAATAAATTTTCAGGGCACACCGAGTCTGGTGAGAGACAACTAACTCTTCCCTGTTCCAGATGCTCAATTTCTTTGGCACCCTGCTTTCACAGTTGTTTCTGCAGCAAGGATAAAGCCATGTAGGTCCCCGTTTCTTAAAATCTTTCCTTGAGAAGTTACACCTTGTGGTGGGTGCTCTGAGGCTTTTATCTCATTCCACGTGAGACTGCTTGTCAAGGAAATGGGGCACAAATTCAGAAGAAATATTTCTGAATTGCAGACACTGTAACCTTTGCAAATACCAGGCAATTAGAACTCTTTAAGGAAAAGTATTGTATATAAAATTCTTGTCCAGTTTCACCTTTCCTATATATTGTGTATTCAGCAGGTGACTATATTCAAGCTAACACTTCTGCACAGACATTACTTTCTCTAAACCAGCCTGTTTCTTCTTCCTTTGAGTGGGGATAAGCACAGCTCCTGCCTTGCCTTTTTCTTCAGCAAGTTTCCCTTTAGTAATCAACTATCAAAAATAGGCTTCCTGAGCTTTGTACCCCAGGAGTGCAAGGTTTATGAATGTACATGTCCTGGTACAATAGCAGAAATGACCATGTGCTCTTTTTCCTTAGGCCTTTAATATTTAGGAAGGGTTAAGCTCCATATTGCTTTCAATTAACTTGCTAAAAATTAGGTCCTCCGTTGTTCCTAGGAAGTGTCAATGGTGCTTATGAGTTAAGCCTTTTGCCTACATACTCATTTCTGTTGTTTTCTATTTGGACGAAGTTTTAATTCCCTGTGGACTTCAGATGATTGACCCAGAGAGAAAGCCGAGTCTGTGTGACAATATGGTCTTCAGTTACCACTGCCAACACAAATAAATGGCTTCTTTCTAGCTCTATCATAAGTAATCTGAGTGGGATTCAGATTTTTGATAGACTTCAAAAAAATCCCACACATGAAACAATACACTGTTTTAAAAGAAAATCAGAGTTAAGGCAATAAAGCATTCTTTATCTTAGAGAATGTTTTTCTTTCCTAGTTTCAAAGTCAGACAAGTGGGAATCTGGAATTGTCCAGCTGAAATAGGGAAATTTGCAACTTCATGGTTTGCTTCTAAATTGTGCTCATCAAGATCTAGTGATATCTATATTCTTATGTTTTATACAAAAGACTGGGAAATGTGGAGAACAAGATTGCAGGTAGATGAGTATTTGTTCATTGATGAAATACTGTAAGATTATTATTACATATTCCAAGTCAAGAGATTTGGAAAAAATGCTAATTTTTGAAGCCTGAGGTTGCTGGAACTGAGCATAGCTCTAAGTCTGTGTTGAGCATACAAAATTCATCCCTTCTGAAGATTCTTACACAACAAAGCCAACATCTTTGCCACAGTCTTCAAGTTAGACATTAATTCACATACAAGCATTAAATGAAATCATATTTTCTGAGCTGCCAAGCCACTGCAATGTGCACTTGCTACCAACAGAAGTGTGAGAGTTCAGTAGTTCTAAAAATCAAGTTCTTCACTTAAAGGCCCACAGATAGCTTAAAGTGTCAAATTGTAGCTCCCTTACTTCTTTAAAAATATTTAGTGCTTATGAAAGGTAATATATGATTATGCCTTAAAAATATCACCTGTTATAAGTATTAAAATTAACTGGAAAGCAACATATGTAACACTAAAAGTGTTTAGTTCATTTCCTGTGCTATTTCAGTGCTTTACTTCCCTTGAGTGAAGGTAAAAAAAGGAGATATTGCTGAGTAAGGTTACATTAAAGGTGCTGCTTGTCTCCTATGTTCTTTGCTGTTGGATCCACATACCTTCAGCACTGAAGCACTAAATTACATACACAGGTTGCTTATGTACAGCATAGATGTGATTTTTATTCCCTAATGACCAAACTGCATGTTTACTGCAAATTAGCCCCTAATTGCTATCAGTTCAAGAGGAGGAAAGCCAACAGTATTCAAAAAACTACTGGAATGTCAACTGGGAGATGAGTTTTTTTCTGTTGTTCTGTGGTGAGGATAGGTGAATTCAAAAGAAAAACAAGTGTAATTTCTTTGCTTATAATTTTGTCCTCGAAAAAGGCCTAAAAAAAGTTTACTTTCTGCTCAAAGACAAATATATTTACATGCAGTACATTGGTACAGCTATTAAGAAAACTTTTTCTTCAGGAAAGTTTAGCACTATAAAGTTGCCAATATGACTAGAAGGCAGTTTCATGTGCCACGTAATGCAAACAACATAAATGATACAATAAGCACTAGCTAGATGTCTAAACATTCTGAATAGTTGCATGCTTTGTTGTCTTATTTCCTTATTTTCTTTTTCATTCTAAAGCTCTCCTTCAGTTGCCCTAGTAAGCATTTTGAGTTTGAGCCTTTTCCTGTGAATTCGTACACTTTTTACTCCAGTGAGACTGACTCAAGTCTTTCATAGACAGTTTGCTTTGTTTGAGGAGAACTGTCATAACAAAGTATGTAACACAAAGGTATCTTTAGTAGCTTTGAAATTAATTTCATTGTTGCTTAATAATAGATGATTCAGAAATTGTTTTAATCTAATTTTGTTATCTAATTTAAAATGTAAATATTTAAGAATAACTTCATAAACCAAAGTATTTTTAAAGTAAATTGTCTTTTCTACTAGAATTATGGCAGCAGTAGACATTTGTATTTGTATTATAGAATAGTTTTTGTAATATTTGTATGTAAGAATATGATTTTTGGAGTGACAGACACATAAAAGGTATACTTAGAGCTTTTTTGAAGGGGCAAGTTATCTCTTAAACTTTGAAACAATTACTTCAAACTTTTTGGCTTGGTCTTTTAGACAAGCTTTGTAAGTCTGAGTGCCCAAAGTTTGGCTTCTAAATCCATAAAGCTGAGACATTCTTAAAATGGGTTCAGAGGCAATGATGATGACCAAGTTTCAAGACCATCTGAAAGTTCCCTGAGTATAGATGCTCATGTAACATCTTCATGAAACCTGCCATGAGATCAAGTTAAATATTTAATATGTAGCTTTAATATGTAGTTTTCACCACACACCACAAACAGCAGTGAACATCTAAAAATGAGCATGAAAACAGGCACTCATTTTTTAAATCTTTAAAAAAACAGTCATAGCTGTTTGGTTTCTGTAGAGGCACACCAAAAACATGATTCATCTGTGACTTATTTTAGATATCTGCTTAAAATGAGATGAAATCACACCTCTTTCTCTTCATTGATTATGAAAGGAATCTAGTGTGACTAGCTCAGAAATAGGTGTCTGTATTCAGTCAGATGAATCCTATCTTTATGCTCTGAAATGGCCCTTAGAAGAATGATATTGAGTACATAGTGTAAAATGAAGCCTTTCAATGTATATGAAGTGGTGTGCTGGAAGTACGGATTTCCCAGGGCGAGATGAGCCCAGAGCACTGTAAAATGATCTGAAGATATGATAGAAACTGTAACTACCATATCTTTATCTGCCAATACCTGAGATAAAAACTAAGCAAGAAAATCACCCCAAGATGTCTGACATATAGTAGATTTGAATCCCTGAGAGAAATAAATGTGGTTCTTTAGTTACTTGAGTATTTAATCTAAAACTTATTAACATGCACAATATTGGTTAACTCTCATCTTGCTACATTTAACAAAAATCTCTGTTGCAGGTTACTTAGTTATAGAAAATCCATCAAGTAAGTTGATTACAGTTTTTTATATTGTGATCATTGGTGAGTCTCAATGTGTGGTACTCTCCTCTATATTTATTAGAAAAAAACGCCAAGCTGCGTATAAATCATAAAAGCATGACTAATTGCATGGTAACTGGAGAAATGCTTTCTCTCTCTCTGGGGTGAAGCCTGAATGTCTGTGTTTTAGCTTGGGAAGTAATACAGGAATATTTAAACTCCTCGGGGTTTAAAAACCATGTCATTATGAGAATGAGGTCACTGCAATATTTTATATGTCTAAAACCTTGCAATGTATAAAATGTTTTCTGTCAGACAAAGAAGTATTATGTACTTTAGAATGCAATGATAACTTTTCAGATTTCCATTAGTGTCAAAACTTCGTTGGAATGCTGTTACCTGTAAAAACAATCCTACCAACAGTACTGTTAACATTGGCATCATTAAAAATTTGGTGAGGGCAAACAACAGGGGGAGAAAATGCTTCTATTTTAAGTGACTGAAAACAAGCCAAATAAGCATGCTGTAAGCAATTTATAATTTTCTGTCTACAAGTATCAGTTTCTATTGAACTGAAAAACATTATTAATAAACTGCAGTTAAATAAGAATAAAAAGAATGACAAAAATTCCCTATAGGTTTCTAATTCTTCTGTCATTACTTGCAGGCCAATAAGCAAGAAATCCTTCCTAGAACATGTTGAAGAGCTTTGCACAAACAACAACCTAAAGTTTCAGGAAGAATTTTCGGTATGTTGCTAGCAGTTGTCACAACATCGCAAGACCTTCAGTCGTTTCATGTGTCACATTTCATGTCCATTTTAAGCAGGCAAGGCCGTGAAGGACTCTGGCCTTGATAATCAATACCCAATTACCACGTTGATTGTTTAGAAAGTAATATTACACTGATTTGGATTCTGCAGTCTACACTGCAACCTGATCAGATATATTCACCTAAGTGTCAGCAAAAGAAGATCTTCTTTAGACCCCAATCTTTGTGAGAACACAGTAATATTTATGCTTTTACATGCGTAGCAATGCATATGTAGTTTACCTAAGAACAGTTTATTTAGAAATAGTTTTCTGACATATATGCAGATATATTTAACTGCTTTAAATAGGTTCATTTTCCTGAGTGATATTGACCCCAAAAACACAGCTGACATTTATTGTGTGAAATGTTCAGGCTCCAGTCATATTGCCATGGAACTCAGAAATGTTTTTCTTTCATAGGTTTCAGTGCAGAAAATAAAAAGTTTGTGCATGGTACTTTGGCTTTTGCTCCTTTACAAATAATAGGCCATACTTGCCATGCTTTTGAGAATAGCCTCCATGTGAATAGCCTCCATCTCCTTATGTGATTAGATGAACTCAGCAAGCCTGTTTTTCTTTCTGAAAAGAGACCAGCTTTCAAAATATACATTACATATAATATAATGCATATATACTTTCAAATTTAAATCTCAAAGTTTTCACTATTTTCATTAAGTAACTTCTTTACGGCTATAATTTTTTTCTCAACGATATCTTCTCTTCTTGTTATTTCAGAATCCTTATCGTCATCATTTTTAACACATACAGTCATTTGGCCTCTCAAAAATAATTTGTCAGTCTCCAGTGACTTTATTATTTTGGATTTATAGATTTAGCATGAATTGCTTACCAGTTGGATTAACAAAAATGAAGACTCAACAATTGGCTTTTCTTCTGCTAGATTATAATATTTCAGTCTCTGAGGGAAAACCAACAAAAGTGTGAAAAGATTAATGGTATTTCCTACAGCTTTTTTGTTATGGTCCTTAGGTAAAATTGGTCTGGATTTAATAATAAAAAGCACCATAAAATTCTCTGAGCAATAAAGTAAAGAGAAGTTTTTTTCCAAGAGTAGAAGTGTTATTTCACTTGAACAAGAGTGATTATAGTTATATTATGCATGACTGAACAGATGAAAAGTTTTACTAGCAATAACGTTTTCACATATTAACGTTCATCACTGGAAAGTTTCTAGTATTACTTTCTTTAGGTGTGAACCACATTGGGTAAGCCTTACAGCATTGTGATGCCTTAAAACTTAAACAATAGTGTTTTAGCAAATCAAAATCTTGGCAATCCATTTCGCATTTAGAGAAATACAAGTAGCTGAGGCCTCACTCAACTAAATTATATAGTCAACTTATAATCAAATGTTTTATATGACATTTGGGCTTCCATTTTTTTTCTATCAGAGCTTCAGCTTCTGTGTTTCAGAGTGTAGTGATACCTTCCCAGATGACTTGTCCAAGGGCAGGCAGAATTGCAGGGTAGGTCCAGTCCCTGATTGAGAGTATATCTATTGTATCTGTAGCACTTCTCTTATCAGATGAATAATAGGATTGAAATTACATCAGAAATGACAATGCACAGAAGCAGGCAATGCACACAACAAACAAGCAGACCTCGTGACCTGCATTGTTTCCATCCACATTGTGAAGAATGTGGATGAATTTTAGTTTCACAGAAATGACTCAAGGCTCCTACAATGTGTGTAGGAGAGATGAACTCAGGATATAAACCCATAGACCATTGTATCTGAAGCACATAACTAAAAGCATGGTGCTGAGCTTGCTTGGGCTCTCTAGCCATCTCTGTACTAGTAAATTCAAGTATACCAGGAACTGGGCATAAGAATATGATAATTTACACTAGTAAACTGTTAGTGTGTTCCCTGCCTTGAATTTGGACTGTTTCAGCTAGCAGTCTTCCTGGACAATTCAAAGATATGTTTTGGTAGGTAAAGTAGTCTAGGGATCATTTACAATAGGCAGTTTGTAGACAACAAACCTGTTTCAGAGTTTTCTAGCATATATTTGGTTCTTTCCATTTCACTTAGTCTTGGAATCCAGGGATATTCCTGGTATCATCTAATTTGCTGGACTGACCAAGCTGCTGTGCCTGGAGATCTCCAGGGTTCAATCTCAGTCCACATGTGAACATGGCCTGTGTGTAAACGTGTTGAGAAGAGAAACTGGACCTTGGAATGCATCTGGATTTCTGTCTTGTCAGAAAAGACAAGTTTAAAGAAACCATAGGGAGCCACAGTAACTGATGGTGGGCACCACCTACCTGATATTCAAACTTCCAGCTTTCCCGATGATTTCTGTGTCTCTCAATACCTTTGGAAAATCAAGTTCTTCTAGTAACTGGCAAATTACTGAAACAGAAATACTTCTATAAGTGTTTTATAGTAAGTTCTGTTCATGAATAAAAAAGTGAAATACCTCCGAATGTCACCACAGTACCATAAAAGTACTACAGTAAACAAAGTGCAAATTAATTATTTCAAAGTTTTATGAGTCTGCAAAGGAATATGGTTTCTGTGACAAATTGTTACTGAATCTGGGAATCCAAATAGTCTTTCCTCAGTTCTGAAAATAATAATTTAGACTGAAATCCATACTGATGCAGAGAATTGGTATGAGGCTTTTGAGCACTTGTTCAGATATGGAAGCATCATTACGAAAATAACATAATCTGCTTCTCTATTTTCTTTCTACTACAAAGTATTGTACAACAGTGCTACTTCTATACTAGTTAACTAGCAAGCTACGACTCAGAGGAGTGAGGCAAATGAGGCAAGTTAAAGTTCACATGGCATGCACATGGTATGGGATCCCATGGCCCATAACACCTGAAAAATGCCATAGGCTTTTTGTCTATGTTCTTCCTTCAGGCAAAATTCAATGACAGAAATTTTGTGGGAGAGTTTCAGCTTTCTGAATGAGAGGAATTTTAACATCTCCACTTTTAGCTGTGTTATACTGTTCTTATCAAAACCTGACAGGAATGCACAGTGCTCTACTCTGTCTGAGAACAGGGGTCTTCCTCTAGGTTCAGTTATAGGACTGGGGCTTTACTTCACTGGAATACTGCTTTTTCCATTTTTCATTACCTCATTCATTTACTTATTTAATAATTTGCTAATAGTTGCCTGTTAAATTTTATTTCTAGAAGAAAAACTGTCTCAAATCCTGGGCAAAAGAGCACTTGAAAATAATTAACATTGAATCTGGTAGTAGGGCTATCTGCCCCACTTTTGGAGTTAGCCCATGTAGAGAGTAATTGCTAATATTAGAAGACAAATTTGAAGGGATTACTCAGCACAAGCAGCAAAAACTGTGTTTTACTCATTCAAAGCAATAGGTAGATCTCTTCACTGGTATCTTAGCTAGATGTTGAAATAGACTTGCATATAACATTTGTCAAACAAGGGGAAAATCTATTACAGTTCATGTAGTTATTAACTTAGAAATTCTGGCCAAATTCTGGCTTTTCTAAGAGCTATGTATTCTCTTATCACCACTACGAGATCATCACATTAATGCATTTTCTCCATTAACAAGTTATGAAGTTGTCTCTACTCTTTTACTCAGCTTTGGAAATTATACCTATTTATGTACACAAACACCCCCATCAAATAAGTTCCTCAATATGAGCGATTTATCCACCTCTGCCCTTCAGTAATAGAACTAACGACCAGTTATGAAACTGCAGCACAACCCAAAATAACTCTTCCCACCCCTTTCACAAACAGTCCCATGAACAATAGCTAATTGCCAGTTGTCTCAACTTAATTAAATTCTCATCAGTTCTCATGCTGTGGCAAGAACTCTCCCAAGCTACAGGAGTCAGGAAAAGACATCATTCAAGAATAAGGCTGTGTCAGTAGGGCATGGTAACCAAGCTTGTGACTTCATGAAAAGACAGAAAAGAACCACAGAAGGTGATAGGCTGACTTTATCCAGACTTGTAAAGGTGAAAGTTCATGTAAGCTTTAATTGTTCAACTTGACAGCATTGTCTGCAGCACTGCATCTAATGTTGCTGGTGTAACTGGGGTTGACAGTGAGGTGGAATGCTCTGTAATGCTTCCAGCTGTTCTTAGAAATGCACTCTGTTGCAGAACTAAAGAATTCTTCCTCTTACTGGAGTGATTGTGTAATTTTTTTATATTCACTGAAGGTGAAATGCAAAGGTTTGCCAACAAACATTTATTCCTCTACAGGAACTTCCCAAGTTTCTTGAAGACCTTGCTTCAACTGATGCTGATCTGCCTTGGAACAGGTCTAAGAATCGTTTCCCAAACATAAAGCCATGTATGTGTGTTTACCAATCAACTCCTCCGTTTTGCTCTCTGCCTTCGATGGTGCAGCATGTATTTGGAATGCAACAGTATTTTTGTTTGATCTGCCTTTGAAACGGCAGAACAATCATGTCCACATTATGAAATAATTTTCTGTCAAGTAATCTGTCTTTTCATTGTGTTTTTTTTAAAGACAGTTTTATTTGCAAGTAGCTTTTAACTTGCTCTCACAAGCTTTAGTATGCAGGTGCAAGAAACTGTAGCCTCAATAGTTTCTTAGCTTTGTAATTCAAGCCAAGTAGCAAACTCTTTAACATTCTTCCTTGTTTTTTTTCCTTTTAGTGAGAAGTAATTTTTTTAAACATATAAAATCCACATGTTTGTGCATTCAGCTACCTCACGAGCCTGGGTATGCTTTCTTGTGGATATGTGTACATGTGCTGCAAAGGTTCCACAGAAGATCAGAGTGACTGTATGATAACTTATAAGCCAAGGCTAGATTTTATCACAGGAGACAGCAGTCTGTCTCTCTGTACTCAACACTGCTTCATTTTTCAGTTAATAAGACAAGAAATTTCATTATTATTTTAGGCATTAGCTGTGATGTGAGATGGGGAGCATGGCATTCCTTGGTTAATAATGCTACATTCTGTGCTATGAACTTTTCAGAGCAGCTGTTCCAAATATCTACTGCTTGTTCAAGACATATTCTAAGTTACAGTCACTAAAAATTTATATTCATGACACAGAATGAAATATAAACAGATGAGTTTCATAAATCTTTAACTTTGAATTCTAATTTTTTTTGAGGACCAAACATCAAAATTTGGAATGTTTGGTTTCAGCATTTACTTATTCACATATGACAACTTTCCTGGTTTTTGTCATTTCTGCATACACACCGTGTGCCCAAATTAGAAACCCTCAATCATTTTTTTTTCTGTAATAATGAGCTTACCTTATGTAAGGAAGTAAAAGTATATAAAAGAGCCAGGATCTGGCTCAAATCTGTGACCTGGTCAGCAAGTGTATAGGAAAGACTGTCAGACCCCTGACCGAGCTGTCTGATTCACACAAAGATTGTCTGTGCTAGAACAGCAAGGCTTAAGGTACACGGGCTACCTTTAGGCAAAGTATCCTCCCATACATACCTCAGACTGGAACTTCTGGCACGTTCACCATTTTAATTAAAAAGTATTATATTAAAATATGTCTGGAACATTAAAGGATGCCCATATAGTAATGGAAATTGATTAAATTCCCTTTGTAATTAGTGTACTACTATGTCGAGTATTGTTAGATTAGCAACAATAACAGTATTTTTGATTTCTTAGCACTCCGGGAACAGTTGTTACATGCGTCTATGGTTTTTGAACAAATTTTTTAGTTAACTAGACTTTATTTCCATGATAGATAATAACAACAGAGTAAAGCTGATGCCTGATGCTGGTATTCCTGGATCTGACTACATTAATGCCAGCTACGTGTCTGTAAGTAGAAAGTCTCACATTTTTACTACATTTGTTTTCTGGTAGAAGAGAGTCAAAAAATAACATACAAGAAGAACAGGATCCTAAATTTTCTTTCATTTACTACAGCTACTGTTGCCATGGCATTGTTTAAGTGACTCCTGTGGCATTGAACATGACTAGTTAAAAATATAAATTAACCCATTTTCATTGCTAAGCAATGATTTTCAGTAATAATCAAAACAGTGTCCAGCAAATTACTTCCTATAAATTTTCTCATACCCTTATTGTTAAAGACAATAGTAAAATTCCCACTGAGATCAGTTGTTTAGACATGTGTTATTTGGTCTCTTGGTTCAGGAGTTGGGGCTATTGTGTTTGAACAGGACAATGTAAAGATAGCTGAACTGAAGAGTTTCATAGAAATGGCTAATAATTCTCGTGAGCTGGATTGGTATGCCCCTTATTATTTTGTGAAAGTTATGATGGAGGAAAATGCAAATAGGCTTCTTGAAGAAGAAACTAGTATTATATTTCTCATCCTCAGCTTTCTTCCTAGACTTTCCATTTTCTAATTGTGTTCTCAGTAAATTCTTCATCTATATTTTTACCTCATCTTTGTCCTGTTGAAGCTCAAAGTGTGACATCATTATGCATTTCATTTGTTGTAGCAGTGGCTGGTGGTCTCACATGAGGTCAAGACTTGATTTGTACTAAGCACTACTCAGACACATAGCAAGACATGCAGGCTGTAGTCTAAACAGATGACACAATGGCAAGCAGAAATAGTTCTTTCCAGGTAACTAAGAGACATTCACAGAGAATAAGCAATACAGCTGAGACCATCTTCCTCTCTCATTAGCAAAAGCTATTTATTCCCTTTATATGGAATGTCATAGTTCTGACAGTTAGCAGGTAGGAAGAGCCATGCCACATTGTTACTTGATGCTGGAACTATACACAGAACCACTGAGAAGGAGACCAGACAGCTGGCACCATGGCCTAGGCTTTACCCTTCCTGTCACTAACTGGCATGCCAAGGCTTAGGCAGGGAACACTAACAGCAACTTCCAAAAAGCTGGAGTAAAAGCCAACTGCAGAGAGTGTTCCTTGCTGAGATTTTGCATGTCTTTACTGCATACAGGCGTCTCACTTTAGGTCACCATTCATCAGTGAATAGACAACTGTTATGTTACCATTTCTCAGGTAACATTTGTGGATGTGTAATTTTTTAAATGCGTATAGCTGTAAATATGCAATATGTGTGTCTGTGTGTGTATTTACATACCTGTTTATCCAGGTGTATATACATATGCATACATATAAAGAGAGGGAAAGAGAGGTCTTGTATATAGATTTAACAAATGGGAACTCGGCTGTTACTTTTATTTTCATCAGTTAAACAAGAAAATGTCAGTAACTGGACCGTGAGCTTTGCATCCCTGAATTATAGTTTCTCACCTCACTCTTAAACTAGGGAGGATTAACATAGTTTCTCACTGCCACCTGTTCTGTATATTATAGATGGAGTAAATAACAGCCAGCTGTGAATTATAGGGCTATAATTCCAACAAGTTGCTTCGGTGGTGCTATGAACGACTGTGTCTGTTGTTTTGAGCAATAAGCAGAATTCTGTGATATTACAGACTGCTAGCTCTACAGCATAGATTTATTGCCGTAATTGCTATTGCTATTTTAGACTTTCTGTAGTGCATAACAGTTCCTGTAGGGTACACTTAGTTTCTTTGAGGAAACAGATCCATGAGAACCCATGCACTGATGGCATTTACACAGATTTTTTTCAACAAACTTCCTCCGCCCCAAATTTTAAATCAATTTATAAATGAACTAAAGAGCAGAAGCCAACGCTAAAATAAAAGTCAACCGCTACAGTAGGTTTCTCGAAGACCTTTTCTCAGAGATCATTTGTTTGAGTAAGCTCCATCCCTAAGTTACAGCAGGTCCCTGATGATCACTGGGAGGACGAGGTTGTCAGTGTGATGTGTAGCTTGCACTAGCTCTCAGACCACTCCTTAGTTGTTTCCCTGGCTCCACTGCTCCTTAGCCCTACTTAATTCTACTTTGTTGGCCACCTCCTGACACAGGAGGCCTCTGGCTGGATCTGCAGTAAGGCTAATATGAAGGCTTAGATATTTTTAAATGGGAATTACTGACCTGATGCCCCTGTAATTTCTCTGCTAAATGCATTTCTATTAGGATGGCATTTCCAAAACTTCAGCTGAGCATTGGTTCATAACTGATCTGCATGGTGGAAAAAAATGCCATTACTTCCTTAGGTTTCCAAGGCCATCTGCCATGCAATGATTCATTTGGTAGGCCTATGCCGATTTGTTTAGTATGTCTGACAAGGTTCTAGCCTTAGGCATGATAGCTACAGGCACAACTATGAGTCACATGCAAACTCTGTTTTTCCTTGCCAACCATTATATATTAAATATTTTCTTTTTCTTAGGGTTATTTATGTCCAAATGAGTTTATTGCAACTCAGGGACCATTACCAGGAACAGTGGGTGATTTCTGGAGAATGGTGTGGGAGACGAGAGCAAAAACACTTGTGATGCTTACACAGTGTTTTGAAAAAGGACGGGTAAGTTACCAGTGTACCAATTAACAGCATTTGATATAATTGGAAATTCTGTATGTAGTTTCTGTCAAGATTATAGTATGATCATTGTTAATTAGTAATCATCTCCCTGCAGATAAGATGTCATCAGTACTGGCCAGAAGATAATAAACCAGTTACTGTGTTTGGGGATATAGTTATTACTAAATTGATGGAAGATATTCAAATGGACTGGACCATCAGAGATCTAAAAATTGAAAGGGTAAGGCAGAACTGGAAGCTGATTTAGTAAAACCCATCCAGCACCTCAAAGAACATCGGATATGCTCCATCCCACCCGACTATCCCTCAGTATTATTCTTTTACTCTTTTAATACATATGCATTGTACCGCCTGGTTTTCCTGCATTTTGTTTTCATTCCTGTTTGGGATTTTTTTTTTTCCCTGAGAATCTTCTCCAGTTTCTGTCACAAAGAGCTCGGATATGTGGCTGACATGATATGAAGGGCCTATCAAGGTTACTGAACCTCTGGTCTGGTGGGAGGTGAAGTTTCTATTTGGACACCTCAGTTGTCTCTTCTAGAAAGGAGTAATCCTAGCCATTCTGGGATCAAATCCCTTTGAATGTATCCCTCTCAGATTAAAGGGCAAGATTCTCTGGTGCAGTGCAGCTGTTTTTCATTGTACGACCAGCCGTATTGATCTCCACCCCCAGGAGATTCACCCAGTATAAATGAGAATCATCAGTATTACTCCCACTCTTTGTGCTGGGAAGGCGGGGTGGGAGGTATAGCATAGATGTTCATCTTTGTCATGATCCGCAACTATAGTTTCCACTCTTTGGAAAAATTAGCACCCAGCATTAAGTCAGACCAGCAGGTGAGCTCAGAAAGCAATCTGGGCATCATGACCCAAGATGAAGTCAGCCTTCTTTTGCACTCCCAACATTGACCTGTGTTGTAAGCAGTGCAGCCAGATCCTAGCACCTGAACCCAGCTATCCAAGTACACGCATTATCATCCTGCAGCATGTGCATGTGACAAAAGGAACACAGCAGTTAGGGGATTGTCTCAGCAGTCATTCCATAAGGACATGTTGTGCACATAGTACAGGAGAGTTCAACATTTTAAAATGAGTGAGAGGAGAGAATTTTTTTCAGCTAAAATAAGACATGGAGTAAACAAGACTGGAAGAGGGACTACTTAGAGTAAAAATACATGCCAGCAAAATACAAAGTCACCTGTGTTAACCAGGGTAAGGAAGAGAAAAGAAAAGAAAAGAAAAGAAAAGAAAAGAAAAGAAAAGAAAAGAAAAGAAAAGAAAAGAAAAGAAAAGAAAAGAAAAGAAAAGAAAAGAAAAGAAGAAAAGAAAAGAAAAGAAAAGAAAAGAAAAGAAAAAAGAAAACATAACCTGAATTGACTAAATGTGAGCCATTTACTATAGCTGAACTACCCTGCACAAGAAGCTATGTCCTTTATAAGCATGTCATTAAACGTGCCATATCACTGGTTTTAAGATTGTACTTCATCTTCTATTCAAAAATGGATGATTCTTGATGATCTTTCAGTGAAGGTAAAAAGCATATGTGAGGGAAATTGTTCACAATTATTGCCATATTGCATCCAAAGTCACTTCTCTCTTGTTTTTATGTTGATCAATTTCAAAAATATAGACCCAAAGTAGTTGCTACACATAATTGTTCACAGTTGTTCAGATTCTTGCAATATGAAAAGAGCAAGTGGTTGGTTCAAAATAAATTAAAAAAAGGAACTGGTTCATTACACAACAGTTGATTGAACTGTGGTACTCCTTGCTGTAAGATATTGTGAATGCTAAAAACTTACAATGCTTCATAAAATCTGGAGAATTTAGAAGAAGAAAATTCTGACAAGTGCTATTAAATTTTGAGATACCATCTCTGACTGAGGCAGTTCATAAGTAACAAACTATTAAGAATGGAAAGGATATTCTGTGGAACTATAGATACAGTGTTGTCATGTTTTATAATGTTCCTTAAGATTTTTCCTGGACTACTATTGGAAACAGGATATTGGTCTAGACAGGCCTTTGGCATGACCCTGTGCTTTTATTCTTATGTCCTTCATAGTTAGTCTACATATCAGTTCGTAACCAGCTCTTTTCTTGAGTTACTATTGCTGCTGCTCTGTTTGAGAGGGCATCAAACACTTAGAAAATATATTCCTGTTTACCAATACACGTGCGTGTTTGCCTTGACTACGTTAGATCAGTCTTAGAATGGTTGCATTTCCCTAAACAAATTTGTCAGCCCAGTTCACTAAACTTCTGAATGAGCTATAGAATCTTCAACGTGTAGTCTACAAATTACATTGATATAATGAATGAAGTCAAATGGAGAGGACTGCTGAAGTCATTTATACTTCCTGAAAGATGGACTTGATGCCATCTCTCTCAAAAAACCTGCCATAAGATCTGTGCACAACAAATTATCCCTTGGCACAAGTACATCTTAAAATTATTATGCTATTCTGCCTTTCTTTTTTACATGAAATTGCTGAGAAATTTGTATGTAGCTTACTGGACCTTCTGTCACATTCCTTCTGCAAAAGATGCCTTATTTTCTATTTTTCAGCATGGAGACTGCATGATGGTGCGGCAGTGTAACTTTACTTCTTGGCCAGAACATGGAGTCCCTGAAACTACTGCACCAATTATCCATTTTGTAAAACTCATCCGTGCAAGTCGAGCACATGATAATACACCGATGGTGGTTCACTGCAGGCAAGCTTATTCACCAAATCATTATTTAGTATCTTAAAATTTCAAGCGCATATTAATGCTCAGGGAAGTTGCCAGAAGAAGAACAATGAAAAGTGAGTGCATAGGCATAGTTCTCGTATGGACAACAGTCAATGTTTCTCTAGCAGTGCTCCTTAGTCCTTTCTAGGAGGTAAAATGCCAAAGTGTGTCTTTTCTTCCATTCTTGGAAATCCCGTTGAGGTGATGTCAGTGAAATAGTTACTTCAAAAATTACCATAAGGTACTGATGGATTTATCTCAATTTTCCTCTTTATTGTAAGAAGAGGAATAGCAACCAACATGTTGGTTTTAATTACTTCTATTATAAGTATAGCTCTTCTTAAGAAATAAGTATTAAAGATTGTATTTAAAATGTACATGTCGCATATTGAGAAAGAAACTATTTGGGAGACACAGAGAATGACAAATAGGAATAAGGTTTTGTGTATGCCAGATTTCAAGCCTGGATGCCTGTAAACAGCTAAAATCTATATTTAGGCTTTTAAATAAATGGTCCAGTGGTTAGAGGTGTTCAGCTGTCATAGTTCCCATTGATTTCATACTCAACACTCTTAAACAGCTATTTCAAAGAGTAAGTGTGTGGGGAAGGCTAAGTCTTCAGGAAGGTAGTGTGTCTGCATTTTATATTCAGGTCAGCGTTCCCACCAAATGAGTGAGCACACTCCAAAATCGTGATCTGAACTCAGAGGTCTGTGATTGATTCTGTGCTCTCTGTGTGAGTCTGGAAATATGTGGAAGGAAAAACTGGGTTTGGTGCCACAAATCTCTTCCCTAACTGTCCAGTTATCATGCATGGGAGTTCTTTTTATTTGTCCTCAGTGTTCTACAGGTGCCACCCACAATGGGTGATAAAGCCTCATTTTATTTGATATTGTTGTCATTGACAGATTGACATTTCCTTCAACTGCACGGGCCAGAGAGACTATTACAGGAGAGAACTACACAGTCTTCAAGCTTTGAGGACACTTATGTGCTCTGGGGCCCCTCTGCAATGAATCCTATCCCCTTTTCACAACACAGATACATAAAGGGGCCAGCATGGACCAGATACTCCACCACCACTCAAATTCCCGGTGTTATAAAGCAGCAGTTTGTGTTCTCATATCCAGAAAGCTTATTCATTACTCTCTGCTTATTAGATCTTGCAGGTTCAAGAGAGTTTTGCTATACACTTCCTGATTATCTGCAGTGATATACTCTGCATTTATTACATTACTTGCAGAGAAGTCTGATAGTGATTTTAAGAAAATCTTATTTGTTTTCAAATCTTGAAATAAAACAACACAGCTACCAGTGTGTCTTGCACACACATCCTCCTTTTAAAAGCATTTTCTTTTAAATGTTATGCTAGATCCCATGTTGTTTTGTCTCAAATATCAAAAGCATCACAGAATCCAGGTGTGATGTCACAAAATCTTCTGATTTTTTTTTCTTTGAATTAGTGAGCTCTAGAAAATTCACAGAAGAGCTGTAGCACCATTTTTCCACTTATACAGGTTTGGTTTAGTTATATCTCATTTGTCTGATGTGACCTCTTGTAAAATCAAAATGTAAATATGACTCAAATCTAGATTTCACTTGATTCCACTCAGCAAGGAGAGACAAACAAACACACACACACACACAACTAAATACTGAAAAAGATTTCTTTTTTCCAAAGTTTTCTTTCCACAATAAACTTAATTTAACTAGAATATTCTAAGAAAATATTTTCTACTAAAAAAATTAACACAAAAACTTTATTTTATCTTTTGTATGATGTTTGCAGTGCTGGTGTTGGAAGAACAGGTGTTTATATTGCACTTGACCATTTAACCCAACATGTAAATGACCATGATTTTGTGGATATCTATGGACTTGTAGCTGAGTTAAGAAGTGAAAGAATGTGTATGGTACAGAATCTGGTAAGATTTATATATTGATCTATTCTGGTTTCCCGTTGTTAAAAAAAATTAGTTGTCTGATCTCCTACAAAACAAGACTAGATAGCTTGGAACAATTAGCCATCTAATACATTTTCTACCAAACCCTGCTTCTAGTTGGATTTCAAGCACTGAGTAAATGTATTCCTTTTATTTATTTAAATATATTTGGCCAGCAAAGTCTTGACAAGTGCTGAAAAGAGTGCCAAGATGTTTAGTTTTTAGAACCTAAATCATAATTTCTCAGGCTTTGAGAAAGTTCATTTCAAGTTTTGGGTGAAGAGCAGTTGTTAAATAAAAAATGAATTTGCTCATGCACTACTTAATTTGACTTTATTTACTACTTAATTGTATTTTTTGTGTATGTATATGTAGCGTATCCTCCAGACTTTAAAATATTCATTTACATTTGACCTCATTAATGATTCCTTAATTCTTTTTAAATTGCTTCAAATAAAATAGCACATAGGATAGAATTAAGCACAGTCTTCAGAGTTTGGGTTTTGGATCTAAAAAAGTGCATTTCTGGCAGACATATTGAGTATGGATACAAGTTAGTGATGACCTGCTGGTAAGGAAGACCTCTGCTGAATCTGGAGACCTCGATATAGGTAAAGGAGTAATAGCAGAATTTAAAGCCGATCCTAAATACCCAGTGGAATGGAAATCCATCTGTATTTGCATAAGACTTCTGGAATAAGCCTCCTGCAGGCCAGATCTAACTCAAAGCTGCTGCCTGAAGCCTTTAAGGCTACAGCATGACTTGCCAACTTAGTATGGGTGAGCAACTTCCACATGACTGACGGATTTACACTGATTTTAATGTGAGACTTGTTCCATTAGGAATGCAATTCTGTCATTCTGTTTCATGTCAGAATATACAAAAATTGTGTCAGAATGTACAAAGAGAGGTTAACCTCTCTTCAGCAACTGCACTTCAGAAGATTTTGTGAGACCTTCTGGTGATATTGTGTCATGCTGTTTCTTGTAAGGTGCTGTCTGATTACCAATTGCTTTCATTTTTTCGTTTTCAAGTCTTGATGCAGCTAAACAATTGCCAGGACTTCTCTGTGATGATGAATTTTGGGAATATGTTTTTTGGTTGTTTCTTTTGACTAGAAATAGAATCATCTGAAAATAAGGCAAATGCTGGAAGACAATTTAATGGGAAGCCCCCCAAAATAAAATCTTAAAACAGTGAGACATTTGATAAGATCAGTGTACATTTTTATAATGTGTATTGGTTTTGTTTACCTCTTCATTTGCATACTTTGGTAGAGACTAGAAGAAGATGTGCCAAAATGCAATAGAAGATGATGGTCTCATAGATCTGATTTCCAAACAGATCAAGTATTGATCTATATGGTAGCTGCAAAATCCTGAGACAGGTGGTTCTCTGTCCAGGCCATTTCTAGCTCGTGTTTGCAAGACTACAAAATGCAGATCAGCACTAAAACTTGCCCAGAGAGAACTACACTTCTAAAGTTTCATGGCAGATTTAGTAGTCAGGCTATTCTTACAGTTCTGTTACAAAATACGGTTTAGTAGTCTATGATACAGATTTCGTGGGATGAGCACAGAAGATATGAAGAGAGGAGCAATTCCTTCCCAGAATGCAGTTCAGAGATCCCTCAAACTGTCTGCAATATCTATGAGTAAAATAAATAAAAACTGCTCTCAGACCCATTTTTACTTGCTTATAGCTTCAAAATAGTTTTCCTTTTGCCAACAGAGTCACTCTCTGTTACTGTAGCCAATGGGCACAGAATGGCCCACATCTGTGCAATTAAACACCTCTGCAGTCACCACTCTCTTCCCAAGCCCTCTGTAGGGAATGACCCATAGTCTGCAGCAACTCCTGAAACACACCTGGAAATTATTTGAGATAGTGCTGGTTCACGTGGATCAACACTATGCAAGGGACTATCCAAACAATTTGAAGTAGTTTGGATGATTAAGTTCCACCGGCTGGCAATGTACCCAGACACTGTTTAAGTCCCTAATGTAGATATAATTTCAATGTCCTGGTACTCTGCCCGGTGGCCTGTACATTGCCAAGGCCTGCCCTTGGACTACCAGTAAAGTGCATAACCTAATCATTAGTGAACTATTTTATTCTTTCTCCCACTTCCAACCATAAAAAAGACTTTCAGATAATTAAGAATGTCGTTAATTCTAACTGGGAAAATAACTAGTCACACATACATTCCCCAGATATCCTCCTTCACTCTCCCCTGGCAAAACCAGAAATATTTTCATTGCTCCATGCTCACAAGTAGCTGTATGAATGCAAGAAATTATGGAGCTTTCGGAGAGTGCCTTCTGAATTGGAATAACCAGTCTAAACTCCAATTAAACTTAAGACATTCATTCTAGAAATCCACATTTGTCCAGTGGATCTGTTAAAGTTTATCATTTTGTCAAGTCAAATACAAAGGCTAGTTTGAAGTAATGCCATGCTATTGCTTCAGTAAATAAGCTACTGAAGAGCATACTGGTACTGTGTACTTCAGGGGCCTATGAAAGTCTGTTTTAATTACCCATGGCTCTGGAGCTGTGACTCTAAAATATATCCATGTAAACAAATTTCTCTTATAAATCTGAGATGCTTGAATTGAAAATTGATGGCAGTTCTGAAACAAAATAGCAATTATTGAGCAGAAAAATTACACTAATGTATTTACCCACGCAAAAGCCAAGGAAGTTAAAGTTATTTTGGTCATCTCAATCTGTAGCGATGTTCAAAACTCATCTGGACAAGGTCCTGGGCAATGTGCTTTAGCTGACCCAGCTTGTGTAGTGGGAGTTGCGCTAGGTGATCTCAAGAGGTCCCTTCCAACCTAAACAAATCTGTGATCTGGCTCATTTTCTGCATCTCCATAGCCAGTACTTTTCCTATGTGAAGATACGCTTAATCCATTTATTTTCTTTCTGTTTTCATTCTTTTATTTCATTCTTTATTTCATTATTACATTGCCCTTTTTTTTTTTATTTTTCTCTTTTCAGCAATCATTACCCAGCATTACTCTATGTTCTTGGAAGTCTCAGATTAACTTTAGTTGCCCACTCTTTGCATTATATTCTGTTAAAGATGATGCTACATTCTAAGAAGTATCACTAAAAATAATGTGGTTTTTTGCTCTTAGCAATGGTGTGTGCTCCTAGAACATGTAGATTTACTTAACTTTTGCATTTGAGTGCACCCTGCTGGTTTTCTCTGTGCTAGAAAGAGAAAAATTTTCTTATCTAAATATTAAATTCATGTGGTTCAGTTTCTTTAGTCTGAATCTAGTGGCAAAAAGTGATCAACTTTTCATAGAAGAAACCTTTACAGAAAATTGTGAAACAGACTGTTAGTCTCAGTTATGGTTAGTCTAATTTCACATGTCTTACTGGGTGTAAGAATTAACATGTTTTGACAAATTTTCACACATTATGCCTGATAATGAATGAAATCAGATCAGGCATATACGACATGATTGAAGTACTGAGATTGCTGAGTTAAACTGCAGTTACTAGGAGAGCATGTAATTGTTATATAAAAAATTAAAAAGTTTTTTGCTATTAGAAATACATTTGTCTTCTCATCAAACATCTTTAAATTCACGTCTTACAGGCACAATATATCTTTTTGCATCAGTGTGTATTGGATCTGTTGACAAGCAAGGGAAGTAGTCAGCCCATATGTTTTGTAAATTATTCAGCACTGCAAAAGATGGACTCTCTGGATGCCATGGAAGGTAAGGAGATACAGATTGTCTCAAATATTATTTTTTCCTAGCAGGTGCATGGACTTGTCCAAACTAAGAAGCAAAAACAAATACTTTGACACGCCTTTTTCAGCTTCAGAAGTGTAATTTTCTAGCATTTTTCTACCCTTTAGTCTCCCTCATGGTAATAGTCATTGCTCAAGACATCCACTTTTTTTCCCTGCAAGATCTTTTAAATTCAGCCAAAACAGTATCTGCCATTAGTTATTATTTGTTTACAAGATAGGTTAATGTAATGTATCTGTTTCTTTTGTAGGTGATGTGGAGCTTGAATGGGAAGAAACTACCATGTAAATACTAAGACTAAATATTAAAGATATCGAGGTTTTGAAAGTCAAAGTCCTATTTTTCTAAGCACAGGGGCCAAAGTGAATTCCCCTATTTCGATGAGTAAAACAAACACAGATGATTGAAACAGCTTTTCTTCTATTAATGTGCCTTCATAAATATGTTAAAGTGTTTTATTCAGATCACTGAGCAATAATGATTTGGAGTACTTTTGCACAGACTGCACTTTTGGTGTTACATGAATACTGCATTCAGTACGTATTTAAACACGATGTGTGTTTGAGCATATTCCTTTTTTCCAGTTATCTCTGTAAAAAGAAGAAAAAGAAGAAAAATGAGCCAAATATGATGTAAAAATTTCATATTCCCAGTGAACTTATTTTGGTGTGGATTTGCTGTGTTCTTTGCGTTTTGGTTTTAAGTAAAAGCTACAATCCCTTGAATCGTTCCTGCTAGATTGGTTTCAGTGTTGTCAGCTCTTGCAGATTAATTCCAATACCATCACAGTGATCTTTACCTAAATGTATGTTCTTGTGTTTTGAATCTTTTTTTACGAGTGGTAGCATATCAGCTCATGATCCTGAACAGCTGAAGAGTCACCTTCTGACATGGGGAGGATTATTCAGCTTTTACACAACACACAGTAGCTCTTCAGGGACACTTGGGGCTATTTAAGCTATCTTATAATCAGTGGGTTGGTTTTTTTTTTAAATATACAATGGTGATTGCATATGTTCAGTGCTGAAGAAAGTACTTTACATTCCAGCTACTTTTTAAAGCAAATAAAGTAAAACAATACATTTATTATATATTATAATGTAAGTTAGATTGACTTGAGTAATAGAATGTTTATAATTCATTCACATTTCTTGAATATAACACTGTTCAGTATTTTGAATTCAATAACAATGTATTTTATAACACAGAGTTGTCAAGTAAGTTGTTGCTCCTTTCTCAGGTTTGGCAAATCGCTGTAGCCACTGAAAAGTATGGGAACTAATATTTGGAGAACTAATAAATCATCTTCCATTCCCACTGATTATCATTATCAGAAATAAATCTGAAAGAGGAATGAGAGAAGTAGGAAGCTCTTACCTGAGAAGCAAAGCAAAAGCTGGTAGAGTAGGAAGACTAGAGAGAGAGAATTAAAGTGTGCCCAGGTTTTACATGGATGTGACAGTATTCAGTTGATATTACTGGGAGAAAGGGTTGATTGCTAAGTTTTTCTCTGTGACAAGAAATGTATCATTCTGAATAATACTAAAGCTGTGACCTTATTCTGAGATGCAAAACATAATAGCAAAGAGACTTTGGATGTGCCATTTTACATGCTGTTCAGACAGAGGAAATCCATAGGCTTTTTGGGGCATCAAGGACAGGAGTGTCAGACAAACCTCTTTAGAGCCTTGGAAGATGTATGCGTGTGGGTGTGTTTGTGTGCGCAGACTCTGAGCAGAACAGTAAATGAACAAAATTTTCCCTCTCTTAACTGTAGCTGCCAGACAGAAAATACTATACAGTACATAACCTGATATTTTTTCATAAGTAAATGATGGTAGGTGCTTGATGTCTTTTTAGAAACTGGCAAGGATGGGGCAGTGAGGACCCTTTGTAATTTAGCAGAAAGTGCCAAATATCTAAAATGGAAATCAAAGAACAGCATTTAAGGAGATGGAAAACAGTCTACAGAGATATTTTGGGCAATCTGTCTTTCAGGAAGACTGACGGTATTGTAAACATCACCTGTCAAGCTAAAAGGAAAACAATGCCTTTTAAAGCTGGATAGAGGGAGAGAGAGGTGATGTCCACAGCTGTTCAAGTCTCTGGCAAAGCATTCGGTACAGCTCTAGTTTCATTTGGTTCCTATGAAACATATGTTCTTCATTTATTATACATGTACTTTAAAGTATTCTGACAAATTGCTTATAGGGACTTACAGATGTTTTTCATGATTTGTATTTGTACTTGGTAGCAGTACATGCAGGACTGTGATAAATTGACATTATAGAGTCATAATCTTGTATAATCTTGTATCCACAATGGTGGAATTTCTGTATGTGTGTCATTCCTCTTTCAACTGGAGGAAAAAGCTAAGAAGACTTACGCAACTTACAGATCAACTCCAGAAGTTCCAAATGTGCTCAAGTGTTTTCAATTTTATAAAATACTTAATGATGAAGATTCCCACATCCTCCTTTAGGGGACTTGCCTGTAGTCAAACACTACATTCAGTAGCATGTTAGCCTGACAACTTAGTAAGCTACTAGAAAATGTGACTCTCTTTTCTGTAGAGGCAAAGTGAAAAACCTGAAAAGTAATTCAAGTAGTTTATTGTACAATTTGATGTAAGCAATCTGATACACGCTACGTTGACACATTTTGCATTGTCTTTAGGGTAAAAGCCAATATTCAGCATGAACTGGCCACAACTCCTAAGGTACACAGTCAGGGAAAGAAATATCTCCAAGCAATTCTCTCCAAGAACTAGTTTTCAGTATAAATACAGCAGTAGTTCACTGACCTTCTCATGTGCCCGACAGTGATTTACAGGGATAGGGGAGCCACCTACATAGCAGGAGATCTCCCAGACCTCTGGTCAGTCATGAAGGAAAAATTTCCACATGGTGTCTTGCCTTCCAGCCCTCCTTCCCTTATGCAATGACACCTATAGTGGTGCTATGGACAGAACTGGAGAGCTGGAGGCAAGCAGAATTTGTCCAATTGCTATTTTAAAAGTATATATATATAAAGCATCACACCATTTTCATTTTTAATTTGCCACTCAATTTTCTACAGGTGCTTGGCGCTACTAATATAGCAAAAGTATACTCTATCAAAATTAGAAACTGAATGAATAAAAACTGGAGAAGAATACACGAATTCTATAAGATGATTACAATTGTAGTGAAATTAGGTCATACCGTATTAAATTATTTGGGCAATTTCTATAGAGGCTGATATATCTCCATACATAGAAGAAACAGTCTTTAAGTATATATCTTTAGAGCCAGCTCTTCTCATTAGAAGAGGCAACTGCCAGTGTCCTCAAAAACTGATCTGTTCTATTTACAAAAGTAATAGAAAGACAGCAGAACAATTCATGTTGAATTTAAAGCGCTTTTTTATACTGTTAAAGGAGTTGATAAAAATAATTGTGCATTCAAGCTTGTGCTTTTACTGTATACATGGAGCTATTCAGTAATGTGTTTTCATAACATTATATGAAAGATTAATAATGTGTATTAATCTGTGTAATGCAATCTGTGTGCCGCTGCAATACAAAGTATGCTCGTGTGCAGTTACTAAGACAAAGCAGCAGAGAGCAATGGATCGATCAGATGTCATACTAAGGTAACATGACAGTGCGCCTTCCTGGTTGCATACAGAAACTCCAAAGCCTCCTAGATGTGGGCAAGAATTGGCAGAGGTTCAGGACACAATGTCCTGTGAAGTCTGTGAGCAGAAGAGATTTTTTTCTGAAAATATTTTGACAGCAAGTTAAAATAAAACTTGAAAAGTAGTGATTTCAGAGTATGTACTACATGTATATTAAGCATTACACAAGATCATTGTCTATCCCTGGAAATAAAGAAACAATAAAAATAGGCAGATCCAAATTAATTTTTGTTTTAAGAACTATGAAAAGTATCCAATTAGCTCTCTGTTTTAGGGGATATACAATGAATTCAAGTTGTTTTATAATTAAGCTACATGCCCGTTCAGTGCTGCAAAACCTGCAACACATTGAGTGCAAGAGACTGTAACTGGAAACCATTGGCACGTAGTGTTGGACGTATCTCAGTCATTTTTGTTTCTAAGGAACTGAGTCAGAGACAATGTACTGAAAGTTGATCCACTGTTTCACCACTTTTCTGTGACTGTTTTGTCACCATGCTGTGTATGGTGCTGAAAAGACAAGTCCTCCTGATATTGTTCTTCATGTTTTGTTCTGTTTTCTAATGCTGTATTGCTTGTCTATATGTGACTGTATTAGAAGGAATTGTAAACAGTAATATGGATCATCTGAGTTCAAATACTGCAGGCATCATCTACAGGCATCCATCGTTCTCAGGTGAGGTGTGTAGTGGTCTTACTTCAAACCTTCTGCTTATCCCTTTTGCTATGAGTTGATTTCCAGATGACATCACAGAATATCAGCTGCATTTTTGCGCTGGCTCTTGTCCAAAATACATGTTCTGCCCTGTCCTCTGTGTGGCTATGGTTACGAGGCATGAGACAAGTGCAAACCTACTTTTGTGCTGATCTCAGAGCTGAGCTGTGGTATCAGTTGCATGTCTGTGCAGCATAGGCACTGTACGCAACTGAAAGGATAAACTGGCTTCCTATCCAGAAGTTCCCCCTACTGGTATAATAAATTCTGATATAAATTTTAGCACTGGTCATTGTTCAGTGTCAGCTGGAGACAGCAAGATGGATCCAATGTTCAATATTTTGCATGGCAATTTTCTTTTCCCGATAACCTTTCCCAAATGATGCTGAACTAATTACTTATTCTAATTATTTATTCTCACAGCTCTCTTATCATGTAGGCCTTTCTCAGATTTCACTATGTAAAGAAAACTGAAAATCAATGGCTTTTCAGAACTGAATAACAATGTCTATGACACATTTCACAGATCCCACTTCATCAGGCAAAGTTTGGGATGAAGTTGTGCCTCTGTATTTCAATTGAACGACAACATTTAGAAGGTTTCAGTTATATTTGGATCATCTTACTCTGCTTGTTTATTGGTGTTACCAGGGTGATCTTTTTGTAGGATGACAGCTGCACCCAGCTATCCACTGTAATCATGAATAAACCATCCCAGTACTTTTTACAGTCAATAATGAGCTGAAGGAAGTTTTACAAGGATGTTCCTGAAATATTTTGCAGGAGGTGGAGTTCAGGATGATATAAAAAGAATCCTTGGATACTGGAAACCTAATATGCAACTAAAGCTCTACCATTCGCAGTTGCATTCCACAAAGCCTGCTGAGCAGGAAGTGTGTCCTAGAATACACAGAGCATATTTGGGACAACATAATGCAACCTTTGAGCTGAGTACTGCAAGACACAGGGCACTCTTGCCATCTGTGCAGGAATGCACTTAAGTAAGCTTCACTGTAAAATGTCCCTAGCTCACCTGAAAAAAAGCACAGGAAACACCTATTATGACAGCAGTTGACAGCCTTTGTGATTCGAGTTAGTGGTAGGAACCAAAGGACTCTAGTCAGTTCTTTCACTAATCTTAAATATATAAACAAATATTTTGGCACTGCAAGTGTAGAACATGGGCAGACAGAGTATAGACAGAGAAGAAGATTTTCTTCCACTAATGGAGGCATAAGCAGAAAAGTAATTAAATCTGTATGTGTCTCTCTCTCCCCCCGTCTGCTGTCCATGTGTGCTCACCAGTTGGGGATAACTGCAGATAAATAAAATTTATCTACTTTTAATTTTATTAATATATTGATAATCCCTTTCTCAGAATCCAGCATAAAACAGTTCTGTGCCTTTTTCTTTACCTGTCTTCTGCTGGCATTTAACTATTTTTCTTATGGAATTCTACTACTTCTGTGTCAGTATTACAGAGACAATACAAATAGAGTGAATCTGGGCTTGCATATTGTGCAAAGAATTCTTAAATGAGTTGCAATAACAGAGTACTGCACTCCAGGCATGGGTAATGAATTGACCTGAGGAGGCTGGCTGCCTCGCATGCCACCTTACTCCCTTTTGAGAACAGGACAGTTATCTGACAAGGCACTGTCCCAGGCAGGGAGTCCCGAAAATGTTCCCAAAGCTGACTGACATTTATATGTAGAATTTTAATCTGAACTTTTCTCTGCTAAGGATAAATAAGAAAATTCAGAGCTAGCATTGTCACTGAAACCTTTACGTATTATCATGCAACTAGCTAAAATTCTGTACATAGTGCAATAAGGCAAACAGACATCCTTTCCAATCTTGGCCTTGAACACTAAAGATCACTGGTTATCTGTGATTTGTCTTATATTCTTCTTCGGTGTAATACTTTGATAAGGCCTAAATCAGCACTCTAAATCTTCCTCTATGTTAGAGTTTAATTAATCTTGCCCAGTTTTAGCTATATAATAGTTACTCATCCACTTTAACCCAACCATCTTCTATTTTCAATGGGGAATCATGGACATACAGAAAAGTCAGTTCATGCCAGATCTAGAACAGGTGTGTAAGAGAGGTACACCTATACAGAAGTGAATTTACTTTGTGTCTCTCTCCTTTGGCCATAGGAATTTAGACAACTATCTGCCAAATGTTGTATTCCATAAATTTCAGCAGAGGAGACCTTCTAAACAAAATGTACCCTTTGTGTCAAAGGTACAATTTAGTTCAACTTCAGTAGGAAATGGAGCATCTATGCAAATACATCACATAATTCCTTGACCAAATCGCTATGCAGAGAATAGTAAGTCACAGAGACTCATCTTTGCTGCTTAGGACACTGAGAAGCAAAACCTCTTCATTTAATTGGTATTAATAGTGCCTTAAGCTTACAAAGACGTACAGGCTTCTTCATGGTTCACATTCAAAGTTTTGACACGTTTCTTTCTTTTATATCTTCTTTTCTCTTTCAAAATGGGAATTTTGAAATATTGACTTGAAATTGTTACAAGTTGTCTTATGAAAATACTGAGCTGACCTGATAAAACAGCCATAAGGAGAATGTTTTGATAAAAAATGTTCTATAATAATGGCCACATTATTGCAATTCCTCAAAAATATACCTACTTCCTGTGGAGTGGCCATTATTGTAAGAACATATCTACTAAATATACTGTACAGTAAGAACGTGACTGAACGCTCAAGAAGGCAGATACATTTATCACTTCTTGATTTTCCCATTCTTTTTGCCTTTCTAATTCTTCTTATCCTTTACTGGCACTCCTAAGCAGGTTTTAGGGACATATCAGGTTGCTGGTTAACGGAGATTAATTGTGTCAGCTATACTAACAATGTACAAAACTTAATGAGACAAACATTCCTCTCCTGCATATTGGTGTGCTCTCTGTGAAACCAGAAGGGATCCCTGACATCACCACCAGAGCCAACTGGCAGTCAGAGGAAGATGGTCCTGTGCTAGTGTGGGAGAAAAAAACTGTGCTTAGTTTCAAGTTTTCACAAACTTTCCATGTCTGAAACAAACCACTTAATTTCTGTGTATTTCAACTCCCTATGCTAATATATATATATATATATATATATATATATATAAAACGTTTTCTCCTAACATTTCTGCATCTTATCTATATTTGGAAGCTCTGTGGGGAAAGCAGTTTCTCCCAAAATGTCTTTACACACCTCCTGTCACAACCAAGAATACGTCCAACGTAATAAATTCTTTCTCCTATCAATGTCATCCCAAAACAAACAAATGGCTGGTAGGTTGTCAAGAGCCACTATGGACAGCATCACTGCCACACAGTGCTCATGCTTGGCTTTGCCTTCACCATCCCTTCAGTTCTCTCATCTGGACAATAAAGAACTAGTGGTAGGCAGTGGCTCTCAATATGGAGGGCATTAGCTGAGAGAGCATTTGCAGAGAGCTAACTTAATCTTTCTGGAAAGGTTCCAAATGAGCACCCCAGAAGCACACCAGGTACTTGTCACGAAAGGCATCTTCCTTCTTATTCAGTCTTTGGGCAAAAGGCTCTGTGTCTGGAATAATAGAAAAATGACAAGAATTAACTCTAAGATGCCACCATTTTTTCTAACTTGTGATCCTTGTTATGATATACCACATCCACACATCCTTTATCACGCATGCATGCACAAGCACATACTCAAGTTCTTGAAAGTAAAGGCACATCTAAACCAGTCAGGTCAGGTGTGACTAACTTGCTTCAGGTTAGCAAAGGGCAGTGTCACCGAAATCGGGAACAAAATTCCTTAACACCAATGTAGCATTAAGAAGCAGGCATTCTTTATTGCAGCGCTGGATGCAGAGGGGATAATTCCTCCTAGCATGCACGCCACAAGTCGTGACAAAGCTTATATTGCTCAGTTATATACATATGCATTGGATTTTCAGGAGTAGTTATACATATTCATTCACAGTGTGTTGCAACAGGTGTTGGTTTCAACTGGTGTTCTGACTCTTATCTAGCTGTAGATGTCCTTAGTTCCTTTTATTTTGGTTTCAACTAACGTCTGCTGCTAGGTTGTTTGCATCCCTCCAGGATGTGCCGATCACACTTGCAAAGATTGCATCCTTGAGTGCATTCTTGCCTGAGGCCCCTTACAACAGAAGCATGACTTGGATTAATAGTCATGGCCATTAAGTCTTGATCTACAGAAGTAATTGATTCTGATTTAAAAAAAAAAAAATAACTTGCAAGGGGTCAGACTGAAGCTTTTTTTTCTGAATGTGGACTGGAACAAGTGGCAAGTTGCTCTAATGGAGCTGTGAAATACTTTGGGCTGTCATATTATCTGGTTCTCCAAAACCAGGAACAATGTTCAGCAGGGTCCTGTAAGGAGACTTTGTGAAATATAAAATTTCTACAACAGCTGAAAGAAGGAGAATGCTTCCATTGAGAGAAAACTAATGAACAAGTGTCAAAATGGACAGTTGGTGTCAATTCCAGAAGGATTTAAAACTTAGACATGAGCTTGAAGGAATCATGTTAATAGAGCCAATATCTGTATGAAAAGAACCTTATAGTTAACAAAAATCCATTGTGAACAATGTGTTTGACACAGCATGTATTAAAATGCTTAGGAGGAAAAGATAATGTATTAATTAAATATAGAAATACTATATTCCACTGATATTCAACATCATATAATGTGTTTTCCTGAGAAAGAAATTCCAAACTTAAGTCAGAGTTCAGTAGTTTGACAAACTTTGGTAAAAAGTTCATCTTTCCAAAGAAGCAAATCAGTGAGAAAGCCCTTATGGTTTTATTTCTAAGAGATTACAAATCAAATGAAACAAGATTTTCTATTACTATTTTTAAATAATTCTGTATGGTCTATATAGGATATTTTCAATCACATTTAGGAAATCAAGAGAGTACATACTGTAGAACTATGCATAGTTCTTCTTAGAGAAGGACTGCAAAAATAATTTTAGGCTTTATATTTCAGCAGAGGGTAGTCTTGTGTTGCACACAGCTTACACACAATTCAAACAAAGTTTCCATGCCAAAGAAATATCACATGACTGGCAACGAGGGTCCACTGGCATTGCGGGGTCATCCAAACCCCTGACTCTGGGAGGAAGTGAGCCAGTGGAAGCTGTTGAGGCCAACATCGTCCAAATAGCCCAGACACTCAGCCCAGTTCTGTTTCACAACGGAGCAGTGGGATCACAGGGCAGTCAGTGCCATCTCCTGCACGCCAGCCTTTCCAAACGTATGCTCCTCTCTTGCTTGTCTGTATACCAGAAACACTTGTTGCTCTTGGGCACAGGAAGTTTTCAGTTTACAGACCAGACAGATTACAATCCACTCCATATTCCATGGAGATCTTTTGTGTGAAGTTCTCTTCTTTTTTCTATTTTATTATCTTTTTTTTTCCCCCTGAAGGTCAAGGGGAGAGGTATTGAGGAAGGAGTAATGACATAAAATAGGAGTTGGCTTGTGCTGGAGAATTTCAAGGACATTTAAGTGTTACAGTGCTTAACTTGGGCATCCTGCTGTTCAGCAGAATCCTTAGCTGACAAGCACGTGCCCAAACTCAAAGCATGTAGAAAAATACCCACTTAAGAAAGGCACTCTCAGAAATTATGAATGGGACCCACGAGACAACAAGGACTGACAATGCAGATAAAAAGCAGCAAAGTATACGTGCCCACACAGCTCTGTGATTGTCACACCCTCTTGTTAGGGAATCATCATCTAATTATGATTCAATTGTTGTCTAATTCAATTGGAATTGCCAATTCTGATTTCCCCTTCTAAAAAGAATCCAGCAGTAAATCTCTAGGCTTGTATTTTAAGCACTCAAATAATATGTAGGAGACACTGATTTACTTTCAACCTCTGCGTGATTCAGAACAGGGACCTGTTTATCCTTGTTTATCATATCTCAGGGAAATATGCTGATCTCTGGGCTAAGGCTGACAGGGAATCACGTGTGCTATCTGTCTTGCCCCAGTAATGCCACTTTCAAGAATATTCAAATATTCATTCAGAAAGGGCTGTAGCCTGAGGAGGGCAGGCTCTCACATGAAATGTGGAAGGCAGCTGTTCCAACACCCAAGTACAGTATTAAAAAATTACAGGCGCCTGGCTGGATCTGCTCCCTCCCTGCAAAAGCCTAGACTGCCTTTCTTTTTCCATCCTTAATTCTCCTCAGTTATGCCAAACAAAGTAGAATTCTTTCTAATGGGGAACAATGACAGGATAGTTCATAGCAAAATAAAGCAAAACAGGACTCTTAGGAAGTCTCATAATCGGTCATATTTTGCTTGAAGGCAATCCTTGTGGCAGAGGTTTATATAAACTGCTGCTCTGCAACTAAGCCAGACTGGTGTTTTTCGTTCCATCAGGAAACTTACCTAAATCTGCCTTGTTAGAACTAATTGCATATATTTTCTTTTCTATCCACATAATCACCAGCATCAGTTTACTCTGTTCCTCTTTGCAGCAACTGTTTCCTGTCTTCTTGATCACTGCCAGCACTTTTTCTTGACTTTTCTGTTCTCTAGTCTATACCACCACATTCACTCAACATTTACTCAATGTTTCTAAGCCTCTCATCATTCTTGTTAGCATTCTGTGTTTTCTCTAGTTATACCAGCTGTAATTGTTTTGAGATGCAGTGCAGTGCCTGAAAATGGGCGCAGGATTACAAGCGAAGACTTACCAGCCTAGAACAGGACAGAAGGACTACCTCATGTGCCTCCTTCCTGTTTGTATGTCCTAGTGGGATGTGTGGGTTTTTTCTCAACAGCATGACATGTGTTCGTCTTATGATTCACTGTAACCATCAGTTTTCTTTTGTAGAGTTACCACCTACCTACTTACTCAGTCTATATTTCTGCAGTGATCTGGCTTGCCTAAGTGCTCATTTGTGCCCTTGTCCTCATGAAATTGAAACCTATTAAAGACCATATTACTGATTCATCACAATCAGTCTGAAATCTAAGCATGTCCTCCAACAAGCTGATAATTCATACCATGTCTGTGATATCTGCAAACTTGATGAGCATATTCTCTACTCCATCACCTGAGTTATTAATTAAAACATGAGTTCCCAGAGCAGAACCCTGGGAAGTCCCTCATTTGAGAGTTCTTGCTTGATGAACTCCAAGGAGTTGAATACCCATAGGAGTTTCATTTTCCTAGTCTTCATATGAGGTTGTCATGTGAAACTGTATAAAAAAACTTCATTAAAATCAAGTATGTGCCTTCCACTTATCCCATAACCACAAGAATGGCAGGACAATAAATTGATTTGGTGCAGCTTAGTCTTGAAGATTTTTTAACAGGAACAAGACCACTCCATGTTGGCATTATTCACCCCTTTGTATTTTTCCAGGTACACACAAATATTGTCTCATTTTCCAGTATTTTCACAGAAACTTAGGCCGAACTCCTCATCTACAAGTCCCTCTTTCCTTCTGTTTGAGAAGATGCATTACATTTGCCCATCTATACTCCTCTGCAATCTCACTCATCACCCACAAGTTCTCAAAGATATCAGGAAATGGCACTGAGATCGGTTCAGCCAATTCTCTAAGTGCACAGAGGCTGAACCAGTTTTAACACATAGGTTAATCTAATTATTTTACCCCTTGGCTTTCCTGTCCCATCCTGACTCCTCCTTTTGTTACTAGTGTTAATAATTTTGTTAACCAGCTAAATGCACTTCATCTTTTAATTGTAATTTGAATTGACAGAGGCATTAAGCACAGTGTCATCTGATAATGGCTTTCCCTCTGTTCAGGCTCCCTTAGTTTTCTTGCTATTGCAATACTTAATGAAAGTTTCTTCTTGAAAGTGATTTCTTACTTTGTCCTTTGCCTTTCTGATTTTGTCTTAACACATATGCTATCCTTTCTTTCCCAGCCTTAGTTCTGTCTTCTTTTTTTTTTCCTATCTTGTTCATGACTGCTTTTCCTCAGTTTTAGAACAGAATATTAGAATAATTTAGATTGGAAAGGACCTGTGGAGCTCATCTAGCCCAGGGCCAACTTTAAAGTTTGATCAGGTTACTCAGGGCCTTGTTTTGTCAAGGTCGCTGTTTATCTTGCAGTTTCACTAGGAGGTAGTTACAGCCTTGTCAAGAAGAATGACATTCTGCTAATTCCTGAGCTGCTACATAAAATGCCCCTGGCTAAGCTGAGTTCTAGAGAACACACCTAAACATCTTATATTCTAACATCCAGAAACTGTGTTCTGAGTCCATCTGTTCTAGGTCCTACCAATATGCCAGGCAGAAGCATATTAAAAATAATGCACCTAGCTGCTCTGCTGTGCCAACAGGGATTTCTGCATCCTTCCAGAAGATTATGTTTAGATACCTCTGGAAACTTACTGAAGAAAAACGTGGCACATCATATACTTTTCAGACATCTCTAAGGTTTTGCAGCAAGGCCTGAAAACATGCATTGTGAATTTAGGCACCCAAAGTGGGGCACAGGTACATAAGTCCCATGTGGAATAAGTCCCATAATGGAATGGCATTACTGCTAATTGGCATGTGCTAACCTATGCATTTCCTGAAGTCTCTTGGCAGCTCTGAGACCCTTCTCATGGTTAGTCCAAGAAGGATTATCTATAGAGGTTTCTCTTCACCGGCCTGTCCTCTGGGACCTGATCCTGCAAGCACTATCAGATGTAAGTAATTACAAAAAATACTCTGGGAGGCGAGACACTATTGGGATGTTCAGAAAGGGATTAGATTAATTCATGGGCACCATGTCTGTAAAAAGGTACTAACAGAACTAGGCAGGGATGTGCCCTATAACATCCCTGATTAGACAGTTCTTGATACTGAGGAAGTACAATGGGAATGGATGACCAGAAGTGGCTAGGCTCACATGCACTTTCTAAATACTCAGAATATTCTGCTAGATGGACTATCGGGCTGACCCCGCAGGGAATTTCTCACATATTATGTATTTATTATATGTGAGATTCTTTTTCATTGTACTGAAAGTTGGAAGAGTAACTTACACTAATCCATTAAATATTTCTGTAAGCTTACTGTGTCAAAGAACAACTATGTGGATGATGGACATAGACTATACACAAGACAGGTCTGATGACTCTGGTGATTGTTGAAGGAAGCCATTTGGTTCAGCTCAATACTTGCTATCACATATGAATTCTTATGGCAAAAAGGAACATAAGAATGGCTGAGGTTAATCCAATCTGTTCCTGCTAGTACTGCATTGCCTCAGGTATGCAGAGCTAAGATCATAAAGATCTGAATGAAGATGCCATCTTGCTGAACTGATGCTAGTAAACTGGACAAGGAGTGCTATGGAGGGCAATGAGACCTTGACAAGTCTTATAATGAAATCTCAAGAATATCTGTAGTTCATTTCTGGTTGTCTTCACCATAGTTTAGCATGACTGCTTGTTGGGATCAGCAGTGCACAATGACAGCTCAAATGAAAAAGCTGTTGGTATGACTTGCACTCATCAGACACAAATCAATTCGGTTCTCCGATACTACTAATTTGCAAACAAATAATGAAGAATTCATGTTACTACCTCAGATATTTGTGATGAAAATAATCTCAAGGTATTTCAAACCAAAATCTATCACAGCCGGAAAGCTAATTCCTTGCAAGGGCCTGGTACAGTTGATAAGACCATTCCAGATGATGGCTTACCCAGAAATTTTGGGGCTCTTGAAAAGTCACATTAAGTAGTTTGACTAACTTTAGTCATATTTACAAGTCCCTATATTCTGGTGTCAGTTTGAGTTACAGGCATGACTGTTGGTCTGTGCATGCATGCATGCAGTTCTTGAATGTGCTGTGTGTAACTAAGATGTCTCAGTGACTTTTTTCAGAAACAAACACTGTTACAATTTCTTTTTTATTAGATAGCTCATGTTGGTAAGGAAAAAAATATTTGATTGCTTCAGGCAGTTTCTCTGTTGACCATCAAATTCTTGTTTGAATTTCAGTGCAGGGACACTGTGAGCACAGATTTGTCTTCTGTTGGAGAATGTCATACATCTCAAGACGGTGACATTGCTTTTTTCCAATCTCATCTTTTCTCCTCTTACTTCAGATACCTGGCTTCACAAGCAGCTTAAAACTTCCCAAAAATGCTAAGCAAGTTCACTGCTAATTGAAACCAGCATCAGGACATAATCACTGTACTGAACAGTTGGAATTCTGGAAAATTATGCGAAGTGTTACAAAATTCCTGGAAACATCAAATTGGAGATGCTTGACTGAGAAAGCTCCCCAATGAGAGGTGATAATCTGAGCATCTGCAGACTCTTTATTGTTTATAAACTATTGCTGCTGCCTGTGTAGAATCAACTTCTGCAAAGACACATCCTCTACCTGGAAAGACAGATAAATATAAGCAGCCATGAGGCATCAATGCTGCTTGAATGAGCTCATACACTACCTTTCAGCCAGTATAATGAATAATAGAGTTTGTAAAGATGGTGCCAATTGTGTGATTGTTTAATAACTCCCTGTTCCATGAAATACTCAGGCCTAGCATCAGCTGACTCAAGACAGAAGATATACAGAGAGATATACACCAAATCTTTCTGTAAAGTTTCATCACTTTTGGACCCAAATGGAGCAACACTGATGATCCAGAACACTCAGAGGCCTCTCTTCTCTAAAAGCAATTTAAATTAATTAGCTATTAATTAGTTGGCAGTCTTTCTTGGTAGTTCTTCACTAATGACACTGTATCTTGGATGTTACTTTCTAATTCTCTTGTAATAATGAAAAGTGATAAAACTTATTTTCTTGGAAAGAACTGTAGAAAAAGTTCATCCAAGGCTTTTCATAATGTCAGTTTCTTTACCATAATGTCCTTGAAGGTTAGTAGATTGTCCAGGAGGGACTTCGCAGCTTGAAAGATGATAAAAGATTGAATCTTCAGGGACGATCAGCATCAGAGACAACTTCTCTCTTACCCATGTCATTGCTAATGATCATTCTTGTAAACATTTCAGAGCCTTTATATTCTTCACTGTGTATCTTCCAAATATGACAAAGTTTCTTTATCCTGTTGTTAAACACTTGTTGGACACTTGCAGATGAGAAACTTTGTTAGGTGATTCTGTTTCATACTGTTGAGAGGGCTCAACTGACCTGGTAGGAAAACCACTCAGAATCTTTAAATTGATACAAAAACCACTGATGCTGTCCTCCACAGCCAAAGCAGAAATTTGGATGATTTTGTATTGTCTGGTGAATGTTGGTTGAGTTTTCAGTGTTAGCACCAATGACTTTATCAGTGGCAGTCATATTCCTGATTGTGATGACCAGTTCAGTTTGATTACTTCTTTTCCTGTAGTAGTTTGCAGACCCGTAATCAGTTATGAAATATAAGTTCTGTCTTGCGTATCTTTTATTTAGTTCAACAGATACCGATTCCTCAAAGCAAGGCATGGTTTACTGATGACAGCAATCTGAATGCAAGAAGAAAGCAATCTGCGATTAGACTTGTACCCTGAAGGCTGCCTCCCTGCTGTAAGCACAACTGCTCTCGTTACCTCTGCTCACTATTGAATTTGCAACTTGCTAATTAACTTGGCTGCAAATAACCAATTCTGAAGGAAAAGAAGGATAAGGTGCATTTGCATGAACTGGTATATGCCATGCTCTGAACCTGTCTGGTTTTAACTCCTCCCTTTTCATATACCATCTGGTTTCAGAACCATCTGCAGACATTACTGAAAAGCTAGTGCTGTTCCACTATGGGTGTCCCAAGCTGAAGGCAGCAGTTCCAATACAAAGTTTTTACAATTAATTTTATTCTCATAAAATGACATTTATAATCTATAATTAGCCATCCTATTTAAACACCAAGCTTTTTAGAAGTCCAAAGCACTCAGCAGCTCCCATTGAACAGAATGTGGCTAGGCTACTATGTATGAACCTATCAAACTAAAATTAATTTATTGTATGTCATTTGGAATTTATTTAGGAACTGCTGGTGCACAATTACTTCAGTCTGTTCTATTTTTCAGTTATTATAGTAATCAGTAATACTTCACAGTAATACTTGTAATGCTTAGCACTTCCAGCCAAACATTTCTACTAGACTCCTCTAATATGCAAATGTTGTTCACAAATAATGACAATGCAGGTCAACAGATTCTGTTATAAGCCAGCTGTTTCACACTTCACAACAAAAACATTTTCTCACTATTTTCTCTAAGTCTAAACATAGCTATATGTTGTCCAGTTACCGGTTTCACAACACAGATCTAAGATGCTCTTTCAGGGATTCTTTATCTAATCTGAATAGATGGTGTTTCTTTCTTCTAAACTTTTCTCAGTGTTTAATTATCAAATCATTTCCCCAAAAAACATAATTAGTACACTTTCTCCAAGAATCCAAGTGCATCAATTCAGTTAAAGCCTTATTTTTGATGATTTTTGCAGGCAGAGAGGGCATCTGGTAATCTTTTAGTCTATGCAGTTTCTCTGAAATGTTCTCCAGAGTGGTCTGGTGAAAAATGAAATACAGGCATTTTTTGAGCATGCTTTTGTGAAGCCTAGCTAGAATGAGAAGGGTAAGACCCATTTTGTCACACAGAATTTCTGAATACTATCCCCTTTTCCTTCCTGTCTTGTGTCCTTTGTGCCAAATGAATTGCACAGGGAAGGAAAAGTGTCAGCTCAGCCAAGGTTCTTTCTATACCTTGAAAAATTTCATATTCTCTTTTAGGATGACCGTAAGACTCCTTTGCACTTTTGGAACATCACAGGGGTGTTTTAACATGGTACAGAATTAGTGGTCAGAGCCATTTACTTATTTCAAAAATCTCTAACAACAAATTTGCAGATTTTCTTTGTGCCACATACCCATGGCATGTTCAAGAGACCATGTTAAAATATCTAGATGCCAGAGTACTTTAAAGAACAATTTTTGACCCTTCAGGAATCTCAAAGCAAGTGAAATCTTAGTATATAAGCATGCAGAAGTTATTAAATGAAATTATGTGAAATGAACAGAACAGAGAGGTGAAGGAGTACAAGACAGACTGCTGTATTTCTTGCATTGACAGATCACAGGTAACCAACCTTGTTTACAAGCATGTACCTTAAATGACACACAGCCGAATAAGAGAATGACCTTCACAGCCTAAAACAGTTTTGCAGCTGTGCAACAGGTTCCGATAATAACATGATACAATATATGCTGGATTGAAGGTCATTATTGCTATTTAATACAGAGCAAACTTCTTTCCGGAAGACTTTATCTCAATGGCTTCTATTTTCCAAAAGCAGCAGCCATTTTCCTTTTCAAAGTCCATAAGATACCTGGGGATTCTGTATTAAAATTTTCTCTCACCCTGGATGCATTATACAGAATTTATTTTTTAAGTTTGAAGGTGATACAGGCTGTCACGTTTGAGGGCTCACACCACTGTAACTGAAGGGATTAGGAAGAAACTTCTCTGTTGAAACCTCTTCAGAGCATCCTGTATCTCCCACTGAAACATCTGATATTGGCCTTTCTCAGAAAATACAGATGATGGATTTGGTGCACAGCAGCGTGGCACCTTCAGCACTTCATCCCTATATTTGATGGGAGATAAAACTTCAAGGACTTTTGAGGTATTTTCCAGGTGGACAACTGACTAGGTTATCACCAGGAAGGGATAGAAGTACATTTGTCTTTCAATGATTAGAAGAAGCCAGCAGATGCAGGAGACTATAAGTGATGCAAAAGGGCCCCAAAATACACCAACTAGTGTACCAGCCCAAACCAAGTGGAGATGGTAAGAAGTTAGAATGAATAATGAAAACATTTGAAGACCAGTGTATTCTTAAGGGATAAAGAAAGGTAGATCTGTGAAAACGTTTTTTTCTTGCTACAACACAGAGAAGGATAAAATAGGAAATGTTGTTAAGAATGAATATACCAATCTTTTTTTTTTTTTTTTCTTTCACATTAAAGCCCAAGGATTACGGATACACAGCAATCAAAAGACTTGTGAAAAGCTACACAGAGAAAGGAATCTGACTGATGCTTGGAAAGGGAATGGTCACATACCAGACTACCCAAAGTACATGTTGTGAACATTACATTCAAATCAGTCAGGAACATATTTATGGAAATTAAGATGGTGCATACATGCTTTTCAAAGCTGAGACTGACTCAGCAAAGCTAATCACTGTACCTAAGGAAGAACTTGGAGGAGAACACTTAGGACATAGCAATTATCTCTGCTAAAGCAGAAAATGTGACGGGACAGCAAAACCAATGTTCTTTATTTACCATATACCGTAAGAGATTGACGGCATGCCACCCAAAGGATCTCAAGCAACTCATAACAAAGTACATGACACAAGCTTTATTTGTTCAGTTAAGTAGGATGTGGAAAACAAGAGGAAATGATGTCACATGGAGAACAAAACCTTGAAGTACAAATCATGTAAAAGCTACAAAGTACAAATCATGGTGAAATGAACACTTCTTCAAAATTATAAGCTAAACTGAGTGTCCACAAAGGCAGAAGAATACTGAAAATAAAATGAACACATTTTGAAATTAAAGACAACAGAGAAAATATATAAAAATCTCATTAGAACAGGCAATTCTATACGGCTATGACATGATTGCATTACTTCCAATATTGCAGTTACAATTTGGCAACAGTAATATCTCAAGAGATTCCCATTTCAGTTGTTTCTGCTTTTTAAATCCACATGTGCATGGAATAATTGAGGACTGAATTAATGCAGCACCAGGAGACCAAGTAATGCCTGCATTTGACTACAGCTTATTAACTTTATCTTAATCATCCAATGCTATGTATCTATAAACAAATGGCTCATTAAACTGGCATGCCCATTTGTCAGAGAGCTAACACCAGGAAACCAAAAGAATATTTGGCAATGGATGATGAAACAGTTGCATACAATTTATGTATAAAAATCGATCATTCAGCATAATAGTTTCATGGTTTTGTGATGTGCTGTTTTAAACAATTCCAATGTTATTGCTGAGGAGGGAGTTGTCTACATCCATTACCTTCACTGTATCTTCACAGCTTCCACTTCCAAGCCACTATCATCCCAGTTTTCCATGAAGATCCACGGCTCTGCAAAAATCCCTTGTAAGCCCCAGAAAAGTAAGCTGTCACTTTTCCATAGCCTGAGCACTAAGCTCTCTTTCTGTCCACAGAAAGCAGGGATGTGATTAGCCTGAGCCTTGGATGCAGAAACTAGCTCTCCACACACCCTTTCCTTCCTTTCACTTGCAGAATTAAAATGAATATTTTTTTTAATTAGTAGTAGAGACTCTGGTTTAACTATTGCCATTTCGACTGAGATTAGGTTTAGATGTCACAGTCATCATGTTCTGAAACTACGTAGTGCGAAAACGCACTCTAGGCTTCCAGCAGTTTGTAGTGTAAACAGACAAATAAGTATATGACTGTAAAAATAGCCTTTCATGTAGTTAAAAAATATGTGATGGCAAAAATATGATTGTATAGCACATGATGTGTCTTGTACTCATGCGTCACATTTCATGTCCCCCGTTTTTTGCCTAATCACAAGTAGAAGAAATCTGTCATTATTACTACCTTTCTTCCTGCAAGGAATGCCTGCTTGTGGATAGAACCATGGAAAATGCTTGTCCCAGCCAACAACAGCGCAACAGGCCTCCGGTTTCTGATTGGCGCTCCCTCCTCCCCAGGAAAACGTCTTGTGGTAAAATAAATGTGTTTGTGCAGTGGTGACTATTTGTCACTGTAGACCCTGACACAGGCATTAAAGCATCTGCCATTTAGAACTGTGTCTCATAACTACCCAACATGAGAGCTGTAATGAAATCCTACCTTACCATACTGAACTAGAGAAGTCTGTTTAGTTAGCAAGGTTGCACCTCTCAGATACTAACAGGACTGTAACTGATATGAACACTAAAGTCCATATCCAATCAAAGGAAAACAGCAATAATTTGGAACAGCTATACAGCCAAGGCCTCTGTGAATAAGAATTTTTAAATCTTCCCCTACAAAGACTGTAAAATTATACAAAGTTGTCTCTTCCAGGTTTCTACCTTTCTGGCTTCCCAGGTCCAGAGCATTTACTATACCATTCATTACCCCACTTGCCAAACTTGCATTTGAGGGATGGTTGCTCCCACATGCTTTTAAATTCTCTGAAATGGCACATACTTCCACACAAGCACCAGCATGCACAGTACACACACCTTCTCTAGTCAGTTCCTAAATCTCCAGTGAGACTGCATGTGGCAATGTGGATATGCAAATAATATAATTTCCTTGGACAAGCAGAATTTTAACAGGGCCAAGTAAAGAACAGAGTCTAAGTAAACAAAAGTCAGCTGACAGTCTAACAGCATACATAAATGAAAATCAAGAATTAAAGCTGGTCCGTGTTACCCCTGCAGACCTCTGAAATGCAGACATTTTAAGGCAAGAAGAGAGAATGAAGTTCAGCTAACAAGTGCTCCTACATACCACAAGCCATGAGGTTCTATATGCTTTGTTCCAGTAGCCGGAATTATGCTTCCATGAATGTCAGTGAAGTTGTTCTGCTTAAATTTCCCATAGGTCATTGTCAGCATAAGAAATGCAGGACCCCCATAGAGTCTCCATTGCCCAGAATTTCAAGAAAACTCATGGAAAAATCTCTAACCTCTGTTCACCATACGTTTCTGTAATAAATTGTAGATTCAGGGATAGATACATGTTCTTTACCAGATTACCTATCTTTTGTGCACCAATTTTGCCCTTCCAGTTTCCACATCTCTCAGCCATTTCAAATACCTTTAAAAAGTAAAGATGTCTCATCCTTCCCATCTGCTTAAAATTTCTTTCTGAAGGGAAGGGAGAGATGAAGTGTCTCATCCTCCTTAGCTTTTGCAATCCTTGACATAACATACTACTTCAGCAGCAAGTCTGAGAGAGCAGCAACGTGTCAAGGTTTTCTCTAGTTCTTCCCAATGGTCTCTGACTATGAATACATTAGCAGATAATATAGGTGCATCAGGAGCAGATCTGTAGAAACTGGCAGTGCTGAAGACCTAGCATCCACTTCATGTTTCAAGGTGCCTTCCAGCTCAGTTTCTCCTGAACAGAACCTAGATGACACACTCCAAAAGCACCCTGTCAGGAATATTAAAAGTGCAGTAAGCGGGGGCTATTCAGAGATGTGCTCCACAAGGTTATTCCTGACAAATTAAAATGAGAACGTAAACGCATCCTGGGTGAGTATTTGAGTGCATCTCTTGACAGCTCATGAGGAATGGCAGACAATTAACCCTCTAATAGCTTAGGCTGGTGTCCTAACTATGTAACATGCAGGTTACAAGTGACAACAAAACATGGACGTTAACACATGTCCCCAGACATGCCACCAACCCTTACCTGAATAGACTACCAAACTCAGGTGAGAAGGTCTTCTGTGTGACTTGGAATTGACAGAGAACAGGACAGGAGTAAGAGCCCAGACTTTTTCCTGTGGCAAAGAGGTACTCTAAGTGGTTGCCTTGAGACTATAATGAGGACAGCGTATCATGTTTTTCTGTTGAGAAATTAGAGGAAAAATGCTAAAATTTTAAAAGGACGTGTTGTTGTTCCTGTGGAAGAAAGGACATGTTAGAAATATTAGTAGAAGATATCAAGTCAAAAGTTAGAGAGATTTCAGAAACTTGGTGAAACACAAGTTTTGAAGAATATAAACTCTTTGAAAAAGACAGAAATAAAGGCAGAAGAACAGCATTGTGTATTAACAATAAAATTTGTTGAAAGGGAATGTTTCTGCTAGGAAAGATGCTGTTGTACACGAGTGTAAAAGGAAAAAAGGGAGAGTGGGAATGTGAGAGGAAAAATTTCCATATCTAAAGTGCCAACAAATTCCGAGAACCCCAGTATGCCCACAGCTGGGCCCACGCTGATAACCCACACTTCAGAAATCTGCAAGAAGCAACTTAAGAATAATTACTTGGTAGCCAAGGATCTGACCATCTCTGAAATCGAGGGTATTGTACGAGTAGAACAGGGCTATAACAAAGACAGGCTGAAAAACGTCACCTTCACCTAGGTGCCCTTTCAGAGTGCCACACAGGATTGGATGTGCCTGATCCCCACTGATTACCAATGCCACTGCAAAGAAGCGTCAAACAGAGCAAAGGTTAAAAATACACAATGCCTGTGGCTGGAAGAACCTTGAGGAGAGTGAAGGATGAAAAGAAGGTATTTGGAGTGGTATGCAGTGCTATGTGGGTCCCAGATGACAAAATATTTCTCTATAATTCTGGACTGAACTTCTGCTTAAACTGTAAGATGTCAAGAGTGACCTGGGCAGTTCCAGGATCATTACTCAACCACAATTATCCAAGAAAGTTTATGTGGAAAAGTGAATTTGGAGGGATCGAAGTTCTGGAGATCAGCTGTCACTTAAAATGCAGTGCATCTTTCTTGGATTTGGGTCATCCTGACCACTTACTGAATTTACCACTCACTGACTTACTGAAACACTTCTTTGGTAGGATAACAGACCTTGTAGACCAGTGAAATTCAGTGCATCTCATATTTTACTTGTGTAAATATACTGAAAGTACATTTTCAGTAGAGTACCACTGTATTCTGGTGGAAGCAGTAACAACTGAATAAAGAACTGGCTTCACAGACTGAGAGTGAGTTTTTCTGTAAGGGTCTACCAAACTGACTGAAGTTACAAGCAGAGTTCAGCAGTGATCCTCCTTCCAATTCTATGTCCAGTTGTTCTTATTCATGTGCTTTTACTTCCTCTTATGTCTTTCTGCTTATATCTAACATGATCTGGAATGCAAGGCCTGAAGAGAAAAAAAGACCAGCACCAACTTTCAAATCCTCCACTTGATCCACTTTTGTAATGGAGAACACCACTGAGGACATTTTTGTTCATACATGCTAGGGTTGTCTACTAGCTGTGTTATGTTCACTGAGGAGCTGGAATGGGAGATGCGGTGTGATGGCTACAGCAATATTCAAGTTGCTTATGTGATGGGGAAATTGGCAGATTTCTTCAAACTAAAATTCAGTTACAGTTATAGGAGTTTTGCTCGATAAAGGGCTAACTATGCTGTGCCCACGTTACTGTGATGAACCAAATCTGCACTAAGTGGTAGAAAGAACTTTTTGTTTCCTGTTTAAAAAAAAACAAAAACAAAAAAAAAAAAAAATCTGTTGACAGCAGAAGGAGCATCTGGCTCCTAAAATTCCAGTTTCCCAACTCCCTAAGTCAAGTTAAAACTCTTGAAAGGACAACAACAATTTGGTAATGGTATTTCTCCCTTAAACTAAGTTTTCATTTCTGCACCTTACCGGCAGATTGACCTCCTGTCTTGTTCCAAACATTCCCAGAGCAGTAGTGAAGAAACTAAAGATTAAAAGAAAAAACAACAGTAGTAATGTGAAAATGTTTTAAATAACCTGCACACTTATGATTTTCCTTTTTTTTTTTATAACTACCATCACTAATGGTGTGGGACAAACATCCCTGTGGGACTCCAAAGCATGTAACGCCAAGGGGCAGCTCCTCCCTGGATAGTCAGCAAATTAAATGAGAAACACAAGGGATGGGTAAAGGTCAACATTACATCCCTTTTTAAAGGGAGAAAATTAAATCACAGGGAAATTAAGTGACTGGTCAAAGGTCAAACAGAAAGCAAGTTGCAGAGCATGGAAACTGAGAAACTGTGGCTTACGTTCAGCTCCTTAACTGCAAGACTACCCTTTCTTTAATCTGAAGAGGAAAAAAAAACCTCTGTGGTGGAATATTAATATCAAAATTAGTTTCACTGAGAACAGCCTGAATTCCTCTCTCTCAGATATTGTTCTGCCTCATTAAAGCAGAAATGAGATCCATTCCAACAACACTGATCCAGTCAAAATCACAGGTACTCTAAGATTTTTGTACTCTGAAAATTTGGTTTGCAATCAGTTTTGGAGAAACAGTCAAGTCAATGACCAGCTTCACTGTAGCTTTTGAGAAATGGACAAAAATGCCATGGTTCCCTTCAGAAAGAATGAAGTTAGAAGCTACATTTGAGAGATATCATGGTGTTCCATCCACTCGTCATATATTACTGTTTCTATGAAGAAGCGTACACATATATGTGTGTACACACACAGAAATATACTTAATTATCCACATAAATATACGTACATATGTGTGTGTGTCTATAGATATGGACACATACATATGCATATTTTTGCATAAGCAGAGAGAAATCACATGGCGTTTAAGGAACACAAGGCAGGGGAAGAAGCAAACAATTTTCCCATACCTTTTCTTTCTTGATGTAAGAGAAGCCTAGACATGATGTGACATTACAGTATATGCTAACAGAGAGCGATCACAAGCTCCATTTCTGTCTCAGGGGCTAGGAAGCTCTAATACCTTGCCAGGCCTAAGGGATTAAACTGCAGTTACACCAGATGCCTGGACTTTGCTTGCCCTAAACACCGTCAAGGACAGGGTCTGTCCGGAGAGCCCCATCCGACTGTAATCCAGTCACCTGGAATCACTCCTGTCACCTCATGGGCAATGTGGGAAAGTTCAGATGAAAAGTCTTAAGCCGAGCTCCAACAACCGCGGGTGCTTCAGCACTGCAGCAAGGCTCTGCCTTGGCAACCTTCTCCCTGTGTGCGTGGAGGAACAGTGAGCTTGGCTCCTAACCTTGGGCTGGCCCGGGTGGCTTGGGTCACAGGAATGGCATGCTTCAAGGGAGGAGGGGGGGCGGGGAATAGCAGGGGCTTCTTCTGAAAATATTAACCCGTCTATTTGGAGAGTGATGGCTGCCTTTGAAATCTCTCCTTATAGATCTATACTTAGCACCAGGGCAAGGAGCGTGCGCTGGCGGGTGTGAAGGGTGGGCTGGGGGAGGGCTCCCTGTGAAGCCCCGGGCCTTTGTCCTCCAGCCGTGCCCCCGTGGGCTCGGCAGCGGGGACGGGGACGCCGTCTGCACTCAGACGCGGCTCCCGAGCCCCCACCTTGCGTCCCCGCGCTGCACCCCGAGCTCATGGGATTTCGGGGGGGGGGAAGGGGGAGGACGTTGGACTATAATTTTATTTTTCATTTGTTACCCCCTTCTTTTCTTTCTAATTTGCCTCCCTCCCCTCGTGCCCCCCCCCCCCCCCCCCCCTCTAAATAGGAGATGTTCTCAGGACAGCGCCCAGGAGACTGGCTGGAATCAGTTTTGGAGGGTGATGCACCGCGACAGCTAAAAGTTGGATAGGGTTTCAGCAGCTCCTATATAAAGCAGGGGGGACTTATGTCACTGCACTAATTAAATTCCATCCGGGTTGTTCCTCGGGGTGTTTTTGAGCCTGCCACCCACCTCAAGCAGGCAGAGAGGCCGAGGGACAGCATGATGATGGACCTTTTTGAAACTGGCTCCTATTTCTTCTACTTGGACGGGGAGAATGGAGCCCTGCAGCAGCTGGAGATGGCGGAGGGTTCCCCACTGTACCCAGGCAGCGATGGCACCTTGTCCCCCTGTCAGGACCAAATGCCGCCAGAGGCCGGCAGTGACAGCAGCGGAGAGGAGCATGTGCTGGCACCCCCGGGACTACAACCCCCTCACTGCCCCGGCCAGTGTTTGATCTGGGCTTGTAAAACTTGCAAGAGAAAGTCGGCCCCCACGGACAGACGGAAAGCAGCCACCCTGCGGGAGAGGAGGAGACTGAAGAAGATCAACGAAGCCTTCGAGGCTCTGAAAAGGCGGACTGTGGCGAACCCCAACCAGAGGCTGCCCAAGGTGGAGATCCTGAGGAGCGCCATCAGCTACATCGAGAGGCTGCAGGACCTCTTGCACAGGCTGGATCAGCAGGAGAAAATGCAGGAGATGGGGGGGGACCCCTTCAGCTTCAGCCCCAAGCAGGGAAATGTAAGCACTGCCGCTCCATTCCTCCCGCCGCCCCGGCGTCCAGCTGCCAAACCGCCGCGCCCGTCCCGTCCCCTCCCCTCCTCCTCCTCCTCCTCCTCCTCCCTCCTCCTCCTCCTCCTCCTCCTCCTCGGCAGGGCCTCGGCGGCGGCCCGGGGAAGGTGCGAGCTCCCGGGCCCTCGGCGGGCAGCCGGCCCGCCCCGGGGGGCCGCGCTCCACCTCACCGACCCCCGTCCTCTCCCCGTCTCTCCCCGCTCCCGCCCCCGCCCGCCTGCCGCAGATCCCCAGCTCGGACTTCCTGAGCACCTGCACCTCCGACTGGCGAAGCGCTTCCGACCATTCCCGAGCCCTGGCAGCCAGCCCCAAGGAAGGTAACTCGCCCGGCGGCCGCCGCCCGCCCCCCGCGCCGGCGGGCCGTGCCCCGCAGCCCTCCCCGCGCCCCGACGGCCGCCGCCCCGCGCGGTGGCGGGCCCGGCCGCGCGGAGCCAGGCGTCTCCTCTTTAATCCCTTTTCTCTCCTGCAGCGGGAGGCTCCACCGTCGAGTCGTCGGCCTCCAGCAGCCTTCGCTGTCTCTCTTCCATAGTGGACAGTATTTCTTCCGACGAGCCCAAACTGCCCAGCGTGGAGGAAGTGGTGGAGAAATAAACCCGGTTGCTCTGGTAGTGTATTTAACGGAGATGGAGCCCCCACCCCCTCCCCTCTAAACTGAGTAATGAGGCAAATTAACACAGTGCAAAGCCCGGGCAGGGGCCTTGTTAAGGTCGAGGCAAGGTGCACCCACCCCAAAGAAAATGGCTCTCACCGACTCGAGCCAGACAGACTTTCCCCCTTTTTCCTTCCTCCTTTTTTCCCCCGAGTTTTGTTTTCTTTAAGTTCTGTTGCATAGACCACCCTTCCTCTTTCTTCCTTTTTTTTCTTTCCTTCTTTTTTTTTTTTTTTTTTTTTTAATTTAAGATACTTACCTGTGTACTGGTGATCCGCTTTGTCTGAGACTCACCGGAAAGTTCATTCCTGCCTGAGTGAAGCTGTTGGTTGCATTTCCTGGTAGTCGTATTTGAAGAGTTCACGCCCCGTTTCGTTCCTGTAAATAATTTTAGTACTGTCTTTTCTTTTGTAAACATAACAAATATATATTTAAATGATGGAATGTGATATTGTATATAAGAACAGACGGATTTCTTGGATTGTAAAATAAAGCTCTTTGTGTTACAGTGTTCCCCCCCACCCCCCGTAATTAAATAATAACCCGATCCCGGGGGTAAAACCCGGGACCTCGCTGACTTCGGCGAGACCAGGCCCTGAGGACTCGGACCCGTGCAGCCCCGGCACGGCCCCTGCGGCTGGAGGCAGCGCCCGGCACAGATTTTTCCTTCCTTTTCTCCTCTAAGGCGCGTCTCTCCTTACCCGGGGCCGCACCCGCGCTGTTCACCACCCGCCTGCCGCGCTCGCTCGCAGGGGACGGCGGCAGGCACGGGTGGGTGCCCGGGCCGGGCCCGGCACGGGTGGGTGCCCGGGCCGGACCCCGCCGCCTGCCCGCCGCCCGTCTCCGCGCCGCGCCGGCGGGACGCGCCCCCGCCCCGGGCAGCGGTACCGCTGCCCTAAAATGTCCGACGGGGCCGCTTGCGGACCTCGCCGGCCGGGGACGCTTCTTCGGCGCCGTCCCGCACACGGTGGGTGAGCGGAGAAAGAGCCCCCCCCCCCCCCGGTCCTTGCGGGGGGGAGGGAGAGGCGCAGCGCCCCTCGACTTCTCTCGGCACCGGGGACTTGAGCCCAGGCCTTGCCTGCGGCAAAGGGGATGTGCCGGCTCCCCTAACGGGACAGCGAAAGGCCGCGACAGGAGCCCGCTCCCGGGGGGGGCTGTGACTTCTTCCCGGGAAAGGCAACTCCCCTGCACTTCCCTGAGCCTGGGGGAGAAGAGAATGGGGTCCCTCAGGGAGGAAAGAGTTAAGCGGCCGAAAAGGGGTCGCGGGGGGGGGGGGGGGGGGGGGGGAGGTGGTGGTGGTGTGACAAGACGTGAAGCCTTTCACTCCGTGATGTAAAAAACCCCAGCCTGGCAGAGGACGGTGGAGCGGAGTCGCTCCCGGTCAGAGCGGCACGGTTTGTACGGGGCCGTTCGTGCCCCGGGAGCGGGGGGCGGGAGCGGGGGCGGGGGCGGGAGCGGGGCGTCCCGTCCTCCGCACACACGGGGCGCGCCGGGGCGCCGGCAAAAGCGAGGGGACGCTCCGTCGGCTCTGCCCGCCGGCCCTCTCCTCGCCGCCGGCTTCAACCCGGGATTTGTTTTTCGGGTTGTTGGTGGTTTGGTTCTGGTTTGGGGTGGTTTTTTTTGTTTTGTTTGGGTTTTTTTTGTTTTGGTTTGAAAGGTCACAGCCACGTTTCTGGAAGGTCTCGCCCCTCTCGGCCGCCACTGGCACGGGAACCTCCGTCCGAAGGGGAAGCTCTGGAGAGAGACCGCCCTGGCCGCCGCGCCCCCCCCCCCCCCCCCCCCCCCCCCCTCGGCCCCCGCCGCCAGCCCGGGTTTTAAAACGGCCCAGCCCTCGCTGTCATGGCTCTCTGCTGAGACCCTCTGCCGTAAGGCGTAGCTGCGGCGGCACTGCTGCGACGGTCTCCCCCTTTTTCTCGTTTCAAATAAGCTCCTATGCCTCGGGGAACTCCCGGGCGCTTCAGCAAGCGGCGCCTCGGGGAACTCGGGTTTTTGTACGCGGTCTCGGCGTTTCAGCGACAGAGCGAGGATGCTCTAGTTTGCTTCTGTAGCGAAGGGACTTGGGCAGCAACAGAACATCTCGGATCGGGTTAGCAGCTCGTCGCCGTCATTTGTCCCCATCCCCGCCGGGTCGGAGGGAAGGGCTCCAGGCAGCCCCCGGCGCCTGAGGCAGCCCCGGCCGCACCGAGCTCCGCGGCGGGGCGGGGGCGGTCTTGCAGCACCCCAAAAACCACAGCGTCGCCCCAGCACCCCCCCAGCCTGCCGTCGGGTTTGCCCCCAGCGCAGCATTAACCTCAACGGCGCGGCCCGGCCGGCCGGCAGGACCCCCACGGCAGCGCGGTAACTCGAGAGATTGTTTGGAGTAAGTTTGCCTAAAGGAAGGGGGTTTTTGCGTTAAATAAAGAAAACACCTCCCGAAGAGACTCTCCGTGACCCCCGCGGCTGCGGCTGACATGCCGGGGTTGCCAGTGAAGGTTCTCAGTGTGTTTGCAATTAAAATGTTTGTGTTTGATATTAATAACGATAATCTTTACCTAAGTCCCCAGCCAAAGCAAACAGGGCCCCGGAATCACAAATCAAAGGGTAATAACTGGGTAAGGACAAGAGGTTTGTGATTTAATCGAGTCTTTTTTTTTTCCGGAGGGGCCGCGCACAAAGCCATCGCAGATCTTTACACGAACGCAAGTGCCCCCTCCCGCTCCCCCCGCTCCCTCCTTCCCGCTGCAGTTTGACAGGCGGGAGGCGGGAGGGAGCGCAGCTCCCGGAGAGCCCCTGCTCAGCACCGGCCTCCCTCGCCTCTACCTGCTCCGCTCCGCCGGGAAGCCACCTGCTCGCCCCCCGCGGGGCAGAGCAGCCCCTCCGAGGGGCGGCCCCCCGAGGGAAGCGCCCCCGCGGGGTGGGCTGCGGGACCCGCGGCGGCCCGGCAGCGCCCCGCTCTGCCGCTGCCCCGGCGGGACGGGTGCGCGGGGGGAGACGGGGCGTCGGCACCGCCGCTGCTTTGGCACCGCTCTCCTCCGAACTCAGGGCGCGCCGAGTGCCTAAAGCCTCATTTTGGTTTAGGTGTGTGTGTGGGGGGGGTTTGTTTGGTTTTTGTTTGTTTTGTTTTTTTTTTTTTCCTCCGTAAAACCGCCCGCATCCCGGAGGGAGAGGCGGGCAGCCGGCAGCGGGCTTTATTTTCTGAGGTCGAAGGCAAGGCAAGCATCGACCCAGCAGCGATTTCCACGGGGAAAATTCCTGCTTGGATGGCTGCTGCCTCGGGGAACCCGTACGATTTTTCCAGAGTTTCCACCTCTCTGTGGAGAATGAGCTGGGGAAGGGGAGTGGGGGGCGGCGGGGGGGGGGGGGGCGGGGGAGGTTGAATAATTGAGCCATGTGCTCGCTGGGACGTCCCTCCGATAGCAGGAACTAGCAACTTTTCCCAGTCTCAAGGCTGCTAAAAACCCCCTCGTGTCCCTTTGATCTCTCTTGGGAGTCCCAGAGTGCCAGCAGAGGCCAATGCCTTCTTCAGCTGTCTTCTATACAAATCCCTCTGGCAGGTACTAATGTGTTTACTTAGGTGCGCAGGGTTCCCAGCGCTGGGGGGAACCAAACGTTTCTCACACGGCTGGAAGCGCCCGGCCACAACAGCCCAACTGGGAAACAGCTTTGCTGGCAGGGCGGCGCGGCGGAGCCCTGGCCACCGGCACCGGGTGTATAAAATACACCCCTAAATAACGCCCTCGCTGCCGGTTGCTGCCCCGCACCGGGGCCCGGGCGTTCCCCGCGGCGAGGCCGGCGGTGTGCGGGGGAAGCGGGGCAGGGCTTTGAAGAGATGCGGGGCCGGGGGCGGGCACGACGGGGCCCGCTCAGGTGGGTCCCCAACACCTCTCACTCCTCCCCGGGCCGGTGACTTAAGGTTTGGGTCGGATTTTCTCTGCTTAAATAGAAAGGCGTGGGGCTTGGAAAAAGTTTGCACGGTCCCCGCGTGGGATCGAATCCCTCCAGAAATAGGTGCGGCACAGCAATTGCTGCGGAGCGGGGAGGGCTGGGGTAAGGAACGCCATTTAAAGAGGTCCTGACACGCTCACCATCTTCTCCCTGCCCGTCCGAGGGAGCAGACAGCGTCTGGTGCTCCGGCTGTTCCCGCTCTCCGGACTTGAGCCTCCCGTCTCCTGAAATGCAGCGCTATCCCCCCCTCCCCGCCCCCCGCAGCCTCATTAGCCAGCCTTGGAGTTAGTGTTTTTTCTCTCCCCTTTCTTTAGTTCCACTCGCCTACTGCACTTTCGCAAATTTGTTTTGAGATCACTTTACCAGAGGAGCCGGGGGCTCTTAAGGGATACTAATTACAGATTTTTTTTTTTTTTTCTTCCCGAGTGACAGGGTCTTCCATCCTTTCTTCCCCCAAAATATTCAAGGAAAAAGGAAACAAATTTTCCTAGCTCCTCAAAGACTTTTGGGGAGAGGCACGTTTCGTAACAGCCCCAGCCCCGCTGGATTAGAAGCTAAAGCTGCGAGCTAAAGCCCTGCACGCCAGGAGAGCGGGACCCGGCGGGGGGGGGGGGGGGGGTTGGCATTGTGCACCGGGACATCCACGGTGCGTGCTTGGAGATAAACCCCTGAAAGGTGATCAGAACTCCAACCGGCGCTTTAAAGATCAAGTTTATTTGTGCACAAAGCATAAATCTGTAAACAGGTCTATTTTAGCCAGCGCAAACGTGGTAAATCAAATTGTGCGTGTGTGTGTGTGTGTGTGTGTGCGCGCCCCAGCCCAGTGAAGAGTTCAAGTTACCGCCGAGCAGAGCCCTCCTGACGGACGGTTCCTTGGGAAAACAATAGGGAACTGCCCTGTTTCAGATGTGGCCCGACTAAAGAGCAACCTGCACCTCGGAGCGGCAGAAGCCTGAAACTCTGAGCTTTCCCCTTTCTGTAACATTACTCCGTTATCAACTCTCTGCTTTTCCTACAGTATTCATTTCAAAGGGGGCTCCCCCCGTTTATGGCCCCAAATCAACCGAAGCAGCGCAGATGCAGCCTTCCCCAACCTCTAGATAATTATGCATCTGCTCGTGGGAAGAAGAGTGCGTGCATGTTAGGGGTTGGGGGTTTTTTTTGGTTTTGGGGTTGGTTTTTTTTTTTGTTTGTTTGTTTGTTTTTTTTTTTGTTTTTAGGATAAGTTTTCGCCTAAGGGTAGAAATCCGCCTTTTGGGGGCCGGGGGGGGCAGGGGGCAGGCGGGGTGCCCCCAGCCCGCTCCCGGCCGCTCTCCGCCTCGCCCGGGCGGGCCGGGAGGCTCTCCAGCCCGCTGCGCTGCTGCACGGCACCTCTCGAAGGAGGTGGTCCCGACCCGCCTCGCTCACTCGAAGAGCTGCTCCTTGAGACAACCGGCTCGCCATGCCCTCCGCATTACCTCTTCCTGAAGAGAGGCTAACTGAAGACGCCTTTTTTCCTGGGCACACAGACCGGCTCCGGTAGCGTTTGAACCGCTGCTGGGTCACTTGCTCTCCGTTTGAGTTAACCTAGGTCACATAATTTTATTCCCAGGTAGGGAAGGTTTCCTTTGCCTTCTCATAATATTTTTCCTCAACTACAAAAGCCACCTGGATGAAACCAAAGGATTCCTGCGCGTTAGCAAATGCCTGTTAAATGGCTTCATTACCACTCTAATGACCCTTGCACCGCTCCGCTCAGCTACTGCTGCGGCTGGAGCTCTGCAAAGCTTTTGTCCCCGACTTGTGTAAAGTTACTTAGGGATTGCGGGGTTAGAAATTTTACACTTCCAGGAGGGGTTTGTTGCACTGGCAGCTGGGACGCATCTGTAACGGTACAAGTTTGCCTGAAAGCAGAAAATTAGCAAGCCCAAGGCACCGCTCGGCTGTTGTGTCTCTAGCAGCGCCAGGTCACACGAGTAGGAGAAAGAATGGGAAGGGGATTTGTTTCGGAGCAAACACGTACGCTTTTCTTTTGCGAGTACCTTTCCCTGTGACCCGATCCGACGGCACTAAAATCTGGGTTTCCCCCCTCCTCGCCTCTCCTGGCCACACGTAGCTGTGCATTTTTGTCCTCTAGTTCGTAAACTTAAACGGTTGGTGACAGGGATTTAATTCCAGGACAAAGCTCTCCCCAAGATAAACGCACAAATCCGAGGTCTGAAAAGAGGGATAAATTGTTTCAGGTTAGACCTGGACCGCGGGCTGTGGGGAATAAAGATGCGCAAGCAGACGCTGTAGGTGCTCTGGGGGGGCTCTACGTTAATCCCCCCCGGGGAGAGCCGGTGTCCCTCCCGCTGCAGCGTGTGATGGGAGATGGGAACGTAGGGACGAGGAACAGCTCGGTAGGAATCGTCAGCGGTTTCTGCCCCTCTTTCTCGTTTCATACCAAAATGGCAAATTCCCAGACTCGGTTTAAACTTCGGAGATGTCGCAACCACCCGTTCTGGGGAGGTGGTGCATTAGCGATGTGCCCAGCTCGCCGCTCTCCAAAGGAGCGGTGCGGAGCAAATTGCCTCCTGGGGACTGGAGGGGGCTTGTCCAGACAGCCCCCGGCAGGGGATGTGGTGAGATATGCTAATACAGACCGGCCGCTGCGGACCAGCCTCCCTTTACATGTATATATAAGGGCCCCCCGCATCAGGCAAAGGACACTTGGTCTCAGGTCGCTAATTACTGAGGAAATTGCCCCAGCGCGCTGCGGAGCGCCTCGCCGAGCGCCGCTGGCTGCCGCCCCGCGCTGACGCCTCCGCTGCAGGGATGGAGGTGATGGACAGCTGCCAGTTCTCGCCCTCCGAGCTCTTCTATGACAGCTCCTGCCTCTCCTCCCCGGAGGGCGAGTTCCCCGAGGATTTCGAGCCCAGGGACCTGCCTCCCTTCGGCGCCCACGAGCCCCCCGAGCCCGCCTGCTCCGAGGAAGAGGAGCATGTCCGAGCTCCCACCGGCCACCACCAGGCCGGCCACTGCCTTATGTGGGCTTGCAAAGCCTGCAAGAGGAAATCCACCACGATGGACCGGCGGAAGGCGGCCACCATGAGGGAGAGGAGGAGGCTGAAGAAAGTGAACCAGGCTTTTGAGACGCTGAAGAGATGCACCACTGCCAACCCCAACCAAAGACTCCCCAAAGTAGAGATCCTGAGAAACGCCATCAGGTACATCGAGAGCCTCCAGGAGCTCTTGAGGGAACAGGTAGAAAACTACTATCACCTGCCGGGACAGAGCTGCTCCGAACCGACCAGCCCCACGTCCAGCTGCTCCGATGGGATGGTAAGAGAGGGGCAGGAGCGATGGGGCTGTGGGGGACCCCAGGAAGGCCCGCGGGCAGGTCCCCCTCGGCCCAGCGTCGTGGGACCGGTCCCACGGGTGTGAGACGGGCCGAAAGCAGCCGGACATCGGGAAAAGGTGGACGGTTTGAGTTAAAGCAGGCCCCCTCTCAGGTTTAACGCTGAGCATGCACGTGGGTTTTCCGGGAACGCATGGGGGGCCGGTGGCGCTGCCAGAGGGCGCCCAGCAGCGCCCCAGCCCCCGGGGGCTCCTCTGCTCCCCCGTCCCACCCCGACATTAGCGCGGCGCAGCGGAGGGCTGGGGCGTGGGGAGGCGGGGGCGGCGCTGCCCGGGGCAGCCTGGCCGTGGGGCTGCCGCCCCGCTCCCCCGCCGCCGCCGGGGCTCCCTCCCCGCCGGGCTTTAAGGCGCTTTCCCACGGCGGGGGTGGGGGCGGCCGGGCCGGCACTCGCCCCTCGCTCGCTGTCTTGCAGGCCGACTGCGGCAGCCCCGCCTGGGCGGCGAGGGACGGCAGCTTCGACGCCGTCTACTGCTCCGAGATGGCCCACGGTAAGCCCCGCCGGCAGCCGCGGACGCGGGGGGTGGCGGCGGGGGCCGGGGGGGGGCCGCCCCGCTCCCCGCGGCGCTTGGGGAGGGCAGGGCGGGAAGGGAGCCCGCTGTAACGCGCTGCCGTGTCGTGTCCCCCTCCCCGGGCGCAGGATACGCCGCCGAGCAGAGCAGCGCCCTGTCCAGCCTGGACTGCCTCTCCAGCATCGTGGACCGCCTCTCCCCGGCGGAGGAGCCGGGGCTGCCCCTCCGCGACGCCGCCTCCCTCTCGCCCAGCGCCAGCATCGACTCGGGGCCGGGGACGCCCGGGACGCCGCCGCCCCGACGGACCTACCAGGCGCTATGAGGGGCCCGGGGGCTCCCGCTGCCCTCCCTCACCCCGGGGCCGCCCCCCGCAAACGCTTCCCGGGCGAGGGGGGCAGCCCCGGCGCCCCTTGGCCCGCCGCCTCCCGCCGGGGCTGGGGGCGCAGCGCCCCGCCGGGCCCCGGCGCGGGGTCCCCCCCGGGCAGACAGACCCTGGGGCTCGGGAGAGACGCGCTACCCTGGAAACCCCGCTGCAAATAAAACGTGCTGTAAGAGAGCTGTCTGGCCTGCTCGTTCTTTAAGTGCGTTCCCTGGTATTGGGGAGGGCAGCGCGACCCGGCTGCGGGGTGGCCCCCAGCACCCGTGTTCCGCCCCAGCCCAGACTCGGTCACCCCCGGCTCCTGCCTGCCTGGGGACCTGCCTCCTCACGGCGGTCCCGGGCTGGGAGATGCAGCGTCTTGCCGGGCTGGGGCCTGGGATCTTGTTTCTCCCATCACCGGTGGGTATTATTAAGAGACGGCTCATGGAGGAAGAAAAATGTGGAGAGTTAAATTCCCCCTCCATTCCTGTTCCGCTATGGGCAGAGTTTCTTTTATTTTCTGCCAGAGTAAAAGTCATATTCCATGGTCATCTTCATTTTTTTTTTCCCCTCTTCTTTTCCCCCGGCCTGGCAAAGCCCTCGTTTCTTTCCCTGGGTATGAAGACTGAACACGTATTCCAGGATTTGGCCCTGAAATTGCACGGTGACTCTCCTCTCTAAATCAACTGTATGATCCAGCTCTGATACCCTGATATGGGGAATTTTGCTCTCAGTCCGTCTCAGTGCTCTTGCAGAGACAGATTTAGTAAAGTTAGTAAGAGCAAACCACAACTATCTCTTTCACAATCCACCAGGTGTGTTTCACAATGTTCAGAAAGCAATATAGATCTATTTGCTCCTAACGCCTTTTGGTCCCACCAGCCAGGATGAAAATTCATGACTCCAGTTGCACGGGTCTGGAAATAGCCAGGTCAAGTCTTAATGAGTTTCGGAGTTAAAAATTATTTCCTTCCAGGCACTAAATATAACTCTTCCTACCATGAAAAATTTCCAGCCCTTTGCACTTCTCTAGATGTAATTTAAAATTTTCTAACCCCCTCCCAAAAAAGACAGAGATGAGATGGAGAGACGGGCTTCTTCAGTGCATCCAGATATGTCTCCTATGATAAACACTCTGAGTGGGAAGGGTTTTACACCTCGCTAGCATGGGGTAAGGATATATTTGCCATTTGTGTTAATGTCATTAGCACTGGGTGGCCAAGGGGCCTGGAAGTGGTATTTCACCTCTGATAAATCTTTCACTTGAACCCAGCCCAGCTTAGTCATGTCACCAAAAGCTACCACCTGACTGCTCTTTGGCAGCGTCTCTGAACTGAGGATGAAGGAAGCATAGCTCAGGGATGGCCCTGTCCTCACAGTACACCGAGGGGCTGTGCCCCCCCGAAGGCCTGCAGAGAAAATGAGGTGGCACCTACCTGCCCGAGCCACTGCACGGGGCAGCAGGCAGCTGTGCTTCCGGCACAGGGCAAGGCCAGCCTGCCCGCTCCTGCCCGGCTTCCCTCAAAATCACTTTCTGCCCTTGCTGTGTAACTTTGTGGTAAGTGTTTTCTTTCCCGCAGAGTAATTCAGGAGGAGCCTTTTCCAGAATGGGCTTTCTGTGTATATAGATAGGTCCCAAGCAATCACTGAGTAGAAAAAGTGGTTTGAAAACCCTGGACTGAGGTCGTGCAGGGGGTACAAACGAAGTATTCGCACACCCTTGTCATTACAGATGCTTCAGGAGTATGCAAGTGCCTTAACTCAAACTCAGTCTTTCTTAGTTCCTGAGCCTTCCGTTCATAGAAATCCATATGCAAGACCACAAACGTCACTGGTTTTATTCATGATTTCCCACCCATTGCTGCAGTGCTGCCGGTGCTCGCTCCTCTCAACCAAAACACCGTCCCAAGGATACTGCTTATGGCCAGGATCTAACACAGTGCAGATCATTTAAAATGATGGTTTAAACTGAGCTAAGCTGGAGAACTTTCAGCATTTCATTCTGCACTGTGCCGACCTTGGCAAACGATCGCCTGTGAAGTATGCAGAGTAACACTAGCAAATCACATGTTTGTAATGTACACCTCTCCGGCTGGCAGACATTTTAAGAGTTGCAAAAAGGTCAATACTTCTGAGAAGTAGCTTTTCAGAGAGTGAGGAGAAGTATCCCGTCTGCAGGATGTTTGTCCACGGCCTCCTCAGTCCTACTAGACTGGATTACATTCTGAGGGTTTTGTTACACACACCAAGAAAACAAACTCTTAATTACAGGACATCTATAAACAAAGCTCCTATGAGCCGAAATGTGCTGTCATCCTCGGAAGTAGTGGAAGTTAGCACTGTGAAACCACCTTTAGCCCATGGATTGGGAAGAACAAGGTGTAAAAAGCTGCTGTCTTGGGAGATATGCTCTTGTGGTCAGATTTTGCATATTTAATAATAAGTGTAACTGAAAAGAAAGATTTGTATTCTGTGTGAATCACATTCATTTAAGGAATGCTCTGCCCACAAATACAGAAGATGATGGTCTAGAAAACCTGAGCTCCACCTCTCTGAACTCTTACTACCTGGCTGAGGCTGCAGGCTCTGTAATGGCATGCAGTGATCTTGCAGGCAGGCAGGCAGGTGGAGGGATGCCTTATCATGCCAGAATAATGTGACACAGAAGCTGCAAGTTTTCTGACTGTTCTATCACTCACTGCAATGAGGGGCATAATTCTGCACGATGTTAAAAACAAAATTAATTTTTTATTTTAATTTTACCTCTGAAAATCATGCTTTCTTGGCTTGTATTCTGACTCAGGGAGGCAGCTGTACTTTTTTGTGTGTGTGTGTGAAAAACTTCTTGTATCTTTTATCTTTTGTTAAGAAACCAAGCAGAGATCTTCCGTGAAATACATGTTGTAATCTCAGATCAAAAGGCCCACTGTATATTACAAAACTAACATAGGAACCTAGCAAAGATCTCTTAAATATAACACTGGGACAAAAATCCTGCTTGCTCTATGTTTGCATTTCTGAGTTGCTTCTGTGGAAAAACACTCATTTTTCCTGTAGGGAAAGATCAACCGTTTTCTTCTCCCGTGGTAAGGCTTAAAAGTGATAAACTTTTAGTAGTTAGTTCTTGGAGGATGAAGGGATCTTAATTCATCTTGTTAAAATATGCCTAGGAACAGCCCAAATTCATGGCTGCATTTTAGGGGAAATTCAGCATCTTTGCCTTCCCAGCTCAGCCTGCTTGTCAGGAGCAGTCAGACCTAACCACGGTGGGCAGCAGACTGCTTGCTCCCCACCCCAGACCTGCTCGCTCCCCTCCCCCTGCTCCTCCTCCTCTTCTGCAGAGCCCTTGTCTCGCTCATCACTTCTCCTTACTCCTCTCAGCTGGACCTTGGGGTCCCGCAGGAGGACCCGCAGCTGGCCAGCTGATGACTGCTGACCTTTGGCAGGCTCTGCACGGGGTATCAGCCTTACAGCTGGCCACAACTGCCTTCCTGGCAGCTAAAGATCTAATGAGCTTGGCCAGCTGGAGACTGGGCTGGGATCCTGCTGGCTAATTTGACCCTGTGTGAGGGACGGAGGAGTTCACCCCCAAATGTGGAGGGGGCAAGCAGTGCATCTGTCCACGTGCTGCCCTGGGGCATCAGGGCCAGGCTCCTCCTGAAGCCAACTGGATTAGTGGAATGAGTAAAAATGAGACTGCAGAGCTGTTTTTCCTGCGCTTTATTTGAGTTTTCCATTGAGTATTAGCTTAGGCTTCACTAGTAGCCTTCTTTGCCCTCACTACATCTCATGCTGTTGTCTCCATCCAGCCCAAGAGATACACCCATCCCACCAGACCAGGGCTGGACTGAGGGAGTTATTCCCCTTCCCAAACACAGTGTGATACATCTTCTTTTCATTTGGCAGGTGCCTCGCTTGCCTTCCTGCAGGAGGTTATGCATCCTGGATGCTCAAGGACCTCATGCCAAATCCACCGTACTGCAGAGTTCAGCTACTTTCTTGAAGGTCTTCTGCTTTCTGCTCCCCAGACCAGCACCATCCAGTCCTGGAGTCTGGTTTCATTTTGAACATTAGTAACATTTATGGACTGCCTGGCAATCTGCTGGAAGATGTTGGTGGCTATGATGCCAAAGGCATTGCTCAGCTGTGCTTGAAGAAGGTGATAGTGGGCATGATATATGAGGGTCAGCAAGCCCAGTGAGAGATCAGAAAGGTAGTTCAGTGTTTGCATTAAACCAAGTGCATTTGAATCTTATACTCTCTGAGAGGTCTTCAAAGCTGGGGTAACAGCAGAAGAATAATTTGTGGGTTTGCTTTTTATTTCTCTGATCTTCTTCTACGAATGTATGCGATTGAACTGATAATATTTTCTCTTTTAAAAATCTATATAACATGTATGCTAAGCAAAAATTAAATCCTACAAAGAAGCCCTAAAATCTTTACTTCTGATTTTTTTTTTTTTAAAAAAAATTGCCAACCTTACTGCTTGCAGTGGGACTCAGCTACCTAGCAGGGACTCAGGAACCCAGCAAAGGTCTGGCTGGAACATAAAACTCAAGCTGGTGTGCCTGTTATACATTATAGGGATCCAAAATATGGATAAAATCAAGTTTGAATTCAGCTCATTGCCTTTGATTGTTTGATTCCACAGAATTTATTCAGTTAATAAATCACTAACTCCTTAATTAACGGTGAGCAAACAATGACCATAACTTCAATTACACCCACGTATATAGCTCAGTGCAAAGACCTCATTACCAAATGCACCACTGCTCCAGCAAGAGGTTCATTTTTTTTTCAAATAGAAGTCTTTTAATCTGCTGAAAAACAGTTCTGTTCCCCTCATTTTGATGTTTTAAGTAGCCATATATGCAAGATGTTGTGGGTTTATTTTTTTTTTACTAGCATGAGAAAATACAAGGTTTGGGGTTTGGTTTTTTTTTTTCCTGTTCACTTTGTAATGCTTTGAAGAAATAGAGAAACAGTATTTACATTTTTTAAAGTATTTATTTTTACAATTGCTGTTTTGGAGCATCTTCAAAGTGAGCTAACAGTGCAATTCTGAAACTCGCTGCCTGAGTGCTTTGAGAAGCAGAGGAGGAAACGTCTCTGCTGGCCATGACTAAGAGGTACCCGAAGTATATATCTGAAATCCCTTCCCCAAAGTTAAGGCTTATGTGTAGACTTGTGGTAAACACCTTTATAGACAATAGATGTCACAGCAAACATTCTTTCTGGGATTTAACTGAGTTATCTCAGTGACTTGAAAAAGTAGCTTTAAAAACATTAAAACCCCTAGAGGTGGCTGGAGTAGAGTCAGTCAGGCATCTGGGAGGTGGATGCCTTTGCTCTGGTCCTCACTGTTGTTGTTCTCTCTTTGTTGGATAGTATCAACTTGTTATTCGGAGCAGACCACCAAACTCCCTCCTCACCTGTGTGTATGCCCATCAAAGGCTGTCGTTCTGGCCCTATGACTCCTATCTTTAATGAAAGTTGTGTCCAAAATAAGCAGCTGGGAGTCCTTCAGGCCTCTTCTTCTCAGCTATACATACTACTGTGAGCTCCCGAATGTGTAGGTGAATTACTTAGCTGCAAAGCTTCTGAAAATGGATGAGCACCCTCCTCCTGGGCACCTGCAGGACCTCTGGTAGTGAAGACTTGAGGAGCACCTAGCATAGTAAGATTTGAGCTCATAATCCCTGCATGATTAAATGGAGATTTTTTTAGGCCTCATCCTGAGTTTAAGCATCCACTCTTGTCTGCCTTGCAAACTCTATGAGACTGTCTACGTGGTCACAGGGTACTGTAGGAGGTCATTCTTATCATGTGACTGGCTAAGGAAGACACATCCCATGCAGGTGTCTCATGCAGTAGGAGAGGGGACACCTTGGTAGTCTGAAGCTGTTTGATTGCTGGAAATGTGGGTGGCTTAACACACAGTCCTGGGAAAAGTGACTGTCTCATAAATTGGGAATTCCCTTAGGAAGATGCACCTGGTGACAGGAAAAAGGGATCCTGCTGAAACCTGAAAGGTAAGCACCGAAAGCTGGGAGGGCAGTTGCTGTCACACGGCTGTATAGGCGGCCGCTCAGTATTGAGTAAAAGGATGGTGACTCTGGGCAACTGGGAAAAAGTTTAATAATTCTAAAATCCCCCATGCTGAGCATGAAGTAGAGGAGAAACCAAGTAAACAAGGGCCGAGACAGCTGTATCCTACCAGTGCCTGAAATGCACATTTTTCACAGGGTACAAATTTCTCACATGTTTATTGCCTGGGTGAAATACAAAAATTACTGAACTTTGAAATGTGAAACTTGTTATTTCTAAACTTCCTAATAAGCAGGACAGTGAAAGCTCCTTTTAGAAAAGTGCTTGTGAAATTAGTCTTCTCAAGCAGAAGTGGTCTGTGCTCTGAGGAGTCTCCTGACCACATCTGCCTCCCACAACCCATGTCCCCTACTCTCTTTTCTGTGAGAGATAAGGACTATGAGAAAAAAAGTATGTATTTTGGTGCATAGTCTTGCTTTAGTACATAATTTCAGCAATACCATACTTCCTTACATTCCGATTTATAAAATAAATAGTCCTATTTTTATTACTGCTTTTTATTATCCATTTTTCCATCTATAAAAAGTTTTATTGCTTATAAACAATGCACTTGGTTACATGAATAAGTTTGAATGACATTTTGGTTTAATACATATGGAAACAAATCTTCATCTTCATGTAAACTCTCTTTTGGTCAGAAATAGAGTATTATAAAGTACAGCTAGACAGCTAAGTTTATTCTTGCCGCAACTCCACTGAAACCCCTGGAGTTTCACCAGGAACAGATTTGGGCCAGAAGGCCTAGAATATAGTTACAATATATTCATTTTCTCATGCCTCAGAAATGGACTGTTTACGCGCCAAGCTGTAAAGTGATATTCATGATGACTGAAGCCTGAACAACATTAAAATATCCAGATCCTCCGCTCCAAATCCTCTGGTATCCGAAACTGTTCCTTTCCTTTCAAAAGGAGGGGGCTACCGCTGCTGAGGGTAAACAAGGGCAGGGTCACAGCTTTAGTACTCAAGCTTAAATAAGGACTAGCCTAGCTAATACTGAGGCTTAACTGCAGGGAGCCTGGGTCTAAGGTGCTGCCCCAGCCTTGAAGGCTGCCCAGTGCCCTCCCACCAGCTTTGCTTTCCTGTTCATGTGGCAGAAGCTTCATGGGTTGACCCTTTCAGCTCAGCAATTCTTGGGAGATTTGCTGTGCCACCCCCCCCCCCAAAAAAAAACCCACCTCTTTCTGAGAGCAATATTTCTTTAAATGAAAAATGCTGTGGAAAATTGCTTTTTATTGCAATTATAATGGATACAGCGGTTCACACAGCTTGCAGCGTGCTTGAGAGCCAGGGCCCACACTCTGTTCACACACTATGGAATACCAAGTACAATCATGTTTTCTGTTTTATTTGGCTGTGATTTCCAGAAGTAGGAGCTTGAAATTACGCTCACAATAACTGCAGTGATTTTTTGACAGTCTTGACTGCCAACCAGCTCTTACTGAATACCAGGATAGGTAGTAAGTGCAAGGAATTCTTGAAGATCTCTTGCTCTGGGGCCTAAATTTTTTTTAAACTTTGCCCATCTGTGTATTTAAAAATAGAGTATAGTCAGAGAAAAAATTTTGCTCAACATATGATAAAACCATTCACTTTTTAAAAACAAATTTTAGCATCATTAAAAAGAAATCACTGTGTATAAGATCTTAGAGTACGATGCAACCAAGTTTATTTTTATATCCTTTTGAACCAGTGGAAATACCTATGCACAGGCATACTTACATATGCAAGTTTTAGCAAGTTCAAGGCTTAAAAATAGAGGCAAGGAGTTCTTTGTTTATGATTATAGTGATTTGGGGAAGGAAAAGAAACAGTATTTAAGTATTACCAGATTATTCATGCAAGCCGACATAGGACAACTTTGTCTGGAGATTGGTCATCCTATGCTTGACTGACTCTTTAACCCCCAATTAATTTTTATTATAAATAATCTTGGCATGTTGGGTGTAAATGTCCATAGTGTCTCTGACAAAGCATTTCCACAGTAGCTCTATTATCATATTGCTGCAGGCAACTGTTTTGTAAAGCTCAGGAGCTTCACTAGAGAACTTAAAGTCTCGTGGCAGACAGTAGCTCCGCAAGGGTGAGGTTCTGCATGTTTTATGGATGTGAAGAACTCTGTTTGATTCTGATCTTGAAAGTCACTTGGTCAAAAGTCGTGAACAACACCTACAACTCTTCCTCCTCTAATTCCAGAAAGAAATGTGCCTATTTTGTGTTTTATGAATACTTTTAGGTTCCTATTTCTTATTTCCTTCAGAAAAAGAGAAAAACAGTGCATAACCTGGTTGGAAATAGGGGTTATCTGAGAGCTGCCTGCATTGTGAAAAATGGAGCAGCAAACAAGCATTGTTCCAACACTGAACAACCCTGAGGCTTGGCCAAGCCTTCCATCACACATGACATGTAGTTGCTGATCTGCTCCACACAACACGGTCTTCCCCACTGTTGCCCTGTAGTGAATGCACACCTGTGATGGGGATTTCAAACTGTAGCATTTCAGTCTGCTTGGAATACACCCCTGCTGCCTTTTAAAATATCCCGGGAGGCCTGCAACACCTAATACATTGTGTAGAATCATAGAACGGTTTGGGTTGGAAGGGACCTTTAGAGGTCACCTAGTCCAACCATCCTGCAACAAGCAGGGACATCTTCAACTAGATCAGGTTGCTCAGAGCCCCATCCAACCTGATGTTGAATGTTTCCAGGGATGGGGCCTGCCTCTCTGGGCAGCCTGTTCTGGTGTTTCATCACCCTCATTGTAAAAAATTTCTTCCTTAAATCCCACGGGTCAGTGCTCTCCCAAGCTGGTGGGCTCCATTCCAAGGACTACACACAGTGGAGTTTTCAGCCCAGATAATTCAAAATTTTCTGATGACATGCATGTTCAGGCAGGACTCGACCAGGTCCTGAGCTGACATTGGTGCTGTTCTGCATGGCAGACCACCAGATTGGGCTCTAATTTAGAGCTGGAAGTGGGGAGAAGAGCTTCTGGATTAATTTTGACACTTGTAATTCTCCCACTGCAATTAAATGAAATGAAGCAATTAGTAAGAAAACGGAAAAAAATCCAATCCATATTGAAAGCATATGCTGTACATCCTAGCCAAATGTGACTCAAATAGCTGTAGCCTGAAAATTGGAATTTATAAGCATAACACTGATCCAGCAGAAAGTGTAATGCACCAGTGCTTATAAAATTAGAAATAATTAATCAGCACTTGGACATAAGAATACTATGATCTATTTTCTTTTGGTCTGAATAGAAGTGCCTACCTTCAAGTGATGCCCTACACTTGCATGAGGTTTCACCCCCTCTGGCTTCTCCAGAGGCGGCTGCTGCAGCTGAGGCCCTTTAGGGTGCAGGAATTCAAAGCTGAAGAATGCTTTTTCCAGTTGGATTATTCTTTCTATAAAGCTCTGTGTGTGTGCTGGAAAAGCAATTTATATTGTCACTAACATGGCATAAAGCATCATTATGCTACTCAGCTGTCACTGGGGAGTATTTGGAAATGGTAAATCTATTTCGGGCCCAGTAGTAGTTCTAATCATGGCAAAAATCTTTCTAGCCTGAATAAAAAAATTAGGAAGTGCAGGAAGAGGTCTGATTTTTTTTTTCCCAAAAGTTCTGAAATTTAAGGGACAGATTTTCTAAAGAATGTAGGATTTAAAAAAAAATCCCGTTTCTCTAAAATGTTGCATTGCAGAATTTTAAATATATGACTTCTAAAAAAATCATATGTACTATTTAAAGCATTGAAATGTATAGGAGTTAGGCACTTTTAAAAATCCTACAGCAGGCAAAGACTCAAATTCTCCAGTGGGATTAGGTGTTTAAATATATTTGAGAGTCAGACTCCAGAGCCACAAGGGGTGGTTAGGGATCCCCAGTGCCAAGTGTGTTGCCTAACTTCACAGAACACTGTAAGTATGGGAAATTCACAACATACAGAGAGGCACCTGGGTCCCAGGGTAATGTCTGGGAATACATTATGCAAAGCAGGGCTCTGCCTAAATAGCAAGAAGAACCTGTTGAAGAACACGTCTCACTTAAATGTCTTAATCTCGGTTGGAATATAGTGTCTTCCTCCAGTCAAGGTTTTTCTTTCTTTCATGTGCTTGAGCCCTGCATTTCATGGTCTAAGCAGGAATAAACACTTCATTTACAAAGTACAAGGAGGGTGTGAAGTTTCCCTTTTATTGAATAGGTTATCACTTACAGCACTCATTCATGATGAGTGAAGACAAGTTAGTGCCCTTTTCTGCCTATATGGAAGGGAGTGCTTTGATTAGGAGAGGAAGGGAGTGCTTTGATTAGGAGAGAACAGGGTGTTTTGGGGCAAGGTGTCTTCAGTGCATATTTGAGCTGCTCCACTGCATGGACCAGGTTGTCCTTCTTGCAGCTTGCAGGATAACTTTGGCTTCTCAGACATTTAATTTGGCCCTATATCAACTTCCTGCTTCCCTTTTCCCCAAGTTGTGGGGTGGGTGAATTGTGCGGCATATGATCCCCTTTTTCTGAAGTACTCTGTGAGATATTTTTGGTCATGCAGCTGGAAGCACAGCTAGTAAATGGCTAAACTGCTGGTGTTCTCCATCCTGCAATGAGAGTACATTCAGTCTTGTGAAAAGACCACTTGTGTGCGCTCAGGCATGTGATGGGAGCAATCTGCTCATCCTGACTTTCATGTGTGTCCTTTCTGTGATGAGACATGTAATTTGGTCACAAAGGAGGCATACTTGCCATTGTGCAGAATAGGCACAGTTAGTACTTACAGCCCCAAAAAGCCCCCTTACCAGGCTGTGCAGATATCCAGGAGCTTTGCAACCACTGGGCTGCTGCAGAAGGTGGATCTTTGGTCAGACGCTGGGGTGCAAACTGGAGCCCCTGCGACAGGAATGGCCATTGACTTTGCTGTGGCCTGGGAGGGACTATAAGCAGTAGTAATAGGGAGGTCTTAATCCACCACAACTCTTTGCTGAGTGACTCAGGTAAATATTTCTAGACCTTCTTGCTTTCTAAAGGAGGTCTCCTTGCCAAACCCGATCCTCCTGGGGCAAGCTGGAACTCTAGGATGATTGCAGCAAAACTTCTGATAAATATCAAGTGTACATACTGCAATAGCAATGTATAATAACTTATTCTCTGCTTTTGTCAAGTATCGGAGGAGGTCTCTTTCCAGTGGTGACCATGTACTTTGAATAGTCATGTCCAAGAAAGATGAACAGGTTTGCTTATTACACATAGTAGCTGCTGCAGCAACCCAGACCACCGAATGAGAAACGGGGAAAAAAGAAATCTGTGTTATCTACAGGTACTTGTAATCAATGCTGTTGAATTGAATGATGACTATATGGGAAGCAGATCAATGAACTGAGGTTGAAATGGCATCAGCAGTTAGCTTAGGCACACATGCTGGAGCATGTTGTTGTGTTATGTCTGTTACATTACTGAGAAAATTCAGCTGCAAAGTGCAGTGTTGCTGGGACATGCTGTAAGGACAAGGGAGCGCCCTGGGATCCTGTAGCAAAGCACAGCGTGTCTTTTTTCCAATGCTCAAGTAATGGCTGGCTTGAATACCCTCACAATGAATGTATGTGTGGGCAGCCACTCATGCGGTAATGCTGAAGGATACAGCATGGTCCAGGCAGATTTTTTTTCTCTTCTCTCTGCCCCATAGGCAGTATAATTGGCCATGATTCCCTAAGTGCCCATACTTTTCTGGCACCAGCATTTATCACTTTTTTTTTTAGCCTATATCCTTTAAAATCCTGTGACGAAGTGATGAAGTGACTTAAAGTGATGGCAGTCACCCATGTCAGATTCCTGGGATTTTGCAGGTTTAAGGATGCTAAAGCAGCAAAGTCCGTCTCGCAGTACACAGGATGCTCCTAACTGCTGATTCTGCTGTTACCTGCTTATCTCTTCCCTGAAAGGAAAAACTGTTTGAAAAGTGTACACTGCCTTGATAAATCCATCTGCTATTACTAATGCATGACAAAGAGCCAGGATGCTGCTTATACTTTTCAGAAATTGTGATGTGGAGTGGCAGCAGAATGCACAAAACAATTTTCCATCTGAGTCACTAGGGAAATGGATTAATGAATGTTGATGCTGTCCTCACATGTTTAAACTGAGCCCTTTTTTCTGCTGTTTCCCAATCTTCTCAATTATAAATAATGCTGATACACCAAATGGTACCATCTCTTCAAATTATGGTTCCCTCCACAGTCCTACTTTAAATTTTAGACTTCATCAGATTAAACTGTCCTGTTATCTCATTTTCCACATTTTCCAGGACTTTGTTCTGCAAGTATTAGGAATTATATTGGAATAAAAATGGGCAGAACTAAGTTCATTATATGGCTCCACACTAGCTAGGAAATGTCTGCGTCTACAAAGAACTTACTGGTCGGAATCAACCCCACAAATGATAGGAATATTTAAAACAAAATAAACCCAAACCTGGCTGTTTAAATTGTGTTTTAAAACTGCAAAGAGGAAATCAGGTAATAAGGGAGCCTTTTCGAGGAATTACAGAAAGGCACAGAAATCTTTTTGCAAGTGGCAAATTAAAGGGCATAGAGTGTCAAACCCCACCCTTGGAGATGACCCAGGCTGTCCTGACCAATTGGCTTGCTGCAGCCTGTTAAATAGTAATTTATCAATTTAAGAATTCATATTTGTATCTTGATTCATGGCATTGATAAAGCTGTGGTCAGCACTCCTGAAATTATCATTCCCAACCTGACTTTGCACCCAAACTTTCATCAACTGCCTGTTTCCATTCCCTTTGCCTTTACTGATTGCATGCCAGGCTATTAAACAAGCGTCTTTGTAACACATAGAGCAGTTGTCCACAGCAGACATATGTTAAGCAGATATGCTTAACTAGGAGGAATTGTTTGATCCAACCATCCATGGATGTCATGAGGTTATGCAGGGTGAAAATTAGATGGGCCAAAGCCCAATTAGAACTTAATCTGTCTACTGCCATAAAAGACAATAAAAAATGTTTTTATAAATACATTAGCAACAAAAGGAGGGCCAAGGAGAATCTCCATCCTTTATTGGATGCTGGGGGAAACATAGTGACAAAGGATGAGGAAAAGGCTGAGGAACTTAATGCCTTCTTTGCCTCAGTCTTTAACAGCAAGTCCAGTTGTTCTCTGGGTACCCAGCCCCCTGAGCTGGAAGACAGGGACAGGGAGCAGAATGGAGCCCCCGTAATCCAAGGGGAAATGGTTAGTGACCTGCTACACCTCCTAGACACACACAAGTCTATGGGGTCAGATAAGATCCACCCAATAGTACTGAGGGAGCTGGCAGAAGTGCTCACCAAGCCACTTTCCATCATTTATCAGCAGTCCTGGCTAACTGGGGAGGTCCCAGCTGACTGGAGATTAGCAAATGTGATGCCCATCTACAAGAAGGGCTGGAAGGAGGATCCAGGGAACTACAGGCCTCTCAGCCTGACCTCGGTGCTGGGGAAGGCTATGGAGCAGATCGTCTTGAGTGCCATCATGTGGCATGTACAGGACAACCAGGTGATCAGGCCCAGTCAGCATGGGTTTAGGAAAGGCAGGTCCTGCTTGACTAAGGTAATTTCCTTCTATGACAATGTGCCCCGCTTAGTGGATGAGGGAAAGACTATGGATGTTATCTACCCAGACTTTAGTAAAGCCTTTGATACCGTTTCCTACAGCATTCTCCTGGAGGAACTGGCTGCTCGTGGCTCAGATGGGCGTATTCTTCGCTGGGTAAAAAACTGGCTGGATGGCTGGGCCCAAAGAGTTGTGATGAATGGAGTTAAATCCAGCTGGCGGCCAGTCATGAGCGGTTTTCCGCAGGGCTCAGTGTTGGGGCCAGTTCTGTTTAATATCTTTATCAATGATCTGGATGAGGGGATTGAGTGCACCCTCAGTAAGTTTGCAGACAGCACCAAGTTGATCTGCTTGAGGGTAGGAAGGCTCTACAGAGATATCTGGACAGGCTGGATTGATGGGCTGAGGCCAACTGTATGAAGTTCAACAAGGCTCAGAACCAGGTCCTGCACTTCGGACACAACAACCCCATGCAACACTACAGACTTGGGAAAGAGTGGCTGGAAAGTTGCCCAGTGGAAAAGGACCTGGGGTGTTGGTCAACAGCCAGCTGAATATGAGCCAGCAGTGTGCCCAGGTGGCCAAAAGGCCAATAGCATCCTGGCTTGTATCAGGAATAGTGTGGCCAGCAGGACTCAGGAAGTGATTGTGCCCCTCTACTCAGCACTGGTGAGGCCACACCTCAAATACTGTGTTCAGTTTTGGGCCCCTCAGTACAAGAAAGACATTGAGGTGTTGGAGTGTCCAAAGAAGGGCAACGAAGCTGGTGAAGGGTCTGGAGCACAAGTCTGATGAGGAGCGGCTGAGGGAACTGGGGTTGTTTAGCCTGGAGAAAAGGAGCTCAGGGGAGACCCTATCGCTCTCTACAACTACCTGAAAGGAGGCTGTAGTGAGGTAGGTGTTGGTCTCTTCTCCCAGGTTACTAGCGATAGAACGAGAGGAAATGGCCTCAAGTTGCACCCGGGGAGGTTTAGATTGGATATTAGGAAAAATTTCTTCACCTAAAGGGTTGTCAAGCATCGGAGCAGGCTGCCCAGGGAAGTGGTTGAGTCACCATTCCTGGAGGTATTTAAAAGACATGTAGGTGTGGTGCTTAGGGACATGGCTTAGTGGTGGACTTGGCAGTGCTAGGTTAATGGTTGGACTTGATCTTAAAGGTTTTTTCTGACCTAAATGATTCTATGATTCTATGTTTGCTGGGTTGTGTAATAGTAGTACAGGGTAAATCATGTCACACTGGCAACTCTAGCCACACAAGGGTTAAAAGGCCACACAAAGTGGGTATGAACATGGGACTGCGGTGGCCACTTGCCTCTTTTGGGGAAGTGGGTGATGTGGGAGTTTCTCTGGTTGGGATTCAGGGTCACCAGGGAGGGTGAAATAAGGTGAGATGAGAAAGGGCACTGTCAGGAAGAGCAGGCTTCCAGAAACACCCTAGTGGAAACTGAGGCACTGGCAAATGTTGGTACCTTCAGGGTTATCCGTATCTGAGGGATCATCCTGAAAAAATTCTCATTTTTGGTCTTCAGTGGTTAAAAGGAAGGATTTTCCTAGCTCCCACAATGCCTTTGGGATCTAGTCTTTGGATCTTGCCTCTACTTATAGGCACCTGAATATCTTAGAAAATCTGTCTGTAGGATCTCAATTTAATAGGATATTTTTGTGCGTCGCCAGTTTTTGATGGCATGGACTCCCTGGTGAAGCCAGGACCATGCATTATAAATCCAGGTGTGTAGTTGTGTACCTTGGGCTATAGGTCACAGTCATTTCTTCAAGTCTTGAGGACCATACATTGCAACGAAGTTTTGATCTGTGATTGTACCTTTAAGAGATAATCAGTACCTAATAAATAATAGCACTTTAAAAGTGCTAAAAAACCACAGTTAGTTATATGTGGATTGCATAAGTGTAATTTTGTCACCTTTTTTATAGTATCTTAAAATCTGTACATGAAGGACTTCTGTGATCATTTGCTATTGTATCTAGTTTTATACTGGTAAACTTTCTGCAGAATGGTTTATGAAGTTATGTGCCATCTGCTATGAATTTTGGTAAAATTAATTTATCCTGCCTAGATGTGGTTAACATTTTCAGTATGAAGTTGATTTCTGGAGTGTTTTCTTCTAGCAAGAGGCAGGTGGTGCTTCAAACACTCAGGGAATGGATTTCAGACAGAGTTTGTATTTGTCTTTTCAGAGGATTTGGGGATCTAGTTGTAAAATGCAGCATTGGATCGCCATTTCATGAGCAAATAATTCTCCAGACACAAATCCTGCTCACTTGCTTTTGATTTGCTTCGAAGCATCACAAATTATTTAGCTTAAAGATATAAAAGAGAGTGTCAGCAGCTTTACGGGAAAACAGGCAGTGTTTGGCCTCAGGGCAAGTATATGGGACAGGAGGGAAGATTAAACATTGTAGCTGTACAGGGCAGCAAATATATACGTGCAGCAACGAAGTGTATGTGTGCAGCAAACAGAGCATCTCCAGAAGCAGCGCTGCTTCAGGGGCTCAGCAGAGGCAGCAGGACAACTCTGGGAGCATGGCATGCCCCGAGGGTGGTCCCAAACCACCAGGTGACAACGGCAAAGGGGAAATAATGTGCCCACCAGGCTGAGGAGCCACTGGGCACAGTAGCAGGTTGCTAACAGTGTGTTATGGTCTTACGTGGTAAATATGATGGTTGCAGTTTTTTGTCGTTCCTATTCTTCTCAAAGCAATAGTCAGAAGGCACCAGGCAAGCAGTTAAAGTAAATTAAATCTTTTTTTGGCAATATAAACATTTGTTTTAATGAAACGATGTGTTTGTTCTTTTGGCCATATGTCTTTTTCAGTCTGTTAGTAAGACTAAGCTCTGCTTGTTGGGGTTTTGTTGTTAGTGTTGCTCTGTAAATAAAAAAAAAGAGGGAAATGCCCACTACAGAAAGCAAAATGTATGTAAAATACAGGGAGCTATTTTGTTTACTACATGGTTTCCCCCCCTTTTTTTTTTTTGGAACAAATCTTCCTTTCCATATTGCTTTCCATACCTGCATGCCCAGAAGAAACTCAGTCTTGAGAGGTATAAAAAGCAACAGCCTTGAGTAGATCACCTGAATCCCCTCTACCAGCAGCTCTCAAATTTGAGAGGGGATGTGGAACTTCTCTGGAGGAGGGAAGAGGTAAAATAAAGAAACCCAAACAACTTTGTATATAAAACTTCAAATTCTACTACAGTTGGAAACTGCTCTTTAGCAATTAAAGATAATTGAATAAATAACTTAAAAAAAATAACACTTTCAAAAAGTAGTCAAAATTGTATAGGAATCCTGTCATTCCTTTTGCTTGGATAAATAATTGGAGAAAAGTTAGAAAAGAGGAGGTTGAAGTAAAAGGTTAATTTTCACAGTGCAGTCACTAGTGAAGTCCTGCAGGGATCTGCACTGTATAACATATTTGTAAGTGATCTGGAAAAATATGTGACTGGCAAGGAGAAAAAGTTTATTGATGTTAATAAATCAGGGTAGTAAATAATAGATAATAAATCAGGGCTGTCTGTAAGAACTGCAGAAGGACTTCATGGGGCTCAGTGACTGGCTGTTGAAGAGGCAGATAAAAGTCAGTTTTGATAAATATAAAATGATGCACACAGGGAGAACCACTGCTAACTTCATGTACAAAATTGTGGGTTGTCTTACCAATTGCCACTCAGGAAAGAGATCTGAGAGTTAAAAAAAATAGTATTAGGTATTATAGAGAAAGAGATATTGAGCAATCAGAAAATATCACTATGTTTTATACAAATCTCAGTGTGCCCTCAGACTATACAGGTTCCTCTAGTACTCCTGTCTGAAGACTTATGTAGCAGAATAGGAGAAGATTCAAGGCAAGGCAATAAATGTGATCAAAGATTCCCAAATGGCTTCTCTACAAGGAATGTAGGATGCAGAGTAAGCTAGGACTTATGTTTTACTTTTAATTCTTACCATTTATTCAACATCAGAAGACTCAAGGAAGATGCAGTTCTATATTAAAAGACCTAGAGAAAAGATAAGGTCATGATAAAAGCTCATGAGTGGCATGGGAAGGCCATGGGAGAGGGAATGATTGTTTAATGTCTGTCCCAGTAGAGCAATTAGTGAGTGCCAAATTAATGGGGGAAAAAAAAAAAGCCAGTTCAAAACAAAGGAAAATTACTCTTTGCACCATGTGTAAGTAAACTGTGAAACTCTGGTGCAGGATGGGTGGTTGCTGAAAACACTGGCTTCAAAAAGCCCCTAAAAAATTCATGTAAGAAGAATTAATCAAGGGCTACTAAACACAATGACACCTGTTTTTTGGTTCAAGAATCTTCTGAGGAAGGTCCAAGTTGCTGGAAGCTGGAGGACAGTTATGGGGGGAGCTCACTGCAGTGCTTGCCCCACCTTCCGGTCTTGGGAGTTGGATTACAAGGTTCCTAGCCTTGGTTTCAGCTGGTGTGATCCTTCTGATCTTTAATGTTCTGTTCTCTTGAAACCAACAAAATATGTATCCCCAGATGGTTTTATAGCCAGGTGGTATGCATTTTCCTAGAATTACAGCCTAGCAGTTGTTGATTCTGTATCATCTTTATGCTACAGACAGCATGCAGACATATTTCTTGGTCTCAGTTATTGCCCATTCTCTTCATACAGTTAGAGAGTTTGCTTAGCTTCTGTGCACTAGTCTTTGGCAGTTGTTGTCCTGGTGGTAAATGTTCTTGGGCTCATCAGCTCGATTGTTGCATTATTTAGCATCTAAAATTTAGGCTTCCTATCTGGTCTGTTCATCTAGGTTCCCTCTGTAGTGAATGAAGAAAAAGAGGCATTTCCCATTAACAATATTCTGAGATGGGAGAGATATAATTACCCAATATATTTTCTTCAGTGACAAGTTGGGAATAGGATATTCCTACAGACAAAACGAGAAACCGCAGTACTTTCAATGGGGAAGGTGAGAGAAAGGTTTTATGCTGCTTCAGTGGATGAAGCAGACACCTGTTAAAGCTGGGGTGGGAATAAAGACTGGCAATGCAGAGGGGAGGGGGGTGGAGGAGGATGAGTAGAAAATTTTTCCACTGTCTTCACTGGGGAAAAAAAAAATAAAATTATATTGTGTCAGTAACAATTACACAGATGACGTGAATCACCCCTTGGAGATAATTGTTCCCTCCCTTAGCTGCAGAGGCTCAAGCTTGGCTTAGACCAGAAACCTCTATTTTAGAGAGATGTTAGCTGCAATTGATCACATCTTCACTGACACTGGCCCCTGAAAAAGATAATCATGTCAGGTGTTCTGACTGACTCCCGAGTCACGTCAGCCACTTCAGCAGTTACTTTTACACTCAGAGAAATCTGTCAAATATTCATCTGATTTGACATTTGGAAGTATTCTTTTTTTCCTCCAATTTTTTCTCCAGCTTTGAAGATTGTCATTCTTTGACTCTTGGCTTACAAACCAAATTTTCTTTAAGATTGCACACATCTCCTTAGTAAGCCAGATCAGTATTATTTCTGAGTAGCTGAGCTAAATAAGTTACTAAGGCAAGATGACTGCTTCTAAATCATGCTTTGGAGGTGTACCAATTGTTATGCAGATAACTGCCAATGGTTCATTAGTTCAGCAAAGAATCTGGTTGGAAACTCTTCAGTATCTCATGAAAATGACTTGCACTTCTCTTAGAGCCAATGACTTATTTCTCACATCCTTGCTCCATTCAGATTTAAGCTAATCATCCTAGATTTAGCCAGGGACACAGGGAAGAAACCAGTCTCAGCTGCACCAGCTTCAGTGGAAGACTTGTTTACAAATGTCAGGAGATTATTAATTGAAGCTTTCAAGCAGTCAACATACATTTTGTCAAAATATGGTTTTGGCCTTACTTAGCCTTGAAGTCTTTGACTTTAAATTTGGCAAACAGTTATGTAGTCATACTGGCCAATTCCAGGGTAAGCACAGGTCTCGTTTTACCCTTGTTTGTCCAGGACTGCAACCCTTATCAGAGTAAGTGGCTTTCTAACAGAACTGGAGAATTTGGGCTGCTGTAAAGCTCCATACTCAGAACATGAAGACTGAACAGGAGATCTGGCCCTTGCCTCCCTCCCAGGTGCTGTCTTTGCACTTTGCATTTCATGGAAAAAAATGTGAAGGTTGTCCATGCCTGGACTTTACCACTGGAGCTTGCCGAAGATAGGACTGTGTTATCATCCTGGCTGCCTCCCTCTGGCGATGTCCTTTCCTCTTTCAAACACTGGTGCCAGTTTTCTGAGGCTTACCATATTTGTCAAGCTGGTGTTTCTTGGGTATTTCCTTCTCCCAGGTCTTTCAGAGAGGAAGCTGCCTGAGAAGATAAGCTGTGGTGTACAAACTGTAGCTCCTAGTTTGTTTTCCCTACTGAAAAAAAGGAAAACTTTCAAATACCTGGATACTTAAGCTAAATATCAAAGCCTTGGTTAGAGTTTGGGGAGAAAGAGGAAAAAAATTATAGTGAGTCTAGAAGGGGAGAAATAAAATGCCTCTATAGCTGGTCCATAGATACACCTGGGTCTAATGATCTGGGGCTGAGTTTGGGTGCCACTCTGAGGAAGGTAGTGCCAGGCAGTGGTACAGACTGTCAGCATCTTTGAGAAAATCACAGCTACAAGGGAAACCCAATTTGATGACTCTCTTTGGCAAGTTGTCCCCGAAAGCAGAGCAGCTGCTGCACTGTGAGATTCCTGACTTGTGTCAAATTGTTACTGCACCTGGTTCACATGGCGCCCTTCAGCGAGGCACGATGGCATGTGCTCCATGCTTCGTTTACTTCAATGCGGGTGATACAGTTGCCTAATGGTGCTTTGTATAATTTTTTTCATTAGCACATGTAATCTTCAGCAGCAGCAACAGCACGTGTAGGATGATCAGACCCTGATGGTGTGCAGTCCACTAATCATATTAAGCAATATTTACATTAACCATAGAATTCTTACCCAGGTAAGAATACTGCTTTTATTGGTGTTACCCGATTGCTATGTGCCATTCTTAGCACACAGAGTATTCACTCGTGGTATTATTGCACATGTTAAATGGAGCCTTTTTTGAACTGTCCATTCACTGTGAAATGTGTGGAAATATGCTGAATGAATGTTGCATACATCTGTGCGTGTCTGCTTTTTAATGCTAGTAGAAAAAGAACTCCGCAGCAATGATACTGGAATGAGCAGCTAGAGGTGCTATGAACATCCTTTTACACTAGGCGTCTCCCTCAGCGTATTTATTCAACTGAGAGCTGTACGGTGCCACTGCCCGGCTGAACATAGCAAATACAGGGGAGGACAGCAAGATACATGCGTTCAATGGAGCTGTACCCTTGCCATGTATACAGAGGAAACAAATCTAATATGTTTTGGAACAAATTACTGAAACTGTATATTCGGTGCAATACAAAACAGTGGAGACAAATATTGCTCCAAAAGACCTAGTCAGCACCTACGTTTTACTCCGACTTAATTGTTGCAGAAGCCTCCTTCCTGTAAGCAGTCAGGTTTATGTTTTCCTTCAGGGGTACTAAGACCCAATGGTAAATAGTTCAACTTCTTTCTGTCAGCACTACAGACAAGGTAAGCACAGACATGCACAAAACCGAGGCTTGAAAGGTGGTGGTGGCGTAAGTTCTGCACCTGAAGCATGAAGTTAGTAGAGAAATTAATAGTCCTCTGCATGGTTGGTCCTTAAGAGTTTAAGAAAGGGTCTTGGTTTCTCATTGCTTATTGTTGAAAACTTACTTTGAGATAGAATTTTGAAGCAAATGAAACATTGGTTCCTGGATGTCTTTTTATGATACAAACATTTCCAGACCGGGTGGCTGAATGCTCTAACTCTGTGTCAGGATACTGCCAGGGGCTGGTTCCACATTTCCATCTCTGAAATCCCAGACAGACATGGGTCTGCATGCCAATCATGCTGAATCTTCTTCAGCTGCACAACTCACACAGTGTGTGCACAGTAATACGGACCTATGCCACGTGTGTGAATTCACTGTGCAGTGCCTGCAAGCAGCTCTAGATGTCCATCCGTTCCAGACAAGGAGCTGTTGTTCCAGCCAGAGGAGATTGTATGGCTGTTCCACAAACAGTGTCATCGCATATAGTGCTTTGTCAGCAGAGAACTCAATGAAGGTGAAAATCCTCACCTGCTGAAAAGGAGCCGACTCAGGAAAGAGGGGACAATCTCAGTCCCCTGACAAATTTTTTTTTCAAGATTTAGCTGCTATTTTTCTGCATCCCAACATATTGTTTTCCTCTGTATCCCTCACAGGTAGTTAAATTATTTTGTGGGGGGGAAGCAAGACAGCTGACTATGGTGGCCATGAGAGGGCAGCTAATGGATATGGAGTGCAATGAAGTAGCAGAGCACTCCAGGAGGGAGACCTGGCAAAGCCTAAAGGACATAGCTGGCCGAGGAGATTGCATGTGGTCAAGAAGTGTCACTGCTCAACTAAGAAAAACTCTCATGAAAGAAGGGGAGGGGAATACTGCAGTGGGAGAGTTGGAATAGCTTTGTGGTGATACTTGGGCTCTAGTCAAAGGGAAGTTGCAGGGGAAAAAGTGGGAGGATTAGATATGAGTAGACTTGAGATAGCAGAGAGACCAGTGGGAGAAATATCTCTGAGTTACTCTCATCCGAGGTGGACCCATCCTTACCCACCAAATTAGTTGTTCATGGCTACCTTAACATACCCAGGATGCTTCCCATGCTGTTTCTCATTTTAGCTAGGCATCTTGCCTTATTCTTACCAAAACCTGCTACTAGAGAAGTGGCTTGTCCTCCCAACATGGAGAAGTAACTCGTTTAGAGAAAAATATTCTGTATTCCTGGAGAAGTTTTCATGCATGTGTGAAAAATCATGTTTTCCCCTGCACTGCACTGGCAACTCTCTGTACCTCAGAGATTGTATTTGTGTTTGTCTTTTACATTTCTTTCATTTCAACAGAAATGCTAGAGAAGTGACTCCTGGGATACAGTTTTTAATTGGCCCAGTTAACAAGCTAATCCCAGGCTCCTAGCCAGATTATTACAAGTACAATAGTTGGTCTGGTTTGGGATGTCAAAATGAAAAGGTTGGGCAAGATTTATAGCTTCAGGCTTAGCATTGAGTTTTCGTTGAAATAAACACGAATATGTGGGTCTGTAAAACATGCCCACTTTGAGGAAACATACCGAGAATAGCTGGTGGGGAGGAACTGTAATATGACTAATGAAGAAACTCTGTAGCACTGGGATGTGTTTGGGTGTTACCTGTTTGCAGACAAAACCCAGCTTCATCCAAGCCTCAGAGAGAGGAAGGAAGGAGGAAGGAAAAGGAAGAGGTATTCATCTACCCTATCAGCTCTTTATGTTTTTGATAAAAGTAAGTGCAATTGCTGAATCATATGCTTCCCTTTTGGGTCAGATGCGTTGATAAGAGTGAAACTAACCATAAGAAAGTAAATTAAATGCAAATTAGAGATTAAATCCCTATGGGATTTTTTTCTCTTGGATTTTGGCTGGTCCTTATAGACATCTTCTACTTTTGTTATCTTTTTACTTAATCCTAGACAGCTGCAGGCTCCTGGATTTCAGAACTGGTCAGGTTTTGCTATGACTCTTGGTATGCCAAATTCCTTAGAATTTGATGGCTTTCCTTTTTGTGCATCTCTGTAACCAAAAATCAAAAGCAATTGTTCATCTTTTTGGCTGCAGGTATTGTAAAATGCACACACAGTAGCCCAGTGTCATGGGTGGCAGTATAGACTTCTGCTATTAGCACTCACAGGCTGAAGCTTGTTGTAGTCTGGTCCTGTATATACCACAAGCAAAGCATTTTGCTAATGTTACCTGTGCTGAGCTCTTAAATTTCTTAGAACATTTCAGAACAGACATCTGTAGCAACAGGAACCTCCTTACAAAACAAATCACGTGTAAGGCCTATTAGTCATTTGAGCTATGTGGGTAGAGGTTTTAGACTGGGGAATTCAAACACTGCTGGCTGGATATTTATTTATTTATTAGGAAGCTGTGTATGAGCAAAGCAGCAAAAAACCCCAACAGACATTACTTACTTCAAGCCAGTAATTTAGGCTGTTTAGTCAGTGGCTTGGCTTATAAACCATTTTACTGGATGCTTTATCCTGTTTTAAGATAGATGTCAGAGACAGGTGGAATGAATCGCATTTGAGGGATTCCTCTAACCATGGAAACAATCAGCGTACGCTCTGCAGCTTGCTTTTAGACAGTTGAAGGTAGAGGCAATGTATCCATCAAACATGTATCTAAATCTTTTTGCTGGTTCAGAGCACAAGACTACATTTGCTGCATGGACAAGGAGGGTGAGTTGGGTCTGCTTGCAAGACTGTTGGAACACATCCCTATTTTGTCCTGACCTTCTCACAGACAAGCATAATGGACTGTATTTCTTATCAGGCATGCATCGCAGCAGGCAGCACATTCTTGCAAATTGTCCCAGAATACTCTCTGGGTTTGAAACTTGTTTTGTTTTATTGAATGCTGGATACGGAAATGGTTTCACTAATGCTTACGCAGGGACAGTACTACTTCTAGCTGATAATCCTCAGCTTATATACGGAAGGATCGCCTTTGCTCTTCTAGACACAGTTCTGTATTAGGAGATTGTTTGGTCAGTTTTCTTTTATTATCTCATTTTCAGAAAGATTCAGGAAGAATTGCTACTTTCTGAAACAGTCTCTCATCCTGTAATATAGTACATCTTCTATGAGCATAATAACTATTTTAAAATCTGAAATTATGCTTAAAATCCTGTATTATTTCAAACACAGGCAAAACCACCCTTCTGCTTGTTTAGCATTTTTTTATTCCAGGAACCATGAGATCTTAATTTCATTTAGAACTCTAAAATCCTTAAAGTTAGTAGATGCATAAACAGTTTCTTCTCCTGCAAATGTGGCATATAATTTTGTGCCTTCTGCAAGAGTTCTCAAAGGCTCCTAAGTCAGATTGGAAGCTTGGCTGTGATAAATACATATAAAAGGTATGATGTATAGGACTAAGAGAGCTGCAGTATTATTCACCAGGGAATTGCAGGTAGATTTTTATGTAATTTCTTCCACTCATGGGCATTCATTGGCCTTTCATCTATGATTTGTCACTCTAGAAGGAAAAGAGGAACATACAACCTGGTGAGCTTTTCGCTTTATCAAGGGCTATGAAATCCTTCAGTCCCCTATAAAGTGCCAGTTGAATCAGATGTCAAACAGAAAAACTATGGCTAGCACAGCGGATCCATCAACTTCAGTAAGTAACTGTCACCAACCCATAATCTCTATTATTATTAGATCATACCTCTGGATCTTTGGCATAAGTGAACATGATGCAAGAACTTGTAAAAATCACATGGCACCCCTTTGGTTATTGTAATAAAAGAGACAGAAAAGACTTGTTGGATCTGCTATCTCAGTTTGCTGCCAGTGCAGAGAAACATGAGGGAGCCCCAAGGGTAAATGTGAGCAATAAAACTCACTGCGTTGACTGAAGGAATATCAATTCAGTGTAGTGAAACAGCAAATGCCAGGAGAGCAATCAGTTAAAATATGATGCACGAGTACCTGCAAACCTGTATGTGGAAAGTGTTCTTCTCCTTGCACTTCTTTTAGATCCTAATTCAGCAGTGCATGTGTGGATGTGCCTTACTGCATCAGGACCAAAGATACTGAAATCACAAATGAAGACTGTCTACAACTAAATGCAGGTGATAGGTTTAGGGACACAGATTATTCTCTGATTAACTGACTACACGTTTTATTGATCAGTAAGGGGCATGACCCTTAAAAAGTTATTTCTTCCTGCTTCCACTTCAAATTCATTGACAGTTGTATTTACTTACATTTTTCTTTCATCTTATTGTTAAATGTTGGCAAAGACTAGAATGTTAATTTTAGTGTAAATAATTTATTGAATAGTAATATATGAAAATGAATTTGATATGCTTCTCTGTATGAATGACATTCTATTATTGAAATTTATTAATCAGCACATTCCACTCCATCAAACAAATTTTTTGAGGAAGAGGAGGGGAGGAGGTGGAGAGGAGGTTTGGAAAAATGCAGTACAGTGGGCTGACTAAATCTGAATACTTGGTCGCTGAAAATGCAGATATCGTGTAATTCAAATAATACTGATGAGATACAGAACAGTCATATGCAGTCATAATAACAATTTATATACTGTCAATATTAATAGCAGTGTCTGAGAATACAGTTTTAAAATAGGTACGTACAATTTTATTAAGTATAAAAAGACACCGTGCAGAGCACAATACAATATATTTCGTCTTTAATTCTGGTAGTTCTCAAACTCTACTGTTTTAATTGATATTGTCACCAACGACCACTGGATAGAATTACGTCTCTGTATAAAATGAGGCTTCTCTGGACGAATTCATGCTGTTTGGTTTTAAAAATACAGTAATTTTCTTTCAATGGCTACTTACACTAATCAAACACTGTCAAGACTGTTGGCTAGCCTGCATTTGGTTTCTAACATGTGCTATGATACTGCCAACTTCCTGTTTTGCTTTGCCTGTCTCTGTTTGAGAGTAGATCCTTCAAAATATTAATTGTTTCTGACTTCGTTCCAACTTCACAACCAGAACACTGGTTCAGACCATTTCTACATTCCTCATGTTACTAAACATTCACCGACATCAGCTGGAGTTTTCAACATGCAAGGACTGTAGAGCTCTCCCTAAGTCCCTTTTCTCCCCCGGTCTCTTCTAATGAAGCATAGAAGGAATGCTGAAAAATTATTATTTTTTAGAATTTGGGGGTTCCTTTTTCTTATTTTCTTGAAAGTAGATGACTTTTATAGCCTTCCAGCTTTTACTATTTTCTTTGGAAAAGCAGACATGTAAACTTAAGAACTTAGTTATAAATTTTGTTTGCACATTCCAATTTGGTTTGATTAAAAAAAAAAAGTTAGAACTCTAACTTCAAATTGACTTAAATGATAATGTGAGAGTCTTAAAAGAAAAAACTTACACTTCCTCCTCCCTAAAATATATTAACATTAGACTGGAAAATAAATTAAAGAATACAGAAAAGCTGAGATTATGCTATCACAGTAATATCTGCCAAACAAAGCTTGGTCTTTTGCTAACATTAGCTTACTACATTTGCAATACATGCTAAGCAAAGACCCTACTTCTCTAACATGTACATTCAGACAATATATATTTTATGGAATAAATATATAATATATCCAGTTATAGATTTCTGAATAGTAACTATAATAGATACAAGCAATACCTACGTTTAAAAATACAGTTCTAGGATTCCCTAACTTTACCACTAATAAAACTAAAATTGACCTAAAATTTTCTCACTCTGTTGATGCATAATAAAATATATGGAAACACCAAGAGTAAAAAGCCAATTGCTTCTACAAATGGAATACTTTATAAATATAGTAAATTGCTATTTCCAGAAGGAAAATTGAAAATTATAAACAGGAAGTTAGGTTAAAACAGCTCTACAATATATAGTACAAAGTGGCTATGAAGTGTGATGTATGAGTTTGATGTCTGTGGCAAAATTTTTGAACTGATGTAGTTGTTCATTTCTGGAGATAACTGTAGAGAAAGATTCTGTCCCCAAAAGAAGCCAATCTTGACCTCCTTAATACAAAACTTCCAGTGACTACAGAAAGCCAACAGGCCAATTTGTCAGAGTAAGGAGTGCAAGATTAGATCAAACATAATTATTTGGAAGCCCTGGACTTCTCTGTTTCATAGGGTTTACCTATCATGCTGTTCTCATTAGGAATAAAGTCACAGAAGCACTATGTATCTGTGACTGCCATGTGCTGAAAAGCCTTATCACGAAGGTGCCCTCCCTATGGCTCTTAACTACATTATTCTTGTACTGCACATTCTCCAGATGAATTCTGTTTTGTGTTCCTGTAATTGTTTCCTTTTTCTGGAATACTGAAGTACAGCTCTGGTTGCTTGATTACTGAACTCTTGAGCGAGGCTTTTTTTTCCTTGAGAATAACCTAGAATTAAAGAAATGAATTTCTCAGAGAAAGCACAAGGAATGGAGGAATTACTTTGCTGGCTGTCTCTGCCTGCCTTTCTTCCCTTTCAGTTTAAAGAAAAATTTCAAATCAGTAAAAATGCCTTACTTGCTAATAAAAAGATTTAGGTAACTGAAAAAGTGAAAAACGTCATGTGAGACTGTGCCGTTTGTATGTTTGTCTCCTGCAATGGACCTATTTTACACAGAAACCCAAAACTTGCTTCATGAAATACTGTTTGTACCTCCTGCCTGAGTTGAGGCCGTGAGGTGGGATTCAGAACCCACTTGGAGCCTTTGCATCAACAAAACGGGAATTCTGGTGGTCACAGGACAGGGGGTCTACAACGTGGATTTTTTTCCACTAAATACCAACAAAGGTCAGTGTCAACCTTAATAATGATGAAATCATCACTGGGAGCTTCAGTTTCTGACCATTTGGGGACTTCCTGAGTCACCTGTAGACTCTTACGGGTACAAACATTCTGTTTTGGAAACACCTGGTATGCAATGTGCATGACTGGGATGTAACTCATTGGGACATGCTTCCTACTTGATTTCATTTGGGTAAATGGAGCATATTTATAAATGTATTCATGTCAAAAACTCTCGCTGATTTCAGAAAAACTGCATATATGGAGAATCTCTGTACCTCACCTGCCATGTGTTTTCACTACACTGGAAAACTTGCAAGCCTCTCGGAAGCTATTGTAATATTGAATGTCAGTCAAGAGAGAATGAAATACTTCCTATCGAACTGGTGATGGCAAGTAAGCATTTGTGGATTCTCTGCAGAGGAACCACAGAGTGAGGTTTGGGTTATCTGTAGCAGGGAAAGGACTAGGAAGGCTTTTCTTCATGTACCAGCAGCAAATCTCAATGTTCTGTTGCAGAGTGGTAACAGACTATTTGAAAATACATTAAACTGTGTCTAAATCTGGTAGCATATTCTTACTTGTCACAAATGCTCTGGTTTTTAATTAAAAAACGTTCCCAGGAACTACAGACTTCTTGTGCAGTCTTGCTTGCAGGTAAGCCAGAGCTGCATAGTGGCTATTGATCTCGGGGTTATTAGTTGGAAATTGGCTCCAGAATTTGTTAGGGCCTTTCACCTATTTTCAAAATGCATTTTACTGGGACAGACCATGTGGAAATGTACCAGAGAATGAGCTCTGATCACCCTCCCTACGGTATGTGCTTGCCGGGGCCCTGAGGGCACTACCAGCCCTGACTGTCCCTGACCCTTCCCCAGCTCCCCCCACCCTGCCCATGGCCCAGCACCCCATGTCAGTCCCCAGGGCTGCCCCCACCTGCCCATGGCCCAGCACCCCATGTCACCCCTGGGGCCGTCAGCCCCTGCCCCAGCGACGCCGCAGCAGGGCTGGTCTCCAGCTCCCCACAGCCCTGCCCTGCCCGGCCATGGGCCCGGCCTGGCCTCAGCCAGTTGCTAATCCCGGGGAGGTGCCCGATGCCCGGGGCTGGGGCTGCCCCCGTGCCCCCCGGCTGCCCTGCGCCTGGCTGGGGCTGGGACGGGCCCCTGGTGCCAGGCCCTGCCCTGACGGACCGCTGGCCCCATGAGTTGCTGGCCCAGGCAGGGTGCCGTCAGTGGGCTTTAGGGAAGACCAATGAATCCTCTCACCTACGACATATGGTTTTGCTGTGTAGTTTGCTGCTGTTGCTGCTGCTGAATGAGCAATTGCTGCTGTTGCCGGCGCCGGGCTGTTCTCAGTTTTTCGAAGCGAGCTTCCATCTCCTCCAGCACCTTGGGAGTGTAGCGTACCACCAGCTTGACGCTGTCCTTAGCCGCCTTCAGCAGCTCCACTGCCTTCTCATGGTGTTCTCCTTCCACGCTCTGGGAGCAGGGAGAACAGATTTAATAATGAAAATGCTGCTTTGATGTAGAGCTCTGTCCTCTTTTTCATATGGAAAGGCTGTCGGGGTTTTAGGAAGTTTCTACACCTTACATTTTTCAAGGGACCATTAAGGGAAAGTGTTGAGTTAAGTAAGATTTATGCACTACTGGGAATCTATTAATTTTCATATTTTAAATAAGCCAAATCTGTTTTAGGTTGCATTACAAACATAATTTCTGATCTGTGTGAAAAGGAGGGGAAATACTCAACAAGCTTTGTGCCAACAGAAAGAATGTGAAAAAAACCCAAATCCCGCAGTAAAAACCCAAACAGTCTGTTTGCAAGGTACAAAAATACATATTTAAATGTTGGTAAGAAATGAAGAAATTGCAAGTATGAAATCGCAATTCCTTTCTTACACCCTGGCCCTGTTTGGATCCTGCAGGGAACGACATGTGGTGATGAAGCAGTCACCAAGCTGCAGACGAAGGAGCATGCCCGCTGCTCCCAGCAACAAGCCATGTCTTAGTTAATGGCATTGCTCACACATTTAACATGTATATGATATGGCTTCTCTATTGGAAATAAACTAGTCTTTATCTGGTTAGTTGTAAGCAATCAAACACTAACAATTGAAACATTGCAAGTTCTTGCTGAAGGAATATGTATTTCCCCTCCCTTTCTGGAAAATGGTTTACAGTAAGATGATATCTGCTGTGAAATCAACAGTATTCCCAAAGTGGCTCAAGCTCTGATTTCGATGCTAACATTGTTTGAAACAGTAAATTTCCAAAAGGGAGAGGTGGCTCGGCTGTGAAAAGAGTATTTAATTTCTACCATTAAGTGGACTGACCGGAGTGCTCTTCAGGCATGTGGATTGTTCCACACCTTAAGAGAAAGGGAGACATTTTCTAGTGCTGTGTGATTGCCCACCACGTGTGTTGTAGGATATACTCCAATAAACAAAAGTATCTCTGCACAGAAAAAAAAAAGACTGCACAATTGAGACCTTCACATAGATTTTAGACCATTTAAAAAAAAAAAAAAGTAATTTTCTTCCCACATAAAATAAATCAAAGTTTTACTACATGCTGTGTTTTAAAACTCTTATGTATACCATGCTATTTAAAATGAAACTATATCCACAGGCCTCCAAAGAGAAGCAGCAGCATTCAAAATACCTGAAGTTCAATTCATGCTAAAAGAATAACTCAGCATCGTTATAGCAACTGTCAGAAGAAAATTATTTCTATTTTCATCTCTCCTATTTGAATGAGTAGCATTGTGCAAGAACAGTAAATTAAGAATTACTTCTGCTTTGGCACACTATGAAATAACTAGAAAAACTGTGAAAAACTAGCTGTGTGAAAATACAGCTAGAAATAACAATGAAAAGTTTCAAAAAGCAGACACAATACACTTCAACAGAAATAATATAATAAATAACAGCACAATTCAAGCTTATTGCCTTGCTATTTATCCTTCTCCTGTTAAATATCCTTCAAAATAATAATGCAAATAATTATTTCACGTCTCGGTCAACTGTCTGGGCTCAAGAGTTTCTATGGAAATGTTAAGATGCTTCAGAAATAATTCTGCAACTTAGAGAAATAATGAATGGCATTTCAGGTGCTGAAATAATTACCAGAAACAGAGAAAACCTTGAAGTAAATAGACATTTGATTGTTGAAATAAATGACTTCATGTTTTTTAACTGTATGTTCATGAAATTCCTCCAGTAGGTCTCCTATTCAAAGATCTTCAAGAAAATTCATGATCTGTGATGACCAGATTTATTAGAAATTGTGACTGAGATAAATCTGCTGAACAAGCACTGCTACCCAAAAGTAATTTGGAGAAAAAAAGAGTTTCCTTACAAATATTTGCAAAAGACGAAATCATTGTTGCATAAGAAACAGTGAATGTATCTAATGCTCCAAAGAGAGCTAAAATAAAAAGCTATTGATGCACAGGGTGTTTTGTGAAATTGCTTTAATGAACAAGTCACAGATACAAATTAAAACCTCTTCCCACATCCCCTACCCCATAACTGCTCAATGTTAGAAGAGGTGATCATAATTAACACATACTGTAACTAGCTATCTTTTATAACTCACTGCTTTCTGACTGGCTTTTGTAAACACAGTTCCCACCTTAAGAGGAACCATATAAAATTTGGCTTTATTTTATATTTAATTTTTTGCTTGTGAATTGTGGTCAGTATGACATGGCATGGACATTCAGAGGAAACGACAGTGTATTTAGTGTTGTCGTGATCAGTTTTGCTGTGGAACAGAATGAACTTAGAACAGGCTATGAACAAAAACTGTAAACTCCCAAGCTACATGAAGTAGCTAAAAGATTTGTTTGCTTTCAAAGAGTTGGATCGTTTTAACTAACATGAATAAGCAATTGTGACTGTATCTGTTCTGTAGGGGAATAAAAAGATTCTGTACTTTAATACTTCATACAACTTAGTAAACTGTATTTACTTCATGATTGCCTGTTTTCTTTCCCATTTGCCTCCGGCTTTGTACTTCCAGTTTACAGCCAGTATTTTCTAATTAGAAACAAGGGGTTTGACTTTGTTGCTATCCAGGTCAATGGAAAACTCCCATTGACTTGAATAGTAATGATACAGAATTAAGCCTAAAGCTCTGAACCATAACCAAAGAGAAAGGAAGGAAAATAACAAAGGCAAAGTAAAAGATAGTGCTGCTAAATATGAACCCGACTCTCCAAACGTACCTAACTCAGGTCTTAACAACTACAGGTTTCAGCTGCTATTAATATGATTGCTATACTTGCTCTTAATGTCTTCATTGCTGCTTGCACTCATATTTCCAAGGCGTTACAAATGCTTCACCTGCATAGCGGTAGCTGCACCACTTAAATAGCAGAGCCCCTTGGAGTAGGGAGAAGAGCTTATACCACCAAAGGAAGTTGTTTTGCTGTTTGAATTCCTCTGCCTCTGCAAACCTCTGCGGCTATGCTGGCGAAGGACTCCTGCTGGTATCGGTCATGCCTGTACAAAGGATTTTGCTGACTGGATTACACTGGTTGGGGACATTGCGAGGATCTGACACTTATGTTACTTTAGAACTGCCCACCAAACATGGGATTGAATAAATTTGTTTCGGAATGTGTGTCTTTATTTAATATATAATTTTTGATTACATATATTTATATATACTTATATCTGTATTTCCCTTATTGCATTGGCAGATTGCGTCAAAAAAAGGGATGCAAAATACTGCAGAGACAAGTACAGCTGAAAGAACTGCAGATATGGTGTGGGGAAACACCAACCATTACTGTATCCAGGCTCACAGACTTGTCATAAATATAAAAGAAAAAAATCCCACTCTCTTGCAGACGAAAAAGAGAATCTGACTGTTACCCCACAAGCTGAGAAACTGAGAATACTACTTCTATTAGATATCTGAGCAGATGCTTGGGTGAGAAATTAGCCATTATACACCTATTTTGTATCCCTTTCTGTGTCTGACTCACACCAGGTATCTAAAAAATGCAGAATCTTTGCCAGATATGAACAGCCACCAGCAAGTGCCTTTGCTGAGCCATCTGCAGGGCTTACTGCTTTCAATTTCCTTTCTTTTAGGGGGTGTGGGACAGAAGTATGTAACAAAATCCCCAGCATAATGAGAAAACACTTTTTTTAACATCCGATGAAACAGCTCAAGGAAGTCATCCCAGTCATGCTGGGATAACAAATCTGGATTCTGAACACACAGCTCTAATTTTATGTTGATAATTATGAAGTTAGATAACCACCAACTTCTGAGCACAAACAAGTTACAGATATTTCATTTACATTTCATGTTCCACTGCTGAGCCGCCTGTTGTATTGTACATACTGTATATTATTTGCTTTTCTTCAGCTAAATTGAGAGAAGCACAGAGTGAACTAGTCACAGTGAACAATGTTAAATTTAGATCTTTTTCCTCGTCTCAAGCTGTCTGCAAACAAATTACCACTTCTATAATTTTTGACTTTTTACAAATTATATTGTATGGGCTTAATTCAGCCCAAGATTGGTGTATGAACAGTTGCTCATAGGCATTATTTCATGTATGCAACTGCAATTCAAACTTCAAATTCTGTTGTTTAGACTCTGAACGCAAAAATATTTGTATTGCATTTCGGAATCAACTTTCTCAGGTTCCTACATGCAAATGGAAATTTTATATTGTGTTTTTTTGCTACATTAGCTTAATATATATTCTAGAGCACATTCATGACACTTTTTGAACAGGGTATCATGAAATAGAGGTGACAACAGCCAAATTCAATATATCTTGACACCTGAAGGTTCACCACTTTCCTCCCCTGTATTTGCCTAGATGCTGTTGACAGTAAAAGGATTTTTCAAGAACCATCCATCAATTAGTGAATATAAACTCTTTTTATCTGTCCTTTTATTCACCTGTTGAAAGAAATGCTGAAAAACAACAAAATTATTTGATCTGCTTCCGATCGGTGAAGTTCGGGCAATTTACTTATTAAATGTTCAGTTGATTTCTTTCTCCCTGAGACTAAATAACCTTTTCAGTGGGCTTTCTTTTTCTGTTTTGTATCTTTTCTTTCTCACTGTGTACAGGGGTAAGTAAGCTTCCAGACCTATTAGTTCTCTTTTGAGATAATGGTTGATAGAAGTAGTAAAAGTCTGTCTGAAGTGTTGCACTGATATTTTGTTTCAAGAGAAAGGGAATAGCTATTGTTGAGAAACAGATGACAACAAAAAAGCATGTAGAAAACAGCATTTTTTTCATTCTTTACGGGCTTGCAACAATGAGGAAATTTAAGTTGGAAAGCCTTATATTTATGACTGGATTCAGGAATTGCTCATACGTGCCTTTGGTGTATTTAAATACGAGGTTTACATGGAGGTTTTGCATGAAAAAGGATTATATGAATGAGTATGCTTACCCTTTCAGTACTTTACATTCCCTTGTAAAAGGGAACAAAAAGAAAAATGAAAGGTAGAATTTGACCCATATCATGTAGTCAGAGCCTTGTTTTTCCTCTCTATTCCAGGGGCCCTTTTATTTCTACGTCTGTACTGACATTCACAGCGAAACTACTGCAAAACACTCCACCCTGAAGTATTGTCTTACATGAAAAATGACTATGTAAAAAATGCACCTTTTTACTGAAAATACATGCTCCCTGTCTGTGTTCATTTTACAGCTGATTTCTCTGACAGATATCACAGCTGGATGAATGCCACTGAAAGAAATCTGGAATGTCACTGAAAGAAATCTGGAATGTCCCTTCCATTGCAAATCAGCACCAAATGTGCTTACCAAATTTCTTTTGATTTTATGTGTTCAAATGCTCTGAAGGTCATAGGGCTGCACAAGTGCCACTGAGGCATCCCTGTGCTTGGAAAGGGCTGTGTGCCTCAGAGGCTATGAAGTGCAAGAACGACAAAGCCCGTAATTATGCTTTTACTGCAAAAGGAATTTGCAGAATTATCAATTAAGAAAGACATAGCTTCCTTGTAAATTAAGCATGTGGTGTGGATTTAAAATGAAGCTCTTCAAGCACCCTCCATTACAACAGAAATTGTAGTGGCATGAAGTTGTCGATGAAGCTTTGCCTCACTGCACCACAAATGCACATGGAGCTAATTCTTTTTGTTTCATATGGCTGCATTTTAAATCATGGTATTAGAACAGCTGTGAAAAAAGAAAACCCAGATGAAAATGAAAGCTCTATCAAATTTCCACATACCACTCCATTAACCGAAAGCAGCTGGTCCCCCCGTTTGAGCCCTCCATGCCTTTCTGCCACTCCTCCAGGAATGATGCGAGAAATATAAATAGGTGAATTTTGTTCCTTTCCTCCCATGACATTAAAGCCCAGGCCTTCATCAGTCTTTGGCAGCTCCACCACTCGCGGGTGTGAATGGCCTTCACTTGCAGCAAAAGCAGCAACTGTTGCCTGGAAGAAAAAAACGAGTGATTTGGCTATGTAGGGAGAACACTGATACACACTCTGTTGTTCATTTGCAGGAAGAATTCATTCCTGTGAAAGCATTTCAGTATCTTACTCTGGCTTTTTCTGATTATCTGAAAGCATTTTAAAAATATTGAGTTCCATGCCAATACTTTTGAAATAAAGGAATAAGCAGAGGAATAGAGAGTTTAGGTGACTTGTGAAAGATAACGCAGAAAGTTAGCAGCAGAGCCAGAGGTAGGCACCGGGAAGCCTGACTGTGTGGTGGTGAACACTTATGATCACTATTGCATTTCTTCTTTGCCTTTTCACAGGGAGAAAATTTATTGCTGTGGGACAAGATAATGTGATCTCTACTGTGTTCCTAGCTGAAATAAAGTGGATGAACTGAACTGTTAACTCTCTGCTCTGCTTTCAGAGGTACGGAATTATTTTTTTATTCTTTGGGCACAGAAAAAAAACCTAAAAGGCTATTCTTATTTTAAAAAGTTTAATTCATAAACTTTACAAAATCTTGCAAACTAAATAACTCCTGGAGCAGGAGTATGAGTTTTTATAATATAATTGGATCAAAACTTGTATTGAAAAATTAAATCTTAAGACAATGGATTTATAAATCAATTAGAAAAATCCTAGATTGCTAATCTTACTCTAGCAAAAAACCCCCCACGTAACAAACTGTAAAGCTTGCATCCAGAAAAATATTACATCTTATACTTCATTTTTCACTACAAGTATTTTCCTACTTATAGATCTTAGTAAATCATTAAATAAACATTAAGAAAATCTTTTATCCTTTCCAACGTGTGTTTGTAGTCCAAACTGCTTGAACAATTCTGCACTACGCTAATGTTTTCTGAGCACCTTAATAATGCTTATGCTTAATAGAAGCTAGTGGATGATGTGACATAATGGGTCATTCTCAGTTACATGTTTTTGCACATGCAGACCTTGTCATCATGCATACATTTTATGTCAGACATGAATGCACTAGGAGAATGCAATGCAGACAGCCCAGAAATAACCAGGAAATATTGCGATATTGAAACATTGCTCTGTAACCCTGCTGTTCTATATGAATAAGAAATGAGAATGGCAAACACTAATTGGATTTCTCCCCATTTACATTTAGAAGCAATAATTTCTATGTTTACCTGCAATGTGGACAAATTAGGATTTCATATACACATTTCTCTATATAGAACCATAGACCTTACAAATTTACATTGTCCATTAACTTTCAATTAGAAGAAGGTTAAAGTCAGAAGAACAGCCTACAGAAAAGAATGTTCTATTTAGTAAGGAAAATACACTGCAATTTAGTGTATATTAGGTTATTTGCTGGCTAATATACAGCTTGCTTCTCTGAAAAACTGTAGAAATAATTTTGTAACATACTCTCAACCTTCATCTTCTGATATTGCTTTAAATTAAAATCTCTTAACATAAATACGTAATGGTAAGATCTTAGTTCCATTAGGATTTCAGGGAGTTTTGTCACTAACTTTACAGGAGTGGGACCATGAAGAAATATGTCTAAAAAAGATATATGGCTTTTGCAGGTTTACTTGTATTGCATAGTACCTGCTATACCACCCAGAAGATAGTGTTGAGTACAAAATGATAATGGAAAAAAGAAAGCCATGGTGGATCTCCCTTTTTGGAAGGATCTATCTTTGTGCATGTTATGAAAATACAGAGCATATTTCATACTGGCACATAGAATGGGTTCTTTCATGGTTGTGTGAATTCCCTGAGAAAATTATCATTTTAGTAGTGGCAGTAATGTAGCTGTCATGGTCTAAGGATATGAGAAAGGCAGGTCCACATGGAAAAGAGACAATATATTTTATTAAAACAGGTAATGCATCAGAAAAAAATGGGCTTGCATTTGGCTGTGGAGCCTCTTGATCAGGCCATTTTTGTCACTGTTCATCCTTACCACTCGCTCAGTACCTACAGTTCCTATTAGTTAAAAGTGGAATTTTGACTTTTTAGTTCCTATCTCCCAAATCATTGTGTCCTCTCTGGATGAGCTGTATGGGAAAATAGTCCATTAAAATATTGGTTGTTGCAGGCAGACTTCTACAGAATGAACCAGTAGATTTGCTTTTCAAAGCAGCTTTTCAAAAAGCATCAAATTCCATAAAATCATTCTCTTTTCTTAAGCTACAGAAGCAGCATAAAGGTTGAAATTTTCCATTATGATTGTTACCTGGGAAGTAGCACTGGTTCTAGACTCTGGGCTGCCACTGATGTCTAAATTTTCTTACAGTGTACACACGAATACCTGAAACACACACGCGCACAGTCAATTACTAGGTCACTTTGGTAACACGTATTTCAACAGTTGCACGTATCCTACCTTTGCAGTGGCCCTGGCTCGGAATTCGGGGCAGCCATTAACAGTTATGGTTTCATGCATGTATTGATACACCTAAAATGTTCATGAAAATAAAATGAAATTAATTATAGAAGCAAAACGAGGACTTTATATTAACCCAGACAGGACAGTCCCTTTCCCTCATAAGACTATGTTTCATTAATGCTGTATTCATGCAATCACATAGTCAAGTGTCTGCTAAACTTGTGCATGCTATACAGAGAACATCAATCTGTGTTTCTCATGACACTTTGCAAACTTAACTGTACATCTTCCAACACGATTCCCTTCCCATCTCTAGCATGTCATTTCCCAAAACCAGGACAGTCAGGTTCTATATTACCAAAAACTGGTGTCTCTAGGCAACCAATTTGAATGCAAATGATCTGAACTGATTTGGGTGGTGTCTTAGCCTTCAACAATGGCTTCTTTGTTCTCTGAACTTTCCTATGAACTGAAGATTTAGGGGACTGATATTAAAAAAAACCCACAAGTTGCTCAGCATACAGATGCTAAGAATGGAAGCGAAAACTAAATTTTGGAGAGAGGTCACAGTACTGGTTTCCATCAACCATAGCTAGGAACGGCGAAAAGGGCTGGCAGTCTGGTAGATCAGACATGGACAATGGGTAAGATTATCCTTTAGAAAGGAACTGTACATTCAGATAAATGGTATAAAATCAACATTGCCAATATGTACAACTTCCTGTCTGTTGTTTTTTTCTGGTAAGGACTTTCCTTAACTCTCCCTTTTAAACATCTTCAGTAAGGAGAAAGGAATGGGCTCTCCCACACTGTCTGTGTTCTCTAGATTTGTCACACTCTTACTTGAAGAATATAAAAATATGCCTTCATCCTAGCTGGTTATTTTGAAAGCAAACTTAAAAAATAAAAATATTTATATATAACATATGGAAATTATTTTTGAAAGACAAAGGTGAATGCAAACAAACAAAATATTTTATTCAATTTTCTTATAAAACCACCAAACCCAAAAAAGTGTTCCTACATGGCGCTGATTTACTCTGGGCATTTTCTTGACCTACTTCATTAGGCATTTTGTGTTTTCATGTGCTTTATGTCTCAGGTTGCATTCCTCAGAGAGGACCTTTGCTGGTAAAGTATGTTAGCTTTTACAGCAATCTCTTTCTTAGGGTCCTTGAGGAGTGCAGATTCAATTGTACTTTCCAAAATATATTTACCTTTCACTGATTTGGTGATACTTTAGCAGAAGTGTCAAACTTCCCCCTTTGGTAATGTAAATGTTACTTTGGCAGAGAAGGTGTCAGATCCCATATTTAATTGACCTATAAACAACAGCTTGGCCAATTGATATGTAACACTTCCTCATTCCCCTGTCCTGATGACTTGTTATGGAGTATCATAATGATGTATCTCTCCCCACTGAGCCCTTTATTATAAAATTTACACACTGATGAACATATTGCTACAAACATCTAAACGGAATTAAGATGTGTGGCTCATTTCTAATCTCAGTGGACAGACGTAGTGGTAATCAAACACTCTTGAGTAGTAAAATGTTTGGGATGACTGATCCGCAAACTTTTTTTGAGGGATAACATACACAAGGGAGAGGCAAAAAAGGAAAGGAGGTAACAAATACAATCCATTTTAGAGATCTAAAATATGCTAAACACCTTCAAAGTACTGTAAAAAGATATTTTGTCTTGACTTCATTGTCAGCTTCATAATATCCAACATCATAGAATCATGGAATCATTTAGGTTGGAAAAGACCTCTAGGATCATCAAGTCCAACCGCCACCCCAACACTACCATGTCTCCTAAACCATGTCCCAAAGCGCCACGTCTATGCATTTTTTGAACTCCTCCAGGGACGGTGACTCCACTAGCTCTCTGGGCAGCCTGTTCCAGTGCCTGACCACTCTTTCAGTAAAGAAATTTTTCCTAATATCCAATCTAAACCTCCCCTGGAGCAGCTTTAAGCCATTTCCTTGTGTCCTATTACTAGTAACTTGGGAGGAGACCAACACCCACTTCACTATAACCTCCTTTCAGGTAGTTGTAGAGAGTGATAAGGTCTCCCCTCAGCCTCCTCTTCTCCAGGCTAAACAACGCCAGTTCCCTCAGCTGCTCCTCATAAAACCAGCCCTCCAGACCCTTCACCAGCTTCGTTGCCCTTCTCTGGACACGATCCAGCACCTCAATGTCCTTCTTGTACTGAGGGGCCCAAAACTGAACACAGCATTTGAGGTGCGGCCTCACCAGTGCCGAGTACAGGGGCACGATCACTTCCCTCCTCCTGCTGGCTACACTATTCTTGATACAAACCAGGATGCTGTTGGCCTTCTTGGCCACCTGGGCACACTGCTGGCTCGTGTCCAGCCGGCTGTCAACCAACCCCCACGTCCTTCTCAGCCGGGCAGCTTTCCAGCCACTCTTCCCCAAGCCTGTAGCATTGCATGGGGTTGTTGTGACCCAAGTGCAGGACCCAGCACTTGGCCTTGTGAAACCTCATACAATTGACCTCGGCCCATCAATCCAGCCTGTCCAGATCCCTCTGCAGAGCCTTCCTACCCTCGAGCAGATCGACACTCCTGCCCAATTTGGCGTTGACTGCAAACTTACTGAGGGTGCACTCGATCCCCTCATCCAGGTCATTGATGAAGATATTAAACAAGACTGGCCCCAACACTGAGCCTTGGGGAACACCGCTTGTGACCAGCTGCCAACTGGATTTAGCTCCATTCACCACAACTCTCTGGGCTCGGCCATCCAGCCAGTTTTTTACCCAGCAAAGAGTACACCTGTCTAAGCCATGAGCTGCCAGCTTCTCTAGGAGGATGCTGTGGGAGACTATGTCAAAGGCCTTGCTGGTAACTAACTTGCATACTGGTGAAAGAACAAACTCACTAGTGTGTGATTAAACTAATATATTAAAAAAGAATCTACCAGATCAAAAACTTGTGAAAAATATGATCAATAGTGTCATATAATCCTTGGGTTCATTTGTAGATTCTCAATGATAACAGATTTAAAATGGTGTTCTGCAAAGAGTTATCAGTGATCATAATATCTATAGCACAGTTCTTAGGAAAAGAAGCGTTGCATGTCAAATCTCATTCTCTATAAGCAACAGATGCGACCAGTCTTGAATATCTGCTTGAGGCATTCATAAATCTAATTCTCCTATTTGACTGTTACATAAGGTTTAATGTAATTTGAGTTTAAGAAGGATAAAACATATACCTCCATCACTTTCTTATTATTAAGTCAGTTTAACAACCAAACACAGATTAACTGTACCTGTTCCACCAAGGCCCTTAAATTCTTTGTAGGGTTCAGATCTAATCATTGCTCATTCTAGCAATGCACAAAAAGCACACTGAAGGCCATAAATAACTGTTGTTTGCCTGTAGCCACACTAACCCCTTTATCTACGCTGTTCTCAGCACCACCTTAGCCATGATTTGTGCACAACGAATCCATTCTGCTGCCTCTTCTATGTACACAGAACAGATAAACTGAAAATCTCTTTGTTCTCAAACTAAATAAGGTGGCATTTAAATCCTCCCAGAGTGGACTATAGCTTCTCGCTCAATCCATTGTACATGACAAGTAATTGAAATCGTTTCATAAAACCTTTCCTTTCAGTGCCTACTATTATCTGTACATCTGATTACAGTTTTAACATATATAGATTCTCCTGAATCTAACAATGTTATCCTTAAGATGTCCTTGTAAGATCTGTAGATTTCCTTACTTGGACAAAATGTCACTCAGTACAGAAGAAGACAAAGGTGCAGAATTTAATTATAAGTATTTGAAAAGCTCCTTTAGGATATTTACTAAAGAAGTCTTTTAAAACATTGACCTTTGTTGACCATGAGAGATGAATCATTTCTAAAGACATCATTGTGTTACATGAATGAGTTGAAGACAGACAATTAATGTATCACAGAATCACAGACAGGTCGAGGTTGGAAGGGACCTCTGGAGGTCATCTCATCCAACCCCCTTGCTCAAGCAGGGCGACCTAGAGCCGGTTGCGCAGGACAATATCTAGACAGTTACTATATGTTACTGATTTGAAAAAGAGCCGCATATCTATTTTTGTATGTACAGCTATTTCTTTTTAGAGTGTCTAAAAGGCTACATGAGTGTTTAGTAATATTATTTGCTGACAGACTCCATACACAGTCTGATGGTCTAGTGCCTAGGGAGAAGAGTTTCCACAATTCATTAATAATAGAGATTAAATTACAGGTGAAGTGTCAATGTTTCAAGATGCAAAGCTGCAGCCGTAAGGTAAATGGTAATGTTTCAGATAATTTTCCCCCACAGCGATTTCTACCAAGATTGTCAGTGTCTGTACGCTGAACGTTCATCGGGTAAAAGCGTGCTGCAGACAGGGATTTGTTCACACAGCTCTCATTTGTGCTGTGGAGCTAGATGTACTCAGCTTTGTTTTCCCTTTCCTGTGGTGCAGAGAATACAACACTCCCACCAAGAAATACTCCTTGAAGAATGAATATAGATTTCAGACTTTTTCAGCTTCTGCAAGCAGTCTCCTCAGACACCATAATCTAAAGTTATTCTCCCACAGTACTCAAAAAATACAAAAAGAGTGAGGGAGGAAAATTACAAGTAGAAAATCTGAACTTGGAAGTGAATCCTCCTTGTACTGTGGCAGCTCTTGCTAGCACAGAGAAATGTACATTTTTTTACTTCTCCCAGCAGGAGCTGTAGTGAGTCAGATGCAGCAGGTATTATTATTATGACGATGGTCCTCGTCCCCACGCATTCATCTGGGAGGCAAAGCAGCTGGTTTAGCATTACTGAAGCAAGGGAAGGGGGACTGTCTTACAGGTACGTTAGGACCTTGCTTCTTAAAAATTACTCCATATGGACTCATAACAAAGCAGCATGTACTGGGCTGGCCTATTTAAGTCAATGCAAGCTTTAGGAGGAGGTCCAGGAATAACAGTGCACTTAGCAGCCTGTTTTATAAAGGTGCCTAGAAGCAGCATTCTATTTACAACCTGAATGATGCAGCATCTTTTCTGCTGAATTCTCAAAGTTACAATTTAATTAAACAGATTTTGTTCCATTAAATTCTGTAAGAGGGATTGAATGCTTCATCCCCTGATGAAATATTGTGTAATTCTAAGTGCAACTGCACCTACAATAATGATGCTCAGTCGACTTTAGGACAACTTGGTCTGAACATCAGGAGGGAAGAGGCCTGAGGCAGAAATCATTTTACAGCAATGAACAAGTGTTCAAAAAAACACACAGACAAAACCCAAGACAGAGTACATTGCAATTCAGACCTGTGAAGTAGCAGGCTCAGATAAACTTTTCCGAGATTTCTAAGTGAGGAAGTAACCTTTTTGAAAATATTGGGGGTTTCTTAGCACATGACATAACATATGTAAGAAGTAGTAATCAGCTCTGTTTCCAGAGTGCCTGCAGTATGATAATATATAAAAAGACATAAAACTCTTCCTTCAAGAAGTCACAACCTAAGTTGGAATTCCAACCTAAGTAAGTGCCAGAGGTAAGCAGGTTAAAGGGTGGAATGAAGAAGCAACCTGCAGAGAGATTGATAAGCAATGTTTAACACATGTATTGGCATCATCTGGGTTTAGTTTCTTTAGTTTGTCTGCCATATTTTTATTGCTTCAATGTAGAAGAGAATTGTGTATCTATTTTTGGAAGAAGTCTTTCAAGGAAGGGAAGACAGGAGCCTGACAGACAGTACAGAGTGGAGAGTTAGCATGAGAATAACCAGTGCAAGGAAGACATAATTGGTTTCATTGCATTTATGTAGTCATGTCAATGGAACAGTATATGTGTGCATCCTTGCAGAACTGAGGCTAAGCTATAAAAAAATCATTTTTTACTTACACCCCAGTGTGATGCTTCTGCCATCAACAATACTGAATCCTAATTGCCTTCATATGTTGGAAAGGATGAAGTAAATATTTCTCCCTTCTAAGATGTCAAGTAGAAAGGAGTATTTCAATCAGTCTTTTACAATGGTGAGAAGAGCTCACGTCTGTGTGTATGTGCTTTATTCAGCATAGCTGCTGGCCTCTCCTCCCCTCTTCCCAAAATCTGCAGCTAATTCTCAGACCTTCAGCCTCCTTCTGACCTAAGAGGTGAGACCCACATATCATCTCATTGGGTGTGCATGGAGCAGTTCTTGGGGCAGGAGGACGCCTGCTCTTGTGACAGGGAGAAGTTACAGTGCAAAGGTGCACCAGAGAGCTGCTGACCTCCACTGCGGTGCCTATGAGTGCCTTGTTTCTGAGGGCAAACTTCCACCTGCAGCACAAACCAGTTGTGTCTTCCACCACCACCACCTTTTTTTCATCATTTTTACCTCTTCACATTCTGTTTGGCATTTTTTTTCCTTCCCCACAACCTCTTGCCTGTATTTTCCGTTCTTAGTCCAATACATTTATGTCTGTGGAGGGGAATGCATTAGTTCTTATGCCTGGACAGACTCCCCCAGAGCTGTACTTCAGCACTCAATTCAGATCATATTTCTACCACATCAAGGGGCAAGGACATTTTAAATGCTACAAAGAACAGGAGGAACTCTGGTCACCTTTAGCCTCTTGAACACCATAAACCATGGAATCTCATTCAGTAATTTCTGCACCAACCATAATTTTTGCTTGAACTACAGTGTCTTTAGAAAGACCTGTGGATTTCAAGCTTCCAGCTTGTTTAGGAAATTGGTCAACTGGTTAACAGCATTTCCATTAAAAATGGATTATTTCCAAGATAAATTTGTCCATTTTCAAGTTATAACTGTTGGATGTAATTCAGCCTTTTTCATCTCTTTCTGTAATCTTTCCTTCTCCACTGGAAGTATTTGTAGGTCTTTGCCTCATTTTGGCTATCTATGCCCTTTATGATAGGTTTCTTGACATTGCAAACAGTATTTGCTTTTCTACAAAATAACCCACAAACCAATCTAATTGTCCATTTAAGATGACACCTGAACAGATGAGGACATGAAGGAAAACAAGTCAAACACAAACAAAAGTGTATGTAAGCAGTGTGGAGGTACGCAGCTTACCAGACCACCCTTCCTTTTTCATAACTTTTTACCTCTGTAACCTTACTCAAGCTCAAAACCGATGTAGTTGAGCACTTCCATTCAGTCATAAACCCATGATAGCTCAATGAAAATGGAAAATCGCTAGTGATGGTGTGTTTAGTTTTGCATCTCATTATTATCAAGTGGAATTTCTGGTTTTGTGCCTGTGTTCTGCTTTTTTAAATTATCTCATGTGCCAAGCATGCTTAAGAAAGCACGGCTACATCATAAAAGCATGTTTTTTGCACCAGAGCTACAGCCTCTAGCTAAGATACTGTACTAAACATGGTCATACACCATAGTCCAGAAGACAGTAGTTCCATGGGGAAGTTGAAAGCAGGCTGATTTTCTTTTCTATCTATCCAGTTGACTCAAAAAAAAAAAAAAAAGTTAACATTGTTTTTTCATTGCATTAATAGCTACTTTTATCTTTAGTAGTTAAAAAAAATGGGGAAGGGACTATTCTGGATGACTGAAGAGAAAGAGAATTTGAGAAGGCTGTCTTTCTAAATTGCAGTCCTTGCGAGGGACATTGACAACCTCAGAAAACCACTGGCTGTGGAAGAACACTGTGGATGCCATGTATACACACCTTCAAGGTTACAATAAACTTAGATTCTTCTTAAACAAGATTGAGCAAATGAATCACAAAGGCCCATTTTGTTATAGGCCTATACCATGTGTTTGTAATCCCGACAGAAGTACAGTTAGGCTATCTCATACCCATATTCACAGTGTATACTGTACATTGTCTTCATTCTGTCCCTGAGGGGGACAAAAGGTCGTCTTTTGTCAATGTCAAAAGGACAAGTCGATGGATGCCTGTGAGTACAGCGAGGTTGAAATGGTTGAAAAGTACCTTTGAGAGGAAGGCATGTGATCTATTATAGGGCTTACTGGAAGTACCAAAAAGTCTGTATTACGTAAGTTATTTCCTGCAGCTACTGAATTTGGACAACTCATAGAAAAAGCTGCTCTACGGCAACTAGTCTGTATTAATGAGCTATTTATATCTGACAGAATGTGGTCATTCAGGGTTGCTGGCATTCTGAATATTTTTATATGATAAGCTTTCATTAGCCTGTGAGCAGTTACGTTTGCATCGGGAAAACTGTTGGTGTCTATTTTCAAAACCAAACATTTGTATCATCTTTACAATTGTCATAACAATCCCTTTCCATGGAGTAACACTGAATGGATGTTGCCACATGCAGTAGGGATGCTAACCCATTAAAAATCTCAAACCTGTAAATGAAACTCAGTCTTGTTTAACATCCTGAGGAGATGAGACAGTTTTAATTTCAGAACATGTAGAAGAAATATTATGAATGTTGGCTTTTACATTTTCATAGAGGATATTTTATTTAAAAGTTTCCTTCTATGGGGGGTGGGGGTTATGGAGGAAACTAGGTCAGTTTTACCAAAGTGAAAAAAACGATCTGGATCTTGATGCATTATTAAGCTGTCCTTAGGCAGTAGGAAAAAACCAGCACAGGCCTGAAACATTGTTAAAAATAAATGAAGTATAATCACTGTAAGGGTACAATATTTTAATTTTGGGTGGAATACTTTATGGAGGCTCCAGTTAAAATGCCCAAATATTACTTGCTCTGGCATTTTTCATTTTTTGTGTGGAAAAGGGTGGTGCTCACTCCGCTCTGATAGTATCTGTGTTGCTGTCTGAAAGCTGAACCAAGTTTTGGTCCCTGAGTTCTTGCCATATGAGGCTGCGCCTGTCCAAGAAACAACCCAACAGGGGTTACAGGCTGGGGCCAGAATGTCTTTCCTCCCTCCTGTGCGAGCAGAAGAACATAGCAGATGTACCAGGAAATGCATGCTGTCACATCCTCTGCACATATTGGATGAGTCAGTTGAAACACTCCTGGTGTTGCTGTTAGGACACACAAGACCTCTGTGTGCCCCCTCTTCTTCCCTACAATGTTGAATCTGTCTGGAAACATCACTCTGACACTGTAAAATCAATAGGAGGTTGCTTGGCACCATTTTAAATACAATGAAAAATAGACTTTTATTTGCAAATAAAATTTACTTATATTAGGAACAATAAAAATATGATTGGGTCATTTAGTTTATTTCATGTCCCTTACTGCTCTACACTCTGCTCTAAGTCAATGGCAACTATGGTCTGGCATCTTTGAAGACAATGTTACAGGTGTCTCAGAAACTGCATGCTTTGCAGTCACTGAACTTTAGCAAACTGCTGTCCTGAAAGTCTCTTTTACTGCTTCAACTGCAATACACTGGGATCAAAAGAAATAGCAACATGTGTGATTAGTTAATACCCTTAAGACCACTTGGAATTCATAGCTCATAATTTAAAACTCTCTCTCTTAGACCTCATTGCCAGTTACTTTTGAGTTCAAAAATATGCCAAGCATTAATGAACACTAATTTCTTCCTCCACTTTATCAGTAAGTCTGTATATGCTGTTGGGGCTGCCGTATGCAAGAGCCATATTCCAAACATTAACAAATTCAGCAAAACCTTGCCAAAATCAGCACCTGGATAAAACATGACATAACCTGAGCCCATCATGCAAGTTCATCTCAAGTGTTCCTATCGAGCTGAGAAGGCAGGGAGAAGGAAGGAAACTGCTGATGTTTCTTGTTTTAAATACTAACAAAAATGTAGCTAATATGGTGTTTTAAAATAGTTTTACTATTTCCTTTCTTTTCTGATGGCAGAATTAAAAAATGGAGATTGAGCAGCATTTCTCAGGAGTCTCATCAGTGACTTCAGTTAAGTGGAGGCAGGGGGATACTGAGGCTCCATCAAGGCAGAAACAGTGGCACAGTGGCTTCCAACAACCTGTCAGCATAAAAACTCCTCCGTAGTTCACCTTGCTGCTGATTTCTCTCAAGAGGAAGAGGCAGGGTTGAGATGAACTGCAGCAGAGGCTATTGTGTTTATCCTTAAGGGTTTTATATAATCAGCTATGATACTGCAACAATGAACTAAAATGATAATGTGAGGAAAACAAAAAAGATGCTGAGGTGCATCGCCCATATTCCACTGGAGTCACCTTCTGCAGCACACGCAACTGCAGCCATGTGCAGAACTAAGAACATCACCTGAGCACCACTCACCAGGGAGTTTTAGCAAATATGGTACAGCAATCCAGATAAACTCCGATATAAACAAGATATATAATTGCTTTGATTCTATACATTGCAGGACTCTTGCAGCACTGAAATATTTATCTTTTGTGAAAGGAACAACTACACAAACAGAACACAAATATAAGTAGATATATAGCCATCAGCCAACTCTGAAAATTGATCTTTAATCAAAATCAATGGGAGAAAGCACTGATTAAAGACCAGTGATATGGTCTGGCCCCAGATTCTGGAGTACTACATCTGTGAAATCAATGTATTTAGCTCTAGGCAGCTAAAAAAAAGTGACAACAGCAGCTGTTTTAAATCTCCTGCAGTGAAGTCATGGAAGTCGTAGGGACTTAGTAATTGCACAGAGGCTTAATAATGCCTTCTCTCAGATAATGCTTGGGCAGCTTGGTAAATTCATATAATTGCCATTAATGAAGGCCATCTGCTGTGGGACAAGGTAAGCATTCCAAAAGTTCTCATTCATGCCATGCAGGGCTTGTAAGCAACAGAGTAATGCTTCCATCATTTACCGTAAAGTGGTAAATGAAACTTCACTGTTTTTCAAAATTTATGTAATTTCTGGTTACATTCACTCCAAAAAATAGGACATATTTGAACACAGTAGGGTAATTAAAAAAATATTTTTCTTTCTGTGTTTACTGCTAACTTCAGCTTTTTGCTGAACTTTCTAAATGCCTAATACAGCATGGTGGCAAGATAAAAAGCAGGCAGCCCATCTTTTGAAATTTGATTTTTTTTTCTGCACTAATTTACATGCATTACAAATTCTTCTCTCAACTCATCATTATAGATACAGTACTTGTGACGAGGAGAGAGAAAGTAAAACTCTGTAAAACATGAAAACATCACTACTTTGCCATACCGTCATCTTTGAATGGAGCTAAGTAATGCCCTTTCCAAACAGTGATGGAGGTACTCATTTAGTGGAAATTTTTATCATTATTTTATGTGGCTTTTCATTGCTGGGACACTGGTAATGGAAAAGGGACAAAAGGTGCAACAAATGATTCCTGCAAGTGCTACACAGCCCCAGAATTCAGGTAAACTAGACTGGTTCAGCTGACATTATAATCCACCCTAATATCTAAAAAAAGATAAAATGCTGCAAATTTACAATTGGCATCCAGGAATGCAAATTTTAATGAAAAGGTACAAATCAATCCATGTATAAGCATGTGAAAATCTGAATGAATTTGGTCAATTTGCACAATTCTGTATTTGCTGCTGCATGAGTGCTACTGCTAAATCAATGGTGCAGTAACTCTGAATAAGCTATCTGGAACACCAGAACAAGGTATAACAAGGTATCAGATTAGCCTAAGGAGAACTTTGCTTCCCAGCCAGTCTAATGGGGCATCATGCTAATGTAACCATGCAGCTTTCATGACCTGAGTTACAAATCTGAGCTGATAAATCTCTCTTGCTTTACTCAGATGAGTTGTCCTATTGCCCTTTTGTTTACTAATTGCCTTATTAGTAAGTCCAACATACCACTTTTCCTTAATCCTGACCAACACCTCCGTTTGCATGGGTAAATGTGACAGTAGGGGACTTCAGATGTCAGGCTTCCTACTGAGCCTTAATCACAGTTCTGTGCTGTGAATTGTAGCAGTAAGTCTTCTTGACACATATATTTTTTTTTCCCCAAGTTGCATCTTATAATTTAAAAGCTTCAAAAGCTGGGCTTGCCTGTGGAGATGAGAGACTGACTGGAATTGTATTTCTCCTCCTGTAACAAATATTCAGTTCCCAGTGAAAAGAAAAGAGTAATGCTGGGCAGGATTTGAGCTCTGGGGCTGCCCTTGGTGCCAACCAAGACAGTCTGGCCTGGTGAACCTCTGTTTTTACAGGAAATGCAATTCATCAGGCAGAAAACAATGGAACTCTGCTTTCAGAGGCTAGGTCTGGGAGGTGGAGGAACAGCATTATATTGCAAACTGAACAAAGAAATCTTGAGCTTCTTGAAACACAACAAACCCAGGACTTTAAAGACTCCTACATTAAAATCCTAAATGAAAAATTTTAATATAAGAATTAATGGGAAGATTTGCCTGAGTCCAGCTAATACCCATATTGTTATATTTAGTGCAGCCCTTTAAAACGGAGTACACCACCATACTGGGATATCTGAAGTGAACAGCTAAGGGTTCCAGCCAGCCTCCTGCTGTCACACACTGCATCATAGTAAAGTAATGAGCACAGTATCACCAGACTCAGCTTTCACCACCCAGCAGCCTTCTTCTGGTTCCGTAATATTTGCAAAGGCATATATCAGGGTTAATAATGAAAAGCGCAGGTAGGCAGCTCAAGGAAACGACCAGATAATAACACACTGCATATCAGCAGCACTGGGATTCCAGGTGTTCAGACTGCTAAGGCATGAAAATGAAAATTATTAATTCAAAGAAATCATTCCAATATACCAACTAGGCTTGTTGAACTATCCTACCTAGCAGTTAGTGAAGCTATGTTTTTAATATTATAGAACATAATCAAATACATCTCTGAAGTATCCAGACCTCATCAGAAATGGGTCAGTGTTCTGCCACTGCCATTTTTTTGCCTGTAAGTCACTAGCGGTCTTTAAATATCCAGGAAGGTCTGTCCACAAGATGATTTTATAGTAACCTTAAAGGTTTCAAACTACTGAAGTAGAAACTGAATTATTTTTAAAGACAACATGCTGTTCCACAGACTAATTTCATACAGAACACACAACAGTAGAGTATTTTGTGTTGACTGCTCCTCCTCTTCAGAAACGATCGTCAGTGACCTGGTCCTGCAAAAGTGCTTTTCTGCAGTGACCTGATATTTTAATGGGAGTCATAAGATAACAGAATGAAATAATGATTATTTTGTGTGTCTGGTTGCCACACCTCGTTTTTATAAAGACTTTCTGATCTGATTACTTTTGGTATTGATAATTGGTATTGATTGGTATTTACCAGTCAGATTTTCTTTTAAATAATATCCTCACAGAAAAATATTAGAGTTAATCTTGAAAGGGAAAATGGAGTAGCGAAGGAAGGCTGGGAGGAAAGTGAGATACACCTGAATTTTACATATTTAACATGCAAAAATAGAAACTTGAGAATCAGTCTGAAAGAAACTTTAGCTTGTCAGGAAATGCATGGGTTTGTCAAGCTGTATCATTACTCTCTGGGTGTTTCAGTACTGATTACCAGATGTTAACAGTAAATGAAATTCCCATAATCTGCTAAGGTATGCCACATTTTCTTGCTGATGATTTAGTGTGTCTTGCTCCACTGTTTATTCTATCTTCTGTGCCTACAGCTCTTTAAGGTTTCTTGCCAGACCAGAAGTTCACCCTAACTTACAGTTCTTGTAACTTCCTTTTTACTGACTTACAACAATTAAAGTCACTTTATCAATTCAGGTTGCCTAGCTTTATGTTCCACGTGAATATACCTTCTCAGTAGTTGAGTTATGCACTCACTTTCACAGCCTTCCCCTTCATCTATGCGAGTAACACCTGGGAATCAGAAGACTATAACATAGCAACAGCTTTGAATAAACAGCAAAAACACATGGAAGGGTAAAGGACTTAATGGTATAATGGACAAGATTCATGCATCATTTGCCAGGTGACAAGGCTATAGAAGGCCAATTAATCTTCATGTGGCTAGGGAGCTTTTGAAACAAGTAATTTTAAAACACAATTTTTTTTCAAAACTCAATTTTAATGTGACGAGACTTCAGTTAACTTTTTTTCTGGTCTAGGGGTCTTCAGGTGAAAAGGAAGTACTGAGGCCATTACATACTTCAATTATTTCTATTATTTTCAGAGCTAATATATATTCTTGCCTAGTGCCAGACAGAATATTTCAGTTGGTGGTACTTATATTTAGCTAAGTGAGAACCATTAATCACCATTTCCTGACATAGCATCCTAGAAAAATGCCAAAGTACTTCTATTTAAATTTCATTCACTCAGTCACTTTAAAAAGATTTTATTTCTATGGGATATTACTGTGGGGATTTGAACTGGTGGGTTGATTTACTAAATAAGTTCCCATAAATACAATTCATTACAGCCATTTAACAGATTCCTACACATTAGATTGGAATGTATGTCAGCTAATAAAATATCTCATACTTTTAAAGGTTAATTGATCATAAAAGTGACCTCCTGCTCCTGTAGTTAAAGAATTCCTACTTGTAGAAGGGACAACTCACATTCAATCAATACTGTGTGGATTATATTTTATCTTTGATCCTCTCACCTGCACTCAGTTTCTCTGGGACATATTTTAACAATCAAATTCACTGGCTGGTTAAGTGTCTGTAATTTCTTAGACTGGAAAAGCAAATGTATATTTTCCAAAGCTCCTCCCTTGTGGAGTTTATAGGACTACAGGAGTCAGCCTTAACCTCTTTTACTAGATTTTCTGATGAAAGAAAGTTAGGCTCAGATCTTGCATTATACAACGAACACACCACACTGCAGATCTGAATCTCTGCATACATAAAATAAGCAGCATCTTCCAGAATTTGCATACTAGTACAAAGCCTGCCACTGCTCCTCATCCCATTTCAAGTACTCCTACCTACTGCTCACACCTGGTCTGCTTCCCTGTGTTCTCCAGGAAGGCCCTTGTGTTCCAAACAGCTCCCACTTTTCTTGTTACTTCCAACTGACTGTCGTGCCTTCTCTTGTAAGGTCAACAACTTTTCTCCTCTTGTCTAGGTAGGTACTAATAGGCAGAAGTAAAAACTAGTCACCACACTCTCACGTCTTGCACTTGGGATAAGAGAAGATAAACACTGGAAGGGAGTATTTGCAGGGACATTTCTGTCTAGCCTCAGCTATCTCAGGCTCAAATATGCTCAGAAAAGACTGTGCTGTTCAATAAAGTAGCCAGCAGTCTTTCATAAACTCCAGCGTACATGAAGGACATGCAAGAAGGTTATCCCTGATTAACAGCAAGACCCAGCTCAGATATCCTCCAAGCCCTTGCTGCAGTACTTGGAAATGTCTAACAATGTAACATGGCCAAAATACTCCATGCTTTTCTTATTAGGTTTTTTTTTTTTTAAATGGAAGAAATTATTTTCTGCAATTTTCCAACAACTCTTCAACTGGTGGGAAAAAAGGGAGTTGCAGTATAAACATTTGCCAAGGGCTGAATGTAAGTAACTGAAAAGAGGAGCCATATGTTGAACAACCTTAAGTATTAGCAATGTATATATGTCAATTCTCCCACTCTCCCTAAATGAAAAGATTTGTTACTGGGCCTTTTATATTTGAAGACTTCTTCTAAGAAAAGTTTTACACACATAGTGGTGAATGGCATTAATAATTTTTTTGTGTGTAGAAATTTTGTTCTCTGATACTGATATATTAGATAGATGGGTTATATTACATATATTATATATTTTATATGTAAAAAGAAATGTATGTTTTTGTCTATGAAGTTGGTAGAACTGGTCTAACTGCTCATTCATCATCGCTCCTTTCTTGTGTAATAAGTTGCTCCAGGTTTCTTAAAGTGACTGTTATTTAGTTGTAAGAATCTAACAGCAATTAGATAGTCTGTCATGTGCAGGTTGTCTTTACACAACACCCTGTAAAGGCCTTTTGTGCCACTGAGATGATTTTGTCAAAATCTTTTTTCAGATCACTGAACTGAGAGTGCATTTGTCTAAGCCATTTTCCTACTTCCTAGGCTCTGTACCTGTTTCAACAAGCTTTGTGTTTGCTTCTGCTAAGATTGTTTTCTAGAGATGAATATAAATTTGGTAAGATTTCACTGATGTCACTGCAAAGATTGAAAATTGCCTTTAACAACTGGAGTACCAGGCTCTGCTATCTGGAAAAAAAAACCCAAACCCCACAAGTTTTCAATGCTCTGTGGCTGATTAAAGAAGCATTTAGTTGGTTAAATGAAAGGACTAGTCAGAATATCAGCTTTTCAGGGTACATAGTGCCATTATTTATTGTCATGGAACACTATTCCCTTTAAAAAGCTTTGAAAACTGCCATTTAATTAAGTGGAAGCCTCTCTCTGTTTCTCACACTGAAGAATATATTCCATAAAACAAAGAGTGTGTTGCATTTTGCTTATTAAACTAATGTCTGTTCCTCTCTTCCTTCCTTCCAGCCACCCAGCAGTCCACTCAATCAATGGGCTGCTGTTGCCTAGTTATCAGGAGTGCAATCCTGCTACCATCGAGGGAACATTAGATTCCCCATTGATTTCAGTGAGGAAGGATTAGTTCCAGGCAGTAGATAGATAAACTGAAACAGAAGTTCTTACAGATTTTCTGCTAAAAAGATGTTGCCTTCATTAGGGCATTTAGAGCTGCTTCTGTCTGGCAGGCTAACAGCACTCAGTTTAGCAGGTAAGAAGTCTGACACAATGCTGTTTTAATTCATAGTTTCTGTCTAAGAAACTTCTAACGGAAGTATTTGTAATTTAACTGCTTTAAAGAAACCACTTATACAAGCGTGTAGGAAGTGGGGGTGCTTCTTCTCTAGCTTGGCTAGAAGAAAACAATTGTCATTTATCTACTGTTGGGCAGAGCTTAGGAAAGCCCTGACCACAGCTGGAAGGGTAATGACCACAGTTCTTAGCAATCTGACAAGGATTTCTGACACGTGGAGCAAGGCCCACTGGGACCTGAACACTGACTTCAACAGCAAGATTCCTGTCAGCTTCAGTTAACTTCAGTGCTTGCACCGTTTGTCTCTCACTGCAATCTGATTTTATCAGCACAACCCTATCACACACCTGAGCTCAAAGGAGAGGCATTTAAGCTTGCACTGACCAACTTGGCATGTCCCCATATCCCAGCACAGTGCTGTACAGGTTAGCACAGACCCTGAAACAGCATGAGCAGAACACTAATGTACTAATTAATCACCCTTTCTCCGTAGCAAGGCTAATTGCCTCAGGCTTGATGCCTTGCTGACGCAACTGTTCTGTGTCTGCTTTTCAGTAACTTCAGCATTCTGCACAGTATCAGGCAGCTACAAACACATCTCACATCCATCATCCTTCACACAAGGTACTCCTGCTTCTCCAGCACTGAAAGGCAAACACACTTTTCTTTTCAGGAGAGGGATGTTATTCTGAGAAATAACTAAAAATCTCAATTTCATACCTCTCTGATAGCTGTACAAAACTCACTCTGCAGCACCTTCTTTAGGGACTGTAGCTTGTGTACTGGTACTTCTCCAGATTCTTGCAGTTTCTCCAGTAACTCAATTGCTCTTGCAACATCTGAGTGGGGACAAATAAAAGGAATACAGATCAGTATAAACAGTGACTAGTAAGCAATTAAAAGGGGCACACTGGTGGTAATTTTAAATTTAAAATCAGGTTTAGCAACACATACTGTATAAATCTTGTATTACATCAGCCTCAGATAGGCAACAACACTGCTGTTCAGGGATCCAAATCCCAAAGTATGGACAAACCATGTATGTACAAGTACAACAGACACACACAATGAGCTAGAGTCTTAGTCACAAACATTCTTTGAATAAGGCTACCAGTTCAAAGCAGCTAAACCATATTAGCAGACCTAAAATATTTCTCACTTTCTGCATAAAAGAAAGTAGCACAGGAACAGCATGGGGCCTGCTTTCAGAAAGTCTGAAAGAATGAAGCTGAGTCCTTATGAAAGCACCCTCAGGATAACAACACCTAAGAAAAATATTTGATCTTTTCTTCCATAAATCTAAATTTAAATATCAACTACTGATAAAGTCTTCTAAAGGCAAGTAAAAATCTGCTAGGGAAGAACAGGAAGTCTGCTGGAGAAGAGTAAATGTGTAAGGTTCTTGCTAGGTCTCTAAAGGCCTGATCCTCCACACAAAACCCGTATGACCCACAGAAATACATGGAACAATATTTTTGGTGGCCTGAATTCTCCTTAAGCACCTGGGTATTGTCAAGGGAAAGATCGAAGTGTCTCTGAAGAGCAGTCCAGGGGGCTTAAGTGAGTAGCTATATTGAGTGGTGAGCAGGAATCTGGTCCAGTTGAACAGTGCCCATACCCTCACTCTTATAATATTTTTCCTCTTTAACACTAGTTCCTAATTCACACAGTTCTTACTGAAATACATACATACAAAAAAAAACCCAATCCATGAGATGCTCAACAATCCTTTATGGCTGGGGACACAGGGGCACAAGAATTAGTGGCCGGTCTCATGGAGGCTAGCCTAGTCAAGCAAGCGACACACTGACTTACACGCAGGAGTGAACTGAGTGATATATATCGTGCTCAGTCTTCAGAATGATAGAGCTTAGAGGGTTTTCTCCTCCTGTGTCATTTAATGCTGCCTTGCAGCTCTTCCTGTAAATTTGCTGGTATAGCTGAACCTGGCAATGCTGTTGTCTTGACTGTGTGGTCATTCTCACATCTTCTAGCATCTTTTGCATAGCTACCAGAGCCACTACGGGCCAGTTACACCACTCTACTAAAAATAGGTCTGTATCCTAGTGATGAAATAAGTGCATAGTACCAAACGATAAAACAATATTTGAGGCATTTTAATTCTGCGCTTTAACTGAACAAAAAAGAAATAAACACCCTCCCCCCAACCACACAACTCCAAAATTACTACAATGGCTAAAAGCAACCTTATATAATTCTCCTTTCTGATGACAAAGATTGTACTGTTTGTGACTGGGAGATTATGCTAATTAAAACAGTTCTTACAATCCTTGGCTTGTAGCTGAGCTATACTGACCAGATGTCTTATACAACAAAGACATGAGAAGTTTTCTGGAAATAGAAAAGAGATGACAGTAGATGAGCTGCAACAGAAATAAAATCATAATCATATATTTGCATTTATATGAAAATAATTGTTATCCAGCTGCATCAGTGTTAGGAAAAGAGAAGATGACACCTCAAAAAATCTACAACTTAATTAAAAGAGGCAGGCAACTGGTCAGCACGGTAGGTTGTGCCATAGTAGACTAACACTCAAATAATTCTCAAGCTTTTTTAAAGGCATCTGCCAAAAGACAGCTTTAAGTATGAGAGTAAGCATGGCAGAAAGCATGCAGTGTTTCTTTCAGAAGGATGTTTCCACTTACTGGGATGTAGTTTGCATTGCAGAGAAGTCTTGGAGCTCATGAACTTTCAGATGAAACTAATCCTAACCCCGTGTTCCAAGACTGCACCTGTGCTTTTACTCCAAGCAGTGCTTCAACTGCTAGTGGGCATCCAGTCCGTGTTACTAGATCACAGCTAGTCTGAAATAACCTCTCTGCACAATGCACACAGTGTGGGTGTGAGGTCCCCAGCACCACCTCTTTTGCTTTTCTGCTTAGCCCCTGTTTCTCCACTCCACACTATCTGCTGGTGGAGACATAGCCACTATTCAGAAGAGGTCATCTGAGAGACAGAGACCTTGGTGTGTTGGGAAAGAGAAGGTCTGGATTAATGAAGCAGGTTTGTGAGCTGCATGTACAAAGACAGCAGTTGAAGCTGTGTTTGCAAATAAAAAGGGAAGAGATGATATGGAGGTGTATCAAGAAAGATCCCTCTAAAGCACTTAGTGAAGTGATGATCAGAAAGCTAAGAGGGATCTGGGAAATAATAAGGCCATGGAAGCCAAGAAAAAATGAGATTCTAGAACGGAGAATATGACTGAATGCAGCTAATACATCAAAGAGGATGGTTTTGAGATTTAAGAGGTAAGTACATTCTTTAGTGAGAACCATTTCAATGGAGTGCAAAAGAATGGCAATGCATTAAATAAAATATGATGCAACAGACAAACATGATCTTTAATGTTCTCAGCAATAATAATGTCACAGTGATTTTCTAACAAAACTATTGAATCATTTACCTTGGAATTTTTCTTTTAAAGTCTGTATCTGCCACCCAAGACTTGTAGTTAGCACTCCCCAGTTATTAGTACCAGTTGGTGCAAACTGGGATGTCAGACAGCAGAAAGCAATTAGATGATTTATTCTGAAGAAGCTTCAACAGCCTACCGTAATAGATCAGAACTCTGACATTCATGTGACACATGATAGCTATTCAGATATTCTAAATCAGACTGGGGTCTTTTCCAGTGCCAGTCCACAAAAGTTTTGAACTGTCTTTCCCTCTCACCAGCTATACTTATAGGTCAGTGCCATGGATGACAGACTGGTTGCTGTTTTGCCATTGCTTAGAAGTTTCATCACCACACGTGAAAATTCTGTGAATCACCCCACATTTGCTATGGGCCTGAACTAAACAATATTCAATGAAAAATTTGTACTGATCGAGAAATCTGTTCTGATCCAGAAGGAAACATAGATAGCTTTAGGTACATTAATCAATCTAAAAGTTAAGTACAGGTCTAAACATTTCTTTAGGGCGTGGACCAGACTCTAGATGATAATTAATCACTTCTAATGTAACGAGTGTTACAATACAAATGATAAATTCATATTCTGATTGAAAAGTCTGGCATGGGTGTCTCATAGGCAAAACTGTGCACCAAGTTGTCATTTGCCAATGCTAAACTACTTTGTGATTAAGAAGTGCTTTGGGGTAAAGAAATAGCAGAATATCCCAAGAGCATTCTGATTTTTCACACTTCCAAATTCATCCAACATGCTAAAATGCATGAATGCTGTTGCCCAAGTTCTTGCTTTGATTTATTATTCACCTATCATATCCGTTAACAAAAAGCAGTTTTCTTTCTCTTGTCACAATTAGGCCCATAGCTTGCTCATTTTGGCAATGAATTGTGGGATATTGCTCATGGTAGAGGGAATATAGAATAATAAAGAGCTTCATGGGATAAAATTACAGATGAAAATGAGGCATATCTTCAAAGAAGTGACGTGACTGGCAATGAGGAAGATTTCAAAGTTATATTGAAAAAAAAGCATATAGCAGGGAACCCACCCCTGCTGAAGTCAATTTGAGTACTGTCGTATGTTTGAGAAGGACTGGTATTCCTCTGCTGGGCTACTTTTCTTGTCCCCAGTCCACCTTTGATTACAAATGTAACTAGCTTTGCTTTTAAACGTTATCACCAAGTAATTGTTCTTAAAAACCATTTTCTTACATATTTGTGGAAAGTACAAATTCATGGAAAAAGTGTGTCTGTGTGTGTATTTATATAGATATATGTAAAAAAAATTCCTCAATTATGTTAAATACCCTTGTAAATACCCTTTATGTAAATAAAATACCCTTGTTTTTTATTTGTGATTTGTCCTTCCTTTAAGCAGATATTTTTTAAACACAACTTCTAAAAAGGATTGTTTTGTCTACTCTCAAACATTTTCCAAAATATGAACTCCATTATACTAACATTAAACTCATGCTAATGTCATTGAAATCCATCCTCATTTCCCACATTCATACCCCACATAAATCGATGGGAATTTTGAGTAACGATGTGGGTAGAATTATTCCTCTGTATTCTATGATGCACACACTTTAAAAGGAATATGCACTTATTTCCCCCCTTATATCCAATTCTAACCACACCTTTTTTTTTCTTTCTGATTTCCTCATACATATGCACAATTCCTTTCTCTCCCATTCTGTTTAAAATTCACTTCCTTTTTTGTCTACTCATCATCATGCTTGCCTACAGCCTTTCAGGAAATAACACTGCTTCAGTGTGGTGGGTCACGTTATCAGTGAAACACAGAGAAGGCAGGGGGCTGGGGGTGGGTGGAACACATTTTATCAAGTGCACTCACCAAAAGAAAAGCATGACTCTCAGAAAAAAATCTCATTTCAAGTGTTCTTTCTGTATTTTCATTTGAATGAAGTTTCATTTGCATTGCTCACAAGCAGGGGGTTACTATACAAACCTTAAGAAAGAGAGGAATCACTGGAACATAGAACTAGCAAGATACCATACTGTGATAGAAGGGGAACATTCCCATGCAATACCAAATGAAGTTGAATCAGGTATACATAGCCATATAGCACAGTGCAGTTGAAAAAAGAAGGTCATCTGGCTTAGTTATCACTTTGTTCTGTTATATATTGTTTTCACTTGTTGATTTTTGTTCAACTAGTTAGCAATGCATAACGTAGACTGACCTGTTTAATCTGCTGGATGTTTTAAAATAAATGTTACTTTCAATACTTTGCAATTCAGCTTTTACAACTCAGAAGCAAATTATGAATCCACAGAAAGAATCCTGGCTGGTCTGAACTTGGTGTTCTTTCACATTACTGTCAAAATTGGGTAGATCAGGCTCCAGCATTCTGTGAAAGTTGTCCAGCCTGTGGTTTCCCTCTGGTAGATTTTGTGCAGGTTTATGTTTGTTTCAATTTAGTCAGATAGGTTAAAAATTATTAGGAAAAAAGTAGCAAATGATTTTAGCATGCTAAATGCTTCCCATTTAATACCTGAGTGACTCTTGAAGAATGTACTTGCATGCTTTATACTGCAAAATGTGAAAACTGTTGTATATCTACCAGTGTCTAACCTTCCTTTCTTGTGCTAGTCTATAAATGAGTCAAATATTGGTCTGCAGTCCTTAAAATAGATTATCCTCTGACTTAAAAGACTATTAGGCAATTAAATAGCAGCTACAATGCTGTGTAATACTAGTTTGGGTTCAAACAGTAACATAGAAATAGAAACATAGTATTTCTGTACTCTGATAACTACTCTAGAACCATGTTGTTGGGTTGCTCCCAAAGCCAAAATATGGTGATCACTTGTTTATTACCAAGATATTAGAGAACAGGCTTCTCATCTTCTTGAGGTCTTTCTACTGTCTCATTCATGTTAATTCTGGAGACCTTCACTGCATTAGAATGCTGGTTACTAGCAAAAGTAAATGTGCTGCATAAACACCTCCCTTTGGTACCTCAGAGAAGTGGAACATCACTACAAATTGACAAGGATACTCAGTAAGTCTCTAAAATATTCACTAGCTTCACCACGGCATTACAGAATAATAATCCTGGCAATTTTCAGGCTCTGTTCCATCGTGCTTGAAGACCTTTAATCAGTCTGAAGGTGAAGAATTTGCATGATATAACAGGTCCTTATAATTGCAGTAGTTTTTCATTCCTCCAATACTTTTGTTCAGGTTGTTATTCCTTTAACCTCAGGAGAATACACTCCAGAATTCTTAATGTTATTCTGACAACTTTTTATCATAATTCCCAAAGCTTCCATGGGATGCTTTATTAAATTTAGCAATCTTCTCCAAACACTATCAAATGACAGCAGGTAATCAATGGTTGGGCAATCAGAATTCCATGGTTATTAGCAAAGGCCATTCATAATTCATAGCCAGTACCCCTAGTACATTGTATCAAACTATTTATGTGACTTCACGGTTAAAGCACCAGCTTTGGAAAATTTTCAGCGTGTGTCTTTTGAAAATTCTCTGTATTACTAGAGCTCTGCTGTCAGTTGCTGTGATGTACAACATGGTGGTTCTTACTCTGGTGTTAAATACCAGACTGCCCACTATTCTTCCATTCACCTCTTTGGTTCCTTACTATCAGCACAGTGCTCTCCTGAAATACAGTAGCTCTTCCATTAATTTAATATACTTATTTAATCTAATATGGAGGTTCAGAAAAATCGAGGCAAAGACCAGCCTCTCTTGCCCGCTTAAGTCGGTATGTTTGACTTGCCCAAAATTTCATGCTAATCAGTAAGCATAAAGGTGTACTTCACCACGGTGAATCAGACTTGATGTGCAGGGAGCAATGAGCTAAGCTGTTAGAATACAGCAATATTATTCAACACGTTACAGTGTGTATCTGCGAGGTCTATCCAAATTAATTACAACAATAATAATAATACCAGTGCTTTCATACTCTAGTTTAGATGATATGGGTAGTAGTTACAGATTTACCGCAGTGTCACTTTACACTCCTGTGATTAAATGTTACTATGAATGCACAAATAAATATAACAAAGCACAACCATACAGAGCTCTCATGATTCCTCTTGTGGTAAGGGTTTCAACTCACTACACTTCTGATGTAGACATTGACAACCCAGCGACTCACCCTAGACTGCCATTACAGTCAACGAGGAAAAACAGACACTTTGAGGCTACAATTCATCTGACCTATTTTAGACAAGATGAATCATACTCCGGGAGCGCCTGTTCCCTCTGTTGACTATAAAGGGAGACTAGATGATTAGCTCAGATGTAAATGCCTGCATCCTACATATTAGACATCTACATCAGTATGATGAAACCCACTCTTACTGTCCAGATATATAGTGAATGACTCATGCAAATTTATCTCCATGTGGTCCAGGAGACAACTGTACTTCAGAACAGTTACATTTGACAGGAACAGTGTCGTTAGCAGGCAGGCCAGTGCATTTTTTAGTTAAAGCCTTTAAAAATGCCTTAACCAATGATTTTATGGATTTTTTTCTTCTTAGTGTATGAGAAGAATCAACCATGAAATATGATTGAGTATATCTCTGTCTCATTTTGCCTGATGTGAGACAACTGCTCCCAATGACATTAGTGGCATATCCCCATGGGTTTCTACATACATTCCCCCACTGCCTGGGGCAGGCTCATTTTCTTTGGCTACTCATCGGACCGTGTTTTGGTCTGTATGTTTCTATATGTCTGAGCTGCACCCAGGTTCTGTCTGACTCCAGCTTCTCAGGCACACCACAGGCATCTGAGTTCTCTGCTTCACTCCATTTCTCAGACACATAGCTTGTGACCCAGCTGTCGCACACCCCAAGGCAGTGTTATATACCATGAGTTTTCCCAGCAGCTTTGGCAGGAACACCTGAATATGACAGCAAAGGTCTGAGACGTTTTGCAAAATAATTTATAGAACGGACATGGTTTATTTGCAGGGAAAGCAGTGCCACCTGTGATACAAATAGAGACAGCAAACTGTGTGGAGACCCCTCCATCCAGAATCCTCAACACCATAAAAGCCCTTCAGGGCTCTCTTCAGCAATTTCAGTCACTTTTGCTGTTTCAGGTGTTCTGCCTGAAATACTAAAATACTGCCATTTCAGGCTTACTGCCCCTGAATACTCTGCTTAGCTTGTTCAAATGCAACATTCAAAAGGTTCCCTTAAATGAAAAAATATGCTCCTCTGTGTTCTCTGAACCTCATAATGTCTACAATGCCTTGAGTAATCTCTCCCCTCTTCCCATTCTCCTAAGTTTTAACCAGTGATTTCTGTTCTTCTCCTTGGCTAGGGATTTTCATAGCCTTAACCTACCATGAAGGCCAACTGGGAGAACTAGATTTGCTCTACTTTGATCAATCTTCTTAGCGTATTCATTAGTACACATAGAGTCAGTCCTCAATTTTTTCCTTGAAGCCTTCACATAACTGATGTAAGTCACAGGAGCATCTTTGTCAGCAATTTTCAGATTTTGTTTGCTTGTGTGTGTGTCTATGTGTGCGAGACTGATCTATAGATTTCTTAAAACTATTAAGGGTTCATCAGATACTTTAAGTGGCTTGGGACTGTCACATTTCCATTGTTGCTTTTTAAAGGAAAAAACAGTAAAAACTGAATTAACGGGTAGTTCAGGATCTTTTCAATAAGATGAGTTTCACTGGCTTAATTCGAGGCCTGAAGAGCAATAATGCAATTCAGACTTTTCGAAGATGGGCAGTTAAAATGAACCTTGAAACCTAATAATTTTTAAACACTGATATAATTTTTATTCTTCAAAATTATTAGTTTCATTGCAATTTCTAAAGCAATCAGGATAAGGAGGTACATAAATATGAGTTTGAAGATTTTCACCAGAAGATTTTGCCATCTGTGAGAAATCAAGAAATTACAGACACACCAACTCTTTCCATTTGACAGCATGCACTGCTTTTGTATAGAAGGCATTGAATATAGCATCAGTGTGAAAACAAGTTACCAAATCATCCTTTAAGAGAAAAGATTAAAAAATAAAGCTGAAAATGCAAAGAATAGAAGAACATTGAAAACTATGGTATTTTCTAACACTACTTAAAATAGAATGTCATGATTTTCCCCATGGATTAGCTGTAGAGAAAAGGGAAGGGAAGATAAAATTCCTTTTTTTAACTTTGTGTATAGTTTTGACTTTATATTGCTTAATCATACCTGCTGTTTGTGATCATAACTATGATTTATAGCTAGCGACTCACTGCTGAATAGAACAGATGAGACATGATTCTGGTCCTTTTTTTTTTTTGATTAGGGACAGTTGGCTACAAATATGATACAAAAATACAACGGGTTTTTAAAGTTTATTTTGTAGTCAAATAAATATATATATAATAGATAAGTATATATTCCCTCCTTAAATAAAAAAATTAACCCTGGTTTGCTGCAGGAAGTAAGATATTTTGTAGTTTCAGATTCTGTGTTATTTATTTTAATTCTCAGTCTTTCTGTAAGTATTTTTTAAAAAAGAGAGATGTCAGGTGTTTAAAGCAGTTATTTGCCTACTCAGGACATGTAAAATGGTGTTCTGCCTGACTTCTTGAAACTATGAAATGACAAAAAGAAAATTCTTTGAAGCAAAGCTGTAATTCCCTGAGAAATTCAGTATGGTGAATAGACCTGGCCTTAATGAATTAAGTTCCTACACGCTGAACTATGTGAAAGCAAGGAAGTTGTCTACTGCCTCCTGTAGCCACAAGTACCTTGTAAAGAGATGCCTTGATAACTCTTCACCAGCCTCATCTGTCTCCTGATCACAACATCACTTGATCTTGTAGGATCAGTTCCGCCTCAACAGAGCCTCAGCAGACACTGCTCACCGTACTGGAGTGAAGCTGCTTTAAACACTGGACAAAAGCACACTGGACACTTTGCTGAAACTGCAAACGTCAACACTTTAGAGGTTCTGATCCCAGATTAAAAGAAAAAAGGCCGGTACATTAACATACCCCAAGGACCCTACTTAACAGAATACTTGCTTTTGTGTTTTAAAACGCAAGCATATAGAGAAAAACGTTAAAATCAGTGGGGGAATTAAAAATTTGACTAAGCTAGAGAAGCAGAAAACAGGAATAATTACAAGGAATAAGCTTGCCTGAACAAAGAAAAACAGGATGAAAAACAACACACTTTTCTCTTAGCTGAAATCCATTCTCTTGCTCCCCTGTCTAAACAAAAGCAAGTATTTATGCGTCCTATGTGCACATCACAAAACAAAAGTATTGGCCATATGGGCAACCTCGTGCCTTTCCCACGCTGATACTTTCAGCGTGTGTTTTTAGTTTGTGTCAGCGAGATTTTTGTTGGCAGGGAAGAAGACAGGAAGAGGGAGAAAAAGGCCCCAACAGGTGTCTCGCAAAGGGAGGTAAGGTTAACTTTGGGATGCTAATTCTCCTTCACAACAGGCACGATGTTTGAGCCAAAGCTCTCACTTTCTTCTCTGCTCATATGTCATTACTAGAGTCTCCTGCTGCCTCTCCTCAATTCTTATCTCTCCAGCTAATCTTAGTCTTCATCTTCTGTTATTACCAGAAAGATGACAAAGATGGCTGTGGGCAACTGGCAATTGTACATAGTGACAATACAAATTGTCACTTGAAGGCTAGCATCATGATTTTATCCTCTTTTTCTAGGTGGTTGGAAACTCCAGCGAGACAACAGTGAAAAGATGGCATTTGTGTGATACAACGGATGTGACGCAGTCATTACATACACATAGCTCACAAGGCTTTATCTCTAGGCTCAGGTAACAAGAAGAGAGTTAATATTCTCTCTTCAGTTTTAGTGGATTTAAGGATATTGCTTTTTGCAGAATGAATCCCTCTGGGAGCTGGCTACATACTAGTAATTTCTCAGGAAAGGAAAAAAACCTGTTCTTTGAAAGTGTGTACATGAAAAGCTGCAAACAGCAAGAAGAAAGCAATATAAATAAAATCCTTTATTAATTAATCCCTGCAAAACTAGGTGGTACAGATATGCTGCTGGTAGATGTCAACAACCAACCACTCTTAACTTTCAACTTTGAAACAAATATGCCCTTAGAAGAAAGCCGTGACTATCTTGAATTGCTGCTGCAAGTTACAAAGAAAACTTTGAAACAGAAAACCCCTGTGAGAAACAGAGTTCACTGTCACCTTTGCAGTGCTGTTGCTTGGTGTCCTACATGTTGACCAACGCTGAGAATAGGAGCAGGAGAAATGGAACTCATCTCGGGTTGCAGCCTCATTTCACAAGGTATCTACCTAAGATACAGGGAGCATACCTGGCATACTTTGACATCGTTGCACTGTTAAGAAGCAAAATGTGCTGTATAAATTAGTAGAAACTCCAGAGCTATTACTACTGGGTTACAAGGCTACCAGGCTACAGCAGGGATCAGACATACAACCACCTCTTTTTCCAAAGACTGCTTCATACATTTTAAAGCCATCATACCCTCTTCAAGTTTCTCTGGTCTGGCTCTGTATAACAAAGAACAGCTATATTATCCTTTTGCTCCTGTGCCGATTCAGTAAATAGCATTTGACAAGAACACTGCTGCCAAATCTATTGAAAAGTGAAGAGATGATGGTAAATAAATTTCTGAGGGCTAAGATTGCTGCTGATGGCCACGGTCATCCATCTAATCTATTTCAAGTATGTTCTTCCCCGATGCTTAACTGATTGTAGAGGGATTGATACCCTAAGGTCTAGGAGATTTACTTTTTTTCAGAAAACATGGTTGGAAAAGAAAATTAAAGAGTTAGTGGATGTGAAGGATTAGTGATTAAACAAGGGCTTCTACTGAAAAGAATCAGTAAAAATGTAACTTTGGTTTAGAAGAAATAAATTAAAAGCCTATTTTGGGCAACACTCTTCCTCACACAATTACCCATGTTTATACAGAAACAATTGAAATCAATGCTTTGATGCTCTATGTATTCATGGGTACTTCATTGTTCTACCTTTTAAATAATAAAGAATGATCCTCCTCCAATCTCTTCTGGAAACACAGTTTTCTAATAAAAATTTTTTCTCTCTTTTTTTTTTTGCGATTATTAGTAGAGTAGCTCTAAGGTAACAACTCATAAAGAGAATCTGTATGCATTTCCTGGTAACTTAGTGGAATTACATTTGGGAAATTTGGGGTTTATTTAACCACTCTGTTTTGGACCCTGATAAAACAAGTTCTCAAATATGTACATACACCTCCCTCTGTATTTAACATATCTAAGATCTGAACTTGTGGTTTAAATACTCAGGAAAACATTGTTAATATGTAAACATGCATTTCTGCATCAAATCTTCTCATCTGAATAGAGAATTAACAGCTGAATGTTTCTCATTCAGAGGCTGACTCTCCAGCAAATATCTCAAAAGAAGATTAAGCTGACTGAGATTAATTTTGAAAATGCCTGGATTTATACATACATGTACAGTTTATAGCACATTTGTAAGTATTATTTTTAGAATGTCAAAATGCATCATGTGAAACAAATTAACTGTGCGTGATGGAAGGCAGACTTACAAATTTACACTTACATGCTTTTTAAAACACTATCTACCTGCCTTTGCTTGGTTTCCTCTTAAATCCTCAACTTCTCATAATTTGTGCTTCTAATGAGTAAATAAAATCAATAGTTTTACATAATTCATACTTGAATTCTATTGCATTACCTACAAGAGCATTGTTCTGTATCTGAATAACAGAGGTCAGCCAAAAACTTGTATTTATATCTTTTTGCACTTGCATGAGCGTCATCTATGTTAAGCAGAGATGTGCATGTACGTGTCCTGAATCAGGGGACTCAAAGGACAAATTCGCCCCCGCACAAAGCTGATGACTTCAGTAATTTGTCACATTTTTAAAAAAAGTTTCTGTCTGATAACATCATCAGAGGGGTCCAACTCAAGTGATAGGATGGAATTAAGCAAATTGCTTACTTACAATTACATTAAGACGTTAATCCTTTTTTTTCCTGTATGTCTCTCAGACAGCGTGAAACTGGTTTGTAGGATCCAGCATAGGGATGTTATTTATAAAACAAATCCTTCTTTTTCAACATTATCTGTAGATGGAAAGTATACATTTACTACATACAAAAATAGCATCCCTTGTGTTTTCTAATCCTTAACACTCTTGCAACTTGTTGCAAATGGTGAATCCCCCACCTGCACAGGGGCCTGTCAAAGCCTCCATCCACTTCACCCAGCTGCAGGAGCAGGTCCCCTTTGAAGGATCAGAAGCAGGATACACATAGGAGGGCTCAGCTTACCACTTTGCTCTACACAGGACAAATTCAGATAGACTAAAATGATTACTTCGCTGCTACCATGTCTAAAGAATATTTTCAGCCTGACAGAGCAGGAGGAACACAGGGCCCCTCCACTGGCATCGGCTGACCATGAGTCTGGTTGCTCTCTCAAGGGTGCCTCACAAACTTTTCTGGACTGCAGAGATATGCCTTATTATCAGTTGCGTGTTTCTGAAGGAAACATGACTGGAAGTTTGAGATCTTCCCCCTCTACACTCCATAAAGGTGCCTTAATGTTAAAAGATGCCATGAGTTTTGTAGAAGATGTTTAGACATGTCTAGCTGTCTGATGACTGGCAGCACCAGGGTCCTGCAACACCTGCTGCACACTGAAGATGGTATGATAAGTTTTCATTCATTTCCACCCGCTCTGCCCTAACAGAACTCAATTTCCACATCACCATGAGTCGCTCTGGGCTGGAGGACAGGGCCCTCTCTGGGAGGACAAGGATGGCCAAAGAGGTGTGCTCCTGCAGGCGCCCAGCCCACCTCAGGCACGTCCAGCCTGGCACAAAGCTCCTGTGCCGCCATCTTTAGGTCAGGCCCGTATTGCCAAAGACATTTAAGCTGGACATGTGCATTTAACTTTTCAAACCATGTATTTCTACACCGCTTATGAAAACCAAAGATGACATTTGAGTAGGTACTAGCTCCTGCTCCAGCTCCAGCGCTGCAGGAGGCATGGCTGAACTGCATGCTTAACTAACCAACACTTCAACTGCATGGTTCCTCACAAAACATCCCCAGTCATCACCCATAAATTGGCAGCTCAATCTGCTTACCTTAATCCACCCCTTCATAAAAATACATTAAAAAAAATCAAATAAATGTTGACACATATGTAAAAAACACCCCAAACATTTCAGTCTGTGACCAGAATAATCCCTTTTTTTCTGTTCCTACAAAAAATAGGCCTTTTTTTTTCCCTGGAAGAATGAATTTGGTTAGTTATATGTCCTCAGTTGGCATACCAAACAGAGAAATGTTAGGCTTAAAGCATGTGGCACTTGCAGAAGTATTATTCAATTTTAGCACGCTCGGCTGCAAAGCAAGAGAAGACATCTCTGTGACAGACAGGGAGCTAGGCGGGGAGCAGCACATCGCTTAGCACTGCTCCACAGGGCTTCACCCCATCCGAGAGAGATCTGGCCTTATGCTGCACCTCTGTCAAGGACTGTATTTCACACTTTATGAATCTGACTTTCTCTTCCTGATGACTACGTTATAGATTTCTCCCAAGATAATATGTTATTATACTAATAGATGGACAGTTTACCGCAACTTATGTTCAATACCATTTCCATTATATACATATATATGGGCACAGACAGGGAACAATCCCCATTTATGAAGGCTATGAGAATGCAATGAGAAGAAAAATGACAAGAGGAGGAGAGGAAGAAGGAAGGAGGAGTACTCTAGCAAATAACAATGTTTATTAATGGTCAGGCGCCATCCAGTACCACATCTGATAGAGTTTGTCTACCACCTCTAACAGCCAATGGCGATTCTAAGCCCATTTGTATTCTTATTTATCGTCACTGAACATCATGCTTTATAAAGGATTTTCAGGAAGTTTTGGGACATCCACTCCACAAAGTATTTGTCTGAATTCATAAAAAAATAAGAGCTCAGTTACATGTTACAGTTCAACAGCAAGAAGTCTTTCCAGTTTCCAAGGATGTATTTGAAAGCGAGAGAAATTTAGTTGTCAATAGCCAATAGCTATGGCCTTGTTATGAAACTTCACAGGGATTAAAATATCAGCACTGTATACTCAGTCTATTCAAATTTCTTCTTTTATCCTCAGTCACATGAAGTGAAACCATCAGTGACATGAATAGTAACTATATAAGGAAAAATGTAATAGGACATGGATTATTAACAAAAGACAGTTGAAAGCCCCCCTTCACATGAAAAAGATATTCCCTTGCTCTTAATCATGAGATGGTCTTTGCACAGGCTAACTGTACATCATCTTCAGAAACAAGAAGAACTTTTGAAAAGTGCCCTTTTAAAGCTTCTACTTTCATCGTCCCATGCAGAGAGGGGCAGGGACTGAGGTTTTGCAGCAATCTGAGCAGACACACAGTTTTCTTTCAGAGCAGATTTTCATCTTGGAGGGAAGAACACAAAATTCTAAGTAAGATAAGCTTTAAGAAATATTTGCCAGGCTTTTAGCAAAATAAAGAAGTTCAGATAAGAGTGGAACATCTATTATGCATAGCCAGAAAGATGTCTGCTTCAATTTGCAGGCCTCTATATGACCACTCCTAAAATGAGTGCCAAGGGAAGCACAGAAATCTATTCCCTCCCAACATATTTCTGGGAATGCAATGGTACTTGCACAAAATGCTTCCATCAGACTGTGCTAATGCACCCTTTAAGTGATCCCACCCACAGCAAGCTTCCTTTAATTTCTCATTGCTTACAATGTGTACCTGCGGCACACAGGAACTCACAGGAGGTCCTCGGAGAACCGCGAGGAGGCTAAGCTGGCTGGGGGAGGTGACACCACGCTGGGAGAAAAGCAGAACGTTGCTGCTGGATGTGTATGCAGCATTTGAGACAACGTCAAGCTGGTGAGGTGCTGACAGTCATGGGACAGCAGAAGAACAGTGGATTAGAGGAGGAAATTGGGTTGCTGAACAGTGAAAATGGGTAAGTTACAGGCAACGTACAGAGCAATGGGGTCAACTGCACCAAGGCTTTGAGAAGAGCAAGGCAACAGACGATGGCATGCAAGGGAGGCATCGGGCTCCAGATAATAAAGGGGAAGGCAGCAACTGCTAGTCATGGGGTCAGCTGAGGCAGTGCCAATGTCCTCAGTGACAAAGGACATCGAGAGGAGATGCAAAGGCAGCACTGCCTGTCCCCATATAGAGAATGGCAACATGCAAGATGTGACAAGACGAGTGGTATGCCAATACAAATAAATACTGTTGGAAAATGCCAACTAACTGCAACCAGAGCTCTCTGTAACCAAAATCAGTTTCAACTGAGTTCTTATTAAAGACATGCCTGTGGAAGAATTAAAAAATAATTGTATAGGTGTTTTTAAGCATTTCCCTTTTGGTTTGGAGTGACCGCTTTGGTTTTTTTTAATGGAAGCAAATTAAGCTGGGGACATACTTAAAAATCCCTAACCTTGAACATAAAATGAAAAAAAAGAAAAGAAAAATCCCAATCTTACTTTTTTTGCCTGTCATTTTATGAAAGGCAGCACTCTAAGTTTCCGTATCAACCTGGAACAAGGTATAGGTCCCTACACCTTCAGGATTTAAGCTTCAAGCTGGTTTAAAAAATTCCCCAGTTAGCTCTGATGGACACTGGGAATTACTGATGGGGTGCTATCGATTCAGGATGTACAACATTTGCAATAAAGATAGGAAAGGTGCGCTTTTTTACAGAGGAGGCTTACTTGGCTGTTGGAAGATGCCCAGCAGGCAGGCTCTTCCCCCTCCCAAAGCTCCCAAACACTGGGGCCACCCTCCTTAAGCTCCCTAAGCGGTACTCACATGTAGCTCCGCTGCTTTACATTTCCTCCCTGAAACAGTTGCTGATTCCTTCCCCTCCTCCCAGCAGAGCACCATGCAAAGGTCAGGCAAAAGCCTTTGAGATTAAATTGTAAGTGATTAAAATTTCCATTATTTTGTGAACTTGTTCCACATATTAAAGAGCCCTAATGGAACTTGCACACATTTGTGCAGGTAGAAAGGCACATGATGACAGGAATTAAGGAAATTAATTCCTGTGCTTTGGACTGAAGTAATCTTCCAGAATGTAATTGGCTTTCAATCATTCACACACAACATGCCCTTCACCTTTAAATGGTAATTCATTTTACCATACAGGTTCTGAATTCCATCTATGTCATGCTTTAAGAAAGCTCCCATCTCCGTACTAGAACACAGTGTATATGTTTTGTCCAGGAGGAGACCATGTCAGAGCATAATTCAGACTTCTGATATATGTATCTATATGGTGTTTTATCGTTTCGGTGACCCTTAGCAGGGGGAAATACAGAACACTTCCTGGCCAGAGATCAAGCAGCAATCCCCTCAGCAATGCAAGGTTATTAATGCCACCTCTCCTGAAATGCTCCCTGTTTTCTTGCTGCGCTGAGCTCTCCGTGGGACATGGCAAAGTGGATACGAGTGTACAAGACTTTCCAGGGCTGCGCCTAGATCACCGCAGAGCTGTGCAAAGCATAGTGACAGTAAGCATAGCTGCGTCTGCCTTAATAAAAACAACAGAAATCTGGAAAATCTCACTGTGTAGCACTTTCCTTCTTCCACGGTTGTGAAAGAAAGACTACAGAGGAAATATCTGGAAGCACTGGGCTTGGTCTAGTTGCTTCTGGGGTTGCTTCAGCCCACCCTCTTCAGTTGACGTAGCAGCAACATGTTACAGGTGACGAAGTGCATCCCTCTGACGAAATGGCCATCTGCAGGCCAGGTGCAGCATTTAAATCTATTTCTTCTTGTCTGTATTTTCCTTTTGCACGTCACATCCTATCATTCTGTGATGTTTTATCTCCCTCATGCTAATATCAGCCCTGGCTGACAACCAGGGAGACTGTAATGTTGTCACCGCTGCCAAATGGTTAGGCATATCCTGGACACAGACAACAGATGCTTATATTTAAATTGGGACTAATTTGCATTTGTGTGTATTACGGATTTTTTAAAGCATAGTTTTAGTAATGAAAGGGAATGTGTAATTCTGAAATAGTAATACTTTCATTTGAAAAGCCAGGTTTGCTAATGGATTGCCATCTGTTCAACCCTTTGCCAGGAAATAGATTTGTCCTGCTTACTGAAAACAGTATTAGGGTGAAACTGTAGATTACACAGTGGATTTCTGAGCAGTTTAATTTAAAGAGCATGCTAGCACTCTGTTTTTTCAGTAAAAATAACTTTAGATTCTCCTTTTCTACTAACGCTGGAATTTAAGCCATCCAGCAAACTGTATTTAAAGTACTTTGTGGGCTATTTTGCTCTCAGCTGGGTTCCAGAAAAGGTGCCTACCTCTCCTTTATGATTTTGTAACTGAGTTCATCATGTTTCTTTTGCATAGGATTTACAGCAAGAAGCTCTCTATCTTGCTTCGAAAGCCCATCTTAATCCTCTGGAAAAAACACTTAAACCAAGGCTCTGGCCTCAATCATGCTTTCAACAGCACAAGATTTAAATGAGCTGGGAGCCTCTGGATGCAAATTAGGAAGAAGGACACCCCAGCAATTCAGGATGCTGTATCGGGGCTGTTGGACCTCTCTAACCAATGGAGCCGGAGGAGCAAAACAAATCGGAATGGTAAGTTACTCTCCTCCGCAGCCCACAGAAACCTAAGAACCTTTCTGCAGAGCCCCGTCAGGGGCACAAACACACTGCGAGGGAGATGTCCAATTTTGACAGCCCAGAGGCAAAAGCTGAATTTTAACGTAACTTCAAGATTTTAGCACCCTCTTACACCACCTCTCTAAGGTCACTGACACAGTCTCCAGGCTAGCAACACACCAACCGCTCTCCCTCACCCAGACCCAGCAGTTGCCTACAGGAATACGCAGACGCCCTGTTCTGTTGGGTACCATCGTTAACGCCAGCGAACAGAGAAGTTGCGGTCCCTCATCCCTTCCCCGCGCACACACACCCGCCCCGCAAAACGCCGCATTTCGCCAACAAACGACCGCCTCCGCGGGAGGTGCCGGCTCCCAACTCGCTGCCCCCGCCACGGAGCCACCCGCGGGAGCGGCGGCGTGGGGGCCCCCGGCGCCCCGCGGCGTGGGCGGGCGCCCGCGGGGGAGCCCGGCCGGGCGGAGGCGGCGGAGCGGCCCCGAGCAGCGGCCCCCGCGCCCGGCGCGGAGCGGGACGGGACGGGACGCCGGCCGCGGAGCCGCCTCCCGCGCTCCCGCCGGCGGGATGCCAGCCCTGCCCCCGCGCCCGGACAAAGTTTTATTTCCTCCGCCTCAGCCCCTCTCCCGCCTCGCACCTGAGCCCCGCCGGGAGGCGCCGCCCGCCGCGCCGGGGCTGCGGGGGAAGAGCCGGCGCTCCGCCGCGGCGGGCCCCGGGCAGGGCGCGGCGAGCTGGGGCGGCCGGGGAGGCGGCGGCGGCGGCGGCAGCGCTTACCTCTGTCCAGCGTGAGCGGCTGGACCGCTGTCAGTGTCGCCATGTCTGCGGCGGGGCTGGAGCCCGAGTGACGGGCGGCTCCGGCACCGGCGTGGAGTGCGGGGAAGGGCGGGGAGGAGGCTGGCAAGGAGAGGGGGCGGAGGAGGAGGGTGGCTCCGTGGGAGGAGGAGGAGGAGGAGGAGGAGGAGGAGGAGGAAGAGGAGGAGGAGGAGGAGAAGGAGGAGGCGAGCGGGGCGGAGAGGGCGCCCAGGGGAGGGCGGCTCGCCACAGACGGGGCGCCGCGGTGCTGCGGGCGCAGGGCGGCCCGGCGCGGCCCGGCGCGGGCTGCCGGCATGGCTGCGCCGCCGCGGCCGGGCCTGGCGGGAGGCCCCCGCCGCACCGCGCTCGCCTCGGGGCCGGCTCCCGGGGGCTGGGGCGGGCCGTGCCCGGGGGTGGGGGGCGGGCCGCCGGCGGTCCCGCCGCCTCGGGGATGCCGCAGCGGCCGGCGGAGGGAGGGAGGGAGGGAGGGAGGGGGGTGAGGGCGGGGAGCTGCGCAGCGCCGCGGGGCGGGGAGGGGGCCGGACCCGGCAGCGCGGCCTCGCCTGGGCCGGGGGCGGCGGGGCGGGGCGGGGCGGGGCGGGGCGCACCCTCCCGGGCCCGGGGCCGGGGCAGCGGCGAGGGGGGACACGGTGTGGGGGGGTGTGTGTGTGTGGGGGGGTGTGGGTGTGTGTGGGTGTGGGTGTGGGTGTGTGTGGGTGTGGGTGTGGGTGTGGGTGTGGGTGTGGGTGTGTGTGGGTGTGGGTGTGTGGGTGTGGGTGTGGGTGTGGGTGTGGGTGTGTGGGGCAGGGCTCCCAGGGCGGGCCGCGGGGGAGGAAAATCCGCGTGGGAAGCCGTGAGGGGAGGTTCGCGGTCCCCGTGCAGGGCCTCGGCCGAGGGGACGTGTGTCCCATGGCGGCCCTTCCGGACGGAGCAAAGTGTCGGCCTCGCCATCGCCCGGCCGCCACCTCTGTTCTAACAGCTCGGTGCGGCCCGGCCTTCCTCAGGAAACGCGACGTCCCCTCACAAAGCGCACCCAAGGCGCCTCCGCAGCGTGGGGCTGAGCCCTCGCACCCGCGGAGCGGGAGGTTGGTCACAGAGCGCCGGCGGGCGCTTCTTGCAGGTCAGCCGCAGCTTGTGTGAGCTTGGAGGCCTTCGCAGGAGACCGTCCGTGAAGGTGGAGTTTCGCACCGGAGCTCTGCGAGGGTTGCTGGCAGCCCTCTGGTTGTCCACCCTCCCCGTTGGCATGAAGTCAAAGGAACCCGCTCAGCTGCCGTCCGAGAAAGGTGTGGCAGAGTCCCACAGAGTTTCTTCTGCCTTCCCTATGGTGGGCAACGGTGTAGGGGAATGACTGAGCCAAGAACGGCGTCCTCTTTAACTATCGCCCTGTGTAGTACTTGCGGTCTTCTGCTTGCCTGGGGAGTGCTGGGACAGGGTGGAGCGTCGCTCCAAAGAGGGAGGTAGCACTCTTCTCCTTACCCACCGGCATCTGGCAAACCATGGGGGACTTGAAAGTACAGCAGTTCAAGGTTGCACATCAATAAAAGCTTTCAGCTGCAAGGGTATTTAAGCACTAGTATAGATAATTAGGGAAGCCGTGGAAATTTTGCCATTAAAACATTTTGAAAGCAGATTAAAAATACACTTGGCCATTTTAAAATTAGAGAAGTTTAAATAATATATATGAACCACCCACTTCTTCTGATAAACTGAATTCAGCACAAATTTCTCTAATTACCAGACAATAAACAGTAGCCCATTTGGGTATCTTGGCAAGAAAATGTTTCAATTTGCTAAAATAATAAAAGTCGAGAAATCAGTTCCTGGCAAGCAGTCAGTTTTTAAAATCAAAATTAACATAAGGATTTTTATTATGCAGATTTTATGTACTTGCATAGCAGCTGGATTGACGTAAAGTGTAACAGCTCCTCTTAAGTACTCACGTCACTGTATGTTGGATTCATAGTCCTGAATGGAGAAGAAGTACACATTTGGAGCTCTAACAACCTAATGTGACAACTCAAACTGTTAAGGCGCTTGAAAAAATCTATTATAGATATAAATGTTTGTTTAAATAATATTAAAAGCAAGGTGCTGAGTTATTTAGCCAACCAAGTTATTTTCCATATAGGACTTCATAACCCTCAGACTTGCTCTTTTAAACTCCCATCTTGCAAACAGACATTTTGAAGCAAAATACAGTTACAACAGTAACTTTTCTATGAATACATATGTAGTTGTAATGCCAAATGTATAGCTTTTTAGAAACTTATATCTTTAGGAAAATCAATGCTTGGGCTTGAGCAGGGTGCCTGTGGAAAGCAATAAGCGTATTCTGGGTTTATCCTTTTTTATCTACCACTGGTCAGATTTCATGTGCTCTGCTGCAGGGGCTAACTGACACTTGGATGAGAGACTTGAATGGGAGTATTAGCTGCACTCAAGGAAGATGAAAAGCAGCATTTGCTGAAATTAAACCTTTCCTAATCGGCATAGTTGCATAGTTAATGCTCAAGAATGTTAAAGACCTAGCTGAGGAATACTTTAAGCGGCTGAACTGGGAAAATTCCAGAGGCTGTCCAGCTGAATTCAGCAACTGGAGAAAGGCAGTGGAATGAGGCAGGGAGCTGTGCAGTAGCTCTTGCTTTGCCAACTCCCAGGAGAAATAGGGGACTCTAATTGCAAAAGGTAGCAGTCAAAAAGAATGAGTGCCATCCAGCCTGCCGTCTTGGAAGGTGGACCTTTTCAGACGAAGCAGCTGGTCTGACTCTCAGTCTTCTTGTTGATTCCTTGGGCTATATTGGAGCTTTTAAGTCAATATCATATGATGTTTACCGAACCAATGAAACTAGACTGAAGTAACATATTTTATATTGTATGGGCTGGAAACTGGTTTACTGACACGTCTCTACTGTGTAGTCAGTGGTCAGGTGCCAGTGAACAAGGCTATTGCAAATAAGACGCCTGTAGACTTTTTCTGGCTAAAATTTTAAACAAAATTTAGTATTTTGTTCAAAGATCTAAAATGTGGCTATAAAGGCTTCAGTGGCTATGCTTTTAGATAACACAGGTTAGAAAAAAAAAATCACCATGGATGTGGGTAAACTTTGAAAGATGTTGTCCAGAGAGGCTGTGAAATCTCCATCCTTCAAGATTCTCAAACCTGACTGGGAAAGGACCTGGGCAACCTGCTCTTACTGTGAATTTAGCCTGACTTTGAGCAAGAGGTTGGACGGGATATTTTTCAGGTCCTTTTCAAACTAAATTCTTCTGTGGTTCTGTAACAAACTGTCCAAATTACTAGTAAGAATTATCTGAATACCTGGATTAAATTGTTACATTTAAAAAATAATGTGTTTTAATGCTGCTGCAAGCAAGTGGCGAAGAATGCAATGGTTACTTTCAGGTCTGGGGATTGTTTTGGGGAGGGGTGTACTTACATAGCAGGCACAGTGTGAGTTCTTGGTGCGATGTTGCCAAAAGGGCTAATGGAAGCCTTGAATATATAAACGAAGAATGGCAAATACAACTAGGGAAATGATCTTTCTTGTGTACTTAGCATCCATAAAACAACTGACTGGAATACTGTGTCCAGATCTGGTGTTTGCCTTTCAAGATGGAATATCAGCTTTGACGTGAGGTTTAAGGACCTCAGTCAAAGCTTATCAAAGAAAAGGGTGAGAAGGAACTGAATCACCATGTGTAGGTCCACGTATATGGAAGAGGCGTAATAGTGGAGGGATTTATAGTCTTTATAGTCTTATGACATAAGGTGATCCCGTGACTAGAAGTTTAACAAATTCAACCTTAAGTAAGATGTACTATTCTAGCAATAAGGATAACATAGGGACCAATTACTCACTGTTACTTGAAATCTTAATAAAAATCAGAGGTCTTTCTAAAACACTTGCTTTGATCTAACTTCCAAAGAAAAACAGAATGGCTGAGCTATTCAGGAGGTTAGATGAGATAATGATTGTAATCTATTACTCTCGTGACTTTTACGACCCTTTGGCTTCCCTCAAGAATTGGTGCTACCAGGGCCAGAGAATTATTTCTACACAGCACAGTGCAGTGCAATGTGGGAAAACCCAGCACCACTCTGAATGCACTCGTTGGCTGCCAGAGTAGCACATCTCCCCTTGTTTTAAGCTTTGCATGGGATAATTACTTAAGATGCTGCCCCGTGACTGGAATACTGTGGTAAATGCAGCTATTTGCTTCAGTACCAGAGCCACCCCTACTGGAGGTGGAAGCCCTGTTTAGGGTGGCTACAGAGGTGTGTGGCAAGAGGCCATACCAGAGCGGCACAACTAAATCTGTGTTTGGATTACACAGCAATGTTTTCTGCCTTTTAGCTGTATTCTGGACATTAGTCATTGGACTGAACGTCTTGTCAGGGCTAAATTTTACCTTGGGTACTTACATTTGGGTTCCTACCTATGTTTCCCGTGAAATTTCAGTTTGCTGCAGGAATTTTCCCATCCAGCTTTACACTGGAAGGTTTGTTGGATAGCTGCTTTTTTTCACCCCAAGGCTACAAAATATATAATTTTTATTATAGCATACAGTTATATCTTGTTTATGCCCCTTTTTGTTAAATGCAACATGTTATTCTGCTGTTCTTGTATCGACTTGATGGCTCTGGGGATGCCACACACTCAGTTTGCAGGATGATCAGCTGTATCAGTCATTCCCCCATTAAACATAGTTTGGTTATGTTTGCACGTTGTGTGAAACTCCAGGTTATTTCGGAGAAGATTCCAGGTACAGAGAACTTCCAAGACCCTAGATCACTTCTTAGGACTGATTCAGAACATGCATTCAGCCTTTTCTCTTTTCTGTGCTTCACTTGTGCCTTGTGCTTCAGCACAACTAAAAGCAGAGACTGCAGTAGTGCTGTAATATGGGCTGTGAATTCTCAGAAGACTGAGGATTTTTGACATCATTCGAGTGTACTTTTTGAGTGGCATTTTGCATCTACGGGGGAAAGAATCCTTCCTTTTTTAAAATCCATTGGTTATTTCCATGCAGTTTCCATGGCAGAACTTGCTATTTGAGAAATCTAATAGTTTAACAGCATTTTGTTTATTGGGCAAAGAACTGCATCAGTTGCCCATAAGAAATGTGATTTAGTGCTTTCTCAGAACTATATGCATTACTCACAAGTACAGTTAATTTTGTCCCAGGAGAGCCATGCCATCTCAAATAATATTTCAGGTGAGCTGGAAAGTCCTACTATGGGTGCATATATAGTTCAGTATTTTTCCGCTGTACTACCCTGTACCACAGGACCATACTTTTCTACAAGACTCATTTGATATTCTAGTATTGTGTAATCGAATACTTTTTGTAGATAGCGCAATTACTGTTTTGCCAAACACTGAAACCAATTTGGCCTTTAAAAATACTTTCTTTTTTCTGGTTTTGTTAAAGATGCAACTGCAGTTGACAACCGGGAGAACAGGATCGAGCTTTGCTGAAATTCTCCTTGGGCTACATTGAAATTCACGTGGAGGGTCTGCTCAGTCCAGTGCATTTCTACCTATAGTCTATAGAAGCCTGTAAGTCTATGTAGTCTCTTCAAAAATAAGTACTGCAAAAGCTAAGAAAAGCAAACCTGTTGCTGGTAGGCTTATGTTTGCTGTTTGGGGAAGTGGGCTGTGCTTTGGTAGGCAGGGTCCACCCTTTCTTTTAGGCAGGGAGGCAGTTTAAAAGCAGTTACAAATCAGACCTTCAATCCATGATACCTTTTGACACCCTTGAAATCTGAAACTTGAATCTATTTCCCTTTGTTACCCTGACTTACTTATTTTGACTGTTTTGAGGATTGAATCTTGACTTAAAGTTTGTCAGTACTGAGGACCTTTGAGAAGAGTGTAAATTATCCTCTGTGAGGCCAGACATCTTCAGTTAGCTAGTTTAATGCCAGTTTAGGCTTCATCTGCAAGCACTGTACCTGTAGTCTTAACATACCCGTAACGCATGAATTCACACATGTTTTTAATTATTTGAACAACTGAACAAAACCATTGATTTGCTATCTTCATAGACCAGCATAATCAATTATCCACCCACTTTCTTTGTCCAGTCTATTAATATAGATTTTGGATAGAATTTTTGGATCAACATGATTTCTTAACAAGAACCCTATGAGTGAAAAGAAAAAAAAGTAGACTTGTCCATGTTTATTGATTGTGCTTCACTGGGTTTCTCATTGTTTCCATCAAAACATCCTTATACAGAATGATGACAGAGAAAGAATGTGTGGTCGTGAAATAAATACCTTTAAAGGAAGTTAAAACAGCAGAGCATATAATTTTAGAGAATTTTACAATTACCAATGCTGAACTAATAGTGATAGTTACAAGGTGGTTCATAGTCAAGTATGTAGGCATAGGGAAAAAAAAGACACGCAAGGACAAACCACAATTCCATAAAATTGCTACAGCTAATTAGGTTGGTAGTGTGAACAGTGCAACAGATAATACTGGCTCTTGGCCTTGTATTTTCTGAAACTGTTAGTCCTGCGTTAATTTTCATGTGAGATCAGTGACATTATGATATGCATCTGAAAATGGGTGGGATCTTGATTGCAAGGAGTTATTGTAATTAACTCTGATTTTAGTATACTCTGTAAGTACCTTTTTCAGCCATAAAAATTAAAATATGATTAAAAAGCCCTTTTGGGATCTAGAGTGCATTTTCAGATTTTAGCTGGAAAGTGAAGAAAAGCAAGCTGCTTGCAAAGCTGATGCATTTATAGACATATGAGGTTTAAGTTAAGTATAATCTGAAATCATTGATTACCTGATTAAGCTACACAGATAACCAGGTTTGTCAATCTCAGGATTAAAAAGCACCAACAAACCAGTGAAGAATAAAAAACTAAACAACTTGGAGAAAAAACATTGTGACTAAAATGAAACTCAGCAGTATTTCTGTTTCAGTCCTGCTTTTTATTAAAAAAATGAAAAGATTAATTTTATTTTAGCTTTCAAAAGAGACATAATGATTGTACTGAAGCTTTCCTCTGCTTTTCTAGTGACATGCTCGCAAGAGATGACACTATTGAAGTACTGCTGGGGACCAGAATATCAGGGCTACTGATGATTATTGTTGAGAATAATACTTTGTCTTCAGAAGGAAAGAGAGCCAAGGACATATAGAAATAATTTGTCTTGGTCTAAGAAGCAGTTTAACGGTCATCTTTGCATCCCTGGTCAACATTGCTTTAGAGCCGATCTGTGTGACATTGTGAACAATTAAATCACATCTGGTCACTGCAATGCAGTCACACTCACTTGCCAAGTTATTCTATTTCCTTGTGCATCCCAGAGGCAAAACCAGCTTCGGGTCATACATGGGTTTTAGATACGTACAGATGCTGATGCGACTGTGTGTAGTCCCAGTATTTTCATAAACTTGTTTGTCTAGAGGCAGTCTGAAGTCTTAGATCCTGAGTTGGAGAGTCTGCAAGACCAATCCTGCAAACATCTGGGCATCTTTGCTCTCATGGCAAACTTACTTGCTTCAGTGCAGTTAACTAATGTGAGAACATGTGCCTGAGTCAGTTCAGAATCTAATTAGATGACATATACAATATTTTCCTCATGGAAGGCCTTCAGGGAAGCCTGAAATGTACAGATTTTTGGATAACTTATTTTTAATATTCAGAGAAACATTTCCTCTTGGCACTTTACTAACTATTCTCCAACAGAGGTTGTTGTCCATCTGCTCAGAGCCCTCAGATGACACCGTTCTGGTAAATTTGCTCTTCATTCACATTCAAAGCCATCAAATTTGCCTTCAAGTTGACCCATGTTCCGTTCCAGGCCAGAGAACAAATTCTCAGTTTTTTCCAGTCTAAGGGCTGCAGCACTGTCAACAGTTTATATCTAACTTTTTAAAGAAAAACTATTTAGAGAAATAGACAAATACTGCTGGGATTAGCACCAGTTCACAGGGGTCTTCTGCCCTGCTTTCTTCACAGCCACTGATGATGAACAAGGCCCACTGTAGCAGCACTCCTGTCACATCGGCAGCTATCGTCAAACAATAAGCCTCCAGTTTTTCTCCAGGTCTGTCTTGGTTGCCGCAGCGATGGTCAGAAATATCTCACCTAGTCAGTGGCTGCAATGAGCCTCTAAGTGCTTCATACTGAAGCTCTGTTTGATGGTACCATCTCCCCGCATTGGCATAAGAAGCCACCTTTTGTTGCATCTCTTTGCCGAGTCAAGCAAATTCCCCTCTTGGGCGTATAGTTAATTGTGCCCTACGAGCAGCCCTTGGAGGCAGTGGCTCTGAGCATAGTGACCTCGGGACAGTTGCCGGCTTGTTCCTGATGATAACTCATGTGAAGGCATCCCAGGCCGCACACTGTTTGGGTCTCCCCCAAGAACACGCTCAGTCTGGCAGTGATTGACAGGCCTCTTTAGCATCATTCCAGTAATGTCCTTCTGCTGTGACCTACTGTGAAACTCTAGATTCCTGACGCTACCTATATTGAGACATAGGAGACAAGGCAGTCACTCCTAAGTTGGTGAGTATTATGTGAGTTGGGGAATTGTACTGGACTCAAGCATGGGCATAGGGACCAACTTAGCTTTGCCTTGTGGTCTCTTCCCTGCAGTAGCACAGGAAAGTAAGAGTATCCCTAACCAAGGCCTTCAGCTTTGCCAGAGTGTGAGGTGGCAGGGTGGGGGAGAGAAACTATCAGAGAGAAATCATGTCCTGGCTTGATTCTCCTCTGCTTATTTTTTCTGAATCCAACTTTGTCGTTTGACTTAAGTAATACTTTTTTTTCCTTTTTTCTTTTTTTTTTTTACAAAGCCCTCCTGTACCTTTATCCGGGCCAGGATATGCAATTCATGTACTGAATTGCCCTAGATGCAGTGAAGATCTGCCTGAAGTGGTTGATTACATATTACATTGTGCAAAGATAGTTGAGTCTACTTCTGCTGGTCCAGCCATGAAGCTAATAAAATTAGCTAATAAAATCAGCAAAGGAACAGCAGGTTATATGGTAGGGGACTGAATCCTCACAATCCTTGAAAGGATTGTCTAAGGAAAAGCAGAAATGCTGCTGAACTTTATTGTCACCTTTTCTTTACCAGGAAAATTTCATACCCTGAGAGCAAGCCTTTCATATTGTCCTGGTTTCGGCTGGGATAGAGTTAATTTTCTTCATAGTAGCTAGTATGGGGCTGTGTTTTGGATTTGTGCTGCTAAGAGTGTTGATAATGGAGAGATGTTTTAGTTGTTGCTGACTAGTGCTTACACTAGTCAAGGACTTTTTCTGTTTCCCCTGCTCTGCTGGGTGCACAAGAAACTGGGAGGGGACACAGCCGGGACAGCTGACCCCAACTGACCAAAGGGATATTCCATACCATAGGACATCATGCTCAGCATATAAAGCTGGGGGAAGAAGAAGGAAGAGAGGGATGTTTGGAGTGATGGCGTTTTGTCTTCCCAAGTAACTGTTATGCATGATGGAGCCCTGCTTCCCTGGAGATGGATGAACACCTGCCTGCTCATGGGAAGGAGTGAATGAATTCCTTGTTTTGCTTTGCTTGCATGCGTAGCTTTTGCTTTGCCTATTAAACTGTCTTTACTTCAACTCATGAGTTTTCTCACTTTTACTCTTCTGATTCCCTCCCCTATCCCACCAGGGGGAAGTGAGCGAGTGGCTGCATGGTGTTTGGCTGCTGACTGGGGCTAAACCATGACACATATCTAGCTCCTGTCCAGTACCCTTCCTGCAGTTACATTTGCATTTCACTCATCTGCATCAGTGGAATACATTTAGTTTCCCTGTCCAGGATCCTCTCCACTAGATACACCCATTGACCTCATCTGCCATCTGCTAGTGAGTTCTGGAGGTGCGCTTCTGAAAATGTGGCAGGATGAGGCCCCATATGCAATGACATGCAGCTACAAGACTCCTGGACCAGCCTAATACTGTTACTATAGCCTACCACTGCAGTTCCTCCTATTGTCATGTGAGCTGCTCTTTTTACCACTTGATGATATCTTGATTGCTAGGAGAGAGGAAGAACTTGATAACTCTGTGTGATCAGAATAAGTTTGGGTCCAGCAGCTCCACCTTCTGTCTCCAGATCCCATTTGGCCATGCCAGCTGGGGAACGTCCCCTGACCTTTCCTACCATTCTGAGTTACTAACCAGAATGGAGCATGAGACCTGTACAATGTCTGTCATTTACTAAGACTGAACTAAATGAGCTTTGCTGAACACAGGAGTACTTCATAGGGTTGAAGATCTCTGTGTTGCACTCTCCAGTGCTGTGTGTGAAACCTGCATGGGCAGTCAGGGTTTGACTTGGTTATGCATCACTAAGGCAGTGTCAGTGGGAGAACTGGGTATCAGAACACCAGACAGCCCAGAAACGAAGCGAGGACAATAGCAAGAGAAGGGCACTGCTATCAGCAAGCTGTGGGATGGGAATTTGCTAGACTTGTCATTTTTTCTTTTGCTCTCTGCCTGCAAAAGGTCTCAGTTTTGCAGTTTATTCTTTTTTCCTTTTTTTTTTTTCTTCTCCCTCCTCCTGAAGCGAGGCTGAACAGACTATTTTGAGCTTGAGTTCTCTGGCAGCAAGAAGGGAAACTCTTTATCTCACAGATGGGCCAGTGAAGGGTTTAAAGTCTGTTTTCTCTTTTCCCTCCAGAGATACCTGTGGATTCTTAGTATCCATGCAAAAGAAAAGCTGTGTCTCTTTTCCGAGCTTGTGAGGGATTTTGGAACTGTCTTCAGAACTGCTGAACCTGGCTGTACTCCAGGGTCTTTCCAAGAGAACAGGACTGTTATTATGAACAGATAACAATTTCAGAAGAGCAGGGGATTTCAGGATCTTGATTCAGATTCATCTGCTGGTGCGGGATTAGAACCATAAGGTGTGGAGCTGGAAGGATTTTCCCCTCTATATCCAGGCCTTGCAACATCATCCCCCATCAATTATGTGTGCTTTACAATTTCACTCTGTGTAGCTGTTGAAGGAGAAACTTTTCCCACAACACACTGCTCATCTTCCAGGCTGGTAATGTAGAAGCAGAGCTGGCTTCAGGCATAACCAACTTGGGCAACAAAATAAAGACAGCAGCACACAGCACATCGCTGCCCTATGGCTGCCTTCCTGAAACCACGGTAATGCCAGAGGTGAGCGCTCCCTGCTTGCGGGGAACACTGCCATGCAGTAAGAGACAGCAGTCCTGACGGAGCTCTGACAGCCTGTATCTGTGTTATATGACAAAATGCTGTCTGCTGACAGGGTAGATCCTGCCTTCATGTAGTAGGAGGTGAAAGCGTGGGACCTCATCACCAAGCCACAGCCCCTGGAAGTGTTCCTGGCCACTTGGACCTGCACTGGCCCCTTCAACTTCTGTGGCTGTTGCTTTGCTAGTGCTGTAAAACTGAATACTGTTGCAATGCTAAGGGCTGGAGATGCCAACATTCTTTTTTATTTTTCAGCTGCAAGCAAGCTCTGTGTTGAAGGAAATGGCTTGATACAGCATAACATGGTAGCCAGTATATGGTCATACCATCAGGCTGTATGCACAAGGGGACAGAGGTGAGCTGTGGTGGCACCTGTTACTTTTGGTTCTCATTAGGAACATCCTAAAATTAAAGGAGAATGTCCCTAAACACTTTGGGAAAGCCTGCAGGAGTAATGAAGCAAGATAAATTGCTGTGTCACAGATCACAGAGGCTCCTCAGCTGGTCCTGGCTGAGGATCCCAAAAAGCAGTAATATCCTCTTCGGTCTATGAGATGACACCTTTTCACTTCCTGAGACCATGCTGCTCAAAATTCATGCATTGACTGGCCTTCGCCTTTGGGGGTTTCCCACCAGGAAGGTAAATGGCCATTAGCTGTCTCTTCTTTCTGTTGAACCGTGTTTCTGGGCTGAGGAGTAGGATGGTCTACAGCTGGTCTGGGCATTTGATGCAACACTTGATAAAACAGGTACATGTTAAAGCTTGAAACATTTTGCAGGTTGGAAAGTGGCTATGGTTCAAAAGGTCTGGCAACAACAAGTGAGCTTAAAAACAAACGCTTTCTTATAAAGAAGTAATTTTTTAATCTGTTTTTGTGTCACAATAAATATCCCTTGGCTAGCTCTGTCAGGTCTGACGACTTGATGCAGTAAGACTTTCTCCAGAGACAGACTGTGAGAGTTTGATTCCCCGCCCAGTTTCTTTGATAGTCATGCTATTATTCCTTGCTCCCCCCACTTCAGTTAAAATACCATGTTTGATACACCTAGAGGTCCCAACACTACTGTTCCAATGCCTGTGTTGGTATTTCTGATAAAAGCTAAAGGCTATTTACATCCATAAATCTACTATAGTGTATTCAATAGAGTATTTAAGTGGATTTTGTGCTGTGAGACTGGCCTGCTAAGGGACTTTGTTAATAATAAGTGCAGAAAATGCTTTTTAACTGTGTTTCTATGGCATTCAACCCCTGAGAAATGAAGTCTAAAACCACTTTCAGTGATACATGCAGGAACTGAGTCTCTGTGTACATGTATACTCAACAAATGAATTGCAGTGAGGCGTGAAGGATGTTTTAGGATCCAGCGCTGCAAGATATTGAGCTGTGCTAATTCCCTGGAAAGTCGAGTAGGGGAATGCTTCCGTGGAGAACTCTTGGGCTTTTGAACTGGCATTATTCAAAGCCACTCCTCCTGTTCCCCCATGCAAATACAAATTACATGGAGTGCAGCTAAAGAAAATACAACAGGCATTATTTTACAGGCTAGCTAAACAAAACAGCATTGTGGACAAATGAAGAACAGTTAGCCTTTATGTCGAGCATAGCAAGTACTATTTGAGACACAATTTATCAATTGCATTCATTAGTTTATAGGGTTGATGTTATCAGTAGTGGATTAGATTATTAACATCCACAAGGACAGAAGAAGAACTGAAGAAAAGAGACTGGGCAAAGCAAAGATGTGTTTTGCCCATCAGTGGGCTGGTAAATGTTTCAATGCAGAGACGGTCAATACTCTAGGGCAAAGCAGAACTGCAGGTGTTGAGAATCTCCTGGATGAGTTTTCCATCACCAGCTGTTAGGCATTTTAAAGGCATTACTTCATTTTTCACTAACCCCAAAACAAAATGTATCTGGCACTGGAAGGCATTTTAGCTTTGCATCACTAGAGAATAAAAAAAAGAGAAAAATGATTGTTTTGTTCAGACCAAAATGAATGTTGTGGAGCCTGTTTAAGCCAAGTTTCAATTATCTGAAAACCGGGAATTTAAATATTTCTACCAGTGCAATGTCAGGACACTGCAGGCATTAAATTATATTCATTAGGGACTTGGTTTCAGTCATATAGAACAGCATAAACAAAGATGGGCACGTTCCAGATGTTAGATGTAACAATTTAAAAGGGAAAGTGTTCCCACCCCCATTTTTATTAAGACTACTTTCCTGATATAATGAAATAATTTCAGGGAGTGGGATTATGAGTCAGCTACAAAGCTGGCCTTGTTGCTTCGACATGTGCAGAATATAAATATTGTAAAGCTTTAGAGAACAGATGGCAAGAGATTTCAGAAATTATAAACATCAGCTTTCTGCTTTGCACTGGTCAGTGTTAGGCCTAGAGGTCACATTCAAGCTGCTCTAAATTTTCCTGCAATATTTGGATCTAGCATGACTCTTCAGTACCTTAGGGACTCCTGTGAGGATCCATCCTTGGTCATTCAGTAATCCAACGAGTGTCATGACTGTCTAGTTACAGGAAAGAGTTGCTGCAGAGGACTCCAGCACATCACTAACAAAGGAAAGAGACAGCTGTACCGAGATGAATTTTGCTTACTTTGGGCCTTTGTTTCTATCTGGGTTGCAGGGATGAGGCATGGTTACCTTGACTGTTGGCATCACTGTGTCAGTGATAGATCACACTTGATTACAACCTTCTGATTACTCATACTTTTTTTTTTTTCCTGACTGATATTTGGTGATCAAGAAACACTGGATGAATCCAAAAGGATTTTTTGGGTGCAGACAGACTTAAAATATGACAGGAAAGATCATCAGTAGTGGAGGATGTTTCAAAGGAAGCAAATTCTTCAGAACTATTTCCTCTTATTTTACTCCTCTCCAACACAGCAGAGCTTCAGCTTTAGCCAACTGTGAGTAACATTTGAGACTGTCAGACTTTGGGATGTATCAAGAAACATGAATTACACTGTTGTCTTCAATAGCTTATGGGAAGCAAGGAATGTCAATGTGAACTGCTATGTATTTCATCCTGTCAGCAGTCCGACGAGGTTCCAAAAATGTGGGACTGGTTGGGGAAAAGTTGAACAAAGACTTAAGAAACTGCACGGATGAGAGCTTTGGAAATTAAGGGATCACTCTGAATTCATGTATTCATTCTGAAATTCAGGGTTCATTCTGAAAGGATGTGAGTAATTTCTGAAGTCTCCCAGAGGAAAAAAGAGAAGTATCTTGTGACCTGTTACAGCAAAAATTGCAAGGAAATGCTTCTGGGGCTTTCTCTAATTATCTATTAGTGTCTATTAGCAACACACACATGTTCATAGTCTCAGGCAATAGCAGACTGATTGGGCATATGCACCTTTAAAGCATATTTCTTGTTTGTAGCCTCTTAGCACCGGATGATGTCATTTTACAAGCGGCTTGAGACAGCAGCTACCTGAATTGGTGTGTGTTCTTTCATGCTCTGATCTGTTTTCCACAGGCAAGAGAGATTCATCATAACTAGAAATTTAAGTCACTGCTCTCAGTAATCACTCACAGGGTTAGAAAATAAATCAACAAAGACATCAGTTATTTAGCCATAATTTACCTTATTGTGTCCAGAACAGCTAGCTACAAAGAAAATGCCATTTATTTTTCAGTATCACAGAGAATAATTTATGCATTGCATTTGAAGTATGTGAACTGCAGTGATAAGTTAACATAAATATTCAGCATTTGAGGAGCCAGGAATCCCAGCAAAGGAACAAACTCTTTGTCCTTACCTTTCACTGCCTGTAATCAGTTCTCCTTGCTGGGTGACTGCTGCTATTCTTGGTGATTGGCAGAGCAGGCTGTGAGGCTGCCTGTCAGCGAAATGACACGAATTATATTATCACCTCTCCCTTTCTTACAGACCCCTTCATCATTTATATCTTAGTTTTGAATGTTGTTATTAGGCCTGATGTTTTTCTCTTCTCCAGATCTTGAAGAAAAGGGTTCTTGTTACTTTGGCACAGTGTATAACAATGTCTTCCCCCTTAATATAGGGGTATATATATAAATTTCTCTAAAATATATTTATATAAGTAATAAAAGTTATTTCTCTTAATTATGAAAATAGCAGCTATACTTTTCTTCCTTTTAATCTCTGATGGTGCATTGATGCCATTTATCTTTCTTCCAGCCATTCACTCCTTTGCAATCTCAAACTGTCTTGATCTGCTGATGTTAATGGCTTCTTTCTCCTCACTCCTGGGCTCATTTTCATGTGTTTCCTAACACACGCTACACCTTGCTTTTTCTTCATTAATCTGCAATGTGGCAATACATCTGGGTTTGCAATATATGTTGTGGTTTACGTATGCTGGATATCCATAACTTTTGTTAAGCCTAATGCTGATTTTGCACAGCTCCCAAGTTTGCATTCCTTTTATAACCAGTAGTTGACTGCTGGTGAGTTGTTTATAGCTCTGGGCCCTCCAGTATCCTCCTGTGCCCACACTTTCAAGGGCCCTGCTGTAATCTCATGCTTGTACTCCTCCATAATACATTATTTTAGTATAAAGAAGTAGCTCACCCCCTACAGTAACTATTTGTTATTATAGTCTATTAGTTATAAAAAAATATGAGAAATATGTGAGAGTATTTCACCACACAATTGTACAATTGTTGTGCCAGGGGAGGTTTAGATTGGATATTAGGAAAAATTTCTTCACTGAAAGGGTTGTCAAGCATTGGAGCAGGCTGCCCAGGGAAGTGGTTGAATCACCATTCCTGGAGGTATTTAAAAGACATGTAGATGTGGTGCTTAAGGACATGGTTTAGTGGTGGACTTTGCACTGTTAGGTTAATGGTTGGACTTGATGATAATAAGGGTCTTTTCCAACCTAAATGACTCTGATTCTAAGAAACCTTAGCAATAACTAAAAGAATAGTAGTCATTTGCTTGTTCAATAACTGCTGTTACAGCTAAGCAAACTAAAACATAGCTCCAGACAGTCCAGGACAATACCAAAGCCTCACAAGACCTGAGGTCTGTGTCAGTAGCTTAGCATGATGGCCTGTGGTCTACAAGTATGGGGAATCCCATATTTCATGGACTATGAGGCTGCAGATCTGCTCCCAGAAGTTGAGAACAGATCCACAAGGAAATCATATTCTACTCCATGAAGGTAAAAGCGGTGTTTGGGCATCACAAAATGCTTAAAGTCTCAGCTCTGTTGAACCTTTCAGGTGCCCAAGCCTCTGCTAGTTATCCTGAACATGACTATACGTGTGCCAGTGCTGCCTGGTTGCTCAGAACATCTCTGAGACCCAAGAGGGATCTCAGTTCAGGTGTGGGTCAACCTTTTGCTTTCCCAGGTCCAGTTCTGGATGTGTGTTTTGAGAATATCTCCAGATTGAGTGTCAAGCCAAAGACAGGTGAGAAAATCCAGTTTAGGATGAGGGGAGGACTGACTGGATAGCTCACTCTGTATGTTACAGGACTGCGTATGTGTACCTGATTCCTGCATGGTTTTAAGTCCCATTTAATCTGCCATTTGTAAACTTCTTCCCTGAGTGTAGAAGCCTTTTATAACAAAGATCACAGCTATTCTAAAATGCCTGGATCATAAAATAATAACTGTATCTCTTGCACAATGTATTGGGGGTATTATTTCGTAATGTAAGGTGGATCTTGCATGCGGTTTAAGCTAGAAGTTCAATGGTACATTGATTGTGGTTGTGCAGGTTAATGTGTTCTTTCTCAAGTGGTAAAGCAAAGTACAAAAGACTGGAATTGGTTCTAATTTTCTTTCAAATGTAATTTTTTCATTAACATATATTTATTAAAATTAATAACATATTTCATTTTTATTGCTGGCTAACTTTTCCTCAGCTTTCAATATGACTTACTTTTAGGATCAAAGTTACTGCTTTTCCTTTTATTTTCAATCCTGGAAATAGAAGTTTGGTAGCTTTACGTTTTCTGTATTCATTGAGTATAGGTCCCTCTAAGTTATAGAATCATAGAATAGTTTGGGTTGGAAGGGACTTTTAAAGGTCATCTAGTCCAAGCCCCCTGCAATGAGCAGGGACATCTTCAACTAGATCAGGTTGCTCAGAGCCCCGTCCAACCTGACCTTGAATGTTTCCAGGGATGGAGCATCTACCACCTCTCTGGGCAACCTGTTTCAGTGTTTCATTACCCTCATTGTAAAAAATTTCTTCCTTATACCAAGTCTAAATCTACCCTCTTTTCAGTTCTTGTTACGGGGAGCAAAATGTCATCTCCCTATTGGTCCTATGTACGTTATTTCCTCAAAACAAGTAGTGGTGTTAATTATTGTGCTGGTTTTAATATTGGGTATTTCAGATGAATGATTTGTTGAACTATTCCATTACCAAAGTACTTAATTTTTAAAAGTAAAGGAACTTGTAATATAAAATCTCTGTATGCTCTCTCTGCTTACCATTCAGATCATGCCTGATCATTTCCTGCCAGAATTTATGACAATATTAAAAATGTGTGTTTTTTTAAGTTATTTTATTAATATAATCAAAGCAAAGTGGCAAACATCTGAAGAAAACCTTCTAATAACAGGGAATTTTCTGATAAGAGGTTAAGTCCTATGTATGTTTGCATGGCCCTGAAATCAATATGAGTAAATTGCCAGTAAGCTTGTCTTTTGACTATATACAAATTTTGTGTTTCATCAAACATTCATCTCATATAGAACTGATGTAATAAAGAACATCAGTTCACCACAGACAGGTTGATGCAGTATGTATTTAAACATAAAATATTGACAGATGTAATCTGAAATATATAAAATTCCAGTTTTACCCATTGCTATATTTACTGACACATTGCTGATAAAGTTTTATCTTGGTGATCTAAATATGATAAAAATCAGCAAAGCGTTTTTGAGAGTTCTGAAGGTACCTGTCAGCTTAAGTGTTTGCAGATGGCAGGAGGGTATTGAAAGCCTGATTCATCATTTGAGGTTGGTTACATTTAAGTGCATATCATGGTCATTTGCCGGGGCACTTATTAAATGACATAGATGCCTGACAGCAGTCCTCAAAGAAAAAAGTCCCAGTGTTGTTTGTTTTTCAGATCACTTACCTCCTGAGAATTGCATAACACTCACAGGGCTTCCTTTGGTGATTCTTTGTGGAAAGGGCTAAGCTTTCTTTGTGCACAAGACATATATTATTTTGCTTGTTTGCTTACATGTTAAAATTGCAATCTTTTTAAAATTGTGTCCAAGAATTACTAAGAGAACTCTGCTGGGCTATGCAAGTCTGAAAGAGAAGATATTCAAACTCAAGTAAGTATATGATTTTATGGATCAGCAGAAGAAAAATTTTACAGGTCTCTCATAGACCATTCCTTGAAGTTCAAGAAGCATGGTTAAGTAGAAACAGCTGCTGGAGAATGAATATACCTGAAGATGATTTAAGTAGTTAGTACCATGAATCTTCTCTAAAATGAAGAAATCCAACACGTACATGTCAGGAAAAATGTCTTTACAGAAGGAGAGACAAGGGAAATGATATGCATGGTTGGTGTGAGCACTGGGTAAGAAAATAAAATTACTTCTCCAGATAAGAAGAGAGTTACAAGGACCATAGCTGTCTGTCAGATGAGAACCTAATAGCAGCACAAATGAAAGTTCCAACTGTGAAAAGTATAGCATTGAATTATTCAACAAAGACTTAAACCCTATGGTAACATAGAGAAAGCTGAGACTCTGCATAAACTGATACTAAAGTCAGCATAACTGGGGGCTTCTGAATATCTCTTTCCTGTGTGAAATATACATGTGTACCTATGTACAGTTACACTTAATAGGTGAATATACCACACTGTCTGTTTTATTAAAATAATTGCTGTCAGTGTATCTAGTACAGTAATTTAAAAAGCAATTTAGAAATACTGGTCCTGAGACCTGGAAGTACCAAAACAACTTCAGAAAGTGCTGGTATATGTTTGAAGTGTGAAGTGCTGTATAGTGGCACATTTCTCTTCTACTCAGTACTGGTGAGGCTGCACCTGGAGTGTTGTGTCCAGTTCTGGGCTTCCCAGTACAAAAGAGACATGAACATACTGGAGAGAGTCCAGTGAAGGGCCACTAATATGATTAAGGGACTGGAGCATCTCTCCTGTAAGGGAAAGGTTGAGGCTGTTCAGCCTGGGGAAAAGGCAGCTCAGGGGGATCTCATCACAATGGGAGGGTGTAAAGAAGATGGAGCCGGGCTCTTTTCACTGATGCCCAGTGACAAGACCAGAGGCAAACTGAAACACAGGAGGCTCCCTCTGAATGGAAGGAAACTCTTTTTTACTGTGAGGGTGATGGAACACTGGCACAGGCTGCCCAGAGAGACTGTGGAGTCTCCATCCTTGGTGATATTCAAAAGCCATCCGGACATGGTCCTGGGCAACTGGCTTTAGGTGGCCCTGCTTGAGGAGGGGGTTGGACCAGATCCCTTCCAGATGTTCCTTCCAACCTCAACCAGCCTGTGATTCTACCAGTTAAGTATAGCTGTAGGTGCATATCTCTTTCTGAATTTGCATATACTCCCCTGCAGAGTATATTAATAGTACTGCTAATGCCAATTTGACTAGTTTTGCACTGTTGAAGACACAAAAATCATTCAAAGGAAGGCTTTGCAACTGGTAGTCATGAATTATGAAGAGGATGCAGTGTAATTTAACACACACTAGGAGTGTTTTGAAGGACCTTTATATGTGATTACATGAGAGAACAAGTAACAGGAGAGATGTCTAATGTTTTTTAACTTTCTAAACAAGGCAAACCAAGAAATTATACTAGAAGATAATAATAAAATCATTGCATTAGAAGACATCCATTTGAAAAAAAAATATTCTTCATACAGCCAACTGTCTCACTGATTTGCCATCTAACCTTTAAATAACTACATTATGGTATATACAGCAATAGGCTTCTGAAGTCCATAAGGCCCTTGGAAACCATAGTAATTTTCCTGAAGTGTGAAAGAGACACACCTACCTTTATTATCTTTATTCTTTCTGTCTTTATTATTAATAGGCATTTGCATGTCTAATCTGTCTTGCATTGTGCTGAGATTTCACTCTACTGGAGTGGTAAAGTATTAAAAACTAACTGTATTTTGGAAGAAAGATTCTAAGGTTGGTCTGGCAACTCAACTAAATTCTTTCAGTTTCTGAGTAATAGGCTCAGCCTGATCCCAAAGGCTGCATTTCAATCTTTTGATTAGCAGAGCTTGAGAGCACTTCTTGGCTGGCAAATTAAGCCACCATGGAGCAAACTTTGCATTCTGACTCATAAAGGCTCTTTGCAAATATCATTAACAGGCTTTGGAATAAATCCTGCCTTCAGTTTTTCTTGCAGTTTTTTAACCCCAAAAAGGATTTAACATAGCAAGACATTTTGTACACATTATCAGTTGTTTGATGTGGATAATTTCTTATGGGACACAACTATCATGCTATATCCGGTCAGGTTTTTTGAATAAACTTCTAATTTACAAAAATTGTGTGCACTAGAAGAGTTAGTGTTCTAATGTCTTTTTTTCATTTATGGTACAGGACAACTGCAAATCTGCTGACCTGAGTACTGCAGGGAGACCTGAATACTGCACAGGAGACCTGTGCCATGGGCAACACTCTTTACAGCCCATACTAAGTTTAGAAACTTAACAGTATCAAACACAATCAAACTATATAATGAACACAATTAAAGGCGAATGCTGTAGGACTGACAGATTGGTAGACTTAATTAAATACACCCAGATTCCTGCCTGCTTCATTATGTTCTATACAACTGTTAAGTCATATGGAAAAATATAATTCTGCTTAAAAGCACTCCTCTTCATCGGAAGTCCAAAGAAAGCTTTGCAAATTCCGGGTAATAGAGAATGAAGTATTTGTGTAGATAAACACCATAGTTAATATTTATTTAATGGAGAAAGAGTAAAGTAGTAAATGAAAAAAGCTACTCTTGAAAATAAAGCACTAGTTTTGTGCTGAGAGTTATGAATTTCATTAATTTCCTGTCAGGATTTTATTTCTGTAGTAGTCATTTTCACTCATGAGCGGGTGGCTCTTGAACAGCTGAAACAATTTAACTGAGAACCTTGAGCTGGAAGTTTCAAGTATAAACTATAAGAGAGGTTGATACGGAGCAAGAGTTCACCAGAAGTGCTGCTTTGACACACAACCCCTTTGAATTCAGAGTAGTCAAGTTTTTTATCTGTGGTGAGTAGCTTTTGTTTCTAAAGGGAAAACTAGAAAAAAAATCATGTGGAGATGGTAGTTAAGTACAGGTTAGGCCTCTAGCTGCTTTTGACACTGCAATTATTCATGCAAATTGTCTTTGCTAACCTGTGCTGTCAGGAAGATAGGGTTATGGTCTATCATGACTAGTACTGTGAACCGTCATGTTACGCACTCAAGCTGGGTGACTGCAGTAGGAAAATGGCAGTCCTGATCAGTAGCCAAAGGAAAAAATAAAAAAATACGTGGGCAAAAAAGAATGACATATACTTCCACTTAGAGCAGCTTAATCTTCCTGTTTGGAAGGATGGAATGACCTTTTAATAGTAGTAATGTTAGGTGGACAGGTGCTGATAATAAGATCCTAGACCACCCCAGTCATACTGGACATACTGGTCTGCTGCCAAACGAAATAAAACAGAGCAGGAAAACAGCCTGGTTTTCTAGTCTTCCAGGAGAAAGACAGAGGAGTTTCCCATAACATGCTCAGGGGTTCTCCTGTCTTAATCTCCCATCTTGGTAGTATTCAACCTCTCTTTTTATGGGTTTCTACTTCCAAACCACAATATTTTTAAAATCTAGCTGACTATTTAAAAATCATTGTCATGGAAAAAATCCAGATCAAATTATTTTGTTTACTTTTTATTTTTTTCTTGAAATTCAGCATCTGTAATGTGTTTCTTGTCTCTTTGTTATCAGAGTATCACTTATGCTTTTGTTTTATATTGTCTCAAACATATTTATTGTTCACTGCAATAATAATCAAGGTCTGATAGCATTTGTATTGACATGGTACAGGTCAGAAAGAGAGAATTTAGTACATGAATTGCTCATTGCACTAAATGCTGTTACCTTGTCTATCCATAGAAAATGCTGTCTCCTTACAGCCTTTCTCACTGTCATCCTCCCTATCCTTCATATCCTCTGTAAATGGGAGAGCAAAGGCTTCTGTTTGTCTACCAGAAATGCATTCTGGTGATGCTCAGACATAGCAATGACCTTTGTGTCCACTCAGTCCCCATGTTACTGTATATGTTACACAGATTATAAAGCTATGCTCTCCTTTGTATGTCTGTTTCATATCTCTCTCTAAGAAGTTAAGTGGAAAAGCTGAGTAAGCATTTTTTTGTCAGTACTATGCTACTTATACTTTCTAAGAGATGCTTTCACAGATACTATACTGACCTTTCTTGGTCTGCAGAATCTGATGAGAAAGACCGACCGAGGATAGGCTAGTATGATGACCAAAGTAGGCAAAATTGGCCTTTTGCAATGGGCAATGTTCCTTTCATATGCCATGCCTAGACTAGATCTCAACTCCTTAAAAGTGTGAAAGTGAAGTCAATATTTCATCTCAGTGCAGATCTGGTTCTGAGGTAAAGAAGGTGTATACATCACTTACTGTTCTGCAGTAGCCATTTTGGTTTTGGTGCTTCTTGAGTATAAATGTAACAACACTGGGTTACAGTGTTTTCTCCATGAATAGAGATATTCCTGCTGTAATGTATGTGATCACTAAAATACTACTGGCTAAATTATCTGGAACTGCTGTAGACAGGTCACACCCCAAGATTCAAAACAGCATTCAATAATATGGAAGAGCCAGAAAGTAAAAAGCAAAAAGAATTACAGATTTCTAAGAGATTATAAATGACGAGTGTGATTTCTGACTTAATGCAAACAGGAGAAATCTCTGGTACAAAAGTCTTATCGAAGTCCAAACTAAGATCTAAAAACAGAGAGAAGAAATGCGTTATTTGAAAAATCTCTGTTTCCACTTATGGAATACAGCAAATGTGTGCTTACTGGACACTTTTGCAGCAGAACACATGAAATAATTTCTAAGATTGATAGGTTGACATACAGATAACTTTGCAATGATACAGAATTTTAAATGAGTTCCATATTTGCAGTCACAGGAATAAAGTGAAAGCCATTATATGTGGTTCTCAGAAGAAGTGAAAAGTAACACAGGGAGCATTTTCTGATAGTAATTTGGGCATTTTTGAACTCACAGAACTAGTACTAGTAACTGAATTGAAAACAAAGTTGTAATTGCTGTCCTTGAAAATGGCCCAAAGCAATCAGATATTTGAAGCACAAGAGGAAAATATATTGTTACTACCTGAGGCAAAGTCTGGCATATAACACACCTTCATGCCCTTTCATCTTTATGACTGAAGATTTTTCTAATTAGAAATGAAGTCATGGAAGTTATTGCAGTGGAAGAAGAAACTTCATGCAAAATTTTAAATTTCCTGCATTTATACATTTTTATAGCCTCATATTGAGTTTATGATCTGTTGTGCTCCATCATTGGGAACTGCCAGACCCAAAAGCAAGGAAATACTGTCTCTGAATAAAGCAGCTTCTAATATTTCAGGGATCTGTGTAAGACGATTATTCTTTTGGAGCTTTTCACTCTGAAACAATGTTCAGAAATCCTAGAAACTAAATAACTCAATCTATTCAGGTCATTAAAGGGAGTTATGATGGGAATAGAAGCGCCCAGCTGTTGATCTGGAGCTGAAAAAGTCTGCCTGTATCATCACAGATTTGTCAGACAAATGGATGAGTAAGCATTTGGTGTGAGGTACTGAGTTATCTAGCACTTGTTAGCAGCAGTGCAACTTCTGCCTTTAATACGTTAACAAACAATATTACTTTTTGTTCATCATGAGTATACTTCCTATCTAAGCTGACTTCATAACTGTAGCCTAGATTGAAAATGTTCCCTGAACAGCTGGAGATAGGTAAGCTTTGCAGCCCTGAATAGGCACTGGTTAAAATGTTTCTCTTCCATAAGCAGGCTGAGGAACAGGCACAATTGAACTTGATGAAAGTCTTTCCATGAGTATACTCTGCAAGCTGAAAAAAAAATATGTAATGGAAATTTTAGGAACTAGTACACACTTTGCCCAGTGGCCTCCTTGAACCTCCCTTTTCATCTTTGCATCACCAACACACTTCCATTTTCCTTTCTTGTTTCAATGAGAGAACAGAGTGCTTTAAAAGACAACTTAATGCTAGTTCTAGGTGCTTGAAGTGGAAATACCAATCTTTAGGGAGAAATGGTTTCATTTTCTTTTAATTTCAAAAGAAATCAATGTAATTTAGTCAGTCCGGTTTCAACTCTCCTTATATCATTACTACATCATATTACCTTCTGTGAAAGGACTGAAATTCTTTTTGATGTGTACTGTGGTGTTTGAAATTCTTTCTTTCAGTGAGTGAACTAGAATTCAGTACTTTCTTGATTGTTTGTTTTGCAAAAACTTGCTTTCCTGATAGTCTTCTAATACGATGCCAGAAATTACCTAAAGGTTATCTTGGCACTGTAAAAATATTTAAGAGATTCAGGCATTTGACTGAATATAGAAACAGCAGAATGAAGTAACTCAACTTACTGTGTTTTTGATTGAAAGATACTATCCTGTGCTTGAATTTTATTATTAAAAGTACCCAGTCTGCAGGAGTCTGTCACTTTTGCATAAATCCCACAGAACAGTGATAACAGCAAATACATTAGACTGACATTTCAGCCTACATCCCATGTTAGCCACCAAAATCCTTTTGTGGGTCTGTGCTACTGCTCCTGTCTAAATGTTCTCTTTCATTCACTCTGTATTTGATACCTATATGCTCAAATAGAGCTAAAGCTGTTCATGGAAAGCTTCCACAATGAAACATGAATAGGTTTTGAGGGAGAAAATCTATGTTACAATTCCATTTTCTCTTTTTCCAGCTGAGAACATCTATAAGCAATACTCTTGTTGGTGCTATTACAGATATCTCGGTTCAAAACAACCTCTCTTGCTTGTCCTGCTTTTCTCCCTTATGCTTTTGATTTTAATAACTCTATTCCTGCATGGGCAATAGTGATACTGAGGTTGCAAAATGTTTTCTGCTTTAAAACCTGATTTCAAATAATGATTTTGTGACTCATTAGCTCTTGGGTTGTAATTTTCTATTTCTGGTTTCTAAGCAAAGAAGAATCTTGTCAGTCTACATTGAAGCAGCTCAATTATTTTTGAGTCAAGACCATGTATAGAAAAATACTGTCCCAAAGTATAAAAATCCTTCTAGTCTTCAACAGGTGCTACCTGGGGAGACCAATGTACTACCCCAGTGTGAATACGATAACCGTATGAGACTGCTGAAAATACAGAAATGAGCTTTCTTTTGGGGTTCCTTTTTTTCAGTTCTTTAACAAAACTGGAGATGACCACTTGAAGAGTGTTATGGTTGAGAGGTATGTGAAGCAAGGTGAACAATTAAATACCTGGTCCTCAGGCTAGCTATAATTTGACCATGCTGCTCTACAGAATTGGATGAAAGGGTTCCTTGTGCTGTTACAGAAAGAACTCTCAGATCAGGTGCAGTGGGCAGCCCTTTTATTGCTAAATCTTTCACTGTAGTCATGGAGCTAATTGTGGTCTACAGGTGTGTGGATGGGCAGAACTGAGATAAAGTATCAAAAAACTGGCTTTGCAAGAGCATGTGAGGAGCATAGGTCTTTTCCATCCTGGAAAAATAGTTCTTATGAAGGGGTGACAATGAAATGGATCCTTAACAAAATAGGTGTTTTCTTTCATTTTCAACACCTATTACCTACCTTTATACTCTGACAGTGTACATAGGAGCATCTAAGTAACCTGCTTACACTATCCATTATCTTCTATACTTCTAACAATTTTCTTTCTTATTTTCTCTTTGCATTATCCAATTCATATCTTTTCAGTATTACATCATATGGCACTCTGCATTCATTTCTACTCTTTTTTGATGCTGCTGATATTGCAGGTGAAGGTGTATGTTTCAATTTATGTAATGCCATTTCATTCTTAGTATTTTCTTTAATATTTTCTATGTATTTTTATACATGCTAGTACAACATATGCTGACCTTGTTTCCTGATTCTACTAAATATGTGTTGAGACCTAAGTTGCAGGATCCTTGCCACTAGACTCAAGCAACAAAAAAAGAAGAAAATAAAATGCCATTCCATTCCTCATTTCACCTTGCAATTGATTAAAGAACTACACGTGCTACTTTTCCATTTTCTGATTGTGTTAAGGTTTCTGGTATGTTTTGCAACAGCAGAAGTTCAATGGCTAATACACAAATCTACACTCACTAAGAACAAACTTTGAGCCTGTTTCTGTAATGCTTATCCTCTCAGCAGCACTACAGAATTTGCTAGACAAATCCACATTTCCTCTGTTTGACGTAAAGATTATCCCTGTATTTTGCAAAATTGCAGAGATGTAATTTCTTACAAATTTATTTATTCCAGTACCTGACAGTCTCTAAGTGCTAAACTAAAGACAACCCGTATTCTGAACTTTAAAAACAAGAATAACATTTGCAATTCTATTACCAGGACAACTGATTACTTTTACCTGGATCTCTAGCCATTCTTAGGCCTCTGAAAGGACAGAAACTTAATGGACCTCAAGATGTTACGAGAGTAAGTGAATTCTTTCTTAGTCCAGCTGAATACTTATTTTGATTTCTTTTTGTCACTACAAAGCAAAAAGAAAAAAAATGCACATATTTCTGAATCCTTCAGCCTACCACAGTAAAAACACTGGGCAAAAGTGATAAATAAGAAGGTGGATTTTCTGATTTTTCTCTACAGGCAGGGAAGACCATCCCATGGATGTGTTTGATGAGATAAAGGCATTGTGGATAAAGGTGATGCCAAGCTCTTTCCTAGGAAATGCTTTAGGTCTATTATGCTTACTCACCTAGGTAAATGAATGAGAGCATTATGAGTGGGAGGCCATGGCAGCTTCTGAAAAGTTGGCTTGGGTTCTTACATAGAGTATTATTTTGATAAAACTAGAGAAATGGTCTGAAATCAACAGTGCAAAACTGACTGTCCTTCGTTATATTGGGAGTCTTGCAGAAGACACTGTATTTGAGGAGTTAGTGATCTTGATCTGCTCTGTTGGACCCTGTGCTTAAGGCTGGAGCAGCCCATACGTTAGCATGAGCAGCTGCTGTAAGGAAATCTGCTGAAGTGCCCTATACTGGCCTGTGCTGCACACTGGTGGATGTTATGACAGAGTGTCATGGTTTTAGCTGGGATAGTTGATTTTTCTTCACTGTAGCTAGCATAGTGCTGTGTTTTAGACTTGGTATGTAAATAATGTTGATAACACCCTGGTGTTTTAGTTGTTGCTGGGTAGTGTTTACACTAGTCAAGGACTTTTCCAGCTTCCCATGTTCTGCCAGGTGCACAAGAAGCTGGGAGGGGAGGGGATACAACCAGGAGAGCTGATTTGAATTGGCCAAAGGGTATTCCATATCATGTGACGTCATGCCCAGTATATTAACTGGGGGAAATTGGCTGGGGGAGGCAGCGATCGCGGCTCGGGGACCGGCAGCGTCGGTCGGCGGGTGGTGAGCGGTTGCAGCACTTGTTGTTCAGTTTTGGTTTTGTTTTTTTTTTCTTTCCCTCTCCTTCTAGTGTTTCCTCTCTCTCTCGCTCATTATTTTCCTTTTCATTATATTAGTATTATTGCTGTTTTATTCTAATTATTAAACTGTTCTTGTCTCAACCTGTGAGTTTTCTTACTTTGGCCCTTCCGATTCTCTCCCCCATCCCACAAGGGTGGGGGAGTGAGCGAGCAGTTGTGTGGTGCTTAGTTGCTGACCGGGGCTAAACCACAACACAGAGATAACAGTTCAGCCTGTCAGGAGAAGATGCATGGTTTTGCTTGTTACACAAAACTAAAGTCACTGCAGTATGGGAGGGAGGAGGACACTATCCATGGATGGGATCTGCGCAGAGTGCTGGAGGAAAATCCATCTGCGGTCTGTCTGATGCTGCATGAAAGTGGGCTTCCCAGCATCTGATGGGATGCAAGATTTACTCACTATCTATCCTCCTCTTTTTATTCTACCTTATTAAAACAGCTATGTTATTATGCCATTTTTTTCTCGGGCATTTTTTACTGAGATCCCCCAAAAAACCCTTCACCATGTCTCTCCCTCTGCCCTCCCCACCTCTGGTGCAGAACATTCACATTTGTAAAGTATGACTTCTCTAAAACAAAATCCTACTTTCAAACAGGGAATGGAAAATAATTGACCAAGTACTGTACAAGAGAATCAGACTGTGAATTACTGTGTGATACCGATGCAAAGAAGAAGGGAAAAAAGACACGGATGATAAATATTTTGCTCTGCTTGATACAAGGAAGTAGTCCTCACCTGCTCATCTGAAATGCTGAAACTATTTTAGACATGTAGACAAACTGAAGAGGGTTCAAAATAGGGCAACAAGAATAAAAGGATTATAAAATGTGAAAGCAGGTTGAAAGAGTTGGACTTTAGACTTGAAACCAGAAACCTGGTAAGTTTGCTGTAACTTAAGTTACATATATATATATATGTAGTGTGTATATATATACTCTATATATAGTATATAGTGTATATATATAAGTGCTGTAAGTAAGAGCTGTCTTCAAATACGTGGAAAGTTGTTGTAATGATGATAGCGGTCATACATTCTGTATGTCTGCTAGCACAGTGAACAATAATGAGCTCAGCTTGCCATGAAGAAGTTGTATGTAGGATACAAGGGAAAGCTCATTACCTATGGAGAACAGGAGGAAAGCACAGGGGGAAATCCTGGAGCCAGTGTTGGTGGATGTTCTGCAGAGCAGCCTAACAAGCTGTGTCTCAGGTCCAGGCACACACTCAGTAGTCTTTGTGGTGAAGGGACAGGTGACTTCCCGAAGTCTTGGTTGTCATTACATTTCCATGCTCAAGATTTCCCTCCCCCAGGGCTCTGGATTGCAGTGTTGTATATAGCCAGGAGCAAAAGGGAAAAGCTAGTATACCAGAATATGTAAGCTGCAACAACAGTCCTGTTATTCTGTATTACATCCACCATCCCCAGGAGGGAAACTGAGACACTTTGAGCAATTCTTGTCTTTACCGTCCTACCCTAATTCTCAGGAAATGTCTGTGATGGGAAGGAAAAATACATAGTTTATATTAAAATATGTTAAATATATATTTTTAACAAATTCTAGTCCAGCAAATTAAATAACAGAGTGAAGATGAACATTAAACCAGGTTAGTTTTGAATGAAGAAAAATATGTTTGAATTGTCTGAGCTCTAGTACTTGCACTCTTAATGGAGGGATTCAGTCATTACATATGCATTTCTGGGCTTTGTGTTTCTATCTTAGATTTTTTCATAGCAAGACCATCCAATGTTTTGTCAAAAAACCTCAGCCAAACCAAACCAAAATAACCCCCCTAAAACTCACCCAAAACCCCACCTACATTTAAGTGTGATGGATTGTTAGGAAACTTGAAAATGAGACTAACAAATATCAAGGTCAGTTTTTGCTGATGAGTGTTTAGATATCGCAAGTGAATCAGAAGGCATGAACTGCATCTCTATTCCAGAGATTTTTAGAAAATATTGCTTGAATCTGCTATGCTGTACTTAAAAAATAAGGCAAAGAGCACAAATAACTAGAAAATTACAAACCCAAATAGGACATCTTGTGATTTTTCTGATGACCTTAAATAAAACTTTTCAGGCACTCATCTCTGCAAAAAGAACATGGAGAGAGTACAGCACAGAAGTTTATAATTAGGACAAATAAGTCACCAGCAAAACATATTACAGAAGAAATAGAAAAAAACAGGAATAAAACAATTATGAATTTGGCCAATACTACTGAATAGAAGTGAACTACAGTATTATGAAGTCAGTTTACTTTTACTTTTCTTTCTTTAATGATTTCAGAAAATAGTCTCAAATAATTTCTATATTACTTTTCTTTTAAGTCTTTCTGGATAATGGAGTATATTTTAGAAATAAGCCAAGGCTTTTTTTTATTTTGATTTGTTTTCCTCTTAAATGCTGTATTATATTAAAATCTGCTGCATTAAATTAAATTGGCAAGAATTTTTTTAAAAGAAGTGTTTACAGCATTAGTTTTAGACAAAAAGAAGTAAATTTTTAAGGCTTGAGTTTTGATAATTGTGTGACTAAGTAGCAGCAATATCAAAGCAACAGGCCACTCCATCCTTAGAAATTCATCCATCCATCAAGAGTTTCAAATGAAAAAAACAGTATCTCAAAAGTTTTTATTCTTTTTAAATGCAAATAAATGAAAATCTAATTAAAGATGTATGGTTTGTTGACATTTCTTATTTCCAAGTTAGGATTTATGCTATTTTTAAATGAAAATCTTAAATAATGCCTGGGCTTATTGATTTGGTATATGTAACACTAGTATAAAATACGTGACAGTTTTCTATTTAAAATAGGAAAGGAAAAGTGCATTTTTTATATAATTAGAAATGTTATAAACTAATTTTGATTGAAATTTGTATATGACAATTTTTTTAAAGGATCTACGGCTGTACAACATTTACTTTTAAAAGGAGCTACTCCAAATCCCTTCCTGTATCCTGATTACCCTAAATCACAAGGATTGAAGGGCTTCTGCCAGCAAGGATGTTATGGTGTTTCTACTCCCCTCTGTCCACCATGCATGCATCCCATTCTTGTGCTGAACCAAATCTAATATATTTATTTCACTGATTTGAAAAGAGACTCTATAGATCATTACTGGTGTAGGATGGTCCTATATATGCCTTCTGTAGGCAAAACTCTCATTGACACAAATGAGCAAGACCAAAATCATGGGTGACCCACGTGTGTGTCTTGCACACATCTACAAGTAGATCAAATGCAGCTCCCATAACTGACAGTGGCACTATGGTAACTGGGAAGCTGCTGAATACTCTGAACCCCCAGGTGAGCATCCGATGGCTGATATTGGTTGCCCTAAGACCCTACTGCTCAGTTCTGTCCCAGCCCTTAGTGGAGCAATGGGCTCTATGGCACTCACTCACTCATGTGCAACTGAGTTTTCTCTCCTCAGATCTCCAACACACGAAGTATGCATTTTAGATTAATCGATGATCAGTTTTTTGGTTTGTGGTTCAGAAAGGTTCATACATTCATTAGAATTGCCCATATCAAAATTATCACGGGAATCAGTAACTTGAACTGAGACAATGCAATGTATTGCTGTGAAATGGTGCAGGATGCTTAAAGAAAAAAACAACAGGAGATCTAATTTGGTGAGAAAGGTGCAATAACATCTCATTTTCACACTGGCAGAACTCTACAAAGCAGTATCTCATATACTTGATAGTGCTTTGGCCATAAAAGTGAGCAAGCTGGAATGCATTAACAGTTTTGACCATTAGTAATGGGTGGTAGAAAGTGGAGCTCTCTTGGCTAGCACAGTGCGCCTCAAGTATTGCTGGGGAAGTGAGTTAGTGCCTTGAAAAGTGCTCAGCTTTTAAGTTGGGTCTGAGAGATGAGAGGAAAGATTATGACGTCTGATTCCTTATGTTATGCAGAAATGTAAACTTTTTGCAGCTATGGGCCCCACAGAAGTCCTGTGTTTACTCACTACTAGGATTCACCTTATATTTGAATCTCATGTCCAATGTAGAAAAGAGATTACTTGTTGTAGATGGGAAGGCTTTGCATTTCTTATATTTGGATTAAATGAAATCTTGCAGATACTAGCCAAAAGCAAGCTTGATTACAAAAATATTCTCCTGGCCACATCACTTCATCAGGGCTTTTTTTAGGAATAATAAATGTTTCAAAGATAGCCTACAAAAATGTCATGTAGAAAAAACCAGCAGCAAATGATTTAATGTAAGTGAAATAATTGCCATGGTTGGTTACAAAGCTATCTTAATATATCATTCAATTTTGCAGTTAAGCATTTCCCTCACAAATAGGAATCAAATTGCATCAGCTTAGATACTAAAATCATAGACTGCAATGAAAAAGTAATTTCTACCAAGAATTTTTTTAAGTTTATCTTTCTATTTGAAGGTGTGTTTCAGAAAAAAGGTCTGTTTCTGATTGTGCTAATTTTTGTTGTGGTTGGACAGATTTTTGTGGTACATGCTGAAGGGTGACTAAATTTCTTCTCCTTTCTTTACTCCTAGGAAGGGGAGTCAGATGTGCTGCCTCTGATTGCCTCTTGTTCATGTCTGCACAAGATTCACCAAGTTTGTCCTCTGTATTAGCCCAAATCAATATATTCAATTATCTGTTCTCTTGATTATTGACTTCTTGAGCTTTAGCTGCTTGATTTGTCAGAAAAAGTTATATTTCTCGCTTCTTTGCCACTTTCCCTTGTTCTTCCATCAGAACTATGAGGGATCAACATATCTCTTGTTTCTTGCATCATTATCAACACTAGGGTGGCTATGAAATGCTCTGTTACTCGAAAGAGTGTTGGTTGATATAAAAACAGCTTAGGATTAGTAAACAAGGGCAAAGTGGATAATAAATTAAAATCACAGGAAGAAACTACCTTTTGTTATCAGTCTCCTTTTAAAGAACTGCACTGAAATAAGACTTTTATTTACTAGTGTGGTAATTCATGTTAAAAAAAGAACGGAAAATGCACACTGTAAAATTAACAGATGTTTTTTCTTTTGCTTGTCAACCAGAAATGTATTTCTTAAGCAATCAGAAAATTCAGTACATTCAAGTACATTTAGCTGTTGTTCATGGCCTTGGGCAGCACTTCTGTTCTGTTAGAGAGAGGAGGTAGGCTGGTACCGCCAAACCTTTAAAGACCTTATTTTAACATTTTATGCAAAGCCACAGTCTGAAGTTCAAAACTTCCATAAGAGGTTCAGAAAGAAATTCAGCATGGCATATTCTCTGACAGTTTCTGGAATTTCACATGGCAGACCAGACCTTGGACAGGCAAGTAGAATTCCCTTCAGATGATGATAAAGCAGAAGATATGCTCCAAGGTGCACTTAATGCATTTCAGTTGTTAATGGCAATTTAATGCTTGGGACCAGAATAAATGGGATCCAAAGTAAGAGTTCTTAAAAAAATCTGTATTTTAGCCATTAAGGTTCTCAGCACCAATGTTTTCCTTCTATATATCCATTCCCATAGTACCCCATGACCTGTTAATTTAAATATAATCTCTATTGCCCAAGAATGATTGTCCTAGAAACTATTGTAAAAATGCATTACTATTTGGGATATTTATATGTATAGCCCTGCACACATCTTATGGCTCATTGCCCCTATAATTAAAACACTTTTAATTATAGGTTATGTTTACAGTTTATCATGTGACTTACAAATATCCATTTAATATCTGTTAAAACTGTCTGATTACCAGATGAGAAATAAAAAAGAATTTTGGAGTGAAGCTTTATGTAGTTTTTCTGGGCTGTGCAAGAAGGCTGTGTTCTTGTGACACTTACCATATTCTGACTATTTTTCCCTTCCTGTTATTTAATACTGCTGGTTCTGAGGAAAGCAATGGATCTGCCATCTAGCTTGTGATTGAATCTTCTTGATTTAGATTTTTGGTTGATTGCATTAAATGTATGCAGAAGCAAAACCCAGTTAATATGAGAACTGAGAAGTAATTTGGCGTTAAAGTTATCCCCAAGTCTGGCTGCATTGTTTTGAGTAGTGTGGAAGGAGGGGGAAAATTGTGTATCAGAAAGCACTATTGATATAAAACCAGCACATAGAAGGAAAAGCAGCCAGAGGTGTCTTAACTTTTAGCATGAACTTATCCAAATAGTCTTGATGTCAGTGACCCACGGTAACTAGGGGAAGTGGCAAAGAAACTCAGGATGTTGAAACCTATAGATAGAGGGCACAGTGATCGCCATGCTGCTGCACAGAAGCAATGGTTAATAACTCAGATATTACCAACCGATCTGAAAACACTTTCAAGGGAGAGAACTGTCAAGACTGCATTTTATAGAGGAAGAGGCTAAAGCACAGAGTTTAAATGACTTGCTAGCTCAGTGGTAAACATTGGTCTCTTGAGTCCTATCAATTGTCTGTTTGTTATACTACTGATATTGCCATGTCTCTTCTGGAGTTCTCCAAAGGCTTACCACAGTGTAGGAATCCAAGACAAAGTTATTAGATATAAGTCTGGTAATAAAAAACCCTTTTCAGGAGTGCATCTCACACAGTTCTTTTCATAACCACTTCCAACAGTGGTAAGGGGCCCTGGGGCTAAAAACCTTTGCATTCCCCCACACAATGCAGGAACTCCTTCAGAAGTCATTCATCTGGGTTTGGATGAGGGGGTAGTATCAGAAATTCAAAAGCATGGTACATGCATGACATTCCTCTGTGGATGGCTATTAGCTTGCTAGAAATTTCCTGAGAATAATTCAGCTTGTGGATTCTATGGCGCTGGATTCATTTTGTGTGGCACATATAGAAATCCTGCAGTGGCAATAGATGGAAGTAGCACCCCCGCTGCCAGCTTTCTTCCACAACTAGAAAACTGGCATTCTGTTCTAAAAGCGTCTTTTCACAGAGATCGTAACTTTTTTGGGGGACTGCAGATGGATCACTGTACCAATGCTGTACAAATCCATCGTGTAAATTACCCAGCAAATGGGGCGGTGGATAGGACCCTCCATGTTGTGCTTTTCTGTTGCTAAGCTTTGGCTATGGTGCCTCAGATATACCTTTATCTACAGAGCAACATGAGCTTTTCCAGATCTACTTAAAATGGGAGATGACAGATTATATGACACATATGTCATTACTTAAACTAATTTTCTTTATATTCACTGACATGAATTATTTTTGTTGGATCAATATAATGATGATGTGAATAAAAGCCTTTCTCTGCTGCCTCTAGATGCAAAAATGTACAAACCCTTATTATTGGTTAGAAAAGATGTGGTGAAAGTAGCACACTAGATCTTGTATCAGACTCAAGTGATAGCCAAAACTTCCGTTTTTTTCGTCCAGCTTTTCATGACATTGTTTCTTCAGATGCGCAATGTCTGCCCCTGCTGCGCAAGTGGGAAAGAAGTATTCAGTGATCCAGGACAAGGGATAGGGTATCCTCAATCTCAAGGTGTTTTACTGAAGGATTAGAGAATGGCACAAAGACCCTGTGGAAACAAGAAGAGGTAGGCAATGAAATCAACAGGTGGTGCATGAGAATATTTTATATGTGATTTCATTCTGTTCGTTTTTGTTCATTTGCAAAATTGTGGGTCAAAAGCAAGCAGGAGAAACTTCTATGAATTTAAGAAGAGCTTCACAGCATGCACTGTGAAGCTTTTTGTCTAGCAGTCAGTGGAGATAAACTTTACATTTCAAAGACAGCAGGATGAGAGGCCAGATTAACAGTGGAGGAAGTGAAAAAAATTTTTTTTGAGCCTTCAGTAATGCAGGATCAGAATAATTTGCTGTGGTATCATATTTAACATACTTCAGAAGCTGATTTCAGGATACTTGTGGCACTACCAATATCAGAGAAGACTTCAGGAATCCTAGAGGAGAGCAGAAATAGAAAAAAATTCAAGAAATCTCAAAATCCTTGTAGGTAAGTGAGAGAAGGAATTAAATACGAAATATACACCACTGGTGTGAACATGTAGGTTTTAGTTTTGTGGCAAATTGGACATTCTGATTTTGCATTTTTTAGCCAAAAAAAGTTATTGAGCTCTGTGAAAACACAATTAGATGAAATGTTGTGAGGTTTAATTATGAATTTAGCACTGGGAGAAACAATAAATGTATTTTACCAAAAGAAATAAGTAGCTAAGTGAAATCTGTGTTTTCCTAAATAAATCAATTGAAGAAAACAAATGATGGAATTATGCATCTAATTCAAACATGAATGTGGCAATATTGGATTTCTTTGTGGCAGTTGCCCATTGTCAATTGGAGTCACCATGAAAAAACAGCTGAATTTTCTGAAAGTCAAAACGTGAAATAGAAGATCCTGCTAATATATGGAGCTGTTACATGTAAAAAATTCAGGGTAGGGGCAACCATCTCAGTTTTAGGGTGTGCTTTCTTGAAATGCTTAGCTAGAGTGTGGTTCATTTAAAAAGATATTAGGTAAGGAATACTATACAATTAGGAGTAAAAGTATCCTATAAAAAATGAGGTACATCATGGAAGGACTATCTATTATCATAGGCTTGGATGATATGTTTTAGCTAGAGGCTTACATTAGTATTCAGGCAATTCTTTTATATTTTTCCCATTTTTACAGTGCTCTCCCCTTGAAGCTCATTAAACCTTTTTCTGCAGTAGGCTAGCTACTCAGGCATGAATAATCTAAGGAGTAAACAGAATATTGTTATAAATACACAAGTGTCCATTACAAGAAGTAGTAAATTGAAAGATGATTAAAAAGCAACAACAAAGCACAAATACCCTCTCAAGCACATACAGCTATAACATAACCAGTATGTGTTTTTCTTGTAAAGGATTCATTAGAACATAAGTCTTAGAACTGAGTGAAATAATTAAATCAGCCTGATTAATGAGCTACCACTAATTGTCTCTAGATCACAAGTTCAAAAACAAAAAAGAGGACTTGTTATTGCTTTGTGCTTCATTTAACGAGGCCCATGCAAAACAGGTGTAAAAATGCTGTACTGTGTATAAATGAGGACACATTCTAACATGACTGTGTTTTACACCTTTCTACAAGGCTGTTGAGAGTTCCAGTTCAACAGAGCATCTAAACATACATCCCTCTATTTAAAAGTCCTCAGATTCAACTGACTGAAGTGCAACTACATAAGAGGTATACGGGTTTAAAAAATTAAAAAAAAGTTTGAGATGTCTAAATCAATGTGTAGGTAGATGAGGCAATAAACTCCAAACCTGCAGTCTGAAATTCCTCTGTTTAAAGGCTGGGGGAACACTGCGGGTGCTGTAATTTGCAAAGTGAACCAAGTACCTCCAGCACTGTCTCTCACACATATGAGTGTGTCTTTTGTGGGCAGGGCAGTAGGCGAGGAATGTCTTTGTCCCTTTGCCCTTTTGTGGATTTTATATAAAACCCATAGAATAAAACCAGAAATCTCCTCCTCCAAGCTCAAGAGAGTTCTATCCCAAAGAATATCAAGGCACGCAAAAATGCTAGGAGCCCTGTGTGGAGGAACAAGGAACTCCTGGCCAAAGTCAAAACACAAAAAGGAAGCATACAGAGGGTGGAAGGAAGGACGGGTAATGTGGGAGGAATACAGACACATTGTCCAAGCACCCAGGGATGAAATTTGGAAAGCTAAAGCCCAAAAGTAACTGAATCTGGCCAGGGATGTCAAAGACAAGAAGGGATTCTATAAGTACATAGGGGACAATAGGAAGACCAGGGAAAATGTGGGCCCATTGCTCAATGAGACAGGGGACCTGGTTACACAGGGCATGGAAAGGACTGATGTACTAAATGCCTTCTTTGTCTCAGTCTTTACTAGCAAGACCGTCCTTTAGGAATCCCAGATCCCAGACACCATGGGAAAAGTCTGGAGCAAGGAAGATGTACCGTTGGTGGAAGAGGATCAGAACACTTAAGTAAACTGGACATACCTAAGTCCATGGGCCCTGATGGGATGAACCACAAGTGCTGAGGGAACTGGGTGATGTCATTGCAAGGCCACTCTCTATAATCTTTGACCAGGCACGGCAACTGGGAGAAGTGCCCTAAGACTGGAGGAAAGCAAATGTCACTCCTATCTTCAAGAAGGGCATAAAGGAGAAGCCAGGGAACTACAGGCTCGTCAGTCTCACCTCCATCCCTGGGTAGGTGATGAAACCATTTACAGGGTTATCAAGGACAAAAAAATCATCAGGAGTAATCAGCATGGTTTCACCAATGGGAAGTCATGCTTGACCAACTTGATAAACTTCTATGACTAGTCTGGTAGATGAGGGGCTAGCAGTGGAAATTGTCTACTTGGAATTCAGTAAGGCATTTGACACTGTCTCTCATAAGATCCTCAAAGACAAGCTGTTAATGGCTGAATGGGCTGAACAAGCAGACAGTGAGGTGGATTAAAAACTGGATGAATGGTTGAGCCCAGAGGGTGGTGATCAGCGACGCAAGTCTAATTGGAGGCCAGTAACTAGCAGTCTCCCCCAAAGGGGTCAACATGTCTTCATTAGTGATTTGGATGATGGGGCAGAATGTACCTTCAGCAAGTTTGTCTATGACACCAAACCAGGAGGAATGGCTGGTAGGTCAGAGGGTCATGCTGTCATCCGGAGGGACCTCAACAGGCTGGAGAAATGGGCTGACAGGAACATCTTGAAATTCAACAATGTGAAGTGTAAAGTTCTGCACCTGGAGAGGAACAACCCCATGCACCAGTATATTCTGGGGACCACTGAGCTGGAAAACAGCTTGACAGAAAAGGACCTGAGGGTCCTGGTGGACACCACGTTGAACATGAGCCAGCAATATGCCCTTGCGGCCAAGAAGACTAATGGTGTCCTAGGTTGCCAGCAGGTCGAGGGAGGTGATCCTTCCCCTCTTCTCAGCCATGGTGAGGCCGCACCTGGAGTGCTGTGTCCAGTTCTGGGCTCCCCAGTACAAAAGAGACATGGACATACTGGAGAGAGTCCAACGAAGGGCCACTAAGATGATTAAGGGGCTGGAACAACTCTTCTATGAGGAAAGGCTGGGAGAGCTGGTGCTGTTGAGCCTGAAGAAGAGAAGGCTCAGGGGGGATCTCATCAACCTGAAGCAAGAGTATATAGGGGATGGAGCCAGGTTCTTTTCAGTGGTATCCAGTGAGACAACAAGAGGCAATGGGCACAAACTGAAACACAGGAGATTCCCTCCAAGCATCAGGAAACATTTTTTTTTAATGTGAAGGTGACTGAGCACTGGCACATCCTTGGAGATATTAAAAAGTCATTTGGTCATAGTCCTGGTCTACTGGCTCCAGGTGGCCCTGCTTGAGCAGGAGGGTTGGACCAGTTTCCCTCCAGAGGTCCCTTCCAATCTCAACCATTCCATAATTCTGTGAAATAACTCTGAGAGCTAAGCGTGGAATGCAACCCAGCTCCTATCTCCAAGTCATTGTCCTTGGACAACAAAATGAGGCTTCTTCTTCCTGTCCCAACTCCCTTTCCTTCAGGATGGCTCTTTACAAGAAAAGAGACTTTTTAAAATATTAAAGAATTAACTGCATATAAAAATGATTCTCAGCTCTTAATGAGTCCATGTAAAATTTTTATGTGAGATGAAAACCAAATCTATTTAAAAAGTGAGGACTCAGCTTTTACTCAAGTATTTTTTTTATATTCACCATGAGATGTAAAGCCTGGACATTGGTTTTGCTAGCCTAATATTTCCGAAGGCCAAGAAGTCAAACTTTGGACTCTGGTTTATATATTATAGAAACCAATTATATGTCCATTATACATGGACACGACAATTTAAATGGGCTGTTTGGGGTATGACAGACAGTAAAGCAAACTGTTCGGGTATAGCCTGTAAGACTTGGTTCTAAAATTCTAACAAATTCCCAAGCTCACATTGGATGCTTAAGCTGCCTTCTGTAATGCACATCTAAACATTTCACACAACTATTCATTAATTCAGTCTTCTCAAAGGCTGTGATAACAACTACACAGCTTAAGAAGAGTCCACTAGATGTCTAGACTTTCAAAATGAATGGGAAATTTAGCCTCTGCTATTAAATTACACAGTAAAATATCGTTTGTTATATAATTCCAAATATATACACTGGATAACTGAGCAAGAACCAGCTGAATGTCCTTTAGATTTATAATTCATCTATTCCAATGAGCAGAAATATTGAGTATAAGCCCCCTAAAGCTATTACTGAAAAATAAAACCTGAAGATCCAATATTGTGCACTATCTAAAACATATACCTAGCGGTCATTCAATGCTTTCCCTTAACAGGAGTGAACAAATATTTGAACATGCAGTGTGCATGTTGAAATTCCTTCCTTTGACCCTGCAAAAGCAGGACCATATAGGTACTTTGAGTAAACTTCAGGGTGCTTGGAGAAGGAAAAATAGGACATCAGTGATAAGGCCAATGACCAGGTTTCAATTTGGGATGTCTGCCTCACTGAATTCTACTTCTGATTTGACAGAGAAATTGCTTTTCCTGTCTTTTTTCCGTTCCAGAGAGCTTACTTAAATAGGTTATCTGATGGCAGAAGATTCTTCGCTGCCTTTTACCTTGAATTTTTCCTTGATGTGTGATAAGTAGGGTGTCCATGAATCTGCTATACTCATTTTAAACTAGTATAAATAACTATAGAGACTGTAAATTAATAAAAAAGAGTATCTTGAGGGTGGGCTTGTAGCCTCTGCTTTGTTATAATTAATTACTTTTGGCCTCTAGATTTAGTAAGTCTAAAATTTTACCTTAAAATCTAAAATCCCCATAGCTGTAATATTTGATTCTGGAATTGTATTTCTGAGGGTGCAAATGTAAATGTCTGGCAGCCTAGTTCAGCACCATAAGAGAGTGAGGCCATGAGAAAATGTGGACTTGAATGTATTTGGACATATAGTTTTGCTGCTGGCTTACCAGTAAGAGTTTTTCTGCTTCATATAATGAATCTTGGGTCTGAATTCGTGCCTATTTTTCCTGTGACATGCTAATTTGCAAGATGAGCTATAGAAAAAGCTATTTCCGGAGATTATTACTGATGTTATTTGGGGCAAACTGAGTGACAGCTACTATTTCTTCCCTAAGCTGCTGTGAAATTTCATCCATTCTTCACCAGTCTGAGCTGCTCAAAACTGGGATCATTCAAGAAATTCACAGAATTATTGTGCTCTGGATGAACTTGCATTCTTAAAAATACAGCACACATTAATAAATGACAGTTGTAATGAAATACGCTATTGACTTTGCACTTAGTCAATTTAGGTGTTAATTTCTTGTTTACTTGCAAGATAATTCTGCAGATGAACTAAACCAGCACATTGCCACAGCGTTTGAACGTTAACTTTTCTTGTCATGGAGTGAATATAGTTATGTAGTGGAATAAGGATCATGAAATATGTCACAAGGACAAAATCCACCAACTGTTGAGAATGGGATTGCAAGAACGAAACTTTGGGAGATAAGCAGAAATGGAGCAGACTAAGCCAATGTCAGTTATACAAAAAGAGGCCCTTCAGTATCTGTTAATATGCAGAGCCATAATTTGCCACAGGCCAGGCTCCTAGGCAGGTTTGCTGCCCTTGCAATATGACTGATAGCTTCTTGCAGAGGGATGTGGCAGGCGACGAGCTAAATACTAAAGCTTTACCAACTAACTCCGTGCTTCTAGGAGCATCCTAGGAGCCCAGCCAGTAATGCAAGTTCTCCACTCCTTGTGCACCCAGAGCTCCCATGTGAAACACAGAGTGCTAAAGCAGCTCAGTACTACATTTTAGGTAGTGCTTTGAAAATCTCATGCCTATGTCTTTTTCTTTCCATCTTTTGCTACATACAAGCCAGATCCCCCTCACCCTCCCCAACCCCTCCAAGACAGGAGGCAGAACCTCTGTACCTCAGACTCAGGCAAGTCTGGATATTCTGGGAAAAATCAGCTTTCCTGTTTTATCTTAGGCAAGGAAGGTTGAAAATAGGACTTAGAGTCATTGCAATTTTTAAGCTTAGAGTTCCTCTAGTAGTGGCTAACTTCTTAGTACTTCTTGGGCTGTATTCTCAATTTGAGAAAGTGTTGCTGATAGGAAATATTGATATAACAGGTAATTTTAAAATAATGACTTTATTTTTATGCCACTAGTAACATTAACACTTAGGCTGAGGTCTAATGGACTCTTTCGTAGTTCTGTGAAAAAGACAACTTTCTGGGTAAAAAACGATTGCGAAATCCACAGTTATTTTTGTTATCAAGTTCAAAAGGAACATCAATAAGAATGCCAGTGCCTGAAGTCCTTTTGTCCCCTTCAAAGAATATATATTGAATGGTGAAGGTTTTGTAATAACAGTGCTTGTGCCTGCGATGGTTCTGATGCAGTGGTCTGGAAAAGAGTGGTAGAGGCATATCAAAGAAACAGGAATAGCTTTGGATAAACCAGCAGATTTTACTCTTGTAAAGACAAATAATTGATAATCTGCAATTTCAGGAAGCTGGGCAGCTCAGGGACATGGATTACCTAAAAATCAAAGTTCAATGACAGTGTTTATAAAATTACATCATCAAGGTTGTAAGTTAAATCCACAACAGCACAAATGCAAAGCAGAAGCTAAAATTCTCCTTGTCTTCCATGGAATTTACCATGGACTCTTTTCCTCAAGCGTGCCTAAATACTGAAGAACATATCATATATTTTGCTTTTGCATGAAAATACTTTGCTTTCATGTTCTTGATTTGTTAGGTGGTATGTTGTTTTTTTTTTATTTATTTATTTTTTTTAAATTAAGTAATCCCCATTACCTATCTGATTTTGTTTCTCACATTTTCAAAATCTTAGAACTGAAAAGTATAGAAGTTCATTGCCCAGCAGTTTTACCAAAGCTCTATGAACATTTGACTCAGATTTAGCAGGGTCTCATGTGAGTAAGACTACTTACATGAATAAAGCTAAGCATATGCCCGAGAAGCTTTGTGAAAGATAACTTAGATGTGGAAAAATATGGATGAAATGCAGGTTGTCCTGAACTGTAAGACATCCTCGGGGAGGAATCAAATGATAACATCAGTAATAATTGATACTAAAATTGCATTTTCATCCCAGAGGATCTCTAACTCATTCTCACCTGGACTGAGTTCCAGACTTTCATTTCAGCACTTTCCAGAAGTCTGTAAAAAGTGGCTGCTGCCTGCAGAGACAGATAGATATTTTAGCATTTTTGTAAGTTCTCATCGTTTGTCTCCCAGCGCACTACACACACTCATTTCCAGAAGACAGAAATAAATGGAAGGTCATGAATTCCCAGCACTTCAGCGGCTAGACAGGGGATTCAATCCACCATGGGCACATTGATTTCAGCACTGCATCACTATTCTGAGTGCTGCAAAAACTAACTATACCCAAGACCTCTGACATGAAGGCATCTTTAGGCTGGAAGGCAGCAGTCAAACAAAGAAGAGCAGTGAGTATAGGTATTTCTGGGGCGGGGGTTATTTGTTTTGTTTTTGTTTGCTTGTTTTGAAATTTGAATTACCAAGGTGTACAAGACTAGGATAGCCAAAGCATTTCATATACAGGAGACCATATTTATAATACTTTTCTGCTAATCTTTTTTCAGTATACATATATATTCAAACATGCATGCCTCACTCTAAAGGATACAGTTGCAGAAAAAATGCTTTTTTATACAAAAGAAAGGCTTCAGATAAATTATTTTGCAATTGCAGAAGTACCCAGGCCATGTTTCACAGTTTGTTCTTTGCTAGATCTATGCCTAGAAACATACATGCATTTTTCAATGAAGTCTACAGCTACAAAGGTAATTGCTACACACATCACTTGACATTACTTCAAAATTCTTTGTTGAGTGTGAATTTCAGGAGCATCAAGTTTTGCAAAAAAGAAAGGAAGTCTTTAGAGGGAAAATTCATCAGTTCAGAAATCTGCTATAATGGCGTTTATAAGTGAACCTTAAATTACTAGCATGCAATTGGGAGAACTAGCAATCCCTTCTTTACCCTCTTAGCTATCAGTATGGGCTGTGAGTAGTTTAATTAACGAAGTACGTTCCGCACATACTCATTAGAAACATTCCTTCAGGAAACAGATACTAGGATGTTAGCTAAAATAGGAATTTAATGCACTTCATGTTCCAGTTAAGTTCATTTGTATCCCCTACACCTCTAGTGCATCATTTCTAGTAGGACGTATATTCAAAATAAATACCAGAGCATTTACTGTTGCAATGCAAATTCCTTTGCCAAATGCTTATACCTTCACATTAAACACACACTATGGACAGAGTGGAAAAATGGTTAGCGTTGCTTTTCAACACCACAAGAAATATTAGGCATCACCAGACACAACCCTTTAGGTGTTTAAATCTCAGGATACTTCTTTCAGTGTTAGTGCCTAAAACTAACATGTTACAGAACACACACACTTAAATATTTTAGCTCGCCTGGCTTCAAGAGTTTTCTCCCCAGCAGAGAAAAGGGAGATGTTGTTCCAGCTAGAAATACTGCCTCATCCAGTAACAACTCGCTACCATGGCAAAGCACACGCAGATTTGCATTAGCAGTGTAACTACAACGGGGTGCAGCAGCATGTTGAAGATGCTGGTGGCCATGGGGGACCAGCCGAAGAAAATTTCCCACCAGTGGTGTTCTCCCACCCTCTTAATTTGTTCCATTACCTGTTGTATAACATTAGCATTATGATGTACAGTTATTAGGATCTTTTTAGCTTCTGCCTTAGCATTTTCTAACAGCTGCTGTAACTTTGCATGCTCTAACGTTTCTTTTACAAGTGACAAATCCGTACCGATGGGGGTTGGGGTTATACTGTGACACGAGGTATAGTTTCTGATTAGCAACTGGCTGGTAAACACAGGCTGTTTATACACAAAATCACAGCCTCTAGTAATAGCTACATTGCGAGCACACGTATTTGAGTCATCCAGAGATGGCTGCACCAGCTGAGGCTGGCTGCACTCAGACACTGGCTGCATGCAATTGCTGTAGGTCCCTTCCTAACTAGATAGGCATCAACGTGTTGCTGATCTGAAGAACATAGCTTGTAAGGCAATTAATATGAAGGGTTACTGCTTGGGAGTGGACATAACGTACTGCTAACAATTTGATTTGGGGGAGTGGGCTTCACAAATTGGGCTGAGGTAACTGATATTTCTCCTTAAGTCCACCAGTTGCATGCCTCAGGTAGACCGTCATTGCACTGGATTCAGCCATACAGCGGGCTTGTAAACATCCCCAAGTCTAAGCCTGTGTGTGCTGATTTCTGAGCAGGCACCAAAAAAAATTAATCATGTTTCCATAACAATTTTCAGGCAGAATGGTTAAGTCAAAATTCGCCTAGCCATCATAAAGGTAGAAAATAAAAGCTATAATTCTGGGAATATTTTTTAAATGCTAAGATCAACTACGTGCGACCTGAGCGGGAAGCTGTGTTCTTCAGGTACATATGTACAATGCATGCAATACTACGAGGCATCCAGCAATGGCATCTGATTTCAGGGCTGTCATGGTGTCACAGCGTTTACAGTCTCTGCAAGCTTGTCTATTTTTACTTATTTTTTAAATTTTGGCTAGTGGACTCTATCAACAGCAATTGTCCTGTCACAGTGGTGAAAGCGTGTGAGAAAGCAATGTTTGCAAATGTAATAATAAAATTATTACATTTGAGAACTTTTTTTTTTTTTGAGAAATGTATTTTTTATTTTCTTGCTTTGTTGGCATGCTGTAGTCTTTACCTTGCAGTACGGAAGTTTTCATAAAATGTCCACTTAGTCATTCAGATGTTTTTAGTTTTGGGGTTATTAACTTATTTTTAGAAATAAGTCTCTGATCCTTAACTTGGACATTTTGGAAATTGCATTACGGTAGTAAGGGCTGTGTGTTATTGTGGCACTGTTGGGGAGGAAAGAGAGGAGAGCTGCAGTGCAGCGCAGGACGGGTAGTTCATACAGCACCGGGCAATGCTGACAGCCTCTGCAAGCTGTTGGTACTCTCTGCGAGCTAATTACATTTCCCTCGGACACAGAAGCAGCAACCAGCCTTTTTGCTGAAAGACTATTAGTGATTTTGAAGGTGACCCAAAACTTGAACTCTATAGGCCAAATCCTCCACCCCTCTTGTTTTTTGAGCCAGGTTAAGAAAATAATTTCATGTATTAAACCTACTGTAGTGGGTAAACAGTCTAGTTCTTCTCATCCCCTTATTCCTTTACCTGTAATGTGATCTATTGTTACGTTGCTGTGGCGCTAACTCAACAACAGTCAGGTAACATATGCCTAAGTTAACCATGAATATAAAACATATTACAGAGTTCCCCTTAGCCATATGACATTTTTATAATATGATTGCAGGAAGAATTTCCTGAGAGACTTGTAATGGATAGACCTATTATAGCACTAAAATAATTTCGTAAGGGACAAAAAAAGGTCTTTGAAGCTGCTGTACGTCTTAGCTGACTTGTGCATTATAATATTCTGAAACATTACCACCGAAACTCAGGAGGGGTTTCTAAATACACGACAAGCTGTGGAAAACAAATGATCCACTAGAGATGCTGGAGGTCGTCTGGAAACAGAATAAACTTTTTCCTGGTACGAACCGCGCGCCTCATTTTAACCCAGGGAAGCCTCCTCAGAGCACGAGTGTCTTTCAAAATACTTGAGGAGTGTTCTGGCTACAGACCAGGCAAATCACGAAGTCAAAAATCCCCTCCGACTCTCGGTTTCTCCCTCGCCAGCCTCCCTCCGCCGACGGCCGCAGCCAGGCCCGCCCCCCCCCGCGCCCCATCCCTCCCCCGTCCCGTCCCGTCCCGTCCCGTCCCGTCATGGCGCCCGCCCCGGCCCTCCCGCGGCTCCGGCCGCCGCCCGCCCCGGCTCGGCCCCGGCCCTCCCCGCCTTGCTGCCCGTCGCTTCCGCGCCCCGCCGGTCCCGGCCGCTGCCGAGCACAGCCGGCGCCCGGCGGCAGCGCGGGGCGGGGGCGGTTCGTCCGCCGCGGGGGCAGCCCCGCCGTGCCCCGCCGTGCCCCGGGCAGCCGCCGCCGCCGCTCCGTCGCGCGCCGTCCGGGGGCTTTATCGAGCCTTGACGCAGCCCGTGCGGCTCCTCTCCCTTGAAGGCCGGGACGATGGGTTTCCTGGGCAGGCTGCCGGCGCTGCCAAAACTCGCCGGGGCGGCGGCGGTCCGGGGCGGCGGCTGGCGGCGGCCGGGAGGGCCCTGCGCGGGGAGCCCCGGGGCGGGGAGCCCGCCGCCGGGATGGGCCGCCGCCTCCCGCCGCCCGCCGCCCGCCGCCCGCGCAGCCTCCTCCCGGGCGCTGGGCGAGTACGAGGCGGTGTTCAGGTGCTCGGTGGCGGAGCCCGAGAGGGTGTGGGGGGCGGCCGCCGAGCAGATCCTGTGGTACAAGCCCTGGGCCCGCGCCCTGGACAGGCGCCGGCCGGAGAGCGCGTCCTGGTGAGTGGCTGCCGGCGGCCCCGGTGCGGGGCGGCCCGGGGCGAGCGGGCCCCGCCGGGCTGTAGCGGGGGGGGCTGACTGCCGGGGCTGGGGTGTGCGGGGTGGCTGTAGCGGGGGGGGGGGGGAGCTGACTGCCGGGGCTGGGGTGTGCGGGGTGGCTGTAGCGGGGGGGGCTGACTGCCGGGGCTGGGGTGTGCGGGGTGGCTGTAGCGGGGGGGGCTGACTGCCGGGGCTGGGGTGTGCGGGGTGGCTGTAGCGGGGGGGGGCTGACTGCCGGGGCTGGGGTGTGCGGGGTGGCTGTAGCGGGGGGGGCTGACTGCCGGGGCTGGGGTGTGCGGGGTGGCTGTAGCGGGGGGGGGCTGACTGCCGGGGCTGGGGTGTGCGGGGTGGCTGTAGCGGGGGGGGGCTGACTGCCGGGGCTGGGGTGTGCGGGGTGGCTGTAGCGGGGGGGGGCTGACTGCCGGGGCTGGGGTGTGCGGGGTGGCTGTAGCGGGGGGGGGCTGACTGCCGGGGCTGGGGTGTGCGGGGTGGCTGTAGCGGGGGGGGCTGACTGCCGGGGCTGGGGTGTGCGGGGTGGCTGTAGCGGGGGGGGGGGGGAGCTGACTGCCGGGGCTGGGGTGTGCGGGGTGGCTGTAGCGGGGGGGGCTGACTGCCGGGGCTGGGGTGTGCGGGGTGGCTGTAGCGGGGGGGGGGGGGAGCTGACTGCCGGGGCTGGGGTGTGCGGGGTGGCTGTAGCGGGGGGGGCTGACTGCCGGGGCTGGGGTGTGCGGGGTGGCTGTAGCGGGGGGGGGCTGACTGCCGGGGCTGGGGTGTGCGGGGTGGCTGTAGCGGGGGGGGCTGACTGCCGGGGCTGGGGTGTGCGGGGTGGCTGTAGCGGGGGGGGGCTGACTGCCGGGGCTGGGGTGTGCGGGGTGGCTGTAGCGGGGGGGGGCTGACTGCCGGGGCTGGGGTGTGCGGGGTGGCTGTAGCGGGGGGGGGCTGACTGCCGGGGCTGGGGTGTGCGGGGTGGCTGTAGCGGGGGGGGGCTGACTGCCGGGCTGGGGTGTGCGGGGTGGCTGTAGCGGGGGCGGGGGCTGACTGCTGGGGCTGGGGTGTGGGGGTCCTGCGGCTCACACACAACTACCCCGCCATCCCTTTGGGGCAGCCAACACGCTGGTGCTGGTGGAGGTGGCTGCAGAGCCTGGAGGAGTTTTATGATTGTGCTTGTTTAAGCTTAATGATTAAAAGCAGCGTGGATGAGTGTGTTGGGGTGAGAGGGGAGTCAGGGTGCGCTGTGACAGGTGTGACAGACACGTGCGTGGGTGCGATGTCTGTGTGTCTGTCCGACCGCTTTGGGCCTGGCTTGGGAACGGGCTGCTGCGAGCACAGGGAAGCGGGCATCAGGTGGCGGGGAGGTGCGCGTGTGAAAACACAGAGGCGGTGGCTTTCAGAGTTGTTTAATCTTAGAAACTATCTAAATAGGTCATAATTTAAAGGATGTGGTTAAGGTAATGTTTGGCAAAAGTGTTGGCATTGTAATATATATATATATATGTGGGGAATGGCGAACTGCCCTAAGACAGAATGTGATATCCTTCTTATAAATTACCGGATGGGATTTTCAGTACTTTGTCAAAGGCGATTTACCCGTTAAAATTTTGTGTTGACCACCATTGCCTCTTTTTCAGCAAATTTACATTGTGCTCTTTGATCTTTTCTCAAGGAGAAGTTGATATAGGATGAAAAAAACAATGCAGTATGAGGGTCATCTTTGGTAATCTTTGATGTTCTTTGCCATTTTTATATTTTTCTCATTTGAGTTTAATTTAAAAATATTAATCATTCTTAAAATATAATTAAAAATATTAATCATTCTCAAATCTGCCCAAATGAAGAGATAACAGAACCAGCAGAGTGGAGCTTGCTTTCATATCAGTGTCTGACTTTATTGCTTGGCATCTCTAGTAGTGAAAATTGTTTGTATGTCTTAAGTGAATGTTAAGCAGCACCCAGCCAGGATAAATCTCTCTTAAGTCAGCAGGACTGTATAACAGTCAGAAGTCCTAAAATGGATGGATGGGGAGATCTGTGGTCCACTGACCTTGATTTCTAGGTCATGGCACCATTCAGAAAGGCAAGCAGGATTGCCTGCATAATTAAACAACAGTAAAGATCACTGGCCCTGGCATTCCTGAACAGAATGATGAAGAAGTCAATACCATGGTTACTTTTTAAGAACTAAGGAATGAGAACATAACACATGCTAGTGAGCATGGTTTTGCTATCAGATTCTGTCAAACAAATTGGTTTGATTTGTTGAGCATGATAAGCTTGCTTGCTGAAAGTAACATGGTTAGATCTTTGTAAAGCATTGTGACTTCTCGGATGGAAGTTGTTTGGTCTTATGGCAGGGATAAAGTTTCATGGGCTGAAGTCAGACTTATCTTCCAAGGATCTTTTCTGGCCTCACGTCTCACTTGCATCTTTCTCCCTTTGTGGATGCAGATTGCCACAGATTGAAATAATCTCATGAATGCAGGCAAAGAGCTGAAGGGAGGGTGCAAAGAGCCAGGCTCTTTTCAGTGGTGCCCAGCGACAGGACAAGAGGCAATGGACACAAACTGAAACACAGGAGATTCCCTCTGAACGTCAGGAAACATTTTTTTAGAGGGTAACTTGAGCAATGGCACAGAGTTGGTTGTGGACTCGCCATCCTTGGAGATATCAAAAGCCATCTGACATAGTCCTGGTCTACTGGCTCCAGGTGGACCTGCTTGAGCAGGAGGGTTGGATCAGTTTCCCTCCAGAGGTCCCTTCCAACGTCAACCAGTCTGTGATTCTTTGGGATTATGCAAAGATGCAGGTCTCTGAAGATTCAGCATCAGGCCATAATTATTGTCTGGATCTCAGGTATCTGTTGCTCTGCTGTGGCTAATAAGACATTAAGCAATTCGAATTCTTTAATGTCTTAATGTGCAATATGCAATTTTATTTCTTTTTTGATTTAAGTTCGTCTTAAGTGATGACAGGCTGTATGTGATACTAGTGTAGTACTCTGATGCCTCTGAAGTCCCAGGTGGTTACCAGCATTCAGTGTGCTCAGCAAGATGACAGATAGGTAAGTTCTTTGAGGAAAAGATTGAAATAAGAGAGAGATGGTACAAGAGGCTCTTTCAGAGTACATGCTGAAGAGAAGACAGAGAGGACAGAACACAGCTGAGGAAGAGGCCAGGCTTCCAAGAAGAGCATAGCTTGCTGGTGTACCAAGGTAAAGATGTAGTTCTGGTTTGGCGGTTTAGCTAGAAAGCAGTTTATGGAGACCTTAAAAATAGTATTAAGAAGTTCATGTACCTGCTTCTTGAGTTAGAATTTATCTCCTGTTTCGGAGACATATTATTAGGTCAATAAAAAAATAAATATCCATAAAATAAATCAATTAATAAATATCCATTTATTTTCAGTATCTTTGGTTTTGGTTGCCAAAGGTGAGACTTATGGAAACAGATACTTTTCATGTATTTTCTCGTCACGTTTATTTCAGTTGAAGAAGTTGAAGGAGGCGGTTAATGTATTTAAAATCTAGCTGTAAGGCAAATGCCAATTCATCCTCTCTAAATACTGTAAGAGCATGAAAGAAATGTGCAGCATACCCTAGTGCGTTTTCTTTAGTCTTTTCCATTGGAAACACCGATGTTATGTCAGTGGGTTGCAAAATGATTTCCGGAAGGTCACCATCCCCTGGCTGTTTTGTTGAAGCAGTAATCCCAGGTGCCATTGACTGCTCTAACCTGCATCAGTGGCTGATGTAGCGCAAAACATCACCTGTTTTTGCCCACATCAAAAATAATGAGAAGAGCAAAAAAGCATGGTTGGTCAAGAAAAGGATGAAGGAATTGGAATTGTTTAGTGTAGAGGCCAAAAAGGAAATGTAAGTTTTAAAACACGTAAAATTTGGCTACAGAGAATTTGGCTACAAAGTTGAAGGAAAAACTGTTGTCTGGGTTGGCATTGAAGAGGTCAGAACTAGAAGTCTCAAATTGTGACATGGGAGATGTAGATTTTAGACGTCAGAATCAAAAATCTTTTTAATGCTACAGGTAGTGATACACTTGAACAGATTATTTTGGGATCTTGGGATCTATTTCACATCCCAGTTAGAAAGGTTAAGCAAGTATTTCTTTAGGAATGATAGAAACAGTTTTTCCTAATGCATGCAGGCAGAGGACAATTTTACGTGTTTTTTCTCTGATTTGAAGACAGAAGCACGATATAAAATCACCTTTAAACTTTAGGAATGTTGCACAGATTGCTATTCAAATATTTCTTACACTTTTTAAAAATGTGGCTGGATCACTTAACATTATCTCAAAATATCTAATATTGTGGTTTTGTCTAACAATTTGTTCAGCTTCTGTTCTCACTTTGTCTAGAAAAATAAAAAAAAAATAAAATCCAGTTGATTCCTTGGAATCTGGCTTGGAGAAGTGTACGTACCCTGCATGGTTTAAAAGGATTTTAGCAGTATGCTTTTTTTACAGTTATGGTGCAAAACAATTTTAATGTGTTTTTTTTTTTCTCTGGCATATATGCCAATTTTATTCAGAACCTTTACCTTCTTTCTTTTTTTATTCTTAATTATCTTGCCTTATGAGCTGTTGAATGAAGACTAAAAAGTGTCTCTGAATACAGCTACTTTGATTCTTAAGATAGCAGATAGTGTTGGAAATTAAAGCATAACTTTTGAATAGCTGAGTGAAGTGAATTAAGGCATAACTATCTGTGGCCTTCTTCACTACTATACTTATTTCATTGCTAGTAAGTAGGCTGTTGTCACATCCAAAACATACTGAATGCAGTTAAAAAAAATGTCCAGGCCATAGATGGTAGATGTTAAGCTGTATGTAATGGGAATTCCACTGTGGAAGACCTGACTAACTGACTTGCCAAGAGTAAAACATGAACAGAAGATCAGCGCTTTCATGTCCTCTTCTACTCCTACCCCTAAAAGGTTAATAGAATAGTCATTTTAAAGTATGATTAAAGAGGTAAGTGCATGTGCTTGAGGTTCCTGTTTGTGAAACAACAGAAACTCTGTGAGATCTCAGGGCCGGGGTGATGCGGGAGGTGCCAAGCCCCAGTCAGGAAGAGGCAGTAATTTCTAGGTGATTGCTGTAGGGAGGTTTAAAGAGGCTCAAGGGGGTCCTAATGTGGATAACCACACTCTAATTATTGAGAAGATGCCTTATTAGATCTAAGTTCATGCATAAAGTCGATTATCAAAGGCTGCTGCTTTCATGGACGTATGGGAAAAAAGGCTTACCAAAAGGATAGGTAGATATTGCCAGAATGCTGGTTTAAAATGTTGCTGTGAAGGAAGCTGTTTGGATATTATAACCAGTTTTAAATTCTGCTGTGATTTTTGACAGGAAGAACCCTCTCATTTTTTTTCTACCATAGCACCAGTGGACGTTAGATGAGCTCTTCAAAGAGACTGCTAGTGAACTGAATCCAGTTTCTTTTATGTATTGGAGTTGTTGCTGTTGACTCTTTTTATTTGTTTTACTTTTCCTCTGCTCTGTTTGTTGAATGTTATTAATTTCTCAGCATTAGTAACACAGCCTAAAGAAAGGTTCTTCAGACTTGGATTCATTTGGTAAGCCGCATTGAGATAATTGTCTGGTTAGCAACAGATTAGCATTTTACAGTCCTGCTTATTACGGCAAGATTTACTGGCAGGTCTTAACAAACATCCTGCAGATCCACCTCTGATCTTTCTTCAGTCTACTGGGATATTTTCTTTTTGAATCTAGAATTCTGTTTTAAATAGGAACATCTCATTGAGTTCCTTATTCCAAGACTGGGTCCTGGTTTCATGCTGCTGTTTCTTTCCAAGTAAAGCTTTCTCAAGCAAATCAAAGTTCCTCGCGGGTGTTCATCTCCTTGGGAATCAATAAAAGCTTGCAGCAGCACAGGGCAGCTTTTCAAAGCCAGACAGCTTTTATTTGTCAGCCAGAATGAGGTATTTGAGGATGTCCTTGGATGACAGTAGAGAAGTGAAAGTCTTGCAGTTGTGGTCATGGTGGGTGCACTTCTGCTACTCTGATCCAGTAAGAGCCTTCCTCCTTCTGAACGGGGTAGCAAAGCTCTCATCACACTGTCCAGAGAGTCTTGGGTTTTGTTTCAACTTGCAGTCATATCTTTTTGACATACTTGTTTGCAAGCAGTTGTTAAAAATTTATGTGGCAGTGTTGATGTTGCTGTGTATCTTTAGAAGAATCCAAGCTCTGGTACTTGCTCATGTTTTGACTGTTCTTAAGTGGTTATGCATCGTAGCCCAGGTAGAGTGCTCTCTTGCTGCCTTGTTCATATCGTCCTACAGTGATTTGATATAAAAATCAGTGGATGACCTGGATGCTACACAACTTTTACGACATTAATACAGTTTCTCTATATTATGTTAAATAACTCCCAGTCCTTTACTGTTCATACAGTTCTTCTTTTATGGGAAGGGGTTTGTAGTACAGAAAGGTTGTGTTACTTTACTGGTCCCCCACTTTCTTCTTATTAATGGAACTGTAAAGGAGTCACAATAAAAGATTGCTACATCCTAAACATCCTAACTGCTTCTGGTTTAATAATGACCATTCTTTGACAATAAAGACTATCCTGTGGCATCTGTGCATACGGATATATGAGTAATATATCAAATATCCTAAGTTAGAGCAGTCCTTTACTAGACAGGAAAAGTGAAGAAGGAAATACCCTTTTAACTAGTAGTGGGTTAGTTTAGGCCATCTGTTTTTATTTCTAGTTACATTGTAACAATATCACTTTATCACAGTGAGTGTCCCCATAGAACTTTTTGGAAACTCTCAAGTGTGTTTTTCCTGTGTGTTGCTCTTCTTTTTGCTGTAGATACATGCAGATAGAAAAACAAACACAAAGAGCATTATTTAGAGTGAACTTTAACTTTTAGATTCTGTGTCATCTTTCAGTTAGTAAAATAATCTTTGTATCTGGTGCCTTCTGTATTTTCTTACTTGAGGATTGTGCTGCACTTGAACTTTCATTTCCTGTGTAGAATGACAATGAAAATGAAACCTGAGTTTGTGAAGTGTTTTTCTTTAATTAGAAGATGAGAATTTTCTGTAAATGTCTGGCTGTTGAAGAGGCTATGACTCACATCACTTTACATCAGTGACTCAAAATCCCCTGTAAAACATGGTAATGTCAAATGCATTATGAATGTCAGACAAATTTATAAGATTTTTAAACTGTTGGGGTCAGTTTCATTTAGATACAGATGCTTGTATGCTTAACTGTTATTGCCAAGAGATGAATATTTTGAGTCCTGAACCAGTTCTTAAAAAAGATATGTGTGCATGCCAGTACAAAGTAGGGTAATAACACATTTTCTTAATGTCATATTATTTTATGTGAACGTATGCTTTTCCTGTGAAACCTTAGCTATAAAAATCAGAATGATTGATGCAAAGTAAGTTAAATCAAGACCAAGTTTAGCAGATTCTTAGTTAAGTCAGTTAAGGTACAGTACTTCTATTTTCACTAATAGGCTTATTTACCTTTTTAAGTAAATTGTAAGGTTATAAATTAAAAAATGACTTCCTGAACGAGATGTTTTATGAGCTATATTTTAATTGAATGCTCTCATTCCTTAAAAAAAAAATGCAAAAAAATAGTCTTGTTAGTTTGGAAAGCTGGCTGTTACGTACTTACAACTTCTTTTTTAGGTTTGTAGGTGGAGAGCTGAATATCTGTTACAATGCTGTAGATCGTCATGTTGAGAATGGACGAGGAGACCAAATTGCCATTATTTATGACAGTCCTGTAACAAATACCAAAGAGAAAATAACGTATAAGGAACTTCTTGAACAGGTATGTTTGAGAATAGTCTTGTTACTGAAAATGGGCAGTAAATACAGCACAGCAGATAGATACTAGAGAGGTAGAAATGGTCTACCTTGCTAGTTTATTCCTTTTGCTGTGCTCAGTATTGATTTATAAGCTTCAATACCTGTACCCAATTATATTGCATCTCAGAGGTTTTGATCTTCCTCCAATTCTTATTTTTCTTCTGCATTTTAATAATTTTTTTTCCTGGTTGGTTAAATTTTGAACTTTTCTCTATTGGATTTCTTTTTCCCCCCCCTAACAGTTCTTGTTTCATATTTAAAAGGTAGAACAGAGTATTAGTCAAGTCACTTGACAGTTGCTACGATGAACAAAAATACAGTTCCAATAGAAATGAAGATCCATACCTTGGCTATTGCTGCACATAACTGAGTGTAAAAACAAATGAAATTTGTCAGGGATGAGCTCTAAAGAGAGCTGTGTCACCTGCCCTGCTGTGGGCTGTAGTGAGGGGTGCTGGTGGCCCCACACTAGTCTTCTGTCTGGAAAACCTGTGGATTTCGACTTCCCTGTTGGCAGAGGTAGCTTACCCCCAGCTGGGGTCGTGAATACCCAGTTCTGCATCAGCCCATTCAGATTTGCTCAGTGCCTGACTACAGGTTGTTGCCACCATGGGTGTTCGCAGTCTGCCCCATTCAAGGTTCTCCGCTCTTACAGCCATCAGCTAGTGGTTTGCCCTCACGCTGCTCACCTGTTTAGCTGGCTTTTTTCTTCCAGTTATATGTAGCAATTGGACTTAATGCTGAGTGCAAAGAATTGTTGGAGTCAGACTCATTCTTCCTTAATGTATTTCAGTGTGCAAGATGCATTACAGTGAATGGAACACACTCAACTTCAGATATGCACGTAGTGTCTGGAGTAATGTAAACCTGTGGTTTAAAATGTGAAATGAGGTTCACAATACAGTAATTCAGTTTGTGAGGGTTATATTCCACTGTTGCAAGAAAAGAGAAGTCATACAGCTACAAAAAATGATAAACCTGTACTGCAGTCTACCTTTTAAGGAAAATATAGAAAATATTTACTTCTCACCAGTTTTCTGTTGATTTACCAAATCCAAAAAAGAACTTAGAAGTTACCATACAGTATACTGGAGCTTGAGTGTTTTAAGAAATCAGGAGACTCTAAAAGGGCCCAGCTCCTTATCTAACTTTGTTTATTCTTTTATATATATATATTTTCATATATGCAAAATACGTTATATATAATAATTATTATTTTATATATACAATTTTGTGTCATGTGCCATATATAAATATAATATATACATAATATATAGACAAAATATAGATGTATATGTGAAATCAATGTATACAAACATAAAATACATTCTTGTTTTATTTTAATGAAGTAATACAACATTTTACTGTAAATTATCTTAAGTGGACTCTCTCTGTAGAAATTCCCTCTGAAGAGCACTTGAAAAGTAGCCTTTGTTTTGCTTTTTAAGCTTGATTTTGGTATTAAGTCTCCTAATTTGTGTATCTGCATTCTCTCTAAGTGTATTAAATGTTTTAAGATATAGCAGATATGCAGACTGTCGTTTGGACTGTTCATGTCCAACGAATGTTTAGTAGCCTGTCTGGCCAGTAAGCTGATAGTGTAATGAGGATGTCTTTTCAGAGAGGCTGCCTGTTCAAAATGTCTCTGCAAGAGATCAGCACTTGAAGTAGTGGAATTCCTTCTGGCTTTTGGTAATAGACGTGGAATTTGTAGATGGATTCACCAGAAGTTATGTAGGACAACTGTGGGTCACAGGATGGGAAGATGGAGTTTTGTAGCAGGTTGGATCGTTTGTTTTAGGATCAAGCTCATGGTAAGGATGAAAAAAATGACATAGGTACTTGGTAGGAGATAATAAGGCTCCTTAAGGATGGTGGGATAGCTTGAGCTATGTACTCAGGAAGCCTGTTGTTTTCAGATTATTCCTATCCTTTTTACTTGTTGCACTGCTGTTCAGATCCAAGAGCTATAGCGATGCTACAATTTTGAAGTTAAGCAGCACTAAACTAGAAATAATTGAGAGAAATATTGGAAGCTTGTGGATGTTTAGTGCCCAACCTGTAGGAAACTTTTTTTTTTTGGCAGAACTGGAATAGAAGGATTGCAGGACAGTTTCAGCAATTCTTTATTGATGTAAATAATGGCAAGATCAGTTTGTGTTGATATTCTGTACAACTATACTGTCTTCACACTTGGAAAGTCTTGAGAATTACAGTTAGTTAAAGTGACGTTGCACATAGTGCATACAGTTGCATTTTAAGTGTGTTAATTATATGTTGTTACAGATGAAATCTTCCAAACGCGGAGGAGCAATTTGGCAAATTTAAGACATAACAGTCTTCCAGAATGTACCAATTGGACCTTTTTCTTTACTGATGCCTGTTATAGGCCTTTAAATGAGGACTACCATGTTGGACTGAAGCCACTGAAATGGGGATGTAGGTGAAAGTTTTGGGTATGCCTTGGGAGATTCCCTAATTCTGGTAGTGAGATGGCAGGAAAAGATAAGGGAGACACAAATTCTGTTAGAAATATTACTGAATCTGTGTAGTATTAGGGAATATAAAGATACCTGGGAGAAATAAGAAGCAATGGTTTCTGTTCATTTAAAAACAAATTTTCTGATTGTGTTGGAAAATACTACCATTTTCAAATTAAGGCAAAGGTTGTTACGTAGGTGAAAAAACCCTTCTGTTTACATCATTGGGTGTATTCTCTAGAATGCCTCACTTGCTAAAAATAAGTCTCAAGAATTTGAGAGCGATATTATTTGCAGTTGTTGATGCTTGACAGATCATGTACACAAAAGCAGTATGATTTCTCTTTGTGATTCTTTTCAATAACAATGCACAGTTAACATGTTGAATTCAGTACCATAATAAATAATTTCTGAGTGCAGTAATTTGGTGTGATTAGTAAAACTGACACCCCCCAAGCCTCTGACAGCACTGAATGCTACAAAAATATGGATGAGAAGAAGGGCTTCAGGTTATCAACAATGGGCTGGGATGTAATTTCTTCTTTAGGAAGTTTTTTTCCATAATTACCCACCCTAAAAGCATCTTCTTCCAAAATAGCTTATTAGCCATTGTCAGTTTGGATTTATGTGTGTATCTGTCATGCTCTGCTCGTATCTCCTGTATATGACTGAGGCATCACCCGGATTGTTTTGTTTCTAGTAGTCTTTCTCATTTTTCATGCTTTGCTCCATCTTCTTTCTTTGCCTTCTGCCTTGAAAAATGACCAATTCCTTCTTAGCTAGAAATAGTGACTTTCATTTCAAGATATTTTTTCTCAGAGTTACTTTAGAATCAAAACTAGAATTCAGACAGAAAATCTTACTGAGAATGACGAACCAACTTTTTATCCTCTTTGGTAAAGCAACATTATCTTGATAAAACTGTGTATTAGTCTTCTTTAATGCTGTTTTTCCTTATCTTATTTAAATCTCAAATGGCATTCTTCAGTGCATGTCCTAGAAAGATTTAACTGTGGTGTCACTGGGGTAGCTCTTGAAAAAATGTCAATATTAGTATTCTTTAAAGGATGAGACTAATCAGGAATTTACAGAGTAGTGTCTTAGTTTTTCACATTCCACACAAAAGGCTTCCAAATGACACTGTAAAAGTCTGAAGAAGCATCTGGAACTTGATCTCCCCTGACTGTAGATAGTTATATTGCAGCATGTCAATGTCAGCAATGGTTACAGTAATGTATGATTCGGTGCAACTTGGGCAGATAAGTGAAGCAAAGCTGTGCTGAATTAACTGCTAAGGCTCCTGACATTTTCACTCTATGTGGTTTGTGAGTTTTACTTTGGACTAGGTTTAGTTTCATCCTTTGAACCAAATGTCCTGTAGCTCACTTCAAAGCCATCTGAACATAGTTATCCCACAAATCTTTGCTTCCTTGACTTGTGGATTCCTTTAGGAAGTGCCATGCTCACCCTTCATCTGTCTCACTGCTGCTTGATTTCTTTCCCCACTCCGAGTGGATGTTGTCCAAATAATGGCCTTTTAGGGGAACATAGATGCTGTAGGAGTTGTGCAGAACACTATGGGCTATCATTCACCAGTACCAGAAATTCCTTCTGGGACAGATGGTTGTCTGGGACCCATCTCTTCCTGGGAGTAAATGCCATGGCATCACTTCTGATCAAACATTAAATCCATGCCAAGCTGATAAGTATTACAGAATCTCCATCTCATCCCAGTCCTTCCTTGGAGACACACAGTCCACAGCTTATCTCCCAGACCAGGAAGGAGAATGGCCCTTCCCAAAAATCCCCAGTTCCCTCACAATCCAAAGAGCTTCTTAGCATCTGAAAGAAGGAAGGGGAAATTACTGCAATTAACTGCAATCCCAGCAGCTGTCTGGCTGTATGAGAAACAAATATAAATCGTCCTGAATTATGTATTTTCTTGTTGTTTGTGGAAGAGTGTGCCAGCACCACTACCCCCACTGAGTAGGTCCTTTACACCTTGTGTGTGAGACAGGCTGGGTTTTTGTGCCGAAGCCTCGGGGGGCTGTGTCATCAAGGTATGCCACATCCAGGCTTATGCAGTTGCCAGGACTGTGCCTGGCACACAGGCAGAGCTGGGATGGGGGAGATGGTCTCTGATGGAGCTTGTTGCTCCACACAACTTCCCGCACAGCTCATGGTCCCTGGGGAATCGTCTCTCAAGGCATAGCAGCTCTCACAGTCAATCCAGAGACTTACACCGCCTTTCCACAGCTCTGCGACCAGTGCCCTGATTGTACCAGAAGCCTCCTAAACACAGTCCCACGCTCAATACATGTATAGGAAAGGAGTACGCACAAACACGCCCTTACTCAGGCAGGCATCTGGACCACCGGTTTGCAGTTCCTATTGCCTGCTGTAGCAGATAGTGGGCCAAGGGGGTGTTCCTGTCTGTTGTTTCACAGGAGTCCTCTGGGGGTTGCAGGCATGCTTTTCCCTAGACTGTGTCCCAGGACTGCTGATCTTGGGACCAAGGGTGTGGATGCCCTTGGATGTCCGTGGACGTCCATGAATTTCTGTCGATGAGCAGTAGGCTTGGTGGAGTGCTCTCCCCTCCCCTGAAGATCCGTTCAAGATCTTTGTGGTAGGGGCACACACACTGTGCCACCTCTGAAGCATGGTTTTGCCACCTCATCAAGGACATGGTCTTTATCTGCTTGAAATAAATGCAGCACCACTTGGCAGCAGGCTTGACATTAGCAACAGGGCGTTGCATCTGCTGGAGAAGCTTTTGCAGCAGTAGGAAAAGGAGGAAAGAGTAATTAAGGTGAGCAATAGAAGAGTGAAGAGGCTGATCAAAGGGCATGGGAAAGCAGCAAGGAATACTTTCTTTAGTAGTCTTGGAAAAATGACACAGTGGAAAAGCTGAAGAGCATAAGACAACTTGCTGCCTTTGGTTTAGAGGAATGCATATGTAACATGGCTCTTTTTACACCATGAGATGTACTTGAGGATGTTGCAGGAGCTCTCAGTATTTGAAGAATCTTTTTGTGTTTAGCTTGCATTGAAGGGCTTGATGCTGGTGAGACCCTGTCATTGTTCAACCCAGGAAGGTTTGAAATTCCTCTTTTGAGCATTTGGAGCGGAATTTCTGGTTTAGTATCTTCTAAGAAGAATTATTTTGGCATGGACCAAAATTGCATTTTGTAACTACTGGGGACAGCCAGGTGATTTACTTCAGAACGGCAGTACTTCTCCAAACCTGAACTGCTAAGATGAATATAATATTTGGTGGCTGGGTAGAAATAAGGGCATGCTCTCTGGGGGCTTGCATTTCATAGAAGTGTAATTTAAGCCCAGATCTTCAAAGCTGAAAGCCTACTTCAGTTTCTTATTATATCACTTGGTCTCAAGTGATTTTATTACTGAAGTGTCAAATATATTAAAGTGATAGAGCAGTCTTAAACTTGAAGAAAAGCAGAGAAATAGCATGCTGGTAGGAAAATAGCAACTGTAAAATCTTTAGTGATAAAGTATGCTGTCTTAATGTAAACCATAAATGACAACACCTATAACAAAGTGGAAGGTTTCATGGCTTTTAACAGTTTAATGAAATGTCACTACTTGCTCCCCCCCACTTTTTAGAAAGAGTGATTGCTAGGATGTTTCAGGGTTTCCACGTCAATCTTAAGGACAATGTAAACCTGCTTTATGATGTTCCAGGGCCTTCCAAATAGGTGCAGATAGAGTCAGTGTTTTATTATACATTATGTAGTCCAAATGCTCCCTGGCTGTCAGAAGGATGAGGGAAAGGGCACAAGGAAGATCATAGATACCCATGTATTGTATTGGGTTATTGCCTTCGGTGACATTAAACTCTCTAGGGTGGGGAGGTTAAGTGCAGGCAAGCGATTACTGGGTTTGCATGGAAGACATGGTTCTCGTCTGCAGCATGCGACATATATTCTGCTTTAAGTACAATTTACCCATGATAGGTTTCAATAAAAATTACTTAAGTACATTCAGATCTCTTCACTGTCTCCCTCCTACAGCCAGGTACCAAAGTTATACAGCTTGTGTACAGGCACTGGGAGTATTTTGTTATGAAATTACTAATTATGATATTTAAATGATGCCTTTTTCCTTTAGCAGGCAAACATTGCCTTTTTCATCATCATTAATAATAATGAATAATAATACTTGTCCGTTGTGTTTAACTACTTATTGTCTATTGTCCACACTCACACTGGATATAAAATTACACATTAAATACTGTTTTCATTGCCTCTGGCCTTTTTGTCCACACTCTGCTTGAGAGTCTCACAAGCAGCAAAGATAAGGATTGGTTTTCTCAGTTCATTGAGATAAGGTGATATGAGCTCTGTGTTACAATGAGTTTGCAGATTTTAATGTTTTCACAGTAGGAAGTATAGAAAAGGAATTTATCTTTGGAAGTAGTGTTGTTATCCTTACTTACAATTACTTTCACCAGTCCTATCTAGAAATGACTGTTAATACTGGTGGAATGACAATAAATTCTAGTTGTGTACGTGTCCAGGCCTTGTTGATTTTTGTTGGGTTTTGATAGCATATGTCAGCTTCATACAGTATTGACAGGTATTAATAGATCTAGAATTAAAGATATTTTCTTTTGATAATCAGTAACATTTAATATAACAGATCTGTTACAAATAAATCATATACATACCTTAGTTTGTGTGAGTTTTCAGCTTGGTATGCTGATGACTTTGCCTTATAAACACATTCTCTCTTGCAGTTGAAAATAACAGCAGGGATTTATGCAATGTTTATAAAAATGGAAGCTATGCTGTTATCTACTGATGCAAGCATACATGCTTGGGGCTTCTGTGTTTCCATTTTCTTAATCCTCAGGCAGAAGGGTAGAAATATGCATAGTTTGATTGTGGATGAGCGGTGTTGTTAATACAAATACAGGTCAGATGCATCTGGAGCTTCTGAATGTCACTGTCCCAGGTTGCTGAAAGTCTGAACATGTGTTCCCACTGAAGAGAGAAGCAGTGAGTAATTCTATATTATCCTCTTCAGTACATGTATCAGATAGGCTTCTAGAATTGGATGTAACTGCCCCAAGTTTTCTTGAATATGACCATTAAAAAAAGAGCCTAATGCCTACAAATCTTGGAAAGCAACAGTGGTACTAGAATTTGAAATAGTAAGCTGGAATAAGGTAACTCTTTAAATAGAGAAAACTCCAGTTTGATGAATACTATAAATGAAAGTAAAACATTTCAAAGAAAATCTACCCTCCTGAGTAGCTCATCCTTGAAAAAGAGGGTCCTTCCCTCCTGTCCTGCTTGCACAATGTGTATTATTGGTCGGGGCTGCTCCCATTGCTTGCATTATTTACTGGGTCACTGAAAACCTCTCCTACTGCTTCAGAAGCTTGGGTATTTTCTATTCTACAGGCAACATCCCCCTGCTGCCCTCAGGAGTTTGTCTTCCCTTTCCTTTCTCTGCAGTCTGATAGTATCTGAAGAAAAGAGTCTTTCAAAGACTAAATTTTACTTGAAACCTTACCTATGTGATATAATGAATAGATAAGGAATAATGCAGTATAGGTAAGATGTGAGGAATTCATATGAGTAGATTCATGTTACACTGATAGTGAAAGAAATTAGAATGTTTAAACTTCTTATGTTTATTGTGGTATTTTCTAGTGAATGGCAACCTCTTAAAGAAGAGTTTTACTACTGTAGGTAAGAAGAGTTCCCCTGTAAGACAGAGCAACTCCGTTGTTCTGAACTTAGATTTATATGTCTTCAGATATCCCAAGAACTTCCTAGAAAATTTAACTTTTTAGTCTTATCACTAATGTAAAATGATTGCAAGCAAAACTGTTCTTGTTATGTCTGACTGTATGGCATGTAACCATGCTTGTGGAGTATTTCAGTTTATGACTTCCTGGGATGGTTCTACTTCCATCCTGTTTCCTATTAGCTTATTAGTACACTTTATTTCTTCTTAGTCTACAGTTTTTCCTGTTCACCTATTAGCCTATGTTTTTTGCACAGTTACATGCAGTTTTACCTCTATTACTTCTAGACCTCTACACATTGATATCTAATTGAAAAATTTAAAGGCAGTGAGCAGGTTTAGGTACTGAATGTTACACAACTGTCAGCCTCTGGAATTCGAGAAACCTCTGACAGCTGAGTTCATTCAATTGCTCTCAGGGAATTAGTGATTTGCTTTTCCTTCAGAATATTTCACATTTCCATGCTGCAACAAGTAGGTCGGGACAGGTGCACAGTGCTTGTCACAGGCTCCCAAGCTCACTGTAACAGAACTTACTATGTGGTAAATTTTCCGTTCTGGTGTACTAATGAAATATTCAATACTAGTTTTGTGACGGAAGACTACACACTGTTGAGGTAATAAATATTTTCTCATGGTGACACAGATGGCTGACATTGCTGCTGGTCTATCACATTTCTTGAGTTCCAGTCCTTTGCTGCCACGCACAGGCTGTCTTCAGGCTTCTGCATACCAAAACTGAAAATCTGAAAGTTAGAGGAAAAATGATTTCTTACGTCTAAATGTATTTCTCTGAATTTGTGTTTACATTTGGTTCAGGGGTAAGATTTCTTGTCTCAGGTTCTGAGAAGTTTACAACACTGTAGTAGAGAAAATATTACTACATATTGATTTGTGTTTCAAACTTAGCTAGTTAGGGCAGAATTCGTGTTATGAAATGCCCTGTTTACATCCATTCTTAAAAGCGAAAATTGAGAAATATAAGCAGTTATCTGGATAAAAGAAACAGTGGTTAGAGTGTCATTTAAAGTTTTGCAAAACATTGCTATTGATTTTTTGCTCTAATGTGTAAATAATTAGCTTCAGTCCATTCTCATTTTACAGAAAAAAAAAAGAGATGGATTGCATCATTCATCTGTTTTCTGTATCATACTGGCTTGTCTTGTTGATTGTGTGAAAGTTGTTTTTTATGGGGCAACAGCAGATCTGGAAAAACTTTTATTATGTTGTGAATGTTTTGTCAGTACAGGTCTCCAAGTTAGCTGATGTCATGGTCAGACATGGTGTGAAGAAAGGAGATCGTGTGGTCATCTACATGCCCATGATTCCACAGACAGTGTACTGTATGCTGGCTTGTGCAAGAATAGGAGCCATCCATAGCCTGATTTTTGGTGGATTTGCATCTAAAGAGCTTTCTGTGCGCATTGATCATGCAAAGGTAATATGTATTTGGAACAACAAACACCATTGCATTAGATATTCATATAATTCAATGTCAAAACCCTTTTTTTCCAGAGACGATAACATTTCTCTTTGTGTGGCACGCAGTCTCAATTTGTTTATAATACCTAACATTGAAATGTGAACAAAGTACTACATCTGTGCTGAGGGTGAGACTTTTATAGTAGACATTGAGATACAAATTTTGACCTCTTTCAAAAAAGCATGTTTAACACACTGCTATCTGTTTACAGCATACTTTCTTCTCCCATTTGTCAATCTTTGTCTACAAAGCATCACCTTAAAATTGGCTTTCCCCCCAGCATTTTCTTCAAGTGTATGAGGAAAATGCTGTCAACCCTAAATGACTCATTGGTTTACTTGATGTTTATACATCCTAGGTAGTATATTTTTCAGCTATAAAGCTACTTCATCTAACTTGTACATGAATCAAGGCAGCTAGGGAACCAGTTTTCTTAAATAAGTGACTGCAGAGAACATAATTAGTAGAGGTGGATGCTTTAAAGACTTCCACGTTGGGCACAAGTTGAACTTGTTTATGAAGCATTATGTAAGTCTTTGTAAGTGAAAATGCAAATAGTACTTTAACAGCCTACTTAGTTGCTTATATGTGCATATTAGTAGCTTGTGTATGCATTAGTTTCAAACCAGCTAACAATGTTTGTACTGGAAGTTTCTTCTCTTGTTTTCTACCAGTGAACAAGACAAAAGTCTATGTTGTCTTGGTCAGTCACCTGGATCATTCAGACCAGTCGTGGTAGCCATCTATCACTGAAGCATGCTGGTTAGGTGTATAAGTGAAAACACGCAGGGTAAAGTCCACAGCATTTCTGGAACTTTTACTTAGATATCTGTGTACAGAAGGCTTGAATTTTGTGAGTATTTGTAAATAGAAAGTTGAATGCATTTCCCCTCCTCCCTCTTGATGTTTTAACAAAGTGGAAGTTAATGAAACAGCTGTAATGATTTGTTGGAATTGTGAAAAAGAGCTGAGAGAAGACTAATGACAGCTCCATAGTTTTTCCCTGTCTGTCTTCCTACTTCCTCACTATTTCAACAAGCTTTAAAAATCAATTTTAACTCATAGAAGCTTTTGATTAGGGAAAAGTAATGTAGAAGAAAAATGGACTTTTAAAATGGAAGTTGCTACAATATGAATCATCTAGCATGTTTACTTTTAGAGTGTTTTGCAAATATTAACTACTTAATCCCAATGGACTTTCTCTGAGGAATAAAGGGAGACAGCACAGTAACCCTTTCTTTATGCATTGAAAAGAAAACAGAGGAAGTTTAAGTGACTTACCCAATGTCACACAGCAAGTGTTTTGCAGGGTTGGCTACAGAACTACTAGCTGCAGGCCATGGTTTAAATCTTCATTTACATTGCCTTTTTCTTTTTTATTTAAAAGGCACATCTAAATATTTTGGATGATTTTTGGTCCATCTAACGTGTAATGAAAGTGTAAGTAAGGAGGAGAGGCACATCCTCAATCTAAATTTCAAAACATGCCTAATTTTGCAATACTGTAAAGCTTTCTTGATAAGTGAATTGCATACTACTGAGATTATCTTTAAGATATGTATGTAAGTAGCTGTGATAGATGGTATTCTGCTGAACTCACAAGTTAATTGAAGTAATCTCAAAAAAAACCTAACCTTTCTATCAGGCTTTTATGTGAATTGGTTTAGAAGCTGCAGTACAGAACCTGATGTTGGTAAGATTAATTAGAACGAGTTAAAGATGTGGAATGGAAAGCTGGCTGTGAGATGTTTTTGTGGAAGAAAGGTCAAACTTCACATTTTGTTGGAAGATCTGAGTGAAAGAAATAACAAGCACATTCGAGTGACTATGAAAAGGTGCATACACTTTACCAGATTATCTTAATTTATTTTAAATTTTAATGGGAATGCTGCAAAGTCCTGCAGCTGATAATTTTTACTCTTGTCAAGTATTGGCAGTTACAGACGTTCTGTGGTGAATTGTGATGAAATGATACAGAGTGTGAGAACAGGCATTTCTTGTCATTTTTCTTTTCGCCTGAATCTGGGAATATATAGTTTGCAATATCAAAACAATAGATACTTTTGAAGGATATTAACTATATTTTGAGAAATTAACATGACATCTGTTCAAGCACTTCATCTTAGTAAGCTCAGGAAAACTGAGAAGGAAACTTAAGAAAAATATGCTTATGTGCCTATTTGATAGGGTAGTTGCTATGCTGTCAACAACCAAATTTTCTCATGGTTTTTGAACCACAATAATTATATAGCAATTCCAGAGGGCTTTTTGGACTTTAAGTCCAAACCCTTCAAAATAAAATGCAAGAAATGGAGTTTTTCAGATGTGATTTTTGAAAATGGTTCACTAAGGCAGTATTATGATTTGCAAGTGGACAACAATTCTTTGAAATACAAAATGTGTGAGACACCCAAGTTATTCAAAACTATCTGTTACTATCTTCCATTCCAGAAATACTGTATTCCTCACTTATTTACAGTTGACACATCTGGAGATTTTAATAAAGTTTCCTTGAAAAAATGAGCTCATATTTTGTAATAGTTTGTTCTGAATAAGACATAGTTCCTGCGCACAGGTATGGCTATGAATGATAACCCTTGCTTCTCATCATAAGATGATCCAACCTTTTGAGTGATTAGGCAGGAAGCTCAGCTGCTGATACCTAAGATGCACAATTGCCTTATAATAGTTGCACTCCTGTCTTGTCTTCTCTTGAAGCACTGTTTATTTTTGGAATAAGTATTTGCCGTGGTTTAGCCTCAGTCAGCAACTAAGCACCACACAGCCGCTCGCTCACTCCCCCCACCCCAGTGGGATGGGGGAAAGAATCAGAAGAGCAAAAGTAAGAAAACTTATGGGTTGAGATAAGAACAGTTTAATAATAAAAATAAAATAGTAATAGTAGTAGTAGTAGTAATAATAATAATAATATAATGAAAAGGAAAATAATGAGAGAGAAAGAGGTGAAACCCGGGGGAAAAAAAAAACACAAACAAACAAAAAACCAAAAACAAACAAGTTATGCAACTGCTCACCACCCACGAACTGCCGCTGCCAGTCCCCAAGCCGTGATCATTGCTTCCCCCGGCCAACTCCCCCCAGTTAATATAGTAAGCATGATGTCACATGATATGGAATATCTCTTTGGCCAGTTTGGATCAACTCTATTGGCTGTGCCCCCTCCCCTCCCGGCTTCTTGTGCACCTGGCAGAGCATGGGAAGCTGGAGAAGTCCTTGACTAGTGTAAGCACTACCTAGCAACAACTAAAACATCTCCACATTATCAACACTGTTTTTAGCACAAATTCAAAACACAGCCCCATACTACTACTGTAAAGAAAATTAACTCTATCCCAGCCAAAACCACGGCAGTATTGTAGATTAGAAGGCAGTATCTTGCTTTTTATTTTTAACTACTTGTATGGCATGATTCAGGTCTCTTTCTTTAGAGCACTATATCATATCTGACAGAACTAAATGTGCATGGCCATCTGATGTGGATCTTCTAACCACAAAGCCAGAGCAGTACCAGCAGGTGCAGCAGAACTATATAATAAGCACTGGATTTCTTTAAAATGCATGTCACTTTTTTTAAGGAGGAGGGAGGCACAACAGAAGTGCAGTAAGTTTGAGCACAGGCTTGTGATCAGATGTGTGGCTGTGGCACAAAGAGAAAAGAGCTTTTTGTGTTGGACAATGAGGGCCTGAGTGCTGGATCTCTCTGTAAACCTCTTCATGACACTCCTGACATTTTCTGCCCCAAAGGTAGTCAGTTTTCAGTTAGGGCTTTTTGCAGCTTTATTAGTTCGTCCAGTAAAATGTATTTATTGCTTTTTCTAAACTTTGAGTTGTATGCTGTTAGAGACTATAGAAGAATTTGTAGGAGGTGTCTTTACAACAGAAAAAAAAATGTTGATCTGGTACTATCAGGCCTTGCTTTATCTCATTTCTACTTCTTTATATTTTTTTTTCCACTGCAGCTCACTATTGCTGGTATTCCTTCACCAGCAAACCTTTGAACTTTCCTGGTTTTCCTTCAAGCTAGTTAGATTTCTATCTAATCTTATTGTGCAGGACTACATGGAGCCACAGAAGAGGTGGGAAATGGGTGTATAAAAGCAATATGGGAGCAGAGATGCAGGGAAAGTAATGTAAGTAGGCAGAGAGGTAAAACACTAGAGAACAGCAGTTAAAGCTAGTAATGGAGCTTTGATTTGCACAGAGTGATCCATGATCCTTCCAACTAGTAACCCTCACTTGGGAAATACATCACCTTAGCCAATTTAGTATTGGTTATTTTTAGACCTCCTTACTGCATACAAAGTAGTCGATGAGCAGAGGTGGCGCTATTTACAAATGACTGTAAACCTGGCATTGACAACAGTCTTTTATCTTAAAAACTGAATAGAACTGTGTTAATCTCTTACATTAATTACAGTCTAATTTCAGGGTAGCCTCCAGATGAGTTTTCAGTTTAATTGCATTATATTGTGTCATCTTTTATTAAAATCAGTGCATCCCAAAAGAGAAGGATGACAAATGCTGAAATTTTAAATCTCATCTGAACTCTATTTTGAATACAAACTAATTAGCAAACTTCCCTGAATGGCAGATTTGGGCAGGAAGCATTTTATTATTGCACAAGAAAGCAATTTAATCTGTGCTTTCTGTGCTGAGTTTAATGCAGCCTTAACTGTGGCATTGTGGTTTGTGCCTACTTAATGAGATTTCTGCTAATGCGTACAGTTAGTAAACTAGTTTGATCAAACCGAGGGGTGTAAGATAAATATACTTCTAAAACTCCAAAAGCAAGGAATTTGAAGACTCATTCTTCTCCAGTTAAAATTTGTTCTAATACATAGCTTCTGTGGTGCTACCTTTTATTTCCTGAAATATACGAAATAAAAATACTGATCTTGGGACCTAAGTCAAAATAATTTGTATGCAGATTTCTTGACTTACAAAATCTTAGGTAAAACGTGAGGTTAATTTGATGACAAAGATGCTAAATCCACATTTGGAAATAGAGATCATTCTAAAAAAACCCAGAACTATGGAAATCTGATTTTTAGTGGTTTTGCATCCTGAATCCTGCAACCATCACTTGAAAGACTCTAGCTTTCCTTCCCTCATGTGCCTTATGACTTTAGCTTATTCTCTTCCTGTATTTCTAGTTTCCTGTCATCTCTTGTTTGCCTTCTTTTTCCTCGTTCCCCCATTTTCCCTCCCATGCCATTTAATTGCAGGCTGGAAAAGAGCCAGCAAAGTGCTATAGGTAATTTTGAAATATGCCATTGTGTGCAGGCACATAATGAGAAAGCGGACAGGTAATTGTTGACATCACTGTACCACTTTTTCTTAACGGAGGGGCTAAGGTGGAGATGGGTTTTTCTCTCTGTTCATTAATTTTTGTGCAACTTCTAAGAATTTAATACTCTTGATTTCTTACTCAAATGTGATGGAAAATGGTGAAGAGTGTCCGAAGTTGTTAGTATGCTCCTGAACAAAAAACAGGTGCATGGACAGCAAGATCACGCAAGCTTGATTTCCATAGAAAACTGATCTAAACCCCTGTTTCTAATTACGTGAAGATAGATTATCAAAGAATTTCATGGAAAACATGTTATTAGGTTACATATATAAAATATATTGCAAATGTATATATTAACAATCTAACTTCTTTATTTTAGCCCAAACTTATTGTAACAGCAAGTTTTGGAGTAGAACCGAAAAGGAAAGTGGAATACATATCCCTCCTAGAAGGAGCACTGGCAGGGGTACAGAGTAAACCTGATAAAGTTCTCATTTACAAGCGACCTAATTTGGTGGGTGTACAGTTGTTGTGCCTTTATGTTAACTTTCAGATGTGTATGTAATGCATGTGCCTTTTCTCTTTTACAAGTAAAATTTTTGGTGTATCTGTTTGTAGTTTATTTTTGAATTTTACGGGGGAACTTGATATTGATAAGATTTAAATAGTAAATAGAGCTAATGCAGCAGAGAGATTACTGTACAGAAAATTGAATAGTACTGTACAGCAAATTGAATAGTACATGTTTTTTGACCCACTTCCATTTATTCCATCTGTTTTTCTTTCGACACTTTTCTATTTTTCAATGGGCAGGGCCATGTTCCTCTTGTCCCAGGTCGCGATCTTGACTGGGAAGAAGAGCTTGCAAAAGCACAGTGCTATAAATGTGTCTCTGTTCCCTCAGACCATCCACTTTATATTCTGTATACATCTGGAACAACAGGTTTGCCCAAGGTAAAGGACTATCTGTAGTCTAAGTGTCTGTGACCAACCTATTTGCAGTTCCACTTGAGAAAATATTAAACTAAAAAGGTTGAAAATGTTTGCTAGTGCTCAGTGCTATAAATGATAAGCATTGCTAGAAATGGTTTAATCTCATTTATTCACATTTCGCTACTTTAAAGTCAGTGTCTAGGAATAAATCACATTTGTTTATTTAAATAGTAGTAATATAATGATAAACTGCATTTACTTCAAAGTGTTTGTACAGTATAAATGTTTGAGAAAAGCAGAATGTCTTTTACCTGTTAAATCTTCCGTGTTTTTACTGTTTGAGATAACCATAGTATAGATTAGTTAACATATCACTTGTGTGATAGCATTTATTGCTGAATAGTCTTTGCTTATTAATTATTTACATATTAGCTAATCTTCCAATAGATAGGATGTAATGAATGACATTACAGATTAAATGGAATTAAGCATGTTCTGAAGGCTTGCTTTACTGAACAGTTTCAAGAAAATAATTCCCAGGAAAATGAAAGTTTACTTCGAGTAAGTGAAAACTGATATAGGGCATTCTTTGAAAATGTTTGCTTTCAAATGTCAATTAGTCTTAATGATCTATTTTTAAAATATCTTATTTTAAAAGCAAACTCCTCTTGAGTGTTTGCTTGGTGCTTAAAATTCTCTTTTAAAGTGTAGAAGACAAGCTGAGTATAATTTTCTGGTGGTGGTTGTACCACCACAAATTCAGAGGCTTAATTTTGCATACATATGTATACTTCATGCTAGATATTAAACTTTTCAAAAATAGACATCTGGTTTAAGCCAATTTTCTGACATCTTTAAAAAGAGCCAGTGCAGAAAGAAGGGTATATTTCAGGGAGTGATTCACCCCAGTTATTTTAGGCATCGGCTACTCCCCAGGTGCTCCTCTTTTCCAGTTATGATAGACTAGACAATGAGTTTGAAACATGCCTAACATTTAGATAGCTACAGTTTAAGTGAGGTATATACTCAATCTCTCATTTTTTGTCAGCATATGTTGACTCAATATTTGTGTGTCCTATTTTAATGAGAGAATTATAGTCTTTGTTAGTTATCTTCTGAAAACTATTGTCATCTAGGGCTTGGGTTGGAGGTTTTTGTTTGTTTTATTGTATGATTGTTTGTTTATTTTCCAAAATTACTTCTTCAGTGGGAATGGTAGCACAAGCATGTGAGGAGTATTGGAATGAAACAAGTTTAAGTCTATTACTGCTAAAACCCGCAAAATTTCATTGAAGACAGGAATGTCACTGCATCCTTCAAATGATCTTAAATATTCAAATTTTCTCATTTAGGGTGTTGTCAGACCAACGGGTGGCTATGCAGTTATGCTGAACTGGACAATGTCAGCTATATATGGGCTCAAACCTGGTGAGGTAATTCTGTTTACATGTCATGTAAATTTTTTTTTAACTTCTCTTAAAAACTCCCCACTATATTTATGTTTTTATTTCATTTTAGGTGTGGTGGGCAGCTTCTGATTTAGGTTGGGTTGTTGGTCATTCCTACATTTGCTATGGACCTCTCCTTCATGGGAATACTACAGTTTTGTATGAGGTATGATCCATTCTAAAAAGCCAGCTTTTGAAAAGGCAGCATCTCCTCCTGTTGATGATCATGATGATCCTTTTTATGTCTGTCCTTTCTTAATGCCATATATATTTAAATTGTGTGTATATCTTCAGCATTTGTACTCTTCTGTCTGTTACAGTAATTTGTAAGGAAAACTTAACTTCACTATTCTTCAGACTTGTCTACTTCATCTGTGTGACTAGTGATGGTCAGTGGGGCAAGAGACTCCAAAACAACAGACCTAGAAATGGCAGATTGTGGAGTATACCTGTGTTGCGGAGGCTTCAGCCACAGGCCATTAAACTACCTTGATTATGGATCTAGGAGATGTTGTGTTTTGCATGTCTGGAGATGACAAATTCTTACTGGATCCGAGTTGGAGACAATTGGGAGCTCTGTGGCTGGAGCCAGAACTCTTAAAGAGACAGTCTCTTCTTTCCTCCCCCTACCACTCAAGGCACCTGAAGCCAAGATTCAGATGATGTTCAGGGCTTGGTCCTTCACCTGGGGGATGAAACTCAGTGGGGTAGAGAGGAGACTAGTCCAATTAGAGAGGCCTTCTGCATCCTAACTTTGGTGCTCAAAAAAGCAATCATGCTGTCTTGCTTTACTTTGTTATTTTTTTGGAAGTTGTTGTTGATTCTCTAATCGACAGGCAGGAAGATACAGTGTTGCTTGAACCATCTTCTTTATTCTTCAGGGAGTGAATCCCATATCCATAAGTGACAGTGAAAGACCTTTTATGTAAAAGCACCGACACTGTTAGCTCTTAGGCATGCTGAGACTTTGTTGCTTGCCTTCACCTGGCATTAGAAATTCTGGATATATCCCAGCTTCTCCAACACTCTGCAGAGTGAAGCCCACCTAGTAATTGTTCTGTCTTTTTCAACAGTCCTAGAGGCAGAAGTTGTTTTAGCTCTGCCATTGTGGCATGCTGATCACCTCTGTTGATTTGTAGTGGTAATGGTTCACGTGTGTGAACCATTAAAGGAAATCTAACGGTAACTTATGGCAGACCATACAAGAACTGCAAAAGTATAGTGAATGTACTGATACCGAGGGCATGAAAAAGCATGTGAAGCAAGCTTTGATGACACTGTAAATATAGCAGTTGGTAGAGCATCTGTGCCCAGTGTTTGTGGAGCAGGAGAGTCAGCATGACATGGTGGAAACATACTGGTTTACAGATCATCATAAGTGTAGAAGTTCTGAATAAGTAAATGTGTATTATGATTAAACTTTCTCCATCTTCCTGCTAATACACCATACAAGTGAGGATGACCATACTAGACAGAAATGGATTGTTACTGTTTTCAGGAACAAGCATTAGCAGAACAGTCCTTTGGTGTTTGCACAACCAGTTAAGTTGGTATTGGTTGAGATGTGCTTCGCTGTTATGGACTTACTCACAGCTGTTGGTAGGTAGCTGGTACTGGGATTGTGCCTGAATTTTGAGTAAATATGTTTCTGAATCCTGTTTCTGAATCCTGGGGATACTGAAGAAGAATGAACAGTTGTAGTAAGGTGAGGTTGCCTCCAAAATTGTTTGGATGCTGCTGCATCAAACACTACAGAACTGAGTAGTGCTTCGTGCATTCTGTTTTGGAAGTTAGAATTATACTTTACTGATCAAAGTTCATGCTGTAAACTTATAAGTGATATTCTCACAAGCAGAAGATGCCTCTGGATGCAGGTCAAGAATCTTCAAGTCCAGAAAAGTAATGGTCCTTAGGCGTGCGTCTACATGATATTTCAAATCACATCAGTAGTGCAGTTCTGAAATAAGTCCTCTGATTGTCCTTGCTTATTGATTTCATTCACAGAGTGGGTTTAGACATATGAACGACATCTTTACAGAGAAAGCTAAGAAAGGAGCTTTGCCCCTTGGCATAAAAGGGTAGGATCCAATGAGTGGGACTGCACTGCTGTGAAGTTTTCCAGAGCAAATGAAAAGTACATGTGCCAACAGAAAGCTTTAAAACTGTCAAGAGCTCCGACCTTATTCTGAAGTACTTCTCATGCTATGCAGAAGGGCCAAATGCTATGTGTGACTTCATATTTTCTAATGCCTGCCAGATGTCTGCTTGTTCTGACTTTCAGCTGCTCCTTTATTTCTTCCAAGCTTTGGCTTCTATCTTCTTCTCCAGCCCTATTTCTTTTGCTGTTCCTCATTTATGAACAACATCTTTCTTCTAACATGATTAAAATTATTCCTTCTTTCCTACTGCTACATTTTGCAATAGTGACAACTGTTGCTTTGGCCTCCCAGAATATTGAGCTGGGGCAACCTGGAGCTTGACAGCATGTGCTCTGAAAGGCCTCGAAGTTTCTCCAGCATTTGCACCACCCATTCCTAATGTCAAGCCTGCTGCCAAGTGGGAGAGGACTGACAAGTGGTGCTGCATTCATTTCAAGCAGATGAGAGCTGTCTTCTTGGAGAGATAGGACAATCATGCTTCAGAGGTGGCACAGTGTGTGTGCCCCTACCGCAGAGTTCTTGAACAGATTGTCAGGGGAGGGAATAGCGCTCTGCCAAGCCTACTGCTCATGCGGACATCCACGCCCTTGGTCCCAGGACCAACAGTCTGGGAGAAAAGTCCAGGGAAAAGCATGCCTAAACTGCTGCACACGTCTACATGCCTGTAACCCCCAGAGGACTCCTGTGAAACAACAGACAGGAACACCCCCTTGGCCCACTCTCTGCTACAGCAGGCAATGGGAACTGCAAACCGGTGGTCCAGATGCCTGCCTGAGTAAGGGTGTGTTTGTGCGTACTCCTTTCCTATACATGTATTGAGCGTGGGACTGTGTTTAGGAGGCTTCTGGTACAATCAGGGCACTGGTCGCAGAGCTGTGGAAAGGCGGTGTAAGTCTCTGGATTGACTGTGAGAGCTGCTATGCCTTGAGAGACGATTCCCCAGGGACCATGAGCTGTGCGGGAAGTTGTGTGGAGCAACAAGCTCCATCAGAGACCATCTCCCCCATCCCAGCTCTGCCTGTGTGCCAGGCACAGTCCTGGCAACTGCATAAGCCTGGATGTGGCATACCTTGATGACACAGCCCCCCGAGGCTTCGGCACAAAAACCCAGACACACTGTCTCTTTCTCTCTTCAGATGCAATGTATAAAGGACCTGCCTTGTGGTGATAGTGCTGCTGGTACTTCTGGCCACCTGTCAGATCCTGTCCCTGCTGTGCAATCAGCTGCTTGTACAACAAATACCAGTCAGGATAATTCCATTTCTCTGAAATGCATTGGTTAAGGTAGTGGTTGTTGGCAATACATGATCTCTTCCTCTACCCCAAGTCATACCTGGGAAAGGTCATAAAAGGAGTGGTACTGCTCACTGGAGTGAGGCATAGTCGAATTAACCAGCTTTACTCAAAACAAATGGATTGAATGCAGCAAAGGAGTGTGTGAAGCACACAGGTGTGGAAGAGGGAAAAACTGAGGACAGAGAAGTATTGAGAATCAGTTCCTTTTAATCATTGCATAGTGTTTGCCAGATTGTAAAATAAGAAACAAAAAAAGGCAATGTTTGAAAGCAAAGCAAATCTTGAGGTCTTAAAAAATATGTTTTGGAATGTGTTCTTGTCTTTGTGGTTAACTTTTAACTTTGTGGTTGACTTTTAAAAGTGTTAGCTTTTTCTTCTGTTCATGGGAGGACTGTGGGTAGTGTGTTAAGCTGTTCTATGGAATAGAAAATTAACTTTTGTCAGGATGTTTTTCTTCCACATCATTTTGTGATCTGTAGGATCTGATACAAATAGCTTTGTTTTTTAGCTTCTAGGCATTGGGTTGATTTTTCAATAATCTCTCAGAAAAGCAGGTTTGCAAAACAAGTATTTTTTATTAAATATTAAAGTACACAAAGAGGTAACAACAAGCACAAGTTTTTTTTTTTTTCCCTAAACAGCTAAGGCAGAGAAGCTCACATGCCTTAACGCTCCCAGCCAATGACTGCAGCAGCTGGAGAAAACTTAAAAAAATGTTTACTCTTAATTTGAATCTCAGTGTACCTTCTGTCCAGATACAGTTTACTGACTTGCTTACTGTCAGTGTTTAGCATGGAAGCTTGCCATGAATGCATTATTGAAACACATGATGCAGAGAATATCTACAGTGCAACTATAACAATAAAATGCAGCCATTCATTTGAGTATTGCTTATGCTTAGCTCTTTTTTGAAGAGTCTCTGATGTGCTAATCTGGTGGAATCCACTTGCTTTTGTAAATTACAAACCAACTCACTGTGGAACTTCTGAAAGCTTCTGAGTCAATGACAAGTGTCAGCTTGCTGACTGCAGGAGTGACACTTGGTTCTTAGTGCACATACAAGTTCTGAAGGACATTAGGAAGCAAGGTTATTTCTAGGACATTGCAAATTAAAAGTAATCACGTAATTTAAAAAAAAAGGGAGGAAGGTGTTTGCTTAAAAGCAGTAGGGGAAAATCCTAGGAAAAGAAAGAAGGCAGAATTCAAGAGGAACAGGTAAGTGAGAGAATATGTTAAACACATGAGGTAGACTCTTTTGCAGAAAGGATTCCTTAGTAACTTGTCCTGGTTTCAGCTGGGATAGTTAATTTTCCTCCTAGTAGCTGGTATAGTGCTGTGTTTTGGATTTAGGATGAGGATAATGTTGATAACACAGAGATGTTTTAGTTGTTGCTGAGCAGTACTTACACTAGTCAAGGACTTTTCAGCTTCCCATGCTCTGCCGGGTGCACAAGAAGCTGGGAGGAGGCACAGCTGGGACAGCTGACCCAGACTGGCCAAAGGGATATTCCGTACCATATGACGACATGCTCAGTATGTAAGCTGAGGGGAATTGGCCAGGGGGCAGCAATCGCTGCTCGGGGATGGGCTGGGCATTGGTTGGTGGGTGGAGAGCAATTCTATTGTGCATCACTGGCTTTGTGTATGATGATGATTATTATTATTACTACTACTACTACTACTATTTTACTTTATTTTATTTCAATTATTAAAGTGTTCTGATCTCAACCCATGAATTTTCTCACTTTTACTCTTCCAATTCACTCTCCCAGCCCACCGGGGAGGGAGTGAGCAAGTGGCTGTGTGGTGCGTAGTTGCTGGCTGGCGTTAAAGCACAACAGGCCCTTTTGGTGCCCAATGTGGGGCTCAAAGGGTTCGAGATAATAAGTTTAACTAGAGCGTATTAAGGAATTAATATCTATTAACAGTTGCTGGTCACAATATTGATTCACTTGTTCTCAACGGTAGTTTATCTGATCTGCACCATGCTCTTGGTTTTGCTGTACATGGTAAAGATTGGTGTTGGTTTTTGCAGATTGCTGTGCTCTGCAGTGATTAGTGATGTTTTGCAGTGATTAGTGATGATCTGTAATTAAAACACTGGCCTTGAGCTTTATCTGTTATTTGGATTTTGAACCGAAGCAGCAGGAAAATTGCTGCTACAGCACCCCTTATTCTGTACCATCTAAGTCATGTGCAGGTCGTACACTTGCCAATACGTTCCAATTAATCACCACCACTTTTCCTGTCTTTTGATGTATACTCACAGATATTAGTCCCTTGGTCTATGGGCCACCCCCCTAAAATGTCCGTTGAATTCATTTAGTCCATGACTTCGGGCTCCATCTGTCTTAACAGTCTTTCAGGGCAGGGGAGGTGGTGTGTGGTGTTGGAGTGTTGCATGCTGAAGCCAGTTCTGGTTCCATTATTGCTGCAATTTCTTGGTTTCATCAAAGCTCATTCTTCATTAATCTGGGTCATTCTCACTGTAATACCATTGATATGGCATATAGCAACCATAGAAGTGATGACATATGGTATTATATAGCAATTAACGTCATACAATTCAGTTCGTTGGCTATATTCACCAAAAATCAAATCTTCTTGAAGTACACATTGGAATTCTTCCAGGTCACTTGATAGAGAGGGCTTATGATCAGACTGTAATTTGGAATATGCATTCTCCAAAAACCCACAATGCCCAATAAAGCTTGTGTTTCCTTTTTGCTAGTTGATGGAGACATGACTGTTATTTTGTTGATCACATCCATTGGGATCTGATGACAGCCATGTTGCCATTTTATTCCCAAAAACTGAATTTCCTGTGCAGGTCCCTTCACTTTACTTTGTTTTATGGCAAAACCAGCCTTCAGAAGGATTTGGACTATTTTCTTCCCTTTCTCAAAAGCTGCTGCTGTGTTGCCCCACACGATGATGTCGTCAACAGGTGTTCCAGAGCCTCATCCTGTGTCAGTCCAGTCTGGATCAGTCCATGGCAAATGGTAGGGCTGTTTCCACCCCTGGGGCAGTCGATTCCAGGTGTACTGGACGCCCCTCCAAGTGAAAGCAAACTGTGGCCTGCACCTCTGCTGCCAGAGGGACTGAGAAGAATGCATTAGCGATATCAATAGTGGCATACCACTTGGCTGCCTTTGATTCCAGTTCGTATTGAAGTTCTAGCATGTCCGGCACAGCAGCACTCAGTGGCGGAGTGACTTCGTTCAGGCCACGATAGTGTACTGTTAGTCTCCACTCCCCATTAGACTTCCGCACTGGCCATATGGGACTGTTAAAGGGTGAACGGGTCTTACTGATCACTCCTTGGCTCTCCAGTCGCCGAATGAGCTCATGGATGGGAATCAGGGAGTCTCGGTTGGTGCGGTATTGCCACCGGTGCACTGTTGTGGTGGCAATTGGCACCTGTTGTTCTTTGACCCTCAGCAACCCCACAACAGAAGGGTCCTTCAAGAGACCAGGCAAGGTAGTCAGCTGTTTAATTTCCTCCGTCTCCAAGGCAGCTATACCGAAAGCCCACCTGTACCCTTTTGGGTCCTTGAAATACCCTCTCCTGAGGTAGTCTATGCCAAGGATGCACGGAGCCTCTGGGCCAGTCACAATGGGGTGCTTTTGCCACTCATTCCCAGTTAGGCTCACTTCAGCCTCCAATACAGTTAGCTCTTGGGATCCCCCTGTCACTCCAGCAATACAAATGGGTTCTGCCCCTACATAGTTTGATGGCATTAGGGTGCACTGTGCACCGGTGTCCACTAGAGCCTTATACTCCTGTGGGTCAGATGTGCCAGGCCATCGGATCCACACAGTCCAGTAAACCCGGTTGTCCCTTTCCTCCACCTGGCTGGAGGCAGGGCCCCTCTAGTGCTGACCGTAGCATTCACAACTCACTTCTTGTAAATGTGACTCAAAAGTCCCTTTATTAATATTGGAAGTAAAATCAGCGCTTCTACTCCTCTGTCTGGGGAACTGCCTCCTGGAAACTGGAGCAGCAATTTTCCTGGAAGAACCCCCTTTTGTGATTGTTTTTCCGTGCAAATCACATACCCATGCCTCTAGGGTCGAGGTAGATTTTCCATTCCGCTTCCTCATGTTCTCTCCATGGTCACACAGGTAAAACCATAGAGTGGCCGATGGTGAGTATATCTTCTCTCTTGAGCAAAAGGACGTGTACCCCTAATGGCTGAGATACTGGTCTGTACAGGTGGGGAGTAAGACGTATGCTCTTTGAGTTGCTGGAACTCCTGGGACAGTTTATCAGACAGTTTTTCCACAGCCGAGACACAGGCCTGTAGGGAGGAAGACAGACTTCCCTTGTATTGCTGGAATTGGCCAGCCACTTCACCCACTGTTGGTTCCTCTCCATCTTTCCAGGTCATTACTGCCAATGAGTTTCTATATGATGATGGTGCACTCCGTACAAACTTCTGCCACATGGGTTGCATGCACTTGACTTCATCTGGATCTTTGGATAACTGCTCGTTGTTTAGATCATCATAAATCACCTCCAGCATAGCTAATTCCCTCAGGTAGTGGATACCTCTCTCCATGGTGGTCCGCTTGCCTGGGTGAAATATAACATCTTCCTTGAAGGGATACCTTTCCTTCACGCCTGACAGGAGTCACCTCCAGAGGCTGAGGGCTTGTTCCCCTTTTCCAATGGCTTTGTCAATGTCCCCTTCCCTAGAAAGGGATCCCAGCGGCTTGGCTTCCCTACCCTCTTTTGCACCCGGAAGAGCATGGGAAGCTAAAAAGTCCTTGACTAGTGTAAGCACTACTTAGCAACAACTAAAACATCCCTGTGTTATCAACATTATTCTCATCCTAAATCTGAAACACAGCACTATACCAGCTACTAGGAGGAAAATTAACTCTATCCCAGACGGAACCAGGACAAGTTACTGAATATGTGGGAAAGTGAGTACAGTAAATTTACCACAGTTCATGTGTTCAAATACATACATTTGTACAGATGGATAAAGATGTCCAGAAGAACTAACATTATATACTTGTGTACTTGAACTTGCAAATAACTCCAGATGCAGAGGTGGATTCGTGATATTTTGTAGTACATGTGTACATACTGTACAGCTGTCCTATACCTTTTGCTCATCCTAGAGGTCATGCTTTCAGAGTCTTCCTGCATGCTGTTTGTTTATGTAGGGCAAGCATGGATACGTCTGTGAGAAGTCCTAAAGGTTCACTAAATAATTTGGGGACTGATTTTAATATCTTGAGTTAAGTTATTGTTGTGGTTTAGCCCCGGTCAGCAACTAAGCACCACACAGCCACTCGCTCACTCCCCCACCCTCGTGGGATGGGGGAGAGAATCGGAAGGGCCAAAGTAAGAAAACTCGTGGGTTGAGATAAGAACAGTTTAATAATTAGAATAAAACAGCAATAATACTAATATAATGAAAAGGAAAATAATGAGCGAGAGAGAGATGAAACACTGGAAGAAGAGGGGAAAAAAACTAAACAACAAGTGCTGCAACCGCTCACCACCCGCCGACCGACGCTGCCGGTCCCCGAGCCGCGATCGCTGCCTCCTCCGGCCAATTCCCTCCAGTTAATATACTGGGCATGACGTCACATGATATGGAATACCCTTTGGCCAATTCGAATCAGCTCTCCTGGTTGTATCCCCTCCCCTCCCGGCTTCTTGTGCAGCTGGCAGAGCATGGGAAGCTGGAAAGTCCTTGACTAGTGTAAACACTACCCAGCAACAACTAAAACACCAGGGTGTTACCAACATTATTTACATACCAAGTCTAAAACACAGCACTATTCTAGCTACAGTGAAGAAAATCAACTACCCCAGCTAAAACCATGACAGTATCCACCCCTTATTCCATACCATTTATGTCATGCTCAGGTCTCATACTATCCAATATGACCTCAATAACCACCACCCGCCTCCCCATCCTTTGATGACATATGCAGATATCATTTATCATTCCCGTAGTCTATGGACCATCCCTGTAGAACATCTGTAGAGGGTCCACACATGTCCATTGAGTTCATTCACTCCATAACTTTGGGCTCCATCTATCATAACAGTCTTTCAAGGCCGGAGAGATGGTCTGTGTGGTGTTGGATTGTTGCATGCTGAAGCCAGTCTCTGTTCCACCACCGCTACACGTTGCTTGGTTCAATCAAAGTTCATTCTTCATTAATTTTGGAAATTCTTACTATGATATCATCGATACAGCATATAGCAACCATAGGAGTGATGACATACAATATCATATAGCAATTAACAGCATACCATTCAGTTCATTGGCTATTTTCACCCAAAATCAAATCCCCTTGAGGCACACATCGAACTCCTCCATCCTCCCGCATCACCCACCAAGTGCACCCAGGTCCTCGAGCAAAAGCAATCCCACGAATGGGTTTGCCTTTGCCTGAGACAGGAATAACCCAGACGGTTTTCCCCAGCATATTTTTTACATGCACTACAGGGACTTTATCCCCTTCCACAGTACGTAAGAGTTCTGATTGGCCAGGGCCAGCTCGATTGGCAGATCCCCTAGTGTTGACTAACCAGGTGGCTTTTGCTAAATGTGTATCCCAGTGTTTGAATGTCCCACCCCCCATTGCTCTCAGTGTAGTCTTTAACAGTCCATTGTATCGTTCAATTTTCCCAGAGGCTGGTGCATGATAGGGGATGTGATACACCCACTCAATGCCATGCTCTTTGGCCCAGGTGTCTATGAGGTTATTTCGGAAATGAGTCCCGTTGTCTGACTCAATTCTTTCTGGGGTGCCATGTCGCCATAAAACTTGTTTTTCAAGGCCCAGGATGGTGTTCCGGGCGGTGGCATGGGGCACGGGATATGTTTCCAGCCATCCGGTGGTTGCTTCCACCATTGTAAGCACATGGCGTTTGCCTTGGCGGGTTTGTGGCAGTGTGATATAATCAATCTGCCAGGCCTCCCCATATTTATACTTCAGCCATCGTCCTCCATACCACAGAGGTTTTATCCGCTTGGCTTGCTTGATTGCAGCGCATGTTTCACGTTCATGGATGACCTGTGCAATAGTGTCCATGGTCAAGTCCACCCCTCGGTCGTGAGCCCATCTGTATGTTGCATCTCTTCCTTGAAGGCCTGAGGTGTCATGGGCCCACCGAGCTATGAATAGTTCACCTTTATGTTGCCAGTCTAGATCTACTTGAGCCACTTCAATCTTAGCAGCCTGATCCACCTGTTGGTTGTTCTGATGTTCTTCAGTGGCCCGACTCTTGGGAACATGAGCATCCACATGACGTACCTTCACAACCAGGTTCTCCACCCGGGCAGCAATATCTTGCCCCAATGCAGCAGCCCAGATGGGTTTGCCTCTGCGCTGCCAGTTGTTCTGCTTCCATTGCTGTAACCACCCCCACAGGGCATTTGCCACCATCCATGAGTCAGTATAAAGATAGAGCACTGGCCATTTTTCTCGTTCAGCAATGTCTAAAGCCAGCTGGATGGCCTTTACTTCTGCAAACTGACTTGATTCACCTTCTTCAGCAGTTTCTGTGACTTGCCGTATAGGACTCCATACAGCAGCCTTCCATCTCCGATGCTTTCCCACCAGACGACAAGACCCATCAGTGAACAGGGCATATTGCTTCTCATTTTCTGGCAGTTTATTATACAGTGGGGCCTCCTCAGCACGTGTCACCTCCTCCTCTGGCGATATTCCAAAATCTTTGCCTTCTGGCCAGTCCATGATCACTTCCAAGGTTCCTGGGCGACTGGGGTTTCCTATTCGAGCCCGTTGGGTGATCAGTGCGACCCACTTACTCCATGTAGCATCAGTTGCGTGATGTGTAGAGGGGACCCTCCCTTTGAACATCCAGCCCAGCACCGGCAGTCGAGGTGCCAGGAGGAGCTGTGCTTCAGTACCGATCACTTCTGAAGCAGCTCGAACTCCTTCATATGCTGCCAATATCTCCTTTTCAGTTGGAGTGTAGCGCGCTTCGGACCCTCTGTATCCCCGACTCCAGAACCCTAGGGGCCGACCTCGGGTCTCCCCTGGTGCTTTCTGCCAGAGGCTCCAGGTAGGGCCATTCTCCCCGGCTGCAGTGTAGAGCACGTTTTTTACATCTTGTCCTGCTCGGACTGGCCCAAGGGCTACTGCATGAACTATCTCCTGCTTTATCTGTTCAAAGGCCTGTCGTTGCTCAGGGCTCCATTTGAAATCATTCTTCTTCCGGGTCACTTGATAGAGAGGGCTTACAATCAGAATGTAATTTGGAATATGCATTCTCCAAAAACCCACAACGCCTAAAAAAGCTTGTGTTTCCTTTTTGCTAGTTGGTGGAGACATGGCGGTTATTTTGTTGATCACATCCATTGGGATCTGCCGACGTCCATCTTGCCATTTTATTCCCAAAAACTGAATTTCCTGTGCAGGTCCCTTCACTTTACTTTGTTTTATGGCAAAACCAGCCTTCAGAAGGACTTGGACTATTTTCTTCCCTTTCTTGAAAACATCTTCTGCTGTGTTGCCCCACACGATGATGTCATCAATGTACTGAAGGTGTTCCGGAGCTCCACCCTGTTCCAGTGCAGTATGGATCAGTCCATGGCAAATGGTAGGGCTGTGTTTCCACCCCTGGGGCAGTCGATTCCAGGTGTACTGGACGCCCCTCCAAGTGAAAGCAAACTGTGGCCTGCACCTCTGCTGCCAAAGGGATTGAGAAGAATGCATTAGCGATATCAATAGTGGCATAACACTTGGCTGCCTTTGATTCCAGTTCGTATTGAAGTTCTAGCATGTCCGGCACGGCAGCACTCAGTGGCGGAGTGACTTCGTTCAGGCCACGATAGTGTACTGTTAGTCTCCACTCCCCATTAGACTTCCGCACTGGCCATATGGGACTGTTAAAGGGTGAACGGGTCTTACTGATCACTCCTTGGCTCTCCAGTCGCCGAATGAGCTCATGGATGGGAATCAGGGAGTCTCGGTTGGTGCGGTATTGCCACCGGTGCACTGTTGTGGTGGCAATTGGCACCTGTTGTTCTTTGACCCTCAGCAACCCCACAACAGAAGGGTCCTTCAAGAGACCAGGCAAGGTAGTCAGCTGTTTAATTTCCTCCGTCTCCAAGGCAGCTATACCGAAAGCCCACCTGTACCCTTTTGGGTCCTTGAAATACCCTCTCCTGAGGTAGTCTATGCCAAGGATGCACGGAGCCTCTGGGCCAGTCACAATGGGGTGCTTTTGCCACTCATTCCCAGTTAGGCTCACTTCAGCCTCCAATACAGTTAGCTCTTGGGATCCCCCTGTCACTCCAGCAATACAAATGGGTTCTGCCCCTACATAGTTTGATGGCATTAGGGTGCACTGTGCACCGGTGTCCACTAGAGCCTTATACTCCTGTGGGTCAGATGTGCCAGGCCATCGGATCCACACAGTCCAGTAAACTCGGTTGTCCCTTTCCTCCACCTGGCTGGAGGCAGGGCCCCTCTAATTCCAGTTGCGGATTTCACACTCCAGATCTTGTGAATGGGAATCAGAAGTCTCTCTATTAAGATCACAGATAGAATCAGCGCTTCTACTCCTCTGTCTGGGGAACTGCCTACTGGAAACTGGAGCAGCAACTCTCCTGGATGTCCCCCCTTGAGTGGTTGTTTTTCCTTGCAACTCACGTACCTGTGCCTCCAGGGTCGAGGTAGGTTTTCCATCCCACTTCTTCATGTCCTCTCCATGGTCACGCAGGTAAAACCATAGGGTGCCCCGTGGTGTGTATCTTCTCTCTTGAGCAGAAGGACGCTTACTCCTAATGGCCGAGATATTGGTCCGTACAGGTAGGGAGTAGGACATATCCTCTTCAAGCTGCTGAACCTTCTGGGACAGTTTCTCCACAGCTGAGATGAGGGAGGAAGAGACATGTGCTTCATAATCCCGGAGTTTATCAATCACATCCTCTACCGTTGGTGCCTCTTCATCTTTCCAGGACATTACTGCCAGGGAGTTTACATGGGATGATGGTGCGCTCCGTACAAACTTCCGCCACATAGGTCGTGTGCACTGGGCTTCATCTGGATCTTTGGATGACTGTTCACTACCCAGGTCACCATAAATCACCTCAAGCACAGCTAATTCTCTCAGGTACTGGATACCTTTTTCCATGGTGGTCCATTTTCCAGGGCGATATATACCATCTTCCTTGAAGGGATACCTTTCTTTCACAGCAGACAGGAGTCGCCTCCAGAGGCTGAGGCCTTGTGTCCCTTTTCCAATTGCTTTGTCAATGCCCCCGTCCCTAGAAAGGGATCCCAGTTGTTTGGCTTCCTTACCCTCTAATTCCAGGCTACTGGCCCCGTTATCCCAGCATCGGAGCAGCCAGGTGACAACATGCTCACCTACACGACGGCCGAAATCTTTTCGTATATCTTGCAGCTCACTTAAGGATAGGGATCGGGTAGTTTCCGTCTCTTGTACGAGTTCTTCCTCTTCCTTCTCCTCTCTTAGTAACGGCACTACTTCTCCATCATCCTTTTCTAAACGAGTTGACTTTCTCTTCGAAGATTTCTTCTTTTGTATAGGGGCAACTGATACTGGCACGGGTTGATTCTCTGATTCAGCTTCAGTGTCCGTCATGGGTGTTTGAGCGGTCACAGTGCCTGTCGTCGGGCTTGGAGCCGCCACAGTGCCTGTTGTGGGGGTTTGAGGGGCCACAGTGCCTGTCGTCGGGCTTGTAGTAGCTGCAGGGCCTGTTGTGGGGGTTTGAGTGATCACAGTGCCTGTCGTCGGGCTTGGAGCTGCTGCAGCGCCTGTTGTGGGGGTTTGAGGGGCCACAGTGCTTGTCGCTGGGCTTGGAGTAGCCGCAGGGCCTGTCATTTTCCCTTGGTGGTACTGAATACTGTTGAATAGGGCTCAGTAGGCATGGGCCAGGCCCCAACACATTGCAGTGATTTGTATCTCTCTGGAATTGCTAGGGTGACAGCATACTTCCTCCAAATATTCTACTAATTTTTCAGGATTCTGCACTTGTTCAGGGGTGAAGTCCCAAAACACTGGAGGTGCCCACCGTCTCAGGCACTTGCCCATACTATCCCACATACCCTGCCACCCATAATTATTGAGCCTTGGGGCAGATCTCTGGATGATATTCTTGAATTGCTTATTAACCTTAGACAAAACTGAAACAATCTGCCATAGGAATATCAACAGATGTATCTTAACTACCCAAGGATGTGCAAGATACTGAAAAGTTGTTGTAATGAAGGAGGAGACATTACAGAAGATGGTAGCTAAGGTGCCATTCTGTATTTCCTCCATAAAGAACCTCTCAGAAGAGGAGGAGGTATAATTGCTAATTGTCTCCATGAGGTGGTACCCGAAGTACAGTAACGGCTTCCATGCAAGACCCAAATAACCGATAAAACTCAAGGCCAGTGTTTTAATAACAAATCTCCTAGGCAAAACATCTCTAACCACTGCAGAGCACAGCAAACTACAAAACCCCACGCCAATCTTTAACATGTACTTCAAAATCAGCATGGTGTAGGTCCGACTAACTAATATCGAGAACAGATGAATCAATGCTGTGACCAGCAACTGTTATTATCTCAAACCCTTCGTGCCCCACGTTGGGCGCCAAAAAGGACTGTTGTGGTTTAGCCCTGGTCAGCAACTAAGCACCACACAGCCGCTCGCTCACTCCCCCACCCTTGTGGGATGGGGGAGAGAATCGGAAGGGCCAAAGTAAGAAAACTTGTGGGTTGAGACAAGAACAGTTTAATAATTAGAATAAAACAGCAATAATACTAATATAATGAAAAGGAAAATAATGAGCGAGAGAGAGATGAAACACTGGAAGAAGAGGGGAAAAAAACTAAACAACAAGTGCTGCAACCGCTCACCACCCGCCGACCGACGCTGCCGGTCCCCGAGCCGCGATCGCTGCCTCCTCCGGCCAATTCCCCCCAGTTAATATACTGGGCATGACGTCACATGATATGGAATACCCTTTGGCCAATTCGAATCAGCTCTCCTGGTTGTATCCCCTCCCCTCCCGGCTTCTTGTGCAGCTGGCAGAGCATGGGAAGCTGGAAAGTCCTTGACTAGTGTAAACACTACCCAGCAACAACTAAAACACCAGGGTGTTATCAACATTATTTACATACCAAGTCTAAAACACAGCACTATTCTAGCTACAGTGAAGAAAATCAACTATCCCAGCTAAAACCATGACAGTTATGTAGGCTCTCAATTAACTACTTATGAAAGAAAGAGATCACTGTAATGTTCTTTCTATCATGTATAAAAAGATCATTTTTCCTATGAAGAAGAGAAACAGTCTGGACACTTTTCTGCATTATTGTGGGTGGTGGCAGAAGAGACCACTGTGAACAAGAGAAACAAGCTTTGGCTCTGAAAAATTAACTGAAGTATGCATGGCTTTACATACTGAGGTATTCAGTGTGCATTTTTCACCTGCCTTTTTCTGAGGTGAAAGGGTGAGGAAGAAGTGTTTGGATGCTGCACTTGAATTCTGCAAGACTCCATTTGTCCTTCTCCTGTCAGGTGGTAACAATCTTTGCTGTTACATTTTTATAGTATGTCAAGATCCTGTGAAATCTTTGGAAATTTAGTATCCTTAATCAAAAAAACCTGTTACTTACTTTGACCTTTTTCTGTTGTCTGGAAATGAAGGCTTAAAAGGATGTGTGAACATCACTGTAAGCTATATTTAATTAAGTACTAACATGCTGTCCTTCAATCTTGAATCTACTTTGCCAGCAACTTAAATTATTTGTATAGTGTCATGGTTTTAGCTGGGGTAGTTGATTTTCTTCACTGTAGCTAGCATAGTGCTGTGTTTTAGACTTGGTATGTAAATAATGTTGATAACACCCTGGTGTTTTAGTTGTTGCTGGGTAGTGTTTACACTATTCAAGGACTTTCTAGCTTCCCATGCTCTGCCAGGTGCACAAGAAGCCGGGAGGGGAGGGGATACAACCAGGAGAGCTGATTCGAATTGGCCAAAGGGTATTCCATATCATGTGACGTCATGCCCAGTATATTAACTGGGGGGAATTGGCCGGAGGAGGCAGCGATCGCGGCTCGGGGACCGGCAGCGTCGGTCGGCGGGTGGTGAGCGGTTGCAGCACTTGTTGTTCAGTTTTGGTTTTGTTTTTTTTTTCTCTTTCCCTCTCCTTCTAGTGTTTCATCTCTCTCTCGCTCATTATTTTCCTTTTCATTATATTAGTATTATTGCTGTTTTATTCTAATTATTAAACTGTTCTTGTCTCAACCTGTGAGTTTTCTTACTTTGGCCCTTCCGATTCTCTCCCCCATCCCACAAGGGTGGGGGAGTGAGCGAGCGGCTGTGTGGTGCTTAGTTGCTGACCGGGGCTAAACCACAACAATAGATAATTGGAGTTAATAAGTATGTTCAAGATTTATGAAGCAGAAATATACTCTAGGAAAAGAATATCTTTTGCTGATCTTATAGTTGATGACTTTTTTTGTGTTAGATAGTATGGATCAATATGTGAGGTTAGTCTTCTGGTACATGGTCTCCACACAAGCCAGAAATCTTTGCTTTCTTGCTTCACTTAGATTTACTCACACAGAAGAGATCTTCTGGGCAAAGTTAAGAGATAGACAAGCACAGCACAGGCCTGCGCCTCCTCAGGTCAACTGTTACGTGGCTCACTAACTCTGCGGTGTATAATAGTCCTCTAGTTAGGATCAGCGCTGGTTTTGCAGTACATGAAATAGTAAACTGTCAACTGTTTTGATTAAAGACTTCATAGACCAAATTCTTATTTGTATGTGTAGGAGTGTGAGAAATTCAGCATATGCTGCTAAGAGCTCATCCTTGCAGTGTCAGTGTGTATCGTACATGTGCATTCCCATATGCAGATGGGTGGTCATAAAGGTAAGCCTACATGCTATGCAAGTATACCTATACAGATAGTAATGTCTTTTTTCCCCCCTCATGTGCATGACTGTTTCTTATGTTTCTAAGTGTATTTAATAATCCACAGTTTTCAGTTGATCTATTCAACTGTTCTATTCACTAGTCAAAAAGTACTGCTTTGATTTTTTTTGTGTGTGTTGTAGAATCCTAGTTTATGAATAAAAAGGTCTTCTTCTAAGTTCCTTTGCTTTTTAACCAGGAAATTTTGGAGGCAGTGAACACATAACATACTTATTCAGAGTGTATCGACACTAAATATGTGAGTTCAGCTGAAATTTGGAGACAAAAGATATTGAGTTCTTTTGTAGGCTGATTTTATAACTTGCCTAATTTACCTAATGTCAGATACTTTTCAGACCCCATCTCCATCTTTATTTCATCTCCAGATGCTCAGTATAGTTCTGGTATGCAATTTTGGGGGCTTCAGTGGCTTCAGGATCTCCACAAATAATTAAACGGAGAACTCCAGTTATAAGTGACTTTCACTAGAAAAATAGAAATGAAACACTAAAATAAAATAGAAAGAAATAGTTTTTATTCCTTTTCAAGTTTAATTCTGTTACAAGAGAGTCCCATTTTCTAGTTTGTCTGGAAATTTCCCACTAAATTCCCACTGATTTCCCACTAATTTCATAGAATTTTAAGGCTGGGGACCACTGTGGTTGACTTCTCTGATATTCTGAATAACAAGGAGCAAAAACTTCACCCAGTAGCAGAAATGCACATTTATAGAATCAAATATCATAATAGCTCAAGTATTAAATTACTATAGTCTAATTAATGTTTAAACACCTAATAGATGTTAATTAGATTCTTCATTCCAAAGGGATTAACTCATCACCACCACACTAGTTCAGTAGAAGAGGAAAGCAGTGTGAGAAAAATGGCAGTTTCTTGGAGATAAGGAAAAGACTTTGATAGTTTTATAGTAGCTATTTTTGACCATTGATACACTGGGCCACATTAAAATTGTTACATGAATTTGGGAGAAGAGAATCATTAAAATAAATAGTGCAATGAAGAGGTTTTCATTCTAGCAGGCATAGAGTAAGACAAGAAGGAACAGGGAGGAAAGTGATGAGTTCCTTCAGCAGTCTCTGTTACATAGTCGTTTTACAGTGAAGTTTTATCTCTGTGTGAATGCGTGGGGATCAGGATGGTTATTGTCATAATAACCTCTGAATTTAAAATGTCTTGGTTTTGGAAAATAAAGAGTAAAAATCCTATTTCTTTAACAGTGAGTATTAAAGAAAAATCAGAGTTAATATCTGGTTGACCTACATGTCTGCTTTGTGATTTTTGCTCTTGGTGAGAACATTATTAATCAGTAATAGAATATTTACCATTTTTCTTTCTCTGAGATGCCACCAATCAAGTCTGCAGACAGTGTTCATGACATCAGTATCATCTTTTTGAGAATTAAAACTGGGAAGAAAAGGAAGGCTTCTGTACACACAGGGAGAAAAATAATGTTTACAAAGAAGAATAGTGTATAATTTTTCCTCTGTTCAGAAGACTGTCTTAACAGTGAATATTCATAAATTTATAGTCAAAATTTTTCGAAATGATGGCCTAATGGCGTGCTTTGGGTTAGGGAGCATCAGTATGCTGTTTAGGTGTGGGGAAAGAATACCTCATGCCCTTTGCCTAGAGACAAACATTATTGAATGTAAAGTGTGCTGACTTCATACCCTTAGTCCTTAAAGTGATTTGTTTATTTTTAAATTACTTAGTAGGTGACAATTAGTCGTTTTAACAACTGCTACGGAAACTATGTGCTTTCAGTTTTTACTTGCTGTAACATCATTGTCAGGAATGTGAAAACAGTAATGAATTTCTCTGAATATAGCAAGGGGTTTTTTTTTTTTTTTTTTTGTAATCTGTCCTGGATTGTTTTTCTCCAAGGCATGACAAACTTCAGCTATAAATAAGCTACCTGAAGTCTCACAGCCCACTCTAGGTTGCTCTTGCTAATGGGATCGCAAGCTGTAAGTGACAGGGCAGCATGAAGAGAAAGTCTAGCTACTACCTGTGATCCTGTGATGTCAGGAAAAAGGCAGCATTGTAGTTCCAGTGCTTGGAACTTTGAATTGGAGCTAGGGTAAGGAAGAGTGTGCCAAGGAGCCATGCATTAAGGATTTCATTTGAGTGGTCTAGGACAGAGAAGGAGCTATTGTCCCACACAGACCTGTAGCAAGGCATTGCTGTGCACGTGGAGCCTTCCTCACAGCACTCACTGGAGTCCTTCCAGTCCCTGCTGTTGCAGTGAATCCACAGGGTATGCAACAGCAGAAACAGGTTTAAAATCACTCTCGTTTGGTACAGCTGTTAGCATCTTAGGGGCATCCAGCCTTTCTACAGTTCTTGTAAGCCATTATCATCAGCTGACAAAGAAAGCTGATGGAAACTCCTCTGGAGTTTGCCAGTTTTGTGATCTTTCTGCCATCGTGCATACTGACTGTATTTGTGGAGTCAATTCAGTAGGATGTATCATCTCAAGTCCTTAGTGGATGCTTGGCAGCAGGGCCAGCAGCAGAAGGGTGAATGACTCTGTGAACATTTCCTTTTGAATCCTGATGTGTCAGGATTTTGTGTGAGCTTTGGTGTCAGCGGGTTGTAGTGGCAGTGAGTTCCATGTACAATATTTGCTATGCAGAGAGAATTTCGTCCTCATAATTTTGAATTTACCTTTAATTGAATATACCCTTGTTGTTAGGAGTTAGACAGAAAGGACATTGCTGAGCTGTTATTGATGCATTGTTGGTTATTTTATTATAGGTCCTTTTATATGTCTTTTTCCTCAAGTAATCCGTGGCTTCTTACTTTCTCCATAGGAGTACCTTTCTGTCCCCTTGATCATTCTTGCTGCCTGACTGTGAATCTTCTTTCATAATCATGTATTATCCATCGACACTTTCTGCCTGAGGATGTCTGCTCAGCTGGTAGACATCTGATAAATTACATGCTAAATCTAGGTACTTCCAGAAAGACGTTTCTAGTGTCTCTCTGTCTCAGAGTCTCTTGGTAGTTTATTAATAGAAAGTCTTTTCTACTGGGATCCTCCTGGCTGATAGCAGAAGTGTCTGTTTCTACTTTTCTTTTTTAAATTAGGTGAGGCAGATTGCTCTCTGACTGCCTTGTTCTTGTTTACCATGCTCTCAGTTCCTGCCAACCACAGATATTATTGCCAGTAACTTTTAAAATAAATTTTCATCGCCAGTATTGATGCAAATACTGAATAGCAACAGGTTTTGAGCTGATCCCTGCAGAAATCCAGTGGAAGCACCACATTTGCTCATAGTCCCCAATTGACTCAGCAATCTGTCAGCATATTCTGAATTTTATTACCCTGTACTTTATTGTTTATATTGCTAACTTTTAAAAAATCAAAACTGCATGTGGTAATAAGCCTTTCATAGCATCTTGCAGTAGTTTTTAAAATTTTTGTATAATGAATGAGAACTCTCTTTGGCAATTTTATTTATAGTTTTTTGAGCTCCGAAATTAATTTACACTCTCTCAGATTTGTTTTGCTTATGTCAGTTTTTGTTTATGCATTTGTTAAACTGTGAACAGCTGCCAAGGCACCAGGGAAGTTTTTCTCCAGAATCAGTAAGAGTATTTTACAGCTGGGTCAGTTGTTTTTTTTTTTCTGAATGAATATTTTAAGTGTCACCTTATTCTTTGGGTATTATTTCCTATCAGCTATCAGGGGAACTTTCTAGTCCTTTCCTTACACTGTATTTTATTTGGTTTTCTCCTAGATCTGAGGATGGTATTTCTCCAGACCAAAGCTGTTGTAGCCTACCTGTGACTTACAAATATCAGTCTGTCAGAGCCCTGCATGCCTACCCACACACTCTTGAAGGTTTAGCTGCTTATGTTGAAGATGCTCTAAGGCTCAGGCTCAGGCTCAAACTTGCTGGATGTGCGAGGCATAGGAACAGCTGCAGTGTAGCTCAGGCAGGGACCAAGGCTGAGGGCCTGAGTATAAATCACCTCCCGAGCAAGGGGAGGCTCCTTTTGGCTCTTCTCGCAACTCTGCTGTTTTCCCAGCAGAAACCTTGATCTGATCCAAGGTTACACTACTGCACCATGGCAAACCTGGTCTTGAGCATCAGCAACTGAGCCCCTAGGAGGGAGTGGGTGTGGTCAGGGCCAGACACAGCTCTTTTACAGGCTCTGGACATTTCAATTTGTTAAAAATAACAGCTTGCATTATTACCGGCAGACTAACCAATTTCAGATTGCTCCACAGTTAGATTTGTTACTGTCCAAGATGATTAGAAATGGTGCTAGTTCAGTTACATAATTAATTAATGAGAAGTTTATGGAAGTACAGAATTTTTCAGTCTGAGACCATTTGTTTCAGTGTTAGTGATGTGGGCTTGAACTCCTAACTAGATGATTGCAGATCTGCAGGTATAGTGAACATTATAGGGAGATGACGTGAACTTGAATAAACAGGTTCATAAATACTGATGCACACTTGGATGAATACATGAAAGCTGTGATGAAGTGTGCAAGGAGGATGCTTAAAGACAGTCTGGTGAAAGAGTTTTGGGAACTGTGCATTATATGGCAGAAAAAAGGACATAACACTTTTTCGGCAAGCAAATAGCATTCTTTTGCATTTTCTTTTGGTAATTTAGGATAGGCTATTAGCAAAAAAGAGTGGTTTTTGCATTGGTGATACGCCTTCCTGCTGCTTTGGCTGGGGATTGTTTCTTTTGTTTATTTTCTCCCCATTTGCTTCTCACCGCTTCTCCATCCTTTAAAAAAAACAAGCTTTTCAATTGTGCTCTCTCTTTTGTCTTGGTTTTTTCTTTTTTCCTTTCACGGTGATTCTCTGCTGTAGCACTCCTCTCACCAGCAGTATCTCACCATAGGGCTGCAAGCCAACGGTACGTATCCGACCTCAGGCATCCTGCATTCTTTAAATCTGTGAAATGGTTCATTGGTGCTCTTGCCAGTGTTCAGGCACAGCTGGATGCACAGCAAGCGTGAGGAAGACTGCAGTGGGGAGGGCAGGTGGGAGAGAGGGAAAGGGATGAACTCCTATGAGCCTGCATCACAGCCAGCGTGCTGCTTTTTATGTTGGGAGGGGGCAACTAACTTGATTAGTGTGTGTTTCCGTAAAGACATTTACTGTGTTACTAGTGCCTCATTATCAGAATAAAAATAGTGGATTTAGTAAATTCTTCAAGGTATTCAAATGCCTGTGTTCCTTTTGCATCTTGGGAAAATGAAAAGTATTAATTAGAGTTTCATATGCTGGGTTTTTTTCACTGGACCTATTAATTTATCTATTCCAAATTTGCATTTGCACAAGGATGGTAAAGGTATGAATTTGTCTTGTGACTGGTGAACTACTGTAAAGATGGTGACATTTCAGTAGTGAAATTTTCTGTGTTTGTGGCTTCTTGTGTAAAGCATTGACAAAGCTGTGTTTGCAGTATGAAAAGTGTATGCCTCTCCTAACTTGTGTGCTCTGTCAAAGTTCATCTTCAAAGTGTGGCCTTTCTAGTGAAAAGGTTATGGCAATACCTGTAGAGCTAAAGCTCATTCTATATTAACATTATCTTTTCATAATTTTACAGTATGTATGGAGCAGTTCATGCACTGTGGTAATTACATACAGTAAGATTATGATTATATGATCCTGTGCCGACTGCTTTTCATATTTGCAGCACCACAGACAAGTGTTTTTGATTATTTTTTGTTATTATTAAGCATTGAACAATTTGTCACATCTGATTACTTCTGTTTATAAATCTGCGGACTGGGCCCCCTAGCTCAAGACAATGTTCAGTTTTAAAAAAAACCCAGTCACAAACCAGACCACAGTCTGGTAGCACACTAAAACAGAAAAGGGCTCTTTGGCTTCTCTCCAGTCTTCATGTGGGCTTGCAGCACAAAGGTGCCAAGAGGCCAGTTGTAAGCAGCTAAATGGGAATTTTTCTAGAATTGGGAGGAAATTACTAGGTAAGAGAAAGCTGGCATTATGTCCCATAGGCCTGTGGGGGGGGATATAGCTGCAGTGCCGCTGTGTCCAGAGACTCCTAGTTCAGTGGGACTCTGGGTGTTATACAGGCTGCTTCGCAATAAGGGTAGATGTAGACATGACTCCCTCTGCTGCCAGTGTAATAACAGCTCTTTGTTGCTGTCTTTTCATTCACGTGTCCATTTGTCCTGTTTTTCTAAATAGCAGCTAGTATGTGGTGTGTTAGTGAGAGAGATTGTGCCCAAAGCTTGTGAATTTATTTCTAAAGTGAATACGCTCACAGTATTATTATTTTTAACAAAGCCTTCTGTAAAGTATTACTTGAAATTACTCTTGTTGCAGTGCTACCACTACTGTTACATGTTCAAGCCTTGAACTGTCAAGAAATTATGAAGTATTTTTACCCTGTGACATTTTAAATTATTCTTTCCATAGGGGAAGCCTGTGGGAACGCCAGATGCTGGTGCCTATTTCCGTGTGCTAGCAGAGCATGAAGTAGCCGCCTTCTTTACTTCGCCAACTGCAATTAGAGCAATCCGTCAGCAGGACCCTGAGGCAGCCTTGGGAAAGCAGTACTCTCTGAAAAGGTGAACTAAGGATACACTGGAAGCAGTTTCTTGCAGAAACAGTCTGTATGAATTAAGAATAGCAGAGTATCTGGGGCTTTGCCCACCTCTGTATAGCAGTATTCAAATGTATTCTTAACAATTTACGTGTATGTGTATTTGCTTGTAAATTTATATTGCGAGTTTGGAGGAGATGAAAGCTGTTAAAAAGATTATGACTCTAAGGTTAAGAGCTCTTACTGAGTGAGGGTTACTTGCTCAACCTTAATTTTACTCCACTGTGCTTATACCCTGTAATACAGTCTTGGATTACATGACCCTATACTGTTTTCCCACATGACCTCTCGTTTCATTGAGTGCACAGGATCTTCAGTGCTCATTTAATGAGCAGCTAGTCAATGTGTTGTTCATCTCCCCAAAACTTAGTTACTGCTTATGGTTACATGCTCCAAAGACTGAGCTATTTGCTATCTCATACTGTTTTTAAGGTGTTTATCACTGTACTAGCAGCATCCTTCAAAAACATGACTGAGTTCATCCTTGCAAATCCCCTGTGAGATGAGAGAGTGGTATTATCTGTATTTTGCAGATGGGAAGCTGAGGCATGGAGGTATTAAGGTCAAAGTCTTTAATTAGTTTTGAATATCCAGTGTGAGCCACTGAACTATCACTGTTTCAGAGTTCTTAGCATTATATGGTTAAAATGTGTTATTAACATTATATTAATAAAATGCTTCTCACACTGACTTGGGTCTGTGAGTGTTTAGTACTTCTACAGACCAAGTTTCTGTATCTTTCTAAAAATGAAAAATATGTGGGTTTGGACCACATCAAATCTTGAAGTTGAATAATTTGCTCAGCATCAAACAAGGACTGTGTCAGACTGTATAGGCAGTATTCAGTCGTAAAACATCTTTTATCACACTTGTCCAAAGAGAAGGCAAAGATGCAAAGTGATGTAGCTTCATTAGACTTCCACATTCTTAATTGCTCAGGAAAGTTTTCTTTATTAGTAAAGTGGATTTATTCCTGAGGTATTCATTACAAGTTCATCATTACTTTCTTCCATCTGTTTTGAGTGCTGTCATCAATCCTTATCCTTCCTTGAAATAGGAAGCAAGCTCATTTGAGACCCTAAAGCACTATCCTTCTATGATGTTTATTGACAAGAAAGTTATTCAGATGCTAGAAAATTTAATTGCTGTTCCTCAGCATTTTTTAGGCAATAACTAAAATGACTTAGTCTGTCTTTAAAGTATTCATTTAATGGAAAATCTTCTAACCTGCACTGTGAGTTGTCACATTTTCTGGCCAAATAAGAATTCCAGATAAGAGTCTCCTTGCTGATAGTTGCCCCAGCTGTAAAGAGATATTTCATCATTCATATACAGTGCGCATTAATGAGCTTCTCCATTTGTGTGCAAATTTAGTTGTCTCGTAATTCACTCAGCTTTGAGCCATGTCATTCCCTGGTACGTGACTTCTCATTACTAAACCCTCTAGTGCAGCGTTTAATATCTAGTATTTTCTTGGATTGTCTTAAGTCAGTACTATACAAAATCCAAAGTCTTCTTTTACCCACAGGTGAAAAAGACTTTGGATTTTGTATAGTGCTGACTTAAGTCCAGTGACTATTCTCCAGCCACCAGTATAGTGCAGTAAGTTTCACAGTCTTCAGCATGACTCTCTTTTTCATGTTAGACTAGATCTTACTGTTAGGTCTAGTCATGACCCTCTAACTACTTGGCTATACTGTGGCATACATTACTGAATTTTGAAGGGTGCTTAAATTAGACTGTCTATCCTATGATGATTTCAGTATTGACATCCAGCTAGTTTTAGTGTATGTCCGTTTTATGGGTTAAGGTGCAGTTGTTAAGAAATGGAGTCCAACAGGTGATTAAAATTTCCATTCTAGGAAAGTCCTTGCTTTTGGGTGTTACTTGGGTGGACTTTTCCACCCAAGGTCAAGTGAATTCTGTCTGTTTCAGTTTGAAATCAGTCTTACTTTTAGTTCATTTACTTGATCTGTGATGCTTTCTTCTCTGTTATATGGTGCAGAATCTTTGAAATGAGATGCCTTTCTGCTATCTGGGCTAAGATGTATCCTTACTTACTCTAGAGACTCCAAAACACATGTCCAGGAATGCAGTCCTGAAAGAGGTTTCCACATGGTACATTTCATTCCTGAAAACTTACATTAAAAAAAACTGATAAAGGTCAATGTCACTTCTTTAAAATCCTGTTAAAAAAAGCAATTACTGATAAGGTACAGAGTTGGTAGGCAATGCCAGCTTCCAGTATACCAGAGGGTACTTGATTTACAGGAGTAAATTGAATTATAACAGACTTGTGTTCTTTTGAAATGACATATGTTAAATAAAGTTCTCTTAAAAGCTGATGTTGGTGACATCACTAGCCTCTGCACAAAATTATATGTGAGGTTTCCAAAGGTTCTAGTGTGCATGCCTCAAATTCCTTGTTGGCTATTGGAGTCAAATCTTGAAATTTGTGTACGTTTGACACAAAACATCACCTATGTCTTAAACACAGCCCATGCCTACCAGTAAAAGAGATGTTTAATTTGTAATACTGTAGGATAAAAGCCCTATTCAACCACGTATTGCTAGAGAATCTAAAGACCTGGGTTTTGATGACACACAGTGCTGCTAAGCAGGCTGTCTGATCGTAGTGTTGCCTGTTGTGTTTGAAAAACAAGTAACATCAAATTCTATGACCCTCATGTACCTGAGCATATTCTGTTCAGCTTTTGGAATCTGTTCTCATCTTCACGAGGTAACTCATAACACCAAGCCATTAACTCTTCCCATGTTTGGAATCACACTTCATCCTTTAATTGACTTAATTGTTATGAACTGGTTAGGTTTGATTTCCAAATGATTGACAATTGACAGTTTTTCATGAGATGGGGCAACAACTCAGCAGATTAGATTAACATACAAGTAGTAATTTGCAGTTTGTGCCCCATAGCCTACTTGGCTTTCTTGACTTTAGGTCCATTGTGAATGTTCTGCCATTTTATATCAAGAGAATCTAGAGATTCTAGCTTGTTCATCTGATACCAGATATTAGTGTACTTGCTTTAGAAAGAAATATGAGACTGCATAAAAACTGTGCAGGAGTAATGAATATAAAGTAGATTGGGAGCTCCCATTTTCTGTCTCATAACACAGGAACAAGAGGATGTGAAATTAAAGTAGCAAATTCGAAACTGTTAGAATGAAACACTTTCTCATGTAATTGATCTCACACATGCTGCTAGAGAATATGTGATTAAGACCCAGAATTTAGGACAATTAAAGTACATTATGCAGTTCTGCCTGCTACCCTCTACTGTGTGCTGCTGTAGATCATATATGACCATTGCTGTTAAAGTCCTGAGCTGTGTGCGTGAAGAGCTGTTGTGGAGGTCCCCTTCATCCACACTGTGAGAAGGAGCTGAGCTGCAGTTGTGTTCTGTGTCTGTCTTGATTCTGTCACCCAAACCTCAGGTGCCTGGATTCTCATGACCAAGGTAAAATCTAGTCAGGGAGGAAAACAAACACACGTCAGTGGAGAAAAATCAGAAGACCTGAAAATATTATGTATTTATTTATTTCACATGTTTAAATGTCTGCAGTCTCCAGGTGCATTAAGAGTTAGTAAGAGTACATTATTTTCAGTTTATGTTAAGAGGTGCAAATGAACCTTCCTTGCTGTCTTTTCAGGAAAAAAAGCTTCTTTAACGTGATGCAGGTAGAGTTTTTCTTTGCCAGAAAAAAAATGGTCTATACATTCCAGAATTAAAACCACTGCCATGATCTTTTAATTTGGAGAAGTGCAGCTCAGATTATTACCCATGTGAATACTCCTGCTTTTGGGAGATGGCTTGGAGATGTGGTTTCTTTTGTGCTTAGAGTGGTACCAAAATGCTGTACTGAACAATTTAGATTGTGTCAGGGCCATTAGGGACCTTGATCCGTCACCTATATCAGGTCATACTTCAAGACCACTCTGCTGGACTCTTGAATAGGGCCTAGAAGCTTGATTGCACTGAATTTTGTGTTAGGAATGTAGGTTTTCAGAACAACAGCTTAGGATGTATTTATTTAACAGAGAAGTTTTAAGATTTTTCTTCCCCATTAACTGCATTGCAGTGATAGATGATTGCAATAACAGGTGCATTGACATACTTTGAAGTTTTAAGTGGACTGTTAAAAAATTGTTCAGAGTGGGACATTTTATAACCATTGCCATCTCTTACTATACTGTTTGATAGGAGAAAACAATTCCATAGTTCTTATGCTTTGTTAGGCTTGTGGCATTTTGCTCTCATATGCTTTTTGATGGTTTTGTGTTGTAAATTTGCCAAAGAGCTATCCCTCTCCTTGTCACAAGGTTGCACTTGAGCCTGTAGATTGTTAAATCTGATTATTAAAGCTGGCAATTCAGAAGAGAGGAGTTCCAGTTTTGGCTCAGGGGATAACATGATGTCTCAACTTTTTCATCAAGTCTTTTAAGTTCTCAGTGGTTTAATAGCCCTATTTTTAAAACAAGGACACTTAACAGAATTTTTCAGCAGTTCATAAAGTTAATGAATTCATAAATTACATCATAGTTGAACTGTTGTGTTGAACTTGCCTAATTACAGAACATTATATAGAATGTAAATTGAGCAGTGTTTAACAGGAGTGCCCTGCATGTAAACATGAGTCTTAAAAAACTTTTCATAAAATACATATTTGTGGTTTTTACTTACACAGTATTTTGTTCTCTTCTATAATAAACTTCTAGTTAGTGTTGTAACTTCCAGTTGGCTTTTAACTGTAATTATCAGCACTGACTTGTGCTTTACAATAAAAAGCATTCAGGTGCAAGTAATTGATTGGGGTCACACTCATTATAATCATTATCTTTTAATGTGGGAGATGTGCTCAGAAAGCAGTTTACCAAAATGATGTATATTTATGAGTACAGAAAACTATGCTTATTTGTTGTGAAAGCATCATGTGAAAGCAAATATATTTGACCCCCTGCCTTCTACTCTGAGACAGAACTCACTCCAGCCCATCTTGGGGTGTTAGAAAGGAGGGATGGTTGAAATGCTGTTCTGAACTTGACAGTTGAATTCTTCTATCTGCATGTTCAAGTTCAGCATGATAACAATTTTCAAGATCTTCTGATACTCATAGGTTTGTAACTAGATGTGCTATAAGTTGATTTTCATATATCAAAGTTTTTATTGCGGCTACCTCTGTGATTGTTACTTCTGCATGGTTCACAGATAAGACTGTTCTCAGCCTGTTATTTTTAACTGGTGCAGGGTCCTACCTTGGTGATTAGAGTTCTCAATAACTTTTGCTTGTGGAAGTTTCTTTTCCTGTAGTCTAACTATGGATCTGTAAACAGATCTAAAAGACAATAAACTCATCATGTTTTTGATGCCTAGGCCAAATACCACTGTGAAAAAAATGCTTTTCAATTTTAGGGCACATGGCTTGTTGCACTTAATGATGTTTCATCCCACATTTTACTTATGTTGTTTTCAGACGTAGCTTTACTCTGTATATTCTCCTGCCTTGCATCTGCACAGCAAGCAGGTCACTAGTCCTTCCACTGTGAGAGGCTGCCTTTTATGCTAGCAGGATGTGCCTATCCTCTGGAGAGGAATGGAGTGTGAATATTCACAGTATGCTTTTTGGCTTAGGCAGCCTTGCTATGGGAAGTTTGTGTTCTAGAAGCCTTTGCTATTGAGAGGTCAACCTCTAGGTTCCTAGAGATGACAAAATGTCACTGACATTGATCTGGCTGTGGCAGAGCATGCTGCAATCCTACTGAGGGGACATCTTGGAGAAGTATTTTTAATCCCAGGGTGTGTTGTTGGGCCACATGAAGCTCTGTTCATATCTTAACGAGGCATTCTGTCATCTCAGAAGCCTTGAGGATTGATGCAGTGCTTGGTAGAGTGTCTCTGTAGTTTCTGTTAGCATGACAGGCTGTTCATGAAATGTTTAGTCACTTGTAGTGTGAGTATACCTGTGCACTTTTACTCGAAGAAAGAAAGAGGTTATTTGCTGGTATACAGAGTTCTGATGTGGAATCTGCATCTATGTTTCCTTCTTATCTTTCCTCTCTTCCCTCAACCCTTTGAGGTTTTAAATTGCATCTCTGTCTTTGCTGTCTTTGCTGATCATACACTGAGTAGAGAGGACTTGGGAGAGGGAAGGCATGAGCCCACCCTGTGCGGATACTACGGAAGGGAAGCAAGTTCTTTGGTCTGTAGCAATAGGGCATGTGTGTGTGGCAGCTCTGCATTCAGAATTCATATTATTCCTTGTGGCAGGATTGCACCTGGTGGTTACAAACAGGCAGTAATTGACTGAAGTGTTTCAGATTGCCACTCCAGCCTTCCAGGGAAGGAGGTGCAGTTTTCCATTGTGATTTATCTGTAAAAATAAAACAGAAATATTATGTCTTGAATTCCCCCCTGTTTAGATTTTATTTGCCAAATAGATGGTTTCTGTTTCAAAATCTTGCTTAAATAGCAACATGTTTAAGTTCATAGCAAAAGAAGAATGTCCAAAATGTCAGGCATTCCTGATTTCCTTTTTCTGAGATGCAGGAGCATTCCTGCACTTCCAAGTTATAATGCAGTAATCTAATAGCTGTATCTATCGCTATCTTTTTAAACAGTAACTTAACAAAGTCTCCATACTGTAGCTTAGTCATGCATTATTTAGTGTTGCTCTAGGGCCTTGGATTTTTTTTTTGTTTTGGTTTTCATTTTGGTTTTGTTACGTAAAAAATAAACCTTACCCTTTTGAGTCTCTTCAAGGTACATTACTCCCTAAAGTTGCTTCTTGTTCATTGTGGATTGTAGAATAAGCCTAGAGAACTAGTTCAGCATAGACATATTTTTTTCGTAATAAGTGCCAAGTCAGATAAATACCATGCATTGCTCTCAATAGAAACCATGCTGTCATGATACAGACTAATGATAAAATATTGAATATAAATCAGTGGTTCATCTGAGTATAGTTGGCCATCCATTTTCATGTGTACCTCATACATCTGAGTTCAGAGTCTGTGTTTCTACCTGAAGAGGATTGCTTATTTGTTTGTTGGAGGTGTGAGGCAAGATTGTAAATGATTCTTCTCTTTAGTATCTTCTTATTAGGTGACATTGTCCAGTGCCATGAGTATCCGTGAGTTTATATGCAATTTAACAGGGATTTATGTTGCTTGTTAGGAAATAAGAAGTGCAAAAACTGTGCTATGACATGAATAAAGCTACTGTGCAAGTGTTAGAAAGATCAAAACCTTAGCAGCATGCAGTAATGTATGGTAATGTCTAGCTTCCAAGTACTGATAGTCATATTTAAGAAAGCTACCATTGACTTAGAGGATCTTATAATTTTAAACAGGGCGTGAAGTGAATTTGTTACACTTAATGAAGGACAATAAAGTGTGACTAAACATCTGATAAAAGATTATGAAGTTAAAGACTGTATGGTTTTAATACCCAGTTATATAGCACTACCTAATTTAATGGTACAAACATGCAAATCGGATCTGTCAGAAGTGCCAGGTGTTGCACCTCTTCTCTGCCGAAGTTGGCTACAGCATGTCCAGTGAAATGAGCTGAATTCTAGTACTGTGATCAGGGATCCAGTGCTGCTGAATGTTGTTCTGTGATCAGCATTATCTAATAGGATTTTTTTTTTTTTTAACGTATTCCTCTCCACAGGAAAATGGCTTTAGGTCCCATTGTTTCCCCCAAAACTCATTTCCAAAGGCATATAAAAAGATAACTTGACAGCTCGAAAAATACTAAAATCTATTTAAATGGCACATTATTAACAACTTAAAGCTAAGAGTTATGCTGCAGGTATTTCCTTTTAGTTCTCTTTATTTCTTTACGAATTTTTCTGATATCTCTTTCTGACCCTTTTTTGGCATTTCATTCTTATGTTTTGCCCAACAGATATCTACCTAGTTCCTGTGTACAGAGCATTTAATTATTTTTTACTTCTGCTGACAGTTGCTTGCCACTGGTCTACCAGGGTCTTTGCATTCTGAAAATAAAGCTTCTCTTACATGATACTTTAAGTAGCGTAAATTGATATTGCTAGGATTCTAATTTTTACTCAGTAGGATAGAGCATAAAAGGAGTAAAAGTTCTCCCTCCCCTTTTCTCTTTATCTCATCTGGGAAACCAACCACAGATATTTATTAAATTTGTTTTCTTGTTTTCCTTTCCCCATCCAGATCAAGATATATACTTTTTATTTTTATTTAAAGGTTCAGAACGTTATTTGTAGCTGGTGAGCACTGTGATGTGGACACACTAGAATGGTCAAAAAAGGTCTTCAAAGTACCTGTCTTGGACCACTGGTGGCAAACTGGTAAGTGTTTTAAAATACCGTTGGTAAGATATGGTGAGTAGATATTTTTAGACTTGTTTCCTGAGTCTGCAGGTAGAACTGTTTTCTCTTTCCATGAACATTTAAATAGGCAAGACCAAGTGTGGAAATAAAAATTCAAGCAGGAAGAATGTTTTTTGGAAATGCTCTGAAAAGTGACTTCAGGATATATTTAAAGCACAGCATTTTTAAAAACTAATAGAAAAAAAAAAAGGTATTTTCTGAAACCTATGTTAAAAAAAAAAAGAAAAGAAAGTTTGCATCAGTATTTTTTCCAGGTGTATTTTTATATTATTTGCATATGTGACTATTTTGTGACAGAAAATTTGGTATTTAGGGAAGATTTAAGTTTTTTGCACATATATTTTGTGTAATTAAAAACAAACAATCTTCAGCACAGCGTAGACTCCTTGGTCTTTAGTATTGTTCTGCATGGATCTCATCCAACTTCTATTGATTATTTTGGAAAGTCTCCCATTTATTTCACTGGAGGAGGATTAGATACTTAGACTGCAATTACAGAATCAGAGTACCAATCTATGTGTAACTTTGCAAAAATCCCAGTTGAATTCTGGATTAAGGCTTGATCAAATGTATCTCCTTATAGCTATGGGTTAATATATTTTTAAATTTCACTATTACAAGATCAGATTCAGAGATTGCTTCTCACAAGCATTATTGCTATTTAAGCTAAGGAAGTGTATTGCAAAAGGTCCCTCCTCCCCTCCCTCCTTTGCTCCCTTCCAAGAATACCTCTTCTATTTTCTGTGCATCATTGTTTTGAGATGCAAATTTTTTCTGGTCTCTCTCTATATGGACAAAATCGTTTTGATTCCCCCATGATGGGTCAGATAGCAGATATGTGAGATTAGAATAAAAAGTGGAAAATTAGTGGAAAATAGTAGTGTCATTCTTTTATTTAATCTTGATTTAATCTGCTAATTAATTGATAAATACGAGGGACAAGACCTGTATTTTACTCACTTCTCTATGATCCTAATGTCTGTAGGCAAGAACAGGCCTCAGTGATGCAGAACGAGCAATTAACTGAAAAAGATTAAAAGATCAAATAGTGTCTTTGAACTACCTACTGAACTGGCAGTAAGCAATATTACTGTATGTAATTTTGCATGTGTTTTTATCTGTCTATGTCTGTGCACATATGTATATAATTGCCTATAACTTTGACGTGTATTTAGTGCAAAGATTTAATGTTACTGCGTTCATTCAGATGTATCTCAGGTATCAATGAGAGATCTTAAACAAGCATGTCAATGTAATTGTACTCATAGTGTGTAGAGGTAAGACTGTGTTTGAGAGACTTTTCAAAGAAGACCGTGAGCCCAGCTCAGAGTATAGTATGTTTCTTGATTTTTACATTCACGGCGTGCTCTTACATTAAATTGTAGCATGACTTAATGAGCTAAGCCTATTTCAAATACAGTGTTGGAGAGCATTTAATAATTTGATTAGAATAAGACCCCTTTTTATTTCCAAGTGATTTCTGTAGAACTGTGTGCTGTTGAATGTAAGCAAGGCATTCAGTCTCAAGGAAGAAATTTACTAATTCAGAGTTCCTGTCAGAGAACTGAATTTCAAGGGATAAGGAGAAAAAAGGAAGGAAGAATCACAGAATCACTGGGGTTGATGAGGACCCCTTGAGGTCATCTAGTTCAACTCGCCTGCTTTGGCAGGGTTACCTAGAGAGAGTTGTCCAGGATCCTGTTCAGTTTTGAATATCTCTATGGATGGGGATTCCACAGCCTTTCTGGGCAGCCTGTGTCTGTGTTTGACTGCCCTCACAGTAAAATTGTTTTTTCTTGTGCTCAGCTGGAATTTCCCGTGTTTTAGTTTGTGCCTATTGCCTCTTGTCCTGTCAGTGGGCACCACTGAGAAGTCTGTCTGCCTCTTCTTCATTCCCTCCCATCCAGTATTTACACACATTGATAAGATCTCCCCTGAGCCTTCTCCAGACTGAACACGCCTAGCTCTCTCAACCTCTCTCCATATAAAAGATGTCCCTTTTCCTGGCTGTTCACTGGATTCTCTCCAGTAGCTCCACCTCTTATACTGGGGAACCCAGAACTGGCCCATCCAGACGTGGCCCCACCAGTGTTGAATAGAGAGGAAGGATCATCTCCCTCAACCTGCTTGACAACATTCTTCCTTTTGCAGCCCAGGGTGCTGTTGGCCTTTTTCACTGTGAGGATGCGTTGCTACCTCACGGCCATCTTGCTGTCTGATGGGATCCTAAGGTCGTTCTCTGCAGATCCTTCTCTTTCCAGCTGGCTAGTCCCCAGTGTGCAGTGGTGCCTGGGGTTATTTCTCCCCAGATGCCAGACTTTGCACTTCCCTTTGTTGAACTTCATGAGGTTCCCGCTGACCTATTTCTCCCACCTGTCGAGATGCCTCTGAAAGGCAGTACACCCATCTGATACATCAGCCGCTCCTCCTAGTTTTACATCAACTGCAAACTTGCTGAGGGCACACTGTTTCCCATTGTGAGCTACAAAGATGAACAGGGGACTGGAGCATCTCTCTTATGAGGAAAGGCTGAGAGACCTGGGTTTGTTTAGCCTGGAGAAGAGAAGACTGAGGGGGGATCTTAACAATGCTTATAAATATCTAAAGGGTGGGTGTCAAGAGGATGGGGCCAGACTCTTTTCAGAGGTGCCCACTGACAGGACAAGGTGCAATGGGCACAAGTTGGAACACAGGAAATTCCACCTGAATCTGAGGAAAAAATTCTTTACTGTGAGGGTGACAGAGCACTGGAACAAGCTGCCCAGAGAGGTTGTGGAGTCTCCTTCCCTGGAAATATTCAAAACCTGCCTGGATGTCGCCCTGTGCACCCTGCTCTAGGTGTGCCTGCTCGAGCAGGGAGGTTGGATGAGATGATCTCCAGAGGTCCCTTCCAACTCCTGCCATTCTGTGATTCTGTGATTGTCCAGCTAATTAATGAAGAAATGGAATAGTATTGGACTCACTATCAACCCCTGGGGTACACTACTAGTACCTCTAATGGGACTTTGTGCCACTGGTCACAATCCTCAGGGCCTGGCTGTTCAGACAGTTCTCAGTCTACCTCGCTGTCCACTTATCTAACTGTTGCGGTTTAACCCCAGCTGTCAACCAAGCATCACACAGCTGCTCGCTCACTCCTCCCTGGTGGGATGGGGGGGTTGACATCAGAAAAGTAAAAGTGAGAAAACTTGTGGGTTGAGATAAAGATAGTTTAATAAGTAAAGCAAAAGCTGCACACACAAGCAAAGCAAAACAAGGAATTCCTTCGCTACTTCCCATCAGCAGGCAGGTGTTCAGCCATCTCCAGGAAAGCAGGTCTCCGTCATGCATAATGGTTACTTGGGAGGACAAATGCCATAACTCCAAACACCTTCTTCCCCTTTCTTCTTCCCCCAGCTTTATATGCTGAGCATGATGTCCTATGGTTTGGAATATCCCTTTGGTCAGTTGGGGTCAGCTGTCCCGGCTGTGTCCCCTCCCAGCTTCTTGTGCACCCCCAGCCTACTTGCTGGTGGGGTGGGGTGAGAAGCAGAAAAGGCCTTGACTCTGTGTAAGCACTGCTCAGCACTGTCACAAACATCTCTTGTTGTATTCTCAACACTGTTTTCAGCACAAATCCAAAACGTAGCATTATACTAGCTTCTATGAAGAAAATTAACTCTATCCCAGCCAAAACCCAGCACACTAACCCATACTTTGTCAGCTTATGTATGAGAGTGTCTTATCTAGGGTTATCTAGGAGGCAGTGTCAAAAGCTTTACTAAGGTAGAGGTAAACAACATCCACTGCTCTCCCCTCATCCATAAAGCTAGTCATCTCATTGTAGAAGGCAATCAGGTTGATTAAGCATGATTTCCCTTTCATAATTCCATGCTGGCTACTCCTGATCACCTTCTTGTCCTTTGTGTGTTTGAAATGCTTTCCAGCATTAGTTGCTTCATTACCTTCCCAGGGACTGAGGTGAAGCTGACCAGCCTGTAGTTCCCTGGATCTTCGTTCTTGCCTTTCCTGAAGAGAGGACTGAAATTTGCTCTATTCCAGTCTTCAAGAACGTCTTCCGGTTGCCCATGACTCTTGTAAGGTAGTCGAGGGTGGCATTGCAATGACATCAGCCAGCTCCCTTAGCACTCATGGGTGCAACTCATGAGGCCCCATGGACTTGTGTGTGTCCAGTTTGTTTAAATGCTCCCTAACCTGGTCCCCTTCCACCAAGTGTAAGTCTTCCTTGCTTCAGACTCCCTCTCGTCTCAGGGTTCTGGGAATCCTGAAAGTCACTCTTGCCAGTAAAGGCTGAGGTGGAGAAGGCATTCAGTACCTCAGCCTTTCCTGTGACCTTTGCCACCAGATACCCTGTCCTGTTCAGCAGCAGGCTAATATTTTCCCTACTCTTCCTTTTTCTGTTAATGTACTTGTAGAATCCTTTCTCATTGCCCTTCATGCCCTTTGCCAGATTCCGCTTCAGGTGAGCCTTGCCTTTCCTAACCCCATCCCTGCCCAACTGGATGGCATCTTTATACTCCTTCTGGGTCATCTGCTCCTACTTTCACCTCTTGTACACTTCCTTTCTATGTCTGAGTTCAGTCAGGAGCTCATCCATTCAGGCCTCCTGCCTTTGATTTCCTATTTGTCAGGATGGACTTCTCTTGAGCTTGGAGGAAGTGATCCTTGAATATCAACCAGCTTTCCTGGAACTCTCTTCTGTCTGTATCCCATGCGATTCTTCTAAGCAGATCTCTGAAGAGATTAGCGTCTGCTGTCCTGAAATCCAGGGCTGTGGTTTTGCTTTTGCCTTGCTCCCTCTTTTCAGAATCCTTAACTCCACCGTCTCATGGTTGCAGCAGCCAAGGCTGCTCTTGACCGCTTCTTCCTTGTGTGTACATACGAGGTCCAGCAGAGCACCTCTCCTTATTGTCTCCATGATCACCTTTGTCAGGAAGTTGTCATCAATGCACTGCATAAGTCTGGATTGCTTGTGCCCTGCTGTGTTGTCCTTCCAGAAGATATCAGAGTTAAAGTCCCCCATCAGGATGAGGGTCTGTGAATGTGAGACTTCTTCCATTTGTTTGAAAAAGGCCTCATCTACAGACCTCATCCTGATCAGGAGGTCTCCAGCAGATACTCACTGCAACAGCATGAGTGTTGGTCTGCCAGCTGGTCTTCACCCATAAGTTCTTGACGGACTCCTGACCTGACCTCTGACAAGGCAGAGCCCCTCTCACATAAAGTGCAACACCCCTCTCCTTGCCTCCCAGGCATAGGAAAAATTAATAGAATACAAGCTAATAAACTAGATTTGTATAACTTTTAAAATAGAGAATGGTCAGGTCTGGTAAGTGAGATGAAAGAGAAGTGCTTCTCCCCACACTGTCCTGTGTTTCTGAACTTCCCTTGAGATTAACATGCTCAAATGCTCAGGGGGAAGAATCCCTCAGGAGGAGGGATCCTCCTCCCTCTGAAAGGCTTCGCTTGTCCTGGAGCACAGCAGCCAGGGCAGCAGACAAAAACAGCCGTCCCTTCTGCTGTTCAGTCACCTCTTTTTTAGCAGAATACAAAACATATCCCATTAACTGTGGAAAAAACAAGCAGTTGTGTCACATTCAACTGTGTCTGTCACTTGGTATAATGTTGAAAGTGGATTTCTGTGCTGGAAAAGCCTTTTCAATCCAATAATACTGGATTTCTGTACACTAGGTTAAAGCTGTAAGGTGCTGGATGTGAAATATTTTACAGAGTAGATAACTAGCTGTTTCACTTTGTATTAGAAATATTCAAGGTTAGTGACTGATGGCAGAATAAAGGACCCAAACCTTGAGAAATAACAATTTTCTGAACTATCTCCAAAATATAAAATCACAACTAAAAGCACAGAATAAAAAACCCTAATCACTTCTAGCAGGAAGAGGTTGAGACAATTAGCTATTTTATGTAGAGCTAATAAGTTTTTTTAAATGAATTTTTTTTAATAACAAAATTAAATTCAAAATAACAAAATATTAAATTTTATTAATTACCTTTTTGGTAATTAAATTGCACCTGAAATTATAAATTGATGTTTTGTTATGCCTAATGTTGAAAACTTCTGACTTTGATAAACTGGCAAGTTGTTACTTATTCCCCAATTTGATACTTGTCTGTGTTCTTCCAAAACAAGAGCATTGCAAAACTGTGAGAAATGTTGGTATCTTACTTTTACCTGAATACTGTAGATCTTACTTATGCAGTTATGTCCTTGACCCTTCCAACTGAGGCTAAAGCAGAAGACAGAGAAGGAGGGCAATCCAGTATCTGGGTAATTAGTGTTTCTTATTAGTATGATGGGATAATTTCTATTCCCTTGTTTATCACTGCGAAGAGGAGGGAAGAGATCAGCTTTGTAGAATTATTTGGGGATAGAAATGAGTGAAGAGAAACAAAAGGCTGAAAAAATATGTGTTATAAAATAAGAAGGGAATGTAAAACACTGGGTTTAGTAAGTTATCTTCAAAGGTCTTGGCTCCTTCGCCATATATTGAAACTAGAAATAAATGACTATGGGCAAGGAAATGTAGATCGACTTTTCTTTCATTCTGTCTTTGGAAGATTTATGGAGTATATGAAATAACTGTGAGTTGAAATATTACTTTGAAACAGAAGAAAGCTTTCATTAGGGAGCTTCAGCGCAGCTACACCTGGAAAGCCTGATTGATTAAAACTTTGATTTGTTTCAATATGCCTTCATCAATAACACTTATTTTAAATGTTAATATTTGTGTTACAAGTATCATAAGCACATCTTACAAGCTGTGAAAGATATGTCACAGGATCAATGAGCAGCAAGTAGGATTTGAGGCAGTAAGGACTGACAAGCACTTGCTGCTTTCTCTGGAGACATGGCAATGGATGAAAGAGTGGTACTTTCAGATCCTGTACTCATCTGTACATAGAGAGAGGATAATCTTGTTTTGGATTTGTGCAGGTGTTTATTTTTTGCTTATTTATACAAAATGACACTTAGCATTTAAATAGCAATTTTCATCTTCAAAGTAAATTAATTCTTTTAACACCTCTGTGAAGTAAGTAAAGTTATTCCAGTCTTGCAGACATTAAATTGAGAAAGACAAGTATCTTGTCCCAAGCTATCCAGGAAGCCATTGCAAATTCAGTTTTAGAAAACAGAGCTTTTCTTGCTCAGAGATACATTTTCATGTCATATTTACATATGTTTTGTGCTATTTTGTCTGAAAGGGAACAGGATTGCACATCTTTGGACCTTTTTCTGTCTCTGTTTGTGGTTGTGTTTTAAGGAAAAGATATAGTAGCTCTGTTTCAGTATTCCAGGTAAGTACATTACAGGACACCTTGACAAATCTATTAGAAATAGACTAACCAGTGTTTGGGTTGTACCTGCTCTGCCACATCCTTGGGAGAGGCCTCAATACACAAAGAAATGTGAGTTTGGGTTACCTTGGTTTTGGAGCTGGCTTTGAATTCTAGAAGAAAAAAAGGGTAATAGCAATGAGGATGTGAAGAGCTGTGGAAGCATGAAGGCTCTGAAAGCTTGTGTTAAACATCCTCAGCTGCTTTCATGTTAGCTATTCAGTATTTTGTAGTAAAAAGAAATAAAATTAAACTCTACCACATTTGTTTTGACACCATTAAGAAGTCAGATTTCTGTTTCTTCATAAGTATAGGATGTAAAGAGGTTTTTTTTCTCTTGATATTTCTAAATAGAAACATTTTGAGACTGTCTTTGAGGATGTGTAGGAAAATTCAGATGAAACAGAACTGAAAGTGAAAATTCAGTGATGAAATTTGGCATGCATAAAATCTCAGTCAAGAGATATGTTCCGCTACAACTTTTTGGTCATGTACTATGGGAATCAAAGTTACAGACCATGCAAATGTAGGATGTTCAAATTGGAGATATCCACTATGTCCTGAGTGTCAGCTCACTAGCAGGCAGAACTATGAGAAGATTGTGCATGTTTTCAGTTTTCATGGAAATAAGCTGCCTTATCCGGTAAGGAATGGGTGTCTGCAGCAGGCATTAGGACAAAAATCACATAGTGCTTGCTACATTATGGCTGCTGAAAAAGACGGTTATTGTATGCACACATTGTAATGAGATCTTGGATACTCTGAGATGTAGTGTGATAAAATTTACCAGTAGGAAGTCCCCAAGTTCTGTAGTACAATTGATTTTAAAAGTGATAGAATGTATTAATTATTCTTGTTCTTTCTCTATGTCATACCTCTAAAACATGCAGCTGCTATGTTGGTAATATTTTTATTAGAACATACTATTACTATGTAATTCCACATAGGAGTAGTGGTTATACAGATCTTTTATTAGCACTATACAAGCAAAACAACTGTATCATTGAATTCAGTGTAAAAAATATGAATCATAGTTAGGTGTAATCACTGTAATATATTTCAATGAACTACTTCCTACCACAATCATGTATGGATAAGAGTTTATTAATGTGGTCTCCAAGCAGCATGACATGGTCCCCAGTCTTCAGTTTCCACTGTGTTCTCTTGACAACGATGTGCAGCATCATCTTCTTGTGAGTATCCAGGAAGATGGATTTTGCAACTGAACTGTTAGCTAATTTTTCCAGGTTTCCACTACAGAACTGTTCTTTAGGTGAATTACCTTGTCAGTCTAGACTTCCATCTCCTCACATTTGACAATTGGATTCCAGATTTTGTTCTTCAATCATCTTCTGCTTTGCCCTATTCAAAACTGTGCAGATCAGTCCAGTATATTCTTTAATACGATGCATTTCAGTCCAGTGCATTCCTTTAATATGGTGAAATTTTCGGATCAAGAGGCAGCAGAAAAGGTAAACTAAACAAAGGGTGGCTGCTTAATTTGCAGCAAAACAGTCTATTTTCAGAATTTTTTTTCTGAGTGCCAGAAATTCAGTTCTGGGGTTATGGAGCCCAAGCATCTGGAGCTGAGATGAAAGAGATGAAAAGATTTCTTCCAAAGTCCAGGCTAGTGGTTTAGGTTATCAGGTGGTGCCTCACTGTAGATGCAGTTCATGCTTTTTAGAGATGTGTGTATCCTGTCAAGACTAGGATCATATTTTTTTAGTGGAAGCTGATATTCCGCAGAACAGTTCTTCAGAAGTGGGAATTACTCTGCAGAAACTCCTGCAGCTCTGCAGCCCTGAATTACAGAGTCCTCTGAACATAATTTTCTGGATAACTGAACTTATAACAGGTATTCCTGTAGAGGAAGAAGAGAAAAGTGGTCATTTTTCATGTCTCTACCTGGGGGCTTGCATTCTGTCCTTTAAGGGTATGCACATAAAGACTGTTTCAGCCATTGTTGCTTAGTAGTCAGACTTGTGCAGATGTGGACTGTGTGTCATTAGTTACAGTAGCTCATGATTCCTTCAATGTCATGTTAGCACACCCAGTTCAAACAGATTTTTGGTTGTTCTTATTGCAGGAGGGAGAGGAGGAAATCTTTTAGGGGCCACGGGCATTGCCAAGGCAGAGGCTGACCTTTCAGTAGTGTGTGGCTGTCTCATTCTGTACTGTGGCCTTTACCATTAGCTTCAGAGAAAGGAAAAAGACCAGAATCGTACGTTTTTTTTTCTTTGCCTATCTGGTCAACCTGTGTCAAAATCAAGGAGCCCTTTCCTGTCTCGTCCTGATGACTAGCTTCTCTCTTGAGGTTGGAGCATTGATAGTTCTTGCAATTCTTATCTTATGATAATTTAACATAACTTAAAGTAGTGACACATTTAAATTAGGATTTGACACTCTTGTTTTCTAATGAGCCAAGTAATTTGGCCTAAATTGCTTTGGGAGAGCCACCCAGTCTCTTAAACCTGTGAAGAGCAGTTGGTGCCTCACCCTCCCAGTATTCCAGTAATGTTACCACTCGGAAGTGGAGGAAGAGTGGGGAAGCCTGCCCCTCCTCAGCATGGGACGTTGGAGCCCTCAAATCTGTGTGTACATCCCAGAAGTGTGCTGGAATTGCAGAGACAAAATTTCCTCAGCCTCGCTCTCCTTCCACCCCACCTTTTTTTTTGTTGAAGGTATTTTGTTATGATATAAACTGCTTGGGCCTTTCTATGGGCAGTCACATGGAACATTAGAATTACAGAAGTTTCTTAAATGAGCCTTTATTTGGAAATGCGGTAAAATTACATACTTGTGAAAACCTTACCTCAGAGCACTCTGTTTCCAGGCGGGTAGAGAAGAGTGTTAAGCGTTGAAGTCTGCTGGTACTCAGAACCAGGCATTTTTTTGGTGTAATCCTTATTAATCTAATGCTATAATATTGTATCTCTGCTCATTCTAACAGAGTGTAGCATCTCCATCATATATGATCTGTAACATGCCTTAGTAAAATCGGTGACATACCTTCCCTGGTTGTGTTGCCCTCCATAGCATTTCAGTTTTACAGTCATCTATACTCATCTTCTAGTCTTGAATTTTCATGAGTTTCCTCTGTGCAATCCACATGAAATGGATTTTCCTTCAGAAATTTAAGCTGTATTTGCTTAGCGGAGAAGTATTTTTTACAGAAGTGTGTTGTTCATTACTATGTACTGCTTCTGTGTTTGTTGGACATCCAAGAATGTTGTGTCTGGATTATATACATATTGTCTAAGATGTTTTTACTTTGAATGAATCATTACAGCTGCATAGGTTTATTATGGTCTTTAGTGCTGGTCACTGTCTCTCCCCCATTTAATGAAGTGAGGTGAATTTCTCCTCTAAATATGTTTCTCTCTTGAGGGTTATTTCAGATGCACATTTCACATGGCTTTCAGTTCTCCCATGCGTTTTCAGAAATGCACCATGTTGCAAAGATGGCCCTGGTTCAGAGATGGCAGGAGTGTTGTGGCTTGAAAAAAAGGTGGATCCCTTTTGTTTTTATTTATGGAATTGATTACAGTTTAGGCATGGTTAAGTCAGTAAGCTTACTAGGTCCTTCTAGTAAGAAAAAAAGCACGCATCTCTGTACTTTGAATTGCTGGGAAGGTTCTCTTTTCCTCCTGGCTGTTCTCTTTTTTCTTCCCAGTGGTCAGCACATTCTCTGTGTTAACACAAATTCAGTATCAGCTGTGCTGTAGCCACTCTGTCTCATTTGCACTGACATTCCCTAACTTAGAATTGATAGAAAGTATGTATTAAGCTTTTCTATTCCCATTTGACTTCAGTTTCTCAGTGCTTACTAATCTTAATCTTTTCTCACTGTCTTTCCACGTGCAGCTGGGGACATGCATTAAAATGAATGAAGTATTATAAACATTTTTCTCCTTTTTAAAATTTCATTGATGTGGTTTAGATGATTGAAAATAAAAGAACTGTAAAGCAATCTTAAGTTACGGAGCTCAGCCATGAATGATGTTTAGTGTGCACTGAATAGGCAAATGAAGAAGAGGGGACACCTTTAGGAATGGGTGTGTTAAATAGGAATAGTGCAGTCTCATCTGCCCGAAGGAGACAAGCTGTGGCAGCACCTCCACTTTGTATGTGTGTGAAGATGTTACAGGTTGCTGATCTCATTCTTGTCACATGGCAACTGCTTTTTTTGTTGCTCAGAGAATAAAGTCCTCATTTGTGTGAAGTAGATGATTTTCCAGATGATTTAAGAACAGGAAAGCTAGTAGTAAGCTGTGTGGACCTAGTGCATGGAAAGAATGATCCTTTGCAGGATTTAAGGCAGCTCAGTGAAAGGAGAAAGACAACAGGAGTTTCTAAGATGTTAGACCCTGATACGGAAAAAAATATTTGAATTGCATAGTAGTAATTTTACCTGTCTTCTCCATCTTGGCAGTATTCCTATGCATACCATATATTAAGATTACCCAAAATGATTAAACAGTAAATGGTTAGCACTGAGATGTGTAATTACTTTTTATAATCTCCATTTATCTCTTAGTATTTCATCATGTATCGGTTATGATGTTACAGTAGGAGGAAAATAAAAATTGGAAATTAATTTCTAGTCTGAAAATATAATTCAATGCATTGCCTGACTTAGTGCATCTTTAAACATGCCATCTGACCTCTTCAAAATATGACCAAAAAGCTTTGTATTCTCTGATTATCTTGACTGTCATTTTGCTATAGGTGACTTGTAAGATGTACATTATAAATTACCATTTGGAGGCAAAGGAGCCTGGTATACTTACAAAATGAATGCATAAACTTCTGGAGATTTATGACTAGCTTGCCAGTACATGATAGCTGAACTTACTTACTTCTTTGGTTTTGATATTTGTCATGGCCCACAAACCTTTAAGCTAATTAGAGGTTCTTTACAGTTACATTTTGTACATTTATTCTGCAGATTTTTGGATATGCTTTGAAATCTTCAGAGGCCTTGTGTATGATACCATAAACAGCACAGTTTGTAAAAATGTTCTGTGTTTGCATAAGATTGTGAAAGGGAGCCTTGGGGGAATTTTAATGGTTTTGGGGGTTGATTTTGTTTTTAAATGAGTGGATTGAATATAGCAATAGAACTGTTACACAAGAAGTATTTGGCCTTCACAAGTGTAATATGTATTCATGGTAATAGATGCATTATGACTACAAGTGCTTTGAAGCATTTAGAAAATACTAAAAGAATTGCTGTTTTCTCTTCTGACATTAAATTCTAAGAAAAAGCATGGAAACTCAGGCACTTTCAGAAAATACATTACTTTATAAGCAAAATGGATTTTATTTTGAGAAACAGGCTTCAGATTTTCAAATACTGTTAGCTTATTTTGTGATTTTTTTCCCTGTGCTTCTGTACATTCGCAAGAAATGAGGCAAACAATCTGCTTCTGGCTAGCTGTACATAGCTCTTGTACACGTATTAATATGGCTCCACAGTCAGGCTAATACTAAGATCATAGTTTCTAGATTGTGCAAACAAGCTTGAAGCTGTCATTCTCAGTGCTGTATACGTGCATAATAATATGGGAATGCTTGCCCATTTATTTAAATATGAATGTACTTTAATTAGTGCAACACCCCGAATATAATGCAGTATTTCCTTTGAAAAATTGGAAATACTGTCCCCGCTGAGGTAGGAGGCATTCGTCGATACCACTGCAGGTTAGGATCTGATCTAAAGTTAAACCAATAGAGTAATGACATAGATGAGCTTTCAGAAAGCTATTTGTTGCTAAAGCTCTGTTTCAGAAAAATAGCCTGGCTTGTGAAATCATTTATATATTTACCTGTGTTGCATTTGACATTTAAGAGATAAAGTGATATCCTAAATTATGAGTTAGACTAAATGGACAAATTGCTTGTGGGGGAGGAATACTTGTGATACTATTCCTGTTTTAAATGAAACATACTGAGATAAATAGCTTGGCAGTGGCGGTGTGTAACTGGGTGTGTGATTTGTGAATGGTCCAAGCTTACTTAAGTGCAACCACCAGTGAAAGAGGGAGTGGAGCGTCCCTCCTTCATCTCTGGCACTACCTTTGTACCCCTGCTCTTGGGCCAGTCCTACCATGCATGTGGCCGCACGGCAAGCAGAATCAGAGCATTGATTTAGGCAAAAACTAACCTGGCTGAAAGAAAGAATATTTTTTTTTTTTCTAATCTGAATCAGTTCAATCCAATTCCACGTAAAAATGGGGGGAAAAGGAAGATGGGGATGTACTGCAAAGGTGGAGAAGGGTAATGAGACCACACATTTTTTTACAGTTCTCTTCATTGATGTGCATTTAAATTAGCTCAAGTCAACTGTGCAGTGTCCAGTTGTGCATTTTAATTACAAAATCATCCTTCTTATAATGGATAATGAAAATGAATATGGCTGTCACATCATTGTCCCTTTTAGCTATTGTCTGCGCTGTGTTTCAGACAGTAACCACTTTCTGTGGTGCCTGTAATGTATGGCCCTGTTTTTGATTGAGCACCCTTAGTGCTACTGTACAATAAAGAATATAGAGAATAAGGAGAACTTCAAGTGGAAGTGTATACTGAACAGCAAGTAGTCATAACCAGAAGAAAGGCAAGTTTTTGTGCAACGCACTGGTCCTATTGTACAAATACATCTGTACTGGAGAGTCTGTTCAATTAACAGATCTTTCTGGTTTCCTTAGTCACCCTTCAAAAAAATTGATTCGTTCATTTCCTATTTATATTTCTTTTCCATGTTTTATGAGTGAAGTTTCTACATTACAGTCTCTGAGTAGAGAAAGTTAAGCAGTTAAGTAAAGTTTTTTTAAGGCTCTGTATACAATTTAACCAAGTGAGAAAGGTCAAATTTAATTTCACATGGATGTGAAGAATAGGTGAAAAACACTGTTGTTTTTCCATGAGGCTTACAGTTAACTTGTAGAGGTTTTACACTGTTTTTTAGAGTACTACTGGGATGAATGAACATGTTTTGCAGCCATCCCACTTCAAGGTAACAAATTCTTCTGATCTTCTGCCAAATGAGTGTAATCTAAATTGTAAGCAGCCTGATGGACAAGGTAATACTTTAGATGTAATAGTCTCTCTAAATAATATTCGAGTAAGAAAGTCTTGACTGAAATTCTTTCCAGTTGGCTTACTGCATATTCTTTATCCTAATTTTACTTAAGTTCGTAAGGAGTTGAAAAACTCCTTGTAAGAAAAGTATGAAAATCTTGATTACAAATCACTCAACTTGCATACCTCACCTAAAATTTGATACTTCTTGTGCGTTTTACTAAGATAGACCCCTGCTACTCACTTACCACATTTTGGCATTCTGTATGCACCTGATATTTATTCCGTTGATGCTGCAAGCACTTAATTCACAAGAGGAATAAGTTAAGAATGCAGTCAGATGGAGGAAAAATAAATTATAATTACCATCACTGTTCAAGAATTTTTCTGCTGCATCTGTCATACTCCTCAGAAATAAGGGGTGAAATGAAATACTAAATGATGCGTGAAAGAGTTTTTGAACTTTCACTACTAGCCAGCAAAGCGTTTCACAGTTTAGGATGACAGACTGTCTTTAATCTAACCTAATTTTGCATAATGTGTGAATTGGATTTAATTTCACACTTGCTTTCTGACAGCTGGTAAAACTGAATCAGGGAATCCTTTAGAATTTACAGTTCTCCAGATTCTTCAGTCATTGTTGTCTCCTTGTGGCTCCTCTCACTTTTCTGTTACAATTTGCTGCAGTACCCTGCTAAATATATTAGAAGATGAGAATGTCAGTGAATATAAGCTCTGTCATTAAATTTTATTTCATTTGATGACAGGCCTAAGGAAAATGAAAAGGAAATGAGTAAAATGGATGGACAAGTTCATGATATAATTATCATAGCTCTGAAAAGCAATTTTCACTAGCCTTTACCCTTAGGAGGGAGTAAAAATTATGGCATATCAACATATACTAACAATGCAGATGCAGCTGTACTGTGGACTTTTGTGGTGGTCTGACAGCCCAGCATCACACATCACATTGCATTGGGATTATCCAACCTGTTCTCCTCTGTGCTCTTTAGTGCCCTGGGATAATAGTGGCCAGGTGTCATCTCCTTGTCTTAATGTTGATGGATAATTAGCATCAGACTGTTTGTAGTTAAATACCCCACACTAGCCAGGTGTACTTGGTCATTCTACTCATTAATACTTCATCATGTGTCATGCACCAACCTGGAGCTGAGCAGAAACTGTAGATCTCTTCCAGGGAAGAGATGAAGAAAACTTTATAGCAAAATTTTACAGTGGATATTTTTGAGTCCTTGATGAAGGTATGGCTGAGCTGTACTGTACAGAGGCTGAAACAGTTAGCTGAAATTACCTTGCAAGACCAGTAAGCATAAGGCTAAAGTGGTACTTGGGCTACCAACCTGCAGCATGGCTATCTAGACAGAATTTGTCAGGGTTAACAGTGCTAAATCACAAGTTGTGAGTGAGGCCACCTACTGCTAATGCACTCAGAGACTTAGAAACTTGTTTGGGTTTTAGTGATAAAGAACTGACTGGAAAACTGACTTCTTTGCTCTGCATAGTCATATGCCGAAGGATGAAGGAAAGGAGATCTGTATGAATACTTGATGATCTGGCCCTTGAGTCTTCAGAACCCTCTCAGTACATATCATTTCTGTGATGTTAGATTTGGTCTTATTATAAGGAAGTAGTATGGTATGCTGTGATGCAGATTTTGAGTGCTATAATTCATCTTGTACTGTGGTTTTCTGTTCCTGGATGCCCAGTAGTTGTTGCCATGCTAGAAAGAATGTTGCTTTTACTTTATTGAATTCTTCATTCCACCTTTTCTGGCATAATTAAAATGATCACTGTGTGGAGGGAGCATGTGCAAGGAGTCTCTTCAGAGCTGCATTCTTGCTATGTGGATGGATTTGTTAACAGCTGCTGCCTAAGCTTTCTCCCTTCCATAGACCCTCCTCTCCATTTTATTAGTGCTGTCTTCTCCTGTAGTAATTCCTTTAATTCCCCTCAACCAAAATGACAGCTTTGGCAGGAGAATGGCTCAAAACGGCACTGCCACAGCGAGAATTTAGTGTATTATATTTATTGCATTCATTAATGTGTTAATGTATGACAATTGCTCCTTTTTCTTCTCTTCTTCCTCCTGCTACATAACAACTTCCCACTTCTTTTGCCTGCTTCCGGTGTCTATCCATTGCATCCGAAGAAATTCAAAGTAGATGGCCTTACATTACTGACTTAGTGCAGCCCAAATGCAAATATTAATGTCAGAATGAAGTGTATTTTTGCAAAGTACTTCCTACCAGGAAGTACAATATTTCAGCAGTGTGACAGTCTATTATGTTGAGGAACATGAGACATGGTCTAGAAATTATAATGTATCAGGCATGTAAGTGGCACAGGGCATTTTTCATCTTTAAAGTCCTGAGTTATTTCAAAACAGTTTATTTTGATTGAACTTGACTGTTGACTGTGAATGAACAAGACAATTTTGAGCACAGAACTTAACTAGCTGTTGCTCTGCATCATTTGGCAGAGCACAGCTTCTGCAAGTCAGGCACGTGGGCAGGTGGAACCTTTCTGATGAATAAAGTCAGGCGTACCCTTGCAGACTCCCCTTGCTCAGGGGAGTAAGAGTGCACTTTTTGCTTCTGCATCAGCAGCACCTTCTCTGACATAAGAATTGCTTTCAGAGATGCAAATGCAACAAAAATGCCTGTATTGGACTCTTCATTAACTGTCCAATATAGCTCAATAATATTGAAATATCTTTAAAATAATATCTTTCACTTACACGTAGAGTGGGACAAAACAAAGAAGGTCACATCTTTGAATTTTGAGGGCTACTTCTTTACATCAGCCCTTATCCTGAAAGTAAAAACATAAGGAGGGACTTGGGACACTTTAACAGCTATGCTTTTAAGATGATCTCTCACCAGCTCTCTCTTCCAAGTCTCAGTAAAGTGCTTTTCATTATTCTCAGAGGTATATATATTCATTGCATTATAACTCAGAGCAGATGTTGAATGTAGTTACCAGACTAGTTGTGAAACATTGCTCTTCTAAATAGCTGTTTCATTGTCACGTTATAAGGTGTTATGCAAAAAGGAAATTGGTTTTATGATCCAGTGTCCCTGAAAAGCCTTCTATGGCTGGAGGGAGAGCTAACTTGCTAGTGTAATGAGTGGAAGGTTAGCGCCTAAATGCTTGCAGAAGGCACTGACTGGAAGACAGATCTACTGTTCTGTTCCTTACATTAAAAATATGCAAGTTCCTAAAGACTTCAGCGTTGGAAATCTGTCTTGACACTGGAATTAATTTTAGAGAATCTGCAACTATAAGCAAGTGAGCGTCAGGTAAGAGATGTCTGTCTGTACATTCAGATACCTGATGTAAGGGGTAGGTGGAATATAATGTCTATTTGACAAGCGTTATCCTTCTTCAAACTGTTGCTGTTTTAACTTTCAGACCTGGGTCTTGTAACCTGCATATAGGTCCTGACTTGAATTGTTAAGAAACCAACCTTAATTGAAACCAAAGATTCTTAAGCAACATTACTTACTGGAAATATATAAAAGGGCCACACAGTACTTGTATTACATGTAATTGGTAAGGAAAATTTCTCGTTAGTACTTATTTTTCTGTGTTCTTCTGAACAGTGATGATTTCTTTTCAGCAGGATTTTGATTTAAATTCCCCTTCTAAGTCAGACTGTTTTTTCTGTGATAATAGTGCTGTCCTAGAAGGGGTTGCTGTTTTCTCATAGGTTTGGGAAACTGATATTTCAATCCAGCATCCTGTTTGGAAGATATGCATTGATTTCCCAAGAAATGTACAGCACAAAGATTCATGCTATCCTTTGACAGTACTCCATTGTGCTTCTGCATTGTAAGGGGATCTTTAGCATTCAGGAACTGTTAACCTAACACAAAGAGCAGATGCTTTTGGGATTCCCTCTCTGAATTAATATCTGGTCCAAGCACCAAAGCCCCATGTTTTTTTCATGTATATAAAAGTCTTATTGACCCATGGGAACTGAATGTACGGCTCAGAGATTAGAGCACTGGGTAAATATGAAAATCATATATCTGCTGGTAATTGAGAAGACAATAGAAGAAATAGCAGCAATTATAAAGACCTATTCACAAAGTTTTAGAACTTGTGATTCTTGTTTAGAATAAGTGGACTTTCATTCAGTCTTATTCATTGTTGTTCAAAAAGCAGGGACAAATACAGACAAATTAGTATGATGAAGTTTCCTTTCTAGTTTATAATGTTTTCATTAACAGTATATCAGAGAGTCAAGCAAATCCAAACTAATTTTCAGAAATCTCAGATTCTCCCTCTCCCCTCAGGATTTTTTGATTGAGAGCCCTTCATTAGAAACGTTTGTCAGTTCCCAGTTCATGCAAATCTTACTGGTACATCAGGTTAACAGTGATGCTGTGTTCCCTACCTCTCAGTAGCAAACCTAATTACTGTGTTTTGGTGATAGAAGAATACCTTTCTCACCTGATCTGTTACAGTATGGGTTTTGGCTCTTGCCATGCAATATGTAAAGCAAGATATACTCCTTACTACTGCTTCTTTTCCTCCTAACACAGTCAAAAAAGAAACTGTCCCTTCCACTGTCTTTTCCAATTCACTGTTCTCTAAGAAAAATACTGTTTTTCATTCTGTTCTGAGGAAAAGAGAAAAAAAAAGTCTTCAGTATAGACACTGTGCAGAAAATGAGGCTCCCAAACGGTTGAATAAATTGTGTGTTTCTCTTCCTGCAACTTTCAGAGTGATCATGGATGGAGTATGTTAGATCATTTTGATATTGTGTCACCACTGTAATTGTAGCTTGGGTGTTCTGCTTGTTGGAAGAAAAGATCAAGATCTGCAATTTTGTGGGAATGTGCATTATGTAGAAGAAGGAACAGGGGAAAATCGGGAAACAACTAAGCAAACTTTTTAGCCTGTCTTTATTAGCATTGAAGGTTGATAATTTTCATTCTGTGTCTCACAGCTGGAGTTAAGCCCTAGCTTAACTATGCCATGTTAATGCTAATTTTCAGCTACTTACTAACACCTAATATAAATCCACCACAAGCTTCTGTATTTTGTTCTTGTTCTTGCTTCTTTTAGCACTTGAACAGTCATTCAACAACTTCTGGACTGGCAGACGGATGCTATGGAAGCTGAGAAAATTCACAGCAAAAACAACTGCAATTTCCTAATGCAAGATAACTGAAAATCGTTTTGACCATACTGATTAGATATAAATATAGAGCTAAAGACAAACCTGCTTTGTTGTGCTGACACTTGAGGGTGGCATGGACTATGAACTCCAGGCCAAGGGGTCTGAGACTTGGCACATCTCCAGGGTGATAAAGCCACATTTTTAAAGTAATAGTCTCGTACTGTGTTCCTGCTAGTATTTACAACCACCTACACTTTGTGTCTCAGAGTTACAGCAGCATTTAGAAGTAATTTCTATAGATTTTTTTTTCTTAGGGGGAAAGAGAGATAAGCAAATGGTCTTTTTTCAGACTTAGGCTCTCTGTTATATGACTTGATAGTTTTTATTCCTCTTCTGTAATAACAGCTCTGGTACTCTAAAAATGTTTTGTGAAATTGAGCTTTCTTAAGAAAAAGAGGAAGCTGAGGAGGAAGGAATTTCTAGCTGCCTAACTGTGTAGGGATAATTAGGAAGGCGTAGGCGTTGCAGGGGATATTTGTGCTGTCTCATTTGGAAGATCTGCACGAGGCATTTTATTTTGGTGCTTCAGAGGGGATTCCAGACCTGCCTTCTGTGGGATCTGTGCAGGGATCAAAGGCACATAGTGCCAGTGTTCAATTTATGTCGGCAGTTAGATGAATGAGTATTTTCCTAAGATTCAAAAACCGAGAGACATTTGTCTTCTTGCATCTCCCCTGACCTCCCTGCACTCCCCAAAAAACCCCACTCCAAAATGCTGTGATTAGTAAAACTTTAATGTTTGTAGGTGGAAGAGGAGAAAACATCTGGATTGTGATCACAAAATCTTGCAGCAGTTTGATTCCCACTCCTTAGATTGTTCCTTTTGAGTTTATTTTGGCAACACTGAAAATTTAGGTCTTTTCTACCCTGTTTCTTTTTGAGCCTTTTCGTTATCCAAAATAGTTCTCACCAAGAAATACTAGTGAGATCTCCAGGATTATAAAAGAGGTATTCCTGACTTAATTATTTACAGTAAGTTTTGTTAGGCACTACCTCTTCTCTGATCTTCCTGACCAATATTGTCATGGAGAAGATTTGGCGTTTATTCACCTTCTGAACCTCTGTATGTGTAGCTCCGAAATAGAACAACAGACACTTCGACATTTCTTTAAAGGGATAAGGTAATCCACCAAGAATGGATTTTTTTTTTTCTTCCTGGAATTCATTATTCCCAGGGATATTGACTCATGAAATACCCCTTAAAGTACATTTGCCCTACACAGTATTTCTATCATGGGTTTGCTGCAGGCAATGTCTTACTGGCATGGTATAACCTTATAGCAGAATAAACTACAGGTGCAATGCAGAAAGTGTTTATTTCTGACTGTCTTCTATGGAATGGAAGAAGTTCCCTTTTGAAGAATGCAAATTTCTCTAATGAAATTACATTCATTAGATAATACATAAAAGCTCCTGAATTCTAAATCTTCCATTGCTTGTCTGGGATTTTTATTTCATTTTATTATCTTGATGTCCTGAACTAGAAGCAAAACTTAGAACCAACAAATACTTAATGATGCTAAGAACAATCTTAACTGACAATATTTGTGTTCTCTTAACAGAATCTGGTTCTGCAATTACTGCTTCCTGTATTGGTTTGGGAAACTCCACAACACCTCCACCCGGGCAGGCAGGAAAAGCAGTGCCAGGATACAATGGTAAGGCTGTGATAAACATGCTACTAGAAAAGGATATTGCTTATATTTCTGAGTAAGTGCTCTTTAATTTTCATACCTTGTAGGGAAAGCAAATTACTGTCTTATTAACACATTTTCCTGTAACAGGAAGCTCTGCTTTTTTTGTGTGTTGTGGGATGTGATTGTGAATAAGAAATTCAGAATTATGTTCAAGAAAATTGATCAACTACCCCATCTTTATTATGCGAAAGGGCTAGCACATACTTCTAGCCTGGATATAACAAAGATACGAAAAAAATACTGTGCTTTAAGGCTTTATCTACAGCTGCACTGTTTTAAATGAGAGGAACAGAAAAATTTGTATTGGCAAATCGGGAAGAAAAATGTTAGTAATAAGTATCAACAAGAGGAAATGATAACTAGGCAAATAATTGCTGTAACTTACGTTTTGAGTGTTCTGTTATACCTGTGTTTTCAATTTTCAGAGCCCAAATAGTTTTGGTTTGAAAGATGTACATCAAATGATTATGTCTGAGACACATGGATTAGATTGATCAGATTTTCTTTTGGCCCTGCAATTTTATATGAGAAGTATTGTGAAGTGCATAAAGAAAATTCTTAGTGAGGTCTGTGTCTTCCACGAATATGTTATAGTGAGCTAACAAGCAGCTTGGCAAGGATATAAACCTGCTATTTGAACTCACCTCATAATTTTTTTTTAAAGTCAGTGTTCTGCCTTTTTGTACAGGTATATTTGAGAGAGTTGTTAAGTACCCTATCTTTCAGTACTTGTGGAGCATTTTTATTTCCAGCTGGGAGAAATGGTAGGCTATGGACCAATATTAAAAGGATGAGCACTCGTTGTCTGGAAGGTATTTGTATGCAGAGGATGCAGCCACAGGATTAAGAATGCAAAAGTATTTTCATACCTGGGAACCCTGACTTTAACACAGTTTTCAAGAATTACTTGAAGTCCAACAAATAATTACGTTAAAGATCAAACCATTTTCAGGAAAAGTTCTATCATCATTGGGCAGAAAGAGCTAAGCTGTATTTTCTTCTAATACATACAAGCAGAAGTGAACATTAAATAAAATAACCATTTTCAGCAGCTCTGGGTTTTGGCATTTACAGTTATGGCATAAAGACAAGCGATAGCTTAAAAACAACATAAAAACAAAGCCGTGAAGTTTGTCCAGAGCTGTAATAAATGGGTGTCGTGGTTTAACCCCAGCTGGCAACTGAGCATCACACAGCCGCTCGCTCACTACACCCTGCTGGGATAGGGGAGAGAATCAGAAGGGTAAAAGGGAGAAAACTCGTGGGTTGAGATAAAGACAGTTTAATAGGGAAAGCAAAAGCTGCACCTGCAAGCAAAGCAAAATAAGGAATTCATTCCCTACTTCCCATCAGCAGGCAGGTGTTCAGCCATCTCCAGGAAAGCAGGGCTCCGTCCCGCATTAACGGTTACTTGGGAAGACAAACGCCGTAACTCAGAACATCCCCCCTTCTTCCTCCAGCTTTATATGCTGAGCATGATGTCCTATGGTTTGGAATATCCCTTTGGTCAGTTGGGGTCAGCTGTCCTGGCTGTGTCCCCTCCCAGCTTCTTGTGCACCCCCAGCCTACTCGCTGGTGGGGTGGGGTGAGAAGCAGAAAAGGCCCTGACTCTGTGTAAGCACTGCTCAGCGATATCACAAACAGCTGTGTATTCTCAACACTGTTTTCAGCCCAAATCCAAAACATATACCCATACTAGCTTCTGTGAAGAAAATTAACTCTATCCCAGCCAAAAACAGCACAATAGGGTAGACTGGAAGAATGTAATTGCATCACACGTGCTACTAGATGATAGTCAGGCCTAGAAAAAAGTATGAGTAGCAAGAATATAAAAACTTCCTGTGAATTTTTTTGAATGTTGAGCCTAATGTAAGGAAAGTATTCAAATAAAATAAAGGAAATGTCATTAGCATGCCTTAAACATAAAATGAGCACTAAAATTTACTAAAGATTTATGAAAGAACTTTACCTCTTTCAGTCTTTGGTTTGAGGCCAATCATGTCCTGTAACGCAGCCAGTTGTAAAACAGTGGATCTTGAAATTACTGTACTGGCAGCTGTCTTGCTGTCACCCACTTCTGTTTGATGATGTTTTGCTGCTGTTACTATACGAATTAGAAGAGATCCTTATGCCATTTAGATTATACATGCAACTGTTAATGGTTTTGGACATTTCTAAAGTTATATTTATGCTGCAATATAAATAGAAAGTTATAAAATCTACTTTTTTTTTTATTTTAAACACAGGCAAATTCTTTCCTCTCACAGTACTGCTAAAATAAACTGATTACTTTGCTGATTTTTAAGAATATAAAGAATAAAAGCAGTATTTAGGTATGATATCAAAGTGCAGTGGCACAAATTGCACTTAAAAGTGAATCAAGATACCATATTAATTTCTAGCTCTGTTGCCTTAAATTGGACATTATATTGTGCTTTCCGTTTAATCTACTTGAACCCTTTCCAGATAATTTCATTGCATTGTTTTCAAACTGAAGCAAGTTCCACATTTTGAAGAATTAAATCAGTTCTTCAGTAATTCAGGAGTGAGCAGTATAATATCTTCCTTCACCAAATTTTTGTACGTTGAAATACACTGCTTGCAATGAGGAGAATAAATGCTGGAATTGCTACCTTGATGAAATAGTTACAATAAACTGATTAGATTTTACTTCAGTATAATAAAAATAGGAGAGAAAACTTTGAAAGCTACATGTGAGTGGGTCTTTTTCATTGTGTGTTCTGAGCCTAAATTCTCCAAATCTATTGATACTATGTTCTTACGCATGGTTTTACACCATCTAAAAATGTTTAAGAAAAAAAACGTGTTTACAGATTATAAATGTTTTTATTTACGCCGTTCTTGCTGTTTTTCATAAGTGTATTCTATGTTTCCATTCATCCCTTTGTTTTCCTATCCCAGTTACTTCTTCTAAGTCACTTATTTGTAATACTGATTTTCTGGACTTGCTTGTGTCTATGTGCTGAGCCATTGCTTTCCGCAGTTTCTTCACTTAAAAATTACCATCCTCTTGAAGGAGTGGCTTCAACCAGAAATAGTAAATTACAGATGTTGGATTCTTTGGACAGATAGGATATGATAATACTCATAAGAGTCTTAGCAGGGTTTTAGTTAAAGTCTGTCATCCTCTTTTCCCCATTTTCTCTGGAACTTTTTAATACAGAATGTAAGGTTATTTGTAGTAATTTAAATCCAGCTGAACATTGCTTTCTTTGCTTGGGCAGGCTTCAAAAAGTATGTTTTCAAATCTCTGTCAGCCCAGTCTGTCAAAACCTTGCCTCCCTGTTTTTCCATGGCTTAGTCATTTCACTTTGTCAAATTCCATTTATCACAGGCCAAGCTGATATCTGTCATTTCTTCCTTATGCCCACACCTTCAGATGGAATGGGTGGTTCTAGTAGATTTCCCAGATGACTGCATGGAAGAGGCTGTTTCAGGTGTTTTTCCTCAGAAACCTCAGTACCAGGATATGATGCTTTCACTGAAGCTGGTGGGCCAGTGTCATCCAGGGAAAAGGCTTCTGTTGGGAAATCTGGATTCTTCTCCGCACTAAAGCATTACCCTGCTGGGCGGCTTTGGGTAGTTCACGAGTTATGTTACCTCTTTGTGCTAGACTAGACTAAGCCTTGTCAGCTGGGGAGCATCTTTCTGGGTCTTCTGAGAGCCTTTGGAAACTAAACACACTTATTTACTGCTAATAGTATTTGTCACATTAACTGGGTTAGCCTCCAGTGATCTTAGTTGTTATTTCTTACTCATGTTACCTGCACGCTTTGTCTTGTCTTTGTCATGTATCTGAAGGGTCCTTTGCTATTTGAAAGTTTAGATTTTCCATTATGAAGGTGTCTTTTAATTTTCCATTCTGTATTTTTTTCCTTTTTGACTTTGAGCTAGTTCTGCTCCCAAAGCACAATTATTATTTAAGACTTTTTGTACTTAAGGGTGAATGTTGATAAGGTCCTGAGATTATCCTGTTTGGAACTCCCAAATTTCTTAATTCCTTTTGTTGCTTGGTGTATTGCTATTCTGAAGTGTGACATAAGCTGATATCCATGAAGAAAGACACTGTCCTCCACCTAAAAATACACTACTTGACAGGAGTTCTTGTCCTGTATTACTTTTTTGCAGTGATGATTCTGGATGAAAATAAGGAACCAGTGAAGGCGAAGACTTTAGGAAATATTGTGGTAAAGTAAGCAAACTAAGTATCTTACAGTTAAGAGAAGTTTCCTGCATGGGTTGATTGTGTTTTGACTGAAGTTTATATATATATATATATGTATATAACAATAATGGAAATAATGAGGATTGGAAAGCATGGCTGTCTCTGATATTGATACCAAACTGCTGGAACTTTTTGTGTCCATTAATGTTGAAAAATTAAAGATGAAATTGTGTGAGTGAATGAGTGTGGATTGCTGTTTTTTTTCTTAGACTACAGCAAAATTTACCATTTTCTTAATTACCATCCTGTTGGCACAGGATTAAGCTTTCCTGTTGGGATGTATGAGCAAGTTATTGAATCATTCTCTTCACTGTATATCTTTCAGTTTAGTGAAATAGTACAGCAGTGCAGATTGACATGCTTTGGTTTACTGGTGTGACGCTGCCTCCTCTTTCACTACCTCCTAATCCCAGCTGATGCACATTCCTAGAGGGACAATATATGTTTTCTGTCTCTGTAAAAACAGCAAGGTGTCTCTGAGTATGCTTTGCATGAAATGGTAGTACTTGGACAAAATACATACAGGAAAAGACTTGGGGTGGGGTGGGGGGGAAAAAAACCCTTGCTGCGCATCATGTAGGTGATTTTAGTACCATTTACCCAACTCCTGTCAGATGAGTTCCATAAGCTTTAATATTCTTTTTGAAAGTACACCTTTCTTAGCACCTTTTCTTAGATAAAGGAGCCTCTATTTAGCTAACACTGTGAACATCAATTACATTTCTCTTATCTTGCCTTTTGCTGTCTCACTGTTGCCAGAACCTTTCCTTACTTCTGTAAAGCTCGATAGATTACTGCTCCCCACAGCCCACGCCAGCTCTGTCAGGCTTTTAGGCAAATCGCGTTTTCCTCAGACAGATACCTACTTTATGATTAACACGTTAGCTGTAGCTGCCTCTGTTTTCAGTCATAGAAAATACTTTAGTTCTGAACACTTCCTAACTACCAGCAAATACAAGTCCCAAAAGAAATGCATTCATCTACTTCTGCGGTGGTAAAATCTAGTGGAGTTGTGGTAACTCAGATTCTTCATTGCTTGCTCAGAGGAACGGAAGGAAATACAAAGATTTTCATTAACCTTCAGTGAATTGAATTTTTTTCAAAAGCAAAAACATTGGGACAGATGTACCAGTTTTGATGAATTGTTAAAGAGAGAAGTTAGCTGAGGATTGAGGCAGTGGCCACGTGAGCTGGAGACGAGACACGTAAGAGCTACGGGCACTGGAGTGTGCTGCTGAAAGGCAGTGCTAAAAATGTGTCTGTCTGGCTGCATAGTGCTTGCTTGGGAGTCGGGGTTGCTGAGGTGTGGAGGTTTTTTGCTCAGGTGTACTACTGATCTAAGATAGTATCACATGAAGTTATTGTACTGTCTGACACAGAGGTGTGTTTTCAGGATGAATTCTATACCCTGCCTAACTTTCAGCATCTTAGGGTAAGCCACCAGGACACACAGGCATGTGTTTAAGGGCACACACGATCTCCCCTGAATCAGCAGACTCATATCTAGACGTAGTTTTCTGGTGACACATGTAAGATTGTGCATTCATTCCATTGCAGAGTATGAATAATTAAACTTGCTCCAGCCTTTAGTAGACTGTGGTTTGCAGTATCAGTAACCCAGGTCAGAGTGGAGGGCTATCTTTCAAAGTGCTCATCTCTGTAGTGCCTGATGCCTTAATAAAACGTAGGCTTGTAATCAGTGGATAGAAATGTATTTTGTAAGAAGATTGATTCTAGCTGCCTTAGGCATTCAGCTAGGATAGAATAAATCACCTTCCAGACGTGCTTATGTCTCTCCACTGAATCCACTGACTAGGGGTGACACAGCTATCTTAGGGTAGGTGGTTAAAGTTATCTACCAAAAGCGAAGTGAAATGAACTCCATCCTTAACTCTGCCAAACAAGTTGAATTATGCCTCCTAACAGGTAATGTTGGTAGACATGTGCATACATTTCTGAATCATAATTATCTTTGTCTTTAAGTGGCTGTCAGGAGTGGATATTGCCATGTTAGAAGATCCTGTTTGGGGTTATTGTCAAACTCTTAAAGCCAGAATTTACCTTCCCTAATGTGGCCCCACGTTTAGGCATTTATCTTAAGGGATTACAGATGTGTTGATATATCAATTTTGTTGTTGTTGTTGTTTGTTTTATTTTGTTTTATCTTGCCCAGCGTGACTTCTGCTGCAGTCAAATGAATTGTCAGGGAAAAGGCGGGGGGTTGTTTTGGGTTTTTTTTGCATTGGATCACTCAAGAAAGAGTAATGGCACAGGGACACTATTATTTTATCATGCCTGTATTTACTGTAATATCCATTCTGAAATAGGAGGGAGAGTAGGGGGCAAAGAAATTACGTTGTGTCATTAACATAGTTGACAGGAAACCAATTCTGAGGTAGGTTAACTATCACCCTCTTTCTCTTCTAGCCTTTTTCTGACTTAATCTTGTGAGACAATGGGGTCTCTTAAAATTCATTCTGCAGCTTAACCAAAAAAAAAAAAAGCAAACCCCAAGAAAAAAAATCAAAGGTGTTGATGAGCTTTAGGAGGCCAATTGTGGATTTTTTTAACGCTTCCAATATTTGAATCTTTGGACTGTTAATAGAAGTTGGTTTTAGGATATTATGGTTCGCAGTGTCTTATCACTTTGTTCCAGGTTTCATTCTGGTAAGCGACCATTTGCTGCAGTGTTTTTTTGGTCATAAAAATCTATGGCCATTAGGTTAAAGCATCACATTTTCTATCTTATGCTTCATTCAGCTAAGCAGTTATCCAGCTATAAAACTTTCTTCATTTTTTGATTAGGGCTAGTTTTCATAAAGCCTTCTTGCAAAGAAGCCTTTCCTCTCTTCATCTTGTCAGCAGGCTTCTACATATACAAACCCCTTAAAAATAGTGGAGATGATCCTTGTTAATAGCAGTGTGTGTTGGTCACCCCAGGGACATGTCCCCAGGCAGCTAGAAGAAAATGGGGGAGTCAGGATAGTTTTGACTATTGCTGTGTCATACACTCAGCAGCAAGATATGGTGTACCATTTTAGAAATAAACACAGGTGTTTGCTTTATCTGCAACATACGTGAATTGAGAAATATTCTTCAGTATTCCTTGGAGAGGAGAATGGCCACACAATACCAGCTGTGCAAAAGTGGTATGCTGCTGCTCTTGTTTTTTTTTATCCTAGTCTAACTCCTGACAAAGACTGTTGGGGGCTGTTTGAGGCTTGCAGTGCTTATAAGTATGTTATTTAATATATTTCTTCTTACAACAGAGTTTTAAACTTTAATTTTACCTTGCAGGAGTCAAATACTTTAGAAGGGTAATTCTTACACCTAATTATTCCATCTTTCTGCCCCAAGTACTTTCTTTATTTATCTGCCAACTGATATCTGGGAATTTTTTTTTTCATATAACCATCATCTATGTCCGTTTTGAAAGATTTTTGGTGACAAGAACTCCCATACAGGCTAATTTACCTGGACAATGCAATAATCTTTTTGACTTCACGAGTCTTTCAGGATAAAGTAAGCAAATGCAGTGTCACAACATTTATGATGAAAGGGCAAGGGAAAATGACGACTGCAGCTCATGAGGGTGGGCTTGTATGAATTGTTTCTAAATTTACATTTTTTGAAGCTAGAATCTTTGGACATGAAAGATAATTAGCAGAGGATTTATTCTGAAGTGAAAATGATAGCAGCAATGACCTCCATTTCCATTAGCAATACCAGTCTGATTTAGTGACACACTTCTGTTTGCATTGTTCTGACCTGCCTGTAATTAATGCACACTTGAAAATGTATGTGTGTATATTTAATCATGATTAGCCATGAGAATTTTCAAAGTTGTCTGTTCTCATAAGGAACATTAGCAAATGTTCCTAATATTAACAAATCATTAAATTCCAGTGCAATGGGAAACTCAGGTTTGCTCTTGTACATTATAAAGACCACAAATCCATTATGTTTATTTTATGAAGCAGTTGTCAGCACTGTGTCATTAGCTAGCATTATTCTTTATGTTCATCGACAACAGCAAGAGGACTATGTTTGCCTTATACTCATTCTATCCAGAGGGTAATGCCTGCCAGTAAATTTCCCTCTAGATCCTAGTTACACTTCCTCTAGTGTTTGTATAGTTAATTTTGTGCCATAATAATGGACGTTTACGGGATAAGTGTTTACAAATTTGTTCTACTGATCTCCACTGCACAGAATCACGTAAATATTTCTGTTCCGTAGTTAGAAAGAGGTGAGACAATCTAGTTATATCCTACAGTGATTCTGAAATTCTTTGGTTGTGTTGGTTAAATTGCATTTAAGAATAGTGACTGTGTGAGAGGCTCTGCAGATCATTAATGTTGTGAGTTTTTTTCATTAATTTGGGATTCATGGAGGAAGAGGAAGGAAAATCATAATGTACTGTCAATAGTTAAAATTATTCAAATGATGACACCCCCCCTTATATAGAGTAGAATCATGCAAAAATTTATGTACAGTGCTATAAGAGTGTAAAGTATTGAAAAATAATATTTATTCATGAGGTTTTATAAGAAAGGTTCATGATAAATTTACAGCTTTTTATAATTTTAGATTTTAAGTTAGCTGAATAGAAATGTGACAGGACTTTTGAAGCAAATACCATAAAGTTAATATCCATTAGTGGAATAGATGTTGTTCAGAAGTAAGCAACCCATTCACAGTTTCACTGTTTGTGATACTGTGTTCAATCTTTATACAGTATTTAGAGAGCAAATAGATGTTCAATAAAAAGCTTATTCATTTAGTATTTCTTACAATGCATTAAAAAAAAATCAGTATCTGTGTGGAAGTCTGAAGCAACCTGAATCCAGGAATGTAATCATTAAGATACATAACAGTAATGCTAACCAAAAGAGCTTAAAGGGAAGAAAAGAGAAAGACAAAGATGTAATCTTTCGCAGCACACTGTAGTATCTTGGTATCCCATTAAAAAAAAATAAAGAAAAATCTTGTAAGACTTGATGGATCAACATATGGGCATCTGACTTGGGATATGCACATGAGAAAGGTCACAGCTCTCGTTTGTGCTCTTCCCCTTCCCAGGAACAAAAGGAGGCCAGGAGGTGATGGCAGTGTTTTTCAATAGTAAAAGCAAGGGTAGACTCCATCTGAAGCCAAGAGAGGGATGTATGGCCTTAGCTCAGAAGAAAGACAGTTAGATAGAAGCTAACTCAGATGCCAAAATAGCTGCTGAATATCTTATTACATAGTGTCTCAGTAATGAATGTTGTCAAATTTTCTTTTTGTAAGTGTGCGACACTATTGCTGTTCTGTGCTTTTAAAAGAATATATTCTTTTATCACCAAATTTCATCTAATGATAAAAACCAATACTCAGTATTCTGAAATTTCCTTCTATGAATGTAATAATCCCCAAAATTCAAGTACTTAGACACTCTAAGAAACCTCTCTTTCTCATATGTGATTGTTCTAGGGTGTCTGAAAGGGATTAAGCTATACCTCCATTGCTTGAGCTGTTTTTATTTTTTGTCATTTTATTAATTATGTGCTTTGCCATTTTGGAAGTGGTGTTTAATGTTTTCCTATTAATTTTTAAAATATAAAATAAATAAAAAATCACATAAGGTAACAGAAAATTAAAGGCAGCTCAACAGAGAACATGTTGCAGACCAGTCTGAGTGGCTGCCCTCAAGAAAGATTGCTGGACGGAGAAAAGTGTTGCTTGTAGAGCCATGTAAGAAAGTGTGTAATTCTGCATAGACCACTTGCAATACGTTCTTGTAAGTAAAGGTCATGCACCTGAGAACCGTGAAAATGTGCTAGATTTATAAGATGAAGGACAGTACCCTAGAAAGCAGTGACTTTCAAAGGAGCTTTTCATGTTACAGTGGATAAACCTATGAATAAACAAGATCTTTGAATGAAATGTAGCTGCTAGTATAACTGAGCAGGCAATATGATCCCTTGTTATTCAGTAGGGAAACTGAAAAGGAGCTATTATTATTATTATTATCTGTGGATATGATGTAAGTAAAACCATTGATGCATTATGTTCAGTTCTTATGTCTGTATTTCAAAAGGCTACTGAGAAACAGGCTGGGTTTTGGAGAAGATATGAATGAGAGTGACTTGAGTGCTGGAAAGCTTGGCTTGAAGAAACTTAGTTTACTTTGTGTAAGTTATCCAGTGTAGTTTATCCAAGAACAGTTAAGTGATGACTTTATTGAGGTCAGGAAATACCCATAGGACAAAGACATCTCTGGGAGACTGCTGTTTAATGTAGCATAAAGAGATTGGAAGCTGAAGCTAGATGTATTCAGATGAGAAGTAAACCACATTATTTTAACAGTGAAAGTATTAAGCCATTGGAAAAAATTTTTGGGAATATGGTGGTTTTCTTTGACACCTCTAGGTCAAACCTGGGTATCTGTCTTAAAGTTACACTGTCATTTAAACAAGTTACGGACTTGAGACAGGATTTGGTAGGTGACATCCTTTAAACTGTGTTATATGGGAGGTCAGATTAAATGATCATGATGAATCTGTGCAGATTTCTCTCCCTGACAGCCTCCCACATGTTTTTTTAATCAGCTTTGTCTTTTCCCTTTACAAGTGAAACAATGAGTAGGACTTTCAGTGTGGGAGCAGTTTGGACAAAGATGGGTTTTCTAACAGATTTCTGGCTGAGTATATGTGAGTAGCATTTGAACTTTCTTTATTTCTAACCTTTTCCAAGCACTTTCACTAGTTTTTGATGCTTTCTCTCTTTCCCACTAAACTGTAGGGGTTTTTTTCTGCAAAATCCACACTGAAACCAACTGTTTTGTGACCTCTTTCAGCTAATTAAAGGAGTATTTCATGCAGACTGGTGAATGTTTGAGATGCTCTCTCCTCTCTTGCCCATTCTCCATGCTTTTTCCAGTGCTGTTGTTCCTCATACCTGAAAAAGCTGGATTCCAGATGGCTTTTGAACTTGCAATCAAAAATTTTAAGAGTGATGTTTATGCACAGCACTACATAAACACTGAGTAATAACATAGCTGCCAGTCAGGATGATTTAGCTCCATTCACAAATCCAAACTCATTTAACAATGGCTTGTACTTTGACTGTCTGTAATGAACAGCCTGTGAATACCATTGTCTACCATAAAATAAAAGGATGTCTTTTCTAAAACTCAGCAAGGTAGCATCTCTAATAGTTTTTTACTTTCATTTGTACTTTCAGAAATCTGCTTTTCTCTGTAAATTATCTTTTGAGTGCTATGTCTGTAATTGCTTTGTTCCATCAACAAGGAATCTTACATCGTTTTGATGAGTGGCATCCTGAAAGGATGTGAGACACAGAGCCATATTTTCTTGGGCTAAGCTAAAGGTTGGCTGTTCTGTTGTAAGGTCAACCACCGTTGTATGAAAAATAAATGCACTGTAAAACAATGCTTAAAAAACTGATAATGATTGTTGTTTAAAACTCTCTAGCAGGAAACAGTTATTGTGAAAGCAGTTCAGAGTTTTTCTGTGATGCTCCCAAGCTCACCTAATCTGTCTTAATTTCTCCACTTTATAATGAAATTGCCTTATCTTTGTAAAATGTAACCAGAGTGGATCTTTGTAAAATGAACTCATATAATTTACATCATTAATTACACACTTTACCCAGTTTCCCTGATGCTGTTTTAAATGTATTCAACCTTGAAATGAGAAGTGGGCCTGGATCTGTATTCCTGTAGTTCTGCAGCTGTCACCTTCATTTCACTGCAGTAAATGGAAAGCAGCATCGTTTGTACTGCTGTTGCTGTACTGGTGAAAAATTGGCATGAGTGAGATCAAAATTCAGACCCATACATCTTTTTTGAAGTTTGAGGGAAGATGCAAAGGCTCATCACTGGCTTGTTTGTGGCTTGGTATGTGGGAGAGAGAGAGAGAAGTTAACAGATAGCTACAGAAATACAGTAAATACCCCTCAAAGGGAAACCAAGCAAAGCAACTTCTTTGTATATTATGGAAATGATGATGAAGGAACCTACCTCCTTCTGTCTTGGTCTTCTCTGCTCCTGTCACTTGTGAAAGGAAAGCAGGATCATGTCTGGGGCAATCGTGCTTACTCGTGCATAGCTGGCACTTTTCGGTCAATATATCCTCTTAATAAAAATAACCCCAAAAGGCCCTGAGTATCCACTCAATGTTTGGACGAAGAGGCAACAGTTTTTAAATGTAGAACTTTTGTAGGTGAGTGTTATGCTTCCTAGGGAGAACAGACCCAACCCAACATCTAAAAATGTTCATTTTTTATGGAGGGGTTGAGGAAAAGAAGAGATGTTGGCTTTCAGTTGCTGTTATTTTCTGACTATCTGATTCTTCTCTCTTCTGCCTCCTTTCACATAATTCTGGTCCAGTTGTGCTCCCTTTGGAATTTATGGCAGCATTCGCACTGACAGCAGTGGGATGGAGGTATTTTTGGCTCTGGGCATTTTAATCCTGATGTCCTGGCAAAATTCCAATACATGTAATTATGTTCTGGCAAGCTGAATTCTACTTTTATTAATTTTATTCATTATTTGTGTTTGCACAGCACTTAGAAATTCCAGTCAGTCATGATGCTACAAACTTTACTATCACAGAAGAATTGTATGTGCCCATTGCTCTGGAATTATTTTGCCTGAAAGATGGACACATGGAAGATGACATTCAGTTTTTGCTTAGTAGTTGGAATAAGAGTCCTAAGTGCAAGTAATCTTTTACAGAAAGCCCTGGAGGCACATTTTCAGATTGTGTCTGTGTTCTGCTATGATCCGCGCTTTAGAGATACCCGTGGCAGCCAGTAGTTTAGCAGTGTGGTTTCCATAGACTTATGAAATGTGCACTGTGGACATACTTGTCATTGCAATTTGCTTTAAAACAAAAACACAAAACAAAAACAATGAACAAACAAACAAAAAACAAAACACAACCACAGGAAAGAGAAACAAAAAAGCCCCAAAACCCACAAATGGTAGGAGCAGGAATTATATTTTTGGTGATATGCTGTATACTTCTGTGTTTAGATTTCTAAACAGTTCCAGTTGCAGAAAGGAAAATGTTTTTCTGATTTCAGCAATAAAATTGGTTCTTCTTTTTAACAACTTAACTGCAAAGTACTGAATAGAGCTGATGAGAAATTATTAAGGACTTTGCCAATATGAATTTTCCTTTCTCTCCCACCACAAGGATGTTTCAGACTGTTAAATAAATTTAAAGTGCAGAATTTGCAATGGCTGAGGCTGTTATGAATTGCTATGCTATTAGCAACCAGGCAACAACCATAGTAACTACCATTGTCTAGTGGTTTCTCTTGAGTCTAACCAAAAGTTTTTTCCTTTAAACTCATACATACACAAACACCAGAATCAATATATTGTTTTTCTAATTTATTTTTTTCAAGGCAAATACTTAAAGGTCACGATTGTATATCACAAGGATGCTTACTAAGCTTGAAAGGCTTAAACATAGGCCAGTGAATTCCCTCCAGATGTGCAGAAGCCAACCTGCCCTCCTGAAGCCTGGGTAACTACCTGGGAAGTGTCTTGGCATTTCTGGCCTTACCTTAACCATACTTTCAGGGAATGTGATTTATAGGATGTGTTGAGCCAGAACACTCAGAGAAAGCAGTAATATTTATAGTGGTATATTCTATTATGCTAATCAAGCTGAATTAAGCTGAAAAAAACTGGGATTGTAAAAAATCATGGATTTGAATCATTACTAGATGATATGGCCTTTTCAGTGTAGCTTGTACTATTTATACCATATTTAGGTAAAAAAAAAATATACATATATGTTTGTTCTTTTTGTAAATGTAATGTTAGAAATGTGCATGTCACTGAGCTGGTAGCACCTGTTCTTGTGACCTGAACAACATAGGAGATTTGTTATGATACCAGTGTTACCAGTGATACGCTACAGAGGGGTGTTTCACTGCTAAAGATGTTGGCTTTTGGTGTCATAGGGGCACTACTGGAGTAGAAAATGAAATACCCCTGGCTAAAAATTTGCTGGTTAGGAATGCAGGCATATGCCAGTAAAGTCTGTATGAAGCATTTATGATTTTATCTGTATAAATAAGCTTGGTTGCATGTTCTCTCTCTGTTAGTAGGGTTAAGCTTCATGAAACTTGTGTTGACAAGTCTGAATACGTATCTCTTAGGCAGTTCAAGTAAGCTGGGTTTAACCATATCAGAGCTTTGAAGGGTAAAACCAACCACTTCTTTGTTAGCTGAGACTTCTGTAGCGTCTCTTCTTCCAGCAGATATATATGTGAAATAGCCCATATTTTTTCATGCCCATATCCTTGACTGAAGAATGGGTATACAGTATTCATTGAAATCTCAACTAATAAAGCAATCCAGAATTTTGCAACTTCATTTCTTGAAAAACATAATAAGTCCAGTTATTTTAGAAAGTTCTAAAAGTCTTTCATCAATATACTTTCAAAGAACTCCTCCAATAATTCCAATAATATTATGCACAGTTTAAATAAAAAAGAAAAGCAATTTTATTTAGATTCTCATGACTGAAGTCATTTGAGTTACATCTTTTTACAGAAACTGCAGATCTGTGCATCTGATAATTCAATTCATATGTCTATATGTGTGTGAGTGTGTATGTGTGTTAGAAAAAGATATACCTATAATAATGACGTTTTCTGTATCATAGCATGTATGCACACATTTTGGACAGATAATTCATCCTTGCAAGTGTTGAAAGATGAATGCTGATAACATATTTATAGTACAGTATGTAGTGTTTAGTAGACTAAACATTATTTTACCGACTGCCAGAGATGCTTATGTTATATAAAAAGTATGGTCCGGATACAGTTCAGAGCTATATGCATGTGATCACAGCAAATATATGGTCTTTTAATCTGTTATCAGCATATTATTAAACAGAACTGGTTTCTGATTGTATAGCCAATGATTGTTTATCTGAATTTAAAGTATGAAAGCATGGGTTGTACTTATTATATCTGTGTTCCTAACTACTTCACTCTGCTCTTTTTAATTTAAGGTTGCCTTTGCCTCCTGGAGCATTCTCAGGTCTTTGGGAAAATCAGGAAACATTCCAGAAGTTATATTTCCAAAAATTTCCAGTAAGAATTACAAAATTAATTATATAAACTTTTGGTAATCCTGCAGAAATTAATGATGGTAGATTTAAACTGGATAACATGCAAAATTATCATATTTTAATGGAAGGTCTTTGACATATGTGTTACAGAATTAAAAACATTTCAAGCTAAAACTTTCTTTATACATAGTTTAAGCTGTTGGGCACACTTTTTTTTTAAGATCTGAAACAGAAGAAGTAAACCTCAAGCTTCTGAACATAAAAGTTGTTTTATGTCATTTGATCTAATAAAAGATATAAGCCTTGCAACCTTAGACTAGCATAGCTTCAAATGTACTACTGCTGTTGACATGCAGTCATTCTAACTTAGTATCAGTCCAAAATACACACTTGCTCACTATGCATGTAAATACCTTGGAGGCTCCTTACTGAATTAGTTGTTTCCTTGTCAGATGTGAACGATCCAAGGACTGGCTTCCTCCTTTCCTTATAGAAATTGATAGACTGGTCCTATGTGAATGTCCAAAATGGAAGGTTTAGCTCAATAACAGTAAAGGAGTGAATTGATCAGGCAAATTTTTTTTTTGTGTACACTTGCATGATGATGAGGTATGGATCCAGCAAGCAGGAATATCTTTAAGGGCAATTTAACAACTGTCATTGTATTGTAACTATTCCATTCTCCTCCTGTAAATTCTAGCAACATTCTTCTCCAAGCTCTAAGAGGTCAAAGAAAGAGTGGGGAAAAAAATCCAGGTTTATGTATTGTCTTCTGTTTTGTCTTAACAAAGACAACAAAACCTTTTCTGGAAAGGGAGCTGCACGGTATATTATGACATAAGAATGGTGAAAAATATTACAGAATTAAATCTTTCAGGCGCTGAAAATTTATTTCATTTGAAACAATCTGTTTGTTTGTTGGTTTCACAGGAAATGGATGGATGTTCCTAGTACTATTTCTGAGTTTGTTTTTGGTTGTATTGTGTCTAGGGCTATTATGATACTATGGATGCAGGTTATATGGATGAAGATGGCTATTTGTATGTCCTGTCTCGAGCTGATGATGTGATCAATGTTGCCGGACACAGAATTTCAGCAGGTGCAATTGAAGAGGTGAGCATTGCCTGACAGTAAAATAGAAGAGTGAAAGATGAATAAAGCAATCTGAGACTGAAAAATCTTACAAAATCTGTCATTTTCTTTCTGCTTTTTTTTTTTATTGCATTTGCATTGGTACTTTAAACAAAAACATTAATTGCAGATACTCGCTATTAAGGTGCTTTCCAGGACCATAATGAACTTAGTCAACAATAAGCAGTTTGTACCATGCGATTGGTAAAACAGGCGTGAATTGACATTTGAAGGTGGAGTTAAGGGCACTAAGGTAGCATGGGAAGCATTCCTGAAAGCTCTGATAACATATTTTTTTTTAATACATTAAGATAATGTAGGGGCAGTGTGCCAAGTAGTTTCACCAGCTACTGTATTTTCTTAGGAGTAGAAATTTTTATTCCTAAAATACAGTTTTTAGTTCACATAGACTCATATTCAGTGCTTTTTTTTTGAAGAGTTTCCTTCACAGTTTCTTGAGAGCTGTTTTGTCTCATTACGTGAGCAGTGCTAAATGACCAACAAAAATTTCTGTAAAAAAACCAACTGTTAAATTGAAAGTCATTAATGTATTACCCGTGCAACTCAAAAAGTTGAAAATAGTGCTGTTCATAATAGTATCAGAATTTCATATCATTGTTCACTCACCTCTTTGGAACCACTGTGATTGATTGCCAGTTACAAATTTCCCTGATTACATATCAACTGGCTATTCAGGGAGTATAGGAAAGAGTGTGCTGGGCACGTACAGGGAAGAATACACTTTTAAGAACTCTGAATTTAACTGTTCACTGAATCACAAACTAATCTGTTAGTTGTTTTTTGCTTTATAATGTCTATTAGTCTAGTGACTATTTTTTTAAAAGGCTAGAAAATTTAGAATAGAAGAAATTCTGATTACACAGAAGTGAACAAATTCAGATAAACATAGGCAATCCTTTGAGGATTGGTCAGCCAGGGACCTGAACCAGTCTCTGCCCTCACTTGGGTTTATGAAGCCGTAAAGGTGGCTTTCAGTCTGCTTAAACCTCTTTCCCTTTGAAGTCAATTTTTTCTGTTGCTCTACTAAAGCGCAGCAGGGAATCTCATCCCCACCCCTTACTGCTGTACTGCTCAAGGGCTGAGCTGGGCATTGTTTCTTTGCTTCAGGCTGAATCTGAAGCTAGTATTACAAATGACGAAGTGAATCACCTCCTCAGCTGTATTACCTTTGTATCCACCGTCCTGAGCTCAGTGTCTCTGTTTTTCTCCCTGCTAGTTAGGTCTTTCCCCTAGAAACAAAAAATGTTTCATCGCTACAAAATTCTAGAAGCTCTTCTATTCACCTGTTGAACAAAGGTGAAAAACAAGGTTGGTGTTAATGCATGCACAGCAAATTGCTAGTTAAATGGGAAAGCATTAACAAGACCACAATTAGCTCTTCAATAGGATCAGTAAATACAGAATTAGAGGTTTATTGAATCGCCATCTAATTGACAGTCACCTTGTTGAGCAAGTGTATATCTGCATTTACATTATACCTGCATTACAAGCTTAACAAGTTTTTCCTTAGTAGTTTGACTAAGAATTTCAGCTTCATTGTGTTGCAAACAATTTGTTTGTCTAACATGTCTATTAGTATTATTGGGGCTTCATCTTCACTGCAGTGCGGTAGGTATTACTGTTCACCTTGCCGATCAGTGAATATTAGCCATTATGGTAACCTCAGCTTGTGTTGATCCATCCATCTTTTTTGTCTGTACATGTATGGTGTCCCTGCCTGCTTTGACTCTTTCTGAAAAAGCCTAAATCTAATCTTGCCTATCTGAGGCAACAGACTTGAAATCAAGGAATTCAGCATGAGAAAACCCTTTCCTGATGGTGGGGTTTCTGTCTGCTGGCATATTAGACGTCCATCCTCATGCCCAGTGATCATTCCAGGAATGCCAATTCACTTTCTTGAGATTTTTCTTATTTTTAAACAATTTTAAAATGTCTAGTGCTTATTCTGTTCTTCTTTTCAGCTGTTTTACAAAGTTCAAAAATTTTTATATTAGTATTTACACTTTCAATCATTTGAAATTAGCTGTCCCAAAGTCAAAGGCATGTTGACAGGATTTTGGGATAGATTAGTGAAGAAAAATATTGCAATGACTGCAATATTCCAGTTTAACGTAAGACTTTTATGAACAAGTGACAGACTGGAATGACAAAACCAAGCTACTACAAAATGAGCTGGCAACACATAAATCTCCACCGTAGGGGTCCTGTTGACACCTGATAGGTAATTATGGTCCTGATGGTAATGTCAGATTACTGCAGATCTTTTTCCTATGTTTTTGTGGAAAGCACAGTTCCTCTGGTTATAGACCTCAGTAGTCTGCTCTTCCATAATTCATAGCATTTTCTTCTTTTTCCTTTTTTTTTTTTCTTCTGTCAGTCAAGTTGCTGTGGTCAGGGTCAAGAAGTCAGAGCAGGAAAGAATGGGTATTTATAGCAGAAATGGAATGCATTATTGAGGCTCTGGACCAAAGCTCGTAGGGGTATGTGATGCACTGAAATACCATAGAGATTTGGAGTTGTGTAAGATTTATTCCTGTATGATTTGTCAGTTTGGATACAATGACTTCTGGACAAAGTATACTGCATCTGAATTCAAATGCATTTATGTGTATTTAGCTTCAGCATTTTTGCAGCAGGCTCTTCTGCCCTTCTAGTTCTGGGATGAGCCCAGCTGGAACTAACACCAGGCTGTTGCACTTGCTGTTCTAGATATGGCTTATGCACATCCCATTTCATTACTGTGAAAAACCTACAGTTTCAAAAGGTGTGTGTAAATGGTTATGCTTTTGTACTTTGATAGAGTATGCTTCTAATATTAAGCTAAGTATTTCCCATTTGCTTTTTTGTAGCATGGGACATTTCTGGGATCATAATTTGTGAAATGAGTATAGCTTCTTTCAAACAAAGTATGCAAGAAACACTTTGTGCAGATTTATTTTGCTAAAAACTACTTGGTGTGTGTTGTAGTGACCATGGCACAGAGAGCCAGTTTCTCCTTCCTGGTTTGACTGCAAATCTTAAGGATGGCAAAATCTGCATTTAGGATGAGTTATGGGAGATCCTTTGAATTGTTCGTTCCACCATCAGTTTCACAACCAGGTCACACAAGAGCCTTCTTTTAGTTAACTGGAACAGCAATGATTCAGCTTTTTCTTTCCTTCAGGTTTTTTTCTCTTGACTTCTCTGTACCTTTCCTGTCTTCTTCCTCATGCTCATGCCATTGTATGAATAGCCAATGCAAATGTGCTCCTACTTAAAAAAAAAAAAAACCTTTATTCTTCTTAAAACTCCTTTTAGTTAGTCTTCCTTTCAGTCATCCCACTGCCTTTGATTTTGACAAAACAGCATGTGAAGATGTTACTGGCAAACGTATAGTCCTTGTATGCACAAATAAATTAATATGCACAGTCACATTATATGACCTCTGTGTGGCCTTTGTGTAGGGTTACGTTAGGTCCTCTTTGTGGTTGAGTACAGAGGATATGTTGAAAGCACTGTTGACAGCAAGATGCCCCAAGGGACACTGATAACTCCATGAAAAGAGCCAGTTGCTTTGGAAGAGGATTCACAACTGCTGGTATCTTAAGTCCAACTTTGTCCCAGACTTAGTGACACACTTCTCAGTATGTACTGAGACATCTTTGTGACTTTTTTCCAAGAAGTGAGAACCTCAGCTAGCTAATTGGAAAGAAAAGAGAATCTCTCACTTTTTTCCTAAGGGTTTGAGATGTTAGAGCTACTGTCTATCACTTGTATAATTGTGTAAATGTGTAGTAGGAAGGAGGGGACTCTGGTTTAATTCCCTTTTTGTCTGAGGAGGCTGAGACCTAATGTTTCCAAGAAAGTGAGCTGAACTAGGCTGGCTGCAGGCTGAGATTGGGCTTGTATTTGGCTTTGTTTGAAACTATGCCTTTGCGCAGCAAAGAATGAAAAAGATAGAAGGAGCCAGAGAAAATGAACCAATATGAGTTTATAGCCCCGTAGTAGGAGTGCTTCTGTGGTTTTGGTCCTTACTCCATGCACTTAGCTCCATGTTATTTGTAATGTTAGACTAATGTTATTTGTTCCAGCAAATATCTCACTAACAAAACCAAAGATGTGATACTCTCCCAAACCTGTAAGGAAATCACCTTTGTTCTGTATTTGTATCTTGTGCTGCCATAGCTTTTATTTCTTATGTTTGTTTGAAAACTACATGTAAGCGTGCATGAAAGTATACACACATGTGCATCTGCAACATGTGTAATTGGAATCCTGAGGTGTACTGATTAAATACTCTTTGCTGTCAAAGTGTAAGAAATGTCTATTTTTTATGTCCATGCCTATGGAATTTTTTTCACTGAAATATTCTGTTATTATTAGTTCAGTTGAGTTTTGTTTTCTGTCCCTCAGTGTATTCTCTTCCATCACGCTGTGGCAGACTGTGCTGTTGTGGGCCAGGAGCATCCCTTAAAAGGACATGTTCCATTTGCGCTGTGTGTACTGAGAGAAGGTGAGAGCTCGCTGCTACTGATGTTACTAAGATTTACCAAAGTCTCAGAAAGGTTAAAGGGTATGAACTTCTTCACTAGGTGTAAAGACAGAAGAGGAGAAGATTTTGCAAGAGATTATTGAGCGAGTTAGAACTAACATTGGTCCAGTAGCAGCTTTCCAGAAGGGGGTGTTTGTGAAACAGCTACCAAAAACACGCTCTGGCAAGATACCACGTTCAGCTCTTTCTGCACTTGTCAGTGGAAAGCCGTATAAGGTAAGTTGGAGATGTATGCTTTAATGAATTAGGCACATGTGCACATCCAAAGACACATCATCATGGTTTCAATTCTCTAGACTATTCTGCAACTGGTCTGTGACTTCAGGTAGTACATTACATTTTATTTCTACTGTAGCTTACCCAAAAGATTTTCATGTTCCAGAGCTTGCCAGATACTTTTTCTTGATTGCTTTCGAAAGCTAGATTTAGAAGATTCTCTGAATGAAATTCTGTTTTACTGTTGAAGGACTGCAATCTACTATCACATGCTTCTGTATATTCTTCCTTTTCAGATAACGCCGACCATTGAAGATGCCAGCGTGTTTAAACATATTGAAGAAGTGCTAAAGAAGAATTAAATGGTATAATACGTTGATAACAAACATGTCAGTTACCGAAGTACACAAAGAGACTTTCTATTAGGAAATACCACATTTTAAAAACTAGTAATGATTTGGGACTAATTTTTTTTACTTCAGAAATGTTACTGTGTTCTTCACCATATTGTCATAGCCAACAAAGCATACTGAAGTCTCTGCATATAGTCATTGTATGATGGATATTAAGATTGCTAAGAATTGCAAATAGAAGTCATACATTTCTATAGCCATAAAGGGAAGGAGTCACTGCATTTTCTATCTCTTATGATGTCATGTAACCTTACATTTCAATCCATTTTTGTATAATGTGACCAGTAACTTGAGTTTGGCTAAAACAGCTTACAAAAGGTACATCATGAACTGAGGACAGCAATAAATAGGAATTCTAATGTGAAAATTATTGCAGACATAAATTGTCCTCACTTGTCAATTATGAGCCTTTATGTCTTTTAAATTTTTATCAACTTTAAATTTTTAAAATTAGTTTTCTTGATTCCACTGATTTTTTTTTCCCTAAGTCTTTCTGCTATAAATTAGATTCCTATAATTTTTTTACTCAGTAAATTTCTGAAGTGTCTTTTTTGTAGAATGATAGATAATTTCTGGTTTTCAAATCTATAAAAATCTTGATTTGTCCAGAGCAATATTCAATAAAAACCATGTATTTCAAATAAAGGCAGAATTTTACCCTTTGCATTTTCTGATAATTTTGTTGTGGTTTGTATCACTTACGATAAGGAGAACCAGAATGTGCTTTTGCTGACCTAATTAGATGTTTCAGGCTCACTGAGATATATATAACCAAGAAATTTAGCAAATACATATACTAGGCAGGCCATCCTTGACTTTATAGGCCACTTAAAAATATTTACAGGGTTCTCAACAAACCAGGGGATGGAAGATACACTCTCTACATGCATTACTTCTCAAGCTGCAGGTTTTTAATTGAATAATAAATGTAAAAATCCTTTTAAAAATACATGTTCACAAAAAAGTTTGAAAGCAGAGAAGTGACTCAAACTCTGCAATACTTTCCAGAGGAAGAAACGCAATATGGTAATTCAGATGATGCTGGTATAAGAGGTTCTATACTTAGGCTAAACCAAGGTAGAAGTTAAGTCCAGACATTTTTTGCTATTGCAGTGTGTCCTCAGAGGAGTCCAGAAATACTGTTATCTCCTATTGGGTAAAAGTAAGGATGATAGCCCTGTTAAGTGATAAAATAAACCAGCAGATTGATGTAGGAGCTGAAAGGTGATAGGTAAGTGCTAATTAACATGAGCCATACCCTGATGTTGCCTTGTGCCTGTGACCTTTTTGTAAAGTCAATGAGCTCTACCAGTTACATAGGAAATAAACAAAATGTCCATGTGGTTTTTCCAGTAGGGACTGCATGCAGTTGAGCCAACCGTGTGGAACCCGGTCATACAGTCATATAATAAAACAGCCTAGTTTCAGTCTGTTCTGTACTTGTTTTTTGCCGAATAATTGCATAAAGTAGCTGCCCTGCTCAGCTATTTGATTTAGTTGAAAAATCACAACCTGAACAGAGAGTGAAAGCATTTAAAGACTGAGTAAAGGCTAATGATACTCTATGGTAGATATGCTAACTATACAGGTTAGTGATTTATATGTGGGAGTAATTTTGCTCCTTAGAGATGTTCTGATAACTTTCTTGAAATACTTCTTATATAAGTTGCAGTTATTTGAAGAATAATCCATCCAGAAGAAAATAATATCAAGTACCAAGGCTTTAATAGGAGGCCCATGCCAAATAAAGGAGTGCCTTGCAGAGAATGATGAGTATTTTTCAGTTTCACAATGCTACAACTTAGAAACCTATGCTGAACAGCTACAGGGCAAGAGAGAGAGCTTGGGAGTTGTTACTGAAGTTGTTTTGAAAAATCAGTGAGAAACTACAAGGGTCTTATCACAGAGAAACTGTGGCACATTCATGAGGTGCATGGCCATTACCGTTTTGTACAATGAAAGCTGAGATGTGAAGCTGTGTGTGTTGTATTTATCCCAGCTGCAGCCATCATGTTGCAATTGTAGAAGCAGGGGAGGGGAACTGATTAGTGAGAGCACAAGCCCTCTAGTAAAGATATGCAATAGGATGTAGGAGAAGAGAATTAATTTCCTAGATCTTTATAGTTTTCCCAATGACATCTCATGTTCCTACACCAGTTTCTTCACTTGTAAGGAAAGGTAACCTATTTTCTAGTTTGGGGCTCTTTTTTTAAGGAGGAGAGAATTAATATCAGACTTCTTTTAAAAACACAAAACCCCCAAACCAACATTAGTAATGGATATTTAGGCACTTACCTTTCTGAGGGGCTGTTTACTCATATTAATATTGACAAGAAACAATTATCTATCCTCTGAACTATTTGTGAAGAGCTTGAATAGTTACCATTCTTAAAGTGTCTCCATAACAAAAATGTTTGTAATACCTTACTTCTGCTTTCTGAGGAAGCCTGAGCCTTTTTTTTTTCTTTTTTTTATTTTTAAATTTTCTTTTTTTTTCCCCTTTTTGTTTTCCTGTTTTGGTGGAAACTCTTTAAGATCAACACTGGGATATAAGAGAGGGGCAGAGTGGTCAGGTGTACACACTCTGCTACTGCCCTGGTACTGTGGAGGATTCCAGAAATGCCAAATGTGTCATTCATCAGCATTTAGAAAACCCAGACAAAGAAAGCCACCTTATTGCAGCAGTACAGTATGGAAAAATCTTGTTTCACGGGCATTGATTTTGTTTTCCAGAGGAGCCTTTTGCTGAGGAACTGTGATTGCAGAATGCTTTGTCTACAGCTTTAGCTTTGTGCTGAGCTGGAGAAAGGGAGAAGGAGTAGTCATTCTTGTGCATGGCTCTGGTGCTGCCCAGCAACCTGGTTATACTGTCAAGGAAGTACAAGCCCCTTTAACAAGTGGTAGGACAGCACTTATTTTCTTATTCTTTTTTTTAGAGAGAAGCATGTGGGTAGATTTGAATGGTCAGGGAGTTATTGAAACTTGGCTGGAAGAGGTTGATGTAATAATTATTCCCAGTGTGCTGAAAGGGTCAGAGCCAACTAGACAACATTTAGCATAGCCACAGTTTCTAGCTGGTGATAGTAGAGCTTCAGCTCGTATAGGGGAGACAGGGCTGTACTAGGAGATTTTTTATATATTAGCCTTAGATCAAAACTGAAGTCACAATAATACTCTTCTAAAAATTTTTTTTTTAATTCTTCTGGTCCGATTCCTTCCACTGTGGAAATAAATAATTAGGGGGTGCTGTACTCCTAGGGCAGGATACCTGCAGCTTTGGTCTCAAGATCTTGCTCATTCTTTTCCTCAACACACCTCATTCCCTTCTACCCCCTGAATTTGAGTGTGAGCTGTGACAATGCGGGCTGAAAAAGAAATTCTGTAAAATGGGAGCTGGCGTTTATGAGGGGAAGTGTATTCAAATGATACTGCAACCACTGAAAATGGGGTTTGCATTGCTTTACTTTGTGACATTCTGGACTAAAATAATCCAAAAGGAGTCTGAGGGGGGAGAAGAAGGAACATCAGCAACGATGTCGGTTAATTCCAAGGAACCGTACGTCAAAGAGCCATGTCTTTATACAGTTGTGTGCTAAGCCAAGCCATCGTATCGCACCCATCAGCAAGTTCAGTGCTCCCTCTTGTGGCAGATTCTGACCAGTAAATCCATCGTAACTCATACCTGTTAGTGTTTATATTAGCTATGAGAAGTATCTGGTATCCAACTATTTTAATGCTACTACATACCAAGCTTAATAGACTTATAAACACAAATAGCACTGAATTCTTCTTTATTGACATTGGGGGAGAAAAATCTTTCACCATCTGATTGACTGAAGTTTGCCGAATGAAAATAGACAAAACAAATGTTTATGTACGTGCAAACATTGCAGATCAAACTGCTAAAAGAAATAACTAAAAGACAGGTCTTGAGCTAAGATCAAGCAGCAGAAAAATAGCAAATAGGTAAATGACTATTAAGTAGGTCTTACTTTGAAACTTCCCATTTAAACAAAGAATAAACAACAATAACACCACCAAATAAAGCCACAGCAGGTAATAGTTGCTCTTCTAAACTTTTATACACTATATATTAATCACTCTGTCTTTCAGTTATTTCCTCTGACAAAACTGACTTCTGTGAAGTCTCAGCAAGGCCATCTTGGCTAAAAGCATAACGTTAGACAGGAGCCTGTCTAATGCCCTGTTATAATGAAGAAATGGTGGGGTTTGGTTGGCTTCTCTTTTCTTTCATTTTCTTTGTTGAATATATCTGGAAACGAGAATCTGATTCTATGCAAATATTAGATTTAATTTTCCAATGCTGGCTGGTGTCTGAAGATCCTGGAACGAAAAGGTGGCTCTTGGTAAAGCAAGATTCTTCTTGGTCCGAAGGTAACATAGAAGAAAGTTTTTGTTTTTTGTATAAATCATGTTTTATTAAATTGCCTTTTTTTTTTTTTTTTTTTTTGTAAACAGTTCTTCTGGGTTTATTTGTTAAGAGGTGAGCCATTATGGTGCTTCTCTATAGATATCTGACATTTCCATTTTGTCTTTAGAGGTCCATTTTGGCTCCAGGTCCAGGTTATGTCATTCTATTATACATCATCAGAGGCAGGTGTTCAGCTTTAAATATTGACAGATTTTCTCAGTAGGAACATGTTGAAGCTTCTAACTCTGCTAAACATATTCATTTGACTGTTACAATCCAAAAACTGTAAAAATGGTGGAATGGAAAGATACAAACAGTATTATTGACACTGTATTGTCAAATGTTTGCACTGAGACCCCATGTACCATAGATTTTATTTTTAAAAAATCATATTTATATCCATTTACATAAGACTTACACATTTTAAAAGAAATACATACACAGTAAATACGTAAATGTCTAGTATTTTACAATAAAACAGATGGAACAATGTAAAAATGAGTGGCTTCATTTGATAAAAGCTTTGGATGTGCACTACTGCCAAATTTCTGATGACAGAGATGCTGAGAGGATAGGTGGAGGTTGTTTTGTTTTTCTAATAGTAATTTAAGTATTTTTTTACTCTTGTTTTAAACTAACTGATACATGAAAGGAATATCATATCTGTTTGTCTGATATACCTTATGTGTTCTCTTCCCTATTACCCTGTTCTTGCAGAGAGTTTTAATGCTGTTTTTCCTAAGTAGTGGTAGTGCACTTCAGGTAAAGTAGAAGAAAGAGATGACATCTAAGGGAAAAAATAAACAAAGATTAATTAGCAAGATTCTTTGATTCTAATTTGGTCTAGGATGCAATGACACCAGAAAATATTATAGCACTAATTAAGCTATTGCATGGTTTACTAAAACATGAGTTTTGAGTATCTGAGGGAGACATGCATTTGTCATTTTAGATCTGCAACATAAATCTATTTATAATGCATTTTAATCTTTACTAATGTATACTCATTCTTGTCCTAGATTGAAACAAACTCCTGCTTATGTTCCATTTTACATTTGTTTTCCTGATGTTTTGATTCAGCAGTGGGGTTAGTTTCCTGCACCTGTACACTTTTGCCTGTTTGGCAGAAGGCTGAACACACACTTTAAGTGTATAGACCTTGCTGACACACTCTGTGATTCTCCTTGTTCGCTGCAGTTTGATAGCATTTATCTTTTTCCACCCTGACAGTTTCTTTGCTATGTATGGACCAGCTGTTTCCAGATTATCATTCACATCTTTTTGGAACTCTTTGTCATCTGTCTTTACAAATCCTCTTTGGAACCCTTCATTGATAAAGTACGTAGCTGATTTTACCAAATCCCTTTGACATTTCATTAGAAGAAAAGTGGCACTACTATGTTCTACTGCCCCAGCCTATAGCAACTGATTCTATGCATGCAGATAGTTTAGTCACCAGAGTACCACAACTACTGGTGCATTCTAGGCAAGGTGTTACAAGCCTGGGTCTCAGTCTGACCTGGATCTGGAAAATCTCAGGAAGCATGTTGTAATGGATAATCTTTCCTTTTGTCGAAGTACCACGCAGTTCCTTCCATGAAGAAACTGTTACTCAGGAACTGTGATCACAAAATTCTGAAAACTCTTCTGTTGCCCTTCAACCAACTTCACATCCCCCATATAAGCAGTTTTTGTTTATGTGTTCATCCCTGAGATTCAGGTCATTTGTTTAAGTTTTCAAGTTTGATATCATAAGGAAGGAAACCTTTTCCTTTTTTATATAATTTACTGAACTCCAAAATTATTTTAACTTGCTTTTTGTTTTCTAACTTGCATGATATTTTGAAATTGTACTTATGAACAGTGCATATACTAAAGTTTTAGTTCACACCATCTTGTTGCTTCTCTAAAAGGAGTATATGGTAAGTGAAATGAAAGAGTATATGTGTCAGTCATCCTCATATATTAGCCTTTGCAATTTAGATGTAAATTTTATATTCTTACAGAGCTCTCAAGCATTTAAGCTTAGAATGTAGTTGGCAGAATAGGGGACAAACAGCAAGTACTGATGTGATACATATCACTGATTCTTAAAACACCACCAATACTCCTATAGAAATTGAAGTTAACTTGTATAGCTTGTGTAACTTTGTCTGAACATCTTTTTGCTCAAAATACCTAACTCCCACATACATATAGTGCCAGCAAAGTTTGCTACTGTACTTCTGTTTGTGGACTGCTACTTTTTAGATAAATTTAAATACAGTGGGAATAAACAGTTTGGATAATCTTAAGTTAATTTTTGTTAACATACCAATTTGCAATTTCTGCCCTTGTTGCACTTTTCAAACTTATTGGAAACTATCACCTCCTGTGCCTGGCCCATTACTCTCGGCCAAATAGATAGCTTGGTGTTTAAACTTAATTTTTTGGTCATACTTCATTGCTTTCAACATTGCAATTTTGAAGCATATAGGAGAAAAGATATGCATCTCTGCTATCAGTTCTGCTCCCACTGAACCCAGTGACAGTACTGTCATTGACTTTACTGACATAACACCAAGCTCTAATCTATACATATGTACACATAAAAAGATGTGTATAGTTTACGTGCTTCGTCATCATCTTTGTAGGACCAGCTGCTAAACATACCTATTTTAGGAAAAAAAAAAATAAAAAATCTCCTGTGCTTATTTTTCAGTGGTGGCATGAAAAGTTCCCTTTTCTGCTAAATTAAGATTTTATACTCTTGCAGTCTCGTGAAGATCTATGAAGTAAGGCATATGTCATCAGTAGGACCCTGAGCAAACTATGTTTTCCAATGGTAACATTTGCTGTTCCTAAGAACTTTTTGAACATGCCCAGAATTAGTAAAATCTCGATGGCCCCAAGCCTCTCCCAGTCTTGGGAATCTAAAAAAGGACTTTCTTGCAGATCCTGGCATATCTTGCCTACAATATGTAACAGCCATAGAAGCATGCTTAATGCCTGGTGAGGTTTTGGTGCTATCCAAATATTCTTTCCAGCTGCCCTTGAGTAACTAGATGGAAAACAAAACTGTTTTACTGAGAAAATATTAGCATGAAATGGTGCCATATTGATGAAAGCGCTCATCATGTTAGTATTTTTTGCAAAACTTGTGATGTAGCAGAAAACGGTGTATTTCCGCAGAACTCTGGAAGAGTGAATCTGTGAGATTCATAGCCTTGTTCCAAAGATAAGTGGTGAGAAATGCAACATGAATTTCAGATTTGATCCAAAGTTGCATCCAGCTCGGAATAGCCTTTCTTTGCCACTGGTCAATTCTGAATGATTTGAGAAGTGCAAGAATCTCTGTAATAGATAACTTTGGAAGATTTTCTGCATAGGGGAAGTTTTGTTCTAGCTTTATACATTACCTGATGTTCTGAATTGAGCCATATATCTCATTAAAAAAAAAAAAAAAAGTAAATCTCTTCTGTTTTACTAGCTTTTTTCTTTTCTCTCTCCCTAGCTTCTGGTAGAACTACTTCCAGTTCTCATAAAGTAAATTCACTCCCCATGCCTACTGCTGTCTCTCCAAGTCTAGCTTTAAGTTTGAGACCGTACAAAATACGTTATAGTTGGTGAGCTGTCATCTGAACAGAGTTGTCTGAAAACTTTTGTCTTATCTGCTAAAGTGGTTTCAGCAGAAAGAACCTGCTGTTTGAGATGGGGAAAAGAATAGCATAGCATCTCCTGGACTGAGCTTGAGACTGTTGTTGTGATCAAATGACCACCCGACTGAGTGTGAGTTAGGCCCTCTGCTCCATGCTGGCTCTTGCTTGAATAATAGCAAGGAATATTGGGTGTAGTGTACAGTTATAAAGAGCTTTCATGATGGCCCCTTATGAATACTCACAACAATTCAGTGCTGGCTTCTTTGCTAGGCCTTGTCAGCATGAGTATGTGCGAACTGTTGAGCTGTCTAACCTCTGCAGTCGTGATGAAGCAACTGCAAATTGCAAAAAAAAAAGAAACAAACCAGAACCTCTTTAGAATCATGAAGAAAATCAATCAGTCTGTTTCCCACTGGAAGGGTGGCTATTAAATTGCTCTGTAGCTTTCTATGACATGATCTGGGCATGGTTCAGAACTCAGTTTCTTCATGTCTGATATGAAGATATGTCATCTTCATGACAGATATTGAAATCTGTCTTAAGTGAATACAGTTTAAAACTCAATTTTGTCTTTATTTTGTTGGAAGTCCTAATACTGTACATATCATGCTGTTTAAATACTATAGCAGTCTTAGCACTGGGAGATAGGAAGCCAGATCCTGGATGAGGATGTAGTTCTTCAAAGCTACCTACCTTTAAGTGTACTGAGTTCAGTACCCAGCTCAATAATAAACTGTGTGGAAGACCTCAAGTAAATCGCTAAATCTGCCTTGTGCCTTAGTTCCCCATCTGTAAAATGGGAATAATATCTTCTACATCACAGGATGGCTAGAAGATAAAATCTATGAATGTTTGTAAGGTTCTTAGCTACTACAGTAATGTGGGCCATGGAAGTGCCTAGGGAACTGGTACCTTTATTTGTACATGGAATTTGCCTTGGAATGGATTCTTGTCTTACAGCTTCATCATTGCCAGGAATTGCAGGATTAAAAGCAAAGCGTGCACATGAGCAGTGGAGTCAATGGAATTCAGTGATGCAATCAGCAAATTATTCCATCTGTAATTGCAGCTATAAAGTATTGTTTTAAAAGGTGAGAAACTGTAATGGAATTTAGATGGCTTTAATGGAATTTAGATGGCAATATTGTCATACCAAGGTCATTCAGGAGTTAGAGAATGTAATCACTACAAGCAGTGTATTAATTTACTTTGAGACAAGTCTATTCATAGACCTAAATTCTCTCATGAGGAAATAAACAGCAGTATTGAAATGGGCCAATCTGTATACTGGTACTTCTCAGAACTTCAGGCAAGTATACATGGCTTTATCATCCATATACCTGAAGGAATAGCTGCAATGGGATTTGTCCCTTCTCCCTGCCCTCTTACAATGATTTTTAAATTTTACTTATTTTTTAATTATGATCTGATTGTTACTTTTCCAGTCATTGCTGTGTTAGGGCATCTTTTGGAAATTATAAGATTTCCAGAGGAAATTAAGACTGGTATACAGTAACTCAATTAGTACCTGAAATTCAGTATGTGCTAACTACACTACCCATCTGATTGTTATTAATCGTTAGCAACTAGAGTTATTTGACGGACAAGGCTAAGCTAGTTAGTTTGAAAGTCAAACAGGAAAATAAAAGTGATAGTCCTTTCTAAGTTCATTCTCTAAAATACACTCCACCAGCTAGAGAGGCTAATGAGCTGAAAAATTTGCTTAGATATTATATACAATCTTCGATGAAAGTCAGTAAATTAATTCCTCTCTTTCTGAATGTTCCCTTTGCAGATCTAGGATGGCTACATTGCCTTTTTTTTTTTTTTTTTTTTTCTTTTCTAAATAAACACTGACAGTCTGAAGCAAACCTGAAAAAAATGAATAGTATGCCAAGTCAGTGCTTTTCCGTTCCCTAATTCAACTCTCCCAGACTCCATTCATCCTAGTAACAGGAACACAGCCACTCTGGTGCAAGACAGACATGCACTAAAAGTCAATTGAGCATGCTAGAATAAGCCCCTTGCTTTTCAACAGTAAGTGCAGAAATGACTGCATACCATCAGTCGCCATCTTCCGCGACTGCCCTGATGTTGTGGTTAATCTGAACCCGGCTGGCAGTGTTTCTGAGGAGCCCGGCATCATGCTGATCCCGTGAACCTCACGCGGAGGAAACTGTCGTCGCCAGGAGGGGCCACGTCTGAAGTTCTTGTCATCGCTCTGTCAACACACACAGTTGTATTTGATAAAGCAAAATGAAATTTTTTTATTAATTAGCCTGCTGTCTGCTGCCTCTCCCACTGTCAAATGTATTCCACAACTACCCTGCTCTGTTGCACTGCACCTAGTAACTGCAATGCACTTGAGACACTCTTGTAAAAGTAAATGCTTTAGAAATATTAAATACCAGGGTGGAAAACTTTTCTTAAATCTCTGGCTTGATATGGTAGAGGGTTTTAGTATTAGCTAAAGTAGAACTTTCTTAAAAGTCAGATCTCTTCCACGTACAGTGACAGAAAGTGCAGTGGTTTGTTACTGCATTAGGAGGCTTACATAAAGTGCTGATAAAGAATTAAACACTCATGTGCGTGCACAGAATTCAAAAGCATCTCACATTTTCAGCAAGTCCTTACAAGTTTTATTCTTCCTCACGTGCAGAAGTCCAAGACTTGAACATTTTTGCAATGGATTCTTACCTTAAGATGAGTATTTTCCATAGGTGAATTTGAGATTTCCCATTCTAGATAACTGCCCCAAATCCCACTCTATTACATGTTGATGAACTCTGAAGAACCAAAAAAACCCAACCACACCAAAAATCCACTTTTCTTCTTTCTTCTTTATTTTTTAAAAAAGGAGGTAAGTGTTCTAAAGAATAGGTTGCACAGACGTCCCCCCTGCCACCACGTGTTCTGGCTGGTGAAACTTCCATTCCTTTCTGCACGTTTCCTCTACGGAAAATGTTCGTCTTAAGGTAAGAGTGCAGTGGCAAATTTAGCATCCACGATTATATGAAGATGTAGCCATACTGAGGTTACTTTAAAAATCTTGTCTGGCATTTCTTAATTTTTTCTTAAAGCTGTAACTGACTTTTTAACAATGTGTGAATTAACATGTCTTCATGCATTCAATTTAATTTTTATATTTTACTGTGATATTTTATAAATACTGAAAATAAAATTAATTACTTCCTCAAGTCGTCTTTCAGTTCCTAGTGCTAAAAGGTTGTTGTATTCTCTCTCAAGGATCTGCCGTGCCTAGAGATACCAAAGTAAAAAATTAAAATGGTTGAAGAGGAATAAGAGGCAATAATGGGTACAGATTAACCAGAAATAGCATGAGCAAACTTGCCTGGGTGTTTTGTGTTGGAATCTGTAATAATAAAGCTAAACTGCTGTAATCAAAGTTTTCATCCAGTGCTATAAGTGAACCATGTACACCACTTTCTAGAATATTATTTGCATATTCTCGGAGGCCAATAGCTTGTATCCAGCGTATGACTCGATCATTGCTCCATACCAGCACATCTGTAAGGACATAACACTGGTTCAGTCTCCTGATACCCGATAATGTCTGAACTATACAGGTTGCGCATGCACTGTGGGCGTCATACTGCTTTATTTCTCAAATGAGGAATGCCAGTGAACTATTCATATAGCTTTAATGCCTTCAATATCTCCTGTTCAAAACCCAAGGTGTGGGAAAAACTGTGTGATTTTAGCTTCCTTCAATTGAAATGTTTATTCTAAATAATGTTTCCAAAGGAAAAAGGTGCCTCCAGAGGGCATCTCCAGAATCCAATTCCTCCCACCTCCTATAGATACCCTTTTCAATTCTTAGGCAAGTTTTTACAGTTTAGCAGTGCAAGGGCACAGGAGAAATATCAGTTCCTCAAGACTTCACTGGAGAATTTTCTATTAAACATTTTGAGAATCGGGTCAGCACCTACCATTTTATAACATGCCATAAAGCAAACGATGAGTTCACAATTTTAGAGACTAAAACTATTTTTAGTTCAGAAAGCTGGTTAGGCTGTTAAGATCCATGCCAATTATAAAGGCCACAAAATGAGCTAGGAAACCATTTTTGAGGATTTCGCTATTATAAAAGAAGTATCCTACCCTGTCTGTAAGATTAAAAGAGAGTTACTTCTACTGCTCTTTATACTTGCAAGTGGGAAATGTAATACTGAGTTTTGTGCTACTAAGTGATGAGGCTTTTTCCTGAACCCTTAAAGATGTCCAGCTAATGTAGCTGTTCTGGGAGCACGCATTCTCCATCACCTGACCAAGAGCATCCCAGACTTTGGGGTCAGGATTGGCTGAAACACAGCGTGGCAGCCAGGGATTACCAAGACCAAATCCCAACCGGGACCGTGTCTAACTGACCAATGCACAACAGGATGAAGGTTGGGTGAAGGAGGCTATGGGTTATTACCCTTGTCCTAGAGGTGACTAGCATTGAAGCAACAACAGAATTTGAGACCAATACCCAATTCCCCCATGTCAGTCTCCAGCTATACACACAGATTCACTGACACTGATGCCTCCACCCCCAAGTCAAAGTCTACCTCCTCCTTACCCCCCCCCCCCTTTTTTTTTAAGCTCTTCCAATCGGCGTTGTGCTTGAGAAGTGTAACTGCTGTATTCACTAGAGCTGGAAATGCTTAATGGAATCAAAGGATTCACTGCTGATAATGGGAAAAAACCCAACAACCCTAATAGTTACTTATAAAAGGAACCGTGCAGTGAGCCTGCAACTGCTCTAGAGAGCTTTACACAGAAAAATACTTTTAAATCAGCTGTTAAATCTTCTAATAAGGCCAGTTCTATTAGGAAATATTCTTATATACCAATCAACTGCCTCAGTGGCCACCCCTCCAAGCAACATTTTCTATGATACACATTTTGAAGTAAGAAATAAAAGGCAAAAGTTTTCAAAAGCAGGAGCAGTGTTAGGGTCCTGAGTGCTCTGATTTCCCATTGTTGACCCCAGCACGTCCCATTGGCTCTTTGGCCTTCTGCTTCTGAGACTGAAAAAGGCTAGGATACGTCCCCAAAATCCAATTTAGCAAAATGTGTGTATCAAACCACCATTCAGAACTGCAGCCCCAGTTTAGCAAAGTACTTAACTGTGCCTAATTTAAGGAGATCTGAAGACAGATGGACTTATCTTAGTTTTACTTAAAGAACACGCTTAAGTGCTTTGCTAAAATGGCATGACAAGGGGTTAATAGTGTCAAGCTTCAAAAGAAGAAACATTCCCAGTATTCATTCCCAGGAACTATCACCTTTTATTTCATGCTGACTCATTTCTCTTCGCTTTTCCAGTTCTTTTCTATCATAATTCAACCTCTTTAAACACATGATTCCATATTGCAAGCTTGTTCTGTTATTTAAAGAGAAACATTTACAGAGTTAATAAAGATAATTTTGAAGATGGGAACATATGTAGGATGTATTTCCTGCATTTCACATGAGGTGTTTCATGATGCCCATGTAGCAAATCTTGAGGACAGAGGGGAGAGCAAAACCATTAAAAAACCATAGACTTCAAAAATGAAATGGACAAACCCAAAATGAGTATGTTTGAATAAATGTTCTAGCATAAGAAACCCAAAACATCAAAAATTGTATTCAGAAAAGGTCAGCCCTTGCGAGCAGTGACATGTTTTGCCAAATCAGGCCTCAAAAAAGTGACAAATCAGACAGTACATTAAAAAAAAAATCCACTTCTTGTCACATAAACATCATTCTCCCTAAAGTCTAAATGCCTTTATTTCCATATTTCCAATTTAGCTTCCTGGCTTATCCCTAGATAACCTGAACAACTGTCAATTTGCTTGTACTCTTAACAGCTTTTATGTGCTACACACAATAGCTTTTCATTATTATGAGATCTCAGGGGGTCAAATCTTAGTCTACCATTTTCTGATACTTTAAACCACTTAATAAATTATTACTGTTTCTGTATTGTCAAGGCTTTATTTATATATTAATGGTTCCCTGATCATTATGAAATTTATCTGTACCAATATCTTAGTTTTGAGAGATGTAGTTGCAATGCGGTTTCTATTACTAAAGGAATCTCTCTCAATTCAGATATCTGACACTTAGCACTTACTTTTCTGTGTGGTTTTCCAAGCCAGAACAACTTAAAGTAAGTGGTTTTATTCTGTGCAGCACTGAGCACTATGTCAGACACATAAAAGTCTTTATACATGTAGTCTTTATGCAAACATACCGATGAAAGCTATCCACCATTTTTAAGTGCACACGCAGATCTTTCTTTGTCAGATGATCTAACATCCTTGCATCTACCAGGCATTCCATAAAATAACTTCGGTACTGAGGTAAACCCAGACTGGGGAGCCATTCGTTACCTATCCATTCATGGTTCATATCACCATAAGCCAGGGTCTACAGGGAAAAAAAGGAAGAGGGGGAAAAAATTCTTGAGTTTGTTCAAGGTTGCACCACAGACTGAGGACAGAATACCTATCTGCTGTGCTTATTTCTGGTGAGAATTCCTAGCTTAGAGATCCTGTCTAAAAAAACCCATTCCGGTTTTACATCATTTTGACATTGGAGGTGGAAGCCACTGTGAGATATGTTACTGACAGCAGTTTTGCCTGTTGTGTCTTGTTTGCTATCTTTGTAAATTTTAAGCAATTTTTTTTGTAATAAGAAATAATAGTTTCAATTTTGAGTTTTAAATGCAAGCAAGCTTATTACACAATCAAAATGTGTTTGTTTCATAATCTTACTTGCTTTCAATTGACCTTCTAGAATACTTATGCTAGGCAAATCCTACAATGGACTTTGTAATACAAACATGGCCCCAGAGAATCTACTGAAGTTTGTGTCACTGTTCAGTGGGGACTAAGATTTCCTAAACAGAATCTAATGACACTTCATGGTTGCACACCTGTGGTCCTTATGAGACTAAAAGTTAATTTAAGTTGTTTGTCAGCCAAGCTTACGTTCACCATCAGTCTTCACCATCAGTCAGAGCTGGTGACCAAATACATTCTGTTAATGAGATATTTTCAGCTGTGAACAGCTTAAACCTAACTGCATCATATGCGGAGCTCAATAAATTAATTTTTTAAGATAGGAGCAAATCAGATTCCTCCTAGAAGCTAGCATTCAGGCACTAAGCTACTCCATTGTTCATCTGAAATTTCAATAGGGTGAAGAAGAAAGTATATGAAAAAAACCACATGCATGTTGAGCTATTTTTATATGGGTTGCACAATTTAGATGCAAAATAGATTTCACAGCTCACTACTGTCAATTATTTTGGTACTCCTAAAACTTAACAGAAAGGAGAACTCGCAAATTGCAAGATTAACATCTCCTCAATAGGATTGTGCTCAGCTTTGAGCATGACTTTCAAGCCTAACTATCTTTTTGGTTTTGTTTTTAATGTCTCCTGTTATTATAGACAAAAGGATAACATAGTGCAAGCCGGATATATTTTCTATGGGGGAAAATGTAGTCCCCTCATCGCTTATTCTTGTGGGATTTTGAAGAGAAAAGGAATGCATGAGTAAAGACAGTAAGATTATGCAAGAGTGTGCATATATTAGAGAGAGAGAGGAAGAAGCTGAAAAATATAAGTAATTGATAGTCTAACTAAAGCAAAAAATTTTGTTGCTAATTGTACAGGAGTATTTGTAGACTGATACTTGTGTGTGATTTATACAATTGTTCTAAAAAACATATGGTGTAATTTTAGAAATGTTAGACCTCAAACTCTTGGCATATTTTATTAGCCCATTCTCAAAAATAAGGAAAATATTTTTTCTAGATTTAGCTGGGAGGTAGAAGATGTCTCTGGAATGTAGCCATTTCTTTTAAGAAAAATATTTACAGCATATGTACCTCTTTGTGCTTTACCTAGCAAACCTGTCCAGAGAAGAACTCTAAAATGTATAAATCATAATTCAATCATTGAGGTACTGTCACAACACTGTACTTCTCTATGCATATTGATACATTGTTAATTACTTTATTATTATCTTTGCATTCAAAAAAATCACGTAAAAGCGTCATACCTGAGCCCAGCTGCCTTCTTCAGACTCTTTCTGTGTTATCAGCAGAAAGCAATTAGTAAAGCAGGTAAAAAGACAATAAAAATGAGTTATAAAAAGATGTGGTTTTCATGTATATGTTAATCTCAGTACAAATGAAAACATACATGTAAAATGTGCCAATAAAATAACTCCAGTCAGTGGCAATGCCTTGGGCTAAACTACCTTAAAAATTACAAGACCAGACCCATAAAATCTAGGGAGGGCAAATCTAGCTAAGTTTTCAAGATATAAAATAATTATAGCTCGGTGAAACTTTACAGCATTATCTTAAACACTTTTTATGGTTTCACAATCAAAACACAATCATTTACTTACAAAATTGGGCATTAGGGATGCCATTTTTTGTTTCTAGTTAGATTTTGCAATATTCACAACAAAAGGCTGTCTTCTTGTGAATGTATTGTAAAGGAGCTTTTTATGGCATTTTTTTACGGCAAAACTATATTTTTGTTGCTGGCCAGTTAAACAGGATCAACTCTACTTCTGATCAGTTGAGTGTTGCTTATATTTATATTTATATTTATATTTATATTTATATTTATATTTATATTTATATTTATATTTATATTTATATAAAATACAAAATTGAAAATTAGCTCAGTTGTAAAAAAAAATTGATGAGAATCTGTTTCATTAATGTTCATGAGAAAACTTGAAATAGTATAGCAAGCATAAATTTCTATGAAATAAGTCTTTATTGCATCAAAATTTAGCTTTAGTACCTCCACCACCATTTATAGATTGGGCTGACTATAAAGTTTTCCAAACTGAAGATAGGTTTTTCAGACATATTACTGTAGGATTGTATCATGTTTTATAAGTTCTGTTATGGAGTTATGATGTAATGCTAAAAACAAAACCTAAAATAACATATGTTCCAAGTAAAAGAAAAAAGTTTTAATAAAATCTGTTAATATTTATTTTTGTCCCCACCAAGCAGGGAAAGGTTTGACAAAAATCAATAAATAAATGACACACTCCATGCACCCTAAATCAAACAGCACGAATACATGAGTATGGACATGAAAGACTCAGCATTAATGAAAACACTGAGTTCTGCAATGCACCATTCTCAAGCCTTTTCTTACTTCTTACTATATCAGCAGATACAAGACTATGTTTAGAAGAGGAACTAGGGAGTAGAGTACAGGGCAAATGTTGCATCTGTAACTGCAACAATTTCATTTCACCAAATGAGGTTTCACACTGGCAGTGAAACTATTATGTACTGTAAAACTCCAATACTGGTTTTAGGTTCACACAATTTTTATGATCGCAATACAGTTTGTAATTTCTTTTGCTGAGAAATGATGTAACTGTTCTTTAAATTCAATTTCACTGCTCTCTGTGACTTTCTAATGGCATGCTTAGGAAGCATCCTACAGAAGATAGGGCATCTGTGTTAAAGCAGATACATCCTAATTCTCTTTTGAGCACTGAAACCATTTTAAATGGAAGCAGAAAGACTCACCGTTTTAGCTGGAGCAGCAAGATTTTCCATTTCTTCATGGGTTACCCAAACATTGCCTGAGGGCTATGGACAAGGCCCGCAGGGAGGCAGGTGGGATCCACATTAGGTAAGCAGTGGTAAAGAAGAAAGGCAGCACCACTGTAAGTTAACAGCGTATAGCATCACCATCAGCACAACCATGTTCCTGCCTCTACCGAGCTGCAACTAGAGACAACTTTAGACAACTTGGTTTGTATCTTTCATTAGAGGATGCTGAACAGACGTGATGGAGCATTTCAACTAGAACTGATGGATGAAATCTGGCAGAGCATCGTCACAAAGTAAAGAATAATAATTAAAGCTGCATTTCACACACAAGTGGCAAATACAACCTTTAGCTCATAGCTCTGTCTGGAGGTAAGCTTGTAAAACTATTATTCCTCATGCTATTTTTCCTCATGCTATTTGTTTCAGTCAGATTACTACTAGGACAATGAGATGAGGCAGGGATGGGGTGTGGAATTCTGCTGCACACATAAGGTGATATGTGCTGTGTTTTCTTGACAGCTGCAGTAAATTAACTCCTTTCCTGAGAAAGAGGGGAGGCAGAAACACTTGGGACTCAGAAATGCACATACCAGGGCAGGGCAGCTTTGTGCTGACAATTACTCAGGGAGAATTAAAAAAATAAGGTAAAATTATTCCCAATGTTTCTAGCTTGAATGTACTGTTTTCTCATTTCATAAGCATCAGTGTACTTATGCTTTGAAATACATCTTTATGTTTTATACTGCCTTACTTAGGTGAAATCCATTACGATTCATAGTATTACCAGGGTTATGACATATTCAGCCATTCTGAGGGGAGAAAATATCAGATGGGGAACTATAATATTTAAAGAACCTTAGCAATGTGAAGATAAAAGGCCACTCAATAGAAACATTAGAGTTCAGTTGCCCAGTTGCTCATATAACTCAGTGGTGCTGGTACCCCTCAAAGGTATCTCAGTTCTCATTTCCACCAAAAGATTCTGCATGAATTCCATGAAAATGAGAGATTACAAAATACAAATATTATTATTGTCAATCTTAACATCATTATTATTTTTATCTTAATATTAGAAGCCTGGGCTGCACTACTTGAGTAGTAGTCTTTGTCCTTCACTTCTGTGTCATGCTTCCCATCTGATCTGATTTTTTTTTTTTTTTTTTGTTACAGTTGCTGTTGCATCTTTCATAGCCATCACCATCAGCCTCTCAGCTTGAAACCCCCCTTTGTTATCTTGTTTCTTTTCCTCCTCATCAGTTTGGCCTGTTTTTCTTCATTTTCAACTCAAGGTGCTTTTTATCTGTAGCACATCCGTTCTTACTCTCCCCTAATGTACTTTCTTGGTCTTTTTGATATATTCCCCTCTCCTTTCAGACCTGTATCTCTGTGTTTCTTCTTTACTTGCTTTCTTCCCATCTGCTGTCACTCTTCCCGCTCTCTCCCTTCCTCACTGAATGCACATGCTCCACTTCTCCCTTCCAGATTCTCCCTTCACACCTCCAATCACTGCTTCTTTTAAAAGCATGAAGAACCTAAAGTCAGCTGACTCAAATTAGATAACATTTGAAAGGATGCATAACCTCTCCCCACTGCTGCCTTGCCTGCCCCGCTCCCCGCAAAAAAAAGAGAAACAAAAAAAGAAAGAGAAACAATCTGATTTGGTTGGGAGAGATTACTTGAAGGAAGAGAAAGCCAAAAATATAGGCAAAATTACAAATAAGATGCTCAATACTGATCATTTAGGTAACATCAAGGTTAATCAAAAGCAGAACTTACAAAAAATAAGAATAACTGCTAAAGGAAAAATATCAGCGATCAACAATCAAGTGAGTGATGAACAGGTCATTCTGTGTCTCTATAGGACAGTTCCCACTGATTGTGAAGTGTGTGTTACCATAGAGCCACTCTCGTACTACAAAAGTCTGTCTACAGACTCCTGCAGGGTGAAGTGGGGAAGAAAAAGTTAGCTGAACAGGACTCACTGTTCTGGATGTTGGAGGTGCTGATGGACTCGTCAGTGATACCATCTCCTGGATTGCTAATCGGAGCTTTAAGCGATGAAGAGGATTGCTGATTCCAATTTCTCTTTGAATCTCAGTATCGGACAAAGCAGACATAATAGCTCCACTCTTCACATTGGCACGGCAAGCAGCAACATACCAGGCTGGCATGCCTAGCCAGAGCTGTTGAGAGAAAGGCCACATTAATCCAAAGCACTGCTTCAATTCTCGAATGAAATTAGTCATCAAGACACCTATCAGTCTGAATAAACACACAAATGAGTATTACCATCATAGTCTTTAATAAACCAAAATTGTTTTAGAACCTTTGAAATTGCCACGGCTTCATGTGAACTTTTTGATGCTTTTATTGTAACCAGAACTTTAAAAGCAAGGGATGCTTTGAGTTATTTTGAGAGCTATGTGCCTCCATCACCTGGGCTACTCCTTTCCCAGGCCTTTCATGAGCAAGTAGTGTCACAAGTCAGTGTTACTGCCCATTTGATAGTCTTATATACAGAAAACAATCTAAGAGGAATTGATTAAGTAATTTTTTCACTTTTGTACTAAAATGGCTTTCACTCTCTTTCCAAGTTAGTCCCCACAGTGTACTCACGGGGCGCAATCTCACACTTCTCAGCTTTTATTTTCTTGGTAGAAATAAACCAAGCACAGTGCAGATAACCAACTTAGTGAGGACTGAGCTTACTGTAAATTTGGGAACAGTCTGGTTTGGTGTCCCAGCTAGAAATACAGGTTAGAAGTTGCAGCAAAATGTAAGCACAGCTACATCACCTGTGGATTATTTAGAATATACGTACTTGCCACTTCACGCTTTTCCTCTCCTTATGTTTGTCTTACTAGCCTAGGTCAGCAACAACCCCTTTTCTTGTAAGAGGTACTCTCCACTTCTAGCAGACTTTCCTGGGACCTACTGAGTATGAATTCTTCTAGGTTTTCTCAGCTTTCTCATTTTGTGCTGTCTCATTAATATGATTGTTGGTGTCTACAGATCTTTGTTCCCAAATGAGATAATTCCATAGCAGGGATACATACGTGTGGGAAGTTTTTTCACAGTGCGAAATACATTATGCTATAGAGAAAATTGTGAGAAGGACATAAGCAGTGAATGCCATAATCACAGAGATTTTGGGGATAGCACAACGGAAAACAAAGTCATACCTTGCCAGGTGCTTAACTCCAGGAGACTGCTAGGCTCTGTGAAACCTGAGAGAAGAAGATACTTCTCTCTGGAGAGCAGCCCTTCCCTGCCCTCTCTCATCACCCTTTTCCAGATCACTATCTCACATGGGTTGGTGCTGTGAATTACATTTTTTAGTACATAGCTCTCCCCACTGGGATGAAGAAGCATAATGTATAACAAAAGATTTCCACTGGGCGGCAAAACAGCTAATATTGTAGATTTTGTGACACTGAGTATCGAAGTGCATAAATCACCCTTCACTACTTAACCTTCAATGTATCCAAGTGTACATACTTTTGTACACATAAAATTTATATACACATTTGTACAGCTGCCTAATTTTGTTAAGTATAGATCTGTTGTATTTCACTGTACTGCTAGATAATATTCCTTCAAATATAAATTGTCAAAAGCACTTTTAAAATGTACCAATTAGTTAGTAATGGCTTGTAGTAGCATCGTATTCTATTCTACTGTTTCTGAAATAGAAATCTGTCCATCAGCATACCATGCAGTGATACTGTGTGATAGTGGCCATTATATTCTACATATTCAGATTTGTTTTATTAGTTCTGGGTAGATAGCAATTAACAACTACTTGTGTTCAAATTTCAGTGGGATAGAGCAACTGTGATTGTAAGTGAAGTCATCAAGAACTTTATCTCCCTGTACATCTCAAATAGGCCATCAGAATTAGCCAATTTTATTATTTTAATTTTTTCTTTTAATAATGGCTTACTAAAAAAGGACACAAGGTCAAAGAAACTATTAAAAATATGCCATCAGTAAATTCACCAGCAAATCTGGAAAGCAGAGACAAACTGTAAGGTTTTTTTATTTAATTTCTCACAGTACAGGGAAGTACTGTCTGTTTATTAACAAGTCTATACCTTATCTGGGACATATTTACTTAAAAGACAGCTGTTAGATCACTTTCAAGTCTGTTTTCTCTGTGACATAAATGTCAGATTCCAAACAAACTCAGAGAGGCTTTTCTGTACTGACTCCTGATGTATCACAGGGCTTAAGGAACAACTGCATCATGTTTCAAAAAGCCCTTCCCACTGATGGGATGAGCCACTGCCCCCCATCCAATGCTAGTCTGAACCTTACAAATATGATCTAATTCCAACTAACTGTAATGAAATACAAAGTTTCATGAAAGTCAAAAAATGAAAAAAAAAAATGTAGATTACACCCAGATGCACTTTAAACAAAGGGCCATGAAGAAACCATGCATAACTTTAAAATATATTTAATATTCTCATTTAATTTGACATTAATTTTTTTCATACATGTACTTGAAAAGCAGGAAAGCATAAATACTGGGAGTTATTCACCCTGCAGAAATAGATTCAAATGTTTGCCACTCATTAGGCAAATCAGTTCTTCAACAAATTAGTCAAATTAGTTCTTTAACAAACAGCTGTCTCTACCAGAAAATGCAGTTAGATGAAAACAGTCTCTAAAAAGAGGGCACAGTAATTGTTCTAGGCAGAGAACCCAGGTATCAAGATTGATATACTTCTCCTTTTAGTTATGAAAACCCACAGTTCTTAATATGTATCTCAGCTATGTCTGTGCTACATACAAATGACCAGTAAATGCTAAGGCTGAAAAGTTATGCCCTGAAAAGTTTGGAAATGTCACAGTTGTAATGACATATACTTCTTTAATTTGGCCTTTGTATCCTTTAGTATTAATTTTGTTTTTTAGTCCAAGGGTCATATATTATATTATCCCCAGGAGAGTATGAAATGCACACAGTGTCCATCTGCTGACTGAATGCACTGATGCTCACTGAATAAATTCAGTACTTCTGCCCTCATATCTTTTTATTATTAGTATTCAATCTGCATTGAATACTGCAACATAAACTTCCTCATGGGCTTTCCTGTGCTATTCTCATAATATTTCCCAAGGAGTTCATAGACATCATTTCTCTTTACGGCCCCTCTGTAAGACAGTGGGAAGCATATTCTATTTTGCAGCTAAGAATCACGGTAAAAATGATTAGGGCTTAACTTGTCAGAAATGTCTTCAAATTTTGGATCACCCTGGAGGAAATCAAGGGCAGATTTTTCTCAGTATTCAGAAATGTATATACCTTTGCATGTTCACCTTTCCAGCAATCAGCTTTGACTGTAATATTGAGTATTTCTGATTGATACAAATCTGGTTACAGAACTCTCAAAGTCATATGAAAAAGTCAGGTAGTGGCCAAATAATGAATGTTCCGTATTAACAGAGTTTTTTTGGAAGGAAGATACCATCCTATTTTCCAAGGTCATGCACAAACGCTTGAACTGCCTTTCTGCAGTTTTTATTTTATCTTTTTCATTAGGTATCTTCTTCAGCAATTCCAACATGAAGCAGAAATTTTGTAGGCATTAGCTGCTTTCATTCCTCATCCTTCATTTATTCCCTGAACACACTCCAGTTAAGGCTTTGGAGGGGAGCCTTTTTATTCTAATTGAAGGGAAAAACCTCTACAAATTCTCTCTGATGATCAATGGATGATACCCACAGGAGACATGAGAATAGGTGGGAATACATAGAGACGCTTGGTATAGACAAGAAATAGATGCTTGTTCCTTGAGCCAACAAAGAGCTTGTATCTGCATTGAACTGATACAGCCTTGCTATGTAAAAGTGACTGTGTATTTGTATAAGAACAGCCTTACTTTCTGCCTTCTCCTCCCCTCAGTATCTGGATAAGTATTTTCTGAATAGTTCCTTCACCTAAAACATTCATTGATTTTTGTCTAAATTGATGGACAGCTTTTCTGAATGTTTCTCTGGGTGGGTTCCGAAGTCCATTCATTTAGGCTCTCCAAATAAAAGTGAGCTCTCTGCAGATCAGATTTCAGAGATGAAGGCACTGCCTGTCAAATCAGACAGATTTCAATGTGGATCTTGCACAACCCAGGAGAAAGTGCCAAGAACAACACCTCTTCTTCCTGTTCTGAGTGACATCTAGGTAATTCATCCCTTTCCCATTACATTTTAAAAAGAAAGTTACATATTCTTTAAATTTATTAAAAATTCTGAAGATGTAGCTTTCATGTTAACCTCAAATAAAATTTGATTGCTTATTTTTGTTTTCTCCTTAGCATATCATCCTACATAAACTCTGTCTGTAGAGTTCCTAGATATTTAGAGATTGAGAAATTATAAGACATCAAGAATTTGGGGTTTGAATGCATTTGACAAATTTTTTTCCTGTCCTCCTCCCCCTGTGTAATCCTGTCTTACTTTTTTCAGCTCTAGGCTCTGATTTATACCATCTAGTGTCAAAATCTGCTTAGAGCTCATGGCACAGTGTGTAGGGGAGATTGGAGGAGACTTTAACAGTCTCTCTTAGAATCTGTAAGCATGAGCGCACAGAAGCAGCCTACAAATGTGGCTCACGTTTCCAAGTTATGGCCGACACTTACCTCCAGCCAGGCAACCACTGTAGGCCCATCCCACTGTGCAAAAGGCAAACCCTTTCTCCGAGCTTCTTCCAGAAGTTCATGTCTAGAAATGGATCAAAAATTGTTAAATATGCAGAGGTATGTGTAGGGAAAATATAGATGCAACCATGCCTTTTTGTTAAGGGTAACAACAGTGAAGTATGATGACAGGCATAGAAAACACCAATGAACAATACAGCTCCTTCCCCTTTTGGAATGTATTCATCTATTCTCAAATAATCTTTTTTTTTTTCTTAGTGCATTTTGACATCCCTTTAAACACCTAACATACAAAAGGCAAGGTTTCTGTCTGTTCTTAGCTGAAGCAATACAGAATTGGGATACCCTATATAAAAGGATTACCCATATAACAGAAGACATTGGTGAAGAGAGAAAACTGAGGGATTCCTCCTGAGACTAGCTTAGCTCTGGTCTGGAAATGACTCAGAAAGGCCCAAAATTGCCAACTTCTAGACCTGAGCTAAGCACGGATGCAATGCAGCTGGGTATGAGAGGTGTCTATGTTTGAAACACTAAACCCTGCTGGACCAACTATGCACAATTCTAGGGTTTCTGGAGTACAGCTATCCTGCATCTTAAGTAAGCCATCTGTGGCTAATTAAGAGTTGGTTGTATCTTTAGTAGTTCCATGTTAATTTTTTTCTTTATTATTGCTTACATATAAAAAAAATCCAAGTGGTTTACTGATGTATACATTTTTATAATTATAGAATTATGTGGTTTCTCAATTTTATACACATACTTATATACACAGATATATTTCTATTGAGTTGAGCAGACACCAATCCAACTCCTGCATCTGCAGCTTCTCTGGACTGCAATGAGTGTATCATGTAAAACAACATTCTCAAAGCTTAAAATATACTTTTAATACAGCAGTATTAAATATTTGGTGAAGTTACCTATAGGCCAGTCAGGTAGACTATCAGGAGAATGCTCTATATTAAACATGTTCAACCATTTGACCAGACATTTTTATTCCTGGAGCAGGAATAAAGAACCCACTGTGGTGGTTGCATAGAAAAAGCAGTCCTTCAAAATTCTTTTTTTCTGCTATTCAACAACATATTTTCAGCTGCCTCCTACCGAATGAAACACAAAAGAATGCTCTCAGCAACAAGCTGTAGTGAAAAACAAATTAGACAGGGACTATGCTAACGTAGTATTAAAATTTGCTTATATTCCCACATAACAAGGAAATTTTAGAATTATAGCTTCAGTTTTGCTCTGTCCTCCTTGATTACCACGGCCTTTGTGGTTCAGTTATCTCTTGGCAATTCTTCACTGCCTTAGCAGCCTTTCGAATATATGTACTACAAAATCACAGCAGATAAAAGCAATGGAGTGATCTTACTTGTAATGAGTACTCCTTTTGGGACTTTTGCACTGTCGAGGGGCCAGACTGAGAGAATCTGGCTTTAGTAGAAAATGGATTTCAAATAGCAATTTTTTCATACGTGTTTAAATCCCTTGCATTGAATGTTAATAGAAAGACAGCTGCTTTACTTTTGTTTCTGCTGTAGTAACATGTAATACTACAAATACTTGACGGTGTAACTGAAGTTTATCTCGCTTCTTCTCCCACACATCCTTTGCAGCATACCTTACTCTTTGTCACTCAGATGTGCAAAGACATTGTAGAGCTATCCTTGCTTTCTATGAAAGCAAAATCCTCAGTAAAATGAGAAAAAGTTGCTCTGTGGGTACATAAACACTATGTTACCTTCAGTAGCTGGAAGAGGTGCAGAAATCCCGTATTCCCAGGGAGACAAGCAGTGAAGGACAATAGACATATAAACAGTTGGTTGCTTAGGAAAGCAGAATTAAGGCATGGCCAGACATAGCCACCTCCCAAGCTACCTGTGGATGAGGTATTTGGGTTGCAGCCTTCCCTCGGAGCTGGTTCTGTGGGGTGCCTGTGAAGCTACAGCAGTGCTGTACCTCCCTCAGGTGCCACAATATGGTTGCACAGCTCCTGTTGCCACCAGGGCTGTGAGCTTGCATGGCTGTCCTCAGGGAGAGACAAGCTTTCAGGGATGCCTTTTCCTCACCTGGCCATTTTTGGTGTCCCATGGCAGAGCATGGACCCTGCAAAACCCTGTACGATTTACTCCTTCCCCAAAGCCAGCCCAAGCACAGGGAGCAGCCCCTTCTGCAGCCGGGAGTCCCATGGGGGCACCATCCTTGGGAGGAACCTGATCCCAGATTTTTACCTTATCCGAGGGGTATTCTCTTCGTTCATACCAGCTGAAAGAGCAGAGCTGGCTATCACAGTAAGTAAAAAAGATTATGGCTTTGAGGGCCACTGGCCTTCCTTGCTTGTATTGGGCTCCTGCTCCAAGCAGGTGAGCAGCAGCACGTGGTCTATGAGGAGATGGGGAGGAACTTCTGGCCTATTTCTTTGAACTGGTGTTAAATCCCTGTGTGGCCTCAGGAACCGAGGTGCCTGCAGAAGAGGCATTGGTACTCTAAGTTCTCACTTCCATGAAAAACTTACTTCCTTTATATTGGAATTATAAAGTACATATTTCTAGGAAGTCCTCTGTGACTTTGCAACTTCTGAACTGGCCTGAGCCTTGGTGTGGAAGCTTAGCATTATTCCGGTGCTTCTCAAACAAATACACTCTCCCAGAGCAGGAAAGCACTTCTGTTACTTCAGAGGCAGTCTGGCTCAGAGAGCTAAAGGAAAATATAGTTGTGGTTATTGATTTTGGCTGAAGAAAATAGGGCCAGGCCAGAAATGGGATGCCCTATATACATATATATATATACTATAGCAAAAGACTACAGTATGATAAACATAATCCAAAGGGTCTTGGCATGTAGAAGAAAAGTGGTTTGGGTTGAAAACATTTTTAGTGTAAAGTTAAAATCCTTTACTCAGACATGCACAGGGAATACAGCCATCATAAGGCCTTAGTGCCCCACTTACTGATGTGGAATACTAAAACTATTTTTATAATATTTCTTTCCCTTAAAAATAATTTTATGCTTCAGAACTTATACTTCCTTCTTTCAGATGTTTCGTTTAAACACCGCTCCAATATTAAAGTTTATTTAAATTACATTTTACTTTTTGAACAGTATTCTTTGATGACTTTTTAATACACACTAGGAGATCTGCAGAACCTGAATCTTCAATTACTAAACCAAAACTAAATCCAGAATTTCTATTTTTTGACTAAGAGAGATATTCTTTAGTTGGCAGTCAAATGGGTTTTTTGATAAGAACTAGCACTATAGAAAAAACTCCACTTTTTCCAAGTAAGTTAAAAGTGTCATGTAGGAAAAAAGCATGTATCATTTTGATCAATAGTGCAAATCATCAGAAAATTGAATACGGTGATCTCCCTATTTTGGAATATAGTCCAAATATTTTAGAACAGCCTGAATTTGCTATTGTCCTTGTGGGATAGTCACTGGCTTCCTGAAAACAGAAGGTCCCCAAAGCCAAATATTGGTGACTGCAGTTCAATTTTCCTTACAAAAACATACAACTGATCACAAGAGGAAGAAGAGACAAATACCGTAAAGCTCATCACTGCCTTTTCCTTTCATCACAAAGACAGGGTTTGGAGATCATGAATAACATTATACAGTTTCTCTAATTTGGAAGATGCTTTGCATTCCCCACAGGGGAATGTGGGTTTTTTTTCCTCCTAAGATTTTGTCAGAAGAGTACTACTTGTTATAATGTGTCCACTTTGCAATGGTAAGGGGGTAGGGAATTGAAATGTAATTATTTCCATGCTCATTTAGGTTTTTGGCAACATATGAAAACAAACTGATAAGGAAGAACTGACATTAATTAGGCATTATTATAAATGCTATTATTTTGCAGATAGGGCTTTAAATCACCTACTACGACTGGAATGAATTCCAAATTAAAGCCGTATTTCTAAAGATAACATTATTACAGTTCAAGAATAAAATCCTCTTCCTGCAGACATTATAGGAGTAACTGCAATATGGTATTTAAAATATATCATTACCCTGAGCCTGGTTTTGCAAAGTCAGGAAATTTCATGAATGTCAACTGTTTAGCATTCATCCAAAATTGGAGAGATGCTTGTATTTGTTGGTTTTAAAGAGAGGGCCTCATAAAGTGGGCTGTCTTCACTCTTTTATCAAAGACAGAAAAGAAAAATCACATTATGTCAAGTTGTGCTATGGAGTTGTGTGTCAGAGAAGCGGGGTTGCCTCCCTAGCACTGACATCTGATGTTTAATCCCCAAAATCACTTCCTAAAGATACTGTTACACCAGGCCATTTTTTAGCACCATTCTTCTGAGAGCTAGGTACAACTGCCCAAATCAACCTACCAAGCTGAGAGCACAATTGTCTCATACTATGAATGACTATTAATGCTTCAATATCCCTCTGGACAGCAGAGGTTCATGGAAGAAAAAGGAAGAGGGAAATGATAAGAACAAAACTATGTTATTATCCTGCAAATTTTCTATTGCATATATATCCTTCACTTGCACTGGGAAAATTCTAGCTCTTTATCAGCAGCCCTCACCAACTCATTGCATAAAGCTCAATGAACTTTATTAAAAATAAGAATAATCTTTAAATAGATTTTGTGTGGGAAGTTAACAAGATCTTGATTTAAAGCATATAATTCAGTGACATTCAATTTTCTTTACAAAGATGAGGCTCCCCCCATGAAGCAAACAAAAAATAACAGCTTAGGATTTCTGATACGCATAATTCAAACACTTTGTGTAGTACACAAAGTCCAGGCACTGTCTTGATGAAACTTGAACAATGTTTCAACACAGATCTTCATATTTCCACAAATAATAGCGTTTACTCTGACAGTTCTAGTAGGGTTCATGTGAAAAGTCCTCAGGTATACTATATTGTGCACATTATAATGTCTCATTTAAAATGTAATCATAAATGTGAGATAAATTGAAAAGGAAGCACAGTGAAGTTAAAAGCCAAATCACGTTTGTAAAATACAAGCAGAATTTATTTAAAAATTTTGGCTAATGGGCAATTTAAATTCTGTGAAATGGCCTTTATTCATAGACATTTTCTCATAAAGATAACACACAAAAGTGTTTCCCTAGTAGACCCTCTGACTGTTATCAGACACTATCATGATTATTATTATCACCAATACTAAAATGTTTAGTTTACAATAAAATATTACACATGATTGGTTTCTATACAAGAAATAGAAAGAAACAATAGGTCAAATATGCTGTATTTGTCTAAGTAACCCTATGATTTCAAGTTAAGATTAAACACATCTGCCTCTCGAAAGCTAACATACTCACATTCAAAGACTGCAAAATTCAGGAGAAAGGATTTATAATGAATTAAGCTGGATTTGGATTTTATCTTTTCTATAATTATTTGCTAAATATTTAAGAGAGGTTAGGATCCTGTAGCTAAAGTAATTGTATGACAAAATAAGGTAGTTGAAATTGTACAAATTAATAATGATATTAAATGTCTAATAAAAAATAACAAGTTACATTTAATCTATTTATTTTCTGCAAGACAATAAATGTTTTTGAAGTAGGAAGTAGGAAAAAAAAAAAGAAAAGAAGCTCAGACTTGATATGGCAATGCAATGCTGATTTAATTTAAACTGAAAGGATCCATCTGACTTAAAGAATGCACTAATTAAAAACTGGGTAAGATCTTGTTTCAACTTTGGCACTTAAGTGACCCAGCTTTTATATCATTTGAAGTCCTCATTCCTTCTCCTTTTTGATACTTGATATAGTAGTCAGACTGAGAACAATGGGCAAAATTAAATTTCCATTTTTTACAAAATGTTTTGTATTCACCTTGAAGGAGTTTTCAGGAAAGAATGACAAATAGAGAAATCAAGATGCAATTAATAAATAAAAGTTTTTAAATCTATAAAGCAAGGAAGTATAACTTTAAATTGAACAGCGTCCCAGATAAAATGGATTAGCAAAGTAGATGTAACAATGCTGTAATTATTCTATAAAGGTGTATATTTTAAGAGTATGCAAACTGAAGGGCAGCATTCTTTTTTCTGAAGACATGTATTAAGCTAAGTGAAGCATGTTTAGGAATGCTTAATATAGACCCTAAACTAGAGCTGCAGAGAGCTACTATTAAAAAAATAATAAAACACCTGTGAAATAAACAGACTTGTGTAATATACAACTTGGCAATCTTTTATGTACTGTAATACAATTGAGGCCCCTGGAGCTCCCAGGTTGGTTAAATGTTTTCAAATCTATTTTTATAAAGCCATTTCATAATGACATATTCTAAACTATTGTGGTAGCCCCTGTTCTCTTTGAGTTGTTTTTATCCTTCCACCTTTAGAAAGTTTTAGCTCATACATGCTTTCAATGGATGAAATTTTTTCCCTAAGTTCCAGAAATTATTCAAGAAAAAAATAACATTTGTATGATAGATCAAAGAAGAGATGAAGATTTTAAACTTGATATCAGGTTAACAATTAAAAATAAAAAACCCCAAACATAAAAATATGAACTAGTGAAAAAGAAAATAGTAAAATTATATGCACAAATGAAATATTGTTGTAGTTCTGCACAGCGTGAAGGCTCAAACAGAAAAAAAGAAATTGTGTACTCTGGATTACTAGACTGTTTATGAGTTTGAGTCCTCTGTGATTTAATTAAACAGAATTTATGCTTTAACAGCATTTGTTAATCCAGGCCTTCACTCTCACAATTTTTTCACTGACTTAAACTTTCAAACGTCTTTGTGATTCTGGGCTTTAGACCTCCCAAAATGTGTTTATTTAAAAAAATTGACAGCAGTTATCTCCAAGTAGTTAATCCATTATGTTAAGCCCTGCAGGAGCAAATCCTGACCTTAATTTGTGTATGCTTTTGATGTTTACCATTATTTTGAATACTTTGAAAGTTTTCATTTGGGTCAGTTTTCTGCATGGATTTGTTACATAAGGTTCACAGAAAAACAAAAAGAAATAAGAATAAAACATAGAAAATAAACATGGTGCTGAAAATGAACATATTCAGCAGCCATGGTGTTTTAACTTACCCAGATATGCTTTTCATGAGATGGAGAGAGATGAATGGAAAAAAAAGCACATAAATGTTAATGAACATATAGTAGTCCATAAAAAAAAATCATATGATAGATAAAATAATACCGCCATTATAACTATGGAAATCTTTCTAAATGGTCTTTGAATGCTTTAAAGAAGTTAAATGCTCTTGTGAAGAACAGATGCATCTTTCAGAATGAGATTTTCATTAAACTGATATTAGCTACTTATTAAGTACCACTCAGCAGAGCACATCTACCATCTACAATACATATTCATGCCAAAGATCTCTAAACAGTGAATGTGGAAAAGATTTTCAAATCAAAGCATTTTGCCCAGATTTGAACAATTTCATAATGATTTTTGTGTAACACCAAAATCCCTGAAAAACCCAAACCTGTGCGTTTAAGCAAATTACCATAGAGAAACAGTAAAATTGAGTGGACCACAAACCAAGGTTTACTTTTCTATGTGCACTTTACTAATATTTTAGCAAAATATCTTACAGTAATCGTAAATGACCTAGTCTTGGGGTTTTATGGTGTGTTTTTTTTTTAAATATGCAGATTTCATGTGCATAGGTGACTAACATTTGTAGTGGTTACTCATGCCATGCAGTATTTTAATTTGAGCAGTCATATTAATACTAGATCAGTAGCAATACTGGTATGAGTGATTTGCCCTCTAGGTAACCTATTCTTGCCAATATAATTGGTAACAGTATCCGTAGGAGAAAGCAGGATGCCATTGCTGATAGCTGATAATAAACTTTCTTCAGCATCCTTTAACTGCCATCATAAAAAGAAAATTATATGCCTGAATGAAACCCAGACATCTCAGAAAATTATATTTCTATTAACAAATGATTTACTGAGATATAAAATTCTTGGTAGATATAACTGTAGAAAACTTTGGGGTGAAAAGCCTGTGCTCTGATTAATTAAGAAGAGGTTCCAGATGTTTCAGTGAGTTCAGGAGGGGGCTGGTTTCAAGATCTTAAATCTTGTTTTCATGTGTGTGAGATCAGCGGAACAGCTGGGAGAGAGGAAAAAAAGTGCAATACAGAAAAGTAGATGGAAACAAATGACAAATTTATACACAGAGAAAGGAAAATTAAGGAAAGGAAGGTCAACAAAGGCATGCAATATAAATAAAAGACTGGAGAATTATTCAAACAATTGCCAATCTGATGGAAGTACCATTAGAATTGAATATGCATTTCTGATTTTGGGGCTAAAATCTCTATCGTGCTCATTTTGTACTGAGCTAACTCTAAAGACTGACTTGAACACCTTTGCTGGAAAAGCTTTTAATTTTGGACCTTCCAGAGCCTATTGAACCAGAACTCCCACTTCTTACACCTTCCTCTGAATACCACTTTGGGTATAGGTAGAGAGAAAAAACCAGGGGGATTAATTGGAATGCAAGTAATTTTCTGGCAGCTTTAATGAGCTGGCAGTTTGCAGTCGCTTGGGGATAACTTATGGGACCTGAAGGCCATTCCAGTCTCCCCCACTATAGAAGCAGAGGATCAAGGGACATTCCTTCACTTCCTGAGCATCTTGTCCACAGAATAATAAAAATAAAGCAGAAAAAAATGGATCTTTAAACTCTAGCTTTTGCCTTTTCATGAGACAACCATTTAATCACCATTTTAATGGAAGAACACAACAATTTCCCTTAGACATATATTAAACTAACAGTTATGTAGATTTTTTTTTCCTATGGTGTTGTATCCATTCTTCCCTTAAACCCTAATTCTACAGTTAATCTGACAGGATATTTGCATCTGCTAGAGATCATCATTTAGAGAGCCAGCTGCATGCATGAGGGTAGATGCTTATATTTATCCAGAAATCCCAAATTGCAATAGATAGGCCTATATGTGTAGATCAGGCAGGGACTAGGGCTTTGTTCTGTTTTTGTTTGATTAAAAACTTGCAACTTGTTGATACAAATAGCCTTATCTTTAATGAGGAAAAGAATAAAAAAAACTTGGCAAAGGATAAATAAATTATTTTAAAAATACAAGATTTTTAAAAATATATGAGTTAGATATAGAATAAAACATGTTGTATCAATTTTTTCATCCTCAAATAATCTGAATAAGGTTTAATAATCCTCTGCAAGATAAATGCCCATATATCCTTATATTTGTAATGCTAAAAAGGCTCGGAGTATCTGGTGTAATAGCTTTGACTGACTAATGATTTGAAAGGGTCTTCCTGTAAGTGTTAAAAATGTTTGCTAAAGAAATTAAGTTTAAAAAGAAAATTCATCTTGATGTATGTCTCAAGGATTAGACACTGATCCAGCCAAGACAAAACCATAGTGGACATAGCAGACAATCCTAAACTGCATATCAGAACATGGAATATCTCTCCTTCCTCCACTGGAATGAGAAAATAGGAAATAATAGCTACTGAACACATTATCATTTGCTAGAAAGGGAGGAGGAACTAAAGTCTGAAAACTACTAACAACATCAGGTAGTTTCTCATAGATGAGGTAGGAAGGGAAGAAATTAAATGCAAAACTTGAATTTTCCTAAAGATTCAGTAAATAAAAGACTGGGGGAAAAAAGGCACTGTATTCCTAAGAGCTACTATAAAAAAAATAAATCATGTACATTTAGGATATAATGGTGTTTAATAAGCATTAAGCAGACAGGAACATTAGATGGATGGCACAGAAAAAGACCGTAATTAATCCAATTGGATTCATTTTTTCAAAATGTGTGTAATTAAGAAAATCATTAGAAACAGCTATTTGTATACTGCAGAGGACAGAGATTATTTGTAGCCACAAATACACTATGTCAAACTCTAATTGCACTTGCACACATTGCATTGTGTGGATTCAAAAGCAAGTAAATGATAACTACAGTGTTTCAAACTCTTATTCCACAAAAAGGTCTGCCTAGACATTTTTTCAAGTAACCTCTTGACAGGGATCTAAAACTTAGACTTACCCATAAAAAAATGGAAGTCCCAGTCTTCTCTTTTACTGATTTTATTTAAATGTGGATTACCACAACGAGGCCTATTTTTTGTGACTTCTCTCTATCATCTCCCAATTTTTAAAGGATATATACAAATGAAAACCAATAAAAGAAAAGGACTGAAGCATTATTAGGAATTTGTCAAATTTATCAAAGGGACTTATCAACATTTATCATTGGTTTTTTTCTAGGTAGAAAGGAAGAAGAGTCAGTTAATACAACATGACCTTTTCATATGGAAGTTACTGCTGTTTAGTATGTACATCACTGTAGTCAGCTGAGACTTTACAGCATTGCAGTTCTCTCTGCAAGATTAATTAAAAGGCTATGAATACTAAGAATTTCTTTTTACACCATAATTTTACATATGAGAATTACTTCGGTCTTGATTTTACAAGTCTTCATTCATGTATGAAACCATATGTACATGCCCTGGCATATCAAGGCTATTCAGCAAGCCACCTGAAGGCAGGAAGCTATATCTGGCAAACAAAAAGCTGTACCTGTGGAGTAAATCTCCCCAAAGCAGGTTCATAGGAGAGAATGATTTACTTTAATTTTCCTTGGAAAATATAAACCTCACATCTTAAGCTTGTTTTGGAAATGTGGAATTATTAGATTCTTGTCCAGAGTAAAATCAATCAAAATTGAAGAAAAAAAGTGAAGCTAAAGCTCTGCTCTTGACTTATCCTAACACTACCATATGTTTAGGAGTGATAGCACTATGACATAGTGCAGTTATTTCATCGGCTATGAGGTAAGCAATGATTGTTATTTGAATGCTCATATTAATAAACTGGGGAATTTATCAGCTTCTGGGCTGGAATCCTGTCAGTATGATCCAGGCTAGCTGACCTGCTTGCAAATTTTTTTCATGGAGATAATCTGTATTTGGGATTGCTGAGGAAGCGATGGCATAGGCCAATCTCAAACTGTACTAGCAGCATGCACAAGGTCAAATCCACCTCCATGTGGCAGTTTAGGACTACAGAGCACTTAAACATCTCTCACACCTTGCCTTATGTTGGTGCCTTCCACAGGATGAAATAAACACATTCTGTGAAACGTCAGTGATTATGACCAATCATTACATAATTTTATGCAACATAGAAGACATATGTCTTGTCTTGTCTTCAGCATGCTTCCTTCTTCAGGCAGATGCTTGCTGCAACATTGCGTATTGTTGCAGATGAAATCAAATATTACATTTGAAAGGGATATATATTACTGGCTCTCAGAGCTATACTGCACTTCGAAAGACAAAGGAAGACTCTTTAGAGCTGTATTTGCCACCAGTGAGGCTTTTGGGTAAGGACAATTCGACATCACTTGTGAGCAAAACTGTGAACAAAGAGAATCCAACTGATGTTCAGTAGGATAGCTATAGCAAAAAGGGAAGCAAACATGGCTCTTTTTGTTGATAATATTTCAAGTTTGGCTGAGTTAATTGTTAAAGAAGATTTTTATAAAGGGTTCATCATATGGTATTTTAATGAGATGGACAGTAAAACATTTACAGAGCTTCTGTTAAGTGCTTTATTTGCTACCTGAGGTGAGCTCAGTGGGGATATGTCTTTTTAAAGGGGATACAAATTATTTGATTTTAGGCACAGCATTATCTACTCTTTCTTGAGGTATGAATTGTCTTGTGGGACACACACTGATCAACTTCTGCTGTCCCAGAGAACACTATGCCTGTAACCAAACTCTCCACAAACCTTTATGAGTTCTGACAGAAACTGAACTGACCTGAAACTTCCTAAGCTGAGTCTCAGCTTGGGCTATCATGACAAACCTGAGTGAATGCCAAGACCAAGTATTGTGCACTGTCATAATATCTGGTGCAAAAACACCCATAAAAGATGGTCTTATGAACAGCTGGGATAGTGTATACATAGTCATGAGAAAAAGTACCTACAAAATTCAGAACTGAAAATTAGGTAACCATTTTTGACAAGGAGACTGATTACTCACTAGAAAAAAAGTACTAAGAGAAAAGCTACATACCACATTTCAGTGATGGGTGCCTTCTGGAAAGCATAACTTAACCAAATAAAATTTACGATTTCAATGAATGCAAATTATTTAAATCATTAAGGGACTTGAATGTTATGGTGACATAGAGGGTATCAGTGCCATTAATGCTTTTCATCCTAAACTCTGAAGTCATTGAAGTTACTCATTAGGCAAACAGGCCCTGAGAGTCAGACAAAAGGCAGAAGACATTATATAGGAAATATTAACAGCTTTTGTATAGAACAAGTGAAGTGGAATATAAAGATTAGTTTAAATAATAAAAATGCACTGCATTATTCTTTGTCACACCCCAATGTCACTTATTTTCACCAAATAATGGAATAACACCCTAAACGTTCTAAATACCCCTGACATTCATTTTTTGTTTTCCAGGACTGCGTGCTCAATTTACAAATAGTAAGACTTAAAAAGTTTTAATATTAACTAGAGCTGTCATATTTTATGTCTGAAAGTAAACATCTATGGATGATTCAGGCAACTTAAGTTCATCATTTCAGATGATTTTAGGAACATGTTGGGCCTAATTAAAAAATTCCACACAGCTTCCTTAATTTCTCTTTGATGCCTTAGGAGAAAGACTTGTTCCTAATAAATCTACTGTAATAACCAAATGTTGGATGAATAGAGACTCTTGTTTGAGGTTTATAAATGTCTGGCATATCATTGAGACAAACTGTTAATTACATTTTAATGACACCTAAGTAGTCAATTGAAACTGAAAGAAATTTTACATCTAAATAGCATCTTCTAAGCAAGAAGCAGGAAAACTTTGAAATTTAGGTTAATGACAGTATAATCACCAGAGAGAGCACTGATCTCCAGAATTATCATATTCTCTCACAAAACTTTTCAGAATGAAATGTATTATTCAGTAATCTATTATATGTATGTAAATTGTGCTAAAATAGTATAACACGCTGCAGTGAGTTTGTAACTCCACAAGGCCAGAGCAAGGCCAATGCATGTGCTTGCTACACAGGGAGCAGGTGGCCAGGACACCTGGTGGATCATTAGTACCTACTGGCTGCAGCAGCTGACAATTTGAAACATCATGCTTCTTCATCCCTGGGGTAGGGGCATCCTTGCTGAATTAGTGATGAAGTTTAATACATTGAAAAATACAAAATTAGAATTTCAGCATTGTAAGGTACTTACAATTGAGAAATTAATTTGACTGGAAGAAATACCATGGATAACATTTTAATAAGAATTTGTCCTTTTATAGTAACTTCTATCCAATTTTAATTTACTAACTCAAAGCTAACTGCAAGCTCTGGTGAAGCTCATGAGTACTGCTCACAGTACTCACGTGTTGATTGCAGTGATGAATCAGACCCCTGGTTTCATGTCAAGGGGAGAATCCTTGCTTTCCTGCACCAGAACTACCATTGAACTGAAAGAGGTTTGCCAAGCTGAAAGCCATTTCACTTGACTTACATGTGTAATAGAGAAACAAAAGTTCAGTATGTGGTATTATTCCTGTTTTATGGAAAAGGGAATTGGCTCTGGGATCACCATTTTGAGGTTTTGGGGGGGGTATTTTGTTGGGTTTTTTTGTTGTTTTGTTTGGGTTTTGGTTTTTTTTTTTATGTGGGTTTTTTGGTTTTGTTTTAAGGAAGTGAAAAAGCAGCATAAGTAAAGCTCTGCCAGACCTGAAATGTAATACAAAGGATTGCTTCCCTGCTTTAGCTTATCCTTTAACTATCCTTTTGGTGGGCCTGGTCCTGTTGGGGTTTTATGTCCAAATCTAAATTAGCCATAGAAATCCTTACAAGGTGAAGTGCTCTGCCCTCTCTGTTCCAGTGACTGGGCCCATTGTCTCTGCAGGGGTTGTAGGGCAGTTTTGTTTGGCAGTTAAAATGAATCAAACGCTTGGACTTAAATCTTACTGCTACATCACAAGATGGCAAATGATTCTCAGACTTCTCTTATTACCTTTTATAAGGACCTCATACACATTACTGTCATCCTCAATGTTACACAGTACTTGCATTACCCAGAGCAGTAATCTTGCAGCTACTGTATCTTTGTTAAGGCTCTACTTCCAGAGGGAGTTATGCATTGTTAAGTGTTGGCAGAAAGGAATCTGACCTACTGAGACAAACTTTTCATTTAAATGACTTTCTGGACTGTTTCAGCTTAATGCTTTCTAAGGTAAGACATGCAAATACATGACTACATTTTTCAAAATTAAGTGTTAATTCTCTTACACCCTATTGATAGCTTGGCACCCAAATGACTATCTTAATTCAGTAGAACCTCATGTATAGTTCTAACACAAAATGTTACATTTTTTTCATATTAAAGGTCCTCTACAACTATATAATATATATATAAACTAGCAATGTATGGTAACCTTTCTCTGGCAGTAAATTAAGAGGAAACTTAAAAGCAGTTGTAAGGATTCCAAAGTGAGAAACTATGAAGACAGACAAATCTAAAAGAAGACGGAAAAATTTAAAAATCTTCATGACATAGGTATATAACATATACTTAGGATAAATAGTATATGGTTCATACTACATGAATAGTCATAGCCACAAAGGAAAGATTCCTTTCCTTCCAGCAGAGAACATTTTGTTTATATCTAACCCATAAAGAATCAACGACAGACAGACACAGGAGAAAAAAAGGAGAGACTTGAAAAGCAGAAAGCGTGGAAAAGTCTGATTGTGTGAGATTAGACAGAAGCCTAATAACAGACTACCTGTACACCTACTATTTTGAGATCCAAAACTTGGTAGGCACTCTCTTATATGAAGTAGTCATGTCATGCATGCAGTAGTATGTGTCAAGTCTTACGTTATTTTATCCAGTTTAAGGAACTAACATATGAGAAAGTGAACAAAATGAACACATTCATCCCTTCAAAGTGACTTCAATACTGTGGTACCTTCAGTCCTCAGAGCTGGAAGCTAAAAAGGTACTGCAAAAAATAGGCTGCTGAAAATTCCATGATATCCTTTATGAATGGTAATGACCATCTCAAAGATGCTTTCTAGATTTAGTAAAAAAGCATAGGAATATACTCTTTACATCCATATATTTCTAAATGACTAATGAGTGACAAAAATATATAGATAAGAAATACAGGGACAAGACTTATCAACTGCAATATCCCTGTGAATGTTATTGTGAGTTTCTTAATTGAATTTAAAAAGTTTCTTCTCTCTCAGCTAGCACAATGACTGCTTCTCTATCTTTAATTCCTAAACTGAGATTGATTTAAACGGAACACTTACATTTGTACATTACATGGATGTGTACATTTAAAGTTATATTTCATCAAAAGCTAGATATTAAAGTGGTGATTAAAAATATTCTACATATAAGTTTAAAGAGAAGCTGAAACATTATCCCTAGATTCTTTGGATTAGAATTGCAAATTCTCTTGAAACTTTGCAAAGGAGCATTAAAAGACTGAAAGAAATCTGAAAACCCTACAAATTTTAAAAATGAGGCATTCAGAAGCCAAATAATAGCACTAAAGTTAATGGTTATGGATGAAAAATAAACCTGTTTACAGAATGAATTTGCAAAGTAATTTTTAAGTACCATTTTTTTCCTCTGACACCCTCTAATTACACTGGAACTGTGATGCTGCCAAGAGGTTTCTTCCGTGTTTGTAGCTTTATTTTAATAGTTCTCCTTAGTTCTCCATAGCAGCTCCTGGCAGCTGCTATGAGTCAGTGTACTTGTTTTACAAGGAGGTGCACCATAGACAGCATTAAATTGTTATATAATTTATGTGAACAAAAAGCTAGGTTGCCATTTGCTGACAGGCAAAAAGAAAGTGAAGCTGCTAGGGTTTATAGGGAGCCTTTGGCTTTTATAGACAGAAATAATCATGTATTCAATAAATAATGCAAAAAAATCTCTTTTTCCCTTCTGAAAAAACTATTTAGTGAGTCATTAAATGCCTGCCTATTTTTTAAGAATTGCACAGAAGGCAAACGGCATGGAATTAATGACAATGTGAAATAGAAAATGTCTCTTTCTCATAATCCTATGTTCTTTCACAAATGAAACACTATTGTACAATTGACAGACTCTAAATATTTTTCTCTATATTTTATATGCAGCTTTTAAAACTTTTACAGTGGAAGAAAACCACACTAAGTGGTAAACTGCCATAGTAGATGGTCTTGCTTCTCATTACACGTCTGCGTAAAACCAACACAAAACTTGACATTTGAATCAAGTTTGAGCCAATGAAAATCACATGAAAAAGGTACTCACTTTTTCTTTAGTCTTCGGTCCTTTTCTGCTTGGGTTCCAAGTTTGCCTAATCCCAGAGATTCCTGAGCTGCTGCCTCTGTTTCCATGTAACCTCCTGGAAAACAAACCAAACCAAACCAAACACCACCATATTTTCCCATAGCTCTTTCCCAATTGTTCCCCTTCTCAACCCTTCAATCCCCCTCCCACCCCTCACCATCATCTATGTTTGTTTCCTTAAGCCATGACATCTGGTGTTTGTGAAGAACATCTATCACCTACAGAAGTAAATTCTGCCACACATTTACTACATGGAAAAGAGTAGAAGTAGAGGGAAAAATTGGTTTCTCCTCCTTGTGTTTAGCAGTAATGTATGAGAAAAGCACCCTGACCTCCTTTGCCTGTTTTGCTTTGCCCTCTAAGGTTCAGTCTCATGGTCCTAAGTAAGCAATGCCCTCACCATTTTTTAATCTTAGTTGGGAAATGTACAAATGCAAGTGCCATCTCAAGAACTGTCTCATTATTATTGACATAATACAGAATCATTTAATGTTGTAATACTGAAGTCTTCATTTTGCTGTCATAGTCTTAAAGTCTTTGATGTCATTATCCCTGCAAACTCAGGAGCCACAGATGACACAAAGAAGCTGTCAGAGAAGTAAAAAGCCCCCTAGGTCTCCCTGGAGGTGCCTCATAGGCACCTAATTCCTGTCAAAGTCACGAAGTCATGCGAATTTGAATAACTTGCATAGAGTGACAAGGAAAGCTTGCAGTAAGCCAGGACACCCAGACCAAAAAAAAATCATATTATAAAGTAAGGACATGACTAGTATTGTATGATCCATGCTGATCATACAATATGTCAGCTAACGTGACTTTCCTGGTACAGAAGTGGAAAGATGCTCTGACTTTTTTATCATTGCCTGGATTCAAGGAAGAAGGGACCTGCTCATGGAACTGTCAGTACAGTTTCCTGGCTCTGGCTCCATGCTGTCCTCATTTGCACATGTGCGTGTGCAGAGAGGCTGCAGCACTTCTTTGAAGGCTGCTTTCTGCCTGTGTTACTATTCAGAAGTTGTGTAACTGGCACAAAAAGGAAGACAACAGTATGGTAAATGTTGGTGCTTGACTCCATTTGGCAATGGCAACTTCTTATTTCTCAGCTAATGGATAGTGAACAATTGTAGAGTGGACACTGGCATAATTAAGAAAGCACAGTATGAACTGAAAGATTTCTATTCTGATTCATCGATTTTAACCATAAAATAAAGCATAAATGTTATATAGTGAAATAATATCACAGCATTTTTACAAGTCACATTTACATGCTCCTCAATTAAGTGAGAATAAAACCACTGCTGTATCATGTTTATGATGTTAACTTAGAAAAGCCTGGGTTTAAGCTGTTCTTTCAAAGCAGGTGTAGTTTTAACACTCTTGCTTGTCTAGACAGAATTTTTCTTTATTAAAGAGGACATTAGTACTGCAAGTCTCATGATGAGAAGGATGCCTCCAATCACAAATGCAGATAACATGAACGTATACTTTGCTTTACTTCATCTACCTTTCAAAGTCTTACAGAATATCTCATTAAATGTTTCTTGCTGACTCTGCAGTAAGTTTTCGAATTAGCAAACTGCTGTATAATATATCACAGCTTGCTGAGAGAGCAGCTTGAAGTATGTTAGATAGAGATGGTATGAGTGCAGTGCAATGAGGGTTTATCACAGACTGGAAAGTATTCTTGGCATAACTGACCACCACAAGACAAACACATCTGACTCTTTGAATAATCCAGGGTACATTGTATTGGATGTAGTGATTGTGCCTGTCAGTATCTTAGGTATGCAGATGGCCATGACAAATGTTTCCTAACAAGCTGACCTTTGCATACACCATACAGATCAGCTTGTCTGGGCAGGGCTAAAAATCCCTATAATGTATTGTTTGTTTTAGGGACTAAAATATTTAAAATGTAGGATGGGAAGAATACGTAAGTGTCTAGTGTGGTATTCCCCAAGTGAGAGAAGGCTGGATAAGTTTAAAATCAATCAAATAAATAGAAAAAGAAATAAAAGGCACTCGTGCTCCCTGTAACATTCCTTTTCCCTTCTTCAATAATTAAAAGAAATCTTGAAGAATCTAGAAATCTTGAATCTTGATTCTAAGAAAGATCTCCTAAAGCATGAATTTGCCTTTGAGCAATAACGGAAATCGTTTAGCAGAGATTATAAAAGTAGCAAACTATAAACTAACGGAACTCTGGCAAGTTTTTCAGTTGAAAACTAATAATCTGAGAGTTTTTCTGGGAACACAGAGCAAAGAAACCTTTGGGTGATAGCCTGGGTCTGCTGAAGTTAGTGATAAAACTCTGGAGGTTCCAATATTGCTTCTTAAATATGAGTATATATTACATGTGGTTTTAGAGATATTATAGAATTAGTTACAGATGTACTATGTATACTCACAATGTATATCACTGGGATCCCTAATATCCTCTGCATTGACATGAACTTTTAAAGTGCTCCTTTAAGCGTAATTGTGTGCAAGTGCAAATATGCATATAAGAAAGCAAATTAATTTTTCTGAGGCTCAAAATTACATTTACTACCTCTTAGTATTTGATGTACTACTGAAGAAAAGGTATTTTCCGTATTCAAAAATATAAGATATATCTGTAACAAATTAGAATGTTTAATTTAAGCAAGAAATTAAATCAGATTCTTTTATTGGTTTTGCATTATAAATTTAGGTTATGAAAACCATGCAAATATACTGCAGTGCAGTGATGATAGGACTTACTATCTAGATTTCTGTGATACAGTATCTTAATATAAATAGAACTATTAATTATATAGCTGCACAGATAACTTACCCATTGTGGAATGGATTCAAGTACTACCATGACTGCTATTTTTTAAATTTTGTTTTGTCTTTAAAGTACTGCCATTGAATGAAACTGCCACTTAATTTTTTTTTTTTTGTATCTTGGAAATTAAGATTGGAAAAACTACTTTATACTTCAGCTGCTTAATGTTGTTTCATTTTCTAAAAATATTTTGCTCCTACTTGTTTGTCAGTTAAAAGTTGTACTGTTAATTTTATACATACTTGTAAACCTAGTTTGCTGAATTAAAATGTGCATTATACTGAAATATTTGCTGTTGAGCTAAAGGATGGAAACCACAAAAATTTTATTTAATTGCAAATCTTCACTAATATCTTTTTGAAATTTCATGAGCTAGTGTTGGGAACTACAAATAGGCTTTATCCAATTATACATACGTCTTATTAATCATGTTCGGTATTATTAAGCAATTTATCTATGGGCAGATTACATTGCCCCAAGACAATCTTTAAAGTTGTTATTTTATTTTTGTTCCACATTGCAAGGAACTGTAGGGAAGACCAACACATTTATTACATCTTTGTCCTCTATGTTCTTGAGTTACTGTGAAATCATAGATTATTGTGCATAATCCATCAGTATTAATAAAACTGGTTTTATGGAATGTAAATGTGAATTAATAATGCATTTTGAAGTTATAAAATTCTCCATCAGTGCAGATGGAGACATGCAGGTGTATTTAACAGACTAAGTTAATAGATTCTGAAATACATTAAACTATGAAAAAGATTAAATAAATCAGTTTTATTCTTCCTGTAGCGAGAAAAAAGGCAGTTTAAAATGTGACTAGAAATTGGTTTTTTTTTTCCAAGAACACAAGGTTCTCACAGGCAGAGAGGAGAAAGATTGGAGTATAAATGGAGAATGCTCAGTTATTTGATTTTACTCTGATACTTTGACCTTAATATTACCTTATTTTATTCTGTACGATCTTAGTGACAGGTTTGTTAGTTGTGATAAGGACATGTTTTAATACGAATTTGGCTTACAGTTACCACAAACTCTTAAAACTCTTCTATGGGTGTTATGTGGTCACCATGGCAGTAAAAATTTAGTGCCTCACAAATTTGTACTATGTGACATATTCGTAACTAAGAAAGAGCTAGCATTTCTATTTTACTGACACATCTACACCAATTTGATGCTTGTGTTGACATGTGTATAAAACCTAGCTAAATCAGATAGCCTAGCAATATAGACTAAAGATTTATTTGCCCATTTGGGCATGCAGACTATGAGCCTTTGCTGATGATTGTCACTTCACCTTCCATTGCTTATGCTACCTATTGTTGTTAAATGAAATTATGCTATGACTGGTTTCTTTTTGCATGTGGTATAGACATATCCTATGGAGTATCGCAGAGGAAAATTTTTACTAGGAACGAATTAGACTAAGGTCTTGGCAAGGGAAAAGGGAAGAAGAAGTAGGAAGAAAACAAAGCATTGCTGTGAGCAGCATAGCTGACTGAAGGAGTATGGTGAGGACATTTAGTGATAGGCACTAGCAGATGTCTATTGACACAAAATGAAATCTGAAAAGCAATTATATTTACTTGCAAGGAACTTCCATATCACACAGTTACACCCCTTATAGTGGTTTATTACTTACTACTTTCTCACCTCCTCCTTATTTTTAATTATTTGAGAATATACTGTTAGCACTTTTACCCTAATTCAAGAGACTATTGAAGCAGTAGGTTCAGTGAAGAGGCTGACTATAGTAATTTATGCCAGAAGTCTCCTTTCATTTGCGTTATAGTCATAGCAAACTCCTGACAAATACAATTGCTGATAGCAATGAAGTTTAATGGGAAGGTCCTACCAGACTAAAGAGAAAAATAAGCAAATTGGAAAACTGAAAAGAAGCAAAATTAAAAATGGAAAAATGACTGGGAAATGGTGATCTTGGCTTGTTACCACTAATTCCTTACTGAGCTGTCCAAGTCGAGCCTTCTCTTTTTTACCGAACAGACGTCCTATTGAAGACTTGATTCCTTTCTTCTTGGGAGCTTTGTGCAGGGAGTCCTGGCTGCTATTGACACTGCCAAGACCAATGCTTTCTGGTTCCAGTGAAGCAGGCAAACTACTACAGAATGATAACAAAGAAATTGAACAGATAACATGTCAAAATTTGAAGGTAATTTTTTATTTTCTTCTGAGCAGCTCTGCAAACAAATTAATTGGTTGTACTTCAGTAATAATCTCCCCACAAATGAAACAATCACATCTTCTTCCCTGAATGATTTAGAAACATGAAGAAATCAGGTCATTTTGGAATAGTTAAACAACAACATGATTTGAAAAGAATAATACACGGTAAAACAGTGACATACCAATTCATGTTACAATTATCTTACCTTCTGGCATCATTGTGGTATGAAGAAGGAAGGGTATGAGTCATTCTGATAGCTCTGGGTGTTGGGGGAGGAGAAGTTTCACATTTGATTGTGGCTTTATCTTCACGCCCATCTTCTTCAACTACCGCAATCTGGGGGAGAGAGACTCCATGAAAGCAAATTAGCTTTTCAAGAAAGTTTCAACATGTGCTGCATAAATTTGTCAAGTAAACTGAAGCATGTATGGATCCAAGTAAATTTTTTGAGCAAATTGTAAGGATTCTTATTTTTGAAAGACTGTTGGGAAAGAGCAATTGCCTAAATATGGCAGCTTAAAGTACGTATTTGACAGAAAAGAGATTACACTTGGAGAAGAAATTTATTCCTTTTATGCCCAACAGGTTGATCTAGTAAAGGTCTAAACAAGAAAATAACCTTAGACGTGAGCAGGTCTCTTGCATTAAACAGGATTATTCCAGTAGACAAAGTTTCTCAGGGATGTAAGGGAGAAGGTAAATACAGACAAAAACAGGACCACTCTCTCTGTAGCTTGTTAACAGAATGGTCTGAATGTTTGAAAATAAGCATGAACATAAAGGAGTTTTGTCACAGGATATAATGTACTTAAATACCGCCTCCTCTCATGTAAAGATAAATCCCATATTCAGTGCCAATTCTGTAAACAACTTTATATTGTTCCAGAAGATTTCAGTTAATCTGACTCTGGTTCCTCCAGCAAGAAGAATAGCCAAAATACATTTGAAGGTAATTCTTTTGTGTCCACACTTTGTTTTTAACTGTGTTCCTTTAAGTTTGTGCTCTAGAGGCTACTACTCCAAGGTATCACTGGTGGGCCTTGATTCTATGGCTTAGCTGTGACCCCTGTAAGCCTTTCCAGGTAGGATTAAAACGATTATGTTTAGGAATTGAATGAAAAGGAGTGGAGAGGATGCAGTAGCTGGCAAGGAACCAGGTTATCTAAATAGCAGAGGAACATGATAAATGTGCTCTCCCAAACTTAAAAAACCCCCCAGTATCATACCTTTCTCCGATGTTTCCTTAGGTCACTTGGCTTAGATTGGTAACAAAAGCAACAACAACAAAAAAAGAATGATCAATAAATCTTATTTGAGCATACCAAAATGCCACACATTTATTCTTCTCACATTCAGAAGTCGGAAGCAGAGATTTCATTAATTTAATACTATCCATATTATATACTAATTATACACTTGGTGTCATAACATAAGATAACCCCTGACAAATATGCTATTCTGGGAAAGCAGCTATTTTTTCTAAAGTTACAATCTCCTTCATTTTCATAAGCTTAGTAAAAAATAAAACACTGCAAGCTTATAGCAGCACTTTTTATTTTTGGAGTTTTCATATAAATCCTTCCACTACCCCCAACACAGAGAATTTTTTTTTTTTTTTAGTTTTATCTAATATTACAAATGTTTTGGTGTCTCACCAAGTATAAACACAAAAAATCATTAGCAAATACCATGTCTGAAAAAGGAGTCTTTCTCTCCAGTTATCCCATATTAATGTGACTGGCATTCTCAGTCAATGGATACAAATTCACCCATCTTCTGTACTGCAGCATTATTTGGCAGTACAAGGGTGCTAGAATGTGCCTTGTTCAACTCCCTTTTCATTTTTATTTTTGGTAGAGGTCTCATTCATTCAAGCAAAGCTGAAGATACTCTGCAGAATTTATTTACTGCATGGACCTGGGCTGTGGAAACGCACGCAGTACTGCTCCTCCAGCCAACCCCTACAGGACCATTTGGCCATTTGGTCTCTAGAGACCAGACCTCTTCAGAGCTCTTCCCAACTCAAAGTTTCCACTTAGAGGATGTCTTGATAGCCTGTTGTGTCTGTCCCCAGACAGTAAGGAGAAGGAGACATTGAACATTGAACTCCTGCTGAAAGAGTGCAGGGCAGAAGTGTCCTGAAATGGTTGATGAGGGTGAGCAAAGTTGTGGGCTGTGCTGTTGAGCACATAGTGGGGTGCTACTTCTACAGCTTATATATGTCAAGAGTTCAACTGCAACTCATACAGACATATCCATCTGAGCTTTAGCACAGCTAGAGCTGTGTGCCAGCAAGGCCATGACAACCTGAAGTGCAGAGGCTATGCTGTCATTTTTTATTTGAATCTGATGAACCTACTGATCCAAAGCTACTCTGTCCAAATCAAGGCAACCAGGCAGTGCAGGTGCCTGCTGGAATGTCAGTTAAACCATTGCCATTTATCTGCAGCCAAATCACTTAGTTTAAATGGCTGGTGAAATGGAGCCAAACTGCATATTCGTGAAGGTGCTGCTTTGGTGAAGTGGGTGCCACCACAGCAGCCTGCACACACACCTCCTCCACAATGGTCTCCACCACCACCATTTTCATTTCTGCTGTTCAGCAGTGGGAACTGGGGGCAGCAAAGAATCAGTGCCACAACTGCCAGCCCTGACCTCCTCTCTGCTGTTTTTAGCTCCCAAGAATGCAGCAAACACCATCCTTAACTGGGAGGGGTAGAGGTGGATACAAGTAGTTGTCAGTTCCCAGGAAAAGGGAACACTCAGCTAGATGATGGTAGACAAAAGTCCCTACTCCCAAAACAGCCAGCTCCACTCCCAGCTGTTCTTGGCAACCTTCTCGGCTAGGAGAGTTAATTTCTGCTTTCTGATTGAGATCAAAGCTCATTTCCCCTCTGTTAAAAGGCTCCATGGGGAACCAGTGCTGCTGCTTCCCAGGAATGGACCACAAGGAGACATTGGTGACATTCAATTTATCAGAGAAATAGTAAATAAAAAATGGGGTTACATGTATCCTGTTCTTCTCACTGTACGTAGAGATCAGCAGAGTGGGCTGCTTTGATTCTCTCCTAGTGCTTCAAGGGATGAATTAACCCAGGCTCCAAACTGGTTTGTAGCCCACACTGAACACCGCACCCTGTGTCTGCACTCTTATCAATATCAGAGTTGTACATCTTGAGTATGTCTACACATACACCTTAACTTACTTGACTGTTGCACTGTTTCTTTTTGTCTAGGACCAAAATTAAATTTTTTGCAAATTCCTTTTCAAAACAAACCAGATATTTCAGAATATGTCTTCAAAAGTACAGTAATGTTAGATATCCTTTGCATGATAATTTGATGGCCTGGTATCTATTTATGTGTGCTGCTTGCGATGTTGAAATATATCAGTTAAATGAATTATTGGAAAACAAAGCACTTATTTCAAGTCATGAAGAATACATACAAAATGCTGCAAGTATAAAAGAGTATACCAAATATAGAAGTATACCCAAATGATCGTATATATGTAGTAGAAGGTTTTAATGTCTTCTAGACATTTCTTGGAGGTTTAAATTCAGCAATAATTACACAGTAGTCTGTGGGACCACTGTATTACTTCAGAGCTTTTCATCAGTAAACATTTTTTGCACATAAGTTGGTTACAGTAATTCCAGTGATCAGCTCTGTTTGTTATTAATTCCACTGCCTGTGTGCTGAAGGCCCTTGATCATCAGATCATTATGTCCCTGGTGAATCATGCAATGCTCAAAAACACAATAGCAAAAACCAAAGCCACCCAAACATCCATATTCTAGGGAATTTGCTATCTGAATGTATGATGAAGAGGTGAATAAAGAATTAGAGACATAAGTCATACATACAGTGAAAAGATGAAGTGTTTAACACCAGAAATATCACACCTAAAATTGGCATCACAAAGTTTCTTACCAGCGTCATAACCCCCATTCTGTCCATCTCCCTGGCTGGACTGCGAGGGGTGAGTTTAGGAGTTGAGTGGCCACTGGGAGGAGATGAGCTTGCAAGTGACGATGCAGTCACTGAGCCAGTAATGGATGTACCCTGGTGGACTCTGGCCAGGTTTAAGCCTTCCAGACTCACACTGGCCACTCTGTTCTCTATCTCTTCAGCACGCAGTTCTGTTGACTCTTTCTCTTCTTGGATTAACCTTATTAAATAAAAGAAGAACGTGGTTGTATTTGTCTCTGCACACCCCAAAAGCAAAACTAAAAAAATGTTTCCTTTCAAATGAGATTCAAAAGTAAAAGAAAGCAAACATGAATGGCATAGACGAACTCCAAAATAATATTGAAAAGGGTATTTTTAATCACCAGAATTAGAAAACTATTTTTCTTAATTTCTCCATTCTCAAAAACTGTTTGAAGAATCGGCCCAACAACAAGACTTGACATAGGACATTTCAGGAAGACTGGTTCCTTTGCAAAGGAGATAGTATAGGGGAGGCAGGGTTAAGAATCCAGTTCACCATAGGAGACTAATTCCAGTCTTAAGTTGGCTTCATCTGATTTTCTATTGCTAAAGCACGAACACAGATTTAGAATCAAATGAAATTTGGCCTTTAAGAAGGGAATTACTGAGATAATCCACATTAATAAGACAAGAGAACATGCAAAACAATTTGTCTGTTTCATCCCTACAAATTGATGAAAAAATGACAGTTGTTTCTAAAGCACTGAGTTTTTACATGTATTTGATTAAAATAGCTCTCTTTTTAACAAAAAATATAAGCTTCTTAAATATACATAGCCTCAATAGGATGCTTCCACTGGGTTCTTTAGTTTTAGTTTTTAATTGTGATTGTGCCTAGAATGGTAAAATGTGTTTAAAATAAAACATTTATTTATAAGTCCTTTGCCCATAAACTCATGTTAGAAGGGGTCTTTTTTTTGCAAAGAGGAGGAAAAAGTATGAAGGATCAAGGTTAAATGAGAGAATATGAAGTTTGGGGAGGCTGAAACTGTGGACCAGGCTTTTCTGAGTGAAATGAAGCAAATACAGTAAATGAAGCCATCATATATTGAAAATAGAAACCTACAAATTCTTGTGCTGTGATAAATCTTCTTCCCTAACATCCATTTCAAAGTTTCTATAAAATGTCTACATTTCTTTCTGAAATAAGGCATGGCAGGAACTTAAAGGCAAATAGTATTTTGAAAGGGAATTAGAACAATCTTTTTCATTTTAGTAATCTAAGTTCTGAATCATCTTGTATAATGAAACAAATTTAAGGCAAAATACATTTTTAATCTCTCTTGATAGCTCCAGTCATTTGATAAACCCTTATAGTGTCTTGTCAAGGAAAAAGAAAAAAAAACAAACCAAGAAAATGTGAAATGCAGTACAGTTTGTAACACTATCCTTGTAGAATATTTTTTCCTGAAACATATAAAAAAAAAGAATTCAAAATTAGTTACCTGGTTCTTTAATAATGACAGTGATGGTAATGAAAGCCTATACTTCAGAACAAGCTTAGTAGTGGAAATAAACAACTCTCTGTGGACCTCCAGTAAAAATGGCTACATACAATGTGCACCCTTGCTTCCTTTTTTGAGATAAAACTGTACCTAGCATCTAAGTCAAGATCCTGTGTTAAGTAAAACAGTGATCTGATTCAGGACGGCACAAATAATATCCCACTATGCAACCTGCAGGTAAAATTTCTTGTGAAAACCTTTTACTGTATTACTGTTAAATTGTCAAAATGCTAGTATTTTTTAAAACAAATACATTTGTTGCATCTACAGCTTCCTGAATTGGTCACAGTGCTGACTTCTTTGTAATAACAGAAAATATGGATAAGGTTCTCTCTTTTACATACACTGTTTCAAGGAGATTTACCCTCCCAACAACAAAATTTCTCTTTGACTCTCTATCTTGACAGCTATAATAAGAGATTTTAGAAAACAGTAGAGTAGTCCTATCTGAATGAAGAAATTCTGGGAGTAGTGAAAATGCAAAGCTGTAGATCTATAACAAAGTCTCCCCCATGAACAGAAAAGTTATTCAACTTCAATATATTCCAGTAGAGTTCTTTTAAAGTTACCTTGCTTAGAGAATGACTGAGATTTTGTAAAAGGTAATCTGGTTTTGTTTATATTTCTAACCACACCCTTTCTGTCTGTAGTATTACCAGAAAGTCACTAATACATTGAGCAATCTCTTTCTAGATAAACAGTCACTAATGAGAGGATGTTTTTCATACACCAGATTTTCAGAAGTTAATCTTCCTGAAAAACAGGTAAGAATGCTTTAAGCCTAAAATATTGTTTTGTTTATAAAACTCACTCAATTAAAATATGTCATTGGATTCTATATCACTCCATTAAATTTGCACAGAAATTATTAAGATACATTCAATTCACCACCTATTTCCAAGCACTATAACCTAACTTGGAGCATGAAAAAAATCACATTCTATGCCTCCATAGAAAATCAAAACCATGTCTTAGAAAATGTGGCTTATATGAGATGTAACATAGGAATAATTATCAGAAGAAAGCATGAAGAGCACTAAAATAAAACATTTCTGATAGGAGGTCATTAGTGAGTAAGAGGAGTCGTGCAGAACAGTGGAAAAGATCTCGAAAAGAGGACTATGAATAGTGATCTGTCAAGTTGGCCCTGTGTTAGCCTTCTCTAATGTATTTCTCTTCAACTGGCTAGCAGTTCTTCACTTGGAACATTTTCTGAAAGAAATTTCTATGGTTAGGAAATGAAGATGCCATTGTTATCTTCACACAATCAGTACTCTCACATGAAAAGCGAACACATTATTAATCCTTTAAATGTAAAAGTGGTTTCCTAACTGTTATGATCTGAACTCATGCACTAAAGGAAGCTTGAAGCTGTAATCATAAGTGCATCACAGCTGGTTCAGGCTACATACCTGATTTCTTTATTGATGGCATCTAGCTGCTCCTGAAGCATCATGGCCAGAGTCTGGGCATCGGAATGGCCACTTGGTGACAGGAGGTCCATGGAGCTGAAAAGCGTTTCTCTATCATCGTCATCAATGTCGGACATTTCAGTGTCGCTTTCAAATGGATGGCTGCTCAAAACGCCAATCTGCTGAGTCCTATTCCACTCGTGATCTCCAAGTGATTTTACCTGAGCAGGAATTAGGATGTACATGGCTTATTCCATGGAAAACAACTGCAAAGTTGAAATTCTATAAAATGGGAAAGGAAAGCAACTAACATTCAAGAATACTTATTCAATGATTAATTCACCATCAATAGCTGCAATATTACTGCAGATGACAAAGTATTTTCACATAATTTCTAATGTTGTGTAAAATTAACTATCAGGAAAATTTACACAAAAATATACCCAGAAAAGACAGATAGTCAAGTATGCTTGAACTTTCATATCTGAACTTCAACCTTTTCTGCCTTCATTTTAGTACAACAGTACTCTTGTCTGAGTATGTATAGAAAAAAAGACTGTTATTTGGGGTTTTTGTTTGGGTTTTTTTTGGTGTGTTGGGTTTTTTTGTTGTTGTGGTGGTTTTTTTCTGAAAATACACAAACTGTAAGCTTAAGAGCCTGAAATACATTCTTTTATCAGGTAATATATGAAAAGAAGTTGGGGATTAACCTTTGGTTCATCTCTGCGTACACCCATCCGGCCTCTTCTAGGTCGCCTTATCACTTTAGTTGACCGATAGTCAGACTGGCTATCAACTAGTGAGCCCACAGAATACCTCAGCTCTGCTGATGTGTCAAGGTGAGGCCTATAAAGAGAGCCACAGAAGTAGACTAAGAGAGTAACAGTAATAATAACAGCAACAATCCATTGACCTTCAGTCTAGGACCATGGATATATTTTTTTAAACAAACAAATTATGATGTATCAGAATAAATGACAAAAGCATGGCACAAAATGTAATATAAAAGTGAAAACTTGAAATCATATTATGAGAAAATTAAGGAAGATAACAAATAAAACCTTTGATTTTTCAAAATTAAGGACTTGCATAGTAAAACTCATTGTCCAAAACTATAATATGAAAAAAACAAGTAGATTTCAGGACAAGATAATTAACAGAACTGACTGCTGAATGTACCATCCTGTATATTTTTCTTCCATTACTTTCCTGCATAAATATGCCTGAGGTTACTGTAAGCATGTTAGCACGTTCACAAGTGAGAATATTTACAACACTTCCCTACTGTAAGTCTGTGCTTCACATTATGAAAATATTAGTGAACTGCCCTGTAATACATAACATTGGTTATGAATGATTAATGTTTATTTGATGATGCTTTTGAGAGTTTCAATCCCCAATTTTTCCTGTAGTCCTGGTAAGTCTTGGGACATTGTGGAGAGGCATATACATGATGACTTCAGCATACCTTTTCTTGGCTGCACACAATGGTCCCTAGCCTTTCTGTCCTTGGTCAAACAGCAGCAGTAAAAGTTCCCTACACAGTGCAACAGAAGCATCCTGGCCATAGGCTGCGTAGCTGAGTCAGAAGAGCAAAGGCTCCAAACACCCAACATTTCAGCAGTCAGCCACAGCAGTGGAGACCTGAACAATTTCTGTTTCTTAACACATAAGCAATTTCCACATAAAAATATATGAATATCATTATTATAGTAGAAAAATGAAATGTAACAAATACTATACTAACAAGACAACTAAATACATATTTGTTTATAGTGACTCTTAAAAAAATTTGACATTTTACTATCTATAAGAGCATAAAATGAGAAAATGAGAGTTTAATGTACTTTTTTTTTTTAAAAAAATCTTGGGAAAAATGCTTACAGTCACCTACAGACAACTTATAGGGTTCACAGCAATGTTAATAATCAGTTATGGGAAACAGAATAGGAGTAAGTTTTGTTCTTAAACACTTCTCTCACTTTGAAAAGAATGCTGTTCAAGAAAACGATGGCTTTAATCCTAGACATAAAAAAGCTAAGTAAGAGAATGTCTGCTTTCCAAAATGAAGGAAGTAATTCAGAAAACCCTGTATATCTATGCTGAAAACTACAGGCTGTAAGCATGACTGTTCTGAACTCTAGTTCTGTGTCTTTTTCTAAAATTCACTTTTCCTTGAGAAGAACTTAATTTGAATTGAAACATACTCATACTTGGAAGACTGAAGCATTGGTCTCAAATTTCAAACATCACTTTAATGAAGTAAAAGTGAAAGATAAAATATTATAACTGTGATGCCTGTATATTGATAAATAGGAAATGCAAAACCACCATGATAAACATGAAAGCCTCTACTACAAGCTACTTTGACAGAGTGGTATGAAGAAATGTAATTACTGTCTGGTATTATAAGTACTGTGATAAATCTAAAATAATAATGGAAAGATTTCAAGCACTAATACAGTTTGGTTTATAAAAAGTAAATACTGTAAGAAAATAAATAAAAAAAAGAACTACCAGAAGTCCTGAAATGTGAATATGTGCCATAGTAATCAAATCAGATACATAAAAATGTCACAGACACTGAATAATGTTTTAGAATTTAGGTTTTGGGTAGAGCATACATCAGAGCTCATGCTGTTGTCATAAATGTCCTTTTCTGAACAACCATTGGTGTATCTTTTCTTACGCTTCCCATCATGCCCAGTAGGAACTTCCATAATATTAGAAAAATCATTATTTTTACCTTTAAAAAATTCTCTAAAACTCACTTTTTTCATTATACCAATAAGAAAACTTGACAACAGTTGGGCTATAAATGTCCTAAGCTCCATCTACAGCACCAGACAATAATCTTTTGGGGTTTTGTATGTTTAATTTGTCTGTATGTCTCTCATCTGTTATACAGTAAACCATTTAAGGCAATGACTGCTTTTATTTTCTCTGTTTGTACCATATTTGCTGCAATAGAACTTTGTTCTGATAATTGATTATACTTGTTACTTGTGCAGCAAGTTGGCAGGAAAAAAGAAACAGCCCAGGTTCCAGTCTCTGGCAGCAAATACCTATCTCCTGACCAGCTTCATTATTCTTCTGCTGAAAGAATAAACTCCTGCAAACACAAAACTGAATATGTGCTTAGAATAATAACTATTTAATGCTGATACCTCCCTGTTCCTGAAAGGGCTGCTGGCTTCATGAGGTGAGGTCATGGAAGGGGAAATATACTGTTTTGGGGGAGCCTGCTGAATTCCCAAGACATTTAGACAGCTTATCAAGTTCAAACAGCCCTTTGCCAAGGGCTAATCAGACTCCTATTTACAGAGCACAAGCTAATCATACTCATCTACCCAGCAAGAAAGGCTGCTGTTCACCAAAGATGGCTGCTCCAAAAACATCTCTGCTGTTTGTTGCAGCAGTTCAATAGTCTGTGTCCTCTCAAGCACTCTCAAAAAAAGTGTTGTGTGTGCCTGTAGTCACACTTACACTCCCAAAGGAACAAAAATTCGAACAGCTACAAGCATCACATTCTGAATTTCAGCTATTTACACTTCCCCATGTATTATTCCAAGGGATAATATAAGGTCGAGGGAGAAACCATGTCCACGTATTGAGCAAGATGTCTGAGGAAACAATGGGCAGACAATACCTGATGCAAGCAAAAAAAATATCCAACAAGAATAACTTTAGAGGATTACAGTGCTCTGAATTTAGTCTTGGTCCATGAGCTTTGGCTGGCAGGTTTTAAAAGTTAACATGTTGCTTCCTATGAAAACAGGGCACGGCACACAATTATCAATAAAGTAACAATTTTATTTTGAGGGATACTTTTAGGCAAGAAGGACTGTCTGTCTAGAATTATAAATTCATTTCAGCTGTTGGTAGCTACTTCTATGATACCTGTCACACTGTTGTTCCCATATTGCTTTTCCACCACAAACAGGCATAATGTTTCATGTTCTGTTATGGTATTTTCAGATCTCTCTGAATATTGCCTTCATCTTTAGCTGAAGATCTGTGGTCTTATCTTACACCCTAAGCAAAGCTGAGTTATTTCTTGCTAATAAAAAATAATTATTAGATGTACCTGATAGAATAAATAAACAAATATGGCCATAAATATGCTGATTAGTTTCAGCATTAAAGACGATGGTTTCAACTTTATTATTAAGCTCTCTTGGGAAAAAAATGGGTATTTGGATATACTTTTGAAAACATTCCATAATTTAAAAGACTTTCCTTAATCTCAGTAATATTTCAGTGTATATTCACTGCTATAAGGCCCCATTTACCTATGAAAAAAGTGAAAAGCAACAGTAATAATAATTTCACAGATTTTACATTTTTAAAAAATATATGATATTTTTATGCGTGGTCTGAACACATCCCTGCTCTAAAGTCTTGACACTTGTATTCATGTTCTATTTCAAGTCAAAGCGAGGAAACTTTTGTCGTTAAGTATTACCTTGACAATGTGGGTTCAATCAAAGAACCAGCCCTCAATTTCATTTGATCCAGTTCAGATCTCAGTTTCTCAATTTCTTCGGCAAGTCTTTCCTGGAAATAAGAATAGGAAGATATACTTACTTGTGATACATGCTCTCATAAAGCTAAACAAGTAAGATTAATCAAATGTAGCACTGACTATAATAAGAAAAGGCAGTGAACTCATTCAAGTCTCATTATTGCTAATAAGACATGCATCAAGAGGAGGTTGTATAGCGCTTTTAAGTGTTTTTCCACTAGCTGGAAGTGATGGCAGGACAGGGTTGTACTTGAAACTTACTTTCTTCTTCTTATACAGCTAGGGTCAGGAAAAGAACCAGCACTGATTTGTGTACTAACTGCACTCTCCATGCAAGGCATAGTTCAGCGTGTGACATGCTATTTGCCCTTTAGAGACAGAGATTGCATCCTGGCATTTTTATTTACAAATAGAGACATAGACTTAAAGACAACCACATTTTAGGTGCTTTACTGAACTGCAGCTTTAGAGGTCACTCTTGGAAGTTGATAGAACTCCAGTGTGAGGTGCTACTGGTGAAAAATGACAGAGTGCGAAAAAAATTGGATTTTTGGAACCAATTAAAAAAAAAAGGACTATTGACAGCAACCATTAGGAAAAAAGGCACTGTTCTGAAATTCTACAAATAAAAATAGTGTACTAATGAAATGAAAAGAAATCAAAGAATTTTAAAACAAATTAAGAGAGAACATGGGATGCAGAAGTAATGCTGCTGTTTCTAGAGTTTAAAATGTTCAAAATTCCAAAATGCTAGGAAGGAAAGGGATCTGTGCTTAATTACTATCAGATTCAGTAATTTTTATTACAGCAGTTTTACACTATTTCTTGGTTGAAGAGACGACTTGGTGGTTACTTGTATCATTTGCTAGTTATTTAGAGATTATTAATATCTGGTGTTAAGTCCATGCATCTGAAATTGCTTCATCAGTTTCTTCATCAAAGTGGAACAAATAAACCCTTCAAAATGGGAATTTGGAGGCTCTGGAGTCAGACCTATGTGGTTGTGTGTGAAGAGAACTAATTTCCACCAGTTGCACAGAGTGGTAGTGGAGGTGTTCTATTTATTTTGTTTCCCATCCTTAAGCAGGAACCAATAAATATAATAAACAAAAATACCTTTGCAAAAATACTTTCAATACAAATGTAGATTTTTATATCAGATTTTTCATCTTTGTCAAGAATTGATATAATCATTCAAGCCAGAAAACAGACTGAAGAAGTATTGGCCACTGTATTCACTTCCACTCTAACATTATTAAAACAATAAAGTTATGTTGGAGAAAACACTGACAAAATACCTTAGTTACACAGACAAAACTGGTTTCCATAATTCAGGTTTAGATTCTCTGGTAGCAAAATGATAGAAACTTTTGTTTCAATTGACACAGCTTTAGAAATGTCCTTTCTGTCCTTTTTGTCATCTAACTTGATGGTGAAGTATGATCCTGATTTTGCAACAGCTGAATCACCTTATAACTGTGGTAGTACAGCAGAAATTTTACTTATTTAAAATGCTTTACAAGCTCCTTTTTGGGACTTTAATCTCTCTGCCTTTCTGCAAGGTTATCTGAATGTAGATGAAAATAATTTATTTGAACAAACACTTTTTTTGTTACTTTTCCCAAGATTCTTGATTTTGGATAATATAATATAGTTATAAAAATATAATATAATATAATTATATTTTTGGATAATATAATTACATTAGTATCAAATGGAGCTACGTTTTTTAAATTGTATACAATCTCTTTTAAATGGATTTAAATGGACTTGATACATTACAAGAACACTTCTGTGAATCTGAAGGCAGATATATTTGCATATCCTACTGTGCTCAAGGCAAGCATAACTTCAAAACAAAATCCTAACATTTGGGATTGGAATAAATATTTATAATTAATTTGACCGATTCACTAAACAGTATTAGGGGTTAATTTGCAACGAACTAAGAAAGGCCGCTTTCAGTTATATTTAACATAATGCCACTGCACCTGTTAGGAAGAATTGCATCAAATCAAGCAATTACATTCTTCACTATGAAAGTGTAACCAGTTATGGATACATCTCTGTTAAACACGAGTATCTCAGGATTAAAACTGGTAGAACAAAAATTCCAGAGCCAGTGAAATCAATATGAATTTTAGTATTGCCTTCCTGAGGCTAGGATCTCAACCATGAACTTCGCTCAGAATTGTTAGAGACCCTCAAAAGCTAATTAAGACATCTGGGTGATCAAAGGAATTATCACTGATGCCAGGAAGACTTCAGATGCTAGCTGGATAATGAATATAGCATATACATATTTCCTAATCATAAATATATAACTTCTGATAAAAATAGATAAAATTGCAGTATTTTATAGTACCTTGTCATGTAAAGACTCTTCCAGATTTTTCCTGAAACTTTCAGATTCTTGAATCAAAACATTCTAGGAATCCAAAGAAAAAATAAAATATAGATATAACAGAAAGAAATTAGAGAAATGCTAAATATTGAGCTATCACCATATACACATAGCCTCCACATACAAGTTAGCAAAGCTCATATTCACTGGCCTTTAAAATTAAAATCCCTTAATGCTTCAATTTGAGTTTATATTAAAAACACTGGAAATAATCCAAACATGTAGGACCATGTTCTTTCAGGAACAGCAAAAACTTTGCATTTTCCTTGAACTGAGCAACTGTCACACTCATACACAACTCTCTCTCTCAGGTTCGTCTCTTGGCAGGCTTATTTGTTGCTTTGTACGACATTTTGTTTCAATGATATAAACCACAAGTACATCCTCTGAGAGGTTCAGAAATATCCTTCTGAAAGACACTGTAAGATTCCTCTCAGATCAAACTGAAGGTGAATAAGTAGAAGAGGGAGGGATTAAGGAGGATGAATATAAAGATCATGGGATTTGAACTTGGCAGACCCATTGCACATTCCGCATTCACATCACGGAAAACCTGTAAATAACATTCCCTCTCCAAGGGTAGATGCTCCTTCTCCTGTGGTGACAGCATTTTACTCTTCCCAGGGGAAGTGAGGTAAAATCAGCAGGCTAAAATACGGCAATGACAGCATATCTGAAACGCGGACGTTCCTCAGTTCTCATCCACATTCTCTCACTGCCTTGTACCCAGTCATGCGCTGGTCCTTTACAAGCTCTTCATCAGACTCCCCGCTGATAAAACAGGGACTCATAATATTCAGCATATGCAGTTCACAGTAGTCCTAGACAGATTCTTGAGTGCACTCTTGAATTATGGGTTGAATGTATAAGTTAGACCATATTTGTGGTAATATTTGGTAGTACAAAATCAGCATGATGCTTCCATCCCGATAAAAGTAGAACAGGTTTCATACAGGAGAATCTTTACCAAGCTGAACTTTATACTGCTCTTTGCACTATACCTTTTCTTCAAGCGCTGCCATTCTCTCTTTTAAGTGTAGCTGCAGACGCTCATTGGATTCTGTCAAAAGTCTGTCTACGGTATCCGATAATCTTTTGTTGTGCTCCTCATTCATTTTTTCTCTTTGCCTTGCCTTTAATGTAGAATAGAAGAGACAGATTGGCAGGGTCCAAAATTAACCAGTACAGACTTGTATCATTAAAAATAAAAAAAAAAAATGGTAACTGTAGACATTTAAAGAATTTCCACAGGAAACATAATCACAGTTGGTGATTAATACACATTCATTTTGTATCAGTAGAATACTTTGAAAGCTGCAACTAGATATAAACTAGTATATTAAGATGGTTATGTAAAGTGGGAAGATGCTGCCGTCACTGCTACAAATAAAACATTTACTAGTAGATAGATTTGTGTGCTGGAGCGCATAATGTAGTGCTATATTGACAAATTAAAAGAAGAAAAGTGCACAGAAGTTGTCTGCAATACACATACTCTTTGAAGTTCCTGATTCTTCTCTTCAAGTTGAGCTTCTAAGTGTCTCATGCGTTCCTCAATGTTTCCATGTCTTTCTTCTGCCTGTAAAAAAATAGAAAGACTCTTTCTGTAATTTAAGTGGCTTCGTAAGTTTTTATCTCAGTAAGGTTTAAACAAAACATAAAGCAAGCTACTACTAACTGCAAACTTAGTTTTCCGAAAAGAAACTTTATTTAAACAGGCAGCTGAACAGCATTGCTTGAAATGTGTCAGCTACAAAGGCCTGTTACATCCAAGCATCAGCAAAACATTGGAGTTATTTATGAGCAATGAAATCAGCCAAATGTAACATGCAGACTGTGCATGGTTTGAACACAAACCTGCCATCGTAAAATTGTAAGCTCCTGAAGCACTGAACTGCACGATGGTTGATTATCAATAAACAAAATAAAATAAGTTAAAGAAAATGAAAACAAATCAGATGGATTCTATTTAGCAATAGAAAGTAAAGTCCAGTAGGACTACCTTCCTACGTATGGAGATCATTTCTTGTAGTTTAGCTTCCATAACATATTGATAATCATCAGATGAGGTAGAAGAGGTTGGATCAGACTAACAAGTCAAGGAAAAGGAGAGGGACAAAATTGAAAAATCAGAACTAAAGACACTGACACTGAACAGAACACAGCACAGAATGCTTAAAAGAAAAGTGTGACTGAAAATTTAATACTTTCAACTGACAGATTTTTACGTGGAATAAACTACACTGATACTTGGTGAATATGATGCAGTTGATGTGGAGAAACTGAAAATAATGGAATGCTAAAAAAGCTATCAACCTACACATGGAAGTTCAAGGTTAGTGATGGCTGGCTGATGACATATTACTACAGAGTGGATTCAAAGCAATACTGTCTAATCTAATGTTTTTTTTGAATTATGGCAAACTAAACACCAGAACGGGACTCTGTGAGGCCAATGTCAGAAAGTCCTTTATAATTCTTCTATAATTTTCTAGGAATGAAAACAATGCATAAATACTAAATTAATGGATCGGTCAGTTACAGAACTGTGCAATGTTATGGTACATTCCCTAATTTCTAGAACACAGAAAGACAGTCAAAAGAGATAAGGCTCAAGCTTTAGTATTCCATTTTAGAATACACTACATAAGCCTTTTCATCCAAATAAACAATATAGTTTTCATCCCTTTGAAAGAATCCACCCTGGTGGATCTCTTTGGAAGATCAAGGTCATCAGATAAAAGAAGAACCTATAAATAAAAATTCATTAATAGGAATGAAAAGTCATTACTGAATATAGAAATGGTAATCCATCCAAAGATTCATTACTACTTCTGACAGAATTTGACCTTAATTAGGTCACTTGTTGCAAAACATGAATTTTCATGTTATTGTCATATCAAACAAGTCAGTGCTATCATTCAAATTAAAAAAAGAAAAGAGCCCTTAAAGAAAGGGAAATGCTATATTGGATTTGTTGCTATGGAAACAGGAATGTGCATAAGGCGTATAGATGGTGTTACTGATGACTTTGAGTTGTGAGCTCGTGCTTGTCAAATGCTATTTCACTCTGTCAGATTTACCCTCTCTCAAAAAGAGATCCTGAACAACATCTTTAGATAAGCAAACTTTAATATGTACAAGAAATACTAATTCTACAACTTTTTTTTTAGTGAGACTGTTTTTCAAACTGTTGTCTACTAATGATTCATCAGAATAATTAGGAATAGATACCAAAGTAGTTCCAGATGTACATCATAACTTAAAATTACCCGTAACTTAAACTCAGTAGTATTATCAGGACCAAAAGATCAGACAGAAAACAAGCCTGTGATCTAGAGATTTATAAATATAAACTACAGCTTTTGATATGAAGACATCTATATGAGAAAAATCCTGCTTTATATAAATACAAGAAAAATGCTTAACTTTGAAGATCACTACTATTCTTTTCAGAGTAAGTATATTCACAAAACTCAGATTCTTGCAAACTTTAAGGGAAAATCAGTATACTTTGTAGCTAAGCTCATTTAATAAGTGCAGTTATCATTTCTGATCATGAAGCAGGCGTGTAGTGATGTATTTGAACTTATTCATTATGTGAAACTATTTTGCCTATTTATTATGACTTGGACCAGTGACAAACCCTTTATGATTTTCTTTATCTTATCTTTTAATTTTATGTATTAGTTTGTTTCAGCAGACAAATGCTAATGCACTGCTTCCTCTCCCAATTGGATAAATAGAAAGATAGGGTTGAAAAAGTTAAGTCCCTGTGATTGCAGAGAACCGGATCATGCTATCCCTTCCACTAAGTTACCCAAGCTTTACCTGTAGAAGCTCTGTAGAAGATAGACTTTTCCCCTTTTTTAGTCTTGGCTGCACTATTGGTTCAAGGCCTTCCCTTAATGTGTCTCCAAGGGTCAGGAGAAGATTTGAAATCATCAAAGCTCATGATAGAGAAGGGTTAAGTAATTCTACCTCTTTTGAAACCATTTTCATTGAGAGAGATGTAGAACCCATTGGGGGTATCATCCTGCAAAATTAAACTACTTAGAAGCTTCATTAGCTGACTCCAAACTTTAAAAGCAAGTTACTTCATCTTCACTGCTTCTATACACTTAATTGGAGGTTAATGCAAAATATGAAGATAACCAAACTAATACTTCTAGGTTCAAAGGGGATCTATTTAAGTCTTCTGATACATGGTGCTGTCTGTCATAACCTGTCCTTGAGAATCCAGTCTAGCTAACTATATCATTTAGATTTATTTTTCAAACTAAAAAATAGATTTTCAGTCCAAACCATGCCATATCTTATTACTTAGCATGAAACAGTATTTTCAATGCATAAAATAATTGTGGTATTAGTTCTAACTATTATTTGGAAGAGGAGGAGGAATAAAATTGTCAAAATTATGTATGTTATCTGAATTCTTATATGGAAAACATTCTCGAAAGAACATGATGTTGTCTTAAGATTCTTATAGCTATCTAATTCTGTTATTTCATAACTTCCTACTGGCTTAATCATTCAGTAAGGTATATATTTAAGATATATATAAATCTTTTTGCCTGATAATATTCTTAGTGAAATAACTGAAAACTAACATTTTGATAGGTACATCCTTGTTAAAATATCTTCCTGAATGCGGCTCAGAGTACCTGCACTTTGTTTTACATCATAAAAGAAAACAGAGCTGATCACCACATTCATCTCCCTTTATATCTCTTTGGTAGGATAAAGAGACTTTAAAATTAGTTAAAATTCACTATGCCTTAGAATCAAAATAAATGCCATTATTCTAAACACTTAAAATATATTTGAATATTTTATGTTTCCTTTATCTATGTGCACTTCATTTGTTTGATCCTAAAGTGTTATTCTGTATACTGTAAATGAACCAAATTATTTTATAGCTGAGACATTAAACAACTAGGCTCATCTGCTTATCTGGCAGAGGACAAGCACAGGTGCTCAGCCTTAGTGCTTACCCTGTGCTCTAATGCTTTTTAGGGATTTTAACCACTGGTTCTTACATGCCAAATGCATGAGCAGCCCCTGCAGCAGGGACATGAATCAAAAGGGTGTCCTCTGTAAGGGCTAGAGAGAGAGAAACACATGTACATACTCCCTTTTTCTCTCGCTTGCAGAAACCTACCTGTAGACAAAGACCTGCATTAGGAAAGAGCAGCCCCTCCATCTCTGGTGTGCCTAGCTGGAACACACTCCCAAAATGAGGGTTTTCAACAACTCTCATTGCCCTTTACGCTGAGGAAGGCCCCAATGTGGGTCTCAAAGAGACCCTTCCAGACAAAAAGACCTAGCAATTCAGCTGTTCCCTAGGGGATTTGCAAATACCTCCTTCACAGACTTCCCCAAGCTCTATTGTTAGGATCGACAAGCCTGTGGCAGCTACACTTTTTTGTAGTCTGCATGTGTTAGTCAGCCCCAGTCGTTCCCACGGGAATAGGCTCTTTGGGAGACTTGGGAGCCTACCAGAAAACTATTCAATGTCTCAGTCTCTACCTTATGGTTTGAGGCACAAGGCAGAGACTGAGAGACCAGTGTTGGTCATGTTCTTGTAGGAGAATTTCAGATACCCGAGACAGAAGGGACAACTGTGGACTCTGAGGTTCATAAAAAGAAGTTGAATTTCTTCTGACTTGCTTTGCTAAGAGTTAAATGAATTAAAAATTTTCTAAAATGGAACGTGCATGAATACTTGCTTGGCAGACCTTACTGTATATTGTTCTTTTTAATATATGACTTGCATGCCTGTACACTAGTATTCCATAAGACACATGGTGTGGTATTCAGCAACTAGCATTTAAAGCATTTAGCCAGCACACTCAGTTATAAATAGATTTGTGAAATTGTGTATCTTAGACTGGATTAAAAATATATGGACAAAATCTAACATCTGACCCCTATGAAATACCAGCATGAGTCTTAATGCTCACTTTGCACTCTATATGCTATTAAATAGCAAAGATATAGCGAGTATAAGCCAGTAATAGACAGGAAAATTCAGCTTTGAGGGAATACCGAAGTAGCTTGTATTATTGCTCTCCAACCCTGTTAAAACTCTGCTGCTGCTCCTGCTGCTAATGCACCCACAAAAAATCACGTTGCTTTCACATCATCTGTTACTGTCGGTGCTGCACATTTTGTAGGTCTTTGCATCTTAGTTGGAAAAAATAAAAACTCCAATTTCAGATGCAGAAAGCACCTGTACAGTAGAGGTGCTATAATTTTTCTTCCTCTTCCTCATGCTGAGCTGCAGAAACAAATCTAAACTTTTCTAATGGTACAAGCTAATTTCCACAGTTTTGAGACCTTGACTTTTGAATACCTGCTGTCTCCAGATTTTCTACTGGCTTCTTATGGCATACGTTCTTTTGGCTATCCTTTGAATGAGTGAGTTATTCAAGAAGAAAGAATGCGTTATTGATTTGAGCTATGCAATTGAAGGTGAAAATAGGTGATCGTGGTGACTGAGTCACAACAGCTCACAAAGTTACCAGCTACTTGTTCACATGCTCACTTCTAACCCGTTACAAATGCGACAAAATGTGTTGGCTTAAGTCACTCCTTTTTCTGAAACCCAACCTTTCAGTCACTAGATAGCCACACATTCTTGTCCCTCTCCTTCATTCCCCTTCTACACCTTGGGGGTATAGTAAGCAACTCCTTCCATTTAGCTCTGTCAAACTTGGTTCTTTAATTTCTTCCTCCTATCAGGACAAAATCTTCTATGTAAAGGGAAGCACAGGAAGAGGGGTGGTTTGAGAAGACAGTAATGTGTTGTAAATGTGGAGTTTTCTTAGGCTTCCATCCCCATAGAAGATTTTATCTTTTCTTTTTTTTTCAGAAGATTTATCAACTTCTTTTTCCAGCTAACACATCATCTTCTCTCTCTCCTTTGTTCTCAGAGAGGTTTCTGTCTTAACCACATCCACTTCTTGCAGGAGAACTTTTCCCCTCTTTGCATCCTTTCCACTGCAGACCTTCTCCTTTCACTTTCTTGCAACTTCTTCCCTACTTAACGCAAACCAGAGCCCCCCCATTGTCACAATTGTGTCCCGCTTGCTTCCAACTTTCAAGTCATTTTTTTATCACCTTTACAGTAATCTGAATGTGTAACTATGCTACATGTGGTCTGTTATGATTATGGTTTCCTCTTCTCCATGTCAGTGCTTCTCTAATGCAGCTAAAAAACACTGTTGGTATTTCTGTGACCTGTATACAGGAGTGATGGAGTAAAATGCTGACTGCTGCCTTGTGATCAGAGAAGTGGCACGGTACCTCTGTTGCACAAGCACCTGAGGGGGAGAGTGACTACTAGTGAAAGTGAGTGAATGGAAGTGGGTGGATGCTGGTTGTCTCCACTAGACCCGTCCTTCAATACATGCAAGGAGAAACTGTGTTTGACAGACTAACCATCTGAAGATTCTAGATGCTCCAATGTCTGTCTCTTCTGAGGAAAAGAAACATCTTACAGGATAAAGAAAGGTTTAGTTAATATTGGAGGGAGGTTCTTGTACTACCAACTGCCTCTTCTTCAGGCCAGACAAACAGACCAATACTGTGAGAGTGAGTACAAGGTGGCTCAATGAGTCATGGCAATCTAAATCTTGGGATACATGCTGAAAGCTGTGCTACTTGTCATGACCAGACAGATACTAGTGCGATGGCCAGACAGGACAGCACGGTACATGGGATCATGCTATTCCAGGTTAGTCTGCCACAGGCTGACTAACCCTCCAGTTGCTCACCCAATGGGCAGAACACAGTGAAAACAAAGCCAAAGAAAATTTCAAATGATTCAGGTAAATTTATGGGTACTTATCTGAGTTCACTGTATAGTCCAAACTTTTGGAAGTTCACTCCTTATGAACTAGTTTGGGCATGGAAAAGTAGCAAAAGACATTCACTAGCCCACATATATAAAGAAAGAAAATAAACTTGTTTTAAAAACTGACACCGTAGAAGGATCTCATTTTACATCCTTCTTTTGCAGAATCCCAACCCAGATTTATTATGAGGAAGAGTATAATAAATTGAACGCAGAATTGTAACATGCATATTTTCAGCTTGGGGGTTGGGGGTGGAAATCACATCCAAATCCAGAACATGTTTGTTCTGTTTTATCTCCACATGTAAATAATTGGTCTTGTATTTTACCCACAATGAAGCAGTCATTGTTTCCAATTATTCCATACTACCTTCCTCCAAAAAGCATGTAAGATATTAGGCTTAACTCACCTCTTTCATTTGATTGTAACCCCATTAATCTCAGAGAAGCCACTTTCATTGAGGTAGTACAAAAGAAAGGAGAATGAGTTTTGACTTTTTTGCAGTGCAGAAAGACTAGCTGATTTACGGGGCTCATCTTTTACTTAGTATACATGGACATTGCAGTGACCATAGCTCAGGTAGGCAGAATTAAGGTAGTCTGAAGCCAGCTAATTTGAGCCCTACTGACAATGTGTATGCTGGCACAAAGCTCAAAGGCAAAATTAATTAAGCATTATTCAGCCCCTTCGGTAGGTCTTGCAGCTTTCATTGAATAGCTAGTGTGGTAACAGCATACCAGCTAGGTAATTTAAAACTACTTAAGTAAGCTGCAGTGGCTACAATGTTGTCCTTGGTTCTGAGCTACATTTATGTGATCTGTGAAAAGTACTGGACTTTAAACTTTAGAGCTGTCAAACCAGCACTTTAATAAGCTCTACAGTTTGCAAAGATGTTGTACACAAGATATATAAAACATAGGCTTATTTGGCCTATTGGCCAAATTCTGACATTCTTATTCATGTCATATATTCCAAAAAGACAAAATTTTAAATAAAATTAATTTCTTCATATTTTCATGTAATCACAGAGAAATGAACAGAACCAGCATTACAGTCTAATATACTTGTTAGAGTTTCCCGTTTGGCAAAAACTTTGATAAAGTACATCAAAGTGAAATGGGGTGGAGCATCAGCTCTGTTCACAGCTCTCTAACCACATCCCATGAAATAATGCAAGACAAACGGAGATGTATACTGTGGCTTTATGGTCACAATAACAACAATATCTCATGGAAGTCCCTGAGTGCTCTGCATGGTTGAAATGGGATTTCTTCTTACAATATTTGCCATTAATATATGTTCAAGAAAAAATGCAGTTGCAAGAAAAGACATGCTTGAGACTGCAAAATACTTACTGGTGCCTAATTGCTGGAGAAATTATTCAGGAAAAATCTTCTTAAAATAGAAAACAATATTTTTAAGCTACTGAGGGCATTACAAAATGTGATTATTTGTTGAATCAGAAACAACTGAAAAAAAGAAGTTAAAATGCCAAGGGATTGCTCTTATGTGCACCTGAGTTTTTATTAAAATGCAATGATATTTATTTGGTATTCCATGTAGCTCTCTTTTTCCTGATTCTTCTTTTTTTCCCCCCACCATTTTCAGTCTCTTTTTCAAATTTCCACCCATTCATATAAACCTAAAGTGGACAGCACAAAATCTTGATTACTGAATAATGATCTTGCCTTAATAAAATTAAAAAAAAAAAAAAAACAACAAACAACCAAACCCCAAAGGCTTCTCTTTCTTTCTACTTCTTAACTAAATTACTTAAAAATTGGACTTCATCAGTGAGCTGCTCAGCACTTAAGGCTTCACTATAAATGGAAAAACATGAGAATTGAAAAAATCCACCAAATATAAAAATGGCTAGGCACATAAATAGCTAGAAACATTCCTTGGCAACAGAGAAAGGAAAGCTTAGATAAATCAGAACAATATGTAATGCAATCTCTTAAATGCATTTTTCTTTATTTGTCTGATTTGAAGAGATGAAGATTAAACATATCGTTACATGTCTTTACAAAGCTGAAAATACCTGAGCTGTAATACTAACTACAAGCACACCTGAAAGTATTAGAGGCCAAATATGAAAACCACACTACTGAAAATTCATTTTTGTTGTCTTATTTTTTCTGCAAGAAAGCTGCCATATAATAAATTTATCAGAAAAACAAGTTTGAAGTCCTCTCAGGGTTTCACATTTGTCTTTGCAAATATATGATACAAAGAATCATTCAAAACAAACCTTTTAAGTATGTACTGCAAGTTGTCTTCATTTGTGTTGTACAAATGATCCCAGCTGCCATTAAGATTTGATTTTATAGCACTTATTGGAATGAAAATAATTGTTTTCATATACATGGGGTATGAAAATGTCCAGAAGAACTAAGTAGGTGTAGGAACGGGACTTCCTCCTGCCCCTCTCCCCTTAAGTTAGAAACACTTACACAGTAAAATGAATCCTCCTAGGATAGGTAATGCTGACACATTAGAAATATATGACTCCTTTGTAAATATAGTCTAGGCTAAGTTAAAGATAACTACTTTTCCTACTACCAAAATGCTAAGAATTACAAACACGGCATTGAGACCATTCCTAGTTAAACTTGTGGCACATACTTATCAGGAAACGTTTTCTCCTTTCAAATCAGCTTGATACTACTTTTGTTTTGTCCTTGAGGTGTGGAATCAGGATGCAAGTTGATGTTAAACAGTGTTGTTTCTGAAGAGAACCTATTTCTCAGGTCAGTACCTTAGTCAGAGCTGCAATTCTCTGAGCCAGCTCAGCCTCCACTTCGGGTAAGGTTTCAGCCTTCCTCATCGTCTGCTGCAGCTTCTGCTCAGCCAGTTCTAGACGCTCTTGCAGCTGTCTGTTTTTGTCTTCCAACTGAAGGCCAAATATAGACAACAGGTGTAAAAAATAAAATCAGAATTCAGATCTTACATTTTATATTTTCTACACAAGTATAGATACTCCACAACCTGGGAGAGCTTATTCAAAGGTATTATCTCAAGCATGGAACAGTGTAGGCTGCCAGTCTCACTAACGATGAGTGATTTGAGGCCCAAGGATCATATGAAAGTGAAGAAAAGGAGTTGTAAAATGATATTAATGAAGATGAACAAAAAGCTCCTCTGATTGATGCATTGTTTATCTAAGCAAAATAAAAGTATTGGTGCCAGTAAAATGGGAATTTTCTAAATGGAAATATTGAGTCCATCTCACAAAGAAGTTTATGTATGAGCTAAAATGGGACAAAAGGACATTTCCAGAAGGATAGAATTCCCAGCAAAGTTTATGAACAAATTGCCAAATGCAATTTTCTGAACAAATGCCAATCATATATCAGGAAATGTTAAAACTGACAATTGTTGCTCAGCTAATTCATTCATTATCATATCCTGGTTGCTATTTGCTTAAGATTACAGCGATATTGTTCATTGTGAACCTACAATTAAATCTCATTTTACAGGGGTGAAATTGTTCAATCTGTGATAACCATTAAAGAGAAACAGGAAGACTTTTGATAACTGCTGTATTTTCTGGCCTACTGAGATATACCACATGATTAAGAATTTTTTAATGGCTTAACAAGTGTTTCCTACTTTCCTGTTCATTCCAGGTAATAGGAGACATAATGAAAAAGGCCTGTGCTTTTAGATCCTTTTTTAATCCTTAAAAGCATGAAAAGACAGGCTTTTCACACTGCAGTGCTGCAAAGCAACTTTAAGTCTGCCTGTATATATTCTAAGCCTAGTTCTATTGATCACTGCTTTGAGTAGGTAGACCTCTGCAGCAGAGCATGACTTACACTGGCAGCAATAAAAACTCTAAGGACAGATGCAAATACCTTACTTTTTCATTGTTGGGTGGTGGGGGTTTTTTTCCCCCCTCTAACAATTGAAGATACCTCTTAAAATAGCCAAAGCAAGCTGGCAGAAGCTGGAGAGTTTGAGTTCTGATGCTTTAATTTCCTTGAAGAGGTAGTCAACATACATATATATACACACACGTACAGAGGGATGTGTGCATGTGTGTCAATGTATCTGCATACAATCATAGAACCAGAGATTATCAGACCATACAGGCTTATTTCTCTTATAGCATTTTATATTGTTTGAAGACATGATTGGTGAAAAAAAATACAGAAGTCTGATACTGAGGCTGAGGAGCAATTTCATCTTTTGCAGTTTGAATTATATTCATTTCATGTTAGCCTTCAGTTCAAATTGTATTCTTCAAATTACAAACCATTTTTTTCTGTTCACTTTACACTTCAGCTTTTGGAATCACCGTGGAAACAAAGTACCATGAAAGAAAACTGCACAATCATGTTATGCTCTTTTCTAAAAGATATTCAAGGATCATTGAGTTTTGTAAAATTTTATCTACAAACTAATAATACATGAAGTTGCTAGAATCTATTGCATGCAAACTTTGGTCTTTTCTGCAGAAGGGAACTTCTTTTGCTTATACTATTTTTTTTTTTTTGTTTAAAAATAAAATCCAGTAAATTGTTACATAAAAAGCAAAGATAATCCTTTACTTAGGGGATACAATGATGTGCATTTATGCAAGCCACTATTAGAAAACACAGTTATTTTACAATGTTGAAAGTATACACTGATTTGTTATTCACTGTTGTAGTAGGTGATATGAAGCTTAGAGATGCTGAAGAACTTGAGTTTTTTTAGATTAACTGATCTGTTCATTAAAAATTAACAGATTAACCTAATGGAAACCTCCCACTGGAGATCTGCCCCCTTTTTTGCATTAATTTTCATTGTGTATGAAGAAATCAATTGACTAATGCAGATACTGCACCTGACGTAGGATGGCTTCCTTGTTTGCCAGTTCATTTTCCAGCTTATCGTTCATGTCATGTATGGAGGTGGATTCTCTTTGTGCACTGAGGTAGCGCTTCTCCAGCGTAGTTATTCTTTCTTCCATATCTTCCTTTTGTGCCATTGCCTAATGTGACCAAAAAACCCATCAAGAACCATGCAATTAAAATGCTACACAGTTTTATACCAGTTTGATTTTCATGCTAACATTAAAGGATGTAAGGTATGCTCAGCAGTATTTTTTCCGTTTTAAAGAGACTTTATTTCCTTTGGGATTTCTTGTAACTATGATATTTAAAGTGGTAGCTGTTGAGTAGAGCAAACAGAAACAATCCTCACCTTTTGTATATTTTTCTAGTTTCTCTATTTTTCAGTGCAAAAAAACAGCAAATGCAGCTCACATTTACTTGATTGCCTCTTACGCAACAGTATTCTATACTTAAACAACAGTATAGAAAAACTGTTATAGTTACATAATAGTAGAAATATAGTACAGTGATGTGGGGGAAAAAAAAAAGTATATTAACATATTAACATTTCTACTCTTATTCCTGGGTCCTGCTAAAATTTTCTGCCAAAGTACATGTAGCAGACAGCAGGTGACATGTCCTGAAATTTCAGGAAAACAAGCAACCACAATGTTCGATATAGAACATAAGGGTATGTGGTCCATATATGTTATGGATAAGGTTTCTTTAAAATCTTGAGCTGTTTTTATTCATGTATTAGAAGCTGGCCTCACTGAAGTCAATAGCTATAATTTAGACAGATTATTAATTTGTCTATTATGTTGTTTACTTCAATTAATTTTAGTGAAAGCAGAAAATTTTTGTTTAAAAATTGTGTCTGGCTCTTGAGAAGACTTTTACATCTTGCCATGTAATCTTTCACAATGAAAATATTTACTGATGAGCATGTCTTGCTGTTTGTGTTATATTACATTACAAAAGCAGTGTTGAAGTAAGTGAGATTACTTTTTAAGTAAGACACAATGAACATAGAAATTGATCGAAATAGCTAGTCCTAAACTGGACCATATCCAGGTGGTCCTTTTGCTCATTGCTGGAAGAAAAAACCAAACCATAAAAATAGTAATTACATATGCAATTCATTAAAAACACACAGAAAGAACAATCCAGTAATTTATTCAAGTTGCACAATACTAAACTACCCTTCTTGTTGCAGGTATTTAATTTTCTGCATTGGGAAGACTATCTTTTGTAGTCGTATGAAATAATGAAGACAGGCACTTCCACCTTTACAAATACCTTTTGCAGCAGATTTTGCACTGATATTTGGTAATTATTCTACATGCGAATGTATTAGTGGCCATTTTGCTTAGGAAGCAAAGTGCTGAAAGCAAGTAAGCCTGTAGCTGCTGTAACGTGGTATTTAAGGGAGAAAGAGCAAGTGGCAATCAAGTGTCCGTGAAACAGCAGTATTTGTCAAAAGGTAAATGAAAGTGGAGAAATTAGAGACCCCTAGTGATATAATGCAGCAGTGGTGGAAAAGGAGAAAGGTATCAGTGCAAACTATTTTTTGTAACTGGAAAAAAAAAATACAATACTTAAAAAGAGGCAGAGTACAAAGATGTGAAGACACTTTGAGGCTGTGTCAGGCATCAGAAGTTCTGAAGGAACATTTCTTCCAGAATACTTAAAATAACAGGTTAAATATATACATATGCATATATGCATATACACTATATGCATATTCAATATATGCATATACATACACACACACACAAATCCATACAAAATGCCTATATTGTAGGAAGCAGTGTAACAGAAAGATAACTACTCTAATTTCAAAATAGTAAAATAGATTCTAGAAGCCAACCATCCACACATATTGAGAACATCTACATAAGAGAAGATACTCTGAAAAGTACTATGGAGCACCACAAATTTAAGAGGAGGAAAGAAAAGGAAAATTGAATTATATTTCCATTTATTGAGAGAAGGGAATAGCATATTGTAACAAGAGTAATGAAGTTACCACACATGAGTAAATATCAAAATTGATCATACAAATAACACTGTTTTATAAAACAGCCCAGGATTTTTAAAAATATACTTGAGACTATCTACATGAACAGTATCTCTACTTAACAGAATTCATCATAAAAACTTGAAATAGCTGAAAACTTGCCAGAATGCACTCTAGAAATGCTAAAACACAAAGGAGTTGGCCTTCCTCTTACTAGAGTTGCACATATACAGACCCATTTTTATGAACACGGTTTTATAAAGAGATTTCTAGTACTATTTCCTAATGTAAATTTTGGGTTTCCTGTGCACAATGGCCTTTATCAGTGCTCAACTTTTGCTTCCTGTATTCATTGGCCTCTATCAGTTTGTACTGTGTATCACAGGAACAGCAGTCAAGAAATAAGAGGTGAGTGTGGTGAACCCCTTACCTCTCTAATGTCTCTCTGATATTTACTGTTCATTTCTTCTGTTTTGATGAGCTCCTTTCTGGCAGTCTCTGCTTCCTGCTCTACCTCTCCCACCCGGGAAGACAGTGCAGCCAAACGCTCCTTCATTTGTGCCATTTCATAGTTTTGCTTTTCCAGTAGTTCCTGAAGTTCAACAACTTGACTGGCTTCATCATTTGAGTCTACGGAGCCATTGGATAGGCGCTGTTAACAGAAAAGTGACATTATTTATTAATTATCTTTTAATGTGGACTCTATCTAAAGAATTTCTAAAACAAAGATTATTTTAAAAGTTACAAAAGCAACTAGAAAGAGAACACCACAATAATTTTCATGGTAGATAAGACAGGTGAAAATATGAAAAAATTGCAAAAGACTAATACTAATTAATGTCAAGGGATCCCAGAATGTACCATCACATCAAGAAGTAAATGTCTGTAGAATACTATACAAAAATAGCTTTATTTGACATTATGGCTATTCAAGTACAAGCTGCAACAATACGACTCCTAAAAATCACCAAATTGCAGGTATAGGTCTTAGCTAAACTTACACAGCATTTAAGCTTAATCAAAGTCTATTTCATTTGCAAAATAGGCCATGCTGCAGACAGGAAGCAACATTAATAAATCACAAGTTCACTGTACCGAAAGTGTTTGGAGTCTGGAAAACACACTAGTTAAGTCTACATTGGAAACAAGTTCTGTTGAAGTAATCTGTGTGCTGCTGAAAGCCCTGGTTTGAATATAGTTATAAGAAAAAAAAAAATAAATCAAAAGTCCAGAACACTTTATTGCATTTGAAATATGATCCCAGAAATATGATTTATATTGCAAATAAATTATTTCAGGAAAGAACTGTGTTCACTAGGAGGACTTGCAGGCATTGCCTCATTATAATAGTCACACTAACCTTTTCCAGCATAGGCTAAGCCAAGGTTTCATACAAATTTAATTATCTCATGTCAAAAAAATAGGCAAAAAGAACAAGCAAAACCAAAATGATTTGATTTTGACCTATAACATGAAAAAATAAAACCAAATTAGTCCAACCTGTCATTAACTTTCTTGATTAGGTGCAATTTTATCAGTTAAATTTATATTATGCAGTATGGGGACAAAGCATTTCACTGTAACTGTCATTTTAAATAGGTTATGGATCTCAAATAGCATCACAGAGGAATATTGGTCCTAAAAGGTGCTTGTTGCCCTTCAGATAGTAGGGTGTACAGCAATGTATATATGAAATATTCCTAGCAAGATCTGAGTGGAAACTAAGCTTTCTTTCATTAGCACTTCCATATTATTATTGTCAAAATATATTTATACAGAAATCTTCTAGCAAATTCAAAGAACATTAATTTTTTTAATAGCTTTAACCACATTCTTTTCCCAATCAGCCATAAAATGAACCCAGATCAAGACCACCTGCCCCTCTGCGGATCATTGAATAAAATTATTTTACTCTAAAAATTCATTACATCAAATAACTCGGTGCCAAAATTGCTTTATTTATACTAGTTAATTATATTATCTTGACATTTTATGTTAACTGCTGAACCACCATTGATCTACTTTCAGGATACCACAGTAAAATAACAATTGCAATTTAAAAACTTATTTACACTCAGTTTGTTGTTTGGAAAGTGTTCAGTTAGTCTACTTGAATCAAAATCCAAATAATACACAGCAATCACATATGTAAACAAAATAGTTGTCACAGATGTCACAGACGAACAAATTTTGCCATGCACTGAATTTGCCCCACAATTCTCTACGTTGTGGTCCAGAAATTGCTGCAAGTTATAATAAGCCAAATACCAAATCTGAAAGGAAATAAAAGGCATACAGTCATATACTTTATGACATATAGACCATGGCCATTTTGAAATGGCAAGCTTGGATATCCAGGAGTATGTTCAATGGCAGAGAATTTTTTTTCATTAATAAATTTTTTCCTAAATATATTAATAACCAAGACACATAAATTAAATGCAAAAAATATTAAGTAAATTAGTAGAAAAAACATATCTGAGAATTATGCAAAGACAAATTAAAATGTATTTAGAATTAACCCCTCACCGCTAGACAAATGCTATGATTGCTAATTATTCATGTATATATTTTGATTTATGCACACAAACTTCCCTCATAATTCTTTGATGAACTCTTTGTACAAGCTGCTTTAATTCTATTCCTTGTTCACTTTTGCTTTACATTATTCCTGTATTCATATATAGAGCTGGTTGGCATTTAAAATTTCCAACTTACAAAAAAGTCAATGTTTTGATTTTTCTTAGTATGACTGGGATTAGAAAGTTTTCCTTAAAAATACTATTAAAAATAAAAACCTCATCTTAAAAATTTATATTTTTAGAATTTTGAAGCATACTTTAAAAGTTTACCTAGGGATTTTAACTTTGTGTCACTTTTATGCCTTGCTATCATTTTATAATATATCCATTATATGGTTAGAGCACATGGAGTAATCACTCCAGAAGACCAGAGGCAGAAAGTTATTAAGTGTTAATTCAAGAAGGAACTGACATAATATTCCTCAGGCTCCCAGAAGGGTTTTTACCAACACTTTTATGGTCATACTTTCCCCTCTCTCACAATAAACAAAAGCTTGAACAAGAATGTGAAAATATGCTATGCTGGTAGAAACAAAAGGCACCCTGTAGATGAAGTAGATTCAAAAGTATTTTCTGAATTAGCAAGAGGAGCTGGAACCTCACATGTTCCAGAGGAATTCACTATGGAATAAGCTGAGGGACAGAACTGCAGCATCTTCTCTATTACTGGTTTTGTGAAGAATGTCCATGTCCCTAATTATTTTTTTTCCCCAATCTGGCTGATTTTTTTTTCTTTTTTTTTTTTCCTTTTAATCTGGTTGAATTTTTTGTGCCGAAATATTTCCTAATACTCAAAGACTTTCCTGTTAGTGATGCTGTGTATTAATCACAATCCATTTGTAAATAAACAATTAGCTGAATCCTTATAACAATGAAATCTAAGCTTTGAATAGTTCTCTGTTAATGATTACCTGAAGGTAATCATTCCTCTAAGGGAAATCTTCTCAGAAAAGCAGGCACAAAAGAAGTTTCAAAGTAGATATTCTTAACTGTCATATTCCTACAGTACCCAAAATCCCCAATATATGCAAGAAAACCTATCAAATTAGTGGGGGGCAGGGGAGGAAGAAAGTACTGAAAGTAAGCTGAAACAATTGGAAAGTCTTTAAAGGAGGGCAGAAACATTAAAGAAAACTTTCTAACTGGTTGAAACATTCTAGCAGAGAAAATGAAATACATACATGGTCCCCAGATCTGGCTTACAAGTTACTCATCCAGTTAAAGCCTTCAACAAATTTCATGATGCTGTCTATCAAATGTGGTCATGAAAAAGCTACATATGGACATGTTCCTTAATTTCAATAATTTCACATAAATGTATCTACTAGTAATGGCTATTTTTCCTTGAAAAAAGAAACGTGGCAAATAGGTCATATGCTCCAATGCTTTGTTTTTTTTTTTTTACTAACTAGTTTATTCAATAAAAGATAGCCCATCTGTTTCTTTCACATTTACTAATTTAGACCACAGTGCTGCAGAAATGGTATCATCATATATTCTTGACTTCATCTTTTTTGCTTTCTACAGACACAACAGCTACAGACAGCTGCAATGTGTGCATGCCTGCTACACATGCCATAACAGTCCCTGCCCTCTCCTCCTGCCCCTTTCCACAGGTTTCTCAACCAGATGAGAAATCTGGTTGCCATCAGCCTGAAAGACCTAATACAACCTCAGACGTCTTTGCTTGGTCTAGTTAAGAGCACACAAAAGTAAATGAGCAACTACATCTGTACCCAGCGATGTAGCACTTGCTTTCCTCATCACTAGGAAGAAGGAGGGAAAGAGCAACAGCAAGAAGGCTTGCTGTGGGTTTTTGGAGAGTTTTTTTTGTGGTATATCACCACATACCAGATGAATAACTGAGAAATCACAGTCCATACTAAGGGTTTCAGAGGTACTCTTACTTCATAAAAAAAGTTTTTACACTTCCCCAAATATAGCGAAACGAGCTAGGAGGAGGAACAGAAAGGAGATGAAATAATTGTCAAGTAAGTCTGATGACACTGATGATATTAACTGCAACAGAGGCAGCATACCACAGAGGAAATCAAAGTTCAAAAAATATCCTGTAGGACTGAGAGCCATAAAGAGTAATACGGATTAAACAAGAAATGTCTGGGGGAGAAAAAACTTCGAATTGCTTATGGTCTCTGGAAATGGAGGAGGGAAATAAATGTTCACGTTCCCTACCGCTGAACAGTATGAAAAGGAAACCAACATCCCTGGTATCAGGTTTTCTTTCTTTCAAGACCTGAAAAGCACAGCAGTAAGGCAATCTGCTGCTTGTATAGGAGTGTCAGCAGAGAGAAGGACAGCAAATTAGAGCATTACACATAACAATAAATTCCCCCTAGATCATTGCTTCTCTACCCTATTCTCTCTGACATGAAACAATAAAAGGAAAACCAGCTGCAGACTGCTTTACTATTAAAAAGAAGAACAATGGTAAAAGAAACACCAGGAGAAAGTGTAAAACAAGACTAACCCAGAATATTGTATCCTCTGTTAATCCATTTCATATTGCCCTTTCAATTAAGCCTTAGGAATAATATGGAAGGCAAACTGAGTGGAGGTACACTTAAGTTTTAAAAAAAAATAAAGTAAGGACACCAGACTACAGCATTTAGCAAAGAAATTATAAAATTTTCCCAGGCTATTGATTGCAAGTACTTCTCCATTTTATTTTGTAGAAAGAACTTTATAGTCAGCTACATATGTGGCAAAATATACACAGAAATCTAATTTTATAAAGGCAAACCCCAAGAACAGTAAAAACCACCTCCAAGTGATATTTTCTCTCTAGTTCTAAAGTATCTGACACAGGTATGTTTTGTCTAAATACTACCAACCAGTACTTAATTATGTATTTTGCACTAGAATTTAACCTCAGAGAGTGGCAAGAAGGAAAAAAAGAATATCTCATGGGGTACCTCTGAACAATCAGCAGTGGAGATCTGATTCATTTACTTGACAGAACTCCCCATCAGTGCCTCTCAGGTTGCAGTAGTACGACCGCAGGTGATTCACATGATGCCCATGTGCATAAGCATTTCCATGCCTGAGGACTAAATTAAGCTCTGTCTAACCACAACATACCTTTGATTAATGGAAAGTACTCTTCAAATTCCGAAGTCTGGTCTTTTAGAATTCCTAGAACAAACTAATATTTTTATGGTGTAAGCACTTTTTGTGTGTGTGTGGTTTGGATTTTTTAACCCCTAGAAGTGTGTGCCTTATGTCTATTCTTTACTAAGACACTCTCTAAATTCTTTTTTAAGGGAGTACCGGCAAGTTCATTGCGCCGTAAATCTCTAGTGTCAAAATTGAAGTAATCACCATGTTCTCAGGCTCTCCTCCTAATATTCAAGGCAACTGTCTGTGTTAGTTACGCTGGCTACCTTTGACAAATAATATAACCCAGAAGACTTATGACACTATGTTACGCTAGAGTTATGTCAGAATTGAATTATCTTTAGAAACATGAAAACTTTTGTTAAAAACACCATTTTGATTATACATATTTTTCTTGACATGCAACATAAAATCTAAAATTAAAATGGCTTTTCAAAGGTCTGTATATAGTAAGTCCTGTATGCTAACCATGTGAAGGTTCATTTGCCTATATAAATATTGTAAGTATATGTAAGCAAAGAACACAAGTTTATGAAAGCTCTCTCTGAACCTTATAACATGCCAAATCAGGGCATTTTTTCTTTTTTTTTGCCAGTATGAATTTGGACAGGAAAGCAATGATCTAAAGCACTCATAAAAAAAAGCAACGGATACAAGCTAAGGTTCAGCAAGGAATTGTTTTCAGAAAATTCACAATATTTAGAAAAGGCTATAAAAATAAGACAGAATTGTTTCTAAAGAACAGAATGTCATTGCTGCAGAAGCTCTTGGAGACTGGAATATACTGTTACCTGCCTCCAGATATGACATATCCTCATACCTGCAATAAGCCTATAACCCTAGCACTCGTGGTGACTGGACTCAAAGATATCCCTCTTTCACTCCGTGTTGTTCTAGGATGGCATCTCAACCTAAAGAAACACCACTGACTCACTTCATTTTGTGTGACTTCTCCCTTCATCTTCTACTAAGGCAGGTGCCAGCTGTTGCTTTATAAAATATGGATGTGTTTGGTCAGTTGCTCTGACATTTGGTCAGTCAACTGCTCACATGGCAGCTGAGATATGAAACCTTTCCTGTACTTCATATGCAATATACAGAATTTTGATGGTATAAATCACTTTAGAAATATTTTGGAAGTACAATGTGATCAGTAGTACCGATTTTAAACCTAGGTTATGTTTAGACTGTCTTTGAACCAAGATAATTCCTATGAATAATACATATATATAAGATTCAACACGAGGAAGAGTAGGAAAGAAATGCCATATAAAGTTTGAAAGCTTTAAAAACAGGTGGTTTTGTTTTTTTTTTGTTTTGTTTGTTTGGTTGGTTTTTGTTTTTTGTTTTTTCCCCCAAGCTTTTAAAACAGGCAGACAAATTGGAAAATTTTGTCTCAAATCCCAGGGAAAATATTATTTTTAGCTCTGTATTGGTGGAGATGTTCCTTCTGACTTAGAAAAGCTGGCCATAAAGGCCAGATCATCATGGGAGAGACAGAAATACTGTGTATTTCTCAGGTCAAATAAACTTGTCTGAATTCTGTAGCATAGAAATACTAAAAAGGAAGTAAAATAATAACCAAAGGAAGCTAAATTATACATGTTACTTGATTTTCTGAAAGTAAGAGTAAAATGTAATGCTGCAAAAATTAATGTTTACTGATGCTGTTTGAAAGGTAAGAATAAATGAACAAGTTACAAGAAGATGCTTTTTTACTAGAGTTCTTCCATCCCTATTCAATTCAAATGCCTCATGCAAAAGGTTTAAAAGAAAGTACATGATATTAACACAGATACATAGCTATGTGATAGCCCTATCACAAGTGACAACTGAACAAACAAAAGCAATATGATCATCATCCATATAATCAGCACACAAAACAGAATGTGGAAAGCTACGCCAAAAATAAAAGCATTACACCTAAGCTGTCACAGCCATTTCTAAGTGGTTAGTTGCCTCTTTATGTTTGAAGACTATGCTACTTCTCTAGGTTGTTCAACATTTTTTGGTCTGGGTCAGGCAGTAATCTCATAAGCATTAGAGGTCCGCTCTTCAGCTACTCTGAATTTTCTCCAAGCTCTAATCAGCTATCAAAGCCAATGTTCTCTCAACTGAAATATTTCTTCCCCACTCCAATACTGATATAAAAATAGCTACCTCTCCAGCACTTTTCTCTCCAAACATCCCCACTTTCTTGCTCTTTCTACCAAGCCATCAAAGGCTCCAGCTTTTATTCCTACTTCAAAGATCTGGAATAACTCGGCTTCCTGATCAGCTTTCAGCTCTTATTCTTCTTACTTTACCCAGTTTGCAAAATGGGGTAGGGAAGAAGAGAAAAAAAAATGTTTACTTGATGGATAGACATTTTTCTTCTCGTTACTTGTCTCTTCCAGAATGTCTGGCTATTTATTTTTTACACTATTAGAAGTGTTTCTGAGATCTTACACAGGAGAGAGAAATCAGTTCCTGCTTCCTTATTACAAGCACTAGTTAGCTGCCCAACCCAAATTATACATGCAAACCCCACCCCCATTTGCCTTGACTAACTCCTTTTTCTTAGCAGTCTCACCAGCCTACCATTAGAAATGACTGGCCTGGTGACACCCTGCAGTAAATCATCCAGCAAAGGTCAGTCAGCCAATGCTGTCAGCTAGCACAGTGCTTGAAGTGTAAAGTTGCCCTGCAATGGTAATGTGATTTTTAAAGCAATGTTATAACAGGCTTGATGTGTGGAAGTATACAGGGGTTTCTATTAGGTGAAAAGGAAAAGAAGTTTTTTTGTGACTGAAAGACATTAATTTATATGAAACAGACAAAAAGCTGAAACAGTCAAAGACCTGATTTCTTGAAAAATTAAAGATCTGAGAAGTCTATTGATTTATCATATAAATAATGCATAAGTAATGCAACTTTTCAGTATAATAAAATCCCTATGCTATAGTGTTGAGCACTAAGTATTCATAGTCATGCAGACATACTCAACTATTAAGAACAGTACTTGAAAAATATTTGCCTAGACTCTTTTAGAGAGAATATTGCACACTCTCTCAAACTTACTCCTTAATTCATGAAGACTTCTAATCCCAGCTGCAGCTTTTATCCATATTTTCTTTCACTCTGAAAACTCCTCACCTCCCCAGGTGTGTCAAGCCATCAGTCTTCATTAAGTCCCCCTCAGCACATGCTTCTTTAATCAGCTTTATCAATATTAATCCAGAAAGGGATGATTAGAAAGCCAGAAAGATAACTGCACTGCTTGGAAATGAACTCATCATTTGGTTATCAAATGTATTTTGTGTCTGAAGTGTATTATTTCTCTAATTCAGAATGTGAGTGCTTCAGGGCAAGGACAACGTCTCCCACTATTTTTTATACATCACGCATTCTGACTACACTCAGTAAACAGCAAAAGAAAAAGTCCTTAGAGCAAACTTTTTCTAAGTTACAAACACCCCTTTGATGGTTGGTGTTCAACACTTACTAAGTCCTCTTTCAGACTGGTGCTTTTGATGAGGGCTACACGTGCCCTGACTTCACTCTATCCTCTGCTATTCCACTATGCTGCCAGTTAAAAGGAAAGAGTTTTTTTTTTTTTTTTACCTACTCATTCAAAACAAAGGAGCACATATGATATAAATTAATAAGTAAAAACTGAAATGGAAATTTTTCTTCTGCAGTTTTCTACTGACCATACAATGAGATCAGAAAATCCAAAAGTAGTCAAGTCCAAAAATGGAAAAGATTCTGATGAATCTGCTCTGAAAGAGACTTGTTACTTTTCTTATGTTATTTAATTTTAATTTTATTTGATCTGCACTCTGAACATTTTAGCCCACTGTGCTTGCTTTGGTAAAACTCCTTTTACTCCTACAGGATACAATGTCTATAATTGCTGTCAATGTTTTAACAGATTTTAGTATTTATATACTACTGGCATTTGATTTAATTATTGGAATATGTTAGTATTATGAATAAGAAGAAAAATGTGATTCTTAAATAAGCTGAATGTGAACTGCCTGAGGTATATTTTAAGGCAAAATACCCCCAGCTGCTTAATATATGTAAAAAGTAACTATATACAGCTCTGAGTTCCTCACAAAATGTACAACTATTTATTTAGGAGAAAAAGGTCTTTGTTGCACCAGGACTATTGCACTGTATTGATACCTGATACCAACTTCAAAAAGAACATATGGTGCCTTCTAATTGGGGCAACATAGCTAAGTTTGAAATACTGGGAATACTTTGCGAACAGATAATCTTAGAATTTGCTATATGTGATTAGATAGAAGGGAGTCTGGAGACACTGTACCCTTGAGTAGAATAAATAAAGGAGATGCGCTAGAATAAGCTAGTTTAATATCAGTAAGAATTGTGTAACCAAGCCAAAAATGAACTGAGCATGCCTAGGGACTGAGTTCAACCAGCGGACACAGTGAGGAAGACTATCAACAACCACCAGAGGATCCTGGAAGACCACCGATGAGCATGAATGCCCATGCGTTAAGGACATTTGCATATATTAATGAGTTCCAAAAATAGTATGAATATGGTAATAATTTCCTAGAAATCTAATGAATATGTACATTTTTGATTGCATATAACCCCTGTAGTAGAGCAACTCGGCGCACACACTAGGTGGAGTGATCCCCTGTGCAGCCGGCACCGCAATAAAGAATGCCTGCTTTCTAAAACTACAAATTGAGTTTTAGAGGGTTCTTATATTTGCTGACTTACGGTATCAGTTTTACCTGTCCTGGCATACATATCTGTTTCCCTGTGCCTAAAATATTCTAGTTTATTATTCTGTGGGGAAAGGAACAACTATGCTGATAAAACTGCCCTTACTATGGGTAGAACCAGTGTGGTATGAAAAGCTGGTAAAAACACAGAACTAGTTAATGAGTTTTAATGGTACAGTTATGTATCTTGGAATAAGGAAGAGTTGTCTTATTAGCAGGTTATAGGTATCATAGTGACATAAGAAATATTAAAAAACATAAAGGCACCAAATAGGGACAAATAGGCTTTGTATTTTACTGGTGTTTACAAGCTGCAGCTACAAATGTCAGCAATAAAGTTCAAAAATAGAAACAGTGCGCCTCCAAGGAGAAACACCCTGATTTACACTGCATTTGAATGCTTAGCTTTCATGTCTTCAGTGTAACAGAAATCCATGCTGAAGTGCTTTGTCAAGCAGGAACCCTCCTATGCATACAAGGCATCTTTGAGGATAAAAATAGTCATTCCCCAGGCCAATTCACCTCTGATAAAACTCCATTAACTTCAGAAGAATTATAGCAATGATTTATTATATGTTTGAATTAAAAGATGTGGCATGGAACTTACTGTGGAATATTCTCAAATACGGGCCAGAAATAGGCAATGAATTTTGAACCATTGTCCTGGTTTCAGCTGGGATAGAGTTAATTTTTTTTTTTCATAGTAGCTAGTGTGGGGCTATGTTTTGGATTTATGCTGAAAACAGTGCTGATAATGTGGAGATGTTTTAGTTGTTGCTAAGTAGTGCTTACAGTAGTCAAGGACTTTTTCTGCTTCCCCTGCTCTGCTGGGTGCACAAGAAGCTGGGAGGGGACACAGCCGCGACGGCTGAGCCCAACTGACCAAAGGGATATTCCATACCATATGACATCATGCTCAGTATATAAAACTGGGGGAAGAAGAAGGAAGGGGGGACATTTGGAGTTATGGCGTTTGTCTTCCCAAGTAACCGTTACGCGTGATGGAGCCCTGCTTTCCTGGGGATGGCTGAACACCTGCCTGCCCATGGGAAGTAGTGAATGAATTCCTTCTTCTGCTTTGCTTGTGCACGTGGCTTTTGCTTTCCCTATTAAACTGTCTTTATCTCAACCCAGGAGTTTCCTCACTTTTACTCTTCTGATTCTCCCCCTTCCCACTGGGCTGGGGGGAGTGAGCGAGCGGCTGTGTGGTGCTTAGTTGCTGACCGGGGCTAAACCACAACAACCATCAAGGAAAGAGATCATTGTAAGTGAAGGAGATACTTTAATGGTGGACGTTTAAGGTATATGAACATCAGAAGATTAAATATCTTCCAAAGCAACTCCAATCCTTCCCAATTTGCATATGAGCATTTCTGAAAACATTCAATTTTATTGAATAATTCAATTTCCATGGCTTTATGGAAGCTGAAATAAATATCAGCATGAAATAATGACTTTATTTGAAAACAAAAAACTTATTCTCAGTATCTTAGTTTTGAAGGTCCAGCAAGTACCACTTTAAAGGGACACAGGTTGTGGCAAGCACACTGTGCCTCCTATCAGCATCTGAGACTCATTCCTATTTCTTGCTCCAGTTACAAATGGTAGACAGTGCATGAGATTCAGCCACAGGTTCAGGCATCCCAATTTGTCTTTAAATGTACTTACTACTATTTTAGTAAGGAAGATCTTATATTTGGGGTATCTTGACAAGTTATACTTCAAACATTGTGGAAAAATATTTCCTTCTTCCAGTCCGACCATGACCATTGACTGGATATAGATGAAAATTATTGCTAGTTCAAAACTGCAAATAATATTAGAGACATCAGATTCCTCAAGTAACTCATTACTTCATAGACTTACACAGACTTTTGTATCGCTTTTTGATAAAAACAGAATGAATCATACTGATTTAAAATTACACAGGGAACAGCACAATGGGTTATGAGTTAGATGGGCAAATAATCTGATGTTGGGCTCTGGTATGTACAATTTTTTTTTTCCAAACCAAAATATCAGCCTTTTTATAGTAATTTGTCTGAAAAACAAACTAGCGGGTAATGAAGTTCCATAAAAATACTTGTGGTTTTTATACTAGTAATGTAGAATGTCTCTCTCTCTCTCTCTCTCTCTCAATATGTATATTTTATTCACAGTATGAATAATAAGACTATTCAAAGTGACTTCAGATAGGTCTGGAAAAAGTGTTTCTGATATTGTTCTACAAATAACAAAATAGAACTCTGAGAAAACCCCTTGCATAGGAATAATGCCAAATATTTGTTTTGATGGATTTTCTCTAAAACATCTCACAGTTTGGAATTGAGAAGAAGTGCTAGATTAACTGGATCATTGGTATGCCATAACCTTTTTATTTTCTTTTTCCTTTGAAACTTTTCTTACAGATTTAAATAATTAATATGATTACATTATTTCACATAAAAAAGTTACACTGATACATGGCAAAACGGCCATGTCTGGGGTTTTGCATATTCTTGGATTACTCTACACACTCATTAATTGTTTCTCGTATTTAGTACTTTTCTTTGTTTCATTAGTTTTGTCATGGGAATATTTTTTGTTTGCTTTCTCTATTTTAAAATTCCTTTTAGCCTTCATACATGAGAATTGGCCATGTAGTTGTCAATGAGAAGGACATACACCTTGCTTTATCATCTCATAAAACTGCTTTTGTAGTCAGTCAGAGTTCTGAAGCAAGTACTGAATGTACTACCACTTTTACTGTGAATTAACGTATTACTGTTGGAGGCCTTGGTGCTTCAATCAGAGGGCAGTGCTTGTGAATATAGAATTTAAAATGTTGCTCTGGCTGCCCTGTAGTACAGAATCATAGAGCTAACTACCTAGCCCACCACCCTCTGGGCACTCTATCCTGTCTCATATATAGGTTATTTCTCCTAAAAATCCTTAAAATTTTCTAGTTCTTGAGACTCATTGACTGATTCCTTTTATATCTGAAGCTGTATTTTATATATTTGAAGATAATAATTCTGTGTCCATTATTCTTTTCTTCTCTAGGCTTTCAGCCTATACTTTGAAAATTCTCCTCATAGGTTATGTTCTCTAGATTTATGATTGTTTTTATTGCTGTTGTCTGAATTCTTCTCCAGACAATCCACATCCCTCTTCAAGTGTGGGACCCGAAGCTAGGTACAAGACTTCAGCTGAAGCCTTACCAGTGCTGCGGAAGGTCCAGGAATATTTCACACGTCCTGCAGTTTCTAGTTCTGTTTAGCTATCCCATCATGGCATTTGCCTTTATACTGTTGATCCAGGATATTTTTATCATCCCCATTAATCCCCAGATCTGTTTCTGCAGAATTATTACAAGCCTGTTTCCTGTATTGTATGGGTGCTATGTTTGTTCATGCCAGCCTTCGCATACCTTGTATGAATTCTTAAAAAATAACTATGAGGTTTTATCAGAGAGCTTTTTCCATACCAAAAGATGAAGTTTATTCCTACCGGGGTTAGGATCCTACCTCTGTCACTGGCAATCACATCAAACTAAGTTATCTTCAGTGTAGGTCCTACCTTCTGAATAATTCTGCTTCTTGCTCATAAAGACCTAATCCATTTCATCTTCCCCCTTTGTGGTTTATACTAGAACCTTGTCTGAATGGATTGCAAGTTTTTCCTACTTGCAACTTTCCTACTAACAACCTTTTTCTACGTTGCACCATTAACCACTTACATTTACGAAATTTTATGAAAAATCATATACATCCAACCTAAGGGTTGTGGTCAAATGCATCTGTGAGCTTCCTTTTTTTAATCTTTCTCATTAAAGTAGAAATCCACTGGTCAAAGACACTCATGCTTTTACATGACATAGTCTATTTTTGCCCACCAGCTCCTGAGCTGAGAAAACCAAAGATCACTTGGCAACACCACCTGCACAGCTACTCTTCCATCTCCACAATGTATCTTTCTGAGCTATGAAGCTTATCAAGGACTCATTCATTACTATAAGGAGCAAAAATTGGTATGCACAAGCCTTTAATTCAGCTTAACAAGACCAACTTAAATTGTTTTGATTATGGAGCATAGAATTTTTCTGGACTAGAAGCATTTAATATAAAATTATAATAGTGTGTTACTTTGGCTTTCATTCCTCTTTCATTAATGTTTAAATAGGATGGATATTCTTATTTCCACTTAGTTCTGCTTATAAGTAATGAGCCCAATGGCTCAAAACATAGCTTGCAAAAAAAGTGGAAAATTAGATATTTTTAGCTAAGCATTGTGTTTGTATTTAAAAGCACAAAAGAGTAGGATGTTCACTGTTTTAACAAAATTTCATGGATGTGTCAAAGAATAAGATTTTGCAAGGAAGAGGAAAGAAGCTGAACAGTATTTATTTACTGTATGTTTCTCAACCACATAGATTACTCAAAGAAAAATACACACATAAAATAAACCACAAAACATGTAAAAATAATGCTTGCAGTGCAAGTGCACCCTTGTAAATTGGATTGCCTATAAAATAAATAATGATGAGTGTTATTTTTTATAACTATGATTTATGCCACTGTTCATCACATGCCATTAGACAAAAATACATAATTAGAGATCCAAGCAGCAGCTCAATTCATTTCAGCTGTCTGCCAAATGTTATGTTATGCTTGCACTTTAATAACTGTAAAGCAAGAGAGGAAGATATATGCAACTTGGTTTTTATCAATCTGGAAAACAAAGACTTAGAAGAAAACCTTGTTTCTAAATCAGATATTCTCTACCTTTTTTTCTCTTTCAGCATTAAGTGGCAAATACTTAGCCTAAATTCTACATACCTGTTTTATATTGAAAGAGTGCTAAGTAAAATGTTTTTCACTTTTCTCTGTATGAAGATGGACATGAGTTAGAAGAGCTTCCATAGGTAGCACAGAGGAAAATTACTTTTACCAGGGTTTAGGTCTCTGTCCTCCCCTTACGGACTATTTTGGCAGCAATTTTTGCATACAAACGCTTTCACATGTATGAACCACTGCACCTTGCTCTTCTGTATGTGACGTACAGAGGATCACTCAGCAGGATATAGCATCCTTAATTGTAGCATTATGCAAAAAAGTTCCAAGAAAAGTTTTTCATAAGCTGTGGGTCTAACTCAATACCCTACCAAAAAGCAAGGGCCTGCCCATTTACATTTCCTTTCCATTTAAACAAGCTCATTTTTTAGTGCTAGTTTCAGTAGGTAGACAACATTCTAAAGGGAAGTCCCATAAAATATTCATATTACAAAAATCTTACACCTGATTATTTCCCATATTGCTTGTGTGATCCAATGAAAACTAACATTTTATACCTTTTCATGAACTTTTTGCCCTGGCTCCATTCCTTCAATATGCTCTGATTCAGCAGGCCCTTCACCAGCTGCCATTTTCCTTTGAATGTGTGCATTTTGTTCACGCAAAGCTACAATCTGCAAAAGAAAGAAAATAAGTGGTCAATATACATAAGAAACCCAAAAACTACTGAGCAGACAATTTGTTAAATCTGTTAACATTTTGATCCTATATTGGCCATTTGTAGCATTTGCAAAATTATGTCTGTACATGTAGAGAGGTTTAAAAACCAAACATACATATTAATAATGACTAAAGGCCATTAAGGATACAAAGGAACCTATAAATGACTGGATAGTCAACACTGTCTTGTTTTATCTTCTATCCTGACTTTGTACTAGGGTACTTTTTTTTCTCCTAGCTTGAAAGATAAAGGAGCTGTTAGGCATTGATTTTGTAACACTGCAAGACCAAGACTCATTCTTGTGTATAGAACACAACGGATACAAAACTGGTGTTATAGGAAAACAGTGCCAAAAGGCTGTGAATCAAAACCAAGAGACATAAAATGAAGTGCTAGCTTTCTGTCAACTTCCCATCTGTTAGCAACTGCAACATACGTTTTAAGTGGTTTTTGTTAAGAAAAACATGTACGTAAAAGTCCTCTACTGTGGTATTCATTGGCTATTTTAAGGCATATACAAGTAGGTATTATTGTATTTATTTATTGGTAGTGCTATTAAAAATCCCATGCAGCTACTGGAAAATAAGCTGCTTTCTCTCTGACTTTGTAGCTTACTATCAGACAATACACAGGATGGAAAGATTCAGGCCCTAAAAAAATTGTACATGGTATACTATGATAAGTTGGAAGATCTGGCTAATATAAAACATATATTTTGATAAATTGCACAGTTAGATTTCTCTGTACTGTTCTGCCTTCATAAGCACATATAATAAATGACCTACTGAATGGATAACATTGTGTATTAAATGCAGTAGAACACTGGTAGGATGTATAAATGCCATTTTCAGAAAGATGGGGTATATTTAAAGACTTCTATCACTGTATTGTGTCTGCAAAAATCCTGAGTCAGAAATACCCTAAACCAGTGTCCTATCCTAGAATACAAAAGCATGGGGTAGGAGGGAAGATTTAAGGCAGTACTACCTGGTAAGTGTACACAGCAGCCAAGATTTTGTGGGACATTTAATTTAATTTAATTTAGTTTAGTTTTAATTGTCATTAAAACTATATTTATTTTGAGCTGAATAATTTATTTTGAAAAAAAGTTTTTTTCAAATGGGTTTTTTAACTTATGGTTAAGTTCTGAGTGTAAAGACCATTTGAATCAGCTCTGACCAGCATTTGAGATCTCAGGGACACACCACTTCAAGCAATTCTTCCTCAGTATAAATCTTGAAAACTGTTGTGAAACGAGTCAGGTTGATTCACTGCTCACTAAATTCCAAGTTACATCCCTTGCAGAAGTTGTGTGACTCCCACTGATTTCAGGGCCAAGACTGAGACTTGAGGGCAACATTTCACCCAAAGCAATTATAGGAAAATATAAAAGAGAGGGAATTAAAACTGTCTGACACAATCTGTGTCTTTTGGGGTTGTACTAAAACACTGAGCTTTAAAATGTTTTGCTTCAATAAGAGAATTAGGTCTGTTTTAACAGGAAAAGGTCTTTATAATCTCATTAGCATAGATTCCCTTTGTACACAGTAATCAGCAATTTAATAACTTTTTTTTTCTGACTACCTTCACTCATTTCTTTTTCCTAACGGTTCTAATGCTTCTCAAACCTAAACTAATGAAATTATGGTTCCTACCAAGCAAAATTAGCCATCAATTAGAGCTAAAAGTGACTTTCAGGTAAATTAAGGGAGAAACTTCAATGTATATATTATAAAATCACGATTTATGGAGAGTAATTATACATCATGTGAAACAAACATAAAATTACAGGATATGTTAACTGGCAGCCAGCAATACATCTGGATTTTCCTATGATAACCTTTCATTGATCCTTTAAAATGCAGACTTCACTATGCCTTCATTTTGAATTATCACCTGTGTCTAATGAAAATCCTTAATTGTGCTTTAGCTCAATAAGAATATTGTATAAACACAACTGCAAAATTTTATAATTTCATCACATATTCCGCAATAGTTTATTTTTTCTTAGCCTCTGCTAGTCTTTAGATATCCTAGCATCATCAGTTTCTAACTATCTAACTAATAAAATAAAATTAAATTATCCCTTCAAAGTAAAAGGCAAATAAAAGAATACAATATCGTGTATCATTATTTTCACAAAATCACAAAATGGTAGGGGTTGGAAGGGACCTTTGGAGATTATCTCATCCAACTCCCCTGCTTGAGCGGGTACACCTAGAGCAGGGTGCACAGGACAGTGTCCGGGCAGGTTTTGAATATTTCCAGAGAAGGAGACTACACAACCTCTCTGGGCAGCCTGTTCCAGTGCTCTGTCACCCTCACAGTAAAGAAGTTTTTCCTCATATTCAGGTGGAACTTCCTGTGTTCCAATTTGTCTCCATTGCCCCCTGTCCTGTTGTTGGGCACCTCTGGAAAGAGTCTGGCCCCATCCTCTTGACACTGACCCTTTAGATATTTATAAGCATTGATAAGATCCCCCCTCAGTCTCCTCTTCTCCAGGCTAAACAAACCCAGGTCTCTCAGCCTTTCCTCATAAGAGAGATGCTCCAGTCCCCTGACCATCTTCATAGCTCTCCCCTGAACTCTCTCCGGTAGTTCCCTGCCTTTCTTGAACTGGGGAGCCCAGAACTGGACACAGTACTCCAGATGTGGCCTTACTAGGGCAGAGTAGAGGGAGAGGAAACCTCCCTTGACCTGCTGGCCTTTTAATGCTCCCCAGGATACCATTGGCCTTCTTGGCCACAAGGGCACATTGCTGCCTTATGATCAACTTGCTGTCCACCAGCACTCCCAGGTCCTTCTCAGCGGAGCTGCTTTCCAGCAGGTCAACCCCCAACCTGTACTGGTGCATGGGGTTGTTCCTCCCCAGGTGCAGGACCCTACGCTTGCTCTTGTTGAATTTCATGAGGTTCCCCTCGGCCCAGCTCTCCAGCCTGTCCAGGTCTCGCTGAATGGCAGCACAGCCTTCTGGTGTACCAGTGTCTCCTCCCAGTTTTGTATCATCAGCAAACCTGCTGAGGGTATACTCTGTCCCTTTGTCCAGGTCATTGATGAACATATTGAACAGGACTGGGCCCAACACAGATCCCTGCGAACACTGCTAGTTACGGGCCTCCAATCAGTCTCTGCCCCATTGATCACAACCCTCTGAGGTCTGCCATTCAGCCAGTTCTCTATTCACCTCACTGTCCACTCATCTCACCCACACTTCCTAAGCTTATCTATTAGGATGTTGTGGGAGACAGTGTCAAAAGCTTTGCTGAATTCTATGTAAACAACATCCACTGCTCTCCCTTCATCTACCCAGCCAGTCACGCCATCAAAGAAGGCTATCAGGTTGGTCAAGCGTGATCTTCCCTTGGTGAATCCATGTTGACTACTTCTGATAACCTTCTTTTCCTCTACATGCCTGGAGATGACCTCCAGAATGAACTGTTCCATCACCTTCCTGGGGATGAAGGTGAGGCTGACTGGCCTATAGTTTCCCAGGTCCTCCTTTTCGCTCTTTTTGAAGATTGGACTCACATTGGCTACCCTCCAGTCCATGGGCACCTCTCCTGTCCTCCACGACCTTTCAAAGATGATGGAGAGTGGCTTGACAAGAACATCCGCCACCTCCTTCAGCACTTGTGGGTGCATCCCTTCGGGGCCCATGGATTTGCGAGGATCCAGTTTGCCTAGGTGATCTCTGACCCAGTCCTCCTCAACCAAGGGGAAGTCTTCCTTTCTCCAGATTTTCTCTCTCACCTCTGGGGGCTGAGATGCCCGAGAGCCAGCGTTAGCAGTAAAGACTGAAGCGAAGAAGGCATTCAGTAACTCCACCTTTTCTGCACCCTGCATCACCAGGGCACCAACCTCGTTCAGCAGCGGGCCCACAGTTTTCCCATTCTTTTTTTTACTACTGATGTATTTGAAGAAGCCCTTCTTGTTATCCTTGACATCCCTTGCCAGATTGAGTTCCAAGTGGGCCTTGGCCTTCCTCATTGCATCTCTGCATACCCTGACAACTTTCCTATATTCCTCCCTAGTGGCCAGTCCCTTTTTCCACATACTGTAAACCTCCTTCTTCCATTTGAATTTTTCTAGAAGCTCTTTGCTCATCCATGTGGGTCTCCTGGCTCCTTTGCTTGACTTCTTCCTCATAGGGATCAAGTGAATTTTGGGGCATTCACTTGATCTTCGAATGTTTGGGAACAATTTCTTTGCCAAAAATCCATCATTGTTGAAGCTTATTGTTTCAATGGTTTTATTACTATAATGAATGCAGAGTAACTATATACAGAAACAACATGAAGTTTGAAGTCTGGCATGTCTTAAAAGTTTCAGCTCTAGGGTAGTCGTCAGATAACAGATATAAGTTGTGAAGAACCACACAGCTAACTTGCTCTCATACTTATTCTCTCTTCTTGGTTTAATGAATAAATTAAGGCAGAATTAATGCTCCTAAGGAAGCACGGAAGCTCTTCTGTGTCTTACAAACAAACATGAATTTTTACTTTTCAGTTTGTTGAAGCAAAAGGTTTTTAATTGCTGTCACTCTCATGTTTATTTCTTATTTATTTCTTATTTAACTTGAATTTTCAGTAATATGCAAATTATTTGCAAATGTGCTAACTTATCACTGAACAATTTCTGTAACTTTCTACACAGGTAGCCAAAACATGCCTGAATGGATGATGATGATGATGAAATAGGTGAAGGTGAAGACACAGATGACTCTAAATTTTTTCCTGGGTAGACTCTGAATCTTCTTAAAATTCTAATGATCATTGCAACAGCAGACAGCAATAATAGCACAGATCTAGGTAAGCAACTGATTGTTCAATATAGATAAAACTCAGTAATATTACTTTTGAGAAATACCTATTACTTATATTGATGCTTTTAGGTTTATGATAGCCAACTTAACATATCTACCACAAAACATGTGTGCAGACAGCTTTTCAGGTACCTACATACTATTTAACCCTCTAAGGTAATAATTCTTGTTTAGTTCTTAATGGTTTTCATCCTAAGTTCTCTTTTGAAAAAGCAAAGGTTAACACTCTTGAGGATGGAGTCATATCTGCTAAAAACAAAGCAAAATCCAAAAAATTAAGATAGATTAGTAGAAAATAAATGTGCATAAATATGATTGTTATATTTACCATTGTTGTACCCCAAACTGGACAATAAACCTAAGCATTGAACTCGAAATAACACCTGTTAAAATATGATCAAATATATCACATATTTTTTTTCAATCAGCTTCTGATTGTAGACCTCAAATGATTAGATTCCTTTTCTAAATTGCTATTACAGACATTATTTTCCTATTTAGCACACTTGTCAAAATTTGACCTGGACCACAGCAACACATTTCAACATGACTCTAATCTGAAGTGAGTGTAACATTGCAGAGATGCGATTCTCTCCATAGTTAAGTCTAAAGATAGCTTCCTGTTGCAAGTCTAAATGTGGCTTCCTGCTAACTTTGCCAAGCTCAGTCAGCTGAACTGAAAAGTTGTTTTTTGACTGAGAAAACTAAAACAATGGTTGTGAATTTAAGAAGATTAAAATGTAGAGTATTACTTTTCTAGTTGGACCTTTTAACTTTTATGGCTTAAGCCCATAAAAATACCCTATAAGCTAAAGAAGCGCTCCTTTAGTTTGCTCTCTTCTTACAGGCATGTTGGTCTTTGACATTCTTCTCACTTCTGTAGTCAGTTTTTGTGACTGACAAGGAATATTTTCTAACACTGAAACTTTTAATAACTTCCATCTATTTAGATTCTGGTTTCTGTATTTCAAAGGTAAATACAAACAAGCAGCACAGTTTCTAAAGATCCACTCTGCCATAATCATTATGAACATAACCTTACACAATTCTAGATTTTTGTCTCAACTCTGATATATCTTCAACTTTGCTAAAGCTCAGCTTTTTGAATTACAGTTTTAGTAAGCATCCCTACTATCACCAATATAAATTCACTCCAAAATCTTAGTAGGATTTCTGTACATAGAATCTTAGAATCATGGAATATCCTGAGTTGGAAGGGACCCACAAGGATCAACGAGTCCAGCTCCTGTCCCTGCATAGGACAGCCCCAAAATTCACACCATGTGTCTGAGGCATTGTCCAAATGCTTCTTGGATATTGTCAGGGAGGCTGTGACTACCTCCCTGGGGAGCCTGTTCCAGTAATCCACCACCCTCTGGGTGAAGAACCTTTTACAGACATCACTGAATCATATGTTTGTTATGAAGTTAGGATTCAAGAATTCTGATTTAAAATTACAACTGCTCTTCATTTCCATAAGCGACCAAATCTACACCTCATGCCTGTACACCTGAAAATAGTAGTCTGAATTCAGGTGTTAAAGGAATATTAATTTGAAATATTAAAATACGTCATAGAACAGGATATCAATACATAAGCCAGAACTGATCTGAAGAAGTACCTGATGTTATAGAACCATACCCATCACCCACGCTGGTGAAAAAGGGCAATGTAATAAGAAAATAGTTTCATAATGAATAAAGATTACACAAGACTATAAATCAGTAAGCAATAGCATAAATTCTATCTATTTAGCAAGAGAAACAGTCATTCATATATTTATACATTCATACAGATTACTATCCATAGTAGGATACTAAGACAGACAAATGAAGGAAATAAAAGATTCACATTGTAGTTGCAAAAACTACCGAACTGGGGAGGATAACCAAAACGGACAGGAAAAATCAGCACACAAAAAATGGCAACATTTGAGCTAGGCTTGTTGGACAGAATAAAAATAAACTGGAACACAAAAATTCTTCATGAGGAGGCAATGGATTTATTAATGGTGCCAAGTCTCTCACAAGACAGAAAATGAAGCAGGAAAAAGCATTTCCAACCACATGTTTACTTGCGGCATTTTACAAAATAATAATTAATTTACAATTATTTGAGGTGTGAGGTCAGAATCCATTTCTAAATATATAAAGTCCTAAATGACTGGGTATCTCTGCTGCTAAAACTTAATCAGTTCTCTGCTTCCAATTGTTTGATTGGCTACTCGTTACCTCATTATATTTTCAGGCTTCAGATAATTAACTTTATTACGAATACATAATATACTTACCTATAACAGCAATGAAAAGGAGCTACCAATTTATTACACTTGTTTTATTAACAGTTCCTTACTATACATCCATTTTTTTATTACACACTTGTTGGTCTGTTCAGTCTAATGTCATTCAAAACTCTGTCTTCCATGTACAGAACTTCAGTCCTGTCTCTCTACTCCTGATAAACATATCTCGAGCATCTATGGAAAAGCTTTTATTAGATTTCCTAGGAGCAGTAACTGGCTCATTGCCAGACTTTCCCTCAAAGCACCAGCATTCTTCAACTCCTTATGGTTTTGTTCAAATAGATGTGTGATGTTTTGGCTGCTTTTGCCCTGTGTTTTGGGCTTTTTCATGTGTGTGTGCTGAATGAAAGATGACTTCTACTTTGCAACCAGATGTGTAAGTACAAGCCTGGATTAATTTATTTTCTTGATCAAATGACTTTAAATCCAATAAGAAAGCAGCACGTAACCTACAAAACACCAAGGAACTTGTCAGATATGGTTTAGATATAAGATATAAATACGTATGAAAATATTTCCCTGTTCAAATATTAAGTTGAAATCCCTCCAGGTTGGTGAAAATGAACCAAATGCATTACTTTTTCTGTTATGAATCACAGTGATATTTGGTCCATAAGTAGGGCTGACAACTCCAGGAAGGAAGAATGTTAACTTTAGACAGGAAGAATGATTTTGTAGTTGAAAGCTCAGGGGGGCTTAGGATTTGGAAGTCTGACATGATCACTGGTAGCGTTACCTGGTAAGATTTGGGGTGAATCAGAGAATATTGACTAGTTAGGGACCAGACAAAATAACGCCCTCACCACTAGGCTTTCCCTGTAAGTGTTCTGATATTCTCAGGGAGAAGCTGTTGGTACTATCAATGATTATCATATACTGTAAATTACAAGGCTAATATTTTGGGTACTTTTCCTAAATGTAACAATTTCCTTTGACTGGAATCTTAGCTCCTGGGGCCTTGTTCCCAGTGCTGCTGTTCTGTAAAAAGTGAGTTCTCCATATCTGATCCCAGCATAGAGCATAGTTTACTTAGAGCAAAAATGCTAAGTTTCAGCCTTTGGCATCCTGTATCACCCAGTGACTTAAGGCAGAATTACAATAACTGAGCTGAAAATCTTGAACTTATCTGGCTGGCACAGAGCAGGATAACTGAAAAGCCAAAATGCTGAACACATAGATTAAAGTGGTTATCTGATTCCTTCTATGAACATTGGAGAGAGAAACATCTCTAGCGGGTCTTCTATGTCTGAAATAGGTGGGATGAATGACATGCATATCTTTTCTCCTGACTGAAGGGAAAACAGATGATTATCTTAAACTAGAGGCTCCCATTATGATGGCTAAATTTAAGCAAACAAATACCATCAAAGGACTGAAGAAATTCCAGGAATAATGCAAGTTATGAAGTAAAAAGCATGCCTGTGGTATGGTATTGCACACTAACCTGGTCCTGCCCACTTCTCAGACACGGAGGGGAAAACTGTTCCAGTTACCTTATGGATCCGTATTTCCATTCTCACAGTGTGTATACAGTACAAGTTCTGTACACAGTATGGTACAGAGAAAAAAAAATTTAGTTATATGTTTTCAAAAGTATATGGCCTCTAAATAAAATCCTATTCTAATTTTTAGAATAGTTGCACAATAAATTCCTCTACTGACTCTTTCTTTAACGTTTTTGCTATTTGAATTGTATTTAAAAGCATCTGCCAGTAAAGGATTTAAATGTAATTACTGTAATCATCTTGATTTAATTTTGTTTTTCATTGGATAAATGATTACAGTATGTAGAGAAATAAACATATTTAATTTAATTAAGAAATATATAAGGCCAAACATTTACAGAGGTTTCTTTTTGTAGGATTCTTTCTAATATTTAAAACAGTAGGAAATTTTTTTTACTTAATTATTTCAAATTTTCTACTTCAAATTTATTTAATTTATCATTAATTTTAAAAGTTTTAGAGTAAGTTAAATACAATGGGTTTTTTTGTTAACAGAGGCTCTAAACACACATATATAATATTAAATAGTCCACTACAAAGAGTAAGAACCTGGATCACTTCAAAAATATAAGTCATTATAGGAAGACAATTATTTTAAGCTTTTGAAAGCTGTTTTGGATAAACTTGCCCTACCTTGAACCACTGAACTTGTTTCTTTGATCTTCCAACACTGAAACAAGTCTGTCCTAGGCAATGTGACTCACTGATAACCATGTTTTACTTTGCTACAGCTGACAGATCTAGAAGCCTTTTTGTTTAATCTCTTCTTATCAAGAAGGTGTTTCTTTTTACATGGATAGTATGCTAAACCAAACTTCTTGTGACTGTATTGTGTTAGTTTTCCATTCAGCTCTTATTTACATAAGTCTTTCAGAGAACAGTGAAATTGCCTACTTGGATGTCCTCCTATGTTATTCTATCATAACAGTCTTTATTTAAACAGTATTAAATACCAGATTTCAGCCTACTGAGAACATAATTCAGACTCCTGGTCCACCTCTGACTTTACTTTAATTTCAACAGGGATAGCTTGTGTTATGCTTTAATCAATGTCTATCATTTTATATGGTAAATATTAAGTGTAGCATGGGGAATAAAGGATGCTTAGAGACTGAGGTGATTTCTTTCTGCTTCAATGGAAATTTAAATCCTTATTAATCAACATAAATATAGCCTTTTCCAGTTATATTTCTAATTTGTTTTAACCTCAATGCAGCCTTTCAGGAGTTAGAGAGTTCAGAGATATTTAAATAGGGTGACTGAAATTGTTTCAATTGGACAATAAATTTGTCATTATTAATATTTTATTTTAGTTATAGTGCCAGAAATACACATATGTTTTCTTGACATTTTATATGTAACTTTTGAAAGGAATTGTAATGGTAATCAGCATTTTGTATTATCAGGATCTTGTATAAACAATACACTATATTTCTTTCACTCTTTGGTGGAGGAAAGACACAGCATGGGATGCTCACTTGCAAAACCTTTTCAGGAAAAACAAATTGATCTTTTTTTGAATCTGAGTAAAAAAAAGGTATTATAAAATGAGATTTTTTTCATGAGGGGAAGGGCATTTTAACCAAACTAAGACAACTATGTGAGATTTTATGTGCTCCTGAGGGCAGGTTTAGGAAGGACACATCTCATTCAGTGGGGGTCACCTGGAAACTGTAAGAACAGGACTTACATAAAAAACTCAGATATGTCAAAATATTAATTTTAACTGTATTTCTCCACGAGTAAAAAGAATCTTTTAACAATCCTGTTCAAAAGAGATTTTCAATATTTAATTAGAATCCCACTGGATAGTTTCAGCTTTTACCGCAATTTTAATGACTCTGTCAGTTGAGGTGTGACAGATTTAGTTGCAGTACTTTAACATTTGTGCTTGCATCCTCTCAGTCTGAGTTTTTCAGCAAAATACCAGAAGCAACATCAGTAAGTGCTCAGGAGTTGCTGTTCACAGGTTTCCACTTCAACACAGTTGCACATAGGATGGAAAACTAGGAACTGTGGTACCCAAGGCGCAGAAATGCATTCTCTGTTACAGGGGCAGGGGACATTATACAACTACAGAGAAAAATCTACTGGGGATTTGAAATTTCTTAGCAGATTCCTCCAGCCTACAAAGTTAATGCAATTTACAAACCAAAGTTTGTAAATTCAGACACAGCGGTGAATTTTCCATCCCCCACGTTCTAGCTTATACTCCTTATTGTCCCACTGGTTTGTACTCACTTGCAGCATCATGACAGCAATTCCAGCATAGCATAGTATCCACCTACCTGCATATGTTTTTACACATATTCACATCACTGAATAAATCACTGATAAGTTTGCACAGCAGACCACTTGGGAAATCATGAACAAGAACTCTGTACAGGTGTCATAACATGATCATTTAGAAGTAGTCAAACTAGTATGAGAAGATTTGAATGGAATTCTGTTTTACAGTATAGTGGCAAGTTTTTTGAATGAGCAATTAAATTTTGCCTGAAAGTAGATACATTATTAAGATTTTTAATTTGTTCTGGCAATACTCGTCATTTCTAGGCTTTAAACATATTCCACCTGAACAGTCTTATTTTCAAACGTGCCTAAAATACACATCCTGAAGAACTGGGGCACATCCCTACATTCATACATATGACTATTGCACATGTCCCTGTGTATTTGTTTATGTTGTATTACGTGCTCTGGAATGAGATAAAAACTAGGCAGGAAAGGCAAAATCACGACATGGCACCTTTTGGCACAATAAATCATATTTTGCATGAAAGAAACCACTTCTAAGTTACATCATGCTGTCACTGTTTGCAGGATCCCAGAGGAAGCCTTGCACATGCCGAGCTACAGGGTCTTCCAGTAAACAGCACAGAAGTGGATGTAACCACAGGTCCCGCAGGACACCGGTTGGATCACAAGTTCTCATGGTGAGAAGCAGAGGTACCAACCAAGTGCCAGCTGCCCTGAAGAGGCACACTTGGAGCACTACAAAGGATCTCAGGATTAGCAGCTTGACTGCACTGCAACAAGACCTATTTGAATTCCAATATGTAAAGCAGTGCAATGGCTTAGGTAGTTTTGGCAGATATCATCCTGACACCTGCCATTTAAACTTTCATGAGTCCTTCCTAAACCTGCCCTTTTCTGAAAAAAACCTTATATACTAATCAACATGACCAAACCAACCCTATTTAGTCATCTACTAATGATGACTTTCTTAGCCTGTCATAAAGATCAACAATATTTTAATTATTTCCAGCAATCAATGGGATTGAGGCACAAAATCTGACTGGCTTCATTTTCTACATTGATCAAAGGAAGAGCCCAAGTAGGGAGCTTGCCTCGTCTTTGAACAACAGTGATGAAATGTACCAGGGAGACAGTCCAGTAATAAAACCACCAAAGTGTTCCTGGAAACCCAGGGGGAGAGTTGGTGTGTGTGGCTCAGCCACCTTCTCCCCATTCTTTACTAGACAACAGCAGATGAAAGTCTAAGATTCACAAACTTGTCTAATAATGGGAATTCCTTCTCATCTACCAAAGTGTCTGACTTTTCTAGATGGGATAAAGACTGGATTAAGGCAAGAAACAGATTTTTTTCCCCAACAGACAAAGAAATACAGAATTTTGGACCTATCCATGTATAAAATGAAATTAATAAAAACACATGGAAAAGTGAGGTGTTGTCTTGTGGTGGTGGGGATCTTTCTTCCCAGAGTGGTAGTTAAAATATCAGTATGTTTCATTATTATGGTCAAATAAACCACGTACGACTGATGACTGGCTATATATATAGCATTTGAGAGAGTGAATGCAAGATGCTTTTCAGGCTATCATAAATGCACATTCTGACTTCATAACTCAAACTTCTCCTAAAACCATATAGAGTCTTTTAAAACAACAGATAGAAATGAATCTCCCTGAAGATGGCTTTAGTGCTGAAATGCTGCAGTTCTTCCTTTCAGCAATGCAGGCTCTGAGCTTTGCAACTAGTTATTCTTTAAGCGCAAATATGGACTTAGACCTTTATTTTCACAACAGGTAGGAGTTAAAATAACTATGGGACATACAGCATTGTAATCTACATTAGGCACACTTTGAGAGAACAAAAGAAAAGAAAAATGCCTTTTCAGATTGCAAAAATAACTTTGGAAGGTGCGGAATGAAACCATCAGCACTAACAATGTACTTTGGACTCACTTTGGGGGACGAAAAAAACATAGACTTTTTTTTTTTTTTGAACTTAGCACTTTGTCTTCCCTCCCATTCAACTACTTAAAACAAAAAGAATCAGACAAATTTGCAAGTAGGGCTTTTGTAGCACTCTGAAAATTCACTTGTAAAATAGGTGTTCATGTCTGACTGACAACCTCAGCTAGGTTTATTTTATATTTGCCTGGATTCCAGTGTATTTTATTGCTCTTTAAGTGGTGAGCTTTCCAGAAACTTTACACAATTGAACCCTTTAAAATGTGTCCCAACATGTCAAGAAAAATACTACCTTACTGAAAGAAAAAAACCTGTTATGAGTTATGAGTAATACATATTTTCAACATTCTTACATCATAAATTTTTCTCTTCCTTCCTTTTTGAGACTGTTGACCTTTTATTAACATTGCTGTTTAGCTTTCATTCCTATGGAGTAATACTCATTAAGGTGAAATCATCCTCGTGAGGGAGGCTTTATAACCCTTGGAGGTTAGGCAGTATAGGCCTAATGAAAGCAAATCTTGTGTGTTTGTGCTATATGGAGTTTAAATAAGCAGAAATTGAAATAGAATCTCTACATTTTTACTCCTTAATGGCCAAGAAGTGTTGCCTTGTCATTACTAGAAATCCAGCATTTGCTAGCAAGCTCTGCAAGAGACTGTACATTCAGATTTACAGCATCATTTTTTAAGCTGATCAGAGGACTGTTGTAACACTTGACTTAAAAAGTCAGGGGGTCTTTACCTTGTGGCGGAAGGAGGAGGTAGTTCACTGAACTCCAGCTCTCGGTTACAGTTCTTTTATGGTTTAAGTAAGTCTTTACCTTCTATGCTTCAAGTTCTGTCAAAGAAAGCTGAAATATCTTGCTCCTGTTGCTTCTGGTATGGCTTGATTAATTTATTCTTATAATCTTCATGTAGGTACTGCTCTCTGCGACCCTGCTTGTATGGTAGCTAGCACTTTCAGGCTCTGCTTTCATGTCACTGAAGTGCAAATAATGAATGACAACATGCAAAGATGACTGGAGATGCTCTGAATCTGTGGCAGGTTCATAATTTTAACTGGAAAACATGAAAATACTAACCACACGTGTGGTCTTTTACTGTTCATGGTTTGTGCTCGTAATAACTATTGCCAGGTCCTGGCTATCAGTGTTCTACTGACGAGCATATGAAGGTCACCTCTGTTCACGCCGAGGGCACTGTGGTCCAGGGGTAGCCCACAGCCGTAGCACTCAGCTGGCTGCAGCAGGGGACCGCTTGCCATCCATTTACACTGCCACTGAGCCCTGACTCCTTCTGAACACTAAGTGCCTGGATCAGCAGTCATTTTTATACTTTAAATGTAATAATACACTAACATTTTAGGCTGGTAATAAGGCAATAGGGTTTATTAGTCTCCTCCACTTCATTATGAATTCTGAACCAAATTAAGTGTTACTGTGTAAATAACTGTCTTGTGCTATTGCATGTAGTCTAGAGCATGCACCATTTATTTCTATGGTGTACTGACAACACTTTGTAAACAGAATAGGAGTAATTTAAAGCAACTGTGCAGTTGCTATTATGAAAAAGAATATCTGTCAAGATTTTTCTCAGAAGATTACCAGGTACATTTCAGTACATTTTCTTCAGAAACCCTTATCTAAGTAAACAAAAGTGTGCTACTTTTAATTTGTCACAAAAATTGTATGAAATATGATACAGTGAACGAACTGTCTTTTACGGAGAGTAGCACAATGGAAAAATAATAGCAAATATCAATTACATGGTTGCATTATAGCGTGTATTTGGCACCTGCTGACTAATTTCTCTTGCTTTTTTTTCCTAACCAAGTTCAACAAAATAGTAGCAAAATTATTATTCTTTTATTATTACCCTCACAAAGACACTAGTAATGTACCCAAACCAGGATACAAAAGCCCTAGAGTTCATTGGTAGTACAGGGACTGATTTCTAGTTGGTCACAGCTGAGGATGGATTTGGCAGAAACATTGCAATCTTCATTGTTTTCACCAATATATGAGTTTCTGAAATATATATATACATGTATGTGTATATATATATGAAATATACGATAATATATACACAGATATTTTATTTACATATATATACACCCTGTGTATATAATTACATATGGATATATATGTTTAGACATCCAAACATACTTTTAGTCTCCAGGACACTGAATATAAATAAAATAACGTGCCTCTTAAGGCACATAGGGCTTTACGTGGTTGCTCTTAGTACATTACCATTTAATTGATAACTACCAATGCTTAAAGTATACAATTCAGTTTGAAAAATCCTACTCAGGTTAAAATGAAGTATTTAGCTATCTGCACTGCAAATCCATTACATTAATATATTATATTAATAATTTCATACTGATTACATTAATATATTTCTCTCTGAGTAAAAATAGTCTTCCCCAAATGAAACTTCGTATACTTTGTCTGCATATTGTCACCTAGAGACTTGGAGATTGTTTAGATTTATTTTGACTGGACACACCTGTTATGAAAACCCCACTATTCTGCATGTGTAGTTTTATTAGATTTTCCTATACAGTGTATCTGTATTAAAATCAACATCTGTGCTACTGATTGTACAAAACATGAAAATACAACAGACAGATAGGATATGAGTAAAAATCCAGAAAGGAAATGAACCTTACCCCAGAACTACAATTAAAGAATATCAAAGCCCTGATCTGCATACACAAACTGAAGAAATCCCAACTTAAATCTAAATCCCAGTCTGTTTAAATCAAAGCACAGTAGAGTGAATTAAAGTCTATATTTCAAATATTCAACCAAAGGTACCCATTTAATTTCAGTCAAGATTTCAATACTTTTCAATGACATTCTTACTGGAGGTCATTTTTTCCCATAGATTTCTCCAGTGAAAATCAAGGATATGGTCCTCACTGATACAATTTTTATATATTTTTTAATGATCAAGAACATTCTTCATAAGTGGAATGTCTAAAATAACATTTTTATTCTAGGCTAACTGCAGAAAAGAATCTAACATGATAGCTATTTTCTAATGCAAAGGAATTACACATCTGGTTTCTTTTTTAAAAAAAGAAACTTCATTTTTGTAACTATGGATTCTACATGATTAAAGGTGTCCAAACTACACTCTCCAAGTGCAACGTCAAGCAAGCTGGATCATTTCTTATGGACTGAACCAAGTAAAACAAGCCCTCTACAACTCCTCTTGGAATAATTCCACCTATACATTGGTAGTCTCAATTAATATTAATGAAGACTATTTAATATTTTCTAGTGCATATATTTTCCAAACAAGATCCCAAAGAATTATGAGTATCTAATGTTGTCCCATCAAACTCAAAATATTTTTTATATTTTTGGATCCCAAGTAAAATTCTTTCTATATTTATTTCTATTATACACATATGATGGGAACTTGTTTGCACTAAAATAAAAATACCCTGATTTTAAAAATCTCCTGATATGACTACTTAGGTGAGCATTTACCAGGGTACATCTATCCTTTGTATATCCCCAGCACAGTCTCTGCTCCTATTTTTCTTACAAATATTTTATCACTAAGCTGTTCTATCAGCATCAGCAGAGCAGTAGCAAAATGGCAATAATTTTCTTTGTAGTCTATCAGTAACAAATGTGGAATCAGTTGTCATGCTTGTGGACCTTGCTCTGTGTCTTGACGATGGAGGGTCAATACAGACCTTTGAGTGGCAAATTACTCTTGATTCATGTTATTGCTGACACTGCTCACAGACTTTCATTTTTACTGTCTTGCTAGTTAACTACCTTGTGAATTTTCAGAATATTAGAGCTGCATGTGCACTGTTGGGTTGAGGCGATCTAATAGGAAAAAACAAATGATAATTTTTTTTTCATTCATATGTTAATGGAAATATTGGATAACAAATATGAACCTATTGAAGCTTAAAATTGATTTTATTTATTGGCTCATGTCATTAATTTAAATCTTTTATTCAAATGCAGCATGTAAGTCCTATTCATACATTGAAAAATCGATTATGGAGAGTAATAGGCATAAAACATAATACTATGACTTGTTATACTATTTAAAATCTGGTTTGAGAGTTAGTGGACGTAGATGTTCCTAACAAATCATGTAATATTTAACTAATATACACAGAATTGCGTAATCATTCCAAAGAAGTGCATTAAACAAATGATAAAACAATATATTGATCCAGCAGATGAAAAGCAAAGGATAATGGGTATGTGTTTTGCATTTTGATCAAGATGAATGCACAAGAAGATTGTTAACCATAAAGAATCAAAAAGACTGATTCTTGCAGTGAAATTATCTTGATCCATGTGAAAACTTATTTGACAAATGTCAAATGATCCTGAAGCTGATACAGACAGAGAGATAATCAAATAAGTTCTTAAACCTGAATTTATACCTCCAATGCAGGCTAAAATGGCATACATTTCAAAGTTTATGAATCCCAAAATAACAGATCAATGAGAAGTGATGTATTCTTTCTGATGTCTCATGAAAGGCACTGTTTACATACTGTGAGCAAATTAAACATTAGACATTAAAATTTCCACTGATATCCTTTGTACAAGTAATAGTAAGATCTTCAATGCAAATCAGCTAAGTATGACTTTAAATACATGCTATATTCTTTACTTTAGCAAGTTGGTGTGTTTAAAGTAAGGCATTTGCTAACATAACCTTATGAAACCAGGGCTGATGAGAGTTGTATTCCATTGATTCGTAAACTCCCTAAACAGGCTGCCAAATATATGATATTAAATCCAATGTGAAATTATCCCGGTGTCTAATCTTATGCTGACTACGAAAAATCCCTAAGATAACCATATATAAATAACCTTCCAGTTTCATTAATCTCCTGGAGTTTTCAGGTGTGTAGTCAAACTACTGTCAAATATGCTTAGCTATACATCTGGCTCCTGCCACCCCTGTGTTCTCCTCTCAGCTTGTATTTCTTTGGCTGTCACCCCATCTCCTCTTTCTCCCTTTTTTCTACATTGGGTGAGGAATACGTGGTAAATAGGAAATCCACAAAACCTGTGCTAGAAACTTAGAACTTTGCTATTCTGTAATTCTCTGGAATAATGTAGAGAAAATATCAGAAGATCAATTTATCACTTCCTGAGACATGTTCTTCAGCTTCATGGTTCTGTGTCATGTACTGATACATTTGTTTGTTGTTGTGCAGAAATGTCAGGCATGCTCCATGATCCCTATTTACTGACAAATATAAAACATTCTTCAGACCCCCCAAAATAACGCCAGTAACTCAACCTCACGAGATCCAGAAAACAGAAACTTTCCATACATGCTGAGTAATTGCAGAATAGTTGTGTTATGTAGTGAGCCCTGAGTACTATGTTCTACAGTTATTTAGACTCAGGACCTCATGGAGGCTGGATGCCTGCAGCCCCAGCCTTTCTTTCATTAAAAAACCAGGCACGGAGCTGGGGTGAGGGCATGTACTCAGTATTTAACTCCCAAGCATGGAGTTATGATGAGGTGAGCATGCTAGGATTCATGCAGTGTACAAGGATTTATGTGGTGTACCAGGACAACAGTTGTGTGGCTGACTGTGCACCTGAGTAGATGCCATTACGGCCATCAACTGCCAAAACTCAAGTTATGCAATTTAGACAAGTTTATCTATCAATACTTACAAAGTCGATCATCACACCCATGAATTGTACTGGATTGCATCCTACTTCTTCTGCTGTAGGAGCAGTAAACCAGTCACCCCAGTTAAAATAACCTCAATGCTTTTAGGAGCAAGAATATTCAGAAAGGACCAGATTAGCCTGAGTCTTATGAGTGATATTTGCAGAGCTCCTACGATACTAAAGAAGGTAAGTGATGTCGCCACGTGTATTGCACAGGTGACTGTGCTACCTTGGCTTTACAGTAATGTCTTCTGTTCCACAGCTGTATGAGCAACGGACACTACAAGACAACTTTATACTATAAATGCTCTGGAGCAGGAACCACGTTTGAATATTTTTTTTTACAACAAAATGGAGTCCTGGTCCTTTAGTGGAGGTCTGTTGGGAGTGTAGTAGTGCAATAATAATCATAGTAAAATGTGCAATAAAAGCACTTCAATATAACTGTGAAGATGGAACATATTACTACTAAATATACCAAAGAATATTTATATTTCTGCAGCACTCTAAATTGTAATTAAGATTAGGCAACATTTTTTTATGCAACTAGAAATACAGTTTCACCACAGAGGCAAAAGTTTGAAAACTCAGGCCACAGGTATTATAAAAATGAGAATATAACATTTAAACAAAATAATAGAATGAATATTTGTCACAGATCTCTTAGTTACTTTTCTTTAATTATTTGAACTAAAGAGTTAGAAAAAAGAAATGATGTGAAAGACTAAAAACTTGTCATCATTTGCTTAACAATAATCAGTAATGAAGGCAACGGGAATGATGCTTCAGGAGTGATATAAGGAAGTGTTATTCAAAACTTTTCCAATGTGAAGCAACGGGAAAGAAAACACTGCAAGGCCTAGAGGGTAAACTGTCTGGAGTGCAGGAAAATTCATGTGGCAAGGATCGAACTGGGTGACATCACTGAAAACTTTCAGGTCAGTGTGAGATTGTAAAAGCAAAGCTAAGCCTCTCTCTGCTTTCAGAAAAAGTGAATAAGGAGAAACTCAGCAGATCGAGCAGATGAAGATATAGTCAGAGCAACAAGGTAGGAAGATGATCTCCACAATTTCTTGCAGGAAATGTTCACATTAAATTGTTATACAGTAATGAATTTACTACATGCCTATGTTTCCCAGAAAGTTCACAGATCCAGACTACAGAACAAAAGGAAGATTACATTGTTGTTATAGCGTAGTGGTACCTAACTTGTTTTTAGAATTAGCAACCTAGAAATGGTTTTTAAAACACACACAAAAAGAAAAAAGAATATACTGGATTAGATTTATGCTCATTTTCATGAAGATGCTAATTTTATGGAGAGTTTGTGCTGCAAGGTTTAGAGGAAACTGGGAATTTTTAATCTCCAGTCATCATTTATTCAGAGATAAAACCAAAGCATTAAACCACCCATGTTTCTAATCATGGGGGACCAAGGTTTCATTAAGTTAAATGTCTCTGTCAGACAAAAAAATGAAGTAGATTTGAAGAGATCTGCAAAACATATTTCAAACATCTAGCTGGCTGTTCTTTTAGTGTATATTTAAACAATTGCTCCATAACTGCACAGTAGGTTCGGGGGAACACCAAAGGAAGAATAATTAGCAAATCACAGTTTTACATTGCTTTTTTACCTTTTGCCATGTTCCTTTAAGCATTATCTTACAAAACTTAAATTTTTCTTTTCTTCAGAAAGGGCAGTTAACAGCTTGTAGCAGTAATGTAGGTATGCTTATTGATGCATAGAGACATGCCATAGCAGAAAATTGAGAGGTGCAATAGATCTCAGGCTGTTTTGTGTATAATCAGAGTAAAACTAAACTCTACTTTTCGATCATAAATCTGTGACACTGGGATTCACTCTAGTCACAAATCTTTATATAACAAATCCCATTAAAAATTTCACAAGCAAGTAAAACAAAGGAGAAGTAGTAGCTACAATGCAAGGTTCTAAGAAAAACGTCAAAATTGCAATGGAGATGCTTAGTAGCCTGAATCTATCATTTCAGTGGAAGAATCTGTCTCCCTCCTTAACAGCAGTAACATCCTGAAGCACCCTAATCTATCCATATTTGAGATTTTAGAATATTTGGAAAATAAAAATAGAAAGTAACAATTGTCTTTGTGACATGATATTGAAAACAGAGTAATATATACAAGTTACCAAGCGCTTGACATCAAAGATTTTATTAGAAGAACTATTAACACACTGGATAAGTGAAGGATTAAAAAGCCTCTCCCTTCAGCTACATTTTTCCTTCAAGAAGCTCTCCACAAACACATGAGCAGAGACTACGCATCCTTACTGTTAATCACAGTCTTTCTTACAAATTGGTTTCTTCTAAAGACTACATAGGAGACATTCAAACTAGATGAAAAGTCAATGCAAAATTTGAACATGCTATCAGTATTTTAGGATTTATTACAGGTGGCTACATGCTAAATGAAGTGGTAAGAGGACACAGCATTTCAGCATCTCTTTTGAAAATACTCTAAGCTATTTGGGCAGCTACACAATTCTGCTCTGCAAAATCGTTTCAGCGAAGACCAAAGTTGCTAAGCCTATTTAACATAAATTACTGGGTTGCCAACAGTACACTATGGCCAACACATAAATAGGCCTAAGTGACTAAGAAAAGTTATAAAAGGGGAAATTAAATCTACAAACATTTTTTTATCAAGATTTTTGTGTAGCAATACTAAAATATGTGCAAAATCATTATCAGCTGACACTGCAGAAAATACGTTATTTTTGTCCTCAAAATAGTTTCAAAAATTTTTGTCTGTAATAGATATTTATGGAAATTATACTGAGAAACCACTTTTACACATGGAATAGTGATGTTTGTCTCAAATATATCAATAGAAATTAATGTTCTTAAGTGACTACCTGAAAAACATATTGAATTTTAGACCTATTCTGCCCTGAATTTAGTGAGAAATGCTTTTGATGGCAATGCAAAGATAAGCTCTGCTGCCCTCAATATCCACAAAGAATTTTAGTAGGTTTTTTCCTCTGAGAACTTAGATTAGAATTAGTTGAGGACATAAAAAGAAATAGCTATAGCAACTTAACTGATTATTTCTTATGCTTATTTCTTTTTGACTTTGTAAAGTCAAAAATAAGGCAATGAAGGGTGTAGTGCTGCTGTAGTAATTTTCAACCTCTTCAGCTGCCATGCCACATATCCTAATTCAAATATGTAGACAGAAATTAATGCTGTGGAACATGGAGTAAGAGAAACATCCACAAAAATAAATCATTGCTTCATTACCACATTTAAAACTTAAGGGCAACAATAACTTTCTGCAGAGTTAATATTTAAACTAGACAGCTAAGGTTAAAGGCAGAATGAAAAGCAATTACATATAGTACATAAAGATTACACTTCAAACCAAGATATTTTTAATTAAGTGCATCTTTGCAGAAAAGATATAATTTGGCACAATTACATAGACATTTAAAATTAAAGTTCAGACCACAAAGAAGGTCTTTCCAGAGTTAGACCTGTGTAAAGTTATAGCTTTAAAAAAAAAAAAAATAAGTTGTAGGAGAGAGTTTACAAAGCAATAACTTTCAGTTACACCATTCTGAGAAAATACAGTAAAATTAGGTACTATAGATGAAGGCTGTTTCAGATTTTTTGCAAAAAATTATACTTAAAGTCACAGGCAGACAGTGCATATAGTTTCTAACTGATTACCTAATTCTCAATTAAAACACATGCATGTGATTTTCTGTCTTTATGAATTGTGTGCAGCTTTTTATATGCTAGGGAATAAAAAAAAAGTAAGTAAGTTATGTGGTGTCTTTCAGCCAACAGCTTTAGATTTTTCTCATGTGCTCACTAATGAATATGGTGTCTTGTTACCTGAAGTCAGTGAGGAACGCAAGTGCAGGCTCCAGCTGGTAGGGCTTATAGGTATAAGACATCTAGCCTGGCCTTCTTAAGAAAAAAAGTCACTGAATTTCACCCAGTTTCATCCAGAGATTTGATATCCATCAATTCTGAATTTCGGATTGATGAAATTCTGTGCATATTATACGTTCAAGAAATGCACATGCTATTTTTCTCAAAAACTATTCCTTTAACAACGTTTCTACTGTAAAAATCACTTTGCATTGTATTACATACAAAGGCTAAGGCCACCAAGGAACTCCTGTAACAAAAAGTGCTTTAAGCTAATAGGACCTGAAACAGCTGGGGATAAAAATATGTTTTCACATGCAACCATGGGTAAAAAGAACACACCATAGTTAGCTGAGGTTTTACTTTAAAATACATATATATTAAATATTACAGAATATTTCAGTAGCAGTAATGATACTAGTCATGTCTGCAGCATCCCCCATGGTCAGAGTCAAAACTGTCCTCAACTGTTAAAAGTATCTGCATTCTTCAGTGGTTTCTTGACTTGCCCTGCATAGCAGAAGTTAGACAATTATCATGGTATTTGGAATTTCTTTGGTGAATAAGTGGCTACATTTTCTGGTGTTTCTGGTATAGTATATAAAGAATCATAAATCACAAATAATTTAACACTGCACACTGTAGCAGAAATGGATTTAAAAGCATCACTATGAGCCATGGTATCACCTGTCCAAAATCTATGTATCCCTGCCCTATGAAAGCCAGTAGAGCTTGAGTTCCTGGTGATGTATGGTGCTAATGAAATATCTTAGTGTGTTGTTTGCACATGCTGTAGTTGAGCGTACTTGTAACAAAGACTCACACTCATCATGCTAGTAGGAGGATCTCAAAAGCTGTGGAACAAAATTGGTTATTTTGTCAGTAATTTCAATATTAAAGTTAGTTTCTATGAGGATCACAAATGACAAAACCAGGAAGAAAATTTCGCATCCCACTTCCCTTGCAAATGAGACTTATTCTTCCCCAATTAGTGTGTAAAAAGGAAGCTGGCTAGCAGAACCTTGTTGGAATTTGAAAATGTTCATATACTCAATGAAAAGCATCACATTTGCCTTCAAAATGTTCATAGACAGATAAGACTGTACCACTGAGCTTTGGTGTTGGATGTACCACTTACAGCTTGTTTAACTGCTAGCTGCAAATTATAACCTTCAGTGACAAAAGTATTAGGAGAGACCATGGATTATGTGGAACCAGATGAAAACCAGCATCATTTTAAAAGCACCTGAGGGGTAAGCAAATGGAGCTATGTTTTACACTAATTTTAACTAAAAACAGGAGGAAAAATTTTCAGAAAATTGTTAACAATATCTACTATTCTTCTTAGCTACAACAGACACAATGAATAGGACAACATCTACCAGTTGTGAACAAATAATGGCTTCCAGTGTAAACATAAAAGAAAAAAGTGTGATAATTTTGTGTATGTTGTGTGATAACTGGTGATAAAAAGCAAATATTTTAAGGATGACTATGGTATTTAATTACTGTAGACAGTTAACTTGCCCCAGTCGGCATGAAAACTCTCTAACAGCAATCCAGATCGCTGCTATGTTTAGAAGTACCTTCTCCTGACACTAATCCATTGCAGCAAAATAAAACATAGTCAAATAATTTTTTCCCCTCAGTAAAATGTATATTTAAAGAATTTTCAATCTACTCTTTAAGTATAATATAGGCCCATTTTGTATTTCCCCCATATCTAGAAGCTCACTGGCTGATTCAGAGAGCTTCTGCTGTTTGTAAGGAGTAAGACACCTAAATATAGCTGTCTATGCATTAGGTGTCTACCTATATGAGCTATATGAGCTTGTTGTGAGAGTCAGTTGCCTAACATAGGCACTTCATGTCATTGTAGTGACCAGGGTTAATCCTTCCCCATCTCTGTCTGTCCAGACAGACACAGCTCCTGTCAATTTTGTGTTGTATCTGGCAGCCCTGGCAGATTAACAGTCAGGTTAGCTGGCAGACTGGATTTACTAGAGCTCCACAGACTACAGCTGAATTTCAGACATCTGGCTCACATGTAGATACCCACTTTCAAGAGTCCTAATTCTGAGCTGAATCCCGAGGTCTGTAAAATAAAGTATGATGTTTATTGTTTGTAAACATCTTTTAATAAGGAGCTGATGTACCCTGTAAGTATCCTCCAGCTTGACACAATTTAAAACCAAGACTTCATATTCAGAAGAATAGATAATGTAACTGATATGCTTAATTCTACCCCTATAACATTGTTGTTAAACCTATAGTAAACATAAGGATTCCTTTGATAATTTGATGTATAATTTATATTGTAATTTATAGAGAGAATTGACTTTTAAAAAAATATTACAAATGGCTAGCATATTTAAAAATATTACATAAAATCAGAACAATTTCTGTGAAGCATTTATGTGAAAAGGAGGTAAACTACATATTCACTTTTTAATAGAAACTATTGTCTTCACAGAATCAAAACACCAATGAACCATTTGGCCGACATTCTTGTTTCTGAAAAGTTCAACTGAACGAAAGACTGTGACTTATGCCGTATCAATAGTCACTATTGGAACTGCAGACCAAAGCCCTTCTCTATTACCCTTGTATGATTACATACAAATATTAGCTATACCAGCTAAGTTCCCCCAACAGGTCCAACTGCCATCTCAATTGCCCCTGCAGTTTAAAGTCAATGTGTGTAATTTTTCCTTATCAAATACAAAGTGCTTTGTGAGATGGTGTTGGCAACTAGAGCTGACATCAGCTTTGCCAGAGTTCTAGATGCCTTCATGCCCCTTGGTATGTATGTAATATGCTACAAAGACTGTTAAATGAGAGCTTATTTATCATCTAATGATGGAAAGTTATAGTTTCTCTCTCTCATTTTTTTCTCTTTTACGTAAGGATATTTCCAATAAATACTCATGAGTGTCTGCAGTTTCTTATTGTTGCTTGTTGCTCTGTGTCAGAGCCACAGCCATAAGCTTTCAGAGAAAGGTGCTACCTTAACATACACATTTCTACTATTTTTTATCCCTGAATCTGACACTTGTTATATACCTAACCATATACTCCTTTAATCAGGGGACCAATTTACTGTCATCATGTTATGTTTAGATATAGTCCTGAATATGTAGTACACTCTTACAGTCAGTATGAGAAAATGGTTATGAAAGAAAATATGAATTCCTTTGGGAGAACAGACACTGAGTGACAGGAATACAGAAATTACTGAAAAACATATATTCAATTCCCTTGGGAACTTGGCCCATTTATTTTCATATATAGTACAATACATTTTTAAAGCCCTTTATTGCCTGTGCATTCACTGTGGAATCTAGTATAAAAATAGGCTCATATATTACAGTTGTCAAATTAATTTTGTCTCATTTAAATAACTAATTGAGTGAACATTATCTGAACTCTTGTTCAAATGCATTAACTGTTTAAAAATTATCCACTCATTCTCTTCCACATCTCTTCCCTTCTAGCTCTTTTTTCATTATTATTCAGTTGAATTTCCATTTTTCAGCTTTAACAGTTCCTCATAGGAAACAGGATTAATAGTATTCAGACCGTGTTGATGTTCGTGTTATGCTTGGTTGACTAAATGTTCTTGTAAATGTTTTTAGTATCACATAGACACAAAGTTTGTACATTTTTTCTAAGGATTCAGGGCAAGAAAGGCTATGAAAGTCCTATTTCAATTTAATTTCTTTGTGTATGTTTTTACTCCCTACTGTCAATACAAGTTTCATTAATTTTTTTAAAACTCCATATAACAAGGTGGTAGTCTAAAGACCTGGTCCCATGCCCAGTGAAGTGAACTTGGATTTAACTGGATCATGAATTGGAGGGATTAGAGGTGTGGGATGCATTTCAGTTGGTTTGACTGACCAAAAGGACAGCTTTCTATTTAATAAGCGCTAGTGCAAATAACAGATTGCAAAACATAGTGTAACTAAATAATTTGAACACAAGTATACTTGACATTATGAAATGGAAGAATAAAAGTGAGGTTTTATTTTTGCACGGATAAAGTGCAGTTACTCCGGAGAAGAAAGGGATGATTCAAAATATCTAGTTCATAGCTTATAAAATGGAAGGACTAATATCTTAATTGCAGATCCTATTTTTTAAGAAGTTACTTTAAGAAAGTAACTTTTTCTAGCTTAATATTGGAAAAAAATTACTTTAGGAGTGTCTATTTTACATTATCATACATTCTTCTGAATTACAGGTATTCTATTTTTCCAGAATTATTTGGTAGTATTATAAGTTTGTACGTGGCTGTTTTCAGTTTCTGCCTTAAGGTTGAGTGAAATGACACCAGTAAATGGACATAACCAAAAATAGCTTTAATCCAATTCTATTGCTTGTCTGACTTATTTTTAACAGTGTGAGAAGCACACGTCAGGTTGAGATTAAGATGGGGATGGGGTTGGAGATGGTAAAGTCACCAGCAGACTCCATTATTTGTATTTTCTGGCCTCAGAATCATCTCTCTGGCGTGCAAAATTCCTTTCTATATGTGTGTACAGTTGTGTGTGCAACACAATTATGGGTTGATGTTCACCCTTTCAAACAAAAGAGGACAGTCTGCAGACTATTATACAGTAAAAAAATCTCTTGTTCATGTTCACAATAGTTATATGGCACCACAGTTCACCATGATATACTGCAATTAAAAGGGAAGAGATAAACCTAAAGTTCAAGGTCCTCCATAATCCTTCCTCCAACAATGTTAATGTTTATATAATGTGTATATATATATGTGTGTGTGTGTTTGTGTTACTTAATTTTATAGTAAAATGGAAATTCAGGTTATTAACTTGTTTATAGTATCTGACATATTCGTTGGCTCACTCCTTTTTCACGTCCAGTAAGAAATCTGGGAATCTGTCACTAGCTCGTGGATTTTGGTTTGCTCACAAGGGAATAGAAGAAGGGAATAAATCAGTAAACAGAAGGTTGTATTAATTAATGTTACAACCACCTTAAACAAGCCTCACGGAGCAGCTTACTCAGAATGTAATTTATCTTTTTTTTTTCTGACAGTTTTAAGAAAAGTGACAGGGAACACATGGGACAGAGTATTAAAGAAATTGAACCTCAAAAGGGGAGAAAGTGTTTTATGTTACCTCCTGGTTAGCAGCAGCTAGTTCTTCTTCCAGTGCAGAGACTCTTTCTAAAGAAACCCTCAGTCGTTCCCTTACCTAGAAGAAAAATCAAAATATGTGCAGTAACGTAATTTCTATCAGTCTTTAAAGATTATATAATCTGCCATATGCACTACTGTATGCCTTGCCAGTCTGTTTGCTGGCATGTGTGTTGCATCCTTTCTTGAGACATACTGTGTAGTAAACATTTAAACCTAACTACAGGAAGACTTAACCCATGAAAATAGGTGTAAAATTTCAAATGCCATACTGCTTTTCCACAGTTTGCCTATAATTTTATGGAATACACAGCAAATGCAAATATTCTAAAACCACATTAGGCATAAAAAGAAAACTTTTTTCACAAACATCTTTTACAAAGGGTAAGGAAAAAAACATCTGCAAATGTTTTAAGTCCACTCCATGGAAGACAACTAATCTGTTCATATTAATTGAATGCAACAAATTCATTGAAAAAATAACTCGCAGCATTGCCTTCAGGCACACATACTAAAGATTTTTGATATCATCATGCAGTTTGTTTGGGTTTTGCAAAAAGTCATAAACAAGATACACTATCATAAGCAGAAAAGACTGCTGTGTTTGTACCAGATTCATAGGTGACCTATTGTGTTCTAAGGATTTTTATGATCTAAATTATTACTATTAATACTGTTATATTTGTTATTGAATATTAATTATTAATATTAAAGAATAATAATTTAATATCTCTGAAGACATATTTACTGTTGTTGGAGTGCTCTAGCTCAGCATCAGTTCATGTAGCGATAGACAACCTAAGGTAGCCATGCAGGTGCCAGTCTCCCAATATGATCAAAAGCAAATCAGACTTAAAGTGACCTTCAGTGCTGTGTGTAGGTGACTCTCTCTCTTCTGGCTATGAAGGGATCCTATGGCAACTCCTCTCCTAATGTACACAACTTCATTAGGCATCTCACATTAAATGACTTTACGACCTGGCTGATCAGCCAACACTCAGGATATAGTTCTACCCCCATTTCAGCTACGCTGAGGTAATGCTGTTCCAGCTGATAATCAATGGATGTTTAGGGCTATTAGCAATGTTTGTAGGGAAAGTTAGCATACTCTGTTAGACCAACAGATGTAGCTGGGAAACAAAGCAAAACAAAAACCAGTCTTCAATGTACAATGAAACATTGTACATTTTCACGTACATACAATTGTTTTTAGACCCTTGACAAATATAGGAGACCCCTGAAAAGGATGTGTATGCCCTAATGCTTTCATACTTTTTCCAGTGATACCTCTTAGTCTAATAAATATTACCTTCCCTTACATAGTTTATTTTCCAATACTACTGACAGAAATGAAATTTTGCAAATAGACTCAGTATATCCCAAGATTGGCTTAAATTTTATAGATGAAAATTACTTAGTAGCAAAACTGTAACATAGCATGTACACTAATTTTGCCCCAATTAAACTGTAAGACTGAGTAAATCTAAAGATCAAATACATATTCAGGAAATGAACACTAAAAAATAAAAATATTCAGGCTTTCTAACAAATGCAAATGTAGTTGCTTATGCAATACTTTGAGTTTCTGGTCCTCTTTATATACTTCAGCACTATTAAAAGAAAAAAAAATTTGAAAACGTATTTTATGTATTCACATAAATTATTTGAATCCTCTCAGGTAACTATAGTTTTACTATACACTAAACAATGTTGCTAGCCTTAGCAGAACAGAAATCATGAGTGAGAGGTGTTCAAAGGAGCAAAAGTGAGTTGAAGAGTTTTAAGGTGTAAGAAATCCCCAAGACTAGAAAGAATCCTCAATTTTATAGTCTAATTTCTGATTTATTAATTTCCCTCTATTCCTTCAGCACTATAAGCCTGAAAAAAACCAACTGTTAATGTTCCCAAAGATGCATATTGTATCTTAAATGGACATTTCCTATAGGGTATGACTGTATAACCAACAGCTGAGCGGCAGTAACTGACTCTGCCTGTTCTTAACCTGATGCAAATGAAATTTAAGCCATCTTGAAGCAGCAGTGACTGAGCCACCTCTGAGTGGCAGTGATAAGAGTGAAAATTACTACAAATTTTCATGACTGTTTCAACTGTTTTCTTATACCAGAACAACAGAATGCAGTGAGAATATGCAATGGAATTCAAAATCCTTTTTGTATTTATTAAATTTTTGTACTATTTTTCACCAAAGGTGTATGTAAAAGCCTTTAATCACAAAGCTTGCTTTCCAAAATGAGCTATGTAATTTCTGGAAAAGATGCTCATAAAGCTTCAGATTTATGGTAGTATATAAGCTATCATCATAGTCATTTTATATAAATTTTTTAGTATTCAATTCTAACACACTTAAAATATGTACAATTAATTTGAAATATTATATTTTATAATTCTAATTTATTCGTAATTTCCATATAATTATATTTTTCATAAAAATACTTCATATCAAATGTATAATGCAACAATTATTCTGGCTAACGTTGAAAAACTGTAATTGTTTAAATAGCTGAAAAAGTATTTCTTACATCATTCGCCTTTCCTTTTTCCTATTTTTAAAATCATATTCTGCTTGAAAAACAGCATTATTTCAACAGTTCTACTGACTTCTGAGGGCTGCTTGATGACCTGTTTCCCTATCCAGATGGACAAAAAGTCCAAGGCAGTACAAGTCCACTATCTGGCACTCGCATCTCTCTTCTCTCCCTACTCCTACCGTGCTCCCTGCCTTCCCAGAGGTTCCCAATTCCATGGATCCCCAAACCCTCTTTCTGTATACTGCTTCTCTTCCCACTACCATTTTTGTCTTTTACTAGTTCTCCACTATTAAAGTCCATGTCCTACCAGTGAGGGGTGTAGTCCTCTCTCAAGAGGCCTGATTTCAATCTCTAAATACAGTGGGAGCTGGCAGACAACAATTTCTTAATGGAAAACTCAACCTAGATGTAAAAAATACAAAGAAAAATGACAGTCATCTTCCTGGCTTCAGTTCTCTTGGCTGTAAGCACTGCTGAGGGACAAGATGATTGAGAGAAAATTCACAAGACGGTAGTTGTCAATAGCTGAAATGATATGCAAGGAGTTGGTAATTTTACTTCAAATTTTCCTAAGTTTCCAGAAACCTCCATGTATTCAAGCCAAAGTGTTTTATAAATGAGAAGCATGTTTTAAAAATATGTTATGTCTAACACTGGAATTCACTTTGAATGGTGTTAGAATTTGCAAACCAAGTAGGCCACATTACTGAGGAGAATTATCCGAATTATCCTTAAACTTTATACACTGTGGCACTGTAGAACTGAATCCTATGGACATTTTAAATCCTGAAAACAACACTACCTCGAAATAATAGGAATTTGTTTCAAAGAAAATTTAGGGTACACATTTTTTACAGGGCACTTCAGAAAAAAATAGGTAGAGAATTAATGTCTTTATTATGAATATCAAGCTATTATATTAAAATCCAATTTTTTTCATTCCCTTCCCATTGTCAGTAACAACATGGAACAGTATCAGTGTGACACAGAACAACAGTTGGAAATTTTTTCCTTTGCCTTGCATTCCCTCCCTTGTATGTACACAGTTAATGCGCTGCCTTTTATAATGACCTACCCGAAACTGCAGTCTGATGGCCCTTATTTGTTCTCTGAATATAACGGTTGCTAAAGGAACTGAAAGCAACTCTGCCTTGGCACAGATGAACTCTTTTTTCCTTTCATCTGAGCAGTGAACAACTAATTCAGATTCATACTTGCCATGGTGACATTGGAAATGTTGCAACTAATTCTTCATCCTCAACCACATGCATAGCAGCCGTTAAAGTTGAAGGAAATCTTTGATTCTATCAGTGAAAAAGAGGAAAAGTGCTACATCATCACTCTGATCTGAAAGAGAAATCTGCTCTGGTTTACAGCCCAGAAACTGTGACTTTATTTCTCACTTTAAATTTCTTTCTCAGTCTCCAATTGATTTCAAAATAAACTTGAGGAAGAGCAAAAGCCGAATAAAGTTTTCAGGTTTGGTCATTTACATTCCAGGAAAGAATGCAGGCTACAAATGCCATACTAACCTATGCAGTATACATATATTTTGAAAAAGATTTTGTTCTGAGCAATATTTACCAGTTAGTGATTCTATTCATGTTTTCCTGAACTTTGTAAGGTCATATTGAATAACCTTTGAAACTAAATAGAGGGCAAGAGCCAAGACCTCTGAAAAGCCATATACATATGTATGGCAAAGAATTTTGTATTGGATTCCCTCTTCAAATTTATGTTACAGCAAACAAAACAAACAGAACCATCCTCATTTTTGAGAGGTGCAGGAAAGGCTGTTGTTCCTCGTCACTATCTTGTTAAAGATAAAGAAGCAGGAACAAATGCAAACTATTTTTATCTCATAATTTGTTTTTTTTTCATATGATGAATGCATATTAATGATTAGAGTGTTACATTGTTTTCTCTTTTCTGGAAGCCAAAGACAGTAAGTGAGTAAATATAGCTCATAGAAATAAGCATTACCTTAGTGAGACTGTGTTTATCACTTCAGAAATAACACACTACTTAAATTTCATATGGTCCTTCAATGTATTTCTATTTTCTTGGGCACTAGATAAAGCTTTACTAAATAACGTTTCACAAAGTAAGACTAATCACATGTCACCTAATCTATCAGAACATGCTACAATACGCATTTTTAAATGACAGATTCCTATTACAGTGCCACAGACACAGCAGAAAAGGGTTGCCTTCTCCATGTTAGAGGGTGTATCCAACATGTACCCGGATGACTGGGTATTCTGGCTTTTAAATGTAACCACATTATTTTGAAATGTAACATAGTCAATGTCATGTTAGCACTGCTGTCGGTGCAAAATATCACCCATCTTTCTCTGTCTCCTAGCAACTGCTTCCCACTTTTTTCCTTGCTGTCAAATTCTTTCTTCTTTCTCTCCAGATCTGCAGCCCACAAAGAGCTTTTAAAAACACTTGCACATGCTAGAATTGAATCACTATTTTTTCGTGAACGGTCTATTGAATAAAAGCTCTCCTAGCTACCTGCTAATGAGTAAAAAGATAGTGATAATGTTGACATGAATAGGTTGTGTTTATTTGCAAGAATATTAGGTATAGTTTTCTGCTGTGAATTAATCTTAAGAGAAACAGTGTTTTTTGAATCTTAGCTAGGACAATAACAGCTGGTAGTTGCTTTTATCTGTGAAGATCAACTGGACACTTTTCTTAAAAAATTGACAAAAAAATGTCCTTAGAGGAGAAGTTGCTTCAAACAGTTTCTTCTTTCCAAATGCATATTTTAAATGTCGAACCCAAAGTTTAAAGCAAAATAGGAGAAACATCTGCAGGAAAATAAATGTGTTCAGACAGATATTAGAAGTCAATTATAGCTATAGAATGGCATAAATAAAATAACCAATTTTTCTAGGTTTTGTTCTTCTGAAGAGAAGTTTCCACACAGAGTATCTTCCCTATGAACACAGCTGCAAATTTCAAGTTACTTATGCAATAGCAAAGGCTATTAGAAATGTTAAGTCAGAATTTCACATTGGTCCCAGTCGTAATCAGTGCTAACCTCTAACGTTTAAAACTTTCTGTTTTTTGAGCAATGCTCATTGTTTGTGGACATAATCTAACTTACACTTAGAAAAAAACAATCACTGAATTTAACTTTGAACATGAAAAAAATCTAGAATCGCTAGCAGAACTGCCCATGTCCTGTGTTTTCAGATTTCTAAAAATTTTAGCACAATTCGATATATCAAGATGTTTGAAAATACTTATAGCTTCTGTCAAATTAAATTTCTAAATAATAATAAGTTAGTGCAGTATCAATTTCATTTGCATGATACAACTCACTTACCCAAGGAGGCACAATGATATTTCTTTGAGATACACATAAAATAGTAAATATTTAGAAACTAAATTAACTCTTCCATTATCCCATGCCCTAAAGTGAAAATTCTCACAGAATACACTGCAACTATGCAAGAACAGACTATAAAGACTATTGTTTGGCACTGCTAGGATCTCATATGGAAAATGGAGTAAGAATAACAGCATAGTCTTACTACCTTCTACTCACTAAGATGTACTTATTGGATTCAGCCAAGCAGAACTGGCTCTCTGGCATGGGAAGCTCATGGCAAGGTTTCATTCCACAGAGGGTGAAGAGATACTGAAGGAGCTGTCAGACACTGAAATAACTGTCAATGACAGTCATGCTTTCTCTGAATAATGCAATCATGGGCAAGAACTCTCTGTGGTGATCTATCTTTTGGACAAGAGGTAAAGGCAAAGCCCAGACCTCATATAATATACAAAGAGCCAATAGGCTTTTTGAAATAAGGTATCATCCCTGGTTCTCCTTATACTTAAGCAGGCCTCCCTGAAAATATGAACACCGAACTGATATGTTTTATTTTCCATCTTCCAGTCTGTTTTGTATTTTTCATTGCATTTTGCTATAGTAATGAGGATGTTTTTGTAGTTCTTCTATCATGTACATAGCAATCCTTGCATGACCAGTCAAGTTTTGTGGTAAAGCTTGTTTCAACACCTTGAGATGTTTTAGTGTAGGAAGTGAAAACATGAAAGAAAATTTGCATTTAGGAAGAATGTAAAGACTTTCTTGGGTTTTTTGTAAGTTTAAAAGGCAAACATTTTTATGCAAATATCATGTTATGCTTTTTCAAGGGTGTAATGGCTAAATTATTGGTTTCAATTCAACATTTTTGTGAAGAAAAAAATTAAAGTTTTCATTATTCATTTGCAAAAGCTCATGATATATTTTCCATGCACTTTTGACAGTTTTCATTACTCTTTATCCATTAACCTACTTCTTTTTTGCATACATTTTCTAAGAGGACAGTGTTTATTTCCTGTGACATCAGTATATCATATATCATGGGGGTTTTTGCCTCAGTATTTACTGCAAAGTTCTGCCCTCAGGCCTCCTTGAGCATAGAGGCAGAGTCTGTGGGAGTGAAGCAGAACCCACAACACAGGAGGACAAGACATATATAAGCCAAAGGGCGTAGATTGGCTGCATCCAAGGGTGCTGAGAGACTTGATTAACTCATCATAGTGAGGCCTTTTTCATCTTCAAAAGGTAATGGCAGTCAGGGGAGATTCCTGATGAGTGGAAAACTCACAAATGTTGTGTCCACCATCATGAAAGGCAGCAATTATCCTGGGAAGATACAGGGAAGTATAAGCTGGCCAGTGTTGGGAAGGTTATGGAGCAAATCTTCCTGGAAGCCATTTCCAGGCACATAAAGGACAAGATGGTGATTGGGAAGAGCCAGTATGACTTTGTCAAAGGCAAATGAAATCTGGCCAACATTACTGCCTTGTGTGATGAGATGACTGGCTCCACGGATGAGGGGAGAATGGTGAATGTTTTTTACTTTCTTTTTACCAAGGCTTTCTGCAAGATCTTCTGTTTACCCCTAGCGAAAAGGGTGAGATATGAATTGGACAAGTGGATTATACAGTGCATAGAAAATTGGCTGGACTGCAAGGCTCAGAGGTTTGTGATCAGTGACACAGAGTCCAAGTAGCATCCTATTACTATGAATGGAATAACCCCAGGCAACAGGACAGGCTTGGGTAAGAGAAAGCAGTTTTGCAGAAAAGACCTAGGGGTGAGTAAGGCCAGACACACAGTTCAGTCAGCAGGCTGAGGGAAATTATTATTCCTCTCCAGACTTTTGAGACTGTATCTGGTTTTGGGCTCCCTGGTACGAGAAAGACATGACAGACTTCAGTGAAGGCCCACAAAGTTGGTCATGGGCTGGAGCACATGGCATATGACAAGAAACTGAGAGAGCTGGGTCTCGTCAAACTTAAGAAAGCAAAGTTCATGAGAGACCTTATTGCTGCCTACAACTAGCTAACCAGAAGATGTGGAGAAAACAAAGCCAGCTGCTTCTTGGAGATGCAGAGTGACAGGACAAAAGGCAACAGGTGCAAGACTCAACAACAGAAACTCCAGCTAGGTATTATGGAAAAAAAAATTACCATGAGGGTAGTGAAACACCAGAATAGGTTTTCTCCCTGGAGATGTTCAGAAGTTGATTAGATAGGACCCTAAGCAACCTGAAACAGTTGGCCCCATTTTGAGCAGAAGGTTGGGCCAGATGTTCTCTAGCAGGTCCAACCTACATTATTCTACTAATCTCTGAATAACTTCAATGAATTTTCATAGGCAGATTAATATCTTATTTCTGAAGGGTCTGAAACAAATCTAACATATAATTTTTTGGTCAGAGAAAGTGTGGAATAGATGACTCACATGCCATAAAGGTTTTTTAGCACATTTGGATGTATGCAGTCTTTTTTACTTCCATGATTTTTGAATAAAAATCCCAATAATGCTGACAATGTGTGGTATAATGTGATAGTACTATATTGTCAGGTATCTGGACAATATATAAAAAGTCTTTGATCCAATCCCTCTAAAGAGAGACACTATAACATAAACACATAATTTTATACCGGATTTTTACCTGAAAATAATATGTGCTAGGTTTATAACAAATTATTTTAAATTCATTTACTAAACTGTTTCCTTGATTGATCTTGGAATGTTTTAAAATAAAAATATGACTTATTATATCAAAATAAAAAAGGTTCAGCACTTAGATGAATAGCACATAGGAAAAAGTACTTTTGGCCAATCAATTTAAAACTTGCAATATATCTCCTGTTAATATGATTGCAGATCGTTGATTTTTCTACACTGATAATTATTATTACCACTGGGACAGAGACTCATTATATACATAAGATGTGTACCTGTGTTGCTCCAAAATTTTTAAATGAACTGAACACTGATTTTAACCTGTTACATTTAAAAAAACCCCAAACTTTTCAACAATATAGGTCAAAATATTATTTAGCTTCAATCTAATCCTGTACAATAATTTTCAAAATGCAATGTCAAATAAACTATAGTACCTAAACACTAAAACATTCACAAAAGAAAATGTGTAAGAAGTACATAACTGCTGAATAATCAGAATCTATTTAAAGTGTAGTTCTTATTATTTCTCATATTTATCCAACACAGTGTCAAAAAGTATAAAAGCAGGAGAGCTCTCTACTCTCTTTATAGTTCTATCAATGTTTAAGTTGTTGGATAAAAGATCAAAGTTGAAACCATAAACCCTATCAACTCTCAAAAGATATTTTTAATAATACAGGATTTTGTAAGTCTTAATGACACCTAAAAGCTTATTCCAATTAACTGCTTACAGCAGCTAGAAGTCATTATATTTATTTTTCCAGATTTTCTTTAAATATGCTTTCATGATATGTAACTGAATAGAATGTATAACTAAAGAGATATACCTAAACACAAAATAAGTTTTGATTTGGCATAAGTTCCTTAAAGTCATTTAACTTTGAACCTGTTAGTTAACCCAGTATGACTCAAAACCCACAGCGTTTCACACATTTATTACCAATGAAAAATAAACATTACTGTATAACTACAGCTACTCTTTTCAAAAAGCTGTTTCTTTTAATAATAGTTCCTTCAATATAATCAACTTTCTGAGTATATTTCTGAATTAAAAAAGCTAAATTTATTACTGTAAGACCATTGAACTGGTTCTACACAACACAGCTCAACTGTGCAGTCAACAGTTTCAGATGCTCTGCTGCACAATATCTCCCATTTACCCAAACATCTCAAACAGAGAAGCAACTCAGCCGCAGCGATAAGCCCAAGCAAATCAGCCAAGACAGACTCCACAAGGAACTAGGTTCTTTGCTCGTGAGCAATGGTTCTCCTGTGCTCCCTGCATTTGTAGTTTTGAGGTACTTACTAATTCAGATACATCATCTTCTGAGCATATTGTTTCTAGACATGAACTGGATTTCCGAATTCATGCAAGCAATGCTTAAGGAGATACTTCATAGTTGTATACATTGTCGTTCACACAAAAGAGTCTTTCCAGCACAGGACACATGGGAAATCCACTGGAAAGACACTCTTAATTAGCATGACTAGATGCAGTTATCATCAGTGGTTTTTATCTTGATTCTGCAAGCCCTTCATTACTTCTGATAACAAAGGATCTACTAATTATTTTAGGTTACACTACTTGTAGAGGGAACACTGGGCTTATGTAGCAAATGCTAAAAACATCTCTGAAAATGAGGATGTTTCCCTCCTAAAAATTTTTAAGAAGTAAGTTCCGTTATGTAGTTAGAAACATCTCATTCTGCCTCTTTACTGTGTGTTTTTAAAATTTGAGATACCTACATTTTCTCAGCAATAACTTAAAAGCATATTGTACAGACAATAAATTCCACAGTGTCATCTTTATTTAGTGCTAAATAGGAGAAGCATGTCTGGTAGGGGTGAGATTTTCTTATTTTGAAAAGTCAGTACTATTGTCTACAAAAGATAGCTAAAGTGACCTGAAGTACATTACAGCTATTGGTCATACATTCTTATGGATTTCTCTGGACACATGTAAATGCTGTAAGTACAAGACATATTCCAAGAAGTAAATAAACAATACTGTTGTTCTGCTGCATCATAAGGCACGCTTAAGTTAAAGAGTGTATTTAGTAAGCTTTTTTTTTTCATACTGTACCTTTTCATCCAAAGCCTTGTGGTGCTCAAACAGAGATTTCAGAGCTTTGAGGACCTCAACTTCACTGGAAACTCCCGAGGGAGACTGTGCTTGCCGTTTCACCACTGTCATCCTCAGTGACCTTTCATGTCTTGAGACAAGGCACTCCAAATGCTCCAGTAACAGCTATTGGATTTGATATAAAAGGTTATTAATTTTGTGCATCTAAATGCCATGGAAATTCTAACTACAAAGCTCATGGTACCAAATGGCAATTTTCTTGGCAACCTCATTGTAGGAGAGACTGCAGGAATTATTGACAACATTTCATGATTCTAAATCAGATGGAATAAATAGAAAAATAGGAAATCTACTCATGGTTTCGCTTAAAACTCTGCTATGAAAAGCGAGAACAACAAATCATTCAGCATAGGGTCACTATTTAACTAAATTAAGTCCATATTTACAATATTATTTGTGATAGTAATTGACAAGCATTAACAACCAAATAACAACCAAAGCCAGTCTAAAGCATCATGCAAAAACACTGAAGAAGTTTATAAGTAATTCATCCTAACTGTACTATATTTTTAATTTATACTGGAAGTTACTTAACAAAAAATGTAAAAGTAAACAGTGTATTTTATTAAATTTTTAAGACTATTCATTCTAAATGCAACAGCTAATGGCATTTGTCACTAGCGAGTGGTCTAAAATGTTCTTTGTATCTGCTGTATTGCAAACATGATGAAAGACAAAAAGGTCCGTAAAGAGAAATTTCAGGCTATTGTAAATATCTGTAAAATAACCTGTAAATAACCTATTGTAAAAACATATGACAATTATTTTTCATTATTACTCTAAGGTTACATGAAAAATTAAAATATGTTGATGTTCTACAGAAAATTCCCTATTTGTCTATACTTTTATAGGGCTATCATTGCTGTTCTTACTGTCTGAACATCAAACAGAAGTGGCTGGCTGTAAGGTAAAAGCAGGGTAGCTAAATTCATGGATCACAATGATGTCAAAGGTATTATAATTACAACATACAATTATATCTAAGTCATTGAACTGGAAATTTGAAAGTTACATGGATAATTGTTTATTATTTCTCCTTTGATGTGGTTCTTAATATAGCTACTATTAGTAAGGATATATATTTATCTGCAATCCATAGTTATTCTCAGTCACATAATGACGTTTACTGTTACATGATTTAATAGACATAGAAGAGCAAAAGCAGAGTGTAATCACATTAGAGTTGTAATATATTGCTATTAAGTCAGGAATGATTAGGATTTGATATCTTTGCTTCAAACATGGTTCTCTTAGTAGAGAGGGAAGTGATTGTCCCGCTCTACTCTGCACTGGTGTGGCCTCACCTCGAGTACTGTGTGCAGTTTTGGGTGCCACAGTATATTAGGGATACAAAGCTACTGGAGAGTGTCCAAAGGAGGGCCACGAAGTTGGTGAAGGGTTTAGAGGGGAAGCTGTGTGAGGAGCAGCTAAAGCCACTTGGTTTGTTCAGCCTGGAGAAGAGGAGACTGAGGGGACACCTCATCGCGGTGTACAGCTTCCTCACAAGGGGAGGAGGAGGGGCAGGCACGGATCTCTTCTCTCTGGTGACCAATGACAGGACCCAAGGGAATGGCAGGGAGATGTACCAGGGGAGGTTTAGGTTGGATATTAGGAGAAGGTTCTTCACCCAGAGGGTGGTGGAGCACTGGAACAGGCTTCCCAGGGAGGCAGTCACGGCGCCAAGACTGATGATATTCAGGAAGCACTTGGACAACACCCTCAGACACATGGTGTGAATTTTGGGGCTGTCCTGTGCAGGGACAGGAGTTGAACTCGATGATCCTTGCGGGTCCCTTCCAACTTAGGACATTCTATGGTTCTATGATTCTTGTGTCTGGATTTGTACCTGGTTATTATGTTACAATAACTGTATTATTCACAAAAAACAGTAAGCACATATGCAAACAATGTTAATACATTAAGAATTGTAATGACTCCACACAGTTCAAGAAAGGAGGTTATTTCTACTCTTTCTGAATTCAGGTGATGGCCTGTTTTTGTCAAAAGCAAATGAGCAAGAAATTCATGAGCTTTGTCATCCAATCCCCGTATGACTGACAGCAGATAAAGGTGGATTTTTAATTATTTGAGGCAGTCCAAAGTAACAGACAAATTTGAAGAGACCTCTTCATCATAGAGGCATCAGGAACTTGGTATGGGACTGTGGTAAGGTTGTAACTGAGGTGAGACCAGAATGGCTTCCAAATACAGAGTATTTCCAACCATAGCAGTACTTAAATATACAGTTAACTGCTATCATTAATAGAACTGAATTTCTGAATTTTGGTCTAAATTCACATATCTTCATGATTTTTCTAGGTCACCTAGTTTATCTAGGAGATAGCTGGAGGAAAGTAGGTCAATAGTTGATTTCTAACACTACAACTTACTCTCTGCCCCATGTCTCCAAAGAGACTGTGCAGCTGCAACATTTCTCTCTGTCTGCAGCTGGATTTCATCCCATTTTCTAGCCCTAGGGTAACCAGACTGACTCTAATCTATGCTGTGGATTTATATTTCTCCACAGTCATTCCCACTTGCTGGCTGATCCCATTAGAGCCTGGTTCATCCTGCTCTCTTGTTTGTCTTGTCTCCCTTTCTTGATCCAGAAACTTTTCAATGCATCATTGCTACCTCTGGAACAGTCTAAATCCAGTCAAAATGCTACGAATTTCTGGAGAAATTGGGGAAAAAAAGGAAAATAATGAACCACAGTTGAGCTTTTAGCATGGCCATTCCTTCCATAAGTCTGTAGTTGTATGAAGGTCAACAGACACCCACTTAAAACAGTCCAGAATAACAAAACCTTGGTAACTATTTTTTGGCCTAAAGCTGAGCAAATTTATCATATTTGATGCCCTACTACCCTAAACAACTTATCTCCTAGACAAATACTGTGATGATGAGAAAGGAGAACTCTGAGAGCCTGTATGCAGGTTTTAGCTGGAAGGGAAAGTGAGAAAATCTGGTTTAGGAGAGAAGAAAAATGATGGTGACACAAAATTCTTGACATGGAAAAAACTTTTATGACAGGAGGAATTACGCACAATGTATAGCACAGAGATAAATAAGGAACACAGGAAAAAAACCTAATATACATCCAGCACCTCATTTTGAACTGGTGTAGACAGACAATCTTGACAGTGAATTTGAAGTCATCATGGACAGAATAAAGACAAGATCCTTACTAAGAGAAGGAAGAATGGAGATTGAAGAGAGTGATGGAGAGAGAAAAAGAAGTTAAACAAGGTTTCCAAGTATAAGAAGAGATCAGAGTGGTGGGAACTCAGAATTTCTAATGGGATGATTATGAAGGAGTTTACTATGTGGGATGAAGAGTGCAGCACCCTAGCCATTTGTAGAGCAGTAGATAACATATTTAACCTTAGGTTAAGTTGCTGCCATGTTCGAAATGTGCATAATATATAAAACTAAACCAATGAAAGTCATCCATTTAATATACACAAAAACTAATTTTGCCTTTAGTTTAGAATTACCATTTTAGAGGTGACAAAACTGTATTTTAATATCTGCATATATTTCATGGTCATTAAATAAATCAAGTGCAAAATATTGTGTTGCCTATTTTACTGTATAAAAAGAGATGAGCTGACATCACAGCTAAGTGTCAAAATACAGAGAATTACTGCACTACTTGTGAACATATCACGCTTTTTTTTTACTATTCTTATTCACTCAAGCTACTCAGCTAGCCATGGTTCATCTTGCTGGAAACTACCTCTGAACACTGGAACTCCCCCTACTGTCAGCCCTAAGAAAGCTCAAGAAAGTGTGCTGGCATAGATTCTCAGTTTATAGTAATTTCTTATTTTTGCTTTTCAACAGAAGTCAACTCTATTTCTCCACAAATTCTGTGAGCACTGCTTACAGCAAATCCAGCTGAGCAGAGAATATTATTAACCAGGAGTCCCAGTGCCACATTATTCCCAGCCATGCTGACAGGGAAGAATAACCCAAGGGGTCAGAACATCTGACTCTGACTGAGCACCTGATGGCAAATCCCTGCCCCCTGCTCTGCTGAAATGATACTGCTATTTTATCCATCTTTGGCCCAACTGCAATTATATTTAAGAAAAAAAAGTGTAATAGATCTTCCCTACTTCGCTGGGAAGATCAAACATAACTACACTGACAGAACTATGATTGAATGACAGAACATTGCTACGATGATGGGGGAAGGGACATATAAAACATTGACATTGAAGGTAATGATGTGTCCAAGCAATGTTTAATGACAGAAGAAAATCACAATATCTTGTGGGAATGGGGGTATGTTGAGGACTTTCCCCCCCATATAATTCAAGAATTTCTATTCCAAATATTTATGAGAACACCACAAGATTTCATGTCTAAATAACATTGTAACAATATCGGTAGTTCATTTAAACTACAAAAGAATTGTTAGAAACAGCTTTAGGTGTTTTAGTATGTTGCAGTTAAACTCTGGCATTAATAAAGATCATGTGCTGCTGAGCATTTTCTGCTCCCTTACGCTGTGTCAAGCTGCTACTGTTGTCGAGCAGCCAGAGGGGCAGGCAGCTTGCAAAGAAGATGAAGATCAACAGCAGCAAGTGAGACAGAATTGCTCACGCATCATTGCTATGCTTTTCCTACTGGAAAGCATAAGCTTGACAATGAATTATGAAATAATTTGACAAGTGAATTTTACTCTTATGCAGGGCAAATTTTAGGATGCTTAAGATGCCATGCTGATAATTGTATCTTAGCTAAATGGGATGAAGGTTTCTGGAGCTCTGGACTCTTCATGAGCATAAAGAATGTTTAAAAATAATCATTTAAAGAATAAAAAATGCTCTAGTGCATATTTTGAGAGTGAATGAAGCATCTTTAATATGTTAATTAGAACTAAATCAACAAGAATAGAGAAAATTGTTAGAATATACCCAGCTTCCCACATTTCTCAAACCACTTCCAAAGCACTTGTGGAAGTGATTGATTTCTGTGAAATGGAAATGCATGGTTAAATTTAATGATATAAACTATATCGCTGTCGGCTATCACCTACCTATATTATACTACACCATCATTGCTACATCAACACTGATTTACATATGGAAAATGAAAAAAGATAAAACATTCTTTTTTAGGAATGATGACTCAGTAAGTTGAAATCAGTGACTCAGCAGAGTTTGTATTACTACAGGACCTGGATGTTAATCAATATAAAATATTTTCTTTTAACTTTCTTTATTTTCAACAAACCTGTTTGTAAAGGAAAAAAAAGTTCACAGTAGGATAATTAATGGATAAATTAAAGAATCAGGAGAGGGTGATGGAGAGAAAAGGAGAGGCATAAATAATGGAATACAGGGAAAAAATATAAAAGATAAGGGATTTACTAAAACGAGACAGACTTCGCTTAAAAGATTCCTTAGAGGAATGGTGCAACCCACTAAGAAGACAATTCTTTTTTGAGGTCCAGATTAAAATTTCTCACCAGCACAGGCAAAACTGAATTTCCTTTCAGTCTATATTTAGAATGCACATTGTTCAGTGAATCTTCATCTCTGGTGCAAGCAAAGTAGACAAGTGAAATAAGCAAACATGGGACTGAGGATTCTCTCTAAACCCAGTCACAAAATCAGTCATTTTCTTCAGTATTGTTCCACAGTGATGGAAACCAATTTGCACCTGTGGTCAGCTGGGGTGACCTCAAATAGCTATACTGGTAAATTACTGGTGAAAATCTTTCTTTGGAAAAACAAAGCTGCAGCCTAACTACAGTACATGCCCCATGTCTGTCTTTCTGTACATCCAAGACAGAAAATAAAATACTGGCAACCTAAAACCTTAATGGAATCATACATATGTGAAGCAAAAGTACGAAAGAAAATGTAATAATCAGTATAAAGATACAAAGTAATAGAAATGAAGAAGAGGGGTTTTATGACAATAATGAATACAAATATAATAACTATTAGATTATAGAGTGTATGAAAATACAGGTATTGAATTACTATATATACATATTACTATCTATTGTTACCCTGTTTTCTGTGACAGAAGTTCTTATTTTGAAAGAAGAAACACATGAGTCTAGAAGATAGATCATAATATTGAGGAAAAAAAATTGAAAATTTCCGTCTTTCACATTAGTGAAATAATGCCTTTGCCTTTACAGAACTTTAGGAAACAGTTATACATATTTTCATGTGTATGATGCTTTCAGACTCTAAGAATTCGTGTTACAATGTTTAAAAAAGAAAATAAAGTGCCTGATTTAGTTTCAGAACCTATCAAACTGATGTAAATAAAAGGACCTCTATGAAAATGAGCTAAATAAAGGTGTTAAAACCATACTTTAAAAGATATTCTTAGAGTTTTCCAACACAATAAAAGGGATATTTAATCATAAAATATAGGGTTAAGTTCTAATCTATGTGTATTGTGAGGCTGCAGTGCCTAATTGAAGGTGTTTCATAAACCATTCACTAAGGAATTGAGACAATAACATATGAATAAAATTGAATCTAAGTCAGCCTTGTTCATTTTAATAAATGCTCCAACTCCTGAAGTATTAAGTAAAAGAAAGATGGACACTGTCTTTGTTACTGCTAGTTCATTCATGAACATAGGTTTAATTTTTCTTGTTTCTAAAACTGCTTGAACTAAAATATTTCAGTCCAATTTAAATAACATTTTATGCTACATAAAAAAGCATTAGTATGTGTCTGTTTTTTTGTTGTAGTTAAAAAACCACAATCAGATTAATCTGTATCAGTATTGTAATAGATCTTTTGATTCAGCTGCCAAACCAAATCCCAAATTTCCTCATTATCATATTCTGATTTACTAAGTTAAACCTAAAACCTTTTTCTACTTTTAAAGAATACAGATTGAGACAAAAATAACTTTCAATTTTAATTTAAACTTAGCACAGACAAATTAGTGTTATTTTATAATTTCCATTAAATAATATGCTAGATCACATTGACCTGTGTTCCAGCTTCAGAAAAGACACTGTCTTTCCACATGCTATAGGTGATCATTCTAGCTAGAAAATATCCAGAGAAATAACTGTAACAGTTTCTATTAAGATATTTTTGTATATGTTTTCAAAGTCCCATGCAACGATATTCCAGAGAGAACCTGTTTGTCTTCCTGTCAGCAATGCCACACCAATCAATACATATACATATGCTCCTGCATTTCCTATTTTGCCTTGCATACTGACAGATTAAGTTGTAAGCTAAGTTCTTGACATGAAAATATTTCTACTGTAATATGTCAGAAAATGTTAATTATCATAGGCAGGAAAAACACATATTCAAGAGCAAAAGGTCAGTAGGGAGTTTTGCTTAAGAATACTGCTAGAAGGACTGAGTAGGAACTTGATTACATACTGGGGTAAGGCTTAAACCTTGGTATTTTGGCTGAGACCTGGTGTTTATGGGTCCGGAAGAATATAATTCCAGCATGCTCTCTCTCGAACATATCTTACTGTCAGAGTCTGCCACTGCAGCGTGGCATAGAGTGGCAAATCAGGAGGTGTGTTGTTTGGCTTTTTTTTGTGGAGACTGACAAACTTTATGAGATTGTTGCCAAGAAATAAACGTGTGCACAGGTGTGCATCTAGAATAAAGAAAAAACTGCCAGTTAGACATAACTGAAAATGTAAAAGGGAGCTAGAACGCAAGAGGTGGTTGGGAGTGTGTACTCAGAACCTGACAGAGTCGCCATTTTTATTTCTTCTTGCTGATCTTCAGCTTGAAGCAATAGATACTTCGAACAGTATCTTCATGCTGTTACCTCAGGTAGATAAAATGTTGGATTAAAAAATTTAGAAACAGCAATGTGAGAATATGGAACTGAGCCTCTGTATTTAAAAGTGCTAGCTGGGACAAAACTGGTTGTACTCAGTAGTTCTACTATGCGTGGTTATGCATGAGAGTGTCCTGGGAGGGCAGGTAAGCCTTGCTAGCATAGCCAAGCTAGAGCTGGGTTAAGTGTGAACACTAGTGGGATGGAAGAAAGAAGCAGTAGTTGGACTAACGTTACATATTAGAAAAGACATTTAATTTCCTTATTGCAAAAGTGTATCAGTGGTCCTCTAAATATTATTACTTTATTAGAATCTTTGCTTAAATACAGAAAAATTTTGGAGCAGCATTTTCTTGCAAAATATTCATGCTGTTTTGCATTAATAACAGCATAAATCTCAGTTTGTGAAAGTGCCTCTTTATAGGCAATGCTTTCTCCATGAATGTTGCTAGAAATCTCATCACTAGCATGTCATCACGACTGTATTCTGAAGACAACAGCTATGTATCTAAAATACTAGTCTTTCATTATAAAAGAAGTATACAAGAGCCTTCTCCTTCCCCATTAATACTTGGACTATATCTTCCCCTCGTGTTCACTGTAACATTTACTGCATTTCTTATATTTTTTCATAGACTAAATCCTTTCACCTACAATACCTAGCTTCATCCTCATTCTGAAAACACACTGATAGTTGGCTAATTTTAACTGCAAGGACTTCTCACAAGGATTATCACACTCTATAACTCTCATTCCTTGATATTAGTTCTTCTGGAAAACCTCTTACTGATTTTTATTTTACATAACCCAAGACATAAGAATGGATGACCTTTAATTTTCTTGGTTTGCAAAGAAAGTGCCTATGACAAGGCTCATTCTGACTTAGGCGATGACTTGCAGTTGACTCATCTTCCTTTTCCCTCACAGTCCTTTGGCAAGTGACTATCTCTGGCTACTAGGCTGTCTTGGGATTTTTGCTAGTCTGCACTGCTCATATCAGACCCACACTAAGTATTGGTACACTGCAGTTTTAATGTTGTTGTTCAATGGGCTTTGTAGTGAAATGGATAAAGCATTGTGCTAGGCAGTTTTGTGCGCATACTTACAAAGAACTTAGGACAACTGAGAAGACGACAATGCAAATTTAGTTTATATGGTATTTTTTCTGTAAAGAAAGGCAAATGTATATATGTTCTGTGCAGGAATGGGTATATGTAGATTACTGAATAGGTACAATTGAGTGTGTATTTTAACCATATCTCTGCATTCAAAAGTTTGTGCTGGAAATTAACACAAAGTATTATTTATTTGATGTAAATTATTTTCTTAATTGACTTTCCTATTTTTACCTTAAATACTAAAGTAACTGATACATGTAGCAGTTACTGATAATTTAAGCAGCTGTAGAAAGCCTTCAGATTTGTAGCTGAGATGGTTTGCTAAACCTAAAGAATGCAGTGCAATTCCTATGTGCTTCTCCACTAATTAATCCTAATTTTGTGGGAGTCATAGAATGTATGAAAGTCATGGGAGAAAAAGTAGGTCTTACCTATGCCTCCCATCACATTTCCCAAACCCATCACCTCTAAGACTTTTGTGCTAAATGCGATCATCTCTTGCACCTCCAAGCTAGCATGGAGGCAGATGGGGCAGCTTTGCCTCTTTGTAGGTATCTGTATCATCTGTCCTTCCTTGGACTTCTGAAGTCCATGGCACCCAGGTGCTATAGCTGGACAGAAGAAAGGAGGGAGAAAGACCCTCCCTCAGTTCTTTTGTCATGTACATTGTTAGATTTCCTTCAGAATGCAAATTAGCTGACCAAGGAAAGATGTTATCTGAGCAGCCAAAGTGCTATCAGTTTAGCCACAGGAGGAAAACAGGAAGAGTTACCCAGATCACGGAAGAATGAAATATGGATACGAGAAAACATCCTTGGTGTTCAAGCTCTCTGAGATCTATTCTATATGTTCATTATCAGCCTGACTCCTGTCTGATCTGGGACCACTCCAGCTCTTTTCTCACACATTTCCACACCCCATAAAACCTCCTCTGCTCCCCTCTTCCATTTCTTGATCAATTCTGCATTAGCCTAGACACTTGCATGTGCAAATTATTTTATTCTGAAAACCATTCTGTACACCATTTGAGAATTTCCAGAAGGTGCTATCACATATTCTTGTTCCCAGGCAGAATAACATCTTCTGATTGAAGCAGAACATAGTAAATTTACAGGTGAAATCTTGTCCTCACTCAGCTGTATGGCAAATGACATTTACTTCAAAGGTCACATGGCTGCATCTAGACTAAACAGCAGACTCATTGTAGCAGCCTTCACCTCATCCTTATTCAGATCAAATGCAAGGCACAAGGGAAAGCTGGGTCTGTTGTAACCTTGCCTTTTGCCTTGATAAGAGATGAGGATATGTGCAGGCTTCTTATGCAGGCCCCGGGGATTAGAAGGCTGCATGAGTCCCTTGCTTTAGAAAACATTTAAAATGAATGTACTTACCATGTTATATACAAAATCTGCTATTTTTGTAATATGTCTTGCTAACCCTTACAGTCATATCCTCTGGGACTGTAGCATGGAAGATATGTCCTGTTACTTAGAACCTTACAAATCTCATGTACTTATTAAAATGCTGGAATTTTGTCTTCTTATTTATACAAATGAAGATCTAAATTTATGTATAAATATGTTCCTCCTGCTTTTCACATACATGATCTCCAGAAAAGGTCTGCTGTGTACTTACTCTTGTGTTGTTTCTTTCAGCTTTGAGTTCTGAAATCTCCTCCTCTTTTTCAAGCAGCTGTTCCCTGCACGCATTTAATTCTTTTGTCAGTGCAGCAAATTCCTGTGGAATAAAATTATATATGAAGCTACTCAAGATGTAAGCACTAGAATAATCAAATCCATATGCATTCTAGAGTTTGAGGATTTAAATAATATTTAGAAATCATCAGCACAAACTAAAATAGCATATGTAAGCATCAGCCTCTGCCAAAACCATTTAAAGTCTGGGCATATCTAATAAAAAGCGCCTATGGAAAACACGGATTTAAGTTTAGAAACAAAACAAGGTTCAAGATGATGGCAACATCCCCCATACATAAGCTATCAGAATCACACCAGAAGAAGAACAGAATTGGCTTATTTCATAGCAATGGAGACATCACATTTCACACATAATGAGGTTCAACTCAACATATCCACTTAGTGAGTGTTCTTGCCTCTCTGTAAGGCAACAGTTGCAATATGGAATGGGAGAAAGAATTTAAGGTATTCACCGACCAAAATCTATCTAATATCAGATTAACATAAGTGATATGTGCGTTGTGAAAAAAAAATCTCATTATTTTTACTTGATATTTGAATTTAACAATTAAAATGTATTTGGGCATTATAGTAAAAGGCTGTGATGAGTCAGAGCAATATTCATGTTTGTTTGGAGTGAATTTCCTATGAAATAACAACATAAAAGGAAACTGGATTTTAAGTTGCTCCTGATATTAAGTTTTATACATGCAACTAATAGGTTTTCCAAAAAACACATTTTTCAGTTGTCAAAATTCCTATTAAAATGTCTTGATTTTACCATTGCTGTTACTCTTCCACAATATACATAGATTTTTGTCTATACAAAGGGCAGTCACAGATTTGTCATTCATTTCAATAATGAAAAGGTTTCACTCCACGTGCGTTTATTTTTGACAGGCACAACATATACTAAACTATAGTGGTTCATTTTATCCTTTACAGCAAAAAGATGCTACATGTCTCACAAAAACAGTGAGGCAAAGGATAAAAGCCTTTAAAATTTGTGATCATGTGCCAGAAAAAAAAGATGTCTTGATGAATAGCATTACTGCTTAACAGATATATATATATATTTTAAAATACTAAGTTAATTTTAGTTTGACCAAAATAGTCAGTGCTTAAGAGCATCCACAAGCAGCCAGAGTTAAACTGAAGTCATTCTTCATTTCTTCCCTCCCCCCAAAAAGAAAGCAGTTCAAGAAAAAAAACATGTCCAGGTGGTTTATCTTATCAGCCAGTAGGATGAAGCTGAGACTAAATCTACTTATTGAAGACAAAAGCTAGCAATGATCTCAAAAGGGCTTGGTTTGTTGCTTCCCCGAGTTGCTGAAAGCAGCTTTTATCTGAACTGAAGTGCTGTTCAACAGAAGTTTGGTAGGCAGTCCTAGGCTCATTCTGTTTTAATCAAGTATCTAAATAGTTAATGGTATATGGTATTATTCATAATATACTAAAAAGTATTCAAATAGATTGCAAGTGATATTCTGACAATGTGTAACCAAGGGGGTTTTTTTCATTTTTCAGCAGCTGGAACTGGATTCACAGTAAACCTCCATGAAAATAGTAAAGAAAGTGTTGTTCTGATATCCTCAGTGGATTTTGTTTTAGAGATCAGCTATTGATCACATGAATCATGTAGTGATGTTTTGTGTCATACCTCCTAATCAGTATTTTCATTTTACACCCTAGTAGTCAAGAACTTTTAAGGCTACGCAGCATACTTTGATGTTAAAGCCCTTAATTTAGCTTTGAAAATGAGCTTTAAATTTTAAAACTCCTCTCTCACTTTTCAAAAGTATCATTAAAACTCCTGCCTGTAGGTCTTACTCTAGGATTCAGAAACTGCCAGTCCAGCAGTGTTATTCTGTCCAGAATTTTGTTTAAAAAACTCCTTTCCTTAAGGTTATAACTAATGTTACATACCAAATGAAAATACCATATTTAATAGAAAGCCAAGGATCTCAAATCAGATTGAATCAGAATTTTGAAGCACAAAACCACACACACATATTTTTTTTCTTTGAATTCCCCTAAGAGAAACTTTATAGTGCTACAGGGTGGAACTCTTGTTATGAATTTACAGTTTATACACATGGATAAGTGTAATACTTTCAGAATCTCACAGAATAAACTTTCTGTGTAATCTATGTAGTATGTCATTGTTATTTACTTTTTCTCATTTCTTTTTATTGTTTCAGTTGGAATTAAAATAGACATTTTGGCATATGCCTGGGCATCCAGATGGGTGACAGGTGGTGAAAAGGATAACAAATATCATCTGGTGACTTACAGTTCCAGTTTCTAACTACAGTAAGGCAAAGCAGTCTGATAACATGCTTTTGTTGCTTTGCTTGGGAACAGAAAAAGATAAGAGTTTATCAAATTGTATACTCTGCTGTGCCAAGGCAAGCCTGCTACCAGCAGTACCGTTCCTATTGCTTTGGTCAATAAAATCTCAGATAATTAAGGAATGGAATTCCTACTAGTTTGATGAGCAGCATGGAGCTTATTCTTAGGGAAATTTTCTTTGGACATCAGCTTAAGTTTTCCCTTGCTTAAAAACAAATCATTACTGAAAATTCTGCTCCCAGAGAGTCCCATACCTAACACAGTGTCCTCTCAGCCTTGAAATATCTTCAGCTTATATTCATAATAACTATTAGCATCCACTTTAGCTGGGCTACCTGTGTCCACTATTTTAGACCTTTTTACTTCAGTCACTGACATAGCCCCTTCAAGCCTTTTAATTATTCAGTTGCTGCTGCTCTCTGAAATTCCTCTGTGCTCCTGACATATCTGCAGTTACTAGCACTTAGAACAAGCAGTCACCTCTTCGTACCTCTGGAGCTGAAGTAGCCAATTTTCTCTCTTCATCTGAAGATCTGAAGTACTAGAGACTGCTCAGTCGTCAAGAGCTTTGACTTCTTAGTTGTCAAGAGCTTTGACTTCTCTGAATTGAATGATGACAGTAAGAGGGCTTTTTTCCTTCGTGTTATCATAAGCCTTTTACAGGAAAAGTCTTAAAGTAAAATTGAGTTTGCCCTAGAGCTTTACAAATTATTATTTCTGTCACATCTGCTTTGATGAATTAATAACTAGGATAAAACCTCAAAACACTTGCTTTTCAATTCACACTTCCAAAATTACAAGTAAAACTCATTTTAAATACACCCTTTTCATCAAAGGTGTCTGAGATATGACAACATAATGCTCCAGGGAACGTGTTCCTCTCACAGGTAAGATGCAAAGCAAAGCATATTTTTGTTTTACCCAGTTATGTAATAAATAACATGCGATGATAATGACCTCTGCTCTTGCAATTCCCTCCTATATATACAGGAATCAAGGGAATACTGTCATCTGGAATTATTGTTTGCAGCAGAAATCTTGCATGGTCAGTCATACTTCGGGAGCCCTGAAGGTAGTATCTGTTGCATAACTAATATGATTTGACAGGCACAACTGCACTCATAAAGCTTACGTAGAAGTTGTGTGGCTACAAAGCTAGTTAAGAACTAAAGTTAATTACAACTATATGCGAATTATTCACTTGCTTGCACTGTTTTTATACTATACTATGACATCAGGACACTAACAAAATTATTTCATAATAAACAATCCAAGAAAGAGCAACTTTTTTGCCATCTGAATAAACATAATCTCAGAGCCTGTTTCTGTTCTGCTGTTTCTCTTTTCATCTTAATACTTGGGCTATAACACTCAGTCTGACTGAAAAACAGCTGACTCAAAATGACAGCTCTTCATTTATACTATGTTTATCTTTGAAGAGAGGGCAGAAGCCTTGAAGACAAATTCAACAGAAATTTGTAGCCACTGAAAGGACTGCTAGGCGTTACAAATAAAAAAAAGTCAAGGACTTCCCCTGGTGAAGCAGCTGAGATACAGTCAGAGCAGAGGCTGGAGGGTGCCCAGGAGAGTGGGAGGCCATCGGGACAGGCAGGCTGACAGCGCTGCCAGATGTGTTGGCAGCAGGACTGTGCAGGGGAGGCATACCACAGCACCCTTACTATTAAATCTGCCTCTAGGGGCTGGCTGAACAAATGCTGCTTTCTTTGTTTATTGTTCCCAGGAAAGGCCTGCGAGGCTTATTTTTTATGACCTAATATGCAGAAAACATGTATAACTGGTCTCCAAACTGAGGGTATGCCACAGAAGTTATGAGACCTCGTAGCTGCAATGCTCAACTGTTCAGCCTGTGTATACAGTCCAGTACAGAGTTGAAATGAAAATACAAACAGCTTCTCATCATCCCCACAGAAAAAAACTACTGAAAGAAAGGAGAAATTTTGTAAGACAAAAAAAAAAAAAAAAATCCATAAAATTCAGTTTTAGAGACACTGGGGAGATTCAGCTTAAAATCTCCTCCTCTGGATTTTCCATCGTTGAACTACAGTTCATTTCAGGAATGAATGAGTGAACTAATCTCTGCATGGAGTAAGAATGGTAAGGCTTTATAATTTTTATTTTCCATTCAACACAAGCTACGTCAACCAATTTGCTTTCCTACAAATTTAGGTGTAACTCATTTAACATAGGAAATTATGATCTACTACAATTCACTCTGAGTTTTAACCTTTCATTTATTATGTTTTCATCCAATCCAACTTTGTAAAAAAATTGTACCTTCTTTCTTTTCTTATTATTCCTTCATTGGAAATATTGTTGGAAATTCTCCACACTTTTTAAATGACCAAGGATTTATTTTAGCAATTTTGCCTTTACCAGAACACAGATTTCAACCTTGTTGACTCCTATTAACAAGACAAAACACTAAAAAATTCTGAATGTAATTCACTGTTTATCTTCTTACTACAGAAGAGACATTACAATAGTCCTTGATCCTAGATTAGGTTGAATGCAAGATTTAAATATTTGGGTTTGGTGTCAATCTTCTGAAATGTTTGTTGTTACATTTCTGCTCAAAATGAGAGTTCATTTGCACATGTGTTTTAGGTTGGAAAACATGTGCCCTGAAATATTGTATTGTAACAGGACCCAGGTAAAACCAAGAAATCTTATCAGATCTCAAGACTAAAATTTTAGTCTTTTCATACATAAAAAGTCATACTTTCAAAATTGTAGAGTAGTCTCTGAATTAGTCTCTTCAGAAAAATTACGAGATCAGTTTGCACTATGATTCTGTTTGCATGGAGGGTTTTCTGTACTTCTCCACAAATGAATGTAAGCAAAATTGATTCAGTCTCCCTTTTCCCCATTTTTATGCAGTGGGCTTTTTTTTTTTTTTTTTACCCCTTCAAGAAAATTGGCCGCTAGTAGTAAATCATATAATAAATAATGTGGCGTGGGTGGGCCAAATCATGTTGAACTACTGGATCTCTAATTTGAACTGAGTGTTAGCTTTGTTTGACTCACACCATGTTTTCATAGACAGGGAATAAAGTGCTTTTCTTCAGGTATGATCTTAGTGGCTCTTACACAGCCAGTAAACATGCTTCAAACTACCAAGGAATTACCAACACTGGTTTGGGTTATTTATCGGTCTGCAAGATATCTAAAATGTGGAAAGTGTGATTAAATGTGACAATGTGAGAGTTCATTAATTCACAGAGAAAAATGAAAAGGATGAGATTTCTGTTACGTAAGAGAGAGAACTAACTCAGTAACACAGTGGACTTGTGACCCCACACTCTGTATTTTTTTTTCCAGAAATGTGGGCACTGACTGAAATTTGGGAATATGTAGACACTTACCCACACATAAGCACACAGTCAGTGCTCCTTGGAAGAAAGGAAAAAAAACTTTTCAGAGACTCAGAGCCCATGCTGACATCTACAAGAATTAATAATCCCAATACATTCACTAACAGAAAATTGGACAAATGGAGAACTGCCATATAGCTTTCCATCAAGAAGGAATTCCTTCTTCAAATACTCAGTTGAATCTACATCAGACTTTGAGTAAGTCTTGCAAGTATTTACTTATTCAGCCATCCCTTTCTGGGAAGAAGAAATCACCTCAAACTAGTGTAGCCTCTCTGTGGATGGCCTGCTATTGAGAATGAATTATTTACTATTATAACTGTGGTCCCAAATTAAAATAGATATAATTGTTTTTTCTGAGCAAAAAGAAAATCCACCAAATTCTCTATCAGTACCTTAAAAAAAAACCAAAAAAACCCTTGCTTCTGGAAAAGATCTGAAAAAAATAATAGAGAGCTAAGGATTATATTAGATAAAATTTATATATCTGATTAAGGCCATTGAACATATTGAATGAATGTGGATATCCGTATCTTGGTTTAGCTTTGTAGCATATGTAACCTGGCTTTTATATAAATGTCATCTAAATTCAACAGCTGTATTGTGTTACTTTCATGATTTTTTAGAAGAACAAGAGTACCAGAAGTATACAAAATTGTATTTCAAAAGTCAACCAAAAAGAAACTTGAATGTTATCTGTTTAAATATTAGTCCATGTGATAGTACTTCTAGATAAATTTAAAGATAATAGGAAGAACATACCACTGTCAGAACTTGTGATATAATCTGCCTAATTTTCCTGCTATAGTACCCACTTGCCATACAAAGACTAATTCCCACAGATTTTTGAAGACAAAGTGAACCTCCCAGCAACATCAGCATTATGACAATGGCTCAATTTTTGGCAATGATTTTCTCACACAGGATTACTTCAGGAGGAAATCTGACACTACACACAGAAGACATGGGCACAAATCTGCCATGATAGTTTTCACCTGAAACTGGGGCAATAATAATATGAATGTAATTCATATGGTTTTAGAATCATTGCTAAAAAGTAGCAGAAACACAAGCAATGACCCAAGTATAACTCTCTAATCAGTACCAAACAGCCAAACACAAACCTGTGTTCCATTATTTCCCAAATTAGCCTGCAAAATTGTCATGTGAATATGTAAATCTTACACAACATCAGCTAAAAAGCGCCCAGTTGACATTCCTGTTTTCTTCACAGTTAATTTCTCTTTAGTGAAAAACTGCTGAATAAAGTATGCAATCTGGTGTTTTAATAATGTTTTCCCACTCCGCCTACTTTTAAATATTTTATATTTGGTGCCCTGTATTATCTGTTGTATACTGACCACTAAAATTTATGCTTTCTGAAGAATAATGTCCATCTAGTGTGTATTGGTCTGTTAAAACAAAGCTAGGTTTCACACTTACAGTAATCATAAACCAGAAGGACAAGGGAAAAGGGCATGATAAAATCGACAACAGATTTTTACTTTTTTACCTAAAATGTTCTGTGTTCTGTGAGACTCTTCAGATTATGATAACAGATGCGAGTTCACAAAAGCTTAAAATAATTATCTCAAGCACAAGGCAGTAGATGCTAAAAATTCAACAGCACAAGGCAGTAGATGTTAAAAATTCAGCATTCCTTATTCGTCATCCTTAGTATCAAGCTATAAAGCTTGAGGCTTCAAAGGACTTGACAGCCTCCATCCATAAAAAAATAAATTTTAAAGATTATAAAAACATAGCCCACTTTTTAATATTTTTTATTATTATAATGTGGTAAATCCAATTATACCAAACTAGAATCATTCTCCCATATTTATGAACAAGAATGAACTTAGAGACTTTTTTTTCACCTTAAAAAAAACCAAATGGAAAATTTGAAGGTCTCTTGTATTGCAGTTCATGTTAACTAGATTGGTTCAATTTGGAATAGATATCACAGTGAAGGACAGCATACTCTGTTACTTTGAAAATAACAACAATTGTGTCTTCAGTGCTTGCTCCTGGCTGATGGGAACACTGAGGCACAGATGGTCTATAACCAAATTAAACAGCTGTTGGATTATTACTGAAATGCAATGGGATGAAACATCGCTCATATAAACATCTGTAAATATAATAAAGCTGAATTTGTAATTCAGGTGGGTGACTTTTAAACAGCTCATAATATTATAGATGATGTAGGATGAAACTGCAGACTGGCTTACAATGTGTTTTAATTAGTCATATTTCAGAATGTTCTACTATACATACTGTACTCTATTTTGTAGGAGTATTACTCATGTAAGACACTATGGCAGCACACTTTTCAGAAGTGGGATGAAAGTGTTGGTTGGGGCTGTAGTGATTTTTTCTTCAAATCATACTACTGAACTATGGAAGTGAATCAGCTATATAATATGGGAAACTGCACCATCAACTTTTTTTCCATTTAATAATCAATGTCTCTGTTTTACAAATATTCATATTCACTTCTTCTGAAAGCACATAAATAATCTGCAGATATAGGTATGTTGCAGAGTAGTGTATATTATTTTCAAATGACATTCTTTAACATAAAAGATATAAATACCATGTCTTGATTGATTAAATATTGTACTGCATCAAAACTGATGACAATTTACTACTCCACAGTTAGAAATTTATCATCTGTCAATAAAGAGAAAGAGCAAAATATGGTCTAAAATGGCAGACTATGACTAATTTATAAAATAATTTTATGGAAAATGAGATTGATTTTATTCCAATACATCAGAAGTATATTTTTCCAGGTATTTATTAAATACATGAAATGGTCACAGAGCAGTAGCATAAGTAAAGAATAAATTGCTGTATTGAATTACAAGACTACAACCTCCCATTGCCAGCACAGAGTTTTATTTTATGCTTGTCATCCTACAATTTTTTCAAAATTAAAATAAACATAAAGTTATAAAGGGAATCACCCTGGACAATATGCAAATTACTGAAGCGCTTTACAGACTGTACAATGGCTTCAGCACATACAAGCGTACATACAACTCTCATTACAAAGCAGATTGAGGTCAGTACATCGCCCTGAGAAATAACCTAAAATAAATCCTGACAGAGATGATATCTGAAGGGTGACTGTAAAAAGCAATGCACACTTACCAGTAAACAGAATAGGCCTTGTCTTATAATGTTGGTAAGGAATGTGCAGCTTATTTTGGTGCCAATTCCAGCTTACAAGTCTGATTGATTTTTAGCATGCCTGACTCACTTTTCAAACTCTACTTCTCTAGCTTCGACTTCTTTCTCCGCAGAGCATCTTGTTATTTTCTTCCAGGCAAAGGTGACAAAATACAGCGTGACCTTTGCTTCTCCCTCATTTTGGGGAACACATACTGTTCTGACACTTGTCTCCTTCCCTTCTTCATCAGCATTGTCTCTGGGTAAATTTTATCCATGATCACTCATTCAGTTATTAATAATAGGTCAACAAGCCTGTTGTTTTGATTCAGAACACATCCTTCCTTCTACAGTAAAATTATATTTTTCCTTTTTCAGAATTTGAAATAGCATACTAAATAACTGACATTAAATAATTTAATATTTTTAATATACTTTAAAATTTTAAAATTTAATTTTTTTCATCACTTTATAAAATCAAGTGAAAAGTATCTGACATTTTGGCTATTTACCACTGTCTCCCATTTTTTTCACGAATTTGCTCAGTGTGTAAAAAAATTATAGAAAAGGAGAAGGACAGATAAAATGTAAACATGCTTAACTATTATTTTGAATAACAACCCCCAAACTTCAGAATATTATACGTTCTTGGTTCTAACAAAAAATCATTAAGTTAAAAAGTTGGGATTTTTCTTCTTTTTATAAGAAAAAGATTTGTCAAGCTAAAACCAGAATCAAGTCTACTAACTGACCTCATCCATGAACTGACCTCTCACATAAACTGTATTTGATCTTTTTCCTGGCAAGAATAGGTGCTAACTGATGCTTGAGGTTGCAAATATTATATTTTCTGGGTTGGATTTATCTCACCTAATTTGAAAGGTGTGTTGTATTAAAATCTATATCCAAGCTGGTCACCCAAGAGCAGCAGAGGGGAATAAAGGTACTTGGTAGGATGTGATTGACCCAACATGCTATAGGTATCTCTTTTGGGTTGAAAATAAGTGTACCTTTGATTTCCTTATTTTTCTATATAGGGTTTCTATAAAGGCAATTGGGAAAACTACCTCTTCTACACTATGGATGTCTGCTTCTGGCCTGACTGGTCCCAGCCTAACTAAAGTTTTTTTTTGAGAGAAGTAAATAAAATTCCCAACTTTAGCTTTCATTTCACTTTCATTCATTTCACTTTATACTTGGTATCACCAGTGGCAATCACCTCCCCCACCCCACCCCCAAAAATAAAATTGTGGAAGTAACAAATATAAATTGGTAGTTATTATCCCACTCTTCTAGATGCTAGTATTCAACTGGAGCACTATCGGGTGGTTTGGTTCTTGGGAAGATAACAAGACAAGTGACCAGAGTCAGGATGAATACCAGGAAGTTCAAATGAGAATATAATGAAATGCAGGAGAGAGGGCGTTGGTAAGATGGTTTAAAATGGACAGATTGTTTTCTCTAGAAAATCGTTTAACTGGGGACAAAGTAACGTTGCTCCAATAAGCAAAAGGTTGTTTGTTATAATGACAAGAGTTATTGTTCTCTTTGTGCATTGAGAGTGGGGCAAAAATAATCAGGTTAAACTGCAGCTAAGGCAGTTCAGGGCAGTATTAGGAAAATCCTTTAAAAGAATAGTTCAACAAACCTGGCTATACAGGAATTGTATAGTGACATGCTCTCAGAGACAATTCAGACAAGTATCTGTGAGGGTTTACGGTCTTGTCTCAAAGAATGAAGATGGAATAAATGACATTCAGAAGATATTCCCATTTTTTTGAGTCCATGACAATGAATCCATATATACAGTTTCACTACTGTGACTTCTACTTTACTTTCTATTGGTGGATCCTTTAATTTAGATGAATACAGTATGTATTGACTTCTTTAGTTAATTTGCATTTACACATAGCACTTTCTTGGTGTCTCCGTTGGAGTTAAAGTCATGGATTTCACTAACTTGCTTTCTGTTTGATAAGAAATGTAAGATATAAGTGGTTTGTTTTGTAGAAATGTTTTATTGATCCTTACACTGAAAACAAATGACTTTTTCTTATGTTGATTTGCTCTCTTTCTGGTTAGTCTAAGCAGTTATCTAATATCCACAAAGTGCAAACATCCACCTCAGGAAGGAATGCCAATTTTGGTCTTTCCAGCAAGCTAATGGAACATTTGGCTTTTTTATGTACAATAGAAGTAACATTAAAATTTGTTCAAACCTTGTTTTATATAATGAGGTTGTTAACAGTTAACAGTAATCTTTCATTTGGTCTATACCATTACAATGAACTTTAAAAACTTCAGTAGAGAAAACAAGATAATTAGTTGCAGACATTCTTCATCAAGAAATATGATGAATTGGTAATTACTGACATAGACTTTGTCCTGAGGAAAAATATACAATGTGCCTACAGATGCCAGGAACAGCAAATTAAGGAATGGCATCTTCTGTACCAGAAATCACACAACAAACAAAAGATCGGACTAGCCTCTGTGCCTCACATATTAAAGATATAGAAATAATAAAAGATCTTAAAATGATGTTAACATTCAGGCACTGGCAATTTCATCCATATGCTGTCACTCACTGCTAAAGTCTTTTAAACCTTTTTCTTTCCTTTTTTTTTAAGAATACAGGATAATTGATGTAAAACACATAGCAGTTTTCAATTCTGAAAATGTAGTGAGTAACCTTATCTTTTTCTCTCTAAATAAAGAAGTTGATAAAGTCTGGTAGTTAAGAGTGATAATAATAAAAATATTTGTTATCCTGAAGGGTTTTATTTATTCTGAGTCAGCAAAAATAATAGAAAGAGTCTTGCTGATTTCAGAAAAACAGGACACCAAATCATAAGTTTTGATGAAAGGACATTTTCACTGATGTTCAATAATGTGCTGCATTCATGTAAGGAGAAAAAAATTTATAAATTACATCTTCTATACATAGTGTACTCTTGCGTATGAGAAGTTGTTCAGTATATTAGAAAAAATACTGCTTATCAAGAGCTCTGCAGGACTCTGGTGATTGTACTGAATAAATAAGAAATTTACATCAAAATAAGGCCTCATGAGCTATGAATTTTTGAGCTGCCCACTGGACAGACAGTCCAGAGGCTGATTCTGCTCAGAGCCCAGGCAATTCATGCCTCTATGTCGACGTCTTGTTATTTAGTCCTTCAGGCATGGGTATTGCCTGTGCAACACTGGAGAACAGCATGACTACCAGCAGGGCAGTACCCCAAAATTGGGACCTAGTCTGTGACTTCTAAAAAGTGGTGTGGTATCTGTTCTGAGGACAAATGTATGCACAGTCCTCAGTTTTGTTACACGTCTTGCCAGAACTACTCACGTATGCATATGATCACCTCACATAAATATTACACAATACATGAACTAGAAGAAAGTTTTGTTAATTTAGGTTATATAACATAGATGACTCCATCTAACACTATCCATGTTTCTCCATAAAAAGGAAAATTCAGAAATGGGCAAACAGATTATTTTTTTTTAAGTTATGTTTAAAATATTTACTACAAGCATGTGTCACAGAGAGGTTTGCTACCTAGTCTTCACACACACACTTCAGAAGCAGTTGGGCTTGTTTGAAGTGTGACTGTCACTTTGAACACTATATCATATTTGCTGATCCAGATCTAGCGCTCTAAATGAAAGTTACACTTCAAACAAGCCCAGCTGCCTTTGAGGTGCTGTAGAGGTACCGTTTCTGTTTGAAGTTCATTATCCTACTGCATTACTACCAATCCAATGTTACATCTGTCCCCTCTTACTATCTTGTGTCACCAGATAACTAAATAAACACAGATGATAATGTTCAGGACAGGGTATATGTGACAGCTTTGAGCTCTTCTATTCAGGAAAGCTCAGTTTAGGATTACAGCTATCACCACAAGATCTGAAAGAGTCATATGAAGGGGAGCAGAAGTAAAAATTACCTTCCTAAGGTAGTCTTTTAGTGAAGTACATGCACACTCACAAACGCACACATACATACCATTAAATACTTCCGCCAGATACTTTTAAATCTCATAACCCACTAGACTCAGACTGTAACTTAGCCCTTCCTTATTACTCTGCATTCACAGTAGCTAACATCAAGATTAATGGAAAACATGACTTTAATAATACTGATTCTCAGAAATCCTGGTGTATTTGCAATATAAACAAACCATGTTTATATTATGCCTCCCCTGTGAAATAGAAATACTTCACAAACTTCTTGAATTTTACTGTATAGTATGCAGTTTATGATTTGCATTTCTCCAAGATGTGCTAACCCCCAAGGTTCAGAAATTAAAAACCCCAAACCAAACCAAACCAAAAAGAAAACCAAACTAGCTAATGTGTAAAAAAAGTGTATGTTAAATACATGTTTTTACCTGGGTATATTTATTTTACAGTATATTTCCAGAAACAAGACCATTACAAAAAAGACAAGTAAATAACCAAATAAAGGCAAACACCAGAAATCCAACAGAAGTGGAACACTTGTTTCAGAGCATGCTCATAATTGCCAGCTGGGTTGAAATGAATTAGTAGTGTAACCTCATAAAACTTCCCAAAGTTTTTTGCATAACTATATTTTATCATGCAATACTGCTAAATCAGAAAACGTTCTATCTTTCCTAAATTGGCTGTTTATATTTCTCCTGACAACCACAAGACAGCAATCACAATATACAGCTAGATATGTGCTGAAGCTTAGGGTCCCATAGCAGTTCAGAGTGCTTCAAAACCTTATGGCTATATTCTCCTCCTTTTACCCTGGTACCCCTCTTCCTGAAGCCTGTGAATGCAAACAAATCAAACTCAGTCACAACAGTGAAAAAACTTCGAGGATTTATCTTCTAGAAAGTCAATCCCTAGACCCAATCCATCAATTCTTTAAAGCCAATTTATAATTGAAAAGCATATTAACTTGAGAGGAAAATTTTTATTGTAGCTGAGCGGAAAGACATCCTTAAAGCCCATGAGCTTACGGCTAGCTCTCACCCAGGCACTCTTTGCTCCATCTCTAACCGCGGTGACTTAGACTGGTACCCTTCCCAGCCCAGTAGCAGTGGATGAGATTATGATGCCCTACCATGATGCTAAGTGCCAGCACTCACAAATTATATTAAGATTGTTAGGTTTAAGTATCACCAAAGTATCCATGATGTATATCCCTGTATTAAACCCTGTGCTTACCCTGACAAACTGATAAGCAATTAATAGCTAATAGCAATTAACTTGTTCAAACAGCTTATTCTGTCAGGTTTCTGAACATGGCTAACGCTTTCTTTGATGGGCAACTGGGAAAAAGGAGGAGATAAATTTGTAAATAATTATCTGGAAGTATCTCTTCAGTAAAACAGAAAGCAAAAAAAAAGCAAATAAAGTAAATAAAGGAACCTCCCTTCACTCATAAACCATTTGGTGTATCTACAAGAACAAAATAGTCATCATGTGAGAAAGCTCAGAAAATGATCACTGGAATCAAGAGGATGCTAAAATTAAGTGTAAAGCAAAACTTAATGGAAGACTGTCTTTCCAGAAGAGAATTTCTTGTACTAGTTTAAAGTTGGTAAAACTGAACAGTTGCTTGTTTGCATAAAATACTAACAAAACTCCATAGTAAGCTGTTCATGTTAAACATTTACCTTTTAGTTCCTTAGTAAAAGGGAAAAATTTCTTACAACTGTAGAGAAATAGTTCAATCAAGAGAAACGGGATTTGGTACTTTTGATATGGAAAAAAGTAGATAATGAATTAAGGCTACAGCTTTGTATCATGCCACTCATATATGAAAACAAATTTATCAGCCATAAAAGTAAGATTTTTCTAAACAGGAAAAACATAAATCCTGCAGAAAATGATACCTCACTAGTTCCTCATTCTCTAGGGAATGTATGTGCTTTGCTACTTGTAAAAAAAGCAGTGGGACTTAGTTAAGTGTAGTGAAGATAACTAATAATTACAGCGATCATACTACACTACACTTTGTAAACTTTGATTTAGAGACATGCAACCCCCTCAGCCTGAAGCCCTGAAATCTCTGTCATCACAAAAAGGTAATTGCCTGGAATAAATTTAGTATATAGCCATCACCCATTAGTTTACAAAAAATCTTGAATATATCTTTTTCAGGCAGACATCTAGTTTAGCACTTCTGAGTTTACATTGTTTAACAAAGGCTGTGATGATGAGGAGGTAAAAAAAAGAAAGAATCCCAGGCATCAGAAATAAAGCAGAAGATAACTCCAGAGATTCTTGTTACATGCCAAATCCTACATCCTAGCTGCCCGTAAGACACTGTCCCACATGTGGCCATGCAGCCTACAACTCAGCCCACCTTCAGCTTTCTCACAGGTACTGCAGCTATCTCACAGTTTGTCTGTGAACTGTCTGTGGGTAACCCGGCAGGCAAAATCCCTGCCTGGGTGCCAAACCACCTAACAGTTTGGAAAGGTAATGCCTCAGTATACCTGGGCAGAGCACCCTGTCTGTGTCTTGACCTGCTTGATGAACTGAAAATCTGACTATGTCAGCCAAAAGACTAGTTGCCTGCACTATATTTAGTACATAAACATCACATATGAATTTACTAAAAGTCTTGAAGATATCTATGTCGGTAGACATCTATTTTAGCACTACTGGAATGCAAGAAAATCAGATCATATTATGGAACTGAAGGTGGCACCTCGAGGCATCTCTTTTCCTTCTCTTCTTTTTTGAATCAATTGCTTTTTAATACTCTGTAAAGCTGTGTGTTATCTAACACTTCCATTTCCAGTGTCTGTTTTTCAAAATTTTATTACCAACTTTATGAATAAGCCCCTGAGCTATAGTAAAAGTTAATACAATATTTTTATTTAAATTGACATGTATATGCCTTATACATTAAGAAAGCAATGTATTCTAATGTGGAATAGAAAAAATGGACACCTAAGAAAAGTACAGTTCCTTCTTTAAAGTTTGGAGTTATTTTTCAACTGCATTCAGTGTCCAAAAATAACAAGACTAAATGAATTAAAATGCAGTGACAACATTTCATTGTTCATTACCCACTTTTAGACCATTTTGGAAACAAAACCCCAAAACACAAACAAACTCAAACTCCAAGCATTGCAATTGTATCAAAAGACTTTCTCAACAGGAAAAAAAGAAATAAGAGAACTGAACGAGGCCACTTTGCAAAAACAAAGGGGATAACAAAAGTTATCATTTTCTGCACTTAGACACACAAGCCCATATCTGCGGAAACAGAAATACTTGAAAATATCCTTCCTCTCTGATCATGCTGAGCTTTGCATAAAGTTATAGCTTCTGTTTTGCCTCAGGAAGCCTATTCAACTTGATTTGCTCTTTTTCTACAGATGATGTTAAGATTTAAATAATTTTATTTGTCCATTATTAGGTAGCTTATGTAAAACTGCATGAACATATGTGCATCCAGTCTTACTAGATCTTCAGACAACGGTTTGCATAAGAACTTATATGTGTCTAAATTTTTAAATATAAATAAAAAGTAAGGGCCTTATCTGTAATAACTGCAGAGTATTTCATAGATATATTTATAAAATATTTAAAAACAAATCTTTGGTTTGGTGTCAGAGAATTAATGATTTATGTAATAAAAAGAATTATTCATATGACTGATGTCTTCTTCACCTTTCCTACATGCAGTATCATATTTCTGTTTGTCTATTGATGAAATTTCCATATTAGGAGTTCTGTATTCTAGAATACTTGACCAAAGAGGTGAATTTGACAAACTTCAGCTTTATTATCTGAATGTGGTCATTTGGACTTGTTAAGGAAAGAGGGAGATGCACGTACAAACTGCTTAACATGCTCTTTTTGTTCTTCCAAGGATATTTGCTGTAATTTGCAATATTGCTGATTCTGTGTGATCAATCAGTGAATCCCTACAATGAAATAAAGCTCAGAGAAGACAGACAAGGATGATGCCCTCATGAAGCTCAGAAAAGAATGCTGGAAGTGGCCACAGCTATCATAAAGGAAGCTGAACCTATCTCAACACCAAGGAGGCCAGAGGGTGGCCTTTATTGTAGATAAACAGCTGTATCAGTTGTGTGGGTCAACTGGTTATGTAAATGGCCTTCTCTAAAATAATCAATAGACAGCATTATCTTCCAGCATATAGACCAGAATGGGGGAGCTGTGTATGTGGCTCAGCCCAACAAATAGCATACATATTGAGCAAACAGCAAAAGTGACTTTGAAGAGAGCAACAGGTTTGAGCTGGCTTCAACCTATGTATTCCTTCCCAGCAAATAAGAATGCCCAGTGCCATGACAGTTAGCATATAGAGAATGGTAATGGGAATTATGTTCATTATGTGATTTCACTGTATAGTGTGATTGCTATACCATGCTTGTGTTGTGATTTCAGAATATTGCTGTATCACTTTTTGAAATCAAAATCCCTGATAGTGTAAAATATCTTCAAACAAGTAAATTTGGTGTTAAATATTAAACCTTCCTCATATGTAATATCTAAAAGAACCTGGTCAGAGACTATTGGGCTCTGATATTCTGAAAACTCAGCAGTAGAAATTCAATAGCTCTCTCAGATTTCTTCACTTCTTTAGAAACTGATGATATTATGTAGGCATGTTGGAGAATGTTAGTTTATGTTGGGGTTCTACTAAAAGGACAGACAACAGGACCACATTGTGGATACAGTCAGAGTTTCAAAGCATCTGAATAAAACTACTGCTCTGAGGGACTGCAAAATGCTTCCAGAAGTCTGGACTGCATTGGCAAACCTTTTAGAAGCAACAACATATGAATGATTCAGACTCAAAAGCTTTTTCCATTGATTGAATTTCTGTTGAGTTGAAATAGGTTTCTATGGTAGCAGTAATGTCATAAATGATTCCCATGGCTTAAAAGTACCAGGTAGCAATGCCTCTAGCACCTACTGCAGTATTTTCAATCCATAAAAAAAACGTGTGCTGGGACCCAGATGAGAGATGGGCATCACCAGCCACACCCTCCATTGGATCTGTTAAAGTGGCAAGGCTAACCACATCAGAAAGTTAGCCCCTTGCAGTAAATCTTGCTAAACTAGATCCCAAGAATGCCTTAATATTTTGGGAACTTTTAATTCCAAAAAGTAATCTGCATCTTGATACCTAAATCCAATGGATGGATTCCCCCTCAAGGATGGAGTTATCGATTTATATAGTTGGGATTCCTCTATCCTAACTTAGGAGTCTGACTTCAGATGTGTCTCTCAAAAGTCAGTCAGCCTTAGAAGTCTAAACCAGTAAACTTCTTTTGAAGGGACAAGAACTAAACTATCAAAACTTGACATAGAAAGCTAGTGCTTTTATGTAATTTGAAAATATTAAGAAAGTCAAATATATCATCCCATGAATACATAGCTTTGGAATTTTTTGCCACCAGTGGTACAATACTTGGAAACACTCTCTCATTAAGGTCAAACATAGTGGACATCATTTCTGGCTGATCCAAGTGAAAGTAATATAACTTTCCTTGCAGTCCTTATGCTATAATACTCCATACACACAACAAATTTGTTTCATATTAAATAATTTTTATAAATTTGCACTAGAAACCCTACCTCGGGGTCTAGTATTTCATCATACTGTGTGGTCCAAAAGCAAAGATATGGTTTCTGTCCGAAGGAACTTACAATCTAAGTATTAAGAAAGAGACAGTAAATTGTGAGGGACAAGTCAGAGCCAATGTGACAGCATGACAGATAATTGGCTTCAGCTACATACTGCATAATCAGTTTTCCTGATAAAACAGCAGAAATGAGAAAAGATAGACATTACAGAGACCTGGGCTGACAAACAAACAGTAATTCCAGAGGAGAGCTGAATTATACACTTTTATACAGTAGAATCTAGAACTTGATGGGTCTGTATTGTGTGTGCTCTCCTTCCGTGCTTTGATCACTAACTCTTCCTTTACAGAGTCGTGGGCCAGCAACATCAGCCATGCTACCTTTTGACACAGCTCACTTTTCAGTTGGAGCTCTCATTTCCATTCTCTTTCTCATTTTTATGTCAAAAATAACATTGCGAGTGTAAACACAGGAAATACATTCCTCCTTTTCCTGATCAGCCGTAAAGTCTTCTTTTCAGCAAAATGAAGCAACTTTGAAAAGTGCATTAAATTGTAAGCCGGAAAGCAAATGAACAAAACAATGGCAGAAATGTGAACAATAACTGAAACTCATGGGAATAAAAATAAAATATGTAAAGAGTAGCTACCAGTGTTATAAGTGAAAAAAACCCAGCAACAGCAGTATGTTCTTCTATAGCCCACCAAAAGCTGCAAGTGGAAACCTGATACACTTCAAGGGTAAAGGCAAAATTAGATACTCTGGCCAAACCTGTGCTAATTACACTTCCTCAGCCTTCAAAACAGGGTAACTACTGGCAAATTGCTCAGTGGCTTGCTATCTCTGGCTCATGACAACTCCCAAACCAAACCTGGGAATTGCTTTGGATGAGAGCCAGTTGTCCATTCTAACAGCTTACAGCTATGGACAATCACCTCCAGCCACAGACAAGTTCCGTGGTGCAGCAATAAATTAGAATCAGGGCTGTCCTGCACTACTGCAGTGATCCTGGAGACATATTAAACAAAGACTAGGAAAGCCTTGCATCCAAGGATACAAAAGTATAGGACAGAAAAAGAAAAAACTGTTCTGTGCATCCCTTCCCTTTGGTTGCCTTCTGGGATAAGCAGCAGTGTACATTTATGCCAGCTACAGAGGTGTCTGCCTCCACAGCCTGCAATCCCCACATTGCAATGTGAGCTGTCCACACGGCTGGCAGGATAAAAAAACGTAATCTGCAGATGGCTGTTGTAGCATCTGGTTGAGATGTAAGACTCAAGATGTCCTGCAGCGGCTTCCAGTCCCTGACTCCTGACTGTGCTAGGAATTACTAAGAGTGTTTGCCATAACACTCCCACTTCACTCTCCTTCCTTTCCTGATCTTGGGCAAATGTTTTTGTTCAGGCCAAATGAAGTTCATTTATACAATCAGAACAACCTCATCTCCTCTGCTTACAGCTAGAGAGCGCATGATATCATGAGCTGTGACAGAGATAAAGTCTGAAGGAGACCTCATCCTCAGGTGCAGCTCTGGAGTGAAGAATAAAAGCACACAGTTCGCTAGAGGTCAGATCTTCATAAAAATGTAATTTTCCATGGGACCCTGTACAAACTCTTTTTATTCCTTAGGCACACTAATAAATGAATAACCACAAAAATGTCATAATTTTTGTCATATGAGAATAGAATATTTTAAGGGGAGACCAAGAAGTAGAAAGAATGACATGCCTTTTGGGATACCTTTGGAGGATTTTGGACTAGCTACAATATATAGATACAGGTCACACATTTATAGTTACCAAAAAGGAATTATACCACAAGATAGTCTCTGAACACCTGTCTCCTTATGCTGTAATGCATATTTTCTTTGTAGAAGTCACTAAATCTATTGCCTGCTAAAACTGCCCCCAGGTTAAATGAGATCTTCAAACTGTACCACTATAACAGCTCAGACTTGTCCTCAAAAGGGATGTAAGAACAGGAAAATTAACAGGGATGTTATGCTATTTGTGGGCAGGGGGTCCTAAGACCAGACTGTACTATGGAAGAAAAAGGCAAAACACTATCAAGGAAGTACATGATTTTTTTCTACAGTAGCTCCCAGGAAGAAATGTTGTTCCTGTGTGTGAGCAGTATGCTTGTTTCTGGTGACTGTGTAATTCACAGGACATAAACTCACCATAATTTCCAGTCTTTTCCTGCCTCCTGGAATAAAAATAGACCTACCATGGACTAATTGTGACTGCAAAATGCAATTTGATACAGGCTATGTCATATAGATCCCATTATATATCTCAGTTACAGATTATGAACTCTTAGTCCTATTTTTACCCTTTGTCTGCTTTTACCAACTTTGTTTGGATTTGGGTTCTGAGTTAAAACAGGTCTAAATGTGTGAGAAAATAAGGAAAGACTACCAGTGCGACTGCATAGCCTCATGTCAGACCTTCCAGCTACAGTCCATGTAATTTATGACAAACCATGTTCTTTTGAATAGCCAGGAAGGTAATTCACATATTGATTAACTGTATCTAATAGTAAACAACACATCTTGAGAAACTACATCTTTTCAAATATGTTGTTTAAACATATAGTTACCAATCAAAATTGATTCCTTTACAAGATAAATATTTTAAAATCAATTAAGTTGAACAAGTTCTGTATCTATTTTCCTCTGCTTTAAGAGATATACCAAAGACACTGTTTATGGAACAAATAAAAATTATTATGAAATTTGAGGATGATGTTCAAAAAAGAAAACTAATTTAAAGATACCAGTTCCTATAAAGCTTCAGTAATGACACTTGCCTGAAAAAAACCCAAAAAATCCTTCTGAAATTACATGGAAATATAAAACCTCTTTTGCATGACTGCAAGAAGAAATAGATTTCCAGTGTAAGCTTGATCTAGTAACATTTCCATATTAGACCATTTTAAGAGGTACTTCTACCACTTTTGAAATCCAGTAATGCTTTTTTCACAATATACACAAGGTATTTTTATTTCTTTGATAATTTTGCAAAGTGGAAACAGTTCTGCTTCTGTTCTTATAATCTTGTAACCAAATACATTCTTGCTCTCTTTCCCCCTCTCCCTGATAGGGACCATGCCCTTCAAGGGGAGGCACAGAATGAGCTCATGACAAGAAGATATTAAAGACTTATGAGAAGAAACCAGCCTCCCAGAACATGCTCCACATCTAAATCTAACTGGGCATTCATGCTTCAAAGTATCCTCAGCTGATTCTTTTTCAATTCTCTCAAAATTAACCTATCTATTCCTCAAACGCAGTGCTAGTTGATTCCATAAATTGTGACAAAATGAAAAAATTGTTAATAGTTTTGATCCTCACCTGGAGGATATGACTGTAGAGAAGACAGGAGAACTCATTTTACTTTTTATTTATAAAAATAAAATAAGGTTATTTCTTCAAAAAGAGAAATTATTAACTTTATGTAAAATTTCTTATGATTTCTCACTATCCAGTTTTCAGAATTATGTTAATATGACTCTCAGAACAGAAATTTAGACAGTCATACAAATCCTGAGTTTTTAAAACTGAGATCTGAAAAGGATTCTTTCTCCATTTGTACAAAATTTGGATTAAGTCTAACTGCAAGAATAATAAAGCCAAGAAGTAACTCAATATGCTTCAAAATCAAGAAGTCATGGTAGTAAAATTTGTTCATTATTTGTCTGGGGAATAATCTATTTATATAGAAAAATATATATTTAAGAGGGATAAAGTTTAATATGTTTAGCAGATCACAGGATGCCTTTCTAGAAGTATCTTCAAAAGGTTTCTTTTTGCTCGCTTGTCCCTAAATAGGTTTCTCTTTGTTCTTTCTGTTTAATTTTTAAATATTTCTCTTATTGCAAATTATCTGTCTCTTCATACTTCTCCCTTACACTATAATTATGCCTTACTGTATAACTATGCCTTTTACTATGTAAAATACAAGATAGGGAATAATGGAATAAGAAGCCAGTTGATGCTAATAATTTGATATCGTTGGGTCTCTAAGATATGTAATAAAAAGGATGGACATATCTAGATCAAAAATAAATATTTTACGTACATACAATAATTAGATATAACAAAGATCAGACAAAAATAACTGATGGATGGCAAGCTCTTCTAAAGCTTTTTCATGTTTGTTTTATTTACCTAGATTAAAATGCATCAACAATTTCATCAGAAAAAGAAGAGTGGCAAAATTCATTGTATCACTACCCAGGTAACCTTTAATAGGCTTACTACATAGGAATGAAAAAGCAATGGTGCAATTCAAAGGTCAGGTGAAATTCAAACTCTACAGAATGATCATATTCCCACTTCTATATTTTTTCAAACATAAACTAAATCACACTGTGGCAGCATTAGAATGTAAATGTAACACTGGAGGGAGAGTTTCTCTTAACAAATTTCTTTCATGGTCTGTCATCATGGCTCCTCAGATAAAGAAAATAAATACGCTACATTTGAGATATACAGTTTAGAGTTCTCATAGTATAGATTTTTTTTTTCCTGGCATTTCTTTTGAGAAACTGAAATCAAGTTTAGTCCTTGCCTTAGCATTATATTCAATCATTATTGTATAAAGCATTTATGCATTTCCACACCAATGACTTCCTTGAGGCACTGAGGAAATTAAAAACATAATCTTTAGTGTAAGCTTTTTCCTCTGATCCATCATTTGCAATGTTGATATGCTTTCCAATTATTTCTTACTCCAACCTGCTGTAAGCATGAAACAAGTGCTTAAGTAATACTGACCTTCAAAATAATTCCTTTTATTTCTTGGGGCATGTTTGTTTCTTCTTAGCAGACAACTATTAGCAATTCAATAAACCAGAACTATTGGCTGGGGAAACAATTACAACAAAACTTCTATCTCACCACTCAAAATGTAATATATTTGTATGTATATATAATTACAGTAAAAGGGCTGTATTAGAAGAGTGCAAGACTGTTATTTAGGTGCCGGTACCAGGATTATGGTTGTCTACAGAAGTACCTCATGAACACAAGCCACTATTATACCATCATTCACTGTTTTGTCTATTTGAACACAGGATACCTTCTGAGGGGGCACCTCTGTCACGCTTTCACCCTCCCTCAGTCTCTAGACCTAAGACATCTTTCCTATAAAACTTGATACATTTCCATGAAAAGTTTTCTTTTTGGTGATCTGCTTTTTCAGTTGGGAGAGTTGTGTCATTGAAAACTTCCTTCTCTACTCTTATTTCTCATCTGTCTCAGTTTGTGTTCCTCCCTCACAGCCACCAGCCCCTGTTCCCACTAGTGTCTCTGATCCTCCACCTGCTTCCAGGTTCCTTGCTTAATGAGTCATCATTATTTTCCCCCCTTCCAGTCCTTGGCTGCCCATTTCAATCTAATCGCTGTTTCATTCTAATCCAGGATTTTTCCCCTTTGCATAGGAGAGCTTCCTCCTCTGCCTCCCCTTAGTTCCAGCAAAGGCACCTGAGCAGCAAGAGAAAGGCTCCCAGGTTCATTATGCAAAAGCTATACACCAAAAGCAAGACAGACCAGGAGACCCCAATACCAAAAGTATGTTTCAGCATCAATCAACATAAACGATTAGCAGTATTGAAGTCCTACCTCTAATCTGATTATATAAACCATCAAATGTCTTTGTCTGAGTGTCTACAGTGATTTTAGTATTAACTCTATGAGTATCTCTAAACACTAAGCATAGGAGCAAAGCTTAAGTGGGGGTTTCTGAACATCTGTGGGGGTTATGTTGTCCTCAGAACTCACATGTTATTCTCAAACTCTACGCTAGTGCTGTTGTTACAGCTAGCAACCACAATACTAGCAGCTACTGCCATTTTAAAAGACAAAAGTTTCACATTATGGGATTTAGATTGAAGGAACACTGTTTTAACTCACTAAAGCAACTGATTTGTCTTGTTATCTGTCACATATACAATCCCTTCTACCATCTTCTGAGGAATTTAGATGCATTTACATAGATTATAGCTACATTTTTAGAAACCATTTCTAAACGGTTTTAGAGATTGATTCCATTTTAAATCAAATTTGCATGCAGCATATTCACCGCAGCTATATCCATGCTGGGGAGAAGATACTCTTTCCAGTTGCAGGGCCGGATATGCCCCAGGCACATCCCCACATGAATCAGAGTTGTTTATATCTGCAACCATTTTTGCCGAGGAGAGCAACACCCCGGTGGGCTGGGCGGGCAGGAACAGCAATAGGCTCTGATCACAGCCAGGAGCAGCAAACAAGAACCACAGGGTGGACGCAATGACCCATCAACCACCTGAAGTGCAATTTTGGCATAACCCTTGTGTTCATAGACTTCACAGCAGAAATGCACAATTTGCTACTCTGTGAAGGTTTAGGACCAGGACAGCAGCACTGAACTGTTCGAACACCAATATTAAAATTAAGTAGCATGAACACGACTAATACTGATGCTCTGTGAACTAACTGTTTACTGTCATTTTGTGGCCATCCTTTTACACTTTCAGTATGCAGCTTAAGCATGTATTTAATAAAAAATAAAGATTTTCGCATAGGTGTAAAAAAAGGGTTTTTAAAACTTTGGCTAAACACATATTAGATTATGACCATTCATCCCTAATATATATATTTAACTCCAGCTTTAAAATGTGTTAGAAGATTCAATCAAAACCTTCATTATCATAATTTGTAAAAATAATAGCATCTCCATGAGTTTATGTAAGCTTCAACTTTCATAATTATTAAGGTTTTGAGTAATCCCATTTTGAGACTTTGAATGATCTGTTTAGTATAATTCAAACAATTCCAACCTACTGGACACTGATTCTAAAAGTGTATTTTGTACATATAAGCATATTATAATGTTATAATGAAAAAAAAACTGATTGCTTTATAAAGTGATACTCTCTGCCATCCACTCTTGAAACTGCCAGGAGTCAGTCAACATCTTTAGTAGCTATAAAAATTTACATGTAATCAAAGCAAGAAAGAGTAGTGTTACTGGTTGCAGGAAAAGTCAGTCTGTAATTTGATGCACTGATCAAGTTACAAGTGATCAGAGTTAATTCTTTTTTAATAAAATTTGAGCTGAAGATATTTAGTCAGATACTTCCATTTAATTGAAACATCAGCATATGAACACACAGTATTTAAATCAAACAAGATTATGACTAAGAAACTGCTAGATATCCAAAGTAATCTAGATCCTAGTCTCAGATGACAGTGAGTATTTTATGACAGACCTTCACTGATCATTGTGAGTGGCAATTATCCATGCCTTGAATAGATTAAAAATTACTTTACATTGCAATGCTAACAAAATCACAGTACTTGACAGCCATGTGGCAAAGACAGATGAATAAAAATTAAAAAGGATTTTCTAAATCCATTTAGGTTCATATTTGCCAAGAAGCACACTAGTCTTTCGAGGACAGTTTCTCCCAGTGTTTCATTGGTCGGGGGACAGTTTTGACTGGCTGGCTTTGTGTTTGGTGAGGTTTTTTGTAAGGCCCAGTGAGAATGCTGGGATGTAAACTTCGTTTTGATTCATGATGTGTCAAAGTGAATACAGCTCGTTGAAACTGAATAAAACTGAGATTACATTATTAGAAGGGGATGATGACTGAGCCTGCTAATAGCTGCAGCAGAGTCAAGCTCTCTTTCCAGCCCACTTAACTCAGCATAAAAAGTGTTCAGGGAAGTGTCAGAAGTAACATTCGGACCAGAGTAGGAGGGTACAGCAAAGGGATGGATAGCGTTCTTTTATTCTTGCAAAGGAATTTGCCAATTGGCCTTTCCCAAAAGAGTTATCTCTCAGTCATTAACAGCTGGTGGCTCTTCTGTATGTTTTCCAAGACAAATGCAAATTCCAGAAGAGTAGTAACTGAAAGTATCTTGGAACAGGACTGTTATCTAGAAAATTTTTTCATATGCATTAAATCTCTGTCATGGAATGACTTCCTCCCATCTATTTTCTGGAAATAGGACTAAGATTTTTCTCAGTAATAATACAGAGGCAAACTGTTACCAAGCCAATGAAAATCTGCTCTTCTCCCCAAAGGACATCTTTATATGCATTGATTTCCTGTAAAAGTCAGGCAAAGATTCTTTCCAAATCTAGAACTTCCTTCTGTGGCTTGTAAGCCTCCTTACTGTCTTAGAAGCGGGGGGGGGCAAAAAAAAAAAAAAAAAAAAAAAGAAAACCAGTGGGGAATTCTAGAAAATCCTAGGTAAGTGATTCTGTTCTTTTCAGCTCTTCTCCTGAAAGCACACGGATGCTGGTTCAAGGTGTGACATGAGCTGAAGAGGGAGAAAGCCTCTGGTGATGAACTTTGAACTTTTCTTCTTTTGCTCTTGCAGACAGTGGCTCATAGCGGAGTCTGACAGCTGGACATTTTAATCTCAGTTACTAGATGGACATGGGCAGTGCTCATCCCTGTTTGTAGATTTGCATGTGTAAGGCATGCTCAGAGCGTAGCTACACAAGTGTCCTGGGCGGGGGTGCCCCGGCGCTGGCAACGTGGCGCTGCAGGGCCGCCTCTGTGGGCAGAGGCCGGGGCTGCCCCGAGCCGGACACAGCCGGTTCCAGCCGGCGGCTCCAACCCGCCCGCCCCAGGGCACGGCTGAGCCCCGCAGCCTCGGTGGGCGGCGGCGCCTCTGGGAAAGTGTTTGTAAGAAAGGGTGAAAAAATGCCACACAGGCAAAGGAGGAGGGAAAGAAAAGGGAGTGAGAGAGAAACCACAGTGTGGACACCAAGGTCAGAGAGGAAGAGGAGGAGAAGGTGCTCCAGGCACCGGAGCAGATATCCACACTGCAGCCCAGGGAGGACACCAGGCCACAGGAGAGGAAAGTGTGAGGAAGAAGGAGCAGCAGAGAGGAGCTGTTATGGACTGACCCCAAGCCCCATTCCCCATCCCCCTCGTCCGCTCGGGGCAGGGGAATAGAGGATTTGGGAGTGAAGGGGTGAGGCTGAGCCTGGGAAAAATTGCGGGGGGTGGGTGGGGTTATTTTAATTTTTTGTCTTTCTTTCTCATCATCCAAACCTATTTTAAATGGCAATAAACTAATTTTCCCCAAGTCACGACTATTTTGCCCATGTGGTAACTGGTATGTGACCTCCCCCATCTTTATCTTGACCTATGAGCTTTCTCATCCCAATTTCTCCCCCTGTCCTGTTGAAGGGGAGAGCGAGGAAGTGGCTGGGTGGCTGCTGGCTGCTGGCCACGGGCAGCACACAACAACAATTAAACCTCGCAGTGGGCCACAGAGAGAGGAATGCCTGGCTTAAGGGTCCTGGGTACTGCACTCCAGTGGATCTGCTCAGTAAAGCTGTCTAGTGCCATCTAGTTTCTGTGAATCCAGGCAAGATTTTTTCATACAATACTCTTCATCATGATATTGATGTACTGATTTTAAAGTTGTTTCCTCTCCCAGGATGCAACAGATAAGCACCTATAAATTGGCATGCTGTAGTTGAAAACAGAGCTAGCCATACAGTACTGTGTCCACTCCCAGTGCATATATATAAACATTAAAATTAAAAGGGAGTGGAAAAACTTAGACATCATCTGAGCACTGTTCCTTGCAAATCCCTTGCTAATGCTGCTACAACTCCTAATTCCTGATTTACATTTTGCAATTTTCAATCTCTCAAATGAGTGCACTCAATGCATTTGGCCTGTGTCAGTCCAAATGCCATTGAAAAGTGTTGGAGTGCTTGCAAAGCTATGCTGGGACACCGATGCTGCACACATAACAGCATTACCATGAGTGTGCAGCCACATACTTGAGGACCAGAACACCATGCTGTTGCTAAGACATTCATTTGCCAGTGATACATCTCCCCAGTGGCAGCACATTGCTGCTATCTCTTTCTACCTTAGGATTTAACACACTTGGCACAGCTCACCAGGCAGCAGATCTGTCAGCTAATTGCCTGTCACAAGGTCTGGAGTAGAGGCAGAAATGTTGAGCTGCACAGTGAGACGTGCTGGCCCTGTGGCAGGGAAACAGGAGATGAGGGCCAAAAGATTAGTGTCATACTCAAAATATAGGGCTGCACAGTCATTGGCAGTGAGAACCAACTGAAATTGCTATTCTGTTTGCAAGTATATTTGTTAATGAAGTAACTCCTGAAGACTTTGAACTACGGAGTTTCGGTAAAAGCTTGAGAAAGGAAATCTCCCTACAATTTTCTTCCTTCCATAAACAAAAATAAGACATCTTTGTGCCAAGAGGGTCTGACACTTGAAAGTGCCAGGTGATCACATAAAATGTGTTTGTAGCTTCAAGAGGTAGGTCACTATTCGGTAAATCCCTGAATCCTATGAAGGCTGAAAAAGAGCTGAAGGAGTTGAGCTGAAAGCTCAGGGAGCTTTCATAGCAACCTGAGAAAGGTTGGAGGTTTGTAGTTATGCTTAGGTTTCTGGCTTTTCATTCCTATGTGTAGCAGTTCTGGATTATTTTCTCCTCTCAATCTCAGAAATGTTCTCAGGATAGAAAAAATGATTTCTGCTTCAGCTTACCTGAGAATATAGACATTTGGTTTAAACTTAAGGAAAAAAACATGCTCAGCTTATTCACATGAACAAACTTATGAAAACAAGCAGGATTTAATCTGTGATAGAAAAAAAAAAGTATCTGGAAAGCACAGGAAGTACAGTTTCATTCTCATTTGGGAGAAAAATAAATACACTGATATTTTAAGGTATCTGTATATTACCAAAGCTTTCTCTCTCTCTCATCCCCTTACTGTAACCCTCCCAAAATGCCTTTTGAAATAGTGTAAAGAATTAAGATTGCTGATGAATGAAAACCAGCAGTTTTATAAGATGCTGCATAATGTCTGAATTTGATAAAATATAAGCAAATTGCTGTCTTCCTACAGAACTAGTGTAGAAAATGTCTCTATATATGCTCTATCTCTTTTCTAAAGCCATAAAATGATAAAAAACATTAATGTTAAAAATTTACACACATTAAGCTATGCAATTAATAAAAACACGTACCCAAACAGCCTAAATCACATATGCTGGAATTTAAAAAACCCTGCATTTTCAAACAAATTGCTCTAAAACTTGTGAGTAATTCTATGAAGAATTCCTGAAGGTATGTATCCCTTTAGACAGAACAAATGTGCCTTTTCCATGAGAGAGTAGTGGAATAGCTGATGGTGCAATAACAAATGCATTGGTTTTGCACTTGATTAAATAATTAGTTTTCTTTGCTGTTATATGCAGTGAAGTACATTTTCATTTATTACATAGAGCAATTTTGTTTAAAAAAACTCATGGACTTAAGTTCTGCTCTTTCGAATGAAGAAAACACAGCATGTTTAATACCTGCCACCATTTCTTTTGTACTTTGCTGTTTACATTTTTACTGTGGACCTTAAAGAGCTGCAAAAAAAGGAGTATTTATACTGCCATTTTGCAGAAGCTCAAGGTCATGCAACCACAGCAACTGGATCTGCATACAAAGTGTCCTGTCTTTGTTCTGACCATTAGCTTGCACTGTTTCCAGCCATCAAGTAATGGCATTGAGATATCAAAGTATGATAGACTGTTCTGTCTAAATGACTCTATATCCATCAATAATGTCCATCCAGGCATATTAGAACACATGTATACTTTAGGAGCACATCTACAGAAATTACTTCTTATCAAGAAACAGTGTTTTCAAAGTATAAAGCAATTGTAGTGGCTGTTTAAAGACTAATCTATAAAAATAATACATATATAGATAGATACAGTCAAGATTTGGGATATCTTGCATGAAAGACAGCAAACCTACCAGTTAAGTGCCTCTTATTATCCCACTAAAAAATACGTAAGAAAAGGGAATAAACTGCAATAGCATATTACTATTGTATATAATATCTTCACTCAGCTTCTGTCATGTAAAGAATTTATAATGAGAAATAGAAAACAGAAAGTTTATGTGGGAATAAAGGTAAATTGAGGGCTGTAACGAAGACCGTGGAGGTGTAAACGTCACAGAGCAACAGCACGCAAATTAGATTTTTTCATTTGTGGGAAACTGCCCACAAAATTGTACCTTGAAAATCAGCATAATATCTGAGTTCTCAATTTTGAATATATTGCAGTTTCTTTTTGAGTTTCAGTTTTATTGCAAGCTTTGCAGTGTAATTCTATTAAGCAAAATTATATACTATACACCCTTTATATTTGTTATTGGTTATTTGTTATTAATTACATTAAGAGATGTTACTCAGGCTTAATAAAGTCTTTTTAAATATTTTAGCATGTATGTCTCATGAACAATCTATTCTATGTTTTCTGTACAGTTTTAACATCTCAAACTCTAGATGAGCACTCCTAGAAATATACTTTAGGTCTGACATTAAGAGCCAGAAAAGCCAGATCAAATGTATTGTGTCTTTTTTTGACTAAATAACTGAGTTTTATAATTAATTATAACTGTACAATTAATGCCATGTAATTAAAATGCTGAACCAGTGCAATAAATACTGACTGAAAATTTTATGCTTCTGAGAGCATCCTCCACAGCTATTCCTTTTAAAGGGGCAGAAATAAAAAGTCATACAATTCACAGTAATTACAAAAAACAAGAAAACATTTCAGAATAATGCTGCCCAGTAATTGAAAAGTTACCATGCATTCAAACAGTTTCAGCTGTAGATTCGACAGCCTTAATGCCAGTTATTAAAACTATGGTTCACACAGGTAATTGCAGGTTTGGAATTCAATGGAATAAAATAAATGATTTAATTAAATTTCTTTCTCATATATTACAAAGCGCACTAAGTTGTTCCTTTAGCAATTTTTTCTAATTAGCATAAGAACAATCAGTCATAATATAAAAGTGTACTTGTGAAAAAGTCTGAGCTGGATTTTATTCAGTAATGAATAGCTACATAAACAGTTTCCAATCATCAGGAAACTAGAGGATTTAGGAGTGAATAAAACACTTTGCAATTATTCATCAAGTTTTGGATGACTCTTTTCAATTACAGTATTTCTCTAAACTGAAGCAGGATCTGCTTTTGCAATTGTTACCATGCCCCAGGAAGATCTTTTGCCAAGAGTACTTGTAAAGCAGAACTGCCTTCTCTTCCTATCCTCACCACAAGATGCTGGGTGAAAGGGTGAGTGCAGGTTTCCATTCTTCACTCTTGCTGAAGGCTTTGTGCATTTGGATGACATGTAGATGTTGGTAGGGATTATATTCTGTCTCTGAACAGGATTCTTTTGTGTCTAACAGAACTTTCAGTCATTATTAATTATAAATTCAAAAAAATGATAAAACTGAAAAGAAATTTGAGAAATTCAAGTATAAAAAGTCATATGCAATGAAACAGTAAAGCCTAGTCTTTCAACTGAATTGCAAGATTTTTCACTGTATTTTTCACTACACAGATAACACACACATTTTTTTCCAAGTTTCAGCTTTGAGAATGGTCTTCAGTGTCTAGGCTAAACTATTTGCCTAACCTACTACTTAAGTGAAGTGAAAAAGACCCCTCAGTGACAATCCATCCAAGCTGTCTTAAAAGGGGATGGTTCTTCAAACGGTATACCTTGTTTTCTTCATTGAAAGCAGCTGCATCACAGCTTAATTGAACACCAGGCTTTTAGGAGGCTTCAGCTTGGTGAGGTAATTCTTGTCCTAAACATCATCTTAAATTGGGAAAACAGAGTTTGTATTACTTAATTTTAATCACCTATAAGCAAGGTATCTAAGCCAAGATGGCCTTTTAGGTCCTCTTTTTAGTCAACAGAGAAAGACTGATACCGTCAGAGTAGGTATCAAGACTGATACCAACAGGTGAGACTGACTCTAGCCTCCACTGTCTGTAGAGCAGAGACAACATTAAATTCAACATTAAACTTTAGACAGGAAAATCAGGAGATGGAGTTAGAAGAGCATTTAATGAATTCCAAATTTTATCCCCTTTCTTGTGGACGTTGACATATATCTTTTTGGAGAAAAAAAAAATCCTCACAGAAGTCCAAAGAGAAGGAACAAAAATTAAAAATGGGGGATAATTAAGAACTGTGGTTTGCAATGACAGCTCTTGTGATCTCTAAAGGCAAGAATAAGGATATTCTTGTTCAATGACAGTTAATGAATTGCTTACTGATTTCATCAGTAACAGATATAATCCAAAGAATAAAAGGTAACCTCTGAGTTGTTGGTTTATTTCATCCTTTTAACAAAGCATCTATTTAGAGCCTGTCTTAATGTACTTTTCAAAAAAAAGAAAATAAACTAAAAGACCCCAAACAGTTTTGAAGTGATGGTACGGACATCTATAACTACATCTGAAATCCTGCATTTTTCCATGCTTGTCAATTCTGTCATATTATTATCTTTCGTATTACTATCATCCATTAAAAATGGTACTCTTTGCAGACTGAAATACTAAAATTGTCTTGGAGAAGTTAAAGTCATGTTGAAAATCTGGAAGAGATTGGAGATTAATCATACGTTATGTATTGAGGAAGCTTTTTTCCTCTGCATAGAAGCAAGTCTGAAACTGGAATCGAACAGTACAAATCATAGCCAATAATTTATAATATTGGTCCATTCAAGGAATGTATTCAGAAATCCATGATTCAGATAGTCAGATGCAGTACCTTCTAAGAATGCAGTGTAAAGAATTTCTCTATGCTCCCTTAAGAGCAAAAGCTTTCCAGAAAAAAAACTGTTTTCAGATGAATTTTTTTCCCAGATAGGGAGGATGAACTAACTTCTTGCCAATATTAAATCACAGTATTTTTTCTCTTAGCTATTAGTTATTTTAACTATATTGTGCTGGTACTTTGATTATTCGTTATATCTTAAATGAACTTAAGGTGATAGAAACGTTTATCCTGAATTCCTTGTGCCAGTTCCCCTATAAACATGATAATCTTTAGCTGAAAAATAAGTTGTTAAACATATTACATAATAAAAAATAACTTCTATATCATGCAGAGCCACAGTCTTTTCTCTGTGGTACATCCCAAATCCTCATTAATGTTTCCCCACTCATGTATAAGAGTTCAATTTTGGCCCAATGACTTTCCATTATCTGAATAGTTTTAGTAAAAAAAGATAACTGATCTATTATACTACAAGTGAATAATTTGCTTCATTTGTTAACAAAATGGATTTCTTATTCTGCCTCTCATGAGCAATAGTAACTCCTCCCTTCTTCTGTTTTAAGTCATGGGATATATTTGTTTAAGCAAGAAAAATGAAATTACCTTCCTTCCAAATTTGATATTACACATCTTTATAACAAAATCCAATTTAGAACAAGGTTAAGTAGAATAAATATAGCCTCTCATTGCTTTCCTTATTTTGCCTATTGCTTTTCTACTGATTTCAACTGACAGGAGCATTGAGCTGGGTAGGAAGCAAGGTAAATGCAGAAGGAACTGTGAATATATTATCATTGTCTTTATTTAGCTGCACCATTAAACCATTTAGAAAAAAATTGCAGTAATTTTGATAGGCTGAGACCTCACTTGTAGTACAATATTCATTGACCCTGAAATATATAATGTGAAGTAACCTCGAGATGCACAGGCTTCTATGGGCAACAAAAAATCAAATTCACATAAGGAGGTTTTGCATTTAAATTACACAACAATCCAAGACATTTTGAACATACATTAGGGCAGGATATGGTCCTTTGAATGTTATTCTCAATGCTCGTACCAGCAGCAACCGTCATCTGAAAAAGGGGGCAACAGAGATTCCGCTGAATGGAACAGAATTTTGTACAGTGCTACAGTATATTTAAATTACACCATGCTAACAAGATGAATGTTATTATCATTCAAGCAAGCTGATCTAAGAGAACAAGAACGTGGCTCAACTGAAATTCACACAAAAAAACTGGAAGTATTGTTACATCTCCTGGCTCATGAGGAGCCGAGAACAACCAAAGAGTAAGTCACTTTGGTGTTCTGTACTGCGTTCACAGAAGTGAACTCTGAAGCACTGTCAAACAGTCAGATGACTATGGAGAAATAATCATAGCTCCATGGCTAACTTTAATCTGAGGTCTCTGCATAAACCAAGAGGTTTACCTGTTTGTGAGGTTTGAAGAAAGTAGGATCTTCTTCACCAAATTAAAACATCTTACAGAAAGACATCAAAACACATAAACCTATTAAATTATGAGGTAGAATTTACCTATTAAATTAATAATTTTTTTATGCTGTCTCAGACTTCTCTGTTGCACCAAAGAACCATAAGAGTGGAAAAATATTAGGGAAAAAGCTACGTGCAATTAAAAATCTGGAAGTCCCTTCAGCTATGTGAATGCTGTTTTTCCTCCTTTTTCATTACTTTTTCATTTATTTTTGCAGAGCCCAACATATAACATTCTTCTTTAGAAAGACCCAGACTAGTAGGCAATCTGACTAGATGACATTTCTTCATATCTCAGTATTTACTTCAGAGGAAATTAACAGCAGAAATTTTCAAAAAGTTCTAGAAATACTTTTTAAACATCTGGTTCAATGTATTCTGACTGCCATTTAAAAAAAAAAAATAAAAAAATCAACAAACAAAGCAAACCAGTTCTAGACTAAAGCTCTAAACTGTTTCTTTCCATTGTTGAAAGCATATGTAACAACACATACAATGTTTATGCTAATTATAGTTGAGCTTCATCATCTCTCAAAGTAATTATTGACCTAAGCTTTATTTCTGTGACTATTTACCAACTCAATTCAATAAACCTGGTATTGAGAACTGACAAAAGAGAGTATTTTGGGGTTCAAGTATTTTTAATAGCACAATATAACATTTGGAAAATACAACATATTGCAAGATGTGTTTTATAATGTCTTTACTATTATAATTTATGAGGAAGTTAAGCCTGACTCTATATTTTGATTTACTTTTGCAGTAAACAAAAATGTGGACATTATCAATATATTTAATAACAGCCACAGGCATGTATCCATGTTCATCTATCTACAAACCACGTATTGCCAATTAACTTCACATTGTAATTTGTAGCATTTTTAAAATATTTGAAATAGTTTTAAACTTTCAATATTTTAAAGGAGAATTATGCTATTAGTGGTAAGAAAAAGAGTAAATCTTAAATTTTAAGCAAAACTCTCCATGTATGTTGGCAAGTTCTTAACTTCCTTGTGTCAGACTTCCCCTCTTTAGATTTACACCCTTAAATATTTGAAAACATTTTTATAATTTTATTTTTTTTTAAAAAGGAGATTTCACTTCATACAAAGCAGCTACTTTTGAAAAGAACATTTCCACACAAAGCAACTTCATGGTCAATTCATGTATCATGTTTAGATGGATCTTTAACACCACAGTCTTTCCAGAATTTTGTAAGGAAAACACAACCTGCATTATGTCAGCATGACACTGTATTAAATAAACAATATCTGAGAACAAGAAAACATACACATTATAAACTTTATCCATTCATTATTTCAGTTTCACACATCTTTATTTAATAACAGTTTAATGCTCATTAAATTTAATCGCAATATTTATACATATAAACTACTAAAAAAGGGTTGAAACAAATGCACCTGGATTAATGTGTAAATAGTTTACACATTTTTGCGCATTTTTTTAATTTATGTACGTCTCACATATGATGTTTTCTGTTAATTTTGCACTTTTGTGTGAAAAGGTAGATCTACTGTATACTTTTGACTGCTGCATCTGAGCTCTGTTAGCTAATTCATCTTTGCTGTCCACCACTTTTAACAGCAATAATCTCCGAGTAACTTTAGTCTAATTTTTCAGATTATCTTGTAAACAGTTTTCCCGCTCTTTCCTCTTGTAAAACTGTGATTAAAGGTTTATTGATGAAAGGTATAAAGTGAACAGTGTTTAGTTCTAGCAGCTGATAGGTTTAAGGTCCAGTATTTTGACTCTTCAGGTCTACTATGGGAAACTTTACATAATTGGAAATGAGTGATCCCTGATATTTCCATGCTGTAAGGCTATTTCCTTATAGCCATGGTAATTTACTATCCAACTGGACTCATAGTACCTAAAATCTCAGGTGTAAGAGAAGAGAATTGAAAGAAAAATATTCAGTAAAAAGTATAAAATTTTTGCATTAAATCTAAAATTGTTTGCCTTCATACTATGCATGTTAAGGCAAATACATAGTATTGTCATGAAGATTTTACTGGCAATCATCTGAGATACAAAATCCATAAATGAGTTATGCAGTGTAAGTAATGCAGCAATTCCCACCTCATGCACATTGATAAAATATTTATTCCATTCAGAAATGCTTCTAATATTATAGCATCTACTTAGTACTTTGTACCCTAGTAACTATAACCTATTAGAATTAATATTCATGAAATTTTCTATTACAGTTTGGTCTTCCTCCTTGAGAAAATGTATAAGCATTAAAATTTATCAGACGAGAAAAGAGGGTCAACAGGGAGAGAAAATCCTGAAAATGAAGCTCTAGAACATGCATATATTCTTGCTTGGGATGAACTTCAGTTACTATTTGCTGTGAACCACATGCATGGGGACAGATTCTTAAGCTGTATCTGAAATGATGGACCCAGAAATGTTTCTAGGCTCCTTCTCCTCTCTCTTTTGGGTTTCCACATAGAAAGCCTTATGTAAGGCTGCAGCACATCTGAAAATGTTTTCAGAAAATGCGTCACCTACGAAAAGCCCTCTAGGTACATACACAGCCAAGCTGTACCTCCTGGAGTTTTCCAAGACCGCATCAGACAATAATCATGAATAACCACCCACATATGGACCAAACTGGCCTGCATTTCACAACTAGATGGAAATAGTGACAAAGAATATAGAAGACTACAATTTCAAGCTCCTGTGGAAGCACCAAAATTAAAGTTTTAGATAATTCTGCAAATTAACCTATGAGAAATAGGTGAAAATTCATGAAATCTAGCATCGATATTCCTGAGCTTAGATCATGTAGCAACTGCATTTTTTTAACTGGTTAGTTACACCAGGCTTTCGAGTGATCTTGCTGTTCAGGTCACATGAAACAAGCCATATTTTCTTAAATACCAACATCATTATAATCACACCTTCTTAGCAAGTTCCCAGTCAAAGCTCTGGTAAAGCAGGAACTCCTGCTCTCAGTTATGATGTGAGCAGTACAGCACTAATTTCAAGGACATTTCCAAAATAAGGACATGGAATAAAAAAGAAAGTCAGGTTTTATAATCAGTGGTATCCAAAGGTGCTGACAAATTCAAAGATATTTGCCAAACATCTAATTTTTTGATGGATTGAAGAAACCAGTGCAGAATCTTCCCCAATTCTTTGACTTCTATAATATAGGTATCTGACAGGTGGAACCTACTGACTAGAAAAATAATGATAATCCTACTCTCAGAAATAAAAAAATCTCCCTCAGAGCAATATTTGATGTTTCTTGACAAGGATTTTGTGGTGACCAGTCTTATACCACTCACCACAGTCCAAAATGCTAATTAGGTGTTTTAGTCTATTGAAAATTTTATTTACTCACATTAATTAGTGAAACTAGGCAATGTCAGAAAAGAACTTATGTGTCATCTCTTTTTGGGGGAGCTAACTGAGGTCATGCTTAGCAAGCCATCTGAACAGTCGTAAAGGTAAAAAGCCCCAAAGGAATAGACCCATTACTTTCTAAAGCCATTCCTGTAAAAAGTATTCTATTTGTTACTTTAGTCATTGGGGAAAAATCCAAGACAAAACCAAAAAGGGCACTTTCACAATACATGGGTACAATATTTCAAGACGTTTATATTTCATGGGACAATAGGAAATGGCCTCAAGCTGGGTCAGGGGAGGTTTAGATTGGATAGTAGGAAAAATTTCTTTACTGAAAGAGTGGTCAGGCACTGGAACAGGCTGCCCAGAGAGGCGGTGGAGTCACCATCCATGGAGGTGATCAAAAAACGTGTAGATGTGGCACTTCAGGGCATGGTTTAGGAGGCATGGTGGTGTTGGGTTGGCAGTTGGACTTGATGATCCTAGAGGTCTTTTCCAACCTTAATGATTCTCTGATTCTGTGATAGTGGAATTTACTGCCTATTCTCTGCATTCAGACTAGGAAAGTGGCTTCAGCTAAGCCTATCCTGAAGTGAAGCCTGTTTCATATAATATCCCATGCATCTCACGATTACTTCAACAACCAGTACCTTCAACTCAAGTTGAAATCAGTTTAATCTACATTGTACTGATACATACACAAACACAAATGTACACTAATGCAGAATCCATTGGTTTGGTTTTTTGTTTGTTTTTTTTTTTTTTTTAAGTGTGGGCTGGACTAGAAGTAGTGCTACAAAACAAATATCACTTGTTAAAATTGAAGACCATAGGTCATCATGGCATATCATGGTACATTATACCATAGACACAGCAGATATCACATATGTCTCTGATAGTATGAGTCTATTCTACTAACTTTGAGAAGTCATCATGTGAATTCACAGTAAAAAAATATATTCTCAGATGCCATTCATATTGCTGTTCTAAAGAGAAAGAGAAGTGTGATATCCAGATGTTGGCAAAGGGTCCTTTAATAATCTCAGAGGTATATTTAAAATTCACAGACTGCATACTGAATACTGCATCTGTAAGAACTGTCCCACCAACGTGTTCTCATTTATGGAAGACCATTTCAAACCTTGACTGGACAGGACCCTGGGACACCTGGTCTATTTATAAAAAGTTAGCCATGCATGGACTAGATGACCTCCAGAGATCACTACCAACCTAAATTATGCTATGATTCTATTATTTTCAATACTAAATGTTATTTGATGTTACAGCACATAGGGTTTTCTTTATGCTAGATTTGATATCTATGAATTGAGAAAGATGAAGAGCTCCTACAATAGAAGGGAAGAAAGGATGAAGGATGTGAAGATATACAACTTTACCCAGTCTATCCCTAGACAATCTGGACAGAATTTTAATCCTAACAATAGTTCTAGTGACAGGTCTGCACTTCCCTGAGGTTCCAAGTAATGGAAAAGTTTGAAGCTCTTGGGGCTTGCTCTGGGTAAACTAAGTCTGTGACAACCAACGACTGATTTCAGATGTCACCACATTGCCAACATCATTACAAACAAATGACATGTCATTCCTCTTCTGCAGCTACCTCAGAGACCCACTGGCAGTCTTTAAGTCTTAAACTGTCTGTAAAGGTTGGCTTAGAAAGCAATGCAGCAATGAAGATAAGTCTTGCGGGCCCAGTGAAGACCAAACTTGCTAGTTATATGCAGCATGCTTTTGGGTAAGGGTTGACTTCAGCCTCTGGGACATATTAAAGCCCAATAGTTTGAGACTCACCAGGAAAGCTGAATGCCACCAGGTGGCTAAGACTCACAGCCCACTTGCAAGGTAGACTTTGGGTGGAAAAGAAGTTGAAAGGCAAACCATGACACACTTAGATCTGTTGAGGAGGATGTTCCTTCAGCATAACAGACACATAACTAGGGAGGACAAAAAATGTTAAGGATACATTTGAATCTCTCCCGACTTCTCAAGTGGAGGGCTTAACTGACTAAAGAAGTTGGTATTTATTTTGGAAAATGAGTCCAGTAGGTTGATGCATTGGAACTCTGCTCTTCTGGAAATTGCATACTAGCATTGGTACATCAAATTGAAAAAAGTAATATAACTATAGCTACTATTTAAATCTCAGTGAAACACACTTCTGGGTATACAGCAAAATAGGAGTTTGTCCCTAACATTCAGCCTTACATAGCACGCAAGTTGTCAGTAAAATCTGTGAAATCCCACCACTGTTCCTCCATGGAAATGTATAGTTATCCCTGAAAAATGAGTTTGACCTCTTAATATATCATCTAAATTAAACAAATAAAAAAGGTCACTGTAATTTCTTTTAACATTTGTACTAGAAAACAATGTTAGGTATTTTCTTCAAAAAAATCCAACAAACCCATCAACAATGGCCTTTTCACTAAATCTAATGCTTTATATTGCCCCATCTTACTGTCTCATGCCCTTAGCATATCAAAGTTGTCTTTGTGAGGGTCCTCTTATCTGAAGCTGTCAGCTGGTTTTGTGCAAAAAATGATTTTTTATTGATGAACCAAAATATACATAATATATTTTTCTTCCTCCATCTAAAAAAAATCATTTAACATGATTCTTGTTCTTTAATTATACTTTCTCATTCAGTTAATTATTTAGTTACATGTAATGACATTGTAAATGCGGGAAGTAAATGAATGGTCCTAAATTATCAACTTAGTACTTTTAACTCAACAGAGTTGAAAGTGTCCGTACTCTTAAGCTAAGCAAATCAAAAGGAGTCTCATTTGTATGACCAGAATTGGTGTGTCTGTGCATGTGGTTGTACATATAAATATAAAATAATTTTGCATATATAAGATGCAAGATATAAAAAGAAGTATCTAAGGTCACTTAGCCTGGAGAAAAGAAGTCTCCGGGGAGATCTTATTATGGTCCTTCAACACTTAAAGGGGGCTTATAAGGAAGATGGGGACAGACTTTTTAGTAGGGCCTGTAGCTATAGGACAAGGGGTAATGGTTTTAAACTGAAAGAGGGTAGATTCAGATTAGATATAAGGAAGAAATTTTTTACAATGAGGGTAGCGAAACACTGGAACAGGCTGCCCAGAGAGGTGGTAGATGCCCCATCCCTGGAAATGTTCAAGGACAGGCTGGACTGGGCTCTGAACAACCTGATCTAGTTGAAGATGTCCCTGCTCGTTGCAGGCAGGGTTGGACTAGATGACCTTTAAAGGTCCCTTCCAACCCAAACCATTCTACGATTCTAATATTTGATATATATTGTACATATACATGCACACCTGTATCCATCCACATATATGTATGTACACACACTATACATAAATTAGTAATTATTATATGTTTGATGATGATAGCCTGCAGAAAAAAAGTAAACAGAAGTAACAATACCCACCCTCTACAACCATCTATATCAATAGTAGCTCTCGGATATGTACATTGACCTGTACACACTTGACTTTGTATATGGGAGTATTCCCACCAAGCTACAGGGAACTTGTTATCACTGCAGAGTTAAATCTACATGTAAAAATTTGTAAGATCTAGCCCTTAAAAACTAATACATAGACAGACAGACCTTGCAGTCTTTATAGTAAGCTTCCCACAGTACTGTTAAATGATGGTACCAGGTAAAGTAATACATGATTAAGTGAGCATTTTAAAGAGATAATAAGAGTCATATTTATTTGTTTACCTGGATCACAGTAACTGAATTGTCTAATTATTCTTTGATTAATCATTTTAAAAATCTTTCAAGATGTGAATGCAGAAAATCGTCATAGTTAAAATAAGCTCTTATATTTACACCATAAAATATTGACTTAAATGTATTAAACTTAGGAGAGATATAATATAGTGAATAAAGTTTTGGAACAGCGATCACTGAAGCAGAGTTTGAGCTCACATAGCCATTAAAATATCTCAAGATCATGCCTTATGTTGTACCGAGGCACAGAAATAATTCAGGCATATATTCTATCATTAAAAATGCAGTTAAAAAGAGTCTACAAAGCAACTGTCTGAATAGTTCTTAGTCAAAAATGAAAAATATTTCCTTGCCTAATTGTCAGAATTTCCTTCACATAAAGTCTTTTCAAACTACAAGATTTTTTATTACAAGTGTAGAAAACAAAGGACATGCTCATTTGGTATTATATAAAAATATGAAACTATATGAACATGTTGGAATGTTATGCTAATTGTTTTTCAAACCAGGTCTGTGGAAATCATACTGACTACCCTTTTGCTCTGTCTAATGAAGCATGAAGAGTCTGATATTTACATTCCAGGTCCAGTTCCAAGTAATTTTATCGATGACTAGTATTGAAAAAGAAAAGAAAAGAAAAGAAAAGAAAAGAAAAGAAAAGAAAAGAAAAGAAAAGAAAAGAAAAGAAAAGAAAAGAAAAGAAAAGAAAAGAAAAGAAAAGAAAAGAAAAGAAAAGAAAAGAAAAGAAAAGAAAAGAAAAGGGAAATGATGGAAGGAAGGAAGGAAGGAAGGGAGGAAGGAAGGAAGGAAGGAAGGAAGGAAGGAAGGAAGGAAGGAAGGAAGGAAGGAAGGAAGGAAGGAAGGAAGGAAGGAGGGGTAAAGAAAATGAAAGTGAAGAAGAAAAGAAAAAAATAAACCAACAACCAAATACACCTACAGTGTTTTCCTGCACTCCCTGAAATCCTGCTCCTTTAATCACCCAGCTGTCAGACCTGCCCCCAGTCTACAGTTATAATCTCTCTTGTCACTGAAACCCAGGCTGTGGGAAAGGAAGATATAGCAGTTCACATGTGTCCGCATACTGCCCTGCAATAAGACAAATGTAGTTTAGGAAGGTATGTTAAGAACAATGCTAAACTGTGCACATGGTCCAAGGAGATCAGACCTCTGACAGATCCAGGTTAGATAGAGCTCCAGCACACCTGATAAGCATATACAGGTTTCAGACACCTTGTAGATCTTGTGGGAGAGAGAAATCTCATAAACAGGACATGGATCACATGGATGTCATGGTTTTAGCTGGGATAGAGTTAATTTTCTTCACTGTAGCTGGTATAGTGCTGCGTTTTGGGCTTAGTATGAAAATAATGTTGATAACACACTGATGTTTTAGTTGTTGCTGAGCAGTGCTTACACTAGTCAAGGACTTTTCCCATGCTCTGCGAGGTGCACAAGAAGCCGGGAGAGAAGGGGGCATATCCAAGAGAGCTGACCCAAACTGGCCAAAGGGATATTCCATATCATGTGACGTCATGCCCAGTATATTAACTGGGGGGAGTTGGCTGGGGGAAGCAGCGATCACAGCTCAGAGGCTGGCGGTGTCGGTCAGCGGGTGGTGAGCAGTTGCATCACTTGTGGTTTTTTTTCCTATTCCCTCTCTTCCCCGGGTTTCATTTCTCTCTCTCGTTATTTTCTATCATATTATATCATTATTATTATTATTATTATCATCATTATTATTATCAATACCATTACTACTATTACTATTTTATTTTAATTATTAAACTGTTCTTATCTCAACCCACGAGTTTTCTTGCTTTTGCTTTTCCGATTCTCTCCCCCTTCCCACTGGGGTGGGGGGACTGAGCGAGCGGCTGTGTAGTGCTTAGTTGCTGACTGGGGCTAAACCACAACAAGGGACTATCAGAGCTTTGTCAAAGGCAAAATGAAGCCAAAATTCTGAAAACGTGTTCAAAATACAGTGACTCATACCTGCTCTAATTCGAAAATTTTGCTTCCTGTAGTCTCATTCTTACTGTATGACTACAGCAGACAGCAAAGCCAAAAGCATGCCTAAATAATTTTCAACAACAGCATACAACTTTGATTGCCCCACAAAAGTCAGGGGAAGCCTGTTCAAAATCTGTTCCTGTTCCAATCCTCAGACTTCTACATAGGGAAAAAAATAGGACAGTGAATCACAGTTTTATTTTGTAGTATTAAATATTTCCCTCATTTCCCTGAATGCATGTGCCAGCATGTCAAGTTTCCTGCAGAAGGACAATTTGCCCTCTGATCTCCTTGAAGCAGGATGAGGCAGAAGAAAACGTGCCTTTGGGTGAGTGCAGAATGTAGCATCTTCTTGCAGTCCTGAGAGATATTCAGCTCTGCGTGGGCTATGGAAGACTCTAGGACATGGCTGTTCTGTATGAGTGTGAGCAAATGAAAAGGAGCAACTGGTACAACCCCCCCATGTACATGAGGGAGGCCCAGAAGGGGCCTCAACTCTCGATTAACATGTACAAGGGGAAGGTAAGATGGTAAGGGATAAAGCACAAAAGCCTTCATTCAGACTTGTGCTCATGTCAGTCTCCTCAGTGCTCATTTTTCATGTCCTTATCAGGGTTCTTTAGGCTGCAGACAGATAGGATTCAGGTTCACAACAGTGTTTTTACATAATTTATTATGTATATGTTTTTCAGGGAGAATATAGCATAAAAGCTAAATTAAGCTCTTTTTTTTTTGGTAATTTTCCAGTAACAGAACAGCTAAAAATAAATCTCACAGTGTGAATGTATGTAATAATGATGAAAACCTTGAAAGACAGTCTTGAGGAATTTTGCAACTAAGCATTCCCACTAGGTAAGAGGTGAATGTCTTTTTCCCTGAAAAAGCCAATCAGTGCTTTTAGTTTTGATTTAAGCACCATGTTATCTGGCTTCATAACCAGATAAGTGTACTTATGATGGGAAAACCATAAAAAAAAATTCCCACCACTAGAAATTCTCAAACATCAACACTAAGGGCAAGCTAATTGCATCTTAAAAGAAGAGATTTGTGTTTTTCTATTTCTGGTTTGTGTATTTACTTAAGAAAGTACGAGTTAGATAGGGTACTCTTCAAAGGCACTTAACACACATTTATCATTTACCTGTACATACATATACAGAAAAGAATTTGTGTTGTGCCTAATCAGTTCAGAAATATCCTCACCAAGCCAAATCATTAGAATATAGACCAAACTGTTTCAACCAACTGCAAACTGGTCCTTCAAAAACAGTCTTCAAGACAAGTCTATCTGGAAATTGTACTCATAGATAGCTAAGCTTCAGTAATGGTTTATCCTTCATATCCTTCCTATTCAAAAAAGAGCCATAACAGTATAACAATACAACTTGTATTAATTTAAAGTCATTGCCTGCTTTGTCATATGTGAGCTTGCACTGTCGATGCTATGTTGGTTTATGAATCCCCAATAAGCCAGACTTTAAATAAGACCAATGATGACTCCTAGGAAAAATAAGAGAAGGCATATGAGATAATGAGGTGAAGTTCCCTCTTCAGACAGTGAAGTGGAAAACTACTGTTTTACTCCTCTTACAAAGGAAAAGGGACATAATATCTTCCCTGAACTCAGTCCCATGGGGCAGGATGAAGAAGAAATGACTTGACACAGCCTAACCCCTGGGGCCAGGGAGGCCAGTCATGAAGGACTGACTATACCCCCACCACACAGCTGTGTTCAGTGCAACTGTGTCAACAGACCTGCACAAACCTAGAGCGAGTTGGTGGAGAAAACTGCTTCAGCCACTACAGGGACAAACCAAGAGTGAGGTTGACTTTGACTCTGCATCCTCCATCCAGACTCTGCAACACAGCTGAGGGATGGGGGATATAGGAAAGGCCACATTTAACACTTCTTGGATTGTTCATTAAATTTTAAGTATGAAGGATGTGAATGCACAGTAAAATATAATAACTTTGCACAAATTGAGTGTGTAACTGAAAGTTGTCTTGGTATAGCTTTGAAATGTACAGTTACCAGCCTCTCAAACAACAAGCTTCAATCTTAGATATCACATCACTGGCAATTTCTGCTAAGACAGACATTTTTGAACAGTATCTGAGAAAATACTATATGAAAAGGATTTTAAAGAACATATGCTTTCCTCCCTCTCCCCACCTTTGATTTAAATACATTTTGGAAAGGTATCCACAGCAAAGGAAGTGCTTCTTTCCATTTATGATGATTTCCCCTTTGGCATTTGGCTACATAGTGATTAAGAGAAATTATTTCTGCTCTATCTTTGGAGAATAGAAAAATCTATGTTTTTAAAACTATAGAGTTGGCTAAAGTTAAAGAAGAAAATAAAAAGTACTTAAAAAAACTCTCTCTTGCCTGATGATGCCAGAGGAAGGAGTTTTTTTGAATAAAGCTCTGCCAATTCTAATTCCAGCAACAGTAGGTCTGCTGAGATTATCAGTGTAAATCCTAGACCCCATGAAAAGAATTTCATATTCTATTGTCTATTTTTATACAAGTACCACTGTGGTAAGTATAACCTCATTCTACAATCCCAGTAAATAGGGCTAACACTGTTGCACACTGATTTTTCTCATAGTCTGTCCCCTCAGAGAAAAACATGTACAGATACATACATATCTGCAGTCTGCAAAGTGTTTTGGTAGATCTATTCTTAGTTTGGTGGTTTGCTTTAAATGTTTATCTTTCTAGAGAAGACATTGCTGAAAAAATAGCGCTTGCTCTTGAAGATGCAAGTGGGACAGGCATATGATAGTGCTAATTCCTGGGCGATTTAATGCTATGCTGTTGGGCCAGCTTCCAAACAATTTGGCTCTCTCCCTCCCTGTCTCACTGATGACTGTACAACATTCTGCAGGTCCTGAATAGGTCAGGGCCATCACATGCATTCCTGCTGTCTTACAGCAATTATTATTTAAGGTAATTTTTATTATAACTTGCCACCATGTTTGCTAGGCACTGTGCAAGTATAGCTCTGAGAATTTTTCTTCTCTGAAAAAAGGCAGAAGGGAATGCTTCATGTGTGTATAAACAATGAATGCTTGGGGTACATGTACGTTGGTTGGATGCACTTTGCTGTTTTTGCTTTATTTGCTTTTCCTGGTGAGTATAGAAGCCGAAATCACAAACTTCAGCAGCAGTACTTTTCTTTGCATTTAAAGACACTCCCTCCCAATCCTTTGAGAAACCAAAAGACATCCAAATACCAAACAAATATACAGTCGTGCAGTGATACATTCATGATTTACACACATTTTCAGGAACTGAGGCTGCTTATGATGCTGCCAAGCAGCAGAAAAAAATTAACAAGACTTTGGTCTTTTTCTCAGCTGTTCATAACCCTTTGGGGAACAGCCAGATGTCAGAAATCAGTTCAGCTTCATATTAATGTCATTTGAAAAAGCCATGAGCAGTGGCAGATGCAGGCAGTGAAACTACACCTTGGAAAGACAGCCCATAGGTGGAGGATATCAGTGGTGAGGCGGTGGAGGCACTTCCACTGAAAATAACAGTGAAGATGTGAGAAGAGGCAAAACAGAAGCCTCTTTTTTATTATCTCCTGAAAGAATCTGCAGAGTAGTATATTATATCTATGTGATTGAAAACAAAAGATTATTTGCATTAACTCTCAGATATAGTCTCATCTCCTGTATTGCACCAGGGTAGGGAAATACTGTGTTTATCCACAGAGTCCAAGGAGTTAAAAAACCCCCAAACCCAAAAAACCTACACCATCAAAATAAAACCAAAATTCATCTGACCTATGTGAGGATTTATTTTAAGATGAAATGCACATAAACCTGGTTATTACTCTCCATTAACTATAGCTTAAATGTAGATTTCTACGTTTGATAACTTGGCTAGGTAGGAGAGGGAGATTACCCAGTCTTTCCACAAAAGCTTTCATGAAAAGCATTCTTAAGAACAGCACATTCAAAAATGAAATGGAATTCTAATTTTAAAGGAAAGAACTGAAACAATTTTGATTTAAATTAAATATGAAACTTTACAGGTGAAGACCAGCAGACTGAGGATTGTGTCTTTATGTATTAAAACAGCATGCTCATTTACAAAAGCTTTTTACAACTCTTTTTCAACTGTCATTTTTGACACTGGTTTATAACTCAACACCTCACTAACTGAAAGCCCAAATCTAAAATGCACCAAGAAAAAAAAAAAGGCTTTGGGAACTTTTCTTTAAGCAGTTTATTTTCTCCAAATGTAATATTCCCTTCAGCTGCTTGAAGCATAAATCAGACCAAATTTCCTAACAGAATACGCTGGAAGAGCTACATGTTTTTAATGAAAATGAACAGAAATGGATGTTGAAAATCTGTTGAAAATAATGACAAAGGTGCTTAAAGTGCGTGTATGCCAGGAGACTTGAGGAAAGGGAGAAAGACAGCTGGGCATGAGCCCATGAGCCCAGTTTCCTTTGCTATGCTGCTATTAGTCCCTGATGCTGTCACAGTGACTAAGGAGTGGTCCAGGGAAGAAAAGGTTTCCAGATACCTACAATCTTGCTTCTCTGCATACAGCTATTCTACCCAGCTAAGCACCAGGATTTTAAACTACAACAATAATTACCATGCTCATATGAAACTGAGAATATGGCACAAACTTAAACCACTAAATTCAAGAGCACACACTTCACTGACTACAATGAAAATAATACAATAAAAAAAGTAAAACATTACCCTGGCAACACTTACTCAAACAGACAAAGAATTAGCATCAAAGCATCACTGGATAAAGATTGGCTGTATTTTTTCTCAGACTCACCCACACAGCAGCATGAAAGACTGCAGATCCAGACAAAAACAATCTTTTTGAGTACATCATAACTGCAGATATAGAAAAATGCGTATATAAAAAATACAGAATCTACTTTGCAAAACAGAGGTATTTTGCTGATTAGTGTGAAAATCCAAATTTAAACCACGAGGGCCTGACTACCCCACTAATAACATTTTGTAATTTTAATAAAAATAGAATTTGTTGAACATTATTTTGGGGCTAGAAAAAAAGAAATACAGCTTTCCAATATTTATTTTTTTAAAATCAAAATTTTACATCGTATTGTCACTGAAAAGTTGGCAACTGCAACAACCTCATAAATTATCATATGATTTTATCTGTATGCTATGTGTACTTCAAGTATTGTTTTTATAAGCTAAAAAGTATTCATAAAACATGGCTAGAAAGGGAAAAGGAAGATATGAATAGCCCCCAGAGGAAGAATCCCCATAAAACACACAGCCAGCCATCATTATGTAACGAAGATCTTAGCTTTGTTAATAGGGCAAGTTTTCTAACAGTTGGCAAAGGGCAGATCAAAATACCCTGATCAGTTAAAAGACCAGTCCTACAGAGAAGGAATGGAGAGAGCACAGATCAATAAAGAGCAACTGTGATCCAGAATCTGTACCAAGAAAGCTGAAATTAAATGTAATTCAAAGTACTTTAAGTTAAGAGCTCAAGATTCCTGACCTGTGAGTGAGAAAAGCAGGTACCTTCAAAGGTGATTCTTAACATCTGAATTAATTGTCTAAAGTTAGATGGTTTGAATATAGCACGGTCCCCTCTCTTAGTCAAAAAGCTGCCAGCCTTGCTCCCTAAGGAATGCCAAGCATAGACAAGGCATTTTGTTATTTAATTCCATTTTTCTTGGCAAAACACAATGCTTTGAAAAGCTGTTTCCTCACCATTGCTGCATCATCACCGCTCACTGGCAAGCACAGTGCCAAATACACTGGATTTTCTGGTTGGTGCTGAAGATTACCAGATCTCTGTCAGAGGGGAGCTGAACTGAGTTCCCATTTCAACCAAAATACAAACGAGTTGCTAACTATTTGTAAAGGATGCCTTCAGAGACCAAGAGAATATCTAGATAACCAGACTACTGAGGGATGGTGACAGCAATCTTTTCTATAAAAAGTAAAACACACTATATTCCTTACAGTTTATGGATTTTAACTGTAGCAAACTCATTGCATCTTCAGAACACTCAAAAACCCCCTAGTTTCACTCAATATTAAATCCTTCCTCCAAGATGTTCTGTATTTCAGTTGCAAATGGAATTAAAAGGCTAACTTTAATGTAATCCACAATATATCACAATTCCACATAAAACATAAAAGGAAATATGTGTCATAGTTATTAAGTTACTGCAGAAAGCATTATAATTGCAAATATGCAGATGACGGTAAATTTACCAAAAGAGGCACTGCAGATTGACTGCCTGCTCTTGGCCTGTAGAAAATGCAAAGTAATTCAACTTAGTGGAACTTGAAATGATTCAAGTAACTTTTTTTTCACTGTGGTCTAAACTCAGTTGCATTAGCTTGCGCATACCACCAGTTAACAGTGTGCATAAATAGTCATCTTGGCTTGGTTAACTCACAGGAATGTCTTAAAAGGAATATCTTAAAAGCAGTGAAAACAGCTCATGCATTTGGTAGGGGAAAGGAGGATGGGAAACAGAGATAATTGTCTTGCAGTTTTTGTTGGTAACTGCTGCACAGCTGCCAAGTCCACACCTTGGGGAGACCCACAGCATGACATTCCTGAGTGGAAAGCCAGAAGAAGTGCTGGTTGGGCATGGGACAGTCACATTCCAAAACTCACATGTGCAAGTACTTCCCAAGTGAGTTAACTGACTATAATAAAATATCTCAAAGGGTGATAGGTCTGTATAGGACTGAATGCTGCAAAGAGCTCTCTCCTGAAGCTAGTCTTATTGGTATCAACATGAAGTGCTTAGCACAGTGAACTATCTTATGTAACTAATTATCTTCAGTTAGTAATAACTGATTTTAGCATGTATTTCTCTAATCATTATAATTTTTGTGTATATGGAAAAGGTATTTTGTTAGGATGCACTGTGAATTATTTCTCACATCCATCCATCCATCCATCCATCCACCCACAAGACTTCAAAGTATGATTAATTCCTGACTTTTTTCCCATTTATTTTTTGCTTGCACTTTGGTGCATTACATTAATTATAATGGGACACTACAGTTTTTGGAGTTAGAAACATTACTTAAAATTGTAGCAGTAGCCACAGGAAATAAGCTCAGGAAAAAATGGTTACCAAAAAGATGACATTTAATCAATACTTCATATTGCAATTTAACATTGCAGTTGAGTAAATAATGTTTTAAACACAGCATATTTTCTTTGAACAATATAAAAAAGCAAATCTATGAAGAATTTCACCATATGTATATTAACTAACACTCTTGCCAGACAATGGCTTGTTATATGTACTTGTGTGCATCAAAGGAATACATGATTAACACTGGCAGAAGACATGGTTAATAACATATGAGTCAGAAGTGTGGTGGTTTTAATCAACAACACAACATTTGTTGTGGAACAAAGATACATACATTGTATCAATAAGTGCATTCATTTGATAGTCTTAGTTATGAGTGTCATCTAACCTCACTTAATGGAAGCACTGTATTTTCTAGCTCAGAATCTCACTCTTTTTATCAACAGCTCTGCCTCTTTCGATGCAATTTTAACAGCCTTATGGTTTTACTCATCCAGCTGTCTCAAATACAATGATGGGAGTAATGATAAGCATCTATAAGGAAAAAAAATTTCAAGACATTTTGCAACCCTATGTGATACTGAATAATTAAATAGCATCTAGTGAGAGAAATACCCCAAGGTTCCTACAATAAGACAAGAATTTTAAGGAAATCATAGCTTCCATAGGGGTCTGAGGAGATTCATCTGAGGGTACATAAAGAGCTGGCTGATGTCATAGCGAGACCTCTCTCAATGATTTTTCAATGCTCTTGGGAATCTGGAGAGGTCCCAGTTGAAAGGAAGCTGGCAAATGTTGTCCCAGTCTTCAAGAATGGCAACAGGGATGACCCCGGTAACTACAGGCCTGTCAGTCCACTTCTGTGCCTGGCAAAATCATGGAGAAGATTATTCTGGGAGTTATCAAAAAACACCTGAAAGACAACAGTCATTGGTCCTAGCCAGCACGGGTTCATGAGGGGAAAGCCCTGCCCAACAAACTTATTTTCTCTCTGTGACAAGGTTACCCACCTAGTTGACCAAGGGAAGCCAGCTGATGTAAACTTTTTGGATTTCAGTAAATCATTCAATACTGTCTCTCACAGTATCTTCCTGGACAAAATGTCCAGCATACAGCTGGAAAAACACATAGTGCAATGGGTGAGCAGTTGGCTAATGGGTCGGGCTCAAAGGGTCATAGCAATTGGGGTTACATCGGGCTGGCAGCCAGTCACTAGCGGGGTTCTGCAGGGATCCATCTTAGAGGCAGTACTCTTTAATGCGTTCATAAATGACTTGGATGCAGGACTGGAAGGAATACTAATTAAGTTTGCTGACGACACAAAATTGGGAGAAGCTGTTGACCCTCTCAAGGGCAGAGAAGCCCTGCAGAGAGATCTAGACAAATTAGAGAGCTGGGCAATCACTAACTGTATGAAGTTTAACAAGGGCAAGAGCTGGATTTTGCACCTGGGGCACAACAACCCTGGATGGACATACAGACTGGGGAACGAGAGGCTGGAGAGCAGCCCCGCAGAGAGGGACCTGGGGGTTCTGGTCGACGGCAAGTTGAACATGAGCCAACAGCGTGCCCTGGCAGCCAAGAAGGCCAACTGTGCCCTGGGGTGCATCAAGCACTGCATTGCAGCCGGTCGAGGGAGGTGATTGTCCTGCTCTACTCTGCGCTGGTGCGGCCTCACCTTGAGTACTGTGTGCAGTTTTGGGCGCCACAGTATATTAGGGATACAAAGCTACTGGAGAGTGTCCAAAGGAGGGCCACGAAGTTGGTGAAGGGTTTAGAGGGGAAGCCGTGTGAGGAGCAGCTAAAGCCACTTGGTTTGTTCAGCCTGGAGAAGAGGAGACTGAGAGCAGACCTCATCATGGTGTACAGCTTCCTCACAAGGGGAGAAGGAGAGGCAGGTGCGGATCTCTTCTCTCTGGTGACCAACGATAGGACCCAAGGGAATGGCAGGAAGACGTGCCAGGGGAGGTTTAGGTTGGATATTAGGAGAAGGTTCTTCACCCAGAAGGTGGTGGAGCACTGGGACAGGCTCCCCAGGGAGGCAGTCACGGCGCCAAGCCTGACAATATTCAAGAAGCATTTGGACAACACCCTCAGACACAGGGTGTGAATTTTGGGGTTGTGCTGTAGAGGGACAGGAGCTGGACTTGTTGATCCTTGTGGGTCCCTTCCAATTTAGGACATTCTATGATTCTATGATTTCAGGTCAGTCTGTTTTGAAAACATAATCTGTTTCAACCATTGGTGAAACTGAGAATAAAACGTTTTATATGCATATTTGTTTAAAAGAGTTTATGTGGTTATGTGTCTGCTTCAGTTCCATATATCTATGCCCATAGTTTGGGTTTGCTGTTAATATTTAAAAGTTTTGATACACTTGAAATGCTGTTAGGAACTACAACATTGTTACAAAAAAAAAAAAAAGATTATATATGTGACATTCCAGTGGGAGTTTAGTTAGCACTCAGGCACTAAAGCTGCCTGTCTCCTGTCCTCCACTGTTACCCTGCAAGAGTATCTCTCTTTTACTTCTGTCTTAATCACTAAGAGCATTTACAGTGTAAGACAGAGACCTCCCTGTCAACGCACAGTATAGCTAAGACAGTCACATGATAGGGAGGACACTCATGTCAAATTTAGTCTCTACCACTTCCGGAACATGGATATGAACCAAAGTCTGCTACCGCTTAGGTGAATGTCCACAGGATTAAGTTCACAAAATATTTGTGAACTTTAATCTCTCCTATTGGAGATATTCCCCTCTACATATGGTTAACTCCTCCAGAAGAGAAAATGACCTTCAGACCAGTTGGGGCACTTCCCACAGTAATGGCACACTTGTCTTTTCATCCCTGCCCTACTTGGTTGTTAAGAGTTTTCACATGATGGCTTGGTGCCAACCAGGAGATCAGCACAGGTCAAGGGATAGCCTGGCTGCTGCACCCTCTTCCAGAAGGCAGCAGGAGTGGAGGCAAATATTAGGCAAATATTCCCAAGCACAGAAGGAAGCTAAAGGCTGCTTGGATTTAATGTCTGATTCTGGATCAATGTCACAGCTACTAAACAAGAAGTAAAAAAGAGGACCATATCACACATTCTTAGTTTACTTAAATTACCTGTGGAAACTATCAGCTTTGTAACCAAATATCTCACTTTTTTCGGACAAAGTTCTTATTAATATTAAAACTCAAACTTGCACTTATAGTTCTGATGTGAGCAGCCATAAAAGCAACCTGGTTAGAAGGGAAAATTACTGAATAGAAGAAAATGTCTGCTGAAATACTGAAAGAGAACATACCTGCCAGCCTAGGAGCTGTTAGGCTGGGAACTAGGCCTGTGAACCAGAAGCATCCCTGAGAAGCACAGCTGGCATCTTTGAAGTATAGCTGGGTACATAGAAACCAGAGACATCCTGAGATACCATCGATAAGCGCAAAACCAATGAACTGTAATGGCAACTTATTGTCTGAAATAATGAAAAATAGTCTGGAAAAAGGGGAAAACATCCTGAGAAAGTAAGAATCAGTAACTGCCATTGGCTGCTCTAACTGCAAGAACAGAAAAATAGTCTGGAAAAAAAAATTGGGGTCAGTTCGTTTTGTCCTCCCACTTCTGGGATAGTTTGGCCCCTTCTGGAATCTGTTTAATGTGCTTGGTACCATATATATATGTGTGTATATATATATATATACACAAGTAATCTGCCAGAAGTATATTTGCTGTTATATTATTGATAAGTTTGCTTCACTAGTTCTACGTTTGTAGTAATCTATAATATTATATATATACTTGGTTGCTGCTATTATCGGGTGCTGCTATTATTGATTGTTGCTACTGTTGGTCACTGCCGTACTATTGATTGCTGATTATTTGTAATAGCTTGAGAGAGAGCGAGAGAGAGATTTGCTTTATTAATCATAGGTATGCTTGCTATTGGTGACTTTTGTAGTATTTGTGGTAATCTGTAATAAAGTAGACATTTAAAGGATAAAGCCCCGGTGTCCTACAAACCCACAGTTGTGATCTCTATACCCACAGGCCAGCTAACCCTTTAGGCTGTGACAAGTTCAGAGTGAAACGGTTATCCTCTTCCAAACCAAAAGATCAATTATTCACTGCCACTATAACAGCGATTCTAAGGTGATCAGATAACTGCAGTGATGGGCTGGTATGACAGCCAGAATAAATGAAACCTTCTGCTTTCACCATCCTAAGGAATTAAAATTAACCCTTTTCCCTTTTCCAGTTTGTGTAAGCCTTATCAATCTAACTTAATATTTGAACGTCCCAACAATATTTTCCCAAGAGGATGAGATGCAGAAAGAGTGCAACTGGAGCATTTAATGAAGATTTGGCTTTTATATATATGCTTGGTTGGGTCTGTTACTCCAGTGATTTTATGGTTGTAAGTTTCAAAGACTGAGTGTCAATGAATAGATGTGGGCTCCTCTGTAGCTATCTATTTTTAATTCCATCAGAGAGGCTTAGTGTTAAACATGTGATGGAAGAAATGTTAGTCAGAGGAAAGCAGATGGGATAGCTAATTTTTCTTTCACAGTGTTTACACATTGCTGAAATTTTGTTAACTCTCACAGCAGAAAAACAAGAATACCCTGCTCACATACAGCAGTACTCATCAGCAGGCTTTAGAGAGGAAATTGCTAGGTTTTGATCTGTTTTTGTCACTAGGTAGCCTGGCAATAGTATGTACCAGTAAAGCCTTGTATCTGGAGCCAGTGCCAGCAGCATCCAAGCTTGAGGTGTTGCTCAGCTCTCCAGGCCAACTACACTTCTTCAATGTGCTCATCTGGAGCCTCCTGCTCTCTGGGTGTATGTGAGAGTTGCATACAGAACAAAAAGTACATTTTATGACTTATTCCTTATAAGCATAGGCAAAAAGTAAGAGTCAAAAAGAAGCCCAGCCCAGACTGTACCAATCAGACACAGAAACTAAACAAAATATGCCAGCAATTTAAAAAAGAAAAGAGAAAAGAAAAGAAAAGAAAAGAAAAGAAAAGAAAAGAAAAGAAAAGAAAAGAAAAGAAAAGAAAAGAAAAGAAAAGAAAAGAAAAGAAAAGAAAAGAAAAGAAAAGAAAAGAAAAGAAAAGAAAAGAAAAGAAAAGGAGGGATTTTTAAGCAAACTGGAACCATTTCAAAATCTACAGTGCAAAGAAGAGTGTGAACACAGCTATGCTTTGCAATAGAAGACCCCTGAATTTGTCCTGAATGACCTAACTCCAGAATGGGAAGCAGCATAGCCGTACCAGTAGGGCATGATGACTATGAAGAAGGAGTGCTCAGTAATCGAGGAACAACAACAAAATAACACCCTGCTTTTGGATACAAAGCAGGCATTTCTACACTGCTCTGCGCCATGCTCTGCTGAGGTGTTAGCTCCCTTGGGACTGCAGTGAGCTGTATAAACTAATGAGGCTCCAAAAGAGAAGATGAAATGGTTCACACCTCATATTAGTTGTTTCTAAGATCTCTGGTGACTCTGTTGACTCTTATTATAACCTTTAAAACTAAAAAAGAAACTTGCATTTAAAAAAATGTAGGCTGAGATTCTGAAGTAAAGCTTTTCAAAAAATGTCAGCACTGTGAACACTGTATACAAAGTCCTTAGATTTTAAACACTTGCTTTATCAGGTTTCCAGCATTGCTTCCCAGGTTTGTATATAATATACTACATCAGAAAATATACTACAACTCATATTTTCCTTGAGATTATTAGTATAAATACTATTGACTAATCCAATGAGAAATAAAATGCAATGGTGATTTTCACCTATAAATGTAGGCTTATATTTGCTTTTAAGTACAGGGCTTCAGTTTTAACCATTTCACATTCAAGATCAGCAGGAGCAAGTTCACCAGTTCTGGAGAAGTGAAACAAGAAACTCTTAGTAACTTCGGGAATATTATGAATGAACTATTATCAGAGCACCTTCCTCAGATTTTTATCTATTTCCAATCATGTAAGAAGAGACAGACAAACTGCAAGTTTTACTTCTTGAGAAATATCTTTTAAGTTTACTCTTGTAAATGTGTTCTGAAACCTGATTTCCAGCTTTAGGTCAACATACATCACAAGAGATGTTCTCAAAATCTTTCAGTGGCTGGGGACCATGTTAAGGCAATTTCACATAAAAATATTTAACCTCTCTCCAAAATTTCCAAAATAGAGCTTTGTGAAATATCCAAAATACCTGGGTGATTAAAAGAATAGCCCTTAGCATTTTAAGCCATCACAAGCGCATACTTTTGTTCAAAACATTAGTGCAACCAAATGGAGGTAGACTAGATATATTCGATGCTGCTATTCCATACAGGCAAATGAAAAGCTGTTAACAAATACCTCCCAAATGGTTCATTTCACAGTCTTTTAGTGCCCAAGATTTATTTAATAGACAGATATCTTGTTGTCAGAACAATCAGCACTACTGCCAGCTCACCTCTTTTTTTTTAAGAGAGAGATGAGACCGTAATCCCCAAAACTGTAACCGATATATACCCTTCTGTGGAGTTAACAATACACTGTCATTTCCATACCTCCAAAACTTTCAAAGCTGTCAGCATGAGGTGATGAAACATAACCACCACATTTTATTTGGATCTGATACTTTTCCAAACACATGAGGATACTGTGCTGTGCTTAGTACTCCAGCATTCTGAAACCAGAATTAGGAGAATGTGCTGGTATAAAACAATAAAATCACTTTCTTACAAGTGATCTTGAACTGAAGAAAATTCAGATACCCCTTTGTCATATCCACAAATTTGCATGCATATTTTTTTCCATGTCACTTTCTGACACTAGGTGAAAGAACTTCCACAGAAAAACCTAGTTATACCTTGAAAGCAAGATGGAGTGATGTCTAGATTTTAACATTTGTTGGATGGGAATGAAGTGTCACATCTTCACCTGCTCATGTTTTATTATGGTTTTGAATACTTCACTTAAGACTTCCCTTATTCTTCATCTTCTGAACTACATGCTTCTGTCACTGCTAATAGAATTTTCTTTCCTAAATTACTGTTGAGTATTGAGCTTTTAGAGTACAAATTATAGTTCTAGAAACAGAGACATCCACTACTGATAAATCCCGACTATGAAACATGTAAAATGCCTTAAAAACCTGTAAGTTTGCAAACATTACTTGCAGTACAATAAGCATTACATGTCTTATGCAGTAATATATTGTTTTCTGCTTTTACACCTCTGTTCCAGCCTTCCCTTAATTTGGTGTGTCAAATTATTACACTATGCACTCTTTGTAGCCATGACTACATTTCTACCCTGCCCAGAACAATGGGACCTCACTCTTAATTAGACTTTCTAAGTAGCATCACCAATATTGAAGAGTGCATACACTGCATAGAGCATATAACAGTCCTGGTGTTAAAAACAGAAGCAATGCTTTTGAAGAGTACAAAAGTTGTATGTCTCAATGATGAATGTATAAAAATGTTCTTAACAGATATTATAGTTAGTTCAAGGTCTTTACATGAGGTATAACCTTATAATAAAACCTTAAAAATGAAAGCTGGCAGGGATGGATTAAGAAGAATCCTATGGATTAGCGATCTGTAAAATCATGAGGCAGAAGCAGAGCAGCAGGCAGCATTTCTGAACACAGCTGATTACTGCTGGCCAACTGCCCATTTTAGAAAGCTTCACTTCTGCATTTCTGCAGGAGTTAAAGAACTGCAAAGCTGAAGAATTTGTTTGGACAGGTGCAAGAAGAGGAAGAGTCCTTTGTATAGGTGTCCAGCTTGGAGATAAGAGTTTCTGCCACCAAAAATCAGAATTTATTGAACTGCAGCCTTAGCACAGCTAGGTTAAATCTGAAAACATATACTGAATGGTGTAATTTTACTTCACAGCACAAAACACAATGATTTTTATGAAAGAAAAATAACTAATTGTAAGAGGCATGGGTTCTAAGAGTGTTTCTCTATTTATCAAGTGCATTAATAAAAATATCCGCTATGTTATATATATTATGCCTATACTACATCCATCATATCCAGTACCTTCTCTGGGCTCACATACAAAACTCAGAGGAACTCATAACCAGTCTAAACTAAAAACTCATAAATGACATAAACTAAAAAGCTTGCATTCTACTTTATTTTACAAATTAAGCCCAAAATATTATGTCCAGAATTTCACTGCAACAGATTTTTCTACATGAACAGAGAGCTACCATCAAAATGGTAATTTTATTTTGCTAAGACAGAGGAGGATAGGTACCTATGTCTTTGTTTCATTGTGCATGTTTTTGTTGAAATACTCCTAACCTTATTTCTCATTTCTAACCTGCCAGCAGTTGCTATTCTGTCATGTATCAGTCCACCTTTTCTCCAAACACTGTAAATCATCCTGCCCAGGAACAACCTAAACACCTGAGAAGTCTCCCACTTAAGATTCACAGCTCTTATGCATTGGTACTCCTTACACTTCATACTCTTGTAACCTCTAAAATTAGTTTCCCAATGGCCTGAAAGGTAGTTCTCCCTGCCCACTTCCCATTATGCTGTTCTTACTGCCTGCTGCCTTTCCTAAGGACTTGGTGTTAACTAACCCCACAATAAATTGTCTAACCTAACTTGCATATGCTTTTGGGTTGTACACACGTTGTGTCCAATACCTGGCACAGCACAACCAAATACTTGACTGGGGCCCATAGGAACACCCAAAGTTCAAATCAAAGGGAGTCAACATATAAATGTCACGTGTCCTGTGACCACTTCTCTGTACCCCCTTTTCGCAAGCTTCAAGAATGTCACCTTGTTTGACAGCTTTATGCTGCAAGATGTTTAGTCATTTCAGCCAGTTTTAAAAACCACATCACTTGCTATTTAGATGTTTTTTAGAGAAGTACTGGGAAACATACTTCAGACTAAAGGCTTTTTGACAGCTGGCAGTGTGCTGAATTAGTCAGAAAGCATTCACAGTATTTGTTCACAGCCTGTGTTTGATTTAGGATTTTCTATATATACACACAGATAAATATACATATATATATGAATAAAAAGAAAAGGGTATTTCTGACATAATCTTCATTGTGTTGTTTTAAGGTTTTTTTATTTGAATACACCCACAAAAAAAAAAAAAAAAATTGCATGTGTAGCATGTTGGTGGCCACTATTACCTCACTGAATAAACCCTCATGCAAATCCCAGCTGTAAATATAGGTTAAGTCTTGATATTGTTAAAAGGGTATCTCCTTAAGTACATATTAGAATTCTGTGTGCATTTGCTTGACTAACATAAAACCCTGTCCATATGCTGTTAGAAGAATTTTTAACAGACCAATTTTATTGTGGAATTAAGTCAAACAGACAGACTTTAATAGCAGAACTAGGGTATATAAGCCATTTTTGATTGAACAGTGCTACTGGCAGCCTACTTAACCCTCTTACGTTTAGAACAAAATGACATAGATTTACATTTTATATTTAATAATAATCTATTTCCCAGCCATCCTCCTTTTGTAACTGTTTAAGTCTTTCAATTCCATCAGATTTTGAAGGGATAAGTTATTAATGAATGCAGTTTTATATCTCTATTTCATTTAAAGACAGAAATAAGCAAGTAAATAGGAATATAGTTACAGGAATTCCCAAGGAAAATCCTTCTGTGGTTTAACTTCTAATCCATTTTATTTTGGTATTAATGTAGATAGCATCAAAGCATCAAAATACGAAACAAGCTGGATATTTAGTTCTCTTTCAGGTATTCTAGTAAATCATCATGCAGCTGAAAAAGTAAGTACAAAACATTTTCAGGTTGGTGATTGCTTTTGAATTTTTGTGTTTGACTATGAAACTTCTCCAGCAGCGGTCTTTCTAAAGAGTTCTTTAGAGTTTCCAAAGTCTAAAAACAAGGAACTGTATCAGCACTACAGAAATAATTTAAACCTTGTACAAAAGTCCGTAAATACTGCAAACGACTCATATCAATTAAACTATAATGAGTATATACATATATGTGGCTACAAAACTTTACAGCTTTATATACTTATATCTCATGCATTTCTTATGAAAACTGCTTAAAGGACAAATCCTCAAGAATGATTTTGCCAATAAAAGGGGAAAGATGATGAAAGCTACTTAAAATTCTACTCTCTTCAAAATAAATGCTGGATTGAGGCTTTTTCTCTGCACTGGTTTCTGAAAAACACAAAGAAAAGTAACAAAAAATCTCTCCACTAAAGGTACAACCCTTGGTGTTATGATTATTATTAAAAATTACTGAAAAAATAATTCTAGTATGAAAAACATACTTCAATTAAAAGGCATAGAGAAATCCTCTGCATGCAGGCTGACACCAGAATTTGAAAGTCAGAAATGGTTATTTTTATCTTGGTCACCGAGAACAATTAACATTTCAGGATCAGAATCAATTCAGTGCTAATGGCGATGACATGCCAGGTGCAATATATTGCACCTCCCTTCCCTAGAGTGCTGTTGATATTAGAATTCTACAGAGGAGAGAAAAACAGAGAAAAAATAGTTGTCCCTGAAGTGCATTTGTATGACTCAGAGTGTGTGCAAGAGACAGATCAGTAGAGTGAGAAGGTGCTGTTCATACACAGATCCTTTACAGGGAAGAGATGTTTCAAGACTATTTTCAATTATAACTATAAAAATGAATGACTGTAATACTGTGAGAGCAAGAGGCCAAATTTAGCTAATGATTTTAGTCCTCATTGTCCCTTTCACTTCCTCAAGCTACACATAAAGAATTGCCCTTTATCTTTCTGCTTAAATAGGTGTGTATTCATGTGAGCTTCCTCCCTCAGGAACATGCAATAATACTCCCTCATTATAAATGTACAAGCATTCAGTGCAATTTGTATGTTTTTAACATAAAAAGCCTTTTGTCTAATCTTTTGATGTCTTGCTGTTAGGTGCTTGACAACATAGTTGGAAAGTTATGATGGTAACAGGACATTACAAGGCTGAGTCTATTTTTAGGACTCCATTATTCCCTCTGCATTAGTTTCCCCGTAATATTCCCCCTCAAGAGAGCTGTATTGCACTTCTCTTGCTCCCATCTCCACATGGAAGATCCTTTATACCAAAGATTTGGAGAACTGGTGGAAATAATGGTGTAAAAATAGCTAATCCTATTTTTGCATTGTTTGTAGAATTTCTTTTCAGACTGAATGTTTTCTCTTGTTTCAACAAGAGCATTAGTTAGTCTTTAAATCAATAATTGTTTTTTGTTGTAATACATTCTACTAACTAGAAGATACAGGTAATGAGAAGTACTAACAGGGGAAAAGAAAAAGAAAATAACCAATAGTGTTCAAAAGGGGGCTGAGTAAACAATTTTTGTTTAAGAGCAGATTACAATCAATTATTTTGTTTTATTTATATAAAGTGCTTTTATTTCAGGGGTACTCATTAGGATATACTGTTGATGTCCATGGAACTCTGTTATATCTAAACTTTGAAGTTAGAAGGGCTTTATTTGCTATGACTGGTCTGAAGTTATATAATTTTCTTCACAGACATTATTTGCCTTTTTCGGTTTTCTACGTTTTTATTATCTGACCTGTGCCAAATAGAAGAATCTGAGCACTAAACAACACTCGACTTGATATATTCAACATCAGATCAAATTTCAGACAGCATAATTCTACCTCTGGAGCACTTACCCATCACTTGTTGACATCTCCACCACACCCGTCGCCAGCTCTTGAAACAGAACAAATGTCATTTGTACTAATTTTTCCATTAGATGGATTCCACAGTAGTATCCAGCTTTAAACTTTGCATGTCATCTGTAGATTCATACCACCATGGAGAGTCAACTACCGTAGTAATAGAGATGTTGTGGCACAGAAAGCCAGGCTGTTGTCCTTTGCAAGTGAGGGCCATAGCTGGCACACACAGGAAGCCTGCAATATTTATGTAGAAGTTTCTGCACAATTATGTGCACAAACGCATCAGGGAGGAGCAAGAAAGGGACCTTGTTCCTTTCTATTCAAAGCCAGGTTAAGGTAATCTTACAACCAGAGTAGGGCTGCACACGTATAGTCTCCCTGTGCTGCAATCCCAGGTCAGCCTACAACAGTAAAAACTCTCAGGGATTACAAGGTGGGAAGAACATTGTTCTTCTTTGACACATCTGAGATGTTCTGAGTTCAACTGTTGCATTCAAATATCCAGTAAGTGTATGCAATATCAAATTTATGTGGTTCCCCATCCATCGTTTGTAAGATTTGAAGTTGGCCAGAACTTGCCAGGTCAAGTGGGGCTGAAGGACTGGTCAGTTGTCTGGAATCTCAGAGGAATACTAAGGTTATTAGGGTGTTAGCTACCTAGTAGCTGTGATGGAGGTAAACATTATTAGGAGCTATAGATAAGCACTTGGTTCTTTTATTAATTTTCCACCTCTGCTCCTGGCTTCCTTATTATCGTTGCCCTTTTTATGTTGTAAACAAATTCCTAAGGCTGTTTTTCACCTGCTTCTCTCTATTGGATTTTCTTTGGCAAGAAGGAAAACTTTGTTCAAGAGCTATTACAAAAGTGCCATTACAGCAAAGTCCTATTAGCTCCAGCACTACACCCAGCAAATGATATCTAAACTGGGTTTCAGAAATGCATGAAAAAGCTTCCAAAAAGCTTCACAAGATTTTTTAATCTATCTGTGACTTTTTCTGCACCACAAGACCAGTTAAAGTCCATTTCAAAGTGAAGATGATTCATGTTCCAGTTCCCTTATTAAATAAATACTCTGACTGAAACCACAATGAGCTGCTGACAATGAGGAGGACTGGGATACCACTGGCAGAGGTCTTCCAGTGAAATTTAGGACATATCTGGATTAATGGAATCATTCCTGCCCTCTTAGTTATTACTTCTTGCTTTCTGCAAATATTGTTATACTTTAAAGCACTTTGTGAGTATTAAAACTAAACCAACTTTTTCCTTACAAAAGAGGTTAGCATCTGCATTCATCAGTGAACTCTGAGAGCCCGAGTCCCAAACACATTCCTACACTGTGTTTAGCAGAGGGAACTTTCAGCAGATGACACACAAATTCACAATAGCAATGCTGATAGTTATACTGAGCACCAATTTCCTAAATTTAGTCTTAAGTACATGCTGTGCAGGAAAGAGGATGTGTTTGTGCAGGAAATTCTGAGATGCCTCATTTAAGATACATGTTAAAGAAGAGATTTTACCACTATTACAGTATATCATCAGTCCAATGAAACACACCTAGTACTCAGAAGTTTTTCTTGCAGTAAAACAAATACTGCAAGTGAAACAGGATGGATTATTGACTTAATGCATGCACTGAGAGTCCCTGTATATTCCCCTTCACTAAGCATTGTTTACTTGCTTGCTGAGGAAACAGTGGAAGATATGTAACATATTATAATGGTGGATTTAACAGAACATTTAGCAGGTGACCTGATCAAGCAGATAGATGTGTAGCTTGGAGAGACAGTACTTAACTTAAAACAGGCTTACACTGTTATTTAGAATTGCAGAGGGACATTTTGGTAGACTCCCACTTTTTGGTGCTATTTCCACCTCCTCAGCTGGACGGAAAGAAAATACCTTTGTACAGAAGGCACTACCATAGTCCCTATGTGTTATTCAAGTAACACAAAGTTACTTGAACAACACAATGTTGATGCCAAATATATTTACAACATAAAGGTATTAACAACAGTATGTAAATATAATTAGAAGAATTAGCACTTCATGTACATTATGAATGCTATAACTAAAGGTTATATTATGCTCTAAAATCATTCTGTATCCTGCTGTAGCTTTGTACACATGCATCACTGAATTCCATACTGCATCTTTAACCTCATTTAATATATTATTTTGAATATCCAGTTATACCTATGGCTGTGAACATATGTGAACAATAGCCTTCTATGACAAATACTTAACAATAAAAGTGTAAAAATGACTTTCAGAAAAACAACTATATGCCTCAGCTAGCAATTTTAACTATGTGGTTAAGAAAGGCAACTTCTTGTAAGAGGAGGCAAGATGTGCAAGTAACAGTGGAGCCAAGTTGTGGCTGCTTAATCCCTGTCTCCCTACAGCTGGTACAGAGTGCCCACTCTCCCATCTGTCTCAGAACAGATATATCCATTTTGGAGATGTAATCTATAAATATGGACAACACCCCACTAACAGGAAAAGAAGTGTCATAACAGATCTATTAATGTTCCCATGGGTACACTGTTCTAGTCCAGTCTTAACATCCAAGAGTCCTATTACCTTTTTAAATGTAGCCAGAATCATTCCTGTAATATAAATAAATTTTAATTCTGGTAAATCTGAACAAGGCAGTAACAATGAAGGAAAGAACATGATGGCCAAACTATGCCTACTAAAGTTAATAACGACTATGGTCTACTTTAGACCTTCTATGAAGAAGTAGTGCATACCTTTAGTTTGTTCACACTCCATCCACAAATAAAATAAAAAATGCTGAGGCAACTATTAATAAAAAGCATTTATTTGCTTGTGTATGCTATTTTAATAAACGCATTTCACATGCACTTGTTCCTACCTATTGTTTTCTTATTAGAACATATGGTAGTAATAGGAAGGCCAATAGTGTATTAGTTACAGATACTGAAACAGGGGAAACATCAGCATTATTAGCCTAATCTTTAACTATATAATAGCACTGAGATAAAAGAGATTATATAAATTCATGTCTGTCTTCCCATTGTCTTGACAGTTAAGCTACAGCAACACCTACTTCCTATCAGTTAATTTTACCAACACATCAAAAAATACCACTTCAGAATATGAAAAGGTTTGGAGGCAGGAGTGGGAGATATTATTGCAAAAGGAGGCTGTATCCAATGATTAAGAACTAAAAATATCCCAAATATAATTTCATATTAGGAGAAAATGGAATCACTGTAATGAAGCTGAACACTAAATGTTTAGCATGTTTTGCACTGTTGTAGAGCAGGATTTACAAGAGTGCCACTTCATCATGTAAGTAAAGTTAGTTTAGTATATAAAAATCAGCTTTCATTTCAATATGGTTGCACTGGCCAGATTTCTCAGACATAAATAAGGTCAAAAATACTATTACTTTGAAGTACAAGGAAGCTTGCTGGAGAGCAGCTTGCATTATAACTACACAGTGTCTCTTACATAGTCTCTCAGTGATAGTAGCTTAGTGCAACTGTGTCAATCTGCCGTGCAGTACAGTGAGCACACTCCCTCTCTGATAAAAACTCTCATGACATAGCCAGAAAATAAGCAGCAAAATTATTATCACTTCATACATGGGCAAAGAAAGATCTGCTCCTCACCTTTCTCCTGAAATATAATTTGACCTAAAATTTAACTGTCCAAATCTCTCAGAATTGTGACTTTATCTCAGAATATATTAAAAAAAATAAAAGGGTTAGTTTATTATGATGTAACTGTGTAAAAACTCCATGTATTAATAGTTTAGGACAGAATTTATTTTGCAAAAGAAAATAAAATCTGACTTTTTGCTTACCAATTACAAGTTTCCCTTAAAGCCACTGCAGTGGACTCAATTACTCCAAAACCAATTTAAGAGAAATGCACAAAATGAACACGTAGAGTTAATTTTACAGTCATTATTTTCAGATTAAAAAAATAGTTTTATTTTGTCAACAAAAAAATTGTTTGGATTAATTGAAAATTTCCCTGTGTCCCTGAAGTATCACCATAACTACTATTTACAATACTTTAGGCATACTATTTATTCAGGATTCTGAATAATTAATTAGCTTCTATACATAGGTGTAACTGACTCTTACCAGGTTCAGAAAGTATTAGAATAACATTCTATTATTTAAATACTGAAAATGAGAATACAGGCCCTCCAGGCTTTATTCTGTGAAATGATCACAAGCATGTATACACATACAGATTTGGGTTATTAGGAAGAGCTAATTGTGGAGTATCTGTTTTTATTTGTGAAGAGAAGTTACTAATTTTCTTTGGTGTCATTACATATAGACTCCCAACAGAAAAGGATAGTGTTTAGTTATAGAAAGCTTTTTCTTATTCTTTTATTTTCTATGACTGTCAATTTCCAATGATATTTTTAATATAAGAGGAAGTATTCATGATTTGGCTTGATGCTAAAATATATCTATTCAAGTTAAGTTGCAAACTAGGAAAGTTTTAGCAGCTTATCTTCTACTAGAAAACACTGATAGGCATATAGGAACAAATAAATGAGCTTGTATATGGGGAAGACAAACAGATAGTTACATTAGCATATTAATTGCAGACCTGTAGGTCTCAGGTAGGCAAGGAGATTATTTAATTATTTTACAAAGAGGTTCATCAGAGAGCCTTTTCTGTTAAACTTTAGCCTCTAGGGAGACTTGACATTAAAAAAAAACCCCAAACCTCAAAAACCTCAAAACCCACTGTTCTAAGAATTAACATAGAGTATAAAAGATATTAGAAGCTGTCTGTATCAGTGTACCATAACTGAAAAAGATTCAGGTCAAGTAAATGTATTATTCATTCACTATTATGAGCTATGTGCTCTTTCTAAATGTAAATTATGCTCTATAATTATTTTTAACTTTTAAAGAGTATCATTCATAAAGCCAATTAAAATGATGTTGTGATTAAAATAATCAAAATTCCTGTACAACATCCCAGAGGGCAGCTGCAATGACGTGATAAATTACACAAGTTTAGTGGTTCAAGACTCCACATAGATTAGAAAAAGGTCATCAACTGCAGAGAGTGGCAGAGTGCAAGACGGCCAAAGAGAAAATCAAAACAACTTGTTCACTGATTTTTGGGGTGGGGAGGAATACTAATGCTGCCTAACCGAGGCAAGTGGGTTGGAAACCAAACTGCCCCAGCAGCATCCCCAGCAGGCAGTGGGCAGGGTGGATTTCTGCCGGGATGATTCAGAGTACACTTTAAGGAGATGTAACAAGCTGCCATAAGAGTTTACAGGTTCTGAAAGGGTAGGTCCCACTTCCATATGCTGACCATATGCTTCTCTGCAGCTTTCTTGACTCCTCTGTAAGATCACTTAATTTACTAAAATCAGAAACTTTCAGGGGGGAAAAAGCTCCAAACTGCCATGGGGGTGATTTAATTAATCCAGTAAATGTCCTGTCAATGCAAAGGGACAAAGAACCTTGAGGCCACAACCTCAGGGCAGGTGAGTCCTAAGTCTGGTCTTCTGGAGGAGCGTCTCTGTCTCCCTTATCAGAAAAGCTACTGTAAGCACCCAATGTAAGCAGTGTAAATACCTTCTCCGCTATCTCACTGAAAAACTATCAACACAAAGCATTGAGTGAATCAAACCAAATTCCAGCACTACCAAAACTGGAGAAGCTCATAGTTATCTGGTATCCACGGAAATCGAACTTACATCAACTTGGTACCTAATTTTCACAGACACAAAATATTCCTAATGAGATCTGAAATTTCCCTTCTCAGTTCTAATGCCATTGACAGCCCAATGGCCAGATTGTGCCTCCATGAACTCAGAAGTTGCGCCTATTTTGGCAATATTTTTGTAAAACTACTTTGCCAATGATAAATACAATTCAGCTTATGATCTTGCAAGGTTCTCACTGTTATGCTGTTGTTTCAGTAAATTCTTTTTGGTTTTATTTTTATTTTAACATAATAGATTTTTTTTTTTTTATTTTAACATAATTGAAAGTTTATTCTAACTTCTATTACCCTATGTGTCCAATTAGTGCAACACAAATTAGAAATTTACATAGCTTCTACTTTATAAGAAATATTAATTTGAGAGAAGGTTCTACAGTGAAACATCCTTTGAAAAAATTTTGTCTTTCAAAATGGACTGGAGGAGAACATAGGGAAACAGAGATATCCAAGAGAGTAGCTATCATCTCAGTACACATCAACACTATTTTTTTTCTTATCTGTATATCTACTTACCTTCTACCTATCCTCCTATCTGTTTGCAACAGTTAGGTCATATCCTCTCCCAGGGAAAGTTTTGAGAAAATTACAGTTCATGATTTTGAGTTCAGGGAGTTTGCGATTTTTGTTCTCCTAATAATTACAAGGTTTACAATCTCCCAGATGCAGCATGGAAAAAGCATGAAAACCCCACAGAGGATTAAGCACTTACAGGAAAGGTTCTCTTAAGCCTACAAAATTATAGGGTTACTCATGAGAAGGTCCGCATTTTTGAGCTATACTTTGTGTCATCTTACTGCTTCTGCAGTAGGCATAAGCATAAACACAGCTTTTACCACTCTGTTACTGTGCTCCCTTTGTTCCTCTGGAAGAATGAAAAAGTGAATTAACTAAATTCTAGCGCAGCTTTTCATTACAAATATTCCAGTTCTCTGAGGGAGCATGAGACATTTTACAGCTGCTCTTGAGTTTCAGCTTCAGCTCAATCTGGCATGCCTCCTCCAGACCAACAGAGAGCTTTGGTGAGGGTAGTATACTTGAAAGTTTTCTTAGGTAATGCTGAAACGTCTATAAATTAAAAAAGCCAATGTTATTGGCCAGCACCAGTGTGATTTTTTAAAAGCCATATTTGATCAAATGAATGTACTCTGCAAAGACATAGTCACTTAAAGCACAGGAATATGTTCGTTTGTGTATATTCCAATAACAGATACCTCTCAGAGTCAACCAACAGTACCTAAAAAGAAATGTGTATAAAATGCATTATTTAGGTACTCAAAACCAATGGGAAGGCTCCGTTTATTCCCATCTCCTCACCCCCCCCCCTTTTTTTTTGAGTAATTATGCAAAATAAGACTGTTTTGCTCATTTTGAAGCAGAACACAGCCCTCTGTTATTTCATATCACAGGGCCGTTTCCCATCAAAAGGTAATTGTTCTTCACAAGGCTCAAAAAAGCCTCCAAAAACCAAACAAAAAAATCCACAGCAATTACAGTGGATTAGGTTCTCCTTTGCTTTCTGGACCCTTTGTAAAGCTCAGACCCAGCACACAGGTGCATCAGTTGGCAGTAGCATGTCTGGAGTCCTGCCAGAACATGTTCTTTCCCTAATTTGGGGATGATATCCAGCTGATAGAAGTTAACAGCTCTAACATGCATCTAGATACAAAAAAAGCACAGTCATACTCATTCTCCTAATATTCTCTAATTGCAGTGCACTGACAAAATTAAATTCATTTCAGCAAAGAGCAGAGCCTACTGCTTCATAAATTAAGTACCTTTGTTTTTTTCTTTTCTTTTTCATACATAAGTGATTTGCGAAGAGTGAAAACCATTCTCCCCTCTGTGAACTCTATAATATTAAAACTGCCACAGACATTTTCAACTGTTTCTTCATTTGAAGAAAAATACATTTTCTTACAGATGTTATGCAGAGATAAAGAGCTATAATTACTGGAAATGATTTGTGTAACCTAAAGTACAGTAATTACCAGGCAGTTTTGGTTAGCTGTCCTACGCTGGATCACTGGAGAAAGTGCCATTAGAGGACAGCCTTGGGTTTTTCCTCCCTGTCTAAGACCACATGCCAACATGAGTGTCCCAGAAGTTCTGGAGGCTGAAAAAAGGATTTCTGATGGTATGTAGCAAACTCATTTTAACTTCTTAAAATACAATAAAAACTTTCCTGTATATATTTTTGCATTCTGTGAGGAAAAAGTCCCTTTCAAATTGATAAATATAGCTGTTTCTGAAGAAGTTAAAACTGTTCAGATATACACTTACAGTCTGCAGCTTCAGTCTTGCATTTTTCTCTAGCAAATATAGTCGAACTTTGGTGAAGAAAAACACTTTCATTAATAACTTGAATCTAACCCTGCCAAAATTTAAGAACCCCTCCCCAACCAATTTTAGTGTCTGGAATCCCAGTGCAATGAAGATGCACAGTATTGTTTGAGCAACTTTGTAATATATATGCAGGAGTAGATTATACTTTTTAAAGGCCTTGAGGACCTTTAATAATGCATAAGTAACCTTTTTCGTTATTAAAAATTTCTTTTGGTCATTCTACCTTAAAGTCTGAATAAAATATCACTGGCAGTTAAGTAAGTCTTGCAGTAGTACCTGAATACAGTAAATTCCATGTGAATGTATTACAAAAAGAGGGGTAAATTAGGATTTCATAATAACAATCTTCTTAAAGTCTGAGAGTGGTTTTACTATATGACCACATACCATTGTCTTGATATTTATTTTAGCTACCTAGGTAATTTAGCAGCAATTTTTTTTCAATTACAGCTTAATCCAATTATCTAATGGATAACATCTTTATTTATAATTAAACAGTGGCATTCCAAAGACATTAGGAAAAATGTTGTTTCTTATATGTAATGGCTACGTTATGCTCAGCACATTAAATTTCAGGTAAAATTCTATGCAATTTTTGCTATAATTTTCTTCATGATATTTTGTAACTCTCTGAGACTGCATTGCTTTCCAATTACTCAACTGAAGTACATTTGTCTGAAACATATGTCTAACCTTTTCAGCTATTTGAGGGTTGTTCTGTATGGTAATCTCCATCAGTTTAGTCAACTTAAAAATCCCCACTGATCCCTTCACATAAAAGGTTTAAAGACTTGGAGCTTAGGATCCTCCTCACTGTTAGCAGCAGAAGCTCATTCAAAGCATTCTTTTACCCTAGATGAAGCTAATCCCTTGTCAGAAAGTAAACAAGGAGTTTTGCATTTCATACAACGAGACAAACATGCACAGAACAATAACTGAACACACCAAAACAAAATCATAAATAGCAATCCCAGAAGGCTTCACTCAGATTTCAGCTGAATACATAAGGACTCTGAAAATGCTGAACTGGCCTAGACACACAAAGCAGCATGACACAAATACTGGGCAGAGCTCTCTTGAATATACATGTGAAATAATAATAACCAGGCATAAGGGCGCATATCCAGATCTTGGTGATAAAAGCACTACTTGTATTGCATAAACATATGAGCGAAAATCCTTTAAATCCCTCAGCAATCACACTGGGTGTAAGATACCTCATTTGCTGGACCTAAAATTCCTTAACCTTGTTTCCTAAACTGTTGTCTGCTAGCCAACTTTAACCTTTGTCTGTTGGTGCTTATGCATGTAATTGCTAAACAGCTTGGCAGCTTTTGGGACTTCAGATAACCTGCCCTGGAGGCCACAACATGGTTGTAGCACTACCATGCTTTCTAATTTTGTAACATCAACAAGAATGAAACAAACAAACAAACAAACAAACAAACAGAAAATCAAGCCAAACCCCAAAAAATCCTAGATGTCTAGTCAGCTGTTACAGGATTTTTTTTTTTTTTTAGCTCCTGCTATCAAAGGAACTGTTTATTCCATACATACACCATGACTGCAGCCTCCTGACCACTGATCCCTGCAATGTTGGACCTGTCCAGAAACTAAATCTCCCTCCTCTCCCCAATGCAATGAAGAGCTAAGACAGCATTTACTTAACCATAAACCAGTCAAATTTCACACTTGACCAACAGATGGGAGCACTTAAATTTTCAGAATAGTGATTTCTAACTGTTGAGAGGCACATAAAAACCTTGATTCTTGGAATTGGTCAAACAGACAAGTCTGAAGAAAGAAAGTGGCAGGAGTTATTGATTTGTACTTAAGCACCAGCAAGAAAAAAAAAAATCAAACTACTAAGCCATTGCAGAGCAGAGTGAAAAGCCATGCCATGTGCCAGTTGAGAAAGGAGAAGTGCTTGTCTGGTCTGCAAAAGACTAACATGGCACAGTGCTCCCAGAAAGAGTCAGCACAGAGGACTCGATCTTTTCTTCAAGTAGCCAAACGCCCTTCCTGGGCAAAGAGAACAGACAGTTAATAAAACCAAAATCTCTTCCAAACCACCTGGAAACTGATTGCATGCAAGGAAAGAAAAGGTATTCAGGCTTGTTCTTTAAAGCACCTCTTTTGTCTTTTTGAGTCAAACCACTTGTCTTCAATGCTGGGCATTCTTGAAGTCTTATAGCAGTGCTGCATGAACTATGTAGGTGTTACTCAATGAGGAACAACATATGGAAGATATGGAGTAAATTCTTTTCTTGAGAAATCTGAGAGAAAAATACTTGCATGTATAGGCTACATAACAATTATGTCAATATAAAATGAGGACTTTAATTATATTATATTAATTTCAAAAATTTTTACTTTTATTATTCAAATTGTTTTGATTTAATTTTTGTCAATTAGAAGATTCTTTAATTGCTTTAGCTTTGTTATTTTATTAAAGAAAAAAACCCTCTATGATACCCGGATTAAAAATACCTAAATTTATCTTGTTTATCTAGTGTTTATTCTTTTGTGAAGGATACTTTCATTCTCTGCCAGATGTTTCTTTAATACCTGTTCAAGATGTCTCATGCTTAGCTCTACCTTACTTTTTTTAGCCAGAATTTCTATTTTTTTTTTTAATGAATTGTTTTGTACACTGATCATGAGTTTAACTTGGATAGGCTTTCTGTAAATTATGTGAAGTCAGTTAGATAAATATCTCAGGTTCATTAAGGATATTCTGTGCTTATCAAAACTACTGTTGCTAAAACTGGAATACTTTTAACAGCTTCTTGACACACTAGACTTATTCCTCTTTCACTTTTTTTTATTTTTTTTGGGTGCCAACCTCCAAGGTCTCTGACCTTGCAAATTACTAGACCATGTGCTTAATTTTAAGCACAAGGAATCTCATCAGCTTCAGAAGGTCAACACATTCAAGTTAAGGATGTCTAATACACTTTGATGAACCTAAAGCTTCAATCTTTGTAATTCACTAACAAAACAGTAGATTCATTTGTCCAATCAAAAGCATGTGTTGATTAATAAATAGTAAATGTGTCTTCATTACGTTATTAATTATCCTGAAAAACATTTCAGCATTCTTTATGCAACTGTTTTAGGATCAAAAACCACTAATACAAGCATCATGGAAATATAGCTAACATATAATTATCTTCTCCCAGTATTGTATTTTTTTTCTCTTTTTGCTACTCTTCCCTTGTCTTCATACATACTTCAGTCTTCTTCATTAGCATATTCAGATCAAATAAAACACTACATGATAAAACTAGATTACTAAAGCCATAAGGAATGTTCAAATTAAATTAAGCAGCAGTGGGTTAGTAAATTGCTTTACAGCTATATTTCTTTTCTTAATCATAGCTGCAGCTGCTTGTAGAGGTGGTTGGGTAGTAACAGGCACTTCTATTAAGAGTTACATCTCAGAGTAAGTGACTCCTACAGACTCTGTAGATCAACAAGAATCTAAATAATGTTTTTTTTAATCTGCCTATATACAGAAAGTCAGTTAACTCTCTTCTGATGTCTTTGGTAGCATACAGTTTTAGCTCTGGCTATCAGTAGAGATTAATTTTTCCCACATAAACACTACCTGCATATTCTTTGATTGCACAGCTAGCTTCAAGAAAGCTTTCCAGGCCTCACCAACAGAGTACTGTGGGTTGGTAGAGTGTATTACGCAGATTTCAGAGAGCTTTCCCAGATGTAAGCCCTCTGGTAGTAGTAATCACTATTACTTCCTTCTAAATGGCACAAAAAGTCACCACGTTACATTTGAAAATAAATTCATATAGGCATCCTGTACTGAAGTACAAACAACATCATTAAAAAAAAAGAAAAACAGAATGAGATAACAAAAAGCGGCACTAATTCAGGGAAGCAACCTTATTCACTGGATGCCTTGGATGGTGCCCCTTTGACCCTCTAAGCCTGAAAGCTTTCAGACACTGAAGCTGTTTCACCAATAAGATAAAATAAAATAAAAAAACAGTATTGAGGTTCTGGTACAGGTATACAAAAGTGTCCTGGCTCTGTGGTGCTTGGTTGCTGACTGGGGCTAAACCACACCAAAAAGTCACGAACCAAATGTAGGGAGGAAAGATGGGCCCAGGGGCTTGCAAGATGAAAGTTTCTGATTTTTTGCTTTCCTGAGAAAGCACTGATGTGGCCCAAAAACTGACCTATACTATCTGTGAGCAGCTGAACACAGGGACTTCAGCTGAGAAAGAAGACTTTATTCACTGGCAGTATGAAAACCCAGATTTGATCAGCTATGACAAGCACTTATGTACATGCCACAGTGGTTTTTCTGAAGTAGAGTTGAGCCAGAGAGAGGGATATGAAGATGAGAGAAACAGAGATGGACAAAAATGAAAATGCTTAGCTCAGTGATTAAGAACTATCTTCTATGATACAAAATACAGAAACATATTTTCCTAATATGAATATGTAGCTATATACTTCAACAATATTTCATATTTCATATGGTATCATTTAAATATTTCAGTGAAGTAACTTTTTATCAGACATAAAGTTAAAGTATGTGCTTGAGATTGTTTGAACAAAGTATTGAAAGATTGCAAGCAATGGGAAGAATGCAACTTTTTATGACTGCAGACTTTTAAAGAGGTAGGTCCATGGCAACCTCCTATAAAAATAATTTTACCATCATGTCATGGGAAAAATAATGAAAGGAACTGGATTTATTTTTCATTCTAACAGCAAGACCAAAAAGTCAGAGATTCAGGAAATTATTTACAAATTTACTTTCATTAGAGGACAGATTTTATTAGTATTTTTGTTAACTTTTGATGTCTTAAAAATTAATTGAATTTTTATCTCTACTTATTTAACTTTTATGGGACAGTATTTCACACCTGGAAATGAAATAAAATACCTGCATGATGAAATATCTAGTTCAGCTTAAAACATATTTTATGCTTCCTTTTCAACTAGCTTTTTGGCAAGAATAAACCCAATTATTCAGTCTTGCCCTAAATTGAACATTTTCATCTTTATGGTTCAGTAAGCCAGTAAGATAACCAAAGCCTCCTGGGTTTCATGATGCATTCTGTACCAAGAAGTCTGCTGGACCTGGCAGCAGCGCTCTAACATGCCTCCCTCCTCTTTCAAAATTACCTGTTCCCCTGATAGCCATGGGTTAGAAATTATGTGCATTTTAATTGGTGGTGAAATCCAATTTGGCATCTAAGTTACAAGCAGGGACCCATGTGATATATTTAATATTCTTCTCCATAATGCTTTTTTTCCTCCTCTCCTCCTGGACATTTTCTTTCTCTTTATCTTCATGATACTTTTGCCTATCATAATAGATACCCCTGATTATTTCAAATGTTAAGAGTGTCAGAATAAGATTTGGAGACTGTGGGGAAGGTGTGTATGTACAAGACTGCTTAACTGAATTATGTTTGTATATTGTGTGGCTTAAAAAAATAAATAGCGAGATATAAGGGACGAAAAATGACCTTCAAGGCAAAACTGACCTTCAAAGGCTGTGTTTGGACAGATCTTACATTTCTATAACATTCCATTTTTATGGTTCCCTCACTTATGTGATAGTTTGGGAAGCCTGTCAGGGTATAGATTAATAGTTCTAACTGATTTGGGGGGCTCTATCACATGCTGCAAGCCTCATCTGAATGTGGAGCCTTACTTGTTTCCTTTTTAACTTCTGTATGAAACAATGATGCAACAGTAATATAATGAAACTTCAAATAGACAATCTTCTGAATTTAATGAGGTTTTCAAAACTCAGTGTCAGAGAAGTGGCAGCCAGGCAACAGGTAGCTAAGGAAGGTGACTGAGTGAAACTAATGAAAAGACTATCTGAAAAAGTTGAAGCTATAAAGGAAGACTCTTTCCAGTTGTTTAGAATAAGAGGAGGAAAAAAATCAGTTGCTGAGAAGAGAATCTGGAGATCCATACTGTAAAAGAAAAAGATGCTGGAAGAAGAAAAGGGAGGAAGGATGTTGAATTTTTAAATCATGAGCCTCCAAGTCCAGAGAATTTCTAATTAGCAGTAGTTAACTGCTGTGAGAAAACACATTCAACTCTAGTATTGTTCTGCATAAATCATTATTTTCCTGGACTAGCAAAAGTTAAGAGATGATCAATGTTGGAATACCTGCATGACTTCCGAGACTGTGCTCAGAGAGATGGACAACTGAGCTGGAGCTGGAGTGCCAAAGATCAAACATTTCTGGATGAAGGGGCAGTGGGACAGCTTTGGTATCCACCCTGAAGAGGCTGGGCCACCAGAAAACAGGCAAGCAGCTGGGCCAGGGCAAGTAGAGAGCGACCTGCAGCCCAGTTAGACTGGGGATGCTGAATTGAATTTAGGCCAAACATCATAAAACTCGAACCCAGCAGCAAATGCTGGGTGAATGTCCTGGTCAGTCCACTTCAGTGAAACACCTTGCTTTTAATAGCTATACACAAAGATGGTTTACTACAGGCACATGGACTCAAAACTAGGGAGCTCAGTAATATTTTTGTTACAGAAGCAGATCGGTTTGTTACATCATGGAAGTCCCATTTCCTCTGTTGGTAAAATCACACCAGTCGTCAAAATGATAAAACTATTAAGAATGTAGAGGACAAGAAGAGAAGCCTGAATATGAAATAGAAGGTATTTGATTATTTATAAATGCTTTATATGTTCTGCACTAAACAAAGAATTTAAACAAAACTAAGTACATGGTGCATTTTAATAGTAATGTATCTTTGAGAAGGTGAAATAAGAGATTTGCTTTGTGAAACACGTAAGTTCTTTGATGTACTTTTCCTTAATACAATATAGTATTACCTATGATCCATGCACAGAGCATTACAAGTCTCAGATTTAATTACTTCTGCATATGAAGAGAATTTATTTACAGAATTTGCCCCTGGACACATTAAAAACTACTGATGGCTTTGATAATAGTTTCCTCAGAATAAGGAGAGAAACATTTGGGTCTAAAAAGAGTTAAATCAAATCCATTAGTACCTGTAGGTATATTACAGATACATAATTACTATTTTTCTTGCCAATACTACATTGCAGTAACTAAACCATGTTGTACGAAGCTGTAAGGATTAATTAAGCCTTTACTATTTTTAATTGGATAAACTCAGTATAAATAGAAACATTTCAAGATCAAATTGTCTTTTGCATAAGTGTTATAATGGATTATCTTGGTAATGTTCAGTTGAAAGTTGAGCAGTCTAGGAGAAGAAGAGTAGATGAATTTAAAAGTAAAAATCAGGAATAGTAGACTATTTCTCTCAACTATTTGAAGGAAGGAAGGAAGAAAAAGGAATTGTATTAGGGGATCAAGGCAGTTGTGGAAGACAGAGACCAGGCACATTAAAAACTGTTGCTAATGAGCATACATTGTATATAGAAAAACATAAGCTATAACTGGTTTGATACCTCAGATAGATTGATTTTGATCAATAAACCCACCCTCGAATTGACCTAATTAAAGCAGTCACTGGCCAGGTGCTGTTCTCTTTGGTGGGAGAGAAAGGATCTTCATGCCTGGTTCTTTTCTCCCTCTTCTTAAAATGGAGTTCAAAATATTTTTTTTTTTTTTGTTAGTACTATGATACCTACATGCTGTTCCTCATCAGCTTCTTCATGTACACAGACAGCACACGATAGGCCTTATCAGACCATGTATTTTTGGCAACACAATGAAGTCATCCTAGTTCTAGTTTACTCAGTCCTGGTTTTGTATCAAAAGCAGTTTTGTTTCAGTGAGCTGACAATACCCCTAAAAATCCTACAGAGCAGTAAAAAGATTCCCCCCCAGCTGCAATTATCAGCAAGACCAAATCTGTGAATGAGACCATACTAAAGTGTGGGTCTGTGTTGTTCTAAGCATACCCGTAGCAAGACTTTGGCAATGTTATAGCTAGTTATGGCAGTGTTTTTAGCTGGGGTTTTAGAAGGAGGGTGAACATGTATGTACCACCTAGTGCCATATTCTCCTACTGCCTCAAAAGACAATAATGAAAGTTGACCCATTCTTATTTAAGTCCCAGTCTTGATATTTGCTATGCATGGGTTCACTACTGAATTCATGCACAATAAATTCAGGATCAGAATTATAACGTGTGATTTTTCATTTCTAATCCTGTTATTTCTAGTTATCCATGGTAATTATGTTTCTGTTAGCCACTTAGTATTAGACATGCTTTTCATTTAATTGGACACTGCCAACTCCCTCAGGCCTACAGTGGACTTTGAATTCAATTCCTCTGGTAGCAATGCAATTGGATTTATTAATGTAATTCTATAATTTAAAACAATCACCCACCTTAATTATAATAAACTTACAAGGCATGATCTGCATACATGAGATGCCAAGCAAGCCTGACATCCCTTGATCTACTCAGCTGTTTGATTATATACACGTACATGGATGTGATACTCATCTATTTTATATGCTGAAAACAAGAAATAAAAATTAACAAAGTAGTTAATATTTCAAAATCTGATCAATACCCTTTTCCTATATTTTTCAATGAGCAATTTTTTAATCACAGGACGTAGATCTCTGAAAATTTTATCTAAATATAATCATATAAAGGAAAAAATGCTTCTATTCAAATTTCTCTCTTTCAGATTTTTTTAAAACTAATTATGGGCTAAAACATGACAATGAAAGTTTGGAGCCAAACAGTAAATCTGTAGGCAATCTGCTCCAATAGGTAGCTCTGGAAACAGGAACTTTCTCTGTTTATACACACAAGATTCAGTCTGGCTTTACCTATTTGAAATCAAATTTCCTCTCAGTTTCTTACTGTATTTTTAAATAACTATTAGGTATTACACACTAGGTATTACTCCATGATGCCAGATTATCCCACATTGTTGTGCCCCATTGTTTTTCTAAATTTAGATGCCTTTGCTGTTTCTCTAATGCACCTTAGAATTGACTGTTCCCTAGATATTTGTCTCTTTTATTGCATTTCTAATGCTGAGGCTCTAGAGGCTAGTGTATTTTTCCCAGCATCTATTGATACTGAAAAAAATATGAGACATATCTCAAAGTCCATCCACAGAATTAGAACATTTTCTTTGATAAGTCTTTGTGTGCTTCATCCTCAAGATCATTAACAAAAATATATCTTCTTTCCAGAAAGTTGTAAAGTGACTTTAAAAATAGGACTGCTGCAGTTAATTTTCTATGCTGGGTTTTGCCATTCTGTCTCATGTTCCTGGAAAATCCTATACGGAGGAGCATTTTATTTCAGACTTTTTCCTCTGTGCTTTTCTACAAGGAAAGTGCCTTGTCTATGACTAACCAAGAAGTCACAAATAAATTTAAGGTTCCTTGCTAGCATTTCCTAAGGAATCGGTCACAGCACAAGGTGGGCAAAGGCAGTCTCTTTATGTGGGATTATTTTCACCAAAAACTTGAAAAGGAAAAAACAAGTTTATCAGTTTTAAATGTGACACAGACTGAGGATCACATTTTATAAAATGGTTTCATAGACTTAAAAGGATTGATAGTGTTCTTTTGACAGTCTTAATGACACTGGATTATTTATATCCCTGACTTTACAAGCAGTCCATTAACAATAAATAGTGCTAGTATTGTAACTGACCATGTGATACTTCAGTTTCAGGGGGTACATTGCTGCATTACATGCTGCTTACACAATAGTTGACCTAGAATATAAAATGTAACTTTAAAAAAAAACCAGCAAACACTTCAAATTATATACAAACTCAATACAAACTTGTATTTCAAAACTGTGTTGCTATTAAGACAGGAATAAAGTAAAATTGTTCTCTTAAGGATTAATTACTGCTGAGTTATCCATGTTTATTCTGTTCATCCCATATTGGATTCTTAAACATGACACTCACTATGTCTATCATACAAATAAATTAGCTGAATTCAGAGAAACCAAAATGAAATTTAAAAAATCAATCTGTCATGTGGAATCATAGCTTTCCCACCTTGTTACATACAGAATTTGTTGGTAAAAATAAAAACTCAAATAAAAATTTCCGTTGAAATTTTATTGGTCAAACCTGTTAAGATACTGCATGATGTGACATGCTCCGGATAAAATATAGCAGGTGCAATGTGCCCAGAGATATCTGATGAACTAAGCATGACTATGGTGAAAGATGAAAGATGTCACATAGCAAGGAGCAAAAAACATGATGTGCACTCTCAGCCTTACTTGAATGTCCTTTATTGCTTTGTATGAAACTTATCTTTTAAAATACAAAATAGCATTTGCGATCCAAATCAGAAAGTTTCCTTAGGCAGCCTCTATTCTGTAGGATTTGATCAAACCAGGTTATTTGATATTTCTCCATCTAAGCCACATACCCCCTAACATTTATCTGTGAAGTAGCTTTGATAAGAGTCTTAGGCAGGTGACAAGCTTTGCCTTTACAGAGGAAATTTGCCAAATCCCTCCACTTCATTACCCTCGAAACCATGAAGCATCCTAAGGAGTTTTAGTAGACTGATCCTACTGACATTTTCTCATCTTGAGATGTATGAGAAATACCACTTCATATGTCAAGCCACCTCTGGTTAAATGCTATACTGAAACTTTATTTTTTGTTTTTGTTACTTATGTTTCAAAAGAAATACAAACAGCCTCAAGAAATGCAAAACCTAACACTATTGCTAATGCAGCAATTTTTTTCATGCATATATTAGATGGTGTATTATTAGAAAATTATGTCAAAAGAAAAAGGAGGAGAATATCTAAAAATTTAAATGAGTAGCCTTTCAAAATCCAAGAATGGCTTTTGAGGCTGACTTTAATTTGAATGTGAAGTTTCTTTTCTTAAAAATAGAACACAGGACAAGTCCACAGGTTCTTTTTAACAAGTATTTAGTCTTTATTTGGGCAAACTTCTACTATAATTAATTATGATGGTGCTTAAAGGCCAAATGCAAGGTTAAAGACCTGGTTTCTTTAGTATCATTGAAGTAGGTTGTTAGATTTGTAAGAGAGAAAGCACAATTTATTCACAAATTGCAAGAATTCTACAGGTATTTCAAAGTAAAGCCCCATTCATTATGAAGAACAATACTTGCTCAACAGCCAACCCACCTATCTTTCTCTTGACTCCAGGTGAAGAGTGCCCCAAAAGTCACCAAAACCAGACTATCAGAGATAGTAATTTGGGGCTATCAGATCTTTCTGAAGCAGTTTGGCCCTGTCATCAGTCTCTCCCTCCCTCTCTTTCTCATCTCGATGGATATCTACCTGCAGCAGCTCTGCTAATTGCATCTTTGCTGCTAGTACATGGTGGGAAACTGTCTCAGGAAGGCTAAACACAAGTTGTTTCTAAATGAAAATTGGGACATTTAAAGCAATAGAGAAAGTCATGTGGTCAATGGCCTTACTCCCTTCCCCTCACATCTTCAATTTAAACACATCAGATGATCAAGGGATGGGGAAAAGGGCATTTTAATCTCATTTTGCACCTGTAGAATGAAGAAAAAGGAAGGTCAAGTAAATTGCCTGAGTTTGTATGAGAGGATTTTCAGGATCGCAGCTCAGTGGTTCAATTTAACTGACTCATGAAGTCAGTCTCTTTAAGAAAAACATGAAGTTTGACCCTTTACTTAATCATAGAATCATAGAGTTGTTTAGGTTGGAAAGGACCTTTAAGATCATCAAGTTCAACCAATGTTGACATTTGTTTTCCTTGAAAAAAAATCTTCCTCTTGTGACCTGAACTGCCCTTAGCTATATGAAAAATTCCTTTACCAACATATAAACTTGAACTGTAATTTGTAACAAACAGAGATACTGTAGCAATAGTATATTCACAGCTTCTGGAAAGTGTCTGATAGCAAAAGTATTGCTCAACCCACTGACCAGCGGCAAGCATTTTTGTGTTCTTCACAAAGGAGACATACCACACAACAAAGTGTTGCTTCCATTTCTCTAGCAGGAATGTTTGTATAAGTTTAGCACAGTTAGCTAATATTATGTAGTGTATTCTGAAAGAGACTGTTATTCTTCCTTCTGTACATGAATAATGAAAAATATTTTTACATTGAATTTTTTTTGAAAAATGATCATTTGAAATACAGTTTTGATAAAACTATGTTTCTGATATAGATCATAGGGAAAAAACCTAAATGCCTTTGATAAATGGCAATATATAAATAGTATACAAATTTTAACTATTTTAAATACAATTATATATATGTTTTTATACCATTTAATATAAAGAAAGTCTGTGAAAATTACATCCCTTAGCATTTTAAGATCCTATAAAACAGTAACAGGGAAACTAAGTCAAATGTAGCTTTATTAGCTTAATGTCTTATCTATTTGGTCCTATTGTATTAAAATAGCACTATTAAACACATTAAAAAGAGCCTATTTCGGATCTCTTAGATCCACTCACTTAAGTCAGTTGCAATTTTCAATCTAGAAAGATTACAGATAGGATATTTAATCTGATACTCAAAAAAATGCACCATGGCAAGGGCAAATAATAAGGATAATTTCTAATACCTCCAACAATGTACATGTTTAGTGTTGTAGGATATTGGAAATAGAGGTTCTGCATGATTATGGGGAAAGTTAGAGAACCATTATTTGTTTTTAAATCATACCTTTAGTATTGCTAATTTCCAACAACTATAAATAGTAGGCCAATGAAAATTTTTTACAGGAAATAAATAATTGAATGAATTAACAGGATGATATACTTGTGGGCCTTTGCAGCTATAGTCTATGTCAGCCAAGGTATCTCATACATTTTATAATTTAGATACAATACTGCCATCAAATTCCAGCATTTCTAAGACTGATGTAGTTAATCCTTAAAGCTTTATAATTTTAAAATAAAAAGATAATTACACCAGCATATAATATTTATTTTAATAAAAAGCATAAAGATACTATATACTTTAATGTGTACTTGATGAAAATCCAATAACAAATAATTCACAGGATACTAAATCATGGAATACATCGATATGGTTTCCTATAAAATTTTATATTCAAAATATTCAGAAGCAGTTGTAAGGAAGTCATTTATCTTACATATTTCCATCAGCTTTCCTATACAGCAGTATTTTATTGTGTAATATATCACCTACACAGTAAGTAAGCTCCACAAAAGTGGCAAAGCTTTGGGGGCTCATAGACTTTGAAAACACTGACAATCTGAACAAGACTTGCCAGCCTTTATCATTAATCCTTCCTTTGAGAGACAGAAAAGGTCAGCTCACAAGTTGTTCATTCTGAATGCTTACAGCAGAGCTACCCTTACATTGCTGGTGGTAAAACTCTCATTATTATTACCACAGCAGGACTTCAAATGGAAAAGTTCTTTCTACCCCACAAAGCACAAGAATATAAAAAATTTTTAGGCTGTAAAGGAAGCTTAAATTTCTTAAAGTATTTTACCCCTCTGTCCCTTTAAAAAAATAAAAAGATCATGTGTAAAATTTTAGCTTTTCTTAAGGAAATCAACACACAAGGTGGGCAGAAGCAAGAAAAGAGGAGGGGGGAAGTAAAGAGAATTATATGCCTTCTTGTCACTACTCTGAACAAAGAGAGATAAAGACAAACAATAGCTGATACAAAACAAGATTTAATTTGTGTTTAATTAGCAAGTTGAGAAGCACAAAGTTCCATCTGTTCTGCTAGGGGCTGCAATAAATACTGTTTCTTGGATTTGTGGGTCTACAAAAAAATCAGTCTACTTAAATACCTGCTCTGCAAGCACAGATGATTATTTTGTTTTGGAGCCCCTGTTCTCCACGTTTACTGTTTTCTACAAAACAACTTCTTTAAATGTTTTCCAAAGTACATTAAAGAAAGACATTTACCTGCTAGCTTGGAAAAAAAACTAGATAATGACACTGATCAATTTGTCTTTTATCTTTAGCATGTTGAGAAGAAACCTTTCACCTACAGCTTTAATGCACGAAACATTTGATATCGTGGCAGATCCTGTTCAGATTTTAACCATTTTCAAGATGCTTGATTTTTATATGGGAGAAAACTGTATTTGTGAACTAAGGAGTGTCACAGCTACAAATCTTGCTACATGTCTAATTAGCTCCTGAAGTGAGTCTTCAAGTGCTGCCACTCCATGCTGAAGGCAAAAATTATATTTTTACCTACAAAAAAACTGCACTTCCTTCTGTCTTATATGGATTTCACACAGTTTTGGCTTTAAGCAAGGGAGATTTGTAGCCACCTGATATTTCGGAAGATAAATGCCACAGAACCCCTTTGACAATGAGTTGCATTTTCTGTGCCTCTGGAAGTCATCCTTGGCTAACGGACTGTGGCACCTACTGCAACAATACTCAACCAGCAGATCCTAAAAAATTCCATTCAGAGCAGCTCACTTGAAATACAGGACTTTTTAAGTATCTGAGATGTTGAGAAAAGGTTCAACATTAATGACCAAAAAAAAAAAAAAAGAGACAAAGAATATATTTTCTCATCTAAAGTATTACTAGGCCCGTATAATCTCAGACTTTGAAAATCTGGGGTCAATATAGTTTTTTACTCTGTGACAGTCACTGACCAGTTCTCCTTCTCTTTCTAGACAGTAACTCCCCAACTTCTTTACTAATTTGTTGTTCCTAGATTCAGTAGAAGACCTTAGACCCTGCAGTTTTACAGAGTTGGTATCTTTAGAGAACAGTCATTGTTTCCTAGACCTGCTAAAGTATTTTCCAGTCAGCTGCTTATCTAAAGTAATTGCAATTGTTTGCTACAAACTGCCTAACTACACTACTCTAGAACCAAATCATTAAAGATTTCAAGAACCTAGTAGATCCATACATATATTACCTTACTATGCAGGTCATAGTGTTCATAAGCTGCTGTAGATACATGCTATGACCATCACAGACAGCTTGAAATAGTGAAAAAAAGCTGCAATTCTTTGGTCTTTCTACTTCTACTTAAGGAAAAGCTTACTTTTCAGAGCCAGAGGACAAAAGGAAAGTAGCCTCTCAATCTGTTATGCCTGTTGTATGCTTTTATTTATTGGATATATGCTTTTATTTGATGGATGCACTTGTAGAATTTACTATCTTCTTCCTATGATGGATTTCAGTATGGAATCAAATAGGATAGCAGAAAAAAGCAAATTGGCATAGATTTTAACTTTCAGCCATACTGCATTGTGAAATCTACAATTATTTTTACAATTACACTTTAATAAGACGTAATGTTCATTTTCCATAATCAAACAGCTCCTTATATATTGTTTGTCCAATAGATCATTACTTGAATTCTTCAGAAATATCTCTTTATCACTTTAGAAAAATGAAAAAATCCACTGAATTTCAGCAATATGTCAAACTTTTGTTCTTACAAACCTGAGTGTATTCCTTTAACGAAGCAGGCTTTCATTTTACCTAGAGTTGATGTCTGATGTCAAGATTAGACAAAATGTACAAAAATCCAGCAAGTTTTCCCTTAAACTGACTTCTTAAAATTGACCTCTATAGTTCCTGTTTTTATCCAAAAATCATCATATAGCATCTAAAAGAGCTGACAATTTTAATATATGGTTCTTATAAAGCACACTATACCATTATTTATTAAGTCAAGATTGATCTCTTGATATGTAAACTTTGACATAATTCATTTTGTTTTGCTCTTTCAATCCTTGACAGATAGGATTATATCAAAACTATTTTGAATATTAAACAGACAGAAATTTCCTTCAGCAATTTAAGCAAAGTAAACATCGTAAAGAGAGTATTCAAATTTGAAAGCATAGCCAATTCTACTACAAATGTGAATAAACACAGTATTTTTAGATGTGTTCTTTAAAGAAAGATTGATCTAAAACCCCAAACTACATCTGCTCTTCACTGGAAACCATGTTCTTGTCATGGCTATATATGTAACATTTGATATAAAAATCAGTGAATGGTGTTTATTTCAGTAGCACAAAGTCATTTTCCCATGTCTATATAATACTCTCTAAAATAATGTTATGCAAGAAAGGATCAGACAACCACACATCAAACCTGGCTATCAGCTTACCTTTATCTATTTTTTCAGAAGGTGATTGGAATATACATTTTTCATATTCAGATTTGGTTTCCTTCAAGTAAGTATACAGTGAACACACACACTAAATTTTCATCAAGAATAACCTACTCCTCCTTAAATTTTCAAAATGTAAAAATAAGAGCTAAGTTTAAAACCAAAACAAATATTCACTCCTAAGGCTCTGGACACTACAGGTAAGTTTGTTCTGACCAAAAATCAGCATGTAAAAAGTCAGAGACAACCATCCTCAGCTGCCCTCAAAATATTAGGAACAGGTACTTTTAGAGCAGTTTATATCTTTACACAGTACACAGAAAAGAGGGTGGAATTGCAAGTAGGTTTAGAAGTCGAAGTCTGGGTAGAGCTTCACAGTACATATATTGAATATCAAGTGAGATCAACCTTGCCCTGAAAGTGAACGTGAAAGCTTCATTGGTGAGTTCTCAAAGGACCCCAAAACACAGACAAATGGAAGGAATCTGTATTTCCCTTGACTTCTAATCCAAATTTGTTTCTGAAAAGAGAAAAAGTAGAATTGTTCCTTCACTTAGCAAAAAATAGGTGTCGGCTGTGCTCACCCATTTATAAAAATTGTACATATAACTGAAATTATTTTAATTCTCACACATCATGCATGAAGACACATAACACTGTAAATAAAATAATGATGACAACAAGTCTGCCTGCTTTCTGCTGGTCAGATAAATTCACAGTTGAGTTTTCTGAAGAATCTCAAACCTTAGTTTAGGAAAAATCTCCAGAGCTGTTAATTAAACCCTGTCAGGAAGTAATATAACACTGTTATTTGGAAGAAATTAAGTGGAAGAAAATAATGGGTTTGACTTTCCACTCTTACACTGGTTTCATGCAAATGTGAGGTGAAAAATCAGAGCTAACACGCCTGGTTTTCCCAAATATGCAGAACATATGGAATGAAAACGTTTTTATTATTCCTTTAGTAGATTATACCATCCAGTCATACCATACTGTATACTCAGCTGCTATCTCAATGTATATTTTTGTCATGTTCAATGAGATGTTAGAAGAACTGTAACTATATCAGAACTGTAAGTGGAATAAAAGGAGACTAAATGGTGATAAAGCAGCTGGTACATGAAATGAGTGGGACTTAAATTTGAAAATATCCATATCCTTTTTTGTGTGTGAGAGAAATGCAATCCAATTTGTGATTTGGATCTCACATGCTGCAGCTGCCATAGGAAAGTTTCCAGTATATTCTTCAACCACACTATGAGTCCTTCGCACTTAAGCTTCTCAAGATCAAAAAGAATGCTCATACCCTCCTTGGTAAAATCCTCTTTAATAAAAATGATTCATGTCTCTAAATTCTTCCTCTTACAAGAACTGGAGATCTTCAAAAGACCTAACTCCAGCCCTCTGATCAATTGCAGAGATCTAGGAGATTTGTTAACGTTTTTATTTGCTGAACAGGGAATTACCAGGGATGATTTCATAAATGCTGACTTGCCAAAAGAAAACACATTTGGTCTTGATGTATTTATGGAGGGGACTGTGTTGGCCAACATACCTTATTCCCTTGTTGTGGCTACCTTTGGGGAAAAAAAAGATAGGCTAAATGTGATTTTCAAGTTTTACAGGTGCTTAATTGTATTCTTAATCCAAATTTTCTGTCGCTTAATTGCAGCTTTAGACTTAGATACAATGGCATTCCTACCTTTCTAGTGAAAGCTGTGAGCCAAAATGAGGGTCATGCCAATATCTCCTTCTGCATCTGGCCCTCGGCTCCTCACCTCACAGCTCTGAAATCATTCCTCATTGATGGGTGATCAATTAATAGGTTTTTTTCCTGAACCTGAAATCAAGTATTCAAAGGCAGTTTTCTGAAATCTGGCATTCTATGAATGAATCACAGAGAGGAAACATGCAAATGTGTGAACTATCAGCTCCTACTATATGCTGACTTTCCCCAGCGTCCTTAAGGTCAGGAGTCTCCAAGCAGTAAAAGTCTCAAGGTGAAGTTTGCTTCATCCAGATAATAAATGATGAGAAACAATTGCCTGGACAGTGCATTCTTTTCTGGAGAAGTTGAAGGTAAGCTCTCTCTCTGTTCACCAGTTTTCTATACAGCCTTACCCAGTGATATTCTGAAAGCAGTCAGAAATCTGAGGAATAAAAAAGTTCTATTTACAGAGCTCCCAACAAGTCTTAGAATGTGGAAAGCAGATCCTGAACTCTGCAAGCATTTCACGTATACCATATTCCTACCCACAGGATTAGAGGTACGATAGAGTCCAGCATACAAGGCTAAGCTCCTATCCTGCACTCTATTCCAGTGACGTATCAGATGCTTCAGTTTTACTTCCATCAGGACATTAGAGTATTATTACTGTATTATTTTACTCAGAGACCACACAATAAGCCTTTAGCTGATGGCACCTATGCAAAGCAAGACTAGATTGCCATACCCTCAAATTTGTCTGGAAAAAATCAGAACCTTTTATGAGTAGTGTCAGTAATTAAAGAATATTCAACACCATATTTAAGTGGTCTGTGACAGCTAATGGCAGCTGCAGAGCTGTAAGAGCTCATGCTTTCTCAGAGATATTTTTAAACTCTGACCGCTGAAATCCATCAAAATGACCAAAAAACCCTACTCTTAAGAATTCCTTCAGTGCTCCAAGGACTTCTGATGTCCTGCCGTTTATATCAGATTCCAAAGTGCTATTTTTCATAGTGAAATGTATATATTTATGCACACATGCACATATTCAAATTCATGTATATATATTTAGTTTATGTATAATTACTGGGGAAAAATATTCCAGTGAAAAAGTGACTGCATAAATACTGCCATAAGAAAGATTGCTCAAAGTGTACTTCTCGAATTTTGCAGGTAAAGCTTTATAAAGACATTTCAGAATAAATGTCAGAAAAAAATAAATCTTCTACAATATCAACACACAAACATGCTGGAAATACTGATCTACTTCATATGGTTTACCTTAAAATACAAAATATGTATTATCTAAAAAAGTCAATGTTCTTGAAGGCATAAATGAATTCATTTACCATTGACCTAGAAACTGCTCCAAAACATTTGTGTTGAAGCTTCACAGCATCATTATGGTACCTCAGGAAAAAAATCCCAAACAATTAAAATAGCAGACAAGTCCTGCAATGAAAGCAGGAAATATTTGAGATTAGCAATGTTTCACTATGCTACTAAGCACAGTGACTATGCAAACTGAGATACAGGTACACCTGCAAGGGCCACTTCTCTAAAAAACTATCTGAGAGTTGATAAAATAACAATCTTCCTGATTTCACTTGACATATCATTTTTAGCATAAGCTATATAGATAGCAAATTTACAAGGCAGACAGGATTTGGTCCCATGAAGATACACAGATGCTTATAGTCATGGGTAAGGAATAACTCCCTTAAAATCAATGGTCTGTCATACAGAGAGGGGAGATTTATATTCTTTTACGTTTTTTGCAGAGCTGGGATCTTTATCAAGTTAGTATAACAATTGATTTTACATCAGAAATAGACAGTTAACTCCCCCTTTAACTTTAATTTTAAAAGATGGATCAATAAGAGCATGTATTTTCTCATGAGCATTTCCTTTGAACTTCTGAATTTCCTTTTCTCCTTAAATGCTTACAATACATTACATAAACTATTGTTCTAGTAAAGCCCACCACTGTTACTCTAGAGACAGAGTTACAGACCATGCTGGAGTCATGATAATTTAATTTGGTGATTCTGATTGACTAGAAGAGTGCAAACTGTTCTTTCTTCAGAAAGTAATAGTGGTTTGAAGAGATAAAATCACATTTGTTTTAGTTTAGAGATAAGAATTAACCTAAAGGTTAATTAACCTAAAGGCCATGCCACCACATTTCCTTTGCATAATTTTTAAATTAAAGATGCCCAAGCCCACAAATCAGGGGACTACAGGTCCAGAGCTGTTTAGAAAAGTTCTCAGTATATTCCAGTGAACATCAATGAGGCTCAAACAGGACGAGGAGCTGCTGTTAGAAGACTTCAGTGCACATCAGATTTCTCTGTTTACACAGGAAAGCAAAGAGCTGATGCAAATTGCAGCAAAATATAGATTAAAGGGGGGAATACATTTGTTTCCTTTATTTTCCACTCCTAGCAGTCACATTTAAAAATTCCTACAGATAAGCATTACATTTAAGTAGAAGACCCCCACATTAAGAGGGAAGGGCATTTCAAATTAGATAATCTAATGAAATCATCCACTTGTTGAATAAAAAAATTAAGTAGTCTCTCAGTTGTTGTTTTACAAGGATTAGAGATTAAATTTGACACTAATACATTACTGATACTGTCATGCTTCCAGAGGGCTAAGCTTCCCTCTATAAATAGCCTATTGATATTACAAAATCATGTGTAATGGAAGGAGAGTTGGTTTCAGAGACCTGTTATGAACCTCTTCACAAGCCAAAGGTGAGAGAGAAGATGAAACTTGTCCTGAACCTCAAAACTCCAATGGAGTTGTGCTGCGCAGAATAAGGAAATAAGATGCAGTCTGTGAAGTGTTGCCATGTATTGCTGTTCCTGGAAGAGTAAGAAAGGAAGTGGGGAACTGTGAGGAACATCCAACCATAGTTTTGTTGTTGGTTGTTTTTGTTTCAGTTTGGGTTTTGTTTTTTTTTTTCCTCGTGGCCCCTGCTGATTTACTCTTGAGCTTAAAAATGTAATTCTGCATAAAGACTATTTGGCTTATCTGCTGTCTAACTCCCAAAACGATACCTGACAACAAATGCATACTAATACCTGACCAAAAGTGTGTGGCTTTAAACTGTAACTTGAAATTATTTAGTCTATGACAAGAAAATGCCCTGTAAGAGTGCAGGCTAAAAATTGTGATTATCGGGGAATTTCACCACAAAGCTTGGTGTTTTTAGAAAATCACATAATAAAAGTGTTGAACAACTACATAAAGAATCCAGTTAAAGGTATCTTTAATAGGCAGCAAACAGTCTAGGAGTTTTTTAATATTGGGCTAAATGTAAAAAGTATATCTATTTATTTAATATGTAAACAGCCAAAATACATTACAATTCTAGTGACCTGGCACATCACCCTCAGGAGCTCTAATTCCACAAACGCCAAAGGTGCAGTGAACTAATTAGTGTCCTGTTGGGTCTGAAATGCTGGTAGTGAGAGAGTAAAAGCAAAATGGTACAAAAAGTACGACCTTTACCTTGTCAGGAGAAAACAAATGTTCATTTATTTAAAATACTGCTGGACTTACTTGCTACACAAAACCTGCATGAATTCTGTTACTTGATCAAGGCAGGTTTTTGCACCAATTTTATTTTAGAGAGCCACGGAAAGGTAAGATCACTTCTGTAAAGCTCCTTTGTCTAGAAAACTGGAATCAGCGCCAGTGAATAGTGGATATTGACAAAGCTGAGACTCAGTAATGACTTCAGATATGACTTCTTTAGTGGCAGAGCTCTGCAAAAGTGTGAGTTCCTTCAGGGTACATACAAACTGGGACGGGCTTTTATATTAGTTATTGTAAATATTGTCTGCCTTCTAGTCACCAAAGATGTGCCATGCTGTGGTAGAGCACAGTATTGGAAGAAAAGATACTTGTTTCTACTGCATTCAGTAGCAGCTGTATTCTGCATATTATTCACTGAGTCACCCTTAGAAAAAAAGAACACAGTAGAAAATATCTCAACATAACTTTTATGCTTTGTTTTCTTACTGTTCAAAAAGATGCAACAACAAATAGTGACTTCTGAGAGAGAAAGAAAAAAAAGCCATATTGAGTACTAAACATGATTATACTATGGTAAATGCAAAACCCAATGAATCTTTAACTAAAAACCATGACTGATGCTTCCAAAATTACTTTGATTAAAAGAGGATAGCTATTCAACTGCTTGCCAGTAATCCAACTCCAAGAAGCAATTCAAAGCACTACTCCTCCATAATGAACCCATTACAGCTTCCCATCTGTCACGGTTTTAGCTGGGATAGTTGATTTTCTTCACTGTAGCTAGTATAGTGCTGTGTTTTAGACTTGGTATGCAAATAACGTTGATAACACACGTGTTTTAGTTGTTGCTGGGTAGTGTTTACACTAGTCAAGGACTTTCTAGCTTCCCATGCTCTGCCAGGTGCACAAGAAGCTGGGAGGGGAGGGGATACAACCAGGAGAGCTGATTCGAATTGGCCAAAGGGTATTCCATATCATGTGACGTCATACCCAGTATATTAACTGGGGGAAATTGGCTGGGGGAGGCAGCGATCGCGGCTCGGGGACCGGCAGCGACGGTCGGCGGGTGGTGAGCGGTTGCAGCACTTGTTGTTTAGTTTTGGTTTTGGTTTTGGTTTTTTTTTTTTTCCCCTCTCTTCTTCCAGTGTTTCATCTCTCTCTCGCTCATTATTTTCCTTTTCATTATATTAGTATTATTGCTGTTTTATTCTAATTATTAAACTGTTCTTGTCTCAACCCACGAGTTTTCTTACTTTGGCCCTTCCGATTCTCTCCCCCATCCCACAAGGGTGGGGGAGTGAGCGAGCGGCTGTGTGGTGCTTAGTTGCTGACCAGGGCTAAACCACAACAGTCCTTTTTGGCGCCCAACGTGGGGCACGAAGGGTTTGAGATAATAACAGTTGCTGGTCACAGCATTGATTCATCTGTTCTCGATATTAGTTAGTCAGACCTACACCATGCTGATTTTGAAGTACATGTTAAAAATTGGCATTGGGTTTTGTAGTTTGCCGTGCTCTGCAGTGGTTAGAGATGTTTTGCCTAGGAGATTTGTTATTAAAACACTGGCCTTGAGTTTTATCGGTTATTTGGGTCTTGCATGGAAGCCGTTACTGTACTTCGGCTACCACCTCATGGAGACAATTAGCAATTATACCTCCTCTTCTGAGAGGTTCTTTATGGAGGAAATACAGAATGGCACCTTAGCTACCATCTTCTTTAATGTCTCCTCCTTCATTACAACAACTTTTCAGTATCTTGCACGTCCTTGGGTAGTTAAGATACATCTGTTGATATTCCTATGGCAGATTGTTTCGGTTTTGTCTAAGGTTAATAAGCAATTCAAGAATATCATCCAGAGATCTGCCCCAAGGCTCAATAATTATGGGTGGCAGGGTATGTGGGATAGTATGGGCAAGTGCCTGAGACGGTGGGCACCTCCAGTGTTTTGGGACTTCACCCCTGAACAAGTGCAGAATCCTGAAAAATTAGTAGAATATTTGGAGGAAGTATGCTGTCACCCTAGCAATTCCAGAGAGATACAAATCACTGCAATGTGTTGGGGCCTGGCCCATGCCTACCGAGCCCTATTCAACAGTATTCAGTACCACCAAGGGAAAACGACAGGCCCTGCGGCTACTCCAAGCCCAACGACAAGCACTGTGGCCCCTCAAACCCCCACAACAGGCGCTGCAGCAGCTCCAAGCCCAACGACAAGCACTGTGATCACTCAAACCCCCACAACAGGCCCTGCAGCAGCTCCAAGCCCAGCGACAGGCACTGTGGCCCCTCAAACCCCCACAACAGGCACTACGGCGGCTCCAAGCCGAACGACAGGCACTGTGACCGCTCAAACACCCATGACGGACACTGAAGCTGAATCAGAGAATCAACCCGTGCCAGTATCAGTTGCCCCTATACAAAAGAAGAAATCTTCGAAGAGAAAGTCAACTCGTTTAGAAAAGGATGATGGAGAAGTAGTGCTGTTACTAAGAGAGGAGAAGGAAGAGGAAGAACTCGTACAAGAGACGGAAACTACCCGATCCCTATCCTTAAGTGAGCTGCGAGATATACGAAAAGATTTCGGCCGTCGTGTAGGTGAGCATGTTGTCACCTGGCTGCTCCGATGCTGGGATAACGGGGCCAGTAGCCTGGAATTAGAGGGTAAGGAAGCCAAACAACTGGGATCCCTTTCTAGGGACGGGGGCATTGACAAAGCAATTGGAAAAGGGACACAAGGCCTCAGCCTCTGGAGGCGACTCCTGTCTGCTGTGAAAGAAAGGTATCCCTTCAAGGAAGATGGTATATATCGCCCTGGAAAATGGACCACCATGGAAAAAGGTATCCAGTACCTGAGAGAATTAGCTGTGCTTGAGGTGATTTATGGTGACCTGGGTAGTGAACAGTCATCCAAAGATCCAGATGAAGCCCAGTGCACACGACCTATGTGGCGGAAGTTTGTACGGAGCGCACCATCATCCCATGTAAACTCCCTGGCAGTAATGTCCTGGAAAGATGAAGAGGCACCAACGGTAGAGGATGTGATTGATAAACTCCAGGATTATGAAGTACATGTCTCTTCCTCCCTCATCTCAGCTGTGGAGAAACTGTCCCAGAAGGTTCAGCAGCTTGAAGAGGATATGTCCTACTCCCTACCTGTACGGACCAATATCTCGGCCATTAGGAGTAAGCGTCCTTCTGCTCAAGAGAGAAGATACACACCACGGGGCACCCTATGGTTTTACCTGCGTGACCATGGAGAGGACATGAAGAAGTGGGATGGAAAACCTACCTCGACCCTGGAGGCACGGGTACGTGAGTTGCAAGGAAAAACAACCACTCAAGGGGGGACCTCCAGGAGAGTTGCTGCTCCAGTTTCCAGTAGGCAGTTCCCCAGACAGAGGAGTAGAAGCGCTGATTCTATCTGTGATCTTAATAGAGAGACTTCTGATTCCCATTCACAAGATCTGGAGTGTGAAATCCGCAACTGGAATTAGAGGGGCCCTGCCTCCAGCCAGGTGGAGGAAAGGGACAACCGAGTTTACTGGACTGTGTGGATCCAATGGCCTGGCACATCTGACCCACAGGAGTATAAGGTTCTAGTGGACACCGGTGCACAGTGCACCCTAATGCCATCAAACTATGTAGGGGCAGAACCCATTTGTATTGCTGGAGTGACAGGGGGATCCCAAGAGCTAACTGTATTGGAGGCTGAAGTGAGCCTAACTGGGAATGAGTGGCAAAAGCACCCCATTGTGACTGGCCCAGAGGCTCCGTGCATCCTTGGCATAGACTACCTCAGGAGAGGGTATTTCAAGGACCCAAAAGGGTACAGGTGGGCTTTTGGTATAGCTGCCTTGGAGACGGAGGAAATTAAACAGCTGACTACCTTGCCCGGTCTTTCGAAGGACCCTTCTGTTGTGGGGTTGCTGAGGGTCAAAGAACAACAGGTGCCAATTGCCACCACAACAGTGCACCGGTGGCAATACCGCACCAACCGACTCTCCCTGATTCCCATCCATGAGCTCATTCGGCGACTGGAGAGCCAAGGAGTGATCAGTAAGACCCGTTCACCCTTTAACAGTCCCATATGGCCAGTGCGGAAGTCTAATGGGGAGTCGAGACTAACAGTACACTATCGTGGCCTGAACGAAGTCACTCCGCCACTGAATGCTGCTGTGCCGGACATGCTAGAACTTCAATACGAACTGGAGTCAAAGGCAGCCAAGTGGTATGCCACAGTTGATATCGCTAATGCATTCTTCTCAATCCCTTTGGCAGCAGAGGTGCAGGCCACAGTTTGCTTTCACTTGGAGGGTCATCCAGTACACCTGGAATTGACTGCCCCAGGGGTGGAAACACAGCCCTACCATTCGCAAAGGACTGATCCATACTGCACTGGAACAGGGTGGAGCTCCGGAACACCTTCAGTACATTGATGACATCATCATGTGGGGCAACACAGCAGAAGATGTTTTTGAGAAAGGGAAGAAAATAGTCCAAAACCTCTGTGGTATGGAGGACGATGGCTGAAGTATAAATATGGGGAGGCCTAGCAGATTGATTATATCACACTGCCACAAACCCGCCAAGGCAAGCGCCATGTGCTTACAATGGTGGAAGCAACCACCGGATGGCTGGAAACATAATCCCACGCCCCCGAAGAGACTGGAGCCTCAGTTCATTGGCTATTTTCACCCAAAATCAAATCCCCTTGAGGCACACATCGAACTCCTCCATCTGGGCAGCAATATCTTGCCACAATGCAGCAGCCCAGATGGGTTTGCCTCTGTGCTGCCAGTTGTTCTGCTTCCACTGCTGTAACCACCCCCACAGGGCATTTGCCACCATCCATGAGTCAGTATAAAGATAGAGCACTGGCCATTTCTCGTTCAGCAATGTCTAAAGCCAGCTGGATGGCCTTTACTTCTGCAAACTGACTTGATTCATCTTCTCCTTCAGCAGTTTCTGCGACTTGCCGTATAGGACTCCATACAGCAGCCTTCCATCTCCGATGCTTTCCCACCAGACGACAGGACCCAAATAACCGATAAAACTCAAGGCCAGTGTTTTAATAACAAATCTCCTAGGCAAAACATCTCTAACCACTGCAGAGCACAGCAAACTACAAAACCCAGCGCCAATCTTTAAAAAGGACTGTTGTGGTTTAGCCCTGGTCAGCAACTAAGCACCACACAGCCACTCGCTCACTCCCCCACCCTTGTGGGATGGGGGAGAGAATCGGAAGGGCCAAAGTAAGAAAACTTGTGGGTTGAGACAAGATCAGTTTAATAATTAGAATAAAACAGCAATAATACTAATATAATGAAAAGGAAAATAATGAGCGAGAGAGAGATGAAACACTGGAAGAAGAGGAAAAAAAGGAAAAAAAACAAAAGTAAACAACAAGTGCTGCAACCGCTCACCACCCGCTGACCGACGCTGCCGGTCCCCCAGCCGCGATCGCTGCCTCCCCCGGCCAACTCCCCCCAGTTAATATACTGGGCATGACGTCCCATGATATGGAATACCCTTTGGCCAATCTTTAACATGTACTTCAAAACCAGCATGGTGTAGGTCTGACTAACTAATATCGAGAACAGATGAATCAATGCTGTGACCAGCAACTGTTATTATCTCAAACACTTCGTGCCCCACGTTGGGCGCCAAAAAGGACTGTTGTGGTTGTATCCCCTCCCCTCCTGGCTTCTTGTGCACCTGGCAGAGCATGGGAAGCTAGAAAGTCCTTGACTAGTGTAAACACTACCCAGCAACAACTAAAACACCAGGGTGTTATCAACATTATTTGCATACCAAGTCTAAAACACAGCACTATGCTAGCTACAGTGAAGAAAATCAACTATCCCAGCTAAAACCGTGACACCATCATACCCCTAGGAATTCTCATAAATCTCTTACAAATCATACCTGTAGAGAAGTTTTGTGTGTGCTTGTTTAAAAACAGAAGTAAAAAGTAATGTTTCTTAAGGGACGATATATTTGGAATTGACAGATTCTTTAGTTTAATAGGTAACTTTTAGTTTGGTGTTCATGCTCGCTACTGACCTGAACTTTTCCTTGGCTCCTTGATCAATAGTTTGGTTAAATGAACTGAGTTTTATACCATTATCTGAAATTTAAAAAACAAACAACAAACTATTTCTGATCATCTCTCTGAGATTGTTTCAAAACTGCTCATTCTTTCTTCATTCACTTGTATTTGTATGTGAGCTGTGTTAGTTTTATGTATGTGAGAAACATAATGGTGACTGTTATACCTGCTGAAAGGAGAGAGGATTGTTTCTTCTGGTACTAAACTGGAAGCTGATGGAGAATTCCAAATTTGGTTTAAATATCACCCCTTGGTTTATTCAAACTTAAAAAATCTTTTGGTCTCTTTTACTGACCAGCTGAAAATTCACAGACCGTCTCAAGCTAGCTACGAAGTTCCCAGTCTGAGGAGATGAACATACGCACTACTGTCATCTGATCTTTATTTGAAGCTCAAAGGTTGATAACGACAGCTTTTACTTCAAGCAATAGATGTGTGTATGTGTGTGTTTAGTGTAAATTACTAATTTCATTCTTTTGCTGAGCACAGTTTAGCAGATACTTAGCTTTATGCTCCACTGTTCATTACAGTGCTAGCCAAGCCATCCAAACCTTCAGGCCAACAGAGGCCATATATGTTTTCAAACCTTATGAGATATATCAAATCCATCCACTGAGCCAATCCGTAATTCAGGTTCCCAAGTACATGAAACAGAGACTCCGTTACTAACCTGAAATAATTTTCTGCCTGCCTACTACTAATATAAAAAGTATGGTAAAGAGGTTTCCATAACTTGTGTCAAAAAATCTCTTTGCTTCATCAAAACTGTACATTAATACCTTTTTATTTGCCAGAAGTGTAACATCCTAATAATAATTTTCTCCACATAACATTTATTTTAGTAATAGAGTCCTAGGAAAATAATAAAACACACTGCAAATAGCATGCCTTGAAAAGATTCATCTGAAATGACTGTATGACATTAGAGAGTCAACATATCTTTATCAATATAGTTATATTGACAAAGATTAGCTCAACATAGGGAGGCTTATCTTTCTGGACTCCTTCAGAGGAATACGCTCTCCTGTAATACAATTTGGGACTCACAGAACTTGGCCCTTATTCTGAAATGCTGTTTATCAGAGCCTGCCATTACAGAAATCAAGTCTACATTAGTGTTTTAGTTTGCATCAGGAGGTCTGAAGCAAATTTCCCCATTGTCTCAACTTGCTTTGGTTTTCATCATGAAGTGATTTCAGAGTGCCTGAACTGGATCCCTCCTGGATGAAATGAAATTGAAAGATGATCTCTGAGAGTGCATCTAATGCTTTCCATCCATTCGTGGACGTTCAGCCAGTGGGACCTGACTAGACCTATTCCAAAATAACCCACCTGGTCCCCAAACGTGGATGACACAGACATCAGATCGTCCTCTTTTGCTCTAGAGATTAACTTTTATTCTGCCACACTACTTACTAATGGAGACATAAGCACAGGAATCCAGATCAAGTAGCTTCCCTTACACCTTGGTTAGGGTTATAGCACAAGTGTACCTCTACATGGAATCACACCCGCATTGCATTTTCAGTGCCACTGGCATCTCCTTACCACTCTGGCTTTGCTCAGCACCAACACTTTTACGGCTGATAGTGTAGAGAAAGTCATTCCTTACACTGTGCCACTGCCATGCATGCAGTATTATAATATTTAATTAAAAAATATATAAAATCAACACATATTTTGTTAGACCTATCACTAGAAATAACACATTTCATAGGAACAAGCACACTTAGTCATGTGAAACTGTATAAATATTCCTAGTGAAAAAATATAAACAGATCACTTAAATTTCCATGAATCAGTAATTCTAATTCTTTCAGTGGAAATACTGGATCCATATTTTTCTCATTTATTTACATATTTGAGTGAATCACATTATCAACTGAATTATGTCAACTGTCCTAGCCTCAGCCTTCTATAAATGTTATGCTAAGCCTTACTGCCAACTGAATATTGAACTAGACAGGAATAGATGAGGTGAAATAAAATTTATTTACTGAAATCACTTCTAAGAAATTTAGTTTTAAAAATCTTGTGATGTATATTAACACTACTCCATTCAAAATGAAAATACAACCTATGAATAAAGGTAAAATTGGAATGTTTAGTTTAATGCTTCTATCACAGTAATTTACCAAAAATAGACACATCTATAGGCTAATACATTCCCCAGCAAAGTTTATTCACATCTCAACTTATTTAAAACCATTAAAATCATGCACTTTATTGCTTGCCTTCAATCACAGGACAGTTCAACATGTTAAGTATTTTGCATTGTCTGCCTTCACCCACTTTTTTCCTTGCCTTAAGAAAATTTAAGAAAGAGAAGAAATTTGCAGGTAGATCACCCACCTCTCAACATCATCAGCTGATGCTGTTGACAATGAAGAGTATATGAGTAAATGCTATGACATAACATTGAATAATGTTATATGACACTAACATGAATAATGGCAAGTAACAGATCCTCTTGCCTTACAAATTTATGAAATATGTACAAAAAGACTGTGAGGACAAAATGCTTTATATAAAATAAAGTGAATACTGTGCTAGTGTCCTGGTTTCAGCTGGGATAGAGGTAATTTTTTTCCTAATAGCTGGTATAGCGCTGTGTTTTGGATTTAGGGTGAGAATAGTGTTGATAACACACTGATGTTTTAGTTGTTGCTGAGCAGTGCTTATACTAGTCAAGGGCTTTTTCCATTTCCCATGCTCTGCATGTGCACAAGAAGCTGGGAGGGAGCATAGCCAGGACAGCTGACCCCAACTGACCAAAGGGATATTCCATACCATATGACGTCATGCTCACTATATAAACTGTGGGAAGTTAGCTGGGGGGCAGCGATCACTGCTCAGGGACTGGCTGGGCGTTGGTTGGTGGGTGGTGAGCAGGTGCATCACTTGTTTTTCCTAGGTTTTCTCTCTCTCTCTCTCTCTCATTGCTTTCCTTTTCATCATCATCATCATCATCATCATCATTATTATTAGTATTAAACTGTTCTTATCTCAACCCATGAGTTTTCTCACTTTTACTCTTCCGATTCTCTCCCCCAACCCACCAGGGCCGGGGGGAGGGTGAGCGAGTGGCTGTGTGGTGCTTAGTTGCTGACTGGTGCTAAAAAATGACAGCTAGTTAGTAATTATACTAATCCCATTTACTTATTTTTTTTTGCAAGTCTAATAGTTTCTATGCAACTGTATCTTTCTCTAGACTATATCCTCCAAACAAAAAACACTTTTTTAAGTGCTGATATACAGTATTTCCAGCTCTTGAAGGAGATCTAATTAGCATAGGCTTATCAGCTGATGTAGTGGGCTACATTTATGTTCTTATAGCTGACTAATTCAGGCTTTCAGACAGTAAAAGCTATACTGAGAAGAATTCTGAAGTTGAAGTTATACACGGTACTAAAAGCTAGTCAGGACAGCACTAAAAACTTCCAGACCAAACACCCTCTTTTAATAAATACCAGCAAGTGGTACTGTCCTCTACTTGATCCAACGTGTAGCAAATCAAGAAGGAGGCAGTGTGATCTATATCTGAGACAACTACTAGGAATATATTTGAAATGTACAATGAAATCAGCAAATTACACTCTTCTCCCAGACAGGGATGGGAAAGCTTCAGCAGTGCTGCATAGCAAGATGGGTAATATTCATTAAGGGAAAAACCATGCCATTTCCAATAGGTTATCATCTCAATTTATACAGGATGTTCAGGACACCCATCTACAGAGACACAATCTGTGCCCTCAGAACAGGCTATGCCTATATTGTTCTATTTTTCCCTATAAGGAAAGCTTATTATCCAAGCATTCTGCTATGTTACTCTATACAGCTTGTGTTCAGTTAAGAGAATGGACCAACCAGTATCCAATCAGCACACATTATTGTGTAATAATCCTTAGTATTCTTACTATTCTGGAAAATACTGGTACATTTCTTCCTCTAGTTTTATTTTCTATGCAAATTATGGTAAAAGAAGTCCAGGTTCAGAATCCAACACTGAAGGCACTTCTGAAATTGAGCCAGAAACATGGTTTCTAGCTGTGATTCAGAAACCATACCATGGTCCTATTTCTGGAATGGGAGGAAAGCACTCCTGTTGCTGCTATTTCTCCTATTGGTCCCCAGCTTTTATTGGTCACATCCACTCAGCTGCAAAAGAAACAGCAGCTCTGTTTTAGCCTCAGTGCTTCTGGCAGAAAAAAGAAAGGTACTTTCTGACTCTTTACTCCATTACTTTGCAAAATGGAATTGGCCACACTCTGAAGAACAGGAATTCTGCATGAGAAAGGTGCATTGACTGCTCTGCTTGGTTACTGTTCAGTTTCAACACACGAAAAAATGCTATTATGTGGAAAAAAATATTTTTGTATGATAAGCAAAAGAAAAATTTACATTAATATTGACTTAAGAGACAAAGTCTTCAAGCTGTTTCTATTTTATGTATGTATTTTAAGGTCCTGTATTCTTTGCTTACTCTATCACATTTTTGGAGTAAACAACATAATTTACTAAGTTTCTACAACTGAAAAATACTATACACAGGATCCTTCTATGCTTGATTATTTTTTAACTGCTTTTTGGGAAGCATGTGTCTGTGTTTGTGCATGTTTAGTTTTCTCTTGTGGCTTTTGGGAAGAAGGGTTAGTTTTCCTGATTTCCACTACCAAATTCATGGCAGTTAGACTTATATTAGAACCACAATGTTTCTCATTTCCTCCCTAAGCAAGGTGTGTTTCCACCCAGAGGAGGATGCAAATGTATCTATAGATCAAAACAGTCAGTTAATATTCAGTCAAGTCACCCTTCCCAGTTCATTGCATGCAGAACAGCGTATTCATAAAAACCATCAGACCATTTTATTGACTGGCTGGAAAAAAAATATCAAAAATGTCAGGCCATGCAGTGCTACTGATTTTTAAGCAGGAGGAGGGTATGTAGTGGCAGTTGGGGCAGCTCTCAGCACGATTCCAGCTAAAACTCAGAAGCTAACCAGAAAAAAATTAGCTTTTCAAAGATACTCCCTGTGTCATGGGTGTGGACAGGATTGCTAGTGGTGAGGGCATTGTCTTTCATGAGTTCTGATGGCCACAAATCACAATTCTCCGGCACAACAGAATTATGCAAAAAAACCCTTGCGGAAACAATATTATTTCTCTAGATACTTAAGGCACATTACATTAAATACTTCACAGCAACACATTTCTAGGGCTTTTTAGCCAAACACTTAGATGATGTTCTTATTTTCCTGTCAGCCTGAATAATTCTGTTCCATTTTTGGAGTCCAAGTGTCATTCTCATCCTACCAACTTGGTAAAATGATTAAACCTACTACTTGTCAGTATAGCTGGACTGATTAACAAATGCTCAGAGTCTTCTCCACTCTACAAAAAAAAAATAAAATAAAATTAACAGCACTACCAGATGAAACTTCTTGGAAGTTTTTTTGGTATAACAAGTTTTAATGTATAAAATTTTTAAATATTTCTCCTTCAAAATTTTATAATTGTTCGAATACAGAGAAAATAAATATTTTGTGATACATTCGGATTAACACTGCATTAACATGTTTGTATCTGAGCAGAAAAGCTTTCAGTCTGTTCTTCATAGAACAGGCAATAAAAATACATATCAAAATAAGAATAGTAAATAAGAATAAATAACACTCACTTGTAACAGAAGACCAGCCTCTATTGCCATTTGTCATTTATTTCTGAGTAAAAGAGCCTGTAAGCATATTCCTCACACTATTCCTCTGAAATTCCTAAATTCTAAAATTATATAAAACCCACTTATATGGTTATAAATATTTCCAAACGATTTGCAATGCAAACCACTTTATTATTGTCTCCTGCCTTTGACACTGCCCAGACTTTTTAATGATTTTTTTTTTTGGCTACAGGGTAAAGCACTGGTCCAGCATTACTACTTTCTGTCACTGTTAACATGTCGGAAGTCTTTAAAAACACCTCCCTGTCAGCCTTTCTGCCACTGTTATTTATATTCACTAACACAGCTTGCAAACCTTCTGAAGTCTACAACAACCTACATGATTTGTACCGCAACTTTTTTCACACAAAACCAATTTTCAGTTGACTTCTGTTATTGTCGGCCTTTTAGTGATGTTTACCATGACTGATACAAGTTACCAATTGGCTATGGACTTGCAGCTTTCACAAAGAACATGCCTCTAGTACTTTTATATGACATTTGTAAAAAAACGTACTGTGCCAGTGCATCAAGTGAGAAAAGAAAAATTTTATTTAGGCAAAACTAAGGGAGAAATCCCATGCCTGGCAGAAGGTTGCTGGAAGGAGCTGCCCACATGCTTGGCCAGCTGAAGGATTCAAGATAAGATCAGATTCCACAGTTCTGTGGACCTGGTGACACAGCATTGAAAGTACATACAAATTTTTGGCCCTATTCTGCAGGTTATATACAGTATATTTTCTACATGTGCAATTAAGTCTGCATGGAGTAGGAATAGAGTCATCAAATACATATTTTACAAGAATTCTGTAGTGGTATGAGTGATCAGGTCAGATATAAGGCGACTAATAACCCACCTCATCACCAAAAATCTATTCTTTTCATAGAACTAGGGGTTTCTGCAAAGAAACTCAAAAGCTATTGTCTTTACTATTAAATTATATTGCATAGCAATATGCGAGGCAACAAAATAGTCAAAAAGTTACGGCCTACTAAACAGAGTAGTATGGCATACCTGCCCAAAGCAAAACCTAATGATAAATGTATGCTAATAAGTGCAATTATAAATTTTAACAAGATACTTTCTCTTATAGGAGAGGCTTTTTGTTTCATTTACTCTTTCCATATAAGAAGATACATGAAAGAACAATGGGATTACTGAAACACTAAAACTACAAAAGAGTATAAAACAGAAGTTCTGGTTAAGTATACAGTTCATTTAAACTATTAATATGGGAATTAATAGGAAAATTAATGAGTGCATCTAGTATTTCTTATAGAACATGCTTTTTTTCATGACCCTAAAGTTCTCCATAAAACCAGCTTGATTAAAAAATATTTTTTCAGAGCATTGTTTCCCATTTCATAACCAATAGCCAAGTTAAAAATATCTCCTTTTTAATCCAAACTTTTCCACCTGTATCCTTATTTTATGCGAATAACTGCTAAATACAGTGAAATGCAAGACCAACCAGAGAGCAAGGCAGTGTTACTACTTGAACTTTTTTGTTTACAATGTCCATGAAAGATACATGCTTACTGTGGGACTGCTGGCAAACTAATTTATCCACACAAAGTAGCAGAAATACTATCTTTTTATCAAGCTTGAAGACAAAAAGAAATAAAATCACTGCTTTCTGTTATATGGCTGCAGAGGTCTGCCAAGGTTGGCACAAGCAAACTGAGATGAAACAGAGAGATACGGAAATACAAAGCACTGAACTTTGGTATTGCCTTGGTTATTATAAAACTGAACCTTGATTCATAATAGCGTTACAAATCCTTCCTTTCATACAGTATATAACTTCTTTATATGACCTCCTGTCATATATTTTTCTATTTTAATTGCTTTAATCAAGCATAGTCTAGGGATCAAAGCTTAAGCTTCTTTTAATTATAGGAGGTGGTTCAGCAAATATACTGAATCAAATCACGTTTTTAACATTTGCAGAATTTCAGGACAGATTTCCTTAGCAGAACAAAGGTATTAGGAAATTCATAGCTTCTAGATAGTTGCAGATTTCAATGTAATTTTTAAATTCAATACTTTTTCTGAACACTAGGTGACCTGGAGACCAAAGAAGCTAATAAAACACAACAAAGTGGGAGAGAAGGGGGAAGTGAAAAAACCTGTTTATCCATCCTCTTGTATCATTGCAGGTGAACATATAGTTTTAAATGTTGCATTAGTTGTCAAGAAATTCCTTGTTACTTTCATCTACTAAAAATAAAGTTCATCAGGCAAGAAAATCTCTGAATTTGAAAATTTATGGCAGACTTCTAATTTCAATTAATGCTCATTTATAAAGAGAACACACTTTATAAAGTTGATTTTAAAGCATATGTTCAAAGCATTTGATTAAGATCTTAATAAATGCTCAAAAACTTGTAGAGATATCCACTAATTATGGTTCTCCCCAGCCCAAGTGCTCTGCTAGGTACTTCTCTGTATGGCCAGTCTGATTCCTTGGCCAGTAAAGGCCAATTTGGTCTTACTTCCTAAGAACATCATTGAAATGCCAATAATAAAGTTACAACTTGCACACATGCTTTGTGCTTCTTTCAGTACTATTTTTGTTGCTGAAAGAATGAATATGTTGCGGTTTTGAATCAGTGTAAAATTAATTCAGCTGCTTAATCATTACATCAATGTACAATTAATTCAGTAGCTTAATCACTCATTACCCTCCATCAGAGTCCAGGCTCTCATATCACAATTTTTGTATTTATTCAGTTTTAAACATGCTAGACACTCACTTCCCCAAGATTATTTTCACACTTTACGTTAAATACCACCATATATATTTCAAAGTAAGAACATTAAGCTGTCCCATAACTTTGCAAGCTATTTAAATGAAAGAGATTCTATTTCTCAGAGAGATTTCAATGTAACATATAGAAACAACAGAACAGGTAAGAAAGCAAAATGTGAAAGTAGTTTAAAACAGATCAAAACAATAAACAAGAGTCATATGAAGTCCTTCTCAGCAATTATTATATTTGTAAGCAAACACTGAAGCAACCCAAGAGGGAAAGATAAGACACCATGAACATGGTGGTCAGATGTTAGGAAGCAAGGAACAACAACAGAAGCCAAGGCAAGAACTCAAAAGTTGCTTCACAGGTCTTTCTTTATACTGCACATATACAAATAAATAAATAGAAAAAATAATTTTAAAAGGGGCAGCACAGGAAAATATAGGCTTTCTTTGGTCGAATTTTTTTAATTTTTTCAGGGATTCTTTTAGCACTGATAACACCAAGCCATTCTAGAACACAAACACAGGCTGTCCTGAAATAGCAGCTTTACATTCCAAGGTCATTTAACTCTACATTGCTCATTAAAGCATCCAGAATGCAACAGGAAATTCAGTTATATTTCCCTTTTATTTATTGTCCCCTCATCTTAAAAATCAGTGGATGAAATAATTTTTAAAAGAGAATTTTTTGTATGTGGGATAATGTCTACAGTAACCACAGAGACTGCTAGTAGTAATAATACATACTGTAAAAAAAATTATATACTTCATTGTTAGCACTTACTTTCACAAAGTACCACATAATAAAATAGTCAATTTGGTACCACAACCAAACATCCTAATTTTAGTGACTTTTTCAGTTCAACACACTCAGAAAGAATACCTGACGTCAGGAACTGTGTTTAAGAGCATAGCTACAGGAGGCTGTACAGAATATTTAGATGTCAGTGTGTGAAAAAGGTAGTCCTGCTGTAGAGGAACAGGCCTGGGGCATTCATGTCTCTGAATCACTGCCAGGATCAGCAGATCGTCACTGTTAGGAGGATGCCACTCTTTCTGCACAGCCCTCAACTATCATTTGACATCACTGTAAGAAGGGTAAGACAGTAAAATTAAAAACAAGAGATTAAAAGAAGACAAGAATGAAATGCAGTTATTGGACCCAAAGAACGGGGTACCTGTATTTTGTGAAATAATTTTGCCATGCATTTTATGATCAACTTTTAATAGTCTCAGATTGTTTGCTCTGTTAGCATACACAGGATTTATTACATATTAAAGACATCACTCTACAACAGCATAAAGTAACAAAAAAGACAAAACTGTTAAACGATCAGGAATGGGAAGGTTATTTAAATCCTAACTGTATCAGAGGCTGAGCTGAAAAAGCTATTGCCACTTTAAGTAGTGGAGTGTTTGAATTGCCCTGCAGGGCTCGAGTTCTCTAAGGAGCAGCTGGGGCAGGGGGGTTGTGGGGTTTTTTTATTATTGTTAAATCTTAGCGTAGGCTTTCATAGTTTTCCAGAGCTAAGGCACTGAAGATTTTTTTTTAATTAAATGCTACTGAAAGATGGTTGTAATTAGATTGATTTGCACATTAGATTTACAGCATATAACAAATTCTTACCTTTAGCTAAGCACACAAGCTTATTTACCTGAATGAGGCAAAACTTGGCTTAAAACTGAGAACCTTAATAATCCTAACAATAGATTCTGCTGTTCTATTAATTGCACATGTGTGATTACTATCCACATGAATCAAATTAAACATCAGCTAGCATGAAACTACATCCAGGATTAATATAAAAAAATTCAGACAGACACAACTTACAAAGTTTTTAAAATATTTTTTTGTGTAATATGAATTTGGAATTTCTGATAATGCCAGCACAGTGCTTATCTGAACTAAACAGAAAGACAGTGTGGGTCCATCTAAGGAACTATAAATCTAATGAATTGTAAGATGATAATATTATTGGGAAAGACAATCAATAGCAAAATCATTGTGAATGCAATTTTGTTTGTTTAGGAACAATTTACATGCTGATTCTTTTAAGGCAGCAAACTTACTGTGATGATATTGATTTCTTACATATTTTCTCGTATCAATACAAAACTAATTAACACATAAGCTTCTTAATCTATTAGCTACTCTTACTCAAAGTTTACATATTGTTTAAGTACCAAGAAAAATCCTTTCAGTTTTATTAAAGTTCACTTACCTGAAAAGTATAAAACCGGGTCCCATTAGGAGGATGCACTTTAGGAGAGGCAGAGACAGTGTTCATATCCGAGAATATCATTTCTGGTCACACACACAATACAATCCACAGAGAGCTACAGATGCAGAGTAGAGTGCTAAGCTCGGAGATAAATCCTGTCATACATTTAGGGAGGCAATCGTACAAAATGCAGTCTGCCCCATCCGTTCAGACGTAGAGTGACAGCACTTTGAATTCCCCACTCCTACATCTGTGAGCTAAACTGTAAGGTCACTCCTCCCTGACCTCTGGCTCAGCTAGCCCTTCAAAATATGCACAGTGAATAAAAATTAGAAATGCCGAAGAAAAGAGAGCTAGAACCTACTGTACATGGAGCTTGTGCAGAATCTGGCAATGCTTTGGACCTGCCCATCTGTTCTCAATGATAATCACCTCCCTCCACCACAGCCTTGCAAAGTGATTATGCTAAGCATCCCAGTTAACCAATAACACACAGTTTCATTTCAAGCAAGCATGCACAGTGAAAAACAGAGGACCTCTTCTGACTAACCTGAAGCATGCCGTGTGTTCAGTTTATAGCTGTATTTGATAACAATGATAATTTTATCATTTCAGTTGCTGACAGCTATGTTAACACATACCAACTTGCTTTAAACAACACGAAGGTGGGTTTTTTTGTTTTGACTGTCTTGCCTATATAAAAGAAACAGTGTATCACTCTCCGAATTAATATTTTTTATGTTTCTTAATTTTTGTGTGCTACTATAGACTGCAAATGGTGAGAAATAAATATCTGTGAGACTGTTCACTGAACTACAGTCAGTTTAAATATAATACACATTACAAGCCTCTCTTTTCTCATTCTTTTCTAATTCTTTTTTCTCATCTTCTGTCTGAATCTCTCTTTAGGAAAGGTTTGCCTAACATTTCTAAGTATAAGGTTGACATTTTATTCTGAGCCTTACTGTGCTTCACAAAGCTATAGAACTACAGCTTAGCTCACTAGCTATACACAACATCTTTTAAAAAAGTTACTTTTTAAGGTTGATAATACTTGCGAACACCTGCACTGTACATCCAAAAAGTATTCATTGCATTTTTTCTTCACACACAGATCATTTGAACTACATGAAGACATTAAACAAAGTAATATTCAAAGACCTTGACACCTTTTAGCAATAAAAAATAAGTGTTCCATTTATAAAAATTGAAAAGTATGGTTTCAGTAAAGAGTAAAAACTGTAAAGTGGTTGGAAAACTAACTTTACATGTTCTGTCAAGCACTTTGTATTTTATTCATAAGGTTTAAAAGAGAGACAGAGAAACCACTTAAGAAGTGGTACTTTCAAAATGAAACTTGTCAAAAATCTAAAAGCCTGGTGAGTTGCCAGGCTGCCTCTGTTTGTTTGATCTTAATGCTTTTAGCAACTGAAGATAATACAGTTCTAAAGTAAAATGACTATGAAAGGAGTTGGGATAGATGCAGAGATGTCTGTTTAAATGTGTATGCAGTGTGGCGCATACCACAATAATCATATTTTGTAAGCCCAAGAGAAAAAGTCTTCTTAGATCCAAGTCTAACAATTTCTTGTAATTACCATGGTATTGCTTCTATAACATTTACTGAATCAAAGCAGAACTACTGTCTGGAACATTTTCTGGAGACCTAGATTTCAGATTACGGATTATTCTCCCCTCTTTTGAGTTCTCTTGCAGAAGATCTAGATGCTGGTATTAGCAAAGGGGTCCCTCAACTGGTCAAAGGAAAGATACCAGATTGTTGGTAATCTGAGTATAGAACCTTTTATTCTGAGCTGATACTTTCTCCTTCACTTTACCTACCAAACATGTGCTATTTCCCCGCAGTGCAATGAATAAAGTTTATTTTATGGACAAGATTGTTTGCCCTGAAAGATGACAGAAATTTACCTCTTAGTTTCCTCACCAAACACATAATTTGAAGAATTCGTTTGCAAAATCCCACATACATTTCTCCCGTAGAAAATTACTTTCACTACTAAATAACTGTACCTATTAGTTTGAACTTCTCTTGCTTCAACTTTCACAACTTTTTAATCCTAGTTTCTACCAGGGATATAGGAAACTCAGTTCATCTTCCCATATTGGCATTTGCTAAACCTTAAGCTAGTTCATTCCTAAAAAAAGTATTGCCAACATCTTTAAGAAATGGTCAATACCAAAGTTAAACATAACTGTTCCAGTGACAATCTCAATAATGCTTTCCTGATCATAACACTATTGCTGTGTTTTGACTTGCTAGTTCCCTATTTGTCCCTGAAGGACTGCATATCTTCTAGCTGCAGCCTTCCACTGGGAGGTCTTATTGGGATCTCTGTCCACCATGACTTAGCTGCCCATTATTTTGAAAAAACTACTGCTTTTCAAAATACCGCTGCCAATCTTTTATCTTGTTTTGGCTTCCCTGCTTAGGTGAAGGAATTTGCACTTAAAAAAAACACCACCACCACAAAAACCCAGCAACCCACCCCCTCCCCGCATTTAAGTTTCAATAAACACGTCTCCCTAGTTAATCAGTATAGGTCTGGAGAGAAGGCATGGCATTATAACTGTTGTTCTATCTCTCCACTGAGTTTTACCTCCTGTGAAAATTTACCTCCAGTATAAATTTTCTTTTAGCTCACTGTGAAACAGGCCAACACTATGTTCTTGCAGGACCCTCATGGAATCAGAACGTAATTTTGATGTAATACTCAAACAGCTTGAAAACATTTGTGTAAAACTGTGTTTTCTGAAAAACACAAAACCAGCCTCTTCTCAGGAATTGGTCAGAGTATAGGTAAATTCAGTAAAGTATGAACTGATGCATGGCAGTATGTATGTTCACAATTACAGAGAAAGACAGTCACATTTCAGAAATGCCAGCAACCCCAAAGCTGGGATTCAGCTATCTCCTCAGAACAAGGAGCTGAAACCAGGTCTCCCATGCCTAATTGAATGCCACAACCACTACGCTGGGTATCAAGCAACACAGCCTGAAAGCGAGCAGAAAGTGGAACAGAATAAAGGAAATAAAACAGACCCAACAGGACAAACAGAGAAATAGACCTACAGACCATGACTACAGCTCTGTGGTAGAAGTGCTCACAAAGCATGTAATTCCAATTCAAATACTTGCTCCAATGAGTCTTCCAGTGAATGACTTAATTATTCTGTGAAGTGAGGGTTGTCGTGGATGAAAAAAAATTTCTCCTATATGAAAAGAAAAGCAATCCTACATGTTTAAAAGTATGAGACGTGGCAACGCTCATGAGATGGCTTTAGTTCCAATTACTTTTGAATGTCTGAGTTACCAAGCTCTGAATTTATATGTGTTACATTGACTTTGCATTTTAATTAGATGCCCCTCTCCAAAACTTGCAGTGTGGTATAATTTTTTTAAAAAACTAGTGTTCTTTTTTGATGTATAGCCTATTATTTTTTATAGTAGATACAAAAATGTAGACATATGTTGACATATGTAGGTATTTAGATATATAGATATGTATTAAAAAACAGTAAGTTACACATCAAAAAAGAAGGAAAATATATATATGTGTATATAATCAGAACACTATGTGAAGTACTTTGAAAATGCAGGGACACTAATACAAAAACTTGTATCTCTGCAGAGACAAGATGCACTTTTTTAAATTGACAAACACACTTAGATTTTTAATATGCTAGTGCTTGTGTGATATAGTTTCTCTTCAGAATATGTAGTGCAATAGAAACGCAGATGTTTTGAGTTAAGATTTAAATCACCAGCTCCTATTAAATTAGGTGAGTAATTATCCGTAAACATGGACTTTATATCACATACTGTTCTCGTTTCTGTCTCTATCAGGGAAAACCATGTTAAAGAAAAATGCCTTCCTCCAGGAGCAGTGAGAGTGTGTGATTTTCAGAACATTAGAGGGCTTTCACATTAAAACTAGACAACATCACTTTTACTTCACAGACTCACAGAAACACTACCAAGCTTCCAAAATCTACAATACTGTACTTGAACTGATGTTTCTTTAGTATCTGCTGTTGTAGACATCAATATAGAGGGAGCATCATATGATACATTACTCATTTGGCTAAAAGTCCCTGAATTTGCTTTAAACTGAAAACTGTTAATATTTAAAAAGTTCTGATATCCAGCTATTAATGGCTGAAAATACGTTAAACCTTTACCGAAGTTCAGACAAAAGATATTCAAATTGTATATCAAATTGCAAGGAATATCTTCATAAAGTCACACATCACATCCAATTGTTCTCCATATCCAAATTAATTTACAATTCCTTTTAGCTCATTTAATGAAGTTCTACACCAAAAGTATTTCCATTTTTTCCAGCAAAAAAGCAACACAAAAACATATTATCTGACAAATGAGTATACTTTAAAGAATGTATAAAACTCATACATATCAAGTTTCAGAAACTAACCTTTCCCAGCTGGTATAGCTCCCAGAAGGTGATGTGGGAGGGAGAACTAAGGAAAATGAAACATAGTACGAGGAAGTTTTTGCTCCTTTCAGCCTTCTGGTACAAACAGAAAATCCTTCTAGAATGGAAAACTTGTAGAAACAGATCAGCTTATCTTGTTGATAAGTAAAGCCTGTTATTCATCCTGTTCTGTAATGAAAAGCTGATAATCAACAATTTCCAGCATTGCTCTTTGTTGCTTTGTATCTTGAATATACAAATACCAATGCTTGTACAGGGAAGCATGTCTTAAAAGAGCAAGTGCTGGTACCAAGTCAGTATACACTTATGAGCCCTATTTTAACCTCAAACATAAGGATTTGTGTAACCTATGAAGGCAAGTACATTGCAGAACAAACATCTGTTAGCTGTATAAACTGTATGTCAACAATACTGATGGATAAAACATATCCCAACAGGTGTATTCTGTACAATGGCTTCCCTTTCAAGCACAAGAACAACGACTGAATCTTTCAGAGGAAATGCAAATATGAATGTAGTTCCTTTTTGAAGTACCCTTGCTTTGTTGTATATACTGGGACATTTTACCAAGCATTGCAATTATTTTGAAAAAAACAGAGTCAACATCAACTAATCAACTTCAAACCTTCATAATCATTTCTCTTTCAAATAGCAAACTTCAGAATTCATTTTTCTAACACTAACTATCTCTATGCTATAAAAGGTCAATAACATTAAAATCACCGATTCAATATCTAAGTGAGTTTATGAATACAGGAGCTAATCCGGAATATATTTCGTACAGCCTATCAAGTATGCAGTCCATAATCAACAGTCATCAAATGCAACCAAATGCAACGCAAAGAAGTCCAAAAGACACAATGCCTGATTTTGCAATTTGTTTCCTTGGGCAGAAGCAAAATTTCCCTTCCTTTTGTACATTCTGGACAGGTAATTGTTGACCACAGCTTGGACTCTTGTGCAGCAGTGACCTATAGTATTCTGGGCATCACAGGTGTGAGAAATTAACTCTCACACTCTCAAGACTTATTGATTAAATAGTTCTATATCTGACTCCCTTTCTGCATGGCTCAACAAAGCTGGGATGAAATATCCAAAGTACCATTCTGTTTTTCTTGAAACACTTCAACTCTCCAGCACTGGATGTGTCTTTCCTCTATATAACTTGACCATCAGTAAATCAAGATTGTACACAGAAGCTTATTAGGTAACTGAAACAAACCTGATACAAACACTGTTTTTATCTATTTTTAAGTTATGTGTTGATGACAGTGAATCACTGATTGAATCTAAAAAAGAAACTGAATGAAAACATAATGCTTGAATATACAAAAGTGTTCTGGACATTGAGCATAATGTGAGAGTTAAAGGAGGTGACGATGGCAGAGCTGAGAAAATGTGTAAAGAAACAAAACAAAAAAAAATTGAGGGAAGATTTAACTCTGTTCCACTAAGTTGTATCTTACCTGATTTGGAAAGATACATTTATTTTCTCCACTACTCTCGGGCTTCAATTGCCGAAAGCACAGATACTAAGCAGTATTTAGTACACAACCTGTGTCCTCTGCCATTCACTTTTGATGCCAGGAATGACTGCATTTATGTTTTGTGGCATAACTATATATATCATGAAAAAGTCTAGAGGCTTTTTGGAATTAAAGATACTTTTTAATGTAGAATCATAGCAATGATTGCATTTATGGGTATTTCTAATAAAATTCCAGTCAAATCTAATATTAACTCTTGATGAATCAAGACCAAAAACTCCAAAATAATGTGATCCCAGATGGTAGCAAAGAAATAATGAAAACAGTCAGCTTGTTATTTCACCCTGCATCATATCATTTAGGTATCACTTTTGTTATTTACATCCTTTAAGTTGTTTATATTGTAACGTAATACACAGTGGTATCACTGTACTTGGCAAAATAAGAGTAATTTCTTACCAGAAAATGCAGAATCTAAATCACATAAATTACTGCAAAGGATCACAGTACATTAAGGATGAGAGAAATTATGAAAGAACATAAGAGATGATAATCATTGCCTATGTATCATCCTCAGCAGAGAGGCTTTTTCTTTTTAAGTGAACATCTTACATTATGTGCCTCATCATGATGTTAAAAATAGGATGAGGGCTTATGATGGAAAAACAAAAGAAGATACAGATTTGAGATAATGTGCTCAAGCACTACAACTTAGCACAGCTCATTATGAATAGATATCGTCTCTAACCTATGTCTCCTCCCTTCAAAAAATATTTTTCTTCCTAACTGTATTATTTTATTCATTTTCATTCTATTAATTTATTTTATACCAATTCTGAAATCTTTACATACAGATACAGAGATGTATCCTGTTCCCCAAGTATAAAAACTCTCCAGGGAGTAAACTACTAATGAAAACAAGTAGCAGAATTACACCTAGAAGATAAAGGCTGTCAGGAAAGCTTGTGCCAAGGCAATTGTCTTTGTCATTTATTTCTATTTCTGCTCCATCTGGAAAATATCTTTTGTCTTAATGAGTAATGCAAGTTGCTAAACTGGTCCTTTGGTAAGAACTTAAAGAACTGAATCAAAAGCTAAAATTCACAACTGATTAGACCCATATTTTACATGAGAACTGGGAATACTCACTTGAGTAAGGACTGTGGACACCAGTAGGCCTTTGCAAAAGAAGGTCTGTTTGTTTTCTTTCTCGATTAAAATTTCATAATTTTTCCATAGTGTCAGTGAACACATTTTTGAATGAAATTAACATAATCTGGAGAACATGAATAACCAGAATAAAACCCATAAAACTGCATAATCATGGCTTCTTTCATGTTGTGCAAGAATTGAAATATTACTGATGTTCTAACAAAATTCCCAAAAGTAGATTTACCCTAGCAGCTTTTCTGTCCTGAAGATATCTGGAACAATTATTCTGAATGGGATTACAACCCTTGGAACTGGAATCTGCTAAAGGGTTGTTAAAGGGAACAATATTTACACTCATACCTCCAAAAGCAGTAATTAATTTGGTTGTTTAATTGAAGACATCTTTAATCTAATTTTCAAGGATGCTCAGTCTTTGAATAACCTCTCTAAGTCGCTTCAGCCCTGCTGATGCTGTAAATATGCCATTGTGAGCATCAGGTCTCACTGTTGTAGATATAACAGGCCAGGCACTTGGAGTGACTGAGCAAGTTCGAAAATGTCAGACCTGTTGCTCCAACTCTATTCACAAAATGTAGTCTTCTACAGACGATGCAAAATCAATCAAGCAATCAAACCTTCTAACGCCTTTTTTTAAGTACATACCACAAATCAGTAATAACATATTAGTTTGACGAGACTTCAGACTTTGCTATAGTGCACATCTCTTCATTGTCATGCATACAGCCTTATAAAGATAAGTGGTCATGGTAGAAAGCAGAAACAGTGTCTCTTCTAAAAATGTATCCTATCTTTTCTGCACTTGTCCTTAACCTCTTGATGCCATTTTCCCTTTCAAAAGTGCAGTGGGAGTGTTTGTGTACTGATACTGTCTAAAATAATCTTTCCAACACAGAGAAGATATGGGATTATAAAACAAAACAGCGAATACTGTCCTGAGGGCAAATGGCTGTTCTAGCTCTTGACTCAGCAGACTTTCATTTCCCCTTACAAGCTATTATAAAAATATAGAACGAATCAGCAACTGCATACCTATTAAGTAGAAGCAAATGTTGCGTTTTTCTGGGAAGAAAATTATGATATACAAATACAGTTGAAAGATACTTTTCTAGTGCTAGGAAATGTGAATTCAAATAAAACTAAATATTTTTGATTTCTTATTTCCTTTGTAATTCAGACTTGGGCAATCATACAATATGCTGTGCTGATTAATGCTAATTTAATGTTGATTTCCAATTATCCTATTATCTTTCTGAAAATTCTGAAAGAAAAGTTGAAAGGCAACAACATAAAAACACCATTTTCCTAACCTTTGGGCTGACTGGCTTCAGAACACACTAAATCCTGAAAAAGGACTTTCTCAGTTTTAATCTTCACAATAGCCACCTTTAGTCTTTATTAAACACATTTTGAAAAAAAAAAAGCAGGCTAGGATATTAAGTAAGTAAGTTAGTATTTATAGACATAGGAAAAATAAAAGTATTTTCTATTTCCTTTCTGCATTCAGTCTGGATGACATAAAAAGGGAAAAAAATACCCTTCAATATTCATCATGCAAGTGACTAAGCAGCATTATTCATGATTTATCTCGCCATGCATCTAAAAAGTGCTATAAATTTATAAGCAGCATAATACATATGTTCTTTACATTCTTATGGCTTAATCTATATCTCTAGCTAGAAAATAGAGATGAAGATGGATCAATAATTAACAAATGTGTGTGCCAATATTAACTGAAGAAAGAATTGTCGTTTTTAAAGATCATGGTCTAAAAACATACACTTGGACTGGACAGTAAGGAAAAATAGCTACTTGACAAAAGCATAAAAATCTAGTTAAACCTAAATTAAACACGGTGATACTGACACAGTACTGCTCTCATCTTTAAAGAAAATCTCGTCCCTTCTGCATGGTAGCAGATGACTACTGCCCGGTGTTCTGCACTCATAGCTCATTTTGAAAATGCTGAAAGCTTAGGGGTAGGACTATAAAGATCCTAGATGAAAAGAAGAGCATTATTCATGGACAGAGAGCCTCAGGTGGAGTGATACCAGGTGGGAAGCTGAGAATTATGTGGCTGCTATTCAGCAAGGACTACATCCCCACATTGAAAGCTCCTCACCAATGTATGTAAGGTAGCTTTTCCATTTTTTTCTTTCAAGGAAGCAATGGCAGGAACGAACATCAGCATCTTCAGGTGGGCTTTATTTGCAGTGTAAGTGCCAGTGTCTCTATGCATTACCACAGGCTCCCTTTAAAGTCAATAAAGACAGGCACTTTCAAGGGGCACTGCTTCTGACCTATTTTAGATGTCTATTTTAGTTTGAGATGAGTCACACCACAGAGGTGGGAGGCAGTAAAGACAGAAATGCCTACACTGTAGATGTCTGAAGTTAGGTGCAGTGAATCCTACCCTGGGAGCCTGAAACAAGTCATCAGAATATGACAAGAAAATATTATAATCAAGGACAAAAAAACCCACCACTTATTAAGTACACCTGAGGGAAACTTACTAATAGCAATAACTATTCCTATAACTACGTGAAACAAAACCAAAACCACACAAACCTGAAAATGGCTTTTCATACTTTCCTAAAACAAATGATGGAAAAAGCAACATCCACAGCAACAAATTCACAGTCACATCCAGATTCAGTCTGCTGTTATAATCACATGCAAGATTAACATCCCAGACTAAGACACAGAACATTACGGAGCATAGCAAAATTAACTGCAAAATTACTCACGTTTTATAAAAGGAGATGCTGTGGCACAAACAAGTTAAATCACATCTACAAGGTTAAATAACATAGCAACCTCAGGCCAGGCAGTTCCTAATTCTTAGGAATTCTTCTACTATATCTGTGCTTATTTCATGTTCACTGCAGCATGAATGTGTCTCTTATGTATATTAAATTGATACAATATACATTTATTACGATTCAAAGCTCAGAATTTTGTTTAAAATTTCATATAATATCAAGCAGCTTTAAATTTTGATGTGTCAAGTAGTCGCAATGTTAATTAATATGTTCTTAAGGTGGCATAGGAAATTCTTAAAAAATTGTAGAGCACCAGATATATAATAAACTTGAATTGTATATAAAATATATACACCTATGGCTAGTATGAACAGTAAAATCACAGTATTTGTCATGTGTAGAAAATTTTCCTAACTGAAGTGCATTAGAAAGAGTTTTCATTTGGAAAAAAAAAATGGCACAAGCCAACCACAGATTTACCCTGCATTATTCATACAAAAATTTAGTCCTTTCCTGAATCTGAGATAGTATGTATTCTCAGCAATACCTTATGGGAAAGACACCTATAGAAAAATGTATAATTTTTGTTTGACTTCATCAGTTTTACATTTTTTCATCTTTCAACTTCACCCACTGGCCTCTATTCTGTTAAGAAAATAAACAGATACATTTGGTGTAGCTCCTCTATAGCAGTTACATTTTACATAAGTATGTTGTGGTTTATTTCTCCTTTAACCAAACAGTGCTAATCCTTACAGCCTCTCTTCACTTAAAAATTCCTTCTTAGTCCTGATTATTTTTACTATCTGTCTCTACATCTCCACGTAGCAGCTTACCATGAAAGAATACGTCTTGCTCCTTCTCTGCACATCCAGATGGAAATCAAAAGGGAACATTTTATCTTACTCCTACTCCTGTCCATTTACCAAGACTCCAAACCTTCTAGTTGGCGCATGGAAAATGGCACTGAAATTGCAGTTAACGGTGGTTTGCTAAGATTGAACAACGTTACACCTCAGAATAAATAGGTGGCATATGAATCAATTTAGACAAGCACAAACACAAATTGTAACTCAGAGCTTTCGGACACTGACCAAGAAAGAAATTTCATTAAACGGCAGAACAGTTTTCTACATTTGTACTCTCTGTTTAACTGAAAAAACTAAGATGACCATGGACATGGTTTGACAGACAAGCAAGATAGAACAGCTGGGAAAATAAATCACAGATGAGTCAACAATTTAAATAAAACTTGTGATTTTATTTTTTAAAAATTTCAAATGACTCATTCATGATTATCTCCCCATAATTTTCCATAACGTACACTCTGCCTCATAATATCTGTACAGATGAACCTGGTTTCTGTTCAAGCTAAACAAGATATTTTATTGCTTCATATGTCTTTGAACTGTTCATAAGTTAAATTAACCAATGAACTCTTCATTTGCTTTACAAGAACCTTGAAAAATTCTTCTTAATTTCTGCACTTTCGTTTTTGCAATTAACGCATCTAAAAGGTAAAAGGGTAAACAGCTATTGGAGAACAAAATGCCCATTGTGGAACACTGAATGCTATAGTTAGGTTAAAAATGACGTTAGATCAAGCTCCATGGTTAAAAATCATCCCTTTTCATGAGGGCTAAAAATAAGCTTTTACTATTATCAGTAACTTTCAGCAAGCACAAATCTGTTTCATGGATACCCTTTCACAGACTTTTCAGCTCGCTTGTTTCACGTTTCGGTTTAGACAAAGTTCACCATCCTAAGCAATCCCATCCCAAACATTACTGTGTTTCACTGTTACTGCTCATCCCCAGAGTTGCTATCTGAGTTGCTGGGGACGTTAATGGGGCAAGAAAGAGGCAGGCATAACCTGTCAAAGCTAAAACAGTAGAGGTAGCGGAGTTGGCATGGAGGCTGTGACACCATTAGAGGGGAAAGGAAAGCTATATTTATAGGAGTAAACTAAGTGTGCTTGGGAAAGTTCCCAATCATCGTGGCCAACTGGCACAGAAGAGTACACAAATATGCTAGTCAACACTGAAGTGTCCAAAGACGCTGCATGAAAACTGCTTATTGGGAATGGTCCCTGCAACAGTTCTATTCCCACACCGTACTTAGAAATTGCCTGGAAAAAGTGCAAATCAGTGTGAATGAAAACTGTGCCAGGGGATGGGCCAATAGATACTACTACAGATGATTGTGTTTGACCATCCAGGAACATTTCCCAGTACTGTTTGATTTACTAGCATATAAACATACAAGGCCTTTCCAGAAGGTTTAATGTTATGGTATATAATAAAAGATTTCATGCATTTCCAGTCTTGCTATTGAAAATAATTTGGTGTTTAGGGTAATATTTAAAGATAGGATATGAACAATCAATATTAATCAACTATTTCTAAAACTTCAATCAAGATAAATCCTACTGAATGCGGTGTAGTAGTTGCATTTTTGATTGAAGAATACAACATTGTAATTGGGGAGAGAATGCAGATTGGTACCACATAGATGATGGATACCCTTAATTCATTTCATTCAGTTGTCCCTAGCTGTTGATGTAAAACAGCATGTGCTCTGCCTGTATTGTCTATAGAAGATCTGTGCTGCCAAGTCTTCAAGGCTCTTTATATGTAAGTCATCTAGAACAAACCTGGCACAAGTTATATTATCTAGTCATATTGCAATCATATCTCCTGAATACAGAATGCACGTAGTCTGAAATAAAGCCTGAGAAAATGAGGAGAGGTAAGTTGTCAAAACTTTACAATTTTTGATATGCTTATCCATGTAGAATATTTGGAAGACTCTCCACAGTTAATAATGAAACAGCATGTGAAAGGTGACTCAAGATTCAGGCACGAGTTTACCACAAACGAGGAGAAACACACACAGAGGTCTCAAACTAAAGCACAAAGCACATAATCTGTACAGCACAGTTAAAAACCACATGGGAAAAATAACAGAAATACAAAAAATGCAAAGGGACAAAACCCAACAGACAGGCAGGAGAAAAAAACAAACCAAAAGAATACAATGCAAGTTATATGGGAGCTGTCAAGAGCATAGAAAATATCTCATATTTCAAGCAAATGCTTAGAAATTAATATATCCCACTAATCTTCAAAAAATAGAAGATAAAGCAGGAAAGGATACAAATTAAGAAGATAATAGAAGATCTTTTCCTGTCAAAGGGAAATCCTGTTTGCAACGAACCCACAAGAAAAGCCAAGTGTAAAAAGATACAAACAAAATATTACACAAGGTTTACATGTGTCTTGTCATCAGATGTCAGAACTCAGGTGAATACAGTTAATGATACAGAAATAGAATTGGCCAAAGGAAGTATATATCTTTAAAGTATCTTCAAGTTATATGCAACTTTCAGTCCTAGAATAGGAGGACAGTAGTTCAGTGTGGAAAATAACTGATCTTGGAGAATGTTCAATTTCTGTAATGTAAATTACACATAATTTATACAACAATGTGCATGGCCTAGCCAAGAGGGATCATGTCATAAGCAGACATTCCTATGAAAGTGTAAGTCTTAGCAATAATAAAAGAGGATGACATAAAGCTGTTTAAACATGAGAAGAACATGCTAAAAATGAGAAAGGGGAAAAAAAAGTTAAAAACTATTCCATGATAGTTGCATAAGGTACTAAAGAAATAGCTGAAAAATGTGTCCGTGGAAGACAATATTTTGATCATGTAATAGCCAAGCGAAAGAGCAACGTAGCAGATTTGTTGGGCTGGTGGTGGTGGTGTTTTGTTTTATTTTTAAGGTGTTGGGCTCAGTTTTAAAACATTTGACCTTGAATTTTCTTGAAATAGAGGAGCCAAATTACTAGATGTGATCAAAATGTTCCACATCTTTTCTCAGGCTAAGAAAGTGAAAGATGTTTCTATTCAAGGCATCCTTTGATAACACTAAGTCTTTCAGAATATGCTTGGGTCAAAAAATATCACTTTTTGCAACATCCTAGACTGTAGAAATAGCCCTGCAGAAGCAAAAGCCTATCTCAATCCCTGGGAGATGCTTGCATAAGGAAACAAACGTACATATGAACCACAACATAACATTTGAATTCCAAGTTTTCCTATCCTCTTCCATAAAAGATTCCATATAGAATCATAGAATCATTTAGATTGGAAAAGACCCTTAAGATTGAATCCAGCCATAAACTTAACATTGCCAAGACCACCACTAAATCATGTCCTTAAGCGCTATGTCTATACATCTTTTAAATACCTCCAGGGATGGTGACTCAACCACTTTCCTGGGCAGCGTGGTCCAATGCTTGACAACCCTTTTGGTGAAGAAGTTTTTCCTAATATCTAATCTAAATCTCCCCTGGCGAAACTTTAAGCTATTTCCTCGCGTCCTATCACTTGCTTCTTGGGAGAAGAGACCGATCCCCACCTGGCTACAGCCTCCTTTCAGGTGGTTGTAGAGAGCAGTAAGGTCTCCCCTCAGCCTTCTTTTTTCCAGGCTAAAAAATCCCAGTTCCCTCATGAGCCACTGCTCATAAGACCTGCTCTCCAGACCCTTCACCAGCTTCGTTGCCCTTCTCTGGACACGATCCAGCACCTCAATGTCCTTCTTGTACTGAGGGACCTAAAACTGAACACAGCATTTGAGGTGCGGCCTCACCAGTGCCGAGTACAGGGGCACGATCACTTCCCTCCTCCTCCTGGCCACGCTATCCCTGATACAAGCCAGGATGCTGTTGGCCTTCTTGGCCACCTGGGCACACTGCTGGCTCATGTTCAGCCGGCTGTCAGCCAGCACCCCCAGGTCCTTCTCTGCTGGGCAGCTTTCCAGCCACTCTTCCCCAAGTCTGTAGCGTTGCATGGGGTTGTTGTGACCCAAGTGCAGGACCTGGTTCTGAGCCTTGTTGAATCTTATACAACGGGCTTCGGTCCATTGATCCAGCCTGTCCATGTTTTCCTTCCAATAATTTTTATCCTTTTATGTATTCTATTCTAAGCATCAAATCCATCTGGTATGGAGGTGTTTCTTATCTTATGGAAATAAGAAAGCAGTAGTTGCGTAGTACTTTTAGATTGGCTTGTTTTCTTGATTTGGCAGGACAGATCTTAATGAAAAGTTTCGAAACTGAATATATTTCCAGACTTCTTTTAAATTTCCTAAAATTCAGCATAATGAACTACTCTGAACGATAAAACTCTTCATGGTCTGATACGTTTTAGTTTCTCCTGACAAGGTTTTAAAAGTATTTTCAACATTCTGAGGTTGCTCTCTGAATAAGAAGATATCCAATTGCTTAAGACCTGGCCTTACAATTAACTTTTAGTCTTGCTAACACCCACCCAGAAAAAAATCTGTATTTCTCCATATTGCCATTGCATCCTAAGTCTCATTTCTTTTGTGCAACTTGAGATGAGGTTGTTTTTTACTTTCCAGTATATATCAATAATTCAGACTGAGTGACATTGGCAAATTGCAGCCAAAAGCATCAGTTAATTTTACATTCAACGTGAAGTATATTACACAACTTTTGCAGCTAGCTCAATATTATATGATCAAAGAAATTTTGCCATTCTTACTGGGAGTGCTTGAGACCTGCAAACCTTAGATGGTGTCAAGAGTTAAGAATGGAGACCATGTGTCAAGACCAGCTCTTGATTGTCTGTTAAGATTTATGTTTATGTGACTTGACCAGAATAACACAAGCAGTCTGTAGCAAAGGCAGCATGGCATGCTTCAGAGAAGCATTCAACTGCTTTAGCCAGAAGGCAGGCTTTTTCTTTTTCTGCTCTCTTGCCACGCTCCAGCATCTTAGTAGCTGTAATCAGTGGCACAGCAGAGTCCACAAGACAACATATTCCTTCACTAAGTGTTCCTGATTTAATCACCAGAGTACAGATCATATTGAATCTTGCAGAAGGAAGTACTGCATAAAACTGTAGGAACCTCTGCTTGTAAAAGTGGAGGTTTAACTTTTTTTTTTTCAGTCTGCTTGTTTCACAAATTATGTCACCCTTCAGCAATATGCAGCTACAAGCAGCTGACTCTGGAGAAGCAATTTTTAATTGAAACCTGTTTCCCCCCACCCTTTTGTTTCAGTTAATGATTGCCAGAAGGTGTTGCTAACCACAGGCCCTCTACAATACGTGCTCATATCCTACCACCTTCCACAGAAATGATGGGTGCTCAGTATCTATGATAGGTGAGAAGACATAGATATTTCTCCGGCAGCTGAGCTGTGCTAAATGAAAAGTATTCACTGATAAGTTCTTATTTTGTAATCAGTTCTTCATTAAAAGAAATTGCTTCCAGTAGTGAATAATATTGCCCTAAAAATCTAGAAGTACAGAACAAAAAGTTCTGCGTCAGTTATAATGGTAAATAACTTTTGACAGGATGTTCATGATTTAACAGTTTTCAGTGTTTCCTAAATCAACTCTTAAACTGTAATATATATGCATATAATTTACTTCGTGATTGGTTGGCGGTTTAGGACCTAACTTTGAGCTAGGATCAAGTGGCTAAATCCAGAGCACTGAATGTTTCTGCTCATTCATTCATTTAAGAACAGAGTGATTAACTATAACATCTTTAAAAGTGCTGCTGTCAAAACTACGCTGGACCTTTTCCATCAGGAGAGTTATTTTCAACATTAATTTTTTTGTACTATGGATTTGGTAGGTTATACAATGAAAGTCTTCTGGTTTACGCATTGGTAAACCTCGGGTTTCTTCCTCTTGTTTATTGGCTTCTTCAGGAATTTGGTGAGCTAGATTTTATAGAAATTATTAACAAAATGTTGCTTTCATTAAGATCTAATTGGCTCAGACGTCATCTGATGTTTTCTTCTGAAGATGGCAGAACACAGGAGTTGTGTCTATGGCTATTCAGACATGTTACTATCCAAAGAAAAGTACAAAATGGTACAACTCTGTGCAGCCCTTTCTGCTCTGTAGACTATGCTGCATCAGCCCGGGAAGCATACACAGAGAAAATAAAGTACTTTTACTCCCTTCCTTCAGCTGATACAGAAAATACCACTGACCTAAATCCTGCAACAAACACACACACTATGAACAATGCAACTACCAAATGCATCCCATAATGACTTATAATACACTACTAGGCTAGTTAAAACAAACGTTATACTGAGTAGGTTTCAAAACTGTTACAAAGCAAAGGCTGCCTCACAGAACGGTGCTTCTGCTGACACAGAGTGTTGCTGCATACATGTTGCAAAGATGACATAGGTGGAAAAAAAGGCTTAGATTGGAAGATGAGGAGGTTTTTCCATGAAACTAGGCTAGATAAACAAAAGTATGAGGGAATAACAGTACACCAGTTACACAATTACCACAAAAAAAAAAAAGACTTCATCTACCATCCAAGTGAGGACTTAGCCCTCTTGCATCGGGTTTTCCCTGCAATTCAGCATACAAGCATCTTAATGTACATCTAGGTGTTCAAATGAATTCTCTAGCACAATGAATGCTAAGAAGTTGTATCTTTTTCTGCTTCAGCTAATAAAAAAATAAGTGGTAGCAGAGCCAGTCTTTTTCTATACTATTCAATTGGCAGAGGGAGGTGTCTGTGAGCAGCACATGAGTACAACAGCGCTGTGTGGGGTGAAAAGCAGCCCCTCCCAAGATTCCATCCAAAAGCCAGAAAACTTTCTGGTTTCTTGTTGCTGAAAGATGACATAATTGGAAAAGAAAGCTTTAGGTTTTGGCTTCTGTGCTGATGTAAAATTTGTATCACACTCTTACAAATATTTAAGTATTACTCTGTCCCCTATGTCTTCAAATGGGTTTCTATCACCTGAGACATTTTAAAAATCTGCCTTCTCTGATGATTATGCAGTGTTGAGAATGTCTTCAGAAACATGAGGCTGTTTCTTCAGAAAGAAATGGAAGCAAAGCCAAAAACAAGTAAAAAGGAAGATACTTTAAAGGAATTCACCTTATGTCAAAGATGCAGCATTCCCACTGCATTGTGGTTGCTTCTAAACCAAAACTAATTATCCCCATATGACTTGCAATTGCAGGTACAAAGAGAACAAATGTGGGTATCAAACTATTCGTGCAAAAATAATCTGTGAATCATCCTACCAAAGGTCACATCAAAGTTGCATACTGGCTTTTAAGTAGAGGTTTTAGAAAAATGCATAGGGAAGCTGCTGATATACTTAAAAAGAAGAAAAAACCACTCTATAGTTCAAGAAATTATTTTAAAACATTTGTCATCATACAGGTTATTTAGTGCAGAATGCACAGCTTTAATGCCACACTCTCTGCTCAGTATCAGGGTTTTCCATATGTAGTAAATAGACAGAGCACACTATGTATCTGAGATTAGAAAGTGGCCCCTCAGTCACTAAACAGGCTTTTCTTTAAGAATATAGAATCATAGAGTCATAGAATGGTTTGGGTTTGAAGAGACCTTAAAGATCATCTAGTTCCAACCCCCTGCAATGGGCAGGGACACCTTCCACTAGATCAGGTTTCTTAAAGCCCCATCCAACCTGGCCTTGAACGCTTCCAGGGATGGGGCATCCACAGCTTCTCTGGGCAACCCATTCCAGTGCATCACCACCCTCACTGTAAAAAATGCTTTCCTTAGATCTAATCTGAATCTACCCTCTTTCAGTTTAAAGCCATTGCCCCTTGTCCTATCACTACATGCCCTTGTAAAAAGTCCCTCTCCAGCTTTCTTGTAGGCCCCGTTCAGGTACTGGAAGGCTGCTATAAGGTCTGCCCGGAGCCTTCTCTTATCTGGGCTGAACAACGCCAACTCTCTCAGCCTGCCTTCATAGGAGAGGTGCTCCAGCCCTCTGATCCATGTTCCATGACTCTTGGTCCATGACCATGGTCTGTCCTCTTGGTCCATGACCAAAAGGTCTACGTCCTTCTTGTGTTGGGGACACCAGAGCTGGATGCAGTACTCCAGGTGGGGTCTCACCAGAGCGGAGCAGAGGGGCAGAATCACCTCCCTCGACCTGCTGGCCACACTTCTTTTGATGCAGCCCAGGATACGCTGGGCTGCAAGCACACATTGCTGGGTCATGTTGAGCTTCAACCAATACCCCCCAGCCCTCCTCCTCAGGGCTGCTCTCAATCCATTCTCCATCCAGCCTATATTTGTGATATATATATATATATATATATATATATATATATATATATATATACACACACACACATATATATACACACACACACACATATCCTATTTAAAACATAAGGGCCCACTTTTTAATCTCCGTCAAGCAGGACGCAGTTAATGGACATCTACAAACATTCAGTATTACAATACATGTGAATCAGGTTATTTCTCAGATATGCAGTGATATATGTCACAAATTTAATATGGACTTAGGTACTAAATCTTCAGGGCAAGAATAGCCAGGCTGACAATGATGCTCTAGAGGCTAATTTTCATTTTAATGGTCATGGAAGTGAGGATTTATGTGCACAATTCATTTTATTCCTAGCAAGAGTTATTTGTTAAATGACATGAGGAAAACAGACAGCCTCCTGGCAAAATATAACATCTTATGCAGGATTTAAACCTGAAGCAACCGTTGATAAACTATAAGATATAAAGGCATTATAAGGCACTATTTGTAGGTAAAGATACTATACTGAAGCACGAAAACAACCTATTCATTTTCAGGACCGAGAAGCCGAAATGCTGATTTTCTGGAAGCAGCCGAAACCCTCTCCTGCGTGCCCGTGTTCTCGGTTTGTGTTAACACCCCCGAACACCAGCAAAACAAACGGCGAGAGCCGAGCCTCCGCCCGATCCTCTTCCACCGACTGCCACCTGCCGTCAGGCCTCTCCCTCACGGCGGCAGCGCGGGAAGGCCGCTCGCGCGCGCCTGCTGCCCGCCGCCAGCGCCGCCGCGCCACGGGCCCTCCCCCGCGGCCTCGTCCGCAGCGGGTGAAGGTCCTTTAAGGATGTTCTTTCAGGTCACCAGTAAATGAAAAGGGGGTTGCAAGAGATGGAGAGGGACAGTAATTCTGGGGAGATGTAAAGTCTTTCATCGGAGCAAGGATAACGATGGAAAAAATGACGTATGTTGGGCCTTTTCCACCAGCCGTCACTCCCCTGCAAAGTGCGTCCTTCTTGCAAAAGGATTCTATGAACAGCTTAGATAGAGATGGGCGCTTGTTATATAACGCAGATTGCTCAGTCCATAATTGTTGGTGGACATCAACGAAAAGGACAAAAAAGTTAGGAATATGTGTCCGCGACTCACTGGTGTCAGCGTGGCAGCTTTATGTTAACTATTAAAGTTTTAATGGCAACTTTATATTAACTAGTAAAGTTTCAACTCGCTCACTGGTCCGTTACTGTTTCATTATTATTTTAACGGAGAGGCGATAAATACAAACTACATACAAAATCAAACTTTTCTGCAAGCTGTATCTCGATTTCTTTTTGTCAAAAAGACATGCCAACATTTAGTTAATTCAAACTTATAGTCCTTCCATAGCTAATACACACAGTTATAATAATTTCAGAAACCCTTTGTGTTATGTATTGTTTAAAATTAGTGATAAACAGTTCTAATGGAAGCAGAAGGCAACTACAGAGGAAGTAAATCGGGTTCTTTGAAGTGTTCTTATGGCCGTTTTCAAAATTAAATAGGTTTGTTGCCTCATTCAAGAGAAAAGGCAGTAAGCTGAATTGTAAACTGTTTTTAATACGTACATAAAATGTTTCATCTGGAAAAATATGGGACATAATTTTGGATTATTGTTTTCTTAATTTCTGGATATTTTAAAGTTTGGCAAAAAGGCCAGACATTAACCCATGATAATTCTCTTGAGTTTCAGTCTTGCAAATGTATATGGACATAAGCAACTTTGCTCAGCAGTAGTCTGCAGTATGTATTTTAGGTAAAGGTTTAAGATGAGCCTTCAAAACCACTGATGGCTGGGAGTACCAAGTACTTCTCAGGAAATTTTTCTCAATTTGTTGTTAGACTACTGAACTCATTTAAATAGCAGACATAAATTATAGTCTTAGTGGAATGAGTTTTAAAGCTCACTGAGTGGGACAAGGATTTGTACCCTTTGTGAAAAAAACTGTACAGGACTCTATGTGCTTCTGTTTCATGCAAGATAAACAGTACAAAAGACATAATTATGTCTGTTCTCTAGAAGTAATACTGTGTTATTTATATATGACATTTCTAACAGCTGTGCTATAAGCAATGAGGCCAAAATTTTCTCAGAACTGTCCCTGGAGGAGTAGTGTGTTTCAAAACTTTCTAACTCTTTGCAGGAAACAATCAGTGCTAACATTTCTTGCTGAATTTATTAGTGTGGAGTTCTTCAATCATACAGTATCAAAATATGCAGACTCTGCCATTTGTTGCCAGCCATCTTGATTCATGGTATGACCCTGCAGTTACCTTAAGCAAAATGATGGACTGGCAATCTGGGAGAATGAGTTTTTTCCTCTGCAAGTGGGTGGCAAAATACAAAGACAGCACATGACAAGGAAAGCAAATGCTGGTGGGAGTCACCTCTTCACTGAGTCATGGGGTAACACGGAGCACTGCCAGCTCAGCACAGGCGGGCGATCCGCCACAGCACCCAACAAACAGAACTGAGCAAACCTCCAGCAACCAAAAAGAAACCCAAAAATCCCCATTCAAGAATGGAAAAAAACCTGAAGCAATAGCATCTCTGAAATGGAGACATTTGTGTCAGGTGCAGAGGTCCTCTAGACTTGTGTTGGAGCCAGAGGTAATCAACGTACGCATAAAACGTGTATAGATGTGTTGTGTTCTACACATGTTCTTAAAGATCTCAAATACCCAACTGCAAACACAGACTGCCTGCAGAAGTGGAATCAAAGAAAAGGACTTGTGGGCACCACTGGAAAGCCAATGGATCTCAGACCTAACTGTGATTTTAAAAAAAATGGGCAGAGATTGCTCTATACATAAGCGAACTTAGGCAAACTGAGGCTTACTGACTCAGGGTTCTAACAAGAATCAGCAGGCAGCATCACCAGGGACCGTGCTTGCCAGGGTTGGACAAATCTATGGAAATTTATCAAAGATAACACACAGTATAGTAGGGAAATTGTGGTTTGGTGGCCACACAAACACCATGACTTAAATTTAAGTAGTTGATGATTGCATGTTTTTTGTTCACCAAATAACAGACAACACCTTAATGTTCACCTCATGCCAGAAAGTTTTACCCAGCTTTTGACAAAGAAACATTTCCTTATGAGCATATGTAAAAATAAGTGCTTCATGTGGAATGTTTAAACACAGCTTTTCTGTCAGCTCGCATGTAATTGTTTTAACGACCTCTTTGGATGAGTATGAATCCTGACAAATTACATAACACAGGGCTGGATTCTTGAAATTACTTTGATACGTATAATCAAACGGAAGTTAACAACTACTCCTGGTAGGAATACACATCCCACAGTCTTTTACAAGTTTGAGTGATTCTACAAAGCCAGGATCATTACAGAAACTAGAATTTCTTATATTTGGGGAAGGAGGAGAAGAAGGGTTCTTCCCTGATTTTGTTTTAATATATTTGCTGTGCACATTGAAATCTCAATATTATGCAGCAACTGCAGAATATATAAAAGAAAATGAGAGAACACAACAGAACAAACCTTCAAGTAGTCTTCTAAATAAGAAACAATGAGGCATGAGAGAAAAAGCCCTCAGACAAAACAAAGATAAAATTACACTGCCTTCCTTCCGTCTCCAGTAGAGCTGTGGCTGTTAGATTCCAGGCAGATGTATTTAGATGTGTGATTTCAGGAGGCACCCATCACATACACAACCAAAAGAGAAAAAGCTGTTCCTAACACGAAGAAACTTTTCACACATCTTAAACACGAACAGACATGAGCAAAGCAATGATTTTCTTAAACTATAGAAAGTGGGATATATACCCTTTTATAGTAATCTGCCTTTTTCACAAATGGAGATTCATTCGCACACATTACACTTTGTAGGCTGCAACAGTAGCTCAAACTACTAAAAAAAATTATATGCACTGCTGCACTGGCCTGTGATTTGCAGTGGCTGAGGTAAGAGTAAATCTTCATCTCTGTCAAAACATGAGGTGTCCCAGACCAAGCGAAAGGCATCTCTCACCAAGTAGAGAGGCGACAATATCTGAAGCTGCTGCAAGCATCTGTTTCAGAACATGTTTGAATAGTTTTTTGAGCAAAGTAAAAGATACCACATTCTCCCCAAAACTGCAAAGCAGCAGCAACTAAAGAGGGGAAGGTAAAAAATATGAAATCCATTAGAACAGTCATTCAAATCCAGAGAATTTAGAATACATACAGCCTACTTCTGTGAGTTTCCATTTGCAGCACTTAGTAGGTTTTAAGTTAAAGAATGATTATTTACCTACATGCACAGAACATTTAGAATTGTAAGATAAAATAAATTTCAAAAAGTCCGGAAAAAATCCTAGCTTACCCAAGTGCAAGATGCTGATGTCTATCTTTAATTCAAAGTTTTAAAACAAAACAATACCTCTCCAAAAAAAGAAACCAAACCAACCCACCACCAAAAATGCAGTTTGTATTGTAAATGGGTAGTCAAAACATCCTTCAAAATTTCTTGCATTTTCTGTGGAAGAATGTATCCCTAAGCATGGTTAAAGGGCATACCAGACTGTTAGATCTCCAGTCTCCTCTACTTGGCAGCACCTGTGTTTTTCTATCATACTTGGTAAAAAAGTCTCACTTATTGATCTCTCGGATGAGAGTGTAATATATAGCCTGTGCTCATTTTGATCTGTGTTCACTGGAGGTAGACACATCAAACTTTAAGGCTTTAATATATGCTTTTAGCCTAAATACACACTCATGGCCATTACCAGAGCACAGACAAAATACACTTACCAGGACAGGAACAAAGGTATCACTGTGATCAGTAATGTTAGCCTACCCTTCAACAACAGTAAGAACAAGCTGCTTTCTAAAAGAAAACTATGGTTTCAAGAATTTTTTCAGGAAGCCATCAGAAATAATCTGACTCCTTCAAAAGCTTAAATGGAAATTTTCAGGAAATTTTCTCCTTAAAGAGCTATTCATATATCAAAACGTGTGTTTCAGTCTGATTTAGTGTTTACTTTAAACATACACCATTCGATATGAAATAACAGTAACAATGTATCTGTAAAAAAGTATCAATGGCTTTATAGGATAGCTAGGACATCTAATGGAAATATAAAAATTATTTTCATGGCTATGAAGTCCACTCTGGTAAATCAAAAGGGACTTCTAAGTACTTTTGCAAGTCATTAAGTTATACCCATTTTGAACTGCATTTCCACCAACAAAACAGTTATTGCAAGGTTGTTATATGTTGGAAAGAGACAAAAAATGTAAATTTGTTCACTTATTCACTGAAGCAACTTTTGGGAATTATTCTGCACATATATATATGTATATATCTGAAAATATACATCTGTATTATATATATTTATGTATGCATATATATAAAATGTTAAAATAATATCAGTGCAACAGAATATTTGTCACAGTAGAAACTCTTCTGCTGTTAAGTGAAGGCAAAAGAAATCTGTATTTAGTTTTGAAGCAAGATACATTTATGCTCCTATACAAAGGCTTTATTTCTGACATACCAAATGATCAATGCCAGTGTGATGCACTTGCCTCCTGGATGACGGTATTCTTGCTAAGGACAATTGTGCAGACTTGACTGTGGACATGCAATACCAGGCCCGATTTCAACAGCTACTCTGTGTTAACAGCCATGTTAACGTGGCTCTGTGTTAAGAGCCATAGCAGCTACACTGCAGGATCTGAGAGTGCCACATACACAGGAAAATAAAGTGCACTGAAAATGCAAATTTTGAGTGATGATTTATTTTGATTTTATGTAAATAAGTGATAGCTTGAGTAAACTGATTAGCTTATATAAATAGAGTCAATTTATCATCTCATTTCCATTTAAGGAAGCAGCTCTATTTGACATTTTTATACTTAATGTCTCCAGAAAACAAAGCATGAAACCAGACAAACAGTATAGAGAGAGGTACAGAGAAGTATCAAACATAACAGAAGGCCTAAGCAGACTGCACTTCACCTACAGCATAGTAACATCTAGTACAAAAGTGACTGCTTTACAACGAATGCACTATAGACTTAAATCCAAGCTCTAATAGCTGGATCTACTGCAAAGGAAAGTACTAGGCTTCCCTTTTATGGCCATTGCCTTGCTGTAGCAAACAATTATATGAAAATGTATAGCCTAAATGTACAACCGAAAATAATTTCTGTGCAGGAATCATAAACCTCAAATCTAGTTTTGTCACTTTGTAATCCTAGAGTATGTATAGAAGGATCTCCTTATTTAATCTTAAAGTTTATCTACTTCCATAAGCTCTGATATTATTTTTATGCTTCCAAGTTAGTCTTCATGAATCCTTATAGTAATACAAAAGAAATACGTTATCTCATCTTCCTCTTTTATTTTTTCTTATATCCTTAATTGTCAGCTGTAAAACTTTAAAGACTACTGATGCTGAAACTTGCAATGCCGAAGTTTAACTGCATGGCTTTCATTAGGATTTTGGTTGTTGAGCACACTTAGAACACATACTTCCACAAGATGGTGCTCGTTCTTAAAAAATCCTACTTTAATGCGGCTAACAAGGTAAAATGCAAAGAAACTATAAGAGGTTCAACTCTGTTTTACCTATGCGAGTATTTTCAATGATAAGACACTGAAGCCTGCATAATAAAACATTTTGACTAGTAAACAACGAAGAAAAACACTTCAAGGAGATTAATTTCCTTGTGAAAACAGGATTTAAAGCACTGTAGTCTCTGGCCAGTGACCTCCTGTCAATCCAGCTGAGGTCACATAAAAGGTGTCTTACCCCTCATTTCCCAAGACGATGGCCACCATGGCAAAACTATGGGAAGCAGAGGGAGCGCGACGCAGGTCTCGCAGCAGCGGCAGCAGGTGTCGGGGCGCGGGGTCGGGGTGCTGGGTGTGTGGAGCTGTGGCTGCCTGCCAGGATGAGGCAGGGGAGCAGCCACGGGCTGGAGGCCATGAGACACAGCTCCATAGCTCTCGTGTGTCCTGGGGAGTTTCACCCTACACCTTTCACTGGCGACACGGGTTGCCTACAGAAATGTGTGATGGAAACAGGTTGCTTGGTTTCAAAGTACCAGACTGGGTTTCGGGAGCCGGGAGTTCATTTCCTATTGCTGGTTTTGAACCCATCACTAAGGAGCTGGCTCAGATGGGTTCCAGACTTAGACATGCCCTTCAAGCCTGTGACAGCTGTGATTTGCTCCATGAAAAAGCTTCACTGGTAGCAATAGGGTTATTCCCAGAGTCAGGAACTCTACAGGGTAAGCAGAATTGTCAAAACCAGGTTTTTGATGTCTCTTCATTTTGTTTCCTCACTTGGGAAATGTAGGGCAATTACACATCTGAACCTTGTGGGAATGAGGTTAGCACAAATCCAATAAAATTGTGAGTTACTCATAGGGATAGATAAATAACAAAAACACACATAGTAAAGTAAATATTAACAGACAGGTAAAGTTCTGCTTTTGATGAAAAAGACAGGCTTCAGTGGGAATTCCGCCAACGTTTCTGAAACCTGAACCTCTGGTCCAATGAGGGATATGTCATATTATATTTATTGATTTTAGCCCATTTTCATTAACTTAATAACATTTGCAGACCACAGAACCATAGAATCATAGAATCGTTTAGGTTGGAAAAGGCCTTTAAGATCATCAAGTCCAACCAATGTTGACATTTGTTTTCCTTGAAAAAAAAAAATCTTCCTCTTGTGACCTGAACTGCCCTTAGCTATATGAAAAATTCTTTTACCAACAAATAAACTTGAACTGTAATTGGCAACAGAGATCCTGTAAGAAAGTCTACCTTTTTGTTAAAGAGCTCTGAAAAAGCAGATTAAACAGCAAGTAATATTGCATGACATTGGAAGTAGATACTGGGCAGAATTAAAAGATACTTTAAGACTTCTCAGCCTCATGGGTAAAATATTGCTACAAGAGTGGGAAGTAGAAGTATGCTAAATGGATAGCAGGGAAGCTAGGGAGACTGGGAGACAAGTGTGCTTTCAGGAGCTCTCCTTCCATTTAAAAACCACTCTCCTCCCTCCTCCACCTTTCCCTATGTTACCCTCTTTCCTTACTAACACAGGGCACCCAACTCCTCCCCTTGGGCTGGCAGGAAGGGTTCAGCACAGGACTATCTCCTTCTCCTAGGGCTTCAGAGCAGCTGCAAGGACAGAGACTGGGAGTCAGAAGAAAGTCCAAAGACCAACATCTTCCACTTCTGATGCTGCTGACAATTGGCCGCACTTCTCCTCACAGCATCTCCAGTGCCAAGAGCAGTAGGAATGTGTGCGGCCTGCTGGAACAAGCAGGGTTGCACCCTCTCTCTCCCCAGGCACAGTCTGGGCAAATAGAGTTCCCTCTAACCAGACTTGTAGCATCCTCTTTGGTCACCTCATACTCATAAAAAATAAATCTTGCATCAATAAGCTAAGTAATCAAGAGCAAAAATAAAACAGAGAAAAGCATCTCCCTACTTCCTTTTTATTGTGATGGCTGTAACTTGCATCAGCTCACAGAAAACACTCAATCTGATCCTTGTATCAGTGGACCCAGCCTAAGGAGAAATAAGGATTAACTTCCTTTCTCAGGAAACTGCTCCAGGATGCTCTATCCATGGTGCATACTATTTTTCTCTACCCATCCCCTCATCCTCCAAAGAAAGTATCCAAAAGATGCAAGCATGTGAAGGGATTATCACCTGTCTCCAGCTTTACAAATGCCCATTTGAACATGGAGTGCAACCAGTACCTCCACGCCCTCAGGAAAGCAGTTTTGCCCCAAGCATCTGCCAGTTGCTGAGAGCTTTCAACTGCCTCTGATGCCAACAGGGTGCTATTGGCATTTTCACTCTCCCTCCTGCTGATGAGGGAGTTGTGCTTAGGTGGCTCAGCCCTTCTTTTTGAAAGAGATCAGTTGTCAGGGAAGCTTACTACAACATCCTTTTCTGATCAATAATGTTCAGGATGACTAATGAGCTGCAGTGTCTCAAATTTCAGCTAACTTAAAGTCTTCCTTAGTTCCAAGCTGGCTGGTTCAGTGAACAGAATGACCCAATAATTATTTGAAATTACAGCATTGATGTGGGCCAGGAAGCTAAGGAAGTTTTCCGAGTAGCTGTAAATGTCTCAATAATTAATGCTGCAGGTGGCTGGTTTCCTGTAGCTCTCTCAATTCCAGTACCAAGAGAGCTCAACTGGCGGGAGACTTTCCAACATTGTAGCTACAGTGTGCAGAAGTTCTGGGGGAGAGAAATGGGACTTTATCTCCCTGCCACCCCCATCAACTCCCTGATGCTGCACAGACCCTGCAGGTCTCTCCAGCTGCTTCAGCCTGGGTTCCACATTTACCAAGATACAGAGAAATCATACAACCGTTTTGTAAACATGAGTGCTGCCAGCTCAGTGAAAGCACGTTATAGGAATTAGGAGAGGAATTCATGTTGAGCTGAAATCTCATGCTGAAGGGCTGTCCCCACCACTAGGCTTATGCTCATTTCCCCCATTCACATCAGAGCTGTGTCCAACTCTATCTACGGACAATCAGCATCAAAATGCTTGCTGAGATTGTAATTTCAATTAATTTTGATTCATAGTAGATGTTAGCAATTAAATGGGAATTAATCAATGGATAAATTATTAAATCTTCTTGAAAAAAATTCAAAGTTCTAGTCCGAGGTTGAGAGACTCAGACTTAAGGTTTAATCCCATGTCTTCATGTTACATATGTATATAGGAGCACAGTGGAACTGAGATGTTTTGTGCTACTGAATTGCAAAGATTAATCACAGAAATAATAATTAGCCGTCACTTCCTGCCTTAATCTATGACAGTTTATATAGTTAAATTTTCCTAGTGTACTGGTAAACAGATTTTCCCCTAAGATTATTATACTGTCTTCAATGAGCATGGCTGATGTCTGAGAAATATGTTTATTGATAAGCAAAAACTTGAAGCAGGAATGTTATTTTATACACAGGTTTTGAGTAGTTTTTCAATTTTAAATTAAATATACTAGAAAGAAGAAAGCTTTACACAAGCACACAGGACTTTATTGCCTCTCAATAAATTTAAGCAAACATTTTATGAAATTAAGTTAATTTCATTTCTCTTGAAATATACTATTAATAAAAATTTCAATAGTGGAAATAGCTTTGTCTAACACAAATGCTACATTTTAAATGTAATTTCTTTTAGCATGGATCACAAAAGCTCCCAATATGACTATAATTTACATTTTCTTCTATGAACATGTTTGGCTCAGCCAGAAAAACCCTCTGGCAATGTGCTAAGACAGTCTCTCTGCAACTTTGCTGCAGATATGCAGCAGAAGTTGTTTTTATGAAGCAAATAGGGATTTATGGCAATCTTTTAAAGGAAATCAGTGACAAGGTTTTGAGAGAAGCTTTTGTCTCATTTATTTAGTTTCAATACACTGCTACTGTCTGTATCCTAATTTTGCTATGCTTCAGGCATATATAAGCACAATATGTATCATCATTTAGACAGGATAGAGGGGGAAATAGAATAAACATCAACATGATACGTTCCCCCATCCTTGTTTTCTTGCTTTCCCACATGTAGGCACAGCAAGGGGAAAAACCAAAAATCCCAGCCTCCAATGTTCCTTGAGATTTGTCAATGACAGTTTGCTGCAGCTCACGTGCGAAGCGGAGCAGCAGAAGAGACAACTGCAGAGAGCAAATCAGGAGTATGAAGCCACAGACAGCAAAGCCACAGGGACAGAACAATCTCTAAGCAGCTGGGGAGGAGCAGAGGGAACCAATTAAACAGGGAGCAAGAAGAGGGAGTAGGAAGCAACGAGAAGGTAGCAGAAACAATTTTTTTCCCATATTTTTGATGAACAATGGAAACCAAACATTTTTTTTAATTGCAGAAATATGGAATAGCCTGAAGCTGTACCACAAAATACAATCCTTTTTTTTATTAGCAAAGTATACTCTTCAAATCAAATGCAGGCCCATGTTTAAAATTAAGGTTCTAATTTTATATATTGTTTTCTGGAGGACTGGAAAAAAAAAAAGAAGTTATTTTTCTACCACTTAAAGTGCAAGTTCCATGAACCATTCTCCTTCACTCATACATCTTGCTTTCCTTCCTCATCAAACTAGAAGTGCCTTTTACAAGAATAAAGTAATTGGATAGATCTGTTCCTCCAGGGCTGGTGGGGGATGTGTGGATTGCTGTATGCTGTGATGCACAGGAAATTTTTAATCCTTAAACATTACTTAGGATGCTGTTTTGTATATGATGCAATAAAGATACACTGCTCCTAACCATGATGTTTGTTTAGAAGATATCCCAAGACAGTGTGATGCAGAATTGGATCCTTTCCAGTCTGATACTACTAGTAGCAATTTTATCCTGTGAGATATTGTGAACAGCTGTTTGGGACAAAAGCCAGAGACAACAAAGGAAATCCTACAAGTACCATACAGAGAAAATGATAAGACATCTCCTGTGACTTTGGGGCGGCCCTTGCTCTGGAAGAGATAGTAAAAAGATATGTGTCGTGTCTCCACAAAGTCCTAGCTATGCTTAGTCAACAGTTCCTAATGACTCTTTCCAAGTTTTTGCCTAATTAAGGACTTTCATTTGATGAGCAGATGGAAAAGTTAATCCAAGTTCAGGGTCCAAACATTCTGAGACAGCTATTATTAGCAATAATAATTACTGCAGCAGGGTGACTAATACACAATGAACAACTATTCACCTACTGTATCTCTGTTGCTGTTTTCGAAATCTGTGAAAAGAAGCTTTTTCAGTATTTATCTAATATTGGGTGGGGTTCTAATTATTTTTATGAACAACTCTGGGTTGTCACTTTCTCTGAAAATGGATGCGTATTCTCATCTGACGTCCCTTGCTTTAAATGGACACATTTGCATCTTCTGTACATAATGTAAATCAATTTCTGATGCCATCATTCACAATTATGATTACAAAATTCACTTTGAATAGCTAATAAAATTTCTCCTATCACTGAACATTCCTGTTAATAAACTCATTTCTTAAAAGTCTGTGAAAAGCAAACATGGCCTAGGAAATTTCTATATATTCTCCAGCAATAATTCAGGGAAAAGTCATTTCAGCACTACTTCCAGATGTTAAAAGCAGCACATTCAAAGTGGAAATATTATGCAACAATCTGAGTGTGCTTGTTATGAGCTGCTGGCAGCATGTGGCAGTTTCCTTTACAGAATTTTTGGGTATCTGCCAGCAGCAGTCATAACTGATGCCTTTAAAAAGTTATGTGTTTTCATTTTGTCCCTATTGTACTATAGAGTTGCAACAACGTTATATAAAACTGTGACTTTTATATGGTAGATCCTTCACTTAATAAGGAAATATTATGGGAATGGTCTCTAAAATGAGATACTGGGAAAGCAGTATTTTATGTATTACTCAAAATGGGATGACTAGAAATGGGGGTGTTCTCACAAGGTGCTTAATGTATGAGCAAAAAGGAACAGATTAGAGGATTCCCAAAAGCACCTCCATTAGAGCCAGGTATGGTCTTCAAAAGCATAGCTCTTTAAATTTAGCCAGAGAGGCAGGCGAAGATATTTCAGATTCCCTTTTGTATCACAGGCAAGATCCTCACAGCTGAAGTGCCTCAGAGCTCTGCCCTGCTTCTGTCTTCTCTATCATTTCTTCCTGTTCATCATCTCTTCTCTACACTGTGTTTGGTTTTATTTTTTCCACAGAAGCAGCTTTGTGCCAAAAGCTTGTGAAATAATATGTCTTTGTGAACTCAAGCTTGGACATCTTTGAAAATGTATATGAAATTTAGCTAAGCACTTTTTTAATTTCAGTTGTGCAAAAAAAAAAGGGCAAAATCTGAAGATTTTAGATGTAAGATTACATTCGCTTTGTTCTTGTCTCTGGCACTTTAATATATACATATGAGACTAGAATTAAGATGCAACACTTCTCTGTTTAGAAATTAAAACCCAAAATAACTTACCACAAAATTTGATACTTTCAGCCTGAGTCTTAAAATGAAGAGGTTTCAACCACTTCAGACACAACATATGGCAGTACCTAGGAGGAATCCTATGGGCAGATCTGTGTAGCTGATCTTAGTGGTCCCTTTCTAGCCTTACTTTCTAACAATGTCCTGAATTTGTTATTTTAGAGCATGAGGCACCTCCCCTTCCTCCCTTCCTCCAAATGATTTATCTGCTAAATCTGAGAATTAATCAGAAAAGGGATTATTGGTTTAGTTTTGCCTTTTCACATGATATGAGAAGACAAGATTTAATATATGTAAAGGGGCCCTTGGCAAGCCAAAGAACAGTACTCTTACTTTACAGTCCCTAACTGGTGGAAAATCACGTCACGTATCTATTCAGGCAGCCAGCTCATTCAACAGAACACCAGCCTGCAGACAGCTTTCCAAATTTAGCTGAGAGATAAACAGCAAGGAAAAAAATATCCTGAAAATGGGATGCATATAATAAAATAGCAATCAAAAATGCAGTACATTGGGATTCACCTTATAAAGGCAACAGAAGTAGCAGGGATGGTAGCAGGAAGACCAAATAACGGACCTCACTCCCTCCGAGTTTTGATTTAAGCTACATTTTTTAAGATGCTTTTGTTTGTGCTGCTGCTTCTTGATAACCACAGCATGATTAATTTTTTTCCCCCATTTTATACAGCTACTGAGTATCAACAGCAAGAGTTGTTTCACTTGGTAGGACAGTTTTCAGAGCAACTGATACTTGACCTTTACTGTAAAGAGTTCTATTTGCCACAGATGGCTACAGATCAATTACTTTTGATTTTCAGTACCAGCAACCTGGCCTGAATGAATTTCATGAGACTAAATCACATTTTATCAGATTTATCACATACTCAGTGAATCCAGGAATGATTAAGCCTGACAGTCATAAACATTTCAGGAGCCTGACTGATTTTCCTGTGATACAAACAATAGTTCCTTTATTATCTACAAGAATCCTTATTATTAATAGTGATTAATTTCAGATGTTTCATGTGGTGTTAACCCAAACCTGTACTTCATATCTTCAGGCCAGATTTCTATGCAAAGTTTCAACATTCGGTGAAATACTTTTAATTCAAAAGGAGTTGCTTTTGAATTCAAGCTTTCATTATCTGTTACTCCTATTAAATCTCTTCAACAATATATTTAAATGAAGGCTGACATACACATTTGCATAGATTTGACCTATACTACTCTGATTTTTACAATCCTGAATTTTTTTGAAGTAAAATAAATCCACTTACAGCTTTTTTGCTTTCTCATGTAAAATTTGTCCAATTTGTCTCTGATCAGGGACTTCTTCACCCTATTGTTTCCTAACATCCAGCTACCTCATGTCACTGGACATAATACCTTGAGGTTCAACAGTGATTAACTCTCTGTTTTAATGGCTAGACATAAGAAAAAGTGTCAGGTGCTTATACAAGTAACTTGGAGGCACCTGGTCACTGGGGTGGAATCCAAAACCCTGTATTAGGCACCACGGCTTCACAGAGCGCACAGGAAATTAGGTATCTCAGAATAGCATCCATAAATACAGACCTGCTGACTGGGAAGTTGCAAGACCTGTAAAAAGACTGGCACCTACTTAGTATGAATAACAGGAGTGCAAGGCAAACCATAAGTGCCCCTTATTATAATGATACCACTGAAAGGGTTAAATTTAGGAAGAAAAGAATAGAGGATTAGTCACAGTCCCTAACCTTAACATTTAGCCAGCTAGTTTTCCTAATGCTTCCTCTGTAGATCTTCCTCTGCAGACTGACCTCCAGACTACGTAATTTAAATGAATTGTATGGTTAAAGGAGGGTGGTCTAACGTTGTAGAGAGATAAGCCTATAGAAAGTTCTGATGAAACCGGGAAATCTGCTGCAGCCCATCATTTATTAGGACAACAGAGACAGAAAACAGCTCTCCCTTAGTGCTTCAGAATAGGCTGTTTCATTTCCTATGGTCTATCGTAACAGTTCTCTGGGCTGCAAAAGGCCATCATTACTGACCACATACTGCTAATGTACCCTGAGACATCTGTAGTACACATTCCTGAATTTTATTAAGAAAGATTTGGTCTAATGTTTTGAGCACAACTGTTTGGGCTTCTCTGGAGGGTACCTGTTACTTCTGGAATATGGCAAGAGAAAGCAGACAAAAGGGTATTTTGTAAAGTCCTTCTAAACTGCTCTGAGAATATCCAAAATGCTGCATGTATCTTCCTTCAAGCTTGGCAAGTGGTTTTGAAGCAGCTCTGAAGAACCATCAGGGAAATTGTTTATATCACTCTATATCACTCTGACTTGGTTTCGATTCTCTGACAGAGAATGGATGTATATTGTGATGCATTCCAAGGACTCAGCACTTCCTAGTCCTTTTTTAATTATTGGGAGGCCAGATTTCAACTGTAGGTCCCTGAAATATGTTTACACATATCTGAGGTATATGGACAAACAATACACTATCATAATGTGACTATACTGAATTGAAGTCATGTCCTAATGGTAAAATCACTTACACAGCCTAGTAGGCTGTGAACCAGAGCTCCCAATTCAAGACAGCCTTAACTTCCAGGCAAATGCCTATTCTGTGTGAGAGCTCCTGCCATGGCTCTTGCTGATGCTGGGACTGCAAAACAACACAAGGGTCCAGAAACAAGGCCAGCAAGATGAACCTTGGTCCAAAAGCACTGTAAGAATTTAGGGCACTTGGTTGAAAGAAGGTTAGTTCAGTGGTTTTCTATGTGATTCCAGCAGCCCAAGCACCAGTGCTGGAACTGTCAGGCTGCCCCTTCCCAGCTGGCTGGTCTCACCAGACTTGTGCTGCACTCCAGCTCACCCTTGTTCCACCGAGAGGTTCTTACACTTGCGGCTGCAGAGTAACACAGATTCCCTGAGCGGGATGCTGAGGGGCCCCGCTGACAGCTGCTGGCAGTGTCGTGGCTAGGTCATTCATTTAGGGTGACACAGCTATGGATCCAAGCTGAGAAGAACCAAGACCCCAAATCTCCTATCTAACCTTTAGACTACTAAATAATAGCCTGTCGTCTCAGAAGATAACTGAGTACTGAATAATTCTGAGAAGCACTGAGTCACATGTGTGCACAGAAATACCTGATATGTAACATTTCCTACCGGCTGTCTTAAGACTTCCAGGCCAGCATGCAGATGCATAAAATCAATTTACAGAACAAGACTACTTGTGAAACTAATCTTGAGACTCAGGCTCTTGGTTTAAGCACTTTGGACTGCCTACCTGAAGGTTTATACAAATATGTATCCATTGTTCATACAGAGAACTTGGACAATTTAACTAAAAGATTGCATTGGATTACGGCTAGAAAAGAACAGCTGACCAATTATAAGGTATATGTGAGGAAGCTTGGGTACACACCTTGGTGATGTTAGCTCTTTTCAAACATTTTCTCTCTGTTCTAGACAGGCAACAACACCATCAATTTCAGCTCAAGCTTTATTGCATGGAGCAAGTGGGAAGGAGAAGAAGAAACACAACAGATTGGCAGAGGCCACCCACCAGGCCTGACATTGTTCAAAGAAAGACCAGCAGTATTTCATAATGGAAACTGATGTTTCTTTGGGACAGCATATGCCTAATACTGTTTTTGAGCTATTTATTCTTGTTTTGTTTGATTTTTCCTGGTGGTTGGCCTGAATTTGCTTTTATAATCAATAAATCAGAGTAATGGGTTAGTGAAAACATCAGTTATGAATTATCAGCAAGATTTAAAAAGTTCAGCTCTGTCTATGCCCTTACTAGATCAAAAATGGAGGGGATAATTATATACATATATTATACTCGCTCTATAAACAGGCATTGCTAAACTTTCTACACTAGAGGGCACTTTGCTTATTCCCTTATATTTAATGGAATTAGTGCACTATTACCTGCATGGTGTTTTCTGCAGTATTTGAACTCCAGAATCTTTTAGTGTTGTTGGGGCTTTTTTGCAATAAGTACGTTAATGTGAATATCAATTTCAGTCAGTATATATCTGAGATAACTCTGCAGATCTTAAATTGTAGGGGGAAAAAATAGGACAGATGGCCAATCTATATCTTTTCAGTGACTTTCAGGGTACTGAAGCCATTGAAACTGAACCATAATTTTAACTATTTTTGTGCTTAAATTGCTATGCTAGTATATACTGGCTGGAAATAAAATAAACATGACAGCATCTCAAATATTTTGTAATGGAAAAATTTCAATCATTATTTAATATAACCTAAAAGAGCTTAGCTTATATTTTGCAGAGTACAGCACCCATTGGGCTCAGAAGATTGATTGCTGTCTACTCTACTGAGAGAAGATCAATATTGGCAAACATATACAAGATATTTTACTCATTTTACTATCTCCTGCAAAAAGATATGTATGTTGCTATCTATAGATAAATGTTTATAAATGAGGAAGTCATACCACGTAGCAATTCCATTACTATCATTTTGTATGCTGCCTTTTTACGTACCAAATATAAACAAGGCAAGTATTGAAGTCAGACTAATTGAAACTATGTACATATTCTCACTCATTTATTGGATGAGAATTATTTTAAGATAGTCTGCTCTCTATGTGATACCTCCTACAGTAAGTGGTCTTCTTGAGAAATCAGAGGTCTGTGCATTGACCAACGTCCCCATTTTTCAGCCTCAGGGGCCTGAATATGTGGAATAGAAGTAGCCAGAGAAACCTAACACAACAGATGCCATACCAGATTCTCCCCTTGGCCTGGCAGGTTCCACACTTTAAAACATTAAAACTATACTGTTCTTTCTCAGAGTTCATAGGAGATAAACCAAAGAAAGATTCTTTCTTGCCTCGTTTCCATCGTATTAGGTCATTCTCTTCTTTTCCTCCCTATTGTTCAGATACTGCTTTGCAATATCTGAGGATAACTATATAAACCTGAGGAGCTAATGATTCAATCCCACACCAAAGGAAGGACTTCTTGCAGAAGTGAAGACACTTTCAGGGTTATGCAGTCTTCCATTGAAAGCCATTGTTTCCTGGCATACATGCCCTACGGCAAGGTTCTGACCTACTTGAAAACAGGCATTATGCCATCCAAACAGATGGGCAAAAGCGTAGACAGTCAGGAGACCATGTTTGTACATCAAGCATGGATGACGAGGGCATGATTCTCAGTTGAAAACATTTAAATAATTGTTCATTCAGAGCTTATGCTCCTGTCACAGAAAGTAATGTGTCACCATTAATCAAGCTTGGAGTTCAGTGCCCTTTAGGAAAGGCACTGCAATGTAAGGTGGATATAATCACCTAGATAGGACTCTGGGAATGATTGGTCTGCAGCACAATTATAAAAACGGTTACCTTTTACTTCCACCTCTGCTACTAACTTCATAAAAGTGACCTTGAGCAATTCAGCCACACTGCTTCATTCCCTCTCCTCTTGTTTTACCAACACAAACTTACATACTATACAAGCAGCATAGTGGGTAGAAATCAATGTGTGCAAAGCATCTACAGCACATATGGGTACACATCACTATAGCTGCTTTATCATTTGAACCCTTCGTGTGAAATTTTGGTACAACAGGTACAATCTCCGTTTGTGGGCACGACAATTTTCCCATGGCCAGACCTTATATTGTTGGCCTTCAGTATCATGGGGATTTTATTTTTTGAAGATTAAAACAGTTAATCTGTGAGCCAAAAATGGTTCCACTTTGTCGTTTACAGTTTCACATGCTTCATTGATTTTCAACATGATCAGAGTGTGAAATATAGATGAGTGGGTATAACAAATGATTCCAGACTAATGCCAACATTAATAATAGTCACTATTTATGTCCTAATTTCTGCTAAAACTGTCTCGGACACGAAGCAAATAGAAAATACATATGTAATGTACGTATTTTTGCAAACCAGACACAAACTAAGCAGGATATAAAAATTTAGGTACCATACAGAAACAACTGGATATATTAAAATTGGTCCTAAATGCTCATGGCAAATGCCAACTTTTGGAAATAATGTCTGGGTTGTTATTTGAATATAAAGCCCAAATTTCTTTACCAGTGCTTGTAGACATGCAACTCATAAGTCAAAACATAGCTATCTACAAAGCAAGACCTAAGCCTGAATTTCAAAAAAGTATCTGCTGATTTAGGACACCCAGTCTGAGAACCTTTTCCTGTGTGACTTTCATAAGGTAGTTTGTTAGCAATGTCTGAAAGTTAAATTTACTTGGTTCACTAGTCTCAGTAGCTTGGGTGAGACTATTTACATAGTAGGTGCTGTGTAATGCTGTGCAGAGTTATTCAGGTATTTTAGCACACTTATAAGCCATCAACTTTTTGAAGAACTCCTCGTGTACTATTAGTCTCATTTCCTGCCAATTAGGTGCTGATGGAAAGGATATTATCCAAATCCACTGCAAGTTGTTCTGAAATCCATTTAAGTTGTACTGGGATAAAGTCAGTTCCCAAAAGCGTTTCTCAGAAAAGCTAAAATATGTTAAATTGGTTATCATAGTAATTACCTGTTCAAATAAACAGTCCATTAGCACTTAAGTTTCAAGAAAATATACAGTATTGATTTTAAAATAAGTGCTGTATGTTATTTTAAAACAAATGTGTTGTACAGTCTAAGAACATTTCTAAGAAACCAACCTATCTGCCAACTGATAGTGTTGTAGCATTTTCAACATTTAGTTAAGCTTAACTAATTTCGGGGAAAAGAGTCATCCTTCAAATATATGACATGTATTTATTATCCAATTCACAATGGCTTCAGTGCAACAAAGCAGCGATGAGCCTTTATGATGATTAAAATGTCAAAAGAAAATCTAATCAGTCATACTGTGAATTTTCCCCAAATTATAACCACCAATGTCGTACTCTTACAATTCACTGTTGATGACAGAGGAGGTCCAGACTGGAGGGCATGCCGTGATCTTTTCTGTGTAATTTATATAGTCAGGAGTCATTCTTAGGGCATCGTTAAAAGTAAGGCATACAGGGAGAAGCATAGCTGCAACTCTTGGAGCTCTCACAAGATCATCCAGTTGTAGCACAAATAGGAATGTAGCCTTGCAAACAATGCAGACCATTAGAGGCAGCAAACTATTTCTCTGCCCCTTCGCTTTCAGCAGTGGATGACATCTTTCTCAGGGCATTGCTCTAAGCACATTTCCTGTTGAATGAGTTGTTCTTTTTATCTCTCCCTCCCTGAGGCACACAATGCCCCCCTGCATTTCCCTTGAGGTAACGTGGCTGTGCTTCTCGCAGTTTGGGTCTGTGTCTTACAGGCACAGCCTTGCTTTCTCTTTGTAACTATATGTAATTAAGCAGTAGGAATACAAATATAACTGTATTTTACTATCTCCATTCTCCTGAGATTATTAGTTATAAAAGTATGATTTTTGGTTTAGGAAGTAATGCAATAATAACACAAGTCCTTCACAAGAAGAAAAGCAAGAGTCAGGAGGATGTAAAGGAAGTAATAAAAAATTTCCTCAAGTTGGGCATATTTTCTTTTTTGATTGTTGTTTCTAATATTGCCTTTTTCTGTACTTATGTATTGCAACTACTTCAATAATGACAGGAGGCTTCAAGCTGTTCCCAAATTCTTGGTTTAGAAGAATAATTTTATGTGTTAAAAAAATACAGATTTCGTAAATAATATTAAATTGTTTTTAATAAATGATGTGCCTCTGTGACTACAGTATAAATTTCCCTTATAAGTATGTATTTATAAACATATTCAGATTCAGGAAGATCATACATAAGTAGGAATATTTTTCATTTCTGTTCAGAAAGAAATACATACTCAGCTCCCACTGGGAAGTAGGATAACTGGAAAAGTAAAGATTATTGAAACTGTTCTTCATGCATAACATGTAAGTATTTACATTCCTTTCTAAACATACATTAAAAGGAATTTATTTTATTTTTAAGAGAAACGTCACTCAAATCACTAGCTTGAAGCAAGCACGTCACTTTTATCATGCATCATTAGCAGCTTCAGAGAGAGCATGGCTTTGGCTCATCCCATTTGAGAACAAATCTCTCTCTAAGAAATTAAAAACATCAAAATAAAAAAGCTGTAATTATTTTTTAACAATTAAGAATCATAGCTGAAGTACATGAACCCATCCTTTCATGTTAAGTGAAAAACACCTGAAGTTCTAGTACCCCCCAAAAAACTTGGGAGAGGATCTGCAAAGGGCCTCCCCCCCTACCATCTTCTCTGGGGCTAACATGATGGACTGCCTTAGAGATATTCTAAAACTGTCAACACATGGCTGTTGCTGACAGGAGCTAACATCCCAGACTCACTGCAGGAATTACTATAGTCTACGTCCTTAGAGGATCTCCCACACTGAATATCTCGCACTGCCCTCTCGCATTCACTTCAGAACTGTACTGTTTCACCGGGACAAAGCACAGTGCTCCTAATATATTGAATATTTTATTCCAGACAGTTTAATAACTTAAATATTCCCACCTTTCCCAATACTGTGCATGATTTAGCTGACAGATGCCATGGTGCATGTAGCTGGCCTGGGATGATTACAGAAAAGTATTACGAATTATAGAAGGATTCCAAATTTTGGAGGGCCTATGCAAACCTCAAAATCTTCATAACTGTTAGTTTCCTGTGTGAGACATTAAACTTGGCTATTAATTTTACATTTTCATACAAATACATTCACTAACTTAAACTCCTTATCTACTGTATATTTCAACTAAATAGTCCTTGGGCGTTGCTATTTATTCTTTTTAATGAATTATTCTCAGATGCAAGCTCTTAAGGAACATGTTTGTAAAAACTGCTTTCCTTTTAGTGGAATGATAGCTTAGGGCATTAAACTTTTAAATAACATCTTCAACTTTGTCCTTTTGATAAGATATACAAAATGGTATCTTCACCAAAGATTCTGTAAAATGAGCAACTGTTTCTCCTCTAATGTGTTTAAAGAATATTTCCCAAGAAAGACTAAAATACATAATTGTTTAAAAAAGTTCTAGTTGGAATTAAACTATTGTACTAGAAAAAGAGAAGGTTCAAAGTTCAAAAGAAGGGCTGTGGGCTTTCTTTCCATCTGGAGTTTATGTCACTAGCACTTGCTGATCCTTAAATCTCTTCTCTAATACCTACCCTTGAATTCCTCTAAAGGGTGAAAAAGCTTTTTACATACAGTGAAGATTTTATACAATTAAGTTTTAACAATAAGGAGATCACAAGACAGAGCTTACTAACACATCTGATATTTTCCGGCTTGGATACCGCCAACATGAAAGAAAAATATGTAGTCAGTTCCTATGTACAGCCAATGCCTTCAAAGGGCATCTCATTTTCAATTAATTTCTGTTATGCTTGAAGTCCTGAAAAATAGTTGCATCACTTATCCTACAAATTTGAATGCTGCACACTACCAGATTTAGCTGTAATGATACAGCTAAATTATTCTGGTATGTCTAGCACTCATAATAATCAAAGAATCCTAGAATGCTTTGGGTTGGAAGGGACCTTCAAAGATCACCTAGTTCCACCCCCTCTGCCATGGGCAGTGACATCTTTCACTACATCAGGTTGCTCAAAGTCCCGTGCAACCTGACCTTGAACAGTTCCAAGGATGAGGCACTTACAAATTCTCTGGACAACCTGTTCCAGTGTCTCACCAGCCTCATCATAAAAAATTTCTTCCATTAAATCAACTCTCTTTCAGCTTAAAACCATTGTCCCTTGTCCTGTTACTATAGGCCTTGGTAAAAAGTCTCTCTCCATCTTTCTTATAAGCCCTCTTTATATACTGAAAGGCTGCAATAAGGTCTCCCTGGAGCCTTCTCTTACCCAGGCTGAACAACCCCAAGTCTCTCAGTAATCCATGAGACTATTCAGTTATTCAGGCCCTCCTCAGTTCTTATACATATCATATGTCTCTCTTTCTCTTTGAGCATTTTGGATGCTACTGGAGAGAAGAATGCACAAAAATGGAATGTAAAGATCCATGCTTCAGCTTTTTTGTGCCTTAACTCTCTTCAATGATTAGTAGCAGTGAATTGCTGTGGGTTTTTAAGGTGCATTATTGCCTACAGGTCGTTTGATTTTTTAATTCACATCACTCACCTTTGACTGATGACAGGAAATGAGAAATTATACATAACCCTGAAAAACGTTCAGTGTTTGTGTATGCTCTCTTCATAGTGACAGGACACTCACAAGGATCCAGTGCTGTTATTTGCAGGTGACTTAATCCTTTCATGGAGTCTCCTGGAAGTGACACAACCAGAACAACTTTCCACATCCCCGTCCTCTTGACATTTTATCCACAACACAATTTCCCCGTCACATCCTCTCTTCCCAGTCACCTCCTTTCATTTGCCTCCCTCCTACTTCCCTTTTCTTTCTGCTGATATAAAACCATTTGGCTGTAAGGGAACCTCCTAAAAAATTATAACCTTGTGCTTATTTAACATGTATTTCTGTATTGAATCCATTCCCTGTCTCCATTTAAAAAAAAAAAAAAGCCACGAGAGGGGAATTAATCTGCAACAGAATGTCAGATGATTGAATCAGTGGTGCAAGGATAATCAGGAAGAAGGGGAGAATTTGACAAGGCGGAAATTACCATTATCCCTTTGGACATGGGTTCACATGAGGGAATAGACTGATGAGCACAGAGCAGCTCATCAGCTTCTTGTGTTAGTATCACTGTGGAAAATCCATTTTTCCTCTTTGGTTGCAGGCTGTTTTCTTTGCATACCCTTCTCCAGTTGGCCAGTCAGAGATATGTCCTAATACTTTTTCAGACTTCTTTTAGACTAAACTTCATTCAGTAGTTAAACTCCTTCTACATCTCTGAGAAATTCCAGGTAGCGGTAACAACAGAAATGCCAGTGTAATTTAAAATAACCTTAGTAGTTCCTTTAATTTGCTGCAGACTTAGCTGGCAACTCATAACTTTTCAGAGTGCTGTGATTATTTTGGGAGAGATTCTCTCATATTGGGAGCTCAAGAGGAGACCAAGAACACTATTCTCTCTCCACTAATACCTCTCCTTGGGCAAATGCCCAAGGTAATTTTTATTTGTGTTTCAAAATGCAGCCATGACTCCCAGGAGGTTAATTTTACTGGTAACTCTACCGCTTATAATGTACAGAATGGGCACAGATTAAGACAGAAGGTTTCAAGAAGAGAGGTTTGTTTAAGCCAGAATGAGGACTTTTCTATACCATCACAATGTGCATTAGTACAGCAGAATAATTAAAGTCAAAGAGATAGGAAATATAGAGCAGTGTTTGCATATGAAGTGCATAAAGTATACCTCACACTTAAGAGTTGCAAAAAGCATGCACTACATGTGTAGAGAATAGTGTTATATACACAAGCTGTGTAAGCAAAGCACTGATTTACAAGTGAGGTTACTGTGATGTTTAGAACCCAGCTGTTGATCATGTAAGTGCAAACAAATAGTTTCAGTGGAGAAAAATGCAGAGCTTGTTTGATGGAGTGAGGAAAGTAAAATAAATTTTGAATGTATGTTGCATGCCACTGTGCAGATACAAGAACAGAGGCAGTACTGCTCCAGAAGATTAAAAATGTATATTTTTTTCATTCTCCATTTAAGTAGAGGGTTTTTTTACGAGTTTATGAGGGATATTCTTCTGTCCAAAAATGTTGGTTTGTGAAAACAAAACCTTTTTATATGAACATAGATTTTCAACATTTACTTCACTTGAACTTTGAGCAGAAATGTCATACAGTGCTTACTGTTGAAATACTCCATTAACATTTTTCCAAACTAATCATTTTGGATTTCTCCAAACAAAATTCAAAATATATTTCAGATAAATTTTTAACTGTGATAAATTCAAATATTTTAACCTTAAAATTAAACATTTTAATTGACCAACACCAAAGTACTTCTGTAAGTGTAGATTTGCAAGAAAGGTTAAGATTTTAGTCCCTAAAATATTCAGCTCACAAGAATGTTCAGATCACAGACTTTTCTGTCTATCAGTGATGTTCTACTTCCTGCACAAGTCTACTCTTCAGGATTCTCCCATCAAAACACAAGGCTACTAAATGGAAAAATAAAGGTGTGTTTAACAGAACTATAAATTTCTACTATGAACACAGGAAATGGAAAGAAAGAGCATTTCTTTTTTATATAACTTAACTTCCTTAAACCAGTCTCAGGGATCTTTTTGGAGGCAGTAGAGTGTTAAAAATTCTACAGACAATTAATCTGCTTGGAATCACTTTAGTACTCCCTACCTATTGTAAAACTAAGCAGAGGCATGAACAACACACATCCATCCATATTATGGCAGTGACTGAAAGGGTTTTTTTTTTCCAGACAACTCTACCTACATTTGATCTTGAATATTTTAACTGTTAATAAGAGGAAGAAACCCAATGAAGGCTTTAGCAGTTGCAAAGCTAAACCAGATGTGTTTCATTATTATATTTGTCAACATAGAAAGAACACCTGATTTATCTTTATGCAGCATGGCAAATCTAGAGATGGTACACTTATGCTACTTAAAAGACAAATTCAAGTAAGTTTTTAGGCTGTGAACACATGTAGTTTGATCATTCTTTGTATGTATTATAAGTTAGCACTTGATATTTACCCATCCTTACGTTCACTCCAAATACTGTATTTGATAGTAGATACAACAGAGCAAATGAATGAGTAGTTAACTGCTAGTAGATTTTGAGACATGCTATAGTTGGCATAAGATCTCTCTTATTAACTTATAATTTGTATTTCATCATTGCTTTCTAATTATAGACACAAAGTTTGGGGGGAGAGGAGAAAGTGATTTTCTCTGACAATCTCTTTTAGTGAATGCTTAAGACATGCCATATTTTAAGATAAAGTCATCCTTGTTTTCACAGTTTCCTGTAAATGTATATCACACGGTCTTTGCAGCTTCCACAGAAACACTGTTCTCTCAGGCTGTCTTTCTGAAAAGGACAGAAAGATTAAACATATGGTATACTTAAAATTAACAATACGGAACAAAGTTTGCAGGCACTCTGCCTACTATTTTTAGACAATCTTAAATCACTGTGCAGCTTCATGCCAGTGGGACAGCATCCTCTTGGAGCTTCCAAGAGTTTGGGAGTTCCCAATTCATTAGCTCTACTCGTTCTCTTCAGGTTTCACCAACAGACATGAGCTACTGGCCAAACATAAATCCCTACTTCAACACCCTTGTGAATCCTTCATTAATTAGACTTCGTAGGAGTGTTTTTGAATTACCTGAAATTCTCTTGAACCAGTGATATGAAAGCAGGAGCTGAGTTTTCGTGACAGTCCACAAATAGCAGTTCCTATCTAGCAGGCTACCAGGTAGGGAGTGTCTGGTTTTCCTAGTAGGTATTTATGATTTTCCTATATATACTGCATTTATTTCTAATGCTTTACCTCTTCAGGTGTTCGGATTAAAATACTGGCTGTCACTTGCTTATTCGATCCTAATTTTGTTGTATTTTGGCAACTGCTGGCTTTAAAGCAGACAACCAGAAATTCAATTTCAGTAGAAGCTGCTTACCTCAACAGCACTTTCCCACTTCTATCAAAAAACACTTCTAAAACCACTATAAATGTATATTATTACCTCTAACTATATCATAAAATATGCCATGTCTTTCTCTGCAGAGAAAAGCAGATTTTTTTTTTTATTTACCTGAATGGTACAATTCAGATTGCCTAATAAAATCCCAGCTGTGATGAGACCATGTACTATTTAGATATCTACTCAAACTAAAAAAAACCCACTTGTCTTTTTCTAAAATATATTATTTCAGAAGGAACTAATTTGGATATAAATTTCTACTTGAAAACTATGCTTAAAAGCCTTTCAGGGCACAAAAGAAGTTTCTTGGTTTTTAACTTATCTATGAATTGGACTGCTTGTAAACTTCTGTTCTTCTACAGTGGCCATTTCCTCTATGGCTAGTCACCAACTGTAGTTAAATCTGGTCTAACACATTTTTTCAAAACCAGAAAAGTTCATTGGATAAAAGTCCAGAACCCTAAATAAAGTTGGCAGAACTCTTGAGATGTTGTGTTAAACCTTCTTTACATGAACTAGTCAGTGCCAGAGCTTCTGAAGTGACAAAGATATTGTTCAAAAATTAGAGTTCAAATTTCTTTCTAAATAATTGTTTGCAAAATAATGGTTGCCTCACTGAGGATCAGGAACACGCTGTCACCATAACTTCATCATACATAGGCTTACCTTTTGGTAGCTTTTATGCAGACGCATATTTACCACAAAGTAATCTTTTTTCACTTTAACCAAATTCAGTACAATGAATACTTCACATAAATGCCAGATAGTTCAGATGTAAGAAAAAGTGTGTGTGTGTCTGTGTATGTGTAAAGTGTATACTTTTGCCACAATCTCCAGTACTTCACACTTTTAAACAAGGAAGCACTACATTTAGAAAAACAGAGTAGAAATCTATATTTTCAGAATTTCAACTGCAGCATATTGCTTATTTGTTCATAATTGAAAGTATCTACGGGGGGGGGAAGTGAGAGAGAAATATTGTTCCCCATTATCCTCTTCTAAATTGGAGGAAAATTGTTGTTACAAACTCAGAAAGCATTGCTTGCAAGTTAAAGCAGAAAAACATTAACTTCTTAAGTAATTCACTATATGTATGTCCACACCAACAGTGATTTTAGAAAAAAAAAAAAGGCACTAACACATTAGAAGGAATTTTGACAGAGCTTACAGTAAAAGAGATCTATCAACAGTATAAAAGGAGAAATAAAATGCATCCTTCAGCTGTAAGAGATTTGCAGGATATGTCTCAAATAGGATGGCAGAAGTTGGAAATATTCTTTCTGGTTCCCCTCAGAAACTAGAAACAGCCCTGAAAAATCAAGTTAATATGAAATAGCTGAAATTAATACTCTCTCAGCTCCAAGGCTTTTTAATAGATTAACTTTAATACATAGTATTTAGTTGCTACCTGAATCTTAAAATAATTTGTGTTTTTATTTTTTAAATAGAAAATGGGGCCCATATAGAGCAAGGAGCAATTTCAGAAGCTTATGTCCTATTTACTAAATAATGGTGTGTTGGATACCAAGTTTTCCATGGGATTATTGCAATCGTAATGCTAAGAAGAAGGACTTCTGATGAAGTAATAATTTTAACACTTCAATGAAAGAAAAAATTGCATGCAAATAAGTAGCAGATGATGCTTTTTTAAAAAATCAGTCACCTTTGTGTCACAGTAAACATGTAAACACCACCTGCTGTATAACGTTGTGTTGGTTTTGGCTGGGGCAGGGTTAATTTTCTTCATAGAAGCTAGTATAAGGCTATGTTTTGGATTTGTTCTGAAAACAGTGTTGATAACACAGAGACACTTTTGTAACTGCTGAGCAGTGCTTACACAGAGCCAAGGCCTTTTCTGCCCTCTCAAACCACTCCACCAGCGAGTAGGCTGGGGGTGCACAACAAGTTGGGAGGGGACACAGCCGGGACAGCTGACCCCAACTGACCAAAGGGATATTACACACCATATGACGTCATGCTCAGCATATAAAGCTGGGGGAAGGAGGAGGAAAGGAGGGACATTCAGAGTTATGGCATTTGCCTTCCCAAGTAACCGTTACACGTGATGGAGCCCTGCTGTCCTGGAGATGGCTGAACACCTGCGTGCCGATGGGAAATAGGGAATGAATTCCTTGTTTTGCTTTGCTTGCATGTGTGGCTTTTGCTTTACCTATTAAACTGTCTTTATCTCAACCCAGGAGTTTTCTCATTTTTACTCTTCTTACTCTCTCCCCCGTCCCACCAGGGGGAAGTGAGCAAGCAGCTGCGTGGTGCTTAGTTGCCGGCTGGGGTTAAACCATGACAAAAGTACAGATTTATTTTCTTTGAAAGGCTTGTTGTGTGTGCATAATTCACATAATTCTTACACCTGATTTAAAATATTTCAGAACACTAAATTACCACTGTGACTTTGCAAAATAGACTGACTTTACTTAGGGAAGACACATTTCAGACCCCAGTGCATATTTAGAGAGATTCACAGAAATTACAGATGGGAGTGAAAATGGGTATGATCTAATGGAAATGTTCATTTGTGAAATACATATGTAAAACACATATCAAATACTTAAATATTTCTTTCATTTGACTAAACAAACAAAAAACCCCAAGCACATTACAACCTTTGGGGCAAAATATTTTGTGTTTTGCAAGAAAGAGTCAACAGAGGAACATACAGTTCCCACGCTCCTCTTTCCCCTGAAAAGTTAAACCTGTTACAAGAAATAAGTTTCTCAGTTTCACACAAATCACGGTAAAGAATATAAACCTTTCAAAATAAGAAGCCTAAATATATTAATAGTTGCTTAATGGAAAACAGTTTAAACAATGCTTAAACTACCATAATGCAGATTTCTATATGAAAGCCTTATTTGGCCATTTTCTGGGTGTAAATGCAACCATTGGACTTAATAAAGCACCGTCTTCTTTTTGCACACCTTTGATAAAACCAAAAGTTTAGAAAAAAACAGTAGGAATTTCATTGAGGGTATAGCACAGCAAGAAGTATGATTGCTTTTTAGTAATTTCTATAATCACAGTCCTTTCTTTTCTTCCTTAGAGGCAATATTTTTATTCTCCTTTGTCTACTCTGTTTCTTTGATATTTGGGCTTCAATTTTTCAAAGGAAACAAGAGACAGTTTAACAATGAGACAAAAGATTTTATTCTGTGTTTTGATTGCCTTTTAACACTGTTTCAACAGTGCAACATGTTCACTGCAACATCCACAGAATTGAATAGTCTGTCTTTTATCCAAATTGTCTCCTTAATTATCTGGAATTTTATGGTTCCAATGGCTAAAAATACTGAAGTTCTGTTATTCAATTTAGTAGTGTGAACATAAGTGGAGGTAATAATCCAAAAAATGGCTTAATTTCAGACATAGGCGGAGACAATGGTTAAAACCGTGTAGTCAACTATTTAATCTCTTACAAAATTCTCTGCAATAGTTTTTATTTATACTCTCTTTTGAAGCTTAATGAGTAAGAACTATTAGACAATAGCCCTAAGTAGACTTAATCACATTATACATGCTTTCTCAATTCAAACAGGAACAAACAATATCAATTTCAGCATTCTTCTAAATATTTCTAACTTCCAGCCTCATGTTTTTTTCCAGTAGGCATTACTTTTTAAGTATTGATCTGATCTCCTCTTCTTTCTCTGATGGCAAGACAACAGAAGGAGATAAAAAGCAAACAACAAAACAATTCCTGGCCCTGAAAAAAGTTGACAAAAATTCAATTAGATTACTACAAAGCATGGAATTGTGTAAAATCAGCCTGTGCCAGAAAGATCCATCTCCTAGTGCCAATGAAGACAAACACTTTATATAACCTTTCTCATAAACTCACCAAGCTCTGTAAAGTACATCTTTTTTTTTTCCTTTTTTTTCCCCTCTCATTACATTCTTTAATACTCTCAGAATTACTAGGAAGTGGAAGAGACCTTATTTGTCTTCAGTGAGTTCTTTACACTTATTAACCATGCTAAGAACAGCAGTTACTTCATTTGATGCTTTGCAAAATCAGGCTTTCCACATCTGAGGGGAGCGGGGCAGAAAGGACTCATTCCTCCCAGAAAATGAAGAAACACCAATTCAGGGATGTCTCAAATGGTCACCAATTCCAGCTCCATAAGAATTCTTCAAAGGCTACAAAGCATGCAATGAAAACATGTAATATATTTCCCTGTAGCAACCTTGCTGTTCATGTCCATTCTCATTCCCTGTTCCAATATACCATCATGTCACTCCAACACATTTACATCATGTTCTATGGTACTATGATATATTAAAAACTTGTCTTTCACTTCTCTCATTTAAATTGAAGCATGCATGCATTTTCTCACATTAGCAAGAGAAATAGCGTTGAGAGACTTTACTTAGTAATTGCCCTATTTAATCTCTTTAAGTACCCCCAAGCCTTGCCAAAAGTAAACAACACAGATTTGAAAGGCAACAATGTTGGTAATTTATTACTACAGTAAAAGTCTGCATAGAAAATACACACAGAAAATGAAGAGGAAAAATAGGTAGAACATCAATTTCAACATCCTCTTTTCCTCTTCAAAGGACAAAATTATCTTCTGAGGCTTAGATGTTATATCTGTGACTAATTTCTGGAGTGAAATGAAAAGAAAAAATGCTATACCAAATTAAAAAATGAAAGTGGGTGGGGTTTTTTGTTGGTTTTTTTTTTTTCTTCTTTCTCTAAAAGCTACTGACAGAAATGTGTATCTTTAACAAAACCATTTGTGATACATATGACGCCCAAAGTTTTAAATCCTCAGTCAGTTTTCCATATCCATATATCCATCTACTGGTATTCCTGACAGGCAGTCCCCTGATCTGGGATAACATATGACATGAATTTCTGACAGTACCCTGTCAATGCCTGAAACTGTCACTCCAGAAGGACATTAAAAAAACCCAACAACGCCCCCCTAACACTTAGGGTTAAACTGCAAGTTGAGCAAGAAATCATTAATACCAACATGATATAATAAAAATAGATTAAGCTTTATGTCAGTATTTTTTCATTCAACTAAAAAATCCAACCACACAACTAAAAATCTCCTATATCTTGTAATTCTACTAAAATTCAACACCATGTCCATGTTTAAAAGTTATTGTCAGGATATGGAGGACTTTGGTGGAGAGTATTGCTTTGCGTACAACAGCTACAGCCTATGTCATCTATTCAGACAGAGGATGGCAAGGAAATGGTATCTGGACTATTACACATTTAGCCTTGCCTGACTGTGAGTTTGTTGATATCTTGAGTATTTCAGGATGTGGCATTTAATTCACCACTTTGGCTGACAACATTACAGAGAATTCCCTTGCAATCTCTTCACTCAGTAAGCAAGCATTTATGCTTCTGGTTTCTGTTATTGGACAGATAAAGTAGAAGAGAATTCTATTTTTGAAGCATTCCTCTGCTAAATGGCATATTCCAGAGGCAGGCTACTGTTGTATCATTTCCTAATTGCTTTTTCCCTTGTTTACTTTGGTCAAAAAGTGGTACCTCTGTCTGTGGATGCTGTTACATGTAAGGTATTACAGAAGGAAAAGGATGAAAACAAGTAATTCTTTCCAGCTGATGATCTCCAATGGATAATAATGGAAGGTTTTTCACAATCAAGGAAATTAGCACTCCCACAGACATTTGCAGACTAAAGAGCAGAGTGAGGAAATAGTTTTTTAATATTTCCTCATTTGTATAGGAACCATTTGTTAGAACCAGGAGGTTGCCTGAGGTGAGAGTTAACTGCATCAATAGAAAGATAATGGATGGGAGGAAAGGGTGATCAGTGGGAATAGACCAGTACCTTCATGTATAGCTCTGCATTTTGAATGGGGATGTGACAGAAAGGGATTTTGAGTGAAGGAAGCTGTAGGGATGGGTAGCCATTAACAAACTAACAGAAGTCATACACCTAAAAATGTAGAAGGAGATTCCCTTGCATATGCAGTGGGAAAACTGATAAGCTGTGTCTCACTACTATGTGCTATGATGACACCATGGTCATGTATAGAATTGCAATATTTTACAGTCTTTATGTAGCTATTATACTCTATCCTCTTTAAAAGAAACAGAGGGGCCTTAATCAGGCTGTGAAATAAATTGAGTTCTCAATAACATAAAGGGCACTTGGGGAGTTTGAGAGCATGACAGGATGGGGAAATGTCATCAAGCCATCTTGTTTTAATTGTCTGCCTGCAAACCCTGTAATGGACAATTATCCTCCTAACAAGGAGACTGAGACATTAGAATAAACTTGCTGGCTCACATTTCCATTTGTACTTGTCCCCTTTACTTGTGGCTGTACTACTTCCTTCCTCTGCTCCCTGACTTCATTTTAAACCATGTGCCAACATCCATATGAATAGGACTATGTGAGGGTCAGTCAGTTTGGAGGGAGAGATGGCATTCATCACTATGAGGAGATCTGGGGCTGGACGTTGTTTATCTCACTGGCTCTAACTGTCCTGTAACATAAATGATGTTATCTTCTTGAAGGCTGTTCCCTCCCCAGGCTCCTCCAACTATGATTCAAGAAAGGGTAAAGGACTGCTCCACCTCAAGCAACATGTCTGTTCTGAAGTTCACCAAGCCAGACACTTGATTTCAGAATCATCTTCTGCAGGAGGTAGTGCCTTTTCCTCCCACAGCAGCACTCTTGCTTGTGCTTACTGACTCTGCAATTTGGTGGCGGTGTCTTGATCTGGCCATTACAATGACTCCTATTCCAATAATCCTTTCTCCAGGGGACAATGACATCAAGGACAGCAGCTTGGGACCGAGTTCAAGCTTCCAGTTCAGTTCCTTTGCCTGGATTCACAGTGCATGAACTCTCTACCAGCTGGGATTGTTCCAGCTCGCATAGGGTGAGCAAGCTCAAATCTGCTGCCAGAACGTCTCAGCTCCAAGAAGCTTTAACTCCTTTTCCTTCACCTCCACCCAGAAAAACATTACTTGCTGAAAGCCCATGCTCTTAAGGTATGGTAATTAGGAAAATTTAAAAAGGAAGTAGCCATATGAATGGCAGTACTAACCCTAAAGAGGTATACAACTTTTTCCACTCTTCAACCTCAGCCTAGATTTTTTTTTTTGGTGAGACATTTCAGGGTTTTTTTACGGTACACTAGATAGACTACTACAGTCTGCCATCTCAAATGGCAGTATTTGTAAAATGAGAAGAAATATTTGTATACATTTTTGTTACCATGTTTGCTTTCACCATAGAAAGTGTATTAAAATCTTACTTTCCCAAGTAAGTTTTGAATTTAAAACTGTAACTTAAGTGCTACAAAGCTGTTACTGGCTTTCCTTCCAGTTTAATTCAGGTAAGTCTAAACTGTTCCTTGGGTTGCATTTTCTGGTTTCAGGAATCAATATAGTTGAGCTATTCCCCTAATCTAGATTAACAGAATGATAACTGAGACATCAATTAAAAGAAAAAATGATCCTTTAAATGCAACAGTCTCTTCAGGTCTCATGTCACTGATATAATGCAAACCATTGTATTTCTTTTCAAGCTTTTTTTCTACAGTTTACAAGACCTTTTATTTTTCTGTGCCTACCGTACCTCACATCCGATACTTAAAATATTTACCCCATTCCTGCACCTTTGAGAAAGTATTTTCATACAATTTCCGTACAATCCCTTCAGGAAAGTTTTCAGGGATGGAAAGCACTATATCTGGATATTAAATGTGCCATATTACAGGTAGCTCCAAAATCCTGCTAGTTGTCTTTGCATCTCTGTTGTCTACTGTTTCTCTGTTAGCTACTGTTCTTTCAAAAGGTCTCCAATACCTCTTGGAAGTCACAACTACAAATCTCACAAGTAGCAGGTGCAAAAAGATGAACACCACAATAGGAGAAATAAAGTCACAGCCTAGACCTCAGGCCTTGTAAACCCTCAGGAGTCCTTACTCAAAAGATTTGGGATGGACTTTGTTATACCTTTTGTAAACTACCTAAAATTATTTTTTTACTGAAAAGCACCAGCGTGCACCAAGTCTACTTCTGCCTCTCAAATATCTGTACAGTGCTGATGTGACCTTGTAACAAAGAACACAATAAAAAATGCAGTGTAGCAGCAGTTACTGCTACAAAGAAATACAGTTTTCCTTCACTGTAAAGGAAGGTTTTGCACTCCGCATTTGAAGATGCCACAGACATTCAGCTACAACTTGCATTCAAAGCATTATACAGGACTCATCTGCTGGTATTCCTGAAAGGAGCCACCACAGAGAGGACTGAAGTACTTAGAGTAGGCTATAAAACTTCTGATCATAAACAAATTGCTCCTAATTAAGGTTAATTAGCAGCCTAGGCCTCATCTTGTGCCTTCTTTCCTGCTAAAACAATCCTCACTGGTCCTACATTGAAACAGCTTTATCTCACACTGGTGTGAGGGGAGGTCCAGGTATAGGTGTCCAGAGTAATAAGCACCAATCAGACAGGAAAATCCAGTCTGTTTAGTTTCACTGAGACCACAGGAGGAGCTTTAAAACAAACTACTTTAAAATACCAACTATACTTAGCTACCCAATTAAATATCTTAATTCCAGAAACATTAATCAGTGTTATCGCATGTTTGCATTCTGAATGAGGTATGGTGAGTACATGTTTAATGTTTTTTCTCTGACATTCAAAATGGCCATATAACAAAATTTAAGTAAAGTGAGAATCACGAAACCATTTCTTCTGTCATTACACTCGTATAAATAAAGGGCAGAAATCTTCATTTTAAAAAAATTTGCATCAGTATTAGCCCAAAATTGCCTTAAATTGAGAAAAAAAAAATCTTTTTTTAAACAAGCTTTTGTTTTGTGTCAAATTAAGTATTTTTAATTCATTAAAGGTGAAATATCAAAATTTGAATTTTTGGATTAAAAGTCTAGCAGATGAGTTTCAATATAGTCTGAATCAAATATCCCCTCATCCACCATTTCACTGTATACTCATCAAACAAACACAAAACAAATTCAACATTTAATGAGCTGTACTGGATAATGCTTTGTAGTTTATTTTTATCCAAATAGTCCTCTCCCTGTATCAATGCATTAGGCACATTAAGTTCAGGAACATCACATACCTCCTAGCTTTCACAGAAAAACAATTTTAACAATTAATATCCTGAGGGCTTCCATCTTTTCTTTTTCTTTCTAATAATACTAGCCAGATAGCATTCTCTCTGCTTAAGAATTATATCAAATTTATGCCATTCAAGTGGGAATTTAGTGTTCTTGAAATAAAATTTTCTTTTTTTTTTTTTTTTACTAGATACAGAATTTATACAAATTAAGACAACCAGACTCGCAGGTGCTGAAATTTAATGCAAATAAAAACTGGTATATGAGAAATGTATTCCTTAATTATTGTTCTTTGCAGTATGATTTCTTACAAAAGGAATGAGGGCTTAGTAACAAGTATTTACCAGTACCTCCCAAAAACCTTTCTCGTTTATGTGCAGTTATATCAACCACAATAAAAGCAGGCACTGGATGAAAATGGTCTTACATTGTATTTGTATGTTATTAGTATAAACTCTGTTCTTCAGTTTAGCATTTATATATGCATTTTTTCATGCATGTTCACATGGCTAGTGTCTTATTACAATGTTCGTGCTTGAAAACTGATCTCTGAAAAGTACATGGTAAGGTTTCAGATACCACAGGGATGCATAACTGACAACAGTAATAGTGACGCTAAAAATTTTTGCAGAGGAAAAAAGAAAAAGAAGTGTTTTCTAACCGCAAGGCAAAAAAAGCTTGTCTGAATCGCAAAACTACCAAATCTATTTTAACATGTTTTTTACACCCACCAAACAACAAATGTTGCTAAAACAAAACACAGGAGAAAGCCATTTGTAATACTGATTTGATATGACACATATGTTTACATTGGAAATGACAAAAAACTACAGAAAAAAAATCCAGGTTCATAACTAATTTAATAATACTTGAAGTTCAACCATGAATAGTATCATGCTATAGTATCTTCTTGAAAGGAGAAGACAACAGAAACATGGTTAGAGATCTAGCCCATCTAAATATGCATGATTTAGAAAGGTCTCAAATATTCATGAAAAATTAAGTGAATGAAGTGTAGTACAGACACTGAGGTTTTCCAGTACCATCCAAAAAAAAAAACTCAAACCAAAACAAAACACAGTAAAAAAGCTATGTCACTTTTTATGTATTTTTCAGAACATACTGTACTAATGTTACAGGGTAAATACATATTAGTTCATAATTATTTAAAAATATATTTCCATATAGAATCAGGGCATATGTATTTTAAAATGTTCTAAATACAAGTGTCACACACAGAGATAGTACATTGCAAAAGCTACTGAAATTTCACAGTTTATGCATGAGTATCTACTTAGATTTTTTTGTAATATGTCTTTGGCTAAGCATTAAGAGGGTTTTGTAAAGAGCAGAAAATTTTGTCTAAGAAAATCCATTTCCCCCCATAATTCTACAATGAACAGCTATTAATTTGATGTTATAGAAAAAGTAGAAATTTCTTCTCTTATTCATTCAAGTCTTTCCCCCAAGTAACATCAACTTATGGTGAGGTGCAATATTGATAGACAGGATGCATGTTTCACAGGTCCCCCCAAAATGAAGACATGTAATAACCACCACTTCCTATTAAGAGACAGGTACATCACATGTATGAGGCCTTTCTGAGGCCTTCCACATAAGTACTGAGGTAAAGACTACACTAATGTATCAATACGGACTTCAGAGGTATCTTGCATATATACACATAAACCTAGCTTCTAAGGCAGCTATGAAAGGTGGTACTCTCACATGCATCCTTCTGACCTCTATAAAGCAAGTAGGTGGGAAACTGCTAAAAAACATGATACAATACTGGAAAGAAGGAAACAAGGAAAGATATATAAAAACAAAAAGTAGAAATAAAAAAAAAAATCATAGACTTAAATTAAATACCAATGTGTATGAAAAGTAAACTAGATTATGGCTGAAGTTGTGGTAATGGGTTGATTGTTTTAACAACATTGTTAAAGACATGCATTCAAACCAATAGTTAATTTTCTTACCTAATTTGAAAGCAAAATGAATGTAGGCAGACTACCAAAATAAATCCATTCTTCTTTTAATTAAAATATAATACAGTGGGTCAACCCATGTAGTATAATCTAGTGAAGTAGGAAATAAAATTACAATTATTTTAGAAGTGCATTTTTTCATTTGCATTTGAAGAAATACAAGCAATAAATGTCTCGTGATGAAACTGAACACAGGACACAACCAAAGTAATATGAACGCAGTGAAAATATTACAGTGTCTTGTAAGTAATAGTATTTCTAAGTTACTTAAAAAGACACAGTTGCAGGTATATTTTTCTGAACTCAGGTAGTATAAAGGCATAGAGCAATCACATCCCGAACAGGTGTGTTTAATGAAGCACCAATTTCCAAGAAAAATACAGCACTATAAAATCCCTAATCATGTGCAATTCTTAGTAGTGTCTCCCAAGAACTTTTCTGTGTATTTATTAGTTATGACCAACTAGCAAATAATGTTTATTTGGAAGAAAACATAGCATGATTTTCAGAGTAGCCTAAACATTACATATTATTAAGAACACCAAAAGCACAACTTTAATAACAAATTCATCTCAGTCTGAAAACAAAACCAAAACATTAGCTACAATGAAATCCCACCCCTGAGCATCCTGTCTTGGCATGTCTTTGATTAAGAGAAAGCAGTGCAGTTTTGGCACAGCCACAAATTTCACCTAGCATGTTAGGAAGAGAAATTGGTCTTTAGAAGGAACCTCTTCATCTACACAACAAGAATAATACCCTTCCAATCCATGGTGGTAGACCTGAAGGAAAGGCACAATTCACTGCCAGTAGTTCCTGCCTAATCATTTGTGATGGAAACCCAGCAGATACTGCTCTGGGTACCGCTAGAGAGTGGCTTACTCTGTCCCAGGAACAGCTGACAACAAAAGGTTGGGAAGAGACATATCTAAATCACAGTAAATTGGTAACCCACAGCTGGCTTGTGCCATAACAGCACAGTCACTCATTCCAGATGTTTCACACAACCCACTGAAATCTCCAACTAGTACATTTGCTGGACTTAATAGACTCATGGCCAGCTCTCAAAGCCCACTTTTAAGAGCTGCCAATTCCCCCAACAGACCTGAACTGTTGAAGGAGAAGATATTCTTCTTCTTGCAATGAAGGAACTGCCAAGCTATGACCAGAACTGTTTTGAGGAGGAAAAAGAAATTCCTGGGAACTGCCAGGGAAGGAAGTCAAGCACCCAGTACCTTTCCCAAAGGATCCACCTGAGTGCTTATGCAGCAGGGAAGCTACACAGGCTCTCTTGCCTGCAGCTCCTGGCACGGTCTAACTGCACATGACCAAGAGGTCAGTTTGGTGATGAGCTGTCTGGGAAATGCGGAAGTCGGCCTTTTCCAGTAAAGGATTGCCCAATCAACCAGGAGGAATTTCCATCAAGTGCCAAAAGTTACTTTCCTCAGGAGAAAAAAATAAAAAAATCATCCAACACGTGACAAACATTGCACAGGAGCAGACTGGTGGGGTCACAGTTAAAAGGCAACTGGAAAAGACCAAGGGCACAGGTGAAGAAGGGACTGTAGCGCAGAAGTCTTGGTAAAGTCTTCCCTGACAGAGACAATCATTTTAAGAAATCCATATGCATCCCATCTTAGCCTATTTACTTTTCATTCATATTATATGAAAGCAGTTGTGAATAATCTAATATTGTTTACATTGTACAACATTTGAAATCAGAGGCATTAACACTGTGCTTACCTTAGCCAGAAAGTGACAGAATTTCAAAGTAAAGGTTACATTTGATAAAAACTCTGCCTTTCATTAGAAGATCTCTTTTTAAGGCAACAATTAGAGCATGGATCTAGGTCTTACTTCAGTTATGTTGTGTGTCTTTGGAAAGATCATTTATCCTGTCCATTTCTTCTGCTTTAAAAATCAGAATAACTGATCGCCACTGCAAAAACCAGTCTTTCTTAGTCTTCACTCAAATGAGCCCTAGTAGCTTCTGATATACAAGGATGTAAAGCTTTTTTTTTTCAAGTGAAACAAATTAAATAACAGGGAAATAATAAAAAAACCCAAATCAGTCAAAGTATTCAATTTACATAATTCTTATTCACTAAATTGAGAACTCCCTCTGATGAGCTATAGAAATAGTAAAATGTGAGTTTCAAATTATCCAATAACAAATAATTTGTTGAATGACTTTGACAAACAATACTCAACCATCTCTAATTGTAATGTTCTTTCACCCCCTCCCATTTTCATAACTTAGGGAGAAATTAACATCTGCAGTTCCATGTTTCCATACTTGTACTTTTCACCAAAATGTTTTGTTTTGAAAGTGTGTGCTGAAAATCCCTTCAGAAGTTTTTGGGTTAATAATTCCAAAGGAGAGCAGGACAGAAGGGGATACCTATCTTGCTTCCCATCAATAAAATAAACCGACTCACATTAAATGGTTTGTATTGGAGTATAGACAGTTAAAGACCAGAAGCCTCAGCAAGAGCCAAAACTTAGTTGAATCTTTGCTAAGTATCTTCCTCACTTTCAAATATCACCAATAGGAAGCAATGGCATTTACAATCCTGCAAAACAATCTATCAAGATGCATCCAATTGTCTTGAAGGGTTTCATATATTTGCTTTTACAGTAATAAGGTAGAAAAATATCACTATCTCCTTTGTAAAGTAGCTATTGCCCAGGTCCCCTCAAAGACGGGTAGGACTTTAACCTCATCTTTAAGTAGTATTTTACTCCAAATTGCTTCTCAGGCAGGACTTGTTGTTTCACTTGTCTCATCAAAATATCTTAAACATGATTGAAAGCTGGCATTTAGCAAGTAAAAATTGAGAATAAATATGAACATATACCAAAGTAAGGAACAAAATATTAACCCTTGTAAAAACAAAAGTGAAGAAGGAATCGCTTCGATTTGAAACCAGCTTGTCCAATTTTGTCGTTTTATGTGATTTTGCATTCTCTGGAGGTACATATGCTCCCCTTTACAGGTATGTAAATGTGATGACAGGTGGAGCGAAGGGAGACAGTAATCCTGACTGAGCTTCAAGTGCAATCACAATAGATTGGTTCTACTCCTCTCACAGAGATGGCACTTTCCAAAGACTGATCACTTCCCAGCATAATTTTTTAAATAACACAGATAGGAGTAAGAATCTGAAGTGCTTAGGATTATACTGTTTGTTTCCTGAAAATAAGCTCAAGTCTTACATATCTACTCTGTATCTACCCTCTTCTTTTAAGTACCTTCCATTTACAGAGAAAATACTAGACTTACCCGTGGAGAGACATTTCATGTGATAGAAAGTAAACACAAACATATATTCAAAAGTAGACAGCTTTTTTAAAAAGTACTACCTTTGCTTTTAAACTTTTAACATAAACTCCCTGACATACTTTACAGTTTAATTTTCAACTAGTAATGATGAGACTGATTAACATTTCTGAGCTTTATATCCCATTTGCTTCATGTTATTCTAGTGCCTCAGTGAAGCACTGCCCAGGACTTAAAAGTCACTTGTGTTCTAAGGACCCTAAGCTTACTATTCTCTCGAGACTTGATTTCTCTACTTCTTTGGGAATTCTAAGCTGTATTTTCATAAGACTAACTGGCATTACACAGGCAGACTGTAACAGGCAAAACAGATGGGGGCAGGAGGGAGGAAGCAAGTCCACTTGTGGATCCTCAGTCATGTAGTTTAGCCCTTGGAAGGTTGTCTTCTAGTCAAGAACGCATTTTATACTGAGAAGGCATAACTACTTAAAAATAAGTATTTCAGAGGTGCTTTGGTTTTTCTTAAAACAAACAAACAAACAAACAAAAGCTAGATTTTGCCCAGTCACACACCAATATCATAAGTAATTGAAAGTCATGCAATTTTAAATAACAAAGGATAAACTAATAAGTCCTGAAGTATTTTCCTGTATCATCCTGAAAATATACACAACAAACTAAACACACCACGTACAGCAATAGTTTGTATTCTCTTTAGTCAACCGGACTCCAGGTAAATATCAAATTGACCGTTTTTGATCACCAGTCAGTAAGTTGCACCCTCCAGATCATAAATTCTTGATAGATACTTTATTCATACAAGCATGCTTTTCCATCTTGGGGGAACATGACAGAAGTTACAGAGAATAAGCTTCTCATTTTAATAGCATCTTTAATTATATATTATGTAGCTACTAAAAGATAATGAGGGACAGGAAGAGAGAGCCTCTGTCCTCTTAATTTTTTAATGGTAAAAAATGTTACAGACTTCAGACACTGCACAGATTATCTTTTATTAGTGATCCTTCACTCCAGTTCAATGATCAGTATAGAAACTCTATTCATGACCATTTACAAAAGTAAGTTCACAGACCTTTAAAAATAAAATAAAATCACAGTCTCGGCATATTTTGCAGTTTTGTTTCAAGGAAGGGCTATAACTAAAGTGGAACAGGTTAAAGAAACTACGACTAGGGTTAAATCACTAAGCTGTGAGAAAATCATTTTACCTCCCTACACCATCTTGCTTCAGACAGGGACAGGAGTATGTTTATCCCAGATTTACATTGTAAAAAATTATCTACAGGATTCAGTGTGCAATTGTCACTATGTGGCTTTTAGTAAGTGTTCATTTTTATTAATAGATATTACTATCGTGAAGAACTGTAAAGAATTTACTATCTTCCTATACATACACCAAATGAAGTCAAGCTACATGAACTGTTTTTATTACAAATGAAAGTATCAATTTAAATTTTCCTATACGAGAAGAAAGCTGTATATCTCACAAGAGACATAAAGAATAGACATGTGTTTCTGCCAGCTGTTCTTCTGCTAATGATTCTTTTTTCTCTCACTTACTCTGCTTAAGTCCCAATATACATGGAGAGCTTTGTTTGGTTATTCACGGCTGTTTGCTTTTCTAATATAATGTCCTTTCTTTTTCAGTGGGTATGAACATCTATGCTGAGATGTTTCAGTGTGCTATGCCTATTCAATTTTTATTACTCACATTTTTGGACAAGTAAAACTGGACGCAATCTATTCTGATTTGACATAAAAAGACAAAGACATCTGAAAAAATGTACAAAATGCAGATGAGTGGTAATTCACATACTTTAATTAATTACACTCTAATTAAACTTGAAGTTAATTGGAGATTTTTTTCCTTGTTCTTTTACGATTTCTTTTTTGTTTGTAAGCAAAACAAACAAATCTGATCATTGCCTGTTTTAAGACACTATTTCATATCTGCCACATAAAATGCATCTGAACTTTCTTTCCTCTGGACAATGGAACATTGATGAGGAAGTTCCCATAATATTCTGTCATGGTTTAACGCCAGCCGGCAACTAAGCACCATGCAGCCGCTCGCTCACTCCCTGTAGGATGGGGAGTGGATCAGAAGAGTAAAAATGAGAAAACTCCTGGGTTGAGATAAAGACAGTTTAACAGGCAAACCATAAGCTGTGCGTGCAAGCAAAGCAAGATGAGGAATTCATTCCCTACTTCCCATCGGCACGCAGGTGTTCAGCCATCTCCAGGAAAGCAGGGCTCCATCACATGTAATGGTTACTTGGGAAGGCAAACACCGTAACTCCAAACGCCCTCCCCCTCTTCCTCCTTCTTCCGCCAGCTTTATATACTGAGCATGACGCCGTATGGTATGGAATATCCTTTTAGTCAGCTGCAGTCAGCTGTCCCAGCCGTGTCCTCTCCCAACTCCCTGTGCACCCCCAGCCCGCTCGCTGGTGGGGTGGGGTGAGAGGCAGAAAAGGCCCTGACTCTGTGTAAGCACTGCTCAGCAATAATCAAAACATCCCTGTGTTATCAACACTGTTTTCAGCACAAATCCAAAACAGTCTCATACCAGCTACTATGGAAAAAAGTAACTCTATCCCAGTCAAAACCAGCTCATATTTATTTGTGTTTGACCTGTCTTCCTCTATTCAAATGAACATTGCTTACAGGTACATCAGCAGAACTAAGAATTTTGGTGAATAAATCCATGTTTATATTTGACAGCATTTGAATAGATTAAGGTATTAAGCGATGAGGATGGAGGGTGAAAACAAGTCTAGAGCCTCTAGTTCTGAGCCTCAGATCTGCATCGTGAGCACCACTAGCTCTCACTGAGGTCAGCTGGTGCCTGTATTGGCTCCAGAAATACAAGGCAATCTCACTGTATGGTTATTATTGCTGTTTCTGAGAGGCCTGAAAGAGATGAGAGCCAAGGTCACTGCACGTTCCTACGTTTGTGCTGCTCTAGTGCTCATAATGGCTTTTGGCACATCTAAGTTACAGCAGGCAATACTGGGCTTCCCTAGGTTAGCAGAGCTGTCCAGAGCTGAAGTATAAGAGTTTGCAACTCCGTCTTTCTCACTCCTGAGGCTCTTCCCTACATTAGCACCAAAGTTGCTAAGGCAAAGGAATATTCCACTGAGCACACTCTTGTGCTTAAAAGCTTTTTACAACTCTAAAGGACAGAGCAAAGATAAGTATGTCACTAAAAATAACAGAAAGATAGTGTGGGCTTAATTCAAATCTATGGCCAAATTGCAGAAATGCTAATTACAATGTTCTCCAATAGACTGGAATCTGTGTTCATTGAATCTGGCTGTTCTTGCCAGGACATCTCAGAAATGTGACAGGTTGCTCAAAAGAGGTCTTGGATCAGGCCCTAAAGCAGATCATTACACATGCAATTCAACTGAACTTTGTATCAAATATGACATCTAAATCTCAGTGAGTTTCACCACTACCTGGCCAAGAAGTTAGAACAGTTTGGCTTTGAAAAGCTGCATGCTATTTAATTCAGAATGCAGAAGTGTTTACAGAAACAGAACACCCAGCAGCCTTTAATGTTTAATTCTCTTTGTTGCTCTGCTTAATCATTTATCTCTCACAACCATACAACAGCATTAGAAACCGGTTTGTGAATACAAATTCTCCTTCCTTTTATAAAAATGAACATTGACATCTGTAAGTAAAAAAACCCCAACTTATGGAATGTCCTGACACAATATTTTTCCTTCACTTTGGGCTGTAATTTAAAGATATGTCAGATATAACCACCCATTTCCATCAGTGTGCAGAACTAAAAACTTAGTTCTAGGTTTGCTTCTGAGCTCCATGTCAGGAAAGAATTTGTTATGTTCAAATTCCCCTTCCTGTTCTGAGTGTCCATGAGAAAGACACCAAGAAATATAGACCAGAAGGGAGGGGAGCCTCCACCACTTGACTGGAAATGATTCAGCTATCAAAAAAAAAAGGTGTCCCAGAATCAGGAGAAACACTTCTTCCTGAAACTCTCTAAGCATTTCTTGTATGCACAGGAAATGTATTCAGACACAGTTTTCAGCTGAGCTTTCCCACACACACTCACTTTTGAGACGTTTATTGGTGAGAAGTGTCCTAAACACATTGTGAAATTACCGATTGGTAAATAAGGTAGCAGGCCCGTAATACCAGATACTGACTTGAATACTGAATACAGCAGAAAACATTAGATTAAATTGGACTACAGTAACATAACACAGACTGCCTAAACTAGGAGAAAAAACAAAACAAAACAAAACAAATAACCCACATCATTTACCTTGTGCACCTAAGTGCGAAAGGTACTTGCTTGATTCATGATGAATTTATCTTCCAAAAGGAATGATGTTTTTTGACTTCTCTCTCTCTCAAACTACATCACTAGTGAAATAGCTACCTGAATTCCTAACAAATTCTATGGGGGATTCAGTGGGAGCTGACCATTAAGCATACCACGATACAAAACTCTGCCTACTTGTGACATTCTATAATCTACATCTTTGAGTTTCATCTGAAACTGTTTCTCATTTTTGAAAGGAATTCCCCACAAATTTCTCTGATTTTACTACTTCCCTTCAAATCTACTAACAAAATTCTGTTCTGTTGCAGTAAGAATAAAAACTCGTGCAAGGGCTGATGTGGGTGCACCTGGATTACCTTTGTGATCAGTATTGTCTTCTGCCAATCAACACTGGCAAGTTAAATTCCTCTTGCTACCTCAACCCACTGTCCTATCTTAATAGCATGTCTTTGGTGTAGAAATCATCTCCTTGTTCACTGCAAAGCATCTAGCAGACATGCGTAGTATCCCTAAATTCCACAGCAAATATAAATGTGTTTTTAAAAATTAACTTTACTGACAACGGGTTTTAAAATACTTCTAAAAGATTTTCTTTTTATCTTTTTGGATTGAAAATCTGTAAATTTTGAAAAGATGAAGTCTTCTGGATCTAACATTATGAGCTAGATTCCCTACTGCAAGTCTCTTTGTGAGCAATTCCTAACAGCTGTGCAAACATCAGCCACAATGTATAGGCGCAATGCCAAATAGATAATTACCAAATAGATGAAAGTATCATGACTTTGCTGAAATTGTTACTTTCCAGCAAATTCTAAGGTACACACATGAATGGTACCACCTCAGTTGTTTGAAGTTCAAAGTGATTGTTTAGTCTTGAGAAGAGAAGGCTCAGGGGGGGATCTTACTGATGTGTATAAATACTGAACGGGAGTGCGAAAAGAAGATGGAGCCAGACTCTTCTCAGTGACACACAGTGAATGGACAAGAAGCAATGGGCACAAAGCAGAATACAAAAAATTCTGTTTAAACATAAGACAAAAAAAAAAAAAAAAGCTTTTTACTGTAATGGTGATCAAACACTGGAACAATTTGCTGAGAGAGGTTGAAGAGTCTCCATCCCTGAAGATACTCAAAACTCAACTGGACATGGTCCTGAATAACCTGCTCTAGCTGACTCCGTTTTGAGCGGGGTGATTGGACTAGATGGTTGTCCAGGGTCCCTTCTGTCCTCAACCATTCCATGAGTTTTGATACCAAGTTCAAAATGAATCCTTTTTACCATAATCAATCCTTAATTTTATGAAAAAAAAAATTACTAGGTATCAAACAACAGGTGATCGCAGAATGTAGAACCTGAATCTTTAGTCTTCAAAAATCAACTGTAAAGTTCTAGAGAAAAGCAAAAATTATCAATTTTATAGATGCTTTGATTTTCTATAGGACTTTTTAGTAGTGAAAGAGATACAGGATAAGGAGATAAAGACATAATTTTACACTGAAGTAAATAAAACTCATCTTCAAATGTTATGATCTACTTTAAGTATGAAAGAATTACTGCAGCAAATCCATTTCATTTACCAGTGGGGGAATACAGCAATACACACGAAGTACTCAAATCATAGTGGAGCCAACAACTGACAGAGTTGCCATTCTATTCTCCCATAAAAAGGAACAATTTACAATGCTGAAGGGCTCATCACAATAAAGGATGAATACATAAAAGCACTTCCAGATCTGTTATCGGTGAACAAAATAGTCACAGGTGTAGAAAAGTGCTACAGACACACTGCAGTGTTGCAGCTGTGACTAGGGATCAGACTAACATCAGCAGTATTTTAAAGATTGAAATCTTCCTGAGCAGTCTCTCAGTGATAGGTGTCTTTTTTTTTTTTTTTTTTTAAATTTAGGTGGGCACACATAGAAAAATCAGAATGATGCAGTCATCCCAACTGCTTCCCCCTACAAGTTGCTTCCAGAAATTGAAGCTACCTGACTTCAACAATCCTTTTGTGTTTAAGATGGCTTAAAAAAAAAAAATCCTCAGAATTTTCCCTGCCTAATTTGTAGTCTATTCCACATTAAAACTTTTATATTTAACACATTAAGGAGACAGGAATTACATCAGTCTGTTCAAATCCAAGCATATGGTCAGGCAAAACTGACAATAACATCAATATGTTCTTACAGTGTGATAAATATTATGCAGTCAATGCATTTTCCTGACTAAGTATAAGAGGTTGATTTATCTGCAAAACTGATGTACCAGGAAATGTCAATTAAAGACCAAGAAATACAATAAAAATTCAACTCACATAGAAGCATTTTGAAAAAGTGACATTATGAAACATTTTCCAAGGAAGAAACTCAGTTAGGTTTACACATAATACTAATGAACAAGGGCAGATATAGTCTGAGCCTCCCTCTTTCTCCTCCCCTGCCCAAACTCAAATTTTTTATATTTCAGGATTCATCAGTGATGAACACTGTCACATTAACTCCTCATACCACAAAAAAGAACTGACAGGACTAGTACTGTCTACTGATACACTTCCATTTTGTGTGGTATTTGACATGGCTTGCCTTTGCTTTAGTGCCTTCCTGTTCCTAGAGGGATGAGAGGGGCCTAAGGCAAATTTTTTAAAATCACAAAATAAGTAGAAGCAGAGAAGAAAAGAAAGGTTTACTTAGCTTTTCGAGCAGAAGAGTGCTCCTTAAATTCTCCATGTTTTAAATGAAGCAATTCCCAAACTCACATTTACTTCATACCTGAAGCTCACAGAATATATAACATAATTGTATAGCAATTATTAACTCTATTTTCAGAAAACTACAACTAAAGAAGCACCATGCAAATTAAGCGGGTTAATTTCAAATTAAGAGTTGAAACTTTCTTAATTAAGAAAGATAATTTTAAATGAAGAGTAGATTCTTAATGAGAATTCTTAAACGGGGAGCAGAAGGATGGAAGGACATACACTCTTCCTGATTCCCAACTTACATCCCATTTCCCAGTCACCATCATTAGAGGATAAATGTTATAACAGATCAACTGGAAAGAAACCATCTTGGAGAATAATAAAGAGCTACTCAGAGCTCTTAACCCAGCATGTGTCATTCACCCACTAGAAAGATGAGGAAGAAGGGTAAGAGCTGAGACTGTGAAGCAGTTAAGACCGATGTTAATTGAACCAGCAAATTTTAATTGACAAGTATGATTTGGAATTACAAAAGAAGGGTATAAGGTGAGAGTGTGTAGGCATTTCTATGAAAAAAACCAAACCAAAACAAACCCCAAAACCTCAAAATTTTCATAGCTAGGAAAAATCTTAAGCGTCTCCCATTGCTTAGCAAATCTCTACTGTACACACAAACGTTCAGGCTTATTTACCATTGCTTTATGAAATCCTGTTTTATGCTATAAACAGTATCTCTCTTTAACATAAGATACATAACAATTCAATTGGGGGGGGGAAGAGAGAGAGTCACATCTGATAAAATTATGGATCTGCCTAGCATTGATAGGAATAAAAGGGATTGATGCAGTTTCCAATTCTTAATTAAACACACTCCTTGAAGAAAAAGATGTAGATGAAGAATTTCTAAACAACAGTAGTTTGCAAGTGCAGAGAGGGAACAGCTATTTCTCAAAAAATCGACACTGGCAGCATCAAAATCAGTGCAAGCAGTGGAGCTGCACATATTGCTTTCATATGTATATGACCGTCCCTCACATCCCATTTAGAAGGCAGAACACTGGATCAAACTGAATTCCTACCTGTGAGCCAGGAAGCATATAGGCGACTTTGATCTCAGCTTCTGGGTTTGTCAGTGCAATTTACAGTCAAGGAGGGGTAGAGGGGGAAGATTGCAAAGCCAGCATATGACATAGCTGCATTAATTACTTCATCTGCAGTGCAGTTTGCACTGTTTTTATCTTACAGCAGCCATGAAGCTTCATTGCTCATTCCTCACCTTCACTGTTAATCTACACCCTTAGACTGAAAGGACCCACACGTTACTTTAGTTAGTGTGACTAGACTGGAATGGACTATTGGGTTAGAGCTTCTCTCAACTGCATAACAAACACCGAGTGAGCATGTCACCTTCCAAATCTGTAACTCATTCACCAGGAGATAAGTACTATAATGAAGCATAAAAAAGTTCTTAATTAAATGAAATCAAGTCTGAACAGTGAAGGGTGGGAGGCATTGTACTAGATGACCTTTTCTGACCACCACCCCCACCCCCCGCCTCCATAAGACTGAATTTCTAAGGTCTGTCTGGCAGTCCTATAGCACTGTACGAATAAATATATAAGTTATTTAATATTTCATTTTTAATATATTATTATATAATGTATTCCAATTATTATATTATAAATATAGTATTATATTTAATATATACTAATATATACAATAACTGAATAAAGAAAACTGGTTAAAACACATTGTCTTCTTTCAGTTTGAAGGGACATACTCACAATAATTTATCTTTATTATTTGTTTGGTAGCTCTGAATCTAAATCGATCTACATCATATTTCCTCATTGTAGTTAACTCTGTTTTGACTTCCACACACAGAATCCTATTGTAACCTTCTCTACTAAGTCACCAAACTGGACATGGTGGCCATGTAAATGCTGGCAGTGGGAGAGTAATGATGTGGATGAAATACATTGGCAATTATCATTTGTATCCCTTTTACAGGACTTGGTAAGTAAAGTGACAACAGATATCCTGCGTCTCAGGCATTCATGATCTGCCTTCCTGTCTGTCAGTGTACATCACCCTTTAAAATTTTTACAAAGAAAATTAGATTTCAAGGGTCACTGCACCTCCAAGACAAAAAGTGTTAGGGATAGGAAGAAATGCTAAACAGAGCAACAACATGCATGATAACTTGTGACAGAGTTTGAATGCCTTAAATAAAAAGAACCTAGTAGGAAGTGAGGGAACTCATGCACCTGTCAGAAAGTGCTCAGCACTGCGTATTATGAAGTTCCATATTGCAGGGCATCTCCTACATAACTTTTTGCTTCTAGCCCGCATAGCATAACTTGCATATCATTAAACACTTAGTGTTTATGCTCTATTCTTTAGAATCTATGCAAATACTATGTCAAAATGTATTAATTTCAGAAGGTAACAGAAAAACCATGTTGTAATTTGTGTCATTTCAGCATTGCAAGGAAATTGGAATTCTTCTCTTATATAAAAACCCCAGTTGCTTCAACAAAGAAAATTGCACTTTGCTATCTGTTTAGACAAGTTCTGGCCATGATAATCTATGTTTCATTGTTGACAGATAGACTTAGTGCTTTTAAACTACAATGAAAACCAAACTATAGTTTAAATGTGCAGGAAGAAGGGAAATAAGGCACTTACACTGCATGCCAAAGAGAATGATAATCAGAACTATGTCATTGTTAGATAAATAAAATTAAGCCTAATTCCAGTGATTAAAAACTTCCCAGCATTCCTTAGGGAGTCAAAACTATCAGGCAATCTTAACAACACATACTGCCACACACTCCATCTTTAATAAGGTAAACTGGTGAAACCACACCTCGAATACTGTGTTCAGTTTTGGGCCCCTCACTATAAGAAAGACACTAAGGTGCTGGAGCGTGTCCAAAGAAGAGCAACAAAGCTGGTGAAGGATCTAGAGAACAAGCCCTATGAGGAGCGGCAGAGGGAACTGGGGTTGTTTAGCCTGGAGAAAAGGAGGCTGAGGGGAGACCTTATCGCTCTCTACAACTACCTGAAAGGAGGTTGTAGCGAGGTGGGTGTTGGTCTCTTCTCCCAAGTTGCTAGTGATAGGATGAGAGGAAATGGCCTCAAGTTGCATCAGGGGGGTTTTAGATATTAGGAAAAGTTTCTTCACCAAAAGGGTTGTCAAGCACTGGACTAGGCTGCCCAGGGAAGTGGTTGAGTCACCATCCCTGGTGGTATTTAAAAGACGTGTAGATGTGGTGCTTAGGGACATGGCTTAGTGGTGGACTTGGCAGTGTTAGGTTAACAGTTGGACTCGATGATCTTAAGGGTCTTTTCCAACCTAAATGATTCTATGATTCTATCTTTACCCAGTTGGTTTATTCATTTAAAGCACTTTTTTTTTTTTAGTTGAGGACGTATTATCAATTTCTAATAATAAAAAATGTTGAGGTCTTTCTAAGTTTAGACCAAAAGTGTCAGACTAACACTGGCCCATCTGATTTGCTTTTATCAAACTGAGGTTTTGATTTAATGTTGACAGCCATGGAGTACACAGCACAGTCTGCTGACCATTTTTCTTCTCTGCAGCCAAAGACTCTCCTATGAAAATAAGTCTGTTGTACTAGTGGGAACGAGCAGATGACTAAAATACTACTATATTTGAGGAAGAACACAGTGTACATTTCCTGATCCAAATGAAAAAGACAGACAAAACCAGGCTGTGATTAAATATGTTCATAGCTGAATAGATGTATCTACAGTAATTCTGATCAGGACCAGAACTTAAGGTAGTGCTGTGCATACAGGTAACATATGCAAACATACATGGGCCTTGAAAAAACCCTCCCATAGTTAAAGAAGAAACAGAACAGAGAACAAGAAGATTCCAGACTAGTAAAAAGCCTCAGGTAAAACGCTACTGGTTTTGATTCTGAACACTATTGAGTGTCCTCAGTTCACTGATATCTAAGAAACTTGATATGCTAGAAAAGCTACCTTGCAGGACCTGAGGAACAAATTACCATTCCTTTAAGCCCAGTGTTTTTTTTATTTGTTCTTTGTTTTTAAATTATCTTGTTGAAGTGAGAACGGCAGACAGTTGGAGACAAAATGGTTCAGTTTCTTCCTGTTACACGTTTTGTGGATAGTCCATTATTAGAACAAGAACAGTTTAGACAAACTACACATCTCATTGCTTTAATGTAATACACAACAGGGAAAGAATGAAGTTTGTCACTGAAATGGACAATTTGCAATGTCCTGATCATGCAGAACTGACAGTCTACAGTTCTGCAAATGTACCTAATCTGCACATTAAGAGAGAGAGGGAAAAACAAAACTTCATTTAGCTGCCAAGTCTAAGACATGCTACCTTCCTGTCTTCTTCCCGCTGCCCCACCCCCGCAAGGGAGAAATCTCTTGGAGATGGTTCTCCTCAGCGAAAAGCTATCTGCTTTAATAAGAATTGAACATGTTGTTCTTTCTACCCATTCACTGCAACCAGCAAAATACTATTTGATTCTTTAAATTTTAATGTATTAATGTAGGTTTGGAGGTAAAAGCACAGGCTGATTTCATTTAAAACAAACACCTGACATCACTAAGACTTCTAAGTGTAAAACAATCACAAAGGGAAATTAGAAGTCTTTTCAGAAATGCCTCATGTACCAATAGGAAGCTAAACAAAAAAGCAAAACCAAAAAACATGCTGGCATATACTCACAAAGGCATTTTAATTTCATTTTCTGACCGCCTGATAACACATCTGCAGCATGCTGCCTGGTACTAATGATCTTTTAAGTGGTATGTTTCAAGAAGATAGCAAACATGCTACATTCTGAGAGAAATGTTCATTATCAGAACTCTAGACTCTAATGCAAGTCAATAGAAACATCTTCAGCTGCCTAGGTTTACATGGGAAAAAAAAAACAAAAAACAAAACAAAACAAAACAAAACAAAACAAAAACCCAAACAAACAAACAAAAAAAAACAACCCTTAAGAAAAATAATCTCAGTGTCCTAAGTGGAGAGCTGTTGGAATTATTAGCCCATTACTTATCACAATGAGGAAGCACAAGGAAAAGGCTGCCAAATCCAAGAGCTCTCTTCAACGTTTCTTTAGGTTATTTTCACTGGACTCTTGCGTATTAGGTAGCACTGTTATAAACCTACAGGTTTAGTATTTCTCTTCTTTTGTATTTTTGAAGTTCAGCTTCCACAACAAGGTATTAGGTGTGCATCAACCTACTTCCTTCAGTGGCTGCATGCATGTTATTGTCAAAATACAAATCATAGAACAACTTCAGTATAAAAATCAGAATTTGCATCCCCCAACATTTCCATTATGAACTAGAGGAAAACTAACAGTGATTTACTTTTTTATTAGAAATACCATCCTGACTTCATCACTTAAAGATTTGTATAGTTATAGCCTGAACAGTAAGAAAAAGTCCTTTCACCAAACTACTACAAAAAGTTGTCCTGGTGGTACATTCAACTGAATACAAATTTCTACACTAAACAGATAAAATAAAATACAACAAAATGAATAGAATTTAAGTTTAGAGTCGTTGGTCTGCATATCAAATTAATCAAGCTTCTTACATTATTTGATCTGTTAATATTAGATTCTTGTAAGTATAAGTTCAGACAATATCTATACTGATCTTAGACATAAACAGAAGCTTAAAACATAAAATTTCTCTCCCTTCCACTTGCCCTCTACATTCACTATATCATCATCCAAAGCAGTTTACTTCATGTAAAGGTCTTATTGTAAGAAAGCTAATTAATGGGGTTGTATAACTTAATGATGATAGAGAATATAATAAACAACTTCAGAGGGCATTGCTTCTATTCAAATGTAATACAGCACAAAACTGTAGAATCTGCATCAGCTCCACAAGGACATATGAGTGCTCATGGAATTATTTCCAGGGAACTACATACGGAATATTGAGCAAATGTTTTTCTAGAAAAGCACCTGAAACTATGCATCAGTAAGGAAAACCCCAAATACTTCATTCTTTTCAGAAATTCAATGGTAGCATAAACATATGACTACAAAGCTTTAATGTCTTCATTTGATATTAAACATTAATACCAATTCAAAATATTAAAAGAGGTGATGTTAGAAAAAATACATGTATTTCTACAGACCATTGGTAGCAGACAGCTGTCATTGCCTGACTAAAATGAAGCACAAAATAAATATATTATGTCCAGACTATGAGAAGAAAATTTAAGGTAACTGAGTATATCCTTTTTGAAGAAGAGTGAAAGTTAAAAGAGAGACTAACAGATTTTGAAAGTAATGACAAATTTAAGAGTGTGCAGGTATCCATACAGTTATTATTAGAGGCAAGGGTAACAACAGTTCTACAACAGAACAGGAAAAGAAACAGACAGGCCCATCCTGACACTACTTTTCTTTTTCTAATGAAATTGTTTTGCGTGTAGAAGAAAGCAATATATTTCTGAATTCATTGCCACCAGCATATAGCCTGCTGTCAGAATTAAGACATGCTTTAGACCAACATAACAGAGTGAGATAGCCCTACAGAAGCTATTTTGTCTGGTGATTCTGAACAGAAACAACACTTCACCAAGATTCTGAATCACAAGCCTAACATAAAGAATAGTAGATTATCGGTAAGATCAATAAATCACACGAAGGGGAGTTGAAATTTTGTTATGGGTAATTTGCCTTCCCCAGGGAAGGAGATAAGAAGTTCTCTCCACAAGTTAGAAGGTCACTTATAAAGCTGACAGAACACAGATATAGATTCTTTTTGGCTTTACAGTAAGGATGATTAGAATAAAAATAAGAGCTTTTAAAACATAGTGTTGTGAATTTATACCTAAAGAATCATGCCTAAGAACTTTTAGTAAAAAATTAGAGTTACTATCTTTAAATCAGCATGGAGCACTTTTTAAATCAATCTAAGCTAATGAAAACATCAGCATTGCCACAAGAAAGCAAATGAGAGATGAAGCAAAGAGACCATTAACACAGGGAAATTAGCACTGGGCGGGGGGGGGGGAAGTCTGAGGTATTAACTGTTGAGGCAGAAGTATGAAAATGGTACAACAGGACACCATCTCACTACTTCACCATCCAGTAGTTCACAAGGTACTCAACAGATCTCCAGCAACACCTTCCTTCTTTCATGGCAACAGCACTCCTGAGGTATTATTCAGACTTCAGTAACCAGTCACATAGGAGCCAGGAGGGAAGCACAAGTTTGCTCTACAACCAAGATGAGAGCAGCTATAACCATTTTTCTACCACTCCCTGTTATTCCCCGTGCTACTTTTATAAAAATTCAAGAAAAATTAACTTCAGGTGCTGCAGAATCCCACTTCACAGCTCCTTTATCTGCAAGACTGAGGGCAAAAACATCCTGTTGACAGTGGAAACCATCTGATAAGAGGCTCTCTCCAAAGCAGTAACTTGGACTAGGCCAACTTCCACGCTGACACAAGGCAGCAGTGTGCAACCAGCCAGCCCACCAAGCCTCTTCCTGCACACCAAGTGTCTGCTGGATGCAAAAAGTCTGTTTACTATAAATAAGTAAAAAATAAAAGAAAAAAGCACCTGTGATTTCATTCCAAATCCATTTCTAACACTGGTTCTTTACTCCATCACCAGCCACTTTTTAATTAATATTGGTTAATTAATACTTCATGACATTTGCAGATATTGCTTTTCTTATGCAAAGAACATTCTCTCAAGCCAAAACATAGCAAAATTTTATCTGCACTGGAGCGTATCTATATATCGTATGCCAGAAGCACTTTTTTTTTTTTTTTTTTAATAAAAAAAGAACATTCAGGTATGTATAATTTAAAGGGACCTGGAGGTAACTGTGTCACACAGCTGTTGATGTGGTTGAAAGCAATAAATCAACGATCTGAGGAAGAAAAGCGCACGATGAGGTTGAGATACAAATCAGCAATGTCAAATATCCCTCTGCTCATTTCTTGATTGTCAGCTACTTCTGCACTCAGTTTTAAAATGATTAAAATGTATCAAATCAGAAACTTTTTTACTTCCCAAAAAAGCCAAGATAATAAAATGAAATGAATAAAATAACCAAACTATCAAAAATTACTTAATTGCCAAAATCCTTCGTTCTGGACTAGGCAATTTTGTGTCTCTAGAATAGGTCACGTTCTCATGCCACGAACAAACACCATGAGGCTGAACACTTCATGAAGCTGCTGTTTCTATTTATACGTAGGCCCACAGGATTTGCTTTAAGCAGGGGTGAAGTACAATGGGATGGCAGGAGCAGGGTTTGTGAGGCAGACTCTACGGCTTCCCTGTCCCCACACTGTGTTAAAAATATGCTCTAAAGAGAAAAGCTTTATTTTATTAATACTGATACATAATTCATAACAGAGAAACAAAAGGAGCAGAATAGGGAAACATTTGCATGCAGAGTACCGTTATAACACCTTAATAAATTCAGGGCCCTGAAACCAGGCTGGTTACAAAGCAACAGCAGAAAGAACCACTGATCCACAAAGGAACCATTTTGCTCATTAGGTCTTTTTATTATTTTTGTTTTGTAATGCTTTAAGTTGTGCCTTTATGTATCAGAGTGACTTCCTTCCAGTTTGCTTGCTACTTTTACTGTTGTCCCCCTCTAGGCCCTTCTCATAGCCATTCTGCTTCACAGCATGCCAACTAAATGTTTGATTATGTGCCAAGAATTATTACTGATGGACCTCACTTTTGTAAAATCTCTCTTTTTACAGAAGCCTTACATAGCCTTTTAGAACAACCCACATCATTTTTTATGCAGAACTTAAGAGTTCAGATTTTTATGATTTTAAGCAGATAAAGAAATATAACACAACTTTTTGGAAAGAAGTTCAGATTCATTTTCCTACCCACAATATATCATCATAAACAACCAAAGAAACAGTGGCGTGCTCATCATGATTTTTACTGATATAGTTGCTGTGATACTAGCTGCATTTTATTATTTCACGTGATTTTATATGAAATTCTTTTCAACAGAATATTTTTATTATAGCAGGTTTTTCCATTACATTCAAGATTGACTAAATTTCTTTTATTTGCATGCAGCCTAACCCTCCCATTCTAATTACATACAAAAAACAAATCATTGATTTTTTTCATGAACATGCAATGCTCATGTGCATTCTAAATTTTATGGCTATCTGTCTTCTCTAACCTTTTATCTTCTGCAATGTTATCAAGGACCCCCTTTACATTTAGAGTTTATAATGAAAAAATCATATTTCATACCATATTACATATTTCACCATCAGCTGCAAACTTCGTTACTTCAGAACAGATGTCCCTTTTCAGTTGTAGTCTTCACATTTTTATTTTCAGTACTTGAGAATGCATGATGTCATTTTCCATCCTTTCATTGTTAAGTAAATTGTCTTTCAATAAGGCTTTCTTACCTATATGGCCAGTTTACAACTTCATTTCACATAACTTCATATTACTACATCCTCCTCCTACTTTCCCAATATTTTGGAGCAATATGCTTTTAACTGCTATGTAAACTTTTATTGAGAAAAACTTGAAAAATGCTGAAGTCTCTCTTTTCAACAAGAAGCACTTTAACTTAAAAAAATCAGGAATCTACCAAATTCCTTGACAATTTTTTCTTACTATCTCACCAATAATGGATTATCATCACTGACTGTACTCAAAGAATCTTACCTCATGTCCAAATTAGCCTTACCTCAACTTGCAGGTCTTGCTAGGAGACTAGTGAGTCCATTAGAAAGCAGAAATGTTATCCCTGTATCTACTTTTACAGATTAAGGTTAATCTCAATTTATCCAAGAAATGATTTTTTGCTCTTTAACATACCCTTTTAGCATCTAAAATACAGATAATTTCAATAGGTTTGAAAATGGGAGGTAGCTTATTAACGGACTACCAATTTTGAAAGAAAAAAAAAATTCTCAGAATATTTTTTTATGCATTTTACATCAGCATGTTACCGCATCTGACCTAGTGACTTCAATTTCCCATGCCAGTCTTGAGAAAAATTATTTACTAGAGATGCCATTTCAAGATTTTGTTGTCCTCTCTTCTGGTTAACTTTGGTGAACATATCTAGCCTTTAAGAAGCGGGTAATGTGTTTCATAACTTAGATTATCAGTTCAGATTCTATAACCCTCAACTAAGTGTTCTTGTAAGCCTAAGTCTATACCTCAAAAGCTTTTTAGAAAAATGTATTGCTGCACCAGAGCTCTATAATGGTAACAGTCCAGTTAGAGTGTTTCTGTGACAACTGTACACATATATATCATGAGAAGTACCTATATACTCCCTATGTATAGTTCTCCCTCTAGGGAGAAGGAAGACTTACTGAAGACTCATTCATTAGTGATGAGCTAGATTAAGTTTGTTGTTTGGTTGGTTTTTTTCTTTTTAGTTACTTACATTTCATGTGAATATTACTACGAGCCCACAAAATCAGGAAAACAAATTCAGATGATGCTACTCCAAAAAGTTAGTTTTACTTTACATGCAACTGCATTCCCTTAGTGAGGCTGGTCACAGAATAAGTGACCTGGACTACAAGCCAAGTCATGATTACAGATTAGAAAAGACCAACTTTCTTTTGAAATAAATCCACTCAGAAGAAAGATGACAGAGTGCAGTTATATCTATTTGCATAAGTCTGCCTACAGGAGATGAACAGCCAGCATAATGTACTGTGCTCTTTCTATGACCTCTCTTATGTGCAATTCAGCATCAGTTTTGAGCAGTCTGAGAAGCCAAAAAATACATATATTTTCAGCCAATTATACGTGGTTGACCAGCCTATAGGCAATAAAAAAATAACATATGGTACTCTAGAGACCTACATTTTATACCAGGTTTGTATTTTTTAGCATTAAAGTAATGAAGCAAAATTATAGGTTTTTAATTTTCCCCAAAACAGACAATGACCGGATGAGAATCAAGGTTCCTTTTCTAAGAACTTGCAGCAGTATAGGCTGTTGACTGCAGAGACTGCAGCTGCTAGCCACTCCGGGCTAATTACTGGCACAGTGAAGAGTATTTAACTGAAGTCTGTGGGTATGAAAATTGAGGTACAAGGCTCACAGAGGAAGACTGGAGGTTTGTGTAACAAGTCTGGTTGTGCTTAACAGTACATATGAAGATTAACCTCTTTGAGGAATCAAAGGCAGTTAGGCAAAAGATACCTTTAAGGATCTGGGCCATTTTTTAAAGTCAGTGAAACTAATAGGGATGATGCAGATGCCCCAAAGAATGAGGGCAATCTGTCCCACCAGGACACAAAGTTGCCCTACTGATGTATGCCCATCTGACTGCTGTTATGTGGAGCAGCAATGACTGTATGAGCCTGCTAACTAGGTTAATCACCCAGCCTCTCAAGTGATTTAACCTATACCTGTTTTCCAATTTATATTTGGAAGCTGACAATAAATGAGGTATGAACAATCTACTGTGTTAAAAGCATCTTTAACAGTATCATAGAATTTGTTTAACAATCTCCTTGAAATTACACAACTATTAAAATGCATGAGATTACCACTTAATAGCATCCTGCACCTTTGCAACTTAAATTAGCTAGACAATCTTCACAAATATAATCGCTGAGCTCTTAATGAAATTTTGTATTAATTTCCAGAAGTGACACTTTTATACAGGGCTGTCACATTAAGACTGTATCCCACCAACCTAAAATGCTTTGAAAGGAAGGGCAGTCACTTGAAGAGTGTTAAAGTGTGGATTAACCATCATTTATAGGGACAATAATACTGTATTTTTCCTTATGATTATTTTCTTCTTCCTTACTAAATGAAGTGACCTTTTTTCTGCATGTTAGACAACTACTAAAACCCTGATGTAACAAAGACTGTAAAAATCGTACATGGTTTATAAACCTAAGTACATTATATCCCTTCAGTCAAGTAATCACATGAAGTATCTCTGTTATAATAAAAGGAAAACCTCCAGATCATTAAGCTCTAAACCACTAGATAAGATCATCTGTGACCAAGTTCACTAGCAAATTAACATGGTGCTTGGTTGCCGTCTGGGGTTAAACCACAACATTAATTTATATCCCATATTAAGGAATTTCAAGACCCATTTTAGTTGAGAAGTATTTTTGTTTTAAAATCTCAGTGAGAATTGTCATCTCTAACAAACCTCTGTTATAACCTAATTGGGTGTTGATAACAAAACACACTAATTTATACTGTTTTTTCACTCGGGCATATAAAATTAGGCTCATCATCTTCCTGCTGCCTGGTGCTCCCTGGCTGCCCTGCTCCTGGCTGGGGCTGGGATGAGCCCTGGTGCCAGGCCCAGCCCCAAAAGACCCCTGGAATCCAAGGATCCCTCAGCTCTTGTAGCACCCTGATACTATATGCCCATATGATCAAAACATCTACAGCATTATTTATTCATATTTTTAAAAAAAGATAAAAATCTAAGGACGCACACCACACAACTACAGTAAATATGAAGACTGCTAATATTTACAAAACAAAAAAAATTATAAAAGCCACAATTATAAAATTTTGAAAGCTCATCTTGTATTTTTTGCATTGCTCTTGAATTCTGAAAGACCATAGAAATCTGACAAGATCATGTATCAGTAAAATGAATTTGTACATTAAATACACCTGTTTAATAGCAATGCAAATAATTTTCCCGCACAGTTGCATTAACCAATGCTGCTAAAGCTTTGCTTTTCATTACGGTTATTCAACTGTTTCAGCATATCTTATCTATGGCTCTTTTTTATTGCTTTAAGGCAGCTAGAAATTTTACACACCTAAACTTCAAAGTGATGTTCCAAAAAGACAGCAAACAGTTTCCTTTTTTTAAGCCTATAGTCCAAAAATAAGCAGAAAATTAACAGACACCTAAACAGAACAGATCAAGATGCAAAAAGAAAAGACTTTTGCAAAAAGTCATCAACACAAGCAGTGTTCTTCCAAGAAAGCTTAATGAAAGGAAGAAAACCTGAAAAGTACCCACCCATACTGGGACATTACAAATGCAAAGACTTTTTTGACCCTACCATAAACTTGAATGGCATCAATGACTGAATCAGTATTAACATGAGGTAGGAATTATATGCTGTATAATTTTTCCTGTGGTTATAAAGATGGATTTAAGATGTGTATTAATTTATAAACTGAAATTATTTCATTACCATATATTAATAAAAGACACATAGCTCCATTCCTTGAGAGTCACTGCGGCACAAGAATTAATGCTTACCGCAAAACTGAATGTTCCAAAATGTATTGTACATCTTTCAAGATACTCAGCTGTGCAATGAACCAACCAAGGAAGCAACGAAATACAAATCTTGCTTTCTTAGCTATCTCACAAGGAGTTTCCACAGCCTAAAACCTACAGTGCTCATTTGCCTGCAGCATAAATTAGAAGTTTCAGCTTCACTTAGTGTCACCCCAAATTGGTGTTAAACCTTCCTGGTCTTCCACAGGTTATCTTTCTCTATTTGTTAACACTAATTTGCTTCCCATCTCCCCTTTCAGAAGTAACTTAAAAGCTTTATCATAACAGGTTTCTTGGTAAAACTTTGCTCCTGTGTTTGTACAAGAAAAGGTATTTAAATCTGATATAGAATGTCCACACAATCTATTCCAAAAGCCAGCTCAAAGTTTTATTTAAAATACTTTTTCAGCCTAGTTTCAAACAGTGCATGTGGATAGCACTCTACTGTTCTGTTTGGAAGACCACTGTATACCTTAATAGAGCTCAATATTAAGAAACTAGAATAATGTGCATCTTGGTGTATGGAGAGATTGCGTTTTCTTGACTGACAGGAAATGAGTGACCAGTTAGATCAAAGCCTGGGCTATACCTGAGAAACATTAAAAAGGTAAAGAAACAGTAGAAGTAAATGTGCATTCTGCCATTCCTCATTACTCTATTTAAATTCATAAGTAGGTAGTTAGAAGTACAAAGTTACATTATCTGTAACTTACCAGAAAGAATTGCATGTGTGCTTTTCTCCAGTAAGCACAAGTTATACCTTCCAAAGAAGGCTGCTCTTTCAAAATACAGCCACTCTTACTTCTAATTTAAAAACCCCTACATTTTCCAATTAGGTACCTGTCTTGCTGCAATCACTTTAAAAATCAGTATAATTTAAAAACCAAATAGGAATGGTACAACAATGGTTAATATTTTGATTACTCTCATAATACACGAGAGATATAGGCTTTGGGATATTTAAGACATTTTTCCTTTAAAAAGAATGCACTGCCTCACTGTCTTCAGCTTCACTTTGTGGGAGCCAGGAGACAGTTAGTTTAGAACAAGAAAAGCATATCTGTAATCTGCAAAGGCAATCTGTTTATCACTGACTGAATGCAGTTATAAGATGACCCTCGATTTTCCTGCAATGTTTCTACCAGCTGAGTGACCCTGAACAAAGAAAGTAAGAAATGATCTACAGAGGGTTGTGTCCTCACTCCTTGATGCAGATGTTCCTCAGTCCTATCGTAGAAACGCAGATTAACTTTTTCAAAGTATTTTTAAATTTTTTAATGAAAGGAAGAATGTGTCCTGGTTTCGGCTGGGATAGAGTTAATTTTCTTCCTAGTAGCTGGGGTAGTGCTGTGGTTTGGATTTAGGATAAGAATAATGTTGATAACACACGATGTTTTAGTTGTTGCTAAGTAGTGCTTACACTAGTCAAGGACTTTTCAGCTTCCCATGCTCTGCCGGGTGCCCAAGAAGCTGTGAGGGGGACACAGCTGGGACAGCTGACCCAAACTGACCCCACCTGACCAAAGGGATATTCCATACCATAGGACATCGTGCTCAGCATATAAACTGTGGGGAGTTGGCCAGGGGGCAGCGATCGCTGCTCGAGGACCAGCTGGGCATTGGTCGGCAGGTGAGCGATTGCATCACTTGTTTTTTTTTCCCCAGGTTTTGTTTCTCTCTCATTGTTTTCCTTTTCATTACAATTATTTTATTTTATTTTGTTTTGTTTTATTTTATTTTAATTATTAAACTGTTCTTATCTCAAGCTACGAGTGTGCCTACTTTTGACGTCCTGATTCTCTCTCCCATCCCACTGTGGGGGTGTGAGCAAGTGGCTGTGTGGTGTTTAGCCACCTGCCAGGTTAAACCACAGCAGCATGGAAGTAACAGCTATCTGTTTGAGATAGGAAAAAAAACAAGTTTCTCAGTTTTTCAGAGCAGACAGTTTAATATGAAGGAAAAGAGCCATCAGGTAGACAAAGGAAGAATTTGGTTGTTTCAGGGGTATTTCTACAACAAATAGGTTGTAATACATATATATATATATAAAAGAGGTAAACTGCTCTGTAGAAATATAACATTTTAATTTCCATAACATTTTACCCTGGTACAGAACACTGAAAAAGTATGAAACATTGGTAAATTAAACTTCATGTTATATTTTGAGATGTAAATTGGCAACCTGCTTCAATTAGTTGAAACTAAACTCTCTACAAACATGCCATAAGGCAAGAATTTAAAGTAGAGAACATCTTATGCGTTATTCCCAATGTACTCCAACTTCTTTGCTGAAGTTGCAAACCTTTCAACTATAGTCTGTTCTCCTTCCTTCCTCTCTGTGTGCTCAGTAATGTTGAGTACCTCATAGTTACTAAATGAGAAATAAGGTCGTCAGTTCCTGCTATGCCCAAAATGTGGAAGGAACTACAAGGTATTGCTTTAGTTCACTGAACTGCAGATTTACAGAATGTGGTGAAATAAGCTTCAAGAGATCTCTATCCAAAGCTTAATAAGAAATGCCTCTATGCAGTTCCAGAAGGTCCTAAAGGCCAATTGTCTCTGAAGTCCCAAACAGAATATTAGATTTCCAAGCCAAAAGGTTTGTATATGTCATGTTAGTTGTAGAAAAGCCTTCCCATTAGAATTTGACTCAAAAATAAAGCCAGTAATGTCAAATGCAGTGCATTAATTACTTTTAGAGACAAAGGGTTAGGAGACTAGACTGATTAGATGGTAAAGGGCAGAGAAAGCTCCTTAAATAATCCACTGACAGTCTCTTAAATGAACCACGTGCAAAATATCTAACTATTGGAAATTTATATGGGCATATAGGCTGAGTTCAATCAAAGAACACAGAGGAAACATATTTGATTTCAAACCACAGAACAACAACTAATTAAATAGAAGGATGCCCTCCTTATTTCTAAATACTTTGCCTTTAAAACAAGGTAGAGCTACAAAGATCAAACGACACGGTAGTATTTCTTCTTTTTCTCTCAAGCTGTGAACAGAGGCAATCAACTCTACCACTGAATAATGCTAAGTGAAGTTGGAAGCGACATGTTTGACCAGGAAGTGTTTTTCAGGAAGAAAGGTAACAAGAGACATAATTGTAGTGGAAAGCAAAATAACTACCATTCACTGTTTTACTAAAACAGAAGTGGACAGATAGAAATTTTTACACTTTCATGAAATACCAATATATTTTATGTCTCATTAAAAAAAAAAAAAAGAAAAGGCACATATGTAGCATATCCTCCCAAAGTAATAATTACCAAAAGTGGAATGAGAATGGCTAGCCAGAGTCCTAGCTACTCTTCTTTCTGAAATCATCCTATTTACAAAAGTAAGAAGTCTGTGAAATAGACAATGGTAAGTAACAGAACATATTCATGCTTATTTTCCTGCTTTAAAATTAAAGTTTAGCAATTAACTGTTTTTAAAATTTAACCTCTAATAAACTGTTTTTACCTTCTACACTATAAAGGGTTTTTTTTCTTAATTCGTTTATAAAAAAAAAAAAAGAGAGAAAAATCCCCAAAGCCTTCTTTTCTTTTCAGCTGCAATATTTTATTCCAGCTGAAGGTAATCTTTTTTCTTTTCAAATATGCAAATTTGAAACAGAAGACTACTTCTAAAAGAAAACTATAAACATTTCATTAAGATGTTCAAAAATTTTTCACTATTTGTAAAAAAAGTCTTCTAATGTTAGTTTTTTTCGTAACAAAATAAGTCTGGCTGTCAAAACAGGAATTTTTAGTGAATAATTTCTTTCATCATAAAACACAACTTCTGCTTCTAATATAGGATTGTGTTTTTTCCCAATAAACTATTTTTTCAAAGATGAATTCGTATTAAATGATTCCAAAACATTCTTCTAAAACTGTAGTAATAAAGTGAAAATATTTTAAAAGGGCTTCTCTTTAATGGAAAATCCAAACTATAATGATTTAAACATAATGTTTTAGATAATAAATAACATTTTACAGGATGATTATGCAATCAGGTTAATTTTGGATTTATTTTTTTTTTATAAAAATCACTGGAAACTTTTGTGCAGTAGCAATTGAAATTTAATAGAAATTCTCAATTATTTGAACATGTGTATTATTACTACAAGAACAGCTCCAGCAATGGCAATCTGAAACTGGGCATGTGCAGCCATCAGAGTTTTATCCATATTCCATGTAAGCCTACTCTCATGAGTGACTAAAACTGCTTCCAACAAATGTGTATATTATGAGTGCAAAAGTTGCTTTCAGAAGCACAAGCTGCAGAAGTCTTTCGGGAAAAAATGTTGGACATAGGGGAAAGGAACTTAAATCTCCAATAACAGTCTAAATAGATACCAATATCAGTTTCACTCCTAGAAATTAAAAGGATCCTGAAGGATATTAAGGGTACAACATAATCAATTATATAACTTATACTACTGCATTACAAAATGGCCATCCTGTCAGGAAAAACAAATATATTACTTATCTTTGGCACATAGAGCATCATCCTTTTCAATCCAGAAGATGTAACAAGCCATTTAAAATTCTGTTAATGTACAACCTTCCATTTGAGTATTCTAATAATATCTACTGTGACTTTGACTTGTGTCACAGTTCTTCATACATAGCACATTTTATAGTCATAAAATAAAATAACTCACTTTTGGAGGACAATGTACAACAATCATGAGTCACAACTGACTCATGGAAAAAGAGGAGGTAGGCAGGTTACATTCTTACTCAAGGATACGTTCTGTGCAAAAATGACAACAGAACAATTTTGCAACGACAATGTATAATGTGCTCTTGCTCTTCCCAAAAGCAGAGTCATTAAGAGAACCCAAGACATATTCTGCATTCAGTAGTATTCATACCTTTTAATTTTTCCTTCTTACTTGGTGAAAACACTTGAACTGATGAGTCCACTAAATTTAACTTACTACTGGACTTGGTCACATCTGTTTTCAGGTTTTAATTGCATCTGGATCAGTAGCTTGTAGTTAAGTAATACCATATATGCATTCTTTTATTTATTTCATTGCTTGCATGCAGACAAGCACATTCATGTACAAGATTGGCATATTTAGAAATATCTAAGTACTTTCTTTGAAAAAGTGCTAGCAAGGCTGATTTTTCATATCATTTAGGTCTCTGTGGAGGTGAGGATATCAGCTGGTGATGTCCTAAGTGACAAATTTAAAAAAAATCAAGGTAGGTGGAAGTCCATGCTATGATTTTTCTATATTTTGCATGGGCTTATAAGAGATTGGACCAGTTTTGGAACACAAACACCTTACTTCTCTCTTAGGAGTAGCATGTAAGCTGAAAATGAAAACCTGCCCTCAGCTGTAAATGACAGCATTCTGGGAAAGCATTCTGGAGATCTTACAGTACAGTGCTTGTCCTGTTGTTACTCCTCTCATTAGGCCTTTCCTTTGACATCTCTTTGTGAGCAGCTGGTGTCCATGCACTCTAGAAATGAGCACTATGGGGTTATGAACTTGGCAACACTTGCTTATATGTTATGCTTGAGGTCATTCTCCCATCTCTGGAAAAAGCAAACAAAGAACTGTAAAGCTAAAAGAGTTCTTAATGTATAGGGGCCTAGAAAACTTCTGCTTTACATTCACTTCAGTGCCATATGGCTTCAAATAAAGTAGTTTTTCCTTTGTTTAAATAACCAGTGAGAAACAAGAATTTTATTCTCATCTGGAAGGCATCTTTAAAATACATCTAAAAACATCTGTAAGTGTAAACTCTTTCTTTGTTAAACTATAAGTAAAAGAAACACTTTTGTGGCTTCTTTAAGGGGATTATTAGCATATCATTATCACCATGCAAATTAGGTAATATAGGAAAGTTACTTTGGAAAACAAAGAGACATCTCAGTGAAGGGCTCAAAAATGCAGCATTGGGTTAGGACAAGTAGTATTTCAGATGTTTCATACCTATCTGCTAGTATTCTTCTAGGAGACAAGTACGTTCTGTTTTATTCTGTCCATAGCAAAAGTGATTCTTCTCACTTCTCTTTCTATAATGTCTGAGAATACAAAAAATGACCAGCAACAAAAAATTTCTTTTTTCTGTATCTTCTAATATAGATCAAAACATTAATTTTTATTAGCTTAAATTGTTACTGATCTTCCTGTAATCCTAGCTATCATAGCTCTGTAATATGAGAGTAAGCAAAATTATCAAGGATGTATTCAAACAGAAAATAACTGTCAGTGTATGGTTCAGATTCAAGCATGACTAAATTATAAAGAACAGTAACCAACCGAAATAATAATATTGAAATTAGAAATATATAGTGATATTTTTAGTGGCAAAAGTACACATTTTAGCAAGCCTGATTCAGGTTATTTGAGATCTTGTGTAATCATTTGTTTTGGAAGTCAGATTATCAACTTTCAGACTTAAATGCAGGTTCCCAAATAATCTTCACTGATCCTTTTAAAGTATGCAGAAGTTTCTATTTGCATGGAAATAAAACCATCTGCCTATGCACAGTATTAATTCTGAAGACTTAATCTGAGAATTTATAAATGCACAGACATGTTCAGTTTTGTGAAAAACCGTGCTTCTCCTTGAAAGCATATTTTGAAATTTAAAATATTTTTTGAAATGACAATTTTTAGTAAACAGTACTTCCTCAAACCTACCCATACCATCCGAATATTGAGTCTCTGTAGAGAATCTACACAATATATGTGAGATATTACCAGATTGTTGACTGTGTGCTCCTAACTGCATGCCACGGTTGTGGCCAGAAGTAGTAGTAGTTCACACTGAAAATGGATCAGTAGGACTACCCAAAAATAAATACACATTTCTTTCTTAATACAGGAGACAGTTAAATTTGTATTATAGCTAAGAGCCTAAGTAGAGTTAGATGGAAAGGAAAATGAGCCACAGAACTTAGTTGACTATTCAATAAAACAGGATAAAGAAATGGGACAAGTCCATTGATTTATTCTCCACATATACAGTGTTAGAATTTCAAATATGTTTTGGCTAACAAAGTTTGTGTTAGTTTATAGCAGATACAAACAACTCAATTAATAGTCAGGTATCTGGATCTGATATCAATGTCTAAAAATTACTGAACAATAAGAAATTCTCTATCTTAAAATATCTCATTTTTTCTTGGAATACTTCTGATATCAAGTTTTTACTGCTAATGACAAATTAATTGAATAGGGGCAATTATATCTATCCAGTGTTCATTATTTCAGAAGTACTGTCTTCGACAATTTTTTGACCAAAGATGTACAATAATGTGCTTATACACCAATTACATGAGATAGTATTCATCCTTCACCTTTTAGAAGAGAAAACATTGGAAATGTGTTCAGCATTTCTTAGTGCCTTGGGTATTCATTATTTCCATTGTCAATGCAGGGTTTCATATTATTAAGCAAAGGAAGTATAATACACAAACTGAGTGTATAAATATAATCTCCAAATTCCATCTCCAAAACACATTTGCCCGGATGGCACTTTTATTAATTAGTACCAAAGAAAGAGTAACTTTTTTTTCAGGAGATCAGAAAATCTATTTTCTGAATGTAGTATTTATCTCAGTGTTCAATGCCTATGCAGTATTTGTCATTATAACAGCAAAATAATACAAAAATCAGAATTTTGCACTGCAGGCTCCAATACTCTCATGAGCCTTGTTTTGATACTGAGAATGTCAAGGAGCACTTTGATGTGGGTACAGTGCAAATATTCACATTTGCTTGGCTAGGTAGGCTAAAAATTAAAAATCACAAAGGGTCTTGCCCAATGAAAATGTCTTCTAGAAGCCCCATCACGCCCAACCAAAATGTTTTCCAGAAGCCCCTGCAAATTTCTTCCCTAGCTCACTAGGATATGTCTAAAACACTGTCCAAAGAACTCCAGAATTAACTGCATGCATTTCAAGAAGCACTGCATTCTTGTGCATGAGCCCAGTCTTCCGGATAGCCCATGAAACTGTAGACATGTGGGGGGCTATTCAGGTAGATCAGGCTCCAAAGGAATCATAGACAGGAACATTGTTCCAAGACGGGGAATGAATTTCTCCTTATGAAACTGCAGGGTTGTTTTATATTGTATGCACTTGTTTAAACATGTAATGCAATTATTTGATAATGGATGTAACTTCAATGTCAAACAGCTAGTGAAAAAATTATGAGAATAGATTCGCAGCCTCTCTGCCCCTTTGCTCAGCTTGCTCCTTAACTACTTGCTCTTTAAGGACTAGTTCTATCTCTGCTTGAAATAAATAGAAAAACATCCATACTGACTTCCATGAACTCTGGCCTAGGGCTTTACTTCCTGAGCAGACTGTCTTTCAATCTATCCTTCTTATTGAGTTCTACCACTTCGATGCAGAAGTATGATTTATCTACTTTTTCATTACCTTTTCATTATTACTCCTTCCTTTTATTTATCATTATGCTCCCTTCTGCTTAGAGTCTCACGAAAAAGAAACCCATATGGGAAAAAACAAATCTGTAATTTTGGTTACTTCATAATTTCAAATAAACCAACCCACAACAGAGGACCTTACTGTAGGTCTCCAAGATTTATTTAATATTATCTATTTTGACAGATGATTGACTGTCATAACAAATTGACTATCACAGTATAATTGGGGTTTTTTTAGAACTCATACATGGTAAAGAATGCAGTAGGCCAACAGTAATTTAAAAAAAAACAAAACACCACCACATTATCTGATCCTAACTAGGACAAAAAAACACTTAAAGGATAAGATATACTCAGCAAATGATGATTTTGGAGCAGATTCTTGAGTAGACTGTAGAAATGTTATATTACATAAAATAAGGTTACTACTCTACCTGGCCCTTAATTTCTATCGACAGAAGCTCGGATTCCTGGGGATCATGTGAAAGATACCCATTCAACAATACAAGCAAACCTGTTTTCTTCAGAGTCAACAGGAAAACGCCACAGACTTCAGCGAGAGCTAAATTACGTGTACTTTAGAAAAAAACATGTCCCAAACATAATTTTGTTTTTTGAGCAAATACTTGTTAGTATAGGCAAATATTTTTTAATACGTAAGATAGCCTGAATAAGGCACTTCTAAAAGATGATTCTTAAATATTCTGCATTTTCTCTGCTTTTAATAGAGAAATTATTAAGGAATGAATTGGTATTTTCAAGAAGCTACATTTTTGTGTTGCATTTTCATCGAGGACATGAGCAAAGAGTATCCCATCAGAGTTAAGCTTTATGAATTGCTTTATTTTTTCCAGTTTTTCATCACCGTAGAACAGAGTAGAATAGTTCAGTTGGAAGCACCTACAATGATCATCTAGTCCAACTGCCTGACCACTTCAGGGCTGACCAAGTTAAATCATACTATTAAGGCCATTGTCCAAATGCCTCTTAAACACTGACAGGCATCACTATAGCTGTTACAACCACAGCTGTTATGAAAACTATGGTTTCTACAATTTTCATGGCAACAGCTTCATTTATAAGGACTGGGATAACCATCTCTGCTCTATTCCTTTGACCAGCACCACTGTATTTTTATCTCATATTTAGTCATGTGTCTTTATAAGCATTCAGATAATGAGCCATCAATAGTTAATGTAGCAGTTGATGTGCCTGGTTCAAGCTAAAATAATTGATAGCAATGTTTATGAAGCAGATATAGAGTGAAATTAGAGTATATAGTCTCGTTGCTAGCTTCAGGCATTCACCACATGCTCATCCTCCTCTAAATATTTATGTTTCTGTCTTTTTTGCTCATATCCCAGCTTTTTCTTCTGCTGGACTGTCACATGAGTCTTCTTCAGTCATCAAGTATTTATTACAAAGTCCACAGCTTTTAAGAGAAAATCTCCTGCTTACAAATATTTGCAATATGCTACTGAATACACAGGACTTCACAAGAGCAAGGAAATAAACTCATACTTGAAAAGAATTCAAGTAATTACTTGTATATACAATTATACCTATGATTGTCCTCTGCTGGGAATATGCTGGCAGTTTAAAAAGAAAAAAAGTCTAGAGAGGAGCCAGCTAAAGCATTATCCTACTTACACCACTGATACAGCCAGTCTGTTCTTTGACAGATAGTATTAGTTAGGAGTCATCAACCGTAATAAAATTGGTATTTAATACCATGCAAACAACTTTTACTTGCTTTTATGTAGAAAAAGAACAGCCATGTATACATGTTCTGTAAGGAACTGAGGAAGGTAACACTTAAATCTTTCCTAAATGTTTCTAAGGTTGGACACAACTAATATTTTAGCATTGTGTTCCACTTAAACCATTGTAACTTAAATGCCAAGTTTCCTTTGAATTCCAGATGCTCTGTCTCTCCATCATACATTTAAATCCTGTAACAAAATGTATTTACCTCTATATTTACTCTATTAGTATTAATAGTTATCTTTAATATCTAGTATTTTGCATACATATCAATGTTTCCCTTAATATTCCTATCTTGAAATAAACAGTTGAGATAACTAGCAAAAAAAAGCATCATTCCAATTTGTTTATATGAAAATATTTATGTTCATATTTAGTAATCTAAACTGATTTTGGCAGTCACAAAGTCTTGCAACTTGCACTGACTTCAGTGGGAACGGCATAGGCTCAGAACACCTGAAAATGAAGACATTTTTATTTAGTAGCCTGAACAACTGTTCTCTAAGACAGTGGAAATCTCCTAGGGATAGCAACAAGCACTGGATTAAGCTTTAATTTTTTACACATGAATACTGAGAGCCTCACTGGACTTCTGAGACAGCAAAATTGGAACTTCCACCTCAGACACATGGGATAGGATCTCCATTTTACTTCTCGGAATTCTTTTTAAATTATTCTGTGGAAATGTGAGGAAAAAAAAATTGTCTTGCAATATAAAGAAAATTGATGGAGACTTTACAAAAGCCCTTCCTACAAGAGAAGGTTTTTAGTACTTCAAAAAAAATACTGATTATTCATTCAAATGTACAGGATGCCACTGGCACTCTATGTTTTCAGCATAGTCAGAAAGAAATAAAACAGGGAGAAAAGCCATCATTCCATCTTCATCACAAGAAGAAGAGCTATTTTAAGAACAATACTGTGAGTGAAACTATAATTTCGACCCAAACAGCAAATACCTGAAATTTCTTAGCAAGTGTCCAATCTTAAATGAACAAAATTTATTTTCAACTATTTAAAAATGGGTTGGTTTTTTTTTTTTTTTTTTCTGGTAGGGTATTCTGTTTTTGTATTTATGTCACTGTTTGTATCTATATGTATGTCACTATTTGGTATCTATGCACTATATGCACACACATTTAAACAGAAAATACAACCCCAGAATAAGGCCCTACTGACTTACTGTTGTCTTCCTCTACCTTTCTTGTCCCTGGCAGTAGAACATTCATTGTTCATCAGTATTGGAAGAAACTGCAAGGCTATCAACAAAATCCTCTAATCACAATCCTATTAAAGCTTAATATTGATCAAATTACATAAACTGGTTCAATAAAACAAGGTCATTACATTTCCCTCTTTAGATCTTCCCTTCTATCGTGCCTCCAGTAAGCATTTCTAAGTAAGTGGTATCTTATTAGATGAAATAAAACCTTAATGATTACCAGTATATTTCTATTACTGATTTTATTACTGAATTATTGTAGCTAACAATTAGAATTCAGCTGAAATATATGGGGTACTAGAGGATATCAAAGGATTCCTTTCAGCATTGCAGTCCCACACCCCAAACAATTGTATCTATATCCAGAAAGAACAGATTTTCCAGTAGTGCTAATGATAGTATTTATTAGAGAGAAAAAAAATATTTTTGCAACATCTTGACGAATTTACACTTAATTAGAACTAGGTGCTTACAGCTCCACCAGAGAGATTCACTGGAATCACAATACACTCCAAGTTGATGGAAATAAAAAAAATAAATAAAAATAGATTAAGAAACTGGAGACATTTCCTCTCCATGTTGCTTATCAAGACCAAAAAGAAAGTGTGACTTTAATTCTTTAGTACTGGATATTTCCCTGTCTGTTGTAAAGATTCATAGTAAAGATACTTTAAATAAAATTCTAAAGAGGCTAGTATAGAAATAGGCAAGTCAATTGTTCTATTGTACGTGTACTATTAGAAGGTCTTTCATAAAGCTGTAAATTTTTATTAAATATTTCATCAAATGAAAAGTTATACATTTGTTTGCTAGCTACCATTACCAGAGTTGTTTATTATTGCTGTACAATTTGTCAGTCTCAGATGGACTAGATAACCTTTAAAGGTCCCTTCCAACCCAAACTATTCTATGATTCTATCAAATAGATTAATGTGCATTTCAGTAACACCATCTTCCTAGGCCCGAATAGCTAGCCCTGCTTCGCAGGGGGTTTGGACAATTTGAGTTCCAATGCTCCCTCTCAGTATAAACTATTCTATGATCTCTACCAAAGAATAGCATATTTAGACTGCTGTACTTTTAAAAGGTCCATTTTAAATTTAGATTTTTGGTTTTTTTATACCAATGCACAGAAGAATTCAACTCATGTAAGTTCAGCTCTCTAAAAGTTAACCACCCAAGCTAGGAATTAAGGCTCTTTCTATAGTCACGGGAAAAAAACAAAACAAAACCAGAGAATTTCTAGGTTCACCCTACCCATCTTACAGAATAAACTGCCCTTTCTGAAGGGCCTAATTTTTCCATTTTCTTACAGAAAGATTCTATATTATTAAGGCTGAATGCTTAACTTTTAGATAACTTTATTAGTCGGAATGAATTGTACTATAAAAGACGTAGCATAGGTGCAGATTCCAATCATCAGAACAAAAGAATTACAGCCATGTAAAAAAAAATGTGCTAACATAAATGCTCTGTGAAATCAGCACTTAGACCTTCTTTACAAAAATCCAGCAACTGCCCAGTAAAGGAGATCAAAACACACATGAAGGGAAGACTTGGTAAATAAATAAATAGATATTTTATGTATTCTTTAAAGCAACAAAAACTATGTATCAACAAATTTTACTCACTTGAAAACATCAGCATAACTACAGCAATACCAGTGATGGTATGACGTTTCCATCATCTATGAATTTTCGCTAAAACCAGATTATTTATTGAAAGACTGAGCAAAATCAATGTATTACTGTAAATCAAAGCACTAGTCAATGTATGCAGGTCATGATCTACTGCTTTCAATTGGAACAATATTTCACCTATGAAGTTTGCTTTCAAATTGTGATTATCACAGGTTTTTCAGCCTTGCAAGAGCATTTCTCTAAGCTCTTTTGGACTCTGAAGTGTAAAAATGATTTAACAACATTTAAAATTAAAAAATGCTGACTACGAAATAAGGACAAAACTTCAAAAAAATTGTTGCAATATCATTGACTTTTAACATTAAAGTTAAAAAAGTTCCAATATTTTATTTTGATTCAAAGGACTTTAAAAGAATTTAATATTTTTATTGAAATTAAATAAACATTCAAATTGAAAATCAAACCATTGTATTTGAAAACTTAATTTGGAATTTATTTTCTCAGAATCATCCACAATATAATTCTGTTATTGGTCCAGACTCAAACTGAAAGTAACTCACTCATCAGAGTGAAAAGATCTTACATATTTTCATCAGTCCTTTCATAATGAGCCCATTGATGTCTAGCCAAATTCCCAGTGCAGGACAGGAGAAAGAGACTGACTTTGACAATTATCAGAGAAATTGTCCTGACTTTGACAATCATCAGGATCCATGTAAAGTGCTCGCAAAGTTGTTCTACTTTATCATCTTACACAACCACACGCTTGGGCCACATTGTTATCCCTGTTTCTGGTAATACAATATTGAAGAGGCAGTGGGCACAAACTGAAACACAGGAGGTTCCCTCTGAACATCAGGGAACACTTTTTTAATGTGAGCACTGGCACAGGCTGCCCAGAGAGGTTGTGAAGTCTCCATCTGTGGAGATATTCAAAAGCCGCCTGGACAGTCCTGGGCAGATTGTTCTTAGTAACCCTGCTGGACCAGAACGGTTGGAAAAGGTGACTTCCAGAGGTCCCTTCCAACCTCAACCGTTCTGTGATGCTGTGAACATTAGATTAATTTCTAAGTAAATCACTGAGCAGGTACATTATTAATGAACAAAATATACATATTTAATTAGAGTGATGACCTATGAGCATCTTCATATAAATAATAGCTCAGCATCTTCCATACCTTGAAACTTATTTTTGAAAGACTAAAAGAAACAATAAAACAACCACAGAACAAGCCTAGTTCAGCATAATTTATCAAGGCACATTTGTAATTATTATACCTCTTACGACTCTTATGATTCCGTATAAGTCTTACAACGAAATAAATTGTATTTTTTCAGTGTTTGTTTACAAGGCAACTAATACAGGTAACATTTTCTAGACAATTTAGCTTAGAGAAGATTATGGTGAAATTTGCTTGAGAAAGTTCTAACGGAACATTTTCCTCTTTATACCACTGAAAACAGGAGTTACAGTTTCTAACTACAGTTACTAATCTTCTTAGTAGAGCACTCTTATGCTACAGAAAAAGACCTAATTTTACTCCAATAAAATAAAAACATACTGTTAAGTATGCTTCCCTATTACAGGAGAGTTGTATTGTATTTAGCAATTATTATTTTTTTGCTGGACTCAAGAGTCATGACCTAAATACACTAAATTCCTGTCATAAGGGAACATGCAGTGCAGACCCAAATACACTTTCCTTAGAGGCTTCTGCTGTCAACAGGCAGCTTTGGGAAGAATAAACAAGACCACTTGTGAACAAGATGCTTAATATCGGAAGAACTATTTCACACAGAACAGTTCTCAACTTAACTGTACTATCACGTAATTCTAATAGTTTTAGTAAAAATATTCAGACTCATGTTTCATTCTTTGTGTGAATGATCCCACAGAAAGTGGAATCCCTCTGCAGTAAAGTTTGAAATAAAGAACAGGAAGGGGTGTTCTGGGCCAAGTTCAGAGGTTAACCAAAGGTACTATGATATATAATGTCTTTCACATCAGCTTCATCTTGAAAACAGTTTGGGGTTTCCACCCTGTCTTTGTCTAAGAAAGGTGGATTCTGAATGTCATTCCATTCCACTTCTTTCATCTTTACCTAGTCACTCCATCTTCCTGCCTCTCCGAGAAAATTTAGGAAACCACTCATATTCCCTCTCAACTGAGTTTTCCCCAGAAATAAGAAAACTTCAGCTAGTCCTTTCATGCAGAAGATGTTATTGCCTCTTTGCTCTAGCAGTCTTTTTGTGAATCTCTTCCAACTTGAGGTTGGCTCTCAATCACTACTGAGCCAAAACCCAGACAACAAGTTTCAAACAACCTCTTGGTTTAACTGTATTAATACTTACATATTTTTAATAGAAATCTCTTAAATAATACATTTTGGAATTATATTCAGCTTTTTTACATCCACTTCCCATTGGCTGCCTAAAACCATTCTATAACATATATTTTCCCTCTCTGCTACTGCTACGTAAAAAGTCAGAACATAAATTTTTATTATTAACTGGTAGATATAGGGCCCTCATCTTTGTACCATGCAGTATCATCCCACCTCTGTTGCTCCTGTTCTTGAGTAATATCATACTGATTCCCTTAGTTGACTGTTCAACTCAATTTTGTGTTGTCTAAAATTTCCACTAGCATGCTCCTTCTTCTTGTGCTCAAATTAACAAAAATTGATCCCAAAATATGTTCTTAATCAACCGCTACAACTAGCCTCCTTCCATCCCGTCAATGTCTACTGTAAGTGAAAATTTTTCCTCTATTACTTACCTTACTAATTATCTTACTTGCGTTCCATCTACTATAGTTTAAATGGGGCCACTTCAAAAGATATCTATTTTAGGGATGTCATAGTCCCTACTCTAACAATTCTGGTACCAAAGAGTGATGTTGAGTTATTCTGTATAATTTTGGTAAGCCCTTGTCATATTTTTAAGTCAACTTTTTGACTTATTATTAGTTTTTCCTCCAAAATAAGTTTTAAAGTCTTCTCTATTATTACATTTAGTCTAACCGGTCTGTAATTGCCTGCTTACTTTTTTCCTCCTTAAACATAGCTGTTCAGTTAAACATAGATGTTCATAAAGTTAAAACTGCTAATCTAATGGAAATAAAAATTACTGCAATGGTAGCGATTAAGAAGACAAGTATATTTCTGTAACTTAAATTTGAAAGACGTTAACTCTATACATTGTTCTGTTGCAGTATAGATCGGTATAAAAACTTAGAGCCATCTACAGTCATACTTTGCATTTTGGTTACAGCATTAACAGCTGTAGCTGTAACAGAATTAACTAATATCTCAAGCTTCATAATGTTATTATTTTTTTCCTATTTCCAATCAGACAAGATTTTTCAATGGCTCATTCATTACCCCAGTTTTCATGCGGGTTCTTTTTGTTCAGATTTTATTTATGAAAAGTGCAATGATTTTTCCAGATCATATTTTTAACTGTTTAAGACAAGAAACAAAAACAGTGTCCTAACAAAGATGCTTTGGAATGTAACTGTCAATACACGCTTTCTACATGCAAAACACTATGTAAATGGTAGGAAATAACTAAATTTTGAAAGCCAGTCAAGAAATCAAGAGATAAAAGAAATATATGCTGATAAAGCAAGACTCATTACATGTCACATTATAACTAAATAATAATCATCATATAGTTATTGTGTATTTACATATTCTTCTCTTAAATAGAGTGAACACAGAATTCTTCCTCACCATGATAAAAGTACTGGGTAGCATTTTGTAACAGGACTACGTCAGGCAGCTAGCAATGCAAGCTTGCCATTCATAAAACCATAAACAAAAAAGAAAATTATAAAAGTACTATGTAGAATATTTCAAGTCCAGAAACAAAGCTAAATAGTATGGCAGTCATATGGAAGTTATTTTCTTGGAAGGCTGTATTACTAGAATGTTATATTGTTAGGCCAGTGTTCTGTACTTATAGAAACAGATTTCTACAGAATGTAATTGCTTACATGAAGATCTAGAGAACCTAACTGATGGGGAAAAAATCTGGTTCTGCTTTAAAGTATAAGCAGTATGTCACACAGTTTCTCATACGGAAAACCCACATCTCTACTTAGATAAATGGAGGAACGCTAACTGAAATACGGATTCTTAATGGTACATGGTAGTGCAAAGTGTTCACCTGACAGATCAATTACTTTTAGGGGGTATATGGCTATCAATCAAAAACACACAACACCAGCATTTACTGGAAGAAATAAAGATTAAAATCATATCATGATCCAAGTCCTTAGAATTTCTGTTTCTTTTAGGCTGTGTATCACGTTTATGCTTAATATTATTTCCCTTAGCTAGTCTCCTGCATTTTAGCAGGAGTTTTGCTTATGTGAGACACAAACATTAAGGCTTAGAGACCTGCTAGTGCTTAACAGAAATACCTCACTATGAGCTGAGTGGAGAGTGTCTCTGTACTAAGCGGCACACCGAATAGGGGTTCACAGATGCAGAACCTCCTCTCTTCTTCAGATTTCTAGCAATAAATCTTTGAATAAAGGATCTATTCTGTCTTTCACTTATTCTTTTACACTCTCCTATGAAGAGACACCAGTGGAAAGGAAGCTCAACTGCCCACAAATTAGAGAAAAACAAAAATAACCTTTGATTTTACTGTATATCCAGATCATCGCTACTCCCTTTTGTTTGACCCAAGCCAAGTGCAGTCATTGTTATTGCCTGGAGCTAATGCTGAAGCTGCTAATGCTATTCTTCAAACGATTACAGCCTCTCTCTCTTTTTCCACCCTATCCCAAGCTATTCCTATAACCTGCTGGGGTTAGCCCTTAAGCATCTGCTTCTGTTCCCTACTCCAGTGGGTGCCTTTCTCCTCTTCTGTCTTTAAGAACTTTCTCACTGATTTGATTCATCCTTACCACCTCCTGCTTCCAATCACACAGCTGAATCTGGTTTGCTTCCTCTCTAGCCACTGTCTAATAGGTATACAACTTTGCCCAGGCAAGTATGCCCAGGCACTCACGCTTACAATCAAATTCTCTTGCAAGTGACAGTTGGGAGATGCAAAGAAAATAACATGGAGAAAAACTGCATTTTGACTCATGGTATATTTCAAATCTCTGGCCAGATATACAGACTGAACTAAGGTGTTTCTTTGCTTTTAATCGTAGTACGTTGAAAAATAATGTTATATTGATATATACTTTTGAAATATATTATATTACTATTTTAACCGAAGTAATGCATTATTCAGTTCCTAAAAAATGACCAAAGTAATTTTATATAATGAAATTTATATAATTATTTTTAAAATTAATAAAAATATTAAGATATCAGTTGGTTTTTGGTTTGTGTATAGTTCATTATTTAACCTACATAAGCTAATTTTATTTGTTGTAACGCTATTTAGAAACTCTTATCTGGAATAGAGTCTGTAGGAAACATCCTCATTCTTACTTCTTCATTCCCACCATTAGATTGTTAATTTAAATGATCCCTCATCTGTTGTAAATGCTAGAGCAACAGCCAAAAGAACCAGTAGCTACAGGCCTTCACCTTGCTCTCCTTGAAGTCAACAGCATTACTCCTACTCATATCTTTGAAGAGAAGACAGGTCCCAAAGAGGTCAAACCAGGTACTATTAAATTAATAGGAGTTCTACAGCTGACCTCAATGGGAGCAGAATTTGAGCTTCAAGGAATAAACACTGATTAGGGTTAAAATAAGTGGCATTAAGTAGAAAATCGGTGAACCTAAAAAACTATCTTTATAAACTACATACCTGAGGCAGTGCTGAGTTAAGCTGTCGCTGGAGGGAGTCTCTGTCGTAGATGACATCCTGTAGGCGTTGCTGTGCAAGTGACAAGCTTTCCTGTGTCTCCCGAAGAGTATCAAGGAGACGGTCCCTTTCATCCAGCATGTTCACCATCAGCTGCTCAAAGTGAGAATCCGAGTCTGAGCCGCTGCTTTGGGACCCCCGTTGACTCATCGGGGTGTCCTCGTTTATCGTTGGCATCACTTCACACATCATTTCTTTAAAAAAACACAAATGGAGGAAAAGCTCTTCAGTAGAAAAACATTTGAGGGGATTTCATAAGAGGAATTAACTCTGTCACATGGACACAGTTAGTAGATTATTGCATTGTTCCCTCTTTCAATTTTGCGCTTTCAATGTTAATCAGATGGTCGATAGACAGGGATTAAATACAGTGACTAATTCCACACACCAAAGACTTTGAATGTGCTTCCTAAACTGAGAGAAGAATGACTGGAAGGAGATGGAGGATAACAGAGTATTTTAAATTATTAATAGTTTTGCAAATAACGCTCTTAAAATGACAGAAAATACTTCCTCTGCAATTGTAGTCTCCTTTATCATTGATTTTCTCCCCTCTCTTACTTAATGTCATTGTTGAATTGTTGGTATTGATGCCAATAGCTGCCATTAATTGCCAGATTTTGTCCTGCTCTAGGCATTTCTACAGTACAGCTCAGGCTAACCATTGATCCCAGTATCATGCTGCCTTAACAATGCCAGGTTAATCTATTTTTCTATCTAGTTATTCCTACCCTCAGGGGAAATTATTCTCCAGTAAGCTCGTTCAGTGAGAGGTCAAGAACTAGAAACTCTCTGCTAATTACCATCCCTGTGATATCTTGTGCAAATTGAATTACCAGGGACAGAATCACTGTTGTTTGTTTCCTAAAAACAGTCCTGAGCAAGCAAATAATATCACCTAGTCCCACTCTTCAATTTTAAAGCTTCTTATGTAAATCTCAAAACTTCAGTTTGTGTATGGGGAGAAGCTTATGCTATGAGATACTGGGTTAAGCAGATGGAAAAAAAAAAACCAAAGATATGACAGGTCTAAAGCTCAGATTTATTTTTTTTTTTTTTATAAAAAGACTGTGTTAATAATAGATGATATCTACCCAATGAAAATCACCCAAAGAATCAGAAATTGTTTTTCTAGTATGACTGAAGAAGCACAGCAGACATAACTTTACACATAGTTTAGGGTTAATTTCTGGAAATTCTCTTATTGTAGTAACTATTGGAAGCGTTTTATCTCAGCAAGTGGGATCGAGGTGCTTTTGGTTCATCTGCTGGAAGTTAAAATATTTTACCAAGGAGTATGCTGTGGACCTTCTGGACGTGAACTTTGTCTACAATATATGTGGGTGACACACTTTCACTGTTAAGTGTGCCATTGTGTAATGTTCTCACCATTTCAGTCTCAATACTATGACAGATTAGCTCTACATATTCTTAAATCGGGTCTGCTTTCCAAAGTAGGAAAATGGAACTTGAGAAAGTGGAATTTATGAAAAATGGAAGATCTAGCTCTTCCAGAATGTAACTTAAGGACAGGCCATACACCAGGGAACAGAAGAGCTAAGACACCTGTACTTAATTCATTAAAACCAACTCCTCCTACCAATACTTGTGCTAACACTGCTTGCTGCTCGGATTTACTGGGAAAATGACATAGCTTCACTAAGACTAGCTGGCTTTGATCATATTCTGAACATTCAGGCAGAATTTAGTATTCTTTTTCAGCAAATGTGATAACTAGCAGAATTGGCACCAAGCATTGGTATTTCAGCATGAATTACCAGCTACTACTGCGTAGCTTTCATAGGCAATAGCGTCACTACTGAGGTTTCAGGTAGGTCTTGATCCTGGTTTTAAAGTGTCTGGACTGGAGGCAAGGTTTGCTTATTTGGCAACTTGGCTAAGAGGCAGTTGGTTGTGGCTATTATCCACTTGGTAATTAATTAGGTGCAAGAGAAGCAGTTAATAGCTTGAAGTGATAGATACTGAAAAGTTCCTCACATCTCCAATGTATTTAGGTCAGGTATATTTACTCAGGATTATCTGATTCGATGCTGCATATCTCCATTACTCATGAGGTTCAAAACTTTCGGTTACAGAAACCTTTGCCTCTCCTAAACTATAGGATCCACTAGGAAGCACCACAATGTCCTTTCATGTTGACATGATGTTAATACATCAGTGCCTCCATCGCCATACAAAACTTCCAAGATTTTTAAGTTTTTAATATTTGCACCATTACCAACCGATCTTCATGGTACCTACCACCTCCTCTTCCAAGTATGGACAGCGTGTACTATGAGGCACCATAGACAGGGAGCGACTAAACTCTGCAGCTGCACCAGCAGAAGGACAGTTTGAATAAACTAGTACCCATCCTCCTACACTTCAATGTCCCTGCAGAGGCAGAACAGCTCTTGGGGAGTTCTTGCTGATGTAACTGCTTTGTCCACTGTTGACAGGTATCTTGAGATGTGGGACTATCAGCAGAGGGGAGCCACTGTCTTGCCTCCACGGTCCTCTCACAATGTTGTGGGAGTACATTTCACTCGGAAAGCAGCCATCACTCTGCAGAGTGTTTCCACCCAGCTCCCACCTGTGGCTAACTAGTTTGGGATGGCCAAGTTCACAGTGAGCAAAGGGATAACTAAAACACCCAAGGCCATCTGCCACTTGCTCAGTTTAACCATAACTTTCCAGTATGCAGCAGGTGACCAGAGGCCAAGGTCTCTGCATGCCCATTCTTCAAGATCAAAGAAAACAATTCAGATTGTCATTGAACCTTTCCTGACTCATGATCATCAGCATTTCACAGGGCACACTTCTTGCCACAGGGGATTCTCACCAGTGAACCTTCATCATTCAAGAAATTACCTCCAATGTCCTGCACATGCAGATCAAGTTTATGGTCTGAACAGCAGAGCGTACACTACCACTACTCACATGCAGTGGCAGAGTGAGAGTGGTGCAATTTTTCATGCATGCTGGTGTGTGTGTGGGAACAGGTAGGGAAACCTCTGTGTAGACAGCTGTTGCTACCTTAGTACCTTGTATTCAAACTAGATAGAAAATCTCATCCTATAGTCATTATGGGGATGTGGGAAGCCATATATTTAAGTGGTTGTGGGGCAACTATGGAATCCATGGGTTGAATGCTCATGGCACTATTACCACACCTTCTCCCTCTAAGCTGGTGCATTCAGGGAGGGGAGTGGACCACACAGTGTGCTCATTTTGAAAGCCTGGGCTGCATTATCCTGACATGGCACAAGTAAAAAAATTTGGCCTATGAGTAAGACCACAGAGAAGGCAGGGAACAGGGGGGCAGTTCCTGATGCAGGCAGTTGCTATTTGGAAGTTTTCTCCACAGCTCACAGCCCCAGGAGAACCTTTAAAAGGTACAGCTGTTCTTCCAGTCAGACTAGTGATGGACATTGCTTTCCGGCAGTTCAGAGATCAATGCCATTATTCCATTGGAACCACATGCATCCTCTCCCTTTCCCCACCCTCAGCTTAGAGACAAATATAGAAAAGCAGTATGCTAACCTGGGCCAGATCAGAAGTGCTGGTAGGGCATGCCAGAAAGGGATGTATTGATACTTGCAACAGTGAGGAGCAGAGGAAAGGGGAATCCTGGGCCATGTCCTCACATTGATCTTTTGTGGGAGCCAACAATGAGGACCCCAGAACAACTCTGAAGGGAACCTGGCTTCTCAGGATGTTCCTGGGTCATCAACCCAGAAAAAAGGAACACCATTTCAAACAATTACAGGTTTATTGTGGGGTTCCCAGATAAGGATTTCTTGTAGCTCTTCATGAAAGACATATGCCATGCTGTTATGATTTGTGACTTCTTGCCTTTAGAAAAGCATTCTTTTTCTTTTTTTTTCTTTTTTTTTAAAATTTTACCTGGTACTTATCACTCTTACACCTGCCAGCAGATGGGATGCTTTCAATGTCCCAAGGCTGCCACCATTTATCACTGTTCCCAAGAAATGCTGGTCTTCTTCCAGCACATGTTCAAGCATAAAGCCACTTCCCCAGGACCTTACTACACTCTCTATGAATTTTCTGCTTGATAGCAGGAAGGAATCAAAATACTGAGAATATCTGAGGAATTTTAAAAGGAAGAAGAAAAAAAGGAAAAAAGAAAAGGGAGGTTCATCAAGAGCGGCTGCAACAAAAGCTAAGGCAGGTAAAGCAGAGAAATTACTTCAAACCTATGAAAGTAAATAGAAGTGTCAGCAAACAGACACAATCAGCAAACAATCACAATTTAGCAGTAGAAGATTGGCAGCTGAGGACAAATAGGAGGGCACATAGGCATTTGGTCCTTTATATAGCAAGTGACTCATGTCAGGGAGTTACAAGAGTTCTTGAAGTTTCCAGATCCTTCTGATGGTATGCATGTATTAGACAACCTTTGGTTAACAACCTGATGATGTGGTTCACACATGGGGTCAGGACATTAGATTTAAGAGCAAGCTTCCAGTTTAATTATAGCTGAAAGGACGTTAGTTTGCACACACCAAAAGCACCTAGAGATCCAAGCCAACACAATGCAGATTGAAACAACTGAGGGATTCATATTAACACATAAAATAAAAATAGTATGGTTATGAACACTTAGGTCTGAGTTCTAATGTTGTCATACCCCAACTAATTTTAATTATATTTTAAAATTTCTAATGGGGGAAGAAAGCAACTTCTGATTTTCCTTCTATGTAACTTTGAATTTTAAACCTAATTTTGGTGATTAAAAATGCCAAAACCCCAACAGTTTTTACTCTGGTTTCATAATATAATCAACTGAAATATTTCATACACTGAAATCAGAAGGAATCACTGTAACTACCTACTCTTGACCCACTAATCACTGCCCATAAATCTGTGTTAAGCTAAGGTATTTTTCCTACAGGAAGGTTTTCAACCATTAAACACTTAAACAGATCTCTTTAGTAAAACAACCAGAATTAGTCATTCTTTCTGTGAAAAATATATGCCTTTTTCAACTGTATTTCTAGAGGAGACACAGCCATGTTCAATGTTGCAGTTCAAGGCTCAGAATAAGGCTATTGGCAGGCCCTCTTCTATTACATTTTATACCTACCATGCCACATGGATTTTGTGGCTGATCTGTGAGTTTACAGAATTTTTTTATACATCTCAGACACATTTCACTATATAAGCATGAATCAATTTTCATATAGACAGATCAGATGCATCCTGGACTTACTGGATATGCATACAGTTCAGGAATAACAAGTCCGTGCATATGCCACTGATATTTGTCACAAGTATATGTTTTTTCTTAATTCACGTAGATATCAATTCTACTCAGGATAGAAATTAGCAAGATAAATAATGCACCATCTTTAAACTTCCTTTTTGTCCTCCACTCTTACTGCTTCAAAGACTGTTTAGGCTTATAGGACTTGATTTTCTAAACCATAAGTTTTGGATAGACTAAATACAGTCATAAACTGACATCTGGATATTCCATGTTTTCTAACTGTATTTATCAGCCAATGACTGGAGATCCTGCTCCCCTGTCATACAGCTGACTGTATGTAACTATATAACCGAGACAACCCCAAAAGATCAAAGATCAGGATCAAGTTTCCCAGCCCTCTACTCTTCTGAGTTGGATCTATACAGTGTCATAAGTTGTTGGTTCCTCATTCAACTCCATGTGCACACTGAAATTCAGATGCAAAAGTATGTTCACCAAATCTGTGCCTATATTTTAATCTCTCCATTTGGTCTGCACGTACCAGCCCTGATGCTAAGATTTTTGTTATCCCAGGGTAGTATTCCTTTCCATTCAATTCCAATACATTCCTATCAACTACTACAGGGCAATTAGAGTTAGGTATCTTTTATGAGTCCTATAAGGGAAAAAGAATTGAAAGCTGACAGTAACAGTAAAGGAGGGATGAGCAAAGAGAAGCAATGTGCATGAAGCATCTGAAGCTTACAACAAAAAACTTGAATTGCATTGCCACAATTCTAAATGGCAAAGTAACTTCTCTTAAAATTTTCAGGCAATGTGATGAAATATAAGCAAAATTGGAGTATATAAATATTTGTCTTAAACTTCAAAAATTTACAAAGATCACTGAATCTTCTTAGAAGAAAAAACTCCACCACTGAGCAACCTGATCTTATTTTGAAGTTGGCCCTGCTTTAGGCAAGGCATTGGTGCAGATGAACTCCAAAGGTCCCTTCCACACTGAATAATTCCATGTGTCTGGAGAGAGCTTTAAGGTCAAAGAATTCACTCATTTACCACAGAGATTCTGAAATTTAATATTCATTTAAATAAGGCTGCATGCAGGGAAATCTGAATAAAAAAAGAGAAGACTAAAACCCCACATTGTGGCTCATCTCATTGCATTCATACCAAAAAAAAAAAGTTGATTTTATTAGAATGACCTACCTTATGGAGAATTTGGGGCTCTATACACTTGGGAGACCTCTACAAAAAGTAAATAAAATTGTCATTGAAAAATAAAAAATAAACCACAGTTACGCTTGACTACAAGTATGGCCACATTTTCAGATATTGCTGTTTACACTAAATGTCACAATTTCTGAGTGATGTTTCTGAAAAGGAAACAAACACCCCAAAAAACCTACAAAGCAGAGAAATCTGAAAACACAACCACGTGATAATGGGAAATGAACACGTACATTATAGACATCCAAATTGTAAACAGAAATCTGTGCTTATTTTTGGAAATGTAGGCAATTACTCTTTGACAGAAAATATTCACACACAAAAAAAAACCCAGAAATATTATATTGGATGATAAAATGCCATGTCTCAAAACATTTTAAATTTAAAAGTTTGAAAAGTCTTGTAATTTAACTTCTATGGCTTTGCTTATTTTCTGGCTTTACTTCTCTTTCAAATGGTTTAAACAAAAGAAAGGTTTGAAGGAAGATTTTAATGCTTTACATTTTTTCACCTACCCCATGAATCACAGTACAGCAAATAATGAAAAAAAATATTTTTTTAATAAAGATTGAAAAACTGTTGAAGCCTAGCTTGGCAGGGGAACATATCTGTACGTATGACAGTAGTTAAGTGGTATATGCTCCTTCTAGAATCACAAGAGAAAAAACAGTAAATATAAATAAATATTTTTCCCCAAAATTCCACCATTGAAGTTGTTCCTATTCAAGGTCATAATCAGTTACCAAGACAATGTTTACAATATACATAAAGGCATGATGTGCTTGGTACATTTAGGAAGTTTTCTGACTACACCATTAGTGAGAAATAAAAATAGGAATACAGCATATTCTCATCAGGAAAAAAAATAACACCATTCTCTCAAAAAACAAGCAAGCAAGCAAGCAAACAAACAAACAAACCCAAGAACCAAGAAACACAGACTTGCTTTCTTTCCAAAAGAAAGATACATGGTGTTGAATGGAATAAACTCAGAAATCTGTAACCAGCTATCAGGATTCAGCTTTGCAGAATCTGAGTAAGTCCCCACTGAAGTAATTTACTAAAGATTTCAGTACTAAGACTCCAGTCACATGAAAAAAGGAGAAAAAGATGAAGGACTACTTCAGCCATGCAACTTGGTTTTCTAATTTGATACCTCTAATCATACTGAATTATACCAGTGGTACCAAATCATGCATCTAGCAAGTCCACACAGCCCTTTGTGCTGCTAGGAGAACTGCAGGCTGTTACCTCCAGAAAACTGAGTCAGAAATGGAGTTGGGGGAGGAATAGAAGAGGAGGGGCAAAAGATAATGAAGACCTTAATTAACCATCCTGTTCCTCAGGAGCAGGTGAGGAACAGGCCAGATAATTACATTACCAGTGGCCCACCAGTAAGTGGCAGCTATCTTGCTCTGTCAGGATATGGCTGAAGGCACATATGAGGGAACACAGACATCCAAGTAAGAACATCGAGGGAGCTGGAGTTTCTTTCAGTGGCTGTTCGGAACTGCAAGCAGTGGATTAAACACCTCTGTCCCATATTTTCAAGACCACAGAGGTCCATGAAAACAAATAAGCCCTCATGTACATGTTCTGTGCAATACTTCCCATACAGCCAGGACTGCAAAGAAGAGGAATGGAGGTAAAGGGCTTAACAAGTTGACATATGCTTCATGAATACCTAAACATGCATTATATACCTCTTTACTCAAAGGGAAAAAAAAAGAGAAATTTTGTGTTCCTTTGCCAGAAAAAGGCTGACTTGCCCTGTAGTAATACAACTTAAAGCTATGCTTGACTGATCTAAGTCAACAAAAATATGACTTTTAAAATGTGTTTCTCTTTCTTTAAAAAGGAAAACAGAAGCTCCATTGATACTGACCTTAGTATCTCTGCAGTAAAAAGTTTACCACTTTACCCAGTATTTGGAACATAAGTAAAGCAATCCCTCAATACAATATGCATTTACTTTAAGTCTCCAGCATTTTACTGTTAATACACAAACACTGTTTCTTAGATTCATCAGGAGCCACGGAGCAGACATGACAATTCCCTTGCTCAGGGAGCACACAAAGCGCCCAAAACTCTCAAGGACTGCATTGGATACAGAACTTGCATAGCACCTTATGACTATTCCAAACCCTCTGAAAGGTTCTGAAGGGGGAGCAAGGTACTGACAAATTACTGCTTCCCTTAAAATCCATGTAGCACATACACGCTCCCTAGAAAAAGACTTTTACGCAATGTAATAACTTTAGAAATCTTCTAATTTGAAACAAAGCCTAAGCACTTATTCTAACAGTAGTTCCAGACCTGAAGTGCTCGGGTACCATAGCCATACACAATGGCAGCCTGTGAAGCAGCGCATTTTAGTTCTCTAAATATATTCTCTTCCTTGTCCATCATGTATCTACTACACCATCTACTGCAAGATTTATTCCAGGATGATTGGTTCCTAGTTCAGTGTTTTCTCCAATCATTTGCATGGAGCCTAATCCAACAACTACCTAAATTCATGGAAATTCTATTATGGAGTTCAGTGGGTTTGGATAAGTGTAGATGGTCGGAAAAGTCACTAACATAGGCAAGCCATCAACCTCCTGTCATTTCACTACCTCCAAAGAGGAGCATAAAAATCACAAATGTATGTTATGGCTGACTAGGGAGTATGCTGGATCTTATGTGACCATTGCCTACAATATTATGAGAAATCATGAACAGGTTTCCCCTCTGAACACACAACATTTAACTGGCAAAGAGCAACGACTGTGTGAAGTAATCTGTTCTATGAGAGGGAAAGTCTGTGGTTCATTGTCATTGCATTAAAAATTTTTCAGGTTGTATGAAAAACTGTCACAGCGTTAGCTGCATTATGTCTCCATCAAGAGTGAACTCAATATCAGCTCAATTAGGAATTCTGCAGCTCAGTTTAGACATCCAGATAAGTGAATGGACAAAAATTGCAACAAATAGCACAGGATATGCCCACCCCTGGTTACGAGTTATATAAAGCTCCTTTTCAGGAGCTACTCCATTAACAACTAAATTGATAGCCTACAGATGCTGATAATCATGTACAGACCAGGTGCAAAAGTGGATCCTCAATACTGACTTTTTCTAAAACTACTTGAAATTTCTATGGTACATATGCTATAAAGGTAGAAAATGAAAAAGTTGTCATCCTTCTTCTCATTGGACCCCACCCTATTTGACATCTTCTGTTAATCTCGGTTATCCAAGAGTCTTGGAAATTATTTTTTTTTTTTTTCAAGTGAATGCTGTAACAAACACCTCTGCAATCTCATGAAGCCTGGAAATAATTTACCAGCTGGACTTCTTTCACTTGGGTAAGCTCTGGGAATGAGAAGGCGGAATACCACTTGGCTTCTGCCTGACAAAGGCTCTTAGACAAGCATTCATTTTGCTCACCTTGAAGGCTACCACCTTAGATGTGAATCTGATTTTATTCCCTCACCTGTCTGCTCGTAACTGGTTTTAACAGCTTGTTTTCTGTATAGTCAGATGTTCGATTTGCACACCAAGGTTGAGGAGTCATTCGAAGTTACTTGTAATTTTGCTGCAGGAAAAAGAAGTAGAAATCTAACTACCATACATTCTAGGCTGTCCACAGTGACATCAGCCTGAAAACTCATTTCATTGGATCATGCCGGAAATTTTGCATTTCCAAGCTATTTTTTTTGCAAATCGTTAAATAGATATAGAGGCTGATAAAACCAGTTCTTACTGCAATTATGCCTTTTCAGATGTTCTTAGCAAGATCGCTCTTAGGCAGCACGGTGTAATTCCATAAGGAAAATCCTTCCTATTGTCTGAGTTGCATTACATGCATATTCCTCCTCCTAGTTAACTCCTTACCTGCCAGTCTCCACTGAACTATGATATCACCTTTAACTGAAGCATCCTGCATTCCTTCCTGCACACAGGAGGGGTGATCAACACAGTACCTTAAAAAAAGGACTCATGCCAACTATTTGTTCTTTATGTCATCCCTCCGGCCTCATATATCCCTCAACCGCACCAAAAAAAAAAAGAAGTTGGCTCCAGGTTTTTTAGTCTGAAATTCCCCAACTCCCATTACAGAAATGCATTTAAATAATACCACCACAAGTACTACAGCAAGAGGCAGACAGCAAGATTTTGCATTTGCAGCTCACCTCCCGGAGGGTATCAGGGCTCAGGAGGGAATGTCTAACTCAGAGAGAGAAGGTTCAGTACCTAGTGGCTTTTATTTCGGCGTCTGCTATTTCACTTGATCAATAACAACCGCAGTCTCCACCGGCTTCGAGCGGGGACTCACACAGCCGAGCACTCCTGGACCATCTTCCTAGCAATGGTGACACAGGCGTTGCTCCGAGGAACCCCAAGCCCCCGCACCCGTCCTCCGGCAAGACTGGCTGCTCGGCACCTCAGCATTTCCTTCGGTCACTTCGTCAGCAGCCAAGAGGAGAAGCATCCATGGGAAAAATGGCATATTACAAATTTTGCTTTGGGAAGCAGCAGAGCTCGGCTCAGACCATTGTCGGAAGCGGGGGGGGGGGGGGGGGGGGGGGGGCGGCTCTTAAAGCTCCAGCAGCCCCTTTCGAGCAACAGCATCTTTGCAGCTGGAGGCAAGAGATTACAGGGGGAGGGGCCAAGGCGAAAGCATCTTTCTTTTATTTCTCATCTTTGGTTAAACTTAACCGAGCGATATCTGGCTTCTCTGGTTCTTCCATACCTCCCAGGCAAATTATGCCTCTCTGCGTGACTGAAATCCGCACGCACGCACGCCTGCCTGCGTGATCAAACGCAAACGCGGTTTTCTGCTTTGCAGAAAGCAACCCGCTGCCCGGCGGGCACCGTACACCGCCTGATCTCGGCGGCCCAGAGCGGGAGAGCCCCGGCGGGTCACCCGCGGCACGTGCGGCGCGCCACGCACCGCCGCGCGCCCCCCGGGCGCCTGGGCTCCGCGGGGCGGGGCCGGCCCCGGCCGCGGGGCAGCGCCGCCCGCTCCCCCCCCCCCCCCCCCCCCGCCGTGGGGCGGGGGCCGCCCTCCCCGCAGGGTGCGGGGCGCCGCGCTGCCCGCGCCTTGGCCGGCTGCGGGGCGATGCCCGGGCTGCGAGGGGCGTGGGAGCTGCGGGCTGCTCCATTCCGGAGTTGTAAGGAGTTCAGGGAAACGCTAGAACATCTCGTCTAATCGGATATACAGCGCAACAAAACGTATCATCTGCTGTAATCCGGCCATGACAAAGCAGTGATAAAACCTGCTGCAACCTGAGCAGGCCGGCTGTGCAATGAACACTACGCACTTGGAAGCGCTGGGCGTGGGCAAGGGGCGGCGGGCGCGGCGCGGGGCGGCGGCGGGGGCTTCCCCTGGAAGCCGCTGCAGTGGTTTCCACCAGTCCTTAAATAAATTCTGAAGTAATCACGTCTGCTCGCCCCCCCCCCCCCCCCCCCCCCGCCTCACGCACGCAGCTCCCCAGCTGCAGCTGCTGCTCCGCGGCTCGCACGGCGCTAATTCCCTCACGCCCACTCCTCAAAAGAAAAAAAAAAGGGGGGGGGGGGGAGTGGGCCCGATGCTGACCGGAGAGCGCCGCTTCCCCCCACCTCCCCGGCGCCACCGCTCCCCCCTGGCCCCCAGAAAAGGCGGGAGGGTGGGCAGCGCCGGCGTCAGCACACCCTCCCGCCCCCACGGGGACCCCGCTCCCCCACCCCGGCTACGCGTCGTGAATGAGCGACTACCAGAAAGCGATTAAAACTCGGGATTTTCAGCGTGTACGCTTGTAATTAAGTTCATCCCAGCTGGAGGACGATGTGCGGGTATCAACTATGCAAACCGTGCTCTTGCAAGAAGTATTTCAGTGTTTGTTTACATAACCAAAAAATGTTTCACCCATGCAGGACTGACTGTGGGGCTTTGGAAGCCTGAAGTCGCTTCATCCGCTTTAGGAAGGTGGTGGAGAGGCAGGGGAGCCACAGCCAGCAGTGGGTTCAGGCTCAGTGACGCTTTCTGCTGTGGTGGCTTCACAGGAGGTTTGGCCCATTATGCTGCTCATTCCTGACACTGTATTGTGGAAACTGTAAATGCATAGAGGATGGACATGTACGGTAGAAGGTAAATAACTGAGAAGAGTTGCCAACGCGGGCATCTTAAAAACAAGTGTAAAGAAAGTATTGGTGCCATGCCAGAGTTTGCTGCCAGAGCTCGGCCTTCCAATGCGATGCATGGGTTAAAAGAGCCAAAATAAAATAACTCTCCCCCTCCAACTGTGCCACTTTTCCAAGTGGCTTTTTGTCACTTTTCTTGGCCATTCCAGATCCTTATCCTGACTTAGTTTATCTTGAGCATACAAACTATTAGAGTAGTTGCCTGACAATCACACTGTAGCTGAGGGCAAGGTCCATCATCCATCAGAGACTTACACACATGGGTATCACAACAAATCTGAGCTTTGAGTTAGGTGAGTGAGGAAGACTAAGCGGCTCAGAAAGTACTCATGAGAGCAAGCATGTTCAGCAGGCAGCCACGTAGGCTGGCTAGTACGAACTTCTTCAAAGAAGGGTGTATCTGAAGGGGTTTTCTTCCGTTATTTGTTTGGGGGGTTTTTGCCTTTCTTTGGAGTCAAAGCACATTACTCTCTGTACAATAAGGTGTGTAGGTCAGACCAGGATTTGCAGCTTCAAACTCTCTAGAACTCTGCACGTATTTTTATAACAGCATCTGTATGCATGCAAGTATCACTCTTTTCTAAGTATTGATAAATCTGAGTGTCATTGATGACATCCTTCCTTCTTCCTTTCTTTCAAACAGCAACTTCCTGATGAAAGCATTCACCAGGCATGTGGGAGATCTGAGCTCACTGCCCGTGTTCACCCAAGGTGGTTGTTTTCAGCACTTACCTTGGACAAGATTCCAGTCCCTATTCCATGGACTGGAGGAGTCAATTATTTGCAAAGCTGTATAGCAGACAGGCCTCCTTGATAGTCATTCGATTTATAAACATCTGTGGAATACTTTGGGAAGTTGCTTGGTCCCTCAGCTCCTCATGCCCATCCTCTCTACTGCCTTTCAATCGTTAAAGCAAAAACCCAGCACAGAAAGACTATTATTACTACTCAAAGTGTTGTCCTAGTTGACCTGCTGCCCTTAGCTTCTCCCTTGCCAGATTCACAGAGAAGTGGCTGAAGTGTAATGTTTCACAGTGCTGAGGTAACTGCATAGTGCAGAAACTGCCAAATAGTACTTGTGCTTTGTGGTACCAATTTAAACAGCAGCCTCCTTCCATTCTAGAATGTAGGCTTTTGAGGTCAATGAGGTGGAAGAAAAAGAAAAAACTCCAAAGAATGGAAAATGAAGAACTGTGGAAGAACCAAGAAAACTGGGATGGAGCAAGTCCTTTGGGCTTTGTCGTAATGAGGGAATGCTCCCAAGAGTAGAGGGCATCTTTTGGTAAAATATAACTGCATGGATAATTTTGATCAAGAGCATAAGAGCATAATTATGTATTTTATGGAACTTTTAGTAGTGAAAGGTACTGAATGTACCATTTCATTATGAGCTTTAACTTCCCTTGAATGGAATTTCACCATCAGATCTCCAAAACATAGTTTTGCTTATCTAAGCTCCAAGTGTGCCAACCAAATCTATTAATTACCCCAAAAGTATGAAGTGCCCAGTCTCTCTGTCAACTGGCTCTGTTTCATCTGGTATTCAAGCATGTGAAACTTACGGGAGATAAATTAAGTGGGTAAAGACAGGTAGGAAGAGTACAGTGAGACTGTACTCTATTACCATAGGAAGTCCTCCTTACCATTTGCCAGCTTATTTTAAAAAAGCAAATATAATCTTATGACAGCAAGCATTCTTTAAAGAAATGTCTGAAAGCTGACTTCCTCCCCTGTGTAAGTCTTGCCATGTATCTTTCTCACATGCTGTCTCCAACAAAGATTAAGTAGAGACTTATGAAATCTTTTGCTATGAACAGGGTAAAAGAGGGAACTGACACCACTGTACTCTCAAGGAATAACTGATTGTGCAGGGAGGGGAGAAACCAACTTGGAAAAGATTTGCCTTTACTTTCAAGACATAAAGACCAAACTGAAGAGCAGGTAATGGTTGCAAAGATATGTGATGTAGTCAAAGCAATAAGAAGGGAAAGTGATTCCTGTAGCCCTGTTTTGAAAAATATTGATGATGCAGCACTTCATTTGTTAAAGCCTGCCAACAGCTACTACAACATGATGAAGACCTGCGTAAGATTTTTAGATGAAGATGGAGAAAGGAGAACCTGTCTTAGAAATGTTACATAGGAAGAAAAAAAGAAGCAGCAATATTTAGAGCAAGTCTTCACTCAATAAAGAAGCCATTAGAGACTGAGAGGAGTGCAAAAATAAAGTTCAGAGGATCTTGGCTGAGACTGGAAAAAAGTAATATTGTGTGAATAAATTACATTCCAATGTAATTGGAGTTATAATTCCAATTGTACTTTACAATTACATTCATGCTTATTTCCCAAAGGTTCTCTGCATATTATCATAGCTTTAAGGGTTTCTCTGCAGTTCCTCACTTTAAATTTCTTACCTATTTCAGCTGTGGGTTTTACCTTCCATAACTCGATTGCTGTGTTTCACTAGAAGACTGTCATAAACCTGGTTTTCTTACACAAAAAACATTCCACATGTGGCCTCAAAAATCGTCAGGGTAACCTTAAAAATCTTTCGTTGCAGACATTTTATGGGGAGGGAGAAAGTTTAGAACAGGGATATACCCTTAGCTTAGATGTGAATTGTTCAAAGCCAACTAAAGACCAATAAAAGACAAGCCTGAGAGTTTGAGAGCCCAGTTAGCACCTTTCAGTACAGATGAAAGTCCTCAGCTGGGAAAGGAGAGGTTTTATCTCTGTCTCTGTGTGATCTGCAGAGCAGGATCTAGTTCCCAGCTATGGAATGGTTGATTGGACCAGAATCTTCTGGTCTTATTACACTCAGTCAGGATGCTTCTTCTGGAGATATGATTTAAGGGCTGTAAAGACCTGCTTGAAAATCCCAGTTACTCACACTCTGTTGTATATGAGACCTGAAAACTGAAGAAGAACTTTTTTTTTTTTGTGATCTGGGCTTTGGAATGTTGTCTAAGAGCAGTCATTCTGCTCTTTTTCCACTGTGTCTAATGTTACTTAGCTAAAGTGTTGCTTGCAACTAAAGTGGCATAAGATGTGAGTAAACATTTTAATTCAGTCTGCTATTGAAATACTTAAGGTGTAACAGAAAATTTCACTTTACCATGGTTACCATAAAAAAATGAAAACTGGCATTCAGCTGTACTGAGAGTAGCTAGCTGTGCTATCAGATTCTCAGACTACAATTTAGTTATTTTATTAATTATATTTAACATGTAGGTGCAAGCAACAAACTGCATGAAGGAAAGGAAAAAATCCCTGGCATAATTTTTCCTTTTGTCTAGTTTCATTGTTTTTACAAATTCCTCTGAATTGTTTTTTTGCCAACGGCATGGAACAGATCTGAGTGGATACCAGTGATGTCTTTAAAAATCACTGAAATCCAGGCAAATGAGAGAGAAATTCATATCATTGCTCAGCTAAGGAGCTTCCTTTTCATACATGGAAATGTAAAAACATGCAGACTCTCAAAATAGCAACTGTGATCAAGAAACAACGTATCACGATTTTTAAAAAAAATTAAACATTTTAAAATTTGTGGTCATAATGCATTTGATAAAGGTCATTCAATTCATATTCCACTTCATCACAACAGTGTGAGTTAAAGAAGGAGGAACAAATTCCAAAGTGAAGCATGAGGATGACAAAGTAGATGTTGACCAGAGGAATCAGTAAAGAATAACATGAGCCATAACTGATGCTGATGAGAGATCTTATAATTAAGAAACAATCCAATCAATACCACCATTGGCAATAAAACAGCCATCATAGCCAGCATTACAACAAACCAACTGATGTCATTAGTCTACCTTTCCACCCTAGGATTCTTGGTCCATCGGTAACCTGAAAAAGGTACGAAGGGTAAAGACCAATGACCTCTCCATCTGAAAATGACAAGACATTGAGGCATCTCACAGGTGTTTCAGGTCATAAATCAAACCTGTTTACACTAAACCCATGCAAAGCAGTGTTCAGAATAAAATTTCTGTCGCTAGATTGCCAGTAAACTCTGTCTCAGTGTAATGTCAATGAGATCGCTTCACCTACTTAGAATTTCATAGTCTCTCAGCTTTGCTACAGAAGTGCTATTCATCTAGATGAAAATCCTTCTATGATCAGGAAACTGCAAGTACTGCACTGTGGTGCAATATGGCTCCTCAGCCAGACAGGTTACTCAGAGAAAGCCAAAATATACACTCTACTCCTCATTCTCCGTTTTAAGCATGGGGACATGGAATTTTAAAACAAGTTCTGATTCTCAATACTTTCAAGTATTCCATGGGCTTTTTGGATGTCTGTAGTTTAAATTAATTAAAGTTTGGGGCTTGACAGTTATGTTCTTTTATTATAACAGAATGTTTCATTATTGGGAAAAATCTTATCTGCTCAGCAAAAATAATGAAATGAAGGACCCTCATAGGATCTTCTTAGCTGCTGGGCTGAATGTAGCAGTGTATAAACACGCCAAAACAAAGACACAGAACAAAACATGCTGAAGTAAGACACTTCATTGTATACCTTCTGCCTGTGTCAACATAAAGAAAAAACCACACAAGAGATGCTAGTTAAAACAGATTTTAGTGAAAAAGATTTGTGAATTACTTCAGAAGTATATGAATATTTTACTAGAGAATGGCGTGTAAGGAACCATACAGGTTAAATGCCTTAACTGGAATGTTAAACAGATTTTCACAAAAAATTATCTGTTTATCTTTACTTTAGAAATGTTTCCCCACCTTTCAACCATTCACTTTCATGTGTAGCCAGAGCATGCCTACTTCCACTTTGGTGCTGTTAAGAGAACAATAACTTCTGGTGCTAAGAAAGAACTTCATAAGGTAATCGGTTGCCAACAGAATAAAGCCTTGCTTTGTCAGTAGACAAAGTCTGTAGTTTAGGACATTCCAGCACTGCTTTCCAGTGTCTTCTATTGTTTATTCTTACTGTGTGCAAAAAGTTACAAAGAATGCTGGGTTGCTTATGGGGCTGTGTTATGGCTGGGGAATCTCCATCACAGATGTGCAAAATAATATTTTAAAACTTTTTTAAAATAAATAATTCATATGCTTACAGTACAAAAATTAGCAATACAGTTTTAAATCTTTCTCTACCAAGGTATTTTTTTAGCTTTACCATGTACTGGTTCGCTCACTGTTTTAAGGTTTGGGTTGTTTTTTTTTTTTTCTTTATTTTTGTGCAAATTGTTGGTTAAAGGAATTACATTAAAGCAAAAGGAAGTAGTTTTCTTACTTTCTGGACGGTATAAATTCATTTTGTTTAGTACTTGGAGCCAATTATGAAATCAGGCCTTCAAAAAAAAAAAAAAACAAAAAAAGAACAAGAAAAGGAAACTGGATTCTTTACTCACTGTGGTGTCTAACAGACCTGTTAACAACCATGTACTTTGGAGAGGTTTCCAGTTTCGTTCCAGAAAAAGGAGACTGACTGCAGTAGTTCCATCTGTACAAAGTATTTTCTTGATGTGACACTGAGAAAGAGAACCCAGTATAGGAACCATCTTTATGGCACAAGCTTAGGTTCACAATCATCAGTAAGAGAAAAACAGTGGAAGGTATAGGACTACAAAAAACCAAAACTAGTTCTTTGTTTTAGAAGGTCATGTATTCACATGCCTTTTCATACACAAACCTTTTATTATATATCTGTTGAGTTTGCTGCCCACAAAATATACCTGACAAGAATCTCAAATAGTAATAAAAAAAATTACAGACAAGAACAAAAAAATGAGAAAGAGAGTGAAATTAAAGCGGCTTGCATGCTACTGTTCTTGCAACCAGAAAAGCGTATTTCACAATGTGGCCCAAACAGCATTAACTGCATTGCAACAGGGTTGGTAGTTTTCAGCCCCTCCCCTTGTCAGACTGCACACCAACACAGGCCTCTTAGGTTTGCTCTTTTCTGTACTCCTCTATACACTTATACAGTAACATGAATAATCAGCCATCCATGAACAAAGAACTGTGAGTGCTTGTGGTGTCATTAAACCTGAAGCAGTACAAATTTAAATTTACATAAAACTCCATTATGTTGAGCCTATTCTTTATTTTGCTGTCTATATGATAGATTGTTATGGATTGCATTAGACAAAAAGTAAGCTATTCTAGAGCACACTTGGCGTAATATATTATTGTCAAATATGTTACTTTTGCTTATAATTTTTAGTGCTATTTAATGCCCATTATATTTAATGAAAAATATAAAAATGTTAATTCTACTTTTTTCAGTTATCAGAATAAAAAATCACAGTAGAAAATAGTAATGAACTAGAAATTCAGTAGTAAGGAGAAATACATGTATTTGCAATATTTCTAAGTTTTACCCTTTAAGTGAGTCATATTTTCTGCTAGTTATGTGCAGTGCTGCTAGCAGTTGATTTTGTTACTTTCAAACTATTTTCAGTCATGGCAAAGATTTCTTAACATCTGTATGCGTGACAAGCTTCACACTTCTCTTACCATTAGTTAACAGAAGAAGGAAAGGAAAGGCAAGCAGAAAAGCAGAGATGAACAAAAAGTCATTGTTTGCAGAACTCAAGATCCCAGCTGAAGGAGTCTTGTCACATTTCATGCACACACACATACTTGTGTACTCACCTACCAACAGATCCCCAAGAGAATTTAAAAAAAAAAATCATGCCTACAAAATCTCAATGTGGTAAGAATTCTCCAGAGAATTACCAGATAAATTTATCAAAACCGCAAATATTAAGTATCTTTTCAATATTAATCACATGAAAATGAGCAAATCTTACTAAAAAATGTGGCCAATAGAAGTTCCAATTTAGGATGAAATTTTTACACACCTAAGAAATTATCTTTTGTTCACATTCTACTTCTCCATGTCTCCTTTATATTCTGAAGATTTTTTTTTTTTGTTCCTACTTGTTTAGCATTCATTTATTTTGGTAAGAATAATTTTCCAGTTTACTACTAGAAAGCTGAAGATGACCATTAACAGCTGTTACTGATTATTGACCTTTTTTTTTAAAAAAAAAAAAGCAATTCTATCTTTTGCTTCCAGGTAGTCCATTTCTGTCCATCTTCATTTGTTGAGATAAAACCAAATCAAATCTAATACACATAGATAACTATTATAAAAGATAAAAATCTTTCAAATTATAGAAAAAAGAGTATCTGAAATTTGCCAAGGAGAAAAATATGCAGTTTAAAGTGAAAAATAAACTCTGGACAAATAGAAATTATTTCAATTATCAGACAGAAAAGTAAGAGAGAGATGTAGTTAACGAATGAGAACATCTTACCTAGGGTTCTCAGAAATTAAAAACAACCGTTATCATTCATAGGATGATTAATAAAATTAGTCAGTTATTTTCTAATTAAATTGAAGCTGTGTTAAAAAGATGACTGTCATAATGTTCATTCTGCTAGGGAGAGAGAGAAGAGTAAAGACTATGACTACCACTAGCATTAGAGTTCAGTGGTCAAAGCAGTGACAAAGTACGGAATGCTCTTGTCCCACCCCCTGATTTAATGGATATTTATTGACAGGCCTCACCCCAGGATGCCTTATAGCCCCCTTCTTAGAATACTAGGCTAAATCCTGTTTTCCTTCAGAGCATCTCCTACTGTTTGGCACAGGCAAACTGTCATTAGCTCATTTTCTTGTGTGAATTTCAACAGAAGCAATAGGACATCTCATTGCCTAACACTTAGCTCAGAGCTAAAGGGTATGGTGGGGCCAATTAGGCCTTAAAAAGCTGAGAACTTCCCTGCGATGGATCTTCAATGCTACAGAGGAACATGGAGGGAAAAAAAAAAACCACATTCAAGTGTACTCTTGACAGGAAAAAGATTAAAGAAAACTCTGAATTTGGCATAGAAAGTATTTTACTGATAAAGGTAAACCTATACATGTGGAACACAAAAACCAATAGATTCTTAATGCTAAGCATAGTAAATTATATACTTAAATATAGAGGAAGCTTGTGCATTTCTTGAACTTAAAAATATGTTGAGCGTTTTGGCAAAGAGATTCCAGGTGGTGAAAGCTCCCCAACAATTCTCTTCCCCCTGCATTTGTTATTTAAGATCTAACTAATAAACAGCTGAACAAAAAAGCCCATTTACTTTCCTTAAAAACCAAACCTGTTGAGTTTAACTAAATAAAGTAAGAATGTTTTGTAGACTTGCTACTTTTCTTGAGATAGTTTTTAATACAGAACAACAACGAAACAAAGAGACTACATTGTGTGCTTGATATGGGTATAAAGAACTGGGATGAAATTCTGGCTCTACATAGGCATGGGTTTTAGCCTCAATGGACTTTGGATTTCACAGTGTTTAGATGTTCAAATGAATCATTTGTTATGCCTGTTTAATTTTTTAATTACAAAACCAGTTGATATTCTTTTTTCTTCACATGTTTGAACAACTTTGTGTGTTGACTCCCATATTAATTTCTGAATGTAGAAGATGGTTATTGTTTTCTGAGTCTTTATGGAATTTTAACACGTGGTGAATCTAAGAAAGTTACCAGCTTTTGTTAATAGCTACTGTCAGGGCCCTCAGGCCCCAAATATATTATAAGATATTTGCAATCTTCTGTAGCCCAGTGCAAGTAGAAGAATCTTAGTATTTCATAAACTTGCGAGATTACAATGCTATCAACTCCACCCCGGAAAAATACACCGATGATTTCTTTCTGTGAATTATGGAATATCAGTTATAGATTTTCTTTTCTTAAAGGTTAAAAAGGTACTGTTTGTAGATATTTCTCTCTCCCCTGAAAGCTCAATAAACCAGGGCCCCAAGGGCACCATCAGCCCTGACTGTCCCTGACCCCTCCCTGGGCTCTCCCACCCTGCCCATGGCCCAACACCCCACGTCAGCCCCCGGCATCATCAGCCCCTGCCCCAGCGACGCCGCAGCAGGGCCGGTCTCCAGCTCCCCACAGCCCTGCCCTGCCCGGCCATGGGCCCTGCTGAGCCAGGCCCACCCGTGGGCCCATGTTCCAGCCCATCCCCAGGGAGGTGCCCCATGCCCAGGGCTGGGGCTGCCCCGGTGCCCCTCGGCTGCCCTGCCGCTGGTCTGCCCTGCCGCCCTGAGGGAGTCCCTGCCAGCCCAGCGCCGGCACTGCTGTGCCTGACAGTCACTCTATGTGTTCTTCCCTACAAGGCATTTTCAGAGAATCTTTACTGTTTAATTTTATCATTTTTCTTGAAGTACTATATTGCATAAAATGTTAAACATACTATAGTGTAAGAAATGAAATTCTATGGCAGCACTCCTAAATCACTCAACAGATTGTCTATATTTTAACTGTACTTGTCTGCCAATTTACCACACATTATTTTTACAAATAACTTCATACTGACTGTACACAAAGACTGAATGCTTTAAATAGTGAGCCACATAAATGGGGAACAAACTAAAGAATAAGAGAGTGAAGTACATGCAGCCTTCTTGCTTTTTTTTTGTTGTTGTTTTTAAGTGAGGATGCATTTGAGGTGACTGAGCTTTGCCTGGGAGAAGCGTCCGTTGGTGCGCTGCAGTGAATGAGGCGTCACCAAGCATGTATGTCAGCCTGTAATCCCAGCTCTGATCCTTTCAGCCAGTGCCCAGTGCTTCATTACGGCTACCCTCTACGGCCTTGACATGCAGCGCAAGTCTGTGGCTCTTGAAGGACCCATCTCAGGGCAAGCCAGGCATTTGCTTGGGGGCATTTCTCTGCCTTTCACCTCTGGAGAGGCATTTTATCTTCTCCTGTTGCTGCTGCCACACTGTCGCTAGGCCCCCGTGCAGCACATAGCACTGACGATATACTGAGCTGAAAGGAGGCACATCCCTGGTACGGGTGGGAGGGAGGCGGGATGAGGAAGTCTCTCGCCTCCAGCTCTTGGGAGCACTGTCAGAAGCATGGCGTGGCAGAAGGCACAGGGTTGTGAGGTCCACGCTCTCCTCTCTGGCTGTATCTGATTTTGTGACAGATTTCAGAACTTGAATTTCAGGTTTTCTGCACATATTGCTGTATTTGTTACATTTGGTTGTATTTTCAAGACTTCTTTTGCAACATAGTGGAACCTGAGAGTTTAATTTTTTTTTTAAATAAATTTACTCTCATGCAATCTTATGACTCTGGGGTTTGAAGTGATAGGCATGTCAAACCTGGAGTTTAACTAGGACTCCTGAGTAGAGAGGAAGAAAGAGACAGAATAAGGACAACTAGAGTGATGCTTGTGAAAAAAATCATTGACTACATAAGTGTCTTCTTTCATATTGTTTTGTTTTCCTTTTAAATGTGGGTCAGTGCATCTGAACCTGGATGAAACAGTTCCAAGGAGATTGAAAATGCGTTCTCAACCTGGGAGAATTAGGGAAGAAAGTAAAAATAGCATAAGAAATTGTTAAGCCTTTGTCCTAACTTCTCCATACGAACAGTAAATTCCACGGCAGGTAGACTGGTCTAAAGATACATCATCTATGTGGTGTTAAACATCACGTCCAAAATGCAAGTGTTAAAATCAAGAGAGACACCACTGTCTGTATGTCAGCAGTTCTGAGGCTCATGTAAGGTGTTTGTCCAACAGTCCAGATCTCTTCTGCAGATGACAAACAGAAACTCCTATGGCAGAATTTATAAACACATCTATTACTTCATTAGAGTCTCTCATGACTTTCACTGGTGTGTATATAAAGGGATAAAACTTTCTTACTAAGTTACCACCCTGACTCTGATTTCAGGGAGTCAACTCTTTTGACCTATTATATTTATAGGTAACTCATAAAGAGGATTTTAAAAATACAGAATAGTAAAATATAGCTATGCTAATACTCCCCATGTTTTTTTTTTTATCTTTATGTTTGGAATTTCTTGCTGAGTGCTTGAATTTTCAGCTTTCTTACTATAATAAATTTAATTATTTCATAGCCAGTATTTCTAGGAAGTAGAGCTGCCTTCATGCATGTTTATTTTTCTTCTGAGAAGTTCCCTCACTGGTTTTTACTTTTCATTTTATATTGCACTAATCCTTGCCATTAGATATGAAGTAGATACCAACTCTGGGGATTAAAGATGTGGTTTTCCAAGTTTCAGATAAAATTTCAAGAGGAACAGAAATATCTTCCAGATGTGTTAATATGATAAAATGTCTATTTGGGAATGAATATAGATGAAATTCATTAAATTAATCCAAAACTGCTTGATAGATCAAATGACAAAAGAAAATATTTGATGAGTATATACAATACTAACGATCATACTAGAAAATATCTGTGTACATTGTCCTGTTTCAGCTTTTCACTGCATGATGCGGTCTTCATAATATCAGAGTATTCTAAAAACTATTAGGAAATCAGTTAAGTCACATAGTGTTTTCAAGCATGTGATTTTTTTCAGGAATGTCCTGGCAATAATGAGAGCTATAATATACTCCACTAAGTCTTGTGTCTTCCTTATGTAAGACATTCTGTCATATTGGATTCAAATCTATCTTGCTATCAGAAAGACCTGCTGTTTTCCTCTTTGCCTTTAAAATGGTGTACTAACAATAGAAGTACTCACTGATGAAACCATGGTTACAATGGAAATAAGTTGTATCATCTGCATCACTGTGATTTTCTTTTCATTTTTGTTGTGTCCTTCATAGTAGACATGTATCCAGCATCTCAAGTAGTAGCAGTTGCTCCGGTATTTAGAGAGATGGAGGGAGGGAGGCAGGGAGGGAAGGAGTGGGAGAGATAGGTCATTCCAATACCTAGCTATGGTCTTCTTTTGAGAAAAGAGTTCAAGAAAGAGTTCTCAAACTTCAGAAGACTAAATATGCTCTTGTGACTCTTCAGCAAGGGGGAGAGGAGCAGAAAGAAACATGCTGACTTGGCATCACTTCTTTTTAAATGACATATGAGTTGTCCTTCCTTCTGCATTCCTGATGTAAAGCAAAACCAAATCAGAACACATACTAGGCACTTTTCTTCCTGGACTCAGGGCCAGAACAAAAATCAATGAAACTTCTCAAAGTAAAATACTAATCAGCAGAAGTTTAAATGTGTCAGAATATGATTCTAGATGGTCAGCAAATAAAGCATCGGATGTATCACTTTTCAAAACAATCATTTCTTCCCAGTATATTAATATCTTCTGCACCAAGACAGCAAATAGAGCAGAAAACAAAATCTTTCATATTCAAATTTTGCTGAACACAGGATGACATTTACAGCTACAGGGCTTGAATTTCTTTTGCATGTACTCTTAGATCACCCTTCCCTTTTTCTTGGACCACGCTTGGACATCCTTTTTCAATAACTACTGTGGCACCCCTCTTGAAGATGATGAGTCTAATTGTGGGTTAATGGCATGATCAGAACTTGTAGTGGTATCAGAATTCAGTCCTTTAGACACAACTTGTTATAGCTGTGTGAAGTTTGGGAGTAGGTTGGCCTAGGTTAGGGGTTTTTATACAGAGGAAAATAGAACATTAATTATCACTTCTAATTTTTACATGATACCATATTTTTCCCTATGAAGTAGTTTATGCAGTACACTAAGACACCAAAAAAAAAACCCCAAAACCAAAACCAACCAACCTGTCATGGTTTTAGCTGGGATAGTTGATTTTCTTCACTGTAGCTAGTATAGTGCTGTGTTTTAGACTTGGTATGTAAATAATGTTGATAACACCCTGGTGTTTTAGTTGTTGCTGGGTAGTGTTTACACTAGTCAAGGACTTTCTAGCTTCCCATGCTCTGCCAGGTGCACAAGAAGCCGGGAGGGGTGCACAGGAAGCCTGGGATACAACCAGGAGAGCTGATTCAAATTGGCCAAAGGGTATTCCATATCATGTGACGTCATGCCCAGTATATTAACTGGAGGGAATTGGCCGGGGGAGGCAGCGATCGCGGCTCGGGGACCGGCAGCGTCGGTCGGCGGGTGGTGAGCGGTTGCAGCACTTGTTGTTTAGTTTTTTTTTCCCTCTTCTTCCAGTGTTTCATCTCTCTCTCGCTCATTATTTTCCTTTTCATTATATTAGTATTATTGCTGTTTTATTCTAATTATTAAACTGTTCTTGTCTCAACCCACGAGTTTTCTTACTTTGGCCCTTCCGATTCTCTCCCCCATCCCACAAGGGTGGGGGAGTGAGCGAGCGGCTGTGTGGTGCTTAGTTGCTGACCAGGGCTAAACCACAACAGTCCTTTTTGGCGCCCAACGTGGGGCACGAAGGGTTTGAGATAATAACAGTTGCTGGTCACAGCATTGATTCATCTGTTCTCGATATTAGTAGTCAGACCTACACCATGCTGATTTTGAAGTACATGTTAAAGATTGGCGTGGGGTTTTGTAGTTTGCTGTGCTCTGCAGTGGTTAGAGATGTTTTGCCTAGGAGATTTGTTATTAAAACACTGGCCTTGAGTTTTATCGGTTATTTGGGTCTTGCATGGAAGCCGTTACTGTACTTCGGGTACCACCTCATGGAGACAATTAGCAATTATACCTCCTCTTCTGAGAGGTTCTTTATGGAGGAAATACAGAATGGCACCTTAGCTACCATCTTCTTTAATGTCTCCTCCTTCATTAAAACAACTTTCCAGTATCTTGCACATCCTTGGGTAGTTAAGATACATCTGTTGATATTCCTATGGCAGATTGTTTCGGTTTTGTCTAAGGTTAATAAGCAATTCAAGAATATCATGAAGAGATCTGCCCCAAGGCTCGATAATTATGGGTGGCAGGGTATGTGGGATAGTATGGGCAAGTGCCTGAGACGGTGGGCACCTCCAGTGTTTTGGGACTTCACCCCTGAACAAGTGCAGAATCCTGAAAAATTAGTAGAATATTTGGAGGAAGTATGCTGTCACCCTAGCAATTCCAGAGAGATACAAATCACTGCAATGTGTTGGGGCCTGGCCCATGCCCACTGAGCCCTATTCAACAGTATTCAGTACCACCAAGGGAAAACGACAGGCCCTGCGGCTACTCCAAGCCCAGCGACAAGCACTGTGGCCCCTCAAACCCCCACAACAGGCACTGCGGCGGCTCCAAGCCCGACGACAGGCACTGTGGCCCCTCAAACCCCCACAACAGGCACTACGGCGGCTCCAAGCCGAACGACAGGCACTGTGACCGCTCAAACACCCATGACGGACACTGAAGCTGAATCAGAGAATCAACCCGTGCCAGTATCAGTTGCCCTATACAAAAGAAGAAATCTTCGAAGAGAAAGTCAACTCGTTTAGAAAAGGATGATGGAGAAGCAGTGCCGTTACTAAGAGAGGAGAAGGAAGAGGAAGAACTCGTACAAGAGACGGAAACTACCCGATCCCTATCCTTAAGTGAGCTGCAAGATATACGAAAAGATTTCGGCCGTCATGTAGGTGAGCATGTTGTCACCTGGCTGCTCCGATGCTGGGATAACGGGGCCAGTAGCCTGGAATTAGAGGGTAAGGAAGCCAAACAACTGGGATCCCTTTCTAGGGACGGGGGCATTGACAAAGCAATTGGAAAAGGGACACAAGGCCTCAGCCTCTGGAGGCGACTCCTGTCTGCTGTGAAAGAAAGGTATCCCTTCAAGGAAGATGTTATATATCGCCCTGGAAAATGGACCACTATGGAGAAAGGTATCCAGTACCTGAGAGAATTAGCTGTGCTTGAGGTGATTTATGGTGACCTGGGTAGTGAACAGTCATCCAAAGATCCAGATGAAGCCCAGTGCACATGACCCATGTGGCGGAAGTTTGTACGGAGCGCACCATCATCCCATGTAAACTCCCTGGCAGTAATGTCCTGGAAAAATGAAGAGGCACCTACGGTAGAGGATGTGATTGATAAACTCCGGGATTATGAAGCACATGTCTCTTCCTCCCTCATCTCAGCTGTGGAGAAATTGTCCTGGGAGGTTCAGCAAATCAAAGAAGATATGTCCTACTCCCTACCTGTACGGACCAATATCTCGGCCATTAGGAGTAAGCGTCCTTCTGCTCAAGAGAGAAGATACACACCACGGGGCACCCTATGGTTTTACCTGCGTGACCATGGAGAGGACATGAGGAAGTGGGATGGAAAACCTACCTTGACCCTGGAGGCACGGGTACGTGAGTTGCAAGGAAAAACAACCACTCAAGGGGGGACCTCCAGGAGAGTTGCTGCTCCAGTTTCCAGTAGGCAGTTCCCCAGACAGAGGAGTAGAAGCGCTGATTCTATCCGTGATCTTAATAGAGAGACTTCTGATTCCCATTCACAAGATCTGGAGTGTGAAATCCGCAATTGGAATTAGAGGGGCCCTGCCTCCAGCCAGGTGGAGGAAAGGGACAACCGGGTTTACTGGACTGTGTGGATCCAATGACCTGGCACATCTGACCCACAGGAGTATAAGGCTGTAGTGGACACCGGTGCACAGTTCACCCTAATGCCATCAAACTATGTAGGGGCAGAACCCATTTGTATTGCTGGAGTGACAGGGGGATCCCAAGAGCTAACTGTATTGGAGGCTGAAGTGAGCCTAACTGGGAATGAGTGGCAAAAGCACCCCATTGTGACTGGCCCAGAGGCTCCGTGCATCCTTGGCATAGACTACCTCAGGAGAGGGTATTTCAAGGACCCAAAAGGGTACAGGTGGGCTTTCGGTATAGCTGCCTTGGAGACGGAGGAAATTAAACAGCTGTCTACTTTGCCCGGTCTTTCGAAGGACCCTTCTATTGTGGGGTTGCTGAGGGTCAAAGAACAACAGGTGCCAATTGCCACCACAACAGTGCACCGGCGGCAATACCGCACCAACCGAGACTCCCTGATTCCCATCCATGAGCTCATTCGGCGACTGGAGAGCCAAGGAGTGATCAGTAAGACCCGTTCACCCTTTAACAGTCCCATATGGCCAGTGCGGAAGTCTAATGGGGAGTGGAGACTAACAGTACACTATCGTGGCCTGAACGAAGTCACTCCACCACTGAATGCTGCTGTGCCGGACATGCTAGAACTTCAATACGAACTGGAGTCAAAGGCAGCCAAGTGGTATGCCACAGTTGATATCGCTAATGCATTCTTCTCAGTCCCTCTGGCAGCAGAGGTGCAGGCCACAGTTTGCTTTCACTTGGAGGGGTGTCCGGTACACCTGGAATCGACTGCCCCAGGGGTGGAAACACAGCCCTACCATTTGCCATGGACTGATCCATACTGCACTGGAACAGGGTGGAGCTCCGGAACACCTTCAATACATTGATGACATCATCGTGTGGGGCAACACAGCAGAAGATGTTTTCAAGAAAGGGAAGAAAATAGTCCAAGTCCTTCTGAAGGCTGGTTTTGCCATAAAACAAAGTAAAGTGAAGGGACCTGCACAGGAGATTCAGTTTTTTGGAATAAAATGGCAAGATGGACGTCGGCAGATCCCAATGGATGTGATCAACAAAATAACCGCCATGTCTCCACCAACTAGCAAAAAGGAAACACAAGCTTTTTTAGGCGTTGTGGATTTTTGGAGAATGCATATTCCAAATTACAGTCTGATTGTAAGCCCTCTCTATCAAGTGACCCAGAAGAAGAATGATTTCAAATGGGGCCCTGAGCAACAACAGGCCTTTGAACAGATAAAGCAGGAGATAGTTCATGCAGTAGCCCTTGGGCCAGTCCGAGCAGGACAAGATGTAAAAAACGTGCTCTACACTGCAGCTGGGGAGAATGGCCCTACCTGGAGCCTCTGGCAGAAAGCACCAGGGGAGACCCGAGGTCGGCCCCTAGGGTTCTGGAGTCGGGGATATAGAGGGTCCGAAGCGCGCTACACTCCAACTGAAAAAGAGATATTGGCAGCATATGAAGGGGTTCGAGCTGCTTCAGAAGTGATCGGTACTGAAGCACAGCTCCTCCTGGCACCTCGACTGCCGGTGCTGGGCTGGATGTTCAAAGGGAGGGTCCCCTCTACACATCACGCAACTGATGCTACATGGAGTAAGTGGGTCGCACTGATCACCCAATGGGCTCGAATAGGAAACCCCAGTCGCCCAGGAATCTTGGAAGTGATCATGGACTGGCCAGAAGGCAAAGATTTTGGAATATCGCCAGAGGAGGAGGTGACACGTGCTAAGGAGGCCCCACTGTATAACAAACTGCCAGAAAATGAGAAGCAATATGCCCTGTTCACTGATGGGTCTTGTCGTCTGGTGGGAAAGCATTGGAGATGGAAGGCTGCTGTATGGAGTCCTATATGGCAAGTCGCAGAAACTGCTGAAGGAGAAGATGAATCAAGTCAGTTTGCAGAAGTAAAGGCCATCCAGCTGGCTTTAGACATTGCTGAACGAGAAAAATGGCCAGTGCTCTATCTTTATACTGACTCATGGATGGTGGCAAATGCCCTGTGGGGGTGGTTACAGCAGTGGAAGCAGAACAACTGGCAGCGCAGAGGCAAACCCATCTGGGCTGCTGCATTGTGGCAAGATATTGCTGCCCGGATGGAGAACCTGGTTGTGAAGGTACGTCATGTGGATGCTCATGTTCCCAAGAGTCGGGCCACTGAAGAACATCAGAACAACCAACAGGTGGATCAGGCTGCTAAGATTGAAGTGGCTCAAGTAGATCTAGACTGGCAACATAAAGGTGAACTATTTATAGCTCGGTGGGCCCATGACACCTCAGGTCATCAAGGAAGAGATGCAACATACAGATGGGCTCGTGACCGAGGGGTGGACTTGACCATGGACACTATTGCAAAGGTCATCCATGAACGTGAAATATGCGCTGCAATCAAGCAAGCCAAGCGGGTAAAACCTCTGTGGTATGGAGGACGATGGCTGAAGTATAAATATGGGGAGGCCTGGCAGATTGATTATATCACACTGCCACAAACCCGCCAAGGCAAACGCCATGTGCTTACAATGGTGGAAGCAACCACCGGATGGCTGGAAACATATCCCGTGCCCCATGCCACCGCTCGGAACACTATCCTGGGCCTTGAAAAACAAGTTTTATGGCGACATGGCACCCCAGAGAGAATTGAGTCAGACAACGGGACTCATTTCCGAAATAACCTCATAGACACCTGGGCCAAAGAGCATGGCATTGAGTGGGTGTATCACATCCCCTATCATGCACCAGCCTCTGGGAAAATTGAACGATACAATGGACTGTTAAAGACTACACTGAGAGCAATGGGGGGTGGGACATTCAAACACTGGGATACACATTTAGCAAAAGCCACCTGGTTAGTCAATACTAGGGGATCTGCCAATCGAGCTGGGCCTGCCCAGTCAGGACTCTTACGTACTGTGGAAGGGGATAAAGTCCCTGTAGTGCATGTAAAAAATATGCTGGGGAAAACCGTCTGGGTTATTCTTGTCTCAGGCAAAGGCAAACCCATTCGTGGGATTGCTTTTGCTCAAGGACCTGGGTGCACTTGGTGGGTAATGCGGGAGGATGGAGGAGTTCGATTTGTGCCTCAAGGGGATTTGATTTTGGGTGAAAATAGCCAATGAACTGAATGGTATGCTGTTAATTGCTATATGATATTGTATGTCATCACTCCTATGGTTGCTATATGCCGTATCAATGGTATCATAGTAAGAATTTCCAAAATTAATGAAGAATGAACTTTGATTGAACCAAGCAACATGTAGCGGTGGTGGAACAGAGACTGGCTTCAGCATGCAACAATCCAACACCACGCAGACCATCTCTCCAGCCTTGAAAGACTGTTACGATAGATGGAGCCCAAAGTTATGGACTGAATGAACTCAATGGACATGTGTGGACCCTCTACAGATGTTCTACAGGGATGGTCCATAGACTATGGGAATGATAAATGATATCTGCGTATGTCATCAAAGGATGGGGAGGCGGGTGGTGGTTATTGAGGTCATATTGGATAGTATGAGACCTGAGCATGACGTAAATGGTATGGAATAAGGGGTGGATACTGTCATGGTTTTAGCTGGGATAGTTGATTTTCTTCACTGTAGCTAGTATAGTGCTGTGTTTTAGACTTGGTATGTAAATAATGTTGATAACACCCTGGTGTTTTAGTTGTTGCCGGGTAGTGTTTACACTAGTCAAGGACTTTCTAGCTTCCCATGCTCTGCCAGGTGCACAAGAAGCCGGGAGGGGTGCACAGGAAGCCTGGGATACAACCAGGAGAGCTGATTCAAATTGGCCAAAGGGTATTCCATATCATGTGACGTCATGCCCAGTATATTAACTGGAGGGAATTGGCCGGGGGAGGCAGCGATCGCGGCTCGGGGACCGGCAGCGTCAGTCGGCGGGTGGTGAGCGGTTGCAGCACTTGTTGTTTAGTTTTTTTTTCCCTCTTCTTCCAGTGTTTCATCTCTCTCTCGCTCATTATTTTCCTTTTCATTATATTAGTATTATTGCTGTTTTATTCTAATTATTAAACTGTTCTTATCTCAACCCACGAGTTTTCTTACTTTGGCCCTTCCGATTCTCTCCCCCATCCCACAAGGGTGGGGGAGTGAGTGAGCGGCTGTGTGGTGCTTAGTTGCTGACCGGGGCTAAACCACAACACAACCAAAAAAAAAAAACCCAAACAGTTCACAACACAGATAATGTGCTGTACAAGGAGCAGATTATTCATCTCAAAAAACTTGAATGATCAAGCCCCTGAAAAGAATGAGAAAGGGGTTTTGGACAATCGAGGAGTGCTGCTATAGCTGTGGGAAATATGTATGTGTCTATTCATATTAATTTTTCTAAAATAGCATTACAATTTTAATTACACGTCTTTATTCAGCATGTCTTAATGAGTGTTGTTGTGTACTGTACTAGAGCATAGCACTAGAGGTATTTTGATCACCTGAAAACCACGAAGTCAGTAATGCAAGCTTGTACAGATTTCCTCTCTGTGATGTTTTTAACTTTCTCAAACTTTATAATGAAATTTAACAACATGGAGAATGATGTTCTCTCTTTTGGGAGAGATTACATACTGAATAGAAAAATTTTAGTATGGATTGGGAAAACTGATTTCAAATAATCACAGACAATCCAAATCCATCCTGTCTGCAAAAAAAGCAAACAGGTTTTCTGTCTAATGTGAATATTTCTACCTTTTCTTCTAGCTCCTGATTCATGCTGATGTATATTGAGTTGTATGAGCACTGACTTGGGCTGTGGAGATGACAGTGTTACCTTTCTTGTTGCTACATCTGCAGAACTCAACTTTGGATGACACCAGCTCTATGTAGCTTTCTGGTGACTAGACGATGGACTGAGAACAGAACTGAAGGATAAAAGCAGGATGCAAAAAAAGATAATCGTTAGAATAGGAAAAATATAGAAGTGAATTGCACAGCTGGAAAGAACATGAAGTAAGAATGGACAAAAGAAAGAAAAGTAGAAGAAGCTCTAACAAAGGAAAGAGGAAACAAGTGGGACAACATGAGAAGGCCTGTTTCCTAATGCAGCCTAGCAATAAAGGTGTTGTGAGCGCTGAACTAAGATATTTTACTTCGGGAAAGTACCAGCTCATTCTTTTTAAAACCATAAACCTTTAGACAAGATAATTTGGGCGTATATAGCAAAGGTTAAAGCAGTTCAATGTATTTTATTTTCTGTCTCAGGTATTTTAGGGTTACTTGTTTTCTGTAGTCGAATATGAATTAAGTATTTACATCTCAAAATGGGACTTTTTTCCTCCCCCAAAGAAAAGCTTTCTAGTTATCATTGTGGCCACTGAAGAGAGCAGCCTCTGTTACTCTGTGATGTTTTAGTCCCTTAGGAAGGTAGACCCTTGGGTTGGATGTGTGAAGAATGCTGTTCATCTTTAAACCCAACATCAGTCAAATATCTACAGACTTTTTTACTTCTTTTTCTACTCTGTGCATGCAGGGAGATACTTGGTCTCAAGCTCTGAAGAAAATTTGGGAAGAGAGCTAAAGGAAAGGTTCCATCTTTGGAGTATCTGTGTAAATATTTCCTGGCTGTAACTTCCTTGAGGAAAAATTGAATTTATACTGCCAAAGCTGCAAAAAGATGGGTTCAAAATAGCAAACACAAATTGCAGTAAAACTAAAACAGCCTTGTGAAAAAAAATAGTTTATCAAAAATAGTACCATTCCAGCAAGAACAATAAAAGGAAATGTAAGAGCAAATGAAATTGTTAGAAATAAATACATGATATGGCAATCTGTAATTCAGCCATATTTTGTGACCTGTTAAGAAATGACCAATGGTCTCAGAAATATCTCCGTAAAAATAGCATTTTGGATATTACATTTCTTGTCACTACTTAATATCCCATGTCAAATGAGCAATGCTTGAAAACTAGAAAGTGTTAGATATGGCTGGAAGGAGGATGAGAAATCATGAATGTTCTCACCTGGAATTATCAGCAAGCAGTGGTAGATCCTTGAGTCATATTATTACCAATAAAGACATTTAAAGTTGGAATATAGGCCTTATCTAGATAGAAAATTTTCACTGGTTTAACTAAAATTATACCTTAAGTCTTCAGCTGAACCAAACTAAAAATGAGATCATATGAAGGGCTTTTCGTACTTGTAGCTGTAACAAGACTGGATCTAAGAATAAATTTTGAAAGCAACCTGAAACAAAGAAGGAACTATACCTGGATTAAAGGGGGGAATGCTTCCATGTTTAAACTCTATAATTCAGAGTTTTTTCATGGCTTCAGAAACAAAAAATAATCTATTATTAAATCAATGGGTTATGAGATAAATTTTTAGGTTTAAATAAGTTTCATTACTAATTATATATTGAAGTAAATTATTCTCTTAGTCATGTTGGTATACTTGAGAATTGGAACCAGGAATGGACATTTTATTCAGTAGATAACTAACTCCCTCACATTAGCAAGAGTTGCAATAAAAAGAAATTTGGCTCCATGTGGTTTATGCTCATGTGCAGCTGGAAGAAATATAAATCCTAGTATCTTCGGCAGTTCAAAAAATACAGCAGACTCCATGTAAGTGTGTGGGAGTGATCTGGGATAGAAATCAGAACTGCTTAGTAGATTTTTTTAATCACAGGAAAACTGTTATTTATTTCAAGAGCAAGTTGCTTTCTACACTGTTTCATGAATTGTACAAATGATTTCATTTGGATGCGTTTGGTTGTCATTTTCTATGGCTTTGGGGAATGTGAACAGCAGATGGTTGCAGAGCTGAAAAAAACTCCTTTTATAATTTGCAGAAGTTCTAAGAAATCTACCGTTATTATTATTTCATTCTATTGAGAGAAGGTGATAAATTCTACTTAGACAAATCAATTTTGTGGACAGGAATCCAGAAATTCAGTTCCAATTAAATTAGTTCTCCAACTCTCCCATACAAAAAGGCTTATAACTAAAAAAAAAAAAAAATCATTTTACTGAATTTATATTACAGTGTTTAAGGGGAAAGTTGCATGCAGGGCCATACCTGCAGAACATTTAAGGGTCAAATAAAGAAAGTGTCCAATAAGTGGAAGGGAATAATATATCCTCTATATATTAACTTAATAGAATTTATTATGTTTTATATGTGTTCTAATATTCTAATATATTGTAGTGGGGCAACACCATTCACATTGATTAGAAGTGCATTTCATATTGTTTTCACCAAACTCTAAACAGAGGTGAAGATATGGAAAGAAGTCCTCTGAAATCCCTGTCCTCTACAAGCCCAGGAATAATTTCAATTTATGGATGAGATTTACAAAATACTTAAGATCTAATTTACCTTTCAAAGTCCCTAGCTCCACCGCTGACGTATGCGCCAGTGGCTATATGACAGTGAGCAGATGGAAAGATATCTAAATACTGATGCTATCCCACAGTCAATTAAATCAAACTGATGGTGTAGCTCATGAACCTCCTGAGGACAAGAACCCTGTCCTGCCAGAAGTTTATGTCAGAACTTTTATTCATGAAATGTAACATACAACAGAAAGCTGCTGTGCAAAATTCTACATCAATTATGAGCTCTTTTGAGATGAGAGATTCTGGATCAGATGCCTAGTCTGCTTGATGTAAGGTGGTGACCTGAACCTGTATTTTGGGCAAATGCCCTAAGTTGAACATCAGTGGGAAGGTGGAGGATCTTAGTCCTTCATGTTGAAATTCTTCCATTTTCTGTAACCAGCTGTGGTGGGTTGACCCTGGCTGGACATCAGGTGCCCACCAAAGCCACTCTATCACTCCCCCTCCTCAGCTGGACGGGGGAGAAAAAAATGTAACAAAAGGCTCCTGGGTTGTGATAAGGACAGGGAGACATCATGCTCCCATTACCATCACGGGCAAAACAGGCTCAACTTGGGGAAATTAGTTTAATTTGTTACCAATCAAATCAGAGTAAGGTAATGAGAAATTAAACCAAATCTTAAAACACCTTCCCCCCACCCCTCCCTTCTTCCCAGGCTCAACTTCACTCCGAATTTTCTCTACCTCCTCCCCCTGCAGCGGCGCAGGGGGACGGGCAATGGGGGTTTTGGTCAGTTCATCACATGTTGCCTCTGCCACTCCTTCCTCCTCAGGGGGAGGTCTACTCACACTCTTCCCCTGCTCCAGCATGGGGTCCCTCCCACAGGAGACAGTTCTCCATGAACTTCTCCAATGTGGGGCCTTCCCATGGGCTGCAGTTCTTCACCAACTGCCCCAGCATGGGTCCCTTCCATGGAGTGCAGTCCTTCAGGAACAGACTGCTCCAGCGTGGGTTCCCCGTGGGGTCACAAGTCCTGCCAGCAAAGCTGCTCCAGCATGGGCTCCTCTCTGCACAGGTCCACCTGCCAAGAGCCTGCTCCAGCACAGGATTTCCACAGGGTCACAGCCTCCTTCAGGCATCCACCTGCTCAGGCGTTGGGTCCTCCACAGGCTGCAGGTGGATATCTGCTCCACCGTTAACCTCCACGGGCTGCAGGGGGACAGCCTGCCTCACCATGGTCTTTGCCACGGGCTGCAGGAGAATCTCCACTCTGGTGCCTGGAGCACCTCCTCCCCCTCCTTCTTCACTGCCTTTGGTGTCTGCGGAGTTGCTTCTCTCCCATATTCTCACTCCTCTCTCTGGCTGCTGTTGCCCAGCAGTTTTTTCCCCTTTCTGAAATATGTTATCCCAGATGTGCTACCACTGTCCCTGATGGGCTTGGCCTTGACCAGTGGTGGGTCCGTCTTGGAGCCGGCTGGCATTGGCTCTATTGGACATGGGGGAAGCTTCTAGCAGCTTCTGGCAGAAGCCACCCCTGTAGCACCCCACCCCACCCCACCCACCGCTACCAAAACCTTGCCATGCAGACCCAATACACCAACAAAGTGTTCTTTGGATCAGAACTATACCTTAGAGGCTAGAGTCCTCACCTGTGATGTATGTAACTGAGGCCCAAATACCTTTTTTGGGTATAGTTATATTTATATATATATATTTATATTTATATATATTTTTGGGGTATAGTATATATAAATAGTTATTTAAAAACACTAGAGGAATACAAGAAGAAAGACCTCTGAAAAAAGTTTGTGCTATTCAGACCTCCGATGACTTTAGCACTAATTTTGGTGATGAATTTCAAATTTGAATTTGAATTTCAAATTTGAATTTGCTTCAAATTAGATAAAATAGGATTTTGACACTGACTTTCACATTACTTAGCTGAGGAGCTTTAGCTTCTAAGACATTGGCTATTCTGTTACACATGTTGTTGTTGTCTTCTTAACAGAAAACTAATCCCCGGACAATTAATAGGGAGAGGTTTCCTACCAAGGTATTTCAGCCAGAAAGTATCGCCTACCTGGTTAGATTTAAACATTGATCTTTAATAAAGAGTCAATGCTTAAGTTCCTCTCAGTTTTTCAGCATTTTAATTCATGATTGGCTTAGGCAGATAAGTCTTTACTTCCAAATTTTCCCTTTAGGCATGTTGTTGCATAATTTGGCAGGCCTGCACACTTAAATCAGAGATGGCAATTCTGTGAGATGTCAGGTTTGAGATCATGGTACTCAGAATTGCAATAATTGCATTTGTTTGAGTGCTTAAGTATACACTGTAAGTTTCTTTAATAGCAAACATTTTCCAGTCAAAGCTACAAAACCTTTATGACAAAGCCTGAATCTCGGCCTGCTTTTGCTGATATTTAGGAAACCAGATTTTAAACCATATCCACAGTTAGTTACAGACTTAAAGCCAGGCTGAATGGTAAGCAGGGAACAAACAGGCCTGAAGACCTGTATTAGAAAGAAGTTCAATCCAAGTTCTCAAGATACCTAACAATGACTCCATGTGATACAATTTAGTATTATTACTGCAATGCTGAATAATTTAGAAGACTTGTTAAGACACTGTGAAAAATCATGAACTGCTAATGGAAGAGGTGTAAATCACAGTAAAAATACTCTCACAGTAACATCGTAGATTTCTGTAATAGATTTTAACATTTTTAGTTGCATAATTATCATATATAGTTAGCCTCAATTTAATATATAAATACATCTAATCAAAGATAATACTTCTGAAATTCATAATGAGAGGAGTACAGACAGAAGTAACTCCAAAAAGAAAATGTCTCAGCATAGTGTCACTAGGAGGAAAATTCTTCAGAATGCTGTTTACCACCATCTCACCTTTCTTTCTCAGGACTACTCATAAGGATCGTCTGAGTAGTGTATATTGGGATTTAGTCATGTGCTAAATCCTGCCTAAATTACAAATGAGGTCCATTTCAAAATACTCTTCATTGTAAACAGCAATGCAGTCCATCTACTTTCCAGGACTCTTCCTAATTTTTTAATAGTTCCCTTGGCACTTTACATTAGTCTTTGATACTTAAAGGTGTCTGCTTTTGACAGAGTGATCACCTGTCTCATAAGTAGAGCTGTGCTGAGATTGAGATTTAAGCAAAAAACATGTTGACTGCATCTGCAGTGTAGTAAAAAAAACTGAAGGAGCTGTGTTAGATGGACTGGATCTGCCTCTGTAGGTCTTCAGAGGTGCTTGTTTCTCTTCGTTGTCTGGGAGTTCAGGCAAACTGGATCAATACCTTCCTGGAGCAGTCATTTGCAATTCTGGTGAGACAGTACCTGTGTTAGTTCCCATCTGAGATGGCAAGACTATAGTGCATCTGCAGATACTGAAAATATATATTGATTCTTTTCCTCTGTGGAGTGTTATTGTGCATTTGTGTTTTCCACACATTTTGTATCCATGATTTTGTACTGAAATTTATTTTATTTCCCAACCTTTTTTCTCAGTTCTGTGAGTCAGGTCCTCAATAACCTTCCTGTTGTAACACTGAATCAAAAAATGAAGTACCATGGCAAATTCTAAGAGGTTGCTGAAGTAATATAGTCAATGCAGACTACAGGCTATTTTCCAGGATCCTGCAGTGGACAGAAATGGTAGTGCTAGGCTGAAGTCAAGAAAAATTTCCAGAGCTTGTATTTACTGTAATTCACTAAGTAAAAGTCAGATATAACCCCATGCAAACCAAACTCATCACGTTTCATGCAGTTCATCTTCCCACTCTGAAATAGATAATATTTTCCACTACTTGTACCAACAAATAAGGCATCAAAGGCTTGTGCATGTCGGAAGCTTTTATAGCACCAGAGTATTTGCCAGCTTTGTCAGATGCTAGTAGTGAAAGTCAAGTGGATTTATCTGGGCATTCAAAGCAAGTATTTCATGTGCTCTACTTCCTTTCAATTATAGCTTCAGTTGACTAATTTGTAGTGTTGTGCCATTTTTTTCCATCAAAAATGAATCAGTCATGCTTAGAGGTAATGAGCCAAACTGTGTGGGTGTGTCCTCACCAGCAGACAGGGCAGAAACCAAAATAAGCTTATCATAGCATCAAAAATCCCATTTTACGTGTTTTCTGTCTTGCCAGCCACAAGTTGAAACAAACAGCATATTTGGATTGCAGTACAAAATCTATGCAATATTTAACTGCTGCTGCTAATGTGGAAGGAGCAGATTAGACTGATACTTTACAAATTGATATATATTATTGATAAAGGATTGTGTATATATATATGTATTTCATCAGTTTGAAAGACGACTCATTGCCTAGTGTCAGTTTTGTTTCATATACATAAAAATGACTGTTAAATTCCAGTTGAGTTTAGAGCGCTCAGTAGCAGGACAGAAAATGCCTTGGTTGGAATCTACATCACAAGCCTATCCATATACCTCTATAGCTTCCAGAACTGAGGCATAGTTTCTTTAGTAATCTGATTGCTATATTAAAATAAAAATTAAAATGTAAAGGTTTCTGCTGCATTAGTCAAAAAAAAAAAAAAAAAAAGAAACTATGGCCTTAACTAGCTATAGTGCCCCGATAAGCATTATAATAACTAACTGTCTGAGGTGGGTGGAATCAATGCCAAGACTGCATGCAGTCAAATATTCCCACAGTAGCAGGATCTCCACTTACTAAAAAATATGTCAATTTTAAAAATAACTTGCCTACAGAATGGTTTAGATCTTCTGAGAGAACATCTTTGTCTTTCCTTATAAGAGCACACTCAGGATACATATAAATATTGATTGTTTATTTTTAATGTATGAGTCATAACCAAAAAAGATTAAATGGCAACCTAAAAGGAGATAAGACAGTTTGGTCATTTTATTCATCAGTAAAACAAAAATAAAGTGCAAACATGACACTTTGTGTATTTTAATCTATTCTTAATTTAACCCCAAATTTAGAAACATTGCTTAAAAATTGTAATGCTACCCTAAGTGAGAAAAGCATTGTGAATAACAGAAAATATCTATATTGCTTTGAACAGCCATGCTTGTAATTTAAGTGAAATTACTGTAGAGATCATGAGAGGCTATTAGCAGGAAAGGTGAAAGAATGGCTTTGATAAGCAGCACAACCCCAATGTTATGTTTTCTTTTGCTCAGAATGCAAATCTGCAGACCAAAAGAATCAATGGGAAAAAAGATCCAACCTACAAAAAAAGGAAGAGGATCAACAGATGTCCCGGTATAATATTTAGACTGTAGCAAAAAGGCTATCATTTTGTCCTGATGACAACTGGAAACATCAAAATGAAATTCTGCCTGTGTAAGGACTTGAGGGAAAGCCAACAGTAAGAGCATATACACATAGACATCTGTTACTTTTAATTCCTTTCTCTGAGTGCTGTAAATCAGAGGCTGTTTGGAAGACATGTTGTAGCATTGAGCCCTATTACTGTCCACAAGTCATAAAAGCAAATAATTGGAGGGCTAAGGACTGTAGTTTGATGAGTGGCTAAGGAGAACACAGACATTCAATCAAAGACAAGAAGGTGAATAAATGAGGAGGCATGGTCTGGAGGAAAGGATCTGAGGAACTGGAAAAATTTAGAATTCAGTGCAGTATATCCAGGGATATAAGAAATTTTCTGCAATGCATTATTAAAGCTAGGACACTTATATACAAAAACAAAGATAATTTTGCAGTTTGTATTCTCCTGTAATTTCTATCTCTGCCATTAACTTCCTCTGTCACCTTTGGAAATCACTGAAGCCCAGATCATCAAATACGTTTTGGGACCCATATATTTTGGTAAGTCACTGACACTTACGTTTCTTCAGAAATCTCAGTATTATTAGGACACACAATTCTGTATTTAGGACAAAAAGTTCATGATAATATTTAATGTAATTCTGTGAATTAGCTCCAGGATCATAGATGTGAATGGAAAATACATGAGGTTCTCAATGGAAAGGCTTGGATCACACTAATACGGAAAGAAGTCTTTCACAGGATGATTCATTGTGAGGATAAATTGTAAGAGAAGGGTTGGCAACAGCCAAGTAGCTCTCAAATAGGATAAATAAACCTAGGGACTCTTGAACAAAAGTAGTAGGGCACTATGTGCATTAAGTTGAATGAGGGAGGAATTGGCGTAGAGGAGACTGGTATTCGAAAGTTCTGGGAAGGAAGAAATTTCTGAAGCAGAAGGTGTGAAGTTCTAGGAAAGCTGGAGGCCCCTGAGGCAGGAAGTACTAGAAGCTACTACAGACCCTGTATGGGATCTGGAGGTGAGGATATGCATACACTCCTGTCCTCTTTGTAGATCCCCCTCCCCACTTTATCCTCTTTTGTTACTTAGGGCGAGCTCATTGACTCAGGCATGGGTCTGTGCTCTTGGGTCTCCATGGCTTCCAGACCTTGCTGGTAAGGTCCAGCTGGCTCAGAGCATGTTTGCAATGAGCCCATCACGTTCTACATCTACCTGCATAGACACATACCCTTAAATTGAAACCAATACAGAATATCTGTGCTGTTCATTTACTCTAAGTTCATTCTTTTACTAAATTATGATAATTTTACAGAGGACTCTAAAAGAATTGACAGTGGAGAACAATATTTTACCAGTGCAAGATAACGATGGCAACACCTGTAAGGCCTTAGCTGGTGTTTGGAAGTAAATGAAACTACACAAAATTGCTCATAAATAGCTTTGAATAATTCAAAAAGCAGAATGGTTCTTACCAATTACTCTTTTCTGCTAGTGATAAGACTGTTTATGAATTTAACTACCAAGCAAAGTGATCTAATATAATATTAAAATGTCCATAGTGCTCTGTGAGTTTGTGTCAGTCTCAGTAAAGCCAGATAATTTCCATGGACTTCAAAAGTGAATGGATCAGACCCCTGCTAAACATGACATAACAACATGTGTTACCTTGGGCACGTCCAAGATATATTTTTATCTTGTTTCGGTTATTCATTATTTCTTATCACCTTATCATCCTGTGTCAATCGGTCTGTGTTAAAACATACCTCCTTTTCAGTCGGTCTGGATGCCTAATAACTCTGAACTTCTGTAATCAGGGAGAAGGGACTGTCACATAGAGAGTGTATTTTATATTTTAAGTGGGATGAATGAATGCTTTAGTCTACTTTTAGCCTGAAGTGCTGTCTCACAAAAGAATTCACAAGGCTTTTATACCCTATACCATCCAGTTTTGAATAGGGTGTTCTAGCTTAATCTATTGAAGGGGTAACATATGTATATCTTACTAATATACATCTGTCAAGCAGTTGTATTAAATATTAGTTAATAATTAGGAGCAGACTGTTATCAACTTAGTTTTTGTTCTTTGATCATCTGAAGTGTATTTTACTAACCTCATATTTTTGTCTGTAATAAATATGAGAAAAATGTATGAAACATGAAATTATTGTATTATTTTATAACCTGTCACTGAAAACAGTGAAGAAATCTATTATGTTCCATTGTAAGTTCTTACATTTATTACTGAGGGATTTTTTGCATGTGTTTTGTTGCTTTCTGAGTACTTAGAGAAAGGAAATGTAAAAATCATACAATCATAGAATCATAGAATTATTAAGATTGGAAAAGACCTCTAGGATCATGAAGTCCAACCATCAACCCAACACTAGCATGTCTCCTAAACCATGCCCTGAAGTGCCACGTCTACACATTCTTTGAACTCCTCCAGGGACAGTGACACAACCACCTCTCTGGGCAGCCTGTTCCAGTGCCTGACCGCTCTTTCAGTAAAGAAATTTTTCCCAATATCCAATCTAAACCTCCCCTGACACAGCTTTAAGCCATTTCCTCACGCCCTATCGCTAGTAACCTGGGAGAAGAGACCAACACCCACCTCGCTACAACCTCCTTTCAGGTAGTTGTAGAGAGCAATAAGGTCTCCCCTCAGCCTCCCCTTCTCCAGACTAAACAAGCCCAGTTCCCTCAACCACTCCTCATAAGACGCGCTCTCCAGACCCTTCACCAGCTTCGTTGCCCTCCTCTGGACACACTCCAGCACCTCAATGTCCTCCTTGTACTGAGGGGCCCAAAACTGAGCACAGTATTCAAGGTGCGGCCTCACCAGTGCCGAGTACAGGGGCACAATCACTCCCCTGCTCCTGCTGGCCACGCTATTCCTGATACAAGCCAGGATGCCATTGGCCTTCTTGGCCACCCGGGCACACTGCTGGCTCATGTTCAGCTGGCTGTCAACCAACATCCCCAGGTCCTTCTCCGCTGGGCAGCTCTCCAGCCACTCTTCCCCAAGCCTGTAGCATTGCATGGGGTTGTTGTGACCGAAGTGCAAGACCCAGCACTTGGCCTTCTGAAACCTCATACAGTCGACCTCAGCCCATCGATCCAGCCTGTCCAGATCCCTCTGCAGAGCCTTCCTACCCTCAAGCAGATCGACACTCCTGCCCAATTTAGTGTCATCTGCAAACTGACTGAGGGTGCACTCGATCCCCTCATCCAGGTCATTGATAAAGATATTAAACAAGACTGGCCCCAACACTGAGCCCTGGGGAACACTGCTCGTGACCGGCCGCCAACTGGATTTAGCTCCGTTCACCACAACTCTCTGGGCTCGGCCATCCAGCCAGTTTTTTACCCAGCGAAGAGTACACCTGTCTAAGCCATGAGCCGCCAGCTTCTCTAGGAGGATGCTGTGGGAGACTGTGTCAAAGGCCTTGCTAAAGTCCAGGCAGACAACATCCACAGCCTTTCCCTCACCCACCAGGCAGGTCACCCGGTCATAGAAGGAGATCAGGTTGGTCAGGCAGGACCTGCCTTTCATGAAGCCATGCTGGCTGGGCCTGACCCCCTGTTTGTCCTGCACTTGCCCGGTGAGCTCACTCAAGAGGTATCACTCCATAATCTTCCCCGATACCAATGATTGTATTAGTACCAGTAACAGGTGTAACTGCACAAATTAATGCACCTGTAAACCTAATCATAGTGGCATATATATTTATGCATTTTGTGGCATGAAAAGTCATTGAGTCAAATCATTCAGATTTCTGTTGAGGACAAAAAGCAAGGAGAGAAAAGGCACTTTTTCTTAGCTATCTTTTCAAGGTGAAGTTTAAAATTGCAGAGATTATTTGATCTGTGGCTGTCTACAGTGTTGTTTTAGATTAGTTTCTTGTTTTAGCATCTCTTTTTCTAATTTAAAATCACTTTTTATCCTTGTTTTCCCTTTTGCAGAGAGAACTGGTGTAGCACAGCAGAAGAGCTAATATCATGTTGAAGCAGCGGTCCTACTGTGCAAATTTTATAATTGTAAATTACCTGAAACATATCTGAGAAATCAAATGTATTTGACTTTCAGAGTTTGATTTATCTCTCCACAGGAGGTCTTATGTTATGTCTACATTGCAACTGGAAGCATGATTGTAGCAACTATAACTATACTTAAACTTGCTTTTATCTAGCTAGCTGAAGCATTCATTCCACAAAAGCCCTGCCTGTAGTTTAGGTTTCTGAGAGTATGTTCTCATAGTCCCATACTGAAACCTGAGCTGCTAACTTTTGACTGCTTTAACCAGCTAAATTTAAGTTATATTAGGTACGTCTTTTTAGGCTGCACTCATGCCTCCCATGTGAAGGGTCACCATGATCTTAGATACATACACAGATCCTGAGAATACTGGCCTGAGGGCAGTTTTACACAGGCTTATTTTATGGCCATAGTATTTTGTCTTTGTTACCATCAGAGCAGAGGTAGGATGGGTTAAGAGATAATAACTTTTTAAAAGAGAGGCTTACACTTTAGAAAACTATAGTCTATGTCACTGCTATTGTAATAATCATACTACTATAGGAAAAGCTGCTTCAACAAAGGCATTTTTTCCAAACCAGAGAAGGGACACTGGGGGAGTTGTCTTGAAAAGTTATTTGAGGAGGTGACAACTTTTTAATTTCCAGTCAAGTTTTAGCATTACTCTGCAGTCTAACTTGCAAAAAGAGTGACATGTAGTGACTACTGCACTCTTTGTTTTCTCTGCTGAAGACACTTGTTAAGATGTTGTATGCCATAAATAAGCTATTTTCATATACTACATCAATCATCTGTTAATGTATTACGATATATATCCTTCTTAAAGCAATGACTTTTGAGAGATCCAGTTTCTTCATAAAAAATATTTTAATTGTCCCTTTCAGGACCAAACCCAGGTCCTTTTATAGTTTTTACCACTATTAATGCAGTTTTTTCTCTTTCAAAATTTAAAAGGAATGTAAACAGGGAGACTGGAATTGAAAGGTATTATTTTTAAAAGCCATTATTTTTTTCAAACTGAACACCTGAGTTCCCATCATGTTTAGCATTCCTTTCTAAGAATAATGTATTTGTAAACCCAGGATTTTTCATCTCAGTGATTAATCTAATAGGGGAAAAATCTTCAAAATACTTCTCAACCTTCCCCCATTAATATGTCAGTAAGGCTTTTCACTTCATTATTTTAAAATATGTTTATAATTTTTTTTACATTAAAATAATGTTATTTTATAATAACCAGTTAAGACTCTTTCTACTGGTACCTCCACTTGCCTTCTCTGAAAGAACCTTTGGGATTTTTACTTCTGCTATTTAAACTAGAATTCGTTATCACCATGACACGTCAATCTACAGTTCAATACTATCAATATAGGGAACAACTGTGAATAACAGTATAGAGAAGTATTAGTTACTCTGATCTTAGTTCTGCTGCAATTAATAACATTATTTTTCTGTAAAATAAAATCTCTACAGGGAGGTGAATTTCTGTATTTCCACTTGTTCAAGTATTGTAAGAAGTGACATCATGACTTCACTACAATGTCACATTTTTAAAAATATCAATTTCTCAAAAAGGTTCTCCTTTACATAGGTTGGGTATTTAGTTTTACATACCAGAATTAATATGGCAGTTAAAACTATTCGGGAAATAGTTATTAGTGTAGGACAAGCATAATGCTTTTGAGAGAAGCAGTGGTACTGCTTAGTTAAGAAAACTTAATTTTCTCTTGGAAGGAAGCTCTGGCAGAAAAATTCTCTACTACTTCCTAATGTGGGCACTTTCATAATCATTACCATCAGTTCAATTTATGTGGTTACTCAATGATTTGATGTAACATCCCTGTGCAGAAATTTCTGTAGTTGCATGCACAGTGCATCACTGCTTAGGCCACCAGTTAAGCTGCTGTCTCTGGCTTCTGGCGGGTGCCAGTGTGCTGAACCACCTACCAGCCACAACTCTGTGTTAAACAACCCCATGTCTCCCCAGGGAACCTGACTCTTTGGCCATCTCCTTTCCAAATGTCTTCCCTGCTGCCACACAACCTCCCTTTCCTCCTAACCTATTACTCTCTTAAGAGAAGGAAGCAGAACATCGCATCACCATTAGCAGATTTATGCCCTCTGCAAATCTGTTATTGCTCAGCCATTTTGTCACACAACAGGCTGGCGTTTAATGTGTGTGTGTGTGTGCAACACTGTGCAGTCACTGTTGTCAGCACATTTAGGGAGAGCATGCCTCAAGCCCCAGAGAATTCATGCCTCATGTAAATTAAGAAACAGATTTTACCGTGCTGCTTGATCTACTTGGGAGACAAAATAAAAATGTGACAGGCAAAAAGCCATATTTTACTGGAGCCAAGCAGTACCCAAACTCCACTCTCAAATATTTCACATTTGTAGGTATGAAATATAAAGGTACTCACAAAATTTCTCATGGGAAGACAGAGACAAATTAATTTGAAAACAGAGACATATTTGTTTCTTCCCATGTATTTCCAGAAGTAGGACTCAGATGCTTCTATGAAAAGGAATCAGAGGAATTTTTAAATTATAATTACGAAAAGACAAAAGCTTAGAAAATCTGGAGAAAAAAAGTAAAAATCTTCATCAATAACCTTAGTAGGATAATATGCAAACAAATATACAAATCAATGTAGCTAATACAATCTGAAATGAGGGCAACTGTTAAAATTACTAGAAATTACTTCTGAAGAGGCTCCTTGGAGAAATTAATGCTCAGTCCTGTTCTAGAATGAAAAAATATTTGACTCCCTGCTTCCACTTCTTGATGTTACTAACAGTGAGGTTATGAAATGAAACCTGTTTTTACAAAAAAAAAAAAAAAAAAAAAAAAAAAAAAAAAAAAAAATCAAAATTCTTTTGCATCTTTTCTGTATAAGCATTATTTTCATCTATATTCAAAATCAATGCATCTTACAATAAACCTGATAACCATTTTTAATAACTAGCAATTCTAAAACTAAATCATCCGTCTTCAGTGGTGGAAAACAAAGAAACTGAGTTGCTCTTTTCTCAAATGTAGGTCTCATCTGAGGAAGCAAGAGACTATCTGTGCTCTGATAGTCAATTTATTATTTGCTATTGAAATTCAGCAAATAATTGCACTAGCACTTGAGGTTACTGGCATGATCTGTGTACTCCAGGAAGTTAAATGAGTCAGGGTTTTGTTACCCATGCCATTTAACAGAGAGTCACAGAGACTAGATGACCCTAGTATCTATTAAGTCAACTGAAAACTGTCAACAGTGCATTTAGTTACCACTGAAAAGTGATTCACCATTTGGAAGTAGAACATGTTATTTTTTTTTGTTTGTGGATATTATCTACCTGGACTTTAGCAAGGCCTTTGACACAGTCTCCCACAGCATCCTCCTAGAGAAGCTGGCGGCTCATGGCTTAGACAGGTGTACTCTTCGCTGGGTAAAAAACTGGCTGGATGGCCAAGCCCAGAGAGTTGTGGTGAACGGAGCTAAATCCAGTTGGCGGCCGGTCACGAGCAGTGTTCCCCAGGGCTCAGTGTTGGGGCCAGTCTTGTTTAATATCTTTATCAATGACCTGGATGAGGGGATCGAGTGCACCCTCAGTCAGTTTGCAGATGACACTAAATTGGGCAGGAGTGTCGATCTGCTTGAGGGTAGGAAGGCTCTGCAGAGGGATCTGGACAGGCTGGATCGATGGGCTGAGGTCGACTGTATGAGGTTTCAGAAGGCCAAGTGCTGGGTCTTGCACTTCGGTCACAACAACCCCATGCAATGCTACAGGCTTGGGGAAGAGTGGCTGGAGAGCTGCCCAGCGGAGAAGGACCTGGGGATGTTGGTTGACAGCCAGCTGAACATGAGCCAGCAGTGTGCCCGGGTGGCCAAGAAGGCCAATGGCATCCTGGCTTGTATCAGGAATAGCGTGGCCAGCAGGAGCAGGGGAGTGATTGTGCCCCTGTACTCGGCACTGGTGAGGCCGCACCTTGAATACTGTGCTCAGTTTTGGGCCCCTCAGTACAAGGAGGACATTGAGGTGCTGGAGTGTGTCCAGAGGAGGGCAACGAAGCTGGTGAAGGGTCTGGAGAGCGCATCTTATGAGGAGTGGTTGAGGGAACTGGGCTTGTTTAGCCTGGAGAAGGGGAGGCTGAGGGGAGACCTTATTGCTCTCTACAACTACCTGAAAGGAGGTTGTAGCGAGGTGGGTGTTGGTCTCTTCTCCCAGGTTACTAGCGATAGGGCGTGAGGAAATGGCTTAAAGCTGTGTCAGGGGAGGTTTAGATTGGATATTGGGAAAAACTTCTTTACTGAAAGAGCGGTCAGGCACTGGAACAGGCTGCCCAGAGAGGTGGTTGTGTCACTGTCCCTGGAGGAGTTCAAAGAATGTGTAGACGTGGCACTTCAGGGCATGGTTTAGGAGACATGGTAGTGTTGGGTTGATGGTTGGACTTGATGATCCTAGAGGTCTTTTCCAACCTTAATAATTCTATGATTCTATGATTCTAAGACTTTTGTTAGAAGTAAATAAAGTAAAAATTTGTACCACACAATAAGTAAAATTCCTAAGTTTTTAATTTTTTTTTAACTCATGTTTCTTCTGTTTAATTTAAAGAAAAATTCCGTTCATTTTACAGATTATATGCTTGAAACAAATAACCTGTTTTTCTTTTCTGTTTACCTGTAGACTAAATAACCTGATGTCTTAATGGTTCTGGAAAAAGTCGTTCTGAGATTTCATGAATTAGCAGAAAGATTTACATTTAATACACTCATCATAAGCCATCAACAAGCAATAACAGCACATAACATTTTTCATCTCTAAAGTACTTTAAACATTAATTAATTAATTATACAACTTCATTGATGCTAGTGGCAGATGTTCACATATTCTCTAGCATGGGATACTGCCTTCAATACAGATCCAACTGACTATGCAGCGCTTTCTCTCATGCAGTGTTAGAAAAGAGCACATAAAGTGCTAAAAACTGCTACAAAGGCAAGATTGGATCATATCAAAGTCAACTGCATGATCTGTTGAGGCAGGGTACCTCTTTTTTGTCCATTTTTAGAATATCTTGTCTATTGCAATACAGAAGGCATAATAAGGCATTGATGTATGACTGGGATGTCTATATGGTGTGTGCTTTATATGCTACATAAATAAAATTTTCCAGAAGACTTAAAAGGGCAGTAGGATGGCAGCATGAATCATTTCATAAATGTACTGTGAGCCATTACCTAACAGTTTAAAATTTCTAAAATAATGGTTAAAATTACATTGCTGGTATTCCTAACATACAGATAAATTATCTGTCATAAACCTAGGCAGTTTGTTGTGTAAGAATAGTTAAATAAGATTTTTTTATAGCCAGCAGTATATGAGCAATATTCTGGTCAGCTTTGTTTCCCCACCTGATAACCTGCATCCCTTAGGGTTGGCCACGGAAGGTCAGCTTCAACATGAGTGTGAAGTGAGACTCATACTCAGTCTTTTGGATACATAGCAAAAATCCTCAGCCTCACTATAACTGCACCTTTTCACAGAAATGATATATGTGTATTTGTGTCGCAATATAATTGGACAAGCTGAGAGAAGATGATTTTATTTAAAACAGATAGTTTTCTGACTACTAAATTCACTTTGCAAGTTGTGTTCATTAGCCTGATCTCAGTGAGCATCTGCTAGGAAACTAAATTTCCAATGTTTCCTGTTCTTTTCTGAGGAATATCCTATTGGATTCCTTGCCCAGCATCAGCCTTTTATCATTCTCCCTTTTCCTGTCTTTGACAAACTTCAGTTATTTCCCATGTGTCCCCTTGAGGGTAGAGATGTGTGAAATTTTATAGTGATTGCATTTCTGATCTTTTACTCACATTTTGGTTGAGTGGACCTGAACATATCATGATGTAAGGCCAGAACCCAGAATGCATAGTTGAGTGAAGACACTATCCAAGTTTTTTTTGTCCTAGCCTCATTTATGCCTGAGTGTGTGAGACACCTCCTCTCTCTGCCTTCACCCAGTACTTTCTGATCACAGTGGCCAGTTTCAACCAAAGTTGGCACTTCGGAATATTGGAAATATTTGATTTACGATATTTTTGAAAATAGTGGTATAGGGAAAAAATATCTTATTAGTGTTCCCATGGAGAAAACTGATAATAAGCTCACTTCTTAGTAGACATGAGGGAATCCAGCGAAATATTTGTTTTGCATTAAGAACATATGAATAATACAGTCCTTCCCTGGAGGCATTAATAAATGTAAAGGTTCAAGGAAGGTTATTTTTGCTTTGATTTTTCATGACATCAGTGGACTTCAAATGAATTTTTTGGTCATTAGCATCCCAGAGCTACCAGCTGATTTTCTCACTAATTGCCAAGTAATTTAATCAAATCTGGTAATTATGAGATTGTTCAAATCACTTACTTCCACATCTTGTCTAAATCCAATTCCTTCCAATTCTGCAAAGCACGATCCTTCATTTTTTCATCTTTGAACTTTTCTAAATGAAAAAGTTACACTGGTATAACTTGAGCTGGCTTTGTTTTCTATAGAGTTGAAGTATTTCTGTATTAGATTGTTTATTTAGAATATTATTTTATTTTAAAAAAGGAAAAAAAAAGCAGAATCAGAAGAATTCTGTATATCGTAGCTGGATTTAATCCTTATGGGTCCCTTCCAACTCAAGATGTTCTATGATTCTATGATTTCTTTCCTAAACTACTATAAACCATCATTGCTAGCTAATCTTGATTGTTTTAGCCAAAAACATCAGCCATAATTCATAGTGTTAACTACATCAACAAGATTTCACTGCTGAGATAATGAAATATATTTCATTTTAAATATGATATTAAGTTGCATGATTACACACTGTATGTGGTATGTCTATTTGTTTCCTCTGGAGGGAAGATATATCAAATATATTAAGTTCCTACAAGTTTCATGAAAACAGCTGGACAGAAAAGAGATGCTGTTAGTGAGGAACAAGCTGAGCCTGACTTGTTGCATATGTCTGATTATAATTTTTGATGTCCTGCTTATTTCACATTCATGTAACATACTCTTCCATACATGCAGTGGGTTAATGCTTTATTTCCACTGTATTCAGCTGGTTTGTCCAGGTTTTTACTTTTGGCCTTTTTTTTCACTTTCTTGTGTTTCTCTGTACTCTGCCTACAATTTTGTGGTTCATCATTTCCTGACTTAGTCTTTCCACTTCAGTCTCTACCTGGATGACAGAGAGAAACCATCCAACAGCTGTCCTTCCTGAGAACCTGCATGAATCGTCACCATCAGGTCTTTTTCCTCCCTGCAGGTGCACCTTGAACAAAAGAATCATCATGTAAAATTACTTCTTTCTAATTAGCTATTCTTATGATTTTTTTCTAGTTGTCAGTAGAAATTTAAGTTACATATGCAAATTCCTAGCATGGGATTCTGGTGCCCTGGGGTAGGACAACCAGTTTCCAGTTCATTAAGCTTTTATGTCCTTGACATATGATCCTTAAGTGTAATGAAATATACAAAATTATAATAAACATTTCTATGGGTTATCTCAATTGTATTTACATCTGAAAACTTTGTCAATAAAATGGCAATCTGCTACATAGTACATATTTCCCACAGCAGCATATTTTGGCTATCTCCTTTTTGCTAAGGCTATGGTGATTTCTCTTTTACCAGTTTTTGAAAAGATATTAATAACTTCTTAAAAATATTTCATTAAATTGTCTCTTACCTTTTTTTGTGCCATTGTTCAAGCTTATTTTGGTTTGCACCATGCTTCCAAAAACTGGTTAAGTGCCTTCTGTGTGGAAATTGAAGAACAGGGGACACAACTTCTTACCAGCAAGTCAGGTGCAAAGTCTGACAAAGTACTGGCAAAGTGGGAGAGTGCTTCTCAGTCTAAAGTATATCTCCAGTATTCCCAGGAAGAATTAATTATATATCCCATAGGGCTGCAAGAAACCCCAGGATAATTTTATTTTGATTCTGGGGATAGTGCAATAGATGATGATGGTGATGGTGGCAGCCCTGCCTCTCCTGTGCAACTCCTGCGTAGTGAATGAAAACCACGGAGTCTTCTGTTCAGCCTCAGCTACCATTTACCTTTCCAGTGGATATCCCCTGAGACAACACCAGGCAGATGTCAGAAGAAAGCTTATTCCAGAGACTATTCCCAATAGGCAGCATTGACAAGATTTCACCCAGCTGAGCTCCTTCTACTGTACACCATCTTCCAACATTATGCTCCCACCAGGCTTTGCAACCTCTAAACGCTCTCATGCCCTCATGCCATACTACAGAGCAGGTGGTAGATGCATTCAGTTTCATGATATGAAATAGCACCATTCTGATGCACTGCAACACATTCCTCACATTGTTATATACAACATGAAAGAGCAAGCAAAAAATGCTTATCTAGAGTCAGGGGTTCCTCAAGGGGGAAAAAAATTACCCCGAGCCAAATACTTTGTAATGTGGACACAACCACTCAGTGCTGTCTGGCCTCAGTGTCAAAACCAGTCCCTAGGGTTTTTAGCACTACAGAATCCTTTTTTAGGAATATGAAGATAGCTTCCTGGTTACCATCTTTCATCCTCCATCTCTTGTGCTACCCAATATTCTTGTTTTCAGGCAGAACCCTGGTTAACAATACCTTCTGGATCAACTGTTCTGAGCCAGCTGGTATGACTGTGTTCTTCCTTTTGGGAAGCTGTAATTGGTGATGAACAGACTAAATGGAGAGTTTTCTTCAAATGAAAACATTATTTAATCTTAATAACAGGTTCAAGCATTGTATTGAAGAAAAAGGTATTTAAGAGAGCAGACTGCATACACAAAGGTCAGTCACAGCTGAACTTCACTGTTTGGTAAAGACACCTGTCTTCTCTACTTCTTAATCAGTCTTTTGAATAGTCCTTCCATTTCTTTCCCATTTTGAGTTTCACTTTTGACTGAATTTCTGTTTCTCAGTCTGGTTTTGGGTTTGGGTTTTTTTGACTCAGTCCATTAAAAAATAATTCAGTGAATTCAGGAGGTTGAACTAGCCTCTTCAGTGACTCATCTTCAAACTACCCTCAAATTTTTGCTGTGGGATGTTATTCTGAGTCATTGTTTTGCCTTCCCACTTGCTTACCAATAGCTATCCTGATTCAACTCTTAACAAAAAATTACATTCTCCCTAGAGGAGAGAAGCCTGTTGGGAAATGAGTCAGGCTGGAGAACTTTAGTTATAGATAAACTTTTATTCAATTAAATCAATCCATGGCCCCTCAATCCAAGATTTTTTTGTTTGCTCTTTTACTTCTAGCTCTTTTTTAATGACCTCATTATTTAAGAAAACCACATTTAAAATAGGATAGTCTCTTTTCAGTTCAGTGACTATGGTAGAAAAATCTGTAGGCTCTCACACCTATTATCATATATACTGCAGAAAAGCCTAACGTTGGTTTTGTACTATCAGAAGCTACAATTTCTCATAATAAAATGTTCTTGGCAGTATTGATAACTCTAATAATGTTATTCATATTCATATCCAATCCTGGGGGTCTACAAAAGCACTGTCCAGATGAGTCCTTTCTACATCAACCTCCAAAGTGGTTTTGAATGAGAAAAACTATCTTCTCTGTTTTGCTATCTCTTCTTATTTCCTAAAGTGTATCAAATTCATACTGTCTAATACCATCTTAGATCTATCTTTTATATATACATATATGTACAATTTAAGAACACTGCCCATCCTTCAGTAAAAGTGATCTAGATGGGGAAGTTATTCACTTAAACCTCAGAGCTGTTTTTTCTTCTGTATAATTGAGTAAAGCTTTTTAAGTGTGAGTTGCATAAAACAGAGAAGAAAATGAGTATTTCTTACATTATTATCTGTTGTTTTTTTGAGCAGATACAGAGCTTTGATTAATTGCACTTGTACTGCTTACACTGTCTACTAAGCCCTTTCCCTCATTTATTAAAGTCTTGCCTTGTCAGATAAACTGGCATCAAAGCATTCTCTTAAGAGAAATTAAGAGACTAAAGCTCTGAATTAAGCCACCACATCTTTTAATGGAATAGGTTCTCAATGAACAGAAAGTTAAATGTAGCTACCTGGTTGTATGCTTCTAAGGTGTATTTGTGTCATTGCTTATTTGGATGTAGTTAGTAGTACAAAAAATGTCTTCGTATATCTCAAGTTTCCTTACAGTTTGTTTCTCAAGTCTCTTTACAACTTTGTATGGGTTTACCTCTTCAGTTCTCCTGTGACCTACAAATTTATTCAGAGTTGAATTTACACCAAAGGAGGCCCTGACAAAGAAAGAGAAGAAGTAGCAGACATGCACAGAAGGCATGCCACAAAGTGTACGGTACTTTGCATGAGTTGGCAAAAAAAGTCTTAGAAAGCTTGAGAACCATAGCTTAAAGAATGACACATGATTGATTATTTCACACAAACTGGAAACATTCATTTGAAAGAAATTAAAAACTAATTGCCCTAATCAACCTGTACAATGGTTACAGTTTGAGTTTTATTTGTGAGTCCTTTTACACATGCATAAGTACGTTCATGTGGGGACAGGTTTGACTACCTTCCCCTTCCTTTCCATGGAGCACATCATTTTGCCAGTCTCAGACTAGGGCACACTGGCAGACCAAATGTGTTTGATATCATTCCTCCAGAGTCACCTAGGATGCAGGCAAATAAAATTGATGCCTTCAAAACCAAGCATTGTTTACTCAAAGGTATGCAGCTTCAAAGACAGAAACTTGGGTCTTCTCACCTAAGTTGAAACCCTTCCTTGATTTGTGAGAGGCAAATTCAACTTCTGATTTGTTAACAGTGTCTGTGAAATCACAGGGCAAACACTGATCTAACTGCAAATCCACAAGTTTCCATTATAAACACAGAGCATCTAGTGCCACTTGTGGTATCGTGCTTGAGCTTTGCCAGTCCAGAAAGCTATGGGACTCCTGTAGGTGACGCCTGGAGGACAGCCCCAGGTGAGTGCTTCAGATATACAAGAGATCTCAGAAAGCACTAGACACCTCAGTTTAGCTGACTGAATTGAGCGCCCTATGTCTTGCCAGATTTTGTCATTGCTCGAGGTTGTCAGAGTGTTTTGTTTCTGGCCTAGTTTTGAAAACCTCTGTTTTCTGTGTTAGACATCTGTGTTTATAGCATGTCAGTACTGTAACAGCAACCATGTTATTTTTACACATCAAGAACATTTGAAAAGTTAGATCATTTAAAACATATCTCTTTTTTTTCTGATGGATGACACTATTGATTGGTCTCAGCTTCAGGTACAGCCTCTATTTTAAGCCGTAGAATCATTGGAAACTAAAGTACCATACTAGTTATTATTTACTATGAATCATGGTCTTGAAAAAGATAGAGACTCTCACATCTGCTTTTCAGAAAACGGAGGATATGCCAAAAAAAAAGGGGGGGGGGAATGATCGAAAGCCTCACTTAGTAATTTTTATAGTATGCCATTTGTAAGATGGTTCTCTCAAACAAGCATAGCAGGTAGAAACCTTTAAGGTTAAGAGATACTGTGTGCCTAAATCTTCAGTGGTTGCTTATGCGAATAATCTCAGTGGAACTGTAAGTCCTCCACAAAAATTTTAAAGGATTAATGTCATTTTAAACCATAAATATTTTTAAACAACTTCTCCGTTCTCACTGAGAAGTTGCTGAGATTTTCTTTTACAAAGTGCCATGCTTTTCTTAATATGAATAAGGAATAACTCTCAAAGAGTTAGTGATGACCTTTGTTGTATGATCAGTTTTCAGATAATTCCATCAAACTGCTTCTGTGTATCACTTCATATACCACAGCTCAAGTTTTATTTGTAATAGGTTGGTAGGAATTTTTCCCTTTTTTCGTGCAGCAAGAGAATAAAATCACAATGACCCAACTGAGAAATATGGATAAACCGAAACAGTAAATTCTTTAAAATATAGGTACATAACCATGTGCAAAACATGCCTTGGAGTTGGTACTGCCTGAAATTATACAAGCACAAAACCTGTTTTCAAACTACTGAAATATGATTGAGAATTTTAACATATTTATATTCAAAATAATATAGTATTTATATCTCATGCTATTTTTTAACTAAATACAGTAGTTGATCCTTTTATCAACTCGCTAAACCTGACAAGTGGTTAAACAAGAAGATTTTAAGTGATGTATCTCCATTTTGCTTCTCACTGACAGCAATATCTAAAATTGGTAACTTTTGGATGGGCAATTAATATGCTGATCCATCACTATCTCTATTTCAGTTCCAAAATATTTCCTTTTCCTTTTCATTCTGGTTATGTGCAGTGAGCAACACGTTGTTTTCCAGCAATTTGATCATTTGAATGTATTTCTCTGGTAATAGCAATGATGACATTTGTTGGCAAGTTCAAAGGTGGGTGGGCATTTCCTGTTGCAGAAATATTGTAAATAGATCTGTAATATATAAATCATCTGAACTTAAAGTTTGTTAGAAAATAAGAAAATTAGAAATTTTGTGGTTTTATAACATCACAAGGATTTATGACTGTGTTACTTAGAGTTACATTGCCAAAGTAGCAGAAGGTACAACTTAATTTGTAGCTGAGATTTGGCTACTTCTGAGCTCCTAGTAGCTCAGTCTAGAATAAGTGGATGAAAAGTCACACTCACTTAGAAACAGCACAGCTTTTTCAGATAACATGTTTCCATAACCACCAATTCTTTACTTTTGAGTTCACTGACTTCAAAGTTTAGAATGCTTGAATGAGAAGGCCTCTGCTGATGCCCACACTCCTTCTTTACCAATATCAAGACCAGTGTCTTCTTTAATGACTGGTAGTTTTCAAACAGTCTTTCCCACAACATCCCCTTTGCAGAGAGATGGATATCACTTCTCCCTCTTGCTGGGAAAACAGGAAATTTCTCTCTTCACAACAGCTCTGTCCTTAATAGTTTACAACCACGCAAGGCAGAAAAAGGACACGGAAATGAAAGGATTACTCACAGGCAGCCAGAAAATGTATTAAAGCTCAATGTAAAAGACCCCAGAATTGCACCCAGATGTCTTAATTCCGAGTCCATTTCCTTGACCAAAAGACCACTTTAATCTTCTGACTCATGTTAGCATATCAGTTCCATGAGACCTTTAGGAGGCTGGCTGTCCACTACCACCTAACTGCTGTGTGATTTTACAGACAGATGAGCCTGAAGTCACCTGGGCTCTTTTGAAAAACTGAAATTGTAGACATATTTTTCAAGCTTGCATTAAAAGTTGGAATTTTGGTTTGCTGAGATCTAAACATCAGGTTATACTTACAGTTTTACTTTATGAAGGTCACTATCAATATTTGTGTTCTCCACAATGGTTCTGAAGATTTGACAGAACTCATGAAAGAAACCCTAATGGTATATAAAGCCAGTGTCTTTATTTCTTTGGATTAATGAGCAAATGGTTAAAATTAATTTTAACTCTGAGATGATTAATTAAACTTGCAAATGTGAATGAAGGAATACTACTTCTTTTCTTAGCAGTTGGATAATTTTGCATGTTTATGCCAGAATATAATTTCCAGTTCTTTATCCACACATTTTGATGTAAATGGGACTTTTAGGTGACATCAGTGGTGAATGTAACTGTTCATTTGAGTTTCACACCATTCCACTGAGACTGTTTCTAATATTTATTCTTTCCAAGTGTGCTGTTTAACTACACTGAGGATTTGTATTTTCATGCCAGTAGAAGGAAGCCTTTTCACCTAGATTTAAAAAGAGTTCTTCCTATTCAATTTCATTGCTGCCAAAGAAATCAAAGGACAGGTGGTTAAAGATAAAAGCTAATTTCTGGAACTTAATCCTGACAACGTGAGGGCTATCTATTATTTCTTAAAATGCTTGAATTGAGGAGCTTTCCACCCTAATGGGAATTTGCTTTGAACATTGCATTTCAAAATCTAAGGTTAGTGTTAAAATATACCCCACATTTTGTCAGACTTCCTTGATCTTGTTAAATAGCACATTATGTCTTCTCTTTGGCAACACTTTCTGCTTCATATAATGTAATCAACCCCTACTATAATGCAAAAATATCAAAGTATTTTAGAAAGTGGATCAAGATGTGTTTCATAAAGTTCTTAACTTTGCAGGAATTTCAGCATGCAACAGAGATGCAAAAAGCAGCAACCTAAAACTCAGAGGTGTTGGGGTTTAATTCTTCATCACTTACCTTCAACAAACAGGATGTTTACATACACAAAAATTTATTAGTGGCCTCTATAGCTGATGGCATAGGTTGACTCTAATGGTGGAAGTTACTTTCTAGGAAAAACAAGAAAACAAATGAGGAGAGAGAGAGGAAGGAAAAAAGTGAAAGGGAAAACTCCTCAATGGCTGTCAGGGAAAAGAAAAGGAAGGTTACAGAGCTGCAATAGAAGGCCCTTAGCAGCACCAAAGGCTAAGGCACCTAGGACACTGCAACACACTGGTATACTCCAAGGTATAAACTACAAGCTGCCACATTTTATTTGCCATATTTATTTATGCACAGCTTTCTCAAAAACCTAAAAATGTTTTTGAGATTCACCTTTGCTCACAATATAAGAATTGCTGACCAGCTATCCAGAAAGGCTGTGGGAATAACAGGTGACATGGAGTCCTTGGAAGAAGAGTCACTACATAATTTCCAGGAGACACTTTAGGAGTTGCTCCATTCCTGAAAGTGTTTTATAAGGACTAAGGAAAAGGTGATATCTGAGGTTAAGATGGCTTTCACAGAGCACAGAGCTGACAGCTGGTTACAGGTTATGTTCCCAGAATTATCCCCTTGCATACCATATAACATGTTACCCTAGAGGAAAAATAAAGGTGTTCATGAAATAGAGCAGGTAGGTTCCTCATTTATCCAAGGTTGTACTTCACAGAAATAAGGAAACCTCAGTTCTGTTAGGACTCTGTAGGCTCAAATGGAGGTGTTGCCATGATAGCCATACTGAAGGGCTGGATAGACCTTTGAAAGAAGATGCTTGCTTAAAGACAGGATAGAAGGCAGGAGTATTTTAAAGCCATTTTTTGATTCCATAACTCATGATACGTTGCTTGGAGAGCAAAACCACAAAGCCAAAGCAGAAGGAAGTTGAAGCACTATTCCATGACAATAAAGCATCCTCCTAGAGAAGCTGGAGGCTTATGGTTTAGACAGGTGTACTCTTCGCTGGGTAAAAAACTGGCTGGATGGCCGAGCCCAGAGAGTTGTGGTGAACGGAGCTAAATCCAGTTGGCGGCCGGTCACGAGCAGTGTTCCCCAGGGCTCAGTGTTGGGGCCAGTCTTGTTTAATATCTTTATCAATGACCTGGATGAGGGGATCGAGTGCACCCTCAGTCAGTTTGCAGATGACACTAAATTGGGCAGGAGTGTCGATCTGCTTGAGGGTAGGAAGGCTCTGCAGAGGGATCTGGACAGGCTGGATCGATGGGCTGAGGTCGACTGTATGAGGTTTCAGAAGGCCAAGTGCTGGGTCTTGCACTTCGGTCACAACAACCCCATGCAATGCTACAGGCTTGGGGAAGAGTGGCTGGAGAGCTGCCCAGCGGAGAAGGACCTGGGGATGTTGGTTGACAGCCAGCTGAACATGAGCCAGCAGTGTGCCCGGGTGGCCAAGAAGGCCAATGGCATCCTGGCTTGTATCAGGAATAGCGTGGCCAGCAGGAGCAGGGGAGTGATTGTGCCCCTGTACTCGGCACTGGTGAGGCCGCACCTTGAATACTGTGCTCAGTTTTGGGCCCCTCAGTACAAGGAGGACATTGAGGTGCTGGAGTGTGTCCAGAGGAGGGCAACGAAGCTGGTGAAGGGTCTGGAGAGCGCGTCTTATGAGGAGTGGTTGAGGGAACTGGGCTTGTTTAGCCTGGAGAAGGGGAGGCTGAGGGGAGACCTTATTGCTCTCTACAACTACCTGAAAGGAGGTTGTAGCGAGGTGGGTGTTGGTCTCTTCTCCCAGGTTACTAGCGATAGGGCGTGAGGAAATGGTTTAAAGCTGTGTCAGGGGAGGTTTAGATTGGATATTGGGAAAAATTTCTTTACTGAAAGAGCGGTCAGGCACTGGAACAGGCTGCCCAGAGAGGTGGTTGTGTCACTGTCCCTGGAGGAGTTCAAAGAATGTGTAGACGTGGCACTTCAGGGCATGGTTTAGGAGACATGGTAGTGTTGGGTTGATGGTTGGACTTGATGATCCTAGAGGTCTTTTCCAATCTTAATAATTCTATGATTCTATGAATCTAAAGTTCTCACAGGTGGGCTGTGTTCCACCAACGGAACAGTTATTGTTCTGTGTAAGTACAGTATTTGGGTACAAGCTTAATTTTGTGTGAAAAGCAAACATACATATATTTTGTATGTAAAAGTAATCACACTGAAATTGCAAGGGTAGAATGAATTTTCTGTTTGAAGCAAAATAAGTGGTTAAGAGCTAGGATCTGTGCCCATATAAGCATTTAGATCAGATAGAGCCAGATTGGAGAGAAAAGTCCTGCTACAAAGACAAGATAATAAACCTGGAAAGACTGTAACATTTAAATAGCTCTTTCCTGATTCACCACATAAACAATAATTCCAGGGAAAGTCAACTGCATTAGACTCGCCTAAATCTGTAACAGTTTGGAAGAGGAAACCACAGCATCTGGAGAGGCAGAAATTACTTACATGCTTTAAGTAAAATAGAAACAGATAGGAACCAGCAATGAAAATTTAAGGAATGCAAACTTTCTCCTGAGATACTCAGAAGAGTGTTTACATGAATGTATACATATGGACACATGTATGTGAAGTGTCTGCATTTTTACTTTTATGCCCTGCCTCTAACTTGTTTGTCTGACTTGCCAGAGGCTCATCCTAAACAGCATCTAAACCGACTGGCAGGTGAGCCCAGTGAGCTCAGAGTATCAATCACTGTGATGAGATCCTCACCAGGGATGGCTGCAGCTCACTTCTGGTCTGCATAGTGCTGTTGCCTTTTCTGGGAAAGCAAAGCATGGAGCAGACTGGTGTAGTGCTGAGCTGCACCCAACCCGGCGCAAGGATACAGATACAAAACATACTGCAGCTTCAGACTCAGAAGCAGGCTTGCTTCCCACATTTTAGAGATGCACAAATAGCAAGGAGAAGATATTAAGCAGATGAAGAGGATTGTTTACAAGGAATTCTTCTCAAATCTCCAGGGCATGATTTTCAAAGACTCTCTGCTTTGTACTAGCAGTACTCCCAGGGAATTTGCTGCAATTTTGCTACTGATTTCAGTGAAAGCAAAGTTAGGCTAAAGCTGATCACTCATAAAATCTGCTCATTGCTATGTCCTTGGGTACCTTGACTAGATTGCTGACTTTTTCAGACATTCTGCATACTCTATGTTTCCTTGCTTTGCATTAAGGTTAAGGCAGTTACTGCTGTTTCTGGTGGCATTTCTCAGGATTTTCATTAATATTTCAACATTCAGTTCCAAAGGCAAAGGAATTACAGTTTTGTTAGAATATAGAAGTTGGGATCTTTCGCATGCGTGAAAGATTATTAATGATATAAAATTTTACTATACCATAATTGCATCTGTAATTTCTAATGTATTTTATTAAGGATTTTTTCATATTTTTAGCTTGTCATAAGCCAGACAAGTAAGCAACAAGAAAACAAGAAATTATATAAATTCTCTGTTCTTCAGAGATTAATATTTTTCTTCTCAAACTGTTTGTTGCTTATGTAAGGCTGTAAAGTGTTTAGGACATGAGGTAGGTGACCTATCTCTTAGTATGAATTGGTATAGTACCACTTAAAACTATGTTTTCCAATATTCATGCAGTGTTGTTGCCACACTACATTGCCCAAGAAGCCTCCACATACTTGCCCCCATATAAAACTATTTCTAAATGAAAGAATAATTAACATCACACTAACCAGTTCAGGACTGTAATGAATCTGAACAGATTAATCTTCTTTATGTTGTGTATATGAATTACAACTCTTACTATAATGTAAATATATTTAGTTTTAGAAAAGCTACCTTTGTTTCATATATGCAGTTTAGGTGGTGATTTATTGCACTTATTTGTTCTTTGGGCTTCCATCGATATTTTCGTATCTGCAAAAAGGGAACAGTGCTATAAGACTGTAAGCAATCTCATTCATGTCAGTATATCTCTGAATATTTCCTCAGTGAGAGAACTGTCCTCAAAGCAGAAAACAGATTCCTTCCAGATGAGGAACTATGTGGAACATATTTGTTGACTGCAGAGTATCTGACTGAAGTGTACCAGTTCATTTAAAAACAGAAGGCAGAACTCTGATTATCCTAATGAAGAATGTGGTCCTAGAAAAGGGCAATGGATAGCGCTTAAAATACATGCATGTAGAGACAAAAGTAACATTACCCAGCCTCATCATGACCATAAGAATAAAACATGCTGGGTTACAGCAAGGATCCCAGTTACATAACAAGTTTTCTAAAATTGTGCAGAACTGTGGATGTTTATGGGAGAGTATAAAACCCAGTTTTTCTGAAATCCTCTTCCAGATTCAGCAGATTAATGCCTTCTTGAGCTAGGGGTATTTGCACACTCTCATGTTAAACAGTCACAAATTAACATAACTTCCATTAATTTGTCTACCAATTTTTAACATATTTCCAGTTTTCTGCTCCACAGTGTTCTTTGGCAATGATTTTCACAATCTAATATGCATTGTGTAAAAAAAAAGTTATTCCCTTTTATTTTGTTCTAAACCTTTTTTCCTGATAACTTCATCCACTGATGAGCTCTTAGATAACATATGCTGTATTTATAGTAACAGATATAGTCAATTAATAACATTGTGCATTTCACTTTAACAAACTTTTTACCTTTTGATTTTCACTTCAGGTTTTTCAGCTAATTGAGGGAATTCCCTCTTTGAAGATGCAAGGAACAGAGTACTCTTCTTTATTCTCATTCACAACAAACATAATTCTGTTTATTAAATATTTGTTTGATAAAGGGGATAGAATTTAGCTTCTCTAGCTCTTTAGGATCATACCATAAAATGATATAATATGAATTTAGTTCCAACTGGAACAGGCTCCCCAGGGAGGTAGTCACAGTGTCAAGCCTGACAACATTCGAGAAGCACTTGGACAATGCCCTCAGACATATGGTGTAAATTTGGGGTTGTCCTATGCAGGACAGGAGTTGGACTCGATGATCCTTGTGGGTCCCTTCCAACTCAGGTCAGTCTGTGATTCTATGATTCTATAAAATTTTTATATAGCTGCAATCATTGGGACTTTTGACGGTAACATGCTCCTAAAAAATCAACATAGTATATAAAAGAAATGTATACAGGTACATATTGTGCTATCTGTAACCATATACATGAAACTATCCAAAACACAGAGCTGAGTTTACATAATTTCTATGAACAAGTAATAAGTGACAACAAATTAGTACTCGGTGTTCAACTTTCCTAAAGTCTTTCATGGCTAAACTGAACAGACACTTGAAGCAAGGTACATGAGCATATCTTCATTTTCTGAGCTCTCATTCACTCATACTAACAATGAATTAGGACATGGAAAGCAAATAATAAATTACCTTCTTATATTGAAAATTATCACTCTTTCCACCTTAACTGTCAACTTGGCACTACTCTTTGAATTATTATTAAATGATGCCCTGTTTACGGAGTAGGTGGTCCCTGCAGATTCTGTGCAATGACTTTCAGACATACTCAGAGCCTTTCTGTAGCTTAACACTGAAAGAAGCACAGTAGTCTGTAATTGCTTTGTGCCCGACATCATTATGTTCAGAAAGGTTTTAATGATACAGCTAACTATGTCACTATTTTAGTTCAAGAGTGTTTTCTTTTACATAAGCTGTCCTTAAAGGTTAGAGTATAAACTTGTATTTGTAATGAGGGATCACGGTGAAACTGCCAAGTAGAGAAGCTGAGCCCAAGATATTTATTACATTCATTGGAATTTTAAAAGAGCATATAAATATTGTCAAATCTGTTTTGAATAAAGTTGTGTGTCTAATGCTCAGAAAAATTATAAGAAAACAGGTTCAGGTTTATTTTATTTTCCTTGTGCCAAAGCAGCTATATATTTCAAGATATGTTTATTATTTGAGATGGAGTAACTAAATGCAATGCTTTTTAAAAGAGAAAAAATGGAAAGTGTGCCAAAGATATACACAGATGATATTATTCATCTAAAAAGCACCAGAAAATGTATACACAACAGTACAGTTCCAAAGTCTGACTTCTATCAAATAGTCATAATAATGGTAAAAATCTCAGATGAGTACTGTACATTTAGGAGCATAGTAAACAGATTCAGTCTTCCCATTTCTGAAACTAAATGAGAGCTTTGCCTCCACCTCAGTGGAGGCCCAAAAGAACACATTTTCTTTTAATGAAAGTATCTACTAAGGAAAAACTTTCTGCAATGATACTTGCTGTATTCACACAAAACAATTAAGCAGTGATTGAACTCTATAGTATTATATAATAACACATTTCCTCCTGTTCCTGACATCCGCACTGAAATTGCAAAATTGGCTCGGGCTACATTAACTGGGCTTCCTATATCTCATGGTACAGTTTTGACTGGTAGACTTATATACTTTTTTTCCCCAGAAGACTGTCTGCTGAAGTGTAAGAATAAAGAGTATTCCTTGAAGGGATAGCTTGATGTTATTTTATTTGTGTATTTTTCATTATTCTAGTGTATGGATTCATTCATTATTTACTGAACCTATTCTGAACACAGAATTGTTCATTCTCTCATGAGCATTTCTAAATGCTTGCCAGTGCAGCCAATGCAGTTTTAAAGATGCTAATGAATTTATCTACACAGTCCTTCTGTGAGGTAACTCCATTTCACACATGGGGAATTATCATAAATAGCTTTAGGCCAAAATTATCCAGAGTATCCATTCTTCAGAGTGCTAATTTGAAACACACAGAGGTGAGATTTTCAGAATACTGCGTACTTTGATAGCATGTGTATGAATTTCACATCTTTGTATGCTGAAAGCAAAGCTCCCTGTTCTTTTCTGCAAAACGGATCTAAGGTATGTTCTTTGAATATCCACAAACACATACTAACAGTCTGGTTTAAATGAACTGTCCAGCCCACACAAAGGCACTCAGTGGCAGAAGCAAGGACATCCTCCACTCCTCTAGGGCATCTTTTTTTTTTTTTCGTTCTTGTTCACTGAGCTTCTAAATGGGTGTAACAGAGATACTCAGACCACTAATTCATTATTATTATTGCCCTACTACTGCCCTGGTCATTAGTTCCTTACTTCTTTTTGTTCTTCATACTTAATAAGATCTGGATCTTGTGGAAAAGGGTGACCATGCTTATGATCACATAATTATGTGTTGTATAATAAATACCTCTGCAATAATTTGTTTGACACACATACTGTGAGCATATAGTCTCCTGCTTATACATGAGGGAAAAACATTTCTGGAGCTATCTCTATTCTCGGACTCTCCTTTTTCCCCTCCATCTTTTCCAGCCCTTTTGGAGTGGTGGAGGAGACCACCATGCCCCTGTAAGTGCTCTCTCTTTTTATGTCCCTCTCCATGGGCATACTTGAACCCATCTCCCTTTCAGGCTCTTACCTTCCTGACCCCATCCCTCCTGCATCTCTCCAACCTCCTCATGTTCCTTCAACCCTCCTGCATCTCTCCAACCTCATGTTCCTTCTTCTTAGCTCTTCCTTCTTCTCTTCCTCCCTTAATCTCCAAACCATCCCAGCACCTACCTCCTGTCCTCCTCCAAAATCCTTCTTCCATTGCCTAGCTATCCTACTCTTCTCCCTTTCTCCTGGCTCACTAAGCTCTTGGCATTCAGTACACCCCTCCCTTCTGAGGGTGCCAGCTCTCCTTTCAGCACCCTGCTGATCCATGGCACTCCAAAGCACTTTTCGGACAGTGTTGATAATTCTCAGGAGGGCACACTGCAGCCTAGTCAGGTCTTGAATGTTTTCATACACCTTCCTGACTCCAGCCACCTATGACCACATCCTCCTCCTCTTCCTGGATTACCATCCCTCAGACTCTGTATTTGTAAGTGCCAGTTTAGTTAGTACAGCCTTCCAGGAAGAAATGCGCCTCGCATGTCTCCTGGAGGAAGGAGGAGGTGGAGGAGGAGGTGGCCTCAGGCACTTAACAAAAGGGAAGGGCACCAAGTACTATTCCTTCAGGGGACTTGGCCGTCCTTATCCTTACACATGTTCACCAGCAACTGTCTCTTCCCTTTCCACTTCGTGACTTGACAGGACTGTCATATCCCACTAGCTTCAGCACTCAACCATTCCTCCCACTCCCCTGGAGCAAATGAATCCACTCAGGTTTCCAGCAGTGGCCAGCAGTGGCCTCTGTGAAGCCAAGCAGCCCTGCTTTCCTGCAAACTTTCTGGAATCAGATGCTTCTTTAATTCCCCCTGTTGCTACCAGTTACTGTACCAACAGCCTAGATATATCCTATGTTCCCAGTCCAAACTAGTACACACAAATGAGCTGAGCGTGGATGGGTCACAGCAGGCAGAGTAGAACATTCATTGACATCTGCATATTTTAATTTGTTAATGGTTTATCAGTTGGCCAAATTTGGGACAACATTAACAAAAGTAATAAAATATGGTTATTTTATCATACTTAATAAAATAAGAAAGCATGACACCTTTCAAAAGAAAAAAAAATCTCTGCTTTAAGAGTGTTATTAGTATAAGGAATCAAAATACTTTCCATAATCTCTTCCTGGGCAAAGGCTAAAGTATTTTAACTGATATTCCCTCAGCAAATTCTCTCTTTAGTAGGCATGGCGTGGAAAATTCCAATCTGAGCGGTACATTAAGTTTGACAAGATTAAAAGTAATTACAGACTGAGTCTTTTAACGGAAACTAGTAGGCATCCTTAAGTACAGGCTTTACTACTTACACCACCTGTAACAAACAATTTTATTGTATAAGCATAAAAAGCAAATCTGTTGTTGATTTGTACCACTAGAACACTTTGAGCTTTTATATTTTTCTAACACATCACACACACATATGATTCTATGTAAACCCATTTAAAAACTCTCTAAAACAACATTTCTTTACTTCAGTATTAGAAACATTTTTTTAGTTATAAAGTACATGTTCTTTAATAATAAATGGGAAAAAGCAAGAGAAACACGTTCTGTTAGTCTATTTGCTTGCTTTTTAAAATAAGATATATTCTATTGAAACCACACAAACAGAAACAGATAGCCTGTCAGTAAGCACTAATAGAGCTATTACCCACTAATAATATCACAGCTGTTAGCTGCACAATGGTTAGAGACATACTATTCAGTTGTTACAGGACGCAGAACCACCTCTTGTGATGAGAAGAATGTAGGTGAAGTCAGCTTGCTCTCTACTTTGCACAAGTTCCCTTGCTGTGAAAGTAAGCCATAATCCTACAGGATTAGTATAGCAGTATCAAAAGATGTTGACTACTTCAAGGAGAAAGTGAGGATGGCTTTGGTCTAATTAGCCGAGTTATTTAAACAAACTATGAAATGATAATGTATAAGTACAAGGTTGCAAAATTCTCCCAAACCACAAATTCAGATCCTAGCAAGAGTGACTGGGCCTATCTTTCCCTGAGTTGTCTTGAAGACCTGAGAGGCTGGAAGGCATCTCTCTAAGGACTGTGGCCAGGATTCAAAATGATCTTAAACTTCCTAAAATCACTTCCAAAAGAACATGAGATGCTTTCAAGAGGGAGGTTGGCCTAGAGTCACCTGTTTGCTGTCAGGTGTTTATCAGCACATGTGTCTCACTATGCAGCCACCCCTTATAAATGGTTTGATTTACACTGCTCTTTTGCTTCTGTTTTCATTTACAGTAAAATGTGTGAGTATAAAGTTCTGTTAGCCAGTCTCAGTAATGCTTTACGACCATTTTCCAATGATGGTATAAATGAATACAGGAGATACAGGCATGAAGAGAATGATATTTCTCTTTTATTGTTTTGAAAAATTCAAATTCATAGCATTCGGTATAATAAGGAAAAATATTAAAAGAAAATAAGAAAACAAGGAATACTGTCATTATTCAGTCTGCACTAGTACAGCTTTGTTAAAGACAAGAATATGGAGATGCTACTTCATACACATTTAAAATAGAGATAAATTTATATTAGTCTTGCACTGGGACGTTGGAGTTTCCCATTTAATTCTCTCCAGTGAATGAGAGCAAAGATAAAGAAAATGCTTTAGACTGAAAAATGATGACCTACACAAATGCCTTACTTGAATAAAATATTTATGTGCCAGAAGCAAATACAGTTGAACTATGCTCTTTTACATTTTTTCTGTCTGCTTCTTTTTGCTCTAGAGGCACCAGCAAACTATAGAACAAGTAATTATGTTATTATGTTTTGAACTGTTTCGGATTAATAAATGAATGGATAGACATAAATACAACTATAGAATGGTTTGGGTTAGAAGGGAGCTTTAAAGATCATCTAGTCATCTTCAGCTAGATCAGGTTGCTCAAAGCCCCATCTAAGCTGGCTTTGAACACTATCAGGTTTAGGCATCCACAACTTCTGTGAGCAAACTGTTTCAGTGTCTCGCCACCCTCATTGTAAAAAATATCTTACTTATATCCAATCTAAATCTACCGTCTTTTAGTTTAAAACCATTGCCCCTTGTCCTGTTGCTACAGGCCCTTGTAAAAAGTCTTTCTCCATCTTTCTTGTAAGCCCCCCTTATAGATTGAAAGGCCGCAATAAGGTCTCCCCAGAGGCTTCTCTTCTCCAGGCTGAACAACCCCAACTCTCTCAGTCTTTCCTCATAGGAAAGGTGTTCCATCCCTCTGATCATTTTTGTGGCCCTCCTCTGGACCTGCTCCACCGGTCCATGTCTTTCCTGTACTGGGGACTCCAGAGCTGGATGCAGCACTCCAGGTGGTGTCTCATGAGAGCGGATTAGAGGGGGAGAATCACCTCCCTTGACCTGCTGGCCATGCTTCTTTTGATGCAGTCCAGGATATGATTGGTTTCTGGGCTGCAAGTACACATTGCCAGCTCAGGTCCAATTTTTCATCCATCAGTATCCCCATGTCCTACTCTGCAGGGCTGCTTTCAATCAGTCTATCCTCTAGCATGTACTGATACTGGGGATTTCCCTGACCCAGGTGCAGGACCTCACACTTGGCCTTGTTGAGCTTCATGAGGTTCACATGGGCCCACTTCTCAAGCCTATCAAGGTCCCTCTGGATGGCATCCCGTCCCTCAAGCACATCAGCTGGACCACACAGCTTGGTGTCATCTGCAAACTTGCTGAGGGTGCAGTCAATTCCCCTGTCAGTGTCATTAATAAAGATATTGAACAGTGCCAGTCCCAATACAGACCCCTGAGGGACACCACTTGTTAATGATCTCCATTTGGACATTGAGCTCTTAACTGTAACTCTTTGGATGTGGATTTAGTCAATTCCTTAGCTACTGAATATATCTGTCCATCAAACACATATCTCTCCAATTTAGCAACAAGGATATTGTGTGGAGTCAACATGTGTAGACCAGAAAGTACTATCTCACATTAATAAAAGTTCACAGAAGGTTGTTGATATATCAAAAAGTTTCTTTTGAAGTCCTTTTTTCCCAATTCTAGATAAAGATTCTGTAGGTCCGTTGCTCATGGTGACTTGGTCTAAGTAGCAAAAATAGTTAATCATACTATTATTAGTTAACTTTAAAAATAATGTATGAATGCAAAGTGACAAAATTCTCTGAAAACATAGATTTAAATCCTAGCAGGATTGATTGAGCATATCTTTCCTTGAGTTGCCAAACCACCTGCTATGCCATTAAATATATGCTGCTTTTGATGGAGACCTAAAAGGACTGTGAATTAGTCTTATTATTATAAATAACAAAGAACACACAGCCTACACTGAAGAGTTCACTGAGAATTTTTTTGCCCAGATTTTGCTTTCCATTCTTTAAAGCTATACAACACTTAAGGTAGTCCCTGTCCTTCTTCAGTTGACTGTGTGCATTCCTGGGCTATAAGGGCTACAGTAGAAGGCAAAGTAGAAGACTTCTGATAGAAATGCCCTGTACAAATGTGTTTATTAACTACACCTACCAGCAGTCCCTCGCCCTGCAATTTTAGGAAGGAGCCTGGATTCTAATTCAGGAAAAAGGCCCGTTCACACCAGTTTCACTACTGCAGCAAGAATCAGGTCTGAAGAGCTCAGCTTGTTCATTATATTGCATTGCTAATACAAACTATTGTCATTCCTTTGAGCAAAAGCTCAGGTTTTGATTCAGTTTCTGTTCACAAGCAATGACATGAAAAACCAGACTTTGCATTTTTGAGGTCCACATATCTGGTCGATATGTGTGTGTGTGTGTGTGCATGCATGTATATTTCTCAAATTTAATTCCAAGTGTGTATTTTTTCAAACAGGAATAAAAACACATTTTGTCTAAATCTTCTATACAGCACACACATGTGGCTGTTGCCTCTTTAGCTATCAATATAAACAGAAATCATCCATTGATCTCAGCTATCTCTTCTGGAGAAACCTGGTGCTTTGCATTCCTTCCCCAGAAGGGCACCTGTTCTGGGGAGAGGGAGAAGCTGTGCTTTCAAAGAGATTGGGTCAGGTAACAAATATAACTCTGTAAGAGCTATGAAAAATATTAACAAGTACAATAATAGGGAAGATTCAAAGTAAATGAACTTGAATTTTACAGGGAAAAAAATTCTGAACAATGGATAAAGATGATTTGAGGAGTTGTGGGGCCAGTTTGGATTGTATATCACTGTGCAAAAGATGGATTTCTTTCGTAGGAAATCTGCAAACTTCTGAATCGAATTACTGCAATCTTATTAGACATGAGAAGAGATATTTAATCCAATCAGGAGAGAAATCACAGTAGTAATAGAGTTTATCACAGACTAATAAGATCAAAAGAGATATTTTTATGGTACTATACCTGTGGATTAACTAAGAGGATAAGGTTTAGAATTTTGTTTGAGCAAATTACTACCCATGAAATGAAACTTCTGATACAGATGGCTTGGGAGATAGCTACTACAGTCAAATGCTGTCTTCAGTTTAATAAATGGGTAAGCTTTTGTTATGCATGAAAATGGCTTGCATTTTTAAAGTTTATATTTAGGAAAATTAGGAGAAGTAAAATAGATTATATTTATTGCAAGACCTTAAAGTATGAGCTATTGTGTAGGAAAATTGTTTTGTAGTAAGTAAACTTCAAATGAATGTTGAAGTAAAAACCTAGAATTAACTGCAGGAAAACCACATATATTTGAACTTTTATTGCAATCAAAATATGATAACATTCTTAGATTGTATAAAAAGTAATGAATACAGAATAAGGCAAACAGGAAAATGAAGAACAGTTAGCTAAGCATATTTTAAAAGCAATATAAATTTTTAGAAGTTTGAATGACTGAAAAGATCATAAGACTATTCAGGTTGGAAAGGACCTCAGGAGGTCTCTAGTCCAACCTCCTGCTCAAAGCAAGGTCAATTCTGAGATCAGAACAGGTTGCTCTGGTCTTTATCCAGGTGGGTCTTGAAAACATCCAAGGATGGAAACAGCATAGCCTCTCTGGGCAATCTGTTCCAGTCATTAAGCTAATAAAAGGTCATGAAATGGGCAGTAAAGTAAGATGCTACTGATTACAAAAGAAAAGTAAAGTAAAAATATTTTCTTCCTTGTCTTTTAATTGTCAGAATACTACCCTGGGGCTATTTGGGACATAAATTGCATTCCACAGCCATGACTGCATTTCAGGTAACTAAAGGGTGTAGAAGTTTGATTTGTTTATATTTGTAATAAATGCATCACACATCCACTCATGAATTCATGTAGCCTTAGTTCAGTCAGTCCTTCTTACATAGTACCTCATTTGGACCAATACCTATTACAACACATGGAGGCATAGATCTAGTTTTTCACTTTCATGTAGAATGAATTTTTTTTGTTATTGTCATGAATATGGCTTTTTTATTGAAAGTTTCAGTCTCTCTGGCCTTTCAGGTTTCACATTTCATAGCTAGAGCTCGTGGGTGGAGTTACTAAAACAAGAAGACAGTCTGGAAGGAAAACAGTAAGGCAGTTTTTCATTTCAGTGGATTGTGAGTTTCACTTCCATGTTCTTGAGGACATGGTTTTTTTGTTATTTTATTTTTTTGTTAAGGATACTGCCCTGGTTTCAGCTGGGATAGAGCTCATTTTCTTCACAGTAGCTGGCATGGGGCTATGTTTTGGGTTTATGCTGAAAACAGTGTTGATAACACACTAATGTTTTAGTTGTTGCTAAGTAGTGCTTATACTAGTCGAGAACTTTTTCAGCTTCCCGTGCTCTGCCGGGTGCACAAGAAGCTTGGAGGAGACACAGCTGGGTCAGCTGGGGTGCATCAAGCACTGCATTGCAGACGGTCGAGGGAGGGGATTGTCCCACTCTACTCTGCACTCGTGCGGCCTTACCTCGAGTACTGTGTGCAGTTTTGGGTGCCACAGTACATTAAAGATATAAAGCTACTTGAGAGTGTCCAGAGGAGAGCCATGAAGTTGGTGAAGGTTTTAGAGGGGAAACCGTACGAGGAGCAGCTAAAGTCACTTGGTTTGTTCAGCCTGGAGAAGAGGAGACTGAGAGCAGACCTCATCACAGTGTACAGCTTCCTCACAAGGGGAGGAGGAGGGGCAGGCGTGGATCTCTTCTCTCTGGTCACCAATGATAGGACTTGAGGGAATGGCAGGAAGATGTACCAGGGGAGGTTTAGGTTGGATATTAGGAGGAGATTCTTCACCCAGAGGGTGGTGGAGCACTGGGACAGGCTCCCCAGGGAGGCAGTCACAGTGAAAAGCCTGACAATATTCAAGAAGCATTTGGACAACGCCCTCAGAGACACATGGTGTGAAAATTGGGATTGTCCTATGCAGGACAGGAGCTGGACTTGATGATCCTTGTGGGTCCCTTCCAACTTGGGACATTCTATGATTCTGTGATTCTATGATCTACAAGAGGTGCAGTAATTATAGTCTTCAGCTACAAAATAAGTTATTGCAAATATCATGCAAAGACTTTCTTTTTAAAACTATACTTCACTAAAATTACCCTTTTGCAGCTTCAGTAATGCTGTAATTTTTATTAAAAAAAAATCATCCATTTAAAGAAATATGAAGCAACTAAACTCTGCTTGAATCTTATGGTAAGATCCTGTGCTAAGAGTAGACCATGGAACAGAATGGCAGTACTGTCTCAGGACCCAGCCTCTATCTTGTCTCCAGCTCTAGTCAGTAATGGATGCTTTGATGTTGTGGTTTAGCCCCGGTCAGCAACTAAGCACCACACAGCCGCTCGCTCACTCCCCCCAGCCCAGTGGGAAGGGGGAGAATCAGAAGAGTAAAAGTGAGGAAACTCCTGGGTTGAGATAAAGACAGTTTAATAGGGAAAGCAAAAGCCACGCACACAAGCAAAGCAAAAGAAGGAATTAATTCACTGCTTCCCGTGGGCAGGCAGGTGTTCAGCCATCCCCAGGAAAGCAGGGCTCCATCACGCGTAATGGTTACTTGGGAAGACAAACGCCATCACTCCAAATGTCCCCCCTTCCTTCTTCTTCCCCCAGCTTTATATACTGAGCATGATGTCATATGGTATGGAATATCTCTTTGGTCAGTTTGGGTCAGCTGTCGCGGCTGTGTCCCCTCCCAGCTTCTTGTGCACCCAGCAGAGCATGGGAAGCAGAAAAAGTCCTTGACTACTGTAAGCACTACTTAGCAACAACGAAAACATCTCCACGTTATCAGCACTGTTTTCAGCGTAAATCCAAAACATAGCCCCACACTAGCTACTATGAAAAAAAATTAACTCTATCCCAGCTGAAACCAGGACATTTGGGAAAGAAAAAAAACCCCTACTTATAGAGATTTCTCCTTTGAGGAACTTCCTGGTCCAAAGAAAGATATGCTGATAGACAGGTTTTTAGAAAGGGTGCCAAGGGAATAATTAGATTCACGATGAATATATTCACCCATGTCATGTCATGTGGTACATCCAGGCACTGAGATGGCACTTGTCTCTGCACATTGACAGCTGCAAACACCACCTTTCCTTCCACAAAATATACAAAGGTAAAAAAAATCCCATCAATCAATTTGACACTGGGGACAGCAGTACAAAAAAGAAAGAGAAACGAAACTGTGAGGTGATAATGTCAATACCAGAAGAGCACACCTGCCTGCCGGGCTAATTCCTTGTGTAGCTAGATCTACACTAATGAAATGGGCTATAGTGTAGGCACAGGCATTTTTCTGACATCATCTGTACTGTTTAGTTGTTAACATGCTCCCTGGCACAGCTCTGGCCTGTGGCAACAAGAAGTAGCCTGAGAAATGCCTGGACCAAGACCCTGGGACAGCATAGGTCAAGGATATTCCTCTTCTGTTTATTTCCTTAAGGAGTCTCTTTTTTTTTTTTTTTTTTTTCCCCTGAGAAGAGCTGTCTTATGCCACCTGCTTCATCTACTTTACTGCACAGGCAGATGCAGACTGTCAGGCTGATGTGCTCATGAGGTTTGTGCATGGCTTTCTTGTTGGGGCAAAACAAGAAACAAGGATTCTCCAGGGGCATGGAAAGCAGTGGAGGCAGTCAGACAACCTGACCACTGGGTACCCCTAGGGTGGGGGCTAAAGCATAGACATAGCCATCCCCCACCACTGGGTGGGAAAAGTCTGAGAATGAGAGAGGAAGGCTGGGGAAAAGGAAAAGCGCAGACTGATGGTGGTAGAAACTGAAGTCTCTGGTTTCCGGGTCAGATAATCCAACTATCTGTACAATACAACTCAACCTACATTTGGCACAGCAGTTCATTAAGCCATCCTTTCTAATGTCACAGGCTTCACTCTCTGAAGTGATGTTGCCATGACCACTTCCCTTGATAATTTATTCCACGGTCCAGTTGCTTCTGCTGTTTTTCAAAATGGAACTGTAAATTAGAGAGTGATAATACACAAAGACTTGTGCATGTTTATTCTGGATGGGAAATTTCTAAGCAGGGTGGTGGGGCTTTTTTATTTAAGAGTAAAGGTTTCTACAGTGAAACATTAATTAGTTGTTGATAGCTAAGAAAATTTTAGTAGATTCATTTCTGTATGATAGATTTAATTATGCATTTTCTTTCATTGTAAATGACTGACAAGTACATTTGCAGTTATTATTCAGAGCCCTCAATTGGTTTTATTTTTTATTTTGAAACAAGAAAATTAGGAGACCTATCTGTGATTTAGTAATGTCTGCCTCATTTTAGGCATCTCTGGGGACAGCTGCTTCCACAAACTTACTGCTCAATCATATATTTTTAAATAGATTACTGTCGTGGTTTAGCCCCAGTCAGCAAAGAAGCACCACGCAGCCGCTTGCTCACTCCCCCCTGGTGGGACAGGGGAGAGAATCAGAAGAGTAAAAGCAAGGAAACTCCTGGGTTGAGATAAAGACAGTTTAATAGGGAAAGCAAAAGCTGCGCACGCAAGCAAAGGAAAACAAGGAGTTCATTCACTGCTTCCCATTGGCAGGCAGATGTTCAGCCATCTCCAGGAAAGCAGGGCTCCATCACATGTAACAGTTACTTGGGAAGACAAACACCGTCACTCCAAAAGTCCCCCGCTTCCTTCTTCCCCCTGCTTTTATATACTGAGCGTGATGTCCTATGGTATGGGATATCCTTTTGGTCAGTTTGGGCTAGCTGTCCTGGCTGTGCCCCGTCCCAGCGTCTTGTACACCTGGCACAGCATGGGAAGCTGAAAAAATCCATGACTAGTATAAGCACTACTTAGCAACAACTAAAACATCTCTGTATTATCAACACTGTTTTCAGCATAAATCCAAAACGTAGTCCCATACTAGCTACTATGCAGAAAATTAACTCCATCCCAGCTGAAACCAGGACACTTATAGGTAATGAAAATCAACTAAAGAATTATTTATTATTGAATTGTAAAACCCTGCAGAAATTGTTTGTATATGTGTGTGCATGTGCGCATGCATGCACATGGTTGCAGATTTTACCTTATTAACATCTGTCCTCCTCACACACCAGGATTAAGCTGGTTGTAGGTAAATATATAAACTCTATGATTAAGTTTTGTCCTAATTCACTACAATCGAGAGTTACTGTTGTGTTCAGACAGATAGACCTTGAAGGACATAAGATGGGGAAAAAAAAAACCCAAACAAAAAAACCCAAAACAAACCCCAAAAGCTAATGTCTTTTAGCAGTTTGGTGGGGCTGGAAAGAAGAATGACCATCCTGAGTCACTAAGTCCAGCACCTTGCTCTCAGAGATGGAAGAGCTATATGATCTTCTTTCACAAAACAATGACAATTTTGGGGCCCATGACTTCTTTTTGGTGTATTCCAAAAATGAGTTATTTTGGTTTTCCTTTTCTACTCCCTGGAGAGACTTGTTCTTGGTTAATTTGTTGCCATTTTCCATTTGTACTAGTCCTGGCTCTTAGTGCAAAGATTTTCTTTTCTTCCCATTGTTTTTTTTATTTTGGTTTTATGCAATGGTGATATCTCCTTTCAACCTTCATTCGATAAAGCAAAGAACTTAAGCTTTTTTTAGTATCCATATAGAAATATTTCATTCTTCCTATCAGCTTAGCAATCTTTTTCTATTCCTATGCAATTCTGGGATCTGTCTTGAACAGATTTATACATAGAATTGAGACCTCATGGGGGTATTGTTACTTTAATGGCCCCAAATCATCTTGTAATCAGCTGAACTCCTCAAATTAAAAAAAAAATCTAGTTTTTATTCTCCAGAAAAAGGAACTTGCATTTTGTCTTGCTCAATTTTAGCTAAGAAATAAAGGATCTGGCTCAAAAAGCATTGAGAACTTTGACTTTCTCTGAGGTTTAGTTAAGCAAGACCGTATGCACCTGGAAGAAATTAGGAACACAAACATTCATTTTAGGGAGTGTAAAAATTACATGAGTTTTAACTGATTGACTGATTTAGCTTTCAATTTTGATTTATTATGAGTTTATGATGCTGAAAACATCCACCCTCTCAGTCCACTTACTCTTCTCGTTCCAAAAATATTCCTGTGCAAAAGCCCTATGTAATAAATCGTACTTATGTTTCATATTTGTCCCTGATGACACAAACATCTGCGAAAAGATACAATATACAGTGCTATTCCAAAGAAATGTATTATTGACACTCCACCTGTTCCCTAACACAAACAATTCTTTCTTCAGAAAGAAACATTTAACCTTGGTACATTTAAGGTTCAAAGGGTGAATCTAAGATTTATCCATGATAAACAAGGGGAAAGAGCTGTGTTGCAGTTGATTATATCCTTTCCCACAGCAGTCATCACAGATACAGAACTTGTGGGGAAAAAAGGAAAGTATGAGTTTCTGCTAAGTCTCAAATAGGAGTTCTGTCCTGAAGGAGAAATCAGAAGGAAAGTTGCTTTAATTTGGATATACTCAACTGTAAAGAATGGCATCCATTTTGGGCCAATTTGTGTATTGTTAAAAGTTATCCCATGTTAAAACCTAACCTTTATTCTTTACAACTTATTGAAAAAACTTGATATGATATAATTTTTCTAAGAAAATGAATAAGGACTACCTAGAGTAAAAACTAAATGTATCATTATTAAAATTATTCTGAATTTCCCTCATCTTGTACAACAATAGACAGTTCTTTCTCTCTGAAATGAATGTTTACAACTTTAAGGCTTTTCATCTTTCCATCCTGCCAGATTTTCTATCAGGGGACATCAGCTGAAATTCTTCTAGGAGCCACTACTTGTCAATGTGAAAAAACCCCAACAGAATGCAATCACACCCATCTAATCAAGGAACAGAAATAATTTACATAAACAGTCAAACACAGAAAAGCTCAAATTTCAGATATTTCCAGGGAAGTAGCCTAGAGATCCCAGGAATAATCCTCTTTCTTCTTTTCTCACCCTTTCCCCATATTATCATAATCTCAAAAAAACCCCAGACACCTAAGAAAATTTCATATGCTCTTTAGAAAATATTTATAGTCATGCCTAAATTGTTTAAGAGGAATACACTGGAGTTTCTTATTCATCACACTGGTGAGGTCTTTTTGCAAAAGAAAACAAATTCATTTTCTCCTTGTAGAGAGAATAGCCTCAAGGCCAACAGAACAGAGGAAAATTAATGTTTTTTCACTTTGCTAAAAGGATTGACTAAATAACAAAGATACCTGGTAAGACTATCTCATTCAGATAAGTTAAAATATTTTTAAATGTCCTTTTGAGAGAAAGATCTATATGTTTAGGAAGAGACCACAAGTTTAGATAAAGCTATACTCTTCACTGAAGTGAATCTAAGATAAAAAACAGATCTTTGTCATTTTTCTGGTTCTTAATCTTCTTATAACAGTGAAACATCTGATAAAGATCCACATTTGTAACAGAAAAAAGGCCCTATGAGCTGTAGAAAATAGAGTCGTTAATCAACATTTCTTGATAGTACTGGAAAAGTTGATTTGTTCCTAACATGACCCTTGAATAAATATTTTCTGCTATTAACAAAGTAAGATTTCCTGATTTCTGAATTACCTGTGGCCTGAATCTTGCTCATACTCCAGGAAGTCATCTGTGTGTCTCCTTTTGCCCATAGTTATGCATCAGGGACTGCAAAGTGGTGCTGCCACTCTGCTGCTACCCAGTAGCCACTGTCTCCCTGCAGAGCCTCTAGGGTGCACCCAAAACTTCTGTTTTCCCTGTGTATACAGAGTATGTTGGCCCATACTCTGTATGGTGAGCATTGGACTCCCGGGCCCTGAATCTCACCTCAGTCATCCCACAAGATGTTTGCAACAGGAAAAAAAGTACCATTCTGCAGAGAATGATAGACTCAAGGCTGGGTCGAAAACCGCATCAAATATTTTCTGGCTTATCCATGGTTAACACCTGAAGAGAGGAGAGATACACCCACAGCAGCAGTGAACTCTATGTTCACAACAACAATAAGCACCATCAGGCTTTTGAGAGGGATGAGCAGAGACTCCAAAGATACATAAGGCTACAGCCTTCTTTTTATTAAGATCATGACACTACATGTTGCACAGGGCAGAGATATATTAAAGAAGTATATGGTCAGGTATGTACTCAGTCAAGGCAATTTCCAAGTGTTGTGGGATGGGGGTGCTACTGTCTTCTTTAGAAGAGTGTTGGCTTTAAGCAATGTGGATATAAAACCCTCTGTCCTAGTTGGCCTTGGGATTAGAGTGTCTCATGAGTTCCCTCCTTCTCCAAAGTGGAGGTGTCCATTTTTACCTCATTTTCTATACTCCCCCTGAAATGTGTGACTTTGCTTTGATTCTAATAGTGGTTTGGGGCTGGCAAGCTGCTGGGAACCCTACATGCTTAAAAATTCAGTCAGAACAGTCAAACATAACTAAGTTTTCAGCATACAAACAGCAAAGTCCCTCGTCTTTTTACCCTTTCCTTGGGTTCTATCACTTTTCTGATCCATTTCTACTGCACATCATTGTGCATTCAGTTTCTACATATTCAATCTAAACTGAAGCCACCAAAAGCAAAGATATTTCAGAGGAGCTCAGAGTTCTTATCCTAATGACATAAAACAGTACATTCCTTAGCTGTTGTACAGAAGCTCTTGAAAAGACAGTGAGTTTATCCCCACATAAGCTTTTCTAACAGGTTACAGTATTATTTCTGTAATAAGTTGGAGAAGTTGAGATACATTAGGATTACATGTCTTTCTCAAGGTCACAAAAAATCTACCAAACTGGAAATTTCACCCACATTTTCTGAGTCATATCTCAGTGCTTAACAACAAGATCCTCTTCTCTTGCACCTCTTGGAGATACACTGATGTAACACCAGTTTGAAATCAGAATGAAGCTTGGATATTTTTTTTTTTCTGTTTTACCATTCATTTCTACAGTATGCATGACATTAAGAATAACAAAAGGCACTGACTGGCACAATTTTTTTGGAATTTACTCCAGAAAGCAACAGAATAGGTTAACAAGCAGTGGCATACTAAAAGACACCAAAAGCACTTCTGCCAATACAAAGCATTTACCCTCTGCCACTTCACTTCTCTTGAACATTAGTGCAGTAGTTGCTTCCATCCACACTGGCATGTGACATATACAAGACAACATCACTATTTTGCAGAGATTCTTGTAGAAGTGCACATAAGAAGCACTTGACTGAAACAGTTAAAAAGTGTGTTTCAGTGAACAGTATTAGTTCTTGGAAGGAAAACCTAAGTATCTTTTTCTTTTAAGTTCATGGTCCTTTTCATTTTTTATTTACAGAATTATTTCAGAAACACCTTGAAGCAGAAATCTTGTTTACTAGTGATGTAATAACCCCTGCAGATGTTGAACTGCAAAACAAACAAGTTTTAATACTTGTCCAGATAGCTTTGATTTACAACTCTGGAGGAAGGCCACAGAATTCTGCTGATTTTCACGAGCTGAAAATCATGTCACTGGTCTCAGAGAGAAAGTAGAAGTGCTCAAAAGCAAAACTATCCTACTGGAAGAGGAAATTTTAACAATGTGTTTCATAGCCACCATTCACATTGAACAAGCTTGCTGTTGTTTTAAAGGAACACAGATGCCACAGTAAAAAAACCCAGCAGCCATAGTCAATAAAATGATAGCTGCTGTATAAGAAATTTATGGTTTAAGGTTAAACCAGCATACTTTTCTTTAGGGATCTTTCAATCATTACAGGAAATCACTACGAATCAGGTTTTCTAAGAAAAGAACTAGGAAACGAGCATTACAAATTCAGGGTGGCCAATTTGCTACTGAAATATTTATTTTTGGAAGGTGGCTGTTCATTTGGTTGTGGCAACCCCTAAAAATTTCTTACCATCCAGTCATAAGTACACACTTATGTATTGCAATTATTTCTTCATTGTTTTATTGCTTGTATTCTGGATGTCCTCTGAGGCTGTGGTTCCAGTAGCATTGCCACACCGCTTTTTTCTGAGAGCAGAGCTCACTGCTAGGGAGTCAGATACAGTATTCTCACAAGAAAAGACATCTGTATTTGACAAACATATTTTGTTTATCTGTTCTTTTGCTTTTTGCTTTTATATTTTATAGTACCATTGCACTTTTTACAGTCTTTGAGCTACCTGTATATTTTATCTACCGCTGATAATAAGATTTTTCAGGTCTAATATTTATAGGTGTCTCTGTGTTTGCCATGTAGTACAAAGACAGTTAAATGTCTGACATGCTCGACATTTCACCTAAAATACTTAACACATATTATGTGTTTCAGATACCTTCATAAAATGTAGAGTTGAGAATTATTAGATATTAGAAGGGAAGCTAATAATGTACAATCCCTAACAATTTCAGTTGTAAAGGTTCCTCTTCATTCCAATATCAGCATGCAGGTTTTTTTACAGTAACCAGTAGTAACTGGTTAGTAACTAACTTGTAGTTATTACAACTTATAAAATAAACTTACACGTAGATTTGTCTCAGTCCACTTACCAATTATGAGTGATACAAAACAGCCAGTTCCTTTTTCTCACTTCCTCAGAATTCCTGGAATTTTTTCCAAAAGAACATTACAAGGTCAGAGTGACAGAGTCCACAAGCAGCATCAGTACATACTACTCCAAGAACTGCAGACTGCAGCTACACCTCCTAAAACAGGGAAATGGGGAAGTGAAAGATGTAAAAAGGGACTTAAGCCCCATTAGAAGGGGCTTCAGAACACTTTTTCAAGAATGGGACTTAATGATTCATTAACTGAAAGAAAACCTGATAATGTCTTTCCTTCCTATATATATAAAAATTTCCACAGATAATTTCCATTTTACAATGACTACTAAAGTTTGCTATTTTAGAAGGCTAAAGAAACTTCTTCAAATATGAGGATTCTGTCCCCATATCCTCTAATTTCATTAGCAATTTCACTAAATGGGCATAGTTTTCCAGCATGTTTAATGAGGTATGGTTTGAAACAAAATCCATTTAAAAATTTTACTAACCAAAATCATGTAACACTGACATTGCATTTGGACGTATATGATGAATTCGCCTTTGATGTCTCCACTCATGAAAGTACACTTCTGAACTGCATACCTTCAGACTTGCCACAAAGAGAAAGTGGGAAAGAAACTTCAGACTCTCTGTGCCTTACAGAGAGATGTTGTTTAGTTCAATTCTCTTAAATGGCATGTGAAATCATCAAAGGATTGACCTGTAATTTTGACATTTATGCAGAGAAAGTTATAAACAAAACAACAGGGTTTTGGAATTACAGTGGTTAGGTAGTCTTAGTCGTAGGGACAAAAAGGACTGGTGAAGTGATGTCCATAGAAAAGCACTAAGTACAGAGCTTAGCAGAACTGTAATAAAGGCAGGACATTGAATTTGTAAGGATAGCAAATTTAGTGTCAAAAAGTATTAGTCAAAAGTTAGAAAAGATGCAAACAGGAATGTGTTGTGGCATTTTCCAGCCTTGGAATACTGGACTGGGGAAGGGGTGTTGCTCAGCAGCTGTCTGTTTTGGAGCACAGCCCTGCCGTTCAGGTGGATCTTCCAGCTCCTGGAGCACCATCATGGATTAGAGGCTCACTGGTCTCATCAAGTATAGCAATTTGCATTCAGACCTTGCCAGGAAATTCAGTCTTGTAAATGGTTCTACTGTAATGTTAATCATGCAAAATGAAGCACTCAGAAGTTAAGGAATACTAACAGTAAGAGTACGTTTATTGTCCTAACACTGAGTCATTGTCTCCACAATGATACATTTTGATATTCTTTAATTAGGCAATATGCATTATGATTTCTGCTGGAGTTCTGCCTTAGGTTATTTTTGTATTAAATAATAACCCGACATATGTGTTTTGACTGGCTGACAGCCACCACTTGTAGTAGTCAATCTAGCAATTATAGTTCACAGTTTCTAATATTTCTGTGCTGCAATCAGCAATTTTATTTATTAGAAGTAAAGCAATACCAACTGGTACTATTAGACCTAATAATTCTCCAAAGGTTGAGTATATAAATCAGCAGGAAAACATTGTCTCTTGGAAATATTTCATACTGGTTAATTCCCTGTAGAATGTTACGGACACTCTATTCCATTATCAAAATTAATTGTGTGATTCACTGACTGCTCAGTTTCAAGAAAATGTTACATCTCCTGTGTATCTGAATGGCTTTACACTTTAAATATCCCACAACACTTTATGCACCCTGTACATACTCTTGAGGATAAATGCTTTCTTCCTTGGTTTGGAGTGCTATAACGTCCAGTTACTTGTTGCCCACAATATTTATCAGAGGAAAAAAAAAGTCACATTGATTAATTAGTCAATTAAAGAATTTAAAATGTTTTTTATGTGAGGCATTAATGCCTGTACCTCCTTCGTTCTCTCTCAGATTTTTCTTTTTTGAATAAATACTTCAAAAGTGTTTTCTGCTGATGTTAGTGGGGGAGCTGTAATTTTGTTATGACATTGTTTCACTAAGTCTGCCATTTGAATTAATCGGTACTCTTTTAAACTACAAATGCCAGAATCTTAAAGTTTCTAAGAGGAAATTTAAGACAGTCAGGTGCAAGGAAAATATTTCTTAAAACTCACTTTGAAAGATTGAGAGAGACTATAAAATAAGAACAAGAAAGTAACTGTCTCAAGTAAGAAAGTGGCAGACACATCCATGAATATGTCTTCTCGGATATTTTGGAATAGCTGTGAATGGATATGAATGTAAAGCAAATGCTATGATAAGAGTTATTCTTATTTTCTCCTTATACATAAATGACAAGATTTATAAACTATGAAAACATGGAGCAGCATATTAGACTGGAAGCACAACAGTTTCCAGAATACTATAGAGACACATAACTAAAAAATTCTCATTTTTAATAAATAAACATTATTTGGGTACTGACAGCTGCAAAGTAATTAGTATTTGCAAGGACTGTTGCAATATCTTGGGGACTGAGCCTACAAATGTGTCCTGGTTTCAGCTGGGATAGAGTTAGCTTTCTTCCTAGTAGCTGGTATAGTGCTGTCGTTTGGATTTAGGATGAGAATAATGTTGATAACACATTGATGATTCAGTTGTTGCTAAGTAGTGCTTACACTAGTCAAGGACTTTTCAGCTTCTCATGCTCTGGCAGCGAGAAGCTGGGAGGGGGCACAGCCAGGACAGCTGACCCAAACTGGCCAAAGGGATGTTTCATACCATATCACGTCATGCTCAGTATATAAACTGGGGCGAGTTGGCTGGGGGGCAGCAATCGTTGCTTGGGGACAGGCCGGGCTTCGGTCAGCGGGTGAGCAATTGCATTGTGCATCACTTATTTTGGATATTATTATTATTAATACCCTTCATTTTCTGTCCTATTAAACTGTCTTTATCTCAACCCAGGAATTTACTTTTTTTTCCCTGATTTTCTCCCCCATACCACTGGGGGAGGGGAGTGAGCGAGCAGCCGTGTGGTGTTCAGCTGCCTGCTGGATTAAACCAGAACAAAATGGCAGAGCCCTCTCTCCTTTATCAAGTATTTTAGTTTTGCACATGCATTGGGGTTTAATTGAAATTGTCTTGAACTAGTGAGGGCTCATAAGGAAAATTAAAAAATAGAGATAACACAGAGCAAGTGTACAATACACAAGGACCTCAGGTTCCAGAACTGAAACATTACTTTGCAACCTACTTTTGTTTTGCTGAACATCATTTGAATGCTATAATGATGGCACAAAAATGCCATGGAAAAGAACTCTTGTTTTTCAAGTTGGGAAGATACCGTACCCGCATTTTATGAAATTTCAATATTCAGTGTATGAAGAGACAGAGATCGAAAGACTGTCTTCTGAAAGAGTTTGCATGCAGCTGACAGCCCCATGCATTGAAAACCAATTGAAAATAGTAATATAAAAAAAATATTTTAAAGAGTTTAACTGATATTTTAACACACAGTTATAAGTGAGTGAACACTGCAGTTCTGGTGCTCCTGCTGGGCTGAATGCAGACCAGAGAAGGACCATGCTGTGCCTACCATCAGCCTGCTATTATTTCTTCAACAAAACCTTCATTCCCTACTGCTGCTAAATACCCACTTCCAAACAAGCATAAAACGAGCAGGGGGAAACCCCATTCTTCCCGTGAAATTTAAGGCAAATTTCACTAACGATTGTTTTGCTGGTTCAGCCCTCAGATGCATGTATTGCACATATTATGTAGCCATTCTTCTGAATAAAGCAAAAGGGGGAAAATCTGCTATTTTATATCCCTTCCCAGCTTTGACAGTGATGACTTGAACAAGTCATTTTTGTACATCCATTTCTCTGTTTATAAAATGGAGATAATGAGGCCTCATTTGTAAAGGATTTGGAGTTATCATTGAAAAGCTCTGACTAAAACTAGATCTTACTATTAACTACAGAAGTGGCCATCAGATGTTCCAGAGGACAATAAGTCCCCTTACGGTGCATCTATTATTGTGCAATGCTCATGAATAGAGAAAAAAAAAAAAAAAGGATATTTCATGATTCAGAGGAGTTATGAGCAAATTCTTGCAAGCTCAGTCTTCTAGCTCAGCTGCAAATGGACTTGGTCTGCCTGTGCGAAAGCACTCCACTGCTTGCTTTACATTTCTGTCATACGTGCCATGGAAGAGAGGATGTTCAAGACATGTCTCTCACCCTTGCAACATTTGCTAGTTAATTCTCAGCCCCCCACAGCAATACAAGAGCTGTGGCTGTTTCATGTGGCTGCATACCTCTGCCAGGCAGATTTGCTGCTCGGAGAGACAGATGACTTGCATTTGCTAGGAGCGTCTAATCAACTTCAACTGCTAATTCTTAGTGACTTTAATGAGAGCATGAACACAGGCAATCCTTATCTAAGCAATATTGTCTGGGCTAGCAGAAGAGAAGATTTAGCTACTGGTCGTGAAATTATCTGTCTTCTCTTCAGTTTTGTAAGGGTTTTTTCATCAATTTGAAATATTTTTGATAACAAAAGACTAGCCTCTTAAAAAGGACTTTTTTCTTTCATTCTGAGGAACAATAAAATGTATTAAGCTATAGGGAAAAAACAGATATGCAAATTCACAACAAACAGAATATTATATCAATTAAAATAATCTTTTGTCTTACTTTAAAATTTCAATAGAAATGAATTTTTTCCCTGAATCTGAATTATATCAGTATCACTAGTAACGCCAGCATTTTTCATGATCTGAAGCTTTCATATTTATATTTCCTGACTTCTAACAATTATCAGTGTAGGACCTTACTGTTGCATCAACAGAAAGATATTGGCTTTGTTGAGACCCCTTGCAGCTCAATACTTCTATAAATTCAATATCTTGTAATCAGATTTCTGGATCAGCAATAGCCATTGTTTTCCAAATATCCACTCTCAGAATGATTTCTTAAAACACTGTTGAAGGCACTTCTCAGTGTGTTTATAAGAAACTTTATAAGAAACTCTCCATGCCACAGTGCATAGCAACATTGGCTTCCTCATTTTTGTTTCAGAAGAAGTCAGAGACACCAAAAAAACCTTTATTTCTGATTGTCAGAAATCAGAAACTTTTGAAACATATCTGAGCAAACAGTATTAATAGTTTACTCCATATTCTTTCCAGATGTTTTTGCAATACACTATTTAGCTGTAACAGCAAGGTTAGGATTAGTTTTGACTATCCATTGCAGGGTGGAATGAGGAAAGGAACTGCTAGTTTTCCTGTCAAAGTTTCTGCTGCTAAAAAAAGAAAGCCATAGGGGTACCTGCGCCTGGGTTTCTAAAATCATCAAAGTTTATTTAAGTGCTAAAAAATTAGACTTAATGTATCTCTATGCCTAGATTAGTAGGCAATGCAGCACAATGGGAAAGGATCTATAAACAGAAGTGATGGAAGCTAAGGCTACTCCTGCTCCCACCATATGATAGTGCAGCGGTTATTTCAGTTTAGAATCAGTCTGGATCGAGTGATTTAACCCATTCTTTGAGTTGAGTGTTTCAGCTACTCATGTGGTTGGACTCCTTTTATAAGGAAAAAATGTTAAATGCAGGGTGGAACATTTTGTGGTGGTACAACCTGCACATTGGTTGGGAGCATAATGTCCCCATTATCACTGAAGCACTTAGAGAGCAGAGCTTCTGATTTAGTTTCCTCTGAAAAAAATCTATTTCACATATACCAAAACTGCTCTCAGCAGTGAAGCAACATATGGTAAATGGAGACAAGCAGGGGATTAGCTTCAAAACTGTACTTCTGCCCTGAAAAAAGTCAGTGAAGTAGACATAGCCATTAGCACTCTCCAGGCCAGTTAGAGCAGACAAAGAGTTCATTTGGTATAGCACTTCTCCTGTCCCATATAAGTGCAAAGTGCATGACAATTTCCTACCTATACAGCTCAAATTACCTCTTTCCTTCAATCTCTACTGCTTCTAAAACCTTACTGAATTGCACACATTTTACTGAATGTTGTGAATGGCAAAATAAAGGTATTGGTTTCATTTAGATCTCTAGTCTCTATTATTTACATCCATTTAGGGTTTATTAGCATCCAACTACACTTGATAATATCCACAGTTGTAACTAAAAAAAATTATAAACAAATACATTATCAGGAGAAGCAAAAATGGAAATATCACATGCCTTTTAGAGACGGGACTTCCGAGAGTGGCACAGCACACAAATGATAAAAGACATCAGCATGCTTTATAGGACTGTGTGACCAGCGCTCTTTTCATTTACTCTAGCATAAATCAGCCTCATGAGCTCAACACTGTAACCCGGATGGAAATGAGAAAAACATCTCATTTTCCATATGCTAGTGATTTAAGGGAATTTAGAGAGATCTCTGGACCAGTTCACACACACAGACATAAGTGTCTAATTCTGTATTTAGTGCTCAACAGTCTCTGAGGCATCTGCTCCTGTGGGTAACCTGTGCCCTCTGCAAGTGAAAGCTGGAGGCCGGGACAGGATACTCTTAAAGTGTCAAAAATGTCACTACACCCGGAGTTTAGTTTTTGGACTTTATCAAATTCTCATCCCTTATAAAATGAATGCTATTTTTAAGCTTCCCGTGTAACGTTTGGTGTAACTTGGCCATTGGAATTGAGAAGCAGAAGTTCCAAAAAATGGAGCAGCAAACAGGCAGCCACCGTAGGTTCAGCAGCCACAATTTGGGAACTTGTGCCTGAAAAAAAACATATTCTGCTATTACTGATGTTCTTGTTTGTTAGTACATGGACAGGTTGCTCATTCCTCATTATTGAGATATATAATACATTAATAAGGCACATCCATCATATTTATTGACTACATTAACTTTCAGCATTGTGCCAGGAAGTTAGATTTCTTAAGGGAAAAATTTGTACTTACAGATGGTTCGTAGAATTAGGAGTGAATGATCTGAAGAATGCTTTTTATAGGATACGCATTAGATAAGTTTGTCTCTAGTCAGTGCACTGGGAATTTCACCTTTCGCCTGTGAAATAGTTTAATCAGGTTCTTCCTACATAAGAACTGACCTCACCTTTTAAGGATGAATGGGTAGAATATAAAGGTGTTTATCATAGAAATTTTAGCACAAACTCAGGCAAAAATATTAATCCATTCTTTGTCTCATGTTTAAAAATATTACATTTTCCTGAAGCTAGTCTGTGAATACAAATGAATAAGCAACTCCAAACAGTAATTCCTGAAGGAGTTGTGTGGAGAGAATCCTAAATAAATATTTGCAGATTCTCATGACTAATTAATAAATTGTTGATTTACACTGTCACACATTGTTCAAATCCTGCCAGTATTTTACAGAATCTATGAATTAACTTTGGCTTTCATATGAATGCCTGAATCTTGGTAAGGCTGTCAGATGTTGTGTCCTGACTGATTGGTAGGCAGCATGTCTTTTTACAACCAGGCAAAATATCAATTTTCAATATTTTCAACTTTTCAGGCACCCTCGGGAGTAGAGCACAGCTTGTAGAAATTGTGCTGCAATGAGATTTATTGCCAACCAGCATCAACTTACTCAATATAAGTGGGAATAATTGCTCTCCAAAGTATATGAATATTACATAAAAGATTACTTATTCTGAAAGAACTTTGTGGTCTTTAAGTGCTGGATCAAGCAGCCAAATTTTAAGAAGCACATAATTTTTGTTCCTGTCTATATAACATTAATTCGGATCCTCTGTGATTATGGAAACCAGATTTCATCTACAAGCCCTCATTGTATTCTTTTGTCACAGCGTTCCTACTTCCTTCACTGAATGCATAGTTACTCAGTATTATTTTTCATAAACATCAGTCAGTTCTTGGCCAAATGCCCTTTTCACTAACATATTCTCTATGTCCTGAACAGAAAACATAACTACTTTTTTTTTAAGGGTTTCTGCTTCGACAGTATATGAACTAGATAGCAGATATTAAGGCATAGTATCACCCCTGTGAAAAAAGTGGAATTATTATACCTATTTGCACACCTGGAATTGAAGTATACAGAAAACATACAAATTTCCAAGTAATAACTAATTGTGGATGATAATTGCAGAAGCCCAAGGCATTTTTTTTCAGAGGATTTGGCAGCATGTGGTGCTTCCCTAGGTTCAAAAGAGAGCTCCCATTAACTGAATTTGTTCTTCTGAGCACATCTCAGCAAAACAGGTCAGGAGTATCTCCACCTGCTGTATAGAAAATGAGGAAGACGGAAGTTCCTCTTATCTATTCTCTCATTGCTTGCAACTGCGGTAAAGTTCACTTTGCCTGTGGAGAGACCTACTCCTATTTTCTCCCCCCACTCTCTTTTTCACCTTTTATTTCTGTTTTCCTGATTGCAGCATCTTCTTTACTTATTTACATGTGAGAATACATTATTTTTCTTGTATACTGCCATACCTGACAGAGGAGACCAGGCTCTCAGTTCTGGTGTCTTATAGCATAATGCATCCTAAAGCAGAGAAAAAAAATTTCAGGAAAGCTCAAACTCAGTGTCTACGCTTCTGGGAAGTCTGGTCTTAGGAGAAATGGGAACTTTAGACAGCTCAACTGTGAAAAATGATGAGATTTTTTTAGGAACTCAGGAAACAACCAAATCTGGGATCTTTTGCAGAAGGATGGTAAAAGCATCTTCTTGACACTAGGATGAATTCTTTGTCAAATTTTGAATTGCTTCCAAGAGCAAAGAAGAACTAGCATTTTACAAACAATAAAAGACAGATTTTTTTTAAGAAAAACAAAGCTTTTTCTTACTACCTTCTCTGAAGAGATGAATATTTTTTGCTGAAATTTATATATATACACATAAATCTATATATTCGAATATATGTATATACATACTAGTCAATCAGGGTATATTCTTATCAAGGGAATCCCAGCCTAACAGTAACATTTTCCAAAGCTAAAAGTACCTGGAAAAAATATGAGGCAAGACTTGTAAGTTTTGCTGTGCTGAGCTTCAAGTACAAAAAGCAGAAACCCTTCATTTTCAGTCATACCCTGATAGGGCTAATTTTCTAGAACTTAGAAAAACAGAACAAATGCAGCATCGTGAACACTTCAGAAAAACCCCAAATATTAATTTGTCTTGGAAGGGAGGGACACTGCTTTGTACCATGTCACAGCAGAAATTGTTACAAAACAGCTATTGTCTGCTCCGTGACTTCTTTAAAACAAACTTAAATTTTTCTTCTTTCTTTTTGTCCAACCATCTCTTTTACATTTTGCTTTATTCCTAGCGGTTAGCCTCTATTCTAATCATAAATTTACTTCATTTCATGACAAAATGTATTCTGTGTTCAGAAAATGTTTTGGGATGAAAATCCCAATCCCATAATATACCTGTCATGGTTTTTTCTAATAAAACATATTTAACACAAAATACACAATACAGCGCTTTTAAATATTATTATCTTAAATATTATCAGTCTATCTAACAAACTGACATAGGCATTTAAGATTAAGATAAAGGCAAATATTTTGAATGTATTATTTTCAAAATATTTTCTTAGTTCTGAGTATTACTCCAGTCTGTGTTTTAAACTTCTTTTGCTTTCCAGAATGTGAATAATATGATTTGCATTGACTGTCCTTGCTGTGGCAACAAATCCCATAGTGCTAATATTTCAGGAGTTTGTACCCAGTCTTAACTGTGATCCACTAAACCTCACTTGTTTTGGCAGATGTTCTAAATGGAATCATATAAAGAAACTACTCATGAAGACCTGCAAGGTGCCTGTGACCTGTATGTAACCAAAATTATTTGACTTAGAGGAGGGTAACTTACACTGCAGTGGTATGAATATAAGTGAAAAACCTCAAAAAACTCATCTGCATGAGCACAAGTCATAGTTACAGCTCTTAAATAGCTGTTGTTACCAGAGAATTGAAACTTTGCAATGTAAAACATAATACATGATGTGTCTCATGTATCTTGAACACCTTTATTAAAATGTGTCTTAAAATAAGAAGAGTTCATGGTTTATAACACAGTGGATGTCAGAAGTTACATTGTAGAGTTTCATATTTCTTCCACAGTATACCCATGGGGACCATTTTGTGTAATTGCAGCTTTTGTGTGAGCTGACTGAATAGGGGCAGAGTGGAAATGGAGATTGCTGAAGAGTGGGCAGCAGAACTGCTTCTTCTCCACAAACTGTTGAGGATGCATCTGACGGGGCAGCAAGTTTGCTGCCTCCAGTGATGAATCTGCGAGCCAGCCTTTTCCACAAATCCTTCTGGGGCATCATCACCTTCTTGGCAGGGCGGAAGATGCGTGCTGGCCCTGATTTTCCTGAGCAGTTTCTGACTGAAGTAGCTTTCATATGGTGTATGATTTGGTTACAGAACCAAAGTTGATGTGCATAAACCAGTTGCTGAGCCTATTGCTGCTTTGGTGCAGTCTAAGAGCCCATTTTCAGCTGCAACTGGGCTGCAAAGGAAGAGGCTTTAAGCTTCTCTTTGATCTTTCTTTTCTCTTTTGTACTTGCTTGCTTCTCCATCTCTAGAAAAATGTAGCTATCATCTGCCATGTTTCATACTACAACAGAAAGAAAAATGGAGCAGATTCCTTTCCTTCTCTAACAATGTCTGCATAATGACATTTATAAAAGATAAATTTGAAAGGAAACACCCCAGCTATTAATGAGGGATTAAATACATTGCTACACTCAGAACTGTATCATATAGTAGCATTTTTATACTAAATTGTTCTTCAGAAAAGTACTCTTTATTGTTAATGTATTTCACAAATACCACACCTGTAGTAATAATTTCAGATACTACAGTTGGTGGATACATTGCTTTTTATCATGTGAACAAAACATCCTCCATTCAAAGAGAGTGTGGTTTTGTAAGTTGTTTGGTTGGGGCACACACTATCTAACATCTTTTTAAATATCAAGTACTGAGAATGAAGCAGCAGTCCAAATTTAAAAAAAAAAAAAAAAAAAAAAAGACAAACCCAAGCCCCCAGATCCTCAAAATAATGATTTTTCACTTTAAAGCATATCACAAGCCTTACAGCTTACGGAGAATAAGAAAACCTTCACTGGATCACTAATGCCAGAGGAAAAAGAGATAGGTCTCACGTAAATTCGTCAGGTTAATTGTAAATTGTAATAGCTTTTCAAAATGAGAATACTTTGGTTTCTGGCATTCATTTTATATTCATACAAACTGTATTTGGAGTATAAATATTTAACACTGGGACTCTACAATTTGGAGTCTCTGTAGGCAGTGCCAATATCTTCTGTGAGCTGATTTATAAGTAAGCATGTAGCAAGGGAGATGTACAACAGCATATTCCCACTTTTGATATATGGAGGTCAGAGTATGAATCATCTCTTAAAAAAAAAACGCAAAGGAATTTATGATTTTCAAGTTCACCAGATATTTGGGTTACAAAAGAAACTTGGAATAAAGATATTCTAAAGCTCTGAGGGGGGCAGGCTGGAGGGGAGGTGTAGTTGTGGTGGTTTGTTTTTTTTTAAAATCACTATACTGAGCCAATTTTATGATCTGGTAATCAACTTCTTTAATGGTTTATTGTCCTTTTATATATTTTGAATTATTTTCATTTGGGGATCTTAAAATGTGGGCATATTTAGTTACTCTGCCCTGTAGTAAAGCTTCCATATGGTCCTTATTATTATCATGGGCAAATGCTGATACGGCAATTAGTTTAGTTATTTAAATGGGAAATAGTAGTGTCCTTCAAAGAGGCAATGGATGAATTCAGACAACCTAAACATCATTCATTATGAGTTGTTCTTATTGATTTTTAGTCTTCCCGTCTATTAAAAATATAATATTGCTTTCAGGAGGTCTGGATTCTTTCCCTGTAATATGCCATTGCAGATACAGAATTCAGAGGGCATTGCACTTTTAAACTTCCCCTGTATTAAAAATGTAATATTCTTTCCAGGAGGTCTGGACACTTTACCCTTAAAATGCTACTGAAGGTATAGAATTCAGAGAGGGTTGTGTTTGCACCTGGTCTGAAGGACCTCCACTTTTCTGATACTGTCAAGAAAAAGCAAAGCTCCTTCTATATTATTTAGTTAGGAGGTATGGAGTCTTTTGTAATATAGAGATAGAGATAGTATCTTCTTCTACCATATTAATAGTTTTGAATCAAAAATGCCCCATACAATCACAAAACTTCAAAAGCAAGCTCAAAAGAGAAAGCTCAGAGACCAAGAGACTATTATTTTAAGACAAGCTCAGTATGACTGACTGCAGCATTCAACTTCAAGATAAGTTAATGTGAGTGTCTTCTGTGCTAAAACTACTCTTCCATGAATGGTTAAAATAATTCTTCATTATTTGATTTCCACTTGCCAGAACTACCAGTTGTAGAGGTATTACACAGCTGAGCTTTGTAACGTCTCTGAGAAGATCCATAATGTCACAGATTAAAGTTTAGCTAGAAAAATAGTTTGGTTTACTCAGTTTTGAACTGGCAGAGTAATTCATGGCTGCTGTCTCCTCAGTCCATAGAAAGATTTTCATCCATCCTCAAACTGAAAAAAAAAAAAAGAAGATAAAAATCAGAAAATAGAGAAATTGTAATGAAACCAGAGAAAGCACCTGCCTCATCATTTGAAATACTTGTTTCAAGAGAATAAAGCTTAATCTGTATCTAGAGCATTTTTAAACACAAAAGTATGCTGAGTCAAATCTAATCATGGCATGACCAATTATTCAGTATTATTAGGTTTTATTAGCCCTGATTATAGACTGAATGAAACATCTGTAGCCTAAACAGCAAAATTTACTTGAACAATTATATTGTTTAAAAAATGTACAACTGTGTACAAGATAATCAACTACTTGTAAAGCTTGCAGGCAAAATAGCCAGTGACAATCTGTTGGCATTTAACCAGTTCCACATCCTCTTCCCTTTTATTTTCAGCATTATTCCTAAAAAGGTTGAAACTTGGTCAGTGACTTTTACAGTATTTTTTCTAAAGCATCAGAAAATCCTTTGTAAATCTGTTATCTCTGGTGGAATGTCTGATGGTTTGATATGTAAATAGAGTGAAGAGCAATCCACACAGCTAAATGAACCAGAAATACTCCACTGGCTGTTAAGTTAACTTTCTTTATGACAGCCCCTATGGTGATGTTTTGGTTTTGAGGGTAAAACAGGGTTGATAACACACCAATGTTTTGGCTATTGCTGAACAGTGATTGCACAGCATCAAAGCCTTTTCTTTTTCCCATTCTGTCCCCACCCCAGCAAGTAGACTGAGGGTGGGCAAGAGTTTGGAAGGGGACACAGCTGGGACAGCTGACCCAAATTGGTCAGAGGGATATTCCATAACATATGACATCATTACTCAGCAACAAAGTTTAGAGGAAGAAGAAGGGGTTTTTTTTTGTCTTCCAAGGTGCTACTGTGCAGAGACTGGCTGGATGTCAGTTTGCCTGTGGGAGATGGTAAGTTATTTCCTTTGCATCACTTGGGATTTTTTTCTATTTTGTTCCTTCACCTATTAATCTGCCTTCATCTTGACCCACGAGTTTTCTCACTTTTGTTCTTCCTATTCTCTCCCCCATGCCTTCTCTATGCCCATGGGCCTCCTTTCACATCAGGTTATGCTCCATGTTATATTCCATTTTAATCTTTTAGCATTTTTTAAAAAGTTTTGTGGACATGAAGCAAAAGCAGTGGAAAATTATCTTTCTTTCTTTTGGATATGTCATGGTTTAGCCCCAGTCAGCAACCCAGCACCACGCAGCTGCTCGCTCACTCCCCGCTGGTGGGATGGGGGAGAGAATCAGAAGAGTAAAAGTGAGGAAACTCCTGGTTGACATAAAGACAGTTTAATAGGGAAAGCAAAAGCCGCGCACGCGAGCAGAGCAAAACAAGGAATTCATTCACTACTTCCCATTGGCAGGCAGGTGTTCAGCCATCCCCAGGAAAGCAGGGCTCCATCACATGTAACAGTTACATGGGAAGACAAACACCATCACTCCAAACATCCCCCCCCTTCCTTCTTCTTCCCCCAGCTTTATATACTCAGCATGATGTCATATGTTATGGAATATCCCTTTGGTCAGTTGGGGACAGCTGTCCCAGCTGTGTCCCCTCCCAGCTTCTTGTGCACCCAGCAGAGCATGGGAAGCTGAAAAAATCTGTGACTCTGTGTAAGCACTGCTCACCGATAATGAAAATATCTCTGTATTATCAACACTGTTTTCAGCATAAATCCAAAACATAGCCCCATAATAGCTGCTACGGAAAAAGTTAACTCTATGCCAGCTGAAACCAGGATAGGCTAATAACCAATAATTGCTCTATATATTTCACATCGACAGTGCAAAAATCATGGTTAGTAACCTAGTACTATAGGTGTTAAAGCTATTTTCACAAAGATGTAAGTTTTATGAAGATAACTTCTCTATAGAAAGGCAATGGCTGGAATTCCTTCTCATCAGATCATCTTGCAGTTAGGAATGGAGAAACAAAGGCTTTCCTATTAGCCAGCAGTATTGCTAAATCTTATAAAATCTTGCAATTTTTTTATCAAAAGCACAAATATAAAACAGACATTCCAGGATGAGTAAATCCTGTTAATACTAGTTCTCCTCTCTCCATAATCCCCTTGCTTCACACTCTATATCCTCAAAGACAACTACTTTTAAATCTGACCAAAAAAGTCATTTCAATGACAATTTTTTAGATAAGACTTGCACAAAAAAACGTTGTTCCCCACCAGGAGAGGAGAATATATATTGCAAAATGTCTTTAATAAAAAAAAAAATCCATTCTGATTGTTTCAAATACCATCCCAGTGACTAAAATTTTTTAGTAATTAAGGCTTGCTATTGAAACTTTCTGTTAGTTTTAGGAAATCTGCTGTTATAACAGAGGATATAACTAAGGCAATTTTTAGTTTGGTCTCTATATGACCTGTACCATCTACTAAGGCCAGATTCTTAGTGTACATTGCTCATTTGTGCTGAGGAGTTACATGGATTTGCATCTGCTGGGGATCTCAGTTTGTTTAATTAAAAAAAAAATTAAGCTTACAATACCAATATTAACAAAATCCCAGTTTTAAAAGGAAACATCAGCTCAGAGCTCTGTAAACTGCAACATAAAGCTATCTCATTAGGTCAGGGTTTAAACAGCTCAGCTAAGGATAGGTGTTTTTAAACACTTACTTACTTCAGGACATATATTTCTGCAGAATTTTAGTGCCATCAGTGATATCTTTTGTATTTTTGTCAAAGCAGAAGGAGTAGTAATGTTAATTTGCCATGCTAAAAAAAAAATCTGTTTTCATCTTTATGAAGAACAATATGAGTGCCACCATTCGGTAAACAATTTTCCACAGATGCCAGCAGTCCAAAATAAAGTACTCTGTCAATCAAGGGATAGGATTTCTTGCATACTGATGCCTATGCTAAGAGAACAAGTTCTCCAGGGAACAGAGACTTCCATGTCTGAGAACAATAGACTTACTTTTTTATTTATTTTATTGGAAAAAATGAAGGCATCATGCACAGGGAAGACTAATGGATTTTTTTTCTCATGGCATATTATGAGTAAGCAGCATCAATCATTTTTATAACATGCCTTATTTTTATGAAAACAATATTAAAAAAATCCTTCCCTGCATGTCTCCTTGGCTCAACTACACTTTCAAAAGCATAAATTTTAATAAAGATTTATATTAAAATGTGGCCATTTCTGGATAAGGACAGATGAAAAGACAGCGATAAAGTTAAAAGATTCTTGTCCCTTCAGGTCTTCCTCCAGGACTTTTGGAAAAGAATTAATAAGAAAGTTTGGGTCTCTCCTAAGAATGAGGATATATATATAACTTTAGCAGGTTATTTTTAGATTCTGAGGTTACAATAACTCAAATTTCAGTATCAGTAGTAAATTAGCTTTGAAGTACCAAATTATTTTTGTCTTGTACACTTTCTTTGGAGCATCTAACACTAACAAAAAAATTAAGAATCATTGATTATCTGGAAAAAGGAAGATGAAACACTGACAAACACTAAAGGCTGAGGGAAAAAATCAGAAAGGGGTTTCTAAGCTCAATTCAGTTCTTACTAATGTCAGTAAGACCTTTTCACACTGACTTCACAGTCCTGTGGAACAACCTCCTTGCCAACAAAAGAAATTCAGATTAAAGATGAGATAGAAGATGGTTCTTCAAAAGAGAATGGAGATCATTATAACAGAGGACTGTGATACAGTTTAGACTACTTAAACTTTCAGAAAATGAAGAAGAATTGAAGCTTCCAGCAACAAAGAAGGTTATTAAAACTTTACTGTAGATGTGTAACACTGGAAACAGGTTTTTTCAGGATAGCATATTTATCCAAGACTCCTACTCATGTCTGTATTTTTTACAGAGCAATTCTTAGATGAATACCAAAACCAATACAACATTATTGCATGAATCTGGTGTGTTTTTCTACTACCTGGACATGGAACCAGTCAATTTTTCTATTAAAATAAAGCTTCAAAAAGTATACTTTTTTCTTAATCGTAAGTTTTTAAAATATTTAGATGCAGTTTCTCAGTTCCTGGATGAAGTGTTTCATAAAGAATTTTGCTTTAGCTTGGGTAATTTCCTCTACAATATTTTCAATACTATTTTATCTTTTTACTCAAGTTTTCAAACCATTTCAGTAACTGCTCTACCTTGCCTTCTAAAAAAGATTTTAATAAAGGTAGCAGCCAAAACTCCATAGTTCGAGAGATTGATTCAACTAATGAGTCACATTACTGTGTTTTCTTGAAACTATTTGATCTTCAGCTCAACTTTTACCTTAGAAGTTATTTATTTCCCCCCCAAAAAAATATCTTTTCTAACAGAGGAATGAAAAGGCAGCAACAAAATAGTCATCCAAACACTGGATATTTGAGAGTAGTGTTCTCCCTATACCTGCTCCTTCTGTCTTAATTGTAATTAATAATTAAAAAAAATGAAGTGCAGCTCACACGCCAGTGAATACATTCTAAAACATATATAAAGGCCTCATAATGATGAGTGGGAAAAAGCAATTGGCAGGACTTTAGACAAAAAAAAAAATAAGCAGAATTGCTTGATTACAGCATCAGTCACTCAGAAGCCTAATAAACATTATTTCAACCTTATATAAAAATTGAGACTAAAAAAAAATTGCCCAGAATACTGTTTTGCCCCAAACAGCAGATCAGTCCCTAGACTCTCTCTGCATTCATTGGAGAGATAGTTTGGCTCCAGGAAAAAGCTGTTCAAAGCAGAAATGGGATTCAGGCAGTCTTTATTACCTTTTCTGATGCAGTCATCCCCGGTTTTCAGTCCTTATAATTAATCCAAGCTTCCACCAGAAAGTGTAAAATTTGTTACTTCAGCTGTTTTCCAAAAGACTGGCCTCAACACTTTAGGTTTTCTCCCTTTTCACTTTCTTGGTATACTGCAGAAAGAATAGATTGACTGTCCTGAAGTATTCCTTGTCAGTACATGCCCATGCACCCTTTCATTCATATCGGTGTTCTGGAAAACTGCAAAGAAATACAAATTGACAAAGGAGCTCATGCTGCACTGTACGTACTTCCCCTGCTGAACTCATTGGGTGAGTGATGCTGTCTTATGTTTGAGGAACCCAGTAGTTTGTGTGTTCTGGACTTTTAGTACATTTCTAGTGATCTATGCTAACAATATGAATTGCATACCTCAACTGTCTAAACTAAAATGAGAAACTAATGCCTTTATATATGATACCTTCAGCTTATTTCTTAGCTTTTAAAAATAGCTAGCAATTAAAAAAAATGTGGAGAACAAACAATAATTTAAAAGTACATAAAAATATTTAACAGCTTGGAAAACATAATGGGAGATTTATAATTTTTGATTGCCAGTACCATCTATCATTGCCCCTTTTGAAAATTCATATAATCAGTAATTCTGTTTTTTTTTTTATTAATACCAAAGTTACATGAGATTCCCTAGGAAACTGCAAAACTACTCTGCAAAGGCTAATATAAGATACCGAAATTCTTATTCTACCTCAAGCTGACAAGAAAACTCCATTTAGTCTTTATTAACTTATTCTACTGCAATTTCAGGTATTTAGCTTCTGTTCACTGCTTACTGTTACAATGAAGTGGAATACTTAGATGTAACTTTAACAGAATGATGTAACACATTGAAGGACTCTTTCAAATGACACTTGGAAGAATACAATAGTGTCAAGTTTTTATTATAACACAATTTTTGTGCATCTTAGAATGAAAACACACATAGACTGAACTTGTATGGAGACCACTATATTATACAGTACTGTTTGTATCACCATATCTCACTAAGTCTCTTCGTTTGGTAGAATACAAACTTAAACTTGAACTGACAGATCTTTAGCATGGAAGGACTAGACATTCTATATAATAACCCGGTGCCAAGAAACAGAAATGAAAATAACATAGAGTTTATGTGATGACTGATCTCAGAAAGGTTTTTGGTCCCTCAAGAAATTCACAATAGGACAAAATTTTGCTGTGTCCTGTGCTTCCACAAGCCGCCCCAGCAGAACATGGGGCATGGTCATTTATCTGTAAAGAGGGAGGAAGGAGTTGTCTGACTTCGTTGGGTTGAAGGGAAGTGAAGAGCAACTAGGTCACCCTCTTCTTCAATACTCCATAGGAAGTGATACACTAAAGAAGGGAGGATATTGCTTCTTTAGTGCCTGGGAATATAAGGAGGGAATTTTCTGTAGCCACTTGTACCTTGCCTCCTAACTGGATACAAACTTTTTGTCCACAAACTTGCTGATTTTTTAAAGTACAGAGAAAAGATGAGCCACTGAATACCCATGGCTTATTCAGTATCCCCTGAAGGCTCTGGACAAATATACAATTTATTTTCTTTGGATGTTTAGATTTATAAATTTGTCTCCACCTATGTAACTTGTAAATTTACTTAAATATACACTTACTTTTTGTCTCAGTTTTGGCTGGGATAGAGTTAATTTTCTTCCTAGTAGCTGGTATAGTGCTGTGTGTTATTAATTTATTTCAACAATTCAGATAAACAGGGCTGGATAACAGGCTCAGTAGTGAGGGCCAAGCTGATTTTTTTTCAAGTTTTGTTTAGTTTTGCTAGTTAGCAACAGGAAGGAAAGGAGGAAGAACTTGTGAGCAGAATGATGTAATCATAATGAACACGTGAAACAAGAAAACAAAGCTTTTCAACCGTATTTTCAGTAGTAAGCAATTATTACAAACTGCTCCCTGCTATGGTATTCATGTTCTAAGAAACTGAGTTTGAATAAATCTGAGAGGGAACAATACAGCTTAGAGAACTACTCAGAAAGGATGTATTCGTAGTTGATTAAAGGAGTTCAAGAGGTAACTATCTGTGCGTACATTTTATTTCCTCTTGTTTCTCATTATTTTCATGTGAGTTTTTTGTTTGTTTGTTTGTTTGTTTGTTTAGAAATTTGATCTGGTTTTACAGTTCTCAGAGATAACTATAATGTGATTTTTAATGCAATTTTTCTGGATGTTTAATGCAGTCAGTGATTCTCAAAAAAAGATGAAAAGTTACTGAGCCTTCATACTACATGACTAAACAAACATACTCTTAGCATAATAAATACAATTGTCTTCAATATTGTCAATGCTATATATATTTGTGTAATCATTGCTTGTAAATTTATCTAGCACATTATCCCTTAAATGTAACTGTCCTTGTGCACTGTTCTACATAGTACTGCAGTTTCATGGTGTGTGAGGAAGATTGTGAAAGCTCTAGGGCAGAGGTCTGGTTATTCCCTAGTGAATATAAGAACTGATACTCTTAACGAAAGTACGTCTTTTTACCATGTTCTCAGTGAGAGAAGCAAATGCACTTATTCCTTTAGAGTAAGCAACTGTCATTCCTCTCCCAAACACTAGTCTCTGATTTCAGGACTGATCTCTCTTTTACTGTGTTTCACAAGTGTGTTGCTGAGAAGGGTTTTTAATTATATTTAAATCAAGAACCAAAACAAGTCCTGAGGGGTAATGTGACTGCAATTGTAATCACTGAAGCTTGTCCCTTCACAGTCCCTTTTTACTAACATTACTTTCAGTTGTGAAGAGAGATATGAGCAAAGCCTTTAGCCTGTTTCTGAAACAGTCTCTGCTTTTACATGTTTCATGCAGTAAACCTCTTTTAACTTTGCATCTGGATTTGAATGTAAAGCACATAAAGCAATTTCCAACCTGTAATGCCTAGAGAGGTCAGTTGGTCCAGACTGCATCATCTCAGCTCTAAAGCTGTTCATGAGAAGGCAAATTCTGACTTTCTCCCACAAGGCTTCTCCCCAGGACACATTCCCAACTACTCCTGATGGTGCTGGTTATTTTCTGCCTTTTTAGCACCTACATATGTACCATATTTCCTAAGATTCATTTGCTTGAAATGGAGAAATGAGCTTGATATTCAAATGAATCCATCTATATCCTCTCATATGGTGTCTGGTGTCTGTACTGACAAACAGTTTTTCCTGATCCATACAGTTAGCTAGTCCTAAGACTGTTCCCCCCATGAGTGATTGGGTAAGAACCAATATTTTCATAAACTGTGTTTCTATGTTTACAGGCTAAAAGCAAAGCAAGAATTCAGCCACTTATACACATCTGAAACTCAGTGGCTAAAGAACCATGACAGATTTTCTTAAAAGCATGCAAGCATTTGGCAAATCAGGTACTCTTTCTGTTTGCCTGCCTTCTTTTTTAGGTAGTAAAAGATCACAGCATAGAGAATGGAGCATTTGAAACGTTGTCAGTAGTCTTTCCACTTTTCACTCACAGACTTGTTTTGAAGGATTTTTAGTGGTGCCTTTTGTATGGAATGTATTGAAGGAATTGCCTGTAGAAAAAGCTAAAGGATCTCTTTGAGATTCTCTCAGAAGAGATCATCAGTACTTCTACAGGAAATTTATTTTTATGTTCCGTAATTTTTCGAAGAAAGAGATGTAACGACAGATCTCAATCACAGATTCTGAAAGTTATCTGCCTACTGACTTGTAGGCAGAGACTTGAAAGCTAAACCGAGCACCATACACTGCTTCCTTTCATACCATGAAGCATCCAGTGCCTGTACCAGTTCTACAATTTTTGGCAAAGATTGTCTGTGGAATTGGACACATCATTGCCTTCCTACTTCATTTTTTATGAACCAAATAAGAAAACTGATGTAATCTCCCTCATATAGCCAGGATTTCAATTTATTTAATTTACTTTTCATTTCTGTTGTTTCTCTTTCTAAACATACAAGGAGCAGACTGTGCAAACAATGAAGGTAGAACCTTTCTGTTTATCAATAAACAGAATATTTTGGAGATAAATTGGGGCAGGGGGAACAACAGTACCTGGAAGTAAATGATTGAGTGGTACAAGAAACATTATTCTCATGAGTTATCTGTGGTCTTGCAGGTAAAATAGCTCAGGGAAAGAGGAAGACTACACAACCTCCTTATATAGTGATTATGAACAAGAAATGTCTTCTTCCTGGCTCTTTCTGAATTTTCTGCAACTTGCTAGGAGAGTGAAGAGGGATCTGAAAACAATTACCCTCAGTTCTTTGTCACTTATTTTGCCTGTTTTCTGTGAAGGAGCCGGCAAAACTGTCTTCATTAGGATCTTGTTTGTACAGAAAATGGGGGCTGGCTTTCACCATATGTGTTCAGTTGTCTGTGGGGATTTACTCAGTGCTGTCTGACGGTTAGATGCATGAAATTTCTGTATTTGCTATCACAGAGGAAGGAGAAAAAGTAGAGATGCTGTCCCTGAAGTGTGGTTCAGATATACAAAAGAGGTAAAGGTTTAGCAACTTTTGATTAAAACTGTCAAAGCTAATTGGTGAAACTAGAGTATATTATTTATATATATAATGATATTACCTCTGTCTATCTTCAAATCCTGTGAAACCTCTTCTTTATATGGACTCAAAAGTTTGCTGCATATGGAGCTAGGTAACAGTAATGAATGGACCCAAAACTTGGAAGCTTCCACAGCTGCCATGGAGACACAGGAATGCCCACAGTGAAAAAGTCTTACGTGAAAGACAACTTCACTTTGTTGAGGTTTTTTGGTGTTCTTTTATTTGGTGGAATTTTGTGGCATATTCATTAATCTTTCTTTATTGTGCAAAAAAAAATGCTAACCAAACATTAAATTTTATTGCAAAACAATCACATTGTTATATTGAAAATAATGCCACAATTTAGACTTGTTTACATAATAGCTTGTTTATAACTTCTTTAAATAGTTTATTTTTGGTCAGTGTGTCACCTCCAACTGTTTTCAGAAAGTTACCCCCTTCTTTCCCTCCATCCATTTCAGATATTCACATTTCAGTGTAGAGAAGCCCTTCCTCCTAAGGAACCACACAGTGACGTTAAGGAGGGATTAATTTCATCTAGCTAAAGATGTCAGCTGACTCAGCATTTACATTTGAGTCATTTTTCTACATTTCCTAGAACTACCTGTTGTCAATAAGAGCTTCTAGACCACTATTTAGCACACCTGCTTTAGATACCAAGGTGGGGTCAATCACACTTTTCAAGTGTCTTTTTTTTCTGAATAGCTCAACTACAGTTAAATAAGAAACATAAATAAGCGGAATCCTTCCCTTTACCACCTGAACCACTAGGATTAAATTTGGTTGGGTATTATTCTTCCTTTACTTACAAAGTATCTGCCCTTTGTGTCTCCATTTTTTTTTTGTTGTCTTTATTCCACTCTTCCCTGCTGGAACTACTCCTTATTTTAATTAATAAACAATCTTTAATTTCTGATTGTTTTTATTCAAAACAGTTGTACTGAACTGATCCTTTCTTGCCTCCTTATTCTTATAAGAAATATCTTATTTCTCTTGCAAATTAAAAATCCTCCACCAAACGTAGTGAGTAATCCAAGTAAGCATTTAAACACACAAGTAAGTATAAGTACTTTGGAAAGTTATTAGCATAAAATGTGGCCTGTGTTTAATGTTTTGCTGCAGTAGGGACCTAAAAGAAAATATTGCTAGATGCAAAATGTCAGTAAAGCATTTAACTATATGTTCACTTAAAAGGATATTTAAATACATCTGCTTATTTTTAACTTCAATTTTTAGTATAGATGGACTTAAAAAGCTTTTGTGTGCTTTGCAAAAGTAATCAGATATGACCAGGGAAATGTAACAAGAAAAAAATGATGAAACATACTAGTTTTCCTAGTTTTAGGAAAACTGCATCCTAGTTTTAGGCTGACATATAGTTCAACAGCATACATTTCATACTGTAAATGATTTGAAAATTTGAAAATATTTCTTTTAAAAAAATCTTTATGTGGAAAAAAGAAAGTGGGAGATAGGTTTCTATCTGTTCAAACAAATATCTATCTTGGAAGGAACTCAATGAATTTTCTGCTAGTATGTGATAAATCTTTATAATGAAATTACCAAATTGGAAGAATCACGTTGCCAAAACTGACCAAAAGTTAATACTCATACTCTCCTTCCATGGAGGATTAGTGCAAATTCACTCATTATACAATGAGTCCTAACAGAATCCCTTAGAGGTCACAGCTATTTTTACAATCTTGGGCCTCATTATTATGTGCCTTAAAACAATTTTGAACCACTTTAATTCTATAAAGGAATGCTTACATTCACTTTATGACTTATGTATGTGGCATAACTGACAGGTGGTGCATGAAGAATTACATCCCTTTGCTGAAAGATATTTTAATCAGATAAAATCCAAAATTAAAGATTTTTTCATTCTACTTATAGAAGAGACTTCTGTGTTTATGCTGTTAAGTAGATTTCTTGTTAATAGGATCTTCCCATTATTTTAAGTGTAAGGTGGAAGAGAAGACAAATTACTTTGTCTGAAAAATAAATAATAACAGAATATATGCTGTGTTTTTCAAAGTGGCAGAGTTTTGTTATCGTGCATTGAGGACTGAATGACAACTTTAGAATCTCTGAACTTTATAGCTTTGTAGAAATAAAAAGAAACTTTAAAAAAAAGTGTTACAGACGATTGTTTGTGGAATGGCTAAGTAATTATTTAACTTCTAATAAAATTTATAGTCTACACAAGTTCTGTTTCTTTTTTTTCCTATGAAGACTTTGTACTATATTTATTACTAGCTCTTTGTTGAAAAACATGGAGAGATCAGTTTTGTGTGTGTTTGTAATCTGCAGGTTGTGGGGATGAGTGAAGCCTTGATTAGAAATGTTTTACCATATAGCTATAAATCAGTGCTGGAAGAAGTAGGAAGACAAGGACATCAACCCAATTTGCAAAGATAGTAACAATGCAGCTATGCTAAACTGAATTAAGTTTAGGGTCAGGAATCACGGAGTAGAATAATGCAGACCAAGCTACTAGACCATTCTGCTTCATTTAGTCTGTGATGATAATAAGGTATCACTGAATGCTAAATAGATTATACATGTATATTTGGGCTTGGAAGAAAAGCTCTCATCCTTTTTATAGCAATGACAGAGACACCCAACAATTTCATGATTTGTTTTCACCAAAGACATTCAGTAGCCCCTCACTCTCAAATTAAAGGTAAAAAAAGTTCTTTTTTAAAATTTAGTGTCACAATGAATTGTTTTCCAGTGCAGTCATTGCTCATTGCTCAAAATAATTTTCCTGCACTCATTCTTACACTTCTGTAGTTATTTTCTGAGTCTTAAAAATCCATTTTAAATTTAGCCTCATGAAGAATCATTTCAGTGCACTCACTGGATATTGTTGAATGTAATTTTCCTGCAGTCAGTCTAATTTGTGACCCTTCATACCTATTTCTCAGCCCTTTCCAATAAATCCAGCCCCTCTACTTTTTGTTCAAGTATGGGTCATCAAAAAAGAAACATGTCAGCCTCAGGAAATTTGCATCAGGAAATACATATATTATAGGGACATATATTTCTGAGGTACATATTTTACACAGGTTTTAAAAGCTAAGTAGTAATACAAGTGTCATGAAAGAAGAAGCCATTGTTACTATATTTTGCATGTTGTGTTGAGGCCTTCGTCTTACTTCTTACTCCTACACCGATCTATAGTTATACAATAAAACATCGCTAATCAGGACTGCACTCATCCCTATACACTGCAGATTGCAAACACACACAGAAATGATGTCTTCATTCTTTTCAGCAAAGATTTAGCAATACATAAAGATGTAGTAATTTGGTGCAGGCAAAAAAATACTCTAAATACTTATATACAAATTTTATTCATGATGAATTTATTGTTTCTTAACAGTTATATTTAAATTTTGATTTCTTTAGGCAAATATACATCCTCTTAGGTGTACCATCCTACAGACAGAGCTGGTAATCAGGCACACAGTTAAAATTAATTGTAATGTCTAACATACCCTATGGCTTCAAGTCTCCCACTTTCTACAGTCATCATATCTAACAATAATTATAAAAACAATGATAAGCACATCATTACAACTTTAACAATCCCATCAGCATATTGTCCCCCACAGGGGACCTATGTTAGAGTTAAAATAATGTTCTCAGTAAATTTTCTGATGAGGATTATCCCTGCTGAACTGGATAAACACACCGTCACGACAGAATATTCCAAGACCTCCCAGCAGAATTTTAATAGCATTTTCTTTTGGGGAAAAGAAAGTCTAGGAATCAAAGTAACACCTTTAAACACCTAAAAACCTCCCATAAAGCTTATCAAATCAAGACTAGTAATTGGAAAGAAAAAGTTTGCACTAAGGCCACTGGAAACACTTTTTTTTTATTTTAGAATAACAAGTCATGGGACAAAATATGAGAAATATTTAGTCACCTGAGGAAGAAACCCAGGATTCATTCATTCTAGGGGGATGGCCGAATCATGGAATCACAAAATTGTATTTCCTCTTGAACTATGAGACTCCTCCATTACTTTGTTCCCCAGAGGCCCAGTATCAGGGATGTGGGCATTTTCCAATACATCCAGGCTTACACTCAGTCAGGGCATTCTCCAGAAAGTTGAACAATGGCATTTAAAAAAAAAAAAAAGAAATATAAGGTGTGTGCTAAATGGGACATGGGAACATAGGCCAAATGAGGAGGAGAAAAACAGATACTGAATAGCTACTTATTTAGCAAATGATGCAAACAGCCATCCAAATCAAAATGATGTGGCCTAATAAAGACTGAATCATCCCATATGTGTGCAAAAGAAGAGTCAGTTAATGGTAGGAGTTCATAACTTAGCATTTGTCTAGTATTTGTGTGCTTGCCTTTTCCATCTCAATGTGCTTTTAAAATAAGGTCCTTTATGGCATATTTACGTGACAAAAATGCATTAAAATAGAGATATGATCCTCCATCCTAAAAGGTATCCCTTGACTGGAAACTTTTGGCATCCTCTAGTGTGTATATTTGGATTATTCCAGTTGTTAATAGGTGCCAGTCTGTCAGCCCTTTACCAGGAAGCCCAGGCTTCTGCAGGCTGGTAGCCGAGGAGAAGCAACAGCAGTGGGCTCCGGGGGCAGAGATGGGTATCCACCGCCACTGTGTCGATCCTGTCCCACTGCGAGGGTTTGGTGCAGGACCTGGGGACAGACACCTTCTGCTTGAGGGGCAGCCAGATGTTGAGGGAGAGACCTGAATCCCATTCCAGCCATTGACTGCAGTGGTGCGGATGCAGTACAAGGGTGTTTATTTTCCCCTCTACCCTGCTGAGCATCTCCCACCTCCCCTGACTGTGCTGAATGACCCAAATGGGAGGTGGGCACCCTAATACTCCTGCCGGTACCTACACACCAGAGACCTCAATCTAGGACAAAATTAATTTCACCCCACTTGCCAGCTGCTACAGGCATTTTTCAAAAGCTCAAGGTAAGCACAGCTCACCGAAAAATGATTTCTGTTGGAGCAAATGGGGACCAAGTTGTTTTCTTTTGTTTTCCAGTTGCTCTTTTGCGCTATGGCCTGTACGTAATCCTCTGTGACATGTGGCCCAGTTTATTCACTGCTAATGAGAGGGATACATGGCTGCACATATAACTGTGATACCTGAATTTCCAGACTGGAGGCTTAAATGTACAAACTGTGCCTCATTTCACTGTTGCTCCTCGCTCCCCTGCAGCATTTCATTTCTACGTTTGCACTTACTGGGAACTGCAGTTATGAGAGTCTTCTCTCTTTAGTGCAGCACTGCCAGAGTGCAAAATGGTGGCTGCATTGTAAATATTTATGTATATGCAGGTACACACACAAACACAATTTTATTGTATTCAGTATTAAGTGGCTGGAGATTAAAGGAGAGAAGGTCTGTGACTATTCCCATAACTATTATACAGATCAGCTGAAATAAATTCTTTCTGTGTACTGTGGTTGAGATAAACCTCTGATATGACATTCCTCTAACCCTGCTTGTTACCACGCATCCTCAGGAATTATTATTATCACTGCTTACTTTTAAGAATCTGAACATAAATATTCATCAAAATCAAACAAAATATGTTTTTTCAGATTATGTGTTTTTTATCAATGAAGGCACTGGGACTTGTTAGTTTTGACATGTTTACTTTACTCTGAGGCTAAATGTAAAATATAATACATTTACCTATTTTACATGTAAGCATTTATTTTGTGATGTTGAGAGACTGGGTTATAATTGTAAAATGTAAGTCACAGCAAGAATATGAATTAAATTATTCTTATGTTACATTTAATAGTGGTAAACCCAACAAAATATAATACTTTCTTGAAAGGTTTTGGTCAACAATGCTGAGGAAGGCTGCACAATAAAATTTTGTTGTTGTAATTATTACAGGGGCCAAGTTGCAACATAGCATCTCTTGTCATCCTACCTTGGGACTTAAAATTCCCTCTGCACCATGTTAGTTACACTAAATCATGCATTGGCAATGGCATGCAGGCCTTTGTGTTTCTATTACAGCAATGCTTATGAGCCTTTGACTGAGATAAGAAAGGCTAGTTATGCTTAAGGACTGTTTAGATAGAAAAAGAAGGAATAATTCTTGCCCCAAAGATCTTCCAATCTACTCTCCTGGTTCAGAAGGGAGTTAATTTATGCGACTTCCATTACAGCAAGTATTAGCCAACTGAAATAAGGCACTAAAAAGGATAATTAGTACTAATGGAAGTCAACACTAATATAATGAAAGGAAATGAGAACCATGCAGGATTGCAGGTTTCTTTAGCAAAAAGAGGTGTTTGTAAACATTATGAGAAGGGTAAGTAGAAGTCTTATTCTTATAGTTGACTTATTCTTTCTGTTCTGCACAGTGGCAGAAACACACTGTCAGGAGGGCAGAAATTCTTCTTGGAGATTAAAGCTGTCTCCAGTGTATGTGGAAGCACAGCTCAGAGGAAAGGCTTTGCCCAGCAGCCAAGTGTGGCTACTCACTCAAACACCGCGGAAAGCTCAGGGACAAACAGGGATGGTGGCATCCCCTGGAAATGTCTCTGGGTGATGAAAGCCTGCATTGGTCCTGCCATGTGCTGCTCTGCACCTGCCAGCACCGCCCATGTTGTCAGCTTAAACGTCTGCTAAATCATTTACTCCCCAAAAATCTTTCACATAAATATACTGTAAATCTGCTAGGTTTAGGTGTTGGTTTTGCAAGTTGGTTTGTTTTGGGACTGGTGGTTGGGTTTTTTGCTTTGTTTTTATGAAAAGGTTATCTTTGCATTTGATAACAGGTGTTGAACAAGATTTTTTGTGGAAAACATATATGGACAAGCCTTTAAAAAATGCAAAATTGCATGTTTGTATTACTGAAAACAAAGTTATTTTAAGGATTTACAAAACCTATTAACTATAGTAGTCTACTGCTTTTTCAGACTTAGAAAGCTTTGATGACAATTGAATTTAAATTGTTCCACTGCCATGGGGAGGCAAGAATTGCTGTGTGATCTCTGTGAAGATCATACTTTAGAAAGGAGCAAAAATATTTTGGAGTGATAATAGAAGCATGTTCCTTTCCGGGGACACATATCCACTGTTACAATTACTTTAAGCAAAAAATACTCTCACCGGGATGGAAGCTGACTACCAATATTTCAAACTAAAAATTGTTTTTAAAATATGTTTGATGTTTTAAGCCAATGATACCATTGGTGTTAAAATGATGCTGCATTCCTTCTTAATTAAGCAGGTTTACTGGGGTTGCTAAGAGAAGCTGAGCTAACATTCAGGCTAGCACTTCATGATTAATGGTGCTTACGCGACTTTCGGAAGTTTTGCAATATACCTGACAGAGTGATCATATAGGTAGCTGGAACATTGTAAATTATGTGCTTAGTAATTTATGGGACAACATAACTAAGAATTGTGTTTGTGAATACTTTAGAAATCTTCATGGAATAAAAATTGTTTCCTATTGGGTAGCCGATCTACAAGAATATAAAATACATTTTGCAATACTACATCCAGAGTAATTCTAGTATAAAGCATTATAATAACTTAATATTTTATTTTTGTTAAAATGCATAGTTAGAGACTGCACCCTGTTGGCGGTGGCTGGTGGCAGACAACAGGGCTCAGATCTCTACTCTGACTGACACAGAGAGTCCTGCCAATGCCAGTGGCCTGATGGCTGCTCTGGGCACGTCTCCACCATAAACCAGAGTGAGGTAAAGACACGCCAACTGAGCTGGCACATCCATGTGGTATAATGCAGCACCTGGCAAAGGTACTAACTCCAGAGCAAAAAACAGCCAGCCCTCTGCCTTGCTCAGCTGAAGCAGCAGTGAGACACACAGGTAGAAATTGCCAAGCAGTGCTGCAGCCTGTAGGTGTACATTCTTGCCCCCATTTTGTTTTGATGAAGGTTTTTTTTCTTGACAAGTGGATCATCAAAATAATTTAATGAATCGATGTTTTAAATTGTTTCAGAAGAATCCCAGATAGCTGTACTTAATAACACTGACTACAGAGGTAAAAAGAAGTAAAGCTAAGACTAATGTCAGCTTCAGTCCTATATTTCCTTTGAATTTATCTATACCATCCTCTCCAATATTAATGCAAATAAAAGTTATTAATGCAGGAAAGGTACTCAAGCTGCTGAGTTTTGATTTTGCCCCATTCATCATTTCTTTGGAGGTCCTAGTAAAAACCATATCAGTGAGTTATTTATTTTAGTTGTTTTGTTAATCAATCTTTAGAAAAAGAGATTGAAATTAGGAAGAATGAAGATTGTGCCTATCTTTTCGAGAAGACACATGCACAGATTTTCTCTCCTGGAGAGAGATGTTTTAAAGGAAAGAGGATCCCAAAGGAGATGCATGATCGATTGACTCAGTAGAGAAAGACAGTGAGAAAAAAAATCCTTTTCTTATAGGAAGACGCTGCTCAGGTGATACTGGATTCATCTTTGTGCTAGAAGAAGGTATGTCATAGAGTACAAACTTTGCCTTGAAGTAATCCTACACACAGTTTACCAGACAGCTGATTAAAATAAGGTATGTCAGAGTGCTATTGCAAATGCCTCTTGCGTAACCATTAAGTACAGTGTTTTATCATGTTTCTGCACTAAGGCTACTGCTGAAGCAAAAGGACAAAAAGGCTGAATTCTTTCTGTCCTTCATACTAGGTATCCCTGGCACCTTTATTTCCTTTTAATGCGTAAAAAACTTTCATGATAACTTTATCAATAGAATGCTATCCCTGGCTGGTTTTGCCCAACAAGTGGGGTGCCTCCCTGGCAACTCCATGTAAGGAAAGTCTTTTCAGCCTCGTAATTTTGTGGCCTTGGTTTGGACCTTTTTCATGGCCATTTTCTGCTCCACCACAGATGCAACCTCTAATGTCAGCATAATTAAAGAGGGGAAGATCACACCCCCATCCCTGCCCCCGCTTTCCTACTCCCCACCACTGTCACAGTAGTCAGTGGTACTTACATTGTGCTGATCCATTCCTTCCCTGCATCTCCAGGAGATGGTGACGAAACCTTCCAGTGCTCCTAAATTCTGCTTGGGAAAGTGATGTAGCGGGCCCCAGACTGGAACCACAAAGGAGTGATATAACATAAATTTGCTGTGTACTTTTAAGGCATACTGTGTATATCTTAAGCCCTTGGTCTTAATCCTCATCTCTAAAACATCTTTTCTGCATTGCTCACTCAGATTTTCTTCAGTTCAATGATTTGCACATTGGTTTACATGAAGAAATGAACATTTTTACTGCTTAGTTTGAATTTAACCAACAAACTGAGCAGTGAAGAGAAATTGCCTATATGGTCTCTAAAAGCCAGTATGCATATGCAGTAGGCAATTGCCTGTCCAAACTAGACTTCTACTTACATGATCTTTTTAAAGCAAAAATGGTCTAAAAGTGTTTATTAATTTTTTAGATTATAGTTTAGTTATCCATTGGTTGCATTCATTATTTGGATTACTTTGCTATTCTATACCAGTCTGTAGGAATAAATATCAATTTTTTTTGCCAGAGAAAATGCACATCATATTTTTAAAAGGTGGTCCCTTTTCATATAAATTACTGTTATAAATACTGTATTTTTCACACAAATAAAAAGAATACACTTTGAACTTGAGTTCCTGTTATGATCTGAGGCATAAGATGGACTTATTTCTATTCATGAGTTAGGAATCCAACTTCAAAATACATAAAGCTTTTTTCAAACATTTCCAGCCTCTGTTTTCCACAATTTTTAGGTTTGCACATGAACATGCACTTGTAGATTAACTGCAGTGGCACTCAACAAAGGAATCTGAACAGAACAGTGAAGAACATTATTTCAGAAGCAAAGCAAATATAATATGAGTTAAAATAGTTAGGCTGTGTATTGAAGTTCTGCAGGCAACTTAATGCATTTCTCTGACTGTTAGAAAGCCAGTGTGAAAGAAGGCTGTGGCTAGCTTGCTTCTCTGCTCATTTCAGAGGACTGCAATGTGCAAGACAACTACCACTACAACTTGAAAAGTATTTACTGAAGATAATGTAGCTTGCATCTTTTCATGTAAAGACACCTTGATTTTCCAGTAAATTATAATAAAGTGAGATTACTTCTTTAGCTAGAAAAAACCAAGATTAGTTCCTCTACCAAAAGCTGTGGAGGAGTTAAGACTGATTTTTACTCAGTATGTAAACAATGAAAAGTAAAAAAAAGTCATTTATGTAAGACCAATTTGTGTAAGCACAGTGAGTGAGCAATACTTGCAGAGAGGACCATAAATGGGATAGTTTTCCTACATCTTAGTTTCCCCCCTACAATTTATACTGAAATTAAATCTTTAGGATAAACTTGTTTTGAGCATGGGGATTAAAAAAACCCACAAAACAAACAAAAAACCAAAACCCTCAACTCCCTCCCTAATCCATAACTTCCCTAAAACTCTACAGCGTTTACCACCAGTAATTCTTTTAATAAAGATTTTACAATCTTCATTTCCTTACGTCCATCAATATAATGGATCCCACACACTATAAAGGAGAAAGGCAGTCCAGAAACAATAAACCATAATGAAAACAAAACACAGTCCTAGAATTCAAATCTAAGAATATGAATTATCATTTCACTTTGCCATGGCACTCAAAGTTATAACAATTACTATTCTTAAATGGAATAATAAATACATTAATGAAAGTAGGATGATATTAAATAGACACTTTGCATACTTTGTTGGCAACAGATTCAAAGCTAAACGTCAAGCAATTGTTTATTTGCAATCAAAACATTTTATGTATTAAGTAATAACATAAAAGCATAGTTTAAATGCTAAAATTTGCAATATTTATGTAAAAACCAATTTTAAAAGCAAAATATTTGAATAACTTTGAAGGTAGTACTCATCTATGAATGTGGCTTTAGCATTTATCACAAATTTCTTTCCTGATGATTTAAACATAGTGATTATTTTCTTTTGGTAACTACTAAATTCAATTTTCAGATTATTTTATTCGATTCCTGGGGTTTGTAATATGCTTTCTTCTAAGAATCTGAACTGATTTAGCATAGCATTATGGTCTGCCTTTCATTATAGAGTTATTATTTAAAGAAAGATTCTTGAAATAATTTGAAAATTTGTTTAAAATATTTATGATGTGGACACAATTCTTTTCAGACTTTCTATATAATCATCCCTTCTTTGAGTTTGCTACCAGCTTCCTAATACTGCATCTGATGCATGTGTTGAGAAGACATGTTTAACAAGGCCAAGTGCCAGGTCCTGCATTTTGGTCACAACAACCCCATGCAATGCTACAGGCTTGGGGAAGAGTGGCTGGAGAGCTGCCCAGCAGAGAAGGACCTGGGGATGTTGGTTGACAGCCAGCTGAACATGAGCCAGCAGTGTGCCCGGGTGGCCAAGAAGGCCAACATCATCCTGGTTTGTATCAGGAATAGTAAGAGTAGGGAAGTAGAAGTAGGGAAGTGATCACGCCCCTGTACTCGGCACTGGTGAGGCCGCACCTTGAATACTGTGTTCAGTTTTGGGCCCCTCAGTACAAGGAGGACATTGAGGTGCTGGAGTGTGTCCAGAGAAAAGCAACGAAGCTGGTGAAGGGTCTGGAGACCAGGTCTTATGAGGAGTGGTTGAGGGAATTGGGGTTGTTTAGTCTGGAGAAGGGGAGGCTGAGGGGAGACCTTATTGCTCTCTACAACTACCTGAAAGGAGGTTGTAGCGAGGTGGGTGTTGGTCTCTTCTCCCAGGTTACTAGCAATAGGATGTGGGGAAATGGCCTCAAGCTGTGTCAGGGGAGGTTTAGATTGGATTTTAGGAAAAATTTCTTTACTGAAAGAGTGGTCAGGCACTGGAACAGGCTGCCCAGAGAGGTGGTTGTGTCACTGTCCCTGGAGTTAAAAAAATATGTAGACGTGGCACTTTGGGACATGGTTTAGGAGACATGGTAGTGTTGGGTTGACTGTTGGACTTGATGATCCTAGAAGTCTTTTCCAAACTTACTGATTCTATCATTCTATTCTAAGAAAACACTCAGTTTTGAAACTATCCACTTGTCTAAGAGAATGAAGAATTAAAAACAACATAATATACTTACTAGACTATAAAAGAGAAGAAAACCTTGTATATGTTTTTGAGAGTACACCACTTACCCATTTTTGGAAATTTCAACATTCTGCCCTACACCAGGAGGCGTTTCAAAGGAAGTAGCACTTCTAAAAGAATTTTGTTTGTGTATTTTTATTATTCAGTATAAACAATAAGAAAATATATACTAGTCTTGCTCAAATATGAATAGCAATTCATAAATATGGAATCAAATCCCTATAGAAAAAAAGCAAAAAGCACATTTTGAACATGTAAGTTCAACTGAAGAACAAGATAATTTTTTTTTTATTTTCTAAGGCCTTTCTTTCATCAGAAACTCTAAGTTTCTTCAATAGGATGAGAAAATTCTCAGCCTATTTTGCTCTTAGCAGGCAAGATATATGCCGAAGACTGCTCTATGTGTGCAATATTTCAGCCACGTTGGAGGCAAAAGGAGTTCTGCCAGTGATTTTTCACTAAAACTTAAAATGCTGCTGCCTTTGCAGTCCGTCACATTACATGGGTTAATGTAGCACAAGGGGTTGACAGCAATTGTTGCCAGTTTCAGCAACAAAGATACTCCAGATTCACAGGGTGGCATCCAGACCACTGACTGCAAGGATGCCAGAATTTCCTACCAATTATTTCTTCTGAAAAAGCCATGTTTTTGTGTATCGGAGAATTAATAATTAGAAGTGGTAAGTGGAAAACTTGTTTCAGTGTTCAGAAGAAAGTGAAATTAGAGAAAAGGAAGGTTAAAAGAGCCTCTACCTAGCCATTAGAGCAGGAAGTGCGTTCCAAGTAGTTTTGACATTAATTTAAATTATGCTTTGGGTAAAGGACACTTTAAAAAACTGCAAAACTCTTGTTACACATTGCCAGCCGTCAAAAAGGAAAAAGGTTTAGCAAAAACACAAAAATAATGAAATAAATTAAAATTAAACAAAAACCCAATGAAAATATTGATTGTATTTTGTGTCTGAAAGTTATTGGTAGGAGCAGGGGAATGTTTGATAATCAGCCTGCCAGTTGCCCTGTGCTCCAGCACAGCCACTCATGTGACAGTGTCATCTCCCACCCATGTCTAGACGATGCCACTCTGGTCCCATCCTGGAGCAAGAAAGCAGAGGAAAAACTGTCCATTAAACACACTAAGCACCTACAGGGCTTAGCAGGAACTAATCTAATTTGTGGGAGGACATTCAAACTCTCCATTGCTTTTGTGTCTTCAATTAACCTTTGCTGATCCTTTGCCTGTCTTAGCTCATATGGAAATAAAACCCAAACGAACCCCACACCTGCATCTAGCAGTCAGGAATATTGAAATACAGTCTAGAAAAAAATGGAAAAATGGGAGTTTTAACTCTCTTCTACTTTGGTTAATCCGAATTGAACTTCTTAATAATAATACATTAACAATGCCTGCTTTAAACATTGACATAAACAGCTTATAAGACATTGTCTATTATTTCTAGTTTCTGTAGGGAATATATGTTCTCCTCAATAGTAAAAAGGACTAAAAACTGCAAGTAGTCTTTTCAAAAGCATCTCCACGTTCCTCTTCCTTGCAACATTACAGTTAAGATTAGTATAAATTATTTAGAGAAAAAAGGTTAAGGAGAATCATATTAGAGAAACTCCTTTGTCCTCCACAGAAGTCGCTATTGTCAATGGGGATATTTTAATGGGAAATTTCTGCTGAAGGTTTGCTACGAGGAGAATGTGATACAATGGTTACTTCCTTCAAAGGCTCTCAAAACCCATAGCTTCCATCTTTCACAACATCAGAAACAGAATTGCCTTCCCATATTTGTTTCATAATTAATCTTTATTGGAACAGCAATTTAAAATAATTATTCTAAATTTTTTTATTTGAATAATTGCAAGCACACCATTATGTTCAACCATTTCTGACTTGAAACACTTTGCTCCAACTTGTTGTATCAAACTGAAATCTACCTTAATTCTGATGTTTGAGCTGTACCTTTCCATGGGGCTGCCACACTGAGGCTTGTAGATTGGGTGCTCCTGCTCAGGAGGACTGCCCTTGCATGCTGCAGCAATCTGCACAATACACAGTGTATGATAAAATCTGGGCATTGGACTCTATTCCTTAAAAAGAAGCACAGAAACTAGGACTTCCAAGAGTGACATTGGTAGCACGTGCAAACATTAATTTCTATCCAATTAAATTTAAGTATAATATACTTCAAAATAATGTTTCATTCCTCTCAGAAAAGTAGAGGGAAAATATACAAAATGTCTCTCCAAAATAAAAGGCATAAGATACAAGACAGTAGCAAAAAAGAAAAGCCTTTTAGTCAATGGACAAAATAAATCATAATGGAAGTTAGCTATTATTCCCGAATCACAATAAATTGTTGATTAGGATCCTGTTTTCCCTCTCATATTTTTATTTCCTCACATTTTATATCTGTATTGTGCATGGAAGTGACCTCTGCTTAGCTCTGGGAAAGCTGTTACATAACATTAAAGGTTTGGTATGTCCTTTGGCGCAGCCCTCAGCAAAACGTGGTGTGAAAGCTGTACCATCTTAGAAGTAGTTTCATACTTGTAAAATTCAATTCCACTTTGCTTCCTTATCACTTCAGGCACATGACTTCTACTGCCATTAATTATAATGCGTTCTTCAGGTCACCTCTGCCGTCCGGCACTCTGGGGACACAGAAGGTTGACACCATCCATTCCTCACCCTCCCTTTCCTGTGTATTTTGCTTAAAAATGGGTGGCTATGCAACATGCACCTGCCTTGGCACAGTGAAATATTTGCAGAGGGACGTATGAGTTTTCTTACTTTTCTTTTTCTGCTTGTGTAGGCTTATCATCTGAATTACAATCTAGTCCTAAAGATTCTGGAATAATTTTAAAGTCCCATGTAATATTCTTCACTCTCAGCTCTTCTAAAACAGGCCCTGAAACTCTTGGGGGATTTGCACAACGGTCAGATGTACTCTGTCCAGAATGTGTGGTTTCAAGATAATGAATATTCATGCCTGGGCTTCCTTGCACTTTAGTGAAACAACAGAGAATTAAACTGGCAAGGTTTCCAGTTTCTGATGTACCCAGAGGGCATGATGTTTGTCCATATAGTGGCAGTACCAATTTAAAAAAGGAAAAAAAATTAATGCATAAGGATAGGGATGCTGATCTTTAGGTCACTTGCAATGAAGCCATTCCCTGGATTTGCTGAATGGTTGCCTTCCCACACCCAAGGAGCTAGCATATAATAACTCTTTTAAACCCTGATACAGTTATTTCAGAGTTGTTGATTAAAACTTATCAAAGTTGTTTCTGAGAAAAAAAAAAAGAAGAAGATGCATTTTCAAGGTTGGAATGTATTTTGAACCTGTCAGCTTTGAAAGTCTATGGTTAAAACATAGTGCAACAGGAGAAAATGTATTTCTAACCCTTAGAATGATGCTTGAGACACAGAGCAGAAACAAGCAAGTCTGCATAGAGGCTGATAAGCTTCCTAAATCCTGCAGGGTTTCTTGTACATCACTATGTTTTTAAAAGGTTCATTTAAGCAAGTAATTTAGGGTTGTGAGCTTTTTTTTCCCCTCTCTAGATATGCGGTCTGATGAGTTTGAACAGTAGCACAGTGCTTCATGTCTTTTGCCACACCAGCTTAATCCTCTCAACTCATAAACACACACAATTCATCCAGTATTGTCTGTTTTTTCAAAAAATAGTCAGAAAGAGTGACAGGAATTCTGTTCCTGTTAACCTCTCTTCATCTTCTCATTGACCATTATGCTAGTTTTGTCTTTCTCCTAACTCTAAGTCATCTAGGTTGGGAAACATTTTCTTTGTTAATTTGCTCTGTGTAGTACTTAGTACACAGAGGCTTTGCTGCTAAATCTGGAATTGACTCTGTGTAAGACTGTACTTACACAGTCCTTGCTAAGAGTCACACGACATTGATGGCAATATCACAAGGCAGGCTGGAGGCTAAACAAGCTGCCCATCCATCTGGCCCTTGGGACTCTATGCAGATCACCATAACTAATATTTTGGGAAGGAAATGTTTGGTACAGATAGTGCTGCCAATATCCTCCAAGGCATATTTATCTGCTGCACGACCACACCTGGACTCTGTGAAGCCTCTGGCTATCAGATCTATCTTGTCACTAATGATGTCAGGCAGATGAGAGACATCAGAGTTCTCCCTGCGGGAGCCCAGTGCCCTGAGGACATCTGCAGGAAGAGCAACCAACATCTAAGTGACATGGAAGCAGGCTGAATTCAGGAGGTTTTTAAGAACTGTGGAGATGCCTGAGTTTTGCTTTTAATAGTTGCCAAGAATAGTTGCTCCTAAGGGTGTGTTGTTATGTGCAGTGTCAACATTGCTGTTGGTCACAAATCAGATTCCTCTCTTGGATGCTGGACAATCACCACTGCTTAGACCAATTCAAAAGAAGCTGTGGAACTGGTTCAAACCTGCACTGACATGTTCCCAATGGAGTGGATGATGACACTTATCAGCAAGAAAATAAGTGAATGAGGATAAGCGAGTACACCCAATATTAGGTGTCTGGGGCACAAGACACCAAAGAAATATTGTTTTTGTTATATTATGTACATTGAGATGGGAGGAGAGAGTCCTCATGGACAGTAAGCATGGGTGCTTCCTACTCCTCTGTACTTACATTGCTGAAGTGGCCTCCTCCTGGCATCTCAATCCCCACTTCCCTCCTTCCTGAAGACTTCTTACTATGCAGTCAGAAGAGTTGTCAGAGATTTTGGTCATATGATAGGAGGAAATGGCACAGAAGTTCTGGGTTTAATCATCCAGTATCTCTAGAAAAGGTTCCCTCTTTAATCATAGCAAAAGGTGAAAGTGAGGCAGATAAGGCTATTTGTGCATTTTCTTACAAGCTGCAGGAAACTCCAAACTTTCACACTTACAACAAAGCACATTACTTACAGATGGTGTTTAAACTAATGGTCACTTAGAAGAACTATAGTAGTAACTAGAAGTTACCACTGCAGCAGATTGTTGGTATCTTCTGAAAGTCACATCAACATATAAAACTGAATTTGAATCTTACTCCAAGATCAGCACCAGTTTATTATAATGTGTCATGGTTTATTAGCAACTAATTGATCTTCCTGCTGCTTTGTATGCTCTGAATTGGGCTTGACTTAGCCAAGAATAGGACTCATTAACTGCCTTATCATGTGAGCACGATGTAGTTTTGTAATACTTTTAAAACTGTCCTTCTAGTTGTTTTTTCTATACCTCGTCTGTACAGAAAGGACAATATATACTAATGAAATACTGCCTTGGTATTTTGTATGGTGAGCTAATATTTAAACTTACATCAATCATTTTGTCATATATGAAAGAGTAATGCCAAGCCAAGCTTTTGTTCCTCAAACATTGGAAAATTTTCTTATAGCTTATCTCATGGAAGATCTATCACCTGTCAAACAAAAAGAGCCATTCTTGATTCAGTAGTGCAGCAGCATTAAGTTTATATGCAGAATAAGGCCATAGGTTGAGTATTACTGGCCTGGGCTCTATACAATTATAATCCAAACCTCTGGCAAAATTACTTGTACAGGCTCAAGAAAAAAGGTGCAAATATTTTCCATTCCAGCTGGCAAAACTATCAACCCATGACAATGACTGTGAAATCTTAGAAACTGTCATCCTGAAAAGTCATTGCCTAATGCCATGTTCTCTTTTGATGCACCAGAAAAGCATCCTTTTGATCTGCTGTGTAAACATCATTATTGTAGACTGTTTATTTTGAGTAGTTCATTCTTTGTCAGAACAGACATTTCAGGGGATCCTCATGATCCTTTAGAGGATGTCAAAATTCTAAGCAGATCTAGGTTGCTAAAATCATATTACCTTTGAATGCCTACACCAGAAAAGCCCCCTGGCTATGTCCAGTCCAGGCAATTGTACCAGATTTTTGATGTAGACAGATTTTTTGTGCTGGGACAAGAAGTGGGAGAGAACAGCAGTCCTAGGGAGGACCTGAGCCACAAAAGCTGCTCTCTTCTGCTGTCATCTGCATGCATCTGGGACTGTAGCCCCATAACATGCTGCTTTCCCATCGCTATACTGAGCAGCCTGTAGAAGAGGCTACATTTCACCTTAATTATCTACATTTATGAAGCATTCTGGAAGCAGAGTCCCTATACTCAGGAAAATTATTATCAGTTCTGGAGTGCAAAATATTTTGCCTTTGGGTAAAGGGTAAATGTCCATGCATGAACATGAGACTCACATCAAGTTTTTGATGCTACCAGTCACAAGATGTTACTGACTTGGAAAAAAGCAAGCTGGCAGGAAAAGACAGGAGGCATATGGAGCTCAGCCTCTCTGTGTCATGCATAAGTCCTAGGGATTAGTGAGAGAGAGCTAGTCCTTCTTCCTAAAAACATTGGTGTGTATATTTATATAGCAAAACGTAAATACATACCACTGTTCTGTGTTTCAAAGGGGAGTATTAAGATTTAGACAATGTATGAAGACAATAGTTGTGTGTTATATTTTATACATAGATATTCTATTACCATTTTGTTAGAAACCTGAGGAAATATTTTTCAGTACTGTCCTTTTCCCTTTACAAGATGAGCCCTTGCAAGCCGCTACTGCTAAGTGGAATTACATGCAGGGACATGTAGCTTGTTTTAAAAATATAATACAACATTTAGATTCAGATTTTCCATGAGACGAACAAACTGTCCTTGTCACAAGGAGTGACAACTCTGTAAAATTACACTATAAATTTACTTAGACTAATACAAAGATCTGTGAATATGATCAAGCAGGAATTTGACCAATCCATAGAAAAATGTTTGTAATTTACAGAAGCTCAAAGCAATTAATGAAAAAAAAAAAAGCAAAGTGACTTATCTAAAATCTCTAGAAAGATTTAAAATATTCTAGAAAATGACACGTGCAAAAGAGCTGAAAGCAACCAGGACTGATATTTATTGCCAAATTATATGAAAGCACACAGACATTCAATTATCAACTACAAGCCTGAGAACGATTCTATAGTGCTGACAGGTTTTTTTACGTCCTGACCACTATAGCTATGACTGAATGCAACAGGATTCAGAAGCACTTAGTTATTTTGAAAAGTCCTTCAAATTTTGTTTGCAGAAAAAAAGTATTTAATTCAACAGCAATAGACGAAAATTACATTTGTATTTTTATCAACAGTATTGGGTAGGAGTTTCTTGACAAGTCATGAACTCACTTATGCTGCATAATCTCATTAAGCAATTAGTCTTAAAATTCATTTCACTATATCTTTAATTTTGTTTTCATGTGAAACTTGTCTTGTATGTGAGACAAATTATTTCTATATGTAAAATCTACATACAGGATAAGGCACAGAATAAGAATGCCTTTGGAAGCCAGAAGACAATATATCAAAAATGAACAACACACACAAGATACCTGAGTCTTATATGATACTATTATCTCAAGCAGATATGTCTTGCCCGATGACAGATTCTTCAGAGCTGTCTGTCTAAGCTGTTGGCCCAGACCTTGGACAGATGAGCCTAGTTGTCATTCAGACAGCATTTCATCACCACCAAGACACTACACAGATGCTACAGAGCTTCCCAAACTCAGTTCCTTCTTTCCTGTGTTCCAAATGTGAGGCCAACAGGTGAAAGGAACTCTGATTCGGTGGAGGTGGTAAGTCACCCTGAGCCACCTGCTCTCTGTGAGTCCTCCTCTTGACACCTTATCACAAAGGCTCCTTGGATCAGCTTCATAGCTAACACACAGAGGAAAAACTTGTATTTGCAAAAGTCACCACGTTGTTCTCTCAAGAGATTTAGTAATAGACAGGCTACAGTTTTAGACAGATTTCCTACTGTTGGTGTGCACAGACTGACATTTTTTGTACCCGCTGTACATGCTCACTCCTGGGACTTGTATGCATTCCTGTGAAAGACCAGTACAGGTAGCTGTATCCCTTATTATTTAAATTTCAGGAATTTAAAACACGAACTTTCTGACTTGGTAGTGTCAGAGAGTACTAATGGGAAGGTGATGAGACAGGGATGCTTCCTCAGTGTCTGCTCTCACAATGCATAAGCCCATCAGCTCTTGGCAGGCATGCCTGCACGCTGCTGGCAGCGCACTCACTGCCTTTGCTGTGATCTTTGCTAGAGTTCCTGCAGATACCCATATGGCTTGGGCTGCTGCCGTATGCTGCTCCTTTGTGTGGCTGTTGGATGATGGGGTGAAGAAATGTTCAGCTGTGTTTAGTAGCATCAGGTCTTACATGCCTTTGGCTTTGGCCCACTACCTGCTTAGCCTGGTGTCCCCTTGGCTTCCTCTATGTGTCGCATGATGGTCCAACCCTGTCTTCCCTTTTTTTGGCTCTTTTTCTCAACAAATGTGTTCCAACACAGAGCTTTGTAGAAAACTATTTTACCTAGAATGTTGAATTTAAATACTTTCAATTATTTTTGAGAATACAAAAATGTCACTGAAGGAAATGGAAAATAATATTTAACAGAAAATTTCATCAGAACAGAGAGAATGAAAAATAGTGGCTATTCCTGACAAGTGCATGTATGGTTAATTATTCATCAAAGCAATGCATCTGAGGTAAGCAGATGAACAAACTGAGCTTATCTAGCATGATAATTTTAGAAACACCGAATACTACTTCAGAAGCACATAAATAACACTTCACACTACCCAGAAAGTTTAATGTCTTGCCATTTTTTGATTAATATAAAACTGCTGCATTTATTAATCATGAGGTTTGAGCAAGTTCCACATCAAATTCGAGTAGCTGAAAGCCAGGAGCCATCATAAGGCAAATTAGTGTGAGTAAATTATGAGTACTATATAGTGACAGAAGGAAAAAAACTCACTGGTCTTTTAACAGCAATACATTTCCCAGATACTCCAGAATGACCCTACAGTACATCTAAAAGTAGTAAATGATCTGCCATATGGTTTTAGGTTAAATAACAAATCAGTCTGTCAGACCCTCACCCTGTGACACACTTCCCCAGATGCCATCTTGGACCCTGGAAAATTTTCCCAAAAGAGATTTTTCATAAAGAGGCTGACAAAATTTTCATGAAAATATTTATTTCTGACTAATTCTTTCTAGTAAAAAAAGCTTCATCAGAAAATTCCTGTTCATTTCTACTTACAGTAAACATATACAACAATTCAGAACTCAAGGACAAAAGGAATATGGGGGATAGTATCATAAGAGAAATACAAATTCTGCATATTTTTCTTGGGAAATCTGTTTTCAACTGAGAGGAGACAATTATTCTGGCATGCTGAAGTTTTAAACTCCTGTTCAATATCATCTCATATATATATGTGTGTGTGTGTGTGCGCGCGTGTAAACATAAAATTAAAAACTTTTAAATTTCTTTTCTTCTGTAAAGTTTGCATCAGACTGTCATTCTTTGTGTCTGAGAACATCCATTGCATAAAGACTTCATACACTATATTGGCAGCAACTTTTTTTTATTATTATTTTATTTATTTAGGGTATGTGCCCCTGAGATTGGAGGCAATAGCTGGAGTTCACAAGCAATTTTAAAGTAAAAATATTTAGAAAAAGTGCTAGAACATGGTAACTCCTTTCTCAGTTTGCATTTATATGCAAAAAATAGGCATTCTACACTATAAAATAAACTACATATTAATCAATTATTATCAGAATATCTTGGCTGTAGGATTTTATTCTGTGTCCTATTATGAAGATTAAATACTGGTGGTATAAAATGTAGACATGCTATTTTTCCTTTCAAGTCCAACTCATCAAACATTTCTAGATATAGTATTGTCTTAAGCTACTGAGAGAGAAGGTAATTTGTCCCTATAGTGAAATGGTAGTATTTAGGTGTATGTCAGCCTCTAGGCTGAAAAGGAATAAAAACAACAGCGTAGAATGGCAGAGAGTAAGAGAAACAACCAAGAAACAAGGGATTATACCTAAGAAGCACTTATTTCCCAGGGATGGGAGAAAGCAATAACAAAATACCACCTTCCAGGTAGCTTATAATCACCAGAGGAATGTGGACAGAAAAAAAAACAACCAACACACCAGTAAAAGCTGGTTTTACCATTCTGTGCTTCAAGATAAACAACTCATTTTATGATAAGTTTCTTTAATATTTCTGTTTGCTTCACAACATGCAGCTGTTTAATGAGTGATAACTTCCATAATGTTCTTTACTGCAACATAGTCATCAGCCTGCAAGAAAATGCTATGGAGAAGAAAAATAAAGTCACAGAAAGATGAAAACCATACATGTTTCATGAAGGGAGAATATTAAAAAAAAATAATCAGCAAGGCTATTTGCATATAGATAATATCAGTATGTGTCATGCTGTCCTTTTTTTTTTTTTTTTAATTACCTCATCTAAATTAGGGTTACACCACAGGCTAAAAAGCAAATAGACAAACAGGTTTCCAGAAATCTACGTGTGCTTAAAATGATCTTAGAAACTGTATGAACTGCTGTGATTGTTAATTTCTTGAAACCCATTAGCAAAAAATGCAAAGTCAGGTCCTCACATATGTAGCCTGGCATATATCCCTTGACTTTCTGTCTTTGTTCTGTGAACAAACTGAACAATGACCTGCGATGAATCCTCAGCGGATGAGTTGCTGAGTGTGCTTTCATGGTAAATTACATAATTACTTCATTTCTTCCCACCAATCCCATATATACTTATGTGTATTGTAGTGTTATGAAAGTGCACATGGCTGTTGCAGCTAGTTGGAAGAAATTCAGATATCTAAGCAAAGTGCACCTTTCCTTTGTGTGAATTTTCTCTTTTTGCTTGTAGCAGACAAAAGCATATCTTCAATGAATGTGAATGTGAATGAATAATTGAATTTTCTTCCTTTTATTCTGCTCATTCTTCCAGAAATTTTTTCTTTGAGATAAAAAGCTACATTCAAACTCATATTTTGTTAAAATAAAAGACAACTTGGGCAAGAGTGGCAAGTGTGCATGAGTGGGTAGATTGCAATGCACAGACAATAAGCATCAAAAAGCAGATAGGGTGGGTATTGTTGCTTCTTTTTACTTTTCCCAAGATAGCATATATTAAACTTATATTTTCATCTCAAATGTTCTGTTCTTCCAGGGAATGGCTTTTTAAAAAAATTAGTTTATATAACTACATGGCTATATTTTACTGTAATTAACCAATCCATCAATTAGATTTCAAGCTTCTCTCATAAATTTGTTAGCAATATTGAATTGTTTCATTAATGCAAAATTTCCTTTCAAAAGAAAACATATGAACGGATCAGGGGGAAGGGGTTAAGAATTATTATTGACAAGAGTCCAGGATTTTGACTTTTCTGCATTATTTACCTGTGATTTTTCATCTCTAATAACGAAGATGCAACATTACTATGGAGACCAAATATCTGTGGAATTAATCTGCTTTCCTCAGAAATTTAGACTTCATCCATTTTAGCCACTGAAGAGTGAAATGGAGAAGCGAAGACAGTGCAGTCTAGATCAAAGAAATAATGGGGAAAAAAATTTTCTCTCTTTCTTGAGGTATCCCTTGAAGCGTGCATGCTCATTGTAAAGCAAGATAAATCAGGAAAAAAAGGGAAAGTAGAAAACTAGCCTCAGGCAGCCTTATGATTTATATAGGTTTTATATATGGCTATATTTTCTTATGCTCAATGAAAGATAAAAAGAGTACAAAGCACTTGGCATTTCAGTTGGTTGTTCTTTGTGTGATTGTTCCCCACTGCCATTCCCCACTCAAGGGAAAGGAGCAAAGGTTGGACTTCTGGAGGTGTAACTCAGAATAAGAGACACTGAAAGCTAATCTGAAGATAAATTTGAACAAAATTATTCTAAAGCAAGCTCAATACTACTTTTTCTATAAGCAATTCTGTCACAAAGACAAGGAACAAATCTTTCTCATTGTAGCCAGAGATGTCACAGCCTCTTTGATCATTGTTATGCCAGTGCTCAAAAATCATAAGAGAAATTTAAAACTGACAGGTACATAGTTTAACATAGTCTTTATTTGACTGGTGGGATTTGAATGTATGAAACTGAACCTTTTTCTTTGAGGATGAATGATCTGATGAGAAAAAAAGAAGAACTTTTAAAACATAGAAACCAGGTTGCTGTCATATTCTCTCAATCCTTGTATTTAGGATGTTAAGAAAAATACCAGCTCAGTAAAGCTCATTATAAAATACAGGCAGAAGGAAAGGACAACACAAGTGATGGGGGTCTCATGCTCTGTACTTCAGTGGGTTCACAGTTTTGCCTATAGCTACCCTTGTTTCATTAATACAGCAGATAAAAGAGCTGGAAAGAGATCTCTTTCCTTATCTAAAGACAGGGTTATCTGAAGACCATCGCTTGCTCTAAGCTTTTTTCAAGCCAAAATTATCAAGTTGAAAATATCAAGCTAAAATTTAACTTATTTTCCTGCTATTTATTTTACAACTACCTAATGAGGCATTTTGTCCCAGCAGCTTTCATCCAGCTCCTTCAAAAGGGGGTGTCTTGGCAAACCTCTGTAAAAGGAACAGTGCAAGATAGCACACACTGTTCAGGGAAAAGCTATAGTGGTATAATAACTGGTGTAACTGCTTCTGTTTGGGTACCAATGGAAACTACTATTAATTCTACTTCTGACTAAGACACACGAAGTCTTTTCCTTTCATGTTTTCTTTTTGACTTCTGAATCTCCCACTCTTGAAAGCTAGCAGTCCTGCAGGGTTGGATCCAATAAGAACCTTTGCCTACAAGCCTGATTTCCAGCAACTGAGAATGGTTTGGAGGGAAAAAAGGACATAATCCAAGCCAGTAGCATCCTGAACAGGAGTTGCGTTTATCAAATTCGTCCCAAGCGAAGTAAGCTTCAAGCAGGAACACTAAGCTCCCTATTTCCTGGTGGTTACTATTCTTCAAAACAGAAAGATACACAGGTACTACTGAAATTCAGAGTAACAGCATGAAGGAAAAAATAGCTCTCTACATCACCACTTAACTTACAACACAACTGGTAGGGTCACCTTAGAAACTCAGACAGGTAGAAAGTGAGCAATAAACTCATTTGTGATAAAACTGAGACACAAAATTACAGACAGACAGAAGACAACTAGTCTGTAATGCTACATACAGTCCACTTGCTCCTGCAGTAATACCTCATTTCCTGCCAGGTAAGTTTTTAGGACCTGTACAAGGGTTAATCCATCCCCAAAACTGATTCAGCTCCACTTGTTGAGCATGTGTGTCCTAGATGGATCTGATCAGCAGAGTTAAGTGGCACAGAATAGGATAAAAAGAGACAGAAGGAAGGATTGCTGACAGGTTGGGATTTTTTTTGAGGAGGAATTGATATGAGGTGAGATGTTCTTGAAGAAAAGCAATAGGCTCTTTCTAAAGAAAATCAAAAGAATAATTTACCCATGCACCTTCTTAAAAGAGAACTGGAGAACTGTCCATCATGAGGAATAGGGCAGAACAGAACAGAGTGGAATAGAACAGAAATGGCAGTTCTTCGTGGTAGAAGCAGGGTGACAAGTAGGATTACAACCCTGGACTTCAGGAGAGCTAACTTTGGCCTCTTCAAAGACCTGCTTGGAGGAATCCCATGGGCTAGGGCTCTAGAAGGCAGGGGGGTCCAAGAGAGCTGGTCACTGTTCAAGGACCACTTCCTCTGAGCTCAAGATCGGTGCATCCCTATGAGGAAGAAGTCAAGCAGAGGAGCCAGGAGACCTGCATGGATGAGCAAAGAGCTTCTAGACAAGCTCAAATGGAAGAGGGAGGTTCACAGTATGTGGAAAAAGGGACTGGCCACTTGGGAGGAGTACAGGAATATTGTCAGGGTATGCAGAGATGCAATGAGGAAGGCCAAGGCCCACTTGGAACTCAGTCTGGCAAGGGATGTCAAGGATAACAAGAAGGGCTTCTTTAAATACATCAGCAGTAAAAGGAAGACTGGGGGTACGGTGGGCCCACTGCTGAATGAGGTAGGGACCCTGGTGACACAGAGTGCAGAAAAGGTGGAGTTACTGAATGCCTTCTTTGCTTCAGTCTTTACTGCTAACGCTGGCTCTCAGGCATCTCAGCCCCCAGAGGTGAGAGAGAAAATCTGGAGAAAGGAAGACTTCCCCTTGGTTGAGGAGGACTGGGTCAGAGATCACCTAGCCAAATTGGATCCTCGCACATCCATGGGCCCTGATGGGATGCACCCACGAGTGCTGAAGGAGGTGGCGGATGTTCTTGCCAAGCCACTCTCCATCATCTTTGAAAGGTCATGGAGGACAGGAGAGGTGCCCAAGGACTGGAGGGTAACCAATGTCACTCCAATCTTCAAAAAGGGCAAGAAGGAGGACCTGGGAAACTATAGGCCAGTCAGCATCACCTCCATCCCCGGAAAGGTGATGGAGCAGTTCATCCGGGAGGTCATCTCCAGGCATGTAGAGGAAAAGAAGGTTATCAGAAGTATAAGTATGGATTCACCAAGGGAAGATCATGCTTGACCAACCTGATAGCCTTCTTTGATGGTGTGACTGGCTGGGTAGATGAAGGGAAAGCAGTGGATATTGTTTATCTTGACTTCAGCAAGGCATTCGACACTGTCTCCCCTAACATCCTCATGGACAAGCTAAGGAAGTGTGGGTTAGATGAGAGGGCAGTGAGGTGGATAGAGAACTGGCTGAACGGCAGAGCTCAGAGAGTAGTGATCAATGGGGCAGAGTCTGGTTGGAGGCCCGTAACTAGCAATGTTCCCCAGTGGTCGGTGTTGGGTCCAGTCCTGTTCAATATATTCATCAATGACCTGGACGAAGGCATAGAGTGTAACATCAGCAAGTTAGCTGATGATACCAAGCTGGGAGGAGTGGCTGATATGCCAGAAGGCTGTGCTGCCATCCAATGAGACCTAGACAGGCTGGAGAGCTGGGCCGAGGGGAACCTCATGAAATTCAACATAAGCAAGTGTAGAGTCCTGCACCTGGGGAGCAACAACGCCATGCACCAGTACAGGTTGGGGGCTGACCTACTGGAAAGTAGCTCTGTTGAGAAGGACCTGGGAGTGCTGGTGGACAGCAGGTTGACTATGAGCCCTTGTGGCCAAGAAGGCCAATGGTATCCTGGGGTGCATTAAAAAGAGTGTGGCCAGCATGTCAAGGGAGGTTATCCTCCCCCTCTACTCTGCCCTGGTGAGACCACATTTGGAGTATTGCGTCCAGTTTTGGGCCCCCCAGTTTAAGAAGGAAAGGGAACTGCTTGAGCAAGTCCAGCAGAGAGCTACCAAGATGATCAGCGGACTGGAGCATCTCCCTTATGAGGAAAGGCTGAGAGACCTGGATTTGTTCAGCCTGGAGAAGAGGAGACTGAGGGGGGATCTCATCAATACTTATAAATATCTGAAGGGTGGGTGTCAAGAGGATGGGACTGGACTCTTTTCAGTGGTGCCCAACAACAGGACAAGGGGCAATGGGCACAAGTTGGAACACAGGAAGTTCCAGCTAAACATGAGAAAAAACTTCTTTACTGTGAGGGTGACAGAGCAGTGGAACAGGCTGCCCAGAGAGGTTGTGGAGTCTCCTTCCCTGGAGACATTCAAAACCCATCTTGACGTGATCCTGTGCACCCTGCTCTAGGTATACCTGCTCAAGCAGGGAGGTTGGACAAGATGATCTACTGAGGTCCCTTCCAACCCCTACCATTCTGTGATTCTGTGATTCTCCGGCACTAAGAACCTGAAAAAGGTCTACATCAGCAGATTAGCTTGCTGTTTCTCTGACGTTTGAGGGTTGAAATCTGTTAGAGAAATGGAAAGGCTCATATACTGTCTTCTTTGAGCTGTAACTAGGAAGAACAAGAGTCAAGAAATATTGAAAAAGCTGACTACCTTAGAAAAGGAAAGTGTAAAGCTTGATAGTGGTTTGGGCTGATAAAGAGAAAATAACGGTAGACTATATATCCTCAGATGATATTTATCTGTCTATTATACATCCAACTATCCATCCATTCATCCATATATATATATATATACACACATAAAAGAATACACACACACACACATACATACCTGCTACATGTCCTCAGTTGAAAGAACAAGCTGTTGAGAGGCTCTGTTTGTTGAGAAGGAGCTGTTCAGACACTAATTTTATCTTAAATTCTTGTGATGTCCCAACTTTGAAGTGAAAATCACTTCATTTATTACTACAGAAACATGAAAGGCTCACAGTATTATGACAACTAATTTATGGAGCTCAGATTTTGAAAAAAAAAAAAAATCATTCTTTAATGTCTGCATCTATATGGAAGGGAAGCTGAAACAAAGACTGGAAGGTGAGCATGTCCAGGCTTTTGTCCCTGTGAGATGATCTGTAATGCCATCTTAACCTATACCAAGAATTTTTTATTGTGTGGATGACCCAAATCTTTGCACTATAAGGCCACAAGGACTTTCACCTACTTGGCTTGTAATGAGTCTGCTTGATATATTCAGGTGTCTCCCAGTTTGCAGATCTATGCCTGTGATGTTTTTTTTGTTTTGCTTTAAATAAAATGGTACTATCTCTAAATTGAAATATCAGCCAGATATATTTGTAGAGCAGCCAGTTTTATGGAAGATTAAATTGATGCAATTAATGTCTTTATATGACCATATGCTAACAAACAAATAAATGTTTAAATTGACCTTGATTAAAAGATCAGAGTCGCACCAGCATCTGATTATGATGTTAATACTTAGGGAAGTATAAAAAAACCAAAGTAAGGCTGCTGCTGAAATAGTGGATGAACCTAGCTTTAAAAAGCCCGGAAGGCACAGAAGATCAACCAGGAGCAGATGTAGACGTTCTGGTCTGATCTGCTTGTGACTTCTGTGATTGGTGCTGAGAGGCCTGACACTGAAAATGCTAATGAAGTCCCACAGTAAGTACATTCAGAGGCCAAAGATCACTGTCCTGTGTACAGGATACCTGCGCACCTTGGTGGATAGCAGCCACGCTGTCTGTGTGGCAACGAGCTGCTCTTGTGTGGGTGATGACGTAACACCTTCTAGTTTCTGTTAACTTATTATATAGCAGCTCTCAATCCCTTCCTACTGCCTTTTCTGCTTCTGCAGACTACACTCAAACAATTTCTACCTTTTGGATTACTGCTACCCACTCCTCTGCCTCATCAGTTTTGTTCTAAAAAAACTGGGGGAGCAGACCTCTGTATTAAGCTCTTTTCTTTCCATGTAGCTCCTGGCTAATCACAGGACAGTGTGGCTAACCACTACCACCTGAATGCTGACCTCTCTAGAAAATCACTCTATCTGTACTGGAACCACAGTTGCTGACCCTGATTCTTTGAAGCACCACATTAAAGGTGCTTGTTTACTGTTGTGTTGTCTCATTCCTATTTTGTTCTTGGGTCCAAGATGCCCCATTATTAATACAGACTGTAACTGGTTTGCATCCAGTTCTGATCTGAAAGGAACCATTTTGCTGAAAAAATCTGCTGTAGAGTGCAGGGCAAATTCTGCCAGGGTCTGTGCTCTACAGTAGGTGTTGATGTAAACCAGTTTATGTATTGATGTAAACCCAGTTCATCTACGCTGATGATCCTAGAAACAGGTCTTATTCCCTGTGATCCATGAATAAGATGGTAAGAGGGTATATATTCTCTGTCTTGAATGAACTTCTAACATAAATAATATCAAGGTACAGATAAAAAGTTAATTAAAGGCCAGGAAGTTGTACTGGGATCCATTAACAGCAAAGCTTTTATGATCATTACAGGTGTAGTAGGATGTGACAGGTCATCCAAGCTGTGCATACTAAACTGGAAAATCATGCTTGACTGCGATATGAGCAGCTGTCATGAGCAAAACAGACTGAGCGACGACCTGTAGTGGAACCAGACACTGGGGTTTATTTAAGAACCAAAGAGATTAGAGATTTTACTCTACTTTCTTATTTTACGCACTCGCTTGCTTCCCCCACAGTGTCAGATTCACTATTTCTCGACTTCCCATCAGGGAGATCACTGCTGGTCTGGGAAGGCTGGGCAGAAAGTCATTTTGGTTTCGCTGTGCTGCTACTCACAGTTCCCAGCCTTGGGTGTTAACTGGGCCAAGGTCCCTAAGTATCATCCAGCATTTATCTCCACACATCTCCCTGATGTCGAGCCTTCTGGAGTCTGGAAGTCTCCTGACTTCCAGGATCTTCCCTCCAGACAGGATTTTCTTTCCAGACTCCCTTCTTATTTCTGAAACCCCTTCTTTCCATGATCATTTCTTTTTGGCCTTCTTTACTTTTCAGCACCTTGATTCCCCTGTTTTTCCAAATCTAAATAGTCTGTGTGCAGAAGTACAATGGGCAATCAGTGTCCTAACTGGTATTTCTGTCTTATGTCTCTTTATACATTGGAGGATTCAGGACATTCAGTTTTAGTTGCAGTGTTATCAAAATTTACAACCAACCCACTCAAAAGTTCGATTTCAGACATTCACCACCCTCCCCCAATTATCTGCCACCTGTTAATGCTCACAGTTTAAGCTATTTTTTCACCTATGACCAGGTGCAGATGTCAGGAGGTCTTTCTTTCCAGGGAGAGCTCCAACAACAGTCTCAGCAGGTTCTTCTAGACATCTCCATCCAATCCAGTCCTCCTGCTATTCACCAATGGAGCCCACATGGCCTGTTCATCTTTTCAGATGTGTTGAATTCCTGAGTGCAGTTCAGTCTGAGATTAAGACTAAACATAGATATCTAGCATGAGCTAGATGTGGTGTTACAGGCAAAGGAGATCAATATGGGCATTTGATACAGTAAATGGAGTGTAAAGAATCATTCAGCTGGCCAACTATCAGACACACATTTTAAGGCAAGCTGAATTGCTCTCTACAAATCCACTCATTGCATTAATATTTGTAACTGTCTCACTCAGAGCTGCTGGTAAGTGACTTAAAGCTTTTTTATGCATAGCATCATTGTCACGATTCCTTACTCAATCATCCAGACTCTCTTTAGAAGGTAATGATCACATACAGTCATTGTCAGTTCCACTAACGGAAACAGAACTCCTGCTCTAGTCTCGGCATTTCTGTGTATCCCAACACCTTATTCTCTCCACTCCTCTTTTGCCTCTTAAATGTATTCCTTTCCCTTCCTCAGTTCTTTGCAGCACTTCGTCTATTGTAGCAATAGTAATTTCTCCTAAACTTAACTCCAACACAAAACATTAAGTAAATGGTATAAGATATGGACTCCTCACAGTCTATCAAAAGAAAGAATACACAAGGCAAACGTGCTATCTCTCTTGGCACATTTGGAAGCTCTATAACACAGAACCTCTAAATAATTCCATCTATGGTGGCTAAATTAGGTGGGAATTGGATATAATCCATAGTGTGTGTAAGAAAGACCTGAGAAAGTCATCTTGCAGTCCCAGAGGGAATATACTTGTACTGTATTCTTGGACAATTACAATTACAAAATTTCCCCAAAATAAATACAACCAGACAGTATAGCTCATGAAAGGCCAGTTGTGGTTCTGCCAGTGATGTTGCCCTGATATGTGTCCCAGAATCTGTACCACTATGTATAAAAGGGTTGAGGTTTTACCCAAGAAACCCACTCTACCTGTGTTGCTGCTATGCTCTGGGTCTCACCTGAATTATAAGAGCAGCTGCACTACCTGTATCATGAGTGTTCAATATCCTATTCATCAGTCTGCAAGTATAAAACCCTACCTCCTTTCTGTCTCCAAAAGATGACCATCTAAATCTCTGCTCTAAGAATTCTCCTTTCAACCAAGGTTATCTCAATTTCTTTACTATTTCTGATTTTTCCTTTACATCCCTACTGGAAAGTTGACCCATCCTTCAAAATTGTTTGTCTTTTCTCATCCATATCCAGATCTGTTCTCATTTCTTGATCTGCTCTTTCTATGCTTGCTCTGTATTTTCTTGTAGCCCAAACATCATCTATTTGGATCAACTATACAGGATATGTTTTTCAGGAGCCTGCCTTATGGACATCACTGCAGTAGGTAGGAGAGGTCAGTGCAAGGTATATTCTGGTAGTGTCTAATGCATCATTTCCTTCTAGCAAAGTTGACTAAAGAATGCTACTAGTAAGTGTCAGTTTTGTACCTGGCTGTTTGGCCGCATTATAGTCGGGATGTTCAATGACATATCTAGATGTAGAACTTTAACATCACAAACTTGGTCATCTCCAGAATTAGGTAGCAGTGTGTTTATGAAATTTTCCTGTATTCTGGAAGTAATTTTCCTGGTTTTTACTGTGGTGGGAATAATCACTGGTACAGCGTGACAATTTAAAAAGGGATAATAGAATCACACTTTTGACAGATATAATTAAACACTTTATTTTTCAGTGGGTACATCTTTTTGTATTTACATAAAGATTATTTACTTAACAAATCATATTTAAAGAGTATGTTGTTATCCTTTTCACATGCTCCTCAGTTAATCACCAGTGGATGGATTCTGAAACCTTGATGCAGGCTGACATCCTTAAACTTCAGTGAGACATCTTTTAAACTAAGGCTTTGCCCATACTAAATGACAAAAGCAGACCTTGTTTGTACATGTAACAAATACCTATGCTAGGCTGTTCTTTAGTTCTATTATTTTCAATACATACTAGTGGCCATACGCAGAATGTTTGAACGTGAAGTTGTGTTACAAGTGTCTTTAATTCTGTAACTATATTTAAAACCATCAATGTTTCATCATGCATATATTTAATATTCACTTACTTTATGCATAAATCTCAGTTCTACATTCCATAAGATTCTTTTTTGTCCAGTAAGCTCCCATTTGACATGCAAAAGCTGCGTTGTAAGTTGTATATGAATGATTCCATATTACAATGGTTTAAACAGTATTACTTGTTTCACGTACCAGATGTACATTTAATTTGGCGGGTAAACACAGAAAAGGTAAAATCAAATGCAACTAATATCCAGCTGTTCTGAGGACAATGTACAGTGAAGATCTGTCCCTTCAGAGGTTGGTCCCTCTAGAGGTTAGTCCCTCCAGAGGCCTACCTTGGAACTTAAGCGCATGTTGCCTAAATATTTAGTGCTGCTTGTTTGTGTTAATAAGTAACTGCACCAGCACATTCACAGTAGTTAGGGTATGGACAATGTTTCTTATAACGCAAAGTCCTTTTGCATCTAGTAGCACGTGCATTGGGAAAGACAGTTCTTAAGATCTACTAATTACCACAGAGGACCTTGTATCATTACCTCTTGTTCCTATTCCCGTCTCTATTAATGACACACTTTGTAACCTTAGAGAATCTGTCTCTGCATTTTTTACTTATTTGTTTAAAACTACAGAAATATGTTCAGAATCTGACTTTTAGTGGGATCAGAACATTCATATCCTCTGAATCCCAATTTCTAATTAGGGTGAGTGCAAAGAACCCTAAAACTTTGTAAATAACATGAAAATAACATAAATTATTGCAGTAAGATGGCAATAGTAATGAGTGCTTTTTTTAATGATCGCGTCATGAGACAATATACTCACCCTGTGATTAATCTTCCAGGAGCCCACCTGAAAAAGAAATATTAATTTCCTCACCTTGGTTCAGCAAAAGTATGATTATTTTTTCTTTTGCTATTTAAGACGCTCTCTGCCCCTATTGATTCATAGGGAATATCTTCAGATACACAGATACATATAAAAATAAATAAAGGGCTAATGCTAAATCTCATTTGGCCAAAGCATGTGAAATGCCTTTTCCTGCCCACACTCTCGGCTTGTTTTCTGCGCAATTTTCTAATAATTACTGAGAATCTGACAGTTGTACCAAAATGGAAGAAATATTCCTGCTAATAGCACATATATTATGGATGTGTGTGTCATTTATTGTGTATGTTTGCTTTCTGTTTCTATTGGCAATAGTGCCCGGCTTAGGCACTCTCTGGGTTTGCCATCCAGTGTGTCATGCATCAGCTGAGAGTGTGCTAGCAGAACTGCAGTGGGATGTTTCAGATTGTTATCCACAACAGCAAGTATCTTATGTACACCCAAAAATACAGCTGCTTTCCTCTTTATTCCCAAAAGAGACTAAGATGGTTTTCTTAAACGTGCATAAGAATTTGAAAAGCCATCTTAAATACATGGAAGTAGCATTTTATAGCAGAGGCAGGAATGGGGAATAGGTGTTCTGTTCCTGGGCTATTTTCTTAATTATTGTACTCTTTTGGGCAATTAGCTGAGGGTACAAATCTGATATATCTGTTCTGATTACAGGTGCAGGTACTTGCTTTTGAACTGGATTGGATCCTAGCTGTAGGTGTAAGCTACAGCTATATTTCTTTTTTTTCTATTGCAAACTCTGCAGATGCAACTATTTTCTTCCAAAAGAAATTAGATTACATTTTATTTAAATGCACTTGCAAACTATGCAAATATTTAAGGTTAAGTTGTCCATCACTTTTTTAATAGACCTTTAATAGATTCCCTCTTTTCATAATAGTGAAATTACCATATCAATGACCAACTGTTCATTATTCTCTTAATGACCTGGTTTCTTAATTATATTATTTTTAAAAGCCTTATTAACCAAATTTCTCTCCTTTTCCACACTGAAATATCTAAACTGGATTTTTTTTTGTATTAAAATTTTTCAGGGTAGTAATCTATAATTTAAAACAGCATTTTCAAGGTATTTATAGGGAAGTGTGAGGGGAAGAGAGCAAGTTTTTGTATTTAAACACATGACAAACACCTTCCTGTTTTTACTGACTTGTTCTGAAGACTGTCATCCAGAAAGGTGGAAAAGAGGGAGAGAGAAGTGAAAAAATATAGTTTAAGGTCACCTTGTCTGAATTAACCTTCAAATAGCTCAATTATATGTACACAAGTGATGTGTACCTATAATGATGTTTTAGTATAAAATTAAGGGTTAAAACATCTAGGCATAATACAGATATTCTTCTATTTAAAGCAATATAAATAACCTTTCAGATGCATGAAGCAAAATATTTATACAGTATGATTTTTAAGAGAAAAGAAGAATGCCAATGTATTATTCAGGTTGATTAGCAGAGATACAATCAATCTGGCAAATCAGTAGGAGACCTAAGAAAAAATCTGTTCTATTTATAGCAAGGGCTCCAGAGCAAGCTCTGCTCTTTTATATGAAGCAGCAAAATTACAACTGCAGAACAAGCACTTTGTGGATCTATGGCACTTGGCAGGAGATGGAAACTGGTTCAAGGCCAAAGAAATAATGCCAAAGGTGCTGCTGTTGGGAGAAAAGAGAAAAAGCAAAAGGTAGTTGTGGTTTAGCCCTAGTCAGCAACTAAGCACCACAAAACCGTGACAGTAGTGATATACAAAAAGTGTAAAAGTATGGGTAGCTTCTGAAACCTAATTTTACCCAAAGCATAGAGAAGGAAATTGTGATGGAAATGAAGTTAAAATGGGCAGGCATGGGACAGGTTTTTGGGTAAAGCAACAGACAACCAACCAGGCATGCAACATATTTCCAGCAGCAAGCAAACAAAGTTCTCGTGGGCAAGGAGTCACATTTTCCATCGGCAGTGAATTGCTGATACGCTCTGTGAGGATGAGGGATGTGAGTCTATAAAACTCTGTTTTCTGGGTGCTCTTTTGCCTGATACTAATGAAATGGGTGACTGTTGGCTGAGCTGACAGCAAGTCTGAAACTGTAGAAGTCACAGCCTGTATGCATACAGAAAAGGTTATTCCTGATTCCACTAAACCTCAGAGTTTAAAAGTAGGGCAGAAATAGCACAATGAACAGGGTGCCACCCCAGCTTCTGATGCTCTGATACTAAAATTTTTCAGTGTAGAGGAAGCCGCATAAGTCTGTCCTCCACCCTTCCCAAATGGGGTTAACAGATTTATTAGTCATAATGTAATTGTTTGGGGGAATCTAGAAATGCAGCTCAGATATGAGTGTACATGTTGTTGCCACTGCCCTCTTTGAGGTAGGTTCCAAATACAGAGTACATAAATTAAAATTACAAGGGAAAAATATGCTCTGTAGGATACGCAATCCAGCACTGGGGAATACTAAAAGTATCAATGCATTAGGTGGTATTAGTCTGAGTATTTAAGAAAGCAACTGTCAGACAACTGTTACTGTGGTGAGGGTTTCTGTGACAGAACAAAAATGTTGCTGACGAGACTCTTCGGTTAAAAAAAGTTTTCATTTTTGACCAGAAAATGTTTCTTTTACAACTAAGCACAGCTTCTTTTTATGGATGTCTTTCTTGTTTCTTGAAAAACAAGTAGAATTCTTAGGAACATGGTTTCATATTTGGGTTCCCTAAGAAGCAAAAATAGAGTTCCTAACTTCCAATGGACTAAAACCAGAAATGGTTAATTTTTGTCTGTCAGCCCAGAAAAACATACGGATGATCATATGATGTCTACTCTCATCAGCCAGCTGAAATATGCACAGAATTTTGCAAACCTAGCTCTCTCAAGCTGTTTCAACCTATCTGGTTTTATTTTGTTCTATCCTTAGATGAGAAATTTGCATGGCTCTTTTGCTAGAAACAATCAGTACTATAGCTCCCCTAGGAAATTCTAATCCTGACAAATCAGTTTCCATTAGTAATACTTTTGTGAAAGTTTAATCAGTCAAATAAAAAAAATGTGGAGACAAATTTACATTGTACTAACATCAAAAGATAAATGACTTACAATTTTTATCATCAATATTAAAACAGAAAGTAGATCCCTGATTTGCTCCCCCTAAGTGTAGCCTTGGCTCCCCAGGTCGCAATTTAAAACTCTGGATCAGATGATGAATTTTACTGGTTTTACCTAAGCCTCAAAAGGGAGCTAATATTTTTTACTCCTCAGACTTCAAGGAGGAATTGAATGTCTCAGGCATGTATATCCCCTTTAAAACTACACAGTGCTTTGCCTTAATGGTGGAAAATTGCTCTTTTTTTTCCTTTTTTCTTTTTTCAGATTACTGAGTGTTTTTATTTCTTGTGAATATTGTATTGATTCTGAGTATTTGAACAGAAGGGAAGTTTCTTGACCTAAGAAATTTACTGCTCTCCCAGTGCATGTGAACATTACTACTGTATAAATGACATAGGTGCATGTTAGGCAATTCTGACTGTCACATGAGCACACACTATGCAGCTTAGACATATATCAGTCTGGTACAATCTTGAAACACAATGGAACAAAGTCTGCATGCAAGAAATGAATTTTCTGACAGGATTTGTAGCTCTGGTTCAAAAATACCCCTTAGGGTATGAACTTCATTTAATGATCACTTTGAACTATTGCCTTAATAGATCTAAATATATGTCTAAATATATGAATTTGCTTTAAAGGCTTGCTGAATTTATGTCTTTAATGAATAAAAGACTTGAACATCTGGGAAGAAGTTATAAATTGCAAGTGTGTAGTGTGCAAGGAATGATAAAAGGTACTGTGAAGAAGACATGAAGTTGTTTGTGCGCTAGTGCAATAAAAAAGCTTTCACGATCAATGAGAGGCATAATTTTGCAAATCATTGATAGTAAGTTCTGAATTTGATATGGCACTGCATGAAGAACCAAGTCACAGATTCAAAGTGAGTGATGTAGTCAGCTAACCTGGTGATCATGTGACTTGTTTTATGTTGACTGTAATTTGTTTCTGTGTCATCTAATGAGATAGAGAACATAAAGCAGGCTCCACTATTGCTGTCTATCCTAGGATAATCTTTGTCAGTCTTCTACACCAAATTGTGTACATCATCTTTTGTGTGTTCCTTCATGTACAGTGCATGTCTGTCTTAGAGGTTCGCTTGATTTATTTTTAGGATATGCCTAGTTATTTCTAGCTTCCAGAAAAAATTAGAGAAAAAATATTTAGTGTTTTGATGAAAATGGATGCATTTTTAAATACCCTGCATTAACTACATAGTGCTTTCAGCTCTATCCATATTTTTGTGCATTGTCAGCTTTTAGTTAAAATACTTGCACTGAAGTTAAGTTCATAGGTTCTTTTTTTTAAGTAGTAGATTTTTGATGATCAACTGAAACTGCTGCTTTGGCAATTCAGACATTATTTTTCTTTGGTTATTATCAGAATTCACATTACCAGTGAAGAAAATGAGTGGTCCTGTGCTGTGTATCCTTTTGCCTTCTACCATAATACCTGAGCTGAGAACTGCTTTGTTTCTTGTAATTAATTATTAGCTCTGTTTGTGCAATTCTGGAAGAAAATATTCTCTGCTAGCACGTTTTCCCACCACTTCTAAAAAGGACAACCTTATGTAATTTCCTCTTAAAGATTTCTTCTTAAAGATTCCTTTTTAACTTTCACTTCTTCAAAGAACAGTTTCATTTAGAAAATCTGAATCTAGAAAATGGTTTTTAAATCAGACATTGTCTGTGTTGTATGAATCTCTGCTTTTTATCATACTGAAACCAAGGGCAACGCAGGCAGATGTAAGAGAATAAATTCTCACTGACATGATTTTCCATTACTATAGACTTGTGCAGCTTGACCTTAATCTTAATGTGAAACCCTTTAAAAGCTAATTATTTCTGTTGGTAGACCTTAAACTTCAAGATGTTCATGAGTGAATTGTGTTATGGAATGCCAAATACTTCATTAAATTCTAAAAGTTGCATATTAAAGAGGTTTGGGTGGCTTTTTTAATCTGTTGGCCTTTTTGATATCTATGCTTATATTGAAAATCTGGTGAATGTATGACATTTCAGGCTGAATCCCAGGTTCCTATCTTTAACCAGTTGCCTTCTTTTTGCTGGTTAATGGGTGCTATGGTAAACTGGTTATCACCGAAAGAAACAAAATATCTCACTAACTATTGGAGTGACTTAAATCGCTCTGCTTTGATACTTAGTCCATAATGACATCTTTTTGAGAGCTTTTATTAGTCCCGTATTTCATTAAAAAGATTAAATATTTTAGTGATGAGTTCATCACCACAAATTTCCCACTGGCTTAGATTCACCATCAGATTTCCTTAACTTCAGTCTCTTTCTGCATGTATCATTTCTTTGTGGTGTAAGAAACTGTTCTATGTAATCGTGAATGTTTAATTTCCATTACAACTTAATAGTTTCTTTAATGTTAATCTACAAATAACTCTTGGAAACATTTTATTATACTCTCTCTTCTTTTTATTATCACTGTGGTGAGGGTTTTTTCTTTATTTATTCTTCATAGACACTATTATTGGTGTGAACCTGCTACTTAAAAAAGAGAATTGATGCAGTATTTCACTATCATTCCTTTCAGTGTTTTCTTCAGATTCTTTGCCAGTGTTATCCGTGTATTTAATTTTGTTTCCTTCCTAATTCCTCTTTGCATTTTTTCCATTTTGGTTTTTTTCTTTTCTTATAATTCTATATTTCTTCACCCACACAAGGCAGTTTGTCTGATAATCAGCTACTCTTATTGAAACATCTATGATACTATTGTGCCAAAAAGATTGTGTCAGTTTAATATTGATCTTTTATGTTGATATGAAGTTTTATGTATTCTTCTAGTAGACTCAAAATTGTTACTGTAAGTTTGTATATACTAGCTTTTTGCTATCAATTTTCTTGATTTTTCTGGTGGACTTTTTTATAACGATTTTCGGTTTAACCACATAAAATTTATGCTAATTCAGATTTCAGGTCTTCTGTACCCTAGGGAATGAATGTGTATGCCCTTCATAGCTGGACATAAATAGTCTTTTCTTCTTTTTTCAAGGTATTTTGAGGATTTCCAAATTATTTGAGATATCTTTATGTAGGAATACTGGTCTACTAGTTGTGGCCTGATAAGAAAGAGAAGCTAGTGTTTCTTTCATTACTGTGCTGGGAGAGAAAAGACCACTGAAATCATGCATTCCTAAGCATATGTTGAACAGCAAAATACTGTTATCTAGGATTCATAAGTAATTATGAGTTTGATTGTAGTAGTCTTTTAGTTTGTAATGTACATTACTAGAAATCTTGTTTGGATTTTTTGACTGTTGTCTGATGAATAGTCTATGGTTATGTCTACACTGCTGAGAGCAACATGGGGTTGAGAGACTCCTGTTGGCTTTGAACGAGGAAGATGGTGGAAATTGTCTAGCTATAGTAGCAGAAGGATCAGCACTGGTTCTCTCAACTCACTTAAAAACAGAGCAGAACTGCCAGTGCATAGGTATGACTTTTCAGTAGCTGAAATAGCATAATAGTCCTATATCAGACTACAGTACACAATAAGCGACAGCCTTTATCCTGTTTTGGATGTTTTCTTCTGAGTTCTAATACTGTTTTTCAATCATTATTATATTATTTATTCATTTTAGTCTTTAATAGTTTTTAGAGATTCTTCAAATGCTGATGTCCCCTTATCCCAAGGGCTTCAAAGTTGCATACATTCAGTATTTTTCTTTCACAACTTGTTACTAGCACAGAAATGCATCTGCAGAGACACTTATTCTTTTCCCCCACTCCCTTCCTTTCTACCTACCAGAAATTTAAGCTCCGATAGGGTGCCCAAGGCTTTCTGTCATGAAGTAGTGAGAGACTGCAGAAATAGAAAGGCTAAAGAAAACAAGAATTTTTTTATTATTATTTAATCTTTCCCTTTCTCCTCAAAAAGCTCTGTGTAGCTTACAAACAGTGTTTGCAATATAAATGACCAAACAGTTGCCAAGGTAACAGCTAAGGTAGCCAAAGTCCTGTGCAAAAGAAAAGAACCGAGCAAAAAATCTTTAAATTAGGAAATAACCGAGAGTGGTTTCTGGTAATGCTATAGCCATTCAAGATGCTCACATTTTTCTCTTTAAAGGGACTGAATTGTACCAGTGGTCCACAAAAATGTGTGATTATGATCAGGTAATTGACTGAGTAAAGCGCAGTAGAGGCAATATACTTTCCCATTTATGAGTGTAAGGAACGAAAGACTACACGTATTTTTTAATTTAAAAAATTATGAACCTGTTGTCAGTTTGTTTTGCCTAACTTAAATAATTTCTAAATAGTTAGAAAGTAAATACTTTCAGAGGGTATTGCTCACACTGAATGTCAAACAGTGTTTTCAAAATGTCATTATCCTGGGAGACTTGCACCTAATCATTTTGGAAAAGCTGTTAGTGCAATAGGAAAGATTATGATCATTTATTCAAGATACAATGCCTTGTTATTGCTTCTATTACTGTTTAATTTAGGAGATGTTGTCATATATCAGAACTTTACTGTATTGGAAGGAGCATCACCATGGGAGCGAGAGGATCCCAAGCTCCTACTCTCTTTCTGCCTGTTTGTTTCAGCAGTTTGTATTTATATAGCACCTATTTAAATTATAGGTAGCAACATGAAGATCTGTTTTGCGGCAGAAACTGAAGTTGATGGTGGTTTATTGTTAAAGTGTGCTTGAATAATAAGTGCTTCTTTTGGATGCTCTGTTCTGTACAGCCCATAAGAGGGTGCTTCTGTTCATTCTTCTCAAAATCATAGGTTATCAGAACTTTTAATAATCGAGATCATACTGTTCTGAAATTCACATTTTTTAGACTATATGGGGTGTCAACACCACCACCGCCACCACACCATTAGTTCTTTACTAGTAAATTAGTTCCTCAAACCTGGAAAACAATTTGTTGCTACATAACATACATCTTTGTCCTGGGTACACATCTGAATTCAAACTGATTCAAAGCCTAAGACTTTGAGATTTCAGTTCTAATGTAGATTACCCACCAGCAATGAAGTTATGGATTGTTTCAAAGCCAAACCCTAAATAAACCAATATATGGAGAAAAATAATGATACCTCCTTCAGCTGGTGTGTGACAAACAGTTCAGTATCAAAACTAATGTGAGAGTGGGTCTATGTGAATTCTTTCCAAACTATGGTGACACACATGCTCTCCTGGCTTAAAAAATTATTTTCTGAACAATATAATTAAATGAACTACATTAACAAGATGCCTAATAATACTCTTGAATATGAAGGGGTCATTTGTTTCCTCCTCAAGAAGGAGGAGAGAGGTAACTGCTGATGTCCTCACTGAACACTCGGCAAGTTAGTGTCACTGATTTTTGATGCTGATCTGTAAACAAAAGATTGTCAGCTAGATAATCGAAGTTCCACTGGTTTAAAGTTTTTTCAAGTAGAATTGCCTCAAAGTTAGCCAAAGGAAAATATTTTATACACAGACAGGAAAACTGTTTGAGGCTAGTTTATAGTTGCACTTTATCATTTAAATCTAGTCATTAAAAATACTTGCTTTTGAAGTGAAATGTTATTTTTACTGACAGAACTAATGTACCCAGCCTTACAACTGAGATTTTCTCCAAGGCACCTTTACCATACCTTGAATAAATAATATTTTGAGGTAATCTATTTTCTTAAAATTACCTAACTCAAGAAAAGCTAGTAAAATAAAAATACAGGCACCTATTTATAGCATTGAAAGCATACTACATTATCACATGTGTACAGAAAAGACAGACTTGAAAACAGACAAATGCATTCATATCATCATTATTCACTGTATTTAATTGACTTAAGGTAGACATATTAAAAAGATCTTTTTTCCCCTTATTCATCTAACTTTCCATTTTCTTCCTAACAAGAATAGCCAAGGTTTTATTTCTTTTCAGTGCCTGCTTCCCCTCTTGGCTGACAAATGTAGCTGTTATAACCAGTCTCCTCTTTCCACCTCTAAAGTCCAAATCTCTCACCTTCTTCTTCTGGTACTCATTGGGAACAGGGAGGGGTGTTGCATTGGCCTGTATCTACCATGACAATAAATCAGACATGATGTGAGCATACAAATAGATAATTGTCTGGTATGTATTGTCATCTCTTGATAGACCTGACAACAGTGAAACACTTTGGGATAGTGGACCTCTAATCTCTTCACCTTTAGTAAACTCCAGCACCAAGTCAGTCACTTGAGAATTTATACCAGAACAGTGACTTGAGAAGTTATACCAAAACTTGAACAAAAAAGTCAAATGTAAATAAATCCCAGTTATTCTTAACTTTTAGTCTGATAATACTTATATGAAAGACAGCATAATAATTGTGCATTAACTTTTGATACAATACCAGAATTGTTCCCATTTTGTGACTCCTGGGGTGTCTTAATACAGCTTGTTTTACCTGGGAGAGGAAAGAGGGTCTGTTAGCCAAAGGAGTGACTGAAATCAAGCATGCATATGTATGCTTAAAACAATGCTAGAGTGGGCAACAGTAAAAGCTGCTGGATGAGAATGGCTTTTAATGGTGTGGTTTCTCCCTTTGTACAAATGTGCCAACTGTTTCTCCTAGTCTGACTACTCTCCATTTAATGAAGTGTCTAAAATGGTTGATTAAGTCTTACTATATAGCAGCAAGCATAGTAATTCTTGACCATGAAGGTTTGGGGGGTTTTAAAACATATTTGATATTGTTGGAGAATGCCAAACACCTTGGACTAAATGTTTGCTAGAAACAAAAGCAAACAGTGCTGTCCTGCCCCAGGTCCAATCTTTCACGGTACTTTCTTTGCTTATCAAAGATACACATTTTCCTCCCAACTGCTGCTTCCTGCTGTGCGTTATTTAAGTTCCTGTTCAAGCATTTTCATTCAGTAGAACTGACTGTGATTTAAATACATATTCAGTTAAAACTTGTAGTTAGTATAATACAGACCAAAAAACCTGGTCTAAAAGAGACTAAAAGAAATCAGTGAAATGAGAACCTGAAGAGTTCAGTGATATATGGATGACAACCCAACAGTGCAATTTCTTAAGAAGGACCAGAAAAGGTGCAAGTTACATCATTTCAAACTTGTTTAGTTCCTCTGAGTCTGAGCATATTTCATACATCTCAGATGGTCCAGGAAGTAATTGGTAACAGCTGACAGTTACAATTACTTTAAAATTATAAAGGAACGTTACAGTTGAGATAGTTTATTATTGTCCATAAAAGCTGTGTTCTGCCTAAAACATATTTCCATAAGATAAGCCCTCCATTTTTTATGCTGGATGTCTCTGATGTAGTTTCTGCCTGGTGGGGATGGTTTGCAAACACGGGACTGGAATCTGGAAGTCACAAACCTGACATAATCACAGAATCACAGCATGGTAGGGGGTGGAAGGGACCTCTGGAGATCATCTCGTCCAACCCCACTGCTTGAGCAAGTGCAGCAAGTCCTCAAATGTGGTTCTGTGTGTGACAGTTACAATAGGAAGCCTTTAATGTGTAAGTCACATTTCCACATGTTTAAAATCTAGTAAGTGGAAAGCATAAAGGGATGTGCTAAAATCAACGATCTGATTTCAGGGCAGACATTAAAAGCTGAATATGTGAAAACATGCTGTCAATTGAAGTAAGTGATGGAAAGATTGGCAGAAGTTCGTTGTCTGTTAAATCACACAGCCCCTTTTTGCACTACAGCGAGTTATATTAAGCAACTGTAGAACAGACATAAAAGCTTTGGGATTCAATCTATCATTCAACATTTTTGTCTGAAACGGAATTGTTCTTTTTTTTTTTTCTTAGCTGTGAAAATCATTGGAAAAGTAGTTCTGTGCAGGTTCCTTTTCATCAGTTCCAGACTTGAAATGAATGAAACTCTGCTATTCCTGGTCTTTCATTTGAAAAAGTATCTGGGTGGCTAGCTGCTCTATAAGTTTTTCCATAAGACTTGGGTGAGAAAAACCATTTTCAATACTCTTTCACTGAAAGAAAAATTAACTAGTGTGCAGTCTGTCAAGTATTAATGGCTTAATTAACATTTACTTAGTTACCTTTTCTTGTAAACATTTCCCAGGCACACTAATAAATTTAAGTACAATTTATTTTTTTAAAAAAGTTTTCTTAGTGCAATGTTGAATACTAATTACCGAGGAAGTATTTGGAGATACATTGAGCAGAAAATGAGAAAAGTTCACCTAAATTTAGATTATCATCATAGCTGTCAGAAGCCGAGGCTAATATGATGACAGTATGATTTAGGAAGTGTACAGAATAGCGTACCAGCAACAGAAGCTACTCACCAGTAATAAAGACTTGGCTCATAGCTCTCTTTAAGCATTAGATCCAAGGCCCAGCTTAACCCACCCCACTGACAACCTGCCCATCACACTGAAGTTTCCTCTGGTGCAAAAAGGACTCTCCATCACATCTCCAGTAATATCAGACTCCCTTACATGCAGTATAGAGTCCTCTGCATCTTGGCAAAATTTTGCATGATTGTCCCAGTTGTTCCCAAGAAGCTAAGCTCATCCTGAGCTGTATTTCTTTTCATACTTCCCCTTAATTTCTCATCTTTGAGGTCCCTTTCCACAGTTGATTATTATTTTGAAGCAAGCCATTGATCAGCATGAATCAATCAGAAAAGATTATTGGTCCAAGCAAGGAAAATGTGCCAATATCTTCATGTTGTATAAACTGGATTTCATTATTCTGTAGAACCATCAGAAATGGTTCATCAGAAATTCCAAAATGCTCTTGTGTCAATGTTCCTGTGAAATTAAATTTCAATAAAAATGTGGGCACAATCTCAGCAGTTTATATATTTTTTTATTTTTAATAACAGATTTCATTAGTTACCTAGAAAAAAGGTCCTGATCTAATATTTTGAGGGGCATGAGCTTTGCTGCTACAGTTGTTACTTCCCTACTGTGAAATTTTTATAGCAATTTATTCTGTTTTAGAAGAAAATCAAGGTCATAAACTTCAGTTTCACTGCAAAAATATTGTTAAATGAAACTAACAGAAAAGAAGTACAATTAGCTAAAAGCTTTAAATCAAATTTCAGAACTTGGCAGACTTCCCATTATCCAAAACCAAGTGCTGAACTGAGAAGAATTCATTACAAAATTTGACAAGGACCTCAGGATGACTGCTAGCACATGGCAAATAAATGATTTGGTATCAATCCCACAGTCACACAAAGGAAAAAAAGTATACTTACTACAAATCACTGAAATTAAAATATAAGACATCGTTTTTCTGTAGCTGTGATGCTTTACACTCTAATAGTGTAATAGCTCACTGCTTGAGCAACCTCATGGGAATGGAGTGGCAACTGCTTCTGGTATTAATCCCTGCTTTCTTTTGCAGGCTCTCCATGTATAAAGAGTGGTTACCCACATCTTTTATTTTTTATATATATATATGTGTGTGTGTGTGTGTGTGTGTCCCCTAGTCTAATTAAAACAAAGGAAACTGACAATTCCAAAGATGCCAGAGAGATTTCTCCAAGTCTCCAGTGAGATACTTTAACGTGGCAGCTGGCATGGGCTGGGCTTGGTTGATAGTAGCATTAGCATGTGAGTTTTGACTAATCCTGTAGGGTATCAGAGCAGCCAAGTTATAAGAGCAGAGGAGCAGCATGAAGGCAAACCACCAGCTGACGGCTGTGAGAGCTGTGGGCGCATGGAGAAACTCCTGCTCGGGGCAGGCTGTGAGTGCCCACGGTGGTGACAACCCGTGGTTGGTTACTGAGTGAAGCTCTGTGAGTTGATGCAGAACTGGGTATTTGCTACCCCAGCCCATCATGGATGGTGTCTGGTGTCACTCATGACAGCTGAGGCAAAATGGAGGAGCCCAGGAGAGGTGCAATGAAAAACACAGAAGGGAAGGAAAGCCAGCTGCAAGAGGAGATGAAGAGGAAAATTTAAAAAAAAATTGAAAGCTGATTTGGAGGCAGAGGTGAATGTATAGTAATATGGAAATGAAGGATGAAAGCCTTGAATTTATTACATGATTTAGGGAGTCAAAGAGGGACTTGGGATAAATGTGGTGTGGTGAGGGGGGGCAGGTCACCCCAGAGGAGGATCCAACAGACACATCCCCTATTCAAAGATGCATGTGGTCCCTTGGCTAGTGGTGATGACAGTGAGAAAAAATTATGTTTTGAGGGAGAGAGACAGGAGATTAGAAATGGAACAGAAAGGGAAAAGAACTCAGGAGCAGGGTGATTTTCCATCATAAGACAAATGTACTTGAGCTATTGGTAAATATGTAGCAAACGAGATGGATGTCTTTCCTCCCAGCCATATCAATAAACATGATACACAGGTGAGGTAGTTGGACTGATAAAAGACAAATCAAGGAAAGATGTTGGAAAGGCAGCTGGAGGTGTAATGCTTCATGAATTTAAATTGAACATGTCTGAGAATGCAAGATCACCAGAAAAGACTGTGAAGAAAAAAGGAAATGAAAATAAAACTTAAACAGTAATGGACGTTAGGGTCCTGATTGCACTAATGGTCTCTGCTACCTCACCTGTCCCCACCCCTACCCCCCCCCACCCCCAAAGTTTTGGCTGCCTGTGCTCATGGTCAGCTTTGCTATAGTGCAACCATGGACCAGGCTGCAGGAAAAGGAGGTTTCAGGAAGCTGCGGTGGGGGCTCTTCCCCCATGTTCTCGGGAACTGCATGCAAGTAGACCCTGGTGCTGGGTCCCTGCCTGTCAGGGGCAGCCGGGGTAGCCGGAGGGGGCTGCTCCAAAGGGAACAGCAAACCAAGTGCTGGGGGTGATGGCAGGGCAGTGCCCACAACAGGACTTGTACCAGCTCTTCCCAGCAGTCTGCTCTGCCCCTACACAGCTGTGCAACCTCCCAGCTGCCCTCCAACACAGGCAGCCACGCAACCCCTCACTAAAATATTAGCGTTGTCTTAGGGTCCCAGACCTTAGGGCTAAGACTGAAAAGGATGCAAAGCCACAGCATTTTCATGTGCAAAAGTGGCACACATTTCGTATGCAAAGACACTTAAATGAGATGCTTTAAATGAAAGGAAATCTTTTTTTCAGGTTCAATTTCACCTTGGTTGAAGAGATACCAAATGTTCAATTCTGAAAACATGGCTGTTTAGTATATTGTCACACAGGAAATCAAATACATACAGTGCCATTCAGACTGGAACTCACAAAAGGGAACCAAAGCAGCAGCATTTGCTCCTGCTCCCATGCCAGAAAACTAAGTTGACAGAACTTGAATGAAACCTACCCCTAAATTAAGACACTGTTGTACTAGTTTTTTAAAGTGCTTGGTGGGCCATTGCAATGCTAAAAAACAAAATATGCAAGAAAGGTAGAATAAATTCCACTGATCATAGAAAAGGCTTGCATATCAAGACCTTAGGTTAACAAACCAAACACCTCAGTGAGTTACAGGGAGCCTATATGAATAGCTCTCAGCCATAGGGCTCAGCTGTCTGTAGTCAGGGCCTGGTCTGATACAACATGGCTCTGGTTTGGCTCTGTCCTACTCAGGAAACTCTTGAGAAGGTAAAAGAAAGTATGTGAGCTGAACCATGCAAGGTAAAAAAGTGAAAATACAGAGGGTATTGGAAAACAGAGACTTTGAAGACAGAAACAAGACAGCGTGGAGGTGCAGCCCAAAGACTAAGAAGCAACCGTGGATAACCCTTTCCTTCTGACTGACAATGGTCTGGCCAGGAAAGCCTCTACTGTGACTTCAGTGAAGTGGGGGTGAGCATATTAATGCTTAGTATAGTAGCTCTTTGTTTCCCTATTGTGTGCAATAGGGAATTGTGTATAATAGCTAACAAATAATAGCTTACTCTTTATTTGTGTAAATCCTGCTTCTCCCTATGCAGGATGAAAGTCCAATGAAAGTGACCCAGAGAGATGTTTACATATGAATTGGTGTTTCAGTCCTAACAATAAGAATACTGTATTGGATCTATATTATCAGTGACTCAACTAGGAAAGCAACATTGACTGGGATATCCTGAAAGAGATACAGAAGCAGGAAATACAACTGTAACAAGAGACTTTAATTACTCTCACACAGACTAGACAAATATCATATCCGGATGTGAAGCAGGGAATTTTTAGATACCATCAGTGGCTCCTGCGAGAAATAGAGAAGCAGCTGATTAGGGAGCCCACAGTAGGAAATGCAGCCCTGGGCTGGGTTGTGAGTAATGCACAGGTTCTGTTTCTCCAGTGCTCCAGACAAAGAGTGGCTCTCTAGCACTGGCCATTTGGATCTGGGAACTGGAAATACCTACAGTAAAAATAAAGACTAACAGTCCACTAAATTGGAGTGATGAGCTTCAAAAAAAGGAAACTGGTAAAAATGAGGGAAATTGTTAAAAAAAAAGTTGTCAAAAGGAGGAGTTCAAACAGTTAAATCCTTACAAACAGTAAGAAAATGCCTTACTGTAAGCACAGCAGCAGTAAATATCCCTATTAAGGTCTTGAAAAAGGTGAGAGGAAGCTGATGGTATATCCAAATGAGGAAAATTTTAAAAAACCCAAACAAACCTGTAAATTCTGCTGTCATGGTTTAACCTCAGCTGGCAACTAAGCACCACACAGTCACTCACTCACTCCCCCCTGGTGGGATGGGGGAGAAAATCAGAAGAGTAAAAGTGAGGAAACTCCTGGGTTAAGATAAAGACTGTTTAATAGGTAAAGCAAAAGCTGCACACACAAGCAAAGCAAAACAAGGAGTTCATTCACTACTTTCCATCAGCAGGCAGGTGTTCAGCCATCTCCAGGACAGCAGGGCTCCATCACGCGTAACGGTTACTTGGGAAGACAAAATGCCATAACTCCGAATGTCCCCCCTTCCTTCTTCTTCCCCCAGGTTTATATGCTGAGCATGATGTCATATGGTATGGGATATCCCTTTGGTCAGTTGGGGTCAGCTGTCCCAGCTGTGTCCCCTCCCAGCTTCTTGTGCACCCCCAGCCTACTCGCTGGTGGGGTGGGGTGAGAGGCAGAAAAGGCCTGACTCTGTGTAAGTAGTGCTTAGCAGTAACAAAAACATCCCTGTGTTATCAACATTATTTTCAGCACAAATCCAAGACATATTCCCATACCAGCTACCATGAAGAAAATTAACTCTATCCCAGCCAAAACCAGCACATCTGGCAAAGTAAGTATAAAAATTACAATAAGAAGAACAGGTGAGGAATGAATAGTAAAAGAATCAAAATTAATATTAAATACTTCTTCAAGCCCAGCAGGTGACTAAAACCTTCCAGAGAATCTGTAGGGCAAACTGGTGATCAGGATTTATAAAAGGAAAACACAAGGAGGACAAACCATTAGAAGGAATCAAAATGGAAAAGTACTGAGCAGTGTTCACTGCTGAAGAAAGTGGGAAGGTTCCTGTGACCTAACCCTTTCCTTTGCAAGAAAGGGCTCAATAAACATCCATCTGCAACTTAAGTGGCTCTTGATGAGCTGTGAAAACTATTAGCACAACAAACACTAAGAAATCTTCAGATCAGACAATATTCTCCCAAAAGTTTTAAGAGTGCTCAAGGAGGAAAGCTAAATTACTAATAGTGTATTTTGAAAATCAGAGGTAGTATGTAACTCCTAACTGAAACATTTCTTCGTATATGAGGAATGAAGGATAGCAAATCAGATGCCATTTTTAAACACCTTTGGGGAAAAGTCACACTATAGTCCTTGAGTTATCCTTCCACTTTCCTCAGTCTTGAAAAATTAATTTTTTGATTTTCAGCTATGCCCTTTCCCAACTGTGTCATAACACTATAGAGTATACAGAAGTACCAAAGTAATATTGAAAAGTATTCTTGTAGGATATTAATACAAAGAATGGTTTTCAATCAGCTGTGAATATTATAATCTTTAATGCCACTTCAGTTATTGAAAAAACAATTTCCAAGCTCAAAATCAGAAGGTTAAAATGCAGTACAACATTCATCAAATTTAGATATAGAGAGAATAACAGTCAAATGTCAGTCATTGAAATTAGGAACATAATTTCTTCTTTAATTAGTTCACAATTATGTAGACATATCAATATTTTGAGTAAGTGTATATATATTTTTGATGTGAAATATTTTGCATCCCATACATAGTTTTCTTCCAATGTACTGAAACAGTAACTACAATTTTCTAGATTAAAGCACTAAATGCTCATCATCAGCTTAGTCTATTTTATGGAATGGCAGCAATAAGAAAGTTCTTTTACCTTTGTTTTCCTGATTAATAACTCTGCATGACATTCGTCTTCATCTGTTCCCCCTGACCTTTATCAGACCTAATCAAAAACGTCTTTGTTTCCAGTGGTTGTACAGTTTCCCACTACTCCTAAACATTTGCTTCAGTTCCCTTTCTCTCTTTTTGAAAATGAATGTTACCCTCTTCTCCTGTGAGTATTAGATATTACTTGTAAAATAACTGATCATGCTTCAAAAGTCGCAGACTACAGAACATATAAAGCTTGTGTTGTATGCCTTAATGCTACTACAGCAGCCTTCTGCCCTCTTAATGTTGTGATATAAACCCACTGTGCAGCAGCCATCAAAGCCAGTGACCACTGACAACAGTGGGAATTGAATTTACCCCATAGGGACTGGTTCGACTCTCACTGGCTTCTCCACTGAAAAGTCCTTCACTGGTTGAAGCTGGACTTGTGAGCAGACAGAGAGGCTTAGCCTGTCTCCAGGTCAGCAGAAGTCTTATCACAGACTTTGTTGAAGGAGGGTCAGGTCCATGATTAGGGTTCCCTGTGCCTCAGGGAGTGTATGGACTGTGGGACTCCTTGATTTTGGAAAATATTGGCTCTAATAGAGTGCAGAAGAAAGTACTCCTTACTTTCTTAATGCTTACTTAACCCAGTAAGAAATTTGGCAGATAAGAGCAAAGGGAAAACCTGTTCATCCTTTATGTTAAATGAAGGCTTGTTATCAAAAAAAAAAAAAAAAAAAACAACCAACCCCAAAACAAAAAACCAAAAAAAACCAAACCAAAAAACAACAGAGAGGGTAATCTCTAAAAGGAAAATTTTTAAAGGTCACATGTCATTGTTCTAAGGCAGGTTTTCATCATACCATTCTGTGGTACAAAAGGGAGCTAGTGTTTCATCTCAGCTCTAAGGCAGTATCACTGGTTTCCTCTCTTTCATTCCTTTCCAGACCTTGCTGGGCAGCCAGTGCACTTAGCATAATCAGACATTTGCCTGCTGAAGTCAGCTGGCTTTGCTGCTGCTGCTGACCTCTGTGCTGCAGCGATCCCACATCAGTTCCACCACCGCCTTCCCCAGACAGTGCTGCTATTTCTCCACATAGACCTGATTTCCCCTTACAGTGTTACAGGGACAGCAGAAGGCAGAGGAAAAGAAGAAAGGAGAAAATATTGAAAGGAGGCTGAAGAAGTATTAAAAAAAGACCTCAGTGTCAGATTGCTGTACTAATCCAAATATCTGTGAAAGCAGTTCTAATATAGTGTGGGCTTAAGCATTCATTATTTGTTTTGCTGGATGGGTCTTACCAAATACAGTTTAATTTTATATAACACCCTTCAGATCTCTAAATGGTTTCTAGAAATAAATAACAGTGAAAAAAACCCAAAAAATACAAGCATAGGAAGAATTTGGGTGAGTGAGTAGGCAAGCAAAGAGGAGATATATTTTTCAGGTGAAATTTGAAAATTGAGTTGATGAGGCAGAGATACAGAGAAATGCTTTCTGCAGTGTGTTTGTACTACACAGAAGAGATATTTATACATAGAAAGAGTTTTTGCAATGTGACAGTTATCATGCTTCCCAGGCAGTCACTTGCCTGACTGTGTTCACATGGGAATCTAGACCCCTTGGAAGCTGAAAAAAAAAGCTATGTGAACTTGCAGAAAGTTTTGCAGTGTAATCTGTTCTGCACCATCTCTGTTTACTTTACTTGTACTATTGTATTTTGGAAGAATATATCATCACACACCACAGATATTTGTTTATATTTAGATTTTAATTTTCTCTTGATTACATAACTCCTTTTTCGTTGGTTGTCCACAAGTCATTATATCACAAAGCCAAGCAGAAATGCTGTAGAGAAAATCTTGTCTGAAATGATGCTAAGGAGCTCTAGTAATAACCATATATTCAGTGCCATACATTGGCAAAGATTTTATGCTAATATTATCCATCTCCAATCACTTCATGCACAGCCACTCATTTATTCAGGAACTACTTGACAATTTTAAGCTCCTTTATACTGTATGTTTTACATCTGGGTAGCTGTGGCTGAATCCTGTATTCAGTTGCTTGAAAAGGAGGCCAAGCCTTTCCCTAGATTTATGCTCACTCCTAATTATTTGAAGGCCTATCAAGTACTGTCAAAAATTCCTGTCTTTAAGCTTCAGTTCTGAGCATACTATGTTGAGCATACTATATTGAACAGGTCTCTGTTTTTTCACTGTGTAAGAAACCTCATGTATGTCTGAACTCTGATAAAGTCATAAAATGGGGGCAAGGCACAGTGCTAGGCTGGAGCTGCCATGTGTGTTCTCCTTGAATGCAAAACTGGTAGAAAGCCCATCCCTTCATGGCAGGGCAGTGGTACAACCGCTTTCCTGCTCCATTATGCTGTGACAATCTGGCCAGTGAGTGGGTGGCAGGTGAGAACAAACAGCAATATTTTATGTGGAGGGAGGGAGCGGGAGACAGGCGCTGTGCTTTGAATTTAGATCTTGATGCAGTACGTGCATATGAACATGGCAAAGGAGCCCTTGTGGGTATCTCACATGCAGGAAGTGAGACCAGGCAGACTTGTATTTAAATTTGTTCTGAGTATTTCAGGATTTCACTCTTAAGAGTCTTGAAATATTTTACGCTGTCAACTCTTCATTAATACCTTTCTATTAAGGCATGTATTTAACTTACTGATGGAGATAATCTTGTACAGTCAGAAGTGGGTCTGCAGCTCACCTAGACATGCAGGAGCAACTTTAAATGTTCTTCTCAGTACTGAGGTGCTGACTTCAAATTCTGTGCAGGTTAGCCAACAGAATATTTACTCAGGTCCTGGGTGGGTTTTGCAATTCATGCTGAGCTCTGTACTGTAGCAGCATTACTATTTCTGTGCCTGGGCTAGCTAGTTTTCATCTAGCACAGATATAATTACCTCCGTAATTATATTTTCTTGCTGATTTACAATGGAACATCTTTCATGACCCTTCCACTTAGTTTTTCTATCCTAGCTTTCAAGGCAGTTTGCAAAGGAAATCTAGTGTTGTCACTTCTACTTTGTAAGCAAACTGAGGCCAAGAGCAAATGCCTGTAGTCATATGGCAAGGCACTACCTGAACCAGAAATAGCACCCAGAAATCTTACTTGAGGTCCAGATCCTGATCTTCTGAATCATGCTAGCACCCACACATAGATTAAGAACTGTACTTTTCCATAAAAATTAAAGGCTAAATAGTTAACAGTAGCTATAAAGTTGCACCCCAAATGTTCACCTTCCAATAAAATAAATGAATGGCATGCCCAGGCTGTGTATAATATGTGTAACTCACAAATTAATTCTCTATTTCAGTATACCAAAAAGGAAGGCAACAAATAAAAATAAGCAAATTTTTACCTTTATTGCAGAGAGGCTTAATAAAATCTGAAGCATGAACACTATGTTTCATTTGTAACTGATCATAAAATTCTGTAAATATAATTTATACTATAGAAAAAAATACAACATTTTATCACAGAATGAAAAACACATATCCTGAAAAATGTATATGGCTCGGGTCCAACTTGGCCTCCAGAATGACATGCCTGAGGTATTATTGCTATCAGTGTTCGCTTGTAGTTCAAGAAAATAAAAATATGTATTTGAGAAAAGAAACAGAACTGTCTTTCAGGATCTTAGTTCAAGGTTCAGTGTTTTTCCTACAGAATCTCACACACCTCAAGGCATTGCTGGGAGCTGCTTTTTTTACTAATACTTTTAGTACTTTTGATTTTTAAAAAAATCATAGATTTTTGAATATTTTTTCTATTCCACAGAAATTGTTTAAGAGTACTTAATTGTCATCTAAACACTGCACTTGCATTGAAAGGAATCAACATTTTAAAGCAGTATTATTCACTTGTTTTTTCAAAAAGCATTTCTGTTGACTTTTAATGACTTTAAATGGAAAATAAATATATTGAAATGTCTAATGGGTTTTTTTTTATTCAATGTAAGAAACCAGCCAGGATAAGTAGCATGTTATCCAGCTTTGGAATAACAACTTTGGAAGAAGCAACTCTCAACACACTGGATTATTTCCCCATACAGAGCTTGTTTACACCTGCTCCTGTGGGGGCAAAAGATGAAAAGAAAAGTATTTCTTTCCCTTGAGGGGATATATGCATCTTGCCAAACAACCTTCACTGAACAGTATACACATAAGTGTACAGAGAAGCAGTTCCCATGATGAGCTATTATGATGAATCAAAAGAAACTGCAGAGGCAGTACAATAGCAATTGAAGGTTTTTCAGTGGTGTCTCATATATTTGCACTTCAGAACAGAAACTAAAAACATGAAGTGACGCACAGACGTGCAGTGAAGTGTCTAAAATATGCACTGACGTTTTAAGAATATGCCCACAGAATATTAAATAAAGGCCTGAGTTCATATTGCTGCTGACTAGAACCAACTTCTGTTCTGCTTTAGAAGTGATGAATGTCTCGAAGGATTTCGAGCACTGAAGCACACACATTGGTGAAAAGATGATTCCTGCAGAGAGCTACGGAAACTTTTAAAACATGGCAGAAGTTCAGTTTTGGGAAATGGTGTCTAATTTTTAATAGCATGGTCTAATTTTAATAGCAACCTTTCTTATCACCTAATAAACATTATGCAGCAGAGTGGACAGGAATGCTTTTGGTGGATGAGTATCTGAAACTTCAAATCCAGCTGTGCTAAAGCTGAGATCTTCATCTTGATCTGAGGTCACCTTTCTTTCCTGCTTTGTTTGTTCCTCTCCAGTTTCATTGTCATTCATCTCTACAATTGTAGCAAAGGCCTGTATTTGTGTTTGATTGTCCTTGTCCCATCCATCTTTCCATCAAACAGTCATCCCTTAAAGTACCTTCAGAGCGCTGCCCTTTCTTAGTGGCCAGATTTACTCCTGTGGTTGAAGTGCAGCTCCACTTCTCATGCTATTTAGATATTATCCTGGACTTACTGTCTGCATCTATGCTAGTAAATTAAAGTAAGCCTGGAAACATTGCTTCCCGGTGGATCAAAGCTATTTATAATAGTAACTAGAGAGTTCTTTGGCATGAATTTGGCCAAAACCAGCTAGTGCTCTCCAGAGCCACCCCTTGCCACAGCTCAGCAGCTGGAATGAGCCAGCGATCACTTTCAGTAGGCAGTTTGCAAGCATGGACCCTGTGCTAGTATGTAGCAACTCAGTCTGACCTGTGTGATGATAACAGAATGATCCCTTAAATAATTATTTCCAGTTATACCGTCTGCTTTTTAAAACTCATTTCACTTCTTTTTTGTCATATTGCGCATCTTAATATATACTTCTTTCTATACTTCCTGTGTCATCTACAATTAACTGTGAGTGCGAACAGAGAAATTAGTAACTTCAGACGTAAATAGCTTTTCATATCTTCCTTTCCATTCCTCACCATCTTTGCTTGCATCCTTTTTTTTCTTACATTTCTCACGTTCATCTTTGTTTCATTTCATTCTTTCTCCTTCTCTGCTTTCCATGATTTTTTTTACTAGTTCTTTTTTAATATTTCTTGCATCACTCTTTTTTGTCTCTCTTGTCTACATTGCCTCCCCTGGAATCGCCTTTCGTCCTGCACTGTGGCTCTTTGACCACAAAACATTTTTCTCCTTCTGGGGTGAAAGCAACCTGTTCTAAGTAAGAGGAGACCTGGCTAGGAGTACACCTCAGGATAGATACCCACTCTTCTCCCCAGTCTGTGATAATTAAGAACTTGTTTGCCTTCCTCCACTCCCCATAACTGTATTCTATCTATTCAATTACCAAGTTTCCATTTCCTTTGGACCTTTTCCCTCTGTTCTTTTATTAATTTATTTTACTTTAGCTGAAGTACTGCAGTAGTATGATCTCCTGTTTTATGTAGGTTACTTCTCTTAAATATTCTTTCTTCCCTTTCTTCTTTTTTTATTCCAGAGTGGCCATGAACAGGGTCTGGAGACACCTGGATCTGGTCTTCACAAGCAGGGCCCTGGAGCAGCTGGAATGGTGACATCCACTTTGGCTGATGATTCTTTTGTTGCAGCCTGTGCCAGCCTTGGCTGGTACCTCATTTTACCACTGAAAATCTGGCTGGTAACTGAGATACTATGAGTGTAACTGGAAAAATTGAATGCATATCTATGGTTTCAAATCTGTAAGGATTTTCGTATAGTTAAAAAATTAGAGAGGCCAGAAAGGGCTATTAGATTATTTATGCAAATCTGGCCTGTGTTTAAGGCTTGTAGACCTTCCAGAAATGACACTAAGGAGTGAAAATAACATATTCTGGCCTCCATAGTACAGACAAATACACTGCTCTCATTTACCCTATATTAAGCCTAATGCTTATGTTTGGCTACAGTATAGAGAGATGTCTGATACAGTTTTTGAAGACATAAAGAGATAAGGAGTTATCACTTCCCCAGTAATTTGCTTCAGTGGTTAATGATTGCCAGTAGTTACTCCAATGATTTAAGTTTGATTCAGCTTTCATACCCTGGCTTTTGTGATACTTTCACCTGCTAGATGAAAGAGACAGCTATTATTTATTTAGATATTTTGTCACTATGTACATGTATACAGATGACAGAAGGTCTTTCTGATGTGAAAAAAAAAAAAAAAGCCCAAAAGTCTCATTAATTGCTTTTGCCATGATATCACAATAAAAGCTTATTTTCAGTTGCCTGTCCAACATAAATAACTCATAAATTATTTCCAGTCACTGACTTCTAGGATGCATATAATCTGGGATATTCTTTTAATGGGCAAGGAAAAAAGTTAATTATAATAGTGGATACACAAAATCTTTTCAGTTTCTAAAGATCAGTACAATTATGTAGTAATGATAAAAATGATAAGTAATGAAAAAATACACTTTTGAAAACAAGTATGCAGTGTATTTACAATGATCACAAGTCAAAGAGAAAAAGAGTATGATCTAAAGAACAGATTAAAGCTATTATTATTCTGCTGTTTTCCAAAAGGTCAGCTGATGCTCCAAACAGTTTTTTAAAAGTATTGCTTATACATTTCATTGTATACAGAAATACATATCTAAAAATGAATAAAATTACATTTTAGAAAAAGAGTATGTCAGACCTTAGAAGCTAAAATGACTAATTTGCAACAATTTGATACATTCCAAGTGATTTTAGGCTAACTCTACCAGTAGTTCAGAACGTATTATTTATAATTCTTGGGTATGCAGAATGTTAAAGCCAGTTTAAAGTGTATCCTTTAACTAAAACCTGTAGACCTGTAGGCACTCCAAAAATTCAAAATTAACACTGAGATCATTGAAAATACAGAGTTTTATCTGACCAAAATTATCTGGGAATAAATGAAGAAAAAAGGCCCTAGAAGTCTCAAATTAGCCAAAATTTGGGGGTACCATCTGGAAATGGAAAATGTAACTTCCACCAGCTAGCTCTCTAGTGCATTTTGTAGATTTACTCATTTACTGTTGTGATTAAAATAGCGTTCAGTAAATAGAAAAAGGCTACCTGTTTAACAATATTAATAAAACAAGACATCAATTAATTCTTCATTCAGATAACACCACCCAGCTAGTTCTCTGAAAACAAAGAACTTAGTATGAGTTCATGGGCTTTATTGTTAACAAATTCCACAGGGAGCCAGTACCATGCTTATGAAAGCTTAATTTCACAACCATGATCTTTTAATATAGATTTATAATAGTAATTGAGTTAGTTTTATTTAAAGGTAACTGATATTTTGATAACTAATATCAGACTGTTTTTTACATCAATTAATACATTTATTTTTTGTGTTTATGGGTATTAGGCAGAACCTACTGTTTTCATCTGTGTAGTTGTATTTTTATCAGTTTAGTCAAATAAGTTCAATAACATCATCAATAGTTGCTAATAGACGCTGTAGTCAGCTTGCCAAGGAGTACTCAACTGAAACTATATATAGGCATAAGCAAAACCTTTTTGAAGAAAGTAACTAAGTTAAAGCAAAAACACAACTCTATTTTTTCAGTTCAATCCTGCTGCCAAGAGCAACAATTAAGTGTACATTTATAAATATATGCCTTTTACAAAGTGTTATTAAATAATTAATATTTAAATTAATTTTAGATTGTAATAGTGTTTACTTCCAAGTAGCTTAGAACACTATAGATTAAAATAGCCTTATTCCAGATCTATTACAGATCTTTGAAGATCAGCCTGTAAAGATCTTTAACTTAATCCACTGATATGCTTTGAGTAATCCAATGCAAACAGTTTTTCAAAAACCAAAGATCCACCTGAGCTTTGTTGGTTCATTTACAGAATGCTTTCTTGTAGCTACAGCTCATATGGCCAGTATCACATCTATAACAGCTTTTGAGTACCTAAACGAAATGACCATGAACAAAATTTCAGTTCAAGTAATTATGTTCAGCCTGTAACAGAAGTCCAGAGTGAGGCTCAAGATGAGGCCTCTGAAACCAGAGCAAGATTCCTTAACAGCTCTGCCCATGTTATGCACTTATAGCTAGTATTAATAATTTAGTAACTATTTATAAATTATGTATAAATGTCCTCTTACTACAGAGTATAATCTTTATGGAAATCATGAATATCACATATATTTTTGAACTCCAGACCGGGCATTTAGCAAAAAGACAAACTATACAAATAATAAAATGGCTATTGCCTGGCAGCATACTCGGTGAGTACAGGCTGCATGTTCCTGACAAGAGCACCAGGGACCATATTCCGTTGCAATCCCGTGACAGGGTAATTGCTGAAACAGACTGCCTGCACACATTACATGCTCTAACGCTGGTAGGGCAGGGATGTCCCTCATCTGGACGCGTTCTGCAAACAGACACTCCCAATTGGAACTGGGGACCAAAGGTGTTTCTCTGTGACCTTGGTGCCACCTCCCAGTGCTGCACATCACGTCTGTGATGTAAGCAGCTGTGATTTCACATGAGGATTTTTCTTTGAATATTTTACTATGATTGCTTAAAAGACATAAGTAGTACATATTTTTCTTAGAAGATTTACCAAGATTTTAATTTCAAAACTGTTGCAAACAGAGCCAGCCATGTGCCCTGGCAGCAAAGAATGTCCCCTGGGCTGCGTTGGCAGGACTGCAGCCAGGAGATCAAGGGGACCCATCCTTCTTTTTTATTTGGCACTTATGACACCCATCTGGAGCGCTGCATACAGTTTGGAGCTCCCCAGTACAAAAAGGACACTAGCAAAGTGGAGCATGTCCAGTGAAGGGCTACCAGTATGGTGAGGGACTGGAGCACAAAGTAAAATCAGAGGCTGAGAGAGCTGGGTCTCTTCAGCCTTAATAAGAGAAGGGTAAAGAGAGACTTCACTGCTGTCTTCCGCTGCTTAATGGTAGGGCACAGAGAAGACAGAGTCAAATTCTTCTCAAAGGTAACACAGTGGTAGGATAAGAGGGAAAACACAAGCTGCAACATGTGAAATTCTTTTAAATATAAGGAAAAACTATTTTACTGTAAGAGTGGTCAGACACTGCAGCATGTTGTGCTCAGGGAGATTGTGGAGATTTGATCCTTGGACATATTCAGCTTTGGCTGGACAAAACACTGAGCAACCTGATCCGACTGGAGCTGCTTTCAGAAGGTTGAACTAGATGACCTACACTGATTCCTTCCAGCTTAAATTATTGTATGATTTCAAAAGAGTACAAGTACATTAATGGGCTGCATCAAAAGAAGCATGGCCAGCAGGTCAAGGGAGGGGATTCTTCCCCTCTGCTCTCATGAGATTCCACCTGGAGTATTGTGTTCAGCTCTGGGCGCCCCAGCATAAGAAAGACATGGACCTGCTTGAGCTGGTCCAGAGGAGGGCCACAAAGATGATCAGGGGTCTGGAGCATCTCCCATAAAAGGACAGGCTGAGAGAGTTGGGGTTGTCTAGCCTAAAGAAGAGAAGGCTCTGGGGAGACCTTATAGCAGCCTTCCAGTACTTAAACGGGGCCTACAGGAGAGATAAGGAGGGGTTTTTTGTCAGGGAGTGTAGTGAGAGGACGAGGGGTAATGGTTTTAAACTGAAAGAGGGTAGATTTAGATGACATATTAGGAAGAAATTCTTTACTGTGAGGGTGGTGAGACACTGGAACATGTTGCCCAGAGAAGTTGTGGATGCCCAAACCCTGGAAGTGTTCAAGGCCAGGTTGGATGAGGATTTGAGCAACCTGGTCTAGTGGAATGTGTCCCTGCTCATGTCAGGGGGATTGCTCTAGATGACCTTTAAAGGTCCCTTCCAACCCAAACCATTTTATGATTCTATGATTCAAAGTAGTTGTTTCAAATACCGAGAAACAGTCTCAAAACTATGTACAGTATCCATGTATATGCACAGAAGGAATAAAATAGAAATAAAAAAGTATGCCAACCAAATGCTGTAGGTAAAATATCTACTTCATTGCTTCATTCCCACTGAAAATAAATAATCTCACAGTTTGTCTAATATTTTAGATAATATTAGCTCAATAGAATACAGAAAAGTAGCATCAACATATAAGTTATTAATATTTTGAAAATATGTTAATTTCTGCTTTGAATCTCTGCTACAAAACTGAAAATTAGGGCAGTCTGTAAACTCCATGGCTAATTTAAAGTATTAGAATCTAAACCAAATTCGGCTTAATCATCTTAAAATGTCGAACAAATAAGTGTATTCTGAACATCTGTCATATCATATCTGAGCCAGATGTATTATAAGCTTGCAGTCACTGAGGAATCCTTTAGAGTTTTTCCTCCACTAGTTATAAGATACAATGCTACACAGACTGAATTTCTCAAATGTGTATATATACTTGTGTATATACATGTATACACAAACATTTACACTGATAGAGACAAGACTCTTCTAGAAAAGTTCTGAACTGGAAAGCAAATTGCTTGCAAGCTGCCACTAGTTCATATAGAGCTTGGAGCCATACCCAGGGGGCAAGTTTCTTGCAAAAGGCATAAGTTGTCCACAGTTTATTGCCAGTTCTGAAATTATGTATATTCACTAAAGGCATCATTCAATAGACATCAATCAAGAAAAATCAGTGAGAGATTTGTCAGTCAGTCAGAGTGGTGTCAATGGCTTTTCAGTTACACTCGTGGAAAGGTGGATAAGCAGCCATACAGACTGCCCCCACCCCAGCAGCAAGGCCAAGGTAAAGCCCCATGTTGTCCTACGTGGCGACACATCACAGATCTCGCTGTCAAGGCTGAAGCACATTTATGCCAGTTTTCAGTTACGCTCTTAGCCCCTGACTGTTTTGGATGGTGGCATGATCCCTTCCTAAATCAAGAGCCCAGGAGTTATTACAGGACAGCACTGAAACACTATCCAGTGATGAACAGGTCTTTTACATGTAGTGTTGCAGCAACTTTTGTAACAACTTTCTAAATTATGGCATGTCCCTTAATAAGGGATTTGCAAAAGGAACATTGGGAAGCAAAATTACACTGCATCTCCAACCTAATGGGCTGTCTCACAGAATGAGTCCCAGTTATCACATTCTGAGGATGGAAGTGGAGAGTGGGAGTAAAAAAAGTTTCTTTTCAGTCTTGGTATTTAATCTTAAAGCTATTTTTCCTGTAATATGCTTTCTGTTAAATTTATAAAGTGGACAAAGATATAGCTGAGAGTTGAATGTAGAGATAAATGTATCCCTAGCTCAATCTGTCCTAAAAGGAAATTGCAAATTTTTCCTAATTTTTCCACAGAATTGGAAGCCTGTCTATAAGTAGCTATGCAAATCTTTAAAGAACATATCAGTATTTGAAGCTCAAGACATACTCAGATGCTTAAATATCTGAAAAAAAATTGCAGAAACCAAGTTCTGTAAAAAAGAAACCAAGTGCAGTAAATGAAGAGTGGCATTTTCCAGACCTTTTGCTAGATTTACCATGTCTATGATTTGCCCTGAAAAAGAGATTTTTTTTCTTCACCTTCAGTTTTGTGAGGGAGTATCATAAACTGCCATAACGATTTCCAAAACCAGCTTCTTCAGCTCTGTAATGGGGTAAATATGCTGCATCCCTAGAGAAACAATGCCAGGATTAAGCTGGTCCTCTACAAAATTACTCAGCTGCCTGGCTTTATTATAGACATCTGCAAAAGAGTACAGCTGGGCTTGCTGAAGGGACTTTAGACTGTTACTAGTCTCCTTTAATAGAATAAATGTTGCTTAAATAAAGATGTGCACACAAATAAGTAAAAAATGAGCTCTGCCTCTTCCCTACTGAAATCCCAGGGTATAGTGAGTGCATCACTGATTATTATGACCTGATGCAGACAAAAGAGAGAGTGATGATCCATAAAACAGTAAAATGAAGATATACATCAGTAGCAGGCTCAGGACCGTTGTTCAGCACCCCAGGCAGGACTTCAGTCTCGTTAATGTGTGGGCAAGGCTTTACTGAAGCTGAAACGCTATCTGGGAAATGCGCTGCATTGTCAAGATTTTTTCTGTTTAAAACTAAAGGCAGTGGGAACCAGTGGATGGATGTCTGTAGAGCTGAAAATGTAAAACTAACACATGTGAAACTGGAAAATTGCATTTCTCTTTAGTAAAAGACAGGCTTGTAGTGGCACAGCAGAGTGTGGAAAAAAACAAAAAGGTTGTATGAGGTATAGGCTGTCTCAGGAAGCTAATTTAATCTTAATATGAGCCATAGACATCTGTCAAGCCAGTAAAATTGGAAACAGACGCAAGCTCTAAAAAATCCACTGTAGGATGAACAGCTGGCTTACGTGATGTTCCTCCAAACACACAAAAGGTAACCATATAAATGAAATGGATGGATTAGGAACAAGGAAAATTCTTACTTCCTGACATAGCTGAGAAAAACATAAGCTTGAGACAAATGAGATAAAATAGAAAACAAAATTTTGTGGGACATAAGGCATTTCATTAACACTATTTCTCCACCAACGAAATATTAAGGCAAGCCTCAGATAAAAGTGTGTTTTTTAAAATGGGTACTATGGTGAGATTCAGAATGGGTCTGTAAAACCTCTATTAAATAAAACACAATCTCCTAAGCTTTTTTCATACAGTCAAGTGAAAAAGCAGACAAAGTATTGAATAGAATAGGGTGGCTCAAGAACCAAATCCAAGGAGTGTATTAAAAAATCACTAATTTGGAGCTCCACATGTCTAATTTACTAAATTTCCATCCCATGCTGATTATGTTTACTTCCATGCATTCATATGAGCTGAGATTTTCCTATTTTACAGTCTTTTAGAGAAAATGGAATATTTGGCTCCATGCTTTAAATGGACCGTGAAATTTCTTTCATTTCTTTTACATTTTACTTCTAAATTACTGAGCAGACATACAAACATGTCCAGTTACCAGGACATTCTATTCATTAAAAAACAATGTTCAATTTCTAGTAATTTGCTTCAAAAGGTAAGGCTGGAAACAAAAGTTTATATAACTGCTCAGTGCTTAAAATTGTGAATTCAGAGGACATGCAAGTTGTGTGGTACATCCTCATTTGTTTTCACCCTGACACTATGCTAACCCTTCATTCTTGCACAGGTTCTTAATTTGTTTATCTTGGCGTTGCCTCCTAATCTTTCAGTCCCATGTTTGTGTGCGTAAAACCTTGCCTGTTTATTCCAGTTACTTCAGTTAAGCTAATAATATGTATTACTTTGCCCCATTGCTAAATATATCTGGCATTTCATAACTTTTGAGTGGTTTATTCTCTACTCTTAATAACCTTCTTTTAAGATAGGGTTCCGTGTGTAATAGTTATATACATCAGCAGAAATTCATGTTAGCAGTTTAGGTAGCCATTATAGTACTACTGTAAAGCAATAATTCTGTGGGTTGCAGAATAATGTAATACAAAATCAAGAAGTCCTGGCTTCTATCACTGACTGCTCTTTAAAGATTTTATGACAGCATATTTACCTGGACATCTGTGCTTGGATGTCACCGTATAGCATTGCTACCCTGAGCTCCTAAAAAAGCAAAGGACCGTTGCCAAACAAACTGAGGTCGGTAGTTTTCTACATTGCAGTTTTTGAAATGATAGCTAAAATAAAAGCAAATCTTTTCTCAGTAGACCTAAAGGCTCTCTACTGAACTCTGCATCTCCTCTAGGAACATTTTGTGGGTCTGTAACTCAAAAATTTCTGAAGACAAAACAGAAATTTATATAGTATCCAACAGGGGAATAATCTCTGTTAAAACTAAATTAAGATTGAAAATACATCTTAATAATTAATAGGTGAAATAATATGACAGATATGTTGTAATTATGCTAAAGGTAGCATTAGAAAGCCCCAAATCTCAAAAGTAAAATTACTCTTAAATGCACGGTTGTTACTAACTCTGACATGGATGAACATCACGATGGGGAAATTGTTTCTAAACTCCATTGGTTTGTTTAATTCTTTTAGTCTGCTTCATAACTATCTACAACAGTTGTAAATAATTGATTAAAGATATTATATGTTGTCATTACATGGAAGATTTATGGAACTGGGATGCTTTATCAAGCATTGATATAATGATTTTCTTCCTTGCAAAAATTCTTTCTTTAGATTTACATTTTGCCTAGAAATGCATTCATTAGTAATTGTAACAGAATAAAGGCAATGAAGGATAGTGCCCAGTGACAGGACCAGAGGCAATAGGCACAAACTGAAACACAGGAGGTTCCCTCCAAACATCAGGAAACACTTTTTTACTGTGAGAGTGACTGAGCACTGGCACAGGCTGCCCAGAGAGGTTTTGGAGTCTCCATCCTTGGAGATATTCAAAAGCTGCCTGGACACTGTCCTGGGCACCTGGCTCTAGGTGTATCTGCTCAAGCAGGGGGCTTGGACCAGGTGACCTCCAGATGTCCCTTGCAACCTCAACCAGTCTGTGAATCTCTGACTCTGTGAAATCACACACAAAATAGCAATTCTTTGGATGTATAAAAATAATAAGGAAGTACTTAATGATTTTTTGTAATTCAGTGTTCAATTCTGGTCATTGTAACTCAGAAATAATAATCACTGAAATTAAAAATAGAGGAAAAATAATAACAATAATGGAGAAATTCTGGATGCAAGTGTCAAAAAGATTCTACTATTTAATCCAGAGAGAAAAGATAAGTGATAATGGGGCTGTTATTTGTATTTTCTTATACTACAGGACCAGAGTTCCCAGACACCTATTTACATGCTGTAGAGGACACTGTTCCCTCAAATATAAATTCAGGTTTAGGACATCTAGTGCAACTGTTGTAACCTTAAGTGAACTAAAGAACTTTAGGTAAACAACTTGGATAACTGCAAAACATGATTGATATTGTCATAGTTAGATGGATGTTCAGTTAAGAAAAAGCAGTTAGATATTATACATAGACATGTATAATATGCAGGTACGTATGCATTTTTATATGTATAATATGTGTGTATAACATAGACACATAAGCGTATATATACTCCTTTACTATGACTATGTAAATTGAATTTCCAGGGATCCTAGGAAATCTGAGGACCTTCAAGTAAGAAAGTATATGGGACAAAGAATATAGTAAGGTTATCTTGACAAAAACATGGGTAAAATACAATGTCTTCCAAGAATGCTAATATGCATCTCAAAAAAGCATACTGTGATGGATGGCCCACAGACGACCAGATTATCTGAGAAAACAGAATGTACGAGGTGAACAAATCATATAAGAAAATATACAGTCATGGATAGTCCTTAGAATGTGATGTCAAATTAAAGAAAACAGAGAATATATATGGGAAAAACTAATTAATGTGTATCAGAATCACATAACTTAACCACCTGGGGAATTATCAATGTCAACCACACATCAACAGGTGAAGCTGTTTCTAGACTGGGTACAAGACAGCAACAAACCCAGATGAGCTGTGCAGATGCTCCTTTCCTTCAGATCGCTCTGATATCATGTACCATACTGCTACTTATGTAAATATTCTCTTATAAGATTAAAAGGAGTTGTACCTTAGTGTTTGATCTAAAGTGGTGTTGGTTACATTGGATTGTTCTGGTTACCTGCCCTTGCACTGTTAACAAAATAAGTGAAACTTTCCTGAGCATCTACGGTGTAGATAGCTCTCTTGAGGTACAAACATTTGAAACTGTTGGATAAATGTATTTCTTCATTTAAAATGTACCTGTATGTTTTGACCTTTAACTGATTGATGCTAAAATCTTGAATTAAAAACATAAAGGGCAAAATTCTGTCAGCTCAATACAGTGGACACTGACAAGAGCAATTTTTTGTTTTTAATTTCTGTGTACCAGAATATGACTCAGCATCACTGTTAAGATCCAATTCTGTTCTCAAAGAGAAAAATAGTGCCTTTAACTAAAAAATGGTATGTAGAATAATAACATAAATATTTGTAACTCTGACTCCTAGTTTCCCTTCAATGTTTATTTTTAATATAAGTTTTCTAATCTGCTTTATGCAATCAGCTTTAAGCCAGTGAGATCAGATTTATCTACACTTCACCATTGTCACCCTTCCCAGTCTTCTGTAGCACTTGTGTCCAGCAGTTCATTAATGTAAAATGGGCAGGTAGCCCTGGGAGCCAAACCCACATCACTCTCCTGTTTGGGCTGATGGAGTCATGCTCTTCTTCTGGCTTAACGAAGATTTCATTCCTGTAACATGAGACCTTCTATGAGGAGGCTGGAACATCCTCACCCTGTCTCTTCATCTGGTGGTTATAACACTTCGTCAGAACTGGAAAAATATGGATTCAGATTCCTGAAGATTAGAGGTTAAAAATCCAAACTTAATACTTGTGCCTGTTGCTGCAGCCTCTAGAGCACAATAATTATAGACAAGGAGTAAAAAGAATCAGATGAGCCCATTTGCTAGTCTCTCCCACAAGAGACTCTTATGCTACTCGTATTTGCAGCACTGCAGTTTTGCCCTGACTCCCAGGCCTTATTTACCAGATTAACGGAGCCAGAGAAAAGCTGCGGAAGGGCTCTGGAGATGTAAATGGGGCCATAATGTGGCAGGGGAAGCGGGGATGGAAAGGGCACAGAACAATCCTATCAGGAGGAGTGTCCCACTCCCACCCACCAAAAAGGCAGCCTCCTCCTATGTGCCCAGCAGGAACTGGGGAGGGAAGGAAAGGGAGGAAAGCAAGCTCAGCAACCTCCTCTCTCTCACTCCATTAATATCAGGATATTTTTGTGCCCACAGCTGTGTTACTATACTTGCTCTTTCTTGTGTTGAGTCTAGGAAGAGGCACATCTCCTGTGATGTGGGAAATTTGTCACATACAATTAGCAGGGCATCAAAAACTAAAGTGTCCTGACTTGGAAAACCACAAGCTTAAGCTACTTAGTTTTGGAAAAGAAATATAAACAAAATGCCACATATCTGATTTTTGGTGAAAGTCCTCAGACTAGACCTCAGTTCTGAACCTTACTCCTTTACACAAATTTATCTTTGTAGTTAAAGAGGAAGGATGTCTTCCAATGGCCTCCTTTATGCCTTCTTTATTATTTTCTTCACTACTGATTTCACTCATTCAGAAAGTCCATATTATGTTTTAAGTACTGTATCGTTAAAGATTTACATAACAGTATTTGGAGCATTAAGTATAAAAAACCATCTGTGGAGAAGTATACATCAGTATATCCTGTTTTACAGTACCAGGAAGCATATACCATTACAAGTTGTGGTTTCTTGGTCTGTTGTCCTAAATATGAATTGCCATCATATTGGATATAAATCATATCCCAGTAATTGAAGAATACAATTTATTAGGGTGAGAAATAAATTAATAATGATTGTATATATATAATTTGATATTTAAAGCCTCATTTACATATGCAGGTATAAGCATAGGTTACATGCTTGTTAACATAAGGAGCACTCATGGATGTCCTTAGTACACATACTGATGCTATTAGTTTGCTAAATTAAGGAACTACATGATTGTTTTCTTTCACAAGTACCTCTATGCACCTGTCACCAGGCTTCCTTCGTAAATATGTCTTGGACTACTTATAAATTTCCAGCTTTGAAATTATGCCATACATCTAGTAGTACTTTTCATATAGTTATCAAGACTGTAGGTACTTAGAGAAATTAGTAATATTCAAGAAAAGTCCCCACAAAGCTTAACCATTCAAACCACTGATTAAAAGATTTTATATTTGCAGAAAAAAAAACAGAAAATAGAGTGGAATGAAGATTATACCACATAGAAATGAACATGAATACAATTATGCAGATTATGCTCATGCATATATATTCATAGATGTATAGATATAAATATGTATTTATGTATGTACATGCATACATTCTCACTTTCTGTGAATGATGAAGTTGATATACTATTCATGCAAAAATATATCTGACATTCTAGAGCCTAGGTTAATGGTTCTAGTGATGAATGAACTATTATTTTTGAGCATTATTACATTTAACTATACAGAACTCTTTTAACAGAAAAAAAAAAAAATCTGTGGAAGAGCATGAAAACCATTACTGCACTGAAACATGTACAATGTGAAAGGAATCTCATTTTCTGTATGATAACATCCTTTGTCTTCCATTGAACCAACCTTCAGTTCATGCTTGACCCATTTTTGACAGAATTACACATCACAGGATATTTAAAACAGCTACAGCCCTGAAAGGCATTTTAACTGCAAAATCTGTATCACAAGACATTTCTACAGTACTATAAAAGTAAGAGAGAATTTATATAAACAACATGAAGACTAATGTTTGTCATTTATTTACAAGACTTTTACCCTGTAGAATTTGGCATCTTGTATTTTGACAAACATTCAGGGTTTGTCAGAGTGAGGAATAGGTTTGCTGCAACAGCTAGGACCACCTTTATACATGTAAACAACCTTGGAAAAACATAGCGAAGATCAATTCATTGCACTGAAGTGCTGATGAGAGCTTAAAAATATCTCATTATGCTTTTGTCAAGGTCAATCTTTTGTTATCTTGTAAAGAATGCTAAATTCAACATAAGTTTCACGTCAAAGCTGTGTACTTCTGAATGTTTTCCAGTGTCTGCTTTAGACAAATGCTTTGCTGAGTGCAAGCAACCTGTCAAACAAAGAGCATCACACAGGAATAAGCAGGCCTTTCATTTTCTGCCTAGTCGTACTGCATCTGCATTTTGCTTACCTGTCTTCAGTTCAGCCAGCTTCCCTTTTAAGTCACATTCTAAAACAAATTGGTTCAATTCCAGGTTTTCTGTTGGTAATGTTTTAAGATGAGATCTTATTACTTTAAGCTGAAAATTCTTTTTTTGTGTTAAAAACAAGAGCAGGCACTGGAGCATTTAATCATCTGTCTTCTATTTACAAACCTCTCAACTTGCATTACCCCTTTCTGAAAGAGAAATAGAAAACATAGACTCTTGAGACTACCAAATATTTCACATCACTATTAGCTTGATGTTAACAAAGCTTTTCTTTATTCCATTTCTCTTTTTAACTGGATTAGTTGTGGCTGGGTAACTAAAGTAAAAATGCCTTTGAAGTATGAATATAATATTGCCTCACATTACTTAAATTTTTTAAAATATCATAAAGTGACTAAAAAAAAATCCTGTAATATGTACACTTCTGTGATCTTTTAATGTGAGACGCTGAGGCATTTAATCCCTGTCAATCATACTGAGCAATTATCCAAAGCTTTGCTTGTACTTTTTGCAAATCATAAAAATAGAACTCATGCAAACATGGAGCAAATTCTGATTTTGCTTAGTAATTGGTCATGATATCAATGAGAAACACTTAAGAATTAGCCCAGCTCCTCCACCCCCAATCTATACTTGAAAGCAAAGAAAAAATTTGCTGTGTTATGAACGATTTTTATTTAAAATCATGTTTGTAGTTTCTGCTTTCCAAACTGAGGTGTGAATTGACAAAATTTTAATTCAAATGGAGGACTAATTAATCGATTAGCACTCCTCACAGCTGCCAGTAATATGAAGTATGTTTTAACATTTAAGTGAACAAGGTTAGGTAAACACATTGAGGTAAGTACTGACACCAGAGTAGTTACGATTGAATGTTATGTTACTCTGTATTTTTCAGTCTGGAGGGAAAAATGTTGAGACCCATTTTGCAAATATACTTTGCTAGGTACAGTATGTGGCACAAAGTGCATTTCAGTTTCATGAAGAATTTTGGGTATATTGTTTTAAATTATCAGTTCCACCTGTCATAAGAACCACTGGTTTTTCATGAAGAGTTTAGGATTGTAAATTATGACTGTCTTTAACAAATTGCTCATGAACAGTTTTCCTAAGTCATGTCAGTAGGCATTTTGGTAGACATGGTGATGGCAACTGAGCAAAGACTTTTGGTCAGAGACAATCTAGACCTGAAGAAGTGTGTCTATTATACAAGTTCCTTAGCCTGTTTTTAGCTGTTGCCATGTGATACACCTGCTCATTTAGCAGCCTGTCAGCAAATCTGCCTAAAAAGAAAAATCCCACAAGTCCTGGGAGAAAAAAAGCCCCCATCCCTGAACTTCCTGGTGTGAACTATAAGATCTCTTAATTTTTGTCTGGTGATTAAAAGAAAATTATACTTGAAAGAGTGAAACTAATGGTATCACCTTTTTTAGAAATTTTAAAGTACATATCATAGAGATTCCGGGCAAGAGTTATTCCAATCCCTTAAAACAAATGCTAACACTATTTTGTGTCTGTCCTGTGCCTTGATACAAATACTACAGATGCAGAATGAAATGCAAAATAAATAGTGATTATATCTTTATTTCAGAACTTTCTGAGTGAGAGTTGAACTTTGGATGGAATTTGTTCCCATCCAACTTTAATGGACTCCTAAATTCCTTTATAACATGCTAAAATGGGTTTCATTCTCCCTAATGATAACCACCAGAAATATTTTTAATTTAAAAAAATATGGTATAACTAAGTTTTCTAGTCTCCTACATAGTAAATGCAGAGGAATAGGCACTTCTGAAGGACAATTCATCCCATCCTAAGATATGAAAGGCATATTGCCCTATAGAGGTGTTTTTCTGCTTCACTGCAAAATTTCTTCTGTTTCTCAAACTACTAGAAAACTAACTGGAATCAGTTTGGGCTTTATGAAGCATGAACAGCCTACAGCGTGTTTTGAAATTGTGTTTTAACAATAATATACATATTATTTTTATTATATGCAACAAAATTTCAGATCGCCTTGAGAGATCCATTGGTGGTGGCTTTGAGGCTATAGCACAGAAACTTATTCTCGAAGTGTTTGCATTTTGCTATGTCACATTGTCATACAACAGGAAAGCCTCATCATAGTAATGAGGAAGGTCCAATAGAAGATGCATTTAGCTAATCATAATTCAGGAATTTAATTGCCTATGGGCAAATAGAGTCAGTAATGCAAATAGTCATCTGGTGACAGGATGGCTTAGCTAATATTAAATGACAGAAGATTTACCTTCTTACAGATCAAGAGTAAGTTCTAAAACTATAGAAATTGTGGCATTAGTAACTTTAAAAGAGTATTTCTAACATAAATCCTGTCCCCACAATACTTAAAACAATACACCAGGAACCTCATCAGTGGTGTGGATAGATATGTTTGTGCCTATGCATGTATGGATTTACCTCATACCAATCTTTCAAGACCAGCCATCATTTTCTGTGAGCCTTAGACTGCAATTCATGGATCCCATGAATTCTTATTGGGCTATATTTATCTACACAAAAAATAGAAATTTTTCCATAACTCATTACTGGAAACTAAAAAAAAGAAATTTTTGTCCTAACAAACTTCTGATGTTACAATAAAAATGACAGCAGTGATGGCCTTTTATTTTAAGGCTATATGATTAAATAATCCCAGAAACTGTGACAAAAATGAAAACCATAACTAGCAGCTTCTGAGATAGCTGTTTTTTCATTTCAATGCAGTCTGAGTCCTATGCATGACAAAATTGCCTTACGATGCCTGTAGGAACAGCTGAAGGGACCATTCCAACACAGCTGAAATAAATACAGATGAAAATTATAAAAGCTCTCTCTTTAAAGATCCAAAGCAATTTACATGTAAGTTCAATAATCACTGAAAATTTCAGGTAAAGCTTTACCTTTAATTAACACTGCTGAAATAGTCAGGACCTTATTAATATGTCAGAGGAATATTATCTGGAAAGGTAATGCAGCTATCTAGAAGTCATGAGCAGATAAAACCTTATTATAATTAATCAGTCCAGCCATTCTTTCTTTGTATTAATGTGCTGGGTTTGTCTGGGATAGAGTTAATTTTCTTTACGGTAGCTGGTATGGGACTATGTCTTGGATTTGGCTGAAAACAGTGTTGATAATACAGGGGTGTTTTCATTATCGCTGAGCAGTGCTTTCACAGAGCCAAGGCCATTTCTGCCTCTCACCCCACCCCACCAGCGAGTAGGCTGGGGGTGCACAAGAAGCTGGGAGGGGACACAGCTGGGACAGCTGACCCCAACTGACCAAAGGGATATTCCATACCATATGACATCACGCTCAGCATATAAACCTGGGGGAAGAAGAAGGAAGGGGGGGACATTCGGAGTTATGGCATTTTGTCTTCCCAAGTAACCGTTACGCGTGATGGAGCCCTGCTGTCCTGGAGATGGCTGAACACCTGCCTGCTGATGGAAAGTAGTGAATGAATTCCTTGTTTTGCTTTGTTTGTGTGTGCAGCTTTTGCTTTACCTATTAAACAGTCTTCACCTCAACCTAGGAGTTTTCTCACTTTTACCCTTGCGATTCTCTCCCCCATCCCACCGGGGGTGACTGAGCAAGCAGCTGTGTGGTGCTTACTTGCTGGCTGGGGTTAAACCACAACAATTAACCCAACAATACTTCAATAAGTAATGACATAGCTAACAGAGTAATAGGGAGCTGCATTGCTGCCACAATCTCCTTAATATTTTTTTATTTACCTTCTAAAACAACATAGTTATTCATTTTTAATGAGACAGGTACATATGCAATTTGTATATTATAAATCAAATATGCATGTATGTCAGGGCTATACAATTTGACGTGATATTAGTTGAATTATTTGGTTCATCTTAAACATGTTCAGTAAAATAAAGGAAATATTATTCTGAAAAAGGAATCCTGCATGGAAATGAAATCATTAAATACTTGACAAGTCAGGAAACAATTTTTTTTGTTATTACCAAAATTGGCAGATGCATATTAGGGTTCTTTACTCTTCTCAGAATTTCCAGGTAGACCCTGGGTAGCCTAATAGTAGAGGTACAGGGAAATTAAGGAGGTGTGAAGTTTTACAGTGCCACTGAGAAGTGGAAAACCTAAGGACCTGATGGATAAAATTACTTTTTTCATACCTCAGCATTGTGCCATGTAAAAGACTTAAAGATTGCGGGGAATCCTGTTGGTATGTTGGAGATAATTGGTCCCCAGAGACCGATATTACAATCCTCTTTCAAAATGGTCCAATTTTCTGATTTTACTGTACTTAAATGAAAAATCCCTATTACATTAATTTAACAAAAGTACAGACTGCTATGTAAAATCCATCCCCCGTCTATCTTCAGCCAAATATATTGTTTATTTCAGAAATGTTTTGCCTGCCTATTTTGATTTAGATTATTTTATTTATGGTTTAGAAGATGTTCAGGTAAAATGAAATGTGTTTAAGAACATTTATTTATATGTCTTTTTCCATGCCTGGAATAATCTTTTTGGTCACAGAGAATTATTAGAATTATTTTGCTTTTTGTTATATTATATACTAACCAGTTAATTTCCTATTTTAAGACGTTTCCAAATTACACTTTTTTTGTCATATATTTGTTATTTCTATTTTTAGACATTGTATAAAGCAAAACAGTAAGTCTATTAAGCAGATGATTGTAAGTATGTACAGGTACCAACAAGGTCTTTATTTACTGATGAAGACACATATGCCATGCACACTGAAAGATATATTGCACATTTATTTCTGAAGTATATACTAATGCACATACTATGACATGAAAAGAAACCTTGTATTAATAAAAGGTTTAAAATAATCTTTTAACTCAACACGTATGGAGGCTAAATTCACTATTATTAGTACAAGGAACTGCAAATGTACATCGATCTATATGCTCCTTCCTAAGTTTGAAGGCATGCCAAGCTTACATGCATGCACACCTTATACATGCATAGGGCATGTATGCATGCATATCTATATGATACACATGTAAATGAAGTTGTAGACCGTGGGTTTTTAATATCTACACATAGCAAATATGTGTAGTATCTTTTAAAGCAAAACTCAAATGAATCACTGTGATATCTAAATGTCCACTATTGTCTAAACTTAGAAATCCTACTAAAAGCCTCAAGTTACAGAGTGGGACTATACAGCAGTGACAGTGAAGTTTCTAGTTTCTACTAATCTGTACATTGTGTTAGCCAAGGGACCCACAGATATCTGCCACAGGATGGGACAGTTGTCTTTGAAAACAATAAACCCTTCCAATGAGGACTGGAAAATTAAAAGCCCTCTGTCACACTGTTGTTATCACCAGCTGCTCTTCATGCTGGTCCCTTACAGCCTCCTAATGGATGTGATGTCCTGTCAAGAGTCTGAGTTCGTAGGCGTTTTCCCAGAAGATGTATTTGTTCCTTACATTAATAATTCCTGGAATTCTGATACATGAGATGAATGGGGAAATATATGTAATGTTATAATGGAAAGCTTTTTTTCAGGTTCTATAAAATATGGATAGTTAAGTATTTTATGACTACAGTTTTGTTTTCCGAGAAAATTTCCACATAGGTACAAAGCCATTTTTCTTCTGAAAATTTCTACCTAAATTTTCTATGTCTTAACCTTTACAAAATTTATGCAGCAAGATACATATTCATCTAAAAATATGCCGAAGACAAGCCTTCAGGTTTATCTGAATTCAGTGAAATAGCATATGAATTTTATTGACAGGATAGTAATACTGGTTGTGCTGTAAAGCTACTAAGGAAGCAGAACATTTATTGACAATTTATTTTGTGAGCTTCTGATGGAGTGTGAAGGATGAGTATTTCCAGTTTGATGACAAAACCACTATGTCTGGTGCTGAAAAGTAAATAGAATAAAAGAATGTAGGAGTTTCAGTTACAAATATGCATTCAGGTACATCAGGATTTACTGTCTAAGGTGTGGGGAGGAACTAGCATCATCTATGTGCCAACAGCTGTGTTTATATCATTCTACATCTCTTCCAATCCTTACTGCTCTTCCTCCTCATTGTTTTTCAGTGTACTATACACAATGCATTTTGCATTGCTTTAACTGTAATTATATACACAAAGAAATGCAGTCCTCTCTGCTTTCATCACAGCTACAATTTCACTTATATTAAAAGAACTATCTTGGCATAGTTTATTGCCTTGTCTGAACCACTACACTAATACAAAAAGGTTCTGTTAATGTAGCTACATTATTAAATATACAAAAGTAAATGTAAAGTTCCAGTAGTTAAATGGTACAATGTCACTATATTCAGACAAAGACAAACCTTGGCAATTGTTTTGGATCAGTGTCTGGTTTTGAAAGGAGGAAAAGGAAAGGTGGGAGGAGACAGGAATACCTCTTGATTCTGCACTAGTAAAAAAAGAGGCCCTAGCTTTCTGGCACTGTCGTCAAGTTGTGTGGTACAGATCGTATCAATATGGCTAAATTTGTTTTTTTGTCCCCAGATGGGTTAGCTTCCCCCACGCTGCCCACTAGGCTGAGCTACCACCCAAATCATGCCCAGCCATTGCCAGGAGGGTCGTCAGCAGCCTGGGCAGAGCCAGGCTCAGCAGCGCTAAACAGTATGGGTAACAACAGGACAGGATGTGCCACAGTCCTCCCTAGGTGTTGTGGTTTAGCCCCGGTCAGCAACTAAGCACCACACAGCCGCTCGCTCACTCCCCCCTGGTGGGATGGGGGAGAGAATCAGAAGAGTAAAAGTGAGGAAATTCCTGGGTTGAGATAAAGACCATTTAATAGACAAAGCAAAAGCCACGCGCACAAGCAAAGCAAAAGAAGGAATTAATTCACTACTTCCCATCGGCAGGGGATCGGCAGCCATCCCCAGGAAAGCAGGGCTCCATCACGCGTAACGGTGACTTGGGAAGACAAAAGCCATCACTCCAAACGTCCCCCCTTCCTTCTTCTTCCCCCAGCTTTATATGCTGAGCATGATGTCCTATGGTATGGAATATCCCTTTGGTCAGTTGGGGTCAGCTGTCCCGGCTGTGTCCCCTCCCAGCTTCCTGTGCACCCAGCAGAGCAGGGGAAGCAGAAAAAGTCCTTGACTAGTGTAAGAACTACTTAGCAACAACTAAAACATCTCCACATTATCAGCACTGTTTTCAGCGTAAATCCAAAACATAGCCCCACACTAGCTACTATAAAAAAAAAAATTAACTCTATCCCAGCAGAAACCAGGACACTAGGACACTAATATGACTGTAACTTACTACTATAGAGGGACCAATATTTACAAAAACTTTTAAAAATTGTTTTTTTGTAACTAAAATAACTTTGAAAATAATATAGTTTACCCTTGTGTGAAGTATTTTTAAATCAATAGAACCTAAATCAAAAAGATTTAGGGGAGATTCAGGTTGCTTTATTTTGACTATCCAGCTTAGGGGCCAAAATTATGTGCTCAGAATTAGGCACTGTAATTTGTTTAAAGTGTCTGAGCAGGGGATTGCATTGATTTAAACTAAGTCCATTTAAAAACAAACCACAATGACCTTGTGCATGGGTCACCTTAGACTCTTAAATTCCTGTATAAAGGACCAACCTATTTCTTCATTCTGAGCACACACCAGTTTCCTTGCACATTGAAAGAAGTAAGAGTGATTGGAATCTGACATGTTGCTATTACTACATATGCTTTCAGAAATGTGGTACCAGCTGCAGCTGAAAAAAATGTTACCCTGTCCTCTTCATTGTACACCTAAGGACAAACCAGATTCATCACACACCCTCAAATTTTCATTTTAATTTTCTTTTCAGAGTGCGGTTCATCTGAAATCATGTCTTTGGGAGTCCCTCGGGCCTCAGGTTATTTTTCATTCTCTTAAGGCTGATGTTTTAGCTCTCTGATGCACTGCACCCGATTATGTCCTTGCACAAACTGACCAATATGACCAGGTAGAATTATCAGGGCAATGACTAGTGAGCCTGGGAAGTCTAAATACAAAACCAATGCAGACATCACCCTAATTTCCTGAGGATGTAAATAGAAGACATTGCAAGAAGGAATAAGAGTTTCATAAACTAAAATTGGTTTCTTTCTTATATTGCTTTAACCATTGCTTTAATCATTTAATCTATTGCTTTAATCAAAATTTCTTCTTTTAAATAGCAAGAAAACAACTTTTGTTGAATTACCTACTTAGCAGCAGTGATAATAGGTTAAACAAGCATTGATTAGCTTTCCTTAATGATAAATTATTGCATACATACTAGGTTTTGCAATGCTTTTTCTCAAGCCTCATTCAGTCCTAATGTTATAAAAGTCTACATCTTTCCTAGCTTAAATTAAAATTGTACTAAGTATACTGAATGATTTACAGAATGACACAATGATTTACTGAAAAAGTGCCTTGTGTTATGTGTTTGACATGCATCCCTCCATGTACACTGATTATCTATACTTCTATGGATATTAGAAAACGTAGACAGCCATGCTGCAATTAAGCACTGCACTGAAAAAGAAATCACAGTATGTAGTTTAGAAAAAAAAATACTGCCTCGACTCTGGATTAAATACCTCTTAAAGTGTCCTGACTGCCTCCTGAATCTTTCTCTTCCACATAAACACAGAAACATTCTTATGTCCCAAGATGAATAGAGAGCTTTTATGCAAAAACTAGCAGAGTTTTGAGACACATTTTTGAAAGCACCAAAATAAATAAGGACTGAAGACAAAGGTACATTTTCTGCAACAGTTTTAAGATATTGCTGACCCTTCCCACCTGCCATGGCTGCTTCAGGATGCTGCTCCCTCAGAGACCCCAGCACAACCGTTTGTGGGGCTGGACTCTCAACCAAGTTAGGCTCAACTTTAAATCCAAACCAGCTGACTTATAAACTTTATAACTTATAAAAAGAACAATTCCAATTTTCCTTGGTTATATTTTGGCTTTGGAAATGAGTTCTTGGAAAGCAGGAGGCAGAATTAAATGTGTTTAAAACAGCACTGTCACTGAAATATTGCATGTGGAACTACATTAAAGTCCTCGCTTAAAAGCTAAAGTGCACAGCTAAGGACCAACTCTTAGAAACATTTGGGCAGCTAGAGGCAAAACTTTTCAAAGTGCCACTAGGTATCTACTGAAATTTTCAGGTTATTAAGTACCTTTACAAAATCTGTCTTGGTGTGGTAATGGAAGTGAATGACACTTAGGCTCCTCACTCAAGAATTTTTGAAAATTTTAGTCTTGGTGTAACCTATGAGCAGTGAGATATCTCCTGTCCGTTTCAGATGGCTTTAGATCAGAGCTGCATTTCTTGGCAAATCTTGATTTTGATGGCTAGTTTGAAGTTCTGCCCTCTTATTATGGAGTCAGTCTTTGTCCCATAGAAGCTGGCAGATGTTAGACTTGTACCGTAAATCTGTCATTGTTAAAACTATGGCATAAGCACTGAATACTCCCTAGTGTCCAGTTGCCCTCATGAAAAAAAATTACTAATATAAAAATACACCAGTATTTCTGCAATAAAACTCTTCTTTCAAAGTGTTATTTTCAATAAGCTTGAGATACCCTGTTGCACACTAAACCTTCAAATGTGGATATATTTACTGATGCACAAAATTAATAAAGTGTTGTTACTGGCATTGAACATATTAAATGTAATACATCTAGAATTTAAGGAAAACACACATCAGGTAGTCTGATAGTATCTTAACTAGTTTGAAACTTACTCAGGAAGTCTAATATTATAGCATGATCAGCAATGGGAAGAAACCCACAAGTTCTGCTGGGCTTTTTATGTTGGGTGAATCCAAGAGACAATGAAGCTGTAATTGAAGCTGGTGAGGAGAGAGTGTGGTTGCCATCCCCACCTTGCAGGATACACTGCAGAGCAGTCTGAGCCTCCTATGTCTACAGCGCTCATTTAGGCCATTCCCTACATATTGTGAATGTTTCTGGAAGGACAGCTTGTCAGGAATACCTGCTCCTCAAGTTCTCATTACATGTCCCCCATGGCCCCACTGACATTCACATGGTGTCCAGCTTGTCAAGACACGGCTGGGCTGGTAATTCCAGCCAGCACCCTTCATCAGCCGCTCTGTCATTATGGAGGATGTCAGCCCCTAGGTCATCAATTACAGACATGCACGACATCCTCACATCTCCGTGATGAGTAGAGACTGTCTCCAGCTTCCCTGCCACCTTTCCAAGCCTGTGCTGCAGCCCAGTGTGGGTTGTTTAATGCCAGCCCCTGGGATCAGACTGAAGTATGCGTGATCCATAATGAGCACCCATGGCAGGAAATCACACCCAGTCCCTTCACCCAGTGAAGTGTCCATCTTCTGGTCTGCTCCTCATGGGTAGGCATGGTTTCTGGAGCACTGGAGATCCCAGCAGCCTTCCGGAAGGCATGGCACAGACAAACCTGCTTGGGACACAATGGCTTAGCTCAGCACAGGGTGGAGAGGAAAGAGCCTGCCATCATTACAGCCATAAGATATAGCCCATCTCCTGTGGAGGAATATACATCTGCGTGAAATAAAGCATGCTATCAGATGGGTGACATAAGTAATTGAACTACATCAAAAAGGCATTGTACTGTTAGGCAGAAAAAATTATTCTGGCTCCTATGTTTAGATAAGAATGTTTAATCATGAAATGTGTTTCTGTGTGGTCGTCCATTACTGATGTCAAAAATGGATGCCTGAAGAAGTTAAACAATTCCTCCTTTTATTTGACAACTTTGAATTACTTAGTTTCTCTGCTTAAGGAAATTAAGAACAAATCCATCAGCATCTATATATAGATTCTGTATTAATTACCCACTGGTATTATTTTGGAAGCTACTTCTGTTCATAGTGGTACACTAAACAGAGTGAATGATGTGTTTTGCTTCATGCAGTTCTATTCTAAAATCATCTTCATAATCTTCTATAAGTCTGTGCTTCAAGTGATTCCTGTATTTATGAAGTTTATGAGTTTGGAGCAGTTTCAGAACTCTTAATCCAGATATTTATCTACATATTAATTTCAAATGTTGTAAGGATCCATATACAGTTCTTGAAATCTTGACTTCTGGGCTCTGAGATGTTTAAAGAAACACTTCTGTTGACTCCACTGACCAGAGAAATTCTGACTTAGCAGAATTTGCAGAATATTCCAGAGCACTGGGAATAAAAAATTATTTTTATAAACAATTAATTTTTAATCTTAGAATGTACCTTGTGCTGGTGTTTGAATGAATATGCTTTCCTCCAGCTTCACTATTTGGTTTAACATATGACCTGCAATACACTAATTATGCATGTCAATACATAATATATGTACAAAGTCCTTTACATGTCTATCTTAGAACATTCAGTCACATGCAGATATAAAAAAATTGCCATTATTGCCCCCAAAAGCTATTATGTTTAGTTTGAGCAAAAAGACAGAAGAGCTTTTCAATGGCATTTTTCTATCTTTCTATTTTTGTATTAAAATTACTTGTACAACATTGTTTTATATTTATCCTTGTTCCTATCTCACATAATTTCCAAACAAATTCCTTTGTGGTTAGGAATAGCATTGTAGTCATCATTTAAAAGCCAACAATGTAGGTTTCCACATCACAACATTCTTTTTTAATGGGTTGCAGAAGCAATACAATACAATAAATTAATTATGAGAAGTTACTTTTGGGAGTAAAACCCAAAGTTTCCTAAATAACTCCTTTAGCAATTTGTCTTTGTAGTATTCAATCAATGCAGACTTCCTTTCATTCTTTTTCCTCTTTTCAGTCAGTATAATTGATAACCACTACACTTTGTAGTTTGATACACTCTTTCTTTATCTGTTGTATATTTTGAAGCACCCTTACAGCTCTTTTAAAGCCCAGAAGCAATTAAAAGCAGAAATAACTAAAAGTATGGGTAGTTCTTTGAATATCCACATAAATTTTGTTAGCATTTCAGACAGGGTAGTCTGAAAATCTTTCTTCTCTGTCATGCTTTCTTCTCCCTTGTTCTTTGTGGAGGAGATGATTTGCATCTTTAAAGTCTCACCTGCACCTGCTCACCCAAGAGGGCTGAACTGCTGCATGGTGTTTGCCATTGTGTTTCTGTAGCTTTCATCTGTAGAAAGTGCCATGCTCCACAGAGACAGATTTTTCCATGTTTCTTTTTATGTAGCAAGATCTGAAGTTTAATTTATCAATCACCAAATCTTACCTTACGCTTCTATGCTTGCAACTAAATACATTTCAGCTACCTTTTTCCTTCTTGAACAAGAGAGATTTCTGTCTTTTCCTGTCTAGCAATAGCAATGTCTCTCACATTGGTGGAGTCTACTGTGGCTGTATATAACATCTCCACAGGCAAAAACACTTATGGCGTTAAAAACAAACAAACAAACAAACAAAACAAAACCAAACAATTTAGGCAAACTATTTTTAAGATTCATTGGATCTTAAGACATGTTCCTTAAAATTGTCAGATGGTTACCAGGTGACAGTGCATTTCTGGTTTTTTTTGCAATAGAAAGAACATAGACAGGCAACTTGGGCTGGAAACTTAACATTTAGATGGCTGAAATTACATGCAGTCCTCTCTCCCTTCTGTTCAAAGATATAAATCCAAAGTGTACCGAAGCTAATGTACTTGCAGCTGTGAAAAGTATCTATGTGGCAGGGGATTAGAAGAAAAAAAGCCAGGCAATCACTCCATAAGGTTCAGCACAGGCTCAGGAATCCATCTAAATAGGAAGTCTTGCAACACTACAGACTAAAATGACATGGGATCAAGTAGTATTTTATATTTATGGATTCAGTGGACTTGATGTAGACTTTTGATCTGTCAAAATAGATGCAACCAGAGAACAAGGGTTTAGATGTCTGTTTCTCAGAGTTCAATGCTGTTTTATTAGTACTGCAAACTGCATTTCACACCATCCTAGTTATGAACAGGTTTTCATTGTATGTAATCCTTTTTTTTTTTTAATTCAGAAGTTGACCCTTAGTAATTAACAGTAATTTTCTGCTAACCAGCACATCAGCTTCATTAACTCAACTGGAATGAATGCAATCTCTCAGTTACTTAACCTGGACCTTCTCCTGCTAGCACAAAACTAAAATTAGTTTCATTAACTGGATTTATTATATACTAAAACCAGAAGGCAACATCTCCTTCATTTTACAATTATGCAAGCTTAACAGAAGTTGTTTTAAAGAAATTAATACTGAATATCCATCACACAAAAGTGCAATTCCATAGGTAATGGAAACCTGTAGAAAAGATGAGTTGATTTTCAGGTTCCAGCAAGGCCTGCAGGGGAAAATGCATGAGGACTGACGAAGACAAACAAAAATACCCATTGCAAGTAATGTATTGATTACATTTAGAAATTAGAATTAGAAATTAGAAATGTTTCAAGTGAGAGTTACTAGTTTCATTTTCTTGGAAACCAATACATAAGGAGTAATAGTGCACATGGTTAAGACAAATATCAGAGCAAATTCTGTGGTGACTAGGTGAAAGGAAGGAGACACCCGTATCTTAGCCACTACTGTGAGTGTCAGAGTCTTCATGGTTCAGACCTATTTGCTGCTTGTCACATTCACTGTTTGGTAGCTATTACATTAACCCAGAATTTACTTTTCTGTTTACACTCTCTCTTGGTTCAACTACTGTATTTCTCACTGTCTTTCTTGATATTTTTCAAAAGTTTCTAATTATATCCACATATCTCTAGGTATTTTTTCTTCTGAAGTTGTTTCATCTCATGCCAAAGTAGTGTTTACACTGTACTCTATTTTGGTGCAGGTGGTTCTAATTCTTTCAAATGGTTCTGAAGCTGAATTTTATGCTCCTGCTCTCAGCTGGTGTATATGACCATATTTCCACTGACTTTGATGGGTTATAGCAATTTTTGGCAGCTGACAGCAGCAGTTTTTCTATACAGAAAAATACTGTTGATTTATAAGAGAATCACAAATCCCCAGTGCTTACAAAATTGAGTTATCCCTCTGAAACTAACACAGTGTTCACTAAAATAATGTTATAATTGTAAATCTTTTTATCTATTTGTAAACAAGTAAGGACAAATAAAATGGCTAACTATAAGGTGTAGTTTTCTTGTCTTTAATGATACAAAGAGTACTTTTAAAGTAAACATAAATAACTCTAAAGAGTGAATAGTTCTGTCTAACTTTTAATAATAGAATGTGATTAGAATTATTGTCTAGCATACATAATAGCCTGATTTTTGCCTAATCTGCTGCAATGTATAATGTATAATCAGCTGCACTGATAATAGCAGCCTGGTGTATGTAAGATGAGAATCAGGCCTGAAAACATCAGTCTATGAGTTTCCTGTTCTGTCATCTTCTGTAACCCAGCATATTAAATATCACAAGTCAATTCATGAATCAAATTGGATTGGTTTACTTAACTATAGCTGATCCTTTTATTTTTTAAGGAAAATTTTGGTAGCCATGTTATTTACACACACATAAAAAATAGAAAAACATGTCTGGAAAATAATATCAAGTTTAAAAACAAAATGCAGAATTTCAGTAATATACTACATCATATTTTTGAGCATGTATTGGCTTTGCATGGCAAGGTTTTGGTAACAGAGGGAGGGGCTACCAGGGTGGCTTCTGCCAGAAGCTGCTAGAAGCTTCCCCCATGTCCGATAGAGCCAATGCCAGCCAGCTTCAAGACGGACCCATCGCTGGCCAAGGCCAAGCCCATCAGGGACGGTGGTAGCACATCGGGGGTAACATATTTCAGAAAGGGGAAAAACTGCTGGGCAACAGCAGCTGGAGAGAGGAGTGAGAATATGGGAGAGAAACAACTCTACAGACACCAAAGGCAGTGAAGAAGGAAAAGGAAGAGGTGTTCCAAGCGCTGGAGCAGAGATTCCCCTGCAGCCTGTGGTGAAGACCATGGTGAGGCAGGCTGTCCCCCTGCAGCCCATGGAGGTCGATGGTGGAGCAGCTTTGCTGGCAGGACTTGTGACCCCACGGAGGACCCATGCTGGAGCAGTCTGTTCCTGAACAATTGCACCCCGTGGAAGGGACCCACGCTGGGGCAGTTGGTGAAGAACTGCAGCCCATGGGAAGGCCCCACATTTGGAGAAGTTCATGGAGGACTGTCTCCCATGGGAGGGACTCCACGCTAGAGCAGGGGAAGAGAGTGAGGAGGAAGGAGTGGCAGAGGCAACATGTGATGAACTGGCCGCAACCCCCATTGCCCGTGCCCCTGCGCCGCTGGAGTAAAGGAAGTAGAGAAAATCAAGAGTGAAGCTGAGAGTGAGAAGAAGGGAAGGATGAGGGGAAGGTGTCTTAAGATTTTGTTTAATTTCTCATTACCTTACTCTGATTCAATTTGTAATAAATTAAATTCATTTCCCCAAGTCCAGTCTGTTTTGCCTGTGACAGTAATGGGTGAGTGATCCCTCCCTGTCCTTATCTTGACCAACAAGCCTGTTGTTGCATTTTTCTCCCCCGTCTAGCTGAGGAGGGGGAGTGATAGAGCAGCTTGGTGGGCACCTGGCTTCCAGCCAAGATCGACACACCACAAATTATTTCTGTGTTGAAAGTTTTATTTTTTTATTTCCAAATGAACTTTTTAAATTAAAATAATTTTTACTGAAAATTCTTAAATCTCAAAATCACAAAAGAAGGTTTATGTAAGGTTTTTTCTTTTTTAAATTTTTTTTTCACAAAAAACTCCATGATAAGTTTACTTCTTTTAGGCTGGACATCCTGGTTTCTATCCATCTCTATATTCAAATACAATTTATCTGCCTGAACCATGCTTATTTGTATAATTTGTGCTGTGTATCTTCAAATACCTGAAAGACTTGTTCTCTGAGCTACTGCCAGTGAAACAAGTTTTCATGAAAAACAAAGCTTGATAATGCTGGCAAGAGTATCTTGACAATAGCTGGTGTCCTTTCTTCAGTAGGTTAGTACCAAGCACTTCTCATAATATGTTACTGTTTTGCACTTTCAGGTCTGTGACCAGCCAACAGTGATTCTGAAACAGGTAAACTCCTTGCTTTCTAGTTGGCATCTGCTCCTTCTAACAGTACCAGTGACCTCCCAAAGACTTCCCTAGATGGTGGAGGTCTGTCCTCTAAAAGTTCATTAAATACTCTGGGCCAAAGCATTTGGTAGCAAACAAGCCAAATTAAGCAGGTAAAATACTGCAGCTAAGAAATGTTTGAGGAAACTGCAGGTGTCTGCATACCATTTTCCTGAGTATTCCCCCCTTCTGTGTTACCCAGACCAATTTCTGCTCACATGCAACTTGATGGCAAAACTCCATGGCGGAATAGAGTTCACAGTGTTTTATGAAAAATAAACATGATCTATATTTAGTCAGTCCCATAAATAACAGTTGACAGCGTAAAGTGGTATGAGCATGTATGTAAAGCACCAGGAAACCATAAAGCCTGAACCATAGTTTCCAGGCAGAGCTTCAGTGTGAACACTTAAAACATCACAGTGAAATCCTATTAAAAAATTGCTATTTATTGAGAGCGCCTACCACCCGTAAAGATCTTTACTACGCAGAATAACAGAAGTATGTTCATATTTTTTATTGCAGGGACACTCTTAACAAAGTGGATAAGCAGAGTTATAATTCCTGAAAGGTAAATATAACAATTTACGCTCCTCTTCCTCTGGGAAAGCAACTACTAGGTCACCTGGTTTCTGTAGTTATAATCATTAATTATTGTGGGGAAGCAAGGCCCAGTAGCAACTGAAGGGATAAAATGGGGGGAATGGTTCTACAGTGCTCCTTGTTTGGCTGGCTGCCCCTTGCACAGCTAACTCTTCCAGCACTGGGCTTCATGCTGTCTTGTGCTCTGTCAGCTACTCCTGCAGGGGTGCCTTACCTCTTTCCTGGCTCTCTTGGACATGTCTTGCCTCGCTTCTCTCACTTGCTTTTTTAGCCACTGCTAGGGATGGACTCTCAGCCCACTCTGCTCCATGAGTTGTTCCAGATATGAGGTCCTTGCTCCACTGTCTGCTGGCATAAGCCATACTTGTCTCTGAGTGATTCTGCCTGCTGGGTATCCCAGGACTATGGGTGTGCTTGTGCTCTGCTAGCTATGCATCACACCCTTCCTTCTCCTGCCATTCATTCCTCCCTCCCCTCCCTACTCCACTACTTGCTGAAACAGAAATTATTTCAGTTCCAAAGGATGTACAAATACTGGTTTTGGCCTTTGAGAATACTGGTTTGAAAACCAGCCTTAATTGGTGTAACTTTTCCCAGTAAGAAGGGTCAAGTGATAGTGAGTGTGCCATTTTGTGAACTGTTGGTTTTGTTTTTTTTTTTCTGTGCATGTTCATACCCATTGGATGTAACCCAGACAGAGCAATAACTTTTAGTCAGTTTCATTAATTTTCTGTTGGTTAAGCGGTTTAGTTGTTGAGCAGTAAGCAATAAAACTACACTAGGGCCTTCAGGCTGAGGAGCACATTCATTCTTTGCTAAGTTTCCATCTCAAATATGCAATGCCACTCCTTGGTGGTACTAGTGTGACTACCATCAGATTTGTGGTATCAGAGAATCAAACTCTTGCTGAGCATGATCTAAATTTACTCAGTTCCCAGAAGTACCACTTGTTCAGTCGGATCTCCACGGTGTACAAGAGCTGTCTAAGTTCAGTCTCCCAACAAACCGTTCTATTCCCAAGACATGGTTTCGATGCCTTTTTAAATGGCCAGCTCGTATCTCAAACACCAATAACATGACAGTGCCTCAAAGGCAGACAGCAACCAGCTTACTCATAAATCCACTTGCTCTGCTCAGATATGGGTAGATATGTGTTTAGGGCTGAGCATGCCCCACCCTTAAGCAATGGAACATAAGCCAAGTTTTGGCACAACTATAGACTGAAAAAATTCAAAAGACAGTTGAAATATTGTTTATGTTAACTAGCAATACTTAAATTAACACCTACAGTATGTAAAGCTCGTATCCCATCCAGAATCAATGAGTTATTTTAAGCAAAATCCCTAGTTAAATTGGTATTGAGTTTTACTATGACAGGTAATATATTATGGAATTTAACAAACCCATAGTGAAAGTCCATAGTTAAAGCCTGGGCAATTGGGGTTTAATAATGAGTTAAATAGGCTATATTCTGTCTGGCTATAAGAGATTTGCTGAAGAAAAGAGTAATCTAGATCTTCGTCCTTTTATTCTAATGGAAGCATTTTAAAGCAAGATACTTAAGAATAATTGAGCTTGTTGCATATTAAGAGAAAAATCTTTGTGGTTAATGAACTAAAACACAATAAATAAAAGTATTTCATTACATTCTTAGTACAAAAATTCTCACTACATGCATTTGGTTTTGACAGCCTATTTTAACCACGTAATTTGGCATTGTTAGCAAAGATACAAAGGTTATGTATGGCCAACAGACAAATGTTTTCTCTTTCAGCTGTTAAATAAATAGGTCTGTCTTTCTTTTGTGTGTCTTTTAAGATAATTAAAATGGTAGGAGACATTTATCTGGCTCTAATGTTCGTGGGTTTATGCATTATTGCTAATTAATAGCATTAAGTGTCTGAGCAGTAGAATTGCTCCTCCAGTGCAAAGTAAACAGAACTCTAAAATCACTAAATCAGGGAATTGAACACATCCAAGCAGAATGAAAATAACAAGTAGAAGCTGTTGTTCTTCTATTGTGAAGATTTTTTTTCTGTAAAACACATTTCTGATTACTGGGGATACAAATTTGTAGGGCTATGTTCCAATGTAATGGTCTCAGTGGTTTACTTAGCATACTACATTAGTAGGAAGAAAGCAGTATGAGCTGTCTTCAGAGAGATGGAACCAGCTAGAATGATCCCAGGTGGATTAGAGATAAGGAACTACCAAAATCAGGTTCCTAGGGCTAAATCAGATGTCAAAATGCAAGGCATCAAGTGATATCTGTGCTCAACAATCAAAACCAGAGGGAGTCACACCTATTAGCTGTAGGTAATGTTCATAGCATTAGATATTTTACAGCAATAATAAGGGAAAAAAATTGAAAAGAGTATTAAGTGGTGTAGAAAACCAACCTGTTAAGTAGAATATAATTAATTATCAAAGAGCCAATTTTCATTTTTAGTTTTCACTCTAGATTTAAAGAATTGTAACAAAACATCAACTTCAAACAACATTTTGAATATTTAGATTTATACAAATGTATCTTTGCAATTTCTTCAGCTTACATATCCATAAGCGCACAGTTAATCTTTTTGTTTTGTTTAGAATTTGATTGTGACTGCTGTGGCAGATTATGGATATCAAAGAATTAGTGATACAAAATCATAGTGCCACAAATATTAGAACAAGTTTAATGTACTTGCTTTGTGAAGCTTCATTGAGAGCATTGCTTTTAAAATTAATCGGGAGTTCTGAGATACGTTGCAGCTCAGATGCACAGACAAAAATTGCCTATTTGAAAACCTAGCTAAAACAATCTAAATCCTTTCTTGCTTTTCTACCTGTTTCTCTAAAATTTTTTGTTATCTAACTCTACCTCAAGATCCCCAGTTAGGAAACTTTACCAAATATCATCAGAGCCATGTACTTCAAGTGGCTCACCAGCTTTTCTCTTCAAAGTCGTCAGTATAACTTCTAAAAGCCAGCTGTGTATTTTAAGAACCAGCTAATTCAAAAAGTAGAGAAGGCTTTAAAGCAGAGGCCCTATGTAATCATTAGAACAGCCAGCTCCTTCCAGAGAGCATACGTATGCTTAGCAGTGATGTAACCAAGGCTCTGTCTCTTAAGAACATGTTGATTTTTTTATTTCTGGAGCAATGTATTCTCAAGTTAAGGCATCAGTACCACCTTTTATTTCTTGTTAATTATATATTTATCTGTGAGAACCAATTTCCCACAGAGACTCTACAGTTTGGATAGTATCTATCGCTCAGTGGGAACATTTCTTCTCTCTTATAAAGCACTGTTTAAACGCACAAAAAAATTTCTGTGGCTTTCCCTGTGGACCAATGTCTATCACATAGCAACATCTGCTAAGGAATATGCTGCAAAGCTGTCTTCATATTTTTCCTCTCTTCCTGGAGATAAATTTGTCCACTTCTGGGAAATGCATCCAACATCTTCACAATCACTGTTACACTTACAAGAAACATTTGAAGATGTCATGTTACAAACAGGCAACTGGCAGGTATTTTGTAGAATACCCTGACTAATATAATAGAAACAGAGACAGTACTGAATATAAATTTTCTATTATTTGCAAGTACAGAATTTAGCGGGAACAACCTTAGAGCAGACTTCTTAAAAGTTCTAGTCCTGCTAAATGCAACTTGGCAGAAAGTCTTTAGTACCTCGAAAATGTCATTACCTTGTAAAATATGGCAAACCAGATTTAAAACAACAGTGGAATTAAACTAATCGGGCTCTTTGTCTTTTTTTTTTTTTGCATATTGAGCAGCCCTCAACACAGTTACAGTAGTGAAAGCCACCCTTTCATCTTCCTTAAAGATAGCTGGTATCACATTCCTTGAATGTTCACTACAGAATTATGCCTCAGAACTTAGTCACTTTCTCCTGTGCACCAGTTGTGTAATTCCAGTGTCCTCAAGGGAGTTTTTTGTGGTATACACACATTTATGGGAGCAAAGAGAATTCTGATTTCAGAGTGTTTGCTATTACAAGACAGATTTGTTAGTAATTGTTTTCGTACTTCAAACAAACACTTCTCTCCATATACTGAGAATTCACTGTAGACACGAAAAGAACCTTTAAGTGGGTTTTGGCATTTACAATAAACATTTCAGAATTTTGAAACTTTCAATCATCTACAGAATTACTGAAGTGGTTAAATGAGCTTGCATGCAACATAAAAGAGCAATTGTTTTACTGCAGTATCTACTACCTGAATTAATACACTAATGAATGTATATATGCATTGTTTTCCAGTGCATCCACTTTCTTTGTGGTCATTAAAGGAAGACACGAGCCATGAGCTACAATAGTCGCCTATAAAACCATATTTTGTATTGTCATTTAACACCTCATAAGTGGGGAGTAAAGAAAAATAACTGCTAACACTCAAAGCACTATAACCAAAAATGGTCATTTATTTCCTAAATATATGTTTTATAATTAATCTTACATCTTTAAGACAACATTGAGCTCAGTCTTATCTGTCCATAGCCCAGTCAATTCTCAACAGATATTTAAGGAACTATTAATAGCCCAAGGGCCAGCTATCTAAAGACCAAAGATCAGTCTGTGAATTAGGGAGCCATTTCTGCTTTCCTATGACACTTCCAATCACAAAGTCCATACGATGGCTGCTAAAACAATGTTCTTGACTGAGAGGACCGATTCAAACTGAAATATGATGAATGAAAGTTAAAGAAAAAGAGGTCTAAAACCTTGTCATTTTACCTTTTCCACCTCCACTAATAACAGTAACCTATTTCAGGGCTGCATAAAGCTTAATAATTTAGGACTATCAACAGCACAGAAACATTCTGCTCGTGCATCTTTACTCCAGCCATAATCCCTTTCCCATGATCTGACAGGCAAAACAGATTTGTGTGTTTCAATTTTGGCTTCGAACTTTCAAAACAGAATTGATTTGAAAGTGAGGTCTTTCTGCCAATGATTTAGCTTTGTCCTTGGCCAGATTCAAGAGGCAGCATAATGCACAAGAGTAGGACCTCGTCTTTTTGCATACAAAAGCACTTAACCCACTATTAAACAGAGCTACATCACCTTCAGGAAGCCTCTGGAAGGAATTTTGCCTCTAGTAGTTTTTTCTTCAAGAATTACTGTAAACTACCTTTGCCTGTATGGCATGCTCCTCCCAGTGACAGCATGTCTCACTGTCCCATTTGAGGAAGTTGTTGTGCTAACATATATCTGTATAATAAAATGTGTAGTAAAAGTGTACAGAGCTGCACTGAACAAGTTTTAAAGCAAGGAAAATATATATATATATAAAAGAAACATATAAATGGTTCTATTTAATCAGTCATTTCTTCATTATTTTCCTGGAGTTTCATTCATTTTTTAAATAACATGATTATGTTAAAACTGTAATAATCAAGAATTGGTCACTAAAATTCCAAAACCTCATTACTGGAGAATATTAAGCACAGAAATACCTTAGCACACTCTTAACTTCATAATTGTGAGGAACCAAGATTAAAAAAATAGGTCCTAATTATTATAAAAAACCCACCAGCAGCAACAGCCAACAATGAAAAACCAAAGCAAAAGTATCCTTTTGAGAGCTGAATATTTCCAAGGAACCACCCAAAATACAAATGGGAAGAAATGGTGTCAGTATGCAATAGCTGTTTGCAGCCAAGGTAAATAGGATAAAAATCACACTAGATGATCATCCAGAAACTGACAGGGCTACTCACAATGAGAAAACTGCAATGTGATCTTTCAGCTGATTAAGGAATGCTTTGCATACAACTTTATGTAGAGGCTACTACATTTCATTGCACCATATGGCAGTAAGGCAGAGTACAACATATGGAAGTCCAGTCAAGCAAAGAGAAACATTAAAGAAGGAATAGTAAGTGTATGGTGGCATTGTGAATAGCTGTGTGTAAGGAATTATTTTGAGTTGCTTGCTGTCTGTGCCAACCAGTACACAGGCAGGTTAGCACTGCTCTTACATTTGATGGATTTTTTTGTACATCTGCCAAGTCCAAGTTTCTTGTGGCACTTAGCTCAGGCCATTTGTTATCACTGCTCTGAAGATGCTGATGGAAAGTTGTTCGATTGGAATATTTTGTTTTCCTTTTCTACTCTCCCATCCTCTTCTCTGCGCTCTCCCTCTTCCTCTCTACTGATAGCAGCTGCCTCGCTCGCACTAGTCTTACCCCCACACTCCCATGCACACTAAAGATTTGAGGCAATTCAAGGAGAAATGTTTTAATGAATGTCTTATACATGTGATTATGCCATATTATACTTTAAAGAATTTCAGCTTTCAGAGCGAACTGGTTAGATATTTTGCAGGTCTTCCCTGCTCAGTCACTGTCCAAATAAAACTGGGTTTTATTTTAAAATTACAGTTGCAAATACTGAAGTCTCCACAACCAACGACTGCTGTTTGAATACCTGTGAATATGAATTTTATTGATGAAAATGGCAGCATTTTAATTGATAGTATTAAGAACATTTACTAAGATATTTGATATTATATGTATTTGGGTCCAGTTCTTGCAGCTATACTTATTGAAATATAACTTCATACAGCTGCAAAAACCCTGGCAGCAGACCCCTGTGTAAGGTAAAAGTTCTTTTTCTGTGCAGCAGCATTCTCTGTTGAGGGCAGTGTAGTGAATAAATATATTATTCATATTACGATAAAGTTGAAAAGCCAAAAGTCCATCCACAGCCAACAAAGCTTCAGCTCCTGCTGAAGGATTTAATCACGCTCACTCACATGAAAGATGAAATATGGGAAAATGACATAACATATAAGCGAAGTGTCAGTAGTGTCAAATGGAATGTATTTTCTCAATTCTCATATTCCTCCAATTCCTTTAAATATAGTTTTAACAAGAAAACAAAGAAAAATAGGAAGAAATAGGAAGTAAGGAAAATTATGTTGAAAAAGAACAACTTTGGTAAATTGAACATAGAAAATTTTAGCCTAAAGTAATTAGATGAGATATATCCTACTAAATCGAGAAAATGTGCTACTGGACTTATTTTGGCACTGAAAACTATGCCCCTGATTCATTCAAACATATAAACATTTGAACAGCAGAAATCATCCCACGATGTGTGATAAAATAGAGAAAACTGGGTAATAGAAAGAGGATAGGAAGGAGGGAAGGGATTGAGGGAGAGAGGTAGAGGAGAGAGGGAGGGAGTGGGGAGGAGGAAGGAAGAAAGGATGGGAGGAATTGACAACAGGAGAGAGGGAGGGAAGCATAGCCAAGTACGGATCATTGGTCCTGAGAAATACTCCTTTTAGATTTGACTTCTTTAAAAGTAAAACATGTACATGGGGCAAATCTTCACCAGAATTTTTAGTCATAAAGCTATCCATAGGTGGCAGAATCCATACTTTTGCCATGTAAGGTTTACAGGAACAAGATTTCAAAGCCTATTTCAACAGCCCAACTTATTAATTCTTACAGTTTGGAGATTAGCCAGTTCTTAAGACTGAGCACTATGTGTAGGGATTACTTCATGTTGACAAGCAGCCAGCACTGTTGGTAAGAAGCCACTTCATGACTGCAAAATATTTTTAAGATGGTGAAGGAGTGCAACTTTAAATCTGAAACAAGCAGCACATAAGTACCTTAGTTTGAATTTTGGCTGTGACATTCGTGGCTTGAAGGGTGAAATTAATTGTTGCTGCCAGGTCCATATTAAAGAAACGAGGGGAGAAAATATCCAGGATTTATCAATTTCTGTACAGTTCTGGTTTTCCACAAATATCCAAAGAGCTCTTTTTCAGGATCAGAGGAAAATATGTACACACAGCAGCCACCAGTGTGACTGCCACACCTGTATATATAGGAAAGTTAATTTTTAATAGAGGAAGCAATAACACTGATAGCAAGGACGTTACCACATCTCAAATTGTGAAATAAGCACTCGGGATCCATGATGGCTTTTTACTGCCCTCTCTTCAGACTCCACAACTTTCATTTTTTTTGGTGTACAAATTAATTAGATCAAGATAGTCCAGTTATGTCAACTCAGGCCACAATTACAGTTTCCATGTGTATAAAAGAGTTTGAGCTTCTGACAGACAATTATTTAAAAAAAAAAAAATAGTACATGGAGTATTGGTAATTGGGGAACAGGAAAAAATGAGACAGCTACAGCCCAAGAGAATGTTTATTTGCTCTCAAATATCTGATGGGTTGCATTAGTGTCTGGAGGTAACCTCCAAAGAGTGATTGCTCCTGGCGCTCTGAAGCTGGTGTGTCAGCTTTGCCTGGCTGGGTTCTGGCCAACCATCTGTCAACAGAGCTTGCCTTGTTTAGCCTAGCAAAACAAAAGCTGAGAGGGAATACAGTCACTCTTTATAAATTCTTTGGGGATAAACAAGGGAGAGGAATAAGAACTATTTAATCTAATGGACAATGTTGGCATAAAAACAAATAGAAACAAAGTGGTCATGAATAAATTTTGGTTAGAATTTAGATGGCCTCCCGCAGAAGTACAGTTCCAGAATAGCCTTCCTACGACTGTAATGGGAATTAAACAACGTCAGGATTTTCAAACTTGGAGTTTACTCCATTTATGAAGAGAATTTTATGATATTGTCTCTAAAACCAAAGTAAAATGTAGGGGATTCCTTGTAGTCTGTTCCTTCAGTAGCAGTTACAAATGCAAGCTTATCAAAAAAGTGTAAGTTCCTAAAATAGTGATGCCTACTCTGTACCAAAATATTCACCACTGATCATTGCTTCCATTCATAGTGCCACAAAAGAGTTGGCCTTGCAAAGCCTTATGAATATAAGTTTCATAAGACCATTAACTGAATGCATTTCTGAAGGTACAGCTTTGAACTTTGCATAATCTATTTGTTTTAGCACAAATTCTGGGGAGCAGCTGAAGCAAATTAAAATTACTTTGGCCACAAGTATGAATTGTGTCAGGTAAGTGGCATTCCAGTTCTCCTTGCACAACTGGTGATGCTGTCACAAGTAACTAAATACCACCTTTAATGCAGATCCTGTGGGGCTTTAGAGCAGTTTCTATGTCATATGACCAAGAAATGTATGCAGCATGATCCAAAATAATGACTATGAGGGACTGGAGGGAATATGTACATTCCATTAACTTTCTAGGTAAATTCTAACTCAGCTATATGAAACCTTGATCTAACTCAGTAGGTAAATCCATCCTTGGATAAACCTGCAATTAAGGCAGAACTCCAGCACTCTCTTCACAGAAGTTGTCTTCAGCAAGGCTGCTGGTAGGCTCACATTGCAGAACTGAATGCATCTATTAGTTTTGTGCTGTGGCAATAGTGTTGCTGTGGTAAAGGTTGCTGCTGGATTTGAGATTATTTCAGCTAAAAAATTTTGTTTCATCATTATTAATATTGAATAATAGCATTTGTATTAGTTGTATGATATCTGTATCCCTGTTACTTTCTGTACTTTTCCAGACCTTTCTTTTGCTGTTTAGTGCTTAGTGTTGAAGAAAGGAACTCAGTACACAGGTAACGGCACACAAAATCACTGTGCAAAACTCAGAGGATGAGACCAACACATTAGCTTAAGCAATGATGTTATTAATTCAGCAGCCATATCCTTTTTCTTTAGAAATCATTTATTGTAATATTGATCTGAATTATCTAGGATCAGCCTTATGTCCATATTTTACTTGCACTGTACATGATTTTCTATATTTCTCTAACAGAAATGTGAAAGTACCAGTTGGTTTATTGTTATTGGGAGTGTCGACCTATCAACCCCAAAGCTTAATTTTCTAATGTGTCCCATCCAGTTCTGCTTTCCTGTATTTATTACAGAGTAGAATTACTGCTGTTGAATCATATATATTAATAATTTATATTAACAGGGCATGACTATAATAGATTAGCTATGGCAACACTACCTTAATTTAAAACTTATAATGAAACCTTATTATGAAGCCAATTATTTCCAGACCATGACTGAATCGTCATATGTGTCACATACATACATATACAAATCCAAGTACATATGCAGACTATATTTGTATATAAGTATAGCTAAGAACATAACACACTTGACACTAAGAAATGCAATCAAAAGCCGAAACGGCCAGGGAATAAAATGTTGACCAAGTTCTTCCACTTGATAAGCTGTGTCATTTACTCCTACACATCTTGCCTCCATTCTGGGAGACCCTGAATGCAGAATTGTTTAGGTGAACAGAAATGGCTGTTTATGAACATCTTGTAATATACCTGCACTTATTCTACAATATGCCGCCTATGATAGAGGGGAAAAAAAGGAAAACCACAATACTTTTTTTAGGGAAGTATAAATAAGAATATTTAAAGAGTCATTTTAAACATACCTGTTTTCACACTCCTCACTGAAAAAAACAGTTTCCTTAGAATTTAGGAATTCAAGCAGCATGCATTCAAACAGAACAATCACATTTCTTAAAGTAACATCAAATGGTTTTCTACACACAGGACAATCACTATCTTGGCAGAAAATACGGACATTACTGGATAGTTTGGAACCTCTACTTCCAGTTACCAGCCTCCTCCAGAAGATACTCTGGGTGTGCTTTCTTTGACTTGGAGAAAATGATAACAGATGCAGACTTAAATCTTGTCTGTTCTTGGCATTGGACTAGAACAGAAGGGAAGGAAGTTTTACAATTAGTGACGAATGTCACTAATATTTCAAAGATTTGGGGTGCTATGATACAACAAAAGATGGTATATTTGTGTCCAGAGAGGGGCTGAGGAAGTCAGATGTACATAATTAACTTATTTGTGATAAGTTTCTGTGATTTTTCATATAGAAATCATCTTCATGCATGAACTGCATATGAGAAATTATTTCATACCTTCTTTATTTACTCAATATGGAGGTATGGAAGAACAGAAGATTTGCAGCTTTAAAGAAATTAAAAAATTAATTAAAAATTAATTAATTTGATTAATTTTAAAATGTTCTTCATATGCTTAAAACCTGTTTTATACCTCTTTTCTCATCCTGAAAAGGCATTTTCATAGAAAAACCTTGCAGCTGACTAGATTTATTCTCTTACATTATTTACTGTAACATTCATCCTGTAAAGTCACATTTTGTGTACACATAACAGTATTCTTGACGGAGATAGCAGCCACCAGTTAGATACTGATGCAGACAGCACTGAACGTAGAAGAAAAATGATGGCCAGCATTTCCTGGGCCAACCTTACCTCTGAATAGAAATCTGTAATAGCTTTTCAGAATTTAAGTTTAAGCCAATGTTTCTCCTTAGGTATCAAATCTGATATGCTCTAGAAAAGTCTTCATCTGCTGTACTACTACTAATTACTTTTTCAGCTGGCAGGCAAAATTTATATTGCTGACACCAGTAAGACTCCAGTTAGAACTGCTAGAATAAAAAAAGATGAATTAGAGTTTGACCAGAACACTTTCAGATATGAGTAACTCAATCCAGCATGACTATTTCTCATCACTCTTAAGACGTTTGCTGTTGACCTTCATCGGTGAGTCATGAAAATGCTCTAATTAAGCGCTGTGGACCTCATAGGAGATAAAAGAGTTGGAAGCTGAGTTCAGTAATGACTTCATACTTTAAAAAAAGTGAACTTGAATTTAGCTATAGGTTTCCCATTTGGAAATACAAGGGCAATAACTTTTTGTTGTGTTAATTAACATGCAGCTATTTGAACTCATTATTAAAATTTTAAATATCAGATAGATACAGGTGCTTAATGGAGCTAAAGGTGCTGTGTGCAGTCAGTTGAAAATATCTGACATTTCAAAGTGACTGATGAAAAGGTCAAAATAATCTTTAGCACTGTCATGTGAATCCCAGTTTTACGTATCTGTGGATCTCACAAAAATGTTCTCATTTTCCTGTGGTGGTGAGTTGCTGCTAATGGTCCAACCTTTGGAGAACATGCTCATTGTTAATGAATGCTAATTTTTTTGCTTGCACAATCGTTATGGAATGAAAAAATGCAGACACTGCATCAAGTGTAGTAAAAGGTCTTTACTTTTTGTCCAGAAATTCAGTACTATAGAATAATGCAGACACAGCAGTGAGAACATGTGACTCTCACTAAAGGTGTTTACCAACACCACTATCAGGCACTTGGGCGACTGGGGCTCCCCCACCCTGCCCACAGCTCAGGACCTCATGTCAGCCCCCCGGGGCTCCCCCATGGTTCCCATGGCCCGTGATCTCTGGATCTGCCCTGCTCCCTCACTCGGCTGCGGGGCCGAGCCCTGGTTTCGAGCCCCTGCCTGGCCGGCACAGGGGCTCCTGGGCTCCCCGTCCCTGCTCTGGCTGCTCCCTGACAGCTGTGTCCCCTCCCTAGGCCAAGCTGTGTAGGAAAATCCAGAAAATGTACTGCTTGGCAGCTCTTACTTTTTAAACAGAGGAGATATTTTATATGGTCATTAAACAGTTAAGATAGTTTTCGTTCTACATTCAGTTTAATCCATATGTACAAACCACACACACAAGAAACTGGAAGGGACAAATGCCGTTGCTCAGCAACAAGAAACTGGCAAAAGCTCAAATACACCACATTTTCAGCAGACAATGGCTCTCTGAGCTAAACAATCAATAGCATTTAATGCAAAGGAAATGCCCGGTTTATCACACTTGCCATCTAATAACACCTCAAGTGTATTTGTGGCTGACATACATAAAAACATATCTGAACTCCAGCTGTGTGAATAATGTATTGAAAATTTCACCCTTTTTTTGCTTGAAAGCCAGTTACAACAACAGTTTGTTATTTGTAGGTATTCAGTGAATAATTTATGGAAACAAATGTCACTCTATAGGTTATTCAAGAGATTCAGTTTAACTATTCACAAGCCAGGCTGTTCAAAGACAACTCACGTCCATCATAAAAATAAAATCTGAATTATGTCTCCTTCTTTGTTTCAACAGCCTCTTCGTCCATGGTTCTTTATATATCACCTTGTTTTTAGGCATACACAGATGAGTCCCGCATTTTGTTTCTTCTGCTACAGCTCTCCTTTTCCTGTTTCTCCATTTCCCTTCAGGCTTTTTCCTTCACGTTCTCTCTTAGCCCTTCCTTAATTTCTCCTCTCCCCTTAGGGACAACTAATATCTGCTTAGAAGCTGAATTTGTGTTACCCACCCCCATATGCAGCAAGTTGCTCCTTTGAGGCAGTGAGTTTCTCGCTTGGCACCTGGCAGAGGCAGGCATGGCCCCACAAGCCACAGCAGAATTGGAACTGGGAACTGCCAGCCCGCAGGGAGGAGAGCAGGTAGCAGCACCAGCAGAGAGGAGCTATGGAGCTAGGAAAGGTGCTGCTCCAGTGCCAGGATGCAGCACAGAAACACACCTTCCAGAATATGAATTTCCTGGTGTTGAAATACTACGGTGATGAGAACTTTGTTACAGAATCAGATTAATTGCCCTTCGTTTTACTAATAAAAACTTAGGCATCATCGGCTTAATGCTCATCATCCAGATACCACCACAGTCAATACTGAGAGAGGAAGAGGTATTGTTAGAAAGCCATTATCTGTCCTGCCTTAGACACCTACCTTATAGCAGGAGGACCCAGTGTCTGGCTCTCCCTATTTTCTTCATGGGTTATAGAGGGATCCTAAACAAATAACTCAGACTAGGTACTTGAATTTAAGAAATTGAAAGTTGGATGAGATTAATCTCCTCCAATTTTCAGAATTGCACTAACAGTCCGCAGGGTTTAATTAATTTTTCCATCAAGCACTTAATAGTACTTGAACAAGAGCATACATAAAAAAAAAAATCTTGAATTCAAAATGTTAATTAGTGATGAATCAAAATTGCAGGTATTGAAAAAGATATTAGATACAGGGCTAAGAAGTAATTATTTCAGGGATCCTCCTGGAAACTTGCAAGGGTAGAGAATGAGCTTTTGTAAAATGTTCCAGTGGTAAAACGTAGCTTCCTCATCTGATCTGAGATATGCTGAGATTGCCGGGATACATTTATGTTTAGATGTATCGGTATGTATTTAATTTAATTTTACCCCAGAATACTGTAAAAGGTTATGTTAATGAAAGAAGAAACATGGGAGAGTAGAAGGTTGGCCTTGTGGGGATTATATTTTAACATTCTTCATAGAATGGTCCTAACAAACATGTTAATGTCTAAAAGCCCCCTTGTTCTTTTTATCTCTAAAAAATGTAAGATTTCTAAGCCATTCAACTTTTGGTTATTAAATCATTAATATTAGTGATACTATTATCCTGTTAAAAAGAATTATATGTGGTCATAAATCAAGCACATTTTGGTTTGTGGATAAACAGACTGCCTAAGGTAAAAGAATATCTTTTAAAATTTGCTACCTTCATAAATAGTTTGGAAAGTGCAAATTATATGCAGGATGTAACCTTAATTAGCACTTCTCATGTCTTCATTCTTCTTAAGGTTAAACAAAATCTTGTTTCCTTGCTTTTATAATGAAAAAAACGTTCACATGCGAAGCTCAGGGAGATTTTTGTTTCCTTTCACTGAAACAAAATTATATCTGTCTTGAAAACCGTAGTTGTTTCCTACATGTGTCTTGAGATTTTGATCCTATATCACTGAAGATATAACCTCAAAGAGGCTAGGTCACAAAGAACAGCTACAAAAAGAACCCTTTATTTGTTTTCTGGAATGTGTGCCTTTGTGGGCTTTTTAAGCCATATTTTCTAGTTTTTATCTGCTTCTATAAAGACAGGATGCTTCATAAAGAAGAGACACAGAAAAACCTTGCAACTGAAACTCTTACTTAACTACACAAATCCAGGAGATTCTTCTGGAAAAAACAATGTGATTAAATCAGGAGATTTGGCGAAGGTATGATTTAGGGAAAGCATTCAAATGTGTCCTTCAAGTAATCCTGGCTTCAGGTTTCAACGACAAAGAGTTAAAGTTGAGCATGATTTGAATCAGAATGAACAACTCTGAATAAAGTCAAAGTGAAGTCGAAGAAGAACCTTACAAAGCAAAATGTTAACTTCTCTGAAAGCAACACAAAACTCTTACTGTTATTAATTGATTTTTCTTTTGCACTTGGTATATTTTTTATTCATTTCTAAATAACATATCCTCTTTATAAAGAATGAATGAATGGTTTTATTTTTGCACCATTGTTCCTATATTTTATATGCTAATACTATCATTTGTATTTTCATATGAAATACTATTCTCATGGACTGTATAAGAATACTTTTTAATGGATTTTTAGTTTATGGAAGCTATTTTTAAGATTCAGAAATTGAAATGATACATTTTATTGCATTGTTTTATCTGTTCTTATCTACTTCATTTTTATGGCAATCATTAATTTAGCACCTGAGCAACTCATATGTTATAAGATTTTTCCTAACAGTATCTTTGTGAACAATAGCAGTGAAATATAACAGTAATATCATCACTTAACAGTGCAAAACTAAAGCAGAAAAAAATTAGGGTCAGATTCAATAACAGATATAGGTATGTTAAACAGACATTATATCAAGTACTATAATACTAATTCTTTGATGTCTGCAAATAAAAAAAAAAAAGCTCTGAATTAAGCACTTTTCTTATAGAGTTGCTGGGACGAGTCAGACACCTGACATGGCCAGTGCAAACTTGCCAGCACAGTCAGCAAACAGCTCCCCAGACTAATCAGGAGGCAGAAGGCACAGACCCTAGCACAGCAACCAGAAAACAGTGGTGTGCCTTGTGGCTAGAGTCTTCCCCTCAGAAATGCTTCTGCCATATATTCAAAATCTTTTTAATGAAAAGTGCAATCAGTCATAAGAGTAGATGGTAAAAATCTTTGATTACTCATTCACATGGGAACACCCAAACCATTGTGGTCCTGCTGTCCATTCACTATTAAGGGAAGAATAAGGCAATTGCTGCAGAATGCACAGCTTCAACAGAAAAGCTGGATGGTATTTTCACCCAGCCTTCAAACAAGGAGTTAAATGACTTGCACAGAATGTATCTTAGGTTAGATTTGAATTACTTTAAATGGGAGAGGAGAATTAAGCCATGATGTTAGTTGTATATCCAGTGCTCTAACCATTAATTTACTATATAGAAAGGGGCATCACATGCTGGTATGTTGTAAAAGGTGGGGTTCATCATGATTGGTTTTTAAGTACTACTAGCTCTATCAGTTTGTAAGGCAGTGAAAACATGTCACATTAAATTTGTTGAAAGAGATGGTTGAAAGAACTATCCCCACCAATTTCAGAAAGCCAGTGCTTATGCCTGGACTCCTATTCCTTCTCTTTCTTCCTTCCTTTCTTTTTTTTTTTTTTTTTTTTTTTTTGAGCTGTAGATATCTATTTAAGTAGTAGTTTTTAGAATAATTGTAAAGAATCATTGGATAAATCCCAGATCCTTTAAGATTATTAAAATAATAATTGTAATAGACTAGATTTTGCTGGTAGTCTTGGTGAGAAGTCTATGAGGGTTGGGGGCTGGTTTTTGTTGAAGGAAACAGAACAGGGATATCCAATATTTGCTTACAAAGTTTCCTGTGACCAACAAAAGAGAATAATTAATTGTCAAATCAATTAAAAATGATAAACCAGAGTTAGGATTTGGGATGATGCCCAACAAATATCTGTATTTTTCAGGTGCAAAGTACCTCTGATTTAGCTGCTTCCCTGATGATACAAGATACCTTCTTAATAAAGAAGTTGATCTAGGTGACTACCAAAGTAAAATGCCCATGTTAATGAACTGTGGGAGTACCCTAAAGTACAGGATTTTTTTAAGAAGCCAGTTATAGATATAATTAAGACCATAGATATAAAACGGCTAGACAAATTGACTCAGAAGATTTTGCTGGGCTGATCCCACAAGATGGTTCTTTTCAACATGCTTGATTTTGTTCAGGTGATTCATGTTGTAGGAGACAGTGCATTGCTTTTTTTTGGAAGAGTTTTGTACACTAACCTTCTGGAAACAACAGCTGAAGAATGTTTTTGTCACAGAATAACTGTCAGTTCGCCTTTAAAAAGAGATTAATTCCCAGTGGTGGAAACTCCCAGGGATTTGTGGAACAATAATTCCTCATCACTTGGGTCAAATTCTGTTCCTACTTCTTTCACTGGTAAATTTTGACTAACTTTGCTGGGATTATAATTTGTAATATTCTTCTGTAGGATATTGATTAACAAGCATCAGTATGCTTCAGTTATGCACATAAATATTCAGTTACTTTTCAACAAGACTCCATGTTGGTCCATCCTTTGCTCCAAAGGATTTACAAATAATTATCTGTGTTAAGGAACATTAACAACTCCAAGAGTTACGGGAAAACTATGGGAATCATCATCAGCTTCTTTCAATTTTTCATAACTTTAGTTTCCATGACAACAAAGGAGGCAATTCCACAAATCCAGCAGCTCATTATTTGAGACAGTTTGCTGTTTTCTCTGGAGAAGTGAGACACTTTTTTTTTTAAGCCTCTTGTAAGGAATTCATAATTCAATGGATGCAATCTGAAGCAAAAATAATTAAAGTGAGGCCCCTCTTTGGAAACAGGGTATATTTTGTGAAGAACACTTACTGAGCCTTATACTGGTTCTTTCTCCACTCCCAACTCACTGACTTATCTTACTAATATTTCTTCTATTGGTTTTCTGTGACAAAAATCTGACATAATTTGAACTCTCACTAAGAAAGAAATACTTGTAAGGCCAGGAAGAAATTGTTCTAGATATTTTTTGCCTAAAACACAGCATCCAGAACTCTGCAGTTCCCTAGTCAGTGACTGAAGGTACTGTTGACCTGAGTCATGTGTGAACTGTCATTATGTTAGGAAATACAACCTTTTAAAAATGCAACTTTTTATTACTAAGCAAGGTCCCAAGTTCTGCTAAGAATAAGAGTTGTTTATTCTTATGTATTACATTTGAGGAGTCTACATAAAAGAAAGTAATTGTCTAAAGAAGGCCCAGATCAGGTTTGTTTTAAAAATACAGACAGTAAACCAAGGTTTCTTTGTCAATGACCTGGTTCTATCACTGGAAAAATATCCTCTTAGGAAAGGCATTATTGCAGTGAAGGATATGACATGCCTTCCCTGTTTTTCACTAGTTCTCTAAATGTTCCACATACAGACAAGGCAAGAGAAAATATAAACCAATGTGAACATTTGAATCATTATATGTAAGCATAAAATCCTTTAAAATAAAACATTCCTTGCTATTATCACCACTTAAAATGCAATACCATAATACATTAACATCCCATTTCAGGATTTGGTTCTAAACAAATTCTTCCATGGGTTTTAAAAGGTCACACTAGCAGTGACCCTGAGGGAAACAGATCTTGTAGGAAATTGTTATACTCTTCACAGTCTTCATATATCATTACTGAACAATCCTTTTTATGGCATGAAGATAGCCATAAATAAATGACAACTTTAGTAAAGCTGAAAGCCTGACACCATTGTTGAGCGGTAAATGTAATGCTTGCAGTGTTGCCTGCATTTCCTAGTTTAGAATAAAACCAGATTAGTTGCACAGAAGTTCAGGTCTATTAAATCTGAATTCATCCACAGCTTGTGTTTCCTGATATTGCATGAGATTCTTGGATCCTGGACATTTTTGCTAGGTGCCAGAAAAAGGAAATCAAAAGCTTCATCAAAAGAGAGGAAGTGTCAAATATCATACAGTGGCACAGCAAGGTCTTTCAACAAAAAAAAAAAAAAACCAACCCCAAACCCAAAACATTTAGTAGAGAGAAATGGCCCATGCAAATGGCAGGAGGGTCTTAAGTAAAGCAGTACAGTGGGATGAATGAGCAAACGGAATCTTCCCCTTCTTCAGCAAAAAAAAATACATGCTGTTTCCCTGCAAGCAAACCCAGACTTCCCAGACTATTTTCTCATGTGCTGAAGGACTCCTAGAGCACATCCAGCTCTTCTTCCTTAGATTCTGATCCTTATCATTGTCATGTGAATGCCCATCAATAAGTCCTCCTACCTGGAAGTGACTCTCCCTACTCTAGGTGACCTGAATGGCCTCTCCTCAGAAAATACTGCCTACTGTATTAGGGCAAAATGGTGGTTATGAAACCACTACATTAAAAAAAGACTGATTTAAAAGGGATGCATCTGGAAAGACTTCTAGTGAAAAGACGTACCTAAAAGCCTGATACACTGCCCTGGTTCTTTATTTTCCCTCCTTCCTAAATGCAATTTGTAGCTACTAGTTTGCAGTTTGTTTTTAGAACTGAGTTTTGTAAATGTTTTATTGACCTAGTAGTTGAATGCAGAGGTACATGTTTATTCAGACTATACATTTGTTAACAGTGCTTTGAAATTATATTTTGGCTTTCTCTCAAGAAAATGTTTGGGATGTGCAAAGGAGATCTGGAACCATATGAATTCTGCTAAGATTGTAGTTTCTGTAAAGGATACAAGAAAATTTCATTCATCTGCCTCTAAAATGAACTGAAAGCATCAAAACTAGGAGTTGTAGGAATTTACTTGCTTTCCAAAATGCCCTGAAATGCCCTCTGCACGCTGCATGAAAGCAGCAGGTTCTACAAAATGTTTTCCCATACCATTGTCACACCACCAAACAGATTTGCCTTTCAAAGACATGGCCCTGGGTGTACATCTGAGATGAGGCATTTGTTCCTCAACACCAGGAGGAAGGTGACTTATGCTTGTTACAGGATGTACTACTCCCTGTGCATTGATACATGGTATTTCCAAGCAGAGGAAGAAGTCTCTAGCTGTAGCTATTTGAAAAGGGGAGGAGTAGCTAGAAATCAGTGGTTCGACATGAATTTACTGCATTTTTCTCTGAGGTCATAAAAATCTATGTGTTCTCTATCACAGAGACAGCAAAGTCTTGAGGCACTGTGTTGGTGTTACCATCCTCAGACACTCGCAAAAAGAAATAAAATATGTTCATCTGGAGATCTATCATGCTTGGTTTTACGGCTTGAAAATTACTGACACATGAAATTAAGGGCTATGGTCCACAAGATCTATCAGGTCCTGTGATCAGATCTTTGAACTCTATCATTTCAAGAAATGAAAGACTGGAATGGGAGGAAAAAAGGTTAACAAAAGAAACAGGGGGGAGAAAATTTGGCATGCTGGAAATGCAAGGTGAAAATCTGATTTTCTTCAATAGATCAAAATTTTACTACAAAAATTAATTAAATACAATAAAGTTAATACAAGCTGCTTCAATTATGACTAATCATCACACCTAAGCATATGCTTATTTTTTAAATATTAAAGTATCTGGATAATTTTACTATTACTATTACTACTACTACTACTACTACTACTACTACTATTACTATGTCTTTATGACAGAAGTGTCTTTTTCTTCTAGCAAAATAAACTTTGAAAAAATCTGATGTTTTCTCATTAGAATAGTTCTAATGAGTTTAAGAACAATAGACTTATTTTCTGTTACTTTATTTTCTGGGAGATATCATAATTGTTATACTGTGTTAATATATGTGATAAACAAGATGCTAACTCCACAGGACATTGCTACCTAGTATGACTTCTACGATGTTTGAAATCTACCCATTACGAGTAATGGCCTGATCTTACATTGAGACTACAGCCATTACAGGGTCCTCTCTTGATCCATGTGCCTCCAAAGAGGAGCGATGGTGGATCCAGCAGTGGAGACAGAAGTGAGGGAGGTTACTTCACAGCACTGTTTTTTCAGTCATTTTTTTTGCAAGGATCAGGCTGCACACCAGTAAATTGCAAAGCTAAAATTGTAATAGGGATCGATTTCAAATGAGTCTGCTTCATTACTTAGACATTTCTCTTTATTCCATGCCGAAAAAAGGCAGAGGCCAAGAAGAGAGGCTTTGCTGACTTGAAGAGGAACCAAGAAAAAAGCTGTTCAGTCTGGAAAAGATGTATTTTTTTAGGCTCTGTGGGAAAAATGTTGTTGCAAACCTGTGGGGGAAAGGGCTATTAATAGGAAAAGCAGAAAAAAGTTGGTGTTCCTTCCCTTTTACCTTGGAGGCCAGTAAAACCCCAAATCAAGAAGCATAATCAAGATATTGACTTGGAAAGAACACTCTATTCACTCAAGAAAATTGGCCGGCTACCAGAAACATCACATAAGATTATTGGTTTCTTTTTCTAGTCCCCAGGGGCTAGCCTTTGTTTGACAGCTACTTTCCCTCTGAGACAGGCTAAGAAAAGGTTCAAACTAGTTCTTCATATGATGGTCAGAGTGAAAAAGCAGTATCTTCAGTCTTGAACATCAATTTTCCTAATTTCCAACAGAACAATTCCAGGCTCTGACAAGCCCAGCTGAAGCAATCTTACCTCCAATTTTCATGTGGTGAAACAATATAACCAACATAGTATTAGAGGAACAGGAAAAGTATCTGAGCATTATTAGTATCGAGTACTGCAACAAAAATAACAACAGCCTTCAAAATAGATGGGCAAAGAAGGAAATCGAGTACTTCAGTGGTGTGGCTCCAACTCTATCACAGTTTCTTAATATCTGTTTTAAAATTTTGTTTTATCCCTTTGTGTAAAGAACACGATTACTTCCCTGGAACTGATCATTCTTAAAACAGATTAATTACTTTAAGGATCCAGGGTAAAATTAGACAATGGAAAGTACGTAACATCTTCACTTTTTAAACACACAACAAATCATTGCTACCTACTACTTATCAATCATTCTGCTATTTAAAATGTTTTGGTAGAACAATCAGAATATAAATAGATAACATCAGATTCAGTTGCACCATGAATGGAAGAAGATGTGCATAACCTGCAGGCTGAATTGTGTTTCCATAAAGCATTTGGTAAACGGTGATGAATAACTGATATAGCAGAAAACAGGAGGGTCACTTATTATTTGTTCCACTCTCTCCTGCTGCCCACTAATGGACTGGTTCTGCTGGATGCTGTTCAAAGACAAAAGGAGTATCTACACGCAGGAGAGAGCAGTGCCGAGCCAGCATCATTCCTACCTATTATGTTCACCCCTTAATGTTAGCAGGTGGGTGCTCTCTCTCAGGGAGGAGTTTACAGAAAGGAGCTGATACGGTGACTACCTTACCCTCTCCCCTGTTCAAACCGAGATGACCCTTCAGCTTCACAGTCACTACACTGCCAGGTTGGGAGGGCCCTCTTCACCATCCCTCCCCCCAGCTCTTCATGAATTGCTACTTTACTTCTTCTGGTATGGCTGTAGCCTACAGATTCCAACCACAAATAGGCATAATTATCCTGAGTGTCAGTCAAAGAAATTGCAATCCCTAGAACTCAAATTCAATGGTCTACCAGGATTGTGTTGTCAAAAGCCGTCTGGAATGAAACCTGATGTTTAAAAAATGCTCACCATTATATAAAATATTCCCTGTTGTACATACACCGTTGTTGTTAGAATACCGCTAGAGCTCCAGCAAACAAAATAATCCCTTCAATTATGCTTTTCTCCAGGAATTTTTCAATGGTATGTAAGTAATTGTACCAAGGAGTTTGTCAATCAAATTATGTAAACAAGCTCTTGGTGATGAATTCACTTGGAAAACATCCATTTACTCATAAAACTCACGAGAGAAATCAAATTTGTAAGTTGCCACAATTTATGTATGCTATACATTTTGTCTCAGGAGAAGAATGATCAGGAAAAAATCTGCATAAATGCAAAAGAGCACTTTTTCTTGTAATTTTCTGGACTGGCTTAGTTCATGATAAATCTACAAGGTAAAAGTATCAGAAATCATAAACAAGCTATCTAGCTATTTTACAAACTTGTAAAAACCTTATATTATTTTGCTAGTATTGAGAGATCCCTGAATAGGAAGTGTATGCCAGGGTAGTACTGTATCTTTTGGAGTATTACAGGCTTACTGCTTCCTCAGCATGTATTTTCCACATAACAAATATAATCAAGTTATGATCACTGGAACTAAACTACAAAAATTTATAATTCTGTGATGTAACTCATCATCTGTCAGGATGAATGATAAGACCTAATATTACTGAGCTGAATGAAATTATTTCTGAAATAATTATATAAGATTTTTAGAATAATCTTGGTACAGCAGATAACATTGGTTTTAAAATCTTCCGTAGAAAGGCCTTTTTTCCCCCTTAGATACTATACATTTAGATCTCTCCAGGGTGACATAGTGGATTTTAGAAAACACTAGAAAATACTCTTGAAAATATTCTTGTACTTCAGGATTGTTAGGTGCTACAAGTATAACAGCTATTACTATTTTTATGTGGACTATCACTGCCTCTTTTATGATGCTCATTATTTTCAGTAATACTAAATGACCTGAATTTATGCACATAAATTAGTACTTCTACATTTTCATTTTTATTACATATATACATCACAGAGTTGTACAGATTAATAAAAAAATCCCTTTTATATTCAAGAGAGCAGAAAAAAGAATAGTGAAATGAATATCAATAAGAAATTGTAGAAAATCAATAGAGGAAATTAAAGGATAAAAAGGAAGGTCTATTGCTGGCAGTAAGGAAAATAAAACGAATTTAAGGTCTATTTAGGACAAAAGAAATCCTATCAATGCTATTTCAGGAACAAATAGATTAAAAAAAATCATAAAGAGCCCAAATTTTCAATAAATATTTCTACTCACTGCCTAGGCAAAAAGCAAAATGAGATACATATTGCATATTTCCCATTTGAAAAATCATTACTAAACAGGTTACTAGATGGGTAAAAAGCTGCTGGATGACTGCATTCAGAGGGGTGTGGGATGCTGCCTGGAACTCGTGACAAGTGGAGTACCACAAGGGTCTGTCCTGCCACCTGTCATGTCTGACATCTTCGTTAATGACCTGGACACCAAATTGAGGATACCAGTCGACACGCTCAAAGGCAGGGCTGCGATTCAGACCTAGGCAGGCTGGAGGAATGGGCAAATAGGAATGTTAGGGGCAAGGACAAATGGGAGTCCTGGACCTGAGCTGGAAGATCCTGATACGACACTGTATGATCCACTCCTGAACCTGAAGGCAGAGCACCCTGACCTGGATGAAAATGCTGCTTCCATGATCCAGAGAGACTTCAAGCAAAAAGAAATTTCCAATCTTTTTGTAATTTACACTGGGCTGTGAAAAGCAGCAGTGGCGTAGAACCAGTAATACGACTAATTTAATTCTCCAGAGTAATGAACTCCTGCCCACCTTTTCCTTGGCCAGTGCACAGGCTGAAACCCTCCCTCTGTAACCCCATCCAAAGGCTGCCCCCACCCTTCCCAGCGGACTGGGCATCCAAGGCTCAGCTCTCACGTGACACAGAAGAATAACCTGGACTCAGACTGCCATGAAACTGCTGTGAGAAGGTACGTAAAGAGACAGAAAAGACAAAAGTCTCACCGAGCTGTAGGATTGTTGAGGCAGCATCATTAGTAGCTCAAAGATACAAGAGAGAAAACACCAGCATGGAAAGGTTTAAAGTCCTAATGGGAAAAAAGCAGGGAGGCTGGTCAGGCTGGTCTCTTCAGCTGGGAACCGGCTGTGAAGCACTGAGTCAAATTGCCAGTGTTATCAGGGTTGATGTGTCTGGTGGCAGACAGCAACTTGAAGCACAGAGGATGTGCAGTGGTGTCCAACCCTTCCCCCTCCTGACTGATGCCAGCCTCTCAGCAAAGACTTTTCATACCAGAGGTGGTGGGCACACTGATGCTTAGACTAACAGCTCATTAACTCCTAGCTATCTCCTGTATGTTAACCAATAAATTTTTGCTTTGTACTTTAAAGGTGCATGTATCCTGACTGCAGACTGCCTTTGTGCCTGGCTGAAGATGTGTGAGTAAACCAACCCAAAGAAGAGCCATAACAACACTGCAGCAGCACAGCAGTCACTTGGGTTAACCTTGGGGCACTGACTTGTCTCACAGATGGGTCAATATTTGCCAAGACTCCACTTACGAATTGGAATTAATCTGGAGACCTTCTCCAAGCATTTTCCAGGAAGAAGGAGCACGAAATAGGCATCTACAGACAAAAGTACGAAGTCTGACCTTGTGGTACATGTACCTCCATCAACTAGAGCTGACTATAAGGACATTTGTGAAGCCTCTAACTAGGTCTCATTTGACTTTGTTTTTTCTTCCCATGCAGTTCCACAGGGAAGACTTCCTACAAAGCTGTTCTGAGATATATCAACAGAGGAACAGTCAATGGCATATGTCACTATGATTAGAGCTGACAGAGGTTCTGGGCTGAAACTGTGTCCAAGGCTCAGGAAAGCAGATTAGGCAGAGATTAGTAAATCTCTGCACCTCACAGCGCTTCATTAAAAATCCCTATATAGGTATGAAATGGATGTCAATAGACTGCTTCTGGCCCTCCACCCCCAGTTCTGTCTGCGAGGTCACCAGCCCTGTTGAAAACTCCTCTGGTGGAACCACTGCAGGGGGATGCAGGCACACCCTCTGTGTCTTTTCTGGTTGGTCCCCAGGAGCAGAGGCTCACCTGGTTAAGAGCATTTGAGCTGCCTGGGCCACCAGGGCCACCAGAACGTACAGCCACTGCTGGCAGCACCTGCAGGAGAAAGCTGAGTCCAGGGAAGCTGTGGAGCTGTGGTTATCCTCTGCTACTGCTCTCAGTTTCTGTTGCAAGAAGGGTGGGTTGTTGTTACTATTAGCCAGGCAGCAAGTTTAGATGAGAAATTGAGGGGTTGTGGCCAAGTCTTTTATTTAGCATGGGGTAAGTGTATAACATAGTGGAAAACAAGGTGTTGTGCAGCCTATGGTGGCTTGTGGAACAGTTAGCCTTGCTCAGCTTTGGTGCTCCTAGTAAGAGAAAAATGCTGATAAACTGGATATTAGCTCTCAGAAGAGCCAAAAAAATTACTAAAGTAGACTCTATACTGGAAGACTTCAGGGTTTCTTTCTATGTTGATTAGGAAGTATAATTACGTACGTAACTGTTAAAAGTGGTGTTCATGTAACAGGCAAAGCTAGAGCAGGATATGGCCAAAATTGTAACTGGACAGCACAAAATTAAAAATAAGGGATACATCTGAGCAGTTCACAAAAGTTTTCCATGGATCCTGTAATGCCAGAAATAATTTCAAATTACGATCGGTGGGTTTTAAGGAAGGTGTGCCCAACTTCAATCAATGATCAAGTCTTACAGACTTCGTTAAACAAGTCTACCAGGTTTTGATCTCAGTGTCCCTTCCTTTTTTATATATTTATTAATCTATGAATTGCTGTATCCTGATGAAATTCAGCTCCATGCCTCCACCCAGTGGGCTTTTCTTAACCGAGAACAAAAAGAGCCCCTGAAAAGTGCTTGCGCACATGCAGTACCAGTGAAAGCATGGGTGCTGCAAATTATTTCTCTCCATCTTTTCTGTGGAGTGGCTCAGCTGAAATGTAGACAGGTATTTGATATTACCTTCTAAAGCTAGTTAACCACAAATGTGAGATGTTTAAAAATGTTTTAGAATTATCTTCATAATATGTTTGTTGTTGCTATAGAAACAGTCATTGGGAAACATCCAAAGCCAGTTGGCACCAGGGAAAACTTAAATTTCAGAGTGTTGTTTTTTTCTTTTTTTAAATCTAAAAACCTGAAATTAGTTTCACATTTTAAAATAAATACAAAACACATTACAACACTGGCTTTTGGTAATAAATAACCCTTTGCTTTGTAGTACATATTTTCCACACTCAAACTAAGGAAAAGTATTTTCTACAATTTTTTTTCTAATTGAGATTATTTAGTTACTTGCAATGGCACCCCTGTTTTAAACTAAAAGAAATATCCTGGATATATATCCTAAAATGCTTATGGTAAAAGGAGTTCTGTAAATGTGAACTTATCTGTTAAATTATGTGAGTTATTTCATTACCTATACACACTGGTTTTGTAAAACAGTGGATCATCTGAACCTGTATTCTGAATATTGTTTACATTAAGAAACACGGATAGTTGTTATCAGTTCTCCCATCTGCCTGCACCTTCCATTCTTTCTCTTCTGTTGGGTCCCCAAATTTACTGTGGTGTGTCACTTCCATTAAAAAACACAGGCTTATGAGGAAGTGCACTCTTAATATACTACAGAAGAAAACACAATTTAGGGAAAAGCTTTTCTCCCAAGCCGGGAATAAGAACAAGATCTCGTCCTCCATGCTGGTTAAAGAAGTAGAAAATACACTTCTCTAATCCCCCACCAGTTTAATGATGGCATCTTCCTTATATCTAATACCAAAATCACTCCAGAATAAATCTCTTCTTTCACATACAATAGCCCTGCTACTATCTGCAAAGAACTGTTTATGATTTAGTAATACTACCATAGAACTGAAACTAAAAGATAATGAAATTAAAGGATAAGGAAAATCTTTTCAGCCTGTAATTAATCTGCAACTGTTAACAGATGCAAAAGTCTGCAGTCTTCAGTAAAATTAGATTTTGGTGGAGTAGGAAAAATACCCGAATCGTATTAGAAAATAATTCAAACTGCAAACAAGTCATACACTAATCATCTACTCTGACATTTTTTTATAGCACAGGTCAAAGAATCATTTCTGTATCAAGTTCATAATTTTTAGGAGACTACACCTTTCTGAGAGACACCTAATGCAAACTGACTGATAGGGGTGCTTCTAGCTGTTCCTGCTTTTGGGGATTTTTTGTTGTTTTGTTTTGCGGTGTTGTGGGTTTTTTTTACAGCTGCCTAAGGTCAGAGGTAGCTTAATTTCACACTTGCCAAATGACATTCTGAGGAAATAAAAAATTATGACAGTCTTACCTGCACATTATAGTTTCAGGTTAAGCTCACTTCTGATTACTTTTTTTGCTTTTCAGTTATAAGTTTTTCCTTAAATAGTAATATTCAAACTTCACGTACCCATGTTTTTGTTTTGCGAATCCAAATCCAAAGAAGGTGATGACCTATTGTAAAAGAGTTTACAATACAGCCCAAGAATGTTCAGAAAGTTAAAAATATTAAAAAATTAAGGGTTCTGCTGTGAAAGTTGTGCCTATATATTATTTTTGCAAAATAACTCTACCTTTCAGAACTAAGGAAGTTGGCAAATGATCGTCATCACATACAGAGTATCAAAACCTTCTATTCAAAAAAACCTTAGGATTTCATCAGTTGTGAAGCTTGAAGGTATGAGCAATATTCAGAATTTACTTGAAATTTAAAACATTCATGAAAAATTCTTCATGCATACTATTTACTGCCTGTGCTAGCTCAAAATTCCCACCGAAATGTGCTTAATTCTGACATCTTCTGACAACGCACTCAAAAATCTGGTGTTTCAGAAAGCTTCCAACATGGTACCACTCTAAATGAGCTCCTGCTGTGCCTGCTGACCACCATGTAACTGCTCATTTGCTTTTATGGTGTGGTCAGCTGTGATGTAATGAAAAGTACTCTGTCAGAAATAAATACAAAAAATCATAAGAATTAGGTTCCAACTTAAGAAAAAAAAAACCACCAAACAACATAACAGGTCAGAGGATGGACGAGATGGCCTTTTATTTTCCTTTTTAGTTTCTCTTACTTTGTATGATTAATTTCACACGTGTGCTTGAGCCCCACTGATTTAAGATGAAGCCCATTCCTACGTGTGCTTGTTCTGAGCAGAGATGGGAAGTGAGGACGTGGGTTGGAAGAGCTGTCCTGCCCCCACTTCTGCAGCTGAAAATTTGACAACTTGCTCTATGACTAAGTACAATACAGAAGCAGAAGGTGTTCCTCTGTATGTTGTAACTGTGTTTTGTCCTCTTTGTGCACTTTCAGTCAAAATATTTGTTAAATACAAAGTGTTTGCCATTTTTGGCATGATTTATTGCTCTTAGTGCAAGGCAATTTATCAGTGTACCTCCACACATTATGTCCATGCATTAAAGAACAGATTGCCTTCAGAGCAGAATACTGTAAAAAAGGATCAAGGAGCAACAGCTCATATACTTGTAGGTTCAGAAAGTGAAATCACCACAAAATGATGTATATAATTGGTTTTAAAATAACACTGACAACAGCAATCACCACCACCTGGACAACAAGACGTAGTTTTAAAACGAGGAATGACCATCTTAAGGAATTGCCTGAAAATCAGACCAGTGTTTACAGATACCTATGTGTGGGTATGAATGTGTAATATTTATATCCTCTTTTCTTTGCTTTAATCTTGAGCACAGTGCATATGAAATACTGGTTTGTGTTTTCAAATCTGTAGTGCAATTCAACAGGTTGACACCTATATGACAATGATAAAAATCATGCTTTGAATAAATTGATATTTTAATGTGTATTGGTTTATCAACCATTAAATGAATTTTAATGCATACCAGATTATTTCAAAAGGAACTCTGTCTCCCTCATTAAACCCAAGTACTATTTTCTACCTAAGGTACCAGTTTTATTTATACTACCTATAAGGAAAAAAATAGGAAAAAAAAAAACCAAACCAAAATTAAATAAGTAGCAGAAAAAAAAGCATAAATATCAGTAGAAATTGTGACACAGAATTGATTCATGCTTTTTATATGTATAATTTTTACAGATGGACCACTATTTGGACAAATCAAAACAGCATAAAAAAAGCTTTCACTGCATTGTCTTTGGAGAATGAAATGTATGTGCTGTATTCAAAAGCAGAAATTATAGCATATTTCTCCGAGATGACAAAAATGCACATTAACAATTATAGTGGAATACAAAATATCATATATTACAGCTTTATATCTGACAGAAGACGTCCTACCTCCAGCAGATATATGCTCCATGATCCTAAGGGCAGAATGTTCCTTTTTTTTTTAGCTATCATCAGAAAATAAGATGCAAACTGAAAAAAGGACACTGAAGCAAAAGCAACTGCACTTACAAAAAATAAGCTTGGCTTTAATTTATTAACAGATAGGGTTATGAAATATTCAGTGTTAGTGGACGTTTTGCATCCAGTAATGTCGTCTGATGAGGTTTGATGACCTAACATTTTCATGTAACTTTTAAATACCCAGTAGCATGGATGCAGACTTGAATACTGCATTGCCAACTCTCAGGGATGCTGAGCAAGCTAGTTTTGTGCCATGTATGTAAACATCCAGTAAAATTTCTAGAATCTTCAAATGCTCAGTATCTGTACAGACCAGATTTTCCTGCCATAAATCTGATGAGCCTGGGCCAGATCAGACATACTGTGTGTGCACCGAATGCAGAGTTTGTATGTGAACAGTAAATCCTAAATGCTGAGACAAGATGAATTTCCTGCCAATGAGACAGCCGTCTGTGGAGGGCAGATACTTCCATTCCTCCCTGGAAAATCCTCAACAAAAATACAGCAGTCCTGCCATCAGGGAGCAAACTTAAAACTGGAGTAGGTAGAAAACATAAATTATATCAGCCTGAAGACTGTTTTAATTATAAACACTCAATTGGTGTACGCAGATCTTGGGGAAAGAACACTTAACAGCACCAGCCTGACTAGTCTGGTGGACACTTCTACATACAAAACTGCAAAGAGTCCTTGAAACTAAGAACAAATTAAAAAATTCATTGTTAAGTATTCAACTTAGGATTCTATTCTGGAAAAAAGTGTATTTATTTATTTTACCTTATATTCGATCTAACTTAACAGGACAATAAAAGAAATTGAACATAAATATTAAAAACTGAATGATGAAACATGAAGGCTTTACCATAATCTAGCATTATCTTGCTACTGTACACATTTCACCACCTGGGTCTCCTTAAAGCAATCTAAGCCATATGTGTAACTGATTTGAGTTGGCTGTTGACCCAAAACATACTACATATTGCAGTACAGTTTTAATTTTTTAAAATATTAAATAGGAGGAGAAATATTTCTAGTTTCATGCCAGCATGTCTTTGACTTTTAGATTACGATGACATGTCAGCAATTGTAGGACATGTACTTTCCATCTGCTACTGGCAGTTAATTTAAGTCTTAGTACTTTATTACATTACATAAGGAACTAAAAGAAAAGAGAGGGAAAAAAAGGAGAAAAAAGGAAAAAAGAAAAGGGAAAAGGGGGAAAGGGGGAAAAGGAAAAATAACCTACCTTGTAGCAAATCATTACTGTTTAACTAAAAAAAAAAATAATCTAGGGGCAAAGAGACAAACTACTATAACAAAATTAACAGCTCCCTGCTCAAAGGGAACTGAGGAACACGGTACCCTGCTGCCCTGTCCTAGTCAGCTGTTTGTGAAACATTCAGGACTGGTTTACTGTTCTATTGCTTGGAAAATATTTTTCACTCTGTATCTAAATTTTAACAGAACTGCACTGTGAATCATGGACTTCTAATTAAGTGTTGTTGCCAAATGACCCTTGCAAAGGCTTCTTCAAGACACAAGACTGGATTGATCTTACCTACCTCTAGAAGTCTACATGTTAGAACTAGTCACCATAAACTGCCTACAGACAGGTACATATCTCTAGGAGTGATACCTGTGATTTCCGTTCAGATGGGATTATTTGCCCCTTGATGGTATCCTCACTGACTACAGAAAACCTTAAGAACATTAGAGTTAGAATGTTACATTTACATTCTTAAAACAGGACAAATAAAACTACCTTTAGTTTGTCAAAAAATGTTTCAGGAATTCCCTGATTTTACTTGCTACGTTTCATGTCTCAGAACACCTTTCACTACATGGCAGGGCCATCAGATATAATACTGTGATCTCTAAAATACACAATAATAAACAACACTCTTGTAGCTCCCTGTCGCAAATACAGATTTGTGGATATGGCCGACTACACCAAATTGTCGCAAATACAACCTTGTGTACCCTGCCAAATACACCAAATTGTTGGGAATATGATTTGTTACACGGCTTTGGTTAGCAATTTAAGATTTATTAATATTTTTGAGATAGATCACAGTATTAGGTTGTATCATTTTTAAAAGCATCAGACAATTTAAAATGGCGATTTGATGGAATTTATTACAATCAACATAGCGACTTAGTTAAAGATTCGAGAATGGCAAGGTTGGCTCTATTACTTACATAGAAGAAAACAAAGGAAAATTGAGGTATGCTCAAGTTCGAATGATTCACAGAGGGATCGTGGATGCAGGGGATAAGGAGGACCCTCCTGTTGAGTCACGAGGTCTGGAATAGACCCCCTTGTGTTCTCAACTCCTTTCAGAGAGAAGTCTAGGTGCAGCTAGGTCCAATCTTAGTCTCAGACTTGGTCAATGGTTTATGTGAATAGGGATTATATATATTTTTATATATATATAAATGTAGTTGAACTGCACGCGTGCACCCTTCCCGCCGCCCCCAAGGTTAACCTGTGAATAGAATTTCCCTTTTCCTGAGTTTCATGAATTACTTTTATGTACTGGCATTCATCAGCGCACGGCCAGCGAACCTCGCGAAATCAGGCCTTTGAGTCCTCGCAAAATTGTCAGCAGACGATCCTTCAATCCTCCGGAAATCTACCCTGAGAGGTGTCCCAGCCCAGGAGGAGATACAGGGTCACCCAGCCCACTGCGGTCCCGGAGAGCTCAAAGGGTCTCTCTCTTGGGTCGCTATTTATAGGATTGAAATGGTTGGCTTTGGTCAATATTTTACATTCCAGACATAATTCTGGTACACAACTCGGAGAGGATGGCCCAGGTGTGGACAGAGATTTCCTGGTGTTCAAGTCGTTATTGTCAAGGTAACAGCAAGATAGGGCTTATCCTGGGATCTCAGGGTGGTCCCGATGTGGTCCCTTATGTCATTGTTTTGTTTTGTTTTGTTTTTTTTTTTTTTCAAGTAACAAACAAAGGAACAAAGAAAAAAGTGCATCAATGCCATAAGGCAACCCAAGCCCATACTGCAACGTACTCTTGTTTTTGAGACCTTCCACGCGCGGAGTTAAATTTCAATGCACAAGACTACTACGTTACAGTCACCCCTGTATGCTCCATGTCTCAACACTTGTACTGTTTATGGGTATGACAGAAGAATTAGCATCCATAGTGCCTGAATGCACATACCTGCATTTATTTCCATAATGCTTTTATTTGTTCACTGCTTCCCAAATTATTAGTGACAGCTACTTCAAAGTGAAATCCTGCTTGTAGCTGTAGAACCACTACTCTTATTCATACTCATTTTGTAGTTTCTATCATCTTCAGCACTGTCTGAAGTCACTTCAGATTAAACAGATTATTCCCTTTCTGTGTGCTTCTGTGGACTTCCCAATTAAAAACACGAGCTGTATGATTTCATGAGAGGGTACTCTTACCACTAAAATTTTATAGCTGCTGCATAGCCCTCAGGAAGAAAAGTTTAGTCACTGTGGTCACAATAAATGTAAGCACACAGCCTAAATGAAAAGGTCAGACTCTGACTACTAATCTCTAGAACTCTCCTTAATCCCCTCAGCTATCCAAACATAACTGATAAAGCAACCATCATGCTAAAAAGTACATAAAAGAACCAGTTAGCTGTAGCCTGCTGTTACCTTTGACTACAGGTTTCTAGTAACACAGACAAAAACAAACTAAATGACTTGATGAAGTAACTTTATCTAGATGAACTTACCATTTCTCCTCTTGGCACTGTCCTTGTAGCTAGATATCTATGTTCCATGCTGTGTGCATATGCTTTTTTTTTTGTTTCAAAATAAATGGTTTCTTAGATTAGAGGAACAGTCTTAAAACACAGTGTCAGCTCTCACAACCTGGCTACTATCAAGGGTCAAAAATAGAGGTATTTGTTTCTTGTTCAGTTCCAAAGAACAGCATTTATGCACCGAGGAGCACATCAATGGAGAGTTTAGCCCACTGCGATGCCCTATGAGCAGATTGGTGCACCGGAGCCATAACGATTTAATCTGCAGATCCTGGATTCCAGCACCAGAGCACCTACTGGAGCAGAAACCAGAGACTCTCCTTAGGGAAAGTGTCTTTCTGCTTCTAGCGCTATCCGCTATCCACTATCCACTCAGTAATTTCCAGAAAGCATGCAAGAGTTAATAAAAATTCTTCGGAAAATTGGTATTTCAGAGCTCTATCCTGCCCTGATTTTATTAAATGAAGTGCCCTTCTGTTTTTCTTGTGCTTACAACACTTCTGTCCATTAATCCATTTCAAACTGCTTCTAAACTCTTTGATTAGTGATTTAAAACATTACTCTGTGAAAGCAGAAATAGACACTAAAGTTACAATCAGGTTTTTAACTTAATGCTCTTTACCTAATTCTTAATGCAGGCATAATTTATCAGATTGTAAAGAAAAAAAAAAATCCAAAGTCTACATTGTCCCACATATCCAAAAGCCTTAGCATCTTAATGGGTGAAAGTTTTTGTTTTGTTTTTCCTATTAGTGGCAAGCAAAAAAATTCTTTCGAGATGGATATGGGGTGAGAAAGTCCCTGTACTGTCAAAGCCAGCTAATGAGATGGTCCATTTAAGTTACTATTATGGTTACCCAAGAAGTTACCTGCAAAAGGAGCAAGGGAAGCTTCACATTCTGTTCCTTAGAACCAAAAAGAGAAAATGAATGTATTGTACCTGATGCTTTCTTCCCTCCCTTATGTCTAATTCACAGCTTCACTGGCCTACAATGAAAGGGAAAAAAGAGATGTCTGAAGTTGCCTGCATTCACCAACTATCCAACTTAAAGAATAAAATTTCAAACCAGGCAGCCCTATTCCTTCCAATTCATCTCACTCAGAAGATATAGTGGAAAGACATAACCACTTGAGCTCTGCAGGCTTTCAGATAATAGAAAACAAACTGCTAGGGAAGAGAGAAGTTGAGTGTGTGACTAGAAAAAAAAAGGAAGAATGGCAACAGGACATATGCTCCTCTTTTTCACATTTCAACATCTTCACTACATATTCACAGCAAAGTTTAATAAAAAACAGTGGAAGTTTAATACCCCATTGGACTAACTTCTCATATGTTTCAAATTAAAAGGCACAGCTGAAAGCAGCAGCTTTTACAGGCCTCCATAAACTCATATAACTTCTATTGAACTATTTTCCTAGTGATCACCAGATCAAAAAAAGTAATTAGGTCTTCATTTCCTTCCTCAAAACATTCCTTCCCTCCATTCTCCACACTGTTCTCCATAAAAAGATGATGGGTCAGTTGTTACAGCACTACTCTGTAAATGAAAGCAAAGCTTCAATTCCCTTCCCTGCCTGCATGACCGTGAGCCACCCAGTGCCACCACTGTCCTAATGCCGCATTCCAGAGGTAGTGAATTAATTTGAGAGGCTTGACAGGGCAGGAGTGGAGGCTCAGGAAGCAGCTGAGACACTGGACTGCACCGGCTTCTCATGACTGCCGTCCTGGGCTGCTACTTCATGGTAATCAGCAAAGGACAGCGTGAAGAAATACGTAATTTTAACTTCTTCCTTTTAGAACTGTTATGTGAAGAATTAAATTCTGGTGGAAAAAAAGGGCTCTCATATGAGAGTCTGTGAGAAGCTGGGCTTAGTCATAGCCCCTTTTTATCTCCAACTCAAGTAAAGCTATGGAGGAAATGACAGAAACATCCTCTCCTCCTTGAAACCAGCAACACTGGGGCTAAGGTCAGATACTGCACTGGTTTTTGATGCAGTGCTCTGCCTGATCAGGTTATCTGAAGCACTGGGGGAAGAGGGAAACATTTTCAGGTGCCTCTTCAGGAAAATCAGATAAACCTGGTCTGTTTCATATTAACTATCACTAAGCACATTGAATAAAAAGACTAAAGAGAAGGGCAACAATTAAAGTTAGAAAGAGGCAAGATTAAATTTTAATGACCAATGCTGTGGAATAGATACTATGAATCCTGAATTTCTCTCAAAATTCTAATTCTTAAACAAAACCAGAGAATAATGCAAGTAAAAAAAAAAAAATGAAGATTTCTTTTTAGCAGAATTCTGTTCTTTTCCACTAAACAACAACTAAGACTCCTTGTTGCTAAGGAGGAATGAAAAAAACCAAAAGGGTAATTAACTTACTAGCTCATATTACCTAGCCTATTCTCCAGGAAGAATCAAGCATATGGAATATTTTGATAGTAAAGTTTTCACTCAATTTAACACAAGAGAAAAAAACCTGGATTTGAAACGCATCATTCAAACTTCATCCAAATGCTTTACAGACAAACACCGTATCTAAAAGAGCACTGGTATTTAAACTGTATACCAGTACCTATAGCGATACCAGTAATCCAGGATGGCCACTGACCAATGGAATTACCGGTCTAAGACGTACGGTTTTCCAAAATCTTTCCAGCCAGCTGACATCATGGCAAACATCTGCCCAGCAGGTATGTAAGGGAACTGATGGCAAACTGAGAAGAGGTCTTTTTAAGACGACAATTCAGGATACTTGTGTTTAACATTTCCTCAGCCAAAGAACGATAAAAGATCATATAGAGTAGCAGACACACGCAAACAAAAAATGGAAGAACTTCAACCATTAATTCACATGGAAGATGCTTCGTGTTATTCACAGGTTACATGAAGCTAACATTTTTAGTCTTTTGCACTACTGATAAAAAACCCTAGTAATTGCAAATAGTTGCAGCTTGCATTTTTTAAAATAAAAGCTGACAGCCTAGAATGACAAGAATTGAAATAGATTGTGTATGCCAAAACTTGCCTTCCCACTTTCTGGGCACTTTGCAGATATCTGCTCTTTAATGTTTCAGTGTGGAGCCATTCAAAATAGGCAACTACAGCAATTATCAGAAAAAATATAGAAGAAAAAGTATAAAACAGAATAAGGACGTCAAATTTACACTCCTTTTCTCTCCTGGAATAGGTGTGCCCATTTCAAGAAAAGCTCCCACATTTTCTGTTGGTGACTTATGACCTTATGACTCCTGTTCAGGTTTTCCTAAATGACATCACAGCACAAGGATTCAAAGCCTTGCAAAACGTCTAACAAGATTAGGTTGAAAAAGCCTCAGGATACTGACACAAGAAACATTTTAGACAACTCAAACTCCTAAACTATTCCTCATTTAACAGCACTTGCCATGCAATTCAAAACTATTTATTTTTCCCATTTATTTTAAATAAGGATTTTTTTGCAGTTGACATCAACTTCTAAATGAGATAATTTAGTACTGTAAACAGTTTAATACTGTAATACTGTTAAGTGTACAGAGCACGTCCTGAAAATTTTATTCCAAGACACTCCTTACTTTGATGCCTAAATAGTCTTTACTGTATGCAGAAGAAAGCCTCAGTATTATTTCTTGGCTGCCAAAGTAGACTGAGATAAAGGCAAAAGTATAACAGTAGTCTCCTGTATAAACTTAAGGAAAATACTTAACTTGTTTTATTGCAAACTTATTAGTCTTACTCAGACTGCATTCATTTTATTAGCCCAAAGATCACTAATTGCATCTCCAAATCGAGATTCAAAAGAATTCTTTTTCTAAAACATTCCAAAGAACAAAGATTAGAAACTTGAGGTACTCAGCATACCAAAACCTCAACCCATTTACCCGATCCGTCATAGCTAGAAAGTCATACTTAAGTTTATGAAAATAAATCACCAAAGTATAAATCACCAAGCACAAAGTATGCCAGATCTCTCTCACTCTCAGCAGAGAATACATATTTTCAGGACGAATATCCTCCATTATTGGACTGGTGAGATAAATCAAGCCAATGACAGAAGTCATATAGAAGGAAAAAGACATTATTTATTAAAATTAATAAAATGTCCATAGGTAACTCAAGACCTGCAATTAAGATGTATACAGAGGTTTATGTCTTTTGCTGTATTTTCTGAAGAAGAAACTCCATTTGTAAGTTTAGATTTGGCTGTCCTCTTTTCGTCTTCTTACTCAGTATTTTATAAGCTTCCATTTTCTTTTGCTTGTACAACCGTTGAGCTGCTTCTCTTTGTTGTTTTCTTTTTTCTGCTTCCTGAAATTAAACAGATATGATTATGAAATAATCAGTTACCTTCTACAACTAAGAAGCTATCTATAAACAATAAAATTTATCTTTGTAAAGATACTGGCAATTAGGTATTGTACTGACACTAGAAACGCCATTACTCTTAAAAGCTTAATCAGGACTCTCTTTCAGCACATACTGCAATCAAAACACATTATATTGCCTAAAGCTTCAAGAGATGAGCCAAGTTTTCTTCAGTAGAACATCCTACAGTAAGACCTGTCATTAAATTATGTACTACTTCCTTTCTGCGAAATGAGCTCCTTGACTTTTTTCCTTAAATGACAAATTGGCAAAAATTTCCCACTTTCTCCTCCTGAGTGCAAGAAAGGAAGAAAGTCTGATCCAGTGGTGCCCATGTAAATGTCTTGCCAATCCAGATGTGCTAGGATACTGGCGACATCTGCATGGGACCAGCAGATAGGATATGGGACATATCTGGAGCTGGAAGTTGGGCAAGCTTGTCGTACTAGGACAGCATCACAAGCAGCGTTACCTATGGCAACTTAATCAGGACCAAACTATTAGTGACCTGTCCTCTTCAAAGCAACACAGACTGCTCTCCTTAGTAAGAGAGAGGGAAAAAAAAAACCTAACCAAATTTTCCACTGCACAAACTTTCCGTGTTGAGGGGACAGAACACATGCAACCAAAACACTAATGGAGGCACTTACACTATATAGAGAATCATCACGATATTATATTCAGTTTTTATCAAACAGCTTACACCCCCTTCTCTAGCATGGTAATTTTAGTAAGTAATTTGGGCAAACATCCATAACAAGCAAGCTAACTAGCTTGCTTCGCTTATATCATGTCCTACCAAAACATGCAAGACATCACAAATCAGACTGAAGAACAGACTGCTTCAGTTCATTTGGATGATTTCTTCTGATAAAGCTTATTCTTTGAAATGCAGTGCCATGCTGGCCACAAAGGCAGATGTTTCGGCAGAATGCTCAAACAGATGATAGTTTATCAATTAAGTTATTGTTTTCCATGACATAGCTAGTCTGTGACGTACAAGAATGCTCTGTGATGTAGAATATAAAATTCACCAGAAATAACCCAAGAAAATACTTCTCAATAGAAATCTAAGAGGCTTCTGGGGGGAAAAAAACCAAACCAACCTGCAAATATAACATCTCTCCATTCAGAATGCTTCATGTATTTTAATGTAACAATGATTAATATCGTTCCTTCCTTTTTCCTTTTTTTTTTTTAAAACCAGAGTAGCATTGACTAACTTACCTGTAATTCACTTCCTATCTAATAATTTTACTGCTGTTCAGCATACTGTTGTAAACAACATTCATTTAAGCTACCAACCAAATGCTTACTCAAAGCAGGAACATTCATCTTACTTAGGTAGTTGTTACTTACGTTCGTATTTTTTCTGATCTCTACTAAATCCTAGCTTTCCTATATAGTGCAGAGGCCAAAACTGTGCCTTTAAGCTTGTTTCTTTTCCCCAAATAAATAACAGCAAATCCAGTGTTTGCTAACATAAGTGAGGGTAAAATATGTGATCATCATACCAGTATTCCACATAAAGGATTACTGTTATTGTGGCACTTAGCTACTGTCTGTTTTGCCTAAATATCTTGAATAAGACCAAAAACGCTAACACCTCCCCTCAGGCAACTCTTATGTGCTGCTCAAAGAAAATTCCTTGCAGTCTTGCCAGGTTTCTGTTTGTTCCTATTTCCTCTAAATAAGCTGGTCACCGCATTCACTTCTTTTAGCATGATCTGTATCTAATACTCAAAAAAGAAGCTCTCGGCTGAACAACCACATAACTCGCCCAAAATCACGGATCAGCTGGCATAAAACTGCTCTAGTTTTCAATACAGCTAAACTGAAAAAATAATATATTTTATCAAGCTACATATTTATGTAATATTTATACAGCAGTTACTGAAATTTAGTTTGTGAGCAGGAAGTTAAACAACTTCTACAATGTTGCAATGTGTGCCATTTTACAGTGCAATGAACAATGTACTGGGAGAGAACAAAACTAATTAAATAAGGATGTCTCAAATGAATAACTCAACTGAGTTATTCAACAACGACAATATTAAGATATGCCTTGCAAGAATGAGTCCCATTAAAGTAGAACAAGAGAAAAAATTACCAAATATTTTGGCCGTGGATACAATTACATTTAATTGTTTCACTGTTGGTCAAACCACAAAAAAAGGTAAAATGAAGATTGCATTATGATAACACCATCAGAAATAGGATGGATATTTCATTTTTCATCACAAGATGATGGTATTGTTATTACTTCCCCTTCTACAATACTGAAGAGGTCTAGTATAATCCACTGGGACCACAGATCAAGCTCTAAATTTTTCTTGACGTAACAACTGACGTAATAAAATCCTGCTAATGGTAACTGCAAGACTCAAATAGTAAGAACAAAGACAATGACAACTTTGAACACTTGCATGCCTGAATATTACTGTCAAGTTGAAAAAGACTGAAAGAATACCAATACCTGTGTTCCTCTCCCATGGTCCTATTTGGGTCCAGAAGGAAGACTGACAGGTAGGAATGGTATTAATCTAGTCTTCGTCTACACTCAAGAAAGATCTCTGTTTAAGATTTACCTCTTTCTTTCTAGCACGCTCAGCCTTTATCTTCTCGTACTCTTCTTTTGCCTTCTGATTGGAAGTTTTCTTCTTAAACTTCCCTTCAGTCGTAACTGACCTAGGAGAAGAAGTACATGTACTTCAGATACGGTCTATCACCAAGCAGACACAACCATATATCCCACAGCCACTGCAAAATCAGAGTATAGTCTTATACTCCTCCACCGTTTTTTGCACATTTGGGGAAGCTAATTGGACATACAGATTTACTGATTACATAAGTGACAAGCAAGGCTCATCCTTCCACATTGAATGGATACCTATTTGCACTACTCCTACATGATACCCAACACCACTTACATGTCACGTAATGAGCATCCTGCAGGAAGACACAGCAAACTGAACTCCTCCAATGCCAAGTGTACTGAAGACTGGACTGCACAGGACTTTTAGTAACACGTATACCTTACCTCCTGGATCTTCACATGGATGGTGTTTCATTAAGTTTAAAGAGTGCCTAAAAAGTTTTTTTTCCCACCACACTAGCTCTTCAGAGCTAGAAAAACTGAATGCACTAGCTTAGAGCTGTATTACCTCTTTCTAGTTCCGACATATGAATGCAACTGCAGACATATGAGGACAGCCAGCTGTCAGCAGACTGCCTGCCAGAGAAGTCAGGCTGACAAAGCAAGGTGAAAAAACACAGTAGTAACGATGCCCTTCTAAAAGTTTCTTCCTGGAGGAGGTGGTATACTATCGTCCTTAATGTTCTGAAATTAGGAACTGAATTCTCCTTCCCAACTTCAATATTAAAAACTGCCCAGGTATCTTTCAAAGTAAACAGTAAAGAAAACCAGTGCCATCTGTCTAGTATTTACTGTCACTCTACTTCGAGCAGAATATACTGGTTATTTAGTTCTAAATTTTTTTTCCTGACTTACAATAAAGCCATTACATAAACAGTGACATTTCACACTTGAAAAACATAATCTTTGCTAGACAGTTAACAGCTGTTCACAGAGTAAGTTTTTGATTACTCTATTACTCACTACAAAAAAATTGAGAACTAGCCATCATCATCTAGGACATTTCAGACTGAGGAACAAAAAGGAAAGTGAAGGTATTTACTCATACTTTCATTTAGAAATACCACACTCTTCAGCAGAAAAAAAAATATTTGCTTTATTCTCATTTCCATCTTGTGGCAATACTGTGTAATGACACCTGATCTTCTCAGAAGTACAAAACTACTTCAGTTGCACTATATGCTAAAACAGAATTACCTAACCAAAGTCCAATTGTACATCCCCACAGAACACTGAAGTCTATCTAACAGACTCTGAGCATCACCCCGCCTCACAGATCAGCAGTCACATTTTTGCAGAATTATTAATTCTGGTTTACAATCACAATGACCATAGGTTAAGCAAAATTAAAAAAATCCTCTGGTTTAAAGAAAACCAGTCCTATTTCAGACATCCCCAGGAGTTAGCTGCCTATTCCAGACAAAACTCCACCTTTCTCCTGCTGCTGGGCTTAGATCTGACTGCCTTTTGCCCCTCTCCCAAGCATTCTTCCCAGGAAAGTTTAGATGGAGACACACCTCTGAATTATAAGACTTACAGCACTCCTTGTCCTGGAGACAAAAGGGCATTATCTCAATCACCTTACCTGAATGCTGTTTAAAAACACTGCCATGACAGTGTTAGACCTGAGTGACTACTGCTGGTCACTTTACCGGCATACCTAACCAAGATTTCAGGGTCTGTCACCCAGGGACTGTCACCTTCAGACAGGTGTTCTGACTCTGTTCAAGAAGTTCTGACTTCAGACTGTCACCCAGGGAAAAAATCGTTTAAGTTGTCTGACATTTGTTAGACCGCAAATTAAAAACTCCATTTGACTTTTCCCAGTTATTATAAGTAAATTTAAAACATAACAAAAAACCAAAAAAACCAAAGCACCACTGGCAAACTATTATGACATCTCTATTATTTAAAATCATTACTTTGATCAAGAACACTTTACTGCCTTAAGGCTTTACTAAATCCTCCATTTAATTTTTTTTTTTAAAGTTCATTGTTAAAATCCCCCCCCAAACTAACCATACCACAAAAAGGATAACCGCACATAATATTGCTTATTCTAGCAGAAAAATAGTGCAATATGAAGAAAATAACTTATCAAACTGGGAACAGAAAGATAATGCAAAAAATGTTCCTAAAAAGTGACATTAATTTAAAAATACTGAGGATCAATTCAGTGGAAAGCTCTATAGACTCAAAAGCACACTACCTGCAATGCAGGCTCTTCTCTTTGTAAGCATGGTAAGAAACACTTACTGCTCTTGGGCTGAACCCTGTCCTTAAAGTACAGTGGTAACTGTCATATTATTTCTTTGGAATCAAGCCTAAATATGCTCAATTTCGCTTTCTGACTCTGATACAAACTTAAAGAAGCCATATGCTTAAATCTTCTAACAATTGGGAAAAACATTTAAAGACCTAATGGCATTTTTTTAGTAAAGCAAATCACCATACTGAAGTCCATATAAAGTATAAGATCTAAAATATTTCTTTAATGATGGAAACAATTACTTGTTTTTAGAGATGTATTTCAAAGACTTACTCTACTGCTTTATTAAGTTTTTCTTCTGACAAAACTGAATCATCTGGAGCTCTGCGCCGTTTCTTAAGCATTTCTTCCTCAGCTAGGTAAAGATGTTTCAAGTGCTCTGGGTAAGTATCGGTAAACTGATTATCCTGTTGTGAATGGACCTTTCTTCCCTTTTTCAACAATTTCCTGTATTGCCTTTCGATCTTTTGTTTCCTCCGAAATGCAAATCCTCGTCCTGAAAACATAAGAAAAAGGGTTAAATACAACTGCACTAAAGTTGTACCAAATCATTCAGTTGTTGCCAGGACCATTTCAATCCATTTTCTAACCAAAATAGAAAAAAACCCACTACTTGTGTTAATTTTAATACAGACCAGTCAAAAATTCGAGGAAAAAACACTGTTATAAATCTGTTCCCTACTGTCACATTGCAGCCTATGCAGGTTTACTGAAAATTATCACCTAAACCCTTGAGAGAACGTGCCATTGCAAACACACTACTTAATGCGCACTCAACATTGCACACATTTGTCAATGTTTTTGGAATCCAGTGAAAAGATGTATTAACATTTCACTTCTCTCCTACTTTTGACAGCTTCATAAGCAACATCAAAATAGATTCCAAAGGAGATTCCTAAAGATACTCTCAAGAAGACCATGATAATAGTAACACTGGCTGCTTAAGTAGCCCGCAGCTGCAGTGCCACAGGGAAAAGAAGAGTCACTAAATCACTGTATTATACTATACTGTATTCCATTATATCTTTTCACACAAATAGTATTTCTATTGCTACTACCTTCTTTCTACACCTCTCCAGGAAAAGCTTTTCTAAAGTATGCTACATCATGGAATAATTTAGCCTTAAAGGAAACATCAGATAATGGTTGTTTCGGTCTCAATCATTATATAACCACTTGTCAATCTTAAGTTAAATATGTTTTTTTTCCTAATACGTTACTACATAATTTTTTATTGCATTAGTCTTCAGAGGTACTGACTTTTATAATACTCATTAACACAACAGCTTCTAAAGGCAGCAAATCCTACTTCGTCCCAACTTTTCCTTCGATTCTTTCTCCAAAGTTGAAAGTTCAGAAAAGCGCTGTAAAAGCCGATGCTCTTTTTCCAGTAAGTTTAGTTTTACATTTGCGTAATTACCTGTCCCTAGCCTGAACCCGTTTCCAAATACGCTTCTATTTTAACCATACAGCTCCACTGCAAACGGGAGGCGGAGGGCCGCGACCAGCCGGGCCGGGCCGGGCCGGGCCGGGCCGGGCCCCCCTCGGCGCCGCCCCCCCCCCCGCCTCCGCCGCCCTCGGCTCACCCTCCTGGAGGCTGCCCACGACGCCGCGTAGCCAGACGGGCCCCCATGGCCGCTTCCGGCGGGGGCGGCAGGCCCCGGCTCCCGCATTTTCCGCCGCCGGCCCCGGCCCGCCGCGCCGACTCGCCGCCGCCGCCGCCATTGCTCTCCGGGCGTCGCGCAGCGAGACACGTCACCGGGCTGCGCCGCCACCGCCGCTCGGCGCTCGATTCACCCGCCTCCCGCCCCGGCAGCCCCGAGGAGGCGAGCGCAGAGCCCCGGCCTCGCTCGGCGCCATGTCGCGGCCGCCGCCGCCCGGCGCGCTGCCGCCCCAGCTGTCTGCGGCGGCGGCGGCGGGGACGCTGCGGCGCCTGGCGCGGTTCCTGGGGCACGCGCTGCCGCTGTGCCGCGCCCACGCCGTGGAGTTCTACACGCGCGGGCTGTGGGACCGGCTGGTGGCGCCGCGCCCCGCCGCCGTGCTGCAGGCGCTGGGCGCCGCCGGGCTGGGGCGCCCCCTGGCGGAGGCCTCCGGCGCCGCGGCGGCGCTGTGGGGTGAGTCGGGGCGGGGCTGCGGGGGGGGCCCGGCGGGGGTGGCGGGGGGACGACGGGGAGCGGCGGCCCGCGGGGAGCTGCGAGGGCGCACGGAGGTGCGGCGGCAGCACCGGCTGCCCCGGCGGCCGCCTGGGAGTGCGCAGTGGCCGCCTGCTGTGCGCGGGCTGCCGGGGCCACCCGTGGGCCCCCGCCGCGGAGGCTGCCCCCTTCCAGCCGCCTCGTGCTCCGCAGGTGACGCCGGTGTCTCTTCTCCCTCTGAAGACCTCCTCGTCGTCCTCCTGCCTATGGTTAACGTTATTTTCCTTGCTTTAATAAAACAGGAGAATTTCACACCGCTCTGCTGAGCTGGTTTTTTATTTCCCCGCGTCTTTACCCGCGGCCGTCCCGCGCTCTCGCTCCGTCAGCCTGCCTTCCCCTGAAGCGCTTTCTGCTTTTTCCCGCCCGTGTTTGCACCGGGCATCATCTTTTCCAGGGTAACGGGACGGGTTTGGAACCGTCGCGGTTCAGAGGAAGCGTAGCCGTGGCGGGAGGAATTGTGCTTTAGGAGGCCGTCGGTAGTGATGGCTGTGGTGATGGACTCATTTTATAAATTTCATCCTGTTCGTTTATTAATGAAGTGAAACTCCTGACTCCCAGAATCCCTCACTCTGACTAATTTCTGAAGAACAGAAGTAAAATGAACCAAATAAAGACGCCTCCGCATAGGTGGAAAGACATAACAGTTAAAAATCCCCCAAACGTTGAAACTCTGGAAATGTGGAGGACAGCTGGAAAAGGCTTAAACGCCACTTTCCTGCATATCTGTAATAACGAGTGTCTGGCGAAGGAAGACAGAAAGCAGTTTTATTTTTGACAAGACCTATTTAAGAAGCACTTCATATTCTTAGTCATTTTCAAGTAAGTCAAGAGGAGGCCAGCTATGAAACAGTATTACTGAATTTACTGCAACCCAAGTAGAAGGGAAGCATACCAGTAATATGCTTTCAGGCAGAGCAGAGAAATGAAGATAAAGCATCTGAAAGGTACATTATTTGGAGGGACTGAGCCCCAGCAAAGAGATCAGTTTCAAAACTAAGGTACAATCTTTGACAAAGATCTTGGCTGAGAAAAACCTGCACCCCGCCAAAGCTTATGGGACGTAGATAGCTCTCGCGTAGCGTCAGCTCTGAAATGCCCCATGAAATGACACGTGAGACAGGAAACCGCGCTGAGTGTAATGGAAGGGTCCACAGAAAGTAGCATGTGGAGCTGTGTGCTTTTTGGCATAGAAGACAAGCTAAGATAATGATTTGGGTTTGAAAAGAGATTGAAGAACTGTGAATTGCTACATCACTTGTAACATTTCTCTCTTGGATCTAAAGACCTTCAAAATATTAACTGTAAGACTCGTTTTTAAAGGGTTGAGGTATCTGGGAAAAAAACCACAGAATTTATTTGTGCATGAAAAAGACACTGGATTATGAATTAACTTTGAGAGCCAGATGGAAACAAGACAGCGGTCCAGTCAGCAAGCAAAAGCGTTGGGAAGCAGCGAGGAAAAGCTTTTAATGTTTTTGACAGGTAATGTCAAAGTCAGAACTGATTCAGAGCAATGGGGCATAATATTAAATGTAAATAGAGTCATGAGCAAAACTAATTATTAGATGAAGTCATCAAAAAGAAAACACTAAAGGGAAATTACCCTGATCTTACCGTTTCTGTGGGAAAGCCCATGAAACGATTCACACACTGAAGTGGTGGGCTGTAGAGCAGAAGGAGAATCAGGAAGGCAGGGTATTGTTTTGTAGATTGTAAAATCGGAAAATCATCTAATGATCTATATTCAAAATGCGTGTTACAGAATCTGATACAGAAATTACTGGACCAAAAGACACAATTTATGGCTAAAATGAAGCACGTGTTTTAGAAGGATATGAAGCCCTCATGCTGTGGCTAAAATATAACATATCTTCTTCGGTTTCTGCAGGGATTATTTCTGCTCATTTAAAAAAAAAAAGAGGATAGCTATTTTTTTCTAGCCTCAAAATTATAGTACACTATTTAACATTTGGAAGGCTTTGAGACACTCTCAAAATTTCCTCAGTATCATGACAAAATTGGAGGCACTGTAATGGAATGGGCACGTGCTTGCTGATTTGGTGGTTCGTGCCTGACTCGTTTGGCTGCATGGCATCTGTCCATCCATTCATATGATGAAAATACATTGTAGTAGGATATGAGCTTCTCGGTGAAGGTACGTGCAGACATCTACCTATATTTGAAAATGAATGCACTGTTATTCTCTATTAAAATTAGGATTGAGAAACTTAGTATCAGAGTTTATCTGAGTGCATTAGTACAACTTAATAACATGAGAGATCAAAACCCAACCATTAGAGATCTTGAAACCCAACATAAAGAGAAATGGCTCTTCCTCTGAAATATTTACTGCATGTGTGGTTGTTCTTCAAAATTATCAGATATTTAAATGTTAGCTATTTATATTTACCTTGAAATGCGTACTAAAAGGCTCTCATAACATGCATAGAACTACCTTTTTTTGGAGTGTGGCTATGAGAATAGTTTTATTTTGCATGCTCAAATGACATGGTGCTCCTGTACCCCAAATACCTTACTCAAAATATGTGTAAAATGACGTTTTGTTTTCACATGGTAAAGACTTTGCTTCCTAAGAGTTTGAGAAGTGTTAACGTTTACACATTCACAATCCCCAAAGTATTATGAAAAGTTTTCTAGAATCTGTTCTAATAGGGGGCCCAAATTAAATTATGGGGAAACGTAAGCTATGTTTGACAGAACTGATCTGAAAACGGGAAGCAGTCAGTTCATACTTGCATAGCTCTGCAAGCTAAAAAGTAACATTATTGCAGATTGGCACAAAACTGTTATTCTGCACAATATTTTATGCTACTATAGGGATTTTGACAAATACATGTGCTGAATTGTAGTTTTAGAAGGTAGCAAGCAAGAAATAACAATTCTGTTGTGCGGTATTATATGCAAGGAGATAATTATGTTACAGAACATTACATTACATGTTCTATAAATCAGTTTCAAAGAATATTTTCAGATACTTATCGGATGATATTTCATTATAATGACCATACAAAGGGTGGAACCCTTGTTTTCAGTTGTACCCTACAGAAAAATTTCAGATCCATTTTTAGATGTAGAAAAGTGGTTTATATTTTTATACATCAGAAAGCTGACATTTGCCATATTGCATCTTGTTTATCACGTCGTTGCTGTAAATTGGACACAGGCACAGAAGAATCTGTGTTTAAGTATTTTCAAATTTTACTGTGAATTACAGTTTGTACTATAATTCCAGTTTTTTGGCACATGTTTCTTTCCCCTGAAGATTTATTTGCAAACATATGGACTGAGTGGTTAAAGGACATACTAGATTTCATCTTGTGAGTGACCAAAGTAGAAACCTTTTGAGAAAACTAACATTTTTAATATTCATAAATGATACGTAGTCCGACAGCTGCCGTTCCAAAGCTTGACATCATGCTTCAGATACCTTAATATAGTTGTTTTCTTTTTCTTTCAGTTGGCAAGCTGGGACAAGAATTTAAATTTGGTAGGAGTGTTATTACAGATAATATAGTAGTGATCTTGTATGAGATCCTGCTAGTTCTGTTCATGTTCTTCCATCAGATAACTGAATTCAGGGAACTTACAGAACATGGGTGTTACTGTGTTTAGTTTCAGTTAAGTGAGATTTGTAAAGAGAGTTAATATATTTTATGTCAGGTGCTGAAAAAGTGAAAGCAGGCAAGCAGAGGGCTTATAAGCTTTTCACGAGTTCTGACAAAGAAGCAGAAAACTCCAAATGTCACTTTAACCTAGAAAAGTTATGAAGTTTCAAGATAAGTTGTATTTGTGCGATATAGTGGGATCAGCAGGAAGCAAGGTGAAAGGAAGATTGGGTAGCTAAATATTGTGAACTCTAATCTGCAGAATATTTGCTTATGCTGTTGATCTTGGTGAGCTATTTGAAAGTTAGGTGGGAAAAATAAGGATAAATTGCTTCAAGGGTGTTGGTTTAATGATTTTCCATATCAGTGTCAGAGTAGTGTAGTGTAAGATGGGTATGTGCATGGTTGATGATAGTTTTGTTTTGGTACTGTAGCATGTTTGTATATGTAATTCACATGTTTATTTCCACAGTGCTTGTCGGGTGAAAGTTGCCACCGAGGTATATAATACGTGTTCCTTAAAGAGAAGATGAGAGATACTGTTTTTGCTGTGTTTTGGATGATGGCTGGTCAATGGCGTTCTTTCGTTTGTTTGGTAATTCAGTAGATGTTAGGGGTATGGCCATTACAGTATGCAAGCAGCTGATGTTGATCCAGTTTGAGGAAAGATGGTTATAGACCTTGCAGTAGAAATTGAAAAGAGAGCCCTAGCTTTCACTCCAGATATATATGGAGTATAATTACCTAAACAAAATATATTTACTCGTGGTAGCTCGTGCAGGTGTGTCATCCTTGTGTGCGTATTTGTGCCCATTTTTTGAACCAAGTGTTGTCTGCTCAGAATGACTTTTCTGGATGAAGAGATATATATGCTGGCCTAGACCTTGTAGAAACTTCCATTGGACTGGGATGCCATTCTCGGTTGAGGTGGTAGGCAAGTCTGATGCTTTGAAACAAACCTTTTTCAGGATGTGTTTTGGTACCATGCACTGGAGGGCTGGTGTTAACATTGGCATAGTGAGTTTATTTCCAATAAAGGAAACTAATGTACTTAAAGCTCCTGCCTTTTGGAGTGTAACAAACAAGTGTTGAAACAGATCATATTTATAAACAACATATAGTTACCTAATTTGTCAGTAACGTTTGCATTCATTTCTGCCTTTTGAACGAAAGCAAATACATAAATGTAATATTTATGACACCTATAGGCTATTTCAGGTTGGTTTATATTTTTTATATTTATTTCTACTAATACCACTAGAAGATTTACATTAAGAACAATTCTAAGCTGCTTAATATTACTGAAAGAATGCATATTTTAGTACATTTGGAGTCAACAAAGGCATCTTCTAATAGACTCGTTATGTGAAAGTGACATGTTTTCGTGAACTTTATTGCGATCCTGTTACATGAAGGAAGACTGGCAGTATTTCCTCGTGCACCCCCAAGTATCTGATGTCATTATAATGATAGAAAGCATATTTTTTTCCACTAGTAATACAGTTCAGTGTATTTAAAATATAAAGGTCAATTAAAAACACCCAATATCTAGCCAGACATTTTGAAAAAATACTGCTTATAAACCAAAATACATTTAATAGATATGTAATATACATTTATGAAAATGAAGGTTACAAAAATAAAATTTTATTCAGATGTTTCTCATGCATCTCACATATGTTAAAGAGATATTTTGTATCAGGATGACATTCCAATGGAATTTCAAATCTCCTTTATTTCATGTAGTGTTATGTCATGAAGAAAAGAAGTGGATTTTGGGGAAAGGTCTTTGCTTGACTGATTTTTGGTTTGTTTTGTCACACAAGATTGGCCAATATATTTAAAACTGTGTGCCAGTTGATAAAAAGATTGTATGTTTCAGTGTTATGTGCTCCAGTTTTCTAAAATAAAAAAAAAAAAGAAAAAACCAAACCCAAACCATACTGGTCAGTAAGGGAATAAAATTTGGAGATAAAGAACAACATAAATGTGTATTAGAATGGGCCGGACTTGTGTTATACTAAATACTGTACTAATTCAAAGAGGTCAAAATACGTATGAAGCAAAGTGGAACACCCACTTCTCATCAAGCAAATTAGATTTCTTCTTCACCTGGCAAAACTGCTGAATGGCTGGCTGGTCAAAATATCCCTCTGCACCTTTTGGCTTAATGTCTCATGTCTATCACTTTCTCAATAATTGTTGGCATATAATTGCTTGTTTAGTCTCTTAAACCTTGTTCTCTTTCTTGACAGATTAGTGATTTCTTCCCACTGCATCAGACCTAAAGATTTCTACGCATTTTTACTGATTCAGACTACATTCATTTTGTGAATGTCTATAAATTTTCTGGAATGCTGTTCATTCCTGGAATATCTAAAATAAGTCAAATGAGTGATCCTCCCTTAAAAGTAAACTGAAATTTTCTTCAGCAATAACTGAAGCTGTGGCAGTTTCTTGTAAGAACTCCTTGCGTAATATTTACCCAGCAGAAAGCAATAACACTCTTTGTGTGTAGATATTCATCTCCTTTTATGGTTGTTGAAACTCTTGGGGAAAAAAAAAAGCAATTCTGTACATTGTCCAAAAGCATTTGATTATCGTATCCCATCATATTAGTCTTTTCCATTATTTGCTTGATTTGAAGGTATTGTCAGAAAGGAAATTTATTTTTCTTCAGTCATTTCAAAATGCACACATCTAATTTCTTGTCTTTCTGTAATATATCTTACAGAGACATTGGAAAGCAAAATTACTCCTTCTCCCTAAAAATTTTGCAGTCTTTATTCTGGTGTAGTGTTTATCTTTATTTCTGTTCTTTAGTGTCATGTTTCACCCTTATCCTTCATGAAAGTTTACTAACTAAAAGTTACTGGATGTTCAGAAGTTCAAATAAGAAAATTGTTTATAGAGAAGGGTGAGGTTTTTTTTTATTATTTTGTAGTAGAGAGAAGTAGAGTAAGAACCGCCATGCAGACATTGAAATAATATTAATTCTGGTCATAGCTTAGACAATATTTATTCTTCCTTAGGTCCAAAGTTTGTTTGCTGGACTTATGCCTTTGTAGTGTACTGCCATGAAAATTAATGTGTTGACACTGTTGAGACTGTTTTCAATAAATTGTAATATATGCATGACCTTTAATTGTGGTCATGCAAGAAAATTAAGAGCATTAGAGGTGAGGTCAATAAAAACAGCTGTATCCGTTGTCAAGCAGGGGGGTAGGAAGGCTGCTACTGTGCTAGGTATGTACTTGCTCAACATCTACCCATGAGACAAAAGGCAAACCAGGAGACATTTTTTAAATCTTTGTAACAGTTTGTTTGCTGGGTAGCTTTTATATATTTTAAAAGAGTTACAAATATTTAAAAATTATGAGCAGATCTGGGTAGAATTCACAAATATTTTAGCAAAAATAGAGACAATACAAAACAATCTCAGAATTGATAAATGATTCACACCAATATGTTTCACTTAAAAATAAATGTACATTTTTTGAAACTAAGAACTAAGTAATACCAAACTGTAGCACTTCATCCTGAGTCAAACAAAATATGCATTGAATTCTAACTTTGGCTCATACCTGATTGGTAATAAAAATTAATTTAATTCTCCCAGCAGATTCACCAGTTACAAAGCAGCTTGGAAAGTACGTGAATGTGGTGATTGTTCATATATTGAACAGCTGCATTTCTTAAAAAATCTAGTAGTGTATATTGTCAGATGGGGGTGACTGGGAAATGTATAATGAGCAAGTTTGTAAACAACAGAGAAGTGATAATGTTGACTGAATTCTTTTGTCAATTATACTAAAGTTGTTCTGCTAACCAGTAGATTTTTCCACATTTACACTAGTTCAGCTAAGAGCAAAATTCGATCTTGGTTCTGAAGGGGGGATACAGCTGAAGAAAAATAATCAGTTTTCCCATTTATGGAAGCAAAACAAATGGTTACTTCTGTCTGATACTAAGTATTTATTGCTTGTAGTTCTCTGTCAGCACTATTACGGAGATGTTAAGCACTTTTTACAGAAATCTTTTCTTTTTCTCTTCTGTACAGATGATGACACGTTTTCCAATGTGTTTTGTGAAAAGTCTAAGAAGCTTATCAATGTACATTTGTTTGCCCTGGCTGCTAAGTATTATTCTTTGTCCAACCTTGGAGTGTGTACCCCATTAGAAGACATATTTGAAGCACTGAGAAGAGACAATCAAGGAACAACAGGTATATTTACATTTGTATTTAAATTTTTACTTATTCGCTATAGGACCTGTAGTGTTTTGGTTTTGGAGGATGGTTTGTTGTTTTTTTTTCCTATGTGCTTCTCACTTCAATTTTCATTTGTTCCTAGATAGTTTCTTCATTACCTTTGTTTAGAAAATAGATTCTCTTGCTAAAATATGAGCAGAGGGGTCACAGCATTCAGTATCTATAGACCCTTCCTGAGATTCGGTTTTAAAGGGGATGAGATAGACCAGCAGGCACATCATTATTTGAGATATCTTGTTAATTCCCTTTGTTTTTCTTCTCCCTGAGTGACAGGAATCATGGTTGCTATTGCTTTTTTTTTTTTAAAGTTTCACCCTAAAAACTGGCAAGCGGGTTTTCTTGTACATCTTTTGTTTAATATTAAGTATGTGCTTTGGCGTTTAGCTGAATGTGACTCAATAAGTGTTTGATGTCTCAAAAAAAAGGAAGATCTTATTCATTCTGTATGTTTTGGACCAATACCAATTATATGTCATAAAACTAGAGTAATTTCATTTTCTGTAGTTAATGAAATTGAATTAAAACACTCTCAAGTTGGCATCAAGTTGGACACTGGAAGTTTTACCCCTAATTATGTTTTTTGTATCAGATGATAAACTGGCATATATACTTACTTGGACTGCTGTCATTTTCACTGAAAATGTGCTCTTCATGGAGCCCTCAGTCTTTATAGATTTGTCACTGATTTTCAGATTTGTCATTAGTTTTTCAGAGACAGACTAGGCAGCTCTCTGCCCTTGCTTTCTAGTGTGTTTTATCTCTATAATACATTAAAACTCTGACGTTTCTTACACTGAGTGATAGCACCATTATGTATATGTTGGGCACATCTCGCATTTTCTACAGCAATCTTCTCTTTCAAATTTTGCCATTTTCTATGGTTGGCTCCCCAGTTTTTAATTTCTTCAGAAATACTAAAATGCCATAGCTAAGATAGTCTTAATGGTTTGTTGTGCATTGGTCTTACGTTCTGGCTTCTTTCCTTCTGCTCTTCATTCATCTGAAGCCCTTTTTTCTTGTTTGACAACTGTATGCTCCTTTTCTTCTGCTTGCTTTTTAGCTCTGTTTATTTTTATTATGCTCTAATTTCCTGTGTTCTGCTTAGTTTTCTCTAATTCTCTAGTTCTACCTTGTTATACTCATACTTCAGTTCATACCTGGATTAGCTTTCTTAGACAAAATGACAAGGGTTCTTTCATCTTCTTGTCATGCAGAATGGAGCTTGAGGAATAAGGCAATTGCTGAATATTTTGTTCTGTGTCTTGCAGGAGTGCTGCTTAGTTGGGTAACAGGGGCCTGGGTTTGTGATGCAGTAATTCTAAATTGTACTTCACAGAAAAAATAAAGCATGTTCCAAATGTATACAATGGTATTATAATTCAAAACCTTTGTGTTGAATTGGCAGTAAGTATCAGTTAAATTGACTTAATTGAATTTCCTGCTAATCATTTGGCAGAAGTAAAATACCAAATTATGGATTCATAACGTACAAGTTGCCAAATGAATGTTGTGATCTTTTAACTTTAAGCTATTTTAGATATTTTGGACTTGATTCTGTATTTCAGAAAATATATTCATTTCCTGACATAATAAAGCTTGCAAGTCAAGAGAAGTGTAAGTCTGAGAAAATTGGCAACTTTATGATGGCCTTGCTCATATTCTGAAAAGTATGCATAAGGATAATTCCATTTATGTTTCAGATGTTTTTAATACATTTTCTTGTTCTAAGACAAACATGCTTATGAGCCTATTCCCACAGTTTGCATACTTGCATAGCTCTCTAACTTCTTCACCATCTTCATGTAGACACATTGAAATCCTTCCTTGGAGTAATTGGTAAGCACAAACATTTTAAGCGTATTGTGGACACCTACTCAGAATGGAGTTCTGAGTCTAAAGGGCATTCTCCAGTGCTTCCTGACAAAGGTCACTGTGGTCCTTACTGCACCACTGTGTTGCTTGCACTGAGCACATGGGGTCCACAAGAGCCTGGCCCAAGGGGAGGAAGCCAGCAGGGAGAATTCCTCTTGTTACAGGGTTCATATCTGATATAAGAAGTGAGGGTTGCAAGAGTATTGGATTAAGAGCACTCTCTACCTTTGTGATGTGTTTATGGCCAGGGTAGTAGTCATGCAATGACTGTTAACAAATCCATTTTTAAATTCCTTGTACTGGAATATCACTCTGCCTCAATGTTTTTTTAGTGTATGGTTATCCCAGTCCCTCACTCTGGCTTATGTAATTAAATCATAGTAGTTTAACTTCTGTATAGGTGGTGTTGCCCAGTGTGGACTGCGAATTTCTTTTTTTATCTGGTGTATCCGAATTTCCACAGGTAGCTGGGGTGTAAAACCCCTGCACCCTGCCATAGGAGATCTTAGGAAGATCTGCATTAGCCCTGTGTATAAGACAGCCTCATCTCAATTTGTTCAGCTTCACAACTAAAGACATAGCTGTAAATGGCATTATAGAGTTGAAGCAGTTTTTCAAATGGAAAACAGCTACCTGTGCTAGCTGTTCACAATGGAGTAAGCAACATTTCAATACCAGCTAAAACTAGTAGTATGAAGCTTTTTGTTATTCTGTTATATCCAGGGTACTTCTGTGAAGTGTTTGAACCCCACTTTCTTTTTTCATCACAAAAGGAGATGGATCCCTAAATTTCTTATGGTTTTTGAAATTAGTATTTGTTCTGCTTGCATCAGTTGTACACATAGTAAGGAAATCTACATGTATGATTATTTGTTTCAAGAAAATAATTTTGTGATAGCAGAATGAATTTACACAGTTTTTTTAAAACTAGTATACATATCTCTTTCAAATTTGCAGTTGCCTTGGCAATATAAAACAGTCCCCAAATATAGGTTTTCTCTTAGATAGTAATATGTCTTCTTGTTTTTCAAAATAATGTAAAAAAGTCTATCAGAAATTTGCAGAAAATGAAGCAACAATAAAATTTATAAAAAATAGGTGATTTTCTGCAAGCAGTATCATTTTCCCTGAGCTGAAATATAAGCAGAGTGTTCATTCTGCAAAAAGTAGGAAAAGTCTAAAAATGGTTAAGAAACTTTAGTAGCTAAGGTGGTAAATACTTTATATATGTAGGTATAAGCAAACCATAATTTTTTTACCTGGAACCTCAGCTTTTGTAAGTTGGGTCTTGTTTCTGGATTTCTGGATTTCTTCCATGTTCGAAGTACTTAATTTGGCTTAAGTACTCTCTGAAATGGTCCTTCACACAGCATTACCCAATTCAGTCTTTTGAGTTCATACTATAGCAAAGAGTAAAAGGTGCAATATGTGGTGATGGTTCAAAGTGACGGTGCTGCTTTAGATAATAGTCAAACAACCTTTATTTCTGTCAAGAAGTTAAATGTCTGTTCCTTCCTTCCTGTTCCCATTCTGCTTCTTCTTCTGGTGAGCCTATCCAGACACAAAAATGTTCAAACAGAAACAAAAAAAAGGGATATTTTTTCTTTTCTTTTTATTTTTTTCTTTCATTTGCAATGCTTATCAATTAAGAGTTTTTTAGAATTTTTTAGGACACCATGTAGATCTTCACGATTTTAAAGTTGAGGAGAATCTTCAGTGAAATGACAAAGACTTGTTTCTGCTATTTGTTTTGTTTAGAAGTATTTCAGTCTATTTTTTCTTTTGTCAGTTCATAGAGTCTATATTAGATTCTAAGTATTGTCATAACAGTTTATTATAAAAAACCAGATGTTTAAGAAATAGAGACATCCTGTGGGGTTTGGGAAAAATAGAGAAAACACTAGGTTTCTCATGAGCTCAGTTCAATTCCCCGCTCTCTTAAAGAAGTAACACTCCTGGCTCTGTTCCCAGCATGATCTGACCAAGGAATGAACATAGTTTTTGCCTAACAATCAGTTTCTGGACAGATGAACACATACTGTGCAAAAAGCAGAGAATCAGAAAGTATATTAATCTGCCTAGTCATGTAGAAGAGTCTTGTTTTCTAGGAGCATGCTTATCAGTAATGGTCCATTTTCTTCTACCATCACCCAGACTTACAAAAATTTCCATCAATTTAACTAGAGCCAAGTGTACTGTAGTGTTGGTCACCTAAAAGAAATGTGTGGGTTTCTCCCAAGGGAGTGACTTCTGAGCTCCTCCTTCGGTTGGTGGATGCAGAGATTAGTAAGTGGGTGCTTGGTATTCTCCACAAGCAATAAACCTGTGGTAGAGATTGACTTCATCTCATTAACACATTCTCCAGCAACACTGAAATGAGTGATTTTCTACCATAAAGATGTAACAGTTCTGAAACCCATCCATAGGGTAAATAAAGAAAATAAAAGTGCATCTTCCTTTGAATTTCCCCAGCATAGGTCATAACTTTTATTTGAGATACCTCCCCCTTGATATTGTGAGCAAATCTGCAGAATTAGCAAGCCATACTGTGTGATCATTTGTTGTTGCTGCCCTTGTATTTCATATATGTAAAGGTAAATGTGATAAACAACACAAATATTTTTTAATGAACAGGAAAAAATAGTACATTGTTATAGTAGTAGCTATTGTCTATTATCTGGTCAGGTATTAGATATGCTACATATTAAAAAACTACACTAACAGTACTAAGTTTTACAGTGTGTTGGATTTTCCTAATTCATCTGTAATTCATAGGTTTAGTCTTGTAATAATTTAGTGAGTTTTTAATTAAAAATTACTATCTTTAAAATATAAAAATACTATATCATTTGTAGGCTGGTATTTTTTCTGACTGTTCACAAATCTTTATTATGACGGGTTGTGTTAATGTGTATTTGTTTTCTTAATCTGATACAGGTATCAAAACTGATGAGTTCATGAATAATAAGAAATCACATGAAGTGCAGGTGATGTCAGAGCTGGTAGACAACATAACGAATTATTGTGGTATAAAGCAGGTAAGAAAGCGTTTCTTACTGTATGTTACTACATACCTTCCAAATTATTCTCCTTATTGCGCTTGAATACATCATTTTGATATTCTGTCACTGCAGTTCTTATTTTTCCTGTAAATAACTGTAGCTAAAGAAGAGCCTTTAGGGCCAAACTGAAGGACAATTTGTTTACAAATGTATTCTTGTAAAGTAGCTGCCTTTTAGTAAGTCATAATCATTTTATGACTCACGAAAAATTTTAAGAAATTATTATCATCTTCTATATGTTGAGTAACTAGAAATGGTACTGCTTTTTGCTATACCTGGGTACTACCTTATTTATCAGTATTATATTACTTGCAATTTACCATAAGCAACAGTAGGAGAGCAAAACTTCATTCTTCTCCTTCTGTCAGGCACAGAAGTGTGCCACATAGAGACCAAAGGAGAATATTGGAGAAATTCTGAAAGCTCATCTTATTCTGGAATAAGAGATTTAAATTGTTTCCTATTGTTTAATGCTGTTTGCCTTTATTTAACATAGACTGAGACCTACCACTTAGGAATTTACTTACAACCTTTTTAGTTTGAAGGGAGACCAGATTAAGCAGAGATTTATGTAGCAGAGGATGCATGAAGTACATTTGGTAGAACACATATGAGATCTGGATGCCCAACACCATTATCATCCAGCAATTACTCTGTGAATTGGCCATTTCATACATCAGTTGGCAAGTTCATCCTTGGATGGTGAAGAATTGCAAGATTTCTTTCTCAAATTTGATTGTAACTTACCTTTTTTGTTTTACATTTAATTATGATTGGACAGTGCACTAGATCACTATTGCATTAAAACCTCGTAGATCTTTACTGATGGAACTGTTGACAAAACACAAGAATCACAACAATAACTGACTTTTTTGAGTACCATAGTTCACATTCTATTAGACAGAAGTACACCAATACCATTTCCTCAGTTTACATACATGTAATTTTTCTGTAAACTTTTTCAATGTTAAACTTCCTGTTAGATTCCACATCTTAGACCTAGATGTCTTAGCTGCAGTAAGACTAAATTTTTAACTACCTGGGTGAACTGAGTTGGTTTAATCATTTTAATCTCTATAATGCTAGTAACTGGCTAATGTAGCTTCATCCTCGCTTTAACCTGTAGGTGACTAGTGGCTCTGGACACTGCAGTTGATTCCTTTCTACATGTGAGCTGCACTTGCTTTCTGTGCAAGGGGCTGTAAGTGTAAATGGAGACTAATTTCCTCCAGCCTAAGATTCATTCCCACAAAGATTTGTGGAGAACAAACTGTTTTTGTTTAAAACCAAGGATTAGTAAAGTATCTACCCAGAATTTATGCTGAACATATTCCCTCTGAGCCTTTTTTTTTATCTAAGTGAACATGTCTGAGTATAGTTTAAAATTAATGTATTGGATGTGGGTAAGGGGGAAAAGACAGCTGCAGCTGGGCAGACCAAGTCTGTATTACTATGGTCTCTGGTATATCTTGTCCCCCATATTGTGCCTGGCCTTTGTAATGGGAGAATGCTAGTTGGCCTGCTTCACACCTGCTTTGAGGGAGTTGCTAAAAATTAATGGTGTGGCCGGTCGTGTGCCAGGGGTAGAGTACATGGCCCTGCTCTGTTCAGTTTGGTGATAGAGATGTAACTACAGCGTCCTGAGCTGTTGCTGCCACCACCATAGACCAAAGGGCAGGCCCCAAAACTCGGATTCAGCTCTGAGTTGCTGAAGGTGAACTTTGATTTGGAAGTTATTTGGCTCCGACTGAGTTAAATTTAGATAATATCAATGAAGCAGTACTCTCGATAGGCTGAGGTCAAGCCTGTGGCATCCTTGGAAACAGAGATCGAAACCCTGAATCCTGACCATCTGTTTTGTGAGGAATGACTGACAAAGGCAAAGTTTTAGGCAGTCTTCTCCTTACAACTGGGATTATCAAGTAAATAGAGAGCTGCAGTTAAGGCCAAATATTACTGGATGAGACACAATCAATTTGTGAGCATCTGTGATCGCTTACAGCAGTGGAAGGCGATCTCTCCAGCAGCTCTTTCAAGAGCCAGCCACGGTGACAAGTGTGGGTGCCCTCAACAGCAGTAAAGAGGATGCGCTCTGTGAAGAACAGAAATAAAGTAGCAGCAGATTTGTGAAAGTAATTTCTTCTATCATTAGCATGTTTTTTGCCTTCCTTACCCATTGCTTCAGGCAAATATTAGTTGTTGAAGTGTTGAAGACTTTCATGTACTGAAAAGGCTGTAGGAGAGTGTAGTTTGCTTATAATGCAATACTGAATGTTCTCTGTGTTTGCTGGAAAGTGGTGTTTCATATAGCATTTTCATTTAGACTTTAAATAGTTCCTGTGAGATTCAGGAATGAAAGGAAAGGAAAACCCATATTCAGGGAGTAAAAAAGTAGAGCCACCTTAATGACCTAACCTAAGTCCCGATGTAGCTGGTTACTAATAAAATCTCAAACCAATCATTATTAAGTATCTGTCAATATGCTGCCATTTCATGCAGTGATTATGCACTTTTATCAGTTGGCTTGGAGCATCTTTAGACACAGGATTATTTTCTGTTTATTTTTTGAAAAAATTGTAACATTTAATGAAAAATATTATTGCAGTATATCACTGAACATGAAATGCTGACTGCTCTATATTAACTTTTTTCCATTTTAGTCATACACTGTAACAAAATTTATTTGTGCAAAGTTACAAATCCCTAATATATGAAAAGAGCTTTCCAGTTACATTTTAAAAAAAAAAAAAAAGAAAAGCCCCCTTCTCAGTTATTAAAAAAGCGATTCCTTTTGTTTTGGTTACCTTTCAACTTAAAAAAATATAGGAATTGTAAAGTTTTAGGAGAGTTTTTTCCTTATTGATTTTTTTCTATCCTTCTCACAAAACAAAATATATGCGGCATTTAATTAAAGAATCTAGAGCTATGAAAACACAACACATGTTTTACAACAGCATGTGTCCTCAGGGTTTTTCTTTCAGATCTTGCAGATCACTGACGGCTTGAAAAATGCCCTCCATTTCACCTCCATACCCATGATGTATAATGGGTGGTAGAGGATATTACTCTCTTGTGATATTTTATAATGTAGTATAATAAATAGTAAAACGAGAATAAAAGCAAAAATTTTATTACTACTGTAATCACTTCTAGGTTAATGATTTGAATTAAAACATTAAAGAAAACTAACTAAAGGGTTTTTTTCAGTTGTTTACTGCCCCTTTTAAGCATTGTTCCTATTGTACAAGTGGAACTTTATTTTATAAAGAAGTTTTTGATTAAACTCTGAAAAGAAGCCAGTGATGATTCTTCTTTGTTTAAATGCACATTTGTATTTGTGAAAGTTTTCCTTGAAAATTGCAGCATGTGCAGCAAGAGTTGCAACGTGTAATGTAAGTATGATATAATTCTGCATTCAGCATCCACTGAATTTGTGATTTGGTGCTGGGAAATGTTGGAATGCTTCTGGAAACAAAGTTATTGATTGTGCTGTGCCAGAAACTGCGTTTAAATGTAGTACCCAACTTGCTGTGGACAGGACCTTTGGAGTTCATTATATCATGGAAATTTCATTTTAAAAGTTCATGCTTGGCAGTAACGCTATGAATTGCTGATTACCTTTCCTTATGTAATCAGGGGAAGGTAAAGCAGGGGTTAATTTAATGCCATCTATTTGTTTAGCACAAGATCATTGCCTCCTTATTTTTAGTCAAATTTTCCTTTCGTGTTAAAACTATTCTCCCAGTGCTAATTTAACAATATATTACCGTTTTCTTTTTACTTGGAAGCAACTAAAAAACCTTACCCAAACAGCAGTTTGTCTTTACAGCCACTAGAGGTCACACGTAGGAGTTAGAACTAGCTGGCTCTTGGGTCCAAATGCTGCCTTTCACAGAAATAATTAAAAACCTTATAGAAGTGGAGGTATGCATATTCTGCACAATAGTAATATCTGTTACATAAAATAGTGGGTAAAATTATTCATTGAATGCTTTTCTTTCCTTCCGTTCCTTTTAAATAATCTAGGAGAAAATTGGTGATAAATGTGACAAATAAGTGCCATTTTCAAAAAGTACGCTTAGATGTATCAATTCTATTTCACTAAATCCACTCCTGTGCTGATTTCACTGAAGAAATTTGAGGACTGTAGCATATCTAGATGGCAAATATGCAGCAATATCACATGACGAGTGCAGATGAGAAAGCCACGTGCAGCCTGGGTAAACAATTTTTACCTAACAGTGTGTGTTCTCCCCTGTTTTACGTAGTCTTTAGTGACATTGGTTCAAATTTCTCTTTCTAGTTCCATGGCTGTACAAATCTTTAACTTTCTTAGAAGAAGGAATAAATCTTTCTTTTTCATTTCAGTAAGAGTATTGCTGTACTGAGTATTCCTACCTGGTAAAAAACTATGCAGCTGAATTTAAGATGGATCCATGTAGTGTATGCTGCTATTTGGACTTACAAATATCAGCGTGAGCTTTCTTATGAACATGTGACAGGCCAAGAACAAGACATAGATGTTCTTGAATCAAACACTTTCAGGAACATCTACAAAGAAGTCATTATATCTAGCCAATATAATTTTTGATAAATACCTGAACAGAAGCGAACATTATCATTTTGTTTCCTTAGAGAAATGTCATTCTGCCTATTTTTGTAAAATATTTGGTTATATATTTATTACAAATTAAAACACACATGATATAAAGCTGTGATTATGTACTTAAAGGTCTCAGGTTACCCTTGTTTCTGCTACTACTCTGTATAGTGTTTTCCTTTCTGTGTTATATCAGTCACTGAACTAGCACATGCTGTCAACTATGAGACAAACTAAACTGTCAGCTAGTTATCCCTTCTATTCACTCCTTCCTCCAGAACAGGCAGTGGAAAGCACATGTGACATGTGAGCTCCTTCATTTTATTACAAAAGCATCCTTGTGTTAATGAAAGTGCTATGGATCATTTTCACAGAATGGCAAAGCAGTATAAATAAGCATTCTGACATAAAAGGGGGTATCAGTATTGCCTGTCTTTTGGTCACATCTGAAGTGATTAAGTTAGGCACCAAATCTGAAGATCATAGAATCATAGAATCAGTAAGGTTGGAAAAGACCTCTAGGATCATCAAGTTCAACCGTCAACCCAACCCTACCATGTCCCCTGAACCATGCCTTGAAGTGCCATGTCTACACATTTTTTGAACACCTCCAGGGATGGTGACTCCGCCACCTCTCTGGGCACCCTGTTCCAGTGCCTGACCACTCTTTCAGTGAAGAAATTTTTCCTAATATCCAATCTAAACCTCCCCTGGTGCAGCTTGAGGCCATTTCATCGCATCCTAACACTAGTAACTTGGGAGAAGAGACCAACCCCCACCTCACTACAGACTCCTTTCAAGTAGTTGTAGAGAGTGATAAGGTCTCCCCTCAGCCTCCTCTTCTCCAGCCTAAACAACCCCAGTTCCCTCAGCCACTCCTCATAGGACTTGTTCTCCAGACCCTTCACCAGCTTCGTTGCCCTTCTCTGGACACCCGCCAACACCTCAATGTCCTTCTTGTACTGAGGGGCCCAAAACTGAGCACAGTATTTGAGGTGCGGCCTCACCAGTGCCAAGTACAGGGGCACGATCACTTCCCTGCTTCTGCTGGCCACGCTATTCCTGATACAAGCCAGGATGCCATTGGCCTTCTTGGCCACCTGGGCACACTGCTGGCTCATGTTCAGCCGGCTGTCAACCAGCACCCCCAGGTCCTTCTCCGCCGGGCAGCTCTCCAGCCACTGTTCCCCAAGCCTGTAGCGTTGCATGGGGTTGTTGTGATGGAAGTGCAGGACCCGGCACTTGGCCTCATTAAACCTCATACAATTGACCTCGGCCCATCGATCCAGCCTGTCCAGATCCCTCTGCAGAACGTTCCTACCCTCGAGCAGATCGACACTCCTGCCCAATTTAGTGCCATCTGCAAACTTACTGAGGGTGCACTCAATCCCCTCATCCAGGTCATTGATAAAGTTATTGAACAAGACTGTCCCCAACACTGAGCCCTGGGGAACACCACTCATGACCGGCTGCCAACTGGGTTTAGCTCCGTTCACCACAAATCTCTGGGCTCGGCCATCCAGCCAGTTGTTTACCCAGCGAAGAGTACACCTGTCTAAGCCATGAGCCGCCAGCTTCTCTAGGAGGATGCTGTGGGAGACTGTGTCAAAGGCCTTGCTAAAGTCCAGGCAGACAACATCCACAGCCTTTCCCTCATCCACCAGGCAGGTCACCTGGTCATAGAAGGAGATCAGGTTGGTCAGGCAGGACCTGCCTTTCATGCAGCCATGCTGGCTGGGCCTGACCCCCTGGTTGTCCTGCACTTGCCCGGTGAGCTCACTCAAGATTTATCACTCCATAGCCTTCCCCAGTACCAAGGTCAGGCTGACAGGCCTGTAGTTCCCTGGGTCTTCCTTCTGGCCCTTCTTGTAGCTGGGTGTCCCATTGGCAAGCCTCCAGTCACCTGGGACCTCTCCTGTTAACCAGGACTGCTGAAAAATGATGGAGAGTGGCTTGGCAAGCTCCTCCGCCAGCTCCCTCAGTACTCCTGGGTGGATCCCATCCAGCCCCATAGACTTGTGAGTGTCCAGACGGCTCAGCAGGTTGTAAACTGCTTCCTCCTGGATTATGGGGGTTTACTCTGCTCCCCATCCCTGCCTTCCAGCTCACGGGGCTAATACCCTGGGAATAACTTATGCTTATAAGTAAGATGCTTATTTCTGTACACCTAGTGGTAGTAGACTCCTCAGTATGGGAGGTAGGTGCCTAAAGCTAAATACTGTGAACGCTTTCTTTGCTAACTGTATATCCCAACCCAGTTTAGCAAGGGCAGGAGGTGTTGGTGGTGGTTTATGGTTATTTTCTTTAGCAGAAGGAAGTTCTGTGTCAAAAAATATACTGAAAGTCTTTCCCAGAAGCGTCAGGACATGTGCATTGCATAATCATTGCAGTGTCTGTTTTCTGGAGCAAATCAGTTAAGGCTTAATTCTGTGTTTTAAAGTCAGAAGGTGGACCAACAAAGAAAAAGAACTAAGTTCATTAAGAGGGATGATACTGATAAGGTAGCTACTAAATCCATGCTTAAATGTTTAGGGAATTATTTTGCATTTGAATGAAATGTGTCTTGTTGCTCATTAACATAGCAAATTTTATTTTCTTTTTTCCCCATTATCTAGGTGATTGATATAGGTTCTGGAAAAGGCTACCTGAGTTCATTTTTGTCCATGCAATATAACTTAAAAGTTTATGGAATTGACTCCTCAAACACCAACACTAAAGGAGCTCATGAAAGGAACAGAAAATTGAAGAAACACTGGAGAGCATATCAGAGTCGAGGAAGAGCAAATCTCAAAAGCCAGAGGTTGGAAAACGCAAATGACAGGCCAGTGGACAGTGAAATTAAACGTAAAGCAATCAATGAAAAGCCCTTAAATAATGACAGCAGTCTTCAAAGTCAGGACCAAGTGACTCTCCAAGACTTAGTTCCTTCTTGTCGTTTCACAGAAATAGCTACATCTGAAACCAGCAAACACAGTGAAGTTGATTTGGTGGCTCGGACAGAATCTGATGAGAGCAAACTTTCTGAAGAGGTTCTTGCTATTCTAAATGTTCTGCCTGCTGATGCTGTAGAAGTTTTTTCTTCATCTCAGTGTAACTGTGCGGAACTTTCTGAAGAGGAAAAGGCGCAAAGAAAAATGGCATCTCTCAAGGCTAAAGAGAACAAGTCAAGTGAATCAAACCTGTATTTTCCTTTGACCTCTTGCATCACTGCAGAAACAGAACTCAGTGACATCATAACAGATCTGGAGGTTATTTTACTAATATTTGAAGTAGATTGTCCATTGTCTTTATATTGCCATTTTCATATGTACATAATGTTTGGTGAGTGTACATAGAGTGCTATCAGTGGTGTAAATGAATATTCTGGCCCAATAATGTCTTTCAGCCAGTTAACAGAAGTATGTCTAGCAGATACAGATTGTTTTTCTATTTTAATATATGTGTTGGGATTATTTTGAATATGTAAAGCAGCCTTTAGAATTTATGGGGTAGATAATAATCAGCTGTCAAAGTTAACAGCACACATATTAGTACATTCAGGTATTTTACAATTGTGGCTATAGATAGCATCTAATTATTATGGAAAGAGTTATATTTACCAGGTAGATGGATATATTAAGCACTGGAATTTCAATTTTCCTGAAATTTCTTATTTTTTAAGTTGTATATTTTTGTAATTTCAGTTAAACTTCGAAGGCATAAGAGAATTTATTGTGTATAGTACTCAACATAAAGAGTTTGTAAAGAGCCCTATTTGCAAATAATGTTTTTATATTTTGACATTTCAGGGTTACTTTAAGTTCATTTAGTGATTTACTAGATGGCAGGGATTGAGTCTACACAAAGAAGCCCAAGCTCAGCTGCCCAAAGACAGTGACAAAAGTCTAGAAGCTGTATGGCTTTTTCGTTCCTGTGCCTGAGCTAACGTACGTTGATTGGGTAGATACATTCAGTCTTTTATGGGAGATAAAAACTTGTCTGTGTTCAATAGTAACTGAACTATTGTATTCAGGGCTGTAATTCATCCCTGATTCAAGACCATAGGTTTGTGCTGATGGCCCTGTAACTTGAGCTAATAAATCCCACTGAGTATTTGAGAACGTGTGGAGCAAGCTCATGTCTGACTGCAAAAGACACCCTGAACAGCAGGGTTTGCTGATGAAGCGTATGCCTTTACATTTGCACAGTTGGATTTGGTATCCTCTTAGCATGTAATTTGTATGATGTAAAAGGTAGAAGATATCCTGTGTCACTGCCTTTCTTTAAAAAAAAAAAAAATTACTGTCAGAACAGGTAAAAGTTTCATTGTATTAAAAAATAATAACTAAACTGCACATTATGTGTGATGAATGTGTGCAGTTAAAACACTTCAAAATGTGCATTTACATGTTTTATAAGTATTTTGAGAATTTTAGAAATAAAATATTTTTTAGAAATAGTTTTACAAATATTTACAATTTTTTATTGTAACCATAAATTGATTTTTTTTTCTCAAATTTTCCTAAGCTGGGGAGAAATGGGAAATGGGTAAAATTAGTTTTTACTGATTTATACCATAAGTTCTGGAATTAATCTGCTGACAACATATGGGTATAGGAATCTATGTTTGTATATAGCCCAGGACTAGTATTGAGATACCAAATTTTGTTACACTTAAGCCAACGATCCAGAAAGTACTTTCAATTATACCCAGGCAACCTCACTGAAGACAATGATGGTCCAAAAGTGTACCTGATGCAGACGGACTGCCCTCATATTGTTCAGAAGTTTTGAGCATTGTAATGTGTTTCCTCTGTCTTGCGTGTGGTAGCCATCTCCCACTAGCTTTCTCCTGAAAGCATTTCTCTAACTTTTCCTGTCCTGGCATTTAAATGCTGCCCTTGCAAGTGCGTATCTTCCCTTAGCTTCCAAACTTTAGTCTTGTTCCACTGTTTCTGTAATTGCGTGTGGAAAAAAGCTTTTGTGGAATGGTGAGCTGAAGCTGACTGATAGGAAAAAAGTCTTTAAAAACTAAGCTGGTCTGAAACTGAACTTTTGCCACCTAAAAATTTTGGATCCTAAGACAAGGAGAGGGCAAGCACAGAAAAGCAGCACAAAGTGGAAGGTGAGAAGGGAGACAGGAAGAATTTGAAAAAACAGAGGAAAGGGGAAGTTTTACTGTTTCACACATACATATGCTATATAATACAGGTAATATATATAATAATAACATCATGTTTACCATATAGATTACAACTCATAATGCCGGAAGGGAAGTATCTTGTTATGAATGGTGAGAAGAGGGATAATTTGGATGGAGAAATAGAGGGAAAGGGAAATTGAGGAAAAAGGAAAGCAGGAAGTGGAATGGGCAGAAGAACAGAGCACCCGAAGCTGAAGTTCTTACTTTGTGCTATGGAAGAAAATGCCCATTTGTTGTTGAATAGTAGTAGGCACACTGCAAAACTGTGGCAGTACTACCATTTTGGAACTAACAAAGCCTGCTCTTCACATTACATCTGTATTTCAGAAGTGGTTTTGATTTCAGCAGCTTAAAGTAGCAGAAATGCCACAGATAGGTCCAGCCGGATTTATAGCAGTAAATCTGAAGTAAGAAAAGGAAGTAGTAGTGGTAGTAATAACAATAACAGGAAAGCTAGGAAAGACAAGAGAAAATAGCCCATGTCCAGTCACCACGTAGAAATTCCCCTCCATGCAGGTTAGCCAGCTGCTATTCATAGCCTTGAACTTCTGCTTCCTCATGGCCAGTGAAGGTAGAGTGCAGAGATGCGTAGTTCCTTACCTGAACAAAGAGGTGAGCAGTCTGTCTCTCCACAGAGGCAATGCACCATGTTTTCCTAGCACTGAAGAGCTTTTATTATGAAAAATTCTACAACAGAACAGCAGGAGTCCTCATGGAGTTGTGTATTTAAACCTTAGAGCTTGATAAACATTTGCAGTATGTTTTGGAGTTTGTTGTTGTTATTCGTGCTCTTTCAGTTGAAGAGGGAGATGCTTTATAGTTGCTTTTTTTTCTTTTTCTTCTTAGGACTGTATGATGGTGGGTCTACATACCTGTGGTGATCTTGCTGCAAATACACTACGAATTTTTACCGCCAAGCCTGAAATCAAAGCAGTTTGCAGTGTAGGCTGCTGCTACCATCTGTTGTCAGAACAGTTTGAAAACCAAGAAGGTAATTCTACAGAGCTTAACTTGTGGCTGCCAGTTTGCATGTTGAGAGTATTATACCTTTTAATTAATAATCTCCTTGTATTTGTTCTTTTCCAGTGGCTTATTTAGTACTGGTTTTAATTATATTATGTGGGTCATTCACTCCCGGATGCCCTGTAGCTTTTCTGTTGTGCCAATATTCCTAATATTCTTACCGAAATTAGGGACATTAATGCAGAATGTTTTTATGTGGTTATGAATACAACTGGTTTTCCATTACATTACTTCACTTGTAAAAAGTGGAGACTTTTTAGTCCAATATGTTTTCATCCTTTTGAAATATTTTGTGCCAAACTTTGCCCTTGGCTTTCTGCATGCAACATCCATTTATGTTGAGTTGTACATATACAACTACAAGCAGAATTAAGTCCTTGTAATGTAAGTTATTACTCAAAAAAAAGCTCATCTGAGTGCTGTGCTCTGGGGCATTGCCAGTTTAGAACATTATGGAACAGTATATATATAACAGTTTTTCTTGGGGAGACAACCTGAAAATTACTTGGGGATTCACACTATAGGCAATTTTTCCTTCAAATGTGTTTTTTTTTTCTTTTTTGATAGAAAGTTGGTAACTTTACTTGAAAGGTAAATTCTGCATAATGAAAAACATCAAGGAGCTGCCTTTCCTGACACAAGTGGTATGTAGCTAGGCTGTCTAAATGATCCTCTGCCGACATCCTAGAACCTGATCAACCAAATTTGAGAGAGGGGTGGACTGGCAAAGTTTATTTCAGCTCTTTCAGGGAACTTTATGGACAGAAGGCCAGGTGGAACCCAGCTCCTGCTCTTCAACAGTTGGCTGCTAAGGCAGCTAAGGCACTGCTCCAAACTGACCATGACACATTCTAGCTCTTGCTTGCTTTAATGATCTTTGCATGTTGTTTTTATCTTGTTCTGCAATAATTTTAAGAGTTTTTGCAGTGTCTTAGTTTAAGTTATTTCACAATACTTCAGATCACCCCAAAAACAAGGAAAAAGAAAATGGAATTGAAATTTCTAAGTTACAGAAATGCAGTTAGTCAAAACCATACAACTCCTTTTACATCAGAGTTTTAAAAAATGATAAACTTTTCAGGCACTTGTCATTAAGTTTGTGTGTCTGAAACATATGGTTGTTTCTTGTTATTGCAAAAAGGACACAACTTCCTGTTGTAGCTGTAGAATTACATTTTCCAGACCAGTGCATAAGGCTTTACTAAATTATTATTACTCAGACACCACCAAAGGATCAGGTGTGATAACCTATTCTAAGTTCAAACAAACAGATGTACATGCATGGTAGTACGAGATACTGCAGTTTCATAGCAGTATGGAAATGAAGCCAAATTGCATGTTGGAATTTCTAGCTCTTTGATTTTTCTCAGCTTGAAGGATAAAAATTATTCTTAGAGAAGAACATTTAGGCAGAATAAAAGGAAATTACAGTATTCTTTTTTTTGGGGAAAGAATACATGAGTAGTTCCAGTGATGCTCAAAAAATCTGATTTTTTTTTTTTTTTTACTTTTACTATGAGGGTACATATTCTAAAATCTATAATGCTGTTGTATTCCCCTGGAAAAGTCATCTACTGTATGGCTTGTTCGTAAATGTTTAGTGGAGGTGTAAAAGCACAAAGGCCGACAATATCTAAGAGTTAAAATTTCTTCAAAGGGAAAATGGGAAAGAATTAGGACTATAGCTTGTGTCTACACTTCCTGTGCATGGATTTCAAACTGACAAAGCATTCTAGAGGATGCTGGAGGACTCTGTAACTAATCAGATGGTATGGATCCAACAATTCACTTGTACAAGAAGAAAACTAATTCCTCTTTTAGTTGTCTGAGGCAGGTGAATTTTGGTACTGCTTCCAAAATGGACCAAATCATAGCATTGTGATAAAATAATTTAACTTGGAAGTGGCTTCTGGAGATCATCTGGTCCAGGTCACAATGCAAGGCAGGGCCAGCTTAGATCAGGTTGTTCAGGGCCTTGTCCAGTCATGTTTTGAATATCTCCAAGGGCAGTGATTCAGCAGCACATTCCAATCTTTGCCCTTACCATGAAATTTTTTTCCTTGTATCTATTCAGAATTTGCAGCTCTTGTGCATTATCTATTGTCTTTTCATTCACCAGGAAGAGTCCAGCTTAATCTTTTCTGTTCCCTTTCCTTTAGGTAGTCGAAGACAGCAGTTAGATCCTTCCTTGACCTTCTCTGCAGCCCTGTAGTCCTCTTGCCACCACTGAACTCATTCCAGTAAGTCAGTGTGGTGGGCTGGAGAGCCCAAAGAAGCACTCTAGATACTCTCCCTGTCACAACTGCTGAAAAAGGGGAATAATCACATCCCTTAACTTTCAGAGTCCTATCAATTTTTGGCCCACCTTAGAGTCCACCTGTCCGAGTCATATCTCTCCAATTTGTCTATAAAGATACTAAGGAAACCTTGCTGAAAGCCTCGCTAATGTCAAGGTAAACTGTGACTATGTTCTTCCCTGGTTATTGGAGCCAGTCACTGCATCACAGAAGGCAATAAATTTTGTCAGTCCCTGGTAAATTCCTGCCAGCTATTCTCAATCTCCTTCTTATTCTTCATGGGCCTGGGCATGGTTTCCAGGAAAATTTGCTCTATAAGCTTATTGAGAACTGAGATTAGACTGAACATGGGTGTGATGTTGGCCTTTTTCCTGTCATCAGGAACTTCCCTTGATGGACATGACCTTTCAAAGATGATAGAGTGTGGCATTCCTATGATACCAGCCAGTTTCCTCAGCTTCCTGAAATGCATCCCATGTGGTCACATGCACGTGTGTCTTTCCAGTTTGCTTGTGTGGTCCCAGAGCCAATATAGTCTCTACTGTAGGTAGTCCTTCACTTGCACAGGCTCTGACACTAAGCTCAGGGAAGCTACTGACTAATCTAGGCATCAACCAGAGATCGCAGAGACCTGTAGAAGCCTTACGTGGAGAGACTAGTGTGAGTATTAGGATGCAGACTTAGAGCTAGATCTCCGCAGTGATGGATAGATCTTTCTAAGAAGTAGAGAGAATCGTACAGAATTTGCTGCAACACAGGAAATCACTTATTTGTTTGAAATCAGTCCAGTAAGCAAGGGCTAGCCTGTGAGGACACAATGGGAAGTTCTGTTATAAAGCATTTTATATTTTATCTTGACTTAGTAGCTTTGAGGCTTCTCTATTTTAATAATGCCATTGCTCTATTTTATATTAATTTTTTGCCCAGTTTAAAAGCTTTTTTCTCTTCTCGAGGACAATGTTGAAGGAAGTCCACCTCAAAGCTCCTTCCCCCAAAGCAGCACATTTTTCATCTTTGCTGCTTCTTTTTCTTTAATGTAAATGCAGATGGTTGTTCTCATAAGGCTAGTTGAAGTAGAAGTGCCAGCCCGCAAAAAAGCTGCTGTGGACTGGCAGTTGCCATACCTTGAGGTGGCTAGGCTGTATGTTGTTTGGCAATTAAGTTTTATTTAATACCAAGATCACTCTTGTTTGAGGCCAGAGAAAAATTGCTTTTTCACTTCATATTAACTGGAATTAAATGATATTCATGGGAAGAAATTTCATCCGTTTTGATGCCTGAGGTAGTGTTCATAAGTCCGAGGTGGTGAGTTGACAAGATATCAACAAAATGTTACTATGCTCTGTTTGTCGGGCTATTGAATCACCTTGCTTATTGCAAGTTTTTTTTTTTTTTTGTCTCTGAGGAGCTGACTACAAGGAATAATGCCTTACATTTCTCGTATGTTCTAAAAATAGTAAAGGTATTGCAAGACTGCCTGATTCAGTTTGCTATTGGACCTGCTGTGAAAACTTTGGGAGCATTTCTGATGAAAGTAGGTGCCAGTAGTCACAGTCTTGGATATTGCAATCAATATACAGTGTCCTTCTATGTGTCTATAAATAAGCTAAATTCATTTGGAATTTTTTGTAAAGGGACCACATTTGCAATTATGCTGGGAATAATTTTGAACTCATAAGATCATGAAAGCCTTTGTTTTGATTTATTAGTAACCAGAACAACCAAGAGGTGCTGTGTAATGTCAGATTTCAATTCAATTAAAAAAAGTTGAAGCCAGTGACTTTTAACACCTGTCTTTAAATTTCACTGCTGTTATAAGCAGTACCAAATACTAAATTTCAGTTAATAAAGAATATTATGACAGCTCTTGGAAAATTCTAAGTAGTTTTACTTTGGCTTTCTCTAAGGAGAATTGGCTGTTTATACAGAGATTCGTCTATGGATAAAATGCACTTAGCCATTAGTATAATTGATTCTTTTGGGGTTTTTCTTCACTGTTACTGCATCGGATAGTCAATTACATCAGAGTAGTAAGGATTTTACTATTTATTAGAGACTTTTTACATAAACCTATTTACATAGTGAGCCATTATGGCAGTTTTTCTGGAAAAAATCGATTTGCTAATGATTTTTAGGTTAAAACAAACTCTGTGCCTCTGTTCAGGAGCTATTCTTAGGATTTTTGGGAGCTGTTTTATCTTACATTCAGCTAATACATTTCAGGGTCAATGTACCGGCTGGACTATGATTATTCTTTAAATGTAAATAATAAAGTAACTGCAAATTTAAGATATTTTAAAAAAGACCTGACTTTCCTTAAAAAGGAAATTATGTGTTTCTGTATTCTAATTCTCTTCCTTCCATCCTCCGTACCACCAAACACATCAGTACCAGTCTAGAAACCAGTGAAATTCTTTGATATCCTGTTTTGAGGAAAAAACGCATGAACATTACTATTGCTAAGGAACTACTTATTTATAAGTATTTCATAATTTGAAATAAGACATAGGTGTAGTTTTATAGGTCGTTTCAATGATAGCTGTCTGATAGACACCCTTTTTGAGGTTAGCTTGAATACTGCAAATTGTGAACTCCAGCTTTCGTAAGGATTTCCAAAGTCAGGTCACTGCTCTAGGAAGAAGAAGATATATGCTGGGCAGAGGAGTTCTAGAGCCATCCTGGAAGCTGTGAAGAGTAGCTTGTCAATAAGGCACTCTGGAAGAAGTCAGGAAACCTTTTCCAGAAGAGTAAGAGCTTTGGACTCTCAAATTACGTACATATAAACTTTGGGTACATTTGTTAGTCTCTGACTTTTAAAAGCTAGTGAACATAATTAAGGGAACCGAAAGGGATGCAAAGGGTAGTCAAAATTCACCTACAGAATTTTATCAGATTTGTGAAAACTGAAAAGGTCTTGAATAAGGTGGATTCGGTGGACAAAAACTTCAAAACTGAGTTTTCTAAAGGATTCCTTACACAAACATAATGGCATCATATCACTCTGTTCCACTGAAATATGGAAAGATTAGTCACTGTTTTAGAAATATTAGAGTACAGATGATTTATGTGTTGCCTAGGTATATTTTCAAAGATATTCCACAGCCAATGTCTTAAAATAGCTATCACTGATACCATGGCAACGCAGGAAAACACTTCCAAGCAAAAGATCAAAAAGCTTTCTTTCCTTTCCAAAGCATCTTTAGGTCTTGCTGCATAGGGCACATTTCCATGAATTTGTGACAGAGCTAACTAGTCACTAAAACCCAGATGTTTTCTATCAAAATTGATCGTGAAAAACATCTGAAACTTGAAAAAATATTAACTAGGTAAGTTTTACAGATGTTAAATGGTAGAATTACCTATTTAAGTTATTAAAGTATTTTTCATGAATAAATGTAGCAAAAATATATTAAAACCTGAAACTATCTTACAATTATAATTTTGTGCATGTACACAGTAAGAGATTATAATGGAGAAAGCCGAGGTTTCTATAATGCACAATAACTAAAGCATACCCTAGCTTTGGGTTTTGAAAATTATTTTGATGACAACTGGTTCTGTTTCCTGAAATGGAACAACATTTTTCTATGCCGCCACTGCCCCCCCCCCAGCAAAATCCCATTTAGTGATGGGATTTTTAGGAAAAATACAAACTCAAGGAACTGTGAAGTCTTTGGCCAAGGAAGATTTAGTCTTTCTTATGAAAGAAAAAGGCAGTTTAAGTAGTTCCTCTCCTTTCTTTGGAATCCTAGAATTATACTGAGATACGACTATGTCATGGAAGATAGATGCCATGGAAGACCTAAAACAGGTTGGGTTATTTTTGTTTCAGTACTGCCTTGACTGAGTTTGGCAGTGTATACAGAGACAAAGTAGGCTGTGTGTGAAGGATTTTGTTGAGGGTAAGAAAGATTACTTTCCACTGAAAAATCTCAGGGGATGGAAAAATGTAATTTAATTCTATCAATTACAATCTCAGAAGATACTATTGAGAATTTTATACATTGTTTGGAATTACTTATTCATCTTAAATAATCTTTACTGAATAATTACTCTGTCTTTGTCCAAGTACTGGAAAATGCATGCAAGATTTTGGTATCACTTTGTAATATGAATCCTCAAGGATTTCAGAATCATTAGAGATAAATAATTGTCCTTGTTAATCCAAGCTTAACACTTCTGAATACAGATTTGTTGTAATTTCATTAATATTAATGGAGTTTATTAAAGGAATGAAAAAGTTAAGTGACATAATTTCCGTGTTATTTTTATGATTGAAGCACACTGTGAAGCAGATCTTCGATTAGTTTAAGTTGGCATAAATCCACTGAGATAATCCCAACTTTAAAGTAAGCACCAAATTTTCATCATATTCATGATGTTATATTAGAAACATCTTTAGCTGTGTTTTTCAAGGTTCTTAAATGCTTGAAATAGCTGAGAATTTTGCAAACTTCTTTCTGTCTCCCCTTCTACAGGTAATGAATATCTGTAATTCTTTGCTTTGCTATCAAAGCTTTTCTTTGCTTTGCTATCAAAGTACAATTTCATATGTTAATGAATTAGCTTGCTTTCACACCATCTGCTACATTAGCAGACCTGAGAGTATAGTTTGAATGTCTACCTTGCTTATATCACATTCTCAGGCCTTTGTTGACAGATGTGGCATCAGTATATGAAGGAAGACTAATTCATTTTTATACAAAATAATATTTTGATAAGAAAATAGAATGAAGATACAAGATAAACATAGAGCCTGGCTTCAGCCTCTGTAACAGAGACATGGAAATCATGCAATTTGTTAACACCAAAGGTTCCCCTATTCCAGTGTCTTGTCTTCCATAGAGGCCAATAGCAGGCATGTATAGAAGAGTATAAAATCATAGGGAGTACATAGCAATGCTTCCTCCAAATACCCTCTCATGCTTCCAGCATGTTTTTGGTCATGAGCTTCTTGGAAGAAAGTGATATATTTGCTTTAAATAGCCCTTGATGGATTTTTATTCCTTAGATCCTTCAGATTACTTTTGAACATATGTAAACTTTTAGTATCTATAGTGTGCCACAGTAAGAAATCAACTGCTTGTTGTATGAAGAAGCATTTCCTTTCCTTTTAATTGTTTCAGGGCCACTAACTGCATGTTTCTTTTTATTACCCCTTAAATTTGGGTGTAAAAGCCAGTACACATCTGTCCCTATGTATTTTCTCCATCCCATTCGTGATTTTACAGATTTTTCATTCCCCCATTATCTGTTTTACAGCTTTAATTTTTCATATTACTTACTCCTGTTATTGAAATGTTCCTTACTTGTGACAATCCTGTTTCTCTTGTCTGTACCTTTTTGGGTGGTATTACTTGTTATCAGAGGTGAGAAAAACAAATCCAAACAGTAATCAAGATTCAGGTGCAGCATGGATTTATAGAGTAGCATAATAGTGTTTTCTGGGTTTTTTCCCTAATAATTCTTAATTTTTTTTTTCCTCTTCTTAGTACTGGGCTGATCTTTTCATCGAACTGTCAGCTCTCAGTTCAAAGGCATTCATTGTATGCTTAAAGTTAATATTTTTCCCAATTTGAATCACTTTCATCTACATTGAATTTTATATGCCATTTCATCTCTAATTTTTATTAGAAATGGATCTATTTTTTATTACACTTAGAATCATCAGCAAACTTTGTCCTACTCTTCATTAACTTTTCCAGATCATTTATGAATTTGATCAACAACCTGTTCCAGCACAAGTCTCCTTAAGCCTCTGCTAGTGATCTCTGTCCTCTGTGAAAAATGATAGTTTATTCCCATCCTTTTTTTTCTGTCAATTAATTACCCATAGGAATACTTTTTATCTTGTTCTGTGTTTTGATAGTTTCTCTAATGGTCTTGTTGAATGCCATTTGGAAAACCACTCTACCTTTCTTGTCTAAAAGTTACTTGAAACCTTCAAAATTATTCCAATATGTTTGTGAGATATGACTTCCCTTTAAGAAAGTCACGTTGTCTCTTCCCAAATATGTTATATTTGCTCATATATCCAATGACTCTATTCTTTAAAATAATTTCTCTCCATATAAATGTGGCGCTTCCTGTTTGGGAGCTCCCTTGACCATCCCTTGAGCTCTTCATAAGCATTAATATTACATTACCTGCTTTTCAGATCTCTAGAACCAAAGAGTTTTAATCAAGAAGTTGCATGCTGCAGTTTGGCAATTTCATCGTGGTTTTAGTTTTTGGATGAATGCCATATGGCCTTGGCAATTTTTTGATGTTTACACCTTCTGTTTTTCTATAACTTCTAGGGATCCTTCAGTTTTAGATATTTCATCTGATTAGTTCCTTCTGTGAAGCAGGACTGTGGCTTTAGAACTGCATTTAGCTTTTCTTCCATGCTTTGTTTCCTTGAGCAATCCTTTATAGCTTTATCACAATGGTAGTCCTGTAACTACTATCAATTTATAAGAAATTTTGTAGACACTCAGATATCTGCAAAACGTCAAAGAGATTTGAGATTGAAGTTAAAGAAAAATTGACATCGATACAAATTATTATCAAAAGAACATACAGAATTATTTTTTACTTTTATAAGCATTGAAAGAAAAATGTTTTGTTTGCCTGTGCCAATTACACTACTGACCTAAGAAAGTTATCTGTTAATAACATTTTGTCTTCTGTCACCATGCAGAACACAGTTAAATAGCTTGTGCTCTCTCAAGGAGATTAAGAATAATACCCTAATAATTTCATGCTCTGAAACGGAATCAGAATATTTAGAACATAATAAAAATTACATAGCTGAGAAGAAAAAAAAAAATTTCACTTTTTTTTACAATTACTGTTATTCAGATCAGGTGCAAAAAGACTAATTATACTGAGAGCAGAAGAATTACTAAAGCTATAAATCCTTGGTAAGCAAGATTACTCTCCTGTTTGGATGGCAGTATTTGTAACATTGCTGAGGCAAAATGTTGCTGTATATTTTCTGCTGGTCTGAATAGGGTAATTCCTTCCTGGACTTCTGTAAGAATAGAGTTTGTGCATAGTGACAGCCTTTGTTTGTCAAGAGCAAAGAGCGTATGGTATGTGAACTAATGCCTGTTTCTCCAGCAGTCATTAAGGACTCTAATATGAATTCTCTGGAAACAAAATATGAAAATGATGAACTACACATGTTCAATATACCACTTATTTCAGTAACATCTGCAGGAATGTAATAATAGTCTTTTGAAAAAATAAAGTATCAAATAGTTGTCTATTTACCTTTTTTTGAAACAGAAAGAAATGGATTGTTTCAACATAAAGTCTCTTAAATTGTGCATTTTATACCAAACTAGGCAAATAAACACATTGTCCTATTTGACAAAGGAGAACAAATACAAAAAAATCTTTCAAACCTAAATAAGAAAAGACACAGCTTTCTTTTGAAAGCAAAGGCCATTTTCAAATACAGAACTTCAGAGAACTTTTTCCCATCTTGAAATATCGTTTCTGCAAAGTCATTCAAGATATCTTCCACAGTTTTAGTGACAATGATTGTTTTCTGTAAATCTTAGGATATTGCCTTTTTACACATCTTTGTAGCATGATGTCAACATAAATATACAATTGTACATGTTCTAATCCTTCAGTCTACAGCATATAAGTAGGCTAAACAATTTGTAGTATTTTAATGTCTTCAGCAGGGTTCCTTTTAAGCATAGTATTCTGCACTGAGTTTTGCAATTTCAGGGCATGGTGAGAAAAATCTAATGTACAGTGTAACCTTTGAGTGTTAATTCCAGTTTGGATGTCACAGGGTTTGTTGTGCAGAAGACTTGTGATCTATTACAATAATGGTATATCCACTCCTACAGTCCTTACGGAGGCATATCTCATGTTTGTTACAGAAGACCTATTTCCTCTAAGATAAGACATAAATTTGCCAGCTAATGACTGGGATGAGGAGAATTAGAAGTAGGAGGTATAAAGTATAGTTCTTTTAATGTTACTGGTTACAGAATCACAGAATGGTAGGGGTTGGAAGGGACCTCAGTAGATCATCTTGTCCAACCTCCCTGCTTGAGCAGGTACACCTAGAGCAGGGTGCACAGGATCACGTCCAGATGGGTTTTGAATGTCTCCAGGGAAGGAGACTCCACAACCTCTCTGGGCAGCCTGTTCTAGTGCTCTGTCACCCTCAAAGTAAATAATTTTTTTCTCATGTTTAGCTGGAACGTCCTGTGTTCCAACTTGTGCCCATTGCCCCTTGTCCTGTCGTTGGGCACCACTGAAAAGAGTCCAGTCCCATCCTCTTGACACCCACCCTTCAGATATTTATAAGTATTGATGAGATCCCCCCTCAGTCTCCTCTTCTCCAGGCTGAACAAACCCAGGTCTCTCAGCCTTTCCTCATAAGGGAGATGCTCCAGTCCCCTGATCATCTTGGTAGCTCTCCGCTGGACTTGCTCAAGCAGTTCCCTTTCCTTCTTAAACTGGGGGCCCAAAACTGGACGCAGTACTCCAAATATGGTCTCACCAGGGCAGAGTAGAGGGGGAGGATAACCTCCCTTGACATGCTGGCCACACTCTTTTTAATGCACCCCAGGATACCATTGGCCTTCTTGGCCACAAGGGCACATTGCTGGCTCATGGTCAACCTGCTGTCCACCAGCACTCCCAGGTCCTTCTCAACAGAGCCACTTTCCAGTAGGTCAACACCCAACCTGTACTGGTGCATGGGGTTGTTGCTCCCCAGGTGCAGGACTCTACACTTGCTTATGTTGAATTTCATTAGGTTCCCCTCGGCCCAGCTCTCCAGCCTGTCCAGGTCTCGTTGGATGGCAGCACAGCCTTCTGGCATATCAGCCACTCTTCCCAGCTTGGTATTGTATGTTAAAAGATATGTAAGGATAGCAACATATTGTGTCTATGAATATGTTATACTTCTTTTTCCCTCTTTGCAAATGGGATTTGTCTGATATAAATTCTTTTACTTTTTAAAATTTGTGTCACGCCTTGCTAACTGAGTGCTATGAGAGATCTCCGGTAGTATGAAAAGGCGGTAATTGGCTTCAGTGGGAGTTTTCTCTAGGTGAAAGACGTAGACAAGTCTAGTGTATAAAACAGCCTTTGCCAGTGTCGAAATTCATCTCCCTTTTGTTTGGAGCAACTGCAGAATATTCTATTGTCCAGTCGAAGAAAATTTTTATACATAAGAAAATTGAGAAAAATATGTGATCACTGTATAAGGAGTTTATATAAAAATACTCTTCCTTTAGCTTATACATTTTTAGGGCAGTTTATGGATTTTTTTTTATCCTATAATTCCATTTTATTTTTGCACTAGAGAGAGTTTATATATTTAGCATTTTTACCAGTAAAGATGAGATTTCTTCCAGGTAATTTAACTTAAAAATGAGGGGTCATTTTGCTTTCCAGTTAATACGGTTGTAATTAGCACTTTGCAAAAATGTAGAATTTTTAATATTATATTTACAATTTAGAGTACCAGAATATAATGTTCTTTTTACTAGTAAATATTTTGGTTTGTGCATTTGGAAAATGACTACTGTCTTTTGAGTCATCATATAAGTGCAAATTGCATAGTATTTAATACACTATATATATATATGCTGTATTTATTTCTTATTCACTGGGTGTTTGAGTTGGAGTTTCATCTTTTTGTTGTTGATTTTTAATATGACTAGTGCTTACTTCCAACAATTAGGTAACAGGTCTAAAAAGCAATATTTTGATACAGTGTTAACAAATAATTTATTTTAATTTCCTGTCACAGCTGCTAACCTCAATTTTTATGGCAGTCCCTGGGTGTGTTGGTAGTACTAGAATGAACTCTGTTTTCTCCTGGGAGGCCAGGCTTCTTCTTCTGTGAGTTACTTCTGAGCCTCAGCTTGTCATCTCCGTCCTCACTCTGCTTCTCTGATTTGTCTAGATTGTAAGTCATTCAAGGCCTTCCAAGAGTCTAGAAGAATGGGGGTCCCTTCCTACCTTGCTGTGGCCCCTACTGAAATGCCAGTACTGACATAAAACTGTCAGCAACCATTTATTCATCTTTCACTTGATGTTGCCCTTCTAGGTTTCCTTTTAGTTTTCAGCAATATGTTTCTATTATTAATCATATGTTATTGTGTTCAGAGTAATAAATACAGAAATATCTTTCTCTACAACGAACATTTTAATAAGAATATTTTTAAAGATTCTGATTAATTAAAAAAGAACAAAAAATCAAAGGGAAATGGATTTACATTCATAATGCCATTTGCAGTTCTCAAACGTGCCCTGTTTTTTGGTTTTTTTTTTTAGTTTTACACTTCTAGGAACGCTGGCTATATTCTTTGGAAGAAGGAAGGCTCTAGTTAGGCAGAAGGAGATCCTCCCAAGGCTTTTTAGATCACAGCTTTTTATATGGGTAAAGAAGCAACTTGACCATTTACCATACACTTTTAAGGATGCATTGATTTTCTAACAACTTCAAATACTAAAATAGGAATGATGAGACACAGTATAATTAGGAATATGGAGAAAGGGAACAATTTGATCCTATTTATTACAGCTTTTTTTTATCTTGACCGTCAATATGTCAGGAACTACCCAAGCAAGGACATGATTCCTATGGCTGTTACCTCTCAGGTATTGCTCTTTGAATTAAATAGCTGAAGAGCAGATCTTAGTGCCAGCCTTGTGGATTTAGGCATGTACAGGCTTTAGGTGCCATGTCATGTTACCCTTATTAACTTGTCTTTGGCAAGAATCCCAAAGCATTGTTGGCCAACAAGAATATGACTAATATAGAGATTTTTCAATGTCCTCGGCAGTCCTTATACAATTGCCTCACACTGACAGCTGTGTCTGATCTTCAATCAGTTGTGCTTTTTCTGTAAAATTGGCACTCCTTTTATTTTTACCTTGAATATTGTGTGGCTGCCCAGGAGTGGTTCAACATGGAGCCTTCACATAGACTTGTATTTCTTTTATTTTCATCTTTTTTTTTTTTTTCTTTCATGATCACAGAAAGAGATCATAGACATTCAAGTGCACTGAATGTGAAGTACTGTCATGGTTTAGCCCCGGTCAGCAACTAAGCACCACACAGCCGCTCGCTCACTCCCCCCACCCCTGTGGGATGGGGGAGAATCAGAAGAGCAAAAGCAAGAAAACTCGTGGGTTGAGAAAAGAACAGTTTAATAATTAAAATAAAATAGTGATAGTAATAATGGTAATGATAACAATAATGATTATTATATTAATAATAATGATAATGAAAAAAAAATGAGATAGAGGAATGAAACCGAGGGGAAAAAAAAGGGAAAAGGAAAAAAAACCACAAGTGCTGCAACCGCTCACCACCTGCTGACCGGCACCGCCAGTCCCCAAGCCGCGATTGCTGCTTCCCCTGGCCAACTGCCCCCAGTTAATATACTGGGCATGACGTCACACGATATGGAATACCCTTTGGCCAATTCAGATCAGCTCTCTTGTTTGTACCCCCTCCCCTCCCGGCTTCTTGTGCACCTGGCAGAGCATGGGAAGCTGGAAAAGTCCTTGGCTAGTGTAAGCACTACCTAGCAACAACTAAAACATTAGTGTAATATCAACATTATTTTCATAGTAAGTCTAAAACGCAGCACTATACTAGCTACAGTGAAGAAAATTAACTCTATCCCAGCTAAAACCATGACAAGTACAAAAATGGAACTGAAGTTAATTAATAAGTATCTGAACTCCAGGTTTCTCATGCTTTGAAATTGAGAAAATGAAAAAAAACTTTGAAAAGCAGCTTCATGAATCAGTGGGAATTAAGCATCTTAAAAACCTAAATCGTACACTGAAGTAGAGAGGCAAGTTGGGGAATTATACTTCATAACCATAGTAGAATTTGGAAACTGGGGGTGCGGACTGTGAGGATGGACAAAGATGAGACACTAAGACATCAGGAAGGAATCAGCTGAAATAGATGTTAATATCTAAATAACAGCAAATGAGTAGGAGATGTGACTGTTTTAGTGTAATAAAAAAAGATAAGAAAATGTAAAAAGGAAATTGAAGTTCTCTTAGGAATACTTCTATATTAACTGATTACATTGCTACGTGCAATATTTTACATGGGTTGATCTTGATCACACTTCACAAATAAATGTATATGTAGGTGGTTTTATCCAGTGCAGTTTTTAAGTGGTAAGAGACAAAGATATATTTAAGCATTTAGAACTGACAAGATTATACTGCAGTGATAACTCACTGAATAGTATTATTAGGAACTACTGATAATACGTATACCATTTTGAAATACATGTCAAAATCTTAACATTTTAATATAATTTTAAATCATTAATACATTTCTGTATTAAAATAAATGACAAAAAAATGATAGGTGAAGTTCAATACAGAAACTTATTTCAGTCTGAATGGTAATTTTTAAAAGAAGTTTAGCCTATCTGCCACTAAAAACTATTGTGTGAGTTTCATACAGCACTAGCTGCGGCTGTACAATCAGCATAATTGTACTAAATTAGAATAAGCTCTCTTTCTCTTAAAGTTATGTTCTCATGCTGGAACGCTTCAAGAGACTGGTGTTTAACAACATTTCAGTAATAAATTGCCTAAGTAAAGATAAAGTTTAGGAATGAAATAAGCAATGCTTGTTTTGCTAGGGAGAATATGATTTCTTAAACAAAATACAGCGAGTGGGAACTTCAGCCTGTACACTAAAAGGATATTTCTGCCTTCTCTTTCCTACTTACAATATGATGGATTAACTTCATTACTAGAAAATAAATCTCTTCTGTTGTCATTATGTATTTACTAGAAAATCTTAAAATCTTAGAATAGAAAGATAACATTTCAAGAAAATCAGAATCCTCTATTTTATATAGTACTTTGCCATTTTTAATAACTTATTTGTGTTACTTTGGTTTTAAAGAGCAGATGAAGAATTTCAAAACAAACATTATAATCATCTACACTGTACCACAAAAGTGAAACAAAACCCTGATTATTATTTTGGTTTTTATAAATTATCCAATAACCACTGGGGTAGGCATTGTTTCATGACAAAATTTAGATTGTTTCTGCCAAGATGCATTTAACAAATAGTGTTTAATACATTATCTCAATAAAACTGTCTCTTCCAGAAGGTAAAGCAGAAGACATAACAAATTAGTTATTATATTGGGAACTGTAGTTTGGAACAGTTGGGAATTACAAGAAAGTAAAAAAAATGAGAAGCGTAAATGCAAATACATTTTCATGAAAAGTGAGCAAAGAAAGACAAACAAGAAACTGTAAGACTACATGGAACCCGAGTTAAGCTAATTTGTCTAGTAAAAATAAAACCTGTTGATCCTGTTGTTTCATAGAAACTATATAGTGCCATCAAGCTGTGCAAAGTAAATTTTAAACGTTAACACGCTAGAAATTGTAGTATCTTGCTTAGAGTTGAAGAACTATGGAAGGCCTAATATTAAAGAGAGTGGAGAAGCTGGTCCCATTCTCTTGAACTTTCTTGGAAGCCTCTGTGCACATACAGAAGGATTAGCCAGTAAAATCCTTTCATCTTACTTCTACTGCCAGATATTTTCCTATAACTACCAAAAAGGGAAGCATAAATAAAAAAATACAGTGTTCTGTATTTTGGAAATCCTGTTTCTTAGTTACGCTTAAGTGTTTTGTTACTTAAAAAACTCTTTTAAAAAATTTCTTTGAAATACTGCTGAGCCAGAAAGAGTCTTAATGGATCTGTGAATAGGATGGTAACAACAATAAGCTCGCCTGAAGCTTTTCTCTGTATCCAGGCAGAATTAAATAATGATGAGGGAAGTTGTAGTTGATCTAATTATAAATATATAATATATTTGTTGTGATTTATACTTTTTTACTACTCAGTATAGTATTTTCAGTGTAACAGATGTCCATATGTACTGCCGTTTTTTTCATCTGGAATTTAAATAGGGAGAAAATTGTTTACAAAGTTCAGAATAGTACAGGTGCTCCAAACGGTATATGCTGTTACTATTGCAGTATTACAAACATTACACAAAATGGAAGTCCAATTCCTCTACAAAACTTAAGAGCAATAGACTGAAGGTCTTCCAAAAAAAGTCTAAATAATTAGAGGACAGGAAATATGTCCCCAGGACTAAGTTAAGAAATAAGAACTTTACTCTGACAAAATATTAAAAAACAATAGTGGTATTGGGCACCCAGAAGAAGTGGAAAGGTGATCTGACATACCTTATAGAAAATTTAGTCTTGTTCAGTTGATGAGAAAGTATGAGACTTTACATTTACTCAAATTTAAAATGTTTTACCAATATAGACCTGAGGCTTTTTATTCTCCTTTGCTAGACAGCATTGAGTGAAAAATTCTATGAATATTTTTCAATTGTGGCTGGCATCTGGATGTATTTGCACTTGTTCCCCAAAGTGTTAATCTCCTTCACAGGATTTCAAGTATTTAATAAACTGAAGTCAAGACAGCTTCTCCATATACCATTTCTGCCTATTAGAGGAGTGAGAAATTAGCCACTGAAGTTAGTCAGTCATGAGACATCCCTTAGGTAGTAAATCTGTTGAGGTGTTGCTTAAAGTATGCAAATGTTTAAAAGGATTCTCCCACCTATGTTTTAAGATCCATAAAGTTCCTTTGTTTTTCAAAAGAGATGAAAAAAATTGTAATGAAAAAAAATGGTGAAAATTTGGAAAGTTCCTGTTAAATTCTTTTTCTAGGAGAGGACATATTATAGCTATCAGAAAAAAAAATCTTTATTGTCAGAAAAGAATGGTAAGGACAGGATTAGTTTGTTTAAACATATACATTTAACCAACTCTTCCATGAAACTATGAAAGTTACTAAGGTCCGTCAGAGGGAAATAATAGAAATTTGTTCTGTGGCTAATGGCTGGAATTGTTCTTTTCTGTTTTATTCAGCTTTATATGTTTCTGTGTAATCTATGTTTTATCTTACCCTGCTATGTGTAACTGGGTGATTTTGATGAGTATGTTTCCTCACTTCGAAAAGATGTATCCCATGGGGACAGTGAAAAATTACAGCAAGTATCTTCAAACTACCTTAATTGGTATTTTATCTGTATAGGTTTCCAGTGAACCATCCTGTTCCACAAAGCTGAACTAGGATACAACTTTTCATGTTGTTCATGATACTGCTTTAACTCTATTGTGTTTCCTATGTTCTCTTCCTCTGTAAGGGATTTGCGTTAAAATTATAGTGTGGTTTATAGAGTTTGTCCTAGAACATAACAGAATTACTTTTTTTTTTTTTTTTTGCAATGATTTATTCTGGTGCAACATTTGCAGCAATTTGTTTTATTAAATGTGTGATCTAGTCTTTTTAAGAGGTTAGCTTAGAGGTAAAGTAATAGCTATTTAACTAAGAGGTTCTAGGATTATGCCCTAGCATAGCTTCAGTTCAGCTCATCAAATGATTACCTGGAATTCCCCATTTTGTTAACTTCTCATGGGAAGGAGAATTCTGTCTGATTGGCTCCTTTATATTGAATTATAACATGATTGCTTCATGTGCTGTTGAACACTTGACCTGTTTACTGTAAAATCTTGGATAGAATACCCATACTTAAAATGTTGCTTGAATGTTTTTGGACATTTATACAGTTTAGAACAACTGCTCTTTTGTCAGATAGAACCACAATATTGTAATTAGTGAGCTACATAATATTAAGTATATCTGAAAATAGTTGCAGGCATTAACAGAATTCCCAGGTTTTTAAAATGTAGCTGATAAATATATGAACTTTATAATAATATATTCATCCTACAAGTTGTTTTTTTTTAAATCAGCAGTGTGCTTGAGAGTGGACTGGATATGGAAAAATAAATAGAACTCAATGCAGTATTGTCGATATGTGATCAACTTTGGTTATACACAAAAAATTCTAAGTTAGAGCATTAGTTTCCCTCTCTTTTTCTGCTACTTTACAGTTTCAATAATTTAAATGAAGATGGTGCTTTTCCTGATTATCTTTTTCAAAGGTGTCATAAATTGCTCAGAATTATGCATGAGTACAGTGCACTAATATTGAGATTGTAGCTCAGCAGGTAACAACTTTAACTTGCATGGATGATTAGTTTGCCTAGAGGACAGTGCAAATTAGAAGGGATAACTTGAAAAGATCAATGATTTAATCTTTCTAACTCAGTTTGCAAATTTTTATTTTGAAATATTTTAACATATGTATTAGAAAGACTTATTCTTGATGATGAGTGTGAGTCATTGTTTCCTTTGAAAAAAATATATTTAATAAGTTCTTATTACCATCGCTGTAGTAGAAATACTCAGGTTTTTTCCATGTAATCAAGAATTAGACTTGAAGTTAATTAATGTTTCATATCTTGTCATGAGGCATTTAAAAATTCTCAGTACATTCCTAGTGCTGAAATCAGTTGCAATCTGCTTTGTCAAAATTCATCTTTACGTCTAAAGGAACTTTTTTCTCCATATGTTACTTATTCAGAACTAACCTCCTTTTCTTAAATTGTGGTCCTCAAACCAGTAGTCATTCCCTAAAAGCCTCTGACATTTCTCAGGGCTAAAAGGAGAGCAAAGTGTGAGGTTGCCTGCAGAAGATTACCTGCATGCTGCTATTCTCTAGAGATCAGCAAAGACTGGGGACTGTTGCTAGAAAACCGAAGGCTTTTGCTGTGGAAAGGAGGGTCATATAGGAGGTTTCCTATTTCCGTTTTTCCTTTGCTTAGCTTTCACAAAATGAATTCTACTTATGTGTTTGTACCCCAGACTTTTGGTAAATTTGAAGAGTCATATTTCTGTTGTCCTTTTTTTAACCCTGTTAACATTGATTTATCTTTAAATATGGCCGAGTCATCTTTCTATGCTAAAAAGCCAGGGTCCTAGCCAATTTGGTATTTTAAAGAAAGCAGTAACTCTTATTCAGCATTCTAAAAAAATCAGCTGACAAAAGTGCTAATGAAAATTCAAAACATTGTAGAGTTCGTCTACATTTAAAACTGGGTATTATGAACATCTATAAAGTAATCCCCGTACTTTAGTTTTCCCACATTTGCATGAGTGTTAAACATGAAGAATTGTGTTGTTATTTAAAATATTAATGATACTGAAACACTGAGCACAGATTGTAATGCAAATGCTTCTTGGTGTTAGGAAGAAACAGCAAGAGCCTTTGCAGCTACTTTTTTCTGGAAAACAAACATTCTGCCTCACAGCAAAGCGTGGGCCTTCAGAACTGAAATAAACAAATATGTATTGTTCCATGTGATGTTTAAAAGATGTTTATGATAGAAGAAAAACCCAATGAGAAGCATTACTGAAGTCCTGCTACTTTGAATGACTGCCCAGCTTACATCTTGTGACTCATGGCATGGCATGGGGTGCCATGAGTATTTGCAAACTCTTCTCTTGTCCCTTGGAATGTTTTATCAGTGGATTTTCATAAAGACACTCAATTAAAATTGTTTTGGAAAATGTGAAATTATCAGAAATTCAGCATAAACCAAAAACATCTGTTATAGGGAAAATACATTTTTTATAACACTACCACAGGTTTTTTTACTGGACTGGAAGAGTTAAGCATTTCTGCTACCATTAACTACTGTTCAGCTTGTTCTATACACTGTGTATTCTGTAAGAGAAAAAGACCCCATGAAAGCTGTGCCTATTTTTTTTTCCTCCATTTTGCAGATTGCCCAGAGGAAGTGTGGGGATTCCCCATGTGTCAGTATTTGAAGGACAACGGCTGGTGCTGTGGTCGCAATGCTAGAATGTCAGCATGCTTGGTATGATTCCCCTTCTTTCCTTTTTCCTACTGAAAGCTTTATCCAGATGTTATAAGATTCATTGGTTTTGGCTTCTAATCCTAGAGCCATGACTTTAATCCAAGACTCTACAGAATAACATCATTAATGTTGTAAGCATGATGAATTATATCTAAAAAAATAGTATTGACCTTCCAGCTTTATATATTTTATATTTGCTGAAGGCATGAAAAAATGAGTATTGACAGAAATGTACTTTAAGAGTGGACAGAAAGACCAAACCTTTGTTGAAACCTAAACAAGGTAACCCCTCAGGGTAATAGTTTGTGGCCAAGGACTTAGGGGGGAACAAGGTAATTGTAGAAGGATTGCAATCAGTAACTCCCCCGATGCCTTCATGATTCATAATATTGAATGTTCTGACTGTTTAAAAGCTAAACAAACCTGCCTATTCCAAAAACTAGACGAGCTCTAAAATCCATGTGGCTTAAGAGACTGGAAACATCTTTTTAACATTGCACCAAGAGATGAAGTGCTTTTAAAGACCTAACCTCATCAAGACAGGATGATGAACTGTTGTCTAATTTGAAAAAACAGATATGTACTGAAAATTTCAACCACTGTTTCAGTTAGAAGACCACTATTTCTTTCCTCTATTAATTTTTAATTTCTGGTATCAAGATGAATCACATCAGGTTCTGGCTAGCCTCTGCTGCTAGCTCTGTACCTCCATTACAGAGAACAGTGTGCATTAAAGACTCAGTGTAGGCTAACATATCAAGGTTATGTAAACTTGAACTAACATGGTAATTAAATGCTATCAGGAGAAGGTATAGGAGGACAGTTGTTTAGTACTCGTAAGGTGTAAATGTGTTACCCTTGGCAAGGTACAAGAAAAAAATTGTTCCTTTTAAAGATGTTGCTGCAAAACTTATCACAAAAAGTACTTTCTGAAAGGGATTTGCCTTCTCTCTTTTTCTTGTCAATGTCATACAATACCAATTCTTCCTTGTCTGACACATTAGCTATTTCCTTTCCCATTCCATTTCTTTTGGAAAGGAAAAGCTTGGGCTGTTTTTCAACAGTGGTAGGAAGATAAATTTTGTAAGCAAATGACCCCCAAGAGACAGTACTGATCATGCCATATATATCTATTTTAGATTTCACAGAAATCACAGAAATTTGGCAGTTAAAAACTTTTTTTGTTTAAACATTCACAAAAGGCAAAGAGTTCTCCTGTGTCACTAAATACTTTGACTGTTATTATGTTTGTACTTCTCTCTATGCATTTTTCATGACTAGGATTTTGCTTGCCTTCTAGGAGGTACAAAGGAGACAGCACAGTGCAGCTAGGCAGCCATCTTCCTAGGGGTAATGGCTGCCTAGGAGAAACTGGGGCTGCCGAGCAATGACAGTCAGCATTATTGCTGACGTTTATTATTACATGTCATTCAGATTGGTTAAAGTGCCAAGAGCCAAAGGTTCTGGACGAGAGTTTCAGTTTCAGACCCTTACAATACATTAGAACCCACATCCATCTTCTAAACAGCAGCAGATATATGCTGGTATGAGAGCTATAGCTGATACAGCAGAAGTCAGACCTGATAGTTGGCCAAAGCCATGAACGGCAGAACTGCAACTACTTCAGCTGTGTTTGAAGAACAGTCTGAAAGACAAGATCCGTTCTAAAACTAGGAGAAGGAGAAGTGGCTGATTCAGAGACAAACAGTCTTATTTACTGTAGTAGAGTTTGGGGACTAAAGGTGAGGATGACTCATAAGTGGTGAGGCATTTTTGGTTTGCTATCTAATCTGTTGTAGTGTCAGGTAATTTACTGAATTTTTGTAGGCAGAGTATCTTTTCAGCTGTGGAAAAATATTCCACGCTTCTAATTATTTGTTATTCTTTGTCACTATGGATCATAAAAATCAAGTACTTTCATACCTGCATCAGGATTTATGGTATGCATAATCTAGTGAAGGATAATGCACAGCATTTTAAACTGTAGTCCCTCTGAAGTTTTTATTTTATTTAACTTTACATACAGAAGTTCAATTTCTCTGAATACTAGGGACTAAAAGTATTTAAAGACATTGTACATTGAACTAATATTTATTTTAAATAGTTGAATATGCAAAGTGAATTATTTTTATTTCAGTAGGAACAGACTCAAGAAGAATGCATTTCTTTTTAGCACTTTCACAGAAAGTAATGCTTGGAAATTCTTTTACAATACTAAGAAAAACAAACAAATTTTGCACGCATCTATTTCCATACAGTTGGTTGTCATTGCTTCTCCTATAAATAAACCAAAATAACAGGAGTGAGCTGATTATGAGTCCCTAAAGGTATTAACACTTTAAAGTGTGCAAGCTTGTGTTATGTCACACCATTAATCTTTTAAAATGTCATCTCCTCTGACTTTTATACAATGTGTTTATAAAATGTTCTGATAAAGAATAAACATACCAGCAATTTAATTCCTTCACTCTTAAAGGCTTTGGAGCGAGTTGCAGTTGGCCAAATGGTAAGTAATATTGTTTATTTTAGCCACTCGTAGATAAAATGTGTTTTTCCCCCTTGAATGTTCTTAATCCATGAACTTTTATTGAACTTCTCCCTTCCTGGAATCTAAAATACTAGCACACACTATATCAAATCCTGATAGATAGCATATGTCATCATGAAATCACATTTTTATTGCTGTGATTGTACTTAGTGAATCTGTTTTCTTTTGACAATTAAGAGCCTGGAAAAAAAAACATAGCTTAAGATTTAAGACGTTAAACTACCCATCTTAACTTCTTTTGCTGTCTTTCAGCTAATACATAAACTCAGTAGAAATGTCCTTCTGATATCCCTGGTTTGAATCATTCTATCCCAGTGTTTTATCAACTAATATAAAAATAGAAATTGTTATGACAAAAGCTTGAACCTGTTAGAAACATCATCATTCTCATTTTTAACCCCTGTATATTTTTTCCCTGTGAATACTTTGAATTATTGTTGTGCAAGTTATCCTTTTGGGGATGGTGGGCACCAACTGTGCAAATATTTAAAAGGCAAGGCCGAGAGACCTCTTCTTTCCATATGTAAGCCCACTGACCCCACTAGTCTTTTACAGTAAATGCATTTTGCCGTGAATTTTTGATTAGCAAGCTTTAACTATTTTTATGCAAACAGATCTTCCATACACAAAGATATGCAGTTTTCAGTGTATTCTGGTTTTATGTGCATAGTACTTTCTGCATGGTTCAGAATACACTGTATGATGATTCAGCTAGGGAATTACTCCTTTTGTCTTTAAAACAGTTTAGGTAAATTCTTATATTTATTTTGCATAGTAGAATTTGGATCATGACCAGTACATTGTTCTTCTATATTTTCCCTCTACCAACCTTTGAACTTTTACTTCAAGGTGGGGTTTCTTTTTTTTTTTCCTTGCCTTCATGGTTATGTTAGAATCTGTCCCAAAAACATAATTTTAACTGGATGCAAGAACATTAATAAATTGTCCTCTTAAGCCTGTTATGACTGATTGTAAAGAATACAAGCCAATAAGTAGTTAAGGAAGGCAATACTGTATTTGTTATTCTGATCTTAATTTCAAAGCCAATTTAAATCCTTGCTTTTGTAAAATTTTTTTGCAGCTGCCTACAGAATCATTGTTTTATCGAGCTGTTCTTCAGGTTATTATAGAAGAAATTTATGGTGTCACCAAAAGGTAGGAAGCTCTGAATTCACAGAATATGAATCAAAGATCTGCACATTTGTTCATCCTAAATCCACATCACAAATGTACTGCCCTTCCTTTACCCATAGCTGAAATAGGTCCTCTTTGGTACTGGATACATAGATAAAATATATCTTCACCTAAGAACTGACAGCAAGTTCACTAAAAAGTCAACCCAATCCTGGGCTACCCTGTTACACAGAGGTCCTGGCAGCTTTAATACTGCAGAAGACAAAAAGACATTTCCATTTGTCCTGAGAAAAACTGCTGAAAGCCCGATGGCCAGCATGGCTGTAAAGAGCTACTTACTGCCTATGCCTACATTAGCAAGTACTGCGCCCTTGTAGGATGGGGTTTGGAGAGCTGGTGCTGAGGACCTGACACCTGCAGTATGCTCTATTCTGTTGTAGTTGGATTAGATTCTATCTAATTCTCTGGGATGTATGTCTGTTAGTACTTGGAGCACATCCAGAAGCATACCTTCCAGTGTAATTGAATTTGAAAATAATCCATCTTTTGAGCTGTGATCCTATTCCCCAGTGTGAATGGAGGCATGGGAGGTGAGCAAAAGCAGAAAATTCACTTCAGAAGTGGAATCCTGATCTAAAATAAGTGCTAATGCAGATACCCCCAAATCTTTTGCTAAACATAGAGCCAGACAGCTTATTCTTCAGAAAGTCAAACTCCTGAAAGAAGAATTTTTTTTTTTTTTAAATTTTAAAATTATGTAAAATATAACACTTAAAACCATGGCTACTAAACTGTAAAAAAAAGTGTGAGATAGGTGATGTTTCATTTGTAAAAGGAAGTATAATTTGGAGGAAGTAATTAAGATGATACTATTGAAATAAAAGCAATGACTACCTTGGAAAGAATCCCTCTCCCTCCATGCCCAGTTTCATTGTTGAGCATGATGTTACATGGTGTGGAATATCCCTATGGTCCATTTGGGTCAGCTGTCCCAACCATGTCCCCCCACAGTCTTCTTGTGCCCCCCCAGCCTACTCCCCAGAGGGGGCAGAGGGAGAAACAGAGAAGGCATTGATGCTTTGCAATCACTGTTTGGCAAATAGCTGAAACATTGATGTGTTACCAGCACTGTTTTAGTCACAAATCCAAAGCATAGCACTACAAGGGCTGCTGTGAAATCACCTCCATCCCAGCAAGACCCAGACTATATCTTCCCCCCTGTAGCTTGTGCTTTAGAGGGGAGATGCCCATCTTGCAAAGAATGACATAACAGCATCATCATTAACTGATTTTCAGACTGCATCAGCCCGAATGTTTAAGTGCATCTGGATATTAAATATGACTGCAGAAATTCATTCTTTCTTTGAAGATAAATGTGACTTTTGATTCTCAGTGAGTGGGGATCCTTGCCAGCTAAGCTGCATTAGAACTGCCACTGAGTAAAGTCTTTCTGTTCACCTCAGTAGATGTTAATCCTGATCCTTAAATAAGGAGAAAGGTGTTTTACTAAGAATAAAGAGGGGAAAAAGTTTTAAACAAAGATATTTCTATGTAGTATTTCACAGGGGGAAAGTGTATTTCCTCTTAAGTAATTGAATATTCACAAACAGCTACTGTAGCTGAAAATGTAGCTCCTACACTGCACAGCTGGAAGAGGAATTACATTAAGACACAGTCAAGAAAGCGAACTCAGACTAACAAAAACTTTGCATGTTGTTTCTCTAAGACATTTTAAACACAGAGAAGAGAAAAAATATAAGTGCCATGTTAGGATTCAGTCTTCCTATATGTTTTTTAAGTTTTCGTGCATTATTTTAACACATTTTTGAAACAACCCATATTTTTGGCGGGCTTCAAAAGTAGGCCATTGAGTTGTAAACAGGAGAAAATTCTGGCATCACTTAGTGAAATAAAAATTGCGAGGATAAGAACACAAGGTAACAAGCAAAAGTGAAATTTTACTCCAGCTTGGCATTTGCTCAGTCCAGTGGTTGATGGTAAATAAATTACAGCAGCATTATAGTAAATTGTAGAAGTATTATGGAGGTATAGAAGGAAATATCTGTCAGCAGAAATAAGAATTTTGTCATTCATATAGGGAAATAAAAATATTAGGGAGAAATTAGAAAGAAACCTTCAACTCTTCAATTTTTAGGTAAAATAATAACTGTACTATAACCATAGTACAATTGTACAGTTGCTGTATCTAGAAATTTCTTCAAGTATTAGTTAGCTTATTTTGTTTTAAGTAAAGGGGGAGAAAGGAAAATTGTTACTAACTTGGCAGTAGTAGTGATTTATTTCTCCTGAATTAAAAATTTAATTAAAATAAATTAAAAACGTGTAAATTTCTGTTGTTGGATATATAAAAGCCTGCATCTCAATGCTGTATTTGCAGTGATCGACATGTTGGAAAAACTTTCTCCAAATCATCATCCTTCATAGACTATGTCAGAAAGTCTCTGAAAAAGCTGGAACTGGATGATTCAAAGGTGAGTCACTAAACAGAGACTGCATGAAATCCTTATATCCATGTAAGTTCTTGAAGTCAGCACCGTAATGCAATGTTTGAGCCGTTGAGTTGATTTAGTTTGTATATTGCTGTATAAAGTATTCTCATTTTTATTAATAGAGCCAATCCATGCTTATTTTTATATATTAAAAAAAACATATCAAAGTTGGTGTTTTTCATGTTTTTTGGAAATAGACTTCCAAGTATAAATTCTTGAAAAGATTTTGTTTTAAAATTACTTTATTCTAATGACTTTATATAAAATGAATCATTTTTTATAGATGGTGCTCATGATCAGAATTTTTTAAAGCCTTTCTGGTATTTATGAAGCTAATCCTACAAATCTCCTTTGAGGCAAAAAAATGTAATACATACTCTATTTTATACATGCTGTCATTTAGAGTTAAATATACTTTTCAGATGCTGAGTGAAGTAGGCATGAAGAACTTCTTGCCTGTGCTGATACTATACATCCTGATAAAAGTAACTCTTGCACCCTTTTAAACCCAGCTGAAATACTATCCTATGCAAACATGTTGCTTTTTTGTCTGTACTTAAGTTTAAACTGAAAGTGATCCAAAAAAACATGAATAATGAATCACATAGTAAACACTTTGACCCCTTCTTATTTTCATTTTTTCTGCAGCAATATTATCTTGATCCCTTTGGACACCTTTTGAAACTGAAAAATGTAACATTATAGCAAGATAGGCAATTCCATTCATGCAGTATGTTTCTCTTACAATTTACTTCCCAAAGTATTTCCAATTCATTTTAGCCTTTAGACAGTCTCCTTAAGTAGCCTTTGAAGACCTTCTCTGTTGCAGTTTCTGTGTATGGAGAGGCCTAGTTCTTTTTTCTTTAAATTAATAAATGTTAAGGATAAATATTAAGATTTCTAAATAACTTTCCTAGATAGAGTAAAAGAAGTAAATACAAAATTGAGATTTAAACTTATAAAAACTTTTGGAGATTTTTTTTATGTTCTTGAGTGTCTTGTCTTAGTACTACAACTGCTAAATTGGTCAACAGATGGCAACATAGCATTAGGCATGGAACATGACTGTGTGAAGATCACAACCACTCTGTAAGAACAAGTTGTGCAATGGAGACACTAGAGAGTATTAGACTGATTATTAAAAAAATTAGTACAACTCAAAGAAAAAAGTAGGAGTAGCAAGTATGTAAAATATTTAAGGTAAATGTGCTGTAGTCTTTGGCAAAGCAATGCTTAAAATCTGTAGTCAAAATGTCAAATTGCTTAAAATTTGCCAGGCTCATCAAACCATGAACTAGGAGAAAAATGCAAAACCAAATAAACAAGTAAATGCAAATGATATTGGAATCATGCTTACAGCATTAAGAAGATGACTTATGCCTGAAGTTCACTGTGTTTTAAAAGGATTATATTTAATTCTGTTTCCAAATTGAGTTACCTGTTTGCTTTTCTGCATAAATAGGCATTAACATCATGCATGTACCCCAGCTGAAAGTGACTACTAAAATGGTGTCTTCCTCAGCATGTGTACAATCACCCAAAAGCAATAGTGGATTGTTTGTGCAATAATCAGTTTGCTAAATAATTGATTAAACTCTGCTGGTGGAAAGTTATACATTCTTTTTTTTAAAACCAGTAAGGATAGAAACTTTGTGTCAGTATGTCTGATTTTAGACACACTGCCTTTTGCCAGAAAGGATCTGGACAAATGCAAGTTGCCCTGAGAGAAAGATGTCTGTCAACACTACTTCAAGCTGCACGTGTTTGTGTGGTTGCTAAAGACCTGATTCAAGTAAATGCTCATTTTTGCTTATATTTCTCCTCATGTTTATGTGCAGCTGGCTGCATACTGAAGACTGAATTTTATGCTGATCTAAACAATATTATTTTTTATTTACTAGATATGTTGAAATTTGCGGCAGCACACAACCATGCTATTTTGATACTACTGAGAGGAGAGTTGTTACTTCTCCCTCCACAGTGGTTCTGACACTGCAGTTTTCTTGGTGGAGTCAGCACTATATCTGCACAATATTGGAGAATGTGTTAAATTCCTCTCTTCAGAAAAAAAAAATACTTACATAGCTAAAAATGTGATGAAGCCTAAACATTTGCTTTCAAAGACAACAAAAATCAAAGAGAAATTTATGCAGAATTTGTTTTCTAGCTCTGTTTTTGAAAAAGAACAAAAGAGCAGCTGTACTGCATAGACCAAATGTCTACTCTGTCTCCAGCAGTGGCCAAAAACTGATGCCTTGGGAAGAATACAAGGCGAGAGTAAATGCATATGAAGGATACTTCCAGAATAATCCAAAATGTGCCTGTCATTCACAAAAAAAAGAATCATTGTCTTCATGCACAGATTTATTTAGGTGATGTTAAAAAAACAGCTAAAACTTAGTAACGCTGTGTAGTACAGACAGAGAACTGTGAGAAAAAATTGTTTGCATATGAATCTGCTTTATGTGTGCAAAAATATTTTTTAAAGAACATGTCAGAAAACTGTGAGTCTCAGGCCTTTTACTGTGCTTATCAGAAAATTGAAGAGAGTTTAATCTCTGCATGATAATAAATGGACTGGGAAGTAGAAGGGTAGCAGCACTAATTTTTTAGGAGTCATTGCTAGGGTTTGGTAGCTTGGCACGTGTGGTAAAGTCATGGATGTTTTTGATCACTGTGGCTGAATCTGGACTGTGGGACATAAACAACCTTCCAAACTTGTGGTGCGTGATGAGCACCACAGCTGCTTCCTTTATACACACCAATGCCTCTGTTCCTGATCAAGGGGCAGCCCTGGTGCAATCCAGTCATTTTCCAGTGTGGACAACTGTGGAGACAGGATAAAGAGAACAAGTGCATAAGACACCTAACCTTCCTTGATACTCATTTATGTAAGTGTATGCCTTTTGCTAAATATAGAACTGATGAAGACTCTTATCAGGTATAAATATTCCAATAGTAAATTAATTTTTGCTATTGTTTTTCAGTAAAGATAAGTTCTTTAATCCTTTAATTCATGTGAATAAGTCCCTCTGCCTCTTTCATTTGTGAAATAGATGTGAAGATCTTTGCTTATCTGAAATAAGAACCAGACCCTTTATGAAAAGGTTGTCAATCAGAAGTGAGTTAGAGTAAGACAAAATAGTAAAATAGTTTTTCTACAAAAAAAATAACATTTATAAGTCACCTAGGGCCATTCATTGTTATAAGTTACTGTTCAGGGACTGAAGTTTCCTATTACCTTAACAGAAATAATTTCTTCCATTGTGTTTCTTTTCAATGTGGAAGAGCCTGTCAAGTCCAGATTAAACACTGAGATGCAAATGAACTATTTTTTTCTGCCTTCTGGTACAGAATCATTCCTTTCACACATCTCTCCACCTCAGTAGTAAAACTGAGACATTACACCATGACTACTGAATGTCTGACAAAATACTCTCATTTTGTGAGGGCAGAGAGAGGTCTTTTAGTGTGAGCTTGATGCTTCACAGGTATGGTTATATTGCTTCTAGCTTCAGAACTAATGGAATTGCTTTGTGGGCCATGGATACCTGCAGAGGGCTTTAGTAATTGGTCTGGATACACACCAAGGCAATATTTTATTCCTGGTTGTTTTCTTTGTCATAGCTCACTCTGTTCCTATACACTTCATGTTGTATGGGCAGAGCGTTCAGTGTTGCATAGATATGGGAGAAATTCTTTCTATCAGAAGATTTCTTTTCCCTTTTATTCACTGTTTTACCTAATTTAACATGAATGCGGGACACTCACTTGAGAGAATGAAGCATTCATCCCTGTTCTTTCTCCTAGAGCAGCTGGCCACACTTACACTTGTTAGCCTTAATTCTTTCAAACAGCAGGAGCAATCACTCCTTCCTCTTCAACAGAATGTGTTTCAGCTCTGTTTGTAGCCACCTTGCAGATGGATTTAAAATGAAGCCTGTTTATTAATACATTTGGTTGCTGCTTAAGATAATAAGTGCTACAGATGGCATTACCACAGCAAAAAGTCCTTGTATAAGTATTTCTTTATTTCTACAGTCTTTGAAGAAAAAAACCCAAAACTTTTTTAAGTGTCCTATACTTATTGGGATAGATTAGCAAAAGATCTTTCATAGGGCCTGGCTTTAAGGTGATTGAAGGGAGAAAGTGCTTACAAGACTAAGGCCTGGATGTGGGTCTGGCAGACTTTATCATCTATGACCTAGCTAGGATCCATTTCTGCTAGTAAGCAAGAGCCTCAGTGGGTGGAGCTGTTTATCAAAGAGAAGCTGGTCAGGATTCACATGAAGTGCAATCTGGGAATAAGGAGAGAATGCTATTTAATGCCACTTCCTATTGCAGGAAGATATACAGGGCTGGAAACACTCCTGACACACCCGCAAAGAAAAGCTGTTAGTCACTTTGATTTCATCTTCTGCTAAATTCACACTATAGTTACTGCTATATAATATATATTATATATATATAATAGCATATAAGGTAGTTAGTTTGTCTTAGTCAAAATACTTCACAAATCATTTAACCCTTTCAGATATAGACATATACTGGGGAGATTCAATAGCAATTTCAGAGGTAGGGTCACCTTAAGCTTTCACACACAAAGAAAAGCTTATGTGCCTGTCAGCAAGCGCGTTGTTGCAGATTTACTTGGTTTTGTTTAACTGAACTTCCAAGTCTCCTGTGACTGGTGTTTCTCAGTTTCCGACAGTCTAGTGTCTGCACATAACCTGAAGTTGCTGGGGGTCTTCCCCCAGAAAAAGTCATTTATTTGGCGGGTGCCCCATCTAACAACCTAAGATGAGTTCTGCAACAATAAACAGATGGTTAACGCTCAGTTTCCACCATCCTGGTTTGCTCTAATCCTGAGCAGACTTCTTAAAAACAGCTGCTGCCCATTTGTCTTTTTCTGATCCTGTGCTTCAGGTAGAGCATCCCATAAAGATTTACAGCTGTCAGGTCTCAACCGGCAGGTCAGTAAAGGGCATTAGACCCTTCTGTGAGGCGTTGCAGCCATCACAGTAGCATTTACATTAATAACACAGTAAGAGAAACTCATGTCCTGTAAAAAGCTCATTTATCATCTTAGGCAATTTAAACAACTTTGATATTTGATATATTATGTCTAACAATGTTAGACTCAAAATATTTCAAAGCCTTGATGTAGCTAAATTTAAATTTAGCTATGTAGCTAAATTTAGATATAAGACATATCGTCCTGTATATTCTGCAAAGGTTATGTATTTAGAAGTATATTTAATGAAATAAATGTGTTAGTGCTTTCTTTCTCTACAGTAACCAAGACTTTTAGGTTTATTTAAAATTCATAATTAATTTTATATAATTTTGTCTTATTTTTATAAGACTGAAATTATTACATATCATTCATTTATACAGTAATTTTTTTCCTATAATAATTATGCTTGCATTTCTAATATAATTAAATAAGTCCAGATATATCTGAAATACATTGAGCTTGCTAGTTCAGTTTTACTGGAATTCCTAAATGACTTCCCTTTGTTACATTGACTTCGTGCTTTTGCGAACTCCAGAGTATTTAATTTTGAGCAGTAAAACTGATAGATAATACTGAAATCAGAATTTATGTGAAAAATTTTTTTTTTTTCACTAATTGGTCATTTTTTGTCAGACAATTTTTTTTTCTTATGTCTTTGGACATTTTTATATAGTTAGTGTGAGTAGTTGATATATGTTTCATATAGCAGTAACGATTTTTTTAAAACAGTGATACTTTTTAAGAAAACACAAGAGCATGCCTATGTGACTTTTTGCTTTCATTTTGATGAAGCAAACACCTAACAATAACATTAACATACATGTAAAGCCTGAAAACTAAGTAGCTGAGCTGAGTGATATCTCAGTGCTGTAACTATCAAGTAAAAAATAAAGTCAAAGGTCTGAGGTTTTTAAAACAGTAATAAAAAAAATGATTCTGTTGATTTTTTAAAAACTAAAATAAGGATATGTTAATTTTTAAAATAATTGGGTTTATGCTTGGAGCATAAATATAGTTTATTATAGGTTTCAGTGATTTACCACTGGTTTAGAACTGCAGTATTAATATATGTTTCCTTTCTATAATTGCTCAGATGGCAGAGTGAACATGGATTAAGGACATGTCTTCTCTTATTTTGAGGCAGTTATTGATGTTAGCTAAATCTATATTTAATATATTTGGCTCAGTCCTGAATAAATTTTCAGCAGACATAAATTATGCTGTGCTTCCTTGCATTTATTTATATGATAATAGTGCTCTTTTAAAAATTAATACAAAAATAGTTTCCATTTGCTGTGTGCAGATTCCTATAGTATTAGATGGGAACACTTTAGTTAAAGCACTGAAAAGCCAAGAACTTGCAAATGGGACTTTCAAAGACTCCTGCTAAGAGAATTAGGTGTCCTGACCACATAAATGCTTTGTGAAAATGTGGTGGTAAATTACCCTGCAGATAGCTTCACAGTGAGTGGCTGGGAAAATGTTTGGAAACACCTCTTGAGTTTCCTGGGACCCATCCCTAAGATCATGTAATCCCCCTTCCCAGACCAAACGAGGAGCCATCTGACAAGCCTTTACAAACTGTGTAGTCCCTCTGAGGAACATGCAGGTGGAAGCCTTGTCCCCCCCATGTTGGCTCTCTGTCCAACCTGTGTCATGAGCTGTCCTGGTTTTAGTCCCTAATCAGGTTCTACTAACGTAATGGTGAGTAGGCTTTGAGGATATTCCTTCCCATTTCCACATCTGTGCTTCTCATATAATACCATTTGCAATTTATCACATGTATTTCCTAGTTTGGTCCTACACCAGCTGTGCTTCAGATGTTCTAATGGTCTTCTGATCCATTGGACTTGAACACAACTATGTCAAAAGATGTTGAACAGAATGTTTTGCATGTTTTTTCATAATTTGAAACCATATAATTCAGAGCCATTGTGCTCTGTACACATTATTGACAAGCAATGTTGTAATTAAATGAACAGGTGAGCCTGGGACAGGATAAAAAGCCTCTGTCCTTATGGAGCTTGTCAGCATAAGTTGCATTACAGTATTTAGAAAGCTGTACTTTTTTAAAACTATGTGTTTGGGCAGTTCCATCCTTCCTAGAAAATGCTTAATAGGGTTTCCACGTGAGAACATGTGAGAACATTCTGAAGTAATAGACTGATATTTACTTTTTCCACCTTTAATATAGATGATATGTTCAAATTTTTGAAGGCAAAAGTAGTTTTTCATATGAATTTCTGATTTACTGTCTTTACAAGATTTGACCAAAGGAGCGTGGCATTCTCTAAACCTATCCTTTGGGGACTAGTTGAGTGAAGAATTTCTAAGTTTAAATTCGACACCAATATGAACTCTTTAACCAAATTTCTTACACTTCCTAAATTAAAATGGCTGAATACGTTATTAATTTCTCATCTGTGATGTTTCTCATTTTCTGAAAATTAAGTCTTAACTACAGAATTACTAGTGGCAAATTCATTATTTAAGTTTTAGTGTGATGTGCTATTTCACATACCAATGAGCTAAACAAATTTTGTCTTCAAATAGGTTTTTTGGAAGAATGCTAAATGCAACCAAAATGTTTTCTGAGAACTTGGTGGGTTCTGTGACAGTCTTTTTTTTTTTTTTTTTTTTCATTTCTGTCAGCTAAATTGCACTGAAAGAAGCTACTTTCTTGGAAGTGAAATATTTAAGGTAAATGATACCCTTACTACAGTGAAAAAAGTAGGACTGGCTCTTTTGCTATGGCAAAACATTTAAAAGCACCTTCCCCCCCTTCTTTGGCATTTATCAATGTCTTTTAAAAACATCATTGCACTGTGTTCTGTTATGAAGTTAATAAAATGTCCACCTTGACTTAATATGTTACAGCCCTCACCACTTTAATCCTCCCGAACTACAGTGCTTATAGCAAGTCAGCCAGGGGCAATACTGAAAGAAATAAAGACATATCTTGTAACCAGTGATGCAGTAAGATTGTGCCACCTATCCTGTGGGATCGGCATTGGATCTTTCTGAGCTTCTGTAGATCGCATAATGCGTCCTGTTTCCATTTGTATAATGTGAACCAATGATCAGTGTGCTGAATCAGAAAAAATGCAGCCATCATTTTGGTCAGTGTTTCATACAGGACAATTATTTACAATGATTTATTTCAATAAGACAGAGAAGAGGACATTGGGTAAATGGAGATGATGTGGTTCTCTAAGCTTACAATAGAGTGTCCCTTGACTTGTAATATCTCCTCAGCAATGACTAACGGAATATTTTAAAATGCAGTTGGCAAATGAAGGGAAGTAAGAGGAATAATATAATTGTGTGGCTTAATTTTACTGTTGTTTCAGAAAGTGTTGAAAAAACATATACTTAAGACTGGGGAACTGTCTGTCAGTAGTGGAACTGTATAATGCATTAAGACATGAACTAACCTGAATATATGCAACTATATTGGGAACTAAAAAGAAGAATTTTTGCAGAAACTGGGAGAGTGACTTTTAACCTGAGATTTCTTATCTATCCTGCACCAAATTCAGTGCTGATATCTTTAAATGACAATGAATACCTCAAATTGGTCTGGTCTTTGCTAGGAATATTTCTAATTTTAATGCGTTTTCTTGTGTACAGCCATTGGGCAAACAGGGAGCCAAAACCAAAACAATACTCTGTTTTCCCATGAATTCTAACATGGCAATTAACTGAGGCTAAACAATCAGAAAATGAAGGCACTAAATGAATTTACACAATGCATTTTACAATTGTTGAAGAGTTGACTTTCTTGACTGTTTTCTTGGACAGAATGAATTTCAGCTCACAGATTTCCTGGTTCAGTTGTTAGTTAGAGAAACATTGAGTGAAGGCTCACGTAACACTTGTATTACAGCCTAGAAAGTATATGTGCATAATGCTGTTTTCAAGTATTATTGTTTTCAAACAGACAAAATACTATCCCAATTATGGTAGCATAACATTTTAGTCTGACAAAGAATCTTAAAAGATGTGACTTTTACTTCAATTAGATACAATTCTAAATAATATAGATTGCATTCATTTGAAATGCATTTTAAATTATGTTCTAAATAAACTTAAGTTTCTCACTGATTACATTATCTGTTTTACATTATTTAACACTACATTACATTACATTGCATTACATTTCATTATTTTTAACTACCTTAGTCATGGGAAAATTGTAAAAAGTTGCTGTGTGGTATGGTCTCCCAAGTGTTTTGAACAGATCTAAGGTACTGCTCTGCTAAAAGGGTTGCCTTACTGCTTTCTTGTACTCTTGCTAGCGTTCGTGATAATGCTGGTACAAGAAAAGAGAGGAAACATGGAAATGTGCAGTCAGTGCAGGGGAAAGCAGTCCCTTTGAGGCAGCAAAGAGGAATTACATCTGTTCAAACAGACTGTGGAACAGTATCCTTAGGCTCTGGCTCTCCTTTGTTAGGCGTGTGCAGCACTGGACAGTAAAAGAGACTTTCATTCAGTCAAAATACTCTTAGTCCAGGGAAAGACACAACTCTGAAAAAATACTCTCTGGAGAAATTTTAAGTATGGTATCACTAATTGTCACCCACCTTGTGCCTTCTTTTCAGCCCATGCTCAGACAGCATGTTTGTGGGATTGCAGTCTAACTCGGGTGTGCTCAGGCGCGTAGTATCTCATGTGCTGTCAGGGCTCTGTGACAGTCTCCTAGTGTTCACAACAGATGCGTCTGGCCTATGGTATAGTTTTAGTGCCATCTCCAGCATATGGTACAGTTATAACTAGGCCAATGGAGACCTTGCTGCCCTCTAGTTCCTTTTTTGTTTCAGCTATTTGAGCCACCACACCAATCGACAAAGAAATTAGTTTAAAAGAAAGCATGCACCATCATCACCGTGCAAAGAGATGAGGTGCTTTTGTTCACAACCTGATAAAGACCAGGAGACATTGTAGCTAAGTCAGCAAAGAAATACTGGCCAAAGCCTCTCTCTATGTATTGAAGCTTACCTGAATATCAGTAGCATAAGCTAGATCTTTGAGTGCAGAGTCATTATTAAGACAAGTGTGTGATATATGTATTTGGGTTTTTTCATGCATTTTCACTCAGGCCATAAATTCATCGTATCAACATCAAAATGTAAGCAAAAAGTTCGGTGCATGGATTTAAAGGTTGGGTTTTTTTTTTTTTGGATACATAAATCTGTGGCAACCTGCATAGAGAACAGTTGCATACACAACTCCAGTGGCTAAATGGGGCTTGCTTTGCACGTGTAAGTACAAATCTTGTTCCTGAAAATGCAAACAATAATTTACTCCTACTTCACCTTGGAAGGATAGCTGAAGATTGCGTTGGGTACCTTTTAAGAACTGAAGCCAGGTGGCAAGCTGTTGCAGTTTCGGACAAAGCCAGGGTTACCTGGGTTTTAGTCATCTTCCAATAAATTGACCACATAGCTAGGGACCAGGTACCCTTTTCATGACCTTTTCTATCAGTGCTCTATGGTGGACACTTTCTCTCTTTTCCAGCTGGACTGTTGCATTGAATTGGTTCACGCACCAAACTTTTAATTGAGGTACAGTTTGGAACGGTACCTAATCAATCCATGACAGCAGGATGCAGGATGCATTCTGTCAGAGTGTGTAGTAAGCAAGGAGGGAGTGGAAAAGCATTTGGGCTCAGTACTCGAGTATGGCAACATCCAAGAGACATTTTTGACCCAGCTTTTTACTTGCCAAACATTTCACGGCTTTTTTTCTTTTAATTTGAATGTTTCATGTTGAAAAATTAAGAATATAAAGGAAACAAAAGCAGAACAGTTTCGTGATCACATTTTTACAAATACAGATCTTTGTATTATAATTCCAAATAGCCTGTAATTTCAAAAATCCATTATACTAAAACCCTTTTAATTCTCAGCTGAAATGAAAAGTTTATAGGGCAGAGGTTAAATAAACTATTTTGTTTATTTCATGGCTGATATGTTTTAGTTGGTTTGGCTCTTTAGAGGGGAAGAGAAAGACAAACCCTCAGATATTTGCACAGCTTTACTGAAAATAAGATAACAACAAGACCAAAAAAGTCCTGTTAGTCCGCATTAGTACTGCCAGATCAGCTACTCAACCTTGCCTCTGTAGTTGGGAAAAAATACTTTCTAAATTAAAAAAATAAGACTGAAAGACTACAAAAGTCCTTCTAACCCATCCCCTTGTTTTATGGCAGAGTTAGAATTTTGTGTCATTCCTGAAAAATGTTTGTCTAATCTTCTTAAAGCTTCCTGTGAAGGAGACTGACAACCTCCCCAATTCTTAATTAACCTCAAAGAGAGAAAGTTTCTTCAAATTTTTGGCTGAATTTTTTTTTTTGCTGCAATGCCAGTCCATTAGTTCTTATCTCACCCACTTTAGGCAGAGTGAATAAACTGTTCCCTGCTTCTTCATGATAGCCTTGTAAAAACTGTTATTATGCCCACTCTCAATTTTCTCTAGTTTAGCCTGATCAGTTCCAGTTTTCTCAGTCTTTCTTTGTAGGTCATGTTTTCTAGATCTCTGATCTCTTTCCTCTCTCAGGGCTTTTTCAGGCAGTTCATTTCTTTCTTTGAAATCTGATGCCCAAAAATGGATGCAGTATTCCAGCTAGAGCTTTGCCACTGCCAAGCAGAGTTGAAGGATTACCTCCTGCACTTTGCAGGCTGCTCTCCCATACATGTTGCAGAATGGTGATTGCTTTTTTTTTTTTTTGCAGTAGCATAACTGTGACTCTTGCTCAGCTGTGATCTGCTATATCTCCCAGTCTGTCATTTGGTGTTCCTCATCCTCAACAGCTGATTAATTCTGTCTGAGCATAGTCCCTTCTGCTTTTCTGTAGGGCATTTCAAATATCTTTTCTAAGCAATGTTCCAATTTCTGAAAATTATTTTAAGTTCTTGCAATGCCTTCCTATTGCACATTTGCAGACTTAGTTAATGTGGCTTCTGTTCTGTTGTCTGAGTTCTTAATGAAAACATTGCATTTTGTAATGGACCTGCAGCCAGCAGGTCTTTTCAGTTGTTCAAAGACTCATTAATAACTACTCTCTGGTTATGGCCATTCAAAAAGTTTTCATTCACTTTTTAATACTTTAATCTAAACCTTGTTTCTTAAATTTGTTTATGAAGTTATTATGTGAAATGGTCTCAAAAATCTTGCAGAAATCAAAATATGTGACAACCAGTTGTTTTTCACTGTCATGCTTTCACCCTCCTTACAAGCAAAGTAGATTGACTTGTGATTTGTTCTTGACAAATTCTTATTGACTGTTACTTATCTGTTCATCTTTCAGTGTTTTTCAATTCTTTATTTGTTCCATTTTTTTCAGTGCATTGAATTTGAACTGATTGCTCTATAATAAGACATACATCTACTAGCCATCTGACATACCATCTTTGAGAACTTCTCAGTGGCAATGAGTAATAGTTCTGAGGTCACTTCATTCCCTTCGTGGCTGTCCTAGGATGAAGTCCATAATGCATACCTGATTTGAAAACTTATAATTGTGGAACTATTCTCTAGTTTGTTTCCCTATTTTAGGCTGAGATTTTACTTCTTTGTAACTGGATTAGCCACATGTTCTCAGACAACTCTTTCAATAAAAGTGCACAAAAATGTGTTAAACACTTCAGCTTTCCTAGTCTTTTGTCAGTACCATTACTTTTCTGCTAAGTTGTGGAGTAGCTCTTTCCATAGTCACAACAGTGTAGCTGTACTGCAAACTCCCAATACTGAAGAAGTGTAGCAGGCTCTTTCAGCTCCACTCTTTCCAGCAGCCTCCATCACCAGTAACATTGCAAACCTACTTCCCACTCCCCTGACAGGTTCCTTAAGTGGCCAGCTCAACTGTCTTCTTTAGCATCCAGGACTGTGGACAGCAGAAGAGTAGAGACACCATGACCTTTAAAACCTGGAAAATGTTATGGTCTGGCTGCCTGTAGAGAACCTGCTTTGTGAAGAGCAGTTATGGTCATAGCTCTAGCTACCTGTGGCGGTGCAGTGGCTGCTAAGGGCAGAAGAGGGAAGGGGTATTTGTCTTAGTCAAGTTCTTGAGCTGCCTTTGTATCAAATTCAGCCCCAAATCACAGCATTTACAGTCATAGTGGCAGCGCTGGTGACTGGGAAAAGAAGAGGGGAATGTGTAGTAGTTCAAAGTAAACAGAAGAAGTTTTATTTTAAAGAAGAGGAACTTGAGGCACAGAGAAACAAAATATTATTCCCAGCATCTGATAGTAGGTTTTGTAATGTGAAATACAGTCCAGGAGTCCTGACTGAAGCGAGTTACTCTCACACCAGAATCCACTCCTCAGCTATTTAAATAAACCCCTTGGGGATGGGGGTGAGGAGGGGATAAGATATATGGGAAAGGAAATGAGAATGTTATCTCCACTTTACTGTGTAATACTCATTTAAGAATGGCTAGAGCTTTCTGAATAATGAATGTATCTCAGTATTTCATGTCAGTGCAAAATACTGTCTGAAGAACAGTTATTGTAAATGAGAACTGAGAAACTGCTGTTAGAAAATTATTATAAACCTTAGGAAAGTGCTAATTTCAAAAACAAAACAGATTTCATTTTGTACTGTGACTTTCAATTAGGAAAAAATATTTCATTTTAAAGTTCTCTTGAAAAAGTAACTAGAATAACTCTGATATCTTTTTTTTTAATCCCTTGCAGCTCCCAGACAGCTGTATAATGGATTACTATGAAAAATACCAGCACAGAATGAATGAGCTTGAAGCATTTAATATGGTAAAAGTTATAGGATTAATACTATTACCTTGTATATATGTGCTAGTCTAGAACAAAGCCCTGTTAAGTTTTATGTGGAGGTAGACTGTCTTACGCTGTGGTATGCAATCTCAAAAACAAAGCAGCTGCCCCTTCCAAACTTTGGAGCATATCCTGTTCCAAAACTATATTAGGTGTCAGTAAAATAATAAAGTGAACACATGGAAGATTCTTTTTCAAGAGGGACTATTACCCTGGAAAATGAAATGTCAGTCTCCTTTTAAACCTCGACTGGTCTCCATGCAGTTCTTTCATAAAAGTTCTTTTTATTAAAATTCATTATTTCCCTCTTTAAAATTGTTCTGCTTCATATAATATCATTTTCTTGTTGGACAATGTCTTGAAACCAGCTAAATAACATAGTTGCCTGGCTTTATGGCATTCCATGTATTTTTGATCTTTAATATAATCTGTTTTGAAGATGTCCATCCCACAGGGAAAATTGGCAAGGTGACATTTGTACAACAGAACCACTAGAAAATTACTGACCTTCCTGGAATTGTTCTGTGGAAGTGTAACCATTCAGAAGTGTATTGGCTCTCTTTCCCAAAATCATTATAGTATCTACTCTTTCTTTCAGTTGAAGGTTGTTCTGGCTCCCTGCATAGAAGTTTTGATACTTCTGGATCGTCTTTGTTACCTCAAGGAGCAGGTATTTTTGCATTATATTTTATGATACCGAAAGGCTACATCAGTGAAATGAGACTATTTCAGCCAATTTATTACTGTGGAGATGAAAAGTCTCTTGCAGAATTATTATTCTCATCATATTTGCAAAAGTGTAAGCATTCATTCCATTTAGTATAAACATATGCCCGGCAGATGTTTTTATTTTCAGCAAAGCAGCAACAGTAAAGTTTATGCTCTTTTAATTGTATGGTAATTACTAGTCAATAGACAGTAAAAAATAAATTAATTAAATATGCAACAAATCTCATTTTGTACAACATATTGTGATCTTTAATAATTAAAAAGAATACTGGAAATGCTAAACAAACATTGTGCTGTATATGCTAGAGCTTCCAATGAATATGTTTTAGAACATATAATTCAAGAAATTTTGAATTAGGTCCAAAATGTTTATTATTTCCTTTTATTGTTTCTTAATTACGATCAATGATGAGAGAGGGTGCACTTTTTCCAACTGTATGGGTCAACTGAGGTACATTTGACTAACATACAGCCTGGATATATTTTACAAGTATAGACCTGGGATATAATAAGCAAATGCTACTACATTTACTCCATAATGATTTATATTACAGTGTTTCTTCTAACACTAATTTTGCGCTTGGCCTGATTAACTCAGAAGCAGCAGTCATACTTTCTCTGCACCAGTAAATATTTTTCGGACAAATAATAATTTGCTGGGAGGAAATGGTAGCGTCTTCCATCTTCTGCTCTGGGCCACAGTCAAACTAAAATTTTAAAATAAAGTTTAAACCCATTCATGTGAATAGCTCTGTTTTTCCACCATAAACTTTTCATTTTAACAGCTCCATTTTATCATAAGTAAAAATTCACTTTATTCTCTGCCACAGTGCACTTGGAACAACTGAGTTGTAGTAAATGTATGCTTTTGTTCTAACTGATATTTTTACAGAGAGGCAATCTGAAATATTTAAATAATGATGTATTTTCCCAAATGCCAACCAGTTATAAATCACATCGAGATCTGTATGATTTCCAAGACGGGAGATCAGACTTGCTGCATTTAGCACTAATTTACCTTTTCTAAATGTAATATATGCATTGATTTAATCTTGTACTGGTTGATTCACAAAATGTGTTTAGGAAGAAAATCCAGAAATGATAAAAGCCATATGCAACATGAAGAACAGATGCAGCTGGCCTTATTCATTTGAAGTCAGTTAATTAGCTTCAGTAGTAGAATGTGCTGCATAAAATGAGTAGGACTCGATCCTTAATTTCTTTGCCCTAGTTCAACCAAAAAAAAGCTTTATTGATGAAGAGGGTGGTAAGCTGCCATAATAATTTAAGGTCTGTAAAACACATCCTATTTCAGGTATCCTTTTTTCTCAATAAACTTTCTGTGATTTTCTTGTTAAGTAAGTGTTTATTCTGCTTTGCATTAAGGATAATTTTTAATAATTTTTTTGCAATTTTGTGTTTCAAAATGTGAACTTATTACAATATCTTAGCTTTTAAGTCAAACACATTTTTATGTACTTCAATTATATATCATTTTACAGGACAACATCTCCTGGTCTGGACTTGTGAAGTTATTTGATCCCGTGAAATCCCCCAGATGCTATGCAGTTATTGCTCTGAAGAAACAGTCATGTGTTTAAGTGGAAGCAAATTGCAGATAGGTTGAAAGCTCTGAATTGATACTGCTGTTTCCTTACTTTTACTCTGTTATTTTCAATTGATTCCTCAAGTGCACTGACTGTTTGCTTTTCAGCTACAAAAGTAAAAAGTGCAATGCCTCTTTGAATCATGAGAAATAAATATCTCCTTTATAAATACCATTGCTTCCTTATTTCAGTTATTAAACAATGTTGAACATCTGACTTTATTATAAAAGTTAGGACCCATATTATGTGATTATTATTTTAAAATAACTTTTATGTTTCCTCTTTTTAAGACATTATACTATGTATCTATACCCCTTCTCTTGATATTTCTAATCACAGCACATACATTCTCAATTTTTACAAGTGGCTGGCATCAGCAGTCTCAGACTAGCCTCGCCTTTTTCTTTTCTGGATTGAGATGGTGCATAGTATAAACAGAAAAATAACCTGCACTGTGAACAAGAGGTTGACAGACTAAATAGGATCTTTGTACTTCCCTGTTCTAGAGGTCATCAGGACCAGCTTATTTATAGAGCAACCTAGAAGAGCCTAGATAGTAACTACCTGCAAAGAGCAGTTTTGTATTAACCCCTTCTTCCTTCAGGCATGTTCCTGTTTTGCACTTGTTTGCCTGTCACTCTGAAAGAAAAAAATGTGTGTGCTCTAATCCAGTGGGAGATTTCCCAGTGCTTAAGAATCAGCTGCCCTGCTGGAGTTCACTCTGTAATCCTTGGTTTTTATCAGAAAGCTATTATCTGGCCCAAATGTGTTGGGTATAAATACTTTGGTACCCAAGTGAATTGAAACTTGCTAGGCAGTTTCTCGGTGGCAGTACTGCATTCATGACTGGGAAATTTATGTGTTGATGCATTTATCTCAGTGGGTTGCCTAATTAAACTTGCAGATTTTCCATCAATTAAAAAAGAGAAAAGTTTCTATTCTAAGTCTTAATGCTTTTATTAGAATTTTCCAGCATATATAAAACATAATTAACTACCAGTGCACAGAAAAAAGGACAACAAATAAATAATAAAATACAGCATTACTGAAAAAAAAGGGAGAATGCAACTTTGGTGGGTAGAAGATGAGAATAACACAAAATATTTTTATATTAATTGTAGAGTGAGCGTAATAATCATGGCAATCAAACTGAGATTCAGATACGAGTAGGAACAAATCTCATTCTGTTTCAGTTGGCAAAGTACAATGACAGCTTGGGAACATGGCCATTCAAGAAAAGAGAAGTGAGGTATTTTTCTAACAAGTCACATCTTTCTTGATGTGTTCACTTGGAAGAAATTTTTTTTTGATGGTGTAAGTTCACTGCTGTCTATTTTAGGACTCACAGTCCTTATTAGCTCCATGGATCCAGTATAAGCTCCTCACATTTGTTTGGTCCCAGCACATTCAGTCCTCAGAGCTGCTGAACACCTGCAGTACCCAAGGAAATTAACAGAAGTTGCAGGTGCTCACAGCATCTTTGGAGTAGAGTGAAAAAAAGAAAATGAGGCCTTCCATATATGCCACTTTTTGTTACATAGGGAGTACTGAGGAAATTAACAAGCTGGTAGATTCTTTTCCCAACAGAGGAATCAAAAGAAATAAAATCCTTTCCTAACATCTAACATGTTGAAGGAAAAAAAAAACAATAATATTTGATCTAAAGAGGCAATCGAAAGTACATGATGTTAAAAAGAAAAAAGATGAACAAAAATGTTAGAAAAACAGAACATTATATTATGTTCTACTAAGACATGATGACTAATTATTAGTGAAGTGTTAGAGTGTTGTCATCCCAATCTTATGTGCTGTTGGAAAAAAATCTACTTGGGGACGAAATTGCCTTTTTTGTGTTATGAATTGATTCTTCTGCTTTTTCAGATCAAATACTAAAAACTAGGCATATATGATGTCCAAACAAAGAAAGTACAGTTTCTAACTGAAAGCAAGTGCTTAAAATTACCTTGTTATGGCCCAAAAATATTTGTTTCAGCAAGCCCCACCTGGTTTAATTTGAACACAGTTGAAATTGCATAGGGTATACAAACCATTGCTAATTTTGTGTGATATTTTAATGTGTGTAATGCTATCTAAATTCAAAGTTAAATTCTTATTACTATCTTAAGAGGACATTTGCAACAGTTTGGAATAACAAGCACATCTCTTGGATTAGCCCAAGTGCTTTTTCACTGATTCAAAAAGGTCTGAATAAATTTGCATGCCCCCCCAGCAACTTCTCAGGCTTTTTCAGTACTTTTCACACACTTTGTAGTCTATACAGGCAAAGACAGAGGCAATGTGCTTCTTAGAATAATAACTATCAAGAGGTTTATATGACAAGTTTGCATTCAGCAAAGTCAGTTGCTGTCTGATCTCAAAGCTGTTTCAAAGCTTTGGATGCCTGAATACCTATGAGCTATTATTTACATAATGGAAAAATCCCTGACAGTAATCAAGATGAATAAAACAATTTTTCTTCATGGTTATTGCCAAAAGTTCTTCCGTAATGTAAACCGTATCCTAAATATGATGAAGGCTTTTGATAGAAAAGAATCTTGGTTTTCTTTCAGTGTGACAGAGAGCTATCTTGATGTGCTCCCTAAGGAATGGTGGATATGCTTGCCTTCCTCAGGTATTTGCCTGATTCTGTTCATGGCACACCTATGCATTCTGTAGTAGATTTGGAGTTTTTTATTTATTTTTCTTAGGGCTGAAACCTGTTCTTGGATGGAGGAGCAAGAGTATATGCAGGGTATGTGTGCAACCTTAATATCCAAGAGCATGTTGTATCCCGAAGATATCCAAGCCTGCTTTTGTGACAATAAACTTTACTTCTGCAGTTCTGATTCATGCCTTAGAACATCACACCACAAAAAAAACATTGCACTGTTTTAGTTTCTGGGATTTTAGTTTCAAGTTTTTTCTGATTAAATATTAAAAATTTTTTATTACAAATTACCTTCTTCATTGACATTATTCGTTAATTTACTGTTAAGACAACAACTATCTGCCTAGAGTTAAAATGCTTTTGCTGTGTCATGATGGAGTTAAAATCTTGAGACTCAAAAGCCATGTGTCCTATGATGGCTTACAATCTGCACAAGGGAAGCATGCTAAATGTGTTTGGCTTGGTGGCAGCTAAATGTCTTTTTGATGATTGGAGTATTCTTTCCTATTCTATCAGTACTTACTGGTTCAGATTTACTTTTTTCCCAAAAACCATTGTCATGATATTGCCAGAGATCACTGATACTAATGGCAAGTAGTAAAATAGGACCAGCACCAAGAAAGTCTTCCCCGCTTACATGTGAAATAGCCAACTTAGTATGGTGCTTCCGACTTCTTTTTTGCTGGGAAGTAGCTGAATACCCAAGCTTTGTTAGCATCTTTAAATGTCTTTATCCCATGCATCGTAGCATTCTTGCTGATATGGGTTTCCTTCTTGCGCATATATATCCTAGTGCTCTGAAAGGAGAGGAATTCATGCTAGGCTATGAGCCATGAAGAATTTTCAGTGTCCATAATCAATTTACCCAGACATTTAAATTGGCCACCTAACCCTTAGAACTGTGACTTTAGCTTCCTTAGTTTCTGAGATCCATTGAAATTTTGCAGTTTCCAAGATCTATGTATTTCCTGCCAGGTGGGAGCCTGGCCTAATTCTCTGGGATCCAGCTGCAGTTCTCTCACCATGTTCATGTGAAATAACCAACTCAGTTTGGTGGCTCTATATTCTTTATCTCCAAGCAACTGCTGAGTAAGTTGGTTTCTTTGAATTTGCTTATCCCTGGTTATCTTTGTCAACGTTATATTTCAGAGTACTTTGAGGAAAGAAGTAAAATCTTTGTGAGATTTAGGAAGCCTCAGTGAAGTTGCACCACAGTTATGCTTCTCATTGCTTTCTCCCTTAAAGCCTTGAAATTAATTCCTGACGGTCAGACAGATTAATAAACACCAGACAGCCTGAGAAGCATAGGTTATTAAAAAATACTATGTACAATATCTTCTCTTCAGGAGTCTTATTTGATTCAAGAGCTCTAAGGCGTTTTCTTCACAGAAGGAAGAATTTTGCACATTATCATTAAACTCAGATGTCCAAGAAAACCCCCCAACAAAGATTTGCCTCAAAGTGTTAGAACATGCTGTTGTACACCAATCTTCCCAGTACACACCTGCATCCTTCTCAAGGCTGTCTGCAATGTCTGTATCAAACCAGATAGGAATAGACACTTGACTCACCATCCCAGTGATGCTGATCATGAAATCTACAAGAGAATGACACTCTATTCTCTGCTTTGTGTTAAAAGGGAACAGAACTCTTAGAATGGGTATGTCCAACATCCAAAGATTTCTCCAGATATCATCAGTGAAATCCATTTAACAGACTTCTTCAGTCAGTTCAGTCTGTTAGCTACGTCAGTCAATTCTGACTATCGTTAATAGGTCTACAAAATTTTGCTCTGTGATTTATGTTCCACAGGTGGACCTTTCTCATAGTACAGGTTTTTAACTCATCAAAACAGTAAATGACTTCAACTAATTGCTATGAGTGGGAGCTACTTCTAGATTTATTCATTTATTGATTTTACAGTAATTTTAAGTTGTTTTATCTAAGTGGAATCCTACTATATACCATCATTTCCTCAGAACCGTGGATTCAAAGGAAATCAGAAAATGGTTTCTAGATTACTAATGAAATTTAGAAGAAATTGAAATTTTACTGCATAAGTGTGTTCTTGGGTAGGAAAGCACAGTATGTGTACAAGTTACATCATGGGCACACTGTTGGCTAGAATTTGTTAAACTCGCAAATACAAAACACATAGGCAAGATTATATGGACAAAATAAGATTTGCAGTTACTGTAAAGTATATAACTGTTATTTATAAACTGTAGGAAGAAATGTAATTATCTTGTTCAATGGAAATACAGGAAGGCATGAACTTTCAGCACATAAACAGGAGATTCAGATTTTGAGCTTGCCTAACAATCTAGGAGATAGCTGCAAAAGTGAAATTTTTTTTTAGGGCAACAGTCTGATATACTGTTCACCCCAGGAAGTCAATCTATTTTCTACACAACATTTATTTTGTAGCTGTTGTATAACCCATAGTTTTGTAGTTTTGGTCTATGCTTGCTTTTTTTTTTTTTTTTTTTTTTAATAGTTTATCATTAAATGATCTCTTTTCAGTCTTGAAATTACCATCACAGTGGCAAGGACTTGCCGTTTTCTTTTGTATGTAACACATGCTAACAAGATACAATTATTTAATATCTTTGTTTAAAATTAACAAAGACTGTCCAAAAGCAAAATATCACTTCTAAATTTAACTGTAATTTATCTGTGGATTAAAAAATTCTGCATGTGAAACCTGTGCAAACTTTTACTTTTCATTACAAAATTCTCAGTTTTATGTAAGTCTCTTTTCTCTTTGCATCTGGACCAATATGAACTTATTCATGTAGATAAAGATGTTGTCAGGGCAGTTGGTATTGGGTTTCACATGGAATTTATTAAGAAAATCAAGATGCAGTAAATCTACTGAGCCAACAAATCAGATTGTTAGACTGAAGCTCAGATTGTCTTAACACGCAAACTGTCAACTCTTTCATGAATCACGGATGAAAAGAGCAAAGCTGTCTGCTTACTAAATAACTCGGTAGTGTCTGGCACCCAAAGAGAAAATTACAAATAAGAAGGAGCAGTGATCACTTCTCCTGATTACGTAAACCTTCAGAAACAATAATTAAAATGTACAGTTGTAAATCTATGTTGTTTATTACACCTCCTATTATTAGAGTAATGAATGAAGACTGACAGCAGAAGCAGCCATGCTGTTTCTCAACTATAAATCCTAAATTCACTTGTTAGTCTTAGAAAGGCTGAAGTCATCAAGAGGACACACAGATGTTAAAAAGTGTAGAATGAACTGTACATTACTTGAATAAATGTGCCATTTGGTAACCTTCTTATATTCTAAGGCATGGGTATCAAAGCAAAGAACACAACTCACCAAATACTCCATGGACAGCATATAAACCAAATTTTATCAATTTTAAGCTCTTCAGTGTTTATTTATTGGCAGACTCTTATTAGCTAGCAAGGGTTATGAGGGTGATGTCAGCAAAATTGTTGCTATGCTCTTTATGATTAAAAATTTTAAGTAAAAGCAAATAAAAACATGTAAACCCTTACTTCCCTGGAAATTTTAGTTTTAATTTGAAAATATGGATAATGGTATAGAGTCATGTAGTAAAAATGCATATCATTAAGATTACCCCTGGACAGATTCTTGATTTAGGTGAAAAATATCTGTCCAACAAGAGCTTTAAAGAATTGCTCATTTGCTTTATTTAAAAGTCACAGTTCTTTTTAGAGTCACACTTCTGTAGTGACGTTGAACTTTTGTTTTAGTAAACAGAATTTGATTGAGTTTATTTAGAAAAAGAAGGAATTCAAAGAGAAAACTTTGAGAAGCGCCACTTTGTTCCTGTGCTTATCGTCAAACAGTATTGCAGAAGTGAGATAAAATGTAACAAGTGTATCTAAGAGGTGATTTTTTGGATAACCATTTCATTTGTACTAGTTAATCACATGAATTAAGTTTAATGTCATCTACCTAAACACCAGTTACTGAAATCATGAATTATGGAGAAAAGATCATTTCCTAAATCAGACATTTAAATAGCATTGAAATTGAAATAATTACTTTTCTGAAGATGTCCACATCCTTTGAAATATTGTAATTTGTCTATATAGAAAAGAAGGACAATTCCAAGCATTCAGCTTTATACAAAAAGTCCATAGATAGAACATTAACAGATATTAATATGAAAAAATCCATTACATACACTTACATAGTGAAGACCTGGGTCATCTTCATTTGAGTCACTGGCAAATTTCTGTTGATTTCCATGGGAGCAGGCCTGGGTACAAAAGCATCTGCTGAAGACAAACAGTGTGGATGATCTAATATCTTTTGTACAAGGACAGTTCCAAATGTAGATTTGTGAAGGCAAAGAGATTGTGTACACTTCCTTTATCTATATGTGTTGAAAAGTATAGAAATTATCATGAACTCTGATTCATCACTGAAATCTTCCTGACATATAGTAAGAGAAGGTTCAAATGGCTTTTTGTTTATTTTTCATTTTAGATAATATGTTTTTAATGCATTAAACCCCTCAGGATTTTCTTTTCTCCACTCACTGGTCCTTTAACAATGAGAATACTGATTACAGTAATACAGAGTTAAATGACACTTACTATTCCTAAGAATAACTCAAGTGTCACAGCCTGTGTTTTCACTGAAGCCAATGGTAAAATTCCCATGAACTCTATTATAACTGTTTTTATGAATAAGGAAAGTAAGATTTAGCCTTAATTCTTCAAAAAGCAACATTTGTTACAGTACTTTAACAGACTATAGCAAGATTTCACTGTAAACCTATATTTCCCTTCCTTCCCTTCCTCTGTGCAGAAATTTTATAGAACATTGTAAAAAAAAGAATTGAATTTATATAAATGGTATGTTTCCCCAATTAGCCACATCTATCAGCACTTTGCAGGCAGTGCATCCCTAATTCATGAACTATGTGTTAAGAAAGTAATGCTAATTAATAACTCTTTCTGCACAGGCCATGAATTCAATACAGAACCTATAAACGTAGGCAGTGAGACATAAATTTTGATTGATCTTTTCAATTCCATTTAAGATGTATTTTCAGAATGGATTTCTATGGAAAACATTTTTTTAAACATGATTTTATTGAAAATATTTTCCAGCAGGACTTGAATATTATGTAACTGGAGGTAGGATCTCAGTGAAGAATGAAAATAATATTTCAGATTGTCAGTGGGAATAATTTTTAAAAATTTTCCTGTTTGTTATGATTTAGCATTTAGCTTTAAGACAACATAAATTAATTAAGTGTAAAATGTATCACAATTATTCATTCAATTCTAGTGTGTTATTGAAATATTGCAGTTTCATATGTTGCTAATTTATGTTTCCTTGGCAAACTGTACCTAATTTTCTGGAAGAGCAAATCTAGGAACATTCATGTTTTTAGGCATTAGTGTTCTACAATTTTATTGAATGAAATAGGAGTGTTGTGGTATGATAAATAATGTAGTGTTTCTGCATTAAAACAGCTGCCAAAACAAATCTGAATACACGCAAGAGAAGATTATGGGTCACAGTAAGCACTTAGTGTCTTTACCAGTTTGTCATCAGAAGTTAAAGTCAACTTAATTCATGGCTTTTTGGTCAGTTAATGTTTGAGACCAGCTTTAGGTTCTGATTCTCCAGCTCAGAAAAGGAAAGACAGATCTGCTTTACACCATGTAAAACTGCAATATTATTACCTTGGGTCCCAGAGGCCACATAAGCCTGTTAGTATGGTATTATCCGAAATTAATTCTATGCTTTGCAGCATCACTAGTTGACTCTGATGAAATGCTGCCCTGATATGGCTGTACTCCTGCATAGTCCAGGGGAGGAGCAGGTGTATCCTCTGAGCATCAAGTCTGAGTTTTTGAGACAGGAGCATGGTCTAGAGGAATAAAGAGGAAGAGCTTTATTACTTCCGTTCTCCCACCCATTGCTTGTGTTACGTCTTCAAGCACTTTGGTCTAAGAGCTTTCTCTTACTGTCTAATGGTAGCAATGAACAGCTTGCATGATGCATATGGCTGATGAGCAGGTCAAGCATGGCTCCTGTAGAGCTGTTTCATGTAATTAGTGTCTGGGACACACTGCCACCAAATGCTGGGTAATTCCAGTTGTAGAAGTCAGCCTGATTTGTACCTGATGTGTCCAGTCATTGCAGCAAGTAGCCTTATTAATGCAGTGGAGTGGTCAGTCATTTAGAGAACTGTCCTCATCTTCCACTGTGAACTTCTCCAAGCTATGCCTGTCCTCAGCTCATGTTGAGGATGGTTTGGTTTTTGTGTATCTCAGCTCCAGGAAATTTTTGGCATGCAGTTGTTAAGGTCCTGAAAGCTCAACACCTCATATACACGCCTGCCAATATTTTTTTTCTATACTTGCTCTATATGCATGCAGGTGATTGGGTCCAGCTGGTAAGAGAATAGTTAAACACTGTAGACAGAAACACAAATACACCATAATCAAAAAATCTGGTGATCTAAAGGCTCCCTGTCTTCCTCAAATATCTTCAATTAGAACACTTTCCAGGTCTGAGTATCACTAAAACTAAAACAAAGTGTTATATCAGAAAACAATTCCCTTCTTGGAACAAGTAGGTGGGATTCAGACTGAATACACATGCTTTGGTGTATCCATTGGAAAATATGGGTCTAGAAATCCTTGGTCCAGTTTTCATTTTGGAGATCATTTCTCATTAATTCTCCTCTACTTGCTTCCTTCATATTTCTTCTACTTACTCTTCTCATGGAAGGATATGAGCATTACTGTCTATCACCAGTGACAGCCAGAGCTCAGTATGCAAAAGACAATTACTTTTTCTGGAAAGGCACTGTCGTGGTTTAAGCCCAGCTGGCAACAAAGCACCACACAGCTGCTCGCTCACTCCTCCCCCAGTGGGATGGGGGAGAGAATCAGAAGGGTAGAAGTGAGAAAACTCGTGGGTTGAGATAAAGACAGGTTAACAAGTAAAGCAAAAGCCGCACACACAAGCAAAGCAAAACGAGGAATTCATTCACTGCTTCCCATCAGCAGGCAGATATTCAGCCATCTCCAGGGAAGCAGGGCTTCGTCACGTGTAACAGTTACTGGGAAGACAAACGCCATCACTCCAAATATTCCACCCTTCCTTCTCCTTCCCCCAGCTTTATATGCTGAGCATGACGTCATATGGTATGGGATATCCCTTTGGTCAGTTTGGGTCAGCTGTCCCGGCTGTGTCCCCTCCCAGCTTCTTGTGCACCTGGCAGAGCATGGGAAGCCGAAAAAGTCCTTGACTACTGTAAGCACTACTTAGCAACAACTGAAACATCCCTGTGTTATCAACACTGTTCTCTCACTAAATCCAAAACACAGAACTATAACAGCTAGTAGGAATAAAATTAACTCTATCCCAGCCAAAACCAGGACAGGCACATGTATCATGTATTATCAAAACTAAAGAACATGCATGGACCTCTCCTAGGAGATAAATTAAAATACTGTCTAAAATCTGCTGAGTTTTCACTGCAAAGAATGGAAGATTTTTCATTTTCTCTACTTGTCTTTTTCTTTTCCAAGGATATTGTTGCAGGAATTGCTTTGTCTTCTAGGAGAAGTGACATTGTACTTTGCAATATGGTGGGGCATACTATTCCAGGTCATTCTGAGTGGTTTTTTATTGAACTAGAGCGCTTTCCTTGAACAGCGAATTCACAGGCTTGCCATTGAACATTGCAATGCACATTATCATTCCCAGGTTGCATAGAACCAAAAGAACCAAAATATAAATAAATAAACCCAATTTCTGTTTAGACAGGTGAGTATTACTACACGTGATAAATTATAAGCACCCTCCTTTGTTGGCAGAAAAGAACCTTGGATGTACACTATCTGCATTATCGCTACATTTGCATTCTGACAGTCCTCTTCAAAATGAAATGTTCTTTAAAGTGCTTTTCAAAAACTGACCTTCACTCTTGCAACATCTCTTCAGGGAAACTATGCTTTTGTATAAGAAATGTCATTTTCATCTTTAATATTTAACTTCCATGGACTTTTCACCTGTTCTTTTTGGTTTATTTTCTTCAGTTGTGTGATAATGGAGTGTTGGAGAGAAGTACCATTTTCCAGTTGAAGTTTGCAACATATATTTTCAAGCATTCTGAATGAGCTTTCATATAGAAGAGAAATCTGAAATTTGTTTTGTAGATGCTGAGAATGCTTGTGCCTATTACAAACAGTTTTAGACTTACAAAGTTCCAATGCCAATATACGCAGTCACTTCCTTCAGTTTGCGTGGCCTATGGAAGTAAAACAGTGATGTACTGAGCAACATGAATTCCAGTGCTCCGCTCTCCCAAAAACTGAGGAAAATTATTCTAGACAGGCGATTTTATGTAAGACACAACTTGTCAATGAAAACCTGAAATATCTAATGTTTGTTACGAAAGTTACCTACAGCTCTATTCATATTTTAAAATTCTTTTTAATTCTTTTTGCGTCTAATTAATGTATCTTCTGTTGAAAGTGATCTTAGAAGTGTTTACATTCAGTTCCTGAAAATTCTGTATTTGGCTGTGGTCTTGAAATGCCATGGTTTTTTACCTCTGCAATTTGTTGCTAAGAAGATTCCCTAAAATGCACACAAGTAATAAATTACTTCTGATAACAAAACAAGCATGCTTCAGTAAACACTATCAGAAACAGAATACAAAGCTTTCCCATTTTCTGGACTGAATGTCATCTTTCTTTGTCAAAGGAATGTTTTTCATTGAGTATTTATGTGCTACATAGAAGAACAGAAAAACATTGTGACAGATTAATTGGTTAATTTAACTTTTTACTTGGTTTATGTGAATTCCACTCCTAGGTGTAAAATACATGACCTACTTATACGTAATTTAAACCTTATTTTAAGAGCTAAAAATCAGCCTGCAAGATGCCTACCTGATTCTGTCTCATTGCTTGCTGCTGAATTCCCCCTGACATGAATTGTACTAGCAGATCATATTTATCTCTCATATTTGTTGTCTTGAAATATACATTAATTTCTTCAGGGAATAACTGTTGGCCTGCAGATGGTTCACAAATGGTATGGAATGATTATTTACATTTTCCACTGCTTTGTTTTCTGACTGGATAATTTCTGCAGCAAAGAAAGGTCTGTTTCTGCAGACATTGGCTCATCTGCTTAGCCTCGCTATTCTAGTCCTGTTTAGGTCATGAGGCGCTTCATTGTAGTAAAAATAAGTGGGGAATATCTTAGAGGATCATGAGCTAGAACAGCAAGAATGGTAAATTGAAGGGGGGATTAATGATGGAATATGAATTATGAACTATATTTCTGGCAACTGTTAAAGCATCTGATCAAAATTAGCAGTTGTAACTACTCATTTAATGAACAACATTTATGAAAGTATTTATGGAACATGTACACAAAATAGGCACAAACAAAGCCAAAGAAATAAGTTTTAAAAATCAAATTGATAGTTAAAAGTAAAGATTTCTGAAACATATTTACCCCAGACTTCTCTGCAAGATAAATTTAAGATGTGTAATATACACATTTAATATTTCTATTCATATCATGATCAAATTATCATGCCATGAACCAATAACAGAGAAGCTAGGAAAGAAATTCAGACATTTGATGCCAGAAAGAACATTGCATGATATGAAAACTGAACATTCAAAGCAAGCACACGAAAAATCGCCAAATATATAGTGAATCGGACATACCACAGGATGTTTTGGAAACACAGCAACAGCAACAATGGAAACTTTTTAGACTTTGTTTAGCTAGAACAGAAAACAAAAGCAAGACCAATTTAATCGATTAATGAAAAAAAGATGTTGACTATTTGGAACATAGCAAATGTAAACCAAAATAATTGAACAGAATGGAAAGGAGAATTGTTTCCAGTTAGTGTATCTATTTTTACACATTGTATGCTCAACACACACAAAGCTTTATAAATAATTATCTCTAATGGGAAAACTCTAAGCCAACTCAGTGGGCGTTAAAGATGTGAGGCAACATGTTTGACTCAAATCTGCTTAAATGTAACTATTTGATTTACAAAAATTATTGTGCTTGTACTGTCATGTTGTATAAGTACATACCTTGCAGCATTGTGCTTTGAACAGCACAGAATGATGAATTTCTATCATTGATACTACTTTGTCGAGAGGTATATTTCACATTTTTTACAAATATGTCAGAATTTATGAAAGTTGCAATTTAGGCAAAATCATAGTAATGTTTCCATTAAGTTTTCCCATGTTTCTCTATTTTCATTTTCAATTTCATTTCTTCATTTCTGAAAAAGAAAGTCATCTTGTCTTTTTGTATTGTTTTAGTAAATATTCCCACTGCTCTCTATTGAATATGAGATGAGGTAATACTGCCATGCAAGGAATATCTTCTCAATTTCAATCCATTATATCAATTAATATAATATTATGTATATTATATATAATCATTAATACAAATCTAAAAGTCATTACATAGTAACCCCAGGAGCCTTTTTCTTCCCATTTCCCATCCCCTTATGCAAGCCTATTTTAATACTGGTACACTCAGGGAAGAACTGGTATTGAAAATCCTTGTTGGGTTTTTTTAGAATGTATTTTCTGTTTGCTCTTTTTCCTAATAAATCCTGTGACAAATACAGGGCTAGTGTCTGAGCATGCTTTTTTCTATTTATTGAGCATGAGAGAGTCCTTTTGGATTGCCCTTCTGCACTAACAATGCGAAACACCTAAGGAGAAGCTGTTCCCACTCACATCTGAGCAGAGACTGCTTTGTCCTATCCTCTCTTTATGACTATCAGGCATTCAGAAGTCAATATTTTTAAAGGTGAGAACAAAAAAGTTATGCATTTATTTGTTTATTTTAATGTATCTTCTGCTTTCTGAACTGCATGGTTTGGCTCAGTCACTGTTTAAGTAGGCTAATACTTGTTAAAAAAGTAGAAAAGATTCTCTTGTAACCACTTGACTCCAAGTACTGGCATTTCGAGGAAAACTGCCAAATGTGATTTCATAGTGCTGAACCTTAATGCAGAAAATACTGGCAGAGGAAGAAAGGGATGGAATTCACAAAGTCGATGGCTCTATCTTCTCCTGCTCCAAACAACTTCCATGCACGAAGAAAGTCACCTTGACTTTCCTGATGTATGAAGAGTTGCGTGTTAGCAAGTTGTAGACAAGAATGTTTGTGGTAATATTTTATAACCACTTCTACCAAGGATGCATGAAGGATACACGTTAATTTTGAAGTTTTGGCCAGTTACAAAGATTTTTGTAATATTTTGGGAAACAAAGTGCTTGAAATCCCCAGCTCAGGTTCTTCCTGAAACTAGGTAACTACTGAAAGTAGATTTTCTAAACCTTATGAAAGATGTTAATTTCACGTAGTTCTGCATGCATTCTGTTCTTCAAGAATTTGTTAGAGTTTTCTTGAAATATTTTTAGATTTTCCTCTGTTAGTATGAAAATTAATCACCAGACAAATAACCAACATACCAGTCCAGGATTTCCTGTACAGCCTATGTAAAAAGGAAAAAGTGAACTGATGAGGAGGACATAGTTCTTCTCTGTGTGACCTATAAACAAAGCCTCCTTTACTCAGTGGAAAATATAAGGAAGTTTCCTAATCTTAATATCTTTTATATGGCATGTAGCAAGGACACCAGTACATTTTCTATTACAAACAATTATCAGCAATCTAGTCTAGTTCTCATACATTTTTCCCAAGAAGTTAAAGTAAGGATTTTTTTTTTTAGTACAAATGCTAATTTTATCATAGTAATAAGTAGGACAAAAGTGGAAAATCAGCCCATTGGCACAATATCTTTCTCACCATATAAAACAAATTTTGAATGTCAGAGTATCAAGCCTTCAAGGCATCAACTTTTAAAGTCACCATCCCACATTAACTAAGGAACGTTACAGTTAACTTTAAAGAAAAGTATTCTTACATCTGCTGAGAAAAGAAGCTTAGATTCTGACCGCTAGGTTTCCCCTCTTTCAGACTTCACATTTGTGCCTATGTACATGTAACCATGTGTGGTATTATTATATATTTTTGAAGTCCTACCTGGGCTTTAAAAGTCTTACTGGAAAAGAAAACTATGCATTCAAAGTGTTGAACTAGAGGTTGTTCTTGGTCCACTGGAATTTGTTCAGCTATGGTCTCAGGTTCCATGGACCCTCTGTTAACCTCGTGGCTTACTCCAGTTCAAAGCACTGTCTACACTGTAGCTTCCTGAAAATGGAAGTGCTTGACAGAGGCTTATTGTACAAGCTCGATATGGATTGCTTTCCCCTCAAGAGAACTTAGATTATGTCATATCACAGTAATTGCAGAATGGTGACGACATCACGTTGCCAGGTTTCTGGCAATTTTCCAGTCTTCTAAGCTTGCAGAACTCAGAACTCCGTTTAGCTCCCACAGAATCTAAATTTTAGCATTTGCACATGGATTTAGTTCACAACTGAAAGTTTCCTATTTAAAATCCACAAATTCGCTCCCCCAAAAACAGGCAGAATACCTGTGAAGGTTCAGAGAAAATCTGCAGAGCTCTCCTCTGAGAGTAAGGAAGAGAGATGTTACAGGACCATCTAACAGGGAATGGAAAGAATGATTTTTATAGTGATGTGTGCAGTAGATCATTGATCATTATAGATAATCAGCTTTTCCCATCCTACCCCCCAGGCCTCCCATGTCTCTATACACAATCTGGCTCCAAAGGCACAGGGTTCCACACCTCCCATCCCGTATTTTGCAAGACTGTCTTCCAGCCCTGTCCACAGTAACTCACAGCATACAGCCTTTCAATGAATACAGTAATGAGCACAAAGCCGGTGGGAAGATGAGCATTAATATGGGATGAATGCTCACTTCAGCCTGTTCCAGTTCAGCATTGTCTCTGCATCCTCTTGCCACTTTACCTCCACTTATGAGACTGCCACTCGTTCATCCTCATCCCTCACTGAATCCATTGCCTATGCATCCAAGGGCACTCAGACTTCACTGCATCAGGATGCTTTTACGCAAAAATGATGGCACAGAACGTAACGGCACAGAGGCAACACAACTCTGGGGAAGCTTACTATCCAATCTAATAGGTGACCTTCACCCACTAGAAACAAATGGGCTAAATGATACCTTGAGAGCCTTCCCAGACCCATATTTTTATGTCTCTATCCCAGTGTATCATCTTCCAGAAGTTTTACTTTACTTGTTGAAGCAGGAAACAGCAATTTCCACAATGTCAGGTTTCAAATTTTCCCAATCATTTAGTTAACCACTGAGGACTTTCACAAATTATGAAATGAGGCTAGTACTGGAATTCATAGTGACATAAAGTACATGTTCATAGGCATTTCTTCCCAGTTTCTGACCCCAACCATATTCAAATACATTTCCACACCTATTTTGTAAATGAGGGAATGAAGAAAAATAAAATAAACTGAGTTCTGCAGAAGAAACAAAGTGAAAATGGATGTTCTCCTCCTACATGTCAGCTTGCTCACTTTGAGAACAATTATGTTCACCTTTTCATGACAGGGTTTCTGAAGTAAAATGTTCTTTCGTTAACCTGCAACCTTCTCCCCACCTACAACAGTGGCTTCATAGATATAAACTACAATACAAGTCAAAGGCATACCCCACAAGAAAGAGTAAATTGGTAATGTTTAAAAAGCATTTTAATTATTTGGGTTTGAAAGTCAATTTAAATATATACTGACATTCATTAAACAGATATTTAAATTGGCATTCAGACCTAAATCTTATTGTGATGATGCAATTCTGGACTCTGAAACATGTAGGCAGGGAAAAAATTGACAGACTAATGAGAAACATAGTAGAAAATGTAAAAATTTAAAAAAGGTTTAGATTTAGTATCAAGAAGTCCTATTTCTTTGTGTAAGGACAAAAAAATACAGTTACACATCTTCATCTCTGACCATGGTTCCTTTGCACAACTCACCTAAACTAGGGGGGAGTTACACATTTCAGATACCCTTGCAAAAGTCACAGAGAATGCTTTGTGTTCTACTGAGGCTCACGTTATGCTGTGCTGTTAGCTTACAACTCAGGCACTGAGGTCATGGTCTGACTACATATTAGAGTCAGGTTTAGGGACCATAGTGCAAGATCAAAAATCCCGCAATGTAAAGACAGAATTAATACCATGTTGCATGCTCTTAATTTTACCAAACAGTGTTTGCATGACCACACCTGATCTGGATCAAAAATATTTTACTGGGTGATCTGGAAATGCATTGATCAAGCATTAATGACTGGGATATTACAGCCTAAATCAGATGTTTATCAAGCACTTTGATTCTTACAATTCCTAATTGATGTAGGATGCCAGGAGGGAAGCAAACTAAAAAAAAAAATGCTTGAATAATAAATAGAAGGATTTAAAAATATCTGAAATCCTAGACAGATGTGGAGTACTTTGAGCAGAACTTGACTGTCTTCACAAACACCAGGTCAGAAAAGGCAGGCTCTGAAACTCAGAAATGGAGGAATGCTCTGCTCCATGTTACATGAAATGAGAGAGACATGTTCTTCATCATAGAATGAAAAGAGAAGATGGAAAACTTTCTGACTCACAGAGAGCTGAAACATCTCAGATCTTGGAGGCTAAGTTTCTGTATAGCAAATCATGTTTGAAATCTGAATTAGAAGACAGTAATTAATAGGAGATCCAGTTTAAAGATTTACTTAGATTTTTACTTCAATGAATAAAATTTTGACACAGAAGATGCAAAAGAAGATTAATTACTGCAATAAGGGAGAAGGGAGAAGGAAAGCATGTGGAGATGAAAATCAGCATACATGAAACAGTTCCATGCATTGCAATAAACAACACAATGCCTGGCCTTCAGAAGAAAATGCAGAAACTCTAAGTAATTACATCACTTTCTAAGAGTTTACTGGTGCCAGAAGAGTCTGAAGAGTGAATGAAGAAGCAGGAATTTTTGGACATCATTGCAACAGAAGATGAATTAACCACCAGTCCAAAAACAAATGAAACATTTATTCATTTTAAGTTGGACACAGGTGCACAAGCCTGTGTGCTGCCAGAAACCATGATATTATCACTGAAAGAAAAGCCACAGTTAGTAGAAGGTAAATGGCTAGATTCAGGGTTTTATAGGAGTGATTTTTCCCCTATTAAGAAGGATGACAACTAAGTATGTGGGTAAAAATAACTTGGAAACTTCACAATTTCTGGAAAAAAAAAGTTTTACCTTTTGTTAAATGACCTTCTCAAGAAAATGCATTGTTGAGAGAAACAAAATATTGATGAAGATTTTAAGGATGATTTCCAGAAGATAATATATTTCTCAAAAGAGTATGTGCCAGGCCCGACAGAACTGATAGTTCACACCTCCAGCGAAGTTCTGCTTACTGTTAGGAATCCACATCATAGCCAGCAGAAATAAGCATGTGAGCAAGACCAGAAGCTTTGTATTGTTCCAGACAGTACCAAGGATATAGATCTAAAACCTCCCAATTTAAATAGAGCATAAGGAACGGAAGCAAGGAGTGAACACGGTAAAGCGCACAGGCAGCCCCTTGGAAGGCCTTGCAAGGCACCACCAGTCTCCTGTAACTCCCAGAGGTGTGTGGGGATCAGTCTGTGCCCGCTCAGCCACTCAAAGCCACAGCCTGAGAGTGCGGCTATGGCAGGCTGCCCAGCAGCCACATGGAAACCTCATCTTTACAGCAGTAGAGATTAAAAGTGTGGTGTTTCAGGTGGTTATGTAAGAGGCACATCTGAATAATGAGTTAGAAAAACTCTTAAAGACCCCAGCCTAAGGTGCTGTGAGACTAAAGGCAAAAACCTTTGGATTGCCCGAAGTTGATTAAGAGAAGATCATTCATTCATATATATGAGAGGATAAACTTACAACAGGCAACAGCTGTTGTCATGGAACATGTCCACATGATATCTCAAACTATGTCTGTTTATTGTTCATTCTAGTGAAAACGGAGATCTCAGGCCTGGGGAGAATAAGGTTTGCAAAGCCTGTGTCCACAAGGCTAACTTCTCTTCTGCCCCAAAAGAAACAGCCTTATCCATCCTTTCCTGTTTGGAATGGTCCATGGCCCTGTCTCAGGGTCCTGAGGGCACCAGAGTCCTCAGGGTCCTAGCCCCCTCCCCAGGGCTGCCCCCACCTGCCCATGGCCCAGCACCCCATGTCACCCCTGGGGCCGTCAGCCCCTGCCCCAGCGACGCCGCAGCAGGGATGGTCTCCAGCTCCACACAGCCCTGCCCTGCCCGGCCATGGGCCCTGCTGAGCTGGGCCCACCCATGGGCTCATGTCCCAGCCTTAGCCCCATCCCCAGGGCTGCTTCAGTAAGAGTTTAGCTTGAACCTATGTCCTCTTACTGCTGCCTATTAATAGAGACATGGTCTCAAGTCTAGTTGCGTGCTGCTGATAGCTTACGGATAGGCTGGGCAATAATTTGAAATTTTCTGCTACATTAACATGATTTTCAGTTGTTGATTTTCAGTTTACATTCAACTGGGGAAGAGGAGAGGTGAGGAATTAAAACTTTGGTTAACTGTTTTATAACCAGAACCATAACCTCTGGGCATGGGTTCATGGTTTACTGCTCCGCTCTAAATGGGGCAGGAGTGAAAGAGCTCTCTGCCAGACTTCTCTGCAAAATCAGAAAAGGACTTGCTGAATAATGAATCTCTGTGAGAAACTGAGCTGCATTAGCTGGTACCAGAGCAGCTGGATTTGGAGTTCCCTTTCCCCAGAGGCAATCCTGTTAACATCACGCCTGAATTTTAGGGACTAAAATTTTGGCTCGTGAGTGATTTTAGGAGGTCTGGGTGCCTAAGCAGTACCTGAGAAAGTTAAAGGATGCCTGAATCATTCACCCATATGCACAGTGAACCATCTACAGCTCACGAGTGCAAAAACTCCATGGACAGGTTTTACTTTCCTTATTCTTTATACTTTCTTATTCTTTATTCATTCTGGATACACCTCACAAAATAGGTGTACAGTTTTTCTTGCAGAAAATTAGCAAGGGCTACTGCTGTTTTTTAAAATGTGAATAGCAGTTGATATAATCACCTAATAATTTAGGCTGGAACAGACCTCTGCAGGTCTGCCCCCAAAGCAGGGCTAATGCCAAAGTCAGATAAAAGTTAAGATGAAGAGGACACGGCAGTCTCCATTTATAATGTGAGTGAGTGGCCAGAATGCTTGAGTTCTGCAGGAGGTGGTGGGAATTCAGTCTAGCCTTCCTCACATCTGCGGGGCTGCAACAACCGCCAAACGGCAAAAGAAGAAGAGGAGGGGAGACAGTCAAACACTTCTTTCTCCTGGCCATATTCTGAAGGGATTTCCTGCTTCACCTGTGTGCTGTGTGGAGTGCAGACATTTCAGATATGGTCTGAGAACGCCTCCCAGACCAGTGCCGGAGCCTAGGACAGGGGCTTCAAATTCCATCTCTCTAATGCTAATTTAGATCCAGCATCAGGCTCAGGCAATGCTGCTCAGCCCTGCCAACATGAAATACATATATACGTGCCAAGAATAAGAGCTACAGATATCGATGGAAAGTCTGTGTTGAAAACAAGAGTGCCTACAGAGTTTAAGCCAGTCCAAGGTCTGTTAGAAGCTGTGTGGAGATTTACAGGATGATATGTTTGTATACTGGCACTTACATGTAAGCTAAATTTCGCTTGAAACGATACCCTTTTTTGGTGCCTGCAGTGCTGCATTGTTACTGCATGTAAGAGCAGAGCCCTGTGTTTGTGCAGGTTTGCCTCTGCAGGTCATTAGCCACACTTGAACGCTGCACTTGCCCTTCCAAATTCTGTTTTCAAAACATAATTTATACAATATCTTCCTGACCTAGGACATGCTGAATCACTTCTGTGAATTACTACAAATAAAACCTGCGTTTTTTCTTATAATTGTCAAATTGCTTGAGGAAGATGTTCTCCATTTCTCTTAATTATTTTATCATTGCAAAAAATTATGTCAGTCTTTATTGGAAAACTACTAGTTAAAATCTTTTAAATTGTTTCTGCAAAGGAATTGTGTATTGCTTTCCACACCTCTAGCACCTGATTTGTGTGCCCAGAACACATGCTTCATTAGCCCCTTTCACAAGCTAAGTGTCTGCTGTTCCAAATGTAATGCAAATCACTTTTTAATGGTCACATTGACTAGATAGGAAATGCTTTTGTTGGAGCTATGAGTTGTAGTTAATTAAGCCAATTAGCATGTGATATAAGCACTTCTGGAAAGATAAAGCCCAAGAATAGCTCTCAAGAGATGGTGGAAGACTTTCATGCAGATAGAAATGTTACAGAAGGGAAGGGGAATGAAGCAAGAGGAAGTTTAAAAATAATTTCTAAATTTATTTGCTACTTTTTCTAGTTTACAGCAGTCTCAACTGGACTTCTGTGAGAAACATGTTTGTGAGAGGGAGAATCTACTTACTATGTGTTTCTGTAAAGAGATAAAACTGGACTTTTTACTCAGCAGAGAAGATTGACAATAACATTTCTACTGAGATCCTACTTATATCATGAAATTATCTGATTTATCCATTGCACTTTTGACTTCCTTCCAAGAGAAGATTTTTGACTGCTTGACACCAGAAAAGGCAGCAACTCATTCCTTGTAGGCTGGGTCTCACAGTCTTTTCTATTCATTGTGTGGTGAGGACCGTTCTTTCAGCAAAGTAAAAAACCAAAGAGATTCTTGAGCCTTGAAAATGGAAATGTATCACATTCCTTCTAGCACTGTTTCTCAAAGACATGCGTACACCGAGACATTTTATAATTTAACCATGTGCTACCCTAGAAATGTGTAGTATACATAAAGTCTCAGGTAGAAGTTGTTTCAGTCTTTCAGAAATTCTACTAAATTGGCTCCATCCATGGTCTGAAACATGTACTGACCAAGATGTATAAGTTATGATACATTTGCTTCAGTGTGCATGATACTTGTCTTTCATTTTCTGGGATTTTCTCAATACTTTTGAGAAACCTGTCATTGCTCAATGTAAAACAACAAATCTTTTACACTCCATCCTAATATATTTTGAAATTTGTTATTTCTTGTGCCTTCTGTTATATTCTGTAATGAAATATTCTGAAACAAAAAAACCCTCATTCTTGCAGATAAAGTAGAACATTTTTAGGATGCTAAATTGTTCAATTGCTATTGGTAGCGTACTTTTTCCCTTTAAATTAATAAAAGGAACAGTTTCAAATCAGCTGGGAGGTTTTTGAACAAAGGAAATGGGATTTTATGTCTATGTTACACTTATGCTTACACTGTAAATGTGCTAACTTTTTCTAGAAGTTCAGGCTAGAAAATGTGTGCAAACTTCAGGCTAGAAAATTGCTGCCTGTTCAGTATTCACCCCATGCAATTTTGTTGCATCCTTCCTCTTTTTGTGTATTTGTACCGTCTCTCCATCCCAACCTGAATATACACATTACAGTTTAGCTTAATTAATCATAAGCTTGCAATTGGCTTTGTGAGACTGGAGGTGACGCTCCCTGACTACTGCTGTAGGATTCCATACAGTTACAAATGCTTGTTTGTGTGACAGACATCTTTTGCAAGAGGAAACTTTAGACAATTCTAGTTCTTCAGTCTTCATCTCAAAAAGAAATAGACTCTGCTGTCTCTCACATATGTAAAGATGTCTTGCAAAGAGAATTTTTGGCTCATTTATCATACCATGCTCCACAGTTGCTTCTCTATTTCTTTATGTAAGGATAACAGAATGGCCATAATGTTTTGATCCATAATCTTATAGTACTCAGTAGCAATGGCTAAAAGAGTTGCTGTTCCTCACCCTTGATTTGGATTTAGGAAAGGGGTATTTGTATTTCTCTGACAGTCAATAAAGATTCTTTTAAATAGGAATGTGTCCTAGTCAGAGGGTTTGTAGTGAAGATGTGAGGTGGTCTCAAGTCTTCTTGAAAAGGCTCATGAGTTTTAAACCCCTGAAACTCCTATATGTTTATTATGCAACAGTTAATTTTCTTTTCTCATAGAATAATCATTCATCTAATCATTCAGTTCTGCAAAGGGCTGAATACTCTTGACTTACATTGACTTGAATGAGAATGGAGGTGACTCACTGCATTACAGAATTGTGACCAATATTTGGTAATTCAGAGTTGGCCTCTCAAACCTTGCCTATACACACAGTTAAATTGGATTTAACTTTAACACAAGTTAAATTAAGTAGCTGACAAGGTTCCATCCATCAGTGTGACTTAGTGATGTTCTATTGTACTTTCTATTACTAAGTCATCTTCTAGATAAAGTCTTCTCATTTTTAGAAAGTCTACAAAATACTGAGCTGAACCTCTGTTCTTCACTAAAGGATCACACAGTGTGAATGAGTTTGGAGATTCTTCTCATGGTGCAACGCTGGTTACAAACCAGGATGCTAACAAATATTGTACTTACAGCTGTTCTGTTACCTATTGACAATGCTACTGTACAAGCAAAGATGTCTGAGAATACTAATGCGCTGCATGAAATGACATTAAGGAAAAAAATCACTTTATTTTAATATCAGCTTCAATTAGAAACAGACTTATATGATTAAGGACAAAGACAGTCTGGAAGGAAATATTTCAACCTGCTGAGTGGGAAATTAAAATCAGCACAATGTAAACATCACCAGTAAAATAGCTCACAATATTCAAAACTACTAACTTTTTATATTAACACTATTGCATATCCACACTTGAATTTTTGCAGCAACCTATGCCAGCTACTGCCATAGTGCAGCAGCTGCACATCCAGATGAGACGTGCTGTAGGATTTGTGTTGGGCAGGAGCGGGGAGTAGATGTGGGTCATCCCTACGGAATTGGTGCTGCTGGTTTCCTGCCTGTCCCTCTCTGGCCCTGCATTGCTACAAGAGGCTGTGCAAGGGGCTTATGCAGGTGGCAAAGATCATCAGCCAGACAGAAGAGGTTCAAGGATTATGTGAGTGATGACATGTATTTACCCCTGGGAACTGGGTGCTCTGACAGCTCAGCACACCCAGCACCTGCTGTTTTGGAGAGTTTGCAAACTAAATTGGATGGCTCGTCTGCACAGCAGACCTTACATAAACAAATGTGTGCCATTAAGTTGTTGGCTCTCTTTCTCTATTGACTGGCTTTTCAGTCTAAAGGTTGAATTAAACAAATGTTTTATTCCACTGTGGCTTACACCACTATGATATCTTTACTTCCAGATGTCTGTGTTTTCTAAAGCTTCCTATTTGCCATTAATCTTTCTTTTACAGGCTTTCCAGAGGAGGAGGTTTGAGTCAATCTGAAATATGGACACGGTAGGATAACTGGAGCCATTTGACTGTTCATAGCATGTAGTTATATCTAGCAAAGAATCTGTATTTTGTACGTAGTAACACTTAAGGACCAGAAAAAGATATAATGTTCCACTCAAGCCTACCTATCTTATCTATACAGAGGCTGAGAAGGACTGTTGTCATGCTAACTGAGAAGTCTGAATGTGACAATTTCTCAGATTAAGATTTAGGAAGATGACAGATGAAATTTTTAATGGCATTTTCCAGCACATTGGCAACAGCCCTCATCCCAGAAGAGGAATGCTTCAGCTATCAATTAAAGATTAATGCTCAATACAGAATTCTCCTTGCAAAGAAATTGGATAGACTATTGGATGCACTGACTGCGGAATTACATAGTAGATCACAATAACACAAGGCACAGTTTGGTTTAAAAAAAATCAAACAATACAACCAAAGGAAGACTGCTTTTTATCTCACAGACATACATTTGCAGAAAAACTTCAAATCGCCCATGGAAGCCTTTTGGTACATCACAGACTGTATTTCATTCTATGCAGGAACGATAAAAAGTGTTTAACTATTCTGTAATCCTGTGTCTTCTGCCATCAGTACTTTATAACTCCATACATTTCAGTTTCCATGAATCCTGAATTTGTGAGTTCTCTCTCACTTCTGAGTCAGGAAAGATTGCCAGCTGAGTGACTGACCTTTAATTACCAATTCACTTCACATTAGCAATTGAACTGCTGAAAGTCAATAGACAAATTAGAGCTTCTTTTGAACTGCTGGGTGACCTACATATAAAGAATTCTATATAGGGTAGGAACCTGAGACAGGCAGCTCACTCAGGACCAGTTTAACTTCCATTTATGAAACTTGGGTGTTGCAAGAATATGCGATTCTTTGCTTTCTATTTTAGCCCAGAAGAAAAAAAAAAAAGGAAGTTGTAAATTGGAGGAAAAGATTTATCAAAATTTTTTATGCTTTTATATGCAAACAGCGCAGAGGAACATAATTGCAAAGTGACCAGAGGCTAAGAAAGTGTGTTGAAGCCACTGAGCAAGATGCTCTTTTGCTGTTCTGGACAGGTAGCTTTAGATAACTCATCAGCAGATGAGATGTTCAGGTATGTGTATGCACACCTGCATTTGGGGTGGATATTATCTAGCTGACAAAATATTCAAAGAGGTATAGCTGGGAAGCAGATGCCTATAAAGATACGGTCACAGGTGGTTCTTTTCTTAGTCTTTATTAGAAGAACATCACAGAACACACCTCACACCATGAAGTGTTATACCACCCTTTCTAGCTATTGTTAACTAATTGGTTTAGATTAGATTTCTACCTCGAGGAACTTTCCATTTAGATAAGCTCTTAGTTTAACTGAAAGTACAAATTTAAACCTGAAGGACCTGTCACAAAAGGGTAGATGTTAATTTAAAATGGTGAATTAAGTTCACAATTTTGAGTTAATTTAAGATGAACCAAAGCAAGGAGTGGGAAGCTGAAATAATAGATTACACATGGGTAACAAGTGATTGTTAAAGGAAGGATGGTTGAGTAAATCAGTGTGACTTTCTCATGTGACAAGCCCCGCCACCTTGTCTAACTCAGCTGGGCTAACTGGAATAAAGAAATGCCATATGGAAGGGGACTTTTAACTCAGAAGATGGGTTTTTGTATGTACTAACAAACCCAGATGCAGTCTACTTTTTTTTTTTTTTTTTTTTTTTTTGTTCTTAAGAAGAGTGAAGGCTGCTAAAGGGATTCACAGACTAAACTTTTATTTCTGTTTTCTGGCAAGGTAGAAGGGTTTGGCTGTGGGCTGAGAGACACTCTGCTTCCCTTTCTGTTCCTGCAGAATCATATGATATACATTATAATTTTTAAGGCCAGACTTTGGACTGTGAAATCATCTCTGGAGAAGATCACAAGGGAAAGTTTCTCTTTTTGTATACGTGTATATATCCCAAACAAAGGAGTGTAAATGTCTTGCTAACACTCTACCACTGGTATACAGATGTTGCAAATCATGTTTATGTTCATGAATATTCATTGCCTAAACAGTAGCAGGCCTGAGAAAGTCTGAATGGGAAGCTTAGCAGGAACAGTCTTGCTATCTTTTTTTTAAATTATTATTTTAAAAGTTATTTCCTTTAAAAAGTGACTTAAAATTCTCTTTCAGAAAACCTCTTTGTTGAGTTTAACTATGAGCACTTGTATTATAACTCTATGTTCCCAAAATTGGGTTTTTTTCATGATTTAAGTGCAGTCTATTTATCAAAAGTAACTGCAGTGTCTGAGAGCAGTGCTTTTGCACTGACTTGTACAATGTTTAATGGAAAGGCCTAAAGAACTTTGACCTGTATTCTGAAAGTCAGAAACAATAACAATCATACACAATTGTGCTTAGTATCCTTGTTAAAATATCTGTCCTCTAGTTGTGATACTGTATGTTTGTAAAACGTTTGAATAAAACAAGTTTTCTTGGTCAGTTTTCATTTAAGGTTGTTGCTCAGAGGGTATCTTTATGTGAACAGTTTCTTCCCAGTTATATCTCTGTACCGGTGCAACATAGCTTTTTTCCCCTATACTTCTCACTATGTGATATACCCTGTGCATCTGTGGCAAAAGTGCTGCAAAAACACTCCTTTCTTACACTAAAGCCTCCTTATATGTTCTCTAAAGGAAATATTTCCTTATCTCTCCCCTACTGAATGTTTTGGTTTTTTTTTTTAAAAACAACCAACCAAAAAAAATCCCCACAAGCAAACTCTGGGTACAGTACATACCTTGAAATCTTGTCTTTATGCACCCTCAAACCTGGGTCGCTCAGTTATGCCATAGCACACACAGCACCAGGGCTCCTGGGCCAGTCTTTCTCATGAACCACGGTGCAGCCTGGAATCATCTGTGGAACGCAACTTTGTTCCAGACACCCTTTATTAGCTCTTTAGAAGTGCTGCACAATTGAAATCTCCTTTGCAGTCTTACAAGAATCTTGAGGTGCCCTTGTTGTAATCCTTGAGCGTTATTTTATAGTGGATGAAGTGGGGCTGGAGTTAAAGCACAGGTGAAGGACAAACCTGCAACCAAGTTGTGGAAACATTCATGCACCTCAAGCTCTTAGCCAGGCTGGGAGTTTTAGGATTTAGAAATGCTCTCGTCTTTTTCCCCTTCTTTCCCTGGTTCTCTTGATTTTCCATGTGTCACTTAAAAAGGGAAAAGGAACAGGTAAAAGAAGAAAACTGAAAAATGTCAAAGCTGGGAATTTAAAGGCAATATCAATTCTTCACAGTATTTTGATCTGAAACAAATTTTATCTATTTCTTTTTATTTCTGGGGCTCTACCAAACACCAGATGACATTGTCCAGGCCTTGCATGACATAAAATAGTCCTGGAAGAGATACAACATGTAAAAAGATGTTTTTAATCTTGAACCTATCAAAGATAGATGTCACAGTCCCAGCTACTGAATCTGGCTTAACATTGGATAGCATCATACCTTCAGGGAAAGGATATAAATAGCTATACTGACTGGACAAGAAAAAAAGAAAGGTAGCCTGGAAGAAGTCTTTTGTTCCAGGAAGAGGGTGAGAATGGTAGCACTGTTTATTTTGACTAGGGTACTCCCATCTTCTAATACAGCTGCCATTTCAGGTTTAAAAAAAAAAAGGCTGAAATTTGCAAAAGAACATATGTGAGTACAGTCATGGATCTGGCAAGCGTCACCTTACTTGGTGTAAGACTTTGTATTAGTCCTTGGTGGCCTAATTTTGTATTGATACAGTTAATTTTCCATGGTAATATTGTGAAGTGAGAGTGAGGATTGTATGGAGGATCTTTGGGTTGTTGTTAAGGTGTTGATAGCATTTTGCACAAAGGAAATACTTTCTAGCATGATTCTATATCTTATTACATGTTAAATCTTGGCATTGATAATTTAGAAATTAACAATAAATGTAAATTTTTGTCACGAAATGAAATGACAGATAGTTTATTTCAATTAATGTGCACAATTTTCATCCTGGTAAACAGTAGATGCAGCCAAACATCTGGAGTATTGTAACATGGAGTTACAATAAATAGCATTTCAGCTGAAATTATATAGCACCATTACAAATCTGTGAAAGAGACACACACCCTTTGATGTACGCTGTTTTTTCTAGACTCAAGTGGCTTATTGTGCAGTTGGTTATCTGAGACTTTCCCATAGTCCAAGCTAGCACTGCATAAAAAGTATTCTGTCTATGTTTCTACAATGAAACACGTATAGTTGTGGTGCTCTGCTTTTGTTGAGCCTTCTACGACTATAGCACTGCACAAGCAGCAGAGGTCACCGTGCACCAAGCTCCACCAGTCTCCAATGCTTCAGCTAGGAACTGGGCTGGGCATCAATTCACGTAACATTGGCTCAAATTGATCTAAAAGTCAAAGAGTTCTAGGCAGCAAATGGCCGCATATGGTGGGAGGAACATCATAAGTGCTGCAGCAATAACTGACTTCAGGAAAAGGAATACAAACATTAAAGTGATTGTAATTAATAATCATTTCAAGATGCCTGCCATGAATTTGAAACTTTTTTGAAAACTACCCTGCTTAACTAATCAACCTATACTAGTCCCTGTAATTTGCCCAGTGCCTCTGGAAGAAATTGTAAAATGGCTGATCCATGCCCTTTAAAACTCATTAATAACAAAGTGAAATCCAAATGTGTTCATTTTAGCTCTAAAGTAAAACTCAAGCTCCATGTTGAGCACAACTACAAATAATATATGAACTAGCTTGATGCTAAGTACAGATGTCCAACTGGTGAAGAATAGGGTAAACTACACTTACAAGCACATACACTCATAAAGTTTAAAACATATGACTTCTATAGTATCTTGCCTTCTGAACAGTGTACAACTTCCTGCTGATACCATGATATACTCAGATGTGGATATTTCCAAGCATAGTCTGTAGAAGAAATGTTCTCAGGCTAAAGACAACAGTAACCATAGGACTTTAATATATCTACAAATTATAGGGAAAATTCATGCCTTCATACCTTCCACTGTAAATTGTGCTTTGATACTGTCACATCCATAACAACGTCAGAGGTATGTAGGTTTATTTGTAAAATGAATAGGATGGCATCTTGAGCTCCTCTGAAGTCAATAGAAGTTATATGGACTTCACATAACTGCATTTTCAATCTTATTTTTTGCATGGATGATGCATTTGTATTAAACCTTTATTTTTCTACTTCCAGAGTCGTTATTTCAACATTAAAACATTTTTTGTGGTACCATGTAAATGGACTGAAACGCATACTCAAAAGTTTTGAGTAACTTTGAGCAAGTTTGAGCACAGAAATAATTTTTCTCTTAAAATCAGGTAAAATGAGTTTGGCAATTTTAAGAAACAGTGAGTAGAAAAGGAAGGTTAAATCACTGTAGTTGCACTTTATTTCCTCTAGTCTTATGTTATATAATAATTCCTGATTTTGTTATTATGCCAGTTGTCCAGGTATAATGTCCAATATATTGTTTTCATTATGTTTTGTTTAAAGTAGGGAACTCAATAATTTAAATGCAATAGCCATGAAAATGCTATTAACATGAAGTTGTCCATGTGTTACATTTTCTGAAAATACTGGAGTGAAGCATTTTGTATGTAATCTCTTCTAATTCTTTTGATTGAAGAGGCTTCTCCATTTGTTTTTTAAACAAGTAGAAGATGAAAGAAGATCAAGCTTTAAGCTGAAGTCAAGGTGTGGCTTCATCTCATAAAGATGAGGAAATTGCAAGTACAGCTGAAATTCTGTCCTTAGGTTATGTTGTGTTTTGATGCTGGCACAGAAGCACAGCAGTCAGGCTGAAGAAGAGGGAGTGACCAAGCACATGTCAGTGAGGAGCCTTGAGGGAGTAGCTGCAGAGACACAGAGATTAACTTTGAGACTTGTAGCCACGGCTAATTTACGAAATTCATTTTAAGAACAGTTTGTCAGTGAAGTGTTTTAACAAAGATAGTGACTGCTTCATATCTATTTTGTGGCTGAGAGCAGAAGGATGCAAAACCTAATGGCCGCTAACAGTTTGGTTCCTCCTGCTCCGAACTCCTGTCTCCAGTGTTTTTTGTTTGGCCATTGCAGTAACCCCAGGCTGCACGCTGCTGAAACATTCCTTTAAATGAAGGTAAAGCTGGGATCAGCGCAAAGTCTGTTAACAATCAGTTTAGACTTGTAGAAATTAGCTAGTGGGATCTCTTTCCTAAAAAAGAAGGAGTGGGGGGAACACGTCTGTTTTTCCACTGAAAAACTCTGATTGGATACCTACTGTATGCACGTGGGATCTCCACACAAAGGTTTTTTTCTTTAAGTGATAGGTTGTCCTACACATTCATTTGCTGACAGGGTGGAGAGGAGAAGACATGGTTCCTAGATGAGGATTAAAGAAAGATAGGATGGGTTAAAGGAAAATGAATCGGATGGGCCTTAGGGAAATGGTGAGCATCCATTCTAGTCACAATTGGTTTAGGGTTCTGGTATTATTATTTTTGCTCTGCCTCTTCGGACTTTTATTAGGGTCAGGCAGAGCCAGAGGAAATCCCATACAGCACAGGTACAATACAGCAATGTTGCCAATAAGCCAGAAGGCTTGCCTGAGGCCAAAGCAAGCTGGAATAGACAAAATCAGCTGCTTAAGAATTTGAGCAAATTAATACTGCAGTGCCCGTTTTGGACTGAGAAAAACTCAGGCCCTCCAGTGGGACAGCATGCATCTCTACAAAGAGGTCCTCATCAAGTCTTCTTCTAGAACTGTCTTCTGAGGTTTCTAGCACAGAAGGGGATGATGTGGTCCAGCTGTTGTAAAACATAATTAAAAAAATAATGATAATTAATCTAATGGGACAAATGCAATGGAATGCCATGGAAATTAAATTACTCTTTCTGATAAAATTAGTATTTTAAAAGATTGTAGAACTCGTTTCTAAAGATATCTAAAATTGATCTAAAGAATTTAATGGAGAAATATGCCCATTCTGCTAAAAGTATATGCTAATTCCATACTGACTGTAATGGGACTTTCCTATAAATAGAGAAAAAGGTTGATTCACATCTTAAATGATCCTTCATCCTTATGACAGTTCTTGTAGATGCTTAAAATTTCCTATAGTTTCACCCTTTCTCCCCAAACTAGACAATATTAATGCATTCTGTATTAATTTACTATATGTTCCTTCTAGCCCATATATACATTATAATATGTGCAGGCAGAACATTCTATTTAACTAGCAATCTAAAGTTTCACCACTTGCCAAGAAAACGAAAGGTTTTTGAGTAGCAGAGATTAAAAAGAAGAAGAAATCCCAGCACTGTAAATTGTAAAACTTTACACCTTACAGCTGCCAGCTGTAATCCACAAGGAGACAGCATTCTTAGGCTCCTAGGAACACAGACTGGGCTATTTTTTAGCAAATACTCTTTTTGTTCCTTCAGAAAGGGAAGGAAAGGGAAGGGATGACAGAAGTCCCAAACCCCAAAAGAACCCCTTATATATAGAGAACATAACGTTGATGAGGAATTTTTTTGTCCTTGAGTGTGGAAGGATTGTGGTGATTTGACAAGATCTGTTAAGATTTCATTTTGCTTGTTATTACAGTTGAAATATAACAGCTGAAATGTTACACAGGCTAAGTCAGACTAAGCCTGAGAGGATTTTCACAATGTAGCATTTACATAAGATAAGGACATGGTGGTTTCTGGTTCTTTTTAATGGACATACCTTCATCTTAATATTATCATGTTGTTTTTATCTTAAACCAGCTTTTTCTGTAAGATTAAATGTATTTGTTTTAAAGACATAACAAGACTTATTTTAATAACCCAATTTCTTAATAATTTTAATAACTATTAAGACAGAAACCACAGTGCAGTTAGCATTCCTGAAGTTACGGCTAACTTGCAGAAGTGAAGCAATGCATTCAGCACTGAGGGATGCTGGGCAGCACATTGCTATGCTGAGACCCTCAGGAAGGAAAACTACATCCTCTTCTGAGTAAATGAGAGGCCCAGGAGCTGCCTCTTTTTTCCTCTAACGAAAGACGAAACAATGGAAAACTATTTTGGGCAGGTCCAGGATAGCCTGAATTTAAGAAGTGTGGGAAGGGGAGGGAGAGAAGGGAGAGACACAGGAACAATTACAGCTCTCTACCTGTTTGTTACGCTTTTGTCTGCCTGTGTCTTTGTGACAAAAGAGAGCAAAAGGGAAGAAGCATAAGAAATACTAAAAAATTAGTTGAAGATCAAATCTGAAGATGAAATACACTCAAGTACAGACCTCTGAGGAAAAACTGGAAGAGAAGAGAGAAAAAAATCTTTTGAGCAAACCTGGGTGCGAGCATGTTCCTTGCTACTGGCTATTGCTTATAAAGGAATATCTGGATCCGTCATGAATTTGTTTTCCTAGTGAAAATATCCCAGAGAAGCCTCTATATGATCTAGCTACTCAAGGCAAGCAGATTAACAGTGTGAACCTAGTCTTGTAACCCTTGCAGTTCATTAGACCTTGGAAAAAAAATCTATTCTTGACAACACTAAATATGTGCGTTAGACAGGAAAAGGGCTTATTTATCTATGTGTTCACTTGTTTAAAAACAGTGGCTATTTATTCAACTATTTCTTGATTATGTCTTTTAATTGTACCCTTGCTGTCAACTGATTTTGATTTTGAAGATTTCTTCCATGTCCATTTCTATGGGACATACTTCGGTCATCTCTCTAGTCCTATATAGATGAATAGAAGCACAAAGATAATAATTTGTTTGCTATGTTTGTGCGAAGTTTGCATGCACTACAGTGCTCCTCTCTTTCACATTTACTCTGTTTTCAACTGGTACTATAAAAACACTTCTGCAAAATGAAATAGAAAACAAATCCCTTGTATTATGGAAGAACTCCATGAAGTCCCTGACCTTAGTCTGCTCTAATTCAGATTCAAATTGGTAGGTTTAGTGCTAGGCAAGTCTGTGAGTAGAATTAGAAAATAGATGCTTCCTTAAACCACACTTAAAAAATTGTCATCTCTTCGTTGTTTTCAACATGACTGTCACTTCATGACATTTTCTTCTAGTTAGGAAAGGAAGGCAAGGGTCATATGGAAATCTACTCTTACTCTGTGGTTCGGTTCTTTTGGTCTAAAGCAAGCCACAGGAAAGCAGAAGTAGTAAACACAAGAGAAATTGGTGTCTGGAAGTTAGGCTTGTGTTAAGCTGCAGTTACTTGGTTTGACCCAGGGATAAGCACATGAAATGTAAGATCCAAAGGATGCTTGACTAGATAGTTCTGGAGTTTCCTTTTTGGCCTGAAATCCTATTAACCCAAGTCCCTTTGCAGTGCTTTGGAGACAGGTCATTAAAAAGAGCAAACCTTTTCACTGGGTATGGAAAGTGCCTTTTCCCTTTGAGCAGCCCATATGGTGTGGCTGAAAAAAGGTGACTCTGCCATCAGGAAGCCTGGATATCCATAGGGCCAGCATTTGGTAAAAAATTTTTTCCTTGTAGACAGCGAGCAAACCTGCCAGCAATGTTCTAATGCTGGAATGCAATACTTTCCAGAAGTCAGATTTTTACACTAATTTCCCATCAGTATCACTCTAAGAGAAGGAACACTGCATTTAGTGTGAGCCTTAAAAAGCATGAGCCAAAATATCATTTGAATGCCATGTCAAAGCCAGCTACTCAGTGAGGAAGTATCTCCTGGCAATAGTAAAAAGAAATCTAAGAAAGACCCAGATTTCAAAAGACTTTAATATAGTTATGCTTTTCACATTTTAATTTTTTCTGACACAACAGAACCACCCTCCCTGCCATCACATTTCATCATTGACTTTCTATGGCAGTAAAACTGCATACAGAAGAGCTCTTATCCTCCAGCTGAAGTCATGGATAAAGGGGCTTAAGTTGGAATCTCTTAGACTATAAGTATTTTTCTACCTAGATATTGAGGAAAACTCCAGAGAATGCATTCACTTTGAAATCATTTTGATAAGGAGCTATATGTGTTTTATAGAAAGCATTTTTAACAAGTTAACTAGATTTGTGAGGGTTTGGGAAAACATGCTTTTCTTAAAGTTTGCCAGGCTTACTAGTTCAGCAAGAGCTGTTGAACATGTTGCTTTAATAAGTGACCACTCCTACTCAGCTCAGTAAAAAAGAAAGTCATTATTTCTCCGTTTATCTTTTGTCTCTCAAATGCAAAATTCTATCCAAGTTTAAACAACTTTTAAGAATTATTATTACTCTTGCTTGTTGTGACTATTATTTACACTGGCTACATAGAGAGCTTATACACTACTGAGGTTTATAATGTGGAAAACTGCTGTCAGTTGAGATACCTATGGTACTTTGTGTGATGAAAAGCTAGAAGAAAAGAAGTGTGACATACAAGCATGGTCAAAGGTAAGGAGACGGATACACTCTGATTTATGCAGTCAATACAATTTAAGGGTTAATTTGCTCACGTAACAACAGTTTTTGCACATTTTACAAATACAGCCTTATTCAAATATTTTCAATTTGTCAGTAACTGTGTTTCTGTTTCATTTGCTTGATCCCCACAAACTATTATCATATAGCTACATCTTAGAAGTGACCCTGTTATCAATTTTTCATCTTTTCAATAAAAGGATATAAACATTGCTATATATATGTTCTGGAGAGGTTCAGTATGACATGCCAAAAAGACAGGTGACTGTGGAAAGAATAGCCTCACAGCTGGTTTTCTGTTTAATCATCTTGTATTAGGGTTTCCAGTATGTGAATATCTCTTATTTTATTCAAACGAAGCATGTTGTCATGCTAATTTCTTTTAACTTTTCATTGTTAAGGTTTCTTCATTAGGTTTTCTGGGGTCATGTGTTTCCTCTTTTCCTACAATTTTTGTTAGTCATGGGATAAACTTGCTGGTTACCACAATATCCTGCTTGAGTCCTGGACATGAAAATGGTCCTAGTGCATTCATTTTCTCCACTTTTGCAAACTGGGCATGGCTAGTTTAACAGTAGTCAATATATATTCTTTGAAAAATTTCTTCTTTCTTTGACTTCTTTTCCTCCGGTTTTCAACACTGTAGTGATCTAACATTGTCGGCTTTATAATCATTTAGAACATGGATGCCTCTTCCTCCTTTCTATTTCATCATGTATCATTTCCAAATGCTTTGGAAGCACTCTGTAAAGCTGCATAATATCCCTTTTTTGAAGACTTATTGCACGCAGGTTCTTGAGCTGCACAATTTTCTATGGATGTTTGAGTGCTTTATTACATATCCCTCTCTTCCTTTTCCCTCCTTTAGTTCACCTGTGGCCCAAGCTGTCTTATTCAATGCACTTTCATTGGGCCTCATTACATTGACATTTGTATTTTTATGGATGTTTTCCTTTGATGTTGACTGTGAGGTGAGTAGGTTTCCTAAAGAAACATACATCAAAGAGTTGGCTCAGTCTTTCACGGAGGTTCTTTGGGAGAGATAAGGGGGAGATGTCTTGAAAATTAAATTTAAATTACTCATGAAAAGGCTTAAGCTGCAGACTACTTATCTCAGTAAAACTTCTGGCCAATGCAAAAGGCCAGCTGGCAGAGAGAGCCAGGATCAGCCCATGTGAGTGGGAAGACGGAAGGGGTTAGTCAGGCCCTTCCACAGCCAAGAGCTTTAGTGGGATATTTTCATGCCCACTGTCATCACTCTTGCCTCTGCCCACCACCTCCAGCTATCCTGCCTTTTTCCTTAGGCTCTTTCCAGCCACTGCCACTTTTTTCTTGAGTGGCAGAAGCCAGCAAATCTTAGCCGTGTTTGCTCCTTCTGGTTGTCCTCGCTCTGCCTTGGTCCATGTGCACCATCACCTCTGTGGAGTGCTGCCTCCTTTCACAGCTCACCCTTTGCTTCAGGCTGCCCCTTTCTTCACTTTCCCCTTCCTCCCATTCTGTTTGCCCTGTGCTTCGTTTTCACCAAAGATTTTATTCCCATTGACACAAACTCTTCTTTACATTTCCCCTGGCAAAATAAAGAATTCACTGTGTGAATAAAAATTAATATCAAAGCATGATAGAAGCAAAAATACCCCCTAAATCCCTTTTCTGACTTCACTAAGCTAGTGTACAGGAAGACAGGAGACAGTGAAATTATTCAAACTGGGAAGCAATAGGAGAAAAACCTCAATATGAGGGGAAAAATTGAGCGCTTCATTGTCACAGACCGGTGTATAATACTACATGGAGGACTGAATCAGGAATTTATGTTGAGGGAACATAAATTTAAAGGAATATTATTAAGAGCATATGAATATGGGAAAAGGGAACATCATAAGGGTATTATTCACCTGGAAGAATAATGCTTTTAATCTTTTGCCATTAGACTCTGACCTAGTAGGTAACACATTACAGAAAAATGATTTGTCTGAGAATATTTCTAGATACAGAGTTTCAGTAGCATTTTTGCAAGGATGTGAATATTATCTCTGAAATATAATTTTCAAAGGAAAATGAAGAAATGTGCAGGTGATTTAGATCCACCATTTGTGCTTTATAGATAATCATATTGATTACTCAATTGCGAGTGACACGCCTGGTAATTTTGTTGTGTTAAACTGTAAGTGCTTCACAAATCTGGAGACGGAATCATGCTAACGGGTAACTCTCCCAAAATCATAGACTGGGAGACTTGCTAAGAATCTGTAAAAGTTGCTTTTTTGAGGATCTGCATCAAGTGTTAGATACAAATCAGTTGTACCATACATTGCAGCAAATAACCTCACTGAGAAATTATGATTTAGAAGTGAATGCAGCTATATTTATATGTAGAAATTAAAGCTCTTCCACTCTAAATCTGCTTAAAATGAAGTGGGCGGTTCACAATACTGTTCCATATTACAAGCTGGACAGTCTGTTTGTGGAGAACCTCTCAAACAGTGTGTAAAACCCTTGAACAAAGGGGTCCAAATCTTGGGCTGTGTTGACAATTGTGTGTTGTTCCATTTGTAGAAAGTTGACCCAATAGTGCTAACTACTGGTCTTAAGTTATGTAACTGCTCCTGTCTATACTGTTCTCCTTTGTCTCATATATGACTGAGAGGGAATTCATCAGTCTCCTGACTTTCACACAGATGTTGATAGCCTTTAGGAGACAGAGCTGTTGCTGAGGAAGGGGACCAAGCTGACACAGGCTGAGCTATGGTTTTGCAACAAAGCAGTTTTGTTGCTTTGGGGTACTGGTATGTGATAGAAGCACCTTAGCAATCACACTTGTATTGACAGTAGCATCAGAATAAAGAAAGAGATAACATATAATGGAAATCTTAGGCCATATGCTGATCTAGCCTAACACCTGTAAAGGAATAGCCTCCTGTGAAATGCCAGTGGCCCACAAAGAGACACATATAAAATGCTTAAGTCAAAATACAAGTTTCAGATAATGGCTGAAATAGATCCCCAGAGGACCCTCTTTCCTAGAACCAACTCTGAATGTGACAGCCTGTAAAGGGAGAAAAGAAACACAGATCAATTTTACAATTCTGGTTGTGAGCTGAGCATCACCAACAGATGGGACCGCTGTGGACCTGCTGTTGTTTTAGGAGAATCCAGCACTAAACAATGTTAGCAATGGCACAAGTGAATCTTATAAAACATGTTTTACTATCAAAGGCCTTGACACAAAGGTGAAGTAATTCCAGCTGTCCTGCTGGACCACATGAAAGTGATATGTGATAGCTAACTAAGATATTCATACCAGGTGCAAGTGACAGATGCAACCAGCATGATGACAGATCAAGAGCTCTTGTAAATCTCATCAGGAGGGTCCATTTATTAAGGGCTTCAGCACCTCCAGCTGTTTCACGTCAGCAGATCTGACTGAGTTGCTGTGTTAATAGACCTTATAACATTTCTGTGATTACGTTACTTGGTCTTTATTCTAAATTCTTGGTTGTCAGGCTGATACGCTACAGGAAAGATAGTTGAAAAGTTCCTTGACATAGACCTGATTCTACCCCTCTTTTGTTTTCTATTTGGCTATATTCAGACAGTTCCTGAGGCAAACCTTTTCCAGCTGAGGAGCAGAACACAGCACAGGTATATTGAACAAAGGCAGGAAAGGAAAGTATATGTGGAACTGTATTTATGACTGTGTGTCCCTTTCCACATGGAGTAATGATCCTAGAGGGCAATGATCTGAACTTAGATAAGCTGCATGAATCATCCTTTGCTGAACATGTTGAGAGTAGTCTGAGGCATGAATTCACATCTTCCCTGCTGAAGTTATACTATAGTCTGTGGAAGCCATGGGCTCCATTAGTTGCTAAGTGGGACTCTGCAGTCACTTTCTCATAGTCTCTAGAGAATGAGTTTCCTCTGATCTGGGGCTGACCTAGATATCCACTCCTGTGTCATTGCAGTCATCTTAAGAAATGACAAATTATTAATAATCCTAGAAAAATTTAGTAAAGCAACTGAGCTAGTATAAAGTGCACAGCTGGGCTGAAAAATTAGTTTCTCAAATGTATTAATGTTATTGTTATACCCATTATCTGATTATTACACATGACACTATTTATATATAATGAAACAAATGTGCTTTGTTCTCAGCATTCAAGCCTGTTCTGTGTTCTCAGTTAAAAGCCTTAGTTATGAGAGTAACCACGAAGAGACAAGGGCTGACACTGTTCTGGACAATGCAGGCTGTTCTGACATGGATGGCACGACTTGATAATGTGACTCCACACTGCAGTACCAGCCATGGCTGGGTTATGCCAGCCGCAGAGTACCAGATTTCCCTCGGCACAGGCCTGGAATGGTATCTCTCTAGGACTACAGAAAGTAGGTTTACGGGCCCAGTGAGAATGCCATGGCAAAGAAGCAGGAAACGGGGCTTCAGAGGCTGGGGGGATAGCCCCATTAGTCCCCCTGGAAATCAGTCCTTCAGCTACACTGAAATAGCTCTACTGACTGTTGAAAAATAAAGGTTAGAAAACTAGGTTGCATCTCTAATGAATGTAAATTAGTACTCTTATTTATTTGGAGTTTTTGAACAATGAAGAGTAAAAGTGAGCATGTTATTTTGTATACATAAGTCTGTAACACGTGAAGAAATAATAAAGAAGAGCAACTGAGATGCAAAACTCATCCATTATGCTAATTTTATTCTAACCTCCTCTGAGTCAGCTTGTTCTTGACTAAGATTTTGTTTGGAAGCTGGTGATGCTTCACTCTCTACTCCAGTATCTTAGCTATTTAATTTCAGGTTAGCTTGCCTATCTCAACACTTTGTTGCAGTCTCATCTGTGATGCCAGTGTACATGTATACATCTCAGGTTTCCAACATTCATGGTCAGTTATGGTTTGTCAAGAAACAGTTATAAGAGAATCCACAGTGAAAGAACTGTCTTAAAAATTTCTTCTTTCATTTCTGTTTTTCCTTGCAGAAAGGGGAGTCTTGTATTTTCAGTCTGCATAGCCTCAGGCAATTCACGCGGTACAGAATAATACTATTCTATGGAGAAAAGAATTACAGTGAGAGGTACTGGAAAGCTCTGTAACCTCAGAGGGCTTCAGAAAGTCAGTGCTTCACAGAGGTATTGCAAAACTCCCAAAGCCACAGTTACAACTCTGTGAGGAAACATTATTATTATTCACTGAGTACCTGTCCAGGCTATTCAGGAAGGACACAGACCCAGAATCGTATCTGTACGAAACCTCAGAACTTGAAAATGGATTTAAGCGCATCAAGACCCATTACCTGTATGTTTTCTAGACATATTAGTAGCTGCAGCCCTGCTTCTGCTTCAGCTTAAAGTCTTTTTACTCTTGGGGGACTTCTGCCCTCCTTCCTTTTTCAGTGACTTGAACATCTTTGGCTGGGGGGAAGGGGAGGGCAGGTCCAACTGCACTGCTGTTAAGCACTGGCTTTGTGCATCTACTGATTTTGGCCAATTAGGGGCATGATCATCAGGAAACCAGCTGTCTACTGAAAGTCTAACAGGGATTTGTGGACCATGCCTTCAAACTTGCTGCTAAGGGGTGTTGGTGCTGCCATCAAAAGTGGCTCAAAACCAGCTTGGACAAAAAAACCACTATGTGAACACCTGCAAACACTGTAGACCCTGTGCAGGTTAGTGGGGAGCTGTTTCAGCCAGTTTCACTCTAGGAGGGTAGATAACTTTGTAGAGCTCTCTTCCAGATGACTTGCAGCTCTTTGCTGTTTCTGTATCTGGTAGGTACACCTTAGCCTTGATACATATCTCTCTTAAGACTTTGCTTTTTTATTTCTTATAACTAGACTCTAGGGTATACCATAAGATTGCAGAGGATTATCCTATTCATTTTCCATTTGTCTTTTCTTCTTTGTCACCAGTTCTCTAAGCTCTCTGATTAGCATTTTGAATGTTTACCTTTACATACCTTAGTTTGGACATTACTGGCTTTAGGCTGCATTTCTCACTTGCGGCCTTCTGAAGTCACACCAATAACACCATTATATCATGAAACATAATAAATGAATAACATTCTTATTTGATTGACAACTGTCTTGGGTAGCATCATATAAAGGCTTAACCTGGCAATAAAATACTTCCGATTAATTCATTGTCCCATTGTCATTGATACCCACCATTAGTTTTACAGGGATTTCTACTGTGCGGTCTCTTTAAGGACCTCTTTGGGCAAGGGTACAGACTGAGGTGTCTTGCAGTGATTAGGCCTTAGCCTAATTTTTGCACAGTCACAGACTCTCCTTCCTTCTTTCTGTGAGCTCCTGAGGTGGATTCACCTTCTAAGCAATCATTTGTATTTATTGGATGCAAAATATCTGCCTAGTAATCACCTGCAGATGAACCTGGAATGTTCCTGACCCATTAGGTCATTGTCCTTCTCCAGCTGCAGCAAACAGGGATTCTCCTCCTCTATCATCACCTACAGCCATTCTCTGCCAGGGCTACCAGAGTCATCCCCTTTCCCAGCTCTGCAAGTATCCCACTGGAAGAACCAGTGACACTCTTCTCTTACCAGTCAGAATTGTCAGTAAAGGAGTACTTGGTAAGGTTTTTAATTTACTATAGAATTTTTTAAAGTATTTTAAAGTATTTTAAAGAATTTTTAAAGTATTTTTAGTTTTTTAGAACAATCTCTGACCAAACTGCCATAGGGCTCCTTCTCTCCAAAGCTCTAGTTCGTCTTTCACTGCCCTTGCTAGTGCCAAGTTTGAGTGGCTGCAGTGGCAAGGCAGAAGCGATGTGTTGAGGGAGCCGCTCACACACTTTCAGTCTGTAACACAACCCTCAGCCTGCCTGTGCTCTGCCTTTAGCTCTAACAGGACTTGGACCTGCAGATGTCCATCCCCAGGCTCCAGGACAGATTCTTATACCTGTCCACTTGCTTAGTTCCCTCACGGGCCTATCCTAACTGGCTTCTTCCATGACTCTTAGTCCATAGGAAGGTTGTTTCCATGGGACAACGGTGCACAGAGGCTAGTATCTTCTGTGAGAAGCTGACAGCCCAGCTAAGGACAAAATCCTGAGGAGGAGCTACCTGAAACAGACAGGGAGAGTCCTTGCTGAGCATAGAAATGCCCTGAAATGTCAGTTCCCATCATTGCTCCATGCCAAAGCTAGAAGGATCCTTTTTCTCCACCCTCCACTGCAGGGTCCGAGAGCCCAACACCCTGATTGAACAGACTGTCTCTCGCTATCCAGATGTTCGCCCACTCCTGGGCAGGGACATAGGAAAATGTTTCATGTAGCAGGAACTTCAGCAGTCCCTGCACATTCCTGAAAGCTTGTAATGAGGCTGAGGCTCATTAAAACACACCCAGCTCTCACACCATGGGAGCTGAAATGAGGGCATAAAATGCCAGAGCAGCTTTACTGTGAATGAGGAGGGTACACCAAGCCTGGTCTGGAAAACCAGGTCCCATAATCATTCTGGCACTACAACAAGTGCCAGAAGTTGCCAGAATTCTGGCGAAGCCCCGCTTGGCCGCACATTCTGGAGAGAGAGAAGTATGGTGGAGGCCATAAGCAGGCAGAAGTATGCCAATGAGACAGCCTGGCTGTGTCCTCCTTATGCACAAAGCCTGATATTTCTTTCTTCTCCCCCTTCCATAAATCCTCACCACCACCTTCATCAGACAAGCTACTAAAGTCTACAGATCATTCACTGTGATCCAACTCCATGCCCCCTCTTGTCAGAACCAATCACTCTCCTTTTCTTGTCTAGTCAGCATGTGCAGAGATCAGCACAGTAATCAAACATTTCTTTCAGATGCTGCTTCTGGATGAATGGGATCAGAATAGGGATATCAATTCACAGGTCTTGTCCAGAGGAAAGACTTCAAGGGAAATGGATGAGCAGACTATATTCTATAAAGACTAGGAGGTCCAAAGAGTCTGCAAATGTAGACTTGTGTTACTTATTTTCTGCTCAGAATCTGCTCCACATGGGATCCCCTCTTAGGCCTCCTCTGGACCTATCTCCGTGCCTCAGACAGAGGACCATGAAGAAAGACAGAAAATACCATGTTCTGCAGTGAGGGAGAGCTCTGAGAACTTTCACTGTGGCACATAGGTCCTCTTTGTGATGGAGGTGCCAGGTTGGTGTACTGTATATTTCACTGAGGATGATCAGGCATTCCTGTCACAAGAGGTTAATGATTAACTAAAACTGTGAAAATCTTTGCATCTTTACAACCACATTTCTCTGTCCTTCATACAGTGCCTGCAATACCTCCTCCATGTGCTGATGGGGTACTCCTCAGCTTTCTTCTCGTCTGCCTAGAGTCTCGCCATCCTGCACCTACACAGTATAAGTGAGCAGCCATACATATTGCACTGCTGCAAGCATGTCCCAACTGAGGGGGCCCACACCACAGGGTTGGGGAAAGTATGGAAGTATCCATTGCTTGAAAATCTCATGCTGAAGCCCTAGAGGGTTTTAGAGGGTGTGCAGCCCTCGTTCCTGAATCTTCATTCCTGCCCTGGAGGACACAGTGGACTAAAGTCACTAAGTCTTGTTTTGTTTCCAAACAAATCCTAGTGCTTTTAGCACACTTTTTATTTGTCATATTCCTTTAAAGAGTGAGATGAAACGGGGTTGTCTGTACGTTAGCTGTATATCTTTCAGTATTTTATCTAGCCCAAGAAGGAATGCTAGTATTTATATTCTCTATATTTCACAGAGTATTCTGTGGCCAGAGGGTCTATGTATTATTGTTATTTTTGGTCCAGCTTTCAGGGCCTACATATTGCCAGCAGCTTTTTTTGTAAGGAGACAGTAAAAAACTTTGCATTTGACAATGTCTGTGCCTCTTGACTCAGTGCACTTTTGGAAAGCCCTGTCCTCTAGTATTCACACTATATCATCCTCCACCACAAGACAATTTAAAATATTTCCAGTCCTGCCAGCTTTCTCTAAACAAAGCCTGTGAGTTAAGAATGAGCTCAGTATATGCATGACGTGTATTGGCATAGACATGCCAATGGGAGGGGAGTGGTTAGGGTAATTTGGGATATCCTAGGATGCTTCAGGGAGAACTGTAGGTCTCTCCCTGTCCTCCAGCTGGCCTTCTTTCAGGGATCTTTCTTCCTCTCCATTCGTTTCAATAATGCACTTTTACCCTCAGACCATCAACCTTCACAGACCACAAATAAAATGCTGAAGCACGATACCTGGACAGCAAGGTTTCCTATTCCTGCTGCTGTCACAGAGAAATGGGGTGAGGAGGCAAAAGCAGAAACTGATTCTCCATGAGGTGGTGGTTTAAGCTGCATCTGCCTCTGGAAGAGCCAATGCATGCCCTCTAGCAAAGGTACAATAGGGTTTCTTATGCAGGCAGGTGTCCTTTTTTATTTATACCCAAAGCTGGCCCTGAACCTGATAAGGACAAATGTGACATTCTCACATCTTTAGAATGGATAAAATCTGTATTTATTGAAGATATGAGTCAGTTAATGTGAATAAAATCTACGTGAGAATACATGCCTTGGAAAAAATGACTAATCAGACGCTGTTTTAAAAGGTACCTAAATGAATAACAGAGGAACCTGAAATTCTGATTTGGAAGTGTCCGTATAATATAATTTAAATGCCATTTAAATATCACTAACTGTTTGAAGTTTGTATGGTATTTTGGAAGCATTCAGGTGCCTAATTTCCCTTAATATCACAGACTCTGAGGCACACACATATCTTTGCAATTTGTGCGTAACATCTCAAATTTATATAGCTCTGACAACAGAGCTTCAGCTTGTGATTTTGTTGTGAACTTTCATTCGCTGCCTGTCTTTACCAAAAATTTGTCCACCAGTTGTTAGCTTTTTTATGTTTAAGCATTTCAAATAGTTTTGCTTGTCCTCAGTGTAACTAATCTCACAGATGGATTATTAGGCTTGAAGAATTTGTTACATTTATAAATCTTTTCTCTCATAGCTGAAACATTTTTTGAGGGGAGAAGAAAGTTTCTGCTGAAAAACTCCCTTTCTTCATATAAAATGTACTTCTGTTTTGTTAGAAGGAGGCCATATGCCCTGACTAGGCTGGCATGAACGAGTGTATGACTGCACATACAGTACACAATGTACTTTTTTTGGTAATTTTCTTAATCTCTCCCAGTCTCTGCTCCTTTTATACCCACAAACTTTAATAAGCTGAAAGAGAAATCCTGTGAAGGCTGGAACTTTCAAACCAAAAATGCAGTGCTCAAAATGAAACAGAATGATCTCATCCATCCCTAATTTTTAGTGCCTTTTCTATGCCTAGTAGACAGCTTTACTTTTATAAAACTTGAATCCTTGTCAGCCTTGAAAATACTACTTATTGACTTTAAGTCACTTGTATTTACTTTAAGCAATTCCCTCTTGTGTATGTCCATACACAATAACTTTCCAAACAAAATGTCAAGTATTTTTTAAGTTGATCAAGAGATCTGATTTCAATGTCAAGCTATTCTCCCACTGTGCACAAATGAAGGAAAAGTTTTTCAATGTACTATGTACAGTTTTGCACCCCTATACATCTGACATTAGAATAATGCATGCTGGGCTTGATCCAACAGACAGTGGCTTTTGTGACTGTTGATCCTGGACATTTCAAGGGCCCCCAGGCTCTAGTCAAAAAGTCGACTCTTGATTCTGATGGAAGAAAAGTGCTTCCTTCTATGGCAGCAGACTGCCAAATTATGCAACCCATGCTGGCTCTTTCCTGCCTGGCACTGCCTAATAGCTGTGGTAAAGATTTTAGTCTTTACCTCTAAAGCCAATTTGGCATGAAAGATTGATAAGCAGATGACTCAAAACCAAATGTAGTATTTCATAAGAGAACATATGCAGGAAGAGCTGCTGAGTGTTTTCCCCTCTTGCACAGTAAATGAACTAACTAGCCAAATGCATTGTTAGGTATCTGTTAAAAGGCTTTTGTTTTCCCATAAATAACCCCTGCAAGTTTTGAAAATTAAATCAGCCATCACAAGCAGGCTTTTGGAAATGTCACCGGAGCTGAATGCGGTCAGCGTGCTCAAGAAATCATTTGTCATGATTCAATCAATGGGCCAGAGCAAAAATCTAAAGACTGCAGTAGAATAAAACAGCTTCAGGTTCCATGCGTACAATCAATTCAAAACATGATTAGCCCAGCAACAATTACATACTTATAGTGCCCTGCATATTAAAGAAAAAAATAATTACTGAAGTGGGAAGAATATTATATTTATCAAAATAAGCAAAGCATAGCTGCAGCCAGAGATGTAGGCAGCAACAGGAAATTGCCGGACTGCCTCTGTAGATACCTTCCAGTGCTGTGGATCCAAAGCTGGAATAGATCCCTGATTCATTGAAGCACTTAAGCATGTGTTTAATTCCCAGTGAGTTCAAAGAGACTTAATCGTGTTCTTAAACTAAGCATCTGCTTAAATATTTAGCTGAATGAGGGCCTACTACCTTGATCCCCTTTTGTATTGGAAACAACCACTGATTTGCATGACTGCAGAATTAGACTCTTAAATAGGACTTGCAGAACTGTGGATCTGGGCCTTAGTCATTCACCTGTTTTGCTCTAAGCATCCTTCCTGAGTAGGGGATGTCCTGTCCATCAGCAATACATATTTATCCAGCCTTGGGCTAGTTAATGGATCAAGGAATATCCTTACTAGAAACCTTCTCAGCTGATTAGGATGATAGAGCCTGACTCAGCAGAGTACTTGAGCATGAGTCCACAAGCTGGATAATAAAATGAGGTTGGTGTTGGCCTGGGAACGCTCTGAATAAATAACATGGTTCCCAGTTACTCCCAGTCCATTTTCCCACATGCCAGATGCAGCTACCAGAACATGATTAGGTGGAACAAGGTCATAAGGCTCATGGTGTCCCAGAGCAAGAGAGGCTCTGGCATTTTGCAAAGATTCAGACCAAAGACCATGTTGCAGGGGTGAGCGAGGCGGAAGCAGCTGTGAAAGTGTCACGGACAGCATGCAAGATTTGACAGGTCTGTGAGTAGCCCCATTAAAGTCAATGAGAACGAAACACATGCTTTGCTCTGCAAAGATGGGATTACTCATGCGCCTAAAATTAAACATGTGGTTAAGTGCTTTGCTGAATCAGGGCCAGAGAGATGGAAAATGAGTACTGCCAGTACTGATTCTCCCCCATCCTCTTTTCCACACAGCTGCCTGCTGACGCCTGCTGACTTTTTTGTAAATAAGTGCTGTAGCTATAGTACTTTATTAATTACTAAAAGAAACTGGGCCATATCCAAAGTCCTGGCCTCACTGAGGTCCTACTTAGTGTAAGGGTAGAGCTGTTCCTAATTCAGTGGATGGAGATGAGGTTTCCTATGGCAGAACCAAATTAGTGGGAAAGTATAACCAGCAGACAAGTCCAAAGGAAAGGTAAATTTTCTGTGGGAAAATATACAGTAGAGAGCTTCTTCCATGCTTTTCTTTTTTGTGCACCTAATCAGTTAACTTGTCAAATGTTTTAGCAGGAATTGACTTTTGTGTTACCATAAATAACTCTTACAATATCTGGGAAAATGACATATGTTTGTGCACAGCAGATTTATTATTAGCACATTTGCTCATTTAACAGGTCTGGTAATAATTATTAATTTGATTCATCATACAAAAGATTTGTGGTCACATCAAATTTTTTCTCTGATTTTAAAACAAAAAATGCAAGCTAGAGTGTGGAATCTCTGTTTGAATCATGGAAAACGTCATACGTGTGTGTTCGACATAAAAGACTTCATATGACAAGCATCTGGAATTTATGTTACATAAATTTGGTAAATTACCATATCCTTACATTTCCTCACCACTTTCAGAATGATATTACAAGTTACATTCAACTTTTTTTAGAATAAGCTATATTTGCTCTGTCCATGTAAACATCCCATGAGAAAACAATTGAGATAAAGTACATCGTATAAGAATATAAGTGGTACTACAGATATTATAGCTTAATAAACTGTGTTTTATTTTTGCGTAAATTATAAAGCTATAGATTTTCTGATAAACACCAGTGATAGGGCTTTGATGTGCATTTTATTACCTTTGGAAATGTGGGCATTTGGTCTTTCTGACTAAAATAAGCAGTGCAAAATAGGCAATAGACTTTTAGACAGTGTTGTCTTTCCCTCTCGCAGTGCAACTAAGTTTAAAAGATTTTAATACTGCATAGCATGTGGTTTGTTCTGTTAAGTCAAATCAATATTAGAATTAAGACTGAGGAATTCTGAGAGTTTTTGCACAATTCATTTAACTTATCTGTTTCTCCACTTGGCCGTCTATAAAATAGTGTATTACTAATAAGTGCCTTTGAACCAATGCAGTAAAATGGAGTTAGAATTTTAAAAAGCTTGATGATATTAAATGAAGAGTGGTATGTAAGTACAAATTATTATGTTTTATATTAAATATAATACATAGTAGACAGTATATAAAATATATTATTATAACAATATAATAATACCAATACTACTAATACTACTACTACTAATAATAATAATATAATGCACAACAGTCCTTGGAAAACATGGTGTCTTTCATTACTGCCAGTAGATCTGGGTGTACAAAAGGAGATACTCCAGCTATTTGCTTTTTAATAGAGTAAGTGACTTGCCAGGCTGGGCACTTACCAGTAAGGTTTTGCTAGATACAGACTAACCCCAGGAAATGCAAAACTAAACACATACTTCTGCCATGCTCCAAGGGTCCATGAGGCCTCTACAACCATACTTCAATGTTCAACTCCTTCCTTCTTGGTTCTTGCCTTGATAGTTGTCATGGAAAGAGCAACCCTATGTAGTTGGTCCAGGTTGGTTTTTGTCAATCCTCACACATTAAATGCACAGATACTAGGTCTGTGGTGTTTTAGGTGTGAGGGAGATATGCACATGCCGTATACATCAGAAAAGAATTAATGGCCCTTCCCAAAAAAAGGAGAGCCTAGCTCTCACAATGTCCACATCTTGCAAGAGCCACTTTTAGTTAGCCAGTGTGCCCACACTTACACTTACCCAGTTGAAATCTGAACATGGAGAGGAACAGATCTGTGTTAAACTTCTTGCCTCTAACTGACGGCTGAACAACTTGGTGGCTAAAACTCAAAAGGGATGCTGTCTATTAGACCTCCCTGTGGAAGACCAGACCTTGGAGCTGGTGTTTGCTTTTTTTGGCTGTCAAAAAATCACCTTAAGCTGAGCTCAAGTAAAATACATTTTAAAAAATACACGGTTTTTGCTGCATTACTTTTTATGAGGGAATGAAGAGTGTTCAGGGAATTCAATCTGGGAGAGCTGGCAGAGGCTTTTTTGTGAGTGTGTGTGACTAAATTAAAATTAATTAAAGTGACTGTAACTTTTACATGACCAGCTCACTCTGGAAGATAGTGATATTTGGATGAATCAGCTAAAAGGCCTAGAAGGAGATAAAAGGGAACAATGCTGCACTGTGCCGAGCAGCAAAGGATGCCCAGGCATATCCCAGTGGAAGCACTGACCTGCGACAGTTTCCATCTGGCACTGGAGTATGTAATTTTTCTCTGTCTACATCACCATCATCTTCCTCTGCCACTTCCCCTAACCATTTTACAGTGCTGGTGTGATGATCTGAGAATAGCTCTTGCAGTCCTGAGCAAGGATGTCCCAAACTGAGTGGGACAGGCCCAGCGTGCAGTGGTAGGTGAGGTGTCACAGTAGATGAAAATCTACTCTACAGGGGCCAGGAGCTAGAAGCCTGCATGATTTATGCATCCCACTAGGAAAGACTGAAATCTGGAGTACCTCTGTCTATCAGTCCTTAGAGTGGTTTCAAGAAGATAAGGTCCCTCTGCCTAATGTACCTGAAGAAGCCATTTAGTCTGCAAGTCAGACAGGACATGTCAGTTAAGAATGACTGAGTTTCACTGGACTGTCTGAGACTATGGATATTCTCTGAACTATGCTGGAAAGCAACCACAAGTCATATGGCTCTGCTTGGGAAAACTGCCCGTGGAACAGTTGTAAGATTAGTTTTGGCCTGAAAAATGAAGTTCTGACAGTTTGGATTGCTATCTCACAAAGACAGTCTAGTCTGTGCCTGTGGCACCCTCAGCCTACCCAGTAGCAGGTGCTGAGCCGAGGGGTCACAAAGCTGGATTCAGGTAATAGAAATATAAAGATAGTTTCATGGCTGGTCATTTGAGCTTCCTGATGAAGGGAGAGCAATGCAAGAGCAGGAAGCATGAGTAAGAACCACAAAGAAAGCCTGGGGGGATGATTTGTTACAGTTTAGGATCATATGAGAAGACTTGAAAGAGTGTCAACAAAATCTGGGTGTGGTAAAAGTGCATCCTAGCAGAAGGTCTTAAAACAGGGAACAAAACAATAGCAAGAGTTCATGTGGTCTAGATCAATGGCCAAATATAGGAAACCGCAATGTTTGCTAGAGCAGAAGCTGGCAGAGAGGAAGAAGTGTCTGAGAGTGGAAACTTGCTGTGATGGCCAAGCCATGTCCAGGAGGGACCCAGACGCTTCCTCACATAGCACCAGGAATTGTGTGGGCGACCCTGGCTCTGTGTGCTCAAGGATGGATCAGGACAGATGCCAGTAGTGAAAGCAGCATCCCTGGGGGAGTGTATGCGAGGGGGGAAAAACAGAGTGGCAGGAGGGAAAGTCAGAGCTAGACAGAAAAAATCCATTCTGCAGCTCCCACCACACAAAATGGTCTGTAAGATCAATCGGGGACTGAAAACAGCTTGTCCTGCAAATGAACTTATGAAGGACAGCAGCTGGCTAAGGGGTCTCTGTCAGTTCAGGAAAGCAGGAGTCCTTGGGATTATGACAGAAAGCGATTGGAGTCTGTAGTTGCTCACTCCTGGAGCACCTTCACCCAGTGATGAAGAGGAAAATGTGAGGGTCATACTGGCCATGAACCAGAGTGGTACAACTGTACATGACTTCAGGTGAGCCTGATGACCCAGCACCTGAGGAAAGAGCAACCCTTCATGAGATGTTGTCATGGTTTAACCAGGCAGTCAGCTAACCACCACACAGCCACTTGCTCACCTCCCTGCAGTGGGAAGGGGGAGAGAATTGGAAAAAAAAAGGTAAAACTCATGGGTTGAGATAAAGACAATTTAATAGGACAGGAAAGAAAGGGAAAATAATAATAATGATAAACAAATATACAAAATAAATTATGCACAATGCAATTACTTACCACCTGCTGACTGATGCTCAGCCAGTTCCCAGTCAGCGGACCCCCGGCCAGCTCTTCCCCTAGTTTATATACTGAGCATGACATGATATGTTATGGGATATCCCTTTGGTCAGTTGGGGTCAGCTGTCCCAGCTGTGTCCCCTCCCAGCTTCTTGTGCATCCCCAGCCTACTCGCTGGTGGGGTGGTGTGAGAGGCAGAAAAGGCCTTGACTCTGTGTAAGCACTGCTCAGCAGTAACTAAGACCTCAGTTTGTTATCAACATTATTCTCATCCTAAATCCAAAACACAGCACTATACCAGCTACTAGAAAGAAAACTAACTCTGTGCCAGCCAAAACCAGGACAATACCCACCCCTTATTCTATACCATCTATATCATGCCCAGGTCCCACACTTTCCAATACGTCCCAATTAATCACCACCATCTTTCCTGTATTTTGATACATACATACAGTTATCATTCCCTTATTCTATGGGCCATCCATCTAAAATGTCCACTGAGTTCATTTAGTCCATGACTTTGGGCTCCATCCATCATAACAGTCCTTCAGGGCATGACAGATGGTGTATGGTGTTGGATTGTTGCATGCTGAAGCCAGTTCTGGTTCCATCACCGCTGCACTTGTCCAGTTCTATCATAGCTGCACTTTGCCCAGTTTCATCAAAATTCATTCTTCATTAATCTGTGTGATTCTTTCTGTAATATCATTGATATGGCATATATCAACCACAAAAGTAATGACATACAGTATTATATAGCAATTAACATCATACAGTTCAAACCATTGGCTATTCTCACCTAAAATCAAATCCCTTGAGGTACATATTGGACTTCCCCATCCTTCCTTGTTACCCACCAAGTGTACCCAGGTCTTTGAGCAAAAGCAATCCCACGAATGGGTTTGCCTTTGCCTGAAGCAGGAATATCCCAGACTATCTACCACAGCACATTGTTTACGTGCGCTACAGGGACTTTATCCCCCTTCCACAGTAAGTAAGAGTTCTGACTGGGCAGGGCCAGCTCGATTGGCAGATCCCCTAGTGTTGACAAAGCAGGTGGCTTTTGTTAAATGTGTATCCCAGTGTTTGAATGTCCCACCCCCCATTGCTCTCAGTGTAGTCTTTAACAGTCCATTGTATCATTCAATTTTCCCAGAGGCTGGTGCATGACAGGGGATGTGATACACCCACTCAATGCCATGCTCTTTGGCCCAGGTGTCTATGAGGTTGTTTCGGAAATGAGTCCTGTTGTCTGACTCAATTCTCTCTGGGGTGCCATGTCACCATAAAACTTGTTTTTCAAGGCCCAGGATAGTGTTCCGGGCGGTGGCATGGGGCACGGGATATGTTTCCAGCCATCCGGTGGTTGCTTCCACCATTGTAAGCACATGGCGCTTGCCTTGGCGGGTTTGTGGCAGTGTGATATAATCAATCTGCCAGGCCTCCCCATATTTATACTTCAGCCACCGTCCTCCATACCACAGAGGTTTTACCCGCTTGGCTTGCTTGATTGCAGCGCATGTTTCACATTCATGGATGACCTTTGCAATAGTGTCTATGGTCAAGTCCACCCCTCGATCACGAGCCCATCTGTATGTTGCATCTCTTCCTTGATGGCCTGAGGTGTCATGGGCCCACCAAACTATAAATAGTTCACCTTTATGTTGCCAGTCCAGATCCACCTGAGCCACTTCAATCTTAGCAGCCTGATCCACCTGTTGGTTGTTCTGATGGCATTCAGTGGCCCAACTCTTGGGTACGTGAGCATCCACATGATGTACCTTCACAACTAGATTCTCTGCCCAGGCAGCAATATCTTGCCACAATGCAGCAGCCCAGATGGGTTTACCCCTGCGCTGCCAGTTGTTCTGCTTCCATTGCTGTAACCACCCCCACAGGGCATTTGCCACCATCCATGAGTCAGTATAGAGATAGAGCACTGGCCACTTTTCTCATTCAGCAATGTCTAAAGCCAGCTGGATGGCCTTTACTTCTGCAAACTGACTCGATTCACCTTCTCCTTCAGCCGTTTCTGTGACTTGTCGTATAGGACTCCATACAGCAGCCTTCCATCTCCGATGCCTTCCCACAAGATGACAGGACCTGTCAGTGAACAGGGCATGTTACTTTTAATTTTCTGGCAGTTTGTTATACAGTGGGGCCTCTTCAGCACGTGTCACCTCCTCCTCTGGTGATATTCCAAAATCTTTGCCTTCTGGCCAGTCCATGACCACTTCCAAGATTCCTGGGCGACTGGGGTTTCCTATTCGAGCCCGTTGGCTGATCAGTGTGACCCACTTACTCCACGTAGCATCAGTTGCATGATGTGTAGAGGGCACCCTCCCTTTGAACATCCAGCCCAGCACCGGCAGTCGAGGTGCCAGGAGGAGCTGTGCTTCAGTACCAACCACTTCTGAAGCAGCTCGAACCCCTTCATATGCTGCCAATATCTCTTTTTCAGTTGGAGTGTAGCGCGCTTTGGACCCTCTGTATCCCCGACTCCAGAACCCTAGGGGTCAACCTTGGGTGTTCCCCTGGTGCTTTCTGCCAGAGGCTCCAGGTAGGGCCATTCTCCCCGGCTGCAGTGTAGAGCATATTTTTTACATCTTGTCCTGCCCAGACTGGCCCAAGGGCTACTGCATGAACTATCTCCTGTTTAATCTGTTCAAAGGCTTGCTGTTGCTCAGGGTCCCATTTGAAATTGTTCTTCTTCAGGTCACTTGATAGAGAGGGCTTACGATCAGACTGTTATTTGGAATATGCATCCTCCAAAAACCCATGATGCCTAGAAAAGCTTGTGTTTCCTTTTTGCTAGTTGGTGGAGACATGACTGTTATTTTGTTGATCACATCCATTGAGATCTGATTACGACCATCTTGCAACTTTATTCCTAAAGACTGGATCTCTTGTGCAGGTCCCTTGATGCCTTTTCAGTCCCAAACCTCTGATAAAGAAGTATTTGCAGGATATACAATGGGTAGAAATACACAGAACATGCCCTGTGTCCTGTACACTGATTACAGTAAGTGGAAGACTTAAGAACTAAGCAACTTCACCAGACAAGTTACAATATTGCTTTAGCATTGCCCTGATAAAGTTACCGTCTTTTTTCATGTATACAACTACATGCATTTTGATATTGTCAGTTAAAAACATTACTGAAAACAGTATGAGCAAGGGTTTTTTCCCACTACGTATTACATTAAGAAGTTGCACCACAGTTTTCAGACATGATTTTAAAAGCATGATTTTGCATTTAAGATATTTGCCACTGATCTTTTATATATATAAAAATTGTTTGTTCATGTGTTACGTTACAAAATTGTAGTGCTTAATATAATAAATATCAAAATCTCAGATCTTTTAAAAAATGCTCATTTATAATACATTGCTTTGTTTTTAAAAGGCAGCAGTCAGTACCCGTCTGCTTTGCTTTGCAACAATATTGTAGTGTAAAATTGTTGCTAAACAATTCTGGTACTTTCAGATTGGAAGTATGTATTTTCCAAAAACTATGGAGTAATATACTGAAAAAAGAAACTGCAATAGTATTGTTTGTGCCTTTACAAATATATAATGAAAATTATTATGGCTGATATGGATCAGATTTAATCTGTATTCCATACAGCACAGTTAGTTACTAAGAATGAAAGAAAGATTTTTAAAGCTTTTTAAATTTGATAAAAAAAGCTTCTGATACTATTGTCATAAACATAGTAATAGAACTGCTCTTATGGTCTGATGCTGTGCACCTTTTTGAAAAAAGTGACCTAGTAGTTAGCTTTTGTGATTCATGAAGGGTTTGTGATGTTAATCAATACCTAGGAGATCAGTCAGGGACATGCACAACCACCACTCACTTTCTATCCTTAAAGTGAAACATTTCTGCCTGGTCTGAAAATGTAAAGAAGTATACATATGTGTACAGTAGTGTGTTTTTTTTTAAAGAGGAAGAAATATATATGCATAAATGTATGTTTATATATATGTGTTTTGTATTTCAATTAGTGTCGATCAAATCCAGGCAGACATTAAACTGACCATAAAGATGATGTAACAAAAGTCATTAAAGCAGTAAGTTGTACCTCTTGAGGATTTTCAGATATTCTACCTCTATCTCAAGAGGAAAAAGAAATGTTGAACTTCATTGTAGGCCCAGTGGGCACTGAACAATTACAGCTAGGTAAGGAAGGGCTCATTTTTGTAGTGTACTGACTCTGCATCATTGAGAATAAGGATCAAGTCTTCTGACTCTAGAGTCCCAAGATCAATATTTGTTCCTGAAAGACAGTTGAGGAAATCAGGGAAACATGTTTGTTGTAGATTTATGTTTATTGTTGTCTGTGCTATAGTTTCTCCTGTATCCATCTCATCTATGTTGCTGAGGTGTCCTTGGCATACTGTAGCATGCAAATCCCAAGCCCCTGTCTGTACTCTGTTCCCTGGAATGCTGTGGCCCACTGTTCAAGAAAGGATCGGATCCATTATTTCTAATAGGCCTCATGTCTTGTGTCATGGCAGGTGTATTCACAGCTGTCTGAACTGGGGTCCATGTTTCCCGAGTCCATGGGAAGCTGTCTGCATAGAGCAGCTTCCTGTCGCAGTAACTCCTCCTGATGCACCCTGACTTGTTCCCTCACCCTCCGGAATCTCTGGAGCCTGAACTTCTGCTCCTGCTGCTGTTGCTGCATGGTCAGTGCACTGGGCAGATTCAACAGCCCTGGCTGTGGACTCTGGGGAGGATGGTTCTGCTGCAACATGGCTGTGCTGGGTGTTATTTGGTGCTGGCGATTTGTGACAAGATTTGGCTGAGACATTGCTATAGACCTCTGTGGTGTTGGTGTGGAAGTAGCTGCAGGATGGTGGCTTTTGTGTTTCGGCAGTTGGTTCATAGTTTTTCGAGAATGTTGTAATTTTTCATACATGACTGAGGAAGCACTGCTGTCCCGTGTGCCTCAGCACCACCTCCTAGCTGGGTGGCAGCGGCAGCTCCTCCGTCAGATTGTAGGATCACCTTTGGAGCTGGGCAGGCAGCCCTCTGGCAGCGGGCGTCGAGGCAGGTGGCAGAGGGGGTGCCCCTGCGTCCCCCCCAGCAATGCCGGTGACCCGGGTGGCCGGCAGAGGGGCAGGCAGGTCAGCCCCCAGGGGTGATAAACAGCACAACCGGGAACATACGTGGCAAGTAAGGTGTCGCATAACACAACCCTGAGAACGGGCACAACAACTCTGAGGGCAAGTAAACCAACATTGTGACTAGCGACTATTAACCTAATAATGAATGCTTATCACAAACTTGTTTTAACATGCTCCGGTCAGATCTGTTGTTATCGCAACCCTTCGAGCCCCATGCTAGGTGCCAAAAAAGACTGTTAGGGTTTAACCGGGCAGGCAGCTTACCACCACACAGCCACTTGCTCACCTCCCTGCAGTGGGATGGGGGAGAGAATCAGACAAAAAACCCAATAAAACTCATGGGTTGAGATAAAGACAATTTAATAGGACAGGAAAGAAAGGGAAAATAATAATAATGATGATAAACGAATATACAAAACACATGATGCACAATACAACTGCTCACCACCCGCTGACCATGCCCAGCTAGTTCCTGAGAAGCAGGCCCCCAGCCAGATCTTCCCCTAGTTTATATACTGAACGTGACATCGTATGGTGTGGGATATCCCTTTGGTCAGTTGGGGGTCAGCTGTCCCAGCTGTGTCCCCTCCCAGCTCCTCCTGCACCCCCAGCCTAAAAAGACCTTGACTCTGTGTAACCACGGCTCAGCAGTGACTAAAACCTCAGTGTGTTATCAGCATTATTCTCATCCTTAATCCAAAACACAGCACTATACCAGCTCCTAGAAAACAAACTAACTCTATGCCAGCCAAAACCAGGACAGATGTCTGCAGACTGGAGCGGTCTAACAGCTGCACAGGGCTGAATGGAAGGAATCACTAGGTGGACCAGCACAAGATAAACTTACAGCACATATGAGTGTTGCATGCTTTTTTTGGTAAAAACTGACATATTGCAAAGTTGAGGAATACATGAAATATGTAACCTTGTTGTACAAGTCTTAGGTAATCCCGCTGTTCCCGGTATATCCAGTATATGCAGTTAATCTAATGGTATAACTTCTAGTGGTCTTCTCTGAGCGGGCTGAGTAGATGAAAGGCTGCAGTGTGGGATCCATCAGAACATCTCTACAGAAAAGCATTGCCTTTTTTGATTGCTGCTACCAACTTAGTCTTGCCTGAAATCATGTGCAGCAGAAGCATTTGGTATCTTGCCAAACCAAAAAGGAACGGGTGTTATACCCAAACTGCTTGGAAGAATTCACCTTTGTGTTTCACGCATACCTCTACAATGTACCCAGAGTGCCATGGAGGCAAAAACAAATTCTGTATGTGAGTCAGAGGGGAGACTGACATTGAAAAGTGGTGGAAGCTGGCTGGATTTGGCTCAAAAGTCAGGGTGGAAATGGAGACAGGCACTAGAACGCAGTCCTGTGCCAGCCAGCAGTGATAAGGAAGAAGTGACCACCAAGGGGCAGCATTTTCCTAATAGTTTTGTCATGTTGTTTCTAAGAACTGCTTCCCTACCATCCCTAAATCACCATTCAGATATCTGAAAGTAAGGTGGCAGTTGTGACAATGGCCCTGAGAGACTGTAGATACCAGTCAACATGGGAGTGATCAGTACTGGCCTCTTCTCTAAAGGTAGGACACAGTGGAGAGGTCACGGAGTCTGGAGAAGATATGTAAAGTTCCCTGGCTAACACTGTGAAGTTCGAGCAATGGAGAGCACCATTGATCAATATTTTATAGTTAATGTGACAAAGCGTAAAAGTGTGATTAATGGGGCAATTAAATTCCCTTGCTTCCAGTAGAGACCTGAACCTGCATTTTGGGGTTTTTTTCAGTATTATAATTTTTAGCTAGTTTAAAGGTACTCCTTAATTTCATTTTGAGCTTTTATACCAATTTTACAGAGGTACGGTGAAAAATTATGTCACATTGCCAGCAAAAACTATTAGATTATGATCCTTTAATCACCCATATTGAGCATTAAGGCCCTGATTCAGCATTGCATTTCAGTGTGTGCTGAATTTTAATTATGTGCGAAGACCATTGTTATTCAGAAAAGTGTTTAGGCGTGTGCTTATATGTTTTGCTGAACTGAAGCTTGAGAGCAATAAGAAGGCATCTGGCACTTACCTAAGAGCAATCAAGGGTGAGTCATAGTAGTGAAACTGAAGCTGTGACCACAGAGAGTTATTACATAGAGCAGTCTCCCGACCCTGTTCTTTAACCCTGTACTTTAATAATCAGGGAAGGGAAAGATCTGCTTATCCTAGTCTTCAGACTTCTGAAGTGTCTTTTTTGCAGGTTGAAACCACATTATTTTACCAGGGTCCTTTCATTTCTTGTCAGTCTAGGATGATGAATATGGGAACATTTTTTTCATCGCTCTTTCCACTGGACAAATAATTCCCAGCACGCGATGGTGACTGTTGAACAAACTCCTGCTGTAAAACCAATTGAAAGGCTCCCATTGATTCTAAGGAAAGCTGGATCAGGCCCTGAGTGAGTCACTGCACCGGCAGCTCCAGTCTCAGCACTTCTTGTCTTGCCTCTGTAATGCGGCAGCAGATCAAGGTCTCCCAGCCAGTGACTAACAAATGCTTAGATTGGAGAATCACTTCCTGACCCTAAAGTCTGCTGACAGCAGGCTGCTGCCTCTTTCTAGCTGTTTCTTTCTTTCTAGATGTTGCAGTCATCAGTGCGAGCTACCCCAGGTACCCCCAAGATGGCAGAACTGTCTCTAACATCACCTGGCACCACCTCTGGGGTAGACTTTTTGCTAGCAAGCGCTGTATCTGGATGCAGGCACCACTGCTCCACTTGCCTTAGCCATGATGCTAAGGGAAGAATTTAACCCCCTGTCAGCTCAGAGTAATAGATGAGATAACTCCCCAACTGATTATCAGCTGGTTTACCTGCAATGCCCAGGACTGTTTAACTCTTACTATGACTGATTAAAAAACATAATGGAAAATTGATTTTTCTTCTGCTTTATAGGAGGAAAATCAATGCAGATTAAGAACAGGATAAACAGTGAAAGGGAAGAAATACGACTGCGAATTCCACTGGACCTAAACCCAAAAACAAGAGTATATATTCTAAACTGCAGGAACACACACTTTGTAAAGCCTTCTAAGTCTCTGCACTGGTAAAATAATCTCCAAAATCTTGAAAGCAGATTGAAAATAGATGGGGTGTCTCTAAGTGAAAAGAGACTGTTATCCTCTGCACCTGCTAACAAACACAGTCCCTTTTTGTTATGAAATGTCTCTAAGTTAAAATACTGTCTGAAAGTAAACTCCTTCATCAATTCATCATGACTTCTTCAAAGGCATTTTGGAAGTCTTTCTAAACCATTGGCTTTATTGTGGCTTTATTTAGGATTTGAGGAGAAAGAATGCTGCAATCAAAGAGAGACAGACAGACAGACAGACAGAGAGGAAATTATTACCTTTCAATCCCTATGATTTAGAAAGAATAAAATGCTTCTTTCTTGATCTGTTGTATTATATACTTACAGAATAAGATTTGACAATGTGGCATTGAACTATAACTCTCTACTGAAGTGATATCATCCTTCATTGTATACCAGGGACTTCTGGACCTGGGACTTTTGTGCCCTTCCTAGAATGCCATCCTCCCGCTGTTTTTGGATTAATCACTGTATGCTCCCCTCTGTACCTTTCCAGCAGAAGTGACTAATGCAAAGGGTAGGCAGCCATGCCCTCACCTCTGTGTAGTCACTTCTCTTCATTTAGAATAAAGGTTAGTTTTGACGGCAATACTAAACTTCTTTATATTATTATTTTTCTGTGCTATTTTTAAGTTCCTCAAAGTCTTTCAAACAAACCTACGTAAGTTTTCTTCCTTTCTGATGTTGTGCAGCCACACATATTTATTCCTTATGTAAAGGAGAAAAAGGTTGTTGCTGCAGTGCAGCGCTCTGGGCATTTAAGATCTTCTAAAAGTACAGCAGCAAGTAGCTACTTTTTCTGGTGGTGGTGAGTGCATATCTGTTTTGGGATGAACAGCTGAGCTTGCTGTTCAGCTTTGTAGGCCTTCTGAAACACTTCACCACTTGCCTCATAAGGGAAGTAGACTGGGGAAAATGTTAGGCATTAGTTGTGGCAAAGATCTTCCTGGCTCCATTTTGACAACAGGATTAAGAAAACATGATTTCTAATAGCTGCACAGCAAATTAGGGATGTTTGACATCTGTTTCTGTAATTCTGAGCTCCCTAAATGCTCTCAAAAATGTCCAGAAGCAATAGGGTCTGTGATAGGAACACCAGAAGAAGTACCCCAAGAGGAATATAACTGGGAAACCTGGTACTGGGTATAATGGGTACCGGCCCCAACCACAGCTGCCTGCAGCCAGAGGACGCTGAGCTCAGTGTCTCAGGAAGCCGACTCCAGCCCTGTCCTCCCTCTTTTTTCCATCACGTCCTCTGCACTGTGTGTGTTTTTGTCTATCCATTGCCAAACTTTGAAAATCAGAAAATGTGTAAACTCAAACTAAATCATTTGGCTTAAAAAGCTGCAATAAAAATTATCATTGGAGAATATGAATCAGATAAATGTGTCCTTTTGACAAGAGTTGTTTTTTTCTACTGAAAAATAATTTATTATTCCATATGTTTTGCCATTGAAGGCTTGCTTTTAGAATGCACGTTATAGAGACTATCAGAAAATTTCTCTGAAGCCTAGTTCAAATATATGCAAAAATGAGACATTTCCTTTTTTTTTTTTTTTTTTTTTGTGTGTGTAAATAGCATTACAGCAGTTTGCCCATAGAGGTATGGCAAATGTGGAAAGAGATAAATTTACAGACATCTTATGTGAGACATTCAGCCAGCCTAATTGCTGTGTCTTTGTACCAAAGCAATGCTGACTTAAGTGAACTAAAGTTTTGACCCCTGTTCACAAAATCAGGCTCCTGACTCCGTTCCTTTTTGCTGGTAAAGCTCTGGGTTGCTATCAACAATTTTTGGAGTCTTATTTGGTAGCTCTTTTGCCTGGCTGGTGCTGCTCTGTAGCCCTGGGGCAGGGCTTATCTGGCAGTATTCATGACTAGCTTTTGTCAGGACTCTCTCAAAGTTAAAGAGAGCTTTCTATTTAAGGAGGGTTGGAAGTGCAAATAAAGAAACTTTCTTTTATCTGATTTCAGTTGTAACCAAGGGAAAAAAAAAGTACTTTGCGGGTTGTTTATGGGTCATTTGTACACATAGAGGATTGTGTCACGGGAACGTTTCAGCCAACTACCATCTGCTGCTGCTAATGGAAGCTATCCAATTCAGCCCAAATTAGATAAGTCGCTGAGACCAAACCGGAGGAAGAATGAAGAATTTGCAGTCAGTTTAATGTTCAAAATGGCATTCTAAATGGGTGGTTTTCTCTAAAGCTCCCCGCTAAAATATGCCGCAACATACAACAGTGCAGTGCTGAGGGTGAGCCCAGGGAAAGAGGGATAACTCCCAGGTAATGGAAAAGGCAGTTTCCTGGAAACAGTTGGAATATGCCCTACGCTCTGGACGGGTCTATATGTCATGGGTGCTGGGAACAGGGTGGAGAGCCAGGAATCACTCGGGGATATGTATTTCAGCGATGGACTAGTGAGAAATACTAGGCCAGAACAGGGGTATTAGAGCCTTTAATAATACGAGACAACAAAGCCGACATGGGAACCCACCCCTTGCAAACAGCACTTCGCATGTGCATGTGATTAATAGCTGTGGTGAAGGGTTAGTGAATAACAGCCTGATGCCAAATGGATATCAATGGGATCAAACCATGCGTTTGGCAGATATAGGAAGGAGCATTCATTGTTGTACACAGAATAAAGGAGAGTGTGCAGCAACTCCCTGAACCCCTGGTAGAGCTCTGGCATTCGAACAAGAATCTGGCTGTAACCCTGTACAACAAGGACCACGCATGTACACATGTGCACACAATTACATGGCATGAACGTAACAAGAGAAAATTGAATATAAAATATTACAGAAAGCCAATAATTCTGGTTTATATCTTTCTTTCTCCTTGAGGCAGAAAAGGACCTGGCTATTTTAAAATCTGGGATCTATTTACATAGCCAAATGTAATGCTCTTTCTTGTGCAAAATAGGGTAGGAAGGAATTTAAAATGTCAACATTCCCTAGACCTGTTTATCTCTTTTCATGCCTCCCTCTGTATTAAGTATTAAGGAATAGACACTGGATGGTAGAAACTGTGACAGTTCTGCTGAAGCTATGACAATTTATACCAGCTGCAAATATGATCCAAAATCTCTGACAATGTACCTATGCTAGAAAATATGGTTTTAACCACATGGTAGCTAGCATATGGGAAGATCCTTTTGTTGCCAGAGCAGGTTGCATCTTTCAGTTGTTAGCAGATTCAGGAAACCAAATGAAAGCTTTAACACAGAAAGTCAGTATTTTCCATGAGAGGTATTCGGTAGGATATCGTTGTTTTCCAAAAATTTGGAAATGGAAAGCACAACATTTTTTTAACAACTTTATCTATAAATTATAACGAAGAACAATCTCATGATCCTAAATTCCCTTAAAGGTTGCTAGAGACTGATCAAAGTCCAAGTTTGCTGTACTAGTGCACAAAGACCTTGGTATGAATGGGCCAATTTGGTGGCAGTAAAGTTTATGGGAGCTAGAGCAAGGTATATTTTCCCAAGCAAACAAAGTAAACAAGCATTACTAGAAAAAAATTAAGGAACAATTAAATAAATGAGACTGCTGCTGCTTGGCAAAACACAGGGAATTCTCTGCCCTGTGCCAATGTACATGGGAGAAGAAAGTGCCTGAGTAGGGTCTTCAAAGAATTTTTTTATTTTTGGTGTGTACACTGGAGATCACAACCTTCACTTCATTGCATCCTATGGCACACACCAGTGCAACTGGAATCCAGCATCTCTACATAATAGCCTGTAGCCAACCAATTGACTCACTGATCACAGAAAATGTACAGTTCTATAACTAACTGTTTGTGTAACACAGCAGGGCAGAAATCTGGGTCACCTGCATATCCTGAGTCACTGCAATCAGTTAAAAGCTGCGAATGCTCCACTGAACTGATTAAACTTCTGCTACAAACCTTGTGTACAAAATCCCCCTCAAACTGTTCATGTTTTATATTTTTCCATTTTTGGAAATAAAAGAAGCAACTGTCTTAGCTCTAAATCAAAGTAGCAATGTCTTTAATCCACTAAATAAAGTAGTAATGTCTGTAATCCACTAAAAATTAAATTTAATATGACTTTATTGTTGGCATGTGTTAATTATATTTTAAAGTATGGAGACAGAGGCCATCTGAGATTTCTATTCAGGATTTCATATATACAGAGAAGATATTTCTCAAACTGAGCAAGCAGAGGAGAAGAAACAATTTAGTCCCTGCTAATTTAGTTGCTGTTTCTACTTTATTGTTCATTAGGAACCTAGAACTCCTTGACTATCCTCTCTGGACTTGTCTACATTACAGTACAAAGCGTCATTTGGTTCCAACATTATTATGAAAAATCAAACTGAGTCTGTTTAGAGGGATTCAAAGGTTTACTCATTGTAATAATTTTCCCTTGTTTATTTAACTCTTGAGAATTGTGCTTGTGCTGGTGTTAGATATGTTTTGGTAATGTTGACACATTCTCTCTAAAATAAGTGTAATCATGGTTTTCCTGGCTTTACTTCGTGCTTGTACAGCAGGAAGCCAAGATTGTACTGAAGTAAAGAAGTAAATTAGGTTATTCCTTAGAAAATCTGCAGGGATTGAGGTGGAAATTACACTTGCATCTTTGGCTGGTTTTGCTCTGCTGTGGGACGAAGGTCTGATGTTGCTGCCATAGAGACGTATCATTTTTTGTCCAATTTTCACAGTCTATATCCCAGGTTGTACATTTGAAGGACAAATGAAGTAGAAGTAGACAGATCTAGACTAAAATTAAACTGTCTTTCAACATCTGCATCACGGGGGAAATGTCAGTACCCTGAAAAGTAGAGGACTGATGGACAGTATGATGACTCACTTCTTTCTATGGGAAGGAAGATGACAAGAAACAGATTTTCAGCTGTTGATGAAGCTTTTCCATCTACTGGGCAATACATCTGCCAAGAAATGATGAGAGGCAGGATATGATATACCACTCATACTCCCTTTCCTCCACCTGCACAAAATCCAGGCTGTGTGCCACAGACTTCTTGGTTATGTTGCAGGCATCCATCTGTCAAGTAGGACTTTTCTCAGAATTAACGTCTTAGGCCAAATTAATCCCTGTGATAATTCCACTGTGTTTTGTCTAAGGAAATATCAGTTACCGTGAATGGAAGGATGATCTCATGATGAAAGCAAATGAATGACTGGGAATCATGGCTGGGATCTCAGGCAGATTCCTCTTCTGTCACAGAGTTCCCATATGATCTGGATAAACTGACACAAATGCCAGTTGCCTCGACTTCCATCTCTGTAAAATGAGGTGAATCCTAATTTACTTCCAAAGCCATCTTTTAAGGATGTGTATTTCTCTGAGCTGTTTTGATAAAAGGAACTACAAAAAAAGAAACTGGTATATTGGTATTTTTATAAAGTAAGAAAAACAAAGAGTAAAGAGGCTTATGTTCTGGGAGATGATAAGTTGACATCTGCAATTAGTAAGTTTACACTGTCGACTTACTCTAAAAAAGAAGGACTGAAAACTCTTTTTGATCTCACTTTGAGCTATCTCAAAGGACAAGGGAGAGAAATATGTAAAGCAGACTAGGATTAGTATAGAATGGAGGAACATTAAGAAAATAATCCTTGAAACTTCAGAAGAGACTAAAAACTACCTTTTGCTATGCCATTGCTCTTTTACTTCAAGCAGTAATGAGCCTACCACCAGAAATCAGTAAATGAGTCAACAGTATCCCGCAGCAAATTAACTGACAATTGGTACAGTATGGAAAACTGGAGCATCCTTCTGAGATGTGAGACGCATCATTGTTTCCTGATGCACATGGGTGAAGAGAACACAAATAGTCAGTTTAGTAGGTATTCCTAAATGGGAAGGCTCAGGCGTCTGAAGATGGAATTGGCAGAGGACAGCAAGTCTGGTATGAAGACACCTGGAATACTGGGTAGAAAAAAAAATCCCAATTTTTCCATTAAATATGTGCGGTTTTTTAATCACAGGGGAGCAGAACCTAATCTGACTGTTTTCTTCTTGACTATAACAGGACATTAAACCAAAAACTTCACAAAAACGGTGGAAATATATGTTATATCTCATTCAAGAATTTAGCTGCAAGGAACTACCCCCTTTTGATTTTTACCAGTGAATTTTGGAGGTAGGTGACTATATAAATTAGTTTGTTTTCATAAAAATAATCAGCTAGGAGGGAGCTCCCTTAGCCCTCATTACAAATGTTTTCTAATTTAAAGCTCTTTACCAGAGCTGTCAGAGTTCACAATCTGCCCTTTTCTTCCTGATTTGGAGTAGTCATCTGATTCCAGATTGCAAGAATGCTACATGAACGTCCTAACTGCCAGTGTAGAAGCAATTACTTCTGCATACAATGAATAAATGAATATTGTATTAAAATGGAATAGTTTGGATGGGAAAGCATCCAGTCATAGACTGCCCGATGTTGGCACAGTAACTTCAGAGTTACGACATTACAGCTTAAATCCATTCTCCAGATTAGGCAAAGATACCTTCTGTCTCCAGTGTCCTTGGTTCAGGCTCCAGTTGAAAGGGAATCACCTGTGTGTTGATTTGCACACTCCTGTCTCAGGTCTCACAGGCACTGAGAGGCAAGAAAAGGCTTGTCTTGGTAACTACGATATAGCTTCAGGATATGCTAAATCTAAGAGACACGACAGTCTTTTTTTGGGTGGTTCTCAAAACATTGAGCGACAATCTAGATGTGTATGGTACTTTAACTGTGTAAAATTAGGTACTTTGAAACTCTAGGTTGTCTGATGTCAGCAGAACAGAAAAACCACGCTGGCACCTACATCTAAGGCATAGAAGAATTTTCTGAAGAATGAGATATCCAAGTTCCTTCATGGATTTAGGTTTTAGTCCTAAAATTTTCCATAAAACTTATCATTTTTAATCACAGCCACTTGGAGTAATCATCTTCCTTGAGATATGCTCACCTGTGAGTTACACAAATGCTCTTGCATGTTATGTGCATACAAGAAACTTCCCTGTAACTATCTTATTTCTTCCTAGAGAGAGTCTGCATAATTAGATTAGGTCAAGCTAAAAATGCACTGGTTTTCTCTCTGTCTCTCTCTCCTCCCCCCCGCCCTTCTCCAGCTCTGCAGCAATACTCTAGCTCCACTGACTGATCTAAAGTAGGAACTAGTGCCTCTTGGAAATGTACTTCCTTAGGAAATGCGTTCAGTTAAAATCTCTTCCAAGTACTGATGCAAGTCCTGCATGTGCTTGGTTTTTCTGCATGCATTTAGTTTTTACTGTCCTATTTCATGCAGATTTCCATGAGATTTTACTCTTTTGCAGTTGCAACTTATTTTTACTTCGGCTGTCATTGTTGATGTTGTTATTATCATAGCACCAGCAAAAGAAAAAAAAAGAGAAAGCAGAAATGCTGGTCTCTGAGAATTAATATGATCTTGTCAGCATGACAGGAAAACAACAGCTTAGATTCTAGTCCACAAAATCAAACAACTTTACCTCTATAAATCAGTGAGTAATTCTGAAAGAGGCACTTGGCTAAAACACTATTCTTTACCCCACTTTCCCCACTTTTGATGAAGTAAGGTCACTTGTTCATATATGTATTCAACTAACTTGATTTCCTTCCTTAGATAACACCAGCTTATGCCTGACTGCTAACAACAGCAACTGTGTGGGTGTTTTGAAATGCACCAAAGTTTACATTTCTGAGGCTCATTAAGTCACATCTTTGGATGTAATATAGGTTGTTCAAAATTATGCACAATATGTTATGACATTTATTTGATGGTATCTGAGCATAAGAACTGGCAAAAAATTAATAAATCCCACTTGATTATTCCTATGGTAACATTTAATATCCAGTTACCTCGTTCTAACAAAAAATCCCAGCAGATTTGAGGGGTTAGCCTTTCTCTTCTCAGATGCTTTGAGGAAGTTGGCACAAATATTTTCTACAAGCTCCAGCAAATGAACCCAGTGTACAGAAATTGAAGTGTCTAGTCTAATCTGTTGAGGGATCTGCACCACATGCATTACCCTGACATTTAAGGTCTCATAGTCAGTGACCGGTTAACCAAATCTGTCACTGTGACAGACATGTATTTCTACATGCTGTGCCACAACTTAATCTTTCAGGCACAGTTTAGGTGAAGTATATTGTAGCACAGTGACTCAGAGTCTATAATGTCTTTAATGAAGAAATTTCCAGACGGGTAGTAAAACAGATGACTTTTGATTGCCATATTTGCAGTAAAGCATGTGAATTTGTCTACTAAGCTATACACAATAGATGAGCTGTTAGACTGCATAACGCTAGTTATCTTTACAATTACTGTTATTATTATGTGTTGTTACAACAGTCCACCTCTTCCCTTTTCCCTGATACCAGAGTCTGTGACAATGACTTTCTGGAAGTGAAGATTATTTTGGAAATGGCTGCTTAGTTACACATCTGAACTCCTAAATTACCTCTTTTGATACCTTCTGATTACTGTACGTCACACTGTAAATCTGCCATGCGTCAGAATGTTATCTGACATCTCTGGATGATATAGTAAACTAGAACGTTGGTCATAACTCCAATGCACTTATTACTTTTAACTAACTGAGGAACAGAAGGAATTCCCCTATCACGTTTTGATTTCTACCCTCCTGTTTTCTTCTGTGGTGTTGTTTGCTTAACAAGGCCAATAATTTTTATGTTGAACTTGTCTCCAGCTTTCTGCACTGGCTCTTTCCAGCTGCAGTCCCAGAGCTGACAGGTGGAGGGGGGGTACGTGCACACATTGCCAACTATTTCTTTCTACATAGCACGTTTTCTCCATCAGAGAAAACTCTTGCGATTGGGAGGACACTTACACTTTGTTTGTACGAGGAAATGTTTCTACAAGATTCAGACTTTGTAGACTCTTATGAGTGCAGCTAAATCCACTCAGATTTAGGCTGGTGGACCCTAATGCTGCCTCCAGCCACCCTGGAGCACTGGGAACGTCCGGCGGAGCAGTCACTCTCCGCACAGTCTACACATTTCATCCCACCCTTTCTTGACATTCGGTTTTATTAGTCGGCGTCAGGCTTTGTTAAACGTTTTCCCCGGAGGATTTGTTTTGTTTCTAAAGTTTTCCTACCAGCCCTCATCTGCCCCAGCCAGCAGTCCTGCCTCTTCGAAGAAAAAAAGCCATATGCTCTTGATGGAGAATGAGAGACTTCTGCCACTGTGACTCAGCAGCAATTATACTGCTTTTTACGCAGGGTTTATTAGGATGTTCCAGAGAAAGAGCTGTGCAAACCCAGTGCGTAAGCTCAGCAATCCCACTGCAGCAAGAAGGACTAAGTCATGGTGATTGGGATCTTGGCAGTAGGTCCAGAAACACATTGAGAACCGGCGTTCGAAAGTAAGGATCACCGTTCTTCTGACAAAGCGTACCAACTCTTTAAAATCTAGGTTACTGTGTTCTGTGCTTCAGGCTGAAAAGTTTAATGCCAGATCAATGTGATCCGCTAATGGGTTCAATAAGGCCCCTCAAAGCTTTAATATTCTGAACAAAACGCACACCCTCCCCCCATGTCTGCAATTACTGCCAGTGATGGTGATAACACACCCCCTGAACCTAAGTAAAAGCAGCTGAGATGTTTGTGACACTTGGGGCAAACTTCACAGGAGCACTTTAAGCATTGCTTGAAAGAGGTCCTAATGCACTTAATATATTTTGAGGTTGCAAAGAACAGCATTAAATAATCACATAGGGGAGAAAGAAAACTTGTTAAAAGCTCCCCGATTTATTAGGCACAGCTTGATGTACAGGCTCCCATTCTTCTGGGACAGCATGATGTGCCACTTGATGGAAATCATGAGGAAACAGTTATATAAAGGGCTGGCTAGCAGAAAAAGGAGGCAACATTTTAAAAAGTCTCTTAAAGAAGGAAACAAGCAGCTTGATGGACCCAAACCCTTTCCATAACTTCATGCCTCTATATCCCATGAATTATTGAAGACGGATTTACTGCATTATTTCCCACAGCTGGGTTTCTTGCCCGGGCCATTTATTTGTCCTGCTCACAGGGCACAGCCTGAGCTGCGCCCACCTCACCCCTCACAGGCAGCACCCCTCGTGGGGCTGCCCTCAGGGAGCCCCGGTTTGCAGCGCTCCTGGCCTCGGCGTGTGTTTATTTCCAGCCCTCCTCTGCCAAGTGTCAGCGGTTTACTTTGGTTTTGCTTAACTGGAAGCCGAGCTAAGAGCTCCCCATGGGTGTCCACGCTGACAGCGAGGGAAATAACAGGCTCAGGGCAAGTGGGAGTGCGGAGCCTCCTGCTCTGGCACCCCATCCCCAGCGGCACGGGCCCTCTCTTTCCTAGTGATGAGTTTCCATCTGCCCTATGCTGGGGGGAGGGCTAAAAAGAAGAAAAGGGGGGGGGGGGGGGAAGGGGAACAGGAAAAGAAGGAAAAGAAGGATGGGAAAGGGAAGAAGAGAAAAGGGGAACGGAGAGAAGGGGAGGAGGAAAAGAAAGAAAAACTAAAAGGAGAGGAAAAACTAAAAAGAAAGAAAAAGAAACTGAAAGAAAAAAGAGAGAAAGAAGACGGCAAGAAGGAAGTCAGAAAGGAAAAAGAGAGGAAAAAGGAAAACGGAGAGAGGAAGAGGGGGAAAAAGGGAGAGAAGAAAAAGCTTGAAGAAGAGGCTTGTGCCAAGCTGGCGGCAGCCGCGGGGCAGCCCTGCCCAGCGCAGGAACCAGCCGCTCTCGCCGCCGGTCGCGGTGCCGGTGCCGGTGGCGGCGCGGCGCGCTGCGGGCGGGGTCGCGGCGGCGGTCGCGGGTGGGCTCGCGGGGCGCGGGGCGGGGCGCGGGGCGGGGCGGGCGCGGAGGGGCGGGCCCGCACGCAGGCGCGGTGGGAGCCCGGGGCGCCCCACGCGGGCGCTCCCAGAGCCTCGGCGGCGGCGCCCGGCTCGGCAGCGAGGGGGACGCGGCCCGGGGCCGGAGCCGCGGCGGTGCCGAGGCGCCGCGGGAGGAGGGAGGCAGCCGCCGCGCCGCGCCGCGCCGCGCCCCGCTCCGCTCCGCTCCGCTCAGCCCCGCTGCCATGGGGTAGGGGGCGGCGGAGGCGCGGGGGGACGCCGTCAGGCTGCGGCCGCCGGCGGAGCGCGGAGCGGCGCCCCGCGGTGCCGGGGGGTGCGAGGGGCAGCGGCGGCGGGGCTGGCGCGGGAGGCCGGGCCGGGGGGGCGCCCCGGTGCGAGCGCGGCGGCGGCGGCGGCAGGCGGAGAGATGATCGCGGAGTTGTTGAGCAGCGCCCTGGGGCTCGCCCTGTACCTCAACACCCTGGGCGCCGACTTCTGCTACGATGACAGGTAGGGCGGCGGGCGGCGGGGCCGGGCGGGCGGGCGGGGGGTGCCCACCTGCCGGCGGCGGGGCGGCCGCCGCCCCCCTCGGGGTACCCGGGGCGGCGCCGGCGGCTCCCGCCGCTCCCGGGGCTGTGACAGCTCCCGCGCGGGCTCGGTCCCCTCCAGCCGTTCCCGCCGGGAAGCGGACCCGCCGCTTTAACTTCCCGCGTCCCGGGCCGGTCCCACGCGCGCGGTGCCGGCGGGGCGCTCCCCCTGCACCCCCCCCCCAGCTCCCCGCTCCGGGAGTTGCCGTGCGCGGCCGGGCGGGCGGCTGCGGGGAGCGGAGCCCCTCCGCCGGCGGGGCGGGAGGCGGCCGCCGCCGGGCCGGGCCGGGCTCCCTACCTGCTCCTCTCCGGAACCTACCTGCCGTCAGGAACTGCTGAAGCGGTCGGGGAAAAATTCCAATTTGTGCCTTTTCCGGTGACTTCATCTGATCACAATTAAAACAGATGCGTAATTAAAATGCATTAGGGAGAGCAGCACGCCTGGCTAAACTTACTAACCGTCCTGGGGTGTTTCACGCTCCATTGGAATTAAACCATCCAAAAAGCGAGCACGGATTGGCTTTGACAGCTTTTCATCAGCCGCTCCCCCCCTGCGGCGAGGGACCCCCCGCCCCGGGTGCGGGCGCCCCCCGCCGCGGGCAGCGCGGGGGGCGTGGGCGGGCGGACACGGGCGGGCGGCGGGTGCCCGCGTCGCGGCCCGGGCTGGCGGTGCCGGCGCGCCCGCGGAGCGGCTGCCGGGCGGGGACGGGCCGCGCCGCGGGGCTTCGCGTGCGGGGCGGGGGGCGCGGGGCCGCCGGAGGCGGGAGGGGGGATGCGCCTGGGCGGGGAGGTGTTGCTGGCTGAGCTGAACTTCCCGGCGCGCTGATGGGATGTGAAAGGGTCTGGTCCCGTCTTTTTCCCAAGGCAAATGCCTAGTCAGGAACCTACCTCTCCTGGTAGTGTCAATTAGTTCCTAAACTTCGAAATTTCCTCCCTTACGCCGTATTACAGTGCACCTGCCGTCTTTAAGGATCTGTCACCGCTTCCAGAATACCCCCCCACCCCCCAGCTCCCAGTTTTCAAGGGTTGCCACTATTAAACCTATTATACTGAGAGTAAATGCCAAGTGTTAGTCCTGGTCCAGGTCTCTGGCTGGGAACAGTGTCGGCCCGTAGAATGTGGTGATTCAGGCTTCAGTCCTTCAGGTCATTTACATGCAATTGAAGCCTTGTGAAGCAATTAAGTGTGTTTAGGTTTCTCTGAGCCTTCCCGTTATCTCCAGTGACTTTTCTTAAACCTGTTCTAACATTTCAAAACTTCATTCCCAAACAGTAAAAGCAAAAAAAAAAAAAAAAAAAAAATCTGCTGTTATCCTGACATGCAAGCTCTGAGTTGGATCAATAGAAAGCAGTGAATATTTTGACACACTGACACTATTTTAAACCCGCTTGTTATAGTTAAGAACTGCAGGAGTTGTGGAATATTTATGTAACCCTAAGTAGCATATGTTGCAATATTTAGGCAAAACTGAGTTGTTTAAGGATGTGCTTATAAGCCTGTCCTGCAGGCCAGTTCAAATTGGCTAGGCATAAAAAGCAATTTGAAGTACTACCTGGTGTTATTGATGTGGAGGTCAAGGTTTACTCTTGATCTTGCCTGAGTGTGCTTTAATGAAGTTAGAAAATAGTGATATTTGAGTGTCATCTCGGGAAGAGTGGAAAAGATAATCACATGCTGTCTTTGCTAGTACTAATCCCAGACTATTTAAAGGATGTACTAAAATACTGCTTTGTTTATGTGTTTACCTCCTAACTAAATAAAGTACTTCTCATCATTGTAGCTAAGATTTAGGCCTTCGCTAGAGTGCTCTGAAAGCCAGTTAATGGCATTTCTGTATGCAGGGTCATCTAATTAGAACGTTTTTCAACTGCAACACTGGAAGGGGCAAGGCAGAAATGGCTGTGGCATGCTAGTAATTGCTGAACTAGAAAGGGCTATCTATTCAAAGAGGCAGGCTCTCGGACCCAAAGTAGTCTTTTAACTCTAATCGCAGGATCTCGCTGCCCCCCAGGAGCCGGCTTGAAAGGTAACACTAGAAAAGGAGGTCGATGCTGGAGCTGCAGGACACAGCCCTCCATGTGGGAGATGGATCATGCTACTAACTTTAAGTGAATCAAGATTGTGCATTTAAACTGGGAACCTGCAATGTTTTGTTCCAGGAGGGCAGCATATTGCCATAGCTTTTTTCTGCTTCCTTTGCCATTATATTGAAATTACATCAGACTGTTCTTTTTTTAATATAGTGATCAAGCTTACTATATAAAGGGTGTCTGTAATTGCTTTCTGTATTTTTTTATGTAGGTTGGGTAAGATTAAGTGGCATCGTAAAAACTTCTTATAGCAAAATCAATTTCCCAATGGTAAAACTTAATATTTTAGCGGCTGCACGGCACCAAACCAAAGACTGTATGGACAGTGATATAACAAACTTGCTTGTAGTCTGGGCTTTATGACTCTATATCAAAGGATTCAATATTTTATTTCCCTCCCTTCACCCAATTAAACTGAAATTGAATGAATTTAAAGCCTCAGGAAGTTGAGTAAGCAAATGTATACATTCTTACTTTTCACCATTATTCTGCCTAACTTGTTTGTTTCAGGCCAGACAGATAAGTGGCACGCACATAATCAGTGCAAACATGTGATCTTTTGATCAATTGACTTATTGATTACTTTGAATGAAAGTGACAGCCTCTAAACCCGAGAGCCAGTATAAAGAAGAAACATTGCTGTATTTTTGTTGTTGGTTTTTTTTTCCTGTGGACCTAGAAAACACAAGCTTTTGCCACCCTGTTCCTTGCTACTGTAATTCTCAGACAGCTGTGATATTTCCTAGTTACATGTGTAGATTATTAGGTGGGAATTCCCCTCTCCAACTCAAAATCACCTTGTTCATCTAGGAACAAATAAATTTTTTTTCCCCTCTTTTTGTTTCTTTGTTTTAGTTGAAGCTGGATGCAACATGCAGTAACCCAAAAGAAGAGTTAAATGCGGGAAGGGGGGGGGAATATTTAGATATTGTTGATCTAATGCCACAATGAGCTCATATTGCTTGTTAATAAAGGTTTGTTTACCGCTGAGCAAAATCATCTTGGAACTGATAACAAGGGGTAGGGAGAAATGCAGTGTCCATTCCTGCAGCTGTATTGAAGATCTTGCTTGTTGTACTGTGTTAAATCCAGTTTCTTGCCAGATTAAGGGGGGGCTAATCTCTGCACATGCTGTTCTTGTTTCATGCTAATATCTATCAGTATTACAGGCGGGAAACCCATTGCTGCAATTAGGCTTACACACCTGTGTAATTATTTTTGCCTGCCACTTAAGCCCCCCCAAAAGTAGGCAATTTGCCCTGTGGGGGCTTTGCATTGAAGTTGTAGTCCTTCACGTGACCTGTGCTAAATAAGACAGGTTGCTGTCAGTTTATAGCTGGGGTGTGGAAGATTTAGTGCTCGGTGTATCTGAGGTCATGTGTTGCTACAGCGAACACGTCAAAAGCAACTCATCCATTGACGTGTTCCTTCTTACTCCCAAATGTCAGAAGAAAGGCATATTTTAAGGAGAGTATTAGTAGGAATCTTTAACCTCGAGTGATGTATTTTCTCTGTGGCACTGACAAAATTGGCATTTTGGAAAATATGTACAGATTTGTCTGTCTCTGTGTAGGACTCTTCCGTGAGATTTGGTAGCGCTGACCAACTTTCTCTAGCTTGTGCTGCATTTTATTTAGCAGGCCTGAATGGGGCACCCTTGCCGATGGTACAGAATATCCAACAGCCCTGTTCCAAAGTCGCAGGGCAGTATTGCAAACTGCATTGAAGAAATCCTGGTAAATGCCTTCACCCTGTAGTGTCAGACTTGCATCATTTAAAAACAGGCTGAGCCCATACACATTCGACAGTACCTCTGTTGGGTCTGCCACGTGAGTTTTAATCTAGCAAGTGACCCAAATACATGCACTAGAAGAATAAGTATAACTACACTGGGGAAAATAGCTTGCCATCTGTCTCCTTGTTGTGTGTGTATATTTGATTATTAATTTACATCTGTGATTTTTTTATGGCCCCTTTTTGTCATCTACTCTCAATTTCTCAGCTCCAAGTGTGCCTCTCCAGTAGCTTTCAGTATCTCCAGTTTGCAGGTGGCTGCAGTCTTCTGAATTCCAGCAGTGAGGCTGGTGGTGGGGAGAAGTGCGGAGACAGGGACTCGTATGCTTTCTTTCTAGTGTTTTCCCCTTGTGCCTCCTGTTGCGTCTTTATATGTGCTAATTTCAAATGACCATAAAGATAATTTGTATATGAAACAGGGACTTCAGCATGTTGATAAAGACCAACATAATCCGGAGAAGATGCCCGAGTAGCGGAGGCTATGTAGTTTTCAGGTGCTGTAGTTGAGTATCAACCAAGTGAACCAGTAACTGGTTGTCTAATAGGATGAACCTGGCATGATAATATTCTGTTTAATATGATACCTGTTCCATTTTAAATGCTGAATGTCATCTAAAAATATATTTGGCTTTTGATTTAAAAAGCATTTCTGCATAAAAACTTTTGTTGAATGAAATACTTTTGATCAAATGTGAAATCTTAGTTTCATCAAAATAGTGTGTTGTTTGGTTTTTTTTTTCCAGTGGAGATGCTGTAGCATAGAGACTTTTGGAAGCAAAAAAGAAATTATGTCCCCGCAGGCTTTATTTTAAGATTCTTGTTGCATATATAACACTAATATAAACCGAGTCACTTCTGGTAGCTGGTTCAGAGAATAAATTCGTGACTGTTTAGCAGACGGAGAGTCTCCCTGAGTCACTGACGGGATGCGCCTCATCTGCAGGAAGTTCTTCCAGCACACAATGGAGTTACAAATTCAAATGATCCACTTTCTCCAACATCTCTCATATGTATTCCAGCTGCACTTCTGAATCCTTTAAGTTTGCCAGAGTGAAAGTCGCTCAGAAGGCTCAGAAGTCTCTCATCTCAATTTGTTAACCATCTGATAGCTGTGAGAGTGCTGAATTAGAGCTCTTTTGCCTCCCTCATCTGGAAGTTTGCCTCCCCTCGTTGTTGGCTGCTAGGATTTTTTTTTCCTGTGAAGTTGACTGAAACAGACTTTGCTGTTTGTTTATGGAATTTCTTTCTTTAGCTGAAATATTTGATGCTGAAGCTGTAGATGCAAGCCTGCTGGCAACCTGTGGTGAAAGTTGCTCCAAACATACAGTTGGAGAAACAGTAGATCAGAAGGCAGAGATGCTTATTATTATTGTTATTTGTGTCAAAGCGAGTCTGATGTTTGGACCAATGTTTATGGTTAGATTTTTTCATTTTTATTTCTAAATATTTTATAGGCTTGACACAGCTTTTGGTTTAACTGTCTTTTTCGAAAAAGAAATCTTTTTGAACTGTCCATTTCCCGCAATGGTTTTTTTCATCCCTAATTTTTGTCCAAAATGGTTGTTTGAAAGATGGAAGCATTTTATCTGGAGACTCAAACCTTATGCTGAAAGTTCTTTGTTCTCCGATGCTTTGGCCCTCAGGTTTTTAAATTAATTTTGGAATTTCTCTTGATTGCGGAAGCCTATTGTTGGCCTTTGAGGCTTGGCAGCCTTTGAACTGCTGTGCTTTCCCGTTTGGGATGACTTATCTTACAAATGCTCTCTTATCCTTTAAAGTGGGAGCTTGTTCTGTGGGCAGGTTATTTAAGTCAGGATGACAGTAGGATTTAATTTCACTTACTCTAGATTGGGTTCTTAGGTCGTATTCCCGCAGTCTCAGGATAGTCCTCTAGACTTGAGATATTTCTGTTACTGCTTGAACAGACAGTCCCTCCCCAGTAAGAGAGAGAGGGTGTAAATCCTGTAATTTCTTTCCCAGTTTCACCCTCCACAGTACTCCATACTAAACCATTTTCCCCTGAAGGCCAGCCTGTTGCTGAATGAAACTCGGAAGACCCAGAGGAAACTGGTTTTTGGAATCACACCCTAAGTATTACTTAATATGTCGACTCTACTGCTCGGTTTGCTACTTCAGGACAGTTGAAATATCTTGTGGACCTGTGAACGGCTCGTAGCGGGCATCTCCAAAGGCATCAGTGCATGCATAGGCTCTGCCTTCGGAGGATGCTTCAGCCTAGCACAAGGTTGCTGTTATTCATATATGACAGTTTATTGTGAAACAAAGAAGCGTGCTGGATGACTGGGATGTGGCTAAGGATCAAGTAATCTGTCAATCTCTATTTCACTTTGAGGAAAAAGAAAATCAGTAAATCAGACCATTTGAAGCTGATGGAACTTGGCCACCCAGCTTCTGTAACTGGGGATGGCTAGTCGATGTGCTCCAGTGCTCTGCCACCCCAGCCATTCCTGGCCTTTTTAATCTTTGAGAGGGAGAAAAAGTAAAAGCGGCTTCCTTGAATACTAATCCTTGCGTTCCCTAGGGCACTGAATTACTCTATTAGCCTTTGTTGTCCTATTGGCTTCATGAGGAGGTTTTTCAAGAATAGTGGGAGGTTTCAGTTGGAGGTAAATAATGCTCATTTACTGTCTTCATATCCCTTCTTTCCTTTATCTCCATCTTTTTAATTGCTGTTTATTTTATTGGAAATATTGTGCTTTCAGCACAAGCTGTTTTGTCTTTTATATCTTAATTCTTTTGATATGTTTTTTTTCCAGTGGTTTATTCATGGCCCATATACACGCTTCAAAAACTGTTAAAAACCAGGGTAACCTCTAAAAACACATGTACCATCACTATAGTAGATAGAATAGCAAATTTTTGTTGTATGCCTAAAACTTGAGACCAAGTCTTTTTTGGCATCTGTCTTCCAGCAGAGAGCTGGACAGGCTTCCCATTAGTCTGCCACAAAGGTTCCTTAATTTATTTGCAGGGGTCACTGTTGACTGCCTCGGAGCACTTCCTTCTCTCCAGGAGTTAAGCACGTTGGCCTCGGCAGCGCTTCTGGTCCCAGCTGGCCCAGGAAGCCAGAGACTGACAGGTGATTGAACGAGGATTTTCCACATGATGGTACAGACCATTACTGCTAGATGACTGGACTGGTCTGTGGCATCCCCTATTATTCACCAACCTGTCAGTAGAGCAAAAAAAAACCACACTGACTTCTGACCTGTGGTTCAGGTGAGGACAGGTTTTTCTCAATTTAGTTAGCATCCTGTTTCCAGGATGGGTTTTTCTGAACTTAGCATTACTCTAGGCTATTTTGCTAATGAGAGGATTGTATGATTTTTTTTAACTCCTATGTGTTTTAGTCAGCTAGTCCAGTATTAGTTCAGAGGAACAACACAGTAATTGGTAGCAGAACTATTGCTGTAAAGTCTCTGCCAGTGCCTGGATGCTATTTTCATGCAGCTTGGTAATTTGTGTACTTAAATCGTAAAAAAAGGACTTGAACTCTTGAAAGAGGGTCATGATTCAGTGACCAAAATTCTCACGGAAACAAACCGACTCAGCAGCAGCCTAAATGGTTCCTAGATCCCTGTCCTGTCGTCCCTTCCCACCTCCGTGGCTTTCTACATATAACAATAACTGTTGCTGGGCCCAGGAACCAGGCTCCAGCGTGCCATTTCCCCATCATCACTGCAGAATGACCTGTACCCTATGCTTAGGGCACCCTTCTGGTGGGAAACCAGTCTTTGAACCCTCTCAAATACCGAAGTAAAAGATAGGTACACTGCAAGTGTTTGTCTGCAGTCCCAACTTAGAGATAGCATTTCATTTCTGTATGTAGCCTTTCCAGTTGCTTGGCTGCCTGCTCTGAGTAAATGTGAATTTAGTTTTTAATTGCCTTTCTGAGAATTTTCTCTCCCTCTGATGCAAGGGAATGTAACTTGGAGTTGGATGGCTCTCTGAATCAGATACTTTTTTTTAGGAGGCAATGCCTGGCTGATAAGTGCATAGGCTCCCAACATCGTGGTGCATCAGGAGTGCCTTTACAGCATCTAGCCTCCAATTTCTACGTGGGAATATTTCTCAGTTGAAGCTGTTTAAAATAGCTCTTAGGTTTTGCTCAGCAACTATTGAAGCTGGTAATGGTTATTTACTTTGGTATTAAAAAACCCAGCATGTACGAGTTCCAGTGTATGAGTAGAGCACTAAGAAATACTCTTCCACTGAAAATAGTCTCCTTAAGTTGATGTTTGCAGTGGTTTTAAGGTGATGGAATTACTTAGTGGGGAGAAAAAACCCAAGGCAGTGGACTTGTCCATTACAGAGGTCTTCAAGAATTAGTGCTGGTACCAGGAAAATAAACCTGGCTATACATAGGGGTTAGCCAAGCCCCTTATTGTGGAGTATCACAGTTAAAACCAAGCCCTAAAGTCCAGCCAACCAGCACCAAACTGTTTGGTTTTATCAGAGAGTCCCTTGATATGGCTTCATCCAGATTCCAGCAGGAGATGAAAGACTTCACGAGGAGCCAAGCTCCTGTGTAAAAAAAGATGGGTGTGCCGAAGTGGTCTGTAGAAGATAGGCAGAGATGGTCTGCCCCATCATCATTTCAACTCTAAATATTCAGTGTGTGTCTGGTCTCTGGTTTAGACCCACAAGTCTTGCGGTGATTCCTGTACCTGCCTTCCAGCCCGGGGTGTTTCCCTGAGGTGTGTTTTAGCACACTCAGAGTCCAAGCTGCTGTAAGTGAGGATGTGAGTTGTCCACTTGAAGTTCTTTATACATTCATGTCTATACATTTGACAGGCTTTTAGTAGTCACTTTGAAATGAAAGTTGTGGTTCGAAAGTCATAGGTCAGCATCTTGGAGGCAGCATGGGGAGAACTAGAACTCCTAATCCAGAATAACTTTTTTTTCTGCAAATGACTAATTTGTTCCAGGTCTCTAACATAAAACCTTGAAGTTAGAGCTCATTCTGAAAATCGGGCACTTCGGGGACTTTGACTTTGGTGTCTTGAGTCTTGTATGCATGTGGTTTAGTTCCATCATTTTTCAGAGCGTTTTTGATGGTGGCTCTTTGACAGGACACAGGAGGATCTCACTGACCAATGTGCAAAGCAGCATATTAAGTGATACACTTAAAAATCTGCTTTTTAAAGCACAGGGTGCCTGTGCCTCTATAGACTGTTTAGTACCGTGCTGTTTCTCTTCTGCAGGCTGCTCCAGTTGGTGCTTTTAGCCTTTATGTGATATTGTAGCACTATTGTAACATAGGAATGTTCTTGGTTTCATTTTGCAGCCTGACAACGCTCCTGGGTTGGGATCAGTTGTATTTGGCTGGCTCCTTCGTTTGAGTGGACTAGTGCTGGGCTACTTTGAGATGGGGATTTGGTCCAATTGGAAATTCAGATGAGATGCTCTCAGTCACCTCTGGCCGTTAGGGTAGGTTTTGTAACCTCAAATAACACTGGGGATTTTTCTTACCGAAGTGGAAGGAGCCCACACTGCCTTGAGTGTGACTCTGTGGGTGTAAGAATCCACTTGTAGCTGTTGTTCTGTAGGTTACGAGCCTTCTGCTATATACTCTTCTTTTCATGCATCGTACACTTTTTAAAATAGATTTTTTCCTTTTCAAATAAAAATATATTTGAAGGAATGCTGTGCCTTGTCACATCCTCTCATTTCCAACAGTTATGTGAAGATGGAAGTGCTGTCATGCCTTCTCTTGTACTTGATACTATATTTGCTTTGACTGCTTAGTGTGGCAACAGTGTTGATTGTTTTAATTATTTAATAACAAGATAAAGAAGAAATTAAGCCTATGCCTCACTTCTGAGCCTAAAAGTGAGGCAGTATCTTAAGAGGCCTTATTTTGTGTGTTATATATCAGCCCTCTGGATACCACTAGAATAAGAAAAATATTTATGTCTTGGAGTAAGCCTCTTTGTATTGGCCTGGCTGTCCTTGTTGGTGCCAGAATTTCATCAGTGAATCATCTTAAGCAACTCTCTGAAATAATTTGTGAAGCTTTGTTTGGAAGTTTGGTTTGTGGGTCTCTAGCAAGGTTGCTATTGTTCTGCCATCTTTTCTTCGACCTTCCATACCTTTTCCAAACTCCCATGCCAAAAAGAAACACTGTGTGGTTCCTGGGAAGATACTTCTAGGTATGGTATGCATCTAGCTGTGTATTCCTTGTTGCAAAATATTGAATTATAGATTAGATATATATATATCAAGAATTTCCTTATAATAAATTCCATGAAGCTTCAGTGTGTATGCTTCGTTTTCTTCCAGCTGTACTTGAGGTAACTTTTAAATGTTGGGGTTTTTTTTAGGAGGAAAAGGAGGATTGGTCTTGTGACATTAATGTTAGTCGCAGAAGAAAGGTTTCTTTTTTTAATTAATTTGTAATTAAACTTCTGATCTTTTACACTTTTATAATTAAAGCAGAAGAAAACTTAGGCTTTTTAAAAGCACTTTGATCTGAATTAAGGTTCCAGTGCCAAAAAAATAATTTAAGTGCTGCATGGTTGTATAAATAAAGCTTGCTGAAAGAAAAAGTACTAAGAGAATGATGAAAAAATTTAATCAAATAAAATAGCATTTGTCTGTAGCAGCTTTCATTTTGTAGCGCAAACAGTTCTTCATAGCTTCTTTGTAACACCAGTATACTTGAATAAATTTTCTATTTGTGTGAAAAGACATAGCTGTATGTTCTATTCCATTTCACAGTACATTACTCATCTCTTGTATGTAAATCACTTGGCTTGTTAAAAATGGTAGTGTTTCTATTTAATAAACATCATGCTTCTGGAGAGTTCTCAAGACATGCTTTTTTTTTTAGAAGACAAAAGGCTTAAGTGTGGGGAAAGGCCATGAAGGTTCCTCACACTGTTGGCCTCATACTAAAAAAGCAAAACCCAAGCTGGATCACTGCAGAGTACCGTCTACGCTGCTGTTTGCTGCCAGACATGTTCATGCTCTTCCTGGGCTTTGAAAGGATTGCTGAAAGCAGCTCTGCATCAGAGCTGTGCAGCTTCAGTTAGTGTTATGGAGCATTATGTTTGCGGTGATGTGGCTTGCAGAGTACCGCTGGCAGGTGGAGCCTGAGATGAAAGCCTTCTCCACCCAAATGGACCTGGGGCTGTGTGTCTGGATGTGCCCTGAGCCACTGTGCAAGTCATTACAACTCCTACTGCTTCTGTTTCCTCTCTCCCTGCTTCTACTCGTAATGTGATTGCAAGCTCTTGGCAGCCCAAACTGCATCTTCAGTAGGTCTATTGCATCGGTTGGTTCAGTGTGGCTCGAGCCTTGATAATGGCATCTGGCTAATTTAAAATGATGGCTTGGGCTTGAAGAATGGAAGTTTAATGGAAGCTGCTTTATATATTTACCTCTTTCCATGGAATTGCTAGATGTCTAGATGCTGTTTAGCCAGAGCAAGTTGGCCATGGTTCCTCTTGAGTGTGATCTGCTATGGCATTGTACTAATTTTTAATAAAAATGTCTCACTAACTCTGTTTTGATTAATGTTGAATGAATAGGTTTGTATTCATTCAAAGCAGAACCCTGAATTACCCTGATTTATGATGGACTTAGGTACTTGGAGCTTCATGTCTGGCTGATACAGGGTTAAAAGCGAAAGGATAGATTGAATGTCCAGGGAGCAGGAAGCTAGTTGGTCCTCTGGAATTTAGAGCCTGCTTCTAGCACTTGACAAAGAAAATAATGTAAAGCTATTGATAAAAAAGTGGATGTTTATAAGCAAACAAAACTGATTTGCTGAGGTACAGTCAACCTGTGAGAGATCTTGCAGGGAACTCTTCTCCTCTAGGGGACAGTCAGCTCTTTCTTTAATTTTTTTCTAAATGTTCCCGTTTCAATCAATGTGTGCAGTCCTTTCCGAAAGTAGTTAAAGGCCGCTTTGTTTAGGGGCTGGGAGAGTGTCTGGTGAGGTGAGGGAAGGATGCCCCAAAGAAGAAAGACCTTAAGGAGTATTGGCTTTCACCTGGTTGTGTGCTGCATATCTAATCCGCTACCTTGTAATACTAATAAGTATTAATATATGGTGTTTTAATCTTTTGAAAAATAAAAACACTGACTGTATAGGAATACCTGTAGCGTTTTGTTCTTTTGACACTAAGATATGTGCTCAACCTACTGTAAGTCTGAGCTGTTGACTCAAAGTGTATGGAATTCAGTTTTGCAGGAAAAGAGAAGGTTTTCTGCTTTTTACGCAGGTCTAGATCTTGGTGCTCCCTGGGGATAGTGTTGGAGAAGGAGTCTTGTCTAAGCAGGAAAATTGGATAGTACAGGTCTGCAGGTACCATGGTGATAAGTATGATATACATATCTTTAAAGGCTCTGGTGCAGTAGCTTGAAGCAAGGTACCACCCTGTTATGCATAGTTTGAATTCACATGCCGTGTGTGATATTTAAATCTACCAACTTGACTCCATGCTTGGCTTGTTCTGAACATCTTGCAGACTGAAATGTGTAGATTTTTTTGAGGCTCCCTGTATTGTAGCTTATTATAGACAAGGAGTTTCAGTTTATGTTCACACTATGCTAATTGTTAATGATGTGAAAAAGTGTATGAGCTTATTTTACAGCAAAAAGGTTTAAAAGTCAGTTTTTTTACTACTGAATCCTAACATTATGGTACTGTTTTCTGAATAAGTAAAATCACTCTAAAGCATGAAAATAAAGAACTAAGGCGCAGGTAAATGTAAGTACGGAAAAGATTACAGGATTCAAGAATAAAGAATATCTTATTAATGCCTATGCCTCATTCTTTCTGTAAATATTTAAGGAAAAATCTAAGTGGTGTGGATGAGAATTTTCCGTAATGGATGGGATTAAAATCAGTTTATTGAAATTTTATTTCCTTCTGGTCTAGTGTAATTTAAACAATTCTGCTTAAAAGTATAAATTGCAGTGGCACTTAGTGTGGGCAAGGGTGTAGGGACATCTGTTCATTGTGTAGCACAGTGGGAGTGATGGCTGAATGTTTTTGCTTGAACAAGGGCACTGAGAGCACTTTATTTTGCATACCTCTTTCAATATAAGAAATCATGGGGAAGCATCTGTGTGTGGGGTATGAAAACGGACGTTTTACTTTATGCTGCTGTACGTGGCTGAAAAGATACTATGAGTGGAGAGTATTTGCTTTCTAGCCTCCTTTTTCATGGCCTGAAATCCTATATAAAATCCTTGAGGTAGCAGAGCACAGTCCTGTTAAAGGAGGAGCAGATATTGTGATAATTCTTAGCATGAATCTGAAATTGTACCAGGTAGTCTTTTGCCAAGAGCGAGCACACTTGTAGAATAAGCTGCTCAAGGAAGCCTGCTTACCATGCTGTATTTTGTATTGTAAAATGCAAAAGAACCCTGTTCATAACAGAACAGTTGCACTTAATATGCATATTTAATTGCATATGTAATAACACATAATTTTTCATCTTATTTATACTTGCAATGCTATCTTATGTCTGCACCAGCAATGCAGGTCATGGAGGGAGTGAAGGGATGGACCCTGCAATCAGTAAATCTTCCAGCAGAGTGATTAAGTTAGTATCAAATTATGCCCTCAAGAATTTCTAAGCTCATAAATACAGTAAGCAGTATGGTAATCAGAAAATGCAAGTTGTTTTTTGTGTTCATAGAGTCTTTATTTCTTTAGTCATTCTTCTGAATTTCAGCAGGAACTCTTGTACAGCAGGAACTTCTACGGTTTTACTTTCTGCAGCAAAGGATCTCTGTTGACTTTGCAACTTTTGTGTTTCCCTTTTTTTTTTTTCTGCTGAAGGTTAGGAGTTAGATACTTGGGTCACTTTACGCTACCCATGCTAAATAAAACTAAATGAGGAAGCAGTGCAGAGATTATGTTTCAGCTATTGCTTCAGGAACTGACTAAACCTTGATTTAATTGAATTCAATTTAGATTGGTTGAATATTGCTACTGTTGTAATTAAAGAAAGAAAACTGCAGCTAACTAATCTGTTTTTCTGTATGTCTCTTGTACCTGCCTGAAATTTATTCTTTTTTTGAAGTACAAATGAACAAGTGAACTCTTTGGCTAAGCAAAGTCAGTATTTGTACTGAGATGATTATGCATTAACTATTTCATGCTTATTGGAATGGAAAAAATGAGCAGATTGGAGAGGATGAATAGGCTGCTTAGTAATATCCAAGAAGGAGGAAAAATATGACCTAATAATCTGCTTTAGTGATGATCTGTTTATTGTGTCCGAACTTGGTTAAGGTCAAGATAAAAGCAAATCATTTTGTAGGTCCTACGTGCCAGTAAGAGATAAAATGGCAGTGTATGCCTGGGCTTTGCAGCTAAGACTTCAGTTTTACAAGAGCTTGGACATGTGTTCAGCTTTTCAGATGTAAATAGTCCCATTAGATAAAATCTGGGTCCAACTGGAGTCAATGGTAAAACCTGTGGTAATTTAAATAAGGCTAGAGTTTCATGAATCAGTTCAGTGAGACTACTTGTATACATAAAGTTAAACACATGGCTAAGTGTTTGCAGGATAGAGGGCCTGCAAGGATAGGAGAATAAGACCCTTGCGATGCAGTTTGAAGTCTGTCCTGTCTTGCTGTTGCATGATGGAGAGCCACAGTGAGGAAGTAGGTGAACCTTTTGGGCATGAACAAACACAGAGTATATAAAACATCATAAATAACTACAATTCATAAAATGCTTGGTTGGTCCTAAATAATGAAGCAGTGAAAAAAGTTTATGGGCTGTGCTTGTTCTTGTAATATATTTTTATTTTATATTTTTTGGCACAAACGCATGTAAGGAATTAGTATCATTATTATGTTTCGTTATTCAGAAGAACTTAGTAGCGGGAGATGCTTGCTTTTGGAATGGGAAGCAGGTAAAATAGAAGTTACAAGCCAGCACCCTGTCTTCCCCCATCTACTATTTAATCATAGGAGTCATGCAATATTTGATAATTATGTCAACTGTTTTAATCATCGTGTACATTAACTACTTAATTTCATATCACGCTTGGTAAAGAAGCACTGTGGGTATTATCATAACTGTGATGGTTCTCACCATCTGAGGCTCTCCCTTCCAGATGTTTCACTGGTTTGCAAATTTGATTTGGAGCCGTTTGTGCAGCAAAACAACTGTCACATACACTAACAGATTTCTGTCTCTCTCCTTGTGCAGAACATCTTTGCAGAGCCTAGTTTCACATTTCTTGGTGAGAAATATTATTTGAACGACTGCCCCCTTAATCTTGTGAGATTTAGATAAGTGCAATTTTCCAGGTTTTTGAGGGAGTCCTAATTTACATTTCATAACACACAACCAAGCAATTAGCATGAAGTCTTATGGCAGCCTGACAGTCCTTTGTGCCTATGGAAACAGTTACACAATAGTGCATGTGCAAATGATGTTATCAGGCGCCCTTTGTGTGTGTTCACCCGTTTTACCTGGAGCATGCTAAAAAGCTGCAGCCTAATTATCATTTAAAGTCAATCTGATCTATTGTACGATTAACTTGCGTAAAGAGAGAAACATGGAGGTCTTGAGAAAATAATAGGTACTAGTCATTCTTTTAAATGACTTCATTTTGGCATGCTGTTATGGTTATTTTTCCTCTGTGCATGGCTTGAAATGGGAGGAACATGTGCCACACTCCCCCCCCGCCCCCCGTTAGATTCAGGCTGCAACCTTTCCTTTGTCTTGCTCTCCCTCCTTACAGGTAGGTGCAGAACCTTGTCTTTTCCAGCTGGAGACTGATATTGCCTATGTGTTTGGAGAATGGAGCAGAACATACCAGCTCCCCTATCCTGCTGATTGTGCAGTCCGGTTGTAGTTGGGGACTAGACAGGGGAGACTTGGTGTAGTGGGAGAGTAGGAAAAAAAGTAAAGCAGTAGGGAATAGGAGGTTCAGCACTGGTACAGAGCTCTTCAGCTATTGTGTGCACAGGTGTCTGGGGCAAATACTTTCTTGCTTCTCAGTGTTTGTTGTTCTTAAGGTTTCAGGTGTTTTTGTTTCGGTCTGATAAGATGCTGATTTAGTTCTATTCACTTCAGTTATATTATCCCACTGGGTAGGGAGTGGTACCTTAAGGTGCTTTCAGGAGCACTTGAGATTTTCTGCCCCAAGGAGCTTTAGACTGAAAGGTATGAGAAGAGCAACACATGGAAAAGAGGCAGTGTATGTGCAGTGGTCCTGCATGTTGGACTCTGTGTTTGCACACAACACAAGGTATGAGAGTCATCTAAATGTTATGGTGACAGTGAGGGAAGGTCTGGAAAAAGGGGAAGGTGAGGCAGAAGACATAACAGAGAAAGGTGAAATGAGATATAACTCTTGGTGGCTTGGTACACATGTGGTATGCAGAGGAACCAAACCCAGTACGCAGACTGGGAGAAAAACTGCTTTCAGTGTGTGAATGCTGCTACTGCATTTGCTGGAAGAGGCATTAGCCCTAGATTTTGGCAGTCTCAGCTCTGTCTGTTGTAGTGAACCAGGCTGGGACAAACTGCTTAAGCCAAGGATGTTTGCCTTACTGAAAGAAACCTGAGATTGATCGTGCCATCAGCACGGCCAACAGGTCTGAAAGGGGTAACTGCTAGCTGTGGAAGTGGGGATGAGCAATTGGTGCTGATAATGTGGTCAGAGGGTACCAGGGAAGCCTGTCCAGAGAGGTTTCCGTGGATTTCACTCCTGCCTTTCACGAGTTTTCAGCTTGCTCTTCTAACCTGTTCTCTCGCTGTCTCCCTGGGTGGTTTTCTCCTCTCATGTTTCATACAATGGAAAGCTAATAAGACATATACAGAAAACAGACGCTGGAACCAAAGTAGGAAAAATGAGCAATGACTTCGTTAATAGAGTTAGGCCCATTCAAGGAGAAAGACACAATGTGGACTAAAAAAGAGATAAATTGTTTGGGAATGGAAAATGGATCAAACAACGTGGCTGAACACAGGCTTAGCCGTTGCTGTGCAAAAACTAGATGGCTGCAGAAGCTACGGTTTTGTGGCTGCCTTGTTTGGCTATTCTTTACACTAAGTCCTAGTTTGGGACAGGCGGCGACGATGCGAAGTGCTGCTGCTTTCAGCTGGTCCTTGCCAAGGCTGCTGTGTGGCTAATGAAGCACTAGATTTTAACCTAGTCTTGGCAATAGTGGTTTGGATGGAAGGCCAAACTGAACTATCAGCAGAGACAGTGCTATTTTTAGGGCTATGTGTATGAAGAAATAGTTGATGAAATAAAGCTATAGAACTCTTGGAAAGTGGCACGGTGCCTTGTGCTTTGGATATTTTACTCTGAAGAAGTTTTCAAATCCCTTTCAACATGAGAATTGACTGTGAATTTCAAACATAGCATTGCACAGCATGTGGCATTCATTTATTATCCCATTATTAGATTAAATGTTATGAATTAAACAAGTATTGTTTTCTCTGTGTTCGCTTAGGTTATTGTTATAGAAGACAAACGTACATCTTTAATACCAGGTAAATAGGCTCTTCTCTTTCTTTTTGGACTTCATCTTCTTTCCTACTATGTCTGTCTTAAAGGGCAAAGGAAAACTTCTTTAATGTAAAAATTAAGAAGTGATTTGTAAAGGCACATTATACTCCCAGGTCTCGAAGACTTGTGGTTTGAAACTGGAAACATAGCCACAACTAATGTATTCTGAGACCAGCTCAATGTGGAGTTTTACTGAAATGTTTGATGGATGCTCTCAAGAATGTTGAATGAAGCTTTAAAAGATTTCCTGCATTTCCCTACATATTGCCTGGCTTTTGATGCTGGCATGAGCTTGCTAGAAATGCAGTGTGTAATTAGAGTGCTATCAATTTATCATGAAAAACAGAATAGTGGTAGTTCCCCTTGCCCCCACTTGCTGGTTCATGTATCTCCCTCTCTGATCCTAAAACAGGAAGAAAATACTCTGAGATTCTCATGTTAGCGGTTTTTTTAAAATATACTATTTTCTTAAATAGGAGGAATGCTTTAGAAGTGCTATTGGCTATGGCCTGTGTTCACCTTTAGCTGATATGGCATTTCTTGTAATATGTCCGTATTCTGTGCATGGTGGGATCTGGGCTTTGTGCATAGTGGCAGAACTGGTCTGCAGATGTTGTGGGAGAAGCCTGCTCACACAGATGAGCCAGTAACAACTACAGAGAAAGTTGCTTTGCACCTTGGTGGTACTGTTCTCACCACAGCTAGTGGTCAAGGTGGTATTACAAAGCATATTCAAGTGGTAGGCATATAATGGCAGTATTCAGAAGGCAGGAATAAGAACTATTATATGTGAAAGTAAAAAAATATTGTGAGCATTCAGGAATGCCAATGCTTTTCATAGCATAATTTCATCACTTGCTTTGGTGTATAGTTAACTATCTTAAGTCCATGTGGCAATAATATTCTGTTTTCAAGGGATTTAATTGGAGTTTTGGAGACCCTGCAAATATGAGGGGCAACTGCAATCTCTGTCCAACCTAATAGAGGGCTAAAAGCAGGAAATCATCTGGGCGTATGACGTGTAGGCAATGCATACTCTTAAGTTCCTCTGAGGTCTAAATATACTTGCAGGGTCTGAGCTGAAACAGCATTGTATTTTTGCCTCAGTGTTAATCTGTGTTATTTGGATTTAGGTGTTTCTGGCATACGCTAGAGTTGTGGCTTTGTCTTCAGGGCAGATGTAGCCAGAAAGCTGAGATGAAGGCCAGTACCAGACTTAGTAAATGGTTTATCTGCAGTATGGGTGGTTCAAAAGTATAAACTATATCCTTTCTAATTTATTATCATAACATGAGTTTTGAAGCAGTCAGATCTTTCTAGAGTTGGGTTCTCGCTATCTGGGAGACTATACACGTCTGAACTGTCCTGGTCCTAAAGTGCTTGTCATTCAGGTCCTTATTCTGGAACAAAAAACCCCACCCAAAACCAACATACTTCATATCTACCCCTGCCCATTTTATATTTTACTTAGTAGGATTACTTATATAAAGCTAAACATTGGTATGGCTGTCTTATTTTTTTAAGAACATAAAAATCTTAGAGATTTTGCTCATGTTTTATTTCTGATTACTTCATGCTGTGGGTATTGATGAGGTAATGGAAATCTGTATCTGGAATGCTGGTGTGGGGAAAACAATTTGTGTAATGTTTTTCATCAACTCTAATTAAAGGAATGTCTATTACAATCAAAATTAATTGCAGTTAATAAAGGATTGCTTTCTTTTTTTGTAATGTATCCGAATCACAGTCTTGTAATTTTCCCTTTGTGTTTCAGAAAGCTGTTGGAAAATTGTATTTTGCTTCTTCAGTGTACCTATCTCTAGGAGAAAAGGGGGTTCAGTACTTTCTGAAGGTAGTTATATTTCTTAAATCACTGAACCAAAATACAATGGTTAATGTTAATAAATATTTACTTTGTTTTTAAGCTTGGAGTGATCATCAGTGCCACAAGCCAATCTGTGGATTTGCCTGAGGTGGTGTTATGAGTCTTCAGAGTGATATATTTGAAGTTGCGCTCATCTGTTGATTTACTGAATGAAATTTGCACCTTTAACGAAGACCTGCCTATAGCCTTAGCTAGGTAGATAATGTTATGCATCTTTTTGAAGTGGTATTTTACAGTGTCTTCTCCCTTTTAATTGCTTTAACATTATTTTTCTTCTGTGTTGTGGTTTTTTTTCTCTTTTCCTTATTTTTCTTTCAGTCCAAATCATTTAGTAGTAGGAAAACTATTGTTTTCAATATCAAACAAAACCTAAACCCTACTGGAAAAAAATGCTGGGAACAAAAGCAGTTTCATATTATCATAGACCATAAACTGTGAAAAGCGATGCAAGCTCAACTAATCTTCTTGCATGTCAATATTAAATTTGTTCTGTCTCCTGGGTTTTTTTTGTTGTTTGCTTTGTCAGTATCTGCTTGTTCTTTCCTACCTTACCCTTAGATCACACCTCCTGTGGGCTGAGGACAAACTTGCCCGGAGCTTGTACAGTGCCTTGCAGAAAGGTGTCTCCACTAATGGGTTGGATTCTTTACCTGTTGTTATTGTGTTCTCTGAAACTGATCTTTGTTTTGTTTTCTCTTATAATTCATGTCAGCTGGTGCCCCTTGCTTATGTAAGTCTTTGGTAAGGACAAGTGTGGTGATTTTATGTTGGTGAATACCAGTAATGGTGCCTCTTACATATTACGTGAAGTTCTTGAACACTAAGAGAGCGTAAAATAGAAAAACAATAGGAAACAATGGTGCTTATGTAGAATACTCATGAATTTGGCTCATGAGCTGCAGCACACCCTCCAGGACATGTTTGCCAGCAGGGCAAATCTGTAAGAGAGTCTTCCTCTTGTCAGGGGTCAGGGCCACCTTTAGATCTGGAGCATCGTCATGGCGGTCCTGAGGATATGCTGGTTTCCCAAGAGCGGTTGCTGCAGGATGGGCAGGATGGCCTCGCTGAAGGCCCCTGGCTTTTCCTCCCCTGCCTGCTTTGCTCAGATAATCCTGCAGCAGATGTCAGAGTTTCCCTTTGATTCCTCTGGCTTCAGCAAAGCTGCAGGGGCACTAGAAACCTGGCCCTGACCCCTGCTGAGCTGACAGAGATAAGAGCAACATCATCCCCAATGAAACCTATGTGCCATTGCCCTATTTCAGCTAAGTGAGCGCTAGGGATTTGTTTTCCACAGATGAGTGATACGTGCTCCTCCTCCCCATTGCTGGTCCCAGTGATGCCAGCTGCACATACCCTGTCCCCGGTGCCCCTGCGGGTGGGGTGCGGATTAGTGATGTGCTGCCAGCAATTCCCTGCGATTGCATTCCTGCTGGGGAGAGCTGGAAGGAGAAAGCGGGCGTTGGTAGATCAGGTTATGCTCATGCTTGACTGGGACCTGCTCTCTGTGGTGTTGTGATCTACTGCAAAAAGCGTTGTCAGTGGATGTCTGTGGGGGAGCTGGGGAGCAATGAGATCAAAAATACACAGCTGCCAAGTTGGTCCTATGTTGTTTGGGACTGTTTGCCAGGCTCAGTGGAACAAACATCCCTTATTTTAGATGATGTCTCGCTGTCCCTGAAGTAAACATCTCTCAAGTTTTCCTCTAACCTACTAACATGCAATTTTAATCCCAGCATAACTGCTGAAGGGTATGTGTAAAAGACTTATAAATGTGTTTCCACACAGACTTGTGATGTCATGAGATTAAAAATGTATATTCCTTCCTTGGTTTTTGCTGTTATCAAAATGTCAAGACTGTGGCTTTGTTACTACGCGGGTGGTGTAAGCTTGGCTTTGACCCTTCTGCAAGTTGTCAGAAATTCCTTTCTGAAAACATTTTAAGCTCCAAAGTCACTTAGCGTCGAAGCATTTCTCTTCATCCTGCCGCTGGTGGTGCTGATCTGACAAGCGGCTCGGGGACTGGTGTCGTCGGTTGGCGGGTGGTGAGTGGTTGCATCACTTGTGTTTTGTTTTGTTTTTTTTTTCCTTTTTTCTTCCCCCGGGTTTAATTTCTCTCTCTTATTTTCCTTTTTATTATATTATTATTATTATCATCATAACCATTATTATTATGATCATTACCATTACTACTATTACTATTTTATTTTAAGTATTAAACTGTTCTTATCTCAACCCATGAGTTTACTTGCTTTTGCTCTTCCAATACTCTCCCCTATCCCACAGGGGTGGGGGGAGTGAGCGAGCGGCTGTGTGGTGCTTAGTTGCTGGCTGGGGCTAAACCACGACATGTTGGCTGTGCGGCTGGGGACCCCGGGCAGCCCCACTCCCTGAGAGCTAATCAAAAACTGAGACGTGGGTGTGGGAACCTGCTTAGAGGCTCCTGAGCTGATGGGGCACCCTGTAAGAACTAGTACCTAAGTGCTTTTTGCATAAAGTGTTATGAATACCTTTGTATCAGTGTTTAAAAATCAGAGTGAAACAGAGCCCTTCGTGATTGTTTGCTCCTTTGTGTGCCTCCTAAAAAAAACCAGGAATGTGTCTGTTCTTTTCCCTTCTTTTAAAGCAGTCAGAAATGTGGATTTATGTGTTGGAAAGGGGAGTCCGTCTTTTATCCCTGTCCTTTTTCATCTCCAAAAGGTAGTAGGAAAGAAGGAAATAAAAATACAGTGTTTGAATTCATTTTCCCCTGTTTTCAAAAAGGGTTTTTCTCACCTATTGACTGTAGTTTGTGCTTTGAAAAATGACATTGCGTGTGCGACTTCTAGTGTGCTGCATAGTGACTGTGGGAGTGCTGGTTGGGGACTAAATTCCTCTGACCATTCTTTACTCAGCCTAGTCAAGCTTTACTCTGCTGTGCCAGTGGCTCTCTGGAGGTCTTCCAGATTTACAGCCCCTAATCCAGGGCAACTTTCAGGAGATCCAGTTTGTGGTATTCCTTATTACAAAAAAAAAAGTCTGTTGCCCAAATGTTTACCTCCTCAACCAGGAATATAAAAGTTTATGTACAGTGGGGTAGAAGGTGTTTTTAGTCTTCGTAAAAAGGAGTTTCTCAAAAGCTTTACTTTCTGGTTCCAGTCTGATATTCCTTAGGTTTTGGTGTTTGGTTGTGGGTTTTTTTGTGTTTTTTTTCTCTTCCCCCTCCTCTTCCCCACCATGTGGCTGTTGAGTCTATCTAGATTTTTCAATTGCATTGCATTGTGTTTTTCTACCTCCTCAGATTTTTCTCCTTTACTGTGGAAAAACTAACTGGTAATTCCCTCTTCTCTACGACAGTTTTGAAAATGACCCTGGAACAAATAACACAAATGATACAAAAGTGCTGTTAGTCAGGCAGCTTTGCCTGAGTCTTTGCATTGATGCAGCTGGGCTCAGCTGGTTGTAATGGAGCAATATCTACTGGCAAATGCTTCAAGAGCAATATATATTTTTTCCTCTTCTCCAGGTATTTTGTAGTTTTCATATTTACTCAGATTCTACTCAGATATTTCTACTTTGTAGTGGTTTTAATTTTGGGTTGCTGAGCAATATTACTGACAATGCAATGCCTAAAGAGATGTGCTTAGTTTTTAAAGTATTTTTGTTAATAGTTGACTATATATTTGCACGATCAGCCTTTTGCAGAGTGCCTCTGTTTGTTTGTTTTACCTACCAAGAGAACAGGCTAAGCACACTGTCAGCTTTAAACCAGTGCCAGTCAAATGAACAGATGGAGAAAACCCTATTGTGCCTGTGCTTCAGGGTGGGTGTTCCCCCAGTACAGATGTGTGTAAGCAGAAGTCACATTTGCATTTGCTTAGTTTGAGCTTTATTTCAAATTCTGCTTCTGTTTAAGGGCCTTCTCTCTAACTCTGCGGTGTTTCTCTCCTAAATAGGTGTGTACGAGAACCAGGAGGTGAACTACTGGTTTCAGAGTAATGTTGTACTTTTAACTGAGTGGTGTTGTAAGCTCTTAAGTTGTGTATGATCTGTTTGTAACTAGACTTTATTGGAAAAGGTTACAGTCTGGAGAGGAATGTCCACTCTGTACTTTAAATCTCTTTCCATTAAAATTTCCTTTGTCACCAAGGAAATAAAGCAATAATTATGTTATAAGGCTGACAGTTTTGCTAACGATTCATATTCCCAGAAGAAGGCTAACCTTGCTAAACTGTTGAGGATGAGGAAAAATTCAAGGACTATTATTAAAGTTTCTGTTGGGACTAAAATATAAATTTACCCCCCCACCCCCCAAACCCCCTTCTCAAGGGGATAGAGGAAAGGACCCCCTATTTTATGGATTTTGGTAATTGTAGCAAGTAATTAGTCTCTCTCTCCCCCCAGTCTGGTGATGTAAAGAGCTCCACAGACTCTCTAAGCTGGGCTGCCTTTACTGAGGATTAAGTGTGTTGGGGTTCTCCCTGCTGCATTTCGGGCTGCTACTTTCTATTGCTCCTTTGGTGTTGCAGGTGTTTGCTGGGAGGAAGAGGAGCTGTTACCCATGCCCCACTCATAACTTCACAACTGTCTTGTTCCTACTTTATCTCTTCATAGTGAAAGGTATTATTTTCATCCCTCTTTTTGCCTTTGGTTCATATACTTAGGAAATAAGGTACAGAGGCTATGGTTGCTCTCTCTGCGGTTACTGATGCTTGTTTAAGGCCACCGGACTTAGTTTTACTACGTGCACTGGGAAGGAAGAGGAAGCAAACAAATATCTGTGCTCATGGTAGAATGATGTTAACTCAAATATTGGTCACTTTTCATCCATCTTCTAATTCAGAACATTGGTGTAAGACTCCGGAGTGAGCAATCTCCAGTGAGACCATGATGCTGCGTCTTCATCCTGTTCCCCCGAGCTTTTCTGAGAAAGAGAGGAAGTGATATTTTTCCTTACTTTTGAAGTTGGCAAACTTGATGATGGCTCTTTTATTGAGTAAAGAGGAAACCCAAGTGGAGGCAGTCTGAATTCTAGTTTTTTCCTGCTATACTTGTTCTTGGTGTGTGTTTGGGCAGGTGGTCCTCAGTGGTATCAAATACCAGGAGCCTTTGAGATTAATGGAAAACATTAAAATGTATTAAACTGTCTCAACAGAGCATGTTACCTGTGGCTGTGTGAGGCAAGAGGGAACCTTTCTTTCGTTATGAACGATGCTAAGCTGCAGTGCAATACTGCTTTTGAAGCTATCAGCAGCTGCACTGTCTTGCTGCGTAGCCCATTTCTGATTTAAAAACTTGAGCCTGAATGACATACTAATAGTATGAACAAGATTTATTTTGCCTAACTTTGTTTTCTTAAAATATTTAGGTCTAGTCAAAGGCAGTTACGGAGGTGAGAACCTTGCTCAGAGGAAACAAAGATGGGCAGCTCTTGCAGGCTCAGTGAAATTCCTTATGAGAGGGACTTCTCCCCTTCTCTGTCTCCAGTCATAATGGTTAAGTATTTGAAATCAAATGTCTAAAATGCATACTTCTCCTACTTATATGATAGGAATCTCTCCTTTAACTTGAGCATAGTTGTTATTAGTAACCTTTGGAAATAATCATCTTGTGGTAAAGAGTGGATATTGACTTCTTGGTTTAGATGACCAGGATTCAAAGATGACCAAATAACGTGGCTAAAATATGCAGAATGTATCAAGTTAACCTTTGTTTTAAAAAAATCTTCCTTTGCCTATAATACTTTGTTAGAAGACTATCATGTAGAAAGATAAGGTAGAGAGACCAGCATTATTGCTGATCTACTCTATATAGAAATACCAGTCTTTTTTAACCAGGATTACTAGAAAAAACTATAATTACAAAATCAGTGGCACATCTTTTATCCTCCTTCCCTTCCCCCGTTTTTCATGTTCAAAATAACCCAACAACCCAACAACAAAAAATCCCGGTGCTATTAGCTCTGAGCTAGAGTTTCAGCTGATGTAAGTTAATATATAGCTAGTAAACAGAATTAGGCTGACTCACAGCAAAGAAAGATGTTCCTTATTTCAGCTTTCAGATGCAGGAAGAAGGCAGACTGATTTTTTAAAAACAGCTACAATTATGACAAATTAGAGAAATGAAAATATCCTGTAAGAACACGGAGAATTCATGGGGTTCTCTTGTCCTAGGTGTGCAGGCAGAGAGAGAGACATGATGCAAGTGATGTGGTTAAATTAGGTCATGGCATGAGCTTCGGTGGGGATTGCTAGTAAATAATTTGCACAGTGGAGGAGAGCTTCCTTCCTTAATTGTTTCCACCTGGTAGCAGGCTATTGTCAGACCAGGGACCTCTCTGCCCTCTTGAGCAGCACTTTGAATGAGAAATATACAGCGCATTGCGAGTAAGTAGTGTTTGGATAATAGCTAATTCTGTCTGGCTTTGTTTTACAAAGATGTTTAGAAATGTGATAGAGCAGCATTCTCCATTAGGAATAGATGCTTTCCCACTGAGGTCTCACTTGGGAGACTGGTTTCCTGGTTTTTTTTTTTGTGTTCTGCTACTGCAAGAACCATGGCATGGTTTAAAAGATGAGTATAAAAACATGAAGTGTTACATCAACCTTTTAAAGCACTGTGACTTCTTTGTTTTAGAAAAATGCACCCAGACGTTGTTTAGAAGTGCGCTGCCTTAATAGAAGACAAATAAAGAGTCCTTTCTTATACTCTTAATTTAGCTACTAGGAAGGAGATGAATACATTAATTTTACGCATTTGTCTTGCCTAACACAAAAAAAAGAGGGAGGAGAGGGCATGCATGTGAAGCGATATCACAACTCTATCTTGAAAAAAATCATAATGAATTCTAATGTTAGCATTCACTCTTTGGAAATCAGCTTGCCTCATCTAATGCAGCTGTGGAATTGCTCAGAAATTCAGTCCAGTTTTTGTTGCTCAAGGCTAGAATATGAAGTCCCTCCTTTTGTAATCTATGCCTTTTTAAAAGTGTACTTGATTTCTGCCTTCAAAGTCTGGAGGACTTGGAAGCAGTGAAATGGGATAAGCTTTCATCCGGAATCAACTGAAATGTGGTGTTTCGAGGCAAGTATATAGTTACATAGGATTACTGCAGACTGCTGTTTTACACCTATTGTAGTTTCACATTCTCATTTAATTTCTCTGAAATGATGGTACTGTAGCCTAATTAATAGTTTGTTATATTTGTTGACAGGCTCAGGAATCAAAAATTCAAAACTAAATTACAGCAATTAAAAACCTACCAGCAACGAGACTTTCAGCTCTCTAGACTTTCTAATAAATGCAATCACATCAGTTACTGACAGCCCGTTGCTTGTGTTGGACAGATAGCTTCATCACATGCATTTGCTTGTATGCCTACAGTCCCTGACATGAAGCAGGAGGCAGAAGAATGTGTATTGCTGGGGAAGCATCATCTGCCTGGGCTCCCCTGACTTCCAGGAGCTGCTTGGTATTAGTTGTGGAATATTAAGCAGTGGCGAATCTGCCTCAGTATGTTGGAATGAGATTGCATATTTCATTAAAGCCTGATTTGCTTTTCATGGGGAAATACCAAAGGCTTTGGCACTTATCATACTTGTAAGATTGGGAGAAAGACGCTTGGATGCAATCTAGCAAACCAGACTGTCAATGCTCATTTAGTAACTCCTTTGTGAATCATTTTGAACTGAATTTGCATGATTGTAGCAGACCCAGAAAACCTTTTGCAACAATTATCCAGTGATACCACTCTATAATCAGCTGGAGATAATGGGTACGCTTCTTCCAGACTTTTTTTTACGGCCATTTCTGGCCTCTTCAGACCCTTCCTCTGCCTCCCTGGGGGTATTCTGTGACAACCTGATGGTGCCCCGGAGAAGATATGTGAAGAATCAGTGGCTAGGAAGGAGAAGGGGTACCAGCCTTTTCACATAAGGATTTGACTCTGCATTTTGTTAAAACAGCACGGTTTAAGGACCAGAATCTTGCAGGGTGCATAAATCCCTTGTATTGAAGCCTGAATTGAAAATGCTCCATACACCTCTGGTTCATGATTCAATCCAGGAATTGAATTGAGCCCATATAACTTGCATGCTAAATTTTGAAATGCTTGCTAGATTTAAAAAAAAGGAAATTGGAGGGTAAGTAGTGCCAGGTAAACTCTGAAGTTGCAGTGATTTTTCTCTTTTTAAGTAGTGGAGTAGGAAGCTGAGTCTTGAGCTATAATGAAAAAGGAATTTGTGCCTTAGAGTTAATATTGTTGTGCAAGTTATGGATTTGTAAATGACAGAGTTCAAGACTGACAGAAAAAATACCTTAAATCTGAAATAGCAGTACAGCCTTTTTTTGGTGTGGGGGGGGAAGTAAGGGGGAAGGTGTGGGATGATGTAATTTCTGTTTCCAGTTTATGGAAGTGGTTAGCAGCTGCTTATTGCCCTTAATAGTTTGTTTTTAATTGACAACATTCCCGTCTTGAGAGTTTTTAATTGTATGCTTCTATCTCATTGGGCTTGGCTTTTTCTTTACGGTATAAGAAGCCTGGCATATCTCTTCCACCACAGCAGCAGAAATCAAATTGCATCGAACAATCAGACATTGTGAAGTGAGTTGTTATTGAAGTCTCTTTGCCTGAGACACAGCTGTTTCTCAAGCATATGTTATCACAACAGCTACAAGCCTCAGTAATGCTGCATGGGAAAGAAAGAATTATCAGTCAATTACTATTCGAAAGAGGAATAAAATCTAAGTGAACACCCATCTTCAGAGAAGCTGAAGTACAACTTGACTTGTACTTACTGCCTTTTGTGTGTGTTCGTTTTTTTTTTCATTCTGCAACATAGATTGCCTGAGGAAAACTGTTAAATATGCAAAGACCACTTTCAAAGATGGTGTTACTGGGCTAGATAGTCTGTTCTGTGCAGATGCAATTCCAGTATGCCTTTATGTGTGTTTGTGCTTGTGTGTGTGTGTGTGTGTATATATATATACACACATATATATATACACACACACACAACTGACTTCAGAAGTTTAATGCAGTTCTTAGTCCACAGTTGCTATTATAATCACTTGATTTGATACTTGAACCAAAGCTGGAAGTAGCATTGTCAGTGTTCTTGTATTGTTAACTAAAATACTTCTAGTGACCTTTTTTTGAACAATTCAGAGATAATTTAATATTTTTTAAAGATATCACTGCTATTTGAAAGGTGTGTTGGCTAAACTAAAAGATAAGGGAAACATTGTATGTTTCCAAAGCATTTTTAGTTGAGCACTATCTAAAATGAAACATTTTAAACTGTGCTAACATTCAGCTGCGGTACATCAGTTTCCTGAATTTCAGTAGCATTTGTTTTGATCCCTCCATGAACAACTGAGCCCCGCCAGCTGCAGTCTTTTCAAATGCATTGCCATACTGTGCATGCATTTCTGTATTGCAATACTGTGGCCTTGAGTAATTTTTCTAAAACCATACTTCCATATCTAATATTCTTGGTTAGTAATTTAACAAATATCTTCTATAAATGTAATCTTTTTGTTTCTACTTCATTGCTGTTGTGTGTAGCTGTGCAATTGCATGGCCTACTTAATTCTATGGTTTGTGGACAATCTCTCTTCAAAGGATTTGGGAATCCCTCTACCAATTAGATAACATCTGTTTTGCCATTACTCTGATATAATTGTTTATGATAACATAAAACTGAGAATCCTAAAGCAATTTGATTATTCATTCAGATAAGAAGTCTTACCATAAATCCTTGTTGACAGTAGAATGGAAACTGAGTGGTTTTAGCAGCTGAGGTGGATGTACAACTGCTCCAGCATTCTCTGAGAGTGCTACAAAATGGTTTCCTGTAAAGGAACTCCTATAGCATACCATAGGGCCGTATGGTCTTGGGTTGATTCTCCCACCCCACCCCCCCAAAAAAAAAAAAAAATTCTTAGAAAGATGGTGGCCTTGTATCTCTTAAGTAAAAGCATTGTTGTCCTCTCCTGGAGAGCAAAGATGTAATGAGGGAATGGGTTTTGTGACAAAGCCTCTGCCTTTACGCTGTGGGAAGGCCAGGCGAGGTTGTGTGCTGCAGAAAAGATGGGGATAGGCAAAGTCTTTTAAGTTCGCTTTCTGTAGTGAAGGAAAAGAAAGGTTGCAGTGTATGGCATGAGTAGTGCACTTGACCTTAACGATGATCATGTTCTTACAGAGAAAGACAAAAGTGCCCTTTTTGATGTAAGCATCTTTCTCTTGAACCTTTAAGTTTCACAGTTGGTGGGAAGGGGAGGAAGCTGCATGTGGCTGCTTAATTAATTAGCAGAGAATGTAATTGTGACTTGTATCCTTGATTTATCGTTGAGCACTAATAGTGAGTGACAGCCTGAAGAATGCTCTTACAAACACAGCCTGTCTCAGACTTCACGGTTGGGCTTCAGCTTGTCTTCAGCATCTGTGTTACGTGTGTTGGGTGGATGCCCAGGTTGTCAGAAGTGTTGGTGACTCTTCTCTCTGCACTTTCATCACAGCATCAGGAAACCAAACTAGAGGTTGGGAAGCCAGCCTGGTTTTCTGGCTTCTCCTCCTGCCTTTTCTTTGCTTTTGGTGACTGAAGGCATCCTTGATTAGAGCTGCAATGTGTGCTCTCTGCTGTCAGAGGAGGTGTGCTTGGGTAGCAGGGAAGTTAGCAGCCTGATTCCTACTTGCTGCCTCCTGGAGGTGAGGTGGGACAGAAGAGAATCAATGAAGAGATGAAAAGCACTTTTTAAAATAAACTGAGTGGGTACAACTCCCAAAAGAATGAAACTATTTGCAGGACATGATGGAAGCTTCAACATTTGCATAATTACATTAATGTGTAAATCAAACGCATTTCTTGCCTCACAGTGAGAGGCTGGTTTTAAATATTCTATGAATTTTTTGTTTAATATTTGATAGTGAAAGAATTTTTCTTAGAGCATGTATTTAAGTTGGATTCATGGATAAACAAGTTAAAAGTGATTTCCATCTATGTTTCTTGTTCCACATAAATCCCCAATTTTCTATGCTCTTTTGAGTACTCTTAGCACTTTCTCAGTAAAATAAAGGTTTTACCTCTACATCAGAACCACTTTCTCAGTGAAAGCAGTTTCTAGTATTGAAGAATCAGTCCTTCTTCAGTAAGAATATTGCTTAATTGAAAATCCTCTCTGTAAATACTAATTCATACTTCCAGGCGACCTCCAGATATGCTTCTAATCTTATTGTCAGTATAGAAGAGTGCTTAGAGACCAAAGACAAAGAGAGCATTTGTAGAGGGACCATGTTCCCAGCTTAGCTACCTGAAGATAATTTCGTCTGTATCACTTAAGATTCAGTGTCCTTGATACCTGATAGTAGCATTTTCTTCCTTTTTTTTTGTTTTGCGAGACTGTTAATTGATGTATTCATGCTTTGTGAAATGCTAGGCATAGATCTTCTGCATATTATGTTTTTATAGGCTTCTGCTATTTTGACAATATTGTTGCCACCAGTAATGTCAGATTAATTTGAAATCGCATCTGTACTATGCCAGTGGGTAGTGCATCCAGTTTGAACTTGAGGAGATAATCCATTTTTGTTCTGAACTCAGGGAAAATACAGACTTTTCTGAAAGAAGACCTGATCTACTAGAGTGTTAATCACCTTTAAAATAACTTGCAGAGCTGCATGAACACAGCTTAATAATTATGCAGATTTAATCAGTAAAAATGTGTTAACCGCCTTGATACAGGAAGTCCTGCATAGTTCTTGAGCAAAGAGATTTATATCACACTGTCCATCAAGCTAGGGTTCCGTGGATTGTTCTATGCTGCAAGCACAGGGATTAGCTTTCAAAATGGATAACTTCACAATTGCTTCAAAGATAGCTTGCAAAAGAAGGGCTAAGTTTTAGCTAAGGAAGGTACATCAAAGGTTTGTGTGCTTAGAGGTATCTTGGAATTGCTAAACTCTGATGTTTGGGGATAAGTCCTTGCAAGTGATTAAAAAGTTAATCCTTATCAGTGTTTTGCATTGATAGGCAAGGGAAATCCTTGCCAGTGTGTCACATTGCCACTATCCAATGTGGAAGTATCAAAGTGCCTCGCTAGGAATTAGTTTGTATGGTGTAGTGTCTCAGTCATCCTTTGGAAATTGTGCTTACTAAGTACAATAATGTTCTTGGTGAGGAGAGATAACATGCTATCAGGAAATAACTGAAGAAAAGTGTATAGTATACCATATACAAATTGTAGGGGGAGGCAATTTCTTGGCAAGAAATTTAGGAATGTTTCCATTTAAGACTGTAAAGTTCTAAACAGTTTCGTGGTTTTTTTTCCTTTTCCTCCAAGAGGGAAAAGAAACACTTGCTTCTCAAAAATTGTTAAATGTTTTGTCCCATTTTGTTAAGTAATGACTGTTGCTGTTGACTGTCAACTGCTGAATGTAAGATATCACCTCTTGTGGATATGGTTCTTAAGATACTGTGTACTCTACATGTTAGTCACAGTTAGAAGTTCCTATTGAGGAAGCCGGCAAATGAAGAGATAAGGCTGTGCTTAAAAATGTATAAAAATGATTGTAGACTCATTTATTTGACTGCTCCAGTACATGCTGCATTAAAGTACATAATGAATAACTGCATCATGGTTCATGTAGGGTTTAACATTCTTAGGTTAGGCTTTTATCAAAGACATTAAAAGAATGAATAGCTATTGTATGTATAAATCATATGGATAAGCAGCATGTAAAGCAGAAGTGAAGTGTGCTGCACCCCTTAGTGGCTAATCTACAAAGGATAACAGCATACTTACCCTGGAGGATTATATAGCTGCCCAATTAGTTTGCATAGGTCCTATGCTGAATCTTCAAGCTTCAAATCCTATTTGTTTATTTATAACATTTATTGTCCAAATTTGAAATTATTATATGAGAATAATGTAGAGTTTTTTCTGGTAATGGCCAGTGCATAAAAATAGGTAGGAAGAGTAGAGCACAGTGCTGTCTCTACACTGATTTCCACCCCCTTTCCATTTTTTTCTTCTAATTTTGTACTGGGTAAGAAAAGAGCTGATTAACTTGTCTGGTGTATGCTTGGAACACAACCAATTAAGACACTCCTGGTAGAGCTTGGAAATAACAGAAAGCACGTTAAAGGTATGGATGGATGGTTAACTTGTTTTCCAAGACACACTGAGAACAATGAAGAGAACTAGCTATAGTAATGTATTTTGATCTCCTTCCCTTTGGATTAGGGAGCTATAACCTTTGTTTTTGATTGGTGACCTTTCAGCTGCACTTCATGTTTTTGTCATCAAGTTTAATCAAGATCTAGATTTTGGTCTTGATTTCTGTGTTACTGTACTGCTGTACTGAGCCACTCCTTAAATATCTTGAAAGAATAAAGTTTACTACAGGGATAGAGTGATTTATTTGTTAGTGGTATTCCTTACTGTTGCTAGGTGGTCCCTACCACTATGTATGAATGCCAAAAATAGCTTGTATTTGTCTGCGAAGTCCGCAAGAGAATCTGCAAATCAGTTCTGAGAAGCACGTATCTTCTGTTAGCCATTACATTGAATGTGTCTTCAGGAGAAGCACCCAAACATCAGTCTGCTTGGAAGGGGAATGGGCTGTTTGATTCTGAGGTTTTCTTCACTTTGGAATTTACTTAGTTTCTTTTTCCCTTTGACTGATGTGAAATAGTCCAAACTAGGATTAGCTCTGAAGCAGGCTGCAAAGTCCTTCTGTTTTCCCAGGCTTTAGGAAGAGAGAGTTATGTTGACTTTGCTCTCCTTTACCTCTGTTCTCATCCATGGTCAGTGTATTCTGTGGGTTTCTGGCAAGCAGTGCACCTTATGGAAGAGAATTTATTTAGCCAGTAACCTTTTTCATTAAACAATGAGCCTCTGGCTATGTATAAATATATATCCCCGTCCTTTATTCTACCTGGGGCAATGTCCATCTGAAAATTACTGGGGGGGGGGGGGGGGGGGAATCTTATTACTCACTGAACCTGGTTTTGATGATAATAGTGAATTAGAGTGAAGCAAAAAGAATGTAGAACTTTAAAATGTCAAATGAAATTAAAAATTAATCAGGAGGAGTGGTATTCTTCTGCATTCTCCTTCGGCCTCTGATGTTAAGATTTGAGCATTAGGATGATATTAGGTTGTGGGTTGTGTAAAGACTTAAACCGTTTCCTCTTTTACCATCACTTTTTCCTGTTTCAGTTAAAAAGCGAGATGAGGACTGATCAAGTCTCTAATACTCCCTCTGTAATCAGGTTCTGTATTTGAATTATTGCAAACTTGGCTAAGAAACATCTGAGTGCACTGATACTTTGATTATATGAAGGTGCTTACAATCTGATTAACGCATACTGCATTTTTCTTCTCTCCTGCTGGGAATAAAAGTCTGGGGCTAATAAAATGTTTCCTGACCTTGAATAAGAGCCTGTAGTCTTTCTTGATAAAAATGTAAGTATGAGTGCTTACATTGCTGATTTTGTTGCAATAAGATTTGAGGGGAATAGTAAACGACACAATTTTGTGAGAAAATATGCATAATAAATTTGACCCTACCTATTCTTTCTTTCCTTAGAATTATCAGCTATTTGTTGCAGCAGTTTTTCCTTTACAATATATAGCTAAGAAAATTCAAAGCTTTTTTGGTTTAAAGGAATCTTCTATTCAAAATTTGTACTTAAAACAGTGAATTAAAAAATACTTAGGATAATTGTTATTGGTTTTTGTGTATACAACAACTGGGAATTGCTGTGTCTTAATGCAAGCAGTAAATAAAAAATAAGGAAAACTGAACATGCCTGGGTTTAAAAATTTGCTAAAAATGTATCTTAAAAATTTCTGTAAACTGCTTTCTTTTTTTTCCATTATGATTTCCCAAATACTTTTGAATTTAGTGGTGCTTCCAGCTCTTTCAGGCTGTTTTGAGTTAGTGCTTTGCTTTGGAGCTTGCAATGACAGCATAATGAAGGTCTACCTACAACCGAGGTTGAATTAGGAAGTGTTGATTCACTTAGAGTCAGGAGAAATGTCCAGCTGAAAGCATTTGAGCTAGTAGATTTTTACCTTTTCATAACAATTGAAGGGAAAAAAAAAACATAGCATGCTCTTCCCTCCTGGTTATGTAGCTCAGATTCCTTAATAACAAAGGTTATCCTGGTGTAGCTAAGGTCCTCTAAAGCAGCAGTCTTCTCAGCTGCAGGTGGTAATGGATGGGGATGGATGGAGATGCAGATGCAACTTGAGCTGGGAAGCTGTGTGCCAATTGCTCTGTTTCTGCCCCCCTCCCCACCCCCCCACCTGGCATCCACTTCTTTGAAGAGCTGGCTCCAGATTTTGTCAGGTGTCCCATTTGGCCTCCATTCAAATCTGATCAAATGAAGATGAGAGAGAAATTTATGTCTTTGCTATACCAGACATTCTCTTGCACGTATTTGTTTTTAGTGGTTGGCACACTATATTTGTCAGGAAACTTGTCTTTAAAATGGTATTTGCAGTGAGCACTTGACATCATCTAGCGCAGCATAACCTGAGCCTTCTTCAGTGGTCCTTGGACTCCTACATGGAAGGTGGGGACATCTTCCATGTCTTGTGAAACAGTAGGTCCTTCCGAGCCCTAAAAAGGAATTAGTGCCATAAGTCACTGCTTGAAAACATCAAAAATATTAGCTAGCACAGCTTTATGGCAATCCTAGAAGTGGGAGGGTGGTGATCACCGAAGGGTGAGACTTGAAAGGTATCTAGTTTTGTTCTGATGTGTAGGAGACGATGGCTTGTGGCCGCCTCAGGCGATGTTTACTTTCTGTGGGTTAAGGAGGGAAGGACGAGAGGAGGAGCTCCGGAAGGAACCCTTTGTTCCCAGAGTCTTCTGGCATTTAAGGTTATGGAGACCACGTCTACACCGGAGATGACAACTGAGCAGGAACTATGACTTCTTTGTTGCTATATTGTTTTTAGGGTTGGTGGAGGAAGAGAGGAGGGACACTAGTAAAAGGTGTTTTCCTCCTAGGGAGGATGTTTTTCCTGCCTGAACCTGTGACTACAGTAGGAGGGAAACAGACCGTAGAGCTTGCATAAGCAGCGTTTCTCCAGTAGAAAGAGCAAATTTGTAGGTTTTGATGCAGTTAAGTTAATATGCAACTATCAGTTGGGGCTGATATCTCCTAAAATTCTGTTATTGCACCCTGATCACTCCTTGTTCCCAGCTATCAGCAGTTTTCCTGTCAGCTTCTGTCTATAGCTAATTGTAACTAGCTTGGTTCTTCCTTCTGGGGTGGGTGGGAGGTGCAGACTCCAGTGTCCTGCTCATGTTTAAGTAAATAGTTGATTTTCTGACAAGGGAGCGCAACATTTACCAAGAAGTTCAGAAAGATTTTGCTAAATGTCATCAGCCACCTATGCCCGGAAAGTGGAGGGAGGGATTATAGAATTTGCTATGCCTGACGTGGCCCTGCAGTTCTGGCTGGTTTTGCTAGGGTGAGGGTCAAAGGCTATTTCTGAATACATTTTGGGGGCATTGAAGTGGTGGCATTACTTGAGTCCGTAAGTATTGCCCATGTAAAGGTTATGAGGGTCATTCATATGACACAAGACTACGTAAATGAAATATATGTTTTATATTAATATTTATATTTTATATGTTACACCTGGTCCGCTCCTGCTCTACTCATTGAGGAACCTTTGGTGGTGGTCTTGCAGCCTGTTCGGATAAGAAAAACCAAACCTTTCCCTGCTTTTTCATGGTCTGACACAGTTCATCTGACTTATCTTGCTATCAAAGAAAAAGCTAATTCATGTGTTTAATGGTATGTCTTTGAAAACAAATTTGTAATCGTTATTCAGGTCATCATTTATGGCTCTGAAGTTCTAATGTGTTGCATGTTAGGAAACATTTTAATAGTTTGGCACTCTTTCAAAATAGACATGTTTGGTTTTGTTTTGTGCTTTTCAAAGGCAGTTTTTAGCAGATTGGTAGTTGAAAATTGTGCCCCTGATTTTGTGACTGAGAACTTCATGCTCACCTGTCGTCTAACTTTCTACCATGTCTTTGAAATGTGTTGGGATGGAAGGCGCTGTCTGCAAATGTAGTATTTCTTGTTAAGTCCTCTGAAGTGGTTTAAAACATTGTGTTAAGAGGATTGTTTTTCTCATAAATACAAAAAGTAGAAGTAGCAATTTTTTCTTTGTAATGTTCACAGAACAATATCAAAAAATTTGATATGTGTTTAAAAAACATGCAGAAGAACAAAAGTATCAAAGAAGGCTTTGACGGGCTTTGCTTTTCCCCCTGCTTTCTTATACTAACAGGCAGAAGCAGGGCTCTGAGCCTTATCTTGTAGGGGTTTACACCTGATAGGAAACCAGAGTGCATTTTGAAAGACAGAAGTACATTGCTGTCCTTGCAATAGTTACTAAGCCTGGTAGCAGCATGACTGTTTACAGGGGATAATGCCTCCAGGCTTTAGGCAAAGCAGTGTGGAAGATGTGAGGGTAACTGGTCCTGAGAGGCACCAGAGAAAGCTGGAGTCTGTCAGATATGCTTCAGCATCCCACGGCACCTGATCCACAGTGAAATCCAGCAGAAATAATGGTACTCTGTAACTCGGGTAACAAGAATTTAGGATCCAGTGTTGCTGCTTATTTCTTTCCTGAAGTGGTCTGTTGACATTTATGTTGTTTCTTTTGTGTGCAGATGCGATTCTCTGCGGCTATGGGGAAGGCTGGTAGTAAGATATAAACGTGTGCTGTTTACTGTGTCTTCAGCTCTGACATCTTACATGTTTCTTATTTAACCCTTTTGAACTTCTAATGGGAATTTTTCATGTGAAAGATGTATTTAATTTCAGAAATTAAGCTATGTGATTGTATTAGACTTATTAATGTTAGTGCAGTTGTAATGTAACATGATTTTAACAATAATGGGATTCGCAGCTCTGGGCTGCAGATTTTAGTCCTGCAGTACTACTCGGAAATAAAACTACCTAAAATGATTAGCAGAGTTATTTATATATTCACTAAACATCAGGCCAGAGCCAATATTCCCATCCTGTGGGTGAGCACCCTGCTTAGGCACTTGCCTTGACAACCTTCCCAGCTCTCTCCCCTCTTTTTCTTCCTCTCCTCTGACTCTGCATGTTTAGTATGTTTTGGCAATAGTTTCAACAGGAAAGGCTCTGTCCCCCACTGACCCCTGGAAAGCATTCGAAGCTGGTAGTAAGAGTGCTTTGCTGAAAGGTAAGAGATCGTGTTTCGGATTTGGAAAAAAAGGGGTTGGAGTCCATCTGGGAAGGGAGCGCCGGCAGCCCTGTGGCGCCGTGTCCTCCCTTGCGTGTCTCTGCCTCTGCATCAAGGCAACCATTAGTGGTTCTCTGAAAGGGTTCATTTTTGCATCAACTGAAGGAGTGAGACATAGTATTTTATTTAGCCCTCAATTTACATCTGTCAAAAGTGTGAAGGAGGAATCTAGTTTAGTAGTAGAGTAGTAGAGAGGAATCTAGTAGTAGTAGAGTAAAATTGGAGTGGGGCGGGGGAAGAAATCTGTTTTTCATTTTCAGTATGGCTCTGCCATTGAACTTGAGGTATGGTAGGGCTTCTGTCCCATCCTTTCATCCAACCTGAGCTCCTTTTGAAATAAGAGGCTTTTCAAGTTGTTGATAGCAGTGGTATACTTGGAATTCTCTCTGTCTTCTGACACCTTGAAGTCTCTCGCACAGAATAGAAACAAGAAACAGGTCGGGTAAATATTTTGAAATAAAATGCCTAACCTTAGCTTTGACCTTCCTTATGCTAGCAAAGACCTTTTACTGAGAAAGCATTCTTCTCTGTTCAGAGGTGTGCGCGAGGTGATTCCACTTCCACCCTGTATTTTACATAATCTTGTGTGTTTGCTTGTGTTGGTTCCCTTGCTGCTGCTTCCTCTTCAGCTCCGAGCAAGTCAAAGTGACATTTCATTGATTTATCTGTACAGGGAATCCTGTGCAGGTAACACAATAGTCCCGGTAGGCATGACAACTAACACTTAAAATACATTCTTTCATACAAAAATGACACTAATATGAGAGTAATATTAATAATTAATGTCTTTCTGAAGCACTGTTTTGAAATTGGTTTGAACCCACACTCAATTAAGACAACTATGCTGAGAAACTCTACGGTTTGATACATGGCTTTGAACTAGTAGCTACACACAGTCTTCAAAAATAGCTGTGCTGTTACTTCCTTAGAGGTAAACCAAAAATCTCATCCTAACCTATATAGAGAGAAAGAGGTGCTTCTGTAGCAATGTAAGTCAAATAAAGGAGAGTATAAGGCTGGTTATGCTTTCACAGTGGCATCAGTTCAGAGCTGCATAAAAATGGGAGTGTGTGGGAGCGGCCAGAAATTTGTATATTTGAGATGGAAATGGTCACCTTTTCTGCATGTGAGCGTGTAGAGATGCTGAGTACACTTAAACATGGGGTCACTGGTTACAGGGTGTCTGATTCTGACGTTGAGTTCTACTGCCGTACTTTAAGTTTATTTCGAGGGGTGGCAGGGTTGAATTTGCACTTGTGTTAATGAGGGAAACTTCTGGCTCAACCTTTGCTTTTTAATGCCAAAATCTAGCCCACAGGGGAAAAAAATTCTGTCATTCTCTAAGTCCCCAGATGCTGTTTTCTGGAAGAAGGTAATATACAGATGCAAGAGAGCTGTTCTTGCAGTACCAGCTGCGAAAGGTTGTATGTCAAAAAAATATGTTATGGGTATCTAGCATATAAAGAAAAGGCGAGGCAAGTATGCTGTTGCCTGCATGTTCTGCTAGGAAATATTAAAGCAAAGCACTTTCAAAGCCAAGAAGGACTATTTGAGTAAAATCAGAATAAAAGTATATTTTCACATAAATTCACAATGTAAGGCCAGAAAGGAATGTTAGGACGTCCTGTGATCTGAAGTATATTAGATACTATTAACTTTAACTCCATTATCCCTTTTGTAATACATTAAAATACTGAACAAAAATATAATCTCGGTTTATAAAACACTGCTGCTTGAGTACTTTGCTATTTTTTTCAGTTTTTATTTTTAATCAAGACTTGCAGTCTGTGCATCTGTAGCTCTTAGAAAGCTGAAGACAGATATATTCACTACCTCACCTAATGCATAATTTCTGCAGTTACAATCATTCCCACCCACCTCACTTTTCATCTTTCTTCCTATAGAGTGTAAAAGAGTTGAGTTGGTTTCTTGAACATTTTTCTGTTAAAATCTAGTCTCGGGATTTTGGATGAGCTCTGCATCCATGCCAAGGGACATTGGTGGTTAGGGAGGTGTCTTGAAGGGGTGTGAAGTGAGTTTAGGAGGTGGGTTGTGCTTATGAGGGCTCTCTGTGCCATTGTCTCCTCCAGAGGAAGGTCAAATTTTGTTCTAGATTTTGTTCCAGAGAGAAGGACCAGCTTGTGCCATGGGAAAAGCTGAAGAGCCAAATTGTCTTTCCTCCACTTCTCTTGAAGAGCTCCTCAGTGTTCACTTAATCAGCTTTCTCAGGGGAGAGGGGAAGCAGGGGAGTTCGATTGCCTTGTAAGTACAGCAAGTTTCTACTTAGTTGACGTTACAGTTGCAGTATCTATAGCACAAGTAATTAATTAACAATAATAATTGAAGCCAAACAATACAATTAAAGGGCAAGATTTCACAATCTGACTCTATAGAGGAGAATTAGCACATCAGGTAACAAACCAATCACGCACCACATCAGGTGATAATGATATTTGCAGTTTGTTTATGGCCAAACCATAAATGCAACCCTAAGTCTGGTTTCCACAGAAGTGTCACAGTCTCAAAGCAGTGCTCACGCGTAATTTAGTTTCCTCTGCACCTGTGTGATGTCTTGGTGTCCTAGAGGTTTTTGACTTCAGAGTATTTCCAAACTTCTGTGGTGATGCAAAATGCAATAATCCTATTGAATCCTGAGAAGGAAAAATGCAGTATTTTATTTGCATTTACTTCCTAATTATTCTGCTTTTGTTAACATATTGCTGTAGAGTGGGAAGCTTAGCAGCCTTTGTCAGTGCTGCCCTGAAGGCTGCTTCCAGGTTGGCTATAGAGGATAGCACATGCAACCTCCTGCTTGAGTCCCTGTCAGGTTTTGCTGCTGGAGGGCAGAGCGGTGAGTGTGTGCTTGGGGCATCCCCTGTGCATCGTGGGCTCTGCGGCCTGCAGGATGTGTCCTGGCTGTGTCAGGGCGTGTGGGCACCTGGTGGGTGAGGCTGGTCAGGACACCTCTGGTCAGCTTCCTCACTAGGGTCTTTCTTGGGAATAAGGATAAGACGAGCCTTTGAAGGACTGGGAAAGTGGATGTATGTTGAACTACACAAATGAATGGAGGAAATCAAAGGCAGGTGTTATCAGCTGAACTGATTTCTAGCTCACTTTCTTTTTCTTTTTTTTTAACTGGGTTTTAAGATCAGTATGTTTTTTAGAAGATGAAGGGAATCTCTTAGTGATGAGATTCAGCATTGCTGTATAAGCAGGCACTGCAGTGGTGGGGTTTTTTTGCTTGTTTTTGTGAGTAAACTACATTTCTCTGTGGTTGCTGACTAGCCTTCACTTTAATCACGCAGGAATAAGGGCACATCAAATACTATGCAATAGAATAGGGAAAATAAAATAGAAGAACTAATGTTGAAGACATGACAGATACGAAGAGGGAGCTTCCTTATACTGTTTTACTGTATAATTCTGTGTAGAGCTTTTTATTACAAGATACATTTTTAGTTCTTGACAATGCAGGTTGTCAAAGACACTCAGCTGATATTGCCTCTCATCTCTCTATTCTGAAACAAGAGTCTCTTAAAATCACTTGTAATTTTAGGTGAGAACTAGAATATCTATTTTAGCAGGACTTTCAGCCAGAAGCAGCCATGGAGCAGAATCAGTGCTTGGTACTTCATGTCTCATGAAAAAAGATTTGAGAAATATTAAATGAGAGAATACAGATCTTTCAAAATGTCGGAGATAGCATTTGCAACAGTCACGTAGTTCAGCGTCTTACCCTCCCAAATGTCCAAAATCATTTAGATCTAAGGGGTAGAGATGTTATTTTTTGTACAAAGAGCAATATCAAAAAATAGTTAGAAACATTTGTTGTCAGAAGGACACGGTAAATCTTTTTTGGCTGAGTTAGTGAATAAATGTTGCTGCAGCACAACTCTCAGATTTTATAACACTTTAAAATTTACTGATAATGCTTAGAAAATAATTTTATTGTGGATAAACATGTTTGTTGTGATGTGCTAAGATTCCAGAAAATCACTGATGTCTTGCATTGTCTCTACCAAACCCCAAGTTAGTCCACTGGTACATACTCATGTGATTTGCAGATGAGTAAACAGACTGCTTTATTATATTGCCAAGATACTCATTTTCTGTAAAACTAGCAGAAATGCTTTCTGACACTTGCTAAAAAGCATCTTTAAAGGATTTTTCCACTTCTTCTTTTCATCTTCTTTCTCTCCTGGGACAGTACTCTAAATGATAATCTCAATTTACTGGTGGTGATAAATTAATCATTTTTATAGTGAATCCCATCATCCTGAGCTCAACCATTGGCAAAACACTGCTCTACAACACCTAAGTCCTATTCTTGTGATCTCATGCAGTACTATCCTGTTTCATTTAATCTCATTGGGATTGATTTTTGAGTAAGCAGATGGCTTACTCTCTTCTAAGAGTCCATAAGGAAATGCCTTACCAGAAATATTGTGTGTCTCATGATATTTAACTTTGCTGTGATCTGAGTGTTTGTAAGAGTATATTCAGCTTTTTTGTGACGTTCATCGGGAGGGTTTCCTTGCTGATCATCAGACTCATAAATGGAGACCACAATTCTGTTGCTGGATGCCTTTCAGAGCAAAGCCTGTTTGGCTGACAGGATGCTGGTTCCATGGCTGCTGTTGCTCAGGCTGCTCAGGCAGTCTCTTTGAAAGCTTAGTTCACTATCTGTTTTGAGGATGTGGATATATCTAGTGTAGCTGGTATGAACTGAAGAAATGTAGTGTAAAAGGCAACCTGGATTAGCAACATTTTTCATTTTTGTTTTTAAAAACACAATGGATTCATCAAAATAGAATGATTCTAAGGTGTTAATTTTTATTGCCCAAATCATTACTTTAAAAAATCAGAAAATACTAACTGTAAAAAATGTTTTGTTCTCTTTGACCTATACCTATTATGATAAATTGGATAGTGACTAAGTATATAACTATTTAGTATGAAATTTAACTTTTTATTAAATATGGTAGTTCTTCCAATGTTTACTAGTGTACAGTCTTAATTTTTACTTTGTTAGAAAACAGTGAATGACACTTCTAACTGCAAGATTTTTTTTCCTAAATTTTTTTTCAGCCTATCTTTTATTAGGCTACTTTTGGTTAAATATTATTGTGTTTCAGTATCTTGGATATTATTGTATTGTGTTCTTGAGACAATGAAGGCCAACTGCATACTGATTTGTGTTAGCAAAAACGCAGCCAGAAGGTAAAGGGAAGCAATGGCTTCCCTCTGCTCAGCACCTGGGAGCTTGCATCTGGGGAATTGCATCCACTTTGGGGCTTTCCAGTACAAGACAAGAATTTATGAAGAAGAGCAAGTTCAGCAGAGGAATTTTGAGATGGTTTGGGATCAAGGGTGCAAGTGCAGGGGGAGGCTGAGGAAGCTAGGTTTGCTCAACTGGGAGGTGAGAGGACTAAGGGGGATCTGATTGCTGTCTTCAGCTATCTAATGGTGTGCATTTAGAGGAAATGGATCCTCTTGGAGGTGTGTAATGAAAACAGAAGACAACAGTCACATGTTGTAGCAGGGAAATTCTGATTAGGTAAGAGGTAAAATATTCACAGTGTGAGTGGTTAAGCACTGGAAGAGGTTTCCCAGGTTTCTCTGTTCTTGGAGCCTTTATTAACTGGACTGATCAAGGTACGGAGCAAACTGATCTTTCTTTGAAATTAGTTCTGCTTGGTGCAGGGGCTTGGACAAGATGACTTCCAAAGGTCTCGTCCAACCTAAAGTGTTTGATGATTTGATGAATATCCATATGAATAACTTTTTTTTTTGAGTTCCAGTTGTCTTGCATATTCTGAATAACTAAGAGAAACGATGTTTATAAGAACTTTCCCCCTAAAGTCTATTTACCAAAGGAGGTATTTTTAGTGAAGGGACTAGATCTAATTGATTTTGCTTACCCATGTCCCTCCAGATTTGTTCATGGAACTAGAAGAGATCACACTTTCATTTTATTGATGGACTGGAAAATAAGCTCTCCTGTTTCTGCAACTCCCTGTGGGTTCATCAGTTTTGAATAAATTAGTAACTGAATGGAGCTACTTGCATGAACCAAGATAAAAAAATATATATAGCCTTGCTGTATTCACAGAACATGCTATAGCTGTCAAAGCTGGTGTATCTCTTTAATGAACTACACGTGCTTAGACAGACAAATGTATTATGTGGTTTTTTTAAGAGCTCACTGTAAAATTTACACTCTTGCATCACCATACAGAGAATGTTGTTCTTGAGACTGTTAGTACATTTTTGCATACATAAAAATTCATCTGTCTTGGTCTTCTGTCTTTGCCAGGCACACCAGGTGCATTGTGTATGTAGAATAAAAGTATAAAGAATAAAAAGGGTGAAGAGGATGCTTTAGAGGAAAAGGAGCTTAAAAAGACAGGAATTTTGTTCTGAAAATTTCTAGCAGCTGGTGTAGTCAGACCTTTAACTATTTAACTTGGGCTGTATTGCTGGATTTTTATTATTATTATTACTACTACTACTATATTTTCCCTCTGTGTAGCTCTTTACTTTTGGATGGAATGTTTGCTCTGATGGAGGGTGAGTTTTAAACAAGGGCAATGAGTGAAGTTGTCTGACCAAAGTTGTGCCTCAGCACATTTTGTTTTTCAGTTGACTTTGAACTAAGTGTAGGGAAACAAAGCTGGGAAACATCCTTGGACAACATTTGTTCAACAGTACATCACCTTTGAAAACTGATCATCAGCTCAAATTAACTGTTTGTAATTGTGATTGTTTTCATCTGTCCCAAATCTTACCTTTTCACAGTGACACTGTGGCAGGACTGAAGAATATTATGGAAAGAAATGGGACTTTTTTGGGGGGTGTGTGGAGAGGATTGAGGGATATGATTGGAGGAAAAAATTGCTCATGAATTATTTTAGTATTGTCTCCATTCCCCAACTCTTTTCTCTTTTGTCTCTTACCTGGCAACCCTCTTGGTTTCTCTGACTGACCCAAACCAGGGTTTATGTCCTTCCAGTCCCATCTTCTACCTTCTTCCTACTTCCTCTGGGTCTGAATCACTCTCTCTGAAATGCTAATCAGAGACTATATGTAGCTCAAACTATATACTATGGCTCAGCCAGCCTTTCCTCATCACATGCAATTTGCATGGGTGGTGGAAATTAGGAGGCATGTTGGTGAGAAATAGTTCCTCAGAAGCCAGTATTCATTGGTTTTGGTTTCCTCCTTAGTCCATTTGCACCTTCTGTGCTTCAGGGACCGAATCTGGATGGAAGTGGTGCAAACAGCACTTCTGAGTGTCGTGGTTTCTTATGTGGACTGTGAGGTGGGTCTTTAAAAGCATCGGTGTATCCCTAGAAATGTGATAATGATAGAATCCCTCCTTTCTGTCTTAACATGAATAGAGAATGCTGGGTAATATCAAAGTCCCATCTCATTTCTTTTTAGTCAGACTATTGCCATGTATACTCTTCAGCTACTGCACTTATTGGGGAATACCCCCCCTCTTCCAAACTGAACCAAATGCAAAAACCCAAACAAAACAAACCCACAAACAAACAAACCCTAAAACCCCAAACAAAAAGCCCAGCACCAAACCTCTGAATAGTGGTATTCTAAGTGTCCTGAGAGGTCACTCGAGTGTAGAGGAAGGAGGGTTTGGGTATGTACTGATGTGTGTGGTCACACTCCTTCCAGCTATGCGTGTATACTGTGGACTGTTTCAGCAGCACGTTTTGCCCTTTGGTCCTGCTCAATGATTTGTTCGAAGCTGTTGGCCATAAATGCTCTTTACTGTTAAAAGGTAAAGCTTAACTGTGGATGCAACTTCTTAAGGAGAAGACAGGCTAGCCATTTCCCCCAGCACCGCTTTAGCAAGATCTTACGTAGCGTGTGTGTTTTTTTTTTTTTGTCTCAGACAATCTGTCCTTTCTATTTCCTCTTAATATAATTAGGAATGGAGTTCTGTTTTGTTTTATCTGCTTTTGAAATATATTCATGGTACCAATTTTTTTTTCTCGTGGAGAAAAATAAACTGCATTTCCAGGGACAGATCAGACCACAAGCTTAGAAGCAATGCAATGTAGGTTATAAAGCATATAACCAATTTAATGTATTAGTAATAGCAGTATTTTTCCAGTATACAGCTTCACAACAAAATGGGAATCATCACAACTACAACTACATTGAAGCATCTGAAATATGCAAGTCTTTTACAAGTGAAATCAAGCAGATGCTATTCTGTAGCAAGAAGTGGATTAGACAGAAACAACGTATTGGCCTTTGCAGGTGTCTGTGGGGTATGAAGTTACATTCGTGGGCCTCAGTTCTGGCTTTAGGGGTCAGCATTGGTGGCAGGAATGGCTTCGGTGCTGTGAGACTTGTCTCTAGTTCCGCTGTTAGTCTCTTTCTGTATGCAGTGGTGATGGGGGTGGGGGATAATGTAGCTGAAGGTCAACTGAGAAAGATGCAATCTGCTGGAAATGTTAGCTTATTCGAAAAGCATTTTTATCCTATAATGGCTAAAATGATGGCACCAGATGCGGAGTAGTGCTTTTGAGATGATTTGTATTGATCATCTTTGCTGGTCTCTCCTATTTTATTGCCTAATAAGTACTGCTGAGCTTTTTGTCCTAAGCTGATGATAATATATAAGGACTGTCAATAGCTTTCATTATCATTATTTTGAATTTGCATATTAACACACGCACGTATCGAATTACCCTGTTCTTTATGGCTGTTTGCTGTATGTACAAGGGGAGAAGAAATAAAAAAAAAAAATATCTGTATTTTTCATTTTGGTCTGGAAGTCTGGGCAATAGTCTTGATGCAGTAGTATATAATCATTAGAACGGGCTATAGATAGCAGTTATAGAAACTTAACATTTTTTTCCATTGTAACATGTGACCTTTTCATCTCTTTGATCCCTTAAGCTGTAGACTGAGTAACCTTGGATTAGTAGAAACAAGAAATGCTGTGCATCATCTAATGACATATTTCTTCTAACATCAAAGAAGGTTAGATAAGATCTGTTGTAGGAAATCTTTTGCGTAGTCTACAGGAGCGAAGGTTGTAGCCAAGGATACTGTGACTTCCTCTTACAATGAAGGATAAAACTGAAACAGACTGCCGTCCTGGTTTATCTTAAAGAGCTTAGGGAAACCTTGAACACATTTGAAATAATGTTGACAGTGCAACAGCAGATCATCTTAAGTGAAACTTCCTTTCCTATGTGCTGACACTGGAAATAGTAGTAAGAAGTTACTGAGTGTTGATATGACTTGTAGCTAATTTTAGATTATTGAGAAGGTGCTGTTTAGTTCACTTGTTTTTGATACTGTGGTGTTCAAAATTCTCCTCAAGGAAAGGTGGTGTACAGTATTTTTATCTTAAATCTGAAACTGAGTTAGTGGTAATATTAGTTTTCAATACATGTTGCTGTTGTTTAGCCCTGAGGTTAAATAGGCTCCATTGTATCCTGTAATATGAATGGATGGCAAATCTGGCTTTGTTCCAGCCTAATCTGTAAAATGTGAATATTGTTTTTATGGTTTGGAGATGGTGCAAAACTGACAAAATAAGTTCAAAGATGTAGTCAGTGAGCCTTCTTTAACCATACATGGTATTCTTCATCTTTAAATAAAATTACTTCCTCTCTTGAAAGCTTAAAAATTAATATATTTTCTGCTGTAACCTTGCAGAACAGGGGTGTGTAGGGATTGTGGAGAAACATTTGGGATGTAATGAATTATTCAGAAATAATATGTACAGGGGGAGAAAGGCCAGTCACTTTTTATGTAGAATTTCCAAGGTGCTTGTAGTTGGTTGGAGTTATTGTGTCTAGGTGCAGCATGGACAATGGCTGGCTTTGATGCCAGGCTGCATCTTCTGTCCTCTGTTTGTAGCTCTTTCCTCCTATCCCTGGCAGAGGGAAGAGCAACACCTGCATTGAACAGGTGTCCTGAGGCTTCATCCAGTGTTACAGACAGCCCCGCAGTGCAGTGCTTCTCCATTGGCATTTTGTATCTGTTGTATGTTGGTCAATATTATTTGGTGCAATAAATGTATGGTCATGTTCACCTTTAATTGGTGGCTTTTAAGAGACCTGTGCAAAAGTGCATTTTTCACTATACCATGTTGTGAATGGTGTTCACAGAGGTGTTCAATTGCCTCACTTACAAGGTAGGCTTGATGAAATACAGAGGAGGTACCAAGCTAATAAAGCACTTAATATTGGCCAATGGAATTGATGTTTTTTTTAGTATTTTCCATGATTATAGCTGAACATAACAGGTATTTTCTTTCTCTTGTAAGAGAATGTGTAGTGACTGTAATGAGTAGCAATGAGATGACGTTATGAATGTTAAACATCCTGTGCAAAAAGTTGTTTGACAGCTGGCCTGGCCTGAATCAGCATTTTCTTTTAATCTTTCAAAGTGTGCTAAAGGGATTCCGCTCCAATCTGCACCCCTCCCATTCCCAGTGACTAAATATCTTATCAGAGATCAGTCTTTGCATCTATTAGGAAGAAAAATAACCAGTGTGGGAAGGAAGTGAGTTTCCTATAGCTGGGCCCTTAGGATAGGAAGAGACCAGAATAGCTTTTAGATGAGAGAGGTATCTCAGGATGTAGAGAGGGGGGGAAAATTGACTCAGAAAAATTCAATCATGCAGCCTAGAATTTTTGTAATAAATATTTCCAGAGGTAAAGTAGACTGGATAACAGTTGAAGAATTCAGTTTAAAAGTGGTTTTGCAAAGCTCCTCGTGGGAGAAGTGAGGACGGACTGCTATTTTTGCTCTGGCATTTTAGCAGGTACAAATCTTTAGCTTTCGCATTTCTTGTCTTGAAATCTATTCTTGCTTTAAACCTAAATAACAAAACTCACATGCATGTGCTGAGGTATTGGTTGGATATGGCAGCTAGTGTGTAAAAGTGCCTACAGTAACACAGGATTTAAAATAAATAATATATTTCAGAATTTTTCTTGGCATTAGGACTCCTGTTACCTCAGAGCAGTACCTTTTCATTTCTATTCGTTGTGGACAAAACTGCTTCTGGTTCTTTGCAATTCATTTCTGAAGTGGAAGCTCTGAGCGGCCAAACTGCGATCCAGATATCTGCGGTGTGAGATCAGAATTTTTAACAACGTTTTTCATGTACTTCAGGAAACTTTGAGTTGTAAAGACGATGTGGTAATTCTTTAAAATTTGGCCTTTCATAGAATTCAATGTCAAGCTGTATTCTGAAGTTCTTTTAGAGTCCAGTGTGAACTATTTAGTAAGTTTACATCGAAGCTGATCACGTCATGAAGTACTTCTAATCAGTTAAGACATTCAGCTTCTTGGTTGTAAACATAAATGGTATTCTTAAACTCCAGGCTAGATCACTGGGAAGAATAGAACAAAATACAGTTAAGACTGTCTATATTTAAAGCATCTTTCCACTGATACTGATTAAAATTGTGGAAATCGTTGCAGTGGTTGCAAGTCAGTGCTAGCTGTTTAGCACAAGTTCTTAATCTGTTTTGGCTGGTCAAGGAACCTACAGCTGCTCAATGAATCTGACTTGAGTATTTTGATTTAGTAGAGAATGGAATGAAAAATATTTCATTAAAATACATATACCAAGAAAGGAATTCAAGACAGCTAATAGCAACCAATCTCTGAAAAGATTTCTGTAAATAGAAAAGAAAAAGCAAATACTTAAGAATGGGTTTCTTGGGTCTTTGTGAAATCATTTAGACAAGTTTTGTTTAATGTCCTGAAAGATATCTTTGGCACTTCCTAGTTCATTAAGTTTGTACTCCTGTGACTCTTCAGGTGATATGAACAGAACAAAACTTTGGGTAGAAAAATATTTTTTATCAAAAAATTTGTTAGAGTGAAAAAGCTTTTTATTCCTCCACTCCCTTTTTTCAGTCTAAGTTCTCTCTATAGCACTGAAAGCCTTTCCTCCTTCAAATTAGCATGGCATCACAATTTGATCATTTCCTTTCTGAGCTTCTACTGTTTGTTTAAACAGATGAAAAAAAGAAAAAGCAAATACAGCTCTTTGCAGCAGATGACTCCATGTTTAAAGGGAGCTTAGCTGCCAGAGAGCTTTTCTGTTCATTAGTGATTCGTTGTAGAACAACTCTGCCTGAAGCACTCATGATGCTTGCTGGATTTGTTTCCTAGGACTTACTGGTTTCAACTTTTTGTCATGTACTCTTGTAACCTTAGCGTGAGTTCTGTGACAACAAGAATCATAAAAAATAGAAGTTGTGCTGCTAATCAGGAGGGTATAGAGACACTTTGGGTGGATGAGACTGAATCAATCAAGCAGTTTTAGAGAGTGGTCAGGGTCTTCAGGTTTGTGAATGTCTACTCTTATTACCCTCATAAAACTGAAGTGTGACGTAGGTTATGAATATTTACAATATTGTCTGGGTATGTTTTAGTATGTGGTTGCTGCAAGACAAGGCAGGGATTCCTGGTTACGTTCTTACGTGATGTTTTGTTGGTCTAATTAGAGCTGCCCCTTCACTCATCTTTGGCTGGTGTGGTTGATGTTTCTCATTGTGGAGGATGCCCACTCAGAACTACTTTAGGAGCTTTGCTTTAAAGTGTGGTGTAGAAGTATTTGACTTGGAAGCTGTGGCCCTCTGAAGGATAGCTCTTAGAGGATGACAGGATAAAGCCTGGGAATCATGCTATACTGCTCTTAAACATGATAGCATAGTCTGGGTACAGAAACATTCTTTAGCGACTGAGATTAAAACAAGAACAGGAGATATTTCATTCTTCTAAAAAAAGCATTGTAGCAAAACTCTTAAACTATTCTGTAATTTACTTCATTTCAGAGATTTGCGAAGTGATAACAAGCAGGGCAGAAGGACCACTATAAATCATAGTGATGGAATAGGTTGTTACCACTTCCTGTACAGTTTGCTGACAGTGCTGGGTAAGATGCCATTCAAGTATTAAGCGTAGTTTTCAATATCAGCAGTGTTACTGAAGGCTTTTTGACCATTTTGCTGTCCTAAACAGTCTACCACATAATTTATATCTGCCTTTGGACACCAGGAGCATTGGAAAATATAATAAAAATGGTGAAAGGTTTCTGAGTAGCACTCTGAAAAATGAAGTTCTAAAATGAGTTCCCATTCCTAATTCTTAATTAAGAAAATGTACTTAAATTCATGCTGTGTTTTAATGTTCTTTTTCCTTTTTCCACATGGCAGTGAGCTGCTGTCAAGTTTCCTTCTTGCTTTGTGACTTGGTTGGATGGATCAGTCTGTGGCTACTGACTACAGCAACTTGCCCAGTACCTTCAGAATGCTTTAGTTACGGATTTTACTTTTTTAGTTGACAGTAACTTCTAGTCCATAGATGATTTATGCCATGAGGTTCTAATGTGGCATGGAAACACTCTGGTTCAATACAAACTGGACAACAAATTCTCCAAAAGAGAAAGAAACAGAGCTGAGTACAGCCTGCAGAGTTCAGAGCAGCTGAGTCTTACAAGCTGAGCTATTGAATTTGCAATTGCAGTGAAATGACCTCCACTGTTCGTGGCTTTTTTTTTCTTGCTGGAAATGTTGGGCTAGAATCATGTTTACTACAACAGTGTGTGGTATGTGGCTGGTCTGGTGGGATTCATCTGCTTCACATACCAGTATGCAACCACAAACCATACGCTTTTAGCTGTTCAGTACGTCTCTTAGGGGTTTTGGGAGTTGGGAAGGAATCGTTAGGCCTTAAAAAATGACATGGAGGTGGGGGGAAAACATCTCTGCAACGGTCTGTTTCATCAGAGGGTTTTGCTTAGTAAGCATACATACCATGTTAAATAAGGATGTGGAAAACTATGTACCTATAAATCTCAATGGCTCTCTGCCAGTCTGACTTGGGAACAAGTTTTATCATGACTCAGCTGTAGTGATTTGATCAGATATTAAGTGTTTGAGCAGGGCACACCAACCTGAAAATTTAATGTAAGTAGAAACATTAAGGCATCCTCTCTATAGTTGTGATAGATTGCTGATGCTACAGAAGAAGGTGAAATCTCCCCCCTCCCCATTAATATGAATTAATTAATCTTCCTGTCCTGCTAATAAGAGGAATAGTGGAGCATGGAAGGTTGCCACCTTCCTTTAATATCTTGGGTAGTAGATTTCATTGTCTTTAAATTCTGATTTACCCCTTCTCTAATTCTTCCCCCTCTTGTGTGCTGGCTTCCTGGGGTTTATAGTGCTGTGTACATCTGAAAATCCTCCTCTGTTCCCATTATTAAACCTGTTAATCAGTCTGGGACAGGTAAGCTGCACTTTTCTTTCCTGTACAGTTCAGGAGAGGCAAAAAGGGCTCCACATAGCAAGAGAGACCTTTCAGAGGCAGTGCTCTGAACCTCTATTAATAAGTTCCTTAGTCTTCCTGGTGATCAGCAGAGCAGCTTGGTCTGTGTGGAATAGGTAAAAATAGATGGAGCTTTACCCACTTAAATATTTTTGGACATGATCTGTAGTTCATAGGTACAGTAAGGCTTAGATATAATATTGTATTCTTAAATTGGCACCAATTTCCTTACTGCATTAATTTTATTCAGTACACAATATGTGCTCCATTGTGCACATGAATCTGAAAAAAAAAAGGCCCTTGGATAAGCATCAGAGTATCTCCATATTTGAGATTTTTAAAAAAAGAATTAACAGACAATTGTACCTTAAGGTCAGCTCTCAGACAAAGCAAATGGTAAAAATGAGGCATTGACAGGTGGCAGAGAAGTGAAAAGTTTGTCTTCCTAGCACCAGGCTATTGTCTGCCTTATGGTGAATGAAACTGCTGTTGCTGAATTGTATGAGTGTGACACCTTACTGTTCCTGGCCTAAGCTCTTCTTGGCATGTTAATTTTGCAGATTTGCTCTCAGCATGGACAGAAGGAAGAGTGATTAGGGGCTGCTTTTTTTTTTGTTGTTGTTGCTCTCTAACATCAGAATGTGGAGTCCTGGTAGCATACATAATTTGATAAAATGAAATATAGATGGAACAAAAACAGTTACAGTGCTTGTATTCCATCAGCCCTTTTCTGTTACTGTATAAAACTAGAACGTTCAACTTCCCTTTTTGTTCTTTTGTCAAATGCTCACAGTATACGCTATTGATTACCCAGGACCAAGATTGAATAATCTTTGTACTTGTGTGGAAATATCTGTTCTTGGTTTTTTACTTCCAGCTCCTACTTCTACGTAAAATATAATGTCATTGTAATTATCAGGCTGTGCCAATATGGTCACTGATAGACGTCAAGATTGCTAAATGACTCTGTCAGATAAATCCAGGAAAAAACACCTGAGGGGAATGACTGCAGAAAACAAATACTAGAGATATTTTATGTTGCCATCTGATGTCCATAGCAAGCTAAGGCTCCTGGTTCTTGGTATTCTGTAGATGAGCAAGAAAATAAGCATTTGACCAAAAGCTGACAATGGAAAAAGCCTGTGTGAATGCTGGTTAGTACTACTCCTTGGGCTAGAGGTTTAATAACAAGCCATGTGAAAATAGTTCTTAAATTGGATGGTAAAGAGAATGAGAGGTTGGAGACATGAACTTAAAGTTCATTAAAACACTAAAGTACTTGGACTCCTCAAATTACATTTAATGGATGCTGAAATCACAGCTTAATTTTAAAATTTCAAAGAACTGAAAGCACACTCAAGAACATTGTACCTAGTATATGTAACCAGGTGCTGATAGCTGTTGTCTCCCAAGTAATAAATCTGTAACTCTTCTGGAAGCGGTCGCTGGTTTTTAAAGTGATTTCTAGAAGTTGGGAAGGAATGTGTTTCTGCATCATCTCAACTGAAAGAGATGATGAAAGCTGGGGGATTGCTGGAGTTGGGTAGTTGGTGAAGAGCTGTGGAGGCTTTGGTTGAATGGGGGGTTCTATGAGATAATAGCACAACAGACCATAAAAATGACCATTTCCAGCTGTATGTTTTATAAATTAATCTTTTATACTGCCAGATATTTAATCAGAGTAAGTGGGCTAGGAAGAAACTTTTTTTTGGAGGTGCTTGAAGGCTAAAATGTTTCAGAATATAAGCACTGAGGTTCAGTGTATTGAAGCTTGGCGAGTCTTAGGCAATTTTGAAAATCTGCCTTACTAAAAAGCTGCTGTTACGAAAGCAGATCTTACCAATCAGCTGCATTTTGTTGGTAAAACATAATTTTTTATTTAAATAGGTAAGAAATGTGTTGTATTTAGATACTTTTCAGTTAAAACTGCTTCTAGTTTATCAGAGGACAAGTACCCAAAGCATCAGTGTGTTATACAGGGCTGTCACTGCTACGCTGACAACTAGTTCCTATCTTACAGGTGCTCTAATTCCCACCCCCGCCACTTGACTTGCTGTCTTAGTTTAAGATTTTTTTAATTGCAGGCCCAAACATAGAATTTGTCTAGTCTTTGTCTCCTGAAATTAGGGAATATACCTTTTTTTTTACTTCAGAGTACTAAAGGATATTTTTATGCCAGAGGCAACATACAGTATTTAAAATAATTGCCATTCCCCATAAAATGTCATTCTTTTTTTCCCAGTAAGATGATGATGATTTGGTTGCCCATGGAGATAATTTTTTTCCAGAATAACTGACTTGTTTAGTAGAAACTGCATATGAACTGCTGTTTTCCTAATTCAGTAAGTTTTAATTTTTTATATGCTCATGCATACAGACTAACAGCTGATTTCAATGATTAAAAAAACCAGATGCCTTATCTCCTATTTCTAGTGGCCACAGAATCTGTTTAATCTTCTCCTAAAATGTAGGTAACAAAGATATGTCTCCTGATGGACTGAAGGCTGCTCTTCCTCCAGATCAAGCTAGTAGACTTTGCTCTGGCTTCTTATAGCAAGTTCCTGCAGTGATATACCTGTATTATTTTGGGTTTTTAATTCCAAAAATACAGTGCTTAACTTCTGAAAAGCTTCTCTTTTGCTATCATATAATACATTCTAATAATGTTTTGAACTAAGCAGAGGTGCAAGCTTTCTGCAGATTTCCCCTTGGTTTTGCATGGTATGCACAAACAGCTTTGCTAAGTAATTACTTGAAAAACTGTGTATACTAATTCTTCCTGAAAATATTGAATAGAATATTAATTGGATTGTTTCTCTTTGACACATGACTTGAATCACATGCGTTGAGCTTTTGTGAGTATAAGCAGGTTTCCTTTGTCTGCAACAGCTTGCTCACAGTTTGTGTGAATTGATGTAGCTTTTGGAGACTGCAAGAGTATTTGCCTATAGGGTTTCAAATGAAATTAGTTTTCTACAGCTGTTGGCCTGCTGATGCCAAGAGTCCATAGATTAAACTGTTCCTTTCTGTTGTAAAGAAAGATCTGCAAGCGTGCTCATAACTCCCTACCCCCACCTATCCCCCCCCAAACCCCCTTGATAATGCCCATATCTGAGAATGAAAGAATAATCTGTTAAATGAATTATATTCAAGGAAAATATTATCTTCTCTAAGTTAAAAATACATTTAAAGTTGCAAGTTTATGTTGAATTTACAGGTCTTGTTCCCATCAGCAGTCTATATTAAATCATGTGGCAGTTTTAGCTTTGTATTTAGGATGGGAAAAATAGTTCTGTCAAAACAGTATCAGCATTTATTATGCAAATATCCAATAAGCAGATGCTGAACGTTTGAGTCTTAAGATTAGTTTGGTCAGCTGCTGGTGTGCATTTCGTAAACAGGCTCTCAACAGGATTTCAGGATCCTGGAGTAAGAGGCTGGGAAAGGATTCATCCTTCCTACAGATGCTGGAGCATGCACACGCAGGTGTCTTACATGTGGGGTTTAAAAAGACAACCTTTACAAACCTTACAAGCCTTTATGCTCCTCTTTTTCAAACTACATGTATGCATATTAGGGCAGAATAATTAAAATGCATGTACACATGCATGAGTGCACATACATTCACAGTCCCCTATGTGTACATTTACAAAGACTTTTTGGCAACTAAAACCTATGTAGTATTTGGAGCAATTTTAATTTTATTGCTGCGTCCAGGTATACAAACCTGCCTTACCAGCAGCTAGATGACTAAGAGAGGTCATGCTAAATTTATGTATGGCAAAAGGAGACTCAAGTTGTCTAGTTTCTAATTCCTGCTTCTTTCTCTTTTTCTAGGGGTTATTTTAATACTCTTCATTTAGCAAGTGCGGGAAGGCAGCATTACTTAATACAACTTACCCGCAGTAATGAAGTTGGCAACCAAAGAATTTGCATGCTGTAATGAGGTGCTTGTGTACAGTAGGTTTTAAAAGACTATATAATGAATTGTAATGGAAGAAAGATATGGTGGGAACAGATAACGTAGTGAGTGTGCAGTCTGTAAAGACTGCAGAATGGTTTTCCTCTGAGGATGGTAGTTTCTTCAAAAATTTAAATTTGCCTTTTTGTAATCTCATTCAGACAGAGGAAAGAGTTCTCATTTCTTTGCTGCTTGTCATGTGATTAAATACTAATCTGTATTGTATTATGCTTTATAACAACAGATTAAACTCTTGTGCAAGTCCAAGAAACAGGTTAAATGCCTATTGACTTAATGAATTACATTAAATATCAGAAAAAATGGGTTGAACTTTGAATTTGCTTTAGGGAAAAAAATTTTGCAGGGTTCAGAGTTGATTTTAAAGTCTTATAAACAGAGGGAGCAAGCAAGTTCCAGAGGAAGATTGCTGCAGCAGAGGTAGCTCGTTCCACGTTTAAGCTGGTTGCAGTAATGACCTGGAGTGCATCCCAACTGCTATTCATTTTAAATCTGAACAATTATGTTATGATAGGTTGAAATGAACAGCGATATCATACTGTCTGGGAGGATCTCAGAGGAGCTTGGGTGCAAGTCCAAAGGGTTTAAGTCTTCGTTACATGCACTTTGCAGAGAGGGATGAGTGCTGAACGGGCTTTCTGGGGCGGGGAGTATATGCTCTCCAGGCCAGGCTGAGCCAGGCTGCATGAAAGACTCTTGTATACTCATGTTGTTACCTCCTTGTGGTTTGAGTTTGAATAAAGCGGAGAGAGAAGGAGTTTCAGTGTCTTGTCAGTATTTCTAGACTTAATGGTAACCTTTTTCCTTTGTTTTGTTCCTTAAAAAAAATCTCAAAAAAAGGAGCAGATGCTGTTGGGAATTTTGACCTTGACTGTATTTACCAGGTCACATTTTTCCCCCTCCACTGGTCTGTAAATTCTTCAGATCAACCTCCTTAGAGTTGGCAAGGTAAAAAGAAATGTCAGACCTTGAAGAAGAGATGAGGGTTAGAAACACTAGTAATATGTGGAATAGGGGAGGTTTATGGCAATGGTTTAGATGGTAGAGGAAATAAAAATTTTGAAGCCTCATTTTGATGATGCAGAATTCCCCACAATTTGGGACAGTCTCTCTTGGGGAAATAAACATGGCTGATACTTAAATTTCAAAGCATATTGCATGTTACAGGGCTGTCTTTTGATCTATATACAGAGTATCTGAAACTTTGAATGCAGATGTTATACTCCTTGCTGTTTCTAAATTAATAAGAAGGAATGAACATAAAAGCAATTAGTATCTTCATGTCCCCAGTCTCTATTGAGCTTTCCAGAGGAATTGCTTTTCAAGAACAATATTAATCAAAACTTCTTCCCATGTGCAGAAGAAGAGCTGTCAGTTAAATCAAAAGACCTAACACTGAACATACTGATATGGAGGTTTTTGTTGTCTTTGAGGATAATATAATGAAATATAAGCAGCTGCAAATACATTTAGGACTTCTGTGAAAGAAAAGAAAATTCTTACTTGCATACTTGCAAAAAAGTGGAAAAAAAAACCCCAAAACAAAAAAACCCCAAACCCAGAAAACCAAAACACAAACAAAAAACTCATTATACCTCACCTTGAGACAGTCTATTTTTCAGGATGGTTTGGGAATTCTGGGTATGCTCTGTAATCTGGTCATGCAAATGCTTCTCATCTTCCTGCTTTGTTATGGACTTGGTCTACCTGGATGCATAAGAAACTTGCCAATTAATTTTCCATCTCGGGTTTGCAGTCTGTCTTTCAGACTTCCTAGTGATCACACGCAACTAGTCTGAATTGCATTTAGAAGGACAAAGAATTGAAGCTATTTACTTCCTCCCTAGAGACCTCACGTACAGTGAGGCTGATTTTCTTTAATCAAAATCAGGCCTCATGAATTTAAGCAAATGCTGTGATTTCAAAAGTGGATGCTACATTGTCCAGAAGAAAAACATGAGTGAAACACTAGACTGTGTTCAGTCTGTGTTTGGGCCACAAGATGCAAAATATGAGTTCAGGAAAAGGTGGGGTGGGGTGTGAACAGTCTCAAGGTAAAGTTTATTAAACAGAATTTAATTATTTATGGATGTTCTTTTGTAAGCCCATTTCTTTAAGAAAGGAATGTATTGAGAAAGCTGTACCAACTGCAAGCAAAATCACTTGTTGTTGAAAGAAGTGAAGAAGAGCATTTCCTTGCAGGTATGGCAGAGTTAGAGCAGAGTCGTGTTGCCTCTCTGAGGAAAATCCCTCACCATCAACAAATTGTCCATTGCAACTCTTAGTCCTGGAACACTGGAAAAAATGAACTGTACATTTTCTCCTATTAAGTGGCTGAGTGGGACTAGTAGTATTTGTACTGTGGAAAGGAAAAACATTACTGAACCTCTGGAAATAACTTCTCCAGTATGATATTCTGTGGTCCTGGGCAATAGTCTTGTCATATTGGAGTGAATGTATAATCAGATGTAATAAAGCAAGACAACTTAGTGCTGAGATAAAGACTTAGCACTACCTAAAGGTTGCTTTCTGCAGCTATCAGTATATATATTGTTTTGTTAGTATATATAAATTATTTGAAAAATAAGGGATTTTACAATAATGTGTGAATCAACCAATTAATAAAATCTCTGTTTAAAGTCTAGCAGTTGTTTAATTTGAGTTCTTCTAGGAAGCAGTGAATGTTTCAGCTTCTTGAACCATGTGTAAAGCTGTATTTTGAACAAAATATACAAAATTGCCCTTTTTTATTTAAAAGTGTTCCTGGTGGGGTTTTTTCCCTATTTGTGATGGATTTGATGTGCATATTTATTGCATGAACAGCTATAGAAACATATAGCAAATTCAGACATACTTTATCCCTAGTAGGTATTTGGGTGAAAAAGGCAGAACTGCATGATATTTAACAAGCTATTGGAGAGACTTCAATGTGTTGCAAGGCATGTTTGCAGTGTGATATACTGTGAACTCTTGCGTGTGGGGATTGTGTGTGTGTGCCAGCAGCGGAGCTGTCTCATTTACTAGGGGTACTTGAAGAGTAATGATAATTCATAATGTAAAGTAGAAGCCATTCAAGGTAATGTTACGCATAATAATCATCAGTATCCCTCATCTCTTGCCTTATTTATATGCTTTTACTGCACCTTCCCCTCCCAAAATAACAGATAACCTTGGTGTCCAACAGAGTGCCAGTGGCTTAACATTTGTCATCCATGTGATTCGTACTGGTGGGTCTCGTATGCTGCTGGCTTTTGCAGAAATGTTTGGTGGTTTTGTGGTGTGGAACATGTTGTTTTATAGTGCCTGAGCAGTAGCCAACAGATTTATTTCAACTTTAACCAGAGCCTGATTCAAACCAATTACTCCAGAGAACAAATCCTGGCACCTTGCATCAGTGCTGTTACTGCGATAGACATCAAGAGCAGATCCAGGCAGCTCTGCAGCTTCAGAGTTAATATTGTTGCTTTCTTGTGCAGCACTGCTATTGCTGTAGACGCATTCTTGTTCCTCGTGCCTGCTGAATGGAAGGAAGGTGAGGACTAACTACTTACCTAAGATTAAAGGAAACATTTTCAAGAGAAGCACTCAAAATGTGATTCACCTCTAGCTTGTTTGCCTCTCATAGTTTTGAGTGCTCTTCATTAACTGAATGTTGTGTACTTTTTTTCTTGTGTAGACCTCTAGGGAAAATTTAACTTAACTAAGAGAAACATGTTAACACAAATTAAATACTTTTTCCGTGGATGACATGCTGTCTGCCAATTGCACAGGGGTATTAAGTGTTTCCAAATTCTAATTGTTGACATTTTTTTTCCTTTAGCAGTGGAAGTGCTTTTCAAGCTGTTCTGAAAAGTTGAGCCCTTGCGTTCTCTCCAGAGTAGCTTATACAGTGGTGGCTTTAACTTTTAATCAACTGATAGCTTGTTCTTGCTTTTTGCTCCACCTCTGGCACTTCAGCACTTGCAAGTTTGACAACGTTTTGGCAGGACTTCACATGCATATTAGTTCGGTACGGTCAACAGTCTCTTAGCTCTGTTAAGTTACCTACAGTATTGCCAGTTTTCACAGTATCACTGGACGTGTTCCTTGCTGTCTTTTGCTTGCTTGCTGTCCCTTGCTTAGGTGATGTACAATGTAAGAATTTGCTTGGAAAACATGAACGAAACTCCAAAATTTATCAAGAAATCCATATTCCAGAAATAAAACATCTGTAGTCATATTACGTGTCTGTCTCATGATGTACTACTGAAGACATTTGTCATTCTGTTTTGATAGCAACTAATGTTCTTATTTTTTTTCTACCAGAAGTGGCATGCTGGGGAATGTGAGCTAAGGAAAATTTATGCTAACATACTAAAAAACTTCGTAGGGACTTTTTGAAATGTCCAAATGTTTACTGATTTTTCTACTCTATTGGATTGATCCACAGAAATCATGATTCTAAGAGCTATATATAGCACTGCCATTGGTATGGTGTGCCACTTGACTATGAGAGCAAGGGGAGAGTAATGCTTGCCCAAGTTTATTGAAGCTATGCCTTCACTTAAAGAAGGGAAAGTTGAAAATGATCAGTTCTCTCACTGCACTAAGATAACAGAGTTTGAATAAGAATGGGAGAGAGTTCCTCCTGGAACTATCCGTGTAAGTGAACTTCAGATGCTGGTGGTGCATGTGAGCCTCCTGAGAGAGGCTGGAAAGGAAAGAGCTTGTCAGATGTAGGAGGAGAACCTGCCAGAATGGACCTACAGGCCTTCAGTATTTCAGCCCTGGGTCCCTCTTTCCAGTTTTCAGGCATGGATCTCGCAGAAAGCCAAAAAAACCTTCTTCCCTTTGTAATATACCCGTTAAAACATACCCTGCTATTGTCAACATTTCCCACTGATCTGCCATTGCAATAGGCAGCAGCAGCCCTGTCCTGCCTGTTTGAGGAAAGGCTGGAGTTTGAGCAAGGATGAGGGTTATTCCCAGGGTCTCTTGCTTTTGGAAGCTGTTCTCATCCAGGCCAGAACAGATGGCATTATAACCACCTTGAAGATTCATGGTGCTGAAGAAAGATGTGGTTGTTTTTGTTCCTTATTGTGTTACACTGAGAGCTCAGACTGAGGTACATGGGGAGACCCAAGAAACAGAGCAGGAGGAAAGGGAAATATTTTATCTGGTCATGAGGATGTGGAGTCAACAGTCTCCCTGGTATACCTTGGCATCTGAGACTCAAAGTAAAATTTTTGTATTTTGATGATTCCTCCTCGAAGTGAAGCAGAATTTCTTTCTCTCAAGAACTGCAACAAGAGTTTTGCTTCATGTATTTATTTTCTCTTTAAACCCAACTGAAGTTGTTGAGCAACTGAAGCGCTTAAGAAAGTGCTTATGTTGGAACTGCTCAGCAGTTTAAAGTAGAAAGCCTTGTGGCATCAGGATTGAAAAGGAGGGTAATGTGTATTCCCCCCAGGTGTAGGTGAAAATAGTAGGGTGCAACATTTTCTGTGGAACACCAGTCTCTTCTTGGGGGGACAGATATGAAATACTGACAGCTGTTCAAGTGCCTACTTATTCCCCTAGTGATTATCTGAGAAACAAATTTTTAATATCCATAACCATGTGTGACTCTGGGACTGGACTGTAATCTTTTCTCTGAAGTATAGGGGCTTTATTATTATTGCTTTATATTAATGGCTTGTGTTCTCTTTGAAGTGTAGATTTTTTTGACTTTTGATGATGTGTGGTTTAGGTTCTTGTACACTTGCTAGAAGCTGTTCGGTTAGTTAAAAAAAAAAAAAAGTGTGAGAAGAAGGAAGTCCTTTCTGCTCCCTCCAGTTTGGCTTCTCTCTGGTTTCTGGAGTGGTGCAGAGGAGAAGGAAAAGAAATATTCTTGTTATTATAGTTTTTAACATTGAACAGCTGCCTTTTAAATTATTATTTATTTATTCTTACATGTGCATTCTGGTGTGACTCGCAAGTGAGATAGAGTTCATGGGATTCGTCTTGTTCCCTCAGGGACATTTGTCCGCATCAGAGAAACATCACGCATTGTGACAGCATTGGCAACACGTCTTCCGCAGGGGCTCAGCGCTGGAACCGATGGGTAATCATAGATCAGGAGTGAAGCATATTGGCAAAGCTTTCTCATGCTTATGCAGCACCTGCCTTTACTGTGCCTTGATCTGTCCCAGGCCCTAAGTCACAACAGCAGTATAGGAACCAAATTCACACTCTGTTTAGCATGAGGGAGAAAAGACTTGAGTAATTATTGCATAGGGCTTGTAAATTCAGCCACAAAATTCCACTGGTGACTTCCAGAGTTAAATCTGTAGGCACCTAACATGCAATGTGAGTGCCCTGATGAAGACACTCTAAGGATAGCTTAAAAAGCACAGTCAAGCAAATATTCTGATTAAGTTTCTAAATGGCACCAAGGAATCCATTTCCGCCTTACCTTAATATGTCAACGTGCTAATGAAATAGTGTTGTAGAGGACAGCGTAGATACATATTACAGTATGTGACGACTACTTTGAAAAACAGGCTACCCTTGCAGTACATGGTCATTTAAATTGTTGTATTTTGCAGCCAGAGGTACATTTCAGAAGAACTTATGATATTGGCAGTCAGCGTACTGGCCAGTGAGGGGTGAAGAAGTGCTACGATCAGTATTCTGATACTTAGCTTGCTTGTGCAAAGCAGGCTTCTATGCAGATTCATGAAGTCTTTTGGAAGAAAAGTCTCAAACTTGGGGAGAGTTTTTTATGCCATTGCAAAATACTAAGCCTGTTTTTCCTTTTTAGAGAATCTTGCTAAAGGCTGTCTTCACTCTGGTTTGCAGCTTCATTCAATCACATTCTGTTTTTGCTCTTTTAAAGGTTTGGTTTCACTGCAGTATAACTTTCAGCATCTGTAAGAACTCTCTGTGGATCGCTGAACAATAGGGGGGAACGAAACCGTTGCCAGCTCCGTACGAACTGAAGCCTGTACTTTAAAATCTTCTGGGCCTTAATGCATCCATCTAACTTCGAGGTCCTGATTGATCAGTGCTGGGAATAGCATCAAATTCCAGCTGGTTGTGATGTGCCAGGTCACGATTAAACTGTCTCGTTTGGGAAGGGGGAAGGAAAAGGAGATGAATAAATCCATATTTTGTAACTCCTTAAAAAGGCAGGAATCCTGTAACTCTACAGGTGTGGAATAATTTTGGCCACTTATTCCTTAGTGCCTCAGAGCTTTTCTACACTGAAGTCAGCGAGGAATGGTCTTATGGGATCAAGCTGCTGTTAGAGAAGTTGGAGTATGGCACTACCTATGAGTTTTGTGTATGAAAACCAAAGTATTCAAAGCTGGTTTAGCAAATTTCTGAACTCTTGTCCAAGCTGTGCCCTTGCAAACTGTGTGGTAATATTGCAAATAAACTTCTCTATGTAACTTAGAAAGCAGAAAGATTGCGTTTTGGTTTGTGTGACTAGATGAGGAATTCCACAGTCAGTGAAAAGGCCTGTCCTAAATGAATCCCTCTCAAATAAATGAATTACATTAAGGTCTTGAGTATGTTATCTCAAAAATGTTTCTTCAACAAATACTTTTTTTCTAAAATACTGAAGTTTGGAGCTATTAGATATGTTAGAGCACCTGCATTTGTAGTGAAATTTTATTTCAGCATAAAATAATGCATTTGTTTGAATTTCTCCAAATATATAAAACTTCTAAAGATGGAATTGCAGATCAGAATTTGAATGTACTGTAATGTTTTGTTATAGAGATGTGGTGTGACTGAATTCACCACCAAAAATAGTTTGTAGGTTTCTAAATTACACTTAATTAAAAAGATGGTCGCTTCTTGTGTCAAGTAATAGAAAATAGGAAAAGAAATGAAGAAAAATTGTTTTCCTTTATATTGATAGCCTTATTTCTGAATTTAATTTTAATATCTGTCTTCTTCCTTTTCAATCATATCCCAAACTGCTATTTTGAAAGGTGATGATTTGCTGAAACCACAGAGTAGATAATCTGCTGTTATAACATTTGTTCCTTAATTTCTTTGATTGGAATATTTAATACAACTTGCTACTTGCTTATCATAGATAATGTTACAATTAATTGCCACCTCAATTCTCTGTCTTTTCTCCCACCTCAACTTTGCTTAACTTTCCAGTCTAAAGATTTGTGAAAATAAATCTCTCCTGAAGCTTCAAAATACTTAGTCTTTTGACTTTAAAGGTAGACCTTGAGAAAGGGACTTAAATGGGCTTTTCCTGAAGTTTAAATTCTCCTGCATCCTTTACAGCAGAATAGTACGATTTTGCACATAAGCAACCAGAAAAACACATCTTTTTGCCCCATTACATTCAAAACTGCTCCTTAGGGAGAAGCTATTAAAAACAGATTGCATTTTAAAAAGCAACAACTTTGTTTTTCGAGACAAAAGAATGTGCTCCAAAATCTGAATGGTTAGTGACATTTATATTTTTTTTAATTCTTATCTGTGACTGAAATGAGGGCTGAATGCATGTTCAACATATTATACATATGGCATGTATTAGGCATATATAGTACTGTGAGAGTAAGTTGGGTTTTTTCTCCTTCTTGGGAGAAAAGATTCAATGCACTGTATTAGTAATCACTCTTAGACATAGTATGAGGCATCTCTTAAATTCTTAACTTGAACCAATAGGAATATAGATCTGCATTTAAATGTTACAATCTCTAGAGCATTCACTGTAGTTAAGTTAAAATAAGGAATATATGAAATATGCCAGTTAATAAACAGTTAATGTACAGGTGTTATTTTAGAAGAGGCCCCATTGCATTGTTCTGTTTGGCAAGGTTATTCCCTTTCCAATTCATCTGTCTGTAAACAACACTCAAATATGAAAGCACTGATTTATTTTAACATTCTGAACTGCTGTTCCTGACCTATGTTATTCTGGAACATCTGTTGCCCTAAATTTTTAGGTTTTGAAGTAGTCTAAAGCCTACAATACTTAGTTAGATCTTGTATTGACTTTTTCTGAAATTCCTCTTTGATGTTCATTTTGCTTAAATGCAGACTTCAGATGTGACTCTTAAAAACAAGTCTTTCATTGTCCCAAGGTTTCAGTCCATTTCCCGCCTCCCATTGTAAATTCAGAGTTTTAGAATTATCTCAGCATTTTGGCTCATTCCTCTTGGTCACTCAACTCTGGCTCTGTTCATCTGTATCCTTCTGCTGTCTTTGGAACAGTGACCAGCTGTTTACTCTTACTAGTGCTCTCATATATTCAGGAGTCTCCTCATTTAGTCACTTGGATATTTTGAAAAACATACTGAGCAATAATTCCTGAAGCCTCCAAAAATGCAAAAATATTTTAAAAAGCATCATCTTAATTCCATTTAACATAAAATTGTGTTTTCCCATTTGTTTATAAATGTGTGGCTTACAGGATTAGCAATGCAATGTATACCTCCTTAAATAAAGTAATTATGTGATGGCTTGCTATTTAGTCATTGTATTTCAGCAGATTTCCTTAACGAGTTAGGAAGATTTGAGTCTTGGGAAGTGTTTTCTCTCTCCAGTTAACACATGGATGATAATTTTTACTCTGATACGTTTTATAATAATTGATATAAAACACCAAATATGACAGGACTCATCATCCCTTTTGGATGTCATCTGGTTTCCCATACACTTTTTTTTTTCTTTTGCTGCCCTGTGTTCCTCTGCCCTTCACTGGTCCAGCTCTCCCCTTGGTCTCTTACTGCCTCAGCTCCCTTCTCCTCCCCTGTGTGTAAACCTGGTTTTTGCCCTCCAAATCTGCCCAGCATACACTCATTTCCCATTGCCATTTCCTGCCTGTGCTCTGCATTATATTGAGGTTTGGCCCGTTGGGCTTAGAGTAGTTTGACTTGATGCCAGGGAAGCCATGAGAAGCGACCGTCTCGCTGGCTGCTTACAGCTTGTTCCTGAGCGACGCAGCTGCAGGTAAATTTGGTTCTCTGATGAGAACAACCCTTTTTTTTCCTTTTTTCCATTGGGAAATTTGACCTTTTTGAAAAAGGACGAACATCTCATCAAAGTTTAAGGAAGATGTGAAGTTTATACAATGCCCTGATTGTAACAGCTTAGCAAAAACAAGACAGTGGTGTGCTTACCCCACTCCTAGATGAAATTTGAAAAGGAAAAAGAAATCCACCAAAACCAGAGGTCCAATATGTATGTTAACATTTAAGCTAGTGATCTGGGCTCCCTTCAAAGCCAGTGGAGAAAAATAGGCACTCTGGGCATGGCTCGCTTAAAGCTGATGTTGAAAATGATCAGATGAGTGCTTAGTTCTCAAAGGTAGACATCTAAAATTTGGAGTGTGTTATGTCACTGGAGAATCCTTTCAGGTATGTGGAGCATTTACTCTGGAGCAGCAATCAATAGTAAGTTTGTTTTTGAGAAACAAACCTTCTGATCTTTAATTACTTCTTTTTTTTTTTTTTTTTAAATCACCAATCCTTCCCTGTATGATGGGAAGTGTGAAATTTTGTGAGGGAATGTTTGCGCTTTCCTAATGTTCAGCTAATTGGGCCCTTATATACAACATAAACATTTTTGGCTGGAAGTGATCTGGACTTGGCCTCTGTTTATTTGTGTTTATTCAGAAAATTGTAACTGCTAATTAGCGACCCTGTCACACTGACAACAGAGCCATTTAATTTTGTTCTCCCCCTTTGGAAGGGGGAGGGAGTGAGAGGGAGGAGGAGGTTTTAGAGATTTTAGCATAGCTTATTGTCTACACAGATGAGAAGCTTTGCTGCCCTGTAGCTTATGTATTGTCCCATAGAGTTTTGGTAGCTTGACCCGCTCTTCAGTCTGTTGGCCCTTGTCTTTCTGCTCAAGCTTGTGCTTGTCTGATGCTAATTAGAGAGCTGTTTTCAGCTGTGTCCTCCTGAAAGCAGGATCTTGTCCAAAGACCGCATTGGTGGTCCCAAAGAGAGTGATGCAACGTGCTTTCCCACTTGCCCTAACTGCCTGCACTCTGAGCATTTACCATACGAGACGCATTATGTAGTTATTAAGCGATGAGGTTAAGATACCAAGTGCTCAAACACTGTAGTGTTGGCGTGCTCTCCGACTAGCTAGATAACACATTCATAAAGGAGTATGCTGGTGTCCTGTCTGTCTGCAGGCAAATTCTGTTTTAATTCTTTCAAACATAGCTGTTGATTGAAAACACTGACAGCGCTAGATAAAAGACTATTATATTGGAGCTTCAAATACTGTGAGACTTTTTGTGTGTTGGGCTGCCTTTGCATTCCTCCTAAAAGTAGTACAGAGGAACTATTAGGCATTTGGTGTCAGGGCTTCACAGAATAACTTGAATATTTTGCAGCAGCTGGATGAATAGAGCCAAAATCAATGTATAGATTACCCTCGAATGATCTGTTTCTATTCTTTCTTTGTCATGGAGGACGTGGTTAAAACTATGAATCTTGCCAATAGAATTTTTGCTTTCTGGATAATTACTATAACACTGTTATGTTGCACCAATCCACTGGGCTATCCCATAAATATATTGTCAAATACTTTGATAGAAAATGGACTTGCCCAAGTCGATCTCAGTAAGGTAAGTATAGTATTTACAAGTACGTCCTGAGATAGCTAGGATGGCTTAGAAAGCATATGAATTAAAATTTCTGCTTATAGTTTTCTGGATTTTTCATTGTGTTATGATTTCATAATAATTTGAGGAAGGTCGATGATGGTGGTGTTCAGAAACTGCAGATGCTTTGGTGTATTTCTGTGGTTTTTTTGTTTGTTTTTTTTTTTTTTTAATTTTTCATAATAAAATATTTTCATATTCATAATATTTTTCATATTTTTCAGTATTAGGAATGAGGTGATAAAGTTTGCTTATTAGTCCATTATAGATGGAGAACCTTTTTAAAAATCCAAGCTACTTTTCTGTTAGGAAAGGCACAAAAAATAGTTTCTGATATCTTGAAGATTGCATTGTGTATTCATCGAATGAATAATTTGAGAATACTCAAAACCAGCTGAAACTGAGTTTTATATGGATATTTACAGGTGTTTAAAGTTTACTCAGTCAAGGAAATACAGTCTGCAAAAACTTGACAAGTGTTACAAGTTTTACTTTTAGAAATTTTTGTTACTGAGACCTCAGTACTTTTCTAAGTGAAGTTTGTGAGCAAAGAGAACTGTGCACAGTCCCTTTTTAATTGGGAGCTGTGGGCCCTATTATTTGGAGCTGATTAGACAATGCTAAAAGATTCAGTCAGCTAAGATGGAAAACTTTCTTGCTGAATATTTTTAAAAAATTGCAAATAGCAACCTACAATGTATCAGGCTAAGGATGATTGTTATTGTGTTAAAAGTTTGTTAGTACGTTTGAATACTTAGAGAAGTACTGTAATAAGCAGATTGCCAAAGGGATGGAAAAAACCGTCTCCTGATCTTGAATCATCTTGTTTGTTCATCAGATTGAAAAATTACTACATAGAAGAAAAATTATAGGAGTAAAAGCTTTTTAGCGCACGTATCTGTGGTTTGTAACGTAGAAACGTGGATTTCATGTGTGTGCGCGTTTTGTTTCCAGTATCTTTGCTGTGAGTGATTACTGCTGAGGTTTCTGTGATCCTATCACAGCCCCAAATTGCTCTTAAACAGGAAACTTTGTCCGATTGTTTTTAAAAAAGAGTGCTTTGGCTGATGTATTTGGCATGTACCTTGTCTGTGACTATAGTTATAAGATATCTTATTATTAAGTGAACAAGAGGAAAAACTGTAATATAGAAAAATGTCATGACACATAAGGTCTCTTCAGGTGTTTTTAATCACAGCACTGCTTTCCTCTTCCTAAAGCAGCATGGAGCTTTTCACCCCTTCATCACTCTCTGGTTTACAGATATCTTCCTGAATGTTACTTTGCTTCCCAACAGCTTCATTTTTAGTCTATTAAAGAAAAAAGCAGAGCTACCCTCCTCTCTGTTGTGACCCTCTGAACTTGATTTTGTTTTCTGTTACCTGAACATTTTTATAAAACATAAAATGCTTTTTAATGTTGATTTCAAAACTAGTATGCTGATGCCATTTGATGTAAGGGATAGCTTAATAGCTCATTTAAAACTTTTATGTTCTACTTATGCGGGAAATGGCCTCAAATATTCTTCCTCTAAAAGTGAACAAAACCATGTAAAGACTAGTGTGAAAATATTTTTTTTTAGCTAAATGTAGTTAGACTACCTAGAGATTGTTTAAAAAAACCCTGGAACTTGAGTATTTTGTCATTTTATTTTATTTTACTGCAGCTGTGGATGTTGTTATTATGTATGTTGCTAATGTTTTATACTCTTTATAAACTATTTGAGTCAATATCATCCAAGAGTTAATTTCACCTACTCCGCTTTCTTGCTTCTACTATGAAAACTCCTTTTTTTTTTTACCCCTCTAAATTAAAGAGCTCTTTTCCCCCACTAGTTTTGTGTAAGAGTATTGTTTCATTATTCCTGCTGCATTCTGAATGTTTTATTTATTTATGTATTTCTCCAGTGGAGTGGGGTTGGAAAAGGTCATTAAATAATTGGGCATTTTCCATCCCCTTTTTCTCACAGTAAATCAGGTCTTAATGCTCAATTACTCTGCAGCTATTCAGCCTATTGCAGAGTAGGTATAAACCACTACATTCTAATTTGGCAGTATTTTAGAATTTCTCTGTTGGCTTTTCTACAGACACTTCTGCTATTGGTATAAATGACTGCGTGATGCAAGGCAAAGAAGGGTCAAACTCAAGGTGTAACAGAACCTTTTCTTTTAATACTAAATTTCTAGATGTGCATCTTTGCTACAGTGCCTGTGTCTTCAAGTTGTCGTTTGCGATGCTTTTTGCATGGCTGTGTTTAAAATTATGAATAAGCCTTTAAAGTTAAGGAGAGTAAGTTCTGCGATGATAATTATCGGCAAAATTTGACTTTTAAACATTTCCCATGTTGACCCTGATTTTCATATTATAGCACTTGAAAAACAGAAAGGCTATTGTATGTGGCAGTTTATCGTTTTTTAATGCTAGCTCATACAAATTCTAACCCCCAAGCTGTCATTTCTTTAACAACGTGAAATGTCCCAGCGTTCTTTGATCATAACTTTTTTTTCTCCTTAATAAGACTGTACAAATGGTCATACTAGATCAAATTGCTTATCCATCTAGCTTACTATTTTGCTCACAGGAGTGAATAGCAGGTGAGTAGAGCTGTGTATGAGAGCAGAGGAAAACACACTGATACTTCCCTGGAACCTTAATACCAAAAATCTGCATTTTGGATCTGCACTGAATATGCATTAGAGTATGTGTTAGAAACAGTAAAGCAAAAAGCTCGCTTTGTATTTCACTTCCTACATACCACTGAATGTTTACACATCTCTGTCCTGTGGTTTTTTTCTGGTCTTTTTTTCCATTTTGAAGGATCTTAGTCTGTTTAGCTCCTCCTTCCATGGAATATGTTAATCTTTATTCTGTCTGTGTGATTTCGGGTTCCCTTTTTAAGAAAAGGAAACCAAAATTGAGCATGGGGCCTCAAAATAAATAAATAAATAAATGGATGGGTGCACCCATAAATGTATAGCATGAGATAATGATTTTTTAAAAAAATCATTATATTCTACTTGAACATTAAAATAAATGAACATTAAAAATTCAGTTTTAAGAATATTTTATAACTCCTGAGATTTTTTTTTCTTCATGGGCAATACCTAGGTCAAAGTCCATTACTTTCTATGTAGGTATACTCAGGATATGTCCTGCTTGACTATATACACATCTATAGAATATATTAGGATTTACTAATGTTGAACTTTGTAATGTAATTCATTGCCTGATTGCAAAATATCATGAGGATTTTCTGCAGCTCTTCAAAGTTGGCATTCATTTTTACTATTGGATTAAAACCAGCAAACTTTGTCATTTCATTTTTGCTGTTACTCCCTTCTTCCCCTACTCCTGATTTTCAATAATTTATTAATATGAGGAACAGCAGAGGTGCTTTCTGGATCTTTATAAAGACCTTGCAATGGGTGTTAAGAATTTATTCTGAGCCTTTCATAAGGTTTATGTGTTGTTCTAGCTGCCATGTTTTAAATGAAGATAGCATTTTCTTTCAATTCCATCCTTACAAGTCTGCATTGAGCTCTTGAGCTTTTTGTCAAAACCAGTGAAAGGAGGTGGAAATTCACTGTCGTCATAGGGGAAATCACCAAAGTTGAATCTGTTAGGATGAAAGCAAACCTTTGGTTTACTTATACTATTATACATATATTTTTCTATTTTAATCTTTCTTCTATTGCATTTAGCTCCATTTGAAAGTATTAGAAGATCTGATTCTCCTTTTGTTTAATTTTATATCAGAATTTTCATCAACATATATGGTTACTCCCACTTTAAACAAATGAAAATGAGAAGATTCACCATCTTACTTGCATCAGACATGGTAGTGAACAGATTTTTGAGAGGTAAGCTGTAAGCCTAAGAATGTACAGGCAGTTTGTCCTTCATGAAGGTATATGTGCTTTATTTAAATATGCAGGAAGATTTACCTCCAACTTAGTTTTGCTAGGCTGCTTGGGAACTACTCACAGTGCCGTTTCATCTTGGCTAACCTACATAATTTCCTGCCATCAGCATTTTTTCCATCTCCTCTAGGTCATTAATAAATACATGGAACAGTGTAAGTCTCAGCACAGCTCCCCAGGGCACACCGCTGTTAACTTCTTTTTGTGCTGAGAGTTGGCCATTTATTAATACTCCCTTGCTTCCTACCTGTTGGCCAGCTTTCAGGCCATGACAGGACTTTACTACTCACTCTGCGGTTACCAAGGTTGTGTGGTGGTGTTGTTTTTTTTTTTTTTTGATGTAGGACATGTAACCTACATTCAGTGCTTCTTCCTTATCCGCTGTTTTCTTAACTCTCCCAAAGAGTTCTACAAAGCGGAGAGAGGCACTATTTCACTTGTAAGGGCTGTACTTCTTTTTATCCCTGTAATGCTCATCAAAATGCTTTATATCCATGTAGATTCAACCTCATGGTTCTCAACATTCAGTTATTTTTCACTTTTCAATATGCTACATCTTACCCTTCAATAAAAGAGGGTAAGCAGAAAATTGTAATTCTGGTTGATGGTGTGTGGTAATGAGTGATGCAGCTAGATGTTTTTCAGTGAATGTGTACCACTGGTGTCCCTTTGTTCTGATGCCTACTAGCAAAGAAAGTGAAATTATATCTACATAGGTTAAGGGTTTTTTCAGTTACTTTTTTGTAAAAAATATACATTTGCTAATTGAAATAAGACTGTAATTGTCACCCTGAAGATAATTTACAGGATTTTATTCTTACTGAATAAAAGACCTTCCTTCTTCCTATATACCATAATTAATTCAGTGTATTAGAAACTGTAAAATAGTTTATTTTTTAATTTGGTGTTATTGCAGTATTTCTTTTATGAAGTATTTCTCTTGTATGGTATCTCCCATTTGGCTTCCAATTTATCTGCTTTTCACTTCTTTCAACAGTTAACATAGCTGCTATTTTTTATTTTGGGTTCATCGCCCTATTTCACACTTGGTCCTGATTCTCTCAAATGTGAGCACTAAGTAGGTTGTTTGCTTGTTTTAGCTGAGCTGCAATTTATAAAAAGAAGAGCTTTTTGTTTAGCAGCAAGCATAGATATAAGTTCCGTAGCTGGTGTGTAGAAAAGCAAAGCTGGGTTTATCTTTGTCTAAAACATTTCATGTCATTGCCACTGTCACTTTAAATTCAAACCCATCAAAATTCTGTATTCAATCTGTTCTAATTTAATGTGAACTTTGTTTAAAAAAAAATTGCAATGACATCTGCCACATTGGTTCTTCAGAGATCATGGGCAAGAGCTCTGCTATCGCAGGATTTGTGTGTATGCATAGACTAAATGTTGCCATATGCAAACCCCTTACTGGTTTAATATTTGTTATTTAGATTATAGACTTTTCAAAGTAAGAAAAAATGTGGGTCAAAGGAAGATTAGTTGCAACAAGATCATGTGCTGGTGTACCTGACTATAACTTTGTGTTTCAGTATTTAAGTGTGTTGTTGCACTAATTACATGGGTATATATGGGTGTACAAGTGTGTGGATCACTCAAAGCTTGCTTTTATTTAGAAAACTACTTTAAAAGCAGAAGAAAAATGGTAGTATACTAAATATTATGATGGATTCCTCCCTGAAGATTGTGTGGGGGGGAAAATAGCTTTGAAGATGGGGGTGTCTAGCTCTATGAATAACCTGATAATAAATTTCAATGTCAGAAGGCTGCTGGGAAGCTGAAGACCTTGTCTTTTGGCTTCATTTGCTTAATTCTTCATAGAGACTGTTCCTTTGGGAAATACTTAGGTAATACCATTTATTTAGTGTTGGAGGTAACAAAGGAAGCAATTCATAGTAGTTTGCTTCGATTGATAATGAGTGCTGCTGCTTTTCATCTTGATCTGCTACTTGAGCAGAAAGATGGGCAGAGATATGTAGCTGTTCTTTTACAAAAGAACTAGTTTCTTAAAGCTTGAAGCTTCCTTGTCACCCTCCCCTGCCTCCTACCAGGTGAGGTACCATGTTCCAGCTGAAAATATCCAACCTTCTCACTAATTAAGAAGAAAATAGAGAGGTGGTGGGTATTCTGTCACTTGTACTTGCTCTGGAGTTGTGAGGGGTTCCAGTTGAGAGCAGGCTTCATTTTGTAGTATCTAGTGTATTAACACAAGAGAGAACGACCTTGTGCTGAAGAGATTTGTTCAAATAGACAAAGGGATAGATTAGTGCAAACCTATTTCCTTCCTTTTTTTTCTGGAAAGTAATGCTGTTCCTTAGCATTTGGAGATGACAGACTGCCATCTTCATCCTGTGAGAGCAGTCAGGAAGGGAGCTCACCTCGTAGGAGAGCTGGTGCTTGAGCGGGTCGTTCAGTTAGGTACATATACATGGTAGATGTGAATGTTAGGTGTAAGCATCGATGCTCTCAAATGCTCCTTCAGAAGACCCAAGAGGTAAGCTAGAGGAGGGTGGTGAGAGGTTTTCTCCCCCATTCTGGTGGGAACCTAACAGTATGGTTGAGAATCCCTGTGGGCCTTTAGATGCTGAGCTGCAACATGGGAATGATCAGCCTGGGTGACCATGTCCTTCTGGACAGGCACATTCACACTGCTTAAGACCTGAAAGCGATTTTAGCTCTTGTTCTTCCTTCATTACAATTACAAACAAATTGATTTCTCTTATTTATTTAAGACTTGTTTCATGGTTCCTGCTCTTTTCCCTCCCTCACCTTTTGTGGCTTTCATGGTAGCAAGGAAAGGTGGCCATGCAGGTCTTTCCAATTGCCTGGGCAGTCCTTGTTGAAGAAAGGTAATTGGGCACATGTGGCTCCAAGTAAGTGGTGACTTATCTTGAGCTGGGGAGGTGTGTGTGTGGGTTGGGGGATGGCACAGCACTTCATTTGTTCAGCTGTTAAAAGCTTCCAGGACAGGCATGCTTTCTGCAAAGCCTGTCAGCTGTTCACTTGCTGTTGCTGTAAAACCTGCTTCATACTTGTGTTTCTGCTGAAAGTTCTCAATAGGATATGCTCATTCACACCTAAATCATCCCATCTTTGCAGCCAGAAAGTAATTCTGCATTCTCATAATAAAATAAAAAAAAGCATATAGTCCTCTGGGTCATTTGTTAGAGGATGACATCTTATAGGTCAGGGCAGGAAAAGAGCTGCTGCTATATTGATTTGGAATGCCACAGAGTATTTCTTGAAGGCTGGAAGTCATTACTTTTACAGACCTGTTATGTCTTATGTGCTCAGCGTAAGCTTACTCTTTTGGCCCTTGCTGTATGCTCTCCTGCTGTGGTCCAAATGTTTCATACTCTGGCTACACAGCCTTGCTTCCGCCTCGTATCAAACACAGCTGATTCACAGATCTGTGACCTTTCACTGATCTGCTGGTGTGTAGTCCAGAAATGTGGGAGGGACAGAGGAGCTCTGTTATGCTTTGGAAAATGTGTTATAAGAAACAGATTCTCAGTACCAGCTTTGTAAAATAGGCATTCCCTTTCATAGGGTCTAATTTGCCTTTGGCAGAACAGCCTCACAACTCTGCATGGGTTGTGTTGTGAACCCATGCATAAGTGCGTGTTTGTCGTGTGAATAGATGCCTTTTTCCCTGGATGCTGCTTCCATGGAATGACATGTTAGACTGTTATGTCAGACTTCTAAGAACTGGAGACATTTGCTTTTGTATACAATAATTTGGGTAAAAGTCCTTTAGAGCTAATCTAGGAAGGAATTGAAGAGAGATGTCTTTGCAGCTTGATCAGAAAGTACTGAGCTGCAACTTGTTTCAGAGTCTGAATAGAAAGGTAGGGAATAAACTTCAGAGGAAGTTGAAGAAAACAAAGCAGGAATTTTCAGAAGAGTTACAGGCATAAGTCAAGCTGATTAGCTAAAAAAAATGTGAGAAACTAAGGGAGCTAGTACTGATACCTTCTGCTTACAAATGCAGATCATTTGGATAGATTGTTATCTGCACACCCTCTGTATTGCTTTCAGTATGTTTAATTTTGATGACTGGAAATCCTTTGCATTCCTTCACCTGCTGCTTTTTACATATAGTCTTTAAACATCCTGAAAAATGCAGACATCTTGTTTCATGCTTAAAAAAATTTTTGTGTGCTGTCTCACTTGGGCTGCCATAAAAATATTAGTGGCTTGATAATTGCAGACTTCAGGTTATTTCTAGTGTGATGGGACATGAACATTTCAGATGGCATGGAAAGGGGCAAACAAGATTTGTTTTTCTAACAATAAAAGTAACATTTTGGTATTCTAAGTAATGTACAGTCCGATATTTACTAATAAGGTGTATGTGTGTGAATAAAGAGTTCTTCTGTACATACAGGACTTGTGTACACACAGGTAGGCACTGGGCATGTTTGCTCAGCAGCAAGCACTTCCAAACTTCTATCAGGTAAACTAGTTTAAAGAAATTTATGGGTAACATACTCACTGGTATTTTGTTATTGTATTGGTCATAATCATAAGCACAGAGCAGCAACTCTTGCATTATATATGGTATTTTAAAAGCCTATAACCTACTTCATGTGCTATGAGGACACAGGAGTCTTTGAATGAAGGATTTGGCACAAAACGTGATTGTTTGCAAAGCTAACTGAGTCATTGCTGATCTTTCATTTTTCATACTGCTAGACTATTCAGATAAATCCAGATCTTTCTGAAGCTAATTCATTGTCAAAATCCCATTTCCATCACTGAAGCAAGATCCAGATATGCACTTCCTCTTAAATCTTAAAAGCTCTTTTACATACATTTTCAGTTTTTCTGCCCTGAAAGGTTGTTCAATGAAAATATTAACACCTAATATTTTTCTTCCAGGACTATTATGTTTGCTTAGGTAATAAGTAGAATTTTATTCCCCTCCATCCACAACAGAAGAAGGAAAATTCCCAAATGGGATCTTCCACGGTGATGAGTGCCTTCAGCGTAGAGCTCAAGTGGAGGCCCAAACATTGAGCTGCTATTTTTCTTTTCAGCTGGAGAAAAACTTATAATGTCTTAGTGATATTACTCGTACACTTCCCACTAGTGATGTAATCCCGCTCCATTCCATCAAACTAATGTCTTCCAAAGAAAATACATAAAGGAAAAAGGGAGGAGGTAGGACTATTCATAATTATTTTCATTTGTCAAGCAAGTTAGTGCTTGTTCTGCCTTTATTTTACTTCTTGTGCTTGAAACTGATTTCTCCATTAACAGTGTATGTGTACCCATATCACTATAGTATTTGAGCTCCCTCAGTCTGTAATATTCATCTTACAGCAAGGTAAATAAATTTATTTTATTGCTCTTCTACAGACAAGGAATTATGGGTCAAGGAGTTCTTTAAATTTAGATCCCTAAGAATTTCTGTGTATTTCAGTTATTTCAGTAGGTGTTAAAATTCTGGTAATCTGAGTTATGTGATGCCAGCAAGGCTAGAGCTGCATCCCCTTTGCTTGAGGTGAGCATGGCAAACAGCACTGATGGGTACCGATCCTCTAAGCTGTGTTTCATTAGATCACAGAGAAAATGTGTTTGGCAAAGCCAGCTGCGAAAGCTCCTCCATCTTGTGAGGCTTCTGTTGGTCTGTGGGACATGGAGGCATAATTTCCTGCTTTTCCAGGTGGTTCACCGTGACCTGGAGCTGCAGCAATCAGCTGATGTTAAGAGACAACCTTATTACCCAAATGTACAGCACACGTTATTTAAGCAGTGAACTGGCAACAAATTAAATAGTTGTACCGTTCATCACAGAACCTTAGTTAATAAAATCTGACTCAAAGTGAGCAAGTCTGCCCTTAGACACATCATTGTGATTAGACATTTGAAAGAATCATGGTAACTTTTTTCATGTGGTGGTGGTGGTGTTATAATTATTATATTTTCGGTCCTGTGATTTCATTCTCAGTTTCAAGAATCCTTACAGTCTGAAAACTTACAGAGGAAGGAAGGAATACTGTACTGTTGTGTGGTGAAGTATTGCTCATGTTGTTCTTTCAGTCTGTAATTTGTAGGGGTTTTATTTGTTCCCTCTGGTTCCTTGCTGCTTTATTCCATGCCTGTTTTTGATATTTTTTAAAAGTAAGTATTGACTGAGGATAGATCAAGTGCTTCAGTAAAGGGGTCTGAAGCTTTTTGACTTGCCTCTTTGGGGTAGGCCTTGCAAAAAGCCTGCGGCAGATGCATTAAACTATTGCTACTGTCAGAACAGTAGCATTACTCAATCAACTTTAATTAAAATATTTGCATTAAAATGCAGGGGCTCCATAGAGACTTTAAAATACGATTTTTTTTTTAAATGACATTGTCAAGTGAACTTATTTTTAGATTATAACATAAACGAAAAGCCTTATCAGTGAACAGCTAGTTTTTTGGGTTAAAATATCTTCAAATTTTCAAATATTTTTCTTTTTTTTTGAATTGTATGTTTGTGGAATGATGGTGGAAAGCAATCGAGTAGAGTAGCATTGTGGGGAATATTCTAGCTGTAGTATTCTAGGAGTAGTCTAACTGCCATTAGAATGTGGTAATCACTCTATATTCTCAAATTGCTTAGATAAGCAATCTACTTTATTAATAAACTTTTTTAAGGGAAATTATACTCTGAAAATGAATCTGGTTGTATTCAGTGCCGTTATTTGCCATTTTTGGCCCTCTATCCTGGCTGTAGTTAACAATCTTCCTTTTGACAGACTGTGATTTGGCAATAAATGTGACAAGACCCCAGAGACTTGGAGGTGCCAATAAAATGGGACCCATCAGAAGTAGCGGACTTATTTGGGCTGTAGAAATCAGGTGCATAAATAGTGTTTATACCTATTGGGAACAGGTAGCGGTGTGCATGGCTTGTCTGAGTAGTGATGGCAGGACTCCAGTGTGCGTTCAGATGTCTTTTTAGGTATGGGCCCCTAAACCAACATCTGACTGACCGCTATTGCCTCTTATGAATATAAAACTCAGTAGTGGTGAAAGTTGCTACTAAGTCTTAAGAACAGAAATGATGTTCTGAAATGAAGTCATGACTCTTTTAATGTTACTGTTGAAGCCAAGCATCTGGAACTAGAGATGTAAGTGAAATGTGAATGCCAGGAACCCTTTTATCATGCATGTTGCATCAAACTTTGACATTGCTGTAGTAGTACCAGACATTTAAACTCTGAAATGTATCAACTTCTGCAGAGTGTAAAAGGGCCTATTTTGTGTAGTCAGGAAGTGGTAGTGACGAGAATTGTGCTCATTTTCTACTGATCTTATGAACGCACAAACAGGGTATGATTTTTCTTTTTTTAACGCTGATTTGAAAATGTGAACTGTTTAAGTGTAGCTTTGGACCAGCTTGTTCAATGAAGCTCATTATTGCACAGCTGTAAGAGGTTTAAATTTAGGTATGTTTCTGTGCAGACCAACAGTACATTTACTGATCTCTTTGCAGGAAATATGATGAGAAAGATCAGTAATGCCTCTATCTTCTGTATACATATATAGAACAAAAGAAATATTTTCAGTCCTTTTTGGTTACACGGGTATTAGTATGAATCTTCCCCTTGTTGCTCTAGCAATAGTAGTTATATTCAGACATCTATTCTTAAGTAAGTCCACCTGGTTTTAGTAGACCACATAAATTTTAATGGAGACTATTTAATATTGGAATGGAATAAACAATCCTGCTAGAGGGTTAAAAAAAACTTGTGTAAATAGTGCAGAGTGGAGTGTTGGTTTTTAACCTGTCTCTGGTGCGAAGCATGGCCAGGTGGAGGGCCATTGACAAGAAGGTGGGACTGTCTGTGTAACACCCAGCATTGGTCCTTTTAGCCAGAGCCATTTCTTCTATTGAAGAATTGGCAGTGCTGTCCAAAAGTGGTGGTGTTCTTTAACTGTACCATTTAATGCAAAGTTGATAAACGATTCTGTTCTTGATTTGATTATGGATAAAGGAATCTATTTTACACATTGGTAATGGTTATGTAGGATGCATATAGCAGGGTAGGTATAACACCATGTGTGCTTATTCGAGGTGGCCTTTCACACTTTAGGACCTAGAAATTTTTACAGTGCAGTATGAAAACAAAACATTATCATGTTCTACAGAGACTGGTGGGGAGGGAGGAAGAAGATATTGAGGAGCTGTTAAAGGGTCTGCTTTGTTGGGTAATGAAGATGCTAGCTTTTTTTGTTGTTACTCAGCTAATAATTGTTGACCTTTGCAACATGATTCAAAGTTCACAGTAGTTAAAGCAATCTCATTGCCCTCTATGGCTTTTTGGGTCACGGCAGCAGAAAAGGCACTCAGACTCCTTGCCCTTTCATTTGGGAACTGTGATTTCATGTGGGCTTCCTGTTCCTGTGAGGTGATTGCTCTGAGTTGACTTCATTCAAAATCGATCACAGAAACAACAAGTTGAGGCTGTCCGTGCCTTTAGTGAGCTATTCAGTGCCTGTTAGGTGTTTGTCAGGCTTTTTATAGATAGTCTGTGAACTTTAAAAATATAAAATGCTTGCATTCAGTATGGTGAATGGGGATTTAGCTAAACTACTCTTATTAACATTAACTGAATGCCTTTAGTATTTACATAGTATTTTACACTTTTGAAGTGCTGTACTAACATTAATTAATTTTCAAAACACCCCTGTACAGTACTGCAGGTGAGAAACTTGGTGGCTAAATACCCATCGGCAGTACTGAGAATGTCCCCACAAGGGTATAACAAAATGACTGAACAAGGACGTTCTAAATTAAAAAACAATTTCATTTAGTTTAACCTAATTCACTAGCTCTAACTTTTGTTCGTGCAGAACAGTAGATGACTGTGCTTGCTCTTAAGACTCCTGGCCCTCCTGGGCATAATGGGACAGTAATATGAAAGAAACAATTCCACATTTCTTTGCTTCCCCCGCTAAATTATGCTGACTGTTTTTTGCACAAATATATTTAATGGGTTTATGGTGCCTAGAGAGGGACATTGGATGTTGTGAAGTTCATACATATGTTAAAAAAACATAAAACAACAACGTACTTGATGATAGACCTGTTGATGTAACTGGAGAAAAATAGAGGGGTGCATACTCACAACAGCTCACAGTCAGCTTTGAAAGTTTTCTGATCTGCATTTAAGAACAATATTTCAGGACTTGGCATGAAGAAATTCTTAGCCAGACTATTAAAAGCTGACATCATCCAAAAGGGCAGATTATTTGAAATTTTGATCACTTGCTTAATAGAGTGGTTAATTTCCTACGAGCCAATGCTGCATCATAAATCAATACTTGGTAAGAGAGGGCAGCACTTCTATCACTCCAACTATCAACAAGGAAAAAATATTGTTTTCTGATAAATTGATTAATTTCTGGGTTATTATAGTATCTGTTAAACTATATTCTTTCTAAAATGAAGACTTTTTTTTCTATAAATATTAAAAAAATTACCATACCTGGTAACTCTCTGCGGAGTAAGGTGATAATAGCAGTGAATACCAAAGGCAGTTGCATACTGTTATTTTTTGTTTAGATTTATTTCTGACCTCTTGGGCTGAGGAAGTCACTGTGTAATTTATCAGGGAAAGGTTTTCCGACACATAGCTTCTTTTCCTTCCAAGCTCATCTGTGACTCTCGCGGCCACTTCCTCCTCTGTTACTAAAGGTGTACAGGAAGTCTATGAAGTGTAGCATAATTTTGTTGACTAAAAGGAAGTTTATACATAGTTATTTCTGAATGGTTTTGCAAGGGAGGAAAAAGGCATAAAGGCATCTTCCCCCACTTTATTTCGCCCATTTTAAAAGCAAGCTTTAGCTTCATAAGAGCCGTCAGGACCTCAGGGCTTATGCAGAATGGCTAAATTGGGAAATCGTGCTCAGGGAAAGAAATATGTGCATCTGTGGCTGCATGCATGTGTGTGGCTTTTCTTTTAGACCAGCTAATTTCACTCAGTGGGGTAATCAAAGCTGAAAAGGGAGGTGGAAACTTTCTTTTAAAAGTAAGTAATTTAAAAAAAAAATCCAAAACATTTGTTGGATGGAGTTGATGTTTCTGACAAGGACTGTCATATATTTGGACAACTTAATGGATTTGTACTGAAATTTCTTTTCTTTAGCAGGGGGATGTAATTGTATTAATTACTGTGTGATTTATTTTTTTCCCCCAATATGGTTTAGTAATCCTGCATTCTCGCATGGAAATGGCAGAACACACAAGCCAAGAGGAAAAAAAGCTGGAGGAGGGGGAAATGTCTTCTGATCTGATGTAGAACTGGAGAAATGTTAAAAGGTTTCACTACTTAGAGCAGAACAAATCTAAAATCTTACAGCAGCAAAATACTTGAGGCTCTGAAACTGTAATTCTCGAAATTACAGTGCTGAAAGCCAGTTTGTGCCATTATAGTATTGAATGTTGTTGTGCATGAAAGCATCACTTATAATAGCAAAATGTTACTGAATGTTAGATTCCTGCTGCTGCTGTAATTATCTTCCTTTAGATTATCTTTGTTTGGCTAGATGACTCTTAAAAAAAGAAAATCAGCCAATAAAGCATCATTCATATAAAACAAATTCTTTACAGGAATATTTGTCTTGGAATGCCTGAATTTTTATTTATACTTACCACTCTATCCCGTGAGGTAAAGATCTCTCAGAAACTTAATCAGTTGGACTTTTTCTCCTGAACGCTAGTTTCTAGTGGCTGTTAAGTTCTTGTACCTCTCCCTGGAAATCAGAACTCGGATATTGGTGAATATTTTAGTTGTTTGGATTAAAAAAAAAATCCCCAACAGATGCATTTAAGTTATTTTTCTGTAAGACAGGATCTCTTTTACTCTTAGAAAGAAGTTGACAGATTAGACAGTGTTCATGGCAAAACGATGAGATGTGAGTTTGCATCATAATATCCCCTTGGCAGTGAATATTGAAGTTCAAAAGATGATTTCTGTCATCTGACCGTAATCACACTTCCAAAAGGGCTAAGTGGCTGCTTAAAAAATAAACCATGTCACTTTATTGAGGGTGTTGAAAAGTGGTGTTCTCTGTCTTTATGATTCTAGCTATTATGTCAGTTTTACTACTGCTAGCCCTGCAGATCAGGTACAGTCATGGGAGGCTGAACTGGTTCATACATCACCTAGAGAATTGCTAATGAAGTTTCAGCTGCCAAATTCTGCCTGCAAATTAAAAGCATAGCATGGTTTCACCTTGTTTATGTGGCTATTTAATATTCTGCTTTGCCTTTTAATTTCTAATGAATCTGCTTGCTGCTCCAAAGCCTTACTCTTCTTTTTATGTTCAGGTGAAGATGGTTGTCCTGTACGTTAATTTTGAGTGCTACTGTTTTGGGCACTGTAGATGTACTCCTGTCCGTGTCTTCTTGAGATCTTTAATGTTCAGCACTGGATTATATAAAATGTCACTGCAGCTCGAATTAGCCCACCAAACTTTTGCTCCCAAGTCATTGCATTATAAGCTTCAGAGGGGAGCAGCTTGATTTTGCAGATCCCTGGTTGATTTTGTGGAGCTAACAGTTGGAGAGTGGTAACTTTTTTTTTGTAAGCACGTTTGATCTGGATTAGAAGACTATAAACCTAGAACCAGTCATTTTCACATTTGCTTTTCCAAGAGGAAGTGCATTTTCATTTCTGGTTAAATGACATGTGATTATACAACTGTGACAGGTGAGGGAATATATCTATGTCTAATTATGAATTCTTCTGTTTTATGAATAGGAGCTATGATTGCAGCCATCAGTGTGGATTAGAACTTCCATTTCATAGCAGAAAACAGGCCATGCCTGAGGACCTGAAAAAGGGACATAAAGGGAGTTGTCATCAACGGGTAGCTGTGTATTTGTAGAACATGGGTTGCTCAAGGCAGTCATTCGTTTTTACCTAATTTCTGTCCCTATTGGGGTCCAGCATGGGAAATCCTGACAGAAGGGCAAGGACAATGAAAGGTGAGTTAGACTGCTTTGAAAGAGAGATGCTGTCATAACACAGGTGTTCTAGAACTGGAATCCAGTGGCTCTGTGGGAGAAATAGGGGCAGACAGAAACTGGCTTCCCTGAATTGTAATTCTTGGCAACAGCCTCATGGTCCCTTCCCATCTTGTGTTTCCTTCTCCTCCCAAATTAATCATAAGTTTGATGAAGGGAATGGATGAGGTTTGAGTGATTTAGGTTTAGTTCTGGGATCAGGGAAGGGATTTCACTGTTCAAGAAGAGGGTGAGAACTAAGCAGTGGCTGGGTTCTGCCCTGGTCCAGCCGATGGGAACATGCAAGATTCATTGCATTTGTGCTGTTCTCCAAAATTAAGACTCGCCATTAGAAAGACGGTAACAAAAATCTTCTGCTTTCTCTCGCTGGCCTCAGCTGATAAAATGAGTACTGAAGTGGTGCTCGCTAGCTCTTTGTTTGGAAGAGCTAAAAGCACCTGGGTTTAGGAAATCAGTTGCAATACAATAAGGATTTCACTTTTATATGAGGAGCTTCTTAATATATGATCTAATTAATCATAATAACCTCTGACCTCTTTATCTCTGCAATACAGAGCGTTGCACCATCTACTTCACTGTAAATCCATACCTGTAAAAATAGTTCAAGTGTTATTACTGATAAGTGCATTGTTCTTTCTGAGATTTTGCAACTTCTCTACTGGAATATTTCTGGCTATATTCAAAGAACAGTTTATCCACTTAAGCAAGGTTTTTTATATTAATGCTAAGTAGGCAAGCCACTGAAGTGCCCATGAAATATGTAGAAAGAATACTTGTACAATATTATATTTACAGATATATCTTTCTGTATTTGTGAGAATTTCAGAAGTGTTGGGGGCACATGCCAATATTTGAATGCTCCATTTTTCCTATGAAATCACTCTTATACACAGAAATTACTCCTTGGCTTTATCAACACCAATGACCAACTTTCTTTGTCTTCTTTCCAATCACCGATATCTGGGAGTATATACTTAGACCTGATCTGCATGGCAGGGGTGAAAAGGCCTCTGCACTTAGAAGTCCATTTGTATAGAAGTTTGTACATCACACCAATGAAGTTCTTCATCTCCCACAATGGAAAAAAAAAATAATCCATGCTTATAATTTCCTAGTAGAAAAAAAACCCGGAAGCCTAGAACTAAAAAGCCTAATTATAATTAATTGACAAGGTTTTCTGCAGAAGCTAGTGGCAGTGATTTGCATAAATTCTCATTAACGTGAATGATGTATTTTCTTCAAGATCCATTAAACAAGCTTTAATCAGTTGAGCTTGAAAAACATCACCATGAAACTTCAGTTTAAAAGTCATTACACAGCATCTAAAATAAGTTCTGAAAAATTACAAAAACATATCCAAGAGACATCAGCATCTTTCAGACAGTAAGAAGCCATGTAATAAATACCAAGAGGAAGGGTGGATTGTTGTTCCTGGCTTTAAGTTAATTCCACAAAGACAAAACATGCCTGGTGGGAAGGAAGCCTTGTGTCACCAGCACACTGGGGTGTCGTACCAGAGTGAGGTATCTACAAACTACTACTTCTGCTAGTTTCAAGAAGAGAACACGATGAACTGGCAGGGATGCTACAAGCTGCAGTACCTACCACCTCTGTCTTATGTAGTGGATACCCTACTGCAGGTTTGAGGGTTTTTTTCTTTTTTAAACAGTTAAGCTGAACTGGCCATTAAAACATTTATTTATGTAGGCAACCTAAACATTTTTGTATATTTCTGTTCACTTTTACTTTTCAGGATTAATTCAGATGCAGTCTTTCAAATCACAGGTTCTAACTGGTTGGGTGAGCTGCCTTTACCCTGTTTTTTTAATGAAAAACTTTCCATTCTGAGTTAGTCCATTTGGTGATAGGAGCTGTGTGAAATTCAGTTTAGAGCAACCATTATCTTTTAGCAATCTTTTGAGTGTCAGGAAAGGTGGAGTGGCAGAACTCGGAGTTTCTGCTGTTCTTGGCAATGCTTTCCTCTAGTTAAGGCCATAAAGAAATGAGCACTTAAAAAAAATTATTCTACAAATAAATAATAATTCTGTTTTATTAATTGATTTTTGTTATTGCTGAGAGGTGCACTGGATTCCTTCCTTGGCATTTAGTGAGCAGTCCTGCTTTTTTGTACCCTTTTCTGTTGTAGGAGCCAAATTTAATGCTTTAGATGTTGGCACTGAATCAACTTGCTAAAGTAGCAGTTCCTAAATTGCAGTGTATGTATATACACGCTTGTATAATTTATAACTATTCAAAGTGGTAGTTGGCCAGGCTGGAACTGGTACCGCTGAAATTGGGACCTGCCAACCTTTATTGTGGTGCCTGGTCAAAGAAGAAATTATCTGGATTTGGTCCCTATTCTAGAACATTTTGCTTGCTACTTTCTTGTTTTCAGTGTTTGTGGTGTGAAATATAGATATGGGGCCATCAATTTGAGGATGGATCAGGATGACTGTAATTAGTGAGCTCTAAAAACTTTGTTCTCTTTATCAATTTAACACTTGCTGCCTGTGAGAGAGACCTTTTATGGTAAAAAGCAGTACCACTGGCAAGAAAATAGAGCAGTAAGTATAGCTTTTGTATTATGTATGCTGGCAAGTTTGACTTATATTTTCCCCTGCTCATCATCAGGCCTAGCATTTTTTTCTTGTTAATTTGTCTGATTCAAGAGAGCTCAGCTGTACAGGTAGAAATGGGATACACTGATGTTTCCTTGTATTATGGAAACCTCTCTCAATTTTAAGGGGAGGGGGGACCCAAACAAACCAGAAAGTTTGAAGGTTCTGAGTGAACGTGTAATTCATGATTACTTTTGTGGCGCTGGAGCCCAGATTGAGAAACTGATTGTTTGTTTATTTAGTAGCAGGGTGTCCTTAAGACTACTGGCAAATGCCAGTTATTTTTGAATGTTCAAATCAGAATTTGTTTCTAATGTCCCCACATCATTGTGGTACTCATGATTATATGAGTTAGCTGTTACAGCTTCTTTCTGTGACCTTAGAGAAGAAAGGGAAAAAGAGGTTTGTTATTTTTTAAAAAAATTCTTTTACAGTATGGTGACCTGAAGTACTTTCTTTGTTTTCTGATAATTGTCACCATTATTTCTTATTTTATTATATTGGACAGTTTGTGTTTTAGTGTGTATTTCTTTTGGCTTTGTAACAGCACTTAGGTTCTTTATCTTATTATTGTAATTAAACTGCACCCAAAATGTTGCATGACTCATCTGTATTGGAAAATACACATTAAAATATCTCTAGATAAACTCTGTTTTGATGTTTTTTCCCTGTTGCTTCAATTTTTGATGCTTTTACATCTTGCTTAAAGAGCTAGTATCCCAAAGCTGACTGGTGTATGTTAAGATTCAGCTGAACAGTTCCTTTAAATATTATGGGAGGTCTATAAGTGATGGGTGGCCCAAAACCCAAAGTCACCATTCTATTCAAATAAACACACAAAGAAAGTATGTGCAAGACCTTTAACTCTTACAGGAGCTTGGCTGTGTGCCATGCTTCTGACTTAATGGAATGGCTGATTTCAGGGTTGCCTGGGGCCACAACCACAAATAAGCATATATATCTCTGAGGTCATTGAAACCAACTTTATTATTTTCATAGCTATTGGAAATAAGTCACCTGGCTTGATTTATACATAAAATTCCAGAATATCAGCCCACAGAAGTGACCTTTAATTTAAAACTTTCATCTGTTTTGTTGGCCTGTAACATTGGCCTGTAATATTAAAATAACAGCAGCTTGTGTCTCTAGAAATACTATTTTATCCTTCTTAGTAGTTGATGGCTAAGTATTTGCTGTAAGTTTGGGATTCAAGTTGAATGTCTTCATATGAAATGATCCTTATAGTCAGCACTGCTGCAGTTCCCAGTTAGACTCAGTTCAGTTTCCAGAGATGGGACTTCAAACTCCCAGAGAGTTTGAAAACATGATGGTGAGTTTTTGGGTTTCCTGTGGGCTCCCAGTGCCTCTCATGAGCCAGGAGCTGCCTCTGTTCCACACTGATTTCTACAGACTTTTATCCTACAAGGCTAGAATTGAGAAGGAACTAGAGGGTGTGATGAAGTTGATTTGAATGAGGGAGGTATGGCTTATTACATACAACATCTGGGTAAATTCTTCTGAAATAGTTGGATAGCAATATCTTGCTATCTCAGTATTTCTTCAGGTTTCATGAAAAAAACATGGCAATCTACACTGAAATCTTCATGTCTTCAGTGCTACATTGTCTTGGTAGAGGGGATGCGAGTTGGATAACTGTATTACTTATTTGCTATATGTCATAACTCATTTCTCAGTGTCTTTCTGCATACCACAACATGTTAGGAACCTGGGAAATTTATGATGCATACACAGCATTGTATTATTCCAAATAATTTCCTGTGGTGAGAAATCTTGAGTTCCCGATTACTTTGTAGCAAGATCAATGTAGAGCCCCAGAAAAAGAAGCAAGTCTCTTGGAGCAGAAACTGCTTATTCCTTATGTTACTCTAGGTTGGTTTTATTATGCAGAAATAAATACATCCTGCTGTTTTATATGGTCTGGCAAACTATAATTTTCTTCATTAAACTTTCAGTGGCTTGTAATGCCATGGGAGACAGCAAAGAGGGAGCCTGAACTCTTCAGAGTTCCCCAGCCTGTAGGTGATAGGTATGCACTGTAGTTTATGTAAAGATTCAAATGGACTGTTGCTCTTTGGAAAAAAAAAAAAAGGGCATTACAATACTCTTTCTTAAATGTTATATAAAACACATGTAGATCCTTAGTAGAAAACAGACTCTGTTCAAGCTCAGGCATGTGAAGTTGAAGCTTCTTCTCTCCAAGCTGAAATTCTGTACTACTTCCGTCCTTATGTGAGAAGCTGAGATATTTGAAGAGAATACATTTGCCTTGTCAACAAATGCAACAACACAATACCCACTGTTTTTCTCTTTTTGAAGTCTGAACATGCTGATTGACCGCTCCAGGAAGTCTGTTCTCTGGTTCCTTTGGGTCACCTTCATTGCACTGAGTTGCATGTGTTTCTCTTAATCTACCCATGATTTTTTTCCCCCCATATTTGATGTTTCTTCTTATTGTGATCTCAGCCAGTCCTCTTTCTGAATAGAGAAGGGAAAATTATCACTGTCCATTAGCAGTGCTGGAATTTTGAGAGATGACTTACAATTTCTGTCTTAATAAAATATGACACATGAATTGTTTCCCCACAGACCATTTCTGTGTTTGATGTAGACTACTGAAAGAAGCAAACTGTTCACTTTTTTTAAAGCTTTCAGTAATTTTTGTAAAGCTTTGTGTTTGATCAGCTTTCCTCTGTAGGTCTCTTTAGTCAAAACTTATAGCTGTTGTTGTCTAAAGGCCAGAGTTATGAAATACCATAACCTTTTGCGGCACTCAGGTTCCACAGCTACCAGGAAAAATGCAGTCCTCCGTTGTGCTGCTGTCAAGGATAGTTGGATTTAAATGTTCCAGTAGGGAAGTTAAGCCTAGCAGTTAAATATTGGTTTGATTTTTCCAGTAGATCTTCAGAGTGCTTAATTTTTTAGAAGGATACTTCTTAAGAAAGTTAAACCTGCATAAAAAAAAAAAAAAAACCAAACAAAAAAAAAAACCAAAAAAACAACAAACAAACAAAAAAAAAAAAACAAACACGCAAATCACTAGTGGAGAAAAGTGCAAGCAGTTGGCTAGCATAGAATTGGAGAGACTTGAAAGTCTGGCACTGTTTCAGTTCAATGCTAGCTGCTTTTTGTAGTTCAGCTTGACTTAGCTGTAATGGTATTGTCAGGAAGGTTGATCAGGTGCATGATGCTGGTAATAACTTCAGTTTACCTGAATTGCTATCTGAGACCCTTTTTACTTACTGCCTGCCTCCCAACAGCTACTCTAAAACATAGAAAGGAGTGGTTTCTGGTTGTTTTATGTTTGAACGTCTAAAAAGTCTACTGAAAGGCTATAAAAGCTTATGCCAATTGCAGTTGATTATAAAACCCTACTGGTTTCAGTGACATAAATTGGAGGTTATTCCAGTACTAATGTGGATTAGCGCTAATGTAGCAGAAATCAGAATTTGTTCCTGTGTGTTCTGATAACATAATTCAACTAATTTGTCATTTCCTGGATTTTTAGCTCAATCTTTGACAGCATCCAGTAAAATCCTCGAGAGTATGCTTGGTGCGGACCTGCATAGAATGGCAACTATAAAGCCCATATTTTCTTTCACAATAACTGTGATTAGTCTTTTTGATGTCACTCCCAGACCGTTACCTACTACCTGAGTGCTCTTAACCAAGGAATTAAGAGAAAATAAAACTTATTTAAACACTGCTATGGTTTCAATATCTAATGTTTTACAATTGCTATGGCATGCCACAAAAGTTGGGTTACTCTAGCAGGTCCCTGTATCTGGATAAGCTATTGAGGCACAAAGATGAAACAAACCAGTAAAACTTATTTCAACCTTTTTCAGTAGGATCAACACCTTCCAGAGGGGTGGGTGCCAGTCTGCTCGATTAAAGTATGTTTATGAAGGGCAGCCCACAGGGGCTCTTGTAAAGTTGGAGAGCTGGAAAGAGCTTTGTTCATTCATTCAGGACTATGCTGAACACTCTTTGCTAGCAGTCATTACACATCTTCGTGGGACCAAATATTGTTTTTAATTATCTGAATTGTTTTACTTTTTGATAGAATTTAGTTTTCATAAAAATTGATTTTGACATAAGTCTATAGCAAGTTCCATTTTTTCTGCTTTAAAAAAAAAAAAAATGCTTCCAGGAATTTGTCTGACATATTTGTGGCAAGGCCTGAGGATGAAGGCTAACTCTGACCATCACAAATGCTTTCTAGATAGACTTTAGCCCCTCTATGTATTCTGTGGGAATTTTGCTTAATAGGAATCTGAGAAGGAAAAGTGCTGCACTATTTTTTAATTTGAAATCCTCTGGAAAGATACTTTAAATATTTTGGTTGATTCACTGGTAAGTAAACTATCATCAGGAGAAATGTAAGCCTTGAGTTTTATCTCAAGTATATGGTAACATTTCTTGCTGCTTTTTCCATCAAGTTAAGCTTGCTTTGTTTTGTGTGTTTTCTGGGCTTTCTCTTTTTTTCCTCAGATTGTTTTGCTGAAATGGCAGTACATCATCTTTGGTTCATGATTGTGTAGCTAGACTTTGGAACTGACTCAGAATAAAGTAGTTTTTTTAATCTTCATGGAGGATTCCCTTGCCCTCCTAATATTATTTAGTATCTAGCTATAAATAGGGCTATGACCACAATCACCTGCCTGCATATCAGCAATTGATAAAATAGAGTAGGAAGATATTGATGATTTTGAAGACTAGTGGCATCTGTTTAGTTCCTTAGACCAGACTGATTTTGGGAATGAAAAATTTTAAGTATTGTGTTTTCACTTACCCTTTTATTTGGAAGTTGTTGTCTAAAAATGGGACCTTTTGTAGTGTGTTAAGTTAATATATTTGTGGGCAATCTTTCATGTATATAATTGGGCAACTTTTGAGGGCAGTTATACTAAAAATAGTACAAGAAAAAGATGCTCAAGAGTTCTAGTTTCTTGCTATACAAAATAAGTCTTTTATGGCCTTGGCATAAATATTTGTGAGATACCAAAATGTGCTTAACCTAAATGGAAAATGCTTATACTGTACAATATTATTTAAAAAAAAAACCAAATCAAACCATCCCACAAATCTGCTAGCATGATATCCTTTGGTTAGGAAAAGTGATGAGGGATGTACAATTGGTGTGTGTCAGAACATTGGTTTTACGCATTTATACATCTTATGGTGGGGCTGAACGGAGGAAGAGGAGACTTTCTGGAGACAGGAGAACTTTGGGTGGGCACAAATTCCACAGCTGGTAGTTTGTACCATGGCGGTGTCTGTGCTTGGCAGTTCTGTGGATAATGAAAGCCAGGGTGGGTCTGACTGCTCTCTGACTCACTTGGTTCTTCAAGTGAAAAACATGAACACAAACAATTATCATTGGGGATTGCTTCCCCCCACTCCCCCTGCCAATAAGGACGTTTCTTCAATATGAGTTCTAAAGCCAGTTTAAAGGTTAAGTTGACCTCTGTGGATATGCATACACAAAATTGTTTTCACTAAATAGATTTTGATTAAACTTTTCAGTTAAACCAGTGAAACTTTAAGTTTAGACCAGATCTTGATTAGTGAAGGTTTTTTTTTGGTGCTTAAATAAAAGGCTTGAAGGACGGACCTTAAACAAAATAACTTGATGCTTTACTCTATCCCCCCCCAAATATAAAAAGGAGAGTGTCTGTATTTTACATTGCGGTTCAGTAGTTTCTCCCCTACTCATTATTTCTATATTTGTATGTGTACGTGTTCATGGGTGTTCTCTTCAGTGCTTCACTAAAAATAAAAGTCAAGAGTGCCGCCTAAAAATTCTTTCGGGCTTTAAATTTAGAGTGTGCAAGAGGCGTGGGTTTAGGCATAATTATGTACAATCTCTTGAACTTTCTGAAAATGCTGTGTGAAAAAATAGATTGAATGGAAAAAAAAGGTAATTTTTCAAAAATTAAATTACTGAGCTTTTTTCCTCAGTATAGTCTGCCACATACTGAATAGAACAGAGAAGTGGATAGTCATGGAACTGTTGTATGACTGATAAATTCTATTCTGTAGTGGTACAGTATGTGTGCTTCCATTTTCAGATAACAGCTTAAAATGTGTGTGTCTTGGAAAGGCTTTATGTATATTCAGAATGTGGCTTGTTAAAAAAAAAAAAATAGTTTAATATCCATACTATTAATCTGGTTAAGAAACTCAACATGTCTACTCTAACTACTGTATTCTCAAGCCTTAAAATTTCTGTCCTTGTACAGTTGTGAGTTGCTGCATGGTGAAATGGCAAAAATTATTTATGTTTTATTTTTTCAAAGGAAAGTGGGGAAGAGAAGTGGTATAGTGCCATATTCTACTGCAGAACAGTAAATCTAATAAGGCCTGCTGGGCCCACTTTTATCATCTAAAATAGATTTGAAAAGGGCAGCAGAGGTTCCAACTATGAATTCTGACCATGCTTCAGAAGCTGGTATTACATATATATATAAAAAAATAAACAAATCGTGAGTTATTGCCAGGCAGTAGTTTGGCACTGAAGTATATTTTAAAGAATAACTTTGAATGCGTATTTGAAAGAATATGTTATTGGATAAATATGAAGTATCTTGAATTCTTAGAGGAACAGAATTAGCAAATTTGTGTTATATGGTGTAGTTGGGAGAGAAGCTAGCTTATGAAACAGCTGTGAGAACAGAAGAAAGCATTTTCTGGTTTAGGAATTTAAGTATTTTTTCAATAAATGTTTTTTCACAGACCTACTGTACATGCTGTGGTGAAGAAGCTCAGGGAGCAGACACAAAGATGGGAGCCATTCTTCTTCCTCTGTTTTTATCTGCTCCCTCCTGAGAGGAAACTGATGGTATCCCATTGTTCAGCATCGAAAAATATTAATTACTTTGCTCACTTCCCTCCAGCATGCATTTTTTTACCTGTGCATGAATAATCAAGTAGTACTATGCCAAGCGGTTGGTATTAATTAGGGTTTCAAATTTCATGTAGTCCATCTTTTAGTGTTTGTTTTGTCTTAACATAACTTTAAAGCTTAAACTGAGAGGGAGTGAGGTGCACTTAGGGTTAATATTAAGGCCAGATTCTTTCAGCATTCTTTCACACTTAGAAATGAAAAGGCTTGTACTATGGAGAATGATACAGTACAAAGCTTTTATAGATAGCTTTTGAAATATTTATGTTCCAGGTGGAAAAGATTTTTTCAGGCCATATCAACCTTCTTGTAACCAAAATGTTTTGAACCTTTAGTTAAAGTTTTCAAAGCTCTTTTAGTCAATAAGAAAATCAATATGTGCAGCATACTTCAGTGTAGTTAAGGCAGTGCCCAACAGCGTTCAGTGTAACTGCTGCCACCATTTTCTTCTTCCAAATAACACTGTGCATCTTCAGTTGCAAAGGTATAAAGTCTAGAAGTCTGCAGCTGATGGGCTGCGGAATCGTAGCCTGGTGGTGGGTGGAATCAAACCACAGCTGATGGAGTCATTCATGGAAGTAAACAAGGAACTAGTTACCTTGCTTAGATGTCTCTTTTTTCCCCATTGCATTCTGCAGGTTTATGTTGCTTATTTTAAAAGATTGATTCCTTTAAAAGACATTGTGCAGCTTAGAAAAACCTTAGAAAGTCTTAGAAAGTCTCTATGTCTTTATACCGTGGTACAAGACCATAACCTTTCTCTGTGATTTCATTGTTTGTTTTCTGGAGTGTGGTGTTTTGGTTTTTTTTTTTCTTTTTTTTTTTGTTGATTTCTCTGTGTCTTCATTTTTGGCAGTGGTTGCGATCATGTGAGGATATAGTTATAGTTGTCTCATCCATCTTTCCATTCTGCTTGTATCTAATTCAGGAAAGTCTCACCCAAGAAATTTTTGAGTAAAACATTACTTACAGTCCTGTTACTTGCAGTTCCTGTTTGTTCTGGTACTAAACTGAAGTTGACTATGAAATTACTGCTATAGGACAGTAGTAGTCTGAATTCTATAAATAATCTTATCATTTTTTAATATGTTCTCCTGAGGCCCTATGTATTCAGTTAATATCTTTCACTAGCAGTTACATGAGATAGGAATATTATATTAAAAATATATATTGTCTTCAGTGTTTGAGCTCCGAGTTTGATGCATTCAGGTATTTCTATGCAGTTAGAAAAGGACCATACTATTGGCAGAAATTAACTAGACACTAGTTTACTAGAACTTTATTTCCCTTTTGTGATATTAGATTTTCCTTTAATTAATTTTAAATATGATTTGAACCTAGATGTTCAATCTGTTTGGTACATATCGTCCTATTCTCAGAGCCTAGCCAGCACACAGGATTCTGTATATCACTTAGCTAGTTGCTACCCAGTATTTCCCATCTGAAAACAGCTGAGTTATTAGCTGTTCCTTAGAGATTCACCTAAGAAGATTTGTTCTTAAGAGAAACTGAAAGCTGCAACTTGAAACCCAGAGGATGCACAGAATTTGGTCTCCTGCAGGTGTCCCTAGTTGATACACAATATGAGAGATCTTTTTTTGAGAAGCGGCGTGGATAAAACCTACTGCCTGCTGGATTTGTAGATAAATTCCACTTTCACACCTGTTGAGAAGGAATGAACTTTAGTACAGACCATGTAAGGCATAATTGCCTCCAGAAATGTACCAGAACGGCAACTAGTTCCCTTGAGTCTGTGATTAAACATTTAAATGAATGAGTTTTCATGTACTTATGCTTATTACTTTCTTAAGGCATGTCTATGTACTACATAGTATCCTATCAATATGGACTACATGTATATTGTAGTCTGCGTGCAAGTATGAGAATTGTGTGAAGTATGATGAGTTCTACTTGCCTGCTTTCTGATCACGCACCTGCCTAACAGATAGCCTGGAAGTAGTTTGGAGGGGTAGACTCAGCTGCTCTATGTTCTGGGGATATGAAGTTGTTTGTACTCCAGAAAGTAGGCTCTGGCTGTGTTTTCAGGCGTGTTGTCTATACAACTAACATATAATCTTGAAAGCATCCACAGAATGACTTGTTAAGATCCATTGTAAAAATAACTCTAGGGTGCTTTCCCATTGCTATTTATGAAAAAGGAGTAAATGAAAAATATTCTAAAATGATCTTGAGGAAAAACAATGAAGAACCTCCAAGCAGAGACTTGCCAGTCCATCACTGCCTATCTATTTTATGTGAGAGAGGGGCTGGTCAATGGCTTCCTGTGTGCACATTTGGGAGTTCTCCTTTTTCTTTAAAATATGTTCTCTACTTCAAATGCTGATGTTCATTTTCAGCATATGGGGACCATTAGCAATATTGAAGGTGGACATATGGCTTAACGCGTTAAATCACTTTAGAATGTCGCATCTGTTTTTTTACCCTGGTGTTAACACCTGGATCAGTTTAGCACTAGCGCAGAAGTTTAGGACACATATAGCTGTTAATTTTAAAAACATCTGGGATTTTTTTGTGTGTATGCATGTATATGTGCATGTGTGAACTGCTGAATCTCTGGCATTTTTGCATTTGATGAAAAAAATCTTACTGAATTGTGCCAAAAGTTTGTACCGACCTAGGCAAATAAGTGGTTTATGTCAGGAGGCAGAGGATTCTTTCAACTGGATTAGAAATTATGATTTTGCCTTTAACAGCTTTTGTCTTTCTTCAGACTTCCATTTTTGAGAATTAATAGCTGACTCTTATTCCCCACCCGCCCCCCCCTCCAACCCATCCATTTGTTGTACACTGAATAAGATATCCTGTTCTCCCGGGATGCGTGAAATGGGCAGGCATTAAAAATTGAAGAAAGCAAGTTCCCTGACTGAGTCTGCAAACCTTATCGGAGGCTGCTTGAAACTAAAAATGCCAATTGTGTTGGAGCTTTGAAAAATGACTTTCCCTGGTGACCCGCTGCCTCTTAGCAAGAGCGCAGTTTAAGAGTGATGAGTGCAGTTGGAGAGCTTCTCTTGTTATGCCCATTATCAAGATTGGACTAATCTGCGGGACATAACCTGAAGGTAAACTGTGAGTGAAGGACAAGACAAGGCTAATAAGGCATTTTGTAGTTTCCTTTATCCCAGAGTCTTTCCTGGAGCCAGCAATTAATATTATTTGCCATCCACGGAGAGCCAGGGTTGCTGCCAATGTGGGAGGCTTTACAAAGGACGTGTCAGCGCTACCTGCCAGGCTGTGAAGAGGGACTGCTTTCAAAATTGCCGTTGAAATCGGTGGCTAAGCATCAGTACTGCAGCAGAGTTAACAACTTGTTAATTTAGTAATTAACGAAAAACAAGGCCTTGCCCCAGCCAGGCGCAGGGCAGCGGGGGGGCACCAGGGGGCAGCCGCAGCCCCGGGCATCGGGCACCTCCCCGGGCCGAGGCCAGGCCGGGATGTGGGCCCAGCTCAGCAGGGCCCATGGCCGGGCAGGGCAGGGCTGTGTGGAGCTGGAGACCGGCCCTGCTGCGGCGTCGCTGGGGCAGGGGCTGATGGCCCCAGGGGTGACATGGGGTGCTGGGCCATGGGCAGGTGGGGGCAGCCCTTGAAGAGGGGTCAGGGCTGTCGAGGCTTATTAGTGCCCTCGGGGTCCTGACATGAGCAATTTAGTACCATTTATTTTTATTCTTCTATTTTATTAGATACAAAGCTTGTATTTCTCTCCCCTTTACTGAGATGAACATTTAATTTCATGTTTTTCTTGTCAGTGTGGTTACACAGCCAGGTTGGGGACACAGATGTGCCTGGCCCGGCTGGTTATGCACGGGCTGGACTCAGCCCACCAGCTGTTTCCATCTGACCCACAGTAATGGTGCCCAGGATGTTGTCCTTAGTGTCACTGAGACCTGTTTTGCTTTTACTTTTGAGGGCAGAATGACACGGAGCTGCCTGGCTACGATATCTCAGATGCTCGTATTCCTGCATCCTCCCGTGCAGTCAAGTATAGTGTTGGCCAAGTGTGTTTATTATTACATTTTATAATGTGAAACAGAGTAGTTGTTAACAAGCAACCTATGCGAGACTTGGCAGCTTTGCTGTAAGACATCTAGCTTCGCTCTTGTAGTAAACTTTTCTAATATCCGAAAGCATTAGCTAGACTTTTTTTTTCTTTTACTTTCATACATTTAGCAAAAAAATAACCATATGGAAAGAACTTTTAACTTTATTTCAATTTTTGACTCATAGAGAATACAAAATTTGGCCTGACTGAACCACGGAGTAAACTGGAACTGGCAGCTTCTGTAATTTTCATGCTGACTGGCAGGTACTAGAATCTGTTGCTTTTACATGCACGATAAACTAGGAGTATTTCAGAATTACCTGCTGAAATCCATACCCAAATACAGGGTGATCAATACTGTATCTTCAAGGCTTGCTTCCTTTTGATTTTTTTTTTAAATTTTTAATATGAACAGGACTGAAGAGGAAAGGATCGGGGTTGCATCAGGTTTGTTGCTAAGGCTGTAAATAAAATTTGACTGAATTTATGCCTTCAGAACGTACAGTAGGTTTCTTTATGATTTGGAGAAAAGTGGTTTACTTTTGGTGGGGAATAGTCCCATATGAGTATGTGCTGCATGAAAATGATGGGTGTGACAGCTGTTCGCTTAGAGGGAGAGGGCTGGTCTCTTTGCTTAACAAGTGTAGCAGTGTAATGCGGAGTTGTTTTGTACATGTATACCGAGAGCTGCAGTTCCGTGGTTGTTTGTGTTTTTCTTTTAAAGTGGTTACATGGCTTCGAGTATTGGAAATGGCCACATTTGCAAAAGATACAATAAAATGTACCATTTCGTGGGACTACCTGTGCACCATCTAGCCTCTTTGTAGCAGAATGCTCTGCCTCAGGGGAGGGCAGTTGCACTGGCAATATTACTGCCACTTAGTTCTTTAGTATTTCCCCAAGAAAAAACAATTTTGCAGTTCAAGGCTTCAGCTCTAAATCCTGACATCTGATAGCCATTCTTAGCTATGCTCACAGTTTGGGAGTTTGTAGTCTAACATATTATGTTTTTCTCAGAGAAAGGACTCTTTCTAGTCTAACACCTGCTTTATTCTTGCTGAATTCCTAGTTTTCTTATGGTGAGTCTGAGAGTGATAATACAAACTGAAATCACAAACAGAGGACTTAGATTTCAGGAAAGGACTACACTGAAAGACAAGATAAATAATGTGAAAACAAAGATCTTGTTTTCTTCCAATGTTCTTTTGTGACTGGACTAAAATGAGAAAAATGTGTGTGGGGTTGGGAAAACAAATACAAGCAACCCGATCCACTGCATAAGCAGAAGTCAAAATGAAAATTTTCAAGTATTCTAGAAAGCATCATCAGATCTTTAAAGGATTTAAGCTGACCTCTCCATAACCCCCATATGTGTAGAGACAAAAGGACATGCCCAGAGGAAGCATGTCTGAAAGCATTACAGCAATGTGCTCTGGACAATGGAAATGCTGAGCTGCGTGGTATTTAGAGCATTTGCATGGAGATTCTGCGGCATAGTATATCAGCGTTTGAGCATTTTTCTTTACAGAACAAGACAACATTCCTGAAACTAATACCATAAAAAAATGGGATTTGGATACAGGTTCCAAGGGACTTGTTTTATTGGGGGTGAGAATGCGAGGGGAGTCTTGGAGTGTGAATTAGAGTGGTGCGTTTCAAATGCAGGCCCGAGTTTCACACCAGTCTTCTTTCTTCCTCATCTGCATTGAAAAATTGTTAATTATGGGAAGATATTTATTGGAAAGGCAGAAAGAGGGAATGAGTAAAGAATTAGATATAAATCATCTCTCTTGTTTAATATTTTTAATAGAAGAGTCTTGAGCTGGCTGGATTCTTAATTACTTTGGTAAAATGAACGTTTTAAGCTTAACGTAAATGAGTTAAGCTCAGTAGTCACAGCAATGCATCTTTAAAGAATTGCTTAAACACAACTTTGGTTATGAAGGCAAGTAACTAATTAAATTCTAGTCATCTTTTTGCGCTAAGCAGGTCTCACACCTTCTCCCACAGCATAAATTTTAAATGCAAATTATTTGATTTGTACAAACATTATAGGGGACACATTTTTACAATACTGAATTAGACATGGAGACTGCTAATGGTTGGCACCAGTCCTTGCCAGGGTGGTTGGAAACATAAATGCTGAAAGCTGCAGCATTTTTTTTTTCCAATCAAGCTGACACAGACTTGAATTCATAAGCTTATACAACCTAAGTATGTTTTTGCCTCGCTTGTAAATACAAGAAATTTAAAGGGAAGGTGTGTCTTAATCTGTAAAATATTCTGCCGTCTGCCTCCAGCAAGGTGTTAGCAGAAAAAGTTGTCAGTCAAAATATATATGAGACAGTTGTGGGAGTGCCCAGTACAGCAGCAGAGATTTGCATGCTCCTACCAACTTCTGTATTTATTGTTCATCTATCTCAGTGAGATTCATTCCAACATCTAAATTAAAATTTCAATATAAAAGGCCAGTTGGGTTTTAGTTCTGCATTACTGGAGGATCCGTTGTTTCAACAATAATGTTTGTCAGTTTTTCATATTTCTTTTACATTTTAATTATAACTCATCAAATCTTAACCGATTACTCCTGGGTTAGACTCAGAAGAATGTCACTGAAGGGTGTTTTAATTTAATGGAAGCAGCATAACATCTGTTTCTAGTGTTTGAAAAGCCAATTTATATGGAAATTTTGCTTTATCGAGAAGTCAATAGATATGTAGTTTTCTAACACCTCCCATAAAAATTCAAAACTTGAATTAAAGCAGCACCAAAGCAGTGCCATTCTTTCTTGTGGTAGCAGTGTGATTGCATTTTCACAGCCTTTCATTTGTACCCTTTTCCTTCTGCTGAAATGAAGTTTTTATTTGTCTTTTGTAGTCGAGCTATCAAGACAAACCAGGACCTTCTGCCCGAGACGCCATGGACCCATATCTTCTACAATGACTTTTGGGGGACACTGCTCACTCACAGTGGGAGCCACAAGTCATACAGACCTCTCTGCACGCTCTCCTTCCGCATTAATCATGCTGTCGGAGGGATGGACCCGTGGGGCTACCACCTTGTAAACATCCTGTTACATGCTGCAGTCACAGGCCTTTTCACAAACTTCTCCAGGATCCTCTTTGGGGATGGGTACTGGACCTTGATAGCAGGCCTGCTGTTTGCATCTCATCCAATCCACACGGAAGCTGTAGCGGGGATTGTAGGGAGGGCAGACATTGGAGCCTGCCTCTTCTTTCTGCTTTCCCTGATGTGTTATGTGAAGCACTGCTCCACCAGAGGTTCCTCACCAAGTACTTGGGGTTGGATCTTGGGAGCGGGGCTGTGTGCAGGATGCAGCATGCTGTGGAAGGAGCAAGGAGTGACTGTTCTGGCCATTTCAGCGGTGTACGATATCTTTGTATTTCATCGGCTGAAAATGCATCAGATCATTCCTGCTTTATACAAGGTGAGTCTCCTTTTCTTTCCTATAAGCTATTTTTTAGGTACCGATCACTGTTAAACAGGTGCTAAATGAGTTTTCAAGTACACAATAATTCTTAGTAGTTTAGTCAACTCCCAAAAATAAGCACAGATGTGTCCAATGCTGAAAGAACATTTAAAGCAGTTTAGTATGCGGTTTTTACATTTTGTTTAAACAATGTGTTATTATCCATTGCTATTACTTGACGCTGGGGATGTATTTTTTTCAATTACTTTCCTTGCTTCCAGCAGCTCCCTCCACATTCTGTTTACTGTCAAGCACTGGATATCTGGCTGCCTTTTGCAAAGAATTCATTCATGCTCTTATCCTCTTGTATCTTGCAAACTCAGCTTAGTTTGGTTGGGTGTGCAAGTGCGGCAGCTGGTATCATCTATGGGCTCCCTGAGGCAAAGACAGAGCTCTTATTCTAGTTTAAAAGAGATGCATAGGACCTGGGTGCATGCCTTTGGCATGTATTTTTTCTCCCCCTAGTAGGACCTATGACTCAAATATATTACTGCCTTAAGAAAATAAATATTTCTCATTTTTTAACTTCTTGCCCAAGAACAAACAAGTAAAATAAACAAACAAACAAGCCCACCAAAACCCTCTAACTTCCCTCTCCCAAAACCGCATGTATTTTAGTGGTACCCAGAAACCCTAGCTGAAATCAACTCATTTACATCAGATGCTGTACAAATGAGTAAGCTGAGTATATGCAATTTTATTTTCAGTGAAATGGCTTTCTTTCAGGAAAATTACTGACTTAACAAAAGGAAAATATTTCATAGGGACATCTGTTTGCACATTTTTCAGTGAGATGTAACCAAGAAAAGCAACAAAACAAAATAAGGCTTTGCAATCTATCTCAAACACCATGATTTTAAAATTTTGATTTCTCACTCAAATGAATTGAAAATAAATTGCAGATTTTTATAAAGAAGTGATGTTTTCTGCTTGTGAAGTATAGAATACGTAGTGGTAGTATGCAAGGAAAATAGTCAAATCAAAAAACCAAGTAGTCTCTGGTAGTTCCTTCATAAAGTGCTGTGACATGTTGATTTAGTTAATCGTGCCCTTTTCTGACAAAACTGAAAAGAAAACAATAATTACTTTTTTACTTTACTTTTTTTTACTTTACTTTTTTGTTTTACTTATGTCTATTTGACTATGTAGGACCTGTTGAATGCCAGTGGCTGAATACTGTATGTTACATTGTGCTCCTAACGTTGAGCAGAAATCAACAGTAAACTAATTAACTTTTTAAAAAAAGTGCATCTGTAACAGCAAATTTTGTTCTGAAAGATACAGGATGTGATTTTATAAAGTGCTTCGAGGAATTTCGTTCATAAATCAAATGTTGGCCTATCCTATAGAATTAAACAATGGTAAAAACATTCATATAGCACATATGAAATCCTGAAAACCTTGTGCATGACTTCACACCAAATCTAAATTAGCGCTCCTCACAGCCTCTCCTCATTGCACCTTGTAATGACCAAGATACAGCCATAGAGCTAGGAAGTTTTTTATCACAGACAGTCATTGCTCAAAAACAAAACCTTTGCACACAGTGCGGAGAAGCTTTTTCTTCCTTTTCCCCCCTTTTCTGCTTCAGGACCAGGGTAAAACTGGTCTAGAAGAGACCTAAGTGACACAGGTGAAATCTAAGGTTCCACATTCTAACTCTGAACACAAGGCCTCTCTTCTTAGGTAGGGAGCTCTACATTTGGACACCAGGCTTGTGCATTTTTTTTTTTTACTCTGCATCAGACCTTTGTCTTGGACGGCAAATAAGTGTCAATACCTCAATTTTTTTCCATCTATAATGATAGAAATAATAATCCCATGCTTTGTATATTGCAAACCTTTAAGGAGAATGGATTCTCGCTGGAGGGAATTTTACGGGGAGGGACCACAGTGAAAAAAAAATAGAAATGTTTTACTTAATATGCCAGAAATGCATTTCATAATTCACTAAATTACTAGACTACCATTTCCTTGTACATCTGTTCAAGCTGAATGCTGCTAACCAAGTTTTACCTGAATGCTAGGGAAGCCTCTGTTCAGTCATTTACAGTGATAAGGAGCTCAGCTGGAAGCTTCAGTTATAAAGTATCTTCAGTGAGCCTTCTTTTGTATTTTGTTTTACAAAAATCATTCACAAATTACATAAATTTTTGTAAGACCATATCTTCCTGCAGAGTTTGGGATGCTAGGAATATCTTCATTTAACTTAGTCTGTTACAAGAAGTGTTTCTCTTTGAGGACTTGTCTGTATACTCTTTCATACTCTAACTTTGCTCGGACTCTACCTTTAGCACCGCAGTCTCCTGTTTCCGAACGAACACTCCATCCATGGTAAGCAAAAGAGTGAAATACAAGCCTTTTGTAAGGATAATCACTGTAAATTAAAAATAAATATTGACAGGTGTCTCAAAGAGGAACAAAGGTAGTACCTCAAAAGCAAATTAAAGCCAATGCTTCACTCTTCTGGAGAGCTTCACACTGTATAATAAAAACATTATGATTTACCTAAAAAAGATACTGAAAATAATTATTCTAGTTCGTTGCCTTCTTTTCAGTCAGTGTTATCTGAAGCACTTTCTCACTGCGTTTATATTTCCTTTGGTCTTTGGGTTTTGCCCTTTCATGTAAAATACTGTTTTGAGAATGTGTAGGTTAGTGAGACTGTCTCTGGCCTGCTCCATCCAAAGACTGGAAATTGTTTTCGGAGGATGCTATTTAGTTGATATCAATGGATAATTTGAGAACGACCAATGCACTTGGATTTAAGAAATTTGGGTTTGGATTCTAGCATGTCTGACCAATGTTTTAGAAGTCCTGACCATGAAGGCAAATTAGACGCTGTCTTGTGGATTTGAAGTTACTTTTTAAATTTATTTTCAAATAATTTCAAGATAATTATGCTGTAACATTGGCATTTTAAAGTGACATCCTGACTCTTCTGAAATCATTAGGAAAAACAGAGCTAAGTTTTCTTACTAAAAGCTTAGATTTTAGTTTGGTTCTGTGTGTTTATACATACAATGATAAAGGCAAATGGTTATTTTTGCTTTGGTTTTTTTTTCAAAGTTTTGTATTTAAAATAATCAAGATAAAAACCCAAAGTATGTTGCCAACAGATTAATTTTTGCATTATGCAGCATTAAAGCACAGACTCAAACAAAAATGAGGAAAACTTTCAACTCTTGATCTCTTTGGGATCATTTGGGTGTTGCCTTTTTCTTGCTGCTGTTTTGGCCTTAAATAAAATGTGTCCCTAGTAAGAATTGACAAATTCTTTCTCTCTAGAACAAACTGTAAAATCTCCTTAAGCAAGCAAAATCAACTTCTGGATTGAGGTGGTTTTTTTTTTCTTTTTCTTTAATGTTGTTCCCTACCCTTCTTCTTGCTTGAAAAGACATTCCTGCATTGCAAATTGCATGAGACCAAAGTAGCCATCTACAGATGAGTCATTCTGTGTTATCCAGCTGGCTTGAGCATTTCAAAAACTGGAGCACAGTCTAAACCGAAAACAAAAAAAACCCTCCCACCAAACAAAATCTCATCTTGTCAGAGGACCCTTTCTTAGAATGCCTGGACAATTAGAATGTGTCCATCTACCTGTTCTGGAATTTGGAATGTTTGTAAACACTAGGGGAGGGCAACTGGAGGAGAAAGGGGGAAAAAAAAAAGTGACATCAAAAAGGGCAGTCCAGGAAAAAAGTTATGGTCTTTTGTAGAGCATTGGAGGGGCTAAGTGTAGAATGGAGCCAAGGAAGAAAGGAAAATAATTTTAAGAGGTGGTTAGCTTAAATCTGTACTAAAAAAGTAAGCAGTAACAATATGAAGTTGAATGCAGAATAAACAGCATGGCACTGGAGCTTTGTAACTGAATGGTAGAAAGGAGCTTCCCCTTTCAATCTACCTAACCTTAAACTAACCTCTGTCCAGCTGAGCTGACACAACTGTTTCCTAGGCTGTGCTGCAAATTGGAACCAAGAGAAATGCAGGTAAACAATAACCCTAAAAACCCACCCCCCCAAATATCCCAGATATACCTCTAGGAGTTATTTTAAGCCTGAATCAATTCAGTTATATCCAGTCCTCCTCATTGCCCTACAGACAGCTGTACTGGCAAATAGTGAGAGGAAAGTTGAGGTGTGGGGGCAGAAACAATGAGCAGGGAATGAGGGATTTGGGGGAGTGGGTGGTTAAGGACTTGGGCTGGCTTGCTGCCAGACTATGGCTTTTGGCTTCTATAAACCTTTTCAGAATATACCTCTGGGGAAACTGAGACATGATTAATTATGTTTAAAGAACATTAAAATCACTGACCTTCAGGATGGTCAGTGAAGGATGAGCTGGTAAAAGCAGCTTTAAAAATGCTCCGGCAGATGGTAGGAGATGGTGTTGGGGTAACAAGTCAGTTGTTTTCCATTTTGTTCTCATCTTTGGGCTGAGTCCAATAAGTACGAAATGGTGGCTACTATACAAGACCAGTAGCTGTTTACTGGGCTCACACCTATTATCATGTGAGTCCTGATTTGTCACATCAAGTACTTGACAGCATCCCAGTGCGATTTGAGTAGACTGGCAGGGCTTCTGAACAAGGCAGCTGCAGAGCAGGACCACCAGCAGAGCAGATGAATATTACCCCTTATTTAGAAGCTATTCTTAATGTGCTTTAAAAATGTATATCGTAGCTACTTATTAAACTGTCCAGCTCTTTTCCCTGTCATCTGTGCATTGGTTATTCAGTAGAACTTGGCTGCTGATTTTTTTCCTTTTGCCAAGTCTTGTATTCCTGTCTGTCTGTGATGCTCTCACTCTGGCTGGCAAAGTTGTCAGTCTGGACCCCGTTTCATTTGGTTAGCTCTATTTTATTCTGTCTGACTCGCTTTCGAAGCGCACACTGACAAGAATGTATTCACTGTCTTTAAGTCAGCATATTTTGATGGAAGTATATTTACTGCAGTTTTAAATGAGTTGTCTGAAATGAGAGCAATTAAAAAAAAAGTGGTGCTCTACTGGGGCAAAGCAATCCTTATGGAAGAAAGTTAGGGTTTTTGATTTTTCAGCATTTTAGACCTTGAGTCATTTCCAGTGTAAGCTGTGTAGCAGGTATGCAGATTGATTGAGTTGTCATGTATCATAGGTATCAGATGATTGTACCTGTCAGCAGCTAGGCTTGCATGCATTAAACGACCAGAAGTCTAACAGTGGGAGGGGGGGACCTGAATATGGGAGAGAGCTGTGCTCAAGCTCATAATTATAGAAAATAGGCAAATTCAGAGGCCTAATTCTTTTGTACTTGCCATCTCCAGCTTCAGAGCAGAACCGTTAATCAACATTGCAGTACAGAGTCTTCTATCCAATTAGTAGGACAAAGCTAATATAAACCCTACTGTGCTGCCCTTTCCCCCCCTGCTTTTTTTTAAGTGAAGGAAGCTGGACAACATTAGCAGTCAAAAAAGATGGGGCAAATGCATTTAAAGCTCATTTTAAATATAATAGTAATGTTAAAATATTTATTGCTCTGTGGTTTATGTGTACAAACTGCCTTACAGAAATAACTATACCAGATGTATGTTCCACTAATGTTCCACTGCTTTGGCATGGTAACATTTTACCAGATCAACGTATTGTTAGTACAGGAGGCTGTTGTACTAAAATAAGGAAACCTCTCTTTTCCCGTCACATATTTGATTAAAATCCTCCCCCACCCCCCCAGGAGGTCTGTCTCACATGTGGAATTAGTTATTGGTATCTATAGCTTAATGTGAACCACAAATTGGATTGCAGGATGCATTATCTAACCTCTGCTATTATAACAGTATTGGTTTTGTAAAAAGCAATTTTATTGGAGGCCTATATTTTATTTAAGGTAGTGATGTAAACCTGGGGCCTCCATGGATGACATGGTCAACCACTAAACCAAGTTTTATAAAACACTACTCTCTCTTATGGCCCTGGAACAGCCTTAGTTGTGGGTGATATGTATGATTCCTGCTCAAAATAGGACTTGCTGGGTATTAGATAAAGCTGCTGATTTTTGAGAACATTCTAAACTTGAAACAAGCCACTTTCAGCATTCTTCATCCTTTGAGGTTGCTACTTTTAGAACTATCGTGCTTTGGAAAGCAATTTCATAATAAAATGCTGCTCCTGATTTGAATTTGCAGTTTTATCTTTCTCTTCTGAAGAGGTCTGAAGCCTTAGCAATGCAGTGGTTGGTCTTGCCGGTTTTTCACCTTTTATCCATCTACAAGTTCTGCCATTTTGCATCAGTGTTTTATCACTACTTAAAATCTGGCTTGATGGTTTATTTTCTGCTTATTTTCTACAATCCAAGGAATTTTATTATGCTTGAACTTACCCACAGGCCTGGATATTTTGGCAGATCTGATCGGTAAGCTATCATTTAGTACGTTATTTCTCTCAGACACTTGCATGGGTATGGTCCGGCCTTAGTCCTGTGTCTTTGAAATGTGGTGTTTAGACTGTTAAGGCAGCAGCCGCTCCCTCACAGGACATCCTTGGAGTCAGATATTTAGTAAACATACTTTTCCTTGAGACTACTTTTGTCCCAGTTAAAAATAATAAACATCTTACAGCTTCAAAATATGACCTGACCTCTTGCAGGTTCATTTTGTCTAACAAGAGCTGCATATTCAAGTGCGCTAAGCTGTTAAATGTTGCATTTGTGCCGGGTAACATTTGCATTTCAAGAGCTGAGGAAAGATCGGGAACTCTGTTGCCAGCTGGGGCCCAGTTTGTTCCCTAGCTGTGATCTCTCATTCTGCAGTGGTCAGCTGGGGGTTAATTTTTCTGCCAGCTTCAAGACTGTACAAAATTGTGGAAATGCTGAGACGAATGTGCCTGCACATACATTGCTAATATTTGCGGATGAGCCAGCCTGGTGCTTTTCTCTTCACTCTGCTGGATGGCAGCAGCATGAGGCCTGTACGGTCTTGACCATCGATCCCCCTCCCCCCAGCAGATATTTCCTAAACAAAAGAAGCTTTTTGCAATTTACTTCTTTCTTGACAATTTCAAGTAGCTAATACTGCTGTTTCCTGTAGTTCCCACAGCTCCTTGCTGCTTTTCCTTTTGATCCTGAAATAAGAAAAGCAAGATTGGCGTCTGCTATCTTTCTTCTCAGAGATACTGATCTCCTGCAGGTCCCTGTGATATTAGTGGAGTGGTCCTGAGTTGGACATCAATATGTATAAATAGCTGTTGTTTCCTGAAACTGTTTTCGTGGGGTGATTTAAACCACTGAAACATATCACATATAACAGAAATACAACATCCTAAGGCAAATTTAGCATTTTTTTTTTTTTAAATGAGGAATCATAAGATATCTTGCCGAAGTCAATGGTTTAAAATGGATTATACTTTAATATTAAATCTGTAATGTCTTTGTTAGAATTGCTACTAAAATCTGCATTACTTTTTTGTCTACCCACTTGAAGTCTACAGTAATATTTTAGAGTCTGTATTTGAGAATTCCTCTCTGGAAAGATGGAGAAGGCAAAGGCTTCTTTAATAAATGAGTAAGGAAATAAAAAAAAAAGAAGCCTTTTAATATTTACAGAGACTGTGAAGACATGAGGAGCATTTAGTTTAACAGAGAGGTTAGTCTGCTAGAGAAAAGTTGTCACTGTCTTCAGTCTTGCGTAAGATTTATACTGCATGGTAGTATGCAAAGTATGCTGTGTTCTTCCATTCTTCCCCATGATTTAAAAGGGATCTCTTTTGGGGCACAGGGTGAAAAAGCTTCCAGGGGCTTTGCACAGTTGGTGTTAGCACTTATTTTTCCTTCTGAGGTTACACGCCAATTACTAACATCAAGAAGAGTGTGAATTTTTCATGGTGTTGTTTAATTACAGGGTATTGGTGGGCTTGCTACTTGCCAGTTTACGAAACCTGTGCAAATAATATCAAGCTGACAATGTTACTCTTCGAGCTTTTAATGTTTTCAAAATATTTTAATGAATCAAGTGAAAGCACCAAACTTACCATAGTGTGTAACAACTGTGTTTCAGAACATTAGGAGTATTTGCAGGTGTTGTTTTTTTTTCATCTTAGTGATTACTTTAGCTCCCTAACTGAAGAAGCTTTGTAAAACTGTGTTTTTCTAACAGCTGGCAATTTTCCTGTATAAAATATTGGTATGAAAGAACAGTTAAATTTCATGCTTTTTGGTAGGGATGGTCAATGTATTAAGTATTTTATGCTGAGATAAGGGGTCTTGGGTACCTGTGAACTTTGAGGGATAAGAAATATATGCAGCTTTGGCCCATCTTCAATTTTCCGTTTGTTCATGAGCTGGAAAGCCATATCCCTTTTCCCTCTAGCTCTGCTTCTCCCATGAGTCAGTTGTCTGGGTAATGGCCACAAAATGGGAAAAACAACATACAGTGCTAAAGCTAAGTGGTGTTTTAATGAGTTAAACGTCTCCTGGTGTAATTCCTTTCCTGTAGGTTTGTTTCAGGAGTGACACCTTTCTGCTTAAGCCCGTTTTGGTGTCTTTGTTAAAATGCATGCATTCACGATCGTATTCATCAAGTATGTATCCATTGTGTTTGTTAAATGCCAGACTGAAAGTTTATACCTGCACCTTGCATAAAAATCTTCAGTCATGAGTACTTTACATTAGCCTCCTAATGTCATGTGTAGGCACCTAAGTGTCCTGATCTGATGAAGTGCTGAATGCTTGTAGCTCCTGGTGGGCTTTATTGAATGAGCCCATTGCACTTGGTCAATCACAGGTAAATAGCAAGCTAAACTGTCTGCTCCCAGCAGTCAGGGCACATGATACTAGTCTCAGAAGAGAAAAACCTGTAAGTATGTCCCCAGTCAGAATCAAATAGATTAGGGAGCAGGTGCAGCTTCTGAATGCTCCGAGTTCTGACTCCCAGCAGTGCGTTACAGCACCTTTGGGAAAGATGACACTGCTGAGAGTATGTGAAGATCAGGCTCCTGATTTTTTGAGCCTCTTAACTGTAGTCATCTAATTTTCAGAACTGTAATGCTTGGAAAGCATTGCCTGAGTCTGTTTGATAGAACTGTATTCTCAAAGACAGTTGTCTGCCTAGAGTCCTACCCAAGAGAGAGCCATTCCTGGTACATGACCCTGAATTCTGATTCCAGACCTGGGAGAACATGTTTTGAAGGAGCAGGAACATAAACAAACCCTGAGCCATGTGGGAGACTTTTCTCTTGGTATTAGGTTTAATTTTGAATTTCCTGGCTTATGCTCATTTTTATTTAAGTCGTAATGATTTAATGATTACATGCACGCTTTTTCCAGGCTGACTGATTCTAAACATTAACCTATGTAGACATTTACAATATTAAGAAGGGGGAAAATACAAGTGTATGAGATTTACAGTGGAAACAGCCAATTGTGATAGAAGGCAGCAAACATTTTCTGGCATATTTACTGGAGGAACTGAATGATATTTTGTACATATGCCTGTATTTCTTTTTTCCAGCTGCAATGTAGATTAGGTACGGGGAGGGAAGGAACCCAGGCTTGCAATCCTGTAGCTCACTTTATGGGTCAGTTGTTAGGAGGTAAATTTCTAGCCTCACTAACCTTGAATGTCTCTTAGAAAAGATCAGAATCCCTTGATGCTGCGGATAGTCGACATTAGGAGGGGGAAAACAAAATATTTTTTTCTTCCTAAGTTTCTAGGAAACTAATTGAAAATGCACGTGAGGAAATTATGTTAAAATTATCCAGAAGCTTTTGGGGGAAGGGAGAGAGAATTTGTGTACTTGGCTCTTAAATGCCAGGTAGAACATATGTACTTTTTTATGATCAGAATCGTAAGACTTTCAGACACATACACAGATTACTTCTAAGGCTGTAGATTTGATTGGGTTGTGCAAAAGTCAGAGCTTCTGTGACATTTAATCACCAAAATCTTGTTTTTCTCCTTGACAATAAAATATGGAAATAAATTCCCATAGCAACGAAGACTTTAAAGTGAGTGTAGGAGCATATTGAGTTAATAAAGGCAACGAGGGAGCAGGGGAAAAGAGGGGGTAGAATTGTGTCGAGTCTCTGTAAATTCTTTCTCTCCCAGAAAACAGGACTTTGGGGGTTATGGATAAATTTTTTGCATGTTTTAGTCTGCATGTTTTAAAAGAATCCTGGGCAACTTGTACTGCTGTAGAGCACAATGAAGCTTGCATCAACAGCAGTGTTTATTTAGTAGGGATTGTGAGATTACCGTTTATTTTTAAAATATATGTTTATTGTAGTTCTATCTCTTACTTGGAGACTTTTCTCCTTAAAATACATTATTAGAAGTGGCAAAACACTGCCACAAAATAGCTCTCATGAGTTTTAAAATAGAAGCAATGCCAATTTTTTTAACTTTAGTTCTTGCTTCTCTGGACTACCTTATATAACATTTTTGGCTTCTTGTAATTAGAAATCTGTAGAAAGTCAGTATTAGCAATTTTGTAGAGTGATATTTTTTGTTGTTGCTTTTGTTTTTTATTTAAACCATTATATATTTTTACCTCTCCTGACCTGAGCTATTAACCAAGAACTTGACTTTTTGTGGGTAATTTTGGTTGAGAATATGGTTTAAAAAATACCTGGTTCCATGATTATGCAATCCTGTATATTTACAAAGAAAATCCCAAGTATAATTTCTTCCAGAACAAAAAATGTCAAACCATATTTCTTTATCCCAGTTCTAAATCACTTTCAGCTAGCATTGCAGAGCTCCCTTTGCATCTTATTCAGGGGGAAGTTACCTGCATAATGTATATTTCACCTTGCTTCCTTTGCACCTTCCCTGATCTCTTACTGATTCACATACATACATATCTCTCATGTTAGGGAAAAAAAAAACCCAAACATGTCCCCATCCCCGTCCCCCACCCCGCCCCGTCCCCAACCAAGCTAAACAAAAAACCCCACCCCAACACAAACAAACAAAAAACCCAGACAAAAAAACCCCATCCCAAACAAAAACAAAATAAAAAAACCTCTTAAAACCAAACAAACCCACCCCACCTTCCATCCATCAATCTTTGCTCTGGTAGTGACATCTTTCCTTGGAAGAAGATATCAATTGATTATTTCAATCAACTTTTGTAAAAGATCTTAGTGGTAAGAAACTCTTATCTCAAGTTAGATCTGTACTGTACTTATGCAGTTGGTGATAATGGTATAATGTGAAACTATCCAAGCTAGCTAACTTAAGGAACCTTGGTACAGACTGCAAAAATGCATCTAAAGGCAAGATAAGTAGATGGGTTCCTTGGCTGCCTGATACTAGATTGGTATTAGTGCATAAACTTTGAGGCTGGCCAGGCAGATACATACACACTGCTCATGATTTGGCCTAAGTATTTACAAGCTGAGCCCTGTTTTTATCAGGACACCCTGTAGTCTAAATAACTTAGTACTGTCATCATCTCAGGCCTTCCAAAATCAGAAGGCAGTGTTAATAATTGAGAGGTAAACAATAACTTTGGAAAGTTTTCATTTGCTTTCTATTTCAAAAATCTATAGGGTAAATCTTTTCAGGATTTCATCTGTAATCCTGAAGTTTGAAAAGGGGGAAGAAAAATTTCCTTGCATGATGAAAATTGTGCTTCTTACTTGATGTTAGGGTACCATAAGAAAAAACTGTGAGCTGGCTGCAGTTGTGACAGATTACTTGACCTCTAAACAGTCCCACTTTCTACCTGCAGTTTAGGTATTATATGTAACCCAAATAAAAAAAAAACAAACCACTGACCCACAAAAAAACGACCAAACGAAAAAAACCCAACCAAACAAAAAAAAAAATCAACCAAAGCAAACAACAAAAAGACAAACAAAACCCCCCAAAAACCCCAAACCAAAACAAAGCCAAAAACTGCAATTCGTCTATGTTCATATTCTAATAATTGTTTTCTGAGCTCTGTGTTGATGTATTTTGAAGATGTGTAGTTTCTAAACAGAACTTTAAAAAAACACACCTCTCAAATCTATCAATTTTCAGTCTAGAAAATTGTTTTCACTCCATCATAGTCCATGATATATATAGTACTATATTAGCTCTATATCTTTGCAAATAACTGTTTCTACCTTGGCACTACCCTGCTCATGATATGGTGTGTTGTCAGCAATCTGTGATTGCACAGTAGCAAAAAGGTTGATGTGTCCTTGTGCTCTCAGGTTGGTCTCCAAGGCTCTGCAGTACCCAGATGGCTCCTCTGTGCTCTGATAATCTGATAATAACCCCTGCCATCATCAGGTGAAATAATGAAGATACAGGTGTCAGTGTGGCTTCTTCACTAATATCTGCCTTGCTCATATTTGTGACTGGAAATGTACATCCAGTAAGGAAGTGATATATTCATGTAACAGCTACATGGCATAGATCTCTCTTTCAGTTATAGCCTGGTTTCCAACTAGAAATAAATTCAGTCAGAAATTGTAACCTTATTCTGAAGCAGCAGTGATTTAGTAGGTTTATTAGAGAAAACAGTGCTCTTTGACATAGTCCTTAATGCTCAGTGATTTTTAGCTGCAGGTCTACACCAATCCTAATGAAATCTTACACACAGACACACACCCCCCACATATTTGAAGGAAAGAATTTCAGTGCCTGCTTAAGTCCAACTGTTTGGACTAGCTGCCTAAAGTGTAAGGAAAAAAGGGAGAAATGAATAATGATGACAAAACCTGAATTGATTGAAAAGCTGAGGGTATGATATGGAAGCCAAAATTTGGGAATCTGTACAGGCTAACCATTCCTATATTAATCAACAGAGCTGTTCTTATCAGCCAGAGGATGCAGCACCTGTCCTCTGTCCTTATTGTAGGCAGCGTTTGTATGTTTTCTTACGAGTTTTGGCAGACTAATGGGAAGTGAAATTTTATAAAATCTTATTTGATATGTGACCTTGCATTCTGTGGCATTTGATAGTTAGCAACCAACATACTGCTTCACTGGTGTAATAAATTCATGTCTTAATACAGTTATTTGTTTTACTTGTAGCATAGCAGACAGCTTCAAACCCTCAGGGGGAGCTTTTTAAGTCCGTCTGTCAGATGGTGTGCTTTGCTATTTCATCCTCTGGGCTTCGTTACAGTATTTTGATTAAATGTTACATTACTGTGGAACACAAACCATTTGAAATATTCAGATTTGTTTTAAAAAAAAGTATTTAAAAAAAAAAACACCACAAAACAACATATATGTCCAAAAGCTCAGTGCAGAGTTAACCTTTTTGTGTGTCCTAAAGCCATGCTTCTCGGCATCAACAGACTTCTTCCAAGCCTGTTAACATGAAGAGGTGCAGCAAAACAGCTCAGAAATTTTCTCACTAAAAATCCTAGAACTGCTTTTTAAAATAATGTGTATTTGCATCTTGTATCATAACATAGCTTAAGTTTTTGTTGAATCCTTCCAGGAAGCTCAATTTTCTGTGCATTAAAGCAAATAAGTAAATTGTTTTCCATTATTTTTTTCCATGCTGGTAATGTTGGTGGCTGTGGAAATTCAAGTACATCATGTTTTCTATACATTTTGGTAATCTGATATATTCTGCTATTAACTCTGGTACAGCCAATTGTGAATTATGTAGGCTGCTTGCAGAAATATAGACTCCTTGTGAAAGCTTAATTAAATGTTAATGTCCAGTTAACATTATCACAACTTCAGTAGTTCTGTACTTCGAAGTTATATCCTTATTCTATGTGCTGTCTTTAAGAGTGAAGCCCACATGTTTTTAACGAGGGACTGCAGTCTTTTTCTGGGTGCAGAGTCCTGTGAAGATCTTTCTGAACCCTGAAGCAGGGCTTCATGTTCAAAAGTTGTTGTTCCTGGTTTGTTTTTTTTTTTTTTCCTTAAGATATTCAATGATCTAATAGAAGCTGCCCTTATGATACGCTTAAGCTATCGTAGGTGCAACTCTACTTGTATGTGGGAAATGGTGACATTCCTCCTGGCTGTGAAGATAGTTTGAAAAGTAGTTCTGATGTGACTAATGCCAAATTTTTTTTGAATGAACAAATACGTTTGCAAGATCCTGCAAGTTCTTAGCCAAGACTTGCTTCACAAATTTTGCTTTGGTAGCTATTTGACCATGTTTTTGTGGTGTGTAGGCCACAAATGACTGGACCTGAAGAGGGAGTATCTAGAGATACTCCCCAAAAAACAAGATCTAAACTGTCAAAGCATTGGTAAAAAGGTTTTTTTGTTTTCTGACAACATAATGCATGGTTTTCAAAGTTCATCTGCAACAAAGTTCTCTTGATATTTTTCGAATTATTGGAGAAATAGCAGAAAAGGAAAAGATCATAGAATCATAGAATGGCCTGGGTTGGCAGGGTCCAACTCCTGTCCCTGCACAGGACAGCCCCAAAATTCACACTATGTGTCTGAGGGCGCTGTCCAAGTGCTTCCTGAATATCATCAGGCTTGGCGCCGTGACTGCAACCCTGGGGAGCCTGTTCCAGTGCTCCACCACCCTCTGGGTGAAGAACCTTTTCCTCATATCCAACCTAAACCTCCCCTGGCACATCTTCCTGCCATTCCCTTGGGTCCTATCGTTGGTCACCAGAGAGAAGAGATCCGTGCCTGCCCCTCCTCCTGCCCTTGTGAGGAAGCTGTACACTGTGATGAGGTCTGCCCTCAGTCTCCTCTTCTCCAGGCTGAACAAACCAAGTGACTTTAGCCGCCGCTTCTCGTACGGTTTCTCCTCTAAACCCTTCACCAACTTCGTGGCCTTCCTCTGGACACTCTCTAGTAGCTTTGTATCCTTAATATATTGTGGCACCCAAAACCGTACCCAGTACTCAAGGTGAGGCCGCACCAGTGCGGAGTAGAGCAGGACAATCACCTCCCTCAACCAGCTGCAATGCAGTGCTTGATGCACCCCAGGACACGGTTGGCCCTCTTGGCTACCAGGGCACGCTGTTGGCTCACGTTCAACTTGCTGTCAACCAGAACCCCCAGATCCCTCTCCGTGGAGCTGCTCTCCAGCCTCTCGTTCCCCAGTCTGAATGTCCATCCAGGGTTGCCATGCTCCAGGTGCAAAATCCAGCTCTTGCCCTCGTTAAACTTCATATGGTTGGTGATTGCCCAGCGCTCTAGTTTGTCTAGATCTCTCTGCAGGGCCTCTCTGCCCTCAAGTTTCAACAGCTCCTCCCAATTTTGTGTCATCAGCAAACTTAATTAGTACTCCTTCCAGTCCTGCATCTAAGCCATTTATGAAGAGAAGATGACTGTGTTTTGGGTAGCTTTTCCTTATGATGCGGAGAGAAAGTCTTTCATTTGTTGGAAACTATTGTGTCCTTTGAATGGTAAAAAATTTCGGTGGTGGGTAATACAGGTAAATAAATCCTGAATGTTTACCCACAGCTACTTCAGATAGGAAACACTAATGCAGCTATGGCTGCCACTCAGGTCTGGTTAATGAATATCCACATTAAGCATGCTGTTTGGGACCCCACTGGACACTAAGGACGTTCCATCTGAAGTTAACTTCTACATGGACTCATGGACTAGCAATGGACTTTAAAGGATTGTTGTTCTACTAGAAGATTTCTCTGATATCCCAGTGTGGATTTATTGTACATATGCCTTAATCTGGGAGTTTAGATTTGTTTTTTAAGGTTTATCCCCATCTCCAAAAAGCTGTGATATTTTTCAAAGCATGCACAAAAAATTATTTGGATGAAGATCACATTGAAATGCTTGATGCAAAGTCAGAATTGCTATTGCTGAATCACAGTTAATCTGCTTTAGCCTATTTGAACTGCCTGTTAGGGACATCCAGATACGTTGCAGAAAAGAATACAAGAGTGTCATGGGGCTGCTTAAATATGAAAGTTGTGGGTAAGTGATTGGAAATACCAGGATTGGAAGACATGATTTTGTGCTCAAGTAGCATTTTCTCATGAAGTTAACAAACACTTCTAATAACGAACAACATTACTTTTGTGAAAGGGAAATAAAGGAATACATGGACATATAAGTCTTTCAGAAGAAACCCAAGGGCAGTGAAAACTAGAATGATTTAATAGTTGCTGAAGAGAGTGAAGTGAGAGAGACTGTTAGCAACAGAGAAAGGGAAGGACTTCATTAGAGACAATGAGGAGGGGCTGAAAAAAGAAAAACCCAAAAAATAAAACCCCACACAAAACCAGGATGCAGACTTTGTCACTAAAATAATTTTCTAAGAATAACAACCCAGTTTGAGCAGCTGGGAAACAACGAAGAACATATATTAATTTAATCCTATTTTTTTTCTTTAGAAAGATTGTAAAGTAGAACAAGATGATGAAGAGAATGGAATGTAATAGGAAAAATACGAATTCATAATGTAGTTGAATGTTGAGCTCATAATTTAAATTACAGCTCAGGCTTTAATATTTTAGTTTCCCACTCAGTAGAAGTCATGGTATACAGAGGGGAATGTATGTGCAGTTGTATTTTGGTACGCATTCATTTATTCATCACTGTGCTAGTAGTAAAATTCTGAAGGGATGGTGGTTCATTTTACTTAGAAATTCTGAATTTTTAAATGTAAAGGATTCAATTAAAAAATAAACAAATTCTTTCCAGTAGTTTCAAAAACTTGTCTGAATTTTGAATACTGCACTTCCAGTACATTTCTTATTCATCTCAATTTTGCTTTAAAAAGAATTCATATTGTTTTTAAGACTGTTACCATGTGGATGAAAACCTGGGTAGCTGGCAGACAAACCAGAGGGATAAATGACTTTGTCACAGATAATTGGGATGTTAGAGGCTTATATTCTGTGCACTGTGTACTATGTGTACTATTCTGTGTCTTTGTAAATATTTTATAAGTCTCTTAAAATGCACTAAGGAAATTTGTAGAGGATTTTGAAATTAAAAGACTCAAGTATACCACTAGTGAAAGGAGATAATGCAAATGATGGCTCTCAAGCTAACAGAGGTAATCTTCTGCGGTCATTTGAAACACTGCCAGATGACTAAAAAATATCTATTTTGTGTATGTTGTCCTTTTATTACAACAGGGCATCTGAAAAACGTGCTTTTTTTTTTTGTTTTGGCCTACTACACTCAGCCTCTATGCCTCTTTGCACCTTGCCCATCTGCTGCGATTTTTATGTTGCCAAGTGTTTCTTTAATAGGTGCTCTGTTGTGCTCAAGTATACGTTTGGAACTGGAAGGAGGGGACCTAAACTTAATGATGCGGAATTTCAAAGTGGCTTTAAGAGATTAGGGTGAATTTGCCTCTAAGAAATGATAATCTAAAATTAATGATCACAGATGTTCACTCAGGTAAAAGAAATTATTACCATACCTAAAGTTGGGATACAGCTTTGCCCTTCCTATCTTCTACTTACCGTTTCAAAGTATTGCTAACTTATGCTATTAACTATTATTTCAGAAGAGTGCCATTGGGACTGAATTAGAGAGAATTGAGAGTCCTGTAATTTATGAGGATGTATGTGACCATTTAGGAACTACTACCAAAAATGGATTAGAAATGTGGATATGAAAATTTGTTTGAAAAAATGCTAGTTTATGCAGTGGATTTATTTGAAAAAAGGCCAACTGTGTTGTAAAGAATTTGGGTGGTGATGTTACAGAATTAAAGAAACCAGACGTTAGGAGAGAGGAATAATCTGAAGATGCTAATTGTGAAGGTGTCTTACCATATCTTCCTAAAGGTGATAAGGACTAGTGAGTTCAACCTGAATATCTCTGTGCTGTGGTAGGAGAGAAGCCATCATTAAAATAGATTCTGTGGTCTATGGCATTCTGCCATAATGCAAGAATGAAGTTATTCCTTGCTATATAACGTTTTAATATTTGAAAGCCAAAACTTTCTCAGAATTTTCTCCTCATGAGATAATTATGTGTAAAAAATGTTAGAAACCAGACAAGAGCAGCAGGAAGTCTGGGGCTAGATGCTTTGATATTTTTTTTATAAGGGAAGGCAGAAAAGAAAATATGCAAGTTCAGCATAATGATGACTGAGAGGTGACTGTTAATTTCTAAATAATTGAATAATGAAAATATCATGCTTGAAGGGACTTTCTTCTGTCCTCTAGCAAAGACTGAGCCTCTCTTATAATGGATTGTGGGAATATTCCTTCAGGTTAAAGATGGAAGCCTATTATATGGTCTGGAAAAATTTATAATCAGGACGAAAAAGATAAAATATAGAAGTGGAATGTGTTATTAATTCGTAGTGAATTGTCCAGTATCTTTAGGTCTTGCCTTTATCTTCATGCTTTGTCAGAAGAAACATGTCCTATAAAAATGTAAATCTTAAGAAGAGAGAAGAAAAGGTACAAGTTGGCTGTATAAGCTCATTGGTGAGACAGGTCAGTCCAGACTCTGCCATAACCACACAACAGATCAGGTCAAGACCTAAACAAGGCTTCTCTTCAACTAGCTTCTGCGAAATAGCCCTTTGCTTTAGAACAATGTCATACACACCAAATCTAGATACTATTCATTTTTACATACCAAGACAGTAAATTTGCCTTAGAAGGCTTTCTTTTAGTAAAACCAAAACCAATTACTCTCATGTGAGCTCTGTAGTGTCCCAAGGACACAACTCTTTAGTGTTATTTTAATGTGATCAATGATAACCTAAAGGTGAAAATTTCGAAGTCTTATCTATCTAAATATATACTCTTTAATATTTCAGCAAGAAAATGAAGTAGCAAAAAATTGCTGAACGTGAAAGACCTGCTAATTGTCCATGCACCTCTATCAACCATGTTGAAGAGACATTTTGCCAGTGAGATTGAGTGGTGTGCATGTCTCTCTCTAGGGCTAGCAGAAATTTTATTATGAAGAAGGATTTAAAAATGCATTTGACCCATCTTACTTTTTATTGTCAACTATTGTTTAGATAAATGTTAAACAGCAACGGATTAGAAACCCTAGATGTCTGAGTGACAGCAGATATTTTGAGTTCATGGGATAAGCTGAAGAGCTTTTAGCATATTTTAACATTTTATTGTGTACCTCTGGAAAATACCAACCTCTCAGAAGGTTATGCTGTCATGTCTCTCCCCTGTCAAGTAAATCATCATAAAAATATGTGTGTGAAGCACCAGGGGTTCCTCACTTCCTCCACCCATCAAACCTAAAAGGGAGAATATCATTCTTCCAAATTAGTGAATGTTATGGTACATTTTTACAGAAAACTGAAGTCCCCAGCCTTCTGTTTTGTAAACTACTTCATGTATGATGCCACTTAAAACCAAACTTGTCAGTCTGAAGGTAACATCACTAACGAAAGTTGATCAGTCAGTATATTTATAATGGAGTCTTCAGACCCCAGGCTGCTTCTCAATTATTAAACAAGAGTAAAGCTTGTCAAGATCTGCATCACAGAGATGGCTTAGGAAGAAGCCAGTGGGAAAAGATAAGTCTTAAGCTGACAGTCTTAGCATTTAATCCGTAACTGCACAGATGACTGCTAGTAGCACACAACAGGCATGAACCAGGGAAGTACAATCTCGTCAGCCCAATGCTGTAGGGAGTACCAGGTTATCTGTCACAACCATGGCATAAGGGGTTGCAGGAACCAAGGGAATAGGCTGCTTCAGCAGCATTTTCCCTTGTGCGGAGGGCCAAGGGACAATACATTTTGGAGCTTGCTTCACCCAAATCAGAAACACAGACCTGATGCCAAGTACTGGAATTAGATCATTTGTTATGAATCAGAGAAATAAAAATATATTAAAACCTATGTCTGCCAGTTACAGGTGATTAGTGCAACTGTTTTTCCTTCTGTGCATATTCCTTTTCTAACTCTTCACATTCTATTTTGTACTCCAGAGGGAATTTAATTTCGGAAATTCTCCTGATAGTACTTGAACCTCAGCGTTTTTAGCCATCTCAGTGTTAACTTCTTCCCAACCCTTTAACAAAATGATGTTGCTCATACTTTCCTCCCAGTATACTCCTAAAGTGGCTTCAACAAGCAGATGCTACTTCTAAACTTATTTCTAGATCTATAACCCAACTATAAAAATTGTCTAGGTCAAAATAACACAGAGCATAAAGTATGATTCTTTGGAAAGTGACCAAAGAACAGGTTCTTAATTCTTAAATTATAGTTATAAAATTAGCAAGTTTTAGCTCACAGAAGATTTTTAGCAAGTTAACAATCTTTGGATGGTGTTGTACCAGAAACTAGTAGTGGTGTTTTAGTGTAGGTTCATTTCAAAGGACACACAGCTTACATGCTTGGTATTTCTGTCCACCTTTCTACTCATTTACTTTAATGTCCATCACTCAAGGAGAAGGGAATTTGACAGAGGAACAATGTTCTCAAAGGTGGAGCTCTTAAAAGCTTCATTAAAATTGGACTTAGAATAGAGAAGAGACATCAAGTTGCCCTGAGAGAAAAATAACTCAGGAGCACCTTGTTAGACACCGAAAATCCAAGCAGCAACAGCAATATGTTCTGAGTTGTGAAAAACTGCATCATATCAGGCACAAAGACTGTTTACTGGGAAGCAGGCTTCATTAGTGCTAATGCTTGCAAGCTAATTGTGCATAGATGGCTTAAAATCTTTTTTTTTTGTCCTTTCTTACTCCTTCAGAAATACACAAGCTTTTAACTTTTATGTAATATTGATATGTATTCCTACTCCCCAGGTGCTATCAGGCAGAAGTAGGAAGGTATTGTGTAGGACCATCTGAATTAAAAAAAAAAAAATTTTCTTTCCATCCTCATCACTTACATGGGAGCTGTTCTTATGTAGCTCAGTATCAGCTGATATGAAAACCCTTCCTCATTCAAAATATTCAGAAACTAATAATATAATAAGATTTGTCAGAAGGTGTGTTTTCAATATTTTTTTTAAAGGAATGCTGGAAAACAATTGCTACCAAACTAGTCCCATGTTCACTGTGATGCATGTCCTTATTTTCTTTTGAGATTTTGTTTTCCCTTGCTTTTACAGTGGGAATTCTAAATCAGTACTCTGTGTACAGTTTTTGGGAGAGTCTGGATGGTATGCATGTACAAAAAATTTCATTTTAATACAGTGCAAAGAGAAATGCTCATCAATTAGCTGAAATATTCTCCAGTTTGTGGCCAAAGTTTTAGATATTTACAGTAGCTATGCAAAATGTTCTTTAGGTTTTCTAGTATTTATTAGTTGCTATCAAGGAGTGATACTTCAGGTTTTATTTGACACTGAGTCACTTAATCTTTTGTATTTGCCAGTCTGCTTAAAAACGTTACCAAGAAGATAATTGGCAATTGTTTTCTCCCTCTTTTTCTTCCCTCCTTCATAATATTTAAGCTGTGAGCTTTCAAAGAATATTTGTTTCTTTTTTTGCCTTAAAAATAAAATAAATGGTTGTAGTTGCAGAAAAATATTATTGACGATTATTTGCAACAATTTAAATGCTTTGATATTTAAAAATAATAAAAAGATTTAATTTTTTTCTTGCCTCAATACTTATAGAAAGTTTTGTCTCAATTAGGAAATGTGACTAGGAAAGGACAACATAGTGTGATTACTATTCTTGTAACTGATTATCTCAGAAATGTATCAGAACAAGGAATAAAATGTTTATATCACAGGGCAGTGCCTCAAAGCCTTGATTTTGTCTTCAGAAATCTGATCTTTACGGTTTTTGGGTGTTTCACCCTCCCCCCCCGCTTCCCTTTAGTTAGTATTCTCCGCTAAAATAGTTCCCATGTGCTATGTTTACCAACATGTATTAAACTCCTGGTGCAGCAAGATGAGTAAGGAGTTTTAGGTATCTTGGGGACTGGAAGGCTCTACCACTGAGACAGTATTACCATAGACAAGTTCATTATTCTCCCTGTCTAGATTCTTTTTCTGTCAATTAGGAATAATAATAGTAGACTCTTTCCATGATTTCCATGTGCAGCTATCCTCTAAAAAGCTTCGTTTCTATAGGCTGTTTTGCTATAACTTTATAGATGTATTTTTGAAAGTAGTACAGTTACACAGCTCAGAAGATTTCAGGGTAAGAAACAGAAAGGAATGGGATTGTCTGTAAATGGTATCTATGGTGTAAATTCTTCTTCCTTGTGGTTTCAGGTTTCAAGTAAGAATGGAGTCCTTTTGTAAAGTTTCTAAGAGACCAGCAATTTTGGAAGAGAATCTCTTTTGTCTGTGCGATTCTTTTACTGAGAAACTTTCCAAATAAGACTTAATCAGAAAAAGAGATATGGACTATCCAGTCTTAAAATTTTGAAGATCAATTTGTGTCAAGAGAAGGCCTGGTGTTAGAAGAATTTCAGAATGTGATCATTTTGTCTAGTGGTAAAATTACAGCCTTTCAATTTGTAATTTTACATCCTGAATTGAACTCCATCAGTAGAGATGTTTATTAACTTTTCTCATCTACCTCTTAATCAGACTACATTAAGCCTTCATGGCTTTAAGAAGAATGCCAGTTAAATTAAGTGGTGGATCTTCCCCTTTCATGTATGTTAACTTTATCAGACTCTAATCAGTTCTGCCAAGTTGTGTGATTTACAATGGCTGTGAAGATAGTAGTGTAAAGACTGGAAACACCTTACTCGTTAGAGAAATCTTGTGATTTGCATATAGATCTCCTAGTTTATGGAGGAGATATATATGCCATTAAGTGGAAAGTTTCTTCATTTGTGCTTTATCTGCTGCACTGGATACTGTAGCAGTACGAAAACGTCTATCTTCATGTTTCTGTTAGCAGGTCTTGCAGTTACTCATCAACAGTTCACTGTTCACTGTAGCTCTGTTAGCTTGGCGCAATGGGGGGTGTTCTTTTAATAAGGTGGTCATTTCCCACCTGTACAGGCTTCCTTGCTGGCCTGCAGATTCGCAGCCTCACATGGGTCATGTTTGCCTGTTATACCAGATATACAATCCATTAGGAGCTTGCACTGAACATTTCATACTTATTTGGCAAAAGATTTCTATAAAATAGCGTGACTGTTAGCCACCTGGGATAAGGCCAAAATCTGAGGAGGTGCCCAAAGCAATAGGTCAGATTCCACAGGTTTACCCAGCACCTCCCCTGCTGCTTTCCTCCTCCTGCTCTCTCTACAAGGACTACACCTGATAAAGCACCACCCAGAATTTCCCAGCAGGGTCATGAGTGCTGAAAGCCCATCAGGAGATGATTGACATCTTGATGGAAATGCCTCAGCTGGGCTACGATGGCCAAACCAGGCAGAATTCCCACTAGATGTATTTATCTAGGAATTAATGCAATTACTCTAATCCGTTGGACAAGTTGTCTAATCTCATAGGTTTGCATAGCAGAGAAGGTGTCCATAAGAGTGTCAGTGTTGTCAGCGTAATTAACACACACTGATGATTTGCAGTCATTGTGGAAAAATTGTGTGGGGTCAGGAGATCACTTTCTAAATAATATCTGAGAATTATTTGTTAATATTTTTTAGGCTTTCACACAGGACCTTGTTTAGCATGCACAAAGTGCTTGTTACATGATGTAGAGACGAACACCTATACCATTGCTTTATGTTATTCATGAAAGTATTTTCCTGATAGCAGACTGTTACAATAAATTCTTGGAAGGTAACAACTTTTTGTACAAGCTGTTTCTAGTTGCCTGAATGGCTGTACGAAGTAGCATACAAGATGGACATGAGAAGGCAAGAAAAAGTGAGCTAATTCCTAAAATAGGCTTTACATTCCCAGAGATGTATATGTTACACTTTCCAGGGTCATATTCCTATTTTCCAGGAAAAAGCACTATGTGAATTGTCTGTGAGCATTGCTCCATGACCAAGCACAATGTGCACATCTCTGTCTAGGTATAAAGGTGGGCCCATTGCTGTCCCAGAGATCTAGGCCTGTAAGAACAGCTGACTGGTCATGCAGAGGAGAGATGCTGCCTTACAAAGCACGACTCTTGTAGACGTTCAGTAGCTTTCAGCGTTTGTGTATCAAACACATATAAATGGTACCCAGTTTGCTCTTCATGTTCTTCACTGTCTGGTTTCTTCTAGAGGAATGTGGTGGGACTTTGAGATCAGTTATATGTTTGGGTGAATGACTGGGACTGCTCTGATTTTTTCAGTTGCTCACGTCCTCTAATATCTGCTTTTTTTATGGGCGAGACTGTTGAAAAGGTATGTGATGATGGCTGTGAAAACAGCAGATAGGCATATTCAGTAATAGTTTTTATTTATCAGTCTGTTTACAGTTCAGACACAGGAACTAGCGAAGGCTTAGGAGGAGTTTTTGACTTTGGATAACATAAAGATGATTAGCCAACCAAAAATATCTCCAGATAGAGATCTTCATTCTTCATTTGTTTATCCACCCCAAAAGCTAAGCTTGAATTTCTCAAAGCTGTTTTAACCCTCTTTAGACTCTGCTGGAAACTTTCAGGCTTATCCGTAAGCAGTTAATGTTAATGAAACAGTGGAGGTAGTTAATTCGCAAAAGGAGATCAGTTTGTGTAAGCCAGTGGTTATTGTCAGCTGGAAACTATCATGATCATCTGAAGAACAGTTTATTTATTCAGCCAAATAAATTTACCATTGTAACAGTAAAAAAACAACCAAACAACCAACCAAAAAAACCCCACAAAAACACCCAAACTCCCCAAATCTATGAAAAATTATGCAGTCTCTTTATGTGTTGTGGAGATTGTTTATATCTAGTTGAAGATGTCCCTGCTCATTGCAGGGGAGGTTGGACTAGGTGACCTTTAAAGGTCCCTTCCAACCCAAACTATTCTATGATTCTATATGTCTAGCAGGATTGGAGAGTGCTTAAAGAGTTATTTTAGCAGCTCATCCAGTCAAGTCCCTGCCAATTCATTGTATGAGTTTGCTCTCTCTGCCTTCAGTATCTGAAATTTTTCTCCAGTCTGAAAAGCATAGTCTATCAAAAATGTCAATCCTCTAAATACCTCATCTTTAGTCCACTTAGCAGCTCATTTTTCTTCAGGTTCACTTCAGGCAGTGTTGTGTCACAGTCGCATAGGTGCCTTGCAAAGCTCCTTCTGCCTTGTCTTAGATACCACTGCCCTGCTCTGCTTTTCCCTCACTCCCTATGATCTGCAACCAAAAGAGGTGTCCCAGCCAGCTGCTAGAGTGGGAGTTCCCAGGTGGGGCAGCTGGTGGAAAGGGTGAGGAGAGAAGAGGGGTCTGTATCCCACTGAGAGTTCAGGTGGGCAGGGGAGGAAGAGCTGGGGCTGATGTGGGATGGCAGGGAGGGAGAGCAGGTTTCCTGGAGCAAGCTTTTAGCTGCTGCTTCTGCTCAACTGGAACAAACACAACAGGTCTCAAGAGCAAGTTCCTGTACCATATCTTAATTCCACCCATGTTTTGTTCAGTAACAATTCTTATTCCTCAGAATACCCTTCCTGAAATGTTTTGCAATGCCCTTTGAGAAACCTGACTATTAAACTATCAGTAAAAAGTTTTACTAGGTATGTGGAGTGGAATTAGTTAAATCTCAGCAAAAAAAAGAACATAGGGACAAGGGGATTAAATAGTGAAAGATTATGTAAAGAGCAACTTTATTGCAAAATTATATAGTAGCTACATTTGGCCTTTGTACAATGTTCCACAACCTTCTACTTTGTCCTTTTGCAACTTCTTGGGGTTTTTTTTGCGTGGGTTTTTTTTTTTTTTTTTTTTCCACTTGACTAGCTGCGTTTTGGGATTGCTGGGGTGGTTTTTTTTTTTTTGCTAAAGGTATTCATTTTGTATGCTCTTACAATCTGCAATCCAAAATGCAGTTACTGTGTAGAGGAAAACAAGCATGGTTTTGGTTATATAATTGTTCTTTTCTGAGATTTTCGATGGCATGACTTAGCAGGTATATGCTGGCTGTTCAGATAGTTCTGAAGAGGTTTGAATAGTATACTTTCCAGACAGAAGGATTTAAAGCTGGGCCATTATGATTCAGTTATGGTTTTTAGAGGATAAAAAAATCACATTGCTGAGTTAAAAAAAGCCGTTTTTTCTCCCATCTATTTTGGGCTGGAGGGAGAAGTGTTAGACTGTCAAATTATTTTAATCTGGAGAGTTTTGATTAAAGTTCAGAAAGAGCTTGCACATTTTTAGTTGGTGTTAACACAATCACAGTGACATGGTCAGGACTGCAAATATCTTTTATTATCTGGAAACCCGTTCCCTGGAGGATGCAAAATGAAGGTTCAGAGGATATAAAGCATAATGTTCCACTCTTCAAAATATGTTCTTCACTTGCTCTTACGAATTTCTTTTTTTTAGAAATCAATACTCTTTCCATTTATTAAAACAAGCTGAAATGGTCTTCCTTCTTTGCTCTTCTCTTTTTTTTTGTCTCAACCTTTCCATTAATGTATGGCACAAAAGAATTGAACAGAATGGTTGCATAATGACACCTAATATGTTTTTACTTGAAAGAACAGTATTTAAAGTACTCAGTCATGTGGATCTGTCCAGATCAAGAACTCAGTCACAGCATAAAGGGTTTTGAGGTTACATTTTTAACATTCCTCACATAAATACATCAAAGCTCAAGTATTTCAAGAGCAACCCAAGTTTTTCATGCTTCAACACACTGATGGATCTGAAGCAAAACCAATGTGCCACTCCTCCATTTGTTTTTTTTATTGAAGAAAGGATATTTGCAGGAAAAAAAAGATCTCTGTAGTGATGTAAGGTACCTTGAGCATTAGCTAGATGGCACTGAAACATGCTTCTGCTGCTCTATTGAAGTGACTTGTTTGGAGCACAGTCTTTGTTAAATGAAATTTCAGGAATAAAGTATCTCTTAGCTGCTTCTTTTCCTTTTCTAACCCTACATGTATATCTGTAAGTCTTCATCTGTATGTATTTTTTCTTTAAACCATGCTCCTGATTTCACTTTTCATATCAATTAATTATGTTGTCACAGAAAGGCAACATGAGATAAACAGTGCTGGTATTTTTACAAGCATATTACATTTTTGGATTCTTATTTCATTTCAGAATTTGAAAGTCCATATTTTAACATACAAAGGATACCCCTTTCTTTCTCACTGATCTGTAAAATAACCTTTTCCAGGCTATAGCTATAGAAGGACAGAATGCTTAGCATTAATGATATTTTAAAATACAAATTCTGCATGAACTGCAGTTGTGGAATAAAAGATAAAAATCACACTCTAAAAAGTTTGCAAATGTTCCAGCAACACTAGCTGCATCATCAGAAAAGGTTAGATCCTACCCCACTATGGGTCCTCTGCTGTCTGGCTTTGTAAGTGGTTAGAAAATACTCAAAAGACAGGTGAATTGGCATAAAATACTGCTTTCAGATAGCTTCAGGATAAAAATGAAAAAATTGTAGCATTCAAAAAGCAGAGCTCAAATGCTTTTTCTTCATCTGTGTTTCTTTCCGGGAAAGAACTTTATTCTTGCAAAATCCTTAGGCATCCTACATTATTCTGTACTTGCCCACAGTGACTTAAAGAACCTTAATACATATTTCTGCTGTCTCACCACCTACCTCATCATCAAGCCGCCACTATTGTCACTCTCACATTTTTAGATATAATCTTCTGATATGCTGAACCACTTGTAAACAAACAGAGATTTACTTGAAATTCTTTCTAGTTGTACCTTTTTTTTTTTTTTTTTTTTTAATGAAGTTGGATTCTGCACAGCCAAATTGGTTATTAGGTCCCTGTACTCAAAGGAAATGATTAAAAAGCAATAATTGAATCTGGTGGGGAAGTGGCAGGTCATGAGCAAGTGTACTTAACATCCTACACATTCATGTTGCAGCCCTGGGCTGGAGAAACCCTTCCAGGACTGTACCCTAGTTTAGATCCCAGGCAAAGACAGCCCAGCTTTCTGGGCTCTCTTTTTTAATGTCTTCTCTACCCAGTGTGGAGCCAGATTTCCTCCTAGGTTGGTTTTCCTCCTGACATTAGAGAAATGCTAGATTTTTGCTGTTAGTTGCAAAATGCTGTATGTTGGTTGATCTTTTCAATTTGCAAAATCAAAGTTAATGCAAAAAGAAGTTGCCCTTTTATTCGATAAGGTTTGTTTCTGTCAGGATCAGTGACATTTTTTAGAGCAAAGGCGAGCCTCTATATGCAAAGAATAATTTATTGACAGTACTCTCAAGAAGACACCTTTACAGTTCCAATTGGTGTGTCAGTTTTCTCAGCATTTTAAGCCTTATATCTTAGGCTGGTGAGGCCGTTTCACACAGAGCTCTGAGGTATGTCTTGTCTGGACCTTTTCCTTAAAGAGAATACACGAAGAATCTTTAAAACCTTTATAGGTGGTTTTTTTTTTTTTTTTTTTTTTTTAATACAGATATTAAAATAAAGCAGAACCTCATAAAAGAGAGAGAGAATGGATTTGCTGGGTGATGTATACTCAGGTAGTCGTGTCTGAAAGCAGGTTTTGTCCTTGCCTACTTTTGACCTTGCAAGAGCAAGGCTTCTTATTTTTCCCTTGTTTAGATGAATCTTTGTGGTCTCCTGTAGGTCTCCAGAAAAGTCTGCCTGTTGTCACTGGGACCTGGTTCCCTACTTTTCTCAAATCTCCTATTCTCATTCTTATGGCTCATTGCTTCCCACAGCTTTCCCTGTTGTCCCCTGCACTGCAGCAGCATTTCCCAGTTTGGTGGTCTCAGAGAAAGCTCCCTCCTCCTTCCCAGCATCCCGCTTGAACCAGTGCATAGCTGCCTGGTAAGACAAGCAGTCGGCCCAATGCTCATCTGACAAGCCACAGCCCTTTAGCAAAACATACACATACTGTAAACTGTGAGCAACAAATTATACACTTGTAACATCTGTCCCAGTGAGAATCTCAGCTTTCACGGAAAAAAAAAAACCCAAACCAATATACATAGTCCTCATGGTTTTGGCCAGTGCTTAAAAATGTAAACCTTTTTAATCTGGGATTTCAGAAAGCAAATAACAAAAATTAAAACGAAGTGGGTTTTCTAGCCTTCCAGTTATTTCTGTGATAAGATTCAAAGGCTGACTGTGGATTTGACAGGAGTGAGGTCAGCCCCAGCTGTTAACGTCCTTGTCTGAGGGGGGTCTGTTGCAGGTGGTAGGAGGTGTTATTTGTAATTTAACTGTTGGTTTAAATCCTCCTTCATTTATACTTGTAGTGTGTGGAAAGCATGTAAACCTTTCACACAAGCACTTGGGCCAAGATGCGAAGAAGGACGTAGGGACACAGTTGATTCTAAATTATCCTATTTGCCCAAGTCCAAAAGGTGAATCTTCAGGTCCTGTTCATCTGTTGCCTGCAGTTGAACAGGGTCCCTAGACACCATCCTTAAATCCTTAAGCAGCTGCTTTTAGGCATACACTGACAAGTTTATGTGCAGAGCTCTTGTAAAGCTTATCCAGGTCTGTATATACCACCCACCTTTACTTTTTTTCCATCAGAGGAATCAAAGTGCTTCGTCCTGCTTGTGCTCTAGCACACTAGGGCTGCTGTATACACTATGAGCTCTGAGCAATGAGTATGAGCTCAAATAGATACTAGATTAATTAATTTTTTCAGTGAGATACCAGAGCTCAGGTCTCCTCCAAAACAAAGGACTCAAGTCATGCTTACTCATGCTCATTGTTGTCAACTGGGAACCTAATAATTGCATTGCATGCAGCATCAATCAACTTCAAGAAAAGAAAATGACAGTCTTAGGAAGACAATATCTGTATAGTCTGGGGTCTGTTATAACAAATACAAATAACAAATACAGATTGAAATGTGAAAATTCTATATTTCTCTTGAAAAGGAGGGTGTCTCCATGATTCTGGAAAGTCACCGAGCAAAAGGAAGGAAAATACATTGTTTTCTAAAAAAAGGTCCAACTGCCTAATTCTTCCATTTGTGAATTTGAGACTGGAGTAAGGCTTCTAAGAAACTAAATTTGGCATTTTTTAGAGGCTAGCCTAGGCAAAACTTTGCCCACAGTGTTGGTTTCTGTGGAGTCCATGCTTAAGGCATTTCACTTTCAGACATTTAAGATGTTGATGCTTCTAAGCTGGTAGGTGATTAAAAATGGAGTCACTGGAATTTTCAGCATTTTGATGTTGTTATCATTTTCATAATTTTCATCATTTTAATATTAGAAACATTAATCTCAGAAATCACCTCAGACAAACAACCCAGCAATACTGAAACAGTTTGTTTTGGAGAAGTACAAATACCACTACAGGGTAGTCTTTACAGTTTAGTTCCTATTTAGATATGTGAATTGTGGAAGATGTAATTTTTTGTAACTGGAAAAATGTCAAGTCCCTTCAGAGGGACTTCTGAAAAATTTAGCAGTTGTCATTTCTGTCCCTGTATGTATTTTGGTTAATGATTTTTATGTTCTTGTGCAGATAAGAAGGAATTTTAATGAAAGTTGGTGGTATGTAATTTAAAAATGTTAGCCTTTTCAGTCAAATTTTTCATCGCTGAAATGAATATTGCTAGCCAGATAAATCCATAATGTGTGAGTACTCCTAGTCTTTAAAGGTTATCCTCATTTTTTCTCTAAGCAAGGTCAAGAAATGTATTCGCTGCATTGATTGGCAAAGTTGAGGAGTGCGTAAATGATAAACAATTTCTGACTTTTTTGCAGCCTAGTTGCTGTCTTGAAAATCAATTGAGCGTGGTCAGTCCCTTTCTGTGACATCTCAGGATGCAACATGCTAAAAAAACCTGGTTAATCTGCCATGCTGATTCCTCCTGAGCCAGAATTCTATGCAGAAAGGGAAATTTGGAATTAATTACATGGAAATTAGTTATGTCCTCATTAGGCAACTGGAAAAAAAAAAGAACAGAATATAAACCCTTGACATGCCAAAGGATGTATGTGCCACAGTGTCTGCCCCTCTCACAGAGGGACGTATATAATAAATAAATAAATAAAATATATATGCACTGTTGGCTAGGAGTCTTGGCACTTTAGTGCAAGTTGTAGTAGTCCTCTTTAAGTCTTTTTCTCTTTTCCCCCTAGATCTCCCATAGTCTCCTCTGAACCAGTTTTTTAGTGAATGCACAGGTTTATAGCTTAGTAGGTGGAGGGGAGCTGGCAGCAGGAGAATCTCATCATGTTAACCACTCTGATCACTTCTGTTGTACCCACCCAGGACAGGCAAAGTTTGGGTCTTTTAAAAAAGACTGAGACCTAGCCAAATTGCAGTTGCTGTCAACCACTCTGATAGCAGATATTTGCAAGTTCAAAGACAAGGAGAATGGAGAAAACAGAAGGAAAAGGTGCCACAGAAGAGGTTCTCAAATGACAAAAGTTGTCTTTCTGGTTTTGTTCTCATGTTCAAATTTATTTCAGTCTCTTTTCCTTTACTTTGTGATTTATTTTGAATAGATATACTATTGAAGATTTTTCTGTACCCTTCCACTCCACCCTGATTTTTTTTTTCAAATCGTACCATTCTCTTTGGGAAAGGAAAGGGTAAGAACTTGAATTTCTTCTTATTTTTACCCATTACTGTTCTCCTTTATGTCTGTACCAGCATCATTTAGGTTGGAAAGGCCTTTAAGATCAAGTCCAACCATTAACCTAGCACTGCCAAGTCCACCACTAAACCACGTCCCTAAGCACCACATCCACACGTCTTTTAAATACCACCAGGGATGGTGACTAAACCACTTCCCTAGGCAGCCTGTTCAAATGCCTGACAACCCTTCAGGTGACAAAATTTTTCCTAATACCCAATCTAAACCTCCCTTGGTGCAACCTGAGGCCATTTCCTCTTGTCCTATTGCTTGTTACTTGGGAGAAGAGACTGACCCCCACCTGGCTACAGACTCCTTTCAGGTAGTTGTAGAGAGTGATAAGGGCTCCCTCAGCCTCCTCTTCTCCAGGCTAGACAACCTCAGTTCCCTCAGCTGCTCCTCATAGGACTTGTTCTCTAGACCCTTCACCAGCTTCGTTGCCCATCTTTGGATGTGCTCCAGCACCTCAATGTCCTTCTTGTAGGGAGGGGCCCAAAACTGAACACAGCATTCGAGATGCAGCCTCACCAGTGCTGAGTCCAGGGGGACAATCACTTCCCTACTCCTGCCAGCCATGCTATTTCTGATACAAGTCTCGTTCCTTTCTTCTCTTGGTTTCTGATCTTTGTTTTGCTCTTTTAAATTATTGATTTCTCTTCCTTGTGAGATTTCCTTCCGTTCCTATCATAATTATAGCTTTTTACCCCATGTCTTCTTCTCAGTAAAGCAAAAACAGCTGTCTGAAATTTCCCTGTTCAACATTATTTTATTTTAAAGGAAAGGGAATTCTGGGGTTATTTTGGTCATTCCTGTGTGAGGCAAGAATTTGATAGAAGTGCTGTGTATTAAGAGAGCAAATTCCTCGTGTCTTTCAGCTGTATTGTGCTAAAAGCCGAATTTCTGCTTTGCACACTGAAAACTATGCAGTGATGAAGGGAGACTTCTTTTGTAGCTAAAATTGCCCTCACTTCTCATTTTCTTCCTTAATAGCAAACAGCATTAGTATAATTGTCACTGGGTTGGTAAAAAATGTAATAAACTTTATTGGAAGGGGGTAATATCTTTTATTAGACTAGCTGTCTGGTTTTGTCCTATTTTTTCCAGTTATAATTTGTATGTTTTTCTAGCTATGCTGCTTGCTCTAGTAAAAGATGCTAGCTCTCCCTTCATACCTCGCCTCACTCATATGTAAGAACAATAAGTATTTTGTCTTTTTTCTTAGTGGTATTCTGGCAAACAAGGTAACTGATGATAGTTCAAAACTGATTAATTCTTTCAAATAAATTTCTTTGTGGTAGAGTAGTAGCTGAAATTGTCAGCTAAAGCCTACAACCTCAGTTTAGCTGGACTTGCTCTATATCTGTCTACGTGAGTATTTAAATCATAATATTTTGGATGAATAAGTGGTAGATGATATTCTACTTGGGCTTCCCCAGGATGCAGTGTTGGGTCATAGTAGATTTTACAAGAGGTTAGGCATAAAGGTGGACACCACCATTTCCAAAGCCACCATTGCATTTCAGTGTAGTATCATAGAATCATAGAACAGTTTGGGTTGGAAGGAACCTTCAGAGATGATCTAGTCCAACCCTGTCCTGCAATGAGCAGGGACATCTTCAACTAGATCAGGTTGCTCAGAGCCCCCTCCAACCTGACCTTGAATGTTTCCAGGGATGGGGCATCTACAGCCTCTCTGGGCAACCTGTTCCAGTGTTTCACCACCCTCATCATAAAAAATTTTTTCCTTATACCTAGTCTGAATCCACCCTCCTTTAGTTTAAAACCATTACCCCTTGTCCTGTCACTACAGGCCCTACTAAAAGTCTGTCTCCATGTTTTTTATAAGCCCCCTTTAAGTATTGAAAGACTACAATAAGGTCTCCCCAGAGCCTTCTCTTCTCCAGGCTAAACAACCTCAACTCTCTCAGCGTTTCCTCATAGGAGAGGTGATCCATCCCTCTGATAATTTTTGTGGCCCTCCTCTGGACCCACTCCACCAGGTCCATGTCTTTCCAGTACTGGGGACCCCAGAATTAAATGCAGTACTTCATGTCAGAACTGGTGATAGAAAAAGCATCTTGATCTGGTATCAGGTGCATTTTGTCATAGTACTTATAGCAAAAATTTGGAAGAATCTCCACTTTTTGGAGTGATTTGAGGATAACTGTTCCATCCATGAGGGAGAGATTGTGAAGGGAGTCAGGGAGTCTCAGGGTGCTTTTGACAGGAGAATGGTGAGCTGATGATGGATCTTTGGGTTGGGCAGATGGTTTGAACCACAGGTAGAATGCTAGCAGTGGAGTTCATCTTACTATCTGAAGATTATCAAGGAGCTGAAGACGTGCATACATCCAAGGGGTAAGGAAATATGTCACACAACTTTCTGCAAGACTTAGGAGTTTGGACCTTTACTAGCATGACATCTGAATAATTATCTACTGACCTTGAAAACAAGCAGCTTGTGTAGAATGGACATTCTTAAGACTGCAAGGCGGAAGGAGATTCTGTGGCTATGTAATGCTTCTTTGTGCATGATGGCTCAAGGACTTCTTGTTTTAATGTAAGTTATGTATCTTAAGCTTAGTGAAACTGGTTTTTTTCCAAGACTTAGAGAATGTTACTACATAAGGTATAATAGTTGTAATTGCTCTTCTGTAAGTATTACCATTACAGGTCTCAGCTTGCTGAAGAAGCAGAGATGTGTGTGCGTTTCACTACAATGCACGTCAAGAGTGCAGCTGTCCTACTACTATTTTTGAAAGTCATGGTTTCATGGGTGACTTTGGTAATAGTCATGGCTTAACGAAGTTGCACTGCTTTCTTCAGCTTTCCCCCCCCCATGCACTGTTCCCTCCATTGGGCTGTCACTTTGTGCAAGGAACTGATCACCCTGAAAACCATAAGAAAAGAAATAAACAAAAGTTCCTAAAGTAGCATTGCTCTCTAAATTCTTGTATTGTGAAGAAGCCACAGCCTAAATTTACTAGTTAGAAAATAAATGGGATTTGAGTGTTAGTCCAGTTATACCTGCATTTTGATTTAAGAAGTCTGGCATATTCTGCTCCATTGTTGTCTTCTTCCCACTGCTGTCCTTCATGAGCAAACTCAGTAAGGTAGTCTGAAAGCCAGGTGATTAATTTCTAACATGCAAAGCCCTTTTGTGCCCAATTTCTGCATTAAGATTATGGCGTACGGGTTACTGATTTTTTTTTTTTTTTCTAAATTGGTATGGGGCCTGGATGTAGCTTTCATCTGGACTGGATTAAGGGGAGGACTCAGGTTTGTGTGCAATTGAATTTGGGTTACCAGCATGCTTAGTGCTCCCCTGAAGGGGAGAGTGCTGTAAGGAGGCAGGTAACTGCCACAGGCTTCTGATGAATTTGTTGAGGAAAGTTACCTCTCTGCTCTTTTGGTGTTGCTTTGCCAGCCAGTGTCTTGCTTCAGGGCACGATTTTTTTCTTGTTTGCTCTGTGGAGTGCCTGACCTTAGGCAACCTAGTTTAGTTCACTAAACCTTGCTAACTTTTTTATACTAAATTATGTTGATTTGCTAATCTCTACAAATCTGTGTTTTATATTTGAAAACTTAGTAAAAACGAGCCAAAACTCAAAATAGGAACAACTTTGAGGATTTTTGTTTTCGTGGTTTTACTGTAGTAAAAATGTTCACTTATGTGGGTATCTGCATAATGTAACACATCCTCTTCTAAATCCTGCTTTTTTTTGAATTCTCGAAGAAATCCCACACTCATTAAATAGCTTTCTATTATGATAACTTGGAGAGAGAACTGCTGTACTTTGGCCTTCCTACTGAGTGAAGTCTTATTATAAATCATCCCTTTATGGCTCCAAAATGCTGCACTTCCAAACTTTCCTTGTTAATGAGACTAGAATGAATTTCATAATGGCACTAGAATGAATTTCATAATGGCTGGCTGTTTGCACTTGAGCCATGCTCAGGAAAGACTGTTGCATTTATTTCCTCGATGCCTGAAACACCTTTGCCATGCATTGGACCTACAAACCAGGAATTATTAAGGAAAGCTCTGTGTGTGTGTGTCTGAATATGGATGAGTATGTACAGGCAAAATGATTTCCGTTTGCACCATTTTTATTTCTTCCTCCTTTGTTTTGTCCAAAAAGCAGAGAAACTTATTTAAAACAAATGTTTTGATAATGGTGCTGAATGTATTTAAGAAAAAAAATCATTAGTTTCTTCTAAAATAATATTTTTTTTTTTCATTTCCTTCATAGAAGCTGAATTGTTTCACAGATAAACTGATTTGACCACAGATCATTGCCTAGCGGGTAATATTAAAGATCTTATTTTAAGCTAAACAAGATAAGGGTGCAGGCTTTCAAGTAAGTTTAATGTAATTGGTTAGGGGGCTTCAGCATACCTCTTACAGTACCAGTAATTGACCTCTTTTAAATACTTCACCCCCTAATAGTTTGGTTGAGAAGTGTCTTGGTGTTGCTGCTCAGGAGATTGGTAACTGCATCATTTCTTCATATTAGCTTAATGGAGATTAACAAGTCACCATGTCAATTACAATCCCATGACGTGAAGTAAATTTTGTCGTCCGTATTCTGCTTCACCATTTTTTATCTCTCTTTATCTGAATTTTTAAGGATTTGGTTTTGCATTAGTGACGTCAGTAATTGCTTTACCTTTAACTCTGTCTCTGAATCAGACCCTGGTAACATAGTTCGGGTTTTTAAAAGGGCTATGCTTAAATGTCCTTTTAAATACCCCTTAAAAAGGTATCCAGACTAAGGGTAGAGAGAATTAACACTATTATTTCTTTTTAAATTATTTTCTTCATATTTCATGTGTAGGGAGACAAGGTAGACAACATTCCATTCAAGGTATTCTGTTATTTTTCTCAAATGTACTTTTGAAGAAATTTGCTGTTGAAGTGTTTGCAGTTTTTATTATTTGCTAGATACTCTTATATTTGTGCATTTCTGTTCCTGTGATATCTTTGCAATACTCTTCACTATTATTGGGTAGCTAACCAGTGCTATTTGCTGAAAAATGTTTAGTTTGTTCTCTCTATTAATTTTCTAATAGGTATTAATTCCCATTTCTATTTAGTGTATTCAATAGGGAATGAAGACAAAAAACTTCCCCAGTAATTAACATAGAACACAGCAAGCTCTCTCTTCTTCAAATCTTCATTCAAATCTTCTTCAAAGATTAGTCTTTGAGCATAACCAATTCTACAAGAGACTAACTTGATCTAATGAAAAAGAGGAACAAATGAGATTGTTATTAAAATGTTAATTTTCCCAATCTCACTTCTCTGAGATCAGTGCTTACTGGTCAGGTCTTACAAAGGTTGTTCATTTAATTTCTTTTATAATTTTTTCCCCCCTCCAATGTGTTATTCTTCAAATGTCCAAGCATATATCTCCAGAATTTTATTACCAGTGCTTCATAGCCACCTGGTTAGCAACATGGGAGGCAAGACTAGGTTAGATGACAAAGGAGGCATGTAGATGTGCTTCAGGCTATCTGTTTTGACGAGGAGTATGACAGGAGTTCCTGTCAGCATACTTGGAAACCAAGCTTTTCATCAGTGGTGGTGACCTACTCTTTGTTAGCATTCTCTGTTAGCAGTGACTTTGAATCTCAAAGGTATGTAGTTCTCACTGCAAGTCACTTTTCTGAAGGTTTTAGAATCATAGAATCATTTAGGTTGGAAAAGACCCTTAAGATCATCAAGTCCAACCATAAAACTAACACTGCAAAGTCCCACTAAGCCATGTCTCTAAATGTCACATCTACATGACTTTTAAATACCTCCAGGGATAGTGACTCAGCCACTTCCCTGGGCAGCGTATTCCAATGCTCAATAACCCTTTCAGTAAAGAAATTTTTCATAATACCCAATATAAGCCTCCCCTGGCACAACTTGAGGTCATTTCCTCTTGTCCTATCGCTTGTTACTTGGGGAAAGAGATGGACACTCACCTGACCAGAACCTCCTTTCAGGTAGTTGTAAGGACTGCTTTCTGAGACTGATAGTCATTGCTGCATTGCCTTTACCTTCTCCAGTTTTTTGTGGTTCCTGTTGTTTGAAACCTGATGCTATTGTAGCATAGAATAAGCAGAAATTATACAGAGATTAGTAGTAGAAATTATTATTATTAGTAGTAGAAATTATCCAGACCATAGAAGATGTCCTTTAGGCTGTTATTTATAATAAGCACTGCATCTGAAATAAATGACTAGTAGGTGGCTGATACTGTGAAATTTATTACTACTACTAAAGATACTGACTTCAAGCATAACAGTTGTGCTACTTGTGAGTGTCTTTTGGCCATCCTCTTGTACCACCTCATAAATAAATGTATTTCGTGGGTGGGTGGGTGTAGGAGGGGGGTAGGATTGGTTTTTTTAAAATATTTTTTCTAGTCACAACGTAGCCTGTATTCAGTTTGTTACACAAATTGGTTCTGAGTGACTTAAATTTTTTCCCTCTCTTGCTGAACCAGTAGAATCTGAAAATAAAACATCTGCACCAAAACCAGTTTTAAGTATTCTTTTTTTCAAAGAATATAAGTGACTACTTGTATGATCTTAAATGAATCTTTCTTGATAATGTAAAGCTCCTTCTGAGTTGATAAGCAGGGTCTGTATTTCACATGGACTTTCAATACTGTGTTTCTCTTTGAAAATGTTGTAGGTGTTTACTTAGAAGGATTACAATTAAGTGTTCAAATTTGTACTATGTTTTCTTTATGTATACAGTTTCAAGACAACTTTGCTGCTTGCTCTTTTGCTATATTTTAAAGGCACAAATAAAACACCTTGATTTTTCAGTTGGCAAAGGGAAAAAAACCCACATAAGATGCTGCTTGTTATCCACTGTAGAAACTGACTTTTGTAGCTTAATGGGCTTCCAGCTGATGGATTTCTATTACACCTATATAGGTTGTTCTGTCAAAACTAGAACCAACTTGCTATTTATCCCATGTTTAGAAATTGGTTATTGATGACTTCCTTCTACTGGATTGATAAAGTTGATTAGTCATTGCCAGAGGCTTAATCTGGGTTTGAATGACATTTTTGCTCATAAAATCCATTTCTATTTGCATTAGTCAGTTAAAAAGTATGTGTCTATTTACATTCTTACAGTGTGTGGTTTTCTCCTGCTGCATGTTAAACCAGCTCCTAGACTTTAATTTTCCTTTATTGCCATCCTATTAGCATAGGAAACATGAAATGTGCCATAATAATTTTTGGCGGTAGGTTTATAGGTAGGATTGCAGTATGTGCTCTAAGAGCCTATTTTGCTTCCTTTTTTCTTAAGCCTGCCTATACATTGTACAGAAGAGCAGAACAAACTTCCTTTAGAAGAAAAAATGCATATCCACCCGTTCAGGTGAGCAGGTCTTTAATAAGTTGTAATACTTCGTACAGGACAAGTAGTTCGAAAGCACTGTCAGGTCAGATTTACTTAATACAGTGTGGGAGATAAAAATAACACGGTGGGCCTGAGGCTTGGGTACTCTTTTTCAGGTGTGCTCATTGCCCAAGAGGACAGCCTGGCTATACAGCAGGTACAGCCTTTGCCTTCCCAGTAGGACCCAGGCAAAGCTTCCTTTCTCCCTGGGGCTCTGCAGGCCCACTCGTCAAGCTGCTCATGCCTAGTGCTGAGCTGTGCTGCCCACCTCGGCTGTGCCACTCATCCCTGAGACTGTCCTGCTTCCTTGTGGTCCATGTGGCAGAGACGAACTGGTGCTCTTTTACACAGCTAGAATGTTCCCTTGGTTCCCTTTGAACTTATATGAACTGCTCTGTCACGTTGTGTGGTTGTCTGTGCTAGTTGGGTTTCTTAGCATGTTGATAATAAGAGTTTTTAAGTTTCAAGCATGTTTTTTGTTTCATTATGTGTGCTGTTAGCTTTTTGGAGAGTCTTACTTGGGTTATTTACTTTTACTCTTTTTCCTTAATTTCTTTTTTCTATCTTGTATGTTATCAAGAAGTTAAAACATTATAGTGCCAACTTTTTGAGTCAGTATTGCTGTTAGCATACTCACTTGGTGAGCTAGAAATATGGTCATTAACTGGTGTAAACTGCTGACATCAATGGCACTATTCTACCAACCAGATAGCTTGAATAATAATAATAATTATAATTATTATTATTGTTATAGCAAATAGAAAACAATATTTAGATTGTTTGATGTTGCACTAAACATCTCAGCACAAAATATCTGTCTTTCTGTGGGTTTTATTTTTACTTTTGCAACATCATGTATGCATATATGTATATCTGGGGGTAGAAGGATGCTTATGGAGAAGATGAGGAGGGCAGAAGAGGAAATGTAGCAAGAAAAAAAATGTAGTTTTTACATTATGGTGGCCAGGTTAGAAATAAGTCATTGACGCTCCCAGATTTTTTTTATTAATCTTTTCTTTGCAATTTTTTTTTTTTTTTTACTTTGCAGAAGTATTTATACACAATAGTTTTAAAGAAATGTGCTCTGGGAACGTCTTAAGGGCAGAGATGGGCAGAGATCACCTTTAAATTGATGGATACATGAAGAGTGGAAACCATTATTATGTAAGATTGAGGTTATTTTAATTGGAGAAAATGGCATGGAGTTGCACATTTGCACATTTGGGGGAAAAAAAAGAAGTGTTTGTTTGTAAGCGGTGGATTTTAGAAATGTTCAGAAGATGCTAATGTGACTGGGGGAACAAAACACTCCCTCTTGCCTAAGTTGGAGGGAAGTGAAACAAATGTTAAGACAAAGTAGGCTTGCAGGAAGCTCTAGTATTTAATGCAGAAATGTCCAGAGCATGGATGGGTTGTACTTTAAAAGGTCACAAAGAGAGAAAAGTATGCTTCTTTTTAGTAGAAATGCTGATGATACTGTTATGGTAATCAGAGGAAGTTATGCCCAGAAGTTACCTCAAGAGGCCATACAGGGCATCATTCTGTCCCTAAAACAGGACTGACAATACTTCTGTCTTCCCCACAAGTTACACATCTAATGTATTCTTAAAGGTACTGTAAAGCCACAGAGCCAACCTCCATGGCTAAGTTTTCCAGTACATCCCTATATCAGGCAGTGGAAAGCATCTCTTCATAGCTGACCTGAGTCTTCCTTTCTTGAACTGAAGCTTATTATTCTTATCCTTTGGACATGAATATAGATAGCAGATTATTCCTTTCCTGTTTGCAGCAGTCATTTATGTACTAGAAGGCAGCTGTCAGGTCTAAACAGCTTATGTTCTTATTTTTTTTTCTCATGGGACATGTTTTTCTGGATCACTAATCAGTCTTATTCCCTGCCTCTGACCTCTGTCCAGATCCTCCATTTATTTCTGAAAGTTCTTTGCTGGAACCAGACACTTTTAGGATTACTAGTATTAAGAGGAGTGGAAGGATTACTTCACATGTCTTGAAGGGTGTGCTTTCATCTGTAGTCTCAGTATGGTGTTCACCTTTTTAGCAGTGGTTTAAGAGTTGCTTGTGATCTGTGATAATCCCCGATGCTTCTCTGAAGAAGAGCCAACTACTTGTTCCACATCTCATACTTGTGTAGCTCTAAGCAGTCAGACTTGCCCCTGCCTTTTATACAGGATTATTTTTTCTGAACGTTTCCCTGTTTTTTCAAGATCATTTTGAATTCCAGTTCTGCCTTCCAACATATTTGCATGTTCAGTGTGCTCTCAGCATTTTGGCTAGGGCAGAAAGTACAGCACCCTTCCTTCACTGCAAAACCTCTCAAATCATGGAATCATTTAGGTTGGAAAAGACCCTTAAGATCATCAAGTCCAACCATAAACCTAACACTGCCAAGTCCACCACTAAACCACGTCCCTAAGCACCACATCCACACGTCTTTTAAATACCACCAGGGATGGTGACTCAACCACTTCCTTGGGCAGCCTGTTCAAATGCCTGACCACTCTTTCAGTAAAGAAACTTTTCCTAATACCCAATCTAAACCTTCACTGACACAACTGGAGGCCAATTTCCTCTTGTCCTATTGCTTGTTACTTGGGAGAAGAGACCAACACCCACCTCACTACAGACTCCTTTCAGGTAGTTGTAGAGAGCGATAAGGTCTCCCCTCAGCCTCCTCTTCTCCAGGCTAAACAACCCCAGCTCCCTCAGCTGCTCCTCACAGGACTCGTTCTCCAGACCTTTCACCAGCTTCGTTGCCCATCTTTGGACACGTTCCAGCACCTGAATATCCTTCTTGTACTGAGGGGCCCAAAACTGAACACAATATTTGAGGTGCAGCCTCACCAGTGCTGAGTCCAGGGGGACAATCACTCCCCTGCTCCTGCTGGCCACGCTATTCCTGATACAAGCCAGGATGCCGTTGGCCTTCTTGGCCACCTGGGCACACTGCTGGCTCATGTTCAGCCGGCTGTCGACCAACACCCCCAGGTCCTTTTCTGCTGGGCAGCTTTCAAGCCACTCTTCTCCCAGCCTATAGTATTGCATGGGGTTGTTATGACCCAAGAGCAGGACCCAAATGAGATGATGCCTTTTAAATAAAATGCAGGTATGGCTGTTGGACCACCTATCAACCTGTGCTCTGGTAACAGTAGTGCTGGACAGCATTCCTGAGCAGTCTGGCAGTTCAGGAATGTCTTTTGGTCCCAGTGGGCTTCTAACCTCCCGTGTTAAGTTCTTGTCGCTGCAGATAGATGGATTAATCCTGGGTAGATATCCATAGCATCACCATTGTCACGCTGCGTTTGGCTGTGTATACTTATCCTCAGAGAGCCTTCTCTGTTGCACTGACTGTGCTCAAAGATTTGTCAAGCTAACGTCCCTTCTGCTCTTGTACTACCTCCAGTCATTCATACAGTTTCTGCTCTTAAAGCAATTTATCTTTTCCCCTGTAGTCCTTATAACTCTTTTTTCAGCTGAGCGGTTACAGGTTGGTTTTCTGTGTTTGTGGGTTGTTTTTTTTTTTGTTTTGTTTTTTTTTTTTTTTTTTTTTTTGTTTGTTTTTTTTTTGTTTTTGTTTTTGTTTTTTTTTGTTTTTGTTTTTTTGTTTGTTTGTTTGTTTTTTGTTTGTTTGTTTGTTTTTTAAATTTAAAGATTCATATTAAAGTATTAAAGATTTTAGAGGAATATTTTGGGCAATTTCAAATGCCAGTATTTATTACTCAATTTAAATTTTAGTAAGGCAAGTCAGCAGCAATAAGGACTGCTTAGCTTGTGCTACTTGCTAATTACAATAAAAATATGTACACATAATCTGCAGCTGTTTTATGAATGCACTGACTTCCTTGTTGAGGAAGAATTGTGTGGGTTCATAACACTAGGAGTAAATGTCATTTAATATGTACAGTTGGTCACAATATTGGATAAGCTATAGACAGTTCCAACTCAGAGGAAAAACAGACTTTCAGGCCAGCTGTTGTTGTATCACCAATGTAGAGGAGTGAACCTCATTTAGTGGATCACGCGAGCAGGAGCAAACTGGGCAGGTGGAGAGGGAGTGGTAAAGGCCACTTCCAGCTCAGTACTGTGACCCAGGAGGGGTCGTGGCAAATAGCTTCGTCCCTTGTGTGGATACGTTTTGAAATCTAGTTCAGCTCAAAATTGTCTGAGCTGTGATCCGGGAGCCTCTACCTATCGTGGAAACAAGATACTGTCAGTGTAGTGATTTGGCAGTGTTTTGCTACTTTGGGAAGCCCCCGTTCTCAAGCCAACATATTTTCAAAGAGCTCTAATTTGGAAAAGAAACTCCTGTGAGCAATGCCTAGTGACTTATCCTCTTTCTTTTCTGCATTTCCTGAGTTCTAAAAATAACATTTTGTGTGGGGTTAGCCCCAGTGATTTTGATATCTGGACTATCTTGACTATGTGCTGTATATAATGCTACTTTGTGAAATGGACATGGTGAGGTTAAAAGAATAATGTTATTTGAAAATGCTTTGGATACTGCTTAGGTGATGACTGAGCTTTGGCAGGGGCTGCCCAATCAAGAAATCTGCTGCAGTGCCTTATTTAAGAGCAGTATAATGGAGTGAGGAATTAGGATTTAATGCAAGGGAAATGTACAGTGTGGGTGGGTCATGCAGATGGATTTTGGTACAGAGATGAAAAAGGTTTCTGCAGTCACAAACACTAAAATTGGAGTGGTGGTACTTGACTGTTAGCAGGCAGGAGAGATGTTAAATCTAATCTAAATCAGTGCTCATTTTTTCCCCAGATGAAAATGACTACTTAGGAAAGGTTAGAGGATTTATGGGGGTGTCAAAACATATGGCAGATGGGCTGGATTAGGACTCATGAGTATAGTAATCCAAATCCTTTCTGCCAAGCATTACAGAGGATCTCTTCCTGCTGCTGGGCTTCACCAAATGTACACAGTCAGAGGAGCACAGGCTGTCAGGAGGCTCAGAGGAGGAGTTGCTAGTGAAAGTGCTTGTCTGAGCAGAGTTCATTTTGAATGCACTTTATTTGTAGGCAAAAGTCTACTAGGGAACTGATTATATTATTTAATTTTCATAAATTGCTGTAACCAGTTTGTTTTTTTTTTCCTTTGGTTCACTATACAAAGCCTGGAAGAAAGTAAAGCCAAAATGTGAGCTAAACTGTTCTAATTATCTCTGACTAGATTAGTACAGAGGGGTAAAAGCTCTGCTAAGTCATGAATGTTGAGAGAGGTAAAAAGGGGAATGAGTCTGTCATTCCCTTTCTGAGCCAGTGCTATCTATGTGTGATTAAACAAAAAAAAACCAAACCCAAAAACAAACAAAAAAGGGAGGCTACTTTAAGTTTTTATGACAGAAATTTAAGTGTTAGGGAGGATTTTAGTTTTGGTTTTAGACTAAATCCAGAGGATCTCCTTTGAAATCTGAAAATTTACAATGGCACATCAGTGTTGCACAGATTATTGGTAGCTGTAGTTAATGTGTAGTTAATTTTAGAAAGATGTAAGGCTACTGGCTTTTGAGAAGAACCATATCTGAAAAAGTGTCTGGGGAAGGATGCAAACCATTTGTGCCTGAGGCAGCGGGAGGATAGTTGCAGTCTGCTCCTGTAGCCAGTTAATTAAGCTAAAGAATCCACCAAAGCTCCTTCTCTAGTTAACTGTTATTTTACAGCACGATAAATTGATATGCTGGTTAGGAAAATCACTTACCAGGATACCTCTGAACTCCATGAGTGAATCCTTAGATATTTCATTTAACACTGGTGTAAAATGTTTAAAAAAAATTAAAAAAGTATTATTAAAGCATGAAACACAATACTGTATATAAATATGTTGTGTTCTTTGTAGAACCAAGTGTGAGGATCCAGACCTTACAGATCTTATATTTAAGCTTAAAAGGGAGGCTGCAAATAGTTACTCCCTCAGTGAGGATAGATTATCTCTGATAGTACAGATTGTTTGCATTCTAGGGCTAGGAGCAAGAGGCAAGCTTTTCATTGTTACTGTTTTACTATGTACAAAGAAGATCTGAAAGTTTTTAGCAGGTTTCTCTATTATCCAGGAGGAGTGGCATGTCTGCTCTAGCATGGTTTTGTCAAAGAACTTTGTAACGTGAACTTTCTCAGCATTTAATTGAAAAGTGCAATTGCTTGATCTTTAGGAAAGGGAGATTTTCTTCCAGTTCTTAAGTAAGTTTTAACAAAATAACAAAGCAGTCTAAGCAATCCATGAAAGCTCACTTCTCATCTGTTAAGCAAGTTTCACTTGCTTAGTATTTGGGATGTCTTAATCTTTTGAGTGGTATATAGCCTTCCAGCAAAGACCTGCTCTGAATTTCTGATTAAAACAAACAAGCAAATGGACAAAACCCCCCCTCTTCCACTTCCCAGCCTCTTTCTGTTTAAGTAGCGTCCTCTTAAGACACTGTAGAAGGGTGAATAAAAAGAGCAAAAAAAGGTCAGATTTAACATTTGAGAGTTGTTTATGTGTGTGTTTGAAATAAATAAGTTTGAAAATAATTGAGCCAGAGGGGTGGGCAGAAAAATTTTCATGTAGCAAAATATGACGGGAATGAAAGGACAAGTTGAACCAGGGACATAAGGTTTTACTATGAGGGCATACATGCAAATCCATGAAATCTGAATAATCTTTTTATTCCAAATATAAACTTAGTTGGGAGTTTCAGTGATAACCAGTTTACACAGCTTTATACCATTAAAAGAATTTAAACAGTCCTGGCAGGCAGGGATGAAACAGTATCTGAGATGAGTTGCAGAGTCTTATCCAGCTTACAAATAAAAGTAGGTTGTTACAGTAGTCTTTCCAGGGAATATAGTCATCATAAAGTGTAGTTGTGGGTTTTGATTGATTTATTACCAAAAAATTGTTGATTTTCCAGGATATAGAAATGTACAAAGGCTAATAAATCAACCTGGAATTAATATGGCAAATGAAATATGTGGGCTCAGGTTTTGCTTCATGTATAAAAAGTGCCAGCATTTTTTAGGTGGTTCTGATACAAGTATGTAAATATTCTCATTATAAATTTGTTTGTTGCCTACTAATGCCTTCATTGAATTCTTCCATATTACCTCAAAATCAAATGAATTAATCTAACTGCTGTTAAATATTTTAAACTTCACAAGGGGAAACTCTACAGAAATGTGAAAAGAAATAAATTTCTTCATTAGATAAGCAGATAAATTATGATGACTAGACCATGTCTTGTTACTGAAACATCAGTAACCTGATGGTAGAAAATGATTAATAATAATTAATTAATTAAATTAATTAATAAATAATAAGAATTAATAAATACTTATAATAATGAATGGACCTAAAATGAAGCAGCACAATTATTTGTATTTCATATCAAGGGGAGAGTCCCCCCACAAAGGAGAAAAATGAGCTGTTTGAAAGAAATAAGATAAAACATTCCAGTGTGAGGTCCTGCTTCTGAGTAACTGAGGAAATATTGAATAACCATCCCAGGAATGTGTAGTGTGAGATGGAAAAACCAGACCTAATAAAATGAAAAACGATTGACAAATAATTCTTTGTAATAACAGGGGCAAAGATTATCAAAGTGCTTACACTGTATCTGGAGCTATTTGGCAAATAGATTTTCTTTTCTTACAAAAGGCACCTGAGAAATTGAAATATACAAATTCACATATTTTAGCTTTCACAGATTCTTCTGCAAAGAGAGAATAATCCAAACCAGCTTTCATTTAGGGCACCTATGTAATTGAGAGCAGAACTTAAGCTCATCAGGCCTAGAAATAGGTGAGAAAATCTTGCTTCTTGATTCTCATTTAGGCAGAAGTGGTATGTTTCTGCAAGGATTTGAGTAAGTAAGCGCTTTGGGATGTGGTGTGGGGGAACCCAACAAGCAGCTCCAGCTGGCAAATGTTGAGTTATTCCAGAATTAAGTGGAGGCTCTTTGAGTTGCTAGCATGATGACATGGGTACGTGGAGACAGTTGCATGCTTCACATAGTATTATTTAGATGGGTATGAAGATGTGAAAGGTTTTAGAGCCCTTATTTGATATAGTGTGCTTGAAGAAAAAAAACCAACATATTGTTTGGCTGTGAGATGCAAAATGAAGTGGGGCTTTCAGTAGTAGGCACATCTAAGGCTCCAAATGATCTCTGTAGTTAATAGGTAGGAGCTGGAAGACCTAAACATGGAATCTGTGTCTGTTTTCCTCTCTTGCCTCCTTGGAAAGTTTATTTGCTTCTCAGGTGAAATACCTTAGGAGAGACTTTCATTAGGGAAAACAGAACTGGAACATTCTTTAAACTTTAAAGCTAGTTAAGGCAAACTGATGTTTTCACCACAGCCAGGAGCAAAGAAAGGATTTGGGAAGTTACATAGAAACCATTGTAAGGTTCCATAAATTCCTCTAAAATAAAGAGTTTTCAAAGGGTTATGCAACTAAATCTTAAGCAAGGACTGACAGCCCTAATATCTCTAAAGTTATAACTCTGATACAGGCTTGATACAGCTTAAATGAAAGAGCCCGTTCTTTTAGTCTATGGTCAACAGCATACCCCAGCATTTTGTGATCCAAATGTCAGAGACTGAGATCTAGAGTGCTTGTTTCCATTACCAAAAAAAGAGTTGTATCAGATATTTCTTGATTCCTTTTGTTTATAATTTACAGAGTTAAACACCTGGTGTTGATTTATGCTGATGGGTTTTTTCTTTGTTTTGTTTTGGTTTTTTTGTTTGTTTTTCAGAGACAGAATTTGACCCTCTTCTTCAGTATTGGTTTATTGACCTCCTGGGGGACTGCACTGCTGGGTGTCCGCTTATACTGGATGGGCAACAAGCCCCCGAGTTTTTCCAATTCTGACAATCCAGCAGCTGACTCAGACAGTTTTCTCACGCGCACGCTGACCTTCTTTTACCTGCCAACCAAGAACCTCTGGCTGTTGCTGTGCCCAGATACCCTCAGCTTTGACTGGTCTATGGATGCCGTGCCTCTTCTGAAAGCAGTCAGCGACTGGAGGAATCTACACACTGTGGCCTTCTATGCTGGACTCCTCCTCCTTGCCTACTTCAGCTTGAAGGGCTCCAGCAATGAGAGAGAATGCGACGGGAAAACTGTAATGAATGGGAAGCAGAATGCTAATGGGCATAGCTGCCACTCAGAGATGGAGTACAAGACACTGGAGGTGAAGTCAAGCTTTGCATCAAAAGAAGAGAATGGTATAAAAAAGCATGAAATGCAGAAACCGCAGCTTCCTTCAACTGAGAACATTGTCATTCTGTCTCTGTCTTTGTTAATAGTGCCCTTTGTTCCTGCTACAAACCTATTTTTCTATGTTGGCTTTGTAATAGCAGAGCGTGTGCTGTATGTTCCTAGTATGGGCTTCTGCCTGCTGGTTACAGTAGGTGTCAGGGCCCTTTATGTCAAAGCCCAAAAGCGCTTTGTGAAGAACTTGGTTTTTTGTTCCACTGCTGCATTAATTGTTTTCTATGGACTCAAGACTGTTGTCAGGAATGGGGACTGGCAGAATGAGGAGATGCTGTACAGATCAGGGATAAAAGTAAACCCTGCTAAAGGTAATTTTTGCTCTTTATTGTGAATGTTTTATTTATTCCTATCTGTCTTTGCCTTGAACTATATCTAAAGAGGATGCTTCAGGAAATGCCCTTTAAGTTGCAGTGGTATGTACGTTAGTAAAAAACGAGGAAAAGCAGGAATGTGTTTTGATTAGGTGTTACAGGTTTGGCATTAACATGGAGAAAAGTAGACCCTAAGGTAAGAGGATACTTTCTTTTCCATTGATCTTGGTTCTGCATTTTGGAATCAAAGATGCATTATTAGTATTGCATACCCCACGCTGGTAATTTTCCATTTGGAGTCTGGTATCTATCACACTAATGAAGGTTTTTCAAATGTTCACCAAATGTTCTGTTCTCTGTGACTACAAAATATAAGAAATAGTAAAGGACAGCATCAGGGAGGTGCTATTTTTTTATTTCATCTGATGCAAATAACGTCAATACTACATAATAAAAATAAGGAAATGAGGTCATATTATTCAGCCTAGGAGATGACTGTAGTTCCTCTTGCATACAAGTACTGTAAAGAGTTATTGTCAAATACTTATGCCTTCCTATTAATGTATAAATGCCAGCTATTTGTAACATTGCCCAGCTACTTCTCTCAAAGGCTGTATCTATGCCATAATGAAATGTGACTGCAGCTAGTGTAAACAACATCCAAACAGGCAGTAAACCGGCTAGTTTAGGGATCAGTAACAATGTTTAGCTGTGGCTCTGTGGTTTTAGCATATATGGCAGATCCAGCTGGGATCCTGAACTCCATGTTGCCAGGCTGTAGTGCTTTCAGCACATGAAACAGTTTATAGCAGAATGGTCAAAACACCACCTGTGAGTGCAGTGTAGGCATTGACTAAATCTTCGTTATTCACAATTCATCAGAAGTAAGAGAGGATGACCTGATTGCTTTGCCTTTCTGTGAAAGAAAAATTTGACAGTGCTTGAACATACCGCACTTGAGTTTTTCCAGTTCTCTGCTCAGAAGCCCATTATATAATGCAAAGTCATCTGCTCACAGAGGTATGCTTCTTGGTTAGACAGTTATATTATGCCATAGTCTAAAAGCTGTGATAGTAAGAAGCAAATGCAGGTGTTACTGTGAGCCGATAGGGAGTGAAAAAGTAGATTTGGCAGATAAGATGCCTTCCAAAGCAGCTTTATAGTAGCTTGTCAATCATCAGTCTAATTTTGTAACTCTTCTTCATGTGCTTTGTCACCCTAGGTAAAATTATTAAACTTGTTGCTGCAGTAAGTGACTTTTTGTTAACTGTGAACAAGCACATCCCATTTCTTTTACTTTTTTTTCAAAGCCAGTGCAGGAGGGCAAGAAATGAAGAGAAATAACTCTTAAATATGCATAATATAAATAAATAACAGCGAGACAGCACACCAGAGTGATTATATGATGCTTTGAGACTTAGCAGTTTAGTGACGATGTAAAGCTTGCATTAAAATGTTGGCATTCCTTGGAAAGAAGAGAGTGTCTGTGCACTTGATTAAATAGTTAATGCATGTTCCATTTTTGTCCTTGGTGGAGATGCCCAGATACCCCAGACTCTATTAATAGTTGTCTGCTTGCTTTGAGCCACTTTTTGTGATAAAAAAAAGTATCTAGTTTTTGTGCAATAGAAGAATTGGCTGCAGTGTTGTCTGGAAATTAGACTACTAAGTATTATGCTCCCAGGAGACAAGGCGAGCTATTTTCATCATACGCATTTCAGTATGCACAGACTTATGTATATATGATTGTCTGGTTTCTTGCCATATAAGCTGACATTAAGTTTCTTGTAAGATGTGCAAAAGCAAAGGCAGCATGTCAGTGTGGTGATACAGACATGACTGAGCTGACTGTAAATCTCCTTAAAATATCCTGTTAAACTTCTGCTGAATATTTACTAGCCCACACACATTGTAACAAGGCTGGGTATCAGAAACTCACAGCTAAAGCGACCTGTCACCCAACTCTATTCATTATTGTGAATACTTCCTAGATTATCCCTGGCTTTGACTATGCTAATTTTATTTTCTATTTCTCATAGAATCAGGCAAGCCTGACTGGACTAGATTGGCTGCCAATCACGCCAAAGCATTAAGAGATCAACAATTCAAACTACTCTTCAGTAATTAAATGAGGTTGATGTAGGAAAAACAATTTATTTTTGTTTGCCTCTTTTTTTTAGTTTTATGAATGCTAGTGATAAATAGGCTATTCAGACAGTGAGACAATGGACTGCTCAGTCAAACGGTAGAGTGGAGAAGTGTTTTCCTTCCTTTTAGGCTGTTAAGAAGAGGCTGCCACTCCTCATTTCTGTTTTCCTTGACTCACAGCTGTTTCTCCTCATGAATATTTTCTTACTTCTGATAATTTCTGAGTGGCAGGATCGTTTTCCCTGATGGTTCTTCTTTTCCTTTCTTCTCCTGCAAAGAGCTTCTGAGCAAGAGCTTCTTCTGTCCTAAGGTAAAAAGCAAAAAAGGATCCCTTCAGAAACTCCCTATGTGAGAACTGATAAAGAAGTAGAAATCCGCAAAGACCGGTTTTGCTAAAGGAAGGAGCTGATCTGTTTTGTTGCAGATCCATCTGTATTCTGGCCTAGCAGGATGAAAGCTACTCTGCAGCTGGATGCCATGCGACAACATTGAGCTGATGTGCTGTACTAGTAAGGTCATTTGAGAGGCAGGCTATTAGCACAGGTGCATTTGTGTACTAATGCAACTGAACTGCTTCAGAAATTGAGTTGTCTCACATGGTGATGGTTTATAATCCGGTCCTCTGCATTGCAGTACGTGTAATAATATAATCTCCTCTGCTGCTGTGGGACTTTGAGGCAAAGTTGTTCAGTGGCTTCTCCATCTTCAGTCCCCAGTGAAGAAATGGGCGATCAGCACCTTGCCAGCACTTTCTTCTGGCCCCCTCATGGGCACCTTGCAGGCAGTGCAGGCAGGGAAGTAGAGTTCTGCCTCAAGTGAGAAAGTCCCTTCCCCTGCAGGCAGCCACAGCCCTTCTGCAATTTACATTTCTCCAGGCTGTTCTTGTCAATCACCGACGATGTGGAAAAAATACTCAAAAACACGGTGCATGGCTCATCTCTTAAACCCCAAAATACATCATGGGAGAGTCACATGAGTGAAGAAGGTGGTGATGGCGATGTCGAGCCACCGTGCATGTGCCGGCTTTCCTGGCTGCCTTGCTGTGCGGCAGGCAGCTGCCAGCCCTTAGCTGGTGGAGATGTAATGAGGACTTGGGATGCCTTGGCTGCGTCTGTTCCTGGGCTTGTTCATCTGCAGTTTTGGTTATGGCTAGTATTTCAAATATCTCTGAAGAGATCTGAGCTTTGCCTTGTTACAGTTTGTCAGCACTTGAGGGAAAAACAAGAAAGACTGATTAATGTAGTTTATGGATCCTGAAGTGGCTGTATACATGTTTTGACACTAGGGAGGGAAAGGCACAAGTGTTTCTCTGTGCTGCCTTCAACCTAATGAGCAGCCCGACTGATATAAACCAGCTCATGTTATTTGAGTGTTCTTTTATAGTGAAAGAAGCCTCCTAAAATGTAAAAACAAATAAAAAAGTTAAAAAAGGGTGGTAACTGTCACGTCTTTTTCAGTTAGACTGGGAGTCATTCTGTAGTGGTGATTACCTCATGTTTAATATAAAATTATAATGACACACAAAATAATTGTTGTCATTATGCCTTTTTATCTCGTTTTCTCTGTAGTACCAAAAGTTGGCTTCAAAAAGCATAATCTTTTTCCTCCAGGTCATTTTGTACCTTGCAGTCCACATCATAATGATCTTTGATGGTCAGATATATTTGCTGTACTGTTATAGACACTGATTAAAGAAGAGGAAGATAACAGAGAGGCTCAGACTGTTAGACTGCTGCGGAGTTGTTAGTTGCTTGGTCATATTTAGTAAAGAAACTTTAGTCTCCTGATGTTTGCTCTGACATTTGTAAGTAAGCTTTGAAGGTCCTTCCTGGAACTAGTTGACGTGCTACACCAAGTGGGTACTTAACTTTAACCATGCATTCAAGTTTTGCTAAATTCATATATGAGACTACTGTTTTTGCAGTGGAGTACAGCAAGAAACAGATAATAGGCTGCTCCCGAAAGCAGTATTACCACATTACTGTGGTGCTATACGTGGTCCAATAAGCCCTGTCTCACACATGGCACTGGTTTAAGTTGGCATTAGAGCTTTTGGCTTCAGAACCAGTTCTATATGTTGCTCAGATGTTTGTCCTTGTTCCGTCATGTATTAGTGTTAATGCAACATCATACATTCACATCTTGGGCAGGTCAGTGGGACTTGAGTATGTGATTCATTCCTTTCCTGACTCAGTTCTGCAGGAAAAAAGAATAGTTCATTAATATCTGTTACATAAAGACAAAGTTGAGGTGGGATGGTTGAGTTCCTTGGTTCAAATAAACTCTACTGTTGGAGTCAAATTGTTTAGATGTTCCTGATAGGTGATTAACTAAAAAACTTTTTAAAAAAAAAAAAAAATATTTCTGGCAAAATCATTCAGATCATTTGTGCTTTAAAATTAATATTACCTCTCATAGTCCTACTTCGAGTTAAAAATCCCGTTCTTAGCATCTTGCTTCTTGCATGTGTTACCCTGTTGTTCTTAGTGGGCAGCAATAAGACCAAGACATGGTGTTGACAGAGAAGAATATAGAAGTTGTTCCGTAAGAACATAGAAAGCCAATTTACTTCTATCTTTCCACTCTTCCTCCTGTTCCCAATTCTTATGACTATGAATCATTCAATTTTGCTTAATGTTTTCAGATGATATCCTAATACTGAAATAGTCTTCTGGACCACAATGTTCCTTTTCCCTGTCCTACTTTTATCTTTTTTTTTCCTTTGCAACAGGGTTGTGAGATCTTCCTGCCTCCTTCTGCTATATTTGTGCCTGTAGAAGATTTAAAGAACTTCTTTTGCTTTTTTTGGCATCTTTGGCATAGCATTCAGGCTTTGATCAGTTTTACTGCCTGGAACTTCCTGGATATTTACCTTTTTTCTTTTTTTCCCTGTTTTTTCTTTTTTTTCCTTTCCCTCCCCCTTATCATCAGTTTAACATAGGATTGGTAAGGTTTGCTTCTGTATGCATATGTGAATGTCAATATACGAATATGAAGTTCAGATTGTGAGGCATCTTAGTTGAACAACAAGGTATGGAGTAACTGTATGCTCATCTGAGCAGTTGTAAAAAAGTAATAATTGCATTTTTGTTTCATTTGTAGTTTTAATGTCATTTTATGTAATTAGTTTACTGTTTAGTTTGCTAATACCATCTACTAAACAATTGAAGGAATCCTTAAAGCTGAATTTAGAATTTCGCTTGTTTAATCTCATCTATGTAGCGCAATACTTGCCTTTTGGTCTGAAATGCAAAAAAATATGATCTTTCTTTTTAATATTTTTTAAAAAAACAAATTTCATCTTGTTATCCATGTTGAATAGCTTGTAGTGTTAATTTCCTCTTCATTTTACCATCAATAATGCAGCAAGCAAATGTATTTGCTATATGTACTGTTTTAAGCGTTAGTATGTGTGGGGAAAAAAATCATGTGAGTTAGTTTCGTTCCATTTACATAAATTTATTATTGTTAAAAAGGCACCTGAATTTGTTCTCACCCAAGAGTTGCTCCTCTGATTAAAAAAAAGGAAAAATCCGTGGCTGTCATTGTAGAGATTGTATGCTCTAGTTCTGTGCGCTTGGGTAAAAGTAAATACTAGAAGCTGTTTCCATCTGATTTGACAGCTTGCTGCTGTTATCCTTGTCTACTCTTAGAAAATGATTTCTCGCTAACAGTACCTGTCAGTTAGAGGTCCCTTCTTCAGCAGGCAATGAAAATACTAACTAATAGTGCAGCGAGGAAAAGTAGTTATAATACCTTGTAGTAAACTAGGTGAAGAAGCCATATTTCCCTCAAACAAAAAGGGTGCAATAAACCAGTATTTTCCATGATTATTAATATTTTTATATCACTAGTGATGACTGGAGACAAAAGGAGAGGAAATATTTTAAGGTATGGCATTCTTCAAATATGCTTATTATTAACAGCTTACATTTTGCTGACAAGAAGCTGGGTTCTCTTGTAATACCTTTAGAGTTTTGTTTTCAATAGCTATTGCTCTGGCACGCAGCTAGTTGTTCACCACACTTTTTTATGCCTCCTAAACAGACTAGCGTGTTTTTTAACAAACACCACATCAGGCATTTAAAACTACTTTGAGCATTTGGGATTGCACGTCAATGTTTTGGTGCATATATTCTTTTTTTATACGCAACTGGGCAGTAACACTCCAACTCATCTTTGGGCCAATAGTCCAAAATATCACTCTGCACAGTAATTATTTCTTGCTCCTTTGGTTCATTGCACTTCAATAATAATAAAATCACTCTAGAAGTGGTAAAGGTCTGACTCAAATAACATTGCTGTGAATGGAAAATGGTTTTTTGGAAAAACAAGGCTTAAGAGGGAAAGTAATTTCAGTGCACAGATTGCCATAAAACAGCAGATTTTAAAAATATAAAACCTGCTAATAATTATGCCTAAAAGTTTTGCATAGTATCACTGTTAAGAAATATCAGTGATATGAGCATAGTGTCTGGAATTAGGTATTCACGAGTTTGTTTTAGGTTTGCTAATGAGCTCTTCCTTAGCCTTTGAACAAGCCACTTTAATATCTGTTTTTCTCTCTGGAATGGAACTCATACTACCTCTTTTCATTAGACATTGGATAATTTTTTTTTTAAATTTTGATGATTCGTTATTCTATTAAACCTCTTCACCTTTATGACAGTATAATACCCCTACTAAGCTAGTTGCTAAATAAATATCAGGACACATAGTCATTACAGTGATTTCTGATGTACTACTTAGTCAACTTTTTTAGAAGTAATTGTCAGAGAAATGTAGCACCAACTAATCGTCAATCTTCCCAAGACCTTTGCCAGAACTTTCTGGTACTTAATCTTTTGACTAAGTCTTGCATAGATATTTTCCTTGACTTCTATTATTATTTTCAACTTTGCTCAGAAACTTAAGTTTGGCTATTTTTTTAAGAAGAAATTACTGTAAAGGTAATATACCTTCTGTCAGTGTTGCAAAATGTCTCCAACCATCAGAAATAATCCTTGTAACAGCTACTGTGTGGGGAGATGCACACAATAATGAAATGATCTTATATAAGTAAAAAAGTCAAAGGTTATGGCTCTGTATTTAAAGTAAAATTAGTAATATATAAATTTATATGGCTACAGAAGTTTGTTATTGCCATATATAAATTACGTAGGATATACTGTGGTAAATTTGGTGTCTTTGTTCATAACAAAAATGGCAGAATTTGAAGTATAACTATTGTACAGTATCCTTCAGAGTTCTTGAAATAAGTAGGAAATTTTTTTCTATCTGCCACTCATAGCAGCTTTAAAAGAGAAAGATCAACTAGTAAGTGAACCACATAGAATTGTTTGAAAGTTAAATAAAAAGACTGTTCCCTGAAAATAGTGTAGCGCTCTCTAAATGGGTGGTACTGCTGCCCTGGATGATTAGGAAGTGTAGAAAGAATGGCCATTAGTAAGTTATTTGGAAAACAGCCATAGTCATCTAGAGCATTTGAGCATCCCACAGGCAGCCCAGCCTCAGCAACACAGTCTGGTTATGCTAAACATGTTGGAGAGCTGAAGGAAAGTGGTTTACACTTCAGTTCAAAGTCTGAATTTATTCTCCAGTGACAGTGTTCCCTCTCTCAGTTCTTCAGTAGTGCTGTAATTTCCTTTGAAACCCTAGTCACTGTGGGATATCTACTTCTCCTTCAGCAGGATACCAGAAAGCCCGATATTCTTCCTTTATATATAGAGAGGACTGGAAACAAGGATACTGAGGGTTTTTTTTCTCTTGAATGCAGTCCAACAGCATCTCTAATCTGTGAATCTTAAATAGCAGAGGGATAGGAAGAGAATCTGTTATTAACTATTAGCTAGACTTTTTTTCTCTTTGCATATACTAAGAATTTAAAGAAATAAACAATTTTGAGACAGGGACTCTTATTACCCTATTTTGAGACATGGACTCATCAGGCTGTTATTTCTTCCCCTGCCTTCCCTGAGGTGCTCTGCAAAATCATTCAACAAACTCATCTGTGCTAAAAACTAAAGTGCAAAAAAACCCCGCCCCTGGTCGAGGAGGGATTAGCTTTGGCAAGATGGGTTTTTTTGTAGCATATCAAGTGAATTGGATTAAGTTTGGTATTTTCTCTGCCAGAAAATGATAGATTTTATTTTCCAGTTTGATTAAAAGTCATGCCTTCGGTCCATATTCATGTGATCTGTGGAACTAGCCTGATTTTTTTGGGTGGAAAGAGTTACTATTAATTAGAGGAAAACAAGATTATCCAGATTTGTTCTCAAGCTGAGCATGTTTGTTTAAATGCATTAGATAGTCATCCAATTGTTGCATTATTTTACCTTTTTTCAAAATATGTCAACAAATTTTTCTTCACATACTGATTTTCACCATGGGTTACATGTCTTCATTTTCCTATCGGTAATGGATTTCATACCAGTACACCCTGAGGTCCCATTACATAAATCTGGTAGAGAAACTAACCTTTAATGTGGACAGGACGGGAATTTACACACATGCCTCTTTATACCTCTTCTGGCGGTGTAAAATCCCAGTGTAGATAGATAAATACAAAATATTTCATTTAGATTTCCAATACCCTTCCTTTGTAACAGGGAGTTTTATTAACAGTCTTGAACTGTCATCATTGCCAGCCCTCACACACGCAAAAATTAAAGGATTCCTTATGCAATTATAGTATGTGCAAAAGGCTTGCAAATAGTTTTGTTTTCAATTACAGAAAAGATCACAAAGTAGAGGGACTGAATGCTCAATGTCCTTTCCTTCTTCTTTGCTTGGATGCTCTAGCACTCTGAACTTTTCTTTCAGTTCTTAGAACACAGAAGGTGTTTGGAATATGAACCGTTAAAGATGCTAGTTAATCATTTTAGTGTCTTCAGTTTCACTGCTGGCAAAAGATAGAGACAGTCGTTTTATGGCCCACCTTGTTCCCTGCCACCTGCCAGTGTGGATATGTATTGGCTGACAAAGCTTCACTGGCTCTGTCTCACCTTAATAAGGGATTTAAAATAAAACAAAGAAAACCATACAACTTAAAGTGTCATGAAAAGTCTGCTTCCTGGATATGCACTAATTTGCCTTTTCTAAGTCTGACACAGGTCGTTCGAGCACTCCGACAATTCTCTTGCTTTGACAAACCCTAGTGCCGATTCCCCTCATTTCCCCCATGGCTCCTCTGGCACGTTTCTAGGACGCTGTCCTCTCTGTTCCCCTTTCCTGGAAAGGAGCCAATATGATCCATCTACTTTTAGCTTTGAGGACGAGGGCTGTCATTTCAGTCGGTTAAGTGTACCCTACCATTTCTGCAGGAGGCTGGTTTACAGTTCACCACTCAGGACATAAGTGATGATTTTGAAATATATCACAGATTATTTTTTTTTTAGAACCATGCCTGCTGTTTAAAAAGTTATGTAATTTGACAGATTTAGTACATGGTCACCTCCTTGCCTGAGTCAGTTTGGTGCTCTGAAGAGTTCCTCAGGGTTAATCCTGAGGTGTCTGGGGTGCCCAGAGTTCTCCTCTTCCACTTGTATTTTTCTGCTGCTCTGGCCTCCTCTCACTTTCTTGAATGATTTGAGTCCATCAACTCTACAAAATACAATTCCTTATGAGAGTTTTGGGTCAGCACTGATTCACTGCTTGGTTCCTGACCCTTGTGAATTTTCATTATATGGGAACTTTATGGCAGTAATGGCGTATGGTGTTCACACACTTGCAGCACATGCATAGATGATGAAGCTGTGCAAACAAAGGTGTGATCGGGCTCTGCTGTGAATCAGAACAGTGACTAGATTAGATGTTAAAGGTACTATGATCTGCCTTTTCTATTTTTTATTTTTTCCTAATCTGGATCAGTTTATTTGTCTGATGCATACCATAGCCTTACCAAAAACCATTTTAGCGTGAGGGGATGGCGTGGCAGAACTGAATGGACTGGAAGGTGGTAGGTGCAGGAATTCCTTAAAATGGTAATTCCACCAGAGCTGCTGTCCTGAAGTAAACTCCAGCATTTACCGCCTTTGACAGTGGGATTTCCGTTGAAATGAAATGTAATCTATGTTTATCAGTCTTTCATTATTACCTTTCTGTCAGATGAAAAACTATTTCATGATTTGTTGGGGTGTGCCAGCACAGCTTGGAAGGTGGAAAAGTATAGTATTGTCAACAAGTCCATGATCTTGCAGTAGTTTTAGCTTAATCAGGGTATGTTTGACAGAGTTGCAACAGTAAACAAAAGTGAATTGTACAAAGATTGAGAAATGGGAGGACACATCCAGAACAATGTATGCAGTGGTGTTGTGTTTGTTTTTTTATAAAGAATACCTACAAAGTTGTGGTGAGGTTGTGTTTTCTGGTTTGAATCTTTTTAGAGGTTCTGCAGTACGAGCAGTGGCTTTATAGGCTGAATCTGGTTTACAGGACAGCTTTGTCTAGGCTATTGTCTTTCTTTTGTGGGAGAAATGGAAGGACTGTCCATGTAGCACGCTGGCTGCGCTGAGGCAGCTCCTGAGAGACATGAGATGGTACCTCCATCTGAGAGATGAGTGGTTGGGAAGTGTGTTTCTTCCTGAACTACTCTGTTGACTAGTACTGAGTGAGGGCTATGCTGTTAAGAGTTTCTGTAATGCTACCCTGAAAATATTTTACATTGTTGATACATTAAAAAAAAAAAAATAAGGAAGTGTTATTTGATCCTGTGGCACCTCAAATGAAGGTACTGGTGAGAATTTCTTCATACAGTAGTCTGTCACGTGTAGTGACTCAGGGTGTCTAGCAGAAGTGTGAGTATGTGAGTATACCTATAATTTTTCTTTGACAGCTTGCTTTATTCTGGGTGCTTGCTAAAGACTCTGTTAATGTAATATTTATTATTCAGCCAGATTGTGGAGCCCTAACACACTTGAGATTAGGTTCATTAAAGCTAATTGGATTACCCAAATCTGCAACTATGTCCTAGGCAGAACAAGGAGTCCATACTCTAGACTAAACAGAATAAATGGTGAAGCCTAAGAACACTTTACCAGCTGCTCAGTCTCATCTCTCAGGTTCATTGAGCTACAGAGCCACTGTGCTATCCTTGAAGGAGGAAAAGTTAATTTTCTGTAACATAGCAAGTAGAACAGGCATATCAGGCAGTGATGCTGAGCATAGTAGAGAGTGTCAGGCATTCATACCCATTTGCATCAGGGTTTCAAAAGCAAGAAACAACATTGAAGCACTGCCTGTAAAAAGTCAGTTGGTTCAGTACCCATGCTGACAAGGTGTTGGATAGCTTTCAGAGCTCTACATAGTTTTCAATTATGTTTTTCCTTCACCTGCTGTCATTCCAAAAGCCCTGGAATTGATCAACAAATGAAGTGTTGAACAAACAATATAAATAACACTCTTAATAAAAAGAAGAATAATATATAAAAGTTAGGAGGTGGTAAATCTCTGATACAGTCTGTCTCAACATTACCACATACCAACTGATATAAAAAAAAAAAGTATAAAGTAGATTAAACTCGTAAATTATGGGTATATAGAAATCATTTATCCCTTTTGGAAACAAGAAACAGGGCACTTTTGCTGCTGAGTTAGCAAAATGAGGTAACTTCATCAAAATGGGTCTTATTAACAAGTGAAGTTTTTAGAGGAAAATTATTGCAAATGATATGAAGGAATTTATGACATTTTGAAAAAAAATCATTATTTCTTTGGAATAATAGGAAAAATATGAATATCTTGTACAAACCATAATGCAGAACTTATGCAAAACTTGTTCCATTTTCATAGTAGTAACCTTTAGCTTTTACATGAACTTTTCTGTTCTCAAACCACTTAACAAACATGATCTAATTGATCTTCTGGATATCTTTGTGAGAGATAGTGGGTGTGTATTGTAGAAAAAGTATTTAAAATGTTGAGCTCTCTTCATTGCCTTTTTTTGAGTGTGCAACTGAGCTTTCAGAATTTTTATTGGGGAAACCTATCGTGCCTCCCTTAGTGAAACTCTGTCCCCCTCTAGAACAAAGTGATTGCCTGATGAGATGTGAATGCTAAAGACTGGAGCACCACTCTGCTTTATCAAGTAGTACACTTGAAAGGAAAAAGCCATAAGCTGCTGATGAATTTAACCTTTCAACAAGGAGGAAAAGGTGTTGTTCTTTATAGCTATGGTTATAACCTTTCAAATGTGAATGATACAACTAGTGCTGTGCTCTTTCTTCATGCATTACCAAAGAAAGGTTATTTGGAATGTTTGGGTATTGGAAACTTGTTGACCTCTGTTGCAAATCTCAGCCTTTTTTTTTTTCCCCAGTAGGATGAATTTTCCATTTGCAAACGTTGGTCTTAACATTTCAACTTTTTTTCTCATGAAATAGACCATGCTCAGAAGTCCTCAAAAGACACAAAGGAATGTCAGATTTTAAAGCTGCTTTTTTGCCTCTTTTTTTTTTTATTTTTATTTTAACCAAATGCAAGCTTTGTCTGCTCCAGAATGTTTTAGGAAGGAAGACCCTTTAACAGAAGTTAAGAACATAGATCAAAATATAAAATGCATACACAAATATCAATGTTCCCACAATGTTTAAACTGTAAGTAACTTAGTTTTCTTGACCATCATTTTGTAAGAATACTAATTATATGGGGAAATGTTCCTTACCTCTCTCTTCTGTATTGCAAGAACACTTCCTCTTCTTCCCTTACTTCAGTCCTCCAGAGGTTATCATGCTTTTGTGTTCCATTAGTGTCTAGCTGCATTGTATAGTAGGCACTGTGCAAACCCATAGTGAGATACAGTCTTTGGCAGAAAAAGCTTGCAATTAATGGATGAGTAAAAAATGTCAAGAATACAAATAGAAAGGCATCAGGAGGTGAAGCCTCCTGAACAACAGATCTGAACAACAGACCAGTGACAGAGCTGGGAACAGAATATACCTCTTTTAATTCCCAGTTTAGCACTTGTAATTTCAGTAGAGGGAGCTGAATCTGATGACAGGAATGTATCTTTTTTAAAGGTGTAAACTTGAAGAACATAAGAAAAAGAATTTTTTTTTCTATGCAAGCCACATACTACAGTAAGTTTATTGTTACTGAGGCATCCTCTGCTGTCAGCATTGTTTCACAAAATTCTCTAACTTTTGAATAGTCTGTAACCTTAGTAGTGGTCCAGTGCTCTAAGTAGGGCAATAACGCTTTCAGCTGTTATTGTGGAGCTTCAGGTAGGTGGTAAAATGAACAATTTAGTTCATAAAATATCTGATCTAGAAATATTCAGTGTAGGTGCTAAGAATGAATAGAGAAACGTATTTAGTGAAAGTTCCAAGAATATTCAATATTCTGTTTGCTCCCCTTTACCATAGAGCTGAGAGATTCACAACATGCTTCTGCACTTGACTCTGCCTACATTGTGGTGATATTGCCACAGAGTGAGGTGGCAATGTGAATGCTTGTAATTCATGACTTTCATACTGATAGCTGTAAAGTAGTAATTTATAGTCCAAAATGAAAAAGTGTTAGGAACAGATGGTAAAAAGAAAAAAAAAAGTGTCCTAAACTGGAAACCTGGATTGTCATACTCCGGGAATTAAGTCCACATAAAAGTTAATAGCAAAAAAGAAGAGTTTATTTCTTTTTGGGTTTGGTTTTATTTTATGCTCCAAACTTTTAGAATTTAATTTAGTGTTCATCAAACCTTTTATGGTGATAGCCCCATATAAACTGACAGCCTTTAATACATGCAGTGTGGTCAAGGCCAAAGGTATCTTCCCCATGCTATTTTTGTCACTTTATCAGAAGCATCACCTGGAAAGTAGTAAAATCTCCTAGTTTTCCGTAAAGTTATTTTAGTTCTTTCAGATTTGATTCCATTACACTGGTAACTACGTAAGTAACTAATTTGAGGGAAAAAAAACACTGAAAATAAGTTATACTGTGATGTAAATTCTTGGAAGACTTCACAACATATCAAAGTGGGGAGTGTAGTTAGTACCATTTCCACCTTGTAATGTTTTAAATTTTGTCTTACTGTTCTAACCTGTTTTCTTCTGATTTTCTTACTCAACAAGTTTGTAACAAAGGAAAACATAAAACCTTGCACCGAGTGTAATGCAAATATCAAATATTGATGCTGTGACCAAGAGAAAATTATTAGTGTGCTGTATCAAAGAATTCATTTACATAAAATATGCATATCTTCTTTTTAATTGACTTGTAAGCCTTGGAAGGGAAGAGAAGCAAATGGAAAATCCTTTTGGATGGTACTGAAAACAGAAGGTGTTTTAAGAAAAGTAAAATTAGAATTCTCACCCTTTAGTTATCATCCACATAAATGTCTTACCAATGATAATGGCTATGAATTTCAACAGGTTTTGAGAAGGATGCTTCTTTGGAGCTTTACAGCATCCGTTGGGCTCACATGCTTAATCATCTTTGATGAGCTAGAAATCTAATGTCTGCAAATTAAGCAGGGGAGCAGAAATAACTTTTCATGAAGTTCAGATTACTGATTGGTTTAGGTGTAAAATAGTAGGGGAATATGGAGGAACTGCACTGGTCATCAACCTGATGTGGCATGTTTTGATACCAATTAACATTACTTTTACAAAGTAATAGTAAAAGCACCTCTGAAGTAATGATAACTGTGTTGATAATCACCATGGTTCTCTTTCCACTCCATTTTTGGCAGGGGTACAATGATATCTCCCGCCTCTCATTCTTTTATTTGGAGGGGGAGGGGAATAAAAAGTATTCTTCAAAAACCTGTCAGGTAAAAGCCTATTTTATTTAACTCCTTTAGGAGTTAGACTCAAAAATACTTTCTCTTATCACCTTTTCTTGTAGTTTGGAATTGTGGAGTGTTTTTCAAAATTGCAAATCTTTGCTCTTTGAGGGGTTTCACATAAGTTAAGTGGGTTGGTTGTTATGTTCTTGGTCATACTTGTTCTTCTCTCTTGGCCTTCGCCATATGTGGGAGTTAGGCTTTCTTTCCAAAAGGGAAGACAGAGATCAGTACTACTCAGAATTAACAAAAAAGGCAAATGCTGTTTCTCTAGTGAAGTTGAACATGAAAGGAATTTATAAACTTTTTTTTTTGCTTTGAAGTAGGACAGATACTTTTTTCTTTTTTTTTTTTTTTTTTTTAAGAATTACTTATCCTGTCCCCCTGTGTAATGGGATCATGGAAATATTTACATTGCTAAAGAAATTGTTACTGCTCTGAAATGGGTTGCTTGTTCAAATATCAGATTCAGTATTTCTGCTGTGCTAGTGTTTTTTTACAGTCAAGGATTCAGTTTCTGAACTCCCACTGTATCAAGATTCTTGTGTAATTGTCCTTTATCATAAATGCTGCCCAGGAGCATCTTTTTCACGGCTGTTACATGGGAGCATAAATGCAATTGTGATAATGGAGAACAACAGACCTCTTCCAGAACTTCCGAAAAACAGATGCCATTGCAAGTAAAAAAAAAAAAAAAAAAATTAAAACTTTTTTTTTCTGGACCAGCATCTCTTCATCCCTAAACTCTATTTATGAAAAAATAGAGATGATAGTTGTTATGCCTTCACTTCTTTTTCATAGATGAGTCAGGAGAAATGCAGAAGAATTGTACAGAAAGGGAATGCATCCTGGAACTGCTGTTACTAATTTCACAAGCTAAAGAACAGTAAATAATGCACAAATATCTGTAAAGATCTGTAGAAGTTTTCTTGGCTTGATGTGCCTTTTTCTGTGCTAGTATGGAACTGCTGACAAGTTGATTACAAATGACTTGGCTGTTTCCTAAATACTTCAGTCTTTGTTCAAGTAGTTTGTTTCACTCAAGTAATAATCTAGTTCACATTTTTTGATGCATTTGTCAATCTGTGTTTTAACTTTAGTTTTGTGAACAAGTCTGATAGTTTAAGGTGAGAACAGTATTACAAAACTTCAGTAAGTTGTTGATGTGAGTTGTGAATGTCGTGTATCAATTTTTTTGAGTCCTACTTTTTATTTCATCAGTTTTCAAGTATGTTTGCTCCTAGTAAGGTTTACAAAAGGCAGTGTTTGCCCCCTGGCATAACTTACTGGGAAAGACAGCATTTTCCTTTTCTTTGCTATATTATTTATAAAATTTTACCAGGTTGTATTTCTGTGATTTAATAGGGGATTTTAGTGGGATTTTTTTCCTGTTCATGTTTCAGCAGAGGTGTTTTGACAATAGATATGTTAATAGATTGTGAGTTTCCAAATAGATTTTTTTTTTTATCTCATTTTTCATGGATTTTATAGGGGTGACTGGTAGGAAGGAGAATCCTCCTTTAATACTTTGGGTTATCTTTGTGAATGATTTGTGATTTTTATTTTTTTTTTTTTTAAAGAAAACTACTGGATCAAGTAATCAACATACATGCTTTTACAGCATTTGAGTGCCTTCCTCTGAAACTTTACTTTGTCGCTTTGTTATTTCCATTTCACTGAATAGCATAGCATGATCCTTGATTCAGTAGAAAGGGAAAGATTTATTTAAATGAAGATATTTGCACACATTCATTTCCATTTCTCATTTGCTTTCATGATTCAATTGCAAGCTGAAAGTTCAACTGTTCTTTTTAGAGGATGTGATTCTTAAATCCAGGCAGATTAAATTGGACAACATTGTTCCCGCTTCACTGTTGTTTGTCTTGCTCTTTTCCAGAATGGAGGTGCTTAGAGAAGGTTTAATATGCCAACGTGGTATTTTTCAGGCTTGTTAAATCTTAATCCTCAGTTTCTGTGAGATAGTTGAGAAATTAATCATGTTAAATTTGAAGCTGAAATTTGTCATATTCATTTTCATTTTGAAAGCAATTAAATGCCTGAGAACTCGACCTACTCTCACTGCAAGGTGGCATAAATGTTCTCTTTAAAGTTTAATAGAAATCTAGTTTGATATAACCAAAATGATAACAATTAAACAATTTATTTTCCTACTTAATGCTATGTAATTTTTCCTGCTATTTATTTAAAAACAACAACAGCAAGAAAACCCCTTTAAAATGTTATGTTTTTCTGCAAAGATATGTAACTAGCATAGGAATTCTCAAGCATTAGGAGATTTTTCATTTTATAATTGGCTTAGGATACAAGATGATGAAATGGATTTAATTTTTAATATGACCATTTATATTGAGTATGATCTATGGAAAAGTAGGCAATGAAGTAAATTTTGAATGGATTGGCTGTTTTTTAGGTGTGTGAGATATGTGACTGTTACCTTTGTTTCCATGCTATGATGGAATATTATTTCTAAAAGACCTGGGACTATTTTGGTCTCATTGTTGGTACACAGGGAATTAAGCACCAAACAAAAAGTAAATTTTACAAAGCAGTTTCATTCACAGCTTGCTTTTTCTCTTGTGCTGAATAGGGTCTCCAATAGGGGAAAAATTGAATTTGTAATTAAAGATTAAATTGTGGTATATATATACTTTAGCATCTTCTGAATATTAAATCTTTCCTTTTGCAATTTCAGATATTACAGATTTTACATTAAAAATATATATAAAAATAAGTGCAATAAAAATCTATTCTAAATTCCAGAATTACTGACCTAGTTTCTTTTTCTTTTGAGAATATTAATTTTTAATTTCTCACCATGTACAGAGAGAAAATAGTTGAGTGCCAAAATTTAGTTGGAGTCATACAGTATGTTTTTAATAGGGATGTGCCTTCATGACCAGGTATAATTTTTTTCTGTTTCTGAGTGTGCACGTAATTGAACCAGTGTTGTTACAGTTTTGCAGGAGAAACCTATCTTGAGATATGGATTGAAAAATTGGATGCCAGAGATGTAGTTAATAATTTAAATTCTTTGTTTTTCCTAAGGTTAGTTGCACTACTTCAGACGAAAAAGGAGTGAAGTTCCTTGAATAGCTGACGTAGCCTCTTTTCCATGTAGACCATCCTCTTTTTTTCTCCCTCATATACCAACAACCAAGAGGATGTTGTTGCTGCAGATAACAGCTGTTCGTAACTTCTAGGGCTATGAGTATGATCTCTATAAATAAGCATGTATTCTATAAAATGTACCATGTAGCTTCATCTCCAGCCAGAACTAGGTCATTCATCTAACCAATTCTGTATTTAAATAGATGTGAAGATTTATACCAAGCTTTTATAGTTCAGGGAAGTAAAAAGCCCTTGGTTTTCATGTTTCTTTTAATGATGAATTGTGAGATTATTGTTTTTTATGTTTGCTATTTTCTGCTACTATCACTTCTTCTAGTATATCACATTAAGTTAATTATTCACAGTTTTACAAGTTTAGACAAAAGTCTAATTGTAATACATTTCAAATGAAATAATGCAGACTAAATATTGATTGTATTAAAAACTTGACACAGAGTATTTAGCAGAATGTAAAATAAAGTATTGCCTTAAAAATTATGTTAACTCAGATAAATAATAGAGCCTACAGCATGAAATGAAGTCTAGAGGAGAAACTATTACATTTAACAGTGTTAATAGGGTTCTTCCAGTCATACAGATGAAAAGATTAACCGAATCGTTCTTCTATACATCCTTTCAGTTACTGAGCTTCGAAGTGGTTGGGAGCAAGTAACTACATAGCAGGAAATTGTTATCAGTAGTCCAAATGGTCATTTGATGTAATGCTCTGTAATGGAAGATCAGAGTGAAAACAAAAGTAGCTACAGATTATATGGAACATAGAACTGCGGGAAGTTGGATGGTCATATACTGCAGAAGCAACATCAGAGTGCGTTTTCACAAATGAGTTTTAAAAAAAGAAATCTGTATTTTTCTTACATGTGTTAATGCTTTCAAGCTGGCTAGTCACCTTAATTGCTACTTCCAAATTGTTTTCTATGTGTAAAAAAGAATAGTAGCAGTAATGGGGAAATAAATTCAGAATTCTGCATATATACTAGCAAAGAGTGTAAAAACCGAGTGAATCTGAGAATATTTTTAGCAGCTTTATTTCATTAAACAAGAGAATGATGGAAAATTTTTGTGACTTTTGTCAATTTAGTGATAAATAACTTTTGAATTATTTATCATCTTATAAAATACTAGGCTAAAATGAAGTGACTCACAGAAGTGATAGCTTCTTTTCTCATGGAAATATTGTATTTATTTTTTTTTCTTTGTCTTTACTAAATACGTCGTGCACAGTGGATGACATTATTTTTGTGAATCATAAAAGGATTCCATCATTTTTTTCCCAGCAATGATTAGTTTATTCTGCTCAGAGTAAAATGCTGTGTTTGCTTCTGTTTCCATTCCTGTGGCAGGATGCTTCTGCAGGAAACCACAGCAGCGTGAAAGCAATGCACTTTCTAAGGAAAAAGCACATATCTGAAATAATTACCAACCTATTTAGTAGTGTTATGTTAAAACTACATTGAAAGTGCGTTCCTCAGGATTGATACAAATTCCTGTTAAAAGAGGGCTTGAGTAACTGAAGAAGCAGAGTTTAACTGCTACTTAAGCTAATGTTTATGGTTAGTGCATCTGGAGGGAAGAATAGTTTGCCTTATATTGTGTGTTTGGTGGAAAGGACATGCATCATCTTTCCATTATTCTTGCTCATAAAAAAACCCCAAACTTGTGAAAGTAGAACTGTTTTATGAAACAACTTTGATGTATTTATAAGCATAATGTGTTTTTTTTATGTATACACATAGACTATAATTACAATGACAGTTAAATTAGCTTCCTAAATTGTGAATAACATGGTCTGTGTTTTCTATAAAACATTAGTTCCAGTTTCTTTTTTAAGTACAGTTTTTGTGCCACTCAACAAAACTGCAAAGGGAACACATGTGGAGCCTTAAGTATTTTTTTACCTCAAGTCCTTTATAGATGGGATATAAAAGCACGTTGTATAACATAGTAAATTGTATGGAAAGGAACCACATGTTTTCCAAGTAGAAAAAAAATACATTTTAGTGATCTGTGTAGTATGTTTATATCCATCTGGCATACTTTTAATCCTAGTTGCTTACCTAACCATTCTTTCAATTCCTGTGTCATTTGTCAATTTTCATACTTCAGTGAGAGCTGTGTCTACTTTGGGAAAATTTCTTGCTGTTTAGAGTAGATAGACTTATAAAAAAGCTAAAACTATGAAGATGCCCCAGTTCCACATTTTACTCCGGGGATTTTTATTTGGAGGCAATATAAAACAAAACTGTCCTTTCCCTTTGCTATAGTGGTTTCTAAAGCATAGAGACATATTTTGTTCTTAAAGATCCTTTACCCACCCAAAAGCTATAAGTTTGCAGAATGTATGCAAATCGCCACCACGAAATGTGAGTCTCACAGTAAGATGCAGAGATCCAGAGAACTGGGGGAAAAAACCAACCAACCTCCCCTCCCCTTCCATAAAAATAGTTTCTTTGTGGGGTTTGTCTCCCTGAGGAACTTCCTGGTACTCGGATACTCTGTCATGTGTAATTGGATTGTAGCTCTTTCTGAATACTGTTTTCTCCTCTTGACAGCATGGGGTAACCTTGGAAATGTTCTCAAGAGCCAGAGCAAGATTTCTGAAGCTGAAAGCGCCTATAGAAATGCCTTGTACTACCGCAGCAACATGGCTGATATGCTTTATAATTTGTAAGTATGCGTGGCTTTCCTGGGGTTGGATCGTCTGTGAAACCTGTTGTGAATGGAGCTATTGATTTACTTGCTGGAAATGGAGATGATGTTAGCTGTTGCTTTGTAATAGTCATTTCATTAATCGTGCTCCTGAAACTATGGGGTGGACAGGACCTTTTCTTGGTCAACATTATCATATATTCATGTATTGAGTATGGAGAAGGTAAACTTACAAATCTGTTTGCTTTAAAAGAAGGAAAAAAAACCCACACTGAACAAAGTACAGATAGAGGAGTTGGCAACAGTAGCACTCCATCTGTTTCCGACTGCTAAAATATAGAGGTGTTATTTAGTCTTCTTTTTTAAGTCTGAATAACACTTGGGGGGAGTGGGTGTAAACACTTCCTAGAATAAGCCAATACCCCTTGGTTGGCTCCAGAGGACTGAAATGTTAAAATAGCAAATTACTTTTCTCCTGTGACTGACTTCAGAGCAGCATAGGTTCAAGAAAGTTTAATTACTAGAATCCTGTTGTAGGTGGATAAGAGAATAAATACCATGAGCATCAAAATAATTATACAGTGGGGAAAAAAGATTTCCTAACTCATTAATGTACCAAATCATGAACACAGAAGCTAGCGTCGTGCTAAGCTGAAGTGTGATCATGCTGCCTGTCCCAGTGGGGAGGTGGCCAATTCTCTGCGTGTCCTGGCTGGGCATCTCATCTGCTCCCTGCACAGCACTGCTTGTCGTGCTGGTGCTAGCTCTTCCTTCCCCTCCTGCCATCGCCTGCCCAGCCCAAGCTCCCAGACTGGGGCTCTGCTGCGAGACAGGCTCGTCACCATAAATAGCCCTACACTGTTGTTTCAAGATGTGCGTGGAGAACAAAATCCAGGTGACTGTGCTTCATTAGGTAGTAGTATGAAAATAATGTCTCACGTGTGGTAGAAAGGTATGTATGTGAGAGAAACACCATGTGCAAAAACTAAATGCAAATAGTAAGCCTCTTTAAATAAATAAATAAACAAATAATGTTCTGCCTGTAAGTTTAGTTTAAAATGGTTGTTTATAATGTCTGAAAATTAAGTTTACCATATAGTGTTTTTCTTCTTTTTCCCTTGTTAAACAAGGAAGTTAACAAGGTTAACAAGTTGCCCATTTCATTAATTTGCCTTACAGGTACACATACTGGAAACTCAAAATAATTTAATGATAGAATTTCCGTTCCAGAATCAAATTTGTATCTCAAAATATGTATATTTTTACTAATCATACATTTACATGCATACACGAATGAACATAATTTTTTTGTCTCTGTTAGGCAATGGAGAATGTGAAAAGCATGTTTTTAAGAAGAAACTGCTTCTGCTCACATTTAAAAAACAACTTCTGAACCCAGCAGAAGATTGTAGGAAAAAAATTGACAAGATTGATACACCTAAAATTCTTATACACCATTCATTCTGGGGATGAAAATAATAACTATTAAAATTTTTTGTATGCCTATACAGTACTCTTGTCTCTTACTCACTGTGTCATAGAGGGAAACTGAAGTTAATACCAGGGTAAGAAGAGGAGAGCGGGTTGGGTGATAAAGACAGGGATATAAAAGAAATCAGATTTCAGTAGTTTTGCTGTTCTCAGAACAAGCTGATAATCTTCCAGCTTTCAATTGATATTCAAAATATATGCCTACAAACCTTCATTTCTGTTGAATAGAAAATTTCTTGGAATTCTACTGAATTTGTGTAAAAGGAATTTAACTGAAATGCTGGTTGGAATATATAGGGCAGAAGTTACCTTACATATACTGGGGAAAGTAAAGGAAGTATATTCAGAGGGAATGTTTGCTAAATAGTATGTGTATATATATGCATATGCAAAAAAGGATCTCTAATTCTTAACCCTTTCTATTACTACCTTGAATGCAATAGAATCTTTCCTTTTCTTTTTTTTTTTAAAGCTTCACAAAACCGGTAGTTATTCAATAAAAATTGAAAAATCTTGCATCATTATTTTAATTCTTCTCTTTGTTTTTGCAATCTTGTTCTTTCCCTGTGTTGGATACTTCCAATCCAGCATGAAGTGGGAGTGGGCTTTGATATTACAAGACCACAAATGAATCAATTATTTTAAGCGTAAACTCTGAAGAGCTCCCTTGCAAGTTCAGCCCATCCTTGGCATGCAGTTCTATGGGAGCCTTTTACAAAAAATACTGTAATAGAGAAATGTGTCTTGTATGTGCCAGTTAGATTTGTTGTTTCTGGCTTTTAATATGTGCCTTTGGAACTGAAACAGCCATTTAGTAGAACTTTAGGAAACAAAACACCTTACAGTCATTTCTAATTACTGTATTTTGGGCATAATATATCCTAAGTATCTTGTAGTCTCACATGCTTTTTATTTTTTCTTAACACTTATGCCTCAGTATTTGATACAAATTAATTGGCACATGCAGCCCAGTGTTCACACACAGCAATAAGAAATCAAAGTGCTATCAGATCGAGGAACAAATTATTAAGGATGAACTCACAGTTTTTCATGGATAACAATCAAAGAGAGAAACTACATAAACAGTAGCATTTCGTGATGTCCCTTTCCTTCTTTTCAATAAACTGAAATGTGAGGTTGGCTTAGCAGTTGGCTATTAATGCATTAAAATATAGAGAATTTAGCACATTAGATGAATAGCTGATTTCAGTGGTGTAGTTTTATTTTCTGATTGTTATACCTTATGGCTCTGTGTTACAGCTGCTTTTGCCATTCAGGACAATTTAAACTACATTAATTTAGATTACATAATTACATAATCTCCATTTGAAGGCTTGCTTGATACCGAACGTGTCATTTCCCATAGTGTTCAAGTGTGTCAGTTATGTAACCTTAAATAAATTCCTAATCTTTTAGAGATCAGCAGAATTTTTTTATTATTATTTTTATTTATAAAAAAAAAAAAGAGGGATAAAAGGAAAAAAAAAAAAAAGCTCTTGCTAACATTAGTCTTGGGTTGGTGGTTCATTACTACTTTAGATACGGGTTGAAATAGGTTTATTGTGTTGACATTTTCTCAGGTCCAAATAAGTGAAGCTTATGCATAGCTTATACCTCAGGATAACTTGTGACTGAGCCTGTCCTGAAGATAAGATCTGTGGCCTGGAATTTAGGAACCTGAGCTCAGGCTAAGGAATTGAATTCTTGTTCCGAAGCCTGTTTTCTGAAACTCTTATGAAAAACTTAGGGTAAATTCCTGGCAACTCTGAAAGCATTTGAGATTTTCATAGCAATATCAGTGCAGAAAGGATTTCAGTTGTTTTATACTGTAGATGGAGAATGTATTACCATATGACTTTAATAAGGTAGTTTGTGCTTCAAAAATACATATAAAGTGGCCTCCTATAAATAACTTCTCTGACATCTTGAGACTGCACTGCAGGTTAATTTTTACAAATAAATCTCAAAACCAACTCCTCAAAGCTATGCAACACTGCTGATTTCAGCTAGATTTCACAGGGTTATAAATCAGCATAAACTGAGATCTCTTTCCATGCCTCTATTTTAAACAAATGGAGACATCCATGTATTTTAATACTGTGAAGTACCAAGGACAGAGCTGTAGAAAAACAGTGGTTTGTTCTTCCCAACTAGGCAATGTTCAGTAGATTAAAAACAAACTACTTTTAGTTTGTTTTGGCTTTTCAGTCTTTATTGCCTTATGATTGTTACCTAAAGCTCATGGGATTTTTGTATTGTTTCAACTTGCTTCTAATTAATGCTTAAAGTAAAATCGCTTATCAGACAAAAGACAGATTGCATACATTATTTCACTTGTATTTAGGCCTAGCTGTGCTTACAGTATTCTTTTGTCATCCATATTAGTAATCTATATTACCTTGAGTTCCTCAGCTGATTTTAAGGATGTTCGCAATCTCGCATAAATATTGAATATTTCTTTAAAATGGTACTAATTACTTGAAATGTTGGATTTTGAGTATACAATACCCTATAAAGGATAAATTTCTACCAAAGAGCTGTCCCCTTGCTTGACTCCCAAAATATCTCGTTTTGCCTTTAGTGATATAGGGCTATGTGTACAAGTTTATTATTCAAAGTATGAATTTCCATAAACTTTATTTCAGCAAACTTAAGGTATTATGTCAATAAGTGTGGGTTTTTTAGAATTCTGTTAGGTATAGTCTTCAATAGTAGCTGAAATTTTAATTCTGTAAAGTCTGGGGTTGCACAAGTGTTTTATATGCAAAGTTTAACTCTGCATCCTTGGGTAAAAATTAATAACGAGCAAAGTTCTTCCTTGTCTGTTGTTGTTAGGCTATATAACATCTGAAATTGTGTTCCCTCTGCTTCTGCCTTTTAAGGGTGCTGGCATAAAAATATCCTTTGCTGAGCTATCAGAGACGAAAAGCACTAAAAGCAGGCTAACCTACTAACCCATGTTGAACTATATTTGAACCTGCCCCAGACGAAGTTGCTGCACACTTCACGTAGTAGGAAACGAGTCAAGGTTATGGTTCCTCTTCCTTGATAGCCCACAAGTTTTTATAATGCAGGATGTTGAGTTAAAAAGCAAAGAGGATGTGTCGTCTGCTGTCTGTTTAAGCACTTGATTATGTTTTTCTCAGCTGTGAACGCAAACTTGTTACAAACATGTTTGGAATTAATCTCTGCTTTGCCAGCTAGCTCTTCCTCTGTCAAAGACAGTGGCTGAAGTTTGTGCCTTACTGTAACCAAAGTTGTCTTGATAAAATCTTGCTGTATTGTGGGACTGGCTCTTGAAGTAGCACCCAAAGGTCACTTTATTGACCAGTGGTGTCCTGCAAGTGTAGAACTCTGCTCTGGGGCTCTTTGTAGGGTCCGTATGAAGTAGATATTTTTGTTAGTAATATTGGAGCTGAAACACATTCAGTGACCTAGCTATTCAATTACATGCCTCAGTATTTGAAATTATGGTGGTTCATAGTCCTTACATAAACTTTGTCCGTTTTATAAAATCAGGAAAATAATTGTTGGACTCTGGGAGACTTTGCCTTTCAGTTTTGTAAAAGGCCTCTCTTCTAAGAGGTTCTCTCTAGCTCTCGACCTGTGTTGCCTACTGGGGCATGTGAGGGGGAACAGACATCTTGTTTGAGGTCTGCTGGCACAGCACACCACTGCCCAGTGGCCAGAGGAAGGGAAAAGGCAGGAGCAATGCTAGTCCTTGTCCCTATGGCAGCTCTCCCCCTGTCAAGGAAACGGGTTGTAAGAGTTGATACAGGGCAGAAATGGTAGTAATCCCAGCCAAACTGCCCCAATAACAGAGAAAAGAACAGGACTATATTTGCCGACCAATTTGGAAAACTCTTCCCTCGAACTGGGAAAACGTGACAGAGTTTTGACTGTGCTATCTGAAAGCCTAGAGTTTGTTTTGTGGGCAATTGTTTTGTTTTGAATTTTTTTTACTAATGGGATTGTGGATGACTGTGCTTAGTGTGTTCTGCAAAGGGAACGGTCATTCTGTCTTAATGCCTACTGGGTTTGTGTGGGTTCTTATTGTTTAAAAAAGTAGGATTTATGTTCCATTTACATATTTGCTAACAGGATGTTATTGGAAAACATTAAACATGTTCCGTGTTCGTACTGTTCCTTAATGATTGGCTTTCTTGTTAATGAAACCTAGTTGTAGACTCTTACAAAAGGTTAGCACTCATTTGGTTGAGTAGTTAAATGGCTTAATTACTTACAAAAACAAAACAAAAAAGCCTTAATTAAAGACCAGACTTAATGGTTTCATGTACGGGGCTGCTGTAGCATCCATACCTGCCTTTCTACCCACTAGTTTTACAAATGAAGACAATGAAAGAGTTGCCTTAGGCAAAGCACATCTCCTATTGCTGCGTGGCTGGAGACACATCTGTGTGGGGAATAAAAGAGGCTTTTCTTCCATTTCTTTCTTTGTTTGCTAGTGTAGCATCTAGGTAAATATAATTCTTTGTAGATAATCCCACCTGAAATCAATGGGATGAGGTAGCTTGAGGCATGGATGAAGTGCAGTCATGGCAAAATAGTGGCTAACAGGCCCTGTATTAGCTGTTATCAACCAGTAAACAAAATTGATTAAACTATTTCAATATTGTATCTGGCCTGAAAATTTTATAAATATTTCACTAACATACATGTTTACCTTGATGACAGTTATGGTTCCTGTGTATTGTACTTGGTCAATTTATGCCAGCTTTAGTCACTGAGGAGTTTGCTTTGTAAATATAGAACATGGAATCATTAAGGTTGGGAAAGACCTCTAAGATCATCAAGTTCAACTGTCAACCTTGTTAACATTGCTAAATGCATTCAACTTGAGTATATTATTTGCAAAAAAAAAAAGATTTTTTGGGTTTTGTGTTCTTTGTAATAACCCTTCTAGTGTTTTTAAGTGCTCTATTTTTAAAGCTTCTGCAAGCTGTCATACGTACTTTTTGTTGATGATTATGTTGTTGATATTTAGAGTAGCTAGCTTTAATAGGACTCCAACAAGAAGAAATTAGTATCTGACTTGAAGAAAATGGTAGACTGTCTGCTGCCTGTTTATATTTTGTGACTGCTTTCCAATCCCCAAAAACAGTTTTATGCCATTAGTATTCAGTGACTTTAGGTCAAAACCAAGGCAGAGCAGGCAGACAGGAAGATTTTTCAAGTTCTTGGTCAAGCTAGATAGGTAAAAGTTGGCAGCTTAAAGAATTCAGGATGGCTGCAAAGAACTCGTGTGGGGGAAATGTTTTCCTGCACGTATTTAAATGAGCAATTCTATCTATAGAAGTGATGTGCATAATTTCTAGCTAGCCAGAACTTGCTTGTCATTTTTTTCTTATTTTTGTTTTTCTTCCTATTAGACAAACAGGATTCTGAGAACTTCCTAAGTCACCGGGTGAAGTCTGCTACTCTTGCAAGTAGTCAGCACATATCCTTCATTTCATAAATGATTCTCACACTGCTGTAAAATTAGCTAGAAGTAATGCAGGCAAAAAAAAAAAAAAATCCTGTTGTAAGGTTGTTCCAGAATGTTGCTGCTGTGATAGTTAGAACTTGTCTCCTAATTAATCCTAAATTAATTCATGGACAATTTATAACCATTTGTGTCCCATGGTTTAAGTAGCTTTTTCTTTTCCAAGTAATTTCATCTTCATGTGTTTCTAGAGAGAAACTTTATTCTTCCACAGTACTTGTCTTACTAGGAGCCACTGACTTCCTCCCCACCCTCCCCCCATCCGGTAGACTTCACATTTTCCCAGTTATGTCAGTAAACTTTCTTTGAATGGAAGTTGCGTGTTTCAATTAATGTTTTAATTTATCAGCCTTACAACTGGGAGGTGGACTGGAGAGGAAAAAAGAGTTTTGGAACTGCAAACTTGAAGCAACTGGTCCTGTGTTTTGGGTTTTTTGGGCATTTTGGGCTTATGCTTTTTTATTTAACTTGGTATCCTTAGCAACTGTAGAAAGTTTATTAAAAAGTGCCAGAAGACTTTAAGCTCTTCATCCAAGTGTATTACTTGAGCTTACTCTTCTGTATCAAGCATCCTTATTTCAAGGACATGCTTTCCTTGGTTTATCCTTGTGTAAGGAAGAAGGAAGGCTTTGTGTCTCTATAACCACAGAAGATAGGTACATACTCAACGCTTGGCAGTTGCTCTGCTCCACCACTGGCTTAAGTTCAATGCTTTGCACTGTATCACTATTTTTGTACTCTTTCAGCCCGCTCCTTCTCCCCTCTAACAAAAAGCAGTTATCATTTTGAAGTGTAAACAAAGAAGGGGAGAGGCATGTCAAGAACAGATCCACTCCTGCCTATAGGAAGAACTTCCTTATGTAGCCATCTGCCCTGACCGCTGGGAGGGGTGAGCTACTGGAGACTCAGCAGTACCTGCAAGGTGTGAACTCCAGCGGAGGGACATTCTTCTTCTGCATCTAGAAAATAGTCATTCAGAGCAAACATTTTCTTTTTTCTGCATTTACTATAGGCAAAGGAAATGGCAATGTGAGATGAAAATCAACTGTCTTCTTTAAAAGGAAATGAAGTAGAACTATATATTTGTTGAGCTCTACAAATGCACCCTGAACTTTTTAAAGATGTCTTCAATGTAATAAAGCATAGTAATAAGCATGACAAACAGACTTAACATTGTTTAATTGTGCAAGTAGATAAATTTACTAGCCAAATTGGAAAGTTTTGGCTAAACATTTAATTTTTCATTCTTCCTCCACAAAAAAAAAAAAAAAAAAAAGATGGAAATGCGCGCACCAAACCTTTTTTAAAAAGAGTTTGCCATTTCTTATAGACTCACCATTAATCCATTATCACTCCTTTCTAGGTGAGTGGAAAGGAACTAATTTTTATCTAAAAGTTTTGAGAGCCAGTAGATGAGGAAGCATGGACTCCATCTGCCATTGTCAGTTTCAGACTTCAACCCTAGCAATCAGCTAGGAGGAAAATGGGTTGTCTAAGGAAGGAAGGAGTTGGGACTATCAAAATGGGGCTGAACAAACAGATGCTAAGAACTTCAAGAAGGTCACAGGCATTCATTGTTACCGACCTTTGGTTTCATTTCATCTGCTCTGTCCATGCTTCTCTATTCTCTAGCTAGTCAGCTCATTTCTTGCAAGCTTAGCTGACTATGGTAATTATGCAGCTATTAGTTTCCAGCTTATGACACCACAACTTCTTCCTCTAGAACCAGAGCTAGTTTGCTTGAAGGTGTTTTGCAATTCTCTAGTTTAATTGGCATAGAAAAATTTTATTTCAAGTTTTGCCCTTAATGTATCTTTATGAAGACACAACAGTTTTATTTTTAGTGATTTAAAAGCAATTCTGAGTATCTTTAACGAAAATTCTCTAGCTGGAAGATAGTAAATGCTAAAGCACGTGAAAAGAAGACACAGGAGGGATATCAAACTTTCCTCTTGTGGCTTTGGCCTCTGTTCTGAAGTGAAAGAGACTCCAGAGTCAACTCCAATGAAAAAAGAAGCGTTTCTGTGGCAAAATAACCCATACTTCACCTATTTCTGAAGGAGAAGGAAAGAATATACAATCAAACTTCCAGCTGAAGCTTGTTTTGTAGAGTTGTTAATATAATTTAAGAAGCTGTAAAGGTAATTGTGTTCAACCTCTCAGATTTTTTGGAAAGAACTTCAAGTGCTGAACAGACCCTTTTGGTAGTATTTGCTCTAATGACCTCTTTGCAACCATGTAGTGAAGGACACACTCCCTTCAGATATTCCTCAGTTGAGCCCATCTCTTTGCTTCATGTTCATCTTGACAATGGTGAAAAACTTTCAAGGCCAGCCGCTTTCAGAGGCTACGCCGGGACTTGCTGCGTGAATTCAGTGTTGCTGGAGCAGCCGGCAGAGAGGCTTGAGAGCAGGATCCCTGCTTTGCTCCCAGGGCCCTTCCTTTGAGTTGCCATTCCTTCACTGGCCCTGCTTCTCCACTGACAGAGGTCCACTGATTTAGCCATGTGGTAGCAAGGCTGAGCTGCGCTGTTCCTCCAAACCTCAGGTCTGCCTCTCAGATGCCTAGCTGAAAATCAGCATGATTTTTGTCTTGGAAGTGGCTTAGATGCTATGAAATGCAGCAATGGAAAGGAGAATATAGGACCTATGGGCTTGCAGATTTTCTTGAACTAATTTTGAAGTAAATAGTAGTTTGTCACTTGATCCTGAGGCTTATTTTGTATTTTTCTCATAAGATAAATATTTATGAGAAGGTGGTGGTGTTTTACTTGTAGAAACTGGAGACAGAAGCAAATATTGAACTACTGCTCATTTGTATTCCCTCAGTGTGGTGAATGAGACAGTAGAACTGTGAAAGTAATAGTGAGTAATAATGTAGTTAGAGACTGGGATTATAAACATGCTCTAAAAAGAGCAGTAGGACATTTCACTGGCAGTATTAATTTTGGCAGTAACTAAATTTGAAGTATTTGGTTTTAGTTTTAGTTGCATTTTGTGAGTAATTAGACAGAGGTTGCTGAGTGTATTTATATGCCTGCATTTTGTTTGAGCTTAAAGATAGAGAGGATCTGATTTTTTCATCTTGGAAGTGAAATATGTCTGCTCTTTAAACTCTTCTAATATTCACTGTAAATTCAGGAATGCTTTGCCAGTTTAATGCAACGTTCATCATCTTAACTTTCTATCTATTTAAATAACTATTTATTCCTTCATAGGTGAAAATCCAAGCCAGTTATCTCTCAGAAGCACACCCCCCTAACTGTTAATTTCATTCAACTAAAAATATTATTTTTTAATTTTCCTTTAAGACTTTTCCTGACTTTGTTTAATCTGAAGCTAGAACTAGAGACTCATAAATCCAGTCATTTTTGTACTGTCAGAAGCCACAGGGAAAACCAGCAATCAATCAGAACCAGTTTCACATGGAGGAGAGGCAGTTTCATGCCTTGTCAAGGATTTTTAGATTATATCCTTTTTTTTTCTTCTTTTTCTTCTACCAAACCTCTAACAAATAGAAATAAAACACTAATTATTTGCTGGAATTCAGCACTCAATCTTGCATCTGAGCAGCTTGTTTATATACATAGAAATGTGTGTGTGTGTGTGTGAGAGAGAATGTCTGTTAATGGAACAACTTTTAAAAGAAAAAAATGTCTTCTGGAAGAGGAGTAGAAAAAAACCCCATACCTTAAAGTATCAAGTAATTAATCAAGAGTGCCAGTACTAGAGCATGTAGTGAACACAGAAGATGTATTTGGTAATAATTATAAATAAAAGTTCTTTTAATCCAAAAAAGCATGAATGTCATACACTTACTAAAGCAATATATTTTGTTCAAGTTGACCAATTACTGTATTACTTTTCTCAGATGTGAAATTATTTATTCCAGAGCTAAAATAAAATGGAATTTCTTTGACAAATTTGTCCCAAAATTGTTTGTAAGAATGTTTTTGTTTTTTTAAAAAGTAAGAAGCAGCTTAAATGTCAGACCATGCAACTAATTTATTTTTATGTTAATTCTACTCCTATCAATAGAAAATGATAAAGATATCATAACAACAACAATAATAATAATTATTATTATTATTTTCCTTGGAGTAATTGTAGTCTATAAAAATTTTTAGAGGTAACAAAATTCAAGTTCTAGAAAATTTAGAAAATGTTATTACTATCCTGACAATCGTGCCTCTTGCCACCTGCAAGACACTTGACAGTAGTTAAAAACCTTGCTGCCATGCCAAAAATGTTATTCCCTCATTGCTCATATTACTGCAAGTACCAACCAGATGTAAGTTCTGTTAATATTAAAAGTGATTTACTACCTAATCCAAAGTTAGTTGAGAAACAGTTTCAAAAGTGAGGCCAGGTGGTACTGATAGATTGTATAGAAAAAAAAAGAGGATATATTCCTCCATTCTGTTAAATCGTAACCCAATGATAGGAAGCAAACAACATAGATGGTGGCTACTTCCTTAGCTAGCTGCCCTACTCTTTTTTCCCCTGGAGTCTACTGGTTTAATTCAAAAAGTTCTCCTGAGATTTTGGAGGGAAAAAAAATCTCCTCTGATTAGAGACTGGAGATGGAAAAAGTCCAAGCTCTTTGCAGTTCGAAAACCTGTCATCAGATAAAAGCATAGAGGAGGAAGAGAAAATTGCTGTAGATTAGGGAAACTACAAATAGATATGATGACCCTCTCACCTAAAAGAAATAGCTACATTTATTTTTTCCTGGATACTTTGAGATATATGAAAAGGGACATCTACCCCTGGATAATACAGTCTGAGTCTGCACTCTGAAATGACTGATTTTTAAGGATTTTTAAATCCTTGTGATTTTAATATATTTGCATATGCCTTTTTTCAGTCTTCTAAAACTTTGGGAACATAGTAATGCTTTGAGCCTTCATTAAGTGTACAGCTGTGAATTCAGTAATGTTCAGACCACTTATTTCTCTAGAAATATGTGGGTGGCTGGTGTAAATTGTAATTCACAAGGATGCTCATCTTAAAAGCTTTAATTAAAGCTTTAATTAAAGCCCATGGATTATGAAACTAACTAAGAACTGGAAGTATTCGGTATCATTTTTGATACCTCTTGAGTTATTAAATTCGTTTGGAGCAGAAAGAAGACTGGAAAAAATTGAACTGATGTAGGTGCTTAGCCATATAGTGAATAATCTAGTGAAACTGGTCAACAAGGGGACTGGTTAAGGTAATACATGTGAAGTGTTAGGTGGTTAACTTTATTGTGCATTAGAAAAAGATCTGCTTATTTCAAGTTAAGAAAAGACAATAAGCTGAACATGAATAACTTAGTTACAAATAGCTCCACCATACTCTATCTGCTTTAAAAAGTCTCACAGTCTACCATTTTCTCAACTGAGTAGATAAATCTCCTGGTTTCCAAGAAAGCCAGAACTATTGCATTTAACATCTGCTTTTTTAAAGCCATATGGATACAGCTGATGTCTGTGAATTAATCCTGTTTCCACACAAAATAATTTTCTCACTGAATTGTTAGTAACATGCAGTGTTGTTATAGCTCTGAAATATCAGTCAGCATGTTTTTCTTTGTTACCTTAGTTTTGTTTTCAGTATTTATTTTGCAGTTACTCTTTGCAGTAACCTTCCTCTCTCTTTTTTTTTTCTTTCTTCTTTATTTTTTTTAATGTTGTTATCCAGAGGATTACTACTTCAGGAAAACAGCAGGTTTTCAGAGGCATTGCATTACTATAAACTGGCAATTGGTAGCAGACCCACACTAGCTTGTAAGTATTTCAACTATATGAGCTTGCGTAACATTGACTATTGTTTTTTAAGGAAATCGTCCGACTCTTTAATAACACTTTCTTTTTTTTCAGAAGTTTTTCATTTGGAAAGCAAAAGGTGAAATTGTGCACTTTTCAGTTGAAAGCAAGTATTAATCAACAACTACATTTAATGTAGTGCAGGGAAGAAGCAGATAATGAGTTAACACTGGGCAGCACTGCTAGAATCTAAAATGCTTCATTCTGGGGTGTTGAGCCATAGATGCTACTGACCAAATTTTCAGGCTCCTGTTTTCTGTTTCTTATAGCCAGTCCCTGATTTTTATGGTATGTGGTGTGAAAGAATAATACAAATATTTTTGAAGTCCTTTCATTTTTCCTTTCTTGCCTGGAGGAAATGGGAAATAATCCATAGGATGTTGTTGCCAGTGATCGGTTCCAAAATTAAGTGGGTGCTTTTTAAGATTGCTGACTTTTTTGTAGCTGAAGTATTAAATCTATATACGTATATATACACATACATGCATGTATGTATAGACATATGTATATATTTTTGTAACATTTCAAACAACGATGCTATGTTTGATACATCCTAATAAGAAGAATGAAATGCAGCACCCTGCCTAACCAGCATTCCCTTCCCTCCTTCCTCAGTCTTTATAGCCACTTTCTCTTTTCCTTGTCTCTGAACTTTTACCTCTTATGTGTTCCTCTTTACACCAGTGATTGATCTATATTATATAAAAGCCAAATTAGATAACCATGGGATCTCTTTCAGATATTACTTTGAAGTAAAACAAAGATTAGATAAAACATAATGGAACCCCATTAAAAGATAACATCTTTTTCCCTCTTCACAGCTGCCTATTTAAATACTGGTATAATCCTGATGAACCAAGGGAAGACAGAGGAAGCCAGGAGGACTTTTCTGAAGTGTTCAGAGATCCCTGATGAAAATTTGAAAGACCCTCATGCTCATAAAAGCTCTGTTACTAGTTGTCTTTATAACTTAGGAAAACTTTTTCATGAACAAGGACACTATGAGGTAAGACTCCAGATTTGTCTACAGTATCATGATAAAACCTTCACACATAAATGGTACCTGTTGCTTCCATCCAGACTTTCAAAATACATCACAGGCACCAATTGATTGTATTTCACCAAATCAAGATTAGTGTTCTCTACAGAGAATATTTATTCTCTACAGCCACAGGTGTGACGACGTTAATTAGCAGTGTGTTGTTCTGATGTCAGAGTCAATATTAGCAATGGTTACATCTGATATGTGTTAATTAATGTTAATTAATTCTTTTTGGTTTTGTTCCTATGGCTGGTATGCAAAGGATATAGCCTGATTACAGGCCAGCCAACCTAAAGTCTACTGGCTTTTTGATTCAAAATAGAGTAAGTCCAGTTATGGTTCCTTTGAGTCTCCGAAAATGAGACCTAACTGGAACAATTCAAAACTTCAGTGACTAAAAACATCCCATTATGTGCTGTTTTCAGATAACTTGACCTAAGTGCTGAAGTGGATTGGATATTTTTAATGTAACCATACACTGCCCCCAACCCATCCCATCTCATTTACATGTGCAAATGTGACTGTTGTAATTCCTCTGCATTTCCCTGCTGAAATTACTAAAACTGGACATTCGCTTGAGTTTTGACTTTTAGCTGTATTTGAAAGAAAGTAATTATCTCTTTGCATTGCCAGGCATACTTCAGGACAGGAGTTACACATGGTTTTGATCCATATAACTCTTCCTGACTGCGACAGTTCCCTCAGCTGTTTAAGATTAGGCATGCACAAGCTCTGGATTCTCTGTCATCTGTCTGCTGAATCCAGCTCTGTCAGGTGGCAGTTACTAATTGGTTAAAACACAGACACAGACAGCTAATACATCCATAAAGATAAGAAAAAAGCAGAATGTTGTCTGCACAGCTGATTGAGTGTAGAGTTGGAGTGCAATGCCTGGGAGGTGCAAGGGATTTTAAGAATAGAAACCATCAGATTTCTGCCTGGTGGTCATTGCAGTCTGACCTAAGCTTGATTGATCATACACTTAGATTTTTTTCAAGCATATTTCAGCCTTCACAAGCTGCAACTATTTGATGGAATGATGTAGAAAATGATGCAGAGCTAACAGACTAAACAGTAAGCATTCTAAGTGCTGAATGAATCATAAATGTGTGATCAGGTAATTCAAGGCATAGCACACTTGTGAAGGGAATCCATTTGTGGCATTCTTGACGCTGTAGTCCATCTCATTCTTTCTGTGGAGCAGACTTTAGTTGTGAAGATTATGCTTTGTTGTTACTTGCCAGTAGAAAATTATTTCTTTATTTTTAGGTCACTTACTGTAGCCTAGTCATCAGAAAGTCCTTTGTCTGAAGTTTGATATTCTCCGACAGCTTGTAGAATTTTATATATGCTTATAAACTCATGAGTCATTGAGGGGTTTAAAAAACATTCCTTTTATTTCCACCTGGGAAATTGGAACTAAGTGGAAATTGCAATATTGGAACTAATTTGATCTCTTGTCAATAAGCTTCACTGAATTTGGTAAAACTTCTGTAAATAAGAAATGTGAACTTTCTCTGATATTTATGATCCTGATGTGTTTTCTTTCTCTCTGCATCTTTCATCTGGGGAAGGAAGATAGTTTGGCTTTACTTTCTGTGTGAAAGACTGCTTTTGAAATTGGTGCTTTACTAATGATTTGTCCCACTTGTGTGTCTTTTTTCAGGATGCTCTTACAGTTTACAAAGAAGCAATACAGAAAATGCCAAGACAGTTTGCACCACAGAGCTTATACAACATGATGGGTAAGTGCATTGTTAGTGCTTCAGAAAGATACTTGAGGAGTCAGGCAGGGTGAAACAAAAGAGCTTAGCCAGGCAACTGATGCCCAAATGAATTAGCTAATAAAAACAAAAATAATTGCCTTCAGTAGATGCAAGCCAAACCAGGTTCAGAGCTTAAATGCCAGCAACTGCAGTGCTGGATAAGGCACAATAAATGATGAGACTGTTAAATACTGGATATCTTTAAGAGTGTCCATGCAGCACTTTTACATTTAGAATGCATGGATTAGTGTTTGTCTCCAGAATCTCTCAGCCAGTATCTTGGAGACCTCATGTGCAATTCATACAGTTTTTTTTTAAATATCCCATTTAGTCATCTTTGAAACTAAGAAGAAATTGTATTTACTTCATAGAAAATGGAGTGAGATTGATTATAACATAAAATCTAGTGTGGGTGTTGGATGTTAAATTTCCTTGTAAACCAACACGATGTCCAAATGGGGCCACAGAGATTGTGGGATTTTTTTTTTTTGCAGGTTGTGCCAAAAACTTATTTCCCAGCTGATGTACTGTTAGTTAGACATCTACAATGAGAGATTTTTTTTACTAGGACCAGCCTATCTCTCCTTCAGAATTTTAGCAGAGTCCCTTGAGTACTGCAAGAAACATTAATTTAGCTGAGGTGTTTGGGTTTTTTTAAACTTTAACTTCAGCTCCTCATATTCTTTAACACATCTTTATACAGAATACATTAAAAAGATAAGAGAAAGAAGATAATATGAATTATTATTTATAGTATTCAGATCTGTAAACAAGAGGGCAGGTTCTTCATTGTTCCAGAGATTCTTGTAAGTGGAATTCTGTCTGAAAAGGCATGTGTTTCTGCTAACCAACCTCAGTGTCTGGACCAGTAGACTGTGAGCTCCTACCTGGGACAGAAAAGGATGTAAGATGCCTTTAAAGTAGTTGAAAGTAGAGCAATTAAAATATATATGTAGAAACAATTAGGATCAACAGGAAGCATGTGGGGTTTTCTGGCTTCCTCCCCCAATGCCTAAAATACAAGGAAATGTATTGGTTCATACCAATTGGTTTCACACAGTTGTTGAAAGGAGGCACCACTCACTCTTCTCTACTTATTTAGGAAAGGCATCTTTTATTAGCTCCTTGCAAGTACTTGGGCATAAGAAAAAAAAAATCTAAAATTATAGTTGTAACTGATGCTATGTGTTTGCAAATCTCTGTAAATGCTAAATTAGGTACTTCTCTTGTCACAGTGACAAAGTATCTTATGTCAATAATAGTATAAACACTTCCTTAATAGTTCATACAGTTCAGTGGAGAGTTACTTCTCCCTGAATGCTGAGCTTTATCAGATTAATGCAAATGGCTAAAATCCCTAAAATGCAGAAGTTGATTATTGCATGTACTTTTGTTCACAGAGTGACTTAACTGTGAACTATTGTTTTATCAGTTTTATCTATCAGCATTTCCTGATAAATTTGGTGGGGTTATCAACAGTCACCACTCCGTGAATTAAACCTCTGCTTACTATTGGTGTCCTATAGTGACTGCTGAAGTACTGCAGTGCTCCAGCAAACCCTCCAGAGATTAACTGCCCTCTTTAGTGCAGAGATACATTTCATAATTCTGATAGAAGTGCTCCTCAGAAGTACAGAAATTAAAAAAAGTAAACCAATGCTGTTTATAGCATGATGAACAGCCATTACAAAACAGGCCTGTGCCACCCTTTGTCTTTTCCCGTGAATAGATGCTCCCTTTAGAACCACTATGGCCTATAAGATTCTTTAATTTTTTACTTCTTTGCCCATTGGTTACTTTCTTAGGTTCAGGAGGCTTTTCTCAGCTTCTTTTATAAGCACAGTCCATGACATCCAAGTTCACTCTGTTCCTGGGATTTGCATTTATTAACTCACAAAGCAATAGTGAACACAAAGACCAGCTCAGTCCTTTGCCTGGGCTTGGCTGCTGCTACACTTCCTTCCTCCACTGCTTAGCCCATGCTCTGGCTTCTGTTTCCTTTAGACAGCCAGCACTTCACGGATGTCCTAGCAGCATAACAAGTTAGGGTCAGCTGAGCTTATCTTGGCCCTTTTCAGCCTATTGCAAAGAGCAACAGGGTATTGTGGAGCTCTGTAAGGTATAACTTACTCTGAACGTAGCATATATTTGTACTTTGGTTGCTGTTCTAATGGCAGCTGTTACAGGGAAACCAGAATTTGCTTCACGCTAGTTGCTGCGGTGTGGCTTGTTGGCTATGCTGCAAAGGCAATCCAAAAGGCTATGTACAGAGTAGGGTGGTGACTCGAATTGAACGCAGCGCAGCATTACTAACAGCAGGACTCAGGATTTTAAACCAGGACTTTAAACCTGTCCTGGATGCATCTGTCCATGTGCATACATAATGGCAGTTAGACACATTGAATTAGGTTACTCTCTCCTACCTGTAAAGGTTAGATGACAAGACAGAGCTCAGTAGCTATGCTCACTTTATAGTGTGGAAAGAAAAAGATACCTCTGGGGAGTAATTAAGCCTATCTGACTAAGACATCTATTTTAGATTACACAGATAATCCCCTGCAAGCATACTTCTCCTGTAAAAGGAGCTGAGATAACTAGCTTAGACTTGCTAGCTCAAGTTTGGTGAGATAAATCCTAAACACCTATTCAGTCATCAATTTGCATTGGGTGTGACAGGAGAACAAGGCAACCACATCCATTATCAGGAGTGCATCCGCTCTGTAGCTCATACCGTGTCTTTGGGCACCAGAAAGCCGGCCGGATTGTTTATTTTTGTTTTGATGTTCAAGATAAAATTATAAACACGTTCACTATAACACTTTCTTTGATAAACAGCATTACATAAACTTGTCTGCCTACTTCTTGCCTTTAAAAGGGAGACTAGAGGAACTGAAAGAGGCCAGTCCTGTCTCGTGCTTGGAACTGCGAGAACCTGACTGAGCTGTGCCCACTCACCATGTGCTCATTGCTGGGGAGGAAGGGGGAGAAACTGGGGAGTGCTCCCCATCTGCTTGGGAAGGAAGGGTCCTTCCCTGTCTCCCTACGTGTGGAAGAAGTCTTCATAGTTTATCATAAAATCCAAGAATACAATTTGAGGATTATGTGCTGCAGTTGTCATTGTGATTGATGTATTCTGAGTCTCTGACAATTGCTCTGCTTGGTTCAGTGTTAGATATTGGCGTGCGATGTAAGAAAACAGTGCTTCCTCTAATTTTTAATAATTATTCAATCATTTCATTGAAGATTTTCTGGAGGCTTTTTTCCCTGTATGTTGTACATGACATACTCGAAAGAGAATAAACAGGAGACGAACTGTTTAAATTGAATTAGGGTTTGAACTCCAGCACTCGGAGGGCGGTAGCATTAACACTCCAGCAGTGTTAAGCCTTTATACCACCTGCTTTCCCTGTTTGTGTTACACTTCTTTTCTTGCCCTTGCTTCTATTGGCCTTTTGCTCTGACAGGCCCAGTGACTCATTCCTCTGGTGTGCCAGCCTGCCCGGCTGACTCTCGTCCTTTAAAACTCTAAGTAACTTGCCTCTTAAAGGAAAAAGAAGTATTGGGCCTCAAGAAGCAAGCCATCCATTTGACTTCGCATTTTATTCATGGGACAAAAGGCAGGACCAGAAGACCAGCATCAGATGTTCTAAGTTTGTGCATATGAAAAGTTGCAGGGTAGATTTTGGTCTCCTGTTGCTGTGATTTATTTTGCCAGGTGTGCAACAACTCAGCTAAGGAAACCATATGTTTCTCTGGCATTGTACCAAGAAGTAAAACCTTTTTTTTTTTCTTCTTCCCCTTAAAAGAACCCAAAACAGCTAAAAATTAAAACTCTAAAACTAGAATCAAAATAATTATTCAACAAGCTGTATAGGGTTGGCTTGGTATTTATTTTCTCTGTGTCATATTTCTTTGATGTAAATTAAAAAGTACATGCTAAGGTTACACAGATTAATTTGCTTGGCATGGCAACATGTACTACAAAGGCCAGAGTCCAGCTCAGCTGCATTAAATAAGTAATATATTTTGTTTAAAGTTTCAATTAAAACCTGGGGTCAAAAGATAAAATGGTCCCTGTGGGATCTTGAACACTTTAATGCCAATATTAGGGTTGCTTAAGGATCAGTCTCTGCTCTAGATGTCTTTTGCGTTCCTTGAAATTGGATATTGTACAGTTGATTGTATTACATTGCTTTTAAAACCACACTGGCCCACCTGCTACAGTAATTCATACTCCTGCCAGTTAAGTGGTGTGAGGTGGACCATGGAGGCTTTATTTTAATACTGAACAGTAACAAGGAAGATGTTGGGGTGGCATTGTCCAGGTTTAGATTGGCAAGATACTGTCATAAAGACAAATGTCTTGATCACACTTTATCTGCCCTTGCCAACTAACATCTGAATGTTAGATTCTTGTCATTATTCTGGTGATACTCAGTTCCTGTCAAATCTGAAAGTGATTTTCAAATGCATTTAATGCAAGATCTTACAAACATTTTTTTGTGAGAAATGCAAGTTACAAAAGAAGCTAACATTGCAGGAGTGAATAGAGTTAATGATGCACAGATTGGAGTTTAGATTTCTCCTTGCTAATCTGCTACATTGCACATGGACAGAAAACAAATCATATGCAAGTGGCAGCCAGGTACAGAACAGGAAAGGGGAGCCAGATTTTACATCTGGTGCAGAGGTTTGCATCGTAAGTACAAAGGCTTAGCATGTAGAGAGACTTTCTGTGTTGATGATTATAACATAACTATCGCTTTATTTGATTATGCTTTTGGGTGGATGTGGCTGTTTGTACAAACCTGTTAATATTGTTAAGGCTCCTATCCCATTTGCCCCTTGCTCCCATTAAATGCTTTTTTTATTGAATTACTTTTAAATATTGTTTAGAACTCAAAAAAACACTTTTGCTGGTATAATTTTACAGTTCATGCTGTGCAAGACTTAATTTTTAAGAGCCAGAGATGATTAAGCTGTGAAATACATATCCCACATCTTAACTTACGCAGAGCATGGTACCTGCACTTGTCTGAGCTCCAGTCATCAGTGTGCTTCCTATGCATCTCATGAAGCTTTACTGGTAATTTCTTACTAAAAGTACATTACAAACTTTTTTTTCTTTAAAACCTAGCTTTTTTGGAAAAAAAAGGATTTCTTTTCTTTCATATGTGTATCTTATATGTTCTAGGGAAGTAAGAATCAAGTCCACTCCAATAGTCATGGGAGTAAAAAGCTGTATTTCCTTGTCTCCCCCTCCCTGCTCCCAGTCTGCTACTTTAACTCTTCCCCCTCTGAGACTTTGCAGACTATGGTAGTTTATATCTGCCGTCCAAAGCTGAGTATAAATCTCCGGGCTCATTGCAATGTCTCCTGTTTTTTCACTTTGTTTTGTTTAAGGGATTCAAGCTGGGTATGAAGGTTACAGAAGTGGATTGCTGAGGGGGTAGTGGACACAATGTTTGAGACCAGGGTTTTTTTTCCAGGTTCTCAGGTTTTCTTAGTTTGGACTATTGATCTATAATTTCATGTGAAATGCTTGAGTTTTCTTAGACAATATTCTGAAAAAGCTAAGAGTCTAAGCCTCAAATGCATTTGTATTTTAAACATATGGGGTTTTGTATGAAAATAAGTATAATCGTAACATTTGTAGACTGAAAATATGGACTGAAATTGGACTACAGGGATCGCAGTTAGGCATGATTCTAACGGAAAGTGCTTCTTTTCAGAGTGTTTTAAAGAAACCTATACTGGCATAATGTCTATAAAAAAAAATCTTTAAAATGTGTGTAAATAAAGTAAAAGGCAAGAAAAGAGTACAATCAGTTGCTCAGTTATGAATTTTAAGTTTGTACCCTTATGATTTACTACTGGTTGCACATCTGTTGGAAAATGAAATTATCTGTCTCAGGTGAGCTCAGTGCTTCTATTTGTGTCAATGTGCTTCTTTCACTGGAAGTCTTTGTACAACAGGAGACAGCTGTGCAAAGTCCATGCTGTTCCACGCTGTAACTGATTTTATTTTGCCCTTCATTTATATCTGTTTTCCACTGTAGGTATTTTCCTTCAAAAGTAGCTTAGTGATCTAATTAAATCAGATCAAAGGCTTTGCTTTGGCTAATTGAGGCCTATAAGAATCTGCTCAACCAAAGTAAATGTGGATTGACTCCCTCTTAAAATACAATACAGATTATTCTGTAAAAGGAAAAAAACCAAACAGAATATGCTTAGTCTATACCGAACTCGATGCTCATTAAGTTCACATGCTTCAGCTGTTTCAGAGAAGATGTGCATGCACTGCATATTTATCACCAAGACTGTTAATCTTTTGCAGTATATCTTAAGAATCAGTATAGTATAACATCAAACTATGCTTCTAGATTTATTATGTTATTGTATGCACTGGTACCTAAGGGAAAAAAGAAGGAAGTTATATATCTAGGGAAGTGCATTTACAGTAAGCGCATCTGCAGCCTTGATTTGCACAAGGAGGCTGCATGGTTGCATTATGAAAGACAGAAACCCCTTGTGGTACCCAGGGATGCAGACCTCTCCATCATTTTCTAGGGCAAACTGTTTATGTTCCCAATTCAAAGAATTGACAGAAAAATGAAATTTAAATCCTGACTGAATGTATATCTTAGAGATTTTCCTTTTCAAATTGCATCTCCATCTTCCTTTCTGTTTTGACATCTGCTCTTGTCAATGCCAAATTCTATATTTTCTATATTACATTTTTACCATCCAGCAATTTGGGTGGCAGATAATTAACATATACGAGGATGATGCAAGGCAGATTTACCCTGTATTGTCTCCTTCACAGAGATAATTCCTCAGTTGTCTTTTCAGGAATATCTTTTGGGGTCCTAAGAGGAGGACCACAGGAGGGACATATGTTCTTAATCTGAAAGTATGGGTACATGGCACCTATAGAGGCACAGTGCTATTACAGCCATAGTTCCATTGTACTTACTCATCGATAAGTCTAATATGCTTCCTGCAAGAGGACAGCCTTTGCTTGATATGACAATGGGCATCTGAGAACAAATACAAAATCAGCAGATGAGAGGTTAATCTAGAAACACGTAACATACATTCATGTAAATGGTACCTAATTTTGCTTTTTAACAATGTGTGGTATGTATCAGAAAATCTTAAATTCTGGTTTGTTTTTTTTTAAGGATTTGTATTAAGATCACATTCCACTTCATTACTGAGTATAAAGTTAGCCTTTCAGGGGAAATAGCTGCTAGCAAGCTGATCCGTTATGAATATTATTAATTAATATAAATATTTAATGTTTAATATGATTGTTATTGTTTTTTAATTATTCTTAATTAATTTGACCTAGGATCATTTTAGTAGGGGTGATTTTGTTGTTATTTTAGTTTGTTGGGGGTTTTTTTTGGTTTTTGTTTATTTTGAAAGATTATTTTTCAATCCCAAGGATTCTGGGGAAATACGGGGAAATACTGTTTTGGAGAATGGTAGTCTTGCAACTGATCTAACTCTATGGCAAAGAAAATCCACTTGAGTACCAGGATTTTAGTTAGACTGGTGTAAGTCTAGTTAAAATAGCCCATTGCTCATTCCTTTATCATAAAGTATTAATAGAGGTGTTAATTAACTATGTATACACTCCTTTAAATAGTGTTTCAGTTGCATATTAATGGGTTTTCTTGTACTAGATTAGTAAATGAGAGTTACAATTAAATAATCTATGTTCCTCCTTTTGGAATAGGCTAAGAAATGGGTGCATAAATAACAGAAAGTATTAGCTGAACTGTAAAAATTGAAAAATTTTTGAATGACTGATTTGTCTCCTTTTACTCCAGTTAGCTGTTGAATTTCTTGCCACCTCTTATTGTGCAGGCAACGTTGCACATGGCTGCATGTTGATACGGATTAGGGAACTGAAATAACTGTCAATTTACATCTTAAGGTTTCCACTGCCGTGAATTTCTTTCTTTGTTGTTGTTATCTTTAATAGAAAGGTAGAATGCAACTCTCTTGAACTTTATAGATTGGACAAGTTTCATTAATAAATTGTGTGTGTGTGTGTGACCTTTCAGCTTTTTAACATGAGTTTTGAAAGATTTTACAAATTAAGTAATTGTTAAAGTAAATATAGAAAGCTGCTTACATGTACCATTGGTTTGCATATTTTCTGCCAATGAACACTGTTATTTCCCTAATGACTAAATAATTCATGTTGCAAGTTTATAAAAATACACGATTGTAAATGACAAATGTTATTTCTCTTATTTTAATCTCAGACACACAAATGCATCCTGAATGACAGAAGCCAATCCATACATATTTTCTCTGTCATTTTGTTGGAAAACTGTCTGAAGCTGGAATATCTTTTATTAAAATTGCATCAGTCTAACACACAAAATCACTTGATTGAATTAACACGTCAATGAACAGTTGCTTGATTTTATTCTGATCTTTGCGTATGATGGTGGCAGAGCCTCTGTCAGTTTTCAACTTACTTTGATTTCTTTTTAGATGGAGTGTCATTGTAAATCATTAGACGAAGAAATTAATGACAGACCCCCTAACAGTACTTCCTTCTGTAGTAATGACATGTTCTAATTGCTTATAAGATAGCAATTCTTGATGATATGGGGCTTATGGGCAGAAAACAGACTCTTCAGAAGAAAAATGTTCAGCTATAGACAATTCCCTGTAAAGTCTTCAGGGGAATAAAATTCCTTTTTCTACAGTTTGACATTTAGATTGGCATATTGTAGTTTCATTTCTAGATGTGCCACTCAGAAATACCCTCAAAGTTTTAGGAGGTTAGCTTGTAAAGTAGTTGAGCTCTTAAAACCTATTAAAAATTGAATTTGCCAGAACTCCGAAGATGTTAATCTCTTCTTGTATCAGAATCCATCATGGAAAATAGATGAGAACTTTGGATCTTTTTGAAATTTGGCATTGCATTCAGCATATACTACCAGCAGATAATAACTCCATCTCTTATAACTGTTTACATTTCTCTTTAAAGGATCTTGTTGTTAATTGCTTGAAACTTTGCCAAGCTCTAACAGGTTGGGCTGGAATTTTCCACTTAAAGAAGAGAAAAAGGCAATATGGATTCTTCATTTCCTGTATGCTAAATGAAGCAGGGGCCTGTGGGAAAAATAGTATGCAATCAAATAATTAAACATTCTGCCATAAAGCATGCAGCTAGGGAGAGGAGTTGAGGGGAGCATATAGCTTGACTTCTGGCTTCTTCCCTCCTTTCAACACTTAACTTCATTACTTTGTTTTGCATAGCAAAGGTATAATGTGCATAGCAAGGTATAATGTTATGTCACTTATTTGTGAGCACTGGCATAGTGGAAAAAAATCATTTGACATTGATATCCCTGAATTTGATCATGGTTTTTGGGGGGTGTTTGTGTTCTTTTGGGGTTTCTTTCCTGTTTGGATTTTATTTTTTTTTAAATTTGGCTTGGGTTTTTGGGGAATTGTTCATTTAGTTAGGCCCTAACCAGCAATAGAATGACTTGAGTACTTCTGGGACTGAAACATCAGCTACTTTTGTGTATGTAATCAGATATACAGACCAGTGCATGAGTACAGAATGCTCTGTAGATCCTTGAATTAGAAATCCTGGTCTGCTAGATTTACAAGCTTGCACCCCTTTTTGGAAAAAACTATTTGCTCATAAAAACCATATTGGCTCCCCTTAGCCTTGGCTTAGTGTGACTTCTGACTCTACATCACGCTCATTTTATCTGTGGACTGTGGTTTGGTCCTTTTGCATGCACTGCACCCTAACTCCTGAAACTCAAACTTATGTGCCACATTTTGCCTGGGATCCCTATGCTCTAGTGACAAAGATAGCAAAAAAAAAAAAATTAAAAAAAAAAAAAATCTAACTGGACCTAGTCCAATTTTCTTTCATCAAGAAGATCCTCCGTGGCCCCTATAAATACTTAAGGTGAAGTATCACTCCCATAATCAGAGTTCTTTCTATTTTCTTTCTTTGAGCATGTAGGTGGTACCTTTTTCTCTGATTTTCGGGCGTATGATAGCTGGCCTCAAGCTTGAACAGAGAACACTGGTCCTTCTCTCTCTCTTGGATGCACTCACAGCTATTCATTTCCATGTGATGCAGAACTGGGGGCAGTGACTCACCTGGAGACAGCCTTAGCCATCCTCTACTTGGGTCAGACGTAGTTCTCTCTTGAGAGAACTTGATCCTCCAGTGGTGGCACATTTGGGATGAATCAGCTGGTGAGATGGTGAAATTCTGACTTTCCTGTAGGCATTTTCAGTCTGTCATTGGCTCGGGCAGAGGCACGTTTACATCTAGGTTCCTGATGTATTATGATTAAAAGCAAGGACATTCTGTATTGTCCTTACCACTCTGTGATGTGCAACGTAGATTGATGGAAAAGAAGTAACTTCTCTGTAGTAGATGTGATTAAATTTCTGTTATTTTGAGACTTTTGACTGAAACTTAGCAGCTGGAGCTCTCTCTTGAAATTCGGTTCCAACAAGACTTTCATCTCAGCCACACTCTTTCAGCACTGATAAGGCCATCATTCAGTCTCCTCACTGAAGTGTTTGTAAAGCTATTTTGCTTTTTCATTGCAGATGTTCAAAGCACTTCACCCTTTTCAAGATCTCTGCCCATTTAATAAATATCAAATTATAAATGAGATGATAAATTCTGGAGACCCTGAGAAATTTTGGGCATTCTCACTAACATTTGTTTCACCCTGTAGGAGAAGCCTATATGAGAATGAGCCGGCTGCCAGAAGCAGAGCGCTGGTACGTGGAGTCACTGCGATCCAAGAGCGACCACATCCCGGCCCACCTCACCTATGGAAAACTGCTGGCTCTGACGGTGAGTTAATCAGCAGCTCCTGGGAGCTGGTCCCAGGCCCTTCGAGTAGGTGAGGTAAAGGGACAGGAAGACTTTGTACTGAAAATTGCTTATTGCCCTATTTGTCACACTATATCAGTCATGCCTTCTAATGAAGGATTTTGATAGCATCATTTTTTTGTGAAACATTGCATCCATTCCTGAAATATTGCCACCTCTGTGTCACAAATGGATCATTTAGATCGCTTAAAGAACCTCTGTCAAAGGTACTAGCAAAAGTGGTTTTAATATGGTGTTGTAAAATTGCTACTTAATGAAGTTCCATGGCAAGGTTCACTCTATTACTGTATGGCAACAATCATTTGAATGGTGATTCAAAACTACAAAGGCACAAATCAAAGTTACCAAGACAAAATCAAAGTTATCATAATACGAGGTTATGTTTGATACCGATCACTTACGAAAGATCTGCCGCTGGTAAAAGGTCTCTCTGCCTCGAGGAGCAACCTTGAGAGGTGTCCGAGCTCAAGGGGAGATCACCACCATGCTGCCAGGCTGCTTAGCTGGGAGAGCTCAAAGAAGGCTCGCTTAGGCTGTCATATTTATGGAATAAAGTGGTTGGCTTGTAGTCAAATTACATGCGATGGGAAAGGTATGCATGAGACTCCTTGTACCCACAACCTTCTTTGGCCTTGATAAATGAGTCTTGGAAAAGCCACCTGCTATTCATGTGTTAATTGCATGATCAGTGTTCCAAGCTCTTATGCATTGATGCTCACTGTGTCACTCTGCTCCTTTGTGGGTTTTCAGAGAACAGATTGAAACTAGAGGATTTCTTGGCCCATCTATGGCTTAGTCCTTTACCTCCTTTGGGGCCTGAACCAAACTACAGCTAGCTTGGTTAAGGGGTCGAGTGCATCCATCACGCTGTGCCCAAAGAAAACAGTTATAATAGCATAGGAGCTTTGTAACAGATAGTAAGGAGTTCTCTGGTTGAAAAAGCCTTTATTATAAGTAGTTTAGATCACGAGTAATGATTTTAATACAAAAAGATATTCAGTGTTTGATCCAGGGTGGTTGTAGCAGACTATGGCAGAGCTAGAGATGTCACCTATACTTTGTGATTTGCATGTCTCATGCTTTGAATTTTCACTTCTTTAGGAGTATCTCTTTGAGCATGTGAAAAGAACTACTCAACTACTAAGGGCTAGTTCTAAAAAAATCAGAAGAGTTGGACTTTCTTATTTCTTCAAAATTTACTTTGCCTTGTGAATATAGGTGAGCTTGTAGCTCCAGCTAAACTAACCCCATATGATAGTTACAGCAGAGCACCAGTCCCTCCTTGGTTTTCACGCATTTTGAAGATGAAAATGGATTTCTACTTTATTCACTAAAATAATTCCATTTTAAAACTGCCTTTCACTTGTTTTCCATTTCTCATTCCCATTTTTCTGACCGTATTGTCTTTTTCATCTCTCTCTTCCACATTAGCTTTCACTGTTCACCCCAAGCGGTTCCATATTTCCTTTCTGTGCTCTACTGATACACCTTTGTACGACTCTTCAGTCCTTCTGCCTCAGTCTGAATATCTTCCTCAACTTTTCACCTATCTGTAAGCTTTTACTCTGACCTTGTTTATGCCTTATCCAGTCTTCAAACAAAAAATGTCCTTGGACACAGGGTAGAGATCCAGTGAAGAAAAATAGCTCATAATTAATTTCAGCAGATCCATTGCTGCTAAAAGTATCGAATTTGGAAAAGGGGGAGAAATTAGAACAGAAGTTTTCTATATAAGCCACATATGACAACATAATTAGAAAGAAAAATTGTTCAGTGTTATCACATAATATCAAATACAGAGTTTGATTAAAAACTACCTGGATGGGAATTTTTAGATTGTAATGGAAGTCAAGGTGCTAGTGTTATATCCCCACTGCCTGTCAGTTCCAGGCCCTGGAAAGGCAGTTTTTTGCTACAGTTTCCAGTTACAGTTAAATTTCTTGGATAGTGGCAAATACATGCACTCACTGATTACCTTCATCTGAGATAGAACTGTAAGTAGGTTGTACAGCAAAATTTCCTAATTCACCTTGCTTTTCTGGCAGATATCTTCATATCTTGCACCTACGAATAATAGGAGAAAGCGTTATTGGTTTCTTCTTAGCAAGTCTTTGACACAAAAGTTCTCATTTATTAGAATTGCTGTGGGGAAAGAAAGAGTTTTCTCAATTAAAGTCCAAAGCTCCTTTTTTTTTTTTTCTTTTCTTATTCCACACACACCACCCTACCCTAGTACTCCTCTGGTTATTTTTGCATTTTCTGAACTGCTGCATATATGAAATATGAGGTCTGCTAGCGAAAGTATTGAAGTTGTTCTGGGAAACAAGGTCTCACAATTTTCTTCAAAATAAAATCCCCAAATCCCATAACTCTGTACAAACATTGTGAGCCACTAAAAAGAAATTTTAAATTTTGTCTGCTCCTTATGAAAGTTCAGTTATAGGATTAAACATTAGCAGCATACCCCAACTTTGGGAAGGAAGTGATGAAAAATGTACATGAATCCTTATAGTAGAATTGAACTGTTTACTTTTCTCCAGGGATATAAACACAAGATATATGTGAGGTGTATTGTGCCTTGAGGATCTGAAACATGGTTGTGGAAGAATGTGTCTCATTAGCAAAAAGGACAGGAACTATATACAACTTTGAACACTGAATACTGCACCATTATAGCCAGTAAAATACTCTGCCTATCCTTTCTCAGCACACAGTTGCTTACCTATACTTGGTCTGTGCCGTAATTGTAGTCTATTCTCATCATGTTCGTTTGTTATCATCTCTTGACAATTTTTTCTTTTATTACTGTTGCTTCTTCTCATATTCATGGCAATATGTACAGATAGGGTTCATGTTCATTCTATTAACAGCAGAATAAGCTGAAAAGATGGTGCTGATGTCCTCTTGGCTTGTGGTGACATAGGACTTCATAAACACATAATGAGGCAACATGTTGATGACAAAGTAATTAGAGATGGCAGAAAATTTTTCAGGTGGTTATTTCATTCATGGGAAAAAAAAAGTTCATTTGTCTTTGATCTATTGAAATTTGGTATTTATTTAATTTAATTCTTTCAGCTACAAAGTCTGAAAAGACATTCAACAGGAAAATGGATGATGAAGAGATTTGGCAATAGAATAGGGATTTTTGTCTCCATGTTGGTCACTTACCCTTAATCAGTTTTGCAGCCTACCATCTGCTCAGTGATTCACATTAAATGAATTTTGTCTAGTTTCTAGTATACTGAACTGTACTAGTATTAGTTCCCGTCGCAAATATATGATTGCTGTAACTGACATGCTTCCTGGAAGTCTGCATAGACTCCCTTGGGATTCAGTAGCATTAGAGCTGCTCCCTTTGGCATAGTTGTTTCAGTCCATACCTAACTTGAAGTACCACTGTGATTTATTCTTCTGCTAAACTTTGCTCATGGTCATTTTCTCGCAGCCTGTATATTTAGGAGAGGGAAAAGCCTACTTCAGTTAGTTTTCAGATGTTAGAGGAGAGACATTTTAGAGGCTTCTTTCTCCTCATCTGTTGGAAACAAAGCTTCAGACTTTTTGCAATCCCGTTTCAGAATATAAGTGCTGAGATAAAATTATTGATAACATTTCTCTGTGTCTCTTTTCTAGGAGAGAAATGTGAGATGGTTGATGAAGCAAAAGGTGGAAGTGGGTGCTAATATAGACAGAAAATTTTTCACTGTCAGTGAAATTGGGGGTTGAGGGTGGAGAGGAGGAAGGTGTCAGACAAGTTCCTAAGTTCCAGCCAAAGGCAATTCTAGTATAAAAACCAATAGCAGTAAAGTCAAACCTGTAAAGTTCACAAATTCAGCTATGTTTTACTTCCTGATTTAAATTCCAGTGAAGTGGCTTAATTTTAAGCCCAGCTTTTCTGCCTCCTCAAGTCTGTTGCCAGTATTAATGCTTACTAAAAGCAGCATGACATGATTCATTTAATCCCTTAGTGTCAGTCTTGATACCTGGACTGCCTTCTTGTACATTCTGTTTTCTTTGCCTTCCCACAAGGAACTGCGAGGGTGACCTATGCCCAGTGTGTAGACTAGAGATTTGCGAAATTGCTTGCTTGTTACAGCAGGCTATCCTTTCCCAACTTTCAGCAAAAGCTTTTCAAAATTTCATAAACAGGGACATAGATATAAATGAGCGTACCAGAGTGTAAGCTGTTTGTGTTCATGTTGTCTGGCCTTGGTTCTGTCAAACACAAATTAGGAACTCTGCACTTTTTCGAAATCCACAATGACCTGTGCCTGGTTTTTCTTTTTCATTTTTATTTTAATATTGAGTTCCACAGCACATTTAAAATAAAGGCACCATACAGTAGATGAGCCTAGCAATGAAAAATATCTTTGGTTTTGTTTTTTTGTTTTTTGTGGGGTTTGTTTGTTTGTTTGTTTTTTGGTTTTTTTTTATTATTTCCAACTTGAACAATAACCTGCATGAGCAATCTGGTCTAAATAAAATGTTAACTCTGCTTTGAGCAGGGGATTGGACAGGGTGATATCTCAAGGCCTCTTCTAACATGGATCATTCTATGATTCTATGTACCTTTCTTTGTTTTCATAGTGAAGCTAGTTCCAGTTTACTAAAACGCAGTGTTTTGAATTAAAGTTGAGGTACAGACATGTATTTAATATTAACACCTATTATCCTCTCTTACTGAAAAGAGATTTTAGCTTCTACCAGCATGTGTTACCTTTTGTAAGGTCATGAGTGGCATGTAAAACTGTAAAGAAGGTAAATCACAATTCATCTACTGTGATAAACTTAAAATGATTATAACCATGCTGTAAGTGACAGATACTAAATCATGTCATCATCTCAGGTTGATTTTACCAGTTTTCCATTTGCACGTAGCTAATGTCACTAGTGTTCCAAAGGGCAATTTAAATTTTAAACTTGCATTTTGTGAGAGATGAAATGAAATATAGTAAGCAAAAGCATAATCTATGCTATTTAATTTTACTTATGCTAATTCTTTTGGGTTTGTATATAGAATAGAATAGAATAGTTCAGTTACAAGGGACTTACAATGATGATCTAGTCCAACTGTCTGACCAGTTCAGGGCTGACCAAAAGTTCAAGTATGTTATTAAGGGCATTGTCTAAATGCTTCTTAAACACTGATGGGCTTGGGGCAGTGACCACCTCTCCAGGAAGCCTGTTCCAGTGTTTCACCATCCTCTTGGTAAAGAAATGCTTCCTAATGTTCGGTCTAAACCTCCCCTGGTGCAGCTTTGAACCATTCCCATGCATCCTATCACTGGATACCAGGGAGAAGAGACCAGCACCTCCCTCTCCACTTCCCTTCCTCAGGAAGCTGGAGAGAGCAACGAGGTCACCCCTCAGCCTCCTTTTCTCCAAACTAGACAAGCCCAAAGTCCTTAGCTGCTCTTTATAGGACATGCCTTCCAGCCCTTTCATCAGCTTTGTTGCCCTCCTCTGGATGCATTCGAGGACTGTCACAGCCTGCTTAAATTGTGTGGTCCAGAACTGCACACAGTACTCGAGGTGAGACCATACCAATGCTGAATAAAATATGCTCAATAAAAGCACATACAACTTGTAAATTATTTCATTCATAAGTTGAAGACTTTTTCTGAAATATATAAAAGACAACACAATATTTTGTTATTCCTGTGCAACATTCTCTTCTGAAATGAACATCAATGACAACTTTTGAAGATGTTAAAAAGTAGTTTGTTTGTTTACTTCTAGAAATGTTTTACTGAACAGTTAAAAGGTATTTATTCAAGAACAGGAGAATTCCTGAGAAAGGATTTTATTTTTTCTGAGTTTGGAAGTATGTGAAAATTGAGAGTATAAAGTGTTACAAGCCCAGTCTCTGACAGGTGATTAGACAAACCTGAAGAAATAATGTTTTCTTCTCTGACGCCTACACAAATTTTTGTATGTGTGTATCTGGGAATATGGAAAGATCCAAAACCAAAGTAACCCAATAAAGTAAGAAGTGAAATAAAAATCCAAATAAAACAAGCTTCCCTTCCCTACCCCTGAAAACCTGCTGGTGACAAACTCTTATCCATCAATAATAATTCTAAATACTAAACGTCATTTCTGCACAAAATTATTCTCAGTAAAGTTAACTTCCTGAATAACTTAAAAGATACATTCATAAAACTCAGAATATGCTATTCAGCTTCTAATAACTGTAATTTACGTTGACACAAAACAAAGCAAGCAAGCAACCAAAGCCAAACCAAAAATAGCTGTTAATTTGTCATTGATGCATGAAATACATAAGTGGTATAGTTCTAATTTGCATTCAGTAAAAACTTTGGAATAAAAAATTACTGATTAGTACTAAAACAATTCTCTCTGTTTTTATTTTAATGCGAATATTTGTCTAGAGGTTTGTTAGCTCTTTTGCGATACAAGAAATGCCAGGTGGACTTGGACATGCTGCTGTATATGCAGAAAAAAACAGACCAACTTAAGAGCTACAAAGGAATAGCTAATGAATTTACAGTCTTCTTACCTAATATCATAAGTCAAAAGTATTTCATAACCCCTATATTGGATAATGTTATATGTTCATATCTAAAAATTACAGCTCACTAAGCTACAATTTTCCTGAAAATATATTAGAACAGCGTAATTTAGCAGTTGAAAAGCATGATTAGTAGCTCAGCTCGTAGAATAATTGGAAAATAGCCAGTTGTCTGGGGCTTAAGTTTGTCCTTTTCTTTTTTTAATTATTTGTTTTTCAGAAACAACATGTAGCTGTTTAGGACGGCAGTGCTTTAGCATTATGTATTTCCAAGTGCTTTTCATATTTTTAACTTGTTACGCTGCATAAATTACTTGAGAAATTTATTTGTCAATGTGTCATGTTAGTTGAGCTAGCCAATCTCCTGGTAGCATGGGAGTTTGGTACCACAGCATCTGAGTCTCATCCCTTACTTAGGTAATTTATTTCTATATCACAAAGAAAAGCATAATTTTTGTAAAAGGCTTTAAAATTGCAAGGCTCCCGGTACTAAGATAAAAATGAGTCTGTCAAAAATGACAGTGCCAGGTGAGGCCTTGAGCATGTGCTGTAATTCATTTTCCATTTTATGAGCAGACCTTCTAGAAGACAAAGCATTGGCTATCATGCTAAAAAGAAAATCATTTATGAGTAAGGTTTTTCAATTTTTTTTCTCCTCTCACTTTAGTCTTCTTAAAGAGAAGACTAAGAAACCCTCCCTCCTAATGGCTGGCCTCTCTGCCATCAGGCAGTGGATGGTTGTTATAGTAGCATGCTAGTCTGAGAAGCTTTATTTCAATTATAAATAAATCTGTTTTGAAGTTTTGTTTTATCTGTTTTGAGTGAACTTGAGCCCACAAACCACCCCTCATAGCTTGCAGTAGTGCCTATAATTGGTAAAGTACTTAGGGGCAGCCCCATGTTGTAACATTTAGCATGTTGCATCTAGGAATTACAGGCTTTTCTGTATTTCTTTGGAAAAAATTGCACAGTGTTTTCTTGCATTTTACACGGCACCACACAGTGCTGTTAATCTCCTATTTTTTACTGGCTTGGAAAATCACCCAAAGTGCTGTAAGAAAAATTTACTTTGCCTTGTAAAGTTTCTGTGTTACAGCTCCAAACCATATTAAATTCAGTAATAATCACCCTAGTAGATTCCCTAAAATCTGAAATATTTTATTTTAAAACATTTTCTCCAAAGGGGCATGGGGAGAAGGCAGACATAGACGTGTCATAGACATGATAGAGACTAGCAGTGTTTTGGATTAAAATAAAAGAAACAGAATTGTGACATTCAAGTAACAACACTGGTGTTAAATACTTTAAGTTTCAAAATACTCCCTCCTCAGTGGGTGGCCATATTTTTCCTTGCAGTTGTTTGTAGCTTATGTTCCTGACAAACAGAAGGCCACAGAGGTATCCTGCCATTTTTGTTTAGCTGTGAAATTACTCAGAGTGCCACTATCAAATACCCTACTGTATTCAGTAATTCATGTAGTCCTTGAACATCATCTCAAAATAAATATAAATAAATGACAACATAGAAATAAATGGAAGGTAGTAAGAACAGAAAGAAATGGGACAGCAGGGGAAAAGGGGAGCAAAGTGCAATAATGAATAGACTAATTCAACATTCACTATTTCTGTAATTATTTGCTGCTTATGTTCCAGCACAGAAAAGAAATTTACATTTCTGTTGGACAGCTCTGTCATATTGTCATTTTTTATGTCACTGGTTGATTGCTACTCCTTTTCTGTCTCTCTAGATTTACACAAATTAGAAGAAAGCAGGGATGAAGTAGAACAGTCATGATGTCAAAAGAATCGTGACTGACTTTAAGACATAGCAATTGAAATGCTATATGTTAAATTTAGGTATGATTTTCTAGAACAATTTATCCCTTCTTTTAGTAATCAATTCCTTTAAAACAAAAAAAAAATATATTTTTAGTAATACTGCTTTTGGGAATGAGAAATAAATGCCTACTCGTATAGAAATCTTTAATCTATGAAAAGACATTTTCTGAATGGGTCAATTTAATTAGATGAGCAAAGCTGTTAGATATTTCATTTTGGGAGGCTAAATCCCTTGGCTGTTAGTAGTGCTTCTAGGAAGAATTTTTTTAATGAAAAATGAATATTTCAGTTAAACTGCTATCATAATAAAGTATACATGACACTGAATCCTTGAGAAGGCCCTCCCGAAGAAGTCAAGTTAAGCCAAGCAATAGCCACTGCTACTTTCTGTCATGTATTCAGTTTCTCTATGGAGTCTGATACAGACACTACAATTTTTCTTGCCTCTTGAAATCGCTTGAGGGTTAAAACTGATCCAGGAACAAAGTTTGGATTTAGTTCTGAAATTTGTAAAATGTCAGAAGTTGTTTTCATTTTTGATTCCAGTTTACAACCAATTCATTTGTAGGGGATGGGAGGGCTGGGTTTCCCTCTTCAGTGTAGAAAGTCATGTTTATGGACTTCAGAACCGTGAGCCCTATTTTTTTAAGTTTTGGTTATCTGGTATATCTGGAGCATTAACACCTCCAGGCTGAATGTCAGGATTTCCAAACTACAGAAATTTCAATAGCTGATGTCTATTGAGCTTGTATTTCTTCTGAGGTTGGCCACATGCCATAAGTATTGCATCCATAGATATACTTTTCAGTTCCCTTAGGACATATGTTTGGCTGCATGCCAAATGTAACAGAATTAATTGTAAAACAGAGTATTTTCATTTAAATATAACATATTTGTCTAACTAGTTGGTAAATTACTCTGGAGCAGGTATTTAGGCACATAACCCCTCACTAACCTCCTTTAGGGATCTCATCTTCTGTATCTTGTTTCTAACTTCCTGTAGACAGGAAAAGGGAAGCCCTAAACTTCTCACTTTACTCAACATAAATTTAAAGCTTGTTGTAGAAAACACCCCCGATACAGGATGAACAGCTTTCATGAAAGAAAGAGATATTTCTGTTTTGCTACATAGTTGAATATAGCTGCCAGTCACCTGTTATTACTCTATGTATAGTAATTTTGTCAGTAATCATAGAAAAATGCATTGATATAGGCCAAATTTAGCTTAGAAGAAATTCATAGGACTCAGTGAAAACAGTATGTGGAGATAGTGAATTTATATTCTACTGACTGGCCAGTGAAATACGAGTAGATATTAATACACTACTTTATCAGAAAATATAAAATGTGGCTTAAGATGGAATGGAAAAGAAAGTGCCTAACATGAAAATTTACTTAACATTTCATTACATATTCTTGATATAAAATAATCTATAGCTTAATGGTCGAGGTGAACATTTCAGTATGGGTCTAGACAGTAAATAAATCACAAGGTATCGAATGAAATCTGCTCTTTAAAAGTTTACTTAAGACTGTACACACTCTTTCTTGGTTTTAACAGTGACGTAACAAGGCAAATTCCTTTTAGACTTCAAGTTGCCCAAAAAGAAGGACTGAAAAGTGGATATATATATTAAAAAAAAAAAAAAAACAAACCCAAAAAAATCTTCAAGGGAAAAAAGGAATCCTATCCCTGTATTTCTTTCCTATATCATTTTGAATGCTTTAATAAAACAAAAATGCTTTTTGTGATATGAGAGCCATAAAACAAGAAAATGGATGTCAAATAGCTCTAATATATTATTGCTTAATCAGATACATACTGCTTTACTTGAAGAAAATATCACCTTAATAGGCTCTGAATCATGACCCAAGCCAGTAAAGTTATGAGCTGTGCTTTAGATTCCTAAATCTATGTATAAGCAGTGGTGTCACATTCAAAAATGCTTACGCTCCAGTGGATTCCCACCAAAGTCAATGGGCAATGCTGAAATCTCAGCTCTGTGGTTATCATGCCATTAATTATCCCCATAGATGTAGACTCAAGAACCCAGTTTATGTTATTACTGTCTAAAACAACCTTGGCTCATAGAAAAATTACACCAACTTCAGTAGAATCTCAGTCAGTCTAGTAGATGGATTTTTAATCAACAAAAATCCACCTGTGGTTGAAGGATGACTAATGTGATATATTTAGATGGAAACGAACCACTTAAGGTGCAAATAGAGGATTAAACTAAAACAAGGCTTTGCATTTTATTGATCCTACCAAGGCTTATTTCTAAAAGTAATTTACTGGATTACACAAGGGGTATGCATAGACTCACCAGTGTGTGAGGACCCTGGTCCGGTGAAATGACTGGGAAGGAGTGTCCTGACCTCAGGGCCAAGGATATGTGAATGCGTCACACTGGACAATAATGAGAAAGTTGCTTCACATTTACTATGAGGTAAAGATTAGTGAATTATTGTGGATTACTAGATACAGATTTATACCCTAATTTCCCCCAAAGTAATCCAATTCTTGCTCCCATACACCGAGATTAACATATTACACCGAAGAGGAATAACATTCTCACATTCTTGAAGTTGTTAGCCAAAACTCGAGAGGATCAGTACTGGTGACAGTATTGTTTCTCACTGTGATCATCTAAGGATATGAGAGAGGAAAACTTTGTTTGAAAAAACAGCATCTTTTACAAGCCCTCTAATATTAGTTGGGCAAAGAAGGACTTTGCACGATGTAAACTCCTCCCCCTACAACTATTTGTTTATCTAATGAAATATATGGTGCTTCTCACTACAAATCATTTCTCATTACAAATCTTGCCACTGTGTGTTTTTCTGGGCCAGATGTTAACCTTTAGAAGTCATTGCTTCTCTGCCATGTTCAGTTGTTTTTATTTTATTATGAAAAAGATGAGATGAAGAGGCAAGATTTATCTCTTTGCTGTACAGGAAATATAGAAACTGAGATAAATTTTGGGCTTTTGATGTGAATAATGTGAGTCTCATGTATTTCAGTGGAACTAGCATTTCACATAAATATTATGGTGCAAGGTACTCACGTTGTAATTCAGAGTGAAGAAGGAAGAGTTGTAGAAATAACAGCAAAATGAGGGGAAAAGAAGAATCCATCCATTTAGCTACTAAATACTAGATATTGAAGTAATTTTTTCAGTCTTAATATTTAGAGGAGGGATGAGGAGCTTGCATATGTCAGTGACCTCATTGTAAGATGCTACTCTCTAGTTCCTGTTTCTTTAGTCCAGCTAACTAGAAATTTTTCAAGACTTTATCACTAATTTACTCAGTTATACACCATTTAAATTGTGTTTTGCCTGTCACCGACAACTTCTGTAAGGCAAAAGGAACTGGTTATGACACAGATATGCAGGTCTGCAATAACTGAAAGAAACATGAAATGAAGTCACAAGTTCAGTTCAGTCCTTTTTGCTGTCCTTGTGTAGTCTCTCTGTGACTTTAAAACATCCTCAAGAGGAAGAAGGAAATATGTAAAATCATCATTTTTTTCTGTATTCAGTGTCTGCAGTTCAATCAATCTTCCATTAAGAAATCTTTTCATAATTCAATTCCTTTTATTAAAAAATGTGAATGCTTGCAAAAAAAAAAAAAAATTGAGCAGATATGGGAAATGACAGTCAACTGCATTTATGACACAAATTGAGTGCCTTATGCAATCACATTATTACCAGTTAAAGCTGGTAAAACTATTTTGAAGAGAAGTCTCTGCTCTACTGATTAAACACTTGCACACTTTGAAGAATGATGAATGTTTACAAAATATAAAGTTCGTTTAAATTGCAGAGACCACCTAATTTGTTGAACCACCTTACTGGTTGACACTTCGTCATCATAGTTTCCACAAGAGGGTTATTCAGAGCTGCTCAGCTATATTAATCTTTTCCAATTTTACTAGCATCTCTGGGTCCTTGGGCCTCCAGCAGCCTGAAGTACAACAGCTGCCTCAACATGAATTTGGCACTGTTTGCCAGCAGAGTCAGGAAAAAATTTTGGTGGATATAAAACCAGTAGTTTTTTCCTCATTTTTTTAACATTTTAAGGATAAATACAGGGTCTTCTGCTAATGCATCAGCTGCCCTTAGCTAGCTCTCTTTTGTTTGTTGCAATGATCATAACAGCCTTTTGTAGGAAAGCCCAGTTAAGCAGTACGTCTGACCATATTAGCAAGGTCAAATCCATTGTCCTGGTCTCTAGGGAAGAAGCAACCAACCAAACAAAAAACCCCTTGCAGAGAACTGGTCTTAAAAATCAAGCTCCTGAATTCATATTTAAACAGTTAACTGTTTGGCTTCCAAAACTGCAAGCAACCAGTCATTCTGATTTGAAGTTTGCATAATTTGTGGAGAGCAGAGTATTTCTGAAAGCCAGGACAACTGACATGCTAGGTTATAAGAGCCATGTGTCAGTTACATTCACTTTCTTCCTTTTAAATTCAGTAGTGTTGCTGGAAGGTGGTAATCATGGGCAATTCATCTTTATTTAAGCACAGGCAAAAAAAAAATTTAAGTTTTCTTTATTAATGGAAAACTGTTGAAAGTTTCTCCTCATTGTAGGCGTTAGAGTAAGGTCCAGGTCCAGTAAGGAGAATATCAGCACAGTCTTCCAAATCGATTATTGAAGTGTCTTCGGTGTGTTTTTTTTCCCCCCAGCAACGAGATTGCCATTCATTGTTTTATGATTCTGTCTCATTGGTTTCGGCACTGAAAAGCCATAAATACGCCAGTGCGTCTGTGCAGAGGATCTCCATTAGGGCTTGGGCTAGGACCACCCACTCATTTCTCCTGAGCAAACCAGTAGCTGTCAGATAGCACCCTTTCATTAGCTACCGACCTGGACTGGATGTGAACTGGTGACCAACAGGTGAAAGGTATTTTGTATCCCATTATTAATCCTTAGAGCCATCAAGTCCTTCCATTAAAATCTTATTAATAACTTCTTTATCCTTCAAATAAGTCTGCTAGCATGCAGTTGTAAACTTATATATTTTGCTTTGTAAAATTGCCAAAGCATGTGGTTGTGCATATACAACTGCACACCCTGCTGCTAGAAATTGGGAGGTTTCCAGTGGCTCTCAATGCCTGCATTTGTATGGGTCAGAACACATAAGGGTGAACATGCACAGAAAATGCCTGCCTGCACCAAATAGGTATTTTTCAGCTGTTTAAACATTTATTTGAATTTTCTTTAAAAGTTAGAATTTTATTCCCTTATGCCATGTGCTTTTTTTAACACTGAACACTTACAGTGGGGAAGGGACAATGACAGGGATTGCTATCTTAATCTAACTACACGGTGTGTACATTCTGTTATGGTGGTTAAGGTGTACATTGGATAGTTGCAAAAAGTTGATAAATGCTACATTTTAATGGTGAAATAGCCTGATTCTGTCAAGTGATTGGATTTTATATCATTTGACACAAAAATAAGGTGTGTTAAATCTATGCTGAGGTATTGACATTTTAACAGCAGGCAGATGGCACCAAAGAGGACATTTTAGATGGTGATGCAAGGTTCCTCAGAATGACGTTCTGCAAGAAAATGTGTTCATTCTTTTTTTTTTTTTTTTTTTTTTTAATTTTTCACAAATGTGGATATATGAAAATTATGGCCAACATGAACAAATGTCGCTGTGCTGGTTGTTTGTAGTCAGCTCATTTTATGTCTTGGGTGATAAAACGTAAGGTTTTTCTCCCCTTTTTCTGTTAATGAGTATTTGAGCCTGTTAATAGCACAGTCATTCCTTTGATGCTATGTATGTTAACACCTATCATCATTATGTACTCCAGGTGTCCTGACTGGCCTGAATTTGAGTGCAATATGCCATTTGGAAAGTGCCAAAAAGAGTAGAGTAGTCATGTATTTTTGGTAATCCCAATAAATGAAAATTAGTCACGTTTGACAAATGTTTGTGGCCTTATAGTCATAGTTCTGTAGGCAGAAGCTACGTATTTTGTGCCCATATTCAATGAACTGTCCTTTTACATTCCAGAAATAGACACAGAGACAGCATGCAACCAGCTTAAACTGATGATGTGAGTCTGTTAAAAAAAGCAATGATGCAAAATCTGTAGATGTGAATTCTGTCAGTATTAGTGATACATATGCTTGGTGCCTGTCATCTTGAAGCCTCAAGCCTGGACTTACATATGTTGTGGTACCTTTTGCCAGACTAAGAATGCCAACCCTTGGAATTGAATGTGCAAAATTTAATGTTTAATTATCATCCTCCCTCCCCCATCATCATCCAAATTATCTTAATTTGAATAACTATTTTATGCTGACCCAAATTACATTGTGTTTTCAATTGGAGATTATTTTTTTCTTCACTTTCTGTTCTGAACTATGATTGTATGCTATTTAAAAAAAATTGTATTTGATCTGTAGATGTGTGTTTACTGCACTAGTAGATGAGGAAAAATCAGTCTGGGCTACATGTCTTTTTGTTGTTGTTTTGGGGTTTTGTGTCTGGTTTTTTTTGTTTTTTGTTTTTTGTTTTTTTTTTAAAACAGGGATGAGAGGCACTGCAATATAAGATGGTGTAGTCTATCATGTAGATGCACCGTTTGGTTGACAGGAGCCTTGTGCCATGTGGATATGGTTTTAAGATATATGGGTTTACCAAAGAAAATTTACTAAATAATGAGGCTAAATTCTTACCTCCAATGAACATTCATTTTGTGAAACTGGAATATTGTAAATGATAAGCCTGCTTGTAGCTCTGCCAGGATGATCTCTTGGAAATATGGCCTCTATGTTGGTTTTGATTGACCCTGGTCTTGATATAGTTCTTGATGTGCTGCACAACTTCTTTCTCTTTATTTTATTGTCTCTAAGGCCCTTGAGGGAAATAGTGAGAATCTGGAGCAGCTGTAATCATGAACAGACCTCGTTATTATTCCTATGTTAACTTGTGGGATAGTGCAGGATGTATGCAATGTCTGTTTCCAGACCACAAAACTTGAGAAAGCCTATATGCTTATATCTGTGAAATAACACTTAAGGCAACCTTGAGAGGTGCAGACCACAATGCACTTCCACTGTGGTTAAACTTAACTGTTCTTTATTCTGGAGGGCTTCTATTTTATAACACAAACCGCAGCAACTAATTTCATGGGGATAGGACTAAACAGGTCACAGGTATCTTATTGAATAGCTGATGGTGATTGGTGTTTGAATGTCAGACTAGGTTAGTCCAATATCGCTGTTTTCTTCATGAAAAGAGTAATGACCACTAATGGATCTGCTCTGGCACTTGTATACCATAATGCAACTTCAGTGGCTTGATAATTTCAGTGATAAGAAAATCTGTGGTTTAGAACATGTCTGTTCTTTTTACCATCATTTCTGTTTGGGGTTTTTTTTGACCATTTTGTCATACCATTGATCATTGTCTTTAAAAATGACCTTTTCTATTTCAGTTATGTTTTATGGTTGACAGAATTGATTTCTGATCAAATCTTACTTCCCACATTAAAACCAGAAATATTTTCTATTTATATACCTTTGTTTGTGGTGACTTTACTGTTGGCTGTGTATATAGTGTTATTTAGGACACGAGGAAATAGAATGAAGCTGTGTCAGGGGAAGTTCGGATTGGGCATTAGGAAAAGGTTCTTCACGGAGAGGGTGGTCAGTCACTGGAATGGTTTCCTCAGGGAAGTGATCACAGCACCCAGCCTGTCAGAGTTCAAGGAGTGTCTGGATGACACTGTTAGTCATATGATTTAGTTTTAGGTAGTCCTGCGAGGAACAGGGAGTTGGACTCGATGATCCTTATGGGTCCCTTCCAACTCGAGATATTCTATGATTCTGTGATTTCATAGAACCCAAACATGTTTTTTCCCTTACCCTCTCCCCCCTCTTTTTTTTTAAGAGTATGACTAAAGCTTCCTCCTGCCTTCCCTTCCCATTTTAGCTTGGGTCTGTGTAATGCTTATCCTGATGCATGTCCAGAGAAGTAGCATGGAGCTTGATGTTCACCCAAAGCCTTTTACAATATTTTTTTGCAATACATTTCTACCACTTCGTTACTTCTCGGACATTGATGATGTTGGACACATTTCTTCCTCAGTCTGGAGATCTGCAGCATAAAGAGGCTGACCACAAAACTTACTGTAACACTTAAACATTCGTATTTACTTAGGTTAAGTCTAGTGATAATAGTAGTTGTTTTTCTCTAGTGCCTGGAATTTGGAAACAGTAACTCTGCCTGATTGCTCCATGGTGACACACTGTTAAAATAATTTTTCCCTCTTTTTTTTTTTTTAAGGGACGCAAAAGCGAGGCAGAAAAGTACTTCATGAAGGCTATTCAGCTGGATCCTACCAAAGGAAACTGCTACATGCATTATGGTACGTTTCAGATAGATAGGGTTTCCACACATATTCCAGAATTGCTGTTAATCTCTCTGAGTGATTAAGGATTTGAAAAGTGCTACTGGCAAAATACCTTCTTTAAAGGGAAAGAAACTGATCCACCATGTATAACTTCATCTCCATTTCAATTTGTTAATCACTGTGGAGGGAGAGGTGAAGATTTTCATATTTTGCATAGCTTTCCTCCTGTGAGGGGAATTTCAGTATTGCTGCCTCTCTGAGAAAGAAAAAAGGTGACTATTGCCATATGTCAAAGTTTCATGGCCTGGAGTATTATTATTAACAGTTTTGGCCTAACTTTGCTGGCTGCCGGTGGGTGGGCAACTGCAAGTTATACTTTAGTATGCGTGAGTTCCATGTATTGAAGTGTCTGCTTTTTGTTGAAGGCTTATGAACCTTACATCTACCTCTTTCCCAGCATCTTCATGGCTTGAAATGGATAAATATTACAAAAGGTTTTGACAAGTTGGCTATACCATTGTAATACTAAGCCATGTATGTGCTTAAAGCACACAGTTAATTTGAAGATATCTTTATAACTTTGGATTGTTTTTGCTAGATGTGCAAAAAATATTTCCAGATGTGATTAGTCCCAAGGAACCAAAAAAATTTAACTTTATGGACTAATTCTTACTGTATTTTAAAGATGATAATAGACAAATCTGAAAATGCAAGCTATGTAGTCCCAATTGGAAAATATAGAAAGAAGTAATAAATTTCATCTTAGTTAAGGAAGAAGGTAGGGAACCACAGGCATACTATATATATCTTTGTATATTGTTTTAATTTCCTCTTCTGATTCTAACTGGTAAATGTAAAATAATTAAAAATGAGTGGCCAAAAGGGAAAATTAATCTTACATAATAACCATGGTTTTACTTTGTGTGATTCCTTTGTCTGAACTGCTCACATGCTGTATTTCTCTTTGGTCCTATGCAGTGTAAAATTCGGTATTTTAGGCTCCCAGAGTCGATGCATACATTGTTACTTAGTACACGTCATGGTATTTAAATGAATGTAGCCCAGTGCTGCATTATTTAGCATTATGCATCATTGCAGTTAGTGACCTTGTCTTCTATTTATGCCTGTACAGGTAAATCTGATAGGGGTATTTGTGCACATAAGCTCCATTATTTCAACTGGATATAAGTATAGTTGATATCTCAAGATAATGAGGAAAAGTTGCAGCAGATTGTTTCTTGAAATCCTACTCAAGCCCCTTCCAGCCTTTGTTATTAAGAAATCTATCCTTAGTTATTAGGAAATCTATTTGCATACAAATTCAAAGGTAGGTCTCAACAATCCATCCTGGCAATTGAAGTTATGATTGTGTATATTTCATTACAGGTCTAGACATTTTCTTTTTCTCTCTCATTACTTCATCAACTTGCCTGTCTTTTCCTACAGTATTCCCTCTGTGTCATTTTCAAGTGCTCTATAAACTAAAACCAAGGTTATTCAAATCATCATTCATCTCAGATGTATTGACTACTTCATTACCAGACTACAGTATTAAAATGGTGTATTGTTTCCTAATTAAGATTACTCCCTAAAAACTTCAGCAAAGTTTTCCTTTATTATGTCACAGGTACAAAAATTGGTTTCTGTGTTCTTGTGCAGAGGTCATTATTGGAACATAAGTGAGATTCTGCTCTGCAGATTAGGAGTGAAGGGCAAAATGTAGTCAGTGTTGGGAATACCAGCATAGTAATGTGATGCTGAAGGGCTGTAGACACAAGAAGGTTCTCTATACCAGTCACTAGGTCACTGTCATGGAGCAGTATACAGAGAGCTCTACTGAATGCAGGTGAAACCTTTTCTTTTGATTGTATAACTCCTGATCACCTCACCAAATTCAGTGATGTTACTCCATGTTTATATCAAAGTATCTATGAGAAAGATATTATTTACTTCTGCTTGGCTTATGTGTCTATGTACTACAGGTGATCTCAAAACCTTGTCACTTCGAGCACAGGACTTTCTAAAATTTGAAATAAATTATCCTTTCCTTTCTTTCTTTCCCTGTTCCCTTTCTTTTCTTTTTCCCTTTCTTTCCCTTTTCCCTTCCACCTATTTCTTGGATTCATCCGGAATCTGTAGTGTGTGTTACCAGGGACACTCCAAATATTACACAGGAATCCCTAGTGAACACAATGTTTTATCTCTACATCTCATTAATTTGTTTTAGCACCTTGTCACAGGTACAGTCCATATCCTATATGCCAAGTGTTAAACTGTGGGGAAATAAATCCATATTTTGCATGTAAATCTGGGACATTACTTTTTTTCTCAGCATGAAGATGTTGGAACAGAGAATAAAATATTTGGCATCAGCCCTAAAAAAACACATACCTCATGGAACAGCCAAATGAAAAGAGCGATCAGTTGGGACACAACAGTGTGTTGATGGAGTAGCAGGAATAAATGGACTGAAGTTTTTCTTCCAAGTGCACATTCACGCACACACTTATAATTTGTGCTTCCAGGATGCGCAGATGTTCTTTTTGACTTCTAACCTTTTAGACTTTTTTTGGAGCTATCAGGAAGAATTGTTAATATTCTGTATCTTTTAAGCTGCTTAAGTTTGTATTATAATGTGCTTTAATTCAGGCCTTAAGCCAAAGCTGTTCTTAGAAGATGTGATCTGGTGCAGGAGTCAGCTTATTTGATCACATGAAAGTTTGGAGAGAGACAAACAGTTTCATGGTTGCTTCTTGGTATAATACCACCACCACCAGCACATTTCTCTGCTCGAGCTAGTGTTATGATTAGTTTTGTATAGGTAATCTGTTGGCTTTGGATTTCAATGGATTTAGGTTCAAAGCAGTGTTTCTCAAACTCATTATGCTTGGAGATGTCTGAATGGAGAACTAGTGGAAAAGCTGAAGAGATACAAATCCCTGCACCCTGCAGGCATGATGCCACTTCATTGGGCATAAGGGGAAGTGGCTTTTGCTCTAGTGACCAGAGAGGGTGGCAGTCCCCTCTCAGCCTGAAATGCAGGCAGCTGCTTACCTGTCCACATTTTCCCCCTTTTTCCCCTTTTCTCCTTCTTTTCCCCTTTTCCTTTCTCATATTCCAGTTCTGAACACCTGAACTTCGTGCAGAACTGTTGTCTTACAAATATGTGGTCTTGATGGGTCATCTGATACAAACTACTCAGATACATGGTACACTACCAGACACATCTAACAGATGAAAGAGAGAAAATGCATAGGAATGAAGAAGAAGAAAAAATGGCAGAAGAAAGAGTGCAGAAGCACTGGCTTTTTGTGCAGAAGTACTTTTTTTTTTTTAAATTCTCTGGCAATGAAAATCATATTTCTGGCACAGCCTACATGTTTTTAAACTAAAACACTGGAGAGGATTATTTCAGATGCTAGATTTGAATGCTCCTATGAAGTTTGAGGCTTTTAATTGGATATTTTTGATACAAAATTTTAAAGAAGATTTAAAGGGAACAGTTTTGACTAAACTGAGTTGAACTTAATAAATGCTTATTTATTTTTTAATTTCCATCTTTGTTTTCTCTGGGAAAGTTTTCTTCACAGTATCCTACCCCCATCTACTTAGGATATTGGCTCTCATGCATCCCACTTTACTTTGAACATTTAACTCAAGTATGCCATTTTGGGTGCTGCAGGACCTCAGTGGCTTCTGTCATCAACAGATAGATGACATAATTGAAATGGTCTCCACTGGCCCTAGAGGGGAGTCTTTCTAAGCTAGGTGCCTCGATTAAATGCTTATGGCCAAGTGGGATGAATCCAAGTATCAATCTGAGAAACCACAGAGAGATAGCTGTGAACTAACCAATTCCAAAGGAATTTTCATATAAATAATTTAAGAACATGTTGGCATCTAAAGAGTCAGTAAGTCAAATTTGTTAACAAGTGTGCCAAACATAGAAATGTTCAGCCAGGTCAGAGCAGTGTCATTATGGCCCAGAGATTATTTAGTTTTGGATGTAGTATTGACCACCCATAAAGGAAATACAGATCCCCCATTTCTGTCTGCACTGAGCCTATCTCAGAAGTTGAAGAAAGGTTCTGTATAAAATTTGTCAGTGCAGAGGGATGAGGTGAATTTCGAACAGTGAAATACTTAAGTGCTTGTCTGCTTAAAAAGAAAAATAAATTCTTCAGTATCTTTTAATTGAGATGGCTCGTAGGATGTAGTGTAGTTGAGGAGTTTGAAATTGTTGAAGGCTTTCTTTCTGTACTACCTTTCACTTAAACAAACAAACAAACAAAAAGCCCCATAAAGCTACAATGAAATTTAAGTTGTGCAAACATTTTACCTCCGAAACTGTCTTATTCCCTTTATAATTTGCTGTTTAAAAACAAACAAACAAACAAAAACAAAAATAAAAACCTCACCACTAAAGCAGGCTTCATCTTACTTATTTGCTAAAAATAGGGTTTGCTACCATGCCTCTTAAAGTACATATAGTAGCCTCTCTCCAACATAATGAAAATTGAGTGGGGAAAAAAGAGAGAGAAAGGAGGAATGAGGTTTCAGGATAAATGTGTGTGCAGAGGTCCCTCCTCCCTTACATTTGTAATGGCTTAATTGGAATGGGGAAGTCTAGAACCCAACAGGATGTTCAAATTAACTCTGTTTTATTAATCACCGTTGAGACCTCATTTTAAAATAGTTTCCTTTGAATAATACATTGTTTCTAATAACTCTAAATTGTTTAATGATTCCTTTTTCATTATAAAAATGGATTATTCTCATTAGATTAATTATGCATTCACTTAATTAGGCAATTCACATTGATCATCTGTCTTTTACAGCGCATTCCCAGTTACAGACATAAAACAAAATTAAAAACATCTTGTCAGATTAGGTAAAATTGAAGCATGTTAGCTATACTGTCATTGAGGGAAGAACAGATTAACATGTTCTGAAACATTCTTACTTTTTTTTACATTACCTTTCACTTTTGAATTTGTGATAATTTAGGAGTTGTTTTTATAGCTTTTCTCATACTATCTGCTTTTTTTACACACATTTAACTTAACTGCTTTTTTTCATTTTTTTTTACTTTCATCCTAAATCTTTCTAATCATTGTTTCAGCACAGAACTTTTAGCCTTTTTTGATGCCTGAATTTCCACCTGGGTCTGTGAGCACTTTGTATCTGTGTTGCCTCCAAAGATGACTGCTTTACTACTAAGTCCCAGCTTGAAAATGGATTGGAACTGCTGTGATTTAAGTTTGAAAAAATAAATTTCATTGAAATATGATAGCAGTAGATTTTCAAGCACCATTTTTTTCAGTCTTTAAGTCATACACTTACATGTGTTAGTGAGTGTGAGAATTTACATATGTTTACAGATGTGCATTCAGTTTTATTCTTAGATGTGTTGTATTTATACTATTTCCATGTAGTCACATTGCTCACTGGAGTGCTGGAGCTTTGTGTCTTTGTTCTTCATTGCCTGAAGAGCAGCATGGGAAAGCTTATTTTTCTCCCATATATTTAAGGAAAAGATCTTATGAAGAAAACAGTGTAATTATGAAAATTAAAATGTCAAATTTGTATTGATAAGAAAGAAAAATATTGACCATGACCTAGTAATGAAGTGTTACTAATTTCTTCAAGAGAGTTTTATGCCTGTGGAAGAAATGTCACCTTAGTCCATAGGAAGGTCAGTTTTTATCTTTGTCAATGAAAGGAATAAAACTGATTTCACAATCCGTAATTCCAGTGAATGAATTGTCCATTTCTGACTGACAGGTTAGGTAAATGAAGTATATGCTGAATGATAAATAAAACAGAGTGTATGGATCTGCTCAGTTGGGAACACCAGATGCTACATGGTGATTATATATTGTGAAATTAAATTCCTTGATGAGATGGGGTCAAAGCCAACCAGATGTAGTATGTCCGTCACAAAGTCACTTTGCCAGCCTTCCCAATATGGACTCATGAACATTTCAGCAAATGAAAGGGTTTTTGCCATTTTAAATCTTTTGGAAATCCCAACATTAAATATATAATGATTTTGTATGGAAACTATAAAACAAGTTTATGATACTCAAATAACACATGTTCATAGAACATATGTACTCTTTGGAGGAAGGGTCTCTCTGTCTTGAGCATACATTGCCATCCAGTTAAGATCCTGACTTTGCGTTATGGCTTATACCTCCTCCTACAATACCAATGAATGTAATTACAGGAAGACAGGATTCCTAGATCCAAAACCGGAAGAGAGATGTAACTGACTCACAGAAAGACTTCATTAAACTTCCGACCTTTCTGCTCCCAGGACTCTGTCCAATAACTTTGATTTAAGGAAATCTTCAGTTACTAGTAACACAGACAGCACGTCTTACTTCCAAACTGAAACTGAAGAAGAATATACCAGAAACTAAGCTATTCAGAAGAACATACCAGTTTGAAGTCTTGTTTGCAGTTTTCTTGGCAGCTATGAATGTTGAATGTACAAAGGCATATGTACATAAATTGTAAAGTCCTTTAGGTTGCTCTCTAGGCTGTTGCTATCACACAACATTAAAAGAAGATTATTACAAACCACTGTAATTACTATTTATTCCAAACTCCCTTTAGAACCAATCACTTAAGTGGAATGCAGTGGAGTATTTCCAAACAAGCTAGGTCACTGACCCTAAATGCTATGGAATTTCCATGTTTCTGGCTCGTCCCCTGAGTTTATCCTTAAATCTAATCATTCTGACATCCCAAATACATGGTTGACTCTGCTTCCTCAGCACAATATACTAGTCTGCTCGAGAGATGAGGTATAGAAATTGCAGATCAGAGACAGGGCTAGAAATGTGGCTTTATGCTTCCTTCATGTTGCAAAAAGTTTCTGCAGGAACTGAGAAGCTTTTGGCATGAACAACCCTGGAGACTTCTTTGTTAATGGCCATATGTTTTGACCTATGAGTGCCATCTTATTATGAGGATTTTTGAAAGGATAGCATGGAACTGCTACAGAAGTGCAAATAGATGTTTCCCATCCAAATTTCACTTTTCCAAACCTTATACCTCACCAGGTGTCTGGGGAATGACATAGGGTCAGAATCTTCCTTAGTATTTGTGAAACATGAGGTCCTCTGTATTATATCTTTTCATCATTAATCTTTTTTTTTTTTCAGTGAGAGCTTCCAGCGATCCAGATGTGGTCACAAGTTTAGTCATCAAGTCCCAAAGGCTTGCAATTTAATTTTTTCTCTCTTATCTCTGGTCATGCTCTGGATGACATCCAATGGTATATTTAGCTATGTTTTTCAGACAAAGAAAAAGGCTTCCAAGCCAGTGCATATATTGATGTTGCAGCACCCACTGGCTTGTGTAGTCTTTCTATATATTTTATTTGCATGGAATAATCTTCTCCATGGGAACAAAATGAGCGGATAAACTCCCCAAAAGCCCTTCCAGCAAGAAAGCCAGAGAACAGCTTTAGATAAAGACGGAATGGGATATAAGGAGCAGCAAAACAAACAGCAATGCTGCTACCATCTAGGTAATCCTGATGTAAGTTCTCTTTGTCACATCCTACACATTCAGCAAGAAGTTGTCTAAAAAGGCCTGGAAGGCAGGATCTTTAAGCAAACATTCCCTTGCTATGGGAACTGCTCATTAACAGCCAATGAATCTGTTTTGAAACTCTTAAAGGAAACAGTTACATTAGGTCATGTCTGTTGACTTGGCATCTTGCAACATTGATTCATCACCTGAAAAGCTTTGGAAATCAACTCCGAGACAAGGTCTCTGCTCTTACTTCTTCCACAGAATGGTATTGCTATTGAAATTTTCCATTCAGAAATCTCTGGTTGCATCTGCTCTTTTGCTCTGCATTGCCACAGCAGAGTTGAAGTTGATGGTTACTTCAGTGGTGGTTCTGCTCATGCCAATGAGCACTGTAGATCAGGTCTCAAGACATGATCTTGTAGCCTTGCTGTGTGCTTCAGAGACAGACACAATCCATTGGGTCAGTCAGAACATGACCCCTATTTTGGTTTCTGTTGAAATGCTCTGAAAGCACCAACAAATATTCAGCTTCAAATCCTCAATGTTGAATATGCTGAAATAACTTCTAGTGAAGTTTATTATAAACAGATTTGACAGTTGAGTCTATGGTCCTGATATATCCACTTTTCATGTTAATATAGTTGCTTAAGTTGCTGCCATGGAAGGAGAAAACTCTTTTGAAGAGGATAAGATGCAGAAGACTTGGTGACAAATGTATATTAAAGGAAACAAATGCTAACTATTCCCTATTATGGTGGGATTAGCAGTTTTTTCCTTCTTATTCAGAAGGTAGTTTACCTGGGTTTGCTTGGATTACTAAAGATAGCAGAACGTAAGTGTAAGTCATTGAAGTTTGAGTAAGTGCAGAACTAACAGCATTTTGAGAACATTCAAAGCGATTCTTTTTAAAAGCAGCAGTAGCAAGATGAGCTATTTCAGAAACCTACTCTGTTCTGGTACAGAGTACCTTTGAATGTTTGCCAGTGAGCAAAAGAGAGAACATTTCAATTAAAGAAAGATTGGTGCAACCTGCACTTTTATCTAGTGAAATAAAAGCTCATAGTGCCTGTAGGGAATAGTTGAGCCCATTCTAGAAGAAGGCACTAATGCCTTTCTGCTCTGAACATAAAAGATTGTTACACACAGGCATATCCCAACCAATTAATACCTTTCATATTACAGTAAAGCAGCAGAACTACCAATTCAGATGTATAGCTTTTAAACTGGTGTTGGCACGTCTTAACAAAATGCTTTACAAATATTCATGATCATTTTAGAGAGGCAATTATACAGGATAGAGAGCTGTATGCTTTCATCTCTGTGGATGAATATTTGTAAAAATTTTGACAGAGATTGAAAATAAATTGGTTTTTTTCAACTCCTAGGAACTGGAAATTTTTTGTTGTTTAAATTGCATATATACTTTTATCTTACTTTTCAGTAGATTGCATATATTTCCTCAAAATTTTTTGTCAAATATAGACTCAAAAACACTGTTGATGATTTGCAAGAAAAATAAGTTTGAACGAGGCTGTAGGTACAGAATTCTTCAGCTTTTATGCTCTTTCTGATGCTTAGATATCTTAGTTTAGGGGAAAATGACTAAGAGGATAGTGAAGTATTGAATCAGCTCTCTGCTGTCAAAGGTCTTTAAGAACTCTTGGCTGCACATTTACACTCAGCTCTGTGCTGTCTAGCAAGAAAGGTGGAAACATCTGTTTAAAAAAGTAATGTTGTTCCAGGCAAAGAACAATGTTGTTGAAGATCACACCTGAACCTGGACTGTGGATTTCCTGCTCCTGTTCTAGAAGAATAGCAATGAGAAATATGCTTTCCTTGAAGAAGGAAAATATGGGATTCAGAGCTTCTAGAAAGCTGTTTTCTCAAAAGCTGTTTCTCATTCCAAAAAACAATCAGGGTACCATAATTTATGTTGTTGGCAAGAGTCGGAGTCGTGACACCTGCAGTAAGAAAGCTCTGTATGTGATATTGGGCAGTGTCTCATAAATCATGTGGTTTGCCAGCTACCTGTCAGAGGAGAAAATCCTGTATGTAAATTTAGACCCACACAAGTGGTTCCTGGATCCAGGGCCTTGTGGATCAGAGCTTCCGATCCACCTTCAACACCTTGCCAATATTCTGCCCTGCTAGTGCTCTTCTCTTGGGAAAACACATCTTTATGTCTTTGAGAGGAAAAGTTCAAAAGTCTGCTTTTTAATGAAGAAAGTGCAGCAGTAAACTGCCAATCCAGTTCATTCTTGTATGAATTCAGTATGGCTTATTAAACGGAACGTCAGCTAATGTTTTCAAAATGGGATATCTCTCCTTAGGTGCTTTAAATTAAATTTAGATGTGTGAATAAAATTAGTCTGCCTTTCGGGAGAAGTTGGCAAGTCAGTTCTCAACAGAAAGTTTCCACCTTGTACTGTGTCTGGCTGGTACAGAGTTAACTTTCTTCATAGCAGCCTGGCCGATGCTGTGTTTTGGATTTGTGGCTAAACCAGCCTTGATAACACACCAGTGTTGTGGCTGCTGCTGAACAGTGCTTGAACAGTGTCAAGGCTTTCTCTTTTTCCCACTCTGCCCCCTCACCAAGTAGGATGAGGATGGGCAGGTGATTGGGAGGGACACAGCTTGGACAGCTGACCCAAGCTGGCTAAAGGGATATGCTGTATCGTATAATGTCATGTTCAGCAATAAAAGCTGGGGTAGAGGGAGGAAGATGGGTTTTGGTTTCTGAGGCGGTCTTTGTTTGGAGACTGGCTGGGCATCGGTCTACATGTGAAAAGTGGTGAGCAATTTCCTTCACTTTGCTGGGTTTTTTTTTTTTTGTTTGTTTGTTTGGTTTTGGTTTTGGTTTGTTTTTTTTTTTTTTTTTTGTTTTTTGTTTTTTTTTTTCCCTACTTCTTTCCTTCATCTATTAAACTGTCTTATCTTGACGCACAAGTTTTCTGCTTTTTGTTCTTCCTGTTTTCTCTCCTCACCCTGCTGGGGTGGCGGGAAGTGAGCATCTGCATGAGTGCAGGGGACAACCCACCATGCACTTGTACACTCAGATATTGGCTTTCACACTACACTGAGAAGGTAGCAGTCAATTATATTTATAGCCCATCCAATTAAGGAAATGCTTAATCAGCAGGCTCTGATTAAATCACCTCTACTCAGGCAATGAATAAGGCAGTTACAGGGTGTTCCCCTCTCTTGTTTTCAGTCAGTATCCTGTAAGTTTAGGTATAAAGGATGCTACAGTCAGTTTCAGGCGGGTGCTATGTATCACCTGCTACCTACCCACTCAGCATGAGTTATTGCCACTGTTATTACCAGTACAGAGGAGAGACTTGTTTATGGTAATGCACAGTCCTAGAATTTTCTTTTCTGGAGAAGTGAAAGTTTCACTTGTACTTGGCTAGTGTCATGCAGTACTTGCAATTGTTTTTAGTTAACTTAGGTAATCCTGTAATAAGGATAATCCTTTAATATGTTATATAAAATAATAATCCTATTACAGAGACACTTTTTAGAAACCTAGTAGTAAATGGAGAGCAAACTCTGGTTTTAACAATATAAAGCATGAGTTTAGAGTTGTTGCTGACATTTTCAGTGTGTCCGTGTAGACTAATGGAACGTATGCAGCCAAAGTCCTAGAAAAACAATTAGTAAAACCAGGCTTTTAACTAACACAGCTAGCAGTGCACTTGCTTTTCAGTAAATATATATAATGTTTTCCTGTTCTAAGTTAGACTGCTTGTAGAAATCTAAAGCATGTACGAATTTCATAATATCTTCATTATATGTTGATCTTATAGACCTGTTAAAGAGCTAAGAATTAACCTAATGTGTTGCTTAAGAGCACCAGTAAACCATTAGTATTTGTTTGAAATGGTTTAAAATAATGTTATATTTTTAGAAATTACATGGATGAAGTGCAAATATTTTTCTGTTTAATAAAATGAATCTAAAGTCAAGAAATTTGTTGATTATGTCACATGAAGTAGAATGTATCAGTTACATTTTATTACATTAAGGGTGGTTATAAATATACATATGATAAAATCTCTATTGAGCTTCAATGTTAAATATTTCATACGGAAAACCAGAAGTATGTTTCTAAAGATCTGTCCCCAAAAAACCTTGAGTAATTTATACTGAAGACAATAATGAGGTTTTTTCTCCTTATGAAACTAACTAGTTTAATGACCAGTTCACATTATTTTTAAATTCTAAGCTGCAAAATATTTTTCCTAAACTGAGTATATAATTTTTTGAGAATGATCATGGATATTCACTGTGTCTTGAAATCTAAAAGGTTATGTCCTCTTTATTCCCCCTGGCTGGATGTATCAATAGTACATCCAGTTACTAGTGTCTCATTCTGCTAATCCAGTGCTTTCATTAACAAAAGAACCTTAATGTTAACAGTTTAAGGCTGGTTTGCTTTAGCATGGACCTAAAGGTTAGGGATACTGTTTTAGTTTATTTGTTGGAAGAGAATCGGAATACTAGTTGGTCAAGTTTCTTTCAAAGATTTCTGTTTAAAGAAAATAGGAATTCAGCCCAAATCAAGAGATATGAACTGCCTATTGTAGTTTTTAGATTTACTTGTCTGAGAACTTTCAGATTCATATCTGAGTTTGTCTTGCTATATATAAGGCATACCCTGATGTGGTACCCAAAAGAAAAAAAAAGAAAAAAGGAAAAAGGAAAAAGAAAAAAAAAAAAAGCAAACTTGTAGCTTTTGTTAACATTTTTCTTTTTTCCTTTCATTAGAGACTTCCATTAACAGCTCAAGTTTCTAATTCTGAAGACAAATTAATTTTTTATGATCCAAACTGTTCTCATATATTTTCTTTTTAAGTTTTTCTCTCTTTTTATTTATTTATTTACTTCTTGTTCTGTGTGAGAAAGCCTTATTGGAAATTATCTATTTCTGGAAACAATGAACACAAAGCATCATAATGCATGAAAGGATGGCATATATTAGAGTGTGGATGTAACTAAAGCAAGCAAAGCTTATGCTATGAATGCAGAAAGACACCTGAATGTTTTTCCGAGACTTTTTGCAGATCTGAATAACTAAGATATAGGTGACTGTCTGAGTAAATAATCTTCCATCTCTTACTAAGCCGAAATGTATCCACAGAGAAAGGAAAAAGCTAGGAAAGCTGTCTTTCATCACTTTTTGTATTGCGATAATTCCTTCTGCAAATATTTTCATTGTACCAAAGCATCACTGGATCCACTATGCCCCTACAGACCTTGCTAGCTCTGGTTAAGTGGATTTTCTGCATGTGCATATAGCAAGCATGTAAGTAACAGGGAATGTGTGAAGAAATGAGGCAATAAAAAAAGAAAATCCCTCGCCATGAGAGGAAATCATTTGTTCCTGAAGAGGCTTGTGGCCAGTGATGTCTTAGTGGACTTTCGGTTGAATGATCTTACTTTACAAAGTAAGATAAAAAAGGAAGGATGGGATGGTGGAATGTGTAATCATCATACTTTAAGATAGCTTTTCCAAATATAAAGTTACGTAGACACAGAGTCTAGACGGCTGAAACCCTTTGAAAAGTCCTTGATCCAAAAATAACACATTTTACAAATTAGGTGTGAAAAAATCATTAAAGGGAGCAGAAATAAGGTGGTTTGAGTACCTTCCAAAGTGTTTTTTTCCCTCTTCTTCAAAGGAAAAGTAATTTTTATAGAGTTCTACTAGTTGTATTATGTTTCGTTTTGAAACTACTGTACTTTAGTTAAAGTTTGGTTAATGCTAAATTATTAATTTTTTTCAGTTTTAACTTGGTTTAATGTTTATGATAGTCATTTGTAAAACTTAAGTCACTTGATTTTAGCCATCTTCTATTTTTTTATGTGAAATATAAGGATCACGGTGGAAACTTGTAAAACATTGTGATTCTTTTGTTGTTACTGAAATACGTGATAAAATACCAGTTGATCAAGGAATACATGTGTATAATCATTTTAAAGCAAAGTATCATTTATAAGTGTAAAGCTGAAGAAATATGTTTGCATATATATATAAAACAATATATATTTTTATGTGATTTTGAGATATGCTTTTAAAACGGGAATGTATTTCATTAGTAGATGCTATTTTATTTTATTTCATTTTGTTTTGAGGAAGTGAAGATCAGTGTATAGGCAGAAGGGCAAGTTCTTAAATGGCAGGCTTCTTGGAGATTGGGAGTATTGTTTCTTGATGGCTGAGTTTTACTGTATCATTCTCACTATTCCTATATATGTTCTGCAAATATTGGAGTTAGTTATTATATGTCATTTATTGCATTTTTTTCAATATTTACTACATTTTAAAGATATTGAAATATAGAGCAGATCAACAAATGACTAAACATTGAATCGGAGACATCTAATTAATTCCTTTTCCTAACTATGTTGACTGAAGTAGTATCCATCAGTTGTTTTCTGTGGGCTCACGTTCATGCACTCCACTGCAGGTCAGTTTCTCCTAGAAGAATCCCGCCTGATAGAAGCAGCAGAGATGGCAAAAAAAGCAGCTGAACTTGATAATACAGAATTTGATGTTGTTTTCAATGCAGCCCATATGCTCAGGTTAGTGCTTTTACCTCTGCCTTATTTCATTTTCCTCCCTTCTTTTTGGGGAAAAAAAGTCTTTATAGCCTTTGCTTACAGAGGGTTCTTTTTAAAGCCCAGCAACTCTAGAAAAATTCAGTGTTGCTAATCACATAAGAAGAGTTGGAGTAAAACTGTTGCAGGATTTAGCACTTTCTATTTCTAATTTTCTATGCATTATCTCATAATGTCTTGCCTTTAAAACCTCTGTTGTTCACAAGCAGGTAATCCTTTTCCTTGCATACAAGAACAAGTGTTTTTTTTGTGAAGAACCTTCTGCAGGATTTCCTTTCACCTGATTTTTAAAAATTCAGGATGCATAGCAACTGCAAATAATAGACCGTATTTCTGGTCTGGGTGTAACTAGGGATTATTGAAAAGATCACATTTTATGTTAATATCGGTAGGGAACACTACGATAATTAGAAATCTAAATATTCCCAGGCTAATGATGACTTTGAGGCTGTAGGAGCACTTAATGATGATATCAGAATCTGTGATTTAAAATGTAGTCTTATATTTAATTCTGTTCTCCTATCTGAAGAGAATAAAATTTTAGACTTCTTTTTTTCCTTTTAAAGCTGTCAGGCCTGGATATTCAGTAACATTAAGCTTCTGCCTGAACATTATCATTAAAATCACATTACTGTAATAGGTATCCTCCATGCTTGTTTCTAGGATAACTATCTAATTATTGTCTATTGTCCAGTTAACAGCTATGAGGATACTTGATTTCATTTAGATTACATCTATGCTTAGAAAATGCATGAAAAAGGAAATAAAAAATATAGTTCATTAGCAAAAAACAGTTATTGAGATCATTTCTCTAATGAAGATATCTCACTTGGCTGTTTATACTTTTAACATTTAGAATACGAAATGAAAGGAAAAGAAAATGGTATAAAAGAGAAGGTAGAATCAGCTTCAGCAAAGTGACCTCTGTTTCAAAATGAAAGGTTCTATACCAGGATTTTGAAATAAGACCCAAAACACCCTTTGAGAAGTAACTCTCACTGCTTGTAAATTAGAAAAGAAACCAAGACAAATGGTTCACTGGTAAACAATAGTTTGAACTGCCCCAGGTTTATGAGCTATTTTAAGGATCCTTCCCTTCCTCCTGATTATTTTCTGAATGATATCTCTGAAGATAGAATTCAATAATTTGAAACATTTAGGTTAATGTAACAAATTCATAGACAGAAGCATAGCAAGTTAGGCATGAAAACTGAATCCAGAAGGGCACAGAGTGTGTCCGACTCCTGATTTCGGTGAGTGTGTTGTGGAAGATGGCTTAATGGTGTGATTTTTCTGTGGGTATTTTAAAATGTGGTGGCATAGATCAATACTATTTTGGGTCTTACTTGCTCTGTGAGTGAGTGAAGCACCCCAGGTCTTGAAGGCTCATGTCTTTACATTGGGATATGAGTATTTTTTTGCTCTCAGAGTAAGAGCTGTTCCGCTGTAGTGTACATCAGCCATGGTTACCCTGCTTGATCTGGTTGGGAGTAGACACTTTTTGGGATGTTTTGACCAGCACTGAGCTCAGTGATTCTAAACTGCATTCTCTATTTTAGCTATAAGCAAAAAAACAAAACGTTTAAAAGAGAAGAAAACACACCAAACCAAAACCCTTAAAAACAAAAAAAAGGCCTGGTGGTTTAGTTTAGCTAGAATCCAACTGTGCTTCTTTGGCATACCCAGTTGGTCTAATTTTTCACTTAAATACTCAGCTTTCTTTGTGGAAGATTGTAATGTCTTCCTAATATGCTCTGGGAGTCTAAAGTGGTCTGGAGGATTTAGCAAGAGTCAGGATGGCAAAGTTAAATTCAGTGCTGCCAAGTATTTGCTTAAAACCGCATGTGTTATGATCTGACTGATTTTTGCTAAAAAGTTATGATTCTGTTGTCTGCCTTTGTTCACTGTATTACTTAGCAATTTATTCAATGTATTGTTTACATAATAGCTGTTGGACAAGGGTAATGTATATACGTACATTAGGACAGGGCAGCTATAAATCTATCATTAGTCTGTGGGATTTCAGAAGGAGCTGATTTTCAGGATATTTAGAATGATGGAGAGCTGAGGTGATTCCAAGAGGAAAGCAGATACCAAGATAGAAAGGAGGAAGGAAAGAAGGGAGTATTCAGACTGGCATAGAGTAACACAGCTAGAAACTGTGGATGCTAAAGACAGTCATAAATGAAAGGCTGAAATTATTAAATATAATAGTTTCATGTAGGTGACCAACTGCTATTTAGGTACCGTAGACAGCTATAAAAACTGACTGGTAAGTGAGTAAGAATTTTGAATGGACTGCACAGCTCTGAGGTAGAAAACATTATAGGAGTTCACAGGGCATGGAAGTGAATTGACTGTTATGAGAGAGAAGGGATAAATTTAAAGATGTGTCATGGATTAAGAGACAGAAATTGATATTCATGTGGATGATGCAAGGTGTCCAAAATGACTAGGAGGTAATAACAGTGACTTAGATTTTTGTGTAAATTCTAATTTTTTTTCAGACCAAATATTCTACCCAGTGATGTACTGTTCAATTAGAAAGGAATCAGCTTTCCCTCCTGTCATATTCTGGTTTCCACCATTAACACAAGGAGTGTCACAAGATTCTGAAAGATGTAGACATTTCTTTAGAACTGCAGGCAAATTCTTTCAAATTTGGGTTACAGCTGCTTTGGATGGAAAATAATCACAACATTCCCTCCAAGTCCAATTTATTTTTCTACTCTAGTGCTAAAATATGTTCCTTTTTAAAAATCCCTTTACTCTCTGAGAAAAATGTTTAAATTAAAATACAACCTAAATAAAAACTAACAAGTTTTCAAAATTTTGAACAAGGCATAGAGTGGAATGCTGCGGGTTAACTTTTTTCATAAATTTGCAGCAGAATTATTAACTGTCCAGATGCAATAGCTGTATTTATAGATAGCCTGTTCTCAGTTTAGCAGTCACAAGGAAGACTTTTGCTTCTTCTGTCAGGTATTCCAACACTATTTACTTTCTGTCTTTGTGACTAAATCTGAAGCTGAAGTCAAGACAAAATATGGGTTAGTTCTGTTTGCATTATTGAGAGGCCTCCCTGTTCCTAATTATACAACATAGTTATTAATTTTGTGCCTAGATGACTTCTGTAGGATCCTGATAATGCAATGCCAGATGAATCAAGTCATCTGTAATACGGGTGAGATGTGGGATGAATGTAATTAATTTCTTTTTAACAGTCTGGTAACTTTTAACTTGCCTAATACTTGCCTGTAAAATTCGTTTTCTCAACAAATTTGTTTTCCAGACAGCTTCATTCAAGGGTTATGTAGCTGATTGGGTGGTTCTTCTTAAAACAGTAAATGGTCATGTGTTTTACTTCTGTAGTACTTGCTATGCTCTTGCTTGTAGCCTCAGTGAAGCCTTTCAGCAAAGCTAGATACATTTTAATGGAATGTAGTGAAGCATGCATTTGTAATTCCATATGGTGGCTGTAGCTTCAGTGACTAAGTCATGTATTAACAGTGCAAAGTTTCGCTTTGTAGTTGTATACTGAGGTGAGTTGCCATGATATAGGTTTCCTGTGATCTAGGGGATGATTACTTTGAGAGTGAGGAGCGGCAGTGTGGTGACACCGCTGGACTAATCAGAATCAGGAAAAGAGCTTCACATTGTCTCCAAAGGAAAACAAGCAGAGGGAGAAGAGCTTTGCTTAAAAGCACTTATTGTAGGAATAATTGGGTTTTTTCATGCTTCTGTAAGACACTGGAGTTTTGTGGAAAACACTCATGTTACATGAAGTTATAGCATGTTTATTGGCTATTTGAAAACAGAAGTCTAAATCAGAGCAATACTACATGACATGGTCTTCATTTTTCAGTGAATTTCTATGAGACTATTTTGGATCTCCAAAGTACACTGACAGTTTGAATGTGGAGTGTAGGTGCTGGCACAGTCTCATAGCACTCACATAGGCACAAGTTCACCCGATGTTATTGCCTAAACAGATTTTACTCATTCTTTAATTACTGTCTCTGTGCTTAAATATATATTTATGTATATATGTATGTATAGCTAAGCATATAACCTATGTAAATTTCTTAACTTATAAAACAAAAAATGTGGATGAAGGGTTGCATGTATGGAATCTGATTATGATTTTGTTGTGACACAAAAAGGTCCATTAAGTAAGCCAAGTATCAACATTCAGTATTTTAAAATAGGAATCTCTTTGAAGAAAACTTCCTTATAGCTGAACTGACATCCATGATTTCACATTAAAAAAACAATCAATGGTCTGAAGCCTTATGCCAAGCAATAACCAGGTTAAAAAAAATCCTTTCCCATTCATATGTTTATGTATCTAAACCAGTCAGCTTTGGTGTTCTTTGTGTCTTAAAGCAATATTTTTTCCAGTGATCAACATAAAGATTCAAAATGAACGCAAGCTGAATATAACTGGGTGTCAGGAGAACCTAAGAGCGATGTGTTGTCAAGCGCATTTATGAGGTGTCACAAGCAGTCAGCTGGAACAAAATACGGGGAACTGGTAGGTCTGGAGGCTTGGGTTAAGAGATAGGAGAGAATAAAAAGAGGAGACATTTTTGTCTTTTAAAATAAGATTGAATGCTAGGTGTTAATGGGGGAAATCAGATGTGTTTTCAAGGTCAATTCTCATGAAAAGACTTAGGACAGAGGTTGAAATATAGCTTGTAACTATGAAAAGGACTCTGTCTTCCAAACTTCTCTTTGCTTCCTTTCCTTCCTTTCTGTTTTATTATCAACATTTTATCTAATGTTTTACTCTAATGTGAATTATGTTTCCTTTGGTAGTGTCATTCCATTGTTTGACATTGATCCAGAGCCTTTACTGCTCAGTGGCATAGGGTTACTGCAATTTCCTACCTCTGTGCCTTTTATTTTTCTCCAGGCAAAGCCATTCCAGGGCTTAACATAATGAATTTCTAGTTTAGATTTCCAGTGAAAATGGGAACCAGAATTCTACTGTATCTTAACTAAAGGAACTGTTGCTGAATGCCCCAGAAATGGAACTGGCATTTTCCTGACCAGATTAGTGTGGTGTACATTCATTTCTATAAACCATTTTTAATGGAGAACTATAAATTCAAACTGATTTCAACTTAGGAATTAACGATCCATGTTTCAAGATGTACATGTGGGAGGAAAGCAAGTCATGTATTTCCACTAGGCTAAAAGGGGACAGGATTTTAATTTGTTCCACGTTCACATGCCAACAACACTTTTTGGAGGTGAAGTGTACTGTCTGTGTCTGCCTCCTGGGTAAGGCACCTTGTTTATCGTGCAGAATTTCACCACGTTCAGAAATGCTTTGTTTCCTGACAATTTTGTGCAAACAGGAAGAAAAAGCTCTGTGACATGTTTCATTTTATGTGCCTTGTAGTAAATCCTGAAATTCAAAAGTATGAGATTTTTTTCCCCAGTTGTTTCAAGTGCTACTAATGCCCAGCAGGAGTGATTCAGAAGCATGTTAAATGAATATTTTTAGACATTCAATCGTTTCTAACCACTGCAGCCACTGAGTTGATGATAAATGTGCAAAGTAATTTAAAACAGTTAACAGGTATAAACCAGGTTCTACTTGGCAAATTGTTAGTCAGGAAGTGGTTTCAGCTTTCACGTGAGTTATGTGAGAAACTTCAAAGGGATTATCCTTCCTCCCTTTCTCCTCCCAAGACCAATAACTGTCAAAATGTGTTGATTGGGATTAATTGCCTATCATGTATTATGTGACTAATGTTTAAAATTTGGGTGGATGGAAACATAAAATTAGAACACAATTTGATCACTGAATAACAAAGCATGAAAAAGGCTCATGTAACGAACAAGGTTAAATCTCCAGATACAAGTGCTCAGTTGATTGATACTCTTTGAACTAGTAACTGTTCTCAGAAGGAGAAGAAAAAGAAAAAAAAACAAACAAAAAACAACTAACCCTACGCAGTGTTATCCTTGTTTTTTAATTTTTCCATTTTGTATGACAGAAACGTATCTGTAATCACATAACTAACACAAATATGCTGAAGATCTCCTGTCCTAACTCTTCTATGAAAGAACCTAACTATTCATAGAAAAAAAAACAAATAACTTTAGCAGAAGATATGTAGCCTGCCTGATAGTCCTGCTTCATTGTTCTTACATATTTACCATCTTTCTCATGACGTGTATGTGATCAACTGATATTCATTGGGTCGGTAGCCAAAATGGATAGTTGGAGGGAAATTAAGAAGGTGGAGACAAAAGGAGAAGAGAGGATTTTGAAAGAAGAGATAAAAAGGGCCTGCTGAAACACAAATGTGTTTGGATTTCTTTGGCAACATACTGCATTTTCATTTGAAGGCATTAAACTGAAAGCTCAGGAGAAGAAATAAAAATGGAACTGCTAGGAGAATGTAGATGGATGCCATCTATATTAGTGAGGAAAAGAAACAGAGGTGAGCTGATACTGCTTCAGGTACCTAGACACTCATCTTATTCCCCTGAAATATGAGATTTAAGTTTAAATCCCTTCTCAGACTGATGTGAGTAAATGCTGAAATCAGAACTCTCTTTTCTGAATGAATTCCCTGAATTGTGGAAACCTATTTTTGAGAAATCACTGTATTCTCTGATTTTTTTTTTTTTCCTGGAATGCTGGTGTTTTTGGGGAGGCACAAAGAGAGGAACTGCAACTTCATAATTTACTGTTAAAGTATGGCTAATTACAAAAAACAAGCCAGATTTTGTTTTGGTGAAGTGTCATGATCTTAGCTGGGATAGAGTTAATTTTCTTCACTGTAGCTGGTATAGCGCTGCGTTTTGGACTTGGTATGAAAATAATGTTGATAACACACTGATGTTTTAGTTGTTGCTGGGTAGTGTTTACACTAGTCAAGGACATTTCCAGCTTCCCATGCTCTGCCAGGTGCACAAGAAGCCGGGAGGGGAGGGGATACAACCAAGAGAGCTGATCCGAATTGGCCAAAGGGTATTCCATATCATGTGACATCATGCCCTGTGTATTAACTGGGGGGAGTTGGCCAGGGGAGGCAGCGGTTGCGGCTCGGGGACTGGCGGTGCCGGTCGGCGGGTGGTGAGCAGTTGCAGCACTTCTGGGTTTTTTTTTCCCTTTTCCCTCTTTTCCGCGTGTTTCATTTCTCTCTCTCATTATTTTCTTTTTTTAAAATTATATTATTATTATTATTATTATCATTATCATTATTGTTATCATTACCATTACTACTATTACTATCTTATTTTAATTATTCAACTGTTCTTATCTCAACCCACGAGTTTTCTTGCTTTTGCTCTTCTGGTTCTCCCCCATCCCACTGGGGCGGGGAGAGTGAGCGAGCGGCTGTGTGTTGCTTAGTTGCTGGCTGGGGCTAAACCACAACAGTCCTTTTTGGCGCCCGGTGTGGGGCATGAAGGGTTTGAGATAATAACAGTTGCTAGTCACAGCATCGACTCTGTTCTCAATATTAGTTTATCTGATCTGCACCATGCTCTTGTTTTTGCTGTACATGTTAAAGATTGGAGTTGGTTTGTGTAGTCCGCTGTGCTCTGCAGTGATTAGCAGATGTTTTGCCTGGCAAAGTTGTTATTAAGACACTGGCCTTGAGTTTTATTTGGTATCTGAAGTTTGTATTGAAGCCGTTAGTGTACTTCGGGTACCACCTCATGGAGACAATTAGCAATTATACCTCCTCCTCTGAGAGTTGTTTTATGGAGGAAATACAGAATGGTACCATAGTTACCTTCGTCTATAGTGTCTCCTCCTTCATTACAACAACTTTTGAGCATCTTGAACATCTTTGGGTATTTAAAATACCTGTGTTGGTATTTCTTTGGCAGATTGTTTCGATTTTGTCTAAGGTTAATAAGCAATTTAAGAATGTCATCCAGAGATCTGCCCTAAGGCTTGATAGTTATGAGTGGCAGGGCATGTGGGATAGTACGGGCAAATACCTAGGACAGTGGACACCTCCAGTGTTTTGGAACTTTACCCCTGAAAAAGTGCACAATCCTCAAAAACTAGTAGAGTATTTGAAGAAAGTGTGTTGTCACCCGGGCAACTCCAGAGAGACACAGATAACTGCAATGTGCTGGGGCCTGGCCCATGCCTACCGAGCCCTGTTCAATACTATTCAGTACCCCCAAGAGGAAGAGAAGGCCTCTGTATCTAAGAAGACAAAGAAAAAGAAGACAACAGGCACCGCGGCCACTCCAACCCCAGCAACAGGTACTGTGGCCACTCAAACCCCCATGACAGGCGCTGCAGCCACTGAAACCCCCATGACAGGCACTGCGGCTGAATCAGAGAATCAACCTGTCCCAGTATCAATCGCCCCTATACACAAGAAGAAATCTTGGAAAAGAAAGTCAACTCATTTAGAACGAGATGATGGAAAAACAGGGCCATCATGAGGAGAGGAGGAGGAAGAGGAAGAACTCGTACAAGAGACGGAAACTACCCGATCCCTATCCTTAAGTGAGCTGCGAGATATACGAAAAGATTTCGGCCGTCATGTAGGTGAGCATGTTGTCACCTGGCTGCTCCGATGCTGGGATAACAGGGCCAGTAGCCTGGAATTAGAGGGGAAGGAAGCCAAACAACTGGGATCCCTTTCTAGGGACGGGGGCATTGACAAAGCAATTGGAAAAGGGACACAAGGCCTCAGCCTCTGGAGGCGACTCCTGTCTACTCTGAAAGAAAGGTATCCCTTCAAGGAAGATGTTATATATCACCCAGGAAAATGGACCACCATGGAGAAAGGTATCCAGTACCTGAGGGAATTAGCTGTGCTTGAGGTGATTTATGGTGACCTGGACAATGAACAGTCATCCAAAGATCCAGATGAAGCCCACTGCCCACAACCCATGTGGCAGAAGTTTGTACAGAGCGCACCATTGTCTCTTGTAAACTCACAGGCAGTAATGTCCTGGAAAGATGAAGAGGCACCAACGGCGGGGGATGTGATTGATAAACTCTGAGATTATGAAGCACATGTCTCTTCCTCCCTTGTCTCAGCTGTGGAGAAACTGTCCCGGGAATTCCAGCAACTCAAAGAAGATATGTCCTCCTCCCTACCTGTACGGGCCAGTGTATCAGCCATTAGGAATAAGCGTCCCTCTACTCAAAGGAGAGGATACACACCATGGGCCACCCTATGGTTTTACCTGTGTGACCACAGAAAGGACATGAGGAAGTGGGATTGGAAATCTACCTTGACGCTGGAGACACGGGTAAGTGAGTTGCAAGGAAAAACAATCACTCGGGGGTTCTTCCAGGAAAGTTGCTGCTCCAGTTTCCAGTAAGCAGTTCCCCAGACAGAGGAGTAGAAGCACTGATTTTATTTCTGAGCTTAATAGAGAGACTTCTGATTCCCATTCACAAGAAGTGGGTTGCGAATTCTGCAATTGGAATTAGAGGGGCCCTGCCTCCAGCCAGGTGGAGGAAAGGGACAACCGGGTTTACTGGACCGGATCAGATGGCCTGGCACATCTGACCCACAGGAGTATAAGGCTCTAGTGGACACCGGTGCATAGTGCCCCCTAATGCCATGAAACTATGTAGGGGCAGAACCCATTTGTATTGCTGGATTGACAAGGGGATCCCAAGAGCTAACTGTATTGGAGGCAGAAGTGAGCCTAACTGGGAATGAGTGGCAAAAGCACCCCATTGTGACTGGCCCAGAGGCTCCGTGCATCCTTGGCATAGACTACCTCAGGAGAGGGTATTTCAAGGACCCAAAAGGGTACAGGTGGGCATTTGGTATAGCTGCCTTAGAGACAGAGGAAATTAAACAACTGACTACCTTGCCCGGTCTTTCGAAGGACCCTTCTGTTGTGGGGTTGCTGAAGGTCAAAGAACAACAGGTGCCAATTGCCACCACAACAGTGCACCGGCGGCAATACCGCACCAACCGAGACTCCCTGATTCCCATCTGTGAGCTCATTCGGCGACTGGAGAGCCAAGGAGTGATCAGTAAGACCCGTTCACCCTTTAACAGTCCCATATGGCCAGTGCGGAAGTCTAATGGAGAGTGGAGACTAACAGTAGATTATCGTGGCCTGAATGAAGTCACTCCGCCACTGAGTGCTGCTGTGCCGGACATGCTAGAACTTCAATACGAACTGGAGTCAAAGGCAGCCAAGTGGTATGCCACTATTGATATCGCTAATGCATTCTTCTCAGTCCCTCTGGCAGCAGAGTGCAGGCCACAGTTTGCTTTCACTTGGAGGGTCATCCAGTACACCTGGAATCGACTGCCCCAGGGGTGGAAACACAGTCCTACCATTTGCCATGGACTGATCCATACCGCACTGGAACAGGGTGGAGCTCCAGAACACCTACAGTACATTGATGACATCATCGTGTGGGGCAACACAGCAGAAGATGTTTTTGAGAAAGGCAAGAAAATAGTCCAAATCCTTTTGAAAGCCAGTTTTGCCATAAAACAAAGTAAGGTGAAGGGACCCACACAGGAGATCCAATTTTTAGGAATAAAATGGCAAGATGGATGTCGTCAGATCCCAATGGATGTGATCAACAAAATAACAGCCATGTCTACACCAACTAGCAAAAAGGAAACAAGCTTTTCTAGGCGTTGTGGGTTTTTGGAGGATGCATATTCCAAATTACAGTCTGATTGTAAACCCTCTCTATCAAGTGACCCGGAAGAAGAATTATTTCAAATGGGGCCCTGAGCAACAACAAGCTTTTGAACAGATTAAACAGGAGATAGTTCATGCAGTAGCCCTTGGGGCAGTCCGGACAGGACAAGATTTACAAAATGTGCTCTACACTGCAGCTGGGGAGAGTGGCCCTACCTGGAGTCTCTGGCAGAAAGCACCAGGGGAACACCCAAGGTTGACCCCTAGTGTTTTGGAGTCGGGGATACAGAGGGTCCGAAGCGCGCTATACTGCAACTGAAAAAGAGATATTGGCAGCATATGAAGGGGTTCGAGCTGCTTCAGAAGTGATCGGTACTGAAGCACAGCTCCTCCTGGCACCTCGACTGCCGGTGCTGGGCTGGATGTTCAAAGGGAGGGTCCCCTTTACACATCATGCAACTGATGCTACGTGGAGTAAGTGGGTCACACTGATCACCCAACGGGCTCGAATAGGAAACCGCAGTCACCCAGGAATCTTGGAAGTGATCATGGACTGGCCAGAAGGCAAAGATTTTGGAATATCACCAGAGAAGGAGGTGACACGTGCTGAAGAGGCCCCACTGTATAATAAACTACCAAAAAATGAGAAGCAATATGCCCTGTTCACTGATGGGTCCTGTCATCTTGTGGGAAAGCATCGGAGATGGAAGGCTGCTGTATGGAGTCCTATACGACAAGTCACAGAAACGGCTGAAGGAGAAGGTGAATCGAGTCAGTTTGCAGAAGTAAAGGCCATCCAGCTGGCTTTAGACATTGCTGAACGAGAAAAGTGGCCAGTGCTCTATCTCTATACTGACTCATGGATGGTGGCAAATGCCCTGTGGGGGTGGTTACAGCAATGGAAGCAGAACAACTGGCAGCGCAGAGGCAAACGCATCTGGGCTGCTGCATTGTGACAAGATATTGCTGCCTGGGCAGAGAATCTAGTTGTGAAAGTACATCATGTGGATGCTCACGTACCCAAGAGTCGGGCCACTGAATGCCATCAGAACAACCAGCAGGTGGATCAGGCTGCTAAGATTGAAGTGGCTCAGGTGGATCTGGACTGGCAACATAAGGGTGAACTATTTATAGTTTGGTGGGCCCATGACACCTCAGGCCATCAAGGAAGAGATGCAACATACAGATGGGCTCACGACCGAGGGGTGGACTTGACCATAGACGCTATTGCAAAGGTCATCCATGAATGTGAAACATGCGCTGCAATCAAGCAAGCCAAGCAGGTAAAACCTCTGTGGTATGGAGGACGATGGCTGAAGTATAAATATGGGGAGGCCTGGCAGACTGATTATATCACACTGCCACAAACCCACCAAGGCAAACGCCATGTGCTTACAATGGTGGAAGCAACCACCGGATGGCTGAAAACATATCCCGTGCCCCATGCCACCACCTGGAACACTATCCTGGGCCTTGAAAAACAAGTCTTATGGCGACATGGCACCCCAGAGAGAATTGAGTCAGACAACAGGACTCATTTCCGAAATAACCTCATAGACACCTGGGCCAAAGAGCATGGCATTGAGTGGGTGTATCACATCCCCTGTCATGCACCAGCCTCTGGGAAAATTGAACGATACAATGGACTGTTAAAGACTACACTGAGAGCAATGGGGGGTGGGACATTCAAACACTGGGATACACATTTAGCAAAAGCCACCTGGTTAGTCAACACTAGGGGATCTGCCAATCGATCTGGGCCTGCCCAGTCAGAACTCTTACGTACTGTGGAAGTGGGTAAAGTCCCTGTAGCGCATGTAAAAAATATGCTGGGGAAAACCGTCTGGGTTATTCCTGCTTCAGGCAAAGGCAAACCCATTCGTGGGATTGCTTTTGCTCGAGGACCTGGGTGCACTTGGTGGGTAATGCGGGAGGATGGAGAAGTCTGATGTGTGCCTCAAGGGGATTTGATTTTGGGTGAAAATAGCCAATGAACTGAATGGTATGATGTTAATTGCTGTATAATATTGTATGTCATCACTCCTATGGTAGCTATATGCCGTATCAATGGTATCATAGTAAGAATCTCCCAAATTAATGAAGAATGAACTTTGATTGAACCAAGCAACGTGTAGCGGTGATGGAACAAAGATTGACTTCAGCATGCAACAATCCAACACCACACAGACCATCTCTCCAGCCTTGAAAGACTATTACGGTAGATCAAGCCCAAAGTTATGGACTAAATGAACTCAGTGGATATTTGTGGACCCTCTACAGACATTCTACAGGGGTGGTCCATAGACTAAGGGAATGATAAATGATATCAGTGTATTTTATCAAAGGATAGGAAGGTGGGTGGTGGTTATTTAGGTTGTATTGGATAGTATGGGACCTGAGCATGACGTAAATGGTATGGAATGAGGGGTGGATACTGTCATGGTTTTAGCTGGGATAGAGTTAATTTTCTTCACTGTAGCTGGTATAGCGCTGCGTTTTGGACTTAGTATGAAAATAATGTTGATAACACACTGATGTTTTAGTTGTTGCTGGGTAGTGTTTACACTAGTCAAGGACATTTCCAGCTTCCCATGCTCTGCCAGGTGCACAAGAAGCCGGGAGGGGAGGGGATACAACCAAGAGAGCTGATCCGAATTGGCCAAAGGGTATTCCATATCATGTGACATCATGCCCTGTGTATTAACTGGGGGGAGTTGGCCAGGGGAGGCAGCGGTTGCGGCTCGGGGACTGGCGGTGCCGGTCAGCGGGCGGTGAGCAGTTGCCGCGCTTGTGGTTTTTTTTCCCCCTTTTCCCTCTTTTCCGCGTGTTTCATTTCTCTCTCTCATTATTTTCTTTTTTTTTTTAAATTATATTATCATTATTATTATTATTATCATCATTATCATTATTGTTATCATTACCATTACTACTATTACTATCTTATTTTAATTATTCAACTGTTCTTATCTCAACCCACGAGTTTTCTTGCTTTTGCTCTTCCGATTCTCCCCCTTCCCACAGGGGTTTGGGGAGTGAGCGAGCGGCTGTGTGTTGCTTAGTTGCTGGCTGGGGCTAAACCACAACATGAAGACTGGTACATCTCTGTTTTTTCCTCAGATGAGTGTCTGGCCTTCTGCATTTCTCTCCAGTCCGTGCTAATATCATTTCAGAATTAAAAAGAAAATAAGGTGGGCAAAGAGGATTTGTGATAATGGATAGTCTGAGTTCTACAAAAGTATTTCAGATTGACATATTTTATGCATTTGTTAGGGTAATATCCTTAAACAGTGGGCAGTAGTTGCAGTATTTTGTTTTTAGCTATGCTTCTTTAGATATGGTTTCTTTTTTAACCCAAGGAAAATGGGGTATAACTATATTGTTTTTTTCTGTCCTGATAGACAAGCCAGTCTCAATGAAGAAGCCGAGAAGTATTATGAAATGGCAGCAGGATTAAGACCTAATGTAAGTACCTTCTTAGTGATATCCATTACTTAAGTTGATGAACGTGCTACAGTGCTGAACCCTATGTGTCGAGGAGAAACTTCTTGCTGGAGCATTTGGTCTCTCGACCTATTTTATATATGTTCTTTTAATGGTTAATTATTGGATAGTCAGATAAAGCTGTTCATTTATCAAATCAATCACTATACTTTCAAGTTACCTCAGTGCAGTGTTCTAGCAACAAGTCTTACTTGGCTAACGTACTTGGAAAATATTTCTGGATTTAGATTTATTTATCTACCTTTAAATGTGTCAAGTTTGGAAAGCTCTTCTAATTCCATCTATTTTCACTAGTAAAACAGAATGAAAGGCTATTCTGTGATCCACTGTTTAAGGCATTTTAAATATTACATTTATGCCTTTTCCTCTGTCACAAACTTCTGGCAAACATTGTTGTTCAACAAACTTAAAGATTATTTTACCTCAGAGGTATTTACCTCTGAGGTGTTATATTTTGGCAAAGAAATGCTTATTCCTTGAAGCAGAAATATGTAGGAGTATGTGACAGACCCTTTTCGAAAAGAAGAGCTCATTTCCAATTTTAATACATCAGGAACTAAAGAAATAAAAAATTTTCTTTTTACCATTTTTTCTTCAATGGTATATTTCTTTTCAATTACCTTCACGTTTTGGGAAAAACCACTTATGAATAGAAATGGGGCAGAATTTATTTTAAATACCTAATGCGTTCTCTGTGCAATAAATCAAATCTAGAACTCATTCCTGTCACAGAATTCTGTAGTGCTAAATTTGAGGATAAAAGTTAGCAATTTCAGTGAAAAAAACCCCCAAAATACAGGCTTAAAATGAAAGAAATTTCAGACCTAAGAATCAAAAGCAACACTAGCTAAAACTCAAAACAAGCTAACAAAATATAATTAAAAAAAAAAACAAAACAAAACTTATTCATATGAAATTACGTACTTTAACACCATTTCTTAAAAAAAAAACCTCTCCAAAATATATGTATTTCTTTAATTCATACTTTGTGAGATAACAGTTTAGACTTTGTGATTTCTTACGCTTTCAGATGCAAGACTTTTTGGTTTTTTTCTGAGTAGATACCTTAATGTTGAAACAAGTCCCTCAGTTGCCTCAAAGTTGGTACAGTTCCTCTTCTCTTTTTTGTGGTTCTTTGAACTCTAAAAATGTTTCTCAGAAACTCAGAAATATATTTATTCATATATAACTAAATATGAATATGATTATATGCGTGAGGTTTCTCAGAGAGCTTTGGAAGTAACTGAGGGCTTCTAGCTCATGGCAGTGGTACTATAAAAGTTAGGTATTTCTAGGTATTGCTGAGAAGCTTTACACGTTAAGATCAAAGTATCCTTTTTGCAGGATAAGATCATCAGAACAGTTTATTATAACAACTTTCTTCTAACTTTGCGTAAAGTTAAAATCTAATAGGTACTGCTGTTCAGCTTTCTTTAAGAGATAATTTCACTTTTATGTTCAAGATGATAAAGTTTAACTTTCTAGCTAAGCATAGTATGCATATGGTTCACGACTTTCTAAAAATGTTTTAACAATGTAGAGTAGGAAAGTTGTATGTTTTCACTGCCAGCATCAACTGTCTGACAACTGTACAAGGGCAGTCTCTCAAGAATGAAAACAAAACCAGAAGCAGACATAGATATCTTTTTTCTTATTATTAACTCTCAAATTTACCATAATAGTTTCAGAGTGGGAGGAAAAGAAGCCACTTGAGGTTTTCTAGGTAGTAAGCAATATAATGCAGACATGGTAAGACAGAAGCTACCGATCTTTCCAAAGGAGTATGGAATGCAAATTAGTGAAATCCTGTGTACTTCATAGCTACATCTGTACTGGTAAATTAAATGTGCCCAGGACTGTTCTCTGGTGTTGACCCAACTGGCGTCTCAGAGTATGCCCATGTACTGTCTGAGAGACTGCAGTGGCCCAGTCCAGAGCTGTGTAGGAAACATCCTCACAGCCTGAAAATGCCCACAGTTTAATTTGTTATTTTGGATATAGCCTGTGTTTCCTCTCACAGTCTTATGAATATGAAGGATCAGCAAAATTATGTAAGTCAAGATGCTAAAGAAATATCCTGAAGCAACATATAGTGCTGAAGGATTTTCATTTTATTTTTTGTGTCCATCACTAATGATCTAGAAACATTTCTTTGTAGAAAATTCAAAATACTAGATGTATGAACGTGATGTAATGTGCAGATGCGTGCATACATACAGTTCCATATATATATACATACAGACATATCTGTATGTATATTTTTGTGCACCTGTTTAATGTTAATTGCTAAGAGGTCTGTTCCCAACTGTGGAAGAGCTCTGAAGTCTCATTCTGTGCAGTGGATCAGCCTTGTTCCTAGAACAATTAAGTGCTAAAAGCATCTGTCTAACAAGAACCTTCCCCCTTCTGTTGCTTGAGATGGTACCTGTTGACATTAGTGAATTTTGGAACAGGATTCCAAGTAAACTGGCTCTCTGATATTTTTTTCAGCATGATTTTTTTCTTCTCGTGTGGTTCCCCAATCACTCCTTCAGATCCCAAGTTGAACATCCATTTCTCTGTCACCAGCTCCTTTCTTATTCACTGTACCAAGACAACTAAATTATCAGTTATTCTTTAGAATTAGACCCATGCCTAGCTCCTGAGAGATTTTCAGCTAGTGCAGCCTGAAACAAAACTCAGATTTCCATTCTCTTGCATCCATTTCTTTACAAATATTACATATTGTGTAATACCTCTAATATCACTGCTATAAAATACCATCCTTAGCAGCAATAAGAGATGTTAGTAATACTACAAACTCAATCTTTTACTGATTGTAATTTGGATGTTCATTAAGGTTTCATGATACAATTTTGTTCTCAACATTCTCACTTTGTTTTCGTTTTGCATCCCTTTCTTCGGTTTCTCAACCATTTCTGTTGCTTTTGGAATGAAGCAATATTTTACAGTACTTCCTCACCTCCTCCCCAGCGTATAAGCCCTTTGGATCCAGAAGCTGCTCTGCTGAGCTTTTCTACGGCCAAGTCCAGTTTAAATGGCCACCTGAATTATGACTTTCAGAGCTACTTAGTTGGCTATTCCAATGTTTTTTTTTCCAGACAGCAGTCTCCACTCTTGCATTTGTCTCCTAAGCAAGCCTTCTTTTATTTCAGTGTCTTAAGATTGGGGCACGACAGTGAGCAACCAATATGCCTTCATGTCTGAGTCACTTTCTCAAAAAAATAATCAATTTTTATAAAAGTTGTGACTAAGGAGGCTAAAAATATCCCCAGAAAAACAGTATTCAGTTACAGGAGAAATGTAACTTCCCTGAAACATGCAAGCCATTGTTTTTAAGAAAGCAAACAGAAAGATTTTATTTTTGTAGTATTGGGGACTGAAAAATACTGAAAATACTATTTATTTTCTCTGTTAAAAGCTTTACTGCAATGAATAAAGTATTTGCAAAAAAATTATGCTCAATAAAGGAACAACTGAATGCAGCACAGGTGTGTTAAAATGTATATCCACATCTTGAACATCATGTTTGCTTTTGGATACACCTTCATTCTGCAGAGTGTAAAAGAATTAAAACACTTCGATACATGTCATGGTTTTAGCTGGGATAGTTAATTTTCTTCACTGTAGCTAGTATAGTGCTGTGTTTTAGACTTAGTATGAAAATAATGTTGATAACACACTGATGTTTTAGTTGTTGCTAGGTAGTGCTTACACTAGTCAAGGACTTTTCCAGCTTCCCATGCTCTGCCAGGTGCACAAGAAGCCAGGAGGGGAGGGGGAACAACCAAGAGAGCTGATCCGAATTGGTCAAAGGGTATTCCATATCATGTGACGTCATGCCCAGTATATTAACTGGGGGGAGTTGGCCGGGGGAAGCAGCGATCGTGGCTCAGGGACCGGCAGCGTCGGTCGGAGGGTGGTGAGCAGTTGCAGCACTTGTTGTTTAGTTTTGTTTTTTTTTTCTCCTTCTTCCAAGGTTTCATCTCTCTCTCTCGCTCATTATTTTTCTTTTCATTATATTATTATTATTATTATTATTATTGCTGTTTTATTTTACTTATTAAACTGTTCTTATCTCAACCCACGAGTTTTCTTACTTTGGCCCTTCCCATTCTCTCCCTCATCCCACAGGAGTGGGGGGAGTGAGCGAGCGGCTGTGTGGTGCTTAGTTGCTGACCAGGGGCTAAACCACAACAGTACAATAGCAGCACCAGCTGAAATGCAGCTTGGGTGCAAAGAAGAAACAAATCTGGCTAGTGTTATTATTCCAGATTTAGACCTAACTGTTCTCTTAATAATGTTCGTGATTGGCCTTATTTGCAGTAGGTGTGTATTTATCCTCTATGAAAATAATTTCCAGTCACATTTTAGAAGAGCAGTATTTTCTGTAGAATGTAGTGCTGCTGTGGAGACAAGAATCATTTGTCTTAAACTTCACTGAAGAAGCAAGCATTCTCAAGATTATGTCTATTTATTTCCAAATAGGCTTCACAGGGTTGACTTTCCCCTGGAGAGCCAAGGTGGGGAGAGAGGAATCCAGGGAGCAGTTCAGAGAAGGAATCAACTTTTATTTGCTATGAATTATTTCTTACAGGACTCTCTCTTCCTCCTTCAACTCTATAAGTAAACTACAGAGATCAGCTTCCCTAGCCCCTGGATCTTTTTGAATACTTTCCAAAAAAATGCATTCCCCCATTGTGTGTTTACCATGATCTAAACAAAATCATTTTAGAGCTTTCTCAGTGAGAAGCACATATGTGTTTGTTCTAGCAATGTTGGCTTGGATGTGTGTTAATCACATTAGTCTAATTTTAACAAATTCAGTTGCATGAAGAAACGAAAGCGTAAGTTGCTTGGACAGCAAGACATTTGTTGCAGTAATTATTCTGAGTGGGAGTATTGCTGAGGAAAGTCTGTGTTCAGAGATGGTTTCTAGGTGCCCTACATCTGTAATGTTCACAAACCAGGAAATTGTTTTAACAAGTTGTTAGGCACTCTAAAATGTGAGCTTTAAGCTCACTTTATTGTGGAAAAATCAGTCATCCAGAAACTGTCTTTAAATTGGCATTCTTTACAAGAATGTGAGATACTGACTTAAGCTTCAGCTTTTATTCAACTTTTAAGACATCATTTGTGTAATAGAACTGCATTTCTAATTTTTTAAGTCTGAACTTGGAGCAGCCAATCATTAAATATCTGCTCTAGAACCCCCACATATGGCCAATGGCTCTTGAGAAGAAAGGGCACTTTGAAGTATGACCTCAAGAGTATTAAATGAAAGAGAGCTCACCAAAGCCTTAAGACTTTGAGCCACCACCTTGAGCTGATTGGCTTAGAAGCATTCCTCAAGGAGGTGCCATGACCTGCAAGTCACTACCATCCCAACCACGTATTAGTGCTGCTTGCAATCTGGAGCTCATGACAGCTTTAAGCTCCATGTCATCAGCACATTGTCAGAAACAGCTGTTTCCACTCTACCACTTCAAAAGGGCTTGATTAAATGTCTTACTGTAACAACATACATAAAGACACACACATAGAATGAGGGAAAGGAGAAATGTACCTATAAGCAAAATAAATACAATTTCCACTAGATGGTTTAATCATGATGTGGGGGGTTAAACCATTTCTTGACTTGAAGGGTTTATGTAATCAGTTAACACAATATCATATTAAAAAGCAGTTTCTACAAGTGTTTCTTTTATTTTTTTCCCCAATGGTGGAATACAGATTTCATGTCAAAGGCTCCAGGCTTGCAATAAGCTCTACCTCGAGCTGTCTAACGGTTGAAAGAAGAGTCTTGGTGATTTCCAGATAATTGACTGTATTTTTATGGCCACCTTATAGATAAAATGCTTTCAGTGCCTCCTTATGGAAAGTGTTCATAATATATGGGGTTTATTCATGGCAAGACCTCAAAAAGTGAATGTACTTCTGATAGTACATACATCTTTAAAAAATAAAGTAGATGTTGGATTTTGTCTTGAAACATATGTACCCAAGATCTGTTCTATTATATATTTTTTCCTTAGGTGTTTCCGTGCCAAATTTCCCTATTTGACTTTCTCCTGAACATTCAGTAATTCTCTGATGTAGCTTTACCAGTCTAGGAGTAATTGTGAGGGAGACAGCTTTAATGCATTTTGCCAGCTTTGTTAAGGACGTGTCCTGTTATTGCCAGGGAGAATTTTCACAAAACTTTTTAAGAGCTCCTGCTATGTTAGTTCTGCTGCTGATGGCAGTAATGGATGGGTTAACAGATTCTTAAAATGTCTGTAGCTGATCCTCAGTTGACAAAAAACTGGCACTGTGCCAGGCTTCACTGGATCCAATGTTCTCCTCACACTGCTCCAGGGATACTGCAGATCCCTGCAGCTCTTCTGAGCAGGTCTACCTAGTCCCTGTTTTCCAAACCCAGCTGGAGTGTCTTGCCATCATACTCCTGGTTTCTGGAGCATAGTACAGATAAAGCTGACACAGTCCTCTAGAGAAACAGTACATAGATGATTTTCGCACCATCTATTATTGCCAGTAAAGCATGACACTTTCCAGTTGAGAATCCTTGTTTTAAAATGTTCTTCTGTTTTGTTGTTTACTCAAAGAAATGAACACATGGCAATCTTTTATCTTTATATTGGCGCCATGGAATGACCACAGAGCTGTATTTTTAGAAAGTTAACATCTAGCAGATTCACCTGTTCAGTTGTCTTCCATTACTTGTGTCTGCCTTTAGAGAAAATACAAAAGTGGGCCTTGTGGGTCAGGTGTAGCTTCTGCTGATTGCCTGCCTGCCCTCCGAGCTGCTCCCAGCTTCTCCTGCCCTGTGTCAGGGCTGCACAGCTTCCCACTACCAGCACCAGCTGCTGCTAAGCCTTGCTTTGTTTAAGGCTTCCTCTCAAGTGTGCTAAACTTTCCGCCTCAATGATATGAATGGCTGTGGATTCCTTCCAACCCAGCAGCACTCTTGGCCTCCTGAAAATGCCTCCTTTCTTTTCTCCTGGTGAAGGTGTGAGGAATAAGAAAACTTCCCAGGATCCAGTTCTTCCTCCCTTCTTGCTCTGTTGCTTCCTAAAGACTGAACCAATTGTTATAGAGCATGCAGGACTTTTAGGGACTAAAAAGGGTACTGTGGCTTCCTAATGAGAAGATAGACATGACTGGTGTGAACTATATTTCCAGATGGCATACTTTTAGTAGTTTGACTTCAGACAGATACAGGGGTGGGAGGCTTAGGTATGGATCAGCTCCACTGGGAGAGGAGATAGTGGAACACCCTGAGAGAAAAGAGGACATTGCCCTCTAATCTCAGAAGTATGAGAGAGCACTTTCTTGCTTACTGTAAATTGGGTAGACTTTCCCCATTGACAGGCGATAAAAGACTGACTCTGAGATTTTATATCAGAATTGCTGTGACATTTTTCAGCCTGCCTAGCAGAAGGCTGACCTAGCCTAAAGGTTGTGCAGAATGGAGAAATTCAGGGCAATTAATATTAACTGAATGCAAGCTGCCATTCATTTCAGGTAGAAAGGCTCTTCAGTGTTTGCACAGAAATAGCAACACTTCTCCACGTAGAGGGTTTATCCATGCATGAACTCTCTCTGGCCCTCCTGAGCTGGAAAGCTTTTTAAATCTAATTTGGGCCCCAAGCTCAATTTTCTTTGGTGGTTGTTGCTGTTGTTGCTGCTGCTTCACCCCTTCCAGGTTCTTATACTCAATTCATCCTTCTTCTCTGGTGCTGAGTGCAAGGCAGATATGTTATCTCTGTCCAGCTATTTGGCAAAAACTGTGTTTATTCTTTTGAACAAAAAGTTATCATCCTGTATTTGCAATTATATTTTTTCATGGTCCTCCTAAATATTTTAAAGACACATTTAGGTATTTTGTTGTGTACGATTGTCAGCTTCAAACAGGCTAATGTACAGGCTGTTGTTCTGAATCTTGAAGTATTCCTACTTCAGCAGAGATTAATACCTCCCACCTAAAAAAAGAAAAAACAACAGACAAAACAGACAAAAAAAAACCATATAGCATTTCCCATCCCTATGATCTCCATCAGGGGACAAAGAAAGAACACAGGCTATTGGAATGGGGATATTTATCTGTAATACTGAAGCACAATATCAGGATGAGTTGTATAATTTGAAAACCAATTTACTCAGCTGTGAAAAACACTGAATTTCCTTTGGGAAATACATGAGAATATGTTATAGCCTTACACCAGAAAACTTTACGTGTTTTCTCATGCATTGTAGCAGCCCTGTGAAAGCAAAGATTGAACATGCTTTTGGGTGATTATGGAATACTTAAATCTGGTTCTCGATACTGTGATCCATCTTCATCTGAGATGCATGGGAGAAAGCTGGAAATCATGTCATTACAGTTCTCAGCTTCAGTTTTGTGAGAGTTAGATTATGGGGAATTCATTCGTACTCTTTTCTTCTGATCATACAAGCAATTAAATTTGTGAATATCTGAGACTGATTGGCTCACTCAGTGTAATTTGTGAGCTTTGGAATTGAATTAAAATGCCTTTAAGTTGCTGTTTATTTCCCATCAAGAATAATTTGCTGTACACTGGTATCCTAATCAATACATAAGTATTTTGTCTGCGCAAGTTCTAAATGACTGAAATGAAAAAACATTTGAGTTTCTTCTGCTTACATAGATATTGTATTGCAGTAACACTACTGACTTGTTTAGAGTTGTTTCTGTTTCTCCTGCACGTGAGAGGTAAATTGGGCTCTGTAGTTCCTGATTTCTTCAAGTGAAATTATGCAAGCAGCTATGAACTCTTCTTAGCATACAGTTTTTAAAACAGTAAGCTGCATACCTAGAAACACTCTGCAAAGTAAGCCAGAAACTCGTTGCCATGGTAATTTGGAGTGCTTTTCATTTCATTTTTAGCTATGAAAATGTTTACAAATTTTCCATAAATATTAATCCTTGTACAGTCTAATTATTGGCATAATGTATTTTCTGAGTCATTCATCTTTGTGAACCATAAAATGTATAGACATGCTTTTCTTTAATGGGGGGAAAAATGTTGGAAATAAGCAACTATATATGAACTCCTCTTTTCTAATTTAATTAACCTTTGGATCTTCATTAAATCATCAATTACTCTTACCAAGAACTGTTGAAACAGTAATTTTATGCTTAACATGTAATTTGAGAGAAAGAAACTCTCTGAAAATTCATGCGCTATTCGCTTAGGACATAGGTCTTACAAGGTTTTCAGTATGTCTGTTGGCAATCCCTTGTGCTGCTTGGAGCTGCTAATAAAGTCTTTTCTTCACAGAAAAAATACCCCAGGGTATTTTGTTTTATTCACCCATTTTCCATTGTAGGCTCTGTTGCCCACAGTGTTCAAAAGGTTTATGTGACTAAACCTCCAAAAAGTAAAAGACCATGTTTTCACAAAAATCGTACGTTTATTATTATTAGTTCAGTGATGTTTCCTAAGAAGTTAGTCACCGAAGTATTAAGGTACAGGTTCTGGTTTTTTTCCAGGCACCTACCTAGATACAGAACACTTCTTTCAATCCCATTGGATGATTGTAATTCTCAATGGATAGGTCATAAATTCTCCAAAGAGAAGAAATTCTCACACCAAATAATACTTGAGCTATTTTATTGTCAAGACCTTGATTCAGAAATTTTTTAGGACTGCACCTTAGTTAACTTGAATGGAAATCTTAGTGTCCTCACATTTCTTTTTCTGTTTTTTATATGTATTTTCATTATGCAAATCTGAAGTCTTTTACTGGTATATAGATACGTGCAGTCCACCATCAAAATTATTTGAAGAAAAAAGGATGTGATGTCAACTAGGCCCGTCTCTTGGAGTGCAGATTTGTTTCATCTAGCATTTTTCATCCACATCTTAGTAGACAGATAACTTTTCTTTTTCTATGATTACATTTCAGTATGAAAATAACTGTGCAACAATTGTGCTTGTACTCAACTACGATGTTAATTTACTGAATAATTAAAAAAATAGGTTTGGAGAACTAATTAATAGGAAGTCACAGCCTAGATTTGTACTATTGATTTAAATAAAAGAAATCATCATGCTTTGAGATGATGGGAGGCAGTAGTTTGTAGATATAGTCTCTTGGCTGAAATTGTGGAAGTGAAGATGATTTATCATGGATAAGCCTAGGTACCTGATTGTGATTGACAGTCTGATAGTAATATGGCAGGGGGTACTATGCTGCCTGTATCAGTTCCTGGAGAGAGCAAGATTGGCTTTGCCTTGTAAATGTAGCCCTCAGTGTCAATCAAAAATAAAGTGCCATGAAATATAGAACTCACAGCAGTAGATTAGAATTTCAGAAATTAAACCATCTGTTTGAACTCAAATAAAAGAGAATCTAGCAAGGTTTTTCCTAATAGAGTATTCTAGTGCTGATTCTGGAAACAGTGCAATGAATTTATTATGCGATTAGAACTTATAAGGAAGTGTTTTTAATGCTCATTAGATAAACCCAGTAACAGTACATTCTCAGTAGGATGTTTTGCAATAAATAACTTCCTAATTTTCTTCCTAATCTATAGTTCTGATGTATTTCTCATTCTAGGAATGATTTTTAGTTGTGGGTTGGCATATCCTATCAGATTATTTTTTCCCCACAATTTCTGGAGAACCTATGTTTCTGTTTCGCAAGATGGTTTTGATGCAACTGTTATTCTCCCCTACCCTCCCACACCTCTGGGTGTACTTGGTGATTGTATAGAGGAAAAACGGCCTAAAATAAGGCTGATTGGTCTGAGATCTGCCTGAGAAGGACTGTATGTTTGCAGACTGCCAGGAAGGGGATGGGTGGCAGGTGTCTGGCTGAAGTAATCTTGGAATTTGTTTTTAAGAGTAACTCCAGTACCAGTTTGAATGTATTTTTCCCTGAGAAACTTACAGTCTAGAGATCAGATGTCTGCTAATTAGAAGATGCAGTGACGAGGGGATAGATAGCTTTTCATTTCCCCCAAACAACAGTCCTTTTTTGTTGAGGCATTCTGAACCACTGTATATTGGTCAGCTCTGCATATTGCATTTACATGATTGTATATACCACAGTTAGTTTTACTGGAGAGCAAATACACGTTCAAGTGTACCTACCCTTTTGAAACATGTCTTCCAACATCTCTATTACTAAGCTGAGGCAGTTTTACTAATTCTTCAGGTGGTCCAGTAAAGATTGTCTTCCTGTAACAGTAAATAACTTTTAATCTGCCATTATGGTTTGTAACAGTGCCTGTTGCCTCAGCATCTGGCTGCTTCAATCTCACTGAAAACAATTACAGTGTGAAAGAAAATAGAAATCTTTTCCAATATAATAACAACAGTAAAAAAGAAAATCCACAATAAAACCCTAAATTAAATTCTGTATGAAGGTTGGCTGTATGTCACAGGTTCTGTGGTGTAAATGATTGATATATTTATGGTGGACTTATTTGGTGGAGTTTTATTGTGACTCAGTAGTTCTACTTCATTTCTTCTCATTCTAACTGCCAGTAGTTCTACTTCTTTTCTTCTCATTCTAACTGCATTTAAATACACTTGAAATTGTCAGACTTATTTTTTATCATTTTTGAAAGATCAATACATGATCCTTCATTAATTCTGTTTGAAAAATTCTGTTCTGATAGCTGCATTGATGGACATTTTTTGTTGATTAGTTCACAAATCGGATGTTTTACCCATAATAGAGGAAGAAAATGCTTTCTGAACAGAGATTATGTAAATTCACAGTAGGCAAACCTTTTGATTTGGGGGAAAAAATGAGCTTTAACAAAAAAACTGCTGGTAGGTAGGACCCAACGTTAATTTCTGCAGGATCCTGTGGTGTTCATATAGAATGGGTGGTATGTGTAGTGAAAATATATAATGAGAAGGCAAATGAACCTGAGCCATTGACTGCAGAACTGCCTAGCAAGTCTAGTGGCCCTGGATTATAGTTTGCTCCAGTCATGGAGGGCTTTTTCTGGGGAAGTTTGGAGCAAGCATCTGGTTTCACTGAGTAATTTTTGACATTGAATTTCGGAGGCAGGAATTGAACTTTGATTTCTTGATACTAGTCCTGCAAATATTAGTTGTCCTCTTGTGCCCATGGAAATAATTAATTAAACATCTTTGAAAAGGAAAGTATTATTCACAGTGTTGCTTCCTGTGTCCATTTCTTACAAACGTAGTTTGAAGAATACAGAAAGCTTCTGTTCAATAAACAGCAGTTATTGGCATATTCAGTATAAAGTGCAACCTTTCAGAGTAGAATGTGTAGATCTACCACTGAACATGTCTTGCTGTTATTGATATTAATTACTCACAAAGCACTGTAAACATACGTGTCACTGATCAGATGTGGTAAATAAGGCTGCCCTAGCAGAAAGTAGTTTTATTTTTTTACAAGTCACAACCTTGTAAAAGCCTAGCAAGCAATTAGTGCCCAGTGGTCTTACTATTAGCAATCATAAGACCAAATTTTAGAAACTGCAGCCTTAAAATCTTTAAGCTACAAGAATCAAAATTAAATCCTTGCGCTTACCCTGGAAGTTAATTGTTTTAATATGTACTGTAGATTTAATTGCTAAATACTATATAGGGAACACCTGCAGATTACTGGCTGCCAAAAAATAAGGCATGAATTCTTATAAAATACACGGAGCACTGTAATTCAGCGTTTTGCAATGGACCAATAGTATGTGCCTCTTTTCTCAACTGCTCTCATAATCCTGTGGGTAAAACTGAAGTCAATACAGTGTAGCCATAACCTTTTTGCACTATGCAACAGACATGGAAGTGATAGGAGCCAGATGAAAAAGGACAAAGGGGAAGAAAAAAAAATTGATATGCAAATACTTTAAGGTTTTCCATGCAGAAATTTCAGAAAGAAAATATTTATGAACATGATTTTTTCAAGCATTTTCTGTTGTGTCTACTGTCTAATGAAAATGTAGTTCCTTGAACAATACATCATCTCAAGAGTTTTGTTGTTTATTTACAAAGTTACGGAGTGAGGTTTTACTTGCAAAATTGCCTTGGTAACATTTCCATATGCTGAAGTTGTATTTTTTGACCAATTTCAAAATACCTTCAGACACTATTGATAAACAACGTTGTTATGGAAATCGTATCACTTCATGTGATAGACATCAATTGTACATACCTACCAATTAAATTATTACCAATAGAGCAATAGTGATTGATTCTGTTGTCTAGAGAAAGTTAGCCGGAATAAAATGTGTCTATGGAGGAGTGGAATGAAAGCTAAAATTCATCCTAAAATGCCTAATAATCTCATAGTCATTTCTTTTTTCCTGTTTCTGTATTGCTCTAATCTAATGCTTCTGTGAGCTGTCTTAATAGTGATTGTGCATGATAAAAACCTTGAACAAATTAGCAAGATTCTCATTCACTGTGCTCAGAGCAAGTGTGTCAAGTTGCATAATGGTTTACACAATGTGCCTGAAAGCTATGCCTTACAACTGTAAATACCTAAATAGTTTTGGAAAACATACAGCAATATCAATATTAATCTAGTTCTTAAGTGTTTAATTCAGCTGACTACACTTGTCAGCCAAAAGTGCAAAGCCTTGTTTGACACTTAACGTTCATCTGAACAACTTGAGTCAAAACACTGGAAATCTTGTGATTTTGAGATTTCCTTAATTAGAACTTAGCTAACTTTTCAAGGCCAGAAATGAAAACTTTTTCCTTCTGAAATTTCAGTAGTTGTCCATTCTACTAAAAAATGGAAGCTCTAATGCACTATTCGTATGCCTGTGACTAGCATCTTGATAAACTATAGAGCCTTCTCTGGGTGCTGATGTATTTGATCAGTGTCTAGGCAAAAATATATGAAAGATGCATTAATTCTCAGCAGTCATTTTTATTTTCCAATGATATTTTATTTGATTGGAAAAAAATGAACTTTTTTTAGTGCTAGTAGAATATACTGTGAGTATAACTGTGATCATAATCTCTGATGATCTGTAGATTAGTTTTCTGTGGAGATTAGCCAATTTTGATTGTGGTCATATGGACAGCTATTCTAATCAGCCCTGAATATGTGCTGTTGGGTGAAGTAGATTATATTGTTTCTTTTAACACTTTACATTTCTTTTAAATTAAAAGTGGGGTTTATCTTTAGGCAGTAACACAAAGCCGTTTATTTTTCTGGTTTCCAAGGTTTAGAAAGGAAGTGTATGGAAAAACTCATTTACTAACAGATTCAATTTCATTTTGAAAAATGCTTACTTTTTCTTAATAGTACAAAATTCAGTTACTGAAAGATTTTGAGCAATTTCTATTTGTCAGTAGGGTAGTACAGATGACATTTCTACTCAGTAAGTTTCTCACTCACTGGGAGTACAGACTTCCTAATTAGCATGCAGCTTACTTGTGTTAGATAAGGTAAAAAATTTGTTAAATGTTTTATACCATAAAAATTATCAAATTGCAGGCATCAGAGCACAGTTGGATTTATATAAACAAAAATTAAGTCATTTGAAGATTTTTTTAATGGAATCCTAAAGTGCTAGGAAAATTGAGTAAGATTATCATCCTATACTGATGACAACACTTGAGCTGGAAAGCTAAGAAGTTTAATTAGAAACACTTTGAGGCCTGGAAAATGTTTATTTTTTTTTTTTAATATGACCATAGTATTAAATACTCATAACATATGTTCCTATTTAGCTTTTATTATGGCGATAGAAGTATGTTATCTAAAAATGTCCATCACAATTTCTATATAAACTGAGAGTGATTACTAGGAGATTTTTTTAAGCATAAATCAAAGCAATTGATGCATGGCCATTGGGAAAAAAATCTAGATACACGGAAAATACAAATGTAAGTACATTTTTGTGGGACTTTTTCAGCTTTTATGATCTGCAGCCTTTACCAGTTATAACACATGCTTTTGTTATCTTCCTGATACATAAATCAGTATACTCTGAATCTATATAAAGGCCAATGGTAGATAGCTTTTCAGCAGCAAGATGTAACATATATCTACATATGCTTGTTTGGTTTTGGATAACTATGTTTTTAAAACTCTGAGCAGTCTCTGAAGTTTAAGATGAAAAAGATGTTGAGGAAAAAAATCTCCACTGGCTGGAGAACATTGTTGCTAAAATGTCCCCTATTGATGTGATAATTTGAGAAACAAAGTAGACTGCTTGATGCTTCCTTCCCATGCCAAGTCTAGAACTCTTCCCCAACTCACAGCTGTGGGTTTCCTTAATGATGCTGATGTCTAAATCTACAAGCAAACTGAATTATTCTGCAGTATGCTTGTGGGATGAAAACTCCCACATATGCCACCCATAAATAAAAATAAAAGGTAAAAAACTCTTCCTTCACATTTTAATTTCTGGTTTTAAATGTACATATCCTCTAGTTTGCAATTTTAGTGTTTGAAATTTGCAGTGTTTGAAAGTACACAAATTTAGATGCACACAAACAATTTCCATGTATATTCTCCTTTCACCAGGCAGCTTAAAGTGTCATCTGCTTTGAATGTCAGGATGAGAATGTCCAAATGTAAAATAACAAAAAAATTATTTAAATATATACATATAAAAATTAAAAAAGTACATGACCTGACATTTATGTAGTATCATCAGTTGTTAAGGTGACCAGGTATTAACTGGTGCTATTCTTTTGTCTTATTAACTTGATATATTATCCTAACATGAGACTATTACATAAACAGTATTAAACAGAAACTATCTTTCCTATCTACTGTATTTTTTGTGTGTTTTCTTTTTTGATGCACTTTTTTTCCTGGAGGGTGTTCATATTCCCTGGAGGTTAATAATTTGTTACTCTGGTGAACAAAATACAAATAGAGCACTAAATGAAGTCTCTTTCTGTTTAATGACATATTAGTAAATAATAACTAAGGTTGTTCTATATCAGCGTTAACAACGTAATACTCTTAGAAATGATGACTGAATCCAAAGATCCACTCCCCTATAGAGTCTTGGCTTGTTGTTAGTTAGATTTATATAGCTATGTATGTTAGTCAGTCTTAATGTAATTAGATTGGGATGCAGGCTCCCTTTGCAGCAGAGATGTTTAGGTCCATTTCTGACTAATACAACTGTGGAAACTGTAGTCTTTGCAATGTTTATACTTGCAGGGAGAATGCTTTTCTCTCCATTTCCCTTCTTTACTATTTAAGCTGAAAGCTATTGTCAGCACAAGAGCATACTTAGAGAAATTGTTCATGAGCAGACTTGCGATTTAAATAATATACTTAACTGTCGTAGAGGAAAAGTTGCAGAGTATTCTTCCATTTTAAGAGTTTGCAAAGATGCTGATTTTTTTGTTTTCCAGCAGAAATGCTGAATGCTTTGCTGTCTGGGCTGATGACCCAGGAAGTCCCTCTCAACTCTGAATTTTATTATTTTTTTATTCTCTCTGATCTATATATTTTGCCGTACATCCTGTGATCTTATTCCAGAATGCTTTTTGCACCAAGTTATCTGTTCCTAGACAACTTACTCTTGTCATCTTAGCCAGTTTACTGGAGATCAGTGTCTTAGCTGTGATTCATGTGCTGTTTGGAACAAAATACCAGACATATCATATGCAAACTGCAGTTCTTAAGAAGCCTTATAGCATAGAGAACCAGGTAGAAACATGAGTCCCTGGAAGGAATAACTGGCACTTGGCTTATCTGGCAACATTAGGTCACTTCTATAAAAAGGTCTACTTCCACGTGTCACTGCTGAATTTACAGTGTTGTCAATGTATTGCATTGGAGAGTAAGATCCAGTTGGCAGCAACCATCTCGCTGCATGTCCCTCCCCTGCCTCTCCTTCTGTCTTCTCTGCCCACCCCCATGCTTTAAAGTAGTATGCTTACATTTTGGGGCAACTCTAGGTCATGGTTTTACTCAAAAGTTGTGAGGTCTGTCAAAAGCAAGTGCCACCCCTGCAATGATTCTGTTGTCCACAGTTATCTTTAGTAATAAAAAATGAGCTGTTGACATTTTGATTGCTTCAGAAAATACTATGCTGTGCTACAGCAATAATACCAGTAATAAAAGTTCAAGTGGAAATTCTTGCCATCTCTGTAGGAGGATAAAAAAGGCATGACAGCACATTATCCCATGGTCACTGATAAGACGAAGCAGTCCACCATGCTTTGCTTTCATGCTTAGTGAGCCATTCTACAACTAATACTCTGCTACTTCACTCCTCAGTCATTGTACCTCCTATGTATCTTCAATTATCAAAGAGAAATATCTGAATTCTTCACCCATATTTAACTAGAAATTCTGGGATTAAATATTCATGTGAATGATATTTTGTGTCCTCCTTTAAGTATGGACTTTACTCAGCAGGAACCCTTAAAACAACGTGTCCTTAATTGCACTGTTTTAAAACAAAACACTTAGCCTCTCTGTTTCTGATGGGTTGGCCATGCTGATTACAATATTCATTAAACAGCCCAGGGTTGTTTTGAAACAACTACAAGATCACGCACTGCAGTAATTCATTAAGAACAAGACAAATATTGGCAACATCTTTTCAGTGAGTGACCTTTTAAAATGGCTAAGTGAGAAGTAGCTTGCACTTGTGATTCTACTGGAGTAAAAATTGGCATGATTTTCCTTATAAGAAGTACCCCGGCAGCAACAAAATGCACTTTCATCTCAAAATCTGCTGCCCTGGCCTCTGTGGTGTTGAGCAGAGAAGGTCATCTGTAAGCAGAGCTTTGGGGAAAACAATTTCAGATTACATTGCTTGTGTTTGGGCTGTTGTTTGTTCATACTTCTCTGCCATGCAAGAGGTGTTTTTGAGCTAGGTCAAGTGTTTGTGTATTTGTTTCTCTCTTTGTAACTTCTTAGGCATATATAGGAGTAAACTTGTCTTCTTCTGTTTGGGACTGTTCTTCCAACATAGCATTTGCTATATGTGGAGCCAGAGTTGATGAACAAAGAATCAGTTCCTCTTCTGTGTCATTAAGATTCATTCTGTTTGTGGGTCCAATACTGTACTTGATTACATTAGTGTAATCCTAAAATACTACCCAGAATTATTTTGAATTATTTGGAGATTCCATAGTTCTCTAATTTTAGAGAGGAATTTAATTTACATTAACATTTTTGGATGCCCCGAGGCTCTCCTTTTATTTTGGTAGTATAGAGAAGGTTTGAAAGAATTGTCATATATGTAAACCAAAAACACCTCAGGCAACTAAATGCATGCCTTCTGCTATTTTATTAGTCATTAACTACTCTGTTATTCCTCTCCCCTCCTCACCACGAGCACTTCCCCCATTTCCCCCCAAAAAAAAACACTAAGGGAACAAGCACACCATGATAAAAATGCTAATAAAGGGAATAATTCCCAATAGAGCATAAAAGACAGCATTTATAACCCCGATAGAAATGCCAGTCAGCTTTTTTTGATGTAAAGCATCTGTCTCCAAAAGGAAATGAAGGCAGGCCTGTTTCTCCTTTCAAGCCTCTGAAGTAGTAGGTGGTGTCATTTGTTACACAGTGCTACAAGTCCCATGTTATTGTACTGGTAGCTGCCGACTGCCTTTGTTAACGTACTGAAAAGTTTTATCAGCTGTCTCTAATAAAAGACAATATATGTGAAGAAAAACTATAGCAAATGTCTCTTGCTCTCTTGTCCTCAGACCATCATTTATAGGTGTCAGAGAGCGATGGCACTGATGTATAATCTTGCAGTCATCCAAAATTCTTGTGACTGTTACAATAAACCATAGGTAATTGGGGTGGCTGATACCCTAGAAAGTTAGGGAGCAGTCTTTCCAAAATTCTGTGCACTTCCTTGTTTGAAACATGGAGGAATTGGAATGAACTTTCAGCACTACCTGAAATGAGTTACCAGTTCACATTTTCCATGGACATATTTATTTAGAGCAATAACGGCCTAAAATTTGTTGGGTCTCCAGGAAATCAGGAATGATGTGTAGAAGTTGGAAAATTTCAAGTTCAGTTAAAAGGCATGCAGTTTATTCTTTTTCTAGATGCTTTGGTACTTGCTCTAGTGAAATGATAATCAAATTAAAGACATGATGGCAGAAGAGCTTTTCTTAGCTAGGCTTATGTGTATGATGTTCTTTAGAGTGCTTGATTAGTACCATACATGTACCATATTTTCAGGGGGGTGCATACAGTTTATTCTTTTTCTAGATGTTTTTGTTGCTTGCTCTAGTGAAATGATATATCAAATTAAAGACATGATGGCAGAAGAGTTTTTCTTAGCTAGGCTTATGTATATGATGTTCTTTAGAGTGCTTGATTGGTACCATACACATACCATATTTTCAGGGGGTGTGAAGGAAATGGAGAGGAATTCTGGAAACTGTATGAGACAACTGTGTTAATTCCCACACAATAAGTTTGTGGATGCTGTAGAATTAGCCCTGAGCACATTTTAACATGTGTCTTATTTAATATGAGTTTTTCTAGGTTTAAGGTTTTTTAATCCTTATCTATTGTAAGCTCTGTCTAGATGCAAACGTACGCACGTAGTTATATTTCAAGTGAGAAGACAGTTCTGTGTCAATAACTGTACTCTTGAAAAAAGCTGTTTGATTAATAAACTCTAATTAGACAAATAAAGAGCACAATTAGTGGGAATGGACCATCCTACTCATGCTCTGAGAAAATTCTCTCAAACAATCTTAAGTCTAAAAATAAATGAATAAATAAAATATGTGGATATTTAGACAGCCATCCCTATACAGAGGAGCTGCTTTCTGATCATTCTTCACTTGCATCACTTCAATTAGCACCCAGAACATCTGTAATTAAGGAGTGTATTATTCCATTATAAAATACTATTCAAGACTGGCACTGCAAAGGTGGAGCTATGGTAATGTGGCTGCCAATATGTGTTGTCCATAGCAAAGATTACATGTCCAGGGCTTAGTTTTCCTTCTCTGTACAGAATACAACTGAAAAAGAAGTTTTGGAGAGTATTGGAAAACTTTATGAAATCCAGCTGGGGGGTGTGTGTGTTTTGATTTTTAGTAGAACAAAGTAACTGGCTCAGTAGGGATGGTGGAAATAATCTGTCAGGGTAAAGCAAGAAAAATTAAATCTAAAAGTAACATCTTCAGATTCCACGGCATTAGCATTATGATGTATTCATTTTGTTTTGCTTAATTTTGAAACTCTGAAAGCCAGTCGTTCTGAAAATGTGATGTGTCACAGTTCTTTATGAGTTTTTGTGATGCATATGTGAACAGGTGAAAAGCAGGAAGAAAGCTGGAAAAATATGAAATATTTGTAGGCTATAAAGCTAGAGAATTTTCTGAACAACATTTCCACCACAAAACTTAGGTTTTGGACACAAGAATTATGGGGGGTTTTTTTGAAGCTTGATTCAGAAGGATAAGAGTAATGAGTTTAACTTGCTAGTGGAGAGGTTTGGAACATACTTAAGTCTTCCTCGTCCTGATGACTTCCTATTACCACATCAGTCTGGGAGACCAACTCTACTGCATTTTTTATTGGCCTTCTACCTACCATATTTTCCTGAATTTATTGTTACTGAAGGGCTTCTAAAGCATACTAACACCCCCACCCAGTAGTCTGAAGCTGAGTTTCCATGTGGCTTCACATTTTGAGTGTCGCATTTTGATCAGAACACTGGTGAGTGGTGTCTTGAAACACTTATCCTCTGAGGTAAAACTATGTGACTTTAGAAGTGAGTGTTCCTGAAGTTCACTGGAAATAGTAGTGACCTGAGGGGGAGAACCACAGTGAACTTTGTGTAGGACTTTTTCCCCTTTTTCTTTGAAATGCAGGGTACTGGTTTGGCAGATGCCTTTACTGTGTTCTCACTAGCATGTGAATAACTTAGGTACTTGCAAAAAGGTAGGTTAGTCTGTTCTCTTCAGCGTCATAAATCTGCTTTTCTGCCCTTGTAATATTTGTTAACTCCAGTAACCAGGCATGTTTAATTATCACGAACAACCTATTATTTCATAACGGAATGATCTAAAGATGGAAAAATAAAAACAAGAAACATTTTGTCTTAGCTAAGGATGGAAAAATTGTTAGTAACGTAAGAGGCTTTTTAATGGATTTGTTATGAAATGTTCATGTCTTTGTTATTAAAATAGCATGTGTTTCCACCATTGTTAATTTTATTCAATCATTCATTAGGAAATAATTGCCACAACCTGAACCTAAATGGATATCCTAGGACCCCTGAACATCCTTAGAATCTGAGAACAGATTCTATTTTCTACTAGTTATAATTAAGACAAAGAGAAAAAAGGGATGAGTTCCAATGTGTTAACTATTCCCAACGATTATAAACTCTTTATTGGCGATGGGTTGAATTAAATTAAATTCCTGTCTTTAATCCACTCCTGGATTACTTTAATTTTCTCTTGGAAACTGTGCTATGCCGACATTACCACATGTAAAGCTTTATGAGTTCTGTGTTTTCTCATTAAAGAGAGAAGTCTGTGTCTGTAGACACCAGAGCTTGCCCTGTTTAAAGCACAAAGTATACAGCAGCTGTTCAGAAACTTTTTCTTGTTACCTCTATTTGCTTAAATTGCTAAACTGCTTCCATGAAAAGACTGCAAACATAAGGGAATAATTTGTTTAACTGGAAGAACATTGTCTGAGAAGAAAAACTGAAAATATTCCTAATATTTTTCCTTCCGTTTTTTTTGTACCAGTATCCAGCTGCCCTAATGAATCTTGGAGCCATCCTCCATCTGAATGGTAAACTGAAAGAGGCTGAAGAAAACTACCTCCTTGCTCTTCAACTTAAACCTGATGATGTCATCACTCAGTCCAATCTTCGCAAATTGTGGAATATCATGGAAAAACAAGGTTTGAAGACATCCAAAACATGATGATGAAAACTCTGAACTTTTTTTTCTTAAATTGATTAAAACCATGACCTAGAACTTCCACACAGTTGTCCAATCAGAGAACTCATTGGACTTGACTACAAGGATCAGAGGTCTTAATTGCTGCTAGGAGAATCTATTCTGCTTTTTTGGCGTTAGTTTTTTTGCTAGATAAATAGAAGGGAGACTTTGAGATATTCATGAAGGACTTGTTACCCCACAAAAATATTTAGAACCATAGCACTTGAAAGAAGGTGTTTTGGCATATTTGGTAAATCATTGCAAATCCCATATTGCTAACTTTTGGGTGGGTACTTGAAATGTATACTGTCATAGAAATGCTAAGGGAAAATTGTACAGTATACACTCAGCCATATGGGAGTAAAAGTGGTAATAGTAGGTTAAAGTATTTTGCTGATACTGTAACTCATTAAAATATATACTAAATCCAGAGTGTTTGCATTTTGTCTTAATGCTGCTGTATCTCACTTTAGGACCACTTGCTTACCAATTTCACAGCTTATACGGCCAATTGTTTTTTTTAAACCTGTCACTTGTGATTAGATGCCAGCATTCATAATTGTTTATTGAGAATATGCATACTATTTCAGCTTGTTAAGTTTTAATGCCGTTTTCTTGAGATACAGTCAAAAGGCTGTGGGCTGGACAGAATGAGCAAGGAACTGGTCATTTTCTACATCAGATGTGTATGTAGAGTGGTAAAAAAAAAAAAAGTCCAGAGATATGATTTAGCAATACAAGCAAGACTAATGTGTGCCCTGATAACAAATAAGTGTGGTCAGCCTGTCATCTTAAGAAAAAAAAAAAATTGGTATTATAGAACAATGTGATTGACTCTCTTCACATTGCTGTCAGATAAGATCAGCTTGAAACTGGACTCTGCATACAGTATTTTTGCCATAACTCAGCCAAGTGAGATTTGAAAACATTAGTGCTTGGATATGCTACAAATGAGACTTCATGAGCGACTCAGAGAAAAGGGAACGTTATACATTGGTGAGGCTAGCAAATAACTGAAGGGACTGGAATAGATCATGTTTAAAACAGTATAGATCAAGAGAAATTTGTAAAGGTGGTTGCCAGTTTTCACAGTGGTGGTGTTTTAAAAGTATTACCTATTCAGATTCTAACCAAATATTAGCATTCTGTTTATATTCTGATGTGTGCTAGCAGCAGAGCTGTCAAATATCTAAATATGCTTTTGGTGAGGTTCAATTTATTCCTGTTTCAGAATGATTTCGCCTAGTTACTGTTTTAGTCTTCAGTTTTTAAATGTAAAAATAATTTATTTTAAATTGCAATGTATTGAAGCTTTAGTCAGTTTTTTCCAGGCCATTTGTTAACTGCTTTCTTTCTTTGGAAAAAGTATTATTGCTTATAAGAAAATTTACTATTTCATTTAATGACCTGTTGGTATCTGCTTCAGTGTTCTTTTCATAATGGTAGATATAATGTTAAAATGGTAGAGCACCTTGAACTGAAGCTTCTTCAGGATCTTCTGTAAAAACTATTACTGAGAAAGGATTTGGGGTGGGTTTTTTTGCTTTTTAACTGTTGAGCACCATTCCAACAAAACTGTAGAGAAGAACACTTTGCTGTATTTATTTATTTATTACTTGACTGCAGCAATGTTACCTGCCATTAACACAACAGTCTGTAAGTGTTGCTATTTCTTTTATTTGGTTTTCCTTGCATTTTTAGTGGTTAGTGTGTATACCTAATGGCAAAGGGGACACTTGAGTTATACTCTACCTTCTTGGTCATTCTCCCCTTACACTTGGTTTTGAAATCTGTATTGAAATAGATTGGAGAGTAGCTGTTTCAAAGTCAGTATAGTAAAAAATTGTAGTGGTGTGTGCTTCCTTTTCTTTGCTCTTGCTCGCTAAAATACCGTAAGTTGCTAAGTTTACAGCTGGCCTACCAGAAGGGCCAGAGGGGCAAGATTGTTTGGTTTTGTGGAGTGTGTCAAGTTTTTCTCAAATAATGTTATGGCTGGAAAAGCAAAATTGAAGGGTCAAAAGTTGAATTTCTACTTTATCATTGAAACCAGTGTTAGAATACAATGGTAGCTTGAACGTATTCTCCTGCTTTACTGACTTTCTGGAAAAAGTATAGAAATAAATTAGATAGTAACTATAACTGAACTCAGTATAAAACTTCGGTATCCTGCAGCTTTATTTGCTCAACAGCCATCAGACTTCGATGGCTTCTTGGTCTTAACCATTCACTATGTTATTTGTCTCCTTCAACTTGTACTCATTCTTGTTTAGTGATTTTTATTCATTGCACAAAAGGGGGAAAAGGGGAGCACTCCTGTGATGCAGTGTCATGCTTGCATTGATAACTAGTTTTGTTTGTTTCTTTAAAAAAACAAAAGTAAATGAAGAAAAAAGGACTAGCGTAAATTTAACAAGAATGTCCCTGAATACATTTTTTTAATATAGGTCTGGGCTTGATAACTTTCTTCTTTTGGGATAAATTTAAAACATGTTTAAAATATGTCTCTCTGCTCAGGGATTTATGGTGGATTATTGCAGACAGTGCTAAAAAAAATAAAAGAGCACAAGACAAGTTTACTAAATTAAAATTTTATTTTTTGAAAAACTGTTATTTGTATAAATTATCAGATTTGTAGGCTTTCCTTTTTGTAGAAATAATTGTTTATGTGCCAGATAAGAGAATTTCAATTTTGTTTTCAATAATAAAGCATTGATAACTAATACACTGTGCATTCCTTTATCTGTTACTGTCACAGCACTTTTTTTTTTAATTATTCTAATTTAGTGAGTTATATTGACTGGTTTATGTATGGGACAACTATATAGCATAAGTGGAGTACAACCTATCACAGCTGGCTTTCTTCTATGCTCTATTGCAGTTATACTTCAGCTGATATTTTCAAAAAGGTTCTCTGGAAGCATTTCTTAATATTTCTACTCACTCAATCTAGCCAAAGACGTATGGTAACTATTATATTTGATTGTTGTTCCTAAACTCTATGGAAATAAAAGCTGATGAATACGATACATTTATAAATTATTTTTATATTGACATACAAACGTGATGTCAGTAAAAATGCTTCTAAAATGTATAATTAATTGGCTACAAAAGCTGGAAAGAAGACATTGCTTTCATATATGGTCTTTTTAGTATCTGAGATCACCTTTCTCTCGTGCTGCAGTGTCACATGATCAATTTCAAATCTGCTGCCTTCCTGTGCAGGAGATGTTATGAAGTGAAATGATTCTTTGACCTTTTGGTTTTCTCTTAATATTCTATGGACAGAGCCTTCTTAGCTTGATGGACCTAACACTAATATTCTCATACCTTCCTAGTTCTGTTGCATTCAGGTCCTATGCATTGATAGATTTGCTCTACAGCTGAAAAACTTTGATGGGCATGAGTAGAGCACTAGAGAGGCTTTGGGTCACCAACTTCCAAATTCAACTGTCATACCTTATTTTTATCAAAGGTCAACCTCGCCTTCAGATGTGGTCATTCCTTGCCTAGGTAGGTTTTGATGAAATGGCAGATGATGTATACGGAGCATGCAAAGAATAATCTGATCTGTGTCACTCCTTACTTATGGAAATAGAGTCTAAACAAGTGCTTGAACTCCTGCTCTGACTTCTTATCCCTAAATCCTTCTCTGTGAGATCCTGTTCTGTCTGCTTTGTGTTGTGTTTCTCATGTTCTTATTCTTCCAGGCATCATGCTTGTTGGGCAGCAGATACCTGATACAGCTCCATTTCTGATGGAGGCACACAGCAGCTCTGCAGTGGCTTTTTAATCCTGCCGTCTTACACCGGCCCATCTGAACTTGCTTTCTGTAGCTGGCACAGAGGGCTTTATTACTTCTGGAGTTTGAACTAGTATAACAGTAAGGCACTAAATTATTCTACGTAAATATACCAGCTCATTTGGATCTGGCTTGGGGCTCTCTAACATGGCTCTGTGTTGTAAGCATTCCCGTAGCAGCTTTGCCCGATGGGTGAATGCAGGTAGCATGAGAGAGTCTTTGCCTCCAGTTCAAGTGTGAGAACAGTCAATGACAGCTGAATTGCTATGTGTATTTTGCTGCATCCCTAAGGGTTGCAAAGGAGAGATTTTAGTGAGAGAATCTGGAGATTTAGAAATAAATTGTGGGAATTCTAAAGAGAATCTCATATAACCATTTACCTTTTTGAAACTTCTATTTCTGGTCCTTCAAAATAAAATAGAGACCCTGCTCAGATGTTATACAGGCTCCCTCAGTTGGACTGACCCTGCAATTTGAAAAGTCCCTGCCTTGCTTCACACAGATACTGAATGTTTAATCTCTCTGAGATTCAGTAGTGTGATATTGGAAGAAAGTGTTTTAAGGAGTAGAATATATCCTATGTTATGCAGGGAGTGGGGAGGGAGGTGTTGGGGAGGAGATACAGACATTTTTGTGGAAATAAGTAAGAATTTTAGGGGGGCAGGCTTTATTCCAACAACAAAGAAGGAACCCCAAGATCAAGTTATGCTAGGATAAACTACAGGAAAGGGTACGCATCAGTAAATTTTTAAAAAATTGCAATACAGACTTAAAAAAAAGTTATTTTGGTGTAAGAATAAATCAAAACCAAACATTATCATCCAGAAATACTGGTCTGGGAAGATGGTATAATAGAGTTGAGGACATAACTATATATTCCCCATGAAAGACTGAATACACACTTCAAGTTATGCCTCCGTTTGATCAGAAAACCTTTATGGTTGTGTTTGTTTTCAAATTTCAAATTGATGTTTCTCCCTTCCCCGTATATTCTTTATTATATTTACCCTGTCGTGGTGCACTGGCTCTTTGGTGGTACCACACTTCTAGGGTCAGACCGCTTTGAAGGTTACATATGAGGAGGCATTTCAGAAGTGCATAAACATCAGAGTGGTCCTTCTAGAAAGATGTAAGATAAAATAGATTAAATCATGCATGCTTGATGAATACTCATTTATTTTGAATATAGTTTCAGTGACAAAGTGTAGTTACATTTTCTTACTGAAATTATTGAGCTTACAGATATTTCTGTGCAAGATTATTGTTTATATTTGCAAATCTGTGTCAGTTTGTATGCATTTGAGCACAAACTTATGTTTTTGAAACCCTGAAGAATTCCCCTTTGAAGAAACAGGTGTGGAAGCCACGTGCAGTGAGAACACTTGTAGGTTTGGGCTTTTTATTTGATAGAACTTATACATAAGCCTATGTTTCCTTGCATCACTGGTCCCTTAGCTGCTGACATGCTATTTTTACATGGATGTTTTTGTTTTTCTGAAACTCTGAACCTGATTGTATGAAGCAGTGTTCCTGCAGAGTTTGAATAGTTTCAGCCACAGGTTCTGTTTTGAGATAAGCAGAAATGAAACTTGGCTTTGATGGCTAAACTTGAGTTCAGTTTTGGTTTCAGGAATGATTTAACCCAGGTGACCAGATTTTTCAACCCAATAATATGGTGGTTTGCTGTACCAGGTAATCCCAGAAAGTAGAGATTATTTGAGAGGCTTTGCTTGTTTCTTCTCTAGATTTTTTTTCTTGTCAGCAAAGCATTTTTTGTCCTTTTCTGGAGAAATATATTTTATTTTGTCTCTAATTTTCTTGAAAACAGATGTTCCTGCATACCCACTATTTTTCTTTATTGCAATGAGAAATTAAATTTACATAGAACTGATTTATTTATTATTTTGACATTTGTTGCAACCACAGCCGTAAGTTTCTCTACAGTACATGAGTGTATAATAGTGTATTGTTCCTTATATTAAATCAATTCCCTCTTCTGGTTTCTATCCAATATGCAAAGCCAATCATTGCAACAAAGAGTAACTTTTGCACACCCACAGTTTCTGGAATCCAGCATTGTTCTTCCTATTGTGGCAGTGAATATTTTTATATGACAACACGAAGATGTAGGATGCTAGAAAATACGTCTTATTACTACTGTAGAACTAGATCTTTTCTTTCTTCTCAACCACCATCATTTCATAGCAATTTTTGTCTTTTACTACTCTGTAATGAAAGAAAGTCTTTAACAATTTGATATTTTTTTTAATAAACATACTATTAATAACAACAGGGCTCTATGAATGGCACTCATGCCTGAAAATTCATGGATAGAGCATAGGGGCTGTGTCATAAAAAAAAATGTTATTTTAATTGCTGTTCCTCCCTCTGAAATGCAGTTTCTCTCTGAAGTTTGTGAGTGGTACTTAATCTTTTAGCTATATAACTGTAAATCCATTTGTGTTTCTGGATTTTTTTTTTGTTTTGGTTGTTTTGGGGTTTTGTTTTTTTTTTATGGAATGATTCTCCTGATTGTTGTTTTCATCAGTTGAAAGAGTCCTGAGGATATTGTTGCATAGAATAGTTGTTTCCCCTTTCTCTTCTCCTTTTTTAGTTTTATGAATGATTCAGAGACTAGAAGATGAACTGCTTTCCCTGAAGCAAAAGGCAGAGAACAGCTTTGGGTGTGAATTGAGTTTCTCCATCAGTTCTGTGCCTTATAGCCAAAGATGTTAAAAAGAAAGAAAACTTGTTTTATTTTTTCACAAAGACTGTAAACTACAGACCATTTAGGTCTACACCAAGTCTCTCATTAATATCAGTTTCAAGGATGATAGGAAGATTCAGTAGCTGAAAATCTTGGCTGCCTTTTCTAACTGTATCAGTTTGTTTAATAAGAGAGCACCTTTCCGTCTGGATCTTTTCCACCTTTGCTGCCTGTCATTGTTCTATCTAAGAAGTACAGATGGTTCAAATGAAGTTATATCACAGCAAATTCTTCAGATGGTCAAACTTTTCTGCCTACAGTGTTATGACTAAAAACCCACCAAACACTTTCTTGCTGATTTTCAAAAAAATCAACAGTTTAAAAACCCGAATGAAATGGAAACTCAAATGGAAAGCTAAAAAATGGTATAAACTATTCTAAGTTCCTTGCAAGTGCTGTTTGCAAGTTTTTATTGCTTATCTCATGAGATTATGGTTGATTTACAATTGACTTCAACATTCTCAGAATAACTCAATATCAAGTCAATGGGTTTTGCATTTCATCGTGCTAAAGACATGCTTTATACACATGTGCATTTGTATGTCCCATTGGCACCTTCCCAGCTGTTTTCATAATCTTCCTTGCCAGCGCTGCACATATTTACCCAACTGATTTGATTAAGTTATTTACCATGTGTTTTATTCTGATTGATATGAAAACTTTGCTCTGTTTTGTATGGATAAGAAGAAAAAGAGGTCAAGCCATGTGAAATCAGATGTGTACTCTTCAAGATTTTTGTGGTCTCTGAGTAGCAATATATAAATGTCGATTAGAGGTGACCATATAAAAGTACATTTTTGTTTAACTCAGTGAAGCTGGTGATTTTGAAAAGAGAAAGAATCCTAGCCTCTGCAGTAGAATTGCTAATATTTAGAATAGAATCTTCTGCAAATAGAATTGTTATTATATAGATCTACAGACAGATTAGCTGACTCAAATGCTTTTTATATTGATCAGTGTAATAATAGTTGTTGAAGTTCTATCATTTTTTGCTGTTTACTTACCTTGGTTTTTTATCATAATTTCAGATATAGTGTATTTTTTAATCTACTTAGTTTATAAACTAATGTCTCTTTGAAATAGTTTTTCAAATTTATTTGAGAAATGACTAATAAAAGATGTCATCAAACAGATCTTTTTTATATTTCTTTTATTCTAAGGGAAGTTTAGGAATAAGGACAAGGAAGGAGAAGTCTTGTTGTAATTGTATTTAGTTACTTTTTAGCTTTGTTCCCATATAAATACATGATTAGCTGTACAAAGCCCACAGTGATCCACAGAAAACTGATGCATGCGCCTGGGCCCAGGTAACTCCAAGTGAAGCTATGGAAACATATCTCACGTTTCCCTGGAAGAGGCACAAAATTACGAAGCAGGACCTTCACACCACACTTAAGCCAACTGCAGCTTGTCAGATGGTTACCATAATTTTGCTAATCCTGAAATCAGGTGAGCCCATCTGAGTCTATTTCTGAAAGTAATGCATAAGCTAAATGAAGGTCATACCTAGAACACATAGACTATAATACACTAAGTCTCAAAAAGGAGTACTGGCAGGAATTACATCAGAAAGTTTTCTTTTTTCTGCATCTTTTGCACTGTTACAGCCTTCTGGCCTGCAAAGTGTGAAGATAATCTAATGGCTGGTATGCTTGGGTTCTGTGGTTGTCTTGGCTGATAGTTTGCTGCATGTATGTAAAGATTTGTTCTTTCACGTGCAAGGTATCTTGGAAAGGGTACACAGGGACTGCAAAAGCATGATTTCTACTATAAATACCTTTAGAAACTGGACAAGTGTTAATTGACCATAGGGAGAAGCTGAGCTGGGAGAAGCAAGCTGGACCTTGATAGTTGCCCAGTGAACGATCAGGAGACAGGAGGGAGAAGCAAATGCAAGTTGGCAACCATGCATGGATATCATCCAGCTTATTTAAAAAAATGTAATATGAAGAAGACCACCCATCTTGATTATGTGAATTTTTTCCTTTGCAGAGGTGGAATCCCAGTGACTTCATTAGGCCTAAGGGAAACAAAATGCAAAATGATAGCAAAGATGGACCAAAGCATCCTGAAAGCATTTATAAACCAAGTGTGCAAATTTAAAAGGCCTTTGACTTTGTATGAAGTATTATTACTTTGCAAAGCTATACAGCCGATCACACACTGACCTGAACCCACTGTCCTAATTTGCTAGAGGGTTCAAAGACATGTTTCCTGTTTTGTTTTTTTACCACCCAAATTAAAAAGTAACCATAACAACTCACTAACAGCTAAACAAAAAGCAGGGGTGGGGGAAGGTAATGTCCATTTCAGTCCTAGCCCTAAGACAAAAAAACCCCATATTTCTGAAAGCAAGTCTATGAAATTTGATGAGAGAACAGAAGCCACTTTAATTTAAGTTTTGATGAGAAATTGATTTAACTAGGGGAAGTGTAATGATGGAGAAATGTGGGCTTTTAAGACTGAATTAAACATAAACTGCAGAAAAGAAGGCATTCAATAGCAAAACAAGGGAAGAGCAGCCTTTTAATAAAGTATACAGGATTTTTTTCTTTCTTGTTTTTTAAACAGGATTCCTGAGGACGAGTCTTACTACTTCAGGGGAAAAAGCAGACAATGTGGGAAGCTGCACTGCAACTGATTGCTTTGTCCATTTTATTTCTTATTGTAAAAATACCAAGTGATATTTGGGCTCCCAGAAATTTGGGTTCAGTGGGACTGCATGAGATTTTTTTTGCAAATCCCAAATTGTCACACCCATCCTGTCTGTTTCCTGCTTAGAATCTCTGGCAGTGGCAAGATTAAGAGATCACTCGCAAACTTCCCTGACTCTAGTCTTCCCATAACCTCACTCCTACCTTTGGCTCTTGTCCCTGCTTGCCCTGCTATATTCATTGCAGACAGCACTGTCCCAAGAGCAGTGATTTGTTTCTTCTACTTGGCTGTAAAGTACTCTCCTCTAATGGGACTGTATAAATAAAAGTAATTAGTTTTTCTGCCTCATTCAGGGAACTATAAGTAAGAATAACAGGGTACACAGATCTAATTTTTACATAAATTACTTATTTGTAAGGTTAATAGATTTTTAATATGCACCTCACTTTTTGCCTTTTAAATGAAAAGGCAGTAATACTTAAAACGTAAAATTGCCTCATACATTTCAGATCAGAGAGACTCAGAAAGCTGTGGAAATGATAGATTGACTTGTACTGGATAAGCAGCATCACTTGGTGTTGGATTTCTACTTTTAATTCAACATTGGGAATGATATAACCATACCCCATACCTCTTAAGAGGAATTGTACAAGTTCCAACCATCTGTTAAATTAAACATTGGTGATTACTATGAGCATGTAGAGCAGATCTGCTACAAGGGGGATGATAACTGTGCATATAGCTAAGCCCTAGGAGTCTACTTGGTTCACAAAGTTGGATACCCAATTAGAAGAACTGAAGGGTTTGTTTTTTTTTTTAGTGCAGTCTCACTCACTGCATAGTTTAACGGCAACAATTCGCTCCGATCCTTCTATATTAGATATAGTATACCCTGTGTCTGAAATACTGAAATGCTGGAAAAGGTTCAGATAGTTATGTCTTTCAAATAAATGCTTTAATATGTTGATACTTTTCTAGAAGTAATTTCCCCTGCCAGCCATTTCTTCTTGGTGGTACTTTGAAAACCAGAGCCAGTGGGCAGGGGCAGTAAATCAGACTCATGAAGAGAGAAGTTTTGATTAGTAACAAAATCCAGACAGAACAAGACATAGCACTACATGTGACCAACCTGGAAAAAAATAAACAAACATACTATTTCAAACAGGAAACTTCTCAAAGGTCCTTCTCCTTGAGGGCCTGTTCCCAACCAACAGACCTTGTTGCCTTATAGTTTCTGCAGCTTTTCAGACAATGTGCCCCTACTTTTCACCTACTTGCCTTATAAGGAAGAAATCCTGTCCCAACTGAAGATGAAAACAGTTTTGACATTGACTTGAGTGGCTAAAATGTCAGTGTAGAAAACTGCACAAGGACTTGTTTACATTTATATGTTGGTTACTCTGATGATTTTTCTGATCTCCTAGTGCAATAAAAACCATTCTTACACGTAGTCTGTTCAGGAGCTTTTACACGAGAAACGCCTCAAGTACACTATATTTTTTCTGCTAAAGCCTACTGCCTCAATCAGACAATGTGAAGCTGTGCTAGCAAGAGCTTCAGTACAGAAGCTCTTTTAAAGCATCAGTGCTGGAGCAGAGCAAGTACTGGTCACTAACAGTGAGTTGTTTTACCATGCAAGGTCACATTATCAAATTTTAAAAGGAATTTTTTTCTTGTATGTTTAGGAAAATACAATTTATTGGAAGATACATTCCCTCCAAATGCCTGGAGACCTCCTGTTATTATGGCAACTAGAGTATCCAACTGAGAACTAATTCATGTTTCAGTTTGTCAAGTGCACAATTATAATTATTTCAGTGCTGTACTGAATGAACGTTAAAGCCTGATAAGAAGGTGATCTCTCTGTCTTTCCTATGTATAACTCCTCCTCTCAATCTGCAAAAACCATTATTTCTGGTCGTTTCAGTATGACCTCTCTTATGATGGACTTCAACTGCCTTCACAGTCCACTGAGCAATGTTGCTTGAAAATTGATTAAAAACTGTAATTATTGTAGCAGGAACATAATCATGATTGATAGGACAAAGCCAAGTAATCAAGGGAGGAGGGGTGGATCTCAGCCTGAAATTTCTTTTTGCTCTAGCAAACTATAATTGAAATAAAAAGCTCTAATTTCTGAAAGTTATGTGAGTTTTTTTACAGGTGTTTTAAATCCAAAAAAGGGAGAAAAATAAAAATACAACCCACACCCCTAGTAAATCCCAAACCTCTTGGAATTCTGTGGGTTTCTGTTATCTTGAGTTCATATTAGAAAGGGCAGATTCTAGTTGGTATAAACCAAATAATATAGATCTACATATGCTATCTCGTGAGGATGAGGGTAAAATGTACACTTAATCTTTGTTATTGTTTTTCTTTCGACAAGACCAGTTGTAATGACTCTTGTATGTTAGTAATTAGTTTTCTCTGTCACAGACTTGATGAACAACTTTTTACTCTGAAATGCTAATGCTTTTATGGCTTACATGATGTTAACTTTTAATGAAAAAATTGTACCTCAAATTATTTACCAAAGAAAATCAAAAAATCACTTCACTAATGGACACCTTTTTCTGGCCTAATTTCATTCTTTCTCAGTGACTGGATTCTCAGAGTTATGTTAGGCTCTACCTTCCATGTCACATCTGTGATTTATTGCATGCTCACTTCATTTTTCTAAAAGCATCATCTCCCTCCTTGATTTTTCTAACAGCCTCATCTCCCTCCCCTTGAATAGGTTCGGGATTGTTTGCTAAGCATGTTTTGCCACAGTACTAACCATTCAACTGGCAGATTCCACTTTTACAGGCTAAGGCAAAGCAAACAATTTGTCAGCACAATTGAAGGATTCAGATGAGGAATGACTGAAGCATGAAACCTGCTTTTTTTTTTTTTTAAATTCATGAGTCATGTTGCTTATTAGGTAGACTTCTTTTAAAATATAAAATGCAATCTTTTGTCTAATCATCAGGTTTAATGTTGCTTATACATTGATGAAGCCTACCTTTTCAAAGAAGTGTTGGAAAGGTTAATCATTGTTTTTCTTGTAGATCACATCTCAGCTTCTCAGGGGCTTAACCTGCACCTGACTCTCACAGTCGCATTGCTTTTCCTTCCTTCAGTGCAGGGCTGTGCAATGGCAGGAGTGGGCTTTTACGGACCTTAAAGCATCAGGGCTTAACGTCCTTGTGGCAGTATAAAAGATTAAGCATGTGTACCTGAAACGTAAAAGCTTCCCACCCTAAAGTCTCAAACCCGTTAACAATGACAGCACTTTTAATTACAAACTTGCTTGCTAGACTTAGAATAGACATTTTGGTGCTTGAAGCTCACAGAAGGTCTTATCTTTCAGGACCACCTTACAAGGAAAACAATGTCTGGATGTTTTTTGAGCTTCTCCTTAAAAAATCCCCAAGCAAACACAAAACCAACAGAATCCCACAAACTTTGCAGTTAATTGCGGGGTCCAAATGTACCTTCAGACTGTTGTGGCTATTACAGGATATTTGTCAGCTGAGGCTGTCACTGTCAGTAGTCACTGCAAACATGGGCTAATTTGATTTAATTAAGCAAGAATGCCAGAAGTTTAATTTAAGACTAGTCAACTCACATTTGATGTGACTAAACATTTTTTCACGGTTGTTTACTGTATGTCAGCTGGTCTACAGTAACATGCAATATTATCCACACTGAAAGCAAGAATCTACTTTTTGGTGAAGTACAAGTTAACATGATTAGAAGTGATACAGCCTGACCCTAGACTGACCTAGAATTATGTTTGAGAGGATTAACAAAACAAATTGATAAGTTCATTTTGTCTAAGCCTCTTCTGTAGTTGTACCGGATGATGTGTTTCATGCTTACAGTGCACAAATGGTGACAATTATTCCATCTGAGAAGCCAAAATGATTGGATCTATTGATAGGCCCTTCATGGTCCTTAATGGAATTGATCGCAGTACTCACTCCAGAATATGTAATCTCTAATAATTTAAAAATATAATATTTAGGAGAGTCACAGTGAAATTATTTTTGCATAAAGCAGAGGACTGGGAAAACCAAATTTTAATATAAACTTCCCCACTTTAGGTGAACTTAATGAAATCCAGTGACATACATATCCATAGGACATATAGAAGTTAGATTGGAAAAGGTGAGAAGGTAGCAGGACACTAACTAAAACACAGAGATCATTTGAAACTAGTCAGAGAAGAGCTAGGGGTGCCTAATACAATCCATCATTAGTAAGAGGAATAGGATACATCAAGGACAGAGAATGTCACATGAGAATATATTAAAGAAATATAAGAAAAATGACCCCTCTACCATATCTGTTTTTCAGCCCAGTACTGTAATAAGGATTAGCTGCATAAGTTTTTGAAAGCTAGCTGTCTATTACAAGAAAGAATAACCCCCACACCCATTGCATCCTATTAAAATACCCACATATTATGCTTTCATAACTGGAAAAATCATAGGGCCCCACTACAATCTCAGGCACATTGCTGTAATTCCAAAGAAATTCCACCAAAGCAAAATGGAGTTGCATAAGCACATGTAAAAAAACAATCAAGCCCTAAGACCTCAGAGTTTTTTTTGTTATTTAGCATGTTATTTATTTTTCATTAAAAAAAAGATAATTATGAAGAGCAATAATTTATTTTTTTGTTACAGCAAGCTTGAAAAGGAAAGTAAGCTAAAGGATGAGTATTAGTAAATAAGCTATGGTTTTATTTCCAAATAAAACCTTCACAAAAAACATACAAAGATAATGGCATCTGTTGTTCACTACAGATGAATCGGTGATGACAAACACATGCCAAATTATTTTAATAGCTACCAGCTCTGTGTTTGATTCTGTACTTGCTAATCCTTGTTTCATAATTCCTGCACAGAGATGAAAAAGGAAATTACTAGCTTTAATTACCTTCTTACAGTGGGTTAGAGACACTAATTTTACTAGTCACTGCATCTTGCAACACTCTTAGGTTGCAAGAAGGAGTTCCGGTTTTCCTTTTGTTTGGACTCAAGATAGTTTTGGCTGGAGCTGGGCATTCAGACTACAGAGCTGGAGTGCTCACTTACCTTTGGTGCTAGGTAAATACGTTCTGGAGCTCGAGCTTTATGACAAAGGAGAGTCTGTCAAAATTTACCTTAAGGGAAAGTGCGTATTTCACAGTGAGAGCAGATCTGATTTCACCCAGAGGTCTACTCTTCTTGTGTAGTTTAATGGTACCTGACTTCAATTCTCTGTAAACAAACATAGCAACATACAGCTGAGATGAGTAACAGCGGATTTAATTCTTTTTTAAAGTTGTTTGTACTTAGGACTTTCCACATAATCAATTCAGATTAAGGGTAATGCATGAATGTTATTTCTGAACTGAAGATGGATTTTTTTTTTTCTACTTACAGGATTGTGTCTCAGTGGTAGCTCTAGCACTGATACTTAACAGCCTCCCTTCTGTCTCCAGCTTGGAGGACATCAATCAGGCCATTTTCAATAGTAAGAGAGCTGAGATGGAGCACTGCTGTTCCCATGACAAAGCATGCAACATCTCAGTGCTTTCTAATACAGATAGGACTTGTTTTCAAAAGAGTTAAACAGTCTAGATTTTTCCTGCTCCCAGTTGTCCAAGATTGTCTAGGTAGTTTTTGGCACATATGAGATACTGATGCTTCATTTTTTAACGTTTAATTTAGTCTTCAACACTACTGAGAAATTTTGTCATGCTTTTTGTTTAGTGTATTATTAAACTGTTCTTGCTCACTTCATAGATGTTTTTTTCCAAGTGCTCTTACTTTGACTGAGTTATTCAATTGGTTGGGAGGCAATCCATTTCTAAGATACTGTATTTTGAAAATACTCTCAGTTTAAAATTGCTCAATAAATATGTTTCTTTAGGAAGTTTGTGTTCTTTCTATTACTTTGAAGTACCAAGTTTACTAATCATTATGCTGTTCCATTTCATTAAAGTTAATTGATTTCAAACATTTGAGAATGATTTACTCCTACTACTGCTTCAGAAGCCTCTAACAGCAGAGTCTAAATCATGATTTTGACAGAGTAGGTTTTATTTTATCTTTGTGGTTAACCTGACTTTGAGCTTCCATGTTTAACAGTTTGATTACATCTTTCACTGTTGCTACCTTGTTTTTAAAGTGACAGATAAAGTTGAAAGAATTACATCTCCCCAGATCAAGTGACTTTACCTAAACAAAGACTATCAAATGCTGACAGAAATATAAAGTGAGGGAACGGGGTGGGGGGAATACCTGATGTACAAGTATATAAAACAAACAAGAGAAACCCTCCACAAATTGCAGAAAACAAAATGGGCTACCTTAAAGTTGGGGAGAAAAACAACTTTATCCACTGTCACGTGTGCAGTTTAGCAACTGCTTTCTTGTCTCATTAATAGTTTTACATAAGCAAATATATTTAAATATTCAAGTGGATGATTTCTTGGACGTATCTGAATCACATACTATTGTGATCAGTAAGATGAAAAATAGCCGTCTAAGTGAAAACAGCAGTTAAGGAAGAACAGCATAAACAAGCTAGTTTTGGAAAGAATTTGCTGAAAATACAAGGATATGGGTGAAGTTTGCCTTCTCTTCTAGTGAGATGAGACTTCCATGATGTCTCTCTGTCTGTCTTTCTCACTCCTACCAACTTGTGATCTTTTTTGGCCAAATTCTACTAAGAATGACATACATATAGCTGTCCTGTGTGTAGCCTGAAAATAGGTAGCTGGCTACAGGGAAGAGACTCTGTTATTGTGCTCTCCCCCATTCTTCCGCCTCCCCCAGTCCTTTCAGGAGAGAAATGGTGAAAGCAAATCTATATTGGAGAGTGAGAACCTCAATGTGGGAAAACAGGAGCTTGCACCTTTTTAGACATCAGGGAATCTGACCATTAGACACAACCCATAGGAAACCAGGCCTCATTAGTTCTGCAGCCCACAGGACTGTTTTTCTAATGTAAAGAGGCTCAGCTGTGCAAGCAATTTTTTTCTGAGACTTTCAATCTAGGTGCATAGTTTTGGGGTATATGACATAACGTATTTTGGACCTGATTTCCAGCAGTGAAGGAAAATTCCACTCAGTTAAATTGTTGTGCATTTGATATTTCTAAAACTCCCATTCCTTGTACAACAAGCTGGAAAATAGTGGCAGTCCTCTCATGCAGTGTGTGTACCATAGATTTCAATGTCACATTGGAAGCTCCGATGTAAAGAGAGATTTAAAACACCACTCACTATTTTATGAATACTGGTGTATTCCTTAATACCTTTTCCTGAGGCTATCAGAATATTTTAACGTCCCATCACTCCTGCAACATACAGAAGGGTCATAGAGCAATAATTTTCCCACGGCAGAAATGCCTTTGAAGCAAAACAAAGCAATATTTAACACTTCAGAGCAACTCTCAAAGGCAGTTTATGATAGTCAGTGAGAAACACTACTAAACACAATTGCATCTGCCAGAGGAATGTAGGTCAGGAGGACACAATTATCTGGCTAGAAATTTTAAAAGATAGTGAGGTTAGCACCCTATTCTTGTACCAAAGATCCACAAAGTTTTTAGAAACCACAGCTGAGGAGACCCTCCGTCTTATTTTTTCTTGGAAAGAGAGAGTCCCTGTGAAGTTTACTGATTGATAGCGTTATGTTTGAGGTGCTGTGTGGGTATTTGCTTGCTCAGTGTAACCCACTTCCTATCATAACATGGGATTCCTGGAGATCAAGGGAGGTCATGAGATCAGTGTAAAGTACTACAACAAAAATCTTCCAATAAATGAAAATGTATTTTGAAGCTGACATCAAGGAACAAAATGTCAAAAGCAGTGAACTAGGAACTGGCCACCCAGTAATACAGTATCTTGACATCTTAATTATCCCAAACTATTTAAAATCATAACAAATGGGGATCTCCTTATTTTATGCAGCTGCTTGGGAGGTGCAAAAATATAGATGCAGTGGGAGCATGCGCCCTTGCTATTTAATATTATGTTTATTACATCTAGCTTTAAGCGTTGGCAATACTACTCTGTTATCTGTGATTTTTTTTATATGAATTTGTTCACAATAGTATTTGAGCATGTTCCAGTAGTCCATAAACTGCAGGCTGAAAAGCTGACCTGTAGTTCATTTTTATTTTCCTCCCACGGGAGAAAAGAGTATGAATGTACGTGAATGACTTAAATTTATAGTTAAAGTCTGCTTTATAGTTATTGTTCTACTAGGTTTTTTTTTAATATTATTATTAAAGATAGCCTGTTGTGTGGTTATGCTGGACATCTTTGGCTCAAAAAGATGTAAAAAAGCATCTTATACTCAGGGTGGAAGCCAGTGAGGGCTCTGGACCTTAGTTCCTAAGAAAGTCTGTTAAAGAATTTCAGACCAGCCTGTAGAAAAATGGTATCTATTGGTTGGGCAGGATTTATCCTTACTTTCAAATACACTGTTGTGCCAGAAGAGCAAAGCTGTATACCATGATTTTTATCAAACGGTTTATGTAAACATTTTATATGCTAGCCACAGATATATGAAAACTTGCAAATATTGCCTGCTTTGACCTGAAACTTGACTCTGTCTACTGAAAAGTATGTAGAAAGCCAAGGACAACTTTGATATGCTTTTTCTAGTCTGTAGTTCTTAGAAGATGATGCATGTTTAGTGTTAGTAAACATTTCCATAAGGGATGGTGATTCCACAACAGAAGAACAAAGGAACATTATGTTGCTGTTCAGATGTGGTGCGATAGCAGCATGTGGCGATGAGCCTTTTTAATATAATAAAGATCATGGACTTTTCCTGCAGTTTGGAAACTGGAAAAAAATGCACTGCATTTATTAGGTAGCATATCTCAATCATGGGTCTGATTTGTGATATGCTGAGTTCTGACTACTGCTTCCAGATGAAACCTGAGCTACGATGGTCTGTGTATATAGTGAGATAAAAAGTGTAGTTAATTCCATTTTTAAGTGAAATTCAGTAAGACAAGCCAGTCTTTAGTAAAGCTAATATTGAGTCTTTATCAGTCACTTCTATTTTTTTGCTTGTGTGTGCTATGTACTTGAATAAGCATTCAGCTTATGGTCTGATTACTTAGCAGAGTGTTTCCAACAAGAAAGGAGATGGAAGTCCTGCTGACCACCAGCACTTAGCTTTTGGGGCCTTAGGAGAGCATGCATAAACACTTTTAATGGCTTTAGTGTGTGTTCATTGGGGAGCATCAAAACCAGCCTAAGCAGGATGAGTTAGAGAAAGCAGCCAAGGCTTTGTCTGCACAGACGGGTGCAGACAGTCATGCGTTTGATCTGCTTGCACACTGAGCTGCCTGAATGGAAGCCAGTTCTGGCCTGGAAGCCATAAAGACATGTTAATACATTGCCGTGCTGGAGCTCATAAGCCTTACCAGTGCTAGGGCTACTTTTGTTTCAATAACCTCTCTATAACTTTTTTTGATGAAGTTGCTCCCATGGTTTGTTCCAACTACTACATAAAATACTCTATTTTAACAGGACCACAAATCACTGATTCTCAAAGAGGGAAAGCATGAAATGTTTTATATGCTGCTGGACCTGCAAAGTGACAAGTAGTTATTATTATTTGGAAAGTTTTATCAGCTTCTGGTTCTACAGGTGAAAAAAATGTGAAATTTAATACTAGACCCTGGTCTGGTAGGAGTGTACAAAAATGAGATAAACCTAGCAACCATGACAGTTGTTCTAGTAAACAGCTAGTGATAATAAATAGTTTTCTGTTTAAAGTATCTGGAGGGATCACAGCACTGCATGATATGGCTGCAGGCTCTAATTTAGTGTTCTGAGTTAATAGCAGGCATGACTTGGAGTAGACACCCAGCATCCAAAAATTCTGTACCCTGCCACAGAGATTCCTCTGCGTAGCCCCATGCCAAGGGTAGGGGTGGCAGGGAGGAAGAGACTAAGCATTGAAGCTTGAGGTTTCGTTACAAGGATGCAATCCTAAGTTAAAAAAAAACCACCACATAAAAAGGCAGGGAGGATAACAGAGTGAGTGTGGTAAAAACAGAGAAAAAAAGATGTGAACTAAAAGAATAAAATGATATTGTCATAACACCCACAGGCCTCCCTTCTGGAAAGGATGGGGAGTAATTATCAGGAGCTAAACTCAGTGTGCTGCAAATTCAAACTATCATTAATAATCTTGAGAAATGAGTCTGGAGGATAGAAATGAAACTGGCAGTATTTCAGAGGCAGAGTCGACGTCGGCTGTCATCCCATTGAGAGACATACCCTGTTAGGGCCTGTTAATGTTGCACTCCTGTCAGAGTGACATATAACATTACATGTTAAACAAGTGGCAGACGAGACAACGTGCAGGCAAATTGTTCAGCAGATGGCACAGCCTACTTTACTTACCATCTGAAGTCAGAAAACAGAAAAAATGCCACTTCCTGCATTCACTGTCTCATTCTTTCCAAATACTAGTCTGAGTACTGCTCAGCAACTTACTTCCTTTTTTGTGGCTGTAGAGACAAGAGGAACTTCAAGGTACAACTATAATATGAGATATTTCAAGTAGAACACCAATCATGTGTATACACATACATTCATGTTGAGGTGAAATTGCAGCAGATATAACTTATATCTAAGTTTCTGAGCCATAGTGAGTGAATGCTTTGAGAGTATTACATCTCCAGATATCTGTTTTGAGCTGTGAACCACCTGTGGCTCATTGCGTCTCCTTTCTTTTTAAAGCCTCACAATATGTAGACACACCAGACTTACACCATCTGCCCACATTCTTAATCCTTGAAGGAGAAAAATGTGACATTTTCTTTGGGAGCTGGGGAAAGAACTGCTAAGCAGCATGATAACTGTTTTCTCTCTCACTGAGTTCAATTCCCATCCTTCTGAAGTAAATTACAGTATTCTTACTGACTTTGGTGGTGTTGGACTGTGCTTTTACAAACCAATCAACTGACCTCTTAGGAAAAAAAAAAAAAAAAGAGTCATCAGCCATCGGTTTGTGACAGTCTGAATGGAGTAACAGTTTGAATCTAAACAGATCTTCATACTGATCACTTTCTAGACACTCCTGGTTCAGTTTCCAGGTTACGTTGGCTTTCTTCCTCTGGCCCAAGAAAGGGACAGTGAAAGACAGGCTATTGCTATGCAAAGTGACAGACAAGGGAAAACGTGATCATTCCTTACTTAGTTTGCTGCTTTTCACACACAAACAAGATACAGTCTCTTCTCTAGGAGTTTACAGGCTAACTAGAAGAGACAGCAGTGTTCAAATACCTCTCAGTCATTCAGAAGAAATCCCAGTCAATGGTTTTAGAAGACTTAATAAGGAAAAGTGGAACCAGTAGCAAATTCTAGTCCTGTAAAGTATTTTATGTTATGCACAAGGAGAAGAAAAAAGGAAAACCTTACCTTCTCAGGTAGAGTATTCAATGTCACACTGGGTAATCAAAAAGTATCCTACCATACATGATTTTCTTGGGTGGAGTTTATGAATTTATGGGCTTACCCTTCAGCAGGATCCAACTCTATGTTTTACAAGATTAAAAAAAAAAAAACCAAACCTGAGAATATTTGACTAGTGTGCAGTAGTTTAAGTTATGCCTATCCAGAAGTTATTCAATAAAGTTCTACATCTAATATTTTTTTAGAAGACTTAGTAATATACATATCAAAATCATGATCAAATGAGCACAGGCATAACACTCAGTTCTCTAATAAGCCTAAGTTTAATATTTTCTTGAAGGGCCATATAATATTGACTTTTTCATCAAAACTTTATATATTTGATGACAAAATAAATTTATTTCTTTTCACACATGGAAGCATAGTTGTTGAGAGATAAGCATAATGTCTTCCCTTCTTTTATGTCCAAGATACAGGAGGTCTCTTTTCGTGTGATATAGTGAATATTTTATGATTAGCTGCATTTCTAGCTTATTACCTACAGTGTCTCTTGAAAAAAAAAATAAATTATGTGAAAGCAATGAGAACTGTTATTTGAATTCATGTCATTTTTATAACTTTGCTTATTTGTTTGGCAGATAGCTTCTGTTTGTCAGTCTGGTCTGTTGCATACCCCAACTGGCAGGTCCAGTGTATTTCAAATGCAAGTTTGTCTTTGTTACCTAAAATATGTACTAAGTTTGTATAAAAATCTAAGGCTATTTTCTTGGCCTCAGCTGGCAATTTATGGAGATGGAAAATTCTGATCCCTTTGTAATTTTACTGTAATTATATGAAAGAAGAGCGGGGGGGAGGACACAATTGTGAAAATCCTGCTATGGTGGAAATGGGCTTTGTTTTGGAAACACCTTTCCAAAACTTTTTCTTAACACTTGGGAATCTTCTTAGGTATCATTCATGGCTCATAAAACATAGGTGTGAAATAATGCATTTAATATTTGCAGGAATTTAGTGTACCATTAAAATTGTAGGTTGATTTTCAGTGGTGACATAACAGTTTTAATACACAATAAATCTACTTAACAATGCTGTTATGCATTTCAGTTTTCTCAACAGTCTACAAACTGCTCCGGCATTTCATTTGCAGAAATTCAATTTGAAACATGGTGATTTTTCTGTTTTTATTGGTGATTATCATCAGAAATGTAACTGAATGTAAAAATGTTTCACAGAGGTTTTTAAGATACTAGGCCAAATATTGCTCTCATCTTAACAAATGACTTAAGATACATACTAATGGTGAAGTCCAGGGACTCCTCAAAGATGGGAGCTTTTAACCTGTAGGTGTTATAAATTCTGCATCAATGCAAACAAAATTTCCATTTCCTTTTACCACCAAGGAAATTCACACACCAATTTGACAACTATGTTTTAATGAAAAGTTGTAACACAACTACTTTCTACCTATGGCTGCTGATAGAGCTATAATGTCTATCTATTCCTCTTTACTAGACTTGACCTTAGTTTGTCATAACTCAGTATGTTCCATCTCATTATAAAACTGTTTTTTGGATCTGTAACATGTCTGTTAATAATCAACTGCTGTTTTGCTGTTAATACCTTTCTGAATAACATGAAATGTATGAAAAGAAAGAAAAGTGGCAGTTGTAATTATTTTGTAGTTTACAGGAAACAGCCTGAAATTGTTAGTTATTTTTACATGGGAAAATTTTGGAGAAGGATATTCACAAAGAATGATATAAAACTTCCTAGATTCTTGCTACAATTTAATTGGGAAAGATAGACCTGATGTAGCTCTTCTAAATGACCCTCTGCTTTTTTGAATTGAATACAAAGGGAGAGATTAACCTTATTAGGATAATATTGGCCTTTATGAACAACCCTTACAGAGATTAATATGGATAAAGAGAAATACAGCGCTAATAAATGTGTAAGCCTCTTCAGAAAAGGCCTTAAGCAGGACTTGTTTTTCTGAACTATTACGAAAACCTTTACGTCCAGCAAGGCCAATTCAATGGCAGATGCTCTGTTTCCCTAAATGAGGTCATGTAGAATGTAACAGGAATGCTATTGTTCTCTGGGGGTTTTAAGTCATTCTGTGTGGTTTTCCATTAATTAAGTAGCGCAATTAAAGTAATCCTGTGAAGTTAAATTTCACTTCAGCTCCAATTTTTTTAGCATGTTCTGTCCTTTCCAAATCCACTACTGCTCTTTTGGCTACTCAACAGTAGCTATTTGGATATTGTCACACTGAATACTGAGACTACTGGAACTATGTAGCAGATCTTTGAAATGGAGATCAAAATATGACTGTTCTCAGGAACCTGCTAAGAGTTTAACACAAGAAAAACCCCACGTGGCTGATGTGGAGCCGCTACTTGTGTGAAAACCCTTGGTGAATGGCAGAAACAGAGTGAAAGGGTGCCAAACTCCTTGCCCTGAATTTTGGTGGCAAGATCCGTTGAAAACATGAGAATACACCTATAAATAAAACTAAGTCTAAACACTCAAACAGACAGATGATAATGAAGGCAGATAATGTTAATAACTGCTTTCAGATCAAGGAAGACAATCAAAAGGAAAGAAGATTAATTGTCTTATCTCAAGATTATCTGCAATCGGTTGTTGATAGAATCACAAAGGGTGTTTCAAAGCTGTGGTTTAATTAAGACATAATCCAGAATTATCACATTTAATTAGTTTGTAAAGGTCATTATATCTTCAGCCTTTTTCAGCAATATAACCACAGTGAAGCTGGCTATTAGAATAGAAGAAAAAGAGCATGTTACTTCAGTGGGTAAAATGACACTGAGCAACTAATACCGACATATGCGAACAGCTGAGGTTCTTCATTAGATAGACCATTTACAAACTAAGTTGTCACATTCTTGAAGAGACAAAAGTACAAGTAATTATTCTGGATGATTCTGGATTATGTTATGTAATTCAGTGTTTAAGAATGATTGTTACTGCAGAATCACTGATCTTCAATAATCTCTAGACTAGGCAATTAGTCGTCTTACCTCACATGTGTGATTGATGGCTACTTTTAAGCAGAACCCATTTTCAGTGCTACTTCTTTCCCCTCTCCCCTTTTTCCTCTGGGAGTTAATTTAAAGTTTTTCAAATAAAGTAATCAAAATATCTTGTAAACAAGTTATGATGAGACTTGTGCTTTTATTTTTCTTTCTAAATGTTGGCTTTCAGCATCTCTGGGAAAGTCCCAAAGCAGTTCTAATGTTTATTTGCCTGTTCTCTTCTTGATGTCTCTCAATATCACAACATATTTTTATACTGAATATTAAAAAGCAACATTAATCATCCAACAGTAAGGAGAAGAGATTCAGCTGGTATAAACAGGCTCCATTGACTTCAATAGAGCTATGATAATTTATGACATAAGAAGATCATGCAGTAAATAGACTATTAAATCTAAATGAAATGTATAGTTAATTGTACATGGCATATTATTTATAGCATTATTTGTTCTAGGAATTTCTTGACATGGTAACATTACTATTTGGCAAAAGATCTGAAATTTGTTGTTGGAAATTTGGCTTCTTTTTAAGCACAGCCACTGGATGTCTAAATAGCGTAAGGGATAGCAGCAAATCTGTTAGTTTTGTTGCTTAATCTGTGTTAAATATAAAGTATTTGTTGTATTACTGTTTTAATGCTAGATAATAATGAAGTACATTGTCTTAAAAAATGCTTTTAAATTTCTTCTTGATTTAAATTTAGTTGAATTAACTGCTAATGCTCCGTTCACCTTGATGAACCCATTCAATATTGGAAGCCTGACTCCTCAGAAAACTGAGGCCAGTAGTAAGTAGAAACAAAAATTGCTTTAACTCTAATTTGCTTGTGTAATTACTGAAGTTGTATTGCAACATATTCTGGACATTTGCACAGTTTGTTATTTTAACTGGACACCAATTTTAATTTTGCCTCCGGATAATCATCTTAAATGGACACATAAAAGTGGGACAGAAACATTTAGCTTTCTAAAATCAGGCCCCTGGTACCAGGATCTAAAATACAGTCATGAGAAGCAAATTGCTATTTGCAAAGCAAGAAACAACAGCCAGATTGTTTCTTCTTCACTTACTGTGCACAGTGTGTGTTGGCACTACATTGCAGTAGCTCAGAAATTTCAAACTGTCAGGAAAAACAAACCATGCCCTACAGACAGAATAGAAGGGTGAAGAAAAAGCACAAAAAGGAAATCAGGAATTAATCTTCATTTAACAAAAGCTTGCTATATTTGCCAACAGTGTGGTGGAATCTACTTTTCATTGATGAGTCGCGCATTCCCAGTTTGTCCTTTTTATGTCGCTATTCTCTCTTGTTTCAGCTTACAGTACTAAGCTTGATTTAATGGGCAGTAAAACAAAAAGGGAGCCACATCATTCACATTGATGGACCTTAATTGCATTCTAGTCTGTTTGTTTTAAAGATTCTCTTTCTTTTTCACATTAGGAAATGAAAAGGTATTTTGATTATCCAACAATCCAGCATTGTTTCTTATTTGCATGTCTTTTCTGCATATTTTTAGGACAGTTTGTTTTTATAAAATGTTGTCTTCACTCTTAGTTTTGATGAGTTACCATTTCTTCCTGAGGCTACTTTGGGTTTTATTAAATTTCCAGCAAAATTAATATTATCCTGAATATCACTAATTTGGAGGTCTGAATCATGTGATGTAGTAACTGACAGGCTTGCACTTCAGCATTATTCCACCACTTTATAAAGCCAGGACAATTTTTCATTGCTGTGGGTTTTTCCTTGTGAATTTTGTGCTCTGGATAAACTGCATTTTTTTTTCCTCTGCTCTTTATGTCTATGTTCGATCTTATGTGTTTTACTTACGGGTTTTAATATTTGCACCTCTACTAGATCTAGGACAGACCAAACTGTTTGGAAGAAAAACTGACTGATCAAGGCAATAGATTGCAGAACTCCATTTCATGCGTCCAGTCTCCATAAAGAATGCACAGGAAGAGTCAAGTTCTTCAGTGTGTCATCCAAAACACTCAGTGTGGCCATCGGGAAGCTGCCAAATGCCTGAAGTGTGATGCCGGGGAACGCAGACAGCAATGTACACCTGGAGCTTTGTGAGTAAGCATCCTTTCCACAGTGCTATGGGGAAGTTCTTTCCTTTTCTCGTTGGTGAACCACAGCCTGAAGTTTGTTCTTGTGTCCTTTCTTGCAAGGAGGTATGTGGTGCTCATGCTTTTTGGGTAAAGGAAGATGAGAACATGATACTGGTGTCAAGTCTTTAAAATTGATTCCTGTCTTGGGAGAGAATTGTGTGGGCAGGGGCAATACTGGACACCGCTCAACTGCAGGCAGTTAAGCAACATCATATCCAAAATGAAGTTGCCAAGGAAGTTTTGGTTTGTTTTATTTTTTTGAGCAGGAGCCTGGACCCTCATTTAAAATCTCATCTGTTTTTTCCTTAACAGTAATTTCAATGTTTTAAGTCAGCAACAGGGATGATAAAAGACCCTGGCAAAGCCAACAAAGTAACTTTTCCTATTGTATATTCAAGACATACAGCCTGTCAACAGCTCTAGTGCTTTTTTTCTGGTGGGGCTCCCTCACCACCTCTAGCACGGGTTGTTGCAGCACCCAGACTGCTCTCCTGCATGCCCCTGGCAGTGCCAGGCTTGATGCCGGCAGTCTGCCACCATGCTCAGCACAGCAGGGAATGGATACTTAGAAAAAGTCAGGGGGCTATAAAGTTCAGGTGAGGATGGACCCCATCATCTCCTATCCCTGCTGAGAACTCTCCCTAAAACGCATTTAAGGACAAGTATGAATTTCTTCCAAAACAGTGCTGTAGGCCCAGACAAATGTAATGTTTTCCAGAGGAGTACTGACACAGGCTTTAAATAAGCAAACAACAGAAGCACATGTATAAGCCGAAAATTTAAACAGCAGTGGTTGAATTTGTGTCTGCTAAACCATTTCCTCAGTCTGCTCTTCTGGCCAGTCACCACAGTCCCACGATCAATTAGTAAATCTGTGTATTACATGCAGTTTCTGTATACAATCTCTTTTTTAAGTATAACGCACTCTATATGAAGTCATTGGCTGTTGCTGGTTCTGAAAAAGCTGAGGGAAAAAATGAATAGAGACAAATAAATATTACCATCTAACTTAAATTTTTAGCCCAGCTTATTCTTGTATACATAATTATGTTTTCCATCCACCCTCTCTATGATCCATTAGTATTTAATTTAAGTCTTTTTTTTCCAATGGGATGAAAACAATTTTCCTTTGAGGCAAATCCCTCTCATCACCTCCAGCTGGCTCCTTTTCCCTTCCTTTTTCTTCCCATGTTGCTCTCAGGACAGCCACCTACTTAACCCCTTCTTTATTTGTTTTATTTGGAGGTTTGGATTGCTGGGATCAGTGGGGGTTCCTGCAGGGTGGTAGGATGAACCTGAACTGGCAAGACCCTCCTCTGCTCACCCCCAACCATGGTATGTGAGGGCTCAGGCAGGGAGGGGCAGCCCTTCGCTCTGCTATTGTCATGGAGTCCCTGAGCCCCAGGAGTGAGACCTCCTGGAGCAGGGGATTCCTTCATGGCCCTTAAAGTAGATGAGTAATCAACTGTTCATCCTTGCAGACCAAAAATCTTGCAATCCAGTTGCCTGCCTCATTAAGTCTTGAATCCCTCACACTTGTGGCGTCATTTAAATGAATTATTTTCTAGACGGTCACCAAAGTGACACAGCTTCTGGGTTTTCTAAATTATTGTTTCACAGTATGTATACATGATTGATGAGAGCAAATGCAAGTAACGGCACTGAAGGTTTGCAGAAAGTGTCTAAATGAACCACTCAATCATTTTGATCGGGATCAAGATCTGGAAAACAACAAACGGGCAACAAAGACCATCAAGAGTATGAAATGGCTTCTGCATGAAGAATAACAAAGTTAGCAGTCATCAATCTGGAAAAGACATACTTGATCGAGGGGAGGGGAAATAATACAGATTTATAGACTCCTTAGTGGCATGCAGGGGCTCAAATGATATTTCATTCTCTTTACCACAAGACGGAATGGCAAAACAAATACAACTGATGACAATGGGTTCAAAACAAGAGGACTCTTACCAAATATAATGTGGATGCTTAAAGTTTACTTGGTGCTCAAGGAAGGACTGGTTAAGTTCAAAGGAAAAAAATATTGAGAGTTACTATGTACTCAGGAACCCTATCTAGATCACTACATCCCCGACTTGAAAATTATTGGATTTTGTGAGTGTTATGGTGAAGAATGACTTTCATTTGCTCTTATAATCATTTCTAGATAATCATACAAGGCTACTGTTGAGAGGGGGGTACTCCCTAGATGGCACTTCAATTTAACCTGCTGCACTATTCTTACTTTCTTACTTTCTATTGCTTTTTTATTTAAAGGATGAAATAAGAGATTACAGAGCTGTAGAATAGAGAAAAACTCCTAAACACTGGTTCACCATCAATTAATTAAAAAAAATAGACTCTTCACTTAATAAGTCCTGAATATATGATATGTTGTTGCAAATTTACAGTTTGGAATTATGAAAACAGTCCAACAAAGAAAATCTAACTACTCTGCCTTCCTATAAACTCCCAGATTCAGGAGGCCAGTCTGACTGGAGCATATGATTTCAGATGGCTTATACATTTTACAGTTCACAGTAATGAGATTAAATGAGAAATAACTTCAGTGTCAGGAGCAGTCTGGAGTTTGAATAATGGTCGTGCTGAAGTAGAAAAAAAGCACCTGTCCGATAAAAAAATAAAAAATAAATAGTGTGGCCCATGGAATGGCAACATTGCTAGAAGATTAAATGGAGAAGAGGGGTTTCATGATATTTCTGTGTAACAGCTTATCCTTCTTTCCTCTTTTATTCTTGAAATATATCTGAGTTTCCTCCTGTTGTTCATTGTCATCTCTCTGCACTGTGATAGAGTACCACAACAGTCTCCATTGTGTTATCCCCCTGAACTAGATGCACCATTTACATAGAAAATATGATGGTTTATTTTCTGTATGTGCTTTTAATCTACTGCTGTTTGAATATGTAGTAAACAATACTGCATGGTTGTTTCCCCCCATGGTAACTATATTGCTATAATTTTAATTTTTTTTCCTTTAAAATGTTTCTACATACTTCTCACAGTAACTTTTCATTCTGAATAATAACTACCAAAGATTTAGAAAAAATGTGAATATTTGTCATAAATGCAACTAAACCACAAATTAATAAAAGCTCAGATAAAAGTCAAATATATTTTCAATATTGTACTCTGCTTTCTTAGATAGTAACTGTGCATTTGAATAAAAGTAAAATGAGTGAAGCAGTTAAGCTAATTGCTGAATGAGACAACCCTTTCCAGAGATTCTTTGGTCTAAAACTTTAAAATAATTAAATTAAATTCTACTGAGTGCCTAATATGATTATGGTTCACACTTAGGAACTAATACTCTGTGTATCACATGTGAATAAAGACAATATTGGCCTTATATATATACTTATAAACTTGTAGTTTCAGCTCTGCTTTCACCAGAAGTGTTGCATGTTACTCATTAGTGAATGCTGAAAATGGCACTGTCAGATGGGATGGCTGAGGTTTTTCCCAGAATGGAGGTAAGCAGAACTGGCAGTTAATAAGCTGATCCTGTTGACTCCTACAGCTTCCAAAGGGATGTTCACTGAATGAGTAATCATTCAGTGAACAGGCATTTTAAAGAGCAAGGCTGGTACAGATTAGCCCCAAATGGGCCCTTTGCACTTACTTCCACATCTGTAATGCAACTGCAGGCCAAAAAAAGCATTGCATGAATCCAATTATTGTTTGAGGTGTACAATGTGATGAAACAATTCATACAGTTAGGAAGTATTAATTCTTGTAGTCTAAAAGAAGGAGGACCAATTACCTTCCTGTGCTTGTCAGAAGGCTGTGAGGAAAGAGGGGTTCTAGCCAGCAATAAGCAGCTTTTAAGATGCTGTGGTGTTAATTGCTAAAGTGAGCTTCAGCCAGTGTGCTTCTCTGTGATTACAGTTTTATCTCCACAAGCTAATTGTTAGGGCAAATGCCAGCATTCGTATGTCTAACTGAGCATTGAAAATGCGTAAATGTAATTGGTACTTAGAATTATTGCAAGTGCAGAATTGTGCCGATAAAGCTCAAGTTCTTCTAAAACACCTAGTTCAGCAAGAAATTTGTTGTATGAAATAAATAAAAAACTCCTAGCACATCTCAGATTTTATCATAAAAGGCACCATTTAAAGGTTCCTAGCAGCTATTTTAGTGGAATAGTGCTTGATTATCAATATCAGGCTCTAAATGGTGCAGTGGAAGATTGTCCAAGTTTAAGGAAATTTAAAAGCTACAGCCTTGTCACATTTAAGATGAATGTTTGTTTCTTTCAATAGGAAGAAGAATTATCCACATTTTTCCTTCAAATGGCTAGGGTCTTTTAATTTCATCAACAGTTTTGTATAGTATTTTCTGACAAAAAGTATAAATACAACTGCTATTGTGTTTACCCATGAGCAGGTACTCTGCTAGGTTTGTGAATGACTAAGTAGATGTTAGCCAAAGGAAAAAACTTCCAGAATTTACACTTAATCTGATGAATAATATTAGTGGAAAACAAACAGAAAAACCCTGAAAAAATAACAAATAGCATTTCATTCTGTCAGTTTAAAAATGAATTTTTTTGCTTTAGAATCAATTTTCGCTTCAGAATGGTATTTCAAGAGTAAATGACCCTATGTTTGTTTTAGAACTAATAGTGAAAAGGAAAAGCTAGCAAATGAGACCCAAATAAGTTACTTTTTAGGCAAAATAAAGAGTCTTGCTAAATCCAAACCAATATGTTACTTGTTTACAGCCCCAAGGCTTCCCCATGGGGCACTAAGGCAGATGTTCTCAGCCTGGGGCTGCCACCAGTGAAGGGTTCTGACCCCGCAGGTGGTCACTGGTCCCACCATACAATTTGGGACAGCATTTAGGGCTGAAAACCAGCAAATGGATGTTGAAGGAGGTCACCTTTCTGAGAGAAGCTGGTCAGGAGTCTTCGAGCAAATGCTTTCTCTCAAAAAAATGATAATTTGTCAAGACTAATATTTTTCCTGGAATTGTATGTTTGAAGGAAAAAAAAAAATCTGTCTAGAGTTTCTTGTCAAGAAAAATTCCTGAATACTCCAGTGGTTAGGCGGGATTTGGGAGACCTAGATTAAAGTCCTTGCTTTAGTCTTATTCTTTGTAGTCCAAAGAAGATTTAATTATTTATGGAAAGTGGGACAGTTCAAACAAATTACTCAGGGTTGCTGAAATAAGACTGAGGACCAGAGCCTGGATTCCATAGAAGGCAGTCTACTGACTATTTATAGATGGGGAAAAATGTCATTTTAGTGCAGATCAGGAATCTCTGAACTCTTTCCTTGCCCTTATAAGAAGCAAATCCAATTCTGTTTTTTATCTGGCCAAGGTCCAGGTCTAAGTGGAACTATGCTGGACTAAACACCTAACTCAGAGCTTTCAGTGTGGTGTTACTAAAATGAAACATTTTTACAGTGTCCAAAAAATGGGATGTAGCAGGGCAGAAAGGAGAACTTTGTCAGGAAAGAGAGTATCATCAGTCATTTATTTCAAAATTACTTTGCTTCACAGGTCATAAAATACTGTGGATGGGAAAGAGTTAAAAATACTTTTGTAACTATCAGTTGGGCAATGAATACATCTGTTAGTACAGCCAGATGGTATTTCTTTTTTCCAATACTGTTGTGACTTATTTCAGCTTAAATCAATACTTCTCTGGGAAAATAAATGATCTATTTCCACTATGGAAAGTTTATTTGTGCAGAGTAGAAAATAACATTTGTTTGTACTTTGAAGGCCCCTGTGGGAATTCTGAAGATATAATTCATATATTGCATTTATTATACTTTCTTCTACCTGAAAAAAAATAGATGGGAGAGACAGAGAGAGAAAGAGAGAGAGTGGTGTGTGGGGAAGGGAGCAGGAAAGGGAGGAAAGGGCAGGGGGGAGAGAGTGAGAAAGAGAAAGAGAGAAAGAGAAATAGAGTTTAATGTATTGATATGTGTGGAAAAAATACTGGAAAAGACATTAAAAATATCAACAATCAGCACAATTTCAGGTTACTCTTAGAAGATTTAACAATAGAAAGAAAATGAGAAGATAAATGACCCAAGAAAATCACGGGAGAGAAAATGTCGGATTCAGCAGCTGCAGCTTTTTAAGTCCTGTAAGTAAGTCCTTTTACAGCCCTGGAGTTGTAGTGATGAAGTTTGCAATAATAATAATAATATGAAAATAATTTTTGTTTTATTTTTGGAAGAAATACTTTGCAAAATGAGTATTAAATGTATTTAGAGTAGAGGGCACTACAAACCCTGTTAAGCGAGCCAAAAGAGAGCAGGAGTACTAAAAACAATCCCATGTGTGCCTATCACACACCAGAACAAAGGAAGGGGGTACCTTCTTCCATGCCACTAAACTGACAGTGGTCATGTTCAGCTGCACACTGATCATCTTTCCTGGTTGATCTTACAAGCTTGCCACAAAAGTGCTGAGTAAATAACTGCAACTTTAGATTTTCACTCAGCATAGAAAGCAGGCAGGCATTTGATTGGAATTCTTCAGTCAATCCTCTCTGCTATGATGAATGACCTACAAGTAAAGTCAAAGCACTGAAACACATCATTGTCTGTGAGAATTTACCAGTTAAGAGGAAAATCTTGATTCAGTGGAAAGCAACCTAACATGAAGCAGCCTGTGTAGACAACACAGCCATAAAACCCCTGCTTTGGCTTGATAGTCTTGGCCAAGGAGAAAATTTGAGGCACTAAGAGACAAATTTTTTCTTTTACTAATATAGGCTCTTTTACAGCACAGTGTGTTGATAATGTCTAGTCTGCTGGTTACTTTCTCACATTGCATTGGCCTGAGGAATACTCTTCAGGACCCTGACTGCTTTAATTTGTGTCATACGCCCTGCTTGATTTGTATTGCAAGAATTAGTGTTAACATAGTCAATATCATTACACCAGAAGCAACACCAGTACTCTTCAACTTCCTTTACTGTAAGGCTTATAGGGAGAGGTTTACCTGGGCCAAATAAATGCTGCTTCATCACATCACATCTGACATGCTTTAAATTTATTCACCTTAACATTATTGCTTCTGTGCTCCATGCAAGAAATTATTATTCCATGCAAACTCTTGAAACGCCTATGAAGACCAGCATGTCCTGGTCACTCGAACCTTGAGCACCTCTCCCCCTCTCCCCATCTCTCTGCTAACATTTTTCTTGTCCCTTAACTGAATTGAACTAATATGCTCTACATAACAATGTGTGGATTTTATTTGCAGGGAGGAGAGGTTATTTCTGTTGTTCACATTCAGAGTTCACATAACAGAAAGAGTCTGAGTGACCAAGAAGATTTTTTTGTGGGTTTGTGTGCCATTAAAAGTATTTGAAGCTTGATAATATGAGTGTGAATATTTCTAGAAACTCTGGTGAAAGTTCAAATTCTGCTATGCATTCATCACCTGTTTCCTACTGTTCTGAAACCAGAGCGGGTGCAGGAGGTGCAGTATATGCTCATATGCACAAAGATCTGTATTTCTGTCAATCAAAGCAATGATGTGATAAGCATCTAGTCAGTGAACCTGACACTTAGAAAATTGTTGCATCAGCATTCAGATTTTTCTCATTACTGATGTGAAACATAACAGATCACATTGATCTGCCACAATTTGTCATATAGAAACAGCTTTCTCTAAGTGCCTTTAGCTGTTAGAAGGTAAACAATACCAGTAGCTTTAGGGCTTTCTTCTTATCAGGCAGAAAAATTGATCTGAAGACATCAACATCCAAACTTTCTTCCCATTAATTAAATGGGATTTTTTTTTTTTTTTTTTTTAATATTGGTGGCTAGAGAAAGAAATCATTCTTTACAGACTTTGTATAGGGAGTGGGGAGGGGTAAAAGTCTGCTATAGGTTTCTGCATTACTCGGAGTAGTGGGATGATCATCTTCTTTCTATTTACCATATAGGAATCTCAGTTTCCTGTCTTTGGTATGTGACATGTGCTTGAAGCGAGATACTTTTGTTTTGGAACACAAACAAGTGAAGGAAATTCCTTTGTGAGTAAATCAAAGACTGTTGAGCAACTAGCATGCTGCTCCGGTAAAGCACTCTGTTTTTCATCTTTTCTTATATCAGTTATCAGAACTTCTCTTTTGCGGCACTTCTACAGAGTACAAGTTAATGCTTATTTCTTAACACTCCTTTGCTTCTGTTGCCACACTGGAAGAGACTGGTTCCTGTTCCTGCATGATGTAAAGGGATGCCTTAAATGGACATTAGAACCCTATATTTGCTATGGCAGCTGCTGGGCCTGGTGGCTGCCAAGTCATCCTTTTCAGGCAATTTCAATTATTTTGGAGACAAGATTATGCTAAGAGCATTGTTTATTTATACTTCCCTGAAATGCACAGAGCAACCTATATTTCTTTGATTTTTTGTGTGTGTGTTTACTGGGTTAAACTTGTTTGAAACCCTGATGATATCTTATTTTACCTGTCACACACAACTCCAGTTTCAGCATTTTCCAAGCAGAGATGTTTTCAGCATTTTATGTGAAATAGAAGATGTCATTTGCCTTTCTGCCTTTTTGTTTATTACTTGATTTGCCAGGGTTATCAGAGGTGTGAACAAGCAACTCTGGCTTGTCCCTCACACTGCATTTCTTGTGAATGCATATTTCATTTCTGTTTAGCAAACTATCAGATGTGGTGTTGATCTTCATAATCCATGGTGTTTTCTCAGGAAATCAGAGTTAATACAGTCATACTATTTGCTTTGTCTATTTAGGAAGGTGATTAATGAGTGTGACATTTACCCTGATTGTTATGGTCTTTAAAGATCTTCTTAATAATGAACTTCATTTTTGGAGACTCCAGCTGGAACTAGCAGTATTATGGAGCAAATTAACTAGACTCCAGTTTTCCTGAGAGGTTTCTGAACCACAGAGTCCTGTTGCTACTGATATTATCAAGGCCTCAAAGAAGTTACAAACATGCTTTGAAGCACACTAGCTCCCTGGTGCTGAGAGCTGTATGACTATTTTTGAGTTTATTGAAGATGCTAATGTTCTGCCTCAAATTAAAGTCAAATTATTTGAAACATTCTAGGAAGACATTGCTGGAGCAGTTTCAACACTTGAAATGTGGCTGAAGTTAGCCAAGATATGAATTTCAGAAGGCAAACAGACTTGTCTATCCCACAAAGATGCCTACTGCATCACTTTTTAAAAACAGCATGCTCTACTTGGAGTTTTCTCCAGAGGAATTTGGCAGTAGACACTGTGATGTTGCTCTTAAGGCACTTTGGCATTCAACAAAACTGGAAGCTGGATTATGGCAGAGTTACCATTATTTATACTATTGGTTAATACTGCAATGTTTAAGGGCAATTCTAGGAGGTCACAATAGCCTTTTTCAAAAAATATACATTTAGGTGTCCAGGCTTGAGAACTTTTACTTTTGGAAAAGAATTATGTCCTGGTTTCCAGTTAGTACAAGCATTACAGAAGCTGAGAGCGAACTATGTGCCTCTCCTGCACATCCTTCTTTGACTGCCATCTCATGTGTGGAAGTGAGGTTGGTTGATGCAACCTCTAAATCCATGGTTCGGCAATGTGGTAAATCTAGCTTTGGCACAACTAACACAGGATCAAACACACACAACTCAAAATGCTAATGTAGGATAAACTCCTCCTGCTGGATCTAATTTTTTTCAAATTTTTGACAAATCAGCTTTTATATCAGAGTGGTATTGTCTGTCTATTCCACTCTGTTCTGGATGAGATACAGGCCAGAATATCCTCTGGTTAGTTCTGTGAAAATGTGACCTGGTATCAAGGCTTAATTTGTCCTTTTGGGTGCACAAATCTAGGATAAGCAGTTTTGAAAATACAGGTCCAGCCAGGAGATATCTAGGGTATAATGCTCTTCACACACTATGATAGTAACTTTTAATTATTTCTCTGCTCTAAGCTTAAGTAAATCTTAAAAAAAAGACCAAGAAACTCATACTATGCTAACAGTAATAATTAGGTATTACATCATTTCAGGTGTTCTTATAGTTGGCCACTAGTAGCAAAGTTTCTTTCCTAATCCTTCAGGTTGGCAACAGGCTGATATGTTCAAAATGTCCTCATGTCATGGTTTTGGCTGGGATAGAGTTAATTTTCTTTATAGTAGCTGGTATGGGGCTGTGTTTTGGATTTGTGCTAAAAACAGTGTTGATAATGTGGAGATGTTTTAGTTGTTGCCAAGTAGTGCTTACACTAGTCAAGGACTTTTTCAGCTTCCCATGCTCTGCTGGGTGCACAAGAAGCTGGGAGGGGCCACAGCTAAGATTGCTGATCCAGACTGGCCAAAGGGATATCATATGACATCATGCTCAGTATAATAAGTGGGGGGAAGTTCGCCGGGGGAAGCAGTGACTGCGGCTCAGGGACTGGCGGTGTTGGTCAGCGGGTGGTGAGCGGTTGCATCGGTTGTTTTTTTTTCATTTCCCTGGGTTTCATTTCTCTCCCTCTCTTGTTATTCTCCTTTTTATTAATATTGTTATCATCATCATCATTACCATTATTACTATCACTATTTTATTTTAATTTTTAAACTATTCTTATCTCAACCCACGAGTTTTCTTACTTTTGCTCTTACAATTCTCTCCCCCATCCCACTGGGGTGGGGGGAGTCAGCGAGCGGCTGTGTGGTGCTTAGTTGCTGGCTGGGGCTAAATTACGACACCTCACAATGTTTTCACTATGTCATGGTTTTAGCTGGGATAGTTGATTTTCCTCACTGTAGCTAGTATAGTGTTGTGTTCTAGACTTAGTATGAAAATAATGTTGATAACACCCTGGTGTTTTAGTTGTTGCTAGGTAGTGCTTGCACTAGTCAAGGACTTTTCCAGCTTCCCATGCTCTGCCAGGTGCACAAGAAGCCGGGAGGGGAGGGGATAAAACCAGGAGAGCTGATCTGAATTGGCCAAAGGGTATTCCATACCATGTGACGTCATGCCCAGTATATTAACTGGGGGGAGTTGGCCAGGGGAGGCAGCGATCATGGCTCGGGGACCGGCAGCGTCGGTCGGCAGGTGGTGAGCGGTGGCAGCACTTGTTGTTTGGTTGTTTTGGTTTTTTTCCTTCTTCCAATGTTCCATCTCTCTCTCATTATTTTCCCTTTCATTATATTATTATTGTTATTATTGCTGTTTTATTTTACTTATTAAACTGTTCTTATCTCAACCCATGAATTTTCTTACTTTGGCCCTTCCCATTCTCTGCCCCATCCCACAGGGGTGGGGGGAGTGAGCGAGCTGCTGTGTGGTGCTTAGCTGCTGACCAGGGCTAAACCACAACAACTACGAGTTCACAATAGTGCTTTTAAGTAAAAATTTTTATAATGAAGAAAGGATAAGAGTTGAAGGTTTTGTTCCCTCCTTAATATTCATACCAGATAAGGAAAAACTCCACTGAAATCAGTTTAGTCAACTGTCAAATGAAAACAATAAATGTCAGACTATAACAGAATATGTGATCATGCTGCTAAGCCATGACTGCAGGTGCTGGGTTACGTAGCCTGGTGCTGGGGATTCATTTTATATTGCTGGAGTATTGCAAAGGAGATTGGTGGGGACACCTCTTAAATTCCTTAACTATTCCACTGAAAAAATCCCCTCAGATATCCATAGCAGTTTTAGAATCTCAAACTTTTTGTTCAGTCTGTTTCCATGTTTTGAGATTAATAAATGTAGGTTCCCAAAAAAGATAGATGTATTCAAGCTACTTCCAAGCAATATATTACCTAGTTTGCAAAAACAAAGTTGAAATGAGCTTCCCTAAGGCAAATAGACATGCAAAAACTAGCACAAACAGGAAGGATAAAAACCTGAATTTTTAAAATTGATTTAATTTCTAATAATTTAAGTTAGGCAGCTCCCAAACAGTGCTTCTGTATTGCTAGAGGTATGGGAAGTCTTTCAAACTATGTAGCTGGTGCAGAGTAGGGAGCTGCTAGCAATTTGTTACTACTGATGATGTTTACCAAGAAAGTCTGCAATCCCCTTGAATATACTTTGCTGACTGCAACTAAAATAATAAGACCTTTTATGCATAAAAGACCTATTTTCCAAGTGGTTTAGATGTTAAAAAATTACTGTACATCTTAGGCACTATATTAGCCATGATGCTGGGAATTTTTGTAGCCTCTTTTTTTTTCTGAAAACCAGTAAATGCTTTGATGACTGCTTCTTCCAAAATGTGTTTCTTATGACATTCTCATTTTGGATTTTCTTCTTATGAATTTCTTTTTTTCCTTGTCCATCATCTTCACTTTGTTATCTTCTTTATTTGCCCATGTAAATAAACTCTGGATGCAGCATTTGCTGCAACAGGATCCCACTTTTATTTACCTTTCTCCTCCAGTCAACTTGGGCAGATTCTAGACTCTTCTCCACCTAAGAATTTGGCTTTTTTTGAGGGGTTTGGAGACAGTGAAAAGCCTACTGTATACGAATTTTCAGTGTTAACATTTCAGCTGTTTTCATTACTTAAAGTAAATGAAAAAGAAATATCAACTCAGATTGTTAAAATATGCTAAAACATCTGTCAAGAGCAGATGATATCATTTTTTCCCATTTTGTTTCTATTATCTTTTCCTATTAACAGGCAGTAAAACTGACAGACTGAATTTTAGCTGTAAACCAATAAATGACTGTATATGAATGTAGATCTTATTTTCTAAGCATTTAGTACGCATGAATGAGCATTTGCAATTGTCCTGAATATGACAGCACAGAAATCTTTATTCTGTTTACCCTATATATCTCATCCCAGAAATAAAAAGAAAGATGAGACAAGGAAAAACATAGAAATAAGGGGAATATAGCTTTGGAGTAACTATGGAATTCCCATCACAGGGATAAATATCAGCTTCACTTGTTTTAACTTGCAAGAGTAATAGTTTTTAATGTAGTTAAAAAACATGGATTAGTAACTAAACCAGTTAAAAAGACATGCAGTGTAGGCTGTAGACATGCAAAAAAGAAACAGTCAGTGCAAATGTATATAACAGAAGCTGCTTTTTAATACAGTGACTTTTTCTGTTTTATTTTGGAGTTTTTATAGGCAGAGGAACTTTTTCCTTGTTCTATCTTCTCTTTAGTTGGTTTTGAGATAGAAGGATATAAAAGAACATAAAAATGTTGTACAGCTGCAAAGTGACCAAATACATTTGGGTTAGAGGGAAGCTGCACACATTATTAGCTTTCAGATGCAAGAGCCAAAGTGGTCAAGGAATGTTTATCATTCCATAAAAGAAGACGACTTATTCCAGTGTAAACAGTCTGCACCCACTTACCATTAAGAAGAGCTGCTCCTTTCAAGTTTTCCCTGGAATGTCATGTAGATGTATTAGGGACACTTCTATTTTTGAAGACTTAATTTGCCAGCTGGAAAAAAAATTTATCAGTTTGTATGGTCCAAAAAATGTTTCCCTGATCAGGGACAGTGGAGTTTGTATAATAAGTAGTACAACAGAGACCCTATCTAAGTCTATTAAACTGCTTAAACTGGTAAAGACTATGTCTTCCCAGGTAATATGTTGTTTTGCTGTAGCTTTTTATATTTTTCATAGATCATTGTGGGGAAGCTGTTTCTTAACTGAGAACTTTGTCACTAGCTAGTGTTCATGATTCCTCAAATCTATGTCAGTGTTGCCACCCATTTCATAGTGCCAAGTGTCAAGTACAGAAAGACATCCAAAAGTGTCAGGGTTTTCTTAATGATAAAAATCAGATCCTTTAGTAGAAAACGCCCCCAACAAACCAAAACAAAACCACCAATCCAAACAATCTTTAGGTGAATTTTAAGCAGATAGAACTGTTGCCTTTTTTCAAAAGGAAAGCAATCAAGGCCATGATGTCTGTGAACATCAACAACTTTTGGTCCTTGGTAAGCTGTCTTCAGGAGTATTCAGGAGTACAATTTCCAAGTGCTTCTTATTTACAAACAGTTTATAATCATCTGTGGAAAACTTCTCAATGAAGCAGTTTCTTGTAAATGTTACTATGAACTCATAAGATTTAGAGTAAAATCTTTGCCTACTGAGGATGCAAAATATTTCTACATCTCATTCTTGATGCTAAATGCAAATATAGGAAGATACTTGGATTTCCTGTGAAAAATAGATTTAATTAAATCCAAGAAAAGTCTTTCTCAGTGTTCTTATGTGTCTGAATGACAAAAACATTCCTTCCAGAGTCTTAGAAAGGAGTAGTATTTAAGTGGAAGTAATATTGCTTAAAGTTGGAATTCTTTTCTTTTTTTTTTCTTTTTTTTTTTGTTCCTTATAGGCTGTGTCCAGTATAGGTAAGACCAATCATTAGATGAAAAGTCTTTTTCAAAGAGAACCCTTTGGGTATGTAAGGGGTTGATATTGGAAGGCTGTCTTGGTAGGATATCATGAGTTTTCCTAACTGGCATAAAATAAAAAAAGAAAAAAGAATAGGATGGTGAGCAGTGGAGCTAATCAAGCCTATTCTGCTGAATTTGGCTGAAAATTACATGGCAGTTCTTACCTGGGGATGGACAGATAAACAGCTGAGACACAGTGTGCTTTCAGAAATCTTGCTTTAAAAGGAACTGATCTTGAAAAAAAAAAAAATCAAAAGCTACTATACATAACAAAAGAATTGGGGCTGGAACTTCCATTGGCATCTGCAATTTTCAGGAATACTTAGCATCTTTCAAATTATCCACAATATTGGACTTCCAGATGTGTATATTTTGTTTCCTTTACATCTCTAGTACCTATTAGTTTTGTTATGGGGTTTTTTTTCATGTCCTGGCTTTCCTTACTATGTCAGATGCATGTGTGGGTGAACAATCTGCAGTCCTTGTGAGCAGGCAGGAGTATCTCTCCAGGGGAAGTGGACCCTTGTAAACCACAGTAACCTGTCTGCTCAAAAGAATGGATTTGGCAGAGTGCAGAGGGACTTTTCACAATGTGCATGTAAAACGGTTAGATCTAATTGTACAGGCACTTCAAAAGTGCTCTTTTAAAAATGGTGCTGTTTTATTTGCTTATGAGAAAAGTGAACATTTATAACTAAAGATTTAAGGTGGGCTTGGGTTTCTACTTCTTGTAATTACCATTTGAATACAGAAGGGCTATTCGTTTCTCTGAGTTCTGCCTTGTAAGCACTGGCTGTGGTCTGACAAGTATAACCTCTTAACGGTTTGATATTGAAATCAGGGGATTTAGTCTCTGGAATTAGCAATTTATATTCTGTGTGGCTTCTACAGTAGTTGCTGCATTTAAATTTTTTATGCAAAGAAAGAGTACTGTTGTGTTCTTTATTACAAATCACACTGACCGCATGCTCAACAAGGGTAGAGTTTTCCCTCTGAAATTCTGCTCCGTTTTTGAGAGTATATCTTCATCTTGTCACTGGTTGCGTACTGTGATGAAGACGAATTGAGATCACATAGCACTGCACCTTTAATTGACTCTGGAAACAGTATCAGCTTTGTGCAGTGATAGGAGAATCTACCAGCAGCGGAGAATTCCCCTTCAGTCAGTCATTAGTACTTCTTGTAGACCACAGAACCAAATCCTTCAGGGAATGAAACCAAGTTCAGAGCATGATGTGTGCCTGACAATACAAATCTGCTTTTAAGAGGAAGATAAGTTCAGAAGAGGAATCCTTGTAGTTTCCCGTGAAAAAAAGAAAAAAAAAATAACAACACCCAGAGCTCTTTAAGAACAAGTTGAATAGAAGTAATCCTTGTGGAAGTAAGCAAATAACAAACAGACTCTCAGTTTTCCAGAATGGTTACTTAGTTTGGCATGCCAAATTCTTCAAGCAGAGAAAATTCACTGCCATCTGTAGATCAGTCACTCCCACAGTTTCATACATATCCACTTACAATTCTATTTATTTCTAAAAGCCTTAAATACAATTCCTGGATAAATGGCATCAACCGTGTATAAATAGGAACAGAATTTCTCCCACGAAAGCACAGCTTCTTCATACATTTTCCCACACCCTGTGCTCTAGGCCGATCAGTTAGTAATGCTCTGCATTGTTTTTAGATTTTCTTTTTTTAGATCAAATCTAAATAAAATTTTGACATCCATGATCGGTTTGATTTTTCATGTATGGTCTGACATAAAATTAGCTTGTAAACTTCACTAATTTGAAATTAGCCCTTAAATTTGCACAGGCTGATGGGTGGCTGTCACCTCTTTTGTACAGTCTCTTTAGGATTGTTTCTTCATTCTTTATTTAGAAAAATGTATCATCTTCCTTAAAAAAATTGCTTAAGTTCTTGTCCTTCTTCTGTGGGTTCTATTCTGGGATAGGATAACAAGAGTACTGTTATAAGAATAACAGTAAGAATAAATGTTCCTGGCCAAGTCAATGTTGCTTAATCTCTCTGCTCTGGTCTAGTCCTCTCCAGCTATACCCCGCTCCAAAGAGCATGGAAGCCCTGAGTGAGCACAAATCAATGTCTGCTCAGCTGTAACTGCTACCTGTTTGGTACCTGAGAGTCCGCCACTGTTCCTGATAGCACAGATCTAGTTACACTGCTAAATTTATTTGAGTCATGTAGATCTCCTTCCTCAATATTTTTTTTCTCCATTTTATTTCCCTTATCTTGTCAAAGTTTTATCTATATGACTAGAAATCCCAAGCTGTAATAGTCTTTTTTAGTAAGGCCTTATTACCAGTCTCTGGATCTGAAAACAAAGCTAAGTGCCAACAACTAGGTTGACATCTAATGAGGAGAATGGATCCTGAGATTATTTGACAATGTTTCTGATGTATTCTTTTGCAGTCCTCTGTAAAAGTGACTGTGAGAGGAATAATGTGGTCCTGGTTAGCAGGACCATATATCTTGTATAGCCATTTCTATGATCCTGTACCAATATTCCCTCTAATTAGGGAAGCCTCTGAGTGACATAACAACGGTATTACTGGATGTAGGCCACTTCCTGCTGGCCCTTTGGTGTAGAGGATTTGCCAGGTCAGAAGGGAAAGAAGCTCAAAATGTTCTGGGGTCTTGAGCCAGTAGAATGTCCCAAAGGGACTATTCTGGCTGATGTAAGAAAGAATAGACCAAATCAGCTGCAACTTAAGGGGAAAACAGCATCCTGAAATAGTCAAGAGGCAAGACAAAATTTTGTTTTGTTTTGTTTTTTTTGTCCTCTCTTTACTGGAATTTTGGAGAGCTGGCCAAGAAAAACGGAAATGTTGCCAAGATGCAACAGAGCCAAAGAGGAAGATAAAGTTTAGGCAGATCTCTTGTGACATTTTTGTATTCTTGGCCTTAGGGGAAAGCCCGCCCAGTGGAAGCCAAAAGGAGAGCTGCCACTGATTTCCTCAGGGCAAGGCTTGCATACCTTGTCCTGTTCTAAACAAGTTTGATAAATATGCATACCAAACTGTGTCCTTGGGCACAGGGACAAAAACTGCTCTTAGCATGACTTCAATTCATGTTTTCAGAGGTGAAAGGTTAGACCACTAATAGCTGGTGCCAAAGAGTACCTTCAACTCCTCAATTCCCCAAGGAAACAAGATATAATTATATAATTAGCGGCTCCATTCACGTTTTAATATTATTTACCATTCATGTAATAAAACAATTTCAAGCCAAGAACAAGCACTATCTCCATCATCTTCTCTGCAGATTGAGCTGCAAAGGATTCGTTCCCACAGGATATGCGAATGTCTTGCAGTTTGTGCAGATAGGAAGGTTAATATTTGTTTGTGTGTATGTACTGCTGCTCCAAAATTGACAGAGATGCTTCAATATATTTTCACATCCTTTCTCTTTCCAGAAAGGAGAAATAAGCCTTAATGAGGTTTCTTTTCTCAAGGCCAGATTTTTGACTCCTTATTCACCCATCAAATCACTTAATGATATGAGCAACCTCAATGAACACAAAAGGATTTTATTATGCAAATTGTGTTTGTTATTCACTGTTTTAAAGAATTTGAGGTTTAGCAGCTGGAGTTCTGCATGGTGCCAGTGAAACTACTGTAGTGGCCCCTGCAATAGAGTTGTTGATCTTGCTCAAGTACATTGAATTATTGTCATCTGAAGAAATAGGACACCCATGTCTATATTTAATTGTAACTAAAAGCAGAACAATTTTAATACCAAATGGGGTTTAAGAAATTTGTGGTAATTTTCTGAATTTTTATTAGGGATTTTTTTCAGTTATGAAAATAAAATGGATATTAAATTGTTAATCCTAGTCAGAGATTAATATGTAATAATGTTTTGTTCTAATAATATTATTTGTTTAAAGTAAATCTCTTAGTTTATTCTAATATTCATTGACCTAAGTTAACCCATAGTTGTATAAGTGTGGTTTTTTATATTTAATACAGTACTGCAGCCTGGTATGTGGAAAGTATTTGCAATATGCTTTTTAATCATTTATGAATAATCTTTTTACATAGATAAGGTTAACAAAAAGGAGATATGAAATAATGTTTTAAGGGAACAAGCACAGGTGACAAGCTACTCACCCTACAGAAAAATTACAGCTTGATTTTTAATTTTTTAAGTAGTAAGATCATGTGGCTACATATGTTAACAGACATTATTGGTTTGTTGTCTCAGAAATGTATATGGCTGGGATGGCCTATTCAAATCAGAATCTTTATGCTTTGCTGAATTTTCTGCTTATAAGCAACAATTATTTAAAATAGAAAACCCTTTTTAATTATAAATCACCAATAAAAAAATTTGGTAGGATTTATTTTGATATAATCATATGACAATTTTCTTCAGATAGCAAATCTTTTCATTTCAACCACACGTTTTTGTTATTTGTTTCAGCACTTGTGGAAGACTGTATTCCTATAAGGGAGAGAATTGGGATAGCTGATCACAAATGTGTGTGCAAGAGTGCCTGGAGGCTGATTCAAGTCATACCAATGACTTTATTTTCACTTGGCATTTTACTTCAAATTCACCATCTGTGCAAAGGTGATAATACTTCTTGCATCTTATGGGAGCTGTGAAACTTCATGAGAGCTTGATAACACAAGAAATTAGCTATTCCTGAATAATTCCACATGAGAACACGTTTGCAAAGTTAATTATGTTGAAAATGAAATGTATTTCAAAGTGGAGTAGCTATTACATTTAAAAAACACTCTTTCTTATCCAAATAAATTTTTAACTGGGCCAACACATTCATTCACTGAGGTTATTTTAAAGTGTTGAAAACCAAATTCACGAGATCACAGAAGCACATCTTATTCTCGTCTGTTCAAAATACCACATAAGAAATCATTTAAGAATGCCCAGCTGATGCCTACAGGATCTTCTAGAAGTGTCTACATTAATATTGTCTTAAGTAGTGGTGTTCTGCTGAAGCAATACATGTATTTGGCAGGTATTATTATTCAATTTCTAACAAAGAAGCTTTATGACAACTTTAAAAGAAATCTTGTCAAGTTAATGAATATTCCTGTGACATTATCTTACTAATTTTAAAACAATTCTCTATTAGCATTTTGATGTGGTTTTGATAGAGCTTTTGATGGGAAAACAACTTCTTGTCAATTCTGTGGAGATAGTCTTGAGAAAAATGCAAATATCGCCAGCAGTTATACTGCAATAAAGTCAATGACATTATAAGTGGTTTATTTGCATTGCAATTTTGATAAAGCTTAAAAAAGCAAAGCTCTTTCCCAAAGAGGCTGTTGAAGTCTCTGTTAATTCAAGGTGCTACCATCTTGGCATTACCACAAGTGGTACTGCATGGGCCTGTGTGCGAAGTTTACATAACCCTGGGCCAATAACACATTGCCAGAAAAGTATATATTAAATCAGCGTGAGCTAATCTTGCAGCTGAATAAAAATATTTTCAATACCATCTACTTTCCATTTAAAAATAAGGTTGACCCAATGATAAGCAGTAGCAAATCACCACATGTACAACGTATCTGGACTCTTCAATAGACTTTTATTTCCAGGTTTCTATTCTTGCTGCAAGACAATGTGGATTTAGAGGGTCCTTGGCCATGGGGGGCTTCTCCATATGGAAGTTACTATGGATTTGACTGGTATGGATTCAAAGTACAATGGCTATTCTGAAGTAGTTACTCATAAAGACTGTGAATTTAAAGCTTTTGTCCTGTTAATCTTGAGATGTGTAAGAAAATGGAGTTTTAATCCAGAATACTTGCATTCAAGGACCTATTTAAATTGTACCTGAGTGAGAAGTAGCTGGTGAAAGATCAACAATCTTCTGATAATTAGTGGTGGCTTTCCTGCAAGGAAATCGCTATCAGTGCAAGACTCCTGACTTCCCCATTTTTCCTCAGTGGCACAAAGTTTTGTTCCATACAGTGCCACAGTAAATACCTATCCGATGCTACTTGGCACATGGTGACATATTGAGATAGAAATGGTCCTGGTACCTCCTGGTACCTCAGCAGTGCCCTGTGCTGTGGACCTCAGACTGTGGTCCCTGGGCTGGTCTGCTGACAAATGTGGCTGAAGTGGCCTGTGGCAGACTTCCAGCCCCACAGTGGGGTCTCCTGCCACAGCAATTAGAGCATGTGTGGAAAAATGGCTGGTACTTGCATTTTCCCTTGAGGCAAGAAGCTGCAAAAAGTTCTCAGATCTTATAAAGGTGCAGGGCTATTTGAAAGTCAGCAGTATTTGTGGCCTGAAATCACTCAGGGTTTTGTGAAAACCTACCAGCTTCCCTCTGTTCCAGTGCGTGAGACAGTCTATCCTAGGTCAGACCTCACCATCACCCACCAGGTCACAGGTAGGAAGGCTGCAGAGTTTTGTGCATTGGATTGCATGCCAAGAGTTGGCACAGTGAGGAGCACAGCTTTTCATGGCTGTGCAGTGTCCTGGCTTCTCTCCCTGCTGGAGTGCACAGGTCTTGTGCAAGTAATTGGCAGTTTGAACAGGGGCAAAAGAAAAAGCTGCCCAGTTTGTGAGATGCAGGTGCTGCAGCAGGCAACTGGAGATAGAGACAAAATTAATAGGTCAGACACAAAGCAAGAGACTTCTCACAGCTACAATTGCCTGGACCCTGTTTCTTGTGTTACTGGAAGAGAAGGGAAACCCCTACACTTTACTCAGGGGGCGGGGTCCAAACTGGCAATGCTAATGCCATCACATCCAGTGGGGGAACAAGCCAGGCCAACCAGAGCAGAAACAAAGGTGCCTTAGCTGCCTCACAAGATGACAACCAGCAGACCAACCACCTCAAGGGTGTGCATGGCTATAGTGGATCCTCGTGCACCCCTCCAGGGAAACCTGTGCGCTCAATTACCTCTCTGAAATGCCTGTACACCAATGCATACAGTGTGGGAAATAAACAGGAGGAACTAGAGATCTGTGTGTGGTTGCAGGGCTACGATCTCATTGCAGTTACAGAGACATGGTGGAATAGCTCACAGACTGGAATGCTGTCATGAATGGCTACATACTTTTTAGGAAAGACAGGCCAGCAAGGAGAGGTGGGGGAGTTGCTCTTTGTGTGACAGAACAACTGGAATGTATCGAGCTCTGCCTAGAGGTGGAGGAAGAATGAGTCAAAAGCTTATAGGTAAAAAATAAGGGGCAGGTAAATATGGGTGACACAGTTGTGGGCGCTTGCTAGAGGCCACCCAATCAGGAAGAGGAAGTCAACAGACAGCTGGAAGTAGCCTCGCAGTTGCAGGCCCTGGTTCTTATGGGGGGCTTCAACCATCCTGATGTTGCTGGAAAAGCCACCTGACAAGGCACACATAGTCCAGGAGGTTCCTGCAGAACATCAAGGATAACTTTTTGACACAGGTGGTGGAGGAGCCAATGAGGCGAGATGTGCTGCTGGACCTTGTACTGGCAAAGAAGGTCTGGTTGAGGATGGGAGGGTTGGGGGTAGCCTTGGCTGCAGTGACCTTGAGATGATGGAGTTCAGAATCCTGCATGGTAGAAGCAGGGCAACAAGTAGGATTACAACCCTGGACTTCAGGAGAGCTAACTTTGGCCTCTTCAAAGACCTGCTTGGAGGAATCCCATGGGCTAGGGCTCTAGAAGGCAGGGGGGTCCAAGAGAACTGGTTAATATTCAAGTACCACTTCCTCTAAGCTCAGGATCAGTGCATCCCTATGAGGAAGGAGTCAAGCAGAGGAGCCAGAAGACCTGCATGGATGAGCAAAGAGCTTCTAGACAAACTCAGATGGGTGAGGGAGGTTTACAGTATGTGGAAAAAGGGACTGGCCACTTGGGAGGAGTACAGGAATATTGTCAGGGTATGCAGAGATGCAATGAGGAAGGCCAAGGCCCACTTGGAACTCGGTCTGGCAAGGGATGTCAAGGATAACAAGAAGGGCTTCTTCAAATGCACCAGTAGTAAAAGGAAGACTGGGAAAACTGTGTGCCCACTGCTGAATGAGGTGGATGCCCTGGTGACGTAGGATACAGAGAAGGTGGAGTTACTGAATGCCTTCTTTGCTTCTGTATTTACTGCTAAGGCTGGCCCTCAGGCATCCCAGCCCCCAGAGGTGAGAGAGAAAATCTGGAGAAAGGAAGACTTCCCCTTAGTTGAGGAGGACTGGGTTAGAGATCGTTCAAGCAAACTGGATCCTCACAAATCCATGAGCCCCAATGGGAGGCACCCATGAGTGCTGAGGGAGCTGGCGGGTGCTCTCATTAAGCCACTTTCCATCATCTCTGAAAGGTCATGGAGGACAGGAGAGGTGCTCGAGGATTGGAGGGTAACCAATGTCACTCCAATCTTTGAAAAGGGCAAGAAGGAGGACCCAGGAAACTATAGGCCAGTCAGCCTCAGCTCCATCCCCAGAAAGGTGATGGAACAGTTCATCCTGGAGGTCATCTCCAGGCATGTAGAGCAAAAGAAGGTTATCAGAAGTGTAAGTATGGGTTCACCAAATGAAGACCATGCTTGACCAACCCGATAGCCTTCTATGACGGTGTGGCTGGCTGGGTAGATGAAGGGAGAGCAGTGGTTGTTGTTTACCTTGACTTCAGCAAGGCTTTTGACACTGTCTCCCACAACATCCCATGAACAAGCTAAGGAAGTGTGGGTTAGATGAGAGGGCAGTGAGGTGGATAGAGAACTGGCTGAATGGCAGAGCCTAGAGGGTTGTGGTCAACGGGGCAGAGTCTGGTTGGAGACCTGTAATTAGCAGTGTTCCCCAGGGCTCTGTGCTGGGTCCAGTCCTATTCAACGACCTGGACGAAGGGACAGAGTGTACCCTCAGCAAGTTTGCTGATGATACAAAACTGGGAGGAGAGTCTGATACACCAGAAGGCTGTGCTGCTGTTCAGTGAGACCTGGACAGGCTGGAGAGCTGGGCCAAGGGGAACCCAATGAAATTCAACAAAACGAAGTATAAGGTCCTGCACCTGAGGAGGAACAATCCCATGCACCAGTACAGGTTGGGAGTCGACCTCCTGGAAAGCAGCTCTGTTGAGAAGGACCTGGGAGTGTTGGTGGACAGCAAGTTGATCATGAGGCAGCAATGTGCCCTTGTGGCTAAGGCAGCCAACAGTATCCTGGGGTGCATAAAGAGGAGTGTGGCCAGCAGGTCAAGGGAGGTTATCCTTCCCCTCTACTCTGCCCTGTTGAGGCCACATCTGGAGTGCTGCGTCCAGTTCTGGGCTCCCCAGTCCAAGAAAGACAGGGAACTACTGGAGAGAGTTCAGTGGAGAGCTACGAAGATGGTCAGGGGACTGGAGCATCTCCCTTATGAGGAAAGGCTGAGAGACCTGGGTTTATTTAGCCTGGAGAAGAGGAGACTGAGGGGGGATCCCATCAATGCTTATAAATATCTAAAAGGTGAGTGTCAAGAGGATGAGGCCAGACTCTTTCCAGAGGTGCCCAACAACAGGACAAGGGGCAACGGACACAAACTGGAACACAGGAGGTTCCACCTGAACATGAGAAAAAACTTCTTTACTGTAAGGGTGACAGAGCACTAGAACAGGCTGCCCAGAGAGGTTGTGGTATCTCCTTCTCTGGAGACATTCAAAACCCACCTGGACACAGTCCTCTGCACCCTCTTCTAGGTGTACCTGCTCACAGGGGTGTTGGATGAGATGATCTCCAGAGGTCCCTTCCTATCCCTGCTATTTTGTGATTCAGCAGATGAAATAGGACCTTTATGTTTTTTTTTTTTTTTCAGGTGTGTTCTTTACAGTCCCTCCCCTTTTACGGGGACCTACTCTATTGGATTTTTATATCTGGATTTTTTATTTCCTTGGGAGAAATAGAGTTGGCAACTTTAATTCTAGGTGAACAGTTAGGTGAGAACAGGGATTTAGTGAACAATAACCTCTGTAGGGATGGTTCAGGAGGCTATAGAGGATTTTGAACCAAATGGAAGTTTTGGTGGTTGACAGATGAGTTAGGCATTCATGACAACTTTGGTTAGGGGATTCAGTGGTGTGACAGACTGAATTTGAAGGAAACAGGTAAGAAATTACACCTGCCTTCTTGAGCATACTCTTTGGCACAGAGGGCTTAGGATTGCACTTAATTTTAGGTAGTTTATATAAGGATGTGAATAAGGCCAGGTCTAGAATGAGAAACTTCAAGAAGAAATAAGAAAGGAGACAAGGATTATTAAGAAAGGAGACAAGGGTTATTTGGTCGACTGCTGAGAGAGAAAAATTGGGAGTGAGTCATGGCAGGGTGAGTGTTGTGGTTTAACCCCAGTCAGCAACTAAGCACCACCCAGCCGCTCGCTCACTCCCCCACCGGCAGGATGGGGGAAAGAATCAGAAGATTATAAATTCATGGGTTGAGTTAAGAACAGTTTAATAATGAAACTAAAACAATAATATCAACAACAATAATAATATAATGAAAAGGAAAAATAACGAACGGGGCGGGGGTGGCGCGAAAACCCGGGAGGGGGCGGGGTAAACCACCAAAGCAACGCACAAGTGCTGCAACCTCCCACCACCCCCCGACCGGCTCCGCCAGTCCCTGAGCCGCGATCGCTCCCCGCCCCCGCCATCTCCCCCAGTTAGTGTACTGGACGTGACGTCACACGATGTGGACCAGCCCATTGGCCAGTTTGGGCCGGCCGACGTGGCTGTGCCCCTCCCCTCCCGGCGCCCCGTGCCCGTGGCAGAGCGCGGGAAGCTGGAGGCGCCCCTGGCTGGGGTAGGCGCTGCTTATCGGCGCTGGGCCGCTGCTCACCGCCGCTCGCGTCAGTGTGCCCTCAGCGCTGGGCCCGCGACAGCGAAGGCAATTCGCTGTGTCCCGGCGAGGCATTTTCAGCCGTGGAATTAGTGGTAGGATGGGTGTTTGGAGGGTGAGATCATGGTGATTTCTGTTATGGCAGGGATCCAGCGGTGTGGTGCTTTGAAGACACAGTAATGTCGGAGGACATTTTCTAGAGTCATTCTAAACCACTCAGGTGTAAGGAGTTATCCATGGGGAGAAAAGAGACAGGGTCTTGTATCATTTGTAAGAACTGAGAAACCAGGAACAGTGGATGGGAGAGGGGGCTCATGGCAAAAAACTGGGGGACAGGAGATAGAGGACAATCTCCATGTTTTCACAACAGGAGATGGTTCCAAAGACCTTCAGGTTCCCTCTCTCCGTCCCTGACAGCCATTTCTTTAGACTACTGCTGGAAAGAATTAGCAAGAAGATCAGAACCTGGAATGAAATTTTAAGTGTGGAGAGACAGAGAAAGTTCAGGGTTAAGAGCTTGTGCAAGAGGGTGTGGGATTTGGAGGTCTTCTGGTTTGCCATTCCCTGACCAGGAATCCATACACAGCATTTAGTTTGTGTGTGGACAGAGAAAGTGGGACTGCGGCCCTTTCCCATTCCTCTCTCTGCTTTCTGAAACATGGCAGCTTCAAACTGTTTTGCGGAAAACTTGTTCCCCTTGCAGGCTGTAATTTATAGCTTGAAAAGTAATCAGATGAATACAAACCAAACATCCTCCAACATTCGTCTGTTTCTCTAGGTCAATATTTAAACAAGGAAAGCATTGAAACTTCACAGTTCTACTTTGATCTGTAATTTGTATGCCTTAGACTTCATGTCTCTTGGACTCTGAGGGCTCAGAGGTCAGACTGGACTCACTGGACCTCCTGCTGCTGAATCTGTACACCAAAGTGCTGCCTCTCAGGAATTTGCTGCATTTGCTCGTGCTGGTTTGAGATTAGGTATTCAGCAATTCAGCAAGTGGTCTGTGCTGTAAATGTGTTCAGCATCCTTTGTTCTACACTTTAGAGAAATGAGATGAGCAAGAGTTAAGTGCGCAGCCCTTCGTTGCTGATATTTTTATTGGACTCCACCTTGACATTTTAAATACCAACACACAGACCTCAGAAGTGATTCTCCCTCTGCCCCACAACCACCCATATGCACGTATTACCTCCACTACTAGAGTATTAGAAGGGCAGAATCCCAGTCAGAGGCCCTGACTGTGGAAAAACTGAAGTTGCACATAGCATTGACAGAGTTGGTACTTGCAAAAACACATCATGAAAGTTAAAGTGCAATCTTATCTTTTACCACAGGCACTTTGATAGTTCTTGCTGTTGTGCAGAAGGACTTTTTTTAAGGCACTTAGTACTTCAGTAAAATGTTTGGACAATGAGCTTCCAGAAACTGAAGTGTAGAATGCACTTTGTTTATACAGAAACCTGATTAGTATTCTTTGGACACCATCCATCCCACTGGATCTTATTGCAGAGCTGTTGACAGGATGTGTTCCTGTGATCAGGCAGGTCTAAAGTGGGGCTTTTTTTGTTGTTGTTCATTTTTTTTTTTTTTTCCTTTGGAAGGAATAACTTGTTTTGGAAACTACTCTGCTTTGAATGAAGTGAATCAACAGTAGATGAGAAGAGTAATTTATTGGTTAGGGGAGCAGCAGCAGGACAGTGTTCCTGCTCTGAATTTAGGGGTGCATATTAGATACTTTTAATTTTATGTGGGTTTGTAAAGTGTTTTTCTTTTCTTTAAATATGAGCATTGGGGCAGAAACCATAAATTCTCCTTCAACAAAAGCCTTCTATTTTCTATAGGCATATAGAAGAGGACATCACAGGACAGAGTCCTTGAACATCAGTCGTATAAAATATACTTAGATTATATAGGATACTTCCAGATTCTAAAACAAGTGATGGTGGCATTTTAATAGGTGATATTCTTCACTGTGAGTCAATATTAATTAAATTAATGTTACTGCAAAATGACCTATGATTTTGGAGTTGATTTTTTTGGCAGAAGAGTGTAATCAAGATATTCTTTATTTGTGGTGATTAAAAATAGTCTCTTGATGATATTTTCAAGAGGAAGAGGGATAGCTCCATTGCTCTATCCAAATTCCAGCTCTGGCATTGTGCTTATCTAAATTATGCTGCCTGTATATTCTCATGAATACATAGACTGACTGTTAATGACTGATATGTTCCATCTTCCATATTTTCAGATCTTGCCAAATTGATGTCTAAATGCTGAAGTGTGTTCTTGGGCCCAGTCTGCCTCATTCTGTTATGTAGAAAATAGCACCTGGCTTCACCCCTGCAGAGAGTATTTCTATGGCTAACAAGAGACAGAGCAAGGTAAGAGTTATTCCTCCATTGCACACACTAAATCACAGCGGTTATACAAGGTAACTTCTAGCAGCAGAAGAAAACAAAACGAAAGCACTCTCAACCTAGCCAGTTAGTCTAAGGAAAAAAATCTTTGATGAACAGATATGAAAACTGTAAAATAAAAAGGTTAGGAAGTATCAAAAATAAAATTATATCTGTAACCTTAATTCCTTCCTCTAAAACAACTGTGTTTAGTCCTTTGATACGTTTGGTATGAAGAGTGAGAAGTAAAGCAGCAAAAGCCAGGAAGGTAAGAAGGTTTCGGTCAAGTTTAAGCCTATTGGATATTGGAAAGGTTGTTTGCATTTTCCAGATGGTTCAGAAATACACACACCCCAGTTAAAGTGGTGTGTTTTTTCTCATCACATGACCTATTTTCAGCCAAGCAGTCATGTCTTTTCAGCTAGGTGTGTTGGACAGGATTTTCTAGTAATTTCCCTTCGTATGTATAGGTTGGGACCCTTAACTCTCACTTGCTAAATTTTTAAAGCAGATTTTTCCTACTTTAGTATATAACTTAAATATAAATTTATATCTATACTTGTAATAAAAAGTTAAACAATTTTCCTAGCTAAATAAAAAAGTGACCATGCTGACTACAACTACTGTATCAGTTGGAGAAAAATACTAGACTGATGGATTCACCTGCATATCACCTCTGTAATTGTGTTTCATAATGAGAAACTTTGAACAGACAGCTTAAACTAGCTAGATGGTTTCTATGACATTGTCTCCTTCAAAAATAATAACAGAATGGTTTAAAGCTACTGCCGTGATCAGGACATCTTTGCAAAAAGTTTCAGTATCCAGGATATTTTGCAGAGACCTTTCTACACTTCTCTGTGTACAATAGAGAGAACACCAAAGCAAAACTGCAGAAGCTTCCAGGGAATACACTTCAAATGCACAACATGATCCAGGAGAATTATCTAGCTGTTTGCATCTTTGAAAAAAAATCCCACTTTATCCTGTTCATTCTTCATGCATGAAGATGATTTTTTCCAATAATTAAACATAAACCAAAAGTAAGAATTATACTGGTATTGAGAAATAATTATAAGCAGAAATGAGGCTGATGTGGCTTCCAGCCGTTATTTTCTGAAATGATTAATTAAAAAAAAATCTGCATTTCCTGGAAAACATACCCTTGTTATTATCAAGCACAACATTAACATTACTTGGTCAACAGGATAAAAAAGAAAACAGATCAGGTGTAACATCCTGCAATATAATTTTTTCAGGAGATGAGTTAACTTCCTACTGCACACTGTGTAGTTGCTAAATAGTTTTATCAGGTTTCGTGTTCCTTTGTATTAAATCTTGTATTGCCTTTGGGTGCCTTTTGATAATCACTAAACATGCCAAACAATTTAGGAGAGAACTGTACATGCACAGACGTACATGCACATTTGCCCCAAGCCAAATTCTAATTATTTTATTTATTTTTTTAGCTCCTGGCTATCAACTTCTTCCTTTTACAAGCCCTGACATTACCTTCTGTTTTGTTCAATGAGGAAAAAACAAAACTGCAAAGCAGCTTCTTCCCATGCATCTCAATTCCTAACCTTTGTGAAGCTCTGGCAACCAGAAGAAATTCCAGCTCAAGGTTTCTGACATTCCTTCTGAGTCATATCCAAAACTGAAACCCTTTCTCTACTGCAGGTGTTGCAAAAATATCAGTAAGAGATTTTCACTCCACCAAAAGAAGAAAATCTCTCAAAACCTGAGACTGCTACACCCATGTTCTTTGCTCATCTCCAAATCTCCACATACCTTAATACCTTAAAATCTTTTCAAAATTTTAAGTGATCTGAAATTCCTGGTCCTTTTCCAGAAGTCTGCTGTTTTTAAGTAACTAAAACTGAAACGTGGGGTGTGTTTCTGGTGGGCTTCTTCACCAGGGAAGTGGAAGGGTCTGGATAAACGTATTGAAAAAGGGAGCAAAAAAAGTAACAGGATAAGGCCATTTCACTGCAGTTCAGTCTTCTACTGATTCTGGACTGGGGATTAACCTATTTCTTCTAACTGGTGAGCTACTGTTTGATAATAGTTCACCCCTAAAGCATTGGTTTAATATAGTGGACTGAATAAAAGTGTGTATAAATAATACTCCTCTCTGCTGTCTTGCCCCAGTGCTGGCCTATGCAGTGGGTAAAAATGCTTATAAATTCTGGTCCCTACATCACAAAATCCATTTTTTCCGGGCAGTAAGTTGCAGTGCTTGGAAATGGCACAGTTTTACACTACTGGAATCAGAGTAGAAACAACTATGTTGCAAATTCTCTTTTTAATGGCTTCTTATTCTAAAACTGTATATATATTTTATATAGTCTGTATTTAAGAAAAAAGTGTTATTAATTTGCAATGGGGAAAGAAACAGAAAAGAAAATAAGGACTTAACATTAGGATCTGGACAGCAATAAACAGGCTGTTTGTTACTTGATCCAACATGAAAGAACAATTTGAACTCATTTGGTTAAAGGTATGTCTGTATATACATAATTACCATTTCTGACAGGGTTTCTTTTGCTCTGTTTTCTTAGCTAAAACATCAGTAGATCAAGTTCTAAGATTTTTGTCCTAATGAACTAAAATTGAGAAACAACCCAGGACTTCCCATTAAATCTAAATTGTGAAATTCAGCTTTCATCTATATTCTCACTTCAGTATAACAAACTGTTATTTCTCAGGAATTATTCCTTCTCATAAAAACCCTCACCTACTTAGCTTTTTCTGCATGAACTTACTCACCACTACCAAAAATACACCTCCATGTTGCAGCACTGACATATTTTAAGGGTACGGACACATAAATGTAACTGAGTTAGAGCTACTGAACAAATGAAATGGTCTACCTGTCCACCATCATGCTTTTAACATGTCTCAACACTGTGCATTCTATCTCACAACCAGGGCAGGACAAAAGCATGCATAATTGGTCAGTTATGTCAGCTCAGCTGTTAGCATGCAAACAGTTGAGTCACAGTAAGACAGTAACATCTAGCTGTGATTCCATAAACTGGATATAAGACAGATAAGGCAGAAACTGCTTGTACAAAAGGAAAAGAAACACAGAGAAATATTTTAGAAGTCTTAAATCCGAAATAGATTTTCTGGACGTACAGATTAGTAAATGGATTGCTCATTTCTCTGCCAATCAAATAAGTGTGGGCTTTTTCACTCCAGGCCACCATCCACATTCACACCTTCTTTTTTTAATCTAAATGGAGAAGAGAAGAGAAGGAATTTGCACCTTTCACAAGTATTGTTTTCTTACCCCTAGCTTCCACAAGCAGCTGTATTTACTAAATACTTTGAGAATAACAATAACCTTTGCCACAATGTTTGAGGTTCTGTTGTGAAGATTGAGTTCTAGAAAATGAAGCCTTGCAGTAAGACCCTCCACTGGCTGAAATCTCCTCTGTGGGCCTGAGCTTGTTACTCAGCAGGTTTACTTTGCTGACAGTGATTTAAAGCCAGGCTTATTAAAATATAAACATTTTGATGGAACAAATACAAATCAAATGTGAAAGCGTAGCTGGCACCTCTCAGTATAAAACATTATGTTGCCACTAAACTGGCTATGGATATTAGAATAAAATATGTTTGACAGTGAAAAAAGTCCTTAAGCAATATAGCTAGCACCATGTCAAAGGGAGAATGAAACCATCTTTCTGTTACATATGGTTATTGATCACTGAGGCAAAATTTCTGTAAACAAAATACATTGACTGTGTCAGCCTCTCCTGTCTTATCTTTTACAAGCAGGCCACTGACATCTCTCAAGAGCATGTAGTTTGGCACTTGAAAGCTATGTAAGACTTCAAAGGAAATGTTGCCCTGGAAAAGAGTCTTGGGAAGCAGTATTAGAAAAAAATCTGAAAAAGAATCAAAGCATCCATTTTCAAGAGCAATAAGACATATACTGCATAGCTTTTCGCTTCAGTTTTGATGGTTGAGCTGTTCTGTTATATTTTGAATTTAGATAGGATGCTGTGTGGGGTACCCTTGAACAAAGAAGCAATTTTTAACTTTAAGCCTGGCTTAACAGTGTAAGTTTTCTCTCTCAAGATGTGCCTACTTGGTCCCTTGCTATAAAATACCACTCTTTTTTATAGCATTTAATTATTATATTATTAGATTTCTTACTATGCTTCTGTAGGGTGTCAGAGTCAGAACTAGTTATAAATAAGTATCCAGCTTGCACGTCAGTGTGGTACACAGAAAGGGTAAATTAATACATATTAAGAGAGGGCATAGCTATGGAGAAAGGGGAGGTGGGGGTGGGGTGGGGGGAGAGGGTGAGGGAGGCAGAGAGAGACAGAGATCGCTTTAGGGGACCAGAACCAGCAGGGTTCCAGGTCAGGAGAAAGAGCAACTTGTTGGGACCTGGACAGAACCTTCCCTCATGAAGGGAATAAAATAAAACAAACTCCCTGAAAGGCAAATTCAACCCCCTAAACCAAGGATGTGGCTTTGACATGTTTATTTTTAAATGTTCAGTTTTTAACAGGCTTCTGAAAGTCACATGGAGTTAAACCATGTTTCATCATCGGACATACCACTGGAAGTTTTGTGGTTAATTAGCAGGTAAGGGAAGGTTTTAGAGGTCTTTTTTTACCCTAAGCAAGCCAGAGATGTTGACATAAGGTATCTTTTATTCTTTTTTACCAGATACTTTAAAAAAATGTTAATTGTAAGTTTATATTATTAAATATAAAGCACATTCATATTTTATTTACTTTAAAGAAATAAAAATCACAATATAGTTCTAAGATCAATGATAAAATAAAATTCAATGCTTTCTATTTTGTAATTTTAATATATTCATCACCTGACCTGAAAAAAAAAAAATCAGTTTCCTATAGCTCATTAGCTACTGCTTCATCCATACTTTTCAAACTATAAACCAATCTGGTTTCCATGTTGTTCACGAACACTATGGTAAAAAATCTTACAGGTTAAATCAATATTAAGGAAAGAAGGAAGTTTAAGTAGCATTTAAATAACAGTTGCCAGATTTTATTTTTTTGAAATATCTTTTCAACAATTTAAATTATACATATTAATCATTCGGTCATATTCACTAAAACGACTAACATTATACAAGTTAAAAATTTTCAAGGAACAGTTACCTCATCTTTTATTTCTTCCTCTTCTCTTGTATTATGCAAAGAATACAAAAAACTTCTGGCTGATGCTCTGCTTTTTTTTTTCAGACAAATTTTCTATTGAAATCAGTGTGAGGTTTTCCCAATGAAGAAATTCATTACAAGGTTGAACATGTGGCCTAAATGCGCTAGGCTCTCATTTGCTACAAACTGTTATTTTCCAAAGGCTGAGTTTAATTGGCTCCAAAACCACCTTGCATTTTTTATAATTAGGTCTGTCAAAGATACCTGAAATTCATATAAATGGATCTGACAATGATATGATATATTTGTACTTGCATAGGCAGCTTTTCCAGTTGTACCTCTCTATTACAATGAGAAATTGCTACCAGCTGATGCCTCTTTACCTACACTGACCAAGGGGACAGTTTGAAATAGATTGCTCCATATCAGCATGTAAATGGTCATTCCATCATAACTGGCACCAAGATGCATTTTTTTTTAACCAATTCATGAGGAAGATTACAGGCAGGAAAAAAACCCCTAAATTATATTATTTTAATTTTACTACTTTCTTCACTTGGGATGAAGTTGAAGACATAGGCATGGTAGCAGTGAATAAAACTTTTACCATTTCTATTTATTCTGCACTCATTTCTATGAATAAAACCAAATTTATAGATCAGGGTCTGCAGTCTGACATATCGGGGAAGTATTGAAATTGAGCATGTATGTAAAAGGTTACATTAGATTAGCAGGCTGTCTTTGTATTTCCTCTCAACAGCAGTACTTGTATCTTTGTTAACATCAGTCAGTTTTTGGTGAAAAGGAAAGAGTCCTGCTGAAGGCTAGGCAAATATAGCTTGTTCTAAATAAATTATTCTCAGATAATGCAAAGACAACAAATCAAGACATGCAAGGATATGGAAATATGATTTACCAAAGGTTGACCTTATTTGACAAAACTAGTAAATTTTTTTATAATTAATTTTCTAAGCAAAGGAAATGTTAGATATTTATCAGTAATAATTTCACTTCAAGACTTTTTAGTTAAATGGGACTTTAGAAGAATTATGTAGAAGAGGATGGAAAAGGTAATGGGGAGAAGGCATTGGAAAAGAAGCAGCCTGCATGCACACACTACTTTGGAAAGCTTTGCAAAGCTTGTTCTTGGGACTGACTGGATTCAAAATTTCACAAAAGACTTTGCCACAAAAAGTAGAAAAGTGACAATAAAACAAAGACAAAAGGCATAATCAGTGTCTTATGCAATTCCATAAAGAGAACTGGATGACCTAGTAGACTGGAATAATTGAAACAATACGACATTTCATAAAATAAAATGCATGGTCATGCATATAAAGAATATATGTATTTTAATTTAAGGAAGGTTTGCTGTGAGCTATCAACATGATGCAGCTTTGAAAACAGAGATAGTAGATATGAAAAGAGAGGCTTTTCCACCAGAGAGGGTAGTGCAAGATGTTGGGTTCAGCTCAGAGGAATAAAGTGTGCAGTTCTGCTCCCCCAAGTCCTAGAAGAAATTCAGACTCTTGCAAGTATAGAAAAAAGCTATTGGCTGATTACTAATTTGGAGAGCTAATTTTATGAGAGGAGGCTAGAACAGCTTTTCTTAATTATGGTAGTAAAATGAAAGCTTAGAAAATATTTTTTCTCTCTGTAAAAAGCTCATGAAGTTAAACACTAGGGACTAAAAAGATGACTATTTTAGCTGAAAAGCAGTGTTTGGCGTGTGAACAAAGGTAAGCAAAGCGGTCATGAATAAGTCTAGGGTGGAAATTAGTAGAAAGATTTTTAACCACCAGATGAGTGAGGTTTGGACCAAACTACTACCATGTAGCAATGGGAGCCAAAAATGCTTAAATAATTTTAAGGTGGAGCTTGGAGATACATAAAAAGGACTGCATTGTGTGATTTACTTGAAAAGGAAGACAGTGTATTTGATACACTGGGTGGCTCCTTCAGGTTCTTGTTATCAACATCTGTTAGGAACTTAGTGTTTCTAGGATTGTGCATCCAAAATACCTACTTCCCATCAAATTGCTTATGACTTCAGTAACCAAACACTGGCTTTCCAGACAATAAATGAGAGCATGTTTTGCTGAAGTTGAAGTCCGCATGTTTTACAGTGTATCTGGGTTCACAGTAGAAACTTGGCAAGAAAACCACTTACCTTATATCATATTTTCTTTGCAAGTCATCAACTTTTAGGTTAGAGCCATATTTGCATCTGTAGTGTCTGTCAAATTGCACCTTGATAATTTTATGTTCATCATTTAATGAATACTTCTTCAAAGTCAAGGCTTTGCTTGGGAAAGAATATGAAAATAGCGCACAAACTGTATTTGTACATACAGGTTATACATTGCAATTTTGTGCTTTGCTCAAGCAGCATAGTTTTCGTGTGCAAACATAAGTTTCTGCATATGCAATACTAGGGAGGTCATCAAATACAAATTTGTGACTTTTTTTTCTTATCTTCACACTCAGTTATAGATGTAACTTCTGTATAGATTTCTTTACTAAACTGACCTACATTATAATACTCGAGAGGATTAGAGGATTTTTTAACTATACATATTATCCAAAAGGAGATGTGTGCATACAGTAATGCCTTTTGGGGCAAAGGAAGTTTTGTCCAGCAAGGTGAAATTCTCTTGATCTTTTAGAGTAGAATATTTACTTTAGGTTATGTGCTTCATTAACTACCAGTTCAATTTAGTTGAACTCTTTGGATGTATCTGTAACAAACAGAAGGTCAAAAGACTTTTAAATTCCTTCATCTCCACCTTTTTGAATACAGGACCAAGAATACAGATCTTTGGTGGTGTTATTTAATAAATATTTCAATTCCCTTAAATCAGCTGTTCTAGCTGGTTCCATAGAGTGATTTTCATAGTTCTCAAAAACAGTCTATATTTTTCTCTCATAAAGATGTGTGTCTTAACACTGAAACACTCCACCTTAATTCACTTTTCATTTCAACTATTTGAGTGTAAGACATTTATAGTATATCTCCCTCTTCACCCAAGGCTCAAACAAATTGAAATAATCAAGCAAATAAAACAGAAAAAGAAAAAATGTTAGCAAGACATTAGTGACCCTAATATTTAGTTTATACATTACAATCAGATTGGAATTACTGTTATAGATATTTTTAAAAGTAAAATCTAACTGTACTAAAATAAACACTCTAAGTAAAAAGGAAGGTATTGACAGATTCATAGTCAACACTAATGTTATCAGTACTCTAATCAGATTGCAGCTACTGTGGACCCCATCAAATCACATAATTACCTTCCCAGGGTCAAGGGTCTTCAAAATCCATTTGTTGCAAATACATTGCAGTGTCATAAGCACATTTATTTGTTACTGAATATTATATTTATCTTAGGCTGTGTACAATGGTGTTGCGGATATTTGTTGTCTTAGAACAATATGACTAGTGGGGCAGGATGTGAAAGTAAGATGCATTTCCCTGTTTGTGCTAAAATTAAAAGCAAACTGAATTAACTGATTTGCAGTAGAGGACATCTAAATCAGTATTTTCTGGCAAAATAATATGGGGTGAGTCTTCTAAGAGAAATGATTTCATGGTCTCAATAAGTTCTAAAGCTCCCTCTGAAAATGTGTAATATTAATTAGACATCCAGCAATAATTCATTATTGAGTTTGTCAGAAGACTATAAACAGAGCAAAAAAGCAAAGCCCAATGCCACCTAACTGCATAATACATTAGCAAAAATGTGAAACTAAATTTCCTGTATATACTAAGTTACAAGGAGTAGGTATCTCTATATACTGACTTTTTTTTATGAATTTACTTTTGACTGATGAAAGAGCACAGAAAATACTAGAAAGATATTCAGTTGTAGGGTTTAATTTCTGCTAAAATGGTTAGCATTATGGATAAAATTTTGAACAAGAATGCCACCTGATCACATGAAATAGCTAATCTTCTCTGAACACCAGTGTACACTGAAGGCATAGTCTGGGAAGGTGCTAGACCATCAGGGAAAGCCTCCCCAGAAACTTGTGCTAAATAATTTGTTCTTAATTTATTATGAACAATCTGAGCTCACTGGCTTTTTGAATTTTTTAGGCCATAACTGTGGTGAAATGATCTGTTGCATACAGGTGATACTGGAACACAAAGAATTTGGAGAGTTGCCTCAGAATGTTTAGGGAAACTTTTCCTTGCTGGCCTTCTTCAGCTGTGCTGTTTTATTATCATTGCAAGTTTTTTATTTCTGCTCCTATTTAGCCTGCCTTAAAAAAGGAGTCTACATGTTCTTAATGCCAGTTGAATTATTTAAGTAAGGAAGTCTGAGCCCAGATGTGAAAACTTAGGGAAAAAAAATTGATAGTCCCCAACAGAAAATAGGTATTATAGCTGTTTTCTTTTCTATGAGACACTTTCTCTTAGGTCCCAGTTTGGCAGAATACTTATCCCGTGCATTATTTTAAGCACAGAAGTAGTTCTAATTGACTTCAGTGGGACTACTCCTTTGCTAAGGAATCACATGGGTTTAAATATCTTACTGGATCAGACTTTTAAGTTTTGGAATTTTCACTGGCTGGATGGGGACTTGCTATTGGGTCATTGTTTTTACTACCGTGGCAGTAAAATTTGAAACCCCTCTGAATACACTGAGATGGGGAGTTCCAGACTAAAAATGGAAATGTGTGAGATTCAGTTATTGTTCGTGCATTTTCCTCACACTCACAGCTCAAGTCTAGCAAGTAGTTATGCAGGCATTCACCCTAAACACACTTTTAACTGTGTATAAGCATTTATATGGATGGTCCCAAGTCATCACCATTTAAAATCTATAAGCTAAGAATGAAAACTTTCTACTGAGAGAAAAAAAACATCTGGAAACTCTGGACACATTTTGGTAATGTGGTATACTTTGAAGAGTCAGTAACTTTCTTAGCATAGATTCTATTAGACACTTCTTCCAGTGGCAATGGGTGTTGGATTTCCTTTGTGTCTCTGTTATGGCTCACACATAGAACAAAACTACATATGAACACAATACTAAGGGTCAGCTGAGCAATTTTTACTAACTGTGCAAGTATTCTAGCTTGAACTATAACACTTTAGCTTAAGCCTCTTTCTTTGAGGTTCTTTTGAAATGTCTGACGTTGTGTTGTGGCTATACAGTTCACCACTGTTGTTCAGTTGAGGCAGAATAACTCCCAAAGCTGTAATAATGCAATCATATGCAAGACCCCGATGTTTAAAATAGAAAATTGGTACTTCTCCTAATGAAATTTATTGGTTATGAAGTTCAAGCAGGATATGAAGGGACAACAGTTCTTTGTTTCTTATCAGAATGTAATAGCCTAAGTGGCTGAAAACATGTGCCTGTATCCTTCTAACAAGCACCTTCACAATGGCATATTTTGGCAAGACTTTTTAACGGCAGGGGTCCTTTTGGTTGTCTGGCTCAAAGAACCAGCCCTGCATAGTAAAGTAAGTTCTTTAATGGTATTAGGAGAAGACATCGTTTGCATCATCTGCTGACTCTGCTTTGAGCAGAGTGTTTGGACTGCACAACCTCCAGAGGTCCCTTCCAACCTCAACAGTTACCTGAATCCATGAATCAAAACTTATATTTCAGTCACCTTAAAGGTGGGGGTATGGGTCATCTTCAGACACTGATTTCTCCTTTTCAAAAGGCTAAGGGTTTCCTTTACTGGATGATGAGGACTAAAGGGACTGTTGTGCACTGCATTTTCTCTTACTGGTTTTATTTAGTGCAGTGTATTTTCACTGATTCACAGCAGGGAAGACACTGCCCATCTAACTCTGCCGGTAGCAAAACACAGGCATATGCTAACAATCTCAGTATCCAGGTCAACATACAGCAGTCACAAATAGTAACTGAATAGTACATAATCCATCACATTACACTAAAGAACCAGATTTAATAGAGTAGTTAGTTTTTATAAGCACTTGAAATAGCAGTCGGTTAGTAAACCCCTATAAAACTGAGGTTTTATAGTAATACAATATATATGGATCTATTACACAGCTAATCACATCTGAATTTCTTTTTAACAATCAGTTATTATTTATTGATTGTAGTGCTCAAGAACTGCCTGGTTAAATTGGAAACTTTAATTTGAGGTGGCACTATAAGTTTCTCATTCAAAGTGTCTGTCAGTCAAAAGCCTAGCACAACCAAAAATATGAAATAGAAAGTGCAATATATACAGGATGTACATTTTAAAAAAAATCAAAGCCACTGAAGCACATTTATTAAATGAGATTTTTCAGTTTCATTCTAGTGATTGTTCTCAGTGAGACAACCACAAAGCATTTCTTACCATTTAAGTAGGAGCCACAGCTCACAGGCTGTCTGTTCATTGTATTTGTTTCTGCATGTATTGAAAAGAGAGAAATGCCATTGAAAAGACTGGCTAACGTACTCAAACAAAACATCATGACTACAGTATCTCTTCCTACCAGTTTCCTTTGCTAAAAGCTTTATGATATTTGAATAGTGTACAGTATTGGGGAGAAGAGACATAAAGTTTCCCCATAAAGTTTTTTCTAAATGGGCTAAGTCAGTTACATGCAACTCAGCTGTATATGCATGCAATTGTTGAAGAGGGTGCAGAGAGATTGTTTTGTTGCAATACCTGCATCTTTGCTTTCAGTACTTTTCAATGGGAAAAATTGCTAGTTAGTAACTGCTAGTAGAACTGGTTTGCTGTGTGATGCCAGAGATCAGGGTCCTTCTGAATCCTGTTGGAAGTGTGGAGCAGAGGTGTCCTGCAGTCTTCTGAATGAAATGGAAAGATCACATCATTTAGATTATGAATACAGATTATAATATATACCAATTGCCTTAAGTGGCTAATATTAAATGTTTGGCTTTGTTAAGGACTTAAAATACAATAATTTAGTGAGATACTTAAAACACAGCAGGACTGGACTCTAATTTAGATTATATTTTTGGCTGCAATGTAAATGCAGCAGTTTAGATACTGTTCAGGAACTGACTTCAGTTGCAGAAAGTCTGAAGAGCTGAGACATAAATGATCTTGACTGGCCATTTATCTTGTTTCTTTCACAGAGCATGATGTTTCTAGTGTATAAAAATCTTTTCACTGTGAGAGTATTGTTTGATTAATAGAGCTGTATTGGAGGGAAACACTTTATGAATGAAAAAAACCACACAGTTTGACTGCCCAAATACATGTCCAAATGTATAACCAGTCACCCAAATACTGAGCTTGAATTCAATACGGTAATGTATATATAACAAATGTGTTATATGTCATGTTGTATTGAATCCAATTGTTCCATTAAGAACTTTTAAGATAAAATAGTTGTTAAAATAAGCTCTTTTCAATGTTTTTGCACATCATTTTAAATGCAATAGCTAATAGAATTTTCTCATTACAAGGGACATGATTAATACTCTGTGAGATTAGGAGAACCCGCTGTCATGAATGCATGATTTAGATCACTTGGAGAACCACTGTCAAAGGTATCAGCAAAAGTGGTTTTAATATGGTGTTGTAGAAGTGCGACTTAACGAAGTTCAATTGCAAGTTTCACTCTATTACTGTACGACACAATCATTTGAATAATGATTCAAAGTTACCAAGGCACAAATTAAAGTTACCAAGGCAAAAATCAAAGTTACTAAGTCAAAATCAAAGTTACTATACTACAAGGTTATGCGCGATATCAGTTGCTTATGAAAGATCTGCCGCTGGTAAAAGGTCTCTCTGCCTCAAGGAGCAACCTTGAGAGGTGTCCGAGCTCAAGGGGAGATCACCACCATGCTGCCAGGCTGCTTAGCTGGGAGAGCTCAAAGAAGGCTCGCTTAGGCTGTCATATTTATGGAATAAAGTGGTTGGCTTGTAGTCAAATTACATGCGATGGGAAAGGTATGCATGAGACTCCTTGTACCCACAACCTTCTTTGGCCTTGATAAATGAGTCTTGGAAAAGCCACCTGCTGTTCATGTGTTAATTGCATGATCAGTGTTCCAAGCTCTTATGCATTGATGCTCACTGTGTCACTCTGCTCCTTTGTGGGTTTTCAGAGAACAGATTGAAACTAGAGGATTTCTTGGCCCATCTATGGCTTAGTCCTTTACCTCCTTTGGGGCCTGAACCAAACTACAGCTAGCTTGGTTAAGGGGTCGAGTGCATCCATCACACCTGCCTGGTGAGTTGACTTTCTGTTTTATTTTTTACATCTCTTTCCAGGCTCAGCAGCCTAAGGCAAGTTCAGTTAAACTTCCTTGTTTTCAATTTAAAATATATTTACCTGCACTTCAACACTTAATCTGGAGGCCCTAAATTTCTGGAAAGGTTGGTTTTGGACATTTAAATATTCAAGAAAGAATAAACTGGAAGAACACCTGTGAAGTTAAACTGGATTTGGAAAAAGAAATTCTATCTTACAATCAGAGTTGTCACTACAATGCACCTATGTCCGAGTAAACACTGCTCCAGAGATCTGTTTTACACAACAAATTTTAGCAGTTTGTATGGTAATCAGACCTTGAGTGGTCTAAACACTTTTTCTGAGTACTTAAACTTATATTGTTCTCAACTGTAATTATATTTTCTTTTTTCTTATGTATATCTGATACACAAGGAACATTCCCAAGAAACAGAGGAACATCTTAAGAGTAATACTAAAGAAGGTTAAATAGAAGAAAGTATTCCAACACTGATATAATTGTAAATGCCTAAAGAAGAAGGAAAAAGAAAGTTAAATAATACCATAAAGCAAAGGAAATAACATATCAGTTGCAAATGATATCTCAGACTGAATTAATTCTTGGGGTGGAGGGAATGAAAACTGGATTTCTTGTCCTGCTGGGAATTGAGAAAGAGAGATGGAAAGGTTGAGAATCATTCCTTTCTAGAAGTAAGATTAAAAGTTGACATTCTGAAAAATCAATGCAAAATGTTATAATATATATAATACTGTTTTACTGAAATACTTTGTTTTCATTTTGGCCTGTATTTCAACTCTCTTTTATATATTAAGATGCACTTTACATGTGTCATACATGAAGATGAAGTAAGGCCATAAAGCTTCTACTTCAGTGCCTAAAATTAGACTTAGGTAGAGCAGAGGCACCTAAATCAAAGAAAACAGCCCAGGACATTATGCTGTGATGGCTCTCTGGTCCTAAAAGCATCTATAATAAGACACTGAGTACCTCCCTATGGGCATATCTGCTTATATATATACAGAAGAATTCAGACTACTGGAGGTGCCTTTTAAGCTTACAGCTGATTTCACTAAGAATCTTGATATGTAGGAGAAATGCTGGAATTCCTCATTTAAAGGGCTGGCCATAACTATCTTGAAGTGGTTAATAAAGCAGTGTGAAACCTGTCTCCTCGCAGTTCTTTCAAAGAAACTTTGCATTTTTATTGTCAAAAAAAGATATTCCTGGCTATTTCTCTTTGTTCTGGACTGGAAGTTAACTCTCCTAGAGCAATGGTGAACCAACTAAGTATTATGAATACAACTATATTACATAATGTATAAGTGACTGCCAATCTTAATATTCTTTTTGTTATTAACTGAAATATTTAATTTGTATTCTATTTCTATTTTTTGCAGAAACTGTGCTCAGATAGTTCTCAAAAGGTATTTCCCCATCAAGAAACCATTTTCTGAATATTAATAATGTAAAAAAGCCTGCAGAACAGTAGGCAAGTTATGTGGCAAGTTTAATAACCACTTTAAAACGTAATCTTTACTTGATTGTTGTAAGTATAGGCCTGCCAATCAAGATACAAAAATATGCATAGCTGCTAGCAAAGCCACTGCAGGAATTTCAACTTGATGTTTGCACAATATGAAATGAAATCTGAGCTGATACTGTGAAGGTTAGGGAAAATCATAGACAAAAAATTTATATTTCCCTATTTGAACTATGATTTTAAAGCTAATATCTATTTTCATAACCTTGCAAGAATGAGGAAAGGAAATGCAAGGAAAATACTGGAAGCATTTGTAAGTAGATACTCTACCTACTGTGCTTCTCTTTGTGGCTGTCAACGTGGGACAGCTGTAGGCCTTGTGCTGGGAAGTTCTACTAAAGATGATTTTTTTTAACTGTAAGGCTGTTATTTAGCGGATCCTGTGATGAATTTATAATTCATTCATCCTCGACTGCATTTTTTTTTTTTTTAGAGGAGGCTTTTGAAGGTAGGCAACATTTGCCTGAAATCTGGAAATCCTGGTTTCCAGACAGCCAATGAAAGTAAGTGGCAGAAACTGAGTTCATGAACATCTGTGTGGATACCTCTTAAAAATACCTATATTATTCCAGGAGTTAAGGAAAAGCATGTGTCCTCCAAAGGAAAATTGTGATTCTTGTAATGTGGAAATGTTATCTTCTCTATCTGCCCTTCTTGCACTATGTTCCTCTATTTTTACTTTTCCTTAAAAAGTTACCAGGATTCTAGGGAACATATACACCAAATTATCTTGTTATTCTTTTCTAGCACCCAACCCACATTTGAACTCCATTTCAGTTTACATTTGACATGAAAGTATTGAGGGATGCAAGAAAGAGATCTTTTGAGAAATTTTAGAAAGGAAGTCAGTATTTTAGAAGTAAACTATACCCAAAACCTTAGAAATAAACACTTGCAAAATTAGGAATTGAAGATATGGAAAGCTGAAGCTGAATTGTGTTATGAATAGGAGATGGGTTCACCTTTATTGCTGTCTGACATACTGATAAATGCCACATAGAAGCTGCTAGTATCTTTTATTTATAAAGTTTATATATATAAACTCATTTCCAGATTTGTTCCTGTTTCACTCTACCCTTTGGGGACAGGCGCATATTTTGACAGTTTGTTATTTGTCTGAGATAGATTTACGAATATATTTACAGTCTGAAGAGAACTGTCAACCATCTTAGTGTTAATTCTAAGGAAGAATAGGACTCTCAACCAATACTTTCATATTTATGGAAAAAGGTGATATAGATCTATTCTGAATGTAAGTGTTCCCAGAATGAACTACTTTGATCACGGCTTCTCTTTAGGCAGGAGCCTGCATTTGACTGTAATAACTGGTACATTGAATGTGGCGTCATTCACTGGTGTAACTGAGCTACAAAGAAAAATCAGAATTTTAAATATTTTTTGCCAAAAATCTCAATTTTAAAATTTAACATTTAGCCATTATTGTATCTAAAAAGCAGTGATGTATTTGAAGCAAGCAACTAATCTTGCTCATGATAAGGCCAAACAATTACTGTATTTCTGACTTAAAGAAAACATTAGTCCAAAATTAATCTTGAAACGGCCAAGGCCAGTTTTGTGAGAGAATGTTTACCTGATATATGTACCTAGAATACGCTAATGTGAACTGTTAACAGTTGGAATTTTGCATTGTTAAAACATGCAGAGGAAAAAAATAAAACAGACTTTCTATATAAATAACTCAAAGGTAGATTATAATTTAACTGATTTAATAAATGAGAATATTTTAGCTTATTGCTTTGCCAAAAATGAATGGATAAAACAATTCTTTACCGTCTATCAGTGAAGCACTGGTGGATGCCTCCACTGCAATGGTATTTTAAGCCAATAAGGAGTTTTGTGACATTTAATTGCCTAAGGACGAAATATAACTCCCTAACTAAATCAACTAAATCATTTGGCGCTTCTCAACTTCAACACCTTTTTGTCTGTGTTGCAGTTATCACTCATATGCCTAGAACTACTTAGTTCTCAAGACACAAATAATGTTCTGAGACCTGAAAAAGGCTAAAAGACCAATGTGTTCTTTTGTTCATATTTGTGAGGAGCTGCAATCCAGGAGACATTCAGGGAGCTTGCACGCTATCAGTATCAAGCTCTTCACTGCTTTCTCTCGGAGTGATAGCAGTTGGTGATGCTGTTGCTTTGTAAGAGCCTGGTGTTTAGGGACCTCTATCAGAACATAAATCATGACATCTGGATATTTCTGCTCATTTCCCTCACCTTTATCTGCCATCAAGGAGATCTTCCTAACTACCAGGCTTCAGTGTATTCTCTGATGATAATATTCTTCATCTTTTCCACTTGAAAAAGGGTCAGTAAAATGTATGTCTTATTGGGAAGGAGATACAGGCGAAGATGAGCCATGCCTGGCTCTGCCATCACAGCAAGGGCTATCAGCTGAGAAGAGGAGCATTATCTTTAAGTTTTTGCTACTTTTGTCTTTAGTACAAAATACAAAATCCAGAAATTAGAGCAGAACAGGTTTCTGATTTCCTAGACTAACACTTTAACGCTCTATGCCACAAAGTCAAACTTTCTCTTAGTCTTCCTCTACATCCACTGATGAATCCTTCATCTACTATGTCTCTATTCTTTCTGCAGTGCGTTACAGCTTCAGCAAGGCCCTCCCTGACACCACTGGAGCATCTGTGGGGCATTAGGTATGTTCTTAAGTTAACCTGCAGGTGATTCACCATGCATCTTCAATTCTGAGATACGTTTCTCTGTCCATGGAGTGCCTATTTTTTCTAGCGGTAAAAGTGTCCACCACATTTAGATGTTGGACCAGGCCTAGAAAATACATAATTTCAGATTTCAGAATGATTACTGCTGTATGACAGTTCCCCCTATTCCTTCATCCCTACGTGGGAATGAGCTTAAAAACAGCCAAGAAATACAATCTCATAATCTCAATAAAGAGTTCAAGAAAAGGAATTAGATTTAGACATGGAAGCCAAAATTTACTCATTTTCCTTTCTTACTCAAATAATGTATGTGTCACCTTGAAAGTACTGATAGCTTTGCCTTTTTAATACAGTGATAGCATATGATTTTTTTTCTTTCTTCTTTTTTAAAGATCATTTTAAATTGTCATTTAAGTGACTTCTAAATAATTTCTGAAATTTAATTTGAATTAAGGTTAATACAGACTTATTTTTAGTCTAAAGAAATCCTCAGTCTTCTGGCAGAATAGGTGATTTGGAAGAAATACAAATCATTTACATTCAAGCAAGTGGGATTAATGTGTTGAACTTTCACAGACCCCATACATATACACTTCAGTATACAGCTGAGATTATGGCATGTTCAGTACTATCGTGAATGAACTGTATGCAGCTGATAAATGATCATAAATAACTCTTTTCAGTTCTTCATTATATCTTACTGCTACTGATACCACTTACAGTGATAAACTTGAACAACCTCCTCATTTGATCACTTTTCTAAATGTAATAATTTTCTCTTGGAATTTGACCTTGAAAGAATCTTCTAGCTTGATTCAGCAAAGCATTTCTTCACCTGCCTAAAGGAAAGTAGTTGCACTGACTGCTCTCTTGCTTCACCTGAACACATTAAATGTTTTGGTTTTTGTTTTGTTTTTTTTTTTTTTTTTTAAATTTATAACCACTTGGAACAATTATGACTCTATCTCATTTAGTTAAACAGTTAGATGATATTTATATCAAAAATATTTTCATAAATCATGATGCACCCAAGCTAGCACATTACCAAAATTAATGTATTTTAGAGTACTCAGTCCAATACATTTATTAAAACTAAATCAGGCCATGCTGTATAATTTAAGTTATACATAGATTTTCCTCTCCACTGCTCAGCTACAGACCTGTAGTTCATCAGAATTTTTTTTCCAGCTTGCTTTCTACCCTCCAATTTTTACCACAATCCTTTCATTTTCACCTGTGCTTTTTAATAGCATTTGAATACTTATACCAGAAAATACATGACTGAATTAATGCATATACATACATTTCCTTAGCATCATTTTTTCACTTGTCGTTAGTCATATTTTCCTAAAGAGTTCTTGAGAATATTGATTTTTATGCCAATATTTTTCCAAAATTTGGCTGATTTTAATGTTTCAACACTATTTATTTTTTCTTGTAAAAAAAGCATCTAATTACTTTTTTTTTCAAGATAATAAGACTTCATTATTCTTGAAAATGCTTTGCCTTTATTATCATGTATTGCACAAAACAAGAATATGCTACAGGGGATTTTAGTTTGTATGTTTCATCATCTTATTTATCACAATAGCTTGAGTATTAGAACAATAAAGTAGTAATACTGAGATTCCTCTGAGATTTTAAATTGTTAGTACTGTATAAACAGTGCTGCGAGCTGATGCCAACATATGTTCCTGGAAACATTTATAGTAATATAGCTTCAGCAGAGACAGTAATGGTATAAACAGGGCAAAGGAAATACCAGAAATGCAGCAGATGCTATTGATTATATGCCTTGGAGAATATTCCACTTATGTATTTTAAGTCCTGTCAATGTAAATCAAAAGGAGGTGATGTTGTCAGTAAGATATATCACAGTCAAAATAATGTGCAGTGACAGCAGTCTCACCATGCTGATGGAGCAGATCATGATTTTGGAAATGGAGAAGACATCCATAGCACAGCTGAGGTATTATAAACCAGAGGAAAATAATCTGATTTAAATATCTGAATCATTGTGAGCAATGATCAAATTTATGCTGAAAGTTCATACGGCTGATAGGGCCATATCAACTTAATGTTAAGCTGATAGGGCTGCTTTATGTTGAGTTGACTGGTGCGTTTGAACTTGATCTAAGCCTTATTCCTGCCCTAAAGGTTTGCAGCTTTCATTATTTCCCAGGCTTGTAAATCTGGAAGCCATGGCACTATTTTTTAGGAACTGGAATGAATACGCAGCAAAGGCAAGCATAAAAGTCTTGATTTAGAAGGCAATGTTCAGTGTCCCTGTGATGGTTAAGTATGGCATAGACCTAAACAAAGTCTTTTCTTGTTTTTGTGAAGTCCAGTCTACAAAGAGCTACATTACCAATTTTGGAATTAACATTTTAAACACACGAGTAAAGTATTACCTGTTTTTCAAAGCTTTCTCACTCTTTATTATGAATAAATCTAGGAATAAATGTTAATATTGTGTTGTTTGAAATTCCGCGATAAGAATGGGAGTTAAGTTTGAAGCAATCATTTGCTTTTCGTAATATGGAAATTCTAGCGCTACCTGCAAAAATTCCCTTGAAAGTAGAAAATTAGCCCTACAAGTTTGTATAAAAAAAGGAGTAGTAGAAAATTGTTAAGCTTTTGTATAACTAAAGCATATTTAATCTGCATTTGCTTCTCCATTTCTTTGAAATTACATATTATATGGACATTTATACCGAAAGATTTTTTCTTTGAATGAATAGCAAGAAAATGAAATTATTTGTAATTTTTCAAACAATGCTGCCACATCATCTGCTGCAAAATAGATTTATTTTTAACTTGACTAGTGGATATTGAGAAGGCTGAATTCCTATTTGTTACCTTTTTTTTTTTAATTATCAAACTGTGTCTTAAAAACAGCAGCAAGGGACAGATCACATTCTGATGTTGTGTAGTTAAATCCAAGCTCTGCTGCTTGTCATCTAACCCTGAAAACTCAAAGATTAGTAAGAAAATCTGCTTGTGACCAGATATCAGTGGAGATGGATGTGCAATCTTCTTTGTCACCTGGTGAAAAATACCATAGTTCCCTAGGTTTTAAGTGAGCTGTGTAATTTTGAGTAGCTGACATGACACTAATGTGTAGATCATTAATTAATAGACAGTTTTTATAACTCATCTACAGTGACTTATTCAGCAAGTTTCCTTTAGTACTCAGTTCCTCAGTACTTTTAAAAAGTTGTGCTGAATAGAATATAAAAGAACATGAACACAACAAAAAATGCCATTTTTTTAAAATCATAAAGAAGAAAGTGCACTTTCTGATTCAGAATGAAATCTTCCCTGGAAAAAGAGGCAAAAAGAGGTGTTAGGAGGTGGAGAGCTTTCCCACCTGTGTGCATATTCTGTGAAGCTGGGGCCAAATCATTATGTCAATTATATCACAATGAGCTACTATCTATTGGACAAACCCTGCCACATCATTTCATTTCCCCTTAACAGCCTATAGGATGCTTGCAGCGCTTATTGCAGCATACACAAAACTTTGATTTTTACAGATTTTTCAGGTTTTTTACCCAGTTTTTACCCAGAAGGAGTTCTTTTCCCATGAAGTTGCTTACACTGTGTACAGAGTGCTGAAGGAACATCCCAATAATATCTTATATTTGGTACCAGGAATGGAATTAATACAGATTCACATAATTTACAAAGGAGAGAGCCAGTTCTGTTTTCATAGGTTTTCTGTAGTGATTTAATTTCAAAATGAAAACTAACCTTGCTTAAAAAAATAATCTTGATTTTATTATTGAATCATGAGATTGAGCCCCAAAGATTTACAAGTCTCTCAGCTAACCCATGTCCAAATGATCCTTCATACCTTTATTTTATTCCCCCTGCACACCTTGGAATGCAATTCCCAGATATATTCTCATCATGGAATACTTCATCGGATTTCAGGGTGAAGTCATACTGCAGGTGTTGATTTACATGGAGTTGCTTCAGGTTACTTCAGCGTTTGCAAAGTAACCATATGCAACAATTTCATACTGTATAACAAATTCAACATGGTGGTTGTTTTTTGTATCAGTACTAGATGTGGTCCCAGTTATGTAGCTAGCAAAGTTCCCTCTATTACTGTATGTTTTTCATTAATGGATAGCTGACACATATTAATTTCTTGCTTAACAGTGACACTGACCAGAAAGGGCTGCGGCAATCGATTAATCCATTCCACTTCTGCTGAACTCAGCTAATAAGATACTCGGGTCTTGCTATTGCTGCCAGTCATTTCTATTGGTAACTTTCTGGACGCATTACTCTCCCCATAGAGGAAATGCCATTGCTCCTCATATTTAGAAATATAAGATTTAAATGTAATTTTTTTTCTGACCTTCCCAAAATTCCAGGTTATGAAAGCAGTGTTTTAGAATGGAGGGCTTTTTTCATATAGATTAAACTGTTAACCTGTACTGATAACCAAACTCAAAGCAAAAGTAGTCATTCTCTTCCTAAATCTTAGAATGATGCATTATTTTAAGAATTTAAAATCTCATAGTTATCATTGACTTTCCGTGGACTCATTTTTGCTACTCTGTCATTATTAAACCCTATCATGCCACCTAAGGATTTATCTACTTTTGTGATATACACTAGATGAGGACTGTGTTTTAGGTGTGAAATCTGTCTATTGTTCTCACACGCCTACCAAGGAAACTAACGTACATGAACTGGGTTTCCTTTTGACGACATTACACTGGAATATGTGTTCCAGGTGTGCACTCTTTCAGCAGCTAATTTTCTTCAGTTATGGGTCCAGGCCCAATCCCACAAAGTAAAATCCCTGAAATATTTACAGACCTCATTGTTAAATATTACAGGGTGCAGGTCTCTTCCTATTGAGCTGCTTCTTGTTAATTTTAGTATAATCTAATCCCCTGATCCTTCAGGGGATGATAGGATGGATGGATGGATGGACAGATGTGAACTCTGCTCTTAGTAATACAAGATCAGCTTAAGTCGTGAATAAAAAAGTTCACTAGCTCTTCTACACTATTATCTCCTTGGTAATTATGATAGTTTTGGGAACTGATATTCATATAAAATCAGTGGGAGTCCATTTTGCTTACACAAGAACAAAAATTGCCATTTTTCCATCTCTAAGTTGGGGCTCATCTTTTCCAATCTCATAAATCTCTGGGAATTAATCAAACAAGTTTTTAATGCACTTTGAAGTATAGACTTCAGTTCTAGGCTCTGGTTTTTAAAGTATGTGGCACTGTAGCTTATGCATTCCATTTGAATTTGTAGCATTCAAAGGTGGCTGTGAGCCATTCGGACAGTTTTTGATCCTGGGATCACTCTGTGGTGATCCAGCTTCTTTGCAGAAGTTACAACCAGCCTGATCCCATAATTCATGGGATACACATTCCTTCTCCATGACACTGAGCAAAAAAGTATGAGCTGGAATCGTGCGCAGTCACGCTGTGTCGGAGTCATGGTTCTACAACTGGCTCAGTGGACTTGAGGGTAGTTAGCCATGTGTTGATGCAGCAGTGAAATATTGCCTAAAGAGAGACTTCTGCATTCTTCTGTTTCTTAAAAGCAAAGACTTTTGATAAGAGCTACATGTCTGTTTGCTAGTAAGGACATATAATTACATAAGATATATTCCAGATTCTTATGCATAATTGATCTGCCTATATGGAAAGCTTTTTGAATTATAATACAAAATTATAATATTTAACGTTATTTGTACTACTAGTAATATTACAGAATTACAGCAGAAAATATAGATAGGTTCATCAGATACAGAAAACCATCAATATAGGTTGGAAAAAAAGCTTACTTATGATTTCCACTAGCACACTTATTCTTTATTAATTAAGAGAAGTGCAGAAAAAGTACTGCATATTGCATTTGAATCTTGATAAACTGAAAAAGCTGGAAGAGAAATTAAAAAACTGTGGCTATCTATAAAAAGTACCTATTAGAATGCATCAGGGTCTGAAAACATGATGCATAATATCTGCTAGTTCTAACACTTCTCTTTTCTTGGCCCGGTGCTTTCTTCAACTAATATGTCCAAATCAAGGGAAAATTTGATCCTCTGAATTACAGTAAATATTATTCTTTTCTTCCTAGAAGCCAAACAGAACTTTGTAGTAAGGGTATTTAACACAGATTTTTAAATACCTTCATAGGAATTTTCTTCCAAGAAAATTGATAGTGTGTTTCTTCCTCGTATTACAAATAAAACATTTTTTGCTTAGTTAAGTTTAAACTACATAAATTACAAAACATTAAAGACATGAAATGAATCCCCAAATGCTGTTAGCTTATTTAAACTGTAAAAATTCAAATAAAAAGAGTTATTATTGATGTTACGTTTTCCTAATTATTGGTAAAAACATGATGTAAATTCTCACATTAGTGTTGAGAGCTAAAAATTATTGTAATTTCTTGAACCACTGTGATACCACCATATATCCATCCAAATGCTTGTAAAAGTGTAAAAATAAACTAAGTGTCCTCTATACACAAAGCAAAGTGCTGCTAATGTGTCCCACATGGAAAATATTTAATCTTTTTCTGACCTGAAAAGATCATGTTCAGGATTTTGAAAGGTTACTATTTACTTTGGTTTTCCTTCATGAGAGTTCTTTGAGTAGCTAGAGTTTCAAGATATGCTAGAAACCAAGCTACTGAAAAACAACTCAGTAAAGAGTCTCAGAATTGGATATTCCAGGAAAAGTGACATGTACTCACAGATTCTTGCCCCTGTGAATTTGTTCTCAGCCAAATGCTAGAACTAACGGAGGTGAAGGATTATCCTGTTATCAGTCTTCTAAGCCAAACAAATTGGGATGTTTTTCAAAAGTTGAATCCACCAGCTTCATGTAATACACTGGAGACTGTCATTGCATAGAAGATATATCAGCTGCTGGCTCTGGCAAGATTAAATAAATAATAGCTCTGCAAGGCTGAACTCTTTAAATTATAAGTGCTTCTGGAAAGGACAATTCCTGGCATCTTGTGAGTGACAAAGAGAATTAAAGATCCAAGTAAGAGCCTTGTGAAGGAAATTAAAATATTTTATTATGTGTTGAAAAGTTTGAATTGCACATTATGAGGCACTACCTTTTGCTGAAAAGTTAAAGACCAGTTTGGTAAACTCTCTCAGAACAAATCTTAACTCTTACCATCACTATTTATAATGACTGTAAGAGACCTGGGTTAAGAATTTCTGGTTCACTATTAAAAGGCTAAGGCAAAGCTTCATTATTAAACAGGTTGAATGGGGTTTTGAGCAACCTGGTCTAGTGGAAGGTGTCCCTGACCATGGCAGGGGGGGCTGGAACTACGTGATCTTGAAAATGTACTTTTCAAATATCAAACAATGTACTGAATTTCATGTAAATCAGTATAGTTTCCAAAACATTTCACACCTTCCAACCCAAACCATTCTATGATTTTATGAACCTACGATTGTGAGCAGAGTACTATAACTATGGCATCGACATGCAACTTTGAATGCTTTGAGACATTCAGTTGTGTTATTTATTTTTTCATATTTTCAAAGTTCTTAACAGCAGTAATGACATCAGAGTCAGGCATTTCCTGGCAGGTATGGCAGGGTGAGAAACTCATCTTCCACATGACTGCTAACTGCTGGAAATACCTTATGTCTCTGCCATTACTGTTTCATGTCCCATTTAATAAGGCAGTAATTTAAGGAATTGGGTTCCTACTCTTAACATGTGAAGATTTAGAATTGTAACTACCAGAAATTTTGGAAAAATCCAAGGAAGTGTGAGACAGTTACAAGCTGTGAACTCCAGAGAGCTAAGGGAAGTGCTAAAGTTCATTACAGTCCTGATCCTTATTTTGAAGGTCTAGTGGGACTTACCATTCATTAGGAAAACAAAAAAATTAATTAAGTGATGAGTTGAAATGTGTTCCAGTCTTGGGAAGAAACAGAGTAAGTGGACAGGCTGACTATACTACATATTCATGAGAGCTGTGTATTGTAAAAGACTAAGGAATCTATTTCTCTAGACAAACACAAGACAAAAATGTGGGATCTGTGGGACTATATTCAATAATTTCTTAAGAACAAGTTCTCCTGGTTTGTTGTAGGTTTACTCTAAATTTTGAGCTACAGGAGAATTTATAACATAAAATATAAAATAAGCTGTTAGTCATTCCTATATTCATTTGCAGGCAAAATTGTAGAACAAACACTTGGAGCAATTTTGAGTAGCAGTATTATGGTTTGGAAAGCTAAAAATTAGTGTCAGTAATTATTGAATCTGATTTCTGAAGTGTTGCCTGTAACATGTAAAGGCAAATATGTTATGAACATGCTGTCTGCAATGAAAGTATTTATAAAAATGACTAAATAAGGATGTTTCTTCAGGGTAGTGACACCAGAAGGGAGTTCCATAAAAATTTGATAGCTTATTGGAAATGAGGGTTTACCACTGGCATACATTTTATTGCACACTTTCTGGGAACACGTGTGGAATTCCAGATGCATACACAGAAGGTGTGGTATGTTTTGGAAACTATACTGATTTACATGAAATTCGGTGCATTGTTTGATATTTGAAAAGTACATTTTCAGGAGTAAATTAGGTATTTAATGACACAGGCAACAACTGAAAATGACTGAAATTTACCAGCTCTGCAGCCTTTTTGGCCTGCTTCTGTGTTTTACTTTAAGAAACTGATTAGCTAAAAAGTAACTTTTTTTTTTCTTTTTCCTTTTTTTTTCTTTTTCCCCAAAAACTTAGCCAGAAATGCTTTACAGAAATAAAAACCAAGTTGGCTGACAATAATTATAATTTTTTTCCTCCTCATTGTTTGGGCCATAACCCTTATTCCCATATTTATCTTTGAACCATTATCAGCTTCCATCTCCGCTACTATAATTGAACAACCAATTTACAGTTCTGACCTTTTTTCTACTTCTTGGATGCAACTGTTACTTGAATTTCTTATCCTTATAATTAGAAAGCATATACCTATATTAAAATAGCAACTGCAAAATAGATGACTCAATTTACTTGTTGGCTGATGTGGTCTGGCTGGGTTGCTCTAGAATCAAATTACTGGTTGTCCCTGCTTTGTGCTTTGTGTAAAGCTGATGGAAATCTTTTAGGTGAGTTGTTTAAAACTTTCTCTTCTCAGATCCAACTTTGAGTTTTGTTTAACTTTGCTCTACTTCAGCTAGTCATACAGAAATTTCTTATTCCATTTCTCTGGTAAGACTGACTTTTTGAGACAAAAAAAGAGAATGTGGGCAATATTTTACATCTTCATTGCAGGATAAGTGGAAAGAAAAAAGAGAAAGAAAACTCAGCATCATTAGCATAAGAGACTGGGACATGCAGTGCCGTTGCAATGAACAGTCAACTGTCCAGTTGATTTCTTAGACCCTAAAGCTCAGGCAAAACTACTTTTACAAAACTGACTTGCAGTGCTTTTGACACAATGCTGCTGTGAATCAAACAGAACAGAATAGAATAAACTAGACTATTTCAGTTAGAAGGAACCTACAGTGATCGTCTAGTCCAACTGCCTGACCAATTCAGGGCTGATCAAAAGTTCAAGCATGTTATTAAGGGCATTGTCCAAATGCCTCTTAAACACTGATGGGCTTGGGGCAGCGACCACCTCTCTAGGAAGCCTGTTCCAGTGTTTCACCACCCTCTTGGTAAAGATATGCTTCCTAATGTCCAGTCTAAACCTCCCCTGGCACAGCTTTGAACCATTCCCACACGTCCTGTCCCTGGATACCAGGGAGAAGAGACCAGCACCTCCCTCTCCACTTCCTCTCCTCAGGAAGCTGGAGAGAGCAACGAGGTCGCCCCTCAGCCTCCTTTTCTCCAAACTAGACAAGCCCAAAGTCCTTAGCCACTCCTCATAGGACAAGCCTTCCAGCCCTTTCATCAGCTTTGCTGCCCTCCTCTGGACGCATTCAAGGACCTTCACATCCTTCTTAAATTGTGTGGCCCAGAACTGCACACAGAACTCCAGGTGAGGCCGCACCAATGCTGAATACAGCGGGATAATCACCTCTTTTGACCAGCTGGTTATACTGTTGTGCACCCCAGGATGTGGTTTGCCCTCTCGGCTGCCAGGGCACACTGCTGCATATCTCCAAGGATTAAATTAGTACCTTCTTAATCCTCTGAAAATTGTGATAGACTTTCTTATCTTTAAGACAGGTTAATCACTTTCAAGGTCCTTTTTCTGAAAGTGTACATTAACCAGGACATTTTTGACAAATGACAAAAAAGAAGGAAAATGATGAATATAATAAATATCTGGATTTTGATAAATCAAAAACTTAGAATAAACAACACGGTTTTATAACTAATCTTATTTTAAAGTTGGATGATGTGACTGAAAGGTCAAAGCTCAGACACTAGGTTTCTCTCTCCTACAGAAAGCTTGGTATTAGGGATTGAAGCCAAAACCATCTGTAGTTCTTAACAAAACCGGGCATTAAAAAAATAATAAATAAGGGCTAAATAATCTCAGAGAGGCTTTTTAAAAATTTTTACTTCCTTAAATGCAATCTTTATGAATAACCTGTAATTAAAATCTCATAAAGCTTCAGGCTGTAATTCAGTCTGAAGCGCTAACTGAAAAAGTTCTGAGACATTATCAGCCTGATGGAAGATAAACGTAACCAGCTCAGATTTTTTTCTGAAATAATGCTTGCAGCTAGGCTAAGGTAAACATTAAGGACATGGTAGTACAGCATCTTTTGTTTATAGATTGAGGCTTGATCCTTATGCTGTCTGTCACTTTGTGCAGCCATATCTATACAACGTATGCCAAGTGTTAAACACCTATGGAAATTGGTTTTCAAGTCATTTTTACCTCCTAGAACTTTAGACTCATTGAGTATTTGTGTGATTTATGTAAAAAATTATGAAGAGCCTTTTCCTTCAGAATTCATAGGAGATCTGTAAAGTGTTTCTAATGTCTTTGAATTTGAAGTCAGAACAAACCGGTTTTGGTTTTGCATGGACACAGTTTAACAGAGATCAAGTGGACCTTGTTTTTGTCACATGCCATTCTCTGTTTTTTTTGCTGCTTCCAGGGAAAGAGCTTTCTTCCACTTGGGAATCTTTGGGTGTTAGCATTTCCCAGGCACTCCCATTTGTTCTCGTGGACTTCTCCAGTTTATGTTGTTGGGAGAATCCTTCATTGTCTGACTATTGCAAATGTTTGGTATTTTTCTGCTACTGTCTCAATTCGCTCTGCATTGGTATAGTTTTATGCGTTAAAATACAGGTGAGTGGTCCTGTGAGTGGAACATCTTTCATATGAGGTGATGCTGAGAGAGACAGGACTGTTCTGCATGGAGAAGAGAAGGTTCAGGGGGATCTCATGAATGTCTATAAATGTCTGATGAAGTGACTTGAAGAAGAGGGAGCCAGACTCTTCTCAACAGTGCCCACTGACAGGACAAGAGGCAATGGGCACAAATTGGCACACAAGAGGTTCCATTTGAACATAGCAAAAAACTTATTTCCTGTGAGGGCAGTCAAACAGGTTGCTCAGAGAGGTTGTGAAGTCTCTATCTGTGGCGTTATTCAAAACTCAACTGACCACGGCTCTAAGCTCTAGCTGAGGGCTTGGACTAGATCTGTGATTCTGTTCTGGAGAAATTTTGAGGGCTACCTTTTAACAGTAAAGGCTTTCTGGTTCCTAAATGAAATCACATTATTAAATTTTCATTACAGCTACATGGTAAAGCTTGTTTTCCTATGTTAAGTTGAGGTTAGGGCTGATAGAAAGAAAGGAGGAGGCTAAGGATGCAGTAGGAGTAGGACTGAAAAGAAGCTGCTAAAAGAAAATGTGGGATTCAGGGGAACTTTGCTGTGAGAAGTTTTAAACTAAGTAAGGTGGGGTAGGTGTCCCTGTGTAAGGCTCAGGCTTCATTCAAGACTAGAGTTAGGCTGAGGGAAAAAGGAAGGCCAGAGCTGTGGATGGAGTGAGGCTGGAAAGGTGCTGTCAATGGAAAGAATGGTTGGAAAGAGAATTTTGCTGTCAGCAAGATTTCATTTGGGCAATGTCTGCGAGGTCTTGCATAAGGCTTGAACTTCAGTTATGTTTTGAATTCCATTCATGATTTCTCATATGTATTCTATAATTCCTTTCTAAAGAAGAGGCATTTAAATAGTCCTGCAAATGCCTAAAGTTACTGTTGCTTCAAATAGGTCAGTGACTAACATTCAAATGAAAATACAATGCCAGTCTTTCTTTTCATAAATAAACACTGACATATATCTTAATTTCTCATCTGTCAAAATATAAGTCCAAAACATAATTCTTTACCTAAGATGGGTTTTTCACAGGGGCTTGTACTATTTCCTAAAAGGTATTATATCTTTTAGTGAAGTAAAAAGCCCATGACTTGCTTTCTTGGTAGGGAGTTCTGAAGTACCAAATGGAGTATACCAGACTTGCAGTCAAATTTTCATTAGCTGTTTTTGTTCTATTGTACCATCTCAAGCATGTTAGCTTGAAACAGTTACTGAAAATAAGTGCTGTAAATGCTAGTTCTGTAAACTAAATTCAGGTATTGTTATGTTATCTGAATAAAGGCTAAGCAAATTGCAAAAAGACTCCACAGGGATCAGAGGGACATTAACAGGAGATTACTATGGGTTGTTTAGGAGACAGTTTGAAGGCAGAGAAAAGGAGGGATCAAGCAAGACTGTGGTGGGACAACTGTGGGGAAAAAAGAAGGAAAGATAATAGAAGTGCGTGGCCACATGTAAGTAGGTGCTGGCTGTTCAGTACATGTGTCTGTATGAGTCCTGGACTTCATCACTACAATATGTTCTATATTCTTATTAAATCCTATTTTTATCTGTCTTCTGTGTATGTGTGTGTGCGTTTGTGTGTCTCAGGAACTGCACTCAGTCTGCCTACTGCCTGGCGCTAGGGACAAGGAACTGCAACAGCCTCACATCTACAGGGCTGGGACAGAAGAAACCCCACAGGTCCTGTAGTCAACGAAATTCATCTACCTTAGGTAAGTTTAAATGATATGATGTTCTCCATATACCATCTATTTTAGGTAAACAATATAGTGTGCTCATTGTTCTTTTCAGTCTTGATCATCATTCATTCAATGTTGCTAATTTTAATCTTAGTATTTTCACTTGAGTCTCTGAACTACAAGGAAAAAACACTGAAGGCATACATATCCATCTTAATGATGGTTCTCAGGTATCTCACAAACATGGGTAATTCCAGCATGTGTGTAGCAAATATCTCACTCCATTGTGTTTTAATGTATCTCTTTTAATGGATGTGCCATTCGGGGCTATTCTGTCCACTATGGTGAAAATACACAGATCTGGCCTTAACACAGATTTTGGAGTATGACAGAATTGAAACAGAAACACAGTTCTGTGACACAGTTTCTGTTCTAGGAATTACTATTAAATAAACATTGAGATTAAAAAAATAAAAATAAAATCCCAGACAGGAGTTAGTTTATATTTTAATGAAATTTGAGATTGCTGCCTTCTTAAGTATTATGATGTAAAAGAAATAGTAATTAGGCTAGGATTATTTGCAGATATTTCTAAAGCTAAGAAAAATACACAAAAGAAATGGGGTTAACCTTATATTCTCTGAATTCTCTCTTTCATTATCATGCCTGACTTCTTCACCTACCCCCAGGTGGAATTCCATGTCTTGCTTCATATGGGAGCACTGGGACTGTAGAACAGTGTAGATCAATTGCTGATACTTGTGAGATTCATCTGGATTTAGTTATGTAGACCTCTTCCCTTTCTTAGCTGTGATACACAGCTATTTGTAGCAAAAACTGTCTTCCTAAAATAAAAGTAACTTATGTACAGCAGTAGGGACAATAATTTCAGAGGAAGAATTTTTGAAGGAGTAGTTATGTACACTGAGCATTGGCCTCAAAATCCAGAATTTCATGTCCACTGTGTTTGGACCCTTGAATCAGGTCATGCCTTGGCCATTTCATCCAAGTAACTTTGGTATTGTCTGGCAAAGTATGTAAATCTTGCCAGATGTTTTTTGTTTGTTTCTGTGCCTTAATATTCCTCATTAGGGTAACATGATCATCATTTGGCATGGTTTGATAATGGCTCTTTTCAGCAGATGGGTGTTTATATCAAACCATCTTTCCCCTGCCCCCTGCTTTATTTCTTGGTCATCCATTACAGATTAGTGCCACTGAGTCAAAGCACCACAACTATCCAGAATATGTGTCTGCAAAGAAACAGTAAGTTGTTATGATTTAATCGCAAATATATCACAAACATATATGAGAATATAGAGGTTTGGCATCTTGGCTTCATGTAAATAGGCATAACTCTCTTGAAATCCATGAAACTATGCTTATTTATACCTGCTGCAGATCTGTTATAAACAGTCAAATTGTAATCAAATTTATCCTTATATATAGTCAATGCTAGTTGCACTGATTTTTTCTTTGGGTTTTCCTAAATGTAATGGAAATAAGAATTAAAGTTTGATGATACAAAGAAGCAAGCCCACAGATCTTGGCCACAAACTCTTGCCAGTAAATCAGCCTAGATCTGCACTGAAGCAGTCAATCAACATTCTTGCTATGCTCTGTCAGTACTCTGTTCTCACTGGGCAGAATGTTTGTCAAAGTAGTCAAATGCTGATCAGGAACATGTTTATTAAATTGAAAGACAGAACAAATCAGAATTCACTCATGACATGGTGTATATATACATATCTATATATACATTAAAAAATATAAATAAAATGTTTTAACCTGACAACAGAATCTTGTCACAAATCCTCCAAGTATGAAATGAGGCTCAGAATAAGTGAGTCTTCTAAGAAGTGCCACTACATGGAGAAGCTACTTAGACTGGTAATATAAAATCAGTGCCGCTCTTAATATCAATATGTCAAGAAGGATGAGACACTTGACTACCCCGAACTTAAAGAGAAGAGCCGAAATGACATTTTTAAAATTTAGTTTCTCCAGAACTGAAGATTGTTATTCCCACAGTGAACTGAAGGCCTTTCTCATATACTCCTATTCCAAGCTACAAGAATTTTTTAGCAGCATCTATAGGTATATAAATGCCCATGGAGTAGGTGAGTCAGGGGAACTGTATTTTGGAGTAATGTTTTGAAAGACCTTGATTGTGCTTCACAGGATAGGTATCTGCTATCAATAGCTATGGGTAAATTCCACTTAGGCAATTCAGAATTTAAACTCTTTTTGTAACTTTATACTAAAGCAATATACAATCTCACAAATATCTACTAGCCGCTGACATTCTCAAAGCAAAGAAGCTTCCACTGAAGTTTTGGATAACAGTTCGTACAAAGGGAACAGTTAAATAAAAATTAGTCTCTTTCAGAACTGTTAAAAGATGTGTTCTTATTTTCTTAGCTTTCATTTTTATTCCCACAATGAATGTATCTCACACTCAGGGCCGAAGAAGCTTTGCATAAAGAAAAGACATTTGATCTTTTTACTTAGCCTGTATTCTGTCCAAAGAGAATCCATTTAGCTCACTTGCTGGGGCTGAATGGAGGGTAGGGCACTCAGTGCACAGAGAGATCCATACAAGTCCTAACTGTCTATCCTAAAATCATGCTCAGTAGCTTCTTGTACTCAGTAGGATACCAATTCATTTCTAACAGACCATCTGCCTTTGCAATAATGTTACACAATGTCTAGTTTAGGCATCCACATTCAGTTGTCTTATCCTGCTTTATTTCTGCTTGTTTCAAGACTCCGGAGCGCAAAACAGAGAGGATAGTGATATCAGGAGCAGTAGTACACATAATATTGTGCTTGGCATAGACTGGGAATAATGTAGAATTATAGAATAATTCAAGTTGGAAAAGACCCTTAAGATCATCGAGTCCAACCAGTAACCTAACACTACCGAGTCCACCACTAAACCATGTCTCTAAGTGCCATGTCCACACATCTTTTAAATACCTCCAAGGATGGTGACTCAACCACTTCCCTGGGCAGCCTGTCCCAATGCTTGACAACCCTTTAGGTGAAGAAATTTTTCCTAATATCCAGTCTAAACCTCCCCTGGTGCAGCTTGAGGCCATTTGCTCTCGTCCTATCACTTGTTACTTGGGAAAAGAAACCAACAGTCACCTGACTACAACCTCCTTTCAGATAGTTGTAGAGAGTGATAAGGTCTCCCCTGAGCCTCCTTTTCTCCAGACTAAACAATCCCAGTTCCCTATGCTGCTCCTCATAAGACTTGTTGTCTAGCTTTGTTCCCTTCATTCCCTTTACCAGCTTTGTTGCTCTTCTTTGGATGTGCTCCAGCACCTCAGTGTCTTTCTTCACTCTTCTCCTCAGTGAGGAGTCCAAAACTGAACACAGTATTCAAGGTGCAGCCTCATCAGTGCCAAGTACAAAGGGACAATCACTTCCCTAGTCCTTTTGGCCACACTATTTATGATAAAGGCCAGGATGCTCTTGGCCTTCTTGGCCACCTGGGCACACTGCTGGCTCATATTTAGCCAGCTGTTGATCAACACCCCCAGGTCCTTTTCTGCTGCTTTCCAGCCACTTTTCCCCAAGCCTGTAGCATTGCATAGGGTTGTTGTGACCCAAGTGCAAGACCTGGCACTTAGGTGTAGCTGCGGTCTCTTCCCAAATCTTCCTAAGAAAAATTTCCAGAGTAGCTCTTCCTCAGCACAATATCTACTCTATGTATTAACATAAACTTTTTCCATAACTTCACTTCCCTCTGATCTATGCAAATGCTGTTGGGCTGGATCATGAGCTCTGAAAGAAGTCTGTATAATCTGCTACGTATTACATGTGTTTTAGTGCCATTCCACTTTATACCAGCTGAGACTCTGGCTAACATAGGAAGAATATTTACTGAAACAACACAAATCTGTACTAATTTTCTGTTTTATGTCACTTCCCCTGGACCTATAAGTTAAAAACAGCTAATAGCTTTCTTTTTAATGAGAATTAGCTGGGGAAAAAGCCATTTACATCTGGATCTAGAGTTGTCATGGTTACACAGTTGGCAGATGGTATCTGTTTTTTATCTGTTTAGGGTTTTTTTCTTGAATACATTTCCAAAATTCAGAAAAGAAATCATTAATTTACATGATTTGCTGAAGAGAGTTTAGGGAAAAATAGGAAGGACTTTTCAAATTACAAATATCATTTGAGGCTTGTTTTGCATCTTCTGTAATTGCCATTTAACATTATGTGTAATTAGGCCACATTTAGGCAAAATCACATTATTTAAATTTATTTTCTGCAGAGCTGAAGGATTTTATTCTCAGAGTAAGCTGAGGGACTTAGTTGGGAACATGCAGTAGCAACTGCTCCTATTAATACTTGCAGAGATGAGTGTGGTGAATGCAGATGCTGCGTGTTCTTCAAGAGGCAACCTTAAAATCATATTTGCTTTTCAAGGCATTTTAATTTTGTAGAAGCAAGAGAGTTGCTGTAAACTGATGTAAGAAATATTGATGGTGGAGATTTTTCTGGAAGTACTTAACAACTACACAAGTTTAAACTAGTAATTTTTACAGATGTAAAACTGATTGAATACTGATCATGGTAGCAACCTTCTAACTTATTACATTGCTCAGGGAAAACACTGCTTATAGACATATTTCTTATTTATTTGCTTCCTGGACTGCACAGTTATGCACTCCATTGAATGTCATTGCATGCCTCCTTTGAAGAGTGAAGAACCTGGTCATTCTGTGTGTGTTATGAAACTTGGATGAATCAGTGATCCTTATGGACCCTGGACTTTCTGGTTCAGATTACCTGACTACCAAGTATTCTTGCTATTACCCAGGAAAAAAGCAGGATGTTAAAAAAATTAGACCACCATTAACCACCACTGTTATGGCTGCGATACATATATTCAGGTGAAAAAAAAGGAAGACAAATTTTTTTGCTCTTTTTTGGATCTTCATGGTCATTGCTTGCAAACAGGTTTCCACACCAGGCTGAGGGCATAGTTTGTCTTTCTTCTTGCTCTTGTTTTCAGTTTCAGATCTTTTAATCTGGGAGCTGAGACTTGATGCAAAATGGTGAATCTCAATGAACTTGGACCACATAGCTTGGCAAAATGGTTCAGGACTACACTGACATGGCCAGAAGAAAAAATTCGTATTTTGTATGTTTTAATGTGAATCATTTAGACTGTCTTAAAGATCACATCTAGTTATTGGCACCCTCCAGACTTTTTCACAAGCAAGCATTTGCTCCTACTAACTGCTTATAGAAAAGGCACAGTCTTAATCAATAGCCTACATGTGTAAACAGATTTGGTTGGGGGAGAGTGCTGATCTTAATTTTATAGGGAGAAGCCACAGTTCAGTCCTATGACAAAGCAACACATACTGCCCTAGCATGTTATGACAGGGGTGGTGAAAATCTCGTTAGCTTCCTTTAAAATCCTGTGCTTAGTTGGCACTATAATTTTAAGAATGGATTACTTGAACTTGTTTTAGCAGGACATACTTCTGAGAGCTCTCTCAGCTACATGGTATGCACTCCCAACCTTTTTCTTGTACATGGTCACTAAACTTTCTGTATATTTTTGCATACATTTGCTGTTCTGTGCTGTCTATTTCTACCCAGAAACTTTGGAAACTTTTGACCTCAGAATATGTGGCATAATTGTAAAAAGAATTGTTCAAATCCCTCATCTAACAAGGGCAGAAGTTCTAAAGAGAAAGAAAACATACACAAATTATAAGAAAAATAAATTCATAATCAATGTTTTTGCCACATTTACTTACAAAATTCCTTAAGGGTTCATTGCCATGGTACAATACAGAAAAAATATCCCACGGAGAAACGTGAATGGCTTGACATGAGGTTTATGTATTGTAATTGGCCTAAGAATATTTTAATTGTTAAATAATTTAAAAAGTTGTATATAATCTATGTTTAATATATACATCAACATTTTGTACATGTATGTATTTATCAAAGCCAAACACTTGGAAAATTAGATACATGGATACATTTTGCAGATATTTATATTAGTTATAAGTCAAGACTGAAATAACTTCTCCTCCTTGAATTGTCATGTGGCGTGTTTAGAATGTAAATTAAAACCAGCCAATTGTGTCTTTTCCTTAGGTTCACAAGAAGGTTAGAAAAGAAGCTGTGTCTAAACAGACATGGAGTAAGACTGTTAAACCAGATGGTTCTGTTAGTGACCATGGAAAAAATCTGTTACTGGCAAGACATTAACATGCAGACATTTGCAGTGCTTGAGCAAAATTGTCTGTTATATTATTCCAAAGCAGATCTTTTCTAAATTACATTTTACATGTATTTTTAGTTGGAAATGACAAGGGGTTGCCTATGTTTATTTGGAGGTAGGAACCTCCAGATACTCTATCCATGTGCTTGGAGGAAGAAAATCGCTCTGCTTCCATTAGCCCTGTCTGTTAGAGAGCATGGTCTGCGTCCTCTGGCAGTGGAGAGCCTGCACTCCTCCATGCTTGTCCCCAACACTGCAGCTGTGACAGTTTCCAGGCCTGCCTCGGCTTTTTCCTCTTAGATTCAGGCGGATACTGGTCACTTCTTGGTTGTTGGCTAGTGCTCAGATTAATAAGGGTTTGATAGGACAAAGATCAAGTTGGTCTTGGTGGAACAGAGCAAGAATTCACAGGGAGAGCTTTGTATTGCTGGAAGGGGTCTATCGGAAAGTGGAAAGAGTGAAAATATCAAAAATATCCATCTCTTTCCAGTACCTGTTTTATTCTGCTATTGTAAGGCATTCTTTATTCTGTTCTGTTAATTTAATTTTATTGTGCGTGAAATTATCATGCATGCAAACATTATCAGAAAATGCTTTGAAAAGGCACCAAAAGTCCTGAAGAAGAGAACCAGTTTGTATCCTGGGTTCCTGGGATGAATCAGAAGCCAGGGCGGGAGAACAGTTCCTTGTCATATTAGGGGTTGGCAAACTTTCAGAAAACCCTAGGGAGAATGAAAGAAATAAAATCATCAGAATAGTGTTGAGAATAACAGAGCAGGGGGGGGAAACCAACCAAAACCCAAACCAAAAAAAAAAAAAGGAAATGCTACTCAGGGCCTTTGACGGGCATGAAATTTGTAAACGGAAACTGCTTCCTTCTCTGAAAGCCTGTAATGAGAGTAAGTTACTTCAGAGGGACATTTTCTTTGCTTAGTAACTGTGACACAATGTTTCCTTGTGAATATGATAAGCGAAATTAAGATTAATGGAGAATTTTAAAGGTTGTTCCCAGTGTGATTAGAATGCAGTCCTCAGGGACTGCTTCTCTGCAGGGATGGCAGACACTCTTAAATGACTCGAGAAGAAATGCTTTACCTTCTCCCACTGCACATACGTAATGGGAGAAACTACTAAGGAAGAATTTCATTCATTCGTTCATTCATTCATTCATCCATCCATCCATCCATCCATGTGTCTCTCTCTCTGTCTGTCTGTCTATCTGTATATATCATGTATATACCAAGTGTGTACAGACTTATGTACCTATCAACCTATCTATAGTCAGTCTGCGCACACAGGACATATACATATACGTATACGTATACGTATGCGTATGCGTATGCATATGCGTATACATATACACACACAATTATATAGATAATTTGCTGTATCCAGTGCCTTGAATTTGCAAACACTTTTAATAATTTTATTAAAATTTTATTTAAAATGCTTTAAAAATTATACGTAGAAGATGGATCAACACTAGCAAACTGAAATTTAACTATCCCAGTGAACTATCACCTAGCAGTTTCAGAGAAATGAAATAAAAACCTCTCTACTACAGAGATTTATACATCATCTCAGATATCTATTTTACCAGAGTATTAAGCCTAGATTGTCAAGCTGGTTAAGTAACTATTTCTTACTTGTGAGAATATGGGACCTATGCTAATTTCCTTGTAGATAGACTGAAATAAAAATTCTAAACTATATGTGTGTAAGAGAGAGTACATGATGTAGGTGGCAACCATTAAAGCTAGGTTAGAAATGTTTATCACCTCATTATAATACAGTTTAGAATTAAAAATAAGAGGTAGTCTGGAAATCCCTGTTGAATTTTTCACTTACGTCATCAGCTGTCACACCAAAAAAAAAATTTGGCAGGTGTTTTTTTTTTAACTCTTTCTTTCCATTCTCCTTTGCACATGCAAAATATAAGCATCTTGAGTTTTCTACTGCATTTATCTTAACTTCCTACCCAACCACAGAGACAAGCTAGAGAGAGCTCTCAGGAAGGACCAGGTAGGTATACAGGTAGATAAAAAAAGGATGAAGGTGAATAGCTGGTAAAAGACAGGGACTGTTTAATGTTACATTTTAAGGTTATTGTATCTCCATTAAGAAATTACCTTGCAAAATTCAAAGAAAAAAATTAGTTTCTCATAACTTATCTTGAGATGCAACAACATCTTAATTTTCTGGTTTCTGGGCTGCAAGTGAGGCTTGGACGTTTGAACATCTTACCCTATAATCAGGTCCACAAGGATGAACTCCTGCACTTATACTTTAACATTGATGGTACATTGCATGGGTAAAGTTTGCTGCAGGATCAGGGCCCAGTCATCAATATACAAGACTTTCTTTATTAATATTTTTTTTGTGCTTGATATATGAGCATATTTTGGACAGTACAATGTCTTAAGAGTTCTTAAACCTCTGTTATTCAGCTTAAAATGACAGGAAAACTAACAAAACTGCATTTCAGACATAATGTCCGTATTATTTCTCAAAATCACGATTTAATTAGAAATTCCATTTGGGACAAGATTTTTCCATGAGACATGCTACATGGATCTAAAATGCTGAGGAAAACTAGCTTTTCATCTCAATTTCAGTACAGGGTTCACCATTCTTGGAGAAGTTATTAGTGTCTGTATTTGCATCAAAACTATGTGTACACATAGTATTTGTATTAGTTTTTGTGTATTTGCACATAAAGCTCAGAATGTGCAGTGGTTGGTGAAACCATGCATCACATTTTAATACTCATCTGTACAAAATCCCTCTAAGGCAAGCACTTTGTCAGATGCCACAGCAGTTTTTTTTTGTAATTATATTTTTCCAATTTATGAAAAAAATTATCTCCTATAATCCAAAAACATTGTTTAACAGTTATCTGAGAAAAACCATCATCCAAAATGAGAATAAAGAACAGCCGTTGGCCTGAAATGATGTTAACCAACTTGATCTTATAAATCACATAATAAATAAAATACATGCTTTACAGTTCTTGAAGAATCCAGCCATCATTGCAAAAAATATCATATCAAGTCTGAGCTTTTCAGTTCTTTGTTGGTCTTGCATCACAAAATCAAACTGAGCAAAGTGATCTCCAGACTTCAGAGAACTCTCTATTAGTAGGTGCTTTTTCTTCTTAAATTAAATTATTTCAGCTTGATTGCTTTTGATCACTGCCACTGAGTGATATTACACAGGGGACAGAGTTGCAAAAACACGGCAAGTCCCAGGGTATCAAATTCTACTTTCTCTCCCTCTGCTCTTGTGAGGATTTTCCCATTTAGAAATATGAGATATTCGTAAGCAACACTAGCAACCCAAAGTATGGAGAGTTTCATTTCTGACTAAAACATTACTCTCAAGAATGCATAAGAAATTAATTAACTGAAAATCACCTATTCACTGCATTTAATTTTAAACTTCATAGAGGTCCCTATGTTAGGGATTTGGTCTTCCTTTGTTATCAATGGAAAATGCAGCGCTCTTCCAGAAGGCAATTCTAGGCTCCAAAGTGAAAGAGGATTTTGAAGAAAATTCTTTTAAAGTACAATCTATTAGGAAGTTTCTAATATTTTCATCCTGAATAATTCCTTTTTCGTTGTTTCCTTATCAGTGTAGGGTGTCCATCTTATATGCAAATTAAACCATATGAGACCTTACATATTTCTTCAATTTTGGCCTGGGTATGACTGTGTGATTAGGTCTGTAACACCCACAGAAAGAAAGAATTATCTTAATGTTCTTCAGGGTGCTGTTGTATCGAGTTCTACTGTGGATTATGATCCATTCAATATACAATGCCAGTACTATGAGTTGATGAAGTTGCATTAACCAGAATGTGTGAAATGGGGAGTGCTGTGTCCTTCTACATCTGGTGCATATTAGTTTAGATATTTTATGTTTGGGGAATTTTATCTGAACCGGGTTTAAGAATGGGTCAACATACTGTTAACATATACATGTCTCTGACATTTAAACAATTCCTTAATCTTTTAGGGTTTTCTTCCTTTTTTAGTCCTTTTTTTCCTTCCCTATCTGTGATTGTTTTATGCGTGTGATTAGATGATATTTGTTATCAAACGTAGATGATGCATGAGCTGAGGAAAGACACGTGTCAGACACTACGTAGGGCAAACACAGTTTTGTGGTAGGGTAAGAAAATTTATTCCCCCCACAATAGTGGCACAGCTGGCTAGACTAGTTAGTAACACAATGATTATTCTGAAATGCTCTTTACCTTTTTTGCCCCTATGATGCAAAGATGGTTTTCAGTTATGCAATTACAGCAATCACAGATAACTTCTATAAGTTGAGATCATCTTAGCAAGTTGAAAGACATCCTATGCCCAGGAGGAGTATGCATTTTGTGGGACTGCAGAGAAGAATTCTTATGATGTTCTTAGTTTGTGTGCTTGGAGAGGGAATAATTCAAATCAGTGATGACTAGGAAGAGCAGCAAAAGACACAAGCCTTTGTACACTTCCTAATCCCAGAAAAATGATCTGGGAAGGGAGGCAAAATGGTCCAAACCTAGAACAGTACCACAGAAATTAAAAGGAGACCTTTGGGGCTGCTAATGTGGAAGAGGGGAAATTTTCTTAGGGAGGATTTCCTTCTGACATATGGGACTGCAGGACTGGAGAGGGTTCTCCTCAACACAGCCCCAACCAACAGCCATGTCAAGCAATCCCATTCATACTTTCAACAAGCTCTACCTTTAGACTACTGAGCTTTGTCGCACCTAGCCTTTTCCTAGTGGAAAACTTCTTCATATAGCTGAAGTGATCCTATACTCTTAAGACAGAACAAGTCCATGGTACAACTTTCCATTATGTTTGCTGCTCTTAAGATAAATGTAGAGAGGATCACAAGGCAGGATGAGCTTCCCTGCTATGACAGACTGAGCTTATTAAAAGAATAAAGGGCAAGAAAGTGAAATATTTGAGTATATTCTTGATACAAGGGTCACTGGAAGCTTGGAATTAAGAATATAGTAGTCACATATGTGTGGTTAACTTAGCTAAAACAAGCCACTCAATGAGCAGCTGGTTAGGATACGTTCTCTGTGGAAATTACAAAGTCTAATACTGCTTTACTAAAAAAAAAAAAGAAAAGAAAAACAAAAAAAAAAGAAGAAAGAAAAACAACTATTCTGTTTTTATTTAAAATTACTTTTTAAAAATGTTATTATAGTTCTATAAATACAAATTGCCATCTCCTTTCCTCTGGGGAAGGTGTACATTGCAGAATAAAAAGTTTAGGGATTAAATGGAAACTAAGGTAGCTGTTTAAGAATAAGTTTCCAGCTGGTCAAATTTGAAAGCCTCTTAAATATCTTAGCAACATTCAATTATTTCTGAAAACTGAATGTTAGACAAACAGTGTTAGGGAAAAAGCAGCCTGTGACAGAACTACATTTCTACTATGAGTGTTTCTCTGTTCTCTGTTACAATGAAAAAGAATTTCAGTTCTGCAAAATAAAAAATTAATACATTTATCCAAAGAAAATGCTGATATGTTCTTCAGTTCAGTAAATGAGAGGACCAAACATGTTCTAGAGGTTCATAAATGTGCATAATGCTAGTACATTAATTTTTGCATAAGCAATTGCAGTTGTTACAAAAATAGAGTATAGTAGTGATGGAAATTGTTATAACAGGGTTGAAATAGTGATAGTTCATAACATAATCCCTGCTAGGAACAAGCTATTTTGACATTCAGTTGGAAACTCTTGTGTTAAGAAGACCTAATATCTTCTAATAAATAATGGGCATTACCAGCCCAAGTTTTATCATGGTGAACAAGCTGCAATCATAGTCAGAGGGGATTCTGATGTCTAAAGCAATTGCAGAGGAATTACACAGATATATATTCTGAAAGTTATATGGATGTTGTTTGTATCCCACAGAGTGTAAAATAGAAATACTAAAAAATGATTTTTTTTGTAAGATTCAATAAATAAAGTCAGATTGATCAGTAGCTAAGTAAAAGGGTTTTTTTTAATGTGACCGTAAATTAATTGTAAAGTATATTCTTTGCTAAACTCAGAGAAGAGCAGAGGTGTTTCTAAAAGAAAATAAATAATAAATATGTGGATTCAGATTCACTTGTAGCACTGCACAAAGGAACCTTTTTTACTCCAGCTGACAGAACAACCCATGGGAGTGGTTACGGAGGATGATTGTTCGTTTCATTGACTTGGATATTCTATTGTCCAGCTTACAAAGTTTGTTAAATAAGTTCTTTACATAAATATTACCATACCATGACAAATTATTTCATGGTGGTCTTTTCCAATCAAAGGAAGTCTGGCCTTGACTTCCAACATGGATAAAGTTGGGGGAAAGGATGACAGGATGCACTCATCTAAGTTTTTATTTTTCATCTCTATCTGCATTGAGTGCTTACTTATATTTGGGCACCTGAAGTAGAACGAATAGTACCATTTTCTCTTTTCATATCAGCTTGGGTGTTTTCCAGTTCTGAATGTTTAAATGACGGTAGGTGGCTAAACTGGGGCTTTGAGTGCCTAACTATTGATCCCTTATGTGAATTTTTTTCTCTCTCTTAACAGCCAAAATCATATGTAACATGGTTCTAATCTGAAGACATGGATCATCAGGTATCAGAATAAAAAAAACCCAAACCAAAAACCCCAAGCCCCAGATTCTATGTTTTCTTTGGCCCAGTCATTCTCTGAAGATTTGCAGTTTTATTTCATATTATCATGTCTTGTTTTTATGCAACACTCACCAAACACTTACAATTACCCGTAGCACAGCTTGGCCACAGATGGAATTGCTTCCACTACAGCTCCTACCATACAGAACAGTCTATCTGTGCCCATGTTCTTCATTTTTTTAGTTCATATATCTCTGAGAAAGAAAAAAAAATCCATTTGCTGATACTACCTAATTTCTCTCTTCCTTAGTTCCTGTATTATTTATTATTCAGATCTGTTACCGTACTATTTAACAGTATGAAGTGCCTTTGAATAAAATTTTTATAAAAAGGGTACTACTAAATAAAGTTCTATTGTTTACCAGAATTAATGTCTGCTATTTTTATGATCAATAGCTCTGAATGACAACTTTCTATATTAAAATATTAAAGTCATTAAAGCCACTTTATTTAATCTATGGGAACATTTTGCTTAATGCTTTTCAGTTCCTCATACTTTGTCTGTGTCAATGAATTGAGGTCAAGGAAAATACAAATCTTTCCTCACTCATAGGATATCTCTTCCTGATTTCATGTCGCCAGTGGAACTTGCTCTTGGTCTCTCATGTTGGTAGTAGATACTACAATTTGTGTCTTTGAATTATTTCTTTCATTTTCTTTTTTTTTTTTTTCCTTTACTGAACAGCCTTTTTTTTTTTTCCATTTCTGGTATACACTTATATTAAAGAAAAGCAGTTTGGGCAGTAAATATATAATATGTACCACAACAATGCACGGTATTAGAAAGAATATCAATAAATATTTGTATTAATAGGTACCTTTGTTAATAGACCTATGAGTTCAGAACAACAATAGCTAAAACACGGTTTAATTAAAAGAGGCAATATATCCCAATAGATCAAAACAGTTGAGTAGTAAAATTGAAAGCACAATAAGCAAACACAGAAAATCTCATAAATAAAGTATTCCAATAACCACCCAGAGGTAGACTAGTGAGAATACTACTTCACATTTGGACTGGAAAGCTTTATGTAGAGAGAGCATTATTCTTACACCTCTGATGACATGGTTTCAGCCATCAGGCTTCAGTTGGAGTTGCTCTTGTGGGTCTTAACATAGACCAAGGGGGAACATAAATAAAATTTTAAGTTGCAGCAATACTTGAAGCTTCCTTTCTGGGCTGAACCTTAGTCTCATGCAGAGGAGATTAAGAGAGTTTATGATACCAGAGTTGTTCATGCTTTAACCCCAGACAGCAACTAAGCACCACACAGCCGCTTGCTCATTCTCCCCCGGTGGGATAGGGGAGAGAATCAGAACAGTAAAAAGTAAGAAAACTCGTGGGCTGAGATAAAGACAGTTTAATAGGTAAAGCAAAGTGAACCAAGGAATTTATTCCCTACTTCCCATAGGAAGGCAGGTGTTCAGCCATCTCCAGGGAAGCAGGGCTCCATCACACGAAATGGTTACTTGGGAAGACAAATGCCATCGCTCCAAACCCCTTCCTTCTTCGTCCCCCAGCTTTATATGCTGAGCATGATGTCATACGGTATGCAATATCCCTTTGGTCAGTTTGGGTCATCTGTCCCAGCTGTGTCCCTTCCCAGCTTCTTGTGAACCCCCAGCCTACTTGCTGGTGGGTGATGTGATATGTAGAAAAGGCCTTGACTCTGTGTAAGCACTACTCAGCAGTAACTAAAAGATTCCTGTATTATCAACACTGTTTTATCACAAATCCAAAACATATCTCCATACTAGCTACTCTGAAGAAAATTAACTGTGTCCCAGCCAAAACCAGCACAAGGGAAGAAGTATGAGGGCACATTGACACTTCTCACAATAAATTGCTAAAGGAATTGATTTTAGATCAAGTAGATAAAATGTATCATAGCAAATGTTTGAGTCCAGATGGTATCTGTCCAAGAGGTTCATCAATGACTATTAAAAAAGTTTAGTAGATAAACCACTAGTTCAGGAAATCTCTAAAGTACAGGTGGAAGCTGGAAAGCTGTCCTGAAAAAGTATGTAGAGGTGTAATTGTTGTCTATATATCCTAACCTAAACTCCTTCCCATGGCATCCCTTAGCAGTTACACTGAAAGGACAAACACATATATGTCTGTATGGTCCTGTGATCTTAACCAGTACATTTGTGCTTCAGCAATGTAATATTTTCATACCTTTACTTATCCTTCCATAATTGTATCTATAAATTATAACAATTTTTTTTTTTTAATTAGGATGGCTGATTTGTAATATTCTTGAATCTCTATACTGTGTTCTTGATAATTACATCCTGAATGAATTAATCAGTAGGTTATTAAATCAAGCTGCTTGAAATTTATGTGCTTTCTTCCTCTGTCTGCACTTCTACCTTTACATTTTCCATGCCTTGCTGCACAGTATCTTAGCTCAAACAAGAGACCTGGGAAGTGTGTCATGCCCTACTAGCCTTGTGTGTAGTGTGTTGGTTTAGGTATTTTCTTCAAAGGCTGATGCAATTGGTAAAAAGACCATGAAACCCAACAAAATCTCATGAAGTATTCTAACTCTTTAATAGACATTTATGACACCAAGAATTTCTGAAACTAAAGAGGATGGCTTTCAAAATGTCAAATTTTCCACTGTATTATTAATATGTTATATGTAGTCTCCATGATGAGAAGAAAGTGAGCTTCTATGATGAATTAAATGAGGTATGTGTGATACAGATGCAGTCTCATGCTTTTATCTGGTATATGACATATTACATCAAACAGGAGATGGATAAATTATGAGTCATCATAACCTAAGGCAGTATAAATAGAAAAGCTGTGATTTCAATGAATAACTTTTCAAAAGGAGTATGAAGAAGAGCCTGTAACATGGAACGTTTTTGCCTGTAAAAGAAATTAAGTTATTCTGAAGGGAGGTATTGTCATATGCTAGCATAAGGGGTAAAGTCTTCAATGAGTTAGCACTTCCCTGATGAAGGAATAAGCCCTGGGGTGACAACCCATAACTTCATGTAATTGCCTACTGTCAGCCATCAACATGTTTTTGAATAAATATTTTTCTGCTCAGTACTGTCACAAAGGTGCACAAAGTAAAATCAGGCAGGTGATGTAACCCAAAATAGTATTTATTCTAATCAAAAGTGTTTTGGTACTCCGATGAACATTAGTAAACCACATGTTTAGGATGCCAACCAGAATTAATACTACACAGCTGACTTAAGAATTCCTAAGCTTTAGAACAATGACTCAAGATGCACAGTCACCTAATCAGGTGAGGACTCTCAACCTCAAGGAGTTACCTTGGGCAGCATCCTGACTCAAGGGGAGAGTCCCTGACTGCAGACCCACTGCTCTGAGGGGGACCGACTCTGATGTGCCCCTTGGTGGGACTCCGTTTGTGCCCTAGATGAATCTGACCTATGGTCACATATGGTCATGTCCATTCCTATTGGCTGAGGGCTCTATCTACTGGTGGGTCTGTATGGGACAACAGCCACAATGGGCAGTGAGGGTGTGAAAAGAATCAGCAGCTGCTTTGTTTCCACAGTTGGAAAACTCTGGTCTTTATCAGGGTGGGTGCATCTGCCACACTATCCACCCCATGACCACAGTCATGATTCGACTGGTTTTCCTGGAGTGGTGGTACAGTCACCTCTTGCCTCCAAAGTTAAAAGGGAACACAGTCTTGGGGAGTTTAATGCTCATTGTGGGGCATCATTCCTCAATCATTCTCAGGTTGAACTGGGATATCTAATACATGAACAGGTTTTAAGGGAGTATACTCTACTGTTAGTACGGACTTCACTACAGCATGCTTAATACAGCTTATCATAATATAGATCCCTACAATCACAGTTACAATCATTATTAAAGATTGGAGGAGGCTGGTTAGCCACCCTGACAGGGAAAATCCAAACATATCAAAAATTTTCTCCAAGCAGTTAGTCCCAAGTGCAGCAACGATTGCATCTGGGTCTCTTGCCATCTTCTTTATTTTGTTGATCTGATCCTGAAGTGGCATTGACATGTTCAGGATATAGACACAGCACTCATCCATTGTCAAGTTCAGGAAGCCACATACACCTTTCTCTTTTAGTAACATTAAGTCCAATACAGCTCGGTTGTGGAAAGTCATTTTACTGGCCCGTTGCAATTGTTGGTTCAAGAGCCCCAGACTATGAGATGTAGTGTTGGCTAAAGCCAATACTTGTAGGCCTAGTTCCAGAATGTCCTGTCAGTTTCAGACTGGAGCAAGTCCCATTCCGAACAATGATTCCATCCACCGTCCAAGTAATTTTATTCCATCTTTCCATCCATCTTGCACACTTCTCAGAGAACTATCCCACCATTTATGTGGCATGGGTCCTTCTCAGTAGATAGGACAAAGAGAAAGCAGAGGAAGAGCTAATCCAGGAACAGTAGGATACAAACAAGAATGTAAATGACCATTGGAACATGCCCATACTAAATTAGGATATATGGTAATAGCAGAAGTTTTGCAAGATCCTTTTTTACAACTTACTGAAGTTCATCCTTTGCTAACCCCCTTAAAGTTGAGCCCCTCCATGTCCCCTCCCAGACACTCTGACACAGTGGGTCTCGAGTAACTAGTATTACTACACGGGCAACCTTGGATTAAAGCTTCTTGGGTAGGAGGATATAACCATAATAAGGACATTTTATCTATATTTTTACATCCAATTTCTACTTGACAATCCCATAATGGGGATCTTCCTGGTGGGGGTGTTCTTGTTTTGATTCCGTCCCAGCCAGGATCATAAGCATTCCATAAAAAATTGTATGAACTCCTGGTGTTGGTCTGTTGGTTGCACACCTTGGGACAATCATTACTATCCTACTACACCAAGAAGCATTTAATGGTTTTGTGTATTGTAGAGAGTGGTCATCAGTGTATTTGGCTTCACGTATGGTAGCCTCCCATGGAATGCTGGAACAAGGTGCCATCTGGTTTTTACCACCGTTGGTGGAACAATTTGTACTCCAGATCAATGTGATATTAAGTGTGTCTAAATCACAAGTTACAGTAGCCTGAGAGTGGCTATATATACTGTTATTTATAAACAAAGAAGTGTGAGGTATAGTGACCTCCCCAATCCCATGTGTATTATTACGCAATTGGTATTATTTTTCCAAGTTAGCTCTAAAGCTAATGAAATGTTTAGGTCTTGCGCATCTACAAAGTTCGATATTGCCCCACTTGTCAGGAGGGACAGGACAATGATGGCTGTCTGCCCCATCATTTCCTGGAAGAGAATAGAAAGAAACTGAGCCTTGGCTATAGGGAATAGCTGGGATAAAGGTTAAAAGCTGGGAATTATCCATCAAGCACTGATACAGTGGGTATCCCGCTCCCATCCAGTGCTTCCCATGCATATAAGCCTCTGGGTTTTGCCAATGTTATCAGTACCATACCGATGGAGGGTAATTTTACCATAACAGGTTGTCCCACATATGTCCTCAGCAGAACTTATCCTTTTGATCGTCAGGTATGGGAGCATCACCACTCAGTGACACCATACTACAAAATGCTTGAATTTTTGGGCTCCCATAACTTCCCCAGCAGTTATTAACAATAAAGACCGCTTGCAGCAGTGGTATATCCCAGTTGTAGAGTAAGACATCAGCATGTCTCTTAATCAAACCATTGGTTCGTTCAACTGTGCCATTGGCCTGAGGATAATATGGTGCGTGGAATACCCATTTAATACTTTCCTCTTGTGCCCAGGCCTGTACCACTGTGGCCATAAAATGTGATCTGTTATCACTTTGAATATGTTCAGGAACATGTAAAACACCAAACCACCCTTGCAAGGCTTGGACTGTCTGATCTCCACTGGCAGTGCTAACAGCTGTAGCCATCGACAGTCCCAATACCACCTCTACCTCTACTAAAATACACCTCTTCCCATGGGATGGCCCCAAGGGCACAACATAGTCAATCTGCCAGGTGTTCCAAAGAGCCTTGCTCTGTCTAATATGCTGGGCTGGGGCTTGGTTTGGGTGATTAGCATTGAGCCTTATTCAGCATTGGGGGCAAGTGGGGAGGATTACCTCAAAGGTTCTCATAGACACTGGCCAACCCTTAAATCTGCATTCATAATAGAGATCTGCTTTCCCTGAGTGGCCTTGCTGAATCTGCTGCCATTCAGGATCAGGGAAGATCCCAATCTTCCTTTTCACTAGTGACCGCCCTGATCTGAGCTAGGTGATCTACTTGTTGGTTCCATTTTGTGGTGGGAGTTCCATCTTGTGCATGGCCCTTTACCCATCCCACCTTCAAAGGTCAGGGTCTTCCCATTGCCAGAAGACATTGCCAGTCCTCTGTTCTTACACACCTTCATGTGACCCACTTCCCATTTACTAGATTCCCATTGACATATCCATTCTATAGCACCCTTGTAGGTTGCGTAGGAATCAGTGCAAATGATGGGTAGCGCCATTTTCTGCGGCCAATAGGAGAGCTCACAATTCTCCTACTTGTGCACTGCCTTCGCCCTTTTCTTTCACAGCCTTCCCAATGCCGATTTCTAACGCTACTGTCTTATATTGCCACTTAGATCCCCTTTTACAAGCTGATGCATCAGTGAACCATGCTCCCTGCATGTCTGAGTTCACCACGAACTCGGGCACTTCTTTAATTGGAGAGGGCTTATAGGGTTGACCTAACAAGGCTGGGTCTGGGTTTATGGGTTGTTGCAACTTGGAAGCCTTGGTCAGGCCTTCTTTCAATGGAAGCACTTGGCTGACCCCTTCTAGGTATATCTACCATTTCCGAACTGTGGCCTCTTGAGCTACTCTCGTGGTAGGGGGCGATCCATTAAGGATCAATTTAAGAGGGGAAAAGAGCTCTTTACTATGACATCTTGTAGGTTACACAACTTCTCAGCCTCTTTAAGCACCCTAAGTGAGGGAAAGGACCCCCTTTTCCCAATCCAAATACAGTTGTTCAGCCTCCGTGAATGTGGTGGAGGAGAACAACAAAGGCCTTGGCGGTCCCTGTGGTCCTTTTTTCAACACGCCACAGTATGAAGCATGGGTGGCAAATCCCCACTCCACTCTTAATGGATCTCATGGATGCAATGGGCCTAGCCTCTGGTAGGCCTTGGGTTCACCTTTCAGGGTATTAATGGCTTCTGTGTGCTGTGGAGTCCAATCCCATTCCCTAATTTTTTGAAGCAAGTCATATAGAGGGCAAGCAATCACCAAAAACCCCTGTATGTGCTTCCTCCAGCAGCCCAATGTGCCTATCAGCTGCTGTAATTCTGTTTTATTGCCTGGAGTCTGCCCCTTCTTGATAGCCAACAGGGTATTGTCAGGCATGACAATTGCTTCAGCTATCCACCAAGCTCCTAGGAATTTAATATTTTGTCCGGGACCTTGGCATTTAGAAGGCAGGATATCTAGCCCATTCTTAGTCAACAGGTTCCAAATGGCTCCAGTCACTTGCTCCACCTGGTCTTTGTCATCTCCGCCAACTAGGATATCATCTATGTATTGATATATGTGGACACCTGATGGCACTTCCACAGTGTTGAGGAATTTGGTTAAGGCATTATGGGCAATAGTGGGAGAGTGTTTGTATCCTTGTGGGAGTTGATTAAAGATGTATTGCGTCCCTTCCCAAATAAAAGCAAACTGGGGTTTATCCTCCTGCCTTAGGGGAGTCATAAAAACCATATCCTTAACGTTTAGGGTAGCCATCCATGGGTGGGCGGCTGCCTATATTGCCATCACTATTGAAGTTATGCTCAGGAGGGCAGCAGTTAGTGGTGGGGTATTACTATTTAACCTTCTGTAGTCGATCGTCAAATGAAATCAGCCACCCAGCTTACAGACTGGCCAGACTGGAGAGTTATAAGGGGAGTTTGTGTGGTTTATAATTTGTCTCTTCTCGAGGTCACTAATTACCTCTGAAATGCCCCATTTGGCAGCGGTTGGTAGCGGATATTGAGGGACATGGGTTATTCAAGATTGCAGTAGAGTGGGGGCAACTTGCAAAGTCCTCACATGGATGGCTGGTGCCCCTCTGCCTCCAAAACTCCACACCCTGCTGTCAGGTAAATACTGTTGTTTGCCCACCAGCACATCAAATCCCAATATATTCCTCTTATGAGGGCTTAGAGCCACTTTCACGGCTGTCATCCACTTCACCACGTAGCCAAAGTTGGGTTTCAGCTAAGGGACATCTTTCTGTTACACTCCTATTATGTTTATAGCTTTTCTTGATGGTTTAATTTCTAATTCATCAGCTTGTTGTCTATTTAGAACACTAATTTGGGCCCCTGTGTCAATTAGGAATTCTAAACTCATTCGCATTGGGCCCACGGGAATGTGCATATAAGGCTCTTTGCCTGCAGACCATTAGCAGATATTCACCCTGCAGAGTGGGTGGTTCAAACCCCAATCCACAACTTCTAGCTTTTAATCCTTTCAGTTCCTCTTGCAGGGGCACAAAGGTGTTAATTTTGCTATCATGAGGAGGGGCAGTTACCTGCATGTTTCCCTGGCTCCTAGTTTTTCTTCTAATAATTCAACTAGCTTCCAGATATGATCAGTGGATTGCCCATGCAACATTACCTGGGGTGCTCCCAGTGCTAGTGCCTTTCGCCAAAGGTCATTCCTTCCTGGACTGTAGGTTCGATCTGGTTTACCTTGGGAGGGTTCAGAACCCCTGAGGGTGGGCCATCCAGGGTGAGGTTTGTGACTGACCTGTCAGACCCTCCTATTCCCATCAGCGTCACTGCCCAGATCAGTCCATCCCATCTTGAGCCCATAAGTAACTATACTGTGTAATGTCTCCGCCCATGTCAGCACCTGCGTGGGCAGATTCTCAGGGTTTTGCTGATTGTGTTCTATGACCCTCTGAATCCTTTCTCTGAGAGACTGAACATGTATTTTTAAAGCATCTGGTAGCCCTCTTATGAGGTCTAACATGGCTGGGGTTCACTGGTGCAGCCATCGGTACCCCTTGATTGCCTGGACACAGGAAGCCTTTTGTACTCCTTCTGCTAGTTCTGACAATCCCTTCACCTTGACGGGAATAGGCTCTCCTCTTTCTTTGGGATCCACACCCCAGACCAGTAAGCCACTTGGGACATTATTGACTGGTTGCCTGCCAGCCTGTCACTCAGAAATATTCCGGGTCCCCAGAACTCCCCTGCCTTGTCATTGCTTAACAGTATTCAATCCCCCCCGCCCCCCCACCTCCCCTCCCGTTAAAAAGACTCTCCACAAATATTAGGTTTCCATTTCTCCCAGTCTGCATGAAAACCTGGCTTGGAGTTCACCAAGTTCAGGTCCTGTCCATGGGGTTGTAGGGACAGTGATTCAGGGGTTACCACCTTGTGGGCCTGTGGACCTTTCTGTCTTAATAAGGGGTCGCATGTCCCTTTCCTCCAGTTCTTCTACTGCTTTGGAGCTATTTTCATCAGGGTCTCCCTAAATGTTCCCATCCCAAACGTCAAGAGCTGTGCCTATGATTAACTTTTGGATTTGGACAATACTGGGGTGCTTTTTTGCTTGTGCTAGCATAATTTTGATTTTTTGTTTTTAAAAATGCTTAGGCTCTCTTTCTCTTTTCAGTTCTCCTTTTAAGCAATCAATTTCTAACTGTTTCTTCAAATTACCTTTGGCTTGCCTTTCACACTCATTGTAATGATCTTGAGCTTGAATTAGACAGGCATCTAGGATGGCACACACGGTTCTTTTATTCTTACCATCCTTACTATCTCCGCGGCATTGTGCTATCCTTTCTATGACCGCCACCGTGTCAGACCATTTCTTCTTCACCTGTTGTAATGCCTGGGGTAGAAGGGGTACAGCCGCATCTCCGTAACAATTCCTCTATTGACATCCTCCTGACTATGCCAATTTAAATGGTGGGGAGGTGCACAAAGTCAAATTAGGCAGGTGACTTTCTACTAGTGACTGCGTATGGGAAAACAGCCACAACGGGCTGTAAGGGCATGAAAAATATGGGGACGAAAGATAAGGCTGCAAAAAGAATCTGTAGCTGCTTTGTTTCCGCAGTTGGAAAGCCCTGGTCTTTATTGGGGGGGTGCATCTGCCACAAGTACCGTTCATATTTTTTAGAGATATGCAAAATACACCAAAGGGTTTAGGATCTTCAAGGCATTTACATGCAAGGACACCTAACTGATGAATCTCCAATAGACAGATATAGGCAGATATAGAGTCGCTCTGCTCAACCAAGACAGGAGCAGGTATTGATAGACCAGCCACAAAATTTCAGTTGCTTAAATATGTTTAATTTTGAAAATTTAGAACCCATGCTGTTGTGAAATGCCTCCTTAAACTTCTGTTACTCAATCCTAAAACATTTTCTGGATGCTTACATTTCCTATCCACACACATTTTCACTTGGTTCATGGTGCCTTAGGACAAGCAGTGAGCGTGATGCTTTTTTGATGTGCTTTTTGGTATAACACTATAGGTGGGCTCTGCCTGGACCTCGTCTTTGAGCACTATGAATAGTCCTGGAGTGGGGAATCTGTGGACCCAAAGGCATCATTTTGAACCCTTCACATACAAGCAAATATAGGTGAGTCATTTGCTGTAAATCAGTCTGAAAATTATTAGTAGAACCACGAGTATAACTGATGAATCTTTGTTCTTGAGTGTTCACCTGTATCACACTGGTATTTAAATATGATACAGGTCTGATGACATATCAAAACAATTTGGCATTATCTGCTGAAATTTTTGAGTCAGCTGTAGATGTTTTAAGGGATAAAATGACAGAGGAGTTTATTAAAAATTGAGATGGATTTGATAGATAAGGATTATTGTTTGTCATTTTTATTATGTTCCTTAAGTTCTCTTTGAAGCAACTGTTTCCCTTCCATCTGCCAGACATATCCCACAAAATGAAAATAAGTATGACAAGTGAGAAACCTCACACAGTCCTGCCATGAGTCTTGGTGACTGTTATCCTGAAGTTTCTTTCTTTCAGTTCTTTCTTTTAACCTTCAAAGGTTTATACAACAGTCCTTATACAAAGGTTTTTACAACTCTTTAGACGGAAATAGGATGGCTACTATACATTTGATAGTTCCCATTTCTTGTGGATCACCTCAGAGTTATCAAAGTCTTCTCCCATTTCAAGTCATAAAGTATAGCTTCTCTTCTTTTACACATGGATCACAAATGTGACCACTAGAAAAACAGACATAATACCTTACATATGTATTGGATCTTTCACCCAAGGATCCGTTACACTCTGAAGTAATCTGGCAATTGCATACTTGAATCACTAGTCTACCATTTTTTACAGTGTTAAAAATGCTTATCTATTTTCTATTCCCTCATATATTTGTAATTTGTATAGGTAATTAGTTGAATATATTTCCAAGTCCCTCAGTTAATTCTTGTAAATGAACTCCTCTATTAGCAGCTGAATGTAATTTTACACATTTTTTTTCATGTAGCTGAATCATTTACTTGTCAGCTGTCAAACACAGGTGGCATGTACAGAGAAACATCTTTCTTACCATGACAAGTTAGATTGCCTGTGCAATGCCAGATGTGTACAGCATATAATAAGCTTCCAGGTCAGTGGCGATTCAGTATGAAAGTGGTAGCTTATTGCAAATAGTTATTAAAAAAAACTAAAAAGTTTCCTAATTATTATATTTTGCAAAGTGGTTATACATTACAATTACTTTTTTTTTTTGGAGCCTCTAAAAAGGCAACTAGCATTTTCTAAGTGTCTTGGAGGTCAAAGGAGCTGTACAATTTTAGTATGAGCTGGAATCCATTGAATAATGTCTGAGTCCACTAATGAAAGATCATGAACATTATTATTTCTAAGTGCAACCACATGTTCGAAATGGGTACTTACTGTGCTTTCAATATGAAGATCTCTTTCAGTTTTGCAATATCTCAAGCATAAAAACATCTAGAGGCATCATTTGAAAGGGAATTTGAAAACTGGTACTCAATCAAAGACACAACAGTAACTGTTCTCATTTTGCCAAAAAAACCCTCTGATTTCAAAGTCTCTGCCCTTCCTGTGCATAGCGAAAATGTCAGTGGCATGGGCAAATACATCAGGATTTTTCATTTCATGTTCATTTTTGTGAAAGGTGTTGCAGCATATATCCATTCCCACCATACTGGTAAAACTGGTTCATGTGGGCAGAAATTAGGTAGACACTTAATATAATTCAAGTATCTGAATTAAAATATTTTCAAATTTTGGACTGATCCTCAGAGTTACTTTGCAGTCTATGAAATGAATAACACTGAGATATTGCTATTAAAATAGGCTCAGAATCATGCTGGCTTTTGATTTTTCTTGACTTCCCACTTATGTGATAAGGAGTCCTGGAAGGTAAGTTCTTCTGTCTGGGTGCAGTGAATGCCTTTGAAAAAAATTTAGAAAATTTATTGTTTACACTTCTATTTTAAACTCTATACTTTAAAAAATTTCAAAATTATTTCAATATGCAGTTGAACACTCATGTTACCTTCACAGAAATATTAAAACAGTTTGTAAAGGAGACCTTCTGAATCCTTGTAAACGTAAGGCAGAGCACTGGGAAAATGTGAGAAAACGTTATTGAATCTCATGTTGCCAGTAAAAGATTTTCCTTAAAATATTATTATTTTGTTATGAACATTTCTACTAAGTTTCCATAGTACTGGATGCCCTATTCAACTTAGGTACTTTGATTCACATCTGGTTGTAAGAACACGCAGTCACTTTCTGACCAAAATTGATTATGACTTGATCTAACCACTCATCCAAGAGGAACAGAGCTAAGTAAGGCTAAGTCTACATGGACACCTGAATTCTCCCTCAAATTCTCTGAAGTCCCCTAATTTGACTTACATCCATGTACAAAGCCTCCAACACATGTAGAAATTGAACTCCACAGTTGAAAATCTGCCATGTAGATGTATTAAGTAGCCATGACCTAGACAAGAGCCAAAGTGCTCCCTTTTCATACTGTGTGCATGTGAAAGTCAGTATTGGAATCCAAACTTTTGGACAAAACTACATATTCTGCCAAATCTTACTTTCCTCACCACCTTTGTAAAGCATCCAGAGAAAGGCTGCATACTTCAGAGTGCAGTCACAGTGCCTTCAGGCTGAGGAAGGAAGTAGTACTGTTATTCTGCTGCTCCAACCACAGTTTCCTACTTACCTCCCACTATCCCCTCCCTTCTGTTGGTATAAGCATTTATAAAGTTACATACCAGACCAGATTTGGGGAAATAACCTGAATTAAAGTTATCTTGATGAGTAAAAAAAAGTAATAAAAAAAGCATTCAGAAAGGATGTTTGTGTTAGCACACGGTGGACAGAAGTAAGAATTAGGTAGGTTGTTTGACCTTAATGCTGACTTATGCCAACTTATAGAGATAGGAAAACCATTCTTCAAATGTAGTTTTGTTAAGTGGTAAGAAAATTAAAGGTGTATTAGGCCGGGTATTAATTTCCTGTTTCATAGATGAGACAACACTCCTGACTCAAGAGCATGATGCGTAACAACAAGGTCAAAAATTAGTCTGAGTACTACAAAACCACCTGCCATGTGGACAGGCCTAACATGAGGAAAAAAAAAAAAACCCCAAACATTACTTTTAGCCCTAATTGATTCAAGCTGCAGCTCTGCATCATAAAGCAGCACAAATGAGCTGATGAACTACAGCAAGGGTAATGACCATTTATACTGAATCCACTGCCCAGAGAGACAGTCCAAACCTTTGGACACAAAAAAGAAAGATTTGTAAAGATTTGCAAAGATTTTCTTCAGATCAGACTTTTCAGTCTCAAGCAAAAGGCTAATTTAAAAATAATAGGCATTATTCATCTCCACAGGCAGCTGTATGTTTCTGTGAGTAACAGTCAAAATCCCAAGCTGCAGTGACTTTAGGCTTTCTCCTCAGGTAGTGCAGCATATACATTGCCTTTTGCTTAGGTTTTTTCACCTATTATTGATAAATACAAGTATTAGAAAACACAGCTCTTTTGTCATGTGAAAATAGAAATTATAGACCTTTTTGAAATAGGTTGGGTCAGGATCTCTGTGGCAGGTACACTGTGCTAATCTTTTTCTTCTGTGGCAAATATTGTAGCTGGGTCTGAAGATATCTTAATGGGTCTGAAGGAAAGTGCACGTGAACCTTGCCTGCCCAAGGAAAGCAGCTGTAATGTCTCCAATATTTCCAAAGGGTATATCTGTGGGTCACTTCACTGAATAGCAATTTTAACATTTAAGATGTCCCAAACAGCACTCCACAGCTGTGCTAATATCAAAGTTGGAAGGCTTGAATTAAGTTGTCATCATTACTGCTTCTTCTGAGCGTTGGCTTAAAAAGTACAGCATCTATGCTATTACACCTTCAGGAATATTTTACTGGAGCCTAATGAGACACATCATTGCTCTAAGAATATATCATCTTTTCTGGGATGGAAGTTAGGTACAGAACAGCCTGGCCACATTATTACCAACACATGTATTGCAATGTAATGGTTTATTTGGATCCACCTTGAAAACATTATCGTGCACAAGAAAGTATACAGATGTTGAGGAAACAGTAGTGCTGGGCTTACCTGCAGATATTTGGTGAATCATATAGTGCTGTATGACTTTAACAACTTGATTCTGTTCCTCAGATCCCACTCTGCCTTTTCAGGGCCTAACCCAAAGCCCACTGAAGCCCCTAAAAATAGGTGTCAGTAATCAAAAGCATACTGTGGATCAAGTCCTTGAAATTTGTGCAAGATTCAGGATTTTACTCATATGAAACACATACTTGATTAACATCCATTTTTTATCCTACTTTTCGTATAACTTAACAGCAAGTAATGCAAAGTGTAGTAAAAAGTCTCCTACATTTCAATGTTCAGATGTTCATGATGCTGTGCGTAAACATCACCCAGATAAATTACTGCTAAATTCTTCCTTTGCAGCTCAGTTAAAAAAAAATTATGTGTCACTGGCAGGAGATAACAGCCATTGTCAGTTATTTTTCTTGATTAATTTTGCCAGCTAGTGTTATACTGTCCTCTTTATCTATTACTTACATACCATATATTGTCTGACACTTATTTAACTATACAGTTACAAATCACAGCACATTTGTATAAGCAAGACAGTATGAAAATGCAAAAGAGCTATTTATAAGCAACCAACCTGGAATCAGCATATAAAGGCTGCACAAGTTATCCCTGAAACCCACCAGTATAATATGTTGTAATAAAATGCTTTCTCAATAACTTGCAAAATAATCTATGCCTTGGTCACAAAAAAAAAAGTCAATAAAATAAAATTGCATACTCTTGTACCCCCTCTAATCTCAAAATAAGTCTCTTGGAGTTTTACAGAAGAGAAAAAAATGCTCCATAGGAACAGACTGAGTAATTTGGCAGAACTTTCAAACATCACTAAGCACATCTTAGTGAATGAATGAGAAACCTCCCGGCATGTTACTATTTGACATATGGATAGTGTAGTGCCTTATGGATAGTCCAAGAGGCATAGTAACAAATTTCAGGTATGCCACATGGACTTTGCTTCTTAGAAATTCATGATGGAGAAGGGTGAAATGCTTATAATTTTTCTGCAGAAATTACAGGCTCAGCTCAACTTTTTACCATATTTTCTTGATTGTTTCAACAATAGCAAAAGTTTTTTGAAGAAAATTTCAAAATAATTTATATTATTTTCTTCAATACCTTTTCAATTTAAAGTAACTGTATGCTGTAAATTTCCTTTCAGCTTTATATATATATATAAAAATATGCTTTTTTAGACTCATTGTTTTCCCCTTTGTTGTTCTGCAGTGAAAGTGGGACACCAGTTATGGATACAGATGTAATTCATAGCATGTAGGTGATCTATAATCAGTAAAAACTCTACACACTTGTAGGAGTGTGGACAAGTATGTGCTCTATTTTGCATCCTTGAAATATAAGGGGCAGGTGAGATGAAGGAAGTGTGATGGTTCTGTTTTCTGTTTACCCGTTTCCATATGTAAATGGTATCTGAAGCCTGAAAATATGAAATAAGGAACTGCAAACACATGGGTCCCCAGAAAGATTCTATTATTAATAGGAAAGGTAGTCTAGGAACTGGTTTATATCCAGATCTCAGATATGGACTGTACATGGTAGTATAGACCATTGTCATCTTTCTTGACATTTAAAGGTACGGCATTTGTTCTGTCCACCTCTTTCCCCACTTTCTAAATTAATTTGCTCTCGTGGATTCTTGTAAGACTGCAACATAACCCAATTACTGCTTTAGAACACCTATTTTTTTCTAAGTTTGGATTTTTCTAAGTAGACAGAAACTACTCATGGCTATGGAATTTTCCACTTTTCTTGAAAAAACGTGAAAATAATCAGAATTTATGAAGGAATAGTTTAACCATGACAAGGCTGTCTGAATTACAAACTTAAAATATCTGTATCACCTACTGTTTCACTTGCTTCTGTTCAACAAATATTGAGACCTGCCAAATGTCTAACAGTTTCAGAGCTTGGCTGGTATGAGATGTCTACTGTCATTGTTGAAAACAAGGGTTTCTAATTTTTTTTTATCAACAAAGTGGCTGACAGTATATGTCAAACTTGGTTTCTTTCTGTAGCTATTTACTGGTTTGTAATGTTACTCATGCCTTTTAAGGTAAATGTAGGAAAACGTGTAAGATAGCTGGGCAATGTTCATTGTATTGCAGTAATTTTTTATGTTTTATTTTTTAGTGCAAACAACAAGATAAAGATCATTTACTTGTTTAAAAAAATATTTTGAGCAGTGTAAGAGGAATAATTCCTACACTGTTCCTTGCTTTTTCATTGTTTAATTTTAATATTGCTGCAACAAATTGAGCTGAGTATGTTGATATGAAAAGAAAAATGAAAGTCCTCCAGAGCTTCAGGTTTGTTTTGAGCATATGTACCCTGGAGGCTTTTCTCGGTCTCAGAGGGCTTTAGTGAATCAGAATGAATACAACAGGATCTACGAAGAAATGTGTTTAATGAAGTACCTCACAAAAAACCCCCCAGAAGATAAAAAGCTATAATGTAATGTCCACAAAACCACTGGCATAAAATGCATGATAGAGACTACCCTGCAATATACTGGAGCTTTTCCCACAGTAATTGAAGCAATATTTGTGGAGCTAGCCATGGGACACTATTGATCTGGAGAGAAGCCACAAACCTAAAGCAATTTTAAGCATGTTAAAGTAAAGGTGCTATCTGCTGTATCCTAAGAATCTCATTCTCTGGTGAGTATTTTGCATGATTATACAAATACATGCTTGATATATGCACTACTATGTAGGTGTGTCCGAATCATAGGTGGGTGCATATCTGTAGCAATGCATAAGTTTCTCCAGGTGTGTGAGAACACCTTCAGGGGTTACACAGAGTTGTTCATCTGTTATCTGAGAATTGCACACAGTCTTCTATGCTGAGAGGGAGTCTGGATTTAAAGACTGCTATGCTAGGATGTTCATACCCTGTGGACTTGAATGGTGGTATTTTTTGTTAGGTGTGTAGGGATATGAGTTGAATGTTTGCAGTGTCAAGAGGTCTTTTGATTTCCCCTTCACAGAATCCCAGAATAGTTGAGGTTGGAAGGGACCTCTGGATGTGATCTGGTCCAACCTCCCACTTAAGTGGTCATCTAGAGCCAGTTGCCCAGGACCGTGGCCAGACGGCTTTTGAATATCTGCAAAGGGGTAGACTTCTCTGCTGCTCTGGGCAGCTTGTGCCAGTGCTCAGCCACCATCACAGTAAAAAAGTGTTTTCTGATGTTCAGAGGGAACCATCTGTGTTTCAGTTTGCATTCATTGCCTCTTGTCCTGTCGCTGGGCACTAATGAAAACAGCCTGGCTCTGTCTTCTTTACACACTCCCCCAGGTATTTGTTCCGCTTAAAGAGATTTTCTCCCAAACCTTCTCTTTTATACGCTGAAGAGTCTGAGTTCTCTCAACCTTTCCTCATAGGACAGATGGTCCAGTCCCTTAATTGTCTTTGTGTCCCTTTGTTGGACTCTCTCCAATGGCTGTCTTGCACTGAGGAACCCAGAACTGGACACAGTATACTCCAGATGTAGTCTCACCAGTGCTGAGTAGAGGGGAAGAATCACCCCCCTTGACCTGCTGGCAACACTCCTCCAAGTGCAGCTGTGGGCACCATTAGCCACCTTTATCACAAGAGCACATGGCTGTCTCATGCTTGACTTGGGGGCCACCATAACCCACAGGTCCTTTTCTGTAAAGATGCTTTCCAGATGGATGGTCCTCAGCATATATTTGTGCACGGGGCTGTTCCTCTCCAGGTGCAGGACTTTGCACTTCCCCTTATTGAACTTCATGAGGTTTCTGTCAACCCATTTCTCCTGCCTGTCAAGGTCCCTCTGAATGGCATCATGACCCTCTGGGAGATCAGCCACTCCTCCCAGTTTTGTATCATCAGCAAAATTGCTGAGGGTATACTGTGCCCTATCACCCAGATCATTAATGAAGACATTGAACAAGACTGGAGCCAGTATTGTCCCCTGGGTTACATCGCTATCTACTAGCCTCCAGCTAGACCTTGTGCCACTGATCACCACCCTCTGGGCCTGGCCATTCAGTCAGTTTTCAATCCACCTCACTGTCTGCTCCTCCAGCCCATATATCAAGAGCTTCTCTATGAGAATCTTGTGGGAGACAGTATGAAAACCTTACTGAAGTGAAGGTAGGCAAGATCCACTGCTCTCCTCTCATCTACCAAGCCAGTCATTTCATCATAGAAGGTTATCAGGTTGGTTAAGCATGATTTCCACTTTGTGGATCCATGCTGACTACTCCTGATCACCTTCTTGTCCTTCAGCCTAGAAATGGTTTCCAGGATTAGTTTTTCCATCACTTTCCCAGGGATCAAGTTAAGGCTGACTGGTTTGTAGTGCCCTAGGTCCTTCTTCCTGCCCTTTTTTGAAGGTAGGAGTGACCATTGCTTTCAACTTCCTTGAAGAGCAAGTTGCTTGAAAATGGAAGAAAGAAAAGAAGAAGGAAAGGAGAGCTATGAGTGACAACAATGTTTATCAGCTGCTCAAGAAAGATAGCTAAGCAGGGATGAACACAGGATTCAGATGTTTAAACTTAGTAATCTAGTGCCATATTAGATGTGCTGGGGTCTCATGCCTGATATTCATCTGCTTCTTCAAAAGATCTATGTCTCTTGTGGGTCATATGTCATATAAGCTAGTCCCATGCAATTATTCTAGGGTCAAAAATGGCACAAAATTCCTACAGTTAGGTATTTGAAACACTCTCCAGGTGTATACCAAGTTATTATCTTTCTCAGCTTCCCAAAAGATGTGAAGTTTCACTACTTAACAGACTGGACTACATGCATAGCTCATAAAAATGAACATATAATATGACATTCTCTTCTATGATTTTTCTTCTATGAAACTGCTTTTCTTTGTCGGTCACCTAGGATTTTTTTCTCTGAATGGTATGAAATGTTTATATTATTATCAGAAGATTTACAAATCTCTACAGTTTCTAAGAATTACTCTGCCTCAAGCATTCTACCTTCAAGGCATATTTTCATCTTTCCAATATTGTACTATGTTACAAAATTTATGTATTAATTCCAGTGGTATTTCATTTGGATAATCCCACCTGTTTTAAGTCTTACCTTACCCATTATATTATTTGAATTTCTCCAGCAATTTTGTACTGCCAATTTTGTTGACTGCTAAGTATGGTAATTTACCATGAATAGTCTTTTGCTATTATAGATAGCAATTTCATACACATTGCATGATGTTATTAAAATCTTCACACGGATAACTCTTCATTGATGTTCACTATAAATAAAGCTTAAAATTATAATATACTGCATTCTAGGCTTTAAAAATTTAAATGGCCTTATTAATTGCATTGTGTATTGAGTTTACAGCAATTTATTTCAATTCAGAAAGTTGCTTAGTCAAAAAAAAATAAAATCAGCATGCAGAAAAAAGAAACATATCCCAGCTTAATTCAAGTTACCATTCTGCAAGTATGCCAGATTCATCTGAAGTTTCTTTATGTGGTTTCTTAGCTTTTACTTTGTACCTCTCTTGTGCTTGTATAAGGGCAGGGTGGAGAAGCAGCATCAAGAATATTAAATGGAGAAAATCAGTAATACCAAAATGACCATCAATTTGTAATCAACAAATTAGAGCTTGGCACATAGTGAAAGTGACAGAGAGAAGCAAGTAGGGCTGAAACGTACACATCAAGGTTATGCTCTGACAAGTCTGACAAGTGGCATCAGCCAGGACTTCCATCGATCAGGTATTCTCAGCAGAAGCCGCAAACACTGAATTCATTTCTGAAATAATCACTATTCACTAGCCAGCAGGATGAAATTGTCTCATTTGTTTTTAGACATCACCTCACCTGATCTTTGAACCTAAAGCTGCTGTTGTTAATAACATCTGTTATCGTACTCTGCTAGCACCCAATTGTAGCAGACCCATTTGTAGTGAATGCTCTGCAAATACCCTGCTGGAAATGACCCTTGCCTAAAATAGCCTGCAGCCTAATTTGAAATTAATTCTATCAGTGCATATGATAAATGAAAGAGGAAGAGATATCTTGAATCTTGCTATGAAGTGAAGTAATACATTATTCAAAGCAGGTGAAAGGTAAAAGAAAAGTTACTTTAATCTATAAATTTGTAAATAATGGTTATTGAAAGAAAATGTGTAATGGGGTGAGAAAAATTATGCAAGTTAAGCTCATAATGAACTGAAAAATAGCTTCTGATTAGAAGCTTTCAGGAAGCTTGTTGAGGTTGCAGAAATCACCATAAACTTAGTGTAAATGTTTTTAAGGTGAGTAAAAATGTCTATATAATGAACAATCTGTGACTTAATTTGATACCTTTGTGGACATTGCTTCTCTGGAGGGCATTTTTTTCAGTCTTTGCTTTTGCACTTCTTCCTGAAATGCTTCTACATAGGCATTTAAACTGTCCTGGAAACTGAGGAGCTGTAGTTTAATGGTTGAGTCTGCACTATGTAAGAATTACAATGCTCTGACACACTGGAAATTTTTGAGGGTAAGAACTACGTTTTGAGGGTAAGAACTACATCCAGCATAGCTCAGCTCTGACCAGATAAACCAAGTGGAACATTTTTAACCATAATGATATAGAGTATATACCCCACCTTGACCACTGGTTGTTGGTTTGGCATTATTACAATGCTGTTTTGTTATTACAATACAGGGTGGAATCTACCTGGAGATATCAATTTCTTGGTTGTCTTTGGTCTGCTTTAGTTTGCCAGAGCAAATCAAGCTTAAAGCAGCAGCCAGTCTGAATGCAAAGATCAATGTCATAGAATCACAGAATCATAGAATCATAGAATTATTAAGGTTGGAAAAGACCTCTAGGATCATCAAGTCCAACCGTCAACCCAACACTACCATGCCTCCTAAACCATGCCCTGAAGTGCCACGTCTACATGTTTTTTGAACACCTCCAGGGATGGTGACTCCACCACCTCTCTGGGGAGCCTATTCCAATGCCTGACCATTCTTTCAGTGAAGAAATTTCTCCTAATATCCAATCTGAACCTCCTCTGACACAGCTTGAGGCCATCATGTCTCAGCAACATAACAAGTTTCCCAAAATCTATGGTGGTTACTTGAAAATTTTTCTTGCAGTTCACAGAAAGTAATTAGAAGCGTGATGAATATGACTTTCTGCCTTTCATTTTCCTGAAATCACTGTCCTACCTTTAGATGGCAAGATGTGCTGTAGTGATAACCTGGTAGACCTGGTAGCTGTGCAGCAGCTTGAGTATTTTGGCATACACGGAAGTTAATGGGTGTCTTTGGCAGCATTAACACTCAGTAGAATATATAATTGGATATCTGAAGATGCTGATGCATTACACAATAGTTGCATTTTTCTTCTATTTCAGTGCCACAGTTGGGATCCAAAAAATATGGTTCTCATCTGTTAGTGTGTTCAGACAGGAAGCAATTTCATTATGTTTTTTTTAAGGTTTATATGAGCAGAGTAGATTCTCATTTAGCCATAGAGACACCAAAATAACTGGCCATGTTTTTTACCCATGTAAATATTTATCATACGTTGATAATAAATAGAAAGGATAGACTAATCCTTTTTTGAAATTTTACAAATTATGCAGAAGATTCCACTCTTTGTAGAATATACAGGGCTTGTATAACTCTATTACTCCTGGAACAAGGTCTCTTTCCCTATCTCTAATCATGTGTGGATGATGTAAGACTTCATGTGTTCATCCATGGTTTCTTGGCATCTTTACTGCTTTCACCAATTTGTGTAACATCTAGATAAGCCTGGAATTATCCACTTCTGAGTGTTACAGCTGAGTCTTAATATGTTTATGCATCCAGGATGTGCTGAACCTATTGCACATGCATGTCATTAATTGAAATCATGAACCAAAGTTTAGAAAAATCCAGAGTTCTTCAAGAACAGCACAGCCATCAGAATGGATCTGTATCAGAAGATTATGTGGATGGAGCATTGCAGGGACCACAGTGCTGTTAAATTGTTATTCCTGATTAATCAAGGAAGATGAAGAATGGGGATTGTTAAAGTGAAAATGTAGAAAGGACTGATGCTGTTCTGCTGTTACCAGTAAGTAGAAGCCTTGAAATCCTAACAATCTGAAGTACAAAACATGAGTGAAGCAGTTCTGTGCTCCTCCTCTTCACACTAAACACATACTGCGGAATTTCCTTTCTTGTTTGCCATTGATATACAGAACCTGTATGGAACAGAGAGAGTTTTTTCTTCCTGCAAGTCACCAGCTGAACAAAGCTCGTGTGTATCCACTCTCATTACAGGTGAACTGCAGCAAACTAACTCTCAAACTCTCAAAACGCTCCTACCCTCCTGCAAACTCAAGCTCATGTTGCGGTACACCGTGGTGACACGGAGACCAATGTCTGGGATGATGATATTAGATGCAGTTTTTTGGTTTGGGGGGTTTTGGCTCTGCCACTGGTAAGCTGGGTATCTATAAACAAGACACTTGATTTATCTGAAGCTTCCTCATCCATGTAAGGCCTCTTTAAATACTTTGAAATATACTAGCAAAACATCATATTCATATGAATTAGTGTGTGGGTATAAACTAATTTGAAAAGCTAGATAATAGTAATGACAAAATAAATAATTTATACATGGCCTGCAAATATTAAGGATATTATTTAACTATATATAGAATCACTCCCGTGTTTTGTATTAAAAAATTAACTTCCTCTTATTGTGTTATGCAAATTGCTTTGACTATTTTTAGCAAATTGGTATAGCCATAGCTCTTTTGCTATGTTTGGTCTCCCAAAGACACTTAGGTACATTAAGTTTGGTTTCTGACACCAGATGTGAGGTAACAACGTAACAGGAATATGTATGTATGTATCCATGTGTATGTAAATATATATATTAAGATGAAGAAAAATGGCATTTTTAAAGATGTTTCTATAGGTCCTGCATCTCCTACTAACATGAAATAAAAAAGTAAGCCAGAATTACTCCTTGCAAATTTCTCCAAACTTTTTCCTTTTTTGACTATCTTTAAATTTTCTGTAAAATTTAGTTCAAATTAGAGCATTTCAGTTCTCCTGAGACTAGGTTGTCTTCCTAGCTCTTCAGTAAATAACTTCTTGGAAGCGGATAGCAGCTGGGAGAGTGGTTAGGAGTTGTCTTAATCACCAGACAAAAATCCATCTCTTCCAGCTTTGATGCCTGGGGGTAACTGGGAGCTATTCTATTTGCATTAAATTTGCATGACTTCCTACTGCCTTCTGCAAGCCCTTTCCTCTTGCAGCCTGTGCTGCTTTCCTCCCAAATTTTATTTCATTTCATGCCAAGGTACAATCCTAAGCTTTTGACTGTATTAATTGTATTCTTGTTACTTGTGACTCCAGCCATATCTAGATAGTGCAGAGAAACTTAAAAAAATCAGAATATTACTAATGAGGGAGCAACTGCAGTGTAAAGTTTTTTGTAAGCTGAATTAAAAGCAAAATGGAAACTAACAGCCTACAAAATACAGCTGAAGAAAATTAATGAGAGTTTTCCTAAGGAAAGATCTGAGATCTATTTCCTTCATCTACACAGTTCTTCCTTCTCATTGCTTGTAGAAAGGCTAAGGGAGGGCACAGAGAATGCTATTCAGACTGATAACATACACAGGAAGTAATAGAGTTGTTAATACCCCATAGCTTTACCACAAGTTGGAAAATCAGTCTGGTATTTGGTGCAATAACTCATTTTACAAACACTGAGGCAGACAGACAGCCATAGAGGTAAGCCAGTCCATAGTCAGGGCTTGGCAGGGCATCACGGTACAGGAATTGGCACTCTAAGTATTTGGTTTGGCTAAGTCATGCACCCCTAGATGAAGGGGGAAGGAATTCTCCTCTCCCCCCTGCCCCAGGATGTCTTACATGCTATTGTTCCTTTCAAGACTCATATGTACTAAAGACATGCTCATTTTTCAAATACCCTGTTGGTAAATGAGCTTTGCAGTATGGCACATATCCCAGTCTTCTGATGCCTATTTCCTAACTAAATTGTTTTGTTCTGCACAACCTATTGTTTCCTTCTTTTAATTTCTCTTCAAAACAAATAATACTGCATTTAGAAAAGTGGTATTTTTTAACTGAAAAACAATTAACCTCATATGTGCTTTAGGGCTTACAGGATAGCATACATCCTGCTACACATCTACAGATGGCTCTCATCTGGATACACATACAGCACACTGGATTTGGACATCCTGCACTTTCTATTATTGGCTCAGTAAAATTAAAAAACTTGTCTTTTGTGCTGGCACTGGTTACAGCAGTTGTGATGGTCAGCGTGTTGAAAAGATTCATGAGAAAGGAGAAGAACTCTAAATTTATCAAAAATTGTACGGGCAAAGATTGTAGCTAGATTGTCCTGGATTCCCTCTCCAGGGCAAAAGAAGGGGCTAAGACATCTTCTTGCATGTGTGTGTGATCTGTACACAGAGACAGCCACAATGAATACAGGATGATTGCTCAGAATTAATGCCATCTCTACATACAAAAGCTGTGAAAATGCCACAAAAGCTAACACTACCTCACTGTTGTTCAGGAAAAGACTGCACATCACACCTTTTCAGAAAATGGCAAACTTGCCATTCTAATTTACATTTCTGCCCTATTCAGGCTTCTACTGTAGCATAATCCCCTCTTATCACTGCACAGTGCAAGCCAAGGCTGGAAGTGAAACTGTGAACATTGGCATGCCTCAGAGAGGGGGAGTGAAGCATGAAAGACAATCAAAATAACTCTTGCATTTAAAGTGGAACAGTTTTTACATGGCACTGAGTTCACTTGGTGGAAAATGCTCTAACTGGAGACTGAAATCAGGCATAGATTTGGCATTTGTGTTTGTGTGCTTGTTTTAGATCAGCAGAAACAGTAAAAGTTTTCTAAAGAACAAAAATTTAAGTTTTTATTTTTCTGCATTAAAATATTTCATTTTGGAGGTATAGAAGCATTTAAACAACATTTAAAAATTGAAATACTTGGTATTTTAATTTTGAATGACATCTTATGTATTTCAGATTTACATGTGTAAATTAGAAAAGAAGACAACAGGTTTAGAGATTCTTAAAGTAATCCAAGGACACCCCAAAAATCAATTTCCAGTGTTTTTTTTATTTGCTTTGTCAACACCTTGTAAAATGTTCCTTTCAGTCTCTACTCTCCCACCCCCCCCTTCCTGCAGATTTCTTGGTTTCACTCAAAAAAAACAGTCCACTTTTATTACTAATAGCTTTGTTTATTTGGTAATTGGACTGAAATATCACCAGCATTATAAAGAATGAATCTAGTACATAAGTACAGCAAAATCTCTCTCATCAGCAAACTGCCAAAAGCTTCATTCACTTTTATGGAACAATGTTCAGAGCAGAAGTTTATCTTCACCCTTTTTGACTCAAGCAAAATGGGAAACTGTTACTGACAATTCTGTCTAAACAGACCACCTAATGACACCACTCACTAGTTCACAGCAAGGGCAGTAATGTGGTGTTCCTCATCAGTCCAGTGCTGAGATGTACCTCAGCTTTCCCTTCCTGCTGATTTCATCCTATGTCCGCTATAATTTTATATTTTGCAATCATGCAAATGTATCCTCTTTTTTAAAAAGTGATAGCAAATAATATCTGCTTACAGCGCCATTGAGCTGTTAGGAAAATGCAATTAGTTATGATTCATATCAAAACCAAAACATGCTCAGGTATTTGCAGTACAAGATAAACTAGCTGCTGTTATGTATAAAAGAGTCCTAGAAGTTCATAAAGATCATACATCTTTTAAATTTGTCAAAGTCACACCATGATAAATAAACTTTTTAACGGAGGAAATAGTCCTCTGGTGGATGCCTCTTTTGACAAAAATTCTGCGTGGCAAAATATGTCTTGGCAATACTTCCCTAGAGAAATCTTTATGTTTTCCTGAGAGCACAGTGAAACTTCAGTAATTACAGAATGTGAATTTTCCCTCCTCTGTTTTCATTGTAGATGTTCTTCCCAGTGATAGACTGTTGCTTGTCTTTCTCCATATCAAAAGTCTACTGGTTTCCATTCCCAAGGTAGACCCACAAAGGTGACAAACCTCCAGCATCTGCTGTTCTGTTAGAAATCTAGGAGAGATCTTTATTCCCCTTCTCCACAGCCCCAACTTGCTGCTGGTCAAATATATGCACTTCAGATGTATCCATCTGTCAGGGAAATCTCTTTTAGCTCCTTAGACCAGACACTAAAATGAAACTGACTACCTGTTCTCTCCATATCAACATGAAGGCAAAACTGCAGTTAAGGCTTGTCAAGTCCTACCTTTCAAGCATCTGAGATTAACTTTGGAACAAACAGACCTATTTTCTATTCACCCAGCAATTGTATGTGCAGCAGTCAGAAAAAAAGGGCTCAAACTATTAGATCAATTGCCTGCAGCTTGTCACCTGCTCAGAGTTTAAATGAGCAGAGCTGTCGCAAAAGCACCCCAAGGAAATTCTGCTTGTCTCTTTTTCTGATAAGGTACTCTTCTTCCCCCATTTTTTCCTCATGGTGCAGCACTCAAATGATTCATTTTGTTCTTTTACTCTGGCTTTGGCAAAATTAGTTTGCAGTCTTTCTGGAAACATGTAGGTCAGACCACTGAGGAACAGGAACTCAATATTCTCATTTAGCTGTTGGTTTCCTACTTGCTCTCCCTAACATGTTCTATCATACTTTAGTTTATGCATTCAGGCAAAATATTATACAGCAAATAAATTGAGGCATGGACATATAATACTCTGTCTCCCCCATCATCTCATCTTCATTTTTTCCTGCATACATTCTCAGCACAACCCTACACAAAAAGCCTTCCCCAGCTAGGTTCAGCAAGATCCCTGTAAAACTGTATGAGCCGTTCCTTCAGCTTCTTGAACTCTGGAGGTTGTTTTGGTACAATGGTGCTGTTAAAAGCGGAGTTTTAAAAAAGTTGTGAGCTTTTAGTTAAATGCAAAATTGTTCTCCAAATTATGCATTATTTCAGTCTTTTGAAAATCCCTTTGTTTATCCACAGAATATCTCAGCACTTCTTTTGTGTTTTATTGTAAAAAGAATGGTAAAATTTTATTTACAAAATATATATTCATGCTGTTCACTGAATTTTCTGTCACAAAAAAAGATTTATTTTAAATTTTATAAACTTATTTTCAGTTTCTATTCCTATACAATAGTGCCTCCTTTTAGTATTCTCCTAAACCAAATGGATTATAGAATAATAGCTTCTTTCATATTCCTCCTTGCAACTTAAGACAAAATGCAAAATGAAATATACTAAGTGAATCCCACTTTAATTTAAATCATACCTCTGCAGATTTGTGATGTCCTTTCCTTTATTTTTTCTGTGTTTTGTTGACTGATAGAGTATTTCTCAATGTATGTGATGTCTCCATCGTATCCTTTGAGTCAGACTAAAATATATGTAGAAGTGCTTTGCTTAATAGCAATATACTCTCCGTATGACTTAGATGCGAACTCAGAGATACCTTTGAAGGCAGAGGTAATGCCTAGAAAAAGTTGAGACATTTGTTTCTTTTCAAGCGCCCAAATCTGACAAAAAATGAATGTGGCAGCCTTAAAATCCTGCAGAGTTTTTCTGATCTCAGAGCAGATATCTTCAGATCCTTCCTATGTTCAGGTCCTTATCTGAACTAACTACAGCTCAGTCTAGAGGTGAATTGAAGTTGCCTCTGTGTACAGCTCTTCAGCCTTTGCTGAAATAGCACCTTAATTTGTACATTTCTACAGAATTCTTTGCTTGTTTTCTTGCACATAACTTGGTCTAATACTACAAGGAAGATGTAATGCCCTCCAATTTTATACAAAGATGGTGTGTTTCCTCAAAAGTGAATTGACTTCCATCTTTGTAAAAGTGACTCATTAGAAAGTGTTTCAGTTCCAAAGGCAACATGATTGTGCATTATGAAACAAGACCTTTTGTTTTTTTACCATTACTGGTACTGTTTTATTCCTTCCTTTACACTCAGCTGACTAATGGAATTCACCTGTGCCATATTTTGTTCCAAAAGTTTTCATTCAATAAAAATGTGGTTCTAGCATTTCCCTTTGTTATGCAAACCTTAAAAACACCAGTTAATTTTAAGAAATTATATTTTCTCAGAATCTGAAACAATCTAAACCAATATTTTTAATAAGCTTGAACAATCTTCATGGGAGTTACTAATCTTATCAATGTTAATCTTTGCCTTAAGAACAAACAACTAGGTGTGATTACTGCCTGATGTTTTTGTATAGCAAGTCTATATTGTAATATGGCCTTGTCACCAAAAATATATAATTGGATGGAGGCCGTAAAGACATACAGTTATTGTGGCAATGTATTTAATTAGAAAAATAAATAATAGAGGAACTACTGCATTAGTCACTGCTAGTCTTTAATTAGATTAAAGAAAACTCATTAAAAAAATTATCCAACATTTTCATGGTGCCACTAGTATTAAAAAAAAGCATTGATACTGACACTTCCTATACGTGTTTAACTTCTGCTTGCTCCAGTCTACAGAATTTCTGAAGGTAGTGTAGGAACAGAATGTGAAAACTTTAGTTGACTGTGAAAGTTATAGTTCAGAGGCAGCTTTTGCACCTTGTTATATTTTTTTATTTAAAGCAAAGACCCTAACACTATAAAAATCTGTCCTAGACACAGAAAGAGATATATCTGATGATTCCTTTCCTTATGCTATGGTCTTCATAGGATTTTTGCTTGCACTGTAGTTCCCTTTTGCATCTTCTCAGATGAAATTCTATTTAAATGTGCATCAGCTCCAGAAATCCTGATTAAATTTCAGTCATAAATCTGCATTTCATGGTCTCTTCTTCTTCCTGTAGAATAACAGTAACGTTACATCAAATCATCTTCTTTGTTTGTGGTACACCTGGGATCTCTGTCTCACAAAGAACATGGGATGAGGGAATGCTGATTTTACATCATGTTTTTTCTTGTGAAACAGCTGGACCAAAGTTAGCATCACTTCTGCTGGGACCTTTGCAGGTTTAATTACCATAATTGTTGAAGTGGCTCTGCCTATAAAAAAACCTGTCCATATCACTACTCCCAGCCAGGCAACTGGATGCACTTTTCCTTAAGGGACTACCTCAGGCATTTTGAAAAATTTTAAAGTGCAGATTTTGCTCACAATCTATAATGTCTGAATTCAATGGAACTTCATGGGTGTAAGTGATCCCTGACTTTGACCCTTAAGTCCTCTTGGACACTATGGCTTGTTGCAACGTGTGTGTTTTTATGAAAAAGATACTATGGTTCCTACCATTCCATCAGTAAGGTTTCTACATGTAAACAGAACATTTTGAAGAAAAGTAAACTGTAGATTTATGGTGCTTATTATCTGAGAAACTTCTGTGTTTATTTATACTTTATTGGTTCTGACTGCTATGAAGGAAAATAGTTTTTAATCTTACTCTGCATATTTAAGAAAACAAACACAGACCACCAATGTACTTATTGCAATTTCTTAAAAGGTACATGTTTTTGCCTCAAATACTACAAAACCCTGGGGAATCATAACAAGTTTCTGGCACAATCTCATCCTTGTGGTAGAAAGCATATTTTCTTACAAGCAACAGATTCCTCAGATACAGTTTTTTTGGTGTTTCTAGTTGATGAAGACTTCTTTGTGGTTGAATGCAGCTTTCCCAAGTAAACAAATAATAAAAATGTTAACTAGTACTTTGAGTTTGCTTTTTTAAATTCTGTCAATTGTGTGATAAGTCCACGTCCCAAATGGAAAGACGGGTGTGCAGACTCAGGGGCTTGCGTTCTTTTCATAATTGAAAAGAGATGCTCTGTCTTGCCTAAAATGGTAGGGACACAAGACGGCTACAAAGATTTATACAGTGTCAAAACCTCTTTTGTGTACCTACAATAAGCTTTTCATTCTGTTTCTGTTTCCAGACTAGTCAGGTTAAAACCCATTTTATACCTTTTGCTTTGGTGTATATCAGGTAGATACTAGATTGTTCCTAACTACAAAGATTGGAGTCCTTCAGAAAATGCTCCATGCTCTGAGGCAGTGATTGCTTTCAATCTCTTCTGCTTGTAGGACACAAACCCCAAAAGTTCTTTATATTCGAACTTCAATTCTCATCATGCTTTGGAAATATATGTCCCCTTATTGAAATATCACTTGACACAGAAGTGAATCTGTGGCTGAAATATAAAATAATAATAACAAACAGAGAAACCTTATACAACTGCCTGAACAAAGGAAAGAGTGTGAGGAAAAGGAAGAGGATGTTTAGAAATCTACCTGCAGAAATAACATAACCAAATGTTTATTTGGATGTTGGAAATGGAATATATAAATGGTGAAGTTAAAGAAATGAACAGCAAGTCTGGATAAATGAGGAACTGCAAATGTCCTACAAAATGGCAGAGGAGAAACCTGGGGTGGTCCTTCTGCCTGTCACCTCTGTGAGTAGCTTGGTGCTGCTCTGAACGTTGCTGATGGACCACCACAGAGGTGTACAAGGAGGCACGCTGTGATGATTAAAAGTTTTATCTCCTTTCTTTCTTCTTTGTCCCTTTGCCAACAGGTACCACAGGGTGATGGTTTCTTTCCCCCACTAAAAAATGGAGTTGTGGACATTATGGGTTTTTTTCAGCTATATTACTATGGAGACAGTGACATCCTGCAGAAGGGGAAGCGGACAGCAGGGAGTGATAACTTTTTAAATTAGTAGATAAAGATTAGTTTGAGTTTATCATTTAGCACCCAGAGAGTTCAGAGGGGAGAGGAGAAAATAGTGCTAAAACTTACAGTCTTCTCATTACTTTTGATACCCAGCTCTATATTAATTGACAAAGGCTATATATGAATTGGTGAAGGTATGTGAATTAATATATAATGATTTTAAAAGACAGTCTCCTTTTCTAAAAAAAAAGTATCATTAAAGAAAACAAATGCCTTTTGAAGCAGGTGGCTTTTTTTTTACGATTTGTATCGGCAGTATGAGGCAAAAAAATCCCTATGTTCTAAACCAGGCTGAACAAAACCAATCCTGACTGCATCTGTTCAGCAATTAGATGTAGTTTCTACTAAAACAACAACAATGCGCATGAATATGGTATATCAAACTGAAAGGGAAATAAGCAGAAACCTGCACAGAGCATTCAGAAAAAAAGCAGAAAAAGCTTTACAAGCAGTCTGGTAACCTACTTGCCAGATTACCTGCTTTTATACCAATAAAAAGTAAACTGGATGTGAAATGTAAAGACAGCACTTTGGAGACACAGTTCATGTCTTTGAATAATGGTGCAACAAACTGCCCGTGGTTGTTCAGGACTGGCTCAAGTACAATTCTCAAGTATGAATATATTAAGTAATCAGTCACAAGGACCTGTGTGACTAATATTGTCTTCTATAAAATTTAGGAACACAAACCTGACCTGTAATGAAATGTGATGAAGTGGGGATTTCTTGGAACTTTGTTTTGCCCCTGGATAGATCAGTAGAAGACAGGAAATTAGATGTCTCTGAAATAAAAAAGAAAACCAACTTGATGATCATAACCACAAAATCCCTGTCATATCTATTCTGTGCATATTAAAGAGACTTCTGGCAAAAAAAAAAAGAAAAGTATTTTCTAATAGGATTTCTAAATATTAACCGGCAAAACAGAGTTAGAGGGAACACTGATTAGGAAAGACCAAAGACCAAGTGATTATCAGAAGCATCCTGGGGCCTTTGCCCATTACTATGACAGGTCACCTCAGATTTCTACTGCTAAACCTAACAGACACCTAACAGACTTCTCTTCTTAATTTTAATAAATTACCTCTTGAGCTGGCAAATGTGTTTTTGATTATGTCCTTAATTTTACTTTTTGCTAGATATGCAAATATACCCACACTTTCAAATGAGTTGAAACTTATGTCTCAACATGATGATTCTTATCTTTGATTTGTTATTAAAAGTCATATTAATAATACCTTATTAATGAAATCTTTTGACTTTGAAATTGAGGAATCTATTGGGTATTTAAGCTACTACTTCTTGCCTTACAAAAGCAGGCCGAGTAGTATTTGCTTTCTACTTCTGGAAACTAAGTTTGTTTCCAGGCAAGGACACCTAAATGAAATTACATCTTTTCTCTTAGGATTTCTTTGTCTAATATTTAAAAGACAAAACAAATCAAGAAAAAACTGAAGTTGTAGGGAAGAGCTTTTATAGTGAAGGAGGGGAACTAGGCTGGAAAAATTTGCTCATTGTAGCAAGAGCTTCTGGAGTATTGTAGTTACCTCTTTACACCAGAAGGGTTGCTGCACTTCATCACAACTAAGTTTAGGTGAATAGTACCTTTATAGTGTTTTAGGATCCATAAAAGTAAAAGCAATATATAATTAATTTTCACTCTGTTCAATCTAGAGAAAAATAACGACCAGAGTAAATATCAGATAAGAATCCCCTCCCACAACTCCATTCCCAATCCCTCTGGCTTTTATTAAAATAAACATTAGTTTAATGAATTTATTTTGAACATTTACTCACTTTTACAGAAAGAGACTGGTTCCAGCACTTTTCGGGAGGTGTCCAGTCTGACATTTCTGTATAATGTCTCCCAGGAATAATAGAATCTCTTCCATGCCTGCAGGCTCCATTATCTGCCTTACTTTTTCCCCCCATTTGGAATCACTACCTTGAGTGACTCACAAGGTCTTAATAACACTGAAAGTATTAAAATGTAGTGACCCTCAACTTCTCTGCTTGGCTAAGTGACAGGAATAATAGTTGGTTACATGGAAAGCATTATTACTGATTTGCATCTCCTGCTAGGTCAGATTTGATTTCAGAAAGCCTGAAATGCTTAGAGCCAAACCCTTTCTTGGCTCATATTCTCTTCTGACACGGTGCTTCACTTGAAGATGAAGCGTAGTCCCATTCAAATCAGAGCCAAATTCAGTAGGACTTTACAGTGAACACTGAGCAGCCTCCTAGGTCTTCAGTAGGGAAAGACATCTGATCACCGGAGGATTTCACCAGAGTACATGCTGGGTGGTAGCAGGCATGCTGGCCAGGGAGTAAATATCACATTAACATGGTAGGTGCCTCCTGCAGACAGAAGCAGTGAGGGATAGACACAGCTTGCCAATATGCAGTAGGCTGACATGGATGCACTTTGTCGGGCAACACTAACATGGTTCCCCACCTCCTTGAGTTTGGGAACCTATGCCAGGTCTCCTTGAAACAGGGGTGAAAATCAGTTTCCTGCCTCCTTAACACGTCTTGTGTATCAGAGAGAACAGAAGTGCTAGCTTCAGATGGATGAGATACACTGAAGTTATCTCTACTAACAGATTAATGCTTTTTCTTGATGATATTAAGCCTTAAAAAGGCTTAATAAAATATGCACATATTGAACTGCTTTTAAGTTCTAATAAATACAATATTAATGTTATTTTGATTGCCAGTTATCTCTAAGACAAGTGTTTTATTCAAATTCATTGCAGGTTTAAAACTATGGAAACTTCTTAAATTAGAAACATTTGCTTTGCTTACACTGAAAATTAAATACATTCTAAAATACCTTGATATTGTGGAAATAATGTTTCTGAGACCAAAGAAAAGGAGTACATTCAAAGGAGCTTTTCTCAGGTAGATCATTATTATAGAGTTGTTCTGCAAGTTACAATGTAAAGTAATAACGAATCTCCAGAGCTTTACCTTATTGAAATCGGTCACCTACTAAACAGCCTAGGCTGGATTTGTGGACCATATTAGGTGAATAACACAGTATTGTTTTATGGCAAATGCATGTTTTAGCTGCAATGGGGTATATTGCATATTACTCTTCGGTGCTGACTTATGGGCCTTCACAACACACATCAGGCTGTTTAAATCATTACAGTGTTATTTTTCTTTCCCTGAGGAATCATAAAGGGGAGCCCCGCTAACCTGTCAGCTCCCCTCTGCCCTCCTTTCCTGCTTTGTTGTATGAAACCTTAAATATGTAGATGGGATTCCTGGAGCTTGGCTGGTTTCAGAGCAGCCTGGGGACTGACTTTGTTGGGCTGACCAAAGCCCATAAATTCAGGACAATTGGATGGAAACAGGAGGCCAGGTTCAAGGGTAGAAAGCTGGGTGAAAAAGTCTGATGATTTGAGTGTCCAAGGCTAGAAGGCAGAATGTTTTCCCCCTCAGTCATCAAAAGTAAGGGGAGGCATGACGCCTCAATGTTATGGTTGCTAAAACAAAAGGAGAAAAGGTAATTCAAGTTTGGGAATATGGCATGGATTGAATTGTGTATTGTCACAATGGAGGCTGAGTTTGAGATCCTGCTAGGAGCTCTGGTAAGTATGATCGGGATGGAGCAATGTTTTTGCATCACTGTAATGTTATTCATAATTGTAAGGGTAAACCCTATCTTTACATTAAGACTAAGAAGACTGAAGAAAACTGTGGATAATGGCAGCCTCAGAAGGCAGTGAGGCAAAAAAGGAAAATCCAGAGTCACATAAAACGAAGTAAGATTCAGGGCTTTCCTGGAAAATAGAATCACAGAATCGTAGAATCATAGAATCATTAACGTTGGAAAAGACCTCTAGGAGCATCAAGTCCAACTGTCAACCCAACACCAACATGTCCCCTAAACCATACCCTGAAGTGCCACCTCTACATGTTTTTTGAACACCTCCAGGGATGGTGACTCCACCACTTCTCTAGGCAGCCTGTTCCAATGCCTGACCACTCTTTCAGTGAAGAAGTTCTTCCTAATATCCAGTCTAAACCTCCCCTGGTGCAGCTTGAGGCCATTTCCTCATGTCCTATCGCTAGTAACTTGGGAGAAGAGACCAACACCCACCTCACTACAACCTCCTTTCAGGTAGTTGTAGAGAGTGATAAGGTCTCCCCTCAGCCTTCTCTTCTCCAGACTAAACAACCCCAGTTCCCTCAACCTCTCCTCATAAGACTTGTTCTGCACACCCTTCACCAGCTTTGTTGCCCTTCTCTGGACACACTCCAGCACCTCAATGTCCTCCTTGTACTGAGGGGCCCAAAACTGAACACAATATTTGAGCTGCGGCTTCACCAGCGCCGAGTACAGGGGCACGATCACTTCCCTACTCCTCCTGGCCACAGTATTCCTGATACAAGCCAAGGTGCTGTTGGCCTTCTTGGCCACCTGGGCACACTGCTGCCTCATGTTCAGCCGGCTGTCAACCAGCACCCCCAAATCCTTCTCCGCCGGGCAGCTGTCCAGCTACTCTTCCCCAAGCCTGTAGCATTGCATGGGGTTGTTGTGACTGAAGTGCAAGACCCGACACTTGGCCTTGTTAAATGTCATACAGTTGTCCTCAGCCCATCGATCCAGCCTGTCCAGATCCCCCTGTAGAGCCTTCCTACCCTCGAGCAGATCGACACTCCTGCCCAATCTGGTGTCGTCTGCAAACTTACTGAGGGTGCACTCAATCCCCTCATCCAGGTCATTGATAAAGATATTAAACAAGACCAGCCCCAACACTGAGCCCTGGGGAACACTGTTCATGACCGGCTGCCAACTGGGTTTAGTTCCATTCACCACAACTCTCTGGGCTCGACCGTCCAGCCAGTTGTTTACCCAGCGAAGAGTACACCTGTCTAAGCCATGAGCCGCCAGCTTCTCTAGGAGGATGCTGTGGGAGACTGTGTCAAAGGCCTTGCTAAAGTCCAGGCAGACAACATCCACAGCCTTTCCCTCACCCACCAGGCGGGTCACCTGGTCATAGAAGGAGATCAGGTTGGTCAGGCAGGACCTGCCTTTCATGAAGCCATGCTGGCTGGGCCTGACCCCCTGGTTGTCCTGCACTTGCCTGGTGAGCTCACTCAAGATTTATCACTCCATAACCTTCCCCAGTACTGAGGTCAGGCTGACAGGCCTGTAGTTCCCCAGATTCTCCTTCCAGCCCTTCTTGCAGATGGGTGGCACATTGGCAAGCCTCCAGCCACCTGGGACCTCCCCTGTTAACCAGGACTGATGATAAATGATGGAGAGTGGCTTGGCAAGCTCCTCCGCCAGCTCCCTCAGTACTTCTGGGTGGATCCCATCCAGCCCCATAGACTTTTGAGTGTCCAGGTGGCTCAGCAGATCATAAACTGCTTCCTCCTGGATTATGGAGGGTTTATTCTGCTCCCCATCCTTGCCTTCAAGCTCAAGGGGTTGAATACCCTGGGGATAACTGGTCTGACGGTTAAAGACTGAGGCAAAGAAGGCATTTAGTACCTCAGCCTTTTCGTCATCCTCGGTGGCAATGTTCCCCTCCATGTCCAATAGAGGATGGAGATTCTCTTTGGTTCTCTTTTTGTTGTTAATATATTTGTAAAAACATTTTTTTGTTGTCCCTTACAACAGTGGCCAGATTCAGTTCTAGCTGGGCTTTTGCCTTTCTATTTTTCTCTCTGCAAGACCTAATGAGACCTCTGTACTTTTCTTGAGTTGCATACCCCTTCTTCCAAAAGTGGTAAACTCTCCTTTTTTTCCTGAGTGGCAACAAAAGCTCCCTGTTCAGCCAGGCCGGTCCTCTTCCCCGCTGGTTCATCCTGCGGCACATGGGGACAGCCTGCTCCTGCACCTCTAAGACTTCCCTCTTGATGAAAGCCCAGCCCTCCTGGATCCCTTTGCCCTTCAGGACTTCCTCCCAAGGGACTCTCCCAACCAGTGTCCTGAACAGGCCAAAGTCTGCCTCCAAAAGTCCATGGTAGTGGTTCTGCTGACCCCCCTTCTTACTTCACTAAGAATTGAGAACTCAATCATATCATGGTCACTAAGCCCAAGACAGCCTCCGACCACCACATCTCCCACCAGTCCTCTGTTTGTGAACAACAGGTCAGGCACCTCCCCTGGTAGGCTCACTTACCAGCTGTGTCAGGAAGTTATCTTCCACACACTCCAGGAACCTCTTAGACTGTTTCTTCTCTGCTGTGTTGTATTTCCAGCAGACATCTGGTAGATTGAAGTCCCCCAGTAGAACAAGGGCAACCGATTGTGATGCTTGTAAAACACTTCATCTACCTCTTCATCCTGGTTGGGTGGTTTATATCAGACCTTGTTGGCCTTCCCCCTCATCCTCACCCATAAGCACTCGACCTTATCATCACAATTGCTAAGCTCTATGCAACCGAAACACTCACTAACATATAGAGCCACCTCACCACCTCTCCTTCCTTGCCTATCCCTTCTGAAGAGCTTATAGCCATCCATTGCAGCACTCCCGTCATAAGAGTCATCCCACCATGTCTCTGTGATGGCAACTAAGACATAGCTATCCCTCTGCACAATGGCTTCCAGCTCCTCTTGTTTGTTGCCCGTGCTGTGTGCATTGGTGCATATGCACTTGAGCTGGGCTATCGATTTCACCCCCGACACTGGCATGCCACCCTTAGGCTCCTCTTGAGTGGGCCTGGCTATATCCCCTTCCCCTTTTGAACCTAGTTTAAAGCCCACTCAATGAGCCCTGCCAACTCATGTGCAAGAATCCTTTTCCCACTTTGAGACAGGTGAACTCCATCTGCCACCAGCAGGCCTGGTGCCATGTAAACCTCCCCATGATCAAGAAAACCAAAATTCCTCTGATGGCACCAGCCTCTGAGCCACAAGTTATCAGATGAGTTTTCCTGCTCCTAGAAATAGTAGAAACACCAGTAAACATACAGATCCAGAAGTACCGGAGAAGGAAATCCTCGAGACAATAAAAATGTCCTGAAATCCCCAAACCTATTACTTGTAGTATAAAAAGAGCACAAAATATTGAATATTGCTGCTTTTATAAATTATGAGTTTGAGTTTATTGGAGAATTTTATCTGAGGAGATGATATTGGATGCTTTAATTTTATCTGCATTTTCAGTCTATTATCACTATTGAAGCATATAAGAACTTCAGTTGTACTGGCCATCAGATGAACAAGGCACAGAGAAGACAACGGCCCTCCAGAGACATCTCTTTGATCTGATTCACTACAGATTATTTTTCACTCTGTCTGGAGTAGGTGAAAATAGAAAAAGACCTAAACCTCTTGAATGATTTTATAATTTTCAAAGTTGTGTCTTGTTCTCCAGGGTTTAAATTAGAGAGTTACAAATTTATCTTGATATCATTTAAAAAATAATATGGAAGATGGATATTTTGTGCTTGCTTCTTTGATTTTCCTTTAGGCTACTGAGAGCGGTATTTGAAATGCTTTCGAAATTGTTTTTCCCTTTTGTGTTCTCTTTTTGCTTTTTTCCCTTCCTTTTTTACATGTGTTGCTCTGTAATTTTTGCTAAATTTTATCAGCTTCTGAAAGATTCCTGAGAGACAGAGTTAAATGTCATTTTTGCTAAATTTTCCTAAAGAGGGGAGAAAAAATAAAATTCAGTGACTCCAGCTGTCTGTGATTTTTCAGATACGAGAAGTCCTCATTTCCTTACGCGACAGACTTGGACCAGTGATCTGCAAAGGGCAACCTCCTGTTCAGAGAGCTTTTCTCCTAATGTTTGAAAGGTCTGATTTGCCTGATGAATGAAACTGTGAATTACAGTCATTGTCTAGGATCGTACATCTGGTGGGTAGCCTAGTTATACTTGAATGTTGAAGATAAAAGGCAGGTTGAACTTTCCTTAGTGCAGTGAGGAGTGTCAAGTTTGAGTTTCATAGACAGTATTCATAACATCAGCAGCCCATGTGCTGAAGACACATGTAATTTTGTGACTTTATGTGGATGATTTTAAAGTATGTTATCAAGTGAATATTTATTAAATAAATTTAAAAGGAGCTTAGATGTAAGAGAAAGATCAGTCAATTTTTCACAATGCTACTTGAGGACTTCAAATGCAATTCTGATTTCAAAGCTGAATGAATGTTTTCAAAAGTTCCTGTCTTTCCTCAGCATGGAAGCCTTTGGGACATTTAGGAAGCAAAAAAAGTCTCAAAAAACTTGAAATTAGCAGGAGAACTGCTGTCGAAGACAATATAATTATATATTTTTTTTTTCTTTTTTAGTTAACAATGCATACACAACTGAGATTACTTCCCCAGTGCTTTCCCTCAGTTTTTGTATTCCCACACTCAGTCTTACTATCTTGTTTCATATATGCAAATCCACACTCAAAACACCAGGTGCAAACGAAAACTGGTTTAAACAAAATCACTCCCCTACATAAACATTTCTACCAATACAAAAGCTAGACTTTTTCAGGTTCCAAAATGTAGAATTTCCCTTTCTTACCTAGCATGTCCAATTTCTCATTTTTGTATGTTTCTACAATTCTGGGAACCAGTTAGAATTTTAATTGAACTGTGACTTTTCCTGCCAAATTTTGCTGACTCTGGAGCTTTGTATGAGCTTGGAATAAACACTCATATTTTAGGGGTTTTATCAAGCTAAGCCTGACCTTCCAACCTTTTGATGAATACTTCACAGCTATTAGTTATTCTGCTGTATAGTAAGAAACATTACTTCTTACAAGTAAGATGTCAACAGATTGTTACTACTGAAATTTCTGTGACAATAGATACTGGTCAATGTACTCATAGTATCACCAAAGTTTTCAGGGTGTTTTATTTAGCTTTTGCTATCAAAGGTGTTGATTGAAATCAATACTTCTGTATCCATTTGTATAGGCAGGTGAGTTGTGCTAATTAATGACACATTTTCAATGATGATCTTTTTCTATAGCTATGTAGATGGAGAGTCTCAGGAATGAAAGAAGTAAAAAATGCTTGGAAAAACAAAGAAAGTCATGTTTGCCATCATCATGTTTCTGGAAGGATGATCTTTGTGGATTTCCTCACTGAGGACAAAGCAAAGAGCCTCTCAGTGGCTAAAGTGTATCCCTCTCCTAAGGGTTTGGCTGTCAATGCTCAAGACCAGGTTTGCTATGGTGCAGCCATGTGACTTTGTATCCAACCACTGGGAAAACACAGAGGTAGTGAGAAGAGCTGAGGGGAGCCTCCCCTTGCTTGGATGAAGGACCCTTGGTCCCCGCCTGAGCTATGTCGCAGTTGTGCCTGTGCCTGTGCCTGTGCCTTGCACTTCCCTGGCCCTGACCCCATTCTTCCTGAACTGGCTCCCTGGTTTGACCTGGGACCTGCATCCTTGCTACAGACCTGCCTGGGGACATCATCAGACCTGCTCTACTCTGCTTTGAGTAGGGTGGGAATAACAAAGCAGTGCCTTGCCTTGTCATTCCTGGCTCCCAGCTTGCTTTCCCTTACAGAGCAGCCCTCTTTTGCTGCTGAGAGTGCACGTCTTGAAAGTCATCCTACAGAAATTTTATAATTAGTAGGAATTTTTAAATTCTGAGGTTATATCTCTGTTTTGGATCTGGATTTATGTGAATACTGTAGTAGACAGATACTATTACAGAGTTTTGGGAAAAGCTGATGATCCTGGCACTCAGTCTTCTTTGTTGTACCCAGATTAGAGCCCATATTGCCTACATTCTCCACCAATTTGTTACATTACTATCTACAACTACCCAAATGGAGGTTGTAGCAAGGTGGCTGTTGGTCTGTTCTCCCAAGCAACAAGTGATAGGACAAGAGAAAATGGCCTCAAGTTGTGCCAGTGAAGGTATAGATTGGTTATTAGGAAAAATTTCTTCACTGTAATAATTGTCAAGGATTTGAACAGGCTGCCCAGGGAAGTGGTTGAGCGACCATCCCTGGAGGTATTTAAAAGACGTGTAGATATGGTGCTTAGGGACATGGTTTAGTGGTGGGCATGGCAGTGCTAGGTTAATGGTTGGACTTGATGATCTTAAAGGTCATTTCCAACCTAAACAATTCTATGATTCTGTGATTATATTTTAACAGCCTAGGCTACTCAGAAGTAAGGTACTTTAAGTGACTTTCTTGCTAGTGCAGTAAGAACATGTTCTGGACTTCTGTGATGACTGTAGGCTGGTGCCCTCAGAAAGCACTCCCAGAAGGGTTGCCCACACAATTGGCATGTAAGTAAGTACAGGCAGGTTGACTGCATTCTCCACCAGTTTGTTGCATTTAAATTACAAAGCTAAGACAATCTCTAGCCCTGAGTCCTTGCACAGCTAGTAAAAAGTCTATGGCCTGTTGGTAGCAATGACAATAATGTATTTACTGGGTTACAGGACTGTATAGCCTTAAATCTAAACAAATAGTTTGCATTAATACCCAAGTATGTAAGGAAAGCAGCATATCTACAGGGAAACTTCTTTCATTCAGGTTTACTCTTATCTCCTGCCTACACTTCTCAAGAGAAAATCTGCTGTTGGTGTCAGAGATAGATAATTTCTTTCTGACCGTTCAGGTACTTCTAGAAGGCTGTGGAGATTCAGGCTATTTGCTAGTCATCTGTGAAAGGCTGAGGGAAGATGGAAAAATTATTTATGTGCTGGTTTCAGTCCAGCTGATTCCTCTATCATCCAGCATGAATGGTGAGGATCATCTCCATGAGAAGGTAGGACTCCATTGCCTGAGAAGGAGCTGTGATATGTCAGCTTTGCTGCTTCTTTCTGGAGAAGGCAATGAATTTTCCCTTTTCTGTGGAGGAGGAGATGGTGATAGGGTCTGATAAATGTCTGTGACAAAGGCAGAAAAGAAACCCTTTTGTTAAGCCAATTCTCACTGTCATTTTCATATTCTTCTTGGTTTCCCATTTCAGAGCACAACTAGGCTTGGGCTAAAAAGGGGAAGAAAAGGAACAAAAAACCCTATAGGAAAAGTCCTTATGACATGGCCCTTTTCACTTTTGCATTTACTTTCAGTGAAATACTACTTGATTTTGTTTTTAAAAATGAATGTCAAGGGCCAGAAGCTAAATTCATAAATCTCATAAACATTTCAGCAAATGCATCCAGGTTGACAATACTGGAACTTTTCTGGGACTTTGTTATATGTCAAAAGAGTAAAAAATAAAACCCCAACAGAAACTCCTAACCCTCTGATATTTTTACTGACTATACTTGCCAATAACCTTTGTCTACTTTTCTCCTTCTTTTCCGTTTCAGTCCAAATTCACAAGAAAAAAAGCAGTGGTCATTGGATTGATGATGGGGCTATGGAAATCGAAGCATTCAAGTAAGTCACAGACTACCATGTAGGCAGCTGTGAAGCTGTCACTGCGGCATTAGAGCTCCCCACATGTTGATATGTCAGGAATTTGGCCCACTAATCACTGGAATTGTTGGTAACACTCTACCTTGGAACTATTTGAACTCATGTGCCTTTATGATAAAACAACTCTGTATTAACTTCTCAAATCCTATTGCCACATTTCCAGAGTAAGCGTGTTAATTTTTCTAGCTATTGTGCTTACAGGGTCATAAAACCAGAGAAGAGGTGCAGTCATTTCAGCTAACATATCATAACACACAACTGCAATAACTTTGTTTCCTTTCTGACTAAACCAATGGTGACCGGTTGTGGTGGAATAACCCATTTGCAGCACCAGAATCCTCACAAATGATAATCAGATGTTTAAAGTGACTTGGTGATGAAACACATCATGGAAGAGGGAAGAATGGGGAAAGTGAAGAAGCCTAGCAGCTGTGATTAAAGTATAATCTTGATTTCTGGCAGGCAAGATATGTGCTGCATTCAGAATTTCTAGCCTGTCTGGAGACTTGATGGTGGAGCTGTCTCAGGAACTGCAGAATGGTGAGGTGTTACATGGAAATCCTGGCATTAGCGGGAAAACCTTCACACTCTTGCTCTTTCAGGGATCTCACAGACTGAAGGCTTAGAGCAAATTAAGCCCAAGATGTGAAAACCTAATTCCTGATAGCTTTACGCATGTGAAGCAGTGATTTATCCTTTAATAGTCCTTTTGAATGTGGTATAGTTATTCTGTTTTGATCATTCTGCAGATGATTGTTTTAGTAAAGCTAATATGCAAGAGAGGACATGGATCTGATCTTGCTTGTTAGCTAAAGAAGATCAGTCAGTGGTAAATAAACTACAACAGAATGAAAAACAAAAACAAAAACAAACCCCAACAAAACAGAAGAGTAAACAAGAGAGAGAAATTAGTAAGAAAGTATATTTGTCTTTTCAATGGTTGTTGTCTTGGATCATGCCTGTTGGTAAATTTTTTTCTTTTCTTAAGTCTTCTCTCTCTATTTCCTCGGCTTTCTATTTTTTCATTATAGGTACACAAAATGGATGTTGGGCAGAATAATTGAAGCAAAATACATGAAAACCAATTATCACCTGTCCTGGGGCTATTAAAGACTTTCTTTTAACTCAAGGGTAGTTTCTCCCTTGTTTTGTTCACTGAATGTTGACAGAAGAGGAATAATCTTGAGGCAAATGGTACATTTCAACAAGCAAAATTCACAAGAGCCATAGAAAACATCCAAATATATATTGCTTAGCTTGCAATGTGCAGTGCTAAACCATAGCTCTTCAGATTAATCTCCTTCATGGCATTGTACTGTGTTAATAGGATCTGGGTCTAGTGACATCTAAGAAATTGTCCACCACCCTGTGTTGTCAGGAATCATTTCTGGAGGTATCAAACTGGGAAACATAGAAAGGAGAAGCAAAAGGAAAGACCATCCCATAATCAGTCCCCACTGAATGCCTTCTCCTTCTCTTCCTTTTTCCCTTCTGTCCCTCATCTTTCATTCCTTCGCAGTGAAACAGCTGTGGTTGTTTCCCATATAAGAAATGATTAACAACCTTTTTTTTTTATTTAAATCATAGTTCTAGTTTGCAGCAGAATTTCAGCAGTTACGTTGCCAGATTAACTGCAATTAAAACAACAACATTTGCTCTCTCATTGCAACTGGATGCAAAGTCTTCTATTGGCAGCCTGTGATTTCTCTTCTAAAAGTGCTTAGATCTAAAATACACGGGGCCAAATTCAATATGTATTAGATTTAATACAGATTGAGTCTGGCATCCCAAAATCAAACAGAGGAGTAGTTATTCAGGGCTGCAATGCACTGAAACCTCAGTTTTCAGGGTTGAAGATTTCAACTGCTAAGTCCCAAATGGTCACACATCTCCAAAAAGCCTATGGTGATCAGGGCACGCAGGGATTTGTTGCTGTTGTGAGGGGTGTCACCAGATCCATTCTTCTAAGAATATTCCGCGCTCCCTCCTCCACCTCCAGGCACTATTTCTGCTGGCACAGAGCAGATTCTTACCATTTAGCATCAGTCCATCATACATGGACTATGTATTTATACATAGCTTAACCTCATAAACCACTGGGTCCTGATCTGCTTTTGAGACCTTGCCCCAAATGCTGTTGACAGTGCTGTGGGTTGGACATGAAACTGCTAATACAGCAGGATTCATGTTCACCCCACCCTCCTGTAGGGGCTTGACAGACATGTGGGGCTTTAACTGTGCCCTCTCAACAAACAAAGAGATACTCTTTGTAGAGGCTGCCCATGTTGTTCAGGTGGTCACTTTTCTTCTGTGGAAAAAATAATAGAGTGAATGGAAGCTTTCTGACTGGATCACCTTGTCTTATGCATGGATTTCAAAATACATGTCATAACATTTTAAAAATAACATCTGACTATTCAAAGAAACTGTATGCAAGATGTACAGAAATATATGAAGATACTGAACTTGGCATTAAATTTTGCTGAAATACTTTAGCTGAAAATAGACTTTGCAATATACATACGTGATATATATGCTTTTTCAGCTAAAGAGGGAAGATGCTGTCTATGCTAGCGACTTTTCTTTGTGGGATGTGTAAGGAAATCCATGATTTCAATCTCCCAGTTGCACAGATAAGTGGAAAATTTTAAGTAAGACAAATAAAATGAAACCATCTCATTCCATTCTGGATACCACATTAAAGTACAGTAGCTTCAAATAATGGGTTTATAAAAAAGCATTGGCTGTCTTTCATGCAGTTCAAACATCTCATTACTGTGGGGTTATAAATCTGCAGACAGTGGAGGTTCCTTTTATGGAGTGGTCTTTCAGCTCAAGTGGTTATGAACAGATCAATACATTTGTTATGAATAATCTCTTTTAGAACTTGGGCAAATGTGACTTAGCAGTTTTGACAGAAATGGAGCCAAGTGATGCTTCATAGATTTCAACTGTCTTGCGGCTGGTTCAGTGAGGTGAAATCTGTAACTGACCTGTTGATTAGTGAGAGCAATAACAGAAGGACATAAAAAAACATGGTACAGTGTGGCTTGGACTTTTAGCTGATTTTTGTATTGGATGTGTTTCTAGTATAAGGAAGATGTGGTGGAAGCAATATTCACATAACTTTGTTATCTGGTAGCTTTTCTTACAAAAAAAAGCTACAATGAAGCTACAAAAAACTTATTTTCATCCATCATTGTGCCAGAACTACAGTGTACTAGTGGTTAGATTTGTTCTATCTTTGACCTTTAAAATGCAGGTTTCTTCTCAAATGCCTTGAAAGTGACTGAAGAAATTAAGTACAGTTTCTGAAGAAGTAGGAGTTCAATACCTCATCTGGCACATGGTTGAGTTCCTGCACCCCTCACCGAAGTCAAAAGGAGCCAAGGATAAAAACATCTTACAGCAATTAATGGCTTATGCACCATTGTCAGAGAGATGCTTAACTGTGGAGAGCTTGAAAGTTCTGCTACTTTTATTTCAAGTTTCTTTGTTGTCTAGTAGGAGCCCCTGTCTTAAATGAGGTCCTCTCTATCACCGCACAGCACACAAGAGGTATTAGGTATACAAGACAGAAATTGAAAAGAACAAGACATTCAATGAAGAAAATGAACTAGATAGAATGAGAATAAAGGAGAAAAAGTATGAAGCTTAGGTGTTTTGACAAACACAAGAGAGAGAAACAGTATGCAGAAAAGTAAGCCACATCAGAATAGTCAATAAAGTAGTTGTCTTACCTACCTGTAGATAGTTCTGGTTCAAAACCATATTATTCCCTATTTACACCTATTTCCTACAGTACTATATTGATAAATCACTGAAGTCTCAGATATTTTTGTGAAAGTCTCTCAACCTTTTCTCTTGGCACTGTTTTTAGAGCTGCACAAGTAATTAAATAGTGTTTAGGCCAAAGAGAATGAATCTGTAGCTCAGAGCTCTGAACGCAGGATGCTGGAATCTGAGACTCAAATCCTTGCAGTACACCTGAAATTATATCTGCATGTTGGGACAGTTCCAGTAGAGAAATCCACCTAAGAACAGCCAACAAGATGATCTGAAGAAGATCTGCATTCAGGTATCACCTCCAATTCAGGGACACTTGCAGACATCAGTCTGCAGTCAGCAGCCAGATGATGTTTTCAGATAAGTCTCCCTCATTTCATTGGATAGGCTAACTGGAGTATTCTTGGAGGCGTATGCCCATCTCTGCTGATCTGGGAAAGAATTCACCATATTTTCAGTAATTGCCTCCTGCTTCATTTGGCTGTGTTTTTCCAGAAGTCTGGCCTGTTGATGCCTTGAATCTCCATAAAACAGCCATTGTGCATGCCAGGAATGATCTTATGTCACATCCTTGGTGAGTGACACATCCGATTACCTCTTGGACCTGCTGTTATTAGCAGACATCTGTTCTGGTTCTGGCAGCAGACCTATAGGATCAAGTCCTGTGATATAAGCAGTGCTGAGATTGACCCTCCTGCTTCACAGAATTGAGGTTGTAGTGGAGTTGAAGGTGACTTATGCAGCTTTGCTGTTTTCAGTATAAAAGAGTGGGGACAATGCATTTGCTGAAAATGTGATAGCTCTCAGACTAAAATGTGTAACATTCTTAAGCAAGTGTAACAGTATTTAATAAGGAAAATGTGAAAAAAAACCCAGGGCACATAAGCTTGCAAGTCCTGCTAACTATTCTCCAATGTTAGGAAGAAAGCAATGCAAGTCTAACTGTCCTGCAGATACCGGAGACTAAGCCACACACTGAGCTGTAGGCAAATATTGATTTCTGAATTCCACTGTCTTCAGGAGAAGCCTGTCTAAGTGAAGGCTGAGTGAAAACTGAGGAAGAAGGTCAGACTTTGGCTTGTGGTGATGTTTCACTCTCGTTTATTCCAGCATTCTTTATGCTCATATTTTCAATGATTGATGAATGTTTGTAGACAATCATGTATTAAAACTGTCTCTTCCAGGCTGAAGTCTTTATCACCAAGCAGCAATAAAGACATAATAATAGTATAGCAATTTATTTATATAAAACCAATGTAAGAATCAGTGGTTCACTGTGTTTATAATGAGTTATCAATATAGCTTGTGTTCTTCCATGCTGTGGGAGAAAATTTAATTCTGACCAAATGTTATAAAATAAAGAAAGGTATGATTATTTAGGCTTGAATTCTATTGATTTTGGGTGGATGTTTTAGGTAGTATACAAATTTCTTTTAGCCTGTGCTAATGAAGGCTGAGATATGATCCCTTACGATCCACACGGAACAAAATATTCTCTGAGCTCTCACTATGAATACAGAGTTTTGTGTTGAAATTTTTTGTTCTGGAATTAGTATAAAATATTTTCTGTGAAGATTTTGTAAATTACACCCTTTAGTTAAATAGGTTTAGAGACCTGTGCTATTGCATTTACTGAATTTTGTGAATTATATGAATATGATACTGTTATATAAAGAAAAAAAACTGTTGCCAAAATTACTAAGCACCTAAAATTTCAGTGTAAAAACATATGCCTCCCCCTTTCTGCACAGTAATAATCTCTCATTTTGTCACTGATGGATATTTTGATTGGCAATGAAATATAATACAAGTGCCATTTGCTACACACTAGGAAAAACCTTTTATCAGAAAGTGAGCCCTGATACTGCAAGATAATTTACAAAAGTACAGCCTTAAAGATGGACATTTAAACCTAACTGGCCCCCTTACAAGAGTCAGTGAAAAGGAGAAATTATGCAAGGATAAAACTAATGGGGTTATTTTGTCGATTTGGACTTAGATTTGGCCTGAAGTTTCCATGGTGTTTTCAATTGTATGAATAGATGTAATGTACATGCCAAAAATTCTGAAGAGTCTGTTCATTTTCTCCTCAGGATTTTCAGCTAAGGTGATTTTTTAGTTTTTATTTTAGGAGCAGCTCCAAATGATCTCAGATGAATAATAGCTTCAACATTCCCGTTGCAGACAGACCATTTCAATTCTTCTATGGTGTCTTTCAGAGGAAGAGTAGGAGGAAGTGGTAGTTATGAGTTTACTAATGATAAAATTATTAGTTTTATAATAAGATCACCTTTACTCACTGAAATACAGGAAAATATTATGTTCTGCTACATATTTTATAGATGTGTGGGAGCATGTTCCTGTAATTTAAGAAAAAGTTTTAATTTTGCTTTTTAAATGAGTCAGAGGAACATGATGTTTTTTAGAACAAATATTTTATTTTCTCTTGCTGATTGCTTAATGTTTTCATTAAAGCACTAAGCAGACTTGCAAAATTCAAGGTTAAGGAGTCTAGATTTTTTCCTATATGTATTTAAACATATACATAGAATTTAAAGAAGATAGCATTTTTACTTTCTTAGAAATATACTCACTATTATGTAAACTGCTTAAATCAGTAAAGATATGAATAATATTTCATTATTTGTAACTATGCATATAGTGCTTTATAGTTATGTATAAGGACTAAATTCTGGATTGTTCCACACAAGACAATAAAGAAAAAATAAAACCTCTCCTGATCAAGGATTGCCCTGACCTGTGATCCAGGTATATGGGATAAGGAACACTTTGCATGTTTTTCTCCCTTTCAGGACAAAGACTAGGGACTGTGTGAACTGTTTCTGTATGGCTGATTCAGTGTTCAGTTGAATTGAACTCACACATCAGCAAAAACCATTTACTAAATGTAAGTATTACTGCTGTGTGTTGTATGTTTTATTAGAAACTAGCTTACACGGAGAGGGACTAAGTTTCATACAATGAAAGTGGTTGATTCTCTCTTCTGATTTCTCAGGCTCCTCTGAGGAAAAGAACTGTTTGCATTAATGAACACTTGTTTTCTGAGACTGTTTTATAAGGCTGACATCTTAAGCTAGGACATTGTGAAAGAATTATCATGATTAAAAGGAACTTGGATAGAAAAAAGGAGTATGTTTAAAATCAATTGATGCAATTATAAAACAGCACAGAAATTCCTTTAGTTTTAAGATTCATAGGACAGGAGACCTGTTTCAATATAAAAATTGTCCATACCGATTGTTTATATGTTGTTGTCCTCAACATACATATGACCTATCATGTAAATGCTTATGTCTCACATCCATAAACTAGCAGTACACAGAAATTATCCTTTATTTCCAATAAAATATTGACCTGTGTCTTCTCTCTCTCTCAATGCAGTTTTCTATTTGCTAACCTGAAAAGTACAATCATCACCAGATAGTAAGCCTTCAGGATCTGGAGAAAAAAAATAATTAACAATTGGCCCCATCCCTGTGGCCTTCATGAACCAAAAATGGGAAATATATGTGATACATGTGATTCAGAACTTTTGAACATACTGAAATTCCATTTACTCCCAGAAAATAAAATTTATATCTCAAAATATGCCACATTACAACATCAACTAAGATGAGAAAATGTGATTGTCTCTAATAAACAAGTGATTGCCTTATTAACCCTGGGTTTAAAAGTGCACATGAGGAGGGCAACTCATTACTATCAAGAGATGTGCAGAGCAAGCAAAGGATGTGTTATTATCCCAGGGGTCACTGAGAATAGCAGCAAATAGGATTATTGCTCAGATCAGGATGAACAGAAGGCTAGATGAATGTAATTTCAATGAGAATTGATTTGTGGAGAATTGATTTAATGACATTTAAAAGGGCACCCACTTTATGAGTCTTTGAGGCTATCCTGTGTTCTTACTGCAATATAAGGCTAAGCCTTTGTCTTTCATTTTCTTCCCTGAGTGCAATGTGTTAAGGCACCTGGGGATATTAAGACCCTGTGAGAACCATAGCCACATCCTCCCTGGGTGGACACTTTTGAGGCTGCTGTGATTGCTCTCAAACCGTTTTCCTGCACCTACAGCCTTTCATCAAGGACAGAAGGCACATCCTTGGAGGCAACTTGCCTGAGAGCTGACAATCCATGACCCAGCTACTGGTACTTGGGACTGTCAGTACCCCCTGGAGTTTCTGAATCCATTGACTCTAAATTTTGACTTGTATGGGTTAACTTTACAGAAGCAAATATTAAAAAACTAAACACAAAACAGGTGCTAGCGTGTCATAGGATTCCAGTTAGTTTTTATTAGTATTATACATAGATAAACAGATCCAGAGACAAACCCATCTAGGCAAAATACATTTTTATTTTTCTCACTACATTGCAGTTTGATCCATGTCCTTTGGATCTCCAGAGTCTTTCAGCTACAGTTCATGTCTTGCTTCTGCATACTGTGGAGCCTTCTTTCCATGTTTGCTGTCAGCATTCATCCTGACACAGTAGCTAATTCACTTGGCTGCCCCTACTCCCTCTGGGAGCAAGGTGTTTGTGATCTGCCTCTATGGCTCTAGGACTCTTCCTCTGATTCATTTATTCATCAAAGTTACAAATATTTTGTTCTGTATCTACATTTCTGTATTTTCCAACTACATACTCCTTATTCTTTAAGGGAATCGTTGTCCAAGGTATTTTCATCAAATAAGTTGCTATTGACATACCTTTTTCTTGGCCTGGAAAGAATGTGACATATTTTATTTCAGCATCTGCTGTAAATGGAGCCTTCAGCTCAGCTAAAAATCTGACTTGTAGTGTGTCTTTGACCAAGAAAGGATGATTGGCAGCCTGGGAAATGTAACAGTACTCTGCAGGTAAGTAATGCAATTTCCTTAAAGCTCATTTTCAACATGTTTTCTGGTAGACTGTTATACATGCTACTGAAATATCTGATCACCCTCAGAATGTGGGCACAGTCTGAAAACCTGCAGATGAAAGAAGAGATGTTCTGTGTTCTTTCTTTCTGTGGACAGGGACTGCACAATGAGGAATCCTGGAAGTGCTCCATGATTAACTATGCTATGTACTAAAGTTAATGGATTTTATGAGCATGACAACTTCATATTTATTTGAGCACATTCAACGAACATGTTAATTCTTAACTCAGTTGTCAGCTATCTAATTTCTGGCAATCTCCTGAGCAAGCTACTTTGGTGGATTTAATACATTTGTAAAATGAATCAATCATAGATTGGGCATAGAGATTTGACTACATTTATAACAACATGTGGCCATTAAAGATGGCCTACACACTGATTCTGTGGTAATGCCTGCTAAATATATAGGGCTTGTTAATGTTTGACAAGTTACTTTTTATGTTCTTCTGGTTTAGTGTTTAATGATGATTAATCCCATAGCAGAAAAGTAGTCTCAGCTTTTGACGGTTATTGCAGAACATGTGGAAAATAAAATGTGTCAATTAAGTAAAATGCTCACATCCTAAAACACACTTTATTTTACCCATAAGCAAAGGCATTAAAATTATAATATATCCACAGGAAGAGGATTTGCAACATTTACAACCAGTCAACACCTTTATTTTTATTTTGGACTAGTATTAGTCTAGAGCATTTTGAAGCATCCTAAAAATTGAAAGGCAATTCCTTTAAGAAGATGAATTTCAGGATAGCTTATAGAGTGTTTGTTTTGGGTAGTAATGTTAGATAGGCAAAGCAGCTTATACTTTCTAAGATTGGGCTCAGATCATCCAGATACCAAGAAATCACCCCTGAATAACGTTAAAGGCAGGTGGCACCTAAGCCTGGGAATGTTGCCTTAGGAACAAGCATGAAATAGATTCTACAGGGCTAGTACGGGAGTTGAAAATACAGGGTATGGCACTCAGTCAGAAAGAAAAATAAAGGATTCGTGTTCTTTTCTTCATGTTTGTGGCAAAAAAGCCTCCTCTATGCTTTGAAAAAGACAGTAGGACTCCCCTCTGTGTAAAAAGAAATCTCTTTTCAGCTAACGCAGACCATGATTATTTGTTTATGTCTGAGATTTGATTGCAATTGTGCATCCTGAAAATAGAAAGAAACAAGTGATGTGAACAAATGCAGTCTGGAGCAGAATCTAATCAAGGGACAATCAGTCACTGTGTATAGAGTATTTTCTTATGATTCTAACTGCTGTACCTTATTGTAAATGCTACCTTTGTTGAGTAAAGAAAAAAAAATAAAAAGAAAGAATTATAAATTTCAAACTGGAGTACTGTGTGGTTAGACAGTGTGGCCTGAATTCTCCATTTTCTTTTACCAGTTTAAATGAAATGCGATTTACATCTGTAAAAACAGAAGAGGAATCAAACACTTTCAGTGTGCATTTTGAAGAATCTCCTTTAGCTATACAGTTTATTTTTGAAGCTTAAGAAATTTTCTGACTCAAACATTTGTCCTTAACAGGAGTTTCTCACAGAGTAAACTAAAATGATCTTCTATTTATTTTAACCAGTCTTTTCTCATAATTGAATAAATCCTTCAGAATATGAAAATTTTAAACTGTTCAATACGGTAAGTATTAAAGACACATTGTCATTTTCCATTGTTTTGTTTTTTATGCGAGAAAATTGGCCCAATACATGGATCTGTTAACCTCTTTGGGTAGTAACTGAATGCCCTGTTGTAATGATATGGAAGCTCTCTTGCAATTTAATTTAGTTTATCCAGGTTGATTGTATTTTAGTTTTTTTCACTTTCAGTGGTATATCAGCTTACAACGAAGGACCAGCTTCTAACCTTATTCATTGTCCTTTTGTGCTGCAAGTGTTGTATGAAAAGGCTGCAAAGAAACAAATAAAAAGCAAGTGGTGATTCTCTTTGCACAAGGAAATCTTTGGTTGCTCTGAGTCCATGTGGTTGTATCAGTGTCAGCTTGTCCAGTTGACTTTATTGTCTATGTGGGCTAGAGACGGAGGGCCTGTGAATGGAACATGTTGCAATTAGATGCTGTCTTGGCCTCATATAATTTATTAATAATAACATTTTTTTCCATTTGAATATATTCAGAATGAAATTCACATCCAGAAAAAGAAATTACATAATACCATTAAAAAGTTGTTTTCTTGCTGTGTGTTCCTCAGTTTAGAATTGGAAGATGACTTGTAATTTTGCAAAGAAATCAGTTCTACTGAGGTGAAAAACTGGTAGGGATATACCAATTAAGGTTTCAAGTTTGAAAGAGTTTAAGTTCCTTAACAATGCCCCAAACCCATTGTAAATTGCCCCAACATTTGTAATTGCTGAAATGGTACATAGCTGGTTCTTACATCAATGATAATGATATAGGTTGGCAAAACATTCTCAGCTGTCATCTTCATGCAGTGGGGTAGCCTGACCTCATATATTTTCAGCTGGAGCAATAACTGAGTATTCTTAGATGAGTCAGGTAAATCAGTCCCTGGGCTGTTTAAGCATCTGCACAATACTCTGAAAACAAATAGCAGCTGTTTCACTGAGATTATAGGGAAGAGAAATCTTTGTGTGCCTTATGGCTGATGTCTTAATTTCTGCTCCCAGTGGATGTATAAGTACAACATCTTATCTGACATAAATTCAATTATGGGCAGGTCTGCCACAGAAGAATAACTCCTGAGTGTATACTAATTGACTGAATAGGAACAGAAGCATATAAAGGGGCTTCTCCACTCCCCAACCTGAGGTGAACTAAGGGAATGCCACATAGGAGAAATGGGACTATTAGAATTAAAGAGCTCAAACACCTCTGGATACCCCATAAAATACTAGATAGCTTTAATTTATTGTTACGGAATTACTATAAGGATTATATACATGCAAGGAAAAAGTGATATTGACAAGACTATTAAAACCAAGCATGTATTTATGTGGATAGCAGACTTTTCACATCAACATGATCAGTTCAGTGAAGGAGATTGAATTTCTCATCATTCTTGACTTCTAGAGCTGCTGTATACACAAAATGTCAGTTCTCATTAATGTGATGTTGCTTCCAGACTACTGCTTTGTGTGTCTCTACTCTCAGACAAGATGCTATTTGGGAATTATTAAAGGTAGTAAATAGTGTAACCTTTTATTAAAGAATCACAACCCAAAGTACTTGGACAATCCCTTTATTTCCCCTTAAAAACAATAAAAAATAATTACTTCTACATATCATTTTTCTATAACGTGGATAAAACTGAAGCTTCACTAAAACTATGCTTAATGTTGATGCTTGCACTGAAGTTGAGTAGGATGCAAATATTCACCCTTTTAATATTCAATTCAAGTTTAAAATATGAAAAAATCATGTTTTCTAACAGTGAGACTGCATGTTAAATTAATATACCAGTAATCCTCCAGCAATAATACCAAGTCAGGCAATGTCTACAGGATGTTTGTCCAAGGCAGGTATTGCAGGAACCCTCTGTATCATGGACACAGCTTTTGGAGACTGCTAGAGTGAAAATTGGCTAGCACAGAAGATGGAGATCAATTTTGACACAAAGTAACTTTTGCATTCAAATATCTTTATATTCAAGACAAACGACAAGGCATTGCTGTTACTAATTTCTATGACTATACATATGTATGGTACAAAGTGCTCATATATAGAGAATTTGTGTGGGATTTAGAGTGCCATTTCTTTCTTTGATATGCATTCCTTAATAATATGGTTATATCAGCAACACTGAAATTTTTATTGTTCAAAATCCCACAACAGGTTTAGAATTTATAAAGACACAGTTTACAGTCTCCTTGTGACAAAGAGGATCTGTTGCAAACACATCCACCTTCAGTGAAAAAAGAATATGGAAAGCCTATTAATGTAGACTTCTGTTCCCATAAGCTACGTGGGTTGTCAGACTCAAGCATCATGAAAGGCAATGAATACCTGGGGGAAATAGGCAGACAGAACTGAGCCACTAGAGCAGTGAGAGCTTGCAGAAACTCACCCTTGCAGACTTGTTCTTTATTTTTAAATTAGATTTGTTTTCCTGCCACTCCCTCCAATATCTTTTAAAGCAGGAGGTACCTACCAGCTTTCTCTGAGCTTCAACTTTTTTTCTCAGCAGAGGCAATAGCAATGTATTTCAGAGGAACTACCTGCCTCATTTTTTTCTTCAGCCTTCATGCTCACAATCTGTTTCCACTGCCCTTCCCCTATATATTTACTTTTATTTATTTCTACATTTTATCCAGAGCTTCCTGACACTCTGATTAAGATTTTGTTCTCACTGTCTATTTCACCAGCTGCTGTGTACAAAAGGCTCTTCTACATCTTGAGAATTTGGACTGGTTCACTTAGACCACTGCAGAAAATAAACCCCTTTTCCAGAAAAAAAAAAACAAAAAAGCCCCACTTTTTTTTTTTGAAGCAAAATTAGCAGATAAACAGAGGATGTTTTATTTTACCTAATAGGTAAGACTGCCTTCAAAATATTTTTGTTTCTTAAACATATGTACATAGTTCAAGAGAAGGAGTAGAGTTGAATTCAGAGGTGATACACAAGATAAAAATGAGGAGTAATGCAGACAGCAATTTTATAGTCAACTCTATTATCTTTACTCAGAAGATGAGATACTGAAAATAATGGAAACAATCCAGACAGTTCAATAGCTTTTCAATATAATCTCCCTTCTTTGAGTCAGCGTGAGGCACCGGGTGTCTCATTTGTGTTTCCCACACAAAATGGTTCTTAGATGGCTTGATTCTGCTGACTCAGGAGCATAATGTCTTCATAAATACATGAAGCCAGGCAGATCTGTAATTAACATAGTAAACTCTCTTTGAGCTGAACTAACCCACACAGAGCCTATACTTTCTCATGGTTTATCTATGAACCTGCTGGTGCACCCACAACTAACAGAGAATTACCTTAGACTTGTGTCTACTACCTTACTCTCTCCCTCAGACCTCCTGTACTAAAGTCAATGTTAACTCACATGATAAACAGCCGGGAGAAAGCATAATTTACAGAAGGAGATGCTATAGTTTACCCAACTCCTTTCAACTACTTTGTGTGAGTGTTACGTTGTGTTACATTGCCTTTCACATTCCGAAGAGCAGAATATGAAATACTGAGGGAATTCAAGTGGATATTATGTGATCTATCTCACAGCACCTTACATATCACTTCTGAGTTTGGCTCACAGGCCCACTGACTAAGAAGAGAGAACAAGACATCCACAACAGCCAGCAAATGAAACAATAGTTTAATATCAGGGGAAGGTATTAAGGCAGACAGTCTTGTAATGTGAATAAGTATAGAACAGTAACTTGATAGGAAATAGAAAAATAGCCTCAGATTTAAGTGAGATAGCAGATATGTAAATATGATGTGCAGCTAAGGTTGAACTTTAATCCCAAACTTTAAGGTAAGGGCATATTAAATTATCACTGCTAGAAATGACTTGTTTGGGGAAATTATATTTACAGCACTCAGTTCTCTTTCTCCAAACCTGGAGCGCATGAAGGGGTTGCTGGCAAAGCTTTCCCAAAGCCGGCTCATACTCTGAGCAGGCTGCACTTGGCCAGACTGGAGAGCAACAAACATGACACATCTACTTGTACCAGGAGGTACAGGGAGGCCCTAGAGGGTCCACACTGTTCAGATGGTTGTCAGGCTAATTGTTTTGCATGACTGTTTAGAATACTCAAAAATAACCTTACATGAATACCTAGAGTTATCGCTTCCACTCATCATTACAGCTTGAAGAATTATGTCTGTATGAACAGGGATATGTATGCTGGAAAAATATGCCATGCCACTCAATCACATTCAGTTATCTTCAGAGAGTCATGTGAATCTAATGTAGTAGACATCACTAAATAGTTCAACTGCATATATCAGTAAACAGAAATGTGATTTATAATGGTAAAACAGTTTAATTAGTAAAATATTTTTGTGATTGAAAGCAATGTTATGCTATAGAAGTTTGCATACAAAATCTGGCCTAAAGTGTTTTTTTTAAAAATTGGAATAGATTAAATATATAATCTACCTATCCTGACGTGATTGAAAGAGTGTCTTTCTGAAAATCTAATTCACCATTCAACAGGGCTTTGTATAAACAGTAAAAAAAAAAAAAGTTGGAAAGTGTGCATCCTGCATAATAATTTATATGTCAAGGATTCCATACCTATCTGGAGTGCTCAAATCTAAAGGTTAAGGAAAAATATGAATTGCCAGGAAATTGAATAAGTGTACTACAAATATTCATTCTAGGTCAGTGGTACTAGGCTTGACTTTTAGCGAAACCAAAGAAACAGACTTTCAGGAAACATGTCATCTGACACCTCTTGCTAAGTTTATCAAACTAATGAATGCAGGTTACTAAGAAATGTATACCAGCGTAATAAAATAATGCAGCTCACTGCCAAAAGTTTCTTGCAAGTTACTGCTGGAATACATAACTGTAAGAATTGATAAGAAAACTGATAAGACTTTTATCTACTAATGCTTTTAAAAATCTGACAGTTATACTACAGATATTTGCCAGCCCAAATTTTCATTGTAAATCAGAGATGAAATCTAAGTAGCACCTGGACAGCAGCTTACTAAGAGGGCTCACACCTACTGAATTTGCTTTGTGTTATTTTATTATTATGGCTTGTTTCATATAGGCAATCTATCAGGTTGGGTTGCTTTGATTTACCTAAAAATGTAAGTAACAGGGTTTTTTCTAGTTTTCCTCTTGTACTTCTGCTGTTAAAACTTTTTAGCGTTCCTGCTAGCCTATTTTTTTCCTGCTCATACTCCCCAAAACTCTGTTTGCAATGTTTTCTGGTTATGCCTGAAATATCAACTTTGGAAGTAGGATGTCTAAAAAAGAACCTTCACAAGTACTTCTAATCACTGGACAATGTAGTGAGTCATAAATGTTATTTAACATTCAGGGAATTCATTGAGTATGGTCAGTTCAGGGTTAATGAGGGAGACCGTATTTGGATTGATTTTATTATTGTGTCTTTTTTTCATTTTAAAAAATTCAAAATTCACTTTTTCACCTACTTCAACTCAAGCTTTTTTGTTCTTTACTGGTTTGATTCTTTGGTAACTGTTCACAAGCCCAACACACATCCTCCAAACCCATAATATGCATGGAAATTATTAAAACTGAGATGATACGTTGTAGAAAAAAGAGCATCTGAAGTAACCAAAATTTTGAGTAGAGAAATTTCAATAACTAATCAAGCAAACTAAGATAAATATGTTGACAGTCTGAGTACTTTATTCCACCTGCAAGTGAGTAATAAATAAAGTGAATCAGAAAACTCATGAGAGGAAGAGACATAAAGGAGAGACAGATGCCAGAGGTTTTGAGAACTTAATTCCCAAATTCTAGGGTGTTTTATGGACGTATCTATATATATAGGTATATCATTAGGAACTAATTTGGTGTGGGAGGTTCATCTGATGCAAGCAGCAGTGCTCAGACAGACCTTACACTGAGACAACCAGCGTAGGCCAAGATAAGGTTTGATGTCAAATGGAATATCTCCACCCACTGAAAGATTCTACATGTGCTGTTTCAAGCTGTTCAGAGAACCAGTTTTTGGCTTGGGCCCTTATGTACCCGTCAGAGGTTCGAGCACAATTGGTGTGCATCTGCATTGGAGCTTCTGGTTGATTTTTCCCTGAGGAATCCACCTCATGGATACCAAAACTACTTTGTGAACTTGAGCAACCTATAGTAAGAGTGGATGATTTGCCTCAAAACCACATTACTGCACTGACTCAAAATGCTAAAGTAGATGCAGTTGGTGTGGAGTATGTGAGAACTACAGTTTGTCAGAGGATTGTACCTTGGTACCTTGTCCAGGCTGCAGTAGATGGATTATCAAGTGAACGACAAAGGAATATCCCTTGGCTTGTTTTGATACACTTTCTGGAATTTGAATCCATAGTCTTGCTCAGCGGCATGGATTTGTTAAACTTTTTAAGAAACATTTTGCAACAAAGCAGCTCAGCTTGAATGATTCATATCTGGAATAGTTTTAAATGTGTAAACAAACAAAAGCTCTTTTAAAAAGAGGTGTCAAGAGCACTCAAGGAAACTTATCCATAAACATGATTTTTACATACATAGCTGTATCCATATGCAATATGTAGGCCTATAATACTTCCTTGCTAAGAAATTTAAGCGTCTTACAAACATTAATTAACTTCACAGCAAAATCCTAAATAACAGCTACTGAAAAGATACCATTCTGATAATTAACCATACCCTGGTCTGGTTGTCTCAGTCTAGCACCCAGGTGTAGGCTAGGTATTAACATTAACATCAACTTTACGTAGAAACAGTGCTGGCAATCCAATTAGAGTTTCTGGAGACTGAAAGGCAGGGAAATTGAACTAGCTACTTATTTTTAGATGCCATTTATTCGGTTCGTAAGGCAATATAAGAATTGTTCACTTTGCTGCCACAGCCTGCGTGGTACTTATTCTGAGTCAAATACCTTTTGCCTATTCCTGCAGCTGGGACTGTGGTCATCACTACAGCAGCGGGACTTTGCCCTCTGCAGATAGGACATGAAAGAAGACAAAAGATTTCTGATTATTGTTTTGGTAAACAGCAGCAGGTGAGCTGGGAGATGCAATACAGCTGTTGTGCTCCTTAGCAGAGCAACAAAAAAAAGACTGCAGTATGTGAGTGTGCTGATCTGAATGTGTTGATTTCTCTTGCAAATGCATCATAGAGAAAAAGTCAGAATATTTATTTTGAAATGCTTTAGAATATCATTAATAAAGGCAGTAATTTCTTCATAATGGAGAAGAGGTAATAATAATTTATAATATTAATACAAATAATTAATAAATTAACCTGCAAATGAAAAGCTTTTATTTATTTTAGATGCCCCATGGTAGAGGACCTGATGTCAGTGTTCATTTGTGACTTGCAGTGCCACTGGACAATTATGTTCTTTGGAGTTTAATAATGTTCAGTGTGCTCCCAAAGGATCAATGGTGAAACCCTTATTGATTTCAAAGGAGGTCAAGACTGACTAAACACTTTTCAGTATTCATTCAGACTTCCTTTGAATTCAGTTCTCAGATTCAAGAATTGTGGGCATAATGCCTTAATATTTTATATATAAATAACTTTGGGGTGATATACAAATGAAAAATAACAGAGAAATGTCAGTCAACTGCACCTATTTACTTCCATTCATGATCAAAAATGAGAGAGTTTTCAATGTTAAAACACTTAATTTTAAAATGTAGAGGAAAGCAAATGTTTACACAGGGAATTACTGTGTGGAGCTCATTAATGCAAGATAGGAATTAGGTATACAGCCTAGTAAATTTAAAAAGCATATTCCAACATCACGTAAATGAGAAAAGCATTCTCCTAGTACTTCTAGGATAAAATTTTAAGGGCTATCCATCAAGTTTCAGAACACAACTTGTTCAATAATTAGGGTCAGGAAGAAATGTTTCTTTGGTTTCCTCTGGAAGTGTAACATTTCTAATGGGGACCATACTGAATGATTCAAAAGCAATTTTAAAACTTTACAGTGAGGCCACTTTTTACAACATCTAGGAAAAGATAGGCTGAAAAACATAAATTACTACTTTGTAATTGTTCCTGGTAGTTTATTTTCTTTTGTTAGAAGCATGGACAGGATGCTAGATGGTTGGATAGAATATTTCTTGAACAGATAAAACAACAGCAATCAGAAAATGAAGCTGGAATATGCAAGTGTAAATAGACTTTCATTCTCTTTAACTGCTTGGAGAAGCTTAGTTTTCTCCATTGATCACTGGCTATTTATTCACTGTATATCATGGCCAAACATGTAAGAGAAAGCTTAAGTATTGAGCTTGTTTGAATTTGAAATATATGGTTGTGGTATATGAGTGTGAATTTGGTTTTGAACACCTCTTTGCAGCTGTAGAGGTATCCTACTGACTACACCACATTTGGTAGCATTCCAGAAATCCATGAATAAAATTCCAAGACTGTCTCATCTTTCCCAGGAGTCAAGATGGTTGCCATATTTCATTTGTTGTCTTCTGTTATGTGTATGGGACTTCTACAGCCCTTTTCAAAGTTACCTCTTCCTATTTTTCATATAAAAATCTCCACATTTTTCTTTCTTTGGAGCAATTATTTTACCTCACAACTTCCTGCTGCTATCTTATTTGTATAATGTTGAGACTCACTGATTTATTCTGAGTTTCAAGTAATGCAGTAAGTTAATTGAGTTTCCTTTTCTGCTCAGAAGCTGCAGATGGTTTTGTGAACATTTTTTTTTCAAGCCATATAACATTGTAACACCTTGTAATTCTTGGGGGGGAGGGGAGAGGGAATTAATTTCCTCTTATATCTTCAAATAGCGTTTTAGTTTCCTGTGATGACCGCTTATATTTTGGGACACTTTATTTTAATAAAGTTTAGGTAAAATCTTCCAAAGTACGTGAGTTAAGAACTAAGTCCACCATTACTTTTCCAGGATTAGCTCTTCTTTTTTTCTTAATAATTCATTCCAACTAAGATCACTTGAATAATTTTCTTTTGGAGATTGACGTAGGAAATTGTTAAGATGTAATACTTAATTTGTTTGCTGACAAAAAGTCTAATAGCAGCAAGTGAAAGACCATTTAATAGAGTTAAGAGACAGAAAGTTTATGCCTGTATCTGATTCTACCGTTCTGCATGAACTTAAAATGCTGGCTATTTTAATGAAATTCAATGAGTATTCTGCATCTTAAGTTACTTTCGTTCACAGTTAGTGCACAGCAACAAAGATATGACGGTTGTTTTTCTATAATGGTAATGTAGGTCAACAAGACAACCATTTTAAGCTGGCAAATGGCACTGTAAGTGAAGAGTCGATATAATAGTTTAAATATAGTAAGACAACATATACACAAGGTCAACCTTTGGCAAAAGTCTAATTAACATAAATTCCTTCCATCCCACCAGCATTTTTATTTTCAATATATTGTGTGGAATAGGCTATTTGAAAGGGAATTATTGACTGGATGCTCAGACCAGAGCCAGTTCCAATACAGCTGAGGTCGTATGTATGCAATAATTCACCTGTTAGAGGGCTAAAATACCTGTATGTGAACCTTTTCCTGATTTATGTTTTTTTTGTTTGTGTAAACCAAGTTTAACAAAGTGGTTTTCTAAACGAAGTTTCTTCATTCTGATTATACTGCATTGCATTTATAATTGCCCTCAGCTAGACTTCAGGCTTCATCATATGAGATATCTATGATTTTATGGCATGAAGTGAAACAAACTCATGGAGAGAAAATTAGACTTTCAGAGGGCTCTAGAGTTGATAGGATATTTAAACTGATGAGTTTAAAATCTACTGAAGCAGAAACCTAGCAGTTTTGCTGGAGTAGCTGGCAGATGGAATGATACATGATGATAATGAAGGTATTCAAAAGAAGTCTGAAGAACAGATTTGATTGCTTAAGACTGTAAACTTAAACTTAATATTACAAGTATTATTATTGAAGTTTTTTTGGGCAACCCCCAAACTAGCTTTTCTGAAACTCAATTTATTTTCCACATGCTTTATAGTATTAATTATCTATATGAAACCATTTAGACCCCAATTTGAAACTGATTAGCCTTAAATCAATACAGACACATACATGTTTTTTCTATGCTAATAAAAGCCCACATATGCACTAAAATTTTTCTTGCATGAATGTGGTTTTCAGGTTATAACTTTTCTTAGCTCTTCAGGATAGCTATAAGGATTTTTAATTAATTCAATCTGGTCATTCTCCTCCTTCTGAGTAGCAGAAGATGTCAGATGTCTTACCATTAGAGAAAAATTTGGTGATATTCTGAGTATATTTGGAGGTTATCTTATTCTGGTTCCACACATTCACCAGTTCTGGAACATAGACCATCACAAATAGTACCTAAATAAACAAAAATTACTTGCCTGTTGAAAATAAGAATGATTCCAACCTTGTTGTTTCAGAAGAAAAAAAAATGTATAAGCTTAAAAAATGCCATCCCCCAAAATTGTTTCCACCATTTTGTTAAAAAAAAAAAAAGATTTTAATGAGAAATTTTGATCAGCAACAGTAAAAAAAATATGCTATTTGAAACAGTGGTTTTCAAAATTAAAGTTGTTTATCCTCAAAATGTATTGCATTTTATACAGTGACTCCTCTTAAAGAACTTCTGTATTTAATCCTCATTTCATTTACTCTGATAGGACTACAGCACGGAATTTTAGATTACTGATCTGAAAGTAAGAGAGGATTCCTCTGCATGAAAACTTTTAAGTAAGATAATAAACATTATTGCCTAGAATACTAAATTTATGCCCTCTGACAGTCCAATCATTATTTTGTTACTTTTGGAATATTCCAAATTACATTACAGATCCAACTGATATAAATTTATTTAAAAGATATTGCATTCAGTTTTTGGATTTAACAGAAACATATGTACAGCAGCAACATCATGTATGGGCAAAACATATGAGGATATTGGTGCACTGATCTAGTTAAACTAGTTCATCCAACTAAATGCAATGTTGCAGTTATGTTGAAAAGTTTATGTGCACAACTATCTCCCTTAAGACAGCTCTCTAGCACTATTCCAGGAAAGGTGTTTTCATTGCTATGGCACTTAAATGTTCTAATTATGGACTCCGAAGGTGCTCCGTCTTCCAAAGAGTTTAAAACCAACTCTTCCCTCAGGCATGCATGACTTCTCCATAGATTATTTTAGTACAATTAGATTGTGAGTAAAATCTCATTCAAGAATAAATGATGTGTATACACTGCAGGTCAAAAGTGATCAAAGACAAATTTAGAACAAATATGTTCTAAAAAATATTTAAGAGCTTAACCCTAGTAATTGATTCCAATGGAAGTTTGGAACTAAAACCCTAAAAAAAAAATCTTATTAGACACCTACCTTCAACTTTATGCACCAAAGCATCTTTTAAAATCCATCCTTTGGCTCATGGCAGTCTAACAGCTTCCTCTCTAGAACAGAAGTAGCACAAATACACAAGCATGATCACAGGCTAAAAATCCTTGCTGAAGGACAATTTACTAGCTTAGATGTAATACTTTAACTGTATAAATACAGTGTATGGATAGTTAATTTTTTTCTTGTGCATGAAGCTGCTCCTCCTTCATGTGAATGTAACTTATTGTGCAAATCCTATTCTGAAGATCTGCAGCAGATATTTTTGAGCAATGTAAATATAAGTCTACTGACTTTCAGGGTATGCTGCCATTAAGTATCAGACTTCTATTGTTTTTCTGACCAAACAGATATATGCTTCTTAAGAGGGTATTCTCTACTAAGTATAGTCACAAAATATGTAGGATTTGTGAATTATTTTCCTCTACATTCACTTTGGGGAAATATTAAAGAAGAGGAACATGATACAATCTCTTCTAGAGCACCACCTAGGGCAAGATTAAGCAGATTCCAGTTAGTTACCTAAGATTACACATGCATAACCACGTTGATGCCACAGGGGTTGTTGAAAACATAATCAGAAGACAATGAAGCTACACATTTGTAATTGAGGTGTAATTTGGTCTACAAAATCTTTATTACTCTATTAAAGGAAGGAAGCAAGGTGGCTTTCAGGTTGAGTTTGTGTGGCTGGCAGTTAATTTTTTTCATATTCATTGCTAACAAGTTTTAATATTGGAATCACTGAGGCATAATGAACAGAGAATTAAATAATCACTTCCAAGGTAGGATTGCATTTTAAAGAAACCTGCCCTCTGGCTGAGGGAAATTACAGTAAATTTTGTCCCACAAAAACACAGTTTGGGTAAAACAGCTGCATGTTTAAAAGAGGAAGGGAAATCTTGTGTGTTGTAGGAAAGAACTGCTTTCTTATAACTCTGTTATTTGTGAAGGAAATAATATTAGGAAATAATATTACTACCTCAGCTTTCAGTTCAGTTTACTGATGTCTCTGCTTCATTGTGCAACTTTCATCGTGCTACTGTGTTCCCCAGTCCTTATAGTCTTCTGCTGCAAGGGAGCTTTCAAATGTCTGGGATGGGACAGGAAAAAAATAGTAGGCTTTCTTATGGATACTTTGTTTACACCTGTTTAAGAAAACACATCTGTGACTTAAATATTCATGAAGTGCTATGCTGAATTTGATCCTGGGCTTCTCTAATCCCGTATCAGTTTTCTGACTACACAGATCACTGGAGACAGTGACAAAATACCTGAAAGACAGGGATGGTATAATCTGGCTTGTGAAAGATTCAGACTAAATTCCAGTGCTTAGAGATTAATGTTAAAAGGTGAAACTTGATCTTTTCTAAAAGTCTAATTTTTTATAACTCTGAGTGTGATGTCCTTTCTGGCCAAGAGAATTTAATTAAGTGACAGGAATATGAACATCAACAGAAATATTTGTTTTCAAACTGCTTTTCTTAATCCAGGGAGAATGAAAGTCTCAGTCTGCTGATTTTTTTTTTCCTGTTGCAAATTGAAATTTCAATGACACAATCTTCTGTGGGTTATATTAATCAAATAATAAATTACAACAGCCGCAGCAAAGAAGTCAAAGAAATAAATCCAGATTTGCCTTCCTGATGTTGATGTAATGATTTCTGACCAACTCTTCACCCTCTCAGTACTACAAGTAAAATTGTAGCTAGCATTCTTGCAGTTATAATTGTCTTCTCTGTGCATTACTTTCTGTAGTGAATGTCTTTTCTTCTTGCATGTAACATAAAGACCTCAATTTACAAAGGCTGAATGCCAGGTTGGTACTTACTAAAACAGAATTAATTCTCTGCTATACAGTGTGTAACTCCTGCTGAGATGTAGATTTGCTTTTTGGTGCTAGGGTAAAGGCAACTATCACAAAGACATAGTTCAGAGGAAAATTCAGAAAGTGTTTGCTTTGTGTTGCATCTGAACACTTTTTCCTTTAAGACAAAATACATTGTTTAATATATTGTTTAAAATTATATCTGGTCTTAATTTTTTTCTTTCTTTTTTTAATGTTTCTTCTTTTTTCCTTTTCTCTTTTCCTTTCCTTTTCCCTTTGATTTTCCTTTCCCTCTTCCTCTTTCATCTTCCTCTTCCTTTCCCTCTTCCTCTTTCTTTTTCCTTTTCTATTTCTTTTTTTATTTCCCCTTTCTCTTTTCCCTTTTTGCTTTTCCCTTTTTGCTTTTCCCTTTTTCTCCCACAGAACAAGAATGTTGTCTGCTGCATGGTAGAGTTCTAGCTGATGACTGGGAAGCTCCTGGATATTACCATATTACAAATAAGAATATCAATATTCATGGACTCATGAGCAGATTATTTCTGATTAATGTTCACTCTTGAAAGGTCTGCCTTCTCAGCAATACACTTTCTCAAGGAACTTTATTTAGTCAAAGTCTGCAAAAGCAAGAGTGTGAGGCAAGGGAAGGCAGCACAGAAAGCTGTGGGCCAAGGCGAGTGGCAGTGGGAGTCAGGAGTATGGAGTGCACCTTGGAGCGGACCCCAGCAGGTTACACAGCCCACAGCTGTACTGCCATACTGTAGCCTCTGGCTCCACTATATGTCCCTGTATGTCAGATGCATTTGATCAGTAGATCAAATATCATCTGATTCAGTGGTGTCAGTGACACAGCGTGGTAGCTGTAGGTCAGCCAAAGATCAACCAGTATTGTAAACACGTGAAGCCACAACAAATGCAAATAAGACCATAGAGCTCTGTTGCAAAAGCACAAGATGTATCTCATGCTAGCTAATACCTTTTCATTAATCTTAGATGTGGCTGTCATTTTTCCACTAAATGGAGTACAGATTATTCCCTCCTTGCACAAATCCAAAACAGGACATGTAGGAAAGAGTGAATGTACTTTGGAGGTTTTAGAACATGAGGAGTATATCCAGTCTATGAAGAGTGATTGCAACTTCAGGAGTATCCTCTGACCCAGCAGAACAGCAAACTATATTCAGTGCAAACTACAGTGTAAATACTAACAAGCGACTGGCCTAGTAGACGTAGGGAAAGCAGTGGATATTTTCTACCTGGACTTCAGTAAGGCCTTTGACACTGTCTCCCATAAATTCCTCATAGACAAGCTGTTAATGTATGGGGCTGGATGTACAGACAGTGAGGTGGATTGAAAACTGACTGAATGGCCAGGCCCAGAGGGTGGTGATCAGTGGCACAAGGTCTAGCTGGAGGCTAGTAGATAGCGATGTAACCCAGGGGACAATACTGGTTCCAGTCTTGTTCAATGTCTTCATTAATGATCTGGGTGATAGGGCACAGTATACCCTCAGCAATTTTGCTGATGATACAAAACTGGGAGGAGTAGCTGTTACACCAGAGGGTCATGCTGCCATCCAGAGGGACCTTGACAGGCTGACAGAAACCTCATGAAGTTCAATAAGGGGAAGTGCAAAGTCCTGCACCTGGGGAGGAACAGCCCTGTGCACCAATATATGCTCGGGGCCAACTGTCTGGAAAGCAGCTTTGCAGAAAAGGACCTGTGGGTTTTGTTGGACACCAGGTTGAATACGAGCCAACAATATGCCCTTGTGTCAAAGAAGGCTAATGGTATCCTGAGCTGCATTAAGCAAAGTATTGCCAGCAGGTCTCAACCTGCTGGTGAGGCCACACCTGGAGTACTCTATCCAGTTCTGGGCCTCTTAGCACAAGAGACATAGACATATTGGAGAGTCCAACAAAGGGGTACAAAGATGATTAAGGGACTGGAGCATCCCTCCTATGAGAAAAGGCTGAGAGAGCTGGGACTCTTTAGCCCAGTTCAGGGGGGATTTTATCAGTGTATATAAATAACTGAAGGGAGAGTGCAAAGAACATGGAGCCAGGCTCTTTTCAGCAGTGCCTAGTGACAGGACCAAGAGGAATTCAGGTTCATAGCAAACTCAGTATCTAAGAATGATGTAACACACCAAGGGATGGTCTTCTCAAGTTCATTGTGCTTACAATTGTTCATCTTAACAATATTTCCTCCAAGAATTATTTGTGTGGCTTCTTCTGATATATGGCTTATTTATGTTTTGCCCTTCCTATGCATTTCTCCTTTATAGTTTGCAAAGGTCAGAGCACATGAGAACTTGTCTCAAAATTTGCTGTCTGTACTTATGTCTGTATGAATTGGGGAAAAAAAATCTTTCCAGTTCAATCAAACTTGTTTAATAAGAACAAATGGCTAAAAAAGAACAGTAATAGTAGAAAGATGGAAAAATCTTGGAAGGATCACTGCAAGGTCATCTCACCCACTCTTTTGATACAACACAGGATTCCTTATGTTTATATAATTTCTAGGGCATATTTACCTAATCCCTTTTTAAAACCCTCAATGACATATATGTTAGAGTCACTCAGCCAACTGTTCTCACGCTTTGCTTTTCTTACTTTTAGAAAACCTTTTTTAATGTTCAATCTTTTCTGATGGAATTAAACCTATTCTTTCTTTTCATACATGATAAACACAGAAAACATTACTCCTATGGTCTATGAAGCCATATTTGTTTAACTGTAAACCTCCCTTCTTTAGGATAAATATTTCCTTTCAATTATTTTGTGGGGACAATATTTGATCTTTTTTTATTGTGGCTGGTATTTTTTTTGTTTGGTTGGTTTTTTTCCCTGGACTGCATTTCAGCATATAACATCTTAAAGCTCACTGTCCAAAACTGGATGAAATACTCCAGTTGAGGACCTACATTTGGGGATGGGGGAAAACTTCATGACTTTTCCAGGAAGAATTCCTCTTCCTGTCTATTAGAAGACATAGCTGCATTGAAGTCATTAACATTATTTTGATTTACCCCACCTACGTTCTGTCCAATTAATCAATACAAATGACTTAACACACTTCCAAAGGTAGCTTAACGATTTAGCCACATGTCTTGACCACATGTCTCTTTCAGTTGTGTCATTTGTGAATCTTAATTTACACACTAACATGTCAAATTGTAATGACAGGGCAATTTTCCAAATGCCATTGCATGCAACAAGCAGAAAAATGATTTATAAGCAATTTGTAATTTTTAACCATTATATTAACACTGCTAGTCATTAACTAAAAGTAGATTGGAAACCTTCGGAATTGTTCTGATTATGCCACAATATGATGTTCTTTAATCAAATAGGGGGCAGAAATCTGGTGTGTATGTTTATACATACAAACAGTACGTTTAATAAAACAAATCATTAAAACACTATTAACAGATCAGGTCCACATTCTGATGGGATTACATGCCACTCTTTGTTGCCATCTTTAGCTGAAAAAAAAGAACCTTTTAAAATAGTGTGTCTATTGGTTTCTTTAAAGAAAATTTGACCAAATACTATAAAGAACAACCTGTTCTTGGCTGGGCTATGGGATAGCTGGTCTAATCAGTTTCTTCCATGTCTCATTTTTAATAAACCTGTTCTCACATTCAGTCTTTCCAATTATTATCAGTATTCCTTATAATACATCTTAATCACCAGAAAGACCCATATACCTTTCCAGTCAATTATCCAATAGCTAGTCACATAAGGGTATGCCCCGAAAAGTGCCATATTCTCCCGAGAGTTTGAATAACATCATTGGTGATATAGATAGTTTTGTGTTGCTTGTTAACTTCTAGAAACTTAAACATGCATTTAATGAGAAAAACATGCTGATTTCTAACAGCTAAGATGGTAGGCTAGAGTTAGAAAGAGCTGGTGTACAAGAGGAATCTGGATCCTTGCAAGTCAGCCTGGCAGCCATCTGGCTACATTCGTTTTATAATTGGTTGCTTACATTTTGACAGAAAGTACAAAGTTTTTGTTCTTAAATTCCTTTCTGCTTAGATGTTGGTTTCAGGGAGAATGAAAAATTATTCTTTGTTCCAGTTCAGAATGAAAATAAATTTTGCTATTTTGAAATTCTGCATGAAGCAGAATTACCAGTCTCATCTGATACTTAGTGTTCTCCATTTTGCCAAAAACTTACTTCACCTTTCAGAGTCATGTCCTTTTGTTGATAAAGTTACTTTTAATGTTACATTTTGATAATTTTCCTAATATGTAAATTAAATTCCTCTCAGAGAAGAGTTGTGCCTTTGATAAAAATGCAGATATCTGTGATTTTAAAAAAGAAGCCTAATGAAATTAGGGTCATGACTTCTAATGACTTTTTTTTTTTTTTTTTGTTAGTGAAAATTTTGAGCTTTACAAGTTTTACAAGTATTAGGACATATTCTCTGCTGACTTACATTCTGCAAAATCCTACTGAAAGAGAAATTTTTATGAGTGAAGATTACTAGAGATGGAACTTGAACCAAGGTCAGTTTCTAATATACTCCTATATTTTCTTCTGTAAAGAAAATCCCTTATTTAAAGGATTAAATCATAATATTTATATGCACTAAGAATTTAATCTAGATGACAGTTGCTGAAATCTGAATGCTGACTTTAGTATTTACACTGTCTTCTATCCAGCTGACCAGAAATCCGCCTTCTCCTATCCTCTTCCTCCCTTGATTTCTGTGGACTTACTGAGGTGATTTCCTTTAGGGAGTGATGGCAGTCAATCAGTTTTGTTATATGTTTAAGCAGCTTTGATGACATGGATTCACATCTAGGTCCCTGCTTAAATTTACAAACTTAACTCCATCTCTTTCAGAGACGTGAGTCCTCTATTGTAGTGGAAGATTTGATAATCAGCAATAAATGCTGAGGGTCTGCTGAGAGACTGAGTGTAGATTCAATTCTAGAGCGGTGGCTCTTCATTAGAGGAAGGATGTATGTAACAGCACATGTTGTAAGTTACACTTATGTTGTATCATTCTTTAAGACACTGTTATGTTCCATCTTTTCATCACAGCCTAACTCTATGGCCATCCATTTGAGTATATAAATTTAAAACTTTCATCTGAGGAAGTTCTAATGACTGGGACATGCAGTCTTGACATCACTAGTGAAAGATTTCAGTGAAATTAGTGCATTATGGATGTCTGCAGTGTTACTGATCAGTAATACAAGGATAAGGGTCTCTTACATTGTATTCCTTCTGTCTTCTACAAAAGATAAGATGTTCAAATTATATTTTCAGTTACAAAAACTGAATTAGGGTTAACACGTATGAAAAATAGATAGGACTTGACTGCTTTACACAGATTGGATAAAAGGCTTATTTTGGTTTTTTAAACTCTTCTTTCACTTGATATCTATTTCTGTGTGTGGATATCCAACATTCTGCGTTAGGAATCTGTATCAGCAAAAGCATGTAAGGCATAAAAAAGGAGTAGATACTTCATAAAATAATTTGGAAAGCTCAGTTCCAACTTTCTTGTGGTGTACATCTTGCCAGACTGTTGTGGACCAGAAATTGCTTGTGCTTCTAAAATCAATATTTCATTGGGATCAGTACACACACTGAATTGTGACTGTGAGTTGATTTGCTGTTTGGTTTTGTCTCCCATTACCAGGGCAGCAGACCCTACTTATTATAGTAGCTAGGTGAAGGAAGTAATATGCAAGTTTGGGATAGGATTGCAGATAATCAGAGGTTTCTTGAAAGCAAAGGAGGTAATTCTGGTCACAGTGTTGAGTGGATTTAGATGTTCTGGAAAATGCGGCTGCCCTTTTTGTAACATTCATTGCTATTTGTGCCATCACTTTTGTGGTGACTCTGTTAAATTAGTTTTCAAATGGGTTCTTAGACTGTACTTATACTGTGTCTGAAACCCAGGCCTCAGTCACTGGGTTTTATATTGCAAGGCTATAACTTCAGTGCTACCTCCATACCAAGTGTTAGATTGCAGCCACGCTAACGTGTCTAACAGTGCCTTTGCTGTGCTGATCCTAACAGGAACCGAGGAAAAGAAGAGAGCCTGGGAGCTCGGTGAAGTTCTCTCATTTCTATTTCTGCTCCTGCTAGCATCACTGTTGCGTGACTGATGTCACTCCATTATCTCAGAAGCCTCAAGAGTTATCCTCCTCCCTTTCATTCTTAGAAAGGTAATAATTAATTATCCAGTTATTTCGTGCTGAAAAATCATTCTTGTGAATGCTCTCTATTTGCATAATTTATATTCCCTATTTCCTAGCTGTGATCTTTTTGACATCTTCTGGCTCATTGATTTTGGAATTACCATTTTTTTCCAGTCTTCATTACCATTTTCTTCATCTTAAACAGTTCATCTCTGTAACACTAATACTTACTCTTTTAAAATAACTACAGTATCATTTTTCTTAACAGTCACATTATTTTTCTGGGAATCTTAACCTGTGTAAAATCTTGGGCAGAGGAAACTGGTACCAAATCAAAGCATTCCTATTGTTTTTGAAGGAATTATACTGAATGTATATATTGAATTGTTGCCTTGTCTCCTCCATAATGTAGTTACTTCTTTGTATCTTGGAAGATCTTATGTAGCATACAGACTTGTGCATATAGAAACTTCCTTATTGTTTGGATGAAATTTTCAAGCACTGACCCTACTCTAAAACCAGGAGAGTTTTAATACTATTTTTGATGCAAATAAGATTTTGTCCATGGATTTTGCAATCCATTTTGCAATGGATTTTTTTTGTCCCATAAACAGATTGCAGGTGATTATGGTTTGAAAGAGAAGACAGAAGATATGACTAATTTGAGGAGAGTAGAGGACTGATATTTTAAATTCCTATGACTAGCAATTTTTACTTTCCTTCACAGGAATAACTAACTATATAAATATCATTTGAATGGAATTGGTATTTTGACTGGTCCTTTTTAGGAAGTTGTACTACCTTAGCAAGAGAGTTAAGCAGTAAAACTTTGCATATACACATGCATTTTTGTAAAGAGGGATTCCTTTAACCAGCTGTAAGGCAGATGATAATGTCTGAACAGGATCCCTTTCTTCAAGCGTGTTGCCTGGTACTTTCCTGATTGCAGTGTTATTTATCTTAATACCAACAAACTAATGAAATGATCTGACCCACAGATTCAAATATCCTCATTTTTGACGTTGTCAGTACGTGTTTCTGTATAAACACACATATATATGTAGATAGATATAGATAAATAGATGTATATATAAAATGTCTTTATAATCTGCATTGCTTTTGCAAAACACTTCCTGCACAGAGACTTTCTACATTTTTAATGTTTTCTTTAAGTTCCCTTGAATCATGTCTGTCTTCACATAGAAATTACATTTGCTGGAATTTGTAGAACCACTTGCATAAGAGGGAAAAATTAAGTTTTCCACTACCTAGGAAGCAAAGAAAATTAAACTCATCAACTTTGTTCAAAATGTCAGAAACCTTCATTTCCTACTGACTAGACAGTGAAATTAATGACTTCTTTTGTTGTTTTTTAGTGGTCATTGAAGTCAGGAGCATGCTTCTTGAGTAATGGCTGCTGCTCAATGGTTAAACAGATTTGTTTCTTTTGAAACAATGGAATATATCTTCAGGATGTTACTGTATGGAGTCTCTGAACAGTACTTGACTACGTATTAGCATTATTATATGCCTGTTAAGATCAATATATCTCTATAAAAGTATTCATATTTCAAGGACAACACTAGTATAGTCATTTGTATCTTTAACTGTGGTGGGTTGACCTTGGCTAGCTGACAGGTGCCCACCAAGCCACTCTATCACTCCCCCTTCTCAACAGGACTGGGTGAGAAAATATGACAAAAATCCTGTGACTTGAGATGAGGACAGGGAGATCACTTGCCAATTACCATCGTGGGCAAAACAGACATGACTTAGGGAAATTAATTCAATTTGTTGCCAATTAATCAGAGTAGGTTAATGAGAAATAAGAACAAATCCTAAAACACCTTTCCTGCACCCCTCCCTTCTTCCCAGGCTCAATTTCACTCCCAACTCTTCTATCTCCCCTCCTAGAGCGGCACAGAGGGATGGAGAATGGGGGTTGTGGGCAGTTCATAGTGCTTCTTCTTTGCCAATCCTTCCTCCTCACACTCTTCCCCTACACCAGCATGGGGCCCCTTCCATGGGATACAGTTCTTCATTATCTTTTCCAACATGGTCCTTCCCACAGGCTGCAGTTCTTCACAAACTGCTCCAGTATGGGTCCTTTCCACAAGAGGGAGTCCTTTAGGATCAGACTGCTCCAGTGTGGTTTTCCCACAGGTTCACATGTCCTGCCAGAAAACCTGCTCCTGCATGGGCTCCTCTCCACAGGCCACAGTTCCTGCCAGGAGCCTGCTCCTGTGTAGGCTCTCCACAGGCTGCAACTTCCTTCAAGGCATACCCACATGTTCTGGCATGTGGTCCTCCTTGGTCTGCAGTGTGGATTATCTGCTCCACCATGGACCTCTATAGGCTGCAGGGGGACAACCTGCATCACCAGAGTCTTCTCCACAGGCTGCAGGGAAATCTGTGCTCCAGTGTTTAGAGCACCTCCTCCCCCTCCTCCTTCACTGACCCTGGTGTCTGCAAGGTTGTTTCTCTCACATTTTCTCACTCCTCTCTCCCAGCTGCTCTTGCCCAGATTTTTTTACCCTTTCTTAAATATGTTACTATGAAGATGCTAACAACCTCACTGACTGGCCCAGCTTTGGCCAGTTGTGGGTCCATCTTGGAGCTGGCTGGAACTGGCTCTGTCTGACATGGGGGTGGCTCCTGATGTTTTCTCACAGATGCCACTGCTGCAGCTCACCCCCGCCCCCCAAAAAAAACCTTGCCACGTAAACCCATTACTGCAACCATTGAAAGAAAATATTCCTGTGCTGACTTTCTTTAAGATAGTCCATAGCAGAGATCTAATAATTCTATAATGGTAGTGTATAAAGGACTGTGATCTAGCTTCTATTTATTTCAATTGCTCTGGTATACCTGAGACATAGGTTTGACATGCTGCCCATCAGAAATGTAATCTTTATGCAATTTCTAATTTTTAGCATCAATTTCCACTTTTAAATCAATTTTACAATGTGTTCCAATCATACTAGAGACAGATCCAGGGATTCAGGAAAGCTGAAGTGCAAAAGCCTTCAGCTGTGAAGTGAACAATCCTGTGAAAAATGTTTCACAGTGTTCTTTGTCCTTTAGTTTGCACTAAAAGACTTACTAATACTGTGGCTTCAAGATCCTGTGGACAGCAAAAATATACATGCAGAAAAGTTACAAAATAATAATTGTTAGGGTTATAGTTTTTATTAAATAAAAAATTAAAAGTACCATAAACTGAAAGTTTCTATTGCGAACAATGAAGGTCACATAGGTTTTTTTTTTAGAACACAGCTGGACTGGTACATAGAACGCTGCTTTAATTATAAAGAAGCAGACTCTTCACATTAAATGGTGTATGACCAAACAAGCTGCCTTCATTTGACTTCCCAGACAGCTGGAGTTCAATTCAGAGGCAGCTAATTGCCTTGGGGACCTTTTCTGGCAAGTAGCCCATTGGTACTCTTGAGGGGTGGAGAGGCTTCACACAGAAAGCTTGAAAGCATCTGGGCTGCTGTTGTGCAGAATGCTACTGCTGACAGATTTACCATCTGTCTTTGAGAAAGACAACAGTTTTGGGAGCCTAGATACCACCATTCTTCAGTAGAAAGCCCTTCGTCAATCAAAACCCTGTCATTAGAGTAGAGAGCAGAATTTGAATTATAGCTAAGTGCACTAAGAAAAAAGAAATATCAAGAAATTAATTTACTTTTATTTGTGTATGGCTAGATGAAAAATCCTGTAACATTAGGAAACAGCAAACTGTAAACACATTTATATTATCCGTCAGCTAAGCTTTCTTTGTGCAAATAGTTTTACAGAGGTACCAACAGTAACCATGTCCATATCCCCATAAGAAAGGGTTGTGTAGTAACAGCACAGAATAATGAATTCAGAATATACACTATGCTATGTTAGATAATTCAGATATGTATTTTTGTAAATTGTCTTTGACTTTAAAATGTGATTGCTTTCATTCCTATGTTTGCATCCAACAGAATGGATTGTATTTATCTTACAAGGGAACTTAAAAGCTCTAACTATAGGAAAAAAATCTGATGTGCAGTCATCCCTGTACACTTCCATGTGTACTTGCTTATATATAAAATTATAACTATGTCTTTTGCCTAATGCAATTTTAAAAGAATCAATCAAAATTAGGAACAAAATATAATGTTTTCTAAAAAGCTGCAGTACACAAATATTTTCAGCACACAAATGCACATATATAAATATATGTACCTACAGATCTAATTTAATACCTACAGGTCTGAATGACATGCATTCATCTCAACAGTTCATAAAACTGTTAGGAATAATGAAGAATGGAATTACAGATTCTATAAATAGTACTTTTTCTTAAGCCTGCAAGTGAATCTATATGTTTCCATAAGACTTTAGTGCCTTCCTGAAAGATGTAAAAAAAGAGTTGTGGCCAGTTGCTCTCATTGTATTGCTATGGTTGACCAGTAAGTGTGTACTGGGTGTTTAAAGGGAGTAAATATTTACTTTGTGACCTGTGTTCTTGAAAGCCAAGTTTCAGTTTAATGTGAACGCAGAAGACTGCTAAATATATTATATCGTATCATACATATGTATTTAAACATACATATAATTTTTTATATATGTGCATATACGTGTATGTATATTGTTTATCACAGATATAGGAAGCTGGAAACAGGTAGCTGTTATAAAACTTTTTTGTTTTTTATTGTGAGAAATTCTCATGTTTTCTTACACCAAGTACTTTGCCACAAATCTAGAGGGACAGATGAGGAATATATGCCAGGATTTACCTTCAAGCTCCATGGATGCAAAACATTAAAACCCAGCTTTTCCCTCTATATACATGCAGTATAGAAAGAACACATTGCCAGATGTAGGAAAGGATGCAGTTAAGTAATGAAGCCTCAAAACTCTGCCCACCATGTTGACATTGTGCTACTATGAAGAAAAATTACAGATATGTGAAGAGATAAAGGGAGAGGGACAGAGAATATTACTCTCTAGTATAGTGATTACAGCTCCCCCATGAAAACAGGAGTCCTGGTTTACAGTTGCTTTTTCTAGGGTTGTTTCTGTGTTTTAATGCAGAATTCTTGCCCTCCAAGCTTATGGTTAGGGCATACATCTACAAGATAGAAAAAATCAGATTAAATATTCCAATGCTGAGGATGGCTCTAAGTTTAAGCACACTAATGAAATACAGCTTTACTACTGGCCATGTTTTAAAAGAAAAGGGAAATTGGCTTCTCTTCTCCCAGGGAAGCAGCTTTGTTTTTTACTTCAAGGGAAAGGTTCAGGACTTCAGATTCCAACCTCAAATATATACCCTAATATAAAGTTTAGACAGACCTTAGTTATTCAGATTAAGCACTGTATCGTCATTAAAGGGAGCTAAGTGTTGCCTTATTTTTCATGCTGAGATGCTTTCAGTACAAAGCTAGATCATGTGCTTCCATACTCTGTTGGAGTCTACAGAGCTGATATATCAATGTCAAAAAGAGGTGTGAGAGTCAAACGATGTGCTCTCTCCATCATTTCCTATCCTCCAGTTTAAGCATATCCCTGGTTCATCATGCTGACTTCTATGAATCCTTTTCTTGAATGGATAATTTCCTCCAGGCAAGGCGTAGAAAGTTTATTTGGAGCTTTGAGTTCCACTCTGGTAACGACATGCCAAAATCCCTTTATGGGGCTAGCTCTTATCTATCTCTCTCTGACCTTTTCATTACTGAAATGGCAATCACAGTATTTCCCCACTTCAGAGAGTGTAAATGTGTTATTGGTAATTTCCTAGCTTCCACAGTTATGGAGATCAAATAAGTAGATAAATAAAAGTTCTCTTGCATAAAAAATTTAAACACGAATATATTCCTATTTTGGAAGGGATCTTAGCCACAGTATTTTTGTCATGTAGAGGCTAGATTTTAGCTCAAGTGTGTTGGTCTAGTAAAACCACTGTAAATCTCTGTGAACATATGGAAGTTAGTTGCCTACTGACTTATGACAAGTGTGTTAATGAAAATGCTTTCTTTAGCTTTCCTTACTCAGTTAAATAACAAAGCAAAAAACAATTAAATCAATGTCATGTTTGTGTACAACTGAGGTATAATTTGGGAGTAAGTAGACAGGACTTCTTGTAAAATGGAAATGCTGACATTTATACCAGGGATACAGGAGTCCACCTCTGATCATTTACAGAAGATTTACCTATGTATAATTGAGGGCATAAACTGAAGAAAATGAGACTAAACAGGTAAAACTGAAAGCATCATTTGGCTTCCAGATGGTAAGAAGGATATTTTCAGGCATCCACGCGATAATGAGTAGGACTGGCAATTAGAAAAAAATGTCTCCTGTAAACCAAACTCATTAAAAGACTCAGTCAGTGTAAGTTAGTAAAGGTAGAACCTCTCACTTTGCCATTTTGGTCTGTAAAGTAGAATCACATTTAAAGTATTCTAGCAACTCACTGTGATATGAGCTGTGGCTATACCATGGCTGTTAAATATTTCCTCTGGAAACATCTTCTGCTTCTCAAGTACATCTTACAGAAAGCTATGGGAATCACAGCAACATTACTTTTTCTGCATATTTTACAAGCTGTAACATTTCTATGCAGATTTTGTAGGAAGGTTGTTAATATATTCGTTGAAAAGAGCATTTCTAAAGATCACTCAGATCCTAAATGGAGACCTGTGATTCAGTGGACATTTGGTGTTCCTTCTGCAAGCCTTAAGAAATATATTATTTTTTTCTTATTATGTTTTTATATAATACAGCTTTTTTTTTTTTTTTTTTTTCCTCTGAAGATAATAGCCCAGATCCTGAAGGTGCATAGTACAGGTAAAGTGTATTTCAGGGGATGTGAGAGACATGAGGATTTGCAAACAACCATTTAAAGCCTTTGATGTGTTGTAAATGCTAGCTGCCAATGGCACAAAGGCATGATTCCAGAATTCAAACAACATGGAATGTAACCAGGCCATAAATCTGATTGTCTAGGTTCAACTCTAATGTTGGATCCAAGAAGAGAGGGTAAAACAGCTATTAAATCATCTATCTTCTAAAGTTTCCTCAAGGTAGGCAAAATAATCTCAGTTTCTTCTTCACAATTCTGTTGGCTTGTCTCCAGTAAGCATAGGCAAACCATGATTTTTCTCCTGTTCCTTCCTACTACCAAGATAGTGTCTCCCTTCCTTCACAGTTCTTTTGTATGCAAGGGAGTGACAAGGCAGGAACTGCTTTTCTCTGGGTTTTTTCTTCTAGCAAGTTCTCTTCTGTCAGGGGAATTCTTTCATATCCAAGTAGGGAAGGATAGTGTCACAACACTTAAGATGCCCCCATGTATCTTAACTATCTGTATGACATTTAGTCTACTCCCCCACTGACACATTGCTGTACTGTCTTGACATTATTTAATTTATTCTGCATTAAGGGCAGTTGAAGCAACCACAAAAACCATGGCTACACTGTGATGTTACTTTAGAGCTCCAGTTCCTACTCAACTAAAAATTTCCTGATTGTCACATTGCTTCATGGTGGCTTGTGTTATGGTCGAAGTTTGGAGTAAGCCAAAAAGGAAGGAAACTTCTTGAGAGAATGAGTACTGAATGAGCTCCAGAACCCCCCTACAATCAGTACGGACAGTACTGACTGGACCCCCATTATGTGATAGGTAAATGCAAGTCAGCACTTGTCCACAACCAGTAAAATTTGTGTAGATGTACGCAGATATACTGATTGCTGCAATCCATCATCCACAATGAGATGTATGTAGGAATTTGAAGGCAATTTAGTCTCCAATGTACATATTAGCTGCTGTTTAACCTGAAAGGGAGTCTAAAGTGAGTAGGCATACAGCTTTCTGGTTTGGGGCATGCTCAGTAGAGTTTCAGGCTCAACAGCTCTGAGTAGATTGATATATATCTTGCTTGTCTCCCAAGAAGTCACGCACTAAACATTATTCCTTCACACTTGCATACCCAATGAATCATGTTTGTCACAAAGCACAGAAGATAACTATGCTTTATTAGGAATGGTTCAGTAGTTAGACCACAGACACGGTGATATGGTGATTTGCATTTTGTGTTCTTCCTTGAATAACAGTACAGTGGGGGAATATGGCTCAAGTTGTTTTTTATATATTACTCAGATACGAGTGGGGGAAATGCCTGTGCTTGAATATCTTCTCCAAGGACAAGAAAGAGTGGTAAAATGATTCTAAGCATTTGGATATAAGACTTCCGAGAGATGGACTTTCTAAGTTCAGGCCACAGCTGCAGTAATCTGTACTACACCATACCATAGAATCCCTTGGGGAAGAGAATTAAACTTGAGGTTGTACTCCTTCAGGCAAAAAGCCTAAAGTTTTTGCTACAAGCTTATGGAAAGGCCAACAGACTAATTAGTTAGCCCAGTTAAAAATCAATAGTTATGAGGAAATATGGAACCCTCTCACAAGACCATCTATTGGTAGAGTGCTCTCCTGGAATGGTGGGTTTGGATTCCTTCAAATTTGAAGACCTGAAATATCAGTCCTGGCTGCTCTGGTTATTCCATTTGATACTATTGCATCTTTCCATGTTTTGAAAACAAAAAGCTCTTGGGCTCCAAAATTAATGAGAAGGTTCAGGTTTATGAACCTTTAATGGAACCCCTTTCTCAAAGTGGGTTCTGCAAAGGGGCTAGCTGCATGAACTGGGTACTGCAACATAGATCTATCCTTAAGTGACTTGTTCAAAATCATAGCGGAAATCTGGTGAAACAGGCAACAGTGCTCCTTGGCCCTCTTGAAAATTTTTTTGGGCTGCAGATACAAAAGTAATTAATTTTTATCAATGATGTTGGCCAAAATTTTTATCACTGAGACAATGTAGTGACTATTTGAATTCTGTTAAAATTCTTAGGTCAAAATGCATCTTTAAAGTATGTATGCATAATCTGTGCTCTCAGACAGCATTTAAACTGTGGGATAATTCCTATGGATAGTGAAGATAGGTGAGAAGTAAATAGAGAAATTATTACATTTTTCCCTTCATTCAGTTTTCTGTTTTTTCAGATGACAACTGTGGTATTGACAGTTAAACCTATTCTACCCAGCCATTTCATTCTCTCATCAGGGACTGCTTTCTGAGTGACGTGCATGCACTTAACTTCCATTAGTATTAATAAGAAATCAGTGAGCACACCAAGAAGGGAGTACATGTCTTTGCAATATGTAATGTACCCTTGGATAGTACTTAGTCCAAAATATATTTGAAAATAATGTGAGAGAGAAACATGTGGAACAAAGTGGAAAATGTAGAGGTAAAGTGCTAATTCTTGCATGACAGCAGCTCAGTGGGGGTCATGAAGGAATACTGGAGATGATTATAACATGTTAGATTTGGATAACATATAAACATTCTCAGCTATGTATTGTAGGATGTTAACAAAGCATGTATTTCAAATTAAATGTTTGATTTTATCTGCAACTTGACTGTATTCAATCTAAATTTACTGGAAAGAAGAAAAAAAATTGAACAGCTTTTTTTAATATTTAATCCTATTAACAATTAGCATTTAAAAGAGCATTGTGAACACTATCCTCAAAAATTATGAAGTGTATGGATACAATTCATGGAAGACATGAGGTCCAGAAGCTGAAGACATGCTGCATTATAAGCACATTATAACTTTGTAAAGAAGTAACAACAAATGTATGTATCCTCACTGTTTTTAAGCAATGTGTTAAAATTCACGTTCTTATCATCTGAAGTCTTCATGTGACTGTTTAGGGATTGCAACCCTGCTTTTCTGCATATTTTGTAAACATTTAGTTTATCGACTTCTAAGGCCTGCAATTTGATCAGAAATAACTATTTTTTCTCTCTTTGTCCAAGACTGTAAATTTTAAGTTCTGCTATTGTCTTCTGTGTCCTTTCCAAGCAGTAACTGAACTTCATGTTGCATGAGACATAAACTCTTATTCTGAATATAAGGTTGTTTGGGACATGGTCGTTGTTCCTCCACAGTTAGATTTCTACTGAAGGTCCTCATCTGCAGTCATATACTCATGAAGTGAAAGCTTGCAGTGTGGATGTTGCATCTTCAGGAAGGGTGAAAATGAGAATCTAGGGAACTACAAGCTGGACAATCTCACCCTAGTCACTGAGAACTCCTCTAAGTCTTTTCCAGCCACATGAAGTACAAGAAGTTGATTTGGAACAGCCAGCATCAATTTACCAACGGCAAATTATGCCTCACTAACCTGATTATCTTGCCGGATAAGATGACTGGCTGCAAGGCTAAAGAAAGAGCAGTGGCTGTTGTGTACCTTGACTTTAGCAAGGACTTTGACACTGTTTGACATAATATTGTTACAGGCAAATTAGTGAGATATGGACTGATATGTGGACAATAAGTGGGTTGGAAAATTGGCTGAGGCATTGGGCTCAGAGGGTTGTGATCTGCTGTACAAGTCCAACCAGTGGCTGGTTACAGGTGGTGTCCTTCAGTGATGGCTGCTGGGGCAATAACGTTTAACACTTTTATTATTAATGACCTGGATGATGGGATAGAGTGGGACCAGCAAGTTCATTGTCTCTAATAAGCTGTGAGGACAGATCAGTGCTGTGAAGAATAGGGTTGTTATTCAGAGAAACCTTGACAGACTGGAGAAATGGCCTAGCAGAATCATCGTAAATTTTAACAAAGACAAACGCAAAGTCTGCATATAGTAAGGATTAATGCCATGCAACTGTACCGGCTGGGAGCCAACTGGATGGAAAGCAGTTTTGCAGAAAAAGACCTGAGGGTCCTGCTACATAAGAATTTGAACATGATTCAGCAGTCTGCCCTCACTGCAAAAAGACCAGCCACTTCCTGGGCTATATTAGCAGGAGTGCTACCAGGAGGTCTGGGGAAATGATCCTTCCTCTCTACTTGACATCTATTGTTAGATCACGTAGTGTATATTCTGGTCTCCCTCTACAAGACAGACATGGGCATAATGGAGCAAGCTCTTTAAAGAGCCACCAAAATGATCAGGGAGATGGAGTTTATTACATGTGCAGGGAGACAAGGGTGAAAAATCTTTCTCCATGAGGGTGGTAAAAGCACTGGAACAGGTTGCCAGAGAGGTTGTGGAGCCATTCAAAACTTGACTGGACATGCCTTGAGCAACCTGCTTTTGTTGGACCTCTTTTGAACATGTGGTTGCACTACCTGTCCATGGAGGTCTGTTCCAACCAGCATGATTCTGTGATCCAAAGGATAGCTCAGTGGACATGACCAATGGAGAAAAATGATGCAATTTCTGAACCCAGTATCTAGAATAAGAAATCCAATACTTATTCCTCATATACTCTTCCACCTTCTTATTAGGGTTTGCAAACAGCTAGAATTTATTCCTGAAAGCTGTAATATTACACTGATTGAAACAGGCCAGCTTAATTTCATATGCAGACTATAAATAAAACAAGTTTCATATGTAGACCATAAATAAAACAATAGTACCTTCATAGTAGCCACATCTCACTGGAAAGGGAAAACCAGTTACAATACTTTCCTTAGATAATTAGGAATGAATGTAAATTCAGAGGAAGAAAAGCAATACCATTTTTTTTTTGGGGGGGAAGTAATGTGTAGATCCTGCCTTTTCTATGCTATGAAAAGGTTTTCATGAGTAATTTCATGTCCTTGTGAAAGATCACGACATAGGGCCATGGTCAATGCTTTTTCATTTTTGACCATTTCTTCAACTTACTGGAAAGCAAATGAACTGCAGAAGCTCTTGCTAGCAGAAGAAACCTACAAAGCCACAGGTGCTTCTTACTTGAGTTATTGTTATCAATACACTATGGGGCAATTGAAGCAGAACATATGTGCACAGCTTGTTAGTTGCAAGTTCTTTTTCTGTTTTGGAGAAAGCACACAAAAAGATGCAGCAGTGGTGTTATTGCCACCTAAATTCAGAAAAAGGTCAGAATGACAGAACACAATTTGAAACTATCACATGTGGATACACTTGCTGTAATCCCCTTTCTTAAAAACATACCTGAAAGCTCTAGCATAGCTGTGACCTCCATTTGAAAGAGACCTCATTCGTAATACAGCAGTTTTGTGCGTGATCTCTAAACTATGTATATAAACCCAGGCAATTCTTTTTAGATTTTTATGTCAAATACTTCTTAATGTGAAGTTACAGTTTTAGTGACTTTCATAAATAATGCTGTGTGATAAAGTATTGGCTATATCATTCACACCTCCTTCACAAACCCAGCCCGGATGCAGGCCAGCTGTTGGTAATTGGATCTTGCATGTTATTATGCTTGTATCTTTGGTATCACTCAGTCTTCTTTTTGCATTCCATTGCTGAATTTCCTTTGTGCTGTGGCTTTTTCTCTGCATGTTATTTGTATATTTAAAATGAATCATGCAAAGAATTATTTCCATAACCATGGTGACACTGTAATATTATGCACACTTACAAAGTACAAAGGTAACTCTACCAGACTGGTATTTTCTGTGATCAATTGCTGGAAATTTAATATCTCTTCTTTTTTTCTTTTTTTTTTTTTTTTTAATGAGAGAGAGAATGGAATGTGCTGAGTATTTCCAGATCTGCTTACGCTGGAGTTACTACTATAAATTAATCCAATACTTCTTCAACAGAAGTGATGAGCTGTGTGTTTCTGTGCCCATGTTGCCTACTATTACTAGTTTTTCATGAATCTTGGGATATGATGTAGATTTTTCTTTTTTTTTTAATGGCCCATGCTTCTGGAATCACGTGACTACAGAATAATTTCAGTCACTAAATTTTATCACCCGGAGTTCTGTTATCTTAGGTATTTATACATCTTTTTCTGGTAGTATATGAATGCTTAACAGATTTATTATTTTTTCTCACAATGTTTGATAATCTCAATTTTCAGCTGGGAAGCTGGAGTACATAGAAGGTAGGGCCCAAATCCAAAAAGGCTTTTACATACCCTATGCCTACTGTTATTGATGGCTCTTAATTGCTTGTATTTCTGACCAAGCTGAGCCTATATGACCTGAATTTTAAAAAGAAGCCTTTGATATAGAAAAGACATTTAGTTTTGCCTTCAAGATCCTACACTACTCTATGTTTTTGAGAAAAATTGTCCCTAGAGACTTCCAAAATGGAAACTAAAAGAAATCTAAAACACGCTAGTTATCTGGTAAAATTCAAGTCAGTCTTGTGATTTTGAGAGTCTGAGTGGGTTTAGGTTGTGAAAAGGACAGTAGCTGTGGGCAAGTATTTGGGCATTGGCTTCTGCTAGTTGTGGGGCCAGATGTGCAAAGGCAGAAAGATCCAAGCTGTAAGCCTACGGCTGTTCATTGCTGCATGTTTGTTAAAAACCCTTGTGTGTTCCCCCACCATGATCTCTTGTGCTCCTCTGCATCACTCCAGAGAAAACCTAAAAACTCCTAAAAGGTAGTCTTAATATGCAGAATTCTTACCTGTAATAGAGGCAGCATAGTTACACAGTAAAACAGATGTGACCAAAAATTCAACTGTTTTGTTAAAACCCCTTTTGAATGCCTGCATCTGTGTGCTTGCCAAAAATTTCCTGCTAAGAGACTATACTAGATAATTATTTAAAGTATCATAGCCTACTTTCTTTTCTACCGTGAGTAAATAGACACTTAGAATTGAATCCCTAGAGCACAGGGTTCCTATTCTATCTCTTAAGTTCACCAGAAACTTTCTAAACAGCCAACAATATTTTAGTGTTTCAGTATGCTGAATATTACCATTAAATCTCAATATTTTCCTGAGGTAGCATACCTTTCTGTTGGTAAACAAAGTATTCTACTGTTCTCCCCATGGCTTCAAGGAACACTTCATATAGATAATTTTTAAAGATCCTTGAAGATCTTTGGCAGTACCATTTCATAGCTGACGTGACACAGATTGTGCAACAGAGCAGTCTTAGCTGAAACATAGTTTTGATGGTAATATTAATGCAGCTTAATCAAGTCATGCAACTTTGCCAGAGTAGAAACCATAGTGATAGTTCTAGCTAATTGTACGTGTAGTGGTTTTCAGAGTAGAAAAAGAAAGTGTTTGGTATTTTGAAAGGGGTAATGGTGATTGACTACCCCCACCCCCTTCCATCTCAAAAAGAAGGCTTAACAACAACATATCTCTGGGAAAGGATTTATTAATCGGAATAAATTGCTAGCCAGTAAACCCACTCTACAATCAAGAGAATAATATTGTTTTCAGGAAATGAGTAACAGTGAGAGCAGCAGGAGCTGGGGTCATGTTTCATCCAAATCAAAGTGGACAATAACTGATTAAATACTGCATAAAGATACACTCACTGTCTCTCAGAACACTTGAATATTACCTCTATTGAAAGGTTATTATGTAAATTAAAGGCTAACGGAAGGGAGGGATGACTGAAACCAGCTTTACTAATATGTAGTATTCTGTAATCGATTTGATCATCATCAGATTTCTACTTACATGAAACGAGAGGCAATGTTACTAAGAGAAGAACTGCGCTGTGACTGACATAGAAAATATTCAGTGACTTCTTCATCAAAAAAATGTATCTTCAAAATGTTTTGATTTACTGTTCCCTTAAAATGTTCTTGTTACTGTAGGAAACATATTCATGGTAACATTAATGAGAACTGCATCACTAAAGTAATGAGGACCTTCAGTCAGAGGTTATACTTGGTAACACTTACTAGAAATATTTAATTATTTATCACTGTATAAAAATATTTTCCATAAGATAGGTTTTGAAAACTGGAAGTTTACCACTTTCAAATTAATTCAGTTCTTCAAATTCTCTCTTAAAAAAAATATTATATTTTCTCTTACCCACAATATATATAACCTTATTATGCTCTGGTGTCCAGTAATGTTAGGTATTGAATCAAATTTACACAATCATAAATGGGGTTTGGATTGTTTTAACTATTTCTGAGAATGTCCAAATGAAGGATTATTCAGATTTACAGCTTAGGTAGCTATTTAACTGTTGCGCTTTCTACTAACTGAAAGGTCATACATAAAAAATTCAGTGTTTAACCCTGTTAATAATTTTGCAAGATTTCTGAATTTGGTCAGCAGCATTAGCCCTATTTTATATCTGGGAAAACTGTGGTAAGCAAGTGTTTGACTGTCTGTGACAGGTGTAGATCTAAAGTTCAACAGCAGAATACCTTCAACCCCTGGCTACCAGAGATATTATTCAGGTTTTAAGTAGAACATGTCCAGGAGGATCTGTGTTCATGGATGTAGCAGTTTTTTGTCTGCTGCTTAGACAGACAGACTGACTGACATGGTCCTGCACAGAACTATAATTTCATTTTTCTCCATCCTGGCTTTCTGTCTTTGAGGTGTCATGCTAGATATCCATTGCCATAATCATTAGCACACCAAAAATAATACTGAATTAAAGAGGTCATGAAGGCTACATTTTGATTTTTTGATCCAGGCCCTTACTGCCCATGGGAGTAATGAACACATAGGTGTCTCAGATCTCTTGTTACTCCAATTTCCAGCTCCCTATTAATTCATCTCCACTTCACAGCATTTGAGATATTGCTGCCACCTGGTCAGTATCTCTAAAACTTGCACTTCAAAATTTAAAATGTTAGCAGATGCTCAAAGGAAGTGTACAAAGTCTATATTAAGGATACGGAATAGCTTTCACACCCACTATAATCATGTCTCCTGCTCATGTGGTGAACATATGTAGTTTGTTGCCTCAGGATTTAAACTTAGGCTTGCCTTTTTTTCTTCTCAGGAACATTCTGAGTCTGTCCTTCATTTTCACTCCACAACTTTGTTTCCATGCTGTTTATATAAGTAGCATTTTGAAAAAAACCCATTTATTAGTGACTTCTTAACTGTGGTAAATATATTGAAAAATGTAACAGTGCAGAGCCACCATCAGTTTAAGCCTCAGTATGCTTACAGATTGGGTGTCTGAAAAACCTTTCAGATTATTTGCTAAGTAGTTCATAGTTTAATGAATGAATGAATGTCTCACCATGGAAAAAGCAACAATAACAACAAACAACTAAAGTAAAAAAATTAAGTTCACAAAAAAAGAAGTAGATTCGAAGGCCAAGATAATAACAAAAGTCTCTGCACCCTCTGCATGTTTTTTTTGTTTTTATGGCTTCAATAGCTCCTCTGGCTCTAAGCTTAACAGTGCTATTTAATCAAAATGGATAGCTTTAGTTGTATATTTAAAGGAGGGTGATCAGCAGTAAAATGGTCAGCAGATTTAGCTAATTAGGCCTCACATTTAACACTCCATGGAGATGAATGGGATCATTTCACAGTTATCTTCAAGCTAGTGTTTGTGCATGTTTGGCATAAAAGTGCATCATTCTACATTGCCAGGGTTATCTAACTACACAGAAAAACTTTATTTCAGAAGGAGAAAGAGTTTATGGTGGAGTTCTCTTTAGAAACATGGACAGAAAGAAACTAATTTCTTGGAATTAATGAATTTTTCACACTGACAAATTTCTATTGTTCTTGCACATGGGTATTTCAGTTTTTGCCTGTGTCTAATTAACAGTTGTTATAAGTTTCTTTCTTTCTTTCTTTTTTCCTGTTGTATGAATGTGATTATTTTAACTTTCCTTTCCTGCATATTAATAGTTGTCAATGTCTTGGCAGGCCCCATAGAATTTAGGCAACAGTTAACAATCTGGCATTCTTACTACATTTGATGGCTCATCAACATATGTGAATATTTGTGAACAATAAACAATTTTAAATGTTGTTACTGTTATAGGAAAAGTACAAAAGGAAATACTTCAGTGCAAGAGACAGCTAAACAACTGATTATATAATCATTAAATTATGTGCTATAATAATGAATCCTTATGCAGAGAACAGAGAATAGATTGGTTCTTTCAAGAGAGTAAGCTTGGTCTTGTATCCAGTTATCTCTTTCCTAGTTTTAGATTTAAGCTAAATATAGTGGGTTGAATATGTGACTAAGCATCGTGGGAAAACTTTAGCTTGCTTAACTGAACTGTCTACGGTCTAAGTATCTACGTTTAAGTTAGTCAGGTTTGTGCTTTTAGGGGCTGATTAATCTCACATATCTAGCCTAAAACATATCAGATGCATCAAACTATGCAGAAATTGTTTCTCTTTATTTACTAAACAACTAGGCCAGAATCAGACACCCTGCATGTCTGGGCTGGGTGAGAAGAATTGTACATATGTGACAGTAATACCCTGTCAGTAGTTTATATAAGAAAGCCCAAGATAGTTTTGAAGTAAAAGAAAAAGCACCTATACATAACAAGTGATAATCTGGGATGAATGACATGGCTCATATGATATGCCATGCCATGAGACTGCAAAAGGATCTAAAGAGTAGGAGCCTTAAAAGACAAATCTGTTTGCCTAAATAAATACTTTTTGTAGCAAATAGGTGCACAGACTTGCTCATAAGGCAAACTGGAACTCCACATAAAAGAGGAAATCCTTTTTTAATGGGCTGGGTCAGGAGATCAAACTAGATTCTTTCAGGAGTCTAGAAAAACAGAAGTAAATGAGGCTATTATTGCATACATCTCAGAGACACATGGCACATAAGTACTTTTCTTAACTGAGACATTTAAGTCTAAAATTTCACAAGGCTAAAGTTTATCCTACTTGATTCACCTTTTATTTCAAAGCATAAATGGAAATTAGGTGAAGATATTGGCTCTAATGAGAACAGTATATTAGCAGCTGATTCTGGTTTCATTAGTGAGAACAGACAGTATCATCAGTCCAATTTTCTGAAGGTCTAAGAAAAATCAAGTTTTTATTATGTCCAAGATCAATATAGTCACTTTTCTTTCTCTAGGCGGACTGGATTATTTGCCTAATCCCTGGTATGTGTTTCTGCTCATTCATCTTCTAGGCACTGAACCTGCAAAGCCATATGCAATGCTTGAGTACTTCCAGTGTCTTTTTTTTCTTTTTCTTTCCTTTTTGCTTTAAGTAAGTACTTCGATTCTCTCTGCTTCATGTGCAGACAGAGTCTCTATGTCTATTTCCAACAAAATGCACTTTCTATCTGTCTCTGAAATTTCAAAACATTCTTCAGTGGGTTTACATTATTGTTATTTGCCATTGGCTCTCAATACCAATGGGTAATGAGACCAACGTGATGTTAGTCAATCTGTTCTTGGAAAACAGTTATGCAGGTGTGCTGATGAGACAAACAGTGAGGCAGCCAAGAGAAGAATTTTGAAGCTACTGTAGTTTTCTAAGCAAATGTCCTTTCTGGAGTTGTGAACCCTAACTATGAAACTCAACAGGCTCCATTTGTAACCTATTAAGTTAGTACACAGGAAAGCATTAAACCATAAATAAGTTACTGACAAAACCCACCCCCTTGATCACATAGATGAAAATTAATTTGACAGAAATAAATAATAAGTATGACTGAGTTCAATCCTTTGTTACACCTATGCCAATCCAGGAGAATCTTTTTATTATAAATACTGTAATCCACTGAACAAATTCTTTCCACTGTTCATTCTTGTATCATCTCCTAAAAGACCTAATTATCTGTTTTTAATATAGTATTACCTTGTCATAGATCATAGATCACAGAGCTTTGTCTGAAATACCAATGAACTTAAGTGCTTGAAAACATTGAATCATGGTGCAAAGATTAGTGTCATTAAGTATTATTTCTGTAGCTAGGCAGACCGGGCAGAAGCTCAGGTTTTTGTTTCTCATTAAACGGTATGCTCAGTTTGCTATGAGATTCCTCTTTCTTTTAGAAAGCAGGGAAAAAGGAATGATGATGGTTTTATGAACTTACATGGGGCTGTACCTAATCATACTTGCCATATACACCTCTTCAGTTAGTTAGTGTAATAATAAAAGATGAATTTTGATCTCTTCATAGGTTAACAAATAATTTTAAAGCACAATTAACTGGATGGATAAGCCAAGCTCTTTTTCTGAATGTAAAACTTTTATTAAGGTGAACTTCATTAGAAAGTTATTCTTAACATCTTAGCTAATTATTTTTCAATACTACATACATATGTATATGAGTAATAAAGAGGTATATTGGGGCTGGAATACAATGTCCATAATTTGAGCAGCAGCGCTGTCCTGGGACAGTCCTGCTAACTTCAATGTAATTTCACAGAGAAGAAATCACCCTATGTTCATGAATTGATGTCTTAGATTTCCCCTTAAAGGTAACATACGGTGAATATAAAAAAGTTATTTCCTTCTAATATTCAGCTTGAACATGAGAGATGTTAAATGATATAATACAGAATTCTGCAATATGAATATATTGGCTTTCATTATGCTGAAGCCATTAAGTCAATGAATGTTGAAATACATCTTCAGAGAATAATTTTATTATTCTTAAAAATAATTTTTGGAGGTAATAAATAATATCTGTAGACTTTCTAAGAAACTAAAATTTAGTATTTTAAAAAGATGTTGTACTGAAAATCCAGTAGATCTGAAATTTGCTGGAACTACAGATGATTTGTATTTGATTTCCTCTGTAAAGAGATCCCATTTCAAAAAGAATTTTTATTTTCAGTCCTAGGGTACAACCATAATTTTATTGAAATTAATGACATTGTTATCCTAGCCAAACAATTATTCAGTTGATGTACTGCTAGACCATCGTATTTGCAGTGGCTATAGCTAATAACTAAATTGTGACTTTGTACAAATACTGTGCCGATGGCACATGGAAAGAGAAAACAACATATTGTTTTTTTTTGCAGTGCCCCAAACGCAGATTGTAACTCAGCCACAATCTACTTTCTGCCATCACCTCTGGATAGAATAGACTGTAATACAACAGCTCTATACTTCAAGCAATTATATGGCCAGGTGTCACTGTGTTAGTACAGTTACATTCTTGGGTAAAGAAATAATATCAAGGCTCAGCCTACTCTCTTTACACCATTATGGAAAGGGGAAGTAATGGCTCTGCAGAGGTTGTTTTCCCACCTCATAAATAAAGGATGCTTTCCCACTGGTAATGCAGACAAACCTGTGTAACAGGCAAAAAGGAAGATTGCTGAGGTAACATTAAGTAGAGCTGAGCAAAAATTGAAATTACTGTTCCATGGGGAAATTCAGGTATTTCAACGCTTGGTTTTTGTACCTAATTGAGTTGAAAAAATGGAACCTGTCAAAGAACAATATACTGTAAAACCTGCTTTGGTTGTGAGGTGGTGACATTTCATTTTTAGTTCATACTGCATTAAACTGCAGCTCTCTATTGTTCTATATTGCTATATAGATCTCTCACAATATATCTGCAGCTGTATGTCCCCATGATGCACCATATTCCTCTGTTTGATATAAGATTGCAGTGGAGCATAGATTTCAGAGGGTGTTTGACCAGGAGGCAAATACTTGAATTTTGATATTAATAGTTGTCTGCCAGTATCAGTAATAGGCATTCTGCTAATGAATAAATACAATGCATACAAACCATTTGCAAAAAGGTATTATTAGGATGCATTTGAACAAAACTTGATTAAAACTGTGAGGTAGTAAATCTTCATATACGAACTCTAAAAAGACTCAATACCTGGTCCAACAAAAATTCTTATCTACTTCTTCCACTTCCTTCCTCTATTTGGACTTAATAATTGCTATTAAAAATTGTAATATAAATATCTGGACTGTACTTTAAGCCCTTGTTTCTTTACAAGGAGGTGGAAAGAAACCACAATCTAGTCCTGACAGACAGTGGTACAATGAGTAACACTACCATCAAAAAATATCACCATGCTTACAATCCCTGTAGCTGTGCTGTACAGAACTCTGAAGAGTTGTGTAGCAATAGGATATCTTAGTTGTCTGTACGTAAAAGATATCCAGTCAATTTTTAGCCTGCTAAATATATTCCTAGAAAAAATCCATATGGCACAGCAAAACCACAAGGGAAATTATACTTTTTTTTAAGTTATTCCCACTAGAAAAATAACAAAGCCTTCTGTTTATCATTATATTTATGAGGTAACTTCAATGAAATCGTAAAAGTATTATCTTACGAACCGCAGAAGCTTTCGTTTCTTTTTCTGCCAAATCACTAAATGGCCTACTCTTTCAGGTGTATTGCAAAAATGGAGTTGATTTCCAACAATGAAATTGGGCCACAAGGAATGAGATGGCTGTGTAACATAGGACTTCCTTTGTAGTGGGAAAAAAAAAAAAGAAGATTGTTATGTAGATAATTGCCAGCATTTTCTTTGAAACTTTTATGTGGGACATGTCATACATTTAATGTGCTCAATTCAAATTTCTCTTGTTATATTGTGCATAATGATAAAGCATATGGACAGCCTTTAGATTTACTTTAATGTCCCTGTGTATATGAAAATAACAGCTAGGTATTGCAGATGATATAGTTCATACAAATATCAGTAGCAATTTTACTGCCTTCCTTTCCTGTCTTTTTCGACCGCCAAAACAAACACCTAATTTCAGAATGCCTTCCTGGGAACAATTGCTTTATTAAAAAAAAAAGAAAAAAAAAAAGAAAAAAAAAGGTGATATCCACAAAACAGTATGGAGTTTTGGAAAGTTAAATGAAAACATTAGGGTGCCATTTTAAAATCATCTCAATAATTTAAGAGTATAAAACACCCTCACAGACCTCATTTTTATATTTGTGACTCATTTTTATTTAAAATAGTTGATGAGTTATTGCCTTTAGATGTCTGTGTTTTTCGGATGAGAGGCTCCTGCTCTGAAGATTGTCAATGAGGATTCCAGACGCATTAAGTATCTGTTGGTAAAGTGTAATTTCCTACTCAGAATGACTTTCCCACAGAAATAGTCAGTCTTCTAAGTACACTCACTAAGGAGAGCTAAAGACTTAGGTTATAATATCTTATCTGTATACATGGAAAGCTGACTAAGGATAATGATTTCTTTACTTCCTAGACAAGTGAGCTTTCCCTAAAATATTTTTGCAGAATGTTTTTTGCATTGAACTTAGTTAAAAAAAATGGTAAAAGTTCCATGGGTTAGCTGCAGACTGCATTTTGTGGCGTTATGCCACTTTGCAGGGGCTGAAGACTACAAACTGAGGATAAAGGTAGAATTAGAATAAATGGGAATAAATAGAGAATATCTGAATCTGGGAGTTAGGCTTTGTGTTGGACAATGAAGAACTGCAACATGTCTTTTATACGAATGCCTGAACCTCTTAAGTAGACCTATGTGGAAACAAGTAAAGTAGAAATACTGGAAATTGTGAAATATATGATTCCTAAAGAGTGGAAAAGATTTGAAAGAGCAGAATTCTAAATGTGAATGTTTAAAGCAGACCTCACCAGATCAGTGTAATCTCTAAAATGCCTACTGCCTCTCATGAAAGGCTGTGTGTTCAATACACAGAGTGAGCTACTCTGTTACTTTTCAATACATTTACACTTTTGAAGAAACAGCTAAATGATGAACCACACATCAGTGCCTGAAAAATCTAAAGAAAAATGAAACTGTAGGATGGAATTATTTCTTTCATATTCTTCACTTTCCTCTATAGCTCTTAGGAAATTTATGTAGATAATAAGAGAAAAATAATTACTAACCTTAATCTTCCTTTAAGTTTTGCATGGGCAGTAGGGGGTGTCCCAAATGACTGTCTCTCTAAACTTTTCTGAAGATGCTTGCCAAAAAAAGAGTTTGATAATTCAAATGTAACTCTATCTTCACAAGTTTCTCTGGTAACAACCAATGAACATCTGATAAAAATGAGTTGAGAATATCTTCACATTTCTTCATTGGGCCTTTGGTTAAAAAAAATTAGATTGAAGATTTTATTCAACTGTTTTGTTAATTTATCAGAATTATATTAGAAATATCAAAAAGAGATTCATCACTGTGTTCCTCTACTGTTGCCCTGGAAGTCTGAATGACTGGCTGAAAAACTTTTTGATGACTAAAGTGAGGCTATATGAATCTGAAACTGAATTAATTCAATACATATTTGCAATATTTATCTATATATCTCTGTGTATCAGTGAGGTTCAAAAAACCTTCAGAAATAACCACATTTATTAAAAAAGGATATGAAGCCATAAACAGAGAGCATGCAAACATATCCTGGAAAATTAATGTGCATTAATTACTGCATTGCATCTATAATAGCATTACCTCTGGTTTAATTGCTAATTCATGGAGAATTCTGTTGGTTTTTCCATGCAGGAACAATTAGATATTATTAGTAATGACAGCATTTATTTGTTAGATCATATCTGGAATGCTTAAATCCTTCCCTAGCGTAGAATCCTTGGTAACAATTCTTATTACAGAAACTTTAAAGGTGCCTCTCTCCATATCTGAATCCAGAGCATATGATATTTTCTTTAAGACTTAAGGTTCTTATGACTCTTCTTTTCATTCTGCCTTCTGAGACTCAGAAAAATTCTGACTGTAAATACATGGAATGTTCTACAGTTATGCAGGCAATAGTAGCAAAACCTCAATGAAAATTACAGCAGCAGTAATTTGCATTCAGAATCAAATGTTAAAGTAGTTTATATTTTTCCCATCATAAAGCCGGAAAATAAAATACCTATTCAGTAACTTAAAATGCCTTCTAAACCAACATGGAGTTAGATGAATAATTAATAATGAAAATTAAAGCAGCTATTTTTTTTCCAATACTGAGAGAATTATAAAATAGCTTCGTGAGACAGGCTTCAAGATTAGGTGGCAAACGAATAGTACCAGATGTAACAGAGAGCTGTTCTATAGTTATTTCTACATTTTATAATACAATCATGGAAATAATCCCCATAGCTGTTGAATTTTGGACAAAATTCAAGAATATTAGAGTAATTTGAAAAGAGAAAATAAAAGTAACAGCAAGACAGAGTATATTTGGAAGGTTTTCTGTGGGCTGCCAAGAACATCTCATTTGTCTTGTGATAATAATGAGCAATATTTGTGTGGTGAATTGCTTCATTACAAGTAAGAGTGAAATACTAGCATCTCACTTTCTGTTAAGTCTATCCGCAAGGCTAGGTTAGTGTGTGCATAAAAACAACTGAGAAGGAGATGGTACAGAAAGCCTTGACTAGCGTTTTAGGCACTATCCAAAGACATAACAGTATTTGGAATACTTGGAGTTTATATATGCTATATACTCTCCTTTTAACACCCCTATCTATTGCCTCCAAATAGGTAGTCATTTATAGCTTTATTATACAATGAATAAATGCACATCACTCCATCTCCTTCCTATTGGCTCTGCAACTGTGAGTTGAATCCAGGATTCCTATTATCCATTCTTTCACGCCAAATTGCTTTTGAGGGTAAGTGAATGGGTAATTTCCTTCATTCTAATGTGTGTGGACTCAAAGTCTGTGTAGAAGGAATGTAAGAAGAAGATTCTTTCTATCTGGTGCATTACTACTAGAAAGAAGCACTAATTTATAGTCAGGCAGTTTCTTTTAAAACACCAGTCTGCAGTACTGGTATTGGGCAGACATTCTGGAGCAATGGACTTTGGGGTGGTCCAGGCTCTGCAGAAGCACAATACACTTATAGAAACTGTTTCCACATGTAACAGAATGCACATGTCTTTTCTCTGCTACTTATAGAGGATAACAAACAGATGGTGCTTCATATTTTTAATTAATAATTTGGATGTACTGGATCCACCTTTATTTTTAATACATGCAAAAAACAGATCTCTGTTTTGTCTTATTTTACCAGATAAATACTGTAGTCACCCTTCTGCCTTCTGATTTTTGTGTTTTGTAGTTTTTTTGTTTTGTTTTGTTTTGTTTAACTTGTGGAACACAAAAAGGCAGCTTTTCCCTATTTTCTGCTTCTGAAGCAAAACTCAACATGTCCTGTAGGAATACTATCTCTTAATTATTGCTAATTATAGATACTAGCTAATGATGTGTATATTATAAAACTTTGCATTCCATTGCAATTCATATATGTTTATCAAACACTATGGCAAGGCTCTGAAATTTGAATAAATTTCCAACAGAAACTGATTATCAGCTGATACTAGTGATGTATGGAACATAATTTTTGCTTAAAAAAGCTTTTTCAAATATGAATGATTTCAATTATTCTGGGTTGCAAGGTTGAGTGTTTAAGGGGAATCCCTATGGGATCACTTGAACTGAGAATTATAAAAGCACAGAAATCATGAAACATAAGTCAAGTTCACTGAGAAGATGAAGTATCCAAAAAATTAGAAAAAAAACCCAACAGTGAAAATTAAGGTAAATTTTGTGTTGGATCTAATTCTTCTCTGCAATGTGGAGAGAAAAATGCATTCTTCTGGGGATTCACCACTACTGAAAGCACTGGGTTGCTAAGCTGAAATGATAGAAGTCTGAAAGAGTCTAGCATATCTACTTCTCTGTCTTTGGTACCCACTAAATTTATACACTATGTTGATAACAATGTATGGACACAAAACTTCATTTTCCATTAAGTATAGCCATGCTATCCATACTAAAGAAAAAGGAGACAAGTGTACTATAAATAGAGAGAAATGAAGCTTACATCTAAAAAGATTAGGAAAGAAAGAAGACTTCAGTGGGCCTTGAAACATGATTGGTATTGAACCCATGAGATGACATCAAATAAGAAAATAAAATGACCTCTTTTTAAAAGAAAACATATATTCTAATACAAGGAGGCAGCACATTTTGTCTTTATATACTTTTGTTCTTGTATTTGTTTTTGAGGAAGTCACCATAGGCTGTTATCTGTTCTCCTTTATGACTTTTCTGCAGTAAATAGATCTAATATTCCTGTTTTCATAAGAATCTGGTTTCAAATATGTATTTGGTTTTTTTTCCTTTGCTTCTTTAAATATTTCTGCTTTTCCCTTCTGAGGAGTCTGAATGTTTCTGTTTTCCTTGCTTGCTCTGTTTCAAAACACTGTCTTGTCCACTCTATCATTTTTACTAGAGCTCACATATTTCTTTTCTCATTTTTTTTCTTTTTCCTCTTCTTTGTTTTGGGGTGGTTTTTTTTTTTTTTTTTTTTTTGTTTGTTTGTTTGTTTGTTTTGTTTTGTTTTGTTTTTTTCCTTTCTTTTGCTTTGTTTAGTTCAGATTGATGATGTAATATACTAGATATTACTCCATACTCAATAACCAGCCTGTCCATAATACTGTCTGACCAAAGGTGGGTATCAAATAAGTTTAAAACCTCAGCTGTTCCACATAGCTTTTCACTACTGTAAGCTTATTTTTTACATATCTATTAGCCACTATCTTGGCAGCTATCTTGAAGTATATACCCTTGCCTTCCCTTGCCTTGCCTTGCCTTCCCTTCTCTTCCTTTCCTTTCTCTGAAGAAAAGCAATATTTTGGACAATTATCAATGCTGAAGTATGTGGAAATTATTACAGCATTAAATGTTATTTTACATTCTCACTAAAACCAAAGGAGTTCACCATGATTGCTGCAAGTATACTGAACACCAAAGGATTTAATAGTTGATAAACTTTTGTTATCCACTGGCAATACTTTTTAAAGTGGTAAACAGTTATTATTTCCTTTATTATTCACTGAGAAGCATCATGCTGAATTTAAATTATCATGGACATAGGTAGAATAAGTAATTCCATGTCAGTGACTTTACTATTCATGCCAACTTCCTTTTCCTTTCTTCTGATTAAAATAAATTGAGCTGATAGTAAGTCTGGAGAAATTGTGTATATGTGTGGTGGTATGTGTGGATGCAGGAATATGCCAGGATTTGGAAGAAGAATGGATTCAGGATGGAGTCTGCCTGTGCTTGTAGATGCCTATATGTGTGGTCTGAAGAAAGTGGGTATGTGTGAAGACATGAATAAAGGAAGAGAATATAAGTAAAAACTATGTGTGTGCAGGAGGTAAAAAAAGATGGAATATGAGGTAAAAAACAAGGATTACAGGATCTGATTATGCCACTTTTTTTTTAATCAATTCACAAGAATGTTATTCTTGAGAGATTCTTTAATCTTCCTAATTGTTTCCTCAACAAGGAATTATGCATTAGCAGCAAAACACAAGGAAGTCCTAAGACTACGCTAAATTGTCTAGTTCAGAAATAGATTAAATAAAGGCACCAAAATTCGTGTTCGGCCCCAGCTGCATCTGTCTCTGCTAGATACAACAAGAGATCATTTCCATATATGTATGTGTGTATATGAAGAATACACATTGTTACCTGACATATTCTTCTAGAATGTTAATAGTGTGATGATTAGAAATTAGTAACGCATGTTACTTTTGATTTATATCTTTAGTAGTACTTTTATGAAATGGGTACTTGCTTTAATAAAACTACTAGAAATTATTAGAGGCAAATTGTGGTCCTAAAATTTGAAAGATTTTTTTTTTTTGTCAGCCTCAGAAATGTATATCTTGCTTGAAAAATTAAACTATTCTTTAAGTAGCAAATAGATTCTGAAAATAAAATGAAATGTTGAAATGCCAGTAAAATGAAGTGTTCTGAACAAATTTAATTTATTACTCATCTGAGTAATAATAAACATAAAAAGAATAATGCCTTTTGGGTTATACCCAGTTTTTTAAAAGAAAATTCAGTTACATACATCATTGCTTTTTATTTCACCTACATGTTAAAAACTTTTTTTTTACAGCTGAAATGGTTTATACACATGGTTGCTTGTTTCTTTCAAGAGTAGGTGAATTTAAACTCAAGCAGCATAATAGGATCTCAAAACAAGAGAGGAAGACTCTTAAGTTAGTTTTAGAATGTAAAGCAACCATGTGTAAAGTTCGCAAATTTATTTATTCTTACCATTTTACTTACTCATAGGTGTCTCTACAGAGCTTGTTAACATAGTATGAGTAACCAATGCACTTCGTTTTACTTTCAGACATTCCTGTTAGAGACAATATGAGGATTAATAAGGCAGGTCTAGTAACTCCATGATATACATTTTTTGAAAATGGGAAACAGATTCATGAATATTACAGATGAAAGGAAGTTTTGATGTCTGAAGTCTTGGTTGATGCACATGGAAAGGGAATTACAGAGAATCTTGGACTGCTGCTATCTTTGCTATTTCTATTCTACATTTACTGAAAATGATCTTTTGAGCAAAAAAAAAATCCAAAACAAAATGAGAAAATGGTTGCTACTTAATATTTCAGTCATTGTTTTCTTATAAGCTTCTCCCTCTTTTCTTCCCTTTGGTCTGTTGTTAATAACAGGCTTTGATTCAGCAGTGTGTCATCCATTTCTTAGCTATACTGACAACCTAGTTTGCTGAAGAGAATACTGAAAAGCATTTCTAATACCTATTCGACATTTTCAGTGCGAAACACTGAGCTAAAGGCCATTGTTTTAAAATCACTCTACCTTCAGAAACCACTGAGTCTTGAAGGATTCGCCATTAAAAGCAAAAATTTGCCATCCTTAGGATTTTGAAGATTTTTGGTGGCTTAACTTAAATAAATGTGCTATTCCATTTTTCTTGAAATTATGAATCATCAATGTTGTCCTGCCAAAAATGTATGTACCTGTGAAATCTGTGAAATGAGTAATATCACAGAATCCCAGACAAGCTGAGTGTGGAAAGAATACCTGGTGATCATCTAGTCCAATGCACAAAGCAGGTGTAACTAGAGCAGGTTGCTCAGAGCTGTGTCTAGTTAGGTTTTAAATATCTTCAGTATGGAGACTCCACAATCTCACTGGTCAATATACTGGAGTTGCAATTGGAATTCATAATAGAGGATAGGCTTACCACATGGCAGTAACTCTGAGAACTGATGAATCTATGTACATAAGTTTGTTCTTGTGCTTCCACTTATAGGAAGTGTGACTTGGTAAAAACAAAAGTAAAGTAAAGGTGGTGTTAAATCTCTTGATAGGGAGATCTGCCTTGGCTTAAAACTGGCAGAATCAGCTCTCCAGCTAGAGCTCACTGTCCACTCATTTTGCACTGTCAAGGGAAGGAGAGCTCTTGAGGAGAGGAAGAAACAGCAACATGACCAAAGAGTTTCTTCAAATGTTTACTACACTGGTAACAGTTAGAAGATACCAAATTTCTTTTTAATCCTGTGTGAAGAAGTCAAAGATGTGACTACTACTGTCTTGCAAAATGAAGAAAGAAAAAAGATAAAAGTTGCAGTAAGAGAAGAGAAAATGAAAATTCTGTTTATCCTTCATATAGCATGCTAAATTTTGCCACAAAACACTGTTGTAAGCCTGGAATAACATGGGACAACGATTACATTCTCCTGTAAATGGAATGTGTTGTTAAAAAAAAGGGTTAGTAGCTATGGAGGGCTTAAAAGTTGTATATTTGGATAAATTTGCCAATCACTTGGTGGTTCTTTTACATTCTCTCCCATGATATTATTTTCTTTTCAAAAGACAATACTATACTGAATTGGTATTATTTAATTACAAAAGCACATAGACTCTCTGTTATTTGTTTAATCATATATAACTCATGAATCTGCAGAAGTGAGATAGCTATCTTGTGAGATGAAGCAATCATGAGTATATTTCCATTACTCCTTGTTTCTCCTCAGAGCAGAAATATTCTATTACTGTTCTTTTTTACAGCTGAAAATGCAAAAAGTAGGTACAGTGTGCCAACAATATTTTTATTTATAATAGCCTTATGTTTCATTTTTTCATAAATTATAAAGTCCATGCTTATTTTTGTCAATTCATTGACTTTTTTATAACACACCCTTTTATGACAAAAAGGGTTAAACACAGAAGACAGAATGAAACAGTTTTTACAAAAATATTTTTTTAATCTTAGAAGTAAAATGTTACCAAATTACTTTTTTAATTGATAGGAAGTGCTAACTTTTCTTTAATAATTTACAGTAATATATTACTTTTTGATCATTAGTTCAAGTATGAGAGGTAACTATGTGTAACTGTTACTACAGTAGTTCAGTTTCAGATGCAAGTAGAACCAAGTATATGATCTTTATCTAATAATTGGCTGAAACAAGACATGCAGAATCATAGAATATCCTGAGTTGGAAGGGATCCACAAAGAGCATTGAGTTCAACTCCTGACTCCACACAGGGCGACATAAACATTAAACCATATATCTAAGATCATTGTCCAAACAGTTCTTGAACACTTGGACTTGGGCTCATGACCACTTCCCTGCAGTGCTTGTTCCAGTGGTTGACGATTCTCTCTGTGAAGAACTTTTTCCTAATATCCAATCATTCACTTCCCCCGATGCAGCTTTAAGCCATTCCCTCATGCCCTATCACCGGACATCAGAGAGAAGAGATCAGTACCTCCACCTCTGCTCCTGCTCGTGAGGAAGCTGTAGACAGCAATGAGGTCATCCCTCAGTCTCCTCTAAGCTGAACAAACCTAGTATCCTAAGCCACTCCTCAGCTCCTCATGTCATGCCCTCTAGTCCTTTCACCATCTTTGTTGCCCTCCTTTAGACATACTCTAATATTTTTATATCCTTTTATATTACGCATCCCAAAACTGCACACAGTACTTGCAGTGAGGCTGCACCAATGCTGAGTATAGTGGAACAATCACTTCTTTCATCCTGTTAGCTATACTGTGCTTAATGCCCCCTAGGATACAGCTGGCCCTTTTGGTTGCCAGGGCACATTGTTGGCTCATATTGAGCTTACCATCAACCAAAACCCCCAGATCCCTTTCTGCAAGGCTGCATTCCAGCATCTTCTCCCCAAGTCTATACACACACCCAGGATTACACTGTCCCAGGTGCAGAATCCAGCATCTGTACATGTCCTTGTCAAATTTCATATGGTTGATAGTTGCCCAGTGCTCTAATCTACCAAGATCTCCATGTAAGGCCTCTCTGCTTTCAAGAGGATCAGCAGCTCCTCCTTTTTAGTAGGATTAATGGTAATTTTAGTAGAAAAAAAAATTACCAGTAATTTAGTACCATCAGCAAATTTACTAAGTGTGCACCCAATTACTTTATCCAGGTAATTGACAAAAACATTGCAGAGAACTGCCCTTAAAATTGAGTTTGGGGAACACCATGTAGTGACTGGCTGCCAGGCAGATGTTACCCCCATTTGCTACTACTTTTTGAACCCAACCATTCAGGCAACTGTTCACCCATTATATTGTGGATGTGTCTAGCTGTATGCTGGACCTTTGTCCAGAAAGACATTGTGAGATGCAGTATCAAAACTTTGTAAAAAAATTCTACATCCATTGCCTCCCCTTCATCCACTACGTGGGTAACCTTGTCATAAAAGGATTAAAGTTAGTAAGGCATGACTTACCTTTCATGACCCATGTTGGCTTTGACCAATGACTGCATTGTCTTTCAAGTCTTTTTCAGTAATTCCCAGAATAATCTTCTCCATAATTTTCCTAGCACTGAAATAAAATTGGCGGCTCATGGCTTAGACAGGTGTACTCTTCGCTGGGTAAAAAACTGGCTGGATGGCCAAGCCCAGAGAGTTGTGGTGAATGGAGCTAAATCCAGTTGGCAGCCGGTCACGAACAGTGTTCCCCAGGGCTCAGTGTTGGGGACAGTCTTGTTTAATATCTTTATCAATGACCTGGATGAGGGGATCGAGTGCACCCTCAGTAAGTTTGCAGATGACACTAAATTGGGCAGGAGTGTCGATCTGCTCGAGGGTAGGAAGGCTCTACAGGGGGATCTGGACAGGCTGGATCGATGGGCTGAGGACAACTGTATGACATTTAACAAGGCCAAGTGTCGGGTCTTGCACTTCAGTCACAACAACCCCATGCAACGCTACAGGCTTGGGGAAGAGTGGCTGGAGAGCTGCCCGGCGGAGAAGGATTTGGGGGTGCTGGTTGACAGCCGGCTGAACATGAGGCAGCAGAGTGCCCAGGTGGCCAAGAAGGCCAACAGCATCTTGGCTTGTATCAGGAACAGTGTGGCCAGCAGGAGTAGGGAAGTGATCGTGCCCCTGTACTCGGCGCTGGTGAAGCCGCAGCTCAAATATTGTGTTCAGTTTTGGGCCCCTCAGTACAAGAAGGACATTGAGGTGCTGGAGTGTGTCCAGAGAAGGGCAACGAAGCTGGTGAAGGGTGTGCAGAACAAGTCTTATGAGGAGAGGTTGAGGGAATTGGGGTTGTTTAGTCTGGAGAAGAGGAGGCTGAGGGGAGACCTTATCACTCTCTACAACTACCTGAAAGGAGGTTGTAGTGAGGTGGGTGTTGGTCTCTTCTCCCAAGTTACTAGCGATAGGACATGAGGAAATGGCCTCAAGCTGCACCAGGGGATGTTTAGACTGGATATTAGGAAAAATTTCTTTACTGAAAGAGTAGTCAGGCATTGGAACAGGCTGCCTAGAGAGGTGGTGGAGTCACCATCCCTGGAGGTGTTCAAAAAACATGTAGAGGTGGCACTTCAGGGCATGGTTTAGGGGACATGGTGGTGTTGGGTTGACGGTTGGACTTGATGCTCCTAGAGGTCTTTTCCAACCTTAATGATTCTATGATTCTATGACTTAATTACCATTGGGCTCCGTAGACTTATGTGTATTCAGTTAGAGCAGCAAATCCTGTACAAGGTCAAAGTCAACTGGGAACTGATCACTCTGCCAGTTCTGGTCCTCCAACCCAGGGCTCCAAGGGTCCCAGGACCCATCATTGGTGTGAAAGAAAAGCAAAGACATCGTTAAATGTGTCTGCTTTATCTTCCTCTCTATTTGTGAGGTAACCAACATAATTAAGTAATGGACCAATGTTTTCTTTATTCCTCCTTTTGCTGTTAACATACTTAAAAAAGATCTTTTTTTGTTATCCACCACAGTACTGACCAGCTTCAATTCCAATTGAGCTTTGGCTATATGAATTTTCTACCTATAGTGGTGAACAGCATCTCTTCAGTCCTCCTGTGTAGCCTGAGTTTGCTTCCAAAGTCCATACACTTTCTTTTTCCACTTAAATTCCAGAAGGAGATCCTTGTTCAGCCAAGCTGGCCTCTGCCCCTCTTGCTTGACTCATGACACATTGGAATTGCTTGCTCCTGCACTATTAAAAGATGGCTCTAAAAAAGTGACCAGCATTTATGGACACTAATACCTTCAAAAGCAGATTCCCAGGGGACCTTCCTAACTAGTTCATTTAGCAGCCTAAAATCTGCTCTCCCAAAATCCAGTGTAGTAGCTCTTCTGACAGTTTTCTTATATCACCAAAGATTTTAAAATCAACCATTTCATTATCACTGTGGCCAAGACAACCACCAATCATCACTTCACCCATGAGACTATCTCTATTTACAACAAACAGATCTAGGAGGAGATCTTTCCTAGTCATCTCCCTTAGTACCTGTATCAAAAAGTTACCTTCAATGTGCTTCAGAAATTTCCTGGACCTGTTGGTGTCTGCTGTATCATAGTTCCATTTAACATCTGGAAGTTGAAGTCACCCATAAGGACAAGGGCAACTGATCTAGAGATTTCTCTTAATTCCTTATAGAATAATACATCAGTGTCATCACCCTGGCTGGGTGATTTATAGTAGACTTCCACAAAAACATCTGCTTTATTTGCTTTTTCCCTAATCCTTACCCAGAAGCTCTCAACAATGTCATCCCCAACTGCAAGGTCAATGCAGTCCAGCCTCTCCTTTACATATAGTGCCTCCATCTCACCTGCCCTGCTTCTCTTTCCTGGAGAGCCTATAACCTTCCATCACAGCACCCCAGTCCCAGGACTTTTCCCACCTAGTCTCACTTATGCCAATGATGTCCTGGCCAAAGCTTCTAGTTCCTCTTGTTTATTCCTCATACTGTGTGCCTTAGTGTACAAACATTTGAAATGCATTCCAGTGTACTCAGCACACTCTGGGCCAGAGTGAAAGCCCTCAGTAGCACATTGTCCCTCAAACATTGTCATGCCGTCCCATAGCTTATCACTAGTATGCCTAATTTTATCCCTTTCCCCCTCTGAACCTAGTTTAAACTCTTTAAAAGTGTACTTTCACATTATTTCTTGTAGTTTTTGTTGTTTGGCACAAAATGCAAAAAAAGGTTCACTGATATTTTGATTTTTTCTTCCTTTTTATACTTGCTTCTGAGGTCCTGGAAGGATTCAGCAGAATCCTTCAATTTTAGCAGTATGTATTAAAAGAATTTAATGTGATATTCACAAGTATCATGTCTATAAATACAAAACCTTAAAAAGGATACAGACTTTTTTTTAAACAAAGAAAGAAGCTTATTAAAAGCTAGAAATGAAGATAATGATTTTGTTTATCACCTGGAAGTTGAACTACTCTCTACCATCAAAAATCTAACTTCTTTGATATTGACAGGGTTTTATCCACATTGCAAATTTCTCTTTTACCTTCATATGTTACAAAGAAGTAAAAAAAGCTAATGCATTTTTGCTGGAAAAGAGCCAATTAAAGTGTTTACAAGGCTAGAAGGTGAAGGGTCTCTGTGTAATGGGAAGGGATGACATTTCAGTCTCATGAATACAATGATTTAATTCTTTGACCTACTGTTGGGAAGAGCTGGTGTATGGTGAACTCTTTTGAGTCTGACACATTCATTAAAATAAAACAACCCCCAAACCCCTTTCTTGGCAAAAGCCAAAGAGAAAGTTGAATGTTTAAGTTGTGTGAGATTCCCCTCCCCTCAGATGATCTATAATGTGACTATGAAGCTTGACTTAGCCAAATAAAAGGTAAGAAAAGGAGAATCTCTTTGCTTACCTTCCCTGTCTCACAGAGGTCATGCAAAATAAAAAGATAAGGAAAATATTTTGAAAGGGTTATAATGTAAACATAGGCAGCTGTTTTAGACATCACCACATGTGCACAGTCAAAGACACATCAGAAAGTCCATGCTAAAATTCATTTTTGTGGCCCTGGAAGAAAGGTCAGAAGGTTTAGATGTTAAAAGTAAGTTAACTCTTTGCTTATTTGACCATTAAACTGTCAGCATGCAACTACATCTTAAACTTATGATGGTCTGAAATCTTAGTTGTAAATGAAGTCTGAAGACCTATTAACCTGCCCAAGATGTGAACCTGAGGCTGGTTCAGCTTCACTGCTAACTGCACCAGGGCAAAGGAATGGATAGCAAGGGGTGAGAAAAACACCCAAATCTTAGCTTTGCTTGGCAAAGTTATGCAGCATAAATGATTGTCAGTGCTAAACTTGAATTAATAATGTATCTTTACTGACATTATTATGAGGCTAAGTTGATTTCACATGTTTAACTATCAAATGACTATCTAATAATTTCTGGGTTTGGGATATTTTTTGGTATTCTTTCTTAAATGTTCTAAATAACATTAAACTAACAGAAGTCACTACTTGCAATGAAGAAAAATAAATTGTTTTCTTTAGGAAATATCAGGATTGAAAGGAATGAGAGGCTCTATAAATAGCGTAACTTACTTTTCAGTTAAATATTTATTCTCCTGGCACGACAAAACCCAGAGGGGTTTCTGGGTGTTGTGGGATGAGAATGAAAAATATCATTCTTAGCAGTCATGGTGATCAAAGATTCATTTTCATGTGACATGCACCACTTCTGGGTACTGAATGAAATAAATCCTGGGACTGAGGAGGCACAAAAAGTTCCTTCTGTCTCATAATAACTCTTTTTTTTTTTTTTTTTTTTTATATATATACAGCTGATTTCCTGCTAAGATATTCTCTCTTTCAAACTCAGAAGTTTGTACTATACTGTACTATAAAACAACTATACAAATTTCACCACCCTCAGAAACTTCCCAAGTAGAGGGACAAGTTTAGCTGTGTCTTAATTAATAAATTACATACGTCTGAGACTGTATGGTGGCACTGATGTCAGTCATCACAGACAGGCAAACATCCATATCATAAAGGTCTCTTCCCTGCAAAACATGAAACTGTCTGCTGGGAATAGTTAGTCCCTGACCCATACTAACCCTGGAGCTGTGCCTGGGAACTGTTTGCATCAAAGTTTGGTACGGGCTAAAACTGGTTTAGGAGCTGTTTTACCAATTTAATAATGATGACAATCAAGTTTCAGAGCCTGGAACGTTCTCTGACACTACTTAACTGATTAGTATTGACATTGCTTTCAGGATTGGTGCCTATAGCACTTTAGTTTGCCATAGGCATTGGCTGTATCTATGCTAATTAAAATAATGATAACAATAATAATCACAAAATGTTGGACTTCACTCTGGCAGAAGCTGAGTACAAATAAACTCTCTGACTTCCTAAACAAGAGTGGCTGTAACCAAGATGCCCTTTGGGGATCATCACTGACACATATTACCCTCCCCGATGTGCACAGATACAAGACAGCGATTGGGCACCAGTCTATAACTGTTCAAGAGTTTAGTCAAGTAATTTAATGTTATGGATGATTACTTACCAGTATAGGTACTATATTAGTAAACTAGAGAGGGCCAGGAAATAGTTCTGGACCATTCCTAATAGACAGTTTAGATGTGGCCACTCTGTTTTGGAGGAGAAAAGGGCCAAAGAATGGTCCTGGGCTCATTTTATTTGGTAGTGTAGCTGCACCTGCAATGCCTAATGTCTACATGGTAATGTCTTTTGGTGGTTAAAGACAAGATTTTCTTTCAGAATAAGGCTCAAGTACACCCAACACTGGCCCTGCCCTGTTATCATCCTGCAGTTAACCTGCCTTAGCAGCAGCCTACCTAACTGCTTACAGGAGCAAGATCTTGCTCACTGGAGCTCCAGCTGAGCCCCGTCTGCTGAAGCAGTTCTTCGTGAGTTGCAAGGTGTCCTTGTTTCTAGGGCCTACTGAATTCAGAAGAGATCTTGCCTCAGCAACTAGGCTGCTCCTGTACCTGCTAGCTTCTCATTGTAGAGGAAGCTGAAAGGCTAACACATGCATTTCACACATCTGCGAGAAGGACCTGTGATTGGGATCACTAGCTCCTATTCAGAAGCAGCTTGAAAGCTTTCCTCATATGAGGAAAGATTTTTTCTCTTTTCAAGATAGGAGTTTCAGCTCCCAGGGAGCTCAGAATTTCCTGAAATTCATTGCCTCTTTCAGGTCAAAATCTTATGAACATTTTGAAACTTAGCTCCTCTAAGCTCCCAGTTCAGGAGAAGCCAAAAATGGTGTCACCTAGGAAAGCAAGATAGCCTGATGACAAGCACAAACTCATAATTTAATCCAACCCTCCTCATGAGAAAAATCAGGAAAATTAGTGAATTTTGTTTTGGAGTAGTACCATAGTTATATCATGTAGCATCAATACTTCAGTTCTGGTTCACTCTGTTAGCTTCCACCCTGGAACCTCAGGTAGGTGAAAAATAAACTCTCTTCCACATTAAAACAAGGCATGTTAAGAGTACTTATGTTGTCTGCGTAGACATACCTAATACAATCAGTAATTTTTGTAGACATATTAGTCTTTGTGGTTTTGGTGATGACACTAATAACACCTCCTCTTCTCAGTTTAAAAAAATGGCTTTCATTGATTATTTTTAACCACCTGAATTAATGTAACATTAATTAAATCTTAAATAAATTAATTAAATAAGAAATTACTCATGTTTATATTTCTCTCCTGTTATTTTTTTTTCCCGCTTGCCCAGAGTGCCTCCTTATGTGAAATACATACACCATATATATCTCTTTTCCAGACAGCGTTTGCAAGTAAGTGTCAGTGCAGACATGTAACGTCAGTGATCTGTTTCTAAGTATTGCAAATGCAGTCATGCTTCTTCAGGTGACGACAAAGAGAAAGGGAAAAGCTGTGAAAGAAATACCTAGGACAACCTAAATCTGTACAAATGTTCTTTATCTTTCAACTGTGTTGATCTCGCTTTACATTAATAGAACATCCAATAAATAAATAGAAATTGCCATCAGTAAAAAACACATAATTTTAGAATATGACATAAATAAATAAATAAATCTAAATATCACCTCAATTTCCTATCCTGAATATAGAATTTGGCATTTTTTATTCATTATTATTCACTGTCGTTGATTATTGCCATGCAGAATAATCTTGCTACAGTATTAAAAGAACTTAAAGTGTTACCAGATATACTTTATTGACCTCTACTTTACTTGAACCTAAAATTCAATGATTTGGTTTTATTTGAGTTTATTTTTATACTTGACTATGCTAAAGTAAATTAAACATTTGATTTGAAAGCTAAACTGTTTTGAAACATTTTACATCTTTAAATAGACATCTGAAATGGACTAAAAGCTTTTGGAATATTCAGTCTTTCTGAAAATGTGATGCCAAAACTAACATAATAGATCTTTAGAAGACTGTTCTGCTTTCTACACTGTTGATACAATACCTCAAGGCCCTGTTTGCACACTGTTCTATGTTTTCACTTAATCCAGATCTTTATTATTTCAGAGTGTAATCCTACGAAAAGGTAGCTCATAGCAACAAGGCTATCACTGAGTCCTAAAGTAATTACCAAACAGCAAAAAGAAATGTTCACACACTACATAGAGAGACTTTGTACAGGAAGGAGATAAAAATGAAATGCATAATGAAATATATTTGCAAAGGATGAAAAAAAAAGTTTTTGCTTTCGTGATCAGTTCAGAAAATGAGCAAAATTTATAGTCAGGACAAAAATATATTCATACTAAAACTTACGATTTCTACCATGAAGCAGGAGAAATAGGTATGTAATATTACTATAGAATTATTTACTTAAATTTACTCATATTACCTTTTTTTGCAGGAATTTATGTTTTTCTTCACTATAAAAACTTGATAACTGTCCTAGAAATAGTGACTTTTCTTATCCTTTAGGGATGAAATAGAGAGTTAGTTCTGTGTGATGGGAGAGTCTCTACACTTTTCCTTTTCATAGCACAATTTTTTCCTTATTATCTTTCTTCTTTCAATACTTAGTGCATTTTGGTGTTCAGATGGAAGCAAGACCTATAGCAAATTTATTTTGTTTTTTCTTCCCAAATGAAAAAATACAGTGGATATCTAGACCTAAAGAAATTTTCTCAAAGTAATTTAGCAGAGTTACTGGAAAGTGTTTAGATAATTGAAATAACCTTCAGTTATATGGAAAAGGTTGAAATAGCCTTTAGTTCTAAAGAAAGGTAATTGTTTAACGGACATGTACTGAGATAATAATTCTACCTTGTCAAGGTGCAAGATTTGATTCCTTTCCAATACTTTTAAATGAGTCCTGTCTTGGAGGATTGCGCAACAGAAATATGGAAGTCTTAAAATTGGATTCACAAACATTGCTTTAACTGGAAGACTTTTAACCTACCCTGTGTAGTATCAGGACAAACATTTGCAGTTAAGAAAGATATTCTCTGAATATTCTGGGTTTAGTTATATGATTTAATACTAGTAGGTTATGAAAACTTGAATTTGTATGGCAGCTTCCTAGACTGAATATTTTCATGTGGGTGTTCACATTTTGTCTGCTATACCTCTCTTCATATGCTTTGTGAGTCCACTTTCATAAACATTTAAATCAATGTGCTATTTAATTTAAGTAGTGTTAATATATTTAGGAAATATCCTGAGGTTAAACAAATAAGAGAGTGAAAAATAAAGATATTGATTTTAGGCATACATATTTTGTACTTAGACTGATAAAGGACACTGAAAATGTTCCCAAAGAACTCTTTGCAATCTGCTTGCTATCTATCAGTGTAAGAACTGTGAAAAATACATAACATTTTTTAGAATTTCTGTGGTGAAATAAAATTTTAGCCAAGGTATGCAAAAACAGTAGAAGCAGGTTGAAATTTTCAGAATAACTGGAATGGTGGAATTCAGGAGCCTAATGTCTATTTTCTTTCAATAGGTTTAAATACTTTTAAAATACTACCCAGAAACACTATTGCATCCTTTATAACTGTACTAGGTATTTCTTTTTTCCTAGCAGGCTTTTGGCAGTCTTAAAGGTTTGGGTTTACAAATCTTGGGTATTGTGTTTATCTTAATCTGCTTATTGTTCTACTGCATTTTGGAAATGAAATGACTGGTTTTGGGGTTGGTTGTTTGGGTTTTTTTCCTGAAAAGTAAGAAAATAGGATCTTTTGTCTGTGCTGTATACTTCACAATATTCATGTTCAGCTCAGTTAAGCTATTTTTTAATCCTTCCTTTCAAGACAATTCTTACCATTCTAGACAAAATTATAATCTTTAGCATTAGTTTCCTTTGTTACACCATTCTTTGTCATAACATATACATCTGACTATCTTATCATTCTTTACTGAATTTTTTTTCTGGCACTGTAGAGAGAGAAGGAAACAGGGGATTAGTCAATGAAGCCATCAGCTAGGCAGAACAACTGGTCACGACTCCCATAAACACTCTGAATGGTCATTCACTCTCTTGTAGCTGCTACAAAAAATTCTTTAAGCCAAAATTCTGTTATCAGATGTTTGCACAGAAATTCCATTGACTTTATGGGAGGTTTGAGCACAAATAAAAGAGTGAACTTGGCTCATTTAACACAATATTTAGAACACTTCTGATGAAAATTAGCTGCTGAATATGCAGCAAACTTTGCAGTGTTGAATGTCTCATCCATATTGTGTATTGCTTTACTGCCAAATCTTATTCTTTAACTAGAATGGAACTACCAAAGTACCATCTGTAGATCTAAATATTTGGATACCTCTCAAGCACATTTTGGATTCAGTGTTGCCAATGGCAGTGATCATTTTGACAAAACTGGCACTTAACTAATAATTGTACTGGAACTGGAGCACAATTCCACAGATAAAGAGCAATAGAGTTACAGTCAGACGGTTTTCATAAATTTTCTAAAGCTGCATTCCACCACAGGTGCCAAAGTTTTAACTATGTTTTAACTATCTTGAAAGTTTTGCCAAGGGTATTTATGAAATTCACAGAATAAATAAGCTTTGCTGGGGAAAAATATTGCAATATTCATCTTAACTACAAAGTTATTTGTTCTTCAGAGAGGCAAAGTTTGTTGGAAGAGGTAAGATCTTTTATTGGGCAAGATAATATAGTGGAAAAAGGTAAGATTTCTCTCTCTGAATATCTTCTTTAGGTGTTCTGACTTCTTGTTTGCTCTTGTCACTTTGTGTGATAACATCAAGTTATTTAAAAGGACCTTACAGTATTTACATAAAGATTTAATTGGTTTTCTTTTAATCAGATTAGTATGTCACTCTTTTGAAGAGAGTATATCGTAATCCAAGCTCAGAGAATAGAAGTGACAAATGCCTTAAGTTCAAGTTCAAGCTCTGGCTCAATAAATGGTCTCTTTCTTATCTTCTACATCTCTGCAGTGTATAATCTGCTCTACAGACATTTCGGTATGATCTAATTTGGTAAGGCATGTATAACACACATATATCTTATACCTATTGGAGACAACATAAGTTTTCCTTTGGATCTAGACAAGTACTCTATACAGTAAGTGATTTTTTTCTGGCTATTTAGTTATATCTTACTGGTTTGCTAAATTGCTCTTGTAAGAAAAAGTATTTTCTTACTTTCTAGTCATAACAGTGCATAATATCCTGCATAATGTAAAATTAAATATCAAAAGGCATGAGCCAAGGAAACCATTTTGAGATATATGAGAGACAAGAAGGGGATTGGAAGCGGTCAGCATGGATTATGAAGGGGAAATCATGTCTAACCAACCTGATTACCTTCTACAATGAGATGACTGGCTCAGTGGATGAAGGAAGAGCAGTGGACAATTTTTACCTTGACTTTATTAAGGGCTTTGACCTGGCTCCCATAACTTCCTCATTGACAAATTGATGAAGTGTGTACTAGACACTGAGGCATCATAGATAGTGAGGTGGATTGAAAGCCAGCTGATCTGAACAGAAGAAAAATTTTTTTTATGGTGGGGGTGATCAAGCACTGGAACAGGTTGCTCAGAGAGGTTATGAAATCTCCATACTGGAGATATTTAAAACCCGACTGGACACAGCTCTGAGCAACCTGTTCTTGTTGTTTTTGCTTTCACAGGGGCATTGAACTAGATGATCTCCAGGTGTCCCTTCCAACCTCAGCTATTCTGTGATTCTGTGACTGCGCGAAGAACTTTTTTTTCCATATGTTGCCTACATAATCTTGAATATACAAATTGATATAGTAATTTTAATTTAGTTAGTCTTACTGAACTTGCTGTTTTGTTGTCATTAGTAACACTTAAAGCATAAACATTTGCTCTACTGCCTCGCTGAAGTACTTCCAAAGGTTGTGTAGAAGGTGGTCAGGAGAGGCTGGTGGAGGTTTTCATCAGGGTGTCATGACAGAGCAAAGAGACAGTAAATTGGAGGTAACAATGTTTTCCACATTTGTCTAGAATTAGAAGAAAATCCCTGTTTCTGTGACTTTACATCATTGTCATGTAATGTATATAATGTGATATTGCTTTTGTTTCCTCACTGCTTGATTGTACAAATGATTGTGGCATGAATACTTTGCATGTACTTTTAAAATTGCTTTCCCAAACACCTACAGCTCTGGAAATTGCTTTTCTGCAATTGTTGAGCTAGCAAATTTGATCACAAGACTGCTCAAGAAAAGTTAATATAAAAGGTTGTAAGTATATCTGAAATGCATTAACTTTGAGAGAATTTTGGCATACAGCTCTCAATTCTTCATTCTGCTCTAATAGGTTTGATAATTATATTAGGTAGCCAGATTTTCATAATTGTATATTGTGCAAAATTACTTCTTTACTTCATACATGGTCCCTGAATATTTTTACTAAATCCTCTTGCAGATAAAACTATCTATGTGAGATATATGCTGACACAGATTCCAGGAGACATTAAAGTCTGTCCAGTTCTGACAGTTCTTACAGTAGGACTTTCCAGCATATATTGGATAGTGGGTTTGGATCTACACTGATTTAAATGAAAAAAACTCAAACAAACAAATAAGTAAATCTGTGTTGTCATAACTTAAACTTATTGATACAGAACATTCTGCTAATGGCAGTGATTTTTCTTTTTCACTTAGTCTGAAAAATCTGTATGACCTGAGTGTGCTTCATCACTAGAGCTATGCTGATCAGCTGAGGTTTGTTCCCTGAAATGTCAGCTTCTTTGTGCTCTTTTCAACAAATGCTATGACAAGTGATCTTAAACTTTGATCTTGCATATATGGCAGTCTATTCTTCTGTTAAAATAAACAGAAGTGTACCCAAGTAAAAACTGAAAGATCACTCCCATTTGTAATGGTGTTTGTAAATAAAGCCACCAGATTCATTGAATATCCATTGTCCTGGAATTTGAGTAGACACCTGATGATTTTGGAACATCTACCACAATGAAAATCAAATTTTCATTTAGATTTTGCAGGTGTACCAAAAGATATGCAACTTGTAATGATGTCTCCAAATCAATGTTATTCAGTGTGCAAAACTTCTACAATTGAGAGAAGAGAAATACAAAACAGGTTGTTTCTCATATTACTTTTGCTTATGAAAGGTGATATAGCATTGCTTTTTTTCAAGTTTTTTTTATTATAAATTTTTCCCAAGTACATAAGAATTATCTTATCACCTCAGTGTTCAGTCAGCTCTGTAGAATAAAGCAGATTCTCCTAAATGACTCCAATGATAATAAACCGTTAAAAGCTGGGAGCCCACACATTGTTTAGACTACTAGAATTACATTTACTAGATCTCTCATTTACTTCTGAATATGAACTACAGTTGCCAGGCACTATACCTGCTAAAGGAAACTCACTTGACCCATCTCCTATGCAAACTGCTTCTTTTCTGATATTGCCAATACAGAGAAATTGTTTCATTTCAAAGTGAATCTTCAGATATGATATATGATCGTCCTAATCATTATAAAGAGGAAAACGAACAGCTATTTATTGTATGAAAGCATGCAAAAATACTGTACATAAAGCATGAGTTCAGTTACTATCTTTTTCAAATTAACTCAATGAAAGAATGATAAATATTCATTTTCTCCTTTCCCACTGGCACCAAAATGTAAATACAGCTAATTATGGCCTTCTAAATGCATTTATTAATCAGCTTTGTAGCAACATGTTATTTATACCCAGATGTATGCAAATGTTCAGGTTTGTTTCCCAGATGGGTTTCATTAAGTTACAGCAATCACACAAGTTCAACAAAACACTGATCTGTGCTCTGTTATCAATATATAAATACACAAACTTCCCAACAAAAAAAAGCAAACAATCAAAGAAAACACACACATGCATGTATATAAAATACCTAGGCAACTTGTATTAAAATAATATCCAAGAGTTGGTATAGACCAGCCAGACCAATAATGCTCTAGAAGATTTTATTTACATCTTCTGTGAAAATATTATCTATGGTATATTCTAAGGAATTTGTGACAAGAACTGCAAGAGCAAGACCATCACAGAGCACATGTGTAATGCATGACTTAGGGCCTCCTCACCACCTGCCAAGGGGGTCTTCAGGGACTCCGTGCAATTTTCATGCTAGGCCCTGTCTTCTTAGGGCATAGAAGAAGCCCCAGCTTTGCCTTGGTAAGAACTTCACTGTTCTAATGCAGATCTTGTGAACATTGATTTCAGCAGTGAATCCTGAAGTTTTGGAGAAATCTGTTTTAATACATCTGTTCCTTTGACTTTACTTTTCCCTCTTTAATGACTGTTGTGCTTATCTCCAGGCAGATAATCTTGTCAGATTTTAGACTGTTCCACACAAATTTGACCTACTGTACAAAATTACTTTTTAAGGGGTTGTGGGTTTTTTTCCCCTCTACAAGACTCAATGTTTATCAATACAGGTAATTGAATTGTAGTAATTAGACATGTTTTTTTTTTTGGTTTTTTTTTTTTTTTTTTTCATTAAGGCATTAGATCTTTCAAATTAAAACAAGTAATCTGAAATTCTAGTAGATAGCAGGCCAAGTTATATTTTTTTCAACTGAACAAAGTACATGTTCGGTTGTTATACCTGAACATAGCTTTCCACTATAGCATACTATACCTCAATTGTTTAAAGAAACTAAATTAGGATAAGAGGAAGTGGCCTCAAGCTGCATCAGGGGAGGTTTAGATTGGATACTAGGAAAAATTTCTTCACTGAAAGAGTGGTCAGGCACTGGACAGGCTGCCCAGGGAGGTGGTGGAGTCACCATCCCTGGAGGTGTTCAAAAAACATGTAGAGGTGGCACTTCAGGGCATGGTTTAGGAGGCATGGTAGTGTTGGGTTGGCAGTTGGACTTGATGTTCCTAGAGGTCTTTTCCAACCTTAATAATTCTAAGATTCTATGATTCAAATATAAAATAGAGTATTTCATTGTATGCTGTATTTTTTATTTTACAGCACTAAAGCCTTTGACAGATTCTTATTTGGACAGAACAAAACCCAAGTGTATATACCTTATCTACCAGTCATTTATTGTAAGCTTTTTTACCAACATTCCTTTTTGAGTCTCTCAAGATGATAGTGACAGATTTTTAAAGGAGTTTGTAGGGACTTTTTCTTTCCTTGATTTCACAGTTCTGTTTATAGTAATTTGAGGGGTTACCTATGTTCTATGAGTATTGTTTCCATTAAATGATAGACACTGTATTTTATCTTGAACATTAATACCATAGTGTTTTTAAAATTTAACTAAATATAGGAAAAATCTTAATTTCTTGTGCAATCATAGTAAAGCTACTACCCTGCCAGACACAAATTTTTACAAACTGTTTAATTGTTGATATTTTGTGATAGATGCCATAAATCACAGGTGCTTTTCTTATAGTGAGACTATTAACTCAGTTTTGATATTTTTCTATTATTTGGTGAATCACATAAAATAGCTGTTAGGTAAAACTGTAATCCCTTTGATAATGATCAGCAAGTAAAGCTCATCTTCCAAATCCCCCTTTGTAACAAGTATAGAACCAAGGGACCTAACTGGAGACTTCACGGCAAAGATTATGAGAGTTAGGTCCAGTTAAAAATAGTTCTTTAGAAGCACAAAGCTGAAAGTCTGGGACCCATTAGTGGGAAGAAATCTCATAATCTTAGAGAAAACAAACAAATTTACCTTTATGGAAGACTTTAAATTTTTCAGTAAATTTCCTTTTTGTGGGGGAGGTGGTGTCTTTAGACACCGTTATAATTGTTCCACCTATTCTTCATGGACTATTTAGATGAGAAACCATATTCTCATAAAATATTTTAAAATAACATTGTATGTTAAAATAATGCACTTCCACCACACACTCAATCAAGAAAACCCTCTGTGCAAGTCAAACAAGCTATGATGTATTTAACATGGAACTTCTCCAAACTCACCTAATATGTTTTATACCCATGAATTTAAAACACCTTAAACTTTTCATCCTCAAAAGTTTCTCTTCAACTGTACCCATGCAAGCCCCCTGACTGTGGTAGTACAACATAAAATTAAGGGTAGAACTTAGTCCAATATTTTTTATAATTTGTTTTATTTTAAAAATATACATATGAATACAGTCCTTTTAAATATTTTACAACTTCTTTGACTCCAAACAGTGAAAAGCTACCTAGTGGAACTTGTCACATTGCACCCCAAAAGTCCTTTAAAAAGTACAGCCACTGTGGTAGGTCAGAGATTGTTACTACTTCTTCTGATAAGCTTCTATAACAAGCTTTCAATTTATTACCACACATAGGTTTCTAATTTCTATAGCACTACAGAACCAACTCTCCATAGCATTAAGCAGTTAGCTTAAGTTAGCAGTATCTTGAAACTCCCTGCATAAGGATGGCAGTCTGTAAAAAATTTTGCATTATTGTTATGGTTGAAATCTCACTTAGGATGAAATAATGTGAAGTTGTCCAGCGGCTGCAGTCTAAAAGCTGTTACATTATACAACCCTTTTTGGTGTTCAGGTCTTGTGCTCAACATAGCTGAGATGATTTATCTAAAAAGAAATGAAAAGAGAGTTCATATGTAGCTTAAGGTGAAATAATCCATTGTCAGAAAAAATAACCATAATATATTTATTTACTCTCTTTTGCAAGCAAGAGACTTTCTGACATATTCACTCTATCAATAACTATAAATGAATTTATGGATATTTTGGCAAATAGTTCTTTAAATTTGCTTAGCTTCAAGGAATTTTGTATTTAAAGTTTGTAGGAAATCGGTCTCTAACCATGTACTTTAAGTGCTAAAAAAACATTTAAAATCCAATTGCCAACAAGGGATGATTAAGATCTTGTTGCCAGCTTTTAACACACAAAACGTTTTTGCGCAAGAGAAGAAACGGGTCAAAGGTTAGGAAAACTTATTACCCTTCATATAAACCCAACAGGTTTTTTTACAGCTTTTAATCAAAACCAAAATAATGGACCAGATAGAAGTACAATAGAAGCGGTGTGACTGTACAAAGAGGTGATGGGTAGTCTCCACTGAGACTTCATTCCCTAGGATGAATCTCAGCTACACAGGAATTCATAGTTCAGTACTGAAATTTATCATATACCGTTGCTTTTTTTTTTTTTTTAAGTCAGAACAAAGAAAACAGAAGAAACACTCCCTGAAAGATTTGGAAGCTATTACTGAGCTACATAACGAAAGATGAAAAGAATAGAGATTAGAATTTTTGTCCACACCAAACCTTGTAGTTCGCGACCCCAAACTGAGAATTTCAGACTATCCTCCTAGGGGCAGCTCTGTAACTGTTTTATGTGTGCTAACAGCCTGCTGGCACCTGTGCAGTTATCACTCGCTGGACATTTTCTCAATAGACTTGCTTTCACTTCCCAAGAGGTAACCCCTTACAGTTCTTGTACATTTATGTTGTATCATGGTAGGACCTATCTGATGCTATGTGACCTCATGTGCCAGCCACTGCTCATCAGGGACATCCCTCAGAGAAGGTATGGCTCTGCACTATAGGTGAAGGATGTGCTTGCTCATCGGCACCTGGTTCCCTGGGCCTGGCTGTGGGGTAAACTTCCTTTGTTGCCATTTATCACTGGCATTTGTTCCCATATATCTCATGCATTGAGAAAAATGATACTAGAAAGGTCTATGCTTCAACATATGTTGCCTATGAAACTGGCAGCTGGAGTCAATGAAAGGAATCAAGTATTAAAAGAATGATTAAATCATTAAGAAATGGCCTCAAGAAACAGTTCTATTTTTCCTCCTTTCTAATTTTTTCTTGTGGTAAAAACAGTAACTGGGGCTAGGACTGTAGTAGTTACAAAAAGGATGAAATATACATATTTACAGTTGCTTTGGGCCTTCTCCATCTCTCAGGGAACTCATTGGGAATGTCAATAATTTAGTGCTATAAGGACACACCAATTCCTGAAAAAGTTCACATGAGCAGCCTGCTGAGGTTTGTTTTGGGATGCTTGTGCCTGGATAGAACAGCTATATTAAATTCTGCTTTGTAAAGTTACAACTTTCTGGGGAAAAAATGAGTGTTGGCTAATCAGCTTCCAATTCTGAGCTTAGAGAAGAGTTTTGGAGCTTGAGGTGCAATTCTTGTTTTTAACTTTTTAACCTTAACTTTCAAGTATCTTTTGCTCTAATGCAATCTATTTTTTCTCACATGCAATTTTTTATTACTGCGACAGAGCTATTTTTAAACTCTTCAGTCATCATCATCTGTAACACTAGTTCCATTTCCTAAGAAATTGCTGACATCTGTTTAAACACTGATACTTCTCCATGTACATGGATATTTGACTCAAGCTTGTTATTGTGTCAAAGATAATAAGTCTTGAAAAGATACCAGCTTTAAGGCTTAATTATAACTTTTTAAGCACTGATGCATTAACATGAGAAGGAAGCATTTGTCCCCATAACATTTCCATGCAGGAAGCAGGGCTGAAGTTCAGGGACACTGCTAGAAAACCAGATGAGGCTGGCTAAGGTTCACAAGGTGCCTGCGACCCCAAAGAAGGAATATACAGTCTGAGTATACCCAAACCGTTATTTTATTTGTAAATCACATTATTTTTGTGAGGCACTGCTGGGGACCTGGTTCAGAGCTCACCAGAGTTAATGGGAATTAATCTATTTACTTTAATGGATTTTTGATTAGGCCTTCGGACAGATGAAATATTAAAATTCCCAACAGTAGCCCTTGACAAAGGGAAATGTCTGTTACCCCTCATGACTTAAGTATCACCTTTAGGCAATAAGAGATGCCTGAAGCTATTTCAGAAGTTACAAAGATAAGGTATTTGAATGTGTTACCTTTTTTCGCTTCTCATACTGAATACTTTAAAAGACAGAATAAGGATAATAATTGTTGTCAAATAAATCGTTTCTTGGAAAACTGACAGTAGAAGTGTGGGATTTCTGTATGCTTAATTTATTTTTTCTGACCAGATTGAACAGTCTTCTTTTTAGAGCTGATATTTGCAGTTTCTGTGTCTTATGTTAACATGATGATATTTTATTTCTAAATTCAAAAAGAAAATTTAAAAAGAAAATATTTCTATTCATTGTTTCTGTGAAGTAGTTCTTATCAGCAATTCATATAGTACAGATATGTGCCAGTTTGTGATCTGACGAAAACAGAAAAAAGCAAGGCAGACATGTAAAGTTTTACACATATGCTAAGTAAAGAATCCACTAGTTTTAGGTTTCTTAACTAACCATAAACTGAAGTTACTGCCTTACAAGTTAGACATTGTATTTAATTGTGCAAGCACTACTTGTCTGTATCAATACAGAATCAGTTCAGGTTAAGTCAATACTATAGGTAATCACACTTAATCTCTCAGTTAGCAGTAAAGTGGTGTAGGAAGGTGCAAAAGATCATTTAAAGCACCTGCATTGTGAGGTCTTTATCCAACAGCTGAAAGGAAATAATGAACAGGGTCATCACTTATTGAACAATTTTCAGTTTGATTCACAAAGCATGTCTGTAGAGGGTTTTTTTAAGTTTAAGTAATTTCCTGTCTATGCAACACAAAAACCTCCCCATTAGCACATATCCAAACCAAGACTGACAAGTACTTCTACAAATGATTTATACATCACACTGTGATCACATGTTTGGAGTTATATAATGTGCAGTCTAGTGACAAGTATGGTTAGCTTAAATTCCAATTTAGCAGAAGTCATTTTTACTCTAATCCTCTTGTATACCATAAGTCACTGGTTACTTGTCACTCAGTAATCAACCTTGTGAGGTCCCTATATCTTCTCCCATTTTCTGTTCCTCCTCCTCCTAATTTCTTCCTCCGCTGAATTTCATCACCTCTTACTCTGAGTATTTCACAGTGTAGTTTCTTTTCAAAGAAACTCAAGTTGAAGATGTGTGCAAAGAATTCAACTTGGAGAATGGGGCTGAATAGAAGTGAAACAAAAAGCATTATACACTTGTGAAATCCTTAGCAAAATAAGATCAATTTCTTTTGCTCTAATTCAAAGAGTACTCCTGAGCCACTACCATTCAACTCGAGTACTTTTCAGTGTCTACTTTTTTTTAACAGAAAACTTGATTTTGAACTTGAATCTACTTGACAGCAGCTCTTAATCAAGTAGACAATTAGAGTTTTTCTCTGCAGACTATAATTGTTAATCAGAATTAAGACTCATTTGATGGATCACTTCACCCTGATATCATCCAGTCTTCAGCATCATAATTTCTGTTTTGGTGTTACATTTAGAAACAAGGCATGCTAAAGTGAAAGCTCAGAGAAGATTTTAAGTGTCTTAGCATAATAGTACACAGACATTCATTCCCTCATTTCCACATTTTTACTTATTCTTTCTGCAAATTTTTTATGCTCTTTGTGTTTATAACTGTTTTCATCCATTACGGTGATTCTAGATCCTGACTTCTCAGTCTCCTAGGAATTATGAAGCATAAAAATCACTAGCCCGTTTATATTTTCCACATTGCCAAAGAACTGATATATAATCTTTGTAATATATTTTTAAGGTGGTGGTTAGTGAAAATCTGGTGTAAATTGATTAATTAACTATCATACAGTCATTGCAATCAGGGACAGACTGGAGGAAAAGCCAGCATGCTCCAATGGACTAAGATTAGTGGCACCATAACTAAAATGCTCTGCCTGTGCATTTGCCCTTTCTGCTTGGTTGGTCTTGCATTTCCCAAGACATAGAGTTGTAACCTCTTTTTAACATCTAGGAAGCCCATGAAATCAAGAAGCGTTGCATATTCACACAAAAATCAAGATCTCAGTGATCTTTTAGGCCTTGCTTTCTGGTCTCATATTTATTTTTCCATCTAGTGCAATTTCAAATAAGTAAATTGGATGCAGAATCTAGAGCGTCCAGAACTGAATGCCAAAAGCTTCTTTCTTTTAGTTCTTCTGTCCATATGATTCTCAGCTGCCTTGTTGTAGAAGGCACCATTTCAATTACTGCAATTGATATTACTCTATTACTGATCCTGAAGGAACTTACTGCTTGGTCAGATAAGATATTTATCTCCATACCTAAGCAAGACCTGATGACTGAATCTGAAAACTCCCCTACCATAGTTCCAGTGTCAGCCAGAGGTCAGAGATTTTTTTTCTGATCTTCTTTTTCATTGTTGTTCTGTCTAAAACTGTTGTGTTTCGTTTAGGGATCTACTGTTTGTCCTTTAAATCTCAACATTGTTTCTTGGTTTATTTTTTCCTTACCAGGAAACTGGAATTACAGTGGTAGCAACTTCCCAGATAATAAGCTAGCTGGTGTTTGGGAACCTCTTCAGCATTTGTGAAGAAAGTCTCCATTCAGTTCTCAAACATCATCATGTATTTACTCTCTATAAAACTAAATTTTCTCTGTCTGTCTCTGATATATCTAGTAAAATCTTATATTGTTTTGATACTTTAGGAAAGTCTGGACTTATTTTACTAAACACAAGTCTTTAGATGTCTAAGGGGTATATCAATAAAGAAGTGAAATGTGACCAGTCACACCTTAGTAAATGTTACTACTAAGTTAATTTAACTTTTATGATTGTATCAATGGATTTCTTATTATAAATAATTTTTTGAAAACAAGAAATAGGAGAAAAAATTTTCCTTCTGTTGTTACTTTCTTGGGAACCACACACTCCCACTATATTTTGTTTTGTTCATATTTCTCTTTTGTTTACTGCCACCTGTTCCTAAAAATCCTGTTGTTCTTACTCTACATGTAATATTGAACTGCAAATGTCTAGAAAACAGATTTCCCTGGAACCTTCCAGCATTTGCTATTATAGGAGACAGAAATAGCTCAAAACAAATTTCTTTTTAAATTTTCAATACATTCTGGCATTTGGATTAGAAAATTGCTGGGAGTAGTAATACATGCCCACACACGCACAAAAGGGAAAAGAACCTAATTTTTGGAAAGTTTTGAAGAATTTCATACATCAAAATTTGTGGTTTAGTATTTGTATCAAATTTTATGTGGTTTCATAAATCATAAAATTATTTCTAATCATAGATCTAAACCTACAAAAATAGGGTTTTGCCTGTGCAGTGCTACACTGTAATAGATGTATCTGAATAGATGCATTAATGATAGCTGGTCTGTAATTTTTTTTTTCCCCACAACTAATAAAAGTATTTCCAAAAATACTTTTGGAGCGTAAATATAGTTTTTCTTTTGTTTGAATGAGTTCCTCATCAATTTAGGCTTTGCTAAAACACAAATCATGGTAATAACAACATTAGCAATATAAATAATAAAATTCTTAGGTAACTAAGTGTATTTCTGTCCAGCTATAGTTAGACAAGATGTTCAACTCCCTCGACTGTCTAGATGTAAACCAGGCTTGGATAAAAAATTTATAGCTGTGTTATCACAAAACCAAGAGTTAATCAAAATCCCTACTACTGAGCCCTGAAATAAAAGATAAAGTACAGCACTATGTATGGGAAGAGATTAGTTTTATCTGTATACGTATACATAGTCATGCACTCAGTAATGGCAAAGAATACATGTTCACAACATTAGTCTTTAGATTCTCAGCTAATATACATCGCAACCTTCCCCTACAGATGGGTTTGTATTGCTAACTTAGTTGCTGAGCAGTGCTAGATTTTGGCTCCAGGATTTGGAAATTGACCCTAGAAATTATGTTACATGGCAGTTTATTTTATGTAAAATGATGGAGGCATTTCATTGCAGAACACAGAGCTCTTAATTTTACAAACCAGATGTATTTCTATTCTTCCATTTTCTCAGTTTTAATTGTATTGCTTGAAAAGGTTTTGTTTCTTTGATTATCTACGTAATAAAATTAATGCACCTATAAAAAACATAGTGTATTTTTACTTTTTACTATAGTATATTTCAGTAAGAGCATTTTCTCATGGTAAAATTTACTTCAAAACCTTTCCATTTTCCCAGTTGCATCCTGCTTTAAATCACAGAAAATTGCCCATAGTACTTGGAAGCACAGGTGGCTGGTAAACTATCAGTCTCTGGACATAATAACAAACTATGAAGGAAAAAATCTATTTCCCTTTGATTACTATAATTCAGATAGTTTTACTGTGTGGGCAAGAATTGTGAATCCGTACCACACAGATAGTTTACTTAGCAGCAATCATCCTTCCTAGTAAATTTTCTTCAAGTCAATGCTTTGTGTCTGATATAGTGCAATAGAAGAAGACAGCAGGTGCAAAGAATTTCTGCAATTAGGCCCACACATCTTTGGATCGGTCTCTAATTGAGTTTCTTGGAAAAGGAAAATAGCTTCCAAGTAACTGCAAGTTCAGCTTGTGAGATATCAAGAAACACAACCATACTCAAATAACCCAGATTCATGAAACCAATCTTATTATAGTTTAGACTTTCTACCAAAAATTCCTAGTGGCTTGTGGGAGAATGTATTTGTGATAGCAAAATATTTTCTATTATAAATTAATGTTCCCAGATTCACATGATCAAATTTTAATAATTACAAGGTTATAAAGTGGCTCTTTTATAGGAGTTCCTAGGCTACATAATTTCAAAAAAAATACTGTTTTTCAAACTCTTTCATTGTAGTTCAAGGTCATCTTTCACCATTTCACATAATCTAAAATTTAAGTAAATATAATTTCTTGGGTTTTTTAAGGCAGGCAGCATTGACATCTTTGTTAAATGCATTTTGAGAAGATAGGACCACAATTCCCCTGTTCATACACACGGAAGGCAAAGACAGACTAGCATTCAAATGGAACTAACTTACTCATCAGTCGTATATAACAAAGCACCTACATCTTCCAAGTACTGTCTTGGCTTAAGTCTGTTTAGCTTGTGAAATTTGAGAGATCACAGCAGGTGTTAATTGCAGGCCATTCTGGGATGTTTACCTTATATTACTATATGGAATAAATGGAAGAAACATAACCATGCTAGAAATTTCCAGTCCAGCAAGCCAAAATTTCAGACCATTTACCTGAAGTTCTGTGGCTTTACAGCATATTAAGAGCCCTCTCTGAGGTTAGATTTACATGTAAAAGTTCTCATCTTTTATACAGCCATCACAGCTAATTTAAGACAATTTAATGCTCTGAGCTCTTTTGAAGCAATATCTTTTATATTCCTGAAATTACAACCCATGAAATTACTGTTTTTCTTTGTCCTGTGACTGTAGTGTTTTCAAGGCAAGTTAAATGTGTTACATGCTAAGTCATTTGTTATTGGTGTCACGTCACACCACAGGAAAAATAAACACAAATTATGTTTTTATAGGAGATTTATAATCTGCTTCCATTAACTAGAAGCTCTTTATTTTCATTTTCATTTAATTTATTTGATTTCCTACTTTTCAGCAAAAACTCATATTGTCCCTTCCTTAGAAATAATAAAGCATCCCTTGGATGTTCTGACACATGCTCAATAGTACTCAAAGTTATACTGTCTGCCCCGAAAGCTTAATTTTAAGTTTAGCATGGAAATAAGGAAGAACACAGCAATTTGAGCTTTGTGCCTTTAAAGAGAGGATATACAGACCCTAAATAATTTCAGAAGTATTTTAATATTTCCACAGTCCCTCTTCCTCTCTTGGGAACATGTGCTGCAAAGACTTTCCCTTAAGGAGTTCTTTACAGAGCAGCTCTGTTAAACACACTCCAGAGGAGACACAGAAAGACAGGATGACTGTTTTCTATATTCTTGAATATAGTTTGCCATTTAATTACAAAGTAATTCCTCTTCCCTTGCAGTACTTTTATTTATGTCTTTAGTGCCCCAGAAAAACAGAAGGTATGAGAGGCTCCAGTTCTGAGGCGATGCAGCTTTGCCCTGTGACCTTCCCTGCTACACCAGACCACTATTACTGATAAAGTGCTCCACGATACAGGTTTACAAACTGTTTGGCTTAAAATCATTCCTTTCTTCTGCTGTCAGTGAACTTAAGGACTCAGCTCCTGAAAGATGTTCAGCAGATGGAGCTCCTGTGAAGTCAGTGCTCTACATTTCACAGGAATAAGATGTACCAGAGGAGAGCAGCTTCCATTTCCTGAGTTTAACCTTGATAACTACAAAAAGCCTCACATATTATGCTTAAATGCAGGATGAGTTACATTCTCATTGTTTCTCTTTGAGCTTTCAGTGTCATGCTCTCCATTTCTCCATGTACCACTAAAGTCACTTCACCTAGAAGCTGAGAAGGGGTAAAAATATTTCTGAACAAAATCCTATTGTGGTATCCTTATGTTACCTCTATATTTCTTCTACAAAATGTGAGACTTTTAATTGCCAATATCTTATTCAGGGCTTCAAAAGTGGTGAAAAGACTTCTGGAGACACAGAAAGAATAAGAAACTAAAGGTTTCAGGAAGACTAGAGCTGTGATTTTCTGTGCACTGGTGAAGTCTGTCCTAGATGTCGGAGTTGGCCCTTTGGAAATCTAGTCTGTCCTGAATAAGGAAAACTTCTAAAAACTTTGAGTACCCTGACAGGAAGTGTGGATTTCCTGTATTTCTTTACATACAGCTTTATGGTTATTCTTAGGATATCTACTTGATGAAATGTGCTCTTAAAAAAGATAAAGGCATAAGTGTCTTGATTTGATCCTGGAGCCAGCAGGCTTTAATGGGCAAGTCAGACCAGCAGGAAGCTTCTCTCCCCAGTGCTGAAAGCGAATGGATTCTTTTGCTTAACGGATCATCTGGGGTCCATTTGGGATGCCTTGGAATTATGCTCTTTTCCATCCTCAGGGAGACTGATGATGCTGCAAAAGCTGTGTTGGCCCGATGCAAAACACATCTTCCATTGACAAAATTTTACATTTGTTTCGTTTTGCCTTTTTTGAGAATCTGGAGTTTCATCTATATTTCATATATCCAAGAGTTATGTTGTACTTGAGTCCCAACAGGATTTTAGAATTTCAGTGATCTCTTTCCAGACAGAAATTTAACAGAATAGTATTTAAAGGCAAAGGTAATTTTAGCCTAACTGAAAAATAGTGTATTTCACAGCCTCCCAAATAAATAGAATGACCCTTTCTTAGGCAATATGTTATATATGTTCGAAAGAATATTTACAAAACACCAGAAACTAATTTACTCTTTAAAGTAACTACTAAGGTTACATAAAGAGAACAAAGGAGATCTTTAAGTGATCTTTATAAAGATGTTTAATAAATTTTAATGAAATCATACCTCCTTCCCACTCCTGCAAATTGTCCAAAAACTTTCTAGTGATGCTACCCCCATTCCAGTTCCACTTGTACTATCTTTGGAGAGATAATAAAATAACTAAAGATTCAGTAACCTATGGCTTTTTAACATTATATTAGTTTCCTAATATACAAGATCTTAGGACATTAAAATTAGTTTACCAGAAAGGTTTCTGAAAAGACTTCAACAATCTCTCTTGGACTTGATTTTGGCCCTCATTCTTCTCTATCGATGCCAATGCCTCAGGTGTAGGCTAGTCAAAAATATTAGCTTTATTAGATTTCTAGAACAAAACAGTCAGAAGTAATAATGTATTTTTTAACCTAAATAGCTGTTGGATGAACACCAATAAAATTTTTATGTGGAGATAGTTGTGCTGTAGAAACTACTTTGCTGCTGTGCAGAGATCCTGAGTGGAGATGTCTCTACTGGGAGGGACTTTTGTACAGATTTCTCAGATGGTGCTTGTGGCTTTGTTTTGGGGATCATAAGTCACTGTAGACAGAGTCTACTAGTTCTAGCTCCTATCAGTTCAGTAGGTTTTGCATTGTACTACTTTTCATTTGTGAAACGTTGAACAGCAGGACAAGTTATAAAAAAGCTCAATAAATGATAGAAATTAAAAAAGGGGGAAAAAAATAGGATGCTGTATGTGAGAGTGTTTGTGTGGGTCCAATCAACATTCCTGAACACAAAAATGAAGTTAAAACATTAGGCAACATTAATACCTCTTCCATATGCTCTTTCAGCTTTCAAACATTGGATGTGACAATCTGTTCAGACATAGCATACGGTTCAGTGCAAATACAGTGCCTTAAGCAAAGCTTTAAACTTAGAATTTCTCTTTGAAGTGAACAATGTGTTCACAAGTGAATCAGATACTTACATATTCTGTGAGAGTTTCTGAGCAACCCTCCATGTTTAGATCCAAAGTCAACATTCCCACAAAGCTTCATCAATTCCATCAGAGAGTGAAACCATGTGCACTTCAGTGATCTAGACTGTGTTATCATATTCTGGGATCAAACTGCTGACTAAACCTATCGGTATGATACTTCAGGAGCATCTTGACTTGTTAAAGATAACAGGAAACTCCAAATGATGTCAGTGTAGGACAGGTTTAATCTTCAGTTTTATAAAGCATTGTTTGTTGAATTTTATATTCTAAAATTCTAGGGCTGTAGTTATTCCTCCCCCAACACACACCCCTCAGGATCCTCCTGATGGTGCACTCTAGATAAGCAAACCAATAAACTGTAACACGAACAATATAGTATAATCATGCTTAAACAGAAATTAAACGAAATAGGAACACACCAGAAAAAGCAGAAAAATGTGCCTCTGTATTCTAGCAGTCTTCCTACTCTTTTCTTTGTTATTCATTTTAAGGAATGAGGCCTTTGGGAAGGAGATATTTTCTCATTTTATGTACCACATCCAGTATCATATGGCCCAGGTATGTTGACCATCAGGCACTCCTGAAATGAAAATAATAGTGAATAATGAGCTAAAATTTCTGTATATTTACAAAAATAGAAGTCATGCATGGTAAAACAAAAGCAGTCTTTTTTTCAGGCCCCAATAAAACTGTTAATTGTTCAGGATTCTATATTTTGCTTTAGTTTTCCCACCATAGTAGGATAAAATGTTCAGGGATACAGATGAGTACGCATGTGGAAGCACTGAAATATAATTTATTTTTAAGGCAACTACCTTGGTTTTTGTAATTCACTTAGGAATCTATGTAAAGCTTTTGCATGCATTAAATTATTTTTTCACATTTCATTCAACCCACAGTGGGACAATCAGCTTCGGGTTTCAGCTATGATTCAGCCTTGATCACAGCACATTATTATACCCATGCAACCATCATTTGCTTTTCTTTCTCCAGCTAGAGATGATTGGGTTGCTTGCAGCTTTCTTAATTAAAAATCTGCTTATTTTGACTGGACTTAGGTTAAGAAGATTAAAAGATATGGTGAATACACAATTTATGACTGAAATGGAAAGTTATCTGGGAAGTAAAATAGAAATGAAGCGTAAGATTAGAGTTTAGTCTTCCTCTTCTGCAAAAGTAACCTGGTACAGCACAGGCCACATTTTCAGTGGAGACTTTATTGTTACCTGTTGCCACCCACCTTTCTATTTGCACAGTATGATGACCATTTGCAAGGAATTATATGTGCATCTAGGGAGGCTAGAAAATAGCATGGATACCGAGAGACCAATTGGACACTTCAGCAGCAGATTTTGTAAAGCAGCTTCTGTATGCAACTTAATTACAGAGTCAGCCCAACTTGATTTTACCAACAACTGACATTTTACAACCTCATTCTCCTGCTTTTATGAGAAGTTAGTTTAGATAGTAGTGGATTAACAAAAAAATATCTGTTCTGTTCTACAAATTGTGCATGTTCTAGACAGCATGCCTTCTGTGCAAATGGAGGGAATATACAGTTTATAATTCCCTTCAAAAAAAGGGAAGTCATGTATGGATATGTATTTTATTTGGCATACCTTGTGTATCCACAGGAACAGAGGACAAAGCATAGCAAATCACTAATAAGACTCTGAACATGCAAATGCATGAGATAGCGAGTATTAGTCTTCTCTGAAGCTGCATGAAAGATCGCATGAAGACAATGAAGAGACTATGTCATGGTTCCCCTTGTTAAGTACTTGTTGTGCAGTTAGAGAACTTTATATACGGGACATATGAATTCATATCTCTCTTGTGCTAGAAAATATTGAATCTGATGAAAGCACTCAACAGAACTTATCCAACGTCCTAGAGTAACTCAGGGATGGCTTGTCTTCACCTGTTCTCTGTTCTTTCTGTTTGCACTGCTGTACTGTATATGAACTCTTAAATATTTCTTACAGAGAAAAACAGTTTTGTGTGTTGGGCAGTTTATTCTTTTCAAATCTATTCTCAACTAGCTAGGAAAAAGCAGAGGTGAACTTGGGATGTAAAATTACTAGATAGTCAAGATAGCCCAGACACCTGAAAGTGGCTGGAACTGCCTTAAATTTTCTGCCTGATGTTTACGCCAAAATTTTAAAATTTGCTTTTGGCACTTGCTTTCCATGACATTTTTTTCATTAAATATGTCGGAATTAAACTGAAATGCTTTTGGTTCTGAAGGGAAAAATGCCTTTACTTGATATAGAAAGTTACTTGCTAGATTTTTTTTTGCTAGGAATAAAAGCTGTTTTGTCTGGATCAGTTACAAAAATGTCACTTCACATTTTTGGTTCAGTTATAAAATTTTAAAAGGTAAAGATTTGTATAACTTTATGTCAAGTACAGATTCCACCTTGATCAAAGTGAGAAGACAGGCTGAATAGTGAGATGGGCATTTTAAGTTTTTGCCCCATTTATGTAAAATAAATGGTCACCTAGAGAAAAAGAGGGAATGGATATTTAGGAAAGGTTCTACTTAGGACCAGAGATCTTGGATAATCCATTACTGTGAATCAGTTATTTATTAGAGCAATGGTAAAATGCTGTTGATCTTGACTGGCAAGAACTGGATGGTCTTTTCAACAGTGGGTGCCAGTTTTTGGATTTCCATCATTGTCAGTGCTGTTATGAGAACAGCTGCTACAGTATGAGATACCTGGAAGAACTAGGGAAAACTGGGGACAACTTGGGGCACCCTTTCTTTTTTTTCTGTCTTTTTTTTTTTTTTTTTTTTTTTTGTGCTGCTAGCTTCTGTCTGTGAAAAGACACACTTGATTTCTGGATTTTATGTGCATTCTTGTTTTCTATCTCCTTCTGAATTTCAGTAATGAGACAGATGGAATTGTGTCATGAATCACTAGCAGGATTGCATTGTCCTACATCTACAGCACTAAACAGAAAGCACTAGAAAAATTTTTGAAGACAAGCATGTTTGGTGTGCTATAAAACTGATGACATTATTTAAGAAAGAAAACTGGTAGGAACTAATAGGAAAACTGTATTTTTAACTGAAGTAGAGAAACACAAATGTAGTGTTGCAGCCTCTAAGTTAAAATTACATAGCAAACAAAGTAGTGTAGAATGAGTTTATCTGGAGAAAATAGATCATTGAAGATACTTTGTTTTTCCTTCAAATTTTTCATAGTGCAATTTTATTTATGTTTATGGTTTAGTATGTTTTCTGGGTACAGCAAATATTTATTGTGCTGTGAAGGCGCAGGGTATTCTCCCTTTGAGAATTCTGCTGGCAACAACCGAAACATGCTGCAAGGCAGTTTAGATTTACATAATTTATACATTTAAGCTTTCCTCCAAAAGGTGCAGTCCCATTCTTCACGCACACATGACAGCTTATTGTTGTTTCTTCATGGCTTCCTTGCTTGTGCTAGAAAAACTTTCACCATCTATGGCAGGTAAATTGGTTTGGCACAATGCCTTGTGTTTAAAATGTCCCTATAATGCCAGCAGTTCTTCGAAGCAGCACTGCAGACAACACTGTACACATGGTGGTTTAATTGCTGTAGCAAGACTGATCAGATAACATCAGAGCCCACAAGTGACACAACACATGAAATCATTCTATGAAAGTTTCTAAAAGTCAAAAGAGTATTTTTGAAGACCCATGGGTTTCAACTCTCCTTAATCTTGAGGAGCAAGAAAAAAAGAAGGGTCAGAGACTGATATAACTGATTTTCATTTGTTTACTGTTGGCAGATTATTTTGAGCGTTGGAACTTTGTAGCTGCAAAGTGCTCCAGATCATTACATCAGTCAGAAACATCCTTCTCGTCGTATTGAAGTTTTACTTAAGAAACTCCCACATAAAGAAATATAATATTATCCACAGAAAAAGAAACTACAATCCAAGTGAGCAGAAGGGCTTCCAGGACAATGAATTGCCAAATATCTCCTGATCTTTGTTGTTTCTAACCAGTAAATATATTATACTCAGTTGTACTCTGAAAGAAGTATGTTAACATAATGATGAATTTAAGTGTACCTGAGCATCGTGCTGCATTTGTAAAAAATGTCACTATAAAGACTTATATCATGAGCTTGCTACTCTCAGGCTGGTGATGAATGAACTCATAACACTGCTGAAGGTGGTTCACCTCAGTGGTGAACGTATGTATATAGCAACATTTGGGTAACCCATCAGTATGTTACTTGCAGAATATTAAGACAGATGGAAGTTTTAAAAGCAAAGGAATGGATTTATTCACTTTATAAAAGACTAAAGATGTGAATGCTAATTTTTATTAACTGTTTTAAAAATATATGAAATATTATTTAACTCCTGGCAGTGGAAGAAAGGAACATTTTAATTCTAATCTTTTTGTTTCTTTCACATCTGTCTTCCTAAATATTAACAATGAGAGAGACTTTTTTTGTCAAAATTTCAGCCTCTCACGTGAAAATTTCAAGTCTACAGGAAAACCTATTTTCTCTAAAAAAACCTCAAAACCACTCTGATAAGACCAAGTCTAATGATCTGTATATTCAGTTATTGAAAATCTGTCATGGACCATAGCTGTAAAGTTAAATGAGGACTTTGAAAACTATTTTAAATTGAAAACTATTTATTTTTAATTGTTTGCATCTAACTGTCCTAATGACACCCTGCTATAAAGTAAAGTTTAAATCTGCAATTTCACAACTTTGAAGGGACGTACAGATGCCGTTCCCATAATATTGAAATTCCTCCTGTCGATTTCACGATTTCACAAAGTTGTAATAAAGAAATTTGCAAAGATATGGAGATTGCAAAGCAAGTACACTTAATGAGATTTAAAAAAAAAACAAAAAACAACCAAAACAATGCAAACTGCTGAGGCATTTCATATTGTCTTCATCCTTGGCTACCTAAATGCCTTTAAAAATGTGTCACCAAATCTCTTAGGCAGTTTTTAACATCAACATTTAATTCTCCATTTTTCTGTTTCACATCACAATTCAATCTTTCAAGATATTTATCCTTCTAAAATCCTTCAGAAAGAACTCTCCCTATACTTCAAAGTAATCACAGCAGTTTATATCCTTTCTGCAATCACAACCCTGTATTTTCATATTAACAAAGTGGAGTTGTACCACAGATTCAAACTTTATTTTGAAAATCTTTGCAATATCCTGAGATCTCATTCAAATGAATATAATTGGAATAATAGCTAGTATTCCCAATGTAATAGTAGAAATAATTTCTTCTTTATGAATCTATAGTATATCTCTAATCAGTTTTCCTGAACAGCTTTGTATATGGTTCTTAGGAATTCCTGCATCTGGCAGCAAAAAAAGTTGAACATATAACAGAAGTCAAATTATGGGCTGTATATCAAAAAACCCAATGGATAAATATGTTTTGAAAGAGCTGTTCTACGTAATTAAGATGCAGTGTGTTATGTTTACTGGAAGCATAAATTTATGTTTTCTTCCAGCACTGGAAGAAAATTTTTGGGAGATTCAGATAACAGTTCTTTCTTTTCTTGTACTGCATAGTTGCAACATTTTTGATGTTATATTTTTTCCACACCTGTTCACTCAGAAAATCCTGTTGCTTGCAACAGTATATAAGAGAAGCTTTGTGGCTGACTGCCACAATTTTTTTTACTTTATCATAATATTCGCATGGGCAAAATTAATGGTCTTTTATTTCAAGCTCCAAGAAAAACAGCCTTATAATGGCAAGTATTTAAATAAAAAATATGATAGGTTATCCTTTTATTGTAATTCTTTGGAGAAAATTAAAACTTTGTTTAGAAAAAGACCACAGATTTTGACAACTGCCTGTAACCAATTACTCCTACAATGTCACAAACTTTCATTTCATGGAAAAGTGTTCTCTAAAAAGTGCTTCACTGATAAATTTTTAACTTCTTTGGATGTTTTAGTCTACTTAATATAAGCTCGATTGTATCTTAAAATGTATGATATTCCATATGTATTTGGTAATAAAATAGGTATTCTTAGTCATATAGTGAAATATTTAGCCAACTTTTCTTCTTTACTTTTTTACTTTCGCGGTGGGGGGGGGGGGGGGGGGAAGTGTTTTCAATCCTGGGACCTCAATAGGGAATGTTACAGGAAGCACTGAAAACACTGGAAATGTTTTACCAAAATCAGACTGTCCTTTGAGGTGAACCAATAAACCAAATCAACTCCATCAAATACCTTTCAGTTCTAAAAAGCCATATACCCAGGGAAACCTGAGATGGTTTTAAGATGGGGGCTGCCACTGTCTGCTGACTGAAGAGGTTATTTCCCTGTGCATTCCTCTGTGTTTTATTCAGAGGTTATCTTCCTATAACAGGGATAAGAGAAGTATACGTGTGACTATCTTTGCATCTTACCACTTACCATCTGGTGTGTTATTTTAAAGCAAAATGGATGGCAGTTTGTTTTAGTATGCTGGTCTATGAGTTAGAGCAGTCAGAAAGCTGATGAATATTTGATTTATCCACTTGTTTTATGGGCTTACCTCTCGCCTCAGGATAAATGTTAGCTGATGGCAGTAACACCTCAAACCACTATCATTAACACAGTTGATAAGATGCTTATAAGAAATACAGGGTTAATCAGGCTTATAAGGTATAAGTCTGCTTATTCTTCTGGTATATCATTCATATTGTTGATACATTGACAATTTTTTTGAAATCCTAAGTACTTTTGATTTTTGTGGAACCTGGTTGTTCCTTTTTTCCAAGCTCACCTTTATGTTAATTTATTTTTTATCTATCTCTTCTATTTATTATTCCTGAGATTTAGCTTATTTAATGTTAAACGTCTCAAAGATGTAGGCAGAACTTTGAGCTAGTTTCTAGTTTCCCATTTTAGACCAGGGGGGATAATAGGCACTCTGAAAGGGATGTGTCTGAGTCATAGAAAACTATCTAGATAGATATGAATGCGGACATACGGGTGACAAATGCCTTTGTGGGAGGCAGTTGAAAACTATGTCAGATAACCAAGGTTATCTCAAATGGCATTAGACAAATATGTGGGGCAAAAGATTTCAGTCCAGACTCTCTAGCTTAATGGTTATGGAACATCAAGAAAATTCCACAGTTTTCTCATGGGTCTGTCTCAGTATTTTACATTAAATATTCTATTTAAAAAAACAAACAAACAAACAAAACAATTTAAACTTGCTTTATTTTTTCATAGTGGAGTTCAGGGAGGATGAAAAGTTAGGTCTGAATTCTTTCAGAAAGGGGAGAGAACAGAAATCAGGAAAGCCATTTTCTGAGCATGTGCTGTAAGCCATAAGAATGGATGACAATGAAGTGAAAAGAGAGGAGACAGCCCTCTGTCATTTTTTGCTTACACTTTGCAAACACCCAGGTCACAAAGTTGTTCTTCAAAACTGCTGGATCCAGCAGCAGTTTGTTGGGGAACATAACTGTTTGTCAGATAGAACCTGAGGTATCATTTCAGGATGTTTTTAGGTGGGTAGGTAGGTAGGTAGGTAGGTAGGTAGGTAGGTAGGTAGATAGATAGATAGATAGATAGATAGATAGATAGATAGATAGATAGATAGATAGACAGATAGATAGATAGATGCCTCCTTGTGTATCTAGATGGTTTTTGCAAGTAAACACCACTTACCTTGCCTGTCTCTGAGTACAGCGGCCGGTCAGCTCCAAAATTATTATATTGAGGAGAATTCTGATCCTGTATGAGAAATCCCTCCTCTCCACTTTTTTTCAAATACAAATTTTCAAGTCCCTTTTATAACGTATAGGCTTTAGTCATTGTTAGAAGCAAAGAATGAACTAAATCTCAAGTTAGCAGACAGAACATGTTCTATCTGAGTTGGCCTCACAGAGTCACCATAACTACACAGCAAACTAGTAATTATTCTTAAAAATGCATGTATTCAGATATTACTTCAGGATAGTTTCATGTATTATGCCATGACACATGCATATTTGGATCTAAATGGGTAGGAATTAGAAAATGAATACATTTCCAAAATGTGTTAACAACCAATGCCAACCCTGTGTTTTGGTTTTCTTGAACAAGTTTTCTTTTTCTGCTTGGACACATTGCCTGGCAACTCCCCTTTTCCTTCCCCACCAGGACTTCAGCCATTTGGTTAGGTTTTTTGAATACCAGGGCGTGGCAGCAGAAGCAGAAGAAGCAGCTTTCATTGTGCTCACCGACCTGTGGCCATTTCATGATCCCAGATCATCTGCACAGCTCATGTGCTGTATCTGTTCATCTGCTGTATGGTAAGTGAAAATACACAGGAGGCCTGACAGTAAACTGCAATGCCCTCTGAATGTATTATAATAAGTTAGCAGTCTTTTTTAAGTGTTCTGGATGTGTTGGATCATTACATATGTACTATGCAATGAGGGAGCTCATATTTGTGTTCAAAGACAGAAATATTGGCACCTTAAAAATACCGACTGCTCAGTTTAAATTAATACTGTGTATGTGTATAGATACATATGTGTATGCATGTGGATCACATGTAAAACATATGACCTGTGTTGTCTCTTAGTCCTGCTCCATAGAGCTATATTCCAAGTTGTTACATAGTACCTTTGATTTATTGAGATTTGAGTTACTGGAGGTCTGTGTACACAAAGTCTTTTTAAATTGCCATTGTTTGCTATACTGCATTTGCTTTCCTTTTTAAAATTGTATTTGAAGGAAACTCTAGTTGTCACTGATCATTTTGGTCACTAAAGCTTTTTCAATATCCCCCTAGAAATTTAGTCTCATTTTCCATAATATTTTCATATTTATGTCTGTCTAATGGTCATATAAATTAAGTATAAAAATATTAATTTCCTTAAGAACATTCTGCTAGCTTTGTGAGGTTTTTTGCATTGTGGGTACATGAAAGATAGCGCAAAAGACAGAGGTGAACTGAAATGAATTTTTTTAAATGACAAACCAGGACACTAGAAAAAGCATAGAAGTGCACTTAGTTTAATTGGATTTTATTTTCCAGTTCCAAAAAATATTTCCATTCCAAAACCTAATTACTTGTTTGGATTTTTTTTCACCTAGTTCAAAGATATATATTTACATAGTTTCATTTTACTAGGCCTAAAATATCCGTAATTTGATTAACTTCAATATACCTTGCTGTTCAATGCTGCTGGGTTTTCTTTCTTTTTTTTAAGAAAATGAAGTTTCACATTTGTAAATATTGATGTGAAAAGTACTTCATTTTAGCGTGAAATAATGGGGCAAGAAACAGGGTTTACATTCTTCTAGGATTTATCCTCTTTGCTATCCTTCTATGTGATTTTTGTTGACTGTTTAGTTGCCACCTCTTGTAATTGCATTCTCTGGCTACTGGGTCTGGTCACAAATTATGTTTGAAACATAAGGTCTTCATTCAGAAGTATGTATTTTACCAGGAAGTATGGAGGGGGAAAAAAAAGCCTATTTATTTAGAAAACAATAAAGGCTTTTGTTGGCTTAGTTTTTGAGTCATCTTGAATGAAAGACAACAACTTTGATGCATAGAGACAGACATAATTTTAAATGCTCTGTCATACAAGGGTGTTAATAATGATGCCTAATTTCTGGCATGATAGTCTGTCACTACTAAAGTCAGTGGGTGTTTTGTCATAGGTCAGTGAAGTCAGGACTTCAAGACTCACCTCTTGCCCCTTGGCCTAGCTTTCAGGGACTCACACAGGAGTGCTTAAATTATTCTGATTAAATTATGGCCAAAGGCTTTAGACTTTGTTCAGTTCAAAATATCATCTTCAATTTGCAGATTTCAGCAGGGTACCTCCTTTGACATAATTATACTTTTATATTGAAATGTTTTCAATCCATTTTTCAATGATTTATTTAGCCAGATGCAATTTAATTTGCATTAGATTTTATCCTGGTACAAATGCTTGTTTACCTACTATTACTCATCTACATGTTTATATCTACAAATCCAGAATACATGTTTGTATAGCATTGAAAAGGAGTGTACATTTATGAAATAACCATGCACAAAAATATTGGAAGTATCATGGTTTTGGTAATTGTTTTAGGTACTTCAGAGGAGATTTCTTCTCAAGCCTAAACATATTACTCTGTACATGATTTTTTAACTGAGTAAATAGGTATTATAAGGTTAAAAACTATGAATCCTGTAGGAAAAGTGGCTTAACCCCTTTCTGAAAAATGTATTTTATTAATACAGTTGATATTACAGAAATATGAGAGGAAATTAGAGTAAATTCCACTTGATTTATGTTTAGGCAACTACTACAGAGAGAATCACCCTTATTTTCTACTTTTTTTTTTTGTTGTTATTTGAGAATAGGTCATTTGGCTCAAATAATTTAATAAGCCTTCATGAGAAAATGTGAAAAACTGTCAGCTGAATCTTATCTTGATGAATTTTTCAGTTAATTTCCAGCAGATTTCCAATTATGTCCAGTAGCAGTATTCTAGTCTCAGATATTTGTTTGATCTTCCCCTCTAATTGGATGAGAGTGATGAATGTGAATTTATAAATAAAGGTCTGTGTTACAGTATATGCTGAAAGGTAAGGAGCCTAAAAATGTGTATTTAAGCACATATAAAACAGCCCCCAGGAACTAAAATTAATGCTAACTGAAGCATAGATGTACGGATTCAGCAAGCCTCCTCACAATGTGTTTACTTATGTGGGTTCAGGCATCCAGTTTCTGTGTGTGCTTTCTGAGCTGGCTGGATATGGATCTACGAGCCCCTTAGGCATGATGTTCAAAAAGACATAGTAGCTTGGTTAACCCAGCTATATGGCATCCAGAAATGTCTGGGGGTTTCTCCAGGCTGCTTGGACGCAACAAGAACTGCCTGAGTCTTCTTACACAAATATGAACATGGAGGAGCAAATTAATTCAAAAGGCTACCTTGGACTTTCATGTTCTCTGTCAAAGTCATTCTTTACCCTGTCAACTTCTTTTAGTATCTCACAAATATAACCTGCCAGTCAAAAGAGGTGATTATCCTGTTGTATTCAGCATTGGTGCAGCCTCACCTGGAGTTCCATGTGCAGTTCTGGGCCCCATAATTTAAGAAGGATGTGAAGGTCCTTGAATGTGTCCAGAGGAGGGGGAGGGCAACAAAGCTGGTGAAAGGGCTGGAAGGCTTGTCCTATGAGGAGCAGCTAAGGACTTTGGGCTTGTCTGGTTTGGAGAAGAGGAGGCTGAGGTGTGACCTCATTGCTCTCTACAGCTTCCTGAGGAGGGGAAGTGGAGAGGGAGGTGCTGGTCTCTTCTCCCTGGTATCCAGTGACAGGACTCATGGGAATGGTTTAAAGATGAGCTGGGGAGATTTAGACTGGACATTAGGAAACATTTCTTTACCTAGAGAGGTGGTCGCTGCCCCAAGCCCATCAGTGTTTAAGAGGCATTTGGATAATGCCCTTAATAACATGCTTGAACTTTTGGTTAACCCTGAATTGGTCAGGCAGTTGGACTAGATGACCATTGTAGGTCCCTTCCAAGTGAACTATTCTATTCTATTGTGTTCTATTCTATTCTATTCTATAATTGAGATACCAGGATTATGGCACAGTTTTTGGCTTCTGTTTATCTGTTGTTATTCCTTGACAAAATAAACATAGGCTATTCAAACAATGAAAATGAGGTTAGTTTAAACTTGCTACAAAGTCATGTCCTCGACAAGCTCCAACTGTCATTATGGATACAAATTTTAGAAGCCATCTCCACTGAACTTTTTATGAACTTGACTGTGCTGCTCTGATTTTTTCTATCTTTTTTTTTCTCCTCTTGTGAAAAGCAAAAAGACTGATATAGTTCAAATTAAAATTCCACTGATAGATATATGAGGGTTTTTGTGTGGAAGTCACAAGAGAATTAATGTTTGTTAAAGGGATATTGCTTTAAATGTGGTATTCCATTGTGTAACTCTCAGTAAGAGATGTGCAAACTTTATCTTTTTTCATTTCACAGGGTCTGTGGCATATTTCTTTTTATTTTAAGCTTGTTTCAAGAATCTTATATAAATATATACTTGTAATATCAATTTTAATTGAAACTGCAGAGTTTTATTTATTTTATATATAAGAATCTGAGGTCTTAGTTCAGTGGAACTTAACCAAAATCAGGAATTCCAAAGATGGGAATCAGTTCCATATTAGATATCTTAATTCAGATGCCTATGTGCATTATATCCCACATATGTTTCTGGTATCATTTAGGATGCCCTAAAGTATTTGAGATATCTGCGTGGAGCTGGTAGGTAGGACATAGGCTCTATGAGAAATATATATTCTTTGGAAGAGATGCCATCTCAGATTTCAGTAAGTTGTGGGCAGCTGCCTGAAATCATCAGTCAATACAAGTAACAACTTGAAAAGCTACACATCTGAGCAGCTATAAGCTTTCTAATGTACGGTGAGCAGGATCACTCCCTTCACTCCACTGCCTGCATTTATTAGATTTCCATTGTCTCTACCAGGACTTTGGACACTGTCACAGTTTTAGCTGGGATAGTTGATTTTCTTCACTGTAGCTGGTATAGTGCTGTGTTTTAGACTTAGTATGAAAATAATGTTGATAACACACTGATGTTTTAGTTGTTGCTAGGTAGTGTTTACACTAGTCATGGACTTTTCCAGCTTCCCATGCTCTGCAAGGTGCACAAGAAGCCTGGAGGGGAGGGGATACAACCAGGTGAGCTGATTCGAATTGGCCAAAGGGTATTCCATATCGTGTGACGTCATGCCCAGTATATTAACTGGGGGGAATTGGCTGGGGGAAGCAGCGATCGCGGCTCGGGGACCGGCAGCGTCGGTCGGAGGGTGGTGAGCGGTTGCAGCACTTGTTGTTTAGTTGTTTTTTTTTTTTTTTTTCCTTCTTCCAAGGTTTCATCTCTCTCTCGCTCATTATTTTCCTTTTCATTATATTATTATTATTATTATTGCTGTTTTATTTTAAGTATTAAACTGTTCTTATCTCAACCCACGAGTTTTCTTACTTTGGCCCTTCTGATTCTCTCCCCCATCCCACAGGGGTGGGGGGAGTGAGCGAGCGGCTGTGTGGTGCTTAGTTGCTAACTGGGGTTAAACCACAACAGACACCCAAGTACCTCCTAATAGGTGCCCTCCCATAGCCACATAGTTTTAAGTATCTTCATCAGGAGTTGAATTTCACTACAGGATTCAGCTTTCTAGAATGGATGCTTAGCATTATTTTATGTCCTGCAGTGATAACTTGCCTAAGTGTGGGAGCATCATAAATTTTGATTTATATTTTCCAGCCTCATTTGCCAGACCTCAGAGACCCAGGAACAACTTAGATGGGGTGAGATGTCTATGTTTAGATTACTGAATCACACCCCAGATATCTATAATTTCAACCATTGATGAAAAGTTTTGCTACATAAGTAATCTGCTGAACCTGAGCCTGACAACAAAAGAATGCTGCTTGTGGGGCTTTCACAAAAAATTGTAGCCCAGTCCTTCACCGCTTCTTACTGATGTCTCGACTTCGCAGCAGTAGTGGAACAAATAAAGTCTTACACAGACTTGTTCATGCATCTTGGTGTTCACCAACTGGTAGGCTGTGATACCTTAGTTTATTTTTATATTGCAGGAGATATTTAGGTGGTTTCCAGAGCTGCTTAGCTTCCAAGATCAAACAAGAATGGATCCATCATCCTGGCATAAATTAGACTGAACTGATTCAAAAGGATAGTGAACTTCTTGGCAAACCCAGTTTAGGTTTTCTGTTAACAATGCAAACTTCTTATAAGTGAGATTTGTGCAGGTCAAGGCTTCAGTGCAAACTTTTTCCACAGTACTGTCAAAACTAGCTCAGTAAGAAACAGAAAAAGGTCAGTCATTCAGTTATGGAAGAAAAAAGAGATGAGAGATGGTTGCTTCAGAAGGGGAATGTTCTTTTTTTTTTTTTTTTTTTTTTAACAGATTTAATAGATTATTAATTTACTCCCAGATTCAAATCCTCCTTGGATTTTCCTCCGTTTCTATGCCTGTGCATATCTGTCTGTGCAAGAAAGACATACACATTCCAAATAGTGAGCTGGAAATGAAGGGACGGACTGCATAGAGAGTCTGCATGAATTATCCAATGTGTGGGCAGACAAGGAGATGACAGCAGGGTAGAGCCAACAATTTTAAGAGTAGCTTATGGACTTAATTACTGAAGTTCAAAAAGTCTTCAAAAGCCAATTAGGACTGCTATTTGTAATAGCTAAAGCAATTAATATGGAAATATAGCAAGAATGGGCCTTTTAGTTTGAGAACCCTGAGGAATTCTTTGTTACAGGTCTTCCAAATCACTTTCAGAAATTTGGAAAGAAAATTGAACGGGGATTTCCTGCTGTTGTGTAAGATAAAAAGAACATTTTTCTGCATGGGTAACACTTTGTAGTTGCAACACTCCATAGTGAAATCTCATATCTGAGTGAAACAAAAAGTTGCAGGAAAGGTATTACCAAAGACTACTAACATTAGTAATTAGCTAACAGCACATTTGAGAATCATTTACACTGGGAGATGATTATTGTCTTTTAATAACCTTATTAAGGCACTATCACACAGACAAGGGCTCCTAAAGTGGAAAAAATATAAGAGAACATTTAATTCCATCTATTTGGAAACTAGATTTAGTAGAGGTAGCGATGGAAGGATGTGGTTTTGCTGTATCTAAGCAGTAGTACGAAGTGTTTAATACATTGTCTACAGCAAGATCATTTTTAAAAAAAGTCTGATAAAGAATCTCATTATTGTCTTTATAACCTCAAATGTATTCCAGACTTGATGTCTGTTACACTATCAGGTACTGTGGCAGCAGAAATAGAACACTATTAACAGAAATACATGTAAGTTAATTTCAGAAAAGGGCAGAGGTCTCTCCATAGCTATTTCCATCTTTCTTTTCAGATTAAAGTTAAATACATTCTTTAAAGAACTCTGTGAAAGACCTTCCAGCACTCTAATGCAAAATGAAGACATAAGGCCACAGTATGTATTTTTTCAGGTATATCTTTCAATGAGTCTACTGGATGTGTTGTCTGAATAAAATATGTCAGCCTCTGTCTAACCTATGGAAGTAAAGGTAAATTGTAACTTTCATTATAGTCAGCCAGTATTTTCCAGTATGATCCATACGTTTCATCATTTACTGAGGTCTACATGAGACTAGAATGGCACATGCATATATCCAAAGGAACACTTACAAGAAAACACCAAAAAGGATTAAAAAGTCCATCCTTTCTGACAAAATCCAACATATCATCCACAGTTAATTGGATTCAGTGCATACCTTGGATTTCTGTTAACTTGAGTGTGTTTGGGCAAATGTCCTTGGTTTATCTAACTTAGCACAATACCTTTGGATAAAAATGGTCCACATCATAGTAATATTTTTCTGTACTTGTTTTTTACTTCTTGGAAAATCCCCTCTTTTAAGGTTTCAGTATGTTCCTAGTCATGGAGATGTAGTTTATACTGTAGACATTTGGCCTGTATGAAAAGTTTTCTGTCTTTGAATGATCTTCAGAGTGAGTCATTGACTAGCACCAGAACAGAACTCTTCTAAAAGGAAAGATTACCTCTTTTCAACACTGAAAAGCATATATGAAAGATGCTTGTAAAATAAATATTAAATGGTTTTCCATAAATATGGACATAAACATGTTTGCATAGTGTCAGAGCATGTTTGAGAACTCACAATTAAAATTTGGATCTGAAAACTAATTTCCATGGAAACTATGTATGTTTCAAATGCAGGCAAACCCTCTATTTAATCTTTCCCTAATTTTTTGGCATACAGCCTAATGTTCTGTTTACTATTTTTGTGAGAAAAAATATATTGAGACAGATCCTGATCTGGCCAGTACAGCCATTAGGGTTTATATCAGCTGAAGATTTGGCCCATTTTTCTGTGTTCTTGATGTGTTTCATTGATTGCTTTAGCAATGTTCCCTTCTATTCCACTGACCACCTTTGTTTAACCATCACCATTCACAGCACACATGATAATATGAAGCTATAATAATAACAATAATAATAATAATAATAATAATTATAATAATTCCCTTGGCTTCCCAAGTTCTTGATCTATCCAGCTCAGTGTTCTCAGTTTTGATGTGGAACTTCATGACAACTTTATTAGATCTGTTCCCTGCTGGTGGAACAACGAAGTATTAATTGGACCAAAAGTACTAAGTGTGACCTGATAGTCTGTTGCTTAAGGTGCACACCTGGGATGAGAAATCCTTGCTGCACTTCACTATTTTTTCAACCTGTGCTAAATACAGAGATTGGAAGTTCCAGCATAAATCACGTTCTGCCAGGGATACTATTTTCATGAGAGATGTGCATTTGAATACCCTGATCCTGAAGAAGGAAACCTACTACAAGATAAAATACCTAACCACTGAATTATTAGATAAAACCAAAGAATATTACATTTAATTTGGAAGTTTCCTGTGAAGAGAAAGAACTGACTCCCTGTTCAGTTTTTAAAAGAAAGAGCTTAGGACCCTAACTAAAGAGGATTCAGTAGTTTCTATGTGATATGGAGGGAAGCTTTAAATTAGGTACAGATAGCTTTCGTATTCCTCTCTCAGCATTTTTTATTAGTTTCCTTGAGATGTTTACTCACTATGCTGGCACTAATGTATTCCATCTGTTTTGAGTGCCTAACTCTCTTCATTTACTACATAGCTAGGTTAGTTGTGTTCCTCAGGGTTATGAATTCTTCCAACTGCCCATGTCCCATTGTCAATCTGTTTTCAGTATAGATCCCGTGTTTACTTCTCTAATATCAATGGGAACAGGAACAAGATCTCAGGATGTTCAAAAATACACTGATTTCTGACGGTGAAATAAGATCTTTCCTCAGTTTTTAAATGCTGTCTCTGTTCTAGCATTCAATGGTTTTACATATCTGCTGTAAATATAAACCATACGCTGAACTGACCCAGGTTAAAAATAAATCTCAAAAAAAGGTTATTTTTTTAGTAGGATTATTCTATTTGAACTAAAGCTCCATGAATTTCTATAGTGGGGTGAAAGTGATGGCAAACTACAGTTCAGAGTAAGAATAGAGAGCCAAGAGGAAGGAAGGAGGTGAGAACTTTTCCCATGGTTTTGCAGCCAAAGTCAATATTTGACAAAATTTTGGCACCAATCTTTTTTTCTCTGCAATGGGTGGGTGCTATAGAAAAAAGCCCATATAAAAGAAATTTAATCTATGATCCTTGTCCTTCACTGGCAATGATTTAATATATATCTACAGAAGATTTTGATGTAGCTAAATCTCCTAGTTTCACTGTGGCGCACCAAGTCCAATCCCTATTAAGATGAATTGATACTTCTTTTATAAACATTTCAGATGTATACTGAAGCCCCTTTTGTCAGCTCTGAGGATTTACTTGATTTATCTGGTAGGATGTGGAAATAAAGGATTGAGTCGTTGTGGACATTTGGGATTACTCTTCCAATGGCTTTTATAAACATGAAATCTTGTCATTCTGGCTAAATTCCAGGAGATGCTCAGGTAGTTTACAAATTTTAAATATTTTTTTTTAATTATATAGCTCTGAAAATCTCATTGTATTTTTCTAAATTATTGGAGCAACTAATTGTCTGAAATCATTGCATGCACATAATTAAACATGAAAAATAAGCTAACAAGGTTTTTGAAACTCTGTATGTTCTGGAATTGTTATGTCTAAAGGAGCATCAATAACAAGCCATAAAATCCAAACAGAATATATATCCTTTTGATATAGATTTAAAATGGGCATTTTGAGAAGGAAAAGTCTGGCTGCAGTTTAAGGGGAATACTGCACTGTAGTCCTATATTATACTGTTCTCAATATAAGAACATCTGGACCATCCCATCACATATCTTATAATTATACAGTTTATTTGACCTATATTTGGTTCAGCACTAATTCCTGGCATGTCTGGTCTTGGTTATGCAATACTATGCTGTCAGAATGTGGTAAGAGCTTACAACAAAAGTTGCACCTGGGGTTTGAAGAAATCTCAATAGTGGGTATTGTAACATGGTTTTATGTTTATAAGCTGTAACTCAGTCTAATGTTTCTAGAAGAGAGCAGCTAGAATATGCCAGACAAACTTTATTGAAGGAATGGAAACAGCTTAAGCTGATTGTTTTCCAGAACAAGGTCACATTATAGATTTTCCCACTATATTTGTTTATCTTAATTGCCAAGTTAACCTTGCCTCCTTTGAACTATCTCTAATACTCTGAAGGCAATGATTTTCACTGATGAGATGGTGGAGCACGTTAGTCATAATGTCTCCAGTGGGAGAATACAGCCAAAAAGTTACTCTGGAAACATACAGATATTTTCACATTTTGAAGCCGATGCAAAAACTCTTCTGCTTCTTGTACACATCACGGTAAATGGCATTCTGAAGAAAGAAGTTTCCACCTGTATTTACAATGAAATATGAAAAGTGAAAGTCTAGTCAAGCTGCCAAAATGTATATACAGCAGAGGGATAAGCCAATCTTTTATGAAATTCATTGAACCTATTTTAAAGTGATTTTGTGTTATAATATTAAAACAAAAATTCCTTATTTCATGAATAATCTTAGAACAGTGAATATGCATTATCCTGCACAATACTACCTGTGGAAAAATCCAATCATAAAATTTGGTGAGATACACAGAAAAGATAATTTCTACAGTATCTATTAATATTTTCTATAAAATAACCCCTTTTATAGTAAATGAGTTCATGTTATCTCAGTTTTGTTGAATTTCGCAAATTTAATTACTTATAATTTTAGTAGATCATATCCTGACCATAGCTTTATGGGGAAGATGGAAAAACTTCAGGCAAGTGGTTTTTTTCAACAGCGTTGAGAACATTTATGAATGATTTAACACTTTTTCTGGTAAAGAGTATCTTTCCTAAAGATTAAAAATATCTGTTTTGCTATTTGCCTCCTGGAATGGAAGAAAACAATAACTGTGGATATAAAAACTTCTCAGACATGAAGAAAAGCTCTAATAAGGTATTCTGCAGTCTCCAAGCCACAAAAGAAATCTATATGAACTGTGATGGAGTAATTCATCAATGCAATAAGCTCCCAGGCCCCAATCTTTAAATTAGCATGCATATAATCAAAAACCAAAACAAAGCATGTGGACTACAGGGGTTGCTTCCTTTTATATTGTTTCTGTGACTTAGTGACCACTATTTCATATTTTGAAATAAATCAATTGTCCTCTTGCAGAGGGCACTTAAATAAATTCAGAGTAATATGAAATGAGAAGATGGATTATTCTCTAACCCTCATGAGCAATCAGCTTAAGCCCTGAAGCCCAAAATGTGACTACTCACATCATTGTCTAAGCTTGCATGGCAACAAATTTTAATAATGATTGTAAAGCTATCCAGTCATTTGTTAAATCTAGCCACCTAGATAACCTCCGGTGGAAAGTTTTCTCCACGTTGATTATCCTCTGGATTAGGAAAGATCTCCTTTTATTAGTGTTAAATTTACAGATGTTTAATTTATCACATCCCTTCTTTCCTATGATACACCCAAATTTGCTCTCATTAAAGTTAATGGAATCTTCGCCTTTGAGAGTACAATTTGTAAGGATTATGCATTTATTTCCAGCTGATTATTCTGAAATCACATATAAAGCTGTCTAGTACAAAGGAAGTTCATTTCTCTGAGCTTGATTCACAGACTATTGAAATGATTGATTTCAGTGGGGGCTGGATTGGATCCTTTTTCAAGGAATATTCAAGAAATCTTCACATAAACATACTTATCTATCCTTTTCCTATCTCAGCTAAGAAGACATACTGGGGAGTTACGAATTTAAAACTGACTGAAGAACAGAAGCTTCAAACTTCAGATACTCAGACACAGCAAAAACATGTTTTTGTCTTTTCTGAAAACAGTCAAAAATAAAGAAAAGAAGGAAAAGTTACTGAATCACTTCATGGATGTGAATGAGGTAAAACATGTCAAAGATGGTTGTGAGGTCATTTCATGTCTGAGTTCTGTGTTTCACAGAACAAATTGTAATATTTTATCCTGCTTAGTATGCTCAGTAACTTCCACCATGTGAAGCTTATTTCTGTCCTTACTTGAAGAAAAGGAAATAGCCAGGTCTTATTAGTCACCAAAGTAAAACAAAGCTGAACATGACTGAGTGCGTCCAGAGTGTACCAGAGAGTGATGTGAAAATATACAGTTAAATCATTCAGATACTCTTTATTTCTCTCTTAATGAATGACATTTATTTTAGGGACAAGGGGAATAAAATTAGTTTTCTAGTTAAAAGGGGCTGACATGAGCTAGTAGAACCAAAATCTAGACAGACAACTGGATAGAGACTGGACCTGTGAATGAGAATTCCCAACAAATTTGGTAGCATCCTGCCAGTATAAAGAAAGTACATTTTACAAAATAAGCCTTCTGTGTTGATGCTGAGTTTTAAGTGATTCTTTATGGAGGAGATTTGCAGAAATATTGTTGAAGCAAGAGTTTGAATTCCTACCAATTCAGTCACTGTCTGAACATGACTGTCCCAGTGCATACGCTTAGTCTGTGGCAATTGAACTACAACGTGATTCAATTTAACTCTCTTTCACTAAAGAAAACTAATTTTCATTACCTTGAAACTTCTGACTGCTGAGCTATAAAGTCTTAGTAGCCTCTTTGCACCTTTGAGACATAATTTAAAAAAATTACTTAAGTGATAAGAAATCTAGAGTGAAAGTAAGTAATTGTTTTCTTTTTCTCTTCCTGTCTCTTGCTTATTCTCCTTCTTTGCATCAACATATTTAGTTCTCCATCTTATTTAAATATAGCTACACCTGGACCGAGCAGTGGGTGACTTGCAGTTGATGCCAGATCCTTGGGCCCTCAGTTGGGCAGGTTAGGTCCCTTTGAAGCTTGCTCTGTGGCTGTTCACTGGACTGCAAGACAGCCACCTCCTCTGAGGGAAATCTGTTCCACCTCAATGTGGGATTGGGACAAATCTGAGATACAAGCCCAGACCAAGAAACTCAAGATCAAGAAACTTAGTGGATATATCAACTTGCTTAAGGAGTCTGCAAGTGTCTAGACATAAGTTAATGATAATACCATGAGTTAATACTACCTACACAGGTTTGAAATACTTTGTTTAGTATTAAAATGACAACACTCTTTCATGAAAAATACCATGATTAGCTTTAATGCTAAGGCCACTTTGGTGATAAAACCTCAATCTTTTAAAGATTTTATTGCTCAGAACAGGGCTCAGATTGTGAAACACATGGCATCTGGTGTTCAGTTTTCTGAAGAGATGGCCCACTGTGAGGTGCTAAAAATTGGAAAGTCTTATCCTGAGTGATTTTTAAAACTAAACTTTTACCTATGAAATAATTTGTGAAGGTGATTTTTACCTCCCATGGGACAAACTATTGGTGTAGGTTACTGCATAAATAAACTTTCCTGAACTTTTTTGCAGCCACGCTAGGGAGACTAGGGAATCGTTTTAGACTTGTAGTGCTGAAGTCTGGTTGTTTTCACTCATTGCTCTAGCACTCTGTGGGCTGAATCCATGTCCTCTGTAGTCACTGGGATTTTTTTCTAATACCTTAAATGTATCCAATTACACTTTTCCATAAAATTCTCAGTACATAAAAATTATTATGGTGACAGGACTGTACCACAAAGGTGACACCATTCTCATGCTGTAGTTTGAAGATACCTACAAAAATGTCCCAGCCAAATTGTAAACATCTGCTTATTTCATAAAATAAATCACTGTGAAAGTAATTGTATTAAAAGTAAACCTACATCTAGGCAAGAAATAATCTCAATTTAAATTAAATTCTCTAGATAGACCACTATAAATACTTAATTAACTAGATAGAACTGCTTCATTTTCCTTCTCCTTTTTTAATCAATGAAACTGCATTCAATACTTTTTAATAAATAAGCTTCATGACTGAAACCCAAAATTTTTAAAATGAAGTTCCTCAGATTGTATAAGTTGTCCTAAGTTTGTAGGTTTCAATAGGGCTTTGGCAATTCACATTAGCTGAGGATGACCCTTAAGATGATCAAAGGTTCAACATGTTCCTTTCCTACGTGATTAAAAGTTCACTGTCTAGTAACTACATAAGATACTTCTGAGCTTAAAGAGGGCTGAAGAAACAAAATGAAGGCTTCTAATTGTTCTGGAAAAAGTTTGATTTGAAGTTAATGATTCATTGTCAAAAACATTTTTCTTTCATAAATATTACTGCTCAGGAATTAACATGCCCAGCCTGACTAGGACTCTTGATAAAACCTGTGATACTTGACAGTGTTTTGAATCCTGACTCTAGTAAAGAATCATTATAAATAGATTTCTAAACCTTGATTTAACAAAACAAGTTGTATGAGAGAAAACATGATTTTATGACAAACATACTTGTTTTTTTATTTCAATATATTCTTACCAATATTTTTTCTCCCAGAATCACACATGTTCTTTTTCTTTCAGTCTACACAATGCATTTAATAAAAAACAAAATAAACTAAACTCTTCACTTTTTTAAGGGAAGAAACGAATGACACTCTTTCACATATTGCCATGAGAAGCAAGTGAATGGGTAGCTCAGTACTGCAGTCCCGACGGCTCTAATGTTCCTAATCATCTTCTGTAACCTTTAGTTGTGGTTAATTTTCCAAGCAACAAACAGAGAGAAAACATGCTGACTTGACATTTAGGTGCTAAATCTTGAGAGTTTTCCTCTATGAATTGATATTCATATTGCATGGAGAATCGTATTGCAAGACCACATCAGCAAGTTTAGCCAGCGAAAACTCAAAGTGTAGTGAGGTAATGGTAATGATTCATCTATGGACTAGTTAGCTTTACTTGCTTTCTGTTCAGATAATAAACTGCAGGCATTCAGAATTTGTTTCTCACAAAATGCAGTGAATCTGAATTACCCTGAAGTATCTTTGGTTAATTTTTTTAAGAAACATTTAAAAGAAAGCAGTGAGCAAAAAAGTAGATGCTTGATTATATTTCTCTCTCTCTCTCTTATTTATTATTTAGTAGGTATTTACGTATTTATATATTATATGTATTTATATTATTTGGTCTTCAACGGATAGTAGATTATGGAGTATTTCAGGAAGAACTTAATATGTTTTCCATAGTTTAAGTTGTCTATGTAGTTCTATTGAAAATTATGATACTAATGTCACAGAGTTTAGAATGATTAACGATAAAACAGAAAGATTAGGAAAATTCAGTTAAGTAGTTCTTACAAAATAGTATCCATATTCTTACTTTCCAAAATCTGTTCATTTTTCTTTCATATTATTGACAACCTGTCATAGCTGAGGCAATAGATCCAGTGAGTACTCTGTTGAAAATCAATCACCTCTGAAAAGTCATGCCTGCTCAAAGACCATAGCACTAGTTTTAGCAAGCCCAAATTCAAAATTCAGCACCCATGGTATTTTCCAGTACCTTTGACTGAATCCTTTGTTTTGACACACTATCTTTTAAACCAAGGTCTGCATGTATATGAGAGTTTCAAAGCCGTCCTTCGGGCTTTAGTTACCTATTCCAAAGGCTTAAAACCCCTGGGCACTGATTGAACAAATAGTCTTCAGTATTCTAATGATTTCTTACTGACTAAATAGATGAAGCTGAGTCTACCATCCTCCTGAGTTTGGAAGCACACTTCATACTTTCATAACCTCGCGGGTCCACAGCTCAATAAATACCGAATATAAGATATTCTGGTATACACATTTTTCAGGGTAGCCTGATCAGTACAGAAATTGAAAAGAGTAAATGGGCAAGTACATTAATAAATGTTGAAGTGCAATTTGACTCCTAAAAGTCCATATAAGTAGCTTCATGGGGTTCCATACTTACTGTGTCTCAATGATTTCCAGACATTTATGCAGATGTTGTAGACGATATGTAAAGAGAAGTCCTGCTACATTCAGTTTTGTTTTACCTTGGATACTTCTAGAATGCTGTATGACAATATGATACACACAAATCTTTGGTAATAGATTCATAATCTATGTGAATCTGGATTTACAAGCAGAAGACAGTTGAATGATAAGGATAGTAGTCACAAGTTTAGTAAGAAAATGTGAAAAAATATAGAAAAACTCTGCTTCTTGCATCAAAATGCTGCCTCCAGAAAAATGAAATTCTGCAAAGAGCAAAGCCAGTGTTCAAACATTAATAGAATGCGAGCTGCTCAATCCTTTGCAGTATTTCACAGAAAACACCAACTACACACTGAAAGATCAGTTTTACTGTGTTTTGTTAAGTGCCATATGGTGTTAGGAAGATTATCAGTCTATTGTTAACCATCTTGAGGATACACTCTGATTTTCAGGGGAAAAAAATCCACTTCTTGAATGAATAAAGCTGTTTAACTATAACCTAGACTGTAAACTGATTTACTAATCAAATGATGACAATGTGATAAATTCTATCCTTGTAATTATTCATACTGGACTCAAATAAGTAAAAAAGACTTAGACTTTTTTTGTTTCTAGTTGGAGATGGACAAATTCTTCTAACTTTATTTAATATCAGGAAAAGGAATTTTGTTTTCCAGTGCAAGAATTTTCAAATATAGTGTCAGAATGAGGCAGGTCAGAGCAAATAAAGTCTACTTACAGTATTCAGTCAGTCTACCCAGGGATCACAAGAAGATCCAAATGCTCCATTACTCTGATTTTGTTGAAAGAATGAAAAAATCATATCTTAATAATATATCTATAGATCAGAAACAAGGAAAATTATATGCAATCTCCAGACAGGAATCTTTGTCCCAAATAATACCCTTCCAAAGATGACATTCCCAACATACTTGAAATTAGTTCTTGCAAGCAGGCTGGCAAGTGACAGACTGTTATTTGAACAAAGAGAAGTGCAAAGTCCTGCAGCTTGGGAGGACCAACCCCAGGCACCAGTACATCTGGAAAGCAAGTTGGCAGAAAAGGACCTGGGTGTCCTGAGGGACACCAAGTTGAACATGAGCCAGCAATGTGTCCTGGAGGCAAAAAAGGCTAATTATGTCCCAGGCTGCATTAGACAAATCATTGCTGGCAGGTTGAGAGAGGGGTTCTTCCCCTCTATTCAGCACTGGTGAGGCCATACCTGGAGCGCTGTGTCCAGTTCTGGGCTCCTCAGTATAAGAGAGATACCGAGCTACTGGAGAGAGTCCAGCAAAGCGTCGCAAAGGGTCACAAAGGTGATTAAGGGACTGGAGCATGTCTCCTGTGAGGAAAGGCTGAGTGAGATGGGACTGTTTGGCTTAGAAAAGAGAAGGCTTGGAGGGGATATTATCAATGTGTATAAATACCTGATGGAAAGTGCAAAGAAGGTGGAGCCAGGCTCTTTTCAGTGGTGCCCAGTGACAGGGCAAGAGAGCATAAACTGAAACACAGGAAATTCCCTTTGAACTTCAGGAAACACTTTTTTACTGTGAGAGTGACAGAGCACTGGCACAGGCTGCCCAGAGCTGTTGTAGAGTCTCCGTCCTTGGAGATATTCAGAAGCTGTCTGGACACAGCTCTGGGCAACTGGCCCTAGGTGGTCCTGCATGAGCAGGGGGATTGGACCAGATGATCTCCAGAGGTTCTTTCCAACTTCAACCACTCTGTGATTCTTTAAGACCACACTGTTATTTTAGCTCTTTACGGCAACTTCCAAAAGGACTTCTCTAAAATGCCTCTAATATCTAATCAGGTACAAACTTAAAATTTTCTCTCACTTCATGTTTAATGTAGTTCAGATAATGTGCTTTGCATTTATATGTCTCATCATTTACAGATTAATTATGGAAGTTGCTAGGACTGAGGTTTACCAGGAACATTACTGTTACTCATGTAAGTTACCCTCGTGGAAAATACAAAATTGCGCAAGTCCTTAGCCCTTAAGAAGCCATTCGGAAGTAGTTTACTTCCATTAAGTTTATAAGAGTCACAGATAAAAGCTTTTTATGCAGTATCTATCTGTGTAATTTCCATCAAAGACAGCAGCTGCTGTATCTTTTTTTCCTTGTATTTTAGTTTGCTAGAGTAAGTTTCTCAGACATCTGCTAGCCTAGTGCAAGGATCTTCCCCCTGACCTGGCTATAATTGCTGTCATTATAATGTAGTGCTTTTTTTTTAAACACCTAGTTGTAACAAAGAAAAAATTATTTGCCCAAATGAGATGTTGTGAAAATAATGGCTTAATTATTTCCAGCTTTTCACATTTGGAAACTATAAAAATGAACACTCATCTCTTTTAAATATATAAGCCTTAAATATTAAGCAAACAAAGAAATTCTTAAAACAACAGGACTTTTGTTATGTTCTGGCTTTTCAAAAATTCCAGACATAAAGTATCTTATTTTCTCATATTATTGTTGAAATGAATTTGAAGTTCCATTTTTTTTTCTCTCTCTCTCCTTATACATTCCACTTTCAGTCTGTGAACCATTTATATATTGTTAGCAATGCAGCACCAGCCCTTGGCACTGAGCCAGTATTTTTGATCTCCAGGAAGACAAGAGTAGTTGGCAAATAATCGCTCTAAAGACTAAATTGTTTGAGACTGTGCTATTCAAACCTTTCCTGTATATGATGGAAATCTATCATATTAATTGCACCTTTTTGCTTCCAGGATAGTTTTGCATGGTTTCTTATGGTGAAATACTTCTGATTTCACACTTCTTTTATTTACAGGCTAAGGAAGCTGGAAGAACGTAAAAAAGAAAATTGTAGGGGTGATATCTAAGAATAGAAGGGGATTATTTAGGCTTGGGGTTTTTTATCTTGGTTTTCTTTTTCTGCTCCTCCCACCATCAATTTATTTAATGCATCATTTAGCTGAGTCCACTGACTACCACTGGATAATTAATATAACTATTTAGTTAATGTATTTCATTATTCCATATGTGAGAATGTACATTGTCTGCTTTTCAAAGATTATAACCACACCCCCCCTCATTTGATTAATAAAGCATCTTCATCCTCTAAATGGACTGAACAATGTTCATGAATATAAAATTTTGACATTTTCTTATGTGATAAAGTGTTAATGTTAATGCCCCATTTCTTTATGATTTTGCTTATCTTTCCATTTCAGTAGAACCATGAATCATTCATATTGCATTTATCCCCAGTATGAAAGTCTGCTTTACAATCAAGAGGAAGAATAACTCTATTTTGACTTTAAAGAGAAATTTAGATCCTGGTCACCACAAAGCTGACCCTGAAAGATTGTAATTCCACGGTTATTGAACATAAAGTGACCTTGTTAGTGGCTTTTGGAGCAATGTTTGGAGGATTTATCTACCAACAAAATATGCTGATGTGTGTGTGTTTGTCTTTTCAGTCAAGACAGTTGTTATCATCATACTATTTTTCACATTTAACTAATTGAATAAGGATTTGGAAGACTGAAAAGAGTTTATACAGTGCTGCCCTATCCTGTGGTTCATAGAACAGTTTTGCAAATCTTTCAAAGTATGTCTGACCAACAATAAAGTAATGTCAGGTCAGAAAAACAGGAAGATGGGACGCTGACCATACATATATATATTGAACTGAATAAACAGATGTTTTATCATATAGGAGGGAGGGGAACTTATTTTCTAAACCTGTGTCAAGTGACCTAGAAAGCAAAACTTGGACTCAGAATTTATTGTGTTCTTGAAAGGTATTCCATTTCTCACATGGTAAGTACATAGCGGGTCTTTGCCAAGTGCAGTAGCAATGGGGAACAGTCAAGATTTCATGGGATTCTAATGGGACTTATGAAAATATATTCTACTGAAATCTAGAGAAGTCTTAAGTAATACACCCAGCAAAATAACAGGTTAATTGAATAAGCACAGTGATTTGTATCGTTGAAGGACATGGCTCGTGCCATGAAACATTTGTAATTGGATTCATTATGAAACATTTACTGAATTGCACAATGACCACAGGCTTGCAGAAAATCATGAAGGTTGACACATATATTGGAGGAAAACAGAAATATTATATTTGTTCATAGAATTCAGCTTGAACATTCAGTGATTCCTACAAGTGAAGTCTTTGCACCATAAATTTAGTGTATAAGAAAAGAAGATGAACAGATTTGCAATCACACTTGGACTAATACAAATCATACTGTATTCTCATATTCATGCCTGAGGTATGAAACAGTTCCTATTTTAGAAACTGAATAATTTCTTCTTCTTTGCTTTGGACTTTATTTGTTTATTTTATTTTGTATTGCTGTGTATTACATGCCAAATTCTTGTTTGTTATTTTTTATTTTTGTAAACCATCCATGATACCTCTTTCATCCTAGAATTCTATTAAGACATTGGATTTGTCACTCTTAACTTCACAACAAAATGTGTCTAAAGTTTTCATTTAATATCTCTTCTTGTAAATTCAGTTGCTCTACAGTGTTGAAAGAGATGAAAACTACTAGTGACACGTTTCCTCTTTCTATACAAAGGCAATGCAACGCACAGAGACTTTTTTCTTGTTTTCTTAATTTTCTCCTGGATTTGCTTAACTGGAGATTGAAATGGTCTGGTTTTCACTTTAAGCTATTTTATCTTATTATACTTATAAGTGGACTGAGAAATCTATTAACAACATTCTTTTCTCATTTAAATACTTACACACTATGATTAGATCTCTTCTTACTGTTGTTAGGATAAACAGATTTAGCTCCTTAAGTCTTTCACTATAATGCACATTTTCTAGGCTTTTAATCAATTTCATGCTTCTGCTTTGAACTCTCTCCAACCAATCGACATCTTTCTAGACCTCCAAAGAGTGGATAAACGTTCGCAATTGCAGTTGCGTAATTGCCAAATACAAAGGTAATGTATCCTTCCTAATAGATAGGCCTCTGTTTAAACATCCAAGGATTTCCTTTTGGCTATAGATATGTAGTGAGAACTCATTATCTAGCATGACCTTTCTAATCCCTGCCAGAAACCTTGCCTCTCTGGATAGATTTCCTGCTGTACAGCTCATCATATTAAGACAGGAGTTGCATATTTGTGCCCATGTTATCAAGCTGTCTGGATTACTCTGTTTTGTTTTTTTTCCCCCTTTCTTCCTTTCTACTTACTTCATTTGTAATCCATTTGTTATCTACTAACTTTAGCAGCAACAATCTATCAGGTTTTCCTCCAGTAAAAGAATTAAACAACAGAGCACATAAATGGATCCCTTTAGGATTCCCAGGGAATGCACCTGCTTCAGGATGATTCCTTATTAATAATTAATTTTTGAAACATATCAGCCAGTTTTTAGTCCTTTTAATATACACCATGTTGGTTCTGTATTAAATGACATAATTATGGGAAAAGCACAGGATATGAGCTATATAGGAAGTAGAATGTGAATGTATTGGTCTTTTTATTCTTTATTTTTTTTTTTTCTGCCATACATAGAGCATTTGTTACTCTTTATCAATTAGTGAAAGAAGCACCTGGGAAAAATCACCCAAAGTCACACCATGTGTGGCAGACAGATTTCTTCTCCTAGTTCTTTTGTGGCTTAAAGATTTGTGATAGCAGTTTTACATGACCCAGGGTGAACCTCCATTAACTGATTTCCTGGAGGAGTAATTAAAAGGAAATGATTTGCTTTTCTGGTCTCTGCTTGGAGTTTACCTTCAGTCTCAGAGGTGAAATGAATAAAAGTGGAGGAAAAATACGCAAAGCTAAAAATAACACAAAATCACACATTTTCTTTCGTATTTGGTGCATATATAATATTATGTGATGGAATTAGGCAGTACTATAGTTAAACTCATTCAAACCTCATTGGAATATTTGGCAAAGAGCACAAACCAGTTTCTAAGCCTAGTGTATTTTTGTTTTTTTCGTATCTTGACCTTCCAACTTAACATGAAGACTGCCATTGTATCAGAGTAAAATATTACTATGACTTCAAAGATCACCTCTTTTTATGGCACCTTCACTCAAACTGAACTTATTCTTGTTTCCAGAAGCAGTTCAATTACATTGCTGTTCTGTAGACTTTTTACTAGATGCTGGAAAATTATCTTTATTTGGTTTCACTTAGCTGGTGCACCTCACTTGCTACATCTGCTTCTGTGTGAGGAGAATTCTACTCTGTTTGAGTATATGTGGATGTATATGTGTGTTTTCCTTCTCCCATGTTCTGAGCTCTGACTGCGGTCTATTATCTGGAGGGAAACTTTAGAAGCTATATCACAGTTCAGGAAGCAGGAACTGGCTTTTGATAAAAGGCTTCCTTTTTCTCCTCCACGATACATCTGGGGCCTTTCACAGTTGATTACTGTAATATCAGCTTAATGCAGCATTGACATACAAGTGAGAACTTTAACAACATTTTAACGCTGGAAAGAAAAATTTGCTAGCAGCAGGGATATTAATTAGCAAAATATGTCCTGCTTTGGTGATTCTCTTTGGTTCTTTTTTTGTTGTTAATATATTTGTAAAAACATTTTTTTGTTGTCCCTTACAACAGTGGCCAGATTCAGTTCTAGCTGGGCTTTTGCCTTTCTATTTTTCTCTCTGCAAGACCTAATGAGACCTCTGTACTTTTCTTGAGTTGCATACCCCTTCTTCCAAAAGTGGTAAACTCTCCTTTTTTTCCTGAGTGGCAACAAAAGCTCCCTGTTCAGCCAGGCCGGTCCTCTTCCCCGCTGGTTCATCCTGCGGCACATGGGGACAGCCTGCTCCTGCACCTCTAAGACTTCCCTCTTGATGAAAGCCCAGCCCTCCTGGATCCCTTTGCCCTTCAGGACTTCCTCCCAAGGGACTCTCCCAACCAGTGTCCTGAACAGGCCAAAGTCTGCCTCCAAAAGTCCATGGTAGTGGTTCTGCTGACCCCCCTTCTTACTTCACTAAGAATTGAGAACTCAATCATATCATGGTCACTAAGCCCAAGACAGCCTCCGACCACCACATCTCCCACCAGTCCTCTGTTTGTGAACAACAGGTCAGGCACCTCCCCTGGTAGGCTCACTTACCAGCTGTGTCAGGAAGTTATCTTCCACACACTCCAGGAACCTCTTAGACTGTTTCTTCTCTGCTGTGTTGTATTTCCAGCAGACATCTGGTAGATTGAAGTCCCCCAGTAGAACAAGGGCAACCGATTGTGATGCTTGTAAAACACTTCATCTACCTCTTCATCCTGGTTGGGTGGTTTATATCAGACCTTGTTGGCCTTCCCCCTCATCCTCACCCATAAGCACTCGACCTTATCATCACAATTGCTAAGCTCTATGCAACCGAAACACTCACTAACATATAGAGCCACCTCATCACCTCTCCTTCCTTGCCTATCCCTTCTGAAGAGCTTATAGCCATCCATTGCAGCACTCCCGTCATAAGAGTCATCCCACCATGTCTCTGTGATGGCAACTAAGACATAGCTATCCCTCTGCACAATGGCTTCCAGCTCCTCTTGTTTGTTGCCCGTGCTGTGTGCATTGGTGCATATGCACTTGAGCTGGGCTATCGATTTCACCCCCGACACTGGCATGCCACCCTTAGGCTCCTCTTGAGTGGGCCTGGCTATATCCCCTTCCCCTTTTGAACCTAGTTTAAAGCCCACTCAATGAGCCCTGCCAACTCATGTGCAAGAATCCTTTTCCCACTTTGAGACAGGTGAACTCCATCTGCCACCAGCAGGCCTGGTGCCATGTAAACCTCCCCATGATCAAGAAAACCAAAATTCCTCTGATGGCACCAGCCTCTGAGCCACATGTTGTCAGATGAGTTTTCCTGTTCCTTTTGGTTTTCTTCTTCCCTGCCACTGATGGGATTGAGGAAAACACTACCTGCACTCCTGATCCTTCAACCAATCGCCCCAGTGCCCTGAAGACTCTTTTGATCACTCTTGGGCTTCTCTCCATAAGCTCATCGCTGCCCACCTGCATAACCAGTAGTGGGTAGTAATCAGAGGGTCGTACCAGACCAGGGAGTTTCCTAGTAACATCTCTGACCCGGGCCCCAGGGAGGTCACAGGCTTCCCTGTGGGATGGGTCTGGTCGGCATATTGGGCCCTCTGTCCCCTCAGAAGGGAATCGCCTACAACAGTTACCCTCCTTTTCTTTTTAACAGAGGTGTTCTTAATGCGTGGAGCTGACCGACTCTCCCTAGGCAACCCTCCAGATGGACCTTCACCTACAACCCCATTTGCCTGGCCCTCGAGTTCCAGAGCCCTGTATCTGTTACATAAGGGTAGCTGAGGAGGAATAACAATGAAGAGCCTTGTCTTTGAATTCCAGAAAGCCTTGGAAAGAAAAATTGTCACCTGAATACTCAGCACAGAAAAATGAAGCAGGAATGTTTCCAGGTACGCTCATTGAACAACTTCTGACACTTAACTTAAATCTAGATATTTACAATACCTGAGGTGCCTAAGTGGGCTAGAGGCAATATCTGGGTTTCTCTGCTAAGAATATTCACTGGCATTGTGGTTTATGAGTTTAAGTGTTTTCCTGAATCTCACCTTAAGTAACTTACCTGGTACAGTAGGAAAAGCCACTAGCAGTGTCAAGAGAAAAATCTGGCTCCCTTTCCCAGTTTCTTCATCAGAAGAGCATTCTTTCTTTCTAAGGACTACATAACTTACCTAAGTAAAAAAAAGTTGATGGAAATTCAGAGATATAAGAAATGGCTGGCAGAGTACTCCAAGGAAAGCTTTATAAAGAATAAACTAATCAATTTTCTTAAATGACAAATGAAATGTGATAAATGCAGCCTAAAATTCATAACTTGTGAACTCACTAGACTTTTCACCACACTTTCACTTTTTGTTTGTTTTTGTTTGCTGAACTTAAGGAGAATATTGGCCAGCAGCCTGAACCAAGAAATGACTTGGATGATTTCCAGGAATTCACAATGATTTGCAAATGCATTTGGCTGCCAGTAAGGAGGCCAACAGAAGTACGTATAGGAAGAGAAGGTGGTTTAACAGCTGAATCACATTGTGCTGTGTAGGGAAATTACTTCATAGCGTATCTCAGGTTTTTTTTTCGTAAAGAGGATAAAGATGTCAGGAAAGAAGTCAAAATGAGTGTCAATCAGATGGGTAGATTTACAGATAAAACTCAGTAAAATCTTTTCTATTGTTTGCTTCCATCTAATAATTCACAGAATATCAGACAGCAAGTGTATGGATGATATTATTTCCTTCTCAATGATTAAGAAATAATTGTAACAACTTCCATAAAATACAAGCAATATCATTAACTATGCTTCCTGCATGAAGGTGATTATTTGAGGTTATTTGCTTGACATGATGTGAAGGAATAGCAAGTCAGCCCTAACTCTGAAGTTTCAGAGTTTTCATACTGTTTGAAGAGTTCTGATCTATCTCAGGAAGTCTTTACTGTGAACACAACCAAAACATCACATTTAAGAATTTTTGTAGGATTCACCTCTGTGTGTTGGATGTCTTTGTAGTTAAGGCATGTTCTTTCCTCCAGTCTTGGTCTATTTTCAACCCCTTTCTAATGGCTTCCTGGAATACAGCACTTCTCTGCATATCTAGAAAAAGTTTCTTTCTTTTTATTACCTATGAGTCTTGGCTCCATGTTTGATCCATGTTCTTCTGAGGAGCCTCCCAGGCTCTGGTGCTGCTGCTGCTGCCCTCCTGCCCCCCATGACCCCTTTCTTACCTGACACCTCCTTTTCCCTAGACTCTTCTCCCAGGTCCAGGTACTCATCCCACTTTGGGAAAGTGCAGTAATTGCCCTCCCCAAAAAACTCAGTTTGGCTCTGTGCAGCACATTTCTGTCTACTGCTCCCAGACTTCTAACAGAACAAAACATAGTTAGAGGAGGCAATTAGGGAACAAATAAGAAAATTATACCATCCAAAAAGATGTCATCTATCACTTTGGGGTTTGACTTAATGTTACAGACTTGTCTACTTAGTTTAATCTGTCATGATTAAACTTTGACACAATTTTTTCAGGATTAATTTTCTCACCTATTATATTTTGAGCAATGCTGTTCTCTAAAACAAATTTGTGTCCAGGAAACACTATCGTCACAAGAGATTATTCCTTGGTTTTCAAGTATTCACCTAGTTCAGTTGTATACTGAAAGGAAAGCGAGACTTAAGAGTATCTGGTACAGATATTAGGACTGGTACCTGATTGTAATTGTTTTAGCAGCATAATTAGGTCTTTGCAGTTATTAAACTATTACAGTTGTCATCAATTTTAAATACTTTGCCTTAAACCTTAGTGGTTTATTGCTAATTGTGTGATTAGATATAAACTTAATTGGCTATGATGGCTGAATCAGAGAATCATTGCATCTTATAAAACTATACCTCAGATAGAGTAGATTTCTTTAACAGATTTTTGTTCCTCTGGGAACAAGACAGAAATAACCAGTGCAAGGATACATATATCCCACTGATTTTAATCTTAACTCTGTTTTATCTAAGTAATCAGAGCATGAAATGCAATGGTTAATAATAAATTAATGACACTAGGAAAAAGAACCAGACAGTAGTTGTGTTTTGGAATATTCTGGGTAGGGCTTAGTTATGTTTCTCATAATTGACTCTCCATAGGGGACAACGAAAAAGAGAAAAATAGTAGCAACTGGGATCACCAAGAAAGACACAAGACTTTATTTCTTAATCTTAACTCTAATATAGAAAGGTCACAACAAACTTCACCTGTATGATGGGCTGACCTTGTACTGCAGCCGGGTGCCCACCTGGCTGTTCTCCCCCTCCCCCTCCTCAACAGGACAGGGGCAAAAAATAGAATGAAATAGCTGTAACCACCTTGATCTAGAAACTCTCTCATGTTTAAGCTGATGCCAAACATGCAAGTGTCTTTCTATTGGTAAGCATGAAGAAAGGCAGGCCTGGAAGTAGTTGTTACAGTCTTTGAGCAGTGGTGGGAAGAGCAGGAAATGGTATAAAGAAAGATATAGAGCAGGTTTGGGATATTTTTCTCTTCTAAGGCTTTTATTTGGAAATGGCTTATTGAAAGTAATGTTCTTGTGCCAAGTTTAGACTGCCTAAAGGTGCCACTCCATTGAATCTTTCCCATAATGTATAAAGCCTGAATTAACATTGATTTTGTGTTCACCCTATCCATATTAAATCTCTCACATGCAGATACATGGATCACATCTAACCCTTCAACTATGTGTAGTTTTATCTTAAGTAGGTTATTAAGCTTCCTATGTTCTTTGACTTCTACATAAAACTTCACAGAGAAATTGGAGAACCTTGATATAGCAATTTTTTATAGACGAATATCATTAAAATATGACCACAAACAATTCATGAAAGGACACAAAGGTTAAAGACATAGGTCTATGAATGCTAATTCAGGAAAAATGATACAAAGCTTGAACAAAATATTTTTGTCACGTAAATTCTTACAATTCACAGACCTCAAATTGCAATATTTTCACATTTTGTTTGCTTTGATAATATATTACTTAAAAGAAGCAGGGGTCTGATGAAGCTGTTTCTGTGAATTATACTAGTTGTACAGATTCAGTGGTTTGTATAAATTTAATTTAAATAAAATACATGGTGGAGATCTATCACAATGATTCTTTAATTTGTTTTTGTCAGAAAGGCCAGAAATATGCCATTGCTGAGCTGAACTTTATTTAGATATTTTGAAGGAGTAGCTTGTATTCTGAAGGGTTTTAGCCAGCCCATTCCATTTCAGTATCAGATAAGTTCAGGAACTCTAAGAGACAGATAGAAATAAGATAGGAATTCCATTCCAAGGAAAGAAGAATAAGACAGAGGTCTTAAAGCCTGGCTGTATTTTTATTTTGCAGTTGATGAAGAAAGAAAGAGCCTTTTTGAGAATAAAGGATTGCTGCATTAATAATTTTGCCGTCCACACAATGATGGGATAATGAAGACAGGCATTACCTTTCACAAATATTGGAGGCAAAAACCTTTTCAGAGAACACAGCCATCGATTTAGTAGGCACCACACATTCAGTAAAGTGCTTAAGCTTTTAACTTTAGACATATGTCTAAAAGCCACAATGAGTGCTTTGCAGAACAGTGATGCACTTAAGCATAAGCTTAAATGCTTTGCTCATCTGGGACTTTAATGAATACCTCTCTGATAATCTTGACCTAATATAGAATGATCACTTTCTGTAGGTATTACTAGCAGTTCAGTTAAATTCTATTTTTTCTCATGTGAAATAAAATCCTTTAGAGACTGAGTGTAAACCACAAATTATGCCTGAGAGACATGAACTGAAGTCTGAGATAAGAAAAGCTTGGATTTTTATGCACTCAGTCACCCAAACTCAGGGGAAGCAATATAATGCTGCTTGCATTTTCAAAGTTCATGTGCTTCTGTGAAATTTCCTTTTGTGTTTACTACCTCCTTTTCTTTGAGTAATTAGTTTCTTGGCATAAGGCACATCAGTGACAATCAAAAGAAACTATTGCTTTGAAGATTGTACTACAAAAGAAGCCAGGAAACAGGATTCACAGTTTAAAAACTTCATGCTGTGAAAGACCCTCCCAGTGTGTTATATACTTGTTTTGCTTAGCCAGACGCAGAAAGTTCCAACAAACAGGTTAACCACCCCTTTCCCTAACACATCCAGTCTTTCCTTCCATAACAAGTATAACTCTTTATTGATTCTTACAAAGGGAAAACAGAAGCTGAAGTAAACCAAGTATGTTATTGCAAATGTTCCCAAATATCTGAAAATCAGAACCAATTCATATGGCTCTAAAAACTGGTTAAAACAAGTTAAAAGAAAGACCTGAAAGGAACAGGAACTCTGCATTCAATAAGACCTGCCAATTAAGGTAGCATTTAATCTAAAATAAGAAGGAAAACCAATCTACTTCTACAGGCTTTGTCAGCCATACAGTAATCCTGCAGTAACAATGAAAAAAGTAGTGCAGAGTTTTTAACTTAAAAATCTTTACATTTATTTGCACAAAAATTGTACCTTTTGCTTTGCTTTAACAGATAGCATCTTGCAGGCATAACTTGATAGTAGTATCCACAGACATAAGAATAATCTTACATGTAAACTCAGACTGTTATCTTGCACCTAAACTCAGACTGTTTTCAAACAGTATTCAAAACTGCTGTGTACAGACACACATGTGCAAATTAGCTGTATTTCTTTTAGCATGGTCTGTATATCCACCAGTTCTGAATGTCTGAAATTTAGATATAGGCTTTGAAATAGGATCATTTGAAAGAAAACTACGAAATGAATTTATGACCTGGAATTTCTTTAAAAAATTTCTTCTTTTCTGTAATTAATTTTTTTTTTAAAAGAAAACTAAAAAAAGAGAAAAGAAAAAGCAAGAAAACCAGTGCTGGACAGACATGCAGCAGTTTTTCATAAACCTTTTTGTTGCATTACTCTTTGGTTATCGATGCAGCTTTTCAGAAATCAGTTTTGCAGGAAACACATTGCACACAGCAAGGGGGAATAAAATTTTAAGGGGAAAAACCTTATAAGGTTTGAAATAAGCAAGGCATTAAAATGCTATCAAAGTCTATCTGAAGACCAAACCTTGGAAATGTCTGCTAAACTGAATAAAATGGTTCGTTTGCCAGTGCTCATCACTTAAGGTTTTATAAAATGACTGCAAAGTGGTTTGAAAGTGCTACCTTTTCATATTTCAGCATTTTGCACTCTCACTTCAGTCAACTTTGAAGTAACAATCTATGGTACTTGGGAAGAGAAAAACAGGCCCACAGTTTGCAATCAGCAGACTAAGCAGCTGTGCATCTTTTTACCTGAAAATGATATCATATTTTTTACAGTAAACAAGGGCACACAAATATTCAGAATCATTCCAGTGTACATATATGTGTGTGTGTGTGTATAAAAATATATGTGCAATCTTCCCATGTGCACACTCTTGTATAACCTCACATGACAGGGTTTGGGCATTTCGGGTGCTTTTTAGTAACTACCACAAGTGTTCTGATGTTATTTCAATTTGACCTTGCCAGACTGGTATATCCAAACACAAGTAGAATGTTTTTGACTTCTTTTGGTTTCTTTACTCAATTTGCAGCATTAATACAAAGAGTGGGGTGGGGAAGGAATGAAGAGAGGGAAAACAGTATTGATAACAATCTTCCATTGATACACCTAATTGCTTAATGTGTCTTGTAAAGGTGTGATTTACAGCTCATAGATATAACTGATCTTTTAATTTGTCACTATAATATTGCTGTAGACTACACTTTTCATTGCTAAATATATTATAAAATGCAAGTGTGTGCAATCTTGGTGCATGAATTTTCAGTTTAATTGTCCAAAATTAAAATTTTGAAAGAAAAATCAACAGTATGCATATAGAGAATCTAAGTTTATTATGAAAGTTCCTAACAACTTTCTATACAGTCATGCAAAATTTTTGCTCTTGCAATGAGTCTTGGCACCACATGGCAACACACATGACTTTGGTGTTTACAGTGACATTTTCTCTTTTCTGATGAGTTTGTGAGTCCATGGTTTTGGGGTAAACCTGGCACAGAGCTGGCTCAGAAAAATGAAGGAAATCTGTCTTACAGTGCTTCCTTTATCCACCTACTGCAAACCCTGGAAGCAACTCAATGTAGACTCTTGTCAGATTCATCACTGCCAACAGAAAGGAAAGTAAAACCAACAGGAATGTGTGTTTCAGGCTGGAATTATTATATTACAGTGTAAATTTTCAACACTGTTTTCGAAGTCCTTTTTTTTCTTCTTCTCTGAAAGAAAGTCTGGTTCACAAGGAGTTTCAATATATTTGGTTTAATTTATAAAAAAGCAAAATTTTGAAGCATACATATTTGTTCTTAAAACAGAAAGCCTGATTTTCCAGAAACTTCACCGGTTCAGAAATACTGCCTAAACAGTGAGAGGTGAGTTAATAACATTATTAATTAATGACTCTTTGGCAATTCAAGGGAATTAGAAAGCTCTTTCTCTACTCCCTGTCCATACTAAAGGGACAAACATGGCAGAAGAATATTCTTCCTGCTGACAACCAGTAGTCCTTTACTAATTAACTTAGTCATGTCCCTTTTAATGAGGCAAGACTTAAGCCTGCATGGACCGAACACTCTGACCTGACTGAACAAAGCACTTGAACACACACTTAACATTATAGATATGTAGTCCTTTTGAAGTAGGCATGGAGTTGAAGTTGATACAAATAATTCTTAATTCTGTTGCCAATTCAATATTGTTGTACATGCATGTTTTCTAACAAAAAAATTCCATCCATTTTCTTTGGCTTATTCTCCAGTCCATTTCTAAATATTAAGTAACATTTGTGGTATTAAGCCTGAGTTTACTGCATCCTACATTGAATCCCTTATTCCTTTTGCTAACCCTTAATTTTATATACTTCAAATTAGTTTTAACATCAACCAACTCTTTATCTATTATGTAGTAATGCTTACCTGGACATATTTAAGTTATTTGGTGGTTAATTCAGGCATTATTTTTTTTTCCAGGTTCCAAAACATCTTTATGCTTATATATACAATTATAGGTAAAAATCAAACACATTAGTTCCCTAATCCCAGGGAATGGGAACTTGTATGATTTAGCATATGATTTTTAATACTGAATGAGGGTGATACACAGAAATCTCCACAGGTTTGCATGTTTCAGAAAGAATTTAAATGGCATAGTCTCAAACAGCAACAAGAAGGCTGATAACTTGATCACAAATTGTTTGCAGAAATTCCGGGATAGCTTCATTTTATAAGATCTTTATTGATAAAAATTTGTTTTAATAGTAATAGGAACATTTTCTTCAATTTTGCCAAAAAGATGGGGATACGTATAAACTAAAAAAACCCCCATACTTCTAGCTTTTCAGCAAAAAATGAAAATACAAAAACATTGTGAGAATTTAAGGCAAGAAGTACATTTTCTTTTTTCTTTCTCTCTTTTCTAGACATCATACTTTTGCAGTTTTAATTTACTCTAAAAGTCTGTATCTATTATTAGTGAATAAAATTCTTCTTGCTCAAATCAAGTGACTAAAATCAGCAGTTTGAACCTTCCTTTGTAAATATATTCATGTTTGTGCAGAAAAATAAATACGAAAAATCTCTTCAGTCCTTTGCAATTTGTGCCCATATGATCCATCTGGAGTTTCGGGCAAAAACCAGTCTGTAGCAGCAGCATGTCTCTCTAGCAAGCTGCTTTTCTGAATTTTAAACCGTTTACTAAGGAAACCTCCAAAAAGTTGATACCGAGTAACAAGGTTAGGGGACTTTTGGACTAACAATTAACCATCCTCTATTGGACGTGGAGGGGAACATTGCCATCGAGAATGAGGAAAAGGCTGAGGCACTAAATGCCTTCTTTGCCTCAGTCTTTAACCGTCAGACCAGTTCAGTCTCCTGAGCTGGAAGGCAAGGACAGGGAGAGGAATAAAGCCCCCATAATCCAGGAGGAAGCAGTTTACAACCTGCTGAGCCGTCTGGACACTCACAAGTCTATGGGGCCGGATGGGATCCACCCAGAAGTACTGAGGGAGCTGGCGGAGGAGCTTGCCAAGCCACTCTCCATCATTTTTCAGCAGTCCTGGTTAACAGGGGAGGTCCCAGGTGACTGGAGGCTTGCCAATGTGCCACCCATCTACAAGAAGGACCAGAAGGAAGATCCAGGGAACTACAGGCCTGTCAGCCTGACCTTGGTACTGGGGAAGATTATGGAGCAATACATCTTGAGTGAGCTCACCGGGCAAGTGCAGGACAACCAGGGGGTCAGGCCCAGCCAGCATGGCTTCATGAAAGGCAGGTCCTGCCTGACCAACCTGATCTCCTTCTATGACCAGGTGACCTGCCTGGTGGGTGAGGGAAAGGCTGTGAATGTTGTCTGCCTGGACTTTAGCAAGGCCTTTGACACAGTCTCCCACAGCATCCTCCTAGAGAAGCTGGCGGCTCATGGCTTAGACAGGTGTACTCTTCGCTGGGTAAACAACTGGCTGGATGGCCGAGCCCAGAGATTTGTGGTGAACGGAGCTAAACCCAGTTGGCAGCCGGTCATGAGTGGTGTTCCCCAGGGCTCAGTGTTGGGGCTGGTCTTGTTTAATATCTTTATCAATGATCTGGTTGAGGGGATCAAGTGATCACCCTCAGTAAGTTTGCAGATGACACCAGATTGGGCAGGAGTGTCGATCTGCTCAAGGGTAGGAAGGCTCTACAGGGGGATCTGGACAGGCTGGATTGATGGGCTGAGGTCGATTGTATGAGGTTTAACAAGGCCAAGTGTCGGGTCTTGCACTTCAGTCACAACAACCCCATGCAACGCTACAGGCTTGGGGAAGAGTAGCTGGAGAGCTGCCCGGCGGAGAAGGATTTGGGGTGCTGGTTGACAGCCGGCTGAACATGAGGCAGCAGTGTGCCCAGGTGGCCAAGAAGGCCAACAGCATCTTGGCTTGTATCAGGAACAGTGTGGCCACGAGGAGTAGGGAAGTGATCGTGCCCCTGTACTTGGCACTGGTGAGGCCACACCTCAAATATTGTGCTCAGTTTTGGGCCCCTCAGTACAAGAAGGACATTGAGGTGCTGGAGTGTGTCCAGAGAAGGGCAACAAAGCTGGTGAAGGGTGTGCAGAACAAGTCTTATGAGGAGAGGTTGAGGGAACTGGGGTTGTTTAGCCTGGAGAAGAGGAGGCTGAGGGGAGACCTTATCACTCTCTACAACTACCTGAAAGGAGGTTGTAGTGAGGTGGGTGTTGGTCTCTTCTCCTAAGTTACTAGCAATAGGGTGAGAGGAAATGGTCTCAAGCTGCACCAGAGGATGTTTAGACTGAATATTAGGAAAAGTTTCTTTACTGAAAGAGCGGTCAGGCACTGGAGAGGCTGCCCAGAGAGGTGGTGGAGTCACCATCCCTGGAGGTGTTCAAAAAACATGTAGAGGTGGCACTTCAGGGTATGGTTTAGGGGACGTGTTGGTGATGGGTTGACAGTTGGACTTGATGCTCCTAGAGGTCTTTTCCAACCTTAATAATTCTATGATTCTATATACTCAAAGAGTTATCTAAACCTCTTTTAAAACTAACACTCACTGATCACACAGACTTCAACTCAAAACAATGAGCTCATGCTCCTTATTTCCCATCAAATTACAGGTGAGAGCTCTCTCTCCTTCAGGAAGGGAGAATCCTGGGTCCTGGCCTTTTGCAGGCTCAGGGACCTGCAATTACACCTTTCACTTCACAGGGTGGCATAGATACCAGAAGGTATATGCAGAAGGTTAACTGCAATGAAAACCTCCTTCCCATTTGCCTACTGAGGCTAGGGTACTGGATAGTCAGAGCATCACCAGAAAGACTCTTCAGAGAAAGCTTGGGGCTAATATGGGGGAAATAGGCTAATACAAAAGCAGTCCTGTGATTTGGATTTAAAGTTCAGAGTTCTGTGTTAGGTCAAGAGTTGGGTTTTTTTTAACCCATTCTCTTCATCTTCAGAATGGAGGTAATGATTCTATACCTGTTTAAAGTATTGAACTAGTTGAATTTTTCCAAATGCTTTTATTAATTAAAAAATTTTGTAGTTTAGAAAATAAAATGTGTCTTCGAAGCCTATTGACTTTTTGAAAATTGCTACTATTCATAATATTTTTATGACCATTTTATTTACTTTTTTTTTCTTTCAATTTGACAGACCATTATGTGGTCTCTGTTTTTCATTTATATTGGACTTTTTAAAATGAAAAACATCAGTGATGTTTTCAGGTGGGTTTGGGTTTTCTTTTTTTTTTTTTTTTTTTTTTTTTTTTTTTTGTCAGATCCTTGAAATGGAAACAACTTTGACATCTGGAGATTTTTATCATAGAAAAACCAGCCAGTTCTAAATGTATATTTTATTCCTCTAGCATTGGTCACTTTTCATTCTGACCTTCCTGATCGTACCTTGTGGAAATAATTTATATTAATTGGTTCTCTGACATTTCTTATGACTAAGATAAAATAACCTATGATTACAAAATACTTTTATCTCAGTTATATATATATGTTCGTATGCACACCTTTGACTCAGTGTCATGTCTTTTTCAAATTTCTGAGTAATATCTCACTGACATTGACAATAAGATGTAAATTTTGCTCTTTGTGATTCAAAACATTATAGCAAACAGTTATCTCTGCAGTCTGTCTTGAATGTAGGCAGAAAGTATGACATGGTTAGGCTGCTGTAATTATCAGAAAAAGTTTAGCCTGATGGCTCATGGACAGCACAGGTGTGTGAGTGAAGCCTGAATATATTGAGAAAGGGTGATGTAAACAACAGAAGAAAGATCATGGCAGCCATCTTTTCTGAAAGAGGAAAATTGATCTTTCTGTTGCCAGTTAGTTTATGTACTGAATAGCAATATATATGAGTGAATAATTCTTCAGTGAATGAGGCCCCCAAACAACAGAGAGTTTAAAGTAAAAGATTAACAGTGTTATCACTTGTTTTACACGTTACCAGGAGAGTAAAAGATAACCCACTTATCATCAGTTCATTGCTAACTTATTGAGAAAACTGACATTGTTATGCTAAAGGATTATGTGATCAGAAGGATATTGGTTTGCATTAGTCATGTACTGCAATTCATTTTAGATGAATACCATCTTTGTTCCAATCACCTTTATAAAGGATATTGTAAGTGCGTAGAGAAAAAGACAGATTTGTTAAGCTAGTAAAACATGTTTGATGTACAGGTGCCTATTTACTTCAGGATTAATGTAACACAGTGATAGCTATTTGTCCTTCCTCTGAATGGTAAGAGGTGAGATTTTAGATTAAAAATGAGATAATCTGAAGTCTAATTGTTCCCCGGTAGGCTAAGTCTTTTTCTGCTCTGCTGCAAACTATGCCATGTTGCCACAGTCTGCATAATGAGCTAATGCAGAGTTAAACTGGAAGAAAAGTATTTATTTTTCCCAGTTTTCTGCAAGGTTAGACCACTGCTGTATGGTTGATATCACTGAAGAGCAAAATAGGTGCAAAAAAGGCAGGTGAAGTGACTGGTCAGACTGTTATATTGCTGGGTATCCATTCTGGAGACTGTGGAGCTTCATTCTGCTTGTAGTGTAGTGATTCTGAAGTTATTTGTTTGTGGCTTTGGTAGTCTAATAAAACACTACATTTTCCTTTGTTAAGAATGACTGACTTCACTGAGAGCTTTTACAAATAAATGAAAGGCTCACACATTGGTTTGATGGCTATAAGGCTCTCTGCATTAGATGAAAAGCATTACAGGCACAAGACACAAATTACTGTTCCAGTATAAACTCATTTTATTTGTTCAAGCCAGTTCAAATAATTTTGTCAGTTAACTTTATATAAGAAAGCCTTACTCTGGAGGAAGTACTATTTGACCAGGCCACTCTATACCAGATTATTTGTTGTCTGTTCTCCCATGGTCAGCAAAAAAACAGTGTAGTCTCCCTAGTGTGTACTCTGGTTAATTTGGCAGACTTGTGATCTTGTGCTTTACTGCCTCCTTATCAGGTTGCCTGTTAGTGGTTCCTATTATATTGGACAGTATAATGTAGAATCATAAAATCTTCCAGTTTAGTTTTATCCAAAAGAAATACAGTCTGTACACTCCCAGGTTTCTTTACAATGTGAACCCAGAATCCAGAGACCTGAAGCGCCTAGAAAACCATCAGTTATCAGGAGACTTCAGATGAACAGTACTGAGTTTTATTGTGTCTATAATTCAATATAAAGACTGTTTTTTGTTACTATGGCAAACTTATGTGTACACAAGCTTTTATATACCCTTCAAAGGCACAAGAACATATTTAAACCAGTTACACTTGTGACCATCTGGAGAATCTCCACAGATTTTCAAAAAGTTTCTTCAGACTTACATTACAGTATTTAGAACACATTTTTGCCCTTTATTCCTTGCCTCAAGGAGCCCATAATCAAATTCACATAAATGTGATAGATGAGGCAAAGAAAGAGAGAAGATGAAGAAGCTTTCTCTAGCTGATGTCTATGAAAGTTCTATGTCTTACAGAAGGATTTGAAAGGAGGACTTTATCAGACAAAGAAGTAGAAAACTGTTCCAATAAATTCATAGATATGCTATCCATTCAAAATTATATTATTAGCTTTAATATATTGTGCTCAGACTTTAGTTTCTCCTTTTTTTCATTCCTTTTGATGATGAGAAAAAATGTAAGAAACAAAGTTTGAAGAAAGAGGAAATTTCTCTTGCTGATATTGTTTGACAAACTTGTAGGCATGTTCATCGTGTACCAAAGGTAATGCTTAAATTGCCGTACCTGCTTGGATACTAGCTGTTAACATGGTCCCAAACATTAGTATTTTGGCTTAAGTGGTGAATGAGATGGCTATCTTCCTTGCAGGATGAAATTGACTCTGGCTCCAATCTCAAACACAGCTAAAAGTAAACATGCATGTAACCAAGAGGACAATATTCCCAAAGGTTTATCCTTTAAAAAACAAACAAAAATCAATAGATTGAACTGAAGAAATTAAAGTTCCCTACAAATTTCCATTAAGTGTCATCATCTTCACTCTAATGCTGCTACTGGGAAATGTAAATACTTTCCCAAATGTCCTGTTAGACTATCTGTTAGCTCAGTAGAGCAATGGAATGCCAGAATGAGGTTTTATAATCAAAAGAAACAGTGTGTGAGATATGTCCACATAACAAGTATCCACTTCTGAACTACTGTTCTTGATGTAATTTATATTCAATGGTGGAAAGAGGCATCTGATTGGTATAATTAATTTTATCCTATTGAAAATAGCTGAAACTGTCAATAGCATTGTGCCCTTGGTGTGTACATGTCTCCTTGATGAGGAAGAAACTTGGATATTCTGATCAAAATTTGGATATCTACAATATATATAGGAATCTACAATTAGATGTAATAATCTCACTTTAATAATCATATTCCTGGTCAGGTTTTCACCATTTGATGTGGCGACAAGAATTTGGTACTTCTAGCCAAAATTGCATAAATATTCTGACCGGACACAACAAGGAGTGTATATCCAAACTTAATTTCTGACATTTCATGATATAAAGAGCCCTCAATCAGCTGCATTGTAACAAGGCTATATATTCAAGTTAAAAACCTCAGCATCTGCTGTAGTTTTAGGTGCATAGCACCTAGATCTCTTATGCTCTTTCTTCTGTTATGACAGTCATTGGATATACTCATCTTTCTGGGTGAATGAACTCTTACACATTCCTTGTACATATCAGGCAACTAGGAGAAGCAAAAAGAAAAGCAATGACCCTAGAGTTGAAGTGAAGCTCTGGCAGAGCTGCTGAAATTTGCTGTTCATGATGACATGGTGAAATTAGAAAGATGAGTTTTCCATACTGATGAGGCAGCAAGAACATTGCGTTGCATACCTGTCAATAGGCATCAAGCAGCTGGTTGTGAGACATGTTGATCATGGGAATAACAAGTTGAACTGACTGCAAAACATGGAGGAAAAGTTATCTTTCTTCCCTTTTATTAAGGAGCAGGAAATAAACAATGCTTGGTAGCCATCTGATGTCTCCCAGCCCTCCTAGAGGCATGGGAAGAACACAGCAATATTTCCCTACCAGTCTACCCAGGCTCAAACAGGGACTTGGAGAACCTCAGTCCATAAAAATCTTTTTATTGATGTAGCTGCTCTCCCACTTCTGTGTTAGTTTAGCTATGTTAACATTCCCTGTGCTGGCATCCCAAATCTCTTCTAATAGTTAAATAGTTAAACACTTTTCCTCTGCATTCGGGAAAGAAAGAAATTTCTTAAGTCTCTTCATTCTTTTGGATATTTGCTCAGTCCACCTCTTATGTGAGCTCAGGAAATGGCTGAACCATTTCTTCTGGCATGCAGAGCAAGCTTTCTGAGACTAAGACCTGCAAACCCCCAATTTCTGCAAGTAGCAAGCATCGAGTTGTTCATGTGAGCAAGCAGGCAGGATTCCTCTCTTATTCTAGGTAATGGAAAAAATGAATAAAAGATAGAACTGCAATAAAGAGGTAGGAAAAAAAGCCAAAGGAGACAAATTATAATAACGTAGAGCCTAAGTTAACTATAAAAGATTTACAAGAGAAATAGCTGCCCCTCACCCCTTTAAGAATGGAAGGCATAGAGTTTCAGCATGAATTCTTTTCACATTGCAGTTTAAGATTACAATATAAACCACCTTCTCATAAAATATATATTTAGTAGATCTACGCTGGAATACTTCTGGTGAATAGGCAATAGGGGAGAGATTGTACAAATGTTTAAACAGGGCACTTAGACTGGAACTTTCAAGAAATAAATCATCACAATTATATATTTATTGATGCAGGCACCCAATCTTAATTCTGAAACTAAATTGATGGAGCACAAACATCTTTCATATTGAAAATTATAATATGGACTTGGAAGCTAGAAATTATTTCACATCCAATTTATATCAAGGATTATGATATGGAAGCTCATTGTACTTTAGGATGATTTCATTACATTGTCTGATAAAATGAGTGCATAGTAATCTGCTCTTGATAATCCAGTAACACTTTATTTTTACCAAACCCATCAATGAAAATATCATCTCATTACAGAGTTTATCTGTTTATGCATGGATTTGTTATGTGACAGGCATGTTTGGCATCAGAATGATCTTCTGCTGACTTCAAATTTTTGAGAACCGTACTCATAACTGGCTCTGGGGTAACCTTCCTGTGTACCTAGGGCATTTTCTTGTGGTAAGTGTGAGTCCCATCACTCTGTACAATTGTTCCAGCTGTCTTTGCATGATAACATTATGTAGAAAAGACAATTTGTCACCTTCCCTAGTGACTTCTGTTATAACATGCTTAAAATATCTACCTAGTTTCAACTTGGCTGCAGTAAATATTGCTTAGGAAGTCAGATGCAGAGTACCTGTTCTTAGCATTGTTGTAGCAGGTCTACAGTGGAAATCACTTTTGAGCTCTATTTTTGGTTCTATCACTGACTCCTTGAGTGAGGATGAGCAAGTCCTACATTCTCTGCTTGAAGAAGTAGGATGTAATATACTCATTCTCCCTTTCTCTTTTTCTGCCCCATCTGTCTACCATTTCTAACTGATGTCCACTATATATTAACATAAAATTGTGTGGTGTGGTGTGGTGGTGTGATTTTTGTTGTTGTTGGGGTTTTTTTCTCTAGTGTACTGGTTATTGCTGGGATAGAGCTAATTTTCTTCATAATACCTCATATAGTGTTATGGTTTGGATTTGCGATGAAAACAGTGTTGATTACACACTGATGTTTTAGTTATTGCTGAACAGTGCTGACACAGCAACATGACCTTTTCTGCTTCCCATGCTCCACTGCCAATGAGTAGGCTGGGGGTGCATGAGAAGATGGGAGAGGACACAGCTGGGACAGCTGACCCCAACTGACCAAAGGGATACTCCGTACCATATAATGTCACATTCAGCAATAGAAGTGGGGGGAAGAAGGAGGAAGCAGGGGACATTCAGAGCGATGGCATTTGTCTTCCCAAGTTACCATTATGTGTGATGGAGTCCTGCTTCCCCGGAGATGGGTGAACATCTGCCTGCCGATGGGAAGTAGGGAATTAATTCCTTGTTTTGCTTTGCTTGTGTGCACGGCTTTTGCTTTACCTATGAAACTGTCTTTCAGAGTTTTCTCACTTTTGATTCTTCATCTGATTATCTTCCTCATCCCACTGTGGGGGGCGGGAGGGGGACTGAATGAATGGCTGTGTGGGGTTTAGCTACTGGCTGGGGGTTAAACCACAACATCTAAGCATAAGCTCAGGTGTTATTTCTGTATTTCTATAGCAAAATTGCAAAAAAAATTAATAACCCACTTTGTATCTTCCAGTTCTGTATGAACAAGAGCAAAAGGATCTGGAAACACAGTAAGTTCACAATAATTCTGTAGTTACTGTGGTGATTATTCAATTCATGTAATATCAGTATCACCAAACCTGTAAAAGTCTAATGTATTGTTTTTTTCTATATATTGTAAACTAGTTTAAATTATCCTTTTTTCTGAAATCAATAGTAATTTTAAAATATCACTGAAAATTAATGTTCTTGAAATGTCTTCTGTTCTGTGACTCTGTGTTGAGTTTTGTTTTTACTATTGCAACAGTGCCAAACTTATTCACCAAATTTTCACTCTAGACACCAGACTGGCAGACTGCAAAATCTCTTTCTCTGATTTATAGCTGCTCTCACTAACCTACTAATGTCTTTAAAATTTTATTTGATAATTTAATTTGCATTTTTGAAAAGAAAAAAAAGAATCATAGGAAGATGTCTGGGTGCTTTCACTAATTTTTTTTCTTCCATAGAAAGAGAGAGAGATGGTCACTAAATTTTCAGCCTCAGAGTTAGATTTTGCATGCCAGTTTTGCTTGTGAAACATACATGACTCTTTTTTTTTAAAATATCCCTATAGCTTAACAGGGGTTCATGCTACTCCTCATGGTAATGATCAGTTATGGATCAATGAAGAAAGCTAAGAAAGCTTAATGTACCTGTCCATTTGTTCTTAATTCCTACTCCTTTGCAGAACTGCTGTAAACTCACACACTGAAAACATAAAACACTCTATGTTCAGTACCTCAGCAGCTTCCCTATTCCTTGATGCTACAAGCCAAGCTCATACAATTGGTTTCCCAAATGAGTCAAAGAAGTGTTTCTGCCTAGTTTGTGACTGAACGCTTTTTAACCTAAGGCTGAGTGTTCAGGCTGCATTTCATATGATAAGACCACCAGGGACATGATGAGAAGGTAGCTGCAGTGGAGAATTAAGTTTGTTGTTTTACAAGTAGTTCATTAAATGGCTGAAACAGATAATACAGTTTCAACAGACAGCAACTCCTGAAACAGGAGGGAAATTGCACTAGTGTTCAGCAGACTGCCCTTGAGAGTTATGGCGCATTGCAAGACCATGCCCTCGCCACATGAACTTTTTTGAACAACCTGTGCTGTGCCCTGACATAATATCTGAAAGCCTTCAACATAAAATCATCAACATGTTCCTTTTGAACCTGTGAATTAACTAGTGTCTCCTTTTTTAGTCTCATAACTCTGTCTGGGTTTTGTTTCAATATGCAAATCTTAGCAGAACTTTCCCAAAGCTGTGGGTATTCAGATCTCAATTTTTCATTTGGTCCCAAATCCATTGAAAGGTCTATTAAAATGTACCATCTGAAGTTCGGTGATTAGGGGTTGGTCCTGCAAGGTGGTGAATACTCTGGCACTGATTCACCAAAACACTTAAGCTTGTACTTAACTTTAAGCATGAGTAGCACCTTTGAAGTCCCAGAGAAATAAGATATGTGTTTAGGTGGTTTATTGGGTCATATGCATAATACTCAGATCTTGTAGAATCAAGCTCTATACCATATATATACACACAGACACATGTAAGAACATATATACTTATAGCATATTTAAAAAGTCAGTACTGTAAATTGATTTCATTTTACTGGGAAGATATTCTTGGTATAATTCTACTGAGTGCAAAAATTACTGCTATGCATACACTGGTGTAGGTGTATTTATAATAAAGTCCAGAAATTGTTGAAATAATCTGCTAGCAATCATTCACTTCTCACGCAATAACTCTAGCTAAATCTAAACAAAATGAATACTATATTTGAGAGCCTGAATTCAATAAAATTCCCATGTCTGGATATAGGGAATGAAGTGAAATGACGTTTCTATCAAATCAAGACAATGTGTTGTATAAAGCAATTCTGAAAAACAAGTCAAATCTATAGCAAGAGAATGAGCACTATACTGGTATATATTTTGGCACGTTTTGGTATATACATTTACGTTTTGGCAACGACATGTTGAGGTTTTGCAAGTATATCAAACACTACATTACAATATTTACCTAAATTATTTTAGCTACGTATGTTTTCTAGCTCCTGCAAGGCCAGCTTTTCAGCCTAGATGCAATATTATTCAGCCTTTATAATGTCACTTATGCCATTCATTGCTGTCCTTTGCTTACGTGCTTCACATTGTAAATGTGTATTATTTAAAAGAAAATTAAGTGAAACAAAGATATTTTCACCTTCCAAGGAGTTTGCTATCTGATTTTATTTAACTAAATATAATTTTCTGTCTCCAACAGTCTTCTTTTTTTGTTTGCATATTCTTCTTGTTGTTGATTTATCATAACTAATTAAATATCTGTTTTGATTTATATTTTAAAAAAATTTACACATTCTTTTCAAATGAATATGAACCAATCTAACATTTGACAGTGATATGAGCTTTCTCCCTGGGAATATCTATTCCTATATCAAACATTTCCAGAACAAACAGATGTGGATTTTATGTGAGATTTATATGATTTTCAGTTAGCTACATTATTTTTGTCAAATTATCCAACAAATTTAATCTGTTGTGTTCTGAATTATTTATGACCCAGTCATGATTTCTGTAACTATAGCATAATGTTCATCAAGTAATTTGTCCAAATAAATATTAGCTTTTTTATTGAACTGGTTTTTCAAAGCCACTTTCATCTTAGTCAAATGGCTGATTCTGGAAAACAAGGGCAGTGTTAGCCCCTGAGATTCTAGACCCAGTGTTGGCAGAGTGTCATTTGTTGGAGGTCCTACTGGTCCTGACGCATTGCACAGGGTGCAGAGAAACTCAGGTAGCCTCAGAACATAGCATGCTCCATTAGGGGTCTCAGGCAGAAATACAGGCACCTCAGCATGAACCTACCTACACATAGTAAAGCTCACTGCTGATGCACACTGCTCTGTGATGGAAATTCCTATATTTTCCACAGAGTGTAGCAAAGATTTAGGTATACAGAGAAGTCAGCAAGCATGAGCAAGGGTCATCTTGATCCCCACATAAAAAAAGCTGAGAAGAGTAAATTTGTGCACTCCAAAAATGAGGTGACTATCTATAAAGATTCACAGCCCTAAAGGACCATCAGGGTCCTGGGGGCACTAATAAGCCATAGCAGTCCTGAGGAGCCTTACCTGAGCCCTCCATCCAAACCTGAGCTATGCTTTAAGTGTATGTGTCTCCAGTCCTATTCCTGAATGACCTGGATTTCCTGGATTGACCTGGGACCTGACTTGTTACCTCGCTTTTGCCTGATGCTCACCAGACATTCAATAAGACTCATTGCTGTTGCCAGCTGGCTCTGCTCACCTGGATCAGATGCTGTGGGACTGTGCTTGGAGTAGTCACTGCCCACCTGTTTTGTGGCCACCCTCAGCTTGCCATCCAGAGCCCCTAAGGCTGCTGCCTGACAACCCCACCCTGGAGGCCACCACACTGTTGCTGTCACATAAGGCAGAAAGGCAACAGGTAGTGAGGAAGCTGCATGCCTGTCTGCCCAGTGTCTCAACTAAGCAGCACCAGAGTGAATTCTTTTGGTCTGACCCTCAAACCTCTACACGTTGGAATAACAAGTCTTAAGTTTGTGATGGTAGATACTGCACCCTCCTGCAATTGCAGGGAATTTTAATCTCTGCAATAAGAAACTGGGCTTTGCGTTTTACTGTTTCACACCAAATATGTAAAACATTAGAATAAGGTCTGGAATTCAGAAATTCCCCTTTTTTTCTGTGATTAACCTGTTGTGAATCTAGAAATTTGTATTTGTTTATGTGGTGATTATATGGGTGGTTACAAAGATGGAGCCAACCTTTTCTCTGAGGCACAGAGCAAAAGGACAAGATGCAAGAAGGAAAATTCCCACTAAATGTAAAGAAGATTCCTTTACAGTTGGGGTGGGGGACAAGCATTAGGACAGGTTTCTCAAAGAGGCTGTATGATCTCCATCCTTGAAGATAATCCTTGACTGGATAACGTCCTGAAGAAACCTAATATAACTTTAAGGTGGGCACTGTTTTAAGCATGGGTTTGAACAGGATGACCTCCGGTGATCCCTTCCAGTCTAAATTATGCTGGAATCAAAGATGTTTTTTTTTTTTTTTTCATTTCTTTTTGCTTCCCGTGAATGCAGAATTATCTTCTGAAGCACATAACACAAATCCCTTTGTGCATCTTTTTAACTACAGAAAATTGAAGGACAATACAGAGATAACAGCCATCATTACACAATTTTTTTGGAGTAGGGCTGAGTTTAAAATTAATCTGTGCAATTTGCACAGTCTGGTCTCCTTTTTCCACATATAAAATTTTTTTCTGTTCAAATGCTGACCTAGAAGTAGTTCATAGTTTATTTCTCCCCACAGATGATCCCTGACAGCTTAAAAATATGGAATGGAAGAAACAGATAGCAAAGTCCACATCTAAAACCCTATGATATTCTGGCCAGAGGTATAGAAAATCTCTCTTAGAAATGTTAAAATCTGAGATTCAAACAAATGCTAAAGGGCAGAGACAAACATACCACAGTTAGTGAGATGAGCCATTTATTACTAATTAAATCTTTTTTTTTCATTATAGCCTTACTATCTTATTGTTGTGGTTTAGCCCCGGTTAGCAACTAAGCACCACACAGCCGCTCGCTCACTCCCCCCACCCCTGTGGGATGGGGGAGAGAATCAGAAGGGCCAAAGTAAGAAAACTCGTGGGTTGAGATAAGAACAGTTTAATACTTAAAATAAAACAGCAATAATAATAATAATAATAATAATATAATGAAAAGGAAAATAATGAGCGAGAGAGAGATGAAACCTTGGAAGAAGAGAAAAAAAAAAAAAAACAAACCAAAGCTAAACAACAAATGCTGCAACCACTCACCATCCGCCGACCGATGCTGCCAGTCCCCGAGCCGCGATCGCTGCTTCACCCGGCCAACTCCCCCCAGTTAATATACCGGGCATGACGTCACATGATATGGAATACCCTTTGGCCAATTCGGATCAGCTCTCCTGGTTGTTCCCCCTCCCCTCCCGGCTTCTTGTGCACCTGGCAGAGCATGTGAAGCTGCAAAAGGCCTTGACTAATGTAAGCACTACCTAGCAACAACTAAAACATCAGTGTGTTATCAACATTATTTTCATACTAAGTCTAAAACACAGCACTATACCAGCTACAGTGAAGAAAATTAACTATCCCAGCTAAAACCATGACACTTATGCATGTGTCATGGGGAATTTTGAGTAGGGTGGCCACAAGATGAGAACCACACCAGCCTCTGACATATAATCTAAAATTTATTTATTGAACAGGACGATTATGTCAGGTGGATAGTGATTTCTATCCCAGGATTACTGTTCTACAACATGCACTTACATGCACACCGTTCAAAGATCCTCTGGTCTGGTTAAAGGTAGGGTGCTGCACAGACTGAAGGTAAAAGGATGTTCACCCTGAGCACGGGATGAGTTGGGTCCTGGCTGGCAGCCAGACCCCCACATGTAGGAGTTCCACTTTGGACTCAGCTTTCTACACTGTGTCCAACATTTCTTCATATATGTGTTTCCTTCCCTAAGGAGCTTCTCTTTCAGTTACTCTTTGCTTTCTGATTTATACTGTGGATATAACTTCTCAATGGCTGCAGCAATTATGTAGCTCAGTGGCCAATTTATTTTGCTTTCTTTATATTTAAGGCCAATTAATGGTTGTCACTGGGACTTCTACCACCTTTTGGTCTCCTGCTCCCAATGTACTACAAATGTGTGTTTAGCAATCATTACAAAAGTTTGTCTATTGTTTCTTTGTTTTCCAACTCATACTAGATTAACCTGGTGAGGTGGGCAGATGTAATCAAGGTCTCTTTTTTCTGAGTGGTGCTTTAGGCTTCACTCCAGAAAGTTTGATTCGACAGTGACCACGCAAATAAGAATCTAATTGACAGAAGAGTGAGACGTATCATTTGCTGCATACAAGTCTTTATTTTGGGTTAGGGATCAGGAAAAGAATATTATGTTCTTTAATATCCATGAATGGTTGGGAGTTTATAACACCTACAGAGAACTATTAATGGAATCATAATTACTGAAAATTGCAATCTTAAACAATAAACTGCAGACCAATTAGTATGCAGATATAGGAGTGGATTATTTGGCTCTGTATGTTGTTATTTTTTAACTGAGCAGTAGACAAAACTAATTCTAGTTCTGTCTCAAGCTGCAGATGTTTTCTTGTTTTTTAATTCTCTCAAGCATTTGTTAGGCTCTAAACCAAAAGCAGTTTTCTTCCAGGGACTATCTTAGATCTAAGCTTACTTGCTTTCTTTTTCTGCACCCAGGTAAATGCATGATGACTGCCTTCAGATATTTTTAATCCCTGAAAGGATTTTTATAGACTGAAGTTTAGACTTTCTCAGGACATCAGGTTGTAGGGCTACTGGTGATGGGAGGGTGTTGTGGGTTAACCCCAGCAGGTAGCTAAGCACCACAGAGCCATTCACTCACTCCTCTGCAGGGGGATGGTGTCCTGGTTTGGGCTAGGATAGATTTTTTTTTAATAGTAGCTAGTATGGGGCTATGTTTTGGATTTGTGCTAAAAACAGTGTTGATAATACGGAGATGTTTTAGATGTTGCTAAGTAGGGCTTACACTAGTCAAGGACTTATTCAGCTACCCATGCCCTGCCAGGTGCACAAGAAGCTGGGAGGGGACACAGCTGGGACAGCTGACCCCAACAGACCAAAGGGATATTCCATACCATATAGCGTCATGCTCAGCATATAAAGTGGGGGGAAGAAGAAGGAAGGGAGGGACATTCAGAGTTGTGGTGTTTTGTCTTCCCAAGTAACCGTTATGCATGATGGTGCTCTGCCTTCCCGGAGATGGCTGAACACCTGCCTGCTGATGGAAAGCAGAGAATGAATTCCTTGTTTTGCTTTGCTTGTGTGTGCAGCTTTTGCTTTACCTGTTAAACTGTCTTTATCTCAACCCTTTAGTTTTCTCACTTCTACTCTTCTGATTCTTTCTCCTTTCCCACCAGGGGGGAGGGAGCGAGCAGCTGTGTGGTGCTTAGTTGCTGACTGGGGCTAAACCACAACAAATGGGGAGAGACTCAAATGGGTAAAAGTGAGAAAACTCAAGGGTTCAGATAAAGGCAGGTTAACATGTAAAGCAATAGCTGCATGTGCCAACAAAACAAGATAAGGAATTAATTCACTACTTCCCATTGACAAGCAAGAGTTCAACCATTTGCAGGAAAGCAGGGCTCCATCATGTGTAAAGGTTACTTGGGAAGACAAATTGCATAACTCTGAACACCCCCCCCTTCCTCTTTCCTCTTTTTTCCCCCAGCTTTTTATTGCTGAACATGACATATGCTGAACATATGGGATGGAATATCCCTTTGGTCAGTTGGCATCAGCTGTCCCAGCTGTGTCTCCTCCCAACTCCTTGTGCACCCACAGCCTACTCACTGGTGGGTTGGTGTGAGAAGCAGAAAAGGCCTTGATTCTCTGTAAGCACTGCTCAGCAGTAACTAAAACATCCCTGTATTATCAACACTGTTTTCAACACAAAGCCAAAACACAGCACCATACTAGCTACTCTGGAGAAAATTAACTCTATCCCAGCCAAAACCAGTACTATTCCTGCACATGTGATTCTTTCAACAATTATTTGATCTCTACATCTCTTCCTAGAGTGGGATTTGGACTGGACATGCTATATATTTGCAACTAAAAGGTCGTAGCTACCAGAAGCATGGCTTTGCTTCTGGAGCAATGTGGCTTTCTATTGTTATGATATGTAGGACTTTGAAGAAATAGTCCCAAAGAGTTTCTATCTAATCAACAGTCCAACCTAAAGAGCATTCCCTATGTAGTGGCAATATCCTCTCCAGTCATCTTGGTTCATGACTGATGGTCATCCTTATGAGTGCCAATCTTCCTTCTGGTAATCTGGTGTTGCTTTCAGGCTACAGCAAGGTCAGAACTCACATCTCTGTGTGTAGCAGGTAATTTCAAAAAATGTTTTCCAGACCGTGATGTATTTACTGGTACTGATGGGAATAATTTCAAAGTGATATGCTGCTATGTCTCTAGCTTTGCCTGTATGGAAGCTCTTTCCTGAACAGAACACTTCTAAATATATCATTCCTGATGAGTATTACTGACCAGTGCTGTGTTATTTGTTGCTGATGCTTCTGAGAGATAGCTACCTACAAAGGTGTTTCTGTGACTCACAGAATAAATGCCTTCTAATTAACCAGTTGTCGGTTAATATCAGCCAGCCAAAAAACCCTCTATATTTGGTAATATGTGCAACAGTGCTTCCAAATCCCTACCTTGATTTGTTATGCATCCTGGCATTGAAAAGAGCAAAAACAATTAGCCTGGGTGTAGGTATCAGGTTCAAGACTGAGGAAAGAGGAGGATGCTTGTTTGTTTGATTGGTTTGGGTTTTTACTAATCTTTAGGACCTTTAAAACATTTGAGGAACTTGTGTTGAATTTGAAAAAATATATTATTTTTGTATATATAATATATATATTATTTTTGTAATTTTCCATTTTTAGACAGACCTGAAAGGAAAGATTATATTTCTTTTCCTTAACAGTTAAAATACACTTAGAAATCCAACTGAATTTTTTTAAAAATTAAAAGTTTAGAAAGGCAGAATGATGAAATAAAATGATGCTAGGAAACTTCCTAACACCTAGTTATCCTGCTACAGATGAGGTAACCCCTTAAGACTGAGTTAACAGTCTGGAGAAATGACTAACTGGATTGTCTGTTGCTGTTTCAGTGTACCTATAAATGGCATTGAAGATGTGTTTAAACACAAGGACTTTGGAAGAAACAGTAAATGCAACTTTTTTTTTTTTTTTTCTTTTTTTTCAAGAGCTCTTTAACAGTTTTTTGGGGGTTTCTTGGGTTTGTTTTTTTTGAGGGGGGGAGGGACTTTCTTTCAAATTTCACTTTAGAGAGATTTCCACAATAAAATATTTCACTGATAGGAGACAAAAGAGCCAACAACCTAGTTTAATACACAATACTGCATCCATTTATCTTAATGGAAATTTTTCACTAACTTTAAAGGGAACAGTAGCATGACTTCAAATATTAGAAAGACTTTACGGTTTAGGCAGAATTCTGTGGTGTGGTAAGATGCATTAGAAAGTTAAAATACTGGTCCTAATTATCTTGGAAGCTATAAATGTCTTTAATTTGATTCATTGCCATTATACCAAAGACTCATTTAAGAGGAAAGTATCTGAAATCCATGAGATGATCTGACCTAACTTTTTTAAAATAATTTGAGTCAGAGTTAAAAGCAACCACTCATCAATGTGTCTTTCTACTTTCTTCCATATCCATAAAGAAGAGCTTTGCAAAAATATGTGACATAATTTAGAGTTACTGTAACAGTATACTTGTTTTGTGAGTGTGACTGTGAATAAGACTAGTCCTTGTACTTGAACTGTTCTTTGCAAACAGTGCTTTCATTCTGAAATGTGACAAGACAGAGAAAGAGTGTATTTTAAAAATTTTCAAAGACTATAAAAGGTGGAAGAACTTCTAAGGAAGTTTCTTTTTTTTTTGTGTGTGTTTTGTTGTTGGTTTTTTTTTTTTTTTTAAGTTATTATAACTAAGCATGAAGACTAATTTGCCTCTAGTTATTTCTTTTCCTTTTTTTCCCCTAAATGTGTAACAAGAAAATATATTGTCTGCAACTGTTGCCTCAGAATGGAAAAACATCTGGACAAAGTTTGTTCTTTGTTTTTTATTTAGCAAGTGAAGTGGTGAATATGTTAGAGCACAACCATCCTATAAAACAGTCTGTACTGCTATGTGTGAATGTGATTAGCTAGTTTTAAGCTGTCACCCGTGATTTTGCAAACTTTTCCAGTACTGATGAAGACTTATATACACTTTGTAAGCAAACAGACAAGAACAAATATTTTGCTATTTGAGGTAGTGTGAAGTAGGAGGTTGTGGTGCTGATGTGCTGGGAGTAGAGAAACAAAGAGTGTGCAGGACTGCTTCTTTTTCGACCCCTCTTTGCTATGCAGCGTAACATTGGAATTCCCTTCTACAGACCTGTTTTCTTTGAAGTTCTTTGCCTGTCTAGAATAGCAAGAATGAGAATAACCTCATTTAAAAACATAACATATATATCACGTCTGCATCTCCAGCAGAGAACTAGATATATTCACCTCTCTATCCATTGATTAAAAGGGGATCCAAACCAATCTGCTTATACTACATTCCCTAAATGGATACCTTACTGAAGTGAGAGCTGCACACTCTGAAGCCAGAATTTCCAAGTGGACAGGGATAGCCTTTAGTTCCCAGGGAAACAAAACATTCTGCTGTAGCTATAGTCTAGAGATGCCTGGTTCAATTCTCCATGTTTTAACTTAGTAGCAACCAAGATATACAGTCTTTGCAATGAATATTCAAGTGCATTTCTGATATTTGAGTCCTTGGTCTTAGCTGGTCTTTGGCATATTATTGTACCTATTAAACCAAGCAGGTATTTTTTTTCTTTCTCACAGGGATGAAGAAGATACAGACAAGATTTGTACCGAGAAAAAGACACTGGAAGACATAGCACAATAAAAATGGAGAAGAAAGAAACAGTGAGAGTGAAATGGAGATCAGAAATGGAAGGGGGAAAAATATGTCAGAAAGAAAGTAGTAAGGGAAAGCTGATTGCTTTTATAAATCTGCTGATGAGACAATAAAATACCTGACTAACTTACAGTGATGAGACTAGACTATTCACACAAATGAAAGTTCAGCGTGATACAGGTATTCACATTCCCTAATGGAGTTTACATCACTCCTATCTGAGCCTGCAAAAACTTTATTTCAGCTGAAATAATAATTATACAACAGTTTTTGGAATAAATATATCAGATTATATTGAATGACCTCTCATTCCCTGAGGAGGATCCCCTTGGGCAAGAATATAGTACTATAACCTTGAAAATGCTTACTTCATCTCTTCATGATTTTGTTGACTGTCCAAAAGATATTATGCAGTCCACTTGCACCTGCCAGTGCAGCCCTGGGGGTGGCAAGGTGGACTGTCAGAAGCCCTGTTCTGCACAGCTTCATGCAGCAATGAAACAAGGTTTAACTTTCTCAAAATGTTGTGGTGATCTTTTCCTTATTGACTGAGGTTTGACTCTTTCACCTTATTGTTCCTAAATAGCTTTTGTTCCTGAGGGAGGGGTGCTGCTAAGATGGTTCTTGTTAACTCATTTTCATGTCTCAAAGTTTTCAAAGTTGTATCCTGGAACAGTTTCATGACCTGTGTTCCTTGCCATATACAAAGCATGACATATATTTGAAAACAGTTTTAATTAAAATCTACTTTAATGTTTCTATTTAATTTAAGTAGCAGCTGGTATTATTTGTTAAACTGACAGTGTGAGAGAAAGAGGTCAGAAAAAGAAAACTGGTTGCTATTCCTTCTTTTTTATTTACCAGTTGAACTACTGAAAGCATTAACATTTTAAATGTTTATGTCTCTGGATATTAAATAAGAAGTAAATAAGAAGTAAACTGTGAACAGAATTGGTTTTCCACCATTGACATGGCCATTAATGCCAATATCACAAGATAAGCTTCTCATTAAAATGGCAGTAACAAAAAAATAGGTTCTGTGTGCTGAGATTTATGTATCTGTCAGAAAATTTCACAACATCCTTTAGGATTGCTGCTTGAGAAAAGTGACTGCAGTTTCCGCTGGCATCTCTCCCAATTTCTACACAACTAATAAAAAACTAGGGACACTGCTGAGCACAGCATGTCTTGATCTAGTTGCCATCCTTGATCTGGTTGCCTTATTGCAGTTTAAAAATAACCTTGGCTTTTTCAGAAAAAAAAAAAAAAAGTTTTGAGTTCCTTATATACAGGTCTACTAAATACATTGCTTCCATACCAACATCTTCAAAGGGCTAATCACGTTGGGGGTGGATTCATCTCATTTAGTTGTGAGCATCTACGTCATGGACACCTATACCTTGGATAAATATCTGAGGTTTTCTTAATAGTGAGTAGAAAGAGAGAGAGAGATCCCCTTAGAGTACTTCTTATTCGACCTGCTTTCATGGGAGCATCAAGAACAGAGTATCTGAGTACACTGCAATGGCAGATAGGACAATGCAATGAAAACTGAGTGTGATGAGGCTTGGTATAGGCTATGGATTGATGAGAAATAGGAGAAAAACATCTGAAACTGCTGAAAAGTTATATCATGGTATCCTCATGGACTGATTTCATTGGCAGTCTGTGCCTATTGCTCCCTCCCTGCCCCTTAAGAGAGACTGTGAAGAGTAAAGCATACTTACATAGACATCCAACAGCCAGGACCATGTAGAGGGGAAGGGTACATGCAGTGTACCAACTATGTGTTGCTACCCAGCCACCAGCTTGAGCATGACACTGAGACTGGCCTGAGCCAGTGTCATGTTTCCCCTAGGCTCAGCTGTGTCAACCCACTGGTGAGGTAATTGTTGTGATCTCAGTTTGGTCTGTGTGAATCTTCGTGTAAAGCTTTTAATGATGCAGCCTATCCATTACTTGGTCCACTTAATAAATTGGCCTTAGCAGTGTCATGTTGTCTGGTGTTCTCTTTCTCCTTGTGACACTTGTTAGAGATGTTTTTCTTAAGATAAAATGAATAGCCCCCTAAAGAGGCTTAGCTATGTACTCATAGTAAAAAGATAGCAAAATGGGTACTTCAGTTACAGATATCAATATTTTAAGTATTTAAGGTTTGTGAAATGAATTCTACCTACCAGTGTCTATTCTCCATATATAGCCATTGTGTGAACGGCAGTGTAATTAATGAGGCATGGACTTGACAGAGGCTTTTTTTCCCCCCCTTATATTTGTTAATGCAACAATGTCTATCTCTTTCAAAACAGCTGTATTCTTGAACAGAATCATGATGACTACTCCCTACTGCAAGCAAAAACTACAGCTCCTCAAATCTATATGGACTTTCTGTATTCTTATCAACTTCCCTCTTTTGTCTTCCTTGAATTCTTGGTATGGATATCAGATCCCCAAATAGCTACCTCTAGTATGGAAATTCCTGTACTCTGGCTAGCAGTCATTCCAAATTAGCCAGAGGATACAGTTCAGGATAGCCTTTCCATGGTGGCCTGTCATCTGCTCCCTCCTTCCATTGAAAAAAAATGATTCCTGACAAAACCAGCAAACAGCAATCCCTCCTCTGAAATGCCCAAATAAACAAAAATGTGTAAGCAAAGAAGCTGATTCATACTGGGCCTTAAAAATACCGCTTTTCTCCAACTGATTAGTCTACTCAGGCTGTACAAGCACTTTGCCTTTGATAGAGAAACCAGTCTTTTCAGATTATAAGCATAATAATGTTTGATTGAAATACTAAACCTAAAGAAATGAGATTTGAAATTAATTTGGAAAAGATTTTTTGATTGATTGGATTTTTTGCTTTGCTTGTTGTGGGGCTTGGGGTTTTCTTTAAAAAAATACCATAATTTGGGATTCTGTTTTCTCTTTTAATTTGGAACATAGTTTTGGGAAGAGATTACCAGTGAATGAATAGTGTGGGAAAAATAAAAATAAAATATTTTCATTTGTGATGAAGAAGACATTTATCATGTTCTGAAAAAGCTTTCAACTCTTTTTTGATACAACATTGAGTCATGCACTGACAGTAGAACACTCATGTTATTACGTGTTTGGGTTACCCCTTGATGCCATGTTGTGTGCAGCGCTTGCTCAGTGTGGTAAGGAGTGTAGGAAGAAGCTGCAGCTAGGAAATGGGGATGCCTCCAGGACATAGAGTCTATGGAATATGTTTGGCAATATTTTTTTTTTTTTTTCCAGGGGAGGCAAAGAGCAGCTGTGTTTACAGCAATGTGTTTGTAGGCACAACCAGAAACTCTTGAACATGAGTCAAATGATTACGCTTAGGGTATAGTGTGTCAGGTTTATTTCAGTGCTGTTCTGATCCAGTCCTTAAGCTCCACTGTTGCCAGCTCAGCCAGCACCAGGATGTGTGTGTTTCTGGAAGGAATCTGCACAACAAAACAGGTGGCCACTAATTCATTCTTTCTGAGTTCAGAAATGATACAAAGTTGAAGAAACTCTCCTGGTAGTTTTTCAAAGACAAACACACAGATGTATATGAAACACTTGTTTTGCCATACAGAAAAAGGTCATGCCTGTGTAAAAATAACTCTTAAATAAAAAAGGGGTAGTTTTCAAATCCTCTTCTCTCCCATTTTCCTTTCCTTTCATCAAATAGCTTTATCTTGATAAACTTTTTTTTAAAATGAAATTTATGCTCTTTTTGTAAAGAATTGTAATTATTTAAAAATGTAAGAAAACACTTGGTTTTTATAGAATTGGAAGCTAGGTTTTATGTCATTTGATATTAGCTGTCTCACAGCTGAAGACCACATATAGACACTCCTATGATCCACTTCTAGGATCAATGTAAACATCTTCATCTGAGCATCCTTTATTGTCTTTTATAATCCTTTTTTAGGCACCTTTAGGGCTCAGTTCGTCAGATCTATTTTGTATATCTAAATTGAATTGATAATCTGATCTAACATATCTTCTAAAAAATAAAACCCCTGAACAAAAAAAACCCTATTTAAGGTTACTTAGGTTCCCTTTATGTGGACCAACCTTCAAGGCTCCTTTTCCACTTATTTTCAACATTTAGAATGTAGAAAATTACATACTTGTTATTCTTTCACCAAAAATCAAGATCTTTAAAAGGCTGCAAGGTTTTTGTAAAAACAGAAGACTACGTATCCCATCATATACTTAGGTACAGTAACAGCTTACAGACCAAGGACAATAATGTTATTTTGGTTTCCTGACAGAGCCTTTTTTCTTTTTTCTTTTTTCTTTTTTCTTTTTTTCTTTTTTTTCTTTTTTTCTTTTTTTTGGGTGGGGTGAAGGGAGAGACTTTTAATTATAGGGAAAGAATTTCACCAAGACATCACCTTCTTAGCTTTAACTGGCTTTAGTATTATGTTAGCAAACACGAAAGACAGAAAGAAAAAGTATTTTCTTTAAAATAACATTTACATTCTATTACAAAATTCATGCTGGTTTTCCCCCATATCATTATTAACTAGTGAATTTGTTTATATCAGTGCAGCCAAGCCAAACATGTAAAATATGAATGTTGCATGTCCATCCCAACTTTCATTATGTTTTAAATTATTTGATTTTGAAAGGTGAGAAAAAAAGGTCTTTTTTTCTATATATTTTTCCACATTTTTCTGTACAATTCACATATTTTTATCTTTTTTTTTTCATTGAACCCAAGTTTTTCCTATGTACATGTAACTCAAGGAGATTGGACACTTAGAGAAATTGTGACTGAATGTTGTGGAGATAAGCGTTAAAAAAAGAGAAAAAAATTCTCTAAAAAGACCCCAAGCTTCATTTAAAAAGCAAGAATTAGACATTCTGACTAACATCTGAAAGAAATCTTATTGTAAAGATTCCTAAAATGGGCTCATGCATCAGAGTCAGAGTTTCAGGACCACATAGCTGCTGACTAAAATTCCATTTGTTGTATAATAGGTATTTTCAGTGATACAGTCTATCTAAACAAATATTTCAGAATGATACTTATTTAATTCCATTCTAGGAGAGGATCAGTTATGGAAGCTGTTTCTTGAAGTTTAAATTCAAACTCCACTTGGATCAGAGGATATCATTTGGATCAGTTTATAGTTTTTATAGCAGCTGAAAATATTGAAAAGAGATCATCAAAGAGGATGCTAATTGCAATCAAATTAAATGACTGGATGGATTAGAATTAGGATGCGGAACTCTGGGATAATGTCTGATCTGATGCATCCTGCTGGTGACATGTTTTATTTCTGTGTATTAACCAAACATCTCTTGAGTACTTTTTCATCCTGATTAATAGTGTGAGATTCACAGTGACCCAACCATAGACTGAAGAAAAAAATAATGGTTGTTAAGGTAGTTTAACTTAAGAAAAAGACACATTAGTTATGCAAAATCATGTGCATCTAAATTCCAGAATGTATATATCAAGTCACCCAGCTTGCTATTATTGGAATAAATGAAAAAAAGATTTTTTTTTCCTGGGGTAGTCTTATGAGGTAGCTGAGTTTGAAGTGTAGTCTTGGTATTGTCACGCAAATAAGCACTTCAAGCAATTCTTCTCAATATATATTGCAAGCCAGAACTGTGGAATTAATTAATCTGTTCTTCATGGTAGATTTTTCCATAAAACTTTTGCATGTTCATATAAGGAAGGTTTTTCTTTCTTTAATTTACTCTTCTATTAAATTTTCGTATACATCCAAGGGAATGTTACACTAAATGAAATGAATGGATGCAAAGGAAAGTTAGCTCAAACCAGACTAGTAAACTGTTTCTAGGCAGTTCCAGAGGCAAACAGATGCACATGCACAAGGATTTCAGTAAATGTCAAAAAACAACAAAAATGTTCTTTTCAAGTGTGGACATCAAATAAACATCTTTCTTCCTTTTAGGGGTGTTTTTCCAATATTGGGGGCAATACTTTATGTAACAAACTTCAGGTAACATTGACATATATTTACAAACATAAGATGTTTACAAGTATAAACACATTATATACATTATAGAGCTTATATAAACAATCTTCTTGTTAAAATCTCAGACCATAATGGCAATGCAAAGTTATGGCAGGTAATATTTAGGGTGACAGTGTATTTGTCTCTTCTTCCAAATAAAATCAAGAAATGAAGACATTTTTAATAATTTGAAACATCAGCCATGGGGGATGCTTCATTTCTTAGTGCAAGCCTACATTTGCAACAGGCAATGACTTGATTTTTCTTATGTCAATTTTATAAACTGAAATTATTCTTCAGTACTTCTGATATTAGATGTACAATTTCATTGAAAAATGCACCTTATGTATTTTTCATAAAACAATCCTTTCATTTAAAAAAAATTTACACAAACTCTATTCATTTACAGGGTTTCCATACACTGGGTTCAAAACTGTTGCTTGGGGTAAGCCTGAACACATAAGATTGTCCGTGAGTCTCTCTTCCCTTACATGAGCTTTTGTGAGTTTTGTTGCACCCTTTTTTTTTTTTTTTAATTTTTAGTATTGCACAGTTCTGATAAAAGTAAAGAAGAATAATTGAAAAATTACAAATTGTTATTCATATGTTGTCCTTCAGAAAGAAAAATTGAACAGACTGCATTGCTAGTAGCTCAGAAGTAATTTTTCAAATACAAGTTTTTTTGCTCTGGTTTGTAACCTCACATAAGCATTAAATTGAAATACTTCTTTATCAAACTTTATGCATTCATTGCAAGTGTTGTCTGATTTATTCTTGTAAAATTTTTCTCACAAACATCGGCCTGCCTGCATTGGTCTTTAAATGAACAAAAAAATAAACAAACATGCCTTTCAAAGCAAGAGAAAAGCAAAAAAAAAAGTATTAAGAATTACATAAACTTTGTCAACAGTGATGAAAAAAGATTGGGGAAACAGCTATTTGTTCTATCAGCCTTGAATGACGCTTCAATTTTATGACAGTATCCTCTAAGCCTGTTGATCACAGTAATCTTTTTGTGACATACAGCTGAGATAAGAAGTTAAAAATAATCCTTTATATTTGTGAAAAAAAATCCCAGAAATATCTGCAAAAGACTTAATTGTTTTTGCAATCTCCATAGCTGGGATGCCAGCAGACTTTTCCTATATGGTTATAGCTATCAGGACAAGAAGGTCAGAATCCATCCAGGTACTCTCCCATCTCCCTATCTGTATTTATCTTTTATCCCCAGCTTACAATAAGGTTATAAAAAATTTGGGGACAGGTTATGGATTTTCTTCTGTGTTTGCTTAAGTACTATCACAATAGTATTCTTGCCTTCAGGTTGCCACATGTTATTAAAAAAAAACAAAATAATAAATCAGAATAATGGAAAGGGATGTATACTAATGATGTTAAATAGAGGAAGATTTATACACACTGCCTAGGCTGCCAGATGACTACCATGGCTTCCAGCTCCCCTCCATTCTTGCTTTTTACTCACTGTAGAATTGCATGGAGCACTGGAGACTCAGTCACAGAATAAACCAATCCGAAGAACTCTGCTTTTGATGATTTAAAGAAGTAGGCTACATTTTTGTAAGACTCCACAAAAACTTATAATTAAGTTTTCATATATTTTCCAGGTTACAAGATGAGTGGTTGGTTTCACCCCCACATCCTCTGAGCTCTGTTCATAGTGATTTTTGTTCTATTTGTGATCCCACCACAGATTAGCCTTTAAGCACACTACCTATATATTTGTAAGAAAAGCACTTCTGCATATGCAGCTGACATCAGTAGAAAGTATCTAGGCAGGTTTCTTTCTTTAATCATGAGGTAGTTGCTATGTCTTCCTCTGAGAAAAGACCTGAATTCTGGCATTCTCTACCTTCCCACCCCAAAAGGCTTTCCAGAATCCAAATTTTCAGGTTACACTGAACTTCCTGTAAGTTCTGGGAGAGAAGACAGAAAGGATTTTGGGCAGTTTTGATTAAACCCTAAGTCATATACATTTTTATTGTGTTATTATGCATTTTCATGTAAAGGTGAGGCACTGAAGCATAACATAGACAACTACTTTAAATTCATTCAAATAAATCAATATAACACTAAATTTTGCTTTGCTTATTGATTTTTTCCTAAATCTCTTAGGGAAAATTGTTTTATCAGGAGACTAACCAAAGTAAAGGAAAATAAACACACTATCTCAAGAAAATTAATTTTTCATAGATTCCTTTGGAGATTATTGTGCTGCAAAGATTTATGAAAAGCCATGTCCATATATATGACACACCCTAGCTATGATGATATGGTTAAAAAATAACATGACATCCTTGATTATGGAGGCCCACTAGCTCTCAGTGTGGGTTAAAATTATGTACCTGTTTTGACCATTACACAACAAATACTAACATCTCTGCGGTGATTTTGGCTAGGAGACAGTTAATTTTCTCCATAGTAGCTAGTATGCAGCTATGTTTTGGATTTGTGCTGAAAACAGTGTTGATAGTACAGACACGTTTTAGTTACTGCAGAGCAGTGCTTACACAGAGTCAGGGCCTTTTCTGCCTCTCACCCCACCCCACCAGCGAGTAGGCTGGGGGTGCACGAGAAGCTGGGAGGGGACACAGCTGGGACAGCTGACCCCAACTGACCAAAGGGATATTCCATACCGTATGACATCACGCTCAGTATATAAAGCTGGGGGAAGAAGAAGGAAGGGAGGGACGTTTGGAGTGATGGCATCTGTCTTCCCAAGTAACTGTTATGTGTGATGGAGCCCTGTTTCCCTGGAGATGGCTGAACACCTGCCTGCGTTGGGAAGTAGAGAATGAATTCCTTGTTTTGCTTTGCTTGTGTGTGCGGCTTTTGCTTTACCTGTTAAATTGTCTTTATCTCAACCCTTTAGTTTTCTCACTTCTACTCTTCTGATTCTCTCCCCCATCCCACCAGGGGGGGAGCGAGCGAGCAGCTGTGTGGTGCTTAGTTGCCGGCTGGTGTTAAACCACAGCAGTCCTTTTGAACCTAAAGTTCAAAGGTTATTTTTCTCATAAAGCTGAACAAGTATTATTCATAAAAACCTGATGTTGACCTTCAATTTAACAAAGTCCTGCTGCTAATATTCTTTTGTAAAATAAAGGTTGTCTTTTTGCTCGACTTGGTTTGATTTTACTTTTATTGAAATATTTAATCAACTAACATAGAAAGGGACATTTGAAAATAACCAGTTCTTGTGATTATAATGCAGAAATTTGTACAGTTAGATTACTAGTGTTTAACACACATGCATATGCTAACCTTTATCATAAAAAAGCAAAATCTTTTATGATTGCCTAAGAAGCTCCTGACTTCTTACATGTTGCGTGTGGATTTTTTTTCCCTTTGTTGTCATAATCTTTCTCATTCATCAAGCTCCTCATCACATTATACTACTTACAGTTCTATTCTTCCTGAGTTTATAGTGCCTGAAAGAAGACACTCTAAAAAGCTACATTAGCATGAATTAATCTCATGTTCTAGCTCATGCCTTTGGGCTATGGGGATGTGCAGTAGATTAAATGATTTCCTTAATACTCCTGCACAGCTGGATTCCCTTTCTGCCCATTTTGTAGTTCTGGACTGTGTCTGTGTGCTCATATTACTTCTGCTCTGACAAACAAATGTGGTGGGCATTGCACATGTACCTCTATTCAATTCTCCTGGCAGTTGTTAAATTCTGTACAATATTTCCCCACCACATACATGTGATAGGGACTGTATGCTACCTGGGATGTGCTAACGCCCAGCAGCTATTGCTAGAACTACATATACTGTCAGATAATCTGTGAATGTCTATATTCAAATACTGACTGTCTGACCATCATTTTTCTCCTTTCCCCATCCTTCTTGTACTCAGCAGTAAATACTTGCCTGAAGTCTAACTTTATTTCTATCACTCCTCTCCTTTTTTCTGTTTGTGGCCTTCTTAAATTGGGAACATGACCAAGCAGACCTTCTCTTCTCACTAATTAACAATGGGAACAGAAAATTAAGGAAAATATCCATAATCACAGGGCTAAGCGAGAAAACTATTCCTTATACTATGTCTGGTATGGGAGGCAACAATGAGCTTTGGGATGACCAGCTGGGAATGACCAATAAGCTTGGTTTCTTATTTCCACATGTTCTCTTGCCTGTAGATTGTAAATAACTAGGAAATCCTATATTCAAGTGGGAATTCTGTGGAAATGAGAACTATCATATACTCCATTTAATCCTCATTTTAATGAGGCATACATATAATTGAGTTGACATTAGAACATTACATTTGCTGCATGGAGAAATGATCGATAGCTTGGTCATGCTAAACTTGCCTCCCTACCAAAAACAATTAAAAAAAAGGAAATAAAAACAGAGAGTTCACTGGCTAATATCTGTATTTATTTATTTTGAGTAGCAAGAGAGTTTCCCATAAGTACTTTCAAAGGAAAAGTATTTTGGAAAGCCAAAGCTTTAAATACTTATCTATATGAGAAATGAAAACTGTTACTTTTTTAGGATCTGAACTTGAAATTCAATTCAAAGAGCTGAACAGCATTAAAAAAAATGGGTAAAAAGTGCTTGTTGGACTGAAAGGCAGAATGACATGCTTTAACCCATCTTTGACTTCTGTTTTACATTGTTGAATGACAACTCCCTTGGAAGGAAGAATTTAGAACTGTAGTGCTGACTTAACTTTCATTACATCTCTGTTATAATAGAAAGACAATCTCATGTAGTAGATTTGACAGTATGTTTTTCAGTATGTTTTGAAACATTTTTCTTTTGACATATACTTTCCCTAGCTGAAAAGATGTGCTACGATCAATGAACATCCTTTTTAACATGTAACAGGTGTCCGTCACTTACGATTTGTCAGTCATCCATCATTACCTGCGAACAAATGTTCCTAATTAACTATAGCAGGAGGTGTGAGGAGTACAAAGAGGCGAGCTGTATCTGGGATACTGTCAGTTTCATTTGTTATAAAGATAAATGTCTGAGGTATTTAAGATCTGAAACTTGATATTCTGTTATTATATTTTCTGATGGTAATCCTTTATGACCTGACCTTAGAGACTGTCATAGCAAAACATACAGGAATACTGCAAGACATCCATAGGCATGTTGATTGTCTGACTTATTTGTGTTGGAAATTAACATGGTAATAAATAAACCTCTGTGGTTTATTGTCCTTGTAAATCTATTCTTTCCCAGGTCAGCTGTGACTTAAATAGTCACTAACTATACATTTGTTTGTTTGTTTTGGAAAAAAACCTAGGTAAAGTCCTGTAATTCAGGGGCTTTTAAGTACAGTAAATGAACTGCTTCTATAAGGTACTGAAAAGGTAACTAAGAGAAGCAAGCTTGTTTTAAGTAAGCTTAAATTGGCAGTGTTAGGGCCTGAAAGTGTACTTGGAAATTGTGTATGTGGGAGTCTGCAAGCTGGAAAAGACTGAAAAAATCATAGTCTTTAACCTTACACTAAGGGAAGAAATACAGCAAGAGTTGTTCTTACAAAGAAAAATAAGAAAGGAATGAAAATTATGGCCCAGATTTTGCTTGGTTTACTTTTAACTGAACGCCTTCTTACCTCAGTTTGCAACATGTTGATATTTGATGCTGTATAAAAGTTTTGGCTCTGTGCAAGAAAAAACAGGTCTCTAATGCCATAACCGTACATGTAAACTGTTTCCACCATTAAGCAGACCTCTGTATGTGGATCTACTGTGTACATTCATACCCTGGTGTAAGTAAGTGTTAGTAACAGATAATGGGTTTTTTTTTTAATATTTTTGAAATATTTTCGAAATATTTTCATTATGAATGGAGTACAGCCCACATCATTTGTTATACTTCTGCAATCAATATGCAGTCTATACTTTCCAAGCCTGAATTTTATGATTTTAAACAAGTGATTTCTCATTTATTTAATTTTTCTCAACCTTTCTCTCTCCCACTCTTTTTTTCTTTCTCTTGTTATTTGAGTGAGCATGGAGGAGAAAATGAAAGATAAGTTCCTTGGATTTTTATTTTCCTCAGGCAGAAAAATCAACTTTACTTTTGAACTGGTTGTATGGTATGACTCTCAAATCATACAACCTTTTAATTCCCCCTTTTTATTTTTGAGTCTTTGTTTGCTGGGAGTTTATTTACTGATATGGAACATACAACTTTTGAAGCACAAAATACAATGAATGAAACATCAAAGAAGTGAAAGCAAATTATTTGTCATTTCCAAAGGGGAAGAAAAATCTCTGCAGCAGGAAATACTTACAGACATGGTTGGAACACACAACCAGTATAAAAAAACTTAAGAGTTTGGTGCTGCTCATTTCAATTCTTTATCATCAAAAGGGAAAATTCTGTCCTCATTTATTCTCCTGAATTTGCTCTTTAGGCACGTGACTAGAAGAAGGATTTAATCTATTATTTTGATGGTAAACCAGTAAGCCCTAAAAAGCAAGTTAAATAATTATGTTGTTTTCCTAAATAACATAATTTTGATAGCAGGAATTATAAATCCTGCTTTTATATCTCATATTATTAAGGACTACATGAGGTAGAGAATGGTTGAAGTAGACTTGAATGCTCTTTGAACATAAAAATTATATTTAAGAACAAAATCCACCAGCATATTCTATGATAAAAAGTTAAAGAAATCCTGATTTCAAAAGCTAATAACTGGTTTTATGTCCACAAAATCTACCTTTATCATATCTAATACTGGAACCCTGATATCAGACAAGGATAACTTGACATGTGTTCCAAATTACATATGTTCCTTTTCATTATTGCCTCTAACGAGGCAAAGAAACATTTTTTTCTGAGAAACATTTTTTTGTGTTGATTCCCATGCTTTGGAAGAGCCTCACATTGCTTTTTGCAAAGTCAGTTAAATCTTGTCTTTTCATTCTACAAAACTAAACATCTATGTTCTAACCTGTTTTGCCTATGATCCCTATGTTTCTTGACAGTCATTGTCAAATGCTACCATCACAGGATTTATATTATTCTGGTGTAGTGTTGTCAGTCGCTTGTCCTTGGCCTGAACCACTCATCTGCTTGGTTTCTAGAGTGTTTCCCACATTGACCTTCATATCTATTTCAAGATCTTCAAAATACCATGAAGATGCAAATGATAATGCTAATAAATAACTTCTCTATGAGCTATTGGAGCTGATCTCTTCTTCAAATAAAAGCATTTATTAAGTAAAGAATTATATTCCCTAATTTTAGACATGACATGAAAACTGTACTTTTTTTCTCAGTTAAAGCATATCCTATGATACCTGTTTTAAAAGCAAGTTTATCTACACTTGTATGTGGCTTTTTTTTGGATAAAGAATGTATCAGAATGTATCTACACTGTCATTATGTCTTTGATATTAACATCAGCTTTTTGCTATAGGAATATTTCAGATTTAAAAAAAAAAATATATATATAATAAATATAATTTAGCTGAGGTTTGTGGGTTTTTCTTCTTCCTCCTCCACCACTTCAAGGAAAAAGGATGTTTTGTGATCATGAATTGTCTGAGTGTGCACCTGAAAGACCTTTAAGCCACTTGTCAATTTCAAGGAAATTTAATGAAAACTAGAAGTATCAGAGATGATTGGGTTTCTACAATCTTTTTGAAAATCAGTGCTGAGGAAAAACAAGTGAAAGGCTGAATTCAGCCTTCAGGAATTCTGCTTGACAGCATTTGGAGAGGCAATCAACAACTGAGTTTGGCCAGTGCACACATTGTTGATTGCCTCCAAATATCTGCAGCATATAGTGTTTCCTATCTGTAGTCAGATCCCTGTGGGGATTGCAGTAGTCACTGGGATTAGAGCTCATAAGCAAGAAAAATACCCACAGACACCTCAATTTCCATTAGTCACAAAAAATTGTCAGTCCCTCAGGACACAATGTCACTGGTTCAGGTTTTGTAAGCAGGACCATGAAACATTTTCCAGAAGAGACTTTACAATATTCAACATGGGTGTTTTTGCACTATCATTTGTGCTACAGAAGTACATTAAAATGTATTCACAGAATCACAGAATCGCAGAATGGTAGGGGTTGGAAGGGACCTCTGGAGATCATCATGTCTATTGTGTACCTGCTTGAGCAGGTACACCTACAGTAGGGTGCACAGGACTGTGTCTAGGCGGGTTTTGAAAGTTTCCAGGGAAGCATGGAATATATTAATGTAATATAGAATCATAGAATCATAGAATAATTAAGGTTGGAAAAGATGTCTAGGATCATCAACTCCAACCATTAACCCAACATTACCATGACCCCTAAACCATGCCCTGAAGTGCCACCTCTACATGTTTTTTTGAACACCTCCAGGAATGGTGACTCCACTACCTCTCTGGGCAGCCTCTCCAGTGCCTGACCACTCTTTCAGTAAAGAAATTTTTCCTAATATCCAGTCTAAACATCTCCTGGTGCAGCTTGAGGCCATTTCATCATATCCGATTACTAGTAACTTGGGAGAAGAGATCAACACCCACCTCACTACAACCTCCTTTCAGGTAGTTGTAGAGAGTGATAAGGTCTCCCCTCAGCCTCCTCTTCTCCAGGCTAAACAACCCCAGTTCCCTCAACCTCTCCTCATAAGACTTGTTCTGCACACCCTTCACCAGCTTTGTTGCCCTTCTCTGGACACACTCCAGCACCTCAATGTCCTTCTTGTACTGAGGGGCCCAAAACTGAGCACAATATTTGAGGTGTGGCCTCACCAGTGCTGAGTACAGGGGCACGATCACTTCCCTACTCCCCGTGGCCACACTGTTCCTGATACAAGCCAAGATGCTGTTGGCCTTCTTGGCCACCTGGGCACACTGCTGCCTCATGTTCAGCCGGCTGTCAACCAGCACCCCAAATCCTTCTCCGCCGGGCAGCTCTCCAGCTACTCTTCCCCAAGCCTGTAGTGTTGCATGGGGTTGTTGTGACTGAAGTGCAAGACCCGACACTTGGCCTTGTTAAACCTCATACAATCGACCTCAGCCCATCAATCCAGCCTGTCCAGATCCCCCTGTAGAGCCTTCCTACCCTTGAGCAGATCGACACTCCTGCCCAATCTGGTGTCATCTGCAAACTTACTGAGGGTGATCACTTGATCCCCTCAACCAGATCATTGATAAAGATATTAAACAAGACCAGCCCCAACACTGAGCCCTGGGGAACACCACTCATGACCGGCTGCCAACTGGGTTTAGCTCCGTTCACCACAAATCTCTGGGCTCGGCCATCCAGCCAGTTGTTTACCCAGCAAAGAGTACACCTGTCTAAGCCATGAGCCGCCAGCTTCTCTAGGAGGATGCTGTGGGAGACTGTGTCAAAGGCCTTGCTAAAGTCCAGGCAGACAACATTCACAGCCTTTCCCTCACCCACCAGGCAGGTCACCTGGTCATAGAAGGAGATCAGGTTGGTCAGGCAGGACCTGCCTTTCATGAAGCCATGCTGGCTGGGCCTGACCCCCTGGTTGTCCTGCACTTGCCCGGTGAGCTCACTCAAGATGTATTGCTCCATAATCTTCCCCAGTACCAAGGTCAGGCTGACAGGCCTGTAGTTCCCTGGATCTTCCTTCTGGTCCTTCTTGTAGATGGGTGGCACATTGGCAAGCCTCCAGTCACCTGGGACCTCCCCTGTTAACCAGGACTGCTGAAAAATGATGGAGAGTGGCTTGGCAAGCTCCTCCGCCAGCTCCCTCAGTACTCCTGGGTGGATCCCATCCGGCCCCATAGACTTGTGAGTGTCCAGACGGCTCAGCAGGTTGTAAACTGCTTCCTCCTGGATTATGGGGGGTTTATTCCTCTCCCTGTCCTTGCCTTCCAGCTCAGGAGACTGAACTGGTCTGACGGTTAAAGACTGAGGCAAAGAAGGCATTTAGTGCCTCAGCCTTTTCCTCATCCTCGGTGGCAATGTTCCCCTCCATGTCCAATAGAGGATGGAGATTCTCTTTGGTTCTCTTTATATTGTGAATGTATTTGTAAAAACATTTTTGGTTATCCCTTACAACAGTGGCCAGACTGAGTTCTAACTGGGCTTTTGTCTTTCTAATTTTCTCTCTGCAAGACCTAACGAGATCTCTGTACTCTTCTTGAGTTGCCAAGATAGATATACTATCTATCTATCCATGTAATATATTATCCATCTTCATTGATTTTAAGATTCAGTTATCTTCTCTGTTTTTCTACCCATAGTACACAGAGGCTTTCAAGACCCTAAAATTTTACTGTCATAAATTGGGTTTTCATGAGGAAGATTATTTCTAATCATTAGAGTAGAATCAATGTCCTCCAAATATCATATGTTAAACCACAGATTTTGAAATACTTTACATCATTAACAACAGTTCAAAAAATAAATACAGTTCATAAAATAATTGTAGACAGAGTCATCCCATTCCTGTGAAGTAGAAATTAAATAATTAATTTAAAACCATTAGCTGTTTTTCAAGCCCTCTATGGCCTTATTCTTCTCCTTGAGCTCAAAATCAAAAGAAATGCTAAACTGTTCACAATGGTAATTCCAAGGAATTTCTATTTAATATTCTAACTTTTGTGATTCTTTCTGCTGCCTTGCCTTCATCTGGGAAACTGTGGCCCCACACATTTTAAGTTATACCCAGAAGATTTCTGTAAATTTCTTATAACTACTCTCACAATGAGCTTTTCACAGTTGTTTAAATGTTGTGAAGAAAGCCTGTATAATTTGCTTCCCCAAGCTTGCAAACTCACTCAGAACCATAAAGCTTGCAATCAAGAACAAATAGAAAATTCTGCCACTAAGTCACCAAGCTATCAATCTGCTAGTAAAATCTATGAGCTCCAAGCATGACAGGAAAGGCTGTTGAAACTATTAAGGCAAAGTTAAGAAGAAAAACATTTCTATATAGTTCCTGGTATGAGAAAACTGAGGGCATGAGTAAGCAGGCAAATGAAGAATAATATGGATAAAGGAATATTACGATTAAAAAGATTTTCTTATGTGTATATATACATGCCTGTTAATTTATTCTTTTGTAGGTCACAAATACTCTCTTGATGCTACACAGACAGTGCAAACATTTGTTTAACATTTCGGAAAGTGGGAATATCAGAAAAAAGGGCTGATTTTTCAGGGTATGAGATTAATGTACAATATTTAATATACTGCCATTCTAGATATTGTGATGGATTGATTCAATTTGTTGAACTAGAAATATGGGAGTCTGTGTACAATGCAAAATGTCTTTGAAAATCCCCTAGGAATTTGTGAACTGCTACAAACTGCACTCCAGGGAACTGACTGATGACTCTGTACGTAAAAAATGAGTTACTGTTTTAGACCCTATGAAGAGACAACACTAGGATCCTAAACATCAGCTTTTCAATGGTTCTTTGGGCATTTAGTAATTCTGCAATATCTGAGCTCATTCTTAGTTTAACTTGATAGGAAAAAAAAAAAAGGAAAAAAAAAAAGCATAGTGAAGTTGTCCACTCGTGAGTGGTAGGAGAAATATGTCTATTCAGTTCTTTATTCTTTTTTCATATTAAATTAAAATATACAGAAAATCTTTTACTGAAACAATATTTAATAAAATTTTAAATGAAGTTCAGCCTCCATTTGATAAAATCCTATAATTCCAATGAAGTTAATGAAATTATACCAGGTTTGTGTGAATGACCTGGCTTTGGGTGTTCTCCTCTGTTTCTTTCCTTATTCTAATATTATCTTGTAATCATTGTTAAGTCAATCAAATTTTGCCTATATTAAAGTTGTCTAGGTTTCTGCAGCTTCAGATGAAGCTTGCCTAAAGTATTAAAGCTTGACTTTTCCATTTAGATGAATATTTTAACAATACATTTTTTCCAGTGCATTAGCATTAGCTGCTACTGAAAATCCAAGACTATGTAATCACTTGAAATTTGTAAAATAACCCAACATTTTTAGAAATTGCTTAGGTAATAACGTAGTACAAAACTTTCAACATATATTTTGCGAAGAGCTTTTAAAATTTATCAGCAACAATCTCCCAGAATAAAACACAGAGAAGATAACGCATCAATAATAACAATGAATATTTTTTGACAGTTGGTTTTACCTAAACAATAAACCACAGAACAAGAATATAGTATAACAGAGTGCCTGCATTTTGCAGAAAGCACACACTGTGTGATGTTACCTGCCAACGTAATGAGATTTACAATGAAAAATATGAATAGAACTTTGTAAGCCAATTCACCGAGAGAGTACTGAATGCAAAAACTACATAAAAATGCTATTACGAACATGACAACAGATATAAAGAAGTCTGCCACTCTTAGTTTAGGCTAGTTGAACCTAGATATTGTTTCTTATTTCATAGAATCATAGAATCATAGAATAATAGAATAGTTTAGGTCAGAAGGGACCTTTAAATGTCATCTAGTCCAATCCCCCTGCAATGAGCACGGACATCTTCCACTAGATCAGGTTGCTCAGAGCCCTGTCCAATCTGACCTTGAATGTTTCCAGGGATGGGGCATCTACCACCTCTCTGGGCAACCTGTTCCAGTGTTTCACCTCCCTCATTTCCACATATGTTGTTTTATATCAACAGTGTAGAAGACTAACTTAAAAATTCTCAGACTGGGTTGGTCAATGCTTTCCTCATTTAGACATAGACTAAGTGTAAAAATAAACATGTAATGTTTAGGAAAAAGTAGAATCTGATGCACGTAGTCCATGAATTGGTCTTATTACAATGCAGAAACTGACTGAAATGAATATTTGCCTTGCTGTGATAGCAAGTCAAACTTACCCACACTGCCTCTAAATTTCAATTATCCTAATCTGTATAAGGTAGAGAACTGCAGACATATTTGTAAGCAAACTCCTGTAACATAAGTTATTCCTTCTATGCGGGCACCATTTTAATACTAGTTTGTGTATGGTTTAATGAAATTTGTTTGCCGTTAATGAAATACTAATATTTTAAAACAGACATCTGAACATTATTCTTATGGATACATGTATTTTTGCTGTTTGTAGTCTCTCACTGTAATTATTACTTGTTTCCATTAAAATGATGAATAATATGATTTTAATTTCTAATGGCATCCTATAATAGCTGTGTCGAATCTGCTATGCTATATTTTTGCTCAGGTCTTTTAGTCGTTTTTGAAATTTCTATAATAATGATGGATAGTAAAAATCACATCAGTGCAAATCCTTTATGTTCCAAGTCCTTCAGTAAAATGAATGTTTTGATTTTGACCTGATATATGTATCACAGATTCTTGAAGGACCTTTACAAGGAATATTTACAGTTACAATACTTGTGATGCAGTATGAATTTTATGGACATTCTAGAGTGTTTTCTGTGACACTAAATATTTTGTTTCAAATTAAAGCTATGTTATTGTCATATTTGATAGGTTCTCTCAGACCATCTCTGCAATATCCTGGAGAATTCTTATTCAGGTTTGGGGGATTTTGAATTGGATCCTTTGGTTTTAGCAATTGATTTTCTCTTCCATCTAAAAAAGGGACCTGATAACCATATCAGGTTAACCTGCTTAGCTTCTTTTAAGACTTTATTACTTTATATTACTTAATAATTCCATTGCATTTTTGGGAATTTGCAGAGAGAAATAGAAATGCCCCAAATTAGTTCCAGTCCTCTTCCCTTCCTTGGATTAAATGAATAAGCATAGCCAACAACTTTCAAAAGAATTGTTGGTTTACAGTTTAAAAAAATCCATTTTTACTTTTCACAATTATTCAACTTTTGCAATTCACTGAGAAAAGAATGGAAACAACATGTTCCAAGTTACCCAGATGGCACATCTCTTTTGAATGAGTCACAGATACATCACCTGTAATTGCTCATTGCAGGTCAATACCCAAATAAAGAGGTCCTGATTATAGCCAGAATTCATAGGAATTAGATCCTGATAAGAAATGAAGAACATTTTATCTCACCTTTGTATTCATTATTGAAAGAGTGTGCCCTTGAATCCAAGCAGTGCACTCTCCCAGATCCTTTTCACTCTTCCATGGATACTGGATATTAAATGAATGCACCAGTTTCCATGGAAGTGTGGAATTCCCTCACACTATAAGTAAAGGAATGCATTTAATGACTTGATTTTGTAAAGCAATGTGTTTTTCAATTACTGTTTGTATACCTGTAGCCTAGACAAGGCACCAAATATAGATGAGAGTATCTTTGGTGAGACATTTAGTAGTTATATATGTATAAGTACTTACCCTATTTTTGAAAGAAGAATACACACACCATCGTAGAGATGCAATACAGGAAGAATCCTTTTTCTAAAAACACTCAAAACAGTGGAAGTAAAAAGTTATTCCAAAAAGCAGTTGAAAAGTTAGTTTCTGTTTAAAATCTAACTATCTCTAGAATGAACTTCCATCATATATTATAAGACAGTTTGCATTACACAGCAATTATCCCACCATAATACTTTGACTTTTTTCTTACTGTCATTGTGGTGGCTTGCTTTGGACCTACTAGATACAAAATTTATCTAAAGACACCTATAGGAAGAGGTTACTCTGCATACAAGTCTTCACAATTTATACAGCATATTTTCTGCTGATTGCCTGTATTACCATATCAAGGAGAATTAATAATTTGAATAATAATCTGCAGGTCTTCTATCATACACATATTTTTATTTAACTCTTCAATAAAAATCACAAACACAAACTAACCAAATAAGGTGAAGAAAAGAATTTGGGATTTAGGTGAAACATAGAGGAGAGGGTACTACAACTTTGCTGAAAGTTTACTTAACAGATAAATTCCAGCCTTTGATAATTTGATTCATTTTTTATTTGTTTTGGTTTTTTTTAATGGAAAGATGACAGTTCCTTAAATACAGTAGTATTACTGGTACAGCTGCAATGAGGAAGAACAGATGATCAAGTCTTGCAGCAGCTGTGCACTTCAGATAATATACTACAGAGATGGATGAATTAGCTCAGAACCATCAGTCTAGAGAGAAAAATATGTACTCACCCAGGGGACACTTATGTCATAAGCTTTTGTAAAACAGGAAGGAGTCTAGACAGTTACACGAAAGGCTTTCCTTTCAGAAAATTTACATTAAAGATATTATTAGAAAATTAAGGCATCTGATACCTTTCATGTAAATCTGGTTCATATCATGTTATTAACAATATTAGTGTCCTATATGGTTTGCATACAGAGTATCATCTCTTTGCTATGCATAGAATTTTGAGGATATGTCTCAATCACCCAGGAAATTAATATCTTCCCGTGCTATATGAAATGCAAATGCTTATAAGAGTAACTACTCTTTTTTCAACATTTGCATTTTCAAAGTAATACAGATGATAACATTAACAAGCCTGTAGTTGTCAGTCCTTAAGTCTCTAGAAGAAAGAGATATTAAATCTTCCATGTGGTAAAACTAATCAAACAAAACCAGGGAATACCAGAGATGCCATCTTCATTTTCTGGAAAGATTCTACTTGCAAAAGTTGCATCAGACTATTTCCTCAAGGGAGGTCCTTGAAAGAATAGTACATTTCATCTGTTGATTTGTCAGACAAGATGTAAACACACCTCATAGGCAAATGGAGTTGATCTACTCTGACATTTCTTCCAGGGGTATCTCAAAGGATGGCTTCAGTCACGAAAAAACCTAAAGCTAACCTGTCATGGATTGACAACATGATTAAGTGCAGCTGGAGCTGGTGCATATTTATTCTGATGATGTAGTTGCTTATCAAAACTGCTAACTCATGAAAACATAGATTTTCTTAAGGTTAGGTTAGGGTTAATGATGTTGTTGGGCAGCTTCTCTCAGTGTTAGGAGAGAAGATCCAATTTAATAGCAGGCTGCAAGGAGGGGGGCAGAATATATCAGTGCATCCTGTTCTTAGATGTCATTTTTATTTCTAAGCCTGTGCTTTTCCTGCTTCTGTTTGGAAATTTGCATTTGTTCCTATCTCACATCCTAGCTGAGGAAACTTAAGGTGTAGTTGATTCTGGGGCAGGCTTTAAATGTCTTCTTTTGCTAAATGCATTCATTTTTGCATAAACAATTCAATTAATCTAACCAGAATTACTTCTGTATTACCTCTTGGTTTAGCCACTCACATAAGAGAAGGACTTGACTTCCATTTTAATAGCCAAACTCTTGCCCCACCCCACCATGTCCCCCACTGCCCAGAAAAACCCCTCCCAAAAAACCTTGGCTCAAAGAATTTTGCAGACCAGTTAAGTTGTACAGTGACTGGAATATTACACATTATGAAAAAAGGGTTTTTGAAAAGGGGGTTCTATCTTTTCATCCCAGGGTTCAATACGAGGAAAAAAATCCCAAGAAGTTTTCTGAGGAGGAAACTGTTCTCAGCCAAGCCATAATCAAGCTTTTGCAAAGCTTGCTTGAGAGGTTTTTCATGCTTTTATTTGATATTATAGTTAGCATTATCAAAATAAAATTGTTCTCCCAATAGGTAATAGAAATGTTTAATCCCAGATTCTTCTAACTGCATCATGGTTTATTCAATTGATTTAATATATTATGTTTAGCTTTTTATTCTATCCAGAGCATATATGGTTTTACAATGTATTTAAAATTTAAAAAATAATTAGATATTCTATTTTTGGTATAGAAACAGAAAATATGTGTCTAGAAAACTAACCACCTCATCTGAGCATAGTTATGTGTCTCGACCGAGAAATAACTTCAAGATCACAGTTCTGTTTGGAATCATAAGGCATTAAAACTGACGTCAAACACTTCACACTTGTCAGCTCAAGGAATACAACCTCTGTTACGAATTTTGACTTCATATGCAATAAATAATTAATATTTAAGAGCTAGAAAAAAACTCAGGGAAATGTCCTTAGCACCATTGTGAATAGGGATATTTAATTTGCCCTTTATTTTTCTCTGCATAGGTGATAGATATGAGACATAAATTTAATACTCTCCATTTAATATTGCTTCCTACTAAAAATTTAAATAAATAAATTCTAGCTTGGCCATTAGGCAGCTGAGAACTTAAAGGTTAATGGCAGCATGAGGTAATTTACTGTGGCCCAATCTGCATTACATTTGTATCTGCTACTTTTCGTAGTCATCAATGTTTAGTGTTCTGCATAACTGTCATAAAAAAGCATAGTTCTAACCATCTTACAGTTTTTACCAGAAATGTATGACACAGGCTGTCAAGGCTATTTGGAGTTCATTATGTCAAGTTCATTGAGAAAAATTTCTTATCCTACTGGCTTAGCAAAAGAAAATCAAAACATTAATTATATTCGAAACTTCGTGTTCAAATGATTGGAAATTTTCTGATAGAACATAGTCAGAAAATACAGATTCAGTAACATGTTTTCAGAAACCTATTTGTTTCAACAAATTTTTACAGTCTGGTGTCCTACTGCTTCTACTGATGAGCTTGGGTTCTCAATGTCTGTAGGTATTAGACAACTTTTGCAATAGTTTGTTGTGATTTAATGGCGTACGGGTTGCTGTGATTCAGTGTTGTCTGGTTGTCAAGTTTAGTCTACCTGAATTAAAATGAAAGCTTAGATGACTTTGGGAACTCTGTACTTGTTAAGAAGTAGCTGCATCTACAGGTTAGGTGTCTGAAAGATTAGCAACAATAATGATTCTCTAAGATGGAACATTGTTTCATGGAAATTGTGCTTTCAGTACTTAGTAGTCTTTTTCTATCCATGGATGCAAGATGATTATGGTATTCTACTGAGGCACCTTATTATCTGCCAGAGTGGGAACGGTTTAATTTTGAATTACATCAAAAAGAATATCCTAAAATCAGTTCAGTAAATTGAAATATTTTGTTTCAGGTTTCTTTACTATTTTCTTTTGGTCTTTTTTCTTGCTAGAAAGGCAATATTTTCTACAGAACATTTCAACTTTGCAGAAAATTCCCAAGTAATTCTGATATTATAGAAAGCATAAACAAGTTGCACCCTCAAAAAGATCTAAACTTTCACTGTCTTGTTTTTTTGTGGTTTGTTTTTTTGTTTTGTTTTTGGTTTGTTTTTTTTTTTTTTGTTGCTGTTGTTGTGGTTTTTGTTTTGGTTTTGGTTTTGGGGTTTTTCTGGGTTTTTTTTGTATGAGAGAGCTAGTTTCAGGACAACATTGTAGTCATGTCAGTCTTTCAGTCTTGGGTCTGTATGTAAAAGCAGCCTCGGGCAGCGAGCTCTGTGGCAGTGACTACAGAATATTATTTTTTTCACTTTGTAGCATAGAATCCCTTCATAGGGACTTATTTTTGGACAGTGCACTAACCCTATCACTTCATATGCTTATAGGTGCAGTGGCAAGTATGGACACTTCAACCATCACAAGATACCCATACTTATCAGATATGTCTATACCGTAAAGTGCAGTAATGAGTAAAACACACTGCGTTATCTCTCAGTGAGCCAGCTGGCAGCTCTGTAGCTGCATTAGCACAGCATTATATTTAGGCTCTTTCTGTTGTAAGTTGAAGTAAATAAATCCAGGTGGACCACTGTATTACTGGTACTGTATTGCTGAAACCTATTTGGGCTAAGCATGAATACCTTTATCTAGTCCTGCATAGAGTCAGGTAAGTATACAGATCACTAGATATCGATGAACTTGGAAATACCAGAAAAAAATTGTTAAACCATGTGTTTAGTTGGGGAGTCAGGATATCTTTATTATGATAATAGTTGTAGAACCAGACACTTTGAAGGAGGATGAAAGTAGCTAAAAATGTCACAGAATGACCTCAACAGAACTTAACTAGAGAGTTAACTAAAGAAAAATGCTACTGGCTCTGAGGGCTATAGTAAAATTTATTGATGAGCATCTGGGGTTGATGTTAGTCTGAAAGATGGAGAGAAAACAGGGGTAACAGAGTTCAGACAGGACTTTCTTAAGGACAAGGTGTTAGCAAAGACAACCATTAGGGAACACAAGTTGGCTTAATTTAACCTGACAGGAAAGAAGAATTCAAGGAAGACAGTCAACTACCTTTGTTTTAAAATCACAGTAAATTACCTTGCTCTAGCTTCAAAATAAATGGTAGTTTGGCATTAAGTAGGATTTCTGAGCACAGCCTATAAGCATTCAATATGAGGAAGCACGTATGTCCAGACTCAATGAAGTCTGAGGATAAATGAAATCCTGGTGGAGGCAGAATTACTAAGAATATCAAAGGAATAAGACATGTCCTGAAAACTGTATCCATATAGGTACATAAGGAAACAGAAATATGAAATATATGCAAAGTGTATTATGATTAATTTTTTATGCACTGGCTTATTTTAGGTGTGCACCAGTGTATACAATTCTGTTTAATTTATTGGTTAAATATTAGCTGACAGGTTAAAAATATTCTTAATCCAAACTGTGCATTATCTGTCTCAGTTAAACTTGTATTTAACTCAAAACCTTGGAAATGCAAACTTGACAAATACTTAATTATTTGAAATGTATGAAGATTGGACATAGCAAGAAGTGAGTGAGAATGAATTGAATATTTAATGAATAAATTGGCTTTGTGCCAATTTCTAGCAGTGCAATTTGCAGTGATCATAATAAATTAATATTTGCTAAGATATTAAAACTACTGGAGTATGTGGTTTCCTAGAAAAAATAATGCATTAAATATGAGTTATATCTAACAAAGGTTTTTTTGTTTGTTCGGGTTTGTTTTCTGTTTTTTTGGTGGGTTTTTTGGAGGGAGTTGGTTTTTTTCCCTGCAGCTCTTGGGATCAGCCTTCTATTAAAATTGGAATTTAGTTGCAATATAGATTGACATTTAATACTAACTCATGTAATTTTCATAGAACAAAGGTTGATTGCTCAAATTGCCCAGTAAGCAGAGGGAAGTAAAACATCTGTTATTTGTTTGAATTAATATGCATTTATCAGATAACACTTCCTGTATGCTATCTTTTTCTGAATCCGATCTTATTTGTAGTTCTGGGAGAAACACTGTGAGGGGGGACTAACTAGGTGATATTTTGGTACACCAAATAAAATACTTAAGAAATATAGCTATATTTTGTAAATAAAACCTTGTGAAGTTTAGCTGTGAACAAAGACCGATGTAATTTCTGAAAATAATATTTACACTTGCACTCCATTTAATACCATTCACTAGACAACAAATCTGAGAGTCAGGTTGATGCAATGCAATTCAGCATGTAAACTTCTTTTCAATCTGTTTGCAATAATGTGTTTAAAGACTGATGCTCCAGCTGAGTGAAAAATTTACATGAAGTGTGGTTAATTAGTATCTCTGTATTCATACGCTATGGCAGTATTAGAATATAGCTTATAGCATGTGTGAACAAAAATGAAGAACCTTCCTAAACTTGTTTGAATTTAAAAGTCTAAGCTCTACTGCAGTCAAGTCCTACTTGATAATGGAAGTTTTCTTGTTTCCTGCCTGCTTGTACTGATTTTTAACTGAGTTATCCACCTTTAAGAGAAAACTCGGTTTCATTTCTCCTTCAGAAAGTTATTCTTAAAACAAAATTCAAAAAGCTAATGAATGGAAGCATGGACTGTGATTATGCTTTCTTTGATGTAAGGTGTAAAAAAAAATATTATTTTGCTGGTGTTACTCAAACAAAAAAGAACCAAGCTAAAATGAGGAAGTGGTGAGATGATTCTGGGATTGGTCTAATTAAAGAAGGACTAAGAGAAGAAGATAACAAAACTGATACCAGTTATGCCTTCCAGCTATGCTTCCTCAAAAGTAAAAGTAGCATATAACAATTCACTCAAAATTAAATAAACCTAAAAATATCCAGAGATTAAAATATCAAAGAAATAACAATACAAACAGCTGCTACAGCCCACTCTGTCTTCAAATCCCTTATGACTTTGCGAGTGTTTATATAAACAGCATGCCACCTACATTCATACATGGTCATAAACATTTTGTGCTTGGGTCAGGTACTGTGTCTCCAGAAAAGCTCCCTCTTCATTAATATTAAAAGAAGAAGAGACAGTTGTGACTGCTCAGTCTAAACTACCATGGAAAACAAAAAGCACTATATAGAATGAGACAGTTGAGTGAATAACTTGCTGTAAATTATGTATATGATTAAGTTAGTCCTTTATTCTCCTTGTGGCCTCTCTGTAAATAGATTGTGATTGCCTCCCTTTTATTTTTCATTAGATTTCACCATGTAAATATAATTAAAAAGTCTTATTCAATGTATTTATACAGGTTATTGTGAATGCAATCAGTGTTGCTTTTATATTCTCCTTGTGACTCAAAGAAATTGTATTCCTTTCATAGCTGCTGTCTTAATTTCAAGAATCACAGCTGGTAGATGATACAGCTCTCCATACAAGTCTCTCAGTCTGCGCTTCCCTAAAAAGAAAGTCGGGTGGAAATACACTTCCTTTTTTAGTCAACTTAAGTTTACAGACTATAGGCTCTCTTTTCTTAGCTACTCAGCAAAGAAAACCACCAACCACCTGGAGACCTATGTATCATAGAATGAAAGTTACTGTTATTTTCCCCTTACCGGCTATGTTTGGTGATCTTGCATGGCTGGCCTTCAGATTTATCCAGTTTCCATTTCTGCCCTAGTGAGAAGATAAATATTTTAAATCAAGGGGCCTTGAAATTCTTGGTACCAAGTGCTCTGAAAGAGCTGGCTAAGAATACATATGACAGGTCATGCTCATTTTTCTGTAGTTCTGGGTGACTCCAAATACTGCTGGACAAATATATGGCTTATTCTTAAGAAGCAGGATGGCTTGGGCTGATATAAGTCCCAGCCAATAATGAAAAAGGTGATAAAATATTCAGATAATAAAAAGTTACAGTGTAGCACCATAAAGAAAACAGTCCACATTTTTTTTTGTTTGGGGTTTTTTCTGTGTTTTGTTTTCCTGGTGGTGGCAGAATGAGCTTTTTAGTGAGCAAAGGTAAGTATCTATATGTATTATATTCACGCACTGTTGAGAGATTAGATTCACTATTGCATTAATATAAAAGAATCAACACTCCTTAATCATCAGTAAGACATGCCCTCAGTTGATTAAGGATGACTTTCTGACTGATCTCAGACACACTTAAAGAAGCATTTTCATTGAACAGTAGATCTTACAGTTGTCTCCATGGAGAATGATACTACACATTAAAATATTAGATACTAAGATACTAGTATTTAAAATTTCATCATTATTTGGTGTGACTATAACAACAGTAGTCAAAAAGGGTGAGAAAAAAAACATTAAGATGGGCAGAACAGTATTGGGCATCTATACACAATGGAGTAGGTAGAACACAAACATGGTAGGTAGGGATGTACAGATGGAGACAAGGCAACTATGCAGACCAGAATGGCCTAATGAGGGTAGTCCAACCCCTTAAAAGTATCTGAATTTTAAAAAACTTTTCAGATGGGATATAAGAAATGCAGGTCAGACCAAAAGGCTGTGGACTAGAACCTGGAAAATGAGGACTTGAATGTTTTAAATATAGGACCAATAGTTGATCTTGAGCTCCTAATGTAATGTTATGGAAAAAAAGATATTGTGAAGCTTAACTGTATCGACAGGAATACTGCTAATAAAAGGAGGAGGAGGAGGAGGAGACTTTTGCCTCTGTTTAAGGTACAGGGATATTAATTTTGAAACATTACTATATTTTGAGGTTTCTCTGAAAAAGAAAGTTGATGGTTTTTAGGGAAGTTATTCTTTAGTCCTCAAGTAACAGGTTCAACATAAAGGGTTCGAATCATACTGTTGGCTAAAGAGAGATCAAGAATTGACACTGTAAGCCTTTTCATCTTTTGGAGAAAGTCACACCAAAATCACAGAATCACAGAATGGTAGGGGTTGGAAGGGACCTCTGGAGTTCATTTCATCCAACCCCCCTGCTTGAGCAGGCACACCTAGAGCAGGGTGCACAGGACCACATCCAAGCAGGTTTTGAATATTTCCAGAGAAGGAGATTCCACAACCTCTCTGGACAGCCTGTTCCACTGCTCTGTCACCCCTAAAGTAAAGAAGTTTTTTCTCATGTTTAGGTGGAACTTCCTGTGTTCCAGTTTGTGTCCATTGCCCCTTGTCCTGTTGTTGGGCACCACTGAAAAGAGTCTGGCCCCATCCTCTTGACACCCACCCTTTAGATATCCATAGGTATTGATAAGATCCCCCCTCAGTCTTCTCTTCTCCAGGATGAAAAAACCCAGGTCTCTCAGCCTTTCCTCATAAGAGACATGCTCCAGTCCCCTGATCACCTTTCCAGCTCCTCCAGCTCTCCAGTAGTTCCCTGTCTTTCTTAAACTGGGGGCCCCAGAAATAAACACAGTACTCCAGATGTGGCCTCAACAGGGCAGAGTAGAGGGGAAGGATAACCTCCCTCAACCTGCTAGCCACACTCCTCTTTATGCACCCCAGGATACTGTTGGCCTTCTTGGTCTCAAGGGTACATTGCTAGCTCATGATCAACCTGCTATCCACCAGCACTCCCAGGTCGTTCTCAGCAGAGCTGCTTTCCAGGGGGTCAACCCCCAACCTGTGCCGGTGCATGAGGTTGTTCCTCTGCAGATGCAGGACCTTACAGATGCTTTTGCTGAATTTCATCAGGTTCCCCTTGGTCCAGCTCTCCAGCCTGTCCAGGTCTCACTGAATGGCAGCACAGCCTTCTGGTGTATCAAAGGTAGAAATCAAGAGATAGAAAGTAAAGGTAAATAAGGAATGGATGTAAGTGCAAATAAATGTGAGCAGAACAGATATCATGCAATATTGGATGCAAAACAATGGGAATTAAGGGGAAGATTTCCAATAATTTCAATGGCTTCTGAAACTGTTCCTTAGAGACATAAACAGATAACTGCATATCTCGAAAATACTTAAGTTGCATTTTAATTTATTTGAACCTGAGTGCTTTTTGGTCCAAACTGAAAAATCTTTTTGGGGTAAACATGTGCTTTGCTTTGCTTTATTCAGAGAGCTATGTGGGAAGAGGTGTGTTCATTGGGTAACAGTGAGGAATATAATTAGTTGCAATAGTTACTCTGAGGTTTAATGACACTTAAAAAATTGTAAACAATGTCAACGTCATGTGCCACACTTTAAATAATTGATTGCTTAATAGCATTTTGACGGGAATTCAGTTCCCATAGAGATCAACATGAGAGCACAGATTGCATTTTAGTGTTGACAAGTAATAGTGAGGGACATGCCTCCAAAGACTTACATGTTCATTTCAACTCAGAGTTGTATGAAATACTTGGCTAAAGCAAACTAAAAAGCCATTTTGAAAATCCCATTTTATCTGTTACTTTATTCCATCATTTTTACTTTCAAAAGTTATTAGCCTGTGCTAAACTTGAGACTAGATATTTTTAATAAAAATCTTTACTTCAGATGGTTCAACTCTACTTTCTCTACTTTGTCTATTTCAGTGTTTTGTTTCAAGAAAAAAGTAGGTGTACAGAAAGAAAAGAAAGATGAGGAATAGGCTGTAAAATTTTTAGCAGTAGTAGAGATACTTATTTTTGCCTTATTCCTTAAGTAGTACTGAGATTTGTTTCCTTGTTTAAAGTCATGTCACTCAGTTTAAGACTATTCCAGGAGAAATTAATATTTCAGTTAATTCAATGTAAAACAGTCATCAGACTGTACAGAAAACTTTCATTTAGCACATCTTTTTATTCTGATCTTTCTTCTTTTCACATGCACAAAATTCCTCTAATACATTAACTTTCTGTATCAGACAAAAAACCTTACTCCTGAAAATTCTCTTCTTAGCAGATCTTTCTTATCCTCATAATTCAATGTTATTCTTCATGTAAGAGTGGGAGATTATGAACCTGCATTTATTAAATTGGGCAATAGGTATCTGGAATATCATTAAAGTGAAAATCCATGAAAGGGATCAGTTTTCTGAAAGGGTATATAATTTTATAATGTAATGCAAGTCAGTCAGAGGAAAAAAGGAAACAAAAACAAACCAAAGACCATAAACTTTCTGATTTTTTCCATCAAGTAATAGGAATTAAATAAGTTTGAAAACCAGTGATAAAAAATACTGAAATGTTATTATTTTCTGATACTTTCCAGCTATTACATTTTCTTACCTATTTGTGAAAGCATTTTCCCTGCATTTGTTGAGGCAAATCCTGCATGTCCGTGTATAGAGGGTCTTCTTCTCTCAGGAGACATTCAGACTGAAGCTTAGAGGGTATAAATGTTCATAGAAGTACACTCTGAATAATCTTGGAGTATAATTTCCTTAATCTGTATTTTTACTCTTAGTTCATTAAACTGACTATCTTGGTGGCAACACATTATGCCATGATGCCTAGAGATCTGCATTTGAAATCAGTCATAAGCTTCCTGTTCCAAAATACAGTACAAGCCAAAAAGAACTTGGAAATGACCCCAGGGCTCCAGTGGAAGGAAAGTGGAGGAGGAAAAAGTTTCATGCGTCATCTCTAGTAGTGGTCCCTGAGGAAACTGCCTTTTAAGTCTGTAGTGAGGGGAAATAGCCATTACCAACAGCACTGGATGTTTGGATAGGATGACTTTGGGGAAATCTACAGGCTTTGAATAGCCATAAAGAGTTGCTGTTCTCATTAGAAATAGATGTGAAAATCTAGAAATGATTCATTGCTACTTAACACCAGGATACAGCAAGTAGGGTTTGCCAGTAAAATTTTTAGGAATAATAGAATTTTATGCACAGATTCTGGACTCCAATCTGAAGTAGAATTTTTCTGCATCTCATTTAAAATTTCAAAGTTCTACTTGTTTATTTTTCCCCTTTCTTATGAAATTTCTTTCATGATTTTATAACAAATTTTGGCATACAAGGAGAATAGAATGATTGTGATTTTGTTGCCGGTTAAAGATTGGGTGTTTATTTTTCATCAAGGTTTTTTTTCTTTTCTTCCAAGAGCTTCTCTTTTTTCTTGTCTTCCAAGAGTAGAAATTGAATTAAATAGAAATAAAGGAAGTTATTAAAACTGAAAACAGTAGATATGGAAAGAAATAGCTGTAAAGTCATTAAGCAGTTGATAGAACACAAGTTTTGCATGACTTATTTTGAAAATTATTATTTATCTATAAAATAAGTCAAATATTCAGGCAACATTGGCAAGCCTTTCATGATGGGTTGGTGAGTTTTTATCTACCTTACTTTTTGTGTGAAAAGTGAAATGCAGTATATTTGAAGATGTAAGATCAAAACCTATATATGTCTGAGAGGAAAAGTGTTATATTTTCTGTGATCGTTAGTAAGGCTCCTGAACATACTAATTCAAAACTATTTACAAATAACCAAATGTTGCTAATAAATGCTCACTATTTTGCAAAGTGATTCATAGAACCATAACATATATCTGCTTGTGGAAAAAAAAAAACCAAAAACAAACAAAAGAAATGAAAAAAAAAAAATTAGCTTCAATGAGCAGTGTCCAGGAAGAGAGAGAGAATGCATTTTTTTGTGAACTAGATGCCTGATGCATTCCTGAAGTATAAATTCATATTAACTTCTCAGATAGTAATTATTTAATTATTCATTCCTTTACAATGAATAAAATTAAGACTACATCATCCATGATGCATTCAGATAGAGAATACAATTTTTCAAAATAGATGTGCGAAGCTAGGTTTCCAAATGTATTTTTAGACAGTGACATATGGGTTTTGATACTTAGAAGTACCAAGAATTCATCAACATCCTGCAAAAATTTATGAGAGCTGTTCAAAGCTCAGTATTTTGGAAAATCTGGCTTACAAATTACACGTCTAAATTTAGTTATGGAGCTTGTTTTAAGTCAGTGATTAAAAAAAAAAAGAAAAGGTGTTGACTGATATGTTGCATTGCATAGACATGTATTTCATCCCCCATTTCCCCAAACTAATTTTTCTCAGGTTTTTGGTTCTCCTTCCCAATATTGTTGTAAAAAAAAGCTTTATTGTTTCCCTTATGCTTGAAAGGATTTGAAAGGAAAGCAAAAAATACAGCAAGCTTCCAAATTGAGAATGTCCATTCATTTGAAAAGGAATTTCAGATGCCAGATTTTGCAGTCGTTGTCATGGTTTTAGCTGGGATAGTTAATTTTCTTCACTGCAGCTGGTATAGTGCTGTGTTTTGGACTTACTATGAAAATAATGTTGATAACACACTGATGTTTTAGTTGTTGCTAGGTAGTGCTTACATTAGTCAAGGACTTTTCCAGCTTCCCATGCTCTGCAAGGTGCACAAGAAGCCTGGAGGGGAGGGGGAACAACCAGGAGAGCTGATCTGAATTGGCCAAAGGAATATTCCATATCATGTGACGTCATGCCCAGTATATTAACTGGGGGGAGTTGGCTGGGGGAAGCAGCGATCATGGCTTGGGGACTGGCGGTGTCAGTCAGTGGGCGGTGAGCGGTTGCAGCACTTGTGGTTTTTTTCTTTTCCCTTTTTTCCCCGGGTTTCATTCCTCTCTCTCATTATTTTCTTTTTTATTATGTTATCATTATCATTATTATTATTATTATCATAATCATTATTGTTATCATTACCATTACTAATGTTACTTTTTTTATTTTAAATATTAAACTGTTCTTATCTCAACCCACGAGTCTTCTTGCTTTTGCTCTTCCGACTCGCCCTTCCCACTTGGTTGGGGGGAGCAAGTGAGAGGCTGTGTGGTGCTTAGTTGCTGACTGGGGCTAAACCACCACAGTCATATTGCATCTTACCATCATATATATATATCATTGGCTTCATCTTGTAAGAACTAACTACTTCCAGAAAGTGTTGAGGACTTTTTGCCCTTGTGATATCAACAGGACATAGCATGTGGAAGACAGTTTTTCAAATATATATTAAGCTTGAAAAGATGCATCTAGGTATTTCAACCAAAGTTTGGTGCTTTACTTCAAATTTTAAGATTTTGGCTTCATTTCTTCCCTGAAAGCCCAAAGTGTGCCTAAATTGTATGCACAATTCATGCTGGAGTGCCTCCTAACACAGCAGGGCACTCGACCACTGCCCATGAAGATTTATTAATTGTTATTCAACTAGATTTTGTGAAAACAGACTAATATTGGAGTTTCCATGTTTCCAAAGAAAATATTGAGGAAAAATGGCAAGAAATTACACTGGACAGTGCACTGAGAAATTAGAAAAGGCAAGGAAAGAGCTTCATATACTGATCTTTGAAATGCAGAAGCCAGTAATATAAGATTTCAAAGCTGTTGAAGCTAAACTGGGTGGAAGGCAGTCTCATTCTCAGCAAGATATTGCCATCTACCTGTGGGATTGGTAACACTGATCGATTTCTAGTACCTTAATATCACAATTACTTCAAGAGTTAGCTTACTGTTACACTGGCAGCATGAAAGCAGCAGTTCCTGGGAAGCCTAACACTGCCTGAACTGGCATCAGTACTGAGCCTGCTGGGGCTGACTCTGGAAGGACTGGTTGCACCTTTCTCCTTCAAATGATTTCAAACCCAAGCCTTTTAACACAGTTATGTTAGTTTTGTGGTGATGGGAAAACCCTAAGGAGCATCAAAGAGGAAAGAATATGTCTTTATTAGAGTGGGACTTCTTTTTGCACATATCGCAGACTGAGACCTTTCTCATAACTAGGCCATCTTCATAGCCATGAAGGTGAGGAAACAACCTTTCATATCTGAATTTAAATCTTCCTTTTGTCCTTGTGTATTCCATTTAAAATTATAACTTTATGATCAGTGGTTCTTGTCAGCTATGACAAACAATGACTTTAAACAGGACTCCTATGCCAGGGCTGTGGTACGTTATTGTCAGCTGTGCTACATTTGCACAAGGATTTTTTAATGCATGAGAGGTCTCCATTTTAAAGTTTCAGCATAGTTTTGAAGCAAATCTCCTGACCATCTCCATTCGCTTTGCTTTGGTTTGCACTTGTGAGCACATTAATTGGCTCCCCTTCCGAGGCAAATGAGAACATGTGATCCAATAAGCACACTTAAGAATGTGAGCAGGCAGTCCATAGAAATCAAGCAGAGATAGCTTTATGACTGGTTTTGTTTCTAAAAACCCTTAGCACTGACTATTTCCTTCTATATATGTGCTGCAATTGTCTTGCGGTAGTTGCTTCTTTTAGACACCATCTAAAAGAAGCAGACTGAGTAAGGCCTTGTAAGAGCCCTTGTGAGAGCCTTGCTCTCACCAAGCTTTCTTTGAACACTGATGGGGAACCATTCTCATTTCCTGCATTTCTCTTTCCATTAGCTCTCTGAGATATGAGTGTGTGTGTGTGAGAGCGTGCTTTGTTGCTTTCAACCACAGATCAGGAAAGACAGCTACCTCCATCTTAAAGTATTTAATTTAAAGCTCATGGAATAAATAAGCAACCCAAAATTTAATGAATTATCTCTGGGAAATGTGGAAAATGTAGGTAGTGTTTTAAACTTCTCTGCACGGTTATGTGTTGATTTTTGTCACTCATACATTCTCCATTGCCATAATACAATGAGATGTACTAAAAGGGGAAATGCTCATGTTCTTTTATTTTTTGATCATTTTGGTAAAGGATCAAAGCCATACACACTAAATGAATTGTGTGTATGTGGTTGTATATGTGTGTGGTTTATCTAGTATTGTAAAATCCCTGCTGTGAAACCTTGATCCCACATAAACAGTGAAAATTGCTGGAAACTCTTGCATCTCAGAAATAATAAAGCTAAAGGGTTAGGTTGTAATTCATGTTTTTAATATCCATTACTTAGACAGATATACCGTGGTCAGTTCAGTACAGAGCAGACTTTTTCTGATTTTAAATAGAGGGTAGCATCCTCAGAAAGCTACTTAATAAATATAAAGTGAAGAAAAAACTCATTTGTCTGTCTGAATGCCTGCTTTCATACAAACTGTTAGTTATTCTAGACAAAATCCTTGACATTTTTCTGTTATACAGCTCTTAATATGTTGTCAGTAAAAAGACACACACAACAAAACAAAAAAATCCACAAAAAAAAAAATATTTATGAATGACCAACCTAAAGAAAATTTCATAAACATCTACTGTGTAGTCAAAGTACCCTCTGAGAAAACTAGATAACTATTATTGGAAAAAACCAACTGAGAGCATTACAAAAATGCTGAAAAATATGTAACTTCAAGACCTAGACATGTTTAGGTGCCGAATAAGAAGTCTGAGATATGGCACGGTGGCTTTTAATAAATGTGTCTGGAGGGTGCTGTAGTAGGTACGAAGTTCATACAGACTGTTCATAGTAGGACTGAGTCCATAGGGATTGTTAGTTATTTTAGGCAAAATCCTTGTTATTTTTTCACATTATATATAGTGTATTTTCAGTCTGAAAAACAACACCCAGGAATAAAATTCAGTGACACTTCTTACTAATACAGCTTAACAAATATTAAATGGTGGGGGAAAAAACCCAACAAAACCCAATCCTTGATTTCTGTTTGTTGGTGCCAGTCATTGCAACACAGGGAGGAAAAAAACCCAGATCACCCAATCCTCAAAAACAACAGCCCAAAGCTGTTTTTTAGGGGGGAAATGCTCTTCCTCTGTCCTTTCTGCATGCACCAGTGCCCTCAAAGTATGTTTTACAAGAGGACAGTGTGCTGTCATGTATATCCCTGGTACTTAAATAACACCTATTACCATAGCATTTTTCACTGAATGTGTGTGCCAAAGACTCCTTGGCACTAAACATATTTGTACTGAACTGCAATAATTTGTTCTTTTCAAAATCCAAATCCTCTTCGCTCCAGGATGGATTCCATCCACCCTAGAATCCAAATAAAAGTTAACAATTATCATTTAACTTTGGAAATAAAGTGTCTTAAAGCAAAAATGTAATAAAACAAAGTAAGACCTAGGTTTCCGAACAGTTGTTCAAGGGAACCACCTGGAGTTGCACCAGATTTTAAGAACAGCCTTGATAAATAGAACATGACAAATCCTTTCTTTGTCTTTTTCAGTGCTATGGGGGACAAAAAGGAGATTTATGCACAAAGACAGAGAAAGTAATTCAGAAGGTAAATGCCAGTCATTGTAGTCACAGGTAGAGAGTATACAAAAGCAACTTAGGTAAGCAAGCCAAGTGTTCCAGAGGAGAAAGACAAAGCAGGAAACATGACACAGAAATTGCCCTGTCTCCTTAGCAGAATTTACAAAAAAATTACCAACAAAAAGGGTGGTATCAACAGAAATGTTTGCTGTTTGTTTTGTTTATTTTATATGAATAAACAGCCTCTTTTAAAACATATAGGAATACCAGAATCTTCAAGGGGAAGATAAGAGAGTCCTAACACATCTTAAAAAAACTGGACCAAAAGTAGGACTGGGGAAGACTACTCTCAACTGTGCAACTACAAGAAGAAAGACACTTTCAAATAGATTATGAAAGAGTACCCAGAAATTCCTTGATTTTTTTCTTTTTAAATTAATATGGCCTTGTATATCATTATATTAATAGTAATAGATGTACTGAATAAAGGGATGTTTCAGTGTTAACCTGATTTATCAGATCTCCAGCTACTGATACGGAAGTCACAAGGAGTTCCTGCTATTGTGGTGAAAAAAGAAAAAATAGTTTGGATAAGATGACTGAGCACAGTAAAATCTAACTTTTTTTTTCCCCTGACAGGAATGAAATAGAGCCTACACAGGTTTGTGAGGAGGCATGATGCTGTGTCTCTCTACAGGGAGACATTAAATTCTGTAAGTATATTGGAAAATACAGAAGAATTCTTCACTCCTTCAGTTCCTCAGGAAATTAATTGGCCAATTTCCAAATGCTTTTTCATGTATTTAAAACTATGTTGCAATCAGCTGTTGTTTTGGCACACTGGTTTAGCTCATGAACATTGATTCAGGATCAGGTGACATTGTTGATTTAGCTCCTTTCTGAGAATCACCTGTTTTGTAAAGGTTTTAATAAGGTACAAGAAACATTTACTGACAATTGGGTGTGAAAACAGGGTGCCAGTTACATAACTGGAGTTTAATATCTAACTTTTAAATATTATAAACCTGAAAACAATAAATGTAGAATAATGTAGATCAGTATTTGGAAACAAATTTTCCTTCAATATAGTGGAGAAGATTTTGGTTCTTGAGAGTTTAAGGTACAACTTGCAACAATGAGGGTCGTGATTTGTTAATTCTTCTTAAAAAATGGAACCTATTATATTGGATATATTATTGTTATAACACAAAAGAGAATTGTTTATATTTTGATGTGCAGATTTTTTCCAGAATAAAATACCTTGTGCAGAGGAACTGAGATAAATCTAGAAATTTTCTCAAAAAATGAGGTTCCTAACACACATATTTAACATTCTGCATTATATTGATCTGCTATTCCGTTTACTTCCAATCTGAAATATTTTCATTGCCTTTGTTTATTATTTACATATAATAAATTTCCGTATGTTTCTGACTTGAATTCTTCCCTTGAACAGTTTGCATTTTGACCCTTTAACTTTTTCCATCAAGTTATCTGTGAAAAAATTGGAAACTGTAAAATTCATCTTCCCGTGCTCAAGAAATGATGACCTTCTATTTATCTTTTGTTTAATCCATTTTACAACTTATATAAAGTCCTCAATTTTTAAAGTGAAAATTAGCAAGGAGGTTCTTGATGCAGAATAGGGTGTTACTGAAGATAATAAGATTTTGATCTGGTTAGGAAATTTCAGACAGAACATTTTCTATCAGAAGAGACAAATTTGCCAGAACTGAAACTTGTCAAAACTGTTAGGTTTCATGACAAGAACAGTTTCCTAGATCAAAATGACAGAGACAGGCAAATTGCATAAACTTTCAGAGTAGATTTTATGGCCACAACACTCATAGGTAATGTAGGAGACTTCAGATTCAAATCACTGTTTTGTGCCTGGTTCGGATCAGGGACTTAAAAACAATTTTCCTTCTAGGCTATTAATTTCCTACCATTTCCTTTTATTTCCCATGTTAAAATTTAGTTGACATTATAACATATATATTAATGAAAATACGGGTGTGCCCTGACATGAAGTTTTGTGGTATTATACCTAGACTATTGAGTTAGAGATTTTTGTTGGATCAATGAATACTGAAGATCTAGTAAGAGTTTTCTGACCCCAGTGAAATGAGATTTCAGATGAAACATTTAATTTCACAGATACAAAGTAAGGAGACAAGTACTTGAAATGTTATTTTCATGAAATATGTCCATGTGCTTAATATATGAATAAGCAGAAACAACTACTGAGGTTAAGCACAGGCTTTTCAGACAAGTCAGTACTTACTGATGATCCTAAGTAATGGCCAGTCCAATCTACAGAATAATTTTCATTGATCTCAGTAGACTTTTTGATCAGTTCCACCTCTCAGCATTGCTTTTCACAACTTTTAAAAATTCAAAGATCTGTGTGAGGGTGAGCAGGGCTTTGGAAATATCAGATGATCTTTTAGATTTTCAAAAACAAACTCTCTGAAGCTTCTTACGAAGAGTGAGGCAAAATCCAAGGAGTTGTAATGATTAACAATTACATAGCTTAAGGTATTCATTCATTTTCAACAATTGCTTGAGCTTTCCAGAATCATTTGTAGCATAAATCATGCCTGACTTATCTAGTGGCCTTCTATGATGGAGTAACTGCATCAGTGGACAAGGGAAGAGCCACGGATGTCATTTATCTGGACTTCTGTAAAAGCCTTTGATACAGTCTCCCACAACATTCCTGCCACTAAATTGGAGAGACACAGACTTGACAGATGGACTGTTAGGTGGATAAGGAACTGGCTGGATGGCCATGTCCAAAGAGTTATAGTCAATGGCTTGATGTCCAAATGGAAACCAGTAACAAGTGATGTCCCACAAGGGTCTATACTGGGACCAATACTATTTAATATCCTCATCAATGACATAGACAGTGGGATTGAATGCACCTTCAGTGAGTTTGCAGATGACGCTAAGCTGAGTGGTGCTGTTGATTCACTAGAGGGAAGGGATGCCATCCAGAGGAACCTTGCCAGGCCTGAGGAATGGGCCTGTGCAAACCTCATGAGGTTTAACAAGGGCAAGTGCGAGGTCCTGCACCAGGGTCAGGACAATCCCCAGTATCAATATAGACTGGGGGATGAATGGATTGAGAGCAGCCCTGTGGAGAAGGACTTGGGGATACTGGTGGAAAAAATTGGACATGAGTTGGCAATGTGCACTTGCAGCCCAGAAAGCCAACCATATCCTGGACTTCATAAAAAGAAACATATCCAGGAGGTCGAGGAAGGTGATTGTGCCCCTCTACTCTGCTCTGGTGAGACCCCACCTGGAGTACTCTGTCCAGCTCGGAGGTCCCTAGTACAAGACATGAACCTGTGAGAGCAAGTCCAGAGGGAGGCCACAAAAATGATCAGATGGATGGAACACTTTTCCTGTGAAGAAAAGCTGAGGGAGTTGGTGTTGTTCAGCCTGTAGAAGAGAAGGCTCTAGGGACACCTTGTTGGAGCCTTTCAATATATAAAAATGGCTTATAAGAAAGATGGAGAGAGACTTTTTACCAGTGCCTGCAGTGACAGGACAAGGGGTAATATTTTTAAACTAAAAGAGGGTAGATTTAGACTGGATATAAGTAGACATTTTTTACAATGAGAGTGGTGAAACACTGGACCAGGTTGCCCAGAGAAGTTGTAGATGCCTCATCCCTGGAAACAACCAAGCTCAAGCTGGATGGGTCTTTGACCAACCTGGTCTAGTGAAAGATGTCCCTGCTGATGGCAGGGGTGTTGGACTAGGTGATCTTTAAAGGTCCCTTCTAACCCAACCCATCCTATAATTCTGTGATGAGCTGTATTTTTTCCCCTTGTGGGTGTAGTACACATATTGCATCTGTAGATTGTCAAATACCAGCAATCCTCGCTTGTAGGCCAAGCTGGTTGCACACATTGCTCACACAGTACAGATTTCTCAGTTGTATGGCAGGGCATGTTTCATAGCTGGTGGAAGTCAGCAGAATCAGTTCATGTTGGATCACACACTAGGTGATAAGAACCCTTAAAATTCATCTGGTAATGACACTGCCTCTCTGAATTTCAACAATCCTCCTTAGATTTTGTGTCTTAAAGAAGAGAATGCAAGCAAATTGCATCAAGGAGCAGGTGAAGGAATGAAATTTGACAGACTAGTATAATCTTGTTACTTTATGGATAACACTAAAATCACAAAATACAGCCCAAACCACAGCTGCTTTAATAAGTAATTTCTGATTGCATCCACAGGAAGCCAAACAGCAAGCAACCACTCTGCCAGTCTCCAGTTTCAAATTTTCTTTATTACTGTACTTAGAAATTTACAGTAACAGCCAAAATTTGCCAAAACCTCTGGAAGCACTCCCATCACAGCTGCTTCTATGGGAAAGAAACTTCAGGCTTCAGACTAATCATCAGGATTTGATGTTCTATTTGCATCCTTTGCCATTTTGCCAGAAACATATATTAGAAAGGTATCCAAAGTAATACTTGTTGAATGGTTTGTAGATTGAAAAGAGGGAAAATGAAGGAGTTTATTTACTGCACCCTAGTTCTACACAATGCATAGAAAGTCGTATTATAAACCCTACTGCACATCTTGTGATGGGCTGCTGTCCAGAAAAGTGGATATCAACTAACGTTACTAAAGGGAGTTTTTGCAAAAAGAAGTGTGGTGGCACACCAGAATCCTCTTTGCCTAGCCTTTGCGTAGGCTGGTGATGTCCTTTCCTATGAGGACACTCAGCTTGGTGTTTGCTTACTCCAGGAAACAAATTTTCTGAAATGGAGCAGGCAGAAGCAAGGGCAATTCCATCTACTACATCTACACCAATCTTCCAGAATGGAGCAGACTTTCTATCTTCAGATATGAAACAAAACAGGAGCTTTATCTGATGTATACCATGTAGTTTTGGGCAAATCTGATGACCTCAGACTTAAGAAAAGAAACCAGATTATTTCTTCACAGTTTTTACTACTGTGGCAAAATCTGAGTTCCATTGCAATATGTTTGCATGTGTGACTGCATACACTCCTACAAGATGAAGGAACATGTTTATTCAACGGTTTTAAATCCCAGGGAAAGTTTTATAATAATGAGCTAAAAGAATAGTGTTGTTGGGTAATACAAATCTTTTTGCAATTTCTTTTTTATTATGCACTGGATGGGGTGACAGATTTATGTTTCCTCATCTAATGCCTCATTCTTTCTTTTAAGACTTCTGAACATCATAGGATGTTGCTACTTTTCTTGTAAAGCCTCATATTATGTACTAGGCTCATTGTATGGACGGTATGCAAAAAATAAATTGTCTATATATCAGTAAAAAGTAAGCAAACAAAATCACCTTAAATAACTTTTATTTCCCTGTTTCTGAAGCATGACATTCACCGTTGTGTCAGCATAAGATCTTGCACACTACATTAGATTTGCATAAATCCCATTCTGGATTTCACAAAACATGGATAAGGCTCCTAAATACCAGGAGAATATCTGCAATATCACAACACTTTTTAGATGGGCTTCTTTCTATTTCTTTTCTGATTTTTTTTTTTTATGTGGGTTTTCTGCAGACTTTTTTTTTTTTTGTTGTCTGTAATGAAAGCTGGGATTCTCTCTTGTGATTTCTCATGATCTTGATTTCAGGCCTTAACTAGCCTATAAAATTTGGTAAGATTTGCAATAAAATAATGAGATTTAGCAGCTCTGGAGGTCACCTAATTCAACCTCCCATTTGAAGTGGGACTGTTGCCAACATCAGGTCAAGTCAGCGATGACTGTATGTAGCAGAGCTTTGAAAATCTCCAAGGACAGATGTCCCTTGACCTCCCTAGGCAACAAGTTCCAATGCTGTGTTACGCTGGTAACTGTACTACCCTACTGATGAATTTTTTTCCAGCCTAAAACTTCAAAGACATAACTTCTAGCTACTTCATCTTGTTATGTTGTTTGGTGCTACTATGAAGAGTATAGTTCTGTTGTCTTTGTAGCTGCCCTTCAAATTGCCATAGGCATTTGTTAGATTTCCTCTCAGTCTTCTCTTTTCTGGATTGAATAACCTCTGTTCCCTCATCCTCTCTTCACAGCACATCTGCTGTGGGTCCCTGGTCCCTCTGCTGAACTTCCCTAGTTTCTCCATATCCCTCTAGAACTGGGTGGAAGGCATAATTGTATGCAATATTCTGGACGTAACCTCATCCATGCCAAATAGAGAGTAACAACAGCTTTCTTTTATTGTTTTAGCCATATTCCTCTTAACATAGACCAATATATTGTTTGGCTTCTATGCAATGACAGTGCACTGTTCCACCTGGAGTCCACTATAATCTTTGAGCTCTTACCAGCAGTGCTACTATTTGGCTGTCAGTTCCTAGCCTGTACAAATGCACAGGATTTTCCATCATAGTTTCTGACTTTGAACTTTGTCTTACAAAGATCCAAAGGTTTCTGTTGGCCCCAGTCCTCAATTTTTTCAAAATCCCTCTGGACTGAAACTCTGAGCCAACACCTCCCTGTAGTTTAGTCATCTACAAATTTGCCTGTGGGTACGCTCTGTGCCATCACCCAAGTGGCTGATGAAGATGTTGAATACATATGGGGCACAGAATTGGCCTCTGGGACCCTCTGATTGCTGCTGACTGTCAGCCACAATCAAGTCAATAATCACTACTATTTGTGCCTGGTGGTCCAGGCAATTTTCAATGAATATAGTAGTTCATTTTTCCAAAGTGAGGTCTGTGTTTTCTCAATCTCCAAATGGGAATGCTGTTAAAGATGATGTCAAAAGCTTTACTAACAACAACATAGAGTATGTCCACCCATCTCTCCTCATCCACACAGTCACTTGTTTTATGGCAGAAAGTTTTTTGTTGGTCAAGTCCTTTGTAAATCTGTGCCAACAACTCCAGATACAGATAACCTTTACATGTTTGGAATAGAACCTAAGAGTAGATGTTTTTTGATCTTTCTAGGGGCTGAGATGATGCTGATCATTTTGTACCTTGGACCCACATGGGCTACTTTGCCTTTCTAAAGGCAAGATGGGCATAGTGTTAGTTTTTTTCTAGTTTTTACTAGTCAGGCACCTCCCCTCAACACCATAGTTTTTTGCAGATGACAGACAGTTGAAGTCAAAAATCACAGCAGTCAGCTCTTTCAGCCCTCCTGGGTGAATCCCATCTTGTTCCAGGGATTTGAATGCGTCCAGCTTGTCTGAATCTGTTGTGTCCCTGCTGTTTATTGCCCTATGCCTTCCTATCTCTTCCTAGGTCACTCTTCTATAGAAACAGATTGTTAATAATCTCAGAATCCTGAATAGCTATTACCTTCCTATTTCACTCTGTGAACTCCTCTTGGCTTTTGAGACTCTTGAATCAGAAAATGTCAGGCAAATGTCTCTAAAGAGAGTACTTAATTGGAACCAAATATATCAGACCTGCTACCACCTGCTACTGTCACATTTTCTGGTAGTCTTACTCAAAAAGGGAAACTGTACATCTCCAATGTGGTATAGGCAAGGGACAGAGGCACAGGAAGGTGCCAAAATGCCTCTCCTTAGAATAACAGCAGTTTTTCATGCAAGGAATTTGCTAGTGGTGCACAGGGGAATGGTATATCTGAATATACAACAAAAATAGGTCAGCAGTTGTTTTGATATGAGAGGGATTTCTTTTGTCTTCAGAAACTATGTACATTCGGACTAGTTTTGGTTTAAAAAGAATGTATTTATTTCAAGCTTGGTATCTATGAAATTTGACAGAGGGGAAAAAACCCCTGCACAGGCTTGAACCTGCAACAGTGATTAGAAAGATACGGATAGGAAAGAGAAATAGGTTTGGTCTTTTTCAAAGATGTTGTCTTTAACAAAATTTCTAATAGGCATGACATATTTAAATACATGTCAGATATTTACTGTAAGCATACAAAATGAGTGTTCTGGTTTTCTACTATAGATATGTGTATTAACACATGGAAGGCACTTTCAATTACAGATTTCAAGAGGGAAAATATTTGCTGAATCAATGCATTGAATTATATGGAAGAGTGTGTATTTTCAACATTAGTAATGGTTTTGCATAAACATTGAAAATCAGAAAATATCATTTCAATTTCTTGTTATAATTAAAAATACCATTAGAGCTATTCATTTTAATTCAGAAAATATATCAGATACAGTTTTTAAGAAAAAAAATGTTCATTACTAAGTTCTCCTTATTGTTGTGTCAGATGTCTTTCTGTCTTTCTGTCTTTGGTAACTTCAGTTAGCCTCATTCAAGCATATGTGAAAGAAGAAAATGATTGTAATATGTGAATTCAGCAAATGGGAAATACTGCCAATGGAAATAGAAAGCAGAACAGTTATAACACTGTGGCAAATTAGAAGTTAACAATTCAGTGGCTGTTCTCTGATATTCATATTGAAATTGGGTTTTTTACTAACAAATTGGATTACGCTTTCCACCCAAATCTCCTTCCCCCTCCTTCCCACTCACCCCAGGAATAAGAAACAGAAGTTAATTTAACCCCATTGTTAGGAAGTAGAGCTCATTTATAAATTAAACTAGGTGAAAATTTGGCTTCAACCTAAAGAATATGTATCAAAAAAGTACATTTTGTTTTCTATAACTCAGCATAATACTGAGCTTTAATTTTAAACTGAAAATGTGCTAGAAATAAGTTGAAAGGCAACTTAGAAGTTATAAATAATTACATCCAGCTGAGTAATTTACATCATTAGTTTAGCTACTTATTTCTGAAAGAACATGATTTCTTCCCATTTATGGGAAGTTGATTATAAAAATAATTTTTATTATATTTATTATTTCATTGTAAATTTTGAACATGACATTTAAAACACAGTAATTCAGTTTCAGACCACTGTTTTTACAAATGATCATTAAGGTCATAAGAAACATTATATATTCAAACTGTTCAAGTCTTGTGAAGAAAAAAATCACTAAATAACATGATTTGATAAAAAGTAGATAGATGCAGAAACACAAATGTTTCTTTTAAATTTTTTTACTTAATTACTAGTTTGTAATTTCAAATTTCTCACTGCACTCATGATGCCTATGAATAACCCTACTAAGAAACAATTGAAAATCTCACAAAACTACAGAACTCCAGGAGTCAGGTTGTAAACAAAGACCTATAAAGTTGGTAATTGTAGTTCTACAGAAGTCAATGGCAGATTTCCCACTGTCTTCAGTAGGGCCATCGTTTTACCACATATAGTATAATGTTTGCAATAATATGAAATAGAGACAGTTGCACATTTTGCATTGTTATTGATTCCTGATCAGCTGATTCTGTTACTAGGAGGAGACCTTGCAGTATTCATCTTGGCCCTGAATCTTTTACAGAGTGAAGTCTGATGAGAGGTATCAGGTAAACAGCATCAGAAAATTTTATAAACTGCTACAGGTTTTCCTTTCTAGGTCACATAGGCCTTGCCCAAGGCAATGTTGATGGAAAAAAAATAGGCTTCTGTGAGAATTATTGGCTGGATACAGAGTTTAAATGGAATGTGTCAGAGTGCTGTGAAGTAACTGTGTGTGCGTGCCTGGTTGTAGTTGTGAAGGATGCAGTCAGACTCTTGTCTGGCTAACTTAATTGCCTCTGTGTCAAGAGTCTGAGGGATTTGGGATTCTTACTACCCCAAACATTATCTCTTTCCACATAAATTATAACCTTTCTGGTGTAAGCCATCAAGTGTGCAATTTTAATATTCACTTTACAGGAGTATCAGTGCAACTATTTATCCAGCTCTAGAAATTATTCAGCTCAGATTTTAATGGTATGGGTTTGGACTAGAAAGAAAATGCTTTTTGGTTTCTTGGGAAACAAGTCTATTTCCGTTCAAGGATGAATGTTAATACAATAATTTCATTACTGTGCTTCCTAGTTGAAATAGTAATTTGTTATAGGATTAAAAAGGATTTAGCATATTGCATGGCATGTAGCTGTATAAATGTAATGCCAGGAACTGAATCATAAACTTGTGCAATGTAAGACTTGTGTGTTAGCAATGAAGTGAGATTAGTTTAAATATAATGATTCAAACTGAGGACATATCTATTTTATGTCACATTCATATACATTGTAAGCAGTAGTTCTGAGGCATATTTGTCACAAAGCTACTTTATTATTAGTGACCTAAGACAAGGTATACATGAAATCAGACTTGGTTTAGTTCAAATCAGTGCTTTCACATGCTTTCAAAAGTGTTTTAAAAATGTCTCAGTCAGAGGTCATTTCTGCATTAGAAAAGTTATGCACTTTGGACTGGAGTAGAGGAATGCTGATGAAATGATAAATTAACAAGCATGACTTTGCAGTCAGTATAGACCAAGGATAGTTTGTGTTGACACAAAACTTACAAGAAGACAGCCATACTAGGTCACGCCAAAGATTTATCTAGTCCAGTATTCCATTTTAGAAAAAAAAAGGTAGTGGATACATTCAGTGTAATCCTCTAGTGATATTTCCCAGATAAATCCTTCCAGAAATCTGCAGTTTTAGTATTTTCTGGGCTATAGACCATATCTTTGTGTTTAACTGTATTTGATGGAATTTTCTTCCATGAATATTCCTAATTATTTTTAGATCTCTGTTTTGGCATTTACAATATCCTATGGAAAATACTTCCATAATTTTATGATGTATTGCACTTCCTTTTTCTTGTTTTAAATCAGCTATTTAATAATACTCAGCCTAATTTACATTCATAGAAGATTATGATGAGCATCAAGTCATCCAATCCAAATTACTTCATAGTCAAGAACAATGAATAGCACTTGCATAATTTTTTTTTTTTGCAGTAACATTTCTTGTATAGTAAGTGCCAATTTCTGACAAGATAAAATGACACTCTGTGTTGCTGAAAATTGTTATCCATGTGGCTGCCATTTTTGAACATTCCATTGAAACTCTTAGAAAAATAAGGGGGGGTGGGAATCTGCCCTTTAAAATATCAAAACAGCCAAAACTAAATATTTGACAAAAGAAAAGTCCATTATTTTTAATAATAATACTTTCTAAATCTGGCTTGTAAGATATTTTGGTATTGGCTTTGTCATTGGAAACACCTGTTCAGTGCAAGAGAATGTATCATGACCTCATTGAGATGCTAAGGAATTTGAGGAATACACTAATAGGACTATGTTCAGGTGATTGTAAAGTAAGAATTAGGTGGACTCTCAAGCTCATTTCTCAGCAGATACCACCTACCATCAAGTATTATTTAATGTTTAAGAACCCATCAGAGGCCCCTCAGAGTTCATTTCAAGGTGATAGAGGTGCCACCCCCGGTTTGGACCACAGTTTAGTTATCAAGCATCAAATTATTCATCAGAAAAAGAACTCAGGTCATTCTCAGCCTGAGAGTGACCGAACACTGAAATTTCATATTCTTCTTTGGAATCCTGAACACCACTCTGACGCAACTATGGTCAAGCATACTCTGCAAAAGGAGAGGCATATTAATAAGCAGCTTTACTGTAGCTGAGAAAGACAGCTTCATAAGACTGGAACATGCCAAATAAAAGGGAATCAAACTTTGTAGTCAAGAAGTTTCCCCAAGAAAGAAGTCCTGAGATTTCATGTCTGCTGCTCATTCTATTTATACATATTATCCCAAGACTCTTAAATGGAAAAAAAACATATGCAGTTCCTGGCAGTGGGCGCAGAATGCTTCTTCAGCAGAGAAGGACCATTTGTCACTACATTACAGGGAGTTGTTTCTTCTTGCTTGCCCTTTCTCTGTTGCAAAATAGAGGGTTTATACTTGTAAGAATCTTAGAGCCTAAGTTAATTACCAAAAATAATCTAAACCAGGCTTGTAGAAGCAGAGCATATGAACAGGACATATTAATCAGCAGTCAGTAACTGGTGCAGGATAGGACATGCAGAATGCCCAGAGGCACTGCACAAGGGGCTGTGTGGGACTGCAGGAGCTGGAGCTACAATGGCAAAGGTATATTAGGGAGTGTGGTTTCCAACAGAACCTGCAGTGATCCCTGCCATGACATTGCTTTGAGTAAGACACAATTCTTGAGGAAAGACAAGGTTGCCCAGGTATTAGGTTGCCGGGAGTGCTTGTGGTTTCTCCTGCCCCAGGGCTGACACCTGTGGGATGTGCACCCTAGCAGAGACACGGGGCTGTCAAGTGAAGGAGCTATGGGAGAAGGTGAGTAGATAGCATAACATCAGGGAGGACAGGCAGGACATGGAAAGGGTCTTTGCAGAGACCTTGCAGGGGCAAAAACCACCCCAAATCCATATTACATGGAAAGACAGGTGGCCTGAGGTTTTTCTTAAATGACTGGATATAGATTCCCAAGTTGATGGAGGCTGGACTTAACAGGAGATTCAGAGGGAGAGAGTACATAAAGTACAAGGAAAAGTGGAAGAATTGGGTGGAACTTAGGAGGCTCTCAGGGACAGCATGATATAGGAGGCAATCACACTTCCCCAAACAAAGCTGCATATCTGGGAGCCTGTCCCAAGTGCTTGTGCATGAACACATACAACATGGGAAACCGACAGAAGAAATTAGAAGTCCCTGTGCACTCACAAACATATAATCTCATTGGGATCACAGAGACATAGGGGCATATTGGTAGGTACAGGCTTTTTGGGAAAGGAGGTCAGGAAGACAGAATGGAGATTTGCACTCTGTGCAGAGGAGCACTTGACTATGTGGAGTTTTGCTCTGGGGTGAGGGACAAGATAGTCAAAAACTGACAGGCTAAAGAAGAACAGAAACCAACAAGAAGGAAACTGTGGTAAGCATCCCCTACAGAGGACCTCCACAAGAAGAGGAAACAGATGAAGTCTTCTTTATGGACTATACAGGAAGAGGACTCATAGTTGAAGGCCCTGGTAAATGGGAAATTTTATCTTGATATCTGCTTGACATGCAGGGCACAAACAAGGACACAGGAGCTTGGCAAGCCAAATAGGGGATGTGCTCTGCAAGACCTGCTATATATAAATAAGGAAGAACTAGTCAGGGATGTGAAGACTGTTAGAAGCCTCCACTGTGTATATGATGGTAGAGTTTAAGATCCTGAGAGACACGGGTAAGGACTGAACAGAGTCCTGGGCAACCTGCCCTAGCTGACTTTGCTTCAGCAGGAGAGGTTAGACTTGACAATCTCAAGACATCCCTGCAAATCTCAAATAGTCTGTGATTCTGTAAAGGTGAATAGTAGAATTGCAACCCTGGTCTTCAGGAGAGCTGATCTAGGTTTTTTCATGGAAATACTTGGCAGACTCCCCTGGAGGTAGTCCTGATGAAAAAAAGGGTCCAGCAGTGTTGGTTGATCCTCAAGGACCATGTCTTCAGGGCACAAGAATGGTCCATCTTGATGTGCAGGAAGCAAGAAGGTGTGGCAGAAGGCCAACATGGATGAAGAGGGAACTCTGGACTGAAGCAATATAAAAATATTGTTTGGATGTACACAGTCAGTAAGACAGTGATAGGACAATAATATACTAACAGGACAATACAGTGCATCCAAGGCTTCTGAAGAGGCTGGCTTATGTTACTAGAGGTGTCCTTCACAGGACAATAATGAGCTGATGCTATTTAATGTCTTTCATTAACAGCTAGGTTGACTAGATGAAAAGCACCTTCAATAAGTTTGTGGAAGACACCAAACTGGAAGCAATACTTGATACACTGGAGGGAAAGGTGACCATCCAAAGGGATTTCAGTGTGCTGGAAAAAATGGACTAACAGAGACCTCATGAAATTTAATGATAATGGGGGTTGGAATAACCCCCTGCAAGAGGACAGACCTAACTGGCTTGAAAGCAGCTTTGAGGAAAAGGCCTTGGAAGTCCTGGTGGCCAGCAAGTTGATCATGAGTCCGCAGTGCGCTCTTGCGGTAATGAAGGCTAACTGCATACTGAGCAGCATTAGTGACAACGTAGCCAGTATGATGAGAGATGTGATTATCCCCATTTGGCACCTGAAACCACATTTTGAGTGCTTCATCAAAATTTAGTCTCCCTAGTACAAGATAGACATTCACAATCTGGAGTGAGCCCTGTGGAGGGCTACCAAGAGGGCTGGAGAACATGCCTTATGAGAAGAGTCTGAGAAAACTGGGGTTTGTTTTTTTTTTTCAGTCTAAGAAAGAAGGGTTACTGAAGTCTTACTGCTGTCTTCAACTACTTAATGGGTTGTTATAAAGAAGATGAAGCCATACTTCTCTCAGAAATAGAGAGAGAAAATACAAGACTGGGAAAGATCTTGAGCAATCTGATCAAACATTAAACTTAGCCCTGCTTTGAGCAGGGCCTTGGATGAGATGACCTCCAGGGATACTTTCCAATCTACTTTACTGTGTAATTTTAAGTTATAGAAAACAATATCTATTGAACAGATCTTAAGTTTCAATGATTCCTGTTACAGCAGTAAAGGGCAGAAAAGTTAACTTTTAAGAACACAATATCTCAGGAACCTTTTCTTTCTTTATCCATGTTTTTGCTTCTAGACTTTTCCAGCCGTGATTTTATGTGCTCATCTAGAGTTTTCAGTTCTCTTAAACCATACTACACATAAATTCTGAGAATTAAATTTCTCTTTCATAAAGGAAATTGTTTTCCTTGGAGGGTCAGTTCTACTGAATATCACTAAACTCACATAAAATACATTTCTTTTCTGCAAGATGGAATGTTTTAAAGCTTCAGGTCTGTATGCATTGTCTAGCTGCACTGGGCACAGCTTACACCTCATAAAGCCATAACACTATTATTTCATTTTTTCCTATGCAGTATGTGTGAATGTGTTCTATTCCTTTGCAAAATTCTGTTTTTCCATTCTGCTCCATGGGACATGACTCTGGAACAAATATTAGTTTAAACCTATGATGTAAAGGAGAAAATGATAAAAACAGACCAGCAATAAACTATAATAATCACTGTAATGTGTTTTATGCTTTCACAGTGCTTCTGGTTTATCAGCCAGTGCAGTTATGGACAGATTAATATTTGCTGTTTTAAATGTCATACTCTAACTGAGGGTACTGCTCAGATGAAGAACATATACTGAAGTTAACAGAATGAGGACCACACATAACAGTATCTCAGAATACCTATTGCCAATTAACCAAATAACTATTAAAAAATTTATCAATATTCAGAATATTGTTTAAAATCAATGCTAATCTGAACTCTTTTTTTCCAGTAAACATTAAAAGCACATTAGCGATGTAGAACTAAGAGCATGTAGTAAATGTTCTCTGTGATGACAACATATATAATTATGCCAATCAAGACTTCAATTCTCAGGCATGTAATTACCTAAACACTACTTTTGAGCTATCTAAACTTGAGAAAAACAAGGCAAGAGAGAAATCTTCATATCTTTCAGGTTGTGAAATTATCTCTGAGTGCTGCTTCTACACACAGCCCTAGAACTTCCAGGTAATCATTGTTTTGCATGTTGAACATGGAAGGAAAGACATTTGTTTGTTTCTTTCACATTTCTCTGTCCTTACATTTACATCCTGCTTCTCTGCTTTGTGTTCACTTCCTCCCGCCCTACCTTCTTTTTTCCCTAGCACCAGATTATCTGGCTCAAAATTTTTAGAGGAAAGCATACAATAGAACATGTATTAATTCCATTAACCTCCATCTGAGTGAGGGTAAGGGGGAGGAAAAAAAGTGGCTGATGTGTTAACATTCATTTAGTATCCAGGCCATTACTACTAAATAAGTTTTTAAAAGACACAACCCAAGAGATCTACTTAAGCATTTAGGAATTAAAATGAAGAAAATATGCATAATAATATATACTGCTGTTATCTAAAAATAAAATCTAATTTAAAATGGTTTATATAGTGTCCTCACAGAAATGGAACCAGGATTGTACTCTATGCTTTTGCAAGCCTAACATATGCAACTGTTAATATATTTGGATCTTGCCAAAAGGTAATAGCTATGATTATATAGCATAAATTTCACCTTGATTCAGAAAACACTTTAATGAGATACATTTCACATGGCACACAGTGACCATATTCTAAAATCTAAATAACATCACTGAACAGTAAAAATGAGTTCGGTACTTAGTAGATGGGAACGCAATACTCATAAGGGATTCTGCCAGATGTATCTGTGATCACTTCATTGTGCATTGTTTGGAAAAGAAATCTTCTCATAAGACTATCTGAATTTATTCATCCAGGAAATTTGATTTCAGGGCTTTTGTCAGGGCTGTTGTAATTATTGGAATGGACCCCATGCCGATAGTTTCACAGCCTGGATGTGCTTTAATTTTCATTATACTAAACTTTATGAGATTCTATTGACCAAAAATGTATTTTGCATCCATACCTCCAGAATTAGTGTATAAACAGCCCTTAGAGTCTTTCTACTTGTTGTAGCTTTCCATAAAAACAAAACTAAGATGGGGACTTATGCTGGGGATAAGAAAAATGAAGTGAGAGAGATATGATAGAGGAGTACGAAACAGTGAAAGGGAGGAAAGGTCAGGGTGTGTGTGTGGAGAAACATTCAGCTAAACTGAAAAGCGATATAATTCTTTATAATGTATAATTAACCTCTGGAATTCATTCCTACAGGAGGAATGGCACAGCCTATTAGTGAGGTTGAGAACATAGATGACTTTAAATGAATAAGACATTTATGTGAGCCATGGGACCATCCACAAAATTAACCATAGGCTATTCTTTTCTTTTTATTATTATTGTGACGAAGTCAGAGTTTCAATGATTCTGAGCATAAGCAGTCACCCAAGAGTGAGAGTTAAAAAATGTGTTTCTTCTGAGGAACCGTCATTCTTTTTTTTCAATTTTTCTTATACTTCCCCCTAAAATATGTGGTAGTGGCCACTTGCAGAGAGGGGATATTGGAATTTACAGACTCACTGAATTTCTCTGTTTTGATAGCTTTTCTACTTACACGACATATTTTCCGTAAATCACCCAGGAATGACTTATCTTTGCATGACTGTGGTGAACACCAGTCACCTCATTCACTGTATTTGCAAAAACAGTCCTTACATCTAATAGCTAAAAAGAGCTCTGCAGAGCTAATAGTTCACATACCAATACTCTGGGGATGTGCTTAGATATGAGTAGTTCCTTTAGGCTAAAAGTCACATTGTGCAGGGTGAAAAGGTAAGCTAGGATGGGAAATAACTGTGTGAATTACTTCATGAACAGTCTCCTGGCATGAAAGAATGAATGATTCAGTGGATTCCTGCAACAGATATGAAGCCAATTTGAATGATAGCTATAAGTGGAACTGAACTCTGACAGGTGCATCTTTTGTTAAAGATTGCCTTCTCTACTTCTTATACAGCATAGTAGTAACAGGAAAAGAAAATAAAACACTTAAGATTTAAGTATAGAGATTTTAAGTGCTGCCATTGGAATTCTTTATTTATCAGCCTGGAAGTAAGTGAAGAGAGATGGAAACTGAGTAAGAATTTGAAGAGTCTGAAATTTAGAACAAAATTGTGCCAGAATTTCATTATTAGGTCAAATCTTATTTAATGAACATGAAAATGATTCAGCTAACTCCTGTTCCATGCTCCTTAGTGGCCAGAGGTGTCCCCAGCACACTTGCAGCAGTGTGCAGTACCTCCCTAGCCCACTGAATGACTGCAAGCAGACCACAGGGCAAGTAAAAAGACTGTGGCGTGGAGCAGTGAAGAGGTGTTAGTCCCACGGTGTCAGGCTACAGGATCAAACAAGCTTCCAGACAGCGATCCATAGCTTCTGCCCACTGTTGGCATTATGAGATTGTGTTCTCCCTCCCTCCCCTTCCTACCACTGCTTTCTCCAACATCTGATCCACTGAGGATGGAGGAATTATAAGATATAGGTGTCTGCATAATCAGCTGCACTGTGTGACATAAGATGGCAAAGATGTTTTTAAACCGAAGGTACTGTGCCAGACAGTCAATGATGGACCTTAGCTCTGACAAACACTTTAACAGTGTACTAACTTGGGTTTCATTTCAGCAAATGAAGCCATTTCCTGAGCCCCTGCTCTGCCTTGGCAAATTACTCTTGCTGAGCTTTCACATAACAATATAATAAAATTCTCATAGCTTTCTGATTGCAAGATTGTTGGGAGGTGGAAATGACTCTAAATTAGTCCCATTAGTCTAAAATGAGACTTAAAGTACAAATGTAAGGAAATAGTTGAATGGTGGAAAGGTCTGTCATGTTTTGATCACCTACCAGCAGGAGAAAAACTGACAGAAAACTACTTCCTTCACTATAGCAGGAAGCTGAATCTCACTTATTGTGATATATATATATATAAAAGTACTGATTATATAATTACCATATAATGAGCAAATGGTACCTCAAATAAGTGTTTTCCTTCTCTTTTTAAGATCTTTAATACACATTTTCAAAATACCCTATTAAAATAAGTTGAAAACTTTATTTTAGTGACTTATTTGGGCTTCCTGTGCCCACCTCTGCCACCACTGTATTGCCTAGGATTGTGAAAACGTTTACTTATGACACAGACACTGAAGTTTGCCTTTTTACATTAATTGCAAGGAGATAAGGATCACCATACATCCCATGTAATCAGAAGCAATGCAAAATTTTAAAAATGTTCTCTTTTCTCCTTTACTATCCAATAAAACTATTACATACAAATGTAGTAGCCAGGGATTTGTTTACCAGTTTCTGTGCTTTGATATAGGCCTGAAGTAGGCATTCATAGAAATTATTCTTCCACTTGGTTACAAAGATCTAAAAATCAGCATCAGATTAATTTTTGAATAATATAGTTTGAACATATCCTGTACTACAGCAGTTTGCTACAGTCACTTTGGTCCATACTTTTGAGCTACAAATCCCAAAGAGCAGTAAACATTTTGTTTATTAGTATCCACTTCATCTTCTGACAGTTGAAAGTAGCTGTTATCTCTGTCAGGCTATAATGTACCATCACTTGTTGCCTTCAAGCCTCATATTTTTTCTTTCAAGCTAAGTTGATGCCACAACAAAATAAATTAGGTTCATTCTTATTCTGAAGAGGAGACCTCTAAATTTTTCTAACACTTCATATACTCTTAGAAAAGATGCACTGTATTGTATCCATTACTTATTGCTCGTTACTGTGATTTAAGAAGCTTTTACATAATTAGCAAGAAGCAAATATCAAAGCTAGATTTAATCTCACCTATCTACACTGTACATGTTTTTGTCTGAGTTAGCCATTTGACTTCTGTTATTATCAATGGAAGGAAAGTTACTTTTAGAGTGAAATTTATTTCAGCTTGATACACAAATGTAAATTAGGTCAGATGATTCACAATGCAGAAAAGCCTGTTTTCCTTCACTGACTATAACAGGATTCTAGATAGCTAACTCAGATGTAGACATTCAAATTAAATTCAAACCAATCCCACATACATCTGTATTTAACTATACATTCACATACATATCCATACAGGCGTTTGCAGGTTTGCTTTTGCTAGTGCAATCCAGTGCTGACCAACATTTCACATCTCTGCAGTTAGATTATATTTCTTCATTATATTTACACAGCGAAAAGTAAATCCATTTTTGGCACATGTTTTTGCCAGCTCTATTCTCGAGAAATTGTGATGATTTAGAGGTGGAGTTGGCAGTGTTAGGTTTACTGTTGGACTCAATGATCTTAAGGGTCTTTTGCAACCTAAATGATTTGATAGTTCTATGACATTTATGATTTCAAAAGTATGAAAAAACATAATCTATCTTTTGTAAATACATGACTAGGAATTTGGCAGCTGCCAAATGCAAGCTCATGTGTTGAAACTTGAGGTGATTAAGGTAGGAGAAATGTAAGAAATTGCACTGGACAAGTGAGAGGGATGATGTTTTTTCTGGCTGAGAATGTAGTCTACAAGATGCTAGACTGATTATAGTCTAGGTGTATTCTTCTGTTTGAGAATAAGTCATAATTTATGTAGTGAACCTAGTTATTAGCATCAGTGTTCTACTGACGAGTGGTCCAGTGAGACCAACTCCTCTTTCCCTTTACACGTGAGAAGGTTTATTCTGAAAGATCTTGTCATATAAAATTATATATTTTCTCTTACTAATTTATTCCAAGTGATTTCTTTACAAGTGCTATGCTAAAGTCTTGGTTTTCTCATCAGCAAAAAAGGGATATCAACACCTTTCTTAAAACACTTTGATAGCTATTATGCTATATGGGAATAGGACACTACAGCATAAAGTGGGGGTAATAAATTTAGAGTTTAAAAGTCCCAGCAGTATAATCTATCCATCTCATTCATATTGGTGTTTCCCAAGATTAAATACTCTGTAGATGGAGAACAATTAGTACAGGACATCATTACATCCAGCTCTTGATTACATGCTTACTCCAAGTGCTTTAACTAAGCTAATTATGAACAGGAAAAATCTCTAAAAGACCTCAAAGGTCTAGCTTCGGGTAATGTGCCAATCAGTGCTAGCTCTCTGACAGACACTTAAAGAACAGCATGTTCATCATATAGGTACTTTCCTTACATTAAATTAGTTGATATGCAAATGAATTCCACAATAAGAGTAACAATAGGAACAATGAAACCAGAAAACTTTCTGCTCTTGTAAATCATTTTGGTATTGTTTTCTTCTGTTATTCTCCAAAAAGCCTCATGACAATATCCATGAGGTATGATCACAATTGTTTTGGAAAGATACAGGGGACTGACCCCACCATCAGCTCATTAGCAAATGACTAACTTGGACTGCATTACCTACTGTCTTGTTGATGGATGCCAACACATTATTGGAAGCAGAATAGAAATGAGCCGGTCCCATTTAGAAACTCCTTCTTCATCACATTTCTTAATAAAAGGAATGTGATAAAACCTCATAAAACACTCAAAAGAACTCATAAAAGACTGCCTCATTTTGGTCGACATCCTATGACTGCTGCAAGCTAACCTGTTTCAGATGTGAGGAGGTAAGACTGAAGCTAACAATCTTTTTTGGGATTAAAACACAGCTCTCTCCAACCACATGCTACTAAGGATGTTGTCTGCTCCGCTAATGGCTGCTCATCTCATCCTAGCCCTGCTACATGGACTTCCGAATTTCCACACTGCAGTGACCCCAATTCCATCTTGAACAACTCAAATGTATTCAGACTGGGGCTTAACTTCCCATACTAGCAAAAAGACAAGACATAAACTGTTCCCCATAAGATAGGATTCCTTATTTTGTAGCAAGAGAGGTCTTGAAGAACGTAAGAATAATGAAACACTGGAGATCATGAAGTCTGCATCACTGGAAATATTAAAAGCAGGTTATAAAACTATTGGACAGGAATAACATAGATATAATCAATTTTGCCTTTGGATGGATTTGGTGACTTCACAGTCTCTTCCAACACCACTTTCTGTCATTCTGTGACTGGGGACTAGCCAGACTTTGATATCTAAGAAGGTTTCAGTCTGAAATATTTTATGACATGAGATCCCAATATCTTACACTTTAACATAATGCGTACACTAGCATTGGTGCATATCATCTTTTTTAATTTGTCAGTCCCGGGCAATTCATCTCCAAAGATGAGTGAAATTAAACATTTTTTTTCTTATCACTGAAGAGGTAGTATGATTATTAGTACTGAGATTTGCAAACCAAGCCTCTTGGATTTATCATGTATAAAGAAATGAGGGTTTACACATGTGCTGGCATGATATATGTGATTTTGAAAGAATTCATTAACGTCCATAGGCACTGATCAATTTAAAACTCATCCAGACCTAATGAAGTTTGTAACTTCTATGACCTGTTATGTTGTGTGACTGTAACAACAGCTCTGTGACATTAATCTGTCCATTATTCAGTTGCCACATCAGCCTTTTCACAAACAAAAGCTTCTGCACTGGTATTTGACTGTGAAGCTAATAGGAATCTCTCGACTGTTGTCATTGTTCTGCATTCTCCCAGCTTTGACATAATATTAATAATCGTTTCTTCCTTTGTCTTTTCAAAACACTGAAGACATGACTAGCATGATAAATAATAACAAAATAAAAATTCTTAGACTTCAGGAGAAAGGAGAAGTCTGTGTGCATGTGAGATAAACCAAATGACAATGATAACCCAGAAAATAGTGGGAAGAAGGACAGAGAGATGAAACACCATGTAAACTGAAACAGAAAAAGGATAAATTATAATCTTTGTCTTAAGACAGTGAGAATCACAGAGCAGATCTTGCTCTTCCATTACATTGTTCGTAATGTTGACTTTGTTGTTCACTTATTTTTATAATGAGATTTTATTATACTGTATTGCAATGCTTCCATGAAGAAGTACTAAAATATATAGTCAATGAATCAATGTTTTCATTACTTTTACATACGTTGAGATATGATCAGAAGTCTCATTCTTTACTATCTTCTGCAGTTTGGAAAATAGTAACAAACAGGGTTTTATATCTATTCACATGTAAGCAACTTTCTAAGAGATGGAGCTGACTGTAATCACAAGTTGTCATTGCTTCTCATACACAGGTATTAGGCATTGTGGATCCAGATGAAATCCCATACTGACTGTGAAGATTGCCTTCATTCCTGTCATCCATTTGAAGAACTTTTAACAGTTTTAGTGACAACACTGACAGGTAAATTCTTTCCCAAAGTTTTAATCTTTGAAATTTTCATTGTCAAAAACCCCCAAACAACAATGATTTTCCACAAATGGAATGGAAAACAAAACAATGAGTGGCCTCTTTTTCATATGTTTTTGATTGTAAGTATTGCTATTATTTCTATTACAATACCATATAGAAACACAGATACATTCAAGACCTTTTTTTTCAAGGTTCTGCACATTCTCAGGGTGAGGAAATGTCTTTTGCTCTAGAGAGCTTAATGTGTAAACTCTTATCTTTTCCTCCTTTGTAATGCTTTAATTTAAATGGACTTAGGTTCTCTGTCTGGACTCTGTCATACTGCTATAAAACTGAGTTATTGTGATTTAGCTTATGCCTGAAAATTTGTATTTAAGAATTACATGGTTGTTATATCATTACAACTTTCTGTGTAGAAAGGGTCTAAATAAGAGACAGGGGGGATAAGAAAAGGGAGAGTTGAGCAGGAGAATTTGTCTGATTTACTACACATCACTTCTGCTGTATTTAGTCTGAAAAGGAAGTGTATGTTAGGTGAAGTGAGGCTGGTTACAGTATGGCTGGAGTGCAGGGCTGTCCAGTGGCTGATGGGACCAGGGACCTCACAGGTCCTTCTGACAGCAGCTGCAACAAATCAAAGTAATGCAAGACCAGGACATGAAGACTGTTGGTCTAGTGCAGATCCCTTGCTTCTGGCAAAGGGACCTCCTTTGCCCATCTACTGCCCATCTACTCCTCTGGTACTTCAGTGAAGGAAGTTGCCGTCACTTTTGACTTCTGCTTTCACTGTTGCCCAGTGGTTAAGGAGTCAGCTTCACACCAGTCCTGAGTCTACCTTGTGCCAAAAAGTGTGGAGTTAATGTACGTTTTAAGAATACATATTCTTATGATTTCTTTTCTCAATGTGTGTCTTGAATGTTGCTGGTTAATTGGCTGGATTCCCAGCCCTCATAAATATAACAAGAGTCTCATGATATTTAGTATTTTCATAAAGCCACTGCAGCTGGAATTAAGAGATTGCAGGAGATCTTTATTTTAGAAGATAAGCTTCAAGTTTTAATGCTTGTTTATAAAACCTTGACAAAATGAAACAAGTAATCTGTAAGATCTCAGAAAGCAAAGGGCTAGTAAAAAGAAACACAAACTATTTTTTTTTTTTTTTTACTGTTCTATTTTTAAGCCAATCCTATGATTATCTGGGGTTTGACTCATGATTTTGGATGGTTGAAATTGGCAGCAATGTCAAAATAGAAATATTTCCAGTTTCAAAAGTAATGTTCTGGTTTCCAAAGTGTTTTCCCAGACAGTGTGTTTTGATCCTTACTCAAAATGTTTATTTGTTCATCTACTTCACTGTAGTGTATAAACAGTAGTGAAACATGCAACAGATGTTTTCTCATTCCTTATTTTTCTGTATGGTCAGATTACTAGATTTTGGTTAGGACTAATATTACCTGTGTCCCTTTTTTTAATAAATTGTCATTACTACTATGTGAGAATGAGAGACTTTTGAAAGATTTAGATGTTCTGTTGATGTGAATGTATTTGACATCTGCACTTTTGGTTGTTTAAAAGTTGTTGATGCTTTTTATATGATCCCTTGGCCAACTGAACTTTATCTTTGAAATAATTATACATCCAATTATCCATCCAATAAACCTTGCCTTGTTCTTGATGGTCCCTAATTTCCTCACTTTGGTGAAAATGTGTCCTAGTTTAACCAAAACTGTCACACTACACCAGGCCACATACATATATATGGCATCTAAATGCAAGAGAGCAATGAGAGATGAGATATCTTGCTCCTCTGTTTCCCCAGCTGTATCCAAGATAACAAAAGAATTGAGGGAGAGGTAAGTGCAACATGTAAGCAGTGGGGAGGACTGGCTTTATTCTGTTCAGCTGGCAGTGATGGTTACCATGGTGGAGATAATATAACTGTCTCAAGAAACTAGACATTTTACAGCAAAATAAAACAGATAAATTTAAATCACTTTCAGGAATGGTCTAGACATCAGGATATTCAGAGCACGCATGGAATTAGTTGCTTAGACAGAGTTTGCTCATAGCCATATGCAAAAGATCATATTTAAAGTCAGTCTGAGACAGTTAATAGCTGACCAAAGCACAGGACTTTCACCTTACATTGACCTACAATGTTTCCTTTTCTTTCAGCTTATCCTATTTTTTAACTACAGCAACAGACTGTCAATTGACCCTCACAGCATATTTATATCAGACCATGCCTGGGAACAAATTATTATTTCTAAATGCCTGTGAAGTGTCTACATTATTAATTAGAGTCAATTGACAGTCAATTTGCTGTTTTTATGAAATCAGGAAAAACTGTTCCGTGCTGGGATCTGCAGGAATATATATCTATCTATTAAGATTTTTAATACTTCATAGGTTTTAGTTAATACAAATTTTATTTTGTTCAACAAAAATAGTGAAAATTACTTAAAAAATCTTGAAAGCATGTACGCTTAAGCAAATAACAAATGGTTCAGCTCATTAACTGACTTCTCGTACATTTCCCATAGTAAATCATTGTCAGCAAATGTTTTTTGCCAACAGATGGATTAAAGTTAGAAAGGACAGTTTACATTTAAGCAGAACACTATTCACAGCTACAGCTACATTTAGCTTTTTTAGAAAATGGGAATGGAAAGGTAGAAATGGAGGACAGGAACACTGAACTGTTTAATCTCACTTGGCTTTCTGCAGCAAGGGATTGCATCAATTGAAAAGAACGTCTCTGTTTATACTTAAATTGGTTGAACTATATGTGACATTAAGTAGTTTGCACTATATGAAACCTCATATTCAATGATGTCACTTTCAAAAAAGGACCTTTACACTACTTTTGTGATAAAAATTGCTATGAAATCTCTACTTTAAAATGGGATTACAAAGTCAGAGGATCTTAGTTGTGGAAGTATGTAATTATCAGTAGATTATTAATATTAAAAATGTGATTTGATACACTATGAAGTCAGCAATATAATGTCAAGTCTTGTTCTAATGAATGCTGTTAGTTTTAGTTTAAAGTGGTAATTTATTAATAGGGCATGTTGTATCTTCAGTATCATTCATAATTTAACAAGCTAATAGCACCTTGCAGACATAGTCATAAATGGCAAATAATTTTCTTCTCTAGATTTTACTTCTAGATGTCATTGTAGAACAAAACTGCTTTTTAAAAATGCAATGCAAGTAACTTTTGCTGGTGGTGGGCTAAAAGGCTAAGACAAAATGGAAGATGCATAGTATATACTAAAAAATGTTCCAAGATTTGGAATTTCTACATTGCATTGTGTCATAAGGAAAAGCTTCTGAGCAGAATAGATTAAGCAGAACTAACCAGCAAGTAGACAAAAGCTGTCCTGGTTGGTTTATGGGTGTGGGTTTCTATTTTTTAGATAATATTGGTAATATTCCAGAATTTTTTACTTTTTATTTTATGAAATACTTTTTCTTTTCAGACCCAATCTCAAGAGAAAAACTTGTTACAGCATGTGAATATTTTTTCTTTTAAAATAACACACTGGTAGTTATCTTTGCACAAGGTTTTCCTCTTGTAAATGCACTGAATTAGATCCTTATGTTCTGTAGGAATACAGTTTCTCTACCAGTTTCAGTAATCAAAAGCTGATAGACCAAGGCACTGACTATATATATATTGAGTGCAGGTGCCCCAGCGCTGGCAACATGGCGCTGCGGGGCCGCCTCTGTGGGCAGAGGCCGGGGCTGCCCCGAGCCGGACACAGCCGGTTCCAGCCGGCGGCTCCAACCCGCCCACCCCAGGGCACGGCTGAGCCCCACAGCCGCGGTGGCAGTGCCTCTGGGAAAAGATATTGAAAAAAGCATGGTAAATGCTGAGAAAAAGGAACAGTGAGACAAGAAGCGAAGGAAGTGCTCCATCTCCAGTTTGTGAAGGGACTGCTGCCCACAGAGGACCCTGATGTAAGCAGCTCTAAAGATGACCTGGTGAGAAGGGGAAAATTGGTGAACAGAAGAAAATGTCGGCTGAAAGGACTGACAGAGAAATTGTCTGCCACCCTGGGAGCTGTGAGCCTGGGAACTAGGCCCTGGGACTAGAAACACCCTTGAAAAGTGCAGCTGGCTTCTTCGAAGTACACCCAGGGTACCTAGAAACTGGACACATCCTGAGATACCACAGATAACTGTAAAAACAAGGGACTGTAATGACAACTTATTGTCTGAGAAGGTGGAAAACAGTCTGGGAAAATAAAATGGGTCTGAAAGAACAGAAAACAGCATCATCTAATGGCTGTTACAGGTGAAAATTACAAATTAACAACATCGAATTAGGCTGCTTGAAGTAGGATGTCCTACGCGCTCTTACGTCTCTATGTTATAAAAAGGATTTAATTTTTATCCAAAATGGAGCTTCTCTCTCTGATAACTTCCTATGTTGCTTGTACTTTTTCTTTCCTATGCAGGTTGAATTCCTCACCACTTCTTTATGAGACCTTGGACTCTCACCAGGGACACCTGGATGACTCCAGACTGTGACATGGATCACCTTTGAGGTGAGAGTCTGCCTGTTATCTTATTGGTCCTCCTTTGGACTCCATTTTGCGGTCAGTTCGGTTTGTCCTCCCATCTCTGGGATGGGTAGGTCCCCCTTTGGGATCAGTTTGTCCTCCCCTTTGGGGTGGTTTGGCTCCTTCTGAAATCTAATTCACTTGACACCATATTATATATCCATGTAAGTAATCTAGCACAAGCGTATCTGTTGTTACATTGTTGATAAGTTGCTTCACTAATAATAAGTTTGTAGTAACCTGTAATAGTATACACCTACTTGGTTGTTGCTGTTACTGGTTAGTGCTAGATGATTGGTTGCTGCTATTATTAACTGCTGCCATACTGTTGACTATACTATATTATTACTGATAGTAACATGTAATAGCTTGATTATGTATATTCACTTTATTAATCATAGGTATGTTTTCTACTGGTGATTTTTGTGGTATTTGTGGTACTCCATAATAAAGTAGAGAAATTTAGAGGATAAAGCCTCTGCATCCTTGCATATTGTAGAATCCTATGAACCCACAGTCGCAATCTCTACAGGCCTGCAGGTTCGGTAACCCTTTAAGTCATGACAGACCCACAACAGAGCAGAGGAAATGGGTAAAAAGGAAGGAGAAGCTGGAAAAAAACAGTGAGAAGCAAGGAGTGGCAGAAAGAAAGCACTTTGTCATGACCCCAACCTCCTGCACTGTGGATGGCCCCACCAAAGGGGCTGAGAATAATCTGTGACAATATAAAGGGGGAAAAGACAAGGGAGGGGAAAGGAGAGATGTCTGGAGTGAAGCTGAGCCTGGGAAAGAGGGAAGGAAAGGTGTTTTCATGAAGTTTTTTAATGTTTGTCTTCCTTGTTTCCTAATACCCAAGTCAATAACTACATGTTTTAAATCAAGTCATTTCCCAAGTCAAGTCTGTTTTGCCTGCAACAGCAATTGGCAAGTGATTTACCTGTCTGACGTGGTCCTATCACTGGATGCTGCTGAGAAGTGCCTGAATCCATCTTCTTATTCCTCCAACCCTGGTGTTTATCCACATAGATAAGATCCACCTGAGTCTTCTCTGGGCTGGATAGTCCTGGTTCTCTCGGCCTTTCCTCATAGGAGAGGTGCTCCAGTCTCTTCAACACATTTGCAGCCTTCCACAGGACTCGCTCCAGTAAGTCCATGTCTCTACTGTACTTGGGAGCCCAGCACTGGATCCACTGCTCCAGATGTGGTCTCATCAGTGCTGAGTAGAGGGGAAAGATCACCTTCCTCAACTTGCTGGCAACGATCCTCCTAGTGCAGCCCAGGATACCTTTGGTACCTGATACCAGCTTCAAAAGAATATACAGCCTCCTTTAATTGGAGCAACATAGCTAATTTTTGAAATACTGGACTACTTTATGAACAAGATAGTCTTAGAACCTGCTTAGAACCTGCTATATGTGATTAGATAGAAGGGAGTTTGGAGACACTGTATCCTTGAGTAGAATAAATAAGGGAAATGTACTAGAACAAGCTAGTTTAGTATCAATAAGAATTGTGTAACCAAGCCAAAAATGAACTGAGCATGCCCAGGGACTGAGTTCAACCAGCAGACATGGTGAGGAAGGCTATCGATGACCACCAGAGGACCCTGGAAGACCACCGATGAGCACAAATGTGCATGTGTTAAGGGCATTTGCATATATTAATGTGTTCCAAGAAGAGTATGAATATGGTAATAATTTCCTAGAAATCTAAAGAATACGTACATTTTTGATTGCATATAACCTCTGTATTAGAGCAACTTGGCGCACACACTAGGTGGAGTGATCCCCTGTGCACCTGGCGCCGCAATAAAGAATGCCTGCTTTCTAAAACTACAAATTGAGTTTTAGAGGGTTCTTATGTTTGCCAGCTTATGGTATCACCTTCACTCTTCTTTGTCAGAAGGGCACATCGCTGTCTCATGATCAGCTTGTTATCCACCAGGATCTCTAGGGCCTTGTCTGCAAAAAATCTTTCCAGCCAGCCACAGCTGTTGAGTACTACTTTTCTGATTACACCAACTACTGCTGAGTCTGGATCTCATGCAGTGTACTGAGAGTGGGGAGAACTCCTGTGGGGTACTGTGAAATTTTGATAGTGTTCTTTAAAGCATTTATGACAGTTCCAACAACGTCCTGCAGATGTCTCTGCTTTTGCCTTAAGAGAATATGAACTACAGTAGTCAAGTTTGAAAATGTTTCTGATTGGAGCTATACTACATCATTTAAGTGAAAACATCTTTCATAGATCAAGGAAGCTGAGATAAAGGTGCATGGAGTGAGGATTTGGAGTGAGGATTTGAATTGTTTTCAAATTCATAGTGTCAGGTGCGACTCACTCAACTGGATAGGCAGTCTGTAGTCTGAGTTAGTCTCTCTCCTAGCTTCTTTTGACAGTCTGCAGAGTTCTAGCTGCTGCAGTCTATGGAGTCCAAGGTGTGATTCAGCTCATCCTAAATGAGACATCTATATATGGTCAGAGAGTTTGCAGCCTAGTGCTTATTTCATTTCACTGACTATAAACAGAGCCTACGCTGACTTGCTTAAGTATCTACAGTAAAAAGGAAAATAAAACTGGATTAAATTACTCCAATCTATTCAGTCTTCTTCAAGAACTTGTAGCAAGCTATCCTCTTTTCCTCATTTATTCAGGGTGTAACTGTTTGAACAGAGCTAAACACAGGAATAGATTCAACAAGATAAGTCCTCCTACCAGATAGCAGAAAAAATAATAAAAAAAAAAATTGGTTCCATCTTCTGAATGTTGTTATCAAACTAATCTTTAAGATGACCATAGTCTCTGAAGGAGTTTCATTCAGAAATGATCTTGTACATGAAAATAAAACACACATTATTACATGCAGGGCAATTACTTCGCTGTTTTGTTGGGTGAATTGTTAAGTTTGAGAGTCATAAGAAATTCCACAGGATACTTTCATGTTCCTAAGTGGAAAATATGGGGAAAAAGCTGTCTCATGTCACATTTCCTTTTCAACCAGCCCTGGAGGATGTAACCTGTCTGAAAGTTTGACCAAGCACTCACAGCTGTGCTAATTATTCCATGTGTAACTCTACTTCACTTCTACTTCACCTTGTTTGCAATGTATTTCAGAAGTCTTCACTAGATCCAAGAGTAATCACAGTCAGAGAAAACAAAGAAAAGTTTTTATGTTTATGTTTTCCTTCTGTTTATTCCATGTGAGAAAATAGAAGAGTTGGAAATTTCAAGTAACTTCTTTCAAAGAGCATGGTCTAGTTCTCTACAAGGAACTAGCACAATAAAAAGGCTTTGTTTAAGAAAGGCTAATTAGCACCAGAAAGAACTAATAAGGGTCAGTTTAAGCAGTACATGCATATAGCATCTTTGCAGCTAATGCTGCAAAGAGAAGCAGAAAACCAGAAGCAGAAAAAGCAGATTTATCACAGGAATTTGAGAAACAGTAACTCAAGACAAGAGATGAATTTTTTTTGACTCATGGCAAGTAATCAGCCAAGATGAGATTTGGGACAGTAATTAACTAAAGCAAGCAAGGTCATCAGAAACCAAAACATCAAACATGGATGTACTGCTTAACTGAAATGCTTCTTAGCTAATATTTTGGCACATCTAGGGTTCAGTAAATTGATTGAACCTTTAAAACTTCCCCTAGGTAGGATAAAGGCAGTTCAAATAGAGGAAAGAGCATTCTGTTACCACACAGATCATCGGACAGCAGTGGGTATGTTTATTCAACCTCAGTTTCAAAGCTCTAAGGAGAATAAATAAATAAAAACCCCACCAAGTTTCCATGACTATCTCAATCAGAAAGTCAATTCATTGTTAGGTTTCAACTATTGTTTTCTTCTTCTATATACAGTTTAGGAAATCTTGCTATCTTCCCCCTTAAGAGGTGAATTAATTTTCTTGACTTTTGGAAAAATATTCCTTCCAATTTACCACAAAAGTGTTGTTGTGTGGCCATCAAAAATCTAACCATATGTGTTCAACCACAATTTCCAAGTGATGTCTTTGCTACTTGTGATTTAACTGCTTTCCCAAATGGATCCAAATATGCTCATGTATGCATGGAACTGGGTGATCCAGGTGGTAAGTCATATTATTTTTTACCATATGATATTTCTGCAGAAACCCCACAACATTACTCACATTCTGGACCAGCTGGAAATGTCTTATACATTATGCTTTTAACTCTGAACAGTGAAAGAATATTCTTTACTAGTCATGAATATGTAATTTGATTATATTTGATTAGCTTTTTTTGTTGTTTTATATGTGATAACTCAGGCTTAAAATGCCACTTGAGAAATGAATAGAATTAATTCATGGAAGATGTTAATAAAAAATCAAATAAGGAGAAATTGAAAACTGAGGAGAAGACTAGACTTTGGTTTAGAATTTTACAGATTAAATGTGGAATCTCAGTTTTACAGTCCCCCTGGTGTATATAGGCTGTGTGTTTGGGAAAGAGTGATCAATATCAACTGAAGAGCAGTATTGTTCTACTGTCTTTAAATATTACTTATGACATATGTAAAGAATTAAAACTCCTGTGTGGTAGACATGACTATGAAATAAAAATGGCAATAATTAGAGATAACCAACACAGTCCCTCAAACTGTAATTATACCTCAGTCATTTTACTGATATTTTTCCCTAAATACAGCAGTTTCTCTGTGTAGATTGAGACTTCATACATGCACATAAAGATCAGATTCATGGATATGGATTCAAGTTCATAGAAAATAGAACTGTCAAAACTTCACAGACTGAGTCACAATACTTTTACAGTGAAGTGTGACCAAGAATTATGAAATTGTTATTATTTATTAAAGTATGACAAGGGACCATCTGATATGATAGATTTAATGATCATGAAAATGACCCTGCCATATGCAGCTATCAAGATATGATCCATAAAACACTCATAAACCCTAGCAGCAATGAAAAAACAAACAAACAAACAAATCTCCAAACCCACAAACTCAGAACTGAAAACTAAAACTATGCTATCCAAGGTTGATTGCTCAGGCATTGACTAATATTTGAAAGTTTTAAGCAAGCAGCAAAGCTAGCTTCCTTAAAAATGATCTAATAAAAATGTTATCTTAACCTACAGTTTTGCCTAGATTTTTAAATGTATGTCATAGGAAGGAAATGAAGGCAAAATACAGGCTGCGGTTTTTAAATACATTTTTGGTCAAGGAAAATTACTTTCCATTCAGTCAAGTGGAGTAAAAATGGAAAAAAAAAGCCATCACAGTAATTTGTTCCATAGCTTTCAATACCTTAGATGAAAGATAAAATGCTGGCATTTTTAGAGACTTGGATGTAGGAAACAATAAAAACATTTCCTTTCAGCTGCATATCAGTATTTAAGCAACAGCTTGGAAGTTATAATGTGCTGAATTCAGTCAAACTCCCTTGACCTAGCAGGAGAGGTATCAAAGCAAAATCAAGATTCTCTGTTGAAGTAAAAGAAATGTTAAGTCAGAGCACTGCAGTTAAAAGCCCATAATAGGCTCCCAAGCATATTTGAGAAACTTCAGACTTGCACTTATTTATTTTGAGATGAGAATCTGAGACACAGCTGATTGCAGGTGCACGATGTAAAAGTAGTAGGTCAAAAGTTAAATGTCTTGAATGTTAAGTTGCTTCTTAGATCTTTAGTAATATTACAAAATATTAGGATTCTTTGTATGCTAGTGAAACTGATCCTAGGTGTTAGGTTTTGCTTGGATCTAATTTAAATTCCTCTATATCTTAGCATAAAATATCAACACAATTTGATTGAAAAAGTCTGTTGGCTTTTTTTTTCTTTTTTTTTTTTTTCATTATGAATATCACTGTTTTTTGTATTTACTAGACACAAAAATAGGAAGTTCCACTAAAAAAATAATTATTTCATAATGTAAAAAGAATACACTATAACATGATAAAATATTTCGTTACCATTACATTGTAGTGAAACATTTGTGATATTTCTAGTTCAAATCAAACTGAAAGGATAAACTGAAGATTTCTGAGTGTTTAAAGGTTGCTTATCTCAAACTAAATTCTGAGATGTTTTTACACCTATACAGAAAATTCCATTAATCTTGAAATTGATCACTGCTGATTTTAGAAGTCAAGATTTCTATATATTCTTATGTACCACTAATCAGGTAAAAGGGTGTGGATCTCAGGCTTAAAATCTCATATCACATGCATCTGTGATCTGATTATGACTCATCATCTGAGACATGACCTACTTTTGCTACACAGCTATAGTGTTTTTTAGTGTTTTTCAGTCTGCAGCTTCAGTTTAAAGTCATTCTTAAACTTAGCAATGAGAAAGAACATTTAATCAAAATGAAGATCCATAGAACTCCTGTATGTGTTATAGCCTCACACACTGGTTTGACAGCTAAAGCAAAAGGTGTATAAAGAAGGTAACCACATTAAGACCGGTAAGTATTAACTAGTCACCTTATTAATGATTGTATGACACAGTGAATGCTCAAAAAATTTCAAAAGCATTGTGTTATTCAGTGTTAAGATCAACATTGCTTTCCCCTGTCTCTGAAAATTCATTTAATTTCACATAATATTACATATTAGTTTTGGTTTTGGCTATATGTCAGCTTTTAGAGTCAGTTTCCTTCAAATCTATTAACTCTAGGCTCAGTGGACCACTTTGCCTGTCCACTGTATTTATTAAAAAAAGAAGAGCAGAGCCAGAATGAAGGTACTGAAGGCTCTTACAGCCCAGGCTTACTGGACCTTACCCTAATAGGTGAGAAAATAATGTTTACACCAACATGACTGAAAAGCATGGTCCAACAGGAAGAAATTCATAGAGCCAAATGTTTGGGCCTATGGGCCTGACATCCATGCTATGTGCGTGAGGAGACACAGGGACGGGGGGACAGAGAATGTATACTGAACTACTGTTGTGAGTTAGCCATGGTAAGCAGCCAAGCCCCACACAGCTGCTTGCTCACTCCTCCCTGGTGGGATGGGAGAGAGAATCGGAAAGGTAAAAGTGAGAAAACTTGTGGGTTGAGATAAAGACAATTTAACAGGTAAAGCAAAAGCCATGCACGTTAGCAAAGCAAAACAATAAATTCATTCACTACTTCCCATCGGCAGGCAGGTGTTCAGCCATCTCCAGGAAAGCAGGGCTCCAAGACGAGTAACAGTTACTTGGGAAGACAGATACAATCACTTTGAACATCCCCCCTTCATCCTTCCTCCTTCCCCACACCTATTATTGCTGAGAATGCCATCACACGGTATGGAACTCCCCTTTGGTCAGTTTGGGTCATCTGCCTGGCTCTGTCCCCTCCCAATCTATTGCGTACCCCCAATTCATTCAGTGCAAGACCAGAGTGAGAAACAGAGAAGGTCTTGGTGCTGTGCAAACACTGTTCAGCAATAGCTAGAACTTCAGTATATCATCAGAATTGTTTTAGATCAAATCTGAAAAACGACACCATATGAGATGCTATGAAGAAAATTAACTCTGTCCTAACCAGTACAACTACACATCTGGTCCTAGGGACTGAGTGTCCATTAGCCACTGCAATGCATCTTCAGGTTCAACTTCATTGAACAGAAATACAATTTCTGCACCCTGATACCACTTTGCAGTGTGAGCCAAAGCGTGGCTAAAGAGTTTGTTTCAAGAGCAAAAGTTTCAAACTAAAATACTAATGTGGATGTACCTGATGAGGCCACACAGGAACAAATTACTAAGGAAGAGCAGAGCCATACAGAGCTTTGAAAACTGCAATAAATATTTTTTATTTAATGTGTGGAGAAGACAGTAGAGGACTTACGAGATTAAGTGACATGTTTAAGTCTGTGACCAGGGAGAAATTGTGTGTAGTGAATACAATGATGGTTAACAACACTTGTCATATTCTCACAAAGGTTACAAGGATCAAGCCACATGATCCGGACAAAAAAGCAGGCATGTCCAGTAGCAACAAGAAAAGCACTGGCACATCATCATTGGGAATACCCTATTCCAGACATCTATTCTGCTCCCTACAGTTTAAGCCAAATACCAACAGGCATCACAGAAGGGTATTGCAAGACCTTGCCTTGTTTAGAATAACAGGTGACTGCTGAGAAAATGATTGCTTCCTACATGTTAAGGATGAACTGCAGGAAGGGAACTGAACAATTAGAAATGAAGTATAACAGCACTTCAATGTAATCCCTAATAAAGGATATTAACTTACTTGTAAATTTGACTTTATTTCTAGCAGGATTTTTACTACCTTTTGTTGCAGAAATTAAGATAATTCTTAAACTAAGACTGATAGAGTATATATTTCTTCTATATTTCTCCTGAGTTGAAAATAATAACAGCTGAATACCTATGTCAAAAATGTTCAGGCAAGTGACAAATGCAAAGTCGTTATTGTTACTGGAGGATCAGAAAATCATCATTCAAGCTCCATTAACATAAGTCAGGAAATCTTTCAGAAGATCTCTTGGCAATACTTTGCAAAATCATCTATGTTCTACCAAGTAGGGATTTTTCCTAAAAACAAGATGTTTAAAATAGCTGCTTCTATTTGCGACTTCTATTGAAGTTGTTAATCTTGTGATTATGACAATTCAGATGATGAGAAGATACATAAGACATTACAGACTTGGGTTCATTTCGGGTGCTGAATAAGTAGTAGACACATATGAACTCCTAAAAAAACATCAATTTTGCATCAAAAGAGGTTAAAAAAATCCTAAAACATAGGACGTGTACATTTCTTTCCAGACAAAATTCTTCCTTTCTCTCACAGCAAACTTCCATGGCCCTTATAAAGGACTTTATCTTAATTTCATACATTCTTCTTGTCATTTACATCAAGTGAATTATATTCAATAAAGCCAAAGAAATCTGATAAAGTAACAAAATAATCAGAATATGGGACAAAACATAATTTACTTGGCTACATACAACAGAATTTTTAATATCATGATCTGCAAGAGATTAATTGGCATCCAAGTACTGGTGTTGAACTACTTCAGAGGATTAGTGGTACTCTGGTATATTATACTGCTCTTAGGAAGTACTACAGTACTTGAGAACGGAATAAATTTAGGAGTGAACAGAAAAAACTAATGGAATATTGAGCAAGGCTTCTGCTAGATAAAGACAGGCAAATTCATTTTTAATTTTTAACCCACTTGAGAATCCTGGGCTTGAAATGTCAGCTCAGGCTTGAGTGATTTGGCTTGTGCGCTTCTAAGGGAAGAGTGAGATAAAGGAGGAATGACAGATAAAAAGCTAGGGAAAAATATGCGGTGAGAGCTGGAAAAGATAGTAGGCACAGTGAAGAAATGGTATGGAATAGTTTTAGAGGTTTGTAAAAGAAAAAATTCTGCAAAGAATAGTATTTGTAGTGAAAGCATTAGGTTCCTCCTAAGCTGAGATCGAAGTTAGTTCATTTACTTTCTCACCTCTGTCTCACCTTTCCTCCAACTAAATCAAGCCACTTCTTCAGGCATTTTTGAAGGCAGCATATGGGAGATGCATTTAAACAGTTTCACACAAAGCAAGCGTCCTTCATTGTATAGCTCTTCCCACTATTGAATAAGGACATCTGGGTAGTTACTGTTGACTCATACAACTTATTCTCCTTTCATAACTTTTTTTTGTGTTCATATCTTGGCATTTATTTTCTTAATTAAAAAAAGAAATTGTACTGTTATGACCTAACCAGCTTGCACACATGAAGTGGACTATGCAAAAGCATCTTCAGCTATGTTTGGGGAAAAAAGTCACTGAGATAGTAATTAAGTCTGTTAATTCTTTCCTGTAAGTGGCAAGGGGTACCTGGGGTTACTCAGCATATATACCCCACATGTGCTTGCTGCTTTGTGTTGCTTGCTCTCAGGGGATAGCAAGAGCAATGTGCTCCCCAACAGAAGGAGAAGTAGGAGCCAAGTGTGACAGCAAGGCAAGCAGGGCAGACAGCTCCTTGACAGGACTGCCATCAAAAATGCCAAAGCAAGAAGAGCAGAGGAGGCCCAGTGACAATAACCAGCCTCAGTCCAGAGCTCAGTGAGTGCCAGACAAGTCCTTAGGAATGAGACAGGTATAAGTTTGAGCCAGGATGTCAAGTCAGCAGTCAGGATCGGCCAAGCCAAGCATACACATAACTAAAGCATACCTCATGCTGTAGGTATGGATCAAGTGCAAGGTCCTGAATTTAAAATGCAGTTCTCAAATGAAGGGGGTAAAACCCTAATGAGCTACAGATTGTTCTAACAGCTCTTTCTCACACAGCAGTCTGGTGCAGGGTTTCACAGCTGCACCACCGTAGGGAGCTGGCAGGGAAGACATTGCAGAGACTGACGGTGTTCTTGGCTCTCTGGTGCTTGCTTGTATGGTTGAAAGTGTAAGTTAAAGCTCAAGGTTTATTGTAGCCAATCCTTTTTACAGTCAGGTAAGAAGGTAAATCTCTTGAAAGTTAATAATTGTCAGAAATTATGGGACAGAATTTCTGATAATAGGTAGACAGGTTCTTCCACATTCCTTATATGTATATGGAAAATATATCTTAGAAAAAAGAACCATGGACAATGGCATAGGAAGGTGGGCTACAGCTACAGTTTAGATTGTTCTTACATTTCAGTTTTGTAGCTTCTAACATATTACAAGCTTTGAACCTACTTTGATTTTCAGGTTTCTCTGTCCCTAGTATAGCATAGAGAGTTTATAAAACTGTTCAACAGCTTGCTTTTCTTTTTCTTGCCTTTTTTTTCCTCCCAAAAAAGAGCTGGTTTAGCTATTTTTCCTTTATATGAGTTGTTTATGCATTTCTTATGTAGTTAGGGTTAGATAGACCCATAGCTGCAGCTCCTGTATTCCAGTTCTTCACAAAATATTTGCAGGAATTAGAATCTAACTGAAATTGATTGGGTGTTTGAGTGAATCAGTAAAAAGTCTTGTCTTTACCCTAAAAAGCTTTAATTACAAATTGGCCAAATTTCCAATTGGATGAAAAGCTTTAATGTGATAACAAAAGATTACAGTGTTGGCTGAAATAAATCTTGTAATTTCCACAGTTTTTGTCACATAACTTTTTTTCTTTTAGGATCCTTTCAGTCTCCATGAATCTCTCTATTTTAAATGAGACAGTGAGTTGTGTTGACTGTACCATATACTTCAGTATTTTGGGTCTTCTTTGCATCATGAGATGCTAATTAGTTGATTCTGTTCTTCCCAGAGCTGTGTAACTGAGCTGGTAGAAGAACCTAAGGGAAGTGACTCAGCCACAAAAATGGAAGGGAGTAGTAGACTTAGTTTATGTCCAAAGTGTCCTTAGTATATATGGCACAGAATGAAATATTTTGCAACATTCTGAGGGTATATTCCTGTTTCTAAACTTAAGGATCAGCTTCTATATGTCCAGGTTTTGATTATAAGTATATAGACATGTTTTATAGACAAGAACTTATAAAATCCATAAAATTATTTCATCCATTATAAACTGGAGATATAAGAATGTTTTGAGATACATCTGTTAAGTAAAAGCCAGTTTATCTGAGCTGCCACCTATCAAATTTCTGCAAAATATTTCCTGTCTTCACTTTGAGTAACAGTCCTGTGAAAATGTGGCTCTAAAAAAGAACAAAAAACATTGCTATTTTGAAGATAATAGTTAACTGAACTTGCCAGCTATTGTTACCAGAGTATTTTAACTCTGTTTTCCTAAGGAAACAACGTTTATGTGGTCATGCTATTGTTAATGTGTGCATCCAGCAAAGTGTGAACCCATTTGCCAGTTTCAGTTCACATGTGGCAGACAGGTGGTAACCTCAAACACAACAAAATTCTTGCAAGTTTTGGGAAAATGGATAACTAGATAAAGGAAAGAAACCTTACTAAGGACCCTGCAGTGGGGAAAAGTTGTAGTATGAACTGATGCTGGAGAGTTCAGATACAATGCAGACAGAAATCCATGTGGGAAAAGTTTTAACTGGTGTTCATACTTCATTAAAATCTCACAAAAATAATTCATCCCAAGGTAATTAATTAGTTTAGCCAAGGGAATAAGTCTTCATTCATTGGTAAAATGATTTGTTTAGGCAAGTTTTGGACTCAGACAGAATTGCTTCAGTTTGCTATACTGATGTCTTGTATCAGTTTATTATCTGAATATATTTATTGTTAACATTCAAAGATTTTTTTGTTTCCCTTCATTATTCTCCATTTCCATCCCACACCTTTTCTTGTTTCTTCTGAATATGTCTGAGACAGCTTTATCTGCCCTAGGTATGAAAATTCCCCCCCCACCTCCTAGGCTACAATTTTCAGGAGCCATTTTCAAGTTCACTAACTATTATAACTTCTCTGAAGCTGCTCTGACCTATTTAGTGGCTTTCTGTAGAGTCAAATGACTGGAGGGACAGCAGGAGGAAGCAGGACAGGAAAAGTGGCTTATCAAGTTTTCACTAGTTGGGGTTAGGCAGGGTCCGCCACACAGAAAGCCTTTTCAGAAGTGCTTAGCTTCCCTTTCTGCCTAGTATAGTACCCCAGATGTTATTCCTTCCCCAACCCTAAAGAAATCTACACTTGAAAAAACAATACCATTGAGATACTTTTCACAAAGGTTCAAAGACATGGGATCTACTTTTTATTTCGGTATACCTGAATGAAAACTATTAGGTTCCAGTGGGCACCAAAAGGCCATACATGCGCTTACCAGCCTCACCTGGGACCTCCCTGTGGATCTGGAGGCTCCACTCAAGCTGAGGTCTGGGCACCCCCACTTTGCCTGAGTGACATGATAAGAACATGTATGCCTAGTGCTGCTACCTACTCTTCTATCTTCCTGGCTGGGCTTCTTGGACGGGCCTTGGACTGAGCTTACGTATAGCCTTATCTCTACTTCTGCCTCTAGCCCAGAGTCCCGCCATTTTTGACTGATCTTCATGGCTGGACTGTGGACCTGACTCATTGCCTTGCCTTCTCTGGGATGGTCATTTGGACCTGTTGCTACCACTGCCCATGATCAGGTACCATGGTACTGCAGCCTGCAGGAGCATCACTGCCCAGCCTGGAGTAATGGGGTCATCATGGCTCCCAGCTCATCTCCATCCCAGAGCAGCCCCACTCCTGCTGCTCCCTGACAGCCAGGATAGTGTTTCTGGGAAAATTATTTTAAAATTAAACATATATAAATTAAATAAACATACATACTTTTTTAATCTGTTAATGCTAGTAGCTGTTTCACTGAAATATTTAATATAAGAAGAGCTTAGATATTAAAAGAACTAATTAGTGGGTACGTATTGTGGGATTTCAGTTTCTGTGTTATTGAAATACTCTAATTGATGGCAATGGAGCAAAATGCAGCTCTTCTAACTATGAACTTTTTCTATATTTGTAATGAAGCTTTAAAGCAGCCAGCCAGATTGCTTGTGTAAGTGTTTAGAACAAAATCATCAGTACCTGCTAGGATAAGCCTCAGATTAAGTTTCTCGTAACATCTGGCCAAGAAGCACAGTACATCATTTAGAAAAAAAGTGCTAATCTAGTGCAGTGTTTACTTTCACAGGGCATCTGATGCATAGTTCTGTCATCAAGAAAAATGGATATTAAAATATCAGAATTTAGATATGACTAAGTTGGCTAACTTAAACTTCAGGTTGATTAACATGGGAATGTAAAAGTGAGATATGCAAAGTGACTGATACAGTGTGTTCCATCAAAAACTCAACAGCTATTCCCTCAGGAGATACATTATTTTCCAATAGTTAGAAGAAAATAATCCTTAATAAGAAAGGTGATTAAAGTTTGAGCATTTTGCTCTTTTAGTTTCAGGGAAACTAAGATGAAATCAAGACTGGGTCTCGTTTCTGTCATGGTGATGGCATCATTAGGAGTCTGTCCATTAGTTCCAGGATCACTGACTCACATGTCCTGCTGTCTGTATCAGACTAAAGTGTTTGGCTGAGATCTAAATCCACCACCTAGGTTAGAAATGAGTATTCTATGGCTGCTGTAAGTGAAAAAACAAATAAATTGTTATATGGTCTGAGGCCAAGGTGACTGGGATACCCACACTAAGAACAGAATTTTACTGGAATCTCAGATTAACAGATAAATATTTGAAATTCTAGTTTATATCTAATGCTTGCCATGGTCTTGTTTTCATCTCCCCCACCCACCTTTCAAATTTAAATTATCTCCACTTGGCTAGGATGGGAAGCAGAAGTGCTGAAATATCTAATCTTGTAAGACTTCCAGCCCAGCTGTGGAGAATCAAGTGGCTTTAGACAGTTGGAATACAGTTCAAAAAAGCATCCACAGTTTTTGGTGTTTGTCCAAGGTTGAGATGCTTTGTGGTTTACCCATCACTCTTTGTAATGTATAAGAAAGTAAACATACTCTGTCAATGCGTAAAATTGATATGAAAGTAAATCTGCTCCTGACCTTGCTGTCCATTTTCAGGCATGACTCTGACTGACTTCAGTGGAGTTTCACATAGGGAATGGCTTCATGATTAGACATCTGTACTGCAAACGAGGTAATATGTATTAATGTGTGTGATTTCTCTCTGGAATCAATTACAAGTGAGAAAAGAAAACTGTGAATATAATAACTTTCCCATGGACTGAGACTGTACAGCTACTACCATTCATCTATGCAATGCAATTCTACAAGTAAGCATAGCAGAAAAAAATGCAGAATTGAAAGGTATGGGCAAACGAAGCATGCCCTTTTTCATATGATATTTGAAACTAGAGGAAGGGGCAAAGGATACAAAAAGCTTTTTCTTCCTTCAATCACAGAACCTGTTAGAGGGCTGAGAACAATATTCTTAGACTGCCCTGGAAACAACCTGTAAGAAAAACTGCCTGGCTTGTGAAAAACAGTGAGACAGGTTTTCCATGTCTGGTGCAGTGGAAGACAAATGACGTCTTTCATCCTCACGCCATGCATATAATGAAAACTCAGCACCAAGAAAGGTCATTGGTATGGGCATTATTACTCTATGATGCTGTGCAAAAGTGGCACCAAGATAATGTTAAAAGATTGTTTGCCATTAGGGATCTGGAGTGGCCAGCTACTACATTTGGAATGACCAAATTGTTACTTCCAGAGAGGAAACTCCTGAATTATTGTAGGCTTTACAGACCACTAAACAGTGCAATTCCATTCAGTGTTCTTACCCCAGCACTCTGCACAGAATCTCCCTCTCTGTGGTTCACAGTCTGAAGGAGGTGCCTTCCTTGGTGGGCTGAGGGGAGCAGAACTGCGTGCTGGAGGGGGCTGAAAAGCAGGGAGGCAACTCCAAGTCACCCAGCACTATCTTCCCTTTAAAACTCCATCAGTCCTGCTGTCTCTAGAGCAGCAGCAGGAACCTAAGGAGCTGGTGGAAATTTCCCCTTATCTTGCTCTTTGTAATCCTTGGTTGAACTGAAATCTTTGAGCAGAGGGATGCAGTGAAAATGGCTAATCGGTCTGTGAAGAGGGAACTGTGCTGTTCTTGATGCTCCTAGGTATAACAGCCTTAGTCAGGTACAAGATAAAAATAGCCTATTTTTTCCCCAATGAATTCCTTACCTGAAATGGACAACTATGAGTTGCAGTAGTGAGGTATGGCCATTTTAACTAACTTATCATGTTCAGGAAGTCCTGGTTTGCTCTCCACTCCCCAAGAGAGAGTAAAATCTTTGTTCTTCATTGAACTTCCCATAACATCAGATGTTTCTATGAACTTCACTAGAAAAAAGTGATGCAGATATAGGATTGGAGGTGAGCCTAAAAGCTGAGCTGGATCCTAAAGTCAGTGAGAAGACAGAATAAGTGGTAGATGACCATTTAGACATAGTAGGTGGAAAGTGCCACTTTAGAATGATGTGTTTTGGTATACATTGGAAATACTGTAATTACACAGAACTGGAAATAGTTTCAGAAAAGTGAATTTAAACTCAGGATGGATAGAAAGGTGCTTTAGTTTCTTGCTTATGTCATCATAAGTAGGCATGTGCTGCCTTTCATACCCTTGATAAAAACTGTGCTTTTGATAAAAAATGTTGCCAGTAAGAAACTTCACAGCCTCCCCTTCCCCAGATACCATAGGGAATAGATTGTCTGGAAGTCCTGGAGATCTTTCAGAATAGGTTGAATCTGCCAAGAATGAAATAGGTATAATCAGTCCTTTGCTGGGGGCTTTTGACCTTTTGTTGTTGTTGTTGTTGGGACTTTTTTGTGTTACTCCTTAAATTCTGCCCAGTTAACAGCTTCACTGATTCAGGAAGTTCATGAGCAGCCATAAACCCTGCCTCCAGAAAAGGTAGTTCGTGTGTAACAGTTTCATGTAATGAGAGACTTAATATACCTGTTCACTCACTTGCATGTTTACAAACTCAAGGAACTAGCATACTCTAGCTCTCTACATCTTGAGAATGACATGGAGCTATGTGAGGTTTGCATGACAGTATTTGAAGACCGAATAGCAAGTGTCTTCTTCCAAATCTGCTGGAGAACTGCTGTGGCCCTAAGGTGGGCTCATTTCAGAGTTACATGGTCACTGCCATACTAAAAGGACAATCTTCCACCTCTCTTATGCACACAGAGGCAGTGAGGTACCCCCGTGCATACATTTTCTCCAATTTCATATATACTGCCTCATCTTAATCATGTCACCTTGCCCCAGGCTTGTATTCTGAAAGCAGACTTGATCCTCTCTGCACTCCATGATTTGCCTGCACATTGAAGCTGAAGAGGTAATTACAAGGAGATTGTAATGACTCAGAGCTTCTGTTCTTAAGTGTTTCTTTTCAGAACTAATTCAGGATTTCATCACTTCAAAGCACCAGTAACTATGTTGTCATAGAAGACATAAATTGGAATTCTAGAAATGGTCTTTTCTTGCTATTAAATTTATTTTTCTTTCTATTCAAAATATGTTTATAATTGATAGATTTCTCACCCATGAAGAGACTGGAAGAACTTTTCCTTTACTACAGCTAAAATGTGATTGGGGTCAGAATTTAAATTCAGATAACATAGCTCTTTGCAGTAGCTTATATTAAAACCAAACTCCAGTGCAGTAACAAACACTTACTTCTCCTTAAAGATGAAATTATATATACACACTAGATACCTGATATTTGGATCAAGGGGTGGAAAAATGTTTAATACTGTTCACAGAGTTATTTCAGTGTTATGAGTGCAAAGTTAGATATTATTTCAATTTTTTTTATGCTCAACTTTTTAGATTACAGCTTACTGTTAAAGACATGCCAGTAGGTAAAAATAATAGTAATATAAAAGATGTTGTACAAAGATGCTTTGGTTGCCAGACTTTCATAATATATTTCTACTGAATTGAATGAAACAAGATCATTAAATGGATCAGTGAACTAAGCCTGCGGGAAAGGAGGGAGGTTGGCACAGAGTGTTATTTTAATTTAATTCTGTTGAATAATTTTATAGAATCTGCAAGTGACATTTATAAACAATGACAAATTTACAATGCCTGAAAGTCTTATTTTTTAATGTATTGATTACCTTTCATTTGAATATATATGAAGTATTTGCAATATGAACGTTATCTGTTAACCTGGAGTATTAGTTAAAATGATGAGACACTTCAAAGTGACCCATGTTATTTACATAGTTGAAAGATTTACAGAATATCTTGACATAATGATGTCTTGACTGGTCTGTGGTTAATGCTCTGATGTAGCTATCCAGCTGTAGAGGACAATACTGTTCAGTGATGTCACTTATGATGACACCTCTTTTTGACTATTAGGAGTCAATTTTGCTGTTGCTGTTGTTCTAGTCTTCATCCAGATCAGCTTAACACTTCTGCCTTGCATAGCCCAAAGAATGTTTGAATCCGAAAGTGTAGTTTGCTTTCACGTTGCATTCATATTTTGAACTCCTCCTATGTATTGCTAGAAAAATAAGACTGTGAACACTGTGTTTTTTCTCTGCTTTGTTCCCTGTGTGTACAATTGTCAATGTGATTACTTACCTTAAATTCACTGAAGAAGAAACATCCAAAACTGTTAACTTCAGCCACAGCTTTGTAATCCTTAATTAGATGCACTACAGTGATTTGTCAAGAAAATGGAGAGCCTAGCCTGTGTAATTGAGTTGCATATTGTTATTTTTTTGTTTTCTTGCGTATCATTTAATATTTTACATTAATTTCAGGTTTACCATTTATATATATGAATATATAAAATGGGAAGGACATTTTCAAGCTAATTTTAAAAGAGATTTAGAATCCAAAGGGTTATCTTGGAATCCCATTATGCTATTTTAAAGATGTTTGTCAGGTATGAATTGAGGTTTTAGACCCAAATGTATTTATGCAAAAAAATATATTGCATAGATTAATGCTCACTGCAGAAGCTAAGCAAATATTCTAAGAGAAACTGAGAGTATATTCATTAAAAAAGTAATCAGTTTTGTAATGTATTTTGTTCATTTTGGTCATTTAAATATTGCTTGCAATTAATAGCAAAAAATACCTAAGTAAGGCAATTTATGAACTTCTCATTACTGTACTGCCTAATGGTCACAATTTTTATCTCATAACAGCCTATGAAATAGACAAGTATTCTTTTTTCATTGGACAAGTTTAAGGTACATCGATTATGATCTGGCACAAAGTAACATGAATTCCTATGATGATAGACTGAATCTTCCTTCATCTAAAATCAAAATAAAATCAAATACCTCTCTACTTGCATATGATATATAACTATTTGAACAGTTCTTCAGAACACTCCTTATGGGTTTGAAAGTTAATGTATCAAGGTGCAGAAATATTACCAGTCATATATTTTTCAAGAGCCAATTGCAAATACGGAATGATGCAAATATCAGTGAAGGTGAATAACTTTGTTGTAGTTTAACCCCAGCCAGCAACTAAGCACCACACAGCTGCTCACTCACTCTCCTTCCACTTGGTGGGATGGGGAAGAGAATCAGAAGAGTAAAAGTGAGAAAACTCATGGGTTGAGACAAAGACAGTTTAATAGGTAAAGTAAAAACCTCATATGCAAGCAAAGCAAAACAAGGAATTCATTCACTCTTTCCCATCAGCAGGCAGGTGTTCAGCCATCTCCAGGGAAATAGGGCTCCATCACATATAACGGTTACTTGGGAAGAAAAATGCCATCACTCTGAACATCCTCCCCTTCCTTCTTCTTCCCCCAACTTTATATGCTGAGTATGATGTCATATGGTATGGAATATCCCTTTGGTCAGTTGGGGTCAGCTGTCCCAGCTGTGTCCCCTCCCAGCTTCTTGTGCACTCCCAGCCTACTCGCTGGTGGGGTGTTGTGAGAGGCAGAAAAGACTTTGACTCTGTGTAAGCACTGCTCAGCAATAATGAAAACATCCCTGTATTATCAACACTGTTTTAGCACAAATTCAAAACATATGCCCATACTAGCTGCTATGGAGAAAATTAACTCTACCCCAGCCAAACCAGCACATTCTCCACCCCTTATTTCATACCATTTCATAAGGCTCAAGAATATTGTGCCTAACAGGAAGATCATTTCACACACAGATTCAGAATTTAGAGAGGTAAGAAATGTAAAATGATAAATAATTTATTAAAGTTTCTTTGTGCATATATTTATGAACTTATTTATCAACAGATAGGGTAGCAGTATTACTCACATATTAGCTGTGCATAATTTGCCAGATCTTAACAGAATAATGTCTTTTTACCTCCTGACCTTTTCCCCATCTTTGGATTTCTCTACACTGTTTGCTCTTTTCCACCTGAGTAAACCTTTAGCTTTTTCTATCTTTAAAAAATTCTCCTCAAACTTGGGAAGCAGGAGGTTAATCTCACAGTGAGCTCTATTTTCAACATTTTTACATAAAGTGAGATTCAGCCCTTTTTAGTAGTTTTACAGGATTAAAAGCTCACAACCTTGAAAACTGGTCAGAAAGTGAGCTAAATGAAGAAACAACACAAAGTAACTCAGTGGATTTGTCTAAACAGCTTTCCTCCTTTGAAGGATTTAATTTTACTTCAAGCATAAATGAGAAATGTTTGAGACATTCAAGGTCCCAAGGAAGCAGAAAAACTATAGAATAAAACTAACATATCTTTTGATACCATTGGCAATGTCTGCAAAGACAATGCCAGGAATGATTATATTTAGAGTCTGAATCAACCTTTCACCATAGGAAAGGCTTAAAATTTATTGCTATTGCACTGTTAGTGAGTCACAGCTAAAAAATATAACATCATATCATACTTAGCCAAGGAATGAAGTAAAGACTTTTCTTCTAATAGTATCAGTCTACCTTGTTTCACATGCTTTCATTTAAAGCAAATGTCATTAGTTAAATTTAAATTAATAAATTAAGTGACGGGTTACTACCATAGTAAATTAGTTTTCATTTCAAAGCAGGACAAGTACTCCCTACCTTACTCTTAAAAGTAAGAATCATGTTGTATAATAAAACAAATTTGGTCTATCTTTTGTAAGTTGTTCAATAAGGCTGGTGCTGTATTCTCTCCCCAGCAGACAAGACATTATTTTGCTTTTTAGAGCCTAATTTTCTTATAATCACAAATTAATGTACGAAAGGTCTCTAAAAGAGAAAGTATTTAAAAACATTCATATATCTTGCTCTGAATTCTATCACACAGACTGAACATGCCTTAACAAGGCCAAAAACAACAATATGACAACAGCACATCTCTATATAGCTGAGGCTTTTCACGTATTATTGTCAGTGTCTATAATATGCAGTCCCCCAGGATTCCATTTTTCAGTAGAAAATGCAGAGAACTCTAATATAGGGCTAAGACACAGAACTGTTCATGGTTTCTAATTTGAAATTATTTTCCTTTGGAAGCCTGTGAAATGAGAGGCATAGTTTTATCTTTTGTTACAATCAGAATCTTCAAAATTTCAGTTTGAACTTTTTAGTGGTGTCTTTCGTTCTCCTTATATGCAGTAGAATGAGCATCTCGCAGAGTCCTGCTTCCATCCCCACAAACAAAATTTTTTTGATAACTCATTTCAGCAGCTCTGATTTTTTTTTCTGAAATTTGTCATCTATAGAAATGTTAGAAGTAAAAAAGAGAAGAAAAAAGGGCAATGATGTCATTCATTTTGTTACAAATTCTGACAGGGAAAGTGCATTATTCATTACAAACATCTATGACCACAGAATAATATCTGATTATGCAGAGATGTTTTGCCCAATTTTAAGTGCAGACAAATATCCAAATAATTTTTAAAGCTTATTCCTAGATTATTTTGTTAGTAGGTGGGACCAATGCAATCAAGACTAAGAGTAATGACACAAGAGTGTAATTTCATTTTTGTGATGACAGAAGACATATATGTAAGTAAGAACAAACAATTACAAATAATTTAGCTGAATAACCAAAGAATCAGTCTAATTTAAGACTTCCCAATTCAAACAAGCAGCACATTTTTTTTTTTGCCTTCAGAAGGCCAAACTTCAAGAAATTAAGGAAATTTTTTTTTATTAACTCAACTGAATCAATTAGGCCGAGAAGATTAGGAAATTAAATTAAGCTAGGAATTTCTTTAAAACATTAATGATAAAATAATTGGAATTTGTAACTCAAACAAAGGGGACAATCTGTAGGACACAACTCCAGGCTCAGTTGGATAAACAGCCACTTCAGAAAGGATACTAGAAACGAACAACAAATAGTATGTCTTAGAGGTTAGGAAGTTTAGAGGTAAAATGAAAACTGCCACAAATCAAGCTGAGTCAGACCTTGCAGAAAAAATTAAAAGTAAAACCTCTTTAGCTGTACCAACTGAAAAATGAACAAGGAAAACCAACATGAAATGACACTACATTACAGGAAGAGATGGATATAGATGATAATCTGTCAGTGCCCCTAAAAATAGATGAATACTTTGTGGAATTTTTGAATGGAAATGTCAATCATCACTGCAGACAAGAGTGAAGAATTGAAAGCTACACATAACTGAGAAAACTCAAATAATGTACTCATGCTAGTAAAGTCAAGTAATCTACATCACAGAATTCCCAAGAACTGTGACAGAATGTCAGAAATACAGAATATCTGGAAAATTGATTTAATCAATGTCTCAAGATTAAGGTCATGCAATCTGACTATAAAAGAGCCAATATGGTGCCTTTGTGAGAAACAACGGGGAAAGTGGGTTGAAAGGAACAGATTTGCCTGATCTCAGTATGGTACAATATTCCTTAATAATGAAAAAAAAAGGAAGTAAATTGAGACAAAAATGCAAGTTCTATTTGCAAAAGAAAATTATGCCAGAGAAACTATTTTTCATCGAAGATACAGCAAATGCAGATTATTCTGTTGTTGATATTGTTATTTTTAAAGAATGGCAAATAAAATAAATCCAGTCTAAGTCTTTTAATGATGGAAAAGAAGCGTAGTAGAACTGGGGACTGATGATGTTGCTGATGTGATGAAAAAATACAACAGCAGATTATGTTGAAGAAAGTCATTACTGTAGCAAATTCTTAAGAATCAGTACTGAGGTTGACTTTATTTTCCATTTTATTAATCATAAGGGTAAAAAAGTATGCACCTGAAGGGCTGTCTTTTTGTAATAACTTTGTACTAGTGAACTTCACTGATCGCACACAGTTGACAGACATCATCAATAACATCTTCACAGAGAATCAGGATATTAGGTAGGAAGACATAAATGACCTTAAGTTCTAGAGGAAGAGAGATGGGATGTAGTGTAGAGAAACAAATTGGAGAAGCATGTGCCTGGATACTACTCCACTGGTGCCTCAACATTTTAAAATTTTTGGAGAATGACCTCCTTTTACAAATGTAATTGTGATCTCAGTATAGCATTGTAGAAGGTATTGGTAAGCCCTAAAAGAGAGAAATTAGGACATCTCCAAACCAGTCTAGAGCGGTGTTCCATAATAGTCTTCTAACAGGAATCGTAGGAACAAGCTAGCTAACTGCGTTTAGGATGGAGCTTAATTAATTCATAAATGAGGTTACTTGGGTGAAGTCTAAGATGCAGTTATTGTCAGCTCATTGACTGTTCCATAAGAAAATAACTGCATGGCTTCTAGACCAGACCTGAATCATGCCTGCCTAACTTGTCACAAAACCAGCTGATCTTGAGTATCTCTGCATTCATGTTTACAGATGTGCCTCAGTAACTCCACCACACATCCAGATTTTTTTTTTTTTTTTTGTAACTCTCTTTAAGCTTGTAGGCTTTGGGTTAAGTTCACAAGAAAATGTAAGTACATAAGGGTGAAGTCAGGAGGCTACTGGAAATTACTGAATATATTTAGGCATCTAACTGAATGGCCACTGACTATAGCAGTCCAGATGGTCCTATGTTAACTGTTCTCCATGACTAGGAGAGTTTTTACAGCAATGTGCGTGTTAGCTGTGATCAGGCATGTGCTTAGTGGTTGGTTAATTTTTCATGAAAATCTTTTGTTAATTTGATGCAGTGAGTAAGGAGGAATTGTAGATAGTAGCACAGTTGGACAGATTTTTAAGAGCAGCAGCTTTTAGAATGGTTGCAGGCTGTGTGTTTGTTTGAGTCACAACAGTGATAGCCAAAATTGATGACATACTGGTTTAATGTTGCCCTTGCCAACAATTTACAGAGCTTTAGTTGTTGAAAAGTTACTCCCCTCAAGGCTTCAGGGATTCATTTTAAAAATCAGGCTGTTACAATTTCACATATAATACAAAACTTGGTAGCTTTTGACTTCTAGTTTGGATTATCAATAGGAAAAAGAAAAACACTCTGTCTCACTAATGCAGTTTTGATTGTTACAATCGTGGCTGAAAAGGCCATCAAAACCTACTTGTTTACTGTAATGGAGGTGAGAATATATTTGCGGTGACTGGGGTTTGTGTGGAATGTTTTATCTGTTTGTCCATATCTCTGAAATGTACGGAATGTTAGAACTGGTACGTAGGTTTGGTTTGGGGTTTGGGATTTTTTTTTTCAGTTTGAGATGGAAATTATTAACCACAGTATGTTCCATACTTCTGAGCAGGCAATGATGAAATAACTTAAAAATGATAAGAATCATAGAATCATAGAATCATTTTGGTTGGAAAAGACCTTTAAGATCATCAAGTCCAACCATAAACCTAGCACTCCCAAGTCCACCACTAAACCATGTCCCTAAGTGCCACATCTACACATCTTTTAAATACTTCCAGGGATGGTCATCAACACAGCCTGGCAATTTCAATATTACTTTTTAAAAATTACTATTTTGACTATATTCTTATCTCAGTTGTTGCCTTCAGTCAACATTTGGTCTTATTCTTATATGTCTGCTATTACTATTTGTCTCTTACAGCTCATCAGGGTTCATTTTGTTGGATTTGGAAAGACTTGTCATTATGATCCAACTAGATCATTTTATACTTTACATCAGTATCTTTTAAGTGGTTGCTCTAATCTCTCTGGTATGATACCAATTCTGTGATGCTACAGCTGTGGGATGAGGGGAGCTGGCATATCAGTTGGTGATTCTTAGAACTGGGGCCCATGAGAACCCATTAGAGAAACTTTGGTCACAGAGACAGTTAACCTCATAGAAACACAGTACATGCTTGCTCAGAGCATAAGAAAGTTGACCTGAAATTGAAATGTACTTCAGGAATCAGATATCAGCCTTCTATCCAAAATTCTGATGTTGAAGCTTCCTAGCAATTTTTTTTTTTTCCAAAACTATTCAAGAAGAGTAAGGGAATTTACTTTTTCATTTTTTGTTTTCCATAGTCTACCTGTAGTCCCAGTATGAATTTGGAAGAAAAAATGACCTAGTGATAGGCATGCTAATCCAGAACTTTGAAGACCAAATCTTTCATTCCTTCCCTGCTATGGCTTTCTCCTTTGAAAATCCTTAACCCCTCTGTGACTTAATTCCCCATTTGTTAATCTGACACCAAGGTGTCATTATGCCTTTGGGTACCGTGAACTCCCATACATTAATAATATTCTAGCTGACATCCAATTATTGTAGCAACAGAGGCTGAATAAGGACCATGGGGAGGTAAAGTAGAACCTCTCCTGGATTATGCCAGTTTTTTTTGTCTTTATTGGAATTCTTAAAGAAACCCAGTCCCAAGAATAGCCCCCCTACTTTGCATACATTGTAGTTAAATAAGCATAGAATCATAGAATGGTTTGGGTCAGAAGGGATCTTTAAAGGTCACCTAGTCCACCCCCCCCCCCCCTGCAGTGGGCAGGGACGTCTTCAACTAGATCAGGTTTCTCAGAGCCCCATCCCACCTGACCTTGAATGTTTCCAGGGATGAGGCATCTACCATCTCTCTAGGCAACCTGTTCCAGTGTTTCACCATCCCCATCATAAAAAATTTCTGCCTTATATCTAGTCTGAATCTACACTCTTTTAGTTTAAAACCATTACCCCTTGTCCTATCGCTACAGGCCCTTCTAAACAGTTAGTCCCCATTTTTCTTATAGGTCCCCACTGAAAGGCAGTGGTAAGATCACCCCAGAACCTTCTCCAGGCTAAACAACCCAACTTTCTTAGCCTTTCCTCATAGGAGAGGTGCTCCATCCCTCTGATCGTTTTTGTGGCCCTCCTCTGGACCCGCTCCAACAGGTCCGTGTCTTTCTTGTACTGAGGACTCCAGAGCTGGATGCAGCACTCCAGGTGGGGTCTCACCAGAACAGAACAGAGGGGCAGAATCACCTCCCTCAACCTGCTGGCCACACTTCTTTTGATACAGCCCAGGATACGGTTCGCTTTCTGGGCTGCAAGTACACATTGCCGGCTCATGTCCAGTTTTCCATCCACCATGTCAGGACAAGGAAAGAAAATCTTGTCCAGTGTATTTTCAAAGCTAAAAGAAATGCTCCCTGACACTAACAGTAGCAGGGGTGAAGAACATGACCTGATTTGGGAATGAGGAAGGCTTATTTACTGCATTCACCTACTAAAATTTAATATTTCTCCTGTGCTGTTTTTTTTTTTTTTTCCCCCATCTATTTCTCCTTCTTTCACTTAACACATTTCTTTTGATTAGAGCTCCACACTACCAAGTTATCTTCAGACAAATTGCATTGTATTAGCCAAGATCTTAGTGCTCTTACGGATGGTTAGTTCCAGCCAATTCTAAATGTAGCTGAGATGGGGTTCAGCTTAGTACTTTACGATGTGCTACATCCTTATTCCATAACTTAAATTTTTCCGTCATGTTAGAGTCATTTCTCATTAAACATCTCTTTTCTTCTTATAAGTGCACTTGTCCTAGTTTATAAAAACCCTAAGCATTTTTACAAAATTTTACTGGATGCAATGCTCAGTGGGGAAGAGTTGAATGCAGAAACCACAGATACATGGTTTTCTCTCTGACACGCTGGATCCAACTTTAACTAAAGTAGTATATAGATGATCCATGAACAGGAATGTTCTAAACTATCTAATTACTTACCTGATTATATTGAAATTTCACTTTCATCCCACTGTAGTAAACAGATATTAATTTATAAGCTTTCCAAATAGAGCGTTTTTAGTATTGTCATGCCTAACTAAAAAATAGATGCCTACTGGGTCCAGTCCTGTTCAATATATTCATCAATTACCTGGATGAAGGGATAGAGTGTACTGTCAGCAAGTTCACTGATGATACCAAGCTGGGAGGAGTGGCTGATATGCCAGAAGGTTGTGCTGCCATCCAACAAGTCCCAGACAGGCTGGAGAGCTGGGCCGAGGGGAACCTGATGAAATTCAACAAGAGCAAGTGTAGGGTCCTGCATCTGGGGAGGAACAACCCCTTGCACCGGTACAGGTTGGGGGTTGACCTACTGGAAAGTAGCACTGCTGAAAAGGACCTGGGAGTGCTGGTGGACAGCAGGTTGACCATAAGCCTGCAATGTGCCCTTGAGACCAAGAAGGCCAACAGTATCCTGGGGTGCATAAAAAGAAGTGTGGCTAGCAGGTCAAGGGAGGTTATCCTCTTTCTCTACTCTGCCCTAGTAGAGGCCACATCTGGAGTACTGTCTTTATTTCTGGGGCCCCCAGTTTAAGAAGGACAGGGAACTGCTTGAGTAAGTCCAGCAGAGAGCTACGAAGATGATCAGGGGACTGGAGCATGTCTCTTATGAGGAAAGGCTGAGAGACTCGGGTTTGTTCAGCCTGGAGAAGAGAAGACTGAGGGGGGATCCCATCAATACTTATAAATATCTAAAGGGTGGGTGTCAAGAGGATGAGGCCAGACTCTTTTCAGTGGTGCCCAACAACAGGACAAGGGGCAATGGGCACAAACGAACACAGGAAGTTCCACCTAAACATGAGAAAAAACTTCTTTACTTTGAGGGTGACAAAGCAGTGGAACAGGCTGTCCAGAGAGGTTGTGGAGTCTCTTTCCCTGGAAACATTCAAAATCCACCCGGACATGGTCCTGTGCACCCTGCTCTAGGTGCACCTGCTCAAGCAGAGGGGTTGGATAAGATGATCTCCGGAGGTCCCTTCTAACCCCTACCATTCTGTGATTCTGTGATTCTGTGAAAGGCTGAAGTTTCAGGTCTAACTAGAAGTTTGATGGGGTTTGGCATCCGAGGCTTCTAAACTCATTTTAAAATCTTAGGGAGTGAAGCTATTTTTCTCTTGGGAGGAAACTTTTATTGAAGGTAAAATATCAGGCAATTAACTTGCATTGAATGAAATACATATTATCCACTAATAAGCATTTACTGCAGTTTTCATGCACTTCAGTGGTCAGGAACTGTTTCATATAGGAGAACATGTGTGTTACCAAGACGCATAGTTTATATGCATATATATACACCTGCATTAGAGGCATAGAATGGAAACAATACTTACAAGTATTTCTGACTAATTTCTCCATCACCAAATGAAAAGTTTTATTAACTATAACACATATAATTATAACAATTTTTACTGCAGAAAAGCATGACAAGTGCTAACTTTTGCAAGGAATGTTTTATTATTTACTTTCACTATGTAATACTGTAGTGAGGCCTCATTTTAGTCTTCTGTGAAGTTCTAGGAAGGTGCACGAGTTATTTTCATGCTTACTTGGCTGCCACAACAGAAACCTGCAAAGTAGAATAATTTTATATAAAAACATGCAAGCAATAACTGTCTGCAGCTGGCAGCTTGTAAGACTGCTTCCTCAAAACCAATATCAAAAGTATAAGGTTTAGAAACATTGCTCTTACCAGCATGTGCTCTAGGTACAAGTGCATTAGTAAATATTTATGAAGATTAGTTATGTAGCATTTAAATAGTGTTTTGCAAAGAATTTTGAACAAGTAAAGAGTAAGAATTATTTTGTTACAAAGGAGGTGGATTATGACTCAGAAAATATGAAAGAGCATTGCAACAACTTAATTTAGATGTATTTGGTGTCCAGGGCTTTTCCTGCTGCAAGGTAAGAGTTTTTTGGCATAAACCTTTGGTTAAGCAGCCAATAGAGAACTCTTATCCAGATGTCTGGGAGCTCTTAGGGGTATAGGAAGCTATTTTAATTTTACATTGAGTTTTAGTAGTGTTAGTATAGCAGGAACCTTTAACTTCCTGCCTAATAAACTTTATGAAGTCACCCAGGTAGAAGACACATAACTACTGAAATTTAGTTGACATTTTGCTTCAGTCTGTGGCTTTTGCTGATTTTTACTCTGTATTGATTTTTAATAAGTAGTTTTAAATCAGAATACTCTATGTAGCTATATGTCCTTTACTGCATTTCTGGGAAAATTACATTTGATAAAATGCACCAGAACATGTAAACCACAAAGCTTATATCAAGAATATTGTGAAATAATTCTTTCATCTTTTCACTGACTAGGGTGACTTCAGACACATTTATTCAGCTGTTCCACAGACAGAGACTGGGAACTGGTAAAAACTCACTGCAAATATACTGTACTGAATAACTCCAGAAAAGACCGGTTATGTCTCACACAAAATATGTTTATGCTGGGCAGTGCTAGTCTGTCAAACTGAACCCTTACCTAGAAAGGTTTCTCATCTCTGTGTTATAGTACCTAGAGAGAGGAGAGAGACCTTCTAGTGACAGTCTATGGTGGAAAATCAACTTGGAGTTCGTAGACTTGGATTACTGATTCTGAAGCCAGAAGGTCCTAGAAAAGAAGGGTTTGGAGTTGGACCTCATTTTGACCTCCTTGCCTCCTGTCTGTTGTGTGCACAGTTGTCTCTATCTGCAAAATAGAAAGAATATCTCTGTCTGCAATATAGAAGAAAAAATAACAAGTAGTAGGGCAAAAGTCTTGTTCTCTTGAAGATGAGGGAGGATCCATTATTACAGCATGGCCTTCCAGCTTTGGGAGTTGTCTTGAACTTCTGTAAATTCTCTCCCTGAAGAAAGAAACTTTACTGAAGTGAATGTCCAAAAATAATAATCCTAACCCAAAAAATTTTGGGCTTCACTTTGCTCACAGAAGCTACTGTAACTGCTGAGAAAACACTTTTCCGAATTAGGTTCCTATTGCATAATCTGACTCTTAACAAAGTACCAAAAATAATTGGACAATTTTCAATAGAAAAGCTAATAAGCATTTGTTACAAACCAAGCGGCAGTGGAAGATCAAATAAGGGATAGGAAGCAATCAATAGTTTGAAATTAATACTTTTTTTTTTTTTTTTTGCTAGGTATGAATGTCAGAGTTAATATTCTAAATAAAAAAAAAGAAAAAAAAAAGAAAAAAAAAGGGGTACATGTTCAAACCAGGCATACATGTGTGACCCACGCTCCATGAATGATACCTCACCCGTGGTAAATAGCATCATTTTTATGTATAGCTTTGCTCAGGTCTATTGACATGTACTGCAATAATGGAACTATTACAAACAATAAATCACGGTATATACAGTTCAGGTAGATTGGATGATCTGTCCCCATGCCTATACTTCAATTTTAATTGGGAAATGTCAGTTCCAAGACAGCAAATCTGGAAACATACTGAGTCGGGTTTGGATTTTGTTTTTTCTGAAAATTTCTTAAATCTGTGATGGATTTCCTTTATTTTATTTTATTTTATTCTATTTTATTTTATTTTATTTTAATTTTCTGAGTAAGCAAGACATCAACATATAATTTGTCAGGTCAATCACCTGGAAGGCCAGTATTTTAGGTTCCTCTGTATCCTGGTCTGAACTTGACATCTTTCACTTGCCAGGTTAAGTGGTAACCATCAGGCTGTTTGCTCTTGAAGGTAATTATGCAGCTCAGTCTATGTATAGATATTTGAATTGGTCTGAAAGGGACAGGCATACAAAATTTTGAAAGTTTTAATGTTGTCCCTAGGCAAAGTAGAAAAAAATTTTGTTTAGGCTGGATTATTAACCAGATTTTACCACAACCGTTTCTGTCTATCATTTGCTCTTGTTAAAGGCTATACTATGGCTTATTGTCCACATTCCTCTTTTAGTATAAGCTTTCATCCTTCCTGAAGGATACAATATGGTGTTTAGTTTTTGATTCACACAGCATATTTTGAGCAGTATAAATAAAGACATACACTCTCCTGGTCATCTGGTCTATTTAGATAGTGGTAGTTCATTAAATTGATGCTGAGAAAATCTGTGCCATTGGGACTCTTTTCTATTCCTGAGCAGGGATTTAGTACCTGCTAATAATTTTTCTGTTAATTATGATCTATATCTAAGCCCAAATGAACTATTAACAGAGAACTGCTTACTCAGTATGAGGAGGGCCAAATATTTATTAACATTTCAGTGGGATGACATGAAACTGACCTATATGGACCTTTCATTTCTTTCAGTGTAAGAATTCTGTTAATATCTTCGTTTGAATATTTTTGTGATTAATTTAGATGTGGTCAGGTTTGAAAAAATGTAATTGGGCTTTTCGATAGGATTTCAGAAAGTACCGAGGCTCTCAACTCCTATTGGAACTGTCTGATTTGATTATATGAAACAAAATAATTTCCATCTAATGGTTTCTAAAGACAGATGCTGCCACCAGGGGAAGAATAGTAGGACCCAACTGACAAGAATTGTTCATTATGCCTGTACTGTGGTGCAGCTGTCTTCAAGTACTGGATCAGGTCTTGTCTGTTCTCTAGCATCTGTACTCCTGTGCTCAAGTATTACAGCTTCAAGATTCAGTTGATTCCTCTTGCAGACCAGAGGCAGAGTATGATTCAATGTGCAAGGAAGGACTTTATGTTCAAGTACAGGCTTTATGCTCCCAATCCAATGGTACAAATACAACACCACATTGCACCCAGGGACCAGACACACTGTCCTCTGTGCTCAGTAGTGTTTTCAAAGAAGTGGCTCCAATCTTTCAGGTATTCTCTCTTGCAAAGGAGGTTGGAGACAAAAAAAGGAATTAAAAAAAAAGAGAAGTCTGCACCAATAATTGTTTAGAAAAGAAGAAAAAATATCTCAAAGTACTGAATATTTTTAATTAGCTATTAAGAAAATGCGAGAAAATATATTTTTCTCCTCTTCTCATTCTTTCACAATGACCATTTTCTCTTGCAAAACAGCTCTATTAGTATTGTTTAGAGACTTCTACTCGTCATATTTTCATCTTTTAATGACCTTACAGTATTATTTAAGGATCTCATTATCACGAATATCACATTTTTTCCCCTAGTTGCTGTTCTGATTATTTGTCTGAATATCCCACCATGTATGAAATTCTCAGATTACCTTAATTCTACACATTGTAATTTTTAAATTAGCTGATGGAAAGATTTCACCAACTACACATGAACTGTTCAGTTTTGGATTTAGTGTTTGGTTTTTAGCACAGTCTCATGCTGGACATTTAGAAAATACATTTTCTTATCCAGAATAAAGCTAATATGATTACTAACATCTGTCCTGGCTCAGGTGAGTGCCATATTTTATTTATTTTTTTTTTTTTTTATGAAGATGGATCTCTTTTCCAAATATCACATCAGCGCGAGTCATGTCTTTGGGATCTTTTAAGCAGCTGTTAAGGTACTAATAATGAAAATCTTCTTTCTTTGCTGCCAGCTCTGCACAGATGCTGTGGACAACTACTTTGGGAGTAGAAAAAAAATCCTTAAAACTGCTGAAAATCAAATTATAATGTAGTGAGGAGTTAAAACTTCACATGATAGCTGCTGAAATAGCATATGTAAGCAGTTCATGAAACACAGACAAGTAGACTATTATATTACTCTCTTCTATTGACTTCTAAAATCTTTCTTCTGATCCCCTCTCTCTGAAGTATCCCACTGACTAAAAAAATAATCAGATCTCTTTGGTAGACAGCAGGCTAAATTCCAAGTTGCAAATCCATGCAAAGTCTACATGTACTTGTTTAACTATTCTTTTTTCCTCCCAAGTTCGTGACCTATTCTAACAAGGAGCTGTGAATTCAAAATGTAGTCATTGATGTATACATCTGCCTGCTACAAAATTTCATTCCAGGCAAGTCATTGCTGCCTGAACAAGAGCATTCCACTTTAGCAGTTGGGTAGTCTCTCTCCAGTCAAAGATAAGTTACTATTGTTCCACAGTCAAGTGTCCCATGTCTGAAGAGAGCAAAGAAACATGAACCATAGATTTCGTATGGTGTGACCAGTGTCCAACAAAATTGCTGAGTGTGTGTCATGGTTTAGCCAAAACTATTTCATTATAGCAACCTGCATAGATGGTCCCTTGAAGTTTTGTGGTTTGATATAGTCTTAATAGAAAACAAAAGCATCTTTGTAGACAAAATCCTGATTTACTGTGTGAAACAGATCAAGCATTCTGCAAAAATTATGAAGTTATGCAAGGGTCTAAACAGGTGTAAAACCTGTTTCACTCAACTCTTATTTTTTACAGCAATGACTTACTGAAAGTGTGCTTTGGGTATGGATGCGTAATAATCACATAAGCATTGTAGTATGCAACTCTGGTACTGATATATTGTGCCTTTTATAAACTAGAATGTAAAACATACATAGTGGAATCGATTTGGCTAATAAAGTCCTAAGTAAATAAGAATTTCTAAAGAAAACAGAGAAATTGTGCATCAAGAGAAGGAAAATGTGAGCAAAACAATACAGAAGGGAAAAAGAAACTGGGTTCAACTTTCTAAGAATTTGTATTGAACTTCATAAATATTTTAAAATTATTTTTTAGGAAAGAAAATGGATGAAAAGACAGTCAACAGAAACAGTCCTTGGAAAAAGATGTCATTTGCCTTAAACTTTATAAAGACTTGAAAGGCATTATTGGCTCTACAAAGCAGCATCATCTGTCAAGAGTACTTGTAGGCTGCCCAGTGGCATGGATATAGCCTGTGGCGCAAGGTGTACACAGAGTGAATTCCTAATGCCAACAGCCTTACTTCAACTCAGTTTGAGTTAAATGTGACAGAAAAAGAAAGATCAGGGATGGGATGAATCAATGAGCTGAGGTATAGGAGCACTTTAACAGGTAAAGATCCACAGAACATTTTTTCAGAGATTCTGAATAACAGATCATGTCTCTATTTCAGCTGTTATGGCTCAAACAGGGAACTGGTATCACAGATGTGTCTCCAGTATCAGGAGTGACATATCATGCAGTGGTAGTCTGCAAGGCTCCCTTTTGTACAGCTAAGTATTAGAAACATATTTGTACTCTAAGGTTCACAGGGAATGTGGTCCATTTCTTTTTCAGGCTGAATATAAAGCACACTATACATCTTCATTTTTCCACTAAAAACACAGAAGGTCTCTTAAAAACATAAATCTGCTAGGATTTTATTTTTCCATTTACTAGTAAAAAAGATTATATTTGTCTACAAAATATATGTTTAATTTTACTCAGAAATTCAATAAAAATCCAAGTTTTTTCATCAGGTCAGAATTACGGTTTTCTTATACCAATATTTCAGTTTTATATATTATCCTCCCTGGTGTTCAGTGGCAAAAGTTATGTTCTGAAGCATTTAGAAATTGGTGACACTGCAAACTTTTGACCTTAATCCACAATTAAGCCACTGAGCCACAGCCAGATCAATTACAAGGTTCATGGCACTCATGTCTCATATTAAATGCAACTTGCCATGGGGAAAATGTAGGAAAAGGGAGGTCAGAACTGATATTTTGGGTTTTTTTTTATAAATGTGTGTGATGACTGTGATCACACAAAATATTGTTTCAGGTAACTGTTCAAAGAGATTAAACTCAGGCAGATGGATCATCCTTATCCCACTGCAGAGTCCCTCAGTATATTTCTGTTAGAATATAGTGATGGATAGGCTCATTGCTGGACATAATCAGCTTTAAAGTCATTTTATATTGAAAAAAATGTTTAAAGTTTTCAGCTGTTGGCATAATTTTCTGTGAGTATAATTTGTAAGCACCTTCTGTAGTCTCCTATATAACTGTAAGCACAGAGACTTGGTACAAGGATGGCTGACAAGGATGTCCATGGCTGACAGCTACTTTTGTATTCAAAGCTCTGTATCCAAATTCAGGTGGGATATAGCTTCTATAATGATACCTAATTGGTGGTTGCAGCTCTTTCATGTGTTGAATCTGATGCTGTCTTGTGTGCACTGTCCTGGAATGGTGTGTATTCTAAGTATGTACTGTGTTGGAACAGTTTTCTGTTTTCAGCCCTGGAGATTGTGCACTTGTTAGCACAGGAGATATACTGTATATAGGGGTCCTCCCTTCTACTGAGCAGAAAATAATTTATACTTTAGCATTATAACCAAGAGACATTCTTGTTTTTATTCCAAAGCTAGAGCAGATGTACCTGAAATATGACATTCGCTGCTTAGGACAACTCTCTTGAAACCTCATCAGGAATAATGTGGGGAACTTGAATGTATTCTATTTGGAGTTCTATCATCCTAAGATTATAGTAAAGAGCATGTAATACACATCTAGATAGCCACTGGAGGTAATCTATTGCACATTTGAGAGTTTTATTATGTTTTTAAAGGCAAAGTTTTGAGGTCAAGATTGAGAAAAAAAAAATCCTAGGAATTTTTGTCCAGCTTGAAACAATTTTATGGCCCTGATTTTTAAAAGATGCCAACTTGAAAGGTCTCTCAGTATGTAACCCACAAAAATGAGCACCTAAAGCCACTTGAGAAAAATCTGACATTGGTACCTACACTGTAAACTTCTGTTGAACTCAGATGGCTAACCGAAAAGAAGTATAAACACTCAAGATTTAATGACTATTTTAATACATATTTACTTGTTCAAATATTTTACAACCATGCCTGAGTATTGATATTTCTACTTTGTAAAATATCTTGGAAGGTGTTGTGAAAGATGCAATAATATTATAATCCAGTTTAATACATGTAAATGCTACTTCATTATTATTCTTTTCATTTATCTTTTTATGTTCTCCTTATTTTATCATAAAATATGTTTTCACACAGATTTTTCTCTCACTTCCATGGGCTTTTGTTCATTTGCAAACGGTAAAAGGTTGGAGAAGAGGAAAATTCTAAGAAAAAAAAAGCAAATATGTAAACCCATTCCTGAAATATTAATAATAGCTATTAGGAACTTTCTGGAGGGAACTTTCTGGAATAGAAGCCTTTGATCCCAAATAAATAATGACATTATTGAAACAATATTACAGAAACTGTTTTAAATCTCTTTATGGGTCCTCCCCATTTAGAACAAAAGCACATTTAATGTAGTTTAATTTCTAGGACTCAGTTCTCTGCTGCTAATTGTGAAGGTCTTAGCCACAAGTAGAAGTCCCTCCGTGGCTCCTATTGCAATGTAAAATGTATCAAAATAAATACTAATATTTACTTGTAGATCTTCATTAAGAGTGGGTTAAGCTAAACTCCATTTAAATAACTTCAAAGCTGAATAAGAATATGATATAGATAGTTAACTGAGTTTAGCTAAGCCACTTTGAAATTAATTAATTTTTGTGACTAATTCTGTTAAAGAATCCTCATGAAAAGTGTCGGGATGCAACTAACACTGTTATTGCCTTTGAATTTTAGTAATTTCAGTGATTACATGGGAACAAATAAAAACTGCTGTAGGAACAAAACTTTGCAGTGGATATAAAATGTACAGTACATACTGAAAAGCTAGTAAAATGTATTAAGAATGTCACACATTACTGTTAATGTATTTTTTTTTTTTTTAATTTGAAGAACATTAAAGAATCCCTGTATCCAGCTAATGGAGTACATGCATATGATCACAACAATTTTTTTCAGAGAACTGATGGTGACATCAGTGGTGACAACATGGTGATTCCCTAGGAATGTGATTTATGAGCCTGTGGTACATGAATTGTAAGGGCGGTTGATTCAGCTGTTGTCTGGAAAGATTTACTCCCGCAGAAGGACAGGTGGCATCTCAACTCCCATCCTTTAACAGCTTGTGTTTGACTAGGATATTTTTCAAGTGCACCTGCATATAGGCCCTAATTTAAAAGACATGATGAGCTGCTGAATTACTTGATAGATGCTGTTCATGTTCCCTTCTTTATCCCTTTTGACTTAACAGCAGTGTAGTGTTGCAGGTATTTGCAGATGCAGTTTTCTGATTATTTTCTTGCTTCAAGAGGAAGTGTCTTTTTACAATGACCAGGCACAGACCATATAATCTTCACAGCAGCCCAACCTATACTATAACAGCAGGTAATACTCCTGGGGGACTGCATATTTTACTAAATCTGTAGAAAAAGGAGACTTCCTACCACAATAAATCAGCACATAATACAAATAAAGCCAAACATCATTGCTCCAACCAATTCCAAAACAATGGGGGGGCGGAGGGGGAAGCATATCTCCTAACCCCAGAGCTGATTCACCCTGGAGAATACTCTAATGCATGTGGTGTTGGGCTGCAAGCAATATCCCTGTGCTGCGCTCCTCCGTGACCAATTTAGTTCAGAGCTATAGGACTCATCTGTATCTGTGTGAGAGAGACAAGTAAAAATGACAGCTGAATACAATGCAAGCTATTTTTCTAGTTGGAAAGCACACAGAGCATCACAGCTATACTGCTAAGGAAGAAAACATAAGGGAAAAGCAGAATAGGAAAGACAAAATATGTAAGGCAAAATCTACTTTACGCTCGCTCTAATGATTTCTTTCATTTACAGATTGGCTGGGATTACTATATGATGAACTAGATATGAAATGTCTAATGTTATATACACAGATTTTCTATCTGATGTCTTGCCTATCATGCAAAAAAGTCACAATAAACTCACATATTTTAAAAATCCTATATATTAATGCAAATGGTATTTTAGGGGATGGGGAGGAAAAGGTGAATTAATATGATTCTTTTCTTTTTCAAAATCAACACAAAAAATCTACAAACGACCTGAGAGTTTTTAAGCAGAGTGAGCGTTCCTTGTTGACCCTTTAAAGTCATAGACAGAAAAAAATAAGTCAGTCAGCACGAAAGGCAATGTCTTTGGCTCATTTCCTGAAAAAATTGTTGCATATTCAGATCATGTGTTGAGTCCTATAAACCTGTTGCACACTGAGTATACAGAACAGAACCAAGCTCCTGTCCAGATTTCCTGGTATTTAGGTATTTTCTGTGCTTTCTCAATAACTTTATAGCTTTAATAATCAGCATTTCATTTTGCTTTTTAAATAGTTGCCGTTTACAGAGTTAAAAAATATTATTCCAAAGAGAGATTCTGGCTGTCTTTGATAGAGAGATATGAGAATGAGATATGATATGAGATATGAGATTCTGTGAAGAGCATTCAGAATGTAGTGCTCAAAAATCAAATCCTTCTATCTGCCCTAATTTATTGCACATAATAGGCAAATGACAGTATTTAACTGATGAAGACACATTTTGTGCACTTCTGAGAATAGATGAAAGGGTCAGAAAGGATGTCAGCTTGGACTATGAGTCCACGCCTATGCTAACAAGCATTAGATGTGCCTAGGAATGCTCTCTGGTGCTCAGGCCAGTTGGCCTGGAGTAGCCCATCATAGTGTTAATAAACTATCTTGGCCTCTAAAACAGTGTGAGCGCATTCAAACTGCCTGCTGGGAATGACCTCTGCAATGTTGCAGCTGTATTTGGAAACTGCTGGGAGAATAATGGCTGACATGGGCCAGAAGTCTGCTAAGGACCATGCTATTAATTTAAAAATACAGATGATCAGATTCCAGTGCTAGATGACATTTCTGGTCACTATTTAATTTATTAGTACAAATGCAGCCTCTAGGTCCCTACCCACAATCCACTACTCTTAAATAATACAGGAATCTTCCATAAGGCTAGCTATACAGAAGAGATGCTGGGTTCATAAAGCTGTTCCTATAAAACAATGTGTTTGTCTTGGAAAAGCAAAAGAACATGCAGGTGACAACCATTCAGAATCTATTTTTTAGTAAAGAATATATTTGGACACTCTACTGTATCTGCAAAGATTATTATATTTTTGTTTTCCAAGTTTGTGCTTCTTTTCTAAAAGTCCAATATACTTTTTTTCCAAATATTCTTTCTACACTGAAAGGCAAGCATCTCCATAAAGCATAAGTACATGTGTATGTATGTGAAGTATTAAATGCAGAAACACGCACCAACACATACACACAAGGACAACAAAATTAATCAAGTTCCAACAATATAAAATTACAACAATGCTGTAGATCTTACTTGTGTATTTCAATAATGTGAGAACAGAATTTTGGATGATTAACACAAGCATATTTTCTAAGCAAAAACCACCTTTTATTATTGTCAATAATGTTGAGAGATTTTGTATTTCTGTGAGGGTTTTTTTCTGAAAATGGATCTGTGATGGATCCATTCTTCAGCTCCCTTCTACTCCATACGCCCATGCTGCCACAGCCTCAGGAGTTTACTGCAAATCTTGAGGGATCTTTTTCAATAATCTTTAATTTTGTCATGCAAAATATACTGCACTTAAAAAAAAAAATATCCTATTTCATGAGGGGCAAATTTTAAAAGGGTAAAAAAAAACACTTCTGTTTTAGATCCAACAAACTTAATAGTGATTGTAGGAAATAAAATTATAAAACTTTTTAAAGAATTCTAGAAATCAATAAAATTATACCAGAAAAATAGGGAGGAATGGATCTACTAATATTCTTTCTATGAAATTATATTGTTCTAAAGTTATTGTGATAATTTCCTTTGTTCATTCTTAAAAATATTTAGGTGCTTAACTACTATCACAAGTGGTATTGACATCTCCAAACCCTGAATTTTTATGATACTCTAGTTCATGTGAATAGCAATGCTTAAATGCTTACATTTCTGTTTGAGTCATGGATTTAAGGACAACAAAATTAATCAAGTTCCAACAACATAAAATTACAACAATACTGTAGATCTTACTTGTGTATTTCAATAATGTGAGAACATGATTTTGGATGATTAACACAGCTTTCTGGTTTTTCACCTACATAAAGAATGTAATCCAGTGCTTCGTCTGCATTAGTATCTGGAATGCTTTCTTAGCTATAAAATCAATCGGAGAATTTTGACTCTGTGATGTGTGTTGCATTGGCTAATCAAATAATTCAGAATTCAATAAACACTGTACAGAGTTTTCAACAGTCTTAAATTGGCTTATGTGAGAAAAGTAATTATTTTTCAAATTTTAACATATGTTACTTTTGTCTTAACATGCAAGCTGAAGTATGACTGTATCATCCATATAAATTATATAGTATAGGGTACTAATACTAAGGAATGAATGATACGTTATTCTGGGTGTATCTAAAACAACACTCTGTGGTTCTGACATAGACCTACGTGAAGGCAGTAGATAATTGTGAGTGTGGCATTTCCAAATATTTCTGTGCTTTCTTTAATCTATATTTAATTATATACAAGAAGTAATTTACTTTGTACTCTTCAAACAATTAAAATACTTTAAAATAGAAAAACAGTATAACTGTTTTAGACATTTACTCTCTTACTCTGTCCTTATAGTTCTGTTGTTAGAATTTTACACAATGGAAATAAGTCAGAATAAGGGAACAGAGGATCAGAGCACCACAGCACTATGTAAAATAAGGAACAGAGCAAGCTCCAAGCTAAACATGTCTTAATAGTTAGAAGTTCTTAACCTTTGGAGTCTGAAATTATGACAGTTAACAATTTGGGGGGGATGTGCTTCTTAATATATATTTGGCAACAGAATGGCCTATTTTCATAGTATCCCTAATGCAAAATATATGCCTGTGGTGTTTTTGGTCTGAATCCAGACTTCAGATTTCATGACTCAACTTTCAACACCTCTTACTGTAATAAATCACAATAGGCAGTGAGGAATTTACTTGTAATGCACAAAACCAAGACACTGAGTCATGGAGACACCACAGAAATCTGGAGTTTCCACATCTGAAGAGCAAAACAAATATTTTTAAGATTGCAAATTCATGTTAGCAAATGGTAGGCTAGTAACACTACAACAAAACAGCCCTGTTGTACAATGAAGTCCGTTGAGCTCTTTTCACCATGGCTAAATTTGGCAGGTTAATATGAAACAGTGAAAATTCAATGTGAAAAGATCTCCAAGGACTCAAAATCTCAAAATTACTACAAATGTATACCACAGGGCTGCTTTGGGAAATTGAAAATAACTTTTAAAGATTAGACTTCCTGGAAGATATAATGTGGAAAAATAATTGATTTTAACATACAAGTATTGCATCCTGTAAAGAACTCCTGTTCTCACACAGCTGAAATGGGCTCTGATCCTCTGTCATGTCTTCATATTTGAAAGTAGATTGAATACCTGAATACAAGATGTCAGAGACATCAAAAGACATGGAATTTGGCTGATGAATGTGGTAATTCTTAAAAACTTTATTTGGTTTAATAACTCTTTTTTATGGATGTTTCCCACAGATTGCTTTTAATGTTTTCTTCAGGAGCAGGTGGGAGGGCAAGAGAAAAAATGGAAAACAAAACAAAACAGACAAAATAAATTCAAATAAATAAGATGTGGAACACACTTCCTAAAGAAATAAGGGAAAAAGTATAGCATTTTTGTTGGGATTAATTGAAAAATATTAAAATGAAACTATTTCTTTTGTCACCAAAAGTGCAGTGTTTTTTTCCCTGAAAAAATGATTGGTCCAAAGAAAAGGAAAAATTTAAGACAAAAATCCAGGTTTTTATTGCAGAAGATGAGAATCTAGATAAAGGATGCAATGTGTAGTATCTTCTTGTCCTAGTTCAGTGTGTGAAGTCCTGGAAGCCAGTGAAAGGGGAAGTTATTGTTGCAAAAGTAAATTCTACTATTTTGACTGCACAAATCATTTGGGTGGATGAGGGGGACAAGTTGCATAGAAAATCTCCTTTACCTCTTTTCACCATGAAGAATTACTGCTCAGAGCACATTTCCAATAGTGGTAGAGGAAGGAAAATGGTTTGTAGAGAATCTCAGGAGAAGAAACACAGGCAGAATTTTCTTAGCATTAGGAAAATATATGATTCTCATAATGCTAGGGACTTCAGACTGTGTAAACAAATAGTGCAAGAGAGACAGGGGCACACTGTAGTGGGTCCAGTGAAGGGCCACACAATGACTGTGGGACCAGAGCATCTGACACACAAGGAAAGGCTTAGAAAGCTGAGACTGTCCATCCTGGAGAAGGGAAGGCTCAGAGGGATCTTGTCAATCTGTATAAAAACCCGATGGGGTAAACTAAAGAAGATGGAGCTGGACTGCTCTCAGTGATGCCCAGTGAAAGGACAAGAGGCAATGGGCACAAACCGAAATACAGGAAATTCTGTTTAAACAGAAGAAGAAACCTTTCTGCTCTGAAGGTGATCAGACTGTGGACCAGGTTGCCCTAGTAATAACAACAGGCTGTGCATCTCCACCCTGGGACATACTCATAACCCAGCTGGACATGGCCCTGAGCAACCTGCTCTAGCTAACCCTGCTTTGAGCAGGGGGGTGGACTAGATGATCTCCAAGAGTCCCTGCCAACCTCATCCATTCTGTGATTCTGTGTGAAATATTTCCCCTACTACTAAAAAAAGAATGATGAGAGTAAAAATATTTAATTTTTGGATAACTTCCTTTGACAATCTCAGTGTTCAAAAAAATCTAGAAAACAAACAAATTTTTTTTCAAAACTGAATCTTTTAGAAAATAATTGGTTTTATTTTTGTTTGCTTTTTTACAGGTATACTTCACTAAAAGCAAGTTTTCTTCAAACCTAACAGAGAAGTAAACAAAAGGCATTGTAAAAACTTTGACCAGCTGTATATCTACATTTGATCTACTTTACATCCCTTTTACGTTTGAAGTAATAAAAAGGATCTTTTTCACAAACAAGATGTTAGCTCAGAGTCTTCTTCTTTTATATTTCCTCTTGAAATCCCTTTTGCTAAATCATTGCTGAGTAAGTGGAGGTCCATGATGCAGATGCAAATTCTTAAATATTTCAGTTAGAAGGCCTTTTTGGGGTGAGGTCTGAAAGATACAGTAGAACCAGGAAGCTGTAACTTAGCATTTGGTATTTAGAGGCAAACTTTTTTTAGGTCACAAATAAGTAGTTTACTGGTACTAACGTGAATCTTAACAGATGGAAAAAAAATTATAAATAATTGTAGTTTTATTGCTTTTTGACTAAGTGATACTTAGTTGTAGCAAACACAGTGATGCTGTGAAAATATTTATTAAGTGGAGAAGGCTGAATTATATAAATAAGCAACAATGTACATTATACAGTTTAGAAAGTAGAAAAGGAGAGCAAGGGTGTACCTGTTTTACTTACAATAAAAGGCAAAACAAAGAAACAAAAATAATTGCACAGAATTTAGCAGACAAATCTCTCCATTTAATTGTTACTTTGAAAAGACATATGAAAAACATTTTCACAGTAACATATTGTTTATTATTACTCATAATTATATTTCTTATTTATGTAAGATAGTAGGCATCAGAAAGATGCCTGTGTTGGGATGACATCTACAAGGAGAAATAAATCCATTTACATTTGAAATCTGTCCCCCAGAGATGGATATTTTCATAAAGGCCATCCTTTGAAAAATAAAGCAAGGAGGCACATTTACTTTTTCTGTACTTTACCTTCCATGTAGCTGCAAATCAGAAAATGACAAAGCTGTCAGGTGAAAGTACCACATAGTTGTACTTCCCCTCCCGATGAAATTCCTTCCCCAATATCCCCCTCATCCCAAATAAAACCTTTCTATGTGGGATCAAAAGAAATATCTGAAAGGACTCAACAGACTGAAAACATTTTTGCTTATTAGAAAGTCATCTTATTCTTTTGCATAGAAAAAAATAATTTTAATTAAAGTGTTAAAGAATGGTGATACTTTGCAGATGATATGAGAATGTTTATGTGTTCGTTGATTTTAAGACACAAGCTTGTGACCTGTTTACCCTTACCTTAGAGTCTGTTTTCTAATGCTGTATAAGTAGAAATTAGAAAAAGGGAGAAAAATATTGGCAAGGTTGTAGTAATAGCACATAGTTAACTATAAGAAGAGGTAAAAAATATATTTAAGTAGACAAGGCATTGAACAACCCGATCAAATTCAAAGTTCAACATAGCTCTGAAGTTGTCCTTGCTTTGAGCATGTGGCTTGGCCAGGTGACCTCAAAGGACCCTTGATTCGACCTGCATGACTGGGAAAAAAAATACAAACTGTGAGCTTTTGTATTCATAGGAAGGGTGCTGTTCCTAGAGCTTTTGTTATTGCTTTTGTAGTTTGCCAATAGCTGAGGCTATCCTTTATTTTACATTTTTCTTTTTTTATGCTTTTCATGAAACTATCATTTTAGTTTAATAAACAATCTGGAATGCTGGTTGAAATTGAATTTCCTTGCAGCTTTTGATGTGGATATCAGAAGAAGTTACAGAGTATTGTTTTAATACTTTCATAGAAAACAGATATTTTCCTTATACAAACAAATGACTGATGTCTTAATAAAAGCAGGCAAGATTTTTATAGAAATTTCATACAAATTATACAGACAATTTACAAGAGAGGGATGAAACTCCCAGAGAGACCACACATGCCTCCTTGACATCCTTCATTATTCTGATAATCTTTGACATATTTATCCCTTAAGTACATTTCTGGATTTCTACAGGGTATATTTTTGTTCTTCTAGAAAGCATCACATCTGCTGATTGATGTTTGGAGAAAAAAATACCTAGATCTTTAAATGTATAAACAGATACATTTGTCACATATTAAAAGAATATTGTTTCATAGCTTAGGTATTTGAAGGCAAGGTGAGGAAAGAAAACAAAATAATCCTCTAGTAACTGTCAAAATTAATTAAAATCACAAAATCTTACACTTATTTGAGACTTTGATTATCTGTCTTTGATTATTTGGTCATTTGTCCATAACAAAATGTTACTATAAAAGGAACAAGAATGTCAAGTGATTGTGAAAACTAACTTTGTACCCTTGAAGGAAGAGGATTTCTCCATAAAAAAGATTGAAGACAAGGCTGAGAACAAAAAGGAAACTGATGTTTGAAGAATCATGACTAACCAAATAAAATTTGTTTAAAAAACTAATATTTTTTTAGTTTACAAAGTACTGTTGAAAATTAGTAATAGCCAAAAGCAACATTATACAAGTACATTTGCCAAGGAAGATACCATTACTGTTTATATGACTCAAGCAAATAAGTCTTGTGGGAAAAAAATGGAGCTATTATCAAGCCACTGCCACGTAACCTGAAATCTTCCAGATGACTGAAAACTGACTACAATGACTGATCGATGATCAGCAATGAGAAATGAAAATCTAAGACGAACTCCACCTGTATAACCAAACTCTACATGGTTCAGGAAATTGCTGAGCAATAGTAAGCCAGTCCTACTCTATCATCAATGTCTTTCACTCCAAATCTAATTATCTGAGACAAATTCTGTGAAAAGGGAACAGAGGTCTTTGCTGGGAGCTGATGGTGGGGACTTCTCCCTCCTCTCTGCTGGGAGGAGTGTGATGTAGAAGCTTCCTTCCACATCACTCTTGGGGTCTGCTTGGGTTTCCTTCTACACATTTCCTTTACACAGGCTGCTTCCTTCTCATCTGTTCCCCCCAAAGCCTGGAACAGCTTTCCCCAGCCTCAGAGGACACAAAGGGATATTGTTTGCTTTGCAGTCACTTTGTCTGAGGTTTATCAGGCCTTCCCCATAAGGTATTCACAGAGTTTTAGCTAAAACAGGCTGGGCAATAGACACTTGGCAGGGGGACAGCAGTTAAAATAAGGTAAAACCAGGTCAGGCCAAGACAAAGCCAGACAAGTCAGAAGCCTGCAGGTCCACACAAAGCCTGTAAGCATTGCCAGTAATGGCAAAGTCACATCTACTGGGACTACAGACAAAATAATTGTTACATTTCAAAATTCCTTTACTGGAATTTAGGTTGATTTACTTTTAATGAAGACATAGAAATAGATATAAGTACTTATTCTGATACAGCTTAAATTATGATTTAGGTCATATGGGGACTTTACAATTAGCAGTAGAAAACTGAAACACCAGAAATAAAATTAAACATGCTTTCATTCTAAATGGGAAGGAACCATGAAGAGATTTAAAACAGTTTCTGTAAAATCTTTTCATTAAAATCCTTATTTAATGGGATTAAAAATCTTCTTTTCCATATCCCTCCAGAAAAGGTCTAATAGTTAATATTAATATTCTCAACTGGGCTAGATGCTGTTTAGAGGGAAGAACACGTAGGTCTTCAACTTGCCTTTCTGTGAGAGAAGTTTTACCAATTTTACCATTCCACCTAGGCCCAATGGAAGGCTATGATAATTGACTGATTTTGTCAAGTGGATACTAGCTCCCTAGAAGGCAATAGAACTAGAAAGCTGAAAAGGAACAGCTACTTCTCAGTGGAAGAGAAGCCAGGCTGATTAACGGTAAAAGAATTAAAAGAGAATCAGGGTCTGAGATAGTTTAATTGCTGCCACTGACATAAAACATACAATATAGAGAGGAAAAAAAACACTTCTGAGAGGAACCAAGATGCATTAATTCTAGTAAATGATAAATTTGAAATGGCACAATTAATAGCTCATTTGTATCCTCTTTTAGGAAAACTAATTGCATAATGGTTTCCATTCCAGCCAGCATAAATTTCAACTTTGAAATACAAAAAAAAAGTTAGATTTTCCTATGTTACACTTTAAATGCAGAGGTGTCTCTTTATTCCTCTTTGTTGGATTCACCTGACTCTCATGAAAATGAAGACACTACTTATTTAAATATAAAGCAATCAAACGGAATAGACTAGACTAGACTAGACTAGACTAGACGAGAATATTTTCGGTCAGAAGGGACGTACAATGATCATCTAGTCCAACTGCCTGACCAATTCAGAGCTGACCAAAAGTTCAAACATGTTATTAAGGGCATTGTCCAAATGCCTCTTAAGAACTGACAGGCTTGGGGCAGCGACTACCTCCCTAGCAAGTCTGTTCCAGTGTTTGACTACTGTCTCGGTAAAGAAATGCTTCCTTATAAATCATGACATATCATTTGGTTTGTGAAAAAGCAGAGAGAAGGGAAGAGCAATTTTGCTATAATTGCCCACAAAATTGTTTTGTTAAATTTTACACCATCTCAATATAATTGATTGCGGAATTGGTTATTTTTGCTTACATTTTTTTTCATTAAATCTGGCTATAAGCTTTCTCAAGGAATGGTTTTTCCCAGAAAATGATCTTGTGGGAATTTCTTGATATTTTGTTTCCTTCTTGTGAAATAAGATTTTTTTTTCTATTTCTTGTTATCAAAATATTTTCGTCAATTTAGAATGTGTTATTTCAGTTGTTATTAAAACAAACATAAGCGAATAATTCCAGGATATTCACTGAAGCAAGGATTTTAGTCTTGCTTTACAGAAGACTGAAAATGTAACCTTAGAATCTCTAGCTGATGTCAGTTTTTCAACCACATTTACAAGTCTGTTTTGTGCATAAGTGCAATTTCTCACTGTATTTTCACAATATATACCAAAATACAATATTATTTTGTGATTAGTTTAATGATAAATCTTTATATAGCATGTGGTAAGAACTTTGAATACTACCAACCCAAATTTTAACCTATGAATTAAATAGCTATTAATGAGTATGCTGTGAACCAGTAGTTTTATTCTTATTGCTAGTTTTTTGTCATATAAAATTTTAAACATGACAAGTATTTCTTTTTCAGTGTGGATATCAAGTATCCTTAATACCTCCTTGTGAATGACTTTAATAGAATCTTTCACTAAGTTTAAACAAACTAATTCAATTGACTCATCTCGGCCTACTGCTCTGACAGTAATGAAGGCATAGCCCATAAAAAGATGTGCCTTTCTTTGCTCCATATATTGTATTGGTCCAGGTGCTTTATAAGTCTAACTCTACTAGTTCTTCTGAAGCTCCTTGTCTTTACTATTTCCCTACCTGAACACAAATCATTTTTCTTCTCTTGTCTTATGAAAAGTTTCTGCTTAGAAACATGAAGCCCAGAGCGGGATGAACACTGAAAAATGTGCTACAACTCTCTCTTTGAATTCTTACACTTATTTACATTTAACTGTGTGAACTCTTCCTATATCCCTTTGTGAAGTTCCTAAAAATGAATTTACTGTTGGTAAGAGATATGATAATAATATGGTTATTATCTCCTTAGGCTTATTTGCTCAAAGTACAAGCCTTTATAAGTTTTTTAAAAGATTTTTTGCTTTTTTGGGAACTAGTAACTTGCTATTTGGAGCGTGTGTCCAGCTGAAAATGTAAACAGCACAACACTAACTTTTCTGTCAAATACTTTAACATGAATCGCTGCCCAACAAACCTCCTTAATTTTATCTCTGAGGCCCAATTTATATCAGCTCTGCTGATGCAAAGGAGCCATAAATCACCTAAAGCTGGCCCCAGAGGAAGATCATTAGTGATCTGGAGCTGATGGGGCAAGGCCTGCACTAAACACTCTCCTGGCTCAGCCTGTGGGGCTCTGGCACATGGCCAAAGGAGAAGGTGGCAAAGGAGAAGGTGTTACAGCAGTGTGCCTATACTCCAGCTGTTCCTGGCTGCTGCAGTGTCCCTTTGCAGTTGAACATAAGTTACAAAAGGGTTTTGCCTGCCCTGATTTCTACTGGGGACCAGCCTGCTTTTGAAACAGCCTGGGCATATATTTTACAACTGTGTCTCCTCACTGTTGTGGCATTGTACTCCACAGAAAAATAGCAGTACAACACAATAGATGATGAAAAGCCGAGGATTTATTGAAGCTAAGTACAATGTTTAGGATGAACAGTTTGCTGACATAGTGCATTTCTCCAGCTTATCATTGGTAAGTTTCAGCTTCCCAAAAATATACACTTCTGATTTACAGTAAGCTCAAGTGTTTGATTTGGCAAGGAATGGAAATTTAAAAAGACAAACACAATAGTCTAATATTTAGTCTAATATAAAACACATTTTTTCTCAGCTGTCACAGAAAATTGCAATGGATTTTAGGGAAGGTGGAGTGAGTCAGAGCATTTGGCAGGGAAGAAAGAGGTTCAGCTGGGGCAACTCTAACAAGCAGATTAATTAAATTGTAATAGCGACCCCTAAGCACCAGTCAGTTTGAATAAATATGTTTAGAACTTATGGAGTGTTTTAAACTTTTGATCAAAACTGCAAAGATTACTGTTGTGCAAACTGTGTCCCCTTATACTGCTTATGGCTTTCTAATGGTAAGCCTGGGTATTCTGTATTTGCAAGTGGATGGCCACCCCCACATGCTTCTGAGCTCTGTCCAGGCTTACATGACTTCCTTATTTTCTGTATTAAATATCAGTAATCTGAAATATCTTTAGAAAATAAAAATTCTCCTAGCCTAAGCAGTATTCTTTTATGTCTTTCTGCAACTTAGATGGAATTTACACACTCTAGGCCTTTTGCATCTCTGTCTTTTGTACAAAAGGGTCTTTTGCATTCTGTCACACACAAAGTGTCTCCCACTTCGGACCTAGAAATGCAAAACTGTGATATGTAAAACATGGCTGTAGGGGTGGTGACTTAAAGCGTCAATAAACTTTTAGTTATAGAGCTCATGGCTAAGTAACTCCAGTTAGGGCGCTTGAACTTAGTGGAACTTCTGATAATGAACATTAAAGTGTCTGGAGACTTCTGACCTGGAGGGAGAGGAGTCCAGGGTGTGAATCTAACTGGAGAAATTTAACTCCATGCAGCACAGAGGAAGGCATCTAATTCTAAACAGGAGTGCAACTTAAGACTCAGCCTCGTGCTTTGCCCTTTGCAGTGTTTTAGGCAATTCCTTCCTGAGGATGCTGGTTGTAGCAATTCCCTTCTTGATACCCTAAATGTTTCCATGCTTGTAATCTAGGGAAGCGAAGTTCAGGTACCTAAGCAAAGGTTTCCATAGCCATTTTAGAGGCAATATGGTACCCCAGCCAGTCTTCAGCTGCTGCTGCAAAAAGGCATCTTCTTACTGTAATGCAGCCTTGTGCAGATAACTCACTCTTCAGATGTGTAAATTGGCCCTAGAGGACTACATTTGAGTACATGAATTGTCATCTATGTGTCCAGGTCAGACAAATAGAATAAATCAAATATAACAGTGTCTGAAAATATCGATCTGTTTTCTTTAAAAGGTTCCTGGGCTACTACCCTTGATGGAGATATGTACACTGACCCCTACCTTTTGTACTGACGTCCTTTAGCAGACTGAGGTCTTATGTTTTTTAAATCATTATGAAGAGATGCAATTTTTAGTGACTATTCAAGAATTCCTGTAGGGTATTGAAGTGTATATCCATTTCGGATGTTATATTTTGGGGGCTGTGAAAAATTCACTGTGTTTTATGCATTTGTCAAAATGGGAGGTGGTTTTCCCTTCTAATACACAAAAAACAACACAAACTAACAAAACATAAACTAACCAACCAAAAAGAACCCCAAAACAAAAACCCAACCCGCCCCCAAAAGTATTACCACATATCCTCAGTGCTGGCAAAGATGGATGAAACTGAGTCTTAGAAAAAACCTGATAGACTTAATGTATGCAAACTTTCACTTACTGTGTAAGATTATGGAAACCGACATTTATAATTAAAATGCAATTGGTTCAAGCTAAATGAAATCCAAAGTTTTTGGAAAATCTCATCGGCTAGCAGAACCTTTGTAACAAAGAATGTAAAAGTTACTGCATATTTTTTTAAAGTACTTCCATTGTTAATGTATCTGAATCAACAGTAGCTTACATCTATAATTTATTACAAGCTGATTAGTTAAGCCTTTGAAGTATTCAGAACAAATTTAGAATATTACTGTATAAGTCAGTAGCTGATACACTGTTTGACATTTAAAGTAATGATTACATTGCTCGTAGTTGAACTAACAACCAAGAAGCATGTACAAGTGAGTTTTCCATAAAAATGAGGTCTTCAGGTCTTATTGTTACTATGAGAATAAACTATTTTATAATCTACAGTGTGTACAGAAAATACTTGAGAATTTTTTTTTTCATTCCTTTTTTTCTTTCTGTATACGCTGTAGATTACACAGGATGCAGGAAGCTTTGTCAGTCTGTTGAGCAGCTATTGCTGAAACAGCACAAACAGAGAGAAGGAGAAAGACAGGCTACCAAGATAATTAAGAAAGGAACTTGCCCAAATGATTATCTGGGGACCCTGCAGTAATGCTTGTGGCCATAGCTTGGGTGTAAAACATTTTCCTGTGTGTTTAAAAGAAGCCAAGAATACTCTTTTATACTGGCTGCTTAAGTAAATAGAAGATAATACAGATTTTTAGAAGATAAAACTTTTCTAGCCCCGAGAAATACGGGCAGATATTTATCAGGGCTTTGAGCGTACAGGTCTTAATTTCTCTGAGCACCTCCACCCCTGCACATGGGCCCAGGAGCCTCACTTCGACTCAAGTCTGAGCAACCAAACCTCTCATGAGCTGTCAGAGGTGTACCTGCCTCCAGCCCTGGGTGGATCTTGGACCTACGTTGCATTTGCTACAATCCTGTCTCCCACTCCTGCTGATTGGGTTGCCTGGATGGACCCTGGAAGGTGGATGGACTTGATTCATCCCCTCACCCTTTCTGGGGCTGTCATTGAACCCCATCACCAGCATCCAGCTCTGCTTGCAGTGCTCAGACCCTATGGGACCACATTCTGATAGTGAAGGCACAGCTTGTGCACAGGTCACCCTTGTTTCCTGCCTTGTCCCGCTCTTGAAGCAGAACTGCAGATATTGAACTAGGAGAAAACTATAGAAATAGACTGAACCTCCTAAACTGTTCCTGTTTATTGCCAACACTTTGTTTTCATGCATTTTGTTGATGTGACACATTGCCAATAATTATACATATGCAATAAACCTAAGAGTGTCACAAGATCTTTTAAAAACCCTCACACATTTTTGTCCCTTTTCTGCTGTGACTCCCAAGGATATCATTATGACCAGTGTAAGGGGCAAAGGGGTGACTCTTCGAAGTAGGAGAATCAGAATCTTAAATATAAAAGCAATATCACACCAGCTGAAGCACGATGTGCAAACATTAACCATTCCCATTTATGCATAGTATCATGACCGTAAGTTTCAAAGAAAAGCAACCCTGCTGTGTCAGTCTGAAGTAGGAACACACAACTCATTTGACAGATTCAATCAAATAAAAAAACTTGGACAATTACCACATTTAGCTGAGCCAATGTAACTCATGAGTTTGTCTTAGACCTGAGGAAAACTTGCCTGCATAAGTTCTTCACTGAGATTTTAATTAACAACAGGTTGTGCTTAGATGCATAGACATTGAACCAATTGAAAGTACATTGCTAAAATGGCATAAATTAGTGATGTGAACACAAACACGATTTCTACAGATGAAAACATACATGAACAATTTAACACTGGACAGTGGGAACCTATTCCTTTTTATCTTGCTCATTAAGACCTGCTTCACCTATTTTAGTCATATCCAGTTTTTTGTGCTGTAACAAAGTACAAAGGGCTCTTTCAAAAATGGATGTTTTGCTTCTGTCTTTTTGATGGGAATAAAGCACAAATGTATAATAGTGTGATCAGTGGGAGGTATTTAGAAGTTCATAAAGAATTAGATCTAGCTGAAAAGTGGCACTTTTTAAAAATTAATTTTTATTTATAGAATTTGACAAATCTTATGAGCTGCAGTTAAGACTGGGAAAGCCTCTCCAGGATTTGTCACTTGACATAATATGAAAGATGCTGTTGTACATATCTCTGCTTATCTTTGTGACCAGCTCCTGTTGCATAAAATTAATAGGGTTAGAAACAGCACTTAGAAATATCCACTAGTAAATCCTGTACACAGAGATCACAAATTAAAGAACACTTAATGTTAAAAGGGACCTCTAAATGTCATCTGGTCTGAACATCCACCCCACAACATCAATCTCTCATTTTTTATCCTCTTTCTAACTTCTAACTTAAAGAAAGCTCTCAAGGAGTGTAGTGTCTTCCTCAGGATTTGCATCCAAACAGCCTTTTATGCATTCAGAACTGGGGGTCCTCTACCCTAGATAATTTCTGTACTTACTGTAAGACTCCTAGTCCTAGTTATATCTGGAGAGGTGCTGAGCTCTGAGGACTATTTAAAGCTGTTATCATTAGAAATTTCTACCCTAAAACTTGGGACAAAAGAAAAATGTTTGACAGCGCATTTGGCCCATCTTTGATTTTGATGATTTATACATTACTCCTATTTTGGCAAGTGTTCTGAGCAGTAATGGAAAGATTGGGAATAACATGTACATTTCAAATACCAGGGGACAGGCTTGGAATAGATGTTTTGCTTATGGTTTCTGAACAATTGCCAAAGATAATATGTTATAAGTTTCTCAAGCCAAAAAGAAAGAGGACAGCGGGAAGTGACATGTACAGAGGAAATTAGTGTGAGAGATGATTTTTGCTTGAGTGCTAGTTGCAGGGATACCTTGAGTCCCTGAACTCTGGGCACAGCATGAAGAAGTAAAGAAGTGAAATCGCTAAAAGTCATTTTAGCAGAATTGTTGATTTCATGGGAAAAAACCCACATGGTTATAAAGAAAAAGAGCTGAGAATATAACTTTTGGGAATCTTGCTTCACAGTACTTGCAATGTACTAAGCCAGATAATATTTTAGGAAAGAATCTGACATGTTACTTTGTTCTTATCTTTATTTAAAAACAAAACAAAACAAAACAAAAACAAAACCAGGAAGATTTCTAGCCTCATGTATGTGCAACTGGCAGTTTTTCTTTAGACATTTGTTTTATGTAAAATGATATTTTGCATTTCTTTTGTATGTGAGAAATTGTGGTCAATTCTCCTTGCCACCTTCCTATATGAAATAATTAAAAACATTAATTGCTAGAGTAGACTGATGATCCATGAACCTCTAGAGTGGTAACAGCCATTACATCTATATCAACTCCCATCACCGGGGTGCTTACCTGTATCAAAGGGCAAATCAGCTCAGACTGAAAGACAGTAAATGTATATATAGTCCTTACAGCAGAAAACTACAGCAGAATACTGTGAACATAAGGAAAAAAATATTTTTTACATCTAATTCCACTTCCTGTGTCTATCAGTGATCCTATTTTTATTCCAGTAAGTTTGTAGTATATGTACAAAACCAATGAACAGCTATTTTTTAATGAAAACTGAATTTCTTTTCATTTGAAAGTACAAATAACCCTGTTTCAAGGAATTTTTCATTTTCTATTCATGGGAGTAGTTTGAGAGGCTATTATAAAGTTTAGTGATGTCAGTGAAAGTCCCACCATTGATGATGACAGGCTTTGGAACAGGTTTGTATCCTCTTAATCCATAAACTGCAAAATAACTATTTGAAATGAGTATCAGAATATTGCTTTTAGTATCAGTTGGACCAAAGGAAAGGTTTTTTGAAAGTTTTAAATTCCCATGTTTTCAGATTTTTTCTTTCCCTTCCCTTCCCTTCCCTTCCCTTCCCTTCCCTTCCCTTCCCTTCCCTTCCCTTCCCTTCCCTTCCCTTCCCTTCCCTTCCCTTCCCTTCCCTTCCCTTCCCTTCCCTTCCCTTCCCTTCCCCTGCTTGCTCCTTCCCCCCAACCCCTTTCCCAAATTTGGTCCAAAATTGGAGCTCCTGGCAACCTTGAATCCTGCAGTTCTTCATCGAAATACCTCCTTCTGGCTGCTTTAGCAGCAATGAAACTGGCAAGAACATGTTTTTCAGTGGAGAGGGAGGCAGATGCACAGCTAGCTTCTGGTCTTTGAGAAGACCTGCTGAAAACCCAAGCATGCTTATGATCCTTTGAATGGCATGAAAGCTTCTTCCCCCCACACACTGCCAAAACCAAATGACCCTCCAAATAAACCCAATCTACTAGATGATTTAAACAAAACATTTAGGCCCCAAGCCTAATGCATTTGCCTGAAAGTGCTTTCACTAGAACATTTTCAAGCAACCCCACTCTGAATCAATGAGACTGTAACATCAAGAAAATTGTCAAAAAATAAGTGTATCCATGGGTAAATATAGCTGTTCTTTCTCAAAAGACATCCATAATACATAAGATTTTATATGTCTTTTTCTCTCTACTGATTTTTAAAAGTCTTTGGAGGTCATTTTTCAAATTGTAACTGTAATTGTACTAGTAAAGATCACAGAATCAGAGCATACATTTGTTCTTAGGTTGCATTTGGTTTTTTCGGCCAAAATAATTAGAGACTGTTGACATTAAAAACATCCTCATCAAAGTCTAGGAACATAGATAAATACTACATATTACTGATAGTTTAACATCCTTTATTAACCAACAGAAATTAAATTATGTTTCCTGAAAAGCTATTAAAGTACAGTACACTGTATTATTTGACTTTTCTGAATCAGATTTTCTGCATCAGAATTCTAACATTGAAATTTCACTAGTTAGTCACTAGGGTAACTAATAACTGAAACTCCTTTCTTCAGCCTTTTATCTCACAGCCTGTCTCTCACAAATATTGGTATGAAGAGTGCCCTTTAATTGAAAGAATTGTGCAACTACTTTAATTTAAATTTTAAGTAAATGTGTCCTTTTAATTATTTATTTTCAATACATCATTCATGTAATATTTCTAATTATTGAATTGATGTTTTTCAAAATAATTTTAAAGACATGGAACATGCTGGAAGCATTTTAACAAAATAGTCTCTCATAGTAACAGACATGAATATGTGAAGCTGGCAAGTTTCATTTAATTCTATTTTATCAACATATCTTTTATACTATCTTTAAAAGATACTTCATTTAAGGCTTTAGTGACATTATTCTGTTAAAACTGTGACACTATCAAAAGTCATACTTTTTTTCTATCCTTTCTGACATAACGTGATTTACCGAGCTTCCAATATTATCTGGAGCGTTTGTGTTAACCCTAATGTCAACTTTTACTTTGAAAAGTTTAATTGTTTTATGCAGAGAAAATAACCTCCAATGGGAGAGAAAGCAGTAGTGCTATGCAATGAAGACCTGGATTTTCATTCCAATAATTTAATTGCATCTACAGATTCAGCCAAAAGTGAACACTCAATGGAATTAATGTATCTGTTCTTGTATTAGACCGACTTACTTGGTGTTTAGGACTGGACATATTTTCATCGGACTTTTGATCTGAAGTCAGAAAGTCGTGAAAATATTTTTAATGCCAGATATCATGCCCAATCTATCAACTTATTAATAAAATATGGGAAGCACTTTACAGAATTGGTATATCTCTATTTCTGGAGTGCAGTGCCATTAGTTAAATCAAACTGAATATCTCCTGTATAAAAGGTGATGCAAAAAGTCTATATCAATAATAATCTGGTTGAAGTATACAGACTAGGGGAATCTTCCCAGGCTTAGTAAAATAGCTTTGATCCCAAATAACTCTGTGGCACAGATTCTTTGTTGTAAAGAGTATTTTTTTTTTTTTAATTTTCAGGTAACAGACATTAGTGAGCAGCATGTCACAATATCAGGAGTAAGTTACTGCAAATAAAAAAGTCACAGCAAAATACCACCCAAGAATACATAAACAACTTGATCTTTATTTGATCACATAAAAGACTCTCATGTAGGTGAATATCAATATGTTTGTTTACTGTGACTAAGAGAACCATTTTTATGGATAAAATGGTTCTCTTTGCTAGTGAGAATTTCATTGCCCTTCATCTTTAAGTGAAATACACTTTACTTTTCTTGATTTTTACACAAATATAACAGGATATTTTGAAAACTGGCAGTGCAGAGCATCCCATATTTAGGAAAGGAACCCTGCCTTTCTAAATCTCTATTTATCTGAAGTAGCTGGTTCCTTGACAGTGGAAGAGGCTGGTTATGACGCAGCTCTGGAGGCCATATGACTCTGTACATTTGGCCTCAGGGTGTATGTACATTGCTGGACAAAAGATGCTTGAGCTGGAGGAAGTATAAGTGAGCAATATAGCTCATTGCTGAGAATCAGCTAGTGCTGCCTTGAGATGGAGCTAGTTAACTTGGCCACTAACTACCATGCTAATACAGTTTTACTGTGACCCACAGTTGCACCCATATCCTTGACTTCCCCGGGTAAATATACCGGTTCACCAGGTAATCTTTCACATAACACTTTAATGTGCAGTGCAGACACATCCAAAAGTGTGTTTTTAAGAAACAAATCCTATAAATGATGATTTACAGCTAAAAGTCAATTAAAGAACTAGTTAAATGTCCTGGGATTAGGGAACACAAGTATTTCCTTTTCAGGGAAAAAATTACTAGCATCAGATACCTTGTGCTAATGAAGCCTCAACAGTGGGGCAGTTGAGGAGAGTGAATTTCTTTAGAAGCTATAAAGCACCATTTACTATAACAAATGCTTTGTTTCATTAAAAAGAAGTGAAAAAGCTGAGATATATTTGAGATGAAGTAAATCTGTGCTGAGTTTACACTAAAATCACTGCAACAGTCACATAAGATAAGGGAACCAGACCGATGCAGTAAGGATGTCCATTTAATAATAAAAAGCAGGAATTAGTAGCCTTATGAGCTCATGTAACTGATGTACAACAGTCAGCTTCTTTGGCTGGGTTCCAGGCCTGGCTATGTTCACTAGTGGAGAACAGGGAAGCCAAGTCCAAACAAGCCGTACCACCCATACCCGGATTGAGGCAGTTGCTTACATCTGAATCTTTTGTAATATCAGCAAAATGTTTTGCCTGAGCTAAAAAATCCTGCCATGATGCTGTTCTGGGTGCAGATGCCAAGGCATTGGCAACATGGCGCTGCGGGGCCGCCTCTGTGGGCAGAGGCCGGGGCTGCCCCGAGCCGGACACAGCTGGTTCCAGCCGGCAGCTCCAACCTGCCCGCCCCAGGGCACAGCTGAGCCCCGCAGCCACGGTGGGCGGCGGCGCCTCTGGGAAAACAGATTTAAGAAAGGGCAAAACACTGGACAGAGGTTGGGGTCTTGCAGCCAGCCAAGGTCAACCCACCACAGACACATTACTCAGGAAAGGAGGGGGTATTAATGTCCATCGTTTATTATTCAAAATTTACTGGCTAGATAGGATCCCACAAATCTCTGCTCACTTCTGTACAAAAGAAACAGTTTAGTTTAAAACAATAGTGCAAAATGACTGTCATTCATTGTAAAGTCTCTTCAAGTTTTTAACCTTTCCTGTTTTCTCTGGTATGTAAAGTTTTTTGTTTGGTTCGGTTTTTAATTGGTATGTTCTCCCTCCACATTAGAGCAATGGCTTTCTTTCCGTCCTTTTTCTTGATGATTTTATAATTGCCATAATCTAAAAAAAGAAAAAAATCAAAATCAGAAATCCCCCAAATCATTGTCAAACCCCATTTCTCCTGTGATCTCTAAGTATGTAAGCAAGGACAATTTTTTATCTCATTTACATGGTGTGTGCTATGTGTTTGTAAGTTTGTATCTTTCCATAGACAATAAGGCCCTTTTGGCATTTTTCTGCCATTGTAACACTCATTATGGTGAAGTTTCCATCTCTTTGAAATATCTCCCTAGCAGCCTTGTATTAACAGTATTTCAAACTTTATGGTTAATATTGTTTTCTTGGATTTTGTAAGGAGCTTTGAGGTAAATCTTAATGCCAGCATACAGTTGCATAAGTGGTAGACGAGGATCTTTTGCAGACTACACTCATAAATCATAGCTAACTGTTTAGATCTTATGTCAACATTTGCTATTTGACCAGTTACATTTTAAGCTGAAACCCTGTAAGCAAAGCCTGTTTTCAAAAAATCCATTTCTTTCAGCTACTCTGTTAACAGAAGTGGGGTTGGTTAATTTATACTTGTTCTACTAACTACAAATAGGGAAGATGTATGCTTTGACCCAATCAAAACTGCAGAAACATGGCGAGGTCAACAGACTTGATTTTTGTCATAATTATTCTGTGAGGGATAGTGTTCACTCATCTTGTTAGATACCAATGACAATTTAAATGAGAACAGCCCTTTAAAGATTTTGCCATTGTTAAAGCTTAATTCTACTATTTTGATCCACGTATGACTTTCAGTAATTAAATTCTTCCAGGATGTGGCTTAATGAGAAGTGAATGTCTGCTGGATAGCTTTGCAGTACCTCTACATTATGCAGCTTTACGGGAGAAGAAACTGAGCTGCAGAAAGACTAATTTGATCAGGACTTTAGAAGAGCTTTAGAAGAGCTGAAATTACCTAGAATTAATTCAGTCATGTTTTCCCTGCCATCTGTAATCAAAGAGATTCTTTCACTTACTGTGTAATACAGGACAAATATCTCTCAATCATCTCAGCTTTGCTCTCCCGCTGATTACTCTGTACTTCCATCTATTGGGAGGATATAAATATTACAATTGTATTTTTGCTTTAAAACCTAACAATGTTGTTCCACATTCACTGAAAATTTAAAAACTTTGTATTCTTCTGTTTGTTTAAATCCTGTGTTTCCCCCAGTCCTCCATACATTTCTGTGGAGGTAGATCTCTACAGAAATCAATCAAATCAAGAGGCGGACAAGGTCTCTGGATATTGTTCATTTTCAGTATTCAGGACATTGACTGTGTCAGCATGATTATGATTGGTTTGTTTGCTTGTTTGCTTGTTTGATTGCTTGCTTTAAAAATGTTTTAAATGCATGCTCTTGACCTTGGGAATTTCCAATGAAATTGGGTCAGCTTTATGAATTTTCTGATCTTTAAGAGGAGCTTGACACAAACATTTTTCTTTATCTGGGATTTTATAACATTCTTAAAAGAACTAGGGAAGAAAAAGGGGTAGGAGAAGGCCATGAAGACATGAGTCTGAAATGTGATAAAGAGGTAAGTATGAGAACAAATAAAGTATACCTGAATTCTCCTTTATGCCATAGATTTTCTGTTTCCCAGCTGCTGATGTGCAATGGTTTACAAGTTTAAAAGCTCCTAATGTTTGAAAAACGTAAAGGTAAGAGAGCATTCTTAATTCTTTCAGAAGGACATAGTGATGAACAAACACAAGTTCAGGTAGCATTATTGGTGCTTGAATGTGATTGCCTAGTTTACCTTCTTTTCATTATTTTAAACTGATTTAGTTAATGGTCAGTATTAAATTAAAAAAAATCCATCCTTTGACACATGGGTGTGGTCATTTTGAAATTGTAGCCTGTAGTCTAGTAAAGGTAATTTTAAAAGAAAGTCTTTTGTCTGTTGTCTTGGATTTACTAGAGAAGGATCCTAAAACACTGGATAAATGTTAGGAGTTATTCCTAAAAAAATTGAAAAATCACCTCCTTAAGCAATAGCGTCCTTATTACAAGAAATTGAAAATAGTGGTCAAGCGTGTAATATATAGACAGTAGTGTCTACTCAGATGTTAATATAGAATCTGTTAAGTAGCATCTGTCTCAAGCTTTGCCTGCAGTAAAAATCATTGCACACAGCTGCAAAGACAATGAGAACCTGCGTGAAAGTAATAGATATTCTTCAAAAATAAAGTAGCTAAACTGTGTAATATAGTTCCGAGTTATGAAACTATCTTCTTAACTTGGGTTACACCATAATAAAAGCATGCTTACTGTTAGTAAGACTGTTAGTAAGAAAATGATCTTTACGCACCATGTGTCCAACACTTTGGCTATTGTGGGTACCAGTATACTTGCCTATGTTGACGAAGGCAATTACTCTGATTCTTTATATGTCAGATTAATACTTCGTACCATTTTATGCACTTAATACTATATAAAACTTCTGAGTCCAATGAAACTGGAAACACCATTCCACATGTTCATGTGTTTATGAAACTGGTTCATTCCTATGTGGAAACTCTGGCCAATTGTACATGCTTTAAATAAGTTAAGTGCAGAGCATATTTTTCCCGTTTTTGTTCTTATTCATGCTGTGGTGAGGGACAAGATACTTGGTTTGTACAGACCTTTTCGAACTATTAATTGTTAATGTTATGCTTAATTATGTGGCCAGTTTACAATGAACTACTGCTGGTTTTATAAGCACTCACACTTTAACAAAGTCTATGTATGGTCCCTAATTATATAGGGAAATTATTGATGGTGAAAGGGGCTTATCATCACATATATACATAAAATATATGATCAGAGTTTAAAATAACAATTCAATTCCATTTCATTTTACAAATGAAAATTTTGTTTCATCGTAATTCTGAAGTAATGCTTGTTTAAATATTTAATGATAACATAGTTTTAGAAATATAGACTAATGTAAAATAGTTTCTATACAACCATGATGGATGTCAATGGTAATGAATCATTTTAAATCCAGTTTGCAATGTTTATTCTATCTGGTCAAAAATGGAGAAATACAGGCCAAATGGGGATGAACCGAGAAGATTCAGAAAAGTATTTAAAGTAAGCTCATTGAACCACAAGTTCTGTGGGATGTCCGATTTATTACTTTTCTGTTTAATTGGCTTTGCAGGGAAGGGAAGGGGAGGGAAGGAAAGGGAAGCTGTGTTAAAATGGTATTAACCAGGTTCTAAGTAGGGCCTCTTAATGCAGTCTGTGACTTCGCAAAATCTGCATGGTATCCCATCAGGTCTCCTAAAGTGCAGTGTAGGATCATCCAGAAAAATTTGAACTAGAAAATTCTTGAAGGAGGAGAGAAATTAATGTTCCCAGTGATGGGGGCAGTTACCTTTTAACATGAAGAGGGTGTGTTTCTATCCCTACTAGTCTGTCACATTCTTCCAAGAATACAATTTTGCCATCATTCTTGGATCTCCAGCATTACAGTCTAAAACAAGTTGTAATTTTTGTTATATACATTCTTTGTTTCACAGGGAAAACCACAGAGGAATCAACTGGCAGTCAGTAGAATATATCTTATCTTTGTGTTTCGTGAATTAAGAAAAAGCCCTATTGTGTACCTCAACCTCAGCACCCTTTACTGATATAACATTTCCTGTACTCAGATAAGGACACTTTTTCTGCACAGAATAATAATTGGCAAGCCTACCATTCTCCTTTTTGTTGGCTGCTGACATACAACAATCTGGGAAAAATGATGAAAAGAATAGAAGGAACACCCAAGCAGATCTCAGCTGCTAAGGAGTTCATTCAGTTTTTATAGCAGCTTTATAGAAGTGAGTGATACAGGGGTAGCTGTTACGTTCATTTTGATATAACGATGACAGTCTGATATGTGATTCCTTACTCCATGGATAGCAGTGTCATTGTGTTTTGTCTGCTTTTCCCTGTGTGAAAATCTATGTGCTTGAGTGAGATGTTGGGTTTTTTTTTCTTTTTTTACATGAAAAGGAGTTCACAGAATGCTACATGTAGTTTACTAATAAAGCCAAATCTGTGAGGTTTTATTTTAGAAATTTGTATTGAAAAGGCATTAATCAAGATCTAAATAATGTAATCTATATCTGCTGTTTAGTAAAGATTTTTTTTATACTCCCTCAATTAACAATTAAACTCACAGTTTGAGGATTTTTCCTTATGCTACCTGGGTAAAAATAACATAATTTTACAATATAACAAAAATCATGATCTTATTAAGAATAAACTCATTACTGTGCAGGTCCTGGCTGACCCTACAAGACTTGATCCACTATTAAGCATTCCCAAATATTCAGTTCATTATTATATTTCCAAAGGAAGAAATTTTACTCTACTAATCAGTGAACTTTTTAAATATAGTGACTTCTTTAAAAAAGAAAAAAAGCATACAAAAATCCTATTAGTAAGATAAAAAATGGGGTGAGGGTTTTATTCTTTTGAGTGACACAAACATACAGCTTTAAAGGTATGCCCATGAGTGCTGGATGCCCACTGTTTAGAATCTCTGTTGAACATTGTATGATATTGACAGGCCTCCAAAGGTGCTCATGGACTCTTCATCCTCAAGTCTGATATGTTACCTTGCATATACAAATCCAATGAAATGTTTTATTCTTTGACAATTAATACAGAATTTGTTTGGTGATTTTTTTTTTAACTGGTAAAATTTCTAGGCATTTATTTATTTTATTTTCCTCTCATGTGATAACTTTGTAACTTTTAGGGACAACGGGAGAGACAATGTACAAATTTTAATTATTTCTTTTACAGAAGGAGATCATGTTAATACATGTGCTGGTTTTGGCCGGGACAGGGCGAATTGCCTTCGCTGTCGCGGGCCCAGCGCTGAGGGCACACTGACGCGAGCGGCGGTGAGCAGCGGCCCAGCGCCGCTAAGCAGCGCCTACCCCAGCCAGGGGCGCCTCCAGCTTCCCGCGCTCTGCCACGGGCACGGGGCGCCGGGAGGGGAGGGGCACAGCCACGTCGGCCGGCCCAAACTGGCCAATGGGCTGGTCCACATCGTGTGACGTCACGTCCAGTACACTAACTGGGGGAGATGGCGGGGGCGGGGAGCGATCGCGGCTCAGGGACTGGCGGAGCCGGTCGGGGGGTGGTGGGAGGTTGCAGCACTTGTGCGTCGCTTTGGTGGTTTATTCTACCCGCCCCTCCCCTCCCCTCCCCTCCCGTCCCCCCCGCGCTGGGTTTTCTCTCTCTCTCTCTCTCTCATTATTTTCCTTTTCATTATATTACTGTTGTTGTTATTATTGTTTTATTTTAATTATTAAACGGTTCTTATCTCAGGACACGAGTTTTTACCCTTCCGATTCTCTCCCCCATTCCCCCGGTGGGGGAGTGAGCGAGCGGCTGGGTGGTGCTCAGTTGCCGTTGCTGGCTGGGGCTAAACCACAGCAATGCAAAAAAAAAAAAAAAAAAAAAAAAAAAAAAGACCCTCCTGAATTTTCCTCTCCAGCCATGTTCATAGTCACTAGTTGGCTATGACTCTGTTATTCTTACAGAGGTTCCTTGTTTCTGTAATTTTAGATTTCTTATTACTCTACTTTTTCTATTGAAACATCTTTCCAAAAATGGTACAGTATTCATTCACTAATCTTCAGTTTCTCTTTGGGGAAGTTTTCTGTTGGTGTTGGCTTTACATAAGCCTTTATAAAATTTTCCTCAACTGTTACAAGTATCTTCACTACTCACAGCCCAGTTGACTGCCATTTCATGGCAGTGCCTTTTCCTACATGCAAAAAGTTATTCATAGTCTTTCAACACCTGACATATGGCACAAGCATCTGTGAGAGATCAAGGTTTAAACAGTGAGGCACTGTTAATTATTGTAAGAAATAGGCTTTCCAGTTCATAAATTCCTGTAAGCCTTTCATATTTTTCAAGAAGCTGTTCTCATTCCTTGGCTTATTTAGAAACTGGCTGATGAGTTTGCTCCACTGTTGGCCATAGAACTGCTTCTGGGACCATCTTGGGGCTAGGTTGTTGTGGGGCTGGTGAGGCTTTCATATATCCTGAATGATTTTTCTTTCAGGTCATATTGGTATCTGAGGAATTTTTACATGGCTTTATATGGGTAAATAAGGCCCTGTACAAATTCCACTGTTAAGATAGAATCCTGTTTCAAGTGTAGATCTAATGTATTACATATAAACTATTCCTCTGATCTTTCTTTCCTTTTTTTTCCCCCTCCTACTATGGTACGAGAACTAAATCCATGTAGTCATCAAATAACATAGTTGATGATTTCTTCCATAAGACTGTAGCAGATAAAGTACTCTTTCTTCATAGTTTTAAAAGTACCTATAGAAGATCCACACAAAACACAACTATAAACACATTATTGGCTTCTTTTTTTTTTTTTCTTTTCATGAAACTCACTGAGTTTGCTCATGAAGATGACTGGAAAGAGACATGCCAAGCTAACAGAAAATATTTCCAATAACCAGCAGTTGTCACATAAAGGTAGGCAATGACTGACAGAAATATTAGCTTTTTCTACCAATTATATTATGTCCCTAAACAGCATAAACCTCTTTAACACACAGAATCATAATTATTTTTGAATTTTGAATTCCTATGATATTAAGTTTATTTAGTTTATTTACTGTAAATTAGTAGGTCTTTTATTTACACACCATTCATGTTTCCAGATCGCCTTTGTTAACAGCATAGAATCATAGAATATCTCAAGTTGGAAGGGACCCATAGGGATCATTGAGTCCAACTCCCTGCTCCTCGCAGGACTACCTAAAAGTAAACCATATGACTAAGAGCGTCCTCCAGCATCAGCATAGTATTTAAAGATCACAGTTCACAGTGGACTGTTACCACTGTTGCACAGCACTGGATTTCTTTATTCCTTCCTAAGTAGTCTGTTGGTGTAAGTAATAGCATTTGAAGATGTGTCACAGAAAGTCTACTTCTTCTGATAAATTAAATAGTCACTGAATTGTATTAATATACTAATAGGCAAGACTTCATGATACTTACGTAGTCTGACCATTAGTGGGTCATGACAGTGTCTGAGGAAAAATTCTGTAACCTGAGAATGAATTACATATAAAACAAGACTTAGGCAGAAATGGTTTTCCACCTGAATGGGCTGTTTTATTTTGGTAGTGTAAGGTAGCTACCAAACCAAAATACAGCTGGAGTTCAAAAAAAGCAATGGTCCACTTGAGCACGGCTAATGACATAAACACCTTGGGTTTTTTTCTAGCACAGAAATCTTTGCATCCTGCAGTAGAGTTTAGCTCAGACATGCCCATAGGATTTGAGCACCTTATTCTCTAGTGTCCTTCACTTCACAGTGGCCCATCAGATAAGTGCTGTTCTGTCTTCTTCAAAATTGGGAGGAGCTGTTGACACTCTCGAGGGCAGGGAGGCCCTGCAGAGAGACCTAGACAAACTAGAGAGCTAGGCAATCACCAACTGTATGAAGTTTAACAAGGGCAAGTGCCGGATTTTGCACCTGGGGCATGGCAACCCTGGATGGACATACAGAGTGGGGAATGAGAGAGTGGAGGGCAGCCCCGCAGAGAGGGATCTGGGGATTCTGGTTGATGGCAAGTTGAACACGAGCCAGCAGCGTGCCCTGGCAGCCAAGAGGGCCAACCGTGCCCTGGGGTGCATCAAGCACTGCATTGCAGCTGGTCGAGGGAGGTGATTGTCCCGCTCTGCTCTGCGCTGGTGTGGCCTCACCTTGAGTACTGTGTGCAGTTTTGGGCGCCACAGTACAACAAGGATATAAAGCTACTAGAGAGTGTCCAGAAGAGGGCCACGAAGTTGGTGAAGGGTTTAGAGGGAAGCCATATGAGGCGCAACTGAAGTCACTTGTTTTTTTCAGCCTGGAAAAGAGAAGAATGAGGGGACACCTCATCGCGGTGTACAGCTTCCTCACAAGGGGAGAGGAGGGGCAGGTGCCAATCTCTTCTCTCTGGTGACCGGTGATAGGACCCAAGGGAATGGCAGGAAGACGTGCCAGGGGAGGTTTAGGTTGGATATTAGGAAAAGGTTCTTCACCCAGAGGGTGGTGGAGCACTGGAACAGGCTCCCCAGGGACATAGTTACGGCGCCAAGCCTGACAATATTCAAGAAGCATTTGGACAACGCCCTCAGGCACATGGTGTGAATTTTGGGGTTGTCATGTGCAGGAACAGGAGTTGGACTCGATGATCCTTGTGGGTCCCTTCCAACCCAGGACATTCTATAATTCTACAATTCTTTGTACAGGCTCTGATAAGAACTGATGAAACACCTAGTCACAAAATCTTAGTAGTAAAGTGCTGCAATGCCCACTTGTTAGGTGCCTTGCCTCTAACTTAAGACACTTACTTTCCCTATTGTATTATATTGCATTGTGTTGTATTCCCAATTATATTGGAAGGAACTGAAGAAGTCACATACTTTCTAGGAAATACTTATTGCTAGATAATAGGGAAGTTGTATTTTTATGTTCTTACCTCCTTTGGGAAGTCTCTGTTTTAAGATTAAGATGAAGAGAAATGAACTGGCATCTGGTAAAGGATTTACTGGTCACAAGACTCTATTGTAAATAAGCAAATAACCATGTGAGTAACATACACAAACATATACCAACAAAAAAACTGAAACAAAAAAAACTACCAGAAATATTTCTTTGCTTAGGACTGAAGAATTAAAAAAATATGATTTCCAACAGAAAAGGATATAGCTGAACTCTGTGGATTACATATGATGAATATTTCAGCACTTTTCACATTACTGAACATGACTGAAATCTGAAAACACACTATGATGAAATTAACTGTTCGGTGTTCCAACCTAAGGAAGAGCAATTGGAAAAGATGGATTTTATTTTCTTACATATATATAGCAGTTCACTCTAAAATTACACTGAGCTGACAGAGTAAAGAGAAAGAATATTTAATGTAAGAAACAGAGAAAGAAAAGCACAGTAGAGGGAACTGTAGTTTGTGTGATTTGCTGTCAGAACTTGTCATTATTACAAGCAGTAATGTAATTGGAAATGCTGTTTACAATGAGGTGCATGCTACTATAACAACAAAACATCTCCTAAAATATGTCTTATAGTGGAAATATTTATATTTATTTACAGTATTTTCCATTCACAACATTAATTAAATTAAAGCAACAGATGAAGCAGTTATTAAACTCTTGTCCAGAAATAATGTCTTGGCAGTACATAAGAAAATGCTTAAAGGACACAGTTTCTCTACTTATCACACTAATTGCTTCCTATTTTGGCTGGCTGTCATAGAGCTATCTCCCAAATTATGTAGTAGTGAAAGATTACTGTACTGTATTAGCAAGTCAGAGTACATGTGTAGTAGCAGCCTCTCTTTTTTTTTTTTTTTTTTTTTCCTTTTTCAAACTGTGTGAAATCATGGGTCAGGCAAAGTTTAAGGACTCTTTGAAGTACCAATAAAAGTTGAAATGATCTGATTTTCCAAAGCTTAGCTAGCTGCAAGTCCTACATATATTCTGCTCCCTGATGTAGATTTTTCACTGTTTATATCCTTTCCAGTTGCAAATAAACAATTTATTAAACTATTCTTTTTAATGAAAGGTATTTTGGCTTTGGAACTTAAGGGAAATTAAATGTATGACTTCAGCTGTGCAGATAATAATAGCAAATCATCTACCTCCGTTAAAAAGCAGTTACAAATTATTACCAATTTACAGTAAATGAAGGAGCTACTTAGTAACAATGGTGACTTATGCTGGTTGTAAAAGCCAAAAAAACATTTCATATGTAAAGTAAGTTTATAGGGGGCTATTATGGATCATTGGTGGTAGTATGAAATCTAGTCTTTCATTTTAAATCTCTGGCACAATTCTTTCACAATCTGCATCCTAGCTTTATTTACACTGGATCATTCCTAACAACTGCTGACACCATCCTCAACACCATGTAAATTAAGATAAATTCTCAAAGAGGTATTTCTGAAACTAGTCCTAGCAGAAAAAAAACAGCTAAGTCACTTCTCAGAGGCCCTTCTTAAATTTTTTTGTTAGTTTCTTTGGAACAAATTACCCATAGCCACAGAATTAGTATTTTAAAAAGAGAAAGAAACAGTTTGTTCCTAACTTGACAAAGTTAGAAATAAAATTGAGGCATAGAAATCTCATTACAGATATATTCTTAAGTAAGTTTGCAGAATGTGACATTTGCTGATTATTTATCCATAGCATATGTATACTAAACCTGCTAGAATCTTTTTTGAATCACTTTAATTGTGTCCAGATTAAAAAACAAAAAAAACAAAAAACCAACAGCAAATTAATACAGATATATCAGTCTAAGATAGCTAGGAAAAAGTAGCTTGTAAGTGGTCCAGTAATACATTGAAAGCAAGGACAAGTGTTCTCAAAACTGGTTAGGAGATACCAGTTAGCTGTACCAGCCTTACTACACAGACACTCCAGGGGAGTGGTAAAAATAAAAAATAAAAAAACAAAAAACAAAAAACAAAAAAAAGCACCCCAATTTAATGGGATCTTTTGCATAAAGGTGATGCTCATGCATATAATTGAGTCTTTTGCACAGGGTGATGTGTCCCTGTCCATGTGTCTAAGGGCACATGCAAAGTTTTCTCAAGCTGGATGGGATGAGACTCCTTGAACCTCTGATCTGCTGAATTTATATAGCTAGCTGGCCAGCCATCCCACCCACTCACTCAAACACATGCATGATGCCTGCTACTGACTGTCTTAAACTACATACAAAACATCTATGTGATCATTCCAGAGCCTAGAAGAACAGTTTCTACTATTTGGAAGTACCTCATCTGTGTATATTTTGTTCAGTCCTACAGCAGGAACCACATGGGAGAGCCTCTGGGATGGCTAGGCTCTCCACTCTTGACATACTGCTCATTTCCAGTTCAGGCAACAAGAATAGTATACTGTGTAGCCTCAGGCCAAGGAGGGTCTGTAGATACTGCATCAGAAACCAGACTTTACACCACAACTGCAAGAACAGGAAAAGCAACAGAGCACAATTGAGTTGTCTCACCTGAATGAAAAATTCATTTATTTGGTAAACAATTAGTGAGACATAATAAATGTAAACATCAACCGAGAAATGCAAATCTCTTTCCCATGTTTTGTCTTTTGTTTTCTTCTGAATGCCTTATTTCTGTTATTCATTCAGTAACAATAACTGAAAATGAATTTAGTATCAGCGTGCATTTGGATGGGAAAATCTTTATTGTCTTGTCCTAAATAAGCTTATTAAGGCATCAGATGAAGCTGGCTTTCTGCCTGCTTTTTGGTGAACAGATGCACAGAACGAGGGAAAAAAAGTGTATAAATTGGCTTTAGACGTGAATGCTTTTTTGTAGCCTTAAAATTTTATAGATAAGTGTTAAGCAAGTACTGGGTTTTTGTGGGGGGAGAGGATAGATTTTTTAATTTTTATTTTTTAGCCTGGAGAATCAAATTCATCTTTCTTGTCAAGAAGAGAAAATGAAATATGAATTATGATTAGACTGAGTTTTAAGAAAATAGTGCTGACTAGATGAAGACCAGCAAATCAGAAAATTTAAGCAAATCTGTGGCCTCAGCCCAGTTCCTTAACTGTTATTCATGTTGAATAGCAACCTTCGCCTTGCCTGGTTATCAAGTAAGTGGCCTTACAAAATTATATAGATTTCAATATGTAAAGGTGGTGAAATTAAACCATCACTGAAGGCATCTTATATTTCAAATTACAATGTCTTTATCAAGACTAAATTAAATGGTTTTGGCCCCCTCATAGTAATGTTCAAAAGAAAACAATTTAATTCAGGATTTTCACCTGTTCTGTATTTTATTATTACCTCGTTTGAATAGAACATAAGCTGCAGATAACATTACCCCTTCATTTTTGGTTTAGACTGAGGAAGTTGTTTATGGTCATTTTGACATATATATAAGCAAAAATATACTGTTTAGGAGTTGTATTTTCAAGCACTTTCAAGCTGTAAAGCATGATGTACAGAATTCATAAACTTGGTACTTTCCAAATTAGAGATCAAATGCTCCTTTAATAATTTCACCCTACAATGCAGTTGACTGCAGTCACTTTGCTGTGTATACGCATCCACGACAGCCAATAAAAATAAGTAATGCCTTTAGAAAACACAGCAGGATTTAAACACAGTTATGTAAAGAAAGAGTATAAAATTTAAAAGGTTATAGTGCCTCTAAGACCCGCACAAAATTTGGAATTACAATATCCATAGAAAAAAATTAACAAATGTGCCATCAAATTAATTTTTATATGTAAAGCAAAGCAAATTTCTTAAGTATTTCCTTGAGTTTGATGAAAATGAATTACACAAAAACAAACTCAGTCTCCACATGGAACTATTTTTAGTGCATTCCCATTGACATGAATGAGGCTAGAAACAGTAGAAATAGAATGTAATTCAATAGCACAGAGGCCAGGGTCCTACACTTGGAGACTAGTCATAGTTTCTACTAGAACCTGAGAACTCATCATTTGGAAACAGAGGAGGAAAAAAGCCTGGGAGTATTAGTTGATCACAATATGACCATGAGCCAGCAATGTGCTATGTCTGGAAAAAATGCAAATTTGATCTTAAAGGACATTAAGGAAAGGTCTTTTTGAGCAGTGATAAGATGTTCATGTTATTGTACAAGACACTGGTGGTCAGAAATGGACTACTACTCCCTGTCTATTGACATTCTTCTAAAGTCACCTCCTCCTGATCCCCCTTGTACCAGAACAAGCCTTTAAACAGGGAGCAGTGAAACGAGTCTAGGGCCACTGGCAGCAAAATTCTTAGACTGAAAAGACTTTGGAGCATGTTACAGGGCTGATCAGAGGGATAAAGATGACGTAAAAGAGAATGATTTTGGTATAAGGTTGCTTAGCTTTTTGCTCTCCTATGGGAAACACAAAAGAATGACAAGGCAGGATTTGAAAGTTTTTCCTGAGAGCTTAGCTTCACACATCTAAATGGATCATGACAGTGTGATCTTGGATGGAATGAGACTGTCAGGTGCAGGCCATCAGTAATAAATCACTCAGTCATGCAATCACACACAAAAATGTAAAGTAGGCAGGAACACCACATTTACTGAGCAACAGATAATTATTTAAGTAATAATGTGATATCAAATATCTTATGTGTGAAAAAGAATTAACACCATGGACCATTATCAACATCCCTCCCAAAATGCAAGGAAATATTTCAGAGAAATGGACACTAGGAGAGCCAGCTATGGAACGATCACAAAAACAGTCTCACATATTCCCTTCTGGAGATACTGATGAAGCATTCAGAAGGAACATATTCTATCATGAATGAAATGCCAGGGTAGACTGGCAGACAAAAACAAGTGCAAAAACCTTTTCATTAAAGGAAGGATCTATGATGTCTCAATGTACTGAATAGAACACGGAATATAAATAGATAACCCGTATGTCTGAGGTTGCGCTTGCTGACTGAGGAGGAGATAGCTGATTTATCAAATGTTAAGGATGGCAAAAATGGGCTATAACATACAATCTCCAAAGAATGTCTTTAATCTTGAAGAAAGACATTGCTGGAAATTAGCAAGGAATACTTGAAAGGAGAGTCTCAGAGGAAAAAATAACAATTAAAAAAATCCCTTATTGGCCATTTAAGAACATAATTAAACTGACATTGCCTTATTTCCAGAGTTCTCAAAAATATTTTACAAAGTTATTCTGTTTCCATGCAATATTTGTGTAACCATCTAAGGATGGGTGTGGTTGGGGTGCTCTGGGATGTGTCGAAATGTGGAAGAGGGAACTAAGCTTTTGTTTCCTTTCCTTCTTCTCCTAAATACCCAACTTGGCTGAAACCAGCAGAACGTCACTTGTTTCTTATGTGAGGTAAATAGTTACAGCTCACCACTTCTTTTGATTTCATTGCAAATTCTCTAAAAGTAGAAATTCATGTCATGTCATGTTTTGTTGTGTTTTTTTAATCCCCTTGTGAAAATATTTCTTCCTCCCACTGGAAAAAAGTAACAAAACAATGGAAGTGTTTCTATTTTTGTATATTCTAGTCTGAAATGTATTTTTGACATCTTGGTTTGGTTACTAATATGTAAACTTAGAAACTAAAAATGACACAAGCTGAGGAGAGGACAGAGGAAATGAAAACAAACAGAGGAATCTACTGCCCCAGATTGAATGCCCAATATAAAACATATTCTGGAAAGAGTTACAAAGAGAGTACTGTTTGGCAGTGGAAAAATTTTACAGCCTTATGGAATCTTAATACTGTGCTGAAAAACCGTAATCTCATTCACATCTAATGGTAGAAGCTATATAGATTCAGTAAGTAGATGGCTATATGAATTCAAGGAAGTGGAGCTAACAGGAGGCCATACATGAAAAAGCTATGACCAAGATACCAAAACTGCATTTTTTGTGCTATGAGGAATGCACTGAGAAGGACATGTCTTCAGGAAGACAATGGTGACAGTTTTAGGAAATGTGCTTGGTGGCCACAACGCACTGAGGCTGAAGAGAACTGATTCAAGATTGTTTGGGAATCTGAGCACAGCATTTGGGAACTTCTCTGGCAGCCCACAAGTTGGTGAGAAGGCTGAGTTGCCGGTAAGGATGACCAAGAGGCTGACTTTTTTCTGGCACTGTCAGTCCAGCTCAGTACAGCTTGTACACCATTACAGATGCTGATAAGGTGGACATCAAGGGTTGCTTGCCATGAAGGATACAAGGTTGCAATGGAAAACAGGAGGGCACACTGAACACATAGATAAAATAAGCAATTATCTGGGGGAATAACAACCTCTGTGAGGAGCAGGCATGGGTCTGCTGCCCGCCTAATGGTGGCAGAACACTGGAGGAGAGGCCACTTTCAGCTCCTGACATACATAAGCCACAGCCCTTCTAGCAGGAAAGTACCCACAGTGATAGAAGAAGCTGCAGAACTATCTTTCCCATTCTTATCTTTCCCATATGTACGGGAGCACCCCTCCATCCTTAGGTCCCATGCAACACAGTAAGCAAAAGTTGGTTGAGCAGCTGAAAAGTTTCTCCCTTCACTCTGCACAATAGCTTGTTGTTTGCAGTCTTTTTTTCTTTTTTTTTCTTCTGGAATGAGGGGTATATGGGTTCAAAATCCTTTAGCTGAGAAAGGGGTCTTCAGAAGTTCAGAAGCCCACCTCCAATAAGAAAGATTAGAATTTATTTGATTTACTACAATAAGTTACTTCTGAACAATAGAATATCAGAACAAGCTGTCAAAAAGATAAACCCTTTTAAAATTAATTCATTCTGATTGTTGGTCTATGGTAATTATTTTTTTCCACTCAGGCCTATAGTATTTCCCTGTACTGCAAGATTTGGCTGAGAGAAGGAAAATTTATTAAAAGTGTACAAAAGGGGTAATGATAAGAGAGGCTGTTCAGCTGCATGACTGCAATTATGTCATAACATGTAGGAGTGCATGTTTCAGTGACCAGTGCTAAAACAGTATTTCTTTCCTCTGATAAAGTCAACCTAGTTTATTATGTTAATCTCATGTGTGCATTGCTGCAGTCCGTGCTACTGATAATATTACTTTGAGATTCTTGGGTGAAAGGGCCTTTTTAAAGTGCTTTACAAATAGATTACAAGTCAATTAAATCCACATTTCAGATGAATAAATCAACTCAAAAAACTCTGTTATGCTCTGGCTCACTGGTGTGGTTCAGAATGAAAAATATAATCCTTGATTTGCAAATATGAATTGGTAGCTATGTCTAACAGCTAAATGGCTTTCTTTCAATCTTACACTCTGCTTGTAATCATTGCTCAAAAGACAAGGAGAAAAATTGTCTGAATGCCAGAAATGATCATTTAGATAGAAATGCTCCCTGGTCCGTTGCCAAACACTTGAAAAGTTTAATAAAAACTTTAATACTGTACTCTACTGGAAAAGTGGGTATTGTTATCTCAGATCATAAACTTACCTTAGTCATAAACTTAGATTTTATTTTCTAAATAAGAACAGAGTTTAACAGAGAGTTTGAAATAAAAATAAATGATCTATTAAGGAAAGAAGAATTTATTGGACTGAGTTTGAAAAAGCTGCAGTTTTGGCTTAATACAGAGACTGTAAAATAAGGAGTCTGTTTATACAAAACAGAATAAAATGTAAAGCAAGAGTGACTAAGATTTTACATAACATATGCAAATACACTTTCAAGAGTTGGTGTTATTGTAGATCTACTTGATATCTGCAGGGTGTATTTTTAGGGTAATTTGAATCATAGATGGAAGAGTTCTATCAAGTTATCATGTAGTTCATCTTATTATTAATGAATAATTGTTCCCTAAACACAATTTGTAATGCTTTGTCCTCTCTGGTTGTAAGTACCCAAAGACATGGGTGCTCCTGCAGGATTCATCAAGAGATTGTTCTACATGAGTGAATCTCACTGTCTGTAAATGTGTCCCACCATTCAGCTTAATTATTTCCCTTTTTATTAGTTGATATATTTCATAATCCTAAATATTTCTTCATGTGACTTGGTTGTTAAATATTAGTAAGTGATAGGGCATGCAGGACTCATATTCATAGCTGATACAGTTTAGATGTGTGCTTTGGAGAATACATTTTATTTACTATTGCTCAGTAGAAGATTTCTGAGGTTCTTTAATTTCCTGTGAAGTCCTTTCCACTAATGTTGCTGACTTCTCCTTGCTATGAATTTTTTATGGGGAAGGGATTGGTTTAAAGCTCCTTCATGTTGTCCTATAATAACTAATTATTTTAAAGAACTTTACTCAAGTAATAAGAAACCGTACAGCATGGCCTATAGAACTCATTACCATATAGTGTATATAGCTCTTCATGTTTCATAAAACTACACTTCATGGATTATAGACTTGCCAGTTTATTGACATCTGTAACCTAGAAAAATGTCTCCTCTCTTTGAGGCCACCCTGTTTTACATCAGTTTGATCTTCTATGCACCCTAACCCAGGGACCAAATATTTTTAAATTATTGCAGTTTAACACTGTTCAACAGAGTTTAGTTGTTTGAATCTGCGGAATGGACGTTCAATCAAGTAGTCTCCAGATAAGCTAGCATGTAGATGTAGCACATGTAAGTTAGAGCAGCAAATGTAAGAAGCACGCTCTGAGGTGGCTTTTCCCTCAGAACAAACAGGACTGCTGCGTGCATTTGTTCGATTGATCAGTGTTGGTATTCCACAAATTCGTCCCCCATAACCTCACAGAAATGTAGTTGTGTACTCATATTCTCAGTGAAAGATCAGGTCCATAAGGCTTGTATGGTGTAGGTTACAGTGTGCAGCTAAGTGCATTAGCTTCAAAGAACTTAGAAGAAAGATGATCAGTTCTCTGTCTCTCTTCTGTCTTTTCCTTTTCTCCTTACCTCTTTGTGTTGACTAGCCACAGGCTCAACAAATGATTGAAATAGTGGGGGTCAGGAAAAGAAATAAAAACAGTAGAAAATTAGATCATGTTAATGTATATAACAGTACACTGAACAGAGACTTAGTGGAAGAATTCACATCTAAGTTATTTTCAGCAGGTAATACAAGTACAGAAATTCAAGCAGGGAATGGTATGAGAGAACTTAAGAAAGAGCCAAAGAAGTATTCAGATAAAAACAATTCTGATAAAAAAAATCTTTATAAAACAGTGAAAATACTCTCTGATATCATTTTTGGGATGTTAAAATCTATCTTTGTCAACTTGTGGAGAAGAGATAATGTCACATGTCATCTGGTAAACGTGACTTTGCCATTACTGGCAATGCTTACAGGCTTTGTGTGGACCTGCAGGCTTCTGACTTGTCTGGCTTTGTCTTGGCCTGACCTGGTTTTACCTTATTTTAACTGCTGTCCCCCTGCCAAGTGACTATTGCCCAGCCTGTTTTAGCTAAAACTCTGTGAATACCTTATGGGGAAGGCCTGATAAACCTCAGACAAAGTGACTGCAAAGCAAACAATATCCCTTTGTGTCCTCTGAGGCTGGGGAAAGCTGTTCCAGGCTTTGGGGGGAACAGATGAGAAGGAAGCAGCCTGTGTAAAGGAAATGTGTAGAAGGAAACCCAAGCAGACCCCAAGAGTGATGTGGAAGGAAGCTTCTACATCACACTCCTCCCAGCAGAGAGGAGGGAGAAGTCCCCACCACCAGCTCCCAGCAAAGACCTTGGGATACTGACTGCTGCTAGTAACTTCCCTCTCCTCCTGTTTGAGTAAGGCTGAAGTATCAGACTTAGGACCAAAGAATATTGGAAGGGTGATTGTAACACCAGAGAAAGGGGGTATGTAATGGGAAGGTTTTATACGACCTTTTTAGCTGTATGAGGCTAACACATATCACATTAGATAGTTTGATATGCTAATGCAATAACTGGTGTAATAATGATTTCTTTGCTCCATGTGTTCTCTTTTGCCCCTAACAAGATTTTGAGTGTAACATCTCAGGGTAACGGAAAAGGCAAACATGCTTTAAAGAAAGACATAATCAAATAACTGTAATCACATGGGAAGAACAAATTGGGAAGTAAGAGTCATATTGATTTTTTCTAAAAACAAACCAAGTCAAACTAATTTCTTTTCCTTCTATTAGAGGACAGTAGTCTTTGTAGATCAAGACTTCTGAGAAAAGGAGTCAGCTTGAAAAGACGTATAAAAGAAGCATGGAAATTTGTGACTATGGGGCTTGACATTGCACAGCAGGACAACAATCAGAGTGTTCAATGCTGGCAGAAGTCACCTGCCAGCATCTGCCTGGGTCTGTCTGAATATCCTTCCTTTTGAATGCCAAGAGTAGCTTAAATCCAACTAGACATTTGACACCAAGGGGTGCAACAAGTAGGAACTCACAGGTTTGTGTATGTGACCTCATGGGATGCATTCTCACTGGTGTGTGGATTAGTGGGTTGTGGGGAGCCGTACACCTGCACATAATGTTAGAAGCCCCCTTTCCATCACGAACAAGAAATGTAATTAAGTAAGGGAAGTCATGCCTGGAAGAGGTGGGAGGTATTTGTTACCCACGTGTCCTGTAAGAGAGGAGGGGGAAGGGCACATAACCATGCATATTTCTGAGGGGGACAGGTGGGGGTAGGTACTTGTGGGGATTAGTTATAGTAGTTATAGGTGAAATCTGAAGGTGTGCACAAATATTTTGTGAATGCCCAGTGTTGTATCTGTTTTATCGATTCTGCATGCATAGTTCAGAGATTGTTTGTTAATTGCATTTCATTAATATTAAATCTATAAACTGCTTCAATCCTGATTTGATTTAAATCACGTGCGGAATTTATTCCAGTGACTGATGCTGCAATAAGAAACATTAATCTGCTATGTCTCAGACAAAAAGCCACAGGTTTCAATGAAGAATAGAGTCAAGCTTACTATTGGGAAAATCTTTCCAAAGTAAAAGATAATAAAACACTGGAATAGATTTAGAGAACTCTCATCATTGGAAGTTTTTAAGAGTATTGGAAGATTTCTAAGAACAGACTGGAAAAAATATGTAAATATTCTGTAAAACAGAAATAAAGTTAAAGTGTCTTCAGAATGGGAAGAAATTCCAAAATCCAAGACACAAGAATCTATACATTGTGTATTCATTTAGCTTACTTTAGCTTATACATTCAGGTAAATATATTAAGTGAAAATAATCAGCCAGAGTTGAGAAGTGGCTAATAAAATGGTGGAAATCAGCACAAGAAGGCATAGTAAAAAGGAACAATTTAGAATATGTAAGGACTTAACAGTGTCCCTGAGCACATATTGGGCCCATAAAAGTATAGTATGATATTTTATTTGTTTTGATACAATCAGCATTAAATAGGGATTCCTATCAGTTCAGTAGCTCATTTTGCAATATACTGTGAGAAGAGCAGACCCTGTCAACCCATCATTAATTTGATGGGGTGAATAAAGAACTACCTGTGAACAATTGTATTCATTTAAATGCTGTTATAACATCATGGTTTCAATTGCTGCAAAGCTGCAGAATATTTCTGGTTGCTGTATTGCTTCTGTATGTATGAATGACACTGAAAGTAGCAAATATTTCTAGTACAGCCATTCATTCCATACTGATAAGAGAAGATCATGATCCAGGGTACTATCCATTTGGACTGAAGAAATCTCACTCCTCTGAGTTGTTTCTAGCATCAATTTATATCCAAAGAGGACAGATATGAAGCACAGCAAAGTTACTATAATCTTTCATGTCATTTGCCATCACACATGAGAACTCTTAATGTCAAGGACTTTATTAAGCTGAATTTAGGTGCTATTGTTACAATTGGAACCTCTAGTAAAATAAGCAATAAACCAAAAAAAGTAATAAAAATAACTTCAAGTAACTAGAGACAATCAATACAGAAGAGTAGTAATAGTATTATATAGCAAGAGTAGTAGAATAGTAGTAATTAACATAGAGGAATCTACCTTAGATTATAGCAAAAATGAATATATTCCTGTATTGATCACTGCATATAATAATTGATTCCAGTTGTGCTATACTTTAGTTCTGAATGTGTTGGTTTTCCTACTCGTTACATGGTTTCATATTCATAATTTTCTGGTAAGTGGTATACTTAAGTTATTTGTGATATATCAAAATGTTGGAGTTTTCTTTTGTACAGGTTTTTCCCCTGCCCATAGGATTTCTTTTTTTACTGTTTTGTTTGTTTGTTTGTTTGTTTGTTTTTTTCTTCTTCTGTGACCAGATTACTCACGGTTTGGTCTGAACTAATGCTGTTATTCATGTCTCTCCATTCACTGACACAGTGAAAACTGAGGCATTGTTCAAATGCTCACTTTAATTCAACATTAGTCCTAATTTGTCTCTGAACAGTATGGCCTAAATTTTTCCCTTGCCTGGTAACTTCTGCCCCCTACTTGTCATTGGCCCAGTGTTGACATAAGCAGTATATATATATATATATATATATATATATATAACTGCAAAATTAGCTGAATGAGGGAAATGATCTTACTGTGAATTTTTTTTTTCAGTTATTAGATTATCTGCAGGGGAGGAGACTGTTTTCCACTGGATAATGCCTGTGATCTGAGTTACCTTTCATCAGTCGCCCAGCTAAATGCCTACATTTCCTGCAAATAAACAATACATGCTGTATTATTTTTCAAGGACAATTTTTTAAAGTGAACTAACAACTGCAAAAATATAGCAGTAAAAAGTAAGTACAAAAATTTTATTATTATTAATTATCCTCGAGTCACAAACTATGTTAATCTGTCATAAACCAAATTTTGCATATACATTTTCAATCAGTTATCTTTCTAGAAATGTAATTTAAGTTGCTTTGATGAGTTTCATTTTTAGATATTGGACAATACATTTGTTAATGCATTTCAATTAATTAAATGTTTTGTCCTGTAAGACAGCTGTCACCAACATTAAAATCTAACAAGGATTTATACTCTCCTGTATTTTAAAGCACGATGGCAAGCCCTAAGTCAATGAAAAACTTCTCCAAGAAATTTGAGTTTTCTTTAACTTTATATGCACCTCGGACTTTGACAGATAAGACAAAACAGGCTGCCAATTCAGTGCAACTCAGAAATGAGTCATACAGTATCTATGCTTAAAGCCTAGCATAATGTCAAATGTATGCTAAGTATGTTTTAGGTATGGGTTACTTTAGTTATTCTTAAAAAAATTACCTGATGGACCAGAGTAATCCCTAATTTTATTGGGCTGCCTTATTTGAAACTGTGCAGGATTGTTTTTCCAGTTTTCTCTTAAGTGGAGTGGAACTATTGCAGTCTGCATATATAACATTAAATACTACAAGTGTACAGGAAGTGTCGGTTAAGTACAGCAAGTAGAAAGGGGAGAATTTCAGCCTTGATTCTGTATTTGTCTACATGATTTTTAGCTACATTGCCTGTGCTTTTAAGTCCTTCATCAAGGTTAAATTTTCTTTCATCATGGTGACTACTTTAGTTAATGTGAAATTCACACATAAGATGGGATTTTGTAGTAGATTAGAAGTTTTAAACACATAATTTTTAAGTACTACAATTGAAATATTGTCTTAAATTAAGCTGTGTTTTGATCTAGAGAGACCTTAATAAAGCTGAGGTTTTAGTCTATGTTTTCTTCCTGCTTTGGTAAATTTCCTCTGCACTGAGTTGAGTGAGAGGTTTGCTTAGCAAAGTATTGCAGAACTTTGTTTTTAAATAAGAATCTACTAGTGAATTTTTTGAATATTGATTAAGTCTGGAATAGCTATCAAATAGCTATCTAAATCTTTGAAGATTGTCAAGGTTCTTAAGTGGGGAAAAAAAACCTCTAGACTGGAAAATTTAAAGGAATTTTCTGGTCAAATTCTGATCACTGATAAAACAGGTTATATTTGTGCTCAGTTTCATCTCCTCCAAGTTAACTGGTCAAAGTGAACACAGTTTCTCACTTATTTCCCTTCTTTTTGTCACAATAATTTTTCCCAGGTCAAGCAACCAAGTCTTCTTTCCACATAACAGAATATATTTTAGCAGGCAGGGTCCTTATCCTAAATGATGTGTCTCCTTTGTAGCCTAGATAAGTTTGTCAGGCTAAGCTCTGTGTATCACCCAAAAGACACTTTCTCTCCTATTGCAGTCTCCCTGCACAAAGCCCCTTTATTTCCTACTGACGGTTATATCTCCAAGGGTTGAAGCATTAAGCTAGGTTTCTGCTGACCATAGCATCCCATGAAGCTCAGTAGCAGTGCTGAATAGTATCTACCAAGTTACAGTAAAAATCAAAGCATGTATTCCAGATGAAGGCCATTCATTTAATTCAGGTCGTCGCCACCCAGCAAAAGTTCACAACTAAAATGCAGCCTGGGCATCCCAGCTAAGGAGTAGAAGAACTCACACAATTCCAACAAATTGTTATGTAAAGTAGAACTGCACACCCTTCCTGAAATTCTGAATAAAACACTCTCATGTGTGTGTCTCACTTAGTTTGTTTTTTAATCACTCATGACTAAAAGCCCATGCAGTTTATGGGCTTGCATAATCAATTATTGCTGGGTTCTATGGCTCAGCGTTGCTCTGAATTTAGAAATGCACACCTTGCCAACTGGAGCTCACTTGCCCCAGCCTCCAAATAAATAAATAGGTAGATAGATAGACAAATAGATAGATAGACAGATAGATAGATAGATAGATAGATAGATAAATTTTAAGTGTTAAACTTAGAAAAGAACACTATTTTTTATGAATTGGTAGAATGCAAGTTCAATCTAGCCCTTGGAGAATAACTTTACACAAACTGTCTGGCTGTGCTACTTCCACTATTATTCACATACTCACAGATCTGAAAAAGAAATTTGAGCTATCTGAATTTTTCAAACAGTAACCTTTTTCCCCCTTTTCAGTATTATTCTTGATTTTCTTCCACTTGCCCAATCCTTCCCACTCCTGTAGGGAAGATAATCACAGGATATTTTAGTAATATGATGTTATTGTAGATCCTGAATCTGTAATGAAATGATTTCCATTGCATTAGTGGGTCATTTTAAAAAAGGTCTTTTCTCCTTCTTTGAAAGAATATAGATAATTTATGCAATGAATCTGGAAATGATTTTTTTTTCAGCTTTTTGCCTAATTTATGACTGGTTCATGCTGACTACTTTTGTTGAGGACTCTTAATTCATACACAGCATGAGAGGGATTTAATAATTTCTTAAAAAGATGACATTTCAATAGATATTATTCCACTCACTGTTGCATCACAGTTTTCTGCTTTTTATACAGTTGAGTCCCTATCACGGTTTTTTGTGTACCTCAAAAAACTTTTGTTCCAATTCCTGCTATAAATTTATTTCTATAAAATCACATGGTAATCTCAACATACAAGCTTAGTATTTAAATCAAAGTAAATAAGATTTTAAGTTGCATTCCTAAAAAAAGTTGTGGTTTTCTTCTTTCTCCCCCCTCCCCACCAGCACATAAAAATTGTTATGATCTGGTGTTCTTACGTCAAACATGTAAAAACAAGTTAGAGAATGAAGGATGTAAATATGGTCCAGAATGTATTCTTTTAGGTAAGTCGTATTTGAGATATGTGGGTTTTTGTCTGATCACTGCTGGAAATAATTATTTCTGAAGGAGGAAACTCAGTAATTTGGGGTAGAAGCTGGGGCTACAGAAAGAATTAGATCTTTTTAGGAAGCCCTCTATGTGCTTTAATGAAGTTAGCCTGTCTCAGGAAGTTACAAAAGATAATTTAACCCCAGCCAGCAACTAAGCACCACCCAGCCGCTTGCTCACTCCCCTGGTGGGATGGGGGAGAAAATCGGAAGGGTAAAAGTGAGAAAACTCATGGTTTGAGATAAAGTCAGTTTAGTAAGTAAAGCAAAAGCCATGCACACAATCAAAGTGAAACAATGAATTCATTTACTACTTCCCATCAGCAGGCAGGTGTTCAGCCATCTCCAGGAAAATAGGGCTCCATTACGCGTAGTGGTTCCTGGGAAGACAAACGCCATCACTCTGAACGTCCACCCCTTCACCTTCTTCCCCCAGCTTTATATGCTGAGCGTGATGCCCTATGGTATGGGATATCCCTTTGGTCAGTTGGGGTCAGCTGTCCCAGCTGTGTCCCCTCCTAGCTTCTTGTGCACCCCCAGCCTGCTCGCTGGTGGGTGGGGTGAGAGGCAGAAAAAGCCCTGACTCTGTGTAAGCACTGCTCTGCAGTAACTAAAACATGTCTGTGTTATCAATGCTGTTTTCAGCACAAATCCAAAACATAGCTCCATGCTAGCTACTATGCACTGGGTTTTTTTTTCATTATTCTACTTTATTACTAATATAAATGCTTTCTTTTTCTTCATTGAGTCTCCTGTAGCAAGACATATTTATCCTTACTTGGTCCTTCTAGATGCTAGATGTTTAGGCTTAACTTGCCATGTAGACTCTGTTGACAGCCTGTTTGGGAGAGGAAAATCCCTTCAGAGAGCCACCTAGTTAGGCAATTCCAGTGCCTAATTCTCTTTCCACAAACTATCAGCAGAAACATGACTAGAAGATGAGCCATATCATTTTTCAAAGGTATAAGTTAGGAGAGATGAAACCTAACCCTCCTTTGCATATTTTTATTTCTGGATATATATTTTTCTTTTAAATTAATGAAACTTTGGTAAACAATATTAACTGTTTATACAACCATAATATAATTAATTAATTGATAATTTTATATACTTTTCAAAATTTTCCTTATTTCTAAGTGAAATAAAAAATGAGATAAAATAAACTTGTTTCAGTAGTTTTTAAATTAAAATGTCTAATATTTTTACCCACCATTCCGTATTTTAACGTGTTTTAAAACTGATGTGCTTCCAATCTATTTCCTTCATTGATTCAATTTTTCATTTACTATTATTTGGATATGGGAGTTCAATTTCTTTTAAGCAGAAGGTGTCTTTATTAGTCATAGGCATTAGCTGCTCTCCCCTTTAGAGACACAGCTAGTTCTGGGCATATCTAGAAGCAAATATTAGCCTATCTTCAAATGCCTTCAACACAGCAACTAAGCACGGGTTTGAGGGGTGAGTCATATTAGACATTTAATTTACACATATTCATGATACCACTAGAATGAATAATCCTCATCTTCCCTTTGCTTGGTCTACTCCTAACCCTCTCATTTTGGCATGAAAACCTGCTTGCTCTTGAGTGCCTTCCAGGGTGTGAAGGATTTCATGTTATGGGAACGACTCTGTTTCTATTTGCATGTACTTTATTCACTGTTTTTGAGAAAAAAAAAATAAAATTAAAGTTACTGCATTGACACTTCACATCCATGTAGCTGATAGGCAGCTGATATCATTTAAATGTGTTTTCATTGCTGCTGGTGATATAATGCATGTGCTTGCACAATGTGTTCTGGAGATTCTTCTGGGGCAGCTTGTAGGTCTCTGGAAACAGCAAAAACTAACAATCCTATTAGGAATGAAAGCAGAGAAGCCACCCTACAACTTCCACTAGGGTTCATCACACCTAGACCTTTGAGGTAACATTGGGATTCAGTCACAGCATTGTTCCTTATAACTGCAAAAGAAGAATAGAACATTTTCCTGAGGGTCAGTGTGGGCTAGTGGACCAGGCTATCTGTCAGATAAAGAACCTAGGGCTGTTAACTCATTTTTGCTGAAATTGACTGAAGCACTAAATACTAATTTCTTTGTTGTACACTTATTCTGTATCCTTCATTCATACTATTTTAATCTAAATAGATAGTTATTTTGAAGTAACTTTTCTATGGAAATCCTTGCTATGCACACTTCTTCCGTCATCCTTCCTTATTTGTCATTTGGTAAAAATGACTGAAAGATGCGATCACTCTTATCAAGCCTCAAGTCATCTCAAAATAAAGATTTACTTCTAGTATGAGAACTTAAATATAAAACACTCACATAGTAAAGTTATGTGTTGTATTGTGCAGCAGGAACATATACACTGTGAATACCAGTGACTAAAGCAGATAAGATGCTAAATCTGTCCTTAAGTGTATTTTCTTTATTAGTTATTTCAGAATATGATAGGTCACCCACTATGCCTCCCTGTTCACCCACTGTGCAGCTGAGGAACTACAGGATTTGAATAACAGGAAAATACATAGTGTCGCTTCTACAAAGGGAAAAAAGAGAGAAGAAACTTCATAGAAAAAAAGATTATGAGAATTATTACAAGTTTGCAGAATGTTATAAGGGAAAAATTAAGGAAGAGTTCATTTGTCAATAAGTAAATGAGTATCAGGAATCTTTTTTTATGCCTAAAGTCGGTTTTGGTTTACTCTAATTGCAAGCTAGGAGATAGGAAGGGAGTGCTAGAGTATCACCAGTAAAATTATTTGTATTTTCAAAGAATTATTCTTAATATTATAATAGAAATTTAATTTTTACTTGAAGAAGTCATAAGATTCAGATTATGACAGCAGTTTTTGCAGCCAAGCTACAAATTTTAGTGGATAAATATAATCCAAGTAAATAAATATTTCAAAAATGAATGGCAAGCGGATGGTGGATTGTGGGATGGATAATAGTGTAAAGTAGATGTTGAGTTATCCTCAGATCTGAAGTCTCTCTGAATAATTTAAACACCTGCTTTTGGCAGATGCTCAAACCATGAACATATATGATATTTTGGATTATATATTGTCTAAGAAAATTTTATAGAATGCTTCAGTCTGAGGGAATACATTTTGATATTTATGACATGTTGCTTTATGTCCTGGTACTTTATGTCCAAGCAGATAATTTTGGACCAGATAATATGCACAAATAAAGCAAGATGGTATATTTATTTTGTTATGAAACAGCAGTCATAGCTATCAGCAGCATTATGGGAAATATTTCTGCTTAATCATATCAATTTCTGGGTTTAGAGATCTCTGGGTTTAGAGACAGCAGGAGTTCTGTTTCTTATGAGGTGTCTTTATTGATCTGGTCATGTACAAATAAGATTTTTTGCATTAGATAACATATATATTCAAATACTTCCACATTAGAATTATTAGAGCATACAAAATCAGTATGTATTCTGTAATAGATTTATCCAGTTTTCAGCCTATATATAATAAAATGAAATAATTCTTTTACTGTTTTTCTAAATTAACAGATGCTAACTATTTGCAATAATATAGTTATCCTCTTATTTTTAGTGAGAGTTAGCAATCGACTTTGAAGTAAAAATTCTATGCCTATTTAAATCCTAAAAAAATAGGTGAAGACATTTTTATTGCTACTTACATAATTTTATTTTTACTTAAATGAATTGGGGAAATGGCTTAAGCTAAACAGAAAAGAGTAGCTCTTAAATTCCTGATTTTTTTAAGACAGTTCAGAAAACATCCTTAAATAAAATAGAAGTAACATAATAGTCTTAAACTTATTCACTGCAAGAACTTTTACTTGGGTGAGAAAAACAAAAAGATTGGGGGAACCCTGCAAAAACAATTAAAAAAAAATGGAAGAGTCTTGGCCTGTTTCATTGCTTCATAGTTCTGCTTCTAAACCAATGACCTCAACCACAATACTTAATGAAGCTATCGGTCTAAAGAATGTTTAGACTTTTCACTGTAGTTGTCTGAGTGTCTTAAAATACTTTGTTAATCCTTTCAGGACAAAAAAGAAAAATTATGGAAAACTCTAGAAAAACAAACAACAGCCCACTTCATACGTTCGTCTTTAAATTTCTGTTCTGCCACATTTGCTGGCAAAAGTGTATGACTGTTCCAGCTTAAGCACATTAACTATACTTTTTCTTTTATGCATCCTGAACTGTTGTTTTATTATTATATTTTTGGATTTAAGTTTTCCTAATATTTTTTGAAGTGAACTAAGAAAATAAAGTTACTAGTAAATCTTTAAACTGTTTTCCTGGAGAGGATTCTATACTGTATGTTAGAGTTATTATCTGCTGAAGCATATATTTGCATATATGAAGGATAACTGTGTTTCTACAAAATGTGATGGTGACCACCATCCTCCTCAGATAGCTGTCAGTAAAGGAAAAGTAAAAAAAATGTTTCTACTTCTTCCAGACAATTTCCAAAGATGTTGATCGCAGTACCTGAAGTGGCAGGTTTGCTTTCACAAAGGAAGCTTGTGTGTTACATACATCAAGCATTAGAACTGATGATCTAAAAAAGAATACTTCCGTTTTCCCCTAGCTCTTGATGCCTTTTAGAGCTTTCGTGAATAATTTTTCATTGAAAGTATTATCAAGTGAAATACCTGTAGGACCTATTTTTTTACTCTTCAGACAGTTTTTGACTTTCAGCTCTTTCTTGCTTTGACCCTAATTTTCTCTCAAATCCCACCAGTCATCTGGGCACATGGAGACATAGATACAGGATGTCAGACAACACTGATCTAGCTTTTCCTATAATTTTGTTTCCATTTTCTTTGATGTCTTTCTCCTTTCTTTCCAAAGTGGAACAAGTAATTATAAATTCTATTTAGTATTTCAATAGTAATCAGTTTTAATAATATTCATTAAAAAAAAGAAAAAAATCTTACTAACTCACATCATCTCTGCCTTTCTTCTGTCATTCCTGCTTCTAATTTTCCTGCTGCTTCTCTGGTTTGTTTGCTGCCAAAGAGACAGATTGTTCATCCATAATTTGACATTTATTATCTTTTGAATTTGGATCCCTTTGATTTTCCTTAAATAGTTACAAAAGCTAATGAGTACTGAAAAGAAAAATGGGAATATCTACATTTAAAAGTTCTTACAATTTGGGATAAATAATTTCCAAATAATGAGTAAAGAAATAAATTATAAAGGCCAAATTAATATCTGAATTCTAAGATCCATGAAATTGTCAAATGTTCTATAGTTAGGAATTTCATTCTTTAAACTCTGAACAAGATTCCATGTTTTCAATATGAAACATAGCTAGCAATCGTTCTTGAAGGGACCACATATAATGATCCATAATCTTGTTGACAAGTTTGTTTCTCTTTTCAGTTGTTTCACTAGCTAGGCAAACAATTTGAAAAGTTGGGGTTTTTTTTCAATTATTTACTTTACTCTTTCACAGCAACATAGTTGTCAGATACACAGTCTTCAAAATAAATATATGCTGTGAAGAGCCCAATGTGGCCTGCTAGGAAATTAAAGATTTGATCTGTTTCGTAGTTTGTTGAGTCTTTATATAGGAAGCATTCTCTGACAGATAGGAAGGAATTAAAGAACTGAATTTACAGCTGGTTAACAGTGGTGGAAGACCATTATGTAAGTAATACCATGTAAAGTTCCATTTGATAATACCCATCATAATATATTAGGCATTTTAGTACAATGCTAAATAGCATTCAAACTAATTGGCATATCATCCTTCTGAGTAATAACAATCCAGTTTTTGTCAAATAATTGTGTTGATAATACTGTTAGACGAGATTTTGTATTGTTAAAGTTTTTTATTTTAATTTTATGCTATGGTATGTTAGGCTTTTTACTTTTGTTCAAATAATGATGCAAAGTTAGTCAATAAATAATTTTAAGCACTAACCATACTCTAAGGTTGTCTTGACAGATCAGTTAAAGGGGAACTGCTGTGGATAACTTCAGCCTTAGCCTTGTTCCCAGTTGATCCAGCTGGCACTTGGTATTTTGCGTTGGGAAGTTAAAATCAGCAGATATCGTGCACGTCATTCTTTTCCCCTGTATGCTATTAATTAAGAGGAACTAGTATTGCTTTAGCTCTCTGTAAGCAGCTTACACAGTCATTGGATACAAGCACTCCATCTTAAACTATTGTTTCCTGCTGAAGTGCTTAAATGCTCTTTAAATTGCACCATATTTATTTCATTATATCATAAGAGTTCCATTTTATGTACTTGCACCTCTTGTAAGTATGGTAACGAGATATTTGTGTATATTTACTGTTCACCGTAACAAAAGCCAGATAAATGTAATGGAGAAAGAAGTAATAAATCCACCTGAGTTTATGACTTGGCCCTGTTCAAGCAGCAAAGTTAATACAAAAGATTTCTTCAAGCATAAAAAGTATAAAATGAGATAAAACTAAAATAGCTAAGTGAACCTAGAGGAAAAATGTATCACTGCCTGTTAATTTTAGACAACATATTTTCCATAAAACACCCTCACAGGGGAGTGATACTTATTGTTCTTTTGAAAGCAATTACTCTACTGTGCAGTACATTACACTGCAAAAACCCCACACCAATAAACAGCAATAATAATGATTCTTTAAAGTGTCCCCTGTGTGCTGTGATGTATCTATTGGTAACTTATGCAGTAAATCTAAACTGTTCAGCAAACACTATAGAATGTATCTGCAGGGCTTAATCCAGCTTTTCTCATTTAACATTCTTAGTGCAAAATTGGCTGATAGTTTGAACAGCAGCACTCCCAAAGTTTATTTAAATTTTCAGAAAACAATTATAGAAACTAAGTCGTTGTTGAAAAATTAGATACATGCCTGAATAATAAAGCATCATAAAGAAGAGTTGGAGGCCTTAATCTTGCAAACTACTCTGTATTGGTGCTACTGGGTCCTCTGTACCAGTCAGTCTTCAGGCTTCAGACTCTTCGTTCTAGACCATAACAAATATTACACTATTTAAACCTGTTATTAAAATAATTTCCTTATCTTTAATAATCACACACTTTAAAGCAAACTTTCTGCAACTCATTTTTTTTATTTGACTATTATAAATTATTTTCTCTCCCTTCATTACTAAGTGGAGAAATCTGTGTTATCCCTTGCATGGTTTTAGCTGGGATAGTTAATTGTCTTCACTGTAGCTAGTATAGTGCTGTGTTTTAGACTTACTATGAAAATAATGTTGATAACACACTAATGTTTTAGTTGTTGCTGGGTAGTGCTTACACTAGTCAAGGACTTTTCCAGCTTCCCATGCTCTGCCAGATGCACAAGAAGCCGGGAGGGGAGGGGATACAACCAAGAGAGCTGATCCGAATTGGCCAAAGGGTATTCCATATCGTGTGACGTCATGCCCAGTATATTAACTGGGGGGAGTTGGCTGGGGGAAGCAGCGATTGTGGCTCAGGGACCGGCAGCATCGGTCGGCGGGTGGTGAGCGGTTGCAGCACTTGTTGTTTAGTTTTGTTTTTTTTTCTCTTCTTCCAAGGTTTCATCTCTCTCTCGCCCATTATTTTTCTTTTCATTATATTATTATTATTGTTATTGCAGTTTTATTTTAATTATTAAACTGTTCTTATCTCAACTCACGAGTTTTCTTACTTTGGCCCTTCTGATTCTCTCCCCCATCCCACAGGGGTGGGGGGAGTGAGCAAGCAGCTGTGTGGTGCTTAGTTGCTGACTGGGGCTAAACCACAACAGTCCTTTTTGGCGCCCAACGTGGGGCACGAAGGGTTTGAGATAATAACAGTTGCTGGTCACAGCATTGATTCATCTGTTCTCGATATTAGTTAGTCGGACCTACACCATGCTGATTTTGAAGTACATGTTAAAGATTGGCATTGGGTTTTGTAGTTTGCTGTGCTCTGCAGTGGCTAGAGATGTTTTGCCTAGGAGATTTGTTATTAAAACACTGGCCTTGAGTTTTTTCAGTTATTTGGGTCTTGCATGGAAGCCGTTACTGTACTTCGGGTACCACCTCATGGAGACAATTAGCAATTATACCTCCTCCTCTTCTGAGAGGTTCTTTATGGAGGAAATACAGAATGGCACCTTAGCTACCATCTTCTGTAATGTCTCCTCCTTCATTACAACAACTTTTCAGTATCTTGAACATCCTTGGGTAGTTAAGATACATCTGTTGATATTCCTATGGCAGATTGTTTCAGTTTTGTCTAAGGTTAATAAGCAATTCAAGAATATCATCCAGAGATCTGCCCCAAGGCTCGATAATTATGCGTGGCAGGGTATGTGGGATAGTATGGGCAAATGCCTAAGACGGTGGGCACCTCCAGTGTTTTGGGACTTCACCCCTGAACAAGTGCAGAATCCTGAAAAATTAGTAGAATATTTGGAGGAAGTATGTTGTCGCCCTAGCAATTCCAGAGAGATACAAATCACTGCAATGTGTTGGGGCCTGGCTCATGCCTACCGAGCCCTGTTTAATACTATTCAGTACCCCCAAGGGGAATAGAAGGCCTCTGGATCTAAAAAGACAAAGAAAGGGAAAATGACAAGCACTGTGGCCCCTCAAACCCCAACAACAGGCACTGCGGCTGCTCCAAGCCCGACGGCAGGCACTGTGACCACTCATACCCCCACGACAGGCCTTGCAGCTACTCCAAGCCCGATGGCAGGCACCGTGACCACTCAAACCCCCACAACAGGTGCTGTGACTACTCCAAGCCCGACGACAGGCACTGTGACCACTCAAACACCCACAACAGACACTGAAGCTGAATCAGAGAATCAACCCGTGCCAGTATCAGTTGCCCCTATACAAAAGAAGAAATCTTCAAAGAGAAAGTCAACTCGTTTAGAAAGAGATGATGGAGAAGTAGTGCCATCACGAGGAGAGGAGAAGGAAGAGGAAGAACTCGTACAAGAGACGGAAACTACCCGATCCTTATCCTTAAGTGAGCTGCGAGATATACGAAAAGATTTCGGCCGTCATGTGGGTGAGCATGTTGTCACCTGGCTGCTCCGATGCTGGGATAACGGGGCCCGTAGCCTGGAATTAGAGGGTAAGGAAGCCAAACAACTGGGATCCCTTTCTAGGGATGGGGGCATTGACAAAGCAATTGGAAAAGGGACACAAGGCCTCAGCCCCTGGAGGCGACTCCTGTCTGCTGTGAAAGAAAGGTATCCCTTCAAGGAAGATGTTCTATATCGCCCTGGAAAATGGACCACGATAGAGAAAGGTATCCAGTACCTGAGAGAATTAGCTGTGCTTGAGGTGATTTATGGTGACCTGGGTAGTGAACAGTCATCCAAAGATCCAGATGAAGCCCAGTGCACACGACCCATGTGGCGGAAGTTTGTACGGAGCACACCATCATCCCATGTAAACTCCCTGGCAGTAATGTCCTGGAAAGATGAAGAGGCACCAATGGTAGGGGATGTGATTGATAAACTCCGGGATTATGAAGCACATGTCTCTTCCTCCCTCGTCTCAGCTGTGGAGAAACTGTCCCGGAAGGTTCAGCAACTTGAAGAGGATATGTCCTCCTCCCTACCTGTACGGACCAATATCTCAGCCATTAGGAGTAAGCGTCCCTCTGCTCAAGAGAGAAGATACACACCACGGGCCACCCTATGGTTTTACCTGCATGACCATGGAGAGGACATGAAGAAGTGGGATGGAAAATCTACCTCGACCCCAGAGGCATGGGTACGTGAGTTGCAAGGAAAAACAATCACCCGGGGGGGACGTTTGGAGTTATGGCGTTTGTCTTCCCAAGTAACCGTTATGCATGAAGGAGCCCTGCTTTCCTGGAGATGGCTGAACACCTGCCTGCCCATGGGAAGTGGTGAATGAATTCCTTGTTTTGCTTTGCTTGTGCGCGCGGCTTTTGCTTTGCCTATTAAACTGTCTTTATCTCAACCCAGGAGTTTCCTCACTTTTACTCTTCTGATTCTCTCCCCCATCCCACCAGGGGGGAGTGAGCAAGTAGGTGCGTGGTGCTTGGTTGCTGACTGGGGCTAAACCACGACATCCCTGATGTCTGAAGAAGAGTGAGGACTGCTTTCTCTTTGACAATTTTGCGTTTCTACACAATGGTGGAAGAAGCATCAACTCTGGAGTGGAGAGCTAAAACAATGTGTCTCCACAAATTCTGAGTGACCTGTACTTATTTCAGTATGGACATAGAACGTATGAATTTTGCTTTCTGCAGTGGACTAGCCTTGCAAACAGCCAAACACTAACACAGATGCTTGCTCACACCCACTCTGCCATGGGACAGGGGGAGACAGTGGAATGAAAAAGCCCACAAGCTGAGACAAAGACAGTGAGATCAGTGACCAGTTGCTATCACAGGCAAAACAGACTCAACCTGGGGAAAATTAACTTTAATTTATTGCAAATTAAAATAGGTTTGGGTGGTGAGAAAACTAAGAGACAAACATTAGAACACCTTTCCTCCCCAATTTCTTAAACTCAGTGTCATTCCTTCACTCTAGACTCCTTGTCCCACTGTGAGGTGCAGGGGGTCAGTGGGGGCAAGTTATGGCCAATACATAATCATTTCTTTCTGCCACTCCTTGCTTTTCCTTTGCTCCCATGTGGGCTCTCCACAGGCTGTGGTTCCTTCAAGAATATCCATCTGCTCCTTCAGAGGTCCTCCACCATCTTCAGTATGAATGTCTGCTCCAGCACCTGGAATACCACCTTGTCTTCATCCTTGTCCTTGTCCTTGTCCTTGTCCTTGTCCTTGTCCTTGTCCTTCTCCTTCTCCTTCTCCTTCTCCTTCTCCTTCTCCTCCTCTTCCTCCTCCTCTTCCTCCTTCTCCTTCTTCTTCTCCTCCTCCAAACCCAGTGTTTCCTCTGCTGTTTCCCACTCTTTATGTTCCTTCCTCCCCTCTACTTTCTGGTGTTATTGCCCTTTCTTAAATACAGTTTCCCAGAGGTGCCACCATCTGGCCGATGGGCTCACCTGCATCCTGTGGTGGGTCTGTTGGAGCTGGCTGGAACCAGCTGTGTCTGGTGTGGGGCAGTTCCTGGTCTTTTTCCGCAGAGGTCACCCCTACACGCCCCCAGCTGCCAGCACCTTGACACATACATGCAATAAACTTACATATTTTGACTGTTTTGGCAAAACACTCAGCTACTTGCAATGATGTCATAACATTTGTATGAAAATTTTCTTTTGAAACTTAGATGAGGAGAACTCTTTCCATTCACTTCTCACAGAGAAAGGTAAAACATGTTTAGATTTGCAACAGGATCTAATTGGATTTAGGAATCCATATTAAACAATATCCAACATAATTTCCCCATAACTACCACCTGTGAGTGCCCAAAGGAGAGGTTTATGTATTTTACAAAAGTCTTTGATGAAAACTGAGGTTTTTTAATGGTAATAGCATTATGCCTAAAACAGTATTATGCCCAATGAGTGGAAATTTTAAGACATAGTGCCCACAGTGGACACATACTATCAGTTTTAGGTACTGTAAAAGATGCAATAAACCTATTTATAACTCCAAAGATATTAGTCAGAGTTCAGAATTAGCTGTTTTCTGCTGCATGCCATAATCTAGCATTCTGATTATGTCAGGAGCCAAGCATTTCCTGAAATTGCTACCTGTCCACAGAAAATAAGAGTGCTCAGGAACTTTACCCAGAAAATTCTACTCTGTTTTTTATGTAACTGCATTCTAAAAAGTCGATGGCTCAACAAAAATAAAGAAAATGTTATGTAGAAAAAAGTTCATCAATTATCATTTTCACAGCCAACATCACCTCACTTTTCAATTACTGTTTTGCGTTATTCTTACACCTTTAGTGCCTGTAGTTGTTTAGGTCATCTTTGTTTTCTGTGTTGAAGATTTCCATTCCTGAGTTATATCAAATGTTTGCACAGCCGTGTTACCTGCATGGACAGAAAGTGACAGTGAACACATTGCAATGCTAACTAGTTTTTGTTTAAACGATATGATTTATGACTCAAATTGTAATGCCTACTGCTCTGAAAGATGCAGATTTTGTTCACAAATAATCTAAGAGTTGTTTTTGTCTTCTTAGGCTGAAATAGCAAGAGTTCTTGCAAAGCTATTTCACACTATAAGGAAAAAGAGAAAGGTGCCCAGTGAAACTATCTTTCTTAGATGCATTCTTCAGGCAATTTAACTTACATTTCATTCATCTATTTCCAATCTCTTTTTACAACCCTTTACCTCCCCAAAGTGATTTCATTAATGATTACATATTATGATATGAAAATTTGTCTGTTCTTTATTAATTTACTAAAGATAGAATAAATGATTGAAAAAAGTCAGAATTCTCAGAGTGTGCAGAGGCATAGAAGGAATCTGTTGCAAGTTTAAGCTATATATATGCTAGGAGAAAATAGAGTTTGATATGTATTATTAAAAAGTCTTCAACAACCCTGACCAAGACTGTGAATAGTGTTTCATGATATATTGTCTGACTGTGCAAAGCCACTACAACAATAAAATAATTTTAAAATGTTACAATTTGATTTCTATTGCCATTTTAATCCCAAATTATCTGTGACTAATTTTCTCATATAAAATGTTTAAATTTCTATAATTTCTGAGTTCTATAATGCTTTTGCTTGTGATTCCCTGCTGCTATGCTGTATATGGACTTATGTCACATCAAAATAGAAGAACTGGGAAGTTGCCCTTTACATGACATTAGTTTCTGCTCAGATCTCCAATTAGTTATATTTTATTTATATGAGGCCTGAAGCAAAGCCACTTTTAGTTAATAAGAGTTGACTTATTGCTACGAACTATGGTTTTAGATTAAGATTTTAGTGTTTAGGTTAACCTTAGGTAGATTCAGGAATCAAATACTGAGTGTACTTACAGTTCATGTGAAAAAAAATCCCACCTTTAAGCTATATTTAAAAAACCACACTTTTTTCAAGCAATATTACTTGGAGTTAATATGCGATCTAGTTACAGCATTAAGGCTGAGGATCTTACAAAAGAATATAGACAACCAAATATGGGTTTCATAATATTTGTAGCTATACAAAGACACAATTCAGAAGTTTATCTTGTGTCACTATTAAATCTAGCTATTCATATTTCCACAAAAAAGGAGATTTTTGTCAGCACTGCTGTATCCATCATACCAAAATTCTCATAGGTGATGAAAAACAGCTTTCTGTGATAAGGGATAAAGCAGTAATAGCACAATAGCACAATCTGTGAAGGCAAGATTGATCTCTTATTCACAGAGTGATTTCAAATTGCCAGAAGGGACTGCCTGCTGTAAGAGTGTCTTTGTGGGTAACATCTTCAGCAAAATTGAATAATGATGTTTCTGTGGGCCTTAAGCACTTTGTGCAGGATGTGTGTTTTCCTGAACTCATTTCATTTTCATAATCATCAAAAATGTGTCAATATTGCAAAATGGTTCTGGTGTGTACAAATGGTCCTGGACACCTCCTGGGAAATATTTCTTTATATACAATGTATATAGAAGTCCTATTCAAGTAAGGAATCTGAGAGGAAAAGTTCTGACATTTTCATATTTTGTTCTCATTTCTGTTCTGAAAGGCTTCAAAAATATGAGAAAGAACAATCTGGACACATATAGATTTCTGTGATTAGGCACTTTCTACACACTTTTCAACTTCAATTCCTTAATCCCATTAAACATTATTTGCACGGCAGGTACTTACTGAGAGTAGCTTTCATTTTAGCGGGAGATTTCTTCAGTGAAAGCTCTGAAAACCTGAAGCTCTATTAACAGGTTTTTTCTTCGCTTTTCTCAGACTATGAAGTAGATTGAAAAAAGCATCTTTTAATGTACATATTTTAAATATAAATCTTTTCATCCCTGATGTGAACAAACGTCCTAATTCATTTGATAGACCTTTAATACATTATTCAGAGTTGTTGCAATCAGGAGGCAACTATGTTCATAGAATTGAAGAACTTCCGAGTTATCTCAAAGGAAGGTGTGAATTAAATTTTATTTAGCAATTTATGTGCAGTACATTGCATTAAACATTCACCACGTTTGTCAGAGGCAAAGAGGGGAAAAAGAGGGGAAAATCTCGGACACAATCAGATTTTTGCTCCTTTAATTTTTGTTGTCTCCTTGTTTCTACCTTCATGAGACAGGAGAGCTCTTCAGGGGTTTGGTTTGGCTTGTGAAGATGTGCAAAACAGTGTCTTCTGTTCTTCCTATGAAAAGCTGACTTACAAAAAAAATTTGAAGATTCTGTATCAGGGAGGAGAATTTGTCTGCAGAGAGTGAGGTAGGCTAAAGAACATGTAGGCATAAAGCATAAGACCATTTAAAAAGTCTTCATCTTCCCTGTCTGGTCCTACGTGGAACGTACAATGAACAAAAGAAGGAATGAACTATTCCATCTTTGGTACTTTCTTTCCTTCAAATAGAGCATTTCAACATACATTTAGGGAGCATTTCAAGTTACAACATAGCATTAATGCACCACTTAAATGAAAAGCTGAAAAGTCATAATTAGTTTTACAAAGGAACACATGCAAGATCTACGTTTTAAGCATGTGGTTTAATTCCAAAGCGGAAAGACAACAGTTCTTTCAGAAAGCAACCTAATAAAATGAAAGAGATCTTGTACAATAGAGAACAGGCCTTACCTTAAATTGCTTGATTTGAACCTAGAACTTGAAACTTGACCACCCCGTACTGCAGGTAACATTTTTGATTGTCAAGTAGTAAGCTCATACTGTTTCCTATATCAGGAAGAATCCTGTGTCGGGAAGAATGGTCTTAAATCTATCTCCCAAATCCCTGGCTATTAGGATATTTAGCCAACAAATTTTCATTGAAATGTAAAGATTTCTGACTTTTTTCTTATTTTTGAACAAATTAATGTTTTCTAATGGAAAAAGTTCATAGGAAAAAATCTCAATTCCCTCTATAAATAAGATTAGCAAGCACTTTAATTATAAACAGTAAATTTTCTTTGTTCTGATGCCTGACAGTAACATGAATCATACCCTTAGGAAAATTACAGATTCTGTGGCTGTTGCTAATAATCTGAGAGAATTTTTTCAGAAATCTATCCATCACAATTTTTGTGTGCCAGTAGACTGTTCCCATCACCCACCATTTCAAAATATTGCAGAAGCTTTACAGTGATAGTCTTTTAAAGTCTCAAACTTTTTCTTACAAGCTTTGGAGGAGAGTTGAGAAACTGAATGGCTTCATCTTTACAAATAAGTTAGAGGATGTATGACCCAAGCTCAGGATAGTGACAAATCCTAGCTGTCTTTATAGTGTACAAGATTTGAACATTTCTAGAAATGGCTTCTCAGCTGACTTGTCCATCAAATTTTGACCACAAAATGGTATTGGGAGTGCAGCTGAGGTACAGGCCAGCAGTCTGGGACAGTGCTGCAAGTCGTATCTGCCTTCTGTTGAAGCCAAGCAAAAAGAGTAGTATAGGCTGTAATTTTCTCTCTGAGTCTTTCAAGCAGTATAAATGAGAAGCAACTTGGGCCTTGAACCGAAAGAGGTGATTTTGGGTTCAGGCTTACACTCAAAAAGCAGTATATTGTAGCCATCGTGTCCTTCAAAAGCCTCTAAGGAGTTTTGCTTGATCAGAAGACTCTTATTCTGTATCATCTGAGTTTATTGACACACAAACTGTTCCTAATACATTAATAAAAAAATAATTTCACTTTCTAGATTTAACAATGACTTCATATCATGGAAACTGGCCTTTGACCTGATTTCACTTTTCCCATTAATATCTTCCCACATTCTTCAAGACTATTAGGACTTATAAAGTGATTTTTCAAATATACAAAGGCCCTCGTTTTCTTTTGTCAGAAAATCTGATGCAACAACACTGGAGTAACTACCATCATGCTGAGGTAAGGGTAGGATAAGAAAGCCATACAACATATGCAAAGATTTAGTGGTTATCAGATATTCTTGAGGCTAACCCTTGGAATTACTGTAAGACAACTCAAATGTTATAAATGAAATGCAATGAGTTTAATGTGTGTTAAGGGGCATTCAGGTTAGCATTGCAAAAAAATTAGTCATTAAAGGACTGAAGAGCCCCAGAATATATTGTCTAGGGAAATTTAGAGTTTAAATCATTGGAAGTTTTAAGAACAAGATGGACAAACCCCTGTCAAGAATGATTTAGATATTGTCATTTCTGCCTTTGAACAGATAACTTCCCTGGGTCCCCTCCAGCTCTTTTTTGTTGTTCTATGATTTTACATCCATTCCATTGTATTAACTGGAGTTTATTCTAGATTTCTGAGAGTCATCCCACTCTTTTCCTTTTGGCAGTCTCAGGATTATGTGTGTAGTACCAAGTCATTCAAGAATTAGGAAGTTCTGCTCACATTTCTGCTTGATAGGTTTTTTCTAAATTCTTAATCTAAGAAAAAACACTGAAACTCTCACAGTAGTGTTTGGGCTAAAAAAAAATTTCTTTGATATCTGGCTTAAAAAGAAATATAGATAACACAAAGTTTCTAATTTTTTTTTTTGTGATTCTTTATGCTTTCAGAATTTCTATGTCAAATAGTCATTGCACAATTCAGATAATATAGGAGATTCAAAGAATGAAGTGTTATTATTTTTGTGTCTAAAATACCTGTGAGTAAAGGTCTCTGTCTTGTGGGACTATCACATTTTTAAGACTAACTCCTTTGCATAGTAAATGTAGGTGCAGTTTTCTTTGAAATTCATGTCCAGACTGGATCAATTACATGTATTACAACCTGCAGGAGAAAGACATTTTGATAAGCAAGGAGAGTTTGATTTTAAATAAAAAGTTGGATCTTTTATTATGTGAAAAAAGGATGACTGTTTTATTTCTTCTTGGTGATCCTGCTGAGGGCTCTCTGGGGCTTCTGCAGCATGACTGCAATCAGAGCAGTGCCCTAACAATCATTGATCAATCAAATGCAGAGGCATGTAAAAACCATCATCTAGTATAAAATTAGTCTTATGTTTTCACCAGGAAGACTATTTTTAGTGTGTATTTTTTTGCTGTAACTTATAATCCTTTTAATATCAGTTCTTTGATTGAAAATTACAAGCTTTATGCAACACGTAGACTAGGTGCAGTGGCAGTTTTAGCAACTGTAGTTGGGGGAATGCGTTAATACAAACAGATGAATAGAGAAGATGGAGGAAAGAGAGACAAGAAACAGAAAGAAAAAGAAAGCATGAATAACAAATGAAATACACATATAAATTTAGGTTCACACATGTTATCATAGAAAAACAAATATATCCAATTTCTATACCTTTTGTCATTTCTACCACTTTCTCAACATTTTCTATTTTACATTAATTTTAGTATGGCAATATCTGCCTCACTCTTTGGGGTGCTCTAATATTGAAATTCCTTGCAGAAAGAATACTAGTCAGTAGGTAAGGTTTTAATTATGGCTTCTTTTACAGTTCTCTTTTCTCGATCAGTATCAGACTTCTATACCATATAGTGCTTTATCTGAACGAATCAAACTCTGTCTTTAAACCAATCATGACTATTCTTACTTCTCCTATTGGAACCCTATTCCAGAACATTATTCATTCAACAAAGAGAAACTACCCCTACAGCTCACATACTTTACGTTTAATTGACTAATTTTTACACTAATTATTCTTGTGCCCAAGAAAGAAAGCAGTTCTTTTCTGGATACAGTACCTGTAAAAATTCTGTCTCCTAATTGTCATATTGAAGATACTTCTTCTAAACGACACTTGTATTTTAGGATCAGTATTTGATCTAGAGACTTCAGGGGAATTACCAGCTGAAGTCATATAGGATTGTTCACAGCAAACCATAATATTTGAATACTCTGTACAAAGAAAACCTTAGTAGCATGCCAGTAACTTTTGCATCTGGATGTCCCAAATGATACGGTGCTGCAACATATAAAAAAATAGTATGAACTATTTATTAGACACTAGTAAGAGAAATCAGCCATTTTTGGACTGTAGCTTTTATGCTGATCAAGCCCCTGTGTAATAAAAGATTTTCAATTACTTTTGCAATTTCAAGTGGTATTACAGCATGATATTTTGTTTGCTTCTGTTTCGGAAAAAAATGCTTTAAATTTTTTAGACATTGACTCCTGACATGTAAATAAGTGAAATAAATTCAAAAGTAGTTTATGTTTCAAAATATGTATTTATAATAAGAGATACAGTTATCTAACTTTCAGTGTAATTTACTTGGATATATGGAAAATATATTTTTTTTCACAAAAACATAACAAAATGTCTTTCTCTTACAATATGTAGTCCTTTACAAGATTTTTTTGAGGAGAGTAATAGTATTTTTAGTGAACTTATATCCTGATATATGTATATAATTAAGGTCCAAGGTGTGTATATATGTGTGTGTGTGTGTATATACACTTCTCTCTCTCTCTCTCATAGTGAATATCTTCCTGTATGTTTTAATTTCTGATCTACATAAATCAATTTAATTTCTTACCATCTAAGGTGTTCAGCAAGACACTCAATTTACTTGGAAGCTGGTGTGAAAGCAATACATCTATACATGTACATGTAGTTTTTGAATAGTCTTATTGTGCAAGAAAACTTTTTTTTAAATGTGTGACTGCATATTAGTCCCACTGTAAACAGATTAAAGCATTCAGGGCCATTAACCTAAAACATAATGGAATAGATCAGTTAGAATAGGTCATTTCTGGGCAAACCCAGGAATGAAAAATAATTCTGGCTTTGGGTCAAAAAGTGCAGTTGACTCTCTCTCTCTCTAAGTAACTGTCTGAACATCATAGTTCTAATGTATATTTGATAATTTAAGGAATGTTAAAATTCACTTTAGAACACACGTTAGACATGATTTTGCTCTCTTTTTTCCACTGGGAGAAATGTATAAGCAAATAATTGTAAGTTACAATAGACAATCTCTTTTCTGCTATGGTTGTACCTCAGTTTTGGGAGAGGGGATATGAATGTGAAAACAAATAATTATTAGGGTTTGCAGACTTTGATTTAATAGGACAGCAAAAGATACAGAAAAAAAAAGACATTTAGTGTTGTGCCCTTCATAACAGGAAAAAAGTGTTTACTTCCATCTTCAGAAGCTAAAATAATCTTACATTGATTTCAGTAGCTGTCATGGTTTTAGCTGGGATAGTTGATTTTCTTCACTGTAGCTAGCATAGTGCTGTGTTTTAGACTTGGTATGTAAATAATGTTGATAACACCCTGGTGTTTTAGTTGTTGCTGGGTAGTGTTTACACTAGTCAAGGACTTTCTAGCTTCCCATGCTCTGCCAGATGCACAAGAAGCCGGGAGGGGAGGAGATGCAACCAGGAGAGCTGATTCGAATTGGCCAGAGGGTATTCCATATCATGTGACGTCATGCCCAGTATATTAACTGGGGGAATTGGCTGGGGGGGGCAGCGATCGCGGCTCGGGGACCGGCAGCGTCGGTCGGCGGGTGGTGAGCGGTTGCAGCACTTGTTGTTCAGTTTTGGTTTTGTTTTTTTTTTCCCTTTCCCTCTCCTTCTACTGTTTCATCTCTCTCTCGCTCATTATTTTCCTTTTCATTATATTAGTATTATTGCTGTTTTATTCTAATTATTAAACTGTTCTTATCTCAACCCACGAGTTTTCTTACTTTGGCCCTTCCGATTCTCTCCCCCATCCCACGAGGGTGGGGGAGTGAGCGAGCGGCTGTGTGGTGCTTAGTTGCTGACCGGGGCTAAACCACAACAGTCCTTTTTGGCGCCCAACGTGGGGCACGAAGGGTTTGAGATAATAACAGTTGCTGGTCACAGCATTGATTCATCTGTTCTCGATATTAGTAGTCAGACCTACACCATGCTGATTTTGAAGTACATGTTAAAGATTGGCATTGGGTTTTGTAGTTTGCTGTGCTCTGCAGTGGTTAGAGATGTTTTGCCTAGGAGATTTGTTATTAAAACACTGGCCTTGAGTTTTATCGGTTATTTGGGTTTTGCATGGAAGCCGTTACTGTACTTCGGCTACCACCTCATGGAGAAAATTAGCAATTATACCTCCTCTTCTGAGAGGTTCTTTATGGAGGAAATACAGAATGGCACCTTAGCTACCATCTTCTGTAATGTCTCCTCCTTCATTACAACAACTTTTCAGTCTCTTGAACATCCTTGGGTAGTTAAGATACATCTGTTGATATTCCTATGGCAGATTGTTTCGGTTTTGTCTAAGGTTAATAAGCAATTCAAGAATATCATCCAGAGATCTGCCCCAAGGCTCGATAATTATGCGTGGCAGGGTATGTGGGAGAGTATGGGCAAATGCCTGAGACGGTGGGCACCCCCAGTGTTTTGGGACTTTACCCCTGAACAAGTGCAGAATCCTGAAAAATTAGTAGAATATTTGGAGGAAGTATGCTGTCACCCTAGCAATTCCAGAGAGATACAAATCACTGCAATGTGTTGGGGCCTGGCCCATGCCTACCGAGCCCTATTCAACAGTATTCAGTACCACCAAGGGAAAATGACAGGCCCTGCGGCTACTCCAAGCCCAGCGACAAGCACTGTGGCCCCTCAAACCCCCCAACAGGCGCTGCAGTAGCTCCAAGCCCAACGACAAGCACTGTGGCCCCTCAAACCCCCACAACAGGCGCTGCAGCAGCTCCAAGCCCAGCGACAAGCACTGTGGCCCCTCAAACCCCCACAACAGGCACTGCAGCAGCTCCAAGCCCGACGACAGGCACTGTGACCGCTCAAACACCCATGACGGACACTGAAGCTGAATCAGAGAATCAACCCGTGCCAGTATCAGTTGCCCCTATACAAAAGAAGAAATCTTCAAAGAGAAAGTCAACTCGTTTAGAAAAGGATGATGGAGAAGCAGCGCCGTTACTAAGAGAGGAGAAGGAAGAGGAAGAACTCGTACAAGAGACGGAAACTACCCGATCCTTATCCTTAAGTGAGCTACGAGATATACGAAAAGATTTCGGCCGTCGTGTAGGTGAGCATGTTGTCACCTGGCTGCTCCGATGCTGGGATAACGGGGCCAGTAGCCTGGAATTAGAGGGTAAGGAAGCCAAACAACTGGGATCCCTTTCTAGGGACGGGGGCATTGACAAAGCAATTGGAAAAGGGACACAAGGCCTCAGCCCCTGGAGGCAACTCCTGTCTGCTGTGAAAGAAAGGTACCCCTTCAAGGAAGATGTTCTATATCGCCCTGGAAAATGGACCACCATGGAGAAAGGTATCCAGTACCTGAGAGAATTAGCTGTGCTTGAGGTGATTTATGGTGACCTGGGTAGTGAACAGTCATCCAAAGATCCAGATGAAGCCCAGTGCACACGACCCATGTGGCGGAAGTTTGTACGGAGCGCACCATCATCCCATGTAAACTCCCTGGCAGTAATGTCCTGGAAAGATGAAGAGGCACCAACGGTAGAGGATGTGATTGATAAACTCCGGGATTATGAAGCACATGTCTCTTCCTCCCTCGTCTCAGCTGTGGAGAAACTGTCCCGGAAGGTTCAGCAACTTGAAGAGGATATGTCCTCCTCCCTACCTGTACGGACCAGTATCTCGGCCATTAGGAGTAAGCGTCCTTCTGCTCAAGAGAGAAGATACACACCACGGGGCACCCTATGGTTTTACCTGCGTGACCATGGAGAGGACATGAAGAAGTGGGATGGAAAACCTACCTCGACCCTGGAGGCACGGGTACGTGAGTTGCAAGGAAAAACAACCACTCAAGGGGGAACCTCCAGGAGAGTTGCTGCTCCAGTTTCCAGTAGGCAGTTCCCCAGACAGAGGAGTAGAAGCGCTGATTCTATCCGTGATCTTAATAGGGAGACTTCTGATTCCCATTCACAAGAAGTGGGTTGCGAATTCTGCAATTGGAATTAGAGGGGCCCTGCCTCCAGCCAGGTGGAGGAAAGGGACAACCGGGTTTACTGGACTGTGTGGATCCGATGGCCTGGCACATCTGATCCACAGGAGTATAAGGCTCTAGTGGACACCGGTGCACAGTGCACCCTAATGCCATCAAACTATGTAGGGGCGGAACCCATTTGTATTGCTGGAGTGACAGGGGGATCCCAAGAGCTAACTGTATTGGAGGCAGAAGTGAGCCTAACTGGGAATGAGTGGCAAAAGCACCCCATTGTGACTGGCCCAGAGGCTCCGTGCATCCTTGGCATAGACTACCTCAGGAGAGGGTATTTCAAGGACCCAAAAGGGTACAGGTGGGCTTTCGGTATAGCTGCCTTGGAGACGGAGGAAATTAAACAGCTGTCTACTTTGCCCGGTCTTTCGAAGGACCCTTCTGTTGTGGGGTTGCTGAAGGTCAAAGAACAACAGGTGCCAATTGCCACCACAACAGTGCACCGGCGGCAATACCGCACCAACCGAGACTCCCTGATTCCCATCTGTGAGCTCATTCGGCGACTGGAGAGCCAAGGAGTGATCAGTAAGACCCGTTCACCCTTTAACAGTCCCATATGGCCAGTGCGGAAGTCTAATGGGGAGTGGAGACTAACAGTGGACTATCGTGGCCTGAACGAAGTCACTCCGCCACTGAGTGCTGCTGTGCCGGACATGTTAGAACTTCAATACGAACTGGAGTCAAAGGCAGCCAAGTGGTATGCCACAATTGATATCGCTAATGCATTCTTCTCAATCCCTTTGGCAGCAGAGTGCAGGCCACAGTTTGCTTTCACTTGGAGGGGTGTCCAGTACACCTGGAATCGACTGCCCCAGGGGTGGAAACACAGCCCTACCATTTGCCATGGACTGATCCATACTGCACTGGAACAGGGTGGAGCTCCGGAACACCTTCAGTACATTGATGACATCATCGTGTGGGGCAACACAGCAGAAGATGTTTTTGAGAAAGGGAAGAAAATAGTCCAAATCCTTCTGAAGGCTGGTTTTGCCATAAAACAAAGTAAAGTGAAGGGACCTGCACAGGAAATTCAGTTTTTGGGAATAAAATGGCAAGATGGACGTCGGCAGATCCCAATGGATGTGATCAACAAAATAGCAGCCATGTCTCCACCAACTAGCAAAAAGGAAACACAAGCTTTTTTAGGCGTTGTGGGTTTTTGGAGAATGCATATTCCAAATTACAGTCTGATTGTAAGCCCTCTCTATCAAGTGACCCGGAAGAAGAATGATTTCAAATGGGGCCCTGAGCAACGACAGGCCTTTGAACAGATAAAGCAGGAGATAGTTCATGCAGTAGCCCTTGGGCCAGTCCGGGCAGGACAAGACGTAAAAAAAGTGCTCTACACTGCAGCCGGGGAGAATGGCCCTACCTGGAGCCTCTGGCAGAAAGCACCAGGGGAGACCCGAGGTCGGCCCCTAGGGTTCTGGAGTCGGGGATACAGAGGGTCCGAAGCGCGCTACACTCCAACTGAAAAAGAGATATTGGCAGCATATGAAGGGGTTCGAGCTGCTTCAGAAGTGATCGGTACTGAAGCACAGCTCCTCCTGGCACCTCGACTGCCGGTGCTGGGCTGGATGTTCAAAGGGAGGGTCCCCTCTACACATCACGCAACTGATGCTACATGGAGTAAGTGGGTCGCACTGATCAGCCAACGGGCTCGAATAGGAAACCCCAGTCGCCCAGGAATCTTGGAAGTAATCATGGACTGGCCAGAAGGCAAAGATTTTGGAATGTCACCAGAGGAGGAGGTGACACGTGCTGAAGAGGCCCCACTGTATAATAAACTGCCAGAAAATGAGAAGCAATATGCCCTGTTCACTGATGGGTCTTGTCGTCTGGTGGGAAAGCATCGGAGATGGAAGGCTGCTGTATGGAGTCCTATACGGCAAGTCGCAGAAACTGCTGAAGGAGAAGGTGAATCAAGTCAGTTTGCAGAAGTAAAGGCCATCCAGCTGGCTTTAGACATTGCTGAACGAGAAAAATGGCCAGTGCTCTATCTTTATACTGACTCATGGATGGTGGCAAATGCCCTGTGGGGGTGGTTACAGCAGTGGAAGCAGAACAACTGGCAGCGCAGAGGCAAACCCATCTGGGCTGCTGCATTGTGGCAAGATATTGCTGCCCGGGTGGAGAACTTGGTTGTGAAGGTACGTCATGTGGATGCTCATGTCCCCAAGAGTCGGGCCACTGAAGAACATCAGAACAACCAACAGGTAGATCAGGCTGCTAAAATTGAAGTGGCTCAAGTAGATCTAGACTGGCAACATAAAGGTGAACTATTTATAGCTCGGTGGGCCCACGACACCTCAGGCCATCAAGGAAGAGATGCAACATACAGATGGGCTCGCGACCGAGGGGTGGACTTGACCATGGACACTATTGCACAGGTCATCCATGAATGTGAAACATGCGCTGCAATCAAGCAAGCCAAGCGGGTAAAGCCTCTGTGGTATGGAGGACGATGGCTGAAGTATAAATATGGGGAGGCCTGGCAGATTGATTATATCACACTGCCACAAACCCGCCAAGGCAAACGCCATGTGCTTACAATGGTGGAAGCAACCACCGGATGGCTGGAAACATATCCCGTGCCCCATGCCACCGCCCGGAACACTATCCTGGGCCTTGAAAAACAAGTTTTATGGCGACATGGCACCCCAGAAAGAATTGAGTCAGACAACGGGACTCATTTCCGAAATAACCTCATAGACACCTGGGCCAAAGAGCATGGCATTGAGTGGGTGTATCACATCCCCTATCATACACCAGCCTCTGGGAAAATTGAACGATACAATGGACTGTTAAAGACTACACTGAGAGCAATGGGGGGTGGGACATTCAAACACTGGGATACACATTTAGCAAAAGCCACCTGGTTAGTCAACACTAGGGGATCTGCCAATCGAGCTGGGCCTGCCCAGTCAGAACTCTTACGTACTGTGGAAGGGGGTAAAGTCCCTGTAGTGCACGTAAAAAATATGCTGGGGAAAACCGTCTGGGTTATTCCTGTCTCAGGCAAAGGCAAACCCATTCGTGGGATTGCTTTTGCTCGAGGACCTGGGTGCACTTGGTGGGTAATGCGGGAGGATGGAGGAGTTCGATGTGTGCCTCAAGGGGATTTGATTTTGGGTGAAAATAGCCAATGAACTGAACGGTATGCTGTTAATTGCTATATGATATTGTATGTCATCACTCCTATGGTTGCTATATGCTGTATCAATGGTATCATAGTAAGAATTTCCAAAATTAATGAAGAATGAACTTTGATTAAGCCAAGCAACGTGTAGCGGTGGTGGGACAAAGACTGGCTTCAGCATGCAACAATCCAACACCACGCAGACCATCTCTCCAGCCTTGAAGGACTATTATGGTAGATGGAGCCCAAAGTTATGGACTGAATGAACTCAATGGACATGTGTGGACCCTCTACAGATGTTCTACAGGGATGGTCCATAGACTACGGGAATGATAAATGATATCTACGTATGTCATCAAAGGATGGGGAGGCGGGTGGTGGTTATTGAGGTCATATTGGATAGTATGAGACCTGAGCATGACGTAAATGGTATGGAATAAGGGGTGGATACTGTCATGGTTTTAGCTGGGATAGTTGATTTTCTTCACTGTAGCTAGCATAGTGCTGTGTTTTAGACTTGGTATGTAAATAATGTTGATAACACCCTGGTGTTTTAGTTGTTGCTGGGTAGTGTTTACACTAGTCAAGGACTTTCTAGCTTCCCATGCTCTGCCAGATGCACAAGAAGCCGGGAGGGGAGGAGATGCAACCAGGAGAGCTGATTCGAATTGGCCAGAGGGTATTCCATATCATGTGACGTCATGCCCAGTATATTAACTGGGGGAATTGGCTGGGGGGGGCAGCGATCGCGGCTCGGGGACCGGCAGCGTCGGTCGGCGGGTGGTGAGCGGTTGCAGCACTTGTTGTTCAGTTTTGGTTTTGTTTTTTTTTCCCTTTCCCTCTCCTTCTACTGTTTCATCTCTCTCTCGCTCATTATTTTCCTTTTCATTATATTAGTATTATTGCTGGTTTATTCTAATTATTAAACTGTTCTTATCTCAACCCACGAGTTTTCTTACTTTGGCCCTTCCGATTCTCTCCCCCATCCCACGAGGGTGGGGGAGTGAGCGAGCGGCTGTGTGGTGCTTAGTTGCTGACCGGGGCTAAACCACAACAGTAGCTGAAGAAGGGCTCATACAAATACTATACCTCAGCTTCAGGACAGAACCTTAAAGCTCAAAAAGAAGTATTCATTGCTTTTAAATGCATCTGACAGTACGAACACTGCTTTTGCATTCCCTTAAAACCAAATATATTGCAAAATCTTTGTGTCTGAGCACAGTAGAACATAGTGCTGTGTGTCATGAATCTGAATTTCCATCTGTAAGCAGGCTGAGAAACTTGTGACTTTCTAGGCATAATATAGGCTTGGATAGACAAGAAAATCAACACGAATGTGTGGAAGGGTTTCTTCAGCAGTATTTTTGTATTGCTGTTGCAGAAATGGTTTATACTGCTTTTGAGGACTTAAATTCTTTTGTCTCTCATTTTCCTCTTAAGCAGTCTGAATTTGGCCTGACAGCCAACCCCATCTGCTCTTTTAGTTGATTAAGAGATGGATCCTTGTCATTTTATCTGCTTAATCTCAGTCATATGGCATCACAACATACCCTAACAGGAGATACAGAGCTCTGAGTGTGCTGGCTAAATCTAGGTGTCTGGAAAAACAAGAGATGATACTCTGAGCTTTACTCCGCAATGATCCCAAGTGAAAGCATCATTCATGGCTGGATATCACACTTAGCCTTCAGTCCTGTCACAAGATTGTCCTAAATAAGAGGGAGTGCATTTCAACTAACCAGTTGTGTATAGGTTAGATACAAGACAGTAGATGAATAGAAGTCAAACAATGTAATATGGGATAAGCATTAATTAATTGGCTTGAAACACATGAAGATCCTGAAGATCCTATAGATTTGTCAGGCATAATACTGCTCATTCAGTGATTGTGTCTTGCTAGAAGAGTGCCTAAATGTTATTAGCAATGGATTTTCAAAAGTATCATCTTTAATTGTGCTCTTTTGCTGTCGTAGCATCTGCAAAGCTTGTAGGAGCAGGACAGATACTAGTCGCTATGGTGATTAACTTCCCTGGGGCTTCCTGAGGCTTTAAAAAATTTATATTTAAACCCTGGCTGTGCTTTGTTCTAAACCAGAAGCATGAAAAATTGCAATGACATAGTTGTAATGGTGGTTGGTGATGCAGCAGCAAAATAAAAACCCTGTCTAATACACCCACTGTGTTTAAACAATTGAGTTTGTGAAGTGAGTAACGTCACTCACAGAGGTAAGCATCCCTGCTGAGCTTTCAGCAGCATACAGGTCCCACTTTTGCTTCATGGTACAAAAGACAGATAAAAGATAACTATCTTGAAGAAGCAGCCTATCAATTTTAAGGGATTTTGGAAAAATATTAGTGCAGAACACAGTCCTGTGACTTCTAAAATCATGGCAGAGCTAAAAAATCCCTGCCTCAGGCATAATACATACAGTCTAGTATAAACAGTAGAAACACTAAGTAAAAAAAAGAACTCTCAATATTACCTAAATCCACCACAGTATACACAGTAACAAAAGCAGACAACATGCTTCTCTGCTCTAATTTTGCAATTTATTTCCTTTGAACTTCCTGCTCTGTTGCTGTGGAAAACTATTACTGAAATGCCTACTAAGGCAAACAAGTGACACTTTTCACCTTGGGGAAAAAAAAAATTTAAAAATGTCTTCTTTTACACTCTTCAGATTCTTGCTCAATTCTGCTGCTGCCTGCCTGCAGGTCATCTGCAGTGGTAATCCCAGAGGTCCCTATTGGCACTAACCAGCTGGTGAACATGTGATTCAGAGTACAGACTAGGCAGATGTAACCAGTTCTTAATGCTGCTTGATGAAGCTGCCTGACTCTTTGACGAAAGAATATGAAGACAGGAGAGTGAGGATATTTTGTGGTCCTGGGGTATTTCAGAATATCCAGAAGGCTCCTCCTATTTGCATAAGGCACTGCGTCTTAGATTAGATGGTTTCGTTCTGCCTTCATGCAGCATTTTCCCTACACGTCGCAAGTCAGGACCAGCAACCCAGACTGCTATCCATTTTTGTTCTGAGTTGTCCCTTTGTCTACTCATTATCACACTGATGTTGCTAGAACTGCTTAATGTGAATAGGCTAGACAGCAGGGTGGAAGGATTCCTTCCCTGTCCCAGATTGTTCTCATTACTCGCCTTAAGTGAACAGTTTGATTTGGCTAAAATTGTCCCACCATTCAACAGATAAATTTCTTTCCTGTGTAAAAATCCCACTGAAATCAGTGAAACCACTCTAGCAAGCATATGCTTGCCAGTGTGAGTAAAGAGTTGCAAAAAAAGAGACAAAACATCAACTTGTTACCTTGTAACAAGAGGTAATTATTATTAACTAGTTTTCCATCTTAGCCAATGAAAAGGCTAGTGTTCGGAAGAGGAAGAAGTCACATAAAAGCCGTATTTTCGGCCTGCTTCTTGATTGGCTTTTCCCACCTGCTCTTCTGATGTTCTACCTTTCCTAGCACTTTCAGTTTAGAAGATATCTACAAGAAGTTTTATAACTTTCGTTTTGCTTTGCCTTGGAAACAGAGCTCTACAGGGTACTGAGTTAATATGAAGTAAATCATATCAAGAAACTGATGAATTTTGTGATCAGAATTTAATTATAAGAAATCAAACATTCTGAGTCAACATTAGCTTTCAGCATTCACAACTGCCAAGGATCACCAGTCAAATCCATCTGTCCATAGCAAACAACTAGTCTTCCAAAACAATAAATCATAATTTATTTTAAAAATAAATTGCATAAACATACATAGTTATTGCCTAAGTAAAAGCATTACATAGTATAGAACAACTTATTAGCAGTAAATGTGTCCAAGTGTAACACAAAGTAGATGTAGAATTGCATAGAAGACCACAGTTGCTCATACCATTCATTTATTATGTTATATAGTCTTTATGGAATGACACTACGGACTCTGTCATCTTATTCTCAGATGCATCACAGCATAACCTGTAAAATATTTATACTATATGTCCTACAGGAAGTTTATCATAAGCAATCATCTAAAACATGCCAAAACAAAGAGGAAGCACTATGCAGTAGATAACACTGGAGACTGAAAATACAGAAAGCTTAGGTTAAGGCATCATCTTCTGCAGAATTTGTGCGTGATCTTGCTGAGTTGAGCAACCCATGTGAATTTTTTTCCAGATCTGTAAAATTGCAATGTTTGTCTATGTAAACAGAAAGTTATAAAGCTCAGTCTAATAAAGTTTGCCAAAAATCTTGAAATTCTTGTATACAAGACACTGTATTATTTATTGTATTACTTCATCTGAGATGTGAAAAAGTACAATTTAGATGTCATTGTTATATATAATGACTACTATGCCAATTAAATTAGTGCAAAATCAAAGGTGTTTGACTGATATTTATAATGCCAGGACTAAACCTACTTAGAAAACTTCTGTTGGAATACAGTGGGAAATGTTCACAAAATTGATCTTTTATGCCTGCAATTTGAAGTATTTCCTTTTTCTTTGGTCACAAAAGTAAAAATTAATTGCATAGAAGTAGTGAAATATTAGGGAGAAGAAATACTTAATCTCTGCCTGTGAGACTTTCAGCAATTTCACTTGCCACCAGTAAAACTGGCAGGAATTTTGGGTGGAAAGCAAGCCAAAAATTTCTCTTTATGTTATCCCAAAACCAAATTTTCCTGGGTATCTCTGTACTCATAAATGTTGTATTTTTAGTTTTTACCCTGAAGTGGGATGACAAAGGTTTCCATTATTTTATAGGGAGATTTTAATTTTCCATTCCTGTTTATATAGAAAGCCATTAGGCAACTAATGGACTTAAATTAAATATTTCTGAGTGCCATGCTGTTGCACAATACATGCATATGCCATTGAAGAGCCTTGATACAATAGGATAAACTAATTGATACATATATGGCACAGGCAGTTGCTTTCAATAGAGATTCAGCTGAAAATCCGAGCACTTCCTATGTGCCTGACATCTTCAGTGTAAGAATTTCAGTTGAATTAGATTAAAAATGTAAAAGTATATTTTAATAATCCCAGTCACATTGCAACAAATTCTGCTTTCTCTAATATCTGTTCAGTATCCTGGGACTTTGTGAAAATAAGAGAAAAAGTAGGCTAGAATGTGACAGGATATTATTCAGAGAACTTTCACTAATCCATCTTCCAGCTCACATTACACTGATGTCATTTTTCTAGGAACTGTTGTTGAGGAAGTGCTATGGCATATTACATAAATATTCTTTTATCACAATACTTCTATTTCCAAGACTGGAAGGATGAGGGGAAAGATGTCATCTTCTAGTAGCTTCACCTATGGATTCATGAGACAATTTTGAAGTTATTTTACTAAAATCTAGATTCATAAAGAATTTTTGCACTGAAACCTTATGATAAGGAGCTACATTTGCAGAAAATACACCATATTTTATGGAGAAACCAAAAGAATGTTCAATTGCAGAAGGTTTTAAAAAGACTAATTTATTTTTTTAAATATTGTACTGTCAAAGATGTATGTTTTCCCATAGTTGAACTTCTAACAAGTTACTTTGCTATACTAAGGAATTTCAGTTTCAATTTCCATACACATTGTGCTTTGCCACCTACAACACTGAACTCTTATTGTGAAATCAGACCTCATCTGGAAAATACGCTTTTGTCATTACAGTTAGCTACTTCAGGGTTTCTTTTCTGTTGATAGGTCCTCTAAGAAACTAATTCCCCTCAGTTAGGTATTACTTGACTGTGACAAAAAAGAGGTTAATTCTTGGGCTGATGGAATACTAAATGAACAGGAGATGAGGATGAAAAGATAACAGTATAATAGTTTTGCCACATGGCGTATGCTTGGCAAATAAATTCCTACATTTACTTTCTGCTACTGCTCCAAATGAACTTTTGTCTTCCTTGTTCCCGGTATTCATCTCAGATGCTTTGAGAAGGTTTAACTGCCACTTAAACACTGAACATTACAGCTGCAAAATCCAGGTGCTCCATTGTGATATACATTTTTCTAGCAAGAGCATCTGGACACTTGGCTGGAGGCACTGCTAAAAGCAACTGGCTCTAACACTGCTTGTATTGGCATCCAAGGAATTGCCTAAGGATCAGTCTGCTGTGGGGCTGGCTGGGATATGCTGCCCAGCTGGAGGCCATATTCCTTTGATAGGCTTGTCATTGTCAAGAATTTGTTCAAGTTTATATACCTAAGAATAAGTCCTGTTCAAATTTCTCATGATCTCTTCCACATGTAAAGCCCTATTATGGTACAAAGGAGCTTGTCCAAATTCATTGGAGTTGAGATATAAGGAACTTTTAAGGACCCACTATTTTGGCTAACTCTTTCACAATCCATATACTGCAGAATATGCCACAGAAAACTGTATTTCTGTGTTATGTCAACCTTTTATTCCAAAATGAAACCATTGCGAGATAACTGATTTAAAGTAAAAATGAAGAGATTTTAATCTGAAATGTAAAAAGAACCACAAAACAAAACCCAAAAAACAACACCACAAAGACCTTGAATTTTTAAAGGAAATAACCTGAGGTACAAAGACTGGCAAAGTCATTCAAGCACACTTCTTATGGCCATATAGACTTGTGAATGGAAATATTTCCTTTCACTTAGACATTCAAGAATATATACAAGAAGTTCAGAAAACTTCTGGTAAAGAGGTAAAAGGAGCTGTGCAATTAATAAGATTAATAATATTGGCTCTATGCATTATACTAGCACTTGAAAAGGCTTTTTTCTCTTCGATCAATAATGTATTTTTTAAATTTATTTTTGCCTGGTTTCTTTTTCAAATTAGAGACACTCAATAACAACCAGCACCAAACAAACGATAGCATTTATTCCAGAGTGAGAGCACAACTCAGAGCTGGTCTTCTGTGTACAGAGGAAACGGCTGGCAAAACAGTTGTGTGGATATTATTAGTGAGCCTGTATATGCTCTTTTCCTCCTTCCAATGACTGCTAATATTTCTGAGTTTCTTCAAGTATCTTCTACTTTCTACAGCTGGAAACTTCCTGTGCATCACCCTAATTCCAGCAAAGAGCCGCACTAAATACTGTTAGTTCTAAATCATTGGTTTGGAAACTGTCCTACACAAGTCCTTTGTGAGAGCAAGAAAAGGGTGCAGAGGTCATCTGACTGCTCTACTGCAGTTTACCAGCACCCCAATTTCATGTAGCCTGCAAGGCAACTACACTGAGCCTAATGTCAAACTACAAAATGCATAGATATGCAAAAATGTCTTGCTGTGCGTATGTAGATGCTAATAAAAGTATCTTCTTCACAGGAAAATCTCTGGGTTTTTTTCTGGAAAATGCCTGATTATTGGTTAATATGACAGGGGTGACAAAAAAAAAAAAAAGTTGCTATCTAAATCTGATGCTTTGGCTTTAGTTGTTTGTAGAAATATATGAAAAACTCCATGCAGATCAGACAGACCTCCTGGTAGGGCCAACCTTATTACCATTTTGAGAAGGGCGACAAACTGTACAAGTTTCCAGATCAGATTTATGAACAATTTCAAATTATGGTTGATTATTTTAGTAGCAAATAAGATAGGAACAGGTGCATAGAGCACCTACCATAAAACCTGGAATAAGGTTATCATCAGGGTATTCCTGTGTCTGGAGCTGGTATTTGTTGTGGACAAGTTTTCATACAGTTCACAAATCCACAAGGTCATTCCCTTTTCTTTGGCATTTCTGTGCTTAAATCACCATAAAAAGAGGCAGGCTCTATATTTAGGACCTCTGAATGCATATTCAGGGCATATAGATTCTCCATTAACTACATCTATCTCTTAAACTCCTAACTGAATCCAGGCACTGTATCTCCCTAGCTAGAAAATTTATCATTTTTTCAGACATTTCAGTACCTAGGATATCTGCTGGTGATCTGAATGAGGTCATAACTTCCAACTGAAGAAAGAAATTACATTTGGTACATCAAAGACATTCTAAGACACTTTGTGCTATGATGTTCTCTGATGAACCTATAAAATATTTCATTAATATTTTCATGAAAAGTTATCGTATAGGAACTTCAAAGACTATGTATTACTACATTACTCATTATTTCTCCAACTCTTTCTGAATCTGCTTAGGACTTCTCAGGTGAGGTGAAGAGAACAGAAGTCCAATCACCACTACTTATGATCTGTTTGATTAGGCAGTCATGTGATAACCAGAATACCATCACATTTTCATCACGTTACTTAAAACTATGCTGGAAAACTTCATTAAACTCAGGAAGCAGGGGAGCAAAGAACAAGGCCTTTTTACATCTATTATATACCTGTAATAGTAAATCAGGAAACACATTCAGTGGTTTAATGATGCAGCCACCCAGAAAAAGCTCAGACCCACCCAGGTGAACGGAGGTGCAGAGCCATGTGTGGGCAGCAGTACCCACTTCCAAAGCTTTCAGGCCACATGGATCTTCAGTAAGAAAGTGCAGCTAGGAGTAAACTGGCATCATGTAGAGACAGTCCCTTGAGCATTGAGGCTCTGGATCTAAACCTGCTGAGGCAGAGTGATCCAACACAGACTCAGCCCAAGTGGTTTTGCTGAGTTACCTAGCCAGGCCAGCTACCGGGGGATCAATCTTTCACACTGGATCTCTTGTGACCATTAGGGCAGAAGTAGTGCCATGGCACTTCCCAGAGGGCATTCTGGTGCCATGCTAGACATCAGCTGAGACTCAGTGCTGGCAAGGCCACTTTAGGTCTTGCTTTAGTGAGTCACTTCGTCCAAATGCAGGGAAAGTAGAACAGAAACCCAAGTGACTCTTTAGAAGCCAAACTAAATCTGGCATGGCAATTGCTGACATAAAGTTCACAAGCCTGCCTCACCGTAACTGGTTCTTTGCAGATACACTGAGAACAGGAGCCCTCCATATAGCTCTTTCCACTGGCCACGTAAATTTTTCTATTGCTAATGGTGTCTGGCCCACACTTACAGGCCAGCTCTTCCACGGATTGTTTGGCAGACTGCAATTTGATATGGACAAAGGCGTGCCAGGAACCATTTGAACAGCTTAACAGCTTAGATGGTGGAATTCCAGTGCATGGCAACATTACCTATTGCTGCTTAATTTGCTACTAGAGATGCTGCATATTTTCTAGATTTATCCATTAGCCCAGTTCCATATTATTCAGGTTAGTGGATAGTTGACTGCAGTTCACATAACTACTGCTTCCACATGGTATTATTTCATTGTGCTATTTTGCTTTTGTATAACTTTTAGAAAATAATTACCTTAGGTCAAATACACACTGCAGAATTTTGCCAGCATAACTGAATTAGAGAGCTGTGGTTAAAAAACAAAAAAAAAAGGAAAAAACTGAAGGGCCATCTCTACAGCTCCTGTTGCTATGATAGAAAGTGTCCTTTCTAATGAAGCAGCAGAGACATCACTAGTAGCTATATTAAATAAAATACTTTTATTACTTTAACCTTCCAATGGGATTTACAGAAATACTTGAAAATAGAATTCAGTAGCTTTGCTAACATGAAAAGTTGCAGCTGTCTTTTTTCCTTCTTCCTCTGTACAGTGGATGAAATAATGTAATAATACTTTATCTGATGTAATCCTTCAACACTTAGTCTTTTACTATTTAGATATACATATATTGTTCTGTTATTGATAATTCAGTATGATAGTAATGGCAAAAGAATGTAAGTTGTGAGTAACACTGGTGCTCTACTGTCTAGCTTCTTGTAATTAAAGAGAAAAAAGAGTGCTTTTCTTATCTGATTTGACAGGATTCATGCAAATTCTGTGCTCAGCATTCAGTCCATCAGAAATGCATGGTTGCTGCAGTATTTCAAAAGGATTTTATACAATGCTTTGTGTCTCCTTTTTTGATTCATGATATCTTAATAAAGAATAATTTCTTCAGCATATAGCAATAGGAAAAGCTTCAAAAACACAATATACTTCAAAACATATTTGAAATAAACATTGGACTAAATTTGAGATAATACACAATGTAGATGTTGTGACCAAGTGTCGTGGTTTATCTCCAGCCAGCAACTAAGCACCACACAGCCGCTTGCTCATTCCCTCCAACCCAGTGGCATGGGGGCGAATCAGAAGAGCAAAAGCAAGAAGACTCATGGGTTGAGATAAGAACAATTTAATAATTAAAATAAAATAGTAATGGTAGTAATGGTAATTATAACAATAATGATAATAATAATAATAATAATGATAATGATAATATAATAAAAAAGAAAATAATGAGAGAGAGAAATGAAACCTGGCAGAAAAAGGGAAAAGAAAAAAAAAAAACACAAGTGCTGCAACCTCTCACCACCCGCTGACCAACACCTCCAGTCCGCGAGCCGCAACCGCTGCCTCCCCCAGCCAACTGCCCCCAGTTAATATACTGGGCATGACATCTATGATACAGAATATCCCTTTGGCCAATTCGGATCAGCTCTCTTGGATGTGCCCCCTCCCCTCCCGGCTTCTTGTGCCCTTTGCAGAGCATGGGAAGCTGGAAAAGTCCTTGACTAATGTAAGCACTACCTAGCAACAACTAAAACATCAGTGTTCTATCAACATTATTTTCATACTAAGTCCAAAACGCAGCACTATACCAGCTACAGTGAAGAAAATTAACGCTTTCCCAGCTAAAACCATGACACCAAGACAGTAAAGGTTTACTGACCATGATAAGAACTTTTCTCTAATTTTTCAATAGTTTATACGATTAAAGAACATTAATTTATATCAGGTTTAATGAATTATTAGTGCAAATTAAACATGGCTTCTCTAAAATCATACATTTGCAGACCAATGACTGAAATAGCAAGACATCTATTCTGCTAGGAGTCTTTTTGTCTGGCTCTTGTCTTGATTTCCATGTTCATACTAGGTTTGAAACCTGGAAGTTGTCGGCACTTAAATTTATCTGCAGGAAAATGCAATAATGCATATTTGTTGATTTCCAATGAAGAAGCTATATGAGTCCTCTCTGAACTTTATCCAAGAAATTTATCTGGCTGGAGTTCAATACATATGTCTTTTAATGCTTTTGGGTGTTTTTTTGTTTCGTTGGTTTTGGTTTTTGTTTGGGATTTTTGTTGCGTTTCTTTGGGGTTTTTTGTTTTGGAAGACTTAAAATAAAGGATCTACAAATGTGAAAAGCCTACCCCATGGACAAATTGTGCAGATGAGTACCAAACATGCCTTGTACGCTGTATAGTGGTAACTGAATTATAGTGTTGTGACAACATAATATCTCTAATCCTGGAAGTTTTTGTAACGACCTTTGTTTAACAGAACCTCTCCGGATCTCAGTGGGTGAATTGTTCTAACAAATAGGTAGAAATTAACACAACAGCAGAGGCATTTACTATGTGCATAGGTGCTCATATGGATTATACATTTGTGGAATATTTAGGTGTATAAGAAACCTGTTGAAATTCAAAGAAAAATGGTGGAAATAAATCTGCAAAAAGCACAAATATGCCATGCCTATGTATGTGGCGGAAATCTTGCTCACTCTGACAGCTCTTATAAATTTTGCTTCATCCAATTTTAATAAAATAATCTTTTTTCTTTAACTTTTGCTGCAGCAAAATATGAGGAAATTAGCAAGAGTATACATTCTTTGCAGCAAGATGGGAAAGCAGTTGAGGGATTACTGTATAACAAATCACCTACAGCAGATGTTGCTCACCTCAGGGAAACAATGTATGAACTAGAGGACATGCTGGGAGAGATTCTACCATATGGATGCAAACCTTAAAATCCTTTCAAGTATGAAATTCACATAGACTCGAATCTTAGATCCATGTGTATAGAAACTGGCAGGACTGGTTCTGTCTTCTAAAACATATCAGGTCCAAAGGAAGATTTTGCATGTCATTTCTACATGGAAACAGGATGGTGGTTTTCACTACTGGTGAATGAGGAGCAAAACTGAGTTCAGACTTACCTTAAGGAGGGGGGAAAAAAAAAAAAACAAAACAAAAAAAAATCAGTTTTTCTCTGATGGAAGATCCAGTTTGGAAAATGGTCACTCCTTTACCTCTAACCTGTACAAAAATGAGGTTAGAAGAAGTAATCTCATTATAAAAATTCTATAGGAAAAACTGCTCTGTTTCCTACTTTAAGCTTTCCCATAGTAAGAAGAGGAAATCTGCTGGAGCTAATATTTGAACAACTAGATCAACTAAAGGAAAGTGAAGGGAATAGTAATTCCTTAACAGTCTTGCTGTAAGAGATCATGTTTTTGCTGGACTGATTAGATAATGCTAAGATAATTAAATAATATTATCAAGAATAAAAATTAAGATATTAGTAAATTAACAGAAATTATAAATCTCCCTTGAGAGCACATATCTGCATCTTTTCCTTTCTAATTGCATAGTTGTACTCTGGAGATTTTCACTTTTCTGTAAGTTATTAGGTATAGAGAGAAGCAGTATGGCAAAACTGGCAAAAGCAGAATATGAGCTCTCTCTTACACAGTGACAAAGTTTTAAGACCTGTATTTGATTTGTGGTAACATTCATAAAATACACATGACTATTTCACCTTATCTTTAGCTCTAAAAAGCATTTTGGCAACTGTATATCAAACATGTAAAAATAAAATCCCTTTTAAAGATCTTTTCAAGATTGTATTAAACAGATCTTGTATCACTTCCTTGAAACAACTGTGGGAGGGTTGAGCTTGTTTAAAAAAATGAGTATCTTAAGCCCAAAATACATAATATTCTTCTTGTAGACAATGAAATTGTGACAAACGATCATCAGCCTCTGTTGCCTGTGGAACAAGATATGAAAATCTGCTTTTGAAGCTAACAAGCTGCATTACTCAGTCTCTCTGGCTGTCAGGAGATTTTTGCCCTTGGTAACAGCAATCTTCTGATTCAGTGCCTGACTGCTATTTCTAAAGTTTGGATCAAGTTACACCGGAGGAGAGAGCATGGTTTCTGGCAGCCATGGAGGAAGAACAGGCAGTTAAGGTTCTGGGGTTCTGACGTGCTGGTTTTGGAGTACATGTGAATCACTGAGCTCCTAAAAGCTTGGATTAGAGGTTTTGGCAGAATTTGGCACACTGTTGCTTGGCAAGGTCATTTCCTCATGGTGATGCCCTTTCATGCAACAAAGCAAGAAAAAATGAAAGTGACTGTGTCCTCGGAGATGGATATATTTGGACAAAAGCATCTGAAAGACTTTGTATGCCGCTTCTGGAAGTAGCCCAGTGAAGTTAAAAGGGTATAAAACTCAGTGCCAGCGTTCATTTTTATTTTTGTGGCTTTGCCAGGTATAGTGTTTTTGGTCTTTGTTCTGACTGTTCAAGATGTTCCTTACATTGGTTATCTAGAGACAAGGACAGATCTTAAAAGTCAAATGATATTATTTCTCACCTCTCTTCCTTCCTAATCTACCAGTGCAATCTTTATATAAGGATCAACATTCTTATCCTCTTTTTGATTTGTTGCATGTTTTCTTACAATCAAGGAATTTGTATTTGGTCTCAACTTATGGCCAAGGTGCTAAGATGCTTGATGGGAGTCCTATGCTACAGGAGAGGGAGTCTGTCAGGAAATAAAGAACAATTCTCAAAACTTAAATCCTGAAAAAAATAGACAGGAGAGTGATACCAGTGTGGTGCAGATTAAATAGATCAAAAAAAGCTACTTTTACCTTGATTTCTGAACAGAAAACTATTTCTAAATCTGTCTTTTCCTGAAGAAAATGTCAGTGACTTTAAAAAGACACTTTCCTTTAATTTTTCCTGCCAGGACTGTGATTTAGGTTGCTCATTTTCTTCCTTCCCAACAAAGTAAGCAGGACAACTGCATAAATTTATTTTCCTTGCAAAACCAGAATAATTATGTGTCTATATGCCTATATATATATATGTATATGTAAATGTATATATATTCTTAAAACAAAAGTGTTGATTACCTACTAACCTCCTGGGCTTCATCACAGCAGTCCAGTTATTCATATCTGTAAATGAGTCTCAAGGCTGTGGACTTGGAGAATTCCAAATGTCTTTTGAAATCTTTTGAAAAACTGATAGCATGTTGCTCTAGGAGAAGAATCCTTTCCTCTCACTCAGCCACTAGTTGTACATATCTGTCCATAATTATAATAAAAGGAAGACACACATGACTATTTTTTCTAGTAATATTATTATGATCATTTTCCAACTCCATAATCTCCATTTCCCTTTATAATCTCAGCACTGCAAATAGGATTCATTTGATCTATATAACACTGACCAGGCCTAAAAATAATCGAAGTGCAGAGTTTAACCTTTAATCTCTTATTTAATCAGGAGACTCTACATTTTCCTCCCCTCCTTCAGAAAAGGATCTTCTTTCAATCTATGGTAAGAACTTTTAAGTCAAATATTTACATTACAGTTTTTAGCGATAGCTTATTTTGATTTCTTTTTAGAAAATTGTTACTTCGTACTTTTATCCCTGAGGGGAAAAAAAAAAACAACTATTACAACTTTTGTAAATTTATTTTATTCCTAAGTATTACTGCAGAAGTGTCAAAATAATTAGGTCAAGTGGTGGCAATAAGCCCAACCGAAATAAACAACTCATCTTGTGATTTGCCACAAAATATTTCAAAATTGAAATTTTGTTTAATTTATGCCAGCTAGTTTCATAAATTGAAAACAAGAACACTTCTAATTTTAAGTAATACATACATTACAGATTATTGTCTTTGTTTAAGAAGATGTCAAATCATTAGCTCCATCCTCCCTCCCGCCCTTTCCTAAAACAGCTGAGGAAATCTGTCTAACCTCAGCAGCCTCTGAAAATTCAACAGAACAAAAGGTGTTGGAATGACTACAAATTTGAAATTACCCTGGCCATAAGGCCAATTTTTATTAATCAGAAAGGGTAATACTGTCAGCTGGTGTAAATCATAGAGTTCCATTGGCATGTAAAATATTTTTTTTACAAGATAATTCTTCATGTTTGCACCATTTATTATTAACAATCTACTTCAAAATGTCTTTTCTACAAATATATGTTGAAATATACACACAAATACGTGTTGGGCTCATATTTTTATTTTAAATGGCATAACATTTAGGGAATATAAACCACAGTAAGGAAAGCTATAGTTATGCCTCCACTTCTCTGCCAGGTACCAATATTAAAGAAATTGCATCAGTCTCTACTCTCAAGCTGTGTTCAAACACTAAAGAGATACAGGGAATGCCATCTTCCTTGAAGAAGCAATCCTGAAATTCCCTCTCAAACTGGATAAAAAAAGGGACAAACAGCCAAGTTCTTGCCTTGGACTGGAAAGCTTGGCCTTGATATCTGTGAATCTGAAAGAAAGGACAGGTAGAAATTCTTTATCCTGAGTGTCTCAGAACTGTGCTTTGGAGAGGTCTTGTCCTGTTCTCATATGTCTAGATTGAGGTGGATGATAACATGAATTCTATGCCAAACCCATTAGCAGCAATATGCATTTCTTCCTATTAGTGTCAATGGGCTTTGGATCAAAATTCAGCAGAGAGTAAGCAGTGCAGCTCCTCCACGTCATTGCTCTGCACCTCGTGTAGGAAGCTGCTTCATGTACCCTAAGTCAATGTTATAGGGATCTTCACTCAGAAAACTGTATGGGAGGCTGCTTTCCTCCCAAACCGTCTTAAGTTTTGGTATCCTTGTATACTTACTCAGCATTGGTATATTCTTCCTATATGTTTTATTATAAATGATCTATGAACATGACAAATTATAATATTTAGCAAAGAACTAGAATGACACATATATTTTGATCAATATGATGCATAAAAACCTCTTTGTTGGCAAGTGCATACAATCATTACTCTTCGCCATTAAATTCTTACTGTTCAGCAGAATTTTGCATAGTTAAAGAGAGGCTAAAAGGGGGAAGGGAAGAAAGGACACAGAAACAGAAAACTGAAATTAGAAGTGATATCTTAACACCAAAACCTGTCTGAAATTTATGACTATCTTAAAAACTTGATCCCGCAACAGTTAAGCAAGTATGTAATATTATACATGCATGTACTTCCCATGATACTGTTGATTGACTGGAAATGCTCACATGGGTAAAGACTGGTATGGGAGTAATCTTTCTCAAGACTGTGACATAAATCCAACCAATTACTGGTAACTGATTTGGATCCACATTCTTCCTGTTGATATTGGCAATGGTTTTGAACTGACGTTTGGGGAAGTGTGTTGTGTGACACTGGGAATAGAAGATGTAGAAAGGTGAAATATTTAAATGATATTAAAGCCAGCATAGAAGGCTAGATTTGATATTTTTTCTATCATCCAGCTCTGCAAAGAGATCATATAAATACTTTAGATAGAAAGCAACAAGTAAGAGGTAGAAAGCAACAGGTAGAACACAATAAAGTAACAGGACAATATTGGTAGGAGTTTTGGAAATATCCCATGAGCCTCCCAACTTAATTCTAAAAGTAAACAAATATTAAGCTTTGGGAAGAGTTTTGCTTACTTTAAAGAAAAATATGCTACTCTTTTATGAAAATATAAGCTGATTTGCAAATCAGAACAGATAACACAGTTGCTATGACATGAAATAAAGATATCTGAATAATTTCTTTTTCTGGTTATTTCTCAGAGGCCTCATCTGTATGACCTCTTCCAGATTTTTACTTCTTACAGCAGGCATTTTACTTTTTCTCCCAATCTCCCCATGACTATTAGTGCTACTGATCATGAAGTTATTCATTCAACTTGAAAAAATATATCAGAGCAGTAGGGCTTTCACAGCTGGAGCTTATATCCTCTGCTCTTGAGACCCACAGGTTTCTGATCTGACAGCCTGAATTAAAGAAAAAGTATCTTTCCACACCTTCTTTACAATCTGTTCCCTGCTCATACATAAATTGAAATCCTTTATATTCCTTTGCTCCTGATAAAACTAGCAAAAAAAAAAAAAAAAAAAGGCAAAAATACCTCCAGTTGCATGGAACTTGTTCTATATTTCTTGTACTATGACGATTTTTAGGCATGTTCTCTAATTGGAATTAATCAATAAAACAACATTTTCCTGTAAACGGCAATTTATCTTGAACACTTCAGGCATGCTTGAGACCTTGAATAAATAATACATACAAATAATTATAGCAGTAGGAAGAAATTATGTTTAATCACAGGAGAAATTAAATTTTGTGTATTTTTCTCACAGTTTTATTTTTAATTACTGTCACTAGAAGTGACAAACCTGATTAAAAATCTAAATAGGTTTTGAAGGGCTTAGAGTGTTCAGTAGCCTACATTATCCTCAATTTTCCCATTATACTCAGAAGAACTGAATTCAGAGTATTTTCGAAAATATGGCCTCCTCTTTCTGGAATCATGAGGGAAGGCATTCAGAAGCAACTACGATGTAGTTAGCATCTCTCATTAAAAGCCAAAGGAAGATGGACTGAAAACTGTCCAACTTACTTATGAATCCCCACAAAAAGACTGATGGACCAACGTAAGCCCTGTAAAAGGCTTCTTAAATTTGGTGAGGAAACTGCTGAAACAAAATGACTGGAGACTATTTGAGAATACATGGGAAGTATCATTCATGGTTTCTCTTTTCCCAGACTGCTTCCTAGGTATCTGCTTTTGCCCATGTGAACAGCAGAATAAAGGTTGAACTGGGCTCCCTGAGCTGCTTGATCCCTCTCTCCATTCAGCAGTGGCTCATTAAGAGAAGGAAATACTTAATTGTGCAGCCAGAGTTTGAAACCTGTGTGCCAGCCCAGAGAACTGCTATGCCCGCAGGAGGAGTAAGCAGTAAACAGCACACCACAGATTTATTATTGCAAGTTTAATAATGCCTGAGAACTCTGCAAGGTCATCTCAAAGGCTTTGCACAATTTATTCTCTTTGTGGAGCTCTATACTTCACAAGAGCTTGCAATGCAACAGAAATGGGGGAAAATCAGGCCTTCAAGAAATTACTCTAATTCCTGGAACAAAAGAGAAAACTCTTCAGGTGTTGTGAGATAACCATTGGTTTCATGGGCATGGATGGAGCATTGCATACTTCAGGTGTAAATTTGGTTAGGGACACTTGTTTTGAGTCAAACTGCCTCAGAGGGGACAGTAAGGCACCAAATACGATCTAACCAACATCTAACAGTCAAAGAAATGATAGCATTAATAAAATCATAATAGCAGATTATTAATAAATAATAATCTCAAAGTTTAATTGTGTTCTTTCTTTAAAATGACAGGCCACAAATACAATATCATAGAGTCAGGCTGGAATTACACTGCCCTGGGGAGGGTTTCTGTCTCTAGATGAAAATAAAGATTTTCCAGTTCTTAATTTTGATAGAGGCAGTCCAGAAGGACAAAAGTGGCATATGAGTCACTCTGAATCTATGCGAACACAAGTTTTCTTTCATTTGAGGAATGGACAAAAGTGCAGAACTGTCCTTATGTCGACTGAACCAACTCACTAGCTTCTAAACAGAACAAACAGGTGTGTTTTCTGCAACTCCACAGTATATGTTTGTTGTACTATTATCATTATAGTTTTCATTATCATTATCATTGTCACAGCAACTTAAAGTCTTATTACTGAAAGAATACCTCACTTCTCTAGGTGATATGCAAACGCAGGTGTGAAGAAGATGACTTTATCAAAAGAGTCCTACCATAACTATTCATTGTAATTGTAGCTCATTTCTAATTGCTGCCAGCTACTCCCAAGTACAACAATAATAGCCACCCACAGTATGGGACACAGTAGATTTAACTTGTTAATGTTTCATTTAATAAGCATTGTTGCATGGAATTTCTAAATAAGTGATATCTGTTATCAGGTTGTGTGGAAACTGTTTCTCAGATTTAAACCTCTCTTATTTCCTGTTCATAATTTGGCCAGTGGTTATTAAAAGTATCATCAATAACAAGGTGAAAGACCATGGAGCAAAAGTGCATTGCTTGTATATTGTATATATTGTATATTTTCTAATGCACAATACATATGTTGTGTGACACAGACTTTTCATGTTCTTTGTTCTATCTGCTCTATCACAGTCATTCCTCTCAAAGTTAGGCAGATTATTTTAAATTGTATTCTAAAAAGGCATTAGTTGTTCAGATAACAGGATTCAAAGACTGCTGCTTATTGGAGGAGCATGTTTTTAAAGTGAATATACCTAAGCTATTTGTATGTATACTTACAAAACAAAGTAAATCTCTGCAAAAATTATCAATCCAATTCAGTAATTACAAACTTTGGTTGACCTAACAAAGACATTTCTTTTGTATATGAACTGTAAATGCACACAAATGCATTTATACACCCAAAATAAGAACATAAAGGAAAGCTGTACAAGCCAGACACTAAGCTTAGAGAGGTGGGAAAATAAATATGAGATTGTTAAGTTTGGAGAGGTGGGAGACTGAAGAAAGACGAGGAAGGAAAACAATAGAGAGTTGGAGACAAGATTTTCATAGCAAATTCCTGAAGTCAAACTTTCAGCTGCTTAAAAAAGAGACCATATTTTCCAGAAGGATGCACATACAGTGGCATCCACCAAAGATACTGCAACAATTTATTTAGGTGCTGAATTTGGGCATGCAAGCAGTTTCCAAATGTCTATCATTAGGAGTTTGGGAGAGAAAGGAGAATATTTATACTTTGCCGTACAATTTTTGGATGTTTTTAGGATAATCTCTAATCCTGCTGAGATCAGAATGGTAGCAGAACAAAATGAGGACTTCAGAAAAGAAGGACTCCCTGTTCAAACACTGACTGTGAGGTTTCACTGATAACATAGGGGTAGCAATATACAAGACTGGTGCCATTTCATCCCAGGAAGAAAAAAAAAAGATAAGAAATATTGCCACGCAAAGTTCTCAGCAGAATTTTTAGTTTCAGACCACTGATAGATTGATTTAATATTTATTCATACCTCATACCTCTTAACTTAATACCAAGGCATTTCATGGAAATTAAACCAACAATACGTGGCACAACAGTTAAAATCAGTAACATGCTTAAAGCTCTGCCATTAATTCCACAACAGAACTAAGTGATCACTGAACAGGCATAATAATTAAATTTCAAATATCCCCATTTACATACATATAAACCTGGAAATCTCTGTGTCAGTGGAATAAAGATTATTGAATCCATTTAAAGTTGATGTAGACTAGTATCAAGCTGGAAAATCTTCTGGGCAAAATGTATTTTTGACCAAGTAATGTGAGATAATTATGATTTACTGTGAACTAATCTAACAGAAGCTATAACTCTCCAGTGTAATTTTGATCTTTGTTTATGGTCAAATTAATGGTTTTACACCTTGGTTTTGAAGGAGTTAACCAAATTGGCAGACTTCAAGCCTGATTTACCTGCTCTGCAGGAACAGTAAATTCTTCATTTGACTTTAAAGCCATTTGGAGAATCAATTTTTGTTCTTTTCCCAAAATAGTTTTCCGTAAATTGGCAGTTCAAGTCACAGTCATATCAGGTCATAACAGAATTGTGACATGCTAGAAATTGTGAGATAACTAGTTTCAGAAATTTAAATTGCTACTTTGAGGTATTTTTGTGCTCATTTTTGGCTCTATAATATGCACGTATTACATGAAAAAGATACTGCTGTTGGAATATGTTTTAAAACTATCATCAAGCTTGTCCCCCTTCAGTTTGAGATTTGTCAACCAGACCACAGAGTATTTTCTTACAGCCTTTCCACCTATTTCTTGTCATATCTGCCATATTTCATCTAGACTAGAAGCTTGCATTCTGAAGAGGAAAAGTAGTCAAACATTATCTTCCTTCCTCTTTATCAATGTTTCCCAGCAGCACTAATGTGACATAGTGCTGCACATTATGCAGATATGCCCATTTGTTTTCACACTTACAAACTTTTATGAATCCTCTACTGACTTATCAGTGAATAATTGCTTCACATAATATTTCATTAGCAATATGTACGTTTAAAATCACATCAAAAAATGCAGAACTTTTTTTGCATATACAAATGTATAGCATAACCACCAGAAATAGCCAAGTTGTTATATATTAACTGATTTATTCTCTGAACAGTTCTAGTAGTCAAATTATCAAATTAAATCATACCTTTTACTTGGATATCCCCATCAGTAACACTTATATATTTTTATTTGCTTCTATTTACATTTTCACTGTAATTTTAATGATGTTTAGGAGACTTCTATATTTGTATCTTTAACTGTGGAACAAAATGTGTATTTAATTTTATTGTTATTTCTGCTGATACATACTGGGAATTCGGCATTCAACCCCCTTTTTTTTTTCTAATTTCATCTGAGAAATTCAAATTGTGTTTGAAATGTGAATATTTATTCAAGTATTCACAAGCTCATCCAAAAATGCATTTGATAGAATATAACTATCAAACTGGAACTTAGCATGACACAAACTTCCATTAGCATGCCAAACCTCAAGAGGAGTGAAGTTGAAGCATTCTGTTTATATATCATGCCAGAAAAATACCACATATCATCAGCTCAGTTTTTTCACATTACTTGTAGAAAAACTTCTCCTTTTGACTTCTTTCTATATAGTGAAACTCAAGTGGTGAACAGGTTTAGTAGGATGGGGATTTGTTTTCCTCACTGCTGAAAAACTCCTGAGCTAGAGAAGAGATATTAATTACTCTTACAGTCTGCCTGCCAGCTGGTTACAGCCAGGCATAGCTTAAAGCAGTTCTGAGGCTGCTGTATTGTTTAAGACAAAAGCCCCAGACTGACCCAGGAAACAAGACAGAGAAACAGATTTGCTCCACACAGATGCTCTAAGGGATACTCCACACAGCTGGAAAGTTATCTCATACCTTAAACAGAATGTTTCAAGTACCTTCAGGCCATTGAACTCAGATTTAAATGGTGGCTGCAAATTCAAAAGACCTATTCTGCACTCATTGGATACACAGAGAAATTTTAACCCACTTGTCCAGGTACTGAGTCCTACTGAAAAGTCCATGTCCTTATGTGACGTATGTAAATTTATCTCCTTTTTTATATAAATGTATAAAAATGTTCCGTATGTGTGACTCACTTCTGGGTCTTGACTAAGATCTTACAATAGTGATCTACATTTTGGGGATGATAACAGATCCCTAGCTTCAGTGTTGGAATTCCAGGTACTGAAGGATACAGGAGTATGAACGAAAATTATCTACCCCTGTTAGAATCCAACTACTAATGATTAGATGCTATTCCTTTTTAAAACAATTTTTTCTATGGATATCTGCTGTAGAAACCTGCTGGAAGGCAGAAATAGAAATATGTCAATATATATCATCAGGACTACAAGACAGATTTCTGTGTTTATTTCTCATTGTGACACTGGAATGAATGGTGACCTTACAAGAACATAGACAGATGGTTATGTATGAATTCCTTACCTTGGCTGTCAATGAATAATGGCAGGAATCAGCAATCTAAAACCTCACCCACAGAGAATGAAATGTTGAATGCTATTTGTATGAGTGAAAAATAAATCGATATGAAATTTTAAATCTTTCCTGCCTTATTTTTAAAGGACTATATCCTATTTACAGAAGGTCATAGAGGAAAATTAAACAGCACTAATTTTTTTTTAAATAACTTTAATTCTGGAGGGAATTGTAGCAGTGAAATGGATATTTAATCAACAACAGTGTGGTGCATTTCAAAAAAGTATTTTAATTTTCCACAGACAGGGAAAGTTTGAAGGGGATTTTAGGCAGCATGAATAATTTCATCCGTGCTTCCACTCAGCTTGTTTCAGACTTACTAAGACAAAAAAAAAAAGCAAAAAATAAAGCTACGTAGGCACCATCCAGAAAGTCATTTCACTGTAATGTATATCAATTTTCTCAGCAGGGCTCTAACAGAAAATTTGGTTGAACAATAGCTTTAAGAAGTAGTTTTTGAAACAACATTTCTCATAAATTATGTGGTTCCAGTGGAAGAAAAAATCTTGGCTAGGCTATAACGTATACCTCTCAATAAGCATTAAATAAATTGGGTTTTCTTTTTCCTTTTTTTTTTTTTTCTCCCCGCACCCCAGGAAAGTATTCTCTAATCTGCTCCAGGTTTAAAATTAGGTCTTGTTCAGATTAGTTATTAAACATTTAAAAATACATTTTCATTTGCACCGTGCTTAAGCAAGTCACAGAATTGATAAAGATGAAAGACTGTACTCAGACCACCTGTTACGACTCTTATGTACACTGAACCTTGCCACTGCAATTGTTTCTGTCCATTAACTGTACAGAAGGTACAAGTTGACAGAAAACAGAACAAATTAGTCATCAGTGTCTCGACCTTAGAAGGTGCATTAGATGCTTAAGCCTGCCTTACATTCCCTAGCAGGTAGTTTAAATACAATCTTGAATTACTACTGTCATTTTATGTGTCATGTATAGCTCATGTTAAATGTACTTCATGGTTCAAAATTAATTTTTCATGTTACTATTTGGACAGTTCTGACATGAAATTATATTCCCCCTAATGTGAGTGAGTTTTGCCTTTGAATTAGATGGAGCTAGGAGGTCACCCCAAGTAGACAGGTCCATCACAAATTTATATTAAAACTATTTAGATAAACATTTTGAAGGATTTGTTTATCCAAATGTTGCTCTGATACAGAGTGCTTGTTTTAACCACCAGAAAAGATGTATGAGTATTCTTCTCCTTTCTATTTCTTTAAAAATTGATCTGTTACAAAATGAAACACATGGCATGCTTTTAAATCATATATCAGAATTTCTCACTCAAACTTTATAAGTCACTTCAATGTAACCCTGTATTTAACATTGGAATAATTTGAAATAGATTTCAGGGTAATGGAGAACCATACAGGTACTAGAAAATCAAATATAATCACCTGTGATTTTGTTCCCAGTTAACACTGAAGTCTTGATGCTTCTTTCCCGTCACAAGGTTTTAGGGGATCAAATATAGGAAAGTTGAAGGGCCAAAGGTAAAAAATAGTGACTATCCTGGCATGATCTCTTTTCCTTTTATTTGCAAAGACTCCTACCTTGTTAGCTGGTCTCACTTTGGAGAACAGGATTCTCATATCTGGAGTACGAACCTCAGAGAGAACAGACTAATTTTCTCTATTTTCTTATTGATAATATCTACATAACTACCATCTGCAGTTCAGCCTGTGTTCAACACTTCAGGTTTCTAATCTCAAGCAGTCAAGTGGAAAAAAAAAAAAAAGATTAGAACCTGAGAGTAATTCTGCTTGCTTTTCTGGAATACAACTAACACAATAACAGAGGCAAGGAATATTTCCTTCCTTCCCTCTTACCTGAGTATTTTACAGATTTTTATAACAGCTATGCTACAAATGTTCCAAACTTTATTCTTAGATTACATATTGAGCCTTTGTTCCTAGTTAATGGCTGAAATTTTGCAAGTCTAATCTTAGAATCATACAGTCATGTACGTTGGAAAAGACCTCTAGGATCATCAAGTCCAACCATCAACCCAACACTGCCATGTCTACGCATTTTTTGAACACCTCCAGGGATGGTGACTCCACCACCTCTCTGGGCAGCCTGTTCCAATGCCTGACCACTCTTTCAGTAAAGAAATTTTTCCTAATATCCAATCTAAACCTCCCCTGGTGCAGCTTGAGGCCATTTCATCGTATCCTATTACTAGTAACTTGGGAGAAGAGATCAACACCCACCTCACTACAACCTCCTTTCAGGTAGTTGTAGAGAGTGATAAGGTCTCCCCTCAGCCTCCTCTTCTCCAGACTAAACAACCTCAGTTCTCTCAACCTCTCCTCATAAGACTTGTTCTCCAGACCCTTCACCAGCTTCGTTGCCCTTCTCTGGACACACTCCAGCACCTCAATGTCCTCCTTGTACTGAGGGGCCCAAAACTGAGCACAGTATTTGAGCTGCGGCCTCACCAGTGTTGAGTACAAGGGCACGATCACTCCCCTGCTCCTGCTGGCCACACTATCCCTGATCCAAGCCAGGATGCTGTTGGCCTTCTTGGCCACCTGGGCACACTGCTGGCTCATGTTCAGCTGGCTGTCAACCAGCACCCCCAGGTCCTTCTCCGCCAGGCAGCTCTCCAGCCACTCTTCCCCAAGCCTGTAGCTTTGCATGGGGTTGTTGTGACTGAAGTGCAAGACCCAGCACTTGGCCTTGTTAAACCTCATACAATCGACCTCAGCCCATCAATCCAGCCTGTCCAGATCCCCCTGTAGAGCCTTCCTACCCTTGAGCAGATCGACACTCCTGCCCAATCTGGTGTCGTCTACAAACTTACTGAGGGTAACTGCACTTGATCCCCTCAACCAGATCATTGATAAAGATATTAAACAAGACTGGCCCCAATACTGAGCCCTGGGGAACACCACTCATGACTGGCCGCCAACTGGGTTTAGCTCCGTTCACCACAACTCTCTGGGCTCGACCATCCAGCCAGTTTTTTACCCAGCAAAGAGTACACCTGTCTAAGCCATGAGCCACCAGCTTCTCTAGGAGGATGCTGTGGGAGACTGTGTCAAAGGCCTTGCTAAAGTCCAGGCAGACAACATCCACAGCCTTTCCCTCACCCACCAGGCAGGTCACCCGGTCATAGAAGGAGATCAGGTTGGTCAGGCAGGACCTGCCTTTCATGAAGCCATGCTGGCTGGGCCTGACCCCCTGGTTGTCCTGCACTTGCCCGGTGAGCTCACTCAAGATGTATTGCTCCATAATCTTCCCCAGTACCAAGGTCAGGCTGACAGGCCTGTAGTTCCCTGGATCTTCCTTCTGGCCCTTCTTGTAGATGGGTGTCACATTGGCAAGCCTCCAGTCACCTGGGACCTCCCCTGTTAACCAGGACTGCTGATAAATGATGGAGAGTGGCTTGGCAAGCTCCTCCGCCAGCTCCCTCAGTACTCCTGGGTGGATCCCATCTGGCCCCATAGACTTGTGAGTGTCCAGAAGGCTCAGCAGGTTGTAAACTGCTTCCTCCTGGATTATGGGGGGTTTATTCCTCTCCCTGTCCTTGCCTTCCAGCTCAGGAGGCTGAATACCCTGGGGATAACTGGTCTGAAGGTTAAAGACTGAGGCAAAGAAGGCATTAAGTACCTCAGCCTTCTCCTCATCCTCAGTGGCAATGTTCCCTTCTGCATCCAATGGAGGATGGAATTCTCTTTGGTTCTCTTTATGTTGTTAATGTATTTGTAAATACATTACAACAGTTGCCAGATTGAGTTCTAGCTGGACTTTTGCCTTTCTAATTTTCTCTCTGCAAGACCTAATGAGGACTCTGTACTCTTCTTGAGTTACCTGCCCTTTCTTCCAAAAGTGGTAAACTCTCCTTTTTTTCCTGCATGCCAGCAAAAGCTCCCTGTTCAGCCAGGCCAGTCCTCTTCCCCACCAGTTCGTCTTGTGGCACACGGGGACAGCCTGCTCCTGTGCCTTTAAGACTTCCCTCTTGAAGAAAGCCCAGCCTTCCTGGACCCCTTTGCCCTTCAGGAATTCCTCCCAAGGGACTCTCCTAACCAGTGTCCTGAACAGGCCAAAGTCTTCCTTCCAGAAGTCCATGGTAGTGGTTCTGCTGACCCCACTTCTTATTTCACCAAGAATTGAGAACTCAATCATATCATGGTCACTAAGCCCAAGATGGCCTCCGACCACCACATCTCCCACCAGACCTTCTCTGTTTGTGAACAACAGGTCAAGCGAGGCACCTGCCCTGGTAGGCTCACTTACCAGCTGTGTCAGGAAGTTATCTTCCACACACTCCAGGAACCTCCTAGACTGTTTCTTCTTTGCTGTGTTGTATTTCCAGCAGAAATCTGGTAGATTTAAGTCCCCCACCAGAACAAGGGCAACTGATTGTGATACTTCTGCCAGCTGCTTGTGAAATACTTCATCTACCTCTTCATCCTGGCTGGGTGGTCTATAACAGACTCCCGGCAGGATATCAGACCTTGTTGGCCTTCCCCCTCATCCTCACCCATGAGCACTCAACCTTATCATCACAATCGCTAAGCTCTATGCAATCGAAACACTCACTAACATATAGAGCCACCTCACCACCTCTCCTTCCTTGCCTATCCCTTCTGAAGAGCTTATAGCCATCCATTGCAGCACACCCGTCATAAGAGTTATCCCACCATGTCTCTGTGATGGCAACTAAGTCATAGCTATCCCTCTGTACAATGGCTTCCAGCTCCTCTTGTTTGTTGCCCATTCTATGTGCATTGGTGCATATGCACTTGAGCTGGGCTATCGATTTCACCCTCAACACTGGCATGCCACCCCTACGCTCCCCTGGAGTGGGCCTGGCTATATCCCCTTCCCCCTTCGAACTTAATTTAAAGCCCGCTCGATGAGCCCTGCCAACTCATGTGCAAGAATCCTTTTCCCACTTTGAGACAGGTGAACTCCATCTGCCACCAGCAGGCCTGGTGCCTTGTAAACCTCCCCATGATCAAGAAAACCAAAATTCCTCTGATGGCACCAGCCTCTGAGCCACATGTTGTCAGATGAGTTTTCCTGTTCCTTTTGGTTTTCTTCTTCCCTGCCACTGATGGGTTTGAGGAAAACACTACCTGCACTCCTGATCCTTCAACCAATTGCCCCAGTGCCCTGAAGACCCTTTTGATCACTCTTGGGCTTCTCTCCATAAGCTCATCGCTGCCCACCTGCATAACCAGTAGCGGGTAGTAATCAGAGGGTCGTACCAGACCAGGGAGTTTCCTAGTAACCTCTCTGACCCGGGCCCCAGGGAGGCCACAGGCTTCCCTGTGGGATGGGTCTGGTCGGCATATTGAGCCCTCTGTCCCCTCAGAAGGGAATCGCCTACAACAGTTACCCTCCTTTTCTTTTTAACAGAGGTGTTCTTAATGCATGGGGCTGACCGACCCCCTGGATGGACCTTCACCTACAACCTCATTTGCCTGGCCCTCGAGTTCCAGAGCCTTGTATCTGCTGTGTAAGGGCAGCTGGGAAGGTGAGGGAGGCCAGGAGGGGTTTCGCCTGCCACCCCGAGCAGGGACCTGTTTCCATTCCCCCCCCATCTCTTAGGTCCCCTCCTTCTGCTTGGTGACAAGAGGGCAGGGGATCCTCTGCTTCTGATGGAGCCTCTACCCGCTGCCTTGGCCCCAGGGGTGGTAGGGTGCTGCTCCATGAATCTATCTCCCCCTCAAACTCCCTGATGCTTCTTAACCTTTCCAGTTCCTCCTTCAGCTCTGCCACCAGGCAGAGTGGATCGTCCACCTGGTCACACTGCAGACAGCTGCTGTCCCTGCTGCTCTCCGGTACGAGTGCCAGGCTCAGGCACTGCCTGCAGCCGGAGACCTGGGCAGCTGTGTGTTTGTGTGGGGGCTCTGTCTGGGTCACCACATTCCTTCTGGCAACGGCTTTTGGGTGAGTGGAGACCACAGCTAGTGCCTCTCCTGGGGGGACAATGACCACTAGTCCCTTTAAAGCCAGGAAAGGGACTGCGCCCTGCCCACACTCCCTGCCTACACGAACTGCTGCGCAGATGGCTGCAACACACCCTTCTGACCCACCACACCCTGTTTGCCTGCCCTGTTCACCTCGATCTTGTGCTGGTCATTTTGATTTAATATTGTTCATTGTAAGTTCTTGGAAACCAAAGTATAAATTCCATTATAGATATCACTGAGATTTGAGCTTTGATAAGGTTTTTCATTCTATTTTAATTTTCAACCAAATTTTGTATGGAAAGAATATGCCACACAAATACTAATTCAGGAAAATCTGATCTTAATTACAAGGGTTCTTTGGTACTAGACCATCATCAGGCTCCTTTTAAAGGAACTATTTCTAAAAAGTAAAGATTTGAAACCAGCAAACTGTCATCTCAACCTGTAGTCTTAATTGCCAGTCAGGTAATTTATATATTTATTTTATTCTTTTTTGCAGGAAGGCTTTCTTCTTCTCTCTTGCACAACCTTGGACATATGGAGTAAAAGTACTGTCATGGAACTTCAAAAAATAAAACAAGCAGGTTGTTTATTGTTATTCATTCTGACTTCACAAAAACCAGTTAACCTAGGCTCTGTCCTATTTGCCCTCCTGTATTTCCAAAAGAAGAAATTCAGGTTTTTTGATCTGTGATAAGCTTAGGGAAAACAGCCATTGACAACCATGTATACAGCTGGAATAGTTTATGATGGCTTCATAGGGGTGGAGACTAAAAAATTTCTTTTCTAGTATGTGTTTATTATCTATTGCAGTGAATGTACTGATAATTCTTTGGATGACAATATTTACAAATGTTCAAATGAATATTCCAATGTTGCCTTTCAGACAGTAGTCAGGTTTTGGGAGCCAAGCCTTACATTAACATACTTGGTGGCTGACAGTTAAAATATTCTTCCTCCTGAAGGGAAAAGAACAATCTTGACAGTATATGTAAAATGAAACAAGATGGCCATAAATTGTTGGTGTTACTTTGTTTAACATTTTTTGAAGATGGAGTTTATAAGTAAAACTACATCTTTAACATTCAAAATTAGATCACCAGTGGCTCTTTTTAAATCATGGGAGTAGGTAAAAACATACTTATCTATGATATGCTGAAATCCATTGAAAAAATTGCAATATCTGTAGAAGAAATGTTATTATTTAATATTACATGAGTCTAAAGCCTAAAAATCTGAGGATATTTTATAACATTACTTAATGACCCAGTCTGTAGTTGTTCATGAAATCTCAAAATTGTTGTAACTGCTTCAAAAACTTACTTTAAATATAAAATTAGGCATCCATTCTTAACAAAACAAGATCATCCTTGCTAGTCTTGTTAAAACACAAGGGGCACACAGTTTCCAGTTCTGTTATCCTGGCTCTGTCTATAGCATAACCGAAGGATCTCAAGTCGCCTGATATGGGCAATAATGAATTTCACTGGGTAGGACTGATCTCTAGGCCCATGTAGAGGGAAATAATCAGAGATTTTTAGAAAAAAGGGTTATATGTCTTTAAACAAGGTCATTCTATATGCTGAAACTCACAAATTTTGTTTAAATAAGTCCAGGGTGCTTTTTTTCTTCTAGCCTGAGTAGAATACTTAACCACAGTATTTATCTTGAGTGACTGACACATACACTCTGGTGAATGTTGCAATAATGGTTTAAAATATATCCCCAGTATTTTCCCCTGTGCTTTTCAACTGATGAACTCAACAGCTGACTTGACAGAAGTGCTGCATACTGTTCACAGCATAGAAAAGTCCAGTATTTTACCATAAAACTGACTTCACCTGGAGAAAATATTATACTGTACCTACCTCTCCTACTAAATATGCCTTATATGACTCTCCAACTCATAGGTGATTTCTTTTTTTAAGGTTCTGTTTGACCAAATTTTGCAGTTCTATCACTTGAACTCTTCAGTGTTTGAGCAGAAATTCAACTTCTCAAACTTCCAAATATTACAGCATCACATCAGGTAACTACCAAGAATTTAGCATAATATAAAATTGACTAAAAATATAAATCTGTGCATTAAATCCGAAATGACCCCTAAAAATTAATCTGTGCATTAATTGGCCACTAATCACACAGAATCATATTTAAGTTGCATATATGCAACTCTATATGCTTTTGAAAGTTAAGACACTGATATTGACAGGTTATGATTAGTCAGGTGAATTTACAGTCATGAAAATATTATCTTACATGTAAGTAAGAGCTGCTGAGCTTTCCCAGGGACTGCCATCTCCTATTTTAGATATTTCTCAAAATTATAACTGAACTGTCCTGTGCTACTCTGATGATACCTACAGCTGAAATCCGTATTTGCTCTCTATCGATTTTATTCTTTCATCTCAGCTAACAAAGTAGATTGGATCTGTTCAAGATAATCTGTAGCTCATTAATAGTTTGTTTCTTTGTTTTAACAATGAGTAATTTTTTTTTTTTTTTTTTTTTTTTTTTTTAGTATTAGGGAGAGATTTAACTTTTAGTGACACTGAAACCTCTCTGTACTGTGTGGATCTGAGAGCATCCCATGGCTCACTGTCACCCCAGCTCAGGCATGGTGGCCCTAGTAAGACCTTTGAGAGGTTTTGGATGGGTACCGAAATGACTATAGTTTTGTTTGTGTGCTATTTAAATAGAAGACTAAATCTGTAAGTTCCTCTGCCTTGCAGCTTCTGAAGTAGTTGTGTCTTAGCTTGCACACGATGTCGCACTTGATTGCATAGACACAACTTAGGAGACATGGTCTTCATGGTAATGTGACTGCAGTAACATCCCAGACACTTACATGCATTAAAAGTACCAATCGATCAACACTAAGGACTTGATATAAAATCAGGAGTCAAAAGAGAAGCTTCCATGCAGATTAAACCCTGAAACTTGAAGAAAGAGTGTCATCACCTGTGTCTCATCATAAAAAATTTCTCCTTTTGTCCAATCTAAACCTACTCTCTTTCAGTTTAATCCATTGCCTCTTGTCCTTGTCACTCCAGGCCTTGGTAAAAAGTCTCTCTCCATCTTTCTTACAAGTCCCCTTTAAGTATTGGAAGGCCACAATAGGGTGTCCCCAGAGCCTTCTCTTAGCTAGGCTGAACAACCCCAACTCTCCCAGCCTTTCTTCATAGGAGAGGTGTTCCAGCCCTCTGATAATTTTTGCGGCCCTCCTCTGGACCCACTCACTTAAAGGTGTTAAAAAAAAATTACATAGCTCTTTCCATAAACATTGTGTTACCACAAAATGTGTAAAATTCCTGTGTTACCTGCAAATAAAATATTGAGGGAGACAAGCAAAGACAGAGTAAAACAGACCATTCACAGTACTGAAACATTTCTTCTGATAGACAAAGAAAATGTAATTTTGTTTTGCAGCATTGTTAGCCTCTGCAATAGAAAGAAAACTACCAGTTTCCTTTTGTACCTTTTTTTTCACAACTAATGGGAAATTACATGAACAGGATGCCTACAGAAGAATCTAAGCTGTTGCTTGGACTTCATGCAGATCCTCTATAAATGGCAGATTTTTTCCTCTAATTAATGTTTCAATAACAAGGGAAAATCTGTTATTTGAACTCTTCATATTATTTGCCATGGACACACCAAGATATATTTCTCCATGTTACTTCTGAGTTAAAAATTCTGAACTGCATGACCCAGAGTGCTGTACAGATTTTTTCAAGCACCTATATGCTCATTGTGTGACATGGGAAGTTTCTGCTGGGGAAAAAAAAAAAAAAGAGAAAAGGAAAAGAAATTGTGTGTCTATGAACTACTCATGACTCCTGGAAAATTATGTACCTACCAAGATTACTTTATGCTGTGCATTTTGCTTGATAATATTTGAACACACAAGTATGATAGAAACTATAATACATGTCTATACTATCCCAAATACTCTCTCTTATGTCTTCTGTGTGTATATGTTAAATATAACACTTTCTTCCTTTACTCACTCAATTAGTGAAACCAAAAAATTAACATTTCTTTAGAAACCAAGTCTGTTTTCTCAAAATATTCTCTGCCTATTTTGTTTTAAATCATACTAAAATTCTTGTGAAAGCAATCGTATTTCTAGTTAACATATGAAAGAAGCGGGAAAAAAAAAAGAGAACTTTCTTTTGACACTTGCTCTAATTTTAAATTTCTTCATGTGGCAGCCTCACTGATAAGAAACATCCTGTTTTAGAAGTATCCTGAGAGAAGCATCGCTGGAAATGTAGTGAATTTCACAGTTGCTTATAATGAAGCAGTGAACATCACTACAGTCTATGCTGTCCTTGTGTTTAAAACGGAAAATGTTACAGTCACCTTTTCTCCTGGAAATCAAATTACAACCATGACCTTTAATGAGAGGCTCAAAGAAAGCATTGGTAAATACACAGTTTATGCTTCAGGAGATCACAACTGGAAGTTGATCCAGGTTAGTAGTCATTGCAAGTCATTCTCTATGATGGCAAGTTGATGATTTCAGCTCTGCTGGACACCTTCTTTGACCAGAAAACTGATGCTAAGATTAGAATTAAAAGATAATTTCAAATCAGACAAACAAAAATATTCTTTTTTTTCACATAAAGTGCTTCTGAAGTACTATGTGGACATAATGGCAGGTGAACATGACTCAATCAAATCATCAGGAATTTGTCCCTTATCTATATCCCTTTTTGCTCAGTACTCCAGCATATGCTTATTATTTTTATACTCTAAGAGGAAAAGGGAAAAAAATCATGGACAATATGAGGAAATGAAAGAATTCAGTCCAAAAGGAAGTGAGAGAGAAAAAGAAGACGGAGAGAAATGAGAGGGAAACTTTCAATTTACAGAAGGCTTTCAATACCTTCTTACATCATTAATTTTATACAAGCTTTTCTTATAAACCCAAGAAATTGGTTGCCTTATTTTCAATAAAATCTTTGCTTGCTAGGTAATGTGCTCTGACTCTCATAAATCAGGATTATCTTGCGATCCTCCAAGCGCATTTTCAATGACCCTCAGTCCGACTACAACATTATCACTTATGAGATTTTAAATCATAATATATACTTGCCAAGTAAAAAATACTCTGTAATTTTTTTTTGACTCTTTAGGAGGAATAGGCATTATATTGATATTAGCACTATGAAAATATGGAATTCTACATCTCATGCAATTTTCATAGTATAACAAATAAATCAGTTTTGATTTCCCGTGTGAGCTGAAGTGAAACACCAGTTCAAGAACAATACCTTACTTCCTTTCTACAGAAGATCACTATGTGATAAGAAAATTATTTTATATGCATAAATAAAATTGAAGGTTTTGTTTGCAAGAAAAGCCTTTTTTGCTTATAGGATAATGTCTTCAAAGAACGTATTTGCACAAAAATTGCATGTGTATGCATCTTTGTCATGGGTATTTCGCTGCTGACTGCAGAAGGATCCAGCCTGATAATGCTGGGGCAGATTACTATTGTGCTGCACCATCCCATCTCTTTCTGGTCCTGCTTAATCTGTGAGGGGCAGGGACAACTCGATGCAAAGCTGCTCCCTCCGCTGACACCTGCTGTTACCTCTGCAGGAGAAGTGATCCCCTCCCTTGAATATGTAAGAGGATATAAAAGTCACAGTGCCTTCCTCTCCAACCATGTTTGCAAAGGTATTTTAATAGAATGTCTTAATTAATTGTTCCAAAATTAAACTTTGTACATTATGGGCAATAAGTAAGTTAAAACAGAAGTTTCAGATAATTCTTTTTAATGGCCTGAATAATAATGCCAGTAAAAAAAGAAGCCCATGGGGACTCCATTAAGAAGGCCTAGCCTTATCATCTGTTCTGTCAGCACTGTTATGGCATGGGAAGAGGCATGACCAAAGCTTGTTAATCACTTCCAATTATCAGCCCAAAGAGATATCTCCAAGGGATGATACAAATCCAAAACAGTTGTGGCTGCTGTATTTTGCCCAGAATGAAGGAAAAGGAAAATTGCTTTTTAGCTAAGCTGCAACTGGGATTCCAGTCAACAAACAGGATTTAACGGTTTGGTTTTTTTTTTTTTGTTTTGGTTGTTTTTTTTTTTTCTTTTTTTTTTTTTTTTTAAATGTAATACTATTTTTTGATACTACAAGGGAATTTATATTGGTTAATTTTTGTTGTCCTACTTATTGTTATCGTTCTGTGCCTTTTGGAATGACCCATCATTAACATGAAGAATACGTTGTTTACAGAAAAAGCAGATTGTGAAAACCCATTATGGATTCTTTCTATAGGATTCCCAGTTCAGACATAGACCCTCAGAGCCACACCTATTCAACAGCTTCTCTATTTTATGCATTTATTTATATTACAATGGCTTTAATATATTTGTTAGCAACATATGTCAAGGGATATTACAAGTTTTTGGTATAAATACATGTGTATAATAGGATATCAGTATTCTGTCAGATGAAAAAAATTGAGTTCATTACCTCTTAGCTTTCACTATAGTCATTTAGGTAGGTTCTTGTTTAACAAAAATCCTTATGCTACCATGCAGTCTGTGCAGTCCCTTTAGATTTTTCATAGGAACAACATAGAACTCCCAGGTTCATTCAGAACCATTCAGGTCATTCATGTGCAGTGCATTAATAATCAAGCTCACAGCAACAGTAGGAGAGAAAATTGCAGGGCAAAAAGTTCCTAGTTTAGAAGTTTTTATTTTTCTGCACATGAACTGCAGGAAAAACCGGTGGTCTTCATAACTAAACTGGACAATAATGTTTTTCCAGTGGTGTTCTCAAGCAGAAGGTATGTGTAATAGAAAGAGATGTCATCCTTTCTGGTGGCCTTTCTTGAAGCTGAAGAATGGTCTCAGATAGTATTACATCTTAGGGACCTTTTGCTGCAAATCCAGTTGCTGTCTCTTTTCTAACCCTGCAGGATCACTTGTAACACTTACCTGTGTGTTTCTTAATTGAACTGGGGGCTTCTATACAGATAGTGAATGCCTCCTGATTTGTACCAATTGCACAACTGCCTTCTTTTCAACAGAATCATGTAAGTGCACCTGATATTTTGAAGAAAAGTAAGTCTTTCAAGCTCCCTTCCCAACCCAAACCATTCTATGATTCTATGATTTCATGCAGACAAAACTAGAGACTATCTAAAGCAATGTTTTATATTTAAGTTTGGGTTTGGGTTTTTGGTTTTTTTTTTCAAAATTGTACTGAATATATTACTGTATTTATAATGTAGGTAAATGTTTTGCTTCCTCATCAACATTAGGGTACTGAGCTCAAGACAAATATATTAAAACCCCAGATATTGGAAAAAGTCATATATCTTTGAAAATATTTCATAGAATCATTAAGGTTGGAAAAGACCTCTAGGATCATCAGGTCCAAATGTCAACCCAACACTACCATGTCTCCTAAACCATGGCCTGAAGTGCCACGTCTACATTTCTCTGATTCGTAATCATTGGCAACAGCAAGTTAATACTTCATGTATTATTTGAAAGTTGTGGGAACAGTCTTAGCATTAAGGCTGAAATGCAGCACCCTGAAACTAAAGGAGACCCTTTACTCACCAAATTGCAATTTCTTGATTCCTCTAGATATCTAGATATATCTAGATATATCTAGATATAGACTTCATCAATTAATAAAAAAATACGCAGGCATAGTCTAACTAGTTAAACTAAGTTTTCAATAAATATGGTTCCTTATAGTTATAAAGATTGGTGGAAAGATAGAGTCTGCCTATGTGACTTTTTCCAAAATAATAATTAACATCAAAGGATTTTGGAAATGTAATAATATTTCTTCATTATCAGATGTGATTTCACTTAAGCAATCTGAAAAAGTATCTCTTCTTGAGTCACATAAGTTTATGAGAAGTCTGTATGGGAATAGCAATTAAGTTCAACTCAATAAAAATGTTTTCTTAAAAGGATGGAGCAACCAATAGTTTTCTTGGAGCTGCAGAAACAAGAATCTGTTCATTTGAGGAAGTAAAAAGTTTCCCAGGTTCTCAGATTTTCTTCTATCTGGACAATTTGAGATAATTTAAGTTCTATCTAGGATTTGCTACTAATCGCAATAGGGAAGAGTTCTTATCTATGATATTAGCATACCTCAAGAGTTAGATTCTACACAGAAGGCCTGAACCCCACATATGCTACTGTCACTGTGTGATTCCCTGGGAGTATAGAACATCCTTAAGCAGGAGTCAGTTAAACTGCTCTTAATTGTAAGGCCCTTTGATAAGATTATGACAGTAGAATATGCATTAGATAAATTACAGAAGAGTTCTAGAAACTTAAGAGGTTTTTATTTGTTTATTTTCAATTACAGTGGCTTAGGAACTCCCCTTTACTCCAATCTCAGATTCCTGGTTTGAAAATGTAGATAGAGGACACACCAGACTGGAAAACGGACATTAAATTTGATCTGAAACTGTTAATCAGTTCTTTCAAGGTTATTTATCTGATAGCATCGTACATGTGGTATACAAAACATTTGTTCTTTAGTCTGAATTTAAAATTAGGGGTAATACTGGTATTTTATCATATATCAGCACACTGTAAATGGTCTTGAGCACTTTCTTTTCTTGGACCCTCAAACAAAATATGTCAATGACTGTATTAACTTCTCATCAATTATTTATTGAACTCTACATCCTTGATTTCTTTTTCCTCTTTTTACAACTGCTTATTCCTTTAACTTCAGATTTTCTAAAACACTCTTGGGATTAAGAGAGAATTTTTGTAAGATTTATTGTTAATAAATCAAATTTAAACCTGTGTTGACATTTTTCTTTTTTCTTTTTTTTATCTGTTATCTTTTGTTTTATCCCTTGAATCCCAGCAGCAGTATAAACTTAGAATTCCATGAACAAGTACCATAGGAAGTAATGTTATCCAAGTACAAGTTCATAAAATAATTCAGTACTCACATATTCGTCTGGACTGATTTCTTATCAACCTTTATTAACTCAGGTTCTCTTTTCCACTTCACTAGTCATCCTTGTGACAATTGTCTAACACAGTTACCAGAGTATTCAGAAGACAACATCTTTCTACAGAACTTAGCATTGAACCACATTAACAATACTTTGGAAGAATAATGTTTTGAAGGTATCATATCTTTTGAATCTTCTTTTCCCAGATCCATTGCCTGGAATAGTATTGAGTACACTGGGAAAGCCTACACAGTTGTTATCTGAATAACCCATATGTTGGCCACCCCATGCCTTTCTTCTTGATGCAGATGCAGTAGAGCTATGCCTGATGACACACTCCAGTCTCCTATGCATGAGTGGTCCTCTCCAAATATAAATAAATGAGAGTAATATACAGAAAGTCTTTGTATTTACATTTTTCTTTCTCACCATAAACATTTTCCCCACACCATAAAAATAAGGAAGTTTATTGACAAAGGCAAACCTTATATGTTCATTATTCCCACAAACTCACTCTGTTCAATGAAAAGTTTGCAACTGTGGCAGGTTTGGATGATCAAGTAGGTATAAAATCAGCTGGAATGAGTTCAGGCTACAAAGCAGAAGAAAGTTTCAAATAGTCAAAGCGTGGGATTCTAGGATAGTCTGTGAAATGAGAAGGTGGAAAAATACTATTAGAAAAGATCTGAATAAATTCAGGCTAAACTGGTGATAGTTAAGCACCAGGCTCAGGATTGTTTTTCTACCATTTAATATTTGAAACTTAACTAGGCATTGAAAAACCGACTAAATTTCATGTGAATCTAAAGTTTAACACTAGAGTCATTGATTAAACTAAAATAATCTACCTCTTATTTACTTAATTTAAATGCATAAAGTTCATTGCATTGACCTAAGTGATGCAGGATGCTTTTCTCAGTCCTATGTTCTTTATTCTGTTTAAAAATACTAAGGTCCCAGCAGCATTTGCAACACTGCTTATCAGACAGTTGATTGGGTGCATTAAAAGAAAGTGGAATATTATGGAAATTATGATATTTACCACTTAGCTGGGAAATACAGGATGCAGCCTGTGTCACTGCTCCTTAAATACATAGGGTGAGGGGAAGTGCTGTCTGTGTATAGCAGGCCTTTGTAAAGCTCCAGAGATTTAATATATGAGCCTAAGTGTGACGAAATGTGAAACCTTTTGTGTTTTAATTGCCTTAATTATTTTGTCCTGATAGTCTGATATTTTCCCTATTTTCTCCTTATACAAAAGGAACAGCTCAAGGATTTTTGTAAACATGACACCAAAATGGAAGGAAGGGGAAAGAAAACAAATAGCTTCTATATTCATCAGGAGAAGAAGCCAAGACAGAGGTGGGAAATGACAAGGAAAGGCTGTTGCCTAAAATTCCAAATCTGAGACTTCCTCCAAAGGCTTAAGTAGTCCCTGCACAAGCAGCCAAAATTGGGTCACTGCCATTAGAAAATGGAGAGGTAACCTTAGCAACTTCATTGTTTATTATTACATCTTTGGAGATTAAAACTGACTCTCTTGGTCCAAGGGTTATAGGGGTTAGTGAATAAGGTGAAAATATATCAGAAAAGTGTCATCTCTGAAAAAAATTCATAATGTTCCAAGCAAAAGTGGAAACAATTGGTATCAGGCTATTGCCATGGGGTTTATAAAGATTTTTTCTTTTTCTTTGCTGCCGCCTTCTTCTTTTTAACTGGGAGATTGTCAAAAAAGCTATTAAAATGAGGATATGGATTTAAAACTAGAGAAAGAATACTGACAAAAAGATTGAAGGAATGTTCCAGAAGACTTTTTTTAAATTACTTTAAGAAGCAAATTGCAATGCAAGCATGTGAGCATTTGTACAAACCTTATGACCATTATCTGGGTTAATTCAAATTATTCTGCCTCCTGTAAAAAAAACTGTAGGCCAAATTGACAGTTTTGGAAGACTATTAAATATGTTTCATACAGCATACCAGTTCTGGGTTGTAACTTGCAATCACCTACTAATATCTGTGTTTGATTGCATTATTCATTTCTTCAGTATTGCTTAAGACAATTAAGTTGTTCAGGCACAAAGGTAAACATGTCTCCCTGATTCCCATTTAAGGTTACTTTCTGTGGTTCAAAAGTGTGTGTACAGTTAAGTTGGTGTGGACTTTAATTTTTTTTTTAAAGCAGGAAATTGGAGTTGGTTTTTTAATATGTGTAAAAATATGGCGAGGTTCCTAGGTGACATAGAAAAATGTATGGAGACAAATCTGGTAGTATGGAAGAGGTGAAACTGGGGGTTCGTTGGAATAAAAAATGTTGTCAGTGTTGTCAGGGAAACACAATATTAATTTCATAATATAATGACATTATCTGCCAGGAGAAATGAGTAAACCATATTACTGATATTTATCTGTGATAAATCTTTGCAGTAACTCTTTGCAGGGAACTATTGTATTTTCAGAGCTTCATGATGCATATAAAATAAGTATATATAGCCTGTACGTAATTCTAGAAAATCTCGAGTTGCATTTTCTTAAAAAATACATTATGTAATGGATAGACCATATATAGAACACCTACATGGTCTATATGAAATTTAAAATAAATTTTATTTATTATAGCTTCATTATTAAATATTAAAAGACCAAACCCTGACAATATACATGCTTCTTATCATAAAGGAATTATGGTTTTATAATTTTTGCATCTTTTGAGTCATTTTCTTTTCTAATATGGCAGATTCTTTTTTTTTTTTTTTTCAAATTACTTTGACTTTTAAGACTACAGAATGTCCACCATATATAGAAAAATTTTGGATTATGCTAATTTATGCAATGAGAATGTAAGGCCTTACTGGCCATCAGTTCTGAGTGTGACTACAAGTTATATAAAATCAAGCAAAGATATTGGCAAACATGTCACAGAATCACAGAATCACAGAATGGTAGGGGCTGGAAGAGACCTGCAGAGATCATCTTATCCAACCCCCTTGTTTGAGCAGGTACACCTAGAGCAGGGTGCACAGGACCGCGTCCAGGTGGGTTTTGAATATTTCCAGGGAAAGAGACTCCACAACCTCTCTGGACAGCCTGTTCCACTGCTTTGTCACCCTCAAAGTAAAGAAGTTTTTTCTCATGTTTAGGTGGAACTTCCTGTGTTCCAGTTTGTGCCCATTGCCCCTTGTCCTGTCATTGGGCACCACTTAAAAGAGTCTGGCCCCATCCTCTTGACACCCATTCTTCAGATTTTATAAGTATTTATGGGATCCCCCCTCAGTCTTCTCTTCTCCAGGCTGAACAAACCCGAGTCTCTCAGCCTTTCCTTATAAGAGACATGCTCCGGTCCCCTGATCATCTTCATAGCTCTCTGCTGGACTTACTCAAACAGTTCCCTGTCCTTCTTAAACTGGGGCCCCCAGAAATAAACACAGTACTCCAGATGTGGCCTCAACAGGGCAGAGTAGAGAAGGAGGATAACCTCCCTCGACCTGCTAGCCACACTCCTCTTTATGCACCCCAGGATACTGTTGGCCACCTTGGCCTCAAGGGCACATTGCTGGCTCATGGTCAACTTGCTGTCCACCAGCACTCCCAGGTCCTTCTCAGCAGTGCTACTTTCCAGGAGATCAACCCCCAACCTGTACCGGTGCATGGGATTGTTCCTCCCCAGATGCAGGACCTTACACTTGCTCTTGTTGAATTTCATCAGGTTCCCCTCGGCCCAGCTCTCCAGCCTGTCCGGGACTTGTTGGATGGCAGCACAACCTTCTGGCATAGCAGCCTCTCTTCCCAGCTTGGTATCATCAGTGAACTTGCTGAGGGTATACTCTATCCCTTCATCCAGGTAATTGATGAATATATTGAGCAGAACTGGACCCAGCACAGACCCCTGGGGAACACTGCTAGTTACAGGCCTCCAAACAGACTCTGCTCCATTGATCACAACACTCTGAGCTCTGTTTTTCAGCCAATTCTCTATTCAAATCACTGTCCTCTCATCTAACCCACACTTCCTTACCTTGTCCATGAGGATGTTATGGGAGATAGTGTTGAATGCCTTACCGAAGTCAAGATAAACAACATCCACTGCTCTCCTTTCATCTACCCAGCCAGTCACGCCATCAAAGAAGGCTATCAGGTTGGTCAAACATGATCTCCCCTTGGTGAATCCATGTTGACTACTTCTGATAACCTTCTTTTCCTCTGCATGCCTGGAGATGACCTCCAGAATGAACTGTTCCATCACCTTTCCAGGGATGGAGGTGAGGCTGACTGGCCTATAGTTTCCCAGGTCCTCCTTCTTGCCCTTTTTGAAGATTGGAGTGAAATTTGCTTTTCTCCAGTCCTCGGGCACCTCTCCTGTCCTCCATGACCTTTCAAAGATGATGGAGAGTGGCTTGGCAAGAACATCTGCCAGTTCCCTTAGCACTCATGGGTGCATCCTGTCGAGGCCGATGGATTTGCGAGAATCCAGTTTGCCTAGGCGATCTCTAACCCGATCCTCCTCAGCCAAGGGGAAGCCCACCTTTCTACAGATTTTTTCTCTCTCTTCTGGGGGCTGAGATGCCTGAGGGCCAGCCTTAGCAGTGAAGACTGAAGCAAAGAAGGCATTCAGTAACTCTGCCTTCTCTGCACCCTGCCTCACCAGGGCCCTCACCTCGTTCAGCAGTGGGCTCACAGTATCCCCAGTCTTCCTTTTACTGCTGATGTATTTGAAGAAGCCCTTCTTGTTATCCTTGACATCCCTTGCCAGACTGAGTTCCAAGTGGGCCTTGGCCTTTGTTGCATCTCTGCATACCCTGACACCGTGCCTATATTCCTCCCAAGTGGCCAGTCCCTTTTTCCACATACTGTGAACTTCCTTCTTCCATTTGAGTTTCTCTAGAAGCTCTTTGGTCATCCATGCAGGATGTAGTACATGAATTTGGGCATCTTTATTCTGCTTTGTAAAATTTGATTTTTACAAATTCAATAGAAGCTTTATCAAAACTGAATCATAGGACTGGCCGACAGAAAATGTATGTCAGAAATCCTAGCAGTCAAGTGCTTTTCTACACTCTAGATTAAAAGCTCAGAGTTCTCACCTAAAACCAGACACTTTTACTCCTTTCAGAAACACAGTTGGCTCAGATTGTTCTTTTAAACATGACATTGGTCAGGCTGTTGTACACTTTTTGTATTATTTTGAAATTACAGAATCACAGAAGATTTGAAATTGGCAGGGACCCCTGCAGATTATCTAGTCCAGCCTATCTGCTTTGAGCAGGGTGAGTTACAGCAAGTTGCACAGGGCCATGACCAGTCAGGTTTTGAGTATCTCCAAGGATGGAGACTCCACAACCTTCCCAGGCAACCTGTTCTAGTGTTGGTCATCTTCACAGTAAAAGTGTTTTCTTATGTTTAAATCATGAATTTCACTTTATGCTCATTGTCTGTTGTCCATTCACAGGGCATCACTGAGAAGAGTCTGGCTACATCTTCTTTACTCTGTCTCAGGCACTGACAGTCATTGATGCATTGGCAGTCTTATCAGTCAGCCTCCCTGAGCTTTTTCTTCTCCAGGCTTAACAAGCATTCAGCTATCAAGTAGGAGACCATGAAAGAAGCTTTGCAGGCAGTAACTAGATAATTCTGGGTGTGCAGGAGGCAAGGGAGAACACAGGTCTGAGCAGAGAACAGCATGCACAGCCAGGTCTTAAGGCCAGAAACAATGTTGTGGTTAGAACAGTAAGCTAGGAATGAAGTTGTGGGTTTCAGGCTTCATTTCCAGGATCCTGGAAGTTGTTTTTAACTGAACAAATGAAAGTTCTGTGAGCAATCACAGATTCAGGACTTGGTTGGACTTGACCTTTTATTGTGTCTGACATTCAATCCACATCTAACTCTTTTTCCTTACAGCTAAAAGTAATTCAACAAGAATATTCTTCTGCTAATGAAAAAATGGCCCTCTAGTAATAATCTCCCAAATAAACTGTTCACGTTTGCTTTAGAGAAAAAGATACAAATATCAAATAAATATTGTACTTCAGAGAGAGAGAGGAAAAACTGTTAGGGGATGAAACTTCTTTTCTGCATATGAACATAGCTTGTAAGGTTTTAACCCCAAGTGAAGTCAAAAGATTTTTTTTCTGCAGTTGCATGAAAACAATAGATCATGCTACTCAGTTTTCTGGTTTTGTAAGAAATCATTTATATGATCACCAGTGAGCTCTATTTTAAACTTAAAAAAATTGAACAATAATTCACATGCTCCTTCACTTCTACCCTCTCTCCCAGCTATTAATAAGCTGATGATCATATATGTCATTAATGCAATCTACTTAAGAAATTACAGAAAGTAGCTAGAAAAGAAAAATCAGTTAATTAAGGCCAAAAAAACCCCACAGCTAACAGAATTATAGCTAAATGATCAAGCCAATGGTTTCCAACACATTTATGGAACAGGCACTTTTATTTTGTTGTTTAAGCCATAATCAGACTTTAAATGATTAAAGCATGGAGCAAAGATGACAGATGGATTCTGTGCTTGTCAATCAATTTATCCTGATTTGTAATAGCTACCAGCCAGATTGAATAAAACTCTGGCTCTCACATTGTGGAAACTGGCAGAAGGTTGAACAAACTCACTCCACCTCCAAGCCCCATCAACATTCTGGACTTAGCATGAGCTCCCACAATGCAGAAACCAGATGGAGTTTTTGTTGAAACTGGCTTGGAAATATTATCTTTATTAGATTTGTTGCAATCATACTGTTATCATTTCATAAATTCTGTAGCTAACAATAGAAGCCTAATTTTTTTGCAGTTTCCTATTATATAGGTAACCTCAAAATCCTGAGCAATGATTTATCCCCATTGACATTCAGACCTAGGATTGAATTATTTTGGAACTTTTAAAATAGGCTTTTTGCTTTATTTTCTTTTTTTTTAAAAAAACACTTGCTTATGTTTCGTGTGTATTGGTTATATAATATCAGTCTTTCTATACAAATTTTTTTTTAGCAAATCAATAACATTTAATTTTTCTCTAAAAATTGAATTAATGCAGGAATCTAGTTTTCAAGTCCCTGTCCAATAAAATATGCAAGTGAATTACATCATAATGAGGCAAAAAATTATTAAATTACCAGAGAGAGAATTTTTAGAAGTGAAAGCAGAATGGATGTCTTTGACTACATGACTTTATGGAATAAAAACTACAGGTCATAATTAAATAAAAATGAGTTCTGAGACAAATGAGTCACGAATATGCCAGGAAATTTTCTGTGAGCACCAGCATTGGGAATTTAGGGTTAGAATTGCATAGCTGTGGAAGAGAGATACCTCAGATTTCATTTCCTAAAATACATCTCTGAAAGGGCTAATGCAATTTCGGTTTGTATTATTATAGTAGCATTAAAAAAAACTGGCATGCTTAGGCAATAACATTTGTGAATAATAGAAAACAGCATGTGATTATTCAGTTATTATAAAGAGAGAGAGATGGAGGAAAAATATGTAAATCCGTTCTAACACACATTAACCTTATGTACTACTTGCCAACTAGAGTGTGTTCCGTAACAAGGATGTTACTAGTCACTGCCTGATGAATGTCTCTAATGACATCTTTAAAATTTTCTGCAAATGAAGAAATCCCATCTAGGAAAAACAGGGGGTGACAGTGACAGTTCTATTTCTATTCTTCCAAGCCACTGATTGCCATGGACTGTGGCATTCCATGTCAGATTAAAACATCTAAAAATATTTGTTCGTATGTGAACATCTGTATGTGAACTAAGTATCAGAGTTTCTCATGTAGTCAAGAAGGATTTAGTTAGTGCAGCTGATAGACACTGCAGAATGACTCTACTGACAAAAAAATATTCCTACGGGATTACACCAATGACCTACCTATCCCAGTGCTCTTTCTTTGATGGTAGCACTAGTGCAGGATAATAGGAGAGTGTGGCACATCCTGGAGCATAGGAGTCTGGCTGCATTTTGCTTGAAGTCCATAGCTCTCCTATTCCCATATAATTCACTAGTTTTGTATTAGGGTTATTAGAGGGTACATCCCTGTCTATTCTTTTGGTATCTGCTGTTGCACATGTTGTCCATGAATTTACCCAATGGAAGTCAGTAGGTGTAAGAGCACCCTGAGATAAATAGTTCAATTCAGCTGCCACCATTCAGGCTCTAGGGCCACTTGAGATGCCCTAAAGTATCACCTTTTCTTCTCCTACTAATCCATCCAGTGGTGATCTCCAATGGGTCCTTTGTCAGGTAATCCCATGTGGAGGCTTCACAGAGCCTGTGAACTTCTTAAATAGCATCAAATACCTCTGAGATCAGTTTTCCATATGCAGGCACCCAGTGCCTTTTAAAATGCCCCAAGGTAACCTGCCCAGCTTCCAAATGCCACTCTAAGACAGTCTTCCAGGGACTTTCTGCTGTACCTGCCACGCTTTGGCAGATTTCTCACATACTTTAGGGTGTCTCATATCGCACAACATTTATACAACTCATTCAAACCCCTAGTCAATACAGTTAGTGAAGTATACAAAGCAATTCAGTTTATCTTGAAGTATATATCTACTGACTGGTCAGCTGGATGATTCACTAGGTTACATTGTTCATACTGATAAGAACTGCAGTGAACAGTGAGAGCTTAAAAATCTGGCTGAAGCATAGACACTTCTATGCAAACATCCACATTTAGATGTCACAATTTCAGATTCACTCACAACCCACCATCAGACAAATATAGTCTTCCCTAAAATATAACAGCTCTGTAACATGGCTGTAAAATAACACTTTTTTTTCATTGTCTTCTCAGTTGTTAGAGATAACCAAAAAGTGTGAATTTACAAATTTGTGGGATATCGAGTATATCAGCATGTACTGAAATAGTCCTGAAATGGAGCAAAAGCTCATAGTACAGCATTTTTTTTTCCTTGGTTTAAATTTACAGTAAAAATTATTCAGATGACAGAATATAGAAAATATAGAAAGAATATTACACTACAACTGGGCAAATTATTTTCTTTTAAGCCAGTCTGTCGTTAATCTCTCTGTTAGGTCAAATTTCTGTATGGGAACTGCAGTTCTTATTGCTAAGTGTTCTCTTCTTCATTTATAAAATTGACTTCTTGGCTGGATTACATTTTGCTCCTATACTTACAGCCATATGATTCCCAAAATACCACAGGCTATTCTGTCAGAAAAAAAGACTGCTGTGTCACACAACATATAGTCTAATCAAAGAGGCTTTTCTTCAGGAGAAAATGAGAGTTTGGTCTCTGATTACTATGTTGTAATAAGACACAAGAGGAAAATGAGATTCATTTTTGAACCAATGTTTTGAGACCACAGGACTCTCAAAAATATTTTTATTTCAGGTCCACCCAATTTAGAACTAAAGGTAGAAGGGAAAAAACACCAATAAAGCAGCAGAGCTTTTACCCCCTTCTCCTCTTTGGAAAACATTCATTTTCTGAAAACTATTTCTGCTGAACAGTTGTTTTCACAGAAACTTCTTCATTGACCCTAATAATCAGTGTTCTGTTAGTTTGAAGGCTGTGGGAGCTGAACCTTTCTGCCAAAGGATGATCGGTTGTTACTAAGCTGCTTGCCTGTGCATTCTGAAGATTTTTAACTTAGAATTTTCTTTCCGACATGCTGTACTGATGTTACTACCTTTGGCAAAAAACACTGCCCCTATTGGGATATCTCATCATCTGTCCTGGGAGTGATTTGTTTGTGGATGACACATACAACCTAACAGATGCAAACTTGTCTGCAGTACAGCTACTTCTGAAGCTTAGAGCTCATTGACAGATCACTGCTTATGGAGGAACACTAGTAGAGTTTTCTACAAGCCAGTGTTCCTGAACTTGTTCTTGCATCTCTGTCATGTGTGGGAGATAGTTGGCTCGATAAGTTGTCTTGATATCATAGATCAAAAACTGATCAGAAAGATTGAGAATATTCTTCTTTGAACAAGATAAGAATAATCATGACCAGCAGAGTCAGTATGTTTTCTCTGGTTTTACAGAATTTTCTAAAATGGCTAGCAGACAATGCGGAAGTAGAAATACTAGCAGGCAATATGGTACAAGGCCTTGTCAGCAACAGATGCTGTGATTTATGCAGGTCCAAGGGGATAGTGGACAAAGAAAATCCACTGTGGTCTGTGAAGTGAAAATATCGTCTAGCTTTGGAAATAGGCACAGGGAGAATACTCAGGGCAAGGAATATATCTGTCCTGTTCTTACTCATCTAGACACATATGCTTATAGCTACTGTTGGACACAAGGTTAGAGCTAGTTACACTCCCTGCTCCAAGTTTTTATATCCAGTTTAATATTCTTATGTTAAGTAAATTCCACAACACTCTTCTTTGGGGTTTGGGTTCTTTTTTTTCTTTCTTCTGTCTTCAAAAACCCCTTCCTTATCTAAGAAGTTTCCTACTGAGAGTCTTTTCAGTGAGGCTCTCCTTTGTTTGAGAATCACCACATATTCTTTTAATCCTTTGAGACTAGTTATAAAACTAACTACTTTTAATTCATCCCGGATGGTGGCTTTTAACCACCGTGAAATTATTACAGTCTGTCAGTGTTCCATAGAAAGATAGTTACATTAGATATGTTTCATGCATTCAATATTTGTAAGAATTAACCTCTAAAAACCATCATTGAATAATCAGTGTAAGAATTTCATGAGTTAAATGCCTTCCATTTTAAACTCCCAATTTCTTAATATCTGAAAGAGACAAATAAATAGATATAAATCTATTCCAAGGTTTCATTTTAAAAACTCAATAAATATCATTTGGTCAAATAATTATCATAAATCTTTTGATGTGCTGGCAGATAATGGAAATAATATGCACAGTTAGCAAAACCTGCTTTCTTTTCTTTTGCATACATACAAAGGCCTTAAAATAGTGATTTCCCAATTTAGTTGTGTGATACACAGAACTTTCCCGGTGTTCTAAAAACTGCAAGTGTATTTTCTTGTCTTAAAGGATAACTACCTGGATTAAGAAAGTACATAAAAGAAGATTTTTCCATTTACCCAGGTGAACTAAATACTAATTCTTCCTTGTTAATCAAAAGACTCTTGGATATGATAATGCTTCAGTTTATTTTTTAGTAGGATAGCTTGAAATTCAGTATTCTAGTGAATACTTCATAAAAATGTGTTTCCTATGTGTTTTGACTGTTGTTTTACATTCTTTTGAATGGCAGTTTAATTACTATGAATGAATTGTCAAAGTCTCAGTAAAGGGGTGTTGAAGACAATATATATTTGAGTGAAAGAAAAAGAGAAAACAGGTGAGAAAGACTTTTTAGAAAACAATTGTCAGGAGGTTGTGGATAAAGCAGAGGAATGAGGGTGAGATAGGCCATAAACGGACAATGAGAGGGTCGAACTTGATTCAGGGAAGTGGAGGGACGAGGCAGGGACAGCATATTTGGACTGAAGTTAACCATGACATGCAGTCTTACATTTTAACTAAAACTGTCCATTGAAATTAACCTCACATAGATTTTAGCGTAATTAGGAAAATTAAGTATAAGAGACCATGTGGTATTCAAACTGCAATTTTATTGCTTCTCTCTCCAGCTGCTACATGGGGTACTTTGCCCTGTTGCACCACTCTGATGCTGTTACTGCCTATTTCTTCCTGCCTCAGCAGAGCTCAGAAACTCTAAGACAGGCTGCTGTGTAATGGCTTGAGTCTATGCTAATAGCAAAGTGGACACTACTTTAATGTATGAAGAGAGCGTAAGGGGCCTCAGGAGACTTTTCAACAGACTGTCCTAATACAATTCCCCCTTTCATTTACCATCTCTCTTAGGTCTGAGATGCTTACCTTCTAATCCACTTCCAAACGAAATTATGAGCCCAAGAATATTGTTAAGTATATGCTTCAGTTGGTTCCAGCAGCAAGTAGGCAAATGTGTTTATATACACTGAAACTATGTGAGTAAAAATTTGGCTTTCAGGATAAAGATTTCAAATTGTTTTGTTGAACCTAGCATATGACCAATAAAGGAATAAAGCCTCTGCTATATATATAGCATCTAATATGAAACACAAGATATGTATACTTTATTCATGTGTACAAACATTTCATTTACAGTTCGTCATATAAAAGAATGACAAGGATCTAATAATGATAAAGTTTGTAAGAAGAGTCAATATTTCATTTTCCTCCTTAATTAAACTATGATTTTGTCATTAATACATCCAGTATTCCTATCTGTATGTCTTTACGTGCAGCTTAGCATCCAAGGTGGGATGAAGACTGAATCTGTCTTTTTTGAGCACCCAGCAGAAAGCAATCTTGAGTTCTGACCACTGAATCTGGAGTTCACTATAGGTCAAATATTTAATTTAACTCACTGAAACACTGGGAAGTGAAGTAAACTTATACTGAAAGGGGGAATAATATTCACGTTTTAAAATTAAGCTGTCAGTGACATTTTTATGGAGGAAAAAATAAATGTGAGTGTACAAGTGGTTTTGAACAAGCTAGAAGTAAATTATGCACTGAAGGACAGAAACAGAAGATAACTATTTAACTTTCTGAGTAAGGTACCTATAAAAAGTGACCCACCCCTAAATTCCTTGTAATTTGTGTCTGCTTGTACATAATGATGTATTACTATTCCAGGAAAGAATAAAAAATAGCTTAAACTATCTGCATAAGAGGAAAAGACTTTAAGAAAGATCTTCATTTAAAAGACACAGTAATGTTTATGAAAGGATTTTCTAAATGTGAACCATCTGGTTACTGTGACAATTTGGAGGTCATTTTTACTTTAGCATAGTAAGCCCAGAATTAACTGTTCTGGGCATTATTGATAATAGCAGATCCTACACACAATTTTGAAAATATGTTCCGTTCCTAAAGTAGTTATTACTCTTGTAACTAAAAGTATTATAATTCACTGATGTTTACTAGTTCAATAGCCAGCATTTACTCTTATAAATATATACCACACTTATTTAAATATATTCACGTATCTACCCAAAACCACCAACTAATCACAATTCATATCTCAAAAATGAAGAATCCCAGGTCTTCTCCAAGAAATATAAAGGAAACTGAAATGTCTAGAGTAGAATTTGAAATCTCCTTTTCTCATACTGTCCTTGGCACCCAGCCAAACTCTTTGGTTCTAATCTTGCAAAGGGAAGCTTATGAACATGAATTCCTATTAACTTCAAAGGGATGCTGCAAAGTCACAAAAAAGCTCAGTTGTTTTCTAGGACTGTCAACCTACATGTCGTTGGAGCAAAAGTGTCAGAAAGAATCACTGGAAATTATTCAGATTTACACCAGAGAAAATGTGTATAGAGTTAGACTTCTGCTGGTATCTAAATCTCATTTCTGCATATTTTAACAAGTAGGATTTAAAAAGAATTCCAGTACAGTTCATCTTTCCTTAATAAAAATGATTCATGTAGTTGAAGCCCTAGCCAGGGCTGTTAGAGTAGCTAATTTGAAGATAAATCTCACTTTTAAGGAAAGATTTGACCCTTGGATGCACACATACAACTTTCATTATGCTAATGGAAGCCACATTTGTGCATCCAAGGGCAAAATTTGTTCCTTAGCAAAATGATGTAAAATAAACAGATAATAAAGTGCATCAGTGCAGTAAGGGAAGCTAATTGCATAGGAGGGATTTTCATTGGGGTGTGTCTTTAATCGCTGGGGAAGGAAACTTTTGAAATAGCACACATAAAACTCACTAGCTTATAAAATCTAAATCCTTCTAACTGTAAAGTGAATTTTACTCTCATCCAAATAGATGGTTTTGCAAACAAAGCAAAAAAAAAAGACAAAAATCAAACTACGATTTCTAGATTCCCTTTTTTCCATGTGGAAAAAGAGGAGGGGGCAATCATTTATTTTTAGAGGCATGCTCAAAAATAAAAAAGACTATGAAAAGATTCAATATATTTTCTGAAATAATGTTGATACATTTACTTATACTACTTATAACTTTGGTTTCTACAAGGATTAGAGAACTCACACAAAGGTCTGGCATGTGTTAACTTCTGCATAGAAAAATGCAGTGTTGATTACTTGCTGTAATCAACTTGACCTGATATCAGGTGAAATAAGCCCAACAAAATATGTGAGAAGCTGAAATGTTTCCACCCATAGAGTGCAAAATACAGGGAAAGTACACCCGTTGCCTTGAAACACCAATTGTTTGCTCTGACTCTTCAGATCAGTATTGTTTTCGAACACATAGCACTGAAAGCAGTTTTCCTGTTTCTTCCAGGGTGCTCTTCTTTCAAACTCTTTTAAAGTTGTTTTCACCATTCCCCTTCTGTAAAGCCACTGACCTAAATCTCTTCAGCTGGGCATCCACTAGTAAGTGAAGCAATTAACCTCTTCCTGGGAATTTTGCCAAGATAGACCAGCTGACTTTGCTCAACATAAACCAAAAGAAATTGAGAAAGGAAAGGCAATCACCAGACTGTTAAAAAAAAAAAAAAAAAAAAAAAAAGGATGAGATTAGAAAATCCCATGCCACTTGTAGTATTTTCATTTCTTGGTTTTTAGCTAGTGGACTACCTTGTCATAAAAGGTTAGACAATTTATTTCCTTAGATTATACGTTGTCTCCCAAGACAAAAACAAGAAAGAAGATACATTTGGAAGGCACAGCTCCCATATCTACTGTGAGCATGTTTATTCTCTTGGGCAGGAGGAAACTTTCCTTGATGATATTTAATTTACAAAAGAACACTGATCTGAAATAATTCAAAGAAGCAGCAGCTACCAAGGAAGACAAAAGTAGAAGGAAATATAGTCCAAAAGAAATAAACTATACACTGGTGAGACCTATGTTTTGATCCTCCAGGGAACAGCTGTAATCTTTTTTCTTGCCAGAGTAGGTAACTTATTATCGTCTTATGGCAGTAGCAACTGACACAGAGTATATTGTACGCTGGTGGAAATGCATAAGGACATGGATGTTCTCCAGAGCCTTGACCAGGAGTTTTCTCTAAGTTACTTCTAATGTAAGATCCAATATGACCTTCCCCACCCAAGACAAAGTTCATTAGTCAAACCTCAGAATTGCTTTCTTCTGATATGTAAAGCACATTGAGAATGACCAACACCAGGAGCTAGACCACTAGGTGCCACAGAATATTTCCAATGAACAGCAAAGCAATAACATTACGCACATTTTCCGATCACCCACGATTTCTAGTAATTTTTATTTTAATTAGATTTAGCAATGAGTGTGGGTTTGGTGGTGCATTAATGCATTGCCCACTAAGTCTGCATACTGTTTTACACCTTTCACCCTTCTGCAGAGATATTTTTCCAGTTAAGTGCTCTGAGGTACCATCCTGAATAGTCTAAGACTGCAAAGTATTAGCTGGAAAGTATTCTTACAAAGAGCAGCTTTAGTCACCGGCAGTGTGTTCCTCTTCCCGGAGTTTACAAGTCCCTTATCTAACAAGAGAATTTCTCTTATTTGCAGTAAGAAAATCTTTTCAATTCAGGAAAAATATTAGTTACAGTTAACAGGTTTGATTGAGCCCCTAGAGGTTCTCTTTTCTGTCTTTCCTTATGCTATATATTTTACAGACTGTTAAAAAACACTCTCTAGGCAGCTTGGAGAAGGTCATCCAAGTGGTCAGACATAGTAAATATACCAGATCTAGCTTTGTGAAATCTAGTCTGATGGGAATCAAATATTTTTGTCCATTTTTACCTCATCCTGTTATACAGTTAGTAAAACAGATGCCTTAAAACCAAGCAGCATTTCAAGGAAACTTTTTTTTAGTGTTCCTAATTCTCTAGGGTACTCCAATCTAAAATCTTGGTCCAGGAGAGTTTTGAACAGTGGGAAGTTTGGTAAAACCTCTCCTTTAAAAAAAACCAAACCAAACCAAACCAAAATAAGAAAAAACCCAGAGCAATCTTGTAGATCAACAAGAAGCAAATATAACTCCCAGACTTTCCAAAGTTTCCAGCTTGAAAAAAGAGTTCTGAAGTTATTGAAGAGATTTTTTTAATGGTTTTTTTTTCAAACTTGTCTTAAATTGTTTGTTGAATTTCTTTTTTCTTGTTGATATGTTGATATGTATTTTAAAAAATTATGGAAAAAATAGGGACAATGGGTAGAAAATAACTGTGTGACAGAACAGAAAGAAAATATGTCATAGTTCAATAGATAAAATGTTTATCATATATAATACTCTCATAAAATATTCTTTAATAAAATCTATGTGATGACCTTAGTCTTCATGTGTAAGCAGTTACTAAAATGATGGTTAAACCTCGACCTGTGGTTCATTAACTGCAAGGAAGTCCTACAGTGTCAGCTATCATTATTTATATAGTATTGCCCTGAACATCTGAAGTGAGATAATAAGCATCCTGGCTAGCCACTGAGGACTTCTGCAGTGAATTTCACAATATTCAGCAGTATTCAAAAGAGAAATGTCTTGACATACTATGAGATTATTTGCTTTTTTTAATATATATATGTATAAACACACATACATACATACATGTGTATATATAAACACACACACACACAAACATTTGGTTTCTTTAGCTTGCGGTTTGCTGTATCAAGAAACTTCAAAAATCTTAAAACAGATTTAACTAGTGGCATAAACATCTGGTCTCTTGACTTAAATAATGTAGAGATCGGGGTCAATAGCAGATTTTGGCCTAGGCTTTTCCTGAAGATACAGATGCCAAAAAATTAGAAAGTTGGCTTTTTGTCACTTGCAGGTGTGAAATGTTTAATGCATGTAGCTATGGTGATTGAATAAACAACAGAAAAAATATGGAAAAAGTGTAGTACTGGGAGTTGAGACTGGCAGCCTGCCAAAAGACTTCACCTTGTTTAGGCAAAGCATTTTTATTATTAACCAAAATTATAACGCGAAGTCCCTCTCATAGATCTATGCACATAAGTAATTCTTATAGAAAAAACAAGAGCCATCACAAAGACACTTTAAGGGATAAGTCTGCATACTTTCTGCATGATTTTACATACATAATTGTTTTAGGAAAAAAGACAAGATCAACCTTTCCTTTGAAATGTCACTCTTCCACGTCCTTCAAAAATGCCCTTTATGGCTAATGAGTTCAGCAGACATTTTGATCTCCTCACATATACCTTGATATATGTTCAAAAATGAAGGGGTAGCATTTCAAAGTCATGCCAAATAATCAAATAGTCAATATTTCTTTTTGTCCTGAGCTAGGCTGCCATCACCACACAATAATTAAAATGGCACAGGACTCCTTTGTTAGAGTAAGAGTTGCCAATTTGGTTATGGTGCAAGCTGTGTGTTTTCAGTCCCAGGGAAAAGCCATTGCCTGAGCTGTTTGATTGTTTCAGATTTTGAGAATAGGTAATCTCACTGATAACTTGTGATGGAACCCTAAAAGCTGGACAATGAAAAGCTTGTTATGGATGGAAGTTTCTTCGTATAAATTATGTTATTTTACACTGGGATAGTTTAAGATTACATAGATTGGGAACATATTGGGATAGAATTTGAGTTTCCCCCTCTCTTCCTCCTTTTCTATAAAAGACATAGATAAAAATATTTCTTTAATGATTATTATGATTTCAAAATGATGCATCCGAGTAAGTTCAGCTCCAGCAGAAGCCCTGCAAGTTTAAGAAGTTCTCAGGATCATACTGTGAACAGTGCTGATTAAAGGCACAACAAAGAGGAGCTGACAAAGGAAATACCCCTTTTTCGGGTCAATTTTTGAAAATAGGTGTCATCATATTAGCATGCATCCAGATACCTAAGCTGTGATGTTAACACTTGGTAGTCCTTTCTTCAATAAAAAACTGACCTACTGCTGACAAGTTGCAGAAACATACTATACATGAAACTAAACAGAATTTAACTGCTATTTCAGGTGCTATTACAGAAAGTTTTCTTGAATGTGAATGACTGTTACCTATCATAATGCTGCACACGGTTTTCTGAATCCAGCTTATTTTCAAAAATTTTCTGGTGTTGATTCAGAGAAACATTCTGAGATATTTGGAGAATGATTTCTACTAACAGCTGTCAGAAAAAGATGCACTTGTTCAGGTGAATCACACTTCTACTTAAAGTTGAAAAAGCTGTATCACATTAGTATAAGAACTACATTCAGGAATGGGTTTTTTTTGACTCATTGTACCTAACAAAACTTTTTATTTGAACCTTTCTGGAATTAAAGTTTCTTTTTTCCCTGATTTTTAAAAATTTCTTTTTTATTTTGCATTCTATTTCACTACAATAACAAATCAAAAGGCTGAAACTGAACAAAAGCATTTTGATTGCCCTGTACAGTATATTTGTAAATTGCTTCTGCAATAAAATGATTTTGACTTGGGTTGTACTTGGTGTTATTTTTCAGAAACTTGTTTTCATTCAGAATCATGTGTAAATTTATGAACTCTCAGAACCTTTTTAAAATGAAACCTTTGTCCTAAAAGCAGTTTAGTGTTAGTATTTTTAACCATACCATATCATGAATATCATGGTTTGTCAGAATAAAAATGTAATTTATTAGTAACACAATAGAGATCAGCTTACAAAAGGGAAGACAAAAAGATGCTACTAGATGGGAAGGCACACAGTTTTTGTTGTATACATACTTATCTTTCTTTGGTATCGGTTGTTTTGCTTGCAGGCAGTTTCAGAGCTTGGGGAATCTCTTTTTCTTTCAAACAGAACAAGCTAGGCCACCACCTCATTATTATCTGTTGACAGCCAGAAAGACTGTAAATCATGACTTGACACACACCAATGTGTTAACTGAAACAATGCTCTGCTGTAATCATCTGGAGCCTTTCCGGCTATGTTTGAACTACATAATGGACAAAGGACTCATCTGAAATGCAGATGTAACATTTTGTAACACTGTGTCCATAGAAAAGGCTAGGCTGCCTGGCAATGCCTTTTTAATGTTAGTGTTTAATGCATCAGTGTTTACTTATGTCAGTCACCTGCTATGTCAAGACCAAAAGGTCAGATCTTGAGGCTGACATGGCTGGCAGCCTAGAAACCATTTCATTCACATTGCGTTTTCTCAGGTGAACTTGGATTCAGTCATGTGAAAAAAGAGAAAAGCAGAGCAACCGGTGCCCTTTCTGTCCCAGGCTTCCCAAGGAGTTCTTCCAAGAGTCTTCAAAGTTTGCTTTCCACTGAGTCACTCTGCTAGATAATCTTTGGTTAATGTCTATACAAAATAACAAAATAAAGTGTTTATGAGGTCTAATGCTGTAGGCAGGATGGTATTGGCTGATTTACTAAAGCCCTGATGACCCCCTTCTTTCCACTGTGCTGCCTGATGGTTTCATGTTGTGTTTTAGTGATCATTTGGGAAAATGCAATTACCTTTCCTTCTTCCTTTTCTTTTTTCCCTTCTTCCTTCCTTTCTTTCTTCCTTCCATTTCTTTTTCTCCTTAAATGCAACAGTATAAAATCCTGTGTGCAAATTAAATTGCCAAGAATATACTGAGCTGCCTAAATGTCTCCAACAAGAACTAATGTATTTTCCTTCCTTATTCCTTCAACTGCATGTTTTGAATGTAATTATGAAGCCTAAATGAGCATGCTGTTTTAATTTTTCTTATATATAATAGCATGGTGGTCTGTGAAAACACAGCACTCTCAGCAGGAGTTAATTCTAATGAAAACGATAAATTTCACATAATATAGTCAACCACAAAATAGCTTACCAATTACTTAGTTATATGAAGCCCACCTGTTCTACTTCAGGCAAAATTCCCACCGAGGTTAAAAATTTTCACAGATTAAGGACTTTGTGACTTGACCTTAGTTACCAGCCCAAAATAATATTTATGATAGCTTCTGATTTCTCAGACATGTCCTTCTGCACAAGGAGGTGGGGCAGGTTTAGATCACCCAGGGAGCTGATTGTATACAAAACTGTTCTCAGATATAAAAACTGGCTCAGATTTCATAAAACAGTCTCACCCTAACTCCTAGAATACCCCTGCTAATGTGCTGTCCACCGTGTTTTACCACTGATTTCCCATTAATACTGTTGAGGGAAATTGCACAGATCAGTAGAATACATAGATATTTTTTAGAAATAACCTATATTTCCTGTTATTAATGCAGCTAAGATGAACATGTCTGTGTGGGTATATGTTACACTCATCTTATATCTCATGATATCATAGTATAAAATCTAGTCAATGAAAACGCAGGAATGTTTAAGTTACCACATAGGAAGAACTGAAGAACTAGTCCTCAAGGAATCCCACATAATTCCCCTAGTCAGAAGGCAGAAGGTGGGAAGAGTGTCAGGAACTTAGCAAGCACCATCATAGTTACAAAAGCAAAAGATCAATGCATAAAGAATCAAAGCTAGTTAGTGGACAAGGCAGCTGCAGAACAGCTGGATTTACAGTGCTGAGGCAAGCCATTTAACATGAAAATGGGAAGAAGCTGGGGAAATTCATCCCTCCCAAAGCTATGGAGCCTTCTATATACAGGAGTTCTTTATTTACCAATTACAGCAAGAATATCTTTGTTGACCAGTATTAACATCAACTTTATATTCATATTTCTTTTAACCAGTAAACTGAGAGAATTATCTGTACACTATGTAAATTGACTTTAAGCCTTCATTTAAAGGAAATTACATGTTAGTCTTTACTAACTGGAAACTATCAGAATAAATTTGTCAAACAACATAGTTTCCCTGTTTCTTGATGACAAAAAGAACAGAGCATTGCTGATAAGCCTGCAGTTATCGTTAGAGAAGCCAAATTATCTTTGTGGTTTAATTGTCTAAAATACACAAATAATTTAAATTTTATTTGTACACTTCGATTATCTGGCCTTGAGACTTTTGAATAAATTAGACCATAACTCTATTTCCCTACTACTACTGTTATTTTATAATACCTCTCTTTCAGTGATAATGTCAGTCATTATCTGGTAATAAAAAAAAAAACAGAAAAAGCAGCAGCAGAAACAAAGTCTAATGCAACAGCAGGGAAAATGTGTGCAGGAGAAAGGAGAACAAGGCAGCTATGTAGGTGTATGTAAAATGTGTACTAAACTAAAAGAGGGACTTCAAGTATAATTTCAGAGATGTTGCCTTCAAAAGGAAACAGAAGAAATGAACCCAGTGTGATTAAGTTTATATAGCAAAATATGGGGAAGATGAAACTTTATTCTTGTGAAGGATCTCAGTCCAAACCAGTGAAACTATGATGTGGTTTCATAAACTTTTGCTGTTTCTTGAGAGTTTAAAGTGATATTTGGAAATTCTTGTGAGTTTTAAGAAATAATCAAGCTTATCATCTAGCAGTAGTCCCTACGCTGATTAATTTTTCTACATTTAATTTAGGGGCAAGAAGAAAAGTAAAATACCTGATTCATTGGGTAAGCAATAATAGTTCTCAACAGGAAAAAAAAAAAAAAGAAACAAACATGCGTTGTAGGACACTTGCTGCACTATTCTTCATCTGTAGCTATTTTGTGCATAAGGATATGTGGAGACAAGTGTGTGGTTTCATCTTCCTCATACTTGGGCTTGCAGGAGATGTTTCAGGTCACGTGCTACAAAACAGAACAGCATTAAGGGACCTAAAAAATCTGTCAAATGGGAAATACTGAAAGTTACATGCTCATATCTTTCTCCATCCAGTCAGTCAAAGCACTTAGAATAGTGGCCTCTGATTTTAAACAAGTCACAGTTTCTAAATGATCACCTCTTTTTTTATACTACTTTTCAGTACCAGGCATTGTATTCGTCCCATGGAAAGAAGGAAACTCTGGTCTATTGTTAAATAATCTTGCATCCAAACAACTTATTCTTGCTCTGTCTTCTGTAGGCTGTGTTTCAGCTTTCATATTCTCTTGTACATTCTTGGAAGAACTATAGAACAACCAAACATATCAGTAAGCACATAGCAATAATCAGCAGAAGAGATGAAAGAAAATACCAGGAAGTTTCACAGGGAGAATACATGTTGAAGATGGTGCTAGTACTTTGACACAGAGCACATATTCCTGAAAAAGGGAATGCACAGGCAATCAATGAGATGATTCCTTCAGCGTTGCTTCCAGGTTGCTCACCATGCTGTTTGTACCTACTGAAACCATATCTCCTGCTGTTATATCAGCAAAACCTTATCTTAAAGAGTATCCTGAACACTGATTTCAGGGGTCAGTAAATTCAAATATAAATATCAGTCATCTTCTATAATCTTATAATCACTCAGCCATAGGTATAATTCGTGTTCATCAATAGCTAGTGATCTACTGACACATGAAATATGAATAACTAGTTGCCAGTAATGCAACTTGTCTTATATCAGCCTGTGGCAAGAGAAAGACTTTGACTTCCACATAATGAGAATAAAACCAGCAACTGAAGACTGGGAAAGCTGTCAAATCTCTACCTCCCTGCTGCCAGGAATCAACTGATTTTACTTTTTTAAATTTCCAGGCCATCTGCTTGCTTGCTTACTTCCCATTTTGCTCCAAGTGTCAGCACGCCAGCTTTTAGAGCAGCTCACAGTGGAGGTATCATGAGGTGAGGAAGTTGATTGCCCATGCAAGAGAAGACCCAGCAGCAGGAAACCTTTTTGTCACCCCTCAAAAAAAAAAAAAAAAATGTTTATATGATTAGTAAATAGAAAAAATGTTGAATCTTACACCAAGGATGCTGAGGAGACAGAAGACCTACCATAGCCATTAAAAGGACAGGAGCATAAGGATGCCTCTGAAAGAGGAGCTAAATAAGAAGGAATTTGAAAAATAGATACACCCATGAATATTTATCCTAAACTCTTTTTAAGTCTAGCTACCCTTTATCTTGAATATCCGCTGAAAGTTCGTATCAGTAAATTGGTTTATACATCAAGTTCAGGAATTCTTAAACGCTTGTAATTCTAAAATGCATACTTAAAGAAATTAATGTACTGTACCTTTTATATGAAAAATATAAAAGTTGCCTTTGCACAAGTATGCTATATAACGGTCAAAACATTGTAGAGATGCAGTTAAACATTTGACTCATTTGACATTCTGGAATTTATTGTAGGTGTAATGCAGCAACCATAGTCTCTGAATCAGGCATTAATAAATTGTTGGGTGAGGAGCCTGCAGTACTTTGCTTAAAATATTAATGTAATAGGATTTTTCAATGAAAATATTCTGTTGTCATTGTCACAATGTGATGTGCCATGCCCTGAAGTAGGGTTTAAACATCATGTTATGACAAGGAAGCAGAACATCAGTAACCTCCACAATGGTGTGGAAAAAGATGAAAGCTTTCCAATATCAATTTGCACTATGGCATCAAATGCTGGATATAATGTGTTGATTGTTCCTGAACACTCAAAAAAAAAAAAAAAATCTGATCGGGAGAAATAGAAAGAAAACATACCCTAACAACAGTTCTCCAAGCAAACAAACAACAACAACAACAAAACCAACAAAAACTAGAAAAACACTTGCTCAAAATATTTTATAATATGCCAGTAATTTTTAGTCTTATCACTATAGTTTGTTCTTCATATTTTAGTATTAGAACTATGAAAGGTTGTTTAACACACAACAATTCTACAAAATCTTATGTCAGTACATTTTACATTTGTGTCAGTCATTTTGAGGAACACTCTCTGTGGAACTATTAGTGCTAAAGTCTACTAAAATATTTTAATACAGGTAAAAAAATGACAGGTTTGAGTACATTTTGTATTAGATGGCATATGTATAAAAGAACCTTAAACTTTTACTTTGGATGTATAAATTGCCACTTAACCTCCAGATTAGATTGAGATATCTAAGTATTAGTAGTTCCTTTGTATGGCAGTAATTTCATCTAACTTTAGATGGTAAAAGTTGGACAGTACTCTAAGGTAGTTAAGTATGTTCTCCTTACAGACAATGAAGAGACAAATTCCAAATGCATGATTCAGCCCATGTAAGCTGACTAGCTTAGATTTTCAGCTGGCTGTGATCAGATAAGATGTACTTTTCTTACACTCACAGGTCTCACAACAGAAAGTTAAAAACTCATTGAACTGAAAGAGTTATCATTCAAAATAAAATGAATATTTCCTGGAATAATGAGCTGATTGCTGTCAAATGGTAATATACTTGAGTGTTAGAATGTGGTCATTCGTCTGGAGGAAGAAAGAAGCCCTTGTTACCAGAAAATACATTTGCATTAAACTAGAATACCCAGATTTCTTTCTTGAATCTCTGAAAAAAATGACATATAATCACCTATGACTGTGCAGATATGAAGACAACCATTCACTTTTTAATTGTGCTGGATTTAGTTGCTATTTGCATGGAGACTACAGATCAGACATTGGTCAATAGCAAAAATATGGAACAATTGGGAAGAAGTGGACTCTACATCTGGGATTCCTGAAAGCCCTTAAGCTCGTATAAGCTTACTGCTTTAACTAAACTATGAGTTGTTAAAAACAAAAACAAAAACAAAAACAAACAAAAACAAAACCACAACAAACTCCCGCCCCCCCCCCAAAAAAAAAAAAATCCCAAACCTCAAAGTTTTGAAATCCTCACAGTCTACCCATACAAGAATTTGGGTGAAAAAAGAGAGCAGGGCATCCTGGATGTATAACAGCTGTAGAAAATAAAGTTCATGGCTGTCCAGATGTCTTGGTATCCTGCTTTTAGTTAGCAATTTCTTTCTGAGGAGTGAAACCATGGCTTCTTGACTTTCTTAGAATATGCATTTCTATGAAGATATAAGAGATATCCAGAGCTACAGAGTTTTGGAGCAGTTACTTCAGAGACCTGTCTCTCAAACATAGTTCTAGGCTGCACTAAAAAATATTCCAAATTGTTCAGAATTTAGAGATAGTTATTGGACACTATCCAGTGTGGAAGAATATGAGAATCAAAGTTTGGGTCAGTAAAGTAGCTTGAGGAATATCCAATAATACAAAGACCTCAAACAAAACTGTAATGTAATGTAATTTTATTTAAGTTTAAATTGCTAAATTTAGATTAACTTCAATACTTACATCATTACTGTTCTGAAAATTTATCCTGTCCTGTCCTATCCTATCCTATCCTATCCTATCCTACCTGTATTTTATTACTTTTTTATCCAAAACATAGTTTGAGTCTACATATAAACTTTATCTAATAGAGTCCTGAGATATAGCTTTGCTATTTTGAACTAACTGTGTTTGTTTGTTTGTTTGTTTGCTTGTTTTTCTGCTAGCTAGTTTCCCTCTGTCCCTTTAATAGTAGTTTTCACACTAATTTCATCTGTGGAATTCAGTGACAGACACTATCCATTTCCAAACAGGATGAATAGACGTTGCAATAGAAGCAACTTAGAAGACTTAATAAAGACTTAGAAATAAGTTGTAAAGTCCCTGTCTATCCTTATTCTGACATTTGCACCACTGAAGTAGTCGAATAAAATGAGTGATGCTACATATGTGTATATATATATGTTTATGGAGACCTATGCATAAGAAAAACATATCATTTCAATGCTACTATTGTAGCCATGGTAAAGAGACTTTGGAAAGATTCACCATTTGACAAAGACTTAAGTTGCATTACATTTCTGATATTTGTTTCTTATTATGACCCACATCTCTTGTCACCTTCCTATAGTTTTATCTTTGTATATCTCTGTAGCATCAAGAACATCTGTTTTCTGTATTTAAAGTAACACCAAAAATTACTCTTAATTTTATTTTATTGCAGATTCAGGTCAAGGTTATCATGGTCAGTTTACTATTTTCTGACGTATCAGTATAATGCATTGCTATGTGGTTACCTATTCAAACCTATCATAATCACCTTTCACTTAAAAGGGTACTTCATCAGTGTGACTATTAATCTAGGGTCAACAATAAAGTCATCCAAACTGAAGAAGCCAATAGGTTAGACTTGCTGATTGCCCTGTGTTCCCTGTAAATGAATATTCATCTATTCTTTTTCAGATTTGGAAAGTACCTGGGTTTTTTGATTTGTGGCATGGAAGATAAGAATAAGTATGTGGTGAAGACCAAAGGCATTGTAAATCATTAGCATAGTAGCACACATCTTGTCAAATTGACCTTTTAGTTATATCAACTAAGTTGAACTATCAGGTACCTTTGCTTTTGGCAGACAGAACTTCATTCATTATTTATTTTATGCTCTTTTTTCTCTTTCTTGGTGTTATCAGAGGTTTTTGTAAAGCCTTTAGAATAGTGAAGTTTTTAGAATCTGGAAACCTTCCAAACATATGGAAAAGTTATATATGGGATATAAGTGGGATAAAAGTTATAGATGGGATATAAGATATATATGGGATATAAGATATATAATAAAAGTTATATATGAGATATATGGGAAAGTTATACTGACTTGAATATGTCAGTTAAATTATTCTGGTGAGATGTGAATTTAAAATATTATTCCTCTTATGAACATCCTTATTCTGGGATAAAGATGCTGATGTCACTTATGTTTAAGCTCAGCCAAAAAGCTACACAATATTTAATATAAATATGTATCCACCCAGGAAGCCATACTGTCTGACTGGCTTGAAAGGTCTTATCAACATGGACATGCTTTGCCATCTTTCTGGAGGCTTTGACACTAATGGATTTGATCAAAACTGTACTTGTTACTTTTCCATTAATGCAGACTTTCCAGTTCAGTAGCAAGATACACTCTTGTCAAAATCACTTGTCAACCCTTCTTTTTAAAAAAAAAAAAAAATCACCATTGTCTGTTTAGCATTTCTTATAATATAACTGACAGGTGGCAAATTCATTTAGTGAAATATTTTGATGACCATTGACATGACTGTGTAGAAGAACAGTCTATAATTAGTTGATCAGTAACAGTAAGGATTGCTTTTATAGCTCCCAGATGGATAGTTTATGTATTTGTTTAGAAGTGTCCAGACTCTTTGGTAATAAACAGAATTTTGAATTAATGTTTTCCTTTAATATCATCAAGCATTTTGTAAAATTACACTAAAATACAAAGGACAGTAATATTCCTTTGAGTTAAAATAAGAGTGATTAAAATGTAATTTACAATGTGTTTGAAGCATGCATCTCAAGTTTTGGCAATAACATGGCATCTATATTGAAAAATAAAAAAAAAAATACATCTCATGAATAATACAATTCCAGTGCCTTTACCAAAGCAAAATTCATATTGATTTCAGTTCTGTATTAGTGTTGTATTTATGCAGATTCTCAGAATACCAACAGTTAATCTAACACAGCCAAGTTTGCTATATATTAAGCCTAAGAAATAATCTTTCTTTCATGAAAAATAATGCTGATTTTACAATTTACCTCACAAAGAAGGGAAGTTAATTTTACTTTTCTGCTTTTGCAGCATGTACAACAAGGAAATTAAAAGATTCAGCCCCTGCTCCAGGACTGTACTGAGGTTTAAACTTCCAAAAGGTTCTTTAAACTCATCTAATTTTTCTTCATTTTAAACCATTCTGTCAGTGCTTCAGTATGATGAGTATTACTTTGCAGAAAGTCTGCAAAAATAATCTCATAGGGAATTATCTTTCCAGTAGCTTAAGTTCCCAAGAAGAACACTCTGATTTTTAGTATCCAGCTGTTTGCTTTCAAAACTGAGCATCATTAACATGTAAAAATGAAACTGAACTAACTGAATTTTTATACAGCTTCAAATATATATATTTTTTTTAAATGAGACTGAAAACACCAGAAGTTGGACCCAGACTTGCTATTTGTAGAAAAATTTCTTAAAGTATTTGCTCCACAAGAATGCCTGCGTTGGAAGAAGATCCAACAAAGGTGTATTGATAGATGTTTATTGTAAACAGATGTGGAAAATCTGCCCCTGGTCCTACTAGTGCCATTTCTACAATGGATGATATAAATTAAGAGTCTACTCTCTGAATATCAAGTGTCATAGCAATACATTCACTATTTTTTAGAAAGGTATTGAACGCTATATAGACAGTCAAGCAACAGAGATTTTTTAACAGTAAAATTCATTTTCCTAATATGATGGCCTGTCATTGGAATCAGTTTGCCTTAACAAAAATAAATACAACATGGAAGGTCAACAGTTTGGGGTTTGGGTTTTTTTTTTTTTTTTTTTTTCATAATAAATCTCCATAAAGGTTATGGCTCACTTAATACCAGGTGCAGGCTAGAAAATCTTCCAAACTCAATTAATAACAAACATCATGTTTTTCCTATGCTTTACTAAGTTGTAAGCCACTTAAATTGTAATATATTAAGAAAGTAGTAATGAGAAAAGACAAAATTCCTCACCTTAGCATGAAAGAAAGACAAGATACCCCCCGGTGAGGACAACAGATAATTTCCCTCTGAATATTAGCAAAATGTGAATGAAAGTAAAAATGATATAGTAGCACCAGCACTTGTGTGCGTGTGTGTGCATGTGTGGATATTTATGTATACAATGTGTTAGATGCATATACATTCATGTTCATTGTAGGAAAATATTACTGTATGGTGTTTGTTTGCTTGCAGATTAATGATTGGCTAGCATATTAAAACACACTGTCCATGCATACTTCAATAAAAGTTTTAGTTACAGACAACATATAGGATTGATGGTAACTGATTGATGGAATACTTGCAGGTCCAAGCATTTTTTTTCTTCCTGTTTTTATTTACTTTGAAAATAAATAAAAGAAAAATGTAGGTGTTTTGTTAATCATGAATCAGTTAGTTTGCATTTGTGTAAATACATTTCTGCAGAACAACAGACAAGTTCACATTCTATGTCCTGAGCATCATTTCATTATAAGATGGAACTTACAAAACTGGAGTAAGTGAATGAACTAGAAACCTGTGAGATGATTACATTATATACAGATCTTGCTAATATTTAAATGTGTTTAAAATTCTTTTTTCTTGAGAGAAATTATGGAGATATCTAACCAAAAGAAAAGTCTCACATACAATGCATTTCAAGTGTCCCCTAATGTATTAATTCAGATGATCAGTTTGAAGTGAACAAAAAGCCAGTCCACTGTTGGATAGAAGGCTAGACCTTAAAATAGTGCATGTAAATAAGTTAGGCATATTTTTTTTAATCAAAGGACAAAAAGGCTCCAATCTTCACTTGTTGACATTATCTAGAACATGTCAACCAGTTTTTGGAATGCATGTCATCCTGACATATATAATTTTCTTAGTACCTTTTTTCCTTACCTTATCTAGTTGAAACTGTGTGGATAGTCCCTGTCATGCAATCACTGAAAATAAACTAAAAATAGAGTAAAAAATTAGAATGCACAGTCATTAATTTACTTGAAGAACAGCAGCTAAGAGAGATATCCCTTTCTTTTCCCTTATTAGGGTATGTGCCTACCCCACCTGCATAAACCTCTGGCTCCTTAATGAAATAAAATGGAATGATCTTCCTGATCAATAGAGAACTTTAAGAAGACATACTGAGTGATTTTCTTTAACAACAGTCTTAGGAATCCAAATAAGTCTTAAGTACTTTTTGTTTTACTTTAACACTTAAACTTGTTCATCTTGCCAAATCAGGTTTTTTGGGGGCAGGAAAAGGTTAATACAGCTGAACTGCTCTATTTTTATATCTTTTTTTCAACTGATGTGAAATGTATAACATGTAAACATGAAAAATTTCATTTACATAAAAAAATCATATCTGATATCATATCTGATGATGTATCTGATTTATATATATGATATCTGATGTTATCTGATAATATATCAAATAGTCCTGTCTTGATTTTCTTAGAAAATTTTGATTCCTAGTGTAAATGACCTGTTTTAGGCTGAGTTTTTTATTTGTTCCCTTAGTATTAGGTGTTTAATTTCTAGCATTTTACCACTATACTCTGTGTGTCTCAGAGGACTCTTCAAACACATGTGTGTACCAAATGTATTGTTTTATCTGATGCTAGGAACCCTGAGGGCAAATTGATCAAGGAAGGAAAGGTTCACCTCCCCTAAATACAGTCTTTCTGTAACATTGAAGAACACTCAGTACATCCTTAAATTCTCTTGAAGTAAATGAGACTGATTAAAAGTTCCATTTAAATCAGGGCCTCAAACTCATAATTATAAGATCTTTTGGGTTCTTACTTTATGAGAAAGCAGTGCTGGTAGAAACATGCCACAGCAAGAATGCTTGCTTTTTGATTTTCTCAGAACACTCTTGCCTACCCAACAGCACAAAAGCTACATGAGCATCAGTTCACCTACATGCTCTGGAATCAAGTTCAATTATCTAATTACCTTACATGGTTTGTGTTGTACAATAAAAATATTGTTCTTCAGTTTTGCAGTGTTCTTAATTACTTTAAAAAAACATAATTTTGCTGCAGAGCAGTGTTGACACCAAGTTATCCACATCTTATCTTAAATATTACTGCAGTCCTGAGCCTTTCTTTTAACTTTTTCAACTGTCACATAAAGCAGAAATGAAATTTCCAAGGAAGTTCTGCATTTTTACCAAAATGACTGACAAGTAAGAAAAGGTGTAGTCAAAAAAATAATTGTACTGTTCCATTGTCTGCTATTACTATATGAGCAAGTAGTAGAAGATGTCCCACAGAGACTATATTTTAATAAATTGGGAGAATAGCATGTTATAAATTCATGGACTCTCTCTTTTTACTACCTATTATAAATGCTATCTGCCATCTAGTGGATTTAGTTTTGGCTTTAAGAAAACAATGGCTTTATTTTAATCAATCAAATACTTTGTAACGCTTTGTGATGAAACTGATATTTCACTAAATGTTGAAGAACTGTCAGTCTGAATTTGCACCTGCTAAGAAGCAGTCATCAGTACAGTGGATATCATCAAGACTTTTAAATGTTCTGCAGAAGCTTAACAGCTTATATGTAGTTTACCAAATGGGATTTTAAAAACTCAGAACAATCATTCTCCACAAAGGAAATCCATACATTCATGATAACAGAGTTAAAACGTTGCTCATTTTGATAACTCTGTAGCTCATTCAGATTGAAAATCAGTTTACCTTTCCAGTCTCTAGAGTGGGTAGACATACCAAGCATGTACAAACAACACTGTCTTACCCTAGCCATCTCTCTGCCCCAACCCCAGTTCCAGCCTTTGCTCTCCATCCAGCAAGGCACCCACAGAATCACAAAGAAACAGGAGATTAATTGAAACCCCTTTTCCCTCTTTTGCCTGCAGGCCCTTCTTTCTCACCACATCCTTTTTCCCAAAGTTTTTGCTCAGGGACTTCCTTTGGATGGATTCTGTGAGTTGCCTCCTCCCTCTCCTGAATATATTGGCAGGCACCCCATCCAGCCATGATGTAAAAAGCAAGTTGGAAACTGAAAACCAGATGAGTCTTGGGGCTAAATGAAGCCTTCATTTAGTGGTCCTGCAAAGGGAATTTCCTCTCTTGTTTGACATGACTTAGAGTCCAGGCAACAAGGATGAAAAAGGCTTCTCCAAGCACCTCCTGTTCTTTTGTGGGGCAGATTTTCTGCTTCGATGTCATCTAAGCTTAAGGTTAAGATTAGAGTCAGAGCTAGAGATAACATTAGAGTCAGGGGTAAGCCTGGACCTTAAATTTTTGCTGTTCTTTAACCAAGGTCTGTGTATCCCATTCAGAAATGGTATTGAATAGCATGAACACCTGCTGGTCTCAAAATTCAAATACTTTAAGAATTACAGAGAGAAAGTATATATCAGTTTAACTTGAGAGTTTTGTTTGAGAAACATTATTTCTTTTCCCACTAGCAGGCTGAACCATGTCCCTAACTTCTTCTTACATTTGGTGTAGAAGTACTTTTCCATTCATTAATCCTCATACAATCCCAACAAGTAAATCTTGTACACTGTTTCTAATAAATTATAAACATATACTTTTTTATCCCTAAGATGTGACATACTTGGATATTTCATTTCAATGCTGTCTGATGAAAAAAGGTTAGGGAAAACAGGGTGAATGTATTTAAAAGGTAGAGAAATGCTGTTCGAAGACATCTTTAAAAAAATGTTCTATTCCTTTAATGAAATGAAATATCATCTTAGATATTACAAACTATCAAAGGTTTAAGAAGCGGAATAAGTCTGTATACATTTCATAAATATAAAATGAATGGGTGAAAAAATCATTAAACTTGGTCTCACATTTAGAATATTATTTATGTTTTACAACATGGTTAATTTTGTCTCTCTGATATTTGTCCCTCCCTTTCTCACTTCTACCATAATCTACTAAAATTTGTATTTCATATGTAAATCAGAATATAGTAGCTCTTGTGATATGTAAGCATTCTGAGACCATATCAGCATTAACAGCAGAGAAAGTTCATACATTTGCATATTGTTGTAGTTAAAGAATGTATTTATATTTATCTGCACATATTTTCACCATCAACAACAAAAACACGAGCATGTAACTTAAAGGACAAGAATAAGAACAAACCAGAAGTAGCTTAAAGTTGTGTGTATTAAACATAGAAATTCTTTTGACAGTAACAATTTTAGAAAAAGAAGAACACAGTAGCAGGCAAGTAATTATTCATGACCAGATTTATCTGGAATAACATATTCTTCAGTCAACTCTTCTTCTCTTTTAATAACACTAGTTCAACCAAATATGAAATCAGAATCTAAGTGTATGTAGGTGAATCTAGGTTGGCTAGCGGTATCATTAAGCATCTACATTTATATCAACCTAATAAATGCAAAGCATATAAACACTTGAAAAACAATAATTTAAAAAAAAAAAAGAACTTAACTACAAGATGCATAATTTCTTTCATGTAAAGAAAGTTATTTTTCTTACAGATTTTAAAGTCAGATAAAATGTTGACATAGGTAGGTCAGATTTCAGTACAAGTTATATGTCACCATAATTGATTAGTATACTCTTAGATTAGGAGATCTTCTCCTGTAGAACATTAGACCAAAAATAATTGATAAATCACTGATGACATCCAGAAGTGAATTGCCACAGTACGTCATTTAAAGGTGTCTAAGTAGGACCTTTAGGTTTTTAAATGCTCTGGGGTGGAATCAGCGAGAGTAAGCATACTCAGCATTGCGCTGCACAGAACAAGTCTGCTCAGTGAGCAACACTGCTCACAGGCATGGGCCATGAATACAGACCCACCTGCAATAATTTATGTTACAGGAAGGAACATTTGCCTCTTAGCATCTCTAACCTTAAACCTTCTTCAGAAGGCGGGCACTTTCAGTCTTTTAAAGGAACAGATGAAACAACAGGAAGTCTCTCCGTCCAAGATTTTCCTTCCTTTCCTCTGTAAAAACAAGAGACTGAATTATCCTAGCTTTGGGGAAAAAATTAGAAGCTTTTCTGAGATTTTTTAATTCTTTTTCCCTCATAAGAATAAATATAATCCCCTACAACTGGGGAAAATTTGGAACAATTTATTGTTAACTTTTATATGTCAACAATTTTTTTTTAACAAAATTTTTTTATGTTAACAATTTATTGTTAACAACAATACAAGTTGGGATATTCTCTGTAGGTCTCATGGATTAAACCTGAGGTAACAGGTACAATTTATTGGGTTGTAATTATAAAAATGACACAGATGCACAACTAAGGAAAGCTGTACTAGAAACAGTAAAATTTTAGAGATTTGGTTAGGAAAAAAAATTATTAGAGGGCTTTAGTCTTTTTTCCTTAAAAAAAAAAAAAAAAAAGGAAACTCCTATGTTGAAAAGGAATTTGTTTGGAAGCCTTGTTTTAAATGTGAAAACAGAGAGAGAAATGCTTATAGTGTGAGTAGAAAAGTTCTGCAGAAAATTATACCCTAGCTGTTAAACTGTTTAGAATTTATCTCAAAATATTCCCATTTTTGGGAAAATGATAAAGTTGAGTTAAAATTGAAAAAATTCTAAATTATTTTTGCTTGCTTGGATTTCTTCTTTCTTCAAAATGCATAGTAGACCTTCCGTGTTTATATATGCACTAAGCCTGTTCGTGGTTTAGGACATACTTTGGTTTCTTTGCAGATTGCATTCACCAGAAATGCTGCTGTCTGTGGCCCAGGGGCTTCATAGTTATGATAAAGCCTAACCAAAATCCTGTTTGCCCTGCACACAGCATGTTTCAGAATAAATTCAAAAAGACCTTGAGAATATCCATACAATCATTATGAAGAAGGGTAATAAGTGCTTTTGAAAAAGAACTTTCTTCTCTTTTTGAAAGGCCTAGGAAAATTTTCCATTTAAAAAGAAATACAATTTTAAATTAAATCATCATTTGTCACGAAAGATAATGCTCTGTAGAATTTTCTTTACTGTTATGTCTGTTCCTAAAGTATAGCTAAGAGAAAACATTAACAGCTCATGCCCTTTCATGCTATTTCCTAACTAACTCTGCAAAAAACATAGAAATATGAGATAGTTTTAAAAGCAAAGTAAATATTGTGATATCTAATAAACTAAACTCATTCAGGTTTTTTAATTTTTTTTTTAAATATTCCACTCATAAATCTCATTCTTGTTTGAATTTTGCTTCTGTTTTCTCACTTGAAGCCCTGAAATAATTTCTCATTTGATTTTGTGTTGATAGAAATTTGGCATAATAGAATGCACGTTTATCACATTCTTTAAAGTATATCAAATGGTATTTTTCACTTGCAAGTGCATCTTTTCCTTTTGCCCTTTGTTGTGGTTTAACCCTCAGCCAGCAAATAAGCACCACACAGCCACTCACTCACTGCCCCCCGTGGTGGGATGGGGGAGAGAATCAGAAGAGTAGAAGTGAGAAAACTCCTGGGATGAGATAAAGACAGTTAATAGGTAAAGCAAAAGCTGTGCACACAAGCAAAGCAAAACAAGGAATTAATTCACTGCTTCCCATCAACAGCAGGTGTTCAGCCATCTCCAGGGAAACAGGGCTGCGTCCTGCGTAACGGTTACTTGGGTAGACAAATGCCGTCACTCTGAACATGCTCCCCTTCCTTCTTCTTCCCCCAGGTTTTTATGCTGACCATGATGTCCTATGGTATGGAATATCCCTTTGGTCAGTTGGGGTCAGCTGTCCCAGCTGTGTCCCCTCCCAACTCCTTGTGCACCCCCAGCCTACTCGGTGGAGTGGGGTGAGAAGCAGAAAAGGCCTTGACTCTGGGTAAGCACTGCTTAGCGGTAACTAAGGCATCCCTGTGTTATCAATGCTGTGTTCAGCACAAATCCATAACATATCTCCATACTAGCTACTGTGAAGAAAATTAACTCTATCCCAGCCAAAACCAGCACACCTGTACTTAATAATATTTATTAAAATAATTTCATAAATAACACAGTAACACAATCACAACATTAAATCTGTTGACAATCATCCGAATAATGGAAGCATCTGTTTCAGTTACTTTATCCAAACTATATAAACTAAGAGTATTTTAAAATAAAAATAAAAATTCTAAATGGTTCAATGTTGATGGAAAAGAATCATTCTCTAACATTTCTGTTACTTTATGATTCACCGAGAAATGAAAGAAATTCGTGAGTCGAGAATCCAAGACTGAATTTTACAAGTTCCCCCATAAACTGGTTCAAATCTATCTAGAATTTAAAAGAAGACAGATTTGTGCATTGCCACCCAGGTCAGTTGGAACACATAATTCTGTAGCAATCCTCTAACCTCATCAACTTTTTTTATTTTCCTTAGTTGTGTATCAAGTGCTGCTTGAGATTAGTTTGTGAATTAAGCTGAATTATCTCAATACATGCTGGTACATGTTTCAGGATGACTCCTTGTTCCCCAAGAAGCACTTGAGATACTTACGTAAAATTTGTTTGTGTAGACTGATATATGTCATTCACAAATGCTCTTTTTTCTTAATTTGCAATTTTTTCTTAATTTAGTGTGATAAGATATATTTGTAAATGTGTATTAATAATTTAGTTACATATTTCTAGAACAGCTATCACAGTATCAAAATACAAATCCATTGAAAAGAATATTTCTTTCCCTTCCATTTTATAAAAGGGGCTACTTGTAACTAGGTTCAAGGTATTGTTTAGTATGAAGCATCTTTTGATATCCTTCTGACAGCTTACAAGTGGCTGGAGTTCCTCATTGATCATGGCTGTGTCACTCTTTCTTTTTGTTTATACCACAATAAGAATCAAAACAGCTGGCAAAGACAGGTTTTATTCTAATTAATTATTAAAATATGGATGATTATTTGAAATCCAAGCGAACCTTGAAAGAATCGATGTCAACTTCATAGGCTCTGTGATATAACAAAGCAGATAAGTGTTTTCTGTCTGTGTTTGTGATCTGTTTTCTTATAAGTGTCTCTATTTGTCTCTAATAATTATGATACTCTGATTTTCAGGTGTTTATGTAAGAATTTGACCACATAACATTTAAGAGGATGTGCCAATTAACTATTAAAGGGAAATGGAAAGTTTTTACAGTAAGGAATAGATGACCACAAGTGACAGAGTGAAAAAGATGAATTCAAATATATAGAAGGCTAAATGATTCACTTTTGAGTGAATGAGATCAACTTCTGCTACATCCTACAAGAAAATAAACACAGCAGAAAAAGTTAGGCTGCGTCCTCAGTGCCTGAAGCTGCTGGTTCACGGTGCTTGTAAAGATGTCCTCTATAAATTCAAAGAGGCCTCAGAGCTATTTAGGGTAGCTATTTTGGGCATAAGAACCATGTTTACACAAGAATACTTGTTGACACAAGATTTAAACAGGTTATGAATAAACTTACTTTACATACTAGAAAGCTTTTAACTACCAAGAGAGGTGAGATTCTAAAACAGCCTCTCAGTAAATGGAAAAGAGTCCATAAAAGTTTTAAAGGTTTAATATGGTGTTTAATATGTTTATGAAGGTCTCGTGTACCACAGCTGATTGTACTAGCAGAAGTTGGAATGGGTAAGGCAGGACTATCCCTTCCAGTCCTGTGATCATCTAAACAGTTCTTGCCTTTTACACAAGTAGTTTTGTGAATATTTGCATCTCATAAAATAATCCAAGCAAATGTATTTGAAAATTTAAGAGCTCTACTATAGGATCTTTCTGAAAGTCCCATTAGCAGCTCCAAAAAACCTTCTTTTGTCAGCAGCAGATGAGCAATGTTGTTAGAAGGTTTGGAAAGGACACTGAATTAATTGTACTTGTTCTTATGTGAACTGGATATATTTAGTCTCTGTTACCTGTATTCATTCAAGGATCTCTTTTCTGTATGGGCTAATAACTCAGAGAATGAGTGAACCTGTATACCATCTATTAGATTCAGTAACACATATGAAGTGCAATTATGTGCATCTTGTTCTTTCTGTAGCTCCTACTAGTTAGAAAATTCTGGAAAAAGGCTCAAAACCTGATTGCTGTTGAGTAACGTTTTGTTCAGTAGCCCACATCCTTTTTTAAGACAGCTGAGCCACTTGTAACTGCCATGTGCTGAGGAATTCATCAGACTACGAGCACTACAGAAAGTTTCTCCACTGTACTCGATGATAACATCCTAATTCTGAATAAAATTAATCCTTCCAGGAGTGAATCCAGGTTTCTCCATTTTAGGAGACTCTAATGCTTTCAAAGCATGAAAATCTGGACTGAAGGAAAAGAAGGGCCTCCATGTAATGGTGACTAAAATTTAGTCTCATGAGGTGAAGAAGAAACAGCACTGCAATCATTTCCAGGAATGTAGTAAAAATAAATAATACAGAAACCTGCACTTAAACCACATTATTGATGTACTTGGCTTCCTGAGGAGGTGCACTATAGGAGCACAGACATGTCAATACGCATATAATCAGAGCTGTAGTACAAGGTATACTTGATCATAACAGCTTCTGGGAGGTGTCATGAATACTTTTAAAAAAGAAAAGACAAATAAAAGCCACCATATGTGGTCTGAAAAATAAGCAGCAAGTCCTGCTGCATGTTCAGACTGTAGAATAAATTATTTTCCAGTACATAAGTACATATGTAACTAGGTCTTTCCACTAAAAGACCTTCAGCTTGGTGGCAAGAATTTGGCAAGAATCAAGTCACAGATCTCTTTAGCTTCTGGGATATGGCATTTTGTCTTCAAATGAAGGAAAATTTTCAAAGATTTTATAAATTTAACATTAGAATGTATTTTTATATTAAACATATATTTGCTGTGAATACTTGCATAGGGTGATGCTCTATGATGCTGCAAGAAAGAAGAAAAGATCCTTCAAGCTTCTTTCAACAGGGGCTAAACACATTGGTTAATTAAAATCTTCCTCAACTCCTTGCCCCATCAGGTGATGGCCAGTCTTGTAACATCCTGTAAATGCAGCTCCTGTTGCGAAGGGTAGGATGGGGCAGTTTCCGAAATATCCAAACTGTACACAGGGAAGACACAAAGGTCTGGAACTCTCCTCTTAATTTGTTGATAATGGTAGGAAGTCAATTTCCACAAGAGGCAGAAATTTTCTTGAGTACCTCAGACTGTACTTCTTCTCTAGCGGGGCTCCTGAATTTCCAGGCATTGCTGCTCTGATCCAAGTTTTCAAGCAATGAGATTTTGTGTTTGTCAAAACTACCTCTGAAATAATGATTATGCATACAGTTGTGTTTACCTACATTTTAGTGAGGGAATGAACATGGTGGAAAGCTAATGAAGGAGCCTGACAGAGATCATAATCTTTCTTTTTAGTACGGTGATTTAGCAATCAATAATGACATGAAATTTAACAAGTCCAAATGCCAGATTCTGCACCTGGGATGGAGTAACACTGGACACAAGTATACATTGGGAGAGAGGTTGCTGGAGAGCAGCCCTACAGAAAGGGATCTGGGGGTGCTGATTGACAGCAGGCTCAATATGTCAGCAGCGTGCCCTGGCAGCCAGAAGGCTGAACTGCATCCTGGGGTACACCAAACACAGTATAACCAGCTTGTCAAAAAAGGTGATTACCCCACTGTATTTAGTGTTGGTGTGGCCTCACCTGGAGTACTGTGTGCAGTTCTGGGCCCCAGTATTTAAGAAGGTTGTGAAGGTCCTTGAATGCATCCAGAGGAAGGCAACAAAGCTGATGAAAGGGCTGGAAGGCTTGTCCTATGAGGAGCAGCTAAGGACTTTGGGCTTGTCTGGTTTGGAGAAGAGGAGGCTGAGGTGTGACCTCATTGCTCTCTACAGCTTCCTGAGGAGGGGAAGTGGAGAGGGAGGTGCTGGTCTCTTCTCCCTGGTATCCAGTGACCAGACGTGGGAATGGTTCAAAGCTGCGCTGCGGAGGTTCAGACTTGACATTAGGAAGCATATATTTACCAAGAGGGTAATCAAACACTGCAGCATGCTTCCTAGAGAGGTGGTCACTGCCCCAAGCCTGTCAGTGTTTAAGAAGCATTTGAACAATGCCCTTAATAATATTCTTTAACTTTCGGTCAGTCCTGAAGTGGTCAGACAGCTGGACTAGATGATCACTGTAGGTCCCTTCTGATTGAAAATACTCAATTCTATCCTATTCTAGTCTATTCTATTTGATTTGATTTGAATCAATTTGATTCTATGCTGGATTAGCTATCCAGTTAGTAATGTAGCCAAGGTAAGAATGAGATCCCATTTCCTCTTGACTAGTGTTTATTCCATGAATATTTTTAGCTTGGAGGAAAAAAAAAAGAGAGATATAATTCAGATGAAATATTGAAAGACTGTTATGTTGGAAAAGGTAGGTGTAACCAAAGTTTATGAAGAAGTTATCTTTTCTTCAGAGGAGCCATTGACTATAACAGGGAATTGAAGACAGTGTTTATGGAGGTGATAATCACATGAATAGTATGAGAGAGGCTACAGAAAATGGAACGGGAAAAGTAAATAATGTAGAATATTGCAATGGAAAAAAGACATGGCAGTTTTTAAAGGACTTCTAAACAGCTTCTATAAAAGTCAGCAAAACAAGAAATAGCTGCTCTTATATTCCAAGGAAGATTTTTGACTTTTAAATGAAGCATTACAATAGAATCTGAAAATCTATTGACACGTATACATGGATTTCAAAAGACAAAGGATATTGTCATTATAAGCCTTAGTACAAAGATTTTTAGAATGAATTCAAGAGAAAGAAAAAAGAAAAAAGAAAAAAGAAAAATGTAAAGCCAAGAATATGACATGTAATTTATTTGGTAAAAAAAGTAGAAGGCATTGTGGTAAACCATTAACGTTGTAAAACAATGTTTGGTTAGAGGATTGTTTTTACTCCAAAATAAAATCCTGTCAGGGCTTTCACTGTTGTAATCTGCCTGGATGGTATACATATTTTCATGATGGACATGCCAAGGATGAGTGAATAAGGAAGATTTTATGATGGTTTTCATTAGTGAGAAAAAAACAAATCCCTATCCTTGGGACTAAGAACATGTTTTTAATTGGTTATTTTTTGCTTCTATATTCTTAATATGTTATTAAAAGGGAACTAAAAAGTGGGATATAGGGTATTATTTTAATTTGCCGATCATTAACAATGGTTTTTAATGAAGAGGTGATAATCCCTTTTTACTGCACAGTTAACAGTATACATATATATATGCTTATATTGTGTCTTTGTTTTCATTAATTCATGCATTTTTCTTGAAACATCATAAACTGGTTACTTTTGAAGCTGGGACACCAATATAGACTTGTGTTTTGGGATTATAAGAACCCTGAATGAACTGTATTATTCATATACTTGGTATCAAACTAGATTAAGGGTAATGAATTTACTTCCAGATGAGACAGATGAAATTTCAGAACATTTTTACCATCCACTACACTGCATAATATGTATTGGCAGTAGGATTGCCTAGGTACATAACTTATTAATTTTCCAGTGAAGGGTCTCCATCTACTATGCTTTACCACACAAGACTGTAACTACAAAGGGAACAAAATGCCTTATTTGATTCACTTGACAGCCTGGGTGTCGTGGTTTAACCCCAGCCAGCAACTAAACACCACACAGCCCCTCACTCACTCTCCCCGCTTCTCTGGTGGGATGGGGGAGAGAATTGGAAGAGTAAAATGAGAAAACTCATGGTTTGAGATAAAGTCAGTTTAATAAGTAAAGCAAAAGCTGTGTACGCAAGCAAAGCAAACCAAGGAATTCGTTCACTATTTCCCATCGGCAGGCAGGAAAACAGGGAAAACAGGGCTCCATCATGCATAACCGTTACTTGGGAAGACAAACACCACCACTCCGAATGTCACCCCCCCTTTTCTTCTTCTTCCCCCAGCTTTATATGCTGAGCATGACGTCATACAGTATGGAATATCCTTTTGGTCAGTTGGGGTCAGCTGTCCCAGCTGTGTCTCCTCCCAAATTCTTGTGCACCCAGCAGAGTATGGGAAGCTGAGTAAGTCCTTGACTAGTATAAGCCCTGCTTAGCAACAACGAAAACGTGTCCGCATTATCAACACCGTTTTCGGCACAAATCCAAAATATAGCCCCACACTAGTTACTATGAAGAAAACTAACTCTATCCCAGCCAAAACCAGGACACTGGGGCACTGGTGAAATGTAATATGGCTCTAGAGATGGAGAAGATGACAGGTGATAATGTAGATGCTTCTTCATGACCTGAAGCTGTGGTTGAAATTTTCAGTTTTCATAAGGAAGATGAAATTGCAGACATTTCAACATTTCAAATAGAAAGCTCTGACTGTTTCATGTCATAAAACCCCAGAACCACAGATTTATGTAGGTTGGAAGGGACTTCAGGAGGTCACCTGGTCCAACCTCCTGTTCAAATCATGTTACTCAGGGCCTTGGCCAGCTGAGTTTATGTCTCCAAGGAGGGAGACTCCACAGCCTCCCTGGGTAACCTGGGTCAATGCCTGATGACTTTCATTGTAAAGTTTTTTCATTTTACCTAGTTAGAATTACATCTCCCCTGAGCCTTCCCTTCTTCCGGCTGAACAAATACAGCTCTCAGCCTCTCATGGTATGCTGTGTGCTTGAGCCCCCTCATCATGCTGGTCCTCTGCTGGACTCAGTCCAGGAGACCAATGTCTTTCCTCACTTGGGAACTTGAAACAATATGGGCAGATATGGTCTTATGAGCGTTGAAGAGGGGAAGGATCATGTCCTTCAACCTGCTGGCTGTATTCCTGCCCATGCAGCCCAAGAGGCCATAGGCCCTTTTTGTCATAAAAGCACACTGCTAACTCATATTCTACTTGTTTTCTACCTGAACTCACAGGTCTTTTTCTGCAAAGCTGCTTTCTGGATAGGTGGTCCCAAAGCTTCACTGTTGCATAGGATTACTCACTCCCAGGTTCAGGACTTTACACTTGTCCTTATTGAATTTCATGAGGTTCCCACAGGACCATACCTCGAGCTTGTCAAGATACATCTACTTGCAAGGAGAAAACAATTTGTCATGGGTTTCTGAAACAACTAACTGAGGAGAGGCAGCTGAATTTGATGGAAGGACGGAGAGCAGAAAATCTGAAATGCAAAAAAAAAAGGTTTTTCCCTTCTTCTAGCAAGACTGCTTCCTCTTCAACAGTCCTTCTAGAAAGCTTTTATAATATAATCATTGAAAACAGACAGAACATGGAACTCATAAAAGCCTCCCATGTAAGCAACCAGGTAACTGGAAAAATATGGTTTGATAGTAGATTTTTTTTTCCTGAAAACAAAACATCTTGAAAGTTACAAGAAGTAACTTTCTTGGATTTTGATTTTGTTGTTTTCTGATTTTACACGTATTGTTTGTTCTCTTTCAGGAAAACAAAACAAAACAAAACAAAAAAAATCCTCAAAACCAGTAGCTCCCATATCCTAATCACTTTTCTGAGAAAAGATCAGTATTTTCCATGCAGTTCTGTTTGTTAAAATTAATAGCAGTTACATAAGTGTACCAGGGAGAAGGTGGTGCTCACTGATATTTAAAACCATACCCAGATGCTTAGAACTAAAAGGATTCCCACTGCTGCAACAGCTTTACAGTCATAGTCTCCCTTCATCAGACTAGACTCTATTTTCATCTTAAAGAAAAGTAGTTCTTCACAGCTGTTGTTTTTTAACTTTTTGTTCAAAAGAAGTGTTAACTTACACTATACCTTAGTGCATCTAACAATGCAATCACCAATGCACTTGAAAGTCACAAGTATTAGGAATTGATTACTGCGTTGGCCTAGCACAGTATCCAGCTTTCACTGGAACCAATATCAAGTTAGTTTAAAATAAAAATCCCTGTGAACAGTTGAGGATTACCCCAAAGTAAATCTGTCTTTCCATCTTCTATTGAAGAGACTCAGAATCCATTTTAAAACCTGAAATTGTTATTAAAGTCTTTTTATTTTTTAAAGCATTTGTTATAGTGTCTCTGCATAGTAATATTTTTATAAGTGTCCCCTGAAAAGTTTATTGGAAGTCTTTTTGCAAATTCTGAATAGATGGTCTTGGCCTATACTGTCTATACCATTCCTTGTCTGTATACCTTTATAATATAAAAATTTTAAAATTTTTATCTTTGTTCACTGCAGCAGATGATCTGCATTGTTCCTCAGATAAAGTTTCCACATTCACTTGTCCATCAAGGAATTGTCTGAAAAGTTAGAAAAGGTTTCTCTTTAGCTACAGATGTCCTTGAGATAGGTCAAGTAAGTGCTCTGGAATCTCCTCAGTTTTAATGTGGTGTATCTTTGCTAAGTGTATCAAAAGAACCAGTGCTAATAAAGATTAGCATACAAACCTTTTAGTAACCCTGTCTGTGAGAGAGTATGTGTGTGTGTGCGCGCACATGAAATTTCAGGCAACTGTTCATTGTGTTAAATGGTGCTGAACGGCAGTTAATGATATAGCTCATAAATCTGAACCAGATTAACTTGCTGTTCAGATTTATATCAACCTGAATATTTGCTACATCATTTGCAACAAAAGATTACTTCTGGAAAGACAGCTTCCTGCAGAGTCTGAACATTCTCTGAGTGAGTCTTTTGCAATCAGTCAGCTTCTCATTAACGTTTGGAACTGAAGTTATGGATCTGTAAATTTTTGGTTTTTAAAAATGTGAAAATAATCAAGAAACTGTATACTTAGAGGATAAACTCATTAAAGAAACAAATTGGCAAAACAGTGTCAGAGAAAAAAATTTTTAAGCTTTCATAGTTTTTGCTTAAGAATTTCTAATAAGGTGTGATGGAGTTTTACACAAGGTCCTGTCTAAGATTTGTTAGGCATATGTAAAATAATGCTTTTACTAAGATGATGGAAATGGAACATATTTCCAGAATAAATTTCTAATAGTATTTTAATAAGCAGGCCCTTATTTCCAAATGAACCCACACTGACAGAGACAGATGGTGAGAGAATTGGTCACATATGATGAGAAGAAGTTTTATAGCTTATTTCTGAGATTTTTTATTCTGTATTATTCTGTGTGTTTCTCTTGAGTAATTCTGTTCACTGTGTGATTAAACAACAACATAGCAAGAAGAGTCAAACATTGTGGGTAATGCATTTAACATGGATGGGCATTATGATCCGGATAAAATTCTGTTTATCCAAAACATATAATCTGAGTCTGAGCTTTTTGATTTATAAAAACAGAAGAAGTACAGTTGGTCAGACCAAAGGTCATTATTGTTTCATACCCTGCCTCTATGAGTGATTAGTAGCACAAGTTCACAGAAGATGTTGAGTATAGGGTGTTCAAAGAATCATCTTTCCCTTCATGTTTCTCAGCTGCTAAGAATAAGTGGTCCAGGGATATCTTCATCTACAGATTGTTCATAGACCATTAATTTTAATAGCCTTCATGAATTTGTCTGATCACTTTAAAAAACATTATTCTTCTGCCTTCCCCTGTATCTTATGGCAATGAATTAGGTAGTTAGCTATACAATTCATAAAAAAAGTAGTCAGCTTTGGTTTCTTGGGTTTTGTAGATTTTGTTGGATTTTGCTGTCTGTTAAAATCGTACTGGAGACAGTTCACATGACAAATTGTGATTACAATTTTTTGACGGTACTGTATTCACCACTCATAATGTCTTGCATAGACCTCTTAGTATTTTCCAGGGCTTTGGAAGAATCTTAGCTTATTCAGTTTCTCTTCATATCAGAGCTATTTCATGTTTTGAATCATCTGTGTTGTCCTCTATATTTTCAGTTCCCTCTGCAATATCCATTTTGAAGAGATAATCTCAATGAATTGTTTACAGTGGTATGGAACTGAGTTTTCATATATATCATTTGCTCAACTGAATGTCACTGACATACGTAGAGTTGACTTCTCTCTGCAGTATCTCCATCTGTAGATATACAAAATAAAAACTAAATCAGAAAAAATATTTTGAAGTACAACATGTTAAAAAATAGGGGTAACAATAATTCAAAACTTTCTAACATGGGTAACATTTCTATGCAAAGTATTTAACAAAAGTATTTAATAATACAACAGAAGCCAATGCACTGGACACTTACATCATGCTTATATTGATCAAAGGGATTAATTTCCAAAAGGAAATATATAGACTGTATAAATTCCTGGAATGTTACATACATGACTGTGATTTAATAAAATGACTTATCAGAGGTGTGGCTGTGACATGCCAGTCAGGCTTAATTTATGAAATTGCTCAGGAATGATAAATGTAGAACTAGCAGGATACAATTCTATAGTGGGTATTTCTTGTTCCACTCACAAACTTGCGTGCCAGAAGACAGTAAGAAATGATCAAACAAATTGTTGGGGAATATTTGTCATGATATGCAGTTTCCTCCTACATTGCTCAAATACCTGATCACTTCTTGGCTCCTTATTGAGGTGTGACTATTTCAGTTCTGATGAACCATCACTTTCATATGATCTTTTTGGTTGCTTCATGCTGAAGTGAGATGCATGACTGAACATTTGCAAGTGTTGGCATCAGAAATATGAAAGTCTCCCTGTGCAATAGACTAAGATATATGAAACACAGATGACATCATTCTTGAACTACTATCCAGTTTCCAGATAAAACTTGTGGAATATATCCAGGAAGTGAGCACCTATGAGCAGCTAAATATTCTTGCTTGCCAGTGTTTGCTTTCTGACTATAAAACTGGTAAAGAATCAGGAAGTCTTAATGTGGGTTTCAGGTCGGGTGAAGAGGAATAAATAGACTGTTCTGAATGTCTGAGTTGGCATTATAATGGTATTTAAGCAGACTATCTGAACTTTTTTTTTTTTTTGAACCATTCTCCAAATGTTTCTCCCACATTTCTCCTAGTGAAATGTTATCTTCTATCTTGAAAAGCCACAGAATATGTTTTAGGGCACTAGAGGCACCGATGTACGTATACAACTTATTTGAGGAGCCTAACTTCTGCACAACACAACCACAGGTTTCAGGGAGTCATCTTCATCAGTAAATTATAAATGAAGTCATTAGGGCCAGTCAAACTCCTCTCTGAAGATCACTTATAGCCATCTTAGAGAGCTTTTGCAGGAAAAGAACTGTTTTGTATGAAGAATGAAAAGAGTAAAATTAGGACGGTGTTTTAGGCTGATGTAAAATTCAACTGCTGATAAAGTCACAGTTCCACCCTTCTTCCCTTATTTGTATCCTTCCCTCAGTGTAGCATGATCCCATGGAGAGGTTGGTACAGTTCCGTAATTCCACTGAATTCTTCTCAGGCGTTAGAAAAAAAAAAAATATTCTCGATCACATCAGAAAGATGATTTATCTTACTCTGTGGCTCCAAGATTACTGGAATGGAAGCACAGACAACAGAGAATAGATAAATAGAGACAAAAGAGAGAATGGGATATCTTCCAGCTGCAGCATGGTCTTAAGTAAAAAACAGAGGCCCGTGTTTTAGCTCATACTTCCCGTGAAAAAATGTACAATGAATCTACTCTGTCACTCTTCTCTTGTACTTTTCATATATAATACAACTTTCTAACATAAACTTTTGAAAACTATGGTTGCTCCTGGTGGCATTTTATTTGTCAGTTTTAAGGGACAATTATATTTAGTCCTGAAGCTTAGACATACAACATCCAAAGGACTGAAAGGCAAAAAAAAGGTGCAATGTACTGAGTAATTCAACCTTTGTGTTTAGTATAACCATTTCATTTACAGCTCAACGCTTTTTTTCACAGTTCATGGTAGCCAGCTGTAGAAACAAATAAACCACCATTATTTTGCCAATTCTTCAGCAGTTGAATTTTGTCTATGAAATATCCAGTGTGCCCTTCCCTTTGAAATGAGCCAAGTGTTCACATAAAATTATCTGTCATCCATTTTTTTGCCAACACTTAATGGGTGCCATTCAACACAATAAAGAATGGTAAAGGACTGTCTTTCCTCTTCCTTCTTGAACTTCTTTCCATATTCTGCTCTGTCACCCTTACTGTTCCTGAGACACCATCTATTCATATGATAGGAAAGAACATTAAAATATCATCTAGTTTAAGTGGGCTGAGTTTAGCCTAAGTATCATCAGTATTGTATCTGAATATTAAACAAGTATTTAGATGTTCCCTAATATATGTTTATCTCACCATTTATTAAAAATAACTTTCAATAGAAGAAGTCTCATAAAGTTAAACCTGGTCCCTGCATCTCACAAAGGCCACAGAAACACTTTTTCCCAAGCCCATGTGGAAGTCATTTAATTCCAACATTTTTACTGAGCCATGCTGTTTTAACTTTTTTGCTCTTCTTTTGATTGTTTCTCATTTTTTAAAATATCTTTGAAAGTGTAACAGTCAAAACTAGACACTGTATTCCAGCTAAAATTGGTCTGGATGACCACAAATGAAGAAAGTTGCAGACTTCTGTCTGTACATATGTGTTCTCCAGTAGCATTATGGAGCTGATCTCACTGCTGTGTTTTTTGGTTTATTGATACTTAGGTAGATGTTTCCCCTTCTTTGCATTAGTTGATTCAAGTTCATCTTCCTAAATATAGTTCTTTGAAATCTCCTTTATGTTGTATATTTTTTTTTTAATTTGAAGTCTGAATTTGAAGAGATCATATTATGATACTGTCCTCCAAATAGCTTGCAATCCTTCTGAAACCAGCCTAGTTTAATGTACAAAGATGTAATTTTTCTGTCTACTCCATCACCTAGGTCATTTACAAAAATATTGACCTGAGCACCGCCTATAATACATCTGCACTTTGCAATGTCCATCTACTGTTCTTGAGAACCAGAGTCTTAACTCTCCTTTGAGAATCTGTTCTCTTGTATTTTTCTGCTTGCTAATGATTGCTACACCTAGGTTATACTTCTTTAGTGTGTTTAGGACAAAGTTAACAACAAAATTTTACGACATTTCAGACTTATTACAAATCTTGACCATCCTTTTCACCAGGTCAGTAGTACTGTTGAAGTAGGGAGCTAAACTAGTTTGACATTAAACACCTTTGAAAAGTTTGTATTGGCTGTGTTCTACTAATGGTTTTGTTTATTGCAAACTGTTTGATAGCTTATTCCAGAAACACTGTAGGAGACAAAATTATGCCAACTGGTCTGTTACTTTCAGTGTTCTTCCTTGTTCCTTTCCTGGTTACTTTCTCTTTTCCTTTGAAGGCTGAAGCATGAAGACTTTGAATATTTCAAACATTTTGTATCATTTGTTGTTATTTAACATTCACAATAACTAAAGATCTTTCATATCCCTTTTTTTTTTTTTTAATCTTCCTTTTAATATATAAGTAGAATCTTTTCCTGGTGTTTTTTGTATTTTCTACTGATTGAAACTTACATTGTACTTCAGGGTTTCTGGTTTTGTCTCTGTGTACTTCTTCTATTCCCTGGTCAATTTGCCTGATTTCCACTTTGTATGACACCTTTTTGATTTTTTAGGTCATTTAACAGCTCCTGATGTGACCATAACTTATTAAAATTTCTTGCCTGTTCAAGCTTCTAGGTCACATCTTCCTTTCAAAGAACAGTTTTGAGAATGACCTGCCATAGATTCAACTAGTTCTGCACTGGATTTGTTACTTCAAGTTATTAAATAACCTCAGTCTGTTCTTCTGAAGAACATGTTAATTTAATGTCTGTGTACTGTCTTGAATAGACTGCAGTGAGTTTTACCATGTGACGGATAAATTATATTAGCTTTAGAAATGTCATATTGCAGAAGAGAAGCACCTATCACTTTCAAGTATTTTGATAAGTTCTCCATAGCTTTTCTCCTGTGGAGGTTTATAGTGCATTCCAAAACTCAAAAATAAAGTGTTGGTTGTAGAAACTTGCACTGATATGAGGTCTGAAAAAGATGGGTTTGGCTCATTTTTTCTGGCATGTTTCTTTAAAATAAAGAAAAAATCCTTTGTTTGATTGTTAGAAAGGGTCTGATGAGAGCATTAGGTTAAAAATACTGGTATCCATCATATAATATATCTAGTCAGAATTAGCTGTAGAGCTTTCCTAAAGTATTTAAGGCAATTGCTATGAAATGCCAGGTTGGAGAAAGCAGTAATTTTTCCAGACTTCTAACTTTGTATTCTTCTGAGTATTCTGTGTTGGCAAACTTCAGCTAAGATGGTAATTTTTATGCTGTCAGATGAAGCAGCTGGAAAGTAGGCCTTACCTTCCAATTTCCTTCCTTTTGACAGTGTGTTAGACTAAATTTAATGATACTAAATTTATGACTGTGACAACAGATAATGGTACTAAATTAAAGTCTTTGGTCTTTCCATTTGCAGGGGCCGGTAACATAATAATAATAATTCATTCAAGGATGAAAGTTGATATGCAACTTCATAGTCTAGGAATACATATTTGTAACTTATAGTCCACTGTCTATTTCTCCATTAAGGTGGCATACAGAAAAAAAAATATTGCTGCCTTAGAGCAGCAAGTCCACACTCTTACAAATCAGATGTACTTTAAATTTTTAAAATAAGATCTGGCAGTTCATCATTAAGGACTCTCTGCTTTGATTTTTATTAAGTAAAGATAGAATATTAATTATAAAGGCTTTAAGTTGTCAAGATCTAAATATAGGGCTGTGTACTTTTCCCTTGATAGTTAAGATCACAACATTAACATCCACACCACTTTAGGTAGCTTCACCATCTTCACTGCCAGCATGATGTTAAAGATGTCAACAAGCACTGTGAAAGAAATATGACACTTCTTTCATTTTAGCAGAGATAGAAGTGAATTTCTGTTCTTTGTTTGAGAAGGTGTTAATTTGAAATTATATAGGGCAGAGACTGGACAGGATGATAACTTTTTAATATAGATTATTTTTCTTTTCAGTATTATCAGCATGCTGTCTTCAAATTACTCAGACACTGAAATCAATAAAAGCTCTTGCAAATCCTCCAGGAGTCACCAGTGGGCTTCACTGACTTCAAATCATATATCCCTCTTAACTGTCCAAACTTCATTCCCAAATTTTGTAAAGAAAACAGTAATCGTTAATTTAACTGTGTTTCTCTGTTTTATTATTCCCTCAGAAATAATTTAAAGAATTTTCTCACAGCTAAAGAAGGGAAATAAAACAGATGAACTGAGAAGGTGGGGTGGTTTCTAACTTTGAATGCAATGAAATTAGCATTTAAGGATGACAAGAAATATGGCACTATGCAGGAAATTAGTTAAATTTAGATCTCCAGAATACACTGATCCAAGAATCCTGCACATGGTTAACAAAGAATTGAAAAAATGAATTGGCCCCTCAGCATTGATTTAGCCATTTTATTAAACTATGACAGAATTTACCAAAATTTGGAAGCCATTTTCTTCCCTTTCCTCACTAGATTTACAGAACGGCTAGAGAAGGATCATCCTTCTTTTACATAATAGCCCAGTACTTCCGGCATTCAGCAGAACGCTACTGACCCATATTCCATTTCTTTATTTATCAGTTTATTTATCTCAGTCTCCTACTTCCAAAAAGACCACTCCAGTCAGGTCAGAGTGTACTCCAGAGTCCACGTCTTTCACCCTCTGATCTTAATACTGCTTTTATCCACATGAATAAATAGCAGTTAATAGAAACATGGATTAAAAACAGATGATTCAGTCCTTTGATGAGTACACTAACTACCAGACTAGATTCTTTCTCACATACTTGTTTTTCAACACAATGAACATTGAAGTAATTATATGAAATGGGTGGAGTTATGCTAATGTTAGAATTTGAGTATTTGATATGTCAGCATCTGGACACACATACGATCTGATCATTCTGACATATCAGCAAGTTAAGACAACTATAAACTACCCTGTGTTTCATGAAACTAATGCTTCTCTGTCTTATTTGTGTAGTGTGAAACAGAAGATGTGAACACAGTGCTTAAGGCTACTTAACTCACTCAATTCTGTCCAGAGAGAGCTGTAGGTCACAGCATTTCAGGTGCAAGCTGAAATCTAGATCTCATACATGCCCAGTAAGTAGTCTTAGCACCAACTTAACTGTGTGAAAGGACTTCAGAAGTCAAACTTAATAGAAGCAAACTTCACTTCTAGTCTCCCTAAAGGAAGCAAACAGAAAGAAGAGAGAGGAGAGGAAAGATTGTCCCCTCCTGCCCCTTCTCTCCTCTGCAACCCCTTCTCCTCCCTCAAGATTTCTACTAAAAATCTACTCAAAGCATGCTTTGCACGTCCCTTTTGTTTTGCTTAAGACTATACTATTATTATTCTGTGAAAACACAAAGTTATTTACAAATACATGTCCACTTTCAATGTTGAGATGTTTCATTCTTAAATTTAAGTCACATTCAGCTAAGTAAAGTTGTAAAAGTGAAACCAGAACAGCAGCATTGCTGACAAACTCGGTTTAAAACCATAGACAGAGTGTAATTCTGTCTGTCTGCTGAGGGATGGGGAATGCTATAGGAGACCCCAGGATGCTGGTTCCTTTTTCAGATCAAATGAACAATGCTTAAAGGCATGCTTTGCATCTGGTGTACATCTTGCTTTTGCTTCAGGGAAACTTCAGGCTGAGGAGGGCTTTGTCTCAAGAACCATGATGTGGCCAAAATGCAGGCCCAAATGTGGAAATCTGAGTGTTTCCCTGGATCATGTAATACAGACTAATCCACAGGCCTGCTTTTATGACCCATGTAATTCCACAGGGGAGAATATATGTGGTTTCCACACAGACTTTTCTTAAGTTCAGGAGCTGTGAGCCCGTTTATAAAAAACAAACCAAATCAAAACAAAACAAAACCATCAGTCTCTCATTAACAATGCTTACTTTATTATTACTATTATTATTATTATTATTATTTATTTTAAGGTGTATAAACTGGAAAGCAATGGAAATGTTAAAAAAACATAGTTCCCCAAAACCAGAAATGAGCATAAATTAACTACAACTGAAATGCATGCTTCTATATGAAACCCATATCCAAAGTTATATTTTTGAGCAAAAGTTTGGCTTATCACCAAAAATTATATTGATTTCATTTTCACTATCCAAGTATCCCATAGGAAACCTTCTCTGATTCAAGTAGTTAAGTCTGAGCAGTCTTTCAAATGATCAGACCAGATGGAATCTGATGGTATGATGGTATATGAAGACAAAGAGAAAGTGAATGTGGTTTTGGACACTCCTGTTTGTAGTTTTTTTTGTTTGTTGTTTTTTTTTTTTTTCTTTTAGGAAAATATATTTTTTCCAAGTTACTGCAACAATACTTTCAAAAGGCTTATCAAGTGACTTGTTTGTTACTTTAAGCTTAAAGTGGAAACATCTGAAAGACATTGAAAAAAAAGCCTTCTGCTCCATTGCCTCTTCTCCTCCAGTCCCATGTAGCTTTTCATAATCTCACAACAGTTTATACATATATAAACAAATGAGAACACTCCAGCTATATTTTATAGTCTAACTAACTTGCAGGATCTTTGAACATGGAGGTACAGAACTAGACCACGTTTACTGAACCACAGATTCTGCTTACATGGAAAAAAATCTATTAAAAAACCTGCTATTAAAGTAATAGAATTAAAGACAACACAAAGTTAGGGAATTTTAATAATTTTCTCTTATATTTTTAATTGCAATATATTAATGGATTCAAATTTGTTTTTTACATCTGTTAAGGCTATATTTAGATTGTACTGGCTTGTAAGAGAGACATAAGATGTATCTCAAGGTTTCTCATACACTGGTATGAGTAGCACTTTGGGCATTTAACCTTCTTCAAAATAACCTATGTCCCATGACAAGTTCCCAAGTTAATGAAGATGATGATAGTAACATTTCCCTCCATGACTGCTACAGATGGTGAGTCTCGTTACTGCTGCTAAGGCTGCCAATAAAAGTACCCAACCAAAAACCAGCTGGGTAAATAGTATACACATTATGGTTCCCTGACACTTCAGACTTGTGTAACGGAACATAAGTTGTAAGTGGGAGACTGTTTCTGCCAAATATATTTTTCTTTTTTTCCCCTGCTTTGAATAAAATTTTTAAAATGTCACAATGGAAGAATACATGCTTCCTATTACACTAGGCTTTCAACTCCCTGCTTAGTTGACAGAAGTCAGTTAGTTAGACGGCACAAGAATAATTCCATTACAGTGATGTAAATCAGGTGTAACTTTACTAAAGTAAATGCAACCATAGCAGGACAAACCCAGCATAACCATGGAAATCAGGCCTCAGCTAGTGCTTTTCTTACTACCAATTAAAATATAGGAAAAAAGTGAATGAACACTTACACAGAAAGTATATTTAACTTTCATTCATTCTGAAATTAAAAAATATCTTCAGAAAAAACACTTTAGAAAAAGTTTAAAAGGCATGTATAAGAACTAATGTACAAAATTCAACAATGCAATTTGAAAAGTAATAGGTTTTGAATGAAACCCAACTTAAAGGAAAATTTTTTTTCTATCCTTTTTATTATGCACATGAAAAAGTAGGATTTCTCTGAAACAGCAGAGATAAAAAAGTGGGGCTTAGGGTGTTTGCATCTGTAAGTAGGAGGAACTGATGGAAGAACACAGATGATTCCCTTGAATGTCCTTATCTTATTGCTGAACTATTGATATAGCCATGAAAATCTGTGTTGGTAGACTTTTTGGTTTCATAGAACTAAGGACTGATTTATTTCTGTGTGAAAGAGGATTTTGATATGTTGCCAACTTGCTTATTTTACATTTAGACAGTGAAACCTGGAACAGTGGAAAGGTATGAGGTCTGGAGACCCAGGTGGTTAGGAAAGCAGAAAGATTTTCACTTTGACAAGGCACCTAGTGTTGTCAGTGGTAGCTGGCAAAAGGATGTAGCATTTGTTGAGAAAACTACAGTGGAAAGAGCATCTGGTTTTATAATGCAATTAAAGCAATTTCTAAGTGAGTGTCAGCTTCCTTATCACAGGAAAATAATTTTCTTACCTACATGCACTGTATTTTCTAGATCAGGAGCAAACTTAAATTTGTTTTTTAATGGCATATTTTGAGTAAGTTGTAAACCAAATAAGTTTAAAATAAAAACATGTGTCATGTAAGTATGATAATATAGTTACTTTATGTAGAAAGTACTCAGACAGAGGTACTAATATTTCCAATGCAACATGAATAAATACATTCTAGGACATATGTTACTTATGGGCTTATTTAAAATTTTTAAGAAAAATGCGTGTCTACATGTCTATTTTATGAGAAAATACTTGCATATAACATTGAAAATTTTTAGACATGTTAAATCCTTTTGAATGCTTGACTTGTGTGTATCAAAATCCATCTTCTAAGAATGAAGAAAAGAAAGTTATTAATCAACTATTTTCTGTAATGTGAATAATATCAAAAGCTAGCCAGCTACTTTACAGTGACACAAAAATGTAATCTGATCTAAAGCAGTGATTTCCAGCTACAAAGCATTTATGATTTGTCAGGTTCCCTCAACATTATTTTTGTTGCCACTCCTCTGTGTACCTTGAATATTGTACCTTTATGGGTAAATGACCAAAACTGTTCCCAGAGAAAAGGCAAGATGTGGCATGAGAAAGCAGCAGTGAGGGAATGTGTGGATTTTATGTTTAAATGCAGATGGAGTGGGAAGAGAAAAGACAAGGTAACACTACGAATCTGAAAAACTTCAGAGAAAGCTGGAAAGCAATGCCCTGCACATGTACAGTAAGTGAAACTGCTTTGTCAACAGAATTACTGAAGCAGGTACATTTCTCTCCAAATGTCAAATTCATGTAAGTACTGTCATGAACAGTATGTGTCACATCAACAGTAATGTAATGAAACATATAAGTTTCCTTAAATAAGGTGAATCAATATAGAATGTTCTCAGGTAACTAAAGTAAGCCCAACTGAGTGCAAATCTGAGTTTTAAGGTGAAGTTTGTCCTACCTGATAGTACTACTGCTGTAATTTATACGTACTTTTTTCTCTTTCAAAACAACAAACTTTCCTGATAGAACTACTGACTATTATTTTTGCCATTTTATATCTTTATCTTTTCAGATATTCAAACTCACTCATCTATGAATTATAATTTGAATTCCACTTGCAGAAGATCCATACAGCATAAATGTGTCATGTGCTACAGTTAGAATATGTCTGTAATGTGTGAATGTGAATGTAAAAAGCCCTATCATTTGGGCAATATGGAGGTGGGGGTTAGTTTAGGAACTTTGCCTTCAGTGTCTTGGGCAGGTGCTATGCATTTTCATTCTCTTTCCAGTACCGCATTTCCTTAGCAGAGCTTCTTAATTGCACGGCATTTATACAAGTATAAGTATAATCAAAGTATAAGTCCTCTAAAGTATAAGCAGAGTTCAGAAAATAATTTAATCTACATTACTAGGAATTAGAGAAACTATTGCAATGTTAATACTATAGTCATGAAAAGGCCAGCAAGCTTCTATCTTGTTCCAACCAAAATGGAGTTTGTCATCAGCGGAAATGTCTTCCTTCTCCTGTTTACATAAATTGTAATACTTGCATCAAATTCTGTGGTGTCAGTTCAGTCTTTTAGTTAGTACAGGGATAAGGCAATTAAAATCAGTGTTGCCTTAATGCAGATAAAGACCTTTCACAATAAAATTTTACTCAGTACTCTGAATTTGCAGAGTAAAGTAAACCTGCTGGCTTAATTTTTAAAGCTCTTTATGAAGTCAGAATATCCAAGTCAAAAAGAGATTTTAAAAATCAGAATCCCTTAGACAGCTTTGGAAGAATCAGACATTGTGCTCAAAACAAAACAAAATAACTTAGAATATATGTTTAAAATGTGCTCACTTTTGTGTTTCCTGGGTCTTGAACAATGGCTACATTTGCAATAATCTTCTAAAAATTCAAATTATATCAGTATTAAATTAACAAGGATTAGATATACATTGAAATAGAGTGTTCTCTGTGTGTCTCTGTGTGTGTGTACACATATTAATGTGCATTACGGATGAGTTTGTAATCCATTTCTTGTTTCAGCTAGGCATTCCCAGCAACTCAAACCTATAACACAAATACCCCAAAAAATTGAAAGCTGTCAAAAGTGTATCAGTTTATCTGTTATCTGTTATCAGCCACTGTTTATCTAATGTATAATTTCCTTCGGTTTCTAACTGGAAGGTAACATAAGGACTTCAGTGTCATATACTCCCTGGGTACCAGCTGAAATACTGTGAAACATCAAACCTGCAGTTCTCTCATTTGCTCAACTTGAACTGAGTATGACCTGCTCAGTTTTTCTGGCTTCCCATTCAGAAATAAGAAATACTGATGATTTACAGCATCAAGTCATTTATGGCCAAGGTAACACATCATAAATGATGTTACATGTTTCTAAAAGTCGTAAAGTGCTGAAAAAATATTTTCTTCTTTTAACAGAAAAAAATAGATTTGTTTTAGGAGGAACGGAGTCAATGTAGGGCTTATGTGAGCCACAGGATACCTATTCTGGCATCAAGCTTCACAGACTACTGGAATACCTAACAAACCTGACTGGTTTAACATATTTTGCCAGGTTTGACAGGTCTCCAATCGAAAAGGAAGAATCTGCTGAAAGAAACTCTTCTTTGTGTGCTGAAATGCCCTGCATCAAAACCCAAGGCCACCCAATGCTTTTAAACATTATCCTGACTGTGAGTCTCATACATGCAGTTAAGGCTACAAAAAGACTTCAGCAGTAGTATAGTAGTGCTTTATATCTCCAGGATTTCCAAAAAAGATTAATTAATCAATTCTCTTAATACCCAAAACCAAGGCTAATTTTATAGATGTAGGACAGAGAGGTTCAGTGACTTGCCTAGCATCACAGAAAAAAATAGTGTTCATAGTTAGAATGTCAGTACAGACGGTTAGAATTTACATAGAAGAAATAGAAGGGGGGGATGTAAAATACATTTAGAAAAAGCATTTAGCAATCTTTGTGAGTTATTTTAGTAATCTTGACCACCCCAAAAAAATTAGATGGGAGGTATTTGATATAGACTACAAGGGTCTATATCACACAGAAGTTTAAACAAATCAGATTCATAGATGAGCCATAATTTTCAGGACATTTAATGACGAGTTTTCATTTTTAATTCTTGTTCATAATGACATTTTCACAAGCAAGTAATCTTGCATGGTTTTGTCTTTTCAATATTTTATTCTAGTCTTTTATTTTAATAGATATGCCTTTTGCAAGAAAAAAAAAGCCTAAAAAAAAGACCCTTCTGTTCCCATCTCTCCCCCATTTTTAAAGCCTGTAAAAATGTCGGCTTGCCTTTTGTAATCATGGTTTTTAAAAATTTTTTCCAGATTTTTGACAGAAAGCCTTTTTCTTGTTAACAGGATATAAAGTTAAAAATGAAAGAGTGTTAAAATTAGTTTATAATAGCTTTATGCATGCATAGATGTCAGAGCAAAATTGACATTAACAGGAGACAAAAAAGAGAATACAGAATTCTAGTGGATGTTTGTGGCACCAAGCAAGGATGACTTTTGCCCTTAAATGCTATTGAACACCCCCAAAAAGGCCAAGTGACATGGTTTTGCCTTTCCTGTATGCTTCTTAGGTTTACTGTGATAGAAAAGGATAAATACAAAAAGTCAATGATTTTTTTCTCATCGAATTTTATTTTCTTTCCTTCATTTTAATCACAAATTTAAACCCTGAAATCTCATTGCACCTCTCTTAAAGTGTCAGTACATAGTAAATGTGCCTAATACCACTAATCATTTTAATCCATGAATTAAAAAATACAATTTTCTGTATACTAGAGCTTTGTGACTTTTTTTAACAATATCTCTGCAAAATACGTTCTGTCTCAGACAAAGTCTTTCACAGAAGAATTTTATGAGCCTTGCTATACTAATACTATTGTTAGTTAAAACAATTCTCATTTAAATGTTCTTCAGCTGTAATATTTACGAGAATATGTTACAAGAGTGTCTATATCTTGAATAGTGCAAATATTTAGATTTAATTTGCTATTAGAAATATTCTAACTTTGACATTAGGGATAGGAAGAGACTTTCAAAGGTGAGATGCTACACATTGTCAGTAATTTTATGAGGAAGATGTTCAAATTATATCATTAAGAATCAAACTGTAATGTACCTAAATTCTTAGATGAAAACTTTAGACATAGAAAGTGAATTTAACTAAATAACCTGTGATTGTCTAAATGACACAAAACACTGAGAAGATAAATTTTAAAAAAGTAATTTTTCCATCAGATAGGAGGCATTGTGTAGTATTATGTAAATGTAAATAACCTTGACGCTTTTAAAAAGGTTAGATTAAAAAAACCCCACAAGATCTAACATTTTCTTGTTGCTGGTTTACTGTTTAAAATACACATAAAACATCAAACACAATAAAGCATAACTAATAAGACATTGTCCAAATCCACAGATATCAAAGTTAGTGCCTATTACAGAAGCTAGATTTTTTGCATTGCCTGTGTATATGAAAATGCACCTAAGACTTTAAAACCATCTTTAGCAAATTTTGTGGGGGAAAAAAGTCTTGCTTTTTTAGTTTCCTGAGGAAAACTAAGAGTTCTTTTCTTAATATTTTTACATTATTACTGCATGTTTTGATAGTAACTTTTTTAAAATCTTTGTGGCTCAATGTTAAATATACTCTGTTTACAGTCAAGCATCAAAGCAAATCTACCCCAATCCTGTTTCCACTACGGTCAGCAAGAACAGTAAAGGTACAAAGAGTTCAAAGCTGCACAGGTGTTCATTGGATGAAGGAAAATTAATCAGCCCTCTCACATATTTTAAAAACAGTTCAGTGTTTAAAACACATACTTCCGGAAGTTAGAATTGAAAGAAATGTATATGGATATAAATTACTTGGAATTTTCTCAGTGAATAAGTGAAAAGTTATTTTGCACAAATGTTTTCTGTAATTGTATATGCACAGGGGAAATACATAACATTAAATAAATCTCAAATTCACACTTCCACCTGTGTGTGGTGGCCTGATGTTAATACACCTGCAGGTAATATAAAATTAAACGATTCTGAGTCACTCTCACTGTTCTGTTAAGATAATACATTATTTTGCTTCCTTGTTAGAAAAGAGAACTTTAGAAAATTATGAACTCCAGGGACAGGCCTAATATCAGATAGCTTAAATGGTATCTATCATGTAGTATAGTCACAAGAAGAGCTACTGAACTATGATTATAATAGATTTTAAAAGTCCTCATCCGAAGATTTTTTTTTTTTTTATGTCTTCGTGGTGTAGAGATTGTTTTTGAGTGTATTTATTAGTGTATTACTAATTAACTTTTTCAATTTTATTTCAGGGTCATAATAGGAGAAACACAATTTTAAATACTGGATGGGTATAAAAAATTTGGCAATGGGTAAAACATTTTTGAAAATTAAGAGTTCCAACTATTGTAGAGGAGAAAGTAAGAGATATGATTCTAGTGTGATTATGAAAAATCATTTATTAATCTCAATAATTTAAGGAGTGAGAATCCAGTTATGTCTAGGAATGTACGTAACATTACTTAGTATGTCTGTAGCAACTATCTTTTCTGAGGTAGAAGACTCAAGTTTTATTGTTTTAGGAATTTAATTATCCAAATGTTACATGAAATAAGGATTTTTGAAAAGAAAAATTAAAAAAAAATCCAAGACATCTTCACATTAAACTTACATCTTTAAATTCCCTATTCAGTTTTTATAAATTCTTACAATATACCTCCCTTGAGTGCAAAGACTTTGGTTATTGGGTCAATGTGTTAATACATCCGAAATTTTCACCAAGAAACAGAAATAAGACCAATAGTTTTTATTCAGATTTTGTGGTGTCTCTAAAGGAAAATACCACTTATTGGGTGGTGGAACATGACACTGAAGGCCTTGCAAATTTTGTCAATGATGTTTATTGAAATTTTATTTTCAACTGTGGATAGGTTGCTGCTTGACTTAAAAATTGTATGGAAATGATTAATTGGATGTACAGGAAAGTTAAAAAATCAACTTAATATTAATGTTTTTATCAGATATGTTTTTTTTCTTATTATCCAAAACATTTCTTATTCTTTTGCTTGATGTATTAAAAAAATCCTCCAAAACAGGCAAAGATTGAGGTCTACTCCCATCTTCTATCTATCAAAATAAATAAATACTTATTTCATTGTTACCTTTTCCTTCCATTTAGGCTGTGTAAACCCTTCCTAACTAATGAAAAATGTATGGTAAGGGTACATAACCTTGTATATGGTAAATATGCATCATATATCACTCTGCAATTTAAAATTGGTTACGGGAGAAGTATGTTGCAGAGATTCTTACTGAATATTTGTCCCATCAAGGAATACCATCAATTTAATCAGAGAGACTCATAACAGAAAAATACTGGGAACAGGGGGAATTATTCAGGGAATAAGTAAAATAAAGCCTTTTAGAGCTTAGTATACCAAAATCCCATGGTTGTGGCTTATATTGTGAAATGAACTGGTGTGTGAGAGAATTAAGTGCTCTAATTACTGTTGTCCAAATAATCTTCCAGTGGTGACTCAGCCAAAGAACTGCTACAAAAATGCAAAGTCCTGCTTGTAAAGATGAGGCCAGATGCCACTCATTCAGAAAATTATGCTATTGATAGGTAGATCTACAGGGGCCAATTCCAAAATCTGAAGAAAACTTCTCAGAATAATTTGAATTATATTCAATTTTACTTTAAAATCCTTATCTTGCTGCAGTATTTGTATAGAAACCTTGATACCCTGATCATTACAATTTTGAAAGTCACAAGGAAGAAGAGATTTCTATACACTGCAGTGTATCATATATTGCAGTTCTTTACTACATATTTTATTACAAAATTCCATTCCAAACTTGATTTGGTTCATAAAATTCACACACTTTTTAAGGGGAAATTAGTGCTATTATCCGTATGTGATTAATTGTGCATTTTAGAGGGAATTCCAGAGAAACAGCATAAGGGTTAAAAATGTTGTAAAAGATAATTCAGAATTGCATCTTTTTTCGGGGGAAAAATAAAATTACCAAAGAAATCTTGATTTTTTTCAAATCAGTGAAACAAAAACAACAAGCAATGAAATCAACAGCTTTTGTGTGTTTAATCAGTAGTGACAGAAAAGCAAAGCCAGCATCAAAAAAAAGATAGATAATGTAGTCTGGATGGAGTAAAATTCAAACAAATCTTACGGTCAAAACAGCCTTTAAACTAAACGTGAAACCTTTCTTCATTAGTAAAAGTGTGCTTGAAGTTCTTGTTACTGTTCTTGTTACATGTTCTACACACACCTCCATAATTCCATCTTTTTTTTTTTTTTCTTCCCTAGAGGCCAAAATATTTAAATGCCACTAAAAAGTCTTTTTTGCTTTTAGCTTAAAAGAGCGGCTATTGAGAACTCTGCATGAAGGCACGGTCTTCCAAAAAGATTTAAACTTGTTTTTATAAAGTCATCAGGTTTTGAAGTATATTTATTTGAATGGGGAATCTTTTGAGATTTTTCCATCATGAATGGATGTCTACCTTATTGGATGATTAAATAGTGCTCCATAATAAAATATAAAAGCATAAAAAAAAATCTCATCTTGAGACTTAATACTGATAAAAGTTTCAATTTAAGAACAATATAGAGAGAGTGGTACTAAGAAATTGTATTGCACTTCATCACATCTTTTTCAAAAACAAAAATAGTTCTATTAGAGAAAAGTATATGCTTTTCTCTTTTCTCTGTCAAAGTTTCACCTTAATAAGAACAAACCTTTTTGCATGTTTCAATTCTCAGCTCCACTTTATTAGATTTATTATCTAGAATACTGTTTGAATTATTATTGCTACATAAGCATTGCTTATGTAGGAGAATTTTTTCATCCAAAATCATCACAAGAACTGAGAAGAAAAAATTATGGAAAAAATAATTATAATAGAGCCTTAAGCTTAAAATCTTGCTTGTCTCTTGTCTAGAATTCTCTTCAGTTCTAAGTCGTCTATCCTACTTTATTTGCCAACTTGGTTAGTGTCTAATTTTCTTACCTTAATACAGGCAATACTGAAGACTGATTAAGCTAAATTTCACAAGCATTTGGAATTTATCTAGGATACTGCCTAAAAAGGATTGTAGGTAATATCAAAACAGCCACGTGGGGACAAAGCCTTCCTACTCCTTTTCTCGTTTAGCCTTTCCTTTTCCACCTCTTTTCTGGTGATCAGCTGCATGCTGCACAGATGTCTTCCTTACATGTGCATAGCTGCTTTTCAAGTGGTTTTCACAGCACATGTTCTCAGCTGAGATCTCCAAGATATTTTGCTTGAAAAATGAAACCAACTCACAATGGACTTCTGTCAATTTCAGAAAAAAAATCTGGAGAAACAATTTTCATTAGGAGATCATGGGGTTTTGTCATTGCAAAAAATTTTCAGGGTTGATGTTTTGCTTTTGGGGCATGCAATCCCAGTGGAAGGAACTATAAAGATAAAAATGTAGAAGTGTATTGTAACAAAAGATTTATGTTAGCCGCATATTATGACAACACACAAAGTGAAACAAATTAGTTTTTTGACAAGTGTAGAAGCAATATTAAAGAAAGAATGATTAGAACATGCATTGTAAGTTTTTGCTTTTGCTCCTATTTTCTGTCAGCAAATTGACTAAATGGATCACCCTCAAAGAACTTTCTGAGTTCCCTAATGATATTATTTCCAATGAAGGAATCCTTTTTAATTTCTATGATCCAGAGTCCACAAAAGGCAATAGAAGTCTCAGTGCAGCAACACTTTCCATAGAGGAAAAAGTGACCTACTGCATATATGCTTTCTCAAATGGTAAAGTCTGTCTTTGATATTTTCCATAATACAGTACAAGCAAGGATAAAATATGTTCTTTGCAATTCTTTAATTGTGGTTTTGTAGAGTGTTTTCTTTTGTACTGACAGAACTCTCTCTTTGCTGTTTGTTTAATACTTCTTCAAGATTTTCAGATAAATTAGATAATTACAGAATAGACTGAGCAAATCAGTATGGCATTTTTCATGTCATGATATGATGTTAGTCATTTCCCCTAGACATATGATAATTCTAATTACTTTAGTCTCCTTTGAATTGTAGCTAACCAAACATTAATTAACGCAGATTTTTAATAATTGCAAAAATTAACCTTCCAAGTGAACATTTTATAAATACATAATTCAGAAAAAGTTCTGACTTATATTTTACACTGTAGAAAATATTTTTACCAATTTAATAATATATGCAACATGTTTTATGTTGCTGTTAGAAGAATAATGTTCAATTTATATAAACATTGTTATGAATTGCAATAGATTTTCCCATCCATGAGCAGGTATTCATGTTCTAGTGACAATAAGATGTTTTAGAAATAAGGACACCCATGTAGTAGGTATTGGGATACAGTATCTTGAAGGTGTGAACTGTCATTTCTGCCTATTACAAACTGTTAAACAACATGTCTTTGTCTGGTATATGCACACAGGGAAATTATTACAAAATAAGGACAGATAAGACAATGTAACATCAAATAAAATTAAAAAAAAATTAAAACTATTTATAATTTATATTTTTTAGCTGTTCTAAGACTGCAGTAGCTTTGTAAGAAAACCCACCAAAGTCAGTGACTATCCAACTCTAATGCCTGCCACTAGGGAAAAAAAAAAGGAAAGCTCAGATTTTCAAATGCATTTAGGCACTTAATGTTCTTCCAGACAGTAGCTAACTCTTGAATAAAGTTGTGAATTAGGGTATATTCTGTTAACATTCTTCTTACAATGATGTTACCTCATCTAAATTAACTGTATTTTTCATGCTCACTAGCTGTTGGTCTGCTACATGTAGACATTGGGACAAATGCAAATGTTCTTGGTGACATACCTTAAAGTTAGTTGACTAGCTGGGGTCACAGGTGATCAATACCATGTTCTTTGGACCACCTTTTCAAAAAACCTAAAGGAACTAATGACTGTTACGTCTACTTTTTTGCAATCAAAAACATGTTGATTAAATGAGATACTTCTCAACTGTTGTCATGTTGCCTTTGGAGATTTATATTTTCTTTAAAACTTCCCTTTTATTCTGTTACACATTTAACCAAATGCAGCTAAAATAACAAAACAGACCTGATTCATTTATCATTGCCACACAAGAACTGGAAATAGCCTCTAGGTAATGTATTTTTGCTATCTCTTATGGGTAATAAAGCACTCATACAGTAATGTATTGATTTAACCTCATACATGTCACTGAGTAACCTTTCTTACAGTATGCAAAGTCCCTTTTCTAAGACACCATAAAGTATACTTCCAAGATGCTACACAAGTTTTAGCCACGACTCCCATAAAGATCAGTCAGAGTTCTGTAAATACCCAAGCAAACTTTTAAAATCATGCCTTTGTTTAATCAGTTACTGCAAAAGCTTCATAGCTGAGATAGCATTTTCAACAAAATAAGACTCTGACTTAGTCTGATTTAAACATTTAATGATTTATGATTTATTGATTTATTGAAACTGATTTATGTAAAACCAATCTGAAAACATACTATTACTCCAAAATTGTAAGTTGGCGTGTTGAATGATAAGTTCTAGTTTGCCTTTATTACTTCCTTCCACAAGCAAAATTTTTGGTTGCAATATTTCTCATCATTGAATAACAGATTATAATGACAAAATCAAAGTCTATCTCCAGTTCTCTAGATGTTCTTTCCTTTTAGGTGATACCCTCAAACAGGGAAGAGCCCAAGATAGCATTCTGAGATGCTGTGACTAGTCATGTATTAAAAAAACAAACATTAGAATGAAGATTCTCTTAGATTGAAATCCTAGTATAACTTCCCGCCTATGTGGTTCTTGTTTGATCCTTACATTTTTCAACAGTGAAAACTAGCCATTTACTCTGAAATGAAGAAATAATTATCTATGCTATATCTACTAGACAATTTTCCCATTCACTCTAACTTTATGCTAATTTCGTTCTTGTGAAATCTCATTTATTTAGATCTTTGCCCATAGCCCAATGTTACGTAGACCCTAAGACAAATGCTCCTATAGAATCACAGATGAGACTACCAAATTAATTAACGTCGGTCATTTAACTTTAGGTATTCCAAAATGGTACATCAGAACATCTCTTTTTCTCTATAATGCACTTAGAAATTTTGGCTTTTAATTATAAGTGCTCAGCTCATTCCTGTATCAATGTCCAAGTTTAGGTTATCTGGAATTTTACAGTTTACTACCAAAACATCCAGGAATATGAACTGTCAGGACATCCTAGAAGCCTAAAGAGAGACCGGGGTGGGGGTCGGGGGGAAGATTATTCGATTTTCTTTTTCCAAAAAAGAGCAATAGTTCCCTCTGCTTGTAGAATCCAAAGTTAATTTGAAAGTGTTGGGGGAAGTGTGCCCTCTTTCTTAGACTTTCTTTCAGAAAATGAGATCTGAAATGTCAGAGAGATAGCTAACATCCTAATAATCCAAAATTCTTCTGAAAAAAGGGACGTGACACAAGACTATCCTTTGTAGAACAAGAAACATTATAGTACTAGTGAGCAAAAATGAATGTAGTTTTTTACAAGATCTCCAGTCTCTGTCTTGGTAAAGAAAAGCCTTGCAAATACTGGAATAGTGTTTGTAGCTTCAGTGTCAGACAGGATTATATCTACACCTATGGTAACAAGCAGTGAAACATAAAGTTGAAATTAGATTTATTTTTTGTGAATGAGCAAGGAAGAAAAAGAAGTTAATTTAATCCCTTCTGCCAACCACAACCATATAAGAGAACTATGTAACAACTACAGCAACAAACAGAACTGGCTGAGAGAAATGGAGAAGCTCAGGTTCTCTGAGCCAGGGTTCAGCACCCGAAGTCAGGGGAACTCTGCAGCAACATAGAGGTCTGCCAGCAAGCACTAACTTGCCTGTTGAAAACTAATGATGGCAATACCTATCTGAGCAATGTGTGTGGACCATTCAACACAACTATAAGGTGAAAGCATAATACATTTTGCTGTGTAATTGTTCCCAAAGAGATCATCAGGAAGGCAGAAATGAAGAAGTCAGGTGAAGAATGTACAGGAGGGGAATCATGACTTTTCTTATATCATGTTAGAATTTTTTTTCCTCCTCCTTTTTTATTTATTTTTTACTTTTATTTTATTCTCAGGTTACCAGCATGCAAAAATATTGTACTTCTTGAAGTATATATAGACTATAATCTTGAAGGTGGATGCAAATTGTTTCTGGTTTGGGATTTGTTGGGTTTTTTCCCCACAGAATATCAGAAAGCAAAAAGCATTCTTTTTTTCTTTTTTTTCTTTTTTTTTTTTTTTACTTTTAAATAGCTACAGCACAGGTAACTAAGTGGGCTTATCTAGTCAAAGTATTCAAAAGTTCATTTTGGAAACAGCTTTATTTCATAAATATTTTCATTGAGTCTTCAGAAACTATAGAACCAACTTGCTTTATGTATATAAAAAAAATCTGTTTAGTTGTTTCATCCACTGTTAGTGTTGAAGAGAATGGTAGGTAGAACTAAAGTGTCCTGTCTAATGACCATGGTTGCTATGGCTCCTGTTAGTTGATGTGCAGTGTGTATAATCCTCACAAACATCAGTATCCAGAACTCTTTTTTCTCAGAATTTTAAAACATATTTTTAATTTTAGTCAATGCCCTTGCTTTTCACAGAAACAATATTTTTCACTTTTTAAATCACTTTACCTTCTTTGTAGTAGCATGTAATTATTAGAACAGACTTTACTGAGGAGTAACTTTCCAAAACAGTTGCCCACCCCACAGCAAGAAGAAAAGCAGTAAATGCAGTATTCTAGCAGCTTTTAGGAGTATGTTTACTGATCTGTGAAATATAAAATGGTATCCAGGGGAAGGAACGTAATGCCAAGAATTTCTAACTTACTTACATGACAAACAGCCAACCGTCTGTAAGACTGATCTACAGACTTTCCTGCAGCAAATAAAGTAAACAATATCAGCAAAACAAAAAAACCTGTTTCTGTACATGAGGGCTTATATAATAGACAAATTAGTTTGTAGGTCACATTAGTAGTGTGCCACTATATTTGGAAGGGTCTCATGGGAGCACAGTTTTACCAAAGATAAACCATTAAGGAGACTACTGCCTCAGCACTTTCTACTTCAGATGAAGTATTCTTCATGTGATACTTACAAAAGTGATAGGACAGAGACTGACTTCCAGAAAAGATTGTCAATACTGAACTGTGTGGCTGATAGGAGATACTAAAAATGCAGTCAGAGTTTTCTCTATTCTGTTGGGAGATTTTATCTGATTAAAGACAAGAAGGATGCACCTTCAAAATATGTTTAGTATTTTGTAATGTTGACAAATAAATGAAAGAATGGACTATGTTAAAGTCTTATCCTTACTCATCTAAAATCATAGAGTTATGAGAAATGGTTTCCTTTACCATCTTTCTGACCTGCTGCCTATACCTTGATCCTGAAACAAAAATAGTAACAGAGTGGATCCCTTTGCCACACAGGATGGTTTTAAATCTCTTTGATGCTGCTGGAGCTAAGTAGCACAGAGTACACTTAATATATGGGAGAGGATGCGGGAGAGGATGCAGGATAGGATATGAAAATCAACCTGAATTAATTAAGCCTAAGTTCAGGAGATAAAAAGTTGTTAGGACAGAATTTGATTGCCCCTTTCCCCACGTAACTCAGTTTGAGGGAATTATGTAATTTGTGGTTGTGGTAATTCCCTGTCTCAGGCTATAATAGAATATACTTGAAAAATGCCTGTTAACCTAAGTTATTTTCTTCCATTCAACCACAGCAGAAATCACCTCTGCCTTATTTTATAAAGAAATTAGGTGGTGGAGGAGGGAGTGTTTTAAAATGACTCTTTCAGTCTTCTTTCTTGCAAAATAGTTTTGGTTATTTATGAAACTTGACTACATCAAGGTGTTCATTGACAACTAACAGCTTTCTTGTGTCTGCACAAAGAGTTACAGTGCAGTTGCACTGTTGGGGTTGATGGAAGTTCAGTCAAATACATATGTTTGAAAGCAGAGGAGAGTGTTCCAGACTTTAAATGTGAAAAACAGCAGAACATGTACAGTTTAGGCCAGAGTATAAGAAATGGAATCATTTCCCTCCTGTCCCCACTTGCTTGAGAATGTGCAGATGTAAACTACATGAAAACTGGGGGAGAAAAAGGTTGGGGGGAGGGTGGAATTAATGAGCATCCATAATACTCATAGATAAATGGACACCCACATTTCATGTTTTTTATTTAAAGAGAAGAAAGTGGCATTTTTTTAAAGTAGAGCTGATAGAGCACTTGGTGAGCAAACTTGTTTAAAGAAATCAATAATAAAAAAGTTCTTTTGAGTTGGCCCAGGTTTGCAAATCTTGAATGAAATAGATCGAAGTAAATGGAAACTTTTAAGTAAAGGGGAACAAATTAGTCCACTATCAGCAACACTAGTAAAACAGTAAATCAGATGAAGACAGCTAAGAAGAAGCCAGAATGGCTCAGTGGTGATTGGTCATCTGTGAGGGCTGGGATTATGCTGGAGAGGGAATGAAATAAGGATTTTAAGTGAAAGGTTTTTGGAAAGAAGAGGATTGCAGACACCACCAAAAGGAAGCTCCTTTCCAAAGAAAATTCACGTTTTCAGGCAAAGCTGCTATGCTTCATGGAAGTAATATCTGCACTCTTGTTAATGGAAACCTGTAGTATTTATAGCCAATCCTTCTGTTGGTTTATGGGGATACAGCTCTGTCACAACCGACCTCTGTGTATTCATTACTTCCAGTGGTTATTCTTTTCCACTACAAAATCCCGAGGGAATTTTGATCTCTCTGAGTCTTCAGGCTTGCAGAAGATTCTTTTGTATATTGTCTTATCCTTTCTTAACCTTCCTTTTCTCTTCAGCAAATGACAAAATCAGTTGCATCTTTTTTTCCCCCCACCTAATAAAGCAAAAAACTCTTCAGAGCTGATTAACAGAATTGTTTAATGCTGGTCATTCCTCTGATCTTGTTTATAACATCTAGTGCTACAAGGCAGAAAGTAAGCTATGCAAAACCTGTCAAGGACACATCCAAGAGAGTTGTGAGTGTATGTGGGTTAGTTGAATCTGTTTAGTGCCCAACTCAGTCTAACTTCAGAACCAGAATCCTCAGCAAAAATCAGCTGCAGATTATTGACAAAATTCTACTCATGCTGCTGCTGGGATAGAGGAAGGAGTAGGATCAAATAAGGTGGGCTGCCTGACACAATCAATCCTACACAACCATGCTGCCAGGCACCTATGTTTCCATGAGAGTGAAAGCAGCCTGAATTAGATTGCATTTTTCCTTGCACTTATGCTGGAAAATGTCAAGGCCTCTTTTAAAGGGCCCTAGAGTCATGTGATATGCAAGGTATAACTGAGTTGGAAAAGAAGCCTAGGCAGGCTAAACACAGATGACTGCAGGCTTGATGACACATGATGGGGTAACAAACCCAGTTTTTCCCCTCACATGTTTCCCAAAGGAATCAATGCATAATACTGCAAGCAAGAAGCAGTTAAAAGTAAACATTTGATTTGTCCTTCCCAGGGATATGATGGAAGATTTGATGCCAGAAAAACATATGTCTCATTTTTGATTTGTCAGAATATGACACAAAGTTTGGAATTCCTGCTCTTATTTTTCCTCTTCTTTCACTTCCCACCAAGATTCCTATTACCGTCTTAAAAATCTTTGTTCGTTCATGATTGCTCCATAGATTCCAGTGTCTTCCCTTTTGATAGCAGCTTTCCCAGAACCTGGTAAGCTATATTTCTGCAATCAAGTCTGCCTCACCCATTGCTTTTGGATCTCTTCTTCTACATCAAGATTCCCTTGCCTTTAAGCCTTTTCATTGTAAAAATTTTATTCCTTCATCCACCTTGATCCCTATACATATTTCCAGTAGTCTGATTCCCAGTTCCATATTTCATTCAGATGTATTTATCTTTTTATTGTCTGTCAACTGAAGAATGACATCTTACTGCTTTCTAGTTACAGCATCTTACAGACGTATGGTTTTTACCCCACTAGAAGTTGTGTAGTATTGCTTAGTCAGATTACAAACACTCCTAAAGAGTTGGAGAAAGGAAGTCTTTGGCAATGATTTAAATATTGAAAGGACTAATGGACTAATTTTAACAAAGGATAGAAAAGCCTGGTCACAATGTGCAGTTCACAGGTAGACATTAATGATGACTAGTTGAAATCAGGAACACCCCTTTAGTGTTGAAATTCAAGTCTAGATTTTATTACAAGAAGGAATGTAACTCTTTATGAGGACTACATTTTCCATTCATACGTTGTAAAAACCTGATTCTGACATTTCCAGTTGCAAAGTTCAACCAGATAAATTCTAGCTTATAACTAATGTCACAATAAAAAGCATCCAGTAGTGTTTATTAATCTTCCTGCCTCCATGTGCTCTACGTGCTATGTGTCATTGTGTCAAAAAGTAATAAAACTTACAATAGCAATGCAGTAGTGCCTATTCCATTTGGCTCTGGATGAATATATGTGGAAAAGGTTTTTGTTTTTTGGTCATCATAAACTTCATTTTTTAATCTGAAACCAAGCTTTCACATTAAGGCATAAGGAGTAAATTTCACAGGTATTTTTTTTTCTGACATGCGCTCCAATTATTTTTGGATGATAAGTCAAATTTTTTTTTTTTAGTAGCCAATGGTTTTTGAAGGAAATTATTAATATTTGTAATTGTAAATTGTGTTGAAATTAAATTTTACAAAACTGACCCTAGCGCAGTTATTATAGACTGTAAGAAACATTGTCTAACTTAAAATGAAAACTGTGTTTTATCCCTCTTTCATTTGCTTAACTTCAAGTCAATTTCCTATGCATACTGTTCTTCCATGACAGCAGCTCTGGGAATGATTCTGCCACAAGGGTATCACTTCTTTATTTGACACTAATGTCCCAATTGCATGCCAGCTGTGGAAAACAAGTTCAAGACAGTTCTACAATAATTTGTGACTTCACAAGTATTTTTCATGCCAATAAACCCATTTAGATATAAGACTGCGGTATACTTCAAGTTTTTGTTAGTGTGATTTCAAAGATCAGTATCTTGTACTGTTTTCTCCATTTTGCATTTACTCCATCAGCATTTTTTGAATTCCCACAACTTTCACTATTGAATTTTGTTATTATTATTTTTAGAACTTATGTTACAGTATCAAGTAGGCGGCACAGTAACATTGGATCCCACCATATTTGCCTATAGTGGATTGTTTTTCATCTAGAAAGGACTTTTGCTGGAGGTAAGAAAGACAGAACAATAAATACAGCAACATTTGCACAATTTTTTATCAGAAGGGACAACAGCAATTATATTTACCACCTCCTCCTTGTCATATGCAGGGATTACTGAAGGTCTGAGCTTTAGAAAGATGACTTGAGGGAGGGCAAGTTGACGAATACAGCTATATGGATATATAGGGGGATTTTCCTTTCATCTGGAAAGACACAATTTGGACAGAAATACTTGTTAGAGGAGTAGAACTAAGTAAATGGGAATTAATTACAAAAAAAAGATTTTTGAACAAAAACATAGAACACAGGTTTCCTTTTGAACAGCTTTCCTTCATCTCTGTCATGTGGTCTTTGGTCTTCATGTAAGCCTTTGTCTCTCCTAAATGTTCTTTTGTTTCTGTGTAGAAAGATTACTCTCAGAAATTATACAGCTAGACATTTAATTTTGTTTGATAACTTTTTAAAATATTATTCTTAAAAAGTATTAATAACTAGTCACATTATTCAGGTATTATTTTTTAGTGAAAGTGTGAAATTTACAGGGTTTTGTTCAATCTACATGCAAATTACTTTGCTGTCAAACTGAGGCTGGAAGTGTTTTTAGATCCAAACCTATTGCTGGAATCATTTCTTTCCTTCTGATTTCCATATAAGCAGATACTTTCTTGTTGATTTTAAACTGCAATGATGATTCACAGCAGCATGTTCCAGAAGCACAAAGGATCATGACTTTCATGTCATAATCTCATCTTCAAATGATAACTTCTCAGAAATTTTGGATTATGGTTATTGATCCTGCCTCATAAAGCGGCATTTTTCTGTTCCTGCTATGCCAGAGGTCCATAGGAAGCAGAGCATACATTACAGATTCCCAGCAGCTCTTCAGATTTATCCTTAAGGATTATAAACCCTCTGGAATAACATTTCTACAGTCATTAGATAAACCAAATATATAGCCAAGAACTAGTAGACATTACTCATAAAATCATGAATTTCAAAGATCCTGAGAAGTCTCAACTACCATTAAAATCAGGGATGCCCAAGTGCTACAATGACAGAAGTAAAAGGAAAATTCTAAGTAGGTAAAATGTAGTTTTTGGTATATCTTGGGATGAGGTTTTTTGTGTTCCTAGCCTATAATTAAAATTATTAGCATTGAAAGTTGCAGTACTTCAAGAAGAATGTTCTATATTCTCTCCAGATGCAGAAAGAAGGAAAAATAATGTACAGTCATGCTCTGTCCTCAGTTTTTGATCAAAATTCTATATAAATGATTCATGTACATTTTATTTTGATGCTCTAGTAGTTACTTATGGTGACTTACCACAGAAATGGATAATTATAGGATTCTTTACCTTGGTTAGAAAGTTTTTGGATTCTAGTTGACAGCTTTGTCAGATATTAAAGAAATTATTTGTGTTAAGTGTGCTTTAGTGTTTGGTTTTAAGTTACATTTATACTTTTAGACTTCTAACAGACTAAAATAGGAGAGAAGAGAACAGAATATAAACATACAAATAATGTCTAAAATTGATTTTATTATATAGAGTTGTTAAGGATAATAGTTCCTAAACTCTGGCCTTGAAACTAAGCTCACAGATTATATCCTAATAGTACAGTAGGAGAACTGCATGTAATTCTGTTCCATAATCAGAAATGTAATTTAAAAGGGATTAAGACTGGTGTGACATCCGCCCAATGCAAGGAAAGCAAGGAAAATCAGTCCAAAGGAAAGCTCTTAATATTAACTTAAAACCCATACAAGAAGTTTCCACTCATAGAGAGTACCTCAGCATATTCACATATTCACCATCAGGCAATAAAACATACTATATGTAATATATAAATCTTTAGTAGGGACTGCTTTCTACTCACATGGTAAGGTGTTACTAAAAACCTGATCTCAACTTTAATTAAAGAAGCATTTCTACAGCTGAGTATAATTAAGACTGGAATAAAAAGTTCATTTTTCTCCTAAAACTTATTTTTAGGGAATAACTCTGTTTTGGGGAACATATATTTCAATTTTTAAACTTGTAGTTTATAATCCATCATAATAGACAAGAACTAAAGTATTTCAAATGAAACCAAATTGATGGCTTTCAACCTTATTTTTCTTCAGAAAATGCATAGATTACGTGTGGAATATACTTTAAGAGATACATTTACCCTGCTTCAAGACAGGGTTATCAAGACCTAAACCATTTGGAACAAGCAATATCGTTTCTGTAATTGCCATTAAAAAAATCTGTTCTTGTGTTTCCTACAGAAATGTTTTGCTGATGTCTGACTTCAGTTTGTCTCAGCCCAGGAGATTTGTCTTTTTTTGTCATATCCATAGTGAATTCTCAGCTACAGTGAATGAGATTATTCATGAAGTAAGAAGTCACATAACTAATGACAAAATAACAATAATTAAATAAGAAGAATTAGTTTAGGCTGCAACTGAAGCTATAAACATCAGGATTATTGTGAGAAAGAGATATCCTCTAAATTATCTAAATCTCAAATCTGAAAATAGGATCCCATTCAGGCAGAATGTCATAGGGGTTTTTTTGGCTCGAGCAGATATTTGAGGTGTACCCTCCAGTTTGTTGCTAGGAAGAAAGACAAGATGGAATTGAAGTTCCACACTGTTTATAGTGATGAAGTTGATACCTATTTTTTAAAAATCTTTGAGGATTAAGTTACTTAGATTTTCCAGAACTAGATGATACTGTGAAATTCCATGTTTTTCAACACTCTGAAATACACCTAAATTCAGGACACTTTAGAAGTCAAGATTAAATAAAATTATCTGATTAGAGATATTTAGTGCATTTCTTTTACCTTCTCTTCAATTGTTATTTTTTACTACATATTAACCACCTTTATTAACCAAAGAGGTTTTAGTGTTTTCTTAACATTTTAGTTGACTGACATGCTGTGATAATAGACCACAGGCTTTGAATAGTATACTTGATTTCAAGTTTTTAGGAATAAACACAAATAATGATTATAAATTATAAAGTCACCATATGACACCATGTTTATCTGCAACAGCAAAACTATATTTTATGCAAGTACGTTATTGTGGTTTGGCCTGAGACCTAGTTAAGCAATTGGTAAATGTGTCTCTTGGAACTAGTTTTTGGCCTTGAATGCAGATTACTTAGTTCACAAAATTAAGATTTCCTGCTGGGAAATTGGGTAGTTTCAAAAGTGCTTTACCACCTTAATGGCTATTGCTAGATTCAACTTACACTCAGACGAGAAGAAAAAGCTTCCAATTGCACTTATACAATGAACTGTATATAATATAAGGGAAGCAGTAAGTTTTGGAAAGCCATATGCACCTGTAAAATTAATAAATTTAAGCAAACCAGAAGGTCAAATATAGATGAACAGGAGATAAACAGTGCTGGTGAATGCTTTACTCCTTAGGAAGTAAAACCTTAGTTTTAGTAAAATTGATATTAAAGATTGCTATAATTTTAACTATTACCCCTGGATACTGCCATCAGATTTAAATGGACAGTTGTGTGAATTCCAGAATAGGACCCAAAGCTTCGACAGCGCCTCTGATATTGCCTTTTCCTCTGTGACTTTTGGCAAATAACTTATCTATCCAAAGGTATGCAAAAAAATTTCCTTACATGTGGCAAGAGGTTTGAGGAAATTTATCCTCCAAAGTTTTCTAGCATTTAGGAAGAAAACAGTGTAACATAAATGTTGGTTTATAAAGGCCTTCAAAAATACAGTCATTTAAGAAAGATGTTCTGAGATTCTCAGTTTTTAGCAAATTTTATACTTTTACATTTTGTAGGTAGATACTCAGAAGGCTGTAAAAATTGCTTCAGAAAGATTTGTTGGTTATCTGTATATATTTATTATTTCTGTTGTACCTTTTGTAGTATAGTTTCCAAACTTTCATACTGTGGGAAGGGCATGGATTTCTACTACAGAAAATGTATGCCTGTTCAAATGCATTTAAGAATGTCCTGATACTTTGAATCTGTTAAAATCAGCTTTTTTTTTCCCTGTGTTACATCAGTTATTCCAATATGAAAACTTTTATTCACCACCCATAATTGCTGATGGTATAAAACATAGCTTCCTAAAAAGTGTACAATGGAGTATTTTATTTCAGCATCTGTTAAATGTCAGTGCAGAATTTCAAGGGTACAGAATTGTGCAATCTTTCTTCACAGAAGTCATCAGTCATGAAAAAGTGAGACAGAATTAGAGTTAGCCTTTCTTGGCTTGCATTGCATCTAATTCAGGCATGCATGACCATTGCCATCATTGTTGTACTTATGCCAGCTGGTTCTGATTATTAAGAAAAGCAGCATTGCGTGCTGAACATATAACAATAAACTATTGTCATATGAATGGAGTGCTTTTGCTTCTAAGGGATATAAATATACACATAATAAAAATAAGGTGACTCTAACTTCACATCTCATAGAGAAGAAATAATAGATCAAGCATACTCCAAATGGAACCTGGATAGGGAAGATACCCTTATGAGCTTCAAAGTTATTTTCTTCCCTTTTTTGGAGAGGGACATGGGAGGCGTAAAAGTTTTACACTTCTTACTCAAGTAAGCTAAATCCAAGAGCAGATATTTTTGAATAGTTAGGGGAATTTTTTGTCACATTATATGTTCTCACCCTGTCCTGACATCAGATAGGGTGAGTTATATTTAATACTTGGGGGAAATAGTCAGAATCTTTGATGAATAGGTTTTCCATCTCCTCCTCACTGATTTTAAACAAGACACCTTGAAAAACCTGGAGTCCTAGCAAATAATAAACTCTTTTAATATCTCCATCAGGGAATAATAAAATCAAGTATGTATAAAAACGTACCCTTTAGCATATGAAAGCATAGAAGCATGTGAACTTATACAATAAGCAGTAGATACCTCATTTTGAGTACATTCACATATTGACACAACAATGTATGCCAAATAAAACTCTCATGAAGCTTGGAACTCAATAAGACAGTGTAATAAAATCTGGGATACAACTTCCTGAAGTGGGGTCAAAATCATCATGTTCTACTAGGAATTGCTGTGGAAGGGTAAAATCCCTAGAAAAGATATCTAGATATCTAAGGAAATAGTTGAAGTAAGAAGAAACCCCATTTGGCATATGTCTAAGTCTTATTGGTTTCTAGTGACTTTATCCATCCAAGATATAGGTATGGATGTAAATTTTTTGAACTGGAAAAAATGTGGAAAAAATACAAAGATTTTGCAGTACACTGAAAGAATTTTAACAATCCATTTTGTAAGTGAACATTCAGTTTCTTATATTTCTGTAGTATTTTTGGCCACACAGAGTTCTGGGCTGTTTTTATGAAATTCATAACTGAAACACAGGTTTAGTAAACATAGTATTTCAGAAAAGAAAAAAAAATTCTAATGATCGTTAATGTCATATTGATAATTTAGGTCAACATTACTGTAAAAACTGCAAAGGGAATCAGTAATTGCTTATAACTCTGATAACACATATTTCCACATATTGAACTAATTGTATAACTTTATAGCCAAGATGAACACAGCGTAAGCCAGAGGAAGTGAATGAAGTAAACTTAAAGCTCATTTGTGTATTCCCATGACTGCATGATGTTCCCCTGGCTGACCACTTCATCCTGAATCAGGTCTATATGATCAGACGCAGCAGATTGATGGCTCTTCTCTAACCTTTATCTAAGTCTTCTAGGCAAGAGTCCCAGAGCTCAGGAATGGAGAAAATCCCTTAACCTGGGCTTCACTTCACACCTAATGCTCCTGCTGATTATTCTGACCTTATCAGATTTCTGTGGCCAGGAGGAACCATCATAATGATCTTCCTGGCACTGAAGTAAAATGCAGGCCGCATAGTTTCATCCACTGATTCCTATAACAACCCTAGGATTTTATGTTTGAACTATAGCATTTCAAAGACAGTAGTGTTGATTGAGAATCCAAGTGATACAGACTGAGAGACAGAAAAGGAACCAAAGACTGAATGACAGGAAATATAATACATCCTTTGATAATCTGTTCCAGTAGATGACTGCATGGGTTTCTTATCTACACCGTCTAAGACAGAAGAACAATACATGGCTACTTTCCCACAGTGATTTGGATCTCCATGATAACAGTATGCTACCAGTATCAGCACTGAGGACCATTTCTTCCACAGATGATTAACTTCCAGAATATGCTGCTCAGACTACCAGGTAGATGCTGCTCAGGCATCAAGTACGCTCCTCAGACTTACCAGATAGATAATTTTAAAGCAAGCATGTCACTAAGTGCCTTGTATCACAGGGGAAACAGGCAAGAAAGAGCCATAAAGACATTTGCAGACAGCATTTTGCTCGGCTTACTGCACAGCACCCTGACCACAGGTGTGCCCCTAATGTCATTCCAGGGACAAGGGCCTGCTGCTCAGCCTCTTCCTGACCAAAAACTCTGGGAGAAGGGAAAGGAAAGAAAAAGGAAAGGAAAGGAAAGGAAAAAGGAAGGAAAAGGAAAAAGGAAGGGAAAGGAAAAAGAAAAGGAAAGGAAAGGAAAAGGAAAGGAAAGAAAGGAAAGGAAGGAAAGGAAAGGAAAGGAAAGAAAGGAAAGGAAAGGAAAGGAAAGGAAAGGAAAGGAAAGGAAAAGGAAAGGAAAGGAAAGGAAAGGAAAGGAAAGGAAAGGAAAGGAAAAGGAAAGAAAGGAAAGGAAAGGAAAGGAAAGGAAAGGAAAGGAAAGGAAAGGAAAGGAAAGGAAAGGAAAGGAAAGGAAAGGAAAGGAAAGGAAAGGAAAGGAAAGGAAAGGAAAGGAAAGGAAAGGAAAGGAAAGGAAAGAAAGGAAAGGAAAGGAAAGGAAAGGAAAGGAAAGGGGATCCACTAAGTCCCTTGGCCTGCCTAATAGTAGAGAAAGGGAAGAGCACTCCTCAGGATAAAACCTTACATTTTCAACACAGCCAGAGATAATTGAAAATCCCAGTAATCAATATCAGATTTAAGATCTAGAAATATACTGGTATGTTGAATATCATAAAGTAAGTTTATTTGCTGAAGAAAACATGTCTCAAATATTACACCATGCCCTCTAGAGAAACTGAGATTGATGCTAGCTTATCATGGTTGCGGCACACAGATTAACTATCTACCATTTGCTGGAAGAATGGGGAGCTGTTAGGTGTGGTGATTGGGAGTAGAACTATTTCACCACCCGGTTTCACTTCCTGGAACTGTTCTCCAGCCTAGGAAATAAGCCTTTCATTCATTGCTCTCCTATATCGGTGACATTAGCATTAAAATTATTCCCTTCTTATGTCATTGTTACAGGGCAATTTTGAGCTCTGGGAGAACTTTCTCAGACACATTACTTCTTCTCTGAGATAAATGTGATAATGTGGCATTTCTCTTTCCCTAACCAGAGACAGGTCATATTTCAAGCACATCCTATAAATCAACCCAAAAGGAGGGAAAAGGGGAAAACAAAAAAACAAACAAACAAACAAACAACAACAACAACAAAAAAACCAAACCAACCAAACCAAACCAAACAAAACAAAAAACCCCACAGTGTAAAAATCAGTAGTCACCTCTGTCAAATTTAGGAAAACTTCTAGCACCAGAGATACGAGTCATTCCTCAAGCAAGAATTTTCCTCAGAGAAGTGAGGGCTTTACCTCTTTCCTTTTCTTCCTTTTCCTTTTCTTTTCTCTTTTATTGACACTGGAAAACTATAAATTACCTATTTAGTATTACAGTAAATTATTACAGCATTTAGCCTTTGAATTCCTTACTTAAATTGCCAGTTGTAGCCCAGATGACTTTTTTCTGAAAGAAATGGAGTTACGTCAAAGAAAAAGACACAGCCTCAAACAGAGAGAAAAAAGTAGTAAAAAAAGGGCAGCACATGTTTTCACATTCCATTTGCATGTGCATCACATGCACTCCATATATAACACTCTTGATGCTGCCAATGAGAAGTTTAAAGAGGATTTACAGGTTACTAAATGTCTGGCCTCACCTCCAGGTCTCACATCTCAACCCAGTGAGGTCAGTAAGAATTGTGCCATGGGATTTAATTCTGTCTCAGTTTCTTTTGATAAAGTCACTGAAGCTGCTCACTATGGATAAACCTCAATCTACATCCAAAACTTTTAAGATGGTTGTTGTTAGCTTAGTAACAAAAAGAGATATGGACAGTTTATACCTGTCTCTGTGCTAGGAGGCATAGCCGGTAGGTTATCTGGATTCCCATTCAAAGGGCTTGCTTACACTCCTCAGCTGTTTTGTCATGATCAAGGAACAGCAGAATGATTGCTTTTAAGTGACCATGCAACTGCTATTCTCACATAAGTAATTCAGTATTTCGTTGTTGCTATATGGTAATGCTTAAAGAAAACACTGAAAAACAATTGAAGGTAGATGATAGCTGATTTGCAAGCAGAATATTGTCCTGAGTTCTTTGAGGGAAACACCTATTTTATATTTTCCAGAGGTAGTAGATTTCTTCTCTGCATGTAGCTTGGCACCAGTAAATCTGAGGGGTTTCGACCTTTTTTGTGTCCTACTCCTGTGCTTGGCATCATCAACGATAGCTGAACTAGAGCTTGTCTGAGTTCAGGGTCAAGAGTATGTCACCAGACTATTATATCTGAGCACTCCAGAACTCTCTTTTATTCTTCCTTTGATCTATAAAGCTGATCTTTGGAAATATCATATGGCTTCATTTGATGATTTTAGAGAACTGGAACATACAGTAATATTAAGACTATGATTTGGAGTGGTTATTATTTTTCAGTTTATTTTTTTCTTTCTGTGGGAGCATGAGACAAGTATTAAGTATTGGTTCTTTATTGATTATGATATGCATCAACTGAATGAAAACCAGTAAATGGAAAACATTCATTCCCTGTGCTCCAGATTAACAACATTTTGGATTTTTGTTAACAATTTCACCATATACTGATTCTTCTTATTTAGGCTAACCACTGATATCAGCCAACTTGCTATTGGATTGTTATGTGCTGCCTTAAGGCCATATGTTCCATTCCTTTGCTGTAAGTCTCACATATTAACTCTGAGGAAAATATATTTTCCCATGTCTTCCATGTTACTACTCTTTCTATATATAAATTACAATGTTGAATCAAACATCACTCTCAAAACCTTTTTTAAATGTGACTTTCAGTGCATAGGACCACATATGATTGCTATACAATGTATGTATGCAACATACACTTGCATACAAATGCCCGATCTACTGAATATTGCAAAGCAAAACTTTTGTAAGAATTCCACTAAAGAATTATCCAGTCCAGTGTTGGACAGTGCAGCAAGTGCCCCACCATTTGTAACACTAAGGGCTTTTCATCTGCAGCTCTGCAGCCTGCCCTTCACTTGCAGCTCCACAATCTTTTACTTGACAGTGTTTTTTACTTTACTTTTTTAATTCTTAGTGTTTTCCCTTAAGCCATGATAGTGTTTTTCTGAAGCTACTATGACAAAGTTTTTCCTTGTTCTCCTCCTGTTCACATGCTGTTGTTCTCACAACCTTGCACTAGCAAACCCAGATATTACTGTTACGTCAGACTTCTCATGCTAAGTGATTGCCACTGATGTGAGAGTAACGCCTTCTTTCTCTCCTTTCCCTCTTTTTACACCTTGTTTTGTAGCTCTCAGTTTATATTTAAGGAGAAACAATACTAAGGACATAATAAAGTATACATCAGTCATTTAAATATCCTATAAATATTACCCAATAATAAACCTTGCAAAAAATTTAGCAACTACTTAGCAAGCAACACCTGCCCCTTACAAAAATAAGCTCTGAACAGCACTAGCAGCAACATAAGCAGGAATAGCCAATAGAGATTTTGAGCAGATCCTGATGAAACCTACATCATTATTGTGGGAAAAGCATTTATGTGGGGATAATATGCTGCTCTGGGGAAGATTTTGGTACAGGATGCTCCTCAAAGGGACAACTCCCCTGCCCTATTACCTGACTTCCTGCTTGCCTACAAGGGGAGAATTTGACTTTTCCCTTTTGTCTCTCTCTCTCTTTTTCATTTTGTTTCCCAAAAGTAAACCCTGATCATTAGAGTCATCTATGTTTTTCGGCTGCACCACCAGAAATATGAGCCTACAAAAATTCGCTAGAAAGTCCCGAGGAAATAAAAAAGAGATGCAACAAACTTTTGAAGACAAAGTGGGATGCCATTTTTTGAAAACCCTTGGAAAGTCAGATTCTTCTTCCCACGGTCAATGACAGCTCAGTTGACTAAATCTAAGGCAACAGAGCACTGACACATTGTGTTGTTTACTACACAGTGTGAACACTTGAGAAACAAACCTGTGTGTTAAAGATAGCCAGCAGTTCCCTGCTGGTGCAAAAACCTGCAGGCAAAAGCTGTAGCCTGCTTCCCACTCCTGTGCTTTGCAAGGACCAGTCTGCTGCTAATACCTCACAAGCTCCTTTGGAATAGACATGCACGTGTATGTGTATGGACCTGCCTGGTGGTTAAGGCATTGGGCCAAGAAATGAGACTCAGTTTCTCATTTCATCTTCAGACTCTCACACAACTAAAGACTGCCTTTCCCATGAGACAGTAACCTGTGCGGTCCCCTTCTGCAGTGCACTGAAAAGAGTAGGAGTCAGCAGAAGAGCAAATGAAGGAACCCCTGTGGCTAAACCATTAATTGCAGAGTATGAGCTCCTGTTTCCAAAATTGTTTCTGTTTTTCATTGAATGCTTATGCAGAGGAAGTACTTCCAAGGAGTAGGAGCTGCAACCTCAGATGCTCCCCAACATCATTTGAGTGCTATGAGCAAGACCTTTTCCCCTTTCCCCTACCTCCACCAGCATTTCATTCCCGGCTCCACACTGGCCACCCCTTGACCAGCAGCAGAAAGCATTTCCTCCCAGCCCACACAAACCAGCATCCTTGGCATGATGCTTGAATATAGACAAGTGGAAATCACCAGGAAAATCCTCCTTCTTATGCCACGCTTACAGATTAATTCAATACTAACTACTAACACATGTGTCTCAGTGTACTCACTGTATCATAACCTTCAGAAGAGTAAAGCATGGAGAAACCTCTTTTCTGAGTGAGATATGCCTTTAAATAGTTAAGGTAAGCATTTCTGGTAATACTGTTTCAATTCCAGGAAAAAAAAAATATTTATAATGCCTTATTCTTAGTGCAGTGAAAGAATTTCATTGTCTTAAATTTCAATATCTAAATCCTTTTTGTATCTCGTTTCTAAAGAGCACTTCTTTTTTCATTCTTTTCCTCATTTTTTTTTCTCTTAAAGATTCTGGCTCAAAATTTTTCAGAAGATAATTAGAATTAAGAAACAGGAACAGATTTCCTGTAAGTACTTTTAAATAAGACATGACCGCTGATAAACTAGGAGGGTTGAATTTAACTATGTTTTTTTCTTTTCTTTTTTTTTCTTTTCCTGATGTAAGGTTTTTTAAAAGGATCATGTTTCACACAATGAATATTATTAAGACACCTTCATCAGATAAGTTAAAAATTTAATTACAAAATGTAGAGCCCTCAAACTATCACAGACTTTGTGATTAAAAATGTATGTTTTTTTAAAAAGGATTTAGTTCCATGCAAACGTAATTGTTATTGTAGTTATTTTTTGTAGTTTTCATGGTTTATACAATTACTCAAAACAAACAATAAAAAAGCAACTTTGAATGCTGCAGCTGGATATCCTGTATAATGCCAGTGTGCCACAGGATATCTATAATCAAGACAAAGTAAAATTTAGGACTCAGAGAATAAGTTGCCTTGTATCCTCTCAATCTTATCTCTGGGAAGTGATTTTGAAGCCCATGGGATTGAACTAAGCAGAAAGACACTGTTAACACAGCTAATTCGGATCAAGAGAAACACAAATGTAGTTTTATCAATGTCTCATTGATATTAAGAGCGACTAGGAAGACTTGGTTTGAGCCAGAGGACACTGAAGTCATATAAAGACTTTCATCAACTCTGGCTTTCAGAACAGGCCTGTGAAAGGTGAACAAAAGGGGACACTACAGAGTTATGCCAAATAAGAGACAAGATACTGTATGCACACCTGGGGTTCTTGTTTGCTTTTTCTAATATTACAAGAACAAAAAATGTTTAGGTTTAATTGAGAGGCAGCTTAAAAGCATTTTAACATGGGTTCTCATTAACTTAGGGAACTGTTCAATTAAGCTCCATTGAAGCCAAGATATACTACGGAAAAGGAAAAGGAGAAGGAGAAGGAAAAGGAAAAGGAAAAGGAAAAGGAAAAGGAAAAGGAAAAGGAAAAGGAAAAGGAAAAGGAAAAGGAAAAGGAAAAGGAAAAGGAAAAGGAAGCTTAGCCATCTTTTTGGATTTAAACAGTTAATTTTCTGCAATCTATCAATGTTTTTTTTTTTTCACAATGACTAAACTCATAGTCTGAAGACTTTCTATTATGTGCTTATATTTGGTGGTGTGAGCATTGCAGCTGTTTTTCTACTTACTAAGATTATCTGCCAGCATAACATATATGATTACCTTTTTCAGCCTAGTACTTACTGACAATATGTAAAATTGCCCCAAAGTCTCTTTATATACTTAGACTACAGTCTATACAATAATTTTATACAAAGCAAATTAACTTAACATTTGCCAAAAAAAGTAGTGCCTTCAGACTGAGTACATATGCAATTAGTTGTTGATATGAGGCCAGTTCTTGGTTGATTATATGAGATGCAGGAGAGGACTGCTGGTCTGGAATATCATAATCTGCCCCCACAAGAAATTGGTATGTCTGGCAAAGCAAAAATGCCTTTTCTTCTTCAGACCTATTTATATGCATCAATTTGCATGGCTTCAAATACTAGACTAGAAGCAGTCTGTTTTCAGCTAAAACACATAATTAATGTTTCTATCACCAAAAAAATTATGTGAACCCAAAATTTTTAAAGAAAAATTTTGGTGAAATGAAACCCTAAACAGATACTGATATTTCATTTCTGTTTCTCATTTGACTGCTTTTGTTCTTGGTGGTGATTTATTTCCAAAGGGAATAAAAAAAGAGACTAAGAATTTGGGGGTGATAAAGACTCAAGAAAATATGGAGGATGAAATGGAATCTTTGCCAAAATGTTACTTAAGACAGGGTTGAGGTGAAACTCAAATGTAATACCTTTTTAGGGATAAAGTTCACTTAACTAAAACAAACTAACAAACATGTATATAAAAATGTAAGACCTAACTTTGAAAAGCTGACAGTTCTGACTATAGGACATCAGAGAGTTAAGGATAGAAACATCTTTAAGAAAATTAAAATATAAGGAAAAATAGTCTTATGAAAGCAAACTAAACATTATAGATTGCTAAATACTAATATTTCCCCAGACAGAAAACAGGCAAAGGAGGAGCTGAGAATAAAACCAGCACCAGAGATCTTTACATCAGTAGCTAATCAGTTAGGTGAGTAATGGTATTAAGTAACAGCATTTCACGTGGTTCAGCCATTCCATGAACCTTGACTGACAGCTTTAAAGGTGTGACTGCAGTATGTGCATACATATGTGTAGTTGTATATTTACATCTGAAGTCTCATGTTGTGCTTACATCTAATTTCTGTTTGCAGAAAGAAGATCATGGTTAATGAATCTATAGTAATAAGAGTTCATTTTAAAATATACCCATTCACAAATATTTCCCATATACGTACAGAAGAAAAAGGAAAAAGAAAGGAAAAAGGGAACCTGAACTGTAAGTTTTCATACAGAAATGAAGCACATTAAAAGGGTTTGTTGCACAAGTCTTCTTTCCTTGTATTTTAAATTGGTGGATTTGTGAAATGACGTAGTTGACTATGTCTCATTGAAGTTCTGCTGACACAATTTGTTTTCTCAAGCTGTCTTGCGCAGGAAAAGGCTTCTTTGGAAAAAATACCACTTCACTTTGTGACCTCTTAGACCTTTTCAAGATCCCCAAGAGCTTGCCTGTAAGAATGTCATTCAATAAACCTCAGGCCTGACTGCCTTTTTTTTTTTTAACAATAGAGACATTTGTCATAGGTGTAAGACAGTACATATTTTATTGAAAGGCTGTGGTTTTTACCCATCTGTAAAATGTTCATTCTAGAGGGAATTAACCTGCAGAAATTTTGTATTTGTGTCACCATATCACTATTCTTCAGTAGACAAACATACCAGTCAAAGTAGGCGCTATCCCATATGGTCCATATTACTTTGATTGAAGAAGCCAGTTGTTAGTTCTTGAAGCTTGTGTAAAAGCTGAAAATTACAGAGCAAGTACACATACTGACTTTTTAGAATACCTTGAACAACTGATTCAGGATTAATGTCATTATTATATATGACAATTAAAGATCAATATAACCTTATTCTTAAAGTGGAGGCAAAAACTGGTTTGTGAGAGATGAACAACGGTATTATGAATAATTGGACATAACTGGCAAGATTATGCCAATTTAGGTTTTTCCATCTGAGTGGAAAAATAAATACTCATATGTAATAAAAAACTAAAAAACTGCAGAAGTTCTTTTTTATGGTAATTTCAGAAACTGAAACTCCGTTTTTACATTACCAAATGTGAGCATATTGTTTGCTTAATGTAGTCTTTATTAACCATAGACTTTACAATTAACATTGTATGGAAATGAATACTGATATTTTTTCTAAAGGTAAAATATGAAAGAAGGTAAGAAAAATCCAAATTTAAAGCATAGAGTATATAAGCATATCTTTTATTAAATGCATAATAGTCTAATAATACTTTTGCTTCACAAAGTTTTTTCTTATATTTATCTTCTCTTCCTGAGAGCAGCACAGCAGAAGCTAGTTTGCTGATCTCTATATTGGAAATTTTTAGGTGAGAGATAAATATCTTGTAGTCTATTATGGCTTGACATAACTTATCCTCATAGAAGTGTTGTGTGCTGCACCCAAAGGGAAAGGCACAAAATGTTAAAAGTAAATACTGATTTCTCTGCATGAAGGAGTTACAGGAAGAGTGGGAAGTGGGGCAAAAAATAAAGTTCCATGCAACAAAATGATTGTATATAATTTTTTGTAACTATAATAATTATTCCAATTAATAAAGAAATAAAACAACAAAGACTCCTGTCAAAGCCTCGCACATGCATTTTCTAAAATGGAAAAGCATGACTCAATTTTGAAAATTCATGTGAAATAAATAAAGAGCCTTGTCTTTCACATACTGATTTGGGAGATTCTTTTTTTCAGCTATGTATGTTTTTTGCTTTATTGGAATGTGTCCTGGATAATAACTCTTTCAGAAGTATAGATTGATAAATTTTAGCATAGTTATTTCTCCTGGCAGGATTCTCCAATAATGAAATAAAACCAAAGAAATTTCTTTGCATGCATATGATGGCAGGTCTTGATAACAATACTGTCAAACGTACATCAAAAGGAAGAATATGTCATCCTGGATCTGTTCCAATATTCCACATGATTTCTAGAAGCTGGTTTTAAATCTCTGTTATTTTTGCTGTTACGTAGAGGTGCCATTAAAAAAGAAATGTCAAGTCCCTCAGGTCAAAAGTAGAACAACTATACAATGCCTGTCCTGTTTGTGAACTCTGGTAAAGACCAATGAAGCCTTCAAGCATTACCTTGTATGTTTTCCCAGATGTTTAGGACTTCATTGTATACCTGAAATTTTCTTGCTTTTTCTCCTTCCTTTCTTTCTTAGTGCCTGCTACATAATTAGATCTTGGGAGACAGAGTAGGAAGTCCGTACTTTCCTTTGGCTCTCTTTATTCCCTCCTTACATTTGCATATAGTGGAAACACATTATAGTCCTACCTCAAAAGTTATATTGGAACATTTATAGTTCCTGAAGATAATATAATGTATCAAACATAATTAAGTAGAATTATCACCTTGAGCTGTGAACTAAGTGGGTCCTGCAGGTTGGGTGAGAACATAACCTGCAGGTTTCATCTAGTCTCTGGTAGAACAGAAGCTTTTAAGAAAAGCCTGAGTACAAGAGATGGTGGATATTCGACGACTAATTTTTTTTTTTAGAATTTGCATCAGTATTGAACATGTTTCTTAGAATGCTAGAAAGAACATAGTGTGTCACCTTGGGTTAATTTAACTTTTATTAAGGAAGAGAGCTGAACTTACACTCTGCACAACGGCCTTTTAGAGAAGATATGAAAACTGATATTTTGGTGCACATAAACTTTAAAGTGTAGTAACATACATTCATCACTAGTTTTTAAAATATATAAACACCTTTGGTTTGGGTTTTTTTTCTTTAAGGGGGGGATTTTTTTCCTACCCAGTTTTACTTTCTGGTAGTATTTGAATATTGCAAACAGAACAGTCTCTTCAATTTTCTCCTTGCATAAAAATAGTTTGCCCCAGAGACCCATCTCTATGGAAAAACATTTGGCTCACTCCATCCTATATGTTCTTCCATCATGATCCCACAGAGGCTTCCTCCCTCAAATATCCCCAGTTTTCATGCCTTGAACCAGTATGTGCAACTCTTTCCCTCAGCTTCATGCTATTAAAAAATCATTTTGCTTTTTGGGTTGGGGTTTGGGTTCTTTCCCTCTGGGTTTTTGGGTTTGTTTTTTTTTTTTCCCTGTGGACCTTTTATTATTTTAAGCATTTGGAACTGAAAAAATGAAAACAGTAATTATGTTGCAGGCCATAGGCACCATGGACTGTCCAGAGTAAACAGGGACAAATGCTGGGTAGCACAGCCCCTGCCAAACGGAAGCCACAGATCACATTTTTAGAGTGCTAGATGTAGTGGTATAGATGGTGGCTTTTCCTTCAATTAACTCTGATGAGAACAGAGGATGACCCATAAAATCTTGGACATCTACGGTGGGAATCAGTTCCAGTATAAAATAGCTATATTTAGATGTTTGTATAAGGGCTGGATATCCAAAATCCCTTTTCATTTAGACAGATGCATTCAGTATAGTGAGGATAATGCATCTATCAAGCTGATAAGTACTTACTTTGAGGTGACCCAGTTTGCACTGAATCCTACTGATATCTTTTAAACACCTAAGGCTTAATGAGATGAACTCCAGCCCAACAACTTCTTTTGCATATGGATAAGAGTACTGAGCAAGAAACAATATTTTCTTTCCACATTAGGCTGGGTTGTCAGTGCCAGTAACTTTTGAACATTTGAGCAATGATCAATACAAGAAGCTTGAAAGCAGTGTATAGTTCACAAACTACAGAAAAGGGACCGCACTATTTCCATATATGTCCCTATACAGGCAAATAATTTCTATGCCCATTTGTCACTTGAATTTCCTAATAAAATCTCAGGAGAATTCCCCTTAATTGCAAAAGGGATAACACATTTTTGTGCTGTAGACGAACATTCAGTTGGCTACGAAATGAGAAATCCAGCTTGCTGTCTATAAATCTTCAAAATCCAAACCTGGATTTTGTTTAAATAAATAACAGAGGACTAAAAGCTTTAGCAACCCAATGGAATAATTCTTCTGGAGATGGTAAATCTATCTTCTGTGGATTGCTTCTCAGCTAGACATTGGTTACATGTTTGCATTATTTCTTAAAGCACAGCTTTATGACCCGTATTACAGAGGAGCCCATGTTTCTATGTCCCCGTTTCCCACTACCTACCTACAGAAACAGTGACTCCATTCAAAGACCTTATTGCAGTCTTCTATTTTTGTTCTCCTGATATCTTTGCTTAGCCTCTGGTAGATAATTAACATTGTTTCCAAATGGCTAATTTGAATTAGAAACAGTTACTAATGAATAAAGTAACCTTAGAGGAGCAAGGGGGTTTTGTTCGTTTGTTTGTTTCTTAAACTATAATTGCAAGAAATAAGTTGACCATTTGCAACTTCTGCTGTTATTAGCTAGAATAGCACAAATAACATTTCAGATGTAGAACACATTTAGAAATTGCACATACACTAAGTAAGCAGCTGACATTGATAACCTCAAGCCAGTCACAGAAACCCCTGCTTTAGTTTTCATTTAATGGGCAGCAACACCATAAAGAAAAAAAATCTCCATCTTAAACATTGTTCTATGCAGGAAGGATCAGAGACAATTTCTCATTCAGTGAAAATGGTTTGTCCTTACCAAAATTCAAACAACCTTGAAAACAGCCATTATCCCTCTTTGTATAGTATATGAGTAGATTTTTTTCTATTTATTCCCTTGAATAGTGATGTGATGACACATAATTCTCAATATGATGTTTACAGCAGAAGTTAGCCAAAACCATAAAATATACTGTAATTTTAAGTGGGTGATAATATTTTAGTAGATTTAACTACATATATCATCTAAGGGATTTGATTTTTCTGCTTTTCTTTCCCAAATTTGAATTTGTTGACTCACAGGAAAACTTTGATGGTCTATTTTTATTTACCTATTTAGAAATCATGAAGATTTGCCTTTTCCCAATGGAAATCCATCAGGTATTCATTCTAGATGTATTTCTAACTGATTGAAATATAGTATTAAAGATTAAAAAAAGCATGAGTTGATTAAATAAAATATAATAAAATCTTACAATAAAATCTAAATTTCTTGGGCACCACTTCCAACCCCATATCAACTTACTTGTAGCTGCTTTAGTATAATTTCATATATCTTTGCAATTACTTCCAGAAGTCTTTTTGACATCTTTCAGATTTGCGTATAAGACTCACAAAATCACCTCTGTGAGAAAAAGACAATAAAGGTATTCAAACAAAAAAAAACAGATAATGAAATGCATGGAAATCCTTTCCCAGTTTTTACAGTGCCAAAATTTAAGGACCTGCTTAAGAATACATACCTTCAAGCATATCCAAGAGAAGCAATTTTGAGTTTCCTCTTTCTTTTTTCTTTCCTGTTGCAAATAAACAGGCGAATTAATTGAATAAAACCCAACAAAGTAAAAATGAAATGCAGACTCCACAGATTTTGTATCTATAAAATATCTCTTTGTTAAGAAAAAAAATCATATTCATCATAGTAATCAAGAATAATATTCGCAGAGTACCCAGTCCAAGATATAACGATGCATGTTCACCTGAGCTGGATTCAGAATTCAATAGTCGGGTCGTGTTTCTAATCAAGCACATGCATTAGCTGCACAGTATGTACAGTATTACAACATACAAAAGTGAGTAATTATGGAACCATGCTATCATGACAGCCACAGGCAATAATTCAGTAAAGAATAATAATCTGTTATTGAAATATCTTTTCATAGTGTATAAACCTAGAGGTCTTCTCGTTCTTTTTAAAATTCAAGCTTCAGATTCTCTTCCTTTAATATAAATTAATAGTTTCCTCACACATCCAGCCATTTTTATCTTAAATAAGGTTTTTTAAAAACATTGGTAATATACTCAGTGAACTATTTTATACCATGAAAATTGTATATCCTTGGCATTTAACATGACCTTTCTAGAAAATTTCAAGATATACCTGGAGGGTATACCTAGAACTGCAATATATATAACCTTTTTGATTCCAGTCTGAAAAGTTTAAAGGTGAACTTCGTGTATACTGATTAGAGCACATAGAAACTCATAAAAATGTTATGTGAAATATGATGGAGTAAGACTGGTTTTTCATTATTACTGTTCTTGATTTTATCTTCTCCAGTGGCCGCTAGTAGATTCTTTGTAAACCACTTTAAGACAGAACTGGTTTATAATCAAAATGAAGAGTAGGCAAAAATGAATGAAGCCTGTATTTAGGGTGTTAATTCTAGTGCTGCTGATACAAAGTCCCTTTTCTTTCATTGTCTGACTCACAGGTAAAAGGAGTCAGTTGTCCTTTACTGGGTTTTGTTTCACATGTTTTTTAAAATGTTTATAACTAATACTTACCTTAAATATTTGGGTCAGGCTTCAGACATTTCTTAAGTATTGTTTCAGTCTGTTTCTACCTTAATAATAATACAATGACGCCTCCATAGAAACAGCAAATACAACACAATGGAACTGGAATTAAGCCAATCTGTTGTTTAAACCAATGGCAATGGCAAAGCACTGTTTGAAATATTTTATAGCTGTCAGAATACCATATTAAATGTTAAAGAAAAAATAGCTCAATTAACTTTTTTGCCATATCTGTCATATATTTTTCTGGAAGCTTAATACAACATTGTATATCACGTGAACTGTTTTCTGGTGTTGCATATTTTATTTTTAAATGTCCATTTAAGAAATATAACATTTTGTTAGAAAGCATTAGTAGGTGTTTTCCCTTAAGTGCAGAAGTGCTCCAAAATTAATAATTAAGTCCTGTTTCTAGTCTCAGTTTTCTGTGTGTATTAGCTGAAGTCTCGTATGAGAACAGAGATTTTAAAGTGCTCCAGAGAGCCTTAAAGTTTTACGGGGCCAAAAGCAGCAGACAGAGAAAGTACTCAGCAGGTCTTGTCACTACAAAATGTGGAAAGTGACTGTCAAACTTTCATTATATGCCACAACAGAGATTGGCCCTTCACTTGCTTTCCATGTCCCAGTTTAAAAGGATTAATAAGAAGTGGATGAAGGAAAACTGCAGAGATGGCCTCACAAAGACCCTAAGGAGCAGGATTCTGGGCACCTTTCCAGTCAGTGAAATACTTTTAAGCAGAAATAGGGATTTAAAACAGCCAATCAAGACAGCAAAATTTGAGGAAAGCATCATTTACTGAGGGATGAAAAGAGAAATGAACACTCTCACTAAAAGCTTTAAGTATTAGTGTGTAGGGTAGTCTTCCTAGCTTTTTCCCTTTTTGCAAGAGACTTCACCAAACAGGAACTTTTGTCAATGCAAGATTCTTGCATGAGTAACTTACTAACAAGTATGATGTCATAGTTTGAGGAAAGTGGTAGATACCTGGATTTCAAAAATTAACAATATAATTGTGTTTTTCACTTATTCAAACTGAACCATAATGTAGAAACTATAGGCAAGCATTTTGAAGCAGCCTTCTCATGGTGACCAAAGCAGAGATCTCGCTGGATATGCCTGTGCTGCATGCTAGAGGCAAACCCAAGTCCAAAATCATCTTTCATACAGAACACAAACCTGAAGATCAGCCTGTGTCTCGGGAAGGGTGTGCTCTGCAGAGCATTGGGACCCTAGGGTGGAGGAGCCTGAGAAGGTCAGGAACTACCCAACATACTGAAAACTGGCTGAACAACTGGGCCCCGAGGGTGGTGATCAGTGGTGCAAAGTGTAGTTGGGGGCCAGTAACTAGCAATGTACCCCAGGTCAATACTGGGCCCAATCCTATTCAACATCTGGATGATGTGTACCCTCAGCAAGTTTGCCAATGATACAGAACTGGAAGGAGTGGCTGATATACCAGAGGCTTCTACTGCCATCCAGAGGGACCTCAACAGGCTGACACGAACTTCATGAAGTTCAACAAGAAGTACAAAGTCCTGCACCTGGGGAGGAACAACACCATGCACCAGCAGGTACTGGGGGCCATCCAGCTGGAAAGCAGCTTTGCAGAAAAGGACCTGGGGGTCCTGGAGGACACCAAGTTGAACATAAGCCAACAATGTGCCCTTGTGCCAAAGGGGTCTAACGATATCCTGGGCTGCATCATGCTAAGTATTGCCAGCAATTCGAGGAAGGTGATCCTTCCCCTCTACTCAGCAATGGTAAGGCTGCGCCTGAAGTTTTGTGTCCAGTTCTGGGCTCCCTGTTACAAGAGAGGCAAGAACATACTGGAGAGAGTCCAATGAAGGGCCACAAAGATGATTAAGGACTGGAGCATCTCTCCTATGAGGAAAGGCTGAGAGAGATGGGACTGTTTAGTCCAGAGAAAAGAAGTCTCAGGAGGAATCCCAACAATGTGTATAAATAGGAGGGTGCAAAGAGGATGGAGCCAGGCTCCATGAACCCTGCTTCTTTTATGAACAGCAAAGTTTTACCCAAGATAACAACTTACTTATCTCCCCATTCCATTTTGCCAAAAGTTCTGTGGACATACACCTTTCTGCCCATGCCAAAAAGGAACTGGTTTAGGTGACTTGTAGGCTACCATCCAAAATGTCCCAAAAAGTCTTTGAACTTTGCTGCAGAACAAAACAAACAAAAAAATGATATTGTAGAACTGTAAGCTTCACAAAATTAAATTAACTGATGAAGTGGAAAGTGTTTATCAACAGGTTTTTTATTAAAAAATTATTAATAATACCAATTTGAAGTCTGTGATGTTTTCATAATTGTTCAATTCACTCATCTGAATTTCACATCTGGTCCCTCTATGACTTTGATATTAAACTTTCATTTTTGTTTTTTAGCCTTGCACTATATTCATTGTAAGAAAGCTTATTATCAAGTTATCAACTGAATACAGAGAATTAAATTAATGAAAAAACTTCACTCTCTTCATTAAAAGAAATATTTTGCATGATCAAAAATAAGTGTGTTGACATGTAGGAAATCTTGCACTGTCTATGTATTTGGTTTTGTGATCACTGAGGGCTTTTTTTATATATAATATGTTCTTAAGAGATTCAATTACATTTCCTTCGTTTAGTGAAGACTTCTTTTAAGACACTTTTTAAAACTACATTATTCACAGACATTGTTTAGTATTATTGAGAAGCTAAACCAGATGATGTTTGGGAAACTATCTACTTAGAGTTTATTTTTTCATTTTTATATATAATTAAAAAAATGAATATTTTTATTATAAAAATTTACTTCCTTTCTAAATACTGCATGTTCGATTGTTTTTAATGATTTTAATATGTTCTCAACATCTCTCTACATAACAAATCTTTGAGATTTTGCACAATCTTTCACACAAAGACTTTCTTACAACAGTACTTATTTTTGTTTAGCCATTTAGAATCAAATCTCTTGCATATTGCACAGGACTATATCTAGCTTTCTCTAGCTGTCACGGTTTTAGCTGTGATAGATAATTTTCTTCACTGTAGCAGGTATAGTGCTGTGTTTTAGACTTAGTATGAAAATAATGTTGATAACACATTAATGTTTTAGTTGTTGCTGGGTAGTGTTTACACTAGTCAAGGACTTTCTAGCTTCCCATGCTCTGCCAGGTGCACAAGAAGCTGGGAGGGGAGGGGATACAACCAGCAGAGCTGATCCGAATTGGCCAAAGGGTATTCCATATCATGTGACGTCATGCCCAGTATATTAACTGGGGGAGTTGGCCGGGGGAAGCAGCGATCGCAGCTCGGGGACTGGCAGCGTCAGTCGGCGGGTGGTGAGCAGTTGCAGCACTCGTTGTTTAGTTTTTTTTCTCTTCTTCCAAGTTTCATCTCTCTCTCGCTCATTATTTTCCTTTTCATTATATTATTATTATTATTGCTGTTTTATTCTGATTATTAAACTGTTCTTGTCTCAACCCACGAGTTTTCTTACTTTGGCCCTTCCGATTCTCTCCCCCATCCCACAGGGGTGGGGGGAGTGAGCGAGCGGCTGTGTGGTGCTTAGTTGCTAACTGGGGTTAAACCACAACACTAGCTCTCCTGAGCTGCATATGAAGCAGGGCTTGGTGCCCCTGAGAATGCAAAGTATTTAAATAAATATTGTTTACCTTATTTATGACATGATTCCACACTACTGTATACCTAACTTTGATTTCTTTTCTTGCTGGCTAAGTTTATGGCATCTACAATCTCTACATGAGTGTGTTATTTTGTAGAAACATTTTTTCATCATTAAAAATCAAAGATTTGTTTGTATCCTTCCTTCTTATATAGGGTTTCAACAGTAATGTTGTGATTTGTTCAGGATGTGTAATGAAGTATAAAGTATTATCCTAAAAAGAAGCTTAAAAGAATCCAAAATACCTTTCGCAACCTGTTCAACTGTTTCTCTAGCCCATGCGCAAAGCTTAAAGAAAAACTCATATTCATATGTTTTTGATGAATTTTAATGCATTTGTGAAAGAAGCATTCAAATAATCTGAGGAGAAATGAACTACTTGTTTACTATGATTTTATCTCCTTTGCATAAACCTTACTGTAGTTTGGAGAGGTGGGGAGGTACAATGAATGAGTTGGAGCTTTATTATTTAGCATAACTTTTCAGTTTTCTTAATGCCTTACATAGTTTGTATTTATATAATAATTCTGTATTTAAATATTCCTTAATTTTCTTTGATGACTCTGAGCACAGTTTGCTCACACTACATATTAGCAGTGTGTTAATAAGACTTCACAATCTTTGCGTTGGAGCTTTCTGAGAGACAGAATTTATTATGCCTACATTCTGCTATGTCCCAAAAGGTACCCTTGCAGTCCTTTTAGAACAGCAAGTTCCAAACTGGAGACCAGAGAATTGTGCATTTCTGGAACAATCAAAATTAGATGTCAATGCATCTAAATGATAAAAATGTAATTGTCTTACACCAGGAATACAAACAATGTAAAAAAAAATAGAAAAGCATCTTTATTTATGAGAGACCAGTTGGCTGAACAGGACTTACTGCAGCATCCAATAGGAACCAGAAAAATACTTGTCCCTCCTTGAAGAAAATAGGGATTATGTTTTTCAACTGCAGTCCAAAACTGGAAAAGATTGGGTTTTGATTGTTTACACAATCTCTAAAGCATTTGACAGATCTACAATACAGCCAATCACAAACCAATCGTATATATATAAATCTGACAAAAACAACCTATCATCTCAAGTGAAATAAAAGCTCTGCTTACGAGTCTTCCACTCAGGTTGAGACCTCACAGAAACTATTACATTACAGAAAAGATGTAAGAATGTACATTTACAAAATCTGAGAACATAAAAATAATCTAAAAGAAGAGTTAGATTTATTGCATTGCTGACCTCAAATAAACAATCACACTGAGGAAGATCCTAAGGCTTAAAGGACATGCCCTAAATATATGCCAAGTCTCAGGCAAAATAAACTTCCTAGAGCAAAGTATAGAAATGTTGTTTCTCATACCTCGAAAATGTACCTCTTAAGGGATATCTTGCTCCTTTCTCTGAAAGATGCCAGAAGATACCACAGATAATCATGCATACAAGATCTATTTTCCCTAAAATGACTACATTTTAGCAACAAAATAAAATAACAGACCATAGTTTAAGCCACATGCATGTAAGTATCTATTTAGACATACAATTATAAGACTATATTATCCCCTAAACACAAGTTTATTGGAAATGTAACAGAAAAAAGAAATAGAAAAAGAGGTCTATCTAGCCCAGTGTCCTATTTCCAGTGACTGCTAGCAGATGCCTGGGTAAAAGGATAGGAACAGGAGCAACAGGTGGTGATACTTCTTTAGATGACCCTGCAAGCCTTCAACTGTGTTGACTGGGACATTCTGAATCAAAGGTAGCATCTCTGCAGTTAATAATCCTATGGGGATATTTCTTATCTGACTCTCTCCCTTGTACTTAAAGCTTTGTAAATTGAGAATAAAACCCCCAACAACTAAAAGGACAATAGAGTCGAATTTTTAACTGTAGTTACAGTGACGAATCACAGAATACTGCCAAAGGAGTATTAGTTGTTATTATTAAGCAACTTCTTCACCAGGAAAGTGAAAAAAAATCTTTCTCTGTTAGAAACCAGTATCAGACCAGCTAGGGTTTTAAAAGTCATTAAGGCAAACAAAAATACTTATATGAGCTAGTGTTTTGTAAAAAGTCACCGTTTAACGAACATGATTCATTTTTTTTAAATTAATTTTGTCTTTGTGGTCACCTCACACTGAAAAGCCTTAACCAAAAATAAATGTTTAAAATAAGGATTAGGGGGTTCAAAACAACAGTGAAAGTACTGTTTCATTCCTCACAATTTGATGTTAATTCACTAATGTCTGTCATAACTTTAAGATGTACTCTTTATTAAAAAATCCCTTCTAATTAGGTACTATTCTGAATGTCAGGAAAGAATTTTAATTCCTTTTAACAGTTTATAATTAAAGTAATAACGTCCAGTGTAATGTCTAGAAATAAGATATTCTTCAAGCTTATAAAACAAAATCTTCTGGCTTGCTCACCCCCTTAGGGTGAAATAAATCCTCAGCAGTAAATTATATGGTTATCAGTAGCTCACATATTGCAAGTTGTTAAAGGCATCCCATGAGGTGCCACAGTGCTCTTCGTTAGACAGGTATTTTTCTATTTTTCTATCTGCTCCTGTTTACCCTGCATTACATTATTGTCATACTTACAGTGTATTATATATTGTTGCCCTACTCCACTTCATCTTCTAGCCACACCAGAAAAAATTCAACCACAAAAGAACCCACAAAGCCCTAGTGTGAATGAAAAATTGCGGTGTGATGTAATATCTTACGGTTGCTAGAAAACATTGTACTACATAGTATATCTCTTAATCTTTAAACAGTTTTGGTTTTAAATTACAGTTTCATAGTACATTAATCAACATTTTTGCTATACTTTTCAACTTTTCCAAGTACCCTTATTATTATAAATAGACAATGGACTTCAGAATAATGCTTTTTTGTGCTTTACAAATAAGGTTTTTGCAAAGATGAAGTCAATGAAAACTGAATTTTGAATTAAACAAGTAAATTTTTCATCTTGATATATAAAACCTTATCTTGAATACCTTAAGGGTGTGTAGAATGTATGCTTTTCATTTACATGGGTGATAAAATGCAGGCAGAAACTTTATGAAAATATGTTTTAAATTGACCATTATGCCTGAACAGAACAATCCCCTGTGCCTTGAAATTGTTTTCTTGTGCATCACAGGAAACATCACTCCTGCAATCTCCAAAGCAATGTAAGTAAAAGGCAGATATTAATCCATCAGGAAACCTCAGCTGCCAGAGGTGGAACTGGTGAACTTGTGTCTATGTGAAATCACACATTTTGAAAGTGACCTTGTTCTAAGAGAACACATTAAATATAGCTTCTTTCTTTTTTTCCATCCTGTCAAAGAAACGGTGACAATCTTACAGTGATTTTATTTTGTACCATGACAAAGAATGCCTTCAAAAATTCTCTAGGCTTTCTTTGAAAAAATAACATCACAAATTGTGAAAAGAATTGCATACACTCAAGCATTTAAATTGAGCAAACTCTTTTTCACACCAGAACGTGTATACGTTAACGCTTCTATGTTAAAAGTCTTAGACTGTTGAGAACAGAGGATATGAGCTATTATAATTCCCAGCTATATGCTCTGAAATTCCAACTCTAACAGCTCAAGGGGTTTTTTTGCTTTGTTTTGTGTTTTTTTTTCCTTTTGGAGGTCCCTTGAGCAATTCAAAGAGTTAATTTATAAGCTAACTGTTAGTGTTATGACATTAAGATTTTAGCTTATAACATGGCTCTTACACCTTTCTTATTCTGAGCAAAGATGAGAGGCCACAATCTACTCAGTCTTTGATTCCCACTTGTGTATCTGGAACATCTCATTGCAAGCTGAGTAGCAGCTCCTGCAGTGCCACTGTGAGTGAATGGGGATTTACAACTAAAATACAGTATATGATGCTCTGCTGTGCACACTGGCTCTCATTCTGACTTACTCCAAAGAAGAATGGGAGACAATGAGGCAGACTGTGACGCTTTAAAGCACTTCATTATCACTTATGTGTCTCATGGAGCTACTAAAATGAATAGAACTATTTGCAGACAAACATAGTGCAGATAAATGTGTTTAAAGTAAAAGTATTAGATCAGGCTATATATTATCCCATGAAACTCAACAATCTGCAAATGCATTAATTTGATTAAACAACTCTATACACAGAGAGCCTCATAAGTAAATATTTAGACACTTCAGTTTTAGTGTTTTAAATAGGCATTTTAAAGATCGTTATTTGTTAGGGAAAAAAATGAACATTTGAAAAGGCAAGGAATTGTGGGCTAAGCAAGATTAAACCCTGAATTCAGTTGCAATGAGAACAGAAACAATATAATCCAGAGATGAATATGCTCCAAAGCACAAGGTGGAAAAAAGAAGTGCTATTTCAGTATACTTTTAAAAAGTTTTCATAAGATATGTAGAAAATTATATCCTAAAATTCTTACTAATTCCATTTTTGTCTAAAATGCAACAATCTGAAGAGAAAACTTGGAGAATCAAAAGACCTTCAGATATTCCAGCTCTTTTGTATTCTGTGCCCACAGTCCCAAGTAATAAAGTCAAATGCTTAAATGCAAAGTTTAAACATAGCAATTTAATATGCCCTTATATGCAAAAAGGTTAAAGAGTTTATATAGCATTTCAAAAAAATTAAAACCAACAGTTCTGTTAACCACTTTGCATTATGTCATTCTTTGGTACTTCATTGTACTTTACTGTAATTAATCATATATGCCTTTTTTTTCAGGTGACAGTTAAAAAAAAAACAGCAATACAGAAAAGTAGTTAATAGTGTCACTTTAAGTATACTGGGAAGATTAACTGATGAAGTCTAAGACACAGAGGCAGTGGTAGATATTGGTAATGTTGTGGATGGGAACCCTACTGATGCCTGTGCGAATAAACAGAACACCTTCATATCTTGCTCCAGTGGTACAGCATATAACAAATGTATCTGGCCTCTTGTCTGATCTACGCACTGGCTTTCCATGGAATATGAAATCAAAGTCTTTATGTCCTCCATGGCAACTTAAAACACCTTTTAAAAGGTTTGGAAGTGAAAACCACAATAGGTGATTTGATTTCTGTGGAAAATTGAACTCTCTGTGATATGGATCACGGTCGTCTGTGGTAGACCACATCTGTTCCAGGTTTAACTGAGTATAAAATACATGTTCCATTCCTTCATTCTCCCCTCTGTTCTTACCACTACCACACCCAGCCAACACACAGAGGCACACACACACAGAGCATCTTCTGACTCCTGCATCAAGGGGAAGGCATATTTCTCCAGCACTATTAAAACATAAAGTTCAGCAACATGCATATTTATATATAAATAAGTTGTTTGTATGAACATACACATATAGACATGGGTGAGTATAAAACACACTGTGACAATACACATGCTGTTCGTCCTCTCTTGGGAGACAATAAACAACATGTGACGTACTAACAGTGTAACTTAATGTGCTCTTGGAAGATGTTGGTGAACACTATAAAAGAACTGATATGAAAGAGATAACAAAGAGAATCTGCTTTTATGAATATTTTTGGAAGCTCATCAAATAAAAATGCTAAGTCCATAAACACTGCCAAATTGTACACCACATGGCTGTAAAACATAAGAATGCTCCACAGAATTTTTAAATGTTACTCTAAGGAGCAACTACTATAGACAATTTACATTGCTGGGTTCTGAGTGAAGGAATGTGCTGGCATTTCTTCTGGAAGCTAAAGTACTGCACCTTTACAAGACTTCCAATAACTCAACTGGCTGAACATCAGACAAATAATAAATAAGAATGCTTGTGTGTATCCCACATAGCCATGGTTTAAGGATGCTGAGAGAGCTGCCAGCTGGAGGAAAAGACATGAAAGCCAACAGAGTATTGCAAAATCTACCCACAATAACTTATGTAAAGAAAGTATGTTTTAAGACATTGAAAAAAGGAAGAATGACTGTCAGGTATCTTGTGTTAAAAAAAAAAAAAAAAATTGTGTGTCCATCCTGGACTTCAGAAGAGAGGTCAGAGGGAACTACAGACATTAATTCAAAAATTCAAATCTGAAGAAAAGCAGTTGAAAGAAGGCATCAATGAAACAAATTACTGAAGCTACTTAACCCATGTTGACTTAACCAATGAACCATTAATTCAACTGCTATTGTGTAAAAATACACTTAAATGATCATTATTTATACAATGTCTAGATATACAAGATTAATCAAACATATACAGTAATGTTCTAATTTCTGCAGCACCATTTCTGATAAAACAATTCACCAAAGAAACATTTGCAAAATATACTACAGAATGTCTTCCTTGTTATACAGTCCATATTGTGAACATTTCCCATTTTAGTATAGGAAGTGCTATGACATTTCTATCAAGACATTTTTTGGATTACAATATACTGTAATTCTGTATATTTAAAAAAAAAAATTGTTCATTTGAAATTAAACAACTGAATACACCATATCGTGTATGTCATTCAGGAAATTCAGAATAATTTAGAGCTGGGAGGAAAAAATTAAACTAAAAAAATGCCTTTCCATTATTCATTTTACTGTTAGTAATTTGGCAATATAAGTTACCAAAATAAGAAAATTACTTTTTAAAAATCTATTTCTAACTTACAGTATCTCAAGAAAGAGGAATTATTTAGGTAAACCAGATGTGGAATTTCACAAAATTGAAATGGTTAATCCTCCTGCCTATTTCCTTTGCAAGAAATTTCTATTTAAAAGAAGAAAGGCTGCTATATTTCTTAGGAAAAATGGCAGCCAACACAGTGGAAGTTAAAAACACCAACTGCATCAGTAGTAAGTGACAGTATAGAAAAGAACGTTCTGAGATGCTTAGCATCCATGCTAAATCGTTTTTCTAACTATTGTGAACTGCAGAATGACCTATTTACAGAATTTTCTTTGTAGACTTTTCTTGAGGGCTTTTAATATTGTCAAGACAACTAAGGTTGTCTTTTTGTTCAATCCAGTTAGCTAAAGTAGGACGAGGTGCCATGACTACTCTTTGTTCAAATGTTAACTGACATCAGCTCAGTGCTTCTGTAAAATACAGAGTAGATAGAGAATGTACAAATTGAAACAATAATTTTTCAAGCCCTGTTTTTTTGGTAAAATACCCAGTGATTAGTATGCTTCTAAAGGTCATGTGTCTTCAAACCACAGTTAAGTCTTCTGGGATCATCTATGCTCTCTGTCATTTGAGGTTCACCCCATTCCTGTTTCAAGTACTAAAGGGCTTAGTATTCCGTAGCAGAGTACAGAAATATTCATGATAGTTCAGATTCCTGGAGAAAACCCGTTACCTTGAGCTCATTTACTTAGCTGTTTCATAGCATATGCTGTCTGTTCTGTAGATCTACCCAGGGGAAACTACAGAAATTAACTTTACCCACAACTTTTTCTGTCACTGCTTCCCTATTTTACCATGTAAGAGTTTTCTTAACAGCTTAATATGCTTTGAATACTTTTATTCTTCCTAACTTCATCTGAATTTTTCTCAACTATCTTCTTGCTTCCAAAAGATAGTGTTGTTTCCTATTATAACGCAGTTTAAACAAAAATACTAATCTATCAATCAGGATAGCACTTTGTTAATATAAATCAAAACAGTTGGGTAATTGGACTCCCTAAGCAAGAAAAGTGCATAGGGTACCTCAGAAATCCAAAGACAATTCTCTGAAACACAGTTTTTAATCATGTATTTCTATTACTGGCCATATTAGTAATTACATTAATATGAGTAGCTTTCCATTTCTGGAAAGCAAGCAACTCTGAATGCCTACCACCTCACAATTAGTTACTTCTATATTTTAACTTATTCTTAACAGAATGCATATCTCATCTCCTGTTCCAGACCAATCCCCTGATTGGGAATTCTTGAATAGTCTTTATGTATCTATTTAGATAGGTACCTTTAATTACTTTCTATTACATTAAGAGGTTATTTATTGCAGAGACATACAAGTATATTCTAAGATTTTCTAGCTTCTCTGGTCCTAACACAATTCAATAACAGCTAAATGTAGCAACATTTTTATGTTCAGCAACAGTTTGCCTGATGCCATCATGTGAGAAACTTAGGCAACACCTTAATTATCTTATATCAGGAGCCACCTTGAAGCTCTGGCTGACTGAATATGGCTTTCATTTTGTGAATAACGGACTCAGTCCCTCATTCCTAAACTAATGGAAAATTCTAAATTAAGTTGTTTATCTTGTTTTTCTTTATATATATATATATATATATATATAAAACCACATTTTTCTTTTCCTCTCCAGCATTCCCCTTTTTTCTTCTGCACAGATTAATGGTCTTATAGGTCAGTCCAGAACTGGCTTTTTGTCTGCGTAGCTTTCTTTGTAGCTGGGGCTTGGTGGTGTCTTAAGGCAGCTTTCACTGTAGTTCATCTTCTGAGTCATCCAATTCTGTGTCCTGCACAGATGTTGGATTGTAACAGTTCCAAAAATTGTTTAAACATATACAGCTTGGGGAAAAAAAAAAAAAAAAAGACTACTGTATTTGTAGTAAATGTAGCTCTTTCTCAAATAAGTTTTGATTTTCTGCAACAGATAGATACTGGATATTAAACCTTCCCTGTTTCTGGAAAATATTTGTCTCATGATTTTTTTTCCATGACACAGTCTTTAGGTAAAAAAGCAGTTGTGTGCCACACCATCTCATGATATTAAACTTTTTTTTTTTAAATTATTGACTGGAGTCAGGGTTTTTTTAACATTTGTAGAACATCCAGGCTCAGTATCCACCCTAGAGATAGATGATATTCAGACTGTTGAGGAAGTGGTTGATTTTCTGTAGTCTTCATTTTAATCATGAAAAAACAAAGCATTGTTTCTTAAGGAGGGTTATCATAATTTTTGACCTTATTGTTATGAGTTTGCAAAAACAAACTAGTCGCCTGCCACAGACATATGACCATCTGCCTACTGTTTATCCCCATTTGTGTGTAACCAAAATCTCCCTTGTGAACACAAAATTAGAGATGGTTGGTAACTGGAGTTATGAATCCATGGGGCATTCAAACATTTCAAAATTTCATGTAAGAGGCAATTTTCTTTAGTTCTTCCTTTAAAAAAAATCTAAACAGTTGTCTTTCTCATTTTTATCAATGTGAAACAGTTCCACTTATGGAAACTTCTTAGGTATTCCTATAGAGGAATCCTTCTAGACTCAGCTGTTAACCAGAAAATGGGGAGATGAGGCAGAGAGGAATTGGACCAGAATGAAGGCAGGGAGAGAGATGTAGCAAGGATTGCCAAAGTCAGGTGAGTTCCAGAACTGATTTGTTGTTCTGGTCCTCTCATTTTGGAGAGAAATCTACTCCTGGATCTGAGAAATGTTTTCTAACTGAAGATCCATAAAACTGTCAGGTGCCCATAAAAAGCTCGGTTTTGCCAAATCAGCACTTTCCAAAAAAAACTGTCTAAAAAAAGAATCCTAACCAGCTGTCATCCTTATTATCCAGTTTTTGCAAAGAGCTTTTATTTACTTAAACCTCAGAAATGTGAAATAACAAAAAGAGAGCCCATTAGCTTGAGACTTAAAATTCATTTTGTCTGACTTTTGTTTTTTTTGTTTCTTTTACAAGTTTGTTCTCTAACTCAAATAACTTCATTCTTTATTTGTTCCCAGCCTGGAATACACTTCATAGAACTAAATGTTTCAAAATAATGTGATTTATATCCATATAGTCAGATGCATGTACAACAACCCTGTAGAAAAATATATCAGTGAATTCTAAGCAGAGGTTAGTAAAGACAAGGAAATCACCTCTGTTGTTCTGGAAACACTGGAGTTATTCATTTAGTATTCAAGAGAAAAAAAAATATATGCATATATCAGAGGTGCTTTAAGCCATAGAGATTAGCTTTGTTGATTAATAATGTGTGGGTTTTTCTCCATTTCACAGAAGAATCATTCTTGATCTTCCCCTGTTTGCAACAAGTTACATATGAAAAGCCAAGGCAGTATCAGTGCAATAGCAATCTCATCCTATCCAAGATGAAAACCGCCTTCTTTAAAGAAAAAGAAAAAAAAGAAAGAAAGAAAAAAAAACAGAAAACTTACCCTGAGGGGAGTAATTCATCACATACATAGCTATTTAACTATACAGTCAGTCTCAAGCTTCAGGTGTACAGGACTGGAATGAATAGAACTGACAGCTATAGCACGAAATTTACAACATCCAAGATAATCAGAGTTAATTCCTGTACTTTATTTACTCAATAAAAACCTATCCCCAAAATTAACAGCTGGAAGCTAAATTAATAGAAATATTTTGCAGTAATTAAAATCACTGCAATTTAAAAAATAATAAAACCAGGAAACATTATTGAATTTTGTTGAATGTTTTCTTGCAGGAGAATTAGCATGCCAGTTACAGTTGTAGAGATTTGAGCAGGACCACTCAGTACTTAGGGCCAACAATACATGTAGTGCTGTGGGCTGCATGATTAAGGATCAAAATTTTCAGATTTTCTCCAAAGATGATAAGAAATAACTCAAGATTTTTAAGGGAAAAATATTTATTAGAACATGCATCACTTGCACCAGTTCAGTCTTAAAATGTACTCATTTATCTTTTTGTTTATTTTGAACTTGTTTGTTTTATATGTCTGTTATTAGAAAGTGTTATGTTCGTTACATGCTGAACAGATGTTAAATTCCGCTCTTTGTAAAACTCAGACACCTGGAGGCTCTAGTTAGTGAACTCAAGCTGGGCAAAAGAAAAGGCAAAAGAAAAAGAACTACAAGGGAAGTCTGAAAGTTAAATTATGTTTCTTGTCACCTTCAGTTCTCTGGAGTCTTGAAAGGTTACCAGAATTGTACTTCTGGACTAGAGCATAGTGAAGAATGAAATTATTGAACTAATTTTATTTTTTCAGAATTGGTTTGCATTCCCTTGAGTGAAACACTTTCAAACTATTGTAGCTGGATCAAGGCCAGCGATTGAAACCAAAGCATATATCCTCAAGTCTTAACTGTGTGTAAGAAGCTCAGGTAAAGATTATTCTTTGAAAACAACAGACTTAACCACAAATGCTTAGGGCACTTGAACTGTGCAAAACACAAACTGCGCAAAACTTTGTTTTCAAACTAAGGTCTGTTCAGGCTATTTCCAGAATTGTCTGCAAATTTACTACCCCACTTTCTGACATATGCGATGCTCTGTGCACAATAGGAACCATGTTCTACTGCTTAGACCTGAGAAGTTGTTCCTAGGAAACTCCAGAGTTCATATTTTGCATTTAAGGTATGCTTATACAAGGTGTAAAATGATGTAAAGGTATCCTGTCTGCTTTGTTTCTATAAATAAATTTTCTACGGAATCATACTGAAGAAGCAATGATTTTAAAAGAAAACAAGGATGAAATTTCAAATCATCTGTCAGACTGATGTCAGCATGAAGTTTACTCCTTAGGAGCTGCAAAGTAGATAGCTTTAAAATGTTATTATAAGTATAACCACTATCACTTGGAGCTCATTTTGGAAATGAACAATGTGATGAATGTTTCTCAGGAATGGTCATGTTTTGAAGAACTGCTATATTCAGAACTGCCATATTCAGAACTGCCAAAAGCAGCAACATTAAAAATGTGTCCACCTTTAAATTGTCATTATTACATTTGTAGTAAAACATAAGGTAGTGTCTTGTATCTTATTCACAATATCTTAAAGCAAAATGATAGGGCTCCTCACCAGCCATCCAAAGAAGTCATCAGAAGCAAGTCTGGAGAAGTCCACTTCTTCAGTGTTTAAAACACTTCTAATATATTTTAGCAACATTTTGTGGACGAGATCAAGGTAGGAGGGGGGTTTTTGTTTGGTTTGGGGGTTGGGTTTTGTTTTGTTGTGTTTTGGGTTTTTTACTTTACAGCATGTTTAATGCTCCCGTCAGAAGATATCACTTCCTGAAATGCATGAATGTTAAGATATCTTAGAAGGATGTCAGTAGGTTGTTAAATATAGGGATGATATTATGAAGTGACAAGCTGAGCTGGACACATCATGCCACTTAAGAGATCTGAGATTCAGCAAAGAACATGGGTCTGAAATTTAGAAAACGTAGTAGGTAAGATTCTCAGCTGTTTCAAGTCCATAATTTCACTATTTTCAAGGAGTTACGTATTTACACAAATCAGGGATTTAATACCATAGATGTTCTATATAGCAATTTTAACAGTATTATATACAGGCTTCTTTGTACTAGTTAGTTTGGACTGGCAGTCTATTAATTACTGGCAGTTCAAGCATTCTGTTAATTGTAACAGTAATCCTTAACACCACGTAGATACTGCGTACCACTCTGCCTTTTTCAAAATCTTAACATCTGAAAAGTGGAGATAATACCAGCAGTGGATACATGGATCAAAATTGGTGTATATGTAGTCATCCCACTTCTTGACTCTTATCAGACCATATTTTGATAATCACTGTCATGCGTAGAATTGGTATACAAAAGGTTGTGCTAAGAGTCACAGTCTCACTAAGTTATAGTAAGCCTGATTAGACCTAAAACTGCTTCCATTGTTGATGAGCTTTGAGCTCAGAATCTAAGTTGCTATGTTAGGAAAACTTGTACTGACTTGGGAGTTCATTCCTGTACCTCTACTTTTGCCAAGATTTTTCCACTAAAAGTCAATTTTCAGTTCCAGTACACTAAAACAACAAAAGCCTGATTTGTTTCACTAGAACTAGAGTTTGGCAACAATATAAAGCTAATAAGATTAAGCATTTCTCCAAATGATGGCCACAAACATAAATAAAAACAATAAATAACATAAACAGTTCAAGATTTGTTGAATAATATGCCAAAAGAGGTGATGCTACTAAAAAAAGGTTTTCCTAAGACTTCAGAAACATTGAGCAGATAGGAAAGAGTTTTTCAAAGTAATCAGTGCTAGCAATCAGCTCCCAGGGTAAAAAAATAAAATGTTCAAAGATTATATACTGTGAAGCCAATAATACAGGGAAAAATTCAGGGAGATACTGTGGTGAGCTATCAAATGGAGACTACCAGTGACCTGCAGAGTGCATTTCTTACAGCTAAAGGGAAAAAAATAGGAAATTATCAGGCAGGAGCAGAACAGAAAACCCAAAGAAGAAACAAGGAGTGAAACAAGATTCATTTAAAATAAAAACACTTCTTGGATTGTTGAGTGTAAGCATATTTCAAACACAAATGTCCTGACATCCCTTAAGATACTACTAACTCAAATGAGTTTCATTTCATATGTGTCTAGTAGTCAATGAATTACATTCAGAATGTTAACAATATACTCCAGGATTCCACTGGAAATATGTTGACCTTATTTTCAGGTCCCAAAACAAGAGCAATGAAACAGTTGATATGTGTATTCCATACTACCTGATATCAGATTATCTTCTGCATGTGCTGAAGGTGGCTAGGGATAGTTAGATATTTATCACTTTTCTTCATATTGATCTAGCTCAAAGTGAAGCATTTAGAAAAAACAGAAAAGTTCTTCAGTGAGCAAATAATTCATAAACTTCTAGTTTTTCTTTTCTCTATTGGAAACTGAAGAAGAATAGGAAAAAAAAAAAAAAAAACCAAACCAACCAACCAAATCCCTCCTCAAAAACCCAGCGAATTTGATTTAGCTGTTCTCTAATACCAGGAAATTCCAGGAAAAGCATATGAGCAAGTGGAGCAAATGACACTTAAATTTCTGTCCATGTTGGCATTTAACTAGATATGTCACAGGTTTGTAGGTTCATGTAGTTTTTCTTCCTGTAACATACGGCACTACATAATAAAACAAATGTAATAAAAAGAAAATATATTACAGAATGAAAAAATGTATTGTGACATTCCCAGGTTTTTTTTTTTCCTGAATAGATTAATAAACTGATACTAAGGCAGTGATCTCTCTAGTGTCAGGTTAGGACAAGATTTAGGACTGAACTATACCAACTGTTCAGTTTAGATATCAATGCATTTTTGGTCATCTTAGTCGGAAAAAACCAACTGGTGACTATGCAAGATAAGACAATATCTGCAGTCAAGAAATAAGTGATATAGTATTCATGAACAGTTTGAAAAAGGAGAAAGGCTAAAGGCCAAAAGGATTTCAACGTTCTCCACAAATGTAACAAATGTTCATTTATTTAAAATCACATTATTCATCTTCTATTTTACATGCAAAATTGAGTTTAATTTAAATTTTTGAAGTAAACATATTCAGTGGAACATTGTTCCAAGAAATCAATGAATTTTCCATTGCCTGTTTTCTGGCCACATCACCTATTAACTCCCTGGGCTGCCAGGCTCAAAGCTATGAGGGGCTGGGGCTCAGAAGCCAGAGGCTCCAGGCTCATTGCCACAAAAATCCAGGGCTTTCCATTCCAAATACCAAATCGTACTTGGTACTACTGAATCTGGAGATATGGAAATCCTTGTAGGGATCCAGGAGTTTCTTGGCAGTAGTGTTCAGACAGTTCAAAAGTAGCTAGATGTTTAAAGGTCCTTTCTTAAAAATCTTATACCAAAGCCTAAGAATGTAGATTTTAAGGTTCTGTTTCATTAAGAATGTTTCTGTGCAAACCAGTTTGAATTACTGCATAATAAAATGCTTGCCTTCTATAGTTCACTGAGAAAACATACAGGTTGGTGTTTTTTTTTTTTTGTTTTTTTTTTTTTTGTTTTGTTTTTATTTTTTTAAATAGGACAATTCTTTTTGCCTTTTCAGGTTTTTTTACTCTTCCATGCAATGGAAATTTTCAGTTCAATTATTTCTGGTCTGAACATATGAACAGATGTATATGCAAAGTGTGTAGCAAAATACAGCCTTTACTACTAGCAAAGTTGAATGACACCTTTAAAAAGAATAAAAAGTTCCTCAAACATTTCACAATGAAATAGTGTAATTTTCTTGTACATTTAAGATCAAGAGACTTCAGTATAAGCAAATCAAATGAAAGTTTTGCCTCCTAAATGTGTAAATTTTCCTCCAAAAATTTTTTTCAACAATGGGTGAAATCTGATTCTTTTATTGGACCTGACATGTAAGACTGGAGCCATTCTTCTGAGGACACACTTTGATCAACCTAAACCCCCCCTGAATTTGATATTCTATCACAGGAGGAGGAAAAATAAAAAATATACTTTTTAAAATGTATTATAAATTTATAGAGAAACTCAGGGGTGTTTCAGAGGCTTAGATACAGCTTTAGTCTACAGTAAGAGGTGTTTTACTTTTCAGAAATCTACAATCAGCTCGCACTTGATGGGTCAATGGCATAGTATCAGAAAAGGCTGATGGAGCAACAGACAGAATTTATATAAACCTACAGTTCATTAACCTGGCATATGTATTTTAGCTGAATTAATGGTAGAAGGAAGGAAGGTATTAATAAATATGTGTGTATGCGTTGTAAGCATGGTGCAACCAAAATAAACCCTCAAAATATAACACTTTTATTTTTAACTCATTCTTCACTAGGCAGGAAAGACAGTTTCTTCTGTGATGCCAGGAAAAGAGAAATTGAATCCATCAATCATTAAAATGGAAGGCATATAGTGCTGTGGCTGTCTGGACATGAAATTGGATTTCTCTGTCTGGGCTCTTCAGATTCCTTTTTATTCCACAAAGCAAATTGCTTTGCCGTAACTTCGTATTGAACAGGAAAGGATTCAGCTGGCATAGGTAGTACTAAAAGCTTATTAGGAAACATACAGTGCATTTACCACAGAACAGTACGTATTGGAAGATCAGCTCTTGTAAAATGCAGAATTCATTTTCCAAATTGCTTATGCAAGTTTAAGTTTGCTCATTTACAGTTCCTTTGTCTTCTCTGCTGTGGAATTCTTTGCGCTACTCTTTTTTTATTTTTTTTATTATTTCCCTCATTTTTTACATTTTATTGACAGCTGCTGTATTTTTATTGGTGGCAAAAAAGACAGTAACTGCAAATGGCTGCATTTACAATAGAATTTTGCAAAATAATTTAAGCAAAAAAGAAAAGTAGCTTTACTTCCATTTGATCTAATTTTCTCATGAGATACTTGAAGCTTGCCTTTTATTGTACACTTATCTAATAAACTAAAAACCTCTAGCATTATACATAACTGCAATGTCTTATTATTAATTGAAGGATAACTGTTGACACACCAGTAATGACAATTATTACCATATACACTAATTCAAAATACAAGACAATTTATTCAATAAGGATCTTTAGCAGGTAGAAATGCTGACATTATTTTCTCTTCAGTTCCTTTTCTTAAATAATTTATCCATATCTTTCTCTTTTCAAAGGCCTATCATAGTTGTTACTCTTTATTTGTTCAATGCTCCAACTGGGCCATCTTCAAGCATATTCATTTCAGGAGGTGGTAATGAAATGTTTTATTGCTTCTTAATTCAAGGTCTCAGGATGTTTCTTACAGTTCATCTATGGTACACCAGAAGCAAGGAAGAACTCCATAAAGAAGTTCATTACAAATAAGCTAAAATGTGGGCCTCATAATTCCTGTGGGGAAATGAATTTGTACAGGTGCTACCTTTATTCAAAAAAGAAAGAAAAGAGAAGAAAAAAAATCATATTAACTATATAATATATTTTTTAAACATTTGATAATATGAGGTGATCTCTTGGATAATTTCTCTTGTCAAGCTTACTCTCATAATTGACTTTTTCCACAATGATACAAAAAAAAAAAAAAAAAGGCAAAATCTGAACTTAAGCACCCATGCTACCTACCTTCCTGTACTTTGAATCTTGCATCCTTATCACAGTGGAGGTTCTGTCTTACAAGTGTTATTAACAAAAAAGGAGGAAATGTACTTGAGACTATTTTTGTTCAGAGAAAAATTAGCATTTTAAGATTTTTTTTGTCTAGATAGATGCTTTTTGTTTTCTATGCTGTGAAGCTAAAACATTACTGAATTAAAAAACAGGTGGTAAAAGGCAAAGCTACGAGCTTATCTGTGAGTCATTCCCATTTCCAAAATTCATGCAATACCACGTTCTACAAGAATTAAGAAATAACTAGCATTTGGAAGAAATATCCGTTATGATATGTGATAAAATACTCATTATTGAAATTTACTATCAGAGAGTATTCTATTTCACTGAGTTATATGAGTTTACTTACATTAAATAACAAAATATGCACACATAAATATTGAACTTTATGTCTGGAACTTTCTATTGCGCAACTATCATTTTTATGAAAAATACCATTTTGAATAGCTCTGAAACTGCTGTGAATTGTATTAACTTACCTCTCATAAACTACAGAAGAAGAAGCTTTCAGCTATTGAAATTCTTAATTCAGGCAGAAATAAGTTACATGTGAATTTTAACATGTTTAAAATCAAGGAAGTTTAAGAATTTTTTATTACAATTATTATCATCATCATCATCATCATCATCATCATAATTATCATTAATTTGGAAGTATTTTCCTAGTGCATGTCCTGTCACCATGTATCATTCATTGGCTTCAATGCAGTTAATAAGTTTGTTTCTTTCTGTCAGGACCCTGCAACCAAGCTATACTTTCTTGTTTTTGCTGTTCAGCAGAATTGTTATCCTGTTCTGAAACACTAAGCCATCCTTCTGTTGAAGAAAGAACAACATTCTTCTTATATTTTTTGGGAAATTCTTTATATGATTTAACATTTAAAGCTCTTCAAATAATGAAAAAAATGACAAACAGCTTCATTTGAGTGATGTCTACAGTTACATAGATTTATCTAGACCATTCTGTTATCTATGGAAATAATAGTTTTGGAGTACCACTCTTTCCTTTTTAGCTGAAGGACACAGCCCCACGGCCAGATGACATGGACTCCTTCACACCCCGGCAAAAGTCAATGAACAATATTAGGAGATCGAATATAAAAGGAGATCAAACTGAAAATTCCTTAAGGCAGCACAGAATTTCTGATGCACAAAGAGACATGGATTGATCTAAGGCAAATCAGCCCTAATGGTAAAGATGGCAAAAAAGCGTCTTTCACTAGAAACTTTCCTATACAAAAACTGTATTCTCTATGAACATATTTGCTTAAGACATTCCCAGTTTGCTGATTTATGCTTATTTTAGGAGTAAGCAAGCTGAAGTTGAAATCATGCTCTGGCAAATACTATATTCTTCTTTCAGTATGAAATTAATAGTTGTAACAATATCTCATGATCTTTCAATACTTCATTCCTTTCTATACCTAATCATACATTTCAATAACCCACAATACTACACAATATTTTTTGCAGAGGTGATTTTAATAAATATATTATTGTGATATTTTCTGAATGGTTATTTATAACAAATTCTTCTTGTGTATTAGAAACTTGAATTTGACAAATGATAGTAATTTGATAGAGGAGAACATTGGAGATAGGGGTTAGAAAAATAACTGGCTAGGGAATATTTCAGATATTAGGGATACTTAAAAATTGGTAATTAACTTTTATGTATATATCTCTTTTCCACTTCCTTTGTCCTCCCTCCACTTTTCCATCTGAAAGCTTTTTACACTCACTTGCCTCTTGTGTTAGTTCACCTTTACTTGCATTTTTTTACTTAAGAGAATCTTGGTTAGGACTCTCTTATGTTATTGAAACACAAATAAATATCTAGGGGACTCTTGAGAAAATATTTTATTGGAGATATGTCCTGAAATATTTCTCATTGTCCTGGATAAGCTTCTTTTTTTTTTTTTTTTAAAGTGAAATTTTACAGCTTTATAAGTTATGACACACTTCACGAGAAAATTAGAAAAACTCTTCTGATAGCTGAGTTATATGTGAAAAACTAAGCATATATATGTTCACCCACATTTAAGGTGAAAATATGATACAATCCCTTACGGATGGTGGTAGGTTAAGCAACAAAAAGCTCATCTGCACACACAAAGTAGGCACAGAACAATGATGGCTGAAGTAACTCGCTAACCTGCACCAGCTGCTCCCAGGCCCATCTCAAGAGCCACCAGCCCATCAGAAGCTCATCTCCACAAGCCCAGAGGAGCACAGGGGCACAGTGGCATGAAGGGAACCGAAATTACAGACTCCTGAGGAATGGACACCCTGTCCAGGCCCCTCTCTGGACTGTCCCAGGAGAGCTTCAGTCCCAGTATTCAGGCGTGGAGCCCATGACTCTAAGTCATTGGGAGGAGCTCTTTGGTTCATCTTTAGGACTAAAGAGAGGTTGCTGCCCAGGAATGTGGGATACATGGGAAGAACAGGGGAAGAACAGCTTGGGATTGCTCAGGTTTTATTATAGGATATTTAAGGGAGGAGACAAAGGCAAGAAAACAGAGGGCTCCAGATGATTTGGGGAAGAACAAGTGTGGGAAACAGAGGGAAAAGGGAATAAAAGGGTCTACTGCTGTAGAAGCAGGGGCTAGCAAATAGGCCTGTGCCTGATAACCAAAGTCTGTCCTGTTTCCTCATTTTCCAGTAAGGGACTTTTTACTGAATGTGCATGTTGTACATATGTACATGCATATTCTCTACCCTTGCTCAGCCAGAGAGGGGAACAGATTGACACACTGATGTTGGTGTTCGTGTGAATACTCTGTGTGTTTGTATCTTATTTGTGTGTCCGGTCTTGTATGTAAGTGTATATGTGTATATATATGTAGGTATATATGTGTCTGCAGATGTGTGTTCTTGTGCTTACTGGGAATCTCTGCTCAGCCTTAGTACTGATTGGACCTGAGGAATGGAGCTGTGCCAGCATCACCCCCCTCAGGCTGCTGGATTCAGCTCGATTCCCCTAACAGATGGAAGTTAGTTTCTGCTCACGAATACATGTATTTGTGCATAAATTTGCTTAATTTGCCCATTCAAATGCTCGTAAAAGCACATTTTATTTACAACAGAAGGAATTGACATATTTTGAAAACTGATCTCAAGGGTATTTTTCGGCTACTTTTTTCTGTCTTCTTAATTCAACAGGGGTAAGAAAATTATCTCAAATACAGGACACCTTGTTTGTCCTAGAGCTAAAAGTCAATACAGTAGGTTTTGTTCATAGAGTTTTCAAGGATTTTAGAGAAGGTATGGACTTTTAAGATTACTTCAGGTACAATAGTGCTTTGCATATTTATGATGGGGTATATTTAATTGAAGAAATCAAATATTATTGTTATGACTACTAGAGTGAATGGACTTGGAGGCAAGCATCTGATCATCCTAAAGCTCTCATTAACTTGCACATAGACGTAACTCAGGAACCTCAGACTGCGACTGCTCTTACTCTGAAGACACTTAAACTTACTACATATACCTCTCGTTGCTCTGAAACTTCCCAGGATGATTAAAGTTTCCGTCTGTCCCCGCTCTTCCCAGGATTGTTTAGACTCCTTGCAAAAGAAGGAACGAAGTTCCTTAAGAACTTCCAAAATTTACCCAACTTCCTCTAAAAACAGTTTGAGGATTTATTTTAGCCTTTAATCTAACAGGTGCTACCTTTAGTAAAGAAGATTTGTAGTAAGATAAAGACAAGATATCAGATCATTTAAGTTAACAACCAGATTTTTCTATTTACTACTTTATACTTTGATCTTTTTATTACCTGGAAAGACATTGTTTCGCATACTTCTGTGTGGTTCTTATTGTCCTGATAGATCAATAAAGTCCTATCCTTCCTACAGCATATCAACTCTCAGTAACTAAGTTACAGAATTAAATTCTTATATTAATAAATAATTTCTACAGTACCCATAACATTATCCCCTGTCATTTCTGGTTCTTTTACAGACATCATATTTAGTGGGGTGGGAGAAGGGAAAAAATAAGGGGAGCACATGTTTTCATGAGTACTGCCTTAAACCAGAATATTTTTTGCTGGACAGACTGCTTGTTTCACAGGTCACAAATATGTGTCAAAACCTCTTGAAGACTCTTTTATTGATACAGATGTCCTTGCACATATGAAAAACGCCCTAAATTCTAGATCACAGGGACCATGCACATTTCAGCATAAATTTCTCTTTATCTTGCAGCAGGCCTATGTTTCTATTTTTTATTGAAGGCTAAAATAAAGAAAAATCCTTAAAAGGTGTATATAAAAGTATAACTATAAATATGAATATAAAATCCATATTTGGTATACTGATATTGTACATATTTTGACATATATTTTGACATATCCTTCAGGAAATCTATTCTCCAGAGATGGAAAGAAAGATTATAAGACAAATACTTCTGCCTGTACAGAAAACCATGAAAGTTAGGCTAATGGAACAATTTTTGCATGTTTTCTTTGGCAGGATTTCTCTGGCAGATCTAGGAGCTATTCTAAAGTTGTTTCATATCTCACAGACCCCTCTTGAGTTATTGTTGACAGTGCTTTGACAATTCAGGACATGGTAGACTTTTCTCTTCAGCGAATATTTTTTGTTTAAATCTTTCCATCCTTTTCTATTCATCTGTGAGAACCCTTTGTTCCTTTATGTATGCCAGGTGCTATTATAAATAAAAAAGAAAGTCAGTAAGATTTTTTTTTTTTTTTTGTCTTTCAGCAATTTGGTCTCCTTTCTGTCATTCAAGAGAGAGATTTTAAAGTTGGTCTTAGATAAAGCCCATTGATGTCAATGGAATGATTCCAGTTGATTTTAATGAGGTATAGACACAGCCCATATTTAGTTGCTTTGCTCTTTCTGAGGCAGAGTAGCTTGAATCTTACAAGGAAACTTAGTCTCTCAAAATTTACATTCCAGTTTTGTAGTTTAAAAGTTTAGACTAATCATATGTTGTGGTTTAGCCCCGATCAGCAACTAAGCAACATCCCTGTGGGATGGGGGAGAGAATCGGAAGGGCCAAAGTAAGAAAACTCGTGGGTTGAGATAAGAACAGTTTAATAAGTAAAATAAAACAGCAATAATAATAATACAATACTAATATAATGAAAAGGAAAATAATGAGCAAGAGAGAAATGAAACCTTGGAAGAAAGAAAAAAAGAACCAAACCACAAGGCTGCAACTGCTCACCACCCGCCGACCGATGCTGCCAGTCCCCGAGCCGCGATCGCTGCTTCCCCCGGCCAACTCCCCCCAGTTAATATACTGGGCATGACGTCACATGATATGGAATACCCTTTGGCCAATTCGGATCAGCTCTCCTGGTTGTTCCCCCTCCCCTCCCAGCTTCTTGTGCACCTGGCAGAGCATGGGAAGCTGGAAAAGTCCTTGACTAGTGTAAGCACTACCTAGCAACAACTAAAACATCAGTGTGTTATCAACATTATTTTCATACTAAGTCCAAAATGCAGCACTATACCTGCTACAGTGAAGAAAATTAACTATCCCAGCTAAAATCATTACATCACAATCTTCAAATTCCCCTCAGATTTGATTGTTCATCATCTGCCTTTTTCTATTGCTTGGTTTCTGTTTCAAGGTTCAGAATTTCTTTGATTGAAAAGTGACTAGAAATAATACACAAGCTTGCAGCTTTTTAAAAAGATTGATAGAGATATCTCAAATTATAAAGATAGTGAAAAAATGACAGGGAATGAAGCTATGTGGGACCTGTACATAATAAGTAAAAACTTCTCTTGTAACGCAGAATAACATTATCTGTTGATGTAAGAGTCCATTTCTTTACCATTACAGTATTACATAATTACAGTAAGATATAAGGTCACAGAAACCTGTTTGTTACAATTTCCAGAAATTTGCACTATAGGTATATGTCAGCTGTCTGAGCTTGAGGGTATGTTGGCTAATGTCATAAATGACATTACAAAAAGGTAAACTCTTACAAAAACATAATTAATACCTTGATATATTGTTAATAAGGGACACTTTAAATGGATGCATTATTCTGCAACATTTACTCAAACTGTTCCGATAGAAGTGCAGTTTATATATTTAATGTCATATACCAGTGGCTATGTAGGTGTACATAGTAATTAATAATATTTGAAGACATAAACATATAACTGTTTAGTCAACCATCAGTTTTATAACATAAGTCTATTTAAGTGGAGAAAATGAGACTAGTATGGAAAAGCACTATAAACAGCAACATAACGGTCAGTTCAAAAATGCATCCACCCCCCCAGAAAGGGGACAGTTGTCTTCAAACGTGTGGTAGCCTGTTGCAGAAAATAAAGGAATTGTCTGTTCTGTGTCTCTAAGTTGCATAAAACAACAAGTAATGGTCATACAATTACAGCAAGGAAGATTTCATTTAGGTAGTAGGAAAATGAATCTGTCAGTAAAGAAAGTGAACACCATAACAGATTGCCAACAGCAATTATGGAGTGTTTAAAAATATGGTAGACGTGTACACATCTGCTAAGAATGACATAAGCTGATCCTGCTCAGGAGAGCAGGAGAAAGATCTAGGTGACCCCTTCAGGTCCCTTACAGCTCTACCTACTCCGATCTGATGTGCCCTACTGAACAGGTGATTTGCCTGTAACATCTATGTAACTAAACATTAACTGACTTGTAAGTTTGACCATTTGACCTGTTAACTTAAACAGTGATGCCAATATAAAGTCAACATAAAGTTTCCAGCAGTCTAAGAAACAGTAGGATTGCTAGTCAATGGAAACTCTAATGTGAATAGTGTTTTCTTTTTAAATAGAAGTCTTGTACCTCCTTGAAACTCAGGAAATGACAAATCTCTGTACCTAGCAGACATAATGTGTATCCTTTGTTGGAAAACATTGAAGGAGAACACGTAAGATTAGTGTCACTCTGATTTAATGTTGAAATGTACATTATTTTCAAGTGTGTTACTTCACTCATTCAAAATGATAGGCAAATACCAGAAATACTACCCTTTTTTTTAATAAGATCTTAGGATTTTTGTCAGACTGTGAAAGTATTTAACACATTTTGACAATCTGTACAGAAAAAAATGTCATTGTACACAAAAAAATTGAAAAAAGTTCTCAAAGTAGGTACCACGTGCTTAACATGTAGTACCCAACATTAAGAGCTTTAAAGAAAGTAGTTATCTTTCCATAAACATCTAAGGTTAAGAGCATTACAATTTCTTTCATAAAGAAGTTTCTAACCTGTTTACTACTTACTATTTTCTTTCACTTATTTAACACATATCTGATGTATCACTGATTGCAGGCGGTTCTTCAAGAGAGTATTTTTTCTACTGAAAACAATTTTTTATGCTTTTTTTAAGGTATGAAAAGACATATCATTCCCATAATTTTAAATCTCGGAAAATTTAGATTTTTGTGCCACTGAAGTATCTTGCAAATACACACTGATTTCACTGATGTGTTTAATTAATTGGTTGTTACATTAATTAACTTGCTAAAATGAAAACGTATTTTGATACCATGAAATAATTTCCTTTCTTTTTGTCAGAAATCATTTGTGATGTTGAAATTTTTGTATTTTTTTTATTCTAAAATATATTTTAAATGTCTAATGCTGAAGATTTCTACAAGAAGTAAGTATTTGAATATTGTCTTTGGTTAACTTTTTTAGGCAGATAATATTCATCCACTTAACAGTATTTTACTTTAGCTTTTTGAATTTTGAAAATTTCTGCTGAGCAGATAGTAAGAAACAAAAAAAGATATAATTTTTTTTCCTTCCCATGAGCTATGATCCAGCTCTGTCCAGCCCACATTTGATTTAATGCAAGATTTTAAGAAGAAAGATTTCATATTTTTTATCTTCTATGACATTTCACCACTATAATTTACAGTCCCACTGTCAGTAATCTGCAGTCTTTATTTTAGTTTCAGATTTTCTTCCAGTTTATTAATTAAAATACTGAATAAGACTGAGGTGAGAACTGCTTTCAGAAAAACACATGAAGAAACTCTCTAACTGGTTGATATTTCCCAGTGAGGTGTAATGGTTTGCAGCCTGTCACTATTTCAACCTCTAATCCACTTTCATGTGTTCCAATTTTATTTTCCTTAGTTCTTGTTTTTCTTTTTAAACCAATTATCATCCTGTAATAAATTAAATACCTTAGAGAAGCTAAAGAACATTGCTAAAACAATCTTATCTTTATCAGATGAAGTTGCAATCTTGTCAAAGAGCACCGCTTTTTTTAAATATTCATTTCCATGGGGTACAAAATGTCCTAATGATTCCAGCTGGAGTAAGTGTGTTTACACCGTCCCTGCCAAACAACAAGCAATCAACAGCACATCACTGGAACAGGCCATACAGCAGAAATGTGCTCAGCTGCTGCTTCCTACTGACTTCCCACTGCTTAGGGCATCCCACAGCCAAAGCCAACCAGCATGAAAAAAATTAAGTGTGAATATGTGACGGGCCCCATGAGAAAGCTAAGGATGTGGCATGAGCCCTACTCAAAAACCACCTAGGGTGATAGAAAGAATCTGTTGGTTGAAGAAATGCTGACGGGCCATTAAGTTTCAGTATTAAAGGCTTAATATATAATGTACCTTTATACCATCTGGATGTTTGTCTCTATATTTTCTGAACCAGTAAGATCTAAATAAAGTTAAACTTTCTATTCCACAAAGAGTTCAAGAAAGTGCCATACTGAAAAACAAAGGCTTTACTGTATTTCATGGAAAAGTCACACATTCTTGCACCAAATCTGTCATGAGACCAGCAGTATAACTGTTTAGCTGCAAAAATTGAGAATATAAGTGCAGAATAACTGTAGGGAGAGATAATATCTCCTATTAGACCAAAACATATAGCTAGAGGAAACAGACACACAAACAAGACATAAACTTTTCTACTGAATGAAGTGCAGGCAATGAAAAAATGTGTGTTGGAACATACTGAGCAACTTCTGCTGCCAGCACCCTGGAGTACGGGGAATGGTCTGGGACCAGTGAAAGTTCACTGGCATGAAGTCAGAGCACAGTGGAGGTGTTTGCTCTGATCTACAGACAGGAAAGTGCTTCCAATCTCTGTGTTTATGTGTGGGCTGTATGTAAGATACTATGCAACTGTGAGACTACAACCTGATACTACTTTTTCTATTTTCTATTTACATTAAAATTGATAGGAGAAAATAATTCCCTATATATCAAGACTGATTAAGACTATCAGTAGTAGTAGATGACATAATCTCTTTTCTTCTGTGGATGTAATAAATAAATCACAGTCATTCAACATGCATCTCATGTGTGTCTGCTCCACCATCTTTTTGTTTTATCGATCCCCCTGGATAGAAGGTCATTGCTATCAGTAACTATGTGCATGGCAGTCAGTCATAAAGAATATAGAAACCTCTGGATGTGAGCATCAAAAACCAGCTGAAATACCAAATCAAAGAGGAGCCATCTTCTTTTAGAATCCTGTTCATATCTGTCCTGATTTTGGATGGGATTGAGTTAGTTTTCTTCCTAGTAGCTGGTATAGTGCTGTGGTTTGGGTTTAGGATGATAATGCTGTTGATAACACACTGATGTTTTAGTTGTTGCTAAGTAATGCTTACACCAGTTGAAGACTTTTTTCAGCTTCCCATGCTCTGCCAGGTGCACAAGCTCAGAGCAGACATAGCCAGGATGGCTGACCCAAACTGGCCAAAGGGATATTCCATACCATATGATGTCATGCTCAGTATATAAACTGCAGGGAGTTGGCTGGGGGGCGGCAATTGCTGCTCAGGGACTGGCTGGGCATCAGTCAGTGGGTAGTGAGTTGTTGCATCACTTGTTTTTCCTGGTCTCTCTCTCTCTCTTTTCCTTTTCATTACAATTTATCATCATTATCATCATAATCATCATTGTTATTATTATTATTATTAATTATAGTTATTAAACTGTTCTTATCTCGACCCATGAGTTTTCTTACTTTTGCCCTTCTGATTCTCTCCCCCATCCCACTAGCAGGGGGACAGTGAATGAGAAGCTGTGTTGTGCCTGGTTGCTGACTGGGGCTAAACCACAGCAGTGTCACAAGGAATTAAAGTACTATCCAAACCCTTTGGTACAAAACGCAGTTCACTGTCTTTATGCCATTATGATAAGGAAATCCCATGGAGGCACTAGGCTGCTCCAGTGTCTCTCCCTTGCTATGCTGATGGACATGTTACAGGACTGTAGCTCCTGATGGAAAACTCTGCTGATGGGACCTTCTCATATCACTGCTCTATCTCATCTAGCTGGTAAACTGCGTTTTCAAGTACGTTTCAAAGAATGTCCATGGTTTTGCATAGAGGCCTATTTGGCAAGGGATTTATGCAGATCTAATTCAAAGTGAAAAATATCAGTTCTTTGAGGCCATTGCCAGCTGACTCAACTGGTAACAACCTCAAGGTCACACAAGGAAACAGCCTGGAGCCAGGTGGATTGAGATCAGAAGAGCACAAAGGCCATCTTACACATCCCTTCCTAAGCTGCAGTTTGTGGACCTTGGCAAAACGTAGCTGACAGCTAAGAAATGCATGGATTTCTTACCAGCTCAGCCAAAGTGAGGCCACTTTTTGGGAGGGCTATGAGAATCCCATTGCAAAGTTTTATTGACATAAATTATTGACATAATTTACAAGGTGCTTGCATGGCAAATGCAGCCAAATGATGATGATTCAGGTTGTGACAGTTATGAAAGTCCTGGAAACAGAGAGATGTTCCAGCTAAAAGGGCACATGGAATATTCCTAGCATATGTTTCATGAAACGCAATGTCTCTGTATTCTACTTCAATGGTGGGCAAATGAGGAAAAGAAGGTGGGAAGGCTGGGAAATTAAAATGGAGCTCTGTGAAGGTGCTAAAACAAAGTTTTAAACAAAGAAATCTGGGGATCCTTGTTGCCGTTCTTGCACTTTTCTCAACACATTTACATATCACCTTTCCCCAGGAAAATTGTTTATCCTAATTTCAACAAGTTAATGAAAATCCTAACCAAAGAGCTGGCACCAGAGAAGGGATGCAGACTGTCAGAGTATCAGTGGGGATTCCAGTATATTACTAACCTATTTTCTTCCTGACTGAGCAGGTGTTAGTACTGTGCCTCTTCCCAAGAGACTGAAATAAAGTCTGTGCTAAATGCTCTGCTAAAGTGATCTTACTGAATTATAAAGGTTCAATAACCCTAAGTTCTGCCCTGGAGGAAGAGTAGTTAATTTACTCAACTAATTGTTAACAATTGTTCTAGAGTCTGTCCATCTTTCAAAGACATAGGTGACTATGCATATGGATGAAGCATAGGCAAGACCTTTTGTGAGATTTACAGTAAGATTAACAAAAACTACTACTGGACAAAAGTAGAGTATTTGAATCTCCATGGTAAGTATTACTGGTATGGTACTACTGACTCCTTCTGAGCTTCCTGTAGTAACTGGTCAAGTTATCAGTCATGTAGCTGATGTGTTAATTTCATACTATCTCCATTCCTTTCTTGGACACAGCTTCTTTATATTCTTCATTATTTTCCACACACCAAGGCTTCAGCAACTTTTCTGAAAATATCAGCTATGCAGTTGTGTTATCTTCTCAAAAATCCATTATTCTCTATGAACTAAAAAACTGAGGTGGAAACCAAATCAAATGCATCTAGTATTAAAATAAATAACACTGTGACTCTGACTTAGTCTGTGCAATATAATTCATCATTTTAAGTCAAGAAAATCATTCAGATTTTATCGTATTTTAAAGTTCTGTTGAAATTCTACTAAAGCCCTTTCAGACACAGAAACCTTGCCCCTGTAGAATGTGGGCTGTTGTATTAGGCAGTGCCAGACTGTGTTATCCTTGAGGTTCATAGCAGTGCTGAGTTTTAATTATTGATTTGGGTGAAAGTTTTCTTTCTTTTTGATAAAATTAAAAAAGAAAAATAGTTTTAAACTAATCTGGAGTGCTAAGTAAGAGGGTTTTATATACCTCTGGCAGGACAATTCATAATTTTTTTTGCTGCAAAATAATTGTATCATAAAATGTACATCTTTTAATGTATTTATTACCTGCTAACAGAAGTGGAATATTTGTAAAAAGATGATAAAGCATCATTCAAACAGATCTTTCTGATATGCAAATGAATATGAATATGCATTAGAAATAAGAATGCATTGTGGTAAAAAATAATAAGCAGCATTTTTAGCTGATTAAAACTTGAAAGAACAATGAACTGAATGAAATTTATTTTAGTGATTTGAACTTCAAAGAGCTTATGGTGAGTAAGAACTGGTTTATGGCTCACTAATTAACAAGAACTGAGAGTGAAAATATATCATTGTTCTGAAAGTAATCCTGCTGGGCAACTTTCAATTAACTAACCCTTCCAAAAGTGCTTTTCTAATTGATAGTGGGTAGTCTGAATCTTGTATTTTTATTTTTAACTGATATTTTAACTGATATTGGCTAGGAGTAAAGCAAATTATGGAGTGTTCAACAGAAATTATAAAAGTATGTCTTTCGCACAGGGGAACAACTGATCCAAAGACAAAGATATCTAATTTGACTGGACTTTTTAGAGCATAGCCTGATAAAATATTTAAAACAGCTATAATTTAGATAGCATTAGAACTACTGAGAAATTTCTGAAGGAACAAATTTTATGAGGTTCAGTGATCCTGAAAAAAAAAAAAAAAAGATTTGAGAACTATTGGCAAGGCAGGATGCCAACACTATTTATAGCTGACTTGAGTGAGAGCAGCAGTCTATAAGGATAGATGAACATCACACCAGGAAAGAGGAAGGACAGCAGATCATGTTGCTTGCTGTTTAACATTGGGTATTGACGAGAATAATCTGAACATTACACCCCATCAACTAAGTGGTTACACAGAATGCAGCAAAAAGGTTTTGTTTGTGTGTATTTATAAAATTGACAACTGTTCTTTACAGATTTTTTTTTCCCCAAGGATGGAAACAAACAGTTTCCAGATTTTCCAGCACCCTAAACCATACCATGTCTATAGCCTTCTTTTAATAAAGATATCTGGCAATTTGAATACTAGTCAGCTGGAAAACATTCTCCCTAATTCAAAACTATATCTACCAGTGACAGTGAGCATCCAGGCTAGTATCCCACATCATACAAAGGAATGTCTGCCAGTGCCTAGGTCTACTGTTCAAGGGTTTTTGTGCTGGCCAGTGCCTAGGTCTACTGTTCAAGGGTTTTTGTGCTGGGCTTTCTTATATTTTAGAGTTTTTGTTGACGTGTGTGAGGTCAGTTTTCCAAAACACTTTTGACATTCAGTATAAGGATGTTATCCAAATGTCAGTCATAATATCTTCAGCAGATAACTGAAATATTAGTCTAACTGGAGAGCCACTAATTGGAAGAGGGTGTTCACTTCTTGCAGAAACTGGTCCAAGGCAAGAAAATCTGGTGACCAGACCTCTGGAAATTCATAGACAAGATAGAGTTGAACTAAAATATAAAGTGACTGTTTTGAAAACCGTTCAAGGCTCAGGATGGTGGAGGTAAAATGCAAGATTTTCCTTTTCGCTGATTAAGAAATTTCACCAGTTTAACCCTATCCCAAATCAGAGAAATAGATATGACACATCACATTGGGTGTGCTAATGAGAGAGTAACTCAGGTTTTCAGGTTAGTATTTGCACCACTACTTTGACAGTGACATACTTTTCATTGAACCCTCTCTGCTTAGTGGTTGCCTACTCACACGAAAAGAAACATAATGAGAAATTGCAAAATCTTCACGTATAAGATATACTATGCAATTGGATCAAATTTCTTTGCTTGTTATATTCCTAGTTCTAGTGTTTCATTTAAAGTTTGGATTTAAATGACTTAAGATAAAAATGAAAAAAATTAAATTGCCAAGATTTAATGTCAGGCTGCAATGGTCTGTGCAAAATGGATCTTTTTTTACTACTTTTGAAATCAGTAAATCCTTTTTCAGAACGATCAAAGGAAACTCATTGATTCAGAGTGATTAATGTAGAATGTTCAGGCAGACTTTTTAAACTGAAGAGATGAAATCTGTGTTCTGGAATTGAAGTCCTTTTCATTCTTAATTCCCGTTGTCCCTCTTGGTAGCTGATAACTGTAAGCTCATTGCCACTAGTTTCCACAGTCTTTATATATTTTCTGATTCCTCCTTCCTATTACCTCAAATACAGGGTCTGTGTCCATATGTTGCACTACAATGTATTTAAGATCAGACCTTTTTATTTTTATACACATTTCTAAAAACTTCTTCAGTAAAGTGGTTTAATCCAGATGAGATGACCAGATGAACATGTTATACAGTAGTAACAAATATCTTAGTATCATTCAGGCTTTTCAGAAGTCACAAATCAAAGTCAGAAAGTGCAACGGCAGAGCAATACTGTTGCACAAAACCACCAGAGTCTTTTCCAGTGGCACTGAGAAACTCAGTTTCAAAGATACCAACTCTAATAAAACGGCATTCTTCTACTCTCACTACAGTGTCAGTAATCCACGTTGTATCTATTATGGAATTATAAACTGCTTTGAACTCTTACTGAGTTGGAGCCCTTGAAAGGTCTACATTTTCAAAAGGCAAAGAGATAAAGTTTCTGTTAGCTAGTCATGAACTTCTGAGCTTTCAAAGTAAGAAAACAAAGCTTGAGCTCAAATTTGGTCTACAGTCACAGTCTTTATATACAAAATCTTTTTTTCAGTCTGGTGTGGAAATATGTGCAGATAAAAAAAAAACAACTGTTTTGTGACTATGCAAAAGAACTATAGATACTAGGATTTTCTTTTGGTTTACATCACAATCTTGGTTTTCTTTCATGAGTTAACATATCTAGTATATTTCATTTTTTAAACAGATACAAATGGGCTATAATTTCTTGACTCAAAGTGTACTAAAATCAATTGCAGTTTGAAATGAAAGCAGGTGGTTTCTCATTTGACTAACTCAATAAATACATTGACTACATCAGCTGATAATTCCTAAAAATATCTAGATGGGATATAGATTTCTTATTAAGGTGAAAAGTTAAAATAAAGTTGATGGTTCATCTCATCCATAGTGGAATACTAGATTCCAGATCATCTTTTGATTCAGAAAAATTGGGACATGAATTCTGCTTTGGGTAGACTATAAAAACAGTAAGTCCTGTCAAAATCAAAAGGTCCAAAATGAGTGGCAAAGAACCCCCACTCAAAACCAACAACTTCATTTTTATTTTTAAAATGTTTATAATACTTCTGAAACTAGGGAGGCAGTTGGTACTGTTATCTTCTGAGTTTGAAGTGTTCTATGATGATGAATAATAAAAAAAAAAAAAGCATGGGATGTCTAGAGGTTTCTGAGCTGCTTATGGCTTTATTGAAATAAAAACATTTAAAATCTATAATTCTAGCCTTGAACATTTTTTCTTTATTTTGTTGCCTTCATTTTAGTTCCATTTGGCATAGGGAATTGACAGAACATCTATCAGGTAATCAATGAGTGATTAAGGAATCATTTTTAGATACCATTATAAGAGAACTGGTACTAAAAAAAGCTCATCTGAGAGCATCATGTAATAATGACAGAATTTACTGATAACTATGAATATTACTTAAACACTTCACATTTATGCAGTAAATTTGTGCAGTATTATGCAGGAACTGGTAATGTTATGGATATTTGGACAAGAAGCCAAAATTAATACAAAACATTTTTTTGAAGGGAAAGGGCTCCTGTCAACAAAATTTTCTTTGTATTGTTTGTTAGAGGACTATAATATAAGAAGGAATATACTACTTAAAATTTTTAAACCAGAATCTGTTCCCTTAGTTCCTTAAAAGAACAAAGCAATGTCAGACTGCTTCCTAGAATATCCATTTTCCACATGCAAATCAGCCTTGGCATTGCTTCCTTTTACTAGGGACTTACACTGAATTATTTAAGGAATGGGCCTATGTTTCATGAACTGAAAATTTTCCCCAGACTCATTTGTCTCCTTTCCCTTCCTTTATGATCCACACCTACTCTATGTCTTTAAATGGCAGACAGATCTGATGTACATTTTTTCATGTTCATATCCATGCAAATGTAACCTAAATAGTGGAATTTTACTTGAACTATCTTTTTTCACAATGGTAGCTGGCACTGATTTCTACAGAAGCAGGACATCAGATGAGCAGAGTTTCTATTGTCCATCTGTTTTATGAAGCCTGTTCAGAAACAAGAGGGGAGTCTTTGCATGGTTGTTTCTTACCATGCCTGCTGTTGTTAAATACTTAAGGAGGTATAATCTTCAGTAGAAATTCTTCATTTCGCATAACCGAAAACATAAAAAACTTGAATATCACTCTCAGTAATTAGCTAAGAAAATGGCAGAATGTATTTACTCAGATGTTACTATACACAAAGCAGCTGAGAGGGTCCTCTGCACTTCCAACACATCGCTATTCTCCCTCCTTGCTCTGGTGCTTGTGTGATCCTTCACTGAAAACAGCAACTCAGCATGCAATAAAAATAGCGATGATGGCTGGATTGATTTTCTATTCAGGGAGATGAATCAGCTCACTGAAAGTCCAGCAAACATCAGGTCCAGCACAAGGGAGGTGGCAGGAATATCCATCTGGAGGCAAGAAGGGGAGTCAGCAAAGAGGGGTTGGGCAATACTTCTTTTGGCAGTGGTGAACTGCCAAAGATTGTTGCAGCTCTGGTATGCAATCTGGCCTTTACATGGAAATACAGTTTTCTGGCTTTAAACAATAGAACAGCAGTTGCAATTATGAATGCTGTTTCTGGTTCAAAGTCTTAAGTAGTCTGGGATCTAGGAGATGGTGCCAAAGGTGCAAAGCACTGATGATTCTCCACTTCATTTCTAGTTGATTCAATGAAAGCATTTAGTGATATCTTCCTTCATTCCTTCCTGTTTTAGTCACCCTGCCCTTGTGCACTTCCATTTGCTTGAGAAACTGCCAGATACAATGTCTTTCTTCATTTTTATAGTCCTAGGATAAACATGATTCATGCTCACTCTTTTCCCTTCCCATCATATATCTTTTAACAGACCCTTGGTCTATTCAAGTGTCCTATGACTTTCTATTTCTCTTATTTTTTTACCTGTTTCTCTCAGTCATAAGATTTGCATTTTTAGAAATTTGATCACCAGAAATCTTCTCTTTCCTGCTTCTGGACCACTGCCTTTTACATTCCTTAACTATAATTAGTGGGAAGAGAACTTCTTGATTTTGGGTAACATTTTCTCTTTCTTTGGCTCTGTCCATTTTGTTGCTTTCATAGTGGCAGTCTCAAAAGCTGACTTTCAACTGTTTTTCTCTTTGCAATATAAAAGTCAAGACAGTAAACATTTTCTCAAAAAAAACCCCAAACCTGTAAGAGTCCATGCTTTTTCAAGCTTGTTTATATTTAACAAAACACTAAGTCTTGAATAAAGGCATTGTGCTTCACTTAATGCTCATCTGTCAGGGAAGGTCCATACTACCGGATATGGTAAAAGATAATTTTTTCTTCACTTCTGTTTCTTTGGTCTGTGTGTACAATATATACATTGCACAAATATAGTAACCTTGTATCTGAGATGATTAGGACTGCAACAAACATATGAAATATTCCTTAGTTGTCCACAAAGTCTTACCACAATATTCAGCCTGTGAATTATGACTACCCAATGCTAGACATTTGCACCACAGATTAAGAATCACACAGACTTTGTTCTTCTGTTCAACAGCAACAATAACTGGCAGATACTGCATTAGATGTGTTTGAAAACCATTAAAAAAATCCTCTTAATTCAAATCTTTCCTAAAATTGTGTCTGTGGATGGGATGATATAATACATATAGATATAAAGCATCAAATATATAAATTACTGTGAACAGATGTGTTAGCTGGGACTGCTATTTGTAGTCATGAATCTGGACCTTATATACCAAGGATCTTCTGACTGTTCTGGACAATATTGTCCAAAAATTACATATTCCAAAGGCTACACTTCAGTGAGTTTGTCTGCAATAAAGTAGTTATGCTAAGTAAGGTGGCCAAATCAGTAGCAAGAAAAACTGGCTGAACTGAGTTTGAGTGTTCTAAGGAACAGCAGCCAGTGCCTCAGCACAGAGAAAGTGGAACTAGCTTGGTGCTTTGGTGTATTTTATAACTTTATATAACTTGTTATTCCAGCATATTTGTTAACTATTTCTTTCGACAACAACCTTCTGCTCTGTATGGAGTTTTTTATCCAAATGAGATAAAAAAAAAAAAAAAATTGAAAAGGTTAACTTTTAACAGAGAAAATCTAAAATATTTTTGGAACACAATCTGTGGCAGAATGTTTACTGGTAAATGATGAGAGTTATAACTGAAAGGAAATTCTGGTGACCCTGAAAATTTCAAATTAATAATATTGCCAAGCATTGACAAAGAGTCTTGCAAATTAGCAGGAAAAGTGCAACAACAACTGTGATTTATAACAGAGATTTTGTCCATAAGACAATCATATCTATTGTTTGTATATATGGTATTTGTAGGTATGATTCAACATAGTCAACAGAATTTTCATCACATTAAACAGAAATATTAGCAATAAAATATTGCAGGGAAGAAACTAAAAAGACATAGAATTTTATTATGCACACTTTTTTCTATATATTTATTTTATTATGCACAAAAAACACAAAAGGATCACATAAATTTTTTTCTTAAACTACTGACTCTTTATTAGTCACTGGAATAAATTCCTGGTAAGGCCACTGTTAGTTAACAATTTCTCTATGTGGAAAGAGCCAATTTTGAAAAGCCTAAGGAAGAAGAGTGAAGAACACTTCCTTTAATACTTTCTCATCAAAGGTAGATCCATAGGATGTACACAGTCCCACATAAAGAAACCAATTATACCATAGTTTCTTAATGTGTTGGCTTCAGCAATGGATAAAAGTAAAGAAATTCTGGACCCTTCCCTTCATTCTGGCCACTGATTTCCACACCTGCTTTACACCCCATCAAGACTATTTGCATAGCTGTTTAAAGTAGATCACTGAAATGATCTGGATTAAAAGCAGTCCTAAGGGATAGTTAGTTTATAGTGAAAATGCTATAGCATCCACATAGCTTATAATTTAAGGGTTTACAATTTGTGCATAGTTTTCCTAAATCACTACATCAATCTTCCACTCTTTCTGATTTTTCTAAGTATTCAGTTGGCCAATTCCTAACTGTGTATTAGAATATGGTGTTCTGGCTTCAGTGGAAGAACGTCATAATGTAGAAATCTTTCCCCAAAAGCAGCAGTAGGTTAGCTCAAAATTAGTAGTTTAGAGCAAAAAATTATTGCAATTCAACTTTTGAGCATTTTTTACTCTTTTTCCACAACTGCAGATCTTCATTCTCTCTTCAGAAAAAAGAGAGTGAGATGGGTGGGTTTCATGCGGCTAAGGTGTAAGAAGTTACATCCTCTCTTTCTTTTTCAAAGAGTTTCCACCACCCTAACACTTATGAAGATTTATTATTTCTTTTCATATTTATTATGTTTTATGATTTATTTATTTTTATATATATTTATTTATCTTTTAATATTTAATGTTTATTATGTCTTACACACAGGCGATCTACTGACTTGTATGTAGCACGAGGAAAGGAGTATGCAAACTTCTTTGTGCAGATAGCTGGGCCAATCCTCTTCACAGGTCTAGCACTAAGGATAATGCTGGTCTTCTAGCTGCCCTAGATGATGTTCCTCAATGTTAGCATCAGTGGGACAGCACACTGACCCAGTGCAGTGCATCTTCCAGTGCACCATAGCTCACAGGCTGAGTTCTGCTGAAATTCTTGAAAACTCTGCCGTATAGTCTTGTCTACTTGGGTGGCTACATGGCTCTAACAATGTGCACAAATATTTTGTTTCATCCATTCAGTCTACATAAAGAGACTCATTATTATGCCCTTTCAATCAGAGAAATACAGTTATTTATCTTGTTTACACAGCTGCCAAAGCTAATTCCCTACAGACCTTATTCTCCATACTGTTGCTATGTGCTCTCTACAGTGTAACTTCAGGATAAACCAAGTCCTGTCCTAATGCTCCTTTTTAGGAGTTCTGGTTACATTTTTTTGTGTGTTGTTTTGTTTTGGGTTTTTTTGGTTTTTTGTTTTTTTTTTTAAACAAAGATGAATACAGCATCTAAAGAGCACAGGAAAAAAATAACTGGTAAGAAGCTTCGGTTCTGTGTGTATATTTTTGTGTGTGTAGTCATTCTTCTTAAATGTCTGAAAGGGTGATCTTTAATTTCTCATTAAATCAAAATGAACTGGAAATTTAGAAGGCAGAGAGTTTTCCTATCTAATGAAAGGATATTGACAAGATTAGAATGGGAAACATCCTCTTTGCTTTTTCATACTTTCTGATCTGTTGTTTGATATCAAATAAGCATGACATAGATGGCTAACCTAAGTTCAACAATGTCAAAAGAAGAATTTCTGTTTGAAAGGAATGAATGTGTGATCAGAATTTAAGTCCTTCATGGTGATTAACTATTTTGACTTATTTTGATTTTAGGAAGTCTACTATAATTAAACTCATTTTCTAATTTCAAATGAGTTGTGAATTTCCATGGGAATTAAATTGATTTTGCCTTTACTTTAAGCTATATCCCATTTCAGCTGGTAACATCACTTATGCTAGCATTAATTGCATCCGATACATACTGGCATATACAATTATTCTACCTCTCTGCTAAAGCGTGCAAAAAATACCTAAAATGTTCAAGCAATAATCATGTATTTTACACATTGAGAGTGTTAATACTTAAATAGCTTTGAACTAATTGTACTGGGTCTGGCTGGAATATAGTTAGCATTCTTCACAGCAGCCCATATGGTACTGTGTTTTGCATTTGTGACTAAAAGAGTGCTGGTAACACACCAATGTTTTGGCTATTGGTGAAGAGTGCTTGCACAGACTCTAGGCTTTCTTTTTCTAACTCTGCGCACATGCACTCCTATCCTTGCCCGGGGAGTGGGGGGGCTGGGGCAAGACACAGCCAGGAAAGCTGACCCAAGCTGGCCAAAGGGATATTCCATAGGATATAGCATCATGCATCAGCAATAAAACTGGGACAGAGGAAAAGAAAGGGGGGGTGTGCCTTCCAAAGTGGCTGTTGCTTGGAGACTGGCTGGACATCGGTCTGTTTGTGGGAGGTGGTGAAAGATTGCCTTTGCATCGCTTGTCTTTTTTCCTCTTTCTTTTGCTTAGCAAATGGTCTTTATCTCAATCAGTGAGTTTTCCAGTGATTTCTTCCTATTCTTTCCCCCACCCCATGGCAGGTAGGGGGAGGTTGGGGAGTAAATGAGTGGCTTTGTGGGTGTTTGGCTGCTGGCCCAGCTAAACCGACCCTACTGATCTGTATTTGATTCTGTGTTAGTTTTGTCATTCTAATTAGTCATATTAAAATTAAAGTAATATACAAAATACTTGCACAATGGAAGTAACAATATACAATCTTAAAGATCTATTCAAGTAAATATTCTAATTCTCACTTCAAATTAAAGCTATTCCCATTAAAATACTCAGAACCATTCTGGTTTTAGCAAGAACAAAGCAAGAGATAAATCAGTTTTATGTCTTCAGAATAGCTCTTCTTTATAACTTCTAGATAATCTTATTTGTATACATGAAACACCTGCCTCAGTACAAAGATAATAATGTGCAGTGGAATTGGTATTTTTACAGAAGTCCTAATATTGTCAGACATTTGCTTTGCAAGTATCATAAAGTATTGGTGTCAACCTACTGTGATTTCACTAATGTCTTAGCAGAGTACTTAATTCTAAACACCCTATTACTTTATCTACACACATTTGGCGTCTTTGAGGATGATACTATTGTAATATTAAACAATAGAAAAAAGTATTTAAAATACATCACAAATTAGTTTCTACAATTTTAATTTCTACTGTTACTCCAATAACAGAAATCACATCGCTTAATTTACAGGCTAACCCAGAAAATATCCAGGCTTTATAGTTACTCATGGTATACTAAATATGTTAGAAACAGTAAGAAAAATAAAACTTTTTGCTGATCTTTCTGTTATGTTTTTTTTAAATGCAAGCTTTAAGATAAATAGCAAACAACCAATAGCACATCAGAGGTATTTCCTTGATTGAATTAAATTCAAAACCTCCTATGTTAATGCTCACTAATAATATTGAGCTGATAATCCCAAACCAATATTCATAATGTTGAAATCTAAAAAAACATTTTCAATAGCATATTCACTAACATGTTGACTCTTTTCTATGCCAAACAGAATTATCAGAAATAAACAGCCTTTTGGAATCTGTGCAGCCTAAGTCTTTGAAAGGACTAGGAAATATTATGATACCTTTATAATTTTTTTTAAAAAATCAAAAAAAATTATGATATTTCTAGATAAGCCTGGAAACTTGAGTCATAAGCTTAAAAGAGTCACTATTATATTAATGGTAGGCCAAGAAACTCTATCAGAAAGGCAGGACTAATAAGGATTTCCAGTCCTCCAATCTTCTGGCAGTTTTCAGATTAGATTCTAAATTTTTCTTGCTGACCTCTTATTCTGGCTTGAGACCCAGCTATGACTTTTCCAAAAACCTATTTAATGCAGGAAAGAAAGTAAAAGGCATTTATAGATTGACAAGATAATGAATCTTGTGTGAATCAGTCTCACAGAAATACCTCTGGACTATCACTCTTGCTAGCCTCTCAGGTTGACAAAGAAAGGGATGGTTTGTAACCCATTTATAAGGTTTCTTTTAAGAAAAAATAAGGGCAAGACAGGCACTCAGAGCTCCTCAGTAACTCTAGGACAGCTACAACTGAAATCGTATAGAAATTGCCTGTTGTGTCTGAGCAGGATGCAGAATACTCTCACATGCTTTTAAGCATTATGAGAAGTACAAAGCCTGGTCGCTGCTAGGTTATGCAACATACATTGCAACTTGATTAATTAGCATACATTTAACCAGATTTACTTCAAAAACAACTAGGTATTGTTGCATGTAACCTGATACATTGCTCAGACTAGTTGGAAACAAGTAATACATCACCTTTCCCGGTCAGCATCACATCCTGTATCACTGAGGGCTCATACATAGGTAATCAATGTTGGCAACAGTTCCTTAATTTTTGAACTATCACTTCTCTGGGACTTCTTTCAGTTGTAACCCAGAAGCTAAGGCAATGTTCTCCTCACTAATATCCCAGCACGTCTGTATGTCTTCCACAGTCATTCCGTTCAACTGTGGGCTAATCATGAAGGCCAAGACCCATCTGACTGAAGCTGGTCGAGAAAGCCTAAAGATCTTCCTGCATTATACTGAATTATTTGCTAAACTCATGAAGTAAACCTCCTGTTCTACTCAGTACTGGTGAAAGTGTCCAATAAAATATACTGTTCCAGGACACAGATATCAGAAAGTTGTGTATCAGCTGTGGACATCTTTGGAGAATAATGTAGGAACTATGATCAGCTATGGAAGACTGAAGAGTTTGGAATCCATAGTCCATAGAAAATGAAAGGACATACAACAGCTGTATTCAAATATTTGTGCCAACCATCTCCCAAAGAAAGGAATAATTGTTTGCCTTGTTTACTGAGCAGACAGAAGCTTGCTAAGCAGAGATCATGAACTAGGTAGGGGATTTACAAAGCCATTTCAAGTATTAGGAATTTTTCTGAGGTTAAAAATAGTTAATTCTTAGCATAGCTTGAACAATAAGATTCTAACTCTGCTGCTCGATGTTTGCAAGTATTAACCAGGCCAGTATTTGCCTTGATCTGCCTTTGAAGTTAAATGACCCTCTGAGGTTTCTTTTAACCTTTTTTTCTAACTGTTATAATAGAGAAAACAGATTAAGGCTGTCTTTCAGAAGCTTCTTAAACTGTACTTTCATGATACAAAAAAACAATTTAAATATTACACTTCTCTCTGAAGTCAGCTACAGCCTACTGATACCAATAACATCTATAATTTCTATAGCTCAAAGAGAACCAAGACAGGAGAAAAATGTTTCTCATTTAAGCATTTTTTCAGATTGCTACTTCTGCTTTTTTGAAAGAACTCTGTTTTCTGTAGCAGTAAATACGTAATCCAGCAGTGTTACTCTTTGTCACAGAGACTGAAGACATTGTTTAGGTAAACTAAAAAATCAATCCCTATCATGTAAAGTTTTTAAGAACAGGTCATATGCAGCAGAAAGAAAGAAAAGGGAAAAAACAGGCAAACATGACTAAAAGGCCAAAAGAAGAGTTACTAAGATCAACTGGAATTTATATAATCTTACTTTCAAGAAAGTACTTTAAAAGTATTTTAAAGATCAGTAACACTCACCCTTGGGCTGAAGAAGAGAGAGTTTGCTTGTTCTAAACTAGCATTTCCATTTGGGTCAGAAGTGCACTCCCAAATGCACTCCCATAACATCCTAAGGTTCTTATCATTGAATAGTCTTGAAACATGCAAACTGAATTCCTCTCAGGTGTCACTGAAGCATGTCTGTACTGGATAACTCTGTGATCTGTTCTCCTGTGCCTAGTGGTTGTTCAGTCCATGGGCTCAAATTAGAGCTAGTCAAAGTTAAAATGCATTACGAGTATATAATATAGATTTGGGATTCTCAGGAACAAATGTTTTACGCAGCAAGTTGGTTCTTATTTCTCCGTACTACTTCCAAGTATGGACGCACATTCAGAATTCTTCCTTAGGCAGTATGGTTTGGCTTGGTTGACTCCAACATGGTTATGGCCTTACATTCCTCTGTTGATCCTTCTTCTTGCCTTTAGCTCACCTCCTGATAAATGCCATGCAGAGTCCAGTGGGTCCCTGATCAAACAGCATTAGGCTATTCAGTCTCAGGCAGGAGAAAAAAGTGGGGGAAGCAGCAAACCCATAGGCCCCGAGGGAAATCTTAGCTTCTTTTTTCTTTTTTTTTTTTTATTCAGCTAAATAAATATAGACCTGTTTCAAAATTCTGAAAAGCCAAAACAGAAAGGGAAGTAGAACACAAACTGCCATTTCTTCCAGCAGTTGTGATCATGTGACATTATATATGGCAACATCTGGGACATTGTAGCACTATATTCCAACTCCAGTAGTGTTGATGGTGTCAGGATGCTCATGCTTCACAGGGCTACAGTTCTCCTTTGTGTTGCCTTTGGGAAGGAAAACACTATGAGCACTTGGGTATCAGGAGAGGGATCATGTAAGTTCTTGATTAAAAGCAGAATGTACCAGCTTTAATATATTTATATATATTATAATCTAAGTTCTGTTCTATCACGTTAACTTTATTAAGAATTAACATAATTTTATTTGACTCATAACCTCAGAAATAATAATCTTGTCAGGATTTCCTCCTTCTTTCCCTCCTTCTTTTTTCCCTCTTCTCCTCCCTCATTATTCCTTGCTTCCTGCCTTTTTTACCTCCTTCTTTCTCCCAACAATAAGACCATAATGAGCCTTTTCATTGTTTCGGTTTCTGCAATGGACTATCAAACAAACACTGAACCATGACTCTGTGGATGTGCTTGTGTTCACTAGCTGGTTCAGAACTGCTGAATATCCCAGAGAAGCCTTGATCAAATACAGTTAAGTTGAGAGCAAATCTGAATAATTTCTGGCTGTAAGCTATTAGGCTGAAGATCTCAAATATCCAAAGCCCAGTTAGTATTTAATTCACTTCCCCCCACCAAAAAAAAAAAAACCCAAAAACAATGGAAACAAAGAAAATAATATGATTCCACTGTTCTGTGCGGGAGGGAGGAAGGAAGGAAGAAGAAAATTAGTTCTCCCCTTACAGTCCAGGAAAGCTGTTACTACTTACAAAGTCATCTCTCATACTTGCAGACTCATGTTTTCTGAGAGACATAGCACCATTTTTCAGTGGACAGCTGAAAGCATCCTAAGATGATGCTAAATGTTTGCTTTTATTAAACCCATCATGGATGCTATGGCCTCTGATGCTAAGCATGTGTTTACCAGCCTGAAACTGCCAAATGAGGCAATTTATTTTTTTTTTTATTGTTCTTATATGTCTTAAAGAAATGTTTTCGCTGAACTTATATTATGAAGTCTTTGTTCCTGGAAGTTATTTATAGTTTAGGCTGTATAGCTGTGTTGAAAAATGATGTACCTTTTAGATCAGAGATAATTGCTTTTTCTGATTTTCTTTTGGTTTACATAAAAATGCAAAAATATAAAAAAAATCCCTAAAATATGTCCATTAGGTCAGCAAATTCATAATACTTGCATTATCAAAACAGCAGTTGAAGGTGATAAGCACTAAAGCTAAGGAATGTAGTAAACTGTATTTGATGGACTGGGATTTCTAATTGTTCTTTGGAAAAGGCGCCTGACTTTTATTTATACAGATTTACTGCTTAGCACACCTGGGCCCTAAATCCCAAATGTATAGTCCAAAGTCTAGAATTTCTGTTTATGAAAATTTATAATATAGATGATAAATAGAAGATTAAGTGTAAAATGTACAGCTTTGTGCAAAATTTTTAATGTACCAATGTATTGGTTTATGCAGCAAGGTTTTGGTAGCAGAAGGGTCTGCAGGGTGGCTTCTGTGTGAAGACACTCATACAGAGCCAGTTCCAGCCAGCTCCAAGATGGACCCACTGCTGGCCAAACCTGAGCCAATCAGTGATATTGATAGTGACTCTGTGATAACATATATGAAAATGGTAAAAAACACTGCACAACAGCATCTGCGAAAGAGGAGTGAGAAAATGTAAGACAATCAACCCTGCAGACGCCAAGCTCAGAGAAGGAGAGGGGAGGAGGTGCTCCAGGTACCAGAGCAGAGATTTTCCTACAGCCCTTGGAGGAGACCATGAGGACACAGGTTGCCCCCCTGCAGCCCTTGGAGGTCCACAGTGGAGCAGATAAAGACACTGCTGCTCAAGGAGGACCCCATGCTGGAGGAGGTGGTTGTGCCCTGAAGGAAGCTGCAGCCTGTGGAAAGCCCATGCTGGAGCAGGCTCCTGGCAAGAACTGTGGCCTGTGGAGAGGAGTCCTTGGGAGAGCAGGTTTTCTGGCAGGACATGTGACCCCCATGGGCCCCACTGGGTCAGCAGTCTGTTCCTGAAGGAATGTACCCTGTGGGAAGGACCCACGCTGGAGAAGTTTTTGAGGAACTACAGCCCATGGAGGGGACCACCATTTAGAGAAGTTTGTGGAGGACTGTCTCCTGTGGAAGGGACCCATGCTGGAGCAGGGGAAGACAGTGAGGAGGAAAAGGCAGCAGAAGCAAAGCGTTATGAACTGACCGCAACCCCCATTCCCCATCCCCCTGCACTGCTCTGAGGGAGGAGGTAGAAGACTTGGGAGTGAAGTTGAGCCTGAGAAGAAGGGAGGGGTGTGGGGGAGGTGTTTTTAGATTTGTTATTATTTCCCAGTATCCTACTCTGTTAAAATTAATTGGTAATAAATTAAATTAAACTTCCCCAAGTCAAGTCGGTTTTGCCCAAGACAGCAATAGGTAAATGATCTCCTTGTCCTTATCTCTAGTCATGAGCTTTTTGTTGTATTTTCTCCCCACGGCCTGCTGAGGAGGGAGAGTGATAGAATGCCTTGGTGGGCACCTGGCAGCCAGCCAAGTTTAACACACCACAACCAGAAAGGTTGTAAATTCTCTCTCTGCTATACTGTGTTGTCAATTATAAATAGAAACTTCTTCAGAAGCTTTATCAGAAGCTTCCAGAGCATGGGATAGATTGCCTTTAAAAAGTCCCCAAGTAGCTTACTGAGAAACACCCTCCCGCCAAAGGAAACCAAAACAAAAACTTCAACATGGTGGTAGAAAAGAAAGAAGAAAAAGAAATTTTTAAATTATTACTTTCCAACTGGGAATACTTTGGAGTTTAGTCCAGGGAATGACAGCTGGTGAGGTGAAGGAGAAAGATTTGAGATTGAAGGACATGCTAAAGGGAGAAAAAAGAACACTTTGAGACTGTGTCATTCTAGACAAAGGAAAATGTTGAAGTACTTAAGGTTTGATTTGAAAAAGCTTTGAGCAAGACCCTGTTTAGAGAAACAGGGGAATAGAACTGATGAGAAATAAGATGAACAAGTGTGAGATGAATGCACATAACCTTGCAGAAGCATAGGAAAACATTGTTCAGACTCTAAGACCGATGAGAGAGTGAGCAGACGGGAGGGAGTTGAATACACATAAGACCAGGGAAGCCAATTATTTTAACATCAGCTTTTATTATGCTTTTACATTACACACCATGGTCACATTTATGAATTTAAAATTGAATTTAAATTATGATTTCTTAGGACAGCAGTATTGTAATATAATAATACAGGAATAACTGTAGGATATTAAAAAGAAATAGTTTAAATATTACTGACATTTGATTTCTTGCAACTAAACATCTGAACACTGCATAATCTTGCAGAAAAGGAAATTTGGTGCTACACAACTGTTGCTTAAACTTGCAGAAGAGGAAATGTGAAATCTATCCTTACTTAAAATACACCTAAATCAATTTTCATGTATACACAGAGATTTGGAATAAGAAAAGGAATCCACTATCTTTTAGATTTCATTACAGAGAAAAGTTGCAAGAAGGTGAATAAATAATGAATTAAATTATTTTGTGCCAAAGATCAGGAAGATCAAGCATGGTCAGATTTTTCTAAAGCATTTCCATTTGCTCTGTATTAACACGTTCCTTATCACTATCCTCTGTATGATGCTTCCATAAACTGCATTAGGCAGTCAGTTTTATGGTTTCCACACATTTGCCACTGAAGCCAAAATGGATTGCAGCATAAAGAAACTGCAGGTTAGAGACAAAAGATGATCCATCTCAAGATAATTTTGTTAGAAAATTTACTTGTAAAAGTTAACTTTGCTACCTTTTCAGGAAATTCTTTATCTCCACCATGGTTACAACATCCCTCCTAGATTGTCTATCTTTCTCTTCATGCCTGCCCAGCTGCACAGGTACTATGTTTGCTCAAGGAGGTGGCAATCTCTCCTCCTTCCTGAGCCCTGCCCTTGGTGGTTCAAGGTGCCAGGACATGACAAGCTTCTGGCCATCCTCCATGCTGATCCCATTCCAAATATGATGTATATTAAACTGGTTAACAATCCAGATGTAGTCTGTCCCCAGGATTATCACATAAATTGAATTGGTTACATTGGAGTAGTAGTGACAGAAAAAATGTCCCTAATAAAAATCTGAGCTGAAAATAACAGTTACATGGGTTAAAAGCTTTCATCACAGATTTTAAAGAAAGATCATGGGGTTTTGGAGGGGCAGGGGGAAAGCATTTGTTTTAGAGGAAAACATCAGTGAGTTGAAAATTGAAATAATCTAACTAAAAGCCAAATGCTATCCAAATTTTGTGAAAGCTGTAGGTCTTCTCCCTGTTTCCTTTGCTCCCAGAGCTTTAGCTAGATTATTTTTCCCATAATACAGGATGGCCAAGGACTCTTAAAATCCCTCCACTATTCGGAATTTTAAGTAGAACTATTACCGACAGAAAATAGAGTTTTTTTAAAGAAAATTTTTAAGCATGCTGAGAAATTTATTTCTGAGGCAGAAAAATAGCAAGAATTGAGAACCTGCCTCTCCTTCAGTGGAGAAATCACACTGTAAATGGACAAAAGTTGGGAAGTTGTTTGCCTTTTTTGGCTAGATGTTTGTCAAGAGTTGAAAATATTTAGTGTTTAGTAACAATTTCAAATTTCATCAAAAATTTTTAGTGAGTGTTGGCATTTTTAAAATTGATTTCATAGTTCCTGATTTCCATGGAAGGCTACAATTTCTGCAGAGCACACTGACTTCTGGTTCTGTTAACCAGAAATGATACAGTCAAACTCTATAATCCTAAACATTTAGGTGTGACATTGCTCCAGCTAATGAAATCTCTGAGCATGCTTTGGCATCCTCTGCTAACAGGGAAAGGTGTAGTTTCTTCTAATCCCACCTGTCGGCCTATTCAGTCACAGTTAATGAGTAACTAAATTTCTCACTACGCAGCAGTTTCTTATTTCTTCTTGGCATCACAATTCATCTCAGAAGATAGGTTATATTTCTTTCAGCTATTTTCCAACTAATGGCTGTCATTAAGTGCTTTGGTAGCTTCCTTAGGCTCTGTCTGTAATCAGTGAAGAAACACTGCTCCAGAGGGTGAACGGGAGCATCCAAATCAGGTGCTGTTCAAAACTCTCTGGGTGAACCCTTTTCACTTTACAGTGGAAACTGAGTGGGATGAATACCCTGGAGAATAAAATGTTGTTTTCAGTTTATTATTAAACAATTTGCTTCAGGTTTGTTTGTTCCACTGTTTCTTCCACCATCCCATCTTGAAATTCAGTTTGGAGCTTTGGTTTGTTTCTAATGTTTTCCTTTTGGTCTCCAGACTAGCTCTTCTGTTTCTTCCAATATCTTCTACTTCTTTGCAAGATGGTTTGTCTGATTACATCTTTCCTTTAGTTCAGATTCTATGCTAGTAAATCATTTTGAGACCATCTTTGTTACAATAGTACAAGAACTCATACGGGAGGGGTCCATGTACAACTGTGCTAGAAAGCAAGCAGAATCATTCCCCTGATCCTAGTCACAGTCTTGGTGAAAAATACTTGCTGACAATGCCTCAAGATCTTAGGTACCAAACACAGAAGCACTGGCAATAAGACCTAATAAGTCTACCTTTTTTTTTAGACTGGTACACTGGAAAGAATTATTCCAAATTCATCTGATTCCTATAACCCTGAATATTAGTATTTACGTCCTTAATAACAACTCCTTACACTTCTGATTGTCCATGCTGAGTATAAATGGCTATTGAAAGACATCTTGGCTACAAAAAATATCAGGTCACCAGAATGGAAGGAAATACACAACCAGTGTCCACTGAAGGACTTCATCACTCCTTTCTAAAAGTGGTGCAGAATGAGGTAAAGTGACCTTTTTGTGATGGTCCATTATCACTTATAATCCCTAATATCTCCTGCCTCAGCTCTACTCTATTTTCCTTGAGTTAAAAATGCAAAGTCCTATTCCCATGAATAATACTTCCTTGAATAAGTAGTCCTAGATCTCACCTAGTTCTTATATTGTACTGTACCCACAGAAAATTATTAACACTATTATCACTGCTATTAATTATTTTACATACTGTAACAAATGGAAAACAAAATGTAATTAAAATAAGTTATTAAATATTCCATAATAAGACTGGCAAGTGGTTTTGTATCTTTCCAGTATTTATGGATGCTTATCAGACTTTCTTTTCATTGCGTTTTATACAGATTGCACACATTTAGCTCTTTTAATCTCCCTTTAAGTGTTACTCCCTTCAACACTGTGATCATTTTTATTCCTCATGTCTCATCTCTTACCCTTCAATTATTCAGTCTTTCTCCAGTAATCATATACCCAAGACTGAATGTTATATTCTGGAAAACAGTGTATGAAAGCAATGCAGTCCGTAACTCAAAAAGTATTTAAGCATCATCTTAGGCATATGATAAATATCATTAATGTCACTGAAAGGATCCAAATCTACATGTGTGTAGACTTCATACTGTGCTTTGGAATTACACAGAGGAAATATTTCTTTTCTGTTGAGTGAAATATTAACAATTTTGTATCAATGATTGATTTTCTTTTTTTTTTTTTTTTCAGTAAGCTCTTATTTGGGTGCTATGGGATTCCGGTCATAATTTGATTTTTCTACATTAATACTTTCCCTATATTCAGGGTTATTTCCTGTATATTTTCCAGAAAAAAAAAATACTTTTTGTTATTATGATTCAGATTTCCATATTTTTTCCTTTGTATTATTTGTATTTACCTTTTTTTTACTTATTTCCAACTGAAAATTCATAAATGTCTTTAGAATCTTGATGCTCTCAAAATATCCATATCAGTCAATGTGTCTTGACAAGTGTCATAGTCTGAAGTGTCATAGTATATTCACTTACAAGGTAATTACTTTACTCTTTGTTACAAATCTTTATTGTTTTGCAATGGATTTTTAGTCTAGATGATGGTATTTATATCTATCACAAATCAAATTTATTAGGAGAGGGAGATTTTACCAGGTATTTCACATCAACTATCACACTAAAGCAAATTTGTCTACCATTTTCTCCTTGGCTACTTTTCTTCTGCATTTTTTTTTTCCTTGTTCATTTTCCACTTCTTCTTGTATCTTGGCATCTAAAAAGGTCTCATGTATTTTTCAAGTGTCCACTACCATGGATTAGGTTAGTCATATATGAATCTTCCAACAAAAGGGAAAGAGAGAAATACTTTTGTTTTTATAAATCAGTGACAGTCACTCTTAGACCTTTTCTCTAGTCTGTTTAAATGTAGCAAAATTAGTGGAAGGTTTTATAATAAAGTTGTATATTTCTTATACAGCAAAATTTTCTAAGATTATCTCGGAGGTTTTAGTGCCCTCTAGTGTGCTACAGTTTTAACTTCCCCCTCCCCCCCCCCCCGCCCCAATTCACTAGTTCCAAATACATACAAGATAAACAAACTGAATTAATACCCAGGGATCTGAACAATGTCCAGCAAGGACAGAGGGTACAGTAGTAACCATGTGGCATAGTTATTCAAAACCACACGAGTGCTTACAAATTTAAGAGACTTTCCCACTTATGATTTTTGGATGATGGAGGCCTTGGCACATTTAATCTTCCACAACTATATGCAATGTCTAGAAAGTTGTAGTCTTTGTGGGAGGAGTTGAGAGGTATCTGAGAAACCTGAGTAAATTATTTGGCATATACTTGTTGGCACCCCAGTATCTGGGAGGGAAAATATTGCACCATTCTTGGTACCACAAACACTGCTTTGAATTGTTGCAGCTTTCTTTCATGCTGTTCACATGATGTCTGAAGGATGAGACCAATAAGTATTTTAGAATTTTTTGGGTTAGGATCAGAGACTGAGGGGAAGGAAAGATGGACTACTACAGATTAGAACAATATGGGAAGGAAACAGACTCACTGTGAAAGAAAGAGGAAAAAAAACCAGAAAACTAAAATGTCTTTAAAAGGAAGAGAGTTAAAATATTGGGGTAGACAAAGAGGAGAGGAATGCTTAACTCCTGTCATGGCCATAATCAATCAAAATGTATGGGACATGTTCCAGCTCCAGAACCAAATTCAGCGATGCTCACAGGCATTTCCCCCTTCAGACTTTTCCTTCCCCATCCCCATCCTCTCTGCAGCTCCTAATTCTATTATCTACTGCCTGAGGATTAACAGATTGTAAGCAGTGAAGGAAAAAGGAAAAAAGAAAAAAGGCCCATTTAATTGTATTTTCTGTTTTTGGATTGAGTTAGTGTTGCAAATTCCTCATTACATACTGCCTTTGTAAATTTTGTCAAACTGTGCTGTATTGAACAATACATATATGCCTTTGTTTGGATTTTATATCACCATCAGTTAGCAGTGTCTCTGCATAGTGGTGATTCTGACATTTCTCCATTTGGGTTTAAAAAACTTTGCTTGCAAAAGGAGTTTTGATGGCTTTTTTTCTTTTTCTAATTGTCTTTCTTAATTTTGATTTATTTGAGGATATTCATGCTAGAATTTTCCTCCTAGAATTTTTTTCCCAAACTCTGCTATTAATTTTCCTAAAATTATTCACAGCTACTCAATTGATTCTCTGAGTTCTTTTGTTTAGTTAGAATTTCTTTTTGAATAGAAACCTTCTGGTGATGTGTGTATAATTTAGAGAATAAAATTGTATTTCTCTCAGCCTGGATGTTAGAACTTTCTTTTGTTCACCAGCACAAGCATAGAAGTTTTCCTTTTCCTCCACCTTTTCAGCAATGATATTTTTGATGAATGACACAATTCAAAGGTCTGAAAATTCTGAATGTAGATTCTCAATTTTTACAAATTAATACAGTCACTTGGTTTACGTAGATAGCTTGATCTTTAAATTAGAGATTTTTAGTTTGAGGTTATCTCATGCTGGGGTTTATGAAGTAACTGGTGAGGACATCTACCTAATATAAGAAGTATTTTGTGTCCTGTATGTATCTGTGATGCTACACTTAAATTCTTCAGCATGACATGGAGCTGGCTATGCAAATATTATTAGAGAACAGGGAAAAAATAAAAAAGAAAAAACACCACCAGACTCTCCCCCTTGCATTTATGCCAGTTTACTTCACTTTATCCTTTTTTATCTGTAGAGAATACAAGGGGCCAGGGGCTGATCTGGGGCAAACTGCTTTAAATTCACTAGCTCAGAAGCCATCCAGAACCAATGCAAAGTTCATTTTCTACATAAACTTCTAGCTGTATAAAACCTACATTTCCAAACCAGTGCATGTAGTTTCACACTGTACTCTTCCTGGAAGAAAGGAATATAACTGCTTTGTGTAACAATAACTATATTTGTGTAAACTAGTGAACATAGCATCAGCACCTATTTTTAAAGCATGCAACAGCTCTGCGTCCTGTTGCCAAAGTTGTATTAAAGACCTCCTTTGAACTCAGAATATCTAGTAGATGGTTGAGGAAAATGTCTTTTGTTTATCTGGGTTCCTTTTTAAGATTTATTTTCAGTACTTCATTGTTCCTACTTCTTTGTGGTATCTAACTTAACTCACTAAAGCTTCCCTGAGTACCATCTGATGGATATCATTGTTGCTTTTGCAAGACAGCGTGCCAGAAAAAACATCTGGTTTTAAATGACAGTGAATTAGGCCAACTCTCTGATCTGAATCCTAGGAGGCTAGAACATACAGCAGGCAAGCCCTTTCCTTTTATGTATATAGTGCAAAAGACATCTCTGTTTATTATTTACTTTAGAAGAGCTATCAAAGTATAAACAGAAAGTGTAACAAAATTTGAAAAAAAAAAAGAACAAAAACCCAACAAACCATCTAAATATCACAAAAGCTCTTAATAACCCAGTGGTGACAGGAACCATTTGTGGTATTACCAGGAAATACCATACCATCTACTAAAGCAACAACACAGTATCCATGTGGCATAATGGTAATAGCACACAGCAATTTGCCTAACCAATGTTGCATTTGCATGCTGCTAAAGTAGCAAAATACTTGAGCCCTTAATGTTCAGAAACTGCAAGGTGCTTATAATGCCAGAGGAGTTTTACCCTATAGTTTAAAAGTATGTCTTAAATCAAGTACTTTATTATTCAATATATAAAAGGCTTTATGAGCATGGATCTGCAACTCTGCACTTTTTGCCTTCCCATATGGCTGCTTGCAAGTGCTCCACAAAGGGAATCTGACACTGGTTTTGCTCTAAATCCTTCGGACACTTCTCAGGAAGCCTTGAAGGAATCAGCACAGTGGGGTAATCTTATCCTAGGACCAAAGACCAGTTAAGAACCTTTTTCTTTTCTTTTTTTCTTTCCTGTCCCTGCCCCCACCCCACCACTCAGTGGAAAACTAGAAAGAAAGAATTGCTTGGATTTGAGATGGAAATTCAATTTTGGGGGCTGCAACCATTCTTTGAGAACCACTGCATTAAAAGGAATATGACAAGTGAAGCAGGGGAAACCATTCTAGATAGTAATTTTTGGAAAATGTATTCTGGTACTGATGGCATGTCCTAACTATTTCGGTAGCCTTTCACAAAGCATTAAAGCAGTATTTCCAGCTTTGACAATTAGTTAGAACTAAGGATATATTTTCTTATGGTATTATGACATACTGTTCTAGTCCTGCCTGGATATACTTGCAAGAGAGATTTTCATGTGATGATCTAGAATAAGTGTTCTAACATGGGCTGTAAAAATAAATAAATAAGATTATGAATGTAACAGCCTTTGCTTGAATTTGCCACTACCACGGGGAAAAGACAGAAATAAACAGATGGACTTTTTAAAATCTTTGTTTCCCTACAACTCTGATTTATACAGACATTTGAGTCTATTATAATGTTTTGAACAACTTTGTGGTCTTGTGCAATTGAGTAGGTATATTATTTTGAAAGAGATTATGAAGCTTATAAGAAATCTTTCATGATATCCACTATCATAAAGGAAATTTTCCATTGGTAAATGTGTATCATAGGGCACAAGAGGTTCCCCAACACACTGCCAAACATAAAAAATATTCTACTTAAAAAAAAAAAAAAAGAACAAAAACCCCACTACTATGAGAACTCTGCAACTTTTTAACTTTTTGAAAAATTTGTAGATAACGGAACTACAGGTATTATACAATTCATGTTAGGCAAACATATCCCAGACATCTACCTCAAATGTAAATTAACTCAGAGTTTCTTAAGATTAGTCACAAAATTATGCTATTTTTTTCTCCCACTACCTTTATGTACATGCAGAGATTGCCCATAGCACAGAACTAGCTTTTTAAAGAAAATCTTATTTTGAGAATATGTATACAGGCCTGCTGAGTAGCACAGTTGTTCATAATCTTCTTCCAGATTTCTGCCTTCCACAGACAGGAAGGGTAATGGACTTATATGATCCTTCTAGTTTTTAAATTTGTGAGTCAAAGCTCTGTGGGAGAGAACCACTAGCTCTGCATTGAATGCTGTGGGTTTAGTGACGTCCAACAATGTACTTATGGAGTAACTCCACTAAAGTCAATATGTAAAACCCATGTAAGATAGATCTGGATATATTTAAGCTTTATGTTTCATTTTTCTATTAATTTTATAATTTTATGCAGACTATTTTTTGACAAGTAAATCAATAGAGCCCTTTTTAAGTACTTTGTCCAATACTCTGCAACAGAGAAAATAAGAACAAATAGAAGTAGCAGTCAGTCATTTATGCCAATTCAATGTGGCTAAGAAACTAAGATATACAATCAGTATCTTGCTGACTAGGGTACAGAGAAACCAATTTACCTAAAATCCTAAGTTTCCAACTTTATATATGCTCTTTCCATTGCACTGTGCAGATTCATTGGTACTTTGTGCTGTGGTGCATTTTGCAACCCCATTAAGAAAATTTTCCACCTAGCCAGACTAATTGACCAGTAAATATTGTTAACAGCTCTTCTGCATTCCCCATAGCAGTGCAAAGCAACTGGCACATGCTAGTTAATATGAACGATAAAGATTAAAACCATGGATATTAAATCATATGGTTCCCTTTTGCCAATCCGTAAGTGTTTTCTCCATCCTGATTCAAAAAGAAATCTGATGCAAAAAGCTTTTCTGGTCAGTGTGTATGTCACCCCTGTGTTTGTTCAATTTTTGACTTTGTCTATTGAGCACTTTCCTAGGCTTATTTTCTGCAAATGTTTGGTAAGTCATTGGCTGAGGGAGTTCATGAAATGCATCATTTGGAGTCAGATGTGTGAATTTTCACAGGAATGTATGCATGTGAGCACAAAGCCACAATAATACATAAGTGATCTGTCTAAATGACTACTATCAATACTGGAATACCAGGTTCTTGATGTAAACCATGCAAGACCACGTTTACTCCATCCCTGTTCCCTAAGTTCAGAGAAAGGCTGAAGGCAGAATGTGGCTGGCTGGGTGTACGAGCAATCTTGCAATATACACTCTGATTCGCAGGGCAATAGGACACAGACATTTCCCTTGAGTATAGTGGTTCTGCATTCCTTCAAACAATTCACATGATCCCAGAGGGTAGAGCAGCCCTCTGAGCCTGACAGGAACAAAGGAACATTGTTTTCTGATGACATTAAATATAACAGTAATCTGAAATTCTGAAGAGAAAAACTGCTTACAGCATAATTTGAGTATAATGTATATCTATATGCTTTTGCCTCTGTAATCTTGTGGCAAGCAGGTCTATGTCATACTTAAGTGTGAAAAAAACATTTGAAGAAAAGATTGTTGTTTCCTAAAGTTGTCTGTGCACAGAAACTGCCAAATCAAACAAACCTTTCCCGTTCAGATATTTCTACCATTCTCCTGAGTTAAGCTTTCAAAACCATGATTTTTATTTCATTGTCTGTATCATTCAGACTATGTAAATAGAATGATATTTTGGCTGTGTATTGTTTTTGCAATGCTACATAATAGTACTTAGTGGCGATGTAAGTCAATCACAGTACAATAAGAGGTTAGCGATGGAAGCCTCAGAGAGGCAGGAAACTTATTTTGTGCTGACTTGCTCTGTCCTCTGCTAACACAGAGGCAAAGACAGAAAAGAGAAAAGCAAAGCTGAAAATTACGTTACGTACCGGGTCTAAGTCATTCTCCTTGGCCTTGTTATGAAGGACAATTCCATTAAACTTTGCTCCTATTCTTTTTTAATTGTCCTAACATAGAGGACACTAGATTTTGTTCCACATTAATTCATGTAAAATCAAAGCAGAAGATCCCAGTAAGTGACATTTGACATGTGCTCGTAGAAGAAAGATAAGAACTTGCGGTGGGGTGAAACTGGCTGGCTGCCAAAGTATTTCCAATTGGAAAGTAATAATTTAAAAATTTCTTTTTCTTCTTTCTTTTCTACCACCATGTTGAAGTTTTTGTTTTGGTTTCCTTTGGCGGGAGGGTGTTTCTCAGTAAGCTACTTGGGGACTTTTTAAAGGCAATCTATCCCATGCTCTGGAAGCTTCTGATAAAGCTTCTGAAGAAGTTTCTATTTATAATTGACAACACAGTATAGCAGAGAGAGAATTTACAACCTTTCTGGTTGTGGTGTGTTAAACTTGGCTGGCTGCCAGGTGCCCACCAAGGCATTCTATCACTCTCCCTCCTCAGCAGGCCGTGGGGAGAAAATACAACAAAAAGCTCATGACTAGAGATAAGGACAAGGAGATCATTTACCTATTGCTGTCTTGGGCAAAACCGACTTGACTTGGGGAAGTTTAATTTAATTTATTACCAATTAATTTTAACAGAGTAGGATACTGGGAAATAATAACAAATCTAAAAACACCTCCCCCACACCCCTCCCTTCTTCTCAGGCTCAACTTCACTCCCAAGTCTTCTACCTCCTCCCTCAGAGCAGTGCAGGGGGATGGGGAATGGGGGTTGCGGTCAGTTCATAACGCTTTGCTTCTGCTGCCTTTTCCTCCTCACTGTCTTCCCCTGCTCCAGCATGGGTCCCTTCCACAAGATGCAGTCATTCAGGAACAGACTGCTCCAGCATGGTTTCCCCACAAGTTCACATGTCCTGCCAGAAAACCTGCTCTCGCAAGGACTCCTTTCCACAGGCCACAATTTCTGCCAGGATCCGCTCCTGTGTTGGCTCTCCACAGGCTGCAGCTTCCTTCAAGCAATATCCATCTCTTCTGGCATGGGTTCCTCTATGGGCTGCAGGTGGATATCTGCTCCACTGTTAACCTCCACGGGCTGCAGGGGGACAACCTGTGGCACCACAGTCTTCTCCACAGGCCACAGGGAAATCTGTGCTCCAGTGTCTGGAGCACCTCCTCCCCCTCCTTATTCTCTGAGCTTGGAGTCTGCAAGGTTGTTTCTTTCATTTTCTCACTCCTCTTTCCCAGATGCTGTTGTGCAGTGTTTTTTATTCTTTCTTAAATATGTTATCACAGAGGTGCTACCAACATCACTGATTGGCTCAACTTTGGCCAGCAGCAGGTCCATCTTGGAGCCATGTGGAACTTGTTCTCTCTGACATGGGGGTAGCTCCAGGTGTTTTCTCACAGAAGCCACCACTGCAGCCCCACCTTCAGCAACACTTTCCCATGTAAACACAATACAGAACTATAGCAGACAGCATGCTTTACTTCTTTCTGGCTTCTGTTCCCCTCTACAACTGCATTTTGACAAGAGGTGACATCAAGATTTGGGAAACACATCCTAAGCTAACACTGCATGTCCAAACATTCCTTGCTTATTCCCACACAGTCCACTCAAGTTAAACATGTTTAAATGAACATTGAATTGGGGTAAGAAGTTCTAAAAATATAACGAGATCACTGATAACTGAAGAACGCGCTATGTTTCTTGATAAGTTCCATTTTCTTCCATAGTTGCACAGAAAATCTTGAAGTTTCTTGTTAGCTACAAACACAGTGAAAGATAACCTACATAACCTCTAATAGGACCTTCAAAACAGTGAGTTTTTAAAATATTAACTTACACTGAGATTATATACAGATAAAACCTCTGAAAAGATCAAAAACAGGAAATCAAACTCCATAAATATATAACATTATTTGCATAGATTAGCATGAAAACTAATTTCCATTATTCACAGCTTTTCTGATGTGTTTTCTCATACTGCACCTTGGTAAAACTTAGACTTCTCAATACCTCCAATAATTCCTCCCTTACAATACCAGTATTAAGTCTAGAATCCAATCTGACCTTAATATTTACAGCCTGGAAGCTGAAGAATCCTCCTCTGAGAAATGTCATGTAAAACAAAACCTCCAGAATAATAGCAAGCTATTCCTGATAAGGGAGGTAAATCATCTCTCGAATTAAGTGTGCAAGGTTTCTTACACACTTCATAGACAAAATTACCAAAAATACTCTATTTGACTGCTCATTCCCTGGGGGAACATGGGACTAGCAGATGTCCTTGAAAGCATGTAATAACAAGTGGACCAAGTCACTTTGACATTTGTTAATGAGGCTGCACAGCTGTTAACGGCAATTTCACACAGGCCTTTATAATCACATTGTAGAGGTCCAAAGACTCACCTGTTTGTGTGATATTTCTACTTATTGGTTCAATAATTCATTTATATGATGTGCCTTTAAGGTTATCAAAACTAAGACCCAAAGTCCTGAAAATGTATCCATTCCCTTAATAGTACAATTTCTATTTTTATAAATGAAGCAGTTCGATTTTCTTTTCATTTAATATTGAAATAGAACATATAATATGTCAGTAAGAATTGTTTGTTGACATTCTTATGGTTATTGTAAAGCATAGAATACATTCAGCATAAATTATATAAAAACAAAGGGGAGGCATGGGAAAACAGTGAAAGAATACTTATTAAAACAAGAAAACTTACACGAAAATGGAGACAGAATAACTAACTAGTTCAGTGGAGATAATTACAGAGACTTAAATCAGAGAAGCTTATGTCACAGAGGTTTAAGTCACAGAGCCTCAGATTAATAAATAACAAAAAACAATTAAAAAAAACCAAACCCCACTATATGTATGGCTTTGAAGACTCTTTGACAAAGGAAGGTAGATTCTCAAGTCCTCTGAGAGACTCAGCTGCTGAGTATTTCCAGGTCTTGTCCAATCAGAATGCATTGATATCCTTAATATTTAAAACCTGATGAATTAAATCCCAGTCTTTAAAATCTCTGTTTGAAGAAATGCAAAGTTTTATGCTTTAATCTATTTGGCAAAACACAGAAAATAGCAGCTAAGCTTGTGTCTTGAGTTAATCATATTCTTCAGTGCTTTGGAGAGCAGGGATAGACAAATCCAGGCCTCAGGTCACCATCTCCTTCAGATTCTTGTTCAGGGTCCTCTTCTGCTGTCAGGTCTAGAAGTAATCAAGTTCCCGAAGGACCATTGATTTGGCATCAGGGAAGTATGGAGATGATTTCTCTACATGATCTGAAATCATTGCATTGTACTTATTCAGGGTTCTTCCCTTTTTTTCTTATATCGCATTCAGCTTTTTCACCTTGTTCTTAGAGTACCACCTGACATAGGGAGCAACTCCTGTCATCTATGTACAGCACACATACAACAGTATTGTAAACCTGGAGGCACTATCACCATTTATGTATGAATAAGAATCAGAAAGCATATCACTGCTTTGGGACTTTATTTAATTTAGAAAATCCAGAAAAGGTTTTGGATTTGTGCTTGTGTTTTCACTTTACATGCATACACACACGTATATACGTATGTGAATATATATATGTACATGTACATGTACACATACATACAAACACACACATACACACCTATAAAGCTAATCCTTTGTAGGGAAAGTTGTATCTGATAGATTCCTTCTGTTTGTCCAGCACAGTGAAGTGGATCTTTTAAAATCAAACCCATTTTCTCAGCACAATGAAATGGATTTTTTAAACTCAGAATTGGCCATAATTCTCTAAACAAAATTCAATTCTTCATTTGCACCCTATAAAGCTTAACTGTTGTCCAATATGTCAGTGTTTCAACCCAGTCAGAACTCCCAATGTTACCCATGTAGTCTCACATTTAAAATCTCTATGCTGGTAAAATCCTGTTCCTTTTTATTGCCACTAACATTTATCCTAAATTAAACATTTATCATAAATTAAACCAAGTCAAAGAAGTTCATAGAAATTCTGTTATCTTTTAAGATGAAAATGTTGAATGATTGAAAAATATGATATTAAAGAAAAATAGATTGTAAAAGTCTTGTAAGAGTCAATTTTGAACAGTTTACCTATATTTATTTTATTTCTGAATGTCTTCTATCTGTACTAAAAATAGCCTTACTGATCTCTCCTGATAGCTTAAGTCTATGGAACTGAATAAGCAATGATCATACAAATATGAACCAATTTTATTTTATAATTATACCTACATCTGATCTGCAGGATATTTTTAGGTATATACTTGCACTATGAGGTTAACATAATGTTTCTCAATTCTGGAAATCGACACTTCAGAATCACCTAGTTGTTTGTTATCCCTGTATTTGTTTGTCTGCCATTGTTTTTTCCTCTGCTACTACTAAACTACATGTGTTGGTCTCTTCAAATGACCTGTACAGTTTCTGAAGTTACAGACTATAATAATACAAATTTTATATGCTACTATATAGTAATTAATTTTAACTGTGTAAATCATGTAGAAATTATATATATATTAATTTTTTTATGTGTGCCAGGAGAAAAAAATACAATAATTAAATGTCTTTACCTAATAGGAAAGCCTGTTAGACTTTCCTGAAAGACATCCAGCAAGGTGAAGTCTTCAAAATCACAGAAACACAGAATGGTAGGGGTTGGAAGGGACCTCTGGAGATCATCTCGTCCAACCCCCCTGCCTAAATCACCGTTAACTAACATTTGTGGGTCTGTATCCCCACAACAGAGTATTCAGCAGTTAGGACACAAGTCACCATGTTATTGAATTTGGTAGTGTAGTGCAGGAGCAAGGAAGAAGGTGTCTGAGGCCACAGAGGTTAATTTATACTCAACAGAAATTCTGTTCAGGAAGGAAGATATACGTCCCAAATCTACAACCATTTCAGGGAAAATGAGCCCAAGGGTAGGGGTTGTCAAAAGAATATATTCCAACTCCTGAGGAGGTGTGTGAAACATCTTGAGAGTTAGCTTAATTTGACAATCTTCTAAACTGAAGAGAGCACAGGAAAAATGTAAAGCCAAGCAACACATTACTAGATATATGAGCATGTAGTGGTTATTTTCCTATACTGCCCCTTAAACATAGCAGCTGTTTTGTTATACTTCATGATAAAATTAGATTTTCTTTTTAAACATTTACTTTGGCATTTGACTAATGATGAGTGATTTAGGGGGTCATTAGTAAAATTCAATCTTTCACATTCTTTAGGCATCAGGAATCCTCAACTGGAGCATGGACACAAAATTTACACTCTATAGAAGTTGTCAGTATTATTTCTATAAACTCCTAGGCCAAAGTATCTGGAAGTCTGAGTGCAGGGATAAAGAAATATGAAGGGGAAAATACTCTTCAAATTGTAGTGAGGAATAGGTGTCTGAGTTTTTGCAATATTATTTTTAATTATTTCAACTGAAGTACAATGTAACTCCAATAACTGAACAAGAAGCGAAAGATTGTGGAACTAATACCCCCTCATTTTGTCAACACCTGTAAAATTACAGTTATCTCAGCACCACTGTCAGAAAGGATTTAATAGGAATGGGATTTATTCATTCAAGAACATAGACAGGTACCAGGAAACAGAAATTATATAAAACAGAAAAAATGTGGAAAAAAATATCATCTATCCATGCCCTCATTCCTATTCCTCTAAGAAATCTCACAACTTCAGTTAGTATAGTCTGAAAGGAAGTTCTGCTGCCATTTTTTTCAGACTTCTTGATTTTTAATTGATTGCAAAAATCTCTTCCTTAGAAATCTGCTCCTTCCTACAGTATTAGCCTTGAGGAAACTCACTGATGTCTAGACAGTGGATTGTGGGGAGAAAAAAATCCATTATTGGGTTTCCCCCCACTAGAATTTTTTTGGCTTTGGAGTTTTTGCTCCATCCCTTTCTTACAAGTGAAGTTGGTCTGTTATTCTTCTCTTCGGTTGTGTTAAAAGAGCTTGTGTTGAAATTTGTTTAGTTTCCAGTCATTTTCACAGGTTATGTCAGAAATCCCTTAGGCAGATTCAATATAGTTACATTTCTTTATTTGAAAGATTAATATATTAATAAATTAAATGTATTTATGAAGCCTAATTTTCAATGAAATTAAATCATTATTTTCAAATTAGTGAACAAAACTCTTTTGTAAGCTGAAAACTATCAGTATGAAACATAATAAAATCCTGAGCACAATAAAAATTAATTAAGCCAAGCATAAGCAAGGCTTTTAAAAATCTGCTAATTAGGTTAATATTTGTATTTGTCTTTTGATATTTGAGCTTTAGAGTTTTAAAAATGTGTTTGCCATATGTCTTTTTTAAAAAGAATTCAAAAAGAATTTGAAAGCAGAAATTCCCACACTATATCTCTCCTGACACTAATGCGCTAATAAAAAACACTAAAAGAATCCTGTTACAAGCAATGACATAACATCTTGTATACTTTTTTAGCTGTTTTAAAACTATACTTAATCAGTAACAATATTTGGTATGAAATTGCAAGGCCTTGTGTCAGAGTAATATATAACACAGCTGAAATTGTGCTGGAAATTACAGGGTGGTGTCCTACTGAGAGAATGAAGCAGTGAAACTGTCTTGGAACACTCATAACAGAGACAGACGATCTGAGATAGAGCTTTTATGCTGCAAAGGGAATATGAATAAATGCTTGTTGCCTGTTGTAGCAAGGGCAGAAAAGCCTGATCCAAGATGTCCTTGCAAGTCGCAGGTTCCTAAACTCATTCCAAGTAGAGTTTCCTACGTAAAAATTAATGTCTGATAAAAAGCAATAGTTAGAAGTTGCCTTTTAGGAGATTTGCATCTGAGTTCCTGTACTAAGATGTTCAGAAACCTCTGAGAAGCTGCTCATTATCTGGATACTACTATACAATGGGTCTTTGGAAGTTCATCCATCACATCTGCCAGATCCTGTCAGCTGTGACAGTATTTTCTGTGATCTGGGTAGGCCCATGGTAAGACCACCCACTTATCCCATACAGGCCAAAGAAGAGGTTTCAGATTAATTTTCTGCTGCTAATGACTCATCAGATTTAACTGATTTACCTAAAAACAAGTTTTATATTCTACCTGAATCACCATGTTCCTCATCTCATGTGCATTTGGAAATGATTAATGACAAAATGTTCATAACTGTACTAAGTAGTCTTTCATATTATTGTATTCATAACTACCTGAAAGATAAAATTATAAATAAAACGACAACGTGACTTCAAGAAAGATCACCAAATGAAATTTTTACGTCAGTCTCCAATTTGCCTTTTAGCTTTTGCAGGGTGCTGGTGGGAGGGGAGGTAGCTGGCATCCAGGTAAGTAACTTTGCTTAACCTGAATGATAGCTATATCTTAGAGCATCCTGCTAACTCATAGGCACCTTTGCTGCAGTATAGCAAGTACTGGGGACGAAAAAACTTATTTCATAAGAGATTAGTCACAGCTATAATTCAGAAGTATATGGGTTATATGTTTTCAGTTACTGGAGGGTTTAGGTATCAAATCATTCTCCCTGGCTTTGCTGAGAAATGTTTTATGATGCTTCTTCGTTTCCAGTTGATAAGCTAGCAGCTTCTTGTGGCCGCAGGAAAGATTCCAATGACTACTTCATCTGTATTAAACCATTTGTCATGGGGAGTTAATGGATTGAATAGACTTTTTTTGTGCTTTTCTATTAATTTAATACAGATGATACTGTTTAAGAAACACACTAAAATCAAAAGTGTTAATACAAAATAATAACAAACCATTTTAAAAATAAGGATATGTTAGGAAAAAGCTAGCTGCAATGGTATCAGTTGTGCTAGTAATTCACTAATATTATTTCAGGTATGAATGTAGGAGGTATTTTCATTTATCTGTTTCCCTTTTGGAAAATATTATTATTTGTATGCCTGTTTCTTAATTCTTATTAGGCATGCAGGATTCCAGAACAATTTATAAGAAGAGGGCTTTTTGTTTCTTTTTTGTTTGGTTTGGGTTGGGTTGGGTTGGGTTGGGTTTTTGCCAAGAATAATATCAATTCTTTTAAGAAATATCAAGGCATATATGCAAATCTTTTATTTCAAAATGCTCCTCTGTAGAGAGTTTCCTAAACCAAAGCTTCACAGCATGGTTCAGGTTAATCACAGGTGTATACAGCTAGAGGTTGCATCAAGGACCTATGATGAACTGAGGCTTGATTCCAATGAGTCAAATAGATCTTTTCTGTATTTTAGCTACGTCACTCAATCACTTCTGAATAAAAAAATATATTATCATAAGTATAGTCCTTCTATTTATAAAAGTAGGAATTTTTAAACACACTCAGATTTAAGGGTTGCATTTACCTTATCTCTTCATATAAGAAAATAATATTTTGTTCATGAAAAATGGAAAGAAGTCACCTAAATGAATGTAATTAAACTACAGTTAAATGTTTAACTGATTGAAGATGGTGGACTGAAACAAATAATATATCTACTCCACAGAGCTGATAAAGCAAAAATATCTTCTCTATGGAACAGCTGGGAAAAAAATAATACTTTTTTTTGCATGGCAAAAATATTCCTTGTCTCCCTTGAGTCCTACAGCGAACCAATGGACTGTAATGGATGGCCATTTTACATATCTGTTTTGTACAAAAAGTTATAAAAAGTTAATTTACTTCATTTCCAAAATGCTTTACAACAGTTATGCAGTACAGAAAGTATAAATAATGAAGCACGTGTTGATGTGAGTTCAGCAAGATCTGCAGAACTGCCTCTGCATTATCTTAAGAACTTGACAAATATCACCAAATGAAAACATTACAATTAACCTGAAATTTGAATACTATTATCTCATCCTTCTCCACACTACCAGGGCAAATACAACCACAGTTATTAAAAAAAAATAAAAAAAGTATACCTTTCATTCAACAGGACCATTTTCAATTCTATAGCTGTAGTTACCAATGAGTAACTAAAATACTAATAGCCATGTTGGAGTTTCTATACGTTAAAAAGGACGTATGTAACTATCTTCTTTCCATGTCCCAAAGCTACCTAGTCAACACTCAAAAACATCTCTAACGCCCATTAGAATTTCAGTAAAGCAGTTAACAACTTTACTGCAAATTATTACTGAAATGACACCATCATACTTGCATCCAACTATAGGCACTTCGTGCAGTATATATATGGTGCATAAACTATATGCAATACATATAGTGACTGTAGGCAAAGAAAACACTTTGTTGACCTGCTTTACTCATCCTTAAGATTGTTTTATACACAAAGTTACAAAGTTTGCCCCTTTTGCCCCTACCCCTAAGGCAAATAGATCTATATGAGATAAGAAACACTAAATTAAGTGCTTCTAGAAATAGATTTAGGGTAACAAAGAATATAACATGTCAGAATCTGTGTCCCCTGCTCTGCACCAAGTAGATAATGAGCTACCCTAATGAGGCAAGTAAGTAAGTCTTGGTGGACACATCTTAGTAAAAAGTAATGAGTTTTTAATCAGATTTCTAGAGCCATATCAAAACCTCCTTATGGAGGCAGAAGTACCTCATTGCCAAAGACACACATTCCACTAGGTATAGGTTAATTTTGGTTTGATGCTGCTGTTTTTAATAGAATTAGCAACAAACCTCCTTGTTGTACCTTACCATATGTCTAGGTTGTGCTCTGCCACATCACCCTGTAATTGCAGAACAGAGACCCTCCCCACAAGCACTGGTGGCCATCACCGAAACCTATGCAAGAGTTGCATAACAGGCCAGATGTTTAAATTTGAACAGGTTTATACAGCTGAACCAATTTGACTGTTAGCTTTCCTTGTCCAACAGAGAAACCATTTTTGTCTCTCCTGTTAAGCACCAACATGAAATACATCATTAAATATTTGCTTCCCTGCTTGTGGTTTGGCTGTAACAGTACATGAACAGATGTCTCACCTCTGTCCTGGTCTGTATGGTGAGGTATGAGTATGCTTAACAGGCCAGTGTTAGAGACCTATTTAACAGGTGGTAGCACTCCGAAAAAATGTACACAACCCTTGAAGATTTGCTTAGAGTAGATTCAATTACATTCAGATGGAAGCTTTGAGGTTCAGTTACAAAAAGCCAGCATAAAAAGCCCACGATTCTAAATTACAGTATTATACAAAACATGTATAATACCCTGTAACCAGCAAAGAAAACAGTGCCATGTGGTATATAAGCTGAGAGTGTAAATGAAAGAATTTGTGCCATACAACCCCCCCATTAAAACATCCATCTATGAATCAAAACAGCTTATTTGAAACATTTGTCTAAGGAGTACAAATGCATTAACAAACTAAATCAGCTTAATACCAAAATGTAATAAGCAGTTTGACCCCTTTCAAGATCAATTTTTTCACAAAGTACGTTTTCATCTTCAGTATGTTGGCAGAATGACAGCATCTAAACAAAACCCATCACAATGATCTCTGTTTCATATTTTGAAGCATTTAATTACAATGAACACAGAAGCACTCAACTGGATAAAATTACTACTTGTATTGTTGAGAGCCACTTAGACATTGACCAAATTCTTTCCCTAAACAAGGCAAGGAGAAGAAAAAGTTCTAGAAACTGCAGAGTTATGTTACAAGAACTGTCTGCTGGCTACTGAATAGCTGTGTCACTGAAAGCACTGGTTCCATGTTTTGGACGCATACTTTATCCCACAGAGAAGGGATATAAGCCAGGTGCTGGAGATTCATCAAATCCTATTCCAAGAAAAGAACACATACTGTGCCATTGAATAAAAAAAGATGGCTGGGCTTTTGGATAATGGTCAGTTAACCTTTTCCAGAGCAGTAAGAACAGGAAGGGAAAAAATATTGATCCTGTCATAACTGATAACTTCTGTATGACACATGCAGCACATATTTCAGACTCACTTTTGTTATTCTCCTATACAGTCAAAATGTTAAAGTGTTTTAACACAAATAAATGGTCATTTCACAATTTAGCAGAAGCAGAAATGTTTCGATAGGATGTGAGTGTTTCAGTGTTTCATAAATTCTCCCTCACTGTTAAAAGATAGAATGTTTGAAGACCAGAAAGTGTGACTAACTGTAAAAAAAGGATGGTATTGACCACTGTACTAGGTTTTCTAACCTGACTGAAATTCAGAAAGTAAGTCATTGGGGAAGAGGATGACGCAGATTGTTGGTAACTTTATTTATACATGAGCTGCATGTTAAAAGCAGGGCTTTGGTTTCCTGATGATATCTTAAGAATGATGATTGTATTGCTGCCCCTTTTTTGTTTATGGCTCTAACTTACAGTTTTTAGCTCTAAACAAGAGCACTACTTCTAGTATGTGTTACAAAACACTCATGAAGATTTACAGAGATCTTTATGAGCAACCAAATACTCTGTGTGCATGAGACACAGAGACTATGAGACAGTTAAAGTATAACGTAGAGGTTGTGATTCCCCCCACACTTTCCACAGACAATAAAATTTCCAGGACAGAAAGAAGCAGAGGAAAAAAATTTTAGTTAATATATTATCTAATAAAAACTGAGTTTTCTGTTAATAAAGTGTTTTCAAGCTGTTTCTGATTAAAAATGTTCATTGTGTTCTGTACAGATGCCTGGAATATATTGCCTAAAGTGATTTCAGTTATGTATTGATTGTTTACTTCAGCAAATAAGTATTAAATATTAAGGTTTCTGATAAATCATTGAAAATCAGGTATTGTTTCCTTTCCCTCACTGGGTCACTGTAGCTTTTAAGTATAATCACTATTTATCTTTGTTTAGTTATTCTATCTGCATAAATATAGTGCAGTTTCTGAGGATCATTTGAAATATAAAATCAGTTATATCAAACAGCTGTTAGCAGTGCAACTAATGCTCATGACGACTAATTCTCAGCATTTCACTAATGATTTCAAAAAAGTAAGTACGCTTTTTTTGATTGTATAAAGACGACTGTGTTGTTTTGGTGGGTTTTTTTCTTTAATGCTGTAAGAGTCCAACCCTTTTTGTTGAAGAGAATAGAAAAAAGCAAAGCAGATCTGGTCCTAATCCTATTTTGTATGCTCAAAATGTTCTGGCTGAAGACAGAACCCAAATCAAGAATGACAAAAATCTGTGTGTTCCAGCTATGAGGAAAGATAGCCTGAGAGACCAAAGTAAAATCTCATGTTCCTTTGCTAGCATGCAGCCAAAATCAAGTTGTTCAGTCAGGTCCCAGAACACTGCATGTCCACACAGCACAGCAAGGTGTCAAGCTGAAATACTAAGTTAAATGCCCAGAAGTGAGATAGTGCTATCAGTGCAACGCTGGTACAGCTGCACAGGGCTGGCTACGTTGCCTCCAGCCCTCCAGCTATCTCATTCAAAGTTGTATCTGGCCATGGTGTGACAATATGTTAAACTGTCTGCCTGGCTTCTGGTGACAGATCAAAAATAGTGTGGCTAAAGATGCAAAGTGCCAGTCCAGATTGCTTCTATTCTGCCATTTCAGATATGTTCAAGCACCCCAATGAATTAAGCTTTTATCAGCAGCTTTATGCCAGACCAAACTTTGTCTGTTCTCCTGCATGGACCATAAAAACCATAAAAGTTGGCATAAATTTGATATCGTGTATTCTGACTAATTTGACAAAATAAAAGTGTTTGCCCAAGCCCATCTAGATCAAATTGGTTCTTCATTTCTTCCAGTAACACACAGGTCTGGTGGGGGACACATGACCTAAGGATATCTGAACAGATGTTTAGTGTGTAATATAGACATACAGAAAACAACAACAACAACAAACCACAGAGATCTGCACAACACTTCCTTTCTTACTTGGAATCCAGTGGATTTCTTACAACTGCCCTCTATTGCTTTTACACATATCTGGAAAGAGAAACTATGATTGCACTAAGCTGATCAATGACTAACATGACTGATAAGAGAATAATAAACATAAGTGTTTATGATGGCCTCTAAATTGCCGACATCTGGGGTTTTTTTCCCAACACTCAGTATTTAATGTTTTAAATTCCCTACCTTTAAAACAAGTAAAGATGAAACAATCTCATGTTTCATTACATCTTTTACCCTCATATATTTACATATATTTATATAAAATAGCATATATCTCATATCCAAGCATAACTAAGTGTAAGTATATAAAAAAATATCCTTTTTAATCTAATATTTATGGTTTTGGAGAAAGCTTACAAACATCATTTCAGTCAACCCTGAAAAGTCAAAACTAGAGGAAAAACAGAACAAAAACATTTTGTTCTTCCCTTTTATCACCTTAAAGCCTCATGATTTAAAAGATCATTGAACATTTGGTCTTGGCAGCAGTCATAATCCACAGTTTTGCATTTACTCATATAAAAAGTTCAATCAATTATGAATAGTGAACAAATGATTAAAAAATGCATAGTCTTTCCATGAATGATACACAAGAGCTACATTTGTCAGATAAACTGTTCCTAAAAATATTTGTCTTGGCTCTAAGCAAACAAAAGATATAATAAAAAGTAGACTGTAATTTTGTTTTTTTCTTTGTTTTACTGAAATATTATTAGAAATATAGTTAAAGAGTTTAGAGCTTTTTTTTTTGGCAAATATCCCTTGACATCTTGAGGATTTCATTTGTCGTGTGTGGAGTTAGTAGGCTGAAATGAGAGATAAGTACATGTAGTCAGACCAAGGCAGTTACAATCCTTAAACTGGGGTTTTGCCCTGTTCACTGGCTACATTAAACCAAAAATAATAAATAAATGAATAAATAAATAAATAAATAAATAAATAAATAAATAAATAAGGATTGGGGGTTGCTTGTTTATTGTCTCTCAATGATTTCCATATTACATCTGCTCAGTTCTCAATTTAAATGTAAAAAAGCTGTGGTATTTCCCTCTTAACTGTTCTGTTCTCAAGCTCATCCTAGACTCTGAAAGTGAAGCTGGGTTTTCTCTGGCTCACACGTCTCCTCAAAGACCCTGCAATCTGACTGTTAGGAATTTGGTTGATGATGTGCCAGCTGGAATCAAGCCTGATTCATTCCCTGAGAGCTGCATTGGTTCTGCAGTGCAACAAAAGGCACAAGCAACAGCAATTTGCTCTAGTGAAGAGGCTGAGCACATCAACAGATAAAGTAGCACATGTCTCAGAAGACCTTTGTTACCTTTGTGACTCTGCTGCTCTAGACTGCTTAGTCACCTGGGACAAATCATTCTACTTGCCCTCACTGTCATTCTTACATCCATAAAAAGAAATAGCCTGTCAACTAGATGATCTAAAATAGGGCAGAGACTGCATAATTACTTGATGTAAAGGTAGTCAGGAAAAGGCTAACTATATGCATCCTAGTCTCCTTTTAAATTAAAAAACATGACTACAAATATTTAAGAATAGAATAAAGATGATGTATTTTCTTCTAATTTACACACCAACCCTCACTGGGAGAAAAGGAATACCTGTATAGCAAATCATCCCAACATTAAGTCAATTACCATAAATAACAAAGTTAAGGACAGGTAATGCACAAAAACATTAAAATTATCTACCATTTTCAAAGACACTATTGTAGCAGTTACTAGAGCAAACCACAATCACTGAAATTTTATATTCTATAGAAAGTTATTTGATGGCATCATAAAGGACTGTAAAATTTCCTAATGAGAACTGATTTAAAACCAGACAAAAGATTAAACCGAGGAGAAAAAAAGAAAAAAAAAAAAATAAAGAGAAAATGGAACTGAAAACAAAAGCAAGAAAACCAATGACTATTGATATGCATTCATGCTGGGTCAGCAATGCTTATATACCTGTTGCATGCACTATGTTAATCCGTAAAAAACCTTTCTCCCTGCCTCACCAAGTAAGAACAGACAAAAGATTTCACAGTTTCCTTGTACTTCGATGTCTTATACCTTTCTTCATCATGTGACTAAAAGAAATTACATTTAAACTCTCTGCTAAAATCTTTAAACCAACAAATTTCTAATTCTCCTTACAATTTGGAATATTTTTTAGTTGCCCACTGTGGTTTCTGCAAGACTCAAGAGGTAGGAAGAGGGGAAATAGAAGTAGTTTTTGGTGCCCTTTAAATTGTTGATACTTTTGCCAAAGATTTGCATCAACACATGACATAAACTTGCCAGATGAGAGAAGTCATGATGAGATCAAAAACTATCATCAGCAACTGGCTATTTTCTATGTTATTTTGATATAGAAAGCAAAATGATAGTTGCAATGGACATTTTACAAAGTTCCAGATTTCTTGAGAAGAGAAAGTTAAGCCTCCAGTTGGGAGCATCTGTTCATGAATGTCTGTTGAAGGACAGAGCACACATTTAAGGACTAACCTTCCAAGGGCTTTAATGCAGGATAGTATCTTTTTTGGGGCTTTGCTTTCAGCGCTCAGGAAGGAAGCTCATGAAGATGGTCCTTTATTAAAAAGCTGATTCTAGAATACACAAAAGGGAAAGAGATAATTTTGAAAGAAACATCCTCTCACCACTCTGGCATATAATTTGGCTCACACAGAGGAAGATTCTTCCTCATTTCAGATTTATGCCATTTCATCAAAGGTGACAAAGCAGGGAGTAGGTACCATGTAGTCTGAAGGAGAAAACGTACATTTCAGGACACAACAGCCTGAGTGGTTTCCTTGGCTGGTCCAGCCTCTTGACTGACATCTACTCAGCAGTGAATTTAATTTACAAAGGACAAAATTTTTCTGCTGCCTAAAAAAGAGTCAATAAGAATTAAAAAGATAGTGAAAACCAAGAGGTTTGGTTTCTTCCATTTTCTTTTTTTTTTTTTTTTTTATGAAGAAGATCTGAAGAACTTTCATGTCCTTTTTTTTTTTTTTTTTATCAGCCCTTAATTCTCCCCCTCAGCTCCTGGCTGTTTTGAAGTAGTAGTTTTCTGTTTACTAGTTTTCACCATTATGCTAAACTTCTGTAAGTTTCTAATAGTTTTGTCAGGGATTACACTTAAACCCTACTTGCGAATTTGTTATGCTGTTGAAGGCTTTATTGTAAAAAAAAAAAAAAGAATCTGTATGAAGATTTTACTGACTTACTTTTAAAAGTAGAAGCTATTGAAAATGGTTGGATAGAGAATAAAACCAAATCCTCAATTTCTCTATGAGAGGAATGCACTCTCATGTATACAAAACTTTACAAACAGCTATTTTTGCTAGTAATAATTTAACATTTTCTTTCCTATCTTAATCATACTCTTTCACTTATAATTTTTTACCAGCTCATCAGAAGGGATTTCTTCAGAGAGGCTATAAAATTATAATCCATTTTAATAATCCCTTGTAAAGAGATTGCAAGGATATATGTTTATTCATACTCCCCATTAATGTCTTGACAAAAAAGGGTAAAAAAGGTAGCTATGAATTCTTTACATGCTGTTCTGTGACACAGTGGTTGTAAAGTCATTGCATACCAGTAAATAGCCTATATTACTATGAGAGGAGCAGGGATATTTTTACAAGGGTCATTCTATACCATTCTTGCTCTTCTGTGCCTGTCATGGTCTCAGTACCTCTCATGCATGACACATAGAGGATACTTAAACTAAGATGATGAAATATGAAAGGAAGTGTCTGCTGGTGTTCAAAACTGAACCAAACATGTCTTTACTCCAAGTAGGCAGATGTGAAAGTGCCTGTGTGCATGCCAGTGCATTGAAAAGATCAGCATTTCTAAAGAAACAAGTGTCTTTGATGGAAGTTTAAGCTAGGCTTGTGAGTGAGAAAAGCGGAAAATACTCATGATTCCTTGTAAAGTATATCTACATTGAAAAAAATAATAAAGATATATATATAATAAAGAAATAAAATAATAAAGTCCCTGAGCTAGAAGAGATGTGGTTGACAAGACTATATGGCACAGAGCAGCTCCTTGTGGAACTAAATTCAGACCAAGAAACAATACAGTTTCATTTGAAGAAAATGCATCTGAGCTAAAACATCCTGCCTTTGCAGGGCAGCTATACTAGCTAACTCATTCAGCCACAGCTGACTCATTCCAGCCACAGGGGAGGTACACACATACTCATTTCTGCATTTGCTTGAGTAGTCCTGGCAGAACCATCTCAGATCACTCTGCACCTGCTAGTATAAGCACAACCTTAGAAAACAGTAGCCAAGTCCCTTGCAATCCATGGAGCTCTGTGAAATAGTTAGAAGTTTGTAGCAGAATGGTTGCACCCTCTAATTAAGCCTTTTTTTCTATTATATTGCTGTGGCATATCATGGAAAAGGCATGTCTCCCCTGCAGAAGCAAACCAGGGTGTAGCAGAATGTAAACTGTCCTCTCAGGCAAAGAGCAGGAGCAGCACCAAGGAATCACTCCAGACCTTTTACTTTGGTTCCACAGGACTTAATTCTAAAAATGAAAATTAGCATACACAAAAACACTTGTAATAATGAAACATAAGGAAAAGAATCTATTAAAAGGCATATCTGAAGACTTAGAATGAAATATTTCAATAGGGCCCTGGTATAAGTTTTGAAGAGTAATTAAATTGTACTTGTTCCATCAGGCTGAATTCACAAGATGACTAATAGCAGATATTTGCTATTAGCATAGCAGTTTAAATAACTAAAACTGTAGCACATTTTCTGTTGTCCTTTTTTAGTCTAAGCAATATAGTTTAGAAAAAATTTATACTAAGAAATTAGTACTGTCATTGCAAAACTAAACATTGCAATATTACGTATTTTAAACAAAGTAGATTCCTTATAATGACTTTCAGCCTTTTATCATTATTTCCAGTATGTCAGAGGCTCAGAAACAGAAATACACTCTGGGGGCAATCAAGCACAAACATGGCATTTGTTCTTTAGCTAAATAGAATCTCTATTTGGCTGCCTCCTTGTTACCTTCGAGATATAAATCCTCGTGAGGCCTCAGTCAGATGTAGTAATGTTCCAATAAGTCAATCTAGTGGGATGCCTGTTCTGATTATCCTGATTCATCTTCAGTGCAAGCTGCTGATATATGCCTGTAATAATATACCAGTGGGGAGTATTGAAGAAAATCTGGCTTTTATATAATTAGACATTTGCTATAAAGAACTACAGAGTTATATAATCATCCTAGTAGACCCAAACCAAGCTTTCTTTTGTGTGCTACTGAAGCACAGATAATTTGTTATCCATTGTGTTCAACTGATTTATTCCTTTGCTTTGCTGATTATATAAGAAGATATCAATAACCAAAACCTATAGAATTCAAACCACTATGACAAGATGTGAGGGTATTAGAGCACATCTTTCTAGCGTAGGTGTAATTTATACTGTGAGAAGAATGGATTTGCTGGTATTATTTATTCTAGCTCCTTACATAAAGAAAGCTATAGTAGCAGAAGCCATTTACGTGATATAAATATCCTAATGAATATACACTCACTTCTAAGAAAATATTTTGTAAGAGTTGGGTCCCTAACCTGTATTGCCACATTGACAAGTGTTTCTAGTTTAAACATGATCACAGTCTTTGTCACTACACATAGTCCAGACAAATACAGTTTTCAGGGGGAAATGAGCACCCACCCTGTGGATTCCCAATAGTAAGAGTATCAAAACTCCTGAATGATTAAGGGAAATCACTGAAGAAAATCTTTACGGTTAGAAGAGGTCAGCTCCCCTGCTAAGTAGGTCTGAGAAACTGAAAACCTTCAAGAAATAAAGATGCTTCTCTGAGAAACTGATATTGTTTCAAGAGAGATGTTGATCCATGCAGATGGTGAGGAATAGGTGCCAAATATCATTACTTTCTAAGAAAAAAATCCCCATTTAGGGCCTGTGTATCTGCAGGGGGATGCATTCAAAGAGCTGCCAGAGTTTTGAATCACAAAATAAATGTATCTCAGTAGGAGAAATTTTACGTACCTACCTCCTATTGCTTCCAATATCATGGAACCGTTTCACATTCAATAAATATTTTCACTGTTTTAAAGACCATCACAGCACTATTAAAATTATTCTGATTTAAGCTAATCACCAGCTGGTTCTCCTGTATGCCAACATCTAATGGAATCCAAATATGGGCAGGATTTAATGGCACAATAAATAACCACAGCTAGGAGAGTAGTCCTACCCACAACTAACCTGCAGTGCCCAGTGTAGACAGTCTGTCTCATCTGCATTTACTTAGAGGGTAAATTTGCTAAGAGTCAATCACTATTAGTACTGTACACACTGAAAATAAAAAAAAAAAATGTCTTTTTCTTTTCCCTTTTTTTTTTTTTTTTGGTCTATGTTGGCTTCTTCAGCAGCATGCTGCTTTGATCTGTTCCTTGGTAGCATATCTCAGGAGATTTTCCTAGTGATGTCCTACCGTCCAGCTAGAGGCTGCCAAGAGGGAACTAGTGATCATTTAGGGAAATAAGGAAATCCATATATAGTCACACCTGGCCACTGAGAATGTAGTGAGCTATAAAAATAGAATGATTTAAAAATATGGAACTTCTTTTCCCTACCCCACCCATTGGATTTTGTATTCAATATTTAAAACATTTATATCACTGTGCATCAGCTGGATTCTTCTCTGGACTTGGTTATTGTCTTTTGGCTCTTAAGAACCTACAATCTTACTGCATGCTTTTGCTCCACCTAATGCAAAAAAAATAACCACTTTCGTGTCTTGATGATAAAACACCATAAAATGACCGCAGGTGATGAGAGAGAGCATATTGGATTTCACAGGAATGATTGATCAACACTGCTTTTTAGTTGGCTCTAGTAGCTATTTATCATCACTTACAGAAGATCTAAAATCAATGGAGATTTTTATGAAATGTACAGATGTGTCAAATGAACACATGCATGCAGTATAACAACAGTTATGATAACGCTAATAAGTCTATTGCAGAAGGCTGTGCAGCAAACTCCCTTTAAAAATTATCAGATACATCATAAGACCTGATAGAAAAATCCACAGGGGAATAGTCAGTTTTACAATTTTTTTTTTATTTTTTTTTTCTTTGTAGATACCATGTCAGACTCCAACTGCCAAATACTTTAAGTAGCAAAAAGGATGCAAAGACAATATGGGAAGAGAATCTACTTTGCAATATCCTTAAGTTTTCAAGTAAAGAAAGATGGGGAGTGATTAAAAAAAAATTACTATTTTGGTGGTTTCTGCCTGGTCACACAGACAAGCCCAGAACAGAAATAAGGGAAAGATTAAAGACGTGGAAATAAAGGCTTTCCACTTAGGGATTTGCAGCTTAGTCAACACTGTGACAAAGGCATATCTGTGCAGTCATGTAAGCAAGTCAAATGGACATATATATCTACCTGTCTGTGTGTTGATGCAGTGTGTTAAATCTGAAGCCACAAACACTTGTTTGTGCACAAACACTTTGTAAAAATGAGAATTAAGCTCTTTCTGTTCAATTTAATTCCATGTTTTCGTAATGTAACACAGAATGGTAACTTTGCCAATTCTATACAGAACCTGTCTACTGACATCAGCGAGAGATTTCAGTAAGAGCAAGAATTTTTTCCCATTGTCAAAAAATACATGTCAAATTACATTTCTTTGTAAATGTGTAAATGTGTGACTGATCAATAAAAAAATATGGTAAACATTCAGGAAATGTTGTTAATTTATTCTGACATTTGTAGTTTAGAGTTCTTTCTATCATACCTTAGAATATACACACTTACTATAAAAACAATGCAGGATATTTTATAAAAGATTCTAAAGATGCATCTACATTGTAATGTTCTCTTTTAAGTTACCTTTCTTTTAAGATATCTGGTGAAATCTTCACTTACAGCGGAGGAGAACACACTGTTATGCTAATTGTAGGGGAAATAATTTTTAAAAGCAATTGTGTTATATACTTCTAACCTAAGTTAGTGAAATAGCACACAGTTGCAAGGTTTCATTTCAAGACGTGTGAACCCCTCATTGACCTTTAGTTTACACCCTAGTATATGTAAAAGATAAGAATTCTTACAGACAATTTAATCCTGGCTGAATTACTTAGGTGTGAAATGATATGTGACTAGCACAATTAAATAATAAAGATGCCTTAAAGGTATCAGTTTTCATATGTCTTTTTTTCAGTTTGTGTGGCAAGGTTTTGGTAGCTGCGGGGCTACAGGGATGGCTTCTGTGACAGACTGCTAGAAACTTCCCCCATGTCCAACAAAGCCAATGCCAGCCGGCTCCAGGACATACCCGCTGCTGGCCAAGGCTGAGCCCATCAGTGACAGTGGTAGCGCCTCTGGGATAACATATTTCAGAAGGGGAAAAACACCACTGGGAAAAAGCAGCCATGAGAGAGGAGTGAGACTATGTGAAAGAAACAACTCTGAAGACACCCAGGTCAGTGAAGAAGGAGGAGGAAGAGGTGCTTCTGGCACCAGAGCAAAGATTGCCCTGCAGCCCATGGTGAAGACCATGGTGAGGCAGGCTGTCCCCCTGCAGCCCATGGAGGTCCATGGAGGAGCAGATATCCACCTGCAGCCCATGGAGGACCCCACGCTGGAGCAGGTGGATGCCCAAAAGAGGCTGTGACCCCATGGGAAGCCCACGCTGGAGCAGGTTCCTGGCAGGACCTGTGGACCCATGGAGAGAGAGGACCCCATGCTGGAGCAGGTTTGCTGGCAGGACTTGTGACCTCATAGGGGACCCACGCTGGAGCAGTCTGTTCCTGAAGGAGTGCACCCCATGGAAGGGACTGACACTGGAGCAGTTGGTGAAGAACTGCAGCCTGTGGGCAAGATCCATGTTGGAGAAGTTGTCTACCATGGCGGGGACCCCACGCTGGAGCAGGGGAAGAGTGTAAGGAGTCCTCCCCCTGAGGAGGAAGGAGCAGCAGAAACAATGTGTGATGAACTGGCCACAGCCCCCATTCCCTGTCCCTCTGTGCCACTGGGAGGGAGGAGATAGAAAAATCGGGAGTAAAGTTAAGCCCGGGAAGAAGGGAGGCATGGGAGGAAAGCATTTTCAGATTTAGTTTTTATTTTCTCATTACCTTACTCTGATTTGACTGGTAATACATTAAACTAATTTCCCCAAGCTGAGTCTGTTTTGCCTGTGATAGTAACAGGTGAGACATATCTCTCTCCCTGTCCTTATCTTGACCCATGAGCCTTTCCTTGTATTTTCTCTCCCCTGTCCAGCTGAGGAGGAGGAGTAATAGAGAGGCTTTGGTGGGCACCTGGCATCTAGCCAGGGTCAACCCACCACATGTCTGTATATCGTTGTGTATACATAAGGAAAGTTTTTCTCAGCTGAGCTAAGCATACGAAGTTGATGTGCTTACACATTTGCTGGTGGAAGGCATCCCCACCTAGATTCAAAAGCCTCAAATCACCACAACCTCCAAAAGTCTTGCAGAGTTCAAGAATATTTGGACAAGAAAACTTGAAGGTGTACCTACACCCAGTAAATATTTATGTCATAATTCATACCTGATTTCTTCTAGACTAAAAAATGATTTTTTTCTTTATTCTGAAATTAAATTAATTAAATTTAAAATGCTTGACAGAGTTCATTATACTAAATCAAAAAGATATGCATTTTTTCAGCAATGAAACAGAAAACAGCAAGTAGAATTGAGATATTCATTTTCATATAGTACACTTGCTTTATGAAATAACTTTTTATGCAAATAATATCTTTTACATCCATCAAGTAGGGAAGGGGAGCCTCCAGAAGGGAATGGGAGCTGAGGGTGACAGTAAGGCATCCCCAACAAGGGACACAATCCCACCATACCCTAACGAGCAGAGTAGAGAATGTCTGGTGACAATGACCAGGGTTGGCCACAGCCCAGCTGGCCAGGCAGGTTTGTAGCAAGGATGCAGGTCCCAGGTCAAGCCAGGAAGCCAGTTCAGCAAGGACAAGTCAGGGCCAGGGAAGTGCAAGAAACAGGCACAGCTGTGACATAGCTCAGGCAGGGACCAAGAGTGTAAATCATCATCCAAGCAATAGGAGTCTCATCTCATCTCTTCTCACTACTTCTGCGTTTTCCCTGTGGTCTCATCCAAGGTTACGTGGCTGCACCACATCAGAGAAAACTTTGAACAGGGTCAGCTAAAACCCTGAGAGTCCTGTTATGTGGTTGCAAAGGACTAGTACAAAGAAAAATAGGTCAGGGCAGTTAGATCCTGCTGCACTCAGGGCCCTGAGAAAGAGCACAGCCCAGAGAGAAAAAGCAAGAAAATTGTTTTCAGGTTTCACTGAGATATCCTAGCAACAGTCCAAACTGGCAACTGTAAGCAACTTGTTCAGATGAAGGATATTTATTAAAACCAGTGTGTGACTTCTCTTTCAGTCCAGGACGTTTTGATTCATAGCATTTGACTTCTGGGGAAAAACGCCCTGCAGATTTCTAGCTAAATATTCCCCATGGGCAGTTTCCACAATGTGCTACTGTTGTGCTGTATGAGAAGTATACTTTTGTCATCTTTTACCACTTCTCTCTATAGACTACATTTCCTGACTGGTCTATACCTCCCACCACATAGTTGCTATGTTTGCTGAACTGCTGCAGACTGCCACAGACATCTCCAGCCAAGATGCTTTAGCAGAAATGTTAGTTATCAGTAAAAGGCACCATACAGAGAAGACTATATATGGACAACTATAACTCTAATGAGAAATTAGAGTAAAACTTCCTAATCCATTTGTTGTCTGAGAAGTAGGCTTTTGTTGTTATAGTTTTGAATAAATAAAAGGCATTTTTATTACACTTTTTTTTTTAAATAGGTCTTAATTTTCCTCATAAAACTTCTTTCTTCTCCCTCAATTATACAAATGTGACATACACATGCCTCACCTAGTTAAAAGACCACTTTCCATCAGAAGACGTTTTATGAGCCAATTTATCAGATGATTCTTAAAATAAACAATAACTTATTTAATTTCTGCCTATTTTTATAACCAAAATTTTTACCTCTGTCCAGAAAATAACAGAACAGGGTTAGCATCAGTATACGTGGGGCTGGGCAGCTCTCTGGTTATTTGTATGCCAGGGAAGAACATCACAGTAGATGGGCATAGTGTGAAGAAATACAGTCTCCACAGCCAACCTGGTAAATATTTGAGGGACCTGCCAAGCTTTGCCCTTGCAACAGTACTGCCTGCTTGTGCAAATTTTTAAGAATAGAAAGAACAGATCAAGCAGCAGTTCGTAAAGCATAGATGAGTGAGAAAAAGATCATAGCTGTGCTACATCCTCCAGTGTGGCTTATGTGGGTATGTAAATGCAATCAGACACAGATCATACGCTGGGTGAAACCAACCCTCTGGGTTATTAAGTGTTTTCTTCTCTGTACTTTACAGAATTATATTTTAACTGAGCTTGTCATTATAGAACAGCTAAATCCTAGATTTAACTTTGATTTTGTCTCTCATACAGAGGTTAATTTCCTAGCAGTTAAAGTTCCTTGCAATACTCTTCCCATGTTCTCTTTTTAGTTGCTTGAATTTTGTGTTGAATGTTTTCAGAACTTAGATAATCAGGAGGAATAAATCAAGCTGTCACCTTGCTGAATGAGACTGACAAGGGTGATCAAGATAATGACTGAGTAATGTAGGCAATATACAGCTTAATTTCTGATTTCTTTAAGTCTATCTGACATTAATATTCATCGTTTAGCTATTGTCAAAATTCAGGTTTATGTACAAGAGGAAGAGAACATTACCTTGATAGTGCACATACACTATTAGGTAAGCTAGATTCAGTTTCAAGATAACTCTAAACTATCCTTTGGAGAAGGAGATAAACACTGAAGGAATTAAAATATTAGAATTATGTACCTTTTTTTTCACATGGGGTCAGAGTCATGACTAACATCATCTATGGTTAATATTAACAAACCCTTCCCCTAAAACACTGTTTCAATTTCCTTTGCTGAACTTGAACCACTCAAGTTGATAATTCCATGCAGAATGAATGTGCCTCAGGCTGAAATGTCTTTGAAAAAGTCACTTAAAGCAGTTCAGATGTTTCTGAGAACAAGATCAGAGAAGGAAAATGTATTGTTTCGCCCTTACTGAAAACGTCAATGCAGTTGTTTTGTGAAGATATTGTACCATCTCTCTGTTTCAGAGAATGAAATGGAACTCCAGTCATAATAAGCCCTCTCCTAGTGAAAATAAACTAAAATTTGGATCAATCACATATCTCTGAAAACTGCATTTTTCTTACATTTTCAATATAAATGGCTAGAATTTGACCGTTGAATTCCTAAAGACAGCATTTATGTTTTTCTAAAGGTCCATTCCGGGGCAGAAGGTACCAAACAGGAATATATATAAAATTCTTCCCTTTAATTTCAAGAGGCCAATATGGCTTCAGAAACATAAAATGTGAGCTCTGAATGTTAGTAAAGATTTGTACTATAATGGAAGGAAACATCACTTACATTGAGAGATACAAGATAAGGTTGCACAGGTAAGCGTAACTATGGAGTTAACTGTCTTAAAGGTTAATGATTACTGAATAGCAATTTTGTTTCTTTAGTGTCTTTGTTTACTTGGTTATGCTCATTTTAATAGAGTAATATATCACCAGCATGCTATACATACACATACATATGTATATGAAAATTGTTATTATTGGACGCAAAATATAAAACAGGAATACCTTACATCTTTATGGCAGTGAGAAAAACAACAACAGCTGCCTAATCTGTACAAACAAAAGAATGAGATGAAAAGAAGCTAAAACGAAGAAAGAAAACTTAATTCAATTCTGTAATCTTTTCTCTTGGAAGTTTCTCTTGGAAATGAAAAACCGTTTCTATTTTTTGCACCAGAATATCAGTCATATAATTTTGACCACAGTTCCACTGTTCTGCCAGCAACAGCTACAGCAAGAGAACATAGCAATGAATTGAATTTTAGTCTCTTATTTAAAAAGAGACATTCCAATAGTCTGAAAACTAGGGTCACAAATAGAAAACACAGCTGATTCTCCTTAATTTTTACTGTTTCACCAAACTATTTTTTAGATTAAAAGTGCTTTCCTTTTTCACCTGCTTCCTATTTTAAGCCTCTACTTTTCTCCTTTTTCACTTTAGCCAAGCTTTCAGACAGAGGTAATTTTATGAAATGTTTGGTTTGATTTTTTCCTCTGTGAGAAATGTTTAAAGACATTGGTATTTTGCTAACTTGCTACAAGTAGATTTCTTGTATTCTTTTTCACTTAAGATTGTTCTGTAATCAATTAATCACTTCGTTCTTTTACTCTCACTCTATAGTTATTCTACTAGATATAATAATCCTTCTTTAAAATCTTTGCTTGCTATTTCATTTCTTAAGAGGGCCACAATAGAATCAATGCATGAGGGATATTTGAAATTCCATTAAAAATAGTAATATTCCACAGTCCATTTACCAGAAAAAAATAGTGATTAATGCTGTTTAATATCCTTTATATTTTCTAGTGTCTTCTTACTTTTGTTTTATTTTTGGAATATAAATATTTACTATCTGCACAGCATGCACAATTAATAGGACACATGATTCTTGTCATGGCAGGGCCTATGCCTATTTGGGATTTTGAACATATGTCTGAACAGTGAGATATTCATTGGAAAAGGTTATTTTGTGTTGTCTAATTTTCCATATGTCATGCACAAAATGTTTCAGAGGTTTGACGTTAAAGTGTGTGGTTACTGATAAAACTGTCCTCCCTTGAACTTTCATCAGAAGGTTTTATGAGAATCTGGAGTTAAAAGGTAATTATCCAGTGCTTTTTAAGGTTCCTTCATTTTTGTTGTCCAGTAAATGTGAAAGAATGTGAGGACTGTGAGCAGAATGATTGGGCTATTTGAACATAATGTTTATTAGGAACTACAGAAGTATCTGTTCTTTCACTTTCATTTTTAGGTGCCCCTCATAAGAACAAAAAGGTTCTTGTCATGCATCAGATATAACTTGGCCCTCATGAGACTGAGTAATGGCTAGACAAACTTTTGTGTTATATTTGCAGACATGCGAGATACATTAGAAGTTACTGTGGGAAAAATTATGTAGCCATATATTTTGCTGAAAACAATTCTATCTGCCATCACTATGCCGATAATATCCATGATGTGGATGCAGTTACATCAACATAAAAGAAGTTTTATTAGATTAATTTATGTTGTTGATGGTGACAATGAAGAGAAGATGAAAGAAAAATCCTTTTGTCATCTGATGCTTTGTCTATGTTGGTGGTAGACTCCGTTATAACAGCAGTTTCTGCAGTGTAGATAATCCCTAGAGAAGCTTTTTGTAGCCTCATGCATAGACACATTAATTGTATTAATTAAACCATTGATTTTAAGCTTCTGTGTTAAGTGCCATGAGCTTTGATCCACAGTTCTGCAACAATGAATTTGAAATATATGACATTAAGACTACTAGTCAGGCAGTCAGACAGCTCTTTCAAGTGAGTGTAATTTATTAGTAACTTTATTTACAAGGAAAATCTAAAAGGACCTCAGCTGACAAATGAGAAAGAAGAAGTATAAACAGTCACCATTTGTATTACCTGTACTACCTGGGGGGGAGCCACCTACGCAAATGCAATAGGATGACAGTTGAAGGTTGTCTTGATGTTTCACCAAAAAGCCACCTCTTGTACCTGTTTGTCTGTCATTCACTTAATCCATATAATTTTTATCAATTCATTATTTAATTTACATCATTAAATGTAAAAATTATTTAGTTTACTGTATATAATTAATTTCTTATTATAGTTACGTCAGACATAGGAATAATTTGATCAACTATAGGGATCTACAGTGTAAAATCTTTAGAGCATAATTCATCTGATGAGCTCTGGATGTCAAGTTTCGGAGATAACCAGATGACTCAAAGTGCCTTTATCACTTCATTGACTATAGTGCAAGTCTGGGGTATTCAGCCTTGAAATCAATCATTTACACCACAGACAAGCACTAGGATTTATCTGACTTATTGTGGGTTTCTCACAGGAATAGTTCTACATCTGAAATTGTCCTCTTAGACATTTTATGGAGATGTCAGTGTACTCAACTGAATCTACAGTGCAATGAATCTCATCCTGAAGTAGATGCCTACATTTAATCAAATTTAGCCTTAAACTAAAATGTAGACATATAAAACTAGGTGAGATAAATCCCATCGGGGCTCAAATGCTTTTCCAACCAAATAGAACATTATATCAGGACATGGGGTAATCAGTCTCCTTGTATTTGAAAGTTGTGTAAGAAATGTTTCTTCATTTCAATGACCTGCAGTTGCACTCTGGGAGGGAACAGATGTCCAGTTAACACAAAAAATCTTTCAAAACTTTTCAAATTACATAAAAATTTCATTTTGACTTTAACTAATAAGCATTCCTACCCCTCACTTTGAATTCACTAAAATGCTTTTCTGAGATAAATTTGCATGTGCTGCAAGGAGAGGAAGACTGGAGAACTGATTTTTTTTTTTTCCTGGTTAAAACAAAAATATTTTCTTACGATTGTAATCAAAAGAAGGTGAGATCATTTAGAAACACTTTTCTACTAAATTACATTGATAGAAATACTTATATACTAGTTTAGCAACTTTTAACAATAGAAGCAAATGTCATTTAAAGGAAGCTAGAGCATAGAATCAACTAAGAATTTTTAAATGCATTTTATTGAAGTGAGGGTCATCACAAAGTTGAGAGCACTGGGAGATCATTTATGAGACACAGATTTTTTTTTCTTTTACACTGATGTCTGGGCTGACCCAAAAAAACAGGTGAACTATCTTAAAAATTATTCTTTTGTGTTAACTGATAATTTTAATCAGAAAACATTTATTGAGTTTGATTTTTTTTTTCTTTTTGGTTGGAAGAACTCTTTTTCAGTGAATGTTTGTGTAAAATTAGAGATTCACTGTTAACATATCTAGTGTAATTTGTATTCTGAATGACAGCTTCATTTTTGTTTTGTAACCTAGGAAATATACAGGATTTAACTCTGGCTGGCCTACCACATACATGAATGGTCAAATCATTTATCTGTTTGCTTGCGCTGTTATTTTATATTCCCCTTTGAAAATTCATTCTTGATTATTGATTAGATCAGTGAAAGTGATCTTATTACCAAATGGTTAAGGCGTTCATGGTAGGCATTTCAGGACCCACCACAAATTTATTGTAGACAACTAGGATGAACGCAGAGTAGTTACAGGGCTGAAACATATAACTGAGTTATTAAAGTACTCATCCACAAACTAAAAGAATTCTTTGTATCACTTGCAATGTCAGTGATTGACTAGAAGTCTGTTCTCAAGTATAGCTCATGCTTTTTTTTAGTTCCAGCAAGTTTTGTAAGGAGAGAAAACCACTTCCCAGCCTACTCTAGTCAAAACTTTAATGTTTTAATCTGGTGGAAAGAGTACTACACAAAACCACAGGAGAGTTAACTAAGCAAGTAACAGCCCTAGGCTATATTCCTCCTATTTATGTGAATGCCTAGAAAATGAAGTATTCTAATAATTTTACTGCTTTTTGTTTCAGTTTCTGAGCTTCACAGTATTATCACTTGCAAATACAGCAATGATGCTCCCATGAGAAAGATCAGAAATTTCTTGTAGGAATCCACAACTCTTGGAGCAAAGATTGGTTTTGCATTGAAATTAACTCATGGAAAATTGCATGGTTTTGCATGTTTTGAACAGAAACATGAATGACTTACAGAAAAATAAAATCCCAATTACCCAGATTAACTCTGGAATATGTCCATTTACACCTCACTCCATTTATATATTTCAACGGGAAAGCTAATAAACAGCTACTCTACAGAGAGAACAGGTCTATACTTATGGAAATACAATAAAAAACCACTAGCATTAACAACAAATACACTGATTGAAACTTTAGTATTTTCAGACTGAGCTATGCAACATAGCATTGCTTGCAGCTGCAACAATGGCCCAGTCCAGCCTCATGGATGGGAATGCAAAATCCCACTTAGTTTCTGAGACAGAATTTTCCTGGAGGACAAAAAGTAGGAAACTAATACGCACTACTGGCCTCTGATAACCATCCTGAAAGAGGCAGGAACCTAGTGCTAATGCCAAAGATAAACACTGGTGACCAAAATTTACAGTTCTAATTTGGAAATGTAACTTTTCTTCACATGTAGCAAGCACATAAGCTTGTCCACTTTTTTAATTTGTCGTATTACCATCACTGAGCCCTCTTTATCCCTTGAGATAGCTTGTTAATCACAACCCTGTGGAAACAGTTAGAGTGCAATGTGTGTCCTCCCATGGATTTAGGCAGAGTAGTCTGCCTTCTCTTTAGGCAGCTTGTGTGAGGTACAGGGAAACTCATTATTTCTTCTCTTTTCCCTCTCTTCCCAAAGTGTAATAGCCATGAAATAGAGAAAGAGAGCTTAGCTTTTACCAAACACTTAAATATTTTTCTAGTATAATTATGCTGGGATTATATTCAGCCATATTTATTGCAATGGTTTGGCAAGCACAAGAAACCATATTGGTGAAAGCATAAGATGATGTGATAATTATATCTGTTTCATGGCTTTCCCAGGAAAAGAACACCGATAAAGATACATGCCCTTTCTTATGCCAATATATCAGAAAAAGCTTCTAGGTGAGCTCTACATAAGGCACAGTGAGGAAAGAAATCTTCTCTTCAAAGGAAAAAGGCAATGTTTCAAAGCAGGCACTATTCCTTTCAGTGATTACATTTTAGGGTCAATAGTGCAATACAGTATGCATCTCCATGAGGCAGCCGCAGAACAGGTAGGATATTTGCTTAGATACACACTCATGAACTGCTGAGGAATTACCATTATTCAACCATGGAAGGAAGGCAATAAGAAAGGGAGGGAGGGAGGACTGGAGAAAGAGAGGGAGAATTTATCACAAACACAATATTTTTACACTTAGTAAGATATACCTTTTCATATACCTCAGAGAACCCAAGGTACCCAAACCTATTTTTTGAGAAGAAAATTTTTCTCTTCTATCCTTCCAATTTTGTTTTTCAAGACAAAATCCCACACAGGATATTTTTAGTGTCCTACTATCCATCTTAACCTTTAGAGATGCTTACACTCCCTTAGTGACCCCATTTAGTCAGCTTTTTAACTCATGTCACCTCCTGCAAAAACCAGCTGGCGGGTTCATTTGCACAGTAATAAATGCTGTCTCCCAGCCTGCAAGAGACTGATTGAAAAAGATTACCTCTCAACAGTGCTTGTTAACTATGATTGACATATCAATATGATACATGCTTATATTTTCAACCCTGTCCACCCCCAATTCCAGATAGAAAGACATTTTAGAGGCACTGAAAATTACTAATATAAATTCTTTCTGTAAAGATTGCTATGAGTCTTTACGTGTCTCAGCATTATCTTTTGCCTTTCACTTTTTTTCTAGAAATCAGTTTGTAATGGAGAAGCATGTTCTATTGCTCCCAAGCTTCCTCCATCTTAAAGGATATTTTAACTGCTCTTTTAAAATCAGCAAAGCTAGGTTTTGCTGCTGTCAGTTTTGTTTTAATGCACCAAGTTTACAATCCATCCAAGTATTGATCAGTCAACAAATGAAATATGTGAGACAGCATGGTTACCCAATTCACTTTAGTATTGCTTGACAGATGACATTGATAAATAAGTCAAACAGAACAAAGGTGCAGGTAACTATTCAGTCCAAAGTCTGTGTAATATGACGACCATATTTCATTTGAGAAATTTACCTAACACAATCAATGACATAGCCTTACAATGAATGGTAATCTTTCAAATTGCTTTTAAAACAGCACAGCTTGTTTACTAGGGGGCAACTACGCATTGTATTTGGGAAGTAGGATTGGTGATCTTGATGACAAAACTGTATTACATAAACTACCACCCCCACAGCCAGCAGTCTGCACTTTCAGCTGAAATTTATTGGCAATTTCAGCTTAAAGGCTGAAGCTGAGAAGGCTGCACTTCTGTCACGTGTTTCTGCAAAGAGAGCTCTTAGCTCGTTACCAATTTCTGATCCTGAAAACCCATTAACTCCAAGCAGCAGGGGGAAAAAAAAAACGTGCCTTGTAAAATGTTACAGGTGTAGTCATGTGAGTCAGACTTAACATTTAAAACAGCCAGGATACATATGCAGGAGGAGTTGGGGAATTCCCACTTCACTCCTCTTACTCTTATGTACAAATGGTAAGATCCAAAGTTCTCACTCAGTTACCACCTAATCCTAGAGACACTCCAGGTACTTCAGTTTTTTTCCTTCTATTTAACCTTTCCCAGTGCCTGAAAGCCAGCCTGCCCAGGATGGCTGGCACTCTTGAAGCCATTACGAATTTTCACAAGACCTCTGAAGGAGAAGCTACTGGTCCCACTGGTGCTTTGTTTTACCCAGTAGTACAATGAGTGCATAGCAAATGCTTGCCCTAGACTAAAGGAGCATGAGCTCAGATCTGTTTCCCAGGAGGTTTCCCTCAGCTCTGTGCTCAAGTCTGTACAGGGCAGGAAGCAGAGCAAGGTTTGAGTTCTCTGCTGGAACTACTCCTTTCTGCTTAGAATAACTGGAGATCTGATAGGTCTTTCTTTGGGACATTCACCTACTTCACTACAAGCCCTGGTTCCTGTTCGAAGGAATATTTATGTGGCTTTTTCCAATCACTCTTTGATGGAAAATGCATAGTCCCTGGATCATGGCTTGGAAAGCTCCCCTCTAGCTGAAAGGCCAATCCCTAACCACTCATATATACACTTTTGCTTATTTTTGTCCCTTCTCTTCGGTCTAGTGAAGTATAGAATTTTGACACATAGTGGAAAACAGTCAACAAAAAGAAAAGCGGTCCCCTTTTATCCAGAGTCTAGTGGCCACGCAACTCTCCCAGGGGGTGGGAGTTTGAGTCCCCTCAGGCAGAAAAGGCACTGAGCTCAAGTGTGTCAGAAACTGAGAAAGTATTCAATCCAGTATCCAAAAAAGTTAAAATCAAGAGAACAACAGAGCTTCCTTTTCTAGCTGTACTTGGGGGGTGGGGCAGGAATTAATTTTAAAAATTAATGAAAAAATATTGCCTTTCTTTCCAGTTACTTTGGCTCAGGTGACAATTTTCAGAACTTGAACTCTGGTTATGGAATGGAAGAAGGTGGATAGATTATCTCAAGAGAGTAACACCACCACTCCAGCACCACCACCCCCCAAAAAAAAGAGGAAGTGTGTGAGAATTTGAATTTAACCTGCTACTCTTTATCTTTAGAGTAAAAAATCTCAGAAAGAATGAACCATTACTCAGAATGTAGGAAAACCTGAGTTAAGGAAACATTTTATCCACTGGGAGACTATTTCATCAATAGGCCAGAGTAAACCAAGTAGATGTTGACCCAGCTGCTACTGAGGCCTGCAAGTTCTTTGAATATTTCCTGCAATTACAGAAATCTCATCTGAGGAGCTACAGATTTGAAAGTAAGAGCTAAATCCTCTAAAGAATATTTCCCCAGAGGTGTTTATTTCTAATGGAAGTTATTCCTTCAGATGTTTGGGTTGAGGGGGTGTTGATTTTTTTCCATGTGGGTTTACTCCAGAGAAGTTTGGGTTTTTACACAAAAGAAATGCTGCAGATCAAAATGTTCCTAACCAGAGGTGATAGCTAATATTATTCCATTCTTTTTCCACATTTTTCAAGACATTCATTTCCATGATGCTGAGATCTGATATATTGTATTCCATTTCTTAAGAAGCAGCAAAACTTTCAAGGAAACAGCCACACAGGGACTGAAATTGTTCAGATACAGACGAAATAAAATCTCCTTGCAAAAATAATTTAAATTGGCCTGCACACAGCTGTATGTGAGTTATTCTGTTTAGAAAGAACAGGTTTGTCTCAAGGGTAAAACAGGTCTCACAGGTTTGTTTCTTCTCACTCAGATATTCTGTTCCACATCTGTAGCTCATCTATATTCTGGTGTATCACTTATGTATATTCACCGATAATTTTCCTTAAGTAATTTCAAACATAGCCATAGCAAAAAGGGTACTATAGTATAATAAGGAATACTGGAATACATTTTCTGAGAAATGGGTTAAGTCATGTTGATAATTGATATTTCAGTGATTCTGTGAACCTGTAGAAAATTGTAATAGAAAGGCTGAGATTGGTGTGAATGAAGAGTGAATGGGGATGTCTGTATGCAGAAGCATCAAAAGGGATGGGATAATGCTCACAGCTCATTAGCAGAGACAGGGCTCTCTGAATGGCCTCTGTTAATGGCTCCCAGATCAACCATCCACCACCCATCATCAGGATTCCGGCAGAAAAAGGTATACCCATAACCTGCATTCAGTCACCAACCTAGGAGAAACCCAGGAGACATGAGGAGGACTTGACAGTTTATGTCCCTTTCCCACCATGTTATCACAATGGATCCTGAACTTCACATCTGGACAAACCTCGAGGTGGCTGACTGTTGGACAGGCTTCTCAGACTGCGCACATCCTGGTGCTTGTGAGTATGAGACTGTGAGAGAGTGAGGGTAACTGAGTGAAAGCTGGTTTGTTTCAGATTTTATTTTTAAGAAAATCACCTTACTCTCCTATAATGTCTGGCAGGGATATTTCCTACATTGCTGGTACATTGTGGCAATAGTATTTCCTACAAATCCCATGGTACATAACTGTGCTATGACGATATGAATCACAAACATGGAGAGACTTCACAAAACTCTTGTCTAGACAGAGCACTTGACATCAGTTTCTGATCCGTATAGGAGCAACCCCAGCTCTGCAGAAAGGCATGCAGACTTCTTCCACTAAAGACAGAAAAGTGTTCTTCCCTGATAAACCAAAAACTAAAGGACTGATAAATGCTTAACAAAATACATTAGGGAAATAAGAACACTAAAGTAAAAGAATTAAAATAACAGTTGCAGTATAAATAATTTTCCTCTTCAACATTCATACACTTTCAACCAGTATTCTGAACAATTTTGTAAGATAATTAAGGATTTTTTAAAAAGTAATCCTACAAATAAGAATCTCAAGAGGGAGAGGTTACATGACAGAGAGAATGATACCTGTTAGGGAACCTGTGTCAGAGAGAATTAAGTCTTAGTCCTCTAGTTTCAAATCTTAACTCAGCCCAAAAAGACTTTGCCTATCCCTAAACAAAAGAGATACCTTAGAAGCATGAGCATTTCTTTCCCCAGGCTTCTTGCCTACTTTCCCTAAAGTCACTTGTACCAAAGACATGCTAAGCTTTATTTCTTTGGGTAAGTGATGGCCACGGTGTTTGGAGTTTTCCAATCCTAACTGGCCAAATAAATACTACATTATTGACAAACACTGATCTTATTTAATTAAAATTCTTCTTTGCGGTCTTTGAAACATTTTTGTTAAATTGTTAAAGATAAGCTAATGTCAGATTTGACACACTGTAACAGGAAAGATTATTTTTCTGTATAAAGCAGAACCTGCTGTATTAAAAGAAAACCTTGCAAGAACATATATTCTTCAATGCTTGAAACAAAATCAAAATGTTACACATTTACCCAATAGGATAACAGTTTTTTTCTTGTTCAGACTTCTTTTTTTCAGCTTTCATGAATATTAAATATTTAGAAAATTCTGTTAGGCTACTACTAGGGTCTGAAATTTTTTCTGAGGCTTCAGCAATATTGCCAGAAGAGCATTAAACTTCAACTCAACTAATCCTTCTAATTCTAACACAGAAAATCTTCAATTTTTAAACTATTAAAGACATGTAACATTATAATTTTTAAAACCACTTGGCATACAAAATCAGCACTAAAAAAGAAAAATCAGAATATACTCAGGAGACATGTTTCTTCCAGGCCACCTGTGAAGCCTGATCCATACCAAATGTTTCTCTCTTCTAATATAGCAAGCAGGGAAAGGAGAATCAACTCTGATGTGATAAATTCATGCTGCCATTTTGTTTCGCAGTGAATGTCTTCTTCATTGTAGTTCAGGCTATAATGTATTATAAAGGTATCTAACTCAGATTTGAGAAGAATCTTAGCTCCTAAACAATAGTAGTACCAGCACTGTCCAAAGAAATGGGAGTAAGCCCTTCTGAATAGAGAAGGAAGATGATTTAATCATCAAGGAGCAACTTTGTGGTGTTCTCAAGATTAACAACTCTGGGGACAGAACCACTCCTATCACATGAATAAATATGTGTCTTAACACAGAGCAATGAAAGTTAGTAAGTCTCAGGAAGATAGCAAGAGTCCTTAACCATCCTACTCATTGAAGGCAGGTAAGACTGTAAGGTCAAAATCAGATTCGTGTCATAGTGAGGCTGAAAATAATCTCTAGGCTTTTTGGTTGGTAGGTTGTTCGTTTTTCATTTTTGTTTTTTCTCTTTTTCTTTCTTTTTTTTTACCAAATTCATATTTTCTTGCTTGATATTTCAATTACACTTAGGTTTGTTTTCTATAACTCAGAAAGTCAGCTCAGCAGAGGTTGATGCAGTCTCGACCACATGTAAAGTCTCTGAAACCTTGCATATACTAATGATGACTTGGTTAGAAAAATATCCTCTACTAAATATGAACTTCCATGCATATTCCTACAACATTTTAAACTACAGATGATGACTAAATATTTCCCTTTTCCAACATATTTGGGGGGGTGTTACCAAATTTTAAGTATAGTCTGAATAGTCTGTCAATTCTTTCATGTTACACATCTAATAAAACATAGTTGTTGTCATGAGAAAATGGTGTCAATATTTCTTGTCCTTTTCAGAAAGAATGCTTCAGACATTTAAAATAGTCATTAGTAGCTTTTTAAGAGTGAGAAAACCTACAATTATCCTCTGTAATCATATTCTACATAATGCAGAATTTCTCCCAGGAATAAAACCTACAATTATCCTCTGTAATCATATTCTACATAATGCAGAATTTCTCCCAGGAATACTTATTATTGCTTTTATGTACTTAAATGTACTTTAATGAACTTTGTGGATCCTAATAACATAAAATTTTGTTAGGTTTAAGTTAAAGTAACTTAATACACCTGTCTAAAACCACCAAGGATTTTTGAGAATATTTTGACTTCTTTTTCACACCTGTTTCTGGAATGAGAAGAACCTTGTGCTCTCATTTGGACTTCTGACAAAATAGGGTATTTGAAAAGGCTTTTATGGGAATGCTACTTGTAACCTAATAAACAGGACAGCAAAATGAATAGTAGAAACAAAAGTTTGTGTAGTCTTTGGAAAGGCCTAAAGAGGGTTATGCTGCTGCTCAGCTGATGTCAAGAAGAAATGTTTATGGCAGAGTGGAGAATAGAAAGAATGGAAAATAACTAGTTTTCATTATGTTTTCTTTAGCTGAAAGAAGGGCTTATTCAACTAAGAGAATAAAATTTAAAATTGTGAAGAAAATCTACCAATTTTTTTTTTTTAGATCACTGAAATTTAATTTCAGAATGTTTTCTAGTAATAGCTATGTTATGGAGCCTCAGATCTGCAATAGCTCTGCAAAGCTGTCTGCTATAATTAAATCTTACATGCTGTGGGACTTCTCAGATCAGAACTATGAGATGTGTGTGTATATATATATGTATATATAAAAATACAGAAAAGGCAAAAGAGATCACAGTGAGATAGATGCCACAGATTTGGTTTTCTTACATGAGAGAATGAGGAAGAGTTATTAATACTGCATAATCTGAATGTTTCAAAAAGTTTTCGTTTTAATTTAATTATGATAAAATGAAGTCTTCTGTATCAGCTATTTCATTATTCATTTCCCCCTCATTTTCCAACACATTTCCTTCTCAGTCAATGAAAAATTACAGTCTACCAAGGAAGGAACTGAATGATTACAGAAACCTATTCTTTCAATAATAGTTTGGTATCTAAGAAAGGGGCAAAAATATTTGCATTTAGTTAATTGACCAACTATCTGCGTAGGTGGTTGGTTTGGTAAGCATTGTTTTTTGCGCAAAATTGTTTGGTACATGTAACTTCAGGAATCCCATTCCTGGTTCTTAGGTGAGGTAACATGAAGTTCTCTCCACAAACATTACTACTCTATAGTGGAACATATTTATACTGCTTTACCTGGTGAAAGTTTGGGGTGAGAGGAGGCGGGGTTTATTTAGTTTTTAAGATTTAAAATGCTTGGTGTGAAGCATAAAATTCTCTCTCCCTCTCCCTCTCTTTCTTTCTCTTTCTTTCTCTTCTTTTCCTTTCAGTCTTGTATAAAAAGAGAGCAGGAGAATCTTTTTATCATCTCAACTTAAGCTAAATTTATCTGGAAACCTTATAACGTTAGTGAAAAGTAGAAAAAAGACTGACTTGACTGGCATTTGAAACTAGGATAGTTAAATCTATCCCAGTAAGTAACAGATAAATTTTTAACTATTTTTTTCTTTTTCTTTATTCCCCTTGTGCAAATATCTGATATGGCTCACTTCAGCAAAATTACATGAACTTGGATGTCTGCCTTTCCCACTACATTCAATGCAAATGAGGTGAGAAGAGGAGCTGAGGAAATTCCCTGGTGTGATATATATTTCATGAAGGTATTGATTTTTTTTACTTGCATTTAAGAACAGCTTTGCTTAGTTTGAATAACTTCTTCTTGGGTGAGGGGAGAGAGAAGGGGAGTGGGATACACTGTACACTAATACTGATCCTTTTAGATGAAGAAAGACCATTCTTTTATTATTTGCAGTGTAGTAGAGCCCAGAGGTCCAGTCAAGGATCAGAGGCCCATTTTTGTAATGAATAAAAAGACAGCCAAGATTGCTTCCAAAAACAAGTAAAGAGTTTTCCAGTTGTTATTGGCAAAAGGCAACATGTGTGTTTCCAGAATAATAAAACTAAAAGTTACTTCAGTGCATGTTACCTAGATCCAAGAGATCCATAAGATTTGGGTTACTGGGAAAAGCCCTCTTTTGGCTTACAACTAGTTTCCGACTATCTAAATTCCTATTGATGCTGCCTTTAACTTACTACCTTTTTCTGATTTTTGCTATTTGTATTTGTAACAGTAGATAGCAAGATATAAAGTAATTCAAGCCAGCATTTGGGAATGGGCTCTTCTCTTGCCTGAATTCTTGCAGCAACTCAAGATTATTAGAAAGTACTTCAGTGAAAATATTCCAAATATTAAATGATCATATTGCAGTTTATATCCATTTGTCACTAGAATTACTGTGTATGCCATGCCTTAATCCCATTGAAATTGATAGCAGGCTCTTTTCTGACTGAAATAGAAATACCCTATTTAAAAGAACTAATTCTCAAAGCTGACCATAAATTAATTCAGAGTGCATTGTAAGAAACTGGATAAATTCATCCATGACTGATTTTTCTGTGTCTTCTTTGGTGTTATAACATCAGAAGGAAAAACATCTTTTTTGGATACAAATACATTAAAATGTAGCATAACTGAGAAAAGACATCATGGGATGCCTCTAGCCATGGTCTGGTTTTCCACTAACTCACTTTGCCTTGGGCAAATCCTCCCTGAGTGGATTTCTCTTCTCAATCTTGCACTTGACACTTACAGCCCCTACTTTGAGTCAGAGGTAGTTTTTGGTAAGAAAATTCAACTCCCAGTATTCTTAATTTGTAGAAAGGTTTTTCTGCACACAATTGTTTTCAGAATCATTGCTCTCCAGGGGAAAGAAAAAAGAAATTCACATTCATCATATGCTCCAAAATTCACCTAAAATTTCTCTATGACATTTCTCCATAAAATACATTAAATTAACAGTGTTCTGCTCCTGAAGTGCTGTCTTTTAGACTGGTCCTCGTTCCTGATTTCTGTACTGCACATGTACACCAAGGAGGGGAAAATCTTCAAATTAATATTATTAAAGACCAAATGAAGTTTTAAATATGTATCAAGCATTCTCCTATTTCTTTGCCAACTTATGCCACTTCTCTATACTGTACCCTCAATTTAGTTGCTTGGGAGTTCACGGCATGCTGATAGAGCATCATTCTGATTGCAGAACCCTTTGAACCATCATTGGTGAACAAACTGGAATATCTCCACATTTTCGCTTAGGAAGTCAATTAAGTTGCAATTATAAACTTCTAGTTGACAAACCAATGAAAAATCAAACTGAGAAACTGAAGACTATAATTCTGATGCAATTAATGATGGGCTTTTCCATTATTTATGACAGTTCAGGCAATAGTCAGGTGTTTGTGAAAGTGTTAATGAACTTTAAAATATTCACCAAGACCCATCCTGCTGTAAATGTATGCCATCATCTCTCCATTAGTGCATTATTTCTAGTTATTTGTGGTGTAGTTCAGGCAGGCAGGCAGCAAAATGACTACTACATGACTTAGGAAACCTGCCCTACCACAGTGCCCTCTATCAGCAAGTGCAGAAGAACTAAAGTAAGCATTTAATAATGGTTTGCACCCATTTTGCACCCTGAAAATTATGAGTTCATACTATTCTATGTATAGAAAGTATGTTGTAAAGAATTAAATTTGACTTTTGAGCGTTTTGCAAATATAAAAAATTTGCTACATCTAATACTTTCAGTAACTGATTCAGAGAGCTTTTTGCTAATAATTTTCTATGTCTTTTCAACATAGCAGTCACACAGGACTATTGGATATAGCATCTCTATGGAAAAAATTACTCTTGGTGTGGATATGCTTGGAATGAAACTGATGTAAGTAAACTAATCTATTTCATTTTCACTAGAAAATCACACTAACTTTATGAAGCTCACAATGTCTTGGAAACAAACAGAACAAAATAAAAAGTTTGCTTTGATAGTCCTTCATGTCAGATGGTTTCATTGTTTATTGTTATGGCAGTGATTAATGATCTAACAAGTTGCACAAGGATTCTGTGAATGCAAAATTATAGAGTCTTTATAGTTTAACAGAAAATCAGACAAAAGGGAGACTGGGTTAGAAAATAGAGGCAGAGTAACAATGGAATTGGTGGTATATATAGGGTTATTTATTTCTGTGATTTGTAAAAGACAGATTTGGATGTTTAAAAACTATTGTTCAAAGTGTGTCAAGGAAAAATGTGCTAAATGGAAAGATGAAGGAAGAAGAGAAAAGATGGAAGGAAATACAGAACATAAAGAACATGCTGAAATCAGGATTATTGAAAGCAGACAGGTAAACATCATGGAAGAGGGAGTACACAGAACAAATACTGCAGAAACTTCTCAGATATGTATGACCCTTAGTTCCTTTTCGAATTATTTTCTGCAGGTTCAGTCTGTAAATGAGGTTCATACTGGCTAAACCATCCTTGCAGGTTCCTCCTAAAGGCCAAAAAGCTAGGAGGAAAGGGAAATGCTCATGTTTGCTTTTTTTTTATTTCAATCAGACATTGAAAACATTTCCAAAGACAAAAAGCCTGTGCCATTTCATGCACTTAGGAAATCTACTTCAGAGTATAGTGACAGAGGTGACCAGAATGATGCAAGCAACATTACAGAAAAGTTTATTTAGGATCTTAGCAATATAACCACACAGAAAGGGGTCACTTTGCAGAATTGTATTCTGACGAAGTGACAAAGTAGTCAAAATAAAGTCAATATTCTTGCACAGAGGAGAGAAGGAATAAATACCTAACATACATATTCTACATAAATTCTTCAGAGTATATTTAAAGATGCTCAAAGCTTCACAGAGAGCTAGTAGTAACTCTTTAAAAGTCAGACCACCAAAAGTGAACATATCACTGACACACTCCCAGTAGGTTACAAGATAATGGTTGTTTGATTTCTTTTGTTTTCACTTTATTATTCAGTCCTTTATACAAGTGATTAGACCTTCCTCTCATCTCGTTTCTATTGTTTAATTAAGTTACAATGAAACCACCCAACCAAGGATTTTTTTTCTTCAAACTTTGAATGTGTTTTGGAACAAGCCATGTTCCTAGGAAAATTAAGAAGTGATTTTTTCACAAGGCATCCTATCATTCTGAGATTTTAAAAGCCATTTTCCAGCCAAAGAAATTTAAACAAGTTATTATTTAAATTAGAAAGCAAACTTTCTCAGATTTTGGAAATGTTCTGTGAATCATAGGGAACACAAGACAGATATGCTGTAAATGAGTTCCTCTCCTTTGCTTTGCTTCCTCACCTTCAGACATTATCACCAGGATCAGGTTCGAGAATTACATTTTTCTCAGCTAAAGAGAAGAGAGTCAAGGTTCGATTACAGACATCAGCAAAACTGTGATGCATATTGTTTGAAAACTGAGAGGCCTTAGAGAAGAGCTACACACCAAGCATAAACCTTGTAACATGTAAGCCCAGTTTTCAAAAGACATTTTTACTGACATTTTTCAGGCTTCTGGAAAAATGAAAGAAAGCAGTTTTACCAACAGCAGATCAGTGGCAATAGTAGCTAAAAGAGGACATGCAGATAGTCCCATTTATGTAACCAAGTAGACAGGGCTTAGAAATGACATGTAGATGTTCCTGTGATTCTGAGGACCATCCACATGTTACTGATGAATATGGTGAAGGACTGCTTCTGTTTTTATTGTCACTGGCACAGACCATGTTCAGCTCAGACTTATTGTTTGTAAGAAACAGATTTTAAAAAAGGACTGCAGCAGGACTCTAAGTCTAAACCTGCCATTAAAGCTGTAGAGGATGTCTCCTCTGCCACAAGAATGCAACTGGATACAATGGTTAATGGATATTTTAGTCCAATACTTTTATGTATTGTCAAAGTTCTCTGCTCTTGAATCCTGAAGTATAATTTTAGATGATAACTCCTCACTGATTTTGAAGTTTTCCAACAGCAAATAAGCATTACAGATTTCAGCAAACTCAAAACTTCTAAAGCATCTGGAATAGGAGCTAGGGATTTGCCTGCAATATGCAGCATTTGCTAAACCTTATGGAACTAAAATAAAAAATAAAAAGGACAAAAAGGAAAAAAGGACAAAAAGGAAAAAAGGAAGGAAGGAAGGAAGGAAGGAAGGATGGAAGGAAGGAAGGAAGGAAGGAAGGAAGGAAGGAAGGAAGGAAGGAAGGAAGGAAGGAAGGAAGGAAAGAAGGAAGGAAGGAAGGAAGAAAAAGGTTGTGGGGGAGGGGGGGAATTTATTTTAAACCAGACTGTTAACATGGCTTGTTTATATGCCATTAGCAGGAAATTGCAACATAAGGAACAGAGCTGATTTAGTTAACAATTATCCTCTAACAAAGTTATCAACTTTCTGTCCTCATAACATGAATCTCTGAGCTCATTAAATGGTATCTTAATGAACAATTATTCACACTGCCACTCTACGGTGTAAAACTGTGGCAAGAAAGATTGAATTATTAGTTCATTTTAAAGGAAAAATGGGGAATAAATTCTTAATCTGTACACATGTATTATTCATAGCAAAGCAAGTGACAGAAAAGAAACTGAACCAAATGAATTCCTGAGATAAGGCAGCTCAGCATACTGGACCACGGTACCAATTGGCACCGGAGAACTTTCCAGACAGGAGGAAGAAAGATGTTAATTTACATGTACAGACCTTGAAGTTTTACAAGTGGATTCAGTTCTTAAATCTGTGTGCTAGTAACCCAATTCATCAAATCCAGTGGGATTTTGCAATTGAACTTAGAGTTCCTTGGATCAGATCCCAGTTGTGTAGATTTTCTATATTTTCTGTAGTCTCAAAGGGGCTTCCCCTTGGTATTTTTGGCATCTATGTTACTGCTTACTTATCTCAATCAGCCTTTTTATCTGTCAATTTTGAAATGTTTGATAATAAATGTTGTTTATTTTATCTGTTATATCTTGACTTTATGAAAAACTCATTCTTCCTTTTCTTTGGCATCAATAATAAGTTGTCTGCTGAAGATTCACCTTAGCCACCTATTATTCATTCAAACTTTACCTCATTTTCTTAGTAATGAGAGAAGATATAAAAATCATGAATCATTCAGTAAATGTCAGGCATATGTACTGTGTATAGTGCTTCAGGTGTATATTATTTGAACTCCACCTTTTGATTTTCTGACTGACAATATCACTTTCAGGGTGAGTGAATTTATTTCCTGCAGTTCCAAAGACTGATTGATACTCAGAAAAGTAAGTTCATTGGTATTTTCTATTGCTTTCCTTGATGAAAGTGAGACTGAAAACATAGATGGCAACTCTTTGAACTACTCAGAGGGAAAAATCCAATTATTTGTAGGTTGCCAATTCAAAATAAATGTTGAAATATCCCCTTAATGATGTGACTGAGGTGTTTTAGAATCTTCCAGTCCTCAATGTCAGGAAAATTGAGAATTTCAACAACTTATTTTTTCCTCTTAAAAAATGCAGGGGGGGGGGGGGGGGGGGAGAAAGAGAAAAAAAAGGCAAGGGCTCCAAAATATTCTGTGGAAAAGATATGTTTTATAACATTTACTCTGAGCTAGTGAAATCAGATTCTACAAAACATAATTGAATCAGATGAATTTTCTACTACTGAAAATAAAATTAACAATGCATAATTATATTATACAAAAAATTATTCTGAGGATAACTTTCAGCAGTATGAAAACTGTGAATTCCATATGTTAGTATTAACACAATGAACTGTCACAGCATCTTGCAGGATTTTAACTTATAAATGCTGAATCTATTTTCCATTAAGTTTTCCTGAAAGAAAAACATTCTGGCTACCAAACTACTGTTCCATTTGTCCTGTATTTGAAATCTAAATATGAAAGTATATTTTATGGTAGAATAAAACAAGAGCATGTATGGTGCCTATAAAAGAGTTCTATGCTTGTTTTTACACAAAGCTTACTGTCATGGTTTTAGCTGGGATAGTTGATTTTCTTCACTGTAGCTAGTATAGTGCTGTGTTTTAGACTTACTATGAAAATAATGTTGATAACACCCTGGTGTTTTAGTTGTTGCTGGGTAGTGTTTACACTAGTCAAGGACTTTCTAGCTTCCCATGATCTGCCAGGTGCACAAGAAGCCGGGAGGGGAGGGGATACAACCAGCAGAGCTGATTCGAATTGGCCAAAGGGTATTCCATATCATGTGACGTCATGCCCAGTATATTAACTGGGGGAAATTGGCTGGGGGAGGCAGCGATCGCGGCTCGGGGACCGGCAGCGTCGGTCAGCGGGTGGTGAGCAGTTGCAGCACTTGTTGTTCAGTTTTGGTTTTTTTGTTTTTTTTTCCCTCTTCTTCCAGTGTTTCATCTCTCTCTTGCTCATTATTTTCCTTTTCATTATATTAGTATTATTGCTGTTTTATTCTAATTATTAAACTGTTCTTATCTCAACCCACGAGTTTTCTTACTTTGGCCCTTCCGATTCTCTCCCCCATCCCACAAGGGTGGGGGAGTGAGCGAGCGGCTGTGTGGTGCTTAGTTGCTGAACGGGGCTAAACCACAACAATTACTTTTTAAAAAGATAAAAACAAAATCTGAGTCTTAATTTAATCTTTCATAAGGTGGCCCAGGATCGGCCCTTTCATATTGTTGTTGTCATTTTTCTCAGTGTCCTGTAGTCTCACACTAGGGGATGGCTTCTGTCCTTAATGCTGTATTTTTGTCTTCTGCCTTGCTACATGTATATGTATTTCTTTATTTGGCTGCTACAGGCTGTCATGATTAACACAAAATTGTTGATGTTTCCAGATATGGTAGAGGAAATTAGCAAAATTATGCCAGAGCCTTTTTTTTAAAAGTTCTTCTTGAGTGTACACTCCTGAGGCAGGCATCTTACATGCATACTCTGCAAAGACAAATTCTGCCATTCTGGGTTTGCCTGTAGTTGCATGATTATCAAAAACATTAATTTTCTGGTCTCTGACATCATTTAGCACTTCAAAGTTCTTTTCTTCTAGTGGCTTGCAACTATACTTGCTATCAGGAGACTGTTATCCCTTTCAAACATGAGAAATTAATTTAAGTATGTTGGCAATTTCTGTTCAAAGGATTCAATCATGGAGGGCAGATAGTTCTTTACTACAGTCATGTTCCATTAGAAAACCTGAGCAGAGAATCTTGTTTTCTTAAGCATGGTGAAGATTTATCAAGAAGAAATGTCTCAGCCTCAACTTTAGAGTTCCAGGCCTCTCTCTCACTCGTACTTGATTCCAACCTCTGTCTCATGGCTTCTTTTTCAGGAGCAGGCTAAAGATTTCTTCTCTGGGTAGCTTGAATATCTGATTGTTTTCATACATGTTTTCTTTCACGCAGGTCTGTAGAAGACTCCAATCCAATCACTGTCCCTACATTTTGCTTGTTATGGAAACTTTTAAAAAGCCTTTGTACAATTTTACTCCTTCTGCAGATTTGACCATTTTGGGTAGCAGTTCTTGACATTTAAGCTAGTTATTCTTTAAAGAGTTCAATCATTTTTATACTCATACTGAGTCAAGAGCAGCTGTTGTATCTACCAGCTTCATTGCAGTTAAGCCAAATCCCCATGATTGCAAAAACGATTCCAGAAGAAAAACATTATTTTATTCATTCAGAGTTATAAATCAGTCAGAGAAAAAAGCCAGAGCTATGAGCACGAGCTCATGCCCCCAACTCAAGTGCTTGGCTGCCTGTGCCAACTCTGTTATGGTGCAGCCATTTAACCTTGGATCAGACTGCTGACAGAGCTCTGTGAGAAGGAGTAGTGGGGAGCCTTACTGGAAGCTTTCCCCTTTTTGTTCAGAGGCTACATTTAAGCTTAAGCACTTTGCTTGTCTTTGTCTCTTGCCCCAGCAGTGTTGTAGGAATGTTTGTGCCTGGCTATTTACTTTGCTGTCCCTGACCTGCTGACTTGACTTCCTGGCTAGACCTTGGACCTCTCTTGTCACTGTAGACCTGCCTGGCCAGCTGAACTGTGGCCGACCATGGTCATCATCACCAGACCTAGTCTGCTTTTTGCATATGCATACAGTGGGACTGTGCCCTCTGTCAGTCTGGACACTGCCCTGCCTGTGTTGCTGTTAACTTTGGCTCCTGGCTAGCTTTCCTTTGCAGAGCAGGCACCCCTTGCCCTGACAATAAGGGTTAAAGCACAAATGCACATATACATGTATATTTTGCATTTGTATAGACATCTAAATTGTTTGATTCTACTTCACTGAAATATTTCTTAAATGCACTTAATGTTTCCCCAGAAGTCCTTAAAGGACATGTAGGGATAGCTTTCCTGGGGTAAGATGGCACCTCAGTGTGTTATGGTCTTGCACTTTGATGTAATTGATTATAATGGATAACTTGTCGCTTGGGCAGCAAGTTAGATACTTAAGCATAGTTATCTACTGGTGTGGGTTGGAGTCTATCACTTTTCAATTACTCTGTCAAAGTTTAGATGCTTAATTGCCTTCTAAGTGCCAGAATAAACAATATCAGACAGACTCACTTGAGTCAGGTTAAGTAGTTGAGAACAGAGGCCAAGTCAAAGCTAAGAGTTTTAGGCTTAATCTTGTCTTTAAGCCAGTACACATTTATAAGGGTCCAGACTGAGAAAGAAGTCCACTAAGAGCAATTCAATATCATCCTGTACCCACTTTCAGGAGTCAGCATCTTTCCTCTACCATGCATAAGTATTAGTGAACAAAGAAAGTATTTTAAACACTGCTTGTAGACTGAATTTCATAGGTCTTCTCAAGGGAATATGGGAAATCTCATAAAACTATTTTCAAAAAAAAAAAAGGCAGTACAACATGGCAGAGTCTTGCACAAACTGCAGGTTATGGTACCTATGGAGAAGAGTATCTTACATGTGACAGACCTGCTGAGGAAAAGCTCTAAGTAGATCCTAGTGTAACTGAAGATACCATCATAGTATCTATGATGTACATGATTTCATTCAAGTCTCAACCTGCCAAGTCCTGTTTCTAACTAGATGAGATTAATTTAGCTGTATCATGAAAAAAAAATCTTTGCCAGACAGCATTCTGGCAAATCCAGAGATTTTTTTAGGATACCTCAGTGTGACACTTCAGTGATAGATTCAGGGCTACACTGAAGTTCCAAACTTGCCATCTTCATAAGTTTTCTAAACTGAAGTTCTCACTCATATGAGAGTTTTGACCAGCTTTGGGACACACCAGTAAGAATAACTAGGCCTCTGCTCTTCCTTAATGCAGGCATATGTATTCAAAGGCACAGTTATTTACAGGGCAAACAATGCTGATTGCATCATTTTCTCCTACCATGGTGTCACACAGCCAACAGCTGGCAATTTAGGCTCAGATGTGACATTTGTATGGTTTTTTTCTCATGGTTATGTAAATTTGATCTGCCTTTCTAATTGTGTCTCCAGGAATCCAACATCTACCTGCGGAACTTACCTGGCTTAGGCACTTGACAGACACATGACTGCTTTTGTACCACCTGCTCAAGATAAAGCCAGTAATTCACTGATCAAATTGTTTGTCCTTATAAATCAAGATATTTAACATGTCTTTTGAAAGACAAAATGTGTCTGTAATTTATTGGCTTGGGTCACAGACCTACCTGGTCTCTTTCTGTATGGTCACATCCAAAAAAGCTGTAATAGTAGTTTTTGTCTTGATGTGGCTCAATGAAAACAGTTATGAAGCAGAAATATTTGAACCATAGTTTAAGTCTCAATTTTTCACTCTAACAGGCCATCTCTCTCGTGTCAGCATTCAAGACTTCTCAATGACTGAAATCATGGTCCCGCACTGCTTAACAGATGTTACATGCAGCAATAAAAACTTTGGCAAAGGTGCTAGGAAATCCATCTGTAAAGAGGTAAAAGATGATTAATGTTGTAAAGATTTGCTGAAGTAGACCACTGTTTCAGGACATCTGGGAGGTTATATCTGAATCAGGAAAATTCGAACAAGCACCTAGTATTTCATTGTCACTGTAGAGTCTGACAAAACTATTCACTGAGCTCTGCAAAACTGGTAAAGAAAGCTTTTCAAAATGTCACACTACATCTGACAGTGATAGAAAAATGGATTCCCAATTAGTTCAGCATGTTTTCTAATAAACAAGATATCTGAGTATTCCCAGTGGAGGAATACCATTCCATTCCCCTCTATGGCTCATCTCTTCATGAAGTAACACTCCTCTTAATGAAAGGAACTATTGTTCATAAAAGGAAGTGTCTGACATCAGGGGTGAAATAATTTAAATGGTGAAATTGGCAGAGAAGTTTTAAAATCCAGAGACAACACAAAATGCAGTAAATGGTGAATAATAAAAAATTTATCTCAGCAGCTTTTGAAAGTAGGTTATTTTCAAAGAACAGCGCCAATAAGAATGAGAAACTGTGACATCTACAAGCATTGAAAACATTTGCACACATGCCTTAAATAAAAATAATGTAATTATTTAATAAACCAAATTAAGCATTAATGGAAAGGTAGCAGTATCACAAGAAAAGAATTCACAAAGTTTAACTCTTCAAAACCAGGGCATTATAATTTTATTTTCATTCATGGTAAAGCAATTAATTCTGCTGCCTTAGATAGTCAAAATCCCAACCTTTATGACACAAATACAGACAATAAATATCCTACTAACAGCTTTTGACAGTTTGTATAGTGCAACTTTTAGAGCTGCAAAGAATCAAAATGTATCCTATAAATGGTAAAATTATCCAGACTAGACTTTATGAGCTAATACTTCAAAGATATTGCACTGATGACTGACTCAATAGTTTAGCAACAGCTGCTGGAAGTCTAAGATTTTAATAGTGAGTGTTAAATATTAGTATGAAAAGTGACTTTAGGACTCAAAGTTGTATGTGTTTAAAAATAAGCTTTCACAAACCATGTACATAGTTTTCCTTCACTTGGTCCTCTTCACAGAACAGCTTGAAAATGTCTTTATCTGGCTGCTAAATATGTTTTCCCAGTATTTTTCTAATTCTAATTTATTAAATAGTTCTCAGGTACACAAAAATACATTTTTCTACTCCAGACCTATGTAGTAGATAGATTATTGGTCTATATTTTCACCTTTACAGCTCCTAAGAGGGTATGTGTTAAAAGTAGGCTGAATAAGAAGTTATAAGTTGTCATTACCAAATCTATCACAAACTTTGTGACAATAATTTAAATCTTTACTAAAAATTTTAAAACAATGTTTCACTAAGAGTTTTCTTTCCATATCTTCCTTGTTACAGATTAAATAAAAAAACCTATTAGTTACCCTACACTGTACTGCTACACTGCCACATGTAGACAGCTCTAATAGATCTTTCATGAGGAGTTCAGGCATGGTGTCCTAGACTATTTATCTGCTACAACAGGCAGAGCTTGTGACACAGGGAGAGATGAGGGAAGGAACAAAAGGTATCAGAATGCTCTACATAGGCAAATTGTTGCAACACAATGGATCAGTGTCAGTGAGGTCACCGCATTCATCATCTTTGGAGAGGTCTGCTAGTCCTATATCCACCTAGCAGTACTGGTTGCCATTTACAGCACACAAACAGTATTATCACACTCTGGAAGCAGGGAGCATAACTGAATCAGAGCTGCAGATGCACATAGCACATATTTCCTCCCGTGAAAATCTCTTGGACTTTCATTATTATTGCAGATAGTATGGCTGACAATCACTAGGGCAAGTTCTGTAGACAAACATCAGTTCTGCTGTCCATATGTATGATGCCCACCTCCTTTGCAACTTTGGTATATACCTGTTGGTCATATGAACATACTTTTCCCATTTCTGCATTAATTGTTCATAATTTATTTCCATCATAACTGTTCCTACTTTCAGTCAGCTGTTCCATTCAGGTCCAGTTGCTACACTGTGTGTAGCTTTACTTTGAAAACCCATGCAGAATTCAACCACGTATAGTATTCCCCCTCAGTTTTGACTGGAACTGTAAGGGAATCTGCATGTCTACCATTAAAGGAGGTTTGTCAGGCATGTTGCAAGGGCTTGTGAGACATGTCACGCCTGACAGACCCAACTACCATTCAGTGTGGATACAAATAAGTCATAACAGAAGGACCTATGGTGTACATGGGCTGGGATAGCTCTTGGAAACAACCTACACAAACACTGACCTGACCTGTCACCATCACAAAAAAAAGAGAGGCAACCTCCTCAGTTGCAGTAAATACACTGATTTTAATCAGTCCAAAACTCACAAGCATAACATAAAATCCTTTCTAGAAAAGAACGAGGTACAGGGATTATCCGTTAACTAACTGCCCCACATATTTCATTAACAAGATTAGCGAACTCAGCATGCTTTCCAGGTGTGTGGCCAGATGCCTATTGTATAGAATGGAGAATGCTAGAGAATCTGTCTTAGCAGCAAGGAGAGAAAGAGAGAGGGGGAGAGGGAGGGTGGAGGGAGAAAGAGAGGCACACTGAAAGGGCAAAATTACTTTGCATCACTTTCACTGGCACCTTGGAGAATTTTATTCATTTGCTAGGATTTCTTTGTTTTGGTTTGTTTGTTATATTTAAATTAATTATGCTAGCTTGATGAATGCAAGAGGCAAATTCCACACATTTTTACAAACAACCACCTTCCTTGTAACTCAAAAAATTATGTAAAATCCAGAATTAAAAGCACCACACAGCTGCTCGCTCACTCCCCCACCCTTGTGGGTTGGGGGAGAGAATCGGAAGGGCCAAAGTAAGAAAACTCGTGGGTTGAGATAAGAACAGTTTAATAAGTAAAATAAAACAGCAAAAATAATAACATAATGAAAAGAAAAATAATGAGCAAGAGAGAGATGAAACACTGGAAGAAGAGGGAAAAAAAACCAAAACTAAACAAGTGCTGCAACCGCTCACCACCCGCCAACCGACGCTGCCGGTCCCCGAGCCGCGATCGCTGCTTCCCCTGGCCAACTCCCCCCAGTTAATATACTGGGCATGACGTCACATGATATGGAATACCCTTTGGCCAATTCGAATCAGCTCTGCTGGTTGTATCTCCTCCCCTCCCGGCTTCTTATGCACCTGGCAGATCATGGGAAGCTAGAAAGTCCTTGACTAGTGTAAACACTACCCAGCAACAACTAAAACACCAGGGTGTTATCAACATTATTTTCATAGTAAGTCTAAAACACAGCACTATACTAGCTACAGTGAAGAAAATCAACTATCCCAGCTAAAACCGTGACACTACAGTAGGCATGCTTATTTTCAAACTGTTTTCCTAGCACTCACTGAGAAGCAGACATAAAGAAGTATTTTATTCACCATATAATCATATGTAAACTATCCAGTGTTTAAAAAAAGAGAGATAATACAGAGAGGTAAAACTTCTACATTATGGGAATCATAGGGAAAGAAACAAAATTATTTCCAACCATTACAGTTTTCATAGAGGATTCAGCATTGCATTGTTCATCTAAGACATCCATAATAAAGTAGATTCCCAGAAGCTGTACATAATTTGCAGGTAGCATTTATGTAGTTTCCAGTTAATCATACTACCTTTCCCTCAGTCATTCTGTCATGTAAGTTCAAAGGAGTTAATGTAGTCAGGGTGGAAAGGAGCAATTTGTAAAGGCTTCATTTCACTCTCCATGTAGAGACAGAGCTGGAAAAATCTAATCCCAAGAGAAAAGCTTGATAACAATTATGACAAAATCTCAGGAGGCAAAAATTTACTATTGATAAGACTGGTTTAGGCAAAGGATGTTCTATCATAGATGAAAATAAATTAATGGCAAGTAAAATGTACCATTAGTATCATGGGCTAGGAAGGAGTGCAAAACATAAGCAAAGAGACCCTGGTCAGTCAGGCTTAAAGCATTTAATACCCAGCCAGAAAGCAGCTCTGAGGACCACTTGGAAGTTTTAGTTAAGATTCTCATTAATATTTAAGCATGACTCATTCTGAAACAATAAAAATAATGAAGAAAACATTGATCCAGGCCAAAAGCTTCTACTGTCATAAATAGATGACCATGGTCTAGAAATTTCTTTTATCCGCAGAGAAATCCCACGATGAGAATACTAGTAATAAAACCACCACAGATTAAAAACAAGTTATCAGAAACAGAGCGGTGAAGGGTACAATATACTTGATAAATGAATTGTGGAGCCTCTGTAAATCTTCAATTCTTTTGCCAGGTCCCCAGATAGAATCTTGTAATCAGAACAGAAAAGAAAATTGGGTTTGGTTTCACACGTCACAAAGGTCTCCTTTCGTGAGCAGTAGGGAACTGTCCTCCGGCAGTCAAGAAACAATACCCTCTCTCACACACATACTAGTATTCAATAAGAAGGATGAAAGAAATCCCACGAATGTTTACACATTAAGAGAGTGATATTCAATTTAAAGATTTTTAGAAAATATTGCTGCTGAGTCACTGTAGTGTGCCCCTAGGAAAAAGAGATATTTGTGCAGCACATTCTTCCCAAACAGAAGAACTTTTAATGTGTCTCTTTGCAAGACTGTCGCTAGTCTCAGTTCAGTAAAAGCTCTACAAAACTATTACAATTTTACTTCTCTGTCAGATTATAGTCAACATGAAATAAGACCAAAAAGTTGTAGTCAATGAATCTGCAGTCAGTGCAGTTTTCCATTGCAACCTGAAGATATACTGTATTGGAACGTTACTATGGATTAAGCAGAAAAAAACCCATTCACATTCCTTTCAAGTCAATGCCCATGAATCAATTTTTCAAGAGCTTGAAAGAGCCACCCCAGATTTTTATTACTTAGAATCTCACGAAAGTCCCGAGTTGTTTGGTTTTTTTTTTGGGAGGGGATGGTGTTTTGTTGTGTTTGATTTCAGTTCACTCAAGACATAAGGTAAAGTCTGCACAACTGTCAAGTTGTACTGCTGGCTGAACAGGTGAAGCAGGGAAAGCTAACTTCCAGATAGGTCACAGATGTACATATGAGCCACCCAACAATTTATTGAACTGTAGCTTCTTCACGATCTTGTTTAGAAACTGAGCGGGCACAGATGCAGTCCTCTGTTTTTATTCTGTGGCAATAATATCTAGTCTACTCCAGTTTTGATTCTCCCAAATTTGTATAACATGTCTAAAACTTAGATGATGACCCCTTTCTCCCTATATCCTATGTAAAAGCCTATCTGCAGAGGCCATATTCAGATGACAGATTGCAAGGTAAGGTGATATATCTGGATTTTAGGTACCTATAACATACAAAGCATTCACACCATATGTTCTCCACAGTTGGTTGACTCCACAGTTACCTAATTTCAATCTGCAAAACCTGATCGATGGACAAAATTTCCTGTTCTGTTGTTTTAGCCAGAGAAACTGTTCACTTCACCTATCTTGCCTAAACTCCATCATGGTTCTCAGTAAACACAGAGCTACCTAGAGTCCATCTAACTCTTTTTTTATGGTGCATCATCTGTTAAGGTGTTAGCAACTGATCCTGATGTTTGGTTCCAAAGCTAATCTGTTCTCATCATTCCCCAACTCTCATGCTTCACTGCACAAGAGCACTTGCTGACTGCTGTTTCAGGAGAATAGGTAAGAATTATTTGGGAAACTCTGTATACAAAGTACATTTGTATCCCTCCTGTCATTGTTAAACAGGGCTGCTAATTGGGACCTTAATTTTTCATGCCCACAGACTTTTTTGTTGTCTTCTCCTGCAATCTTTGGTTCTGTTTTAAAACCTATTCTAAAACTTTTTAACCAATTCATAACCAAAAGGCATTTTAACATAATGAAAACATAGAGCACAAACTGGAGACCCTGGAAGAACCACCATGATTTATCAGGTGTAAGAAAATGCTAACAACATCTGTATCCTCAAACTATTACAAGTGCTTCCATCACTTTATTAACCATTATAGCCATGCATCATATCACAGTGAACCTTGATATGTACTCTTACCTACTGTCCCAAGTTGGTATGGAATTATAATACAACTTGAACTTGGACAGTTGTCAGCAAGATGAGCTGTTGAATTTCTGAATATCTTCAGCTCACAAGTGAAGCAGAATTTGCCATGTAGCAAAGTATAACCATAATTTTCAAGTTAAAGGTGATAACTGCTAAGGACTGGATTCTGGTCTGCTGTGTGGTTCCGGTCTGCAAAGGCCAATCAGTGCCTGCAGCATACATCTGGCCAGATTGGGAACTAGAGAAATAAAACACAACCATAAACTTCTGTTATACAATTCAGATCAGAAATCCAATGACACACAGTTAGACGACCTGCATGACATGGCAGATGACAGCCTTGTTTCCCCAAGGCCCAAAAAGAAACATGGGAGTGTAATTATGCCATAGGTTAGCAGATACACTGATACATCAGAGGTGACATTTCCATGGTAGGGGATAATACAACCACTCACTGAAATTCGGCCACAAACTTCTGCAATGTTTTCTTAAACTCTCTATAACCACTTACTAAACCTGACTGTCAGAGGTGAAAAATTAAATTCTTACTAATGTATATTTAACAGTAAGTACCTCTCCTAAATTAACTGGGGCATTCCTGCTGACCAGCACTACTACTGTGCAGTATCCTGACCAGTTAGTACCACTGTAGGATTGTAAAATTACTGTGAAAAACATACTGGTTTAGCTTGCATCAACGTTGTGAACAACAGCAATATTCAGAGACTGAGAGACAGTAAGATTACTTAAAGGAAGCACTAAGTTACATATACTGATATTTTCAGCACTTATTTATATGATTTTTCAGGACTGTAGGTTTGGGTGACTGCAAAAAGAGGTAATAAATATATACATTTTACATAATGAGAGAAGGACTTTTGTTAGATCATAAAGATCTGTAAACCTCACCTACCTGGTACAGTTTTAGAAAATGATAAGTTTACTTTAGTCTATGAAGACTTAAAAGAGAATTTCAGTACTTGGAAAGGACTGCAAAATAATATATATATACACTTTATACGCATACTCTATTAAGATATAAATTAGGGAATATACACTTTATACAGATACACTATATATACTATACATATATCTTATGTATGTATACATGTATATTATATACAATGCATATATTATATACATATACACACATACACTTTAGATATCTTGAAGAATATAATTAAAGAATATAATATAATTTTATTTCATTTGTAAGAAAGATGCAAACCAGTGTATTATTTGTTACTGCAGTACAGTTTATATGTGTTTGAAAGCACACTGACAGGCACCAAACACCAAACCCGAAGCTGCTGTTATTGTGAAGAAGCATTATGTAAGGGGAAATATTTTGTGTGGACTCTTTGTGAAAGTGAACTTAAAAAAATTGACTGAAATCCTGTTTTGAAGAAAGACTTGAATGCAGCAGTTTAGCATATTCATCACAATGAAGCAAACTCCCAGTATTCAAAACTGAAAAATACATCAGATAGTCACAGCTAAATAGAAGTATAGGAAAGCAAGAAAAAAGATGCCAAGACAGAGTCTGTAATCTATAATTTGTTCAAATAAATATTTTTTCTTCTATAATTGTTACTCTTTCTGAAAATGTTAACCTTGTTTCTAAGACTGCAATGTTGGCAGCTCTAGGCATTAATTTACAAATACTGAGGTCATCTTTGGTTTCTTTCTGACTTATTTATCAGGATATTCAAGTTACTGAATGTAAATGATGGGACCAAAATGGAGTTATATAGTCTATCTCACCAAAATGTGGATTCCCTCATGTAGGAGTATACACTCTTTGTAATAAAATTAAGAACAAACTGGTTTTTTTTCCAGTATACACAGATCTATTAAGTAAAGGTATAAGCAGCCTTGTTTATAAGGGGTTTTCTGTCTTGAAATAGATGTTATGGTACTATAGTAATGGGTTCAAATTTTTTTTTTACTTGATCTTCTGACCTTCTTACCCAACCTTCAGTTCAGGAGAGCTCAGCTCCATGATAACTCCCTCACATACCTCACATTCTTGCTGTATGTCTTCAGTACTTGGTTTCATAAGTGCTGCAACATAACAAAAAAAAAAAATCAAAATTGGTTTACAATGGTAATGACATTGATAAAATCTGTAGAGAAGCTAAGAATTCAGTCTTTGCAGAATTTTTTATAAAATAACATTTTTCATTTTTTACTGATATTAACATCAAAAATTTTCTTATTTTTCTCATCATTTTTGTAAGCTTGCAAAAAAATTCTGTTGAGACTAAATACATATTTTTACTCCTTTCAAAATCACGCTGAATAGAAAATGAGGCTTTAAAAGAAAGACTACTGAGTATGCACTTCATCTAAACAGCAGGATTATTTCTACTGCTACATATTCTATTCTTCAAAATGAGTGATCTAAATTTATACAAAACTATATATAAATTTTTAATTTAATGTAAATTATAGGCAAGATTAGGCCAGTGTATTGTATTTTGCTTACAGGGTGTTCTTTTGCAAGCAGAAAATTAAATCTGTTCCTGTTATTTGTTGTGTTTCAGTTTTAGGCCCTAGTTGTCACATAAAAACATGCCCAGTCTGAACTGATGGGCTTGTTTTGTTTGTTTGTTTGTTTGTTTTAAATAACTTGTTGATTCTTAAAGAAGAAAATGGCAAAATCCTCCATGTTATTGGATATATACTGTATATTGCCATCAAAGAAAAGTGCAAGTTCTGATACGAAGATCAGATCCTCTTATTCAGAAGCTGTTACTCCTGCAGTCACTGTTTTAAAAGATCTAATACATACATTTGAAGCACTGATCTGGTGTATTTTTTTCTGTAAGAGACATTTTAACTACTGTGTTCATGCGTGAATGCTAGATACAACAAAACAGCTCCCAAGAGGACTTTTCCAGGGTCACAGAGTCCCTTCATGTCTTTGAGTCACTGAGATAAAGGTTAGTTATCTAGATTATCTTTTTGTCCTGGTCCTGTAACATACAGAGATGTTGGGAGTCTCAAAACATGCCATACCTTGCATATAAGCTGCGTACCTGGATTTCCTTTGCTTCAAAAGGGTGGTGTTGGAAAAGGTTATGCCCCTTAGCCCGTCTCTGTCTGGACTGGAACAGGGAGAGTAGCACACCTCATCCCTTCAAGCTAGAAAGCACTCTCTGAGTCATAATAATAATAATGTTGTGTTGTTTACCATCAAAGGACAACTGAGACTTTCTTTAACCTTACTTGTGTTCTAGGAAAATTCTACAGTATTCCCTCTTAAGAAAACTGTGACTTGTTGCTTTCTTTCATATTCATTATCCAGAATTGCTAAAGGCATTATACAGGACATGGACTGAAAATTCAGGGCTTTTCATAGCCTGAACAGAAACTGAAAATTCCATAGACGATCTCCATGACTTTGAGTCATTTTGAGACTTTTCAGTTACTTTTATTCCAGAAGATTCTCAGCTACAATCAGATTGCAAAGACACTGAGGCAAACAAATTAGAAGTTACTGAAGAGGAACATTTCTAATAAAAAATACCAGAAGCTAAGGAAGCCCATGAAAACTGCATGTTAGAAATTGAATGGAGACTATTGGAAAGAGCATAATACAAAATCAGCATTCTGAACCTGCATATATTTTCATTCACAGTCACAGCAAGTTCAAATACATTACTGCTTTCCTGTGGAAGAAAAAGTTTTTCAACACATAGAAATTTTACAACTTCTTCCTCAGTTTTCATAAGTGATATTAATTATCTGGGTTTGCATTTTGGAAATACAAGTCTTTCTTGTGTTTGATCAATGAAGAATGAAATTTGACTTTAAATCCTGGAGTTAATTTTTCCAATATTTGCACAACTTCAGTTTCTGTAAAATACTCTTTTCTAACCCTAAAGTCTTGAAAAACAATCTTTCTTCAATGAAATTATCTGACCCAATGATAATTTTATTACTAGTATTTGTATCGATAAAACAGATAAGAGAATGAGTTTCCAGTTAATATAAATGTAAATTTCAGTTCATAAATATGAATATAATATTCTAACTGTATGCTAGAGAACTTTTTAAAACTGAACAATAAATGCAAATAAAAGATTTACAAGGTACTCTCAATAGTTCAGGTGGCAATCTCAGCAGACTGCTGCAGAACACAAAAAAAAATGTAAAGAAATCTTTATTTGCTTGCCGAGTTGCTTTAACAAATACAATGCTTTCCTGTCCTTGAAACAAACAAAAATGTATGTTTGTTTAGTATTTGGAACTAGACTTTAAATATGGGCATGCTTTGGGCATAATTTATGTGGCAGAATTTGGGGGGGGGGGGTGCAAGTAGTTAAAAAATATAATATGCAAGTACTCTGTTGTTTTTCTGCATTTCCTCTGAAACTCTAAAGGAATTTTTAGGCTCCACCTCTTTTCATTGTTCCTGCAAATGACCTCTTTGTCCACTGTTCCTTCACTTTCACAACTTCTGCTCATAGGGAAGAAAAATCTCTAACATTTTAGGAGATGTTAACCCATAAACATCAGTAAATCACATTCTTTCCTTTAAACATTTTTGTCTTGCATTCTTAGATCAATATCATTAGCCTTCCAGAACAGTAAAAATTAAATAACTCTCTTCAGAGTTCATCAGTACTTGGAGACAAAATTCATTTCAGCACTGGAGAGGTTCGAAGTGGAACCTGATGTATTCACAGTGTTCCCAATCTTTGTTGTGCCATCCCTGGGAATAAATCTTTAGTTTAAAACTTTTACAAGAGCAATCATGCTATAAAATAATGTAATGATAGTTCTTGTCATTGATCATGACTTACTGTAATTTCCATAGAGATCTTCAGAATTTACTTGATTTGACTTGGTGAAAAACAAGTGAATAGGCACAAATTGATAGGCCCGTAGGCCCCTTTTATAATATACCACAATATTCTTTGGAGTATTTTTTAAATAGCTGTAGTTGTTCTTGAGGATTTGTATAGGTTCCTATGCAACAAATTAAAGTAAACTAATGAGAAGGAAAGAATCTCTCTGTTGGACTTCCACTTTATATAGCATTTTGCTCTAGCCAAAGTGAATGTCTTCAATTGTTTTGCACGTTATGAGAAAGCAACAACATGAAAATGAGCTATTGCTTAAACCAATTGCTCTTTTGTTTGAGAGGATGTTTCATCTTGGTCAGCAGCTGGACAGTTCTCAGTCCCTGATACTCTGTGGCTCTGTGCAAGTCGGATGTTATTTTTTGACTCAGGAAGAAGCATGATAGGTTGAAAATTACTGGTATATTGCAGAGTTTCTATTCAGATTATGTATTTTTATAACCCTGTATTTATATATATATGTTAAAGCATTACCAACTAGCAGCCTGATACTAGGTTTTTCAAATAGAATTGCAGTATGTACAGATGCCATAAAATTGTCTCTGCTTCCATGAGAAAACTATCACTCTGTGATTCATTGCAGATTCAGAAGGGAAGTATAAACATGTGGGAGTACAGGAAGGGTGAAACCCACAGCCTTTCCAGATCACATAATGAAATTCACTTCTGAAGGATGTCATACGTCAGAGAATTTTATATATATATATATATATATATATATAAAAGTAACACTTGAAAGCAGAAATTAACTGTTAAACCATAAAATAGGTCTGAAAATGTTTCTGCCTACGGATCATCATTTTATAAAGGAAAGGGATGTACAGAGACCTTTATACATCATATTAGCTTTCTTGCTTAACACCAGATTCTTAAAGAAGCAGTAAGTTGCATTCATCTTTCCCATTTCAGACATCTAAACGTTGTACAGCTGAGGTGAATACCTCTTTTAAACTTCAGTGGAGATAGAGAAGCTTTTAGGATTAAGTGGCTCCCGTTCTTTAAGTGCCTGTGTCTATTAATAACAGAGGAATCACAAAAGAAATGATTTAGGTTTATCCTTTCAGACAATGAAGTTACCACCAATGTATCCCACAGAGAGACAACTTAGTGCTCTGCTTTGCCAAGCTGCTAATCAGCTGATCAGTGGCACTTACCAGGATCAGGTTTAAAATTTCTTTCCTTCTTAAGTACCAGTTTTACTAACCAGCAGAGGAAAAGATAACCATACTTCCATTTCTATCTGAATTACCCTTAAATGAATAGCATTATCCTAAATGGAATGTAAACCTCAGAAGAGATGTTACTACTGCAAAATGATAAACCAGAATAAGTAGCTGGATTTTAAAATGTACAGCGAGCAATTTGTAATTCCTAATCTAGAGGATTTCTTGACGAGACCAGCAACAGAATAAAGAAATGCAAGCACACAGAACAGGAAACAGCACAGGAAACACATAATTTGAAATAAATTCTCAGCAAATCAAATAAATACAAATTGGTCTTGTAAATAAAAATAAGTTTGTGATGTTATTTATGGTGAAAACATAATAATATTAATAATAATAGTGAATGCTGGAACACAGTTGTGCTTCTGCTAGTTGAACTCAGAGGCAGTTTGCCTTTGGATTCAATAAAAGTACACTCAAAGGCCCAGATGACATTTTCTCCACTGATGAAGTATGTTTGTTACTCTTTTCACTAAATCCTGCTAGTTTGAATATGATTTGCGTTCTAAGAAATTTAACAAATAGCATAACAAAATTTGCCATTAAATATCCAAGTTTATATATTTGTTTATGTTTGTCATGGTGGCTCTTGTTTAATAATTTTATAGAATATGCCAAATGAATGTGACAAATTTGTTTATGTTCTTTCAGAGTAAGAATAGAAAACAATTTCTGTTACACAGTGCTCCCTCAAGTGTTTAATTTTCTTTCACTGATCTCATTCAAAAACATAATTGATGCACTTCATCACTAGTATTGTTATTCACAAGTTGCAAGAGTTGAAGAGGATGATCTCTTCCTGAGGATAGAAATTTTGTCCAAGTGAAAATTTTGCAGAAGTACCTGCATCTTTCCTTTTTATGTGGGATGAAATGTGGTATCATTAGCTGGCTTTGGCCTTTAGCAAATCCAAAAGAAAAACTTTCTATCACTGAAAAAAATCACAGTGTATTTGGAGAATATGATTTTGAGCTATTGTTTATTGTGTTTCCTGTGTTTATGAGGAAATATAAAAGAAACTGTATCTTGAGCTAACCTGGGTAATCATTGATGGACAGAATTTCACCATGGGGCTCCCCACAAAGTTTTCATCAAATATCTCAAAATTGTTTGTGCCTGTTTCTTTTTCTCTTTGAGACATGCATAGTTTGAAGGTTTTGGAGGAAGATGGTATTTGTTGTTGCAGGTTTGAAGGAGGATGGTATTTGTTGATATTTAGAAGTTATAATTTACCTGAACTAAAAATATCTTCACTTAATGCAACATGAACCACACCCTTTGGGGTCATTTTAAACAGTTGTTTGAACTGCTTTGGATCTTTCACCAAGTTATTCTGATTTTTAGTGCAAAAATTTCTTATTAAGAACTAGTTTTGTCTTTGGGCATATTTTTTTAAAATTTGTTTCTTCTACTGATTTAATTAAGTCTTTGCTCCTCTGTTGATTCTTTTATCCTAGGCTGATTCCTTTATTATTCTTATTGCATATTGGTGATCCCTCCTCCATATCACTCATATCTAAGTGAAGTAGAACATAGAATCATAGAATCATAGAATATTTTAGGTTGGAAAAGAACCTTAATATCATCAAGTCCAACCATTAACCTAACACTACCAAGTCCATCACTAAACCATGTCCCTAAACACCACATCCAAACGTCTTTTAAATACCTCCAAGGATGGTGACTCAACCATTTTCCTGAGCAGCCTGTTCCAATGCTCAGTAACCATTTCAGCAAAGAAATTTTTCCTAATATCCAATCTAAACCCCTCCTGGTGCAACTTGAGGCCATTTCCTCTTGTTCTATTGCTTGTCACTTGGGAGAAGAGACCGACACCTGCCTGGCTACAACCTCCTTTCAGGTAGTTGTAGAGAGCAATAAGGTCTCCCCTCAGCCTCCTCTTCTCCAGGCTAAACAACCCTAGTTCCCTCAGCTGCTCCTCACAGGACTTGTTCTCTAGACCCTTCACCAGCTTCGTTGCCCTTCTTTGGACACACTCCAGCACCTCAATGTCTTTCTTGTAGTGAGGGGCCAAAAACTGAACACAGTATTCGAGGTGTGGCCTCACCAGTTCCAAGTACAGGGGGACTATGACTTCCCTAGTCCTGCTGGCCACAATATTTCTGATACAAGCCAGGGTACTGTTTGCCTTCTTGGCCACCTGGGCACACTGCTGGCTCATGTACAACCAGCTTTTGACCAACACCCCCAGGTCCTTTTCCGCTGGGCAGCTTTCCAGCCACTCTTCCCCAAGCCTGTAGATGATTGCAAATATTTGAGTTAGAAAAAAATCTTAATTATAAATTCATTTTAAATGTATTTTTCAGCTAGAATTACTGTTATGTTTAATTCCAGTGCATAGAAAATAAGAATACAGGCTGTTATGTATATGTGTATACATGCAGATATATGTATAAAACACAGTGTTGTACACAAACACGCTAAATTGTTCTATTAGGAATACTTTCATAATATGAGAAGGTCTTGAGGCATCTCTTAAAAAAAAGAATTTGTTTGTCTAACCCATTATGTAGGCAAAACCCTTCAGTACCCTCTGAATCCTTCCTTCTTACATTCTTGACACCGTGCTCCTTAACCAACACTGGCAGCATAGACAGAATGCTCACCTCTGGCTTCCTGACACCCTGCCCTCTGACCAACATCATCAGGATGCTGCCCACATTATCCATGTATGTTATGATTCTCTCAAATCACACTACCGTTGGTGAAACCAAGGGCTGGTGTGACTCTTACCTATATTCAAAAGGCATTTGAACAATTGGCTGTCGCTGCCAGATGGTCTGGACACCAAGTGTCCCTGGTGGTCCACTTGGCATGACTTATAATCCTATGTTTGGTATTGGTGATTGGATGAGTTGCTATATGGACAGGTCATTGCTCATCTTTCTTACTGTCTCAAGAAAGCTTTCTTTTATAATATGTTGTCAGACTCCATTACTGTTCGGACCACAGTTCTTCACTCGCACAATCATGTACTGGTATTACCCACAGGAATATTAGTGACTGGCAGAGCCATAGTTAGTGATGAAGTCAGTGATGTAAATGTTAGCTATTTGCTTGATCATCTACCAGAGCCTGATATTTATAACAGAACCAACTGGAAAACTGTTGCTTAGGAATCTGAAACTGACAGAAATTGTCTCCATAAAGAGAGATGCTGTGAGAAGCCATTCTGCATAAGCTGGAATTTGTTCATTACCTCTACTTGTACCCTAAGATGTAAGAGTCATTTACAAAACTGAAGGTTCTGTGCTCCTTTGATGACATGGAAATCCTATTAGCAGTGAAATTGTATCTTACCTTTTTTACCTATAGTAATTCAAGAATATGAGTAGGAACAGTTTCAACAGGACTCTGAAGATAAGGACTTGTGGGAAAGCTGAACAGTTCCTGCTGCTTAAAAGTTCACACTTCTGTTTGCCTTAACAATATTTTGCAATAAGAGTTGAAAATCACTGCAATAATATACTATTGCATAAAGTTGTTTCTTGTTAAATAAAAGTTAAACATAGATTGTGCTTGCAGTTCTAATTAGCATGATTATTGGTGTGTTCTGAGTAACTATTACAAAAATCCTTAAAATTGTTTATTCTGTAAGGGAAAAAAAAGAGGATTTATGACTATGCATTCACTAAAGCTGATCCTCAGCGTTTTCTGTTTTCAAGCAACCTTAAGTGTCAATACTAAAAAAGCATTTTATGCTCATTAGTAACACTGCAAACCCCAGAGCAAAGAATGCAATTCATTCTTTCCCTGGATTGTATCTCACACGAGAATCTTTGAAATCATTTGGAATTGTTTAGACTTTAATTTCTATTTAATGAAATTGGCCAAATGAAACTTTAACATAATCAACAGGATGAAATACTAATAAACTTGGAAAAATTATTAGAACAACATGGCCTATGCTATTCTGAGGCATTGCATTTATCAGCTGGACCCAATTCTGTCACAGAAACATCCTTCCTGGTCTGTGAAACTTCAGTTTGTTCTATGATCCTGTTGTTTTTCAAGTTTGCTTAACACATTGGCATGACCACAACTTCCCACCTCCTTTTCGTGACTATAAAATGGTAAGACCACTTTCATCTGATGCCTCAACAGCTATCTACATTACCTCACCTAAAGAAGACCATTAATTCTGAAAAGTTATATCCTGGTTAGGATAGAAATTAAAGACTGCAAAGATTGAAAAGTCCCTTTTCATATTTTTCTAGCACAGATTAAGTCAGCAATTCCCAAGACTGCAGAAGACACTGATTTTGTAACATTTACAACCCAAAAACATCTCAATGAACATCAGTGTCTCTAAGGATGATGTATCAGCTCCTTCAAATTCAGTAATTTGACATGAGTGGGAATGAAATCATGTGTTTGTAGTTTGTGAAAAGTTTTGAGACCAAGCTTGCAAAATATAGTAAATACTTTCCAATGACATGCATGCCTAACTTTTGTTATGGACACAGTAGTTCACTATAACTGGTCATTTTCTAAGACTACTGACTGCTACCATAGTATTGAAAATGGCAATATTTTTAAACTCCTAAGAAGGCACTAATGGTATATTTTTGCCATGATTATGTGAGAGTGTGGTCTTACTCTCTACCTGTATGCATAAGAATTTTGAAAAAGTCACTCATTTTTCTCAGAAAATATTATTTATTAAACTAGTTTGAAGATATGCCTGAGGAGTTTTATTCTTAATTATACAGACATATGCATATACCCAGTTTTATAAAAGTATAGGATGTGAAATCTTATGTCAGAGTCTTTCCTGTATCTTAACTACTTTGAACCCGTTCCCTTATATCAGACATTTCTCATTGAAATCCCTTAACTGTGATTGGTAGGAAACATATGTTTTTTCTCAAACTATCCACCTTTCTTCTTTGCATCTGAAAATGCAGCTGAATAAGGATTCAGTAGAATGTTTGATTTACTGAACACTGTGTAGAAAACCTCCTTCAAGAATTTTCTAGCAGTTATAACTAATACTAGTTTATAAAAGAAAACAGTTTTTATCTTTACACTGCAAAGGAGCACTGAAATGATCTTTTGAATTTTTGCATGCAGTCTTTTGATTCTTATTTGTATATCAAAATTATCCTCTGTTGTTTTATTCATTTGCCTATGGTAGGCAACTGCTTCTGGTTTAAACAAAGAAGCAGAAAGGCTTACTGTACAGAAATGTCATACTAGACTTAAAGCTCTTTTCTCAGTAGAGTCCTAAACATTCACAATAGGATCTTTGTTATACATAAGATAAAATCTGTGGTTTATAAGATCAGAACAATTATCACTCAGTCTGGCTTTGCTCATCTTTTCATTTCCATGAAAAATATTAAAATTAAATATTGCCCTTTTCAAAATTGAAATTGGTCATGTTCGTTTTTGGATATTTCTTTTAGATTGTTGTGGTATATGTCAGCTATTTCCCTTAAGACTATTCTGAAACATAAGTCCCATTTCAAGATATTCTTTTTCAAAGTTCTGGACCATCCTTCTTGGTTATAACCATAACCACCAGCAATCCCTGTAGGACCTTTCATAACAATTGAGTAATTCTGCAATGGTTTATACTTTCCCCATCTGAAACACTAACACATAACAGTCTTTAAGTTTCTGTTCAAATATTATACAGAACTAAATGTAAGAATAAAATAACAACTAAGTTCAAATTCACTCATGATGAAGTGAAGTATATTTGCCTGTACATGTTTCAGTATATTTTTACCATGCTTATTCTACTTCTTCTTTATCCTCTTTTCCTAAGTTTAGTCCATTATTTCTTTACTATTTTCTATAGAAAAATTCTTACAGTGTCTGTTATTTTGCCAGTATCAGACTTATATGTTCAGTGGCTATGGCATGCTTGATATTCCATTTTCTCCTGTACAGGTGTGGTTTTTTTATTTTATCAGAACTTAATAGTAAAGAAATTGGAAAGTTCTTGTGAGCTCTCTTTGTCTTCATGCTCTGCTTTTTATGAAAGATTTGCTGCAGTACACTTGTTATGATTCGCACCAGCTGTCGATCCATTCTACCTTTTTAAACTGAAACCTTAACAAAGATGCTTGTCCATATTGAAACCTTAGTAAAAGCAGATAATTGGCTTGTATGGCATTCTAAGTCTTCATCTAGGACTCTGCTGATACAAGGTGCAGTCAACAAGTGTCTGTAAAGAATTGTTACATGAAGGACTGCTAGTGAGATGGATGGGTTAGCTATCAAGGCTTGATTGCTCCTTAGTTCCAAGCAGGCACCTAGATAATTAAAATATAATTTTGTTTCATGAGAAATGAAGTTATTTTTCATAACTCTGAAATAGTTTCAGTCAAAATTTGTTTATTTTTTTGAAGGTCACCTTGGTGTCCTATGGGCAGTCTCTGGACTGCAGGGCAGGTGATCTCTGCAGTGCCTATGGCCCCAGCTGCAACCTGCCTGTAGGTTAAAATGAGAGCTGGGTGACAGCCATGAAAGGAGGGAGCTGCACTGTGGGAACCAGGGAGTTAAAAAGCAGCTTCAGAAACAAACGCATCAGCTTACCAAGCAACATAAAGTAGCATGAAAATTTTTAAGAGAGGCTAAAGAACTTGGAGGGGAAAAAGAAGCAGACAAAATGAGATTGGGTACTGCCAGAAATTTCCCCACTGTCCCTGCATCCTCTGTGCAGATGTGAGTGCCTCCTCCCTGCTGGACACCATGAGCTTTGGCACTCCAGCTAAGGGACTGGCGGTACAAAGTGCAACAAGTAGGGACCCACACCTTGAGTGTGTGTATGTGACCTCCTGGGATGATTTCTCACCAGTGCATGGATTAGCAGACTGCAGGGAGGTGCACGGGTACACACAACACCTGAGCACTGCCACATGTACACAGCACCCTGGAGCACACACGCGAGGTGTGTGTACACAGTGAACTTGCACTCTCGGGAAAGGGGGTGTGTGCTGGAAGGGACCAGGGAGTGAATATAACTGAGTGAATGTGGATGTATGGGATGAGAAATATTTCTGATTAATTCCTGAACAGTCCTTAGAGATTTTTATGTCTATGGTAACATTTTATATGTGCCTTAATATTGGGATTTACCTTTTGTATTGTTGATATTGATTCTGAATGTATAGTTCACTGATTCCTGGTTTACTACCTGTGATTAATAAATCAGCAAACTCTCATCCCCTCTTCAGTATTTTCCTCCCACCTGGAGCACCTTTTTTACCTTTCTTTCACACCTAGTCCTCTGCCATCTCAGGTCATTCCAGGTTGTGGGTCCCTGGTTTTTCTCCAGCCTGCCAAGTCAGGGGACAAGATTTTGTCATTGCCTGCTGTTTTCTCTGCATACACCCCTGGCTGTCCCTATGCCTATCACAAAAGCAGTTGTTCCGCTCAGCATGAGGTACCTAATCACACCAAACAAGCCAATGACATGATTCATGTTTCACCTGTGTATGCCAATCCCTCTGTCATGATCACCAGGCGCCATTATCTTGGTGGCATCCCTGATCTGTCTTACAACCAACTGAAATGATTCATGCCCCAGAGTTGTCATTATGATAATTCTTTAAGTGAAAAACAGTAAGTTAAGGCAGCTCAAAGCTGTCCTTAGAGCAGTGACAGCTTCAGAAAACTCACCAGTATTGTGAGGAATATTGTGTCCTGCCACTGTTGGATGGGCAGGACTTGTCATTCAATGCATTCCTGGATGGACAGGACTTGTCAATCCACTGATTCCTGAATGAGCAGGAATTATCTGGAAATGTAAAAATACTTTCCATTTTGTCCATACAACCCTGGCCTCCCATCCCCTCCAAATCCATTCACTCCTTCAAACAGCTCATCTCCATATCCCTTACTCTTCATTAACTGCTTTTCACACACTTGCATCCCCGCTATATGGTAGGACTATCTTGTTGCCAGTTAAATTTGCTGTTAATTATTTAACTGACTTGCTCTTTGACTCTCTATTGCTTGCAAATTTTAATCATGTTTAAATTACAGCAAGCCAAATACCAACAAGCCTTCTATGTGCTTTTGGTCTAATGTTCTACTTATCTAGTATGTCCTTCAGTCCTAGTTGTTTGAGGACAGGTGTTGAAGCCACCAAGAGCATGACTCCCTGATGAGAGTCCTGAGGATGCTGGAGGATTTAATGACAATATTTGGGTGCCTAATGGGGTATTTGCCTATTCATTCTCTCTGGACCATACCTGAGCTGATGCTTAGTTACCTCCAAAACTTAACATCTAATTATAGGATGTTTCCAGTGAGTTTAAGTTTTTAAAGTATTTAGGTATGCTGGAAACAGAACAGAATGCAATGCTGATGTGATCTGAGATGGGCGCATACACTCAAAACTCAGTTTATGATATGGAGAAACGGACCGTACTTAATTCACGAAAGTTCTGATGATGAAAGTATCCTATAAATGAAATAACCTCTTCCTGACTAAAGATGAAAACATTAAAACATGTCTATGTGCCATATCCTGATGAAAAGTTGAGTGATATTCAGGAACGTTAGCCTAGTCAGCTCTGTATTTCACTATAATTTGTAACTGAGGCAAAATGGAAGTGTACATCAAACATAGGCATTTCCAAGCTGGTTTAAGAAATAGCTTAAATATTCACAGAGTGTAATTCTAACAAAGGGTCTACACCCAGTGAAAGGGAAAAAAAAAAAAAAAAAAAAGAAGAAGAAAAAAAAAGCACTAATAACATCATAAAAGAAATTACAGCTAGAATATTCCTTAAGGTGACAAGGCATATTCAGGGTTTTTATCTACTTTTTGTAAATATTGATAATGAGGAATTTCTGATTCTTCCAGAATTCTTCCATTTAGAAAGATGAGTTAAATTAGCTACAAAATCTTTACATATATAACGTTCTGAACTAGGAAAACAATCCTTTGCACAAACAAGTTCTGACATTTGCCAACTGTACTGTAATAAGTTCACTAAGGCAAAGCTTAGAGTTTCTTAAGAAAAATTAAGCCCTTTGTTTTTTTCTTAATCATACCTGACACCCTCCCCTTCAAGATGTATTTTTCTACTATAGTGCAAATATCCATCCTACAGAGATCAGTTTGTGCCAAGTTATTATTTACATGAGGGTTAGAATAACACAAACACGCAATATCTTTTCAGTAATTAGCTGGGCATATACAAGAAGGATTTAATTCTTCTTTTTTTTTTTTTAATTAGCTTTGGCTAACTGAAAGTATTTTTCCTTAGTTGTACATCATCATTTCAAGTTGTTTTCCAAACATGGACTCTTTTTCTGTCTTGTTAATTCAATATCTTTAATTGTAAGTGGTTTTCTTGCGGCAAGCTAAAATTTTATTGCTTAAGCCTTTAAATATTGCTTTGAGGTGTATTTGGTTGGGTAGGAACTTGGACAAAAACTCAGATTCTGTTTTTGCTAAAACATACCACAGCTCCATGGGTCAGACTGAGTCATTGAAACATATTTTATTCGCACAAAACCATGGAAGCGCTAACCATATATGCTCACAAGCAAAATGCTTTTTACTGCAAATATTTCAAACAAAATAAAAACTATGAATTATTTTAGCTATCTTAACTGTTATAATTCAAATATTTCCAGTAAGTCATAGCTAACAGCTCTAGAGATACATACTTTTAAAATAAGCGTGAGTAAGATCTATTAAAAAAGCAGCATTACATCTGCTTTGGAGGAGTTGTCATCTTTTTTCATACTGCTGTTCATAAGAAGGAAGCATTCATTTAGTCCCATGCACAAAATCCCAAAATACTCATAATTTTTGTAAAAGATTCAGATGCAGAATACACCTTGAAAAAGGAAACTTCACACCCTTGTTCATGCAAGCCTTTGATGCAACCCTTGCTGCAGTTCTGGGCTATCATCGTCTCCCTTTGCTCAAGATGGAACTGTGCAGAATGGGAATTTCTTCACCTGGTTTTGACCAGGAATTGACTTTCTGATTTTCTGGTACATAAAGTGACTGTACCATGGGTCTGACCCAAGTTCTAGTCCATGCTCTGAGGACATCCCATTTGTCTCTAACTACAACTGATGGTCAGTTTCCATCTCCAGGTTTGGGCACATCTGACTTCTCTGCAGCCAACCAGCCAGCCATTTGCAGTTGTGAAATGCTGCCTTACTGACTTATTTTGTCATATATTTCAGATGGAATAACAAGTTCCAGAGAATCACCCCAAATTTGCTAAAATTCTTAGAGGAATTCTGTTCTCTTTAGTTGGAGGAAACAACATCTTGCCACAGGCTTTTTCTGTTCTTACTATAATATTCTTTTCTTTCTTCTGCACGTTCTAGCCATGCTAAATGACTTCCATGATATTCACAGCATTTTTAGTGCTGCTACAATATTTCATGCAGTCAGTATACATAGATTGTAAACTTCACATGCTTGGTTTGGTTTAATTCTTCTTATACACCAGATACAACTCATGAATATTAGAGATGACAGTTTTAGAAATAACTTTATGCGTTCTATTTACCCTATACCAGTGTGATCTTGTGTTTTATATGCTCTAGCTAACCTCTAGTAGCACTGTTTTCATATTTAACTTCTGAAATATAGTTCTTCAATACATTACCTTGAACTTCGAAAGTAATAAAGACATTCCCAGATTCCTAATTCTCAATTCAAAGATGGTACTTTCAGATACTGTATTTTTAACATGCTTAGCTGAAATGAATCAGACTAACTAGTTAGCAGCTCAATCAGATTTAAAAAAAACTCATATATTAAAGCCATGTCTACCTATGCCTTCATATCCTATTCTGATTCATTACGTAGACTAACTGAAAAAAAAAAAAATCAGTAATTCTTAAAAGATGAGAATTAAAACTCTTTCACAGCTAGAACAAGTCCTTTTTAATGAATTGGCACAGAATGACCATTTTTTTCTGTACGAGACCCAATGGTAGATTCCATTTCCATGCCAGGCCTCTCAGCATTTCACAAAAGCAATTCTATACTACCGAGTTCATAAACAGAAGTCAAAGCTTCTGCTGAAATTTTTCACAAGAAAAGCTTTTAAACTGATAAAGAAACATAATGGGCAATCACTTTACTCAATTATTTGCTTCTGTCTAGTTGAATTACTTTAGACGTTGCATGCAGTACCAGTGAATATATATATGAGAAGTTGGCAGTAAGTAGACTTCATTATACCAGTTTAACCTTTTAATTCTTGAAGTGGAATTTTGTTCTGACTTCTGAACAAAAGTCTAGCCTGGCAGGGCACATAACAGTACAAAAAGCAGAACATTTTTCATTTTAAAAAGTTAATCTTTCTAGATTTACTTATGTAAATTAATCTACAGTACGGCTGTAAATTTAGATAATATTTCTAATAAATCAGAGACTGACTAATCCTATGACAGTTGACTTCTTGAGTGCCTGAACACACTAAGTACTCATTTTTTAGAAGAAACTTACTTAAAGCAACCTCATATAGTAATGCAAAGGTAACAACAATAGCTCATTTTCCCAAACTGCGTCATATTGACAGAAGAGGTGCCTTGACTTCTAATGTAACTTCTATATTATTGTCAAACTTTTATGATCTACCTGGCAGGTACACAGAAATATTACGCTGTTCAGATAGATTATAGTATACACACTCTGTCTTTCTATTTATATATGTGTAAACCAGCAGGAGTTCATGCAGTACAGAATTACACCCATGGAAAACCATTGAAAATAAGATAGGGTCTGCTGAGGTCAATTTAAAGTAACAGCAGGTAGCCTACAGTCTCCAGGGCAGGGGGAAAAGTCTCAAAATATAGGTTGTCCAGGAAAAAGAAGAGGCAGACTGGCTGATATACTATGTTACAATAATAACATGCTCCATGAAGAAAGAGAAGATTTTTTATGTCTTCTAGCCAAACAGAGTAGGTATAATGAGGAATGAGTGAGGAGAGACAATGGCAGTAAGGTTTCTATAATAATAAGTCATCAATGACTTTCTGTAACAGGAGCTAAAAACTCAAGGGAAGTCTGGAAAACCTTCCCCAAAAGCAAAGGGTCTGTGTACGCTTTTTGAAAGTAGGTTCAAAAGAGGCTACAAATGCCACTGTGTCTGGACAGAGGGGTAGAAAACATCCCAAGGAACTAACTATATGAGGTTTCTTGAGAATCTTCTCCCAAATATCATTCTTAAATAATGTCTTTTAAAATTAAATTATTCACAGCTCTTCCACCACTCTAAACACTTGGCAGCCAGAACAGGTTCTCTAAGCAGAACTGGAAAGAGAAAGAGTATCTTAAAATTCTTCTTGCCTCTTCTCACAGACCTGCTTACTCAGGAAATTTCCCTAGCCTTTAATCTGCCCCTTTTGAGTGATTTTGCCCCTCAGACTCTTCTGAGAAGTACTAATGCTTTGGGCAGACTGTGAACCTATCTCTGATCATCTCGACAATCTCATCTCATTAGTGACTGATTGGTGCTGAGTTGCAGTAGATTTAAGTGCCCAGACTTTAACATGGCTGTCCTCAGGAGAAAGGAGAGGGCAAGGGCCAGGACAATAGACCTTCACTGGAATGTTAAAAGAGTGCCACTTTCTTCTGAAGGGATTTAGTCTAGACATTCACAATTCTAGCAAGAAACCCGTTTTTAATGTGTAGGAACCTTGGAACACACTCTTAAAGACCACCAATGAACCACTGAAGAAAGTGTATTTAAAATTATGTTAATGTTCTTTTATATTTATATCTCAAACACCTGAATAATTGTTGCCCTTTCTGGAGCTCCTTCAGTTGGTGTGGACAGCATGAGCTGTCTTATCAGTATCTTCTTGGCAGCAACGTCTATGCTATGAACAGAGACTGGGATCTCTTCTAATAAAGACCAATAATACTAATGTATTGCTCTAATTTAATGTGAATTAAATTAATTTAATTTTATTTTATTAATCAGATTAATTAATTGTATTAATTTAATTAATTTTTAATTAATTTAATTTAATTAATTTTTAATTAAATACAATTCATTTTATTATTGCAGGATTAACATACCAGACATTGTCCTTAACTGACAGAATGATCAAGCATTAAAACTTCTCTTTTCGTGGCAGTGGTTAAACACACTATTAAATGTTGTCAGCCCTCTTCACTAAGGAAAAGCTACCAGAAACTGCTGCAGAGTCTGAACATAAAATGTCATTGAATGCACACAGATGCCTGATTATATTATAAACAATGAAGATAGGATAGGAGTGAGTGCTACAGATTTTTTTAATGCACATTAATCCCTTCAAATATCCAGTATATTAAGTAATCTGGATCTGGGGTTGAATTCATTTCATCATAGGGCTGCTGTGAACTCTTGAACAGTATAAATGTACAAATGTAATTTGTGTGGGAATCACGGTGTAGTGGAACATATACAGTGCAACAACATGTCCAGGAAGTCTCATTAACAAGGGCAGCATTTCAAAGACAAAAACCATGTGAGGAATTCCTGTCATCTAGATTAGACAGAAAAATAATACTTTGTCTAAAGTAACACACTGACAACCACAGTAGAACTGGCCCTGACTGGTACATCTTGAATATGGTAGCTTTGTAACATGAGAAGCATGAAAACGTTGTTATCCTTGTTGCTAAGACAGGACAGAAAAAGCTACAGAGTTGAAAACTGTGTGATATTTCCTAGCAAAGTGAAGTAATCTTTTATGGTACTCAACCGGCAGAGCTGATCCACTTGTCTTTAAATTGAGAGGAATTATTGTGCTTCTATCAGTAAATCTGTTCTGAATAATAAACCTTCATATGTGTAGCACTGATTTCTTTCTACACTTAGGACAAAGGAATACTTCAATGGCATCTGTAACTCAGCTGAATGCAGAGATACCCATGCAAGGCAGTTTAAGAGTTTTCCATGTGGCAGAAAACAGTGGCAGGAACACTGCTTTGGTCTGGGAGGGGGGGTAGGGGAGTTGTTGGGGGTTTGGTGGAGGGAAGACAGAAAGGTTGTCCTATCTTGTCCTTCAGCTTCCAAGCTTTGTCTACTAACTGAATAGGAAACAGAAGTATCAATACATCCATGTACCTCAGTACTGCCACAGTTGGACTGCTTCCATTGCTGTACTTACTTAGACACTCTAATGTAGACCTACTCTGGTCATTTTTTTGTTCTTTGCTACTAGACTTATACCTTTCTTGCTCTTTCATGTCTACCCAATTTGCATCGCATTTTGCTCATTGCTCTTTCTCTGTCAGCATCTTATTTTAGACTAGTCTTTAACCAATCAATAAAAGCACACTTGCATAATGCTGCAGTTATGTGTATCTGTTTATATTGGATTTATTTTATGCCATGCTAAAAAAATAATTATAATTTTTTGTCCTTTATTAACCTTGTGTCGTTGGAGCCATTATAAACAGAAGGTCTGGGGCAAGAGACAACAGTAATTACTGACGATTGAGAAAACAGAAACTGCTGAATTTAATTCAGATCAGAAATGAATAAGACATGAGAAATAGGATAACAGCTAGTAAAGATAGTGAACACACAAAGACAATAAATCCGAGATTTCTACTTACCTGTTTCTTCAGTAAAATGTGAAGGTGAAAACCTTAAATCTGGGAAAAAATTTTCATTTTATACAGTTAATCTAAAGCACTCAAATGGCCATACAATAGCCACAAAATGGCCACAAGTATCTCAGAAATCAAAATAATGGCAGATTATCGAACTGATAAAAATATTAAGATTGTAGAGTGAAATAGGTCCTTCATCATTCAAGACATAAACCAACCAAAGTCTACTGGGAATTTGAAGACACTTTCCCTATTCAATTAGGAGTCTGTTTCCAGGTTTCTTGACATCAGATATCTGCCTCTTGTAGATACATTGGATTGGACTGGATTTACCATTGATTTTATTTCAGTGGAGGTTACTACGAACTTTCTGTTTGCAATGTTTTATTTGTTTCCCAAAATATCAAATCATGTTTAAAATATTAATAGTTAACATTTATCTATATAGAGCTGCTGGAACGTTGTGCTTATTTTCTCATGTTCTTTATCCCAGAAGTTCTTCTTTATACTTTCCTCCTTAACTCAATTTGTGTGTCTCATTCTACTTAAAAATATCCACAGATGAATAAGATCAGTAACTCTCCTTCCATTTTCCAATGTGACAATAATACATTAAACATAATAAACATTCAAGAAAACTACTCTAAAACTTCACTAAGGAGTCCAAGAGAAAGGTTCAGTCCTACAAACATGTACTGCAATGCATAGTAGTGACTACTGTAAATACTCACATTTACTTAAATGGATTTTTACAGAATTAGTATTTTGATAACCACAAAATAAGGCCTTCAAAATTAGTAAATTCATGTGGAAATGTAGTTTTTATTACTAATTTTAATAAACATGTCTAGCTTTAAAATTCAAAGTCTTGCCTGAGTTGAAATTTCATAACTCAACTATGGAAAATGCAACCTGACTTATGACCTGTTGTGTTTTAACTTTAAAATCAAGTCTCTATTTCCTTCTGAAAGAAAATCCTTTTCAAACAAAATGTGATCGGACTCCCAGCATTTGTGGTAAAGAATCTAAGTAGCTTTTTTATAAAAATCCTAACCTGATATTTTTACTTCTTAATATAAGAAGTAAAAGTCTGTATGAATTCAAATTTAATTTAAATCTCTACTCCACACTGATGACTTCTTTTTTTTTCTCTTTATATTCACCTTGGTTTTCTACGTTTAACTTAATGGAAAAGGAAACTTGTTTCACATAATGGCACAGTCAGCCTCTGCTGGAAGGTGACCTTGTACTACACTATTCCCCAAATACTCATTTACAATGTTAAGTTTTCTGCCAGCTTAAGTAAACATATTCTAATTTATTTGTACTTGACAGAATGTTTCACACGGATAGTCAGCTAGTTGAGAATTGTAAAAGTGTTGTGAAGAAAAACTTGAGAACTTTCCTTTTTTTTTCATTGCTCAGGGAGTTAAAAATTATACATACATACATAAATAACAAATTTGCCTTTTAGTTCAGTAAGCTGACAGGGTTTATAACTCATTTGACTTGAAATATAAGTTTTCAGATTACAACAGAGAGCCTGAAAAAATCTAAAAAAGATTTCTTTGATTACAGAAAGTCTCCAAGAACACAGAAGGAATATAAGATTTTTCCTCTCCCTCTGGCAGATGGAGCAATGGAAAAACTTGAAACAAAACAACCAAATGTCAAGCTTTCAGGCTGTGCCCTCTTACGTCATATTCCAGAGTAAAAAAAAAAAACAAAAAACCCCCCCAAAAAAACCCAAAAAAACCCCTAAGCCCTGTTAAAGGAAACCTTAAATCTCTTCTTAATTTTTTCCCTATATAAAGTGCTTTGTTTGAAGCTGTTAAAGATCTTCCATAACTGTTCCTATATTTTGTCCAATTTATTTATTTGGATGCAAGATGAAGTGCAGATATTGTGTGCTAAAAGTAAATAACTTTAAAAGATTTTGAGTATAGGGCTTTATTGCAAATCAGACTATTTATTTGATACACAGAAATATCTTTCACATGGGTATGATGAATGTCTGTATGTGTTGTGCTTGAATATTTATCACTGCTGACTTATAAAACACTAATTTAAACTTCAAACATACAATGTATCATAAATATTCTTTCCAATCCAAAAAACAGTGTAATTTTATCTTGCAGAAGAAATCTTTGTCATTAGAGACATGACTTTTGATTATACTAGCAAAATTATTTTGAATTCATCACTGTGTGTTGTATTGAGCAATCTGTAATTATCTTCCTAATTAATTTTAAAAGTAATTAGATTTTTTCCCTCTGTGTAATGCAAAACAAAAAGGCAAGTTTGAATTACTTATTTATTAAGGGGTTAAAAACAGCTAGGAAGTATGTAAAGCAACTTGAAAACATTTTACTTATTAACTCTCCTGGTGGAATCTGTCATTTTAGAAAATATTCAGCAGATATTAATATTGGTTTAGGTGATGATCCTGTAAACACTGGCCTAGGTGAATAATTTCATACTCTGGCTGATATGGGTAAGAATTTAGACAGGGCTCTTTCTCCTGCAAACAAGAAGAACAACAATTATAGTGATATATATAACCAGAAAGTTACACTTAGTGGTGTGATGTAGTTTACAACTTTTATAAATTAATCTGAAATGTAAGCTAACATAGAAAAGTACATGGGACCTGATGAAGAACTCACTGGGATTGAGTTATAAAAGGAGTGGAAATGTTGTTTCTTAGTATAACACTCAGGATAGCATAGAAATAAAACCAAGACAGACTGAAAATGTGGGGCTGAGGAAGGTCAATATCTGAAAAAAAACCTGTGTGCCATTTCCCTGTTCAAATGTAGAAGGAAGCAATGTAGAATACTGTAAATCAAGGACAAAAATGTAAAAACTTGGCTATGATAGATAGCAATGTCACATCTCACATATCATTCCTGCAAAGCAATCAGATCAAATGAGAGAGTCAATTCTTAGAAGTCCATGCTATGTATATAGATTTCCCCTATCATGTGCAGGAAGAATGTATCTCAGGATTAATCTAAAATACCCACAAAACTCAGAAAGGTTTCTGCTGTAAACAGCACAGACTTAAGTAACATGGAGAAGGTGGAGAGAGCGGTGGACCATAAATCCAGGCTTTCGGGATAGTAACTTACTTCAGAAAGATCCTAGAACTTCTCCTGGAAGTTCTTAATTAGCAGGAGAAGGTGATGAATTTGAGTACCTTTCTAAGTAATAGTTTTGTCCTTAAAGACTTATCTAAAAATGAGGATTGGAGCCACTCCTCTTACGCGGCAGTGTGTTGCAGCATACCTAACTCAGTATTGTAAGTAACACAATTGGCCTGGAGGCTTGCCAGCTGGATCCATCTCTAAACCAGCTGAACCATGGAGGCAGAAACCCAAACAAGAACTTCCCTCTACTTCTCAAATATGGGGCCATTATAAAAGTAGAAGACAGTGACACCTTGGTGCTCAGGCCTTCTCTCCTTTTCTGCAGCAGAGTCTTCCCCCATCTTGTCAGTCTTCAGGTTGGAACACCACACCAAGTGCGGCCAGATCAGAACAAGAGTAAACAGCTCTCTTTTCTTCTCCTGCTTGGTTAGCCAGTGTTTGTCTTGACGTCATGTCTGGCAGATGCAAGAAAAGCAAGCAGCTTGTGAACGGAGATACTAAGTACCATTTCAAGATGTTTTCTGATAATACCTTGGACATTATTAAGCTAGATATCCATTACCTGTGAGAGTTTGAAGCATATTTCAGGAAACCCGTGAGGCACTAGAAGTGTTCCAGGAAAATGTTAACTGAGATGCCATTACCTAACCTGGACCTATACTAAGACTACGACTGCCAATGAGCTGAGCTGTGATGTGAAGCTCCAAAGCCTCACACTGTAGAGCTTTGGCAGTTAAATCTTGCTTTCAACAAAATTGGCCTGTTTTGTTAGTTGAAAATTGTAAGAAGTACTGCTTTTATTCCTGTTCCCTTGGGAGTAGGTTAGCAATTTACACTGCAGCCCACCACAGGAGGGATCATTTACCCATCCACTAAACAGCTCTACAGAGTGCAGAGAGTTCAAATATTTCCTTCTCCTTTCCTAACCCATTCAGAACCTTAATGCTTCTGGAAGAGTTTAGACCATCCTGATCTAAAAGTTCAAAACAGATAATTTGACATGCTTTGGAAAAAAATAATATTTTTTTTTCTTCAACATGAAAGAAGTGTGGGCCAGAAGTCTTGGCTCTTGTGGCTGACAAACCTCTTTATATTGTAAAAAATATGTAGTCAATAATACAAACTTCCATTGATTTAAAATTATGTCCCTAGCTTATAAGCTGAGGATAAACTTAACTCCTTTCAATCTAACGTACGCTTCTTTGGGCTATTATATGTGTCTTACTATGGTAAGCAGAAGTTTTCAAAACAGTAATCCAGTTTCCAGAGATGCACAGCACTTCGGAGCAGAGTCTTCAACCCAGCTGCAGAAGGGACATCCAGAACTGGAACAGGGACTTCCAGAGAAAGGCAGTGTGACAGGATATGGTCACGGCACACCAGCTGCCCTAATCATTACTAAGGGAGCTTGTGTTTTGTTTAGTCAATATTACACCAGGAAAAGTTTAAGAGAACACTTTGAAAGAGGCGTGAACATTTGTAAAAATGTTTTTTGTTTCCTGTTTTATATAAGTAACTGTCATGGCAAATCTGCAAATGATCTTCTACCCTGCTTAGGAACCAAAAAGTAGAGCAGATGGTTGACTATTTCAACCATCCCCTAGCAGTTTAACTCCTCTTTAATTACACCAGACAGTTAATCTACTTTAAAAAAAAACTGGGGTCAGGCCCAAACTAAATCAGAAAGTACAAAAATCAAAGGCTGAGAAGTATGACTGGAACAGATGGCACTGAAGGCATCATGGTTTGAGAACAGCCAAAGAATTATTGATTTAATATAAATGAACACTGAACAACATGCAGAAAATTTTAGAAGAATATGAATGAACAGAATTCAGGATATTATTGTGAGTCAGTTTTAAGCCAAAAGGTACCTGTGATAGTAGAACTAAAGGTAGAAAATACTTTTTAAAAATAAAAGGGCTTTATTTTGGTGTTTTTCTGTTTTTCAGTTTGTAGGGTACCTTATAAAAATGCTAAATTAAACTCATACTGCAGTTTGCATGATGTTTCATTTTGCCAACAATGTTGTGATTCCATATGTGTTGGCAACTGTGTATTTCTCCTTGCCTAGTTCAGGAACATTACCACATCTTTTTTTTTCTTTCCCCTGCCCAACTGTCTCTCCTCCTCCTTCCTTCATCCTGAAAATAGCAAATAATTCAATACTGAAGGTTTTTTTCTATATGGGGGAATGCAATACAATATGCTAGCTGTGTTTCAGTAAAATATAACAACCACATTTTCTTCATCTCTGAGGAATCTTCCTATCATGTGCCATAATCTCAGTCCTGTAATCTCTTCCCATAAATTTCCCTGGGAATTCCACATGTAGAAACTGGCACCATCATACATGAAAGTCTTTAGGCTCAACCAACCTCCAAGTAGAGTACGGTGTCAACATTCATAGTATTGTTCCAAACATAACTACATCACTGCAATCTGCTGTTAACATTCAACAGAGGGTTTCCTGTGGTCTGAAATTTGGCTTGTAGTATCTTAAGTTAGGATCACATTTTAGAAGTATATTGACAGAATCATTTAGGTAGCCAAAAGTAAACCAGATTAACAAATCAGTTATCAGGTTATACTTGTACAAAACTTAATTGATTCAAAAAAATAAGTGGCAAAGTAGATGTTCAGTACCTCCAAAAAGAAAAAGTAAAAATAATGAAGGAAATAAACAAATCTTCAATATGCTTTTCCTTTTCAAAATCCTGGCTTGATTCTGACAAGCTAGGTTCTAATTTGTTTTGGTTGCCAGGGAAAATAAAAGAGAGGGTTAAACATCTTCTGATGCCCTTCATGGCCTACTTTGATTTGCTTTGTTATATGTAGCACCTACTAGTTCTTTACTGCATGGAGAGGTAGATGTGCAAAAGGTGTTGCTGAAGTACCTAACTACTGTCCATCACAACAAGGCAGTGATGGAGCAAAGGATACTTCAAAACTTGTTACTTGTTTTGTCCTAAAAAAGGTAGTTTTTTTCTTAGAGAATTTCTGAATTCTCCTTTGCCAGACCCTCTTGCTTAAGCATGTCTTTCACTTACACTATTGTGCAAGGGCATAAAGACTCCTAATCCTTACCTCTGTCAAAGTATTTCTGAAGTCTTTATCCAAGATTAGGGGAAAGTGGAATAGATGCTTTGGAACACGGCACATGGGGTAGAGGGACTAATATATCTGTAACCTTTTGAGCTAAACAACTCCCCTGTGCTCTGTAAATGTTATTTTACTCTCAGAATAAAAACTGAAAGTTACTGTTATGTCTTCAGTAATTATTCTGACATAGCAAGATACCGTTGCTATGAACTATGCTTAACTGGCCTAATGCCAGTATTTATGATGCAAACAGGCCACAATGTTCCATTCCTTTTCAAACTTGTATAAAGTAATTTAGTCAGTTTTGCAGATCACACTAATCATATTTAAGCCAAAGCAATCAATGTATATGTGCTATGTGATGGGTTTGGTCAGTCATGCTTGGCCATCCTGTGCCCCAGATTATTCAGATCAGAGGACCTGTTGAAGGAGGGCACATCTGGTTTCTAGCCTGCACAGCTTGATTCTACTTCCAGGACAACTTAAATATGATAATGAAGGGCAGGATCATGCACCTCAATCTTAACTTGACACGCAGTCATGTCACAGCTAAGACATATGCCCACCTCAGGAACTGGGAGGCACACTGGGGATCCTGCAGTGCATAGGATTATTAAAGACTAGATAAATTGGTTGGCACATCAGTCAGATTTATTTCTTCGCTGACATTTTTATTTCTTTATTTCAGCTTTTGTCAGAAACATATACTTCAAGGACGCAGGCATTTTGATGTCACAGTTTGCAACACAGTTAAAAGCGATTTTAAAAAAAGAGATGGCAGAAACTAAAATGTTATTGCTCTTCCTGCCATTTAATTTCTAAATTTATGTAGTTAAACCACAAACTCATTTTTTGCTATTAATCTTGGCCATTTGTTCATTTGAAAAATGTGACATATGGTTTGACGCATGTGGTTATTTCTGTGTCAGTGAAAGCAGATACCCTTGCAAGAGAGATGTGGCAGTGAAAAGAAGTCTGTGTAATGGTGGAGGTGTTTAAAGGAAATCTTGTGTTTACTCTAGTAGCTCCTACTGTATTGTATCCATCACTCACTTCTACTTACATCTATTCCATTACTATATTCAAAATATTTTCATGTGTGATTCAATCCAGGTGGGAAAAATACTGTCTTTGTATGCTGAGTTACAAAATAATTGGCTAAAGATCTCTTCAGTTCTACTGATACAAATAGCTATTTAGAATATATAAGGATAGAATTTATCAGAAATATTTCAATTTTTTATTGCACAGATAATGTAATTTTCATCATTTCATATTTTATAAATGAGTTACATATTTTTTTGCAGTGCTACAACTTTTCAAAATGAAATTCATTATCTGTAGGCCTAAAATTTGTTAAAAATCATAAAACTGGAATCAAAAGATTCAGTATGACCAAAAGGTGTTGATTTGATAGACCTGGACCTTTTTGGCTTTTAACTTGCTTTAAAGGACTTTTAAAATATTTCTGGTTTGATTTGGAACAAGAAAAGACATTAAAATCATGGAAATCTTTGTGAAATGGAAAATCTGGTTCATGCCCAGTCTAATCCAATTCCTCCTCATCTAAAATCTGTTATTTTTCAAAATACAAGTTCATTAACTTTCTTTGCCCCATTAGTGTCTTCAATGACCTCATTTTTTTCTTCAGAATATTCTTGATCTCTGCCACAGCCATCCAGGCCTGGCTATAGGTTTTATTGAGGCTGTCAGCCTCTTCAAAAGTCATACAAGTGGAGCTGTCTCTGTTTGCCAGATGGGGTTACAGTGCTAGGCAAAAGAAAAAGCAGAATAAGAGGCAATCTGACTTCCACCCACTTTTTGTACAGTCTTAACTACTGAAACCACTTAATATCTCAGTGACGAGGCAAAGGAGAAAATAACTACCTCGCTTTGTTTCCCTACTTGTCACAGACTTGCAGTGATGTTTTGGAAGAGGGTAAAGAAAAAATATTTCATGGGAGAAAGATAAGACCCCGTTGAAAGGAAAAGAGGAAAGGAATGAAAATGGAGGGAAGAAGACACTGCAGGAAAGTAAAGGCTTATGTTAATGTGGCTGCCACTGAAGAACTCGTGTTTTAAGGTCATAATAGGGCCAATTGTATCCAAGGAGACTAGAAGATGTTATTTGTGTTACTTATGAGAAAGTCTGATTATTTTAATACTAACAACAAGAAACAAGGATCTTCAAACTCTGACTTTAAACTCTATTCATAATTTGTTATTCTTTACTAAGGTAAAATGAAACTGTTCATAAATTTTAATTCTCCAGTGAAAATACTGTGTCATGCTAAAGCCATGTCATTCTTTACAAATAAACTGTACACCCTTGGCCACAGAGATTTACTGAGCAGTGGAAATACCAACAGATCATTCATTAGCTGAATGGGTGTGAAATATTCAACAGATAGTATGAGATTTTATGTTTCTGAAAAAAATATGTCAAATAGAACATATTGTAAGATAATTTTGAAATCTGTGTAGTTGAAAAAGTTCTGTGGCATCATACTACTTTTTAGTGTATAGTATGTCCAGTTTTGAAACAAATCCCCAGGTAACATTTACTATCATTTGCTTTTTTATAACTGATTGAAATGTACTGACTCTAGTAAATTTCTTAACAAATATATAAGAAATATAGGGTTTGGGTTCATTGTTGGTTTCTTTGGGTGTTTATCTTCACATGGGTTAGATGCTTTTGTAGAATAATAGAAAACCCCAAAGCTAGTGCTTCAGCACATTGTTAGAAATGTGGTTTTGCTTGCCTTGTTTATATTAGGTAGGGTTTTTCTGTCTGCTGAATGAGAAATGGATGAAATAATTTTCAGTGTTTACTATGGCAAGGAAGAGCAAAAATTAAACCTGCTGGATTTTCTACTGTGTGCCCGTCAATCCAGTGGCGCCATTCCTAACCAGCTGTTATTAGCCAAGGAAAGGTTTCATAATGTTCATGTCTACAGTCTGTAACCTGAGGTTTACCACATACTGTAGTGTCATCCTTTACTGACTGAACTGTGCTTAAGTTCCAAGAAGGCTTTCATGACTGTGCGTATACAGAAGTGGTATGTAACTTATAGCAAGTAACTTATTTAGCTATTTTTTTTTCCTGTTTTTCAGTTGTCCAAGAATAAGTTAGATTTTTTCCTACAGCTTTATAAACATGAATGTCTTCATAACTCATTGAATTTTCATTTTCTTCAGAAGATGATGAAGTGACAAAAGGAGTACTTTGAAGGTAGAGAAAATCCTGTGAACAGTTCTCTCTACAAGAAAGTCTAAATCAAATTACAGAGATGCTTACAAGACAATCCAAACATGAATGTTAATGCTAGAGATTTTAGAAGATGTCAGTAAAAAATACTAGTTCAATTAATATCATAAGACATTCAGACCAACCTAATCAAACTTTGAATAGCAAAATGAGGGAGAGATTTGGCATGGTCCCTTTCACATAAAAAGCAGAGTTTATCCTTGCAAACACCTGCAGCGACAGGTGATATGAATTACACTTACTATTATTCACTTATGTTTAGCTAAATTCCTTAGAGCTATGCCTTAAATTTCTGAGGAACATAGTGTCTGTGAAGGCATGCAGCCACCCTTGGGGTTTGCTCAAAATTAGTTATTTATTTTATTTGGCTCACTATTGCATTTATAATATATTAAAGAAACCCACATTTTATCATATTTCTTTTTATTTGAAGATTACCGCTAATACACTTCCAGCCCAAGGTTATTGTGGCTTTCTAGTCTTCTTTATCCCTTGCCTTTTTTTTTCCAAATCTCCATATTATTTTTAGTAATGTATGTATTTAGAAGTATATTTATGTGTTTAGAAGAATAGTCACAAAAGGACAAAGTTCCACACATGAAAATCAAAGATACTTTTTCATGCATTCTTCATTGCTTAAATCTCACAACGTACTGAGTATGTTCAGATGATAAGGCCAATTTTCTGAGGTCTTTTTGGTTAGATACCAGATAGTTCATGACAATACAAGTTTAACACCCTCTGCCACCCTCATCAATCTTCACTTTGTTTAACAGATCTGCTAGACCACAGCAAGCTTTCTAGACCCTGTACAAGGAATTGAAATCTCACCTTTCCCACAGCTGATCTCAGAGCGATGCAAGCTGCCTGAAGTAAATACAGGTGCTATATCACAGAAAAAGAGAAAGACACATACATCACTGAGAAGGAGGTACAGGACAACCCAGCTATTCCAGGAACAGGAACCCATAGAGCAGGTTGAGAAAGAACTTGCAAAGAAAAAGAGACCCAAGAGTCAGAAACTAACTCTCCAGGAGACTGGAAAAGTGGAAGGAGTTGTCTGACTGTAAAGGTGTTAGCACACTGTGCTCTGCAGTGTTCATGATGGCTGTAAAGATTTCAGAATACTCAGGAGATTCAGAAAAAGAAAAAAAGACAAACAGTCAACGGTTCACAGATCAAGTAAGGAAGCTGGATTGCTTGGGTCAATGGATATGTAATTGTTCAGGAATGTTTCTAGAGGGTAATTATGAATTATCTATTATATAGAAGTTACAGTTAATTAATTCATTTTAACTTAAAGATGTGGGTTTTTTATTATTTATTATGCTAGATGATTAGCAACATATTTTCTGTTTTCCAATCTGTCCCTCAGATTTTAATCTATGTTTTTACATGCCAGATCTATAAACAAATCTATGATACCTTATAACATCATGAATGTATTTTCAAAAAGAAAAAATAAAAATTAAAGCAGATCAGCTTTTCAATGTTATCTTTTACTTTTTGATTTTTTTAGTGTTTCCTTCCCTTCCCACTTTGTTCGCACCAGTCTTTACTCACTTTCATGTTCGCCCAATTCCTGACTTGCCTGTTCACCTTATTGTTTTAAATTCCTCATTCTTTCTCTGATTAGTGCTGCCTTAACTCAGTTAATTAGTAGCCTTCCCATGATTGCCTTACAGGCTGCTATTCTATTAAAACACAGGCAATTACCTTTCACAAGGTCTTCAACTTTCCTCTTCCTGTATGATCTGTACTTTTCCTTCACTGCTTATGTGTCATCTCTATTGACACTATGGGATGTTTGGGGAATATTATAATCCAGTGTTACTTCATGTAATTTAGAGAGTGTGAAGCAGAATTTAGGCTTATTCTTGGCTAAATTATGAAAAACGTCCAATATAAAATTATAGAACAAAAGAAGTAAAAAGAAAGAAAAACAGAACGATTTTCTCAGATGCTCTCATATTAGGTAAAATATCATATAGCTAAGCAGTCATGAATAAATTAACATTATTAGTTGCAAGTTTCAAAATATTGTAAGGTGGTCAAATCCAATTACAAACTGTAGAGTCCCAACGATTTCAGGTGTTACACAAAAATAAAAAATTTCTTTAATAAGGTTCTTTTTTATGTTTGTCTATGAAAATGTTATATCTTTTCTTCAGCTATTCATAAAAATATACAGGACTGTGCAATAGTTCATCACATAGTTATTAGTTCAAATGTAAGCAAGTTCAGTGACTTTGAAAATTCTGGTGGAAAAATGTGTTCAGCAGCAACAGAGGCTAGATAAATATCAACTTATCTTAATATTTAATATAGAATATTACACAGTAGATGAAAAAGCACCTTCTAATGAAAAATGTTTTATCCTGCAATGTAGTTTGGGAAGTATTTTGCTTCACTATGAATAAAAACCAAATGTTTTGATAAATGTCTAATGCACTAAGCAGTAAATAAAAGAGACATCTAAAGAAACACAGTTAAATTTTAATATTTGATAAAGAATTTCCTTTTTTTTTAAATGCACTGTTCACTAATAGTGAAAAAATTCTATTTTAATAAAATTTTTAGCAAAAATGGTCAATGACTAGAAAGAGCAACTTCTGCTTTTTAATATTGAAGATTAAGATGCTCTTGACAGATACAGAGACAGTATTTTAATAATATTTAACATGTAAAAATCTTTAAACAGCTAGAAAAGAAATTAATCAAAAAATTTGGAATATACATCCGCACAGTAATTGGAGGACTCGTTCCTTGACATTTCATGTTAAAACAGTTCAGTGACTGAAAAGTAATTTAAAAAATATCTTTAAGGCCCAAACAACAAGAACAGATTGACAGACTGTGAATAATAGCCTGAACAATAATCCTATCAAGATACTGCTTATGTAAGATACTCTGCATCCCCTACCTCTTCACACCTCCATCTTTGCCTAAAAGAACATATTCCTGATGGCAATCATGGTAGTGTTTCTTTGTTCCTTCTCTTACCCCAAAGTCATTTTCAGCATCCCCTTCTCATTGCTTACCCTTCATCCTCCTCTACCATACCACCAGTCAGTATCTCAAGGAGACAGCAGCTTTCAGGCAGCATTTTGTTGAGAAAAGGGCTCCTTTAATGAGACTTTCTTTTAACTCAGGCAAGATATTAATAGAGCAGGTCACAGGTGCTGTATATGGAAGCTTGGATGTCAGATCTTTGTGGCCAATGGTCAATTGCACTCAGCAGAGGGAGATGGGAGTGTAACCTTTAAGTGCTTTTGCATGTAACATTCTCAAAATTCATTCTTTATTATTCCATAAATTGATAACATAACCCACTTTTTCCAGACTTTAATTATCTCTTAACATCTGATTTTTTAGCTTTTATACAAAACAGAAAGTGCCACCTTTGTCTGTCCAAGGTAATCCTGAGTGCAATTGCTGGAGACAATGTTAATAACAATCTGAACTTATCACAACAAGCCAAACACTTCTCATATAACCTCTTCTGATTTTTCTTTTTTTCTGAAACCATCAAGTTAAGGTCTGCTGGACAATTGACAAAGGCTCCTGCAACTCAGTAGACTCTTCCTAATGTGAAGGTCTTTCCCCAAAACTTCAAGAAAAATACATCTAAGTTGTAATGCAAAAGAAAATTAGAAAGTGCAGGAAATTTTCTCATATGCAACAATTTTCTATCTTACCAGAAACATTTAGACAATAATTAATTGCGGAAGACCATTTCTGGCTCTCTGAACCTTGAGCAACCTAAGCTAAATTTACCCTGCTTTGAGTAAGAGGTAGGACCAGACAACTTCCGGAGTTCCCTACTAACCTGCATGAATTTATGTCTATGCATAATGTTAGACACATACATGTTATGTCTATACATAATGTACCACTCCTCAGGCAAAGAAGAGAAACAGTTAAGCCACTGATGAGGAGTAAAGTTACATAAAAATATAAATTCTTTCTTAGGATGAATTTGTCTGAGAAGTCACCACAGCAAGGGGTACAACAGCAGCCAGAAATGAAAGACATAAGGAAGAGAAACTTTATTCCAGTCACCCAGCAGCTGGTTTAAACTGTGGCTAATTTCATGGTTAACTGTGAAGAGATGTACTTTAAAAATAGTTTTATGAGAAAATATTCTTTTAACCACAGGTTTTGGAGAAATGAACAAAAACTGATTTGTTAGTTTTAAGATACATTTTGCTAGCACAGTTGAGGATAAAACCTATCCCTTCTCACAGTCAAATCAATCAGGTTGTGCTGAAGGCTAGTAACATGGAAGAAAGACAGAGTATGGCAATAAGGTATATAAAATGGGCGTCCTCTTTTAGATTGTATCTAGCTCAAGGTAAATAGTCTGTGAAATCTGTCACCAAGAAGGTGTTGTAAAAGTCAGGGGTTACGTTTAAAGACTGCCTTTTATACAGAGGCATCCAAGACTTCTTTTTTTTTTTTTTCTAAAAAGTGGCAGGGACATGTAGCAAAACCAGCAATAAGTTTTTACTAGCACGCACTTGGCTGTGCACACTTTGTTAGTAGATTTATGTTTTCAATTGTTTTCATACACACTCATTTAAACTGAATGGCGCCCAGCTCCAGTTTTTTTAATATGACCTTTATATGTTCTTCTGAATATTCAGTGATATAATGTTTTAACTGCTCAATTCCTATGATGACAACAGTTCTGTAAGTAAATCCTGGTCTGTAGCTGATGCAGGGTTAAAACACTGAGGAAAAATTTGGATTTTTGAAAACTCTAGCTGCTTGTTGAGCTTGGCTAAGACTGCTGGAAAATTCCAAAAGGCCCCCAGCAGCAGAGAAGATGCCTTGCCAGGACAAGATTTCAAATCCTGTGAAAATTATATCTAATGATTCCACATGCAATGCCTGTGGGAGAAAAAAAAAAGGTACATTACAATGGGGTGTAGGGTTGCCCTTCCTCACGAAAACCCAAAGTGCAGGGCTCAAAAGCAATGCCTGCCTAGCAGCATTGCTTGCTTCTTTGTTTGTGTGTTTAAAGTCAGCATAGTCAGCACCTTTATTTTCAGCATTCACCAGCGCCAGGCATTTGGTTTTCTTCTTGTGGGCTTAGATCCATAGTTACCTTGGGAAGAAGTTGCTCTAGGTACTAGTTCAAAAATCTGTGAGCAGACAGGTTTTGCTGCTTATTTATAAAGAGTATTTTTCTTTTGGAAAACTGCATTGGTTTTGTTTTCAGTTGGATAAGAACATTTTTTTTTTCTGAATAGTTATACTATTTTCCTGTTAATTTCACTGTTCAAAGCTTATTTTTGGACCATCATCCCCATCTCCTTGTCTACTGTCCTACTACAGTGGGGACAGGAATATGCTCACCCTACTGGTATCTATCCAGCTCTATGCTGCTACCTACTATAGTCTCCTAGCATGGAGCACACAAATCGTATGAATCTAAACGTCAGTGGTGCAGTTTGGCAGGCACCTAGTGACCTCTGTGGAAATAACCATTTCATCTAGATGAGAATTTGATCCTTCTTTTAACAACCTGTTCTTTTCCTGGTAGTTTCCATACGAGGTAATCTACTTTCTTACTACAACCTGTGCGAACCATTTTATTGGGGAGTATTCTACTCCATTCTCACCTATCACCCACTGCTTTTGGCGCTAGTTTTTTTGAGCTACACTGCTTCTGCAATTTTTTACGCAGAGAATGGGGCTGTAGTCATGTCCCCATATCACCTCAGATCATGCAGTGCTTTACTGTAATTTACAGAGTTCTGACTGTGCACAAATGTTTTTTGTATTACCACTTGATAAAGAAAAGCAACTGTTGCAAAATTTTGTATTTCTTCAATGTTCTGCTTTTTCTGCAAATCAGTCATAGTAAAGATCATGTTTTTGCTGCACTACTCTAATCATGAGAGCCATACAAGAACTGAGCTTTATGCTGCATTTATCATAAACTGCTTTAATCACAAACATTTAAATCCCTGTGAAAATGTATGATGTGGTCTTCACATAATTTGCATATCTGACTGTTCATGGGTAAATAATATTTCTCATGTATTAACATTCTCACTGCTGCTGCTGCTGTGTGTTGTAAGATAAAAAACTTTGTAGTATTTTAAAATATTTCAGTTTTTATATAGTTACCTATGCTTTATTTTAGAAAGTAATGTTAATTACTAGAAAATAGTATTCCTAAGAGTCTCATAGTTATTTACTCGTGACAATATTTTTATTACTAAATTTTATTACTAAATACATACTAAATTAGCTGTATGACAATGTCTTATTATAAAATGAGTGGCTTCTTTACTTTATGTACAGTCTTGCATCCAGTGGTTTTCTGTTGAAATGTTCCAGGAGAGAAGGCGTGTCAGAATCTGCCCTAAAATGCGATTGCACAATTTGAGTCTCTGACTTTTAAGTGGAGACAGACACACAAATGTCTCTGTGGGTATTAGAAAAGAGCCCTCTCTGAAAGTCACAAAGGGGGTACTTACAGGAATTTAATTTTGTCTTTAGTTTTACTCAAACTGAATACAAAGGAAGTCACCACTTAGGTAACACTAAAGCAACACAAAAAGCAAACCAGCCTGCAGATGCAATTAGCATTTCAAACCCTATTTTCTTCTCATCTAACTTCTTAACACTAAGAAAAGGGAATACACATCAGTACCCATCAATACATGTCAGAGTCAGGATTTGCTTCCCATAAGCATGGGCATAGTAACTTTCTGCTGGTCTGAATCATTACTAGCAGTCAGTCTGTCCAACAATCTCCAGGGTATAGCTGAATGATCCCTCATTTTGGTCTGGTTGGGTCACCCAGGACTTGATGGTTCATTTCTTTCATTTTCCAGCTCATTTTTACCATTATTTAACCTGCTGAATAAATTCTGTTCTACCTGTTCCTTGATACAAGGAAGTTTCTAATGGTAATGTGTTACAATATAAACACGTAATTACTGTGAACACTTCCCAACAGAAATGTGTCATCAGTCTGATGTAGCCATTTAAGTCCCATTGGACAAAACAGCTCCTTCCTTTGTAAGGAAGGAAATTCTGGTGAATTTGAAATGTCATTTTAGGTCTATTTTGCCACTAAGTCAAGAGTTTCATAGGAAACAAATTTTCAGGTATGCTTTCCCAGAAACAAAAAGATATTTTAAACAATATAACTGTGGTGATGAACTATAATGGTCATCTCATTTTATTCTCTTAACAGAATCACAGAATTGCAGAATCACAAAATGGTAGGGGATCATCTCGTCCAACCCCCCTGCTTGAGCAGGTACACCTAGAGCAGGGTGCACAGGGCTGCATCCAGGCAGGTTTTGAATATTTCTAGAGAAGGAGACTCTACAACCTCTCTGGGCAGTCTGTTCCAGTGCTCTGTCACTGTCAAAGTAAAGAATTATTTCCTTGTATTCAGGTGGAACTTCCTATGTTCCAATTTGTGCCCATTGTCCCTTGTCCTGTCATTGAGCACCACTGAAAAGATTCTGGCCCCATCCTCTTGACACTCACCCTTTAGATATTTATAAGCATGGATAAGATCCCCCCTCAGTCTTCTGCATCCCATTGGGGCCCATGGATTTGTGAGGATCCAGTTTGCCCAAATGATCTCTAACCCAATACTCCTCAACCAAGGGGAAGTCTTCCTTTCTCCAGATTTTCTTAACTCTGGGACCTCGGATGCCTGAGGGCCAGCCTTAGCAGTAAAGACTGAAGCAAAGAAGGCATTCAGTAACTCTGCCTTCTCTGCATCCTGTGTCACCAGGGCCCCCACCTCATTCAGCAGCAGGCCCACAGTTTCCCTAGTGTTTCTTTTACTACCGATGCATTTGAAGAAGCCCTTCTTATTATCCTTGACATCCCGTGCCATATTTAGTTCTAAGTGGGCCTTGGAAGCCCATTGCTACTATTGTTAAGACCAGTGGGATGATATTATTATCTGCATAACAAAGAAAATGTATTTTAACCTAATGCTGGCTACAGGCTTTCCATCTGAAAACAGACATAATGGCTCCACTCACAACTGCAGTCAAAAATGAAGTATGAGGATGCAGGAATTATATAGGAAGTCAGGAAATCTTGCTACCACAACTATAAACTGCATCCCAAAATTAGAAATTAATGCATGCTATCCTTGAAAGGATATGCTTTCTATTCTAAAATTATCCTTCCTAGGTATTCTCAGGGAATTGTTTCCCCTAATCATCAAACTTAATACAGAAAAAATGACCACTGTTTCATAAAACTCCTGAAGTAGATGATTAACTCTGTCCACTAGGGATACTGTGATGTGGAACTTCAGACAGCCTTACAATGAGTTTTTACAATTTTTCTTAAACACTAATAGTGGTGGTGTCATGGTCAAAACTCTACCCCAGCCAAAACCAGCACAGGTGTTTAATTCATTGGAAAGTTATTCAACAGTATGAGGGAAAAAAAAGAAAACCAAAACACATTTCTATGTGTTCAGTGTTACATATCAGTTCTGAAAAGCAGATATCTGTGTGAAAACTCTGGATAGAAGTAAAAAGCTGAAGAATTTCTGCCTCAGTACCAGTCAAAGGCACATATTTTGTTCAGACAGAAAAACACTTCAGAATTCCGTGTACTTTTAGAGAGCTGTTCAGAATGCAAATGAGATAGAATGTGTTGGAAATCACCATGAAGGATTACTTATCTCCTTTGAAGGAAAAAAAAATAGGAATACACATTTTTCACCTATTCATTCCACCTACTTTATCTAAGAAGGAAGGGTATGATGAATGAAGTGTTGTGCATTGGCTATTCTTTGGTTACATTCTGCAAGTCTTCTGTAGCAAACCACAAAAAACAATCTATATTTTCTCTATGGCAATGAATGCTGATGAGACAAAATTTGATGCAACCACAAGCATTCCTTCTCCAAGAAAATTCCTCATGGTACAACCAATTATAACTTCTCTGACTACCTGGAGGGATGGGTTATTCACTTACCATCAGATAACTTGGCTCTATCAAACGGTTTCAAGCTGATCAGGTCAGTTCTAAGATTTCCTGCAAAATTAGTAAATTCCTTCCTAAAGGTTTCACTTTTCAGAATGTATATAAATTTTTAACCCTTTAGCAAATGTTAAAAAATATCTTTTTTTCAGTTGTTTATCAGATAACTTTGCAGCTGCTCCCAAAAATATGCTTTCCTCTCTCTTTCAGAAACAAAATTCATGCTCATTGCAATAATTACAAAGGATATAATTAGAGAACCATCCACAAGTTCAAAATGCAACTCACATTATATTCCATTTGAAACACCATTACTTCAATAGTGATTACAGGGTTTAGTACATGTATGAGGGAATTTGAAATCTGACCACAAATGCTCTGAGCTGCTGCATTCTTTTCAGCCAAGTTAATGAAACTAAGCCATGTGGTAAGGCATTAATTACACAAATCTGTTTTAAAATCTTTTTTCTGCCATAAAAAGGAGATCCTAGATAATTCATAACCATTTGTTTGTTATTAGTGCATTTTCATTTTACCATTTAGCTGCTGTGACAATCCAAGAAGCTGACAGAAGTTGCAGTTAGTGTGTGTTAAACATTGTTTATTTTGGATAGAACTAGTCATAAGAATTCATTATTATTTATGTTACCAAACAGCTAGAAAGCTCAGTTCTTGGATCAGGATCCCACAATGTTAGATGCTGCATACACTAAAGAGGGAAAGAGGAAAGGAAAGGAAAGGAAAGGAAAGGAAAGGAAAGGAAAGGAAAGGAAAGGAAAGGAAAGGAAAGGAAAGGAAAGGAAAGGAAAGGAAAGGAAAGGAAAGGAAAGGAAAGGAAAGGAAAGGAAAGGAAAGGAAAGGAAAGGAAAGGAAAGGAAAGGAAAGGAAAGGAAAGGAAAGGAAAGGAAAGGAAAGGAAAGGAAAGGAAAGGAAAGGGAATGATGAAATAATTTATACTGAAAGAGAGACCATCAGCTCAAAGCAGATCCACTTAGATGAAGTTGCTCAGCCCTTGTCCAAGTGAGTTTTGAGTATTCTCAAGGATAGACACTCCATCCTCACAGTGAAAAAAAGGGGTTTTTTCTATCTAATTAATGCACATTTGAAAAGAATCTGGCTCCGTCTTCTCCATACCTTGCGTTATGTAGCCAAAGACAGCAACAGGCTCTCCCTGAGTCTTCTCCTCCACATGCTGAGCAAGCCCTACTCTCAGCCCCTCCATATGCATTGTGTTCTCTAGCCCTCTAGTCATCTTGGTGGCCCTCTGTTGAAATTGCTCTAGTCTGTCAATGTCTTTCTTGTGCTGGAGAGGCCAAAACTGGACACAGTCCTCCAGATATGGCCTCACAAGTACTGAACAAAGTGAATTGTCTTGTCCCCCAGCCTGTTGGCTGCATGCCTGCCAGTAGAGGCCTGGAGACTGTTGGTCTCTGCTGCAAGGGCACACTACTGGCTCGTGTTCAACTTGTGTGGCAGCACCCCCAGGGACTTTCTGCAGATCTGTTATCTCCCCAGACAGGTCCCAGCCTGTACTGCTGCATGGGGTTACTCCATCCCAGGTGCAGGACTTCATACATATCTCACTGAATGTCATGAAGTGTCAGTCAGCCCATTTCACCAACTTGCTGAGGTCCCTGTGATAGCAGTGGTGCCCTCCAGGGAACTGGCTGCTCCTCTTGGTTTGTTACCATGCATGAACTTGCTGACAATATGTTATGTCTCATCTTTCAGGTTGTTAACACACACATTTAGCAATATTGCTCCAATATCAACTCCTGAGAGATACCACTGGTAATCAGATCCCAGTTGGACTTTGTAAACTGTTCACAATCTTCTGAGCCCAGGAATTCAACCAATTTTTACCTGCTTTACCCTCTCCTTATCCAGTCCATATCTCACCATTTTGGCTATGGATGGTATGGTAGACCATGCCTTACAATCTTTCGAGAAGAAAAAGCCTCCAAGAGCTGACCCCACGAGTAACAAGTCACCAGAAGTTACCAGAAGCTGATCACTGAACAAACTTCCAGAATTTTCCTGAATTTCCCTAAAGAAAAAGAAGTCAGGAAGCTTCTGCAAAAAATCACTGCATCTTTGTTTGATCACTTGCATTTCCTTTTTGCATTTGTTATCTGGCATCTCAGAACAGGACTGCAACAGGACCTTACAGAGTCCATTCTGCTTCTAAGATACTTTATTTAGTCAGAACTCCTTGCCTGGGACCTAGGGTGTCTCATTTGATCATTGGACAGATTTAGGACAGTTTTGTCTTTCTGATCAAACAAATACATCCATTGCAGCTGAGACATTTGAAAGAAGTGACGGAAAACAACAGGTAGAGATGAAAACATAATGGTGAAAATTATAAATAATGAATAATATTATTAATATTGCAAGATCAATCACAGAATGTCACAGAACTAGTCATCAAGTGTTTTTAATAGGTATCAATGCTGACCTCATTTTTAAGAAGGGAGATGACGATCATGAAACTTTCAATTTTTCATCGCATATGCCTCATGAAAAATGGGATTTGACATGAAAGATTTGGGGAGAATCTGGGGACACTAGCCCTACAAATAGACAGCTTCTTCTTGGCAGGATGCCCTGCTGTGCTGGGTATGAAAATTCAGGAAAAATAATTTCTGTTTATTGCAGTAGAGAAAGAGGAGCCAGGTAAAAAAACAAAACCAGCATGTTCCAGTAATCTAGCAACAAACCAGCAGGGTAAGCCATTCACATTCCATGATGGTTCTTTAGTACATATTAATCTTGCAGGTGATAAAATGAGTTTTAAATTCCCAAAGTGAATTTAAGGTTATTACCATTTTAAAATATAATAATTTCAGAGTGTTTTCTTCTTGTGCTTTCTTCTTTTATTGTACATTACTTAGGACAATAAAATAGAGGTAAAACATATCCTGGAGATAAAATTAACACTTTTAATCCTGCTCAATGGTTTTCTGAGTAAGTAGAGAACTGTGCATGACAGGTTAAAAAAATACATATAGTAAGCAATCATAAAGATTTTTTTCTCTGTTGTTTTTCCTTAGTCTTGCTGATGTGAACAACATTTTTTTTTTTTGTGTCCCATGTTCTCGTAATATCTTTTATGGACTATATCTCCTTATTTTTAAGACCCTTAAATGATAATCGATAAAAATATCCACAGTACTATCATTGAAGATTCTCTTTGGTGATAGAATCATAGAATCATAGGGTAATTCAGGCTGGAAAGGACCTCAGTAGGTCTCTAATCCAACCTCCTGTTCAAAGCAGGATCAGCTCTGAAGTCAAACTAAGCTGCCCAGGGCTTTATCCAGCTGGGTTTTGAAAATTTCCCAATAAATTTTCAAAACTGCACAGCCTTTCTGGTATCTTCTTCCAATCCCTAACTGTTCTCATCATGGAAAATTTTCTTCATGTATCCAGTCAAAACCTCTCCTGTGTCAGCTTATGCCTCTTGTCCTCCTGCTTTTGTCCTGTATTGAAGTTATATCTGACCTTTTGAATATATTCACAAACTCTTCTAGAATAAAATCACTAGCTTGATGGGTCTGGATTGGATTTGTTTTGTACTTAGATGTTCAAAAATCTCTGAACAAACTGACTTGGCTTCATGGTAAATGTCAACTGTAAC